>CM069438.1:12069115-22069115 GCA_035610365.1 Aquatica leii
GAGCTTACATATTTAATGTTTACATATCAAATCTGAGTGCAACGTCGCTTACACATTTTTTTAATTAAACATTCGTGTATGTGCCATATAAAATTCAAATATTTTATATTTATTCATAACCCATTAATTAATTTGTCTACAACTTAAACGACATAGTTTATATGTATTTGTAACCCAAGTCATAGAATCGCTCGGTTTTTTTCTAAATATTGCATTAAAACTCAAATTAGTACAATTCTGTTTCCAATGGTGAAGTACAATAATAGTTATTTACATTAGTCAGGAAAATCTCATATTACTGAAGAGGAGCTTAATTGTAATACGAGGCACTGGGTGCCGAGTATTTTAACGCTCCGATGCGGTCGCGGTAGCCGTTGTGATCGCGGTGGCCATTGTGGTCGCGGTAGCCGTTGTGGTCACGGTGGCCGTTGTGGTCGCGGTGGCTGTTGTAATCGCGGTGGCCGTTGTGGTCGCGGTGGCTGTTGTTGTCGCGGTGGCCGTTGTGATTGCCAAAATAGGTGACGGTTGTGGTTACGAGCAGAGGTAGCCGTTATAGTCACAGAGGTCGCTGTAACTGGCGTCGCTAGTCAATTTTTAGATCGGGCGTCGGTGGCCGTTGTGGTCTCAGTGGCCTTAAGGTCATGAAGATAGGTGGCCGTTGTTGTCACGGTGGCCGTTATGGTCAAAAATGCAAGTGGCCGTTGTGGTCACGGTGGACGTTGTCGTCGACAGAATAGGTGGCCGTTGTGGTCATGACTACAACGGCCACACTTCCGGGTGGCCGTTGTGACAAGTAGCCGTTGTGGTCTGTGTACGCACACTGGGGAGAAACCGTAAAATGACGTAATCAATAAGACGTAATGTGCTGTCTGGGGATTACTTAAACTTTGCAATGAAATCAAATTTTGTTGTTTGATTAAAATTACACTACCACTGTAAAAAAACTATAGAATTCTTACTGTTTTCTCTTCAAATTAGTAGAACAATTAAATTTTTGTTTTAAACGTTTACTTCGTGCTGGTTCTCCACGTACTACCGCTCAAGATGTTTAACATTTACTAGGGGTTTAAGGGCTGCTATTATATAAAGCATTAAGGTGTAAACAGACATTGTATTCAGCTTACAATATACCCAATAAATCACTGATTTTTATGTAAAACGTGAAGAGCATTGCCGTCCGACTCCTTCCTCAAAAAGCAACGCGCTTGTAGGGTTGTATTAGTAACTAACCGTATCACGACAAATGGACGCGGAAATTTAAGCGCGCGACAAAAGGACGCAGCGATATTTGGTCGCAACGTCATTTGGACGCAGCGATATTTGGTCGCAACGTCATTTGGACGCAGACTATTACGTTCACCGAATAGATACGTAAACTTTCCTTCGCACTTTCTCTAGGCTTAGAACTGGCAGTACTTGTGCTGGCGTGTTTAAAAGTTTTTTTTGTGTATTTTGTTTTATTCAAATTATTTCCATGTTGCAAAACATTCGGTCATTTTACTTCTAATTTTTTATATTTTATTTTAATTTTTTTGGTGGAGGTTTTTCAAGTAGCTATATTATCTACACTTGGAATTGAAAGTTATGTGAAATTCTTCGTAAATATTCCATAATTGGACGATTTTCATAGTCAGCAACTATATTTTGTATACGCTGTGCTGTATCTTTATACACTTTCCCTTGTGGGACTATGTTGCCTGCTATTAATTGCTCTATTTTCACACAATTGAGGCTGTACTCTTTTTTTAATGCTTTTATAAATCGCCAAATACATGAATAATTGGCGTTAAGTGTGGAGGCAAAGCTATTGTGCCATCCTTCTACCGCATTGTTTGTTCGTGGCAAATTTTCCACCACCTTTGAATAAATATTCCACATGTTTATTGGAAATAGTGGTTGTCTTCGTCGTCTTCTGTCTAGACGACCTATCCAAGTATCTTCGAAATAATTGGTGACTGGTAATAAAATATTCTCATTATCAGTGTAAAACTCACAATCTATTAATTCCTTGTAAGAAGCAATTAAGTGGTCCTCGGGTACGAAAGCTAAAGCCGCTAGTTGTTTTAATTGCAAGGCAAAATCGGGATCGTTATTGTACCTTTGTTGTAATCCTGCTTCTTGGATATGTCTCCATATACAATGGGTAAAGTGGAAAAAACAGCCACATAATGTAGCTTCTGGAAATTGACCTGTCACGGCATTAATACTTGCTCTTTCAAAATCGACCATAAAAGTAGTCGGTTGTAATCCTGGTTTCAACCTTTTAAGATTTTCAAATAATCGTGTATACGTGCCTTCAGTTTTGTTGGGAGCAATGCATATACACCGTTGGGATTACATTATTGTATTGTACACCATGGATAGTATATACTTGCTGGAAAAGCGGTGGAGCGACTTTAAAGGTGCCATCCATATACGAATGTTTGCTATGCTCCATATATACGATAAATTTCGTTCAGTGAAAAATAGCAGAATGCGAAAGAAAGAACGGTTCCCCTCTGCTGTCTTGTAGGTATTCATCTGAAATAACTAGCTCCATCAAACTTCTGGGAGTTGCCGGCGCATCTTCTTCCTGTTTTCTAATACGTTGTACTGTTCGCTTCATGGATAACACCGAAGGTAATTGCCCTGCTGCTATACAAGATGTACCTTCAGCTACAATGGCCAACACACCTTGAGTTGTAATTTGCAAATCAGCTGCTGTTTTCAATTGGTTTAAGGCTCTTTTAGCTTCTATGTTAGCAGCATCAGCAACGTGATTGTGACTAGTACTTTTCACGACTTCTACGTCCAACGTATGTACGCGACCGGGACATTTGGACTTGTTGAAATTAACACATTTCCAAATTATCTTTTCACCGCTAATGCTTTCTTTTTTATGAATAAATCCGTCATATAGAAGAATATTGTTGCTTTTTGTACTTTTCTCAAATTGAAACACCATCCTTGCGACACGAGCAACAACACACTGTTTTAAATACTCCTTAATGACGCTTATCAAATTTCCAATTATCTATAGAAAGATAATTTGTATTTAATACCACATTAGATTTAAAGGGCTTCAATTACAGGATACCACATTTCTATTCAGTTTAATTACCTAAGTGTAGGCGATTATTATTAATTTGGAATGACTTGTATTACTGTCCACATCTTGCTACACGAAAACCATTAATTTTTTATTAAATAAACAATACCCCAATACATTAAATCCAATGTGTCTGCGTCCAAATGTCGCCGCGTCCAAATGACGTTGCGGCCAAATATCGCTGCGTCCTTTTGTTGCGCGTCCAAATTTCCGCGTCCATTTGTCGTGGATTCGTAATTAACGCATGCTTATTTCGGACAAAATGGAGTAGTTGCAGCGCTAAATTTGAAAATGACATAAATTTTGCTACACTTTACATATTTAAAGGATAATGTAGTGTTAACGTTATACAGGGTTATTTAAAAGTATGGAGACAGCGATTTATTGTGGTTAATATTCATTTTAAAAACAATTGTTCAATACAAAAGTCGTTTATGTAATTTTTATCTACACTTGAAAATATTTGAATTTTTGTTATCTGCAGTTGTTTCTGAGTTACGCCGTTCCGCGTAATTTTTTTAAATGGGAACATTACTTTTACCTTACCATTCGATAGAGCATTTTTTTCTCTTTAAAACAGAAACAATTTAAAAAAAACGCCGATGCAAGTATTTACATCAATTAAGTAGGTATATCGAAGACAAAAACGATAAACAAACTCGAGCGAGGTAACTTTATCGGTGATTATTGTTTAGGTCAAATTAATAATTGTTTCTTTTGATATCAGCAATGGCGAGTTTATATGAACGTGAGGAATTGAAACTCTTTATGATGATGCTTGGTTACGGAGATAGACGCAGAAGTTTACAAGACGTTTGTAATTTATTTAATAATACACATCCAATTAGAAATCTAATGTCTAAATCCGTTGTTGCTAAAACATTTAAACGCTTTCTATATACTGGCAGCGTTAAAGATTTGCCAAGAAGTGGTAGACCTAGAAACGCCACAAATGAAGATAAAAAAACTGAAGGTGTTATTGGCTGTATTTGGCGATCCTCTTCTTTAAAAATTTTGTTACATATTATTAATAAATGCATATTAAACCTTTTCGTTTTTCTAAAATCTTTCTTGCATATTCGAATTACGTACTTTAATAACCGCGTTTGGCAAAGTACCATCAGTATCTGCGTGAAAAGATGGCGATGTTGTATATTATAATTGCGTTATATTTTAACCTTCAACGAATCAACAATTTTCATGGTATTACTCGCTATGCTGTGTAATATATTGTTGGTGTATCAGTTTCATCGTTTTCTAATTTGCGTTTTAGTGAAACTCAAAGAGATACTTTCATTATATCTCAGCATTTATTATGATGGTACGTTTTTCGTTGCTAGAAATTTTGCTGAAGTGTAATATTCTTTGTTACAGCAGTAGTAAACTAAAACGTTCATTCTACGTACTTCATAATTTCCATTCTTTGTGATGTTTTAAGGTTATCAAAGATATGGTGTTGGCCAAATGGGAGATTTGAACGTGGACAATAACCAATTAATCTTGGTATGTAATTTTTTCTGATATTGATGCAGCATTATTTTGTGTGTACAAAGTTTCAAAATCTTGGATTGTTAGTTGTTCTGGTTTTCTGTTTTTACACAAAGATGTACATGCATAATTACTTTTATTTTATGAAATAGGATCCTTCGGTGTGTAGAAACGGCAACAATAAAAACAATCTTTATGGTTCAGACCTTAATAACAGATAAATGTTGTTTTTATTGTTGTCGTTTCTGCACTCCTGTCTATAAAATAGAAAAACTTTTGATTAGTTGGAAATTGTTGTGAGGATTATTATAGTTAGGTATGTCAATTAATATAAAGTAATTACATAAATAATGTTTGTTTTACTTTTATGTTAATGTAATAATTTTTGTTATAGGAACCAAATAAGTTTGCAGCCACATGAAATTGAACTATTTTGAGTACCTACACAAAGATTGCATTATGTATCTTTTGTAAGCATTTTGGAGCTCGTTCTATAATAATGGTATAACTGTCAGTTAAGTTATGCTTAGTTTTTATTCATTAATGTAATATTTGTAAAATATTATAAATATATATATTCGCTGGGGGCTAAGGGTTACGCGAAATATTTTGAAAACACTTAACTTAAGTATTATATTTGCAATAGTAATAAAAGAGATTATTATTATTAAACAACTTTTGCTGAAATTAAAATTATAATTGAACTTACACGAAAGAGAGCACGTGTGTTCACTACAATTTCGCGACACGATTGATGTAGTTGAAATACTCAAAATACATCAAACAATGTATTTGAAATATAAATTACAAAATACTATTTTGCATTGTATCTAAATACAAATTACAAAGTAAAATTGTATTTTAAATACTATATTTGAAATACAAGTAATTCGTTACTGCCCAGCACTGCATGTTGATAGTTACCATTTGTCAGCAGTGTTGTAACAGATACTTTTTTCTAGTATCTAGATACAGATACAGATACTTTTCATAAATTGTATCTAGATACAGATAAGATACTTTTAAAAAAAAAAAGTATCTAGATACAGTTACAGATACTTTAAGAGAGTATCTAGATACATGTCAGATACATTTTTAACAAAATCATGAAATAAAATTTTAAAAAATTGTCTATTTATTTCATCTAAAAACACAATAACTGTATCGCAGGCAGCACATATTACGTCTCATTGACGTCAAAATTACGAGACTTTATTAAGACGTGTCAGTGTCGTCGTATGACGCCAGTGTGCTGCCTGGGTATTAAGCAAAACATTACCTTATCAACCTTAATCACATAAAAAAATACAAATTTACAAATAAAGCTTATTTTGTTTTAAAATTAATAGCATGTTAAATGTCTCGTCATTATATTTCGACGTAGAGTTAATAGTAAACTACTAACACTAAAAAGGTTCTCTACTTCTTTGCTTTATTTGAGCTGATAAAGAAATTCAGTGTTGCTAATTGACTTTGTCGCGATTCCTTGCATAAACTATAAGGCCCGGTTTCACCATTAAGAATTTAACTCTAGATTAACTAATCTACGGTTAATTTTAAAATCCTACCATATTATTCCACAATGACTACAATTGTACTCATAGTTCTACAAAGTTGAAATTTGTTTTCTTTTTTTTTAAGTATGAATTTGGTTTGATGGCATAAATGCTAACACGTCAGATTACTAAAGTAATACTTGATTATATAAAATGTAGGTTCATACATGGTTTTCCCCAAAAATCCACAACAATTTATAATACCCACAAAATACCCGCTACTACATAAAATCTTTAAATTTGGTAGAATTCCACTAGAATTGGCGACTCTGAAAGAATTGCACTCATAAAACACCGAATACAAAGTCTCCAAATTCAAATTGTAATGTAGTACATGATGAACTGACAGAAAAAACTACCGCGTAGCTTACTAAAAACTTGTATAATTTACAATTTGAAAAAGTATCTAAACCACTCAGATACTACGAAAAATGTATCTAGATACAGATACAGTTACATTTTATCCAGTTTATCTAGATATGTAACTAGATACTCCAAAAGTATCTAGATACTGTATCTAGATACGTCACAACACTGCATTTGTGGTTGTGAGCAAAGCTTTAAATTGTTTAGTATAACCCTTGTTTATAACATACGGTGACATCTACCCCCACTAACGGGAATTATTTTAATAGTTTTGTGTAGCCCATAGAAAAAATGGTGTAGCCTCATACCCCATAACTCATACCCTCGGCACTGAACCCTGCTCGGCACTGTGTGTATAGCACAGGTGTATAGTCAATAATGACAACTAACAAAAAGTTAAAACTAAAACTGCGTTCCATTGAACACCGCCGAAGTTCTGTGTCAGAGCAGACACTTCCTAACAAAAGTGCAACTGTTTTTGAGCAACACTAAACAAGATCTACCAAAATATGGGAGAATCAACAAAAATTTGTCGAATTTGTTCACTAGAAATAGTAGAAACCGAGCAGTATTACTTTCTCAACAATGACAATAAGTTAATGCTGCAATTCAAATTGTTGAACATTTTACCAAAAATTGTAAGTACCACTGTTTATATTCTATCGGGTAACATAAATTTTCTTACAGGATCTAAGCATCACACCAAATCCAATTGCTTGTAGCAGATGTATGATTGCTATTGAAGAAATTTATGAATTTAAGCAGAACTGTATAAAAAGCGAAACGACTGTAAGAAACTTACAACAACAAGGTGTAATTAAAGAGGAGTTGCAAGCCAATAAAATTAAGGTAGAACTTGCAAACTTGCAAATCATCAGTGATAACTACTTGGAAATTAATAAGGATGTGCCTGTATGCCTTGAGGAACCTTCAAAAACAAAACTGTACTATTGCGACAACTGCAGATTCAATGCTAACAAAAAGGCTATTTTAATTCGACACCTGCAAATGCTACACACTGGCAGAAAACCATTTAAATGCAATATATGTGATTACTGCTGTATCACTAATAAGGCTTTAAAAACGCATATGTGTAAACACACCGGTGAAAAACCATTTAAATGCAATATATGTGATTACTGCTCAACAGCCAAGTGGAATTTACAAAGGCATATGCTTAAGCACACTGGTGAAAAACCATTTGAATGCAATATATGTGATTATTGCTGTATCTCCAAGTACGTTTTAAAAGGGCACATGCATAAGCACATTGGTGAAAAACCATTTAAATGCAATATATGTGGTTACTGCTGTACCACCAAGTCGCGTTTAAAGATTCATATGTGTAAGCACACTGGTGAAAAACCATTTAAATGCAATGTATGTGATTGCTGTTGTATCACCAACTCGGATTTAAAAAGGCATATGCGCACGCACACTGGTGAGAAACCATTTAAATGCAATATATGTGATTACTGCTGTATCACCAACTCGAATTTAAAAAGGCATATGCGTACGCACACTGGTAAAAAGCCATTAAATGCCATATATGTGATTACTGCTGTACCGCCAAGTCGCATTTAAAAAGTCATAAGCATAAGCACACTGGTGAAAATCCATTTAAATGCAATATGTGTGATTACTACTGTATCACCAACTGAGTTGAAAAGTCATATGGATACGCACACTGGTGAAAAACCATTTAAATGCAATATGTGTCGAATTTAACAAGGCATATGTGTACGGGGCATGACCACAACGGCTACTTGCATTTTTGAACATAACAGCTACCGTGACAACAACGGTCACTTTTCGTCATGACCACAACGGTCACCGACGCCTGATCTGAAAATTCACTGCCGACGCCAGTTGCAGCGACCTCTTTGACTATAACGACCACCTCTGCTCGTAACCACAACAGCCACCACGACCATAGCGACTACCATTCATCATGAGTTTTGATGATATTTAGTTCGCATTTCTAGCTTAGTGGTGTCTTTTTCATTTTCTTTTGTGGTCGTCCATTGTGAAAATGGAGCGTGTTAGGTAGTATTTCAAAGCTTGCACATTGTGCTTATTGGATCTATAAATATCTTTTTATTTTAGTTCACTATTGGAAACACAGAATTGTACTAATTTGAGTTTTACGCTATATCGTTTAAGTTGTAGAAAAATTAAATAATGGGTTAGGAATCTAATTAAAATGCCTTCAATTTTATATGGCACATACACGAATGTGTGAGCGACGCTGCACTCCCTAGATTTGATGAGTAAACATTAAATATGTAAGTTCTTTACACTTCAATTTTGAGAAATAGGTCATGCGTGCACTAGTTTTGATAAACAGGAGATTTAGATATTTCTATGTATATATAATCAAAAAAAAAAAAAAAAATTTTTATACGCTTGCGATTGAAGTGTGTCTAAATACCGCATCGATTGGTATTTTCAGCTATAATGCCCCTAGAGCATTGATAATACCTACATAAGTTTGTCATAGAGACTGTTGAAAGCGTGTTTCTTGCTATTACCTCAAAGAAACAAGCTTGAAACATTCTCTACAACAAAATTTTTAGTATTAATTAATGCTCAAAGTGTATTCGGTAAGATAATTTTTTACTACTTTCCAAATAGAGGAAAAGAGTTTGGTACCAGACGGACAAGCGGGATTCAAAAAGGGAACAAGAGTGATATATAACATACCATAGATATATATAATAGAGAGCTAGATAAAAAAAGGAGGAAATGGTGGCACTGTTCGTAGATTTAAAAGCAGCTTTTGATAGAGTGAACGGAAAAAATTCTGGGAATACATGAGAAGAAAAAAAAATAAAAGAATAATAGAAAGAATGGAGGAAATGTACGAAAAAACGAGAAGCAGGGTGAAAGTGAATGGAAAAGAGAGCGATAAATTCGTTACAAGGAGAGGGTTGAGACAGGGATTCCCTCTTAGCCCAAGTCTGTTTGCAGTATATACGGGGGCTTTAGAGGAGACAATGAGAGGACAACAGGTAGTAGTAGAGAAAGTGAAGGTGTGGTCGTTGGCGTATGCGGATGACATAGTGTTGGTGGCTAAGGAGGAAAAAGAAATAAAGGAGATGATGAAAACGTTGGAAAAATACATGAAAAAAAAAAGAAATGAAGTAAATACGGAGAAAACCAAAATAATGGTATTTAGAAAAGGAGGGGAAAAAGAGAGGAGCGGAAATGGAGGGAAGAGAAAGTGAAGGAATTCACAATACCTCGGTTGCACGATGAAGCAGGATAATGAGGAGGGGGAACACATAAAGGAAAGAGTGAGGAAGTGAGACAGATTAGTAGGACAGGTGCGGAGTGTGGGGGAAAGGTTGTTTGATGTAGACATAGAAAAAAGAAGGCTGCTGTTTGAGAAGCTAATAAAAAGTGTGTTGATTTATGGGGCGGAAATATGGTGGTAGAAAGAGTATAAAGAGGTAGAAGGGATACAAGAAAAATACTGGGAATGAGTATTAGGGCTAGCCGGAGCAACACCGGAGTAAATTATAAGAGGGGAAATGCAGGCAAAAAAAAGAGTAGAGACAGGAAAAAGAGCTATAAAATACGAGGAAGAACTAAGGGAAAAAACCGAATGCAAAATAGGTACTACAGGAATGTTGGAAAGAGATAAAGGGAGGAAGAGTGAAGTACGGGCAGGATGGCAGAGAAGAATATTACAAAAGAAACGGGTACGCAAGAGGAGAAGTAAAGAGATTAAGGGAAGAGGGAGTAGGGGTAAGAGAGGAAATAATAAAAAGAGATAGGGACATAGAAAAACAGGAAAGATGGACAAAGATAAAAGAGGGCAGATATAATGTAAATTATAAGAATATCAAGAGAGAAGGGTGTCAGAATATCTGAAGAGGAAAGGGAATCAAAGCACAAAAAAGAAAAAAATGATAGCAAGGTTCAGATGTGGGAGAAGAGACGGAGGAACCAATGCAGAGAGTTAAGAGAAGAGGTTAAGAAAATAAAGGAAATCTTAAAAGAAAACGAAAAAGGAATGGAAAGGGGGGGGTAAAATTGTAAATAGGGCAACATGAATCAGGTGGACAAATAAAATTAAACTTATATACTACTTTCCATGTTTTTTGATCAATTAATACAAATTAATTGTGTTTTATGGTGTATTTTCTAAAAGAATTTTGTTAATTCTGTGTTTACAAAATACAATTGTGTACAATCTCGAAGAATTAGTTTAAATCTTTGTGCAATTTATATACCTTGTTTATCAGTCTTTTAATGTGTTAGTTTCTGATGCTGCTTCCAGCAGTATATGTGTTGGACGTGGCAACACTGCCAACACAATATATAAATAGATTATCATTGTAAGAGATGATGCAAATTAATTAATAAAGTACGTGTTTAATTAGAGCTGTTTTAACAACCAATAATTAGGAATCACCTTAACAACGAATACATGGTGTCAGGTTAAAATTGTAATATAATATTAATAGTGATTCCTAAATACAGAAGCGAAAATATAATAAACACGTGTTAAGAAGTGAGGTTAGAAATGGAGGGAACTTTTAAGCCGCCTAAAAGCTTAATATTTGATAAAAATATACAAGAAAATTTGGAGAACTTTTTAAGAAGCCTTAATATTTATCTAAAAGCAACTGGTTTAATTAGTAAAGATGGAGAAACGAAGGTTGCAATTTTACTTAATCATGCAGGAGAAGAAGCACAAACTAAATTTCAAACATTCAATTTGAGCGAAGAAGACAAAAACGATTTTGATGCGGTAGTGGATGCTTTTAGAATTTATTGCAAACCCTTGAAAAACGAGACTTATGACCGATACAAGTTCTTTACACGAAAACAACAAGAAGGTGAAGATTTCGACCATTTTTTAACTGATGTAAGAATGTTGGCTGCGAACTGTAATTTTGGGAGTATTGAAACTTCTCTAATACGGGACAAGATTGTAAGCGGTATTAATGACCTTGGTCTACAAGAACGGCTACTACAAATTGCAGTTTTAACGGAGACTCGAGCAGAAACCATATGTCGTACTGCAGAAGTGAGTAGGCATCAGGTGAAAGATTTAAGAAATGATAAGGAGGTAGATGTAGTGAAATACAGTAAAAAGCATGAGGTAGGTGAACCTAGTACTAGTAATAAAAATTTTGAATCAATAGAATACGATTGTTTAAAATGTGGACGTAAGCATGCTAAAATGAATTGTCCAGCATTTGGAAAAAATGTAACATTTGCTTAAAATTAAATCATTTTGCAATAGGATGTTTAAGTAGGAATAAGAATAGCAGTAGTAATAGGCATAAAGATTCATATACAAGTAGGGGTACTAACAGGCATAATAATGTGCGTAGGCGAGTGCATGAAGTGAATGAAGATTGTGATGAGAATGGTGATGAAAGTTTGTTTATTGACCAATTAACTATAAATACTGTTAAAAGCGAATCGAATTATTGTTGGACTGTCAATGTACAGATCAATAACAATGATGTAAAATTTAAGATGGATACTGGAGCAAATTGTAATTGTTTGCCACTAAGTGTGTTTTACAAATTAGGATTAGATGAGAATAATATTAATACAAACTCGTTGGCCATAGTTGCGTATGGAAATAATACAATTAAGACTGTAGGGACTATAATTACAGAGTGTTTTGTAAAAGGGGTTAGGTACAATGTAAAATTTGTTATTGTTGATGTCAATAGTAATCCTATTCTTGGATTAAATGCTTGCACAAGAATGAATTTACTTAAGAAAGTTGACATGATGCAAACTAAATATGTGGATAAAAATGATGTTATTAATAAACATAAAGATGTTTTCGCAGGTACTGGTAAGATACCATTTGAATATAAAATAGTTTTGAGGAGAGATGCAAAACCGTTTGTCAGTGGGTGTAGAAGAATCCCTGATACAATAAAACCACTTTTAAAAGAAAGTTTAGACGATTTAGTAAAACGCGATATAATATGTAAGGTTGATGAACCCAGTGAGTGGGTAAATAACATTGTCCTAGTTGAAAAAAGTAATAATAAAATACGCATTTGTCTTGACCCTGTTCATTTAAATAAGTATACGTGTGATGATCAGTATCCAATTCCGACATTAGAGGAACTGACTGTAAAACTTAAGAATAAATCTATTTTTTCAGTATTGGATTTGAAAGAAGGTTTTTATAATATTCCGTTGGAAAAGGAAAGTATGAAATATACTTGTTTTATAACACCATTTGGTAAATATTGCTTTAAAAGGTTACCTTTTGGTCTTAATATTAGTCCGGAGGTTTTTCAAAGAATGAATGAAAGGATGTTTGGTGATCTTGGAATAGGAATATATATCGATGATTTTATTATTGCAGCCGAGAGCGAGGAAGAACATGATAAAATTTTAAATTCAGTTATTCAGCGTGCAAAGCAGTATAATGTTAAGTTTAATGTAAATAAAATTCAGTTCAAAGTAAAAGAAGTTAAGTATTTGGGTCAGATTTTTTCAATTGAAGGGGTAAAGCCTGATCCAGAATATATAAGAGCTATTCAAAAACTTGAATACCCAGAGAATAAAAAACAACTATTAACATTTATAGGCATGGTTAATTATTTAACAAGGTATATTCCTAGTCTCTCGAATTTAATGGCCCCATTAAGGGAATTAATTAAAAATAACACGCCTTGGATGTGGACTGTAGATCATAATACAGTTTTTAATAATATTAAGAGTTTGATAACAAAAATACCACATCTAAAAATTTTTGATCCAGCAAAGCAAATTGAAATTCAATGTGACGCTAGCCAATTTGGGATTGGTGGGTGTCTTTTACAAGATGGACAACCCGTTGCATTTAGTTCACGTAGCCTTACAGAAACTGAGACAAGGTATCCACAAATAGACAAAGAACTTCTTAGTATATGCTTTACACTGAATAAGTTTAACAATTTAATATATGGTAGAAAGATTTTGATAAAAACAGATCATAAACCCTTGGTTTCAATTTGTAATAAAGATTTTTATAAAGTAAGTGGTAGATTACAGAGACTAAAATTGAAACTTCTAAAATATAAATTTGACATTGAATATTTACCTGGAAGGTTTATGTACATTGCAGATTTTCTTTCTAGGTCATTTATGTCTGGGGAGAGGGATAATTTGAAACTGACTTACACTGTACATACTATGGACATACAGTTACCAATATCAGAAAAAACTTTAAAAGAATTGAAAACTGCCACTAACAATGATCATATTTTGAATACAATTAAAGACTATAATATTAAGGGATGGCCTACTAATTTAAAACAATTTAATAGTTCAGAATTGGCAACATTTTCAAAAATTCATAATGATTTGATTGTTAAAAATGATTTAATATTTTACAACGATAAATTAGTAGTACCATCATCTCTAAGGAAAACAATGCTAAAAATTACACACGGCGCATTTGGGTATTGAAAACTAAGGCTAGGGCAAGGAAAATATTCTTTTGGCCAAGGATGTCTACTGACATACAAAATTTTGTTTCTAAGTGCGATGCTTGCTTAAAATTCTCTAGAGTACCTGGAAAAGAACCTCTAATACAGCATGAAAGACCAAACATTCCTTTTTATAAGGTGGGTACAGATATTCTAAATTATGGGGGTAAAGATTACCTAGTCCTTGTTGACTATTTTTCTAACTGGATAGAACTGGTTCTTTTAAAAAACAAAAGTGCTTCAGAAGTAGTTTATAAATTAAAGCAAATATTTGCTAGATTTGGAATACCAGTTATAGTAGTATCTGATAATAACCCTTTTAATAGCGTTGAATTTAAAAGATTTGCGTTGGAATGGGAATTTAATGTAGTAACTGTAAGCCCTAGATATCCCAAATCTAATGGCCTTTCTGAAAAAGCGGTGGGAATATGCAAAAATATTTTAAAGAAATGTAATGAAACTGGAACTGATATTTTTAAAGCATTATTAGAATACAGAACTACACCGCTGGCAGGATTTGACATGTCTCCTTCAGAATTATTGAATAGGCGCATGCTTCGTTCAATTTTACCAGCCACAAATAATATTTTAAATAGAAAACCAGATTTTGACTTTCAGAAACTTAATAACAAACGTGAAAATGCAAAAAAAATACTATGATCAGCATGCAAAGGTTCGGTTAGGTTTTAAAGAGGGGGATAGAGTCATAATTCGGAATGAATTAACAAAAATGTGGGTACCAGGGGAGATAATAGGCAAATCTACGACTCCTCGTTCATATTTAGTTCGAGACAATCATGGCAATGTCTTGAGAAGGAACTCTTCCTTTATTCGCCAGTCTCCTAATGTAAGAGGAACTGCAAATTATGAAAATTTACACTTGCATAATGATATTGAACCCAGCCCTTTGAAAAGTGAGCCAACTGATGTATTAAAGAATGTTAGAAATGAATCAATGATTGAAAGAAATTCTGATATGAATCGTAGCTTAGGTGGTGATAGTAATCATGATGATTTACCTATTGCTCCTTATAAAACTAGATTAGGTCGTATTATTAAGAAACCCACAAAATATTCTGAATAGTGTTAAATGTAGTATTTTATGTTTGTATACGTTTATTTTGTTTAATGTAAAAAGGGGAGATGTGTTGGACGTGGCAACACTGCCAACACAATATATAAATAGATTATCATTGTAAGAGATGATGCAAATTAATTAATAAAGTACGTGTTTAATTAGAGCTGTTTTAACAACCAATAATTAGGAATCACCTTAACAACGAATACAGTATACATTGTACATTTTTTTGGAATTTTGTAAAGGTTATACTGCTTATTTTCTGCATCTACTAAAAGGTAGAAAATTATAAATAATCTTATTACACTTCAACTATTATGTGAGTTTGAACAAACTTATAATTTCATAGAAAAACTAATTAGTGCAAATAACTACGACAAATCAGTATCCGTAGCTAAAAGTTTATTACATTCATTGCAACGAATGCAATTTATTTTAGGTTTATTAGTGCGGTTTACATCACCAAATTCTTTCAGGAAAAAAATGTTCTTAATTCTGGTTTCATTTTAGTAAATAAAATTAAATACCAAGTTAAGAATTTAAGATCAACATTTGACAAATTTTTCGACCACGCCGACGCAAAAATTATAGCAATAAACTTAAACGTTTCAGAACACTTCTCTGAAAAAAGAGTTCGAAACGATTCTCCGAACTAGGCAAAGTTGAAGTTTTACAAATACCGATAGAGTAATTTTGGTGTTGTTCTCAATATTGTGATTGATACTGTTATTACACAAATAGATTAAAGGTTTAAAAATATACACAATGATATCGCTAATTTTGAATTAATCACGGATGTAAACACATCCGCACAGATTATCCAAATTTTTTATCTCTTCTGGTATTATACTTAAAAACAACTATCAATGTGGTATTCTCGCTGTATTTAGACACACTTCAATCGCAAGCGTTTTAATTATACGTAGAAATATCCATCTAAACCAAAGTGTAAGGAGCTTACATATTTAATGTTTACATATCAAATCTGAGTGCAACGTCGCTTACACATTTTTTTAATTAAACATTCGTGTATGTGCCATATAAAATTCAAATATTTTATATTTATTCATAACCCATTAATTAATTTGTCTACAACTTAAACGACATAGTTTATATGTATTTGTAACCCGAGTCATAGAATCGCTCGGTTTTTTTCTAAATATTGCATTAAAACTCAAATTAGTACAATTCTGTTTCCAATGGTGAAGTAAAATAAGTTATTTACATTAGTCAGGAAAATCTCATATTACCGAAGAGGAGCTTAATTGTAATACGAGGCACTGGGTGCCGAGTATTTTAACGCTCCGATGCGGTCGCGGTAGCCGTTGTGATCGCGGTGGCCATTGTGGTCGCGGTAGCCGTTGTGGTCACGGTGGCCGTTGTTGTCGCGGTGGCTGTTGTAATCGCGGTGGCCGTTGTGGTCGCGGTGGCTGTTGTCGCGGTGGCCGTTGTGATTGCCAAAATAGCGGTGACGGTTGTGGTTACGAGCAGAGGTAGCCGTTATAGTCACAGAGGTCGCTGTAACTGGCGTCGCTAGTTAATTTTTAGATCGGGCGTCGGTGGCCGTTGTGGTCTCAGTGGCCTTAAGGTCATGAAGATAGGTGGCCGTTGTTGTCACGGTGGCCGTTATGGTCAAAAATGCAAGTGGCGGTTGTGGTCACGGTGGACGTTGTCGTCGACAGAATAGGTGGCCGTTGTGGTCATGACTACAACGGCCACACTTCCGGGTGGCCGTTGTGGTCTGTGTACGCACACCGTAAAATGACGTAATCAATAAGACGTAATGTGCTGTCTGGGGATTAATTAAACTTTGCAATGAAATCAAATTTTGTTGTTTGATTAAAGTTACACTACCACTGTAAAAAAACTATAGAATTCTTACTGTTTTCTCTTCAAATTAGTAGAACAATTAAATTTTTGTTTTAAACGTTTACTTCGTGCTGGTTCTCCACGTACTACCGCTAAAGATGTTTAACATTTACCAGGGGTTTAAGGGCTGCTATTATATAAAGCATTAAAGTGTAAACAGACATTGTATTCAGCTTATAATATACCTAATAAGTCACTGATTTTTATGTAAAACTGTAAGAGCATTGCCGTCCGACTCCTTCCTCAAAAAGCAACGCGGATTTAGGGTTGTATTAGTAATTAACCGTATCACGACAAATGGACGCGGAAATTTGAGCGCGCGACAAAAGGACGCAGCGATATTTGGTCGCAACGTCATCTGGACGCAGACCATTACGTTCACCGAATAGATACGTAAACTTTCCTTCGCACTTTTTCTAGGCTTAGAACTGGCAGTACTTGTGCTGGCGTGTTTAAAAGTTTTTTTTGTGTGTTTTGTTTTATTCAAATTATTTCCATGTTGCAAAACATTCGGTCATTTTACTTCTAATTTTTTATATTTTATTTTAATTTTTTTGGTAGAGGTTTTTCAAGTAGCTATATTATCTACACTTGGAATTGAAAGTTATGTGAAATTCCTCGTAGATATTCCATAATTCGACGATTTTCATAGTCAGCAACTATATTTTGTATACGCTGTGCTGTGTCTTTATACACTTTCCTTTGTGGGACTATGTTGCCTGCTATTAATTGCTCTATTTTCACACAATTGAGGCTGTACTCTTTTTTTAATGCTTTTATAAATCGCCAAATACATGAATAATTGGCGTTAAGTGTGGAGGCAAAGCTATTGTGCCATCCTTTTACCGCATTGTTTGTTCATGGCTAATTTTCCACCACCTTTGAATAAATATTCCACATGTTTATTAGAAATAGTGGTTGTCTTCGTCGTCTTCTGTCTAGACGACCTATCCAAGTATCTTCGAAATAATTGGTGACTGGTAATAAAATATTCTCATTATCAGTGTAAAACTCACTGTCTATTAATTCCTCGTAAAAAGCAATTACGTGGTCCTCGGGTATGAAAGCTAAAGCCGCTAGTTGTTTTAATTGCAAGGCAAAATCGGGATCGTTATTGTACCTTTGTTGTAATCCTGCGTCTTGGATATGTCTCCATATACAATGGGTAAAGAGGAAAAAACAGCCACATAATGTAGCTTCTGGAAATTGACTTCTCACAGCATTAATAGTTGCTCTTTCAAAATCGACCATAACAGTAGTCGGTTGTAATCCTGGTTTCAACCTTTTAAAATTTTCAAATAATCGTGTATACGTGCCTTCAGTTTTGTTGGGAGCAATGCATACACCGTTGGGATTACATTATTGTATTGTACACCATGGAATAGTATATACTTTCTGGAAAAGCGGTGGAGCGACTTTAAAGGTGCCATCCATATACGAATGTTTGCTATGCTCCATACATACGATAAATTTCGTTCAGTGAAAAATAGCAGAATGCGAAAGAAAGAACGGTTCCCCTCTGCTGTCTTGTAGGTATTCATCTGGAATAACTAACTCCATCAAACTTCTGGGAGTTGCCGGCGCATCTTCTTTCTGTTTTCTAATACGTTGTACTGTTCGCTTCATGGATAACACCGAAGGTAATTGCCCTGCTGCTATACAAGATGTACCTTCAGCTACAATGGCCAACACACCTTGAGTTGTAATTTGCAAATCAGCTGCTGTTTTCAATTGGTTTATGGTTCTTCTAGCTTCTATGTTAGCAGCATCAGCAACGTGATTGTGTCTAGTACTTTTCACGACTTCTTCGTCCAACGTATGTACGCGACCGGGACAATTGGACTTGTAATAAACGCGTTTCCAAATTATCTTTTCACCGCTAATGCGTTCTTTTTTATGAATAAATCTGTCATACAGAAGAATATTGTTGCCTTTTGTACTTTTCTCAAATTGAAACACCATCCTTGCGACACGAGCAACGACACACTGTTTTAAATACTCCTTAATGATGCTTATCAAATTTCTAATTATCTATAGAAAGGTAATTTGTATTTAATACCACATTAGATTTAAAGGGCTTCAATTACAGGATACCACATTTCTATTCAGTTTAATTACCTAAGTGTAGGCGATTATTATTAATTTGGAATGACTTATATTACTGTCCACATCTTGCTACACGAAAACCATTATTTTTTTATTAAATAAACAATACCCCAATACATTAAATCCGATGTGTCTGCGTCCAAATGTCGCCGCGTCCAAATGACGTTGCGACCAAATATCGCTGCGTCCTTTTGTCGCGCGTCCAAATTTCCGCGTCCATTTGTCGTGGATTCGTAATTAACGCATGCTTATTTCGGACAAAATGGAGTCGTTGCAGCGCTAAATTTGAAAATGACATAACTTTTGCTACACATTATTGTTATGAATTGTTACTTTTGATAACAGCAATAAGTTTATATGAACGTGAAGAATTGAAACACTTTATGATGCTTGGTTACAGAGATAGACGCAGAAGTTTACAAGACGTTTGTAATTTATTTAATAATACACATTGTAACAGTGGGAGACGCCACTGATTTCTGCGCCGCTGGCCGCTTCTTAAGACCGCCCCGCAGTAGACGTCAGCGATGCCAGTTTGTTACATTTGTAACAAATCTGTTACTTTTCCTAAACATTTGTTACACTGTTACACCTTTTATGGTTTTGTTACATTTTTAAATAACAAAAGAAATTATATTAAATTTAAAATGCTATCTCTGCATCTGCGCAATCAGTTACCATGCATATATAGTTAGATCCAAAGATAATGTTAAATCTATCACATATATCTATTATCTTATAGCGTCTATAGTAACCACAGAACTATCTATAAGCGATCGAAGAATGATAATACAGATTTCTGTTACATTCATGCGAAGTGTGGGCAGTTTCATTCTATCCTCTTGGTTTATATCAGTTTATATGCTGTTTATATTCAGGTGACTTTTTTATCTTTCCGATAGATGGCGTAAAATTGCGCATTATAGATACCTACGGAACCGATAATTACAGTTTGTTACGTTTCAATCCGATTTGTTACTTTTTCTGGGCATTTTTGTTACTTCGAAGAAAGACACATATAGTTATTTTAGTTGAAGAAATTCATTGTAATTATTTTGTTTATTAAATACCATTAGTGCTTTACAACTGGCGCCCAACTAGTGGCTCGAAACAAAATTAAGAAAGAAAAAAAAATCGCGTGTTTAGCAGTGCACGTGCATTCACCAGAATAAGGTGCATTTTCACAAGCGGGAAACCGATTCGTTTGTGCAGTGTTTTATAAGTTTTGCGTTCATTTTTAACACGCTGAACGTGTTAATTAGTTATTGCAGTTTTAGATACGAAAGTAACAATAACCTCGCATATTTTCGCGGTTTTTCTGTTAGCGTTGTACTTACAGTGACGCGCGCGGGTGATTTTACGAACTATTTTTGTATGTTTTAATTGATCCAACCTGGATCAGCGAAAGAACAATCACATCGTTTTTGATCGTCAGGATTCTACTGCTTTACATCGGTATTATCTACGTTCAACAAACAATCAAGAAATACCACAATCAAAGGTTAGTAAACTCGAAATGACAAACGTAGTAATGACTGAAGAAATGCTGCAACAGCTTCTTGCTGGCGTGCAAAATATGATAAGTAATGTAGGTCAACCTGTAAATCAAATTGAAATGAATACAGGAAATTTCGTTCGTTGTAAATCACGATTTTCTGGAAATCGCAACGAATGCGTGGACGCCTTTTTAGATGCAATTATTATTTATAAAGATTGTGCCGCTGTTTCGGACGAGAATGCTGTCCTTGGTTTGTCAATGGTACTTGACGGGCCCGCTGCAGTATGGTGGCAGGGTGCCAAATCCGATTGTGCTACCTGGAAGGATGCTGTTGAATCGTTGCGCCATGCGTTTGGCCGACACAAACCGCCACACAGAATATATAGAGAATTGTTCGCAAATGAACAAAAAGATAGCGAACCAACAGATATTTTTGTTAACAAAGCGCGCGCATTGTTAGCGAAGTTACCCTCTAGTGACAGTCCACTTCCAATTAAGTGCCAAATAGATATGGTTTATGGATTGCTAAGCAATAAAATTCGAAAGTTGATTCCCCGCGAAACGGTGACAACCTTTCAAGAGATTATAGATAAAGCTCGATCAATCGAAGATAGCTTAAACGAAACACAGATTAACAATCAATCTAAGATTAAGAGTGAAGAAAAACAAAAGAAACTTCGTCCTAAATGTACTTTTTGCGGGTGTTTTGGACTCCTATTTGATGAATGTCGTAAGCGCGCCAACGCTTCTGATGCGACAATCGAGAAGTCGCCACCCGTCAAGACGCAGATCTCCTGTTACGGATGCGGTAATCCAGGATTTATTAAATCTCAATGTCCGAGATGCAAGAAACCTTCTTCTGCCGCCACGTCAATGATGGAAGTCCTTATCAACGACAATGGTTGTCGAGTGCCTCGGCCTATGTTATGCATCACCGTTGATGAGAAGACGGGACTTGCTTTTCTGGATACTGGTGCCAAGTGCAGTATAGCTGGAACCAAATTGTATGAACATTTCTTATCTAGAAATGTCCCATATACAGTTTCAACAATGAAAATGACTTTAGCTGATGGTGTACCTAAAATTGTAACCGCGGCTACTTTTGAAACTATCGTGCACATAAATGGTCACGCTATCCCTACAAAATTTATTGCTGTGCCTGAATACACTGACAGTAAAACACTACTAGGTGTTGATTTTGTGAAAAGTGCGGGAATGATTTTCGACATTTCTAAAATGACGTATTATTTTTCCGATTCACCACGTGTAAAGTTTCAGATTACACCAGAGCCCATTAGTGCAGATTCCGAACCTGAACAGATGGCAATTGTGGAAACAGCTTCAATTGAACTTTGCCTACGTTCTGATGAGGGAAATTCTTTGTCGACGTGTCAACGTGACCGTATGGATGAATTGGTTCAGAAGAATTGTGATGTATTTTCACCTAAGATGGAAGCTACTCCATACGCTGAGCATGTTATCAATCTTACGGATGAAACACCAATATCAGTGCCGCCATATAGGCTGTCACCTCCTAAAAGAGCTGCTCTTCAAGTCGAGATTGATTCCTTACTAGAACAGGGAATCATCGAAGAGTCTGATTCTCCTTATGCTGCACCTGTGGTAATGGTCCCCAAAAAGGATGGTGCGGTTAGAGTTTGCATCGATTTTCGAAAGCTTAATGCTGTTACCATGCCCGACCGTTATCCACTTCCACGAATTGACGATTTATTGCATTCGGCCAAAACTGCAGCCTACATGACAACCCTCGACTTACGATCTGGATATCATCAGATTTCAGTTGTAACGTCCCGTTTGAATTCATTACAATTAAAATTCAATTTTACAATCGTTTATTTTTGCAACTAATACTGCACGTAAATTTATTCAGTTTGACAACGTCGCGTTGTATTTCGGAGGCGTCTGCGTAGTTGACTTTAGTATTAGCTTCAACTTCACATCTTTGAATTCACTTCCGTTTGAACACTCGCGTAGTTCACGTGTGTGATGCGAGGAAGACAAAATTTTCTTGATTATGGCGTAAAAACCTATGTAATTTAATTTTTATTCATTCCATCTAATTATTGGTGAGTTTACCTTTATTCTGATATAATTTTTCTATTGAATTCAACATTTTTAGTGGTTTCGTAATGTTGCGCAATCGTTAGACAAAGGACTTGATTTTGAAGACCGTTGTGTTAAACGCAGCGTGAGTACATAATGTCATTCAAAAAACCATTCTAATTGTTTATATTTAGGGTCTTTTATTTTTATTGGATCTTTCTTTTTATTCTGGATCTTTTCGTTAATTGGATTTTTATTCTGGATCCTTTATTTTGGTTTTGTCGTGTAATTAATGGATTATCAGTTATTGAAGTTTATTATACATTGGTTTATTCCTGTTGAAGAATTTTATCACGTTAACCAAGATGTGCTAAAAATAGAAGATATCCGATAACGTTATATTAAACATGGTGAGTCAATTGGAATTAAGTTACATTTTACATTCAAGCAGTTAAATTGTGTTGTTTAAAACCTTTCGGGAAACATACTCTATAACAAATTTACCGTTTACTATTTTTTGCATTTAATATTAATTACTTATTAGGTGTAAGATTTTACGCTTTTTATTCATCACTTAAATGTGGTTGGCGTCCAAATATTTTATTTTAAATACTGTTTTATTATAAATATGTTTAATTCAAATATTGTTCTTTGTTCTTTAATGTAAATAGTTAATTAAGTATAGTTAATAAATTAACGGAGTTCACGTCTTTGTAATTATTTCGATTCAACCCATCACCTTGAGGTCTGTGCTTACGATTACTTGCCGTGGTCAAATTATTTTTGCATTTATTAAATGTATTTTTACTTTTTATTATACGTTCTTTATTCCGTCACTGTATTTTTATATTACACAGTAAGAGAGTGTGATCGCGATAAAACTGGATTCATTACGCCTTTTGGACTCTACCGTTTTTGTAGAATGCCATTTGGACTTCGTAATGCCCCCGCTACGTTTCAACGCTTAATAGATAGATTTTGCGCCGGTCTCGGTGATATTACTGTATTTGCTTATTTGGATGATTTGATTTTAGTTAGCTCTAACTTTGACGAACATTTGAGTGATTTACAATTAGTTTTCGATAGACTTCGTGTTTTTGGCTTAGCCGTGAATAGACCAAAGTGTTTTTCTGTCGTAATGAAGTGAAATATCTTGGACACTTGATCACTCCTTTTGGAATCAAGCCCGATCCAGGAAAGATTCAGGCCATTAACGACATGCCACCTCCTAGTAATCTAAAGCAGCTATTGACATTTTTACAGACTTGTAGCTGGTTTAGACGGTTTATACCAAATTTTGCACGCGTGTCGCGCCCTTTGAGTGCTCTTACCAAGAAGAACTCCGCTTGGACGTGGACCGCTGCCGAAAACGACGCGTTCGAAGCGCTGAAGAAGTGCCTAATCAGTCCTCCGATACTGCGACAGGCGAATTCTGAAGAACCTTTTATCATCAAGTCGAGTGATGCTAGTTGTTATGCAATAGGAGCATGTTTACTCCAAGGGGAGGGACCTGAGGAGCGACCAGTAGAGTATGCATCACGTTTACTCACTGCATCTGAAAGAAATTATACGACGACTGAACGAGAAGCACTTGCTCTAGTCTATGCTATACAAAAGTTCCGTGGCTATCTCGATGGTGCCACCATTTTAATCAAGACGGATCACCAGCCTCTTAGGTGGTTGATGTCATTAAGATCACGTACAGGTCGGCTTGCTCGTTGGGCACTTTTGTTACAAGCTTACGACTTACGAATTGACTATTTACCTGGAAAACAGAATGTTGTCGCCGACACACTTTCTCGTCCTATCGTTCCTAACGAGGACGTAGCGATTTTTGATGTTTGTACCGTTTCAGTACTGCTGCCCACAGAATCCAGCAGCGAAATGCGAACGCAACAGATGAACGACCCCGATGTCGCAACTATCATAAGATGTTTCGAATCTGACGACTCTGACCCCGTCGATCGTGTCAGATGGGCTGACCGAGGATATGTATTATCTAGTGGTCTGCTATACCGCTACTCTCCTGAAAGCGAAGCCGAAAACGGACAATTGGTAATACCTCGCCAACTAGTGCCTACTATTCTCGCCGAATGCCACAGTTCACCTTTGGCCGGACACAACGGACGTGAGAAAACATTCCGCCGTGTTGCCAATCTCTATTATCGGCCTAGTATCCGAAAGGATATCAATAAACATATTTCCCAGTGTGTTACTTGCCAGAAATACAAGCCTAACAACCTCAAGCCCGCCGGTTTGCTTCAAACACCTATTCTCAACCAACGATTTGAAACCCTTGCTATGGACTTAGTAGGACCTCTCTCATCGGCCGGTTCTGGCGAAAGATGGATCTTTGCTATTGAAGATACTGCCACAAGGTGGATAGAATTGTTTCCCCTTGTTCAGGCTACCGCAGAATCTTGCGCTCGTTGCCTTATTGATGAGGTTATTCTACGCTTTGGAACCCCACGCCGCATCATAAGTGATAATGGTGTGCAATTTGTTGCAGAGGTGATGCAACAAGTAGCTTACTGTATGGGTATTAAGCAAAATTTAATACCGTATTATCATCCCGCTGCAAACCCCGAAGAACGGCGTAATAGGGATATTAAGCTGCAATTATCTATGATCCTTGGTCCTGACCATACTGGATGGGTGGAAGCCTTACCTAGCGTACGATTCGCACTGAATACAGCAGTGAATGCAGCTACTGGTTACAGCCCAGCTTACCTCACCTTTGGTCGAGAGCTACGAACTCCTCAAGAGACCGCTCGTGACTTCAGAGCAGTTGTAGATAATGAAAATCTTATCTCCGAGATTATCCCATATCTCAAAACCATTTCCAATACTTTGGAACACGCACGCGAAACTCATGAGCACCAACAAGACCGGAACAAGAAAACATCCGATGCTCATCGCCGTGAGTCTATTGTTTACGAGCCTGGTTCCCGTGTCTTAGTAGACACCCACATTCTGAGCCAAGCCGCAAAGATCTTTTCAAGCAAATTTGCTCCTAGACGTAATGATCCATACATTGTGTTGCGACAAGCATCACCTACGTCATATCAGATTGCTTCCGTTGAAAACCCTGAAGTTCCATTGGGGATTTATCACACTTCCGCTCTTCGACCTTTCTTTGATTCCGACGAGCCAGAAGAGGTCATCCCGATCAATCCTATTCGAAAACGAGGTCGCCCACGAAAAGAAACCTCAGCCGAAGACCTTGAATTGAACCCTGTTGTTGAATCGCTTCCGAGACGTACCATCGATTCAAAAGGGGAGGATGTAACAGTGGGAGACGCCACTGATTTCTGCGCCGCTGGCCGCTTCTTAAGACCGCCCCGCAGTAGACGTACGTGTAACAGGTGTGATTGCGAATAAGTTCGGTCTAATGACATTTAACTCACATATAGTTATTTTAGTTGAAGAAATTCATTGTAATTATTTTGTTTATTAAATACCATTAGTGCTTTACAACATTCAATTAGAAATCTAATGTCTAAATCCGTTGTTGCTAAAACATTTAAACGCTTTCAATATACTCGCAGCGTTAAAGATTTGTCAAGAAGCGGTAGACCTAGAAACGCCACAAGTGAGGATAAAAAAACTGGAGGTGTTATTGGCTGTATTTGGCGATCCTTCTTCTATAAAATTTTGTTACATATTATTAATAAATGCATATTAAACCTTTTCGTTTTTCTAAAATCTTTCTTGCATATTCGAATTACGTACTTTAATAACCGCGTTTGGCAAAGTACCATCAGTATCTGCGTGAAAAGATGGCGATGTTGTATATTATAATTGCGTTATATTTTAACCTTCAACGAATCAACAATTTTCATGGTATTACTCGCTATGCTGTGTAATGTATTGTTGGTGTATCAGTTTAATCGTTTTCTAATTTGCGTTTTAGTGAAACTCAAATAGATACTTTCATTATATCTCAGCATTTATTATGATGGTACGTTTTTCGTTGCTAGAAATTTTGCTAAAGTGTAATATTATTCGTTACAGCAGTAGTAAACTAAAACGTTCATTCTATGTACTTCATGATTTCCATTCTTTGTGATGTTTTAAGGTTATCAAAGATATGATGTTGGCCAAATGGGAGATTTGAACGTGGACAATAACCAATTAATCTTGGTATGTAATTTTTACTGACATTGATGCAGCATTATTTTGTGTGTACAAAGTTTCAAAATCTTGGATTGTTAGTTGTTCTGGTTTTCGTTTTTACACAAAGAGGTACATGCATAATTACTTTTATTTTATGGATAGGATCCTTCGGTGTGGAGCAACGGCAACAATAAAAACAATCTTTATTGTTCAGGCCTTAACAACTGATAAAGGTTGTTTTTATTGTTGCCATTCCTCCACTCCTGTCCATAAAATAGAAAAACTTTTGATTAATTGGAAACTGTTGTGAGGATTATTATAATTATTTTAATTAATATAAAGTAATTACATGAATAATATTTGTTTTACTTTTATGTTAATGTAATAATTTTTGTTATAGGCACCAAATGAGTTATTGCAGCCACATGAAATTGAAATATTTTGAGTAGGGTAGAATGTGCTAAGAGTGCGCGGTTTATAAGAGTGCGCACTCGTCGATTTTCGGAACGCGTCATCGACAGCAGCAAAGTTTTAGTTCCTACCGATTAAGTGCAGTGTCTGTATATATCTTGTGCATTTTAAGTAAAAAAACACGGATAATAACGTTATTAGGTAAGTTTAAATGGTTTAAACTGTTTTGATAGTATATTTTGACATTTTGGATATTGTATACAACTGTGGTTTTTAATAATTTCACGTCCATATTTTATCATACCTGCAATAAACTACAAGTGATCGTTGAAATCATACCGCTGTTTAGAATTTTCAACCAAGACGGGGGCAGGCTTCGTGCTTTTTAAAACATGCTCGTTTTGTAAGAGTGCGCAGTCATTCATTTTGTAAGAGTACTCTTACAAACTAGTATTTTTTTATAAATAAAAGTATTTTTTCTTTTGTTTTAGCATGTCTGGCGAAAACGAACTTCTCAGCGTGCTATATGCTCACCAGCAGTTATGGAGGCAGCAAGAAACAGAAATGGAAGAAGAGTTGTGCAATTCTGTACAAACAATTGACAACATGTTTTACGGGTTAACTTCTAGAGGTCTAAGAAGTCTAGCGTTTGTATTCGCCGAAAAAAATAAGTTAGAAAATCGTTTTGATAAAACTTCAAAAATTGCGTGGATTTTTGAAAAGGCACAAACTTGTTACTTTGAGGCAACCCACCGCTACTAGTCTCGTCAGGGCTGTTGGATTTAATGAACCACAGTGTAAACGGTTTTACGATAATCTCTCTCAGTTAATGGAGAAATTTAAATTCGCTCCACATGCAATTTACAATATGGATGAATCGGGATTTTCCACTGTCCCAAACAAGCCCCTTAAAGTTTTTTCCACAAAAGGGAAAAGGTGTGTCAATAAAATATCCAGCGCTGAACGGGAAACCAATGTGAGTGTGGTATGCGCAATGAGTGCTAGTGGACAATTTATTTCTCCCGCATTTATATATCCACCTAAAAGAATGAAAGCGGAACTTTTAGATGGAGCTTCGCCATCTTCAATTGGAATGGTGTCCGATAGTAGTTTCATAAATCGGGAACTGTTTCTTAATTATGCCACACATTTCAGAGATCATGCTAAAACCAGTCCTGCTAATAATGGATAACCACACTTCCTATTGTTCTATTGCAGCAATTGATTTTTTCCGACGAAATAACATTATGGCATTAACACTTCCTCCCCATAGTAGCCACCGTATGCAGCCACTTGACAGGGGTTTTTTCGGTCCGTTAAAAAAGTTTTATTCCAACGAATGTGAAAAATGGTTGACGAACCATCCAGGGCGGGTAATTACGGTTTACCAAATTGCTGCAATATTTGCACCTGCATATTTTAAAGCTGCTACTATAACGAATGCGGTCGAAGGCTTTAAAGTGACGGGGATATGTCCCTTTAATAATGACATATTTATTGAAGCTGACTTCATGGCCACTTATGTCACAGAACGGGAAAATGCAGCTACAGTTATAGTTACTGGCGGGAGTAAAAGCGCCTGTCATTCAATTAGAAGCTGCTGGTAACGCTACGTCTGAAACAGATACTCAAGCACATCAAATCTCTGAACCAGCCTCTGGAAATCCTCCCAACGTTCTTGACAGCCCAACCGTTATTCTCGAAGTTTCTACTACTAAGAAAAATATTCTTGCTTCTAATTTATCAAACACTCCTGGAACATCATCAACATATATAAAATTAACAACCATTTCTCCGTTACCCAAATCGATTGCGATTAGATCAACAAATCGTAGAAGCAAAAAATTGAAATTAACACCAGTTCCCCATATAAGGACCAATTGATCGAAGAAGAAGAGAAGAAAAATCCAAAACCTAAGGTCAAATTAAATATGGGCGATAATATGGCACCACCACAAACGCTCCCGCGAGGGAAATTCATGAGGCAATTGGAGGTGAACCTCAGTCAGGCCAAGTGTGGAAAAGCAGATTTAAAGAAGGCAAAAACACCGCCCTATAAAAAAATGTAGAGCTGTCCAGGTTGCAACGAAACATTTAAAGAACCTGTTACTGGATTGAGTGCACATTGTGTGCTGAATGGTGGCATGAAAAGTGCATATGTGACCTATGTGCATAAAATTACGTGCGTACTCTTACAGTCCTAAATGCGCACTCTTAAATAACGGTTTTATAAGAGTGCGCAAAATGTATTTTTTTTATAAATTCCATTTTTTCCGAAAGTATTGCCGTTTAGTTTGCAAACTGTATTTCATTTTGTTGTTCAGGTATTAAGAAATGTAAATTAAAAAAAATATATCTTCAACGCAATTTGTTTGGATTTTACACCTGATTAAACCTTAAGTGCGCACTCTTGGAGCACCCTACCCTACCTACACAAAAATTGTATTCTCAAATTTATTCTTATGTAGTGTTGGGATCTAAATAAATATGAAATAACGAGTTTCTACATAGAATTAATTTATCTATACTAATCTATATAGATATTTTACAACACTGCTGACCACTCCCCCTCAAGAAAGATTATATCACCAAAAACCAATTACCCTGTAACTATTTTTTTTCACTAATAGTTGTATACGCTTGCATTATTACGTATAATAGTAGGTCGTGAAGTT
Source organism: Aquatica leii (assembly GCA_035610365.1). Lineage (NCBI taxonomy): Eukaryota > Metazoa > Arthropoda > Insecta > Coleoptera > Lampyridae > Aquatica > Aquatica leii. The sequence goes on from CM069438.1 coordinate 12,098,891, forward strand.
GTAGTTTTTTAAGCGCAGGTAAATAATATTTCATTATTAACTAGTAGTTAATAATGAACATATTTACATTTTCTGATAATACTACAACAGTTTCAAAGAAAAAAAGCTTACGAAGCTGCGTACCAAGAGCAAGAGATTTTATTTAATGCTAATTTAAGTTTTTAAATTGTTCAATTAATAAATTAATTTGATTATAAAAAGTAAGTTATTTGAAGTTCGCGCTTAATTAAATGTGAATATTATTGAGTTAAATATGTTTTAAATATAATCAATGCTTAAAATAATAATGTTTTAAACAATTTAAACAACTTTAGCAATAAAAACTTACGTTATCTGATTATTTTTGTGTTTTAAATCACAATTAAGAATTACGTCAAAATTAATTCTATTAAACTAATGACAACTGTCAGAATTACTGTTTTGGATTTGTATTTAAATTTACAGATATCCCGACCATACCCCTTCCTTTTGTTGCTTCCTGATGCTTTCCGATACTCGCCAAAACCCGAAGAACGAACCTTACTTGTTAATTGTCGGTTGAATCTACGAGCCGTTTTTTGCGACATGAAGAGTCGTTTTGTATTAATTTAAACTGGTGGCACCGTTATCAAGTTTGGGAGAAGAATGCTGTGGATGAAGCTCCTTGCCCAAACATATTATTGGAGACCCCCGTCGAACAAGTGACCACAGGATCCATTACTCACGTCGTCGGCCGCTGACATTATTCGTATTACAAGGTTAGTTCGTTCCTTTTTCCATTCAAGCATTTATTGTAATTTTAATATATAGATCCAATACCTACGTCGCCGGCCGCGGATATTTTTAATTATTTTATAATACTATTCAACTTGTCAATATCATGTTAGTTATTTTTTGTTGTGTCATTAAATCGTTTTATAAAAATTTGCAGCTTGCTTTATTTCAATAAAACACTTCATGCGATTGTGTAAATATTTGGTCCTATCGAGCCTGATGCAGGCCTATAGATTACAGTTCGTTTTGTGTTTTTTTTTGAAGAAGTGTTTCATTGAATTTATTGAAGCTGCTTGTTATCGCGGAGATACCAAATTTGGTTTGTGCATTGTATTAGCACAGGTTTCAATCTTATTTATCGTTTTGATAAATCATTTAATTTCATGATTATGTTTAGTATACTTATTTAGTTACAATTGATTTGGTTGCCACGTAGTTTTTAAATTGAGTTATCATAGAAATAATTTAGTAGTTTGAATTTTAGAGATTTGTTTAAAATTCTGATAAACGTTAGTTGTTTGTGCGTTGTTGGGGTCGAATTGTTATACGTGCTATCAACGCATTTCGTGTTGTCGTTAAAGAATTTATCTTTGTATTGCACCGCTATAAGGTACCGCCTTCGTGGTCGATATCACATTTCGTTGTTTGTGTATAATTAAATTCTACCCACATTCGTTGATGTGCCAGTATCGTTTGTTATTATTGTTTCAAGCCTTTGGTGTTTGATTGAAGTTTGCATTTTTTGTTTATCTTTTAAATACATTTTTTTAGCAATTTGAAGCTAAAGTTATTTCCGTAGTTTGCAACTAAAGTCGTGTCGTAGTTGTAAAGCCGGTATAACATTTGTTTGATCGCCTGCACGCGTGTTCGAGTCGTTTTGGTTGGTTAGCGATTCGTCGTTGTTTGCATTTTCGTTGTCGTTTCGTTGATATTGTTTTTTAGTTGATGCAACCATGGCATATACAATGGAAAAAACTATAATAGTTGCAAAGAAAACTATTTTTTGCTTGAAATCTTGGTGCGATAGGGCTTTTAGTGCCGAGAAAAATGTGGATGAGCAGCCTAAATTTATAGCTGCTTACGATCAAATTTTGGAAATTTATAGTGAGTTCCAAACTGTCGACAAACAAACTGTGTTTGATGATTCCGATGTCAGTCAAATGGAGACTTTGTTTAAACTTACGTTTGAGATCCAGACGATTTTCTCAGAAATTAGAGCAGTTTATTTATCGTTAAAACCCAAAAACCAGGGTTCCGGTAGCATTGTTGGTTCAAGACCTGTGTCGCCAGCATTGTCGGATGTTGCGTCGGTTTCCAACCCCTTTAAGGATACTGTACGCCTTCCTAGAATTTCTCTTCCGTCGTTTGATGGTTCGTTGAAAGATTGGCCCACATTTTATGATTTGTTTAACACACTGGTTCACCGAAATCAGTCATTGTCAAGGGTAGAGAAGTTCCAATATTTGTTGACCACTCTTAGTGGTGAACCTTTGACTTTAGTAAAGCATTTGCCGCTAAGTTCCAACAATTATGATATTGTTTATCAATCATTGGTAGATCGTTACCAAAATGATCGAGTTTTAGTGTCATTTTATTGGCATAATTTGGGTAACGCACCCAAGGTTAATTCAGATTGTGTATCTTCATTACGTAGTTTATTAGATACGTTTAATGAAAATGTGACTGCGTTAGGTCAATATCCTAATGTGGATTTGTGGGATTTTACCCTTTTTAATTTGCTTATGCAAAGATTAGATAACGCAACTCGAAAGCGTTTTGAAGTGCAATTCACAAATGTAAGTTTTCCCACCTACGCAAATTTGAAACAATTTGTAGCCGACCAGTGTCGTGCTTTGGAAACCAATTTATTGAATAATGCTACAATGGCCAGTGCGACCAATGTTACTCGCACTAAGTCCATCTATTCAAAATCTAGTAGTGGTCCTGCAAGATATGGAGGCGCCTCGCCTTCGCGTTCACTACTGGTTAATACTGAGCGACCTGCTAATTCGCAATCCGCAAAATGTGCCCATTGTAAAGAATGGCATTCAATGTATCGGTGCCCTAGTTTTCTTGCTTTGGCCCCTTACCATCGTTATTTGTTCGTTAAATCGGCAGGTTTGTGTCATCAATGCTTCAGCGCTTTACACCAGGCGAGGTCATGTCCGTCGAAAGGAAAATGTCGACAGTGCTCAGCCCCGCACAATTCGTTATTACATTTTAGTAGAACCACAGTTCACAAGGCACCTTCTCAGCAGGTGACCCTACTTAACGATTCACCGGAAGCTATTATTCCCGTTGTGGCACCGGCCACTGTAGGTGTGGCCACAGCGCGTTCATCGTGTACAGTGTTGTTAGCAACTGTCGTCCTTGAAATCCAAAATCGTTTGGGTAATTATCAAACCATAAGGGCATTGTGTGATTCGGGTAGTCAAGCGAGTCTAATTTCGGAAAGATGTCGTAAGCGACTTGAATTGCCCTATGGCCGCTCACCAGTTCCTTTATCTGGCCTAGGTGATGTGACATTTCGCCTTTCACGCGGTAGTACTAATTGCAAAATTCGCCCTAAAGGCACTTCAGAGCCATCTTTGGACGTCGAAGCAGTGGTTGTACAAACAATTTGTGCCGATCTTCCAAGTTGCCCCTTGCCTCCGTCCGATTTTTATCAAGGTTGGAAGTTAGCAGATCCCAATTGGCATATGCCAGGATCAATTGATATGCTCCTAGGAGCAGATATTTTCGCTCTTATTGTTCGAGAGGGTTCCGTGCCGGGTGACGGTGTGCGTCCAGCTGCTATTGAGACCCTCTTCGGTTGGATACTTTTGGGTACCACCAGTCATAGGACTACTGTCCCAAAATATTCGTTTTTTCTGACATCAGACACCTCTTTGGATGTCGTTTTAAAAGGTTTTTGGGAGGTGGAGGAAGTCCCCACCAAACTCGTCGTCTCACCTGAAGATGATCAGGCCGAGAATTTGTTTGTTAATACGCATTTTCGTGATCATTCTGGTCGTTTTGGCGTTGTGTTGCCTTTCAAAGATCGTCAAACTTTGCCCACGTTCAATAATACGATGCAGATTGCTGATCGTCGTTTGCTCGCACTTGAGCGTCGTTTGGACAGTCAACCTGACGTCCGCCGCATGTATTCTGCATTTATGAAAGATTACCTCGCATCAGGCCATATGTCGCTTCTTGCCGCACCCTCCGAAGGAAGCCATTGCTATGTTATTCCGCACCATTGTGTGTTTAAACTTGAAGCAGGCCACCCAAAAATTCGTGTGGTTTTCAATGCTTCTTCGCGCGACGCACACAACAAGTCACTCAATGATTTCCTACTTGTCGGGCCTAAATTGCAAAATGATATAGTAACTATTTTGCTACGTTTTCGATCACATCGTATCGTCTTTACGTGCGATATACGTCAAATGTATCGACAAATATTGATATATGAACCCCATTGTCAATATCAATTAATTCGGTGGAGAGCATCTCCACAAGAAGAGATTCAAACTTATCGTTTGAACACTGTGACCTATGGTATGTCACCCTCGCCTTATTTGGCCATTCGTTGTCTGCTACAGTTGGCAGAGGAGAATCAAACACAATTTCCGCTTGCTGCGCAAGCCATTCGTTCTGATCTGTATGTGGACGATGTTGCGTCCGGGGCAGACACTTTAGAGGCTGCTCGTAAACTGAAGAGTCAGCTTGAGGAATTGTTGAAGTTGGGTTGTTTTGAGCTGCGCAAATGGGCCAGCAATGATATTTCGTTGTTAGACGATCTTCCCGTCGAACATTGTCAAATACAGCCGTTAACATTCCAAGAAGACGCGGAGTCGGTTGTAAAAATACTTGGCCTACAATGGCAATCCAACTGTGACGCATTTTCGTTCACGGTTAAGGTACAAGATCTTCCATGTACCAAGCGCGCGATTCTTTCTGAAATCGCAAGAATGTACGATCCATTAGGATTTTTATCGCCAGTAATTTTGTTTGCCAAGAGGCTGATTCAGCGTCTCTGGGCGTTAGGTCTCGGGTGGGATGACCTCCCTCCTTCGGATGTCTGTGAGTCATGGACTCAATTTAAAAGGGAACTTCCTTCATTGGTGGCATTGAAAATCCCTCGATTATTACCGCATATGTCGCACAAGTCTTGTCAACTTCATGCTTTCTGTGACGCTTCGCAAGTAGGTTATGCTTGTGTGATTTATTTTCGTTTTATTGATGACAAGAATATCCGTATCAATCTTGTGGTTGCCAAATCCAAGGTTGCCCCTTTAAAGGTGTTATCAATTCCTCGTCTCGAGTTGTGCGCCGCAGTATTGTTGTCAAAACTGGTGACCTTTGTTGTAGACACTTACAAAACCATGATAACTATTGAAAGGATATTTGCTTGGAGCGACTCCACTGTTGCTTTAACTTGGATCAGGTCGTCGCCGCATCGTTGGCGCCCTTTCGTTTCGAATCGCGTAAGCTTCGTTCAGGAGCGAGTTCCGCCAAAATACTGGCAACATGTCCGTTCCGGACAAAACCCGGCTGATCCAGCCTCTCGCGGTCTCCTACCAGGAGAAATTTCGTCATGTTCGCTTTGGTGGGCGGGTCCACCATTTTTACAAGACCCTGCCTTTGATGATTCATGCGATCGTTCCGTTGAACTCCAACCAGAGGAAGAAGCACGTTTGGAGGAGCGAACTGTCGTGTTGATCACCCAACAAGAAAAGCATTGGGTACTCAATTTATTGGACAAGTTGTCCTCCCTTCGTAAAATACAAGGTATTGTTGCTTATGTATTTCGTTTCGCAAATTCTGGTAACAAGGACCGTGTCACAGGGGCCCTTTCATCCGCAGAATTGCACAAGGCACTTTTATTCATGTGTAAAGTTGTGCAACAATTAGCTTTTTCCGAAACAATTTTATTGCTTCGCCAAGGTAAGCTTTGTTCTAAACCTATTAGGAAATTATCTCCATTTATGGACAATGAAGGATTTCTACGTGTCGGTGGACGCCTTCGTCACTCCGAATTATCCTCGGATGCTAAGCACCCCCTGTTGCTGCCTCGTTCCCATCGACTTACAGAGTTGATAATTGAGCATTTTCATCGGGTGCATTTACACTCCGGTGTGCAGACATTGCAATTTTTATTGTCACAACAGTTCTGGATTTTATCAGCACGTCGTGCAATCAAGCACTCGCTGTCAAGTTGTTTTCGTTGTTTTCGTGTACGTCCACGTGTCAGCCCCCCTTTTATGGGTGACCTTCCTGCGTCACGTGTGTCGCAAGTGAAGCCGTTTTCTCGAGTTGGCGTTGATTACGCCGGTCCTTTTTTTTTGACATTAGGTCGAGTGAGAGGAGCTAAAATCTACAAAGGCTACATCTGCATATTTGTTTGCTTTGCCGTTAAAGCCGTCCATTTAGAAGTGGTCTCAGACCTGACTACGGAGGCATTTCTTGCGGCTTTCCGTCGTTTCGTTGCTCGACGAGGTCGTTGTAGTGACATCTACAGTGACTGTGGCACCAATTTTATTGGCGCCAATCGTATACTTCAAAATTTGAGTCAACAGTCTGCTGACACACTGGCCATCAAATGGCATTTTAATCCTCCGGCCTCTCCACATTTTGGTGGATTGTGGGAGGCCGGAGTTAAATCCGTCAAAACCCACCTGTCGCGTGTGTTTGGTGAACAAACCTTCACTTATGAAGACTTTAATACAGTCCTAATCCAAATCGAAGCCGTGTTGAATTCACGCCCATTGTACCCGATGAGTTCGGATCCGAATGATTTATCAGTCCTCACTCCTGGGCACTTCTTGACCCTTGAGCCGTTGACTGCTCCTCCTGACGAGGATGTCACGTCTCTCCCTTTAAATCGGTTGTCACGTTGGCGTTTTGTTCAGCGTTGTCAACAAGAATTTTGGCGTCGTTGGCACTATGAGTATTTACATACACTCCAACAACGCGCAAAGTGGAATCAACCTTCCACTACCCCTTTAGTGGACAGTTTAGTGGTGATAAAGAACGAGTTGGTTCCACCGCTGCAGTGGCAACTGGGTCGCATCGTAACCCTACATCCCGGTAAGGATGGCATCGCTCGTGTTGCCACCCTCAAGACCGCGCGAGGCTTAATTAAAAGACCTCTAACCAAAATTTGCCCTGTGCCCATGCCGCAGCATAAACCTGTTTGTTAATTTTTATTCGTTTATGTTATTTTAATTTAGTTTTGTTTTTAGTATTAGTTGTTGACCCGTTGGGCGCTTAATTTAATTCATTTCGAACACTTAAAAAAAATCACACTGTTATAGTGATTTTGGTGGGCGGTATGTTTTGGATTTGTATTTAAATTTACAGATATCCCGACCATACCCCTTCCTTTTGTTGCTTCCTGATGCTTTCCGATACTCGCCAAAACCCGAAGAACGAACCTTACTTGTTAATTGTCGGTTGAATCTACGAGCCGTTTTTTGCGACATGAAGAGTCGTTTTGTATTAATTTAAACTGGTGGCACCGTTATCAAGTTTGGGAGAAGAATGCTGTGGATGAAGCTCCTTGCCCAAACATATTATTGGAGACCCCCGTCGAACAAGTGACCACAGGATCCATTACTCACGTCGTCGGCCGCTGACATTATTCGTATTACAAGGTTAGTTCGTTCCTTTTTCCATTCAAGCATTTATTGTAATTTTAATATATAGATCCAATACCTACGTCGCCGGCCGCGGATATTTTTAATTATTTTATAATACTATTCAACTTGTCAATATCATGTTAGTTATTTTTTGTTGTGTCATTAAATCGTTTTATAAAAATTTGCAGCTTGCTTTATTTCAATAAAACACTTCATGCGATTGTGTAAATAATTACTGACTTGATTTTTAATTTAAAATTAATATCTTAAATTTTAAATTTGATTTAGTAACAGGTAGAAAGGTTTTAATAATTCTAGTAGTGGAAAAAAATGTATATATACCACGGTTGAGTAGTTCATTATAACCTGCGCGATTTATATCCATCAAAATAATCTATCGCTTAGGTTATAATGATGCACTTCTCAACCTTGTTATATAATATATTATTTTAATGACGACTAACAAAAAAGCTAGAATTAAAACTGCGTTGCATTGAACACTGCCAAAGTTCTGTGGTATGGCAGACACTTCTGAGCAACGTGCTGAAAATATAAAACATAGTGAACATGGAACATCGTGAACATAGTAATAAAAACTGTTTTTGAGCAACACAACGTGATTTACGGAAATATGAGAGAAAAATCAATAAAAATTTGTCGAATTTGTTCACTAGAAATAGTAGAAACCGAGCAGTATTACTTTCTTAACAATGACAATAAGTTAATGCTGCAATTCAAATTGTTGAACATTTTACCAAAAATTGTAAGTACAACTGATTATATTCTATTGAGTAACATAAAATTTCTTACAGGATCTAAGCGTCACATCAAATCCAATTGCTTGTAACAGATGTATAATTGCCATTGAAGAAATTTATGAATTTAAGCAACTCTGTATAAATACGGAAACGACTGTAAGAAACTTACAACAACAAGGTGTAATTAAAGAAGAGTTGCAAGCCAATAACATTAAGGTAGAACTTGCAAACTTGCAAATCATCAGCGATAACTACTTGGAAATTAATAAGGATGTGCCTGTATGCCTTGAGGAACTTTCAAAAACAAAACTGTACTATTGCTACAACTGCAATTTCAATGCTAACAAAAAGACTATTTTAATTCAACACCTGCAAATGCAACACACTGGCAGAAAACCATTTAAATGTAATATATGTGATAACTGCTGTACCACTAAGTTGGATTTAACAAAGCATATGCGTACGCACACTGGCGAGAAACTATTTAAATGCAATATATGTGATTACCGTGGTAACAATGTGACAAATTTAAAAAGGCATATACGTACGCACACTGTTGAAAAACCATTTAAATGCAATGTGTGTGATTACTGCTGTATAACCAACCAGGATTTAAAAAAGCATATGCGTACGCACACTGGTGAGAAACCATTTAAATGCAATATATGTGATTATTGCAGTAAAAAAAAAAGTCAATTAAAATATCATATGTTGAGACACACTGGTGAAAAACCATTTAAATGCAATGTGTGTGATTACTGCTGTATAACCAACCAGGATTTAAAAAGGCATATGCGTACGCACACTGGCGAGAAACCATTTAAATGCAATATATGTGATTATTGCAGTAAAGAAAAAAGGCAATTAAAAGTTCATATGTTGAGACACACTGGTGAAAAACCATTTAAATGCAATATGTGTGATTACTGCTGTATCACCAACTTCAAGTTACAAAGGCATATGCATATGCACACTGGTGAGAAACCATTTAAATGCAATATATGTGATTACTGCTGTATAACCAACTCGGATTTAAAAAAGCATATGCGTACGCACACTGGTGAGAAACCATTTAAATGCAATATATGTGATTACTGCTGTAATAACAAGTCGCTTTTAAAAAGTCATATGTGTAAGCACACTGGTGAAAACCCATTTAAATGTAATATATGTGATTACTGCTGTACCTACAAGTCGCATTTAAAAACTCATATGCTTAAGCACACTGGCGAGAAACCATTTAAGTGCAATATATGTCATCACTGTAGCAGCCGAATGACAAATTTAAAAACGCATATACGTACGCACACTGGTGAAAAACCATTTAAATGCAATATGTGTGATTACTGCTGTATCACCAACTCCAAGTTACAAAGGCATATGCATATGCACACTGGTGAGAAACCATTTAAATGCAATGTATGTGATTACCGTGGTAGCAATGTGACAAATTTAAAAAGGCATATACGTACGCACTCTGGTGAAAAACCATTTAAATGCAATATATGTGATTACTGCTGTACCTACAAGTCGCATTTAAAAACTCATATGCGTAAACACACTGGTGAGAAACCATTTAAATGCAGTATATGTGATTACTGCTGTATAACCAACTCGGATTTAAAAAGTCATATGCATACGCATACTGGTGAGAAACCATTTAAATGCAATATATGCCATTACTGTAGTAGCCAAGCGGCAAATTTAAAAACGCATATGCGTACGCACTGGTGAAAAACCATTTAAATGCAATGTGTGTGATTATTGTTGTATCACCAACTCTAATTTAAAACGGCATTTGTGTATGTGAACTAGGGAGAAACCATTAAATGCAATATATGTGATTACTACTGTACTACCAAGTCGTATTTAAAAAGTCATGCATAAGCACTTTGGTGAAAAACATTTTAAATGGAATATATGTGATTACTGTAGTGACCAAATGCCAAGTTTAAAAAATGCATAAGCACACTGACGAAAAACCATTTGTTTGCTGAGAGATGGTGATATTATTAAAGTTGCTGATATTTAGTTTAGTCAAATAGGCATTTTATTTGTAAATTTGACTTTTAGTTAATTAAACAGTAATAAATAATGTAATTTGCAATTTCTGTTTGCCATATCGGTTAGTATTGGTTACGTGGTCTTAGTGTTTTTTTAAGTTGAAGTGCACTGTATATGGTTAGAAACAAGATTTAGTTAGTTAAATCTAAATAATTATAATATAAAGCTATAGGTTGTCAATGCAATTGTGGGAATTACATTAGAGTGTTCTATTGCTGATGAGCTCCAAAAGGGCAAAACGGTCGTCTAGTAGTTCACTCTGGTGCCATTTACACAATTGCATTAAGATGGCAATTGAATTGAATAAATTGCGATTAACATCGATATAGGCAACCAACAATACTATCAATACTTCTATTGTCCTATAGATGTAGTATGTATGTTGCATAGTAATTTTTTGTGTTTAAATTGAGATTTATTTTACAATTTTATGAAATTTAAATTTTGTTTATGTATATGCTTTGTTTGGAAGCGCCGTAATTACATCTTGAATTTGCAACGACGACACAAGAAACCGGTTTAGTTACAGTTGTTATAAAATAGTTATTTTTTATTTAATTCTTTGGCGTGATAACCAATTTGTTGTATTTATTTAAAGGTCTTTGCTACAAAAAAAAACTTGTCTTAAACGGTTGCAATAAATAGTATAGTTTTAAGTTACATTTGTAGAACTTAGAAAAAATAGTAAAGATAAAAAATATTAGTTATAAAAAATTTTAAATTTTCTTCACGTTTAGCATGAAAACCGTTCGTTGAAAATACTTCAAAACAGCGTTGTTATTCTGAATAATGAAAATGGCATGACGTCTCCATTTTTTGAATATAATAGTTTGTCTTTTAATTATTTAATAATAAATATCACAAAAAGTTGAAAAATAAATACTTAAGCGTTTAATTTAAAAAAACGCATTAACCACTCATTATCATGTACAATGGGAAAAATGAGAATCAAATATTTTTCTTAAATTATTCACCGCTCAAAATCTGTAAAATACAAATTGAAGTTTTATTCCTTCATTAGTATCCCAACAACATATAACATTACTAAATTTATATTTTTTTATTCAAAGACTGATAAAGAAGCCACCAAGTAACAGATATCTGCTAGTAAATGCAAACAGCACGTGTCAAAATTGTATATATAAAGTTCTTGCCATAAGAGAAGATCCCTACGTCATTACCTACTGATGTAAGAAACAACTTACTGACTATTATATAAGCAAGACATAAACTATGTGTAAAACAAAGAGGGAAGATTGATTGCATGCGTTATGAATAAAATTGTTCAATTGACTTCAATCAAGTTGACGTTTTGTCAAACACGGTTTGCTGTCACTTTCGCTTCATTTTGTATCTTTGGTTATTATTATTATTTTGCATTATTTTGTTTCAAACTGTTCTTTTTAGAACAAAAACATGTCTGGTTTTATACAAGGTAAAACATTACGCTCTCAGTCTCGCCAAATGGTGGTTAATTTACTTCCATATTTTCAACAAGAAAAGGATAATGGGGGTCCTTTGATCCCATTAACGTCTGTTCACGAGGTAAGCTAAAGAAAGAAATGATTAACTTGCATTACATTATATTATTTACAGAGTTGCAACTGCATTAGGCATAAGCTTAGCTTCTGTTAAGCGGATAAAGTCTGAACACAAATTGAATCTAGTGTTAAGTCCTGGAAAGAAAAGGTCACGAAAGCATCTTCAAAAATGACTATAAGAAACACGTTGTATAAGATGTACACAAATAACCTTCATAATCTTTCTATAAACTAACTTTTTCTAGAACATGTGACTGTGAATTCCCTAAACAGCAAACTCAAACATAAACATGTTTTCTTAAATGATCGCACTTTAAATAGAACTCTGCATGAAATTGGTTTTAAATTCAAGAAAGATGATCACCGTAGATCCTTAATAGAGACATCACATATAACCCTTACGAGGATTAAATTTCTAAAACGTTACATAGAAAATCTAAACTCAGAATTTCCACGTGAAGTAGTTTTTATGGATGAAACTTGGATATTTGCTAATGAAAGTATGGGGAGATCGTGGCAAGATGATAATTTAAAAAGTGTACATAAACCCGAGGGCTACGATGGAAAACGATTTATTGTCGTACATGCCGGTACAAAATCTGGATTTGTAAAGAATGCTTCATTATTGTTTTCATCTAAATCTCAGCATGAAGATTATCATGAAGATATGAATGGTGAAACCTTTAAAAAATGGATTGTGAAACGTTTACTTACTTACTTTTGAAAGAATCATCTATTATAGTGTTTAATAATGCATCATATCATTTCATGTTACTAGAAAAAATCCCTTCGTCAAGTTGGAACAAATTTGATTTAACTTCTTGGCTAAACAAAAATAATATTTCGTATGATGGTAACATGTTCAAAAGTGAATTACTTGACATAGCTAAACAGCACAAAAAAGAAAAGAAATATGTGGCAAACTGTTACAACAACACGGACATGAAGTGCTACGACTACCACCCTACCCTGCCAATTTAATCCAATCGAATTAATATGGGCCCATGCAAAGTCATATTACAATAAACACATTGGTAGGGACGGGTATGGAGATGAAAAAGTAATTTCAATGTGAAACGAAGCACTACAACAATGTACTTCCGAATTATGGGAAAAGTGTGTGATTCATACAGAAAAACTAATACAAGAGTGGTATAACCGAGAAAAGTTATTAGACATTAGAGTGGAACCTTTAATAGTTTATGTTGGTTTAAACGATTCAAGTTAATTGGAATCCTCAGATAATGATGATTAAAATAAATGAGGTTTATAGTGTTTTTAAAACTAAACATTTTTTTAAAACCAATTGACCATATTCAGGCGTTTTTTTGGACTTCAGGTTTAACATTTTTGTGTTGGTAAAACTGATGAATTTTAAATCGCCCTCAAAAAATAAAAACTTTTATTGGTTGTCAACAACGACCTCTCTGACTGATGGTTATAATGAACTCCAGTGATTTGTCAAATCGGGTTGGTAGCAACAATAACCTCATGATAACAACCAAATCTTTTTGTCTATATTTGCTACCAACCCGATTTGACAAATCACTGGAATTCATTATGACCCATCAATCAGAGAGGTCGTTGTTGACAACCAATAAAAGTTTTTATTTTTTGAGGGCGATTTAAAATTCATCAGTTTTACCAACACAAAAATGTTAAACCTGAAGTCCAAAAAAACGCCTGAATATGGTCAATTGTTACTCAAAATCAGTGTTGGGATGTACCTAGGTAAATGTACCTAGGTACAAGTACCTAGGTAATTTTTGTGTACCTAAGTACCTAGAAAGGTACTTTTTAATTTATGTACCTTTACCTGTACCTAGGTACTTTTTAGCAAGTACCTTTGTACCTAAGTACCTAATAAAATAGGTACTTTTAAGCGTACATGTATTGTACACTTTATATATTTGTTTCGGACTTAATCATATTTGAAATTACTAAAACCTTCCAAAAATAGTACATGACCTACGCAATTTTTCCTTAATGATACCCGAAGGGTATCGTTAATGTGTATATAACTTCCTTGTTGAAAGTTCAAATGTAGGCACTGACAGCACACTTAAAGACAGCTCTCGGATGAATCATTTACAAAAATGCAATCGGACTGTTAACATGAGTAGCCAGGGTATCAAACCGAATGCGATAAATTTCGAAACGTAATAATTTGTATAAAATAGAAGATGATTTTTAGAGAAAAGAGTTGTGGAGTTCTAGGAAAAAGCAAACAATTATAACTGAATACGAATCGTATTTCTGCTTATATAAACAATACGTGCTTATGACTTATTCTAAAAACGACATATTTGAGTTTGTATTAGTGTTGGGCATAATCGATAAATTTCCATAATCGAATTAATCGAAATATCTCGTTTTGTATAATCGAATGATCATTCGGAATGATGGCGCATGCGCAGTATTATCGATCATATGTTTCGATTTGAAATTTTCATCGCTTGTCGGTTGTTTAAATAAATTATATTTCGATTATTTCGAATGATTCGAGACATCCGAGGCATGGTCTCGAGTTCGTTTCGAGTCGTGTCGATTTCTATATATTTGACATTTTATATTTTGTATTATTCGTTGCATTCATTAGTACCGCTTCTCGGTTGTTTCGAATGAATGATATTTCGATTATTTCGAAAGTATAATCGAATGATCGATTATTTGGCTATAATCGATATATCTCGATTATATCATTCATAATCGCCCAACACTAGTTTGTATTATACTAAATTACATAAACATAGCCGAGACGGGTATAACCAACGGTATAACATAAATGCTGTAAGCACGACCTCAATGAAAATTAAGGTTATAATTTATTCCCAAAACCTTAAGAAAAACATTTAAGAATAAGTAATCCTATTTTTATTATTACATAATGCACTTTATACAATAAACAACAATAGCATTGCTCAATAAACTGCAATTACAAAAGTTGTATAAATTTTAATATCTTTACTGAGATTCACACCAGCTACTGTGTGTGTCATCAACAGTGATTAATATATAGTAGCTGTAATGATTTCTATCGTTTTTCAATGAGATTGCACACATAAGAGTTGGTTTACTACATTTGTATTTTTTATGATCATAAATAAGTACCTAAAGAGTACCTGAAATTCTAAGGTACATTTTTTTTGTACCTGTACCTGTACCTAGGTACGTTTGCCAAATCTGTACCTGCACCTGTACTTAGGTACTTTTGAATAAATGTACCTGTACCTGTACCTAGGTACCAAAAAATGAGTACCTGTCACAACACTGCTCAAAATGCTGCTCATTTCGTTGTTTTACGTATTAAAATTACGTTTAAATTGTATTATACATGACTTCGCTGTGCTTAAACGTTTTTCCATTTTAAATTACTTCAATAAGTAGACTTGATTTTAGAAAAATGTAATAACTACATATGTTTAAATCTAATTTTCACTTTGATAAATATAATTAATCGAACATAAATTGGAGTGGTTTTTAATATTTCTTTTAATATTAGTAGTCTCGAATTAAGCAAAAATTAATTTTGAAGGTTAAACGTCTTGTGACAGCAAAATTAAAATTCTTATAAGTACCAACTAACCAGGATAGCCAAAACTGAATTTTTAATTGTAACTAATAAACTAACACTTAATTTGACTAGTGCGTTAATCTTGATTCATATGAATACGATGATGACGTAGGGCTCTTCTCTTATGGCAAGAACTTTAACATGGTTGAGAAGATCATTATAACCTGCGCGATTTATATCCATCGACGCTTCGCGTCTTGCGATATAATCTATCGCTTAGGTTATAATGATGCACTTCTCAACCTTGATGTATAATATACTATTTTAATGACGACTAACAAAAAAGCTAAAATTAAAACTGCGTTGCATTGAATACTGCTAAAGTTCTGTGGTATGGCAGACACTTCTGAGCAACGTGCTGAAAATATAAAACATAGGTAATAAAAACTGTTTTTGAGCAACACAACATGATTTACGGAAATATGAGAGAAAAATCTATAAAAATTTGTCGAATTTGTTCACTAGAAATAGTAGAAACCGAGCAGTATTACTTTCTTAACAATGACAATAAGTTAATGCTGCAATTCAAATTGTTGAACATTTTACCAAAAATTGTAAGTACAACTGATTATATTCTATTGAGTAACATAAAATTTCTTACAGGATCTAAGCGTCACATCAAATCCAATTGCTTGTAACAGATGTATAATTGCCATTGAAGAAATTTATGAATTTAAGCAACTCTGTATAAATACGGAAACGACTGTAAGAAACTTACAACAAGGTGTAATTAAAGAAGAGTTGCAAGCCAATAACATTAAGGTAGAACTTGCAAACTTGCAAATCATCAGCGATAACTACTTGGAAATTAATAAGGATGTGCCTGTATGCCTTGAGGAACCTTCAAAAACAAAACTGTACTATTGCTACAACTGCAATTTCAATGCTAACAAAAAGACTATTTTAATTCAACACCTGCAAATGCAACACACTGGCAGAAAACCATTTAAATGTAATATATGTGATAACTGCTGTACCACTAAGTTGGATTTAACAAAGCATATGCGTACGCACACTGGCGAGAAACCATTTAAATGCAATATATGTGATTACCGTAGTAACAAAATGGCATATATAAAAACGCATATACGTACGCACAGTAGTGAAAAACCATTTAAATGCAATGTGTGTGATTACTGCTGTATCACCAACTGGAAGTTAAAAAACCATATGCATATGCACACTGGTGAGAAACCATTTAAATGCAATATATGTGATTACCGTGGTAACAATGTGACAAATTTAAAAAGGCATATACGTACGCACACTGGTGAAAAACCATTTAAATGCAATGTGTGTGATTACTGCTGTATCACCAACTCCAAGTTACAAAGGCATATGCATATGCACACTGGTGAGAAACCATTTAAATGCAATATATGTGATTACCGTTGTAGCAATGTGACAAATTTAAAAAGGCATATACGTACGCACTCTGCTGAAAAACCATTTAAATGCAATGTGTGTGATTACTGCTGTATAACCAACTCGGATTTAAAAAAGCATATGCGTACGCACACTGGTGAGAAACCATTTAAATGCAATATATGTGATTACTGCTGTAATAACAAGTCGCTTTTAAAAAGTCATATGTGTAAGCACACTGGTGAAAACCCATTTAAATGTAATATATGTGATTACTGCTGTACCCACAAGTCGCATTTAAAAACTCATATGCTTAAGCACACTGGCGAGAAACCATTTAAGTGCAATATATGTCATCACTGTAGCAGCCGAATGACAAATTTAAAAACGCATATACGTACGCACACTGGTGAAAAACCATTTAAATGCAATATGTGTGATTACTGCTGTATCACCAACTCCAAGTTACAAAGGCATATGCATATGCACACTGGTGAGAAACCATTTAAATGCAATATATGTGATTACCGTGGTAGCAATGTGACAAATTTAAAAAGGCATATACGTACGCACTCTGGTGAAAAACCATTTAAATGCAATATATGTGATTACTGCAGTATCTACAAGTCGCATTTAAAAACTCATATGCGTAAACACACTGGTGAGAAACCATTTAAATGCAGTATATGTGATTACTGCTGTATAACCAACTCGGATTTAAAAAGTCATATGCATACGCATACTGGTGAGAAACCATTTAAATGCAATATATGCCATTACTGTAGTAGCCAAGCGGCAAATTTAAAAACGCATATGCGTACGCACTGGTGAAAAACCATTTAAATGCAATGTGTGTGATTACTGCTGTATCACCAACTCTAATTTATAACGACATTTGTATACGTGCACTGGGGAGAAACTATTAAATTCAACATATGTGATTACTACTGCACCACCAAATCGTATTTAAAAAGTTATGGGTAAGCACACTGTTGAAAAACATTTTAAATGGAATATATGTGATTACTGTAGTGACCAAATGCCAAGTTTAAAAAATGCATAAGCACACTGACGAGAAACCATTTGTTTGCTGAGAGATGGTGATATTATTAAAGTTGCTGATATTTAGTTTAGTCAAATAGGCATTTTATTTGTAAATTTGACTTTTAGCATTGAGTAATAATTTAAGAAGAGGCGCAACTAGTGTGTTAAAAATCGTACTGTAGTTTTATCTCTCTTGTTTCTCTTTTTTTTACCCGTCTGTACCCCCTCTTTTCATAAACTAATAAACTAATACCTGCTGCCATCTGCAAAATCGTGGTTTCTATTTTGCGAACTTACTTATTTCTTATGAAGTACCAGTTAGAACCTTTTGTTATATTTGTGTTTACTTTACCGTTTACCTGTTCAAAACAGGTTAATATCATAAACAATAGCTTGTATTGTTACGACACAAGTCAATGTCAAATAAACTTAAACAATATCATGCTTTATATTTAAGAAAACAAAAAATATGTATATTCAAATATTTATTTATTTTTGTAAAATATAAATCGAAAACAGAAATAACTAAAACAATGGAAATTAAATTAAAAGAAAATTGTTATGGGGATTTATTGTTATTATTCGTCAATTTTTAAAATTATTCAAATTACCAATCCACTAATAATAAATTATAAAACTTATAAAAAGTTAAGATTACAAAAAGTTTTTTAACTTACATTTTTTCGAACAATCTCAAATCTAAAAATTTGTAACTAGATAATTAAAAAAATGTAAGTTTTACAAAATGTTAAATGTTAATTATTTTAAAAAAGGAAGATGGTGCAATTTAGAAACAAATATAAAAAAATTTAAGTTTAAAATCGTAATTGAAATTGGTTTGCTAGTTCAACAAAAAATTATTTGATATTTTATTATAAATGAACTGTAGTAATTGAAGAGTTTCCCAGTGGGCAAATTGCAGCTAAAACCGGCTTTTTTATAACTACTTTAGCTTTTAAAGTTACTCTTTAGAACACTTTTAAGTGGTTTGTGAAAAAACTAAAACCTCCATGAAGCGTTTAAGTAGCTAAAAATTTCTCAGTTATGTTGCTGTTAGGTAGCTCCTTTAATGCATTAAAATCGGGCTTATACAGCTCTTTGTGGTACTAGCAAAGTTTTAAAGAAGCTCTAAAGGAACTGTAAACCACCTTTCAGAAACAACTATACAGCTTAAATAGCTTTATTTTTACTACTTTTAAGTAGCTTAAAAATTAAATAAACATTTCATTAGAAAAAGAAATCTTGAAATCGTTACCTTTACTTAATTTCTTAAAAAAATTGAGAAAAGTGATAAAGGAGAACCCATTGAAAGACCTAGATTTTGTTTAAAAAATTGATTATCAAATTTATCACTTATTTTTACTGAAATCTTCTTAAACAATTTAGAAAGTAAATATATTTCTGAACACCAAATTTTCTTACAAAAAATAATATTTTGGAAAAGATATGACATTTTTTGTATTTAAAAAAGTTGTAAACATTTTTTGTAGATTTTCTGAAGATGAGCATCATTATTTTAAAGCTCGAAACAATTGTAAACGAATTTGTTATTAGTGGACTGGTAATTTAAATAATTTTAAATTAAGATTAATGTTAAATTTCTGAAAGAATAATTGACCAATTAATCCTTTAAAAGCATTTTTGACGGAGAATCCATTTGTATCACTATGTTGCGTAGTTTAGTCAAAACTTAACGGCTTGACGAATTTGAGAACACACTGCGGTCGTTCCGATATCTTCAAAATATTATAGGACGTATCTTCAACTATAAAACATATATTAAAAAAATTACGTATTATTGCTTGTCTACTTATACCTTCGTTTACTGAACTGGAGCTGTAGAAAGAATAAATTTATTCGTCTTCACGATCGTCATCAATAAATAACAATCGCCGTTTTCTTCCATATGTTTGAGAAACTACTACATTTGAGTATCTTAGGTTGATGTTCATATCAACAATTACAGCTTCTGTAAAAAATTATACTAAATAAGCCCAAAAAGTAAAAAAAAAATTAAGTTGTTAGTATTTTAAAAATAAAGTTTTGAAAATGCAATTAGTATTAGTATTTTCAAAATTTTTGCGATTTTTTTTTAAACAATTGTAAAAATATTTTATGTATTGTTGGATTTGTATTGAAGTGCTTTTAGCGTGCTAAAATAAACATAAAAGAATTTTGTTTATAATTTTTTTTATTTTTAAAAAAATTAAGTATTTATTAGACAAGGTGCTACAGAAATGCGGCCCTAACATTTACAAAAACGATATTTTTATTCGACATGCTAACATCAACAAAAAACATTTAAAGCAATGGCCAGAGCGATTATGCAATTACGATGAATCGATCATTATGCAAAATAATGATCGCGATATCGAGCGTCTGTACAATAACGATCGCAATCATTGATCGCTTATAAAATAACAATTGCGGTTGTGGAAAAGAAATTAATACTTTTAATTGTCGCATAAACAAATAAGACTAATATAACACTATAATATTTACTTTAATAAATGTATAATAAACTTTAAGTATGCAGGTAGTTCACGGAAAATCGTAAAATTTTGTAGGTAAATAACCCTTTGCTCTTTTACTCGTAAGAATTTTAAACCACATACAGATTTTTAATAAAAAGTAACACGAATTTAAACATTGAATTATATTTTTTTTGTTTACAGAAATTTAACAATGCATTCTTTTCAAAGAGAATTAGAAAACTCTTCTAGGAAAGAACGTTTGTAAAATTTGTGTCACACATTCAGCATTTAGGGAAAAACCTAGCTTTATATAAACAACAAGGTAAATCATAAAAACACAGGAAGTTAAAAACAATAAGCATTAACTACAAATGACAATACGTATTTGAAAAGAATTGCAAATTTATTTTTAATACATAAATCTTGTTTGAGACAAATATCAACACGAGTTATTACTAATTACTCAACAATCTTTTCAGGGTCAATTTCAAATAGAAACATTTAATTTACGAAAGAACGACACTTATTTTTTAATATGTTGTTTATTAATGCTTTAAACTATTTGTTCGTAAGTTTGCATCAGAATTCAAATAGCACGTCATATCGAAAAAAAAAAACATCACAGTAGTATCTATTTTCTGTGAATTTTTGTAAATATTTTTTTTAAATCTAAATATGAACAAATTTGAATTAACTTATTGTTTAGAAACAATATTAAAAAATACTTAGATATGTTGATTTTCAATACTCCAAACGTTATTGTATCCCGGAAAACGAAAATCGAATGTTTATGGCTAGATTTATGACTAACTTTACACGAGCGACTTTTTAGCAACAGTCGATTACTAATTAATTCTAAATACCATGATTGCGATCATTGATCGTAGAAAATAATAGCGATCTCAGCTACTGATTTACAGTAATTATTTTAAGTTATTGTACAATTAAGTGCAACAAGAAGAATAAGAATCCGGACAAGGAGATTCTCCGATGCTAATTTAAACCATTTTTAAACGTTTGGTAGAAAAAAAAATTTAAAAATATTTACCTGATTGAAGGTGTAGAACAAGAACTGCAGTGTGTTTAAAATTTCCTTTTGTTGTTATACATTATCTCCGAAGATGCTTCTCACAAATCTTCTTTTGTTTTAAATCTTCCAAGTCCATTGTGGCAATGTTTATATTTCCACAGTTTTTCTAACATTCTTTAGCACGCACTTTATCACTAATAAAAAACTTAAGAAAACTAGTACTTTTGTTTTCGGTATTATTATTTTCACAATTAATATAAACACAACTGTGATCTGTAACTTTTCCCATTTTAAAAATAAATCAATAATATATTTACACTTAAACTAAACAAAAGTTCAAACAAACATTACTACTACCAGAATTTCAAAAATCGTATCGCAATGTTAACCCAAGAAAAACTTTCAATTCAATTCCGAAGTTTACAAGTCGACAGACACGCAAGAACTGAAAAATCTCGATCCAATACGAACGTGGCGACCTCTATATCTCGATCCAAGCAGTCGATACGATATCGCCCCTTAAGTTGCATTTCTTCTTACATTTATTATTCAATGCTTTTAGTTAATTAAACAGTAATAAGTAATGTAATTTGCAATTTTTGTTTGCCATATCGGTTAGTATTGGTTACGTGGTCTTAGTGTTTTTTAAGTTGAGGTGCACTGTATATGGTTAGAAACAAGATTTAGTTAGTTAAATCTAAATAATTATTATAATATAAAGCTATAGGTTGTCAATGCAATTGTGGGAATTACATTAGAGTGTTCTACTGCTGATGAGCTCCAAAAGGGCAAAACGGTCGTCTAGTAGTTCACTCTGGTGCCATTTACACAATTGCATTAAGATGGCAATTGAATTGAATAAATTGCGATTAACATCGATATAGGCAACCAACAATACTATCAATACTTCTATTGTCCTATAGATGTAGTATGTATGTTGCATAGTAATTTTTTGTGTTTAAGGGGAGGTTTACTTGGATTTTTTCGAAAAAATCGATTTCTTTTTTTTTCATAATATGTAAGCTACATATGTCTAGAATTTTTGTGGGAAAGGAGTTTTCGATCCGAAACATATTTATGTAACTAAAGCGTCTTGAACGCACATTGCAAAGGGCGGACATTTATCAAAATTGAGACAAGTGTGAAACGATTCTGGTATATTTCTTTATTTCATAAAAATCGTTTTGAAAATGTTGCAGAAATGAATTTTTCTACTAGGGTATTTACATTTTCTGATAATACTACAACTGTTTCAAAGAAAAAAAGCTTACGAAGCTGCGTACCAAGAGCAAGAGATTTTATTTAATGCTAATTTAAATTTTTAAATCGTTCAATTAATAAATTAATTTGATTTTAAAAAGTAAGTTATTTGAAGTTCGCGCTTAATTAAATGTGAATATTATTGAGTTAAATATGTTTTAAATATAATCAATGCTTAAAATAATAATGTTTTTAAACAACTTTAGCAATAAAAACTTACGTTATCTGTTTATTTTTGTGTTTTAAATCACAATTAAGAATTACGTCAAAATTAATTTTATTAAACTAAGGTAAAGTGGGGCAAGTGCAAAATTGGGGTAAGAGCAACCACCGGTTTCCAATTGTAAATCTAAAGACTTTTTGGTATTTTCTGATTTAAAACCACTTGTTTGGAATCTCCGAACAGCTGTTGTGTCAAAACGGAAAAAAAAATCTGATTTACCGGCTGAGATCCTTACTCATGTTTAAAAGGTAACGTTACACTAGTATGTGAAGTGCAACGTCTTTTACGTATATTAACGATTTTAACGTGAAAAACGAAGGTGAGTATCAAGCCAATTATATTAAACTTGTTCATTAATTGTATATTTAATAGCCGTTAATGGTTCTTTGCAATTTTTTTTAAGCAAGTAAAAGAAAATTGAATGATTGCACTTGCCCCTAGATAAACACGTAAAGGGCAAGTGCAATCAATGCAATTCTTAATCGTGATTGCACTTTCCCGAGAACTGACAATTTCTTTATTTCAGAAATTCAATACGGTAATGGTACGTAATTATAAAAGGAAGTCAAAACGAGGCTCCGGTTACTCAAACGACGACATTGCGGTAGCTTTGCAGCAGGTACAACGTGGTCTGATGACTACAAGACATGCTTCTCGAACTTATAACATACCTTATAGTACGCTAAATTGTTATATTAGTGGGAGACTGAGAAAAAAGAGTCTCACAGGTGGACGTCCACAGGCCCTGCCCCTACAGCTGGAAACAAAAATTGCAAATCATTTGAAAATTCTTGAAAAGTGGGGATTCGGTCTCAGTAGGAAAGAACTTTTTGAATGTATAGAAAAATTTGTATTGCAAAACAACTTAAACACTCCATTTAAAAACAACAGGCCAGGTGAAGATTGGTTTTTGACGGTTTGTCTGTTAAAAAACCTCAAGCTGTTGAATACAGCCGAAAGAAAATGACTGACCCATTCATTATTAATCAATATTTCGACCTTCTTCATAGTACGTTAACTGAACTAAATTTGTTTGATAAACCAAGTCAAATTTGGAACTTGGACGAGTCGAGTATTTGTTCTGACCCAACAAAAACTAAAATTGTTGGTGCTAAAGGAAAATCTTGCACACGGGTAACTGCTGGTAGTGGCAAAGAAAATACTACCTTTTTGGCAGCTGCTAATGCAGATGGATTGAAGGCCCCACCACTCATAGTTTTTAAGGGACTTAATGTTTGGACAAGTTGGGTACCAGAACCTAAAGAGAGCTTTCCAGGTATGACTTTTGCAGCTAGTCCCAAAGGTTGGATGACCAGTGAAATATTCTTGAATTACTTTAGCAATACCCTGATCCCTGTTTTTGGTCAAGATCGCCCGATATTAGTAGTGTACGACGGTCACGCCACACATGTTACAGAGAAAATTACCGAACTTGCAATAGAACATGGTATATGTATTCTTAAACTGCCACCACACACGTCTCTTTTATTACAACCATTAGACCTCTCCGTTTTTAAATCGTTTAAAGACAAGTGGGATCAGAAAATTTGTGCATGGCAACGCAAGCATTCTGGTATGAAAATACCCAAAAAGGATTTTGCAGTATTATTGGGAGACACATGGAAACTTATCAAACCCGAAGTAATTGTCAGTGGCTTCCGAAAAGGTGGCATTTACCCATTCAATAGAACAGTCATTCCTGATGAGAAATATGATCCTCGTGCATTAGAACGATGGCATTTATCAAAAAATAATACTGGTGAAGATATAACACAAAACCAAATGGAAGATGATCCGACAGAACAAAATGAACTGTTAGTTAACCAAGTTCCACAACAAACACCAGGTAGTTCTACCGACAATCAGCAGCCCTGTTGTAGCTACAATTTCGAAGATATTCTTTTGCAGACTATCAAGCAAAGTAAAAGTGTTCAACCAAAGCAGCCAAGAAAAAAAATTGCAGCTGGAGCTGAAGTAATAACTGCGAATGTAGCAAAGCAAAGAGAAACAGAAGCAAAAAAGCTGTTAACTGAAAAAGGAAAGAATAAGACTGCAAGAAATAAGATATGTAAGAAGAAAAGTGACACTGAGAGTGACAGTGACGAGCCTGAAAGTGAGCCATCATATGCAGATACAGATGATGATATGGACGATGAAGAGTTCTCGAATGAAGAGGAAATGTGCTCAGTCCAGTCAATAGATGAAGATAAAGAAAATGAAGACAAAGGCTTAAAAGTCGGAGATTATATCATTGCTGAATTCAAAGAACAGAAGTTTGTGAAAAATTATGTAGGAAAAATCACATCTGATCAAAACACCAATTCAAAATACATCTGCACATTTTTAAGGAACAAAAAAGACAAAGATTTTAGATATTATTTTCATTATCCAGATGTTGAGGATGTGTCGGTCATTCGAAAAGAACAAATATTAAAAGTTCTTCCCCTTCCTGAAGAAAAACGAGGTCGGTTTTATTTTCCTATACCAATTAATGATGTTCATTAGATTTTTTTTTGTTTTGAAAAAACATTTTCATACTTATGCATTTTTTAATGTTATATGTTTGTATTAAGTACTTATTAATCTTGGTTGCCAACGTTCTATTAAAATAAATTGGTCAATTCCAGATTTGGCATCTTTTTTTATTGTTAAAATAAAAGTGTTTGCTCTTTCCCAATATTATATATAATGGTTTTAAACACAAATTTATAGAGGTGATTACCACCAATGGCAGTTTTAAAAAATTTTTTTTCTCTTAAACCCTGTCATTTATTCTGGCAAAACTTTTTACAGATTTGAAGCCAATGGAGCAAAGAACTAAGTCTATAATTTAGATAATTTTTAAAAATTGTCTTCTATTTCGAAATAGGACTAAAACTTTCACTATGCAAAATAGTGGTCGCATTTACCCCACTTTACCTTAATGACAACTGTCAGAATTACTGACTTGATTTTTTTTTAAATTAACATCTTAAATTTTAAATTTGATTTAGTAATAGGTAGAAAGGTTTTAATAATACTAGTAGTGGAAAAAATTGTATATATAACACGGTTGAGAAGTTCATTATAACCAGCGCGATTTATATCCCTCGACGCTTCGCGTCTCGCGATATAATCTATCGCTTAGGTTATAATGATGCACTTCTCAACCTTGATATATAATATACTATTTTCCACTACTAGTTGTATACGCTTGCATTATTACGTATAATAGTAGGTCGTGAAGTTGTAGTTTTTTAAGCGCAGGTAATAGTATATTATACATCAAGGTTGAAAAGTGCATCATTATAACCTAAGCGATAGATTATATCGCAAGACGCGAAGCGTCGATGGATATAAATCGCGCAAGTTATAATGAACTTCTCAACCGTGTTATATATAAATTTTTTTCCACTACTAGAATTATTAAAACCTTTCTACCTGTTACTAAATCAAATTTAAAATTTAAGATATTAATTTTAAATTAAAAATAAAGTCAGTAATTCTGACAGTTGTCATTAGTTGAATAGAATTAATTTTGACGTAATTCTTATAATTGTGATTTAATAAAACACAAAAATAAACAGATAACGAATGTTTTTATTGCTAAAGTTGTTTAAATTGTTTAAAAACATTATTATTTTAAGCATTGATTATATCTAAAACATATTTAATTCAATAATATTCACATTTAATTAAGCGCGAACTTCAAATAACTTACTTTTTAAAATCAAAAAAGGGTGCATTCAGGTAGACTCAGCGGCTGAGAAACAGCGTAAGCGGCTTTGTTAAAGTTACCTGAACACACAAAACCCGCGAGTTTTTAAATATCTGTTGCATTATCAGTAAATTAATAAATAAAACTTGTATTTCAAGTATGTAGTTTTTTTTAAGAAAAAATTTAATCGTGTTAATCGCCTAGAAAAAATTTTGAACGTACATTGAAAAAATAAGTATCCTGAAAAAGCGCTGAGTAAGTAAGCGGAAAAAAATTACGCTGAATAAAATGGCGACCGCTGAGTAGTTCAAATAACAAATTACTCAGCCGCTGCCAGCTGCTGAGTCCACCTGAATGCACCCAAATTAATTTATTCATTGAGCGATTTGAAAACTTAAATTAGCATTAAATAAAATTGCTCTTGCTCTTGGTACGCAGTTTCGTAAACTTTTTTTCTTTGAAACTGTTGTAGTATTATCAGAAAATGTAAATATGTTCATTATTAACTATTAGTTAATAATGAAATATTATTTTTAATGACGACTAACAAAAAAGCTAAAATTAAAACTGCGTTGCATTGAACACTGCTAAAGTTCTGTGGTATGGCAGACACTTCTGAGCAACGTGCTGAAAATATAAAACATAGGAACATAGGTAATAAAAACTGTTTTTGAGCAACACAACATGATTTACGGAAATATGAGAGAAAAATCAATAAAAATTTGTCGAATTTGTTCACTAGAAATAGTAGAAACCGAGCAGTATTACTCTCTGAATAACGACAATAAGTTAATGCTACGATTTAAATTGTTGAACTTTCTACCAAAAATTGTAAGTACAACTGATTATATTCTATCGAGTAACATAAACTTTCTTACAGGATCTAACCGTCACATCAAATCCAATTACTTGTAACAGATGTATGATTGCTATTGAAGAAATATATGAATTCAAGCAACTCTGTATAAATACGGAAACGACTGTAAGAAACTTACAACAAGGTGTAATTAAAGAAGAGTTGCAAGCCAATAACATTAAGGTAGAATTTGCAAACCTGCAAATCATCAGCGATAACTACTTGGAAATTAATAAGGATGTGCCTATATGCCTTGAGGAACCTTCAAAAACAAAACTGTACTATTGCTACAACTGCAATTTCAATGCTAACAAAAAGACTATTTTAATTCAACACCTGCAAATGCAACACACTGGCAGAAAACCATTTAAATGTAATATATGTGATAACTGCTGTACCACTAAGTTGGATTTAACAAAGCATATGCGTACGCACACTGGCGAGAAACCATTTAAATGCAATATATGTGATTACCGTAGTAACAAAATGGCAAGTATAACAACGCATATACGTACGCACACTGGTGAAAAACCATTTAAATGCAATATGTGTGATTACTGCTGTATCACCAACTCGGATTTAAAAAAGCATATGCGTACGCACACTGGTGAGAAACCATTTAAATGCAATATATGTGATTACCGTGGTAACAATGTGACAAATTTAAAAATGCATATACGTACGCACACTGGTGAAAAACCATTTAAATGCAATATGTGTGATTACTGCTGTATCACCAACTCGGATTTAAAAAAGCATATGCGTACGCACACTGGTGAGAAACCATTTAAATGCAATATATGTGATTATTGCAGTAAAGAAAAAAGTCAATTAAAAGTTCATATGTTGAGACACACTGGTGAAAAACCATTTAAATGCAATATGTGTGATTACTGCTGTATCACCAACTGGAAGTTAAAAAACCATATGCACATGCACACTGGTGAGAAACCATTTAAATGCAATATATGTGATTATTGCAGTAAAGAAAAAAGTCAATTAAAAGTTCATATGTTGAGACACATTGGTGAAAAACCATTTAAATGCAATGTGTGTGATTACTGCTGTATAACCAACCAGGATTTAAAAAAGCATATGCGTACGCACACTGGCGAGAAACCATTTAAATGCAATATATGTGATTATTGCAGTAAAGAAAAAAGGCAATTAAAAGTTCATATGTTGAGACACACTGGTGAAAAACCATTTAAATGCAATATGTGTGATTACTGCTGTATCACCAACTTCAAGTTACACAGGCATATGCATATGCACACTGGTGAGAAACCATTTAAATGCAATATATGTGATTACTGCTGTATAACCAACTCGGATTTAAAAAAGCATATACGTACGCACACTGGTGAGAAACTATTTAAATGCAATATATGTGATTACTGCTGTAATAACAAGTCGGTTTTAAAAAGTCATATGTGTAAGCACACTGGTGAAAACCCATTTAAATGTAATATATGTGATTACTGCTGTACCTACAAGTCGAATTTAAAAAAGCATATGCTTAAGCACACTGGCGAGAAACCATTTAAATGCAATATATGTCATCACTGTAGCAGCCGAATGACAAATTTAAAAACGCATATACGTACGCACACTGGTGAAAAACCATTTAAATGCATTATGTGTGATTACTGCTGTATCACCAACTCCAAGTTACAAAGGCATATGCATATGCACACTGGCGAGAAACCATTTAAATGCAATATATGTGATTACCGTGGTAGCAATGTGACAAATTTAAAAAGGCATATACGTACGCACTCTGGTAAAAAAACCATTTAAATGCAATGTGTGTGATTACTGCTGTATAACCAACTCGGATTTAAAAAAGCATATTCATACGCACTGGTGAGAAACCATTTAAATGCAGTATATGTGATTACTGCTGTATAACCAACTCGGATTTAAAAAGTCATATGCATATGCACACTGGTGAGAAACCATTTAAATGCAATATATGTGATTACTGCTGTAATAACAAGTCGCTTTTAAAAAGTTATATGTGTAAGCACACTGATGAAAAACCATTTAAATGCAATATATGTGATTACTGTAGTAAGCAAATGGTACATTTAAAAACACATATGCATAAGCACACTGGTGAGAAACCATTTAAATGCAATGTGTGTGATTACTGCTGTATCACCAACTCTAATTTAAAACGACATTTGTATACGTGCACTGGGGAGAAACCATTAAATTCAACATATGTGATTACTACTGCACCACCAAATCGTATTTAAAAAGTTATGGGTAAGCACACTGTTGAAAAACATTTTAAATGGAATATATGTGATTGCTGTAGTGACCAAATGCCAAGTTTAAAAAATGCATAAGCACACTGACGAAAAACCATTTGTTTGCTGAGAGATGGTGATATTATTAAAGTTGCTGATATTTAGTTTAGTCAAATAGGCATTTTATTTGTAAATTTGACTTTTAGTTAATTAAACAGTAATAAATAATGTAATTTGCAATTTTTGTTTGCCATATCGGTTAGTATTGGTTACGTGGTCTTAGTGTTTTTTAAGTTGAGGTGCACTGTATATGGTTAGAAACAAGATTTAGTTAGTTAAATCTAAATAATTATAATATAAAGCTATAGGTTGTCAATGCAATTGTGGGAATTACATTAGAGTGTTCTATTGCTGATGAACTCCAAAAGGGCAAAACGGTCGTCTAGTAGTTCACTCTGGTGCATTAAGATGGCAATTGAATTGAATAAATTGCGATTAACATCGATATAGGCAACCAACAATACTATCAATACTTCTATTGTCCTATAGATGTAGTATGTATGTTGCATATTAATTTCTTGTGTTTAAATTGAGATTTATTTTACGAAATTTAAATTTTGTTTATGTTTATGCTTTGGAAGCGCTGTAATTACATGTTGAATTTGCAACGACGACACAAGAAACCGGTTTAGTTACAGTTGTTATAAAATAGTTATTTTTTATTTAATTCTTTGGCGTGATAACCAATTTGTTGTATTTATTTAAAGGTCTTCGCTACAAAAAAAAAACTTGTCTTAAACGGTTGCAATAAATAGTATAGTTTTAAGTTACATTTGTAGAACTTAGAAAAAATAGTAAAGATAAAAAATATTAGTTATTAAAAATTTTAAATTTTCTTCACGTTTAGCATGAAAACCGTTCGTTGAAAATACTTCAAAACAGCGTTGTTATTCTGAATAATGAAAATGGCATGACTTCTCCATTTTTTGAATATAATAGTTTGTCTTTTAATTATTTAATAATAAATATCAGAAAAAGTTGAAAAATAAATACTTAAGCGTTTAATTTAAAAAAACGCATTAACCACTCATTGTCATGTACAATGGGAAAAATGAGAATCAAATATTTTTTTTTTAATTATTCACCGCTCAAAATCTGTAAAATACAAATTGAAGTTTTATTCCTTCATTAGTATCCAAACAACATATAACATTACTAAATTTATATTTTTTTATTCGAAGACTGATAAAGAAGCCACCAAGTAACAGATATCTGTTAGTAAATGCAAACAGCACGTGTCAAAATTGTATATATAACATGGTTGAGAAGATCATTATAACCTGCGCGATTTATATCCATCGACGCTTCGCGTCTTGCGATATAATCTATCGCTTAGGTTATAATGATGCACTTCTCAACCTTGATGTATAATATACTATTTTAATGACGACTAAAGTAGCATTCACATAAGCGTTAGTGCAATTGTACTGCAGTTGCAGTGCAGTTGTGTAGTGTAGTGTGTTATTTTTTAAGTCAAAACATTCACATAAGCGTTAGTGTAGTTCAACTGCACTTGCGCATTCAGTTAAGTGTTATAGTGATATTCAATTTTAATTTTTTGAAACTAAAAACTTGTTAAGTTGGTGGTTCTGGAATTTTTAATTTCAATTGACGTTTTATAAGATGGAAATAGATAGACTTATTGTGGATTTGTTGCCATCGTATTCTATTATTTGGGATAGAACGCGAAAGGATTTTCGTGACAATAATAAAAAAGAAAATGCGTTTAAAGCACTAGCCAGAGAAATAAATGTAACAGGTAACTACTAGAATACAACTATGATAATTTCTAAATACTAGTTAACAATTTTGGTTTAGTGGAAACAGTAATGTCTCGATATAAGGCGATACGTGAAAAGTATCAAAAAGAAAAACAAAAAATGGATACATTATCTAAATCTGGTTCGGGGACAACAGAGATAAACGGGTGGGAGTTATATGACAGCCTGACCTTTTTAGATGTGGTGATGTTTCCAAGAAAGTAATATAGAACACTATTAAATACATTATTTACTCATAATATTTATTTGTAGACGAACAACGAATTTATTAATTTCAAAAGATGGCAAATTGAATAATGATAATGAACAATTACAAATGCATGGTAATATATTATATATTTATAAAATAGCACTTACAAATAAGATTTTGCAGACATCGAAGGGAGGTTGGATAAAACACATTCAGAGATTACTGATGTAATTATGTTATCTCCGGGGACACCAGAGACTACATCTCTACCCTCCAATTCAAGTGGTCATGATGAAAATAAAAATAAAAAGAGGAAGCTTAGTTTAGATGAGGACTTGCATGGGTTGGTTCTATCATTGAAAGAGACTGCAACGTCACTAAATAATAATAAATCAATTGCCGAACCAAGCAAGTATGACTGGTTGGGTAAATATATTGCTTCTTCTTTAAATGCCATGGAGCCAAGACAAGCCGAAGAAAAAAGCAGAGAAGTATTAGCTGCTTTGTTAAATAATTAAATAATAAAATATGTTTAAAAATGAAATAAAAACAATTTTTTGAAATTATTTTAATATTCAGTTACTTTGTTCCTTTGCCAAGGAACACTTCCTTCATTATTAAGATAATTCATTAAAAGTTGGCGAAATTCAATGGCACTGTTAGTTGCATTACGTGCTCCTAGTCTTCGCTGCAGTGGTTGAAGTGCATTTCCATCAGTGATATCTTCTCTCCATGCTCCTTCAATTAAAACATCATTTACTTCGTTATCAACGTATTTTTCATTGCAATATTTTTTTCTTCCTTTTCTTGTTCTTTAGTAATAATGTAATTGTGTAAACACGTACATGCTTTAATAATTTCATCCACCGTTTTGGGATGGGCAAAAATCCTTTTATGAAAAATCCGCCATCTAGAAGCCATAATACCAAACGTATTTTCTATGCAACGTCTGGCACGTGAAATTCTATAATTATAAATACGCTCACTTTCTGGCAAATGTCTGCCGCTAAAAGGCTTCATTAAATTATTCTTTAATGGAAAGGCATCGTCTCCAACAAAATAATATGGAAAGGGATTGTCTGTACCTGGAAGCGCGACATCTTGTGGTAACTCTAATGTGCCATTGTTTAATAGTTTGCCAAAAGTAAATTCTTTCAAAATGCCTCCATCACTTTGTGAGCCATATGCACCAATATCAACTGCAATAAATTTATATTGCGCATCACATACACCAAATAGTACCACACTAAAAGTCTTTTTATAGTTAAAATAAGTTGAACCAGAATTATTCGGTTGTTTGATTATGACATGTTTGCCATCAATTGCACCAACACAGTTAGGTAAATTCCACCTTGACTGAAAATTTTTTGCGATGGTTTTCCAGTTGTCTTCATTCATAGCAGGCATATATATTGGTTGCAGTATTTTCCAAATAACAGAACAAGTCTCTTTAAAAATAACACAAACCGTTGATGTGCCCATTCTATAAGCGTTTGCCACTGATTGTAGGCAATCTCCTGATGCTAATAATCTAAAATACAATCCTTTATGTTTAAAGTGTTATGTACATTGTTTTCATTACAAACCGAATTGTTATGAGAAGTCTACATTCAGCAGGAATTGATGGCCGAATTGATGTTTTTGTTAATGCTGCTTCAACTAATCCCAATAGTTCATCAAATATTTGAATTGACATTCGGGTGTAGTTAAAAAAATAATTGGGATCCTCGTTTCTCATTTCCTTGTATAAGTTATAATAATCACCTTGTAGCCGCTTTCGGCAATTAATTGCGGACGTATCCACCATCGCCGCCGTTTGTATTTACTTTTTTGTCGGTCACTTATTTTTTTTATAATCATAATTGCAGTTCCCAATGAAAGCAGCAAACAAATTCGTCTTTGCTGCAGTTCATTTTCCATTTTCAATTAAAAGGTTTTTTAGATTAATAGTATGGTTAATAGAAATTAGAGGTTATAAATCTACGACACCATTTACAATTCAAAATCACAAATGGCATACGCAAACTGTTGCTGTTCATTGGTACTTTGTAAGCGTGTAAGCATAAAATTTAAGATGAAACTCAGAAATCAAAAACTGCCACGCAAGTTGTTTGCGTTGGTTAGTAGCTGTAAGCATTATATACTCTTTGGTTGTAAGCGTGTAGTGTAAAAGTTAAAAGCTTGTTAGCTTCTGCACTACCACTACCATACGAATCTTACAAATAAGCCTATGTGAATGGTTGCATAAGTAAAGCATGCAATTAGGTTTTTACAATTGCACTGCAACTGCAGTACAATTGCACTAACGCTTATGTGAATGCTACTTAACAAAAAAGCTAAAATTAAAACTGCGTTGCATTGAATACTGCTAAAGTTCTGTGGTATGGCAGACACTTCTGAGCAACGTGCTGAAAATATAAAACAGGTAATAAAAACTGTTTTTGAGCAACACAACATGATTTACGGAAATATGAGAGAAAAATCAATAAAAATTTGTCGTATTTGTTCACTAGAAATAGTAGAAACCGAGCAGTATTACTTTCTTAACAATGACAATAAGTTAATGCTGCAATTCAAATTGTTGAACATTTTACCAAAAATTGTAAGTACAACTGATTATATTCTATTGAGTAACATAAAATTTCTTACAGGATCTAAGCGTCACATCAAATCCAATTGCTTGTAACAGATGTATAATTGCCATTGAAGAAATTTATGAATTTAAGCAACTCTGTATAAATACGGAAACGACTGTAAGAAACTTACAACAACAAGGTGTAATTAAAGAAGAGTTGCAAGCCAATAACATTAAGGTAGAACTTGCAAACTTGCAAATCATCAGCGATAACTACTTGGAAATTAATAAGGATGTGCCTGTATGCCTTGAGGAACGTTCAAAAACAAAACTGTACTATTGCTACAACTGCAATTTCAATGCTAACAAAAAGACTATTTTAATTCAACACCTGCAAATGCAACACACTGGCAGAAAACCATTTAAATGTAATATATGTGATAACTGCTGTACCACTAAGTTGGATTTAACAAAGCATATGCGTACGCACACTGGCGAGAAACTATTTAAATGCAATATATGTGATTACCGTGGTAACAATGTGACAAATTTAAAAAGGCATATACGTACGCACACTGTTGAAAAACCATTTAAATGCAATGTGTGTGATTACTGCTGTATAACCAACCAGGATTTAAAAAAGCATATGCGTACGCACACTGGTGAGAAACCATTTAAATGCAATATATGTGATTATTGCAGTAAAGAAAAAAAACAATTAAAAGTTCATATGTTGAGACACACTGGTGAAAAACCATTTAAATGCAATGTGTGTGATTACTGCTGTATAACCAACCAGGATTTAAAAAGGCATATGCGTACGCACACTGGCGAGAAACCATTTAAATGCAATATATGTGATTATTGCAGTAAAGAAAAAAGGCAATTAAAAGTTCATATGTTGAGACACACTGGTGAAAAACCATTTAAATGCAATATGTGTGATTACTGCTGTATCACCAACTTCAAGTTACAAAGGCATATGCATATGCACACTGGTGAGAAACCATTTAAATGCAATATATGTGATTACTGCTGTATAACCAACTCGGATTTAAAAAAGCATATGCGTACGCACACTGGTGAGAAACCATTTAAATGCAATATATGTGATTACTGCTGTAATAACAAGTCGCTTTTAAAAAGTCATATGTGTAAGCACACTGGTGAAAACCCATTTAAATGTAATATATGTGATTACTGCTGTACCTACAAGTCGCATTTAAAAACTCATATGCTTAAGCACACTGGCGAGAAACCATTTAAGTGCAATATATGTCATCACTGTAGCAGCCGAATGACAAATTTAAAAACGCATATACGTACGCACACTGGTGAAAAACCATTTAAATGCAATATGTGTGATTACTGCTGTATCACCAACTCCAAGTTACAAAGGCATATGCATATGCACACTGGTGAGAAACCATTTAAATGCAATATATGTGATTACCGTGGTAGCAATGTGACAAATTTAAAAAGGCATATACGTACCCACTCTGGTGAAAAACCATTTAAATGCAATATATGTGATTACTGCTGTACCTACAAGTCGCATTTAAAAACTCATATGCGTAAACACACTGGTGAGAAACCATTTAAATGCAGTATATGTGATTACTGCTGTATAACCAACTCGGATTTAAAAAGTCATATGCATACGCATACTGGTGAGAAACCATTTAAATGCAATATATGCCATTACTGTAGTAGCCAAGCGGCAAGTTTAAAAACGCATATGCGTACGCACTGGTGAAAAACCATTTAAATGCAATGTGTGTGATTACTGCTGTATCACCAACTCTAATTTAAAACGACATTTGTATACGTGCACTGGGGAGAAACCATTAAATTCAACATATGTGATTACTACTGCACCACCAAATCGTATTTAAAAAGTTATGGGTAAGCACACTGTTGAAAAACATTTTAAATGGAATATATGTGATTACTGTAGTGACCAAATGCCAAGTTTAAAAAATGCATAAGCACACTGACGAGAAACCATTTGTTTGCTGAGAGATGGTGATATTATTAAAGTTGCTGATATTTAGTTTAGTCAAATAGGCATTTTATTTGTAAATTTGACTTTTAGTTAATTAAACAGTAATAAATAATGTAATTTGCAATTTTTGTTTGCCATATCGGTTAGTATTGGTTACGTGGTCTTAGTGTTTTTTAAGTTGAGGTGCACTGTATATGGTTAGAAACAAGATTTAGTTAGTTAAATCTAAATAATTATTATAATATAAAGCTATAGGTTGTC
Source organism: Aquatica leii (assembly GCA_035610365.1). Classification (NCBI taxonomy): domain Eukaryota; kingdom Metazoa; phylum Arthropoda; class Insecta; order Coleoptera; family Lampyridae; genus Aquatica; species Aquatica leii. The sequence continues at coordinate 12,135,277 of CM069438.1, forward strand.
AATGCAATTGTGGGAATTACATTAGAGTGTTCTACTGCTGATGAGCTCCAAAAGGGCAAAACGGTCGTCTAGTAGTTCACTCTGGTGCCATTTACACAATTGCATTAAGATGGCAATTGAATTGAATAAATTGCGATTAACATCGATATAGGCAACCAACAATACTATCAATACTTCTATTGTCCTATAGATGTAGTATGTATGTTGCATAGTAATTTCTTGTGTTTAAATTGAGATTTATTTTACGATTTTACGAAATTTAAATTTTGTTTATGTTTATGCTTTGTTTGGAAGCGCCGTAATTACATGTTGAATTTGCAACGACGACACAAGAAACCGGTTTAGTTACAGTTGTTATAAAATAGTTATTTTTTATTTAATTCTTTGGCGTGATAACCAATTTGTTGTATTTATTTAAAGGTCTTCGCTACAAAAAAAACTTGTCTTAAACGGTTGCAATAAATAGCATAGTTTTAAGTTACATTTGTAGAACTTAGAAAAAATAGTAAAGATAAAAAATATTAGTTATAAAAAATTTTAAATTTTCTTCACGTTTAGCATGAAAACCGTTCGTTGATAATACTTCAAAACAGTGTTGTTATTCTGAATAATGAAAATAGCATGACGTCTCCATTTTTTGAATATAATAGTTTGTCTTTTAATTATTTAATAATAAATATCACAAAAAGTTGAAAAATAAATACTTAAGCGTTTAATTAAAAAAAAACGCATTAACCACTCATTATCATGTACAATGGGAAAAATGAGAATCAAATATTTTTTTTAAATTATTCACCGCTCAAAATCTGTAAAATACAAATTGAAGTTTTATTCCTTCATTAGTATCCGAACAACATATAACATTACTAAATTTATATTTTTTTATTCAAAGACTGATAAAGAAGCCACCAAGTAACAGATATCTGCTAGTAAATGCAAACAGCACGTGTCAAAATTTTATATATAACACGGTTGAGAAGTTCATTATAACCTGCGCGATTTATATCCATCGACGCTTCGCGTCTTGCGATATAATGTATCGCTTAGGTTATAATGATGCACTTCTCAACCTTGATGTATAATATACTATTTTAATGACGACTAACAAAAAAGCTAAAATTAAAACTGCGTTGCATTGAATACTGCTAAAGTTCTGTGGTATGGCAGACACTTCTGAGCAACGTGCTGAAAATATAAAACAGGTAATGGGTGCATTCAGCCGACTCAACTGTTGTGGAACAGTTCCCGATTTTCGGCTGAATACGGCCGCTCCGAGTTCGCTACATTGGTAACAGTTCCGGAGCGGACGCCATTTTTTGTAGCGAAAATAATCTACGCTCTAATCTAGCAGTTCCCGCTACATGTCTACTACTACATCCATTACAATAATTCTTTTGACCAAAATGTTTATTTAATCAACTTATCTCCACAATAAACAATTATTTATTACCGTTTGTTGAGTTGTCCAATACATACACAGAATTTTATAAAAACTGGCACACGATGAATCGCTTGAAAATTGAAATAATAGAAACGACAATATTATAGGTTATGTGCAAAGAACGGCAAGGTTAGGTTATTTAGTTGTAAAATATTATTGTTTAGGGACTTTTCGTTTATGGACAGCACTTAGTCACTACTTAGATACATGAATTTTGAGCAGCCAGCCGATTTACAACTGTTGTAAATGTAGCGCTGGATCGGTAGCGACTTGAGATATATCGGCTGAATGCACCCAATAAAAACTGTTTTTGAGCAACACAACATGATTTACGGAAATATGAGAGAAAAATCAATAAAAATTTGTCGAATTTGTTCACTAGAAATAGTAGAAACCGAGCAGTATTACTTTCTTAACAATGACCCAAGTAACACAAGTATATTCATTGGATGTTTTATGTGCATCCTTGTATGGACGTTGAAAACATCCATAGACGATCCTTTTTCCGTCCATGGATGTTCTAAGAACGTTTGCTTCAGGTCCATATGTCACACCTAAGGACGTACATAAACCGTCCGTTCCGAAAGGACGTATTTAGGACCAAGTTAGAATATTATTTGGACTCTTATAGAACCTAAATGGACTACATTAGAACGCCTTCTGGATTATATGTTCCAAGCTTAATTGGCTGTTTTACCCACGTCCATAGACGGTCCCTTCTGCATCCAGTATGATTGTTATGGACTGACTTAGGACTAAACTTGGACATTTTTATCACGCTTTTAGGACGTTTATTTGAAGCCATATGGACTAATCTGGCATGCTTTAGGAAGCATGAGTAGCTTATATTCGGAAGTTTTATGTAGGTTCTTAGACGGTATATAACAATGTATCCCATATACATTGTTATATACCGTCTTCACAGGATCCTCACAATTCGACGTATTCAGTAAATGCTTATGGTTAATAAAATTTAGAAAAAACAAAATATAAAACATTTATAAAAATACACTAAATACAAAAAAAATATAAAATATAAAAATATCAAATACAAAAATAATTTAAGCTGTTTTTATTGATTTTAACGCCTGCTCGTGTCTTTTCTTGGCTCTACGAAGCCAAGAACTCACTGCCACTTCTACGCCCTTTTCTGTATGTACACTTCTATGTGTCTTGGCTGCATCTTTAAATAAAATATAATTTTTTTTACCACATAGACAATACTACTTACCTAATAGCAACTATTATTAAAGTGACAGTTTCATTATTAACAGTATTAGTATTAGGGCTAGTAAAATTACTAGTTGTTAATAAATGATCTACTTCCGCTCTAGCCTTTCTGTATTCATTCGAGTTACTTTCGGCATGATAAAATAAAGAAATTAGATGTAGTTGTTATAAAAAATTATAAAACTTACCGCTTTCAATGCTGGTTCTTAATTCGCACTACTTAAAACATGTAAAAGAATTAAACAAAGTAAACAGCATAGGTAAAAACACCTTCACAATTCCACAAACACCAGGATTATCTTCTTATTTACCCTCCCAGTAAACCGGAACACGCAATTTAAATATATTTTGTATTCTCTGTTTAGAAAAATAAAAGGTGGTTAATCCAAATCACATCAAAACGTGATCCCACGTGATGCAAACAGAACTCTCGTTGGGGCAACTGTTTGCGCATTTCGTTGCGCACGACGCCATTTCAAGAAATAACTTTGAAGTAATTAATTAATAACAGTTTCATTAATTTTAAAATTTTTATAGTTATAGTAGTTTAAAGATAAGTTACATTAAAGCCGATTATATCTTGAAATCCTAATATATCTACAACATTCGTCCTTGTAAGTAATTATCTTGAATGGACACAATTTGAACAACCAATGGATATCCCCTATGGACATACATAGTTCGTCCTTACCCGAACGATCTATGGACATTCAGTATTTGTTGGTAAACAGATGCTTCTTGAATGTACAGTGAGAGCATAAAACGGTTGCTTCTAAAGACACATATACCTTGTCGTTCATTTACATTCGTCTATGTACGCAATATGTACACAGTATGGATATCCAATGGACATACATCGGTTATCCGTATTCGAAGGATCGATGGATATTCATTATTGGTCCATGGACGTATGTACCTTTTATGGACAAAATACCTGCGTCCATAGAACGTCCTGTGTTACTTGGGGACAATAAGTTAATGCTGCAATTCAAATTGTTGAACATTTTACCAAAAATTGTAAGTACAACTGATTATATTCTATTGAGTAACATAAAATTTCTTACAGGATCTAAGCGTCACATCAAATCCAATTGCTTGTAACAGATGTATAATTGCCATTGAAGAAATTTATGAATTTAAGCAACTCTGTATAAATACGGAAACGACTGTAAGAAACTTACAACAACAAGGTGTAATTAAAGAAGAGTTGCAAGCCAATAACATTAAGGTAGAACTTGCAAACTTGCAAATCATCAGCGATAACTACTTGGAAATTAATAAGGATGTGCCTGTATGCCTTGAGGAACCTTCAAAAACAAAACTGTACTATTGCTACAACTGCAATTTCAATGCTAACAAAAAGACTATTTTAATTCAACACCTGCAAATGCAACACACTGGCAGAAAACCATTTAAATGTAATATATGTGATTACCGTGGTAACAATGTGACAAATTTAAAAAGGCATATACGTACGCACACTGGTGAAAAACCATTTAAATGCAATATATGTGATTACCGTGGTAACAATGTGACAAATTTAAAAAGGCATATACGTACGCACACTGGTGAAAAACCATTTAAATGCAATGTGTGTGATTACTGCTGTATAACCAACTGGGATTTAAAAAAGCATATGCGTAAGCACACTGGCGAGAAACCATTTAAGTGCAATATATGTCATTACTGTAGTAGCCGAATGGCAAATTTAAAATATCATTTGCGTACGCACTGGCGTAAAACCATTTAAATGTAATATGTGTGATTACTGTTGTATCACCAACTCTAATTTAAAACGGCATTTGTGTATGTGAACTGGGGAGAAACCATTAAATGCAACATATGTGATTACTACTGTACCACCAAATCGTATTTAAAAAATCATGCGTAAGCACACTGGTGAAAAACATTTTAAATGGAATATATGTGATTACTGTAGTGACCAAATGCCAAGTGTAAAAAATGCATAAGCACACTGACGAGAAACCATTTGTTTGCTGAGAGATAGTGATATTATTAAAAGTTTGATAGTGATTCTATGCGACCATAGGTCCTTCGATGTGGAGGATAGGCACAACTCAGAAAGAAATTTCTGTAGTAATTGTGGCTACGTTTCGTTGGCTATTGTGCCAACTTCATCAGGCCAATCTGACAGTGAAACGTTTAATTTCAGCCCAAATATACATATAATTAAAACATGGACAAAGTAGGAAAACACGAAGACATATAACCTTATACGACACAAACATAACCCACACATAAACTGAATCTCAATGATAGGCTATAGACTGAGTTGTGCCTATCCTCCACATCGAAGGATCTATGGTCACATAGAATCACTACCAAACTATTAAGTTTTTCGAGGAGTTGTATCGTTCGCATAATAGGATATTATTAAAGTTACTGATATTTAGTTCAGTAAAATAGGCATTTTATTATTTGTAAATTTGACTTAGTTAATTATACAGTAATAATGTAATTTACAATTTTTGTTTACCATATTGGTTAGTATTGGTTATGTGGTCTTAGTGTTTTTTAAGTTAAGGTGCACTGTTTATTTTTAGAAACAAGATTTGGTTAGTTAAATCTAAATAATATAATATAAAACTATAGGTTGTCAATGCAATTGTGGGAATTACATTAAAATGTTCTACTGCTGATGAGCTCCAAAAGGGCAAAACAGTCGTCTAGTAGTTCACTCGGGTGGCATTTGCACAATTGCATTAAACCATAAATACATGAATGAATACTTGTCGGTCTAACTAATTTGTATATCACAAAATTTTCGAACTCTGGTATCTTGCAACGTTTTGTTTTTAACATTTTTAACTTGCAGAAACTTAGATAAAATTAGGTCGCGGTTCAATTTTAAATTCTTTACATACATATATGTACATATTTAGATATGCATATGTACAATGTGTCAATAATTCAATTACACTATGTAACGGGTGAACAGATAATAATTCAAACAACGTGATTAGTTACCAAGCTTTCAATCATTTTACGTATTTGTTTAACCTGCGAATTACCAATTGACTCATAGTCAGCGCTTATATACTCAAACAGCAATGTAAACTTGCTGATAGATTATCATGACAAATTTCGAGGCTTGCAACAAGTTTGTCCGAAGTTGACTAAGAAAGCAGTAACAAGCTTGTGACAACCTTGTCTCGACAAACTTGCAGCAATATTGTGACAAGTTTGGAGACTTACAGCAATTAAGCTACTCTTAATTTCTCAAGCGTGTCGTCACAGTTGCTAATATTACCAATAATGCTGTAAACTTGCAGCAAGATTCGTAAACTTGTCAAGGAAAAACAAGCTAAAAAGTTTATATGCTATCTGGGTAGTATAAATGTAATATGTTGCCTGAAGCAGTTGTCACGTGGTTGGAAATATTAAATGTTTATGTGCATAGTATGGTATCAACGAAAATATGCTCACATTCTATCCATTAAGATAAAACTCGGTAAGTACACAATGGTAGAGAAACAATTGACAACAATACAAAACTACAACTATAAAGCACAGGCTGTGACGAAAGATGGTATAACCCAAAAATCTAACCCAGGCACACGAATTCACCTTCCCAGTTTCCGAAAGGAAACGTCTGAACCAGTACAAAATAAAACGCGTTACCTATTGGAAGAGACATCACTACGTGACTTATCGCCCTTAGTCGAATTCACAAAAAAAATATTTGTGTTGATTACGTCGCAAAAAGTTTCCTTCGACGTTGTTTTGGTTTCTTATTTATAACGTTAGAATAATGTTTCAATGTAACCTTATTTTTGTTTCTTGTTTGTAACGTCACAAAACTTTCCTTATACGTAAACAAATTGAACGTATCTGTATAACATCGAAGATCTGTTGCAATAATGTTCCAGGTTAACGTTATTTTTGTTTCTTATTTATAACGTCACAAAATGTAATATTTACGTTACATTCTTAGTGGGATGGATTAATTGGGAGACGAAAAAAGATTGAGTGGCCAACCCGTTCGCTTCATTTAAGCTCTTTAGATATTTTTCCTTAATAATAATAATAATAATCTATTAATGTTCTCAACATAAAATGTTATACACACAGGTCATTTACAAAATCAAGAATGTGTAATGATATCATTTTTTATATTACTTAAATAATCCAAAAAATTATAATAACAGTTTTTGGTTAATAAACGTAAATTGTATTTTTGGAATTCAAGTTTTCTAATGTTAATGGGTAATGCATTGTAGAATTTAATGCCATTAACAGTTGTCCAAGAATTGAACCCTGGGGCACTCCTATGTTTGTTTCAATGACATTTGAAACAGTTTCCTTTATAGCAACGTAGGTTCTGCGATTTGATAGATAAGATGATATCAGTCTGCAGCTATGTGGTTGAATGTTATACAGATATATTTTACGAATAAGAATGTCTTGATGAACACAGTCAAATGCTTTTGATAGATCAATGAAGATTGCGCACAAATTATTACTTGCATGAAATGTTCTAGTAATTGCATCACTGCTGATATTGTAGACCTTTTTTTCCTAAAGCCATGGTTCTGGTGGAATATCTTATTTTGCTCAAAATAATTGTCGAGTTGTAGATATAACATTTTCTCGAGGACCTTGCCAAATATAGGTAGCATACAGATCGGACGATAGTTGTTGGGGTTGTCAGTATTCCCCTTTTTGTGTAGAGGGGTAATTCTTGCTATTTTTAGACAGTTCGGAAAATTTCCTTTGCTTATGCAAGCATTGTACAGGTAAGTAAGGTGTGGGATTAGCACATTTTTTACTAGTTTGATTAGGTTAGTTGACATATCGTAACAGTCCTTAGCATTTCCTGGTTTTAGCGCATCTAGTGCATCTCTAACTGCAATTTCTGAGACATTCTGGAAACAAAAAGAAGTGCCATCCTTTATTTCGAAAGACTGCAGCATCAACGTAATAGGATCTTCGTCGGGGGGGTTCCAATTCTGATATAATATTTCCTGTCACATTTGCGAAGAAAGTGTTCATAATATTAAGATCGATATTGGGGGAGTTGTTGAAGCTTGCCCCGCGAGGTCTATACGAGTTTACAACTCGCCACACAGCTTTATTCTTATGATTCGACGTTTTAATTACGTTATCATTAGTTTTAATGCGCGCAGTTCTATATTGTGCTCGATAGTTGTTTCTCTGTTGTTTCACGTATGTGTTTCTAGGCCACTTCTGAGCTAGCTTGGTTAGGAATTGGACAAAAGATTTCATTTGCTTTAGTTTACTATTATACCATTTGACTGAGGATGAAGAACGTTTTAAGGTTACCATCGGGAAGTACAGATGTATTCCGTGTTTGATTTGATCTATTAGGATCTCGAATTTTCTTTGTAATGATAGATAGTCATCATAAATGTAATTGAAGTTGATTGAATTTACGAAATGAAACAATTGATTTTTCCTAAGTTTCCCACACAGCACGCGAGATGCAATGGATATACATATTTATCCATATAATATCCATTGATGTACATCCGTAGTTTAATATCCATTGTATATGCACCTTATATACATTCATGGATATCTGTGAAATAGGATTATCTTAAGTGTTATGTTCGGAAACATTTTTTTTTTATGTATCATGTTACATAATTTTGTGAGTTGCTATTTTTTATCAAAATTATTTAGAAATAATTATATTCTCTAAAATTTAACATTTGTAGTAAATATTTAACATGCAACAACAAATTTAATGAAAAATTGTAAAAGTAAAAAAAATACTTGGCGCGGTTTAATTTAAACTTTCTTCGTTGTTCGTTTGTTTTCGCCAAGGTTTTCGCGTATATTATCGCCACTGAATTATTGCACTGTATTGCACACGCAAACTTTTTGGCTTTTTGTTTAGCTTGTATTTATCGTATGCAAACCATTTTGTGCTTTAAAATTTCGAAAAAATGTACGTGTTTGTTTTTCATCGTTTAGGATGGATGGGTAAACAAAATAAGTAAGTATTAAATTCAAATATAAATTATTTCTTAATAATAAATATATAACCTAAATACTAACACGTTTTCGAGAAAATATATAATGACTTTGGAATTTGTAATCTAAGAGCCAGTTTGTGAGTTTATCTACAATTTCCCAATTCATTATTCTTATTGCTGAGTTTTATTTAATTGAAATTTTTTTTTAGATCGATTCAATCTACTTTGTTGGATAAAAAGATACAGCAAACGAGACATGTTTTAACCAAGTAATTGGTCTGGATCAAGCAAAACAAATTTGTAAAAATATTTTAAATTTAATTTATGGTAAGAGGCTTCAGAGTATTTTATAGTTTATAGGTTAAAACTTAAAACATTAACTTTATATGTATATTAACGTAATGTGATTTCAAGTGCATTACTGCCAAACTTGACTTTCGTGTTGTATTTTATTTCACGGCTATTTACAAAGCAATTCTTTATAATTACTTCAAAAACTTCAAAATTTAGTTTAGAAATTGCTAAAAAAGTGCATTAGTTATTTGAGTAGCATTACAATGTAATTTTTATTTTACAGTATCCATAAGAAAAAATTCAAATTGTGGTGCGGCTTTTTACAACACGCAATAAACACCAGGAGTAGTGGGTACGAAAGACGCCAATAAACATAAGCACAGAATGAATGTAAATAGGTTTTTTATATTTTTTTAATTTTTTTCAGTACATATATGGACATTGTATGTTAAGTTTCCAAATTGTTTTATTAATTAAATTAAAAATGATAATACCATTGTATGTATTTAATTTGTGTTAAGTTGCTAACATTGCCAATGCTTTTAAAATTGCGCACTATTTATGTGATGGCAAAGTACATATTATATTGCACAGATTTCACTGGCATTCTGCATTTAACTTGTATTAATATACATAACTTGCCGATATTGGTTCGATGCAATTTCTGCATTAGCAAGATTCATCCGGCAATATATCGGCCGGTGTGTCACCTGGTTACCGGCAGTGTACTTCATTTTAATACATTGCCAGCATTCTGAGTGCCGGCTAAGGAGTACATTGCCAGTACAGACCCATTGATTTGTGTTTATTGGGTAAAGACAATGTGTTTTTGCATATTTGAATTTACTTTTCCTGTACATTAATCTAGTAAGTATTTGGATTCCTATAATATAAATAATGGATAAAAGCTCTAGAAAAATGAGAGAATGTGTAAATAAAAAAGTTCGATTGTGTTTGAGTGAAAATGAACAAGTGGTCATATTAAATAATGACGAGAATAGAAAAAACACGTTTTCTGTGGACCAACCGGAGTTGTTGCAACTGGAAAATATCACTATTGGCATTTGGTATTGACTTTATTTGACGTGTGGCCATATTTTTTGTTAATATATAGATATGCACATATATTTTACCTACATATGAAGGTTCTATAAAAAAATGAATGTTTATTATACTTTTATTAAATGTTCATTAAACCTCCATATGTATGTATTTTGTACGTTCATATGACTGTTCAATATATCTCCATATGGATGTAAAACGTTTATCCACCTGGAGGTCCTATGGACATACTATGAAGATTTTTCCGTGACGGAATGATATATCCAATGGACCTCCATCCTTGCTCCATAATATTAAATATGGATGTTCGATGCACCTCCGGTATCCATGGTTGGTGTGTACATTTCATATCCATTAGATATGCTTGTGCTGTGTGGGATCAGTCTGCAGCCATGTGGTTGAATGTTATACAGGTATATTTTACGAATAAGAATGTCTTGATGAACACAGTCAAATACTTTTGATAGATCAATAGAGATTGCGCACAAATTATTACTTGCATGAAATGGTTTTAAGCTTTGTTCTAGTAGTTGCATCACTGCTGATGTTGTAGACCTTTTTCCCTGCAACTGATAAGTCTTTTATGTTGTTGAATGTATCTACGCTTTTATAGTTATCCATTAAAATCATGGACCCTCCGTATGCTGTTGGACAACAGTAGTACGCTATAGGAATAAAATTTAGTAATTTAAAACTTGTTGCCTCGGTATCATTTAGCTAATGCTCACAAATAAATGCGACGTTGTATTTGATCGATGATTTCGTTAGTACAATTTCTAGTTCGTTGAATTTATATTTGATTGAGCAAATATTTATAAACAGTAAATTAAGCTGTGGGGTCTTATTTAGTAGAGACTGTGCATTTATGTTTAAAGTCCTGCAATTATTTAGGGAGACGTTTGATTTATTTGAGAGGTTCCCTTAGGGATACGTAAAAAACAAAGTCTATAGAGATATGTCCAAGGACATTGAAGATTTAAAAATCCAAATTACTAAAACCATACAAAAATTCCCCATCAATTTTTAGAGAATTCTCTTCGTGGTTTTATAAATCGATTGAGTCATTCCCAGCAAACACAGATTGACTTAAATTACTGTTGAATTGCCATTAAATTACGGTAATTTAAGTAGTAATTTAAACAGTAAAAAGGGCGCCATTAAGCAACCACTTAAACTACCAAAAATTCATTGACTTCTAAATTACTAATAAGCTACCATTAGAATACTGTTGTTATATTACCATTGAATTACTGTTAAACTACTGTTTTGAACTACTAGCAAAACTATTAAATTATTATTAGAACCACTAACACATTTAAAAAAATAGTTTTTTAGTTAATTATTTGTTTCTGTAATTTTTTATTTATTTCGTTTACAGAATTTGACGCACATGATTGATAAATTGTGGGATTTTTTTTAAATTAGACACGAACATCAGGAAAATCTCTTGCAACCTAAACGTGTTAACCACTACTCTACCTGACCTAATACTATATATGCTAACTACACGTTATATATGTTGAATACAAAATCGAGTAACTTATTCGTAATTTAATACTTTCAACGTGAACCATTAAATATTTCACATGACAATCAGACTGATGATGAATTAGTCCTATATATACATTTGCATCGCTACGTATTAATTATACTCTTGTTGTTTTTGTTATTCTGTAATCAGGATAATTCATGTCTTAGTTGCTTGAAGTGGTTTATATAATCCGAATATTTTTGGATACGGCAGGTACATAATTTCATGCAATATTGATATTCTTGTATCATAAGTTATAATATTTACTTTTGTTTTATATTTATATAGCGTTACTGGATCCCGCAGATTGACCAATGCTATTTGACTTTCCAATATTATATTTTCGTAAATTGTACGAAATCTTTTTAGTTGTCGATAATAATTGCCACTTTCCTTCTTTCTATGCATTCTTCAAGCAATTGTTTGATAGCAGACCTAACTGTTTGGCAAATATAACGACTATTTTTAAAATAATTTAGTTTAACATTTATATAGCAACTCTATTACTACTGACTACCCAGGTAACATTTCGTCACGAAAAAGCGACTGAAAATGAGACGTTTTTATTTTTCGTGAGTTATACGAGATCCCGAATTCGTGACAAAATTGGTGACTAACACGTTATAAAACCGCTCTAAATTTAACTCCCGAATTTGTCACGCTAACGATACTTTTAAACTGAACGAAATGTTGACGAAATCTTCGAAAATTCGTGACTTGTATCTGTTAAAAATCGTGAAGAAACCGTGACCAAGTGTGTAACTAAATCTTGAAGATACATATTAGAAAATGTCACGACATCGTGTTAAAAAACGTGACGATATATTGTGTAAAAAACGTTAAGATATCGTGTTAAAATACGTGAAAATTTAGTGTTAAAAAACGTGAAGCTATTTTGTTAAGAAACAAAGATATTGTGTTAAACAACGTGAAGATATCGTGAAGGGACGTGAACATATCTTGACTAGTAACTTACGATTTTCTTAGATTTCTTCACGATTTTTAACGCGATATTTTGTACGCTATTTACACGATATCTTCACTTTAACACTATTTATCTGTACGTTTTTAAAACACCACAAACACCTTTTAAAACATCATAAGCGTATTTACCGAGTGTCTCATTAATTATTCGGTTCGAATTGCAAAAAAAAATAATATTCGTAAAAGAAATTTTAATAATAAGATAAACTTGCAAATGTCTACATAGGTAATATGTACTTACATACATACATATATGTATATGTTAACACAGTATATAAATATAGTTTGTACTTTTAACTATTTTTTCTTACTTCTCTCTTTTGTGCTGCCTAAAACAACATTTTTATTGAGTATAATGAATCGTAATATAAAAAATACTAATTCTTACCTTATTCCTGTCATACGTATGTTGGAAAAGGTATTTCAAATAGGCTTCCATTTCTGCTGTGCTAGTTTTGTGTTCTTGGAACACAACTTCAAAAATAACTTCAACCATTTTACTATCTTTTAATCTATATTTACCATTTGCCCCAGTCCAATTACATTGTTTCTGGAGTTTCTATTGTAATAATGTTTTTAATAATATTAGATAATAATTGTTTAGTATCTTTCCCCTATACGTTTTAATCTGTTGATCTAAAAACATAAACTTAGAACAGTTTCTTACTGGCTATAAAAGCTACAACTTACAAAAAAGGTACGTTTCTCCTCTTCTAATAAAGTTTCATTCAAAATTTTTAAATCGTCTACAGACGTTAAGGGAATTAATTCTTGAAAATATTGCTCCAATTCTTGATTTACTGGTGTGATTATTCGTTGATCAGTATTGTATGTAAGAGATAATTTTATTGTCTCCCACTGTCTTTTACTTTGCATTATAAATCGTTCTGAAAAACAAAATTCATAGTTAATTAAATGCATCTAATTTTAGCAACATATTTTATTACCCATTAAATTTGAATTTTCTTTAACATCCTCTTTCACCCCGTTGATTAAACTTTTGACGTCTAAAAGCTCCGATTTTAATGCTTGTACTTCTATGGTTAATAGTTCTTTTATTTCTAAAATAATAATTAATAAGTAATTATTACTACAAAAAAAAATTGTCTTACCATCACATTTACATATTGGTTCTAAGACAAGATCTGTTAGATTATTTTTATTATTAAGTTCCCTTTGATGAACTATTTTCATTTTTTTTAGTTGGCAGGCTAACAATAACCTTCGGTATAGAGGTGTGATACCGAAGTTCCTCTTGTGATTCTGTCAACGTTTTTTCATCTTCACTGCTGGATAGTGATTGTGGGAGATCATCAAGATCTTTGTCATTATAATATTCATAATCTGACTATTGATTATTAACCCTATTTCGAGTTGTTGAGATTTCTTCATTTTGATCAGAGTAATCACTTTGATAAAGTAAGATGTTACATTTTTTCAAAGAATCTTCACAGTTGTCTGAAACACAAGTAAAGCTTTATTTAGTTACCTATAAAGTGTGTTTTGTAACCATACCATGACAAACTTCTAGATCGTATAGAAGTCTTCAAAACGATCACTTTGGTGATGTTAGCAAAATAATTCGTTTTAGCAATAGATGTTATTATAATTTTTTTAATAATAGAGTTACTGATATAAATATATCGAAATTAGGACACCCTGTACTGCGGTTCATTGTGGAAATAGTTTTATTTAAAAAAGTGACCTCTAGCTACCTATAACTTCTGGAATTTTGTTGGTGTGTTTACGAAACACCCTGTATAAAACATAGGTACATGTTTTAAAAACAATTTTGCTAAACAAGTAAATAGACTTACCGAAAATAATATCCTTAAATCGTGTTTTACATTTGTAGGTTTTCCATGAAGATTTAGGTTGTAATTTTTTTTTTGCGTACGCTTTAGCAGTATTTGCCCAAGGAACCTAGAAAAAGCTGTATTGCTGTATATAGATGAAAACAAAAAATATTGGTTACAGGCGTTACCTCATCATTCATAATCCAGAAATCTGGCACCACTTCGACCTCTCCACTTTCAAATTCGATGACTTTATACATAATTCTATACAATATTAATATTAATATAATATATGCTATAGTTTTACTTAAAACTAATAATTAAAAAGTTAGTTATTGGATCGTATGAATTAGGGGTATGATAACAAAATTATCTTCTAGAGGTAAAATAACCATTTTTGAAATAATATCGTTCAAGTTATAAACGGCTTCTTCTTCAGAAAATTTCGGTATTCCAATAAAAAATTTCGTTGACTTACAGGGTCTTACAAAAAAGGGTTGTAAATCATTCATCTTAAAACCAGTAAATTGCTGCTTTGTTACATTAAAACTTGTTAGTTTTATTACATTACCATCATTAAGTTTAACATAGTTATTTCCTTTATTCAGTGATATAGAAAAATTTGAAAAATATACATGATTTTTATTTCTTATTGTTAGATTGAATTCCTTAAAATTTGTAGAATTAATTTCAGATATCCTATTAGAAATTTGTTGTAATGCATTAGGAGCCGTCCTTAAAAGACGCTTTATATAACCCAAATAGTTTTCAAATCGAAAAGCACTGAATGCATCTAAATTACCATATGTTTCAACATCTTTCTCAAGATGGATTATATTATGTACATTATATGTCATATTACGTTTACCATAAAAGTTTGAAAAATTTTGAACGAAGTATCTAAGAAGCTCTCCAGCATAACGATGATAAATTTTACAATATTTGGGTGATGCGAGGATATAAATACCAACACTTAATGTCATAAAATGCTTGTAATAATCAAATTCCAACACGTTTTTTAAACATAACGGTCCAGTGTACAATAGAAAATTCCTAAATTCTGTTGCTTTCCATCGTCTAAAATCTTTTATACTACGACCTTTTCTGTTGAATTCTTCTGGCATCCACTCGTAACATTTTTCCAAATTTTTTGATATGGTATCTAAATCAGTTGCCCTCAATTTGCCTTTTCCTGGCTTTCCATGCCAAATGTCAATCATTTTTTTAATCACCCCTAAACAAACAAGATGCATATAATCTAGTGGGAAGCTTTTTACCATATCTATTGGTAAATTTTCCAAAATTGACTTAACCTGCTTGTGATGATCAGGATGCAGCCGGGATCTAAACGATGCATCTGTTCTTAGTAAACAATCGTTTTCAAGGAATACTACAGTATTCTTATGTGTACCATGAATAGTGCATTTGTGACAGCTATTGTAACCAGTATGTGATTGTACATAAGTTATAGCAGCCCGTGCAGGAGCGTCGCAAATAAACGCATTTACTTTAATTTTATATTCAGTATCGTTAACTATAAACTTATTTCCGAGTATATCTCTTAATTCGTCAACAAATGGAGTTAAAAATTCGTTCATGTTGTCCGGCTTATTGAAACCTTCATAAAGACTTATTATAAAAGGCCTTTCAGTCAAAACCCCGTCAATGTGACACAGAATAGGCCAGAAACATTTATTACTGTCTTTAGCAATAGGCAAACCGTCAATGTTAAAATTCAGTTTTATTGAATAGCTCGTAGGTTGCTTATTTTTTAATAATATATTAGCTAGATTGCTTTTGAGTCCAAAATGTTTAAATTTTCCTGTTCCGAGAAGAGAAATGTCGTTTATTTTTGGGGTACCTAATAAAGATCTTGAGTCCTGTGGTAACTCCTTATGACCATTTTGTATTAATATAAATAATAATTCATTTAAATGAGTATGTTTAATTTGATTTCTAAGAGCCCACGCCAAAATTTGTTGTTTAAACGATTTTATTTCAGGGCTGTTAGTGATTGTGGTATCGAAGCAGGAAATTTCATGGTTTTTGTTGGGATCTTTATTGTGCTCACTTTCAGAATATTTATCAACATTGAGAGTCTCACAATTTTCGTTAATGTAATTTGCGTTTGTAAAGTTTTGGTCTGTTGAATTACTAATACTATCCTCAGACGAGATCATATTCTGAAGTTGGGCTGTCTCGGGGTCTACATTATTTTTCAATTGTTGTAAAAAAGCTTTAGAAGAATTATAAATCAATTCATTTCGTCTTCGGGTAGACAGCTGTTGCTTTTTGAACATTTTGTACCTAAAATTATGACGTTTACATCAGTCTTTACTGGACTCCGTAGTAGAACATAACCACTCAAAACAAATCAAAAATGTATTTACAGTGTAAAAAACTTGAAACACAAAATTATTTTCATAATTTGTTGTAAAAACAATTATGATACAAAACAAATTGATTTAATTTTATTAAAAATAAAAAACCCTCCAATAACATGTATGTTTTGAATTTTATGAAACGTAAATTATGCAATTTATCAATAATGGTTATTTGAGTTAACTTTGAAACATTTTAAAAACGTTTTATGATAATGCGCGTGTGCAATTACAAATTGAATATAGATTACAGTAATTCTTTTGGTGTTTTTAAAACCTTTTACCACACGAACACATATTTCATCATTATTCTTAACATTCACTCATAATTATATTTTTCGAACTTTGTTAAGTAGCGACATCATCAAACAACCAATTCCTTAACTGTTTATACTCAAACGTAATTTGACAAAAGAATTTTTTTAAGTTACCTAGTACACTCCTGTAATTAATTTTCTAAACTAAAATGCTCATTGTTGATAGCTTTGGTCGGAGGTTAAAATTTTGTTAAGTATGATACACATTTAATGAAATAAATGGTAGTTTTTAAGATACAAGACATTTTTGTGCCAAAATTCAAAACGTTTACTGTTTTTGAAAAAACAAATTTGTAGTACATATTTAAAAACAGATTTGTTCTACTATAGGGACATACCTAAATGCCTATTTTTACCTAAACAAAAATGCTTTTGTAAACTACTAATGTGCATATCTAAAATACATAAATAAGGTATGTATTTTATTTTTCAATCTAAAAACCTTGTTTACATAATTAATAAGTAGATGTCTAAATGAGAATTCTAAAAAATGAAATTCAGTTAGGTGTATTTTAGATTGTTGCTGCATTAAAAGTCTTTAGTATATTTTTTAATAAGTCAAGGGTACCTATAATCATTATAGAGATTAGACAGTGTCTAAGATTTTTTAATAAATCATTTGAATAAATTAGGTATTACAATACTATCAATTACAAACCCTACGAACCAATTATTTTCTACCGCACCAAACGATTTTGACGTACTTTAATTATGGTTGATAATAAAATCTGCAAAATTCACCAACTTATTAAACAAACCCACATAGTTTCATAAAAGAAATGCCGATGCAATTTCAATTAATAATTTTTGATTGCAGATTTCATCGTAACACGCAATATAGTGTTTTAAATAAACACTATTTAAATCACCATCGCTTGATGCAAAATTACTTATAGATTATAGATATAGGTACTTACGCTTAGGTAAACACTTTGAACTGTACGTATTTAGAGTTGAAGTTTTATTAATACTGAATAAACGGAATAAACCTATAAAATACAGAGATGTCACATACTAAGTTATCGTGTTGTCGCGACTTAACGTCAACAAGTCATCATGCTCTCATGCTGCATCATCAATTTGACCGTGCATATTATATTCATTCAAATGATTCATTGTATTAGATAAAATCCTGCCAAGATTATATAACATTAAAAGTAATCTTTTCTTTGTAATACATAATTAAAGGGACCACATCTTTTTCTGACATATTTTATCTGTGACCTATAATTTGCCGAAATAATATATTTGTTTTTATGATTTCACAGCGAATCCTAAACAGTTTATTTAAATATTTCAATAAAACCGATAAAACAATAACTCTTCACCTTTAAAAACTACAGTTTTATTTTTCATCGTTATCGCGCTGACGGTTAATAAAGTCCATTATATATTAGGCACGTAAAACCATTCTTAAAATCAACAAATGACATCTTTGTTTGCACAACAAAATTTACGCATTGTATTACCAATTTTTGAAGCTTTTATAATCTGCGAGTTTCCTAACTTTACTTGGCGGTTATTTCTTAGCGGAATTGAACTATAAAAATACTTGTGGGATGCAACAATATCGTCAGAACAACCCTGTATTACGGTTTTCGTTGTCGCTGCTGTCACTGTTAACATTAATGTTTCCTGCGAATCCACCACGACTCTTGCTTTGATAGAATCCACCGCGGCTTCTGGCTTCAAATCCTTCACGCTGACGGTATCCACGTCCATAAACTCCACGACTTCTACCACTAAACCCTCTTGGATTGTTTGTCCAACTTGCCGGTAATGCCATTATTCGCGATGTATTACCGTCGGTTAATCTCAGCTCATTAATTTTTCGGTTAAAATCCGTTAAGACTCCAATATTTCGGTAAAACGTAACAATTGTTTAGTTACACTTTTCTTTAAATAAATCGCGTCGAGTTTATCTAATATAGTCTTCCTCTACAGTTCTACCACTGGTAAATATTTTTTATAACTTCAGTTGCAGATACGGCCATGTTTTCATTCTAAAACGCCTAATCCACCTCATCTTGTTAAAACCTATCTCGTTTAATCATGACGAACGAATTTTACTGGAAAGCAAAAAAAGGGGAGTTTTTTCTAACAAAATTTTATTTAAAATCTTCACAGATTCTTTTAAAACAAGCACAGAAATAACCGAATAATAGGCAATTATTCGAAACGTATTTGTCACGTTTAAACATAAACTATTTTCTGACAACGCTTTACGTAAAATCTTTAGATTAAAAAAAAAGAATTCAACTGAATATTTTGGAAATTATTGATGACGTATTTGTCACGTTTAAACTTCAACTATTTTCTGACGAAGTTTTACGTAAAATCTATAATTTTTTTAAAATAAAAATTCAACTGAAAATTTTGGCAATTATTCGTGACGTATTTGTCACGTTTTAACGTCATCTATTTTCTAACGAAGTTTTACATAAAATCTGTATCGTATTTTTAGACTACTATTTTTAACGATTTATTTTCATCGTTTTTATAAAGATTTTAAATAAAAACATCTTTATATCGATACTTCGTGACGATTTCGTGAAGTCTAAAATTTGGTCGTCACGTAATGTTACCTGGGTATTAATTTACCTTGTATTTTAACGGACATTCAATTACCATTAAACTCCCCAACCTAATTCTGGAATTACGACTAAGTTACTGAGTAAACTATTCAAGCTACCAATCATTACATTACTCCTAAATTACTTTTGAATTGCAAGGTAGTATAATAGTAACTCAATTACCGGTAAACTACAACGTTCAGTTTTTTAATTACTCTTAAGTTACTGATTAAACTATTTTTAAGATACCCACCATTACATTACTCCTTAATTACTTTCTAATTACTGTGTGGTATAACGGTGACTCAATTACCATTAAACTACAACGTTTAATTTTTTAATTACTATTAAGTTACTAATTAAATTACTTTTATGCTACCACAATACTGAAATACTCCTAAACTAGTAACCATTTAAATTACTGCTAAACGTCACCTTAGAATACTCTTAAATTACGAAAAAAATTAAATTACTTATAAATAACTTTTCAGTACCCAATAAACTACTAAATTAAGCTACCTTGTGTTTGCTGGGTTGTCAAATGACAAATGAAAGACAATTTAGACACTTACTTTAAAGTACTTAGTTATTAATTTGTTTTTAGTGATAACATTTTGATTTATAACTTTTTTTGTCTCTGATATACTCAGATAACACTTGAATCGACGTTTTCGTTAAAAAAATGTTATTAAAATAGGTTTTGTAAAAAAAGTTTAGTGCTGTATTAAAGAGAAAAAAAATGCTTTATTGAATGATGAGGTAAAAGCAATATGTTCCCTTTTGAAAAAATTACATGGAACGTCGTAACTCAGTTCTACTCCTACAAATCTTAAGTTGCGTCGGAAGTTTTCTCTCGGCAGTCGTCTCTAATAACAAAAATTATTTAACAATCAATCAGTTCTTTAAACATCGGGGATGATATTTTGGAAATGCAATCTTTAAGTACGAACACTGAAAAAAATGTTGAAATTTCAAAATTGAACAATAAAAAAAACTTTCTTTCTTAAAAATTAATTATACGTTAAAAAATTTCTTAAACAAACAGTTAAAATGTGTGTGTATATTATTTTTGTATTGACTATTAACAATACACAAATTTACATTCATCAAAAACAAATATTAAACTTTAAACCAGAAACCTTCCTTGAAACGATTTTTTATAATAAATGTAAAAGTAAACAAACATAATTATTATGATGTTTTTTAATTACAACAAAACTGTTTTAAAAACTGTAGAAATCGACACGTCTAAAGTCCTTGTATCACAATAGTAGTTATTATTAGTAGTATTTTCACCATAAATCACTACAAATTAACCCAAGAAAAGGTTGAAATAAAATCTCTCGGAAAGCCAAGTCTAAATTTGAAATTAAATCAAACAGATCAATCTGCAAAACATAATTTTTCACACGGCGTTTTTCTAGTGCGGTTTAAGAATAGGTGGATGTGATACGATAAGTCCCTTGTTTTGTTTTCGATGTTTATTGTTTTATTCCAATAGAGCCGATAAAACTAACGACTTAAGATGTAGGTACAAACTTGAAACAATGAAAAAAAACATAAAATTTGTGCACGCTATATACATTACTCAACGAAATGTATTTGTTAACTCTTAAACATGTTGGCAGGGGTGGGCAAAATACAAATTACATTAATATTGTGTATTTAAAATACTAGATACAAGATACAGAATACAAAATGTCAAAAATATAAAATAGTATTTCAATTTGTAACATAAAAGTAACGTGTAAATAATCTTCATTTACTTAAACTAATTTTTAAATTGTCTGTATGATAAATTACGTCTAGTTGGTGAATGTATAAAACTTGCAAATGAAAATAGACGTTCCACTGATACTGAAAAACATAAACTTTAATTGATGTAGCTTTTTTTTGCATTAGGACGTAGTCCATGCAGCCAATCTTTTATTGTTACATTCATCTTAAAATAATATTTACAATATACAATAAAACAGATTCATAGATCTATATTAATCTAATTAAAAGCATAGCCCCGTTATACCTTATAGTAAACGTATTAATAACATTACAATTAAGGTGCAAAACATATAACATACTAATAGGACTGCAGCCAGTTACTAACAGAATATTGAAATATAAGTACTATGGGAAAGTGATCGGACCCAAGCAAGTCGGACGTAATGTTCCACTGTATTTTGGAAGCAATATCCGAAGTTGCTAATGTTAAGTCAACTACTGACTTTTGCGTTCTAGGAGAACAGAGTCTGGTGCTTTCTCTGTTATTAAGAACAATAAAATTTGGTCAATAGACTGTAATAGTTTTTTACCTATCCTGTCGTTATGAAGAGAGTCCCAGGTAGAGTTGTGAGCGTTAAAATCCCCACACATAATAGTAGGACTTGTAAAGAAAGATAAAATGTTATCCCAATCATTGGGGGAAGTAAAAGTTGTAGAAGGTCTGTATAACGATAAAAGCTTAAGATTCTTACATTCATTACTTAGTTCAACTCCGCAGATCATAATATCACTATTGAAGTCATTCGGGATTTGTAAAGTTTTGTAGGTAATACCATTACGAGTAAAGATAGCAACACCTGCTTTGCGATCCTGTCGATCGCTTCTTACCAAGTTGAAGTTTTTATAGTAGATAGCTTGCTGAGGTTTGAACCAAGTCTCACATATAATAGCAATGTCAATTGATTCATCGTATAGGCTACAGCGGGCCGAGCGTTCCACTGCATTACTTTTAATGGATTACGTAGATGCGCGAACGTGGATGCTAAATGGATTAGATAATAACCAGCCAATTTCTTTCTTAAGTTCTTTGCTATCAATTTTTTTAACGCGTCTAAATTGTCAGAATTAGTAATCAGATTGGTGAAAAATCTGACAAAAACATCAATGAAATTAGAATCTTATTAAGATTGTACTTATCTGAGGACGTATTAAACATTTTTGGCTGGTTTTTGTTGGAGATGGTTATGTTGTTGATCGATAGCTCATGAGACATCGGTGTATCGCTCATTTCAACTTCATATATAGACGTCTTCGTAGAAGGGGCCTTCATTTCCCCTAACTCGCTGGGGGCGAGGGGTTACGCGAAATATTTTGAAAACGCTTAACTTAAGTATTATATTTTTAATGGTAATAAAAGAGATTATTATTATTAAACAACTTTTAGCAAAATTAAAATTATAACTGAACTTACACGAAAGAGAGCACGTGTGTTCACTACAATTGTCGCGACACGATTGATGTAGTTGAAATGCTCAAAATACATCAAACAATGTATTTGAAATACAAATTACAAAATACTATTTTGCATTGTATCTAAATACCAATTACAAAATAAAATTGTATTTTAAATACTATATTTGAAATATACAAGTAATTCGTTACTGCCCAGCACTGCATGTTGGTATAGTTACCATTTGTGGTTGTGAGCAAATCTTTAAATTCATCTACCCCCACTAACGGGAACTATTTTAATAGTTTCGTGTAGCCTCATAACCTCGACACTGTGTGTATAATCAATAATGACAACTAACAAAAAATTAAAACTAAAACTGCGTTCAATTGAACACTGCCCAAGTTCTGTGGCATGGCAGACACTTCCTAACAAAAGTGCAACTGTTTTTCAGCAACACTAAACAAGATCTACCGAAATATGGGAGAATCAACAAAAATTTGTCGAATTTGTTCACTAGAAATAGTAGAAACCGAGCAGTATTACTTTCTCAACAATGACAATAAGTTACTGCTGCAATTCAAATTGTTGAACATTTTACCAAAAATTGTAAGTACAACTGATTATATACTATCGAGTAACATAAATTTTCTTACAGGATCTAAGCATCACACCAAATCCAATTGCTTGTAGCAGATGTATAATTGCCATTGAAGAAATTTATGAATTTAAGCAACTCTGTATAAATACGGAAACTACTGTAAGAAACTTACAAGGTGTAATTAAAGAAGAGTTGCAAGCCAATAACATTAAGGTAGAATTTGCAAACTTGCAAATCATCAGCGATAACTACTTGGAAATTAATAAGGATGTGCCTGTATGCCTTGAGGAACCTTCAAAAACAAAACTGTACTATTGCTACAACTGCAATTTCAATGCTAACAAAAAGACTATTTTAATTCAACACCTGCAAATGCAACACACTGGCAGAAAACCATTTAAATGCAATATATGTGATTACCGTGGTAACAATGTGACAAATTTTAAAAGGCATATACGTATGCACACTGGTGAAAAACCATTTAAATGCAATGTGTGTGATTACTGCTGTATAACCAACTCGGATTTAAAAAAGCATATGCGTACTCACACTGGTGAGAAACTATTTAAATGCAATATATGTGATTACCGTGGTAGCAATGTGACAAATTTAAAAAGGCATATACGTACGCACTCTGGTGAAAAACCATTTAAATGCAATGTGTGTGATTACTGCTGTATAACCAACTCGGATTTAAAAAAGCATATGCGTACGCACACTGGTGAGAAACCATTTAAATGCAATATATGTGATTACTGCTGTAATAACAAGTCGCTTTTAAAAAGTCATATGTGTAAGCACACTGGTGAAAACCCATTTAAATGTAATATATGTGATTACTGCTGTACCTACAAGTCGCATTTAAAAACTCATATGCTTAAGCACACTGGCGAGAAACCATTTAAGTGCAATATATGTCATCACTGTAGCAGCCGAATGACAAATTTAAAAACGCATATACGTACGCACACTGGTGAAAAACCATTTAAATGCAATATGTGTGATTACTGCTGTATCACCAACTCCAAGTTACAAAGGCATATGCATATGCACACTGGTGAGAAACCATTTAAATGCAATATATGTGATTACCGTGGTAGCAATGTGACAAATTTAAAAAGGCATATACGTACGCACTCTGGTGAAAAACCATTTAAATGCAATGTGTGTGATTACTGCTGTATAACCAACTCGGATTTAAAAAAGCATATGCATACGCACACTGGTGAGAAACCATTTAAATGCAATATATGTGATTACTCTTGTAATCGCAAGCAGCATTTAAAAACACATATGCGTAAGCACACTGGTGAAAACCCATTTAAATGCAATATATGCCATTACTGTAGTAGCCAAGCGGCAAATTTAAAAACGCATATGCGTACGCACTGGTGAAAAACCATTTAAATGCAATGTGTGTGATTACTGCTGTATCACCAACTCTAACTTAAAACGACATTTGTGTGTGTGAACTGGGGAGAAACCATTAAATGCAACATATGTAATTACTACTGTACCACCAAGTCGTATTTAAAAAGTCATGCGTAAGCACACTGGTGAAAAACATTTTAAATGGAATATATGTGATTACTGTAGTGACCAAATGCCAAGTGTAAAAAATGCATAAGCACACTGACGAGAAACCATTTATTTGCTGAGAGATAGTGATATTATTAAAAGTTTGGTAGTGATTCTATGCGACCATAGGTCCTTCGATGTGGAGGATAGGCACAACTCAGAAAGAAAATTCTGTAGTAATTGTGGCTACGTTTTGTTGGCTATTGTGCCAACTTCATCAGGCCAATCTGACAGTGAAACGTTTAATTTCAGCCCAAATATATATATAATTAAAACATGGACAAAGTAGGAAAACACGAAGACATATAACCTTATTCGACACAAACATAACCCACACATAAACTGAATCTCAATGATAGGCTATAGACTGAGTTGTGCCTATCCTCCACATTGAAGGATCTATGGTCACATCGAATCACTACCAAACTATCAAGTTTTTCGAGGAGTTGTATCGTTCGCATAATAAGATATTATTAAAGTTACTGATATTTAGTTCAGTAAAATAGGCATTTTATTATTTGTAAATTTGACTTAGTTAATTATACAGTAATAATGTAATTTACAATTTTTGTTTACCATATCGGTTAGTATTGGTTATGTGGTCTTAGTGTTTTTTAAGTTAAGGTGCACTGTTTATTTTTAGAAACAAGATTTGGTTAGTTAAATCTAAATAATATAATATAAAACTATAGGTTGTCAATGCAATTGTGGGAATTACATTAAAATGTTCTACTGCTGATGAGCTCCAAAAGGGCAAAACAGTCGTCTAGTAGTTCACTCGGGTGGCATTTGCACAATTGCATTAAACCATAAATACATGAATGAATACTTGTCGGTCTAACTAATTTGTATATCACAAAATTTTTGAACTCTGGTATCTTGCAACGTTTTGTTTTTAACATTTTTAACTTGCAGAAACTTAGATAAAATTAGGTCGCGGTTCAATTTTAAATTCTTTACATACATATATGTATATATTTAGATATGTATATATTTAGATATGTATATATTTAGATATGTATATATTTAGATATGCATATGTACAATGTGTCAATAATTCAATTACACTATGTAACGGGTGAGCAGATAATAATTCAAACAACGTGATTAGTTACCAAGCTTTCAATCATTTTACGTATTTGTTTAACCTGCGAATTACCAATTGACTCATAGTCAGCGCTTATATACTCAAACAGCAATGTAAGCTTGCTGATAGATTATCATGACATTTCGAGGCTTGCAACAAGTTTGTCCGAAGTTGACTAAGAAAGCAGTAACAAGCTTGTGACAACCTTGTCTCGACAAACTTGCAGCAATATTGTGACAAGTTTGGAGACTTACAGCAATTAAGCTACTCTTAATTTCTCAAGCGTGTCGTCACAGTTGCTAATATTACCAATAATGCTGTAAACTTGCAGCAAGATTCGTAAACTTGGCAAGGAAAAACAAGCTAAAAAGTTTATATGCTATCTGGGCAGTATAAATGTAATATGTTGCTTGGAGCAGTGGTCACGTGGTTGGAAATATTAAATGTTTATGTGCATAGTATGGTATCAACGAAAATATGCTCACATTCTATCCATTAAGATAAAACTCGGTAAGTACACAATGGCAGAGAAACAATTGACAACAATACAAAACTACAACTATAAAGCACAGGCTGTGACGAAAGATGGTATAACCCAAAAATCTAACCCAGGCACACGAATTCACCTTCCCAGTTTCCGAAAGGAAACGTGTCTGAACCAGTACAAAATAAAACGCGTTCTTGGAAGAGACACCACTACGTGACTTATCGCCCTTAGTCGAACTCACAAAAAAATATTTGTGTTGATTACGTCGCAAAAAGTTTCCTTCGACGTTGTTTTGGTTTCTTATTTATAACGTTAGAATAATGTTTTAATATAACCCCTTATTTTTGTTTCTTGTTTGTAACGTCACTAAACTTTCCTTATACGTAAACAAATTGAACGTATCTGTATAACATCGAAGTTCTGTTGCAATAAATTCCAGGTTAACGTTATTTTTGTTTCTTATTTATAACGTCACAAAACGTAATATTTACGTTACATTCTTAGTGGGATGGATTAATTGGGAGACGAAAAAAGATTGAGTGGCCAACCCGTTCGCTTCATTTAAGCTCTTTAGATATTTTTCCTTAATAATAATAATTTATTAATGTTCTCAACATAAAATGTTATACACACAAGTCAGTTACAAAATCAAGAATGTATAATGATATCATTTTTAATATTACTTAAATAGTTCAAAAAATTATAATAACAGTTTTTGGTTAATAAACGTAAATTGTATTTTTGGAAGTCAAGTTTTCTAATGTTAATGGGTAATGCATTGTAGAATTTAATGCCATAGTAGTCGGTGCTGATGATTTTTTCTTTTGCCAATCTGATAGGTAGGTGCAAATCATCATCGTATCTATTAGTTCCATGTTGGTGAGCATCCTTTGGGCGACGATATGAAACTTAATTATTTTTTACGAATAACAGACATTGAAAGATAACAATACACGGTAGTGTCAGAATTTGCATTTCGATGAAATGTCTTCTGCAGTCGTCCTTATAGGCTGCCCCTTGGATAATGCAGACAGCTTTTCTTTGTAGTTTAAATAGATTTGTCAACACTGATGAGTGGCTCATAAAAGTATACCGTACATTAGATGCGATTCAAATAAGGCATGATGTGTGGTGTTTAGTACTGTTTTAGATACCATCTGCTTCAAACAACGAAGAAAATAGTAGCTTTTTGTAACTTTTTAGCAACGTAGTCCCCATGATGTTAAACGCGCGTCAAAGTAAATTCTTAGGAATTTGACATGGTTTGATAGATTATCCTGTGTGTTTTGGGCCTTTAGTGTAAAAACCACAATTTCAGTTTTTTTATCATTGACTTTTAATTTGTTATTTTTGAACCAGGAGATCGATTTAGTTAGTAATTGTTGATTGAAAACACCGTTGAATGTCTTTGTCACTACACATGATAGTTGTGTCATCTGCATATAATAATGATTGGTCGGTTTTAAATATTTATGGAAAATCGTTTAAAAAAATCAGGAATAACAGTGGTCCAAGAATTGAACCCTGGGGCACTCCTATGTTTGTTTCAATGACATTTGAAACAGTTTCCCTTATAGCAACGTAGGTTCTGCGATTTGATAGATAAGATGATATATCAGTCTGCAGCTATGTGGTTGAATGTTATACAGGTATATTTTACGAATAAGAATGTCTTGATGAACACAGTCAAATACTTTTGATAGATCAATAGAGATTGCGCACAAATTATTACTTGCATGAAATGGTTTTAAGCTTTGTTCTAGTAGTTGCATCACTGCTGATGTTGTAGACCTTTTTCCCTGCAACTGATAAGTCTTTTATGTTGTTGAATGTATTTACGCTTTTATAGTTATTTATCAAAATCATCAACCCTCCGTATGCTGTTGGACAACAGTAGTACGCTATAGGAATAAAATTTAGTAATTTAAAACTTGTTGCCTCGGTATCATTTAGCCAATGCTCACAAATTAATGCGACGTTGTATTTGATCGATGATTTCGTTAGTACAATTTCTAGTTCGTTGAATTTATATTTGATTGAGCAAATATTTATAAACAGTAAATTAAGCTGTGGGGTCTTATTTAGTAGAGACTGTGCATTTATGTTTAAAGTCCTGCAATTATTTAGTGAGACGTTTGATTTATTTGAGAGGTTCCCTTAGGGATACGTAAAAAACAAAGTCTATAGAGATATGTCCAAGGACATTGAAGATTTAAAAATCCAAATTACTAAAACCATACAAAAATTCCCCATCAATTTTTAGAGAATTCTCTTCGTGGTTTTATAAATCGATTGAGTCATTCCCAGCAAACACAGATTGACTTAAATTACTGTTGAATTGCCATTAAATTACGGTAATTTAAGTAGTAATTTAAACAGTAAAAAGGGCGCCATTAAGCAACCACTTAAACTACCAAAAATTCATTGACTTCTAAATTACTAATAAGCTACCATTAGAATAATGTTGTTATATTACCATTGAATTACTGTTAAACTACTGTTTTGAACTATTAGCAAAACTATTAAATTATTATTAAAACCACTAACACATTTAAATAAATAGTTTTTTTAGTTAATTATTTGGTTTCTGTAATTTTTTATTTATTTCGTTTACAAAATTTGACGCACATGATTGATAAATTGTGGGATTTTTTTAAAATTAGAATTTAATTTAAGTACTTACTTGGGGTTTGATCCCACGAACATCAGGAAAATCTCTTGCAACCTAAACGTGTTAACCACTACTCTACACAGGCGCGGCTCCAGCAGTTTATTTCGGGGGGGGGGCTCCAACAGTTTAAAGCGTTGGGGGGGGGGGTGCTCATCACATTTTTAAATAATGTATTGAATATGGCGTTAATATAAAATTGAATAACACTTCGTTATGCACCAAGCTTTTACTTGCAAGCGATCAAGCATCATAAATGATACAACTATAAAAAAAGCGAATGTATTACATACAAAGTGAGAAAAACTTCAGTATTCTTTTGAATGTCGGGGGGAGCCATAGCCCCCCCCCCGGCCCTCTCCTTGAAGCCGCGCCTGACTCTACCTGACCTAATGCTATATATGCTAACTACACGTTATATATGTTGAATACAAAATCGAGTAACTTATCCGTAATTTAATACTTTCAACGTGAACCATTAAATATTTCACATGACAATCAGACTGATGATGAATTAGTCCTATATATACATTTGCATCTCTACGTATTAATTATACTCTTGTTGTTTTTGTTATTCTGTAATCAGGATAATTCATGTCTTAGTTGCTTGAAGTGGTTTATATAATCCGAATATTTTTGGATACGGCAGGTACATAATTTCATGCAATATTGATATTCTTGTATCATAAGTTATAATATTTACTTTTGTTTTATATTTATATTGCGTTACTGGATCCCGCAGATTGACCAATGCTATTTGACATTCCAATATTAATATTTTCGTAAACTGTACGAAATCTTTTTAGTTGTCGATAATAATTGCCACTTTCCTTCTTTCTATGCATTTTTCAAGCAATTGTTTGATAGCAGACCTAACTGTTTAGCAAATATAACGACTATTTTTAAAATAATTTAGTTTAACATTTATATAGCAACTCTATTACTACTGACTATTAATTTACCTTGTATTTTAACGGACATTCAATTACCATTAAACTCCCCAACCTAATTCTGGAATTACGACTAAGTTACTGAGTAAACTATTCAAGCTACCAATCATTACATTACTCCTAAATTACTTTTGAATTGCAGGGTAGTATAATAGTAACTCAATTACCGGTAAACTACTTAATTACTCTTAAGTTACTGGTTAAACTATTTTTAAGATACCCTCCATTACATTACTCACTAATTACTTTCTAATTACTGTGTGGTATAACGGTGACTCAATTACCATTAAACTACAACGTTTATTTTTTTAATTACTATTAAGTTACTAATTAAATTACTTTTATGCTACCTTAATACTGAAATACTCCTAAACTAGTAACCATTTAAATTACTGCTAAACGTCACCTTAAAATACTCTTAAATTACGAAAAAAATTAAATTACTTATAAATAACTTTTCATCAATACCCAATAAACTACTAAATTAAGCTACCTTGTGTTTGCTGGGTTGTCAAATGACAAATGAAAGACAATTTAGACACTTACTTTAAAGTACTTAGTTAATAATTTGTTTTTAGTGATAAGATTTTGATTTATAACTTTTTTTTGTCTCAGATGTACTCAGATAACACTTGAATCGACGTTTTCGTTAAAAAAATGTTATTAAAATAGGTTTTGTAAAAAAAGTTTAGTGCTGTATTAAAGAGAAAAAAATGCTTTATTGAATGATGAGGTAAAAGCAATATGTTCTCTTTAGAAAAAATTACGTGGAATGGCGTAACTCAGTTCTACTCCTACAAATCTTAAGTTGCGTCGGAAGTTTTCTCTCGGCAGTCGTCTCTAATAACAAAAAATTATTTAACAATCAATCAGTTCTTTAAACATCGGGGATGATATTTTGGAAATGCAATCTTTAAGTACGAACACTGAAAAAAATGTTGGAATTTCAAAATTGAAGAATAAAAAAAACTTTCTTTCTTAAAAATTAATCAATTAAAATGTGTGTGTATATTATTTTTGTATTGACTATTATAACAAATACACAAATTTACATTCATCAAAAACAAATATTAAATTTTAAACCAGAAACCTTCCTTGAAACGATTTTTTATAATAAATGTAAAAGTAAACAAACATAATTATTATGTTCTTTTTTAATTACAACAAAACTGTTTTAAAAACTGTAAAAATCGACACGTCTAAAGTTTTTGTATCACAATAGCTAGAATTAGTAGTATTTTCACCATAAATCACTACAAATTAAAATTTAAGAAAAGGTTGAAATAAAATCTCTCGGAAAGCCAAGTCTAAATTTGAAATTAAATCAAACAGATCAAACTGCAAAACCTAATTTTTTACACGGCGTTTTTCTAGTGCGGTTTAAGAATAGGTGGATGTGATACGATAAGTCCCTTGTTTTGTTTTCGATGTTTATTGTTTTATTCCAATAGAGCCGATAAAACTAACGACTTAAGATGTAGGTACAAACTTGAAACAATGAAAAAAACATAAAATTTGTGCACGCTATATACATTACTCAACGAAATGTATTTGTTAACTCTTAAACATGTTGGCAGGGGTGAGCAAAATACAAATTACATTAATATTGTGTATTTAAAATACTAGATACAAGATACAGAATACAAAATGTCAAAAATATAAAATAGTATTTCAATTTGTAACATAAAAGTAACGTGTAAATAATCTTCATTCACTTAAACTAATTTTTAAATTGTCTGTATGATAAATTACGTCTAGTTGGTGATTATATAAAACTTGCAAATGAAAATAGACGTTCCACTGATACTGAAAAACAAACTTTAATTGATGTAGCTTTTTTTGCATTAGGACGTAGTCCATGCAGCCAATCTTTTATTGTTACATTCATTTTACAATAATATTTACAATATACAATAAAACAGATTCATAGATCTATATTACTCTAA
Source organism: Aquatica leii (assembly GCA_035610365.1). Taxonomy (NCBI): domain Eukaryota; kingdom Metazoa; phylum Arthropoda; class Insecta; order Coleoptera; family Lampyridae; genus Aquatica; species Aquatica leii. The sequence goes on from CM069438.1 coordinate 12,167,332, forward strand.
TTAAAAGCATAGCCCCGTTATACCTTATAGTAAACGTATTAATAACATTACAATTAAGGTGCAAAACATATAACATACTAATAGGACTGCAGCCAGTTACTAACAGAATATTGAAATATAAGAATTATGTGAAAGTGATCGGACCCAAGCAAGTCGGACGTAATGTTCCACCGTATTTTGGAAGCAATATCCGAAGTTGCTAATATTAAGTCAACTACTGACTTTTGCGTTCTAGGAGAACAGAGTCTGGTGCTTTCTCTGTTATTAAGAACAATAAAATTTGGTCAATAGACTGTAATAGTTTTTTACCTATCCTGTCGTTATGAAGAGAATCCCAGGTAGAGTTGTGAGCGTTAAAATCCTTACATATGATAGTAGGACTTGTACAGAAAGATAAAATGTTATTCCAATCATTGGGGGAAGTAAAAGTTGCAGGAGGTCTGTATAACGATAAAAGCTTAAGATTCTTATATTCATTACTTAGTTCAACTCCGCAGATCATAATATCACTATTGAAGTCATTCGGGATTTGTAAAGTTTTGTAGGTAATACCGTTACGAGTAAAGATAGCAACACCTGCTTTGCCATTCTGTCGATCGCTTCTTACCAAGTTGAAGTTTTTATAGTAGATAGCTTGCTGAGGTTTGAACCAAGTCTCACATATAATAGCAATGTCAATTGATTCATCGTATAGAAATTTTAAGAAACTATTTTTGTTGGCTACAGCGGGCCGAGCGTTCCACTGCATTACTTTTAATGGATTACGTAGATGCGCGAACGTGGATGCTAAATGGATTAGATAATAACCAGCCAATTTCTTTCTTAAGTTCTTTGCTATCAATTTTTTAACGCGTCTAAATTGTCAGAATTAGTAATCAGATTGGTGAATAATCTGACAAAAACATCAATGAAATTAGAATCTTATTAAGATTGTACTTATCTGAGGACGTATTAAACATTTTTGGCTGGTTTTTGTTGGAGATGGTTATGTTGTTGATCGGTAGCTCATGAGACATCGGTGTATCGCTCATTTCAACTTCATATATAGACGCCTTCGTAGAAGGGGCCTTCATTTCCCCTAACTCGCTGGGGGCGAGGGGTTACGCGAAATATTTTGAAAACACTTAACTTAAGTATTATATTTTTAATGGTAATAAAAGAGATTATTATTATTAAACAACTTTTGGCAAAATTAAAATTATAACTGAACTTAGGTACACGAAAGAGAGCACGTGTGTTCACTACAATTGTCGCGACACGATTGATGTAGTTGAAATACTCAAAATACATCAAACAATGTATTTGAAATACAAATTACAAAATATTATTTTGCATTGTATCTAAATACCAATTACAAAATAAAATTGTATTTTAAATACTATATTTGAAATATACAAGTAATTCGTTACTGCCCAGCACTGCATGTTGATATAGTTACCATTTGTGGTTGTGAGCAAATCTTTAAATTCATCTACCCCCACTAACGAAAACTATTTTAATAGTTTCGTGTAGCCTCATAACCTCGACACTGTGTGTATAATCAATAATGACAACTAACAAAAAATTAAAACTAAAACTGCGTTCAATTGAACACTGCCCAAGTTCTGTGGTATGGCAGACACTTCCTAACAAAAGTGCAACTGTTTTTGAGCAACACTAAACAAGATCTACCGAAATATGGGAGAATCAACAAAAATTTGTCGAATTTGTTCACTAGAAATAGTAGAAACCGAGCAGTATTACTTTCTCAACAATGACAATAAGTTACTGCTGCAATTCAAATTGTTGAACATTTTACCAAAAATTGTAAGTACAACTGATTATATACTATCGAGTAACATAAATTTTCTTACAGGATCTAAGCATCACACCAAATCCAATTGCTTGTAGCAGATGTATGATTGCTATTGAAGAAATTTATGAATTTAAGCAGAACTGTATAAAAAGGCAAACGACTGTAAGAAACTTACAACAACAAGGTGTAATTAAAGAGGAGTTGCAAGCCAATAAAATTAAGGTAGAACTTGCAAACTTGCAAATCATCAGTGATAACTACTTGGAAATTAATAAGGATGTGCCTGTATGCCTTGAGGAACCTTCAAAAACAAAACTGTACTATTGCGACAACTGCAGATTCAATGCTAACAAAAAAACTATTTTAATTCGACACCTGCAAATGTTACACACTGGCAGAAAACCATTTAAATGCAATATATGTGATTACTGCTGTACTACCAACTCGTATTTAACAAAGCATATGCGTATGCACAATGGTAAAAAACCATTTATATGTAATATATGTGATTACCGTAGTAACAGAATGTCAAATTTTAAAATGCATATACGTACGCACACTGGTGAAAAACCATTTAAATGCAATGTGTGTGATTACTGCTGTATCACCAACTCGAAGCTAAAAAGCCATATGCATACGCACACTGGTGAGAAACCATTTAAATGCAATATATGTGATTACTGCTGTAATAAGAAGTCGCTTTTAAAAAGTCATATGTGTAAGCACACTGGTGAAAACCCATTTAAATGCAATATATGTGATTACTGCTGTGCCTACAAGTCGCATTTAAAAACTCATATGCATAAACACACTGGTGAGAAACCATTTAAATGCAGTATATGTGATTACTGCTGTATAACCAACTCGGATTTAAAAAGACATATGCATACGCACACTGGTGAGAAACCATTTAAATGCAATATATGTGATTACTGCTGTAATAAGAAGTCGCTTTTAAAAAGTCATATGTGTAAGCACACTGGTGAAAACCCATTTAAATGCAATATATGTGATTACTGCTGTGTCTACAAGTTGCATTTAAAAACTCATATGCATAAACACACCGGTGAAAAACCATTTAAATGCAATATATGTGATTACTGCTGTATAACCAACTCGGATTTAAAAAGTCATATGCATACGCATACTGGTGAGAAACCATTTAAATGCAATATATGTGATTACCGTGGTAGCAATGTGACAAATTTAAAAAGGCATATACGTACGCACTCTGGTGAAAAACCATTTAAATGCAATGTGTGTGATTACTGCTGAATAACCAACTCGGATTTAAAAAACCATATGCGTACGCACACTGGTGAGAAACCATTTAAATGCAATATATGTGATTACTGCTGTACCTACAAGTCGAATTTAAAAAAGCATATGCTTAAGCACACTGGCGAGAAACCATTTAAGTGCAATATATGTCATCACTGTAGCAGCCGAATGACAAATTTAAAAACGCATATACGTACGCACACCAGAGCTGGGCAAGTTACTTTGTAAAAGTAGTTAACTACTAACTAAAGTTACTACTTTTTAAAAGTAGTGTAAGTTACTAACTACTAACTACCATAAATCGAAAAGTAGTTAGGTTACTAACTACTCAACGGTTGTATTCTAAAATATAAGTTATTTTTTTCAACTACTTGAAGAAAAAGTTCTGAGACGATTTATGTTATACCACTTTTAGTCATATAAACATAAGTACCTATAGACACTGAATTATTATTACATTAAAGAAGACAAAGTAAATCAATCACGCTCACACGAAAACAATAAAAATAAAAGTAGTGAAGCTATTATCAATGTAGTTAAACTATTTTTGTAGTTAAAAAAGGGTAGCTAACTACTTTTTAAATACAATTACACCAAAAAAGTAACTTATTCTAACTACAGTTACATTATGAAATTAAAGTAACTTGAATATGTAGAATACAACTAACGTCAACAATAAAGTAGTTAGATTAGTAGCTTAACTACTTTGTAGTTAACTACTGCCCAGCTCTGACGCACACTGGTGATAAACCATTTAAATGCAATATGTGTGATTACTGCTGTATCACCAACTCTAATTTAAAACGACATTTGTATACGTGCACTGGGGAGAAACCATTAAATTCAACATATGTGATTACTACTGCACCACCAAATCGTATTTAAAAAGTTATTGGTAAGCACACTGTTGAAAAACATTTTAAATGGAATCTATGTGATTACTGTAGTGACCAAATGCCAAGTTTAAAAAATGCATAAGCACACTGACGAGAAACCATTTGTTTGCTGAGAGATGGTGATATTATTAAAGTTGCTGATATTTAGTTTAGTAAAATAGGCATTTTATTTGTAAATTTGACTTTTAGTTAATTAAACAGTAATAAATAATGTAATTTGCAATTTTTGTTTGCCATATCGGTTAGTATTGGTTACGTGGTCTTAGTGTTTTTTAAGTTGAGGTGCACTGTATATGGTTAGAAACAAGATTTAGTTAGTTAAATCTAAATAATTATTATAATATAAAGCTATAGGTTGTCAATGCAATTGTGGGAATTACATTAGAGTGTTCTATTGCTGATGAGCTCCAAAAGGGCAAAACGGTCGTCTAGTAGTTCACTCTGGTGCCATTTACACAATTGCATTAAGATGGCAATTGAATTGAATAAAATGCGATTAACATCGATATAGACAACCAACAATACTATCAATACTTCTATTGTCCTATAGATGTAGTATGTATGTTGCATAGTAATTTCTTGTGTTTAAATTGAGATTTATTTTACGAAATTTAAATTTTGTTTATGTTTATGCTTTGTTTGGAAGCGCCGTAATTACAGGTTGAATTTGCAACGACGACACAAGAAACCGGTTTGGTTACAGTTGTTATAAAATAGTTATTTTTTATTTAATTCTTTGGCGTGATAACCAATTTGTTGTAATTATTTAAAGGTCTTCGCTACAAAAAAAAACTTGTCTTAAACGGTTGCAATAAATAGTATTGTAACAAACCATTAAGCTACGCCGCCTCTGGCTAAATATAAGTAATGCGCGCATGTGTAAGCAGCGATGACATTCATTACTAATAAAATGTATCACACGTTTTTGTATAAAACTTAATAAAGCAATAATTTGTGCAAGTGTTGTGTTTTAATTTTTGGGATGTTAACAGTGGAGGAATTACAAGGACCTTACACCCTTACAAATTGGCGCCCTGGACGTGGAACCTCTAAAATTTAATGTCTTAATTGTTTTAACACACAAGTGCACGTGATCGTAAAGATTCTCAAAGTGTCGGTGTTTCGCACCAAAAACTGCTTCTACAGGACGTTATTGAGTTCGTTTTTACATTCACTGCTTACTCTCCAAAATTTGCATTTATCCTGCAGCAGCTTAGAGAAGATTCTTCACCTACGAGGAACTTTTGTAAGTTACTATTAATATTTTACACCGTGGAAGGTCAACTTTCGTACTTTTTACGTTCGTCCAAAAGTGGAAATTCGGAAACCAGCATGTCGGTAACGCTTACAAATGAACAATTTAAGGAACTCTTATCGCACTTAACAGTTGCGTCAGCGCCGCCCCAAGGTGATTCGGTCGTGCGTGGTTTATGCGGTAGTTTCGCGAAGTGTAATTCGAGATTTAACGGTTCATCGGATATTGACGTTAATGCATTTACAGACGCTATTCAAATTTATAAAGATTGCACGGGAATATCTGACGATAACGCGCTCAAAGGACTTTCTATGTTACTCGACGGTTTTGCAGCAACGTGGTACCAGGGAGTGAAGTCAACCCTCGATACTTGGGAAAACGCTATTGATTTGCTGAAATCAACATTCGGTCCAGCTAAACCACCATATCGGGTTTACCGGGAATTGTTTGCGCAAGAACAAGATTTAAAAACGAAAACCGATGTGTTCGTTTGTAAAGCTCGATCGATCTTAGCTCAATTACCAACGGATACGTTGACGGAAGCAAAGCAAATTGACATGGTTTACGGTTTACTAAATTACAAAATTCGTGAGAAAATTCCATGCGATGTTCGTACTGTAAAAATCCCGGTCATGTAAAAGACGAATGTAGAAAACTGATTATAACTAAAACTAATGGAAATGTGTTCTGCACTACACATTTCGAAAAATAAGCCAAAAACGACGATTAACGAATTTATGTATAACAGCATTGATAATAATCATTCAAATAGACCGCTTGTTTCTTTAACGATAAATAATCACCAAGGGTGTGCTTTTGTAGACACAGGATCTAAAACAACGCTTGCTGGTTCGTCGTTAGCAAAGTTATTAGTACAGGATGGTATCCTATACACCAAAGAAAATTTAGTTATGACATTGGCCGATGGAGCTAAAAGAGACGTCGAAGCATGTATCTTCGACGTAGATGTTACACTGCAACACAAGACAATTTTAACACGTTTTGTCTCTGTGCCTGATCATGTAAACAGTCGTACATTACTAGGAATCGATTTTATTCGAAATGCCAACATAATTCTAGACATACCAAATAACGAATATTATTTTGGGGAAAATCCGCAAGATACGTTTGCTTTTGCGGAAGACATCTCATGTTACTTAAACGAAGGAACTTTTACGTCAAGAATTAGACAAACTTCTCCAAGATGGATACATTGAAGAATGTGAATTGCCGTATGCTGCGCCAGTTGTCCTGGTCCCAAAAAGAAATGATGGTGTTCGACTAACAGTTGATTACAGAGCTTTGAATGCCATTACGCGCGCAGGTAGGTACCCAATTCCACGTATCGATGATATCCTCCATGCAGCGAAGAAAATAAAATACATGACTACGTTGGACCTAAAAAGCGGGTATCATCTAGTAAATGTTAAATCATCAGGTAGGGACAAAAACTGCGTTTGTCACTCCGTTTGGTACGTACAGATACTTACGTATGCCTTTTGGTCTTCGGAATGCCCCATCAAAGTTCCAGAGACTAATGGACAGATTTCGATCTGGGTTGCAAGACATCCTTCTACTTGCCTACTTGGACGATCTGATCGTAATTTCTACCACATTTTCGGAACACTTAGAAGATTTAAGAAGGACGTTTGAACGACTTGATCTGTTTAAGTTAACTCTTAACAGAAAGAAGTGCTCATTCTGTTGTCAGGAAGTACACTATTTGGGACACATACTTTCTCCGCAAGGTGTACGACCAAACGAAGACAAAGTGGCAGCTATACTACACATGTCGCCACCTAACAATGTGAAAGAACTTATCAGTTTTCTACAAACCTGCTCATGGTTTCGACGGTTTATAGAGAACTTTTCGCTAATAGCGAAACCGCTGTCTACCTTGACAAAGAAAAACATCAAATGGTCATGGGGACCTGAGCAAACCGAAGCTTTTACCAAATTGAAGAATTTGTTATGTACAGCTCCAATTCTCCGGGAAGCTGACAATCGACTCCATTATATCTTAAGAACAGACGCAAGTAACTACGCTCCTGATATAGAAAAGATCATTTCTTGCTTAGAGGATACTTCGGAAGCCGACATTGACCTAAAGAAATGGTCCGAAAGAGGATATGTTATGTCAAATGGAGTGCTGTACAAATACACTCCAGAGATTGATGAAGAAGAACCACAATTAGTAGCTTCTAAAACTAGGATACCTTATATACTTCGTGAATACCACGATTCGGAAATATCTGGTCATTATGGTGCTGAACGAACTTATCAGCGCATAGCACGAAGATATTTCTGGCCAGGCATGAGAAGAGCAATTGCTGAGTACACCAGTAAGTGTATCGACTGCCAACGTTTCAAGGCGAAAAACTTAAAGCCAGCCGGTTTACTACAAACACCAATACAGTCGCAGCGATTCGAAGTGCTCTCGATGGACTTGTTTGGTCCCCTCCCAACGACTTCGCATGGTTACTCTTGGATATTCGTTGTCAAGGATGTCGCAAGCAGGTGGGTTGAAATGTTTGCTCTCGAATCCGCTACTGCATTATCTTGTGCCCGATGTCTCATTGACGAAATCATCCTACGGTATGGAGTACCAAGGCGTGTAATTAGTGATAATGGATCGCAGTTTGTTGGAGCTGTAATGCAACAAGTTGCGGACTGCTTAGGTTTTTAACAAAGCCTGACGCCCGTTTACCATCCGGAATCAAATCCGGTGGAACGCAAAAATAGAGATATGAAGTTCCAACTAGCCATCTTAACAGGATCTGACCATACCTCTTGGATAGATAAGCTGCGAGCTATTCGTTTTGCAATGAACACGGCAAAATGCGAATCTACCGGTTACACACCTGCTTATCTCACTTTCGGTCGCGAACTTCGAACACCTGATGATGTAACTCGTGATTTGCGATCCGTTGTGAACAATGACATTTTTGTGACTCAAATAACTCCGTATCTGCTAACACTTAACAGTGCACTAAGTGAGGCACGTGATAAACATGAAACTTCTCAAGACCGCCAAAAACAATATAAAGACTCACATCGCCGATCCTTAACGTTTAAAATTGACGATAGAGTGCTAGTGAACACCCATATCTTAAGTGATTCTAACAAAGCTCAAACTTCTAAATTCGCGCCGCGCCGCGATGGGCCATATCGAATTCATAGAGTAGTGTCACCCACCACATATGAAATCTCGACGCTTGGAGATACTGTAAATCCTATTGGCAAATATCACGTTTCGGCGTTAACACCGTACATTGCTGATCCCGATGAAGATCCGCCATCGCCTACGCAACCAATACGAAGACGCGGACGACCACGCAACCCAGTGCCCTTAGCTGACTGCACTGACTTTCTAATCGAATCTGACGAAAGCGCTCTGCGAAAGGTAAAAAGTACTGCCGAGGGTCGCCGTCGAAGGACAGTAAAACCACCGTGTAGTTGCTGTACCAATACTTCCGTTGCCCCACACCCGGGACGTACGTGTGGTGCAAAGGGGGAGGATGTAACAAACCATTAAGCTACGCCGCCTCTGGCTAAATATAAGTAATGCGCGCATGTGTAAGCAGCGATGACATTCATTACTAATAAAATGCGTATCACGCGTTTTTGTATAAAACTTAATAAAGCAATAATTTGTGCAAGTGTTGTGTTTTAATTTTTGGGATGTTAACAGTGGAGGAATTACAAGGACTTTACACCCTTACAGTATAGTTTTAAGTTACATTTGTAGAACTTAGAAAAAATAGTAAAGATAAAAAATATTAGTTATAAAAAATTTTAATTTTTCTTCACGTTTAGCATGAAAACCGTTCGTTGAAAGTACTTCAAAACAGCGTTGTTATTCTGAATAATGAATATGGCATGACGTCTCCATTTTTTGAATATAATAGTTTGTCTTTTAATAATAAATATCACAAAAAGTTGAAAAATAAATACTTAAGCGTTTAATTTAAAAAAACGCATTAACCACTCATTATCATGTACAATGGGAAAAATGAGAATCAAATATTTTTTTTAAATTATTCACCGCTCAAAATCTGTAAAATACAAATTGAAGTTTTATTCCTTCATTAGTATCCGAACAACATATAACATTACTAAATTTATATTTTTTTATTCGAAGACTGATAAAGAAGCCACCAAGTAACAGATATCTGTTAGTAAATGCAAACAGCACGTGTCAAAATTGTATATATAACATGGTTGAGAAGATCATTATAACCTACGCGATTTATATCCATCGACGCTTCGCGTCTTGCGATATAATCTACCCCTTAGGTTATAATGATGCACTTCTCAACCTTGATGTATAATATACTATTTTAATGACGACTAACAAAAAAGCTAAAATTAAAACTGCGTTGCATTGAATACTGCTAAAGTTCTGTGGTATGGCAGACACTTCTGAGCAACGTGCTGAAAATATAAAACATAGGTAATAAAAACTGTTTTTGAGCAACACATGATTTACGGAAATATGAGAGAAAAATCAATAAAAATTTGTCGAATTTGTTTACTAGAAATAGTAGAAACCGAGCAGTATTACTTTCTTAACAATGACAATAAGTTAATGCTGCAATTCAAATTGTTCAACGTTTTACCAAAAATTGTAAGTACAACTGATTATATTTTATTGAGTAACATAAAATTTCTTACAGGATCTAAGTGTCACACTAAATCCAATTGCTTGTAACAGATGTATGATTGCCATTGAAGAAATTTATGAATTTAAGCAACTCTGTATAAATACGGAAACGACTGTAAGAAACTTACAACAACAAGGTGTAATTAAAGAAGAGTTGCAAGCCAATAACATTAAGGTAGAACTTGCAAACTTGCAAATCATCAGCGATAACTACTTGGAAATTAATAAGGATGTGCCTGTATGCCTTGAGGAACCTTCAAAAACAAAACTGTACTATTGCTACAACTGCAATTTCAATGCTAACAAAAAGACTATTTTAATTCAACACCTGCAAATGCAACACACTGGCAGAAAACCATTTAAATGTAATATATGTGATAACTGCTATACCACCAACTCGTATTTAACAAAGCATATGCGTACGCACACTGGTAAGAAACCATTTAAATGTAATATATGTGATTACCGTAGTAATAAAATGACAAATATAAAAACGCATATACGTATGCACACTGGTGAAAAACCATTTAAATGTAATGTGTGTGATTACTGCTGTATCACCAACTGGAAGTTAAAAAGCCATATGCTTACGCACACTGGTGAGAAACCATATAAATGCAATATATGTGATTACCGTGGTAACAATGTGACAAATTTAAAAAGGCATATACGTAAGCACACTGGTGAAAAACCATTTAAATGCAGTATATGTGATCACTGCTGTATAACCAACTCGGATTTAAAAAAGCATATGCGTACGCACACTGGTGAGAAACCATTTAAATGTAATATATGTGATTACTGCTCTACCTACAAGATGCTTTTAAAAAGTCATATGTGTAAGCACACTGGTGAAAACCCATTTAAATGCAATGTATGTGATTACTGCTGTACCTACAAGTCACATTTAAAAAGTCATATGCGTAAGCACACTGGCGAGAAACCATTTAAGTGCAATATATGTCATTACTGTAGTAGCCAAATGGCAAATTTAAAAACGCATTTGCGTACGCACTGGCGTAAAACCATTTAAATGTAATATGTGTGATTATTGTTGTATCACCAACTCTAATTTAAAACGGCATTTGTGTATGTGAACTAGGGAGAAACCATTAAATGCAACATATGTGATTACTACTGTACCACCAAGTCGTATTTAAAAAGTCATGCGTAAGCACTTTGGTGAAAAACATTTTAAATGGAATATATGTGATTACTGTAGTGACCAAATGCCAAGTGTAAAAAATGCATAAGCACACTGACGAGAAACCATTTGTTTGCTGAGAGATAGTGATATTATTAAAAGTTTGGTAGTGATTCTATGCGACCATAGATCCTTCGAGGAGGATAGGCAGAACTCAAAAAGAAAACTGTAGTAATTGTGGCTACGTTTCGTTGGCTATTGTGCCAACTTAATCAGGCCAATCTGACAGTGAAACGTTTAATTTCTGCCCAAATATACATATAATTAAAACATGGACAAAGTAGGAAAACATGAAGATATATAACCTTATACGACACAAACATAACCCACACATAAACTGAATCTCAATGATAGGCTATAGACTGAGTTGTGCCTATCCTCCACATCGAAGGATCTATGGTCGCATAGAATCACTACCAAACTATTAAGTTTTTGGAGGAGTTGTATCGTTCGCATAATAAGATATTATTAAAGTTACTGATATTTAGTTCACTAAAATAGGCATTTTATTATTTGTAAATTTGACTTAGTTAATTATACAGTAATAATGTAATTTACAATTTTTGTTTGCCATATTGGTTAGTATTGGTTATGTGGTCTTAGTGTTTTTTAACACGTTGACGGACAGTAGGAACAAGCGAAGTTCGAAAATTGACACTATATGTTTTTGTGATTTTTAGAATGTTAGAAGTATAGTTTTACTCTTTCTGCTTAAATAAACTTAATTTTGATTAATTTAGTACCTTTAATTAGGTCGCGGCTATAACCGTCATGGCGCCAGCGGACTCTATACACTAAGTGATAGGACGATGGCGGCTATAACAGCAAAAATTTAAAAACGTAAATGACAGGTTTAATGGTTCAAACAACCAATTTTTGTATGCAACAAAGTATTTTTGGGAGTTTTACACGAAATGTTAGTTCATCAAACAAAAATAAATAAATGACAAAAAAATTTATTATAATTTTATAATTATTATACATTATTTTCGGTATGCCATGTTTCAAAGCATGGTGCAGGACACAGTGCAGGTTTTGACATGCAATTCTTGCAGCAATATGATGTTTCCTTCCTTATTCCCTGTTTATAACATTGTTTACAACGCTGAAAATATGTTTTTCGCTGATAATTTTCAGGAGGTGAAATTTTCTCAGGAAAATGCTGTGTTCCATTGTTGTTGATTTCATTGGTTTGGATTTGTGCACGTTTCAATTGAACCAAAGTTCTTCCATCCCGTTTATTATCTATACCAGTTAGAGATCGTATGATTGCTTCCCTGTACTCTATATACTTCATTTGAGAACCTGTCTTTTCTTTAAAGATGTAGAAAGAATTCCATACTGCTACATCCAGTAGATGAAAGATTACCTTTTTATACCATCTAATTGTCTTCCGTGGACAGGAATAATAGGACATCATCTGATCTGCTCTGTCTACACCTGACATATTCTGATTATAATTCACTATTCCAATTGGTTTTCTCTTTTCCTGTTGTCGCCGGTTAGCTGTGTTTATCATGCTTGGGTGGTAAGCTGTTGTTAGACATAGCACATCCCGTTTATCTTTCCATTTGGACACATAAGTCTGATTTTGGCGTCGCCATACATGTTCTCCTTTTCTAAGCTTACGACGTGTTATTTCTTGTGCCAGACCTTCCTATTTACACGAAGAGTTCCTGTCACATGTGTCTTTTTGCTAAGTAATTTGTTAGACAATGGTAGACTGTTGTAATAATTATCCATGAACAAATGATGGCCTTTGTTTAAGTATGACTGCATCAATCGCATCACAAGACTTTCAATAGTTGTCATGTTTTCATCGTTTTCTCGATGGCCTTTGTATATTTCTATATTCAAAACGTAACCTTGGGCTGAACAAAGTTCATAGAATTTAATTCCGTATTTTGCCTTTCATGTACGTGCGAAAATAAAGCCTTCCTCGAAATAATAACAACGATTCATCTAATGATAATGCTTCATTTGGTGCATATGCATTCGCAAACTTTTGTATGAGCAAATCAAGAAATATTTTTATTTTCCTCAAAGGGTCGTTTGAATTTTCTTCCTCAACACAAAAACACCTCAATATTTGCTCAAACCTCCTTCCAGACATTTGTGACGGAAATGCTGGGTGGTAATGTAATGCATCAATGGAAAAGAGTTTTCTAATGCTGGAGAATTTTAGCTGGGACTGAAGCAAACACAAACCTAAAACTTTCTCTCATTTCGATCATATCAGTATTTTTGAAATTTGCCTTTCTACTATGCCTTGTATGTGGCCGTGCTTGATTGCAAAGTTTTATGCCGTAATCATTCGTAGATTTTATAATCATTTCCATTACTTGGTCATCCCATATTTTTTCAAAAACCTGAATTGGAGAAACATTTTCTTCTATATCCAAAAGAACCCCAGCGGCATCTGCATCAAAAGAAAAGTTTCTTATAGATGTTGTATTGGTATGCCATGTCTCATCATTTTCTGGCTCTTCTGGTGCTTCATATTCCTCATCTGTAGTTGATTCATCATCTTCACTATCCGAATTGTTATTTTCAGCACTGTCAGCATCAGATTCAGACTCACTGTTGCTTGATCCACTATTCATTTCCTCAACAATCTTCAGCAACCTAGCCTGATCTTTTCCCAACTGTCCATTTTCTGTAAATATTGAATAAAACATTTTATTTTGTATTATTATTTATTGTATATTATATATATAATATATATTTATCATTTACATTATCATTATTTATTTATATTTCAAATGTAAAACTCAAAAAAAAAAGTAAACAGTATAACCTATAGTATCGTTAACCTAACCTAAAATGCTAAATTTTGTTTTTTTATTTCTGTTTAAAGTATAAAATGAATAATAAACAAATACATACCAGTATAGTTATATAAATAATAATAAATATCGTTAAACGTATCAATAAGAACTATAAATTCAATAGAAAACACGATCGCACTACTCCCTTCACAACCACGTGCATACTGAATCTGCAACTCGTATAACAGGTGAAATATGAACTTCAACCTAAAAAGATGTTTTCAAAACACGACACTATGCTTCTACGTATACGCCAGTAAGTGCACATTTGTGCTGCTATAGCCGTAGTGTCTAAAAACGACCGTTTCGTTTTGGACGGCTATAGCAGTCATGCCACATTGTGAACTTCGCTTTGACGGCTATAGCCGCAATTGTCCGTCAACGTGTTAAGTTAAGGTGCACTGTTTATTTTTAGAAACAAGATTTGGTTAGTTAAATCTAAATAATATAATATAAAACTATAGGTTGTCAATGCAATTGTGGGAATTACATTAGAATGTTCTACTGCTGATGAGCTCCAAAAGGGCAAAACAGTCGTCTAGTAGTTCACTCGGGTGGCATTTGCACAATTGCATTAAACCATAAATACATGAATGAATACGTGTCGGTCTAACTAATTTGTATATCACAAAATTTTCGAACTCTGGTATCTTGCAACCTTTGTCTTTAACATTTTTAACTTGCAGAAACTTAGATAAAATTAGGTCGCGGTTCAGTGTTAAATTCTTTACGTACATTACAGGGGTGGGCAAAATACCTTATAAGGTAATTGAAATATAAATTACATTAACATTGTGTATTTAAAATACTAGATACAAGATGTAGAATACAAAATGTCGAAAATATAAAATAGTATTTTAATTACAATTCAAAATACAAAATACTTTGTAACACAAATGTAACGTGTGAAAAGTCTTCATTCACATGACAAATTAAACTAAAACTTTTTTTTAATAAAAATGTTTATTTTCCTTCAAAAAAACTAATTTTTCAAATTGTTCGTCTGATAAACTATGTCTAGTTGGTGAATCCCAATCAGCAAGGAAACGTTTTTTTTTGTTTTAAAAACGATACAACGTTTTAAAATAGTCGAAATAAAAAATGTTTTTCAAAAAAATGTTTTTGTTACGTTTTAAAAACAGTTCATTTAAACATTGATATTGTAATGTTTTAAAAATGTTTTCTAAAACATTTTTTAGTAACTTAAAAAATGTTTTTACTTTATTAGAAAGTATACTTTTGTTTGCTTTCACCTATACACTTTTTTCTTTTATATCTTGTAACAAAAACACAACTATATACAATTTTGTTACATATTACTAATAAATACATATTAAACCTTTTCGTTTTTCTAAAAACTTTCTTGCAAATTTGAATTAAGTACTTAATAACCGCGTTTGCGCAAAGTACCAGTATCTGCATGAAGAGATGGCGATTTTGTAAGTTATAATTGCATTATATTTTAAGCTTCAACGAATACACAATTTCCATGGTATAATGTTAGTGTATTAGTTTAATCGTTTTCTAATTTGCGTTCTAGTGAAACTCAAATTTTAGATACTTTTAGTATATCAGCATTTATTATGATGGTACGTTTTTTGTTGCAAGAAATTTTGCTATCTAATATTATTTGTTACAGCAGTGGTACACTAAAACGTTTATTCTATGTACTTCATGATTTCCATTCTTTGTGATGTTTTAAGGTTATCAAATTGATATATGATGTTGGCCAAATGGGAAATTTGAACGTGCACAATAACCAATTAATCTTGGTATGTAATTTTTTTTATATTGATGCAGCATTATTTTGTGTGTACAAGGTTTCAAAATCTTGGATTGTTAGTTGTTCTGGTTTTCTTTTTTACACAAAGAGGTACATGACATGCATAATTAGTCTTTATTTTATGGATAGGATTGTTCGTTGTGGAGGAACGGCAACAATAAAAACAACCATTGTTTAGACCTTAACAATAGATAAAGGTTGTTTTTATTGTTGGCGTTCCTCCACTCCGAAGGATCCTATCCATAAAATAGAAACTTGATTAATTGGAAGCTTTTGTGAGATTTATTATAATTATTTCAATTCATATAAAATAATTACATAAATAACGTTTGTTTTACTTTTATGCTGAGTTAATTTTTGTTATAGGCACCAAATGCGTTTGCATCTATCTTTTGTAAGCTTTTTAGGGCTGGTTTTATGATAATGGTATAAATAATGTCAGTTAAGTTATACTTAATTTAATTGTAAAATGCTGTCGTTATTGGCTAATATAAATAAAACTAAGCCAAATATGTCAGTATTTTAAAATGAAAGCAAATATAACTATACTTACATTTATACCATGATTGTAGAACTGCCCTTAATCATATTGCAATATTAAAAAAAAGCGTTGATTATACATTTTTTACATACATTTGTAAAATATTATATATAATATTTTATAACATTTTTAGAATGTTTTTCTAATATTGACTTTGCAACGTAATTAAGACGTTTTTGCAATGTTTTTAAAAAAGTAAATATATCTTTTGTAAAACGTTGAAAAAAACATTTCAAAAATGTTTCCTTGTTGACTGGGTATATACACGAAGTATACATATATATTCAATGTTAGTAATGACTGATTTGAAAGAGCTTTTAAAAATCATATTCCAAATTTTCTTTAATGGTGGAATTACAATGTAATGAAGGATTTAGTTTAATTATGAAATCGACTTTTTCAACGGCGTGTTAAAGCTAAATTTCTGAGAAACGTAACATTTTTATTGAGATAAGGGGAGATAGTCACAGTATAAAATACTGTGTCATAGAAGTTTAAGGTAGACGACCATAACCGGAAATGCATTTATTTACTACATGTATGCATCAGTTTTGTGACGTATCTAGATACAGTATCTAGATACTTTTGGAGTATCTAGTTACATATCTAGATACACTGGACAAAATGTAACTGTATCTGTATCCAAATACATTTTTCGTAGTATCTGAGTGGTTTAGATACTTATGTAGATACTTTTTCTTGCTGAAATTGTGAATTAAGTATACAAGTTTTTTTTTAAACACCGCAGTAGTTTTTTTTGTCAGTTCATCATGTGTACATTACAATTTGAATTTAGAGACTAGTGGAATTCTACCAAATTTGGAGATTTCATGTAGTAGCGGGTATTTTGTGGGTATTTATAAACTGTTGTGGAATTTTGAGGAAAACCGTGTATGAACTTACACTTTATATAATCTAGTATTACTTGAGAAATGTGACGTGTTAGCATTTATGCCAACAAACCAAATTCATAATGCTTTAAAAAAAAAGAAAACAAATTTCAACTTTGTAGAACTATGAGTACTGATGAGTACAATTGTGGTCATTGTGGAACTTTTATAGTTTATGCAAAGAATCGCGACAAAGTCAATTGGCAACACTGAATTTCTTCATTAGCTCAAATAGAGCAAAGAAATAGAGAAACTTTTTAGTGTTAGTAGTTTACTATTAACTCTACGTCGAAATATAATGACGAGACATTTAACTTGCTATTAATTTTAAAACAAAATAACCTTTATTTGTAAGTTTGTATTGTTTTATGCAATTAAGGTTGATAAGGTAATGTTTTGCTTAATATCCAGGCAGCACACTGACGTCATATAACGACACTGACACGTTTTAATGACGTCTGGTAGTTTTGACGTCAATAAGACGTAATGTGCTGCCTAGGATGCTGTTATTCTGTTTTTAGCTGAACCTTTGTTTTAAATTTTATTTCAAGATTTTGTTAAAAATGTATCTGACATGTATCTAGATACTTTTTTTGAAAAAGTATCTTATCTGTATCCCCAATGAACAAATTATATGACTTATGGTGTCACCTAGTTTTCTAAGAAGTATATAGCTGCACTGTAGTTATATAAAGTGGAAATTAAGTGTTATAAGGGTTCTAATGGCAACCTTTGTTTTGTAAAGGTGATATTGCACTCCTAGAAGTAAATATATCCCATGTTTTATAATTATAGTGATGTAAATGTGTTGGAAACTATCTTATAAACCTTTTGGTAATTGTGACTTTAAGTGATGTAGAAAAGGTTTGTAATAATGTATATCACTTACTTATATCAGTTATCGGTGGTGAATTTTTATTAGTATTATTCAAGATACTTCAATAAAACTATAGTGCTACTAGAAATTTGTGACTCTTTTACATAACATAAAGTGATGTGGTATTACTATAAGTTCTATAAGCCATTACGCTGTTATGGATGAAAAAATATGTCGCGTTGTTGGAAAAATTATAAAGCTTCCGGCGCATTTCGCAGAAAAAAATGTGATAATAATATAAAGATCAAAGATGAACATTAACAATAAGTGACTTAAGTGAGGTTATATTTCTTTTACGCGGGAAAGCGTGTGTAACAACAGGGAACAGCTGATATCCATTGGTTCTAAAACGGGTACATAAGTTACTGTTTGTTGCACTTACATCACTTACAGTATTATTGCGGTTATTTTGAAGGCTTTGGGTGATAATGATTACTAAAAGATACATTACAGTACGATACGTAACCTTTCAGAAAAAATGGATTCCAATTTCCATCTCATAGATATGAATGTCAGAGGCGGCGGCGAGACAAAGTTCTCGACAATAAACGCCTCGGTGGGAACAAGTAAACATTATTTATATTTTATCTTTATTTGTTAATAAAAATTTTAGAGTAAACTCATGCGAAATAGAAAAAATAGTATGAAAAACACGTGTCACAATTTACTTTCTGTCGCACTCATCCCTTTGCAAGCTGGTCTTCGCGCAGCAAAAAGTCTCATTGTGACGCTTGTTTTTCAATATATGATTACTATTTGTTGAAAACACACTTATGTAAAACAAATATAGATCTTTACAAAGAAATACATTGGATTTTTTTTTATATTTCTTCAATAAGTTTGGTCAAGCTAAAAGTGCCACGCCGCTGGTAAAAACGGGACAAGGTAAATGTATTTAATTACTTGTGTAATGTAATACAATAATAATTATAATGGCGTTTAAATTTTTTCGAAGTATAATAACATTTAAGTCGACAAAGTGGCGATGGCATATTAATTTGGGTGCAAGGGATCCTACAAACGAAGCTAACATTTTATAACGTGATAATAGATACATAATTTCAGCAACCATCACTTGTTCGGTGTGAAGCAGAGCCGTCTATCATAAGAGAAACGGGATGCACACATTTTATTCATAATGTTCTGTGAGAGCGAAAGAGATAAGTGGACAGGATATATACAATCGCCTCTACTACTAAAACTGCGCATGATTTCAATTGCGTTACGGAGAAGATGCACTGACTACTGCTACAACTTTGGCTACAACACCACTATAAAATAGTTATATAAAAGTAAACCATACCCTTACATCACTTTATTTCACCGTAAACAGTAACGCCGCTTTTTAGCAGGTTTGTAAGGTGGCGGTGTAACGGTTCTCAATATACTTACGTTACCACTGCTTATATAAGTTGTATTTATATAGAAGAATTCAAAAAATGTGGTAGAAACCTTTATAGAAACAGCCATTTAAGCTCTTTAAGGGATTTATATAGGTGATTTAGAGATTTCAAGCTATGTTTTACATAACTCTTTGTTTTATTATTTGGTAACGGTGACGTATTACCGACCATTACAAAACGCAAAATGTTCATTAGGTCTAGATACAATTTATGAAAAGTATCTGTATCTGTATCTAGATACTAGAAAAAAAGTATCTGTTACAACACTGGTATGCATATTGCTGGTAAAAATCGCTTTGCAATCATGTTAAATCGAATAATTCTTCTTTAACAAAATATTGTGTAAAAAAGGCTGTACTTTTCCTATTTTACAATTAGTATTTATTATTATTTTTCATCACAGTTTTAATATTCGTTTTGTTCGGATTAAGCGCAAAAAGTACGTTAATCTAAAATAAGTTTTTCGATGGAGGTCGATACATGAAATTATGTAAAAGTGGCAACGTTGATCTGACGAGTAATGTACGAACATTTGGAAAATATGGAAAAAAAAACAACAAAAGCTTGTCGAATCTGTTTACTAAAAATAGTAGAAACCGAACAGTATTACTTTTTGAATAACGATAATAAGTTAATGCTACAATTTAAATTGTTGAACATTCTACCAGAAATTGTAAGTACAACTTATTACATTTTGACGATTAACAAACTTTCTTACAGGATGTAAATATCACACCGAACCCAATTGTTTGTACCAAATGTACGATTGGAATTGAGGAAATATATGAGTTTAAGCAACTGTGTATACAGACTGAAATGACCATAAGAGACTTACAACAACAAACTGCAATTAAAGAAGAGTTGCATGTGGATAACATTAAAGTCGAACTTTCAAACTTACAAATAATCAGCGGTAAATATGTGGAAGTCAATAAGGATTTACCCATATGCATTGAGGAACCTTCGAAAACAGAAATGTATTATTGCTACAACTGCAACTTCAATACTAAAAAGAAGACTATTTTGATTCAACACCTACTGGTTCATAAAAACACGGATGAAAAGCCATTTAAATGCAATAAATGTGATTACTGCAGTAAGATGAAGTACCAATTAAAAAGGCATATGCATACGCACACTCATGAGAAATCATTTAAATGCAATATATGTGATTACTGCTCAACAGTCAAGTGGAGTTTACAAAGGCATATGCTTAGGCACACTGGTGAAAAACGGTTTAAATGCAATATATGTGATCACCGTAGCACTCGATTGACACTTTTAAAAATGCATATGTATCAACACAGTGGTGAAAAACCATTTAAATGCAATATATGTGATTATTGCTGTACCACCAAGTCATATTTAAAAAGGCATATGTATAAGCACACTGTTAAAAAACCATTTAAATGCAATATATGTGATTACTGCTCAACAGTCAAGTGGAGTTTACAAAGGCATATGCTTAGGCACACTGGTGAAAAACCGTTTAAATGCAATATATGTGATCACCGTAGCACTCGATTGACACTTTTAAAAATGCATATGTATCAACACAGTGGTGAAAAACCATTTAAATGCAATATATGTGATTATTGCTATATCACCAAGTCAGATTTAAAAAGGCACATGCATAAGCACACTGGTGAAAAACCGTTTAAATGCAATATATGTGATTATTGCTGTACCACCAAGTCATATTTAAAAAGGCATATGTATAAGCACACTGTTAAAAAACCATTTAAATGCAATATATGTTATTACTGCTGTATCACTAATAATGCTTTAAAAACGCATATGTGTAAACACACCGGTGAAAAACCATTTAAATGCAATATATGTGATTACTGCTCAACAGCCAAGTGGAGTTTACAAAGGCATATGCTTAGGCACACTGGTGAAAAACCGTTTAAATGAAATATATGTGATTATTGCTGTACCACCAAGTCATATTTAAAAAGGCATATATATAAGCACACTGTTAAAAAACCATTTGAATGCAATATATGTGATTATTGCTGTATCTCCAAGTACGATTTAAAAGGGCACATGCATAAGCACACTGGTGAAAAACCATTTAAATGCAATATATGTGATCATTGCTGTACCTCCAAGTACGATTTAAAAGGGCACATGTATAAGCACACTGGTGAAAAACCATTTAAATGCAATATGTGTGATTGCTGGTGTATCACCAACTCTAATTTAAAAAGACATATGCGTAAGCACAATGGCGAGAAACATTTTAAATAGAATATATACCGCTAAAGATGTTTAACATTAACTAGAGCTTTAAGGGCTCAGGTCGTATAAAGTATTAAGGCATAAACAGACACTGTATATAACAGTTGTAGATAAATTGTACGTAACATGTAGAAGATTACACGACTACGGCGTCGTCTTGCGAATGTCACATACGTGCGTTAATAATATCCATATTCTACTTACGTAAATTGCTATAATATATCGTACACAATAAAAAATTCTTATTAGTGTTGATCTTTTATTCTAAAGGAACAACTATGGGCAATAGTGTGCTGCGTCTACATCTCAACACTTTGATTTATATTTATATGGGTTCTTTTTTATGTCTAAGGGGTAAATCTTTTATATTTATTGTTTGTAACCAAAACCTATTGGCATATACCCCAACACCTTTCTTTTTCTTTTTTTCTAACAAAAAAATCCTAGGCAACACACTGACGACTTTGACGGGTCTTAATGACGTCTCGTCGTCGTCAGTGATTGTTTGGTAGATGGTGGTTTTTGTAACTACTTTTGGGTTGGACTGCGTGTTCACTGTTGGTTGAGAGTCTTCCGGCTGTACTCTTTTTGTTTGTCTTTTGGGGATGAGCTGATTTAGGGCTTAACGGTGTTTGTATATGGTACGATTTGTTTGGAACAGGACTGCGGTGTCCTAATTGTTTGGTGGCTGCCCATGCTAGGTTTTTAAAATTCATTTGGCATCCTCTGATGAGGCATGTTAGGAACTCTGGAACGGGGTCGAGTATTATTACTCTTCCGTGATCTAGGGTAATGTCTGCTGTGCTAGCGTGTAGTGAATTGTAATTGTGTGTTCGGTTTGGTTAGTGGTTGCGTTGTGGGAAGTTGGTGGGTTTCCGTATGTTGAAACTAAATCTAATCTTGGGAGCTGCCTTGCGTCGGGTCGGCGTGAACCATCGCTTGGACTTCGAATGTGTGGCTGTTTTGGTTGGAGTGGTCATATTGGGGTAATTGTAATCTTGTTTGGTTTGAGTGCGTCGAGACGTCGTGAATTATGGCTTAAACTCTATGTAATATTAATAATGCGATCAAGTTGTTCTTAGTCTTTATTTATTATTATTATTTAGAGAGCTACACTAGGTTCTACAAGAGCGTGATCAATACTGACTATCTAACTAATGTTAAACGTATTTTACAAATGTGTGTGTATGCAACCAACACATCATTACTGTATTACATGACACTCTAATTTCGCTAGTGGATGTGTAGGGGGCCATTTAGTGGTGGATTCATTCTTGTCACTATTGAGGGGATGCACGCATCTTGACGATGTTATGGTGGGCCCTGTTGCGTGGCGTTGATTCATTGATGTTTGTTTCGCCTTGGTCATGGGGCTAATCGAAATCTTCTAGATACGATCCCGGAGATTCTGAATCGGACTACAGACTTTCTCCAGTCTGATACTTAACGACTAATTATACAGGCTAAAGGTACTTTACGGTTTTGGTGATTCGGTCAAACGACAGTGGTTTGGTTTTTCTCCTCGACTTCTTTACTTTCTGCTGTGCTTGATTTTTCTCATCTGTGCGGTGGTGTGTTGTTGTACCACGTTTAACACTACACTAGTTCCACGTACAGTATGGAATTTCGTTTGTAGCGGGTAGTTCCAATAAACTCAATCACTCACTGATGGTCTGAAAATTACAAGAGCATAAAAAATTTTTAGAAAGCTTCCATGAAATCGTCAATGCATTAGAAAACTAAGTTACAAGAAAAACTGCCTATCAATTGCACTGTTCAGTTACTAAACCAATTTTTATTGTAGGTTGTCATAATTGCAATAAAATACTCTGCGATTTTGGAACATCAAATCCTTGATGTCATCAAGAAGGATCGACAAGAAACCGAGCATGTTTCTCATAAATTACTTAAAAAATCGAATGATATCGCAGGTCGGGGTTGAGTTATCAGTACCACGAATCGCACAAAAGCAAATACCCAGCAGTAATCTACCATCTGAAACTGCGATTGAATTCTGCAGACGGTCGTTGATCATCCCTTATTTTGACTCCCTAACTTTATCTTTGAATATTAGATTCTCATACGAAAATACACCTGCGTTTGCCTTATATTTGGAAAAAATGCAGTCTTTCATGGAGTTTTATGAGTTGGGTGTTATTTCTGCAGAATTAGATTTGTGGTATAACCTGTGGAAAAAGGATTTAGCAGAAGACAATTTAAAGGACATTGTAGTAGCTACACACTCCTCATTTTAAGTGCTTTCCTGTCCACCACGGTTACTGTTGAACCATCTTTCAGTACCCTTCGAAGGGTAGACCTTGGCTCAGAAGTACAATGGGAGAGGAGAGATTGACTGGGTTGTGTTTGATGAGCGATTTTTCAAAGAAAATTAGGACTGCCTCAAACCCAAGAAAAATATTAGTATAAGACGTAACTGGAATTTAAAAAAAAATGCATGCAAACAATATTTTCTTAAAATTTGGGTTTAGTTCGCCTTTACCGTGCTGAAATGTCACAACCTGAACGACCATGGCTTGTCTCCCCTAGTTTTGATCCTGGTCACGCCGTTGGGTTGTGCAGCATCTGGTCCATATTCAGTGGCTATCCCTGTTGTTGTTAGACGAGTAGTAGTGGGTTTTGTTTTTTTATTTTTTCTTAATATATTATGTTTTTGTCTTCTATTACAAAAAGCCATTAAATCCGTTATTAAAAGACAATCCGGCTCCTATACATCGTCTAGAATATGAACTTTTACAAAAATTTATTCTTTTACCTCCAGAAAATTTTGAAACAAAGACATATACCGCTCCGCATAATTCGTTGTACTGTTTGTATATATATAATCAGATCCTTTTCTACCCCGTAGAGTGTAAAGGTGCCTTACAATCTAGTTACAAAAAATGATAACATAAGATTTTTAATTTACATTAATAATTTTTCCTTAACTAAACTAGCAACTTATGTATGTACCAAATCCTTTAGTTTAACAATACCTAATTAAAATAAATAATAAATTCTATACAATTATAATACATGTGACAAAATAATAAATATATACTCATTTGCTTTCTATGCTATATACAAATTTTGCCCAATCTCTTTTGTTAGTAGCCAAGGTTACTGCTTGCGCTATGGTGCATCCTCTCTTAGCCAATATTTCTGCTATCTGCTGGTTCCATGTTGTAATTGGTCGTCCTCTTGATTTCTTTTCATTTCTTTGTATTTCCCATACTTTCCTTACAGGTCTCTCTGTATTCTTAACATGGCAAAAAATTACCCCAATAATGCTAATTATATACAATACAGAATTAATAATGTTCTATTGTCCATACCATCTGAGTTGGCATCTTTCAATATACTCGTGTATTGCTTGTACTTCCAATATTTTCCTGATGTTATCATTTCTGATCTTGTCCTTTCTTGTTACATTTAATATTTTTCTCAAAAATTTCATCTCCATACTCTGAATTTTGCTTCTCACCTATTTTGTTAGAATCCAACTTTCGCATCCAAACGTCAATATAGGGATAAAAACTGTCGTATATACATTTATCTTTGTTTTTAATGTTACCTCCTTTTTACCCAGGAAACTGTTTTTAATTGTATGGTACACATTTGCAGCACTTTCTATTCTTGCATTTATTTCCGTGTCTTGATGTCCATTGCTGTTAACATGCATTCCGAAATACTTATAGGATCCATGTTAACCCCACTGTTTCCTGATGTAGTGGCACTTGTCATTGGAGTATACCTAGATGCTCAACAAAAGGATCGACATAATTAGGGTTCACTGGTATATTATTTGCTTCTACGCTATTTGTCAATATAAAATTTACCACCTGATCTAAATATGCTGCTGGAAGCATGTTCTTTTTCAAAAACTTATGAGCAGCCGTATATGGATCTTCGCCTTTATTGTATGGTAACTTTAATGGTGGTTTCCCATCCTCAACGTCAACCGTAAATACAAAGTCATAAGGCTTTCCTTCAAATGTAGTCTTACTACCAGCGTTAGGATCAGCACTTCCTAAAACATCTCCTACTTTCTCCCAATGGCTACTTTCACCTTCATCTACCCAAGTATATGCTACAACACCTTGAGGCTCACGAATCATTTTCATTTGACCCGCTTTTTTACCAGGTTCGTACAATGCTTCCTTTCCAGGTAAGTCAGATATTTTATATCCTCCTATTTCCTGCATACTTTGCTTTGTTAATGCTGATACTTCATCTTCAAACGCTTTTAGTGCATCATCACCTATTATTCGACTTTCATCTTGAGTAAAAATACGAACAACGCTATCACTTACCTGTTCTATTATTGGTTTCCCGTTTTTAGATATTGAAACGTTCGAGAAATTATTTGCAAATGCAAGAGCCTTCTAGAAGCTGTTATCCATCTTCTAGAAGATATACCGAAAAATAGGGAACGCTCGAGAAGGATTTCCGTATGTTTATATATACCGACGAGACAGACCGTAGGTCAGTTATTGCTGGAATGCGAATACAGCAGTGTTAAGAAGATTATTAAAGTGGAAATAAATCGTTAGCACGCGTGTGTCTAGATAAATATACCGAGAATAATCGTGTACGTGATTTTTAGTGTAAACAAGTGTGAAGCTACCCACGGACGTTATCTTATCTTAAGTGATAGTGTTATACAACGGTTATACATAAATTAGTGTAAGTGTTTTCATTAAATATTATTAGATTTCATTAGTTCGGTTAATTTAAAAGTATACATATTTCTAGAATAAGTGAACGTATTTTTAGTCGTTTAAATAAATTAGTTTTTTAATAATAAATACGCAACAATATATTTATAGTAGTGTCCAGTTTTCTGCTGAGCATAACTTTAGCTTTTTGTTCACTCGCTTTTAGTCCATTTTCTGCCAGTTTCTTAACCCAGTTGTCTATATTCCTTTGAAGGTCACTTTCACTTTTAGCAAACACAACTATATCGTCGGCAAAGACACATTCACTAATCCATACCGGTTCCATGTTTCTATGGCCTACGTAGAATTTACTTGCTTCTCTTTTTTGTTTCTTTAATGACATCATCTAGTACTATATTAAACAACATTGGGCTTATGTCTCTTCCTTGCCGTATACCTTCGCTCACCGGAAAATCTTTTGAAAGCATGTTGTCTGTTCTAACGAAATTTCTATTGTTCCTGTATAGACTCATAATTGCTTGTGTCAAGTTTGCATCAACTCTTGTTTTTGTTAAGCATTCTTGTACTGTTTGTAACAAGCCTATTAGCCTTACAAACATAATCTAAAGCAACGTTAACTTCAGAGAAAACTTGACTTTAGTTGAGAATTTCCACAATTGAATTCATTTGCACATTTACGTTTGCAATATTCTTTACGATATTTTTGTGGTCTACGGTCCGTTTTTCAAATCCAAGTTGTTGTACACTTATTTCTTTTTCTGAGTTATTACGTATAGCAGAACGCATTGCTGTACTTAGACGAGAAATATGCTTTTTCGAAATCTTTCTTGATTCAATATCGTGCACTCTATTTTCTGAGATTCTGTAAAGTTGTGAAGTGGAACACCTTGTAATATTATTAGCGCACTCTAGTTTTATAACAGAACGCCCGTAAGCTACCCTTTCAATTATCCGTTTATAAACACTCGAATCGCCGTCTCCAATTATATATTTACATACTAAACAATGATCTTTAACACTTTTATTAAAACCTACTATTATGCCTTGTTCCATAACGGTCGAAGCACCACTGTAGTTTTTAAAACAAGAATGATTTTTGATACTGTTTTCTTCTTTTAAAGCAGAACATACACTGCAAAATTTATTTCTTACTCCTCAAAATAGAAGCTTTTTAGTTTTTTTCTTATAATAACAGCAACTCCGGAAAGAGATGAAAATTCGTGACCGTAGCGCCTTTTTGCCTATCCTCCATCAACGACTACTGTAATAAATGGAATACCTTTTGTTCCAACTCTCCTACTTCAGTTGCTAAACGTTTTTCATTCTGTCCAGCTTCTAACACCTGTCGAATTAGTAACTTTTCCCAGTTCTGTCGTACCGTGTTTTCATTTTTCTATAATATTTATTCCTCATCATTGGAACATTTATGTAATTTAAAAGTTTTTCAGATTGAGAGTAACCAATTCCAATAGAATTTGTTACCTAAACCAACATTAATAAATACAAAAAGTTTTTTTTATTATTAACATTGTTATTAATATGAAATGATCATCAACTTAATTTTAAGGAATAAAAATTTCATGTTTATAAAAACTCAACATTTATTGCTGACTTATACATACTTAAATACACATAATTTAATATAATTAATGGCAGCAACTGCTCTATAAAACACTTAGATGTCGTCATTCATCACAATCAAGTTCAAAAGACCAGTTACACATACCACCGACAGGGTCAAAACTTAAATTTTTTGGACACGTATACTCCCATCCAATCATGTCTCCACTATCGATTCTGGCACAAGAAATGAATCGTTTGCACGAAGCCGGGTGAGGAAAATTGCCTTTGTCTAAACATCGGATGTTGCCATAGGCGTCAATTAAAACTTGACTGTATTGTGGCACATCGTCGTAATAGTCATAATTTAGAATAGTCGTGTGTGTCCTTTCACTTTTTCTAAAAGGACGCGGTTCCGGTTTAACAACAAAAATTGGCGTTGTATAATACGGTCGCGGAGTCGTAGTAGTAGTCGTAGTGGTTGTGGTACTTGTAACTGAAAAATTACATTTTGAAAGACAAACGCAAGGATAGATGTTTAGAAAGAAGTTAAAACCACGTCCGGAAAAAGTTAATCACAGTTAAACAGCTGGAAAATAGAAAATGAAAAGTTAAACCGTTAAATTCCCTTCTTGGCGTCTTACCTCTGCTTTTAAACTTTCGAGTGAAGTTTCTAAATGGGACTGAGGTTTGTTGGAGTTGATTTAGAGCAATGGCCAAATCGGTGTATTTGGTTGTGTCGTCTGGTGGATCTTCTACTTTGATTTTGTTTCTCGTTCGAAGTTCGCTAAACGATTTTCTCGTGGGAAATCGTAATCGATACTTTGGTTCTAGAATTAGTACTCTTAAAAAATCTGGAAAAATTTTATAGGTAAAAACCTGGCGCTTTTGTTGTGGTTGTCGACGTGGTGCTCCTAATCTGGATGAGTGCTCGACTTCTGGTAAAAATATTTATCGGTCTTCTGACGATGAAGTTTCTTCCAGATTCGGTCTGAAAAATACCAAAGCTGGGTCAAGTTTTTTTTGGGGGCACGGATACCTAAGCATGACTGCTGTGTACATAAAGCTTTGTTTAGTGTGATTAGCGTGATGAGGTTATATTTTATGGTGATGCAAGCGCCTGTATTCTATAGGTACCTACCACTTGCCGCTAAAATGATCACTCAATCCACTTGGTCTGTGAAAGTCAGTCAGTTTCAGTTAGTCCGTAAAATAAACTATTAGTTAAGTGACTTGGCAAGGAAAAAAGGCACTGTGGTGTTTAGAAAAAAACTGGTCAACATTAAAAATTATATTTTACGACTAAATTTACAACAAAAACCACTGACCGTACAGATACAATTGTGCAAAAAAAAGATATTCACATTGATATGGCACAAACTGGAAGACCCAAGACGCTTAGGTGCAGTATAATACATGTGCAAGACATAAATACCCACACAGCACAAGCATATCTAATGGATATGAAATGTACACACCAACCATGGATACCGGAGGTGCATCGAACATCCATATTTAATACTATGGAGCAAGGATGGAGGTCCATTGGATATATCATTCCGTCACGGAAAAATCTTCATAGTATGTCCATAGGACCTCCAGGTGGATAAACATTTTACATCCATATGGAAATATATTGAACAGTCATATGAACGTACAAAATACATACATATGGAGGTTCAATGAACATTTAATAAAAGTATAATAAACATTCATTTTTTTATAGAACCTTCATATATAGGTAAAATATATGTGCATATCTATATATTAACAAAAAATATGGCCACACGTCAAATAAAGTCAATACAAAATGCCAATATAGTGATATTGTCCAGATGCAACAACTCCGGTTGGTCCACAGAAAACGTGTTTTTTCTATTATCGTCATTATTTAATATGCCCACTTGTTCATTTTCACTCAAACACAATCGAACTTTTTTATTTACACATTCTCTCATTTTTCTAGAGCTTTTATCCATTATTTATATTATAGGAATCCAAATACTTACTAGATTAATGTACAGCAAAAGTAAATTCAAATATGCAAAAATACCTTGTCTTTACCCAATAAACACAAATCAATGGGTCTGTACTGGCAATGTACTTCTTAACCAGCACTCAGAATGCTGGCAATGTACTAAAATGAAGTACACTGCCGGTAACCAGGTGACACACCGGCCGATATATTGCCGGATGAATCTTGCCAATGCAGAAATTGCATCGAACCAATATCGGCAAGTTATGTATATTAATACAAGTTAAATGCAGAATGCCAGTGAAATCTGTGCAATATAATATGTACTTTGCCATCACATAAATAGTGCGCAATTTTAAAGGCATTGGCAATGTTAGCAACTTAACACAAATTAAATGCATACAATGGTATTATCATTTTTAATTTAATTAATAAAACAATTTGGAAACTTAACATACAATGTCCATATATGTACTGAAAAAAATTAAAAAA
Source organism: Aquatica leii (assembly GCA_035610365.1). Taxonomy (NCBI): domain Eukaryota; kingdom Metazoa; phylum Arthropoda; class Insecta; order Coleoptera; family Lampyridae; genus Aquatica; species Aquatica leii. The sequence goes on from CM069438.1 coordinate 12,197,695, forward strand.
ATATAAAAAAACCTATTTACATTCATTCTGTGCTTATGTTTAATGGCGTCTTTCGTACCCACTACTCCTGGTGTTTATTGCGTGTTGTCAAGCTGCACCACAATTTGAATTTTTTCTTATGAATACTGTAAAATAAAAATTACATTGTAATGCTACTCAAATAACTTATGCACTTTTTTAGCAATTTCTAAACTAAATTTTGAAGTTTTTGAAGTAATTATAAAGAATTGCTTTGTAAATAGTCGTGAAATAAAATAAAACACGAAAGTCAAGTTTGGCAGTAATGCACTTGAAATCACATTACGTTAATATACATATAAAGTTAATGTTTTAAGTTTTAACCTATAAACTATAAAATAGTCTGAAGCCTCTTACCATAAATTAAATTTAAAATATTTTTACAAATTTGTTTTGCTTGATCCAGACCAATTACTTGGTTAAAACATGTCTCGTTTGCTACATCTTTTCATCCAACAAAGTAGATTCAATCGATCTAAAAAAAATTTCAATTAAATACAACTCAGCAATAAGAATAATGAATTGGGAAATTGTAGATAACTCACAAACTGGCTCTTAGATTACAAATTCCAAAGTCATTATATATTTGCTCGAAAACGTGTTAGTTTTTAGGTTATATATTTATTATTAAGAAATAATTTATATTTGAATGTTATACTTACTTATTTTGTTAATCCATCCTAAATGATGAAAAACAAACACATTTTTTCGAAATTTTAAAGCACAAAATGGTTTGCATACGATAAATACAAGCTAAACAATAAGCCAAACAGTTTGCGTGTGCAATAATTCAAGTGGCGATAATATAATATACGCGAAAACCTTGACGAAAACAAACGAACAACGAAGAAAGCTTAAATTAAACCGCGCCAAGTATTTTTTTTTTACTTTTTCAATTTTTCATTAAATTTGTTGTTGCATGTTAAATATTTACTACAAATGTTAAATTTTAGAGAATATAATTATTTCTAAATAATTTTGATAAAAAAACTCACAAAATTATGTAACATGATACATAAAAAAAAATGTTTCCGAACATAACACTTATAACACTTAAGATAATCCTATTTCACAGATATCCATGAATGTATATAAGGTGCATATACAATGGATATTAAACTGCGGATGTACATCAATGGATATTATATGGATAAATATGTATATCCATTGCATCTCGCGTGCTGTGTGGGTAGTTTAAAAAAAACTAAAAAAACACGCTTTTATAAATAACTGAACTAAAAAGAAGAAAATAATTTACAATTACAAACAAAATTATTAAATTCATAGCAATAATATATAATTATAAACAAAATCACTAAATTCAGAGTTAAAAGCGTGGGGTGCATTCGGATACACGCCCAGATAGCACGTAAGCTTACGGCAAGTTTGCTTTTAACTTGTCATGTCAAGCTTAAAGCAAGTTTCAAACATGAAGCTTGAATTAACCTTGAATCAAACTTGAAACTTGGTTGGAAAGTTTGAAGCAAGTTTGCAAAATAAGCTTATTGCAAGTTTATTACCCAGGTAGCATGCAAGCTTACAACCAGTTTGTTTTTGACTTGGTTGTGCTTGCAATGTTAAACTTTCACTTTAACTATGAAACAAGCTTGTAATAAGCCTTGGTAATAAGCTTTAAAAAAATCGTAACAAGCTCTGCTATTATTTTGGCAACGGTGTTATCCGAAAGTTGCCGGAATGCTTCGTTAAGTAGCTATAGTCAATGTTGCCCAAGAATATTGCCCAAGTTAGTATACATTTGTACTGAATCAGCATATTTTTGCTCAAGTAAAAGTACGTCAATACTTTTGTAACTGATTTCAATACGTTTTGTTTAAATAATAATTATAACAAAGATTGATTTGAAAGGTGCGCCATAAGTATATCGGTAACATCTATTGCAAAAGTACGTTAACCTAAAAAATCAGTATGTTTTTCTAAATAGCGGAAACGATGGTTGAACTTAGCGGCTAAGTCTTAGCCATTTTACCTTGTTTTTACCGTTGAATAGGCAGCTTACAATTTTTATTTTGATTGTTGCGGTTTGTTGTGTAACTACTATTCTTCGAAAAAAGTAAGGTGAGTATTTATTTTAAATCCTAAATGTAAAATTAATTAAGTACACTAATCGAGTAATTCAATTTTTGTTGAGGTTATGTTATACACTTGTAAAAAACCATACTTCTTAATCTTAAATAGTATGGAATGTTTTTATCACTGATATCTATTTTCATTTTAACGGTCAATTTATATGACTACTGATCTATCGATTCTTTTATATAAATTCATAATTTTCAGTTACATATCTTGAAATTATTTTCTAGCTGTTTTAACAAATTATTTAAAAAACCCGAATGGGCATAAATATGTTTATAACCTGAAATCAAAAGTAACATATCTTAACATTTGTTAATAATTTATATATTTTTGTATTAGTTCGATTAGTTGTATTAAATTCGACCAAATCGTTTTTCACTTATGCTATTTGCATTAATCACAGAAGAAGTAGACTAACAGCTAATAACTTAAAAAATATATCATTTTATCTACAAGTTTTTATTCAGCTATAATTAAATTTTCAATTTTGTTTTTGTATCTGGTATTTTAATAAACGGATTCACATTTCTTCAAGGTGAACGTACAACACATTATTAAGAAAATATACATTTACTTTTATTCCTTAGCATGTTTTTGTTCTAGTTCAATTGTTTTTTTTCAGAAATCAAGGAAATCGATCCAATGTGGAAACTCAGTAGGAAAAACTACAATTGCTTAACGATTTCTTCATATATAGTTTATACTGTTATGTTATTCCTTTTTAGTTTATATTATATTATCTAACGCAATGTATTTTTTTATATCTTAATCCACTTTTTTTTAGAAAATAAATTGATTCAAAAAGAAAAAAATGCTTTTTTTCAAATTTGCCCAACACGCTTCTTTCAAGCTTGTTCAACATGGTTATTTCAAGTTTGCCCAACATACTTTTTTCCAGCTTGTCTAATAAGCTTTTTTCAAGCTCTATAAAATAAGCTTGTGGTAGCGGTAACTAGTAAGCTTGAATTATGCTTGATATAAGTCTCCAGACAAGTTTGTTTCCAGTCTACATGATTGTTAAAACAAGCTTGTTTTAACCTTGTATCAAACTGACTGTGCTATCTGGGCGGTAGTCTTTCGCGCCAAGTATCTGTTATTTCTTTTTTTTGTAATTAATTATATCAATCATTGTTTTAACATGTATTCAGTTCGACTATTGCTGTCAATTTGTCATTTGACTGATATACATACTGTCACTAATCACGACGTTTGAATACATACGTGACGAGATATTCTACAGCTGCACTGTTTTTGTTAAATCTAATAATTTTTTTGTAAAGATCAGAGGTTTTTATTTTTTTATATTTTGTGTTCACAAAAATAAATTTATCATTGTTTGTACCAATAGTTTAACGTGTACTTGGCGAGACATTATACAGTGAAACTGTTATTTGTAGGATTTTTCTATATTTTCATAACTCTCCCCTTATTGATAGCTGCCTTTAAAATAATTGTAACAATGATTATAGATGCACCCCACGCTTTTAACTCTGAATTTAGTGATTTTGTTTATAATTATATATTATTGCTCTGAATTTAATAATTTTGTTTGTAATTATAAATTATTTTCTTCTTTTTAGTTCGGTTATTTATAAAAGCGTGCATTTTTAGTTTTTTTTTAAACTATTATTTATTTTCTATTTTTTAGTTCGGTTACCTATAAAAGCGTGTTTTTTCAATTTTCTAAGTTATCATTGATTTTCCGTATTTTAATTCGATTTATGAATAATCAATTTTTGCGGTCATGTGATTATGAAATATCTTACGAACTAAAAACGTATTGGAAACAGTAGTTATCGACAGTAAGACCTTATTTCTCGGGGAGGGAACCTGAGAAACAGCTATCACATCCAAGGCAGGCAGCGGGCGCGCAAATTACCTGCCTCGACACGAAGTGGTAATAGTGAAATACACTGGAACGATTTAAACGCGATAGGCTTTGTCGAGATGCACGTTTGCGCAGTTCACGCGCTCTGTCTTTGTCACTCTCATGCAGAGGATCCCTAAAGAAATCAATTAATCCTGACGATCCTAATTAGGATAATAAAAACTTTTTAATGAATTATTGCATTGTCATCGGTCCGTGAAACGCATGCAAAGTTTCAAGTTAATCAAACACCTGGAAACCGCTGAAAATTAAGCTCAAAGATTCCGTTACATACATACATACATACATACATCCCGAACTAATAAAAGCGTGTTAAAAATCCACGTGAATGACCTTCAAAAATAGGACCTGTTCTATATAATCAATTTTGCATGTAAAAATTGATGTAAAATTTTAAGCTTACAATACACCCTAATATTCGCAGTTTGTGAATAAATTGACGTAAATTACATGTAAATTATTATCGTCTATTGCGGCCTTAACAAAAAGTTAAAACTAAAACTGCGTTCCATTGAACACTGCCCAAGTTCTGTGTCATAGCAGACACTTCCTAATAAAAGTGCAACTGTTTTTGAGCAACAATAAACCATCTTTGCAATAAACGACAAAAAACAAGATCTACCGAAATATGGGAGAATCAACAAAAATTTGTCGAATTTGCTCACTAGAAATAGTAGAAACCGAGCAGTATTACTTTCTCAACAATGACAATAAGTTAATGCTGCAATTCAAATTGTTGAACATTTTACCAAAAATTGTAAGTACAACTGATTATATTCTATCGGGTAACATCAATTTTCTTACAGGATCTAAGCATCACACCAAATCCAATTGCTTGTAGCAGATGTATGATTGCTATTGAAGAAATTTATGAATTTAAGCAGAACTGTATAAAAAGGGAAACAACTGTAAGAAACTTACAACAACAAGGTGTAATTAAAGAGGAGTTGCAAGCCAATAAAATTAAGGTAGAACTTGCAAACTTGCAAATCATCAGTGATAACTACTTGGAAATTAATAAGGATGTGCCTGTATGCCTTGAGGAACCTTCAAAAACAAAACTGTACTATTGCGACAACTGCAGATTCAATGCTAACCAAAAGACTATTTTAATTCGACACCTGCAAATGCTACACACTGGCAGAAAACCATTTAAATGCAATATATGTGATAACTGCTGTACCACCAACTCGCATTTAACAAAGCATATGCATACGCACAATGGTGAAAAACCATTTATATGTAATATATGTGATTACCGTAGTAACAAAATGACAAATATTAAAATGCATATACGTACGCACACTGGTGAAAAACCATTTAAATGCAATATATGTAATTACTGCTGTACCGGCAAGTCGTATTTAAAAATTCATATGCGTAAACACACTGGTGAAAAACCATTTAAATGCAATGTGTGTGATTACTGCTGTATCACCAACTCGAAGTTAAAAAGCCATATGTGTACGCACACTGGTGAGAAACCATTTAAATGCAATATATGTGATTTCCGTAGTAAAAATGTGACAAATTTAAAAATGCATATACGTAGGCACGCTGGTGAAAAACCATTTAAATGCAGTATATGTGATTACTGCTGTATAACCAACTCGGATTTAAAAAGTCATATGCATACGCACACTGGTGAGAAACCATTTAAATGCAATATATGTGATTACTGCTGTAATACCAAGTCGCTTTTAAAAAGTCATATGTGTAAGCACACTGGTGAAAAGCCATTTAAATGCAATATATGTGATTACTGCTGTACCTACAAGTCGCATTTAAAAACTCATATGCGTAAACACACCGGTGAGAAACCATTTAAATGCAATATATGTCATTACTGTAGTAGCCAAATGGCAAATTTAAAAACGCATATGCGTACGCACTGGTGTAAAACCATTTAAATGCAATGTATGTAATAATTGCTGTACCACCAAGCGTGTTAAAAAATTCATATGCGTAAGCACACTGGTCAAAAACCATTTAAATGCAATATGTGTGATTACTGTTGTATCACCAAATCTAATTTAAAACGGCATTTGTGTACGTGCACTGGGAAGAAAGCATTAAATGCAACATGTGATTACTACTGAACCACTAAGTCGTATTTAAAAAGTCATGCATAAGCACACTGACGAGAAACCATTTGTTTGCTGGGAAATGGTGATATTATTAAAGTTGCTGATATTTAGTTTAGTTAAATAGGCATTTTATTATTTGCAAATTTGACTTTTAGTTAATTAAACAGTAATAAATAATGTAATTTGCAATTTTTGTTTGCCATATCGGTTAGTATTGGTTACGTGGTCTTAGTGTTTTTTTAAGTTGAAGTGCACTGTATATGGTTAGAAACCAGATTTGGTTAGTTAAATCTAAATAATATATTGTAATATAAAGCTATAGGTTGTCAATGCAATTGTGGGAATTACATTAGAGTGTTCTACTGCTGATGAGCTCCAAAAGGGCAAAACGTTCTAGTAGTTCACTCTGGTGGCATTTGCACAATCGCATTAAACCATAAATACATGAATGAATACTTGTCGGTCTAACTAATTTGTATATCCAAAATTTTTCGAACATTTTTAACTTGCAGAAACTTAGATAAAATTAGGTCGCGGTTCAGTGTTCTTTACATACATTACAGGGGCGGGCAAACTACACCTTATAAGGTAATTGAAATACAAATTACATTAACATTGTGTATTTAAAATACTAGATACAAGATGTAGAATACAAAATGTCGAAAATATAAAATAGTATTTTAATTACAATTCAAAATACAAAATACTTTCTAACAGAAAAGTATTGTAAAGGAAAATAGACGTTCCACTGGTGCCGAAGAACATAAACAAATTGTCTTGAATTGAATCTTATAAACATTTTTCTTACTGTAGGATATGATTTTAAATTAAGAAACGATTAAGGGGAGTTGTCAGGTTTAAGTTGAATTGATTTGATGATGAGGTGTCGCTGCAGTTTTTTTATACTTTCTTCCCGATTTTTTAAGTGGCGCCTGAAACAATGCAACTACATCAGAGATGGTAATCGTCATGTAGAGTCGATAAAAAAACTTATTTTGGTATTTCTATGTAGTCAGAATTTACATTTTTCTAAATTAAAGAATTGATAAATTGATACTTCTTTTGTAGAATTATCGATTGATCTTTTTGACGATTCTATTATTGATTAAATCATAAGAGATGATCGATTATAACCATGAAAAAATTGTTTAAATCGTTTTTTAACAAAATGTTTGTAAACACGTCAGTTTTGTAAATTCATTAAAATTTTTTATACGTTTCATCAGAGGAATGTGGTAAAAACAAAATTATTTCTAGACGTATTTTTAACTGCCTAACTAATTATTGTGGAAACAGTAATACAATACGAGAAATCCGCACAATAATCATAACTATGAACTAAGACGCTGTTACCAAGAACGCGATAACGTTATAGTTTCTTAGTTAGATTAGCAATTTTGTGCCTTATCGGTCATGTTAACAGGTAGTGGGTGAATTTTGGGATGATTTATTGTGAATCGCGACGATAAAAGTCGTGAGATAGCGTCACGCTTTTAATCTTTAATAAAAAGAAAACATTTTTTGAGTAAAAAAATTTTTTTTTGCATAAAATAAATATTTTCAATTTACCGCATAGGTATGCGCGCAAGATGGGGTTTTAAATCACTATTATTAATAATTGTGATATTTCAATTTTGACAAACTATTTATTAATTTTAGACATAAAACTTTCACCATAAAACATATTAAAATATTTTTAGGGTAAATGGTGTATTATTTATTTAGAATAATATAAATGCGAGCTTTTGAACTTGGTCTTAAAAGCTACGTCTAGAGTTTTTATGGTGGTTTTCCTTTAGACCTTCGAGCAAATGCTGTAGCTAAATAACTTGCGCTTATTATCTAGTTCCCTTATAATTATTGTTTTTTAGTTACCTTAGTTTTTACAATTGTCAAATTAATTTAATTTTGCCTGATGAAGAACTTAGACCAAGTTCGAAAGCTCGCATTTATATTATTCTAAATAAATAATACACCATTTACCCTAAAAATATTTTAATATTTATTAATTTTTAGTAATTCAAAATAATAATTATAAATGATGATTTTTATACATTATAAATAAATACAAGGTATCAAAAACTTACCAAATAAATTTGTTTATGCACTAAGAGTGCAAACGGTGCAAACAGAGTGTACCACTTTGATATATCAGTGGGCACGCGCACTAAGTTTGCATTTGGCTCGTTTATGTGCGAAAACCGATTATCGGTGTGGTTGAAGTAAATCACACACATCCAACATCTTCAAAATATTTGTTATATCAAAAGAAAGATTAACTAGAGTAACCGAAATTGAACTGTCCTTATTTATATCATTCATTATTTTATATTTATATATAATGAATGTATAATCCTGATCTAATTTTATTCGATAAGTAATTATAAATAAACATTAGCATTAGGTAATATGAAAATTCTCCTTTTCAATTTTTTTTAAAAATTCGATTAAAAATATAAATTGACAAACGCCCAAATTTGTTTTCCCGCATAGGACATCTCATCGTACGTTGTTCATTGACATCCTATTAAAGACATCCTAAAGAGGTCCGTTTTAAAGCCCGGGATGTAAAGACATCATTTGGACATAAAACGAACGTCCTTGGACGTCGTGTGTTTACTGGGTATTGAAGCACAATTATTTGGCCAATCATAAATTGGTTGTGTTAACCATGGAGGTCCGTGCCACTATAAATTAGAAGTGAGTAGGACATCAAATAAAACTCCACGAGAAGCAATATCAGAGGATTAGATTTTGATCCAATATGAGACCTACTACTCGCAAGAGATAAAGATTGTATTTCGACAACTCTATTACCAACAAACGGTTGCAAAAGTTTAGGTTCCGTTTGTAACCAAACCAGGACAATTTGAGAATCTGTCCAGTAAAAACACACAAAGTCTACATTAAACGCTCGATTCACTCGCTTTACTAACCTAGCCAATAACAATTCGCCACATAATTCAAGTCGAGGTATCGATAATTGTTTTAAAGGTGCGACCTTAGTATTTGCACAGAGAAGATGAACGTAAACCATAGTTTTTGATTTGGTGCATAAATATACGCAAGCGCTATAAGCATTTTGAGAAGCATCAGAAAATCCGTGAAGCTGAACGTTTGAAGCATTTTCACAAATAACTTGCCTGTTAACATCATATTATTTAATAAGAGTGTTAATTGTAATGGACTGTAGTTCTTTATTTTGTTAAGTACATAGAACGATATGAATAAAACACAAAGTAATAAGAACGAATAAAATTTATCGAAAGAACATTCGTTTCATCATGTGGCTACATGATGACTGATTTTACAAAGAGGGATGTTGGTTGAAATCCCTGCCACTATCAGTAGCGTAACAATAAAGTTTTAATAAAATAAGTTTACAATCTAAACATACCCCCGGCCTTGAAAGCACAACTTTCAAAGAAACGACAATAATTTGAGGGGTCTCTAAAATCTTAAATTCTATTAGCAAACATAAACAAAAAATAAAATATTCCAAAAGCTATTTTTCACGACACTTTCACGCAGTTTCGCTGGTCTCTACAGGGAGAGGGCAAACTTTAGCGAATCAACGTCGCACTACACCATTTGCAGTTTTTATGGTAGCAACTCGGTTTACGCCATCGCTGCCTAGATGCAGCTCTACAACTCTGTCAATTTTTCAATACATGGGGAGGGGTTATCTTCTTTAATAAGGACCATTGTGTCCCTTTGAAGATCGGAAATGTTTGATCGCCATTTTGGGCGCTGCTGCAACCCGACGAGATACTCGTGACTCCATCTTCTCCATACATGTTGATGAAGTTTCTGAAGCATTTGAAATGAAGATAAACAATGTTGAGGAATGTTCGTAACGTCTGGATCCGGGAGCGCTATCAACGGTCTACCAATCAAAAAATGTGCAGGCGTGAGGGCTTGAAGGTCATTAGGATCGGACGTCAGAGGAGACAAGGGACGAGAGTTCAGGGTTGCTTCGATTTGAACAAGCACAATGCAAAACTCTTCATAAGTCAAAATAGAATTTCCTAATATTCGTTTGATGGGTTTTTTCACGGACTTTATGCCAGCCTCCCATAAACCTCCAAAATGAGGGCTATGAGGAATAAAATGGTCGCTGCCCATGGCAGCAACGGCTTCGACAATAGAAGTCTGTTGCTTCCTAAAAAAATTAGCTAATTCTTGCAGTTCCGAATTAGCTCCGACGGAATTAGTACCGTTATCGGAAAAAACACGGAATGGTTTGCCTCTACGGGCAACAAAACGTCGAAATGTCATAACAAATAGTTCGGTGGTTAGGCCAGTCACCAGTTCCAGGTGAACTGCTTTAGTCGAAAAACAAATAAATAAGCAGACATAAGCCTTCATAGACTTACACCCGCGACCCTTGCGGTCTTTAATCATTATGGGGCCTCCATAATCAATGCCAGTAATGTGGAAAAGCGGAGAAGGTTGCACTCGTGAAGCAGGAAGATTGCCCATAATCGGGGCTGTTGTTTTTGGCGAAAACCGAAAGCATTTTACACATTTATGCACAATTTGTCTAACAAGATGCTTAGCTGATAAGATCCAAAATTGATCTTGAAGCGTAGCCAATATTAATTGAGGGCCTGCGTGGAGCAGTCTGAGATGTTCCCGTGTTACTATCAATTTGGCTAACAAGTGTTTTCCCGACAAAAGAAACGGATGTTTTTTGTCGAACGAAAATGGAGCATTTTGGATTCTACCTCCGACACGAATGATGCCCATGTCATCAAGGAATGGAGCAAAACCCACTAATGGCGAGGAACTTTTCAGTTGTTCAGAGTGCTGAAGCGATTTAAGCTCATCAGAAAAGGAGTCAGCTTGGGACATTTTGATCAGGCACAGTAAAGCTGATCGGATTTCTTGAACAGTAATAGGGCCGCAAAACCGATTGTTTGGCGAGCTTGAAGAATTTTTGTAGAAACGAAGACTATAAGCGACGACTCTTTCTAAACGAGTCATACTAGAGAAATTCTCTATGGGAAAATCATTTGGACGATGCGAAATTAAAGTTTGAACTTCCGTTTTCAGATCTGGAAGTTCGGACGTAACATGAGCAGAACTAGGCCACGAAGATTTGTCATCCAATAACCAAGATAGACCATTCCACCAAAGAGTAAGCCCTTTTAAATTTTGAGGAGGTATTCCTCTGGACAGCATATCGGCTGGATTTGATTTAGTAGAAACATGTCGCCAAACGGAAGCCGAAGTGAGTTGCTGGATGTCAGCAACCCTATTGCACACAAATGGTTTGAGAAGAGTAGGGCGTGTTTTTAGCCAGCCCAAGATTATGGTAGAGTCCGACCATAAGTTACAAGAAGATATAGTTAATCCCATGATTTTCAAAACATGGGCTAAAAGTTTAGCAAGTAGCAAAGCTCCGCACAGCTCAAGCCTAGAGATTGTAGTGGGCTTAAGAGGTGCTACCTTTGACTTAGCACATAAAAGATGAGAATGAACCCGGTTGTCCTCGTCAACAGAACGAAGGTACAAACACGTACCATATGCGCTTGTGGAAGCGTCACAAAATCTATGTACTTGGATATCTATGCGATTCTTGCACAAAGGATGCCGAGGAATCTGTAAATCCCGTAAACTGACGAGTTCAAAAGCATATGAACGCCATTTTAAACATACATTGTTAGGAACAGGGTCGTCCCAGGACAGCTTTTCCATCCAGAGCTGTTGGAGCATCATTTTTGCAGAAATCGTGCAAGGTGAAAGCACCCCTAGAGGACAAAAAATCCGAGATATTTCAGAAAGCATTGACCGCTTTGTGACCTTGCCTATCGAAGGCTTTGAAATAGAAAACATAAAATTGTCGTTTTGGAAAGACCAAATAAGACCCAGAGTACTAGTGTGTGCATGATCACCGATTTCAAGAACATTCGGATGAATTTCTGTATCTGAAAAGCCAGAAAGAACACGCGGGTCGTTGCAGATCCATTTACAAAATTTGAAACACCCTGAACTAAGTGTAGTTGAGAGGTCGGAACATAATTTGCGAGCTTGTTCTAAATCGTTGGCGCCTGTCAACAGGTCATCAACATAAAAATCATTTTTGATGATTTGCAAGACTTCAGGCATAGTAGTCTCACATTCGATACCGAGCTGGTAAAGACAACGGATGGCAAGAAACGAAGCAGATGCCGTTCCATAAGTGACAGTGTTTAGATCAAACGATAGAATGTGTTTTGTAGGATCCGATCTCCACAAAATCCGCTAAAGGGATCTTTGGCTAGGCTTGAGCAGAACCTGCCTATACATCTTCTCGATATCTGCCGATATGGCGTAATAATGTTTGCGAAAGCGAACCAAAATGGAAAACAGATCTTGCTGCATGGTAGGGCCGAACATTTGAATGCTATTGAGCGAATGCCCTGTTGTGGTTGCTGATGAACCGTTGAAGACGACACGTAACCTGGTCGTCACACTTTCCTCCTTGAGCACACCGTGGTGAAGAAGATAAACTGAATAAACTGATGTTTCATTGCAAGTGGGGTTGACAACTGACATGTGCCCCAGCTCCTGATATTCTTGCATAAAATCAGAATAAAGTTTATATAGCTCTGGGTTGAGTCGAAAGCGCCGCTCCTGAGACATCAATCTACCTTGAGCATTATCGAACGAGTTGCCTAGCAACTCTATTGGCTGTTTGAATGAAATTGAAACAACGAATCTACCGTCATTGTCTCTTCTGAGATTTTTAACAAAATGAGCTTCGCAGGCATTTTCCTCCTGCGATAACACCTTTTCGCTTGGATAACTTTCCAACTCCCAGAACCGCGAAAGCCGATTTGAAAGATCGTCCAAAGTGCTAAGATGACAAGACGAATTAGTAGCAATAACTGAGTTTATCGGTCCAGCTAAAACCCAACCGAAACGAGTATTTTGAACAATAGGAAGATTAGAACCTAATTGTATTTGACCAATACACAATTGGAAAAAATTGGAGAACCTATCAAAAGATCAATGTCGCCTGGAGTGTCGTACGAACTGTCAGATAATCTGATGTTATCTGGTATCTTGAAATTGTTTCGGTTTACGTGGAAGCTTGAAGTTGTTCCAGTGATCTCGTCAAGAACGAGACACGTGAGATCCAATTTGAAACGAGAGTGATGAGCCCGAATAGTCACATCACACTTTAAACGAATGTGGGAAGCCAATTTACTTAACCCCGAAACGATAATATTTGCATCAGATGTGCGCAGCTTTAATTTATTGCATAAGCTCGAACGAATAAAATTCGATTGAGAACCTGAATCAAGTAACATTCGGATACAGTGGGAGTTTCCTTCAGAATCTAGAATCTGAGCGGAAGCCGTAGGTAAAAGAACTTGAATTGTGTTTGAAGTAAACGCCGAAACTATTTGGGTTGGTTCAACAGGAGAGATCTGCGCTTGACAAATGTTCCGACTGCATTAACGGCATGGCCGCAGGAGCATCTCCAATGTGCAGTAGTGAATTGTGCTTGGACTTGCACGTTCGGCAAGTATGCTGTGAAGAACATTGAGACACAAAATGACCTTTATACAAACAATTCAGACAAAGTCTTAATTCTTTCGATTTAGTTAATCTCGCACGCGGAGAAAGCTTTATAAATTCATCGCACTTGGTTACTGAATGAGAACCTTTGCAAAGTACGCATGCAAGCGTATTTGCAACAAAAGATTTGGAGTACGATTTTGGTCTCTCAGAAGAAGGTTTGAACCTTTCCAAATGCGGTTTGGCCTGATTGGGCCCTAAACAATCTAGTAAATTGGCAGTGTTGGCGAGAAAAGTTTTGAATTTCTCCAGCGAAGGTAAATCAGAACCTGACCTGTTTCCCACTGGCGAAACGTAATAGGATCAAGTTTGTTTGAAACAATATGGATGATCAGAGCCTCGAATAACTGTTCGTCTGCGGAAAGCGATCTGAGCGCTGTCACGTGTTTAAATAAGGAATCAGAAATTTTTCTTAACTTGAAAGCGGATTCCTTATTTAATGACTCCATGTCTAAAATAGATTTGAAATGGTTGTGTTTGAGCAAACGGGGTTGATCGTACCTAGTGCAAATAGTTTGCCAAGCAACTTGATATTTGTCGGCTGAAAATTGTAGCGATTTAATAACTTGGGCTGCATCTCCGATCAAACTGGATTTCAAGTAATGAAGACGTTGAACATCGTCAAGATCTTTGTTGTTGTGAATTAAGCTAATAAATATTTTGCGAAATTCTAGCCATGCAGATTAAATAATGCTTTTTGGTGGCCATGATGACCCGTACTACACAAGTCGTTACTACGATGGACACTACTCCTGGAGAAGCTGCTGTTAGAAGTAGTTTTGAGGCTGTGACCCCATTTATTTATAAAGTTTTTTGCTCGAGAGAGCGCCGAAAAATATGAGTTTTCGAATTGTTCTTGATGTTTGTATTCCGCGGTGACGTCAGTAGTCACTTCGATAATTTGTATTTGAATTTGTTCAAAGTCAGATAATAAAGAATTAGCTGATTCTAATCTTCAATTTCAAAAACATGTTCGTCTTCTGGTTTATCCGTATGCATTAATTCAAAATTGCTTAAAAACGTATGAAATCCTGTAAGTTTGGATTCAACTAGACCGCGATTTCTAATTAAAGCTTCCATAATGAATAGATTTATTTTAATCTTTTCTTTTCAACTAAGCAACGGCAAGTTAAGAATTAAATGCAAAAATAACGGTAACAATATCGTTACTTTCCAAAACAAGAATTGTAATTAATTAATACAAATGCAAGGTGAATCTAAAAAAAATAGTATTCTCAATCAAAACAACGCCGCGCCGTGCTATCAAATGCAGCGAATGACACGTTATTCAATCAAAATAAATTTTGAACGTAATTCAATATAAATAGAACACGTTGGAATAAATGCACTGGCTTAACAAAGTAAGCAAGCAAAACAAATGTAAAGGAAAGAGAAGGCAAACCTGCTATCGTTTGTGGGTATCAACCCTTCAAGTTGTTGGCGAAAGAAGTCTTTGGCTGTCTCTTTCTAACTCATAATTCTTGCGAAATCTTGAAAATTCACTTGTAATAATGTGCCTCGAAGCACCATTTAATTGTAATGTTGTTTAGTAGTTCTTTATTTTGTTAAGTACATAGAACGATATGAATAAAACACAAAGTAATAAGAACGAATAAAATTTATCGAAAGAACATTCGTTTCATCATGTGGCTACATGATGACTGATTTTACAAAGAGGGATGTTGGTTGAAATCCCTGCCACTATCAGTAGCGTAACAATAAAGTTTTAATAAAATAAGTTTACAATCTAAACAAAGAGTAAGCCTTTTCTAAAACGAATTCATTTTTGTGACATTTGGTTAGGGATAGGATCATCCCAGCCTAACTTCAAAGACCAAATTTGCTGTAACAATTTTTTCGATAAAATGATTATTGGACATAATAATCCGGGAGCAATTTGTGGAAGTATTACTGTTTTTGTAACGCAGCTTGGCATGTCACATTTTTTAAAAAAATTTTTTAAAATCAATAATGTTAGTTATTTCAATACAATTAAATTTCATAGTGCTGTCTTGTTTGTTAATTATGTTTTATACACATTTTTAATCTTTGTTTTTATGTTATAAAGTATATTAAAAATGTTTGTTTCTTACAATAAAGTGAGCGAGCCTGATGAAGTGTTCATCCAGAACACGAAACGTCGCAAATTACTAAAGTAGTTGCTTTCATACAACCTCCTACAAGAAGGAATCATTAATTTGATTAAAACCTAAATATATCCCATACCAGGAGGCGAACCGTTCTGTTATTAGAAATCTGAAATCTTTTTTTTTCCAATAGAATAAAGCGTTTAATAGTCTTTTGAATTTCTAAGAAGGGAAGAAGAATGTTTCAAAGGTATTCGAACGACAAATCGACCTTCATCGTTTCTTTTTACAGTTTGACAAAAGTGTTTTTCACATTCTAAATCATCTTTAGAAAGAAATTTAAGGTCAGAAAGCTCTGCAATCTCCCAAAATCTTTTGATTTCATTATCTAAGTTGACACTCTTCGTAAAATGACAAAACGTTTTATTAATAAGATTGTCAACTGCACCAGAGATACCCAACCAAAAAAGTTTTTCGTGAGGTCGGTAAGCCACTCCTTAATTTAATCAACTTATTAGAATGAACATCCCAAAAAACACCTGCACCAATAAGAATATCCACATTTCCGGATTTGTAGAAATTAGGATCAGAAGAGATATGTCCGTTGGAATATTCCATGATTGGCCAGTAGCGGCTGGTAGTCAATCATACAAGAGAGCCATTTAAAAAAAAACGCAATGATCGCAAAAAAGCTAAAAATTATTCTTACCAGTAGCTTGATTTATGTTTAAGATTAATTATGTTTAAGGTTTAAGATATTTGTCACTAATTACAATTACCAAAATAATCAATAACAAGGTCATTAAAATTTACAATGATTTTTCAATGCTTAGCATAGAAATGCACATCTTTCTTGTCTCATAGTATTGCCAATTGCGTAGAAATGTTTTGAATTCTTTTTAACACAGAGAAATATCGCTTTGTTTCCACTGTAGTCATATGTAAAGTCAATCAATTGTTTTATTTAATATATGTATCTATTTTTAGTTTTTACAAACTTTTTCATTATAGATTCCAGCTAAATCCTCTAAAAGTATAGATTAAAGGCTGTCTGACACGATCAACTTTTTCAACCAAATTTTGAATGAGAATTTGAATTAGAATGTCTTCGACCGTGTCAGACACACTTGAACGAAATTCATGACGAAAAATAGAACATGTTCTATTTTTTATCTAAAAATATATCCGCGCATGCGAAGTTGGTTTTGCTTATTTTCTATTCGTAACGAACTTTGTGTTTTGTAACCTCAAATACGACGAGTATCAGAAATATCAATGCTTGTATAAAATGAAGCACCCGTTATATTATTATCGCAGTGCAAGGAAGGATGCTCTAAAAAATACGTACGAAACAAATAAAATGAGGTCATAATCAGTTATAATCTTTCAGGTTATACGAGCAATGCGCATGCTTTCATATGTAATTTCATGGAAAATAGTAATGTTACCAGTGTGTTTGAAACAAATAAGCAGTGTTGTAAATAGATAATTTTTAAATTATATAGATACAGATAAATTTTTTTTGTTTCAAAAATTATCTAGTATTAGATAATAGATAAAATATTCAAACTTTATATAGATAACAGATAATAAATGAAATAATCTAGGTAGTAATAACGATAGATAGAGTTCATTTGAAGAACTACTATAGAATGTGGGAAATTACTGAAGAAAAACATACATATTGTAACTTGAATTTTACGAGACACTGGATTTTTTATAAATTTTATTTAAACAATTTAAATAAAAAATTATATATATACAGATACATATAACTTATATATTTTTGATTGTATCTAGATACATATAAATAGATAAAAAATATTAATCTAGATTAATTTATCTATATAAATTTATATAGATAATTTACAACACTGCAAATAAGTTAGGTATTGGATGTTTTAAACTATTTTGTATTTATAAATCTATTTAAGATATCCATTTTCTATTTTGTATTTTAAATAGTTTGATAGAAACCATTTTCCATTTTGTATTTTAAATACATTTAACAAATGTATTTTCTATTTTGCATTTCAAATATGTTTTTAAAACTATTTTACCCACTTCTGGATACATATTACTTTTGGTTTCAAGTTGCAAGATTATATCTTGCGATAATTCCAGTTATGTAAACACATCGAATTATATCAATGAAAGACGTATGCAAAGCGCTGTTTTATGTCTTTATTACTAACAAAAAGTTAAAACTAAAACTGCGTTGCATTGAACACTGCCAATGCCAAAGTTCTGTGATCTTTGTCTGTGATATGGTAGACACTTCCTAGCAACGTGCAGCTAATATAAAATATAGTAATAAAAATTGTTTTTGAGCAGCACTGAACAAGATTAACAGAAATATGAGAGATCAATCAAGAAAAATTTGTCGAATTTGTTCACTTGAAATAGTAGAAACCGAGCAGTATTACTTTCTTAATAATGACAATAAGTTAATGCTACAATTCAAATTGTTGACCTTTCTACCAAA
Source organism: Aquatica leii (assembly GCA_035610365.1). NCBI lineage: Eukaryota > Metazoa > Arthropoda > Insecta > Coleoptera > Lampyridae > Aquatica > Aquatica leii. The sequence goes on from CM069438.1 coordinate 12,215,923, forward strand.
GATTGTAAGTACAACCGATTATATTCTATCGAGTATCATTAACTTTCTTACAGGATCTAAGCATCACACCGAATCCAATTTCTTGTAACAGATGTATGTTTGCCATTGAAGAGATATATGAATTTAAGCAACTCTGTATAAAAACGGAAACGACTGTAAGAAACTTACCACAACAAGGTGCAATTAAAGAGGAGTTGGAAGCCAACAAAATTAAGGTAGAACTTGCAAACTTGCAAACCATCAAACCGTACTATTGTTACAACTGCAATTTCAATGCTAACAAAAAGACTATTTTAATTCAACACCTGCAAATGCAACACACTGGCAGAAAACCATTTAAATGTAATATATGTGATAACTGCTGTACCACTAAGCTGGATTTAACAAAGCATATGCGTACGCACACTGGCGAGAAACCATTTAAATGCAATATATGTGATTACCGTAGTAACAAAATGGCAAATATAAAAACGCATATACGTACGCACACTAGTGAAAAACCATTTAAATGCAATGTGTGTGATTACTGCTGTATCACCAACTGGAAGTTAAAAAGCCATATGTATACGCACACTGGCGAGAAACCATTTAAATGCAATATATGTGATTACCGTAGTAACAAAATGGCAAATATAAAAATGCATAATATACGTACGCACACTAGTGAAAAACCATTTAAATGCAATGTGTGTGATTACTGCTGTATCACCAACTGGAAGTTAAAAAGCCATATGTATACGCACACTGGTGAGAAACCATTTAAATGCAATATATGTGATTACCGTAGTAACAAAATGAAAAATTTAAAATTACATATACGTACGCACACTGGTGAAAAACCATATATGTGCAATATATGTGATTACTGCTGTACCGTCAAGTCGAGTTTAAAAAAGCATATGCATACACACACTGGTGAAAAACCATTTAAATGCAATGTGTGTGATTACTGCTGTATCACCAGCTCGAACTTAAAACGCCATATACGTACGCACACTGGTGAAAAACCATTAAAATGCAATATATGTGATTACTGCTGTGTCACCAACTCGAAGTTAAAAATGCATATTCGTACGCACACTGTTGAGAAACTATTTAAATGCAATATATGTGATTACTGCTGTACCAACAAGGCGCATTTAAAAATTCATATGTATAAGCACACTGGTGAAAAACCATATAAATGCAATATATGTGATTACTGTTGTAACCATATGTCAAATTTAAAACGGCATATGCTGAAGCACACTGGTGAAAAACTATTTATATGCAATATGTGTGATTACTGCTGTATCACCAAGTCGAATTTAAAACAGCATATACGTACGCACACTGGTAAGAAACCATTAAATGCAATAGGGTCAGGTGGGGTAAATGTAAACGAATTTAGCAACTTGCTAAATAAATCCGTAAATTAATTTTTATAGGAAGCTTACGACATTTTTATTAGAATAATTTTACTTATAGATGTCTATTGCACTAATATTTAACTAAAAGTGTTATAATGATATATTATTTAAAGAAATACTACGCATTTACATTTTCCCCCAAGAGTTTCCATTTACCCCACAGAGTTGGGGTAAACGTGAATGTGTTTATATTTTACTACCTACTGTAATGCATGGAGTAGGGGGGTAATTGAACACAAAATTATGTGAAACATTTTGTAATATTGTAGAGGCTAATTATTTATTATAAATATAAATAAAACGCTCTGTCGAATTTAACGTATATTGTTGTATTTACTCGCTGGTTTCGAAGTTACTACATTTCTCTACGCTTATCTTAGGGTAACTAACTGTCAAGGGCTTGTCGAATAGCTCCGAACAACCCTTCGTACAAAGAAGGTAACTGCTGCTTAAAAGCGGCAAACATAAATTATTTATGCTTCTACATTCCTCCCCTCCTTTGACCAAAGTGTCAAATTTACATTAATAACATAATTATTTGAACATATGTATACAATACATTGTGACATATATGTAGTTACTACAGTTAAATACAATAAACTCAAAGTAATACATAGTAATAATAATATAAATGAGGAATACATGCTATTTAAATCAATTACATTAATAAATCAAACTAAACAAACTAAAATCTTTTACTGCTCTTCTAACGGTAACAGAGCTAGTTTTCTGATAGACCTTGTATAGGTTCCATGTGACGTTTCCACCGTAGCTACACGGATTATACCATCTGGACCGTGTATAAGATCTTTAATGCGACCGGTTTTCCACACTAAAGGCGGAAGGTTTTCTTCTGCTAAAAGTACTAAGGCTCCAACTTTCAACGGTGAACAACCAGCTTTACTACGCCATTTTTGACGAGGTTGAAGTTGTAATAGAACTTCGGAGCTCCATCGTTTCCAGGACCCTTCTTTTAGTTCTTGCACTCGTCGCCAACGATTATTTTGAGTTAAGGGGGTATCTTCTAGGCTCCTCTCAGGTGGGTTGGTCAGCGATTCTTCAACAATGAAATGGGCAGGAGTTAAAATTTCAAAATCATTAGGAATATTTGAAAGAGGAGTAAGAGGACGTGAATTTAGGATAGCCTCTATTTGAGTAAAAAGTGTCAAAGCTTCCTCGTTTGTTAAATTTGCATTGCCCGCGGTTTTCTTAATATGCTGTTTAGCGGATCGAACTAGCCTTTCCCACAATCCACCAAAGTTAGGTGACCTAGGCGGAGTAAATTTCCATGTGATGTGTTTCGTACTTAAAAAATTTTGAACGTCAACGTCTTTATTAAATTCTCGAAGACATTTATTAAAATCGTTGTTTATATTTCGTTTCGCGCCAACAAAAGTCGTGGCGTTATCGCAATAAATATGTGTTATTTTACCTCGCCTGGCAATTATTCGTTTTAAAGCGTTTATAAATGACTCTGACGTTAAGTCCATTACTATTTCTAAATGCACAGCTCGTGTTACCATGCAAACGAATAGTGCCACCCACGATTTCAATTGTATTTTAGAGCGTCTACTAGGCTTTAACAATATGGGACCGAAATAATCTACACCTGTTTTTGTAAAAGGTTTACAAGGTTCGAGTCTATCCCTGGGCAAATCTCCCATTTTCTGAGTAAGTAACTTAGGCGCTACTTTAAAACATGGTAAGCAAGAGTGTATGACTTTTCTAACATCTTCTCTTCCTCGTATCGGCCAATATCTGGAACGTATTGCTGCCAACGTTTGAGTTGGTCCAGCATGAAAAAGTGTCACATGAGTTTCCCTTATTATTAATTTTGTAATATGGTGCCCTTTAGGCAACAAAATGGGATGTTTTGAATCATAAGGTAATGACGAATTACGTAAGCGACCTCCCGTGCGAATTATTCCGTTTTCATCCATGTATGCATCTAAGGATAATAATGGACTGGTTTTATCAACTTCTCCGCGACCGCTTTTTAAAGTTTCGTATTCAGAAGGAAATTCTTGTGCTTGAACAATTTTAATTACTACGTTGTGAGCATGAGATAACTCATAACTTGACAAAATTTCGGTTTGTTTGTTATGTGTGGTTTTCAAATTGTTTATGAAACGAAGACAGAATGCAAAAATGCGTTGTAATTTATTAAATGAAGAAACATTTAATATGACTGGAAAAATATCTTTATGTATCGCAGTTAGTACTACCGTTTTGCGTTGTTCCGGAATTTCAAAACAATCGAATGTAACTTTGAAGCGCTTTTCGATCCAATTTTGACTTTCAGTTAAAAAGGGTGGCCCGTGCCAAAACAATTTGGATTTAATAAGACTTTCAGGACTGGTTCCACGTGATATCAAATCTGCTGGATTATCTTTACTTCCAACGTGATACCATTCATCTGCCTTGCTCAAACTCTGAATTTGAGAAATACGATTAGCCACATAGATTTGAAATCCCCTTGAATTTGAATTTATATAATGTAACGTGATAGTCGAGTCAGTGAAGTAAAACTTCCGTTTAATCGATATTCTTATAGTTCTTTCAACTTTATCTAAGAGGGTAGCAGCAAGCACCGCTGCGCACAGTTCTAATCTTGGTAACGTTACTGTTTTCAGTGGCGCCACCCTAGATTTACTACAAATTAGAACACAATTGTATATTCCAAATTTGTCTCTTGATCTTAAATAAACGGATGCACCGAAAGCTTTAATTGACGCGTCACAAAATGCGATTAATTCTAAATCTTCACTCTCCGGTGGAACTACTTTTCGACAGAATTCGAGTTTATTTAAATCTTTTAATTCTTTTACGTAAGACAGCCACGATTTTCGTATATTATTTGGAACAGGATCGTCCCATCCACTTTTATGCACACACAATTGTTGCATGATCATTTTTGCTTTTATTATTACTGGAGAAATCATTCCAATTGGATCGAATAATTTCGAAATTTGACTTAATAAAATTCGTTTAGTTAAAGTTTCCGGTACGATTAATTCCTCGGCATTAAAACCAAAAGAATCATTTTGGGGGTTCCATAATAATCCCAGTACTTTCTTCGATTTTTTATCTATTGCTACTTTTTCATCGTTTAACGTTTCGTCTGATGGAAATAGTAAGTCATTACTTCTCCATTTTGCTAATTTAAAACCTCCTCGGTTCAATACTTCTATTAAGTCGTCACGTAATGCTAAGCAGTTTTCTATAGTATCACTACCGCTAAGAATATCGTCCATATAAACATCCTCATTTAATACGCGGTTTACTAAAGGATACTCGTTTTCCGATTCGACGGCTAATTGTCTAATGCATCTCATCGCGGTAAATGGCGAATTAGTTAGCCCGAATACTAAGCGAGTCAAACGATACGTTTGAACTGGATCATCTTGTGATTCGCGCCAAAATAATCTCAAATAGTCTTGATCTGATTCGGCAATTTTAATTTGAAGAAACATCTTCTCCATATCACAACAAAACGCGATTTGATGTATTCTAAAACGTACGATTAATTCGAACAAATCGTTTTGCAAGTTTTGTCCTGTCATTAGATTATCGTTTAAACTTAATCCGTTACTTGATTTTGCCGATCCGTCATAAACCACACGGACCTTAGTTGTAGTCCTAGACGGTTTAACTACGCCTACGTGTGGCAAGTAATACGAATTTTCGTTTTGTAATTTTTCAATTGAAACTGGTTCCATAAACTTTAATTTTAATGATTCATTTATGGATTTAGTATATTCTTTGCGTAAAAATTCATTATCTTTTCTTTGACATTTTCGTTCGAATGACAAAAATCGCTTGAGAGCGTTGGGACTCGAATCACCCAAATTTACAACGTTATGTTTAAATGGTAATTTAATTATAAATCTTCCGTTTTCGTCGCGTCGGTGCGTATTAATGAATTGTTCTTCGCATGCTCGTTCTTCGATTGTACAAAGAGACTGTGGTCGTTCAATCTCTTCCTGTACCCAAAATTTTTCTATTAACGTTTTAATAGAATCGTGTTCGTTTTTCGCAATAGTATTACACAATATTGATGCGTGTTTAAGAAAGGTGCCTAAAATTACACCTCCTACTATGTATCCTAAAGGTGTTTTATACATGTATAAATCTTGTTCTTTTAATTTAAAAAAATCGATTTCTTTGGAATACATTAATTTCCACGACACTTCCGCTCCTAAAATTAAGTGTACCGGACTTGAACGATTGAATTCTGGATCCGCCATCTCGATATTTGGCAAAGTCAAACCGTCTTTTTCAAATGAACTAACCGGCAAGTTTTCTGTAACGCGATCTACGATGTGACAATTAAGAGATACTTGATATTCGTTATACATAGATTTCAACTTTATTAATACTGATTTCTGGATTTTACTGTTTTGTTTATTCACTCCACATATAGAGATTTCGTCGGTTTTGGTTTTTAAGTTAAGTCTCTGACATAAATCAACTGAAATTAAATTTAGTTGTGAACCGGGATCTAAGAGAACTCGGCCTTTATCAAAACTATCTTTTGAATTTTCAATTAGTACTTGCGCTGTTGACAGAATCACTTGTTTTAATCCGGAAGAGGATTTTGCACAATGTGCGACCGTGGATTCATCTCTCGAGTTATCGCAATTCGTTTGATTTTCATGAAGTAATGTATGATGCTTTTTTCCGCATGTTTTACATCCAGTGGATTTACAGTTTTCGGTAGTATGATTATCTCGAAAGCAGTTTGAACACATGTTACGTTTTCGTATTTGATGTTTTCGTTCTTTTATCGATAAAGCAACAAACTCTGGACATTGGCTTACAAAGTGCGAATTTTTGCAGTAATGGCATGATGTATTATACTTTTTTGTGACTGCATGTACAGATTTATTATAATTCATAGTTTTTGTGATGTTTGGTTTTTCTACGTTTCTTGTATTAATGGAACAAAAAAAAAGTTTATTAAATCAGATAATTTCGGTATTTCCGTATTTAAAGTAAGTTCGAATTCTTTTCTAGTGAAAAAGTCTAACTTTTTACAAATAAGTGGTACCAAGATAGCGTCCCATCCTTCTATTGGAATTTCAAGGTTTTTTAATGATTCTAAATTTGAATTTATATCATTTATTAATGATCTTAACGAAATTGTTGTACATTTTGTTATTTCCGGGGTGTTTAATAATGCGTTCACGTGATCTTGGACAATTAATCGCGTATTCTGATATCTTTTTTGCAAAATTTCGTACGCAATTTTATAATTCTTTTCGGACGTGGTAAGAGATTCTATTGCTTTTAACGCTTCTGACTTACAACACGATTTTAAATAATGCAGTTTCTGACAATTGTCTAAGGTTACGTTTTCATGAATTAAAGAATTAAAAGTATCGTAAAATGGCATCCACTCTGAATATTTTCCATGAAACTCCGGTAAATTAATAACTGGTAATTTTACGTTAAATTGGGTTTGATTTGTAGGAGGTTTGTGATTAACTATATCGAAATTCGATTTATCGACAAGAGATTGCATTTTGCTTAATACAGTGTACCACTTTGTATCAAATTCTTCTATTTCGCGAAACTCGTCGTTTGTAACGTCTTCGTTTGTGACTTTTTCGTCATCGTGATCGATTTCTAAAGTTATAATTTTGAAATTAACATCCCTAAATTCGTTTTTTAGTTCGGTCATTTCAAATATTCGATTTTTTAATTCGTTAACATCGTCGTTATCATGAAAATCCGCTACAAATTTTTCTAAACCCGCAAGTTTCGTTTTTAAATACATTCTCGTTTTTAAAGCAATTTTTAATTCGTTTAGAGACATAGCGTAAATATTAGGTAAGTATACGGGAAATGAATAAAGGAAAGAATCACTGACCTGTTGCCTTTCGTTTGTCGGCGGCGGTGTTTCCCATTCGATGTCCACGTGTTCGATCTTTTTTCGTTTTGTCGGTTTCGATTAATTTCGTATTTTTAATTCGGCTCTTAGGACCATTTGTAGAGGCTAATTATTTATTATAAATATAAATAAAACGCTCTGTCGAATTTAACGTATATTGTTGTATTTACTCGCTGGTTTCGAAGTTACTACATTTCTCTACGCTTATCTTAGGGTAACTAACTGTCAAGGGCTTGTCGAATAGCTCCGAACAACCCTTCGTACAAAGAAGGTAACTGCTGCTTAAAAGCGGCAAACATAAATTATTTATGCTTCTACAAATATTAAAATCTTCAAAAAATGCTCATTTACATTTACTCCAATATGATGTTTAAACGACTTATTTGGTGATTTTTTAAATGCTTTATTTTATAGGTAACTAAACAAAAAAATATACTGAACGTAACAGAATATTCAAAAATTGATCATTTTTCGAAAACTGACTATTCCTGGGAATATATATAGCATCTTCCTGTTTTTCATTTTTATTTCAGGATTTGGCAGTATTGCCAGTAGATATATCGTCTTCTCGTCTCATTCCAGTAACTGTTATGTCGCCCCAATTCCCAGCAAACTCAGATGGACTTAAATTACTGTTGAATTGCCATTAAATTACGGTAATTTAAGTAATAATTTAAACAGTAAAAAGGGCGCCATTAAGCAACCACTTAAACTACCAAAAATTCAGTGACTTCTAAATTACTAATAAGCTACCATTAAAATACTGTTGTTATATTACCATTAAATTACTGTTAAACTACTGTTTTGAACTACTAGCAAAACTATTAAATTATTATTAAAACCACTAACACATTTAAAAAAATAGTTTTTTTAATTAATTATTTGTTTCTGTAATTTTTTATTTATTTCGTTTACAGAATTTGACGCACATAATTGATAAATTGTGGGATTTTTTTAAATTAGAATTTAATTTAAGTAGTTACCTGGGGTTTGATCCCACGAACGTCAGGAAAATCCCTTGCAACCTAAACGTGTTAACCACTACTCTACCTGACCTAATACTATTGTTACGAAACTATTTATTAAAAACTAATTTATTTAAACGACTAAAAATTAGGTTTACTTATTCTAGAAATATGTACACTTTTAAATTAACCGAACTAATTAAATCTAAATATCTAAGAATAAAAACTTACATAAATTTATATAAAACAATAATATGCTATCACTTACGCGACGATAAGATAAAGCCACTAACTTGTTTGTTTACACTATAAGTCACGTTCACTCGATTCGGTGTACACTGTTATTTATTTAAAACTTCGCACGTGCTAATCGCTTATTTATCTTCACTTGAATAATCTTCTTAATACAGTTGCATTCGGGTTACGACAATAACTGACCTACGATCTGTCTCGTCGCTATATATAGACATACGGAAATCCTTCTCGATCGTTCCCTACTTTTCGCTATAACTTCTAGAAAATAGATAACAGCTTCTAGAAGGCTCTTGCATTTGCAAGTAATTTCTCGAACGTTTCACTATAAATGCTAACTACACGTTATATATGTTGAATACAAAATCAAGTAACTTATTCGTAATTTAATACTTTCAACGTGAACCATTAAATATTTCACATGACAATCAGACTGATGATGAATTAGTCCTATATATACATTTGCATCGCTACGTATTAATTATACTCTTGTTGTTTTTGTTATTCTGTAATCAGGATAATTCATGTCTTAGTTGCTTGAAGTGGTTTATATAATCCGAATATTTTTGGATACGGCAGGTACATAATTTCATGCAATATTGATATTCTTGTATTAGTTAGTATATTTAGTTAGTTAGTATAGTTATAATATTTACTTTTGTATTATATTTATATTGCGTTACTGGATCCCGCAGATTGACCAATGCTATTTGACTTTCCAATATTAATATTTTCGTAAACTGTACGAAATCTTTTTAGTTGTCGATAATAATTGCCACTTTCCTTCTTTCTATGCATTCTTCAAGCAATTGTTTGATAGCAGACCTAACTATTTGCCAAATATAACGACTATTTTTAAAATAATTTAGCTTAAGATTTATATAGCAACTCTATTACTACTGACTATTAATTTACCTTGTATTTTAACGGACATTCAATTACCATTAAACTCCCCAACCTAATTCTGGAATTACGACTAAGTTACTGAGTAAACTATTCAAGCTACCAATCATTACATTACTCCTAAATTACTTTTGAATTGCTGGGTAGTATAATGGTAACTCAATTGCCGGTAAACTACAAAGTTCAATTTTTTAATTACTCTTAAGTTACTGGTTAAACTATTTTTAAGCTACCCACCATTACATTACTCCTTAATTACTTTCTAATTACTGTGTGGTATAACGGTGACTCAATTACCATTAAACTAGAACGTTCAATTTTTTAATTACTTTTAAGTTACTGGTTAAATTAATCTTAAGCTACGCACCATTACATTACTCCTTAATTACTTTTTAATTACCGGGTAGTATAATGGTGACTCATTAAATTACAAAGTTTAATTTTTTTAATTACAATTAAGTTACTAATTAAATTACTTTTATGCTACCACAATACTGAAATACTAAACTACTTCGTATACTACTTTTAAACTAGTAACCATTTAAATTACTGCTAAACGTCACCTTAGACTACTCTTAAATTACGAAAAAAATTAAATTACTTATAAATGACTTTTCAATACCCAATAAACTACTAAATTAAGCTACCTTGTGTTTGCTGGGTTATCATCTACTTCTCTAATACTACAAACATACTTGTAGTGTGTTTTATTTCGAAGTCCTAAAAAATCAACTAAGATAAACTGCAACTCATTCCAAATTGGTTCCTTATATACAACTTCGTATTTTCTATCACGGTGTCTCCAATAAATTGTTCATCATCAGAAATCTCGTTTTCAACCAATATCTTTTCCAAGCGTTCATTTTCTTTGTCTGAATCACTTCCACTTTCTGTGATATTTCTTATTTTCTTTAAATTTGCCATACTATTCGTGTTTGAATTCTTAGTTCGGTTTTTATTTTGCTTTTTCATTTCCGCTGCCTTTAATTTTTCTAATACTTCTTGTGTAGTTAAAATCTTCGTACTAATGGTTTCTCATTGATACTTTCATTTTGCATATCATCCCATTTTTTACTGAAAATGTCGATTATTCCGTTGAGAGTAATTGTTTTTTTAACTGTCGAAATTTCCTTTTCAGGAGTCAGGTGTGGAATAACTTCGTCAGCACTTTTCTTATTATTATTGTCAATTAAATTTTTCTGAGAATCTAAAATGTTTGTAGAACTGCTGAAATTTTCGTGGTTTGTTATTGGCAATGGTTCTTTATCAAATCCATTACCCATTTGTACGGGTAAAATTTGGGACGCTGACCCTACTGTGGTAACCAAATGACAAATTTAAAAAAGCATATGTGTACGTACACTAGTGAAAAACCATTTAAATGCCATACATGTGATTACCGCTGTACCACCAAGTCGCGTTTAAATATTCATATGCGTAAGCACACAGTCAAAAACCATTTAAATGCAAAATATGTGATTACTGCTGTACCAAGTCGTATTTAAAAAGGCATATGCATAAGCACACTGATGAGAAACATTTTAAATGGAATATATGTGATTACTGTAGTGACCAAATGCTAAGTTTAAAAAAGCATGTGCAAGCACACTGACGAGATACCATTTAAATGCAATATATGTGATTACTGTAGCAGCCGATTGTATCTTTTAAAGAATCACACTAGTGAATAACGATTAAAATGAAATACTTCGCGTAATTTGTATAGGACCAGTGTGCGATGTGTTTCTGCTCGACATTCTAAATATATTGGCTTAGTAACACGCCAATTATTGTATTACTACAAAAAATGAATTATGAAGAGTTGCTGAGAAATGGGGATGTTATAAAGTAACTGAGATTTAGTTCAGTACGACCTTCTAGTTGATAAGCGCGCTTATTAATTTATATTACAATGGCAATTTCTGTTAACATTTGTGTATAAAAAAATTGAGCATTTTTCCTTTCTTAATAGAAGACATTAATCGTGCACGTATTTGATGAAAAAATTGTGGTAATAAGGATGTGACTAATGGAAATATTTGTGTAAATTTTAAAGTAAAAAGAGATAACGTAAGAAGAAAACTTGTTTATATTAAAAGTTTGGAAAGAAAACGTATTAGTTAAATTTCAAAAAAATTTGATTCAAGTTACACTACCACTGTAAAAAAAACTATAAAAGTCTTACTGTTTTCTCTTAAAATTTGTAGAATAATAAAAATATTTGTTTTAAACGGGTTTTTTTTCAAGAGGTGGTTCGTCTAGCGCCCCTGCACTGCGGTCTCCTTGGTCCTTTTGTGCACCTCTGATTTATTACTCCCTCATCAGTTCTGTTTCGTCAATGAAATCCAGAAGTTTATTCTAAGGGTTTTTTTTCAACTCATCATCGGTTAGCTTTGGTTTTCCGAGAATCGTTGCCCAGCAGATGCTGCGGAGTCTCGTGGTCTTCCAAGCATCCGCGGCATAAGGGGCTACTTTGCAGTCCCATTTTATACATGTTTGTTTAGGCCACAGTGCCGTGAGTTTCCTTAATTTTTGTCGACTAATGCTTGATACTGCAGTTTGAGTGTTTAATTGTAGCTCTGTAAGGAAGACTTTTATGTGCCTCACCCCTGAAGAGTTTTTCCATAGTTTTTTATTCTCCGCTGCAAGTTTGCTGCGAATTATTTCTTTTCCAGTCTCGTATGCGATTCCGAAAACGGGTTCAGGTCCGATATATGTCCCTGTTGTGCCTTTTTTTGCTAGTGCGTCCGCCATTAGGTTACCCGTTACATTCTGGTCTTTTGGTATCCAGATGAGCTGCACAGGTTGGCGATTTGCTAATATTTCCAGACTGTTTATACATGCCATAACCAGTTTGGATTTTATTATTGGTGATAGCGCCAGTAGGGTTGCTTGGCTGTCAGACATGATCGATATCGGCTCATTTGTGAATGATTTCGAGTCGATAATGTTCTTGACGCACCAGTCAATAGCAGCAACTTCAGCTTGAAAAGCGAATGCATATTTACCTAAAGTCAGCGAAAATTGCTTCTCATGGTGCTTGCCTCCATATACTTCTGCTCCGGTACTGTTGCGATTTTTGGCCTCATCTGTGTACCAGATAGTTCCTTCAACCGCGCCCGGGTAAATTTTGTTTGTCCACTCGTCTCGTGACCGTATTATCACTTTAAATTTCTTTAAAATGTGATAATTTTTTGTGAAGTCGGATTTCATTGTTAAGATTGTTTATTCACGCAGCACGTTGTATATACCTGGTTTGTTTTTTCCGGTAATTGACGCGTGTCCATTAATCTGCAGCCTGTATGCTGCTTGTCTTGTTTCCATTATTACAACGAGGTGTAATGGTTGAAGTGAAAGTAGTGCTTCTATGACTGCTGTGGGCGTGTTTCTCATCGCTCCTGTTATCAGTAGACATGCCAATCTCTGTACTTTGCTTAGCTTTGCAGCTGTGCTTTTTAGGTTGGTTCTATCACCCCATACAAGCGCGCCGTATGTGATGATGGGTCTTGTTACTACAGTATATAACCATTTGGTCATTGTGGGTTTCAATCCCCATGTGTGCCCGAAAGTCAGTCTAGTATCAAGAGTAAGTCCCAGATATTTGACTTCTTTTATCATCGAGAGCATAACTCCGTACATCGTAGATAGTTTTATGTCATCCGTTTTCCGTCGTTTGATAAACGGAACAATTGCCGTCTTAGTTGGGTTCACTGATAGTCCCTCTTTTTTGCACCATTTTTCGACGGTGTTTAGTGCACTTTGCATTATGTTCGATACAGTTGCCTCAAACTTCCCGCTTGTGATAATGGTGAGATCGTCGGCGTAACCTAAAGCAAACACCCCGCCGTCTTCTAGTTCCTGTAGTAGGCCGTCCATGACAAGGCACCACGGTAGGGGTGATAGCACTCCGCCTTGGTGGCATCCGCTAGTCACTTTGGCTCTTACAGTGCTGCCGTACAAAATAGCTGTTACCGTCCGATTCCTGAGCATTGAGTTGACCCAGTTTCGGACTAGAGGTGTAATTCCTTTTTTCTTTATTGCCCTTGCAATTGAGGCGAAGGTAGTATTGTCAAATGCTCCTTCAATATCTAGAAAAGCACCCAATGCAACATCATTGTATTGGATTGCATTTTCGCATCTGCTTACTAGTTGGTGAATTGCTAGCCCGCAAGATTTTCCAGATTGGTAAGCATACTGGTTTCGGTGCAGAGGCGAAGCCTTTAATGCCCAGTCCCGTATATATCTGTCGACTACTTTTTCAAGTAGTTTTAAGATAAAAGAAGTTAAGCTGATCGGTCTGTAAGATTTAGCCTGCGCGTACGTCGATCTCCCTGGCTTTGGTATAAATACCACCTTGACAATCCGCCAGCTGTTTGGTATGTGCGAAAGTGCTAATCTGGTTCTAAGAATTTCGCATACAGCGCTTCGAAGAGCAGCAAATTCTTTTTGCAGCATGATGGGATAAATTCTATCGGCTCCTGGAGACTGAAAAGGTTTAAACGTATCGATTCCCCATTCTAGGTTTTCAGAATTGATTGTTTTTCTCGCAGTCTCAGTTCCTTTTGGGTGCCCGTTTGTTTGGTACCTCTAGGTCGTGGTGCTTAGGAACTTCAGTTAACGACGAACCCAGGAAGTGTTTTTGCAGTAGTTCTTGCAAAGTACATTCAACCGAGTCTGTAAACTTTCCGTTTTCAGTCAGCAAAGTACCAGTGTTTCAAGTGCGGTCTTTGCTCAGAGCTTTTTGGAGTCGAAAGCTTGTACGTTCGTTTTCTACGTCCCTACTTCTCCATGAGTCTCTCTTTGCCATTTTAATGGCATTGTTGTATGTTGTGAGGCTGGTTTTGTCCAGTCTCCGCGTTTTTTGGCTGTATTAAATAGCCTTCTGGTGCGTGCCCTTGCTTTGTCAAGCTTCCTGTTCCACAAAGTTATTTTGCTAGGGGTTCGTTTGACAGTTTTTGGACAGTTAGCTTCAAATGCGGATTTTAATGAATTAACAATACTATCCGTCATTAGTTCCAGCTCGTGCCTTGATCTTGCAGCTGTGGGACAGTCCCTGATTTGGCCCGCTAAAGTTTCGTTGAACAAATCCCAGTCGATTTTACTCGGGTTTCTGTATTCCATTACGAGATCCCTGTCTGGTTCAATGTTGAATCGAATGTATCTATGATCAGATAAAGAAAGTTCATCTGATACATGCCACATTTTTATCACTTTGCTCGCTTTTGGACTAGCAAGCGTAAGGTCAATAACTTCACTGCGCGACACGGTTATAAACGTAGGCGCATGTCCGTTATTTATTATGTCTAAATTGCCTTTTAAAATAAATTCTAAAAGTTTTTCACCTCTTGGATTTGTGTTTGTGCTCCCCCACAAGGTGTGGTGTGCATTAGCGCATCACATCTAAGAATCAGCGGTCTGTTGGCCCCACTGTTAATCAGCCTGTGGATTTCCTCCGGCGGCGGCGATCCTGTCTGGTTGTACGGGAGGTAACCGGATCCGATAATGAACTCTCTTTGATTGCCTTCCTCTACTACAGATATTTTAGCTGCCACTAGGTCTCTAGAACATAAATCCCACAATGGCATTAAGTTTAGTGCATTTTTTACAATAATGCATGTGCGAAGGTTGTGCACAAGCTTGACTGCAAGCAGTCACCTACTTGGACAGTTCAACCTTTTTATTGTTCCCTTGTGGATCCATGGCTTCTGGACAAGGGCGATGTCAATGTCGTTTGTCACGATATAAGCGCTAAGGCTGCCCTACAGTGATATATGTTTATTTGAACCACTTTCAGCATTAGATTTGCCGTCAGCAAGTTTTTTCTGGCTCTGGATTTTCATCCCTTGCCTCGTGGACATCCCTTGTAGCATCCGGTTCTTTGCTGTCCTTTTTGGAGTCGGCAAGCGCCCGGAGGGTGATCCTTGAAAATCCAAGGTGCAATTGGTTGGTTGACGCTTCCACCTTCTCCCAGGACCTCTTGTCTTTAAACAGGACGTATTGAGTTCCTTTAGTATCTGGTTTAGAGTTAACCACCCGCCACGTTTTGATACTGATGTTTTTCTGTACCGATATTCTTTTCAATTGGGTGGCCGGTTCCAGTGCTGTTCCCGGGACCCAAGTGATAACCTTCTTGGGTGCAGGAAGGTCTTTGAAATAGATAATCTCTAGTTCCCTATTGTCCTCCAGTGGTTTCTTAATATTTGAGGTGCCCACTAGCCACTCCCTGGTTGCTTTGTCTGCGCATGTTATTTTCAGGAATTCCCCTTCATAGGTACATTCCTGAAAACGCGGAGAAGCTTGTCGCTTCTCCAATTTGTCAATCCATCCAAGTATCGAGGCTTTTATGACCTCGGATCCTTCAAAACTGATAGTGTTTTCAGGGAACCTTTTTGCTATAATTGCAAGAGCAATTCCCGTCAGAGTGTCTCTGAATGTCTTTTTTTTTTGGGTTCCTTCGACCTCTCAACTACGCTTTACCGGTCGTTTTTGTGGCAGCGGTGTGCTACTACTAAAAAGGTTGCGTTTTTGCGCCCCTGTTCCGGCAGTTAGTAACGTTTCGTGCGCCGTCTGGTGTCGCTGTTGCGTTCCTGGCGTGCCCGCCTTTGCTTCTTGCATAGCTCGCTTTTGCTGTTGCGTCTCAGCCATTGAAGTGGAACCGGCTGCTTGCGCTCCCGATTTTCTTTGTTTTTTAAGCTTTCGCTTTGCCGCCCCCGAAAGCTTTTTGGGCTTTTCGGGTTTGCGTCAGACGTTATCTTTGGGTTCTGCTCAGAGTCTCCGTGTTTTTTTTAAATTTGAGTTGGTGGTTTTATATATGTTCTTACGAGTGCGGAGGAAAAGAAGGTCGCCGTGCGCGGTGCCCCGATACGCATGAAAGGCTATATATAACTGGGTTCGCCTGGTGCCCCTAGGTTGGAACCAGTGACGACTGGTCTTCTATCCAGTCACGCATCTATCGGCCTAGTCCTCTCCACCTTAGATTTAGGTTTTTGATGAGGTTGTAGTCTCTTGGTCCAGACAATTAAGCCAAGACCCCCCAGCACTGCTTTCTCGTGAGACATGTCCACAGCAGCAAGAGGTTTGAGTTTGGCTGCCGTGCTTGCTGATCAAAATCAGCGGAGCAGCGGCAGGCATCGTTATCTCAGTGTTGGCTCTTGCCACGATACTACAGCTTGAGCTGGGACAGCTGGTTCGCCTGACAGTAGTATTGGAGTACGTACGGATTTTAGGCCGCGACTCCAACACCTGCCAAGGTAAACAGGGTTGTCCCGGGTCATCTGGTGAAGCTGCGTACCGTTACATCCTATTTATCCTCTCCTATCCACCACCTGGAGACGCGCCCGATAGGTAGCTTAACCTAGGTATACTTCGTGCTGGTTCTCTACGTACTACCGCTAAAGATGTTTAACATTCACCAGGGGTTTAAGGGCTGCTGTTATATAAAGCATTAAGGTGTAAACAGACATTGTATTCAGCTTATAATATACCTAATAAGTCACTGATTTTTATTTAAAACTGTAAGAGCATTGCCGTCCGACTCCTTCCTCAAAAAGCAACGCGCTTTAGGCTTGTATTAGTAACTAACGCATGTTTATTTCGGACAAGATGGAGTAGTTGCACCGCTAAATTTGAAAATGACATAAATTTTGCTAAACTTTACATATTTAAAGGATAATTTAGTGTTAACGTTATACAGGGTTATTAAAAAGTATGGAGACTGCGATTTATTGTCGTTAATATTCATTTTAGGAACAATTGTTCAATACAAAAGTCGTTTATGTAATTTTTATCTACACTTCGGAATATTTAAATTTTTGTTATCTGCAGTTGTTTCTGAGTTACGCCGTTCCACGTAATTTTTTTAAATGGGAACATTACTTTTACCTCACCATTCGATAGAGTATTTTCTCTCTTTAAAACCGCAACATTTTTTTCAAAAAAACGCCGATGCATGTATTTACATCAATTAACCCTTCTTTGCATGATGATGGAAATTTCCATCATAATATTTAGTCAACAAAAAAAGGTACTTAAAACCCTTATACTGTAAATTTGTTGTTGCTGGCAACTTTTTAAGCGACTATTGCGTACAGAAAAACGCAGTTGTCAAAAAATAGCAAACGTCACTGTCAATTACCAGGCCTACAACTTGTCATTCCGCTGTTTGTTGTGACTGGAAGAAATGTGCGAGATTTTAAATTGTTTTATGGAAATAAACGGAGATATAAAATACAATAAAAGTGAAAATGAGTGGAAAAAAGGTTTGTTTTCATGTTTTTGTTATTTTATATACAATTTATATCAAAACACTGTGAATAAATTTCTCAAAACTATGTGATAGAAATTTACATCACTATGCAGTAACTTCACTTGTAATGTACTGTAAACATTTTTTTGTTAATGTTCATTTTATGTTGTTTTTTAGGTAAACTTGAATGATAGAGATATTGAGGATTATCTTAGTAAATTGCAAGACGGTTGGCTCTCAGAAGATGGCCTTGATGACCAAGATTCCGATGATGAAAACCGCGATGCTGATGAAATTATAAGAGTGTTGCAGGAGGAGAACGATGATGATTATGATGATGTGGATGAAACTGGTGACATTGATCCTCCTCTTGTAGAACCAGAAGATCAAGAACCCTTTCAGTCTTCTCACCCATCAACTTCATCCAATTTGCAGTCTTCATCCAGTTTTGCATTTGACAAAAGAAGCTTGATTCGGAAAAAAAAAGGAATCTGGTGTATGACACAGATAAAATTACTTTCTTGGGAAGTTCTACTGCTTCAGGTAGTCTATCACACCTAGAAACATTAGTAGAGGAGACAAATTTATATATAATACAGCGTAATCCCAGTTCATCTATAACATTTACAGAACATGATTTGTATAAGTTCTTTGGTATATTATTATACATGTCAGTAATCAAATTTCCTAGCACAAGATCATACTGGTCGCCAAAGTTTGGATATGAGCCCATTTCTTCAACAATGCCACTGAACAAGTTTGAGAAAATAAAGTTATCATTACATTTTAATAACAATGATCTTCACAAACCTGTAGGTCATCCAGAACATGACAGGCTTTATAAAATCCGCCCTGTTATCAAGCATCTCAATGAGAGATTTGCCACAGTGCCAATGAATCAAAGACTTTCTGTGGATGAACAGATGTGTTCTACCAAAATAGGGCATTTTTTAAAACAGTATCTGTCTAAGAAACCCCATAAATGGGGCTTTAAATTATATGTTCTCTGTGATTTGATGGGATATGCCCACAAGTTTGAGGTATATTCTGGACAAGAGAATATAGAGAAACTCCCAGATGAACTAGATCTTGGTGCAACAGGAAATGTTGTAGTTCGTTTGCTTTGAGGCGTGCCAAGAAAGCAAAACCACATCATATACTTTGATAATTTTTATATTTCTTTGCCATTGGTAGTTTTTTTAGCTAAATCAGGAATTCACACAGTGGGAACTGTGCAACAAAACAGGATACCAAATAATAAACTTCCAGAGAAGAAAAATTTCATGAAAAAATCTGTGCCCAGAGGTAGTTTTGAGGAAAGAGTGTCTGTGTATGATGGTATAGATTTGAGTTGTGTGGCTTGGAAAGATAATAAGATTGTAACCCTGTTATCTTCTTATTCTGGAGCATTGCCTGTAACTAAAGTCAATAGATTTGACAGGATAACAAAAGCAAAAATTGATATTACTTGCCCGTTTATTGTCCAAGAGTACAATAAACCTATGGTAGGAGTAGATCTCATGGATAGCTTTTTGGGCAGAAATCATATAAAAATGAGGTCTAAAAAGTGGTATTTGCGTATTTTTTTTCATTTATTTGATCTAGCTGTTAAACTCTTGGATTGTTTATTAAAAAAATGCTCAAGAAAGAGGTGAACCTAAAAAGAGTCTGCTTACAATGGGCCAATTCAGAAATGAATTGGCCTTTGTGCTATGCAACAGAGGAGCCACCGGAGAAGCTAAAAGAGGGCGTCCTAGTACCAGTGTACTAGAAGAAAAATTAGAATAAAAAAAAAGAAAAGGTTCTCCAGCTCCACCACCTCCAAAAGACATAAGAACAGATGGTGCTGAACATTGGCCAAAAGTAGGTGGGTCACTCCGGTGCGAATTTCCCAAATGTAAAGGCTATTCCACAATTTCATGTAATAAATGTGGCGTCAATTTGTGCTTAAATAAAAATAATAATTGTTTTTTAAATTATCATACAGAATAAAGAAGATTTAGTAAAGAATATTTTTTTATTTATTTAGTAGTGAGCTAAATATGTGACAATGCATGATGATGTAAATTTCCATCATATTGTTTTTTACATAATACATATTTTTATTTACACCAAGATTTTTTTAAATATTTTTCCTTTAATCTAGAGCATTAATTACATCACCCTGATTTTTTTTCAAAAAAAAAGAAAAAATCATGCAAAGAAGGGTTAAGTCGGTATATCGAAGACAAAATAACGATAAACAAACTCGAGCGAGGTAACTTTATCGGTGATTATTGTTTACGTCAAATTAATAATTTGATTCTTTTGATATCAGCAATGGCGAGTTTATATGAACGTGAAAAATTTAAACTCTTTATGATGCTGGTTACGGAGATAGATGCAGAAGTTTACAAGACGTTTGTAATTTATTTAATAATACACATCCAAATAGAAATCTAATGTCTAAATCCGTTGTTGCTAAAACATTTAAACGCTTCCAACATACTGGCAGCCTTAAGGATTTGCCAAGAAGTGGTAGACCTAGAAACGCCATAAGTGAGGATAAAAAAACTGGAGGTGTTATTGGCTGTATTTGGAGATCCTCCTTAATAGACACAGAAGGTCTGGCAGTGTACAATGCCTTTACAGAAATCACCCAATCAGCAAGTAAACGTTTTTTTTTCATGTTTTAAACACGTTACAACGTTTTAAAATAGTCGTAATAAAAAATGTTTTTCAAAAAAATATTTTTGCTACGTTTTAAAAATATTTCATTTAAACATTAACATTGAAATATTTTAAAAATGTTTTCTAAAAATTTTTTGGTAACTTAAAAAATGTTTTTACTTTATTAGAAAGTATACTTTTGTTACCTTTCACCTATACACTTTTTTCTTTTATATATTGTAAGAAAAACACAACTATATACAATTTTGTTACATATTATTAATAAATACATATTAAACCTTTTCGTTTTTCTAAAAAGTTTTTTGCAAATTTGAATTAAATACACTGCGTTTGTGCAAAGTACCAGTATCTGCGTAAAAAGATGGCGATTTTGTAAGTTATAATTGCATATTATATTTTAAGCTTCAAGGAATCTACAATTTCCATGGCATTCCATGGTATTACTCGCTATGCTGTGTAATGTATTGTTAGTGAGTGTATCAGTTGAATCGTTTTCTAATTTGCGTTCTAGTGAAACTCAAATAGATACTTTTAGTATGTCAGCATTTATTAGGATGGTAGGTTTTTTGTTGCAAGAAATTTTGCTGTCTAATATTATTTGTTACAGCAGTGGTACACTAAAATGTTCATTCTATGTACTTCATGATTTCCATTCTTTGTGATGTTTTAAGGTGTAAGTATTAAACTTTATTAAGCAGGTTGTCAGTGGTTGAAACACTATAATTTGTACTGTTAAGATATATTACAAGATTAACTAAATGAATACAGTTATAACACCGTCTGTACTATACGCGGTCTACAATACGACTTAATATATAAATGTTACTGAACATGCGCGCATATTAATTACATTTTGCTTACAATTCTTTCTCAACACTCCCACTAATTGTTAGCAAAAAGAAAACATAAATTCAAGATTGTTAACATTACAAAGAAAAACTTATTACAAACAAATAACTAAATATATTCTAATATAATTACGTAGTTACTCTTTCACGCATACCAAAGAGTGATTTCAAACGATTAAATTTTTCTTTACTGATCGGTTTGGTTGTTATATCCGCCAATTGTTCATCAGATGGCACATAAACAACTTCAATATCTCCGTTTTCACATTTTTCTCGTATAAAATGATGTTTTATATCGATATGTTTAGTGCGTTTGTGATGTTCGGAATTTTTCACAAGTCGAATTGCACTTTGATTGTCTACACATAAAATTGTTGGATTCTTATCGAGTTCTCCGAGATCATGTAATAAACGTCGTATCCAAATCGTTTCCCTTGCTGCATTGGATACGGCTATGTATTGCGCTTGAGTCGTAGAAAGCGAGACCGTCCGTTGCCGTTGACTGACTCAAGTAACGGCCTCCGTTCAGTTTGAAAATATACCCCGAAGTTGATCTTTCTTGTAATGGTATCATTCGCGAAATCAGAATCGGAAAATCCTATTAGTTTTGTAGATTCTTGTGATACTCCGTATTGGATCCCAACATTTGCGGTATGTTTCAAATACTTAATGATCCGTTTTACAGCATTCCAGTGTGACACATCGTATTTATTAAGAAATCTACTAACTAAACCGACTGCGTAACTAATATCCGGTCTACTAATAATTGCGATAAACATTAAAGCTCCCACTGCTTCCCGATATGGAACTTGATCCATATGCTTTATTTCGGTTGCGGTGGTCAGGATAGTATTTACGTCTACAGGCACGTTTGTTACTTTCGCGTCAATCATATTGAACCTTTTTATGACTTCTTGTATATAATTAAATTGATGAATAAAAATAGTTCCATTTTGACGATTTCGTTCAATTTCTAGACCCACAAAGTAGTTTAAAAATTCAGTAACTGTAATTTCAAACTTATTCTTTAATTCCTCAAGAATTTCATTAATCGCTGTCTTATCTTTGCTCATCATAAGACCGTCGTCTACAAAAATCACTATAATAACTTTATTTTTATTAACTTCTCTCTTATATACACATCGGTCTGCATCACATTGTTTAAAACTTAAACTTGTTAAAAACTTGTCTATAGTTTTATTCCAACATCTAGGCGCCTGTTTCAATCCGTACAGGGCTTTCTTTAATTTACACACTACACCAGGTTTTACGTCTGTGCCTTCTGGAGGTGACATATAAATTTCTTCTTCTAAATAACCGTTTAGGAAAGCGGTTTTTATATCGAACTGAATAATTTCCAATCGTGTGTTGCCGCTAACGCAAGCAAAATTCTTATAGTATCATATCTTGTAGTGGGCGAAAAACGTTTCATCATAATCTAATCCCTTGATTTGGTTATATCCTTTAGCACAAAGTCTAGCCTTGTAACGTGATATTTCCCCCATTAGGCGTTCTTTTTCACTTTAAAAACCCATTTAGAGTTGATTACGTTTTTATTGTTCGGCTTTGCCACTAATTCCCAAGTATTGTTTTTCTTTAATGCCTCTAATTCTTCCTTAATCGATTGTTTCCATTTTTCCGAGTTGACGCTTTTTATCGCCTCGTCGTAATTTTGAGGAATGTCTATTTCTACACAATTTGTTTCAAACTGTTCATATTTGCGTGGTACTCGTAGCGTCTCACGTTGTCTTAAATTATAAGGAGTTTGCGAAGAAGTCGATGACTCAATTCTCTTCTTGTGGAAGTTCTTGTTCAATTTCTTGCAGAACCTCTTCTTTCGTGATCATTTGCTTCATTTTCTCTATTTCTATCTTTGCAGTATTGTGCCGAGTTTTAGTAAAACACGCATTTTCATTGAAAATCACGTCTCTAGAAACACTTATTTTATTTGTTTGAGGATCTAAAAGCCTGTAATTTGTAGAGTTTCCGTCATACCCAACCATCATTAATTTTTTTTTGCTTTTCGAATCCAACTTTGTACGTTTTTCTTTGAATGTGCGTGTATGCGTCACACCCAAATATTTTAACGTGACTTAAATTGACTTTCTTCCAGTCCACAATTCATAAGGTGTTTTTCTGTTTTACTATTCAAAGTTCGGTTCAATATATACACTGCTGTGTTTACAGCTTCACCCCATAAATTGGCAGGTAAATCCTTTTTGATATAGCATCGATCGCGCACTTTCGACAATTGTCCGCATTTCGCGTTCCGCTTTACCATTTTGTTGTGGAGTATATGGAGCTGTTCGTTCTATATCAATTCCAGTTTTTATTAGAAACTGCCGAAAATGTGTGTTAATATACTCAGTTCCATTATCGACGTGTAATGTTTTTATTGAATAACCAAATTTGTTTTTACACGTAGTAACAAAATTTTTTGAAACATTCAAACACGTCTGTCTTATGTTTGATAAAGTACACTACTCGGTAACCAGTACAATCGTCTTTAAATAGAACAAAGTAATTAGCACCGTTTATTGTTGATGTTGACATTGGCCCACAAAGGTCACTGTATATTAACTCACACGGTTTCGTATTTCGTACTACGCGCAAGAAAGGAAGTTTATGTTGTTTACCGTAAACGCACGCTTCACAAAAATTTTCGATCAACATTCTTAAATCTATTCCTTCAATTAAACCTTTGATGCCATTTCTTTTCAACGTTTTGAAATTGACGTGTCCAAGTCTATTATGCCACATTTCAAACTTCTCAGTATCCGTTACCACATTTCCTTCATAAGAAACGATAGTATTAAACTGTAGGTAATAAAGATTGTTCGATACACGTGCTGCACTAGCCGTAAGTTTATTGCTTTTCATAAATATATGCGTGCTTGTTTTCTTCTTTACTATTTTCATTCCTTTGCGCGTAATAACTCCTTCTGAAAACAAATTCTTTCGAAGGTCAGGGACATATAGCACATTTGTTATTATTGCGTCATGCCACGCACCGTTTAATAATTTACGTATTTTAATGGTTCCTTTGCCTTTACTGCAAGAGTTTTATTGTTTCCTAATGTCACTGAAGTTTCATTATCGGATTCTTCAAACGTATGAAAAATTCGCGCTTAAAACTCATGTGTCCAGATGCACCACTATCTAATATCCAAGTATCATCTTTTGATTCCGTCACAAAGACAAAATCTTCTTCTATTGTAAAAGCTGATACGTTTCCTTGTGGTTTCGATTTGTCATCTGCTTTGGTACTTTTTGAGTTTCGTTTTTTTGTTGGATTAGGACAATCTCTTGCAAAATGCCCTTTCTTTTGACAATTGTAACAAGTGAATTTCTTTATGCTTGGTATTTACAGTTGGTTTTAGTTTCACTTGTGCCGTAAACGCGTTGCCACCTTCTTCTACCGCTGCTAGATTTGCTTCTTCGTCAAGCAATCTTGCAGTAAGATTTTGAATCGTCTGACGTTTCTCTTCTACTGATAGCCACGCTTGCTCTGACACTTTTAAATTTATCTGGTAATGAAGTAAGCATTTTCGTCATCACTGCTACATCACTAATTACGTCACCAGATTCTCTAATTTGTTTAGCTAAGTTTTCTACTTTAGCAACATGAAGCGCAACACTATCATTTGGATTCATTCGGTACTGATGGAAACGTTCTTGATACATCATTTTATTCATTTCAGATTTTTGTTGGTAGATGGTGTCCAACCGATCTATTATTTCTTTTGCACTTGTACAATTCTCTACTAAAGTGATTTGCGCAAGCTCCATACCCGACGTTAAGGTGAACATAGCTACGGCGTCCATCTTGTTCCAAGAAGCAAATTCTTTTGTTTCTTTTGACTCTGGTTTTATGAGTTCTCCAGTGGTAATCTCATAACAACCCTTTGCACGTAAAGCACACTTCATTTGAAACTTCCATTGCTGGTAGTTTTTGCCATCAAACTTGCTGATGGATCCTACGTCAATCTTGTCAGCCATCTTTACTGTACACACGTAAAACTGATTTACGATCCACTTTACTAATATTTCACGTCCACTGGGCCCATAACCTATTAAACTTTATTAAGCAGGTTGTCAGTGGTTGAAACACTATAATTTGTACTGTTAAGATATATTACAAGATTAACTAAATGAATACAGTTATAACACCGTCTGTACTATACGCGGTCTACAATACGACTTAATATATAAATGTTACTGAACATGCGCGCATATTAATTACATTTTGCTTACAATTCTTTCTCAACAGTAAGACTCAAAGTTCAATCAGGATGCCGAGCAATCAAAACAATAAAATAAATTTGGAAATTTGCAAAACTTCTATTTAAATTTAATATAAAGTAGATTAAAATAAACTAATTAATTAAAACATATGCTGATAAAAGTAAAAAAAAATCTTAATAACGAAATTAATATAAATCGGTTTTTGAGTTTGGGTGGGTAGGCGTATCGAACTGAGGATGGTCCTTGAACGGATACCTGGAATACAAAAAAAAACACTCTGAGCACTCTTTGATCCAACACAATCTCTGTGCAAAATTATTATAATAATTATCATTCCAACATTTGACATTTTATCTAATCTTATCTCAACTAGCGCTTAAATATTTCGGTCCCGGCACTGCCTACAACTCTTTTGCAGTACCTACTTTGGTGCGGATATTAAGGGAGAAAACGCGCATAATACCCATCCAAAGCGCACTCAACATCATATAGCTTAGCACCGAGTCGTGCAAGGACACTAAGGGAAATACGCGCAGAGTGTCTGCTCCAGCTACTAACTATAATTGTACCATGGCCATCCTATAACACACCTACACTGAGACGTGCAATGATACTAAGGGAGAAAACGCGCTAAGTATCCGCTCCAGCTACAGGTAAATTATTAGCACTGAGACGTGCAATGACACTAAGGGAGAAAACGCGCAGTGTCCGCTCCAGATACTAATAATTGATGCACCATGTACATACATAACTCAATTTGTCAACACAACTTCCAGGTGATCACTTCCAACAGAACATATACTTGTACTGAGACGTGCAATGGCACCAGGGGAGAAAACGCGCAAGGTGCCTGCTCCAGATATTAATAATAGTTGACAACTTTCAACAAAAGGCAAGACAGAAACATATCAATACAAAATTAACATATTTAGGGAATTAATCAAGTCAAGATTATATGGAAAAGCATGCTCAGCGAAACTCACCTTAATTTTCTAATATATGTAAATTATAAATTCGAACAGACAGCACAACACAAAAATTACTTCCACATAAGAATTCACATTCAACAATAATTCGAAATATCAAATCTTAGGGCAACTTTTCGTCACAGACGATTAACAAAGTTTAGGGGAAAGTCGCCTATATTCGACTTATGAAAATTAAATACGTTTGTATATAAAGGCGTTCTTGTGTTTGCCACATCTGTTTTAACATCGAGAGACTAATAAATCTTTAAGGAAAAAAAATTTACTTATTTCTAAATTAAGCATTCTTACAAAGGTTATCAAATTGATATGGTGTTGGCCAAATGGGAGATTTGAACGTGCACAATGACAAATTATTCTTGGTATGTAATTTTTTCTGATATTGATCCAGCATTATTTTGTGTGTACAAAGTTTCAAAATCTTGGATTGTTAGTTATGGTTTTTGTTTTTACACAAAGAGGTACATGCATAATTAGTCTTTATTTTATGGATAGGATTGTTCGGTGTGGAGGAACGGCAGCAATAAAAACCTTTATTGTTCAGACCTTAACAACAGATAAAAGTTGTTTTTATTGTTGCCGTTCCTCCACTCCGAAGGATCCTATCCATAAAATAGAAACTGGATTAATTGGAAACTTTTGTGAGAATTATTATAATTATTTCAATTAATATAAAATAATTACATGAATAACGTTAGTTTTACTTTTATGCTAATGAGTTAATTTTTGTTATAGGCACCAAATACGTTTGCAGCCATATGAAATTGAAGTATTTTGAGTACACAAAGATTGTATTATCTATCTTTTGTAAGCTTTTTAGGGCTGGTTCTATAATAATAGTATAAATGTCAGTTAAGTTATACTTAATTTGATTGTAAAATATTGTCGTTATTGGCTAGTATAAATAAAACCAACAGCCAAATATGTCAGTATTTTAAGATTAAAGCAAGTATAAGTAAACTTACATTTATACCATGATTGTAGAACTGCCCTTAAGCATATTGTAATATTACAAAAAAGCGTTGATTATACATGTTTTATACATTAATGTAACGTTTGTAAAATATTATAAATACATATATATAAATAATATTATAAATAATATTTTTTAAACATTTTTCTAATATTGACTTTGCAACGTAATTCTGGCCATTAAGACGTTTTTGCAATGTTTTTAAAAATGTAAATATATCTTTTGTAAAACGTTGAAAAAAACATTTCAAAAATGTTTCCTTGTTGACACGAAGTATACATATATAATCAATGTTAGTAATGACTGATTTGAAAGAGCTTTTAAAAATTATATTCCAAATTTTATTTAACCTTCCGATTACCATTGGGGTCTTTTTTGACCCCAGACGTGTTGTTTTTGCTGTCTTTTCTTAAGTTTTTTTTACAACTGTCCCAATATTTTTTTAGCTGAGTTCCTTTCAATAATGTTTAATAACAAATTTTTCACTTTTTATTTGTTTTTCGACGTAAAAAAATATTGTTGTTGGGGTCATATTTGAGGTCGTTGTAAGATATGTCCAAGAGCAAATGACAAAAAATGTTCGGAAACATGTGAAAAGTGCAAACTCTTTTTATGTAAACAACATCGCCAGAAAAAAACTACAATAATATGTAATAGTTGTTGCCCTCACTAATTTATTTTATTAGTTTATATGAAAACTAATGTTAATTTAAAATATTAATTAAGGTTACCATTACAAATTAATCGATTTTTCTTTACAAAATAAGAAAAAAAAACTGGCGGTCAAATCTGACCCCATTTGGTAAACGGCACCTCAAAAATTGCTTGGTAATCCGAAGGTAATGGTGGAATTACAATGTAATGAAGGACTTAGTTTAATTATGAAATCGACTTTTTCAACGGCGTGTTAAATCTAAATTTCTGAGAAACGTAACATTTTTATTGAGATAAGGGGAGATAGTCACAGTATAAAATACTGTCATGGAAGTTTAAGGTAGATGACCATAACCGGAAATGCATTTATTTACTACATGTATGCATATTGCTGGTAAAAATCGCTTTGCAATCATGTTAAATCGAATAATTCTTCTTTAACATAAAATATTGTGTAAAAAAGGCTGTACTTTTCCTATTTTACAATTAGTATTTATTATTTTTCATCATTTCTTTAAAAAAATCGCCGTTCCTTTGGGGTAATTTCTACTTCTTCATTAGTCGCCAAATTAATAACCTTATGAACACTAAATCACACTAAACATTAAACGATTAAACTATAAATGACAAATTCACAATCGGCTGTCAAAAATAATCATAAAAAATAACGATGAATAGTTTTACTACAATGTTGCCAAGAATGTCACTCGCTCACCCAATAACGAACGAACGTACAACTTCAAGAATATGCAAAGTGCATAATGCACTTTGCAAGTCGTGCGTTCCAAAATTACTCGTTCCCGAACTAGTGTGCCAGGTGTGGCGATTTTTATTTTACTTTAGCGATATTTTTCTGAATTGGCGACAAAACAAACGACTTAACAAAATTATCGACAAAATTTGGTAGTTTACAACATTTTGGGACGTTATCGACGATGTAGATAATACAAACCTAAAAGAATTATCAATTATCCCATATAACTACTGCAGTTGAATGACAATGATTTTTAATTAAAAATAATAACATTTCTAGTTATAATGAAGCTATATTAATAACGTTTTACATTTTTTTGAATTTTTGTTTAAGGAATTTGAGTTTTGTTGTTTATATATATATATATATTTTGTGCAATAAACTTGTCTTATTGAATTTTGCTATATATAAAAAAAATGTACAATTTTGATATAATTCTAAGAAATTTAAAAACGTATCCACAAAAATCACTCGGTCTTAAACTAACTTATTTACAAATAAAATACAAAGAACACAATAAAAAGACATTTACGTAGTATTTTAATAATTTAGTGTTGCCAGGTGCGGCAATTTACCGCCAATTTGTCAATTTGGCGCCAATTTTTTTGAATTGACGTTGGTATTTGGCGATATAATTTGACTAACTGGCAACACTGTCCCGAACGTATACGCTTGTGAACGAGTGATTTCGAGAATAGGGTCTACACAGTTTTAAAATTCGTTTTGTTCGGATTAAGCGCAAAAAGTACCTTAATCTAAAATAAGTTTTTCGATGGAGGTCGATACATGAAATTATGTAAAAGTGGCAACGTTGATCTGACGAGTAAGATCAAGATTCAAGATGTACGAAAATTTGGAAAATATGGAAAAAAAATCAACAAAAGCTTGTCGAATCTGTTTACTAAAAATAGTAGAAACCGAACAGTATTACTTTCTGAATAACGATAATAAGTTAATGCTACAATTTAAATTGTTGAACTTTCTACCAGAAATTGTAAGTACAACTTATTACATTTTATCGATTAACAAACTTTCTTACAGGATGTAAATATCACACCGAATCCAATTGTTTGTACCAAATGTACGATTGCAATTGAGGAAATATATGAATTTAAACAACTGTGTATACAGACTGAAATGACCATAAGAGACTTACGACAACAAAGTGCAATTAAAGAAGAGTTGCATGTCGATAACATTAAAGTCGAACTTTCAAACTTACAAATCATCAGCGATAAATATGTGGAAGTCAATAAGGATTTACCCATATGCATTGAGGAACCTTCGAAAACAGAAATGTATTATTGCTACAACTGCAACTTCAATACTAAAAAGAAGACTATTTTGATTCAACACCTACTGGTTCATAAATACACGGATGAAAAGCCATTTAAATGCAATAAATGTGATTACTGCAGTAAGATGAAGTACCGATTAAAAAGGCATATGCATACGCACACTCATGAGAAACCATTTAAATGCGATATATGTGATTACTACTGTATCACTAATAAGGCTTTAAAAACGAATATGTGTAAACGCACTGGTGAAAAACCATTTAAATGCAATATATGTGATTACTGCTGTACCAACAAGTCGCATTTAAATAGTCATATGCTTAGGCATACTGGTGAAAAACCGTTTAAATGCAATATATGTGATCACCGTAGCACTCGATTGACACTTTTAAAAATGCATATGTATAAACACAGTGGTGAAAAACCATTTAAATGCAATATATGTGATTATTGCTGTACCATCAAGTCAGATTTAAAAAGGCATATGTATAAGCACACTGATAAAAAACCATTTAAATGCAATATATGTGATTATTGCTCTATCTTCAAGTACACTTTAAAAAGGCACATGCATAAGCACACTGGTGAAAAACCATTTAAATGCAATATATGTGATTATTGCTGTACCTCCAAGTACAATTTAAAAGGGCACATGTATAAGCACACTGGTGAAAAACCATTTAAATGCAATATATGTGATTACTCTAGCAGTCAAGTGGGACTTTTAAAAGCGCATATGTATAAGCACACTGGTGAAAAACCATTTAAATGCAATATGTGTGATTACTGCTGTCTCACCAACTCTAATTTGAAAAGGCATATGCATAAGCACAATGGCGGGAAACATTTTAAATATACCGCTAAACAATTATAACAGTTGTAGATAAATTGTACGTAACATGTAGGAGATTACACGACTACGGCGTCGTCGTCTTGCGAATGTCACATACGTGCGATAATAATATCCATATTCTACTTACGTAAATTGCTATAATATATCGTACACAATAAAAAATTCTTATTAGTGTTGAGCTTTAATTCTAAAGGAACAACTATGGGCAATAGTGTGCTGCGTCTACATCTCAACACTTTGATTTATATTTATATGGGTTCTTTTTTATGTCTAAGGGGTAAATCTTGCGATGTTAAGTAAAATACTACTTAAATTATTTATATTTATTGTTTGTAACCAAAACCTATTGGGATATACCACAACACCTTTCTTCCTTTTTTCTAACAAAAAATCCTAGGCAACACACTGACGACATTGACGGGTCTTAATGACGTCTCGTCGTCGTCAGTGATTGTTTCGTAGATGGTGGTTTTTGTAACTACTTTTGGGTTGGGCTGCGTGTTCACTGTTGATTGAGAGTCTTCCGGCTGTACTCTTTTTGTTTGTCTTCTGGGGATGACCTGATTTAAGGCTTAAGGTGTTTGTATATGGCACGATTTGTTTGAAACAGGACTGCGCTGTCCTAATTGTTTGGTGACTGTCTATGCTAGGTTTTTAAAAATCATTTGGCATCCTCTAATGAGGCATATGTTAGGAACTCTGGAACGGGGTAGAGAATTATTATTTTTCCGTGGTCCGTGTCTGCTGTGCTAGCGCCGGCGTTTCTAACTCGTGAATTGTAATTGTGTGTTCGGTTTGGTTAGTGGTTGCGGCGTGGAAAGTTGATGGGTTTCTGTATGTTGAAAATAAATCTAATCTCGGGAGCTGCCTTGCGTCGGGTCGGCGTGAATCATCGCTTGGACTTCGAATGTGTGGCTGTTTTGGTTGGAGTGGTCATATTGGGGTAATTGTAATCATGTCTGGTTTGAGTGCGTCGAGACGTCGTGAATTATGGCTTAAACTCTAATTTCGCTAGTTGATGTGTAGGTGGCCATTTAGTGGTGGATTCATTTTTGTCACTATTGACCCAAATAGCAGAATAAGTTTGATTCAAGTTTGAAATTCCTATTATCTGACAATCGTAAATGCTTGAAACAAGCTCGATTTAGCAAGCCTGCAAGCTTAAGAAAAGCTCATATCAAGCTTACTAATTTCCACGCGTCAAACTCAATGCAGGCTTGCTTTTTCAACTTACATCAAACTTGTCAATTCAGGTGTACACGCTTGATACAAGCATGCTTCAGACTTATCTCAAACAGCGAATCAAGCTTGATTTAAGCTTGAAATTCCTATTATGTAAGAATTGTAAATGCTTGCTTTTTAAAGTATATATCAAACTTAACATAATCTTAATGATGCAATTCCTTACAGATAATCTAGAAGTAAACGTGTCTATATGGTGTAACGTGCACATTTTTTACGTTTGAATAAGTCTGTTTTTAATTAACATTTTTGTGTTCACTGTTATGTAAATTCGTTTGCGCAAGCGGACATTTTTTTGCGTGCTGCAAAAAGTGGAATTACCACTTATTGAATTTGTATTTGTGATTTTTTTGCGTAATGGGGCAAATTATTTAAGCCTGCGTTTGTTTGTAGCTCCGCATTTGTTCGTAGCATGTGCATTTTGTTGTATTTACGAAAATTAGAATAAAACCCGTAATTCGAAGGGGTAAGTCATTTTTGTTTTGATTCGAATTGTATAATTCATCGCAATTTACGTTCTAGTTTTTTTTCTTTGTTCCGGATTTTTGGTTTCAAATCTTCGAAAAGGAATTAAATGTGCGATGTACGAAAATTGCATCATGTTGCACCATTTCGATGAGTCATCATGACCGCACCTTAATAGAAGTTGCGCAATAATTATTCTACGTTCGAATTGGAAATCTTTGCTTTTGATATACGACTACGCTTTCTGATTTATTCGATGCTTTTTGATTATTTGTACGTTTGAATTCGTTTATGGTTACGAAAATTTTGTTTGGATACGTACGCCTTTTTACGATTTTGATGTTTGAAATGTGAAATTACGATATGGTTTACGCTGCACGTTTGATGTTAGTCACAACGTCGCTGTTACGAAAAATTTCCGTTACGAATTATGGTTTTTATGAGTAAAAATCGATAATTATTCATGTTACGTCTGATAAAATTTGAGTTGGATGTTGCGAATGATTATCATACGCTACGTTTGTTTTACGATGTTCTGGTTAATGGATCTGTACGAATATTAGATCAATCAGGATAAATACGGAAAATATGGAAATTAAAATATGCATTTCAAGAATTTCGTAAGGTTGCGTCATCGCATGAACAGATGAGAACGCGTCACTGACCTCATAGATTAATAAGTATTTACTGACCTCACCAATTCGACTTGCGCATTAAAGTTTGAAAGCAGGTAACTTTAATTATATATTTAACCTTCGAAACTGTCAAATATGTAAATATGTTCTTTTGTTATTATGTTAGTGTAAATCTTTTGGTTTCAATATTTAACCATTTTAATATAAAAAATATTGTGGCGTCCAACTTATAAAATTTTTGTATTTATCAAATTGAAAATTATTAATCTTAAGTAACGTAAGAATTCCCACGACTCTAATTTAAATAAATCTGAAAATTTCTCATTGCTCGTATGTATTTTGTTTTTAATGTGTTTTGAATAAATATTTTTGTGAGCTAGCGCGGTGCTTTAAATTCATTTATTTGTTAAGCGTTTATGTTTTGTTTTATGCGTTATACAAATGACACCGATAAAATGTCTTTCGTTACAATGGACTAACACTTGTAATTACCTATATTAATAAAACTCTCAGGATGTGACTATATAAATGGCACCCTAAAATATATAAGTATCCATTAGCAAATTTAACTAATTTATAGATTTATAAATATAAAAATAAATGTCTTGATGGTATTTCCAAAAAAACTTAATTTATTAAACAAAAAAACTGTTACATAAAAACATATTGTAAATACTTATGGAGTCATTGTAACACTTTGGTTTTCATGGCGTTTATCTCTGAAACAAAAAAAAATATTAAAACGACTCATACCTTATTGATATTTCTTTACCTTCTGGTACGACGTGTTTTTGCTTGCTGTAACCAGTTACACATTAGGCCTTTTATTTTGTCATCCGTAGCGTCCTTAAATAGTTAGCCTGACCTTGTAAAATGTGCATTTCAAAACAACTAGCATGCATATCTGCCATTTTTAGTATACCAGATTAATACCTTTTGTGCTTAAGTATAATTATGTACCAAAGAAACGAATAAACATAAAAATAAGCAAATGTATCTACCTATTTAATTGTAATTTATAAATATAGTCGTTTAACTTACCAAATAAATTTTGACACCATAAAATTATCTCCTACGGATGGCACTAAAGAACTAATAAAGAACTCTATCACAATGGTCGCGTTCAGCAGACCCAACAGTAGTGGAACAGTTGAGCCAAATCTGGTGAAACGATATGCTATAAACCGCTACATCGAAATTTCATCGAATGACCTCAGGGGAGCGGTCAGTAGCGAATTATTTATATGCTACAAATCCAACAAAATTTTGCAGTTACTTATTTACAAAAACGAAAATCATGGAAATATCCTTGCTGTAACAAGTTTAACGCAAACTTGCACAAACAGATTAAAGATGTATTGATATGACAAGTTTATTGCAAACTTGCTCTTCACTTGTTGCGTAATGCAAGTGTAGCAAGCTCATATCTAACCAATGACAAACTTGTTATAAGCTTGCATGCTATGTGGGGAGGGGATGCACGCATCTTGACGATGTTATGGTGGGCCCTGTTGCGTGGCGTTGATTCATTGATGTTTGTTCATGGGGCTAATCGAAATCTTCTAGATACGATCCCGGAGATTCTGAATCGGACCACAGACTTTTTTCTCCAGTCTGATACTTTACGACTATAATTATATACGCTAAAGGTACTTTAGGGTTTTGGTGATTTGGTCAAACGACGGTGGTTTGGTTTTTCTCCTCGACTTGTTTACTTTCTGCTGATGGTCTGAAAATTACAAGAGCATAAAAAAATTTCAGAAAGCTTCCATGAAATCGTCAATGCATTAGAAAACTAAGTTACAACAAAAACTGCCTATCAATTGCACTGTCCAGTTACTAAACCAATTTTCATTGTAGGTTGTCATAATTGCAATAAAATACTCTGCGATTTTA
The DNA here is from genome assembly GCA_035610365.1 of Aquatica leii. Lineage (NCBI taxonomy): Eukaryota > Metazoa > Arthropoda > Insecta > Coleoptera > Lampyridae > Aquatica > Aquatica leii. The sequence goes on from CM069438.1 coordinate 12,251,109, forward strand.
GAACATCAAATCCTTGATGATGTTGAGTTATCAGTACCACGAATTGCACAAAAGCAAATACACAGCAGTAATCTATACCATCTGAAACTGCTATTGAATTCTGCAGACGGTCGTTGATCATCCCTTATTTTGACTCCCTAACTTTATCTTTGAATATTAGATTCTCACACGAAAATACACCTGCGTTTGCCTTATATTTGGAAAAAATGCAGTCTTTTATGGAGTTTTATGATTTAGCAGAAGACAATTTAAAGGACATTGTAGTAGCTGCACTTTTGGAGGCGGCTAATATTTTCTTCCCTGCAATAAAGCACACACTCCTCATTTTAAGTGCTTTCCTGTCCGCCACAGTTACTGTTGAACGATCTTTCAGTACCCTTCGAAGGGTAAACGCTTGGCTCAGAAGTACAATGGGAGAGGAGAGATTGACTGGGTTGTGTTTGATGAGCGATTTTTCAAAGAAAATTAGGACTGCTTCAAACCCAAGAAAAATATTAGTATAAGACGTAACTGGAATTTAAAAAAAATTTAATGCAAATAATATTTTCTTAAAATTTGGGCTTAATTCGCCTTTACCGTGCTGAAATGTCGCAACCTGAACGACCATGGCTTGCCTCCTCTAGTTTTGATCCTGGTTACGCCGTTGGGTTGTGTAGCATCTGGTCCATATTCAGTGTTTTCCCTGTTGTAGTTAGACGAGTAATAGTGGGTTTTGTTTTTTTAGTTTTTCTTAATATATTATACTTTTGTCTTCTATTGCAAAAAGCCATTAAATAGGATCGTTTTCGTGTATTGATAAAATTGTTGTGCCAAGAAGGTCCGTTATTAAAAGACAATCCGGCTCCTATACATCGTCTAGAATATGAACTTCTTTTACAAAAATTTATTCTTTTACCTCCAGAAAATTTTGAAACAAGAGACATATACCGCTCCGTATAATTCGTTGTACTGTTTGCAACAAGCCTATTAGCCTTACAAACATAATCTAAAGCAACGTTAACTTCAGAGAAAACTTGACTTTAGTTGAGAATTTCCAGATAATTGAATTCATTTGCACATTTACGTTTGCTTTTTCAAAATCTTTCTTGATTCAATATCGTGCACTCTATTTCCTGAGATTCTGTAAAGTTGTGAAGTGGAACACTTTGTAATATTATTAGCGCACTTTAGTTTTATAACAGAACGCCCGTAAGCTACCCTTGCAATTATCCGTGTATAAACACTTTAATCGCCATATCCAATTATATATTTACTTACAATGATTTTTAACACTTTTATTAAAATCTTCTACTATTATGCCTTGTTCCATAACGGTCACAGCGCCAATGTAGTTTTTAAAACAAGAAGAAGCTTTTTGTTTTTTTTTCTTATAATAACAGCAACTCCGGAAAGAGATGAAAATCCGTGACCGTAGGACCTTTTCGCCTATCCTCCATCAACGACTACTGTAATAAATGGAATACCTTTTGTTCCAACTCTCCTGCTTCAGTTGCTAAACGTTTTTCTTCCTGTCCAGCTTCTAACACCTGTTGTACCGTGTTTTCATTTTTCTATAATATTTATTCCTCATCATTGGAACATTTATGTAATTTAAAAGTTTTTCAGATTGAGAGTAACCAATTCCAATAGAATTTGTTGCCCTAACCAACATTAATAAAAACAAAAAGTTTTGTTATTGTTAAATTAACATTAAACGTTTATGAAATGATAGAATAATAAATTAAATTAAGATTTTCTATGTCAGTTCTATAATTTACTGCATTAGGACTTTTTTTGATTTTCATCATCTCATAAATTAGTCTCATTTTTAAATTTTTTTCCTTATGTAAGATTTTAGGTAAGTTAAAGTTAAAATTATGATTGTTTTCTATGAAATGATCAAAGAGAGCAGTTTTAGGATAATGTTGTGTATCTTTGTTATTTTTTATTACATGTTGGTTTATTATATTTTTCAAGTAGTGTATCAATTTAATCGTTTTCTAATTTGCGTTCTAGTAAAACTCAAATAGATACTTTTATTATAACTCAGCATTTATTATGATAGTAGGTTTTTCGTTGCAAGAAATTTTGCTGAAGTGTAATATTATTCGTTACAGCAGTAGTAAACTAAAACGTTCATTCTATGTACTTTATGATTTCCATTCTTTGTGATGTTTTAATGTTATCAAAGATATGATGTTGGCCAAATGGGAGATTTGAACGTGCACAATAACCAATTAATCTTGGTATGTAATTTTGTCTGATATTGATGCAGCATTGTTTTGTGTGTACAAAGTTTCAAAATCTTGGATTGTTAGTTGTTCTGGTTTTCATTTTTACACAAAGCGGTACATGCATATAATTACTTTTATTTTATGGATAGGATCGTTCGCTGTGGAGGAACGGTAACAATAAAAACAATCTTTATTGTTCTGGCCTTAACAACAGATAAAGGTTGTTTTTAATGTTACCGTTCCCTCCACTCCTGTTCATAAAATAGAAAAACTTTTGATTAACTGGAAACTGTTGTTTGTTGAATCCTATAAAAGACAAAATACCTTACAATACCCAGGCGCGGCTTCAGAAGGGGGGCCGGGGGGGGGGGGCTATGGCCCCCCTCGACATTGAAAATAATACAGAAGTTTTTTTCACTTTGTATTTAATATTTACGCTTTTTTTAATAGTTGTATAATTAGGATGCTTTATTCGATTGCAAGTAAAAGGTTGGTGCATAACGATTACATTAACGCCATATTCTCATTGTTATTTAAAAATGTGATGAGCACCTCCCCTCCCCCCCCCCGCTTTAAGCCCCCAAGTTAATGTTCATATTATGAAATACGTTTAAGCAAGATAATAATTTATTAGATCTAATTTTCCAATTTTTATAATTAGAACTATCAGTATAATCGCTAGCCATAAACGCCTTCACTGTAAAGAGCTATCAACCTAGAACAAAAGTATCTATGTAAAACAAAATTTGAGTAAAAAATTTAAAGGTTGAAATTGTATAAACAGACAGGTAATTGTAAAGATTATTAGCGTTATAGATGTGTTAAGATTAAACATATGATCTATGTTAAAGTAAAGTTTAACTATTTAATGCATGTTTATTGTCAGTAGCGACTTAGTTCATTATTAATTACAAAGCAAGTTCCGAAATCGGTAATATTTAGTCCAGTTGAAACACCCAGCGCCATCCAGTAATGATGTGGTCATATCTTAAAGGTTGAAATGGGGATAACGCCGCATTCGGGAGAATCAGTAAAGGAGAGAAGCCAATTGGCAGATTTGGTACTGAGAGAGTTTGAAAACTTAACCAATCAAAAAAGATGATTTTAGAAATAAGTCAAAAATGCGCACAATGAAGGAGAAAGTTTTAAACAAAATCTTTAAAAAACTTAACGCGAAGCAAAAAGGGAGGATTGATGGGATTGCGGACTGTATACGGGAGTTCTTCTTTTGATCACGTCTCGCGAAAAGAGTTTACTTACTAAACCTAACTGAATTCACTACGGACTTTAATTTAAACCTTTTAATTGTGTAAACGTGTTATAATTTAGTGTCCAGTGATGTTTGTATAAAAATTTGTTTATTTTAACTTAAATTTTACGCTTCGGATCATTTGCTAGCTATTAAGTGACACATTATTTAAGTGAGTGCTAACGTGCGTTCGGTCAAGGCCTAGAAAGTCACGGTACTTGGACTACAATTAATGAATAGGCGCCATATAAAAAGGTCAGAACTTAAGTTAAATTTATTTGAGTATGCATTTATAAGTTTATTTGATTATTGTACGAGAGATGCGATGAATTGAGATGCTGTCTAACGCGATAAAATTGAGAATAATTATCTAACATCAATCTTAACATTTAAACATTTGTTTTTTGTTGGAAAGGGAGAGAGCAAGTTTAATATAATTTTGTTTGTTTATTTTGTCTTTGGCAATTGTCGTGTTGCTTTTAAAATTTGTTTTACTTCTTTTGCGCCGAAAGTTTACGCTGAGAACACCTAATGATTTAATTGAGCCCAAACATCAATTATTTCGCGTCGCGATATGTTTTATTGTGAGTCCAGTCTGCTGTAAGTCTTCTTAAGATATGACAGGCACAGTGTATCGCGAACGTTGAAAAAGTTCAGTTTATAAACTGTGGAGGCAAATTTCTAAAGGTGAAATTTCCACGTTGAACTTTTACATCTGAAAGGGTGTGGCAACATAGCTCGAAATTGTGTCATAATCTCGGAAGCAGATGAACTGAGAACCGCTATAAAACTCGGGTAAAATATAATATGTAATCGTTTGTTTTTGTAGCGTTCGAAATGCGCGCCAACTAATTAGAATATTGAGAAACAATTGCCAGGGATCACGCGATATAAATTGTTTATCTAATTATCTACCATATCTAACCAAGATCTGGCTAAATTTCTGTTAGTTCCATTTTTGCTCTAACATTTATTGTAATTAGAAAATTGTTTCTGCTATCAGAAAGCTCTCAACCACAACAAAGTCAGCAAAAGAATGACGGTCAACGGACGTGAATCTCAATTGTTCGACCTTTCCTTGCCTAATATATTTGTGAGCGCAATTTTGTTCATTTGGGCTTTGAGAATATGACATATTCTGCCTTGAAAAGATTTCAATGTGTCAAATAAAGTTAAATGTTTTGAGGATCTTGTTGCTTGCTTTTTGTTTCTTACCGTACATTGCTTGGAAAAAAGAACCTAAGTGTTATTAGCACAACTCCAAATATTCCCTCATACCAAGCTTAAAATAAAGCTTTATTTTAACAAAATAAATTAAACTGGACGATCACACGCCACTGGGATAATCTACCCAGGTAAGAGAATTTTAGTCATTGATTAAAACTCGAAAAAGTTTTAACATAATTAAATTGATTGCACATTTTCTCTTCATTGCATTTCAAATTTTATATCTTGTCTGCAAGACGTCTTCAAAATAATACGGTACGTTACAATATATTGGCGAAACTGGTAGAACTATAGATATGATATTAAAAGAACATTTTCGTTTACTCCAACCTATTAAGTCTGCCATTGCCAAACATGCACTTGACACTCTTCATAATATAAACTTTGAGAGAACACCATTTACATTTAAGCTAGGTCTAGAGTTTTTATGGTGGTCTTCCTTTAGACCTTCGAGCAAATGCTGTAGCTAAATAAACTTGCGCTTATTATCTAGTTCCCTTACAAGTTATTGTTTTTACTTACCTTAGCTTTACATTTGTCAGATTAATTTAATTTTGCCTGACAAACAACTTAGATCAAGTTCGAAAGCTCGCATTTATATGTTGTTCTAAATAAATAAATACACCAATTACCTTAACAATATTTTAACAGATGCATATAATTTATATATTTTTATAGTATAAACACGGTGACGTCATTATCACGTGTATTTATAGTCATTTTAAATGACGTAGTTACGTCATAGGCTAACGTTTTTTTGACGTGAAAATGTCACAGCTCACTGACGTCATCTTTAGTCGTCAGATGTACGTCATGTTTGTACGTTAATTTGACGACATGAACGACGTGATTTTGACGACCTATTTAACAAAAAATATGACTAATAAAACACATAACTATACAAAAAAAAATATACTTTAATATAAAAATACACAGTATTAAAATACATGTAATAGAAGCTATACTGTATGTAGTATAGGAACCGACAACCACATATTAGGTTTTTCTTTGCCAAGAATGGATGGCATACAAATGCTCTTGGCAACCACTTCACTTAAAGGCCATATTTGTAAGTCATTTGATAATTTAGATATTTGTAAAATACCAAGCTCAGTAGAATTAATTGGATAATTATAAAAAGAACTTCTTTTATGAAACATATTACCTACAATAAAAATATTATTTGCATAATCCTTCAGTATATTACGAATCTGAATCACAAATCCACTGACATGTTTACAATAACAATCGCATTCACTGTATGAATATACTGAAAACAACCGACCGTTGGTGATAATTTGTTTATATTGATTATGTAAATTATGTATACCTATAGTTGGTAAAAATTAACCTCCAAAAAAGTAGTGCCTTTCTACCACTGATAAAAATGAATGAATGACAAATGTATAGACTGTAGGTATGTTTAAAATAAAAATTATTTACCTTTTTGCTTTAGAACAAACTGGACAACACCAAAGCACAAATAATCTCAAAAGTAAAAGGGTGTAATATGTGAACCATAAAGAAATATGTGAACACGTATGCGTATAACATTTATGCGCATTCAAAAAAACGGATCATATTCGAACTCTTTGCCGCCAATTAATTTAATTTCATAATTATATTTGTTGTAAACTATTCATATAATTTAACAATACAATTACTAATGAATAAATATTGTAGTAATAGATATGGCATATTTTACAATTGTGGAATTTAAATCAAAGACAATTAAATATTTATAACAACAGGGACAGACAAAACATATCATACACAAGCTACAACGTCAAATTAAAGAAAAAAACAATCATATATTACAAGCAAAAGCACGATTTAATTGAAATAATTGAACTTATTGTTTATACGTGAGTAGTGGTAATCACCATAAAATAACGTAAATATGACGTGATCAAGTAATAGTCATATTGACGTCGTTAAATGAAAGTCAGATATACGTCATTTTTGAGACAGTGACGTTAGATTCCAAAAAAACACCATAATATGACGTCATTTAGACGTGGGCATGTTTGCTGGGATCTAGATACATATAAATAGATAAAAAATATCAATCTAGATTAATTTATATATATATATATTTTACAACACTGCTGACAACTCCCCCTCAAGTAAGATTACATCACCAAAAACCAATTACCCTGTAACTATTTTTTTTAATGACAACCAATGACCACGTTTATCTCGGGGGCTTCCATCCGATCGAAACTCCATCCGCTTGAGTTGGCTTGAGTCAAATCAATTATTTTATTAGCTTAATTACTCTAGCCATTTTACTTTCGGCATATCGCTGCAATCTAAAATGGTTTTTATTTAAAAAAATTCTCTAAAACTGTTTCACTTCTTATTCTTACTCAGGGGTGGGCAAAATACACCTTATTAGGTAATTAAAATACAAAATACAAATTACATTAATATTGTGTATTTAAAATGCTAGATACAAAATATAGAATATAAATTGTCGAAAATACAAAATATAAAATAGTATTTGAATTACAATTAAAAATACAAAATAATTTGTAACACAAAAGTATAACTTGTAAAAGTCTTCATTCACTGGCAAACTGAACTCCTTTTTATAACAAAAGGGTTTATTTCGCTTCAAAAAAACTAATTTTTCAAATTGTTCGTCTGATAAACTACGTATAATGTATAAAATTTACAAATGAAAGTAGACGTTTCACTGATGCAAAAGAACATAAGCTTGTATTGAATCTAATCTTATAAACATTTTTCTTACTTTAGGATATGTTTTTAGATTAAGAAACGATTAAGCAAACTTTACAGGCATAATTGTTGCAGACTTCAGACTTTAATTGAATAGTTACATAAACGTATAAAATTAACGGTTTACTAATTTACTTTAATCTTGAGTAATTGATGTAATTGAAATACTCAAAATACATCAAACAATGCATTTGAAATACAAATTACAAAATACTATTTTCAGTGTTGTGACAGGTACACATTTTTTGGTACCTAGGTACAGGTACATTTATTTAAAAGTACCTATGTACAGGTGAGGTACAGATTTGGCAAACGTACCTAGGTACAGGTACAGGTACAAAAAAAATGTACCTTAAAATTTCAGGTACTTTTTAGGTACCTACCTACTTATTTATGATCATAGAAAATACAATTTTAGTAAACCAACTCTTATTTGTGCGATCTCATCGAAAAACGATAGAAATAATTACAGCTATAAAATACATGAAATGATTGAAATCAATCAACGATGCTACTATATTAATCACTGTTGATGACACACACAGTAGCTTCTGTGAATCTCAGTAAAAATATTAAAATTCATACAAGTTTTGTAATTGCAGTTTATTGAGCAATGATATTGCTGTTTATTGTATGAATTGCATTATTTAATAATAAAAATAGGATTACTTATTCTTAAATGTTTTTCTTAAGGTTTTGGGACTAAATTATAAGATACTGAACAGGAAGGGTAATGCATGGCAGTTTAGTGATACAGTTGACGTCGGTTAGTAAGTACTTCAAGGGACCGATCATTTTGTACTTATCCGAGAAGACTTACTATTCGACGTACACGACACCTTAATTTTCATTGAGGTCGTGCTTACAGCATTTATGTTATACCGTTGGTTATACCCGTCTCGGCTATGTTTATGTAATTTAGTATAATACAAACTCAAATATGTCGTTTTTAGAATGAGTCATTAAGCACGTATTGTTTATATAAGCAGAAATACGATTCGTAATAAATTTTATTATAATGTCATTGTGTTATATAATCAGTTATAATTGTTTGCTTTTTCCTAGAACTCCACAACTCTTTTCTCTAAAAATCATCTTCTATTTTATACAAATTATTACGTTTCAAAATTTATCGCATTCGGTTTGATACTCTGGCTACTCATGTTAACAGTCCGATTGCATTGTTGTAATTGATTCATCCGAGGGCTGTCTTTAAGTGTGCTGTCACTGCCTACATTTGCACTTTTAACAAGGAAGTTTTATACACATTAACGGTACCCTTCGGGTATCATTAAGGAAAGATTGCGTAGGTCATGTACTATTTTTGGAAGGTTTTAGTAATTTCAAATGTGATTAAGTCCGAAACAAATATATAAAGTGTACAATACATGTATGCTTAAAAGTACCTATTTTATTAGGTACAAAGGTACTTTCTACAAAGTACATAGGTACAGGTAAAGGTACATAAATTAAAAAGTACCTTTTTAGGTACTTAGGTACACAAAAATTACCTAGGTACTTGTACCTAGGTACATTTACCTAGGTACATCTCAACACTGCTATTTTACATTGCATCTAAATACAAATTACAAAATACAATTGTATTTTAAATACTAATATTTGAAATACAAGTAATTCGTTACTGCCGAGCACTGTTCTTACTGTAGTATGGCATTAATCCTTGTCCTACGACGCTGACGCCATTTCATCAAAATTATAATATTATTATTCATCATATTACACATTAAAAGGTATAGATTAAAAACTAAAACCATAGCAGTCATTGTTGCATTGAACACTGCCAAAGTTCTGTGGTATGGCAGACACTTCTGAGCAACGTGCTGAAAATATAAAACATAGTAATAAAAACTGTTTTTTAACAACACTGAACAAAATTTACGGAAATATGAGAGAAAAATCAATAAAAATTTGTCGAATTTGTTAACTAGAAATAGTAGAAACCGAGCAGTATTACTTTCTCAATAATGACAATAACTTAATGCTACAATTCAAATTGTTAAACTTTCTACCAAAGATTGTAAGTACAACTGATTATATTCTATCGAGTAACATTAACTTTCTTACAGGATCTAAGCATCACACCGAATCCAATTTCTTGTAACAGATGTATGATTACTATTGAAGAAATATATGAATTTAAGCAACTCTGTATAAAAACAGAAACGACTGTAAGAACCTTACGACAACAAGGTGAAATTAAAGAGTTGCAAGCCAATAAAATTAAGGTAGAATTTGCAAACTTGCGAACCATCAGTGATGACTACTTGGAAATTAATAAGGATGTGCCTGTATGCCTTGAGGAACCTTTGAAAAGAAAACCGTACTATTGTTACAACTGCAATTTCAATGCTAACAAAAAGACTATTTTAATTCGACACCTAAAAATGCAACACACTGGCAGAAAACCATTTAAATGCAATATATGCCTTTACTACTGTATCACCAAGTCGCATTTAAAAACTCATATGCGTAAGCACACTTGTGTAAAACCATTTAAATGCAATATATGTGATTACTGCTGTACCGCCAAGTCGAAATTAAAAATTCATATGCGTAAGCACACTGGTGAAAAACCATTTAAATGCAATGTGTGTGATTACTGTTGTAACTATATGCCAAATTTAAAAAAGCATATGCGTACGCACACTGGTGAAAAACCATTTAAATGCAATATATGTGATTACCGTAGTAACAAAATGACAAATTTAAAAATGCATATACGTAGGCACACTGGTGAGAAACCATTTAAATGCAATATGTGTGACTACTGCTGTACTACCAAGCCGCATTTAAAAATTCATATACGTATGCACACTGGTGAGAAACCATTTAAATGCAATATATGTGATTACTGCTGTATAACCAACTCGGATTTAAAAAAGCATATGCGTACGCACACTGGTGAGAAACCATTTATATGCAATATGTGTGACTACTGCTGTACTACCAAGCCGCATTTAAAAATTCATATACGTATGCACACTGGTGAGAAACCATTTAAATGCAATATATGTGATTACTGCTGTGTAACCAACTCGGATTTAAAAAAGCATATGCGTACGCACACTGGTGAGAAACCATTTAAATGCAATATATGTGATTACCGTAGTAACAAAATGACAAATTTAAAAAGGCATATACGTAGGCACACTTGTGAGAAACCATTTAAATGCAATATGTGTGACTACTGCTGTATAACCAACTCGGATTTAAAAAAGCATATGCGTTCGCACACTGGTGAGAAACCATTTAAATGCAATATATGTGATTACTGCTGTGCCATCAAGTCGCGTTTAAAAATGCATATGCGTAAGCACACCGTTGAAAAGCCATTTAAATGCAATATGTGTGATTGCTGCTGTATCACCAACTCGGATTTAACAAGGCATAAGCGTACGCACACTGGTAAAAAACCATTAAAATGCAATATGTGATTACTGCTGTGCCATCAAGTCGCGTTTAAAAAGCCATATGCGTACGCACACTGGTGAGAAACTATTTAAATGCGATATATGTGATTACTGTTGTAACAAGTCGCTTTTAAAAGTCATATGTGTAAGCACACTGGTGAAAACCCATTAAATGCAACATGTGATTACTACTGTACCATCAAGTCGTGTTTGAAAAGTCATGCGGAAGCACATTGGTGAAAAACATTTTAAATGGAATATATGTTATTACTGTAGTGGCCAAATGCAAACTTTAAAAAATGCATATGCACACTGACGAAAAACGATTTAAACGCAATATATATGATTACTGTAGCAGTCGGTTGTATCTTAAAGAAGCACATTAGTAAATAACGACTAAAATTGTCATATCTGCGAGCTGGTCATCTCATTCGCGAGAATGGATATACGCGCAACGTTATTTTTATCTTATCAAACACGTGCGCGTATACCGATTCAAGCACGGTAAAATTAAAATATTATTTTTCAGTTATAAAATTACATTGGTAATGTAAATGCATTTTAAGCAATTGTATTATTATTTTCTTTTCGTAATTAAATATGTGTTCGGTAATTGATAAACAGTGTTTTAATAATCGCAATTAATAATGTCGCGAGTGCCAAAGGCGGAAAAGCCAACAGTGCCACCGCACACCTATGAACCGGATAATGCTAATAATCGCTCGGATACAATATTGGCGACGAGGATGGGATCCAACATTGCCGTTGGATCAATACCTGCATTTGACGTTGACAGCCCGGGCACATGGTCTGATTACTGTGATGATTTGGATGTCTTCTTTTCTGCAAACCGCATCGATCAAGTGTCACAGGTAATTCAAAGATCAACCTTTTGTAGTGTTATCGGTTCCGCGGCATTCAAACTGTTACGTACGATAATCGCACCGTACAAATACACCGAACAAACGGTAGAACAATTACGACAGGCACTCACAAACCATTTTGCACCGAGGCAATCGGTCGTGTTATATTCGCATCGATTTTTCACGCGATTACAACGTCAAGGAGAAACTGCAAATCAATACTTGGCAGCCTTACAAGCTATAGCCGATCATTGTGAGTACGAAGCCATGCTTGATCGTTTAATACGCGGTTTATATCCGGTGTACGCAATACGGTTCTTCAGCGTCGCTTGCTGGAAGACCAAAACATTACCTTACAATTAGCAATAGAACGTGCCAACGCGTACGAACAGGCGTTAGTATCGTCCGACGAAGTGAAGTCGTCAGCATCACAACTGACCTCGCAACTCGATATCAAGCTTAACGCGAGAGCGCTAAATCGACGCCGTTCTGTTTCTCGTAATCGACGACAATTTCGAAATTCACAGTCAAGTTCGCGATTACAATCTCCGCATCAAAGCCAAAGTTGTGCTGTATGTTTAGGATCGCATCCTCGGGCGCAGTGTCCATTTTTAAAGGCTATATGCCGCACGTGCAAGAAGAAAGGACACATATCGACCGCTTGTCGATCACGATCGTTAAACAATGTAAACACAACGCCCGCGTTAACAACACTAGATCACGATTCCGACGATCTGTTAGTACCATCCATTCGTACACAGAACAACCCGCCGTCGATGGTAACTGTTCGCATTAATGGTTATTCACTGCAGATGGAAATCGACACCGGCGCCGCAGTTACTATCGTGTCGAGATCAACTTATTGCCGAATTAATCAAGTGCGAGCGACTCCCTTAGAACCTTTTAAGGGCACAATTCGTGGTGTCAGTGGCAACACGATAAGCGTTCTGGGTTGCGCTGACGTAAATGTACAATATCGATCGATCAATATCGAATTACCACTTATCGTGTCCAACAACGAATCGCCGAACCTACTAGGCAGAGATTGGTTTTATCGCTTAGGATTCTTTGTCGGAGGCATTAATCACGTCGACTGTCCTAATCAAATTTCAACTATATTTACTAGACACGCGCCAGTTTTTGAACCAGGTCTGGGCGAATATAGAGGTGAACCAATTCATCTTGAACTTGACCCTAATATAAAACCACTTTTCTGCAAGCCACGTCGTGTCCCGTTAGGCATCGTGGATAAGGTTAACACAGCTATCGATAAGCTAATTGAAGATGGTGTTTACGTTCCCGTTAATCATACGCAATGGGGAACTCCGCTTGTGCCGGTCATAAAGGCCGACCGCTCTATAAGACTCTGCGCCGATTATAAGGTTACCATCAACAAAGCTTTGAGACCGCACCCACATCCGATTCCGGTAATAAGTCATTTGCTGACCAACTTGCGGGGTGGTAACGTCTTCGCTAAACTTGATCTAGCTCAAGCTTACCTGCAACTGAAGGTGAATTATCAATCATCGCTTTTGCAAACAGTAGTTACGCATAGAGGAGCTTTTCGAGTAACCAGGCTGCAGTTCGGTGTTAGCACAGCACCAGGCGAATTTCAAGCCGTAATCGACAAATTATTAACTGGAATCGACGGTATCGCTGCATATTTCGACGACGTAGTCGTAGCCACAGAAAACGTGACACAATTATCGCATCGACTCGATCAAGTGCTTAGCCGATTAAGCACAGTTGGTCTTCGCCTTCGACCGGATAAATGCGTGCTCTTTACAAACGAAGTCAAGTTCTTAGGCTATATTATTTCATCCAAGGGTCTTAAACCTGATCCAGAATTATGTGCCGCTGTCCATAAAGCTCCAACTCCCACCATTAAAAAAGAGCTACAAGCGTTCTTGGGATTACTAAATTTATTTCATACGTTCTTGTCAAACAAAGCAACCGTAGCCGAACCGTTACACCGTTTACTTGAGAAAGAAAGTAGATGGAAATGGACAGCAAACCATCAGAACGCCTTTGTGTCATGCAAACGTCTTTAACGGCAGATTCTGTTCTATCGCATTTTAATCCTAGAATCCCAATTGTGCTCATTTGCGACGCATCTCCAGTCGGAATCGGTGCCGTTCTGTGCCATCGGAAACCTGATGGAAGTGAGTTACCGGTGGCTTACTTTAGTCGATCATTGTCTTCAGCCAAACGAAACTATGCACAAATCGATCGAGAGGCGTTAGCGATCATTGCTGGCGTTCGCAAATTTCATCACTTTTTTTTTGGATTTTTGTTTGAAATAGTGACCGATTACAAACCGCTTCTGGGGCTGTTTGACTCGTGTCGTCAGACGCCGGAAATTCTATCGCCAAGAATGCTACGATGGAGCGTCATGTTAGCCGCTTATAAGTACCGCATCATTCACCGTCCGGGCAAACAGATTCCACACGCCGATGCCTTCAGTCGACTTCCGTTGTCGGTACCCAAGGTTACGTCGACAGATCTGGCAGAGATATTTTTGCTTGAACATGAGGGAAAACTTCCGATAACTGCAACTGATATTGCTACCGAAACTCTAAAAGACAGCGACTTATCTAAAGTCTACTCGTGGGCGGTCACAGGGTGGCCACACGCTAACGCGGTGCCATTAAATTTGCGTTGTTACTCACAACACCGAAACGTTATAAGTACATACAAAGGGTGTTTGCTTTACGGGACCCGAACGATTGTTCCTCCATCAAGTCAAAAATACATTCTTGATTTGTTACATGTCGCACATCCGGGTATGACTCGAATGAAAGCAATTGCTAGAAATTACGCATGGTGGCCAACTATTAATAACGATGTCGAAGAGTACGTTCGAAACTGCAGTGCTTGTCAGAGCGCATCGCCGTCAGTGCCAGCTGTTAAATGGTCAAAACCGCCAACACCGTGGTATCGCATACACGTGGATTATGCCGGTCCTTTCAAAGGTCGCCGTTTCCTATTAGTTGTTGACGCATTGACGAAGTGGTTAGAAGTGCGAGAAGTTAGCACCGTGAATCCAATTAATACTATTATTTGTTTGCGATCAATTTTTGCGACTCACGGAGTACCTGCAATTTTGGTTAGCGACAACGACAAGGCATGTTTCGACACCCCTCAGTTCGAATTGTTTTGTAGATCAAATGCAGTTCGACATGTCTGTACAGCACCCTATCATCCGCAATCTAACGGTCAAATTGAACGCATGGTTCAGACAACTAAACGATCATTAGAAAAAATAATGGCTAGTCACTCAATAGAGAAGGACGAGAAATGGAAACGAGCTATCGATAGTTTTCTTCTATCTCAACGCCTTTAACTCCAGACACATTAAGCCCATCTGAATTGCTTTTCCGACGCCGACTACGAACTAGGCTTGACGCAATCAATCCCGTGAACAATCCAGACTTCGATCGACAAGAATCACCTAATATCAAACGGTCGCGTTCATTCAGCGCCGGTGAAGCAGTTTACGCCCGCAACTACGGAACCGGTCCCCGGTGGGTTCCAGCAACAGTTTTAGCGCCAAGAAGTGCAGTCACCTACGATCTTAGCACATCAAATGGAACACCTTTTCACCGACACACTGATCAGTTACGACCAAGATTAAAAGAACAATCCAGTGTTGGGATGTACCTAGGTAAATGTACCTAGGTACAAGTACCTAGGTAGTTTTTGTGTACCTAAGTACCTAGAAAGGTACTTTTTAATTTATGTACCTTTACCTGTACCTAGGTACTTTTTAGAAAGTACCTTTGTACCTAAGTACCTAATAAAATAGGTACTTTGAAGCGTACATGTATTGTACAGTTTATATATTTGTTTCGGATTTAATCACATTTGAAATTACTAAAATCTTCCAAAAATAGTACATGACCTACGCAATTATTCCTTAATGATACCCGAAGGGTATCGCTAATGTGTATAAAACTTCCTTGTTAAAAGTGCAAATGTAGGCATCAGTGACAGCTCACTTAAAGACAGCCCTCAGATGAATCATTTACAACAATGCAATCGGACTGTTAACATGAGTAGCCAGGGTATCAAACCGAATGCGATAAATTTCGAAACGTAATAATTTGTATAAAATAGAAGATGATTTTTAGAGAAAAGAGTTGTGGAGTTTTAGGAAAAAGCAAACAATTACTGATTATATAACACAATGACATTATAATAAAATTTATTACGAATCGTATTTCTGCTTATATAAACAATACGTGCTTAATTACTTATTCTAAAAATGACATATTTGAGTTTGTATTATACTAAATTACATAAACATAGCCGAGAACATAAGTATAACGGGTATAACCAACGGTATAACATAAATGCTGTAAGCACGACCTCAACGAAAATTAAGGTGTCGTATATGTCGAATAGCAAGTCTTCTCGGATAAGTACAAATGATCGAAAAACATTTAAGAAGAAGTAATCCTATTTTTATTATTAAATAATGCACTTCATACAATAAACAACAATAGCATTGCTCAATAAACTGCAATTACAAAAGTTGTATAAATTTTAATATCTTTACTGAGATTCGCACCATCAGCTACTGTGTGTGTCATCAACAGTGATTAATATAGTAGCGTCGTTGATTGATTTCAATCACTTCATGCATTTTATAGCTGTAATTATTTCTATCGTTTTTCAATGAGATCGCACAAATAAGAGTTGGCTTACTAAATTTGTATTTTCTATGATCATAAATAAGTACCTAAAAAGTACCTGAAATTCTAAGGTACATTTTTTTGTACCTGTACCTGTACCTAGGTACGTTTGCCAAATCTGTACCTGGACCTGTATTTAGGTACTTTTAAATAAATGTACCTGTACCTGTACCTAGGTACCAAAAAATGAGTACCTGTCACAACACTGGAACAATCATTAGTAGCGACAAATCAGCAAAGCAGTGAAGATGATCAATCTATATCAATTCCCGATAAAACCGTTCCGTTACCACCGTTGGCAGACCAATAATCATCACCAGGTTCACCTATGTCAATACAGGCGCCTCTTCGAACGTTACCTGATCGAGCGGCTAAAAGAAAAGTCCGGTTCCCGTCTTCCGATGACTCTCTCGATGAACCCAACGATGACCCAACGTACTCGTCCAGCAAATAACACCGTGTTCCCAGCTGGGTGGAGGAGTGTCATATCTGCGAGCTGGTTATCTCATTCGCGAGAATTGATATACGCGCAACGTTATTTTTATCTTATCAAACACGTGCGCGTATAACGATTCAAGCACGGTAAAATTAAAATATTATTTTTCAGTTATAAAATTACATTGGTAATGTAAATGCATTTTAAGCAATTGTATTATTATTTTCTTTTCGTAATTAAATATGTGTTCGGTAATTGATAAACAGTGTTTTAATAATCGCAATTAATAATGTCGCGAGTGCCAAAGGCGGAAAAGCCAACAGTGCCACCGCACACCTCTGAACCGGATAATGCTAATAATCGCTCGGATACAACAGAAATACTTCGGTTAATTTGTAAAGGACTAGTGGGCGATGTGTTTCTGCGCGACAGCTGTAGAAAAAATGAATACTTTAGAATGTGTATCGAGTGTGACGCAAAGCAATGAAAGTGATTACAGTAATGCTCCCAAGAGAAGAGCTCGACGCCCACGCAGTATCTATGAAGATTATATAAACAATATAAGTAGTGACAATAGTGAAGATATTCCCGTAATTCGTTTACCAAAGCAAAAAGCAAAGAGACTTTCAGAAGACATATATCAATTTGAAAACACTAACCGGTTTTTGGCATCTCCACGTGAAGAGAGCGGTCCGAAATCTTGTAACTTGAAAAAGCCAAAATTCATAGACATGAATTGTGTTAATAGCTACGCAAACAGAGGTAAAGTACAAATATGATTACAATTAGTCTAAAACAAAACTCGTTTTTTCGTTAATTCTAATTTTAGATTTGATAACTAAAGATCCATTGAGTATGTACACCGAAACCAATGAAATCGTTTCCTCGCAGTCAAGTGCAACTAGGCAAAACTCTCTATTTTAGGAAAACGATGGTATAACCCTCGCACGAGAATCAATTTGCCTGAATATGATATAAACAGAAACTCAAGAAGATCTCAGACACACGCTTCTCGCTTCGATGAGATAAGAGCAAATGCTGATGAGGGTGGAGCAAAATAAAACTCAAGTCAATATCAGTATTAACTTTTTTTCGCTAGGTTTGTTACAGCAAATCTTAAGAAAATTGGTAACCATTGAGAAAGATGTCCAAGAGATTAAGCGATCAGTAAGAATCACGGACAGCTCAACATCTGAATTCTTTAGCGTACCGAAATGTGCGCTATCGGAGATGCTACCGGCAAAAACCATTCTGGAATTGGAAAGTTTCAATGAGAAACGTATGCAGGAAGATACAATAGGGCAAGTTGTAAGTAATTTATTTAATATTCCTATTTGTTATCGTGTGAACAATTATTTTCAAAATTCGTTGGTTTTTTTCTTATTTAATATTTCTTAAACTTACAGTTTCAAATACTTGTGCATTGATTACTATGTACATACGTTTTTACAAAAATAAATTCATTAACGGCAAAAAAGTTTTATTAAAAATTTATGCAATCACAAAAGAAATGAGGAATTCGTCGTAAAACAGAATTCATTTTTACAGTGTACTCACCTCCAAGTATTAGGTGGCAAAGGTTTGTTTGACACAACCAGAACAATTTTAGGAACAATAATTCATCAAGATTTGGCTGTCGAATGTAATTGGTCGGGAAAAAATAATAAGCCAGCTTTCAGCAAGTTTAAGAACGTGGTTCTTTTAATACTGGGTAAGTCTGTTTGAAAAGTAATAAAAATGCTAAAAATATATATTTAGGGGCAGTGAGGCAACATAGACTATTGAAAGACACTACACAAAAAGAAGTTGAAGACATCATCAAAGGTTGGTTGAGAACGGCAACTGATAGAAATGGCGGGAGAAGCAGACGTTCGAAGCAACAAATGAATAATTAATATGTAATTTTACATTACTCGTTTTTTTTTGTTTTGATTCACATATGTAATCGTTTAACCTGTTTTTTTTCATTAAATCTATCTTTAGAGAATTTGATATTGTTTTTATTTATAATCTCCCCCTACAAATCTTATAAAAACCGCTGATGGTGTGAATGTGATACAGCATTGGCCCGCTGCTGGCAATAGTATATCTGCCGTAAGTTGGCCTGTGTCTCCTATTGATGTCGGGCCAATATATTTTGATGGCAAAGGCCCGACGTTACTAGTGACGGGTAAACTCTACTTTGCCACTTATGGCCCGTCACAAAATGTTTGCTGGGACCTAACTGAATTCACTACGGACTTTAATTTAAACCTTTTAATTGTGTAAACGTGTTATAATTTAGTGTCCAGTGATGTTTGTATAAAAATTTGTTTATTTTAACTTAAATTTTACGTTTTGGATCATTTGCTAGCTATTGTAAGTGACACGACATTATTAAGTGAGTGCTAACGTGCGTCCAGTCCAGGCCTGGAAAGTCACGGTACTTGGTCTACAATTAAGGAATAGGCGCCATATAAAACCCTAGTAGCACAAAATATATGTACGATATTCTAATGATCTTGGTACAATATTTAAAGTCGGCTAAATATTGCTTGCTGTAATAGATATATTTTTGATATTGTTAAAGTGTATAATACTAATATCCTAAAAATATATACCTACAATATCATTGATATATTTTAAAACCTCATAAATTTTTTCAAGGTTTACATGACATCAGGTAAATATCTTAATTCTAGATACTTATTGCAAGATGTAAAAAATGTATTCTAGATATTGTAAAACTAGATAAAAACAATGTTTTAAAAATATGTACCAACAATATCGTTCGTGTATTCTAAGGTCACAAATGTTTTTCAAAATTTGACTGACATAAAATATATATTATAATTATATATAGAGCGAATATTTATGTTTAATCAGTATCTAACTTTTTATGCTTATTTTTTAACTGTACTTTTAAATTTATGTATTTATAGTTGTTAAACGTTTTTCTTAAACTTTTTTTTCATTTTTGCTAAAAACCCTAACACAATGTTCTCATAATTTAAATATGCTTATTTTAAAAATTATCTTTATATGCGTATATTTTAATAAAAAGTAATCCAATATCATAGTATGTAATCTGCTAAAAATTTTGTAAGCAACGCAATTTAATTATTAAAAAAATTACACAAGGAGTATATAAAATTGAGACATCTGCGTTTGAATTGAATGGAAAAACCAATTGCATTATAACTAGAACTATAGTAATTTTACAATAATAAACTACATTTGCTGCAATGAAATTTTAGACAAGGTATTTTAATTCTGCTGTAAAATTACTAGTAATGCTAGCAAGTATTTATGATTTTGAAGGTCATCTTTTCCAAATACTTTTGTGGCATTAAAAACGGGTATTTAGGTGCTTTTAATAAATTTCTTAGAATCCTTTGCAACATTGAAAAAATGTATTATTTACCTGCTTTTGGGTACTGAGGTCAAAAACCGTTATATAGACCCTGAACAAGAATAAGGAGAGTTTTCTTTACTAATATGCATTTGGGTTTCGTGTTTGCAGTTTGCGAAGTTTAAATTTTTATATCGAGTTTTAGTGCAACGTAATTGTATAATCAGGTAAGTGCCTATTAATTTTCTTATTTTTTATTTTTGCATCATGTTTTCTAACTACAGAAAAGCAGAAAGTCATTTTGTAAATAATTTATTTTAACGCAGCTTAGTTGCTGTTCAACGTTGACAGAACATAATTCAAAAAAATTTCAACGGTCATTACTAATAAGAAACCTAAATTAGAAAAATGCTTTTATTTACGTAACTATAATCAATAATTAATAAACAACACATTTACCTTATTTTTTGAATAGCAATCCCAAGAAAATGCTTTTGTGCACTTTTAAAACTAATCTAAAATAATAACTAAATTAATAATGCTGTTGATATTTCTGTAAACCAAATTTTAAAAAAAATATATGTCTTGATAGAGTTTCTTTATTGAAAAATTGAAACTAAAACCATTTGTCTGTATATTTTATAACAATTAAAATAATTTTAATGCATTTTATAATTATTATTATAAAATGTAGATTTTTTAATACAACTTTGTAGAGTAAATCTTAATTGTGTGTTTTTTTTTCAGATGCCATCACAAGACGACATCCTAATGTTGCGTTATATTTGGCAAGATTTAGAACATTTATGTACTACCTATGTAATATGTGATGATATTAATAAGTAATTTTAAGATACAATTTTTTTTGTGTATTTATTTTTTAAAGATGTTTAAAATGTATACAGATTTTATATTTATATTTTATTCATTTGTAATTTTGTTTTGTTAGTGTAATTTTTATAAATAAACGTGTTTCTACAGAATATCTGCAGTGTTTCAATACGGTTTAATAAAAACTGTACAATGCGTAGCAAAAAAGAACCAGATTAAATATCATTTACAAACATACACATATGTAGTAGGTATATATTTTACAAATATCTCACAAATAATAGTGAGATACATCTAGAACAGACTAAAAAGATATATTTCCCATATATTGGAAACAAATATTGAGACGACATCTACATCTAATGTCTACGATATATCGAAAACATATATTTAGAATATATTTATTTTATATAAATTATTGATATAGCATTACAATAAATGGCCAATATAAAAAAGTGTGACATTTAAATAATTACCAGATGTTATTTACTAATATATTACGTATATTTTGTGCTACTAGGGAAAGGTCAGAAATTAAGTTAAATTTATATGAATATGCATTTATAAGTTTATTTGATTATTGTACGAGAGATGCGATGAATTGAGATTCTGTCTAACGCGATAAAATTGAGAATAATTATCTAACATCAATCTTAACATTTAAACATTTGTTTTCTGTTGGAAACGAAGAGAGCAAGTTTAATATAATTTTGTTTGTTTGTTTTGTTTTTGGCAATTGTCGTGTTGCTTTAAAAATTTGTTTTACGCTGAGAACGCCTAAAGATTTGAGTTCAAACATCAATTATTTCGCGTCGCGATATGTTTTATTGTGATTCCAGTCTGCTGTAAATCTTCTATAGATATGACAGGGACAGTGTATCGCGAACGCGACAAACTGTTGAAAAAGTCCAGTTTATAAACTGTGGAGGCAAATTTCTAAAGATGAAATCTCCACGTTGAACTTTTACATCTAAAAGGGTGTGGCAACATAGCTCGAATCGTGTCATAATCTCGGAAGCAGATGAACTGAGAACCGCTATAAAACTCGGGTAAAGTCTAGTATGTAATCGTTTCTTCCCAATCAGCAAGGAAACGTTTTTTTCATGTTTTAAAAACGTTACAACGTTTTAAAATAGTCGAAATAAAAAATGTTTTTCAAAAAAATATTTATGTTGCGTTTTAAAAATATTTCATTTAAACATTGATATTGAAATATTTTAAAAATGTTTTCTAAAACATTTTTTAGTAACATAAAAAACGTTTTTACTTTATTAGAAATCATACTTTTGCTTGCTTTCACCTATACACTTTTTTCTTTTATATATTGTAACAAAAACACAATTATATGAAATTTTGTTACATATTATTAATAAATATATATTAAACCTACATTAGAATGTCTTCCGGGTTTAGACCGTGTCATATTTGCAACCGAAGCTGCCAACGTTTCGCCCACTTTCGTAAGGGGCTTCATCAGGGCGTGAGATAAATCGCAAAACTCAAACAAGCAATCGAAATCTAACTAAGAACTTCTCAAAAGTTAGGTTATCCACTTGTAAAACAAGCCATAACCTAAACTATGAAAAGGTAAGAAAGAAAACGATAACCTGAAAAAGCAAACGAAAATCTAACAAAGAAACACTACTGAGTTAGGTAATCAACTTGTGAACCAAGCCAGATTCTAAACTCCGTAGAAGTGACTTAAGAAGAAATAGTCTATTTCTTCTTAAGTCACTTCTACGGAGTTTAGAATCTGGCTTGGTTCACAAGTTGATTACCTAACTCAGTAGTGTTTCTTTGTTAGATTTTCGTTTGCTTTTTCAGGTTATCGTTTTCTTACCTTTCATAGTTTAGGTTATGTAATTTGTTTTACAAGTGATAACCTAACTTTTGAGAAGTTCTTAGTTAGATTTCGATTGCTTGTTTGAGTTTTGCGATTTATCTCACGCCCTGATGAAGCCCCTTACGAAAGTGGGCGAAACGTTGGCAGCTTCGGTTGCAAATATGACACGGTCTAAACCCGGAAGACATTCTAATGTAAGTATAGATTCCGGCCGTGGAAGCCTTAACTATTACATATATTAAACCTTTTCGTTTTTCTAAAAACTTTCTTACAAATTTGAATTAAGTACTTAATAATCGCGTTTGCGCAAAACAAGCGGTACCTGCGTGAAAAGATGGCGATTTTGTATATTATAATTGCATTAATTATATTTTAAGCTTCAACGAATCAACAATTTTCATGGTATTACTCGCTATGCTGTGTAATGTATCGTTAGTGTATCAGTTTAATCGTTTTCTAATTTACGTTCTAGTGAAACTCAAATAGATACTTTTAGTTTATATCAGCATTTATTATGGTACGTTTTTCTTTGTTTTTTGTTGCAAGAAATTTTGATGAAGTATAATGTTATTTGTTACAGCAGTGGTACACTAAAACGTTCATTCTATGTACTTTATGATTTCCATTCTTTGTGATGTTTTAAGGTTATCAAATTGATACGATGAAATCGGAGATTTGAACGTGCTCAATAACCAATTAATCTTGGTATGTATTTTTTTCAGTATTTTTTTATGTGTACAAAGTTTCAAAATCTTAGACTGTTAGTTCTGGTTTTCGTTTTTACACAAAGAGGTAGTGAAAAGTTTTCTTATTTTATAGATAATATCCTTCGGTGTGGAGGAACGGCAACAATAAAAACAACCTTTATTGGCCTTAACAGATAAAGGTTGTTTCTATTGTCGTTTTTCTACTCTGAAGGATCCTATTCATTAAATAGAAAAATTTTTAATTAATTGGAAACTTTTGAGAGGATTATTATAATTATTTCAATTAATATAAAGTAATTACATGAATAATGTTTGTTTTACTTTTATGTTAATGTGTTAATTTTTGTTATAGACATCAAATGCGTTTACAGCCACATGAAACTGAAATATTTAGACTACACGAAGATTGTATTATTTATCTTTTGTAAGCATTTTAGAGCTCGTTCTATAATAATGGTATAAATGTCAGTTAAGTTATACTTAATTTGATTGTAAAATGCTGTCGATATTGGCTAGTATAAATAAAACTAACAGCCAAATATGACAGTATTTTAAAATTAAAGCAAGTATAACTAAACTTACATTTATACCATGATTGTAGAACTGCCCTTAAGTATATTGCAATATTTAAAAAAAAACGTTGATTATACATTTTTTATACATTAATGAAACATTTGTAAAATATTATAAATATATATAAATAATATTATAAATAATATTTTTTAAACATTTTTAGAATGTTTTTCTAACATTGACTTTGCAACGTAATTCTGGCCATTAAGACGTTTTTGCAATGTTTTTAAAAATGTAAATATATCTTTTGTAAAACGTTGAAAAAAACATTTCAAAAATGTTTCCTTGTAGATTGGGTTTTTGTAGCGTTCGAAATGCGCGCCAACTAATTAGAATATTGAAAAGCAATTGCCAGGGATCACGCGATATAAATTGTTTATCTAATTATCTACCATATCTAACCAAGATCTGGCTAAATTTCTGTTAGTTCCATTTTTGCTCTAACATAATTTATTGTAATTAGAAAATTGTTTCTGCTATCAGAAAGCTCTCAACCACGACAAAGTCAGCAAAAGAATGACAACGGACGTGAATCTCAATTGTTCGACCTTTCCTTGCCTAATATACTTGTGAGCGCAATTTTATTCATTTGGGCTTTGAGAATGTGACATATTCTGCCTTGAAAAGATTTCAATGTGTCAAATAAAGTTAAATGTTTTGAGGATCTTGTTGCTTGCTTTTTGTTTCTTACCGTACATTGCTTGGAAAAAAGAAAAGAAAAAAGTGTTATTAGCTAGCACAACTCCAAATATTCCCTCACACCAAGCTTAAAATAAAGCTTTAGTTTAACAAAGTAAATTAAACTGGACGATCACACGCCACTGGGATAATCTACCCAGATAAGAGAATTTTAATCATTGATTAAAACTCGAAAAAGTTTTAACATAATTAAAACACATTTTCTCTTCATTGCATTTCAAATTTTATATCGTGTCTGCAAGACGTCTTCAAAATAATACGGTACGTTACAATATATTGGCGAAACTGGTAGAACTATATAGATACGATATTAAAAGAACATTTTCGTTTACTCCAACTTATTAAGTCTGCCATTGCCAAACATGCACTTGACACTCTTCATAATATAAACTTTGACTTTGAGAGAACACCATTTATATTTAAGCTATGTCTAGAGTTTTTATGGTTTTCCTTTAGACTTTCGAGCAAATGCTGTAGCTAAATAAACTTGCGCTTATTATCTAGTTCCCTTACAAGTTATTGTACTTACCTTAGCTTTACATTTGTCACATTAATTTAATTTTGCCTGACAAAAAACTTAGATCAAGTTCGAAAGCTCGCATTTATGTTGTTCTAAATAAATAAATACACCAATTACCTTAACAGTATTTTAACAGATACATATAATTACATCACCAAAAACCAATTACCCTGTAACTATTTTTTTTAATGACAAGCATGACAAGCAATGACAGCTAACAAAAAGCTAAAATTAAAACTGTGTTACATTGAACACTGCCAAAGTTCTGTGGTATGGCAGACACTTGCTAGCAACGTGCTGATAATAAAAAATATAATAAAAACTGTTTTTTAACAACACTGAACAACATTTACGGAAATATGAGAGAAAAATCAATAAAAATTTGTCGAATTTGTTCACTAGAAATAGTAGAAACCGAGCAGCATTACTTTCTCAACGACAATAAGTTAATGCTACAATTCAAATTGTTGAACATTTTACCAAAAATTGTAAGTACAAGTGATTATATTCTATCGAGTAACATACATTTTCTTACAGGATCTAAGCATCACACCAAATCCAATTACTTGTAACAGATGTATGATTGCTATTGAAGAAATTTATGAATTTAAGCAAATCTGTATAACAACGGAAACTACTGTAAGAAACTTACAACAACAAGATGTAATTAAAGAGGAGTTGCAAGCCAATAACATTAAGGTAGAACTTGCAAACTTGCAAATCATCAGCGATAACTACTTGGAAATTAATAAGGATGTGCCTGTATGTCTTGAGGAACCTTCAAAAACAAAACCGTACTATTGTTACGACTGCAATTTCAATGCTAACAAAAAGACTATTTTAATTCGACACCTGCAAATGCTACACACTGGCAGAAAACCATTTAAATGCAATATATGTGATAACTGCTGTTCCACCAACTCGGATTTAACAAAGCATAAGCGTACGCACACTGGTAAAAAACCATTAAAATGCAATATATGTGATTACTGCTGTGCCATCAAGTCGCGTTTAAACAGCCATATGCGTACGCACACTGGCGAGAAACCATTTAAATGCAATATATGTGATTACCGTAGTAACAAAATGACAAATTTAAAAATGCATATATGTAGGCACACTGGTGAGAAACCATTTAAATGTAATATGTGTGATTACTGCTGTACCACCAAGCTGCATTTAAAAATTCATATGCGTATGCACGCTAGTGAAAAAACATTCAAATGCAATATATGTGATTACTGCTGTATAACCAACTCGGTTTTAAAAAAGCATATGCGTACGCACACTGGTGAGAAACCATTTAAATGCAATATATGTGATTACCGTAGTAACAAAATGACAAATTTAAAAAGGCATATGCGTACGCACACTGGTGAGAAACCATTTAAATGCAAAATATGTGATTACCGTGGTACCAGAATGACAAATTTAAAAATGCATATACGTACGCACACTGGTGAAAAACCATTTAAATGCAATATATGTGATCACTGCTGTATAACCAACTCGGATTTAAAAAAGCATATGCGTACGCACACTGGTGAGAAACCATTTAAATGCAATATATGTGATTACTGCTGTGCCATTAAGTCGCGTTTAAAAAGCCATATGTGTACGCACGCTAGTGAGAAACCATTTAAATGCAATATATGTGATTACTGTAGTATTCAAAATGGAGATTTAAAAAGACATATGCGTAAGCACACCGGTGAAAAGCCATTTAAATGCAATATATGTGATCACTGCTGTATAACCAACTCGGATTTAAAAAGGCATATGCGTAAGCACACCGTTGAAAAGCCATTTGAATGCAATATGTGTGATTACTGCTGTATCACCAACTTGGATTTAACAAAGCATAAGCGTACGCACACTGGTGAAAAATCATTAAAATGCAATATATGTGATTACTGCTGTGCCATCAAGTCGCGTTTAAACAGCCATATGCGTACGCACACTGGCGAGAAACCATTTAAATGCAATATATGTGATTACCGTAGTAACAAAATGACAAATTTAAAAATGCATATACGTAGGCACACTGGTGAGAAACCATTTAAATGTAATATGTGTGATTACTGCTGTACCACCAAGCTGCATTTAAAAATTCATATGCGTATGCACGCTAGTGAAAAAACATTCAAATGCAATATATGTGATTACTGCTCTATAACCAACTCGGATTTAAAAAAGCATATACGTACGCACACTGGTGAGAAACCATTTAAATGCGATATATGTGATTACTGTAGTAGCCAAATGCCAAATTTAAAAAAGCATATACGTACGCACACTGGTGAGAAACCATTTAAATGCGATATGTGATTACTGTTGTCACAACAAGTCGCATTTAAAAAGTCATATGCGTAAGCACACTGGCGATAAACCATTTAAATGCAATTTATGTGATTACTGTAGTAGCCAAATGGCAAATTTAAAAACGCATATGCGTACGCACTGGTGTAAAACCATTTAAATGCAATGTATGTAATTACTGTTGTACCACCAAGCGGGTTAAAAAATTCATATGCATAAGCACACTGGTCAGAAACCATTTAAATGCAATATGTGTGATTACTGTTGTATCACCAACTCTAATTTAAAACGGCATTTGTGTACGTGCACTGGGGAGAAACCATTAAATGCAACATATGTGATTACTACTGTACCACCAAGTCGTATTTAAAAAGTCATGCGTAAGCACATTGGTGAAAAACATTTTAAATGGAATATATGTTATTACTGTAGTGGCCAAATGCAAAGTTTATAAAATGCATATGCACACTGACGATTTAAACGCAATATATATGATTACTGTAGCAGACGATTGTATCTTAAAGAAGCACATTAGTAAATAATGACTGAAATAAAATACTTCGGTTAATTTGTAAAGGACTGGTGTGCGATGTGTTTCTGCGCGACATTCTAAATGCATTGGCTTAGTGAAACGCCAACTATTGTATTACAACAGAAAAACAGTGACGTAACACTAAAGTGTTTAATTTAGTCGTTGAGCGAAGGAATACATACGGGCGCAACCGCAAATCATTTCCATTATAAAGAGTTGCTGAGAGATGGTGATATTATTAAAGTTGTAAATTTGATTTTTAGTTAATTAAACAGTAACAAATAATGTAATTTGCAATTTTTGTTTTCCATATCGGCGATATCGGTTAGTATTGGTTATGTGGTCTTAGTGTTTTTTAAGTTGAGATGCACTGTATATGGTTGGAAACAAGATTTGATTAGTTCAATCTACATAATATATTATAATATAAAGCTATAGGTTGTAAATGCAATTATGGGAATTACATTAGAGTGTTTTCTTACTGCTGATGAGCCCCAAAAGGGCAAAACGGTCGTCCAGTAGTTCACTCTGGTGGCATTTGCACAATTGCATTAAACCATAAATACATGAATGAATACTCGTCGGTCGAACTAATTTGTATATCCAAAAATTTTCGAACTCTTGTATCTTGCAACCTTTTGTTTTTAAAATTTTTAACTTCTAGAAACTTAGATAAAATTAGGTCGCGGTTCAGTGTTAAATTCTTTACATACATATATGTATATATTTTGATATGCATATGTACAGCCATAGTTATTGGAAATGTCCCTAAAATGAGCAATACCGCACGTTCAGTCACATTCTAATAGTATTAATCGTATGTATACCAGTAAATATATCCTAAGGTTATAGTTTTTTTTGTCGTATAAATACAAAAAGGTGATACCATTACTTAATTTTGTATGTTTTTCTCAAATCATACGAAAAGGCTTATAAATATTACTCTCAAATAAACGTTTTATAAAACCAAAATTCTCTTTATATTTTTTTTGCGAATTAAAAAACAAACACTTTTTTCTAATTTTGAATAACAATTTAATAACATATTTTTAATAAACATAGGACATACTATATCGTCAAATTTTTAGGTAATAAATGTTTTGAATATAAATGCCGAAATTATATTTGCAAAATTATTTAAAAAGTATTTGTTACGTCTAAATTTTAACTAATAATGTATTTTATTGAAATGTGTGTTCTGATAGTCACATTATTTTTATATGTGGGATGTATAAACCTGGCTTATCAGACCCGGAGTAATGTTAGTTATAAGAATATCCAGCGTTTGTTACTATATTTATAAACAATTTTTCTATATAATAATTAATAAGTAACAACGATACTTGTTTTTTGTTATAAAATAACTGTTTATTTTTTCAATTTCTTAATTTGAATGTTGGTTCGGTTTATGTAAAAGTAGGTATTCTACCGGATATGCATCCTAGAGTTAAGCGGATTAACAAATACCTCACTTATTAATAATGTGTTGTCAATGAAAGTGCGGTAATGCTCATTTTAAAGACATTTAATAGTATTGATCGTATTGACATCTATAAATACACCTTAAGGTTATGGCTTTTTGTTTGTCGTGTGACGCTTACTCCGGATTGCACTGCTTAGCTGTAGTAAAAGCTAATGGACGGAACGGTTCTCGGGCGCCAGATTTGTTCGAGGAGTTTACTCTCCCGTTCGACGGCACTGTCCTGGTAACTACAGTGAAGACACGGTTGTCCAGGGCTTCAAACGGACCTAAAAGCGAAGCGAGGCGACGTAAATAAAATACACAATAGTAAATAAAAAAAACTTTATTTATTCTTAAAATCCACAACGAACGGTACAGAAGCGGCGGCCACAACCAACAAGCGGAAGGTGATCTATAAACCAATGAGTGATTAGCGTGCGTTCGACAAGCGGTGACGTCGGTTACTAAGCGAGCAAGCATGCACTAGGGTAACAACCTCCGTTGGTTGGATCGGTAGACGGGGTTTACTCGGATTCGTACTTGAGAGGGAGGAGAAGAGACGTGGGCACGGTACTAGAAGGCGTATCCGCAGGCCAAAGCCAAACACTACGGAGACGACGTGTTGACGGCGTATTCGCAGGCCAAAGCCAAACTACCCTACTACTACCCTAAAATCCAGCTGGAACACAGAAACCCCGGAATCTTGTACGATGCGAGCTCCAACTGGAACTGGCGTTCTTGCGTCGACGTTCCGCTTTTATTTGTGACTCCGGAAGTGGGAAAACGGTTCAAGCGGGGATCGCCTGCGCTCTGACGGCTGAAACGCCGGTAAGCGGGGATAGCGCGGGCTTAGTTGCGCGTTCGATACTAGCGGAAATCCCTTGTTTACATGTATTTACACGGATACGGGAATTTGATTAACTTAATTAATAATATACAATTCTTAACAAAAATAAATAACGGTCCTAAGTAACATAAGTATTATTCCTAAACTAAACAACATACGGCGCTATAAGTACAATTTGTAACGGTTTGTTACAGTCGTAAAAATACAAATAGATGATTACCATTATTAAATTGTATGTGTGTTTCTTAAAATCATACGAGGAGACTTAAATATTACTCTGAAACAAGCGTTTTATGAAACCACAACTGCTTTTATGTTTTTGTGCGAATTAATAAACAATTCTACCGGATATGCATGTTAGGACTAAGCGGATTAATAAATACCTCACTTATTAATGAGTTTTTATAATTACCTTTTGTAAATATATCATCAAGTTATGGCCTTTTGTGGTATAAATATAAATTTTTCATTTACAAAATTGTAATATGAATTGGGAGTTCCTAGTGGTAATATCTTTGTTTATGTGATTATAATATTTTGTGAATAAGCTTCGAAGATCAGCACAAATGGATTTTCCTTTTTTTTCTAAGAGGAAGTATTGTTGGGATGGTACAAGCAGGAATGTCACCTCGAACAATATCACAACATGTTGACTTATCGGTAAGCATTTTTCTAAAATATATTTTTTACATTGCATTGCAACACAGTCAGCATGTATTAAATATGATCACTAACAATACTATTTTATAAGATATTGGAATCTATTAAATTGACGTCAAATTTTTAAATACCTATATATCATGTATAATGGCTTTTAATATAGTACTCATGATAAATGTAATCTAATACTAAGAACTTAACACTTTGTAGATTAAACAAATCCGGCGATGGATTACGAACGGTCAGGAAGTTGGTAATAGGCCACTTGTAAGCAACAGACCACCTAAGCCTAGAATTACTTCTCGGCTAGAAGATGGGGACATACTCGGCTATATATTACAAAATCCTTTTAGAACTTGCCAAAAAATAAAGGAAGTCAAAATCAAATTTATATTAATAATATGTAATTTGACACTAACAACATACACTGGTCACTAATTAAAAATACAAAAAATTTTAACAAAGTATTATTTAGACAAAAAACGATCAAACCAATGTACTTATAATTCTGAAATAACAATTATATACAAACACTTCTGTGGCACAACTACAATAGTCGCCGACTAACTAACAGGAAGTTCGTGTCGTAGGTTCGAACCTCATCCAGGCCAAGTCTAAGTCAAACGAATAAAATACTCTTTTTCCACGTTGTAACAACAGGGAGGGAGTTGCTCAACAGATATGTATCAGAAATTGTGTAAATAAATACTTACTGAGCTATTGTACGTTAAATGTATGTATAGGGTATATTTACAGGTGCGATACCTATTCAACGTAAGTTTTTTAGTCAGAATATAACGCATCGCTACCGATTCAATAAATAGATTTTTTATGTAATCTATATTCCAACTGTATTAAAACCAGTGTCGTCGCTGTACTAAAAGAGTATAAGTTGCTTTATAGAGTAAAGATTTAAAGGTTATATAATAATAATGTCTTTTATTGATTGAAAGTAATATCATAGAAGAAAAAAAAACAGTTGCTACATATCTAATAACACATTATGTACTTAAAAATAAAAAAAACTTAAACATAAATTATATATATCTTACTTTCAATGCAATAGGGCGAAGTTCAGATATTGCTAAAGCTAACAAAATCTGGTCTTCCACTTAACCCTTAAATTAGCAATATTAATAGTGTGAGTAGACAATAAGTTATGTCATAAAACTTACTAAGAGGGAACCAAGCTCAATTTAAGTATACTTAAAGAAGAAAAAAACAGTTTAATTAATTACATATTTGTTTGAAGGAGTTAAACGCTATTTTGGTTTTGTAAAAGCATTAAACGAAGTTTCTGTTTAAAATTATGCGTTTTTAGTATTTTAATGTCTTCGGGTAAGGAGTTGTAGGTATTTGCAATATTATATGAAAACGATTTCTTAAACCCTTGTGTAGAATGTAATGGGATTGTGATCAAATTTTTATTACGGATATTAATAGCATGTGTATTGTATCTAAACTTAATTTTATTGAAAAGATAAATGGGTGTTTTGGTTGTAACAACTTTGTGGTATAAGGTAGCACTATGCAACAAACGTCTGTTGGCCATATTCAACCAATTTACTTCTTTTAACTTATCAGAAATTCTTGCATGTTTTTTGATACCAAAAATTGTTCTTAAACAGGAATTTTGCATACGCTGTATTCGTTTGCTATCTTGCGAGTTTAGACAAGGTCCAAATACACAATCGCAAAAATGAAATTGTGATAAAACAAGTCTTTCACATAAAATTATTTTAATATTTTTGCTTAAACTATAACGATTATTGAAAATATTTTTTAGATTGATATAAGCTTTTTGTACAATATTTGAGACGTGTTGACTAAATCTTAGATCTTCATCGATGATAAGACCAAGGTTTTTTACATAGCTTTTGATTTCAACAGTTTGATTATTAATTCTTATTGATATGTCTCTAACCTTTGATCTTAAGTTTTTTTTCCCAAAAAGCATGGCGTAGCTTTTACTGACATTAATTTCAAGGTCATGTTTATTTGAGAATTTAACAAGATTTTCAAGATCATAATTGATAGCTGCTGTTGCGTTAGAAACATCACTTGGATTAAAATTATAATACAGTTGGGTATCATCAGCATATAAAAGATATTTACAATAAGTTAAAGATTTAGTTATGTTACATGTGTAAATTGAATATAGAAGTGGCCCTAATACAGAACCTTGAGGTACACCAGAATTAGTAGACAAAAAATTTGACTTTGATTTGTTTAGAACGACTGCTTGAAATCGATTGGACAAGTAATTTTGTATTAGAGACGCAGCGTTCGAATGAAAACCAATATAATTTAAGATGGATATGAGTATGTTGCGGTTCAAGGTATCAAATGCTTTTGAATAGTCAAGCATTACAACTAATGACAAGTTGTTGTTGTCAGATGCAGTCAGTATTTCGTCAGTCAAATGTAAAAGAGAAGTTGTACAACTGTATCCTTTCCTAAATCCCGATTGCATTTCTGGAAGTATATTATGTTCAGATACATATTTTTGTATTTGTGAAGCTAAAACTTTTTCTAGAATTTTTGAAATGCAAGGCAAAATGCTTATTGGTCTTAAATCACTAAAATTTTTAGGGTTTTTAATTTTTGGAATAGGTATTACGTGCGCAAGTTTCCAGCAGTCGGGAAATTTAGATTCTAGTATACAAGAATTAATAATGTGGACAATAATTGGCAACAAGTAAGGACAACAAAGTTTTAGCATATTCACACTTAAATCGTCTGAACCTACGCTATTCGTTTGAATACTAAGAATAACTCGCATCACTTCTTCTTCCGACACAGTTTTAAATTGAAATTTCTCAGAATTTGTGCGTAGCACGTTACTATTATAGTACTGTAATAATTCGTTATTTCCACTTAAGGTACAAGATTTGCTAAACGTAAGAAAAGCTTTATTAATTTCGTTAGCATTATTAAGTTCTGGTGGAATAGATGAAAACTTTGAAGTATTGTAAATATTAGCAGATTTTAATTCTTTCCAAAATTGTGTTGGGCCATTTGTATTAATACTATAAGTTAAATAAGCTTTTTTTTCTTGTCTTATTGCAAAAGTAACATAATTACGAATTAATTTATAATAATCCCATTGCGAGGGCTTTTTACTTTTTGTATCTTTGTAATGCTTTATTTCTAAGACTTATCATTAATTTAATATTTTCAGTTATCCAAGGAGTTTTGGCTTTAGTAATTCTTACAGTTCTTATATTAGTATGTCTGTTAAATGTAGTTATCAACATTTCATTAAAAAAATTAACTTTGTCGTTTACATTTTGCATATTTATTAAATTTGACCAATTAATAGACTGTAAATCATCACTGAAACTTTCCAAATTAAAATGCTTGAAGTCACGATATGTGTATAATAATGGCCGAAACTTTGATTCATCTTGTACTGTGTAAATACAATAAATTAAACAATGATCAGATAGACCATGTAAATTTAGAACACCAGTTTTACTTACTACTTTATCGCAACGTACTAGACACAAATCAATAAGCTTAGAACTAACTTTGGTGATGCGAGTAGGTTCTTGAATAATCTGTTGCAATCCTAGAGTTTCTAATGTTGATGAAAATTGAACAAATGATTTATCATGCAAGTTAAACATATCTATGTTAAAGTCACCCATACAAAACAATCTCATCACAGAGAGGAATTATAGAAGAAAGTGTATCCTCAAAAGCATTTATAAATTCCGTGCAAGAATAATTTTGTCTTCTATATATACTACCTACAGCAATAACCACTTTAGAAAATATTAATTTGATCCAAACCTGTTCGATCGCATCAGAATTAGAAGGTACATTTAAGTTAGCAAATTTCATACCGTTTTTAATGTAAATACCTACACCTCCTCCCCATGTTACAGTTTGGCGGTCTTTTCTGACAAATTGGTATCCCTGTATATTTACAGACCAGTCGGGAATTTTAGTTGATAACCACGTTTCACTAACGCCTACAACATCAAAATTGTAAGGTAACAAAAATTCTTTAATATCTGAAAAATTATTTGAAAGAGATTGTGCATTAAAATGAGCAATACTAATAACACTATTAATCATCTAAAGAATAGAAAAAAAAAATATGTACATATGTTATATATATATACAAAAAGTATGCATAGATAACATTTACAAAAAATAACAAATTTAACATAACGATTTTGAAATAAACTAAAGTTACAGTAACAGAAACCTTATATATAAGAAAACATTTAGTGTACGTCGTTTAAATCAGTTTCTGAGGCTATATGGAAAATCTTGCTATTTTCATTTGCCCTCATGAGTATCTTACCATTCCGTATCCATAGAAACTTTATGTTTTTCTCTCGTTTGAATGCCCTAGCTTTAGCACACAGTTGACGATTGTAGAATGTTAGTGACTCGTTTATGTAGATGGTGTTATTGGAGTTAGCAGGATTGCGCATATCTCCAGGTAAATCGTTAACTGATAAGTTTCGCTTAATTCTTCTACATCTCAAAAACTCCTCTTTATCCAGTCGACGTACGAATTTCACAATTATGTTTCGCGGCTGATTATTAAAATTCTTTTTTAATCGATGACACGTATCTATTGTGTAGCTATCTAAATTTAATCCTAACGCAGTACCAACAGCTTGGACTACTGACATTGTATTTTCATCTTTAAATTCTGGAACACCGGATATTTCAACACAGTTTGTACGAGAATATTGCTCTAAATCATTAATTTGCCTTTTAAGCTCCAGATTTTCTTTCCGTAAGGTGCTATTATTTGTTTCAAGAAGCTCAATTCTTTCAAGATGTTCTACCAATGTTTGCTCTTGTTTTTTAAGATAAGATTGCAATCTTCAATTTTTTCATAACATAAGTTTAAAGATTTTTGTACTTCTGCATGCTCTGATCTTAGTAACCGAAGTTCCTTTAAAATTTCATCCAGTATTGGTTCTTTTGATTTAACTTTTATTACACAGTTTTCACATTTCCAAATATCTTTGTTGATATTCACGTCTGGGAGATTTACACATCTTGTATGGAACATCATCTCACAATTTGTACAGTTAATTTTATCATTGTCTAAACGTGTAATATTATTTTTGCACTTATTACAATTACTTGGCATTTTGTGTTTAAAATGAATTGTGATAAATACGAGGTCAATTTGTGTATGCCGGTAATGCGATAGTATTTATATAATGCGTTCTTGTATTCAATTGATTTTGTTAAAATTTTAAATATAAATAGCCAATTAAATAGAAATTCATACGTGGCTTAAATATATTATTATGTAGTAGCATTTACACTGGTTTAAAACATCTGGTTCCCCAAATATGATAAATAGGTATCATTAGAAAGAATTATAATTCTATAAATTCTAAGACGCACTTATCACACACACGTTCGCGTTTGAAACTTGAAACTTGAACGATACAGTCTGGTTATACGGGAAGATTAAATCTTGCGATAATTTCAGTTGTTATGTAAACACATCGAATTTTATCAATGAAAAAAGTTTTGATATGTGAATACGTATGCAAAGCGCTGCTTTGTCTCCTTATTACCGCATCTTATTAATTTCCAATTGTAGCGACATCTTATCATCAAATCTATGCAACTTAAACCTGATAACTCCTTAAAAAAGATTATATCACTAAAAATCAATTACTATGTATCCAGTGTTGTAAATAGATAATTTTTAAATACTTAATATAGATATAGATATTTTTGTTTCTTCAAAAATTATCTAGTATTAAATAATATAAATAATTCAAACTTTATGTAGATAACAGATGAAATAATCTAGGTAGTAATAACGATAGATAGAGTTCATCTGAAGAATGCGGTAAATTACTGAAGAAAAACATGCAGGTTGTAACTGAAATTTTACGGGACACTGGATTTTTTATAAATATTATTTAAATAATTTAAATACAAAATTATATATATGTATATATCATCTTTTTCTTTATCTAGATAAAAGTATTGAATATTATCTAATTGATTATCTTAGATGATTTTTCTGTTATCTATCATGAAATTATTTAGATGATTTTTTAAAAGTAACATAATTTTTGTAGTTTAGATTTAGTTTTTGTAGTTTTTATGTTTGTAAAAATAATGTAGTTGATAATGTCTGTGGTAATGCAGTACGGTCCAGATCGCTAAAACCTGATAAAGAGTAGCCGTAGATGTTTTGCAATTTCGCAGATCTTCTGCTGACAAAAACTAAACTCACATGACCTTAAGCGTAAATACATGCAATACGAGATATAAACAAAAACACAACTCAAATTACTTTTTTAAACTGAACCAATTGCTTGCGATAAGTATCTTATCGTCTTTAGAAACAATAATAAGCTTTTTCATATACGAAATTAATAGCTCTACTTATTTTGTAGTATAGAAAATCTAATTAGTTGAAGTGCCTACACAGCAAAACTATGCAAAAGTAAGAAAATGTTTAATTCAAAAAGAGAAAATTCACAACTTTTTGATCAGTTGAAAGTGGCAAAACTGGATACACGTGATTTATAGTTCTTTTTGAAGAGGATTTAAGTCATGGAGCTTTTCCTTACTCTTTAAATGGAATAAAAACGCTTCTGTAATTCTAAAAATCAATGTTGTAAATTACCTTATGGGTACAATTACTGACAACCTATCAAGTATAATTAACAAAACCGCAAAGCATTTTATATTTTTTTACATTTGGTTTTGTTGCACTTACAATTACAAAATCTACTGAGCAGAGCATAAACTGTTTAAAATATTGGAGCCCGTTAAAACCGAAATTTTTTTAGAAGAAAAATACTGCTTGCGTTTTTAAAAGACTTAAAAGCTAATTCTTTAAGTGCTCGCTGATGTAAGCTGCTCAAAATTTAAAATACGATAAACTTTCAAGGATTACTTGATTTTTTTGTGAAAAAAAATGTTTAAAACATCGAGCTACAAATGATATCTTAAATTTAAAAACAAAAAGCGTTAATTCAGGAAGTTTGATTAACGGCTATGAGCGATAATTTTTATAATCTTTTAGCATTATAAGTTCAAACTGACGTCGATATCAAAGCTAGATTTTTCCTAACCGCTACAAAAAAAAAACTAATTAAGTTTACTAGACACTTCTCCAATTTTGAAAAAGTTATTGATTAAACACATCATCTTCGGCGCTAATTGAAAGACTTTAGTTCTGATAGTCTAATTTTTGCTTAGCAATGAAAATTTTGAAAGGATCATATTGTATCAAGATTTGTAAATGATGAAATTTGTTTTATATTTTACAATAATAGGTCATTACATCAATAAAGTTTCTGTCATGTTTTACTCGATTTTTATAATTTTTTTCAATTCATTTTTTAGTTTTTTAATTAGTATATTTCATAAACAATAAATTGGTATTTATTCTTTAATTAGATCATATTGTACATTTACGTATATGATGATAATTAACTGGTAACAATCGATTAAAATTATTACCTGTTTGTACCTATTTGATAGAATCATCTATCGTATTATCTACATAAATTATAGATTATCTTATCTATTATCTAGATAAATTCTTCAACTATCTAAATCGTTATCTAGATAAAAAAAATTGGAAATTATGTATTATCTTATCTAGATAAAAATTAAATTATCTATGCACAACACTGGTATATATATATATATATATATATATATATATTTTTTTTTGTTTGATTGTATCTAGATACATATAAATAGATAATAAATATGAATCTAGATTAATTTATCTATATGAATTTATATAGATAATTTACAACACTGTTTGTATCTATTTTTTAATGACAACTAGAACCAGTGACTAGAACCTGTGCTAGAACTAACAAAAAGTTCAAACTAAAACCTGTGCTAAAACTGCGTTGCATTGAACACTGCCAATGCCAAAGTTCTGTGGTATGGCAGACACTTCCTAGCAACCTGCTGATAATATAAAATATAGTAATAAAAACATTATCTTTGATAAAAACTGTTTTTTAGCAACACCGAACGCGATTTACGGAAATATGAGAGATCAATCAAGAAAAATTTGTCGAATTTGTTCACTAGAAATAGTAGAAACTGAGCAGTATTACTTTCTCAATAACGACAATAACTTAATGCTACAATTCAAATTGTTGAACTTTCTACCAAAGATTGTAAGTACAACTGATTATACTCTATCGAGTAACATAAACTTTCTTACAGGATCTAAGCATCACACCCAATCCAATTGCTTGTAACAGATGTATGATTGGTATTGAAGACATATATGAATTTAAGCAACTCTGTATAGAAACGGAAACGACTGTAAGAAACTTACAACAACAAAGTGTAATTAAAGAGGAGTTGGAAGCCAATAAAATTAAGGTAGAACTTGCAAACTTGGAAACTATCAGCGATAACTACTTGGAAATTAATAAGGATGTGCCTATATGCCTTGAGGAACCTTTGAAAAGAAAACTGTACTATTGCCACAACTGCAATTTCAATGCTAACAAAAAGACTATTTTAATTCGACACCTGCAAATTCATTATACTGGCAGAAAACCATTTAAATGCAATATATGTGATTACTGTTGTAACCAAATGACAAATTTAAAAATACATATACGTACGCACACTGGTGAAAAACCATTTAAATGCAATGTGTGTGATTACTACTGTATCACGAACTCGAAGTTAAAAAGTCATATGCGTACGCACACTGGTGAGAAACCATTTAAATGCAATATATGTAATAACTGTTTTAACCAAATGACAAATTTAAAAATGCATATGCATACGCACACTGGTAAAAAACCATTTAAATGCAATGCGTGTGATTACTGCTCTATCACGAGCTCGAACTTTAAAAGCCATATGCGTACGCACACTGGTGAGAAACCATTTAAATGCAATATATGTGATTACTGTTGTAACCAAATGACAAATTTAAAAAAGCATATGCTTACGCACACTGGTGAAAAACCATTTAAATGCAATATGTGTGGTTACTGCTGTATCACCAACTCGAAGTTAAAAAGCCATATGCGTACGCACACTGGTGAGAAACCATTTAAATGCAATATATGTGATTACTGTAGTAACCAAATGACAAATTTAAAAATACATATACGTACGCACACTGGTGAAAAACCATTTAAATGCAATATATGTGATTACTGCGGTACCAACAAGGCGCATTTAAAAAGTCATATGTGTAAGCACACTGGTAAAAAACCATTTAAATGCAATATGTGTGATTACTGCTGTATCACCAACTCGGATTTAAAAAAGCATATGCGTACGCACACTGGTGAAAAACCATTTAAATGCAATATGTGTGGTTACTGCTGTATCACCAACTCGAAGTTAAAAAGCCATATGCGTACGCACACTGGTGAGAAACCATTTAAATGCAATATATGTGATTACTGCGGTACCAACAAGGCGCATTTAAAAAGTCATATGTGTAAGCACACTGGTAAAAAACCATTTAAATGCAATATGTGTGATTACTGCTGTACCAATAAGTCGCATTTAAAAAGACATATGCGTAAACACACGCGAGAAACCATTTAACTGCAATATATATCATTACCCATACAGCACAAATACATATAATGTATGTACAGTGACTGC
The DNA here is from genome assembly GCA_035610365.1 of Aquatica leii. Taxonomy (NCBI): domain Eukaryota; kingdom Metazoa; phylum Arthropoda; class Insecta; order Coleoptera; family Lampyridae; genus Aquatica; species Aquatica leii. The sequence goes on from CM069438.1 coordinate 12,291,906, forward strand.
ACGTCCTTGGACGTAGCTATAATCCAGTGGATATCCACGTTACGTACTTGTACGTTCAGTGGACATACCATGGATCTACAGATGGCACAAAAGTGGACTTTAATAGAACGTCCGTTGAAAACATACAGTGGACATTCATTGTTATACAAGATCTGTATCTAAGCCTATAATGTTAATCCAATCGTCCAATTTCATAGAAGTAAAATAAATGGACGTTGAATGTATGTAAATTGTCAATATTCAATGGATTCTGGTCTATAAAAACACATTATTGTTTTTTTATTTCGTTTATTATGTCTAATGTAAATTTTGTGTACGTTCCTTGAAAATATTTAACTTAATAAAAGTACTACAGGTATAAACAACACTCAATAAATTCATGTCGCTGTTCATTTTCAATCATTTACATCAATTTAGCGGTAAATTCAATGTATGAAGCTGGGTGTTGGAAAAAAACCAAAATAAATAATAGTAGAAAATATATTAAATGTTCAAAAGACGTCAATCCCTATTGGCTATGAAATATCGTTCAAAAATACACAAAAATAATATCGTTAAATGTAAAAAAATTGTAATCAATTTAAAAAAATAATTAAACAACATTATAAATACATACAGAATATCTAGTGGATATACATTGTATAGTTAATAACGTACATCCATATAAATTCCAGATGTGCACAAACGGTGAATCTCCATATTAAGGTCATCCCAATCAGCAAGGAAACGTTTTTTTCACGTTTTAAAAACGTTACAACGTTTTAAAAACGTTACAACGTTTTAAAGTAGTCGAAACAAAAAATGTTTTTCAAAAAAATATTTTTGTTGCGTTTTAAAAATATTTCATTTAAACATTGATACTGAAATATTTTAAAAATGTTTTCTAAAACATTTTTTAGTAACATAAAAAACGTTATTACTTTATTAGAAATTATACTTTTGCTTGCTTTCACCTATGCACTTTTTTCTTTTATATATTGTAACAAAAACACAATTATATAAAATTTTGTTACATATTATTAATAAATACATGTTAAACCTTTTCGTTTTTCTAAAAACTTCCTTGCAAATTTGAATTAAGTACTTAATAACCGCGTTTGCGCAAAGTACCAGTACCGGCGTGATAAGATGGCGATTTTGTATATTATAATTGCATTATATTTTGAGCTTCAGCGGAACAATTGTTAATATAAATGACTTTTGAAAAGAGCGCTAAAATCATAGCAAAGTTGGTAGCAGTGAGACGTGAAGTAAGAATTAAAATAGTGTAATGTTGCCGATTCGCGGTAAATAAACGCCACTTTCATAAAAACTAATTTAATGGAACAAAATAAAGTAATGCAGTACATAAATGCAATTATTATAATAATACAAACGCGCTTAAATATGCCGTTCACTAAAACATTCACATAATCATAAAGTAAGTAGGAAGAACTATATTCAACTCAATAGTTTCCTTTTCGGTCACGGTGCTGCCATCCCTTTGACTTCCTGGGCGGCAAATACCGAATTTAAAATTTGAAATTAACGATTACAAAACAAAATTATATTAAACTTGCTCTCTTTGTTTCCAACAGAAAACAAATGTTTAAACGTTAAGATTGATGTTAGATAATTATTCTCAATTTTATCGCGTTAGACAGAATCTCAATTCATCGCATCTCTCGTACAATAATCAAATAAACTTATAAATGCATATTCAAATAAATTTAACTTAATTTCTGACCTTTTTATATGGCGCCTCCTTAATTGTAGACCAAGTACCGTGACTTTCTAGGCCTGGACTGGACGCACGTTAGCACTCACTTAATAATGTCGTGTCACTTAATAGCTAGCAAATGATCCGAAGCGTAAAATTTAAGTTAAAATAAACAAATTTTTATACAAACATCACTGGACACTAAATTATAACACGTTTACACAATTAAAAGGTTTAAATTAAAGTCCGTAGTGAATTCAGTTAGGTTAAGTAAGTAACTCTTTTCGCGAGACGTGAACAAAAGAAGAACTCCCGTATGCAGTCCGCAATCCCATCAATCTTCCCTTTATGCTTCGCGTTAAGGTTTTTAAAGCTTTCGTTAAAACTTCTTCACTGTGCGCAACTTATTTCGAAACTCGTCTTTTTTGATTGGTTAAGTTTTCAAACCCTCTCAGTACCAAATCTGCCAATTGGCTTCTCTCCTTTACTCATTCTCCCGAATGCGGCGTTATCCCCTTTTCTATCTTTAAGATATTACCACGTCGTTACTGGATGGCGCTGGGTGTTTCAACTGGAATAAATCTTACCAATTTCGCAACTTTCGTTGTAATTAACAATAAACTAAGGCGCTACTGACTACAAACATGCATTGAATAGTTAAACTTTACTTTAACATAGATCATATGTTTACAGTGTTGTAAATTATCTATATAAATTCATCTAGATAAATTAATCTAGATTCATATTTTTTATCTATTTATATGTATCTAGATACAATCAAAAAATATGTAAGTTATATGTATCTGTATATATAATTTTTTATTTAAATTATTTAAATAATATTTATAAAAAAGCCAGTGTGTAAAATTCCAGTTACAATATGTATGTTTTTCTTCAGTAATTCTCGCATTCCATAGTAGTTCTTCAAATGAACTCCATCTATCGTTATTACTACCTAGATTATTATATATATTATTATCTATTATCTGTTATCTATATAACGTTCGAATAGTTTATCTATTATCTAATACTAGATAATTTTTGTAAGAAAAAAATGTATCTATATCTATATAATTTAAAAACTATCTATTTACAACACTGTACGTTTAATCTTAACACATCTATAACGCTAATAATCTTTACAATTGCCTGCCTGTTTATACAATTTCAACTTTTAAATTTTTTACTCAAATTTTGTTTTACATAGGTACTTTTGTTCTAGGTTGATAGCTCTTTACAGTGAAAGCGTTTATGACTAGCGATTACTGATAGTTCTAATTATAAAAATTGGAAAATTAGATCTAATAAATTATTTTCTTGCTTAAACGTATTTCATAATATGAACATTAGCTTGTCGCCCTCGTCTCGCTTCACTGATAACAAATAGGTTTTTTTTCGACATATATGGTTACTTCGGCTTCATTTTATGACGTTCTCACCCTGTCGGTCCGTTTCAATATACCTTGCCACAGGTGCATGGTACACTCCACAGGTATTGTAAGGTATTTTGTCTTTTATAGGATTCAACAAACAACAGTTTCCAGTTAATCAAAAGTTTTTCTATTTTATGAACAGGAGTGGAGGGAACGGTAACATTACAAACAACCTTTATCTGTTGTTAAGGCCTGAACAATAAAGATTGTTTTTATTGTTACCGTTCCTCCACAGCGAACGATCCTATCCATAAAATAAAAGTCATTATATGCATGTACCGCTTTGTGTAAAAATGAAAACCAGAACAACTAACAATCCAAGATTTTGAAACTTTTTACACACAAAACAATGCTGCATCAATATCAGACAAAATTACAATTAATTGGTTATTGTGCACGTTCAAATCTCCCATTTGGCCAACATCATATCTTTGATAACATTAAAACATCACAGAGAATGGAAATCATGAAGTACATAGAATGAACGTTTTAGTGTACCACTGCTGTAACAAACAATATTAGACAGCAAAATTTCTTGCAACAAAAAACGTACCATCACAATAAATGCTGACATACTAAAAATAGTATCTATTTGAGTTTCACTAGAACGCAAATTAGAAAACGATTAAACTGATACACTAACAATACATTACACAGCATAGCGAGTAATACCATGGAAATTGTTGATTCGTTGAAGCTTAAAATATAATACAATTAAATATACAAAATCGCCATCTTTTATCGCAGATACTGGTACTTTGCGTAAACGCGGTTATTAAATAGTACTTAATTCAAATTTACAACAATGTTTTTAGAAAAACGAAAAGGTTTAATATGTATTTATTAGTAATATGTAACAAAATTGTATATAGTTGTGTTTTTGTTACAATATATAAAAGAAAAAAGTGTGTTTTGTTCTTATCTGTAATCATTATTGTTCTCTATTTTTAAGTTTATTTTGTAAGTCTGTGTATATACATATTTCGATATTTATATATGTGCCAGCTTTTGAATTCGATCTGGGCTTGTCGAGGATTTTAAATAAGGGGAAAGAAAAGATTTCAGAGTACTATGAGTAGTACCATTATAGCGGTTAATCTAACTAGCCGCCTAAAGATTAAATGTAGAAGTTGCCGTTGCAACATTTATATAACATTATATATATATGTGCATTCATTAAAATCTTTAAATGGTATGATTATCTTTTTTTATGTTACCGCAAACTCGAAGATACGAACCCCCTACCACCGCCGTGGATAAATATACAGCTTACCTATTAATACCTTGATGTTAAGGTAAAGAGAGAATACAAACTTAACAAACTGTATAGAGTATAGGTGAAAGGTAACAAAAGTATACTTTCTAATAAAGTAAAAACGTTTTTTATGTTACTAAAAAATGTTTTAGAAAACATTTTTAAAATATTACAATATCAATGTTTAAATGAAATATTTTTAAAAAGTAGCAAAAATATTTTATTGAAAAACATTTTTTATTACGACTATTTTAAAACGTTGTAACTTTTTTAAAACATGAAAAAAACGCTTACTTGCTGATTGGGCGATTTCTGTAAAGGCATTGTACACTGCCAGACCTTCTGTGTCTATTGAGGAGGATCTCCAAATACAGCCAATAACACCTCCAGTTTTTTTATCCTCACTTGTGGCGTTTCTAGGTCTACCACTTCTTGGCAAATCCTTAACGCTGCCAGTATGTTGGAAGCGTTTAAATGTTTTAGCAACAACGGATTTAGACATTAGATTTCTATTTGGATGTGTATTATTAAATAAATTACAAACGTCTTGTAAACTTCTGCATCTATCTCCGTAACCAAGCATCATAAAGAGTTTCAATTTTTCACGTTCATATAAACTCGCCATTGCTGATATCAAAAGAATGAAATTATTAATTTGACGTAAACAATAATCACCGATAAAGTTTGTTACGTGCATAAATTTAAATAATGCATTACCCTGTATATTGATTTAATTAAAAATTACTTTTATATTTCTCGACGCCATCTATCGGGTTCGTTGGTCTCTTCGTATTGAGTAGGCGATATCCGGTGAGATACCGGCATTTTGACTTTGACATCGTTCATGTTATAACCTATGTCTGCGTGAATTAAAAATCGTTTTCTCAAATCATCCACGTGTTGAGACACGATGGAAAATAGAAGTTTTCTTAATTAACTAATTTAATCCACGCAGGGTAAGTGGTTTTTGTTATTTCTTTGATTATAGGTAATCTTTTCGTTAGCGCCATGTGCTACCTCCTAAATGTGGGTATTCTGGTTGTAATTTAAATCTACAAGGGAAAATTATAACTTCATTACGATAGTAAAGGATTCGAATCGTCACCGGCCGTTCCACCACAATCTGGCCCATGGTTCTAGTCGATACCGAAGTACGAGAGATTCACATCGACAAATATTTTGATGGGACGATTCTAACTATTGATAAGGCCCACGGTTAAAACTAATTAAACCACAGACAAGGGGTACAACAGCATTCGACAACCGGGTTATATTATGTGTACTTTCTTTAACCTTAAGTAACGATTTTTGTAGATCTTGATTTCGTGAGGCATTAGTTTGACACGATTTGCGACTCAAATTGTTTACAGGATTGCGTGCCGGGGAAAGCGCTTTCTTCGCACAAGTGGAAGTTCCTGTGTTAGTGGTAAGTGTTTTATGTATCTTATTCGTTGTCAGAAAGGTCGCTCACGAAACTGTTGTGAATATTAATTCCGTATTTACTAACGTTATTGGATTACCATTTAGATAGTAATTTTTCTTGCTTATTTTGTGTTACGTATGCTGTGTACTACCAATAATTATTATGATAGTTTAATATTAATGCCGTAATTATTATCATTATTTCGTGTATCCCGCATGTTGCATACCAATGATATTTACTATAAACTATTCTTCACTATTCATGTCGACGTAATTTACTTATGTACTGTGTGTTGCCGATACTACTGGTTACTTGTTCTTTTATGACAACATACCTTTCTCTTTGGATCGTCGCTATCTAATAACAAACGTTGGCTACTCGAACAGCCGAGTATAAGGATTACGAACCTAACATCGTGTTACAAGTGTGAACCGTTCTGTCCTGAGCAAGATAGAAAAGTTACTTTGGACCCGCTCTGGCGCCCTTAAGCATAGTTTCTGTGAACCCCCCTACTCACGACTATTGTGAGTTGGCCGTGCAGGTTCGTAAAATACCAAAAGCTTGTAACAAGTTACCTCGCTCGAGTTTGTTTATCGTTATTTTGTCTTCGATATACCGACTTAATTGATGTAAATACTTGCATCGGCGTTTTTTTGAAAAAAATGTTGCTGTTTTAAAGAGAGAAAATACTCTATCAAATGGTGAGGTAAAAGTAATGTTCTCATTTAAAAAAATTACGCGGAACGGCGTACGATGTACGGAGTTACGCTCTCGATGACAAAAGAAGTCAAATATCTGGGACTTACTCTTGATACTACCTCGCTCGAGTTTGTTTATCGTTATTTTGTCTTCGATATACCGACTTAATTGATGTAAATACTTGCATCGGCGTTTTTTTGAAAAAAATGTTGCTGTTTTAAAGAGAGAAAATACTCTATCAAATGGTGAGGTAAAAGTAATGTTCTCATTTAAAAAAATTACGCGGAACGGCGTACGATGTACGGAGTTACGCTCTCGATGACAAAAAAAGTCAAATATCTGGGACTTACTCTTGATACTACCCACACAGCACGCGAGATGCAATGGATATACATATTTATCCATATAATATCCATTGATGTACATCCGTAGTTTAATATCCATTGTATATGCACCTTATATACATTCATGGATATCTGTGAAATAGGATTATCTTAAGTGTTATAAGTGTTATGTTCGGAAACATTTTTTGTTATGTATCATGTTACATAATTTTGTGAGTTGCTATTTTTTATCAAAATTATTTAGAAATAATTATATTCTCTAAAATTTAACATTTGTAGTAAATATTTAACATGCAACAACAAATTTAATGAAAAATTGTAAAAGTAAAAAAAAAATACTTGGCGCGGTTTAATTTAAACTTTCTTCGTTGTTCGTTTGTTTTCGCCAAGGTTTTCGCGTATATTATATTATCGCCACTGAATTATTGCACACGCAAACTTTTTGACTTTTTGTTTAGCTTGTATTTATCGTATGCAAACCATTTTGTGCTTTAAAATTTCGAAAAAATGTGTTTGTTTTTCATCATTTAGGATGGGTAAACAAAATAAGTAAGTATTAAATTCAAATATTAATTATTTCTTAATAATAAATATATAACCTAAAAACTAATACGTTTTCGAGCAAATATATAATGACTTTGGAATTTGTAATCTAAAAGCCAGTTTGTAAGTTATCTACAATTTCCCAATTCATTATTCTTATTGCTGAGTTTTATTTAATTGAAATTTTTTTTTAGATCGATTCAATCTACTTTGTTGGATGAAAAGATACAGCAAACGAGACATGTTTTAACCAAGTAATTGGTCTGGATCAAGCAAAACAAATTTGTAAAAAGATTTTAAATTTAATTTATGGTAAGAGGCTTCAGAGTATTTTATAGTTGATAGGTTAAAACTTAAAACATTAACTTTATATGTATATTAACGTAATGTGATTTCAAGTGCATTACTGCCAAACTCGACTTTCGTGTTGTATTTTATTTCACGACTATTTACAAAGCAATTCTTTATAATTACTTCAAAAACTTCAAAATTTAGTTTAGAAATTGCTAAAAAAGTGCATAAGTTATTTGAGTAGCATTACAATGTAATTTTTATTTTACAGTATCCATAAGAAAAAATTCAAATTGTGGTGCAGCTTTACAACACGCAATAAACACCAGGAGTAGTGGGTACGAAAGACGCCAATAAACATAAGCACAGAATGAATGTAAATAGGTTTTTTATATTTTTAAAATTTTTTTCAGTACATATATGGACATTGTATGTTAAGTTTCCAAATTGTTTTATTAATTAAATTAAAAATGATAATACCATTGTATGCATTTAATTTGTGTTAAGTTGCTAACATTGCCAATGCTGTTAAAATTGCGCACTATTTATGTGATGGCAAAGTACATATTATATTGCACAGATTTCACTGGCATTCTGCATTTAACTTGTATTAATATACATAACTTGCCGATATTGGTTCGATGCAATTTCTGCATTGGCAAGATTCATCCGGCAATATATCGGCCGGTGTGTCACCTGGTTACCGGCAGTGTACTTCATTTTAGTACATTGCCAGCATTCTGAGTGCCGGCTAAGGAGTACATTGCCAGTACAGACCCATTGATTTGTGTTTATTGGGTAAAGACAAGGTATTTTTGCATATTTGAATTTACTTTTGCTGTACATTAATCTAGTAAGTATTTGGATTCCTATAATATAAATAATGGATAAAAGCTCTAGAAAAATGAGAGAATGTGTAAATAAAAAAGTTCGATTGTGTTTGAGTGAAAATGAACAAGTGGTCATATTTTCTGTGGACCAACCGGAGTTGTTGCATCTGGAAAATATCACTATATTGGCATTTTGTATTGACTTTATTTGACGTGTGGCCAAATTTTTTTCTTAATATATAGATATGCACATATATTTTATCTACATATGAAGGTTCTATAAAAAAATGAATGTTTATTATACTTTAATTAAATGTTCATTGAACCTCCATATGTATGTATTTTGTACGTCCATATGACTGTTCAATATATCTCCATATGGATGTAAAATGTTTATCTACCTGGAGGTCATACTATGAAGATTTTTCCGTGACGGAATGATATATCCAGTGGACCTTCATTCTTGCTCCATAATATTAAATATGGATGTTCGATGCACCTCCGGTATCCATGGTTGGTGTGTACATTTCATATCCATTAGATATGCTTGTGCTGTGTGGGTAGACTGACTTTCAATGCTCATCTAGAAAAAGTCACAACGAAGGCCATCAGGGTTCTCAATATAACCAAACGGATGGTCGGGCACACATGGGGATTGAAACCCACAATGACCAAATGGTTATATACTGTGGTAACAAGACCCATCATCACATACGGCGCGCTTGTATGGGGTGAGAGAACCAACCTGAAAAGCACAGCTGCAAAGCTAAACAAAGTCTACTGATAACAGGAGCGATGAGAAACACGCCCACAGCAGCCATGTGTTGAACTAGACAGTTACATTTTTTAAGTTTAAGTTGGTAGTTAGTTAGTTACAAATGTTGTTGCTTGTATTACAATCGTTTAATGTAGTATGCATTATTTTCTAAAAGTATTTTGGTGTTAATAAACGTCTTATTATAATTTTGTACATTTCCACGCTAAAGTTAAACTGTCGTACTATAGAATTACAACAGGTTATGAGCACAGATTGTGAGGTGTGCAAATTGTAAGAAGAATAAAGTTTACGTTTATGGAAGGTGTGTACAAAAATGGCGGACGCAAATAAAGTCATGATTGCAAAGCTGAATACAGAAAACTACTTCACATGGAAGTATAAAGTTGAATTATTGTTAATTAAAGAAAACTTGTGGAGTGTTGTTAATGAAGCAAAACCGGAGTTGGCTGAAGATGGCTCGAATTCGAAGGAAATAATCGAATGGCAACGACGAGACGATCAAGCACGCTCAACCATAGGTTTGTTGGTTGAAGACAATCAATTGTGCCACATTCGGACAAAGACGACAGCGCAGTCAACGTGGTTTTCCTTAAAGGAATGTTATGAAAAGGACACGCTTGGTAACAAGGTCAGTCTAATGAGAAGAATTTGTAATTCAAAAATGGATGAAAATGGAGATATGGAAAAACATATTTCAATTTTGTCAAATTTATTTCAAAAACTTGTTGACCTAGGCGAACAGCAATTATCGGAAAAATGGACGGTTGCTATGGTATTAAGCAGCTTACCGAGAAGCTACGATGGGCTGGTAACGGCGCTTGAAGCTAGGCCTGAAGGCGATTTAACTATTTCCTTGGTTAAATCAAAGTTAATTGATGAATATAATCGTCGTAAAGAATTTAATGGTGGTAATAACAGCTGCAGTAACTCAATTTTAAAAACAGTACAGCAAATTAAGTTATCCTGTTTTTTCTGTAAAAAGAGCGGTCACCTAAAGAAGGAATGTAAAAAATTCAAAGCTTGGAAAGAAAACAAAAACAAGGATGGAAATCTCACGAGTAATGATAGAGTGAATAGTGTCGAACAAGGTCAAGAATTTCTGTTTACCTTATCGCATACAAAAACAACTGACTGGATTGTTGATTCTGGTGCTACAAGTCACGTAGCAAGTGATAAGAATTTGTTTGATAAACTTGAGAATACGCAAGGCAATGACCTGAATGTTGCAAACGGTGAAAAAGTACTTGTGCAAGGTAAGGGTTCGTGTAAGATTAGATTTGTTAATTCTGACGGTGAAATTTATTGTGCAACGGTGAACAATGTTTTGTATGCACCGGAAATTAATGGGAATTTATTATCAGTAAAGAAATTAATTGATGATGGATATACAGTAAATTTCACGAACAATATCTGTGAAATAAAAATAAAGGAAAAGCAGATAGCGGTTGCAAAAACAAATGGACATTTATACACGTTACTTCAAACAAATAAATTGTGCGCGGTAAATGAATATGAACATAATTCGCAGTGCATTCATAATTTATTGGCATCGTATTTTTGGCCATCGCGATCCGAACGCTATTAAGACTGTGTGTTCAAATGACTTATTGAAAGATATAAAGATTGTCGATTGTGGTTTAAAAGTGAAGTGTAAAGTTTGCCTGAAAGCAAAAGCTACGAGACTTCCATTCGCAAAGAAAAGTACAAGTAAATTCTCAGAGGTACTTGATCTGGTTCATACGGATGTGTGCGGTCCAATGTCTACCGCGTCATCCAGTGGAAAACGATACGTGTTAACATTCATTAATGATTTTTCGCGTTATACGATTATTTACTTACTTAAAGAAAAATCGGAAGTTGAAAATAAAATTAAGGAATACGTTGAAATGGTAAAGAATAAGTTTTCAAGGAAACCTAAAGTAATAAGGTCAGATCGAGGAGGAGAATATACAGGACATAAAGTAGTGGAGTACTTAAAAAATGAAGGAATAGAAATTCAATACACAGAGCACCTTACACGCCACAGCAAAATGGTGTTGCTGAAAGAAAAAATCGAACTTTGATTGAAATGACAAGATGTATGCTGGTGGATGCAGATTTGCCACATGTTTTTTGGGCTGAAGCTGTAAATACGGCAAATTATCTTCAGAACCGTTTACCAACAAAAGTAATTGAGACAACACCTTACCAAATTTGGAATAAAAGGAAAGCGAGTGCAAATCATCTCAGAATATTTGGTTCAAAATGTTTTGTGTATATTCCAATGGAAAAACGTCGCAAATTGGATAGTACGGCTACAGAGATGACATTTGTCGGTTATGATGAAAACTCAAAGGCATATAGGTGTTACGATGCAGTAAAAAACAAATTAGTAATAAGCCGTGATGTTCGTTTTTTCGATGTAAATACAGAAGAACTAATAAAGTTTAAAGCAAGTTCATCAATGGATATAAATGAAGATAAACCTAGTGTAGGGGACGAAGAAGAAATCATTGTTGGCCATTCATCAGAAAGAAACACTGATCCGGATGAGGATAGTGATAAAAATCATGAAAACGATGTTCAGGAGGAGCCGATGGTACCATTAAGAAAAATTTCTCAGCGAACGAATAAGGGTGTTCCACCACGCAGATTGACCTACGACGCAATGAAAGTTATTGATGATAATGAAGACCCAAAAACATTATCAGAAGCTTTGTCAAGTGAAAATAAGTCGGAATGGATTAATGCAATGAAGGATGAAATTGTGTCATTAAGAAAAAATAAAACATGGATATTGTGCGAATTACCTGAGAATCGAACAGTGATTGGGAGCAAACGGGTTTATAAAACAAAAACAGATGCTGAAGGAAACATCACTCGATTCAAGGCAAGACTAGTAGCACAAGGTTTTTCGCAAAAATATGGTATGGATTATGATGAAGTTTTTGCACCAGTTGCAAGGCAAGCAACGTTTAGAACATTATTGGCAGTCGCTTCAAAAGAAAAATATGTTGTTTTGCATTTTGATGCTAAGACAGCGTTTTTAAATGGAAAACTGGAGAAAGATATTTACATGAAGCAACCACCAGGATTTATTGAAGATGAAAAAGAAAAAATGGTTTGCAAATTATTGAAAAGTTTATATGGCTTAAAACAGGCAGCTAAATTGTGGTATGCGGAACTGAATAATTTGTTAATCAAAGCTGGTTTCTTACAAAGTGAAGCTGATCCATGTCTGTACGCAAAAAGGGATGGCAATGAATGGTGTTTTCTCATTGTTTATGTCGATGATATGATCATTGCTTCCAGATCACGAGACGTGATTGCTCAGGTGAAAAATGATATAGGACTTGTGTTCGAAATACAAAACTTGGGCGATGTAAAACTTTATCTTGGCATTGAAATCATTAGAGATGATCAAGGAACGTATCAGTTAAGTCAAACAAAGTACATAAAGAAGATAATAAAAATGTTTGGTCTTCAAGATGCAAAGGTGTCAAAGATTCCAATAAACAGTGACTATTTCAAGACAAATTCAACTTCTAATAACGACTTGTTGTTATCAAATAAGGAATATCAACAATTACTTGGATGTCTACTTTACATAGCAGTTAACACAAGACCAGATATATCGGCGAGTGTTTCAATTTTGGCTCAAAAGGTTAGTGTTCCAAATCAAAGAGATTGGATTGAATTGAAACGAATTGTTAGGTATTTAAAGGGAACGTCGGAATTAAAATTAACACTTGGAAATTACGACAATAAAAACAATGAAGTATTGTGCGGATATGCGGATGCAAATTGGGCAGAGAATAGAATTGACCGGAAATCCAACAGCGGCTACATTTTCTTTGTTAACGGGGGTGCTGTAAGCTGGGGATGTCGTAAGCAAATGGTTGTGGCATTATCGACTATGGAAGCCGAATTTATTGCTTTATCAGAAGCTTGTCAAGAAGGTATATGGTTGAGAAGACTGTTGAATGACTTAAAACAAGACGTACGAGAACCAATAAAAATTTATGAGGATAATCAAAGTTGTTTGAAGTTTATTCAAATGCACGGCGTATCCAACCGTAGCAAACATATCGATACAAAGTACAGGTTCGTGCAGAATTGTGTAGAACAGAAGATTATATTCTGCGAATACTGTCCAACTGATCAGATGCTGGCAGATATACTGACGAAGCCAATGACTGAAAAACAATTGCGTGAGCTTCGAGAGAAGACAGGTTTAACTTGAAAAAATGAGGAGGAGTGTTGAACTAGACAGTTACACTTTTTAAGTTTAAGTTGGTAGTTAGTTAGTTACAAATGTTGTTGCTTGTATTACAATCGTTTAATGTAGTATGCATTATTTTCTAAAAGTATTTTGGTGTTAATAAACGTCTTATTATAATTTTGTACATTTCCACGCTAAAGTTAAACTGTCGTACTATAGAATTACAACACCATGAAAGCACTACTTTCACTTCCACCATTACACCTCGTTGTAATAATGGAAACAAGACAAGCAGCCTGCAGATTAATGGACACGCGTCAATTACCGAAAAAAACAAACCGGGTATATATACAACGTGCTGCGTGAAGAAACAATCTTAACCATGAAATCCGACTTCGCAAAAAATTATCACATTTTAAAGAAATTAAAAGTGATAATACTGCCACGAGACGAGTAGACAAACAAAATTTACGTATGCGTATAATATTTATGCGCATTCAAAAAAACGGATCATATTCGAACTCTTTGCCGCCAATTAATTTAATTTCATAATTATATTTGTTGTAAACTATTCATATAATTTGACAATACAATTACTAATGAATAAATATTGTAGTAATAGATATGACATATTTTACAATTGCGGAATTTAAACCAAAGACAATTAAATATTTATAACAACAGGGACAGACAAAACATATCATACACAAGCTACAACGTCAAATTAAACAAAAAAACAACCATAAATTACAAGCAAAAGCACGATTTAATTGAAATAATTGAACTTATTGCTTATACGTGAGTAGTGGTAATCACCATAAAATAACGTAAATATGACGTGATCAAGTAATAGTCATATTGACGTCGTTAAATGAAAGTCAGATATACGTCGTTTTTGAGACAGTGACGTTAGATTCCAAAAAATCACCATAATATGACGTCATTTATTCAATACCAATCTAGATTAATTTATATATATATTTTACAACACTGCTGACAACTCCCCCTCAAGTAAGATTACATCACCAAAAACCAATTACCCTGTAACTATTTTTTTTAATGACAACCAATGACCACGTTTATCTCGGGGGCTTCCATCCGATCGAAACTCCATCCGCTTGAGTTGGCTTGAGTCAAATCAATCCTCATTTAAAACTAAAGTGTTGTTGTCGACAAGCGCTTGTTCCGATTGGATAATCTTCGTTTGAGGCCATTTCAATTGAAAAAAGATGGAAGTAACATAAAAAGGAGATAGCTATAGTTTTTTATAATTGACTTCACTTGGGCGCGAAGTGAATCAAACACGTTTTTTCGTAGATCTCTGTGTTGTTTGGTTAAATATGGACGTAAAGAAGAGATATTGTAATAACAAAAAGAGGAACGTGTGGGGAAGTAAAGAAGTCCGTTATTTTATTAGCTTAATTACTCTAGCCATTTCACTTTCGGCATATAGCTGCAATCTAAAATGGTTTTTATTTAAAAAAATTCACTAAAACTGTTTCACTTCTTATTCTTACTCAGGGGTAGGCAAAATACACCTTATTAGGTAATTGAAATACAAAATACAAATTACATTAATATTGTGTATTTAAAATACTAGATACAAAATATAGAATATAAAATGTCGAAAATATAAAATAGTATTTGAATTACAATTAAAAATACAAAATAGTTTTGTAACACAAAAGTAACTTGTAAAAAGTCTTCATTCACTAGCAAATTGAACTCTTTTTTTTAACAAAAGGGTTTATTTCGCTTCAAAAAACTAATTTTTCAAATTGTTCGTCTGATAAACTACGTATAATGTATAAAATTTACAAATGAAAGTAGACGTTCCACTGATGCAAAAGAACAGAAACTTGTATTGAATCTAATCTTATAAACATTTTTCTTACTTTAGGATATGTTTTTAGATTAAGAAACGATTAAGCAAACTTTACAGGCATAATTGTTGCAGACTTCAGACTTTAATTGAATAGTTACATAAACGTATAAAATTAACGGTTTACTAATTTACTTTAATCTTGAGTAATTGATGTAATTGAAATACTCAAAATACATCAAACAATGCATTTGAAATACAAATTACAAAATACTATTTTCAGTGTTGTGACAGGTACACATTTTTTGGTACCTAGGAACAGGTACATTTATTTAAAAGTACCTATGTACAGGTGAGGTACAGATTTGGCAAACGTACCTAGGTACAGGTACAGGTACAAAAAAAATGTACCTTAAAATTTCAGGTACTTATTTATGATCATAGAAAATACAATTTTAGTAAACCAACTCTTATTTGTGCGATCTCATCGAAAAACGATAGAAATAATTACAGCTATAAAATGCATGAAATGATTGAAATCAATCAACGATGCTACTATATTAATCACTGTTGATGACACACACAGTAGCTTCTGTGAATCTCAGTAAAAATATTAAAATTTATACAAGTTTTGTAATTGCAGTTTATTGAGCAATGATATTGCTGTTTATTGTATGAAGTGCATTATTTAATAATAAAAATAGGATTACTTATTCTTAAATGTTTTTCTTAAGGTTTTGGGACTAAATTATAAGATACTGAACAGGAAGGGTAATGCATGGCAGTTTAGTGATACAGTTGACGTCGGTTAGTAAGTACTTCAAGAGACCGATCATTTTGTACTTATCCGAGAAGACTTGCTATTCGACGTACACGACACCTTAATTTTCATTGAGGTCGTGCTTACAGCATTTATGTTATACCGTTGGTTATACCCGTCTCGGCTATGTTTATGTAATTTAGTATAATACAAACTCAAATATGTCGTTTTTAGAATGAGTCATTAAGCACGTATTGTTTATATAAGCAGAAATACGATTTGTAATAAATTTTATTATAATGTCATTGTGTTATATAATCAGTTATAATTGTTTGCTTTTTCCTAGAACTCCACAACTCTTTTCTCTAAAAATCATCTTCTATTTTATACAAATTATTACGTTTCGAAATTTATCGCATTCGGTTTGATACCCTGGCTACTCATGTTAACAGTCCGATTGCATTGTTGTAATTGATTCATCCGAGGGCTGTTTTTAAGTGTGCTGTCACTGCCTACATTTGCACTTTTAACAAGGAAGTTTTATACACATTAACGGTACCCTTCGGGTATCATTAAGGAAAGATTGCGTAGGTCACGTACTATTTTTGGAAGGTTTTAGTAATTTCAAATGTGATTAAGTCCGAAACAAATATATAAAGTGTACAATACATGTACGCTTAAAAGTACCTATTTTATTAGGTACTTAGGTACAAAGGTACTTGCTAAAAAGTACCTAGGTACAGGTAAATGTACATAAATTAAAAAGTACCTTTCTATAGGTACTTAGGTACACAAAAATTACCTAGGTACTTGTACCTAGGTACATTTACCTAGGTACATCTCAACACTGACTATTTTACATTGCATCTAAATACAAATTACAAAATACAATTGTATTTTAAATACTAATATTTGAAATACAAGTAATTCGTTACTGCCCAGCACTGTTCTTACTGTAGTATGGCATTAATCCTTGTCCTACGACGCTGACGCCATTTCATCAAAATTATAATATTATTATTCATCATATTACACATTAAAAGGTATAGATTAAAAACTAAAACCATAGCAGTCATTGTTGCATTGAACACTGCCAAAGTTCTGTGGTATGGCAGACACTTCTGAGCAACGTGCTGAAAATATAAAACATAGTAATAAAAACTGTTTTTTAACAACACTGAACAAAATTTACGGAAATATGAGAGAAAAATCAATAAAAATTTGTCGAATTTGTTCACTAGAAATAGTAGAAACCGAGCAGTATTACTTTCTCAACAACGACAATAAGTTAATCCTACAATTCAAATTGTTGAACATTTTACCAAAAATTGTAAGTACAACTGATTATATTCTATCGAGTAACATTAACTTTCTTACAGGATCTAAGCATCACACCGAATCCAATTTCTTGTAACAGATGTATGATTACTATTGAAGAAATATATGAATTTAAGCAACTCTGTATAAAAACAGAAACGACTGTAAGAAACTTACGACAACAAGGTGAAATTAAAGAGTTGCAAGCCAATAAAATTAAGGTAGAATTTGCAAACTTGCGAACCATCAGTGATGACTACTTGGAAATTAATAAGGATGTGCCTGTATGCCTTGAGGAACCTTCAAAAACAAAACTGTACTATTGTTACAACTGCAATTTCAATGCTAACAAAAAGACTATTTTAATTCGACACCTAAAAATGCAACACACTGGCAGAAAACCATTTAAATGCAATATATGCCGTTACTACTGTATCACCAAGTCGCATTTAAAAACTCATATGCGTAAGCACACTTGTGTAAAACCATTTAAATGCAATATATGTGATTACTGCTGTACCGCCAAGTCGAAATTAAAAATTCATATGCGTAAGCACACTGGTGAAAAACCATTTAAATGCAATGTGTGTGATTACTGTTGTAACTATATGCCAAATTTAAAAAAGCATATGCGTACGCACACTGGTGAAAAACCATTTAAATGCAATATATGTGATTACCGTAGTAACAAAATGACAAATTTAAAAATGCATATACGTAGGCACACTGGTGAGAAACCATTTAAATGCAATATGTGTGACTACTGCTGTACTACCAAGCCGCATTTAAAAATTCATATACGTATGCACACTGGTGAGAAACCATTTAAATGCAATATATGTGATTACTGCTGTATAACCAACTCGGATTTAAAAAAGCATATGCGTACGCACACTGGTGAGAAACCATTTAAATGCAATATATGTGATTACCGTAGTAACAAAATGACAAATTTAAAAATGCATATACGTAGGCACACTTGTGAGAAACCATTTAAATGCAATATGTGTGACTACTGCTGTATAACCAACTCGGATTTAAAAAAGCATATGCGTACGCACACTGGTGAGAAACCATTTAAATGCAATATATGTGATTACCGTAGTAACAGATTGGCAAGTTTAAAAATGCATATACGTAGGCACACTGGTGAGAAACCATTTAAATGCAATATATGTGATTACCGTAGTAACAAAATGACAAATTTAAAAATGCATATACGTAGGCACACTTGTGAGAAACCATTTAAATGCAATATGTGTGACTACTGCTGTATAACCAACTCGGATTTAAAAAAGCATATGCGTATGCACACTGGTGAGAAACCATTTAAATGCAATATATGTGATTACTGCTGTGCCATCAAGTCGCGTTTAAAAATGCATATGCGTATGCACACTGGTGAGAAACCATTTAAATGCAATATATGTGATTACTGCTGTATAACCAACTCGGATTTAAAAAAGCATATGCGTACGCACACTGGTGAGAAACCATTTAAATGCAATATATGTGATTACTGCTGTGCCATCAAGTCGCGTTTAAAAATGCATATGCGTATGCACACTGGTGAGAAACCATTTAAATGCAATATATGTGATTACTGCTGTATAACCAACTCGGATTTAACAAGGCATAAGCGTACGCACACTGGTAAAAAACCATTAAAATGCAATATATGTGATTACTGCTGTGCCATCAAGTCGCGTTTAAAAATGCATATGCGTATGCACACTGGTGAGAAACCATTTAAATGCAATATATGTGATTACTGCTGTATAACCAACTCGGATTTAAAAAAGCATATGCGTACGCACACTGGTGAGAAACCATTTAAATGCAATATATGTGATTACTGCTGTGCCATCAAGTCGCGTTTAAAAATGCATATGCGTATGCACACTGGTGAGAAACCATTTAAATGCAATATATGTGATTACTGCTGTATAACCAACTCGGATTTAACAAGGCATAAGCGTACGCACACTGGTAAAAAACCATTAAAATGCAATATATGTGATTACTGCTGTGCCATCAAGTCGCGTTTAAAAAGCCATATGCGTACGCACACTGGTGAAAACCCATTAAATGCAACATGTGATTACTACTGTACCATCAAGTCGTGTTTGAAAAGTCATGCGTAAGCACATTGGTGAAAAACATTTTAAATGGAATATATGTTATTACTGTAGTGGCCAAATGCAAACTTTAAAAAATGCATATGCACACTGAAAAACGATTTAAACGCAATATATATGATTACTGTAGCAGTCGGTTGTATCTTAAAGAAGCACATTAGTAAATAACGACTGAAATACTTCGGTTAATTTGTAAAGGACTAGTGGGCGATGTGTTTCTGCGCGACATTCTAAATACATTGGCTTAGTGAAACGCCAATTATTGTATTACAACAGAAAAACAGTGACGTAACATTAAAGTGTTTAATTTAGTCGTTGAGTGAAGGAATACATACGGGCGTAGAGTTGTTGAGAGATGGTGATATTATTAAAGTTGTAAATTTGACTTTTAGTTAATTAAACAGTAACAAATAATGTAATTTGCAATTTTTGTTTCCCATATCGGTTAGTATTGGTTATGTGGTCTTAGTGTTTTTTAAGTTGAGGTGCACTGTATATGGTTGGAAACAAGATTTGGTTAGTTAAATCTACATAATATATTGTAATATAAAGCTATAGGTTGTAAATGCAGTTATGGGAATTACATTAGAGTGTTTTCCTATTGCTGATGAGCCCCAAAAGGGCAAAACTGTCGTCCAGTAGTTCACTCTGGTGGCATTTGCACAATTGCATTAAACCATAAATACATGAATGAATACTTGTCGGTCTAACTAATTTGTATATTACAAAATTTTCAAACTCTGGTATCTTGCAACATTTTGTTTTTGACATTTTTAACTTGCAGAAACTTAGATAAAATTAGGTCGCGGTTCAATGTTAAATTCTTTACATACATATATGTATATATTTTGATATGCGTATGTACAGTCAATAAATTAAAAATCGAGACACTACCTGCGTCCGAATACAAGAATTTAGTTGTTTGAATGGGGTTTAACCCTATCAATTACAGACCCTAAATAGTTTCAGGTAAACTATTTATTGTCCATACTTTGCAGTCTGCTAGTTGTTTTTACTAAAGAATGATTTTATCGTTTACGTTTGCAATGCACTGCTTTTGGCGGTTACATTTTTAAAGAAATTTAAATTTGGAAATGCATAATCAAATTGGTTAGTAGTTTAAGCTTGATTACTAAGATAAACAACTAAAAGACTAAAGTAGATTTAAGAAAAGCACAGCATTATTATTAACGTATATAACAATTAATAAATAATCCACAATTTTTTTAAAAGCAATTATTTCATTACAGCATACCACTGCTTAAATACCTACTAATGTTAAATCGTTGAAGACGAAACGGGTTATTGAATTGTTACGATCATTTTATTTATTCTGATTGACATTTTGTCATTCAATTTATATCAAAAAAATCAAATAGCAGAAAACAATTATTTTTTCTATAAATTAGACAAACCGTTAAAACGTAAAGTAATCGTATTCAACAAAAAATCGTCAATGTTTGTTTTCTTAAATGTAGCAAATTACTATATTCAATACGGTAATTTTTTACAGACATTGTTACCTACAAGTGATCATGAATTAATATTTTTTTCTAAAAGTGCAAGGACACGTTTTGTCTGCAACAATATAGCACCAGTAGGTATTTAGGAAATGATATTCGCTAATTAGCTTGTGTGTAAGAATTTCTTAAACACAAGAATAATATATATCATTAAATTGTTTTTTTGTAATTATTTAAGTTAATTGTCAAATTTAATTTATAAACCAACAAAATTCCAAGATTAAAATAAATCCTACTATTTAGAAAACGTAACAAAAAGTATACAAAGGTCATTAAAAGTAACAAAAGAATCGTGAAAATACCGGAAATGTATTTATTGTGATGATAATTATATATTGTATAAAAATTTCTTAACTCATGGTATTTGGAAATATTGATTTAAATCAACTAAAATTTAGTCTACTAAGTAGTTGTGCACGTTTTCACACTGAGTTATAATGTATAATAAATTCCAGAATTTCTTAAAATCGCAATCAAAACAATTTGCCTTTAAAAAAATAGCAATACAAATTTACAATTGAATAAGAAATCTTTTTTGATTATTATTTTGTCACAAGGTAATCTTAAATTCTGACTGTACGTGTTATAATACCTAAATGTTATGCAATAAACTGATACTCATATTCGTTAATGAAACGTTTATTATACTAAAATATTTTATAACCATATGGAGCATAAAACTAATAACGATATAACTCCTTTGTTTTGAATACATTCCTTTAACCGCCTGGGTATGGATGCTATCAAATGATTTAAATATTCCACACTAATTGTCTCCCAAGCATTTTCAATTGCTCTAACTAATTCATTGCGATTTTTAGGTATGAAGATGGGACCTTGTTGTTCTTGAAGATATGCACCATGCACTTCGCTTGTTAGGGCAACACGTTTAGGTTATTTTTTTGTAACCAACGACGAACCATCGTGGATGCGCTTGTAACAAAAAAAGTGTCAAAACCATTGTGTCAAATCAAGAAAAATTAAGTTTATGATATATAACAGAAAACTTATTTGTTGAAATACATAATTTCTGTCTGGATATACAATTTCGACAGACGGCTCCATAACATCCCGCAATATATTCAAATATACCTCAGAATTTAGTCCACCATCGATGATCCAACAAATTCCTGGACCTCTCGAGCTAAATCAACCCCACACATTCACAAAAAAGTAGCCACTACGTTTTGTTTTCCTAACACGATTTGCCTCATAACGATTTTCTCGGGATCAATACACTATAACAGGACCATCGTTAAAACTTTTAAATCTTTTTTCATCGCTAAAAATGACGTGATCCCAAAGCTCTAATGGCTGGTTGACATATTGTCTGGCATACTCATTAGTGTAACAAAAAAAATTCTAAGATTTAAATAACCTTATTCATTTTAGTAAGTATGCAAGGATAACAAAAGAATTGGAAAAAGTTTCCATAAATACCAATGATAACCCTAATATATTTCAATGTTTCGATCGTTATTTGAAATGCCTGCACATATAAATACTGAGATAAGGGTTCGAATTGTGGCAGAGTTTGCTAATGGTGTTAGTGTTCGCGAAATAGCGCGTGTGGTAAATGTTTCGCGTGCTACTGTAGGACGTGTGCGTTTTAAATGGCATCGTGAACATACAATTGATAGAGTGGTAGGTAGTGGCAGAAAAAAAATTTCCACTGTAGCTCAAGATGAAGCATTAAGAGCATATGTGATTGAAAATCCATTTTCCACTTGTAAAAATGCTATACGTCAAACAGCATTTCCTGGATGTGCAGTAACAGCTGGTGCAAGATTGAAAGACAGTGGAATTAAAAAATATACAGCTGTCTCTAAAAAGAAGCTTAGTGAGCAAAATCGAAAAAACCGCTTAGAGTTCGCCAGACAATATGTCAACCAGCCATTGGAATTCTGGAATAATGTCATTTTTAGCGATGAAAAAACCTTTGAAAGTTTTAACGATGGCCCTGTTAAAGTGTATCGATGTCGAGGAAATCGTTATGAGGCCAATCATGTTAGAGAAACTAAACGTAGTGGCTACTTTTCTGTCAATGTGTGGGGTTGGATTAGCTCGAGAGCTCCAGAAATTTGTTGAATCATCGATGGTCGACTAAATTCTCAGGGTTATTTGAATATATTGCGGGAGCCGTCTGTCGAAATTGTATATCTAGACAGAAATTATGTATTTCAACAAATAAGTTTTCTGTTATATATCATAAACTTAATTTTTCTTGATTTGACACAATGGTTTTGACACTTTTTTGTTACAAGGGCAATGTGCCTATAGACGCATCCACGATGGTTCGTCGTTGGTTACAAAAAAATTACCTAAATGTGTTGCCCTAACAAGCGAAGTGCATGGTGCATATCTTCAAGAACAACAAGGTCCCATCTTCATACCTAAAAATCGCAATGAATTAGTTGGAGCGATTGAAAATGCTTGGGAGACAATTGGTGTGGAATATTTAAATCACTTGATAGCATCCATACCCAGGCGGTTAAAGGAATGTATTCAAAACAAAAGAGGTTATATCGTTATTAGTTTTATGCTCCATATGGTTATAAAATATTTTAGTATAATAAACGCTTCATTAACGAATATGAGTTTCAGTTTATTGCATAACATTTAGGTATTATAACACAGTCAGAATTTAAGATTACCTTGTGATAAAATAATAATCAAAAAAGATTTCTTATTCAATTGTAAATTTGTAATGCTATTTTTTTTTAAAGGCAAATTGTTTTGATTGCGATTTTAGGAAATTCTCGGATTTATTATACATTATAATTCAGTGTGAAAACGTGCATAACTAGTAGACTAAATTTTAGTTGATTTAAATCAATATTCCCAAATACCATGAGTTAAGAAATTTTTATACAATATATAATTATCATCACAATAAATACATTTCCGGTATTTTCACGATTCTTTTGTTACTTTTAATGACCTTTGTATACTTTTTGTTACGTTTTCTAAATAGTTGAATTTATTTTAATCTTGGAATTTTGTTGGTTTATAAATTAAATTTGACAATTAACTTAAATAACTAAAAAAAACAATTTAATGATATATATTATTCTTGTGTTTAAGAAATTCTTACACAAAAGCTAATTAGCGAATATCATTTTCTAAATACCTACTGGTGCTATATTGTTGCAGACAAAGCGTGTCCTTGCACTTTTAGAAAAAAATATTAATTCATGATCACTTGTAGTTAACAATGTCTGTAAACAATTACCGTATTGAATATAATAATTTGCTACATTTAAGAAAACAAACATTGGTATACGATTTTTTGTTGAATACGATTACTTTACGTTTTAACGGTTTGTCTAATTTCTAGGGAAAATAATTGTTTTCTGCTATTTGATTTTTTTGATCTAAATTGAATGACAAAAAGTCAATCAGAATAAATAAAATGATCGTAACAATTCAATAACCCGTTTCGTCCTCAACGATTTAGCATTAGTAGGTATTTAAGCAATGATATGCTGTAATGAAATAATTGCTTTAAAAAAATGTGGATTATTTATTAATTGTTATATACGTTAATAATAATGCTGTGCTTTTCTTAAATCTACTTTAGTCTTTTAGTTGTTTATCTTAATAATCAAGATTAAACTACTAACCAATTTGATTATGCATTTCCAAATTTAAATTTCTTTAAAAATGTAACCGCCAAAAGCAGTGCATTGCAAACGTAAACGATAAAATCATTCTTTAGTAAAAACAACTAGCAGATTGCAAAGTATGGACAATAAATAGTTTACCTGAAACTATTTAGGGTCTGTAATTGATAGGGTTAAACCCCATTCAAACAACTAAATTCTTGTATTCGGACGCAGGTAGTGTCTCGATTTTTAATTTATTGACTGTACAGCCATAGTCATTGGAAATGTCCCTAAAATGAGCAATACCGCACGTTCAGTCACGTTCTAATAGTATTAATCGTATTTATACTTGTAAATATATCCTAAGGTTATGGTTTTTTCTTTGTCGTATAAATACAAAAAGGTGATTACCATTACTTAATTTTGTATGTATTTCTCAAATCATACGAAAAGGCTTTTAAATATTACTCTCAAATAAACGTTTTATAAAACCAAAATTCTCTTTATATTTTTGTGCGAATTAAAAAACAAACACTTTTTTCTAATTTTGAATAACAATTTAATAACATATTTTTAATAAACATAGGACATACTATATCGTCAAATTTTTAGGTAATAAATGTTTTGAATATAAATGCCGTAATTATATTTGCAAAATTATTTAAAAAGTATTTGTTACGTCTAAATTTTAACTATTAATGTAATTTATTGAATTGTGTGTTCTGATAGTCATATTATTTTTGTATGTAGGATGTATAATCTGGCTTATCAGACCCGGAGTAATGTTAGTTATAGAAATATGCAGCGTTTGTTACTATATTTATAAACAATTTTTTGGTTTATGTAAAACTAGGTATTCTACCAGATATGCATCCTAGAGTTAAGCGGATTAACAAATACCTCACTTATTAATGATGTGTTGTCAATGAAAGTGCGGTAATGCTCATTTGAAAGACATTTAATGGTATTGACATCTATAAATACACCTTAAGGTTATGGCTTTTTGTTTGTCGTGTGACGCTTACTCCGGATTGCACTGCTTAGCTGTAGTAAAAGCTAATGAACGGAACGGTTCTCGGGCGCCAGATTTGTTCGAGGAATTTACTCTCCTGTTCGACGGTACTGTCCTGGTAACTACAGTGAAGACACGGTTGTCCAGGGCTTCAAACGGACCTAAAAGCGGAGCGAAGCGACGGAAATAAAATACACAATAGTAAATAAAAATAACTTTATTTATTCTTAAAATCAACAACGAACGGTACAGAAGCGGCGGCCACAACCAACAAGCGGAAGGTGATCTATAAACCGATGAGTGATTAGCGTGCGTTCGACAAGCGGTGACGTCGGTGACTAAGCGAGCAAGCATGCACTAGGGTAGCAACCTCCGTTGGTTGGATTGGTAGACGGGGTTTACTCGGATTCGTACTTGAGAGGGAGGAGAAGGGACGTGGGTACAGTACTAGAAGGCGTATCCGCAGGCCAAAGCCAAACACTACGGAGACTACATGTTGACGGCGTATTCACTGGCCAAAGCCAAACACTACGAATACGACGCTCGGTAATGGATGGAGGAAGGCGTATCCGCAGGCCAAAGCCAAACACTACGGAGACGACGTGTTGAAGGCGTATTCGCAGGCCAAAGCCAAACACTACGAATACGACGCCCGGTAAAGGATAGAGTAGGGAAGAGCAGACAAGGAGGGGAGCGGTATCTCCCCGGAGATCCGGTTAATAAAAGCAAAACGGCTTACCCTAAAATCCAGCTGGAACACAGAAACCCCGGAATCTTCTACGATGCGAGCTCCAACTGGAACTGGCGTTTCTGCGTCAACGTTCCGCTTTTATTTGTGACTCCGGAAGTGGGAAAACGGTTCAAGCGGGGATCGCCTGCGCTCTGACGGCTGAAACACCGGTAAGCGGGGATAGCGCGGGCTTAGTTGTGCGTTCGATACTAGCGGAAATCCCTTGTTTACATGTATTTACACGGATACGGGAATTTGATTAACTTAATTAATAATATACAATTCTTAACAAAAATAAATAACGGTTCTAAGTAACATAAGTATTATTCCTAAACTAAACAACATACGGCGCTATAAGTACAATTTGTAACGGTTCGTTACAGTCGTAAAAATACAAATAGATGATTACCATTATTAAATTGTATATGTGTTTCTTAAAATCATACGAGGAGACTTAAATATTACTCTGAAACAAGCGTTTTATGAAACCACAACTGCTTTTATGTTTTTGTGCAAATTAATAAACAATTCTACCGGATATGCATGTTAGGACTAAGCGGATTAATAAATACCTCACTTATTAATGAGTTTTATAATTACCTTTTGTAAATATATCATCAGGTTATGGCCTTTTGTCGTATAAATATAAATTTTTCATTTACAAAATTGTAATATAAATTGGGAGTTCCTAGTGGTAACATCTTTGTTTATGTGATTATAATATTTTGCGAATAAGCTTCGAAGATTAGGACAAATGGATTTTACCTTAGAATTAAGAGGAAGTATTGTTGGGATGGCACAAGCAGGAATGTCACCTCGAACAATATCACATGTTGACTTATCGGTAAGCATTTTTCTAAAATATATTTTTTACATTGCATTGCAACACAGTCAGCATGTATTAAATATGATCACTAACAATACTATTTTATAAGATATTAGAATCTATTAAATTGACGTCAAATTTTTAAATACCTATATCATGTATAATGGCTTTTAATATAGTACTCATGATAAATGTAATCTAATACTAAGAACTTAACACTTTGTAGATTAAACAAATCCGGCGATGGATTACGAACGGTCAGGAAGTTGGTAATAGGCCACTTGTAAGCAACAGACCACCTAAGCCTAGAATTACTTCTCGGCAAGAAGATGGGGACATACTCGGCTATATCTTACAAAATCCTTTTAGAACTTGCCAAAAAATAAAGGAAATCAGAATCAAATTTATATTAATAATATGTAATTTGACACTAACAACATACACAAAACAAAATATTATTTAGACAAAAGACGATCAAACCAATGTACTTATAATTCTGAAATAACAATTATATACAAACACTTCTGTGGCACAACTACAATAGTCGCCGACTAACTAACAGGAAGTTCGTGTCGTAGGTTCGAACCTCATCCAAGCCAAGTCTAAGTCAAACGAATAAAATACTCTTTTTTCACGTTGTAACAACAGGGAGGGAGTTGCTCAACAGATATGTATCAGAAATTGTGTAAATAAATACTTACTGAGCTATTGTACGTTAAATGTATGTATAGGGTATATTTACAGGTGCGATACCTATTCAACGTAAGTTTTTTAGTCAGAATATAACGCATCGCTACCGATTCAATAAATAGATTTTTTATGTAATCTATATTCCAACTGTATTAAAACCAGTGTCGTCGCTGTACTAAAAGAGTATAAGTTGCTTTATAGAGTAAAGATTTAAAGGTTATATACAGTCTGGTTATACGGGAAGATTAAATCTTGCGATAATTTCAGTTGTTATATAAACACATCGAATTTTATCAATGAAAGAAGTTTTGATATGTGAATACGTATGCAAAGCGCTGCTTTTTCTCCTTATTACCGTATCTTATTAATTTCCAATTGTAGCGACATCTTATCAACAAATCTATGCAACTTAAACCTGATAACTCCTTAAAAAAGATTATATCACTAAAAATCAATTACTATGTATCCAGTGTTGTAAATAGATAATTTTTAAATAATATAGATATAGATATTTTTGTTTCTTTCAAAAATTATCTAGTATTAAATAATATAAATAATTCAAAGTTTATGTAGATAACAGATGAAATAATCTAGGTAGTAATAACGATAGATAGAGTTCATCTGAATAATGCGGGAAATTACTGAAGAAAAACATACAGGTTGTAACTGAAATTTTACGGGACACTGGATTTTTTATACATATTATTTAAATAATTTAAATACAAAATTATATATATGTATATATCAGTGTTGTGCATTATCTAGATGAAATTATATAGATAATTTTTTACTGTTTCAATTAACCAATAAAAAAATTTAATTTTATTGCATTTTTTAAAATTCAACCAATCATCAACGGATTACAGCGATAATTTTTTACTGTATCAATTAACCAATAGAAAAATTTGATTTTATTGCATTTTTTAAAATTCAACCAATCATCAACGGATTACAGCGATAACACCACGGGTGTGGTGTTATCGGGCAAAGCAGACATGATATATTCAAATGTCAAATTAAATGTCAGATAGTAGGTAAATCAATTCATAATAATCATACAAAGATTTTCTGATATTTTTAACAAGAAAATTAAAAAAATTCTTTTAGAAAATACACCAAAAAAACACAATTAATTTGTATTAATTAATTAAACAACATGAAAAGTAGTAAAAAATTATCTTACCGAATACCCCTCGAGCATTGATAAATACTCAAAATTTTGTCGTAGAGAATGTTTCAAGCGTGTTTCTTTAAGGTAATAGCACGAGGCCTTCGGCCTCGTGCTATTACCAAGAAACACGCTTTCAACAGTCTCTATGACAAAATTATCTCGGTATTATCAATGCTCTAGGGGTATTATAGCTGATAATTCATCTAGATAATTTTTCATCATCTTTTTCTTTATCTAGATAAAAGTATTAAATATTATCTAATTGATTATCTTAGATGATTTTTCTGTTATCTATCATGAAATTATCTAGATGATTTTTTAAAAGTAACATAATTTTTGTAGTTTAGATTTAGTTTTTGTAATTTTTATGTTTGTAAAAATAATGTAGTTGATAATGTCTGTGGTAATGCAGTACGGTCCAGATCGCTAAAACCTGATAAATAGTAGCCGTAGACGTTTTGCAATTTCGCAGATCTTCTGCTGACAAAAACTAAACTCACATGACCTTGAGCGTAAATACATGCAATACGAGATATAAACAAAAACACAACTCAAATTACTTTTTTAAACTGAATTAACCCATTGCGATAAGTATCTTATCGTCTTCAGAAACAATAATAAGCTTTTTCATATACGAAATTAATAGCTATACTTATTTTGTAGTATAGAAAATCTAATTAGTTGAAGTGCCTACACAGTAAAACTATGCAAAGGTAAGAAAATGTTTAATTCAAAAAAAGAAAATTCACAACTTTTTGAGCAGTTGAAAGTGGCAAAACTGGATACACGTGATTTATAGTTCTTTTTGAAGAGTATTTAAGTCATGGAGCTTTTCCTTACTCTTTAAATGGAATAAAAACGCTTCTGTAATTCTAAAAATCAATGTTGTAAATTACCTTATGGGTATAATTACTGACAACGTATCAAGTATAATTAACAAAACCGCAAAGCATTTTATATTTTTTTACATTTGGTTTTGTTGCACTTACAATTACAAAATCTACTGAGCAGAGCATAAACTGTTTAAAATATTGGAGCCCGTTAAAACCGAAATTTTTTTAGAAGAAAAAAACTGCTTGCGTTTTTAAAAGACCTAAAAGCTAATTCTTTAAGTGCTCGCTGATGTAAGCTGCTCAAAATTTAAAATACGATAAATTTTCAAGGATTACTTGATTTTTTTGTGAAAAAAAATGCTTAAAACATCGAGCTACAAATGATATCTTAAATTTAAAAACAAAAAGCGTTAATTCAGGAAATTTGATTAACGGCTATGAGCGATAATTTTTATAGTCTTTTAGCATTATAAGTTTAAACTGACGTCGATATCAAAGCTAGATTTTTCCTAACCGCTACAAAGAAAAACTAATTAAGCTTACTAGACACTTCTCCAATTTTGAAAAAGTTATTGATTAAACACATTATCTTCGGCACTAATTGAAAGACTTTAGTTCTGATAGTCTAATTTTTGCTTAGCAATGAAAATTTTGAAAGGATCATATTGTATCAAGATTTGTAAATGATGAAATTTGTTTTATATTTTACAATAATAGGTCATTACATCAATAAAGTTTCTGTCATGTTTTTACTCGATTTTTATTATTTTTTTCAATTCATTTTTTAGTTTTTTAATTAGTATATTTCATAAACAATAAATTGGTATTTATTCTTTAATTAGATCATACGTATATGATGATAATTAACTGGTAACAATCGATTAAAATTATTACCTGTTTGTACCTATTTGATAGAATCATCTATCGTATTATCTACATAAATTATAGATTATCTTATCTATTATCTAGATACATTCTTCAACTTTTATCTAAATCGTTATCTAGATAAAAAAATTATAAATTATCTATGCACAACACTGGTATATATATATATATATATATATATATATATATATATATATATATATATATACATATATATAACTATATATTTTTTGATTGTATCTAGATACACATAAATAGATAAAAAATATGAATCTAGATTAATGTATCTATATGAATTTATATAGATAATTTACAACACTGTCTGTATCTATTTTTTAATGACAACTAGAACCAGTGACTAGAACTAACAAAAAGTTAAAACTAAAACCTGTGCTAAAACTGCGTTGCATTGAACACTGCCAATGCCAAAGTTCTGTGGTATGGCAGACACTTCCTAGCAACCTGCTGATAATATAAAATATAGTAATAAAAACATTATCTTTCATAAAAACTGTTTTTTAGCAACACCGAACGCGATTTACGGAAATATGAGAGATCAATCAAGAAAAATTTGTCGAATTTGTTCACTAGAAATAGTAGAAACTGAGCAGTATTACTTTCTCAATAACGACAATAACTTAATGCTACAATTCAAATTGTTGAACTTTCTACCAAAGATTGTAAGTACAACTGATTATATTCTATCGAGTAACATAAACTTTCTTACAGGATCTAAGCATCACACCCAATCCAATTGCTTGTAACAGATGTATGATTGGTATTGAAGAAATATATGAATTTAAGCAACTCTGTATAGAAACGGAAACGACTGTAAGAAACTTACAACAACAAGGTGTAATTAAAGAGGAGTTGGAAGCCAATAAAATTAAGGTAGAACTTGCAAACTTGGAAACTATCAGCGATAACTACTTGGAAATTAATAAGGATGTGCCTATATGCCTTGAGGAACCTTTGAAAAGAAAACTGTACTGTTGCCACAACTGCAATTTCAATGCTAACAAAAAGACTATTTTAATTCGACACCTGCAAATTCATTATACTGGCAGAAAACCATTTAAATGCAATATATGTGATTACTGTTGTAACCAAATGACAAATTTAAAAAACCATATGCATACGCACACTGGTGAAAAACCATTTAAATGCAATATATGTGATTACCGTAGTAACAGAATGACAAATTTAAAAATGCATATACGTACGCACACTGGTGAAAAACCATTTAAATGCAATATTTGTGATCACTGCTGTATAACCAACTCGGATTTAAAAAAGCATATGCGTACGCACACTGGTGAGAAACCATTTAAATGCAATATATGTGATTACTGCTGTACCACCAATTCGCATTTAAAAATTCATATTCGTAAGCACACTGGTGAGAAACCATTTAAATGTAATATATGTGATTACTGCTGTACCACCAATTCGCATTTAAAAAGTCATATTCGTAAGCACACTGGTGAGAAACCATTTAAATGCAATATATGTGATTACTGCTCTGCCATTAAGTCGCATTTAAAAAGTCATATGCTAAATCATACTGGTGAGAAACCATTTAAATGCAATATATGTGATTACTGCTGTACCACCAATTGGCATTTAAAAATTCATATTCGTAAGCACACTGGTGAGAAACCATTTAAATGCAATATATGTGATTATTGTTGTAACCAAATGACAAATTTAAAAATGCATATGCATACGCACACTGGTGAAAAACCATTTAAATGCAATGTGTGTGATTACTGCTGTATCACGAACTCGAACTTAAAAAGCCATATGCGTACGCACACTGGTGAGAAACCATTTAAATGCAATATATGTGATTACTGTTGTAACCAAATGACAAATTTAAAAAAGCATATGCATACGCACACTGGTGAAAAACCATTTAAATGCAATATGTGTGGTTACTGCTGTATCACCAACTCGAAGTTAAAAAGCCATATGCGTACGCACACTGGTAAGAAACCATTTAAATGCAATATATGTGATTACTGTAGTAACCAAATGACAAATTTAAAAATACATATACGTACGCACACTGGTGAAAAACCATTTAAATGCAATGTATGTGATTACTGCTGTATCACCAACTCGGATTTAAAAAAGCATATGCGTACGCACACTGGTGAAAAACTATTTAAATGCAATATATGTGATTACTGCGGTACCAACAAGGCGCATTTAAAAAGTCATATGTGTAAGCACACTGGTAAAAAACCATTTAAATGCAATATGTGTGATTACTGCTGTACCAATAAGTCGCATTTAAAAAGACATATGCGTAAACACACGCGAGAAACCATTTAACTGCAATATATATCATTACCCATACAGCACAAATACATATAATGTATGTACAGTGACTGCACGTCCTTGGACGTAGCTATAATCCAGTGGATATCCAGGTTACGTACTTGTACGTTCAGTGGACATACCATGGATCTACAGATGGCACAAAAGTGGACTTTAATAGAACGTCCGTTGAAAACATACAATGGACATTCATTGTTATACAAGATAAATTCCGCTACCGGAAAGTTTACCGAAAACACTTTACCGACGGAAAGTTTACCGATGGAAATTTGACCGAAAGGAAAGTTTACCGAAAGGAAAGTTTATCGATAGGAAAGTTCGCCGATTGGAAATTTTATCGAAAGGAATGATTACCGAAACACAATTGACCGAAAGGAAATTGGATCGAAATCTATTCCTTTGTATAATTTTTTTGGAGACCAAACATTATTAACTAACGTAACGTCATTTTTAATTTATTCAAAATTTGCATTCCACAATCGATAATGATCACTGATCAGGTATCTTAATTTATTTTTAATAACAAGTATTACAAAAATATTTCTTTTAATAACAATTAAGAGGAATTACTTTTTCTTCTTTTATTGCTTATTAAGTGTTGTTCTGCAAATGTTAAATCAGTTTACTCCGCTAGATCCACCATGTACCTACAGGGCATTCCAAATTTATTTTTCAATTTTGAGAACTACCTACTAAGCTATTTTTATTAACTTTCCTTCACACTTTACCCAGGCTTAGGACTGGCAGCAGAATACTGGCGTGTTTAAAAGTCTGAAATGAACTCCTTAGTCAATTTTGTTTGTTATTTTATATTGTTATCTTTTTTTTTTCTTTTTGAACTTTTTATGTGTTTTCAAAATGGTGAGTTAGTAATATATGTTATGAGTGGGAAATAAAGTCCTTTGTTTTATTCTTTTATATTTTATCTTTTTTTTTCTTTTTTAATTTTTCATTTGTTTTCAAAATGGTAAGTTAGTAACTTATGTTATGAATGGGAAATAAAGTCCTTTGTCAATTTATTTATTCTTTTATATTTTATCTTTTTTTTAATTTTTCATTTGTTTTCAAAATGGTGAGTTAGTAACTTATGTTATGAGCTATGCCACGTAAAAATTCGATCATATTATCTGGATTGTAATTTGCAACAACTCGCCTTATTCTCTCTGCACAATCTCTGTACTTTTTACGAGTAGGTGGACCGTCTACACCACCTATATACTGTTCTATCTGAAGCTCATGTAGGCTCTGCTCTCTCTGAATGGCTTCGATAAATTTCCAGATGTTGGGGTGATCAGCCGTAATTTGTTGCTCGAAACCTCTGTGCCATCCTTCTATCGAATTGTTCGTTTTGGGTAGAGCTTCCTCTACTCCATTAAAACAATTCCACATATCGTGAGCGAAATGTGGTGGTCGGCGACCCTGGCGTCTTTGGGGACGTCCGATCCATGTGTCTTCATAGTAATCGAGCACTGGCTGTGCTTCTGGAGGCAATAAATCTTCATCACACAGTCGTTCAAATGCGTCCACTACTCTGGCTGTGGGAACAAATGCTATCGCAGATAACAACCGTAACTTCAAAGCAAAAACTGCGTCTGTTTCGTACCTTTGTTTAAGCCCTGCCGATTGAATACTACGAAATATGCATTGCGAAAAATGAAAGAAACATCCACGATGTCTGGATGTCGGAAATTCCTGAGCAACAGCGCTTATCATGGCAGATTCAAAATCTGTAAGTACGCTTAGTGGTGTGGTTCCTGGCAGTAGTTCTTTCAACTTTTGTAGCAGTCGAACATAGGTGCCTCTAGTTTTATCTGGTAGCAATGCATAAACCAGAGGAATGGCAATGTTATGTCGTAGTCCATGTATAGTGTACAGTTGATAAAACAAATGTGGTACTGTTTTGAAGGTACCGTCTGCGTACCAGTGGTCAGCTTGAGCCAAAAGTTGGAGGTTCTTTCTAGTGGCAAAAATCAGCAGGCGATCTTCAGTAGGGCCAGAATCAAAAAGCAAAAATTGTTCACCATTTTTGGTTTTCTTATAGACATCCGGGAACACAATATCGCTACGGTAAATAGGCAATGCTGGGGCAGCTTTGTGCCTATTCCGTACATTCCTTATCGTCCTCTTAATGCTGCTCACTTTTGCAAGGGTGGCCGTTGCTGCTTCGCTAACTCCAATAGATGCCGTGGATATGATACGATGTGGTGCATCCTGTGTACGCATAGCCTGGTCGCGTATATTGTTCATCGCCTTCATGCTTTCTATTTCAGCTGCGTTTGCGATATGGTTATGAGTACCACTGTTTTTAAGAACAGTATCACCCTGCGTTGTGATGCGTGCACCGCACTTCCATTTACTATACTTCTCGCACTTCCAATACATTTTTGTTTCCACCACTTTATCTTTATAATATATGTAACCGTCTATTAACAATTTTCGTTTTCCTTTTACACTAGTGATAAATTCGAGCGCCATTTCAGTGTGTCATCCACAAGAACTTCTCAGACAATGTTACTTTTCAATAAACAAAACGCGTGTACTTATACCCCTCCATTATCATTACATTTATAATTAGCATAATACTGTTTGACAGGGTAATATTCGAAGAATCTGGTTATCTGTATTAAAGGTCATTAAAGTTTAATATCTGCAGAAGATTATTTAACAAACAATAAAAGAAAATTTAAGCACTTTCTCTTAATTGTGATTAAAGGAAATATTTTTGTAATACTTCTAATTAAAAATAAATTAAGATACCTGCGTTAATTATTATCTGAAGAATGCCGTTACATTAATTAATAATGTATGGTCTCCTAAAAATAACACCCAGGAATACATTGGTCTTTTTTTCTTTTAAAATTTAAAGAAATTGTAGACACAAATCCGAATTTTAATTTTTTGCGAATAGTAGGTACTTTACTTTGGAGAAATAACAACAATTCAATACAATTTCGACAGTTTGATCCGCGACTCAGCTTTAGCATTAAAAAATGAAACAGCGTTATCTCGATTTCCAAATTGATGTGTTTTACAGACATATACCAACGTTTCAATTCATTGAAACGTTGGCATATGTCTGTAACAGTATTCGTTTTGCAATTTTACAATTTCGATCAAATTTCCTTTCGGTCAATTGTGTTTCGGTAACCTTTCCTCTCGATTAAATTTCCATTCGGAGAAATTTCCATTCGGTAAACTTTCCTTTCGGCCAAATTTCCGTCGATAAACTTTCCGTCGGTAAACTGTTTTCGGTAAACTTTCCTAGATCCAAAATAGGATTACTTATTCTTAAATGTTTTTCTTAAGGTTTTGGGACTAAATTATAAGATACTGAACAGGAAGGGTAATGCATGGCAGTTTAGTGATACAGTTGACGTCGGTTAGTAAGTACTTCAAGAGACCGATCATTTTGTACTTATCCGAGAAGACTTACTATTCGACGTACACGACACCTTAATTTTCATTGAGGTCGTGCTTACAGCACTTATGTTATACCGTTGGTTATACCCGTCTCGGCTATATTTATGTAATTTAGTATAATACAAACTCAAATATGTCGTTTTTAGAATGAGTCATTAAGCACGTATTGTTTATATAAGCAGAAATACGATTTGTAATAAATTTTATTATAATGTCATTGTGTTATATAATCAGTTATAATTGTTTGCTTTTTCCTAGAACTCCACAACCCTTTTCTCTAAAAATCATCTTCTATTTTATACAAATTATAACGTTTCAAAATTTATCGCATTCGGTTTGATACCCTGGCTACTCATGTTAACAGTCCGATTGCATTGTTGTAATTGATTCATCCGAGGGCTGTCTTTAAGTGTGCTGTCACTGCCTACATTTGCACTTTTAACAAGGAAGTTTTATACACATTAATGGTACCCTTCGGGTATCATTAAGGAAAGATTGCGTAGGTCATGTACTATTTTTTGAAGGTTTTAGTAATTTCAAATGTGATTAAGTCCGAAACAAATATATAAAGCGTACAATACATGTACGCTTAAAAGTACCTATTTTATTAGGTACTTAGGTACAAAGGTACTTTCTAAAAAGTACCTAAGTACAGGTAAAGGTACATAAATTAAAAAGTACCTTTCTAGGTACTTAGGTACACAAAAATTACCTAGGTACTTGTACCTAGGTACATTTACCTAGGTACAGTGTTGTAAATTATCTATATAAATTTATATAGATAAATTAATCTAGATTAATATTTTTTATCTATTTATATGCATCTATATACTATCTAAAATATATAAGTTATATGTATCTGTATATATATAATTTTTTATTTAAATAAAATTTATAAAAATCCAGTGTTCCGTAAAATTCAAGTTACAATATGTATGTTTTTCCTCAGTAATTTCCCACATTCCATAGTAGTTCTTCAAATGAACTCCATTTATCGTTATTACTACCTAGATTATTTCATCTATTATCTGTTATCTATATAAAGTTTAAATAGTTTATCTATTATCTAATACTAGATAATTCTTGCAAGAAAAAAAAATTATCTGTATCTATATAAATTAAAAATTATCTATTTACAACACTGCCTAGGTACATCTCAACACTGACTATTTTACATTGCATCTAAATACAAATTACAAAATACAATTGTATTTTAAATACTAATATTTGAAATACAAGTAATTCGTTACTGCCGAGCACTGTTCTTACTGTAGTATGGCATTAATCCTTGTCCTACGACGCTGACGCCATTTCATCAAAATTATAATATTATTATTCATCATATTA
The DNA here is from genome assembly GCA_035610365.1 of Aquatica leii. Classification (NCBI taxonomy): domain Eukaryota; kingdom Metazoa; phylum Arthropoda; class Insecta; order Coleoptera; family Lampyridae; genus Aquatica; species Aquatica leii. The sequence goes on from CM069438.1 coordinate 12,329,824, forward strand.
CACATTAAAAGGTATAGATTAAAAACGAAAACCATAGCAGTCATTGTTGCATTGAACACTGCCAAAGTTCTGTGGTATGGCAGACACTTCTGAGCAACGTGCTGAAAATATAAAACAGTAATAAAAACTGTTTTTTAACAACACTGAACAAAATTTACGGAAATATGAGAGAAAAATCAATAAAAATTTGTCGAATTTGTTTACTAGAAATAGTAGAAACCGAGCAGCATTACTTTCTCAACGACAATAAGTTAATCCTACAATTCAAATTGTTGAACATTTTACCAAAAATTGTAAGTACAACTGATTATATTCTATCGAGTAACATAAACTTTCTTACAGGATCTAAGCATCACACCCAATCCAATTTCTTGTAACAGATGTATGATTACTATTGAAGAAATTTATGAATTTAAGCAAATCTGTATAACAACGGAAACTACTGTAAGAAACTTACAACAACAAGATGTAATTAAAGAGGAGTTGCAAGCCAATAACATTAAGGTAGAAGTTGCAAACTTGCAAATCATCAGCGATAACTACTTGGAAATTAATAAGGATGTGCCTGTATGTCTTGAGGAACCTTCAAAAACAAAACCGTACTATTGTTATGACTGCAATTTCAATGCTAACAAAAAGACTATTTTAATTCGACACCTGCAAATGCTACACACTGGCAGAAAACCATTTAAATGCAATATATGTGAATACCGTAGTAACAAAATGACAAATTTAAAAATGCATATACGTAGGCACACTGGTGAGAAACCATTTAAATGCAATATATGTGATTACCGTAGTAACAAAATGACAAATTTAAAAATGCATATACGTAGGCACACTGGTGAGAAACCATTTAAATGCAATATGTGTGACTACTACTGTACTACCAAGCCGAATTTAAAAATTCATATGCGTATGCACACTGGTGAGAAACCATTTAAATGCAATATATGTGATTACTGCTGTATAACCAACTCGGATTTAAAAAAGCATATGCGTACGCACACTGGTGAGAAACCATTTAAATGCGATATATGTGATTACTGTAGTAGCCAAATGGCAAATTTAAAAAAGCATATACGTACGCACACTGGTGAGAAACCATTTAAATGCGATATATGTGATTACTGTAGTAGCCAAATGGCAAATTTAAAAAAGCATATACGTACGCACACTGGTGAGAAACCATTTAAATGCGATATGTGATTACTGTTGTCACAACAAGTCACATTTAAAAAGTCATATGCGTAAGCACACTGGCGAAAAACCATTTAAATGCAATATATGTGATTACTGTAGTAGCCAAACGGCAAATTTAAACAACGCATATGCGTACGCACTGGTGTAAAACCATTTAAATGCAATGTATGTAATTACTGCTGTACCACCAAGCGTGTTAAAAAATTCATATGCATAAGCACACTGGTCAGAAACCATTTAAATGCAATATGTGTGATTACTGTTGTATCACCAACTCTAATTTAAAACGGCATTTGTGTACGTGCACTGGGGAGAAACCATTAAATGCAACATATGTGATTACTACTGTACCACCAAGTCGTATTTAAAAAGTCATGCGTAAGCACATTGGTGAAAAACATTTTAAATGGAATATATGTTATTACTGTAGTGGCCAAATGCAAAGTTTAAAAAATGCATATGTACACTGACGATTTAAACGCAATACATATGATTACTGTAGCAGACGGTTGTATCTTAAAGAAGCACATTAGTAAATAATGACTGAAATAAAATACTTCGGTTAATTTGTAAAGGACTGGTGGGCGATGTGTTTCTGCGCGACATTCTAAATACATTGGCTTAGTGAAACGCCAACTATTGTATTACAACAGAAAAACAGTGACGTAACACTAAAGTGTTTAATTTAGTCGTTGAGCGAAGGAATACACACGGGCGCAACCGCAAATCATTTCCATTATAAAGAGTTGCTGAGAGATTGTGATATTATTAAAGTTGTAAATTTGATTTTTAGTTAATTAAACAGTAACAAATAATGTAATTTGCAATTTTTGTTTTCCATATCGGCGATATCGGTTAGTATTGGTTATGTGGTCTTAGTGTTTTTTAAGTTGAGATGCACTGTATATGGTTGGAAACAAGATTTGGTTAGTTCAATCTACATAATATATTATAATATAAAGCTATAGGTTGTAAATGCAATTATGGGCATTACATTAGAGTGTTTTCTTACTGCTGATGAGCCCCAAAAGGGCAAAACGGTCGTCCAGTAGTTCACTCTGGTGGCATTTGCACAAATGCATTAAACCATAAATACTCGTCGGTCGAACTAATTTGTATATCCAAAAATTTTCGAACTCTTGTATCTTGCAACCTTTTGTTTTTAAAATTTTTAACTTCTAGAAACTTAGATAAAATTAGGTCGCGGTTCAGTGTTAAATTCTTTACATACATATATGTATATATTTTGATATGCATATGTACAGCCATAGTTATTGGAAATGTCCCTAAAATGAGCAATACCGCACGTTCAGTCAAATTCTAATAGTATTAATCGTATTTATACCTGTAAATATATCCTAAGGTTATGGTTTTTTTTTGTCGTATAAATACAAAAAGGTGATTACCATTACTTAATTTTGTATGTATTTCTCAAATCATACGAAAAGGCTTATAAATATTACTCTCAAATAAACGTTTTATAAAACCAAAATTCTCTTTATATTTTTTGTGCGAATTAAAAAACAAGCACTTTTTTCTAATTTTGAATAACAATTTAATAACATATTTTTAATAAACATAGGACATACTTTATCGTCAAATTTTTAGGTAATAAATGTTTTGAATATAAATGCCGAAATTATATTTGCAAAATTATTTAAAAAGTATTTGTTACGTCTAAATTTTAACTATTAATCTAATTTATTGAAATGTGTGTTCTGATAGTCATATTATTTTTGTATGTAGGATGTATAAACCTGGCTCATCAGACCCGGAATAATGTTAGTTATAAGAATATGCAGCGTTTGTTACTATATTTATAAACAATTTTTCTATATAATAATTAATAAGTAACAACGATACTTGTTTTTTGTTATAAAATAACTGTTTATTTTTTCAATTTCTTAATTTGAATGTTGGTTCGGTTTATGTAAAAGTAGGTATTCTACCGGATATGCATCCGAGAGTTAAGCGGATTAACAAATACCTCACTTATTAATGATGTGTTGTCAATGAAAGTGCGGTAATGCTCATTTTAAAGACATTTAATAGTATTGATCGTATTGACATCTATAAATATACCTTAAGGTTATGGCTTTTTGTTTGTCGTGTGACGCTTACTCCGGATTGCACTGCTTAGCTGTAGTAAAAGCTAATGGACGGAACGGTTCTCGGGCGCCAGATTTGTTCGAGGAGTTTACTCTCCTGTTCGACGGCACTGTCCTGGTAACTACAGTGAAGACACGGTTGTCCAGGGCTTCAAACGGACCTAAAAGCGGAGCGAGGCGACGGAAATAAAATACACAATAGTAAATAAAAAAAACTTTATTTATTCTTAAAATCAACAACGAACGGTACAGAAGCGGCTGCCACAACCAACAAGCGGAAGGTGATCTATAAACCAATGAGTGATTAGCGTGCGTTCGACAAGCGGTGACGTTGGTGACTAAGCGAGCAAGCATGCACTAGGGTAGCAACCTCCGTTGGTTGGATCGGTAGACGGGGTTTACTAGGATTCGTACTTGAGGCGTATCCGCAGGCCAAAGCCAAACACTACGGATACGAAGTGGTGACGGCGTATTCGCAGGCCAAGGCCAAACACTACGAATACGACGCCCGGTAAAGGATAGAGTAGGGAAGAGCAGACAAGGAGGGGAGCGGTATCTCCCCGGAGATCCGGTTAATAAAAGCAAAACGGCTTACCCTAAAATCCAGCTGAAACACAGAAACCCCGGAATCTTGTACGATGCGAGCTCCAACTGGAACTGGCGTTCAGAGAGAAGATATACTTAGAGGGGAATCTCCTGTATATAAACTTGGAATACAGTTTATGGCGCCCTACAACGGTTGTGGGGAAAACAAATAGCGCGAATTTTAAACTTAATGTGTGGGTGTGGATAGCACCCATTGTTATTAAAATTATTTATTTTGAATGTTTTCTTGTTTTTGAAAGAATAGTTATGAAAATTGTCACTTTTTTATAATTATGCATTAAAAAAAGCGACTTATTTTATATAACATTTTTTATTTGCACAAATACTATATAAATAACTTCCAGTTTCATTCGAATCAACACCGTGTGAATATTGTAACAACTTTTCTTTAAAACGAATATGAAAAACCTTCAGTTTTTAAATAGTAATAAACGTTAGAATCAAACACGTGTAAAAATAACTTGCATTATTTAGTCGATTTTATTCGAGAAATGCAATTCAGCGTTTTTAGCCTTCAAGGTACGAAAAAGAGGGAAATAAAATTTGCTGTGTTTGTATTTTTTACCGATAATTATTACATAGTGGCCTCTAACGGTTGTGGGGAAAAGTTAAAACGTTATTCTTTTTCTCTCAATTGAAGTTACTCGTCTACAAATACTTAGTTTATGCTGGCGTTCCTGCGTCGGGGTTCCGCTTTTATTTGTGACTCCGGAAGTGGGAGAACGGTTCAAGCGGAGATCGCCTGCGCTCTGACGGCTGAAACGCCGATATATTTTTTACATTGCATTACAACACAGTCAGCATGTATTAAATATGATCACTAACAATATTATTTTATAAGATATTGGAATCTATTAAATTGACGTCAAATTTTTAAATACCTATATCATGTATAATGGCTTTTAATATAGTACTCATGATAAATGTAATCTAATACTAAGAACTTAACACTTTGTAGATTAAACAAATCCGGCGATGGATTACGAACAGTCAGGAAGTTGGTAATAGGCCACTTGTAAGCAACAGACCACCTAAAGGCGGATTTCCGCTCGTACGCAGAATGGCGATGACGCAGAAACTCGTTGGCGTAGAAAGTCAAATCCTGTGTATTTAGATGCTGCCGTTCCTTGTCGCGCGGGAAACGACACGACGCAGGTAGCAGCAGTTGTCTGTGTGTCGCCGCAACGTAAAAGTCGGTAGTAATTCAACTTTGGCTGCAGAACTACGGCGTATTCGCGCGCAATCAGCTGATAAGTGCTACAGTGACTTTAATAAAGTCACATTATAGGTCACTGTAATAACCCAGTAAACACGGATTGAAACTGTTACAGTAACAAGATTAAAACAATTGTTTCATTACGTTGTTTCGTGTTAATTCCATTTTTATATCATTTACATGTAACTGACAGTGAATAAATTGAAAGAGTTCCGATTTTTCACAATCAGTTTTAAACCGTTTCAGTACTTGCAATTTTTTTCCCATAATCAGCAACCGTCTAATAACTGATTTATTAAAACCGAATATTTTTTGAATAACTAGAATTGTTCGAAGATCGGTTAAATAAAACTGAATTATTTTCAAAACAGTAGAATCGTTCCAGGAAAAACGAATACTTTGTGATAAGTCAGCATTAGTCGTTGCTATACTTTTGATTACTGTCGTCAACGCTTGCGCTGCAAATTGATATCTTTTCACTTGTTCAGTTGCAGTTTGATAAGTGATGCTGTGTGTACAATTACGAAATGGAACAATAAACGGTAAGTCGAAGCATTTTATTATAATCCATAAATGTAATCAATATTATTATCATTTCTGTTCTTTATGTATCATGTTTTAATTTGTATAAAAAATGTAAATTAAAACATGGTAAATCTGATGATACTTTAGGATTTATAATTACAGTTCAATTCTTCAAGTTTTCTATACGATTATGTACAGCTAAAGGTATTCACAGTGTTTTTATAATAATATAATAATATTTATATTAAGTTTGTGTTGTTTTTGATTAAAAAAGTGTAATTAATTTTGTGTAACTATGATTATGTATGTATATAAACGAAATATTTATTTCTATGTTACAGATGCGGTTAAAAGTTGCTACCCAACAGTAACTGATGCAGTTTTCTAGGCTTCCGTGAAAAGATTACAAAAATAAAGTTGCAATATGTAAAAAACTCATTGTGATGTATTTAAAAATATTTATTGTGCAATAAAATTTGAAACGTGCATTTGAAAATGTATTATTGTATTATTGAAAGAATTGTTTTAGTTCATTATTGAAACAAAAAAATCATACATGTATCGATCATTTAGTATCAGTTCAAGAACGAAGCTTTTAAAACGTAAACCGAATGCAACATTTGTTTTGCAACAGGTTTGAATTTAAAATACCGAAACTATACTGATTCAAATAAGTGAAACAGCGATGGACTTATAGCTATTTTATTGCAGTTAGGTTTCTTTCATGTTTGAAACAAGAGTGAATCATAAATTTTTTGTTTTGAAACTGTTACTAAACATTATCAGTTTTGTGTTTACTGGGAAGTGCACATGTTGTTTTGTTTTTAATAAATTCTGTTATGGGCAGCGTAGACGAATTTAATTTGATTGAGGCTGTACATAATAGGCCAGAAGTATGGGACAGCAATTGTGTCCAATTCAGAAGTAGGGACAGAAAAGCAAAGGCCTGGCAGGCAATAGCAGAAAAAGTAGAAAGTGACAGTAAGTATTTTTTAGCGGTATTTGAAGTATTGTTAATGGATTTTAACAACCCTGTAAGTAATATTAAATGAAATGAAATGGTTATTTGTTATAGTGGGAAGTTGTGTAAGTACATGGAAGAAGCTGCGTGACCGGTACACCCGAACGAAACGGAACATGCCATTTGGTTCAGAAAGAGGAAGACGAACGTGGGACAAGGAAAAACTAATGAGATTTTTAGATAAAGTGTTAATTACAAGGAAGTAGGTTTGTCAGTATTGTGTTTATCTGAATGTATAGCATGTAGTGCATTTAGTTTACAAGCAAATATTCTTAAGAAAATAAAATCTAAGTTTTTTATATTAACTTTTATTATTAAATTTATATCATATTCCATCCTGCCATGGTATGATTTGTATTCACCATCGACCTGGCAACAACGGAAAGCTATGCTTCCCTCTGGACGAGTAATCGCAGGCTGCAAAGTGTACACAACATTGTAAGAGATAGAAATAGTATTTGTCAACAAACGGTACGCACTACTTGTCAAACGACAATTGTATTTGTTTACTTTTACATATTCCTACTTCAAGCTACATATACATTGTATTAATATTTCATGTTTAAAGTTTGATTCAATTCATTTTACTATCTACGTACTTCAAATAATGCTGCTAGAACCGATTCTAAAATTTGAGGTTATAAGTATGTCAACATAAATTGACAAGTAGTGCGTACCATAACAATAAACAAATGTACTTCCTTTTCTACATGTTTGAGACAAACAAACACATTGCAAAAGTATACAGATTACTCGTCCAGAGGGAAGCGTAGCTTTCCGATGTTGCCAGGTCGATGGTATTCACCTAATAAATTTACAGCAGTTTTTAGAAAATAACTTGTTTATTCACTTGTCACTTTAACCTCAAATTAACGTGTCAACGGCAAAACATAAACACAGTACAACACGGAAGGTTACTGCCATCGACCTGGCAACATCGGAAAGCTACGCATAGCTTTCCGTTGTTACCAGGTCGATGGTTACTGCCCACTGCGAACGAGCGGGAATGGTGCATTGTCGTTTGGTATATCGACGCATTTACACGACTTTCTACGCTACGTAGCGACACGTACTTTTACAGCACATACATCTGCGTACGAGCGGGAATCCGCCTTAAGCCTAGAAACCTGTGCTAAAACTGCGTTGCATTGAACACTGCCAATGCCAAAGTTCTGTGGTATGGCAGACACTTCCTAGCAACCTGCTGATAATATAAAATATAGTAATAAAAACATTATCTTTGATAAAAACTGTTTTTTAGCAACACCGAACGCGATTTACGGAAATATGAGAGATCAATCAAGAAAAATTTGTCGAATTTGTTCACTAGAAATAGTAGAAACTGAGCAGTATTACTTTCTCAATAACAACAATAACTTAATGCTACAATTCAAATTGTTGAACTTTCTACCAAAGATTGTAAGTACAACTGATTATATTCTATCGAGTAACATAAACTTTCTTACAGGATCTAAGCATCACACCCAATCCAATTGCTTGTAACAGATGTATGATTGGTATTGAAGACATATATAAATTTAAGCAACTCTGTATAGAAACGGAAACGACTGTAAGAAACTTACAACAACAAAGTGTAATTAAAGAGGAGTTGGAAGCCAATAAAATTAAGGTAGAACTTGCAAACTTGGAAACTATCAGCAATAACTACTTGGAAATTAATAAGGATGTGCCTATATGCCTTGAGGAACCTTTGAAAAGAAAACTGTACTGTTGCCACAACTGCAATTTCAATGCTAACAAAAAGACTATTTTAATTCGACACCTGCAAATTCATTATACTGGCAGAAAACCATTTAAATGCAATATATGTGATTACTGTTGTAACCAAATGACAAATTTAAAAATACATATACGTACGCACACTGGTGAAAAACCATTTAAATGCAATGTGTGTGATTACTGCTGTATAACCAACTCGGATTTAAAAAAGCATATGCGTACGCACACTGGTGAGAAACCATTTAAATGCGATATATGTGATTACTGTAGTAGCCAAATGGCAAATTTAAAAAAGCATATGCGTACGCACACTGGTGAAAAACCATTTAAATGCAATATATGTGATTACCGTAGTAACAAAATGACAAATTTAAAAATGCATATACGTAGGCACACTGGTGAGAAACCATTTAAATGCAATATGTGTGACTACTGCTGTACTACCAAGGCGCATTTAAAAATTCATATACGTATGCACACTGGTGAGAAACCATTTAATTGCAATATATGTGATTACTGCTGTATAACCAACTCGGATTTAAAAAAGCATATGCGTACGCACACTGGTGAGAAACTATTTAAATGCAATATATGTGATTACCGTAGTAACACAATGACAAATTTAAAAATGCATATACGTAGGCACACTTGTGAGAAACCATTTAATTGCAATATGTGTGACTACTGCTGTATAACCAACTCGGATTTAAAAAAGCATATGCGTACGCACACTGGTGAGAAACCATATAAATGCAATATATGTGATTACGGTGGTAACAATGTGACAAATTTAAAAAGGCATATACGTAAGCACACTGGTGAGAAACCATTTAAATGCAATATGTGTGACTACTGCTGTATAACCAACTCGGATTTAAAAAAGCATATGCGTATGCACACTGGTGAGAAACCATTTAAATGCAATATATGTGATTACTGCTGTATAACCAACTCGGATTTAAAAAAGCATATGCGTACGCACACTGGTGAGAAACCATTTAAATGCAATATATGTGATTACTGCTGTGCCATCAAGTCGCGTTTAAAAATGCATATGCGTATGCACACTGGTGAGAAACCATTTAAATGCAATATATGTGATTACTGCTGTATAACCAACTCGGATTTAACAAGGCATAAGCGTACGCACACTGGTAAAAAAAACATTAAAATGCAATATATGTGATTACTGCTGTGCCATCAAGTCGCGTTTAAAAAGCCATATGCGTACGCACACTGGTGAAAACCCATTAAATGCAACATGTGATTACTACTGTACCATCAAGTCGTGTTTGAAAAGTCATGCGTAAGCACATTGGTGAAAAACATTTTAAATGGAATATATGTTATTACTGTAGTGGCCAAATGCAAACTTTAAAAAATGCATATGCACACTGAAAAACGATTTAAACGCAATATATATGATTACTGTAGCAGTCGGTTGTATCTTAAAGAAGCACATTAGTAAATAACGACTGAAATACTTCGGTTAATTTGTAAAGGACTAGTGGGCGATGTGTTTCTGCGCGACATTCTAAATACATTGGCTTAGTGAAACGCCAATTATTGTATTACAACAGAAAAACAGTGACGTAACATTAAAGTGTTTAATTTAGTCGTTGAGTGAAGGAATACATACGGGCGCAACCGCAAATCATTTCCATTATAAAGAGTTGTTGAGAGATGGTGATATTATTAAAGTTGTAAATTTGACTTTTAGTTAATTAAACAGTAACAAATAATGTAATTTGCAATTTTTGTTTCCCATATCGGTTAGTATTGGTTATGTGGTCTTAGTGTTTTTTAAGTTGAGATGCACTGTATATGGTTGGAAACAAGATTTGGTTAGTTAAATCTACATAATATATTGTAATATAAAGCTATAGGTTGTCAATGCTGTTATGGGAATTACATTAGAGTGTTTTCCTATTGCTGACGAGCCCCAAAAGGGCAAAACTGTCGTCCAGTAGTTCACTCTGGTGGCATTTGCACAATTGCATTAAATCATAAATACATGAATGATTTAATAGCGAAGGCTTCCACGGCCGGAATCTATACTAACATTAGAATGTCTTCCGGGTTTGGGCCGTGTCATAGTTGCAACCGAAGCTGCCAACGTTTCGCCCACTTTCGTAAGGGGCTTCATCAGGCTAACTAACTCGGTAGTGGTTCTTTGTTAGATTTTCGTTTGCTTTTTCAGGTTATCGTTTTCTTTCTTACCTTTTCATAGTTTAGGTTATGGCTTGTTTTACAAGTGGATAACCTAACTTTTGAGAAGTTCTTAGTTAGATTTCGATTGCTTGTTTGAGTTTTGCGATTTATCTCACGCCCTGATGAAGCCCCTTACGAAAGTGGGCGAAACGTTGGCAGCTTCGGTTGCAACTATGACACGGCCCAAACCCGGAAGACATTCTAATGTTAGTATAGATTCCGGCCGTGGAAGCCTTCGCTATTACATTAACAATCTCTACGGGGAGAATATTTCTTCTAAAACCTCCGTATTTTCCAAACTTCGCCACAAACTCGTCAAACTTTTGTGCAATTTAACCTTTCTTAGTCGCTGTCGTGACCACAACATCATTCCTACATTCCTCAAAATTAAGTTCCACATTCAGACACGTTCTTCTAAAAACATCCTACACCGTGCTAGTCTAGCGTTGATACGCGAACGGATTAAGCAAACTAGGCGAGAGTTAGACACCATTTCGAAACAACTCTTTTATCTTCATCTTGAGTTGGCCAACACTCTATCCCCGGATGATTGGAAATTCTTTGACACCATTACTTACCAGCAGTCTGATACCACTCTACGACTAACCACTGAAGGTCATCTCAAAAAGTTTCAATTATTGGAATCCAAGAATCGTAAAGTTTCTTCTACTACTAACTCAGTAAAGACGGTTGTCAATTTATCTAGCTTGGTTCTCACTTCAGAACAGGAATCGGTGCTCTCTAAGGGTTTGAATTTTGCGGTTGCACCCAAACGTATTCCTAAAGAAGATATTCTATGTGCTGTTGAGTCTTCTATAAGACATCTTCCTCGCCACATCTCAGATCCCATTCGTATTAACACTGGCAAAATCCTTGAATCATCTATAATTCCTAAATCCAACATTTCTAAGTCGGAAGAGTCAGCTCTAAAAAGTCTTCGTAAGAACTCTGATATTATTGTTCTTCCAGCCGACAAAGGCAACGCTACTGTAGTTTTGAACCATATTGATTATGTTACGAAAATCAATTCTATTTTGTCTGAGGAAACTTACGCTCTTCTAACCCATAACCCCACTTCGAGGATTGAACGCGAGGTTAGCCAAATCATCAAATCTTCCAATCTACCTCCTGAAACTAAACGTCGACTTACCCCATCAGATTCTAAACCACCTCGTCTATACGGACTTCCCAAAATTCACAAACAAGGTATTCCTTTTCGACCTATCGTTAGTACTATCCAATCTCCTACTTACAAGCTAGCCAAGTTCTTGTCCAACATTCTTTGCGAGTTTACAGGTAAAACCTCTTCTCACATCCTCAACTCTCAGCATTTTATTCAACGTCTAGAAACTATAAAACTTGAACCCCAAGATCTTCTCGTGAGCTTTGATGTTACTTCACTTTTCACTAAAGTTCCTATTAAGGATTCGCTTATTATCATCAAACAGATTCTGTCTCAACATGGCAAGGACTTGAGTTTGGTTCCTCTTATTGAAAAGTGTCTATCCTCTACTTACTTCCAATTTGATAATAAGTTTTACGAACAAGTTTCTGGTGCTGCTATGGGTTCTCCTCTATCACCTGTTGTAGCTAACATTTTTATGGAATCCTTTGAAACGGTTGCTTTGGAATCATCAATATTAAAACCTAAAGTATGGTTTAGATATGTTGACGACACGTTTATTGTTTGGTCTCATGGTCATCTTGAATTGTCTAAATTTCTTGATCATCTTAACAATCAACACTTAGATATCAAATTTACTATGGAAATCGAAAGTAATGGTTCTCTTCCATTTCTTGACGTTCTTGTGACTCGTAAGCCCGACGGACTTCTAGGCCATTCTGTTTATCGAAAACCCACCCATACGGACAGATACCTTCATGCTTCGTCTCATCATCATCCTGCACAGAAACGTTCTGTTATTGAATCTTTGGTCCATCGTGCCTTTTCTATTTGTCAACCTGAGAATCTAGACTCAGAACTCCGTCATCTTACTAGAACCTTAGTGAACAATGGTTATGTAAAGCGAGATATTCATAGAGTTATTAATCGTCGTTTACATCCACGTACTCGATTACCTAAGGACATTTCTACTCCCGAATCCAACCCGAAATTGGCCTTTTACCCTACATTCACAAGGTTACAGATCAAATAGGGAAACTCCTTCGTAAGAATGGTATTAAACCCATATTCAACTCGACAGGCAAAATCTCTCAGATTCTTCCTTCTCCCAAAGACAAATTTCCTACACTTTCATCTCAAGGTGTATACCAAATTCCCTGTTCTTGTGGTTTAGTCTACATTGGTGAAACCGGTCGTTCCGTCATTACTCGCATTTCAGAACATGATCGTTGTATAAGAAAAAGGTATACTTCCAAGTCTGCGGTCGCTGAACATCATTTTACTACAGGTCACAAGATAGATTTTGATAATGTTTCGTTGATTGCCAAATCTCCATTCTTTTTCAACAGGAAATTCCGAGAAAGCATAGAAATCATCAAACACCCCAATAACTTCAATCGCGATCATGGTTTCGAACTATCCCCTCTTTGGTTCCCGGTTATTAGTCATTTATCAAAAACACGCCCCCTAGCAACCGTAACCCAATCAGGGTCGAGCTTGATCATCCGTGACGATCCTTTTCCTTTAAATACGGAGACCATTTCTTCTTAAGTCACTTCTACGGAGTTTAGAATCTGGCTTGGTTCACAAGTTGATTACCTAACTCGGTAGTGGTTCTTTGTTAGATTTTCGTTTGCTTTTTCAGGTTATCGTTTTCTTTCTTACCTTTTCATAGTTTAGGTTATGGCTTGTTTTACAAGTGGATAACCTAACTTTTGAGAAGTTCTTAGTTAGATTTCGATTGCTTGTTTGAGTTTTGCGATTTATCTCACGCCCTGATGAAGCCCCTTACGAAAGTGGGCGAAACGTTGGCAGCTTCGGTTGCAACTATGACACGGCTCAAACCCGGAAGACATTCTAATGTTAGTACATGAATGATTACTCGTCGGTCTAACTAATTTGTATATCCAAAAATTTTCGAATTCTTATATCTTGCAACCTTTTGTTTTTAAAATTTTTAACTTCTAGAAACTTAGATAAAATTAGGTCGCGGTTCAGTGTTAAATTCTTTACATACATATATGTATATATTTTGATATGCATATGTACAGCCATAGTCATTGGAAATGTCCCTAAAATGAGCAATACCGCACGTTCAGTCACGTTCTAATAGTATTAATCGTATTTATACTTGTAAATATATCCTAAGGTTATGGTTTTTTCTTTGTCGTATAAATACAAAAAGGTGATTACCATTACTTAATTTTGTATGTATTTCTCAAATCATACGAAAAGGCTTTTAAATATTACTTTCAAATAAACGTTTTATAAAACCAAAATTCTCTTTATATTTTTTGTGCGAATTAAAAAACAAACACTTTTTTCTAATTTTGAATAACAATTTAATAACATATTTTTAATAAACATAGAACATACTATATCGTCAAATTTTTAGGTAATAAATGTTTTGAATATAAATGCCGTAATTTGTAACCATCGTTTAAAATCGATTGGTTGTTTAAGTAATCTTTGGTAATAGACACAGTATTTGGATTGACGATTTTCATTTAATGTATTTTGAATTTGTTTTAATATGATTTTAGATTGAGTTAATAAGTTATTTTACGTTTTTAAATTCAAAGTTACAATGTAAATTGTTGATAAAGTTTCGTATTTTGTTACGCCGTAAACCATCTGATTTCGCGATTTTGCTTATTGAATATTTCACTTGGTTTGTTGAGAATTCCAGTTGTAATTTATGTTTCCCTTCTGAGATATAATCGTAATTAAATATATTTTCGCCGTTTGTTTATTTTAAGTTGGTTCAAAAGTTCTTTGTTCAAGTACAGTCGTACTTTAATTTCTTTGTGTCAATCGCTTAGATTACGTGGAAAAAAATTAAGTCATTATCTTAATTTATTAGGCAGTTTAAATTCTTGTAATATAATATTTTGTCAATTTGACATTTTCACGTACAAGCGTAATGCTGTGTCCAAATGCTATGAATATGACGTAATGGGGACTGATTGCCTTTTTATCACACTTCTTAACGAGAGTGTTTTGGTTCTTGAAGTTTCGAACACAGCCTTTGTGGAAAGGGTAGTCGAAAAAAGTTGATATATAGATGTGATTTTGGTAAATGGAGTGCGAGTCCGAAGTTAGTTGGTTGACAGTCGTCAGAATGTAGTTATCGCGGGTGATAATTCACCTTTGCTAGTAGTTACCGCGGAAGTAAATGAAAATGGTTCAGTGATTCTTTAAGTGGAAAACCAAACTTTCCTTTTTCCTAATTACGGTTCATTGAGATCACTGTTTTCCTAAATTAATATCGCATGTTTCGTTAAGTGAATTTGTGCGTGAGTTTGTTTCGCAATCTCATATCTTTCGCCTTGGGGGCGGATCAATAATAAATCTTCCGTTGGTAAATTATTCATCTGGATTTGGTACCCTATCGAGGTTCCGGACGTTCTGCTGGCCTACGCTAACCAAAAGCCCGACTACAAATAATTCAAGGTATTTATTTTGCATCATCTATTGATATGTGAAATTTTTGTTTACGCGAATAAGTGTTAAAAGCTTTGAATTTTAAGAAAAAGTATTACAAGTGTCTCGAAGTTAACGTTAATGTAACTGATTAATGACCGTATTTTACGGTACTGTTATAATCCCAAGTTTAAAATTTAGTATACGGAACCGAATTATCGATTCAAATTTTATATTTATATGTTAGTTTTATAAGTATATTTCATTTTGTTTTGAATTATTTCGACGCGCACACGGCCGTGATTGTAGATTGATTAATTTGTGCTATTTTTTTTTTAATTATTATTATTTCGTTAAAATTCTGTATGTTGAATTGTATTATTTTGTTTGTGTTTTTATCCCCAATAACTTTAAATTTGTTTTGATCAAACGTGCATTCACGTATATTTTTTTTGTGTTACTGTTTTGTGTAATTAATTTTGTTAATTTCTATTCAATTTATTTTATTATTTTATTCCTTTTGTTTTATTTTGTTCAAATAAAGGCTAAATTGTTAAATTGTAAAAAGCTTTTAATTCCGTCGGCCTCCGCGTGTGTAACTTTGTTAGCTTATTTCAGATTATAGCGAAATACAGCCTATAAGGTAAGTCCGTTTAGGGTGTATTCTACAGAAGCGGACTTGTGGTTGGCAAGGGTCAGAAGTCCATTAAGCTTTACTCCTTCCTGGCGCCCTTTGATTTCGACATTATTACTTTTCGATTTTGTGTTTTCGTCAAGTTAATCCAATTCGATCACGAAACTTTTAAATAAAACCCACCCCTTCTCCATTGAGCTAGTGGCACAACCCCGTTTATGTTACTACATTGCAGGCAGTGACTTTGTGTTAATTTTGGCATGTAACAAATTATATTTGCAAAATTATTTAAAAAGTATTTGTTACGTCTAAATTTTAACTATTAATGTAATTTATTGAAATGTGTGTTCTGATAGTCATATTATTTTTGTATGTAGGATGTATAAACCTGGCTTATCAGACCCGGAGTAATGTTAGTTATAAGAATATGCAGCGTTTGTTACTATATTTATAAACAATTTTTCGGTTTATGTAAAAGTAGGTATTCTACCAGATATGCATCCTAGAGTTAAGCGGATTAACAAATACCTCACTTATTAATGATGTGTTGTCAATGAAAGTGCGGTAATGCTCATTTTAAAGACATTTAATAGTATTGATCGTATTGACATCTATAAATATACCTTAAGGTTATGGCTTTTTGTTTGTCGTGTGACGCTTACTCCGGATTGCACTGCTTAGCTGTAGTAAAAGCTAATGGACGGAACGGTTCTCGGGCGCCAGATTTGTTCGAGGAGTTTACTCTCCTGTTCGACGGCACTGTCCTGGTAACTACAGTGAAGACACGGTTGTCCAGGGCTTCAAACGGACCTAAAAGCGGAGCGAGACGACGGAAATAAAATACACATTAGTAAATAAAAATAACTTTATTTATTCTTAAAATCAACAACGAACGGTACAGAAGCGGCGGCCACAACCAACAAGCGGAAGGTGATCTATAAACCAATGAGTGATTAGCGTGCGTTCGACAAGCGGTGACGTCGGTGACTAAGCGAGCAAGCATGCACTAGGGTAGCAACCTCCGTTGGTTGGATCGGTAGACGGGGTTTACTCGGATTCGTACTTGAGAGGGAGGAGAAGGGACGTGGGCACGGTACTAGAAGGCGTATCCGCAGGCCAAAGCCAAACACTACGGAGACGACGTGTTGACGGCGTATTCGCAGGCTAAAGCCAAACACTACGAATATGACGCTCGGTAAAGGATAGAGTAGGGAAGAGCAGACAAGGAGGGGAGCGGTATCTCCCCGGAGATCCGGTTAATAAAAGCAAAACGGCTTACCCTAAAATCCAGCTGGAACACAGAAACCCCGGAATCTTCTACGATGCGAGCTCCAACTGGAACTAGCGTTTCTGCGTCGGGGTTCCGCTTTTATTTGTGACTCCGGAAGTGGGAAAACGGTTCAAGCGGGGATCGCCTGCGCTCTGACGGCTGAAACGCCGGTAAGCGGGGATAGCGCGGGCTTAGTTGCGCGTTCGATACTAGCGGAAATCCCTTGTTTACATGTATTTACACGGATACGGGAATTTGATTAACTTAATTAATAATATACAATTCTTAGCGAAAATAAATAACTGTCCTAAGTAACATAAGTATTATTCCTAAACTAAACAACATACGGCGCTATAAGTACAATTTGTAACGGTTTGTTACAGTCGTAAAAATACAAATAGATGATTACCATTATTAAATTGTATACGTGTTTCTTAAAATCATACGAGGAGACTTAAATATTACTCTGAAACAAGCGTTTTATGAAACCACAACTGCTTTTATGTTTTTGTGCAAATTAATAAACAATTCTACCGGATATGCATGTTAGGACCAAGCGGATTAATAAATACCTCACTTATTAATGAGTTTTATAATTACCTTTTGTAAATATATCATCAGGTTATGGCCTTTTGTCGTATAAATATAAATTTTTCATTTACAAAATTGTAATATAAATTGGGAGTTCTTAGTGGTAATATCTTTGTTTATGTGATTATAATATTTTGCGAATAAGCTTTGAAGATTAGGACAAATGGATTTTACCTTAGAATTAAGAGGAAGTATTATTGGGATAGCACAAGCAGGAATGTCACCTCGAACAATATCACATGTTGACTTATCGGTAAGCATTTTTCTAAAATATATTTTTTACATTGCATTGCAACACAGTCAGCATGTATTAAATATGATCACTAACAATACTATTTTATAAGATATTGGAATCTATTAAATTGACGTCAAATTTTTAAATACATATATCATGTATAATGGCTTTTAATATGGTACTCATGATAAATGTAATCTAATACTAAGAACTTAAAACTTTGTAGATTAAACAAATCCGGCGATGGATTACTAACGGTCAGGAAGTTGGTAATAGGCCACTTGTAAGCAACAGACCACCTAAGCCTAGAATTACTTCTCGGCAAGAAGATGGGGACATAATCGGCTATATATTACAAAATCTTTTTACAACTTGCCAAAAAATAAAGGAAACGCTGAATATTTATTGCTGTGTTTCCACCATTCAGAGACGTTTATACGAATCAAATTTACATTGTAGAAAACCGGCAAGTTAACCTAAGTATTTAACCGCTTAAACAAAAAAAAAAGAATGTGACTATGTGAACAAAAATTTAAATAAATTACATTATATTGGCACAAATATTTATTTTTACACTGCAAAATTCTGTTTGATAGTATCATTTATATTTAAACGAAATGAATGTATAAAAGATTCACTTTATTTATAAATACTTTTGCACATACAGCGAAATATTAATAGTACCTATGTAAAATTGTTTTTATAAAATCAGTAATTAGATTATTATTTACAATTTACCTTAAGTTTATACGTTCAAAATTTTACTATCAATAAGTATGTATCTAAAATTATAGAAAGAAATGTGTGTTTTTTATTCGCATAAAAATATAAATACAATCATAAAAAAGTAATACCAAAGTAATACTACTTTCTTATGGTTTGAGAAATACATGTAAAATTTAGTAATGGTAATCTCTTTTTTATTTACAAGACAAAAGGACATAACCTCAAGGTATATTTACAAGTATAAATACTTAATAAATACGGGTGAGCAGATAATAATTCAAACAACGTGATTAGTTGCCAAGCTTTCAATCATTTTGCGTCTTTGTTTAACCTGTGAATTACCAATTCACTCATATAGTCAACGCTTATATACCCAAACAGTAATGTTAGCTTGCAGCAATATTGTCATGACAAATTTCGAGGCTTGCAGCAAGTTTGCCCGAAGTTGACTAAGGAAGCAATAACAAGCTTGTGACAACCTTATCTCGACAAACTTGCAGCAATATTATCATGACAAGTTTGGAGGCTTGTAGCAAAGTTTTCTGGAAGTTTGCAGCAAGATACTCTTAATTTCTCAAGCGTGTCGTCACAGTTGCTAATATTAAAAATAATGCTGTAAACTTGCAGCAAGATTCGATAACTTGTCAAGGAAAAACAAGCTACAAAGTTTACATGCTATCTGGGTAGTGTAAATATAACATGTTGCCTGTAGCATTGGTCACGTGGTTGGTAATATTAAATGTTTATGTGCATAATATGGTATAATCAAGGAAAATATGCTATCCATTAAGATAAAACTCGGTAAAGTACACAATGGTAGAGAAACAACTGACTACAATACAGAACTGCAATTATAAAGCACAGACTGTGACGAAAGATGTTATAACTCAAAAATCTAACCCAGGCACACGAATTCACATTCCCAGTTTCCAAAAGGAAACGTGTCTAAACTAAAAATAAATACTAGTACAAAACAAAACGCGTTCTTGGAAGAGACACGACTACGTGACTTATAGCCCTTAGTCGAATTCACAAAAAAATATTTGTGTTGATTACGTCGCAAAAAGTTTCCTTCGACGTTGTTTTGGTTTCTTATTTATAACGTTAGAATAATGTTTCAATTTTTGTTATTTTTGTTTCTTGTTAGTAACGTCACAAAACTTTCCTTAAACGTAAACAAATTGAACGTATCTGTATAACATCGAAGTTCTGTCGCAATAATGTTCCAGGTAAACGTTATTTTTGTTTCTTATTTATTAAAATTAAATTAAAAAATTTAGTGCTGTTTTAAAGAGAAAAAAATGCTTAATTGAATGATGAGGTAAAAGCAATAAGTTCCCTTTTGAAAAAATTACGAGGACCGGCGTAACTCAGTTGTACTCCTACAAATCTTATAAGTTGCGTCGGAAGTTTTTTCTCGGCGGCCGTCACTAATAACAAAAAATTATTTGACAATCAATCAGTTCTTCAAACATCGGGGATGATATTTTGGAAATGCAATCTTCAAGTACGAACATTGAAAAAAAATTAAATAAAAAATGTTGGAATTTCACAATTGAGGAATAAAAAAAAAATTTCTTAAACAAAAAGTTAAAATGTGTGTGTATATTAATAGAACGGTTCACCTCCTGGTTAACGATTAGTTTTAAAATTTGGTCAAATTAATGACCTTTTATTTTAGGAGGTTGGATGAAAGCAACTACTTCAGTAATTTGCGACGTTTCGTGTTCAGGATGAACACTTCATCAGGCTCGCTTACACTGAGTCAAGTAATTTTTGAATATAATTAAAATATATAATTTTTTATTTTAATTATTATTATTTTATATCTTGGCCGGTTAGATCTCCAGACCTTTCGATAATGAATTTTAAAATCAGATAAAAATTATTGTACATTGCCAAAACATCAACGTTGGCCTAGGTGCTTGAAATTCTAGAAGTAGGACTTTTTTATGATTCTAAACAACTTTTGTTAATCAAATTTTGTTATATCTTCACTAACAAAGATAGTTTACTAGAACCAAAAATCAGTTTTTGAAAAGATCCAAGGCATACATGATTTTAGGAAACTAAAATTATGCCAGAAATTAGTCTTTAACTAAGCAGGGCTGAACCACAAACAATGAAATTTTATATCAAAAATTTTTTATCTTTCACAAGAGTCGTTTCACCTATCCGGGGACACACTGTATATACAGATAACCAGTGTTGTAACAGATACTTTTTTTCTAGTATCTAGATACAGATACAGATACTTTTCATAAATTGTATCTAGATACAGATAAGATACTTTTTCAAAAAAAGTATCTAGATACAGTTACAGATACTTTAAAAAAGTATCTAGATACATGTCAGATGCATTTTTAACAAAATCTTGAAACAAAATTTAAAAAAAGTGTGTATTTGGTTCAGCTAAAAACACAATAACTGTATCCCAGGCAGCACATTACGTCTCATTGACGTCAAAATTACAAGACTTCATTAAGACGTGTCAGTGTCGTCATATGACGTCAGTGTGCTGCCTGGGTATTAAGCAAGACATTACCTTATCAACCTTAACCGCATAAAAAAATACAAATTTACAAATAAAGCTTATTTTGTTTTAAAATTAATAGCGTGTTAAATGTCTCGTCATTATATTTCGACGTAGAGTTAATAGTAAACTACTAACACTAAAAAGTTTCTCAACTTCTTTGCTCTATTTGAGCTGATGAAGAAATTTAGTGTTGCCAATTGACTTTGTCGCGATTCCCTGCATAAACTATAAAAGTTCCATAATGACTACAATATTGTACTCATAATTCTACAAAGTTGAAATTTGTTTTCTTTTTTTTAAAGTATGAATTTGGTTTGTTGGCATAAATGCTAACACGTCACATTTCTCAAGTAATACTAGATTATATAAAATGTAGATTCATACACGGTTTTCCCCAAAATTCCACAACAGTTTATAACACCCACAAAATCTTGGTACTACATAAAATCTCTAAATTTGGCAGAATTACACTAGAATTGGCGACGCTGAAAGAATTGCACTCATAAAACACCGAATACAAAGTCTCCAAATTCAAATTGTAATATATATGATGAACTGACAGAAAAAACTACCACGGTGTTTAGTAAAAACTTTTACTACTATTTACAATTTGAGCAAGAAAAAGTATCTAAGTATCTAAACCACTCAGATACTACAAAAAATGTATCTAGATACAGATACAGTTACATTTTGTGCAGTGTATCTAGATATGTAACTAGATACTCCAAAAGTATCTAGATACTGTATCTAGATACTTGTATCTAGATACATCACAACACTGCAGATAACATATATTTTTTGATTGTATTTAGATACATATAAATAGATAACAAATATGAATCTAGATTAATTTATCTATATGAATTTATATAGATAATTTACAACACTGTCTGTATCTATTTTTGAATTACAACTAACAAAAAGTTAAAACTAAAACTGCGTTGCATTGAACACTGCCAATGCCAAATGATGCCAAAGTTCTGTGGTATGGCAGACACTTCCTAGCAACCTGCTGATTATATGATAATATCGATAATATAAAATATAGTAATAAAAACTGTTTTTGAGCTACATTGAACACGATTTACGGAAATATGAGAGATCAATCAAGAAAAATTTGTCGAATTTGTTCACTAGAAATAGTAGAAACTGAGCAGTATTACTTTCTCAATAATGGCAATAACTTAATGCTACAATTCAAGTTGTTAAACTTTCTACCAAAGATTGTAAGTACAACCCTTGTTTATATACATTATAGTTAGACAATGAGATAGCTTTATATGAAAACAGATTTTTTATTCATGTTAGATGGCGATACTGAAAACAATGTATGAACAATGTATTAAAACTGAGTTTGCAAAAATAAGTCATACACTTTAATCTCTGTTTATAAACAAAATATAGAAT
This sequence comes from Aquatica leii, assembly GCA_035610365.1. Classification (NCBI taxonomy): domain Eukaryota; kingdom Metazoa; phylum Arthropoda; class Insecta; order Coleoptera; family Lampyridae; genus Aquatica; species Aquatica leii. Next base: position 12,352,399 of record CM069438.1, read on the forward strand.
GAATAAAATCCTGTAAACGTTTCTATAAAATTATAATCGATTGAGTGGTTTGTTTCATTTACTGTGTTTTCTTTTCAAGCCGGAAGCCATCGAAGATGTGCTAATTTAATTTGTTTTAAATTTTTATACTACACCAAAGGCACATAAAATATAAATATACAAGCTTATTAGCACTGTAGATGTATTTTTAGCAGTAATCATAATTTTGGTTTATGTTATCAATTTATTCTCGGGTTTCTTTTTATACATGATCAATAACTTATTTTGTATGCATTTTTGAGCTGAATTTTCAAAATACGCTTGTTTAGAGTGAAAAATGTTATCATTGTACTCTAAAAATAGTTGTTGTGCATGTTTATCTTATTTTTGAAGTCATTCATTTATTTAAATAATCTGACTGATTTACGAAACGGTACATTATTTCAACATCTGTAAATATGTTATCTTCGAGAATTAACTTGAACAGCTTATGCATTCTTAGAATAACAAATTAAATTAACTACGTCTTATGTGACAACGTTATTTTGTATTTCTTTTTAGTGTCAGCAAATTTCTTTGTTGGCTCAAAATGCAGCTTTTTTTAAACCTTTTATAATTTTTTTTTACTTGAATTGACGCTTTGATTTCACCTTCTAAATTAACAACCTGTTAATCACATACACGCTGTATGTATTTGTTGAATTAACAATGTAAAAATAGCTCACTTAAATAGTAGTTATGTTAAACTGTAGTATCCTTGGTTACCGAAAAAAAAATAATATAAATAAAATAAGAAAGCGTCATGTAGAAATGGTGAAGTTGAAAACCAAATAAAAACACTATTCTTTATTAAGTAAACAGTTTATTATTTCACTACTAACACAATTTACAACAGGTTATGGGCCCAGTTAACGGCCAGTGTAAAAAGTAAAAGTAGTGAAAGTATGATTGGGTAAAGAATAGGATAGAAAAGTTTGAACACATTAAAGAAATGGAATCGCAGTTTATAAAGTTAAACGAAAGCAATTGGTCAGTGTGGAAGTTTCAAACAATTGTTACGTTGAAGTCAAGAAAGTTAATAGATATAGTAATAGGAACAGCAGTGAAACCTGAGACGTCCGATGAAAGTGTTCGCTCTTGGGATGAGTTAGATGCAAAAGCACAAGAGCTAATTGTAACAAGAGTAGAAGAAAAGCTTCTAACACATTTGTTGTCTTGTAGGACAAGTTCAGAAATGTGGGAAAAACTACTGACTGTATTTGAACCAAAATCCAAAGTAAGCGTTCACTTAATCCAACAGAAGTTTTTTAACTTAGTGTTTGAAGAGCCAATGTCTGTTTTTATTGCGAAGATTGAAGAGATAAGCAACCAATTAAAAAGCATGAATGAGGAACTGTCTGAAAACATGATTGTGACCCTTTGTCACTTCCTGAAAAATATAAACATTTTATTTCGGCATGGGAGTCTGTACCATCGGGTGACCAAAATTTAAAAGAATTAACTTCAAGACTTTTAGTTGAAGAAGAGAGAAAAAGAAATACTGAGGAGGCAAATATGTCTAGTGCTTTGGTTTCAAAATATCAAGGAGGTACGAACAAGAATTACCACAATGGTAGTGTTAGTGTGAACAAAACTGTCAATGCTAAGTGTTATAATTGTGGTAGAGAAGGACATTTTAAAAAGGACTGCAAAATAAAAAGATGCCATTATTGTCAGAAGCCGGGTCATTTGATTAAAGATTGTAGATTTAGATTATCAAAAGAAAGAAATAGCAATAATTCAGGTACGTCAAACGCTTTTGTTGTTACTAACTTCAATGATAAAACTGTGTGGGTTATGGATACAGGTGCAAGTAAGCACATGTGTAAAGATAAACATTTGTTTGTAGAGTATAAGGATTTATTTGTACAGAAATATGTAACAGTAGGAAATGGTGATCATTATAGGTATATGGTATAGGAAAGGTTACAGTATTGGCAAACAATGGAACTGAATTAATACCTACATCGTTGTACAATGTTTTACATGTCCCTGAACTAAAAGTTAACTTATTTTCTGTAATAAGTGCTGTGGACAAAGGTCATGTAATGGTATCTACAAAAATTGGGTGTAAATTTGTTAAAGACAACGTTGTAACGGGGTTAGCTATTAGATGTGACAAATGGTATCGTATGAACTTTAAATTTGTTGATGATGTAGCATTAATGAGTTTGTGTGTATGGCATGAAAGACTTGCACATCAAAATTATCGACATGTCAAGGAAATCTTAAGTAAAAACAACATTCAATATGAAGGGGATACGGAGCAGTGCATACCATGTTTAAAAGGGAAACAACACAGACAACCATTTACCCAAAGCAAAAGTAAGACTAATCACCCAGGACAATTCATCCACGTTGACTTATGTGGTCCTATGGAACAAAAATCGTTTGGAGGCTCAAGGTACTTTTTATTATTTAAAGATTATTACAGTAGCTTTAGATTTGTATATTTTCTTAAATGTAAGTCTGAAACAAAAGACACAATCGCAAATTTTTTACCGTATTTTAAGAACGAAACGGGTTATAACATAAAAATAATTAGGTCAGACAACGGTACGGAATTTATAAATAATGTAATGGAAGATTTACTAAACAAAAATGGAATCATTCATCAAACAACGGTTTGTTATACACCTGAGCAAAATGGCAAAGCAGAGAGGGAAATGAGAACGATAGTTGAAGCTGCAAGGACAATGTTACAAGCTTCGAAATTGGAAAAGGAATTATGGGCAGAAGCAGTTCAAACAGCTGTATTTACAATAAATAGAACAGGTTCAAGCAAAGAGAAAGATAAAACTCCATTTGAATTATTATACAGGAATAGTTTTCATGTAAACGAGTTGAATGTTTTTGGTAGTGAAGTATACGTACATGTTCCTAAAGGAAGAAGATTAAAATGGGACTCTAAAAGTCAGCAAGGAATATTTGTAGGCTATGGTGTAAATTGTAAAGGACATAGAGTATGGTTTCCAGGTACACGAAATGTTAATACTTATAGAGATGTAGTGTTTATTGCCAAAGCAAATAGTCACAGTCAAGAAGAAAGAATAGATAAAAACATAGAAAATAAATATAAAATGCTTGAAGAGGAACAGAGTTTACTGAACGGACCAGAAAATAATGAGGAAAACAGTCAAGAGTTAAACGAAAATAGAAAGATGGTCAAGGCAGATAAAGAACAAGAAACTGTACGAAGAAGAAACGCAGATGAAGACTTAAACGGAGAACAACCACAAATTTCAGATGAAGAATATAGAAAAAATGCAAATGAAGATGAAGGAAAAGTAAGAAAAAGTTGTCGAGAAATAAAGAAACCAAAATGGCTTGTCGATTATGAAACCAGTTTAGTAGCAGTAAATGAAGATCCATTGACGTTTGAGGAGGCAATGGAAAGTGAACATTTAGAGAAGTGGAAAAAAGCTATAGGAATTGAGTTAGAAGCTCTTAGGAAAAACAACACTTGGACAGAGGTAGATTTACCAGAAGGGAAAAAGGCAATTGACACAAAGTGGGTATTTCGTATTAAAAGAGGAGATAACGACGAACCACAGTTTAAAGCCAGATTAGTTGTTAGGGGATTTCAACAGGAACATTATTTTGACCACTCGAAAATTTATGCTCCAAAATTATCTACACTAAGAATCTTGTTAGCTATTGCAAATAAATATAAATTACCCTTGACACAGATGGATGTAAAAAGTGCTTTTTTAAACGGTGAAATAGATGAAGAAGTGTACTTAAAGAAACTAAATAATCAAAATGAAGACGGTAAGGTGTTAAAACTAAATAAATCGTTATACGGACTTAAGAAATCTCCAAAGAAGTGGAATGAAAAGTTTAACGATTTTATGGTGAAAGAAGGCTTTTCAAGAAGTAAGGCTGATTATTGTCCTTATTATATGAAAGGAATTTGTAAATTGTTTGTCTTACTATACGTTGATGATTTAATAATAGTAGGAGAAGACGAATTTAAAGTAAACAATTTAAAGAGATCTTTAAGTGGAAATTTTGAAATATATGGGAAAAGCAACAAAGTATTTAGGTATAGACATAAAACAAACTAAGGATGAAATCGAATTAGACCAGACAAGTTACTTAAAAGATATATTAGAAAAATATAACATGCAAAACTGTAAACCCATAGGGACGCCAATAGAACCTGGATTGCAGATATCAAGAGAATCGTCAGATAATAAAGAATTAATCACAAGATGTAGACAATTGATCGAAAGCCTTATGTATGCAATGCTAGGAACGCGTCCTGACATTTGTTTTGCGTTAAGTTTCTTAAGTCGTTTCCAAGCTTCTGCAAATGATGATTTATGGAAGGCATTAAAAAGAGTTTTGCGTTATATAAAGGGAACCCTAAATACCAAATTAATCTATAATTCGAAAGAAAATAGGCCTTTGATAGGATTTACAGATGCAGATTGGGGCGGAGACAATACAGACAAAAAATCAACATCAGGTTATATCATGCAAGTATACGGATGCACTGTGTCGACGTGCTCAAATAAGCAGCAGTGTGTATCTATGTCATCCACTGAAGCAGAGTACGTAGCCTTCGGAAAAGGAGTAGCAGAAGGTTGTTGGATTAAAAATTTATTAGAGGAGGTGGGTCTTGAATGCAAGCAAGTATTAATCTTTGAAGATAATCAGTCCGCTATTCAAATAGCTAAAAACCCAGAGCACCATAAACGTTTAAAACATATAGATTTGAAATATCATTTTGTGAGAGATAAGGTAATCTCAAATACTGTAGCTATTTCTTATATACCATCGAATGATCAGGTAGCAGACCTATGTACAAAAGGGTTAAGTAAAACATTATTTCATAAACTAAATAGTGCATTAGGTTTAACATTCGAATAACATATCAACATGTATATAAAACTTTTTCCTTGAGGTAGGGTGTTGAATTAACAATGTAAAAGTAGCTCACTTAAATAGTAGTTATGTTAAACTGTAGTATCCTTGGTTACCGAAAAAAAAATAATATAAATAAAATAAGAAAGCGTCATGTAGAAATGGTGAAGTTGAAAACCAAATAAAAACACTATTCTTTATTAAGTAAACAGTTTATTATTTCACTACTAATACGATTTACAACAGTATTAACAACTTTCTAACAAATAAACGTTTTTTTCTTAATTTCGGATACTGTTACCATTCGGTTATTGTTATCAAAAACCTCAAGTCTTAACGTGATTCTATTAAGCGGCTTGCACTGCATAGTTAAAAATGCAGGCATTCGGCCAGAAATGATACCAGCATTGCCTGTGGAATATTTCTGTTTATTGACATAAAAGGACCATCCTTAGCTAAACATGCCTGTCCACTCAAATTCATAAACCTTTTTAGTCAATTCGTTATTAATATATCTTTTATAATTTTTTATCAGCATTTGTATTCATTAACTAGTTAACTTTAATCTTTATATCAAATTTGAATAGAAATTTTGTAGTTTGGTAGTTTATTTTATCGTTTTGATCGCTCGAATACAAAAAAAAAATTTTGCAAATTAGAAGCTGTACGTTCATTTATAAAATTGTCTTCTATTAGGGGAATGATTATGTTTCTAAGAATACTAGTTGTTTACGTAGACCGAATGTCATAACATAAGTGTTATCGTGCATATTTTTTTTCAAGGTTATTTTACATGTAATAAAAAGAACGTATGTCTTTTCCAAATCTCTGAAACTGTATCTTTATAGATTACTGTAAGACTACACTAATCTGTAACTTAGAAATCTGTAAACAGCGCCAGATATGTCAATTTTGCGTTTGCATCCAAAACTACTCGTGTTTTGCATCCAAATTAATGTTTCTAATTTTAGCGCAGTCATTGTCTAACTATAATGTATATAAACAAGGGTCCAACTGATTATATTCTATCGAATAACATAAACTTTCTTGCAGGATCTAAGCAACACACCCAATCCAATTGCTTGTAACAGTTGTATGATTGCTATTGAAGAAATATATGAATTTAAGCAACTCTGTATAAAAACGGAAACAACTGTAAGAAACTTACGACAACAAGGTGTAATTGAAGAGGAGTTGCAAGCCAATAAAATTAAGGTAGAACTTGCAAACTTGGAAACCATCAGCGATAACTACTTGGAAATTAATAAGGATATGCCTATATGCCTTGAAGAACCTTCGAAAAGAAAACTGTACTATTGCCACAACTGCAATTTCAATGCTAACAAAAAGACTATTTTAATTCGACACCTGCAAATGCAGCACATTGGCAGAAAACCATTTAAATGCAATGTGTGTGATTACTGCTGTATCACGAACTCGAAGTTAAAAAGCCATATGCGTACGCACACTGGTGAGAAACCAATTAAATGCAATATATGTGATTACTGTTGTAACCAAATGACAAATTTAAAAATGCATATGCATACGCACACTGGTGAAAAACCATTTAAATGCAACGTGTGTGATTACTGCTGTATCACGAACTCGAACTTAAAAAGCCATATGCGTACGCACACTGGTGAGAAACCATTTAAATGCAATATATGTGATTACTGTTGTAACCAAATGACAAATTTAAAAAAGCATATGCGTACGCACACTGGTGAAAAACCATTTAAATGCAATGTGTGTGGTTACTGCTGTATCACCAACTCGAAGCTAAAAATCCATATGCGTACGCACACTGGTGAGAAACCATTTAAATGCAATATATGTGATTACTGTAGTAACCAAATGACAAATTTAAAAATACATATACGTACGCACACTGGTGAAAAACCATTTAAATGCAATGTATGTGTTTACTGCTGTATCACCAACTCGGATTTAAAAAAGCATATGCGTACGCACACTGGCGAAAAACTATTTAAATGCAATATATGTGATTATTGCTGTACCACCAAATCGAATTTAAAAGTGCATATACGTAAGCATACTGGTGAAAAACCATTTAAATGCAATATGTGTAATTACTGTTATACCACCAAGTCGCATTTAAAAAGACATATGCGTAAACACACGCGAGAAACCATTTAACTGCAGTATATGTCATTCTCATTACTGTAGTAGCCACATGACAAATTTAAAAACGCATATGCGTGCGCACTGGTGTATAACCATTTAAATGCAATATGTGTGATTACTGCTGTATCACCAACTCTAATTTAAAAAGGCGCAATGGCGAGAAATATTTTAAATAGAATATATACCGCTAAAGATGTTTAACATTAACTAGAGCTTTAAGGGCTCGGGTCGTATAAAGTATTAAGGCGTAAACAGACTGCATTCAACTTACAATATAATGAGTCTGCTGTGACAAAACATTAAGTTTTTGTAAAATTTGGCAACAGGGCTATTGTTAATAAGTAGGAACTTGTATATTGTAAAGGAAGAAATCAGGTTAGCAATTTGTGTTGAATTGTATTGTACGCTTTTAACGGTTGTTGTGTTTTATGTACCTATTCTAGTTTGTTTCTTGTTAAGTTAGTTAAATGTATACGTTATAAATGATTACTTTTATGAAGGAGTGCTTCGTTTATTGATAAAATCACAACAGAGCCACTGATTTTTATATTGCATTGTGTTAATACCGAATCTGCTGGTAAATAAATTTTGAGTAGAAAAAACTATAATTGCAAGTTTTGGCCTAATGATATTTCTACATTTGACGTTATTATTTGAATATCAAAAATTTAAAATTGAAAACATTTTTCATTAGTTTTGTAGAATATTCTAAAGTAAAACAGCTTTTAGCAACGTCTGATCGCAGAGCCATCTCATGGTATGAGTTACTATATTGGTTACTATATATCAATGATAATTGTAAATAGGGCGGTAGTACGTTTAAAGTTGATTTTACACCCACAAAATTCAAAATAGTTTTGAAAAAAGCTGCGGTTTAAAACCAAAACGTAAAGGACATTGGGGGTAAAGCAATGTCAATGCAAATGCCACCAGAGTGTACTACTGGACGGCTGTTCAGTAGAAGATAAACTCTAATGTAATTTCCATAATTGCGTTGACAACCTATAGCTTTGTCAAATCGGGTTGGTAGCAAATATGGACAAAAAGATTTGGTTGTTATCATGAGGTTATTGTTGCTACCAACCCGATTTGACAAATCACTGGAATTCATTATGACCCATCAATCAGAGAGGTCGTTGTTGACAACCAATAAAAGTTTTTATTTTTTGAGGGCGATTTAAAATTCATCAGTTTTACCAACCCAAAAATGTTAAACCTGAAGTCCAAAAAAACGCTTGAATATGGTCAATTGTATAAAGATAATATGAATAAAAATATGATTTTTATAAACTTTTCAATGCTGCTTTTATTTTTACTTGTTTCCCAAAACATAAAATGCTAATTAGACACTTATAAAACGAACAAATATGTATATGACACAGCAAGTTGTACTAAACGAACTGCAATTACTAAATCAAGTAATTTGTAATATTACCACAGTATAATGTTTTTACAGTAGGATCACTCTTAGAAATATTTTTTCGTGAAATTTCTTGTCTTTGCATAACATTTTTCAGTATAATCTTATTAAAGTTTTTGTGTAATGTAATATTTATCATCTGTTTACTAAAATAATAGTTAAATAATTTTTGAAAAGTAAACTCATACGTTTATATACATCGGTTAAATGATCTAGATGTAAAAATTGGTTTAGAAATAGCGGTCGTACAGATTTGATGACCTAAAACTATTGTTACAACCAAGTCAAACTATACAGCAGTAATTTTGAAGATGGGATGTTTTCGTCATTGCTGAAAAATCGATTTAAATGAGATACTGTTTAATTATTGAATCAATACGGTTAGACTGTAGTAAGTTTTAAAATTAATGCAATTAACATTGATATATAAGTTACATTAGAGGAAATGCAAACAACGAAAACTATCATGTAACGTTAATAGACGATAATAATATTTGCAAGTAAGCTTTTCCTATGAGAAATTAATTATTAGATGTATCCTCGTCGCTAAATAAAGTTTTAAATCGTGATATCAAAAATAATTGATGAGCACTTCCTTAAAATAAATGTCACCCATGCTGCCATAAAATCTCAATTACGGCTAATAAAAACTGCTCAGAAGATACTTTAATAAGTTTTTCCGGTTTGCATTAAGACTTCTGTTTATTTTGATTTCAATAGACACTTTTATTAATAGTGGATGTTGCACGTTAATTATTTTTTTATGTAAAAGTTAAACAATATAATAAAAAGTTTGTGTTTCTTTTAAAATCTTAATGCGTTAAGACTGGGCCGTCAAAAATTGCTATACAGTTTGATAAGAAGTAACTTGCTAACATCGATTTTTTAAAATTTGGAACACATACAAATTTCATATTAGTGTTTTACTATGCACATCTAAATTTTGCATAAACAGCGTAAATTTCATTTTATAAAGAGGATACTTACACGTTCGCGGATTATTTTAAGATTTGTAATACTTTACGTTCCATGAAATAAATATTAGTTACTTTTACTGAATTTTAAATTTAAAAGTAATAGTTTTAACAGTATTAAATGATTTCCGTAATATTTAAAATTTGAATTTAGCGCTAAAAATTCTCCCACTCAAATCAACTCGTGATAACTAGTGCAAGAAAAATGTTTGGAACAAACATCAAAGGTGCCGACAACGAGTGATCTTACTGGATCTGAAAGCATTATACCCTTGTTTAACGTACAATAGCTCAGTAAGTATTTATTTACACAATTTCTGATACATATCAGTTGAGAAGCACCCTCCCTGTTGTTACAACGTGGAAAAAGAGTATTTTATTTGTTTGACTTAGACTTGGCCTGGATGAGGTTCGAACCTACGACACGAACTTATACTGTTAGTTAGTCGGCGACTCTTGTAGTTGTGCCACAGAAGTGCTTGTATATAATTGTTATTTCAGAATTATAAGTACATTTGTTTGATCGTCTTTTGTCTAAATATTTTGTTAAAATTTTTTGTATTTTTAATTAGTGACCAGTGTATGTTGTTAGTGTCAAATTATTATTAATATAAATTTGATTTTGATTTCCTTTATTTTTTGGCAAGTTGTAAAAGGATTTTGTAATATATAGCCGAGTATGTCCCCATCTTCTTGTCGAGAAATAAACTTGCTGCAAGTCTCCAAACTTGTCACGACAATATTGCTGCAAGTTTTAAAGTTGTCACGACAAGTTTGCTGCAATCTTGATACAAGCTTACATTGCTGTTTGGGAAGATGTTACCACTAGGAACTCCCAATTTATATTACAATTTTGTAAATGAAAAATTTATATTTATACGACAAAAGGCAATAACCTGATGATATATTTACAAAAGGTAATTATAAAACTCATTAATAAGTGAGGTATTTATTAATCCGCTTAGTCCTAACATGCATATCCGGTAGAATTGTTTATTAATTTGCACAAAAACATAAAAGCAGTTGTGGTTTCATAAAACGCTTGTTTCAGAGTAATATTTAAGTCTCCTCGTATGATTTTAAGAAACACATATACAATTTAATAATGGTAATCATCTATTTGTATTTTTACGACTGTAACGAACCGTTACAAATTGTACTTATAGCGCCGTATGTTGTTTAGTTTAGGAATAATACTTATGTTACTTAGGACAGTTATTTATTTTTGTTAAGAATTGTATATTATTAATTAAGTTAATCAAATTCCCGTATCCGTGTAAATACATGTAAACAAGGGATTTCCGCTAGTATCGAATGCGCAACTAAGCCCGCGCTATCCCTGCTTACCGGCGTTTCAGCCGTCAGAGCGCAGGCGATCCCCGCTTGAACCGTTTTCCCACTTCCGGAGTCACAAATAAAAGCGGAACGTCGACGCAGAAACGCCAGTTCCAGTTGGAGCTCACATCGTAGAAGATTCCGGGGTTTCTGTGTTCCAGCTGGATTTTAGGGTAAGCCGTTTTGCTTTTATTAACCGGATCTCCGGGGAGATACCGCTCCCCTCCTTGTCTGCTCTTCCCTACTCTATCCTTTACCGGGCGTCATATTCGTAGTGTTTGGCTTTGGCCTGCGAATACGCCTTCAACACGTCGTCTCCGTAGTGTTTGGCTTTGGCCTGCGGATACGCCTTCCTCCATCCATTACCGAGCGTCGTATTCGTAGTGTTTGGCTTTGGCCAGCGAATACGCCGTCAACGTGTAGTCTCCGTAGTGTTTGGCTTTGGCCTGCGGATACGCCTTCTAGTACCGTACCCACGTCCCTTCTCCTGCCTCTCAAGTACGAATCCGAGTAAACCCCGTCTACCGATCCAACCAACGGAGGTTGCTACCCTAGTGCATGCTTGCTCGCTTAGTCACCGACGTCACCGCTTGTCGAACGCACGCTAATCACTCATTGGTTTATAGATCACCTTCCGCTTGTTGGTTGTGGCCGCCGCTTCTGTACCGTTCGTTGTTGATTTTAAGAATAAATAAAATTATTTTTATTTACTATTGTGTATTTTATTTCCGTCGCTTCGCTCCGCTTTTAGGTCCGTTTGAAGCCCTGGACAACCGTGTCTTCACTGTAGTTACCAGGACAGTGCCGTCGAACAGGAGAGTAAACTCCTCGAACAAATCTGGCGCCCGAGAACCGTTCCGTCCATTAGCTTTTACTACAGCTAAGCAGTGCAATCCGGAGTAAGCGTCACACCACAAACAAAAAGCCATAACCTTAAGGTGTATTTATAGATGTCAATACGATCAATACTATTAAATGTCTTTAAAATGAGCATTACCGCACTTTCATTGACAACACATCATTAATAAAGTGAGGTATTTGTTAATCCGCTTAACTCTAGGATGCATATCTGGTAGAATACCTACTTTTACATAAACCGAACCAACATTCAAATTAAGAAATTGAAAAAATAAACAGTTATTTTATAACAAAAAACAAGTATCGTTGTTACTTATTAATTATTATATAAGAAAAATTGTTTATAAATTATAGTAACAAACGCTGCATATTCTTATAACCAACATTACTCTGGGTCTGATAAGCCAGATCTATACATCTTACATACAAAAATAATGTGACTATCAGAACACACATTTCAATAAATTACATTAATAGTTAAAATCTAGACGTAACAAATACTTTTTAAATAATTTTGCAAATATAATTACGGCATTTATATTCAAAACATTTATTACCTAAAAATTTGACGATATAGTATGTTCTATGTTTATTAAAAATATGTTATTAAATTGTTATTCAAAATTAGAAAAAAGTGTTTGTTTTTTAATTCGCACAAAAAATATAAAGAGAATTTTGGTTTTATAAAACGTTTATTTGAGAGTAATATTTATAAGCCTTTTCGTATGATTTGAGAAATACATACAAAATTAAGTAATGGTAATCACCTTTTTGTATTTATACGACAAAAAAAACTATAACCTTAGGATATATTTACAGGTATAAATACGATTAATACTGTTAGAATGTGACTGAACGTGCGGTATTGCTCATTTTAGGGACGTTTCCAATAACTATGGCTGTACATATGCATATCAAAATATATACAAATATTGTAGTGTTTTGGTAAATGAATCATGTTTGTATAAAAATTCAATGACATTGCTCCGGCTAGCTCTATACAGTACCACCCACCTCTCAGGTATCAGAGTTTACCTCTATTGTGGGAGATGACAAATTTTACTTTAATCAATTTACGACTTAAAAAAAAACACATCATTTCTCATAATTTAATTGAATGCGATCACGCCAGGATCCTAACAAATAAGAAAACAACTTCTCTTATAAACTATATCGTCGGAGGTACCATCCAACCCATTTAACCGCCCTATGCTTGTTATGTATAACTAACTACCTTATCCTATTGTTTACAATTTTATCAATTAATTCTAACCTGCACAATCGTAATGCTGATGCACCCTAGACTCGAATTACAGCTGTCGGACTTATCAATTTACAAGTCTACTTTTCCATCACTTAGATCCTTTATTTGTATCTACTTATGTCCATTAACACTTAATTACTCTCTATTTCATTTTACACCTGGTTTATTACAATCCTGGTATCCCTTCCTTTCTTCGCTTCTTGTCCTTTTTATTAAAACGTATCACCAATCTTAATGAGACATCATTAATTGTGTCCTTAATTTCTAAAATCCATAGATTTTGGCAAACTGTTACTTTTTATTATTATTTTCTTTCTTTTTTTTAGAAACCGTTAACAACCGTATCTAACAAAGTGTTTTTTTTATCTTCCAAAATCATAAATTCCCGGTTCCCTTTTTTTTATTATTACTTAAACAAATGAATTATTGTTATACAGGTCTTTTTTCATATACTCACTACACTACAATATGTATGTAAAGAATTTAACACTGAACCGCAACCTAATTTTATCTAAGTTTCTAGAAGTTAAAAATTTTAAAAACAAAAGGTTGCAAGATACAAGAGTTCGAAAATTTTTGGATATACAAATTAGTTAGACCGACGAGTATTCATTCATGTATTTATGGTTTAATGCAATTGTGCAAATGCCACCAGAGTGAACTACTGGATGACCGTTTTGCCCTTTTGGGGCTCATCAGCAGCAGGAAAACACTCTAATGTAATTCCCATAATTGCATTTACAACCTATAGCTTTATATTATAATTAGAGAGCGGAATATATGCAAAGTGCATATAGATGCATATATTGCATATTTTTGCTTATTTCAAACAACATTGCATATTTAAGCTAAACACGATTTATTTTGCATATTCTAAAAATAAATTAATATGAAATTTTTGAAATTTCACTGTTTTACATTAAATTAGGTCGAATTTTATAAGTTGAAACGGTATGAACGAACTCTGGACTTTCCCGTTTCTACCTGAATAACAATGCGACAAAAGATTGCATTACAATGTCATTGAATTTGTTTCTGAAATTGAGGGGTTTTTCAAGAAAAAGATTATTAGCTTAGTACTCAAAATACGTATTGTTAAATAATATTTACGTAGAAACAATTTCTAAAAATAATGTAGGTACCTACCTGCTTTAAAGAGGCTAATATAATTTTTTTCGTTTTCCGAAAACATTTGTTTAAAATAAACGTAATATCGTGATAGTGCTTTTAAAGTGTTTTGTATATTTTAAATTAAAGTATGTCTACCATTCAAAAAAGTGATTCGATGAAGTGTTTGCCCGAGTTAAAGTTAAGTGGAGAGAAAGTATTTTGCAAGACCTGTTCTAAAATCGTAAGTTACATTCATTTTGACATGTCATTATCTTAAAATTTACGTAGCTATCAGAATTTCATATAATATGCTTCTTCGCATCAGAGCAATTTCAGAAATAAAGTTCAATCTGTCACATTTTTTCACGTTTTTTAAAAATGTAATATTTGACTGTGTGGACTTTAAAAATTCCTGTTTAGTTTAGTAAATTCGTCAAATTGTAGCTTTTGTTTCTATAACAATTGATTTCTCTTTGGTGCATGAACATTTTTTCTTCTACATATTTTCTGTTAGAAGAAGTTTCAAGTCGACCAACATTTAAAAACAGTGAGTCATAAGTTGAAGCTAAAAAAATAGCATATGTATTAAACATAAATGTGTCTATTTAAGATTTTGTTTTATTTATGAGTATTTTTAATAAATATGCATTTGCATATTTAGGAAAATTTAGAAAAAATAACTGCATATTTTTAGCAAAAGTAATGCATATATATGCGCATATTTTGGTAATGCTCTGTTGCATATATTCCGCCCTTTAATTATAATATATTATGTAGATTTAACTAACCAAATCTTGTTTCCAACCGTATACAGTGCACCTCAACTTAAAAAACACTAAGACCACATAACCAATATTAACCGATATGGGAAACAAAAATTGCAAATTACATTATTTGTTACTGTTTAATTAACTAAAAATCAAATTTACAACTTTAATAATATCACCATCTCTCAGCAACTCTTTATAATGGAAATGATTTGCGGTTGCGCCTGTATGTATTCCTTCGCTCAACGACTAAATTAAACACTTGAATGTTACGTTACTGTTTTTCTGTTGTAATACAATAGTTGGCGTTTCACTAAGCCAATGTATTTAGAATGTCGCGCAGAAACACATCGCCCACCAGTCCTTTACAAATTAACCGAAGTATTTTATTTCAGTCGTTATTTACTAATGTGCTTCTTTAAGATACAACCGTCTGCTACATGACTTACGCATGGCTTTTTAAATACGACTTGGTGGTACAGTAGTAATCACATATGTTGCATTTAATGGTTTTTCCCCAGTGCACGTACACAAATGCCGTTTTAAATTCGACTTGGTGATACAGCAGTAACCACACATATTGCATATAAATGGTTTTTCACCAGTGTGGTTCAGCATATGCCTTTTTAAATTTGACATATGGTTACAACAGTAATCACATATATTGCATTTATATGGTTTTTTACCAGTGTGCGTACGTATATGTAATTTTAAATTTGTCATGTGGTTACTACAGTAATCACATATATTGCATTTAAATAGTTTCTTAACAGTGTGCGTGCGCATATGCATTTTTAACTTCGAGTTGGTGACACAGGAGTAATCACATATATTGCATTTTAATGGTATTTCACCAGTGTGCGTACGCATATGTTGTTTTAAATTTGTCATTTGGTTACAACAGTAATCACATATATTGCATTTAAATGGTTTTTCACCAGTGTGCTTACACATATGTCTTTTTAAATGCGACTTGGTGGTACAGCAGTAATCACATATATTGCATTTAAATGGTTTTTCACCAGTGTGCGTATGCATATGTTTTTTTAAATTTGTCATTTGGTTACAACAGTAATCACATATATTGCATTTAAATGGTTTTTCACCAGTGTGCTTACACATATGTCTTTTTAAATGCGACTTGGAGGTACAGCAGTAATCACATATATTGCATTTAAATGGTTTTTCACCAGTGTGCGTATGCATATGTTTTTTTAAATTTGTCATTTGGTTACAACAGTAATCACATATATTGCATTTAAATGGTTTTTCACCATTGTGCTTACACATATGTCTTTTTAAATGCGACTTGGTGGTACAGCAGTAATCACATATATTGCATTTAAATGGTTTTTCACCAGTGTGCGTACGCATATGCTTTATTAAATCCGAGTTGGTGGTACAGCAGTTATCACATATATTGCATTGAAATAGTTTTCTGCCAGTGTGTAGCATCTGCAGGTGTCGAATTAAAATAGTCTTTTTGTTAGCATTGAAATTGCAGTTGTAGCAATAGTACAGTTTTGTTTTTGAAGGTTCCTCAAGGCATACAGGCACATCAT
This sequence comes from Aquatica leii, assembly GCA_035610365.1. Classification (NCBI taxonomy): domain Eukaryota; kingdom Metazoa; phylum Arthropoda; class Insecta; order Coleoptera; family Lampyridae; genus Aquatica; species Aquatica leii. The sequence goes on from CM069438.1 coordinate 12,368,721, forward strand.
TATTAATTTCCAAGTAGTTATCGCTGAGTATTTGCAAGTTTAAAAGTTCTACCTTAATTTTGTTAGCTTGCAACTCCTCTTTAATTACACCTTGTTGTCGTAAGTTACTTACGGTCGTTTCCGTTTGTATACAGAGTTGCTTAAATTCATATATTTCTTCAATAGCAATCATACATCTATCACAAGCAATTGGATTTGGTGTGACGCTTAAATCCTGTAAGAAAGTTTATCTTACTGGATAAAATATAATCAGTTGTACTTACAATCTTTGGTAGAAAGGTCAACAATTTGAATTGTAGCATTAACTTATTGTCATTATTAAGAAAGTAATACTGCTCGGTTTCTACTATTTCAAGTGAACAAATTCGACAAATTTTTCTTGATTGATCTCTCATATTTCTGTTAATCTTGTTCAGTGCTGCTCAAAAACAATTTTTATTACTATATTTTATATTAACAGCACGTTGCTAGGAAGTGTCTACCATACCACAGAACTTTGGCATTGGCAGTGTTCAATGCAACGCAGTTTTAGTTTTAGCTTTTTGTTTGCTGTCTTTAGAAAAAGAGATACACTGCAGTGTACTCATTTTTTGGTACCTAGGCAGTGTTGTAAATAGATAATTTTTAAATTATATAGATACAGATAAAATTTTTTTCTTGCAATAATTATCTAGTGTTAGATAATAGATAAACTATTCAAACTTCATATAGATAACAGATAATAGATGAAATAATCTAGGTAGTAATAACGCTAGATGGAGTTCATTTGAAAAACTACTATGGAATGTGGGAAATTACTAAAGAATAACATACATATTGTAACATGAATTTTACGGGACACGATTTTTTATAAATTTTATTTAAATAATTTAAATAAAAAATTATATATATACAGATACATATAACTTATATATTTTTGATTGTATCTAGATACATATAAATAGATAAAAAATATGTATCTAGATTAATTTATCTATATAAATTTATATAGACTACGTTTATCTCGGGGACTTCCATCCGATCGAAAGTCCATCCGATCGTATGCATCCACTTCAATTGTACGAGATAAACAGGTGTGCTTGACTTCTCCATCGGATGCGCCGAGACAATCCGATCCTCTAGTTTTGCCGGCTTGAATTGAGTGAAGTGGATGTAAAGATCGCAATTGACGACATCAACGCTATTGGATTGAAGTATAATCAGCTGTTGTTACCTCTGCCTACATTCATTCTTATTCGTTAAATTAATATTTATCTCGAACAACATGATATTAAAACGGAAAATGACTACTATGGTTTTAGTTTTTAATCTATACCTTTTAATGTGTAATATGATGAATAATAATATTATACTTTTGATGAAATGGCGTCAGCGTCGTAGGACAAGGATTAATGCCCTACTACAGTAAGACTAAGAAGTGAAACAGTTTTAGTGAATTTTTTTAAATAAAAACCATTTTAGCAAATAAATGCTTTAATTAAGCTAATAAAATAACGGACTTCTTCACTTCCCCACTCGTTCCTTTTTTTGTTATTACAATATCTCTTCTTTACGTCCATATTTAACCAAACAACACAAAGATCTACAAAAAAACGTGTTTCATACACTTCGCGCCCAAGTGAAGTTAGTTATAAAAATTATAAAAAAATTATATATATCTCCTTTTTATGTATAACTTCCATCTTTTTTCAATTGAAATGGCCTGAAACGAAGATTATCCAATCGGAACAAGCGCTTGTCGATAACAACACTTTAGTTTAAAATGAGGATTGATTAGACTCAAGCGGATGGAGTTTCGATCGGATGGAAGCCTCCGAGATAAACGTAGTCATAGATAATTTACAACACTGTACCTAGGTACAGGTACAGGTACATTTATTTAAAAGTACCTAATGTAGGTTGTAGTGTTTAAGTTGGTAGTACTTATTTATTTTATTTGAAGTTGGTAACGCGCACTGAAAGAGTATATATACAGGATGCTCATCCGGTGACGCTATCTATCCCGATTAACGTTTTATTAAAAGTTTTCTAAGTTTTACACGTTTTTATGTTTTGTAATTATCATATGTTTTCTAGTGTAATTATTAAAATAAATATATTTAAAACGAAAGTGCCTTCTACAGAATCAGAAGTGGGATACAGATCTGCAATTGATCGAAGGATTTAATTAATAATTTAAGATTATTCCGACCACGTTTTGAAATCAGCCATGTCTAATCCTGATGTACCAACGGAATCCATTCAAATGCGTGTTGAAGACATTATTCAAGCAACTGTTGCCGCTGTAATCTCGTTTAATCAGCATAATCCACGATCTGCCGAAACCAGCATTTCAAACAAAGAAGCATGTAAGTTAATTCCTGATTTTAGTGGCCATAGTAACGATATAGATGCCGAATCATGGGTTTTGCGCGCTGACAAAATTCAGCAATTATACAACATAGAGGATTCGAGGATGCATATGATTGCAGTTTTGAAATTCAAAGATGCCGCATTAAAGTGGTACCATTCAAAAGTAGACCACCTAGCTATGCCTTGGTCTACGCTCAAGCTAGTTTTAAAAAGCATGTTTTTAAGCAGACCAGATAAAGTAGTACTAATGAAAAGTTTTGAGGCACGTCGTTGGAAAAAAGGTGAAAGATTTGCTGACTATTATTGCGATAAAGTTATGTTAGGGAATCGAGCTGGAATGTGTGAAAGAGATTTAATCGACTATTTAATAGATGGGTTTGACAATTCAGTTTTGCAATCGCAAGCAAGAATGCAATGTTTTTCCAGTACCGAAAGATTATTAGAGGTTATGACAAACATTACAAGTAGTGATCGAGGAAGTGCAGTTTACAGTCGAAAAGTAGAGAAGAATATTCCTTCCACACCAAGCCAATGTGAACGGCCCCAGAAGTGCTTTAATTGTTACAGAACAAATCATCGTACTGAAGAATGCCGACAGCCAAGAAGAGAAAAGGGTAGTTGCTTCCGATGTGGCAAGAACGACCATCAATTAAAAGATTGTCCGGAAAGAAGAATTTCGAGAGCTCCAGCAGACAGTACAACAAATGTGATCCAGTCAAATGTGGGTACGACACCGTATGTCATTTCATTTTCATTTCTAACTAATGTTTATAATATAGATTGTTTATATAATTTAGATGCAATGGTCGACTCTGGTAGTGCTATCAGTTTATTAAAGAGCACCTTTGTTAAACCTGAGATTATGAATGAAATTAGTGATTGTAATTCTTATACGGGAATTAATGGTTCGAAATTAGTCATATTAGGAATGTTTAAAACAAAAATTAAAATTTCAAGTTTTGATGTCGAAATGAACTTTTATGTGGTACCAGAAAACACCATGTCATTTGATTGCATATTAGGTAGGGATTTTATTTCAAATCCTAATTTGAATGTTAATTTTGTGAATGGTCAAGTTATTATTAATTATAAGCAAGATTTCGTTAACGCTTCACGCGAAATTTTAAATATTGATATAGATTTTAAAGAAACCAAACAACTTAATGTAAATCCCGAAGTAGATTTAGAGTCGCAACAGAAAGTCGAAACATTGTTTAACAATTACCTGGATAATTTTAAATTTGACAACACCTTAAATGATTTTGAAATGTCAATTGTTTTAAAGAAAGAGGAACCTGTTTCATTCAGGCCTAGACGTTTGTCGTTTTTTGAAAAAGAAAAGTTAAAGGTAATATTAGATAAATTAATTTCGGAAACGTTATTAGATCAAGTAATTCTCCTTATAGTAGCCCAATAGTTTTGGTACGCAAGAAAAATAATGAAATTCGCTTATGTGTTGATTATCGTGCATTAAATGCAATCACAGTAAAAGAAAATTACCCAGTACCTCTTATCGATGACCATTTAGACTTATTAAAACACAAGAAATACTTCACTTCTCTTGATTTGAAGAATGGTTTTCACCACATAAAAATGGCAGAAGATTCGATTAAGTACACATCTTTTGTCACCCCGTTAGGACAGTTTGAATACTTAAGATGTCCATTTGGGTTAACAAATGCCCCACGTGTATTCCAAAAATTTGTAAACTCCATTTTTCACAGTTTAATTAGAGAACACAAAATTTTATTATATTTAGATGATCTTTTAATTGCAACGGATACTTTTTGCGAACATTTTCAAATTTTATCGTGTGTTTTTGATTTAGCTGCTAAATACGGATTAGTATTTCGTTTAGACAAGTGTGAGTTTTTAAGTTATAAAATTGTTTATTTAGGTTATTGTGTTAGCGAATTTGGTATTACTCCGAATCCAGCTAGTGTAGAATGTATAATTAATTATCCAACACCTAAAAACGTACACGATGTTCACAAATTTATAGGATTTGCAAGTTATTTTAGGAGGTTCATACCAAACTTTTCTGTAATAGCTAAACCGTTATATGCCCTTGTTAAGAAGAACGCACAATTTCAATTTTCATTTAGTGAGGAACAGGCTTTTAATGATTTAAAAAGTAAATTAGCTTAATGTCCATTGTTAGCAATTTATTCACCCGAACTTGAAACTGAATTGCATTGTGATGCAAGTTCTTTAGGATACGGTGCTATTCTTATGCAAAAGCAAAGCACAGGCAAGTTTCAACCGGTTTCTTATTTTAGCAAACGAACAACACCCGTTGAAACAAAATATCATAGTTTTGAGCTAGAATGTTTATCTGTTGTATACGCGTTAAAACGATTCCATACGTATTTGTACGGTATTCAGTTCAAAGTCATTACTGATTGTAATAGTTTTCGGCTTACACTCGCAAAAGGTGATGTAAACCCAAGGATTTCTAGATGGGCTATGCTTTTTCAAAATTATCAATTTAGTATCGAACATCGACCTGGGTCGAAAATGTTTCATGTGGACGCCTTGAGTAGAGCTCAGAATATTTTAATTTTAGAAGGAAATACATTTGAGCAAGTTTTAGCAGTCAAGCAGAGTTTAGATGATAAGATTTCTAGTATAAGACGGAAATTAGAAGTTGAGGAAAGTAAATTTTACGAATTAAGAGATGGATTAGTTTATAGAAAATGCAAAAATGGTTTATTGTTCGTTGTTCCTTCGTGTTTAGAGGACAATGTTATTCGGTCATGTCATGAAAGTTTTGGTCATTGTGGAATTGATAAAACTGTTGAATGTGTAAATAGAATGTATTGGTTTTCGGATATCCGCAGTAAAGTTAAAATTTTCATATCAAATTGTTTGAAGTGTATATTTTACTCTCCAGTTAGTGGAAGAGTAGAGGGCTTCTTGCATTCAATCCCAAAAGGAGACTTGCCTTTTCAAACGATACACTTAGACCATTATGGACCTTTAGAAAAAACTTCACATAACAAGAAATATATTTTTGCAATTATAGATGCTTTTTCGAAATTTTGTCGACTATATTTGTGTAAATCAACTCAAACAAATGAAGTTATTAAACATTTGAACTCTTATTTTCGATCATATAGTAAACCTAAAAGAATTATTAGTGACCGCGGAAGATTTTAAAACATTTGTAAAGGAAAACAATATAGATCATGTATTAGTTGCTGCGCATACGCCACATGCTAATGGTCAAATTGAAAGATTAAACCGATGTATTACGCCTATGTTAGCTAAAATGTCTACATCTCCGGAAAGATGGGATGAAGTAATTGACAAAGTTGAATTTTCATTAAACAATACTGTTAATTGTTCTATCGGAACCACTCCTAGTAAAGTTTTGTTTGGAATTAACCAGGAAAATGATGTTGACGACGACTTAAAACTTGTTTTAGAAAATGAACTTAATGTAGATAGGGATTTAGTAGATATTAGAAAGAATGCAGTTAGTACTATAAATAAGGTACAGCAGCAGAACGAAAAGGTTTATAACAAGAAACGTAAAGAAGCTGCTATTTATAAGGTTAACGATTGTGTAGTTTTAAAGAATTACGATGTACATTCAGGCTATAACCGAAAACTGCTACCTAAATATAAAGGGCCATATATTGTTAAGAAAATATTAGATAATGATAGGTATATTGTAGGTGATATAGAAGGGTTTCAAGTTACCCAGATTCCTTTCGAAACAGTATGTGAACCAGCTCAGATGAAAGCGTGGTTAGACCACGAAAGTAATTAATAAGTATTAAGTTATATGTATATTCAAGTGTTTTGTATTTTAGTCTTAAGATTTGTAAATCGTTTGTATACTATTCATGTATTAGTAGTTGTTTATGATTATGGAAAATCATAGATGTCAGAACGGCCGAACTGTAGGTTGTAGTGTTTAAGTTGGTAGTACTTACTTATTTTATTTGAAGTTGGTAACGCGCACTGAAAGAGTATATATACAGGATGCTCATCCGGTGACGCTATCTATCCTGATCAACGTTTTATTAAAAGTTTTCTAAGTTTTACACGTTTTTATGTTTTGTAATTATCATATGTTTTCTAGTGTAATTATTAAAATAAATATATTTAAAACGAAAGTGCCTTCTACACTAAGTACAGGTGCAGGTACAGATTTGGCAAACGTACCTAGGTACAAAAAAAAAATGTACCTTAGAATGTCAGGTACTTTTTAGGTACTTATTTATGATCATAAAAAATACAAATTTAGTAAACCAACTCTTATTTGTGCAATCTCATTGAAAAACGATAGAAATCATTACAGCTTAATGCATGAAATGATCGAAATCAATCAACGACGCTAGTATATTAATCACTGTTGATGGCACACACAGTAGCTGGTGTGAAGCTCAATAAAGATATTAAAATTTATACAATTTTTGTAATTGCAGTTTATTGAGCAATGCTATTGTTGTTTATTGTATGAAGTGCATTATTTAATAATAAAAATAGGATTACTTTTTCTTAAGGTTTTGGGACAAAATTATAAGATACTGAACGGGAAGGGTAATGCATGGCAGTTTAGTGATATAGTTGACGTCGGTTAGTAAGTATTTCAAGGGACCGATCATTTTGTACTTATACGAGAAGACTTAGTATTCGACGTACACACCTTAATTTTCATTGAGGTCGTGCTTACAGCATTTATATTATACCGTTGGTTATAACCGTCTCGGCTATGTTTATGTAATTTAGTATAAAATACAACCTCAAATATGTCGTTTTTAGAATAAGTCATTAAGCACGTATTGTTTATATAAGCAGAAATACGATTAGTAATAAATTTTATTATAATGTCATTGTGTTATATAATCAGTTATAATTGTTTGCTTTTTCCTAGAACTCCACAACTCTTTTCTCTAAAAATCATCTTCTATTTTATACAAATTATTACGTTTTGAAATTTATCGCATTCGGTTTGATACCCTGGCTACTCATGTTAACAGTCCGATTGCATTGTTGTAATTGATTCATCCGAGGGCTGTCTTTAAGTGTGCTGTCACTGCCTACATTTGCACTTTTAACAAGGAAGTTTTATACACATTAACGATACCCTTCGGGTATCATTAAGGAAAAATTGCGTAAGTCATGTATTAAGTCCGAAACAAATATATAAAGCGTACAATACATGTACGCTTAAATGTACCTATTTTATTAGTTACTTAGGTACAAAGGTACTTTCTAAAAAGTACCTAGGTACAGGTAAAGGTACATAAATTAAAAAGTACCTTTCTAGGTATTTAGGTACACAAAAATTACCTAGGTACTTGTACCTAGGTACATCCCAACACTGAGATACAGGGCAATTAGTTTTTGGTGATATAATTTTTCTTGAGGGAGAGTTGTCAGGTATAAGTTTAAGAAATTAATAAAATAAGATGCGGTAATAAAGAGAAAAAAATAGCGCTTTGCATATGTATTCACATATCAGAATTTTTGCATTGATAAAATTCGATGTGTTTATATAACTTGCAACCAAATGTAATATTAAAAATTACTTTATTTAGTAATTACAGTTCGTTTGTTTATTACAACTCAATCGGCCTCTAGTGGCAACGTACTCTTTAGCAGGCACTCAGAATGTTGTGACAAACGTACCTACCCAAGTAGCATCAAAGTGAGAATAACTTATATTTAGTGTTGTAAATTATCTATATAAACTCATATAGATAAATTAATCTAGATTAATATTTTTGATGGCCTTTATTTTAAACAATACAAAAAGAGTTTATTAAACGTAAAAACATAAAATGAACTTTACACGTATATCGCCATTACTCATTACAGTCTCTACAACAACTATACTCCTTCTTCTGTCGCTTCCTTTCGCTCATGCGCACTTGACTCGTCTCCATTCCATCTAACGGTACATCGGAGTGGCCTTGACACGACAGTTCGGCCCTTCCTGACTCTTCATCGTCCTCGATGATGGGATCTATCGGTACGTCGGTGTTAGCTTCAGCTTGTTCATTGTTTTCATCATCTTCCGTACCATCACTGTCATCTCCATATGAATACAACTTGAGTCTTTCCGGTGGTAAAACACTTTTATACGGTTTTTGCGTTACGCGATGACCGGGTATGTCACTCACTACGTATCTGTCTTTATCGAGAACAGTTTCAACACGATAAGGTCCCAAAAAACGTTTCGACATTTTCGCGGATCCGTCTTGCGCGCTCGGCACTTTTTTTACCATAACTAAATCGTTCACATTATAACCGATGGGGTTGCGCCTATTTTTGTTATAACGAATACCTTCCGATACTTGCGCTCGTTTGATATTGTCACTCGCTGTTTCACGGTTTTGTTCGCGTACCACTATGTGTTGCTGAAGTACTTCGTCTGTTTTTAAAGTTTCTTCCAGAATGTCATTTGTATTCCTGATTTTTATTCCCAACAATAATTCTGCAGGAGACATCTTGGTGGTCGTTTGTTTAGTTCCATTAAGTGAAACTTGAATCTTTGATAATGTTTCGTCCCACATTTCAATATTTTCCATTTCTTTTAGTATTGCAGACATGATCGTAGCATTATACCTTTCTATTTGACCGTTTGCTTTAGGAGTTTGTACTGCGATCCGCACTAATTTAATGTTTTGCTCATTACAGAAGTTATTAAATAACTCGCTAGTGAAGGCAGTTCCTCTATCTGATATTATTCGTTTTGGCACTCCAAAAATTTTAAAAATACCTTTTAATTTTTTTAACACTTCGTCCGTAGTCGTACTTTTGACAGGTTCCAAAAATAAAAATTTTGTAAATGCATCAATGATACATAAAATATGCTTATTTCCCTTTCGCGATTTTTCCAAAGGACCTAGGTGATCAATATGTAGCGTTTCCCACGGTCTATTGCCTTTGTCGATAGAATGCAATAGGCCTTCTTTCATACCTTTCTTATAATTGTATTCCATACATTTGATGCACATTTTTAAACATTTATTTACATACTTTTTCATATTTCGAAAGTAAAAGTGATTTTGCACTTCGTTATAAGTTTTTTCAATACCTACATGAGAATATTTTTCATGAACACGTAACACCAATGTTTTTCGCATGTTTCGGGGTACTACAAAAAGTAATTTGTTATTAACATTTCTCATGACTTTGTCGTTTACAATTTCATATTCATTGTTAAGCTGTCCAAGTAAAATTTGTTCCTTTAGTTTTTTAATTTCAGGATCAAGATCTTGTGCTAATTGAAGGTTTGTGTAAAGATGAGTATCTTCAACTTCCATTTCTTCTTCTTCTATAATGTTAACTTGTTCTTGTCGACTTAAAAAATCCACGTGTTGCATATATTCACTTTTCCTATGCTCAATTGTATATTCGTACTCTTCTAATTTCAAAAACCAACGATATATTCTTGAATTCATGTCTTTTTTCTGTAATGTTTGCTTTAACGCATTACAATCAGTAACAATCCGAAAATGTTTTCCTAGTAAATATGGTCTGAATTTTTCCAATGCTTTGATAATTGCTAACATTTCCAGCTCAAAGCTATGATATTTTGCTTCAGTGTCACTAGTTGTCGCACTAAAATAATATATGGGATGCATTTGATTGTCTTCAAATCTCTGCATTAATATTCCTCCATATCCAATACTACTTGCATCTGTGTGTAATTCGGTATAATTATCTGGGTTGAATATTCGTAAAACAGGCTCACTCATTAGATTAGTTTTCAGTGTTGCAATTGCATCTTCATGCTGTTTTTCTATCTTGAATTCGGAGTCCTTTTTCAAAAGTGTTGTTAACGGTTTTGCTATGATAGAGTAACCTGGGATAAATCTTCTAAAATAGCTGGTTAATCCAAGAAAACCTCGTAACTGCTTTAAATTTTTAGGCATTTGGAATTCTCGAATAGCTTGAATTTTTCGATCGCTAGGTGTAATTTCTCCATTTTGTATTGAATACCCTAAATATTCAATTTTTGTCATTGCAATTTCGCATTTATCCATTCTCAATTTTAACCCAAATTTATGTAATCGATCTAAAACTCTAGACAAAACTTCTATATGTTCTTCTAATGATTCTGTAGCTAGAAGGATATCATCTAAATAAATTTGTACTAACTGTTCTTTAATGAAATCGTTGAAAATAAAATTTATAAATTTTTGAAACACTAATGGGCCATTAGACAAACCAAAAGGCATCTTCAACCATTCATATTGTCCACTTGGAACTACAAATGAAGTAAATTTTACAGAATCTTCCGCTACCGGTACTTGGTGGAAAGCACTTTTTAAATCGAGAGCAGTATAATATTTGGACTTGCTTAAGTTGCTCAACAGATCATCTATATGTGGTAATGGAAATTGATTCTTGACAGTTTCTTCATTTAAACGACGGTAATCGCAGCAAAGTCTGAATTCGCCATTTCGCTTTCGAACCATCACAACAGGGCTTGAATATTCAGAATTACTGGGTCGAATAATTCCATCTTTTATTAGAGTATCAATAATTTCGTTGGCTGCTTGCATTTCTACACGTGCCATTCGTCGAGGGTTACATGAAATTATCTTTTTGCTTTTTAATTCAATGTGCAATTTTACACTTGATTCATCATTTACATTTACAGGAATCAAATTACTCAACTCACATTTTTCGTAATCTAGAATAATGGCTGTTATCCTTTTTTTATAATCATACGGTATATCAGGATTAACATTAATTACTGGTTCAATTACATCGGATGTCAGTAAATCAATTTGTAACATTTCATAAAATGGATCGTCATCGTTAAACTTTGTAAATAATATTTTATTTGGAGTTATTGTACAATTTACTTTGCTTAAAAATTCTTGACCTATAATAACATCATATTTCATTGAGTCATCTGGAACAATAACTGCTTTCATATTAAACATTTGTTCGTCGATTGTAGTTGAAAATTCGGTGATTTCATTACACGTTATTTTTGAATTATTTAATCCGGATAGAATAATGGTTGAATTGTGTGTATCTAAATTTAATTCTTTAACGCATTTATCTTTGATTAAATTTAAACGACTGCCTGTATCAATAAGTGCAAAATATAATGTGTCACCTATCTGAATGTTTATATTATACTTTGAAGTTGCAAAGTCAACATTCATCATTTGTTGTTCTTGCTTAGGTGGCGAAAAATTTCTAATCTCTGCTTCTTTCATTACATTGACGACTAATGTGTCCCTGTTTTATTACATTTAAAACAAGTAATGTTTGTTTTAGTTTTCACCTCGGGTTTTGTTTCAGCATTTGTCAATTTTGGTGGTTCCTTTTTAACAGTTCTCAAAGAGCCGTTCATTTCTACTTCGATTAATTTCATACATGCTAGCAGATCTTTTGTTGTTTTATGTCTCGCCGTTATCATTTGAGTTCGAATAGAAAAATTTTCGATTCCTTTTATGAGGTATGATAAAATTTCAGCTTCACTTAATTTTGCTTTCTTTCCTAAACATAATTTGTCATGATAGTAATCTGAAAACGTTTCATCTCTTGACCACTTTCGTGCACGGATTTTTTCCATTAAAACAGTAATATTGTCTACCGGTTCGAAAACTTCCTGTAATTCGGTTTTAATTTCACTCCATGACTTTTTGTACATGTCTGGGGTTGAATCATACCAGCGTTTGACATTCCCCGTGAATTTATTCGTTGCCATTACCTTAATCACGTTATCCGATAATTCGTACATTATTTGAATGTCATTTATACGTTGTATCCATACAGTAATATCTAGCCATTCATCCTCCTTCCCGCCAAACTTAGGAATTTGCGCCCCAATTTCACCGTATGGTACATTTAAACTCGAAAAAGTGGTATTTGCGCTTACCTTTTTACATTCTGTTTCTTTGTCTGACTTTACGCAGTTCTTCATCTTTATCTTCTATAATCCGGACAAGCCTTTCGATCAAACTCATATCGAGACCTAGGAACTTGTACTTGTGGAAGGCACGTTTGAAATTTCGTTGTCACACATGTTGGAATAACGAACACAGGAGTATCTATTAACGATCAGTACGTCGACCCGTAAACACAACACTCGTCGTTACCTTTAGGTGGTGTAGGAAAAAAAACACAGGAATAATAAGCACAAAGCAGTTCGTCGCCACGCACTTTACATTCGTTCTTTTTTCTATCTCACAATCGCCTAACCAACAACAACGATAAACCGATACCCGAACACGTTTCTCGCTATCTCAATATCGATAATCCTATCTGATTCTACTTGGCTAATCTCGTGTTATCCCACTTCTGAACTTTGATGGCCTTTATTTTAAACAATACAAAAAGAGTTTATTAAACGTAAAAACATAAAATGAACTTTACACGTATATCGCCATTACTCATTACAGTCTCTACAACAACTATACTCCTTCTTCTGTCGCTTCCTTTCGCTCATGCGCACTTGACTCGTCTCCATTCCATCTAACGGTACATCGGAGTGGCCTTGACACGACATATTTTTTATCTATTTATATGTATCTAGATACAATAAAAAAATATATAAGTTATATGTATCTGTATATATGTGCATTCATTAAAATCTTTAAATGGTATGATTATCTTTTTTTCTATGTTATCGCAAACTCGAAGATACGAACCACCCTACCACCGCCGTGGATAAATATACAGCTTACCTATTAATACCTTGATGTTAAGGTAAAGAGAGAATACAAACTTAACAAAGTGTATAGAGTATAGGTGAAAGGTAACAAAAGTATACTTTCTAATAAAGTAAAAACGTTTTTTATGTTAATAAAAAATGTTTTAGAAAACATTTTTAAAATATTACAATATCAATGTTTAAATGAAATATTTTTAAAAAGTAGCAAACATATTTTATTGAAAAACATTTTTTATTACGACTATTTTAAAACGTTGTAACTTTTTTAAAACATGAAAAAAACGTTTACTTGCTGATTGGGTGATTTCTGTAAAGGCATTGTACACTGCCAGACCTTCTGTGTCTATTGAGGAGGATCTCCAAATACAGCCAATAACACCTCCAGTTTTTTTATCCTCACTTGTGACGTTTCTAGGTCTACCACTTCTTGGCAAATCCTTAACGCTGCCAGTATGTTGGAAGCGTTTAAATGTTTTAGCAACAACGGATTTAGACATTAGATTTCTATTTGGATGTGTATTATTAAATAAATTACAAACGTCTTGTAAACTTCTGCATCTATCTCCGTAACCAAGCATCATAAAAAGTTTCAATTTTTCACGTTCATATAAACTCGCCATAGCTGATATCAAAAGAATCAAATTATTAATTTGACGTAAACAATAATCACCGATAAAGTTACCTCGCTCGAGTTTGTTTATCGTTATTTTGTCTTCGATATACCGACTTAATTTATGTAAATACTTGCATCGGCGTTTTTTTGAAAAAAATGTTGCTGTTTTAAAGAGAGAAAATACTCTATCGAATGGTGAGGTAAAAGTAATGTTCCCATTTAAAAAAATTACGCGGAACGGCGTACGATGTACGGAGTTACGCTCTCGATGACAAAAGAAGTCAAATATCTGGGACTTACTCTTGATACTAGACTGACTTTCAATGCTCATCTAGAAAAAGTCACAACGAAGGCCATCAGGGTTCTCAATATAACCAAACGGATGGTCGGGCACACATGGGGATTGAAACCCACAATGACCAAATGGTTATATACTGTGGTAACAAGACCTATCATCACATACGGCGCGCTTGTATGGGGTAAAAGAACCAACCTGAAAAGCACAGCTGCAAAGCTAAGCAAAGTCTACTGATAACAGGAGCGATGAGAAACACGCCCACAGCAGCCATGAAAGCACTACTTTCACTTCCACTATTACACCTCGTTGTAATAATGGAAACAAGACAAGCAGCCTGCAGATTAATGGACGCGCGTCAATTACCGAAAAAAACAAACCGGGTATATACAACGTGCTGCGTGAAGAAACAATTTTAACCATGAAATCCGACTTCGCAAAAAATTATCACATTTTAAAGAAATTAAAAGTGATAATACTGTCACGAGACGAGTAGACAAACAAAATTTACGTATGCGTATAATATTTATGCGCATTCAAAAAAACTGATCATATTCGAACTAATTGACAATACAATTACTAATGAATAAATATTGTAGTAATAGATATGGCATATTTTACAATTGCGAAATTTAAATCAAAGACAATTAAATATTTATAACAACAGGGACAGACAAAACATATCATACACAAGCTACAACGTCAAATTAAACAAAAAAACAACCATATATTACAAGCAAAAGCACGATTTAATTGAAATAATTGAACTTATTGTTTATACGTGAGTAGTGGTAATCACCATAAAATAACGTAAATATGACGTGATCAAGTAATAGTCATATTGACGTCGTTAAATGAAAGTCAGATATACGTCATTTTTGAGACAGTGACGTTAGATTCCAAAAAATCACCATAATGTGACGTTATTTATTCAATATCAATCTAGATTAATTTATATATATATTTTACAACACTGCTGACAACTCCCCCTCAAGTAAGATTACATCACCAAAAACCAATTACCCTGTAACTATTTTTTTTAATGACAACCAATGACCACGTTTATCTCGGGGGCTTCCATCCGATCGAAACTCCATCCGCTTGAGTTGGCTTGAGTCAAATCAATCCTCATTTAAAACTAAAGTGTTGATGTTGTCGACAAGCGCTTGTTCCGATTGGATAATCTTCGTTTCAGGCCATTTCAATTGAAAAAAGATGGAAGTGTGGTGAACTCAAAATTTTAGTTTTATTTATGTAAATACATTCTGTAAATAGTTAGTATTAGGTACGTAGTTAAGTGTTTGTTAAAATTACCTGCATTCTATAAATAGAATAGAAACTTGCTTTAGTGAAGTAGGGGACAAAAAACCCTTACAAAACGGGAAATGCAAACAGGGCAAATTCAAGCAGTCGCATTCCCGGCACCCGCGCGAAAGCACGCATACTTTACTCGTTGCAATAAAGCTATTCTTTTGTTGTGTTTAATTGTTTTAATTTATTTAAAAACCCAAACACTACAGAAGTAACATAAAAAGGAGATAGCTATAATTTGTTATAATTGACTTCACTTGGGCGCGAAGTGAATGAAACACGTTTTTTCGTAGATCTCTGTTGTTTGGTTAAATATGGACGTAAAGAAGAGATATTGTAATAACAAAAAGAGGAACGTGTGGGGAAGTAAAGAAGTCCGTTATTTTATTAGCTTAATTACTCTAGCCATTTCACTTTCGGCATATAGCTGCAATCTAAAATGGTTTTTATTTAAAAAAAATCACTAAAACTGTTTCACTTCTTATTCTTACTCAGGGGTGGGCAAAATACACCTTATTAGGTAATTGAAATACAAAATACAAATTACATTAATATTGTGTATTTAAAATACTAGATACAAAATATAGAATATAAAATGTCGAAAATACAAAATATAAAATAGTATTTGAATTACAATTAAAAATACAAAATACTTTGTAACACAAAAGTAACTTGTAAAAAGTCTTCATTCACTGGCAAATTGAACTCCTTTTTTTTAACAAAAGGGTTTATTTCGCTTCAAAAAACTAATTTTTCAAATTGTTCGTCTGATAAACTACGTATAATGTATAAAATTTACAAATGAAAGTAGACGTTCCACTGATGCAAAAGAACAGAAACTTGTATTGAATCTAATCTTATAAACATTTTTCTTACTTTAGGATATGTTTTTAGATTAAGAAACGATTAAGCAAACTTTACAGGCATAATTGTTGCAGACTTCAGACTTTAATTGAATAGTTACATAAACGTATAAAATTAACGGTTTACTAATTTACTTTAATCTTGAGTAATTGATGTAATTGAAATACTCAAAATACATCAAACAATGCATTTGAAATACAAATTACAATATACTATTTTCAGTGTTGTGACAGGTACACATTTTTTGGTACCTAGGTACAGGTACATTTATTTAAAAGTACCTATGTACAGGTGAGGTACAGATTTGGCAAACGTACCTAGGTACAGGTACAGGTACAAAAAAAATGTACCTTAAAGTTTCAGGTACTTGTTAGGTACTTATTTATGATCATAGAAAATACAATTTTAGTAAACCAACTCTTATTTGTGCGATCTCATCGAAAAACGATAGAAATAATTACAGCTATAAAATGCATGAAATGATTGAAATCAATCAACGATGCTACTATATTAATCACTGTTGATGACACACACAGTAGCTTCTGTGAATCTCAGTAAAAATATTAAAATTTATACAAGTTTTGTAATTGCAGTTTATTGAGCAATGATATTGCTGTTTATTGTATGAAGTGCATTATTTAATAATAAAAATAGGATTACTTATTCTTAAATGTTTTTCTTAAGGTTTTGGGACTAAATTATAAGATACTGAACGGGAAGGGTAATGCATGGCAGTTTAGTGATACAGTTGACGTCGGTTAGTAAGTACTTCAAGAGACCGATCATTTTGTACTTATCCGAGAAGACTTACTATTCGACGTACACGACACCTTAATTTTCATTGAGGTCGTGCTTACAGCATTTATGTTATACCGTTGGTTATACCCGTCTCGGCTATATTTATGTAATTTAGTATAATACAAACTCAAATATGTCGTTTTTAGAATGAGTCATTAAGCACGTATTGTTTATATAAGCAGAAATACGATTTGTAATAAATTTTATTATATAATCTCATTGAGTTATATAATCAGTTATAATTGTTTGCTTTTTCCTAGAACTCCACAACCCTTTTCTCTAAAAATCATCTTCTATTTTATACAAATTATAACGTTTCAAAATTTATCGCATTCGGTTTGATACCCTGGCTACTCATGTTAACAGTCCGATTGCATTGTTGTAATTGATTCATCCGAGGGCTGTCTTTAAGTGTGCTGTCACTGCCTACATTTGCACTTTTAACAAGGAAGTTTTATATACATTAACGGTACCCCCTTCGGGTATCATTAAGGAAAGATTGCGTAGGTCATGTACTATTTTTGGAAGGTTTTAGTAATTTCAAATGTGATTAAGTCCGAAACAAATATATAAAGTGTACAATACATGTACGCTTAAAAGTACCTATTTTATTAGGTACTTAGGTACAAAGGTACTTTTTAAAAAGTACCTAGGTACAGGTAAAGGTACATAAATTAAAAAGTACCTTTCTAGGTACTTAGGTACACAAAAATTACCTAGGTACTTGTACCTACGTACATTTACCTAGGTACATCTGTAACGTTAAAATAAGAACTTGGTAGTTCAATTCGCGAGTAGGGAAAATGTCTCGGTAGATATTATGAAACTTGTCAGGATCGTTCTGCTCTTGCGCCAGCCTGTCACAATTATGACAGCATATCCGAAGTCATTCTTCATTAAATCTTTGCCGAGTTAACTTTATTTATTTGCCCGGTTTAGCCTTCACCGCTAAAATTGTGTCACGCTACAAATTTCTAATGCGTTTTTATTTGTGGAAGGTTGAAACGGGGTAAGTGGTATACAATTTTCTTTATTGAGGGTTTAAATTGACACCTACTAATTTTCTGTAGCGGATCTTGGTAGTCACCAAATTGTCCGGCGTTATCAATTAAGATAACCAACAGGTGGTCGTATTGGAAACATTCCATGACGTCGAAGTAGTGTTACATACTGATAATACCCACCGTCGAAGGTTGAGAACCGCCAGGACTATTCTTTTCTGTTATGAAGTCAAACATGGGGAATTTACTCGATTAAGCCACAGGGAAACGCTGCGCACTTACGTTCGTACTAATTGGATGTTAACCAAACCTTTCTTGTTACTTGTGTTAAACGGATATGCCCGTTTCAATCGGGGTTTAATAGTATTGTTTTAGGTGTACCGAAGTCGGAGGTTAGCGCTAACAGTCCGAGTAAGGTCCAGCTTGTAAGTATTACTATTTAAAATTTATTATTCGTGTTTCGGGGACTAGGTCGTTAAGGACCGTACGTGCATGTTAACTTAACACAATTAATTATATTTTTGTGCTTCGCGAATCTATCGTTTGTGCACATCGAATCTCGAAAACTTAATTGCTTGATTTATCTACGATTTATGTATATGTATTTATCTATTTAGTCGCTAAATGTATGTCATTATCTAGTCCGACAAGGGCATTTTGTTGCACAGTGTGTTGCTCGCCACTAGGCACAAATTTCTAATTTAGTCAACCTACGTGTGTATGTTTTTCAAGAATTTATACTTCTATATTTGTCTCGACTTCTGTGATACAATAAATATATATATTTGGTGTTATTATTTCTGTAAGGTTATTTATTCTTCGTGTACTACGAGGTGAGTTAGACGGTCTCCCTCGACTTTAATTTTTCATCGTCTTGGCGCCTTTTTATTAGTTTCACTTTATAATCACACATAACAAAGCCTGCGATCCCTCTCCGAAGAAGCTGTGCTGGCCGTTGCTTTGTTTAGTTACGAGAAGACCGGTGGAACTTTTTATTTGGACATCTCAACTCTAGGAACCCGAGTTTCCCGTAACACATCTCAACACTGACTATTTTACATTGCATCTAAATATAAATTACAAAATACAATTGTATTTTAAATACTAATATTTGAAATACAAGTAATTCGTTACTGCCCAGCACTATTCTTACTGTAGTATGGCATTAATCCTTGTCCTACGACGCTGACGCCATTTCATCAAAATTATAATATTATTATTCATCATATTACACATTAAAAGGTATAGATTAAAAACTAAAACCATAGCAGTCATTGTTGCATTGAACACTGCCAAAGTTCTGTGGTATGGCAGACACTTCTGAGCAACGTGCTGAAAATATAAAACATAGTAATAAAAACTGTTTTTTAACAACACTAAACAAAATTTACGGAAATATGAGAGAAAAATCAATAAAAATTTGTCGAATTTGTTCACTAGAAATAGTAGAAACCGAGCAGTATTACTTTCTCAATAATGACAATAACTTAATGCTACAATTCAAATTGTTAAACTTTCTACCAAAGATTGTAAGTACAACTGATTATATTCTATCGAGTAACATTAACTTTCTTACAGGATCTAAGCATCACACCGAATCCAATTTCTTGTAACAGATGTATGATTACTATTGAAGAAATATATGAATTTAAGCAACTCTGTATAAAAACAGAAACGACTGTAAGAAACTTACAACAAGGTGAAATTAAAGAGTTGCAAGCCAATAAAATTAAGGTAGAATTTGCAAACTTGCGAACCATCAGTGATGACTACTTGGAAATTAATAAGGATGTGCCTGTATGCCTTGAGGAACCTTCAAAAACAAAACCGTACTATTGTTACAACTGCAATTTCAATGCTAACAAAAAGACTATTTTAATTCGACACCTAAAAATGCAACACACTGGCAGAAAACCATTTAAATGCAATATATGCCGTTACTACTGTATCACCAAGTCGCATTTAAAAACTCATATGCGTAAGCACACTTGTGTAAAACCATTTAAATGCAATATATGTGATTACTGCTGTACCGCCAAGTCGAAATTAAAAATTCATATGCGTAAGCACACTGGTGAAAAACCATTTAAATGCAATGTGTGTGATTACTGTTGTAACTATATGCCAAATTTAAAAAAGCATATGCGTACGCACACTGGTGAAAAACCATTTAAATGCAATATATGTGATTACCGTAGTAACAAAATGACAAATTTAAAAATGCATATACGTAGGCACACTGGTGAGAAACCATTTAAATGCAATATGTGTGACTACTGCTGTACTACCAAGCCGCATTTAAAAATTCATATATGTATGCACACTGGTGAGAAACCATTTAAATGCAATATATGTGATTACTGCTGTATAACCAACTCGGATTTAAAAAAGCATATGCGTACGCACACTGGTGAGAAACCATTTAAATGCAATATATGTGATTACCGTAGTAACAGATTGGCAAGTTTAAAAATGCATATACGTAGGCACACTTGTGAGAAACCATTTAAATGCAATATGTGTGACTACTGCTGTAAAACCAACTCGGATTTAAAAAAGCATATGCGTACGCACACTGGTGAGAAACCATTTAAATGCAATATATGTGATTACCGTAGTAACAGATTGGCAAGTTTAAAAATGCATATACGTAGGCACACTGGTGAGAAACCATTTAAATGCAATATGTGTGACTACTGCTGTATAACCAACTCGGACTTAAAAAAGCATATGCGTATGCACACTGGTGAGAAACCATTTAAATGCAATATATGTGATTACTGCTGTATAACCAACTCGGATTTAAAAAAGCATATGCGTACGCACACTGGTGAGAAACCATTTAAATGCAATATATGTGATTACTGCTGTGCCATCAAGTCGCGTTTAAAAATCCATATGCGTATGCACACTGGTGAGAAACCATTTAAATGCAATATATGTGATTACTGCTGTATAACCAACTCGGATTTAACAAGGCATAAGCGTACGCACACTGGTAAAAAAACATTAAAATGCAATATATGTGATTACTGCTGTGCCATCAAGTCGCGTTTAAAAAGCCATATGCGTACGCACACTGGTGAAAACCCATTAAATGCCACGTGATTACTACCATCAAGTCGTGTTTGAAAAGTCATGCGTAAGCACATTGGTGAAAAACATTTTAAATGGAATATATGTTATTACTGTAGTGGCCAAATGCAAACTTTAAAAAATGCATATGCACACTGAAAAACGATTTAAACGCAATATATATGATTACTGTAGCAGTCGGTTGTATCTTAAAGAAGCACATTAGTAAATAACGACTGAAATACTTCGGTTAATTTGTAAAGGACTAGTGGGCGATGTGTTTCTGCGCGACATTCTAAATACATTGGCTTAGTGAAACGCCAATTATTGTATTACAACAGAAAAACAGTGACGTAACATTAAAGTGTTTAATTTAGTCGTTGAGTGAAGGAATACATACGGGCGCAACCAGCGCCGTATTACCCAATAGGCTACATAGGCTATAGCCTAGGGGCCTGCGGCCCAAGGGGGCCCGCAGCCGCAAAGGCCTACGTACGAAGTCCCGTCAATGATCGATTACGTGTGAATAAAAAACGGCCCCAAATGATAAGTAGCCTAAGGCCCATGACAGTCTTAATCCGGCCCTGGGCGCAACCGCAAATCATTTCCATTATAAAGAGTTGTTGAGAGATGGTGATATTATTAAAGTTGTAAATTTGACTTTTAGTTAATTAAACAGTAACAAATAATGTAATTTGCAATTTTTGTTTCCCATATCAGCGATATGAAATTAGTTTGGCGGCAACACACTTGTGAGGTTAGCGCTGTAATAGCGCTACCCAAAGAATAGTCAGAAAATGAATTGTAGAGATTTTGTAACTATGGTACATCTATTTGTTTGCAGATGGCTAAATATTTGTATGTATATCGTTATATTCTAATTATTGTGACAGTCTTATCTTATTTTTCGTTATCTTGTAAGTATATCGAATTCGCTTTCAGCATTTGTTTATACAAGGAGCACGTACAACTGCTGGAAAGTGAACACACGATTTTTTTACGCTTCTTATTTTACGATGACAAATACGTATTTTACCTAAGGTTCTTCAAGTTATAAAATTATAATTCTTACATAATTTAACAAGAATGTATATATAAATGATAATCAAATTAAATTACGAAAGTTACACAAATGTCAAAAAATGTATATTTATATCGGAACAATAACAATAAGTCCAACTAAAACGGAATAATAAATTGGTTATTTTTATTGAACTAAAATGACATGTTATAGAATATTTGTCAATTTTTGAAAAATAATATGAAAACACCTATTTAGCACATTTTCTCTTGATTCAATCAAGTTCTGATTTTTTCGATATACAAGATTTCTTGAAATGTTAAGATGTTCCTGTTCAAATTATTCCACGTTATCACTTTCATTTTTTTTAAAAGTTAATATGCTAGATATGCAAATATCCATTACTTGCTTGTTGTTAGTCCCACTTTTTTTGATAAACTAAAAAATTATTATTGTGCTGAATTGTGTTCAGTATGTGTAAAATAATTGTTATTTTTTTTATATGTAGATTTTATGAAACAACAAATTGTTTTTATCTTTAAAATATTTTATTTTTAGAATTATCAGAAAAAAAATTTGGTTTCATACTTTTGAGTACCAATCAGCACGGTGTCCTGTATCACTAGTGTTACGCGTACCACAGTTTGGGAAATGTAGGATTTGTAGATACAGTACAAGTTATCTCTCTTTCTGTTTCTGTTTGCAAAATCCACTTTTCCTTCGTAGCTTTCTTTATGTTGGTGTCTCTGTAACAGTTCCTTATAAGTGCTTTTTTAAGGTGCATCTTTTTTCTATATACTACAAGTTGTAGCTTTCCTTTTGGGGTATCTTTACGTCTAAGAAAAGTAGATTTCCATTTTGGTCTTTTTCTATAGTAAGCTCGATTGCTCTGTGCAGTGCGTTGATGTAGCCCAGAAATTGTTGGTTTCTAATAAATGCCATCATTAGGTAAAAAAAACCATGCAGCTTTGCTTACAATATCTATAAAAAATTTGAACCAATATAGCCTCTGTACCTATTTATTCGTTTAGAATAGAGATTCATCATATTTCAAATTTCTGGCAAAAAATTTGAACACATTAAGGCGAGGTTTCAGTCGATATTATTAATCACATTTTAGCAAGTACTCATACAAATATTTACATACTATTGTAATATTTAAAGTAATCGATTTTAGAACAATTGACAATAAACGTGGTCTTAGAAGGAATTTTAGTTTTGTATAAAGTTTTTAATAAAGCGAAACTTTTTGGTATATTAATACGCCAATTGGGGTTTTTGAACTTGAACGTTTGTAGTGAACGTTTCGGTTCGTTTAAAAACTACAGAACAAAATTAAATCTCCTTCTAGGAAAACATTTATTATTAATAATTCAGAGCCGATGACTTGGACTTGGCGTAGCTATGTATTATCGTAAAAACTTTTTTTTTGTTCATAAAATCTGCAAATAAAAAGAAAGAACAATTGTTTTCACGGCACAAAGTAGTACATAATGGGCACAATTTTAGCACACTAGTTGTTTTTGATTTTATCGAAAAAAACGAGGCTACCTGTTTTCGTAAAAATTTATGGTTTTTGTGAAAACAGCAAATGGAAAAAAGGAAATTGTTTTTGCGGCGCAAGGTAGCACATACTGAACACAATTCAGCACAATAATGTTTTTTAGTTTATCAAAAAAGGCAGTTCTAACTATACTGACATATTTTCAATAACGCTCTCCAAATTTTTTTCTGTGTGTTGTTGCATTATACACAAATTCTTGTACACGTTAACGAAATTTTTAAATGCCATATCGTTGATATCTGCTAAAGTTGCATATAAAGCTCAAAATAAGTTTAACTGAGTAAGATAGTGGAAGAAAATCATCTTCATCCCAATCAAATTTGACTCCTCTTTCTTGAAAATCATGTTTCACAATGTCTGCTTTTTGAAAATAATTTAAATGGTTGCTGTTTTACATTGATATTCCATATTTTGCTGAGATCTCTAATGGCGTCCAGTAAACTTACACTAGTGGCGTGCATGCCAATTATTTCTTTGGTAAACAATAAACATTATTTAAAGAAAAGTTTTGTGTCATCTGCATTAAAAATATCGTCTTCAACGTACTCTCCACTTAAATTTAATTAATTTTAAGAATCGAATAACAATGGATTTTCCGTATTTTGCATCGATTGCACATTCTAAGTACAACAAAAAAAGTCAGCTGAATCCTGCTGCTCAACTAAAACTTAAAATAATTGAATACCGTTTTGCATGTATAGCTTTATGTTTGCAGTGCATTTATTAATTTATTCAAGTACGTATTTTAATTGACCTACGTAACGTCACCTCATTTAAGCATCTACGTTATCTTCTAGTTGTTTTTAGTGTACTCGTGCAGTTCTTAGAATAAAAACGTTGTGATAACATTGTTTTGTATTTGTTTTTGGTGTCAGTAAATTACTGAGAAAAAATGTATAGTTCTTAGAACTAAATTAAACGTCATAACTAGGTCTGACTAGTGGTATCAATATTCGATACACAAAATACTGTATCACTCACCTCTAATCATAACATCATTATAACATTGTTTTTCATTTTTTTTTATTTATTATTTATTTATTATTTTTTTATTTATTTTATTACAGTGTCAATAAACTTAGGGCAGTAATAAATGTAAGATGTCTGTAATTTTCGATTTATTTGGCTCCAAATTTAAATATTTGAAATGTAGAATTTGAACATTATTTTTTGCTTGTATTGATGCTATAATTTCACCTTTTAAATTAATCCGATACACGTTGTATGTATTCATGTATGTATTTACTCGTTTCTAATAGTGGTGGAGAAATATCGATAACACTATCGATAACTATCGATATTCTTAGCTATCGAATAAAATCGATTTTTTTTTGAATAATCGATACTTTTCGATAGTTTTGCTATTTTATAAAAACTCAAAGTTTACATAAACATAAAAAAACTTGATCGTCGCGTACTAACTGTTCTGTGCTAACTGTCTGTAAACTAATTAGTTACCTACAGTTACCTATAGTAAAGCACTGTAAAATTTGTGCTTTGTTTTCTGTTACAGTTATCTGTAAAATGTAATTGACTTAGCTAACATAACCTATGAATGCGTACTTCAAAACGTGTTTTACATTTTTTCAAAAAATGTTAATATGTTAACCTTTTTAAATAAAAGTTTTTGGCTTTTCGAGTATATGCGTTTTTGATTTTTAAGTGACATTGTAATAAACTATCGAAAATTATCGATAATTATCGATGTTTCATAACCTGACTATCGACAAATATCGATGGCACAGACTATCGATATTTCTCCACCACTAGTTTCTAACCAATGAAAAAAATCATTCGGTTATTGTTGTCAAAAGCCCCAAGTGTGATTCTATTAAGCGGCGTGCCCTGTATTTATTTAATATAGTTTAATTCCCTTATTGGTGTTTAATTGATTTAATTATATCTACTATATTGGTTTTTATTTTAATAAAATATTTTTTTTATGTAGGTACCCACACAGCACAAGCATATCTAATGGATATGAAATGTACACACCAACCATGGATACCGGAGGTGCATCGAACATCCATATTTAATATTATGGAGCAAGGATGGAGGTCCATGGATATATCATTCCGTCACGGAAAAATCTTCATAGTATGTCCATAGGACCTCCAGGTGGATAAACATTTTACATCCATATGGAGATATATTTAACAGTCATATGAACGTACAAAATACATACATATGGACCCAGCAAACACATAACGTTTCTGTTACATTGCAATTCGTCACAAACATGAAACATTTGTTACATTGCGCTGATACGCAATTGTTGCGTCTCTGAAACAAGCAATTTCGACATACTAAAATCGTTCTGAAATGGTATGTAACATAAACGCCAATTTGATGCGATACCGTCACATTACAAATGTGCAACTTAAAATACGTTACAGATACGTTGTGCAAGTGAATGTTTATGAACAACATCTCTGCGACAAAACGGAAACGTGACGACTACGGAAAAAATTACGTCTGCGCCTCAAAGATTGTTACTTAACTGTTACTTACGAATTTACATGTTAATTTCAGTCTTATTTTTATATTTATCCGGTGTTTCATCGATCACTCCTGACTTCTATATTTATTAGTAGAAATAAGTGCTTTATTCATCATGTCGGTAAGTATAGTAACAACAATCATAATCTTTTATATATTCTATACATCCAATCAGAATTTAGGTTATGTTATAAGTATTTTAAAAAACGTGGTATTTATAGTACTTGTATGTATATTTCGTCGAGAAGTCGTTATCGTTTCTCAACTTATATATACTTGCTGTTTATTCTATAATCCTCCTAAGAAATTAAAGTTAAATTACCCAAACACTCGTCGAAACATTTCAATTGTATAAAGTGACGAAGCTTGTTCTAAATGTTTGGAAACTGCTTTCCCACAAATTAAAGTACCTTCCAATGATACAAGTTTTTTTCTTGCAATACCTCTGTTACATCATATGTAACATTAAATTATGTAATTTTAAATTGTGATGTATTATATAGATTTGAAGAGGTCTTTGTTTCAGGATAACTCTTACGTTGTCGTATATGACTTAACCATTGTAGATGGTGAACAATATAGCATTGCTTTATGCAAGTGGTTGCATGAGAAGGACAACATTACATATCTAAGTTATTCAACACTAAAAGAATACCAAAAATGTTTAAAAATGAAAAGATATCCTGACAACCTTTGGAAAGTGACTGCTGTTGCAATGGGTGGGTATTATGGTAAAAAAGTTTTATACTACACAAAATCAAAAATAACTATGTTTTATCCAAATTAGATAATTATGACGAGGCAAAGAAAAAATAAAATAATTTACTGCAATATAAATCATTTTCTGAAGTAGACGATGAAAGTTCCACATTCAAGAAAGGAAGCTTACGAAAACCTAAAACAAAAAAAATTCACGATTTTCGTTATGAAGATGACTCTTTATCGCCATCACCATCACATGCGAGTTAGTTTTTTTTAGTACTATTACTTATAAACAAAATTGTGGAAATAAATTTTTATATTATACATTGTGTCTTATGAACAGTTTTCAAAATTTAATAATTTTTAAAGGTACCACTAGCAGCAACACTATGGATAACGATAACAGTATAAATATAGAAGACGTTCCTCTTGTGATTTTGCCTTGTATTGAAAAGTCAACCACTAACTTGCCAACAAAAAATTCCGAAATGCTACCTTCAGAAACAGTGGAACTTATATCAAATGAAAAAGGTACTTGTACATATACATATATATAAAATTTGATGTTTTTATATTATTTCTTCTAACAGGGTACAATCTACTAAAAAATGTTTATGAGAAACTTGTCAAGTGTGAAATTTTGTTAGAAAGTTACACTGATCGACTGATTAAAATTGAACGACATTTAAATATTGCACCTGTTCATCATGAAGTGACACCCCTGTCGATGGAACTTCCATTGAAAACGATAGAAGACATTGAAATGTTTGAAATTAGCCTTTTAAATGATGCACAGTCCAGTGCTTTAGTAAGGTTTTGTAGATTATTTTTGCAGGTAAAAAAAAACTAATTTTTGTTGTCCTCTGCTTCAGGTTTTGAAACGGACGTTAGGTTCCAATGGAAGAACAACTTTATTTAAAATATTTGCAAAATTATTTGATTACAATTTAGCAACTTTATGTTCATGGTAAGGGAGGAAGCACAACTTTGAGTAGAAAATTTTCGCGTTATAAAGATTATGTTCGGTAAGTTTTATGAAATAGGTAAATAATTAATATTGTACATGTTTTTATTTTTATATAGACGCTATTCGTGAGTTTTTTCCAAATATGAAAGACCAAGTCATGGACCTTACTGGAATCGATTGGTTTCGTTCAGCACAACAACGGCTGAACAGAGAAAAAAAATAATGGAACTAAAGAAAGTGAAAATATAAGAGAATGATTTTTAATTATTATGTCGTAAGTTTTACTTGAATTATTTTTTTAAATTTCACAATGCGTTATATTTTTAGTAAATATATAGTTATAAATCTTCTACAAACTGTTTAATTTTCCATCATTTATTATTACATAATTACAGAATATAAATGTCGTCTCACTAGGTAACGTAACTGTACCATAGCTATTATGTATACATTAACTGTAAAAGTATGTAACACACAATTGAAAAACTATGCGATTGTTACATAACAATATTTAAAATAGATATGTAAATATTACGTATTTCTGTTACATAACAATTACGAATCTAAAGTACGAATTCGTTTTGAAACAAAACTACGTAACAGTAACGACATTTTTTAAGTGGAGCAGGCGGACATAGGACGTAGCAGAAGTGTAGTTGTTGCTTATAATTTACGCAACTCGAAACGTAACATGAAACAGAAAAACGTATTTTCTACATTTAAACAACGTAACAGTGTTTGCTGGGGAGGTTCAATGAACATTTAATAAAAGTATAATAAACATTCATTTTTTTATAGAACCTTCATATGTAGGTAAAATATATGTGCATATCTATATATTACCAAAAAATATGGCCACACGTCAAATAAAGTCAATACAAAATGCCAATAGTGATATTTTCCAGATGCAACAACTCCGGTTGGTCCACAGAAAACGTGTTTTTTCTATTCTCGTCATTATTTAATATGACCACTTGTTCATTTTCACTCAAACACAATCGAACTTTTTTATTTACACATTCTCTCATTTTTCTAGAGCTTTTATCCATTATTTATATGATAGGAATCCAAATACTTACTTGATTAATGTACAGCAAATGTAAATTCAAATATGCAAAAATACCTTGTCTTTACCCAATAAACACAAATCAATAGGTCTGTACTGGCAATGTACTCCTTAGCCGGCACTCAGAATGCTGGCAATGTACTAAAATGAAGTACACTGCCGGTAACCAGGTGACACACCGGCCGATATATTGCCGGATGAATCTTGCCAATGCAGAAATTGCATCGAACCAATATCGGCAAGTTACGTATATTAATACAAGTTAAATGCAGAATGCCAGTGAAATGTGTGCAATATAATATGTACTTTGCCATCACATAAATAGTGCGCAATTTTAAAAGCATTGGCAATGTTAGCAACTTAACACAAATTAAATGCATACAATGGTATTACCATTTTTAATTTAATTAATAAAACAATTTGGAAACTTAACATACAATGTTCATATATGTACTGAAAAAAATTTAAAAAATATAAAAAACCTATTTACATTCATTCTGTGCTTATGTTTATTGGCGTCTTTCGTACCCACTACTCCTGGTGTTTATTGCGTGTTGTAAAGCTGCACCACAATTTGAATTTTTTCTTATGGATACTGTAAAATAAAAATTACATTGTAATGCTACTCAAATAACTTATGCACTTTTTTAGCAATTTCTAAACTAAATTTTGAAGTTTTTGAAGTAATTATAAAGAATTGCTTTGTAAATAGTCGTGAAATAAAATACAACACGAAAGTCAAGTTTGGCAGTAATGCACTTGAAATCACATTACGTTAATATACATATAAAGTTAATGTTTTAAGTTTTAACCTATAAACTATAAAATACTCTGAATCCTCTTACCATAAATTAAATTTAAAATATTTTTACAAATTTGTTTTGCTCGATCCAGACCAATTACTTGGTTAAAACATGTCTCGTTTGCTGTATCTTTTCATCCAACAAAGTAGATTGAATCGATCTAAAAAAAAATTTCAATTAAATAAAACTCAGCAATAAGAATAATGAATTGGGAAATTGTAGATAAACTCACAAACTGGCTCTTAGATTACAAATTCCAAAGTCATTATATATATGGTCGAAAACGTGTTAGTTTTTAGGTTATATATTTATTATTAAGAAATAATTTATATTTGAATTTAATACTTACTTATTTTGTTTACCCATCCATCCTAAATGATGAAAAACAAACACATTTTTTGAAATTTTAAAGCACAAAATGGTTTGCATACGATAAATACAAGCTAAACAAAAACCCAAAAAGTTTGCGTGTGCAACAGTGTGCAATACGCGAAAACCTTGGCGAAAACAAACGAACAACGAAGAAAGTTTAAATTAAACCGCGCCAAGTATTTTTTTTTACTTTTTCAATTTTTCATTAAATTTGTTGTTGCATGTTAAATATTTACTACAAATGTTAAATTTTAGAGAATATAATTATTTTTAAATAATTTTGATAAAAAATAGCAACTCACAAAATTATGTAACATGATACATAAAAAAAAATGTTTCCGAACATAACACTTATAACACTTAAGATAATCCTATTTCACAGATATCCATGAATGTATATAAAGTGCATATACGCAATGGATATTAAACTACGGATGTACATCAATGGATATTATATGGATAAATATGTATATCCATTGCATCTCGCGTGCTGTGTGGGTATACGTTGCCTACATTACAGCTTAATTATCAGTAAAAGAATGAATAAAATATATAAATTAATCAATCATTGTATTTTTTCGTAAACTTTACATTTTTTATATTTGATTATTAGTAGTCAGCAAAATTTAATAGTTTCAAATTTCTGTTGTTCTTAGTCGACGATTCAGCTGATATGTAACTGACATTAAAGTTACCGTACATAAACATTATTAGTCACAAGTCCGTAAAAGTTTTAAGATAATTTCTTTGAATTTTATTAGGTCACTACTACAACTACACCATCTGTCAAAGAAAGGACAATTTATTTCAAAGTTGTGATGATTATTTTATCTGCTACTCAAAACAATTTTTCTTACTTTGCCATCTGTTGTTAATTTTTCGTACGTTACAAATATTATAGTTAACTAAGATTTTTGTATCCGTACTAACTGCCAAAACCTTCATATACGTTGGCTATCTGTATACCTTATTTATCTGTGGTATTGGTTATGTGGTCTTAGTGTTTTTTAAGTTGAGATGCACTGTATATGGTTGGAAACAAGATTTGGTTAGTTAAATCTACATAATATATTGTAATATAAAGCTATAGGTTGTAAATGCAGTTATGGGAATTACATTAGAGTGTTTTCCTATTGCTGATGAGCCCCAAAAGGGCAAAACTGTCGTCCAGTAGTTCACTCTGGTGGCATTTGCACAATTGCATTAAATCATAAATACATGAATGATTACTCGTCGGTCTAACTAATTTGTATATCCAAAAATTTTCGAATTCTTATATCTTGCAACCTTTTGTTTTTAAAATTTTTAACTTCTAGAAACTTAGATAAAATTAGGTCGCGGTTCAGTGTTAAATTCTTTACATACATATATATATTTTGATATGCGTATGTACAGCCATAGTCATTGGAAATGTCCCTAAAATGAGCAATACCGCACGTTCAGTCACGTTCTAATAGTATTAATCGTATTTATACTTGTAAATATATCCTAAGGTTATGGTTTTTTCTTTGTCGTATAAATACAAAAAGGTGATTACCATTACTTAATTTTGTATGTATTTCTCAAATCATACGAAAAGGCTTTTAAATATAACTCTCAAATAAACGTTTTATAAAACCAAAATTCTCTTTATATTTTTTGTGCGAATTAAAAAACAAACACTTTTTTCTAATTTTGAATAACGATTTAATAACATATTTTTAATAAACATAGGACATACTTTATCGTCAAATTTTTAGGTAATAAATGTTTTGAATATAAATGCCGTAATTACATTTGCAAAATTATTTAAAAAGTATTTGTTACGTCTAAATTTTAACTATTAATGTAATTTATTGAAATGTGTGTTCTGATAGTCATATTATTTTTGTATGTAGGATGTATAAACCTGGCTTATCAGACCCGGAGTAATGTTAGTTATAAGAATATGCAGCGTTTGTTACTATATTTATAAACAATTTTTCGGTTTATGTAAAAGTAGGTATTCTACCAGATATGCATCCTAGAGTTAAGCGGATTGTTAAGAAAAGTTAAATGAAACATCGCTAGATAGCGTAAGTTTAATGTAAATGGAAGGGACGGCGCTCCTAGTAATAAAAGATGTATTGTAAAATTAACACACACAGAGTAATAGAGACCGTGGTATACGGCTGTAAAACTTAGTAAAACCAATAACAGTTGTAGTCATTATACCTAATTAATAAATTTAATAAACGGCTTCGCGAACAGTCTACTTTACATTTCACTTTATAAAAATAACTAAAATCCCAACACGGATTAACAAATACCTCACTTATTAATGATGTGTTGTCAATGAAAGTGCGGTAATGCTCATTTTAAAGACATTTAATAGTATTGATCGTATTGACATCTATAAATACACCTTAAGGTTATGGCTTTTTGTTTGTCGTGTGACGCTTACTCCGGATTGCACTGCTTAGCTGTAGTAAAAGCTAATGGACGGAACGGTTCTCGGGCGCCAGATTTGTTTGAGGAGTTTACTCTCCTGTTCGACGGCACTGTCCTGGTAACTACAGTGAAGACACGGTTGTCCAGGGCTTCAAACGGACCTAAAAGCGGAGCGAGGCGACGGAAATAAAATACACAATAGTAAATAAAAATAACTTTATTTATTCTTAAAATCAACAACAAACGGTACAGAAGCGGCTGCCGCAACCAACAAGCGGAAGGTGATCTATAAACCAATGAGTGATTAGCGTGCGTTCGACAAGCGGTGACGTCGGTGACTAAGCGAGCAAGCATGCACTAGGGTAGCAACCTCCGTTGGTTGGATCGGTAGACGGGGTTTACTCGGATTCGTACTTGAGAGGGAGGAGAAGGGACGTGGGCACGGTACTAGAAGGCGTATCCGCAGGCCAAAACCAAACACTACGGAGACGACGTGTTGACGGCGTATTTGCAGGCCAAAGCCAAACACTACGAATACGACGCTCGGTAATGGATAGAGAAAGGCGTATCCGCAGGTCAAAGCCAAACACTACGGAGACGACGTGTTGACGGCGTATTCGCAGGCCAAAGCCAAACACCACGAATACGACGCCCGGTAAAGGATGGGGAAGGCGTATCCGCAGGCCAAAGCCAAACACTACAGATACGACGCCCGGTAAAGGATAGAGTAGGGAAGAGCAGACAAGGAGGGGAGCGGTATCTCCCCGGAGACCCGGTTAATAAAAGCAAAACGGCTTACCCTAAAATCCAGCTGGAACACAGAAACCCCAGAATCTTCTACGATGCGAGCTCCAACTGGAACTGGCGTTTCTGCGTCGACGTTCCGCTTTTATTTGTAACTCCGGAAGTGGGAAAACGGTTCAAGCGGGGATCGCCTGCGCTCTGACGGCTGAAACGCCGGTAAGCGGGGATAGCGCGGGCTTAGTTGCGCGTTCGATACTAGCGGAAATCCCTTGTTTACATGTATTTACACGGATACGGGAATTTGATTAACTTAATTAATAATATACAATTCTTAACAAAAATAAATAACGGTTCTAAGTAACATAAGTATTATTCCTAAACTAAACAACATACGGCGCTATAAGTACAATTTGTAACGGTTCGTTACAGTCGTAAAAATACAAATAGATGATTACCATTATTAAATTGTATATGTGTTTCTTAAAATCATACGAGGAGACTTCAATATTACTCTGAAACAAGCGTTTTATGAAACCACAACTGCTTTTATGTTTTTGTGCAAATTAATAAACAATTCTACCGGATATGCATGTTAGGACTAAGCGGATTAATAAATACCTCACTTATTAATGAGTTTTATAATTACCTTTTGTAAATATATTATCAGGTTATGGCCTTTTGTCGTATAAATATAAATTTTTAATTTACAAAATTGTAATATAAATTGGGAGTTCCTAGTGGTAACATCTTTGTTTATGTGATTATAATATTTTGCGAATAAGCTTCGAAGATTAGGACAAATAGATTTTACCTTAGAATTAAGAGGAAGTATTGTTGGGATGGCACAAGCAGGAATGTCACCTCGAACAATATCACATGTTGACTTATCGGTAAGCATTTTTCTAAAATATATTTTTTACATTGCATTGAAACACAGTCAGCATGTATTAAATATGATCACTAACAATACTATTTTATAAGATATTGGAATCTATTAAATTGACGTCAAATTTTTAAATACATATATCATGTATAATGGCTTTTAATATAGTACTCATGATAAATGTAATCTAATACTAAGAACTTAACACTTTGTAGATTAAACAAATCCGGCGATGGATTACGAACGGTCAGGAAGTTGGTAATAGGCCACTTGTAAGCAACAGACCACCTAAGCCTAGAATTACTTCTCGGCAAGAAGATGGGGACATAATCGGCTATATATTACAAAATCCTTTTACAACTTGCCAAAAAATAAAGGAAACGCTGAATATTAGTTGCTGTGTTTCCACCATTCAGAGACGTTTATACGAATCAAATTTACATTGTAGAAAACCGGCAAGTAAACCTAAGTATTTAACCGCTTAAACAAAAAAAAAAGAATGTGACTATGTGAACAAAAATTTAAATAAATTATATTATATTGGCACAAATATTTATTTTTACACTGCAAAATTCTGTTTGATAGTATCATTTATATTTAAACGAAATGAATGTATAAAAGATTCACTTTATTTATAAATACTTTTGCACATACAGCGAAATATTAATAGTACCTATGTAAAATTGTTTTTATAAAATCAGTAATTAGATTATTATTTACAATTTACCTTAATTTTATACGTTCTAAATTTTACTATCAATAAGTATGTATCTAAAATTATAGAAAGAAATGTGTGTTTTTTATTCGCATAAAAATATAAATACGGTCATAAGAAAGTAATACCAAAGTAATACTATTTTCTTATGGTTTGAGAAATACATGTAAAATTTAGTAATGGTAATCTCTTTTTTATTTACAAGACAAAAGGACATAACCTCAAGGTATATTTACAAGTATAAATACTTAATAAATACGGGTGAGCAGATAATAATTCAAACAACGTGATTAGTTGCCAAGCTTTCAATCATTTTGCGTCTTTGTTTAACCTGTGAATTACCAATTCACTCATATAGTCAACGCTTATATACCCAAACAGTAATGTTAGCTTGCAGCAATATTGTCATGACAAATTTCGAGGCTTGCAGCAAGTTTGCCCGAAGTTGACTAAGGAAGCAATAACAAGCTTGTGACAACCTTATCTCGACAAACTTGCAGCAATATTATCATGACAAGTTTGGAGACTTGTAGCAAAGTTTTCTGGAAGTTTGCAGCAAGATACTTTTAATTTCTCAAGCGTGTCGTCACAGTTGCTAATATTAAAAATAATGCTGTAAACTTG
This sequence comes from Aquatica leii, assembly GCA_035610365.1. Classification (NCBI taxonomy): domain Eukaryota; kingdom Metazoa; phylum Arthropoda; class Insecta; order Coleoptera; family Lampyridae; genus Aquatica; species Aquatica leii. The sequence goes on from CM069438.1 coordinate 12,404,056, forward strand.
CAGCAAGATTCGAAAACTTGTCAAGGAAAAACAAGCTACAAAGTTTACATGCTATCTGGGTAGTGTAAATATAACATGTTGCCTGTAGCATTGGTCACGTGGTTGGTAATATTAAATGTTTATGTGCATAATATGGTATAATCAAGGAAAATATGCTATCCATTAAGATAAAACTCGGTAAAGTACACAATGGTAGAGAAACAACTGACTACAATACAAAACTGCAATTATAAAGCACAGACTGTGACGAAAGATGTTATAACTCAAAAATCTAACCCAGGCACACGAATTCACATTCCCAGTTTCCAAAAGGAAACGTGTCTAAACTAAAAATAAATACTAGTACAAAACAAAACGCGTTCTTGGAAGAGACACGACTACGTGACTTATAGCCCTTAGTCGAATTCACAAAAAAATATTTGTGTTGATTACGTTGCAAAAAGTTTCCTTTGACGTTGTTTTGGTTTCTTATTTATAACGTTAGAATAATGTTTCAATTTTTGTTATTTTTGTTTCTTGTTAGTAACGTCACAAAACTTTCCTTAAACGTAAACAAATTGAACGTATCTGTATAACATCGAAGTTCTGTCGCAATAATGTTCCAGGTAAACGTTATTTTTGTTTCTTATTTATTAAAATTAAATTAAAAAATTTAGTGCTGTTTTAAAGAAAAAAAATGGTTAATTGAATGATGAGGTAAAAGCAATAAGTCCCTTTTAAAAAAATTACGAGGACCGGCGTAACTCAGTTGTACTCCTACAAATCTTATAAGTTGCGTCGGAAGTTTTTTCTCGGCGGCCGTCTCTAATAACAAAAAATTATTTGACAATCAATCAGTTCTTCAAACATCGGGGATGATATTTTGAAAATGCAATCTTCAAGTACGAACACTGAAAAAAAATTAAATAAAAAATGTTGGAATTTCAAAATTGAGGAATAAAAAAAATTTCTTTCTTAAAAATTAATTATACGTTAAAAAAATTTATTAAACAAACAGTTATAAAATGTGTGTGTGTATATTAATAGAACGGTTCACCTCCTGGTTAACGATTAGTTTTAAAATTTGGTCAAATTAATGACCTTTTATTTTAGGAGGTTGGATGAAAGCAACTACTTCAGTTTTTGCGACGTTTCGTGTTCAGGATGAACACTTCATCAGGCTCGCTTACACTGAGTCAAGTAATTTTTGAATATAATTAAAATATATAATTTTTTATTTTAATTATTATTATTTTATATCTTGGCCGGTTAGATCTCTAGACATTTCGATAATGAATTTTAAACTATCAGATAAAAATTATTGTAAATTGCCAAAATATCATGCCTAGGTGCTTGAAATTCTAGAAGTAGGACTCTTTCATGATTCTAAACAACTTTTGTTAATCAAATTTTGTTATATCTTCACTAACAAAGATAGTTTACTAGAACCAAAAATCAGATTTTTGAAAAGATCCAAGGCATACATGATTTTAGGAAACTAAAATTATGCCAGAAATTACTCTTTAACTAAGCAGGGCTGAACCCCAAACAATGAAATTTTATATCAAAAATTTTTTATCTTTCACAAGAGTCGTTTCACCTATCCGGGGACACACTGTATATACAGATAACTTATATATTTTTTGATTGTATTTAGATACATATAAATAGATAACAAATATGAATCTAGATTAATTTATCTATATGAATTTATATAGATAATTTACAACACTGTTCTGTATCTATTTTTTAATTACGACTAACAAAAAGTTAAAACTAAAACTGCGTTGCATTGAACACTGCCAATGCCAAATGATGCCAAAGTTCTGTGGTATGGCCGGGTATGGCAGACACTTCCTAGCAACCTGCTGATTAAAATATAAAATATAGTAATAAAAACTGTTTTTGAGCTACACTGAACACGATTTACGGAAATATGAGAGATCAATCAAGAAAAATTTGTCGAATTTGTTCACTAGAAATAGTACAAACTGAGCAGTATTACTTCCTCAATAATGGCAATAACTTAATGCTACAGTTCAAGTTGTTGAACTTTCTACCAAAGATTGTAAGTACAACCCTTGTTTATATACATTATAGTTAGACAATGAGATAGCTTTATATGGAAACAGATTTTTTATTCATGTTAGATGGCGATACTGAAAACAATGTATCAACAATGTATTAAAACTCTGAGTTTGCAAAAATAAGTCATACACTTTAATCTCTGTTTATAAACAAAATATAGAATGAATAAAATCCTGTAAACGTTTCTATAAAATTATAATCGATTGAGTGGTTTGTTTCATTTACTGTGTTTTCTTTTCAAGCCGGAAGCCATCGAAGATGTGCTAATTTAATTTGTTTTAAATTTTTATACTACACCAAAGGCACATAAAATATAAATATACAAGCTTATTAGCACTGTAGATGTATTTTTAGCAGTAATCATAATTTTGGTTTATGTTATCAATTTATTCTCGGGTTTCTTTTTATACATGATCAATAACTTATTTTGTATGCATTTTTGAGCTGAATTTTCAAAATACGCTTGTTTTGAGTGAAAAATGTTATCATTGTACTCTAAAAATAGTTGTTGTGCATGTTTATCTTATTTTTGAAGTTATTCATTTATTTAAATAATCTGACTGATTTACGAAACGGTACATTATTTCAACATCTGTAAATATGTTATCTTCGAGAATTAACTTGAACAGCTTATGCATTCTTAGAATAACAAATTAAATTAACTACGTCTTATGTGACAACGTTATTTTGTATTTCTTTTTAGTGTCAGCAAATTTCTTTGTTGGCTCAAAATGCAGCTTTTTTTAAACCTTTTATAATTTTTTTTTACTTGAATTGACGCTTTGATTTCACCTTCTAAATTAACAACCTGTTAATCACATACACGCTGTATGTATTTGTTGAATTAACAATGTAAAAATAGCTCACTTAAATAGTAGTTATGTTAAACTGTAGTATCCTTGGTTACCGAAAAAAAAATAATATAAATAAAATAAGAAAGCGTCATGTAGAAATGGTGAAGTTGAAAACCAAATAAAAACACTATTCTTTATTAAGTAAACAGTTTATTATTTCACTACTAACACAATTTACAACAGGTTATGGGCCCAGTTAACGGCCAGTGTAAAAAGTAAAAGTAGTGAAAGTATGATTGGGTAAAGAATAGGATAGAAAAGTTTGAACACATTAAAGAAATGGAATCGCAGTTTATAAAGTTAAACGAAAGCAATTGGTCAGTGTGGAAGTTTCAAACAATTGTTACGTTGAAGTCAAGAAAGTTAATAGATATAGTAATAGGAACAGCAGTGAAACCTGAGACGTCCGATGAAAGTGTTCGCTCTTGGGATGAGTTAGATGCAAAAGCACAAGAGCTAATTGTAACAAGAGTAGAAGAAAAGCTTCTAACACATTTGTTGTCTTGTAGGACAAGTGCAGAAATGTGGGAAAAACTACTGAATGTATTTGAACCAAAATCCAAAGTAAGCGTTCACTTAATCCAACAGAAGTTTTTTAACTTAGTGTTTGAAGAGCCAATGTCTGTTTTTATTGCGAAGATAGAAGAGATAAGCAACCAATTAAAAAGCATGAATGAGGAACTGTCTGAAAACATGATTGTGACCCTTTGTCACTTCCTGAAAAATATAAACGTTTTATTTCGGCATGGGAGTCTGTACCATCGGGTGACCAAAATTTAAAAGAATTAACTTCAAGACTTTTAGTTGAAGAAGAGAGAAAAAGAAATACTGAGGAGGCAAATATGTCTAGTGCTTTGGTTTCAAAATATCAAGGAGGTACGAACAAGAATTACCACAATGGTAGTGTTAGTGTGAACAAAACTGTCAATGCTAAGTGTTATAATTGTGGTAGAGAAGGACATTTTAAAAAGGACTGCAAAATAAAAAGATGCCATTATTGTCAGAAGCCGGGTCATTTGATTAAAGATTGTAGATTTAGATTATCAAAAGAAAGAAATAGCAATAATTCAGGTACGTCAAACGCTTTTGTTGTTACTAACTTCAATGATAAAACTGTGTGGGTTATGGATACAGGTGCAAGTAAGCACATGTGTAAAGATAAACATTTGTTTGTAGAGTATAAGGATTTATTTGTACAGAAATATGTAACAGTAGGAAATGGTGATCATTTAAAGGTATATGGTATAGGAAAGGTTACAGTATTGGCAAACAATGGAACTGAATTAATACCTACATCGTTGTACAATGTTCTACATGTCCCTGAACTAAAAGTTAACTTATTTTCGGTAATAAGTGCTGTGGACAAAGGTCATGTAATGGTATCTACAAAAATTGGGTGTAAATTTGTTAAAGACAACGTTGTAACGGGGTTAGCTATTAGATGTGACAAATGGTATCGTATGAACTTTAAATTTGTTGATGATGTAGCATTAATGAGTTTGTGTGTATGGCATGAAAGACTTGCACATCAAAATTATCGACATGTCAAGGAAATCTTAAGTAAAAACAACATTCAATATGAAGGGGATACGGAGCAGTGCATACCATGTTTAAAAGGGAAACAACACAGACAACCATTTACCCAAAACAAAAGTAAGACTAATCACCCAGGACAATTCATCCACGTTGACTTATGTGGTCCTATGGAACAAAAATCGTTTGGAGGCTCAAGGTACTTTTTATTATTTAAAGATTATTACAGTAGCTTTAGATTTGTATATTTTCTTAAATGTAAGTCTGAAACAAAAGACACAATCGCAAATTTTTTACCATATTTTAAGAACGAAACGGGTTATAACATAAAAATAATTAGGTCAGACAACGGTACGAAATTTATAAATAATGTAATGGAAGATTTACTAAACAAAAATGGAATCATTCATCAAACAACGGTTTGTTATACACCTGAGCAAAATGGCAAAGCAGAGAGGGAAATGAGAACGATAGTTGAAGCTGCAAGGACAATGTTACAAGCTTCGAAATTGGAAAAGGAATTATGGGCAGAAGCAGTTCAAACAGCTGTATTTACAATAAATAGAACAGGTTCAAGCAAAGAGAAAGATAAAACTCCATTTGAATTATTATACAGGAATAGTTTTGATGTAAACGAGTTGAATGTTTTTGGTAGTGAAGTATACGTACATGTTCCTAAAGAAAGAACATTAAAATGGGACTCTAAAAGTCAGCAAGGAATATTTGTAGGCTATGGTGTAAATTGTAAAGGACATAGAGTATGGTTTCCAGGTACACGAAATGTTAATACTTATAGAGATGTAGTGTTTATTGCCAAAGCAAATAGTCACAGTCAAGAAGAAAGAATAGATAAAAACATAGAAAATAAATATAAAATGCTTGAAGAGGAACAGAGTTTACTGAACGGACCAGAAAATAATGAGGAAAACAGTCAAGAGTTAAACGAAAATAGAAAGATGGTCAAGGCAGATAAAGAACAAGAAACTGTACGAAGAAGAAACGCAGATGAAGACTTAAACGGAGAACAACCACAAATTTCAGATGAAGAATATAGAAAAAATGCAAATGAAGATGAAGGAAAAGTAAGAAAAAGTTGTCGAGAAATAAAGAAACCAAAATGGCTTGTCGATTATGAAACCAGTTTAGTAGCAGTAAATGAAGATCCATTGACGTTTGAGGAGGCAATGGAAAGTGAACATTTAGAGAAGTGGAAAAAAGCTATAGGAATTGAGTTAGAAGCTTTTAGGAAAAACAACACTTGGACAGAGGTAGATTTACCAGAAGGGAAAAAGGCAATTGACACAAAGTGGGTATTTCGTATTAAAAGAGGAGATAACGACGAACCACAGTTTAAAGCCAGATTAGTTGTTAGGGGATTTCAATAGGAACATTATTTTGACCACTCGGAAATTTATGCTCCTGTAGCAAAATTATCTACACTAAGAATCTTGTTAGCTATAGGCAATTCAATTTAAGATTCCAGCGCCTCTAGCGGCAAAGAACGAACTAACGTTGCAATGATAAACGTCATAGTTTCTTATTCAGATTATTGAAGTTATAATTTCGCCACGAGGACTGCATGTCGTTCAACAAGTTTGTCAGTTCCATAATAGTTAATTATGTGCATCTTTTTACGAAATATACTTAACAACGCAGCAGAAATTCAAAATAAAGCAACAACAAATTAGGTACGCGTATTAAGCTATCATTGCAACGATAGTTCAAATCATCGCCGCCAGTTAGCGTATCGCTTAGTTTGAATCGCCTATTGCAAATAAATATAAATTACCCTTGACACAGATGGATGTAAAAAGTACTTTTTTAAACGGTAAAATAGATGAAGAAGTGTACTTAAAGAAACTAAATAATCAAAATGAAGACGGTAAGGTGTTAAAACTAAATAAATTGTTATACGGACTTAAAAAATCTCCAAAGAAGTGGAATGAAAAGTTTAACGATTTTATGGTGAAAGAAGGCTTTTCAAGAAGTAAGGCTGATTATTGTCTTTATTATATGAAAGGAAATTGTAAATAGTATGTCTTTTACTATACGTTGATGATTTAATAATAGTAGGAGAAGACGAATTTAAAGTAAACAATTTAAAGAGGTCTTTAAGTGGAAATTTTGAAATGAAAGATATGGGAAAAGCAACAAAGTATTTAGGTATAGACATAAAACAAACTAAGGATGAAATAGAATTAGACCAGACAAGTTACTTAAAAGATATATTAGAAAAATATAACATGCAAAACTGTAAACCCATAGGGACGCCAATAGAACCTGGATTGCAGATATCAAGAGAATCGTCAGATAATAAAGAATTAATCACAAGATGTGGACAATTGATCGAAAGCCTTATGTATGCAATGCTAGGAACGCGTCCTGACATTTGTTTTGCGTTAAGTTTCTTAAGTCGTTTCCAAGCTTCTGCAAATGATGATTTATGGAAGGCATTAAAAAGAGTTTTGCGTTATATAAAGGGAACCCTAAATACCAAATTAATCTATAATTCGAAAGAAAATAGGCCTTTGATAGGATTTACAGATGCAGATTGGGGCGGAGACAATACAGACAGAAAATCAACATCAGGTTATATCATGCAAGTATACGGATGCACTGTGTCGAGGTGCTCAAATAAGCAGCAGTGGGTATCTATGTCATCCACTGAAGCAGAGTACGTAGCCTTCGGAAAAGGAGTAGCAGAAGGTTGTTGGATTAAAAATTTATTAGAGGAGGTGGGTCTTGAATGCAAGCAAGTATTAATCTTTGAAGATAATCAGTCCGCTATTCAAATAGCTAAAAACCCAGAGCACCATAAACGTTTAAAACATATAGATTTGAAATATCATTTTGTGAGAGATAAGGTAATCTCAAATACTGTAGCTATTTCTTATATACCATCGAATGATCAGGTAGCAGACCTATGTACAAAAGGGTTAAGTAAAACATTATTTCATAAACTAAATAGTGCATTAGGTTTAACATTCGAATAACATATCAACATGTATATAAAACTTTTTCATTGAGGTAGGGTGTTGAATTAACAATGTAAAAGTAGCTCACTTAAATAGTAGTTATGTTAAACTGTAGTATCCTTGGTTACCGAAAAAAAAATAATATAAATAAAATAAGAAAGCGTCATGTAGAAATGGTGAAGTTGAAAACCAAATAAAAACACTATTCTTTATTAAGTAAACAGTTTATTATTTCACTACTAACACGATTTACAACAGTATTAACAACTTTCTAACAAATAAACGTTTTTTTCTTAATTTCGGATACTGTTATCATTCGGTTATTGTTATCAAAAACCTCAAGTCTGAACGTGATTCTATTAAGCGGCGTGCATTGCATAGTTAAAAATGCAGGCATTCGGCCAGAAATGATACCAGCATTGCCTGTGGAATATTTCTGTTTATTGACATAAAAGGACCATCCTTAGCTAAACATGCCTGCCCACTCAAATTCATAAACCTTTTTAGTCATTTCGTTATTAATATATCTTTTATATAATTTTTTATCAGCATGTGTATACATTAACTAGTTAACTTTAATCTTTATATCAAATTTGAATAGAAATTTTGTAAATTTGGTAGTTTATTTTATCGTTTTGATCGCTCGAATACTATAAAAAAAATTTTGCAAATTAGAAAATTATAAAATTGTCTTCTATTAGGGGAATGATTATGTTTCTAAGAATACTAGTTGTTTACGTAGACCGAATGTCATAACATAAGTGTTATCGTGCATATTTTTTTTCAAGGTTATTTTACATGTAATAAAAAGAACGTATGTCTTTTCCAAATCTCTGAAACTGTATCTTTATAGATTACTGTAAGACTACACTAATCTGTAACTTAGAAATCTGTAAACAGCGCCAGATATGTCAATTTTGCGTTTGCATCCAAAACTACTCGTGTTTTGCATCCAAATTAATGTTTCTAATTTTAGTGCAGTCATTGTCTAACTATAATGTATATAAACAAGGGTACAACTGATTATATTCTATCGAATAACATAAACTTTCTTACAGGATCTAAGCAACACACCCAATCCAATTGCTTGTAACAGTTGTATGATTGCTATTGAAGAAATATATGAATTTAAGCAACTCTGTATAAAAACGGAAACAACTGTAAGAAACTTACGACAACAAGGTGTAATTGAAGAGGAGTTGGAAGCCAATAAAATTAAGGTAGAACTTGCAAACTTGGAAACCATCAGCGATAACTACTTGGAAATTAATAAGGATATGCCTATATGCCTTAAAGAACCTTCGAAAAGAAAACTGTACTATTGCCACAACTGCAATTTCAATGCTAACAAAAAGACTATTTTAATTCGACACCTGCAAATGCAGCACATTGGCAGAAAACCATTTAAATGCAATGTGTGTGATTACTGCTGTATCACGAACTCGAAGTTAAAAAGCCATATGCGTACGCACACTGGTGAGAAACCAATTAAATGCAATATATGTGATTACTGTTGTAACCAAATGACAAATTTAAAAATGCATATGCATACGCACACTGGTGAAAAACCATTGAAATGCAATGTGTGTGATTACTGCTGTATCACGAACTCGAACTTAAAAAGCCATATGCGTACGCACACTGGTGAGAAACCATTTAAATGCAATATATGTGATTACTGTTGTAACCAAATGACAAATTTAAAAAAGCATATGCATACGCACACTGGTGAAAAACCATTTAAATGCAATGTGTGTGGTTACTGCTGTATCACCAACTCGAAGTTAAAAATCCATATGCGTACGCACACTGGTGAGAAACCATTTAAATGCAATATATGTGATTACTGTAGTAACCAAATGACAAATTTAAAAATACATATACGTACGCACACTGGTGAAAAACCATTTAAATGCAATGTATGTGTTTACTGCTGTATCACCAACTCGGATTTAAAAAAGCATATGCGTACGCACACTGGTGAAAAACTATTTAAATGCAATATATGTGATTACTGCGGTACCAACAAGGCCCATTTAAAAATTCATATGTATAAGCACACTGGTGAAAAACCATTTAAATGCAATATGTGTAATTACTGTTATACCACCAAGTCGCATTTAAAAAGACATATGCGTAAACACACGCGGGAAACCATTTAACTGCAATATATGTCATTTTCATTAGTAGCCACATGACAAATTTAAAAACGCATATGCCTGCGCACTGGTGTATAACCATTTAAATGCAATATGTGTGATTACTGCTGTATCACCAACTCTAATTTAAAAAGGCACAATGGCGAGAAATATTTTAAATAGAATACATACCGCTAAAGATGTTTAACATTAACTAGAGCTTTAAGGGCTCGGGTCGTATAAAGTATTAAGGCGTAACTTACAATATAATGAGTCTGCTGTGACAAAACATTAAGTTTTTGTAAAATTTGGCAACAGGGCTATTGTTAATAAGTAGGAACTTGTATATTGTAAAGGATGAAATCAGGTTAGCAATTTGTGTTGAATTGTATTGTACGCTTTTAACGGTTGTTGTGTTTTATGTACCTATTCTAGTTTGTTTCTTGTTAAGTTAGTTAAATGTATGGGTTATAAATAATTACTTTTATGAAGGAGTGCTTCGTTTATTGATAAAATCACAACAGAGCCACTGATTTTTATATTGCATTGTGTTAATACCGAATCTGCTGGTAAATAAATTTTGAGTAGAAAAACTATAATTACAAGTTTTGGCCTAATAATATTTCTACGACATTATTGTCGTTATTATTTGAATATCAAAAATTTAAAATTGTGAACGTTTTTTATTAATTTTGTAACATATTCTAAAGTAAAACACCTTTTAGCAACGTTTGATGGCAGAGCCATCTCATGGTGTGAGTTAAAATTGGTTACTATGTATTCAAGATGATTGTAAATACGGCGGTAGCACGTTTAAAGTTGATTTTACACCCGCGAAATTCAAAATAGTTTTGAAAAAAATTACGGTATTAAACCACAACGTAAAGGACATTGGGGGTAGAGCAGTGTCAATGCAAATGCCACCAGAGTGAACTATTGGACGGCTGTTCAGTAGCAGATCAACTCTAATGTAATTCCCACAATTGCGTTGACAACCTATAGCTTTATATTATAATACATTATTTCGATTTAAATAACAAATCTTGTTTCCTTCCATATACAGTGCACCTCAGCTTAAAAACACTAAGACCACGTAACGATATACTAACCGATATGGCAAACAAAAATTAGAAATTACATTAATTGTTACTGTTAAATCAACTAAAAGTTAAATTTACAAATAGCAAAATACCTATTTTACGCAATGCATTTTTAAATAATAAAATAATTTCAATAATTCAATATTGTAAAAGAACAAAGTTAGCGTTAATTTAGTTGATTATACATTTTACAAGTACGATGGCACAATTATTACAATTATAAAATTGAAGCCATAGCAATAATTTATTGTATATATCAAGTACAAATTTAAAATAAAACTGAGTATTAACAGAACTACTGTTTTTACTCCACAACGTATTAGACTACCACCAGCGCAAATAACAAACAGTTACTATTAAATAACATTTGTAAATTGTATATTTTAAGAAGATAAATGATGAAGTTATAGGTTGATGTAGACACCTACGTTTATTTATGCAATGTACGGACGACAAAACTTAAAAAACCCGACAAATAGTATATATTGTAACGGATTTTAAAACTAATTTATTTATAAACAAAATATTTACAGGATTAGAACTACACGCAACTTATACTATGTATATAATAGTAAATTATAATATGTCCATAGAAACTTATACTATGAGATGGGTGTGCCATCAAACGTTGTTAATGGTTACCTCATCCATACTTGAATATAAAGCTATAGGGTTGTCTATGCAATTGTGGGAATTACATTAGAGTGTTCTCCTACTGCTGATGAGCCCCAAAAGGGCAAAACAGTCGTTCAGTAGTTCACTCTGGTGGCATTTGCACGATTGCATTTTCAGTAAACACACGACGTTCCAGGGATGTTCGTTTTATGTACAAATGATATCTTCACATCCCGTGATTTAAAACGAGCTTGTTTAGGATGTCTTTAATAGGACGTCCTCAGGATGTCAATGTAGAACGTAGTGTACGATGAGATGTCTTATGCGGGAAAACAAATTTGAGCGTTTGTCAATTCATATTTTTAATCGCATTACAAAAAATTGAAAAGAAGAATTTTCATATTACTTTAATGCAAATGTTTATTTATAATTACTTATCAAATAAAATTTGAATAGGTGTTGAGTGAAAAATAGTTTTAAGTAACATTTGTAGTTAAGTTGGCAATAGCGTGAAATTAGTTGTTTAGTTTATGATCAACCTCCGGATGTACCGTGTGCGTAGTCTGTAGTTTTACCACTGTATCGTAAGCAACGCTTTGCTACTATATTTACTGTTACATAGTCAATAAAGTATTTCTTTTGTATTACAATCATTTTAACTCATCAGGTTATGGGCCCAGGCATCTTATGACTGTGCGTGTTTATTGTATTTGAAAAGAAACTTATTTTTCCGAAAACGTGGTTTGCATCGAAAGTTCGACGGGAAATCGAGTAACGGAATATGGATTTCAAAACCCAAGTGGACAAGCTAGAAGGGGCTGGAAATTGGAGTAAATGGCAGAAGCAGATAAAATTGTTGCTGAAACATCAAGATGTTTTAGATACGGTGATCGGAAGTCGAAGTGAACCGGAAGAGCCACGTGGCGAAGCCGTTACAGACGCGCAACGAAGAGCTTATGAAATTGAAACGAAGGCGTTTATCAAGGCAGATGCTTTAGCACAGTTAATATTAATAAGTAGTATGAACGACAGTAATGCTGATTTAGTATGACTACTTGTGAATCGGCAAAAGCAATCTGGGATAAATTACTGTCTGTGTATGAGCAAAGCTCTGGTCAGAGGGTCGATAGGTTGTTAGAGCAGTTTTTCACTACCTGCGAAAAAAATTCGACCGAAGATATAGCAACTCACATTGCACGTTTGCAGAGAAACTTTACTGAGCTGAATGAAGAATTGAAGCGATTAGTAAAAACCGAATTACCAGATTTGCTATTGATGAGCCGTGTTATGTCGACTCTTCCAAGTGAGTACTTTGAATTTAAAAGTGTCTGGGAGTCTGTGCCTGTGGAGGAACGCACAATCAACAAGTTAACTGAAAGGCTTCGGTTGATTGAAATGAGACTGCCTGCAAGACAAGAAAATGCAGAGGCTCTAGTTGCAAAGTCCAAATTTCGAAAGGACGGAGGTAATGGCGGAAAACCAAAAGTGGAAGGCAGAAAATTGAAGTGTTTTAGATGCCATCGTGTTGATCATTTTGCCAAAAATTGTAAACAGAAATCTACACAACCGACGGGTGAAGCTTTTATAGCAAACGATAATGACACTCAAATGAACCAATCGGAAACGTGATTGGCAGACAGTGGCGCTTCTGCGCATATGACTAGTGTTAAGGACATGTTTTTTACATATGAGACTTTTGATATTCCAAAGCAAATTGTTGTTGGGAACAACGATATAATCTATGCGTATGGTTTTGGAATTATAAACACCGAGGTGCGCGTTAATGGTATTTGGAAACAAAGTCATCTAAGAGATGTTTGATACGTTCCCAAAATAAGCCGGAATTTATTTTCAATCGGAGCAGCAATTGAAAAGGGGTACGAATTTAAAGCAAACACAAGTGGGTGTATGTTTATTAAAGACCCAACCGTGAAATTAACTGGAAAGAAAATACAAAATAGTTTATATGAACTTGATGTGTGCAAACCTAAAACTGTTTCGGAAGTTTGTGTGGCTGAAGGAGTTGACACTCTACAGTTGTGGCACGAAAGGTTATGTCACCAGAATAAAAGGCATGTCAAGAAATTCCTACAAAAAAGGGGCATTGTTGTGGAAGAAGATGGAGAATTCTGTGAGGGGTGTATGTATGGCAAGCAATGTCGTGCAAGCTACGGTACAAGAACTATAAAACCTACTGATGTCCCGGGTGAAATTATTCACACTGATTTATGCGGTCCCATGCAAGAATTTTCTTTGGGAGGTGCTCGTTACTTTGTTTGTTTTAAGGATGATTACAGTAAATTTAGGCGAGTATTTTTCATGAAACAAAAATCTGAGCTTTTGGATTGCCTGAAAATATTCTTGAATGAAGCACAAACAACTGGACACACTGTAAAGGAATTATTATGTGATGGGGGGACAGAGTTCGACAACTTTAGTGTAAGATCATTGTTGAACGACAGGGGTATCAACTTTCGAAAAATTATGCCGTATTCTCCAGAGCAAAATGGGTCTGCCGAGAGGGAGAACAGGACAATTGTAGAATGTGCTCGTAGCATTATCCACTTAAAGGACCTTCCGATAAAATTGTGGGCTGAGGCTGTCAACACAGCTGTTTATACCCTTAATAGAACAGGGCCGACACAGGTTGAAAACAAAACTCCTTTGGAACTCTGGCTTAAGAAAGATGTTGATGTGGGAAGTCATTTAAAAGTATTTGGCACAGAATGCTTTGTCCATGTCCCAAAACAAAAGAGGAGAAAATTTGACAAAAAGAGTATTGCAGGACTGTTTGTTGGTTATGAAGGCGAGAAAGATTGCTACAGAATTTATTTGAAAGAAAGGAACAAAGTAATCTTGAGTCGTGATGTTGTGTTCAAAGCCGAAAAGGTTGTAGAAAAGAAGATCATGTTAGAAGTTCCCAAAGAAATCGTAATTGAAAATAGTATAATCCATGAAGAAACTACAACAAGAACAGAAACAGTGCCTGTGTTAATTAAAAAATGTGAATCTCTGGAAGATGATTCAACTCAAGAGGAAGCGGTTGTAGAAGACATGAAAATGTTAAACTTGAAGTCCAAAAAACGCTTGAATATGGTCAATTGGACTACTCGTGGTAAATGAGTATCATTTCTCTTTCGTACAATATAGCATTCTGACACTTTTTAGAAAAAGCAGTATTTCTAATATGGCAATAAAACTTTTCCAAACACTATTAGAAAAGTGAAACAGTAGTAAAATTGTAATCAATTGACCATATTCAAGCGTTTTTATGGACTTGAGGTTTAACATTTTTGGGTTGGTAAAACTGATGAATTTTAAATCGCCTTCAAAAAATAAAAACTTTTATTGGTTGTCAACAACGACCTCTCTGATTGATGGGTCATAATGAATCCCAGTGATTTGTCAAATCGGGTTGGTAGCAAATATGGACAAAAAGATTTGGTTGTTATCATGAGGTTATTGTTGCTACCAACTTCATTCAATTGGGCAATGTTATCACCTTACTAAAGTAACAATCCGGACGTATGCTACTACATAGAAAAAAGGCCGCTTATAGTAATCATAATTTTGGTTTATCTTATCAATTTATTCTTAGGTTTGTTTCTATACATGATCAAAAACTTATTTTGTATGCATTTTTTAGATGAATTTTTACAATACGCTTGCTTAGAGTGAAAAAGTTTATCATTGTACTCTAAAAATAGTTGTTTTGCATATTATTCTTATTTTTACAGTGTTATTTATTTACCTAAATAATTTGACATATTTACGAAACGGTCCATTATTTCAACATCTGTAAATACGTTGTCTTTGAGACGTGTCTTCTTAGAATAACAAATTAAGTTAATTACGTCTTATATAATAACGATATTTTGTATTTATTTTTAGTCTCAGCAAATTTCTGAGAAGAAAGAAATGAAGCATCATAACGTATGTTTTTGATTTCTTTTTATTAACGGTGTTCACAAACTTTCTAATGCTACAGATCCGTTGGCTCAAAATGCTGCTTTTTTTCAACGTTTCATAATTTTTTTTTACTTGTATTTACGCTTTGATTTCACCTTCTAAATTATCAACCTGTTAATCACATAGTCGCTGTATGTATTTACTGCTTTTTAACAAATAAGCATTTCGTTTTTGTTATCAAAATCCCAACGTGATTCTATTAAGCGGCGTGCACTAGACCCAATAAACACAAACATGTAGAATATTTCTGTTTATTGACATAAAAGGACCATCCTAAGCTAAACAATGCCTGCCCACCCAAATTCATAAACCTTTTTAGTCATTTTCTTATTAATATATCTTTTATAATTTTTTATCAGCATGTGTATTCATTAACTATAGTTAAGTTTAATCTAATTTATATTAAATTTGAATAGAAATTTTGTAAATTTGGTAGTTTATTTTATTGTTTTGATCGCTCGAATACAATAACAAAAAAATATACAAATTAGAAACTGTCCCAGATAGCATGTAAACTTACAGCAAGTTTGCTTTCAGCTTGCTTTTTCCTTGCCAAGTTTACGAATCTTGCTGCAAGTTTGCAGCAATATTGGTAATATTGACAACTTTGACGACACACGCTTGAGAAATTTGAGTAGCTTGCTGCAAACTTGCTGTAAGCTTGCAGAAAACTTTCTTTTTCAAATTTACAGTACGCAGGCGTAAACGCATAAATACCGGCGCATGTTTCGCCATTTTTATGTTAATAAAAGTCATGTCTGTCATTTACATGGTGTTTCTATTCTAACACATTATTATTTAGTTCTGTGTTTACTCATCGTAGACTTTTTAGGTGAGTATTATTGCATTTTAGTGCACTTATTGGTTTGCATCTTAGGTTTGTATACTTATTCGATTAAAAATTTTGCAAACATTAGTAATCAAGTTGGAGACCATTGATGTATGCTGTGTATTGTGTAATAATATGATTTAAAATTATTGTTGCGTTTTTTTATTATTTAAAACTAATTTATTTAAACGACTAAAAATACCTACGTTTACTTATTCTAGAAATATGTACACTTTTAAATTAACCGAACTAATTAAATGTAATAATATTTAATGAAAACACTTACACTAATTTATATCACTTACAAGAAGATAAGATAACGTCCGCGGGTAGCTTCACAATTGTTTACACTAAAAATCACGTACACGATTATTCTCGGTAGGTTTATCTCACACGCGTGCTAACGACTTATTTATTTCAACTTGATAATCTTCTTAACACTGTTGTATTCGCATTCCAGCAATAACTGACCTACGATCTGTCTCGTCGGTATATATACACATACGGAAATCCTGCTCGAGCGTTCCCGATTTTTCGGTACATCTTCTAGAAGATAGATAACAGCTTCTAGAAGGTTCTTGCATTTGCAAATAATTTCTCGAACGTTTCATTATTAAAGTTTTGCATGCGTTTAGCTTATTTAAGATTACCATCAAATGAGCAATTAAGGTTATTCTTAATTTTATGTTTCAGGTCAACAAACCTAGCGATGAATAGAACAGGTGGAAATGGAACAAAATTAAAACAAATAGACAATACCTAATGAAGTTGTAACTAGTTTGTAGAAACAAGTCTTTATTTAATTACAATATCAGTAAGCAAAACAATTTTTTGTTTTTCTTTGTACCTTGCTTTAAAGTACAGCGATATTACTGAAAGTTTGACGAATTTCCATGACAAGTAACTTTAATATGTCTGTAAGTAAGTAAGTCTTGCGATTACATGTTTCAATAGCATTTTTACAAATTTTAAACTTTCCGATGACAGGGGACTGTAACATTTCTGCAAATTCAAATCTTGTCATGGCAAGACTTATCAATATTGCTGCAAGTTTGTCGAAACTTGTAGCAAACTTGCTGCAAGTCTTCAAACTTGTCATGACAATATTGCTGCAAGTTTGTCGCGACAAGATTGTCACAAGCTTGTTATTGCTTCCTTAGTCAACTTGCAGCAAACTTGCTGCAAGTCTCCAAACTTGTCACGACAATATTGCTTGCGTTTGTTTAAAAGACCTAAAAGCTGATTCTTTAAGTGTTCGCTGCTCAAAGTTTAAAATACAATAAATGTTTGAGGATTACTTGTTTTTTTGTAAATTTGTTTAAAATATAGAACTACAAATGATAACTTAAATTTTAAAACAAGAAACAATAATTCAGAGAATTTGATTAACGGCTATGAGCGATAATTTTTATAATCTTCTAGGTTCAAACGTCGATATCAAAGCCAGATTTTTTCTAACTGTTACAAAGACAAACTAATTCAGTTTACTAGACACTTCTCCATTTGTGAAAAAAATATTGATTAAACACATCAATTTCTGCGCTAATTGAAATACTTTAGTCCTGATAGTCCAAGTTTTGCTTAGCAATGAAAATTTTGAAAGAACCATATTGTATCAAGAAATTGATCTTTCAGTTTTTTAATTAGTAAATTTAATAAACAATGAATTGGTATTTATTCTGTTGTGAGATTATATTGTACATTTACGTATATGATGATAATTAAATGGTAACAAACAATAAAAATTATTACCTGTTTGTACGTATTTGATAAAATCATTTATCGTATTATCTACGCAAATTATAGATTATCTTATCTATTATCTAGATAAATTCTTCAACTTGTATCTAAATTGTTATCTAGATAAAAAAATTGGAAATTATCTATTCTCTCATCTAGATAAAAATTAAATTATCTATGGACAACACTGGATATTACATTTGGTTGCAAGTTGCAAAAGATTAAATCTTGCGATAATTTCAGTTGTTATGTAAACACATCGAATTTTATCAATGAAAGAAGTTTTGATATGTGAATACGTATGCAAAGCGCTGTTTTTTCTCCTTATTACCGTATCTTACTTTATTAATTTCCAATTGTAGTGACATCTTATCATTGACATCTTATCAAGAAATCTATTCAACTTAAATCTGACAACTCCTCCTTAAAATAGATTATATCACTATTAATCAATGACGCTGTATCTCTTTTTTAATGAGAATGACAACTAAAGCTTGAATTACATTATACTTTTTTCATACTAGAAACTTGAACAAGTTTGTAAACTAGAAAGTTTCGTTTCTAGTTTCGTGATTTACATTGTCCAAGTTTTCAAGCTAGAAACTTTTTTCAAAACTAGAACCTGTCCTATTTTTCGTTCAAGTTTTCATACTAGACTTGCGCAGTTAGGTTTTGTAGCAATGTTGCCAACCAATATTTATTTTGATATCAGTTGTTATTCTTTTTTTGTGCTTTTGCTCTTTGATTTATACTTTGTTTAAAATTATGACATCATAATCGTTTCTTTTTAATATTTAATGATACGTATAACTTCCATAATTTATAAAATTAAATGAGTTTAACAGTATTCTTTTGTCATTTTGTAAGGTTATTAAAAATGACAAATACGAAAATAGTTGGTATTTCAAGTGAGAAGTGATGTACATAGTATTGTAGCAAACTTCAAAAAACACCCGTTTGTACAATAGCAGACTTCTTCTTAAATCGGAGAGAGAGGAAAGTTCTATCCTAGCTCTATTTCATTTTACCGGCACTGCCACGTTAACATCTACAATATTCCTAAAACAACTAGATTTTTTTACATGTCCCTAAATAAACGTTGGGAGTGGTGTACCTGCTTTGCAAAAGTCAAGGACAATAACCTAACTTCTAAATGAAAATAGTTCAATAATTCCAATGGAAATTATCTACATAGTTTATATTATTACTATTATTTGAATTCTTAATAAATGGTTTGACTATTCATTAGAATAATTGAAGTCTGTTGATCATTTTGGTTTTATTACACCAACATTGAATAAGATATGTTCGAAACAATTCGATATTTCACTCGACTACATAATTCGATTATGTTTTCGATGCTAACTTATAATACGTAATGAATCTGAACAGTTAATATTGTTCGGAGATGGAGTTTTTATAGTTGTTATTTTGACGATAATTCTATAGTTATTTCATTTTAATTATTGCTACTAACCGAGTTAACAAGAATTTGTTGTATATTATATGAGTTAATTAATTAATTAATCATATAATTCAGAGTGTATTATATACATATTGCATATGATTATGAAATACATTAATTTTTTCGATAATTTAATCATTTAAACATTCAATTGTGTTCATCACTAGTAAGTTATAACTTTGTATGACTTTGTACATGTGACCCATAACGTGGTCCCTGCTTTTGTGTTTATTCAAGTTTGTTTTGGTTTTTTTTTCAGACCTCGAGTGTTTTTCAAAAGTAAAACAATTAAAACTTAGGTTATTGTTTTGTTTTGTTGTCAAGAATGACATTTATTTAGGGACATTTACAAAAATTCTAGTTAGTTTAGGGTAATTGAAGGTGCTGATGTTGCAATGCCGTTAAAATGAAATAGAGCTAGGGTAGAACTTTCCTCTCTCTCCGATTTAAAAAGAAGTCTCCCAGCAAACACGCATATAAATTATCTATAAAGCATACGTAAAATTTAGAGAAAAATATATATATAATATTTTTTACGTTTAATTGATGTGAATCCTCCCTCTAAGTTGATGTAAATTTTATATATAAATTTTTATATCCA
Source organism: Aquatica leii (assembly GCA_035610365.1). Classification (NCBI taxonomy): domain Eukaryota; kingdom Metazoa; phylum Arthropoda; class Insecta; order Coleoptera; family Lampyridae; genus Aquatica; species Aquatica leii. Next base: position 12,423,942 of record CM069438.1, read on the forward strand.
CATTATGTAAATTTATATAAGTATACATAAAATCGATGTTGAGAAATGCATATTAAAATTACATTAAGTATTTTACATAAAACCTATATATTCAATTTTCGGTATATGTACTTTAATATACCTATTTGTAATATAAAAACACAAATATAGTTAATACGTAATAATTTTTATGTATATTTCAGATGCATACTGCGTATTAGGGGTCAATGTTTTAGCAGTTTTAGCACAATTGATGTTACACTACACTGTACCTACTAGTATATTATTTTATGTGTATGTTTTAAGTGCGTTATACAGTTTGCACAAAAGTGTATATGTTTTATCCAAGCAATTTGTTATCACAATCCAAGGACGTTAGGTGTGATTTTTGGCGCCTAACCTACCAAGTGCACCTGTTGTGTTCACCTGTACACAAGATTTGTATTTAATACTGTAACAAGTAAGTTTGGGTGTTTTTTAACTATGTAATTATTATACTGTTTAGTTCTAATTCAAGCTGATAATACAATGTTGTCTCGAAAGAAAGAATTTACTGATCTTTCTCAAAGACAAAAAAGAAAACATGTAGTCAAATCCACATCTTGTGTTAAAATTCCTCGAACAACTATTTCCTTGAACCAGAAATCAGAAAATCAATTGTTTGATAAAAATTTAACCATTGTTAGCAATCATAAACTTTCGAGGCTGCTGAAAAGTTGCTTTACAAATCAATTGGCCATTAAGTGCTCCTGGTTGGGATTATGAGGAAACCATCGTATTGCTAATTTATCATTTATTCAAATGATGAAAAGTAAGTTGAGATGTTATATTGATTGACCGGTAAAACTAATTGTAAACACTTTACAGATGTAATCAAGGAATCATATCCAAACACCACTGATAAGGAGTTTGAAGTTATTGGAAGTGAGTGGTTCAGATTAGGAAAACTGAGACTGAAATCAGAAAAGCAAGTTTCTCAAAACTAAATTTTGATTTATCGTTGTTTTTCATCTAATAAATTTTTGCATTTTACATTTCCTTTATTTTCTAAACCTAAATTTAAGTGAATACCTATACTAGAAGTATACCTCAAATTTATATTAAATTAAGGGATGCCTACTTATGTACTTTATACGTAAAAAAAGTTAAGAAGTTTTATGTAAGGCATACATTAGATTTATGTTAAAAATTTTATATATACTATACATGGATCTTCTATCTTAAATTGCTGACTTCCTGACATTGTGTATACTAAAAATATCTCTCCCGTTTATATAAATTTGCTAAGTACAGATGTAGTTTTTATGTATATTTTAAGTAACTGTGTTTGTTGGGCTGCTATTCAACTTCTAGTTTCTAAATTGAAAACAAACTTGTCTTCAAGTTTCTAGTATGAAAAAAGTATAATGTAAAAAGTTAAAACTAAAACAGCGTTGCATTGAACACTGCCCACACTGCCAATGCCAAAGTTCTGTGCAGAGAGAAGATATACTTAAGCCTGTCTGACACGATGCTAAATTTTAAAGAAAATTTACATATTAATTTGTATGAAAATTTTGTACAAAAAAATGCGGAAACTGAAAATGTAACCTGTTTGCAACCTATGCATTTTTTCTTATAAAGTTTATCATTTGTTTGGTTCCATTTCTAGGTAAATTTGAGTTACCACCATAATTCTTTGCAGAAAAAATTTAAATATAACCTCAGAAAATTTTCCCGCTTTTATAATAATTATAAAGAAGTTTAGTTTCTCTTTCTGTTTATAATGATCGATAGCAGTAGTGATAGTGAAGTTGAATTTGCTTCAGCAGCGGTAAAGTTGCTTTTTGTTTTTACTAGTCACTTAAATATTCTAGTTCTGCGCAGATTTTCACGCACTTTTAACAACTTATTTAGAACTTGTCCTAAATAATTTCCATGAAAATTTTACACAACATTTAGCAGACTTTTTTTCTGTATGCAACCATTCATATCATTTTTATAAAAATTTATATATAAATTTTCTGTAAAATTTAGCATCGTGTCAAACAGGCTTTAGAGAGGAATCTCCTGTATATAAACTTGGAACACAGTTTATGGCGCCCTACAACGGTTGTGGGGAAAACAAATAGCGCGAATTTTAAACTTAATGTGTGGGTGTGGGTAGCACCCATTATTATTACAATGGTTTATTTTGAATGTTTTCTTGTTTTTGAAAGAATAGTTATGAAAATTGTCACTTTTTTATAATTATGCATTAAAAAAAGCGACTTATTTTATATAACATTTTTTATTTGCACAAATACAATTTAAATAACTTCCAGTTTCATTCGAATCAACACCGTGTGAATATTGTAACAACTTTTCTTTAAAACCAATATGAAAACCTTCAGTTTTTAAATAGTAATAAACGTTAGAATCAAACACGTGTAAAAATAACTTGCATTATTTAGTCGATTTTATTCGAGAAATGCAATTCAGCGTTTTTAGCCTTCAAGGTACGAAAAAGAGGGAAATAAAATTTGCTGTGTTTGTATTTTTTACCGATAATTATTACATAGTGGCCTCTAACGGTTGTGGGGAAAAGTTAAAACGTTATTTCTTTTCTCTCAATTGAAGTTACTCGTCTACAAATACTTAGTTTATGACAAAGTCCCTAGAGAGGTGTGGATGGTGTCACTTTAATTCTAAAGGTACACTCAAATTAGAAAGTATTTTGGTGGGAAATTCAAATCGTTCATATGCTACCCGTGTAGCATAATAATCATTAGACCTTGTTGAAATTTGAGGTTATTTCAGAAAAACACTTTATGACTTTATTATTATTAAAATAAATTGTAATTACTCATTTTCTTTTATAAAAGATTAGGTAGGGCATTACAAAATATAATAATTACATATTTCTAAAAGTAATTCTGAAATCACGGTCACTTTCGTTTTCGCCATTACAACTTTTATCGTCAGATGATCCAGTGTTCATCATAAACGTCAGGTTTTCGACAGTTACATCCAGTCACATTTCTTGTGCTAAGTAATTCACATGTTGATGATGTTTATCCCAGTCCGATGCAGTTATCTCAGACAGTGCATTTCTCACTAAGGTTTTTATCTTCAGATCATTCTGTGTAATATTCATAGTAATCTTATGTTTTACTAAACTCGGTGTCAACTCAATTGGATTTAAGTCGTAGTGGTAAGATCGTAAGATGGCAAACGTAACACTGTTTTTGTATAATTAAATTGTTTCACTAACACTTTACGCATTTCATTTGGTGTCATATTATTTCATTATTTTCGAAGTGTTGTAGAATACTTATTTTTTTCTTCGACTAGATCTTATAATTTCATTACTACTTGTTAACGATTCACTCCAGATTTCTTTATAAATGTGGTTGTTTTGACCGTTGCTACAGCAGCTAGTTTGGTTGCCTTCTCTAACGGAACAGTTTATCGAAAAACTTCACAATATGTACTTTTAATAATGTTTTTTGTTTTGGAATGAATAGTTTTCTTCAATTTAGATTTGATGTTGATAAATAACAGCTAAAACAATACAGAAAGTAAGTAATGTAAAAATCTCCATCAGAAATTAGCTGGAGGTAAAGATGTAAACAAACCCAATGCAATCAAGGCATTTTGATTGTAATTTAATTTTTCAAGCTGACGGTACTTGCTTATTGTGATTGGTTGAAACATTTACCGCTTCAAATTTTTAAAGTTAGTTCACATATTTTCCGGGAACTTTGTTTACTTCGGCGCTCTGTAACAAAAAGTTAAAACTAAAACTGCGTTCCATTGAACACTGCCCAAGTTCTGTGTCATAGCAGACACTTCCTAACAAAAGTGCAGCTGTTTTTGAGCAACACGTGAGCAACACAACAGATTACCGAAATATGGGAGAATCGACAAAAATTTGTCGAATTTGTTCACAAGAAATAGTAGAAACCGAGCAGTATTACTTTCTCAATAATGACAATAACTTAATGCTACAATTCAAATTGTTGAACTTTCTACCAAAGATTGTAAGTACAACTGATTATATTCTATCGAGTAACATAAACTTTCTTACAGGATCTAAGCATCACACCGAATCCAATTGCTTGTAACAGATGTATGATTGCGATTGAAGAAATATATGAATTCAAGCAATTCTGTATACAAACCGAAACGAGTGTAAGAAATTTACGACAACTCGGTGTAATTAAAGAGGAGTTGCAAGCCGATAACGTGAAAGTAGAATTTTTAAACTTGCAAATACCCAGCGATAACTACTTGAAAATCAATAAGAATGTGTCTGTATGTCTTGAGGAACCTTCAAAAACAAAACTGTACTATTGTTACAACTGCAATTTCAATGCTAACAAAAAGACTATTTTAATTCGACACCTGCAAATGCAGCACACTGGCAGAAAACCATTTAAATGTAATATATGTGACTACTGCTGTACTACCAAGTCGCATTTAAAAAATCATATGCGTAAGCACACTGGTGTAAAACCATTTAAATGCAATATATGTGATTATTGTTGTAACCAAATGACAAATTTAAAAAAGCATATGCATACGCACACTGGTGAAAAACCATTCAAATGCAATATATGTGATTACTGCTGTAGCGCCAACTCAGATTTAAAAAAGCATATGCATACGCACACTCGTGAGAAACCATTTAAATGCAATGTATGTGCTTACTGCTGTATCACGAAATCGGATTTAAAAAGGCATATGTGTACACACACTGGTGAGAAACCATTTAAATGCAATGTGTGTGATTACTGCTGTATCAAGAACTCGATCTTAAAAAGCCATATACGTACGCACACTGGTGAAAAACCATTTAAATGCAATGTGTGTGATTACTGCTGTATCAAGTACTCGAACTTAAAAAGCCATATACGTACGCACACTGGTGAAAAACCATTTAAATGCAATATATGTGATTACTGCTGTATCACCAACTCGGATTTAAAAAGGCATACGCGTAGCCACACTGGTGAGAAACCATTTAAATGCAATATATGTGACTACTGTTGTAACCAAATGACAAATTTAAAAACGCATATGCGTATACACACTGGTGAAAAACCATTTAAATGCAATATGTGTGATTACTGCTGTATCTCCAAATCGAAGTTAAAAAGGCATATGCGTACGCACACTGGTGAAAAACCATTTAAATGCAATATATGTGATTACTGTTGTAACCAAATGACAAATTTAAAAATACATATACGTACCCACACTGGTGAAAAACCATTTAAATGCAATATGTGATTACTGCTATATCACCAACTCGGTTTTTAAAAAGCATATGCGTACGCACACTGCTGAGAAACCATTTAAATACAAAATATGTGATAACTGCTGTACCAACAAGTCGCATTTACAAACACATATGTGTAAGCACACTGGTGAAAAACCATTTAAATGCAATATGTGTGATTACTGCTGTACCACGAAGTCGCAAATACAAAGACATATGCGTAAGCACACGCGAGAAACCATTTAAATGCAATATATGTCATTACTGTAGTAGCCAAATGAAAAATTTAAAAACGCATATGCGTGCGCACTGGTGTAAAACCATTTAAATGCAATGTATGTGACTACCGCCGTACCACCAAGTCGCGTTTAAAACTTCATATCCGTAAGTACACTGGTCAAAAACCATTTAAATGCAAATGTGTGATTACTGCTGTATCACCAACTCTAATTTAAGAGTCTTCAATACAACGGCTGGAAATAGCGGAATTGCCGCTACGCTCGTGTCTGTTTACGTCTAAACTAAACTCTTCATAGTACTAAAATTCAATTTTTTACAAAGAAGAAGCTTTATTGTACCTTTATATAACAACAAAAATACATTAAAATTTAAATAAGTTATAATATAATACATGTGAATAACGCAATTTTAAGGTCATGTTTGGATTTAAATCCAGCTTATATTAGAGCATAAATATAAAATCTGTTCCTATAAACAAGTATTGTAAATCTTGGTTTGTGCAAAACTGTTTTTTGTTTATGGTTTTCTATTCTTGATTAGTCAAAAACAGGCACGAGCGTACATGCTACAACAGCCAAAATCCTTAGAATTTGCTGCCAGTAAAGTGTCGCCGTCTACGTTCCATCTATCAACTACCCCCTCCTACAGTTTATGCTGGGTGCGGACAGAAGGATATTTCATAGTTTCTGTATGAATACAGGACAACAGAAGTACATTTAAATCATCGCTCGCATGCAGTTTCTGTTTTTCAAACGAATAGAGATAAATAAACAGTTTGAGAAATTGCAGTCAAAATTATACAAAGTTATATTGTTTAACAATTTACAACTAAATAACTTGTATTTAACGGAAAAACAAATAATAATTTCTGATTCTTATCGTTTAGCAGTTGTAAACTATAATTAACTTTACACCTATGTACAGGGTGTTTCTAGGTTAAGTAGTATAACATACTAATCTATTATTTTATTGTATGAATTACTGAATTTGAACGCATTTAAACTAAAAATATACATGATTTTACCAACATTAATTTAATTTTACTTTAATGATATCTACATTCAATATAAAGTCATAACCAAAATACGGCAAAAAAGTGACTCCTTTTATTTTTTGGGTAGTGTATGTAAATATCTTTACAGTGGAAACATAATTATTTTTTCTTCTTCTTTTTATTAATTTTAGTTTCAGAATCAATTATCCGTTTTTTAATGGCTTCTTCCACATATAAAGGTGTTCTAATATCCATGTTCCTGTTAAGTCTGCTGTCTACTAATTCAAGGAGCATACAATCTATGTAAAAGCTGCGAAGCTTTTCTTCCATTCTGTTGCTCCAGAAATCATCTTTATCGATTTTTACAATTTTTAATCCTAAAGGTGACCATACTGCAAAGTGGCAGTACTTCCTTCTGGTCACAGGTATGCCCTTGACCTTGAAAGTACCATTTGTGATTTCTATGAATGTCACCATCTTTTCTCCAGAACTGAATTTTCTTATATTGGATTGCTACCTCTGGTGTTATATCTCGAGCAGAGTATGGACATTTCACCTCTACGATTCCGTCATCTTCAATTAGCCCATCCGGAGTTGCTGCTAAAAACTGCAAATCTTTGTATATAAATAGACCGCATTCTTTAATTTTTTTTGCCGACAGCCTGAGATAAGGTACGAATAGCTTCTTCTTTATGTCTTACTCCATACTCGGTTGCAGCAGCAGAGAAGTGTTTAGGACGTATAATAGATTGCACCAAAGATGCTCTGCTGGTGTATGGAAGTTTGCTGCACACGTCGTATAGAACTTTGAAGCAGTAACTATTTTCCTCCTTTCGCTAAACCATAAATCAGATTTCCGTTGGACACGAGTATTTTGTTCAATATTACGTATCTCGTCTTCAGTTAAACGTATATCTTTTAAATAAACGTCTTGAGCAATGTTGTATTCTTCAGGTGACATATCTGGCTTATTACAATAAGTTCCATAATCTTTGTCTTTTTGAGGTGGTAAAAAAGCAAGCTTCCTTTTTGCGCGAATTTTGTTTCGTTGTGACGCCTTTTCAAAATTCGTTGTTTATTTCTCATTTCAATGCGTTTAGCAAACGCTCCTGGACTTCTTCCAACCAACTGCTTATATGCTTCGTACATAGGTCTTTTGGTGTTGAAAGATACCACTGCTGCAGCCCAACGACTTTTGTACGATCTTTTTTTGCAGTAGTTTATGCACTTGCCACCAATAAACTTAGCAATAATGGCGTTGAACTGTTCTAGCCAAGTATCTAACATGAGTCATGAGTATATTATGCAATTCTAAACAAAATACGGAAATTAATATACGTGGAAATACTGGCATACATAGTCAAACATTGATTAATAATTCTGAGGCTAAACGCCATCTCGTAGGAACGGAGCTACATACGAGTTAATCCACATGTAGGAAACTATGAAGTTGTTAGTTAGATAGTAAATATTACAACCGCAAATTTCAAAAAATGTATTTGAATTCTACGCGGCATCATATTTCTAACTGTACTACGCAAGTGCAAAAATTTGTTTATATAATTGCAGAAACCATCTTAGAGACCAGTGGACAGCTGTTTCGTTCTATTTGAACTCCTCAGCACTGGAATACTCTAATGCAGAAAACGAAATAACATATACATATTTTTTATATTATCCTGAATAGTTAACAAATCGAAAAAGTGAACAAGGCTAGTTTTTATTAGTTCACTATTTCGATCGTCTACTGTAATTTTTGCATGTAATTTATAACAATACTTACTTCAGATTTTCTTTTCGGAAATCCTTTTTGTTTTCTGCGTTTAGTGCTCAAACGCAATGTCTTTACTTCCTCTGCGATATGCAGGTTCAACATTATTACCGTTTGCATTCATACCTATCAAATTTTAAGAACACTAGTTTAAAATATGCAATATTTTAATTTTTTCTCTTACACCAGCGGTAAGGGCGGAGCTTGTTAACCGAAACCTGTTGGAAACGCACCCGAGCGCTTACGATAAGAAAATTGAAAAACAGTCTCCGAGGTACCTCGTTACTAAAAAATGTTTTAGAAAACATTTTTAAAATATTACAATATCAATGTTTAAATGAAATATTTTTAAAACGTAGTAAAAATATTTTTTTGAAAAACATTTTTTATTTCGACTATTTTAAAACGTTTTTACAACATGAAAAAAACGTTTCCTTGCTGATTGGGTAGTTTATATGAAATCTAATGTTAATTTAAAATATTAATAAAGGTTACCATTACAAATTAATCGGTTTTTCTTTACAAAATAAGAAAAAAAACTTGGGGTCAAATCTGACCCCACTTGGTAATCGGCGCCTCAAAAATTGCTTGGTAATCCGAAGGTTAAGAGACGGCAGAGAAAAAGCTTCTGACACAACTTAAGATTTGTAGAATTTACACCGTTTCGCGTAATTTTTCAAATGGGAACATGTTACTTTGTTCTCACCATTCGATAGAGAATTGTTTCTCTTTAAAACAGCACTAAAGAATATTTTTTTAAAATTTATTTTAATAGCAATGTTTTTAAGAATACGCCGATTCAAGTATTTACATTAAGTAGGTATATCTGAGACAAAAAAAGTATTTGAATCTAAATCTTATCACTACAAACAAATTAAAAACTGAGTAATTTAAAGTAATAAGTGTTCTAATTGTCTTCCATTTGTCATTTGACAATGACTCAGTCGATTTATAAGACCACGGAAAAAATTGTCTAAACATTCATGAGGAATTTCTTGTATGGTTCTAGTAATCTAGTAATAGGATATATCTCTGTAGACTTTGGTTCTAGATATATCCTCACAGAAAAAAAACCGGTGTGGTCACCACACGACTTTCCTATAAGGAATGGTGAAGAAATGTTTACATATTTTTTTAAGGTTATGTTGTCATAAAACTACTTCGAAGTGATATGTATACATTTGTATTGACTTCCTAGCTTGCTATAATTTTTTTGAATTTTTTCTCCTCGATTTCATTAAGATATAACCGAAATATGGCAAATTGAGCTTATGTTGTCATATCAAATAACCCCTATATTAGTGCGCCTCACTATTGCTTTTCGTTCAGTAAAAATTATTATTTTAACCTATCTTGCTGTCCCTATATAGAATTTTTTTCTAAAAAAAATCGTCGCAGACAGAATTCGAATCTATGTATTATATTTGTGAATTCATTTTAAATTATAAATCAAATATCTAATACTGTTAATGCTAAAATTTTTTTTATTTAAATAAATCACTAGACAGAATTATCTCTATAAGAAACTGTAGAAATAATTCGAATTATTTGCATACGTACAAATTTATATAAGAAAAACTGTTAAAAATGCCGGAAACACCCACTTCCGGTTTTTTATCAGACCCATCTTTTGATAAAACCGAGAGAATATGAAAAGCCAACTCCATACCAAATTTCATGGTGTTACCCTAATAGCACACAAGGTCCATTGGACGTCTAGTTTAAGTCCAATAAAGGTCTCGTCCATGGACCTTTAACGGATTTCCATGAAACGTTTGGTGCAAAACGTACATTGAACAAAATATTATTTATGTCCAGTGGACGTCCTTTGTAGGACATTTGTACTATCTGGCAAATGCCAACGCAATTTTTCTATTTTGGTGAGATCCATTACCAAAAAATTCAACCAACATAGAAGTAGAAGACGACATTAAGTCGTGGTTCAGGAATTCAGCTGTAAGGGAGGCGAAATGAATAGAAGAATCAGAATAAAGATTATTTTGTGGTAACAATTCAATTATTTTATTATTTTGTTTCTCATTTTTAACTAAGGAATATAATTTTTTTTTCATTTTATTATGTATGTTATTTTACTTTTAAAACATTTTTTAAGTAATTATTAAGTTTTGTTTTTCTATTGTTGTTTACAATATTATTTCGTGAAATGTGTAATCAATTTTTAAAAATTTGAATTTTTTGTATTGTTTTTCTGGCATTGCATTGCATTATATATTCTATAAATCGTTTAATTTTGTTGTATTATGTATTAATGCTTTTTTAATAAATTCTTGTATCTAATTTTGTAATGTATGAACAGTGAAAATAGGGCTGGAACTATTATGAACGTTTTTTGGATGTCCAACTCTGTGCCACAGTAACTTCCATACTATTTACTTGGATTTTTGTGGACGTCCGAAAAACGTCCAGATGTCCATGAATGTACACAATCTGATTCATATATGTGATGATGTTAAAAACTTAGGTGAACTTGATAACTTTAGAATTAAGATTAGATTAAGAAGAAAATTAAATCTTGTGCTAAACCCACTACAACAAACATTTAATCGTATTATGGAGACTAGTTTTACAGATCACAATAATATTTCTGTAAGTTATTGTCGAAAAGATGGATCAAATTCATTCAGTGCAATTTAAAACATTTAAAATATCTTGCAACAAACCGAATAATTGTTGCATATTACGAGATGGAAATATTGCACTAATTCTGAAAACGTTTTATAAAGATTCTGTTGTTTGTGCTTTAGTCAATTCGTATATTTTAAAAAACTTGTTTACATCCCCCTGTGAATCCAGCAATTTTAAGATTTATGTGCTGACATCGTCACATAAAATATCGAATGTAGAAGTGCCAATAAGTACTATAAAAGCGAAACGTGTACAGTTTGAAATATGTGAACAGAACAGTATTGTGTTCCAAATTCTACATCCAGATGATTTGAGCGGTTATTTATATTTTTGAATCTTGTTAATATATTACTAAGACCGAGACTAAAATGTTCAGCTTTGTAAAAATCCGTGTTCACATCGTACTTTTTGTATTTGATCAATTTTATACTTGAAAATTAATTTTTTTAGATGGCAATTGCTGTAGTGCAATTTACCAATGAAAATGCCTCTTTTTCTGAAGTTTCAACCTCATGGATAGTGGAAGATAAAGTAGACTATTACTGGCCAAACCAAAAACACTGGGGACAGTTAATGACCAGAAATTTGCTCCCGGGGATTGATTGGACAATTGAACGAATTCGTATTAAAGGCCAATCTCATCTACTATTATGGTAACTACAGTGAGATCAAGATTATTTTCAAACCATCACGTGACCATGTAGTATAGGTAACGCAGTAAACATTGCTAAAAATACTTTAAAAACGTAAACAAACAGGTCACATGGCTTGCGAATAATCTCGATCACCCGTTATAATAGTTTTTACAATTTACATTTAAACATCCTTTTTTTCTATTTAAACAAATAACCAAATATTTAATTCCATGTAATGTAGATACTTTGAAAAAATGAGGGCGTGTACTAGTGTACACATGTAAGAAGTGAAACTTATTTATGGCCTTATTTTTCGCAAAATGATCTACATGCAACTTTTCAGAAATTGGTTAAATAAAGTTAAATTAGATAAAGTTTAAACAAAAGGATTTTATTATCATAGACATGAATACAAATAATACAATTATTTCACTTTAACTTTTTGCTACTAAGATTATTACAGCATTTCATTAATTGTAATAGAATTATTACTATCATTGTCATCGTTATTATATATTTTTGTAATTAATGGCTTATGGTAACTGAAATATGAAATTGAATAAATAATAATAAATAATTGTATTATTTGTATTCATGTCTATGATAATAAAATCCTTTTGTTTAAACTTTATCTAATTTTAAATTTAAGATATTTAAGGTTAACCTCAGTTTCATTTCAAAAAAGATGGCGCGTAACCGAAAAATGTGACGGTAAAAAAGATGGCGCGTAACGGAAAAATGTGACGCGTAAAATGTGACGGTAAATTTTTTTCCAACGCCGATAAAGAAGTTTCACTTCAAAAAGCACGACGGATTGCACAAGATCTGAATTATACTTCACAGGACGAGCAAGCAAAGACGACGACCAAAGCCGAACAGCAAGTGGTTGATGCCAGCCACGAAGGTAAACCAGTTATTTTAGCTATCAATTTTGACAATTTAAAATTTATTTCAGCAGTGCTGGTTAATAATAATAAAAAGTTAACTAATTTTGTTGCAGATAGTACCGATAAACCACCACAATTAAATAAGAACGGCAGACAGAAACAACAGTTAACAAATAACACATCATGTGCAAGCTAGTACCTTATATGCTACTTTTTATCATTGTGTAAGTTTGTTTTATTCTCAATATCATTTTAGTCTTATTACATTATTTTTATATAATGGTTTTGCAGATGGTAAAAATCTTAACAATGCAACGAGACAAATACCAGCAATAGAATTCAACTTTAAAATTACCACCAGTTAACGAACAATTACTAAATTAACAAATAATTCTTTATTGGCAACGCGAAACCCGTAACACGGCTCCGTTCCAAAGCGTTATTTAAAGTGTTAAAACAGCGAAAGTAAAAAACTAAATAATCTAAAAATTTGAAAGTGATTTAGTAGACAGTAATAGTAATAATAAGTGCAATTAAAATATATGGTTTAAAAGTGGTTTTTCGACGAAAAAGTAAGGTAAATATAAAACAAGGTCGATAATATACAAAACCTTATCAGTCAGGAATTTTATAAGCGTGCGGTAAATAACGTAAATAATAAAATTGACTTAAAACATTACTTAAACGCGCGGTAAGGTAGGCAACTTAAATATCACGTAATAAAAATAGTACTGTATATTAAATCGAACAAGTATCATAGTATAAATAACTAATTAAAAACTAATTAAAAATCACGAATAATACTGGTGAGAAATCAAGAGAATACGACTGCGAGGAAGCAAATGAGTAACAGTAAAGACAACGATACTACGAGTAAATTTAGCGCAGGATCTATAGAAGTAGACTTATTTAAAAGGAAAAGAGAAGAAAGCGAAAATCATAGCGAGAAAATAGAAGCCCTAGAAAATCAAAAAAAAGTAACCAAAGTAATGCAAAGAACTCCTCCAAACAAAAGTACAGAAAACAAAAAGTTATCAGTAAGTGAAACTGAATACAATATGGAAAAGCTAGAACAGTTAATGGAAAAAATGGCCCTACAAATAAATGACATTAAAGAGGAAGTTAAAAGTACTAGAATGGACATAAGAGGTACACATGAACAAATGAAAAAACAAGAAGAAGAGATAAAAACTCTAAGAGAGGAATTAAAAAGGAGGGACGAAAGCTGGCAAATTGAAAAATATGAACTACAACAAGAAATTAAAATAATGAAGAAAAGATTAGAAGCGCAAGAAAAAAATAGTAAGAAAAACAATATAATAATTAAAGGAACTACGACGCAAGACAATAACCTCAAAGAATGGGTAACAGAGTTAATTAAAAAAGAAACGGGGGCTACAATTGAAGTAGAAACGGCTTACAAGATAGGAAAACAAGAACCGAAAATGGTAATTGCAAAACTCAAAAACTTTGAACAGAAAATGGAAGTAATTAAAAAAAAAGTACAAATTGGGAGGCAAAAATATCTATATTGACAGTGATCTCACCTACGAAGAGCAAAAAACTCAATCCATAATAAGGAAAATTGCCAAGGAAGAAAAGAATAAAGGAAATAGTATAAAAGTGAGTTACAAAAAGCTAGAAATAAATGGTGAGAAGTACATATGGAATGAAGAAAAAAATAAACTTACAAAAAACTAACAGGAAATAGGACAAATGGAAATACAACGACAAAAATAGCTAACGAAATGGACACGATAAGAGAAAACGGAAAAATAATAAAACAAGAGAAAGAGAAAACTATAAATTCGTCTAACGGAAACGGAGTTGGAATAAATAGGAAGAGAAAAGAGTTAGTACAGGAACTACAAACATTAACAACTAAACAAAGACACATAACTAAAGCAAAAGAAAAAGATCAAGGTAAGGTACAACTTGAGAACTATATGGGAAACGGAGAAATAAGTAAAGATGAAAAACGCAAAAAGAGCACAAATACATCAGATATACATAAAAATGAAAATAGGAAAATTAAGGTTGACATGAATGATTGGCAAAATAAAATAAACATAAAAAATAAAACAAAAAACGAAAGTAGACTATTAAGGGTGGCAACATGGAACGTAAGAGGTCTGTTGGGAAAAGAAGAGGAGTTAATACAAGAATTCGAAGAATCAAATCTAGATATTTTGGCAATAAGCGAAACAAAGAAAAAGGGTTATGGAGAAATAACAACTCAAAAAGGTCATGTATTAATATATAGCGGGGTAAGTTTAGAATCAAGAGCAAAAGAAGGGATAGGGTGCATAATAAAAAATGAATGGGTAGGAAGCATACAAAAATGGAATCACATCTCGCCAAGAATCTTAAAAATTATAATGCAATTAGACAATCAAAATAAAACAAACATTATAATAGCATATAGACCAAACGAAGATGAAACAGTGGAGAAAAAAGATGCGTTTTGGGAAGAACTAACAGGTGTGGTAGATGAACTCAAAGATAGGATCGTACTATTAGGAGACTTAAATTGCAGAGTTGGTAATAAGAAAAACAGCACAGAGAATGTTATAGGAAAATACGGCGAAGAACATAGAAATAATAATGGCAAAAGATTAATCGAATTTTGTATTCAAAACGATTTGTTGATAATGAACTCGTTCTTTAAGCATAAAGATATTCACACGTTTACAAGAGTGGTAGAAAGTAGAAAAGAAAAATCAGTTATAGATTATGTACTAACAAATACATGTTTTAAGAAAGAAGTGACGGACGTAAAAGTTAGAAGGGGCCCAGAAATTAACAGCGACCACTACTTATTAGTAGCTAAAATAAGAATCAAAATAGAGAAACAAGAAAAACAAAAATTGAACTTAAGCAAAACAGAAAGAAACGAAGTAATAAAAACATACAAATTAGCAAACAATCAAACGGCAAAAGAATACACCGAAAAGACGGAAAAGATATTAACGCAGACAAAAAACGAGTGGAAAACAAAAACGGTAGAACAGCTATGGCAAAGTTTTAAAGAAACTGTTTTAAGTGTTGCAAGACAAACATGCGGAGTAGCTTTTACAACTCACAAAAAGAATCAAACAAGATGGTGGAGCGAAGAGATTAAAACGCAACTCAAATAAAAATAAAGAAACAAAAATGGAAAAAATATGTGCAAAAAAAGACACAAGAAAATTACGCAGAATACCAAAATGAAAGGAAAAAAGCCAAGAATATGGTCATGGACGCAAAAAGAAAAACGTGGAGCGAGTTTGGAA
Organism: Aquatica leii; assembly: GCA_035610365.1. NCBI lineage: Eukaryota > Metazoa > Arthropoda > Insecta > Coleoptera > Lampyridae > Aquatica > Aquatica leii. Next base: position 12,439,608 of record CM069438.1, read on the forward strand.
ATAAAATGGAAGAAGACAGTAAAACAAATCAAAAACTATTCTACAATGTACTGAAGAACTTGAGAAAAAGAAAGAACAATACAATAAAATACATTAAAAATGACAACGGAGAAGTGCTGAAAAACGACAACGACATAATGGAAAGATGGAGACAATACTTTGAGAAATTGTTAAACTTAGAGAATACAACAGGAATAAATACAACATGGCAAGAAGAGGTACAGGAAGACAAAAAGAGTGAAGGCATAAGTATGAGAGAAGTGACACAAACAATCAAGGCAATGAAAAAAGGAAAAGCCGCGGGATTTGATAAAATAAAACCAGAAATGATCGTACACTTAGGAGAGCACGGCAAAATGATGATAAAAGAAATATTTCAAAAAGCTTGGGAAGAAGGAAAAGTACCAGATGATTGGAAAGTGGGAATTATGATACCCTTGTACAAGAAAGGAGACAACAGGAATTGCGAAAATTATAGAGGCATTACACTATTAAGCACAGTCAGAAAAATGTACGAAAGAATGTTGGACAGTAGATTACGACGGATAATAGAACCTCAACTAGAAGAAGCCCAAAGTGGATTTAGAAAAGGAAGAAGTATACAGGACCACATTTTTACCATAAAACAAATTATAGAAAAAAGTAGAACGATGAACGTAGATATATATATGGCCTTTATAGACTTAGAGAAAGCGTTCGATAAAGTACCCAGAAAAATAGTGTGGAAAAGTTTGAAACGGCGAGGAGTAGATTATGGTTTGAGAAAAGCAATTCAAAGCACCTACGAAAACAATAAAAACTATGTACGAACTGGTAACATGCAATCAACAGAATTCACAGCAGGAGATGGATTAAAACAAGGAGGTATACTGAGTCCAACACTATTTATTATCGTCATGGATGACATTATAAAAGAAATAAAAACCCAAGTTAACAAGATGAGTATAGGATACCGGAGATTAAAAGCAGTGAGAATATCAGAATGTGCTTTTGCGGATGACCTGATGCTATGCGCGGCGGGAGAAAAACAATTGGAAGAAAATTTAAAAACATGGACAAGAGCATTGACAAAGCGAAATATGAAAATAAACGAAAACAAAACCAAGGTAATGATGATTGGAAAACAAAAAAAAAATGTCAGTATAACAATAGAAGGAAAACCGTTAGAACAAGTACAGTCGTTTAAGTACTTAGGAGTTTTAATAGATGAACAAGGAAGCATTGAAGCAGAAATAAACGAAAGGGTACAATCGGCAGCTAATATGTATCACACTCTAAAACAAACATTCATAGGAAAAAAGGAAATATCAACAAAAACGAAAATTACTATTTACAAGACAATATTCAGACCTATTTTGATCTTTGGTAGTGAAAGTTGGGTACTAAATAAAAGACTAAAAAGTAAACTACAAGCGATGGACATGAAATATTTAAGACGGGTTAAGGGAGTGACGCGATTAGACAGAATAAAGAACGAGATAGTGAGAGAAGAACTAAAAGTAGTGTCAGTGTTAGACAAAATTGAAGAACAACAGTTAAAATGGTTTGGACATTTGTGTAGAGTAAACGAAGAAAGACCGGTAAAGAACATATGGGAAGCAAAAACTACAGGGAAGAGAACAAGAGGACGACCGAGAAAGACTTGGAACGACAAAATCGCACAATTACTAACCAATAGAAAAATCAGATGGGAAGAAGCAAAAAGATTATCTCACAATAAAAAAGAATGGAGTAAAATTGTATATATAAAGGATAGTCATAGTTTGTGTTGATTGTATAAACATAATTATAATAGTAGCATAGTAATAAGTTCAGAATGTAAAGATTAGTTTAGACATTTTTCTAAGAAAATAGTTTTAAGTTAAAGTTTAAATTAGATGTAAATATGTTATACCTTAACACCTTAATTGGTAAATAAGGAAATGATTATATATATATATATATATATAACAGGAGGACGAATCGCATACGTATGTACAGCATGATGATGAACAAGTGAGAGACATTTTAACAAATTTGTCTGTGAAAATGGGTAAGTAATTTTACATAGATTTTAATTCAGTAAAATAATGTTTATTTCAGAAAAAATTTATAAACCTCAGTTGGGAAATAAAATGTATTTGAAATCTATACAAAAAATTGATGATGAAACTGGAAATATTCGAAAATAGACCTAGAAAAAATGCTGAAGCGATAAAACAATATTTTCCATTTGAAGAGGTCGCTCAGCTGCTGTCATTTAAGGCACAGTTAAATCCTGCAAGTAAAGAAGCCCTGGTAGGTTGATTATTGTTATTTAGTACCACTATTAATAAAAATAACTGTAGATTCAATATATAGAACAAATTGGTGGCTAAAGGTTAGACAACATCCATAGATGCTTAAGGGTTATACATAGCAACAGCATGGCAAAATCGTGTTCTTGGTTGGGGCAACGTGCAAACGTTAAAATAAAAAATACGATTAATATAATAAAAGGTAAGTGTTTCATCTGATTTTTCAATGTACTCATGTTGAATGTTTTAGATGTTGTAGCTACAACTCAACTATATCAAGTGATTATGAAGGTTTGGTCAGTGAATAGTTTGAAACCATTGGTCTAGTTAGGTACATAATTTTATATATATATATATATATATATTTATAATAAATTAGATATCATCCATACAATTTTTGTATATTTATGGTTTTAATATTAAATAAACTTATTATTCAGTATTATGATTTTATTAGGTAGACGAAAATCAGTGAAACAAAACGTAGCAGGGAGCAATGAGAGTTTCTATTGGATTATAATTTTATTAGTAACCGATACAACATTGTAGATCACAGTTGTTTTTAAATGTAAAATTATGTTTAATGTCATTAACAAGTACGCGCAGAGCGTGCCAAACTGAAATCTAAAGCAAAATTCTACATAAGTATCAGATAAAAAAATTCAATATATACATTCTGTAGAAAGTCACTACAATTTTGTTTACAGTTTTGGACCTAGCAAAAATTCAGGGTACACTAGCATGCCCCCTTACCCGCAACACGCTACGAAAAATATTTATGCCATACATACAAACTACATAACCTATACGTACATAACATGCAAGTTCATATTTAACATAATACATAAATATTACGTCAGTTACTTTACTTATATTCCCCTATATAAAATATACATATAATAGACGAAAAAAAATGCGGATATTAATACGAAAAATATACTTAAAATATACCTTAAACTTATATTAAGAGGTAGGACTAGTTACATTCATATTATATGTAATATCTGAAAAATTGTTTACTGTGATATATTGCATTTAAATGGTTTCTCACCGGTGTGCTTACGCATATGACTTTTTAAATGGGACTTGGCAGTACCGCAGTAATCACATATATTGCATTTAAATGGTTTTTCACCAGTGTGCCTACGCATATGCTTTTTCAAATTTGTCATTTGATTACAACAGTAATCACATATACTGCATTTAAATGGTTTTTCACCAGTGTGCTTACGAATATGAATTTTTAAATGCGAATTGGTGGTACAGCAGTAATCACATATATTGCATTTAAATGGTTTCTCACCAGTATGATTTAGCATATGACTTTTTAAATGCGACTTAATGGCAGAGCAGTAATCACATATATTACATTTAAATGGTTTTTCACCAGTGTGCTTATACATATGCACTTTAAAACACAATTTGGTGGTACAACAGTAATCACATATATCGCATTTAAATGGTTTCTCAGCAGTGTGCGTACGCATATGCCTTTTTAAATTCCAGTTAGTGATACAGCAGTAATCACACATATTGCATTTAAATGGTTTTTCACTAGTGTGCTTACACATATGATTTTTTAAATGCAACTTGGTGACACCGCAGTAATTACATATATTGCATTTAAATGTTTTCTCACCGGTGTGCTTACACATATGACTTTTTAAATGCGACTTGTTGGTACAGCAGTAATCACATATATTGCATTTAAATGGTTTCTCGCCACTGTGCGTACGCATATGCCTTTCTAAATCCGAGTTGGTGATACAGCAGTAATCACACATATTGCATTTAAATGGTTTTTCACCAGTGTGCTTATTCATATGATTTTTTAAATGCGACTTGGTGACACCGCAGTAATCACACATATTGCATTTAAATGCTTTCTCAGCAGCGTGCTTACACATATGACTTTTTAAATGCGACTTGTTGGTACAGCAGTAATCACATATATTGCATTTAAATGGTTTTTCACTAGTGTGCGTACGCATATGTCTCTTTAAATTTGTCATTTGGTTACAACAGTGATCACATATATTACATTTAAATGGTTTTTCACCAGTGTGCGTACGCATATGTTTTTTTAAATTTGTCATATGGTTACAACAGTAATCACACATATTGCATTTAAATGTTTTCTCAGCAGTGTGCTTACACATATGACTTTTTAAATGCGACTTGTTGGTACAGCAGTAATCACATATATTGCATTTAAATGGTTTTTCACCAGTGTGCGTACGCATATGTTGTTTTAAATTTGTCATTTGGGTACAACAGTAATCACATATATTGCATTTAAATGGTTTTTCACCAGTGTGCGTACGCATATGTTTTTTTAAATTTGTCATTTGGTTACAACAGTAATCACATATATTGCATTTATGTGGTTTTTCACCAGTGTGCTTACACATATGTCTTTTTAAATGCGACTTGGTGGTACAGCAGTAATCACATATATTGCATTTAAATAGTTTTCTGCCAGTGTGTTGCATTTGCAGGTGTCGAATTAAAATAGTCTTTTTCTTAGCATTGAAATTGCAGTTGTAGCAATAGTACAGTTTTGTTTTTGAAGGTTCCTCAAGGCATACAGGCACATCATTATTAATTTCCAAGTAGTTATCGCTGAGTATTTGCAAGTTTGAAAGTTCTACCTTAATTTTATTAGCTTGCAACTCCTCTTTAATTACACCTTGTTGTCGTAAGTTACTTACGGTCGTTTCAGTTTGTATACAGAGTTGCTTAAATTCATATATTTCTTCAATAGCAATCATACATCTATCACAAGCAATTGGATTTGGTGTGACGCTTAAATCCTGTAAGAAAGTTTATGTTACTGGATAAAATATAATCAGTTGTACTTACAATCTTTGGTAGAAAGGACAACAATTTGAATTGTAGCATTAACTTATTGTCATTATTAAGAAAGTAATACTGCTCGGTTTCTACTATTTCAAGTGAACAAATTCGACAAATTTTTCTTGATTGATCTCTCATATTTCTGTTAATCTTGTTCAGTGCTGCTCAAAAACAATTTTTATTACTATATTTTATATTAGCAGCACGTTGCTAGGAAGTGTCTACCATATCACAGAACTTTGGCATTGGCAGTGTTCAATGCAACGCAGTTTTAGTTTTAGCTTTTTGTTTGCTGTCTTTAGAAAAAGAGATACACTGCAGTGTACTCATTTTTTGGTACCTAGACCTAGGTACTGGTACAGGTACATTTATTTAAAAGTACCTAATGTAGGTTGTAGTGTTTAAGTTGGTAGTACTTACTTATTTTATTTGAAGTTGGTAACGCGCACTGAAAGAGTATATATACAGGATGCTCATCCATCCGGTGACGCTATCTATCCTGATCAACGTTTTATTAAAAGTTTTCTAAGTTTTACACGTTTTTATGTTTTGTAATTATCATATGTTTTCTAGTGTAATTATTAAAATAAATATATTTAAAACGAAAGTGCCTTCTACACTAAGTACAGGTGCAGGTACAGATTTGGCAAACGTACCTAGGTACAGGTACAGGTACAAAAAAAATGTACCTTAGAATTTCAGGTACTTTTTAGGTACTTATTTATGATCATAAAAATACAAATTTAGTAAACCAACTCTTATTTGTGCAATCTCATTGAAAAACGATAGAAATCATTACAGCTTAATGCATGAAATGATCGAAATCAATCAACGACGCTAGTATATTAATCACTGTTGATGACACACACAGTAGCTGGTGTGAAGCTCAATAAAGATATTAAAATTTATACAATTTTTGTAATTGCAGTTTATTGAGCAATGCTATTGTTGTTTATTGTATGAAGTGCATTATTTAATAATAAAAATAGGATTACTTATTCTTAAATGTTTTTCTTAAGGTTTTGGGACTAAATTATAAGATACTGAACGGGAAGGGTAATGCATGGCAGTTTAGTGATACAGTTGACGTCGGTTAGTAAGTATTTCAAGGGACCGATCATTTTGTACTTATCCGAGAAGACTTAGTATTCGACGTACACACCTTAATTTTCATTGAGGTCGTGCTTACAGCATTTATATTATACCGTTTTTTATGTCGCGCCAACAAAGAGCTACCAGTTCAAATGCGGCATCGACGGTTCGATTAATAAAACAAAACTTAGTACGCGAACAAAACATACACAGTTCTCTTTATTATTTTATTGGATGTTTTTCGGCCCACGTTAATTATAACAGCAATTCAACAAATCAAAATCGGTACAAAACTATATGAAAACTATAACACACATACACAAAAGACCCTCTAAAAAAACGCGGCAATCACATTCCGCCCAAAAATTCATACGTTAACCTTACAACTAACTTGACAACAAAAGAAAACCACAGAGTGAAACTAAACCTAAAATTGACATGTTGCGACGGTGTCGCATTGCACTATTAAAACTACAGATATAATTAGGGTCTCTGACACCGTTGGTTATACCCGTCTAGGCTATGTTTATGTAATTTAGTATATAATATAATTAGTTATTTATATATGAAATAAAAATAAGCAGCAATGAAGACTCGTTAATTACAAATACAACGACAAATGCAATTATAAGTTATCAAAAATGTTACGCCGAATATTTGTAAGACGGATAATAGTTACATTTTGACATAAACTGATTACAGCGCCACAGTTCACATAATCCTGAAAGGCTTCTAGTATTGCATTCAGCTGTGGAAATGTAAGCCTATTTTCGATAAAAGTATGTTCAGTTGTACATGTTGAGCAGCCAAAGCAACCAGTGTGGTTTTTGATACCTGCTATAAATACTCTTGCAGGAGCACTACATGTAAAGCGGGTTTCACATCTACGCATTTCCATGCTGCAACTGACATGCAGCATTAAAAAGTGCGCGTTAAAGGGTATCACACTACGCATTATTTCATGCGCATGTTTTAATGCCGCATCGAAATGCAAGCAATAGAACATGTTCTAATTTTTGATGCATTTCTAGTGACTTTTATAGGGATATTTTTACTATCTTTCTCTATGTTTGCTTAATCGGTTCCTAGGGGAAATTGAGTTCTTAAACATTATATTTTTTCTAAGATTTTCTTTTACAATACCAATTTAGGTATAAAAGTTTCTTCGTTTATTCGGATAACGTTCTTATAGGCAGAGGTGGGTAAAATGGTTTTCCTATTTAAAATGGAAAATAGAAAATACATTCGTTAAATGTATTTAAAATACAAAATGGAAAATGGTTTCTATCAAGCTATTTAAAATACGAAATAGAAAATGGATATTTTAAATAGATTTATAAATAGAAAATAGTTTAAAATCATTTAACTTTTTTACAGTATAACAGCCAAAGCCAATGACTAACTTATTTATTTCAAACATATTGATAATATTAATATACCAATAGGTTACTTACTGTTTATAGTTTACTGAGAAACAGTTTCTCAAATGATTCATTCTTCATAAACTTGCATTTGGGTCTCATGATCATTCCCTCATACGAGAATAAGCTTTCAACGGAAGCTGAGAAGAAAGAACTTCTTGACACTTTGATACTGATAAAACATCGTAAAAATTGTATCATTGTTTTGCAGTCCCCGAAGACTAGTGCTATCAGTACTGGATTTACTTAGGCCGATAGGCTCAGACCTAGGGGCACATAATACTAAGAGGCGCGACCTATTAGTTATTATATACTAGCTGTTTATATTAAATTTGATTCAATTATAGATGCTATTCCTCGAATTATGTTCGTAAGTGACTTTTATACAATAAATAGTTCATTGTCATCATAAAGATTAATTTCTTGTGAAAAATTACCGAAAAATTACTACTATTCCTTGTCATTAATAGACAAAAATTATTGGCCCTAGTTTAGAAACGTCCACACTTTAAATCCAACCCTGACTACCTATTCTCATCAAATGGGAAGTGTTTATTCCTTACGATTATAAGCGACTTTTGGCTTAGAACGCGTCGTACTCTAAGCCAAGTTGCTTATAATCTGAACCAAAATAACCGCTAAAGCTAAGATTTTATAAAATTGTTATTCGTTAACTGATTACAGGAAGTTGTATTATTACTTTAACTTATTTGTTAACACATCCTTTAAGTTCTAAAGACAGAATCTCTAGTTCGTTGAAAAACAATTGTTGAAGTTGTTTTCAAGCATCTTTAGAAATTCATTTAACCCTACACTAACCATATTACGGTCACGTGTTTTAATTTTGAAAAACTTTCCGTTTTAATATGGATATGCAGCAAACTTGCAATTTTATCCCACGCACAGAACACCTTTACAGAACACAACAAAAAACTATGGATGCTATGATCGTAGGCTATGATCATTGATAAGAAAAAGGTTTTGATGGCCAGAACACGTGATAAAAATTATGTAGCCGCAAAAGCTTGCACAAACGTCGGTATATCTAGATCGTCTATGAGTAAGTATTTAAAATAGAAAATGGTTCTAAATTTTTATTTAAAATAGAAAATGGAAAATAGATTTAAGTTAGGTATTTGAAATAGAAAATGGCATTTCCATTTTAAATAGGTATTTAAAATAGATTTATTCAAAATAGTTACCCACCTCTGCTTATAGGTCTCTTTATGATATGATCTATTACAATCACGCAACAAGTTTCAGTACAATCTACGAACATTAAAATCCCAACGCTGTTTGCATTGAACACTGCCAATACCAAAGTTGTGTGGTATGGCAGACACTTGCTAGCAACTGTTTTTGAGTAACCCTAAACAAGATCTACGGAAATATGGCAGAAAAATCAACAAAAATTTGTCGAATTTGTTCACTAGAAATAGTAGAAAACGAGCAGTATTACTTTCTCAACATTGACAATAAGTTAATGCTGCAATTCAAATTGTTGAACATTTTACCAAAAATTGTAAGTACAACTGATTATATTCTATCGAGTAACATAAATTTTCTTACAGGATTTGAGCATCACACCGAATCCAATTGCTTGTAACAGATGTATGATTGCTATTGAAGAAATATATGAATTTAAGCAACTCTGTATAAAAACTGAAATAACTGTAAGAAATTTACGACAACATGGTGTAATTGAAGAGGAGTTGCAAGGTGATAACATTAAACTAGAACTCAGCAATAACTACTTGGAAATCAATAAGGATGTGCCTGTATGCATTGAGCAAACTTCAAAAACCAAACTGTATTATTGCTACAACTGTAATTTCAATGCTAACAAAAAGACTATTTTAATTCGACATCTGCAAATGCATTATACTGGCGGAAAACCATTTAAATGCAATATATGTGATTACTGTAGTAACCGAATGACAAATTTAAAAAATCATATGCGAAAGCACTTTGCTAAAACAACATTTAAATGTACTATGTGTGATTACTGCTGTATCACCAACTCGGAGTTAAAAAGGCATATGCATACCCACACTGGTGAAAAATCATTTAAATGCAATATGTGTGATTACTGCTGTACCACCAAGTCGTGTTTAAAAATTCATGTGCGCAAGCACACTGCTGAAAAACCATTTAAATGCAATATATGTGATTACGCCAGTGCTACCAAGTCGCAATTAAAAATTCATATGTGTAAGCACACTGGTGAAAAACCATTTAAATGCAATATGTGTGATTGCTGCTATATCACCAACTTTGAGTTAAAAAGGCATATGCATACCCACACTGGTAAAAAATCATTTAAATGCAATATATGTGATTACTGCTGTACCACCGAGTCGTGTTTAAAAATTCATGTGCGCAAGCACACTGCTGAAGAACTATTTAAATGCAATATGTGTGATTGCTTGTATATCACCAATTCCGAGTTACAAATTCATATACGCAAGCACACTGGTGAAAAACCATTTAAATGCTATATATGTGATTACTGCAGTACCACAAAGTGGCTTTTAAAAATTCATATGCGTAATCACACTGGTGAGAAACCATTTAAATGCAATGTATGTGATTACTGCGGTACCACCAAGTCGCGTTTAAAAAGTCATATGCGCAAGCACACTGGTGAAAAACCATTTAAATGCAATATATGTGATTACTGCTGTACCACCAAGCCGCTTTTAAGAAATCATATACGCAAGCACACTGGTGAAAAACCATTTAAATGCTATATATGTGATTACTGCAGTACCACAAAGTGGCTTTTAAAAATTCATATGCGCAAGCACACTGGTGAAAAACCATTTAAATGCAATATATGTGATTATTGTTGTAGCTTAAAGACAAGTTTAAAAAGGCATATGCGAACGCATACTGGTGAAAACCCATATAAATGCAACATATGTGATTACTGTAGTAGCCAATTAGAACACTTAAAAATGCATATGTATAAGCATAGTGGTGAAAAACCATTTAAATGCAATATATGTGATTTCTGCTGTTCCTCAAAGTCGTATTTAAAAATTCATATGTGCAAGCACACTGGTGAAAAACCATTTTAATGCAATATATGTGATCAGTGTTTACTGTAGCAACCAATTGTATCTTTTATAGAAGCTCACTGGTGAATAACAATTGAAATGAAATACTTCGCGTAATTTGGAAAGGACAAGTGTTTTTACGCGACTTTCTAATTATTGTATTACCATAAAAAACAGTGACGTAACATTAAAGTGCTTAATTTATTCGCAACCGCGAATCATTTCCGTTATGAAGCGTTTCTAAGAAATTGCTATATTATTTAAGTTGCTGAGATTTAGTTCAGTACGACTGTTAGTGGTTTGCGCGACCTTGTAGTTGATAAGCTCGCTTATTCGTTTATATTACAATGGCAGGTTCTGTTAAGATTTGTGTACTTTCCCAATAAAAGACATTAATCGTGCGCGTATTTGGTAAGGAAATAGTGGTAATACAAATGGAAAATTTGAGGTGCTATATATCGTATTTGTGTAAATTTTAAAGTGAAAAGAGATAACGGAAGAAGAAAACTTTTTTTTAATTTCTTCTTGTGATTAGCACTGTTATTGTGGTTCAGTGAATAAGTGAACACTCGAGGGTATATTAATTGTAATATAGAAATAAAATATTATTACAAGAATGGCGTTTTGACGCGGTTCTACTTATTGCTTACATGCATACGTTTTGTTATGTCACCAAAAGGTTTAAAAACTTGGCCACATTCACATATTTGTGATTAATATCCATGACGAGCATAACCCGGCTTGTTCAAGGAAACCTAGAACTTATACATTTTTAATTAATTTGAATTAGAGAATATGCTGATTGGTATGACACTTTTTTATATAGACTGATTTTATTTTTATGCGTAAACTGTACACAATGTTAAATTGCATTTTAGCTCACATGTAATCAGAGAGAATAATTTTTTTAAAATTATTTCAATTTTATATTTTTTATATTCAAATGTACGATCAATTATAAATTAAAACTTGAAATATTTATTTTGCAAAACGGGCTCTTGTCCTTTCTTCCCATCCAGCTGCATAATCATTTGTCCTAATAAGACGGCGCTTTTTTAATAAGAACTGGATGATTCTCCTAGTTTGCATAACTATAAAAAATAAAACTATTGTTTTGAATTTTAGACAAACAAAACTCTTAGCAGAAACAATAGCTAACATCCCAATCAACAAGGAAACATTTTTGAAATGGTTTTTTTCAACATTTTACAAAAGATATATTTAATTTTTAAAAACATTGCAAAAATTTAATTACGTTGTAAAGTCAATATTTGAAAAACATTCTAAAAATGTTTAAAAAATAATATTTATAATATTATTTATATGTATTTATAATATTTTACAAATGTTACATTAAAGTATAAAAAATATATAATCAACGCTTTTTTTTAATTATTGCAATATGCTTAAGGGCCAGTTCTAAAATCATGGTATAAATGTAAAATAGTTCTATTTGCTTTAATTTTAAAATACTGACATATTTGGTTGTTAGTTTTTTTGTGTCCCTTTTAGGTTTATTTGTAGAAAGTTAATACATACTTAATATAAGATTTAGAATTATTATAATGTTAATATATATTTGTACATAGGTTAACCACCATTGTTCGCTTTTTTACACTGTTGCCGAGTTTCAGTTTTTTACAGTAACATACATAACATTTCCTCCCTCCTTAGGGGTGTATTGACACACATAAATACTCATGGAGAGTACGGTTGTGGGGGGCGTCGAAGACGTCCCGTTCTACGAGGTATCACTGATGTCATGGTCGGAAGATTGGTTGTCTGTTGCGCTACTGGTCGTATAACAAGTTCTTGTGCGGTAGATTGTCCTGCGGGTGGTGTGATGTCGTCTCCATAAAAACGAATTCTTCGATATGGTTCAGATGGCACCGAGGCTATTGGTGTTGAATCCTCACGAGATTTAACTTGTTTTGCTGGCATCGGTTGCGAGCAATAGCGGTAATGATGGATCATATGTCATCAGTATTTGTGGTAAAATGAGAAAGTTTTTAATGTTGGCGTATGCTATATCGGCTTCTTGTGTCCATGCGAATGGCTCGGTACGTAGCATGTCGCGTAACGGACGATTCAGAGTAGATAGGTCCGGAATAAACGAGCTGTAATATGTAGCTTTGTCTAAGAACAATTGGTGTTGTTCTGGTGAAGAAGGTTTAGGAGCATCACGAATCGCTTCCACATGTTTGTCGGATTTGTGTACACCTTGGCTATTCCACAGAATGTGCGGCGAAAATACATTTGTTGCGATTCAGTTTAAGACCATGTTTGCGGCACCATATACTGCGCGAGTAGGACGAACCAATCCATGTGTTGGTGTGTTGAGCGTTAAGGCATGACTAAACTCTTCACTTACAGTCAAATGTGTGTAAGCGTCAGTAATGTCCAGGTGACAAAAGAACTTGGCTCCTTTCATTTGGTTGAACAGGTGTTCGGCTTGTTGTATGGGATGTTCATCGATAACTATTCGTGGATTCAGTGTTGGTTTGTAATTTCCGGTAATACGTAGTCCGCCATTCTTCTTTGTGACGACGTGTGTAGTTGATGCCCATTCTGAATGTTCCACACGTTCGTAGAATCCTGAATTAATTTTGGCATCTATTTCTTTTGCATATGCTTCACGCAACGCTAAAGGTACTTCGCGTGCACGTGAGAACACTGGAGTCGCATCGGATTTGAAGTGTACTTCAGCTGGTGGTCCTGTGAGCTTGCCGGCTTTGTTACTAAAGATGTCCTTATGACGAGTCAGAATTATATTGAGCTAGTTTTGTTGATTTGGTAGCAGATTGGGAGAAGCAATTGTTAATGAGCAAATTTGTTCGTCAGCCGCAAAAAGTTTATGAAAATTTATTTCATTTATGAATTCTGTTATCCATTCTCTTCCAAAAAGAGTATCATAATTTCCATCGACGATGTATAGATATACACAGTGTGTTGTTGACCCTAGTGTGGCGTTGACCAAAAGTCGGCCGATGCAGTTGACACGATTTCCTGTGTAGTCAAAAAACGACCTCTCCGTTTTTAGTAGTTTACAATTGGGTTTCATAAAGAATAAGTTATCTTTACTAATTATGCTGCATGGTGCTCCTGAATCTAGTTCCATTGGTACATTGTGACCATTTATGCGAACAATTAGGATGCGCTTGCTCGACGATTTGATAGCGTTGATCTCATCCAATTTATTGAGACATTGTACTGAATCTATTTGCTCCGTTAGTTGACTTGCATACTCTCCTGTTGCGGTTTGTGATTTTGATCGACATACTTTAGCTATATGTGATTTTTTACCGCATGTGTGACATGTTGCATCTTTGAAAGGACATTTATTCCGTGCATGTTCACCTCCGCAACCATTGCAGTGACGTAGACGATGCTCGCCTCGCGTGTTTCGTTCACCATGGCGTGATGGACCACGAGAGCATCGGTGCTGATTTCGGCCGCGTGACAAAGATCTATGTGGTGGTTGTTTTTTGTATTTTATCTGAGGTCGTGCATACCCTAGTTTGTGAACAGTTACTGGTGTTACTGAAGACCTTACTTCATTTGCAGTCTTATGAGTTGCTTCAAGAGTGTGTGCAATCTCATATCCTTGTTTGAATGTGGAAGGTTTTCTTGCTATTATTTCATCGCACATTTCACGAGATTCGAGACCATGTAGGAGCTGTTCGATTAGCATCCTGTCGATGAATTCTCCATATTCACAGTAAGCAGCACCTTGTTTCAAGCGTAACGAGTAATTTGCAATTGACTGACCAGTATTTTGCATGATTTGCCTGAATTTTATGCTTTCTACAAACTTGTTTCTTGTACGATCGAAGTGGTTTATAAGGGTAGTGCATAGTTCATCGTACTGCACTTCTTCAGGTTGTTTCGGACTGGTCAAGAATTTTAGAGCGTTATTGAGCTCTGATCCCATGTGAACTCGTGCAAAGTTAGCGTGCTGATCTGTAGGAATGTTGCTGAGTTGTAAAGCCCAGTTAAAACGTTTGAAATAATCTTTGACAGTTGTTCCTTCTGATAGTCGGAATTCGCCCATTGAAAATGATGGTGCTCTTAAATGCATTGTTGTGGACGACCCAGGGGCTTCAGCATGTGCACTTGTTGATGCATTTGCTAGCGAGGTTTGCAAAGCACTTGTAAGCAAATTGGTCATTGCTTGCAATAATTCAGGTGGCACTTCCATTTTTAATGTTCACAATATTACTATTCACTAATTTGCAAAATCCCAGTTCTGGCACCACTTTTGTGTCCCTTTTAGGTTTATTTGTAGAAAGTTAATACATACTTAATATAAGATTTAGAATACATAACAAGTTTTATTTATACTAACCAACCCCAACAAACATGTAAGTATTGGCCGACTGGCGGTATTATGCTGGTATTGCTGGTAAAACGTTGGATGCAGAAAGCTAATGCTATGCCAATGCTGTACCAATGCATGCTAAACTATACAAAATTTGATGTGCCGCTTGGTTGCTGGCCCATTAACGTCCATCCAGAATTTCGGCTGGTTGCCTAGTTTGCAATGAATCACTGAATGCGCTGTTAGTAACTTTCTTGGCATAGTATTAGTAAATTAAAATGTTGGCGTCTTGTTTTCGTGCATTTACCTGAGCTAACCTCAAAATTTGAGTTGTTAAATATATAAGTTGTTAAAACAAATGTAAGTGTTAAAACAAATTGTTTGTGTGTAATTGTGTGAAGGAAGCAATAAATCATTTATATTAAGTTCGGTGATCATGGACAACTTAACAAAGTTAGTAATTAGATAAGTTCCATTATTTGTATAACTATTTATTTGAGCTTTGCAAGTCAATAACTACAATAAAACATACTGGTGCTAAAAACAATAATAGCAAACTAACATGCTTTAAAAATCAAAACAAGTGAACTGTTTATCATCACCTTAAGCGCAATGTAGAAAATATAATCAGAGTAAGATTAAAGCGAAATCATAAAAGTACCGATCAGTCCTCTTGGTCTATACTTTGCAGAATACAAAACTATTTAGAAAAACAGTCATTTTTAATGTTGGATGATAAGTATATGATTAATATAGTTCATTACTCATTATTTTAACTTTATCCATGTTTACAATACTAAAAAAAAGGATTAAATTTTCAAATAATTTCAATAAACAAAACATCTTTATAATGGTACACATAATACATTTTCAGTGTAGTTATGCAAAAAATTAATACTTTTTGGAATTTCAGTGTGCAACATTTCAAGTAACAGGCAGAAGGGATGTCACGACAGTACCCGGATGAACTTAAACTAGGATAATGAGCCATCAAGTAACTGTTGAAATAAATTCGTCAGGACGAAAAGCAAAACATGGGTTTTAACAATATAAAAATATTTTAGAATTGATAATTGGTAAGGGTGTAGCATTTGCAATACTAACATGAGAATTCAGAAATTACTGTGTATAATTTTAGTTGCTCAATAATCATTTCATGCTTTTATTTCAGTTGCTGTAAGAAGAAACCCATTAACCCAAAATGTTGCACAGCAAGAAGTGGAGAGTATAATTAAATTATCACTTACAAATGGGGGGATCGAGATGGTGGAAGATTGCATAGGGCGAACAAGGTATTTATTCTTATAATTTTCAGCTTAGATCCAATTAACAATAAAACACTTATTACAGAATAATGCTGCCCAATTAACCGAAGATTTACTTAATTGATTCCAATTAATAGATACATTATTTTTTATTTAGTTTTATATTATTTAATATATTAAACAATGAATAAACAGTCAATTTTTGTAAGATTATTTTAACTGTTCACTTATTCAATTTCTCAATTTTTAGTCCAATCGCGAAGTACTTTTGTTTCAAATTTGGTGTATAGGAAGACTTTAGTAGCATCGCCCCAAGTGCTGGGTCATTTATGTTTATATTCTGTTCTCGGCGCTGGTAAACTGCTGAAGTAATGTTGGTCCACCGTTACTCGCCGTGCTGTAACCGCACGACGGTCGTAGTGACACTGGCGCACAGGACCTGTGCAGATATTAATCATTGGGCCAGCACTTCATCTAATTAAATCAAGCGTCGATATGCCGCCGGCCCGTTGCTGCAGTGTTTGTTGGGACAACACAGCCAGTGACAGCATTTTACAATAAAACTAAGTGTAATGTATGAACATTTGTACAACGCGCGCCTAATAAGGAAACGCTAGAAGTGGATGTCAGCGCACGAGCGGAAGCATGTGCAAGCAGTAATGACCACGAGACACAAGTAACACGACGTGTATCATAGATGTAACGGAATTAATGTAATTCATCTAGTTGGTCTCAATAAACCTAATGTTGTTGTTTAATTAACGTATTTAATATGCAACTACGCATATATAACACATGGCGACGAGGTAAACGGTAAAAAAAGAACTTCAGAAAATTGAAGTAGTGCAAGATGGCTGGTTATACGGGTATAATCCTTCAATTCAGAGGTACCGATAACAATTTTACAACGTACTAAGAAAGGTTCGAACAAGTGTGTATAGCCAATCAAGTAAATGATAACAAAAATCAAAACATTAACATAAAAGCAAAGCAAACATTATACATGTAATTACTTTATATTAATTGAAATAATTATAATGATCCTGAAAAAAGTTTCCAAATAGTCAAAAATTTTCCGATTTTATGGATATGATCCTTCGGAGTGGAGGAACGACAACAGTAAAAATTAGTGTTGGGCGATTATGAATGATATAATCGAGATATATCGATTATAGCCAAATAATCGATTATTCGATTATACTTTCGAAATAATCGATATATCATTCATTCGAAACAACCGAGAAGCAGTACTAATGAATGCAACGAATAATACAAAATATAAAATTTGTTATTTATACTGTGTATAAAATGTCAAATATATAGAAATCGACACGACTCGATACGAGTCGAAACGAACTCGAGACCATGTCTCGAATCATTCGAAATAATCGAAATAATCGAAACATCATTCATTTGAAACAACCGAGAAGCGATGCTTATGAATGAAACGAAATATGAAATATCAAATATATCGAAATAATCGAAACCGACACGACTCGATACGAGTCGAAACGAACTCGATACCATGTCTCGAATCATTCGAAATAATCGAAATAATCTAATGAATGAAACGAAATATGAAATATCAAATATATCGAAATCGACACGACTCGCTACGACTCGACACGAACTCGACACCATGTCTCGAATCATTCGAATGATTAATATAAGGTCTGTAATCGACTAATTAAGCTAGTCACGCGGCGCAATATTCAAAATATTGGAAACTTTCATTTTAAATTACTTTTTGAGTAATCGTACGTTTAATTATCACCGAAATTGTTAATAATTAAAGTGAAAATGTTAAACTAACCACTTTACAAGAATTAGTAGATGAATGAAATAAATTTATTAATTCTAAAGAACATTAACTTTAGATTGATTATTATTTAATTTCAGGCTCATTATTATCCATAATAAGATGTAGATATTGTAGATGTAGTAAAGTGTTGTAATCAGAAAACCTTTTTTAATCAAATAAAAAAAACTAAAATAAAATAACCGAATCGCGATTTGTAAGAGGATACTACTATTCGGCCAATAGGATGGCAGCAATTAAGCGCGGTAAATTTAAATTGCTACTCCTACAAATTAGTTTTTCCCACGGATTCAAATCGAAACATATGATCGATAATACTGCGCATGCTCCATTATTCATAATCGAAACATCGAATGATCATTCGATTATGCAAAACGAGATATTTCGATTATTTCGATTATTGAAATATATCGATTATGCCCAACACTAGTAAAAATCTTTATCTGTTGTTAAGACTTTAATAATAGATAAAGGTTGTTTTTATTGTTGCCGTTCCTCCACTCCGAAGGATCCTATCGATAAAATAGGAAAACTTTTCACTAATTATGCATGCACCTCTTTGTGTAGAAACGAAAACCAAAACTAACAATCCATTGATTTTGAAACTTTGTGCACACCAAGCAATTAACTTATTTCAGATAATTACTGTTTTAATTTATTTTACATTTTACGCTAAAATTGTTTATTAAAGACAGATTCGAACAGTATATTTACTAGCCAAATTTTCACTACTATCATTGAATAATAAATGTAAGAAGAAATGCAACATAAGGGGCGATATCGTATCGACTGCTTGGATCGAGATATAGAGGTCGCCGCACGTTCGTATTGGATCGAGATTTTTCAGTTCTTGCGTGTCTGTCGACTTGTAAACTTCGGGATTGAATTGAAAGTTTTTCTTGGGTTAACATTGCGATACGATTTTTGAAATTCTGGTAGTAGTAATGTTTGTTTGAACTTTTGTTTAGTTTAAGTGTAAATATATTATTGATTTATTTTTAAAATGAGAAAAGTTACAGATCACGGTTGTGTTTATATTAATTGTGAAAATAATAATACCGAAAACAAAGGTACTAGTTTTCTTAAGTTTTTTATTAGTGATAAAGTGCGTGCTAAAGAATGTTAGAAAAACTGTGGAAATATAAACATTGCCACAATGGACTTGGAAGATTTAAAACAAAAGAAGATTTGTGAGAAGCATCTTCGGAGATAATGTATAACAACAAAAGGAAATTTTAAACACACTGCAGTTCTTGTTCTACACCTTCAATCAGGTAAATATTTTTAAATTCTTTTTTCTACCAAACGTTTAAAAATGGTTTAAATTAGCATCGGAAAATCTCCTTGTCCGGATTCTTCTTCTTCTTGTTGCACTTAATTGTACAATAACTTAAAATAATTACTGTAAATCAGTAGCTGAGATCGCTATTATTTTCTACGATCAATGATCGCAATCATGGTATTTAGAATTAATTAGTAATCGACTGTTGCTAAAAAGTCGCTCGTGTAAAGTTAGTCATAAATCTAGCCATAAACATTCGATTTTCGTTTTCGGGTATACAATAACGTTTGGAGTATTGAAAATCAACATATCTAAGTATTTTTTAATATTGTTTCTAAACAATAAATTAATTAAAATTTGTTCATATTCAGGTTTTAAAAAAATATTTACAAAAATTCACAGAAAATAGATACTACTGTGATGTTTTTTTTCCGACATGACATGCTATTTGAATTCTGATGCAAACTTACGAACAAATAGTTTAAAGCATTATTAAACAACATATTAAAAAATAAGTGTCGTTCTTTCGTAAATTAAATGTTTCTATTTGAAATTGACCCTGAAAAAATTGTTGAGTAATTAGTAATAACTCGTGTTGATATTTGTCTCAAACATAAGATTTATGTATTAAAAATAAATTTGCAATTCTTTTCAAATACGTATTGTCATTTGTAGTTAATGCTTATTGTTTTTAACTTCCTGTGTTTTTATGATTTACCGTGGTGTTTATATAAAGCTAGGTTTTTCCCTAAATGCTGAATGTGTGACACAAATTTTACAAACGTTCTTTCCTAGAAGAGTTTTCTAATTTTCTTTGAAAATAATGCATTGTTAAATTTCTGTAAACAAAAAAATTATAATTCAATGTTTAAATTCATGTTACTTTTTTATTAAAAAATCTGTATGTGGTTTAAAATTCTTACGAGGAAAAGAGCAAAGGGGTTATTTACCTACTTACACAAAATTTTACGATTATCCGTGAACTACCTGCATACTTAAAGTTTATTATACATTTATTAAAGTAAATATTATAGGTAAAATCGTGTTATATTAGTCTTATTTGTTTATGCGATAATTAAAAGTATTAATTTCTTTTCCACAACCGCAATTGTTATTTTATAAGCGATCAATGATGGCGATCGTTATTGTACAGACGCTCGATATCGCGATCATTATTTTGCATAATGATCGATTCATCGTAATTGCATAATCGCTCTGGCCATTGCTTTAAATGTTTTTTGTTGATGTTGGCATGTCGAATAAAAATATCGTTTTTGTAAATGTTAGGGCCGCATTTCTTTAGCACCTTGTCTAATAAATACTTAGTTTTTTAGAAAATAAAAAAAATTATAAACAAAATTCTTTTATGTTTATTTTAGCATGCTAAAAGTACTTCAATACAAATCCAACAATTAAAATATTTTTACAATTGTTTAAAAAAAAATCGCAAAAATTTTGAAAATACTAATACTAATTGCATTTTCAAAACTTTATTTTTAAAATACTAACAACTTAATTTTTTTTTACTTTTTGGGCTTATTTAGTATAATTTTTTACAGAAGCTGTAATTGTTGACATCAACCTAAGATACTCAAATGCAGTAGTTTCTCAAACATATGGAAGAAAACGTCGATTGTTATTTATTGATGACGATCGTGAAGACGAATAAATTTATTCTTTCTACAGCTCCAGTTCACTAAACGAAGGTATAAGTAGACAAGCAATAATACGTAATTTTTTTAATATATGTTTTATAGTTGAAGATACGTCCTATAATATTTTGAAGATACCGGAACGACCACAGTGTGTTCTCAAATTCGTCAAGCCGTTAAGTTTTGACTAAACTACGCAACATAGTGATACAAATGGATTCTCCGTCAAAAATCCTTTTAAAGGATGAATTGGTCAATTATTCTTTCAGAAATTTAACATTAATTTTAAGTTAAAATTATTGAAATTACCAGTCCACTAATAAAAAATTTGGTGTTCAGAAATATATTTACTTTCTAAATTGTTTAAGATTTCAGTAAAAATAAGTGATAAATTTGATAATCAATTTTTTAAACAAAATCTAGGTCTTTCAATGGGTTCTCCTTTATCACTTTTCTCAATTTTTTTAAGAAATTAAGTAAAGGTAACGATTTCAAGATTTCTTTTTCTAATGAAATATTTATTTAATTTTTAAGCTACTTAAAGGTAGTAAAAATAAAGTTATTTAAGCTGTATAGTTGTTTCTGAAAGGTGGTTTACAGTTCCTTTAGAGCTTCTTTAAAACTTTGCTAGTACCACAAAGAGCCCGATTTTAATACATTAAAGGAGCTACCTAACAGCAACATAACTGCGGAATTTTTAGCTACTTAAACGCTTCATGGAGGTTTTAGTTTTTTCACAAACCACTTAAAAGTGTTCTAAAGAGTAACTTTAAAAGCTAAAGTAGTTATAAAGAAGCCGGTTTTAGCTGCAATTTGCTCACTGGGAAATTCTTCAATTACTAGAGTTCATTTATTTTAAAATATCAAATAATTTTTTGTTGAACTAGCAAACCAATTTTAATTACGATTTTAAACTTAATTTTTTTTATATTTGTTTCTAAATTGCACCATCTTCCTTTTTTAAAATAATTAACATTTAACATTTTGTAAAACTTACATTTTTTTAATTATCTAGTTACAAATTTTTAGATTTGAGATTGTTCGAAAAAATGTAAGTTAAAAAACTTTTTGTAATCTTAACTTTTTATAAGTTTTATAATTTATTGTTGGTGGACTGGTAATTTGAATAATTTTAAAAATTGACGAATAATAACAATAAATCCCCATAACAATTTTCTTTTAATTTAATTTCCATTGTTTTAGTTATTTCTATGTTTTCGATTTATATTTTACAAAAATAAATAAATATTTGAATATAGTACATATTTTTTTGTTTTCTTAAATATAAAGCATGATATTGTTTAAGTTTATTTGACATTGACTTGTGTCGTAACAATACAAGCTATTGTTTATGATATTAACCTGTTTTGAACAGGTAAACGGTAAAGTAAACACAAATATAGGAAAAGGTTCTAACTCGTACTTCATAACAAATAAGTAAGTTCGCAAAATAAAAACCACGATTTTGCAGATGGCAGCAGGTCTTAGTCTATTAGTTTATGAAAAGAGGGGGTACAGACGGGTAAAAAAAAGAGAAACAAGAGAGATAAAACTACAGTACGATTTTTAACACACTAGTTGCGCCTCTTCTTAAATTATTACTCAATGCTACTATTAAAAATAATGAGTATTATTATAACTTATTCATTAATGATCATTATCAATGAAAAAATTCATCTTATCATTATTTTTTCTGTTACATTGATTAGAATTCTGTAATTCTGGTCCACTCTGTTACTGTTTGGTAATAGGCGTAGCCTTGAGTCTGGTGTCATATATACCCAACTTGCAGTGTTGTGACGTATCTAGATACTTTCAAATTATCGTTACATATCTAGATAGGTACATTGGACAAAATGTAACTGTATCTAAATACGTTTTTTTTGTATCAACATGATTTAGCTACTTAGATACTTTTCTTTGCTTATATTGTAAATTATCTAAGTTTTTATTAAACATCGCTGTGGTTTTTTGTCAGTTATCACTTATTATTGGTAAAATTGTATTGTTTGTGTGATTGATTAAGATTGATAATGTAATATTTTGCCTAATACTGTTATTGTGTTTTTTTTAGCTGAACAAAATAGATATTTTATTTGAAATTTTATTGACGACAGTTTAAAAATGTAGCTACCATGTATCTAGATACTTTCTTAAAGTACCTGATCTGTACCTAGATACAATTTATGAAAAGTATCCATATCTAGATACTAGAAAAAAGTATCTGTTACACTGCCAACTCGGAATTGAAATGTTTTTTATAAAAAAAAGATGAGTTTTACGTCTAGCACAATTTTAAAAAAATTGCGGATTAGTCAGAAAATAACATTCAACTGTCCAAATCTTGTTCCCGGCCATTATATACAGTGCACCTAAACTTAAAAAACACCAGGACCACGTAACCGATATCACTGATATGACAAACAAAAATTGTAAATTTTATTATTTGTTACCATAAAGTATCCCAACAAACACAAATATATTCTGCCAGTACTGGCAATACGACGTTTGGCCGGCACGTACTTATTGGGCCATCATCGTTATAGTCATTATTAGCCCCATTTTCCGGTGTCAATCCGCCTGTTAAACACCCGATTGTATCGCGCCATTAATAAAACATTCTGGGGATGCAATGGCAACTTTACTGGCCCATTGAATATATCCTCCATGGTCTATTGAAGGTATGTACTAGAAACAATACAATATTTTATGTGCACATATATTCCTAGGCAGCACACTGACGCCATTGACACGTCTTAATGACATCTCATATGTCATTTTGAGGCAAATAAAACGTAATGTGCTGCCTGGGTTTTTATTTATATATTTACAAAAATATTAAAAATACATACTCCGTAATTGGATATAAATAAGAAAAACATGTATAAGCATACGAAAAAACATTAAATAAATGATTGATTAAAAATATAGAAGTAAACATATGAAACCTAAAACTAAATCAACTTAAACATATCTATAAATGCATGAATTTATTTTATTAATTGAATAAAATTTTAAAATAAGAATAAAAAATATTTGCATAAAAAAACAATACCAGTACCAATAAAGTTTAAAACTTATGATTTTCTAGAAACTCTTACTTTGTCTCTTTGCACGACCTTCTTTTCGATCTGGTGCATTTCTGAACCATTTCCATGATGTCCAGGCCCGCGCCGTACATAAGGGCAAAGTCGTGTGGTGCAAGCAACAAACAACATTGTCAAAACAAAATTTATAATGATAAAAAAATCACTAAAGAATTGCTAGCTATCACATTGTTTTTTTATTTGTTTATTTTTTTATTTTTATTCTTTGAGACGAGGGAACCGAATTACTTCTCGAAAATAATATATTTTTCAAATGAGAGTAGGTACGCAATAACAGCATTTATTCGATCGAATACGTAACATGATAACATGAATTGTGTGAACTCAAACAAATCTGATTTTATTCATGTTTGAGCTTGAAATTTGGCTTGAAACGAGCGAACAAGCGTTTTTTTCCTGTCCGAGCTTGCAATGTACAAAACTTTATATATTTAGGCGCTGCATCGGTCGCGATTTCATTTGTTGCCTGATGCCCAATCGATAATTAACTTAGCGAAGTGCAAAGGTGCATGGGGTAAAAGATATCTGCTTTTGAAACTTTAGTTTTTTGCAGTTTTATAGACTTTATAGAGATGTGTTTTGTGTTGTGAATTAAGGTGAGTTCATCTAAAATTTATTTTTTATTTTAGATTTATTAGAACATTAAAAACTTGCATCTCAAAAATCTTTTTATATTTGATTATATAAACATCATTGTTAACTGAAGTAAATTTAAACAGAAAAATTGATAAGCACTAATATAATAGTTTAGTTTAACCTGAAAATGACAAGTGTGATCTTGTCGAAACGTTGTTTTAACAATAAAAACATAAAACGAGAAGAAATCCGAAAATCATTTCAAAATAATAATTTCACTCGTGAAAATCTGAAAAACAATATTATATATTTACTAGCTGCAATTTTAGGTATTAAACTGGAAGTATTGACTGGTGTTTACATAAAAGTACGAACATCTTGAGGTAAAGAATCATGCTTGTCGTTACGCAGTAAAGGTAACAACTCGTTTACAAACCCATGAGTGATATTGTACTCTGCAATCAAATACCTCAAATCATTTTTAAAATTCAAATTTATTGTTAGGCACTCTAAAGATGGAGGTAAAGTAATTAAAATCGATGCTGGAGATGATATAAATCCAGTGTTGGGATGTACCTAGGTAAATGTACCTAGGTACAAGTACCTAGGTAATTTTTGTGTACCTAAGTACCTAGAAAGGTACTTTTTAATTTATGTACCTTTACCTGTACCTAGGTACTTTTTAGAAAGTACCTTTGTACCTAAGTACCTAATAAAATAGGTACTTTTAAGCGTACATGTATTGTACGATTTATATATTTGTTTCGGACTTAATCACATTTGAAATTACTATACTTCCAAAAATAATACATGACTTACGCAATTTTTCCTTAATGATACCCGAAGGGTACCTTAATGTGTATAAATCTTTCTTATTAAAAGTGCAAATGTAGGCAGTAACAGCACACTTAAAGACAGCCCTCGGATGAATCATTTACAACAACGCAACCGGACTGTTAACATGACTAGCCAGGGTATCAAACCGAATGCGAAGATGATTTTTAGAAAAAGAGTTGTGGAGTTCTAGGAAAAAGCAAACAATTATAACTGATTATGTAACACAGTAACATAATAAAATTTATTACGAATCGTATTTCTGCTTATATAAACAATACGTGCTTAATGACTTATTCTAAAAACGAGACTTTGTATCATACTAAATTACATAAACATAGCCGAGAACGTAAGTATAAGGGGTATAACCAATGGTATATAACATAAATGCTGTAAGCACGACCTCAACTAAAATTAAGGTGTCTTGTATGTCGAATAGTAAGTTTTCTTGGATAATAAGCAAAACGATCGGTCCCTTGAAGTACTTACTAATCGATGTCAACTCTGTATCACTAAACTGCCATGCATTACTCTTCCCGTTCTGTATCTTATAATTTAGTCCTAGAACCTTAACAGGTAACTTGTGTGTGTCATCAACAGTGATTAATATAGTAGCATATCGTTGATTGATTTCATTCATTTTATGAATTTTATAGCTGTAATCATTTCTATCGTTTTTCAATGAGATCGCACAAATAAGAATTGGTTTACTAAATTTGTATTTTCTATGATCATAAACAAGTATCTAAAAAGTACCTGAAATTTTAAGGTACATTTTTTTTGTACCTGTACCTGTACCTAGGTACGTTTGCCAAATCTGTACCTGCACCTGTACATAGGTACTTTTAAATAAATGTACCTGTACCTGTACCTAGGTACCAAAAAATGAGTACCTGTCACAACACTGTATAAATCTCCCAAAAATGTTTCGATACATATTCATCAACTTCAGATGATGTAGATGTATGATTATAAAATAAAGCTGCATTAGCGCTTAAGAAAATATACCTATACTCATTATTTCTTCAATAAATTCATTGCTACTTAGATTGCAATGCTATTAATTTTATACAAGAGTAACGAGTAGGTTAATTATTCAGACACATTTTTGTACATACTAAGATAAATACATTAGCATCTATGTAGTTCAGTTCTACATCATGCAATTTATATGAAAAATCTGTACACTGTTCATAGAATCTACATGCATGTTTACTAGGTATTTTATTAAATTCCAAATGTAGCGACATCTCATCAACAAATTTATCTATCTTAAACCTGACCCCATATAGCACTAAAAGTTTCAAATTCATATCAGAAATATTTACTTGAAACATTTAATATATTTCAGAAACATTTCGCAATATTTGTGAAATATTTCTGAAACATTTATAAATGCTAAAATGTCCTCTTATATTTCCATGTTTCAGAAACATTTCAAACATCTAATAATAAATGTTTGTGATAAGTTTCTAGTATCTTTTAGGAAGTTTCTAAAATATTTCATTGATATGTATTTATAAGGGTAGTGAAACCAAAATATACTTGTTTTAATGTATATAATGTGGGTACTTATGCATAAGATTATATACAAAAAATATGCTTAAAACTTAAAATCTTGAAAGAGTAATGTATGTACAAATTAACTGAACTTATATTTGCTAAAAAATATTATTCATAAGAAAACGGTAAAAAGTAATTGGGATTTCATGTCAACCTGGTAGGTTCAGTATAGTTCACCAGCTTGTTGTATTCTTCTGTAACAAAAGTATATTTAAGATTATATATTTACAGAAAATAACTTTATATGAAGATTTTTTAGTTTATTGATGGTGAATTTTAGTATACCCGGTATGAACAACCTTTGATATAAAAAGCCTACGATTTACCTTAGTTCTAGTTTAAATAGAACATGATTTCCTATTTTGCATTAAAAATATTACTACATTACTATATAATGGTATTTAAACCAGTTTTATAAGTCAGAACAAAGTAAATATTTCCAGAATTAAATATAGATAAGACTAATCTAAAGACATACCCTAGTTCACGTGCCAACCTTAACCCAGTTTGTGTTAACCATACAGCGACATAATTAGAAATATCTACTTCAGTAGCATAGCTTCAGTGACATTTGACAGCGTTTATAATTAATCGATACATCAGGAGGTTTTTAAAAACTTTTTTCTTTCTTTTTCCTATGTACACTATGCCCATTTGCCATTTTATTGGTGAGAATTTTCTATAACTATAAAAACTATATCACTAAAAGTCAATTACTCTGTATATTTTTTTAAAGACAACTAACAAAAAGTTAAAACTAAAATTGCTTTGCATTTATCGTCTTTAGTACGCTAGTACAACAATTGAGAAAATTCTAATACTTCAAAAGTTTAACTAAAATTAACGTGACTGCGACGTTATTTATTTAATAAGAAAAAGAATAAACCTAAATATATGTCATCTGATATTTTTTCAATAAAGCAAGGAAGTAATTTAAGAATCTGGAAAGCATGTAAAAATTTTTTGAAGTGAAATAAGATAAGCTATTATGCTATTAAAAATTTTGGCACCTAGCGTGTGACATAAGCTTATTCTGCAATGGCAAAAATGCGATAACATGTATTTATGGCAAGTATTATTGTGTTCTAAAATTTTTTGTCAAGAAACGTTTTCTACCTTCGTTCCTAAAATACTATTAACTCTAAGCAAAGCTCTAAGGTAATGAAAGAAAATTATGAACACCAGCTCAATTTTCGTCTAACGTAACCGACTTTCTATCTGTTATACTTGTCGAGATACCAACGGCGGGCAACGAAATAGTTACCCCACCGTGCATACAAAATTTATTTACAATTCAAAAAAAAAAAAAAAGTACCCTCTAAAATAAATAATTGTTCTTTGTATAGCAGCTATACATATACATTTTTAAATGTCCCGATCATATGATCTATTACATTGTAAATTTTATTACAATCACGCAACAAGTTTCAGTACAATCTACGAACATTAAAATCCCAACGCTGCACATAAGGCCAAATATCTAAATTGCGAGGACAAAAATAGAAATAAATATTATTTTTAAACTAATCAAAAATACTTTCAAAACGTTCTCTATAAACCAGTCCTCACTGTACAGCAAAAATTAATTTTTTTAATGCAATACACTAGCCTGTGCGTGTGCGCAAAGTTAGGTTATTTTTTACACTGCTCATACAGGTTAGTTGCTCCTAAATTTTTGACAGAATAACTGCGCTCGTCTAGTTTTTCTGGATTTTAAATCACAAGGTTTTTAACATGGATATTGAAGCGTTAGGTGTGTACTTTAATCTGAAATTATTGTTAACATAAAAGTTGTACGTAGTTAAATATAATGTATCTTTTACTAAATACTATTTCTGTTTAAAACAAAAATTGAAATGTTTACATTAGCTAGCGTTACACAAAAAGTTCCGTGAAGTACACTTATTTTTTTTTACTAGTTCGAAAATATACCTTATAGCTAATATAATAACATAGTCCCCTTGTTTCCCCTTTTGTTAAATTGAGCGCATTCTTTTCAAGCAGTCGTAGCGATCCCACTGTAAAAAAATTGAAGATTTAGAGAAAAGAACTATTTACAGTGTTAAAAAATAAACAGTTTTACAGGTCATCATCAGTAAAGTGTATTGAACAGTTATTACGGTATATATTGGACAAGTTTAGTGTTAGTGATTTTTCTCAACAGTTTACAATACAAACAAAACTTGTAGTCAAAATGTTTGTTTCAAAACATATACGAGCGTTTGAATAAGAAACACATTAAATGGCTTAATGAATACTTAAACCTACCGGAGATACAACCATCACAGCTTCTTCTGCTGTTATCAGACCGTACAGTACCGAAGAAACTTTAGGTCTTATAGTGGATCTTAGGTTGACAAAAGAAGAATATATAACAATGAGGCTTGGAGCAAAAAATAGAGGGTCTAATATTTAACCCTCATATCACGTGATAACAGAAGCAAAAAGAAAGTGTTATTCGGCAAATATTAAAATAACGGAAGAGGAGGCTGTGGTGCCGCTACTGAATCTTGTTGCACATACTACGCAACGTCTAGCACAAGTACAGGCTGATGTAATATTACAGAACATTTAGAAAAATTGTAATACTATGAAAGTTTATTATAAATTGGGCCTAGATGGCAGTGGTGGACACATTATATATATAAACAAAGTTTTGCGAATAATTCAGAGTTTGCGAATTCCAACATAATTTTATGTACGATTGTACCACTACAAATGTGCGAATCTAATAAAACTAACAAAAGAATATATTGAAAAAACACGGCACTATCTTCAACAAGGTATTGTCGTCCAATTGGATTCAAAATTTAAAAAAAAAGTGTTCAAAATATGAAAGAATTTTATAACAAAATACAAACACAAATATTACAATTGGAGCCGGCAATAATGGGTCTAGGCACTAAAGAAATAAAATTTAACACATTCCCATTTGTACGATGCTGAATGGAAATACTGTTAAATTTTGACTGATACTTTAAGTTCGCAAACGTGCAATGCTTGTAAAGCTACTTCTAAAGATTTAAACGATCTAGAAAAACTTCAAGAATCAACATTAATAGTGACATATTTAACTGGATGCTGGTGTCCTCTGATCCTATTGTGACAAATAATCGAAAAAAAACCTAAAAAAATAAAGCACAAGTCTGATGATGATGATAATGGTGATGACGCTGTAGAATATTTTGATTAAAACTGTACCAGCCTCACTATTTTTTTTTGTTTAATTTAAAATACAGAAATAGTTTAAAATATTTTTTCTAAATTACAATACTATGATCACCTGGTCCCAAATTAGGTATTTTTTAAAAAGTTATATACTAAGTAGTCTTTTTATAAGCATTTCTGATGAGAATATAAAATTAAACCATATTTTATATTTTTGTCGTCGTAAATTGATAATTTGACCTTATGTGCGCTGTTTGCATTGAACACTGCCAATACCAAAGTTGTGTGGTATGGCAGACACTTGCTAGCAACTGTTTTTGAGTAACCCTAAACAAACAAGATCTACGGAAATATGGCAGAAAAATCAACAAAAATTTGTCGAATTTGTTCACTAGAAATAGTAGAAACCGAGCTGTATTACTCTCTGAATAACGACAATAAGTTAATGCTGCAATTCAAATTGTTGAACATTTTACCAAAAATTGTAAGTACAACTGATTATATTCTATCGAGTAACATAAATTTTCTTACAGGATTTAAGCATCACACCGAATCCAATTGCTTGTAACAGATGTATGATTGCTATTGAAGAAATATATGAATTTAAGCAACTTTGTATAAAAACCGAAATAACCGTAAGAAACTTACGACAACATGGTGTAATTGAAGAGGAGTTGCAAGTTGATAACATTAAACTAGAACTCAGCAATAACTACTTGGAAATCAATAAGGATGTGCCTATATGCATTGAGCAAACTTCAAAAACAAAACTGTATTATTGCTACAACTGCAATTTCAATGCTAACAAAAAGGGTATTTTAATTCGACACCTGCAAATGCATTATACTGGTGGAAAACCATTTAAATGCAATATATGTGATTACTGTTGTAACCGAATGACAAATTTAAAAAATCATATGCGAACGCACTTTGCTAAAAAAACATTTAAATGCAATATGTGTGATTACTGCTGTATCACCAAGTATGTGTTAATAAGGCATATGCGTACACACACTGGTGAGAAACCATTTAAATGCAATATATGTGATTTCTGCAGTGCCTCCAGGTCGCATTTAAAAAATCATATGTGGAAGCACACTGGTGAAAGACCATTTAAATGCAATATGTGTGATTGCTGCTTTATCACCAACTCTGACTTAAACTGTCATAAGCGTAAGCACACTGGTGAGAAACCATTTAAATGCAATATGTGTGATTACTGCTGTATGACCAACTCAGAATTAAAAAGGCATATTATGCGTAAGCATACTGGTGAAAAACCATATAAATGCGATATATGTGATTACTGCGGTGCCACCAACTATGACTTAAAAAGTCATAAGCATACGCACACTGGCGAAAAACCATTTAAATGCAATATGTGT
The DNA here is from genome assembly GCA_035610365.1 of Aquatica leii. Classification (NCBI taxonomy): domain Eukaryota; kingdom Metazoa; phylum Arthropoda; class Insecta; order Coleoptera; family Lampyridae; genus Aquatica; species Aquatica leii. The sequence goes on from CM069438.1 coordinate 12,471,281, forward strand.
GATTACTGCTGTACCACCAACTCTCATTTAAAAAGGCATATTATGCGTAAGCATACTGGTGAAAAACCATATAAATGCAATATATGTGATTACTGCAGTGTCACCAAGTCGCATTTAAAATATCATATGTGTAAGCACACTGGTGAAAAACCATTTAAATGCAATGTGTGTGGTTGCTGCTATATCACCAACTCGGTGTTAAAAATTCATATGCGTTCACACACTGGTGAGAAACCATTTAATTGTAATATATGTGATTACGCCGGTGCTACCAAGTCGCATTTAAATATTCATATGTGTAAGCACACTGGTGAAAAACCATTTAAATGCAATATGTGTGATTGCTGCTATATCACCAATTCGGAGTTAAAAAGGCATATGCATACCCACACTGGTGAAAAATCATTTAAATGCAATATATGTGATTACTGCTGTACCACCAAGTCGTGTTTAAAAACTCATGTGCGCAAGCACACTGCTGAAAAACCATTTAAATGCAATATGTGTGATTGCTTGTATATCACCAATTCGGAGTTACAAATTCATATACGCAAGCACACTGGTGAAAAACCATTTCAATGCTACATATGTGATTACTGCTGTACCACAAAGTGGCTTTTAAAAATTCATATGCGTAATCACACTGGTGAGAAACCATTTAAATGCAATATATGTGATTACTGCGGTACCACCAAGCCGCGTTTAAAAAGTCATATGCGCAAGCACACTGGTGAAAAACCATTTAAATGCAATATATGTGATTACTGCTGTACCACTAAGTCGCTTTTAAAAATCCATATACGCAAGCACACTGGTGAAAAACCATTTAAATGCAATATCTGTGATTGCTGCTGTACCAATAAGTCGAGTTTAAAAATTCATATGCGCAAGCACACTGGTGAAAAACCATTCAAATGCAATATCTGTGACTGCTGCTATACCAATAAGTCGAATTTAAAAATTCATATGCGCAAGCACACTGGTGAAAAACCATTTAAATGCAATATATGTGATTACTGCTGTACCTCAAAGGCGTATTTAAAAACTCATATGTGCAAGCACACTGGTGACAAACCATTTAAATGTAATACATTTGATCAGTGATTACTGTAGCAACCATCTGTATCTTTTAAAGAAGCTCACTGGTGAATAACAATTGAAATGAAATACTTCGCGTAATTTGTAAAGGACAAGTGGTCGAAGTGTTTTTACGCGACTTTCTAATTATTGTATTACCATAAAAAAACAGTGACATAACATTAACGTGCTTAATTTAGTCGTTGAGTTGAAAAATACAGAGGCGCAACCGCGAATCATTTCCGTTATGAAACGTTTCTAAGAAATTGCTATATTATTTAAGTTGCTGATATTTAGTTCAGTACGACTGTTAGTGGTTTGCGCGACCTTGTAGTTTATAAGCTTGCTTATTCATTTATATTACAATGGCAGTTTCTGTTAAGATTTGTGTACAGCTTTTTACTTTCCCAATAAAAGACATTAATCATGCGCGTATTTTTTAAGGAAATAGTGGTAATACAAATGTGACATTAGTGGAAATGGAAAATTTGAGGTGCTATATATCGTATTTGTGTAAATTTTAAAGTGAAAAGAGATAACAGAAGAAGAAAACTTTTTTTCAATTTCTTCTTGTGATTAGCACTGTTATTGTGGATCAGTATAAATAAATGAACACTTGAGGGTATATTAATTGTAATATAGAAATAAAATACTATTACAATAATGGCATTTTGACGCGGTTTTACTTATTGCTTACCATAAACCAACTATTTGTAGACGAGAAACTTCAAATAAGAGTAAAGGAATAACGTTTTAACTTTTCCCCACAACCGTTAGAGGCCACTATGTAATAATTATCGGTAAAAAATACAAATACTAGTACTACTATATACTAGTTTGCATAACTCTGTAAAAAATAAAACTATTATTTTGAATTTTAGACAAACAAAACTGTTAGTAGAAACAATAGCTAACTTCCCAATCAACAAGGAAACATTTTTGAAATGTTTTTTTCAACGTTTTACAAAAGATATATTTACATTTTTAAAAACATTGCAAAAACGTCTTAATGACCAGAGTGACGTTTCAAAGACAATATTAGAAAAACATTCTAAAAATGTTCGATGTCTAAGGGTTCGACAACTCGTCTACAACATATCCAGTTTTTCATTAGATGACAACGCCAAAAGGTTCAACTATGCCGTATCACCATCCGAGATTCCAGTCGAAGACATCATTTGTAACGTGGAACAATACAAGATGTAGTGCAAATATTAAAACACGCCAAAAAACAACTTGTCACGAGAAGAAAGCCTAGCACTAAAAAAGCTAAAAGCAAACAAAGAAATTATCATTCTACAAAATAAAAACATTATTACTAGATGGAACGTACCGACCAATAGCAACAGATCCTAAAATGTTTAAAACTGTATGGCTTACCAAAGATACATAAAAGCAGAGCACCACTAAGGCCAATTGTCAGTTCAATAGGCCACATGTTGGTAAGCTTTGACGTCGTATCGTTCTTCACTAACGTTCCTGTCTACGAAACAATCGAAATAATACGAGAAAAACATCAAATACGAGAAGACATCATCCAGTTAACTAAACAATGTTTCAAAAATACCTATTTCATTTACAAAAATCAAAGGTATAGACAAATAGTAGGAGCACCTAATGAGCTCGCCGCTGTCACCAGTAGTAACTAATTTGTTCATGGCAGACTTAAGAATGTCGAGTTATTGAAACAGCCATACTCAAACCAAAACTGTGGCTACGATACGTGGATGACACATTTATTATCTGGACACGTGGTACAAATGAACTAGACAAATTTCTAAACCATCTTAACGAAATGCACAACAAAATTCATAGTTCATAATGGAAATAGAAGAAGACAATCAACTACCATTTCTTGATGTACTCCCAGTAACAACACGACGTTCCAGGGACGTTCGTTTTATGTCCAAATGATGTCTTTACATCCTGAGCTTTAAAACGGACCTGTTTAGGACGTCTTCAACAGGATGTCAATAAAGAACGTACGATTGGATGTCCTATACGGGAAAACAAATGCAAAGTTAGTGCGCGTGCCAACTTTCCTTCTTGTTTTCTGGTGCCTACTCAACACCCGTACACTCCTTTGGTATATCAAAGTGGTACACTCTGTTTGCACTCTGAACCACAGATAAGATCAGCAAAGTTTTAAAGAAAAATAACATTCAGACCATCTTCAACACAGTAAAGAAGATAAATCAAATTTTTGCGAATCCAAAAACCAAGATTGATTTGGAATCACAAGGGGTTTACAAAATTCCTTGCAAAGATTGTGATGACTGCTACGTGGGGCAAACCAACAGAAGGGTTAATATAAGGCGCGAAGAACACGGCAACGCCGTAATAAAACAAGAATCAACATCATCATTGACAGAGCATGTGAGAACATCTTCTCATGAAATCAACTTCGACAAAACAAAAGTCATTGCGAATGTTAAACACAAAACAAAAAGGATTATCAGAGAAGCGATTGAAATTGAGAAATTGGCAAATAGTCTCAACACTAGAGATGATGCCCAAAGACTACCAACATCTTGGAAACCAGCACTTACCACCACAAGAACAAGAAGACTTACAACCTTACCATCAGTAAATATGGCGCCAACTAACACGGACGTATCTGGAGGTTCGGATAAAATAATTTGTAAATTATGCCACCGAAGTGCCATAACCAATATTGTAAGGTGCATAAACTGTGATAAAGTGCTACACAAATATTGCTGTGAAAAAAAAGGTTTAAATACATCAGAAAATACTATTAAATGCTGTGAAAGTGATAACGCGTTTGTAGACTCAAAAACCAGTGAGACAAGTATGGACGATTTAAATACAAATATTAAGTACATGGAACAAGAAATTTACTTTCTTAAACAACAATTACAAGACAAAGAACGGACAATTCTAGATAAAATACAAATAATCAAAGACAAGCAAGAAATTATTAAATTACAACAAGAAATTATAAATAAATCGAAAACAGATTACGTTATGCCGACTATCAGTAACTTAAGAAACAATAACAAACTGGAAATTGATAAACCAACTAAACCTATAACAAAACAAATAGCGACATCTAGAGAAGTAACAACAAAGCAAATAAATTCTTCTTCTCCCATTTCCGCACAGATGTCAGATACCAAATTAGAAAATAATAATTTAATCGAATTAGAATTACCAGATGTTCAATATCCTTCTGCTGATAACTATATGAATAAAAATCATAAAAAAACTGCTTGGACTACTGTAAATAAAAATCAATCAAAACAGAAGCACGATAGAAAGAATATAATAGGTAAAGCAAAATCTACGGAACTAACCATCGTACCTAAGAAATCGTTTCTATACGTTTCTCGATTACATCCAAAAACAAAAACAGAAGAAGTCACAAATTATTTAACACAATATTTTCCAGAAGCAAAATGTGAACAAATGCAATCAAAGCATCCAGATCATTATAGTTCTTTTAAAGTGATGATTTTTTCTACAAACTTAAATGCAGCGTTAGATGAACAAAAGTGGCCTTGCGGAACTTACGTTACGCGATATTTTTTTCCCAAAAAACCACAGAATGTAAAAACCAAGTGACAAAGTATAAACACATTATAAATAACACAAACGTACCCAAGTCAAAACGACAATCGACAGAAAATGACAACTCTAAAGAACACACAAAAATTCTTCATTTAAATACGCAGTCTGTGAGAAATAAAATAAATGCAATGGAGGCATACCTTTGTGACAAAGATATACCAATTATCTGCTTGACAGAACACTGGTTAAAAACAGACGAAGTCGAGTTTTTAAAAATTTGCAATTATGTCGTGGCATCGTCATTTTCACGTAGTATCTCAAAGGGAGGAGGTTCTTTAATTTTAATTAAACCACTTTTAAATTTCAGATGTTTAAAACATGTTGTAAATTTGTCTAATGAAAAAGATTGTGAGTTATCTGGCATTTATGTAATATCATTAAATGTAGTAGTTTTATCTGTTTATAGATCACCATCTGGCAATTTTTCTTGTTTTTTAGCTAAAATTGAACAAGTTTTAAATTCCTTAAAAACAAAAAATGTCATAATGGCTGGTGACTTTAATATTTTATTTGGAAGTAAGAGTAGAGAATGCGTTCAGTTTTGTGATTTACTCGCTACATACGATATGGAAAAAATGGTAAACACCGCAACTAGAGGAAAAAACTGTATAGACAACGTATTCTTAAACTTTAATACAAAGGTAAGTTTTTCACTGTCAGTGGAAACAAATCTATCCGATCATCATGGACAAATTTTATATTTTTTACCTCCCACAACAGATAAAAATAAACAAAAATTAGTTAGTAAAGTTTGTCGTCCAGTAACTTTAGTTGGTGTAAATACATTTTTTAAGGAAATTTCTACACTTTCTTGGGACTTTATTGAGTACAATAATATATCAGCGGTTCAAAAATTTGACAGTTTTGTAAACATTTTACACAATAATTTCTTAAATGCGTTTCCTAATAAAACTTATAAATCTAAACCAAATTTTACATATAATTATAATTGGTTCAATAATGATATTAAGAATATGAGAGATCAGTTACTTTTTTTACATGAAACAAGTAAGTTGTACCCAAGAAATAATTTTCTAAAATCCCAAAAAACAGAATTTCGTAGAAAATATCAACTAGCAATAAAAACCGCTAAAATTGAATATAATGATTCGCTAATTAAAAATTCGAATTCATCAATAAAAACAATGTGGGAAATTATTAACGACAAGAGAAAAAACAAAACTGAATTAATGAATCACAAATTTACTTCAGACGATTTTAACAACTTTTTTATAAATGTAGCAGAGAACCTTGTTAAAAACGTTGATAGCTTTGATAGTTTTGACAGTGCAATAAACAACACAACAAGGATTGACGCTAAATTGAGCTTTCAATTTGAACCAACAACATTTAACATTGTTAGGGATATAATAACTTCATTAAAAAATTCAAACAGTCGGGATGTCTTTGGATTAACAGTAAACCTAATTAAAGTTATAAGAAATGTTATTGTAATTCCCTTAACTAAACTCATTAACAACTGTATTGCACATAATATATTTCCCGATACACTTAAGGAGGCATTGGTAGTTCCAGTCTTTAAAAAAGGAGAAATAAATGATATAAATAACTACAGACCTATATCGCTCCTGCCTATAATATCAAAGGTATTTGAAAAGGTTCTAGCTGCACAAATCAAAAATTATTTTGAAAAAAATAATTTGTTTTATAAAAATCAGTTTGGTTTTAGAAAAAACAAAAATACAACTTTGGCTTTAATAACTTTAATTGAAAAAATTATTGAAAGTTTTGATAAACAAGAGCATCTAATTGCAGTATTTTGCGATTTGTCAAAAGCGTTTGATTGTGTACAACATGATGTGCTGTTGGATAAACTTAAATCATACAATTTCACAAATAATGCCACACTCATGATCGCATCATATTTAAAAAATCGAACACAACAAGTAAAACTAAATGGGAAGTTATCTGAAAGAGGAAGGATCAGTTATGGGATTCCTCAAGGATCTGTCTTAGGCCCACTTTTATTTTTAATTTATATCAACGATTTACCACAAATAAATCTTCTTGCTGATTACATACTCTTTGCTGATGACACTACTATCACGATTAATGGAAAGAATCAGGCAGATTTAGCAGCATCGTCATCTAGTGCACAAGTAAAAGTGCAAAAATGGTTTTCTAAACACAAGCTAACGTTAAACCAAACAAAAACAGTTCATGTACTTTTTTCTCTCAGTAACTGCAACATTGATAATACATACAACGTTTGATGATCACACTCGATTTTTGGGCGTTATTATTGACAAAACTTTAAAATGACATATTCATATTGACAGCATTGCCAAAAAACTAATAATAAACATACATCTTTTTAGAAATTTAGCTAATTCTGTATCATTGCCAGTTCTTAAAACGGCTTATTTTGCTCTATGTCATTCTTTGCTCTCTTACTCAATTTTAGTCTGGGGTCAAGGTGCAGACTGGCAACGATTGTTTGCACTGCAACGCAAAGCTGTACGGATAATAAGTAATTTACAGTGTAGAGAAAACTGTAAGTCAAAGTTTTCAGAATTACAAATATTAACCTTGCCGTGTATTTATATTTATGAAATTTTAGTATATACAAAAATAAATCTAATGAAGTATAATTACAACAAATCTAAACATTCTTATAATACTAGAAATAAAAACGATCTACAGTTGCCAGCTTGTAGACTGACTAAATCACAAAAATCAACGAACTTTTTAGCACCTAAATATTTTAATAAACTGCCAGATGATATAAAATCTTTAGATAATAAACTATTTAAAAATAAAATAAAACAATTTCTACTAAAAAAAGCTTTTTTTTCGTATGATGAATTTTTAAGCTGTGATATAAAATCTGAAATTTAACTGTGGTTTACTGTGTGTTATATTGCAGTAATAATAAACGTTGACTGCGTATGTTTTATATAGTTAAATGTTATATAATTAATTATACATCATTTTAGATTTTAATAATTTTCTAGGGTTTTTTGGTGAAACTTTTAAATTTTAGATTTTTTTGACAATTGTAAATACGTTATTGTATCTTAACATGAATAAATATTATTATTATTATTATTATTATTATTAAATTAAAGATTAAATACTCGGGTTCTATTATTTATTAGTTAGTTGTATTAGCTATGCTATAATAAAGTTCTAAAGTTAATGCAAGCAATTTATTTTACACGTAATGTAACAGTAGAAAGGCACAAGGTAACTTATTCTAGTTTACGTTTAACATATAAACTGATACAGTAAATTAGTATGACTGTATGTAGTCAAAGCCGAGAATTGGCTGCCGCCCGATTCCCAAATGCGGCGTTGCGAATACATGACAAAAGACATAGCTACGGTAGATTTACCGAAGCGAAATACCAAAAATAGAAAACCGACAACACCACTTTCACCGGAAGCAACGAACCATACAGATAATCACTCATGCGCACCAAAGCGTACCACAAGAAGCAGATATAAACAACTAACTATCTAAACGAAAACCAGTCCACGTCTGACACGCAGTAAAGCAGCCGCTCAAACGAGGATTTTACGGTTAAGTAAACAAAGGCCAAATGACGGCTAAATGCAAGCTAAATCTAGTAACGAGTAACGTGAATTGCCGAATTGGAAACATTAACATTATGGCGCTACATTCAAAATCGCCCATAATAAAGAAATTGTTTATGTCGCAGCTATAGAAAAGTTTTTACATCATATTATTATATCTGTGTGACATAAGTAAAATAATCGTCACTAAACTTATATAAATGTTATATTCCAAACAAGACTTAATAAACCAACATTTTTTGATATAAATGTTACATTAATATTACATAAAACAATTTATGTTAACATAAGGTTACTAAACTTATATAAATATTATATTCCAAGAATGACTTAATAAATTAACATTTTCTGATATAAATGTTACATAAAACAATTTATGTAAATATAAGGTTGTCGTATTTATATAAATATGATATCAAGGTAACAGATTTGTTTAGTGGGTTACTTCTTGTTACTACTTTTTATTGTGTATCTTGAAACATAATCTCTTCAAAGGAAGTTAGTTTATTAGTAAAACTTCCATAATAGTAACGTGCGAAACAACCGAACAGAGAGAAGATATACTTAGAGGGGAATCTCCTGTATATAAACTTGGAACACAGTTTATGGCGCCCTACAACGGTTGTGGGGAAAACAAATAGCGCGAATTTTAAACTTAATGTGTGGGTGTGGATAGCACACATTGTTATTAAAATTATTTATTTTGAATGTTTTCTTGTTTTTGAAAGAATAGTTATGAAAATTGTCACTTTTTTATAATTATGCATTAAAAAAAGCGACTTATTTTATATAACATTTTTTATTTGCACAAATACAATATAAATAACTTCCAGTTTCATTCGAATCAACACCGTGTAAATATTGTAACAACTTTTCTTTAAAACGAATATGAAAACCTTCAGTTTTTAAATAGTAATAAACGTTAGAATGAAACACGTGTAAAAATAACTTGCATTATTTAGTCGATTTTATTCGAGAAATGCAATTCAGCGTTTTTAGCCTTCAAGGTACGAAAAAGAGGGAAATAAAATTTGCTGTATTTGTATTTTTTACCGATAATTATTCCATAGTGGCCTCTATAACGGTTGTGGGGAAAAGTTAAAACGTTATTCCTTTTCTCTCAATTGAAGTTACTCGTCTACAAATACTTAGTTTATGCACCCGAAACACTACTGCCTAGATAACCTCACTTTTCAGTTTACATTGCTTATTGCTTTGTTGCCTAGCTTCTATTAGTTTCGCCGTGTTGTCATATATACTTGCTAACAGTGTAGTAACAGATACTTTTTTTCTAGTATCTAGATACAGATACAGATACTTTTCATAAATTGTATCTAGATACAGATAAGATACTTTTTCAAAAAAAGTATCTAGATACAGTTACAGATACTTTAAGAAAGTATCTAGATACATGTCAGATACATTTTTAACAAAATCTTGAAATAAAATTTAAAACAAAGGTTCAGCTAAAAACACAATAACAGTATCCTAGGCAGCACATTACGTCTTATTGACGTCAGTGTGCTGCCTGGGCATTAAGCAAAACATTACCTTATCAACCTTAATTGCATAAAACAATACAAATTTACAAATAAAGGTTATTTTGTTTTAAAATTAATAGCAAGTTAAATGTCTTGTCATTATATTTTGACGTAGAGTTAATTAAACTACTAACACTAAAAAGTTTCTCCACTTCTTTGCTCTATTTGAGCTAATGAAGAAATTCAGTGTTGCCAATTGACTTTTTCGCGATTCCTTGCATAAACTATAAAAGTTCGACAATGACCACAATTGTACTCATAGTTCTACAAAGTTGAAAATTGTTTTCCTTTTTTAAAGTACCTATTACCCAACAAACACAAGGATGTCCCAAGGATGTCCCGGGGACATGATTTTGCGGATCACTGAATGTCCCAAAGGCATCCCATTTTGGTTCTGTGTACGTCCTAGGGACATTCATGGGACGTTCTTTTGTCACAAGTGTGTGCATCCCTACGATGTCCTTGTAGGACATCCTTGCGTATCCCCAACGGGACGTCCCTTTTAGATGACTGTAGGATATGTACTAGGTATATATGTATATTATATTTTTAATAAAAAATAACTTTATCAAATAAAATACAAATTTTTATTACATAAAACTATATTTTTAAATAATAATCCAAATTATAATCAAATAAAATAAATTTAGATTATTTCATTTTTTTATCTTCTCGATCCCGGCGTTCTTTGGCCCTCCTTAGCGAGTTTTTTATACTTTCTTCCCGATTTTTTAAGTGGTGCCTGAAACAATGCAACTACATAAGAGATGGTAATCGTCATGTAGAGTCGATAAAAAAGTTAATACGAAAAACTTAATTTGGTATTTCTATGTAATCAGAATTTACATTTTACTAAATTATAGAATTGATAAAGTGATACTTCTTTTGAAGAATGATTGATTGATCTTTTTGACGATTCTATTATTGATCAAATCATAAGAGATGATCGATTATAACCAGTTAAAAATTATTTAAATCGTTTTTTAAAAAAGATTTTGTAAACGCGTCAGTTTTGCAAATTCATTAACAATTTTTATACGTTTCGCATTTACATTTCATCAGAGGAATGTGATAAATACAAAATTATTTCTAGACGTATTTTTAACTACGAGAATACGCACAGTAATCATAATTATGAATACCAAGAACGCGATAACGTTAAAGTTTCTTAGTTAGATTAGCGATTTTGTGCCTTAACGGTCATGTTGACATTTTTGGATGACTTATTGCGAATCGCGACGATAAAAGTCGTGAGATAATGTCACGCTTTTAAACCTTAAATAATGTTTTGAGTAAAAAATTTTTTTTTACATAACAAATATTTTCAATTCACCGCATAGGTATGCGCGCGAGATGGGGCTTTAAATCACCATTGTTAATAATTATGATCTTTTAATTTCAATAAACTTTTATTAATTTTTAGTAATTCAAAATAATAATTATAAATGATGATTTTTATACATTATAAATAAATACAAGGTACCAAAAACTTACCAAATAAATTTGTTTATGCACTAAAACACCCAAAAAACGTTAGATAATAAAATAAAGAACAGATAAATAAAGTAGTCAGAACACAACTAAAACCAAATACAGAGTGCAAACGGTGCAAAGAGAGTGTACCACTTTGATATACCAAAGGAGCGTACGGGTGTTGAGTAGGCGCCAGAGAACAAGAAGGAAAGTGGGCACGCGCACTCAGTTTGCATTTGTTTTTTCCCGCATAGGACATCCCATCGTACGTTCTTCATTGACATCCTGAGGACGTCCTATTAAAGACATCCTATACAGGTCCGTTTTAAAGCCCGGGATGTAAAGACATCATTTGGACATAAAACGAACGTCCCTGGGACGTCGTGTGTTTGCTGGGTATGAATTTGGTTTGTTGGCATAAATTCTAACACGTCACATTTCTCAAGTAATACTAGATTATATAAAGTGTAAGTTTATACACTGTTTTCCTCAAAATTCCGCAACAGTTTATAATACTCACAAAATACCCGCTACTACATAAAATCTCCAAATTTAGTAGAATTCCACTAGAATTGGCGAAGCGGAATGAATTGCACTCGTAAAACATTGAATACAAAGTCTCCAAATTTAAATTGTAATGTACATGATGAACTGACAGAAAAAACTACTGCGGTGTTTAGAAAAAACTTGTATAATTTACAATTTCAGCAAGAAAAAGTATCTAAGTATCTAAACCACTCAGATACTACGAAAAATGTATTTAGATACAGATACAGTTACATTTTGTCCAGTGTATCTAGATATGTAACTAGATACTCCAAAAGTATCTAGATACTGTATCTAGATACTTGTATCTAGATACGTCACAACACTGCTTGCTAAAAGTACTTAAAAGATAATTAATTTCTTTTACATATTATTATATAATGTATTAGCTGATTCTTTATAACAGTTGTTGTTTTGTATATCCAAATTATGTAGTTTATTTGTATTAACACTCAGTTTAAGGACCGGAGGAGTTCTTTGGCTCTGTTCTTCCCCTCCCACAGCGGGTTCCACCAAACAGGCAAAACTTCGGTTAAAATTTAATGAGTTAAATTCGAATAAAAATTACGATTCATTTTTTTTGTTGTGTGTTTCATTTAACTTACTGCAGCCTTCCCACATATCGAGAGTAAGCAGTGTATAACGATTTTAATACAACGTAGATAGAGGTTAGAAGGTTAACTAGACGATCATAGCCACAGCGCACTGCTGGGCAGTAACAAATTACTTGTATTTCAAATATAGTATTTAAAATACAATTGTATTTTGTAATTTGTATTTAGATGCAATGTAAAATAGTATTTTGTAATTTGTATTTCAAATACATTGTTTGATGTATTTTGAGTATTTCAATTACATCAATTACTCAAGATTAAAGTAAATTAGTAAACCGTTAATTTTATACGTTTATGTCACTATTCAATTAAAGTCTGAAATCTGCAACAATTATGTAAAGTTTGCTTAATCGTTTCCCTAGTAGAGCAAAACGTTTCTAAATCATTTACATTTGTAACATTTTTAATACGCTTAAATGGTACATTAAAACGTTTATAAAACGTTTTCAAATCAATGTCATACTGCTTCAAAAGCGAATCCGAACATTGGTTTTTAGACGGTTTGAAGCGCATACAAATCGATTTCAGAAATAATACCAAAATTGACTGAAAAATTATTGCCTAAATCGTGTTTGTAACATTTTCAGTTAGTTTCCACTAAATATTAAACGGTGATGTCCAAAATGATTTACGGAGTTATCTACGTAACGTTGCAGAATAATACACAGTTATCATCTTTTAATGTTTCTAGAAACGTTCTTAATCTAAAAACATATCCTAAAGTAAGAAAAATGTTTATAAGATTAGATTCAATACAAGTTTATGTTCTTTTGCATCAGTGGAACGTCTACTTTCATTTGTAAATTTTATACATTATACGTAGTTTATCAGACGAACAATTTGAAAAATTAGTTTTTTTGAAGCGAAATAAACCCTTTTGTTAAAAAAAGGAGTTAAGTTTGACAGTGAATGAAGACTTTTTACAAGTTACTTTTGTGTTACAAATTATTTTGTATTTTTAATAGTAATTCAAATACTATTTTATATTTTGTATTTTCGACATTTTATATTCTATATTTTGTATCTAGCATTTTAAATACACAATATTAATGTAATTTGTATTTTGTATTTCAATTACCTAATAAGGTGTATTTTGCCCGCCGCTGCCACAGCGAGATGTCGCCGCTTTTTATTTTGTTCGCGGGTTTTAAATTTCAAACGCGAGTGGATTACATCACATGCACAAGCTTTAATTTTTTTTAAATTTTATACAGGTAATTTTCAAATTTGAATGCACTAAAGTTATCAAGTTTACCTAAGTTTTTAACATCATCACATATATGCAGTGTTGTGACGTATCTAGATACAAGTATCTAGATACAGTATCTAGATACTTTTGGAGTATCTAGTTACATATCTAGATACACTGCACAAAATGTAACTGTATCTGTATCTAGATACATTTTTTGTAGTATCTGAGTGGTTTAGATACTTAGATACTTTTTCTTGCTCAAATTGTAAATAGTAGTAAAAGTTTTTACTAAACACCGTGGTAGTTTTTTCTGTCAGTTCATCATATACATTACAATTTGAATTTGGAGACTTTGTATTCGGTGTTTTATGAGTGCAATTCTTTCAGCGTCGCCAATTCTAGTGGAATTCTGCCAAATTTAGAGATTTTATGTAGTACCGAGATTTTGTGGGTATTATAAACTGTTGTGAAATTTTGGGGAAAACCGTGTATGAACCTACATTTTATATAATCTAGTATTACTTAAGAAATGTGACGTGTTAGCATTTATGCCATCAAACCAAATTCATACTTAAAAAAAAAGAAAACAAATTTCAACTTTGTAGAATTATGAGTACAATATTGTAGTCATTCTGGAACTTTTATAGTTTATGCAAGGAATCGCGACAAAGTCAATTGGCAACACCGAATTTCTTCATCAGCTCAAATAGAGCAAAGAAGTGGAGAAACTTTTTAGTGTTAGTAGTTTACTATATATTAACTCTACGTCGAAATATAATGACGAGACATTTAACATGCTATTAATTTTAAAACAAAATAAGCTTTATTTGTAAATTTGTATTTTGTTATGCGGTTAAGGTTGATAAGGTAATGTCTTGCTTAATACCCAGGCAGCACACTGACGTCATATGACGACACTGACACGTCTTAATGAAGTCTTGTAATTTTGACGTCAATGAGACGTAATGTGCTGCCTGGGATACAGTTATTGTGTTTTTAGCTGAACCAAATAGACACTTTTTTTAAATTTTATTTCAAGATTTTGTTAAAAATGTATCTGACATGTATCTAGATACTCTTTTAAAGTATCTGTAACTGTATCTAGATACTAGAAAAAAGTATCTGTTACAACCAGAGGTGGGTAAAATGATTTTCAAAACCTATTTAAAATGGAAAATAGAAAATACATTCGTTAAATGTATTTAAAATACAAAGTAGAAAATGGTTTCTATCAAGCTATTTAAAATACAAAATAGAAAATGGATATTTTAAATAGATTTATAAATAGAAAATAGTTTAAAAACATTTAACTTTTTTACAGTATAACAGCCAAAGCCAATGACTAACTTATTTGTTTCAAACATATTGATAATATTACTATACCAAGAGGTTACTTACTGTTTATAGTTTACTGAGAAACAGTTTCTCAAATGATTCATTCTTCATAAACTTGCATTTGAGTCTCATGATCATTCCTTCATACGAGAATAAGCTTTCAACGGGAGCTGAGAAGAAAGAACTTCTTGACACCTTGATATTGATAATGATAAAACATAGTAAAAATTGTATCATTGTTTTGCAGTCCCCGAAGACTAGTGCTATCAGTGCTGGATTTACTTAGGCCGATAGGCTCAGACCTAGGGGCACATAATACTAGGGGGCGCGACGTATTAGTTATTATATACTAGCTGTTTATACTAATATTTAATTCAATGATAGAGGCTATTTCTCAAATTATGTTCGTAAGTGACTTATACAATACACAGATCACTGTCATTAAAGATTAATTTCTTGTGAAAAATTACCGAAAAATTGCTACCTTCCTTGTCATTAATAGACAAAAATTATTGGGCCTAGTTTAGAAACGTCCACACTTTAAATCCAACCCTGACTACCTATTCTCATTAAATAGAAAGTGGCTGCATTCAGGTAGACTCAGCGGCTGAGAAAAAGCGTAAGCGGCTTTTTCTCAGCCGCTGAGTTTACCTGAACAGCACCACTACACGACGCTGTCAAAACCATCTGAGTACAGTATAAACACGTAGGTATTAAATAACATTTGGGTATTTAAATACCTGCATCTTTGAATACCTGTGTTTACCGTTTATGCTTTTTGATGCTGTCGGTTTTTTTGAAGTTTATGGTTAACTTCATAATAGGGATTACGATTTAAAAGTATTTTCAGGCATTAAATGCAATTATTTGAAATTGTTATTTATACCTCTTAAAAATAATCTTTTTTACGATAGTGCAAAGGACTAATTGTAGGTTTTAGGATCCGGATTATTTTTATTTATACTTTTAGGTTTCATTTACAAGTACCCAAATATTAATTACGTCGAATATGTATAAAAAGACAAAAAAAAGAAGCACCCATTATTATTACAATGGTTTATTTTGAATGTTTTCTTGTTTTTGAAAGAATAGTTATGAAAATTGTCACTTTTTTATAATTATGCGCTAAAAAAAGCGACTTATTTTATATAACATTTTTTATTTGCACAAATACAATATAAATAACTTCCAGTTTCATTCGAATCAACACCGTGTGAATATTGTAACTACTTTTCTTTACAACGAATATGAAAACCTTCAGTTTTTAAATAGTAATAAACGTTAGAATCAAACACGTGTAAAAATAACTTGCATTATTTAGTCGATTTTATTCGACAAATGCAATTCAGCGTTTTTAGCCTTCAAGGTACGAAAAAGAGGGAAATAAAATTTGCTGTATTTGTATTTTTTACCGATAATTATTACATAGTGGCCTCTAACGGTTGTGGGGAAAAGTTAAAACGTTCTTCCTTCCTTCCTTCAATTGAAGTTTCTCGTCTACAAATAGTTAGTTTTGTAAACTGCGCTGGCGCTGTAGAAGCGCTGAGTAAAATGGCGACCGCTGAGTAGAAAAAAGCGAAAAAAAACTTTGCTGAATAAAATGGCGACCGCTGAGTAACATGCTGAGACTAAGCGCTGCATTCAGGTAACGAATTGCTCAGCTGCTGCTCAGCCGCTTACAGCCGCTGAGTCTACCTGAATGCACCCAGTGTTTATTCGTTAAGATTATAAGCGTTGCTAAGTTGCTTATAATCTGAACCAAAATAACCGCTAAAGCGTCTGTCACAATGATGTTAATGTTAATGTCAGTGTTAAGATGTTAATGGTAATGATAGTGTTAATACTGATTACAATCATGTTAACCAAATTCGTAACTGTCTTGCAAATTTAAAATTCGTGGTGTAATATGGGAGGAGCTACATTTAATTAGTTGCACCAATGGAAAAATTCTAAATTACTAAATCACAAAAAATTATGCTAGTATTTATTACCAAAAACTCATAATCATAATCTTAACCTTACATTCCTATGCTTACATTTTACCGCGCTTATTATTCTCGTTTCATTGCCGTTTTTCCTGTTTTATATCATTTTCTATTTTATTATCTTTCATGATCATTATTATCTTTCGTTAATTCTTTCTTTTACACGTTCCTGTTTTCGACGAATATTAGCGAATTTCCGTTATTTCAAATTTGAAGTCTGATCCGTCAAAAATTTAAGTCACACAAATCCCATGCGTAAGAGATCGCGTTTCTATTGGTAGATGTTAGTGGTGATGTTACGAAATCCAGAAATATTCTGTACTGTTAACATGTCCATCTAACATCACCATTACCATTAACATCATTGTGAACAGTTGCTAACAGAAAGCATTTTCTGTACTTTAACATTTTAACTAACATTACCACTACCATTAACATTAACATCATTGTGACAGGCCAGTAAAGCTAAGATTTGATAAAGTTGTTATTCGTTAACTGATTACAGAAAGTTGTACTATTACTTTAACTTCTTTGTTAACACATCCTTTAAGTTCTAAAGACAGAATCTCTAGTTCATTGAAAAACAATTGTTGAAGTTGTTTTTAAGCATCTTTAGAAATTCATTTAAGACACTGCACTAATCATATTACGGTCACGTGTTTAATTTTGAAAAACTTTCCGTTTTGTTATGGATATGCAGCAAACTTGCAATTTTATCCTACGCGCAGAACACCTTTACAGAACACAACAAAATACTATGGATGCTATGATCATTGATAAGAAAAAGGTTTTGATGGCCAGAACGCGAAAATTATGTAGCAGCAAAAGTTTGCACAAACGTCGGTATATCTAAGTCGCCTATGACTACGTTTATCTCGGAGGCTTCCATCCGATCGAAACTCCATCCGCTTGAGTCAAGTCAATCATCATTTCAAACTAAAGTGTTGTTGTCGACAAGCGCTTGTTCCGATTGGATAATCTTCGTTTCAGGCCATTTCAATTGAAAAAAGATGGAAGTTACATAAAAAGGATTTTTATAACTAACTTCACTTGGGCGCGAAGTGTATGAAACACGTTTTTTCGTAGATATCTGTGTTGTTTGGTTAAATATGGACGTAAAGAAGAGATATTGTAATAACAAAAAGAGGAACGAGTGGGGAAGTGAAGAAGTCCGTTATTTTATTAGCTTAATTAAAGCATTTATTTGCTGCTCGTGATTTTCTACTTTTCACAATTACTCTAGCCATTTCACATTCGGCATGTAGCTGCAATCTAAAATGGTTTTTATTTAAAAAAATTCACTAAAACTGTTTCACTTCTTAGTCTTGCTGTAGTAGGGCATTAATCCTTGTCCTATGACGCTGACGCCATTTCATCAAAAGTATAATATTATTATTCATCATATTACACATTAAAAGGTATAGATTAAAAACTAAAACCATAGCAGTCATTTTCCGTTTTAATATCATGTTGTTCGAGATAAATATTAATTTAACGAATAAGAATTAATGTAGGCAGAGGTAACAACAGCTGATTATCAGTGTTGTAACAGATACTTTTTTTCTAGTATCTAGATACAGATACAGATACTTTTCATAAATTGTATCTAGATACAGATAAGATACTTTTTCAAAAAAAGTATCTAGATACAGTTACAGATACTTTAAGAGAGTATCTAGATACATGTCAGATACATTTTTAACAAAATCTTGAAATAAAATTTAAAAAAGTGTCTATTTGGTTCAGCTAAAAACACAAGAACTGTATCCCAGGCAGCACATTACGTCTCATTGATGTCAAAATTACAAGACTTCATTAAGACGTGTCAGTGTCGTCATATGACGTCAGTGTGCTGCCTGGGTATTAAACAAAACATTACCTTATCAACCTTAACCACATAAAAAAATACAAATTTACAAATAAAGCTTATTTTGTTTTAAAGTTAATAGCATGTTAAATGTCTCATTATATTTCGACGTAGAGTTAATAGTAATAAACTACTTACACCAAAGATAAACTAACACTAAAAAGGTTCTCAACTTCTTTGCTCTATTTGAGCTGATGAAGAAATTCAGTGTTGCCAATTGACTTTGTCGCGATTCACTGCATAAACTATAAAAGTTCCATAATGACTATAATATTGTACTCATAGTTCTACAAAGCTGAAAATTGCTTTCTTTTTTTTTAAGTATGAATTTGGTTTGATGGCATAAATGCTAACACGTCACATTTCTCAAGTAATACTAGATTATATAAAATGTAGGTTCATACACGGTTTTCCCCAAAATACCACAGCAGTTTATAATACCCACAAAATACCCGCTACTACATAAAATCTCTAAATTTGGCAGAATTCCACTAAAATTGGCGACGCTGAAAGAATTGCAGTAATAAAACACCGAATACAAAGTCTCCAAATTCAAATTGTAATGTACATGATGAACTGACAGAAAAAACTACCATGGTGTTTAGTAAAAAAATTTACTACTACTTACAATTTGAGCAAGAAAAAGTATCTAAGTATCTAAACCACTCAGATACTACGAAAAATGTATCTAGATACAGATACAGTTACATTTTGTCCAGTGTATCTAGATATGTAACTAGATACTCCAAAAGTATCTAGATACTGTATCTAGATACTTGTATCTAGATACGTGACAACACTGCTGATTATACTTCAATACAATAGCGTTGATGTCGTCAATCGCGATCTTTACATCCACTTCACCCAATTCAAGCCGGCAAAACTAGAGGATCGGATTGTCTCGGCGGATCCGATGGAGAAGTCAAGCACACCTGTTTATCTCGTACAACTGAAGTGGATGCATACGATCGGATGGACTTTCGATCGGATGGAAGTCCCCGAGATAAACGTAGTCTATGAGTATGAGAGAAGTATTTAAAATAGAAAATGGTTCTAAATTTCCATTTAAAATAGAAAATGGAAAATAGATTTAAGTTAAGTATTTGTAATAAAAATCAATTACTCTGTATCTTTTATTTAAAGACAACTAACAAAAAGTTAAAACTAAAATTGCGTTGCATTGAACACTGCCAAAGTTGTGTGGTATGAGAGACACTTGCTAGCAAAATGCTGATGACGCTGATAATACGAAATATAGTAATAAAGAAGTGCAACTGTTTTTGAGTAACACTAAACAAGATGTACGGAAATATGGGAGTAAAATCAAAAAAAATTTGTCGAATTTGTTCACTAGAAATAGTAGAAACCGAGCAGTATTACTATCTGAATAACGACAATAAGTTAATGCTACAATTCAAATTGTTGAACTTTCTACCAAAAATTGTAAGTATAACTGATTATATTCTATCAAGTAACATAAACTTTCTTACAGGATCTAAACGTCACACCAAATCCAATTGCTTGTAACAGATGTATGATTGCCATTGAAGAAATTTATGAATTCAAGCAACTGTGTATAAAAACGGAAATGACTGTAAGAAACTTAAGACAACAAGGTGTAATTAAAGAGGAGTTGCAAGCCAATAAAACTAAGGTAGAACTTGCAAATTTGCAAATCATCAGCGATAACTACTTGGAAATTAATAAGGATGTGCCTGTATGCTTTGAGGAACCTTCAAAAACAAAACTGTATTATTGCTACAAATGCAATTTCAATTCTAACAAAAAAAGTATTTTAATTCAACACCTGCAAATGCAGCACGCTGGCAGAAAACCATTTAAATGCAATGTATGTGATTACTGCTGTATTACCAAATCGAGGTTAAAAAGGCATATGCGTACGCACACTGGTGAGAAACCATTTAAATGCAATATATGTGATTTCCGTAGTAACAATGTGACAAATTTAAAAATGCATATACGTAGGCACGCTGGTGAAAAACCATTTAAATGCAGTATATGTGATTACTGCGGTATAACCAACTGGGATTTAAAAAGTCATATGCATACGCACAGTGGTGAGAAACCATTTAAATGCAATGTGTGTGATTACTGCTGTATTACCAAATCGAGGTTAAAAAGGCATATGCGTACGCACACTGGTGAGAAACCATTTAAATGCAATATATGTGATTTCTGTAGTAACAATGTGACAAATTTAAAAATGCATATACGTAGGCACGCTGGTGAAAAACCATTTAAATGCAGTATATGTGATTACTGCGGTATAACCAACTCGGATTTAAAAAGTCATATGCATACGCACAGTGGTGAGAAACCATTTAAATGCAATGTGTGTGATTACTGCTGTATTACCAAATCGAGGTTAAAAAGGCATATGCGTACGCACACTGGTGAAAAACCATTTAAATGCAATATGTGTGATTACTGCTGTATCACCAACTCTCACTTAACAAGACATATGCGTACGCACACTGGTGAAAAACCATTTAAATGCAATATGTGTGATTACTGCTGTATCACCAACTCTCACTTAACAAGACATATGCGTACGCACACTGGTGAAAAACCATTTAAATGCAATATGTGTGATTACTGCTGTATCACCAACTCTCACTTAACAAGACATATGCGTACGCACACTGGTGAAAAACCATTTAAATGCAATATATGTGATTACTGTAGTAACCGAATGACAAATTTAAAAATGCATATACGCACGCACACTGGTGAGAAACCATTTAAATGCAATATATGTGTTTACTGCTGTATCAACAAGTCGCTTTTAAAAAGACATATGGGTAAGCACACTTGTGAGAAACCATTTAAATGCAATACATGTCATTACTACTGTACCACCAAGTCGAATTTAAAAAGTCATATGCGTAAGCACACTGGTGAGAAACATTTTAAATGGAATATATGTGGTTAGTGTAGTGACCAAACGCCAAGTTTAAAAAAGCATATGCATAAGCACACTGACTGTTATGTTTCTTATATTCACCTCTTGTAGTTCGTTAATCAATTATAACAAAGTATTTTTATAAACCTTTATTTTAACACTTGTCACCAACGCCGTTTATATCTAATGATCTCTACAGTCTTGCCTAATCTATGACATCTCCCTTTCTTTTCAAATATAAGAACATGAACAGCTTAAAACTAAACATATTCGTTTAAGTACAGCGGTTTTTTAATTTCTCTTCCACTTTGGGTAGTGTTTGAATTTTTAACTTCTGCACCCTTACAACTGTCACTCATTACTACTTCTTTATCTACTTCTTGTAACTCATTTCCTTCCTTTTGCTTTAACAAATCTTTCCTATTTGTGACTAAATGCTCATTTGTATCAGTTATTAAATCATATGACCTATTTTTTTACCCCTACTAACTCTGGTTATTGTAACGGGCTATTTTTACCACTTAAAACTACCTCGTCTTTGCGTTGTAACTCAGTTAAGGGTTTTACACATTTCCTATCGTAGTAATATTTCTGAATTTCGGATCTATTTTCTAAATTTTGTTTTCCAAATTTTAATCTCCGGAACCCTCTAAAACTGGTAACAAACCTCTAACTTTTCTATTATATAAAATTTCTGACGGCGATTAATATTGTGAGTTGCAGGAGTATTTCTTAACTCTAATAAAGCTAACTTTGCCTTTTTCAACATATTCTTGATAGTCTGTACATTTATCTCAGCTAACCCATTTGATTGTTTAAAATATGGACTTGAAAAAATACGTTGAAAGCCCCAAAGTTTTACAAATCTCTTGAAACTACTACCAGTATAATTGGTTCCATTATCAGTATATAACTTTTCTGGAATACCATGTCTCGCAAACAATGATTTCATTACATTCACTGTGCATTCACTTGTTAAGTTATCTAATTGAATTGCTTCTATATACTTAGAAAAATAATCCACCACTAAAACTTGATGTTTTCCTAATTATTATTGGTTCTTTTTGATTTGACTTTACTTTTAAAGGATCAGGCGACATTCCCGATTTACTAAATACATTACCCAAATACTTAACCTCATTAATACCAAATTTACACTTTTTAAAATTAAATTTAACATTATATTCTTGAGCTCTCTGTAATACTCTCTCTAAGTGGTTATCGTATAATTTTTAACCTACCAGTGCTTCTTCACTTGTAAGATTTAACTGTGCTTCAAATTCCACCAGCTCCTCAAATGGAAAATATTGTTTTATCGCTTCAGTATTTTTTCTGGGTCTTCTTTCGGATAATTCCAGTTTCATCAGTTTTTTTTTGTATAGATTTTAAATAAATAAAATTTTCCAGCTGTTTATAAATTTTTTCTAAACTGTTTTACTGAATTAAAGTGTTTTATGTAAAATTACTTACCCATTTTTATAGACAAATTTGTTAAAATGTCTCACTTATGCTGTACATACGTATGCGATTCGTCCTCCTCTTGTTTTAGTGATTGCTCGTTAACTGGTGGTAATTTTGAAGTTGTAGCAATCTGTGTTACAAATTCTCCTTGAACTTCATAACTTTTAGTTACTATAATAAATATAATAAAAAAATTATTCTGTATAAAGAAAAAAAAGAATTATTTGTACTATCTGATTTTATTGCTGGAATCTGCTTCGTTGCATTGTCAAGATTTTTACCATCTGCAAAACCATTATATAAAAGCAATGTAATAAGACTAAAATGTTGTTAATGTCTGCTGTTCTTATTTAATTGTGGTGGTTTATCGGTACTTTCGGTACTATCTGCAACAAAATTGAATTTATTACAATTGATGTTAACTCTTTATTATTATCAACCAGTACTGCTGAAATAAATTTTAAACTGTCAAAATTGATAGCTAAAATAACTGGTTTACGTTCATGGCTGGCATCTAAGTTCAACCACTTGCTTTTCAGCTTTGGTCGTCGTCTTAATAACATATTTTTATTTATTTGTTTAAATTAGAAAAAAGGATGTTTAAATGTAAATTGTAAAAACAACAGCAAATGCCATCTACAAAATTAATTTTCAAGTATAAAATTGATCAAACACAAAAAGTTCTTTGTCTTCAACGAACTAACTACGATGTGAACACATATTTTTACAAAGATGAACATTTTAGTCTCGGTCTTAGTAATATATTAACAAGATTCAAGAATATAAATAATCGGTCAACAATCATCAGGATGTAGAATTGGGAACACAATACTGTTCAAACTGCACACATTTTGATTTTATAGTACTTATTGGCACTCCTACATTCGATATTTTATGTGACGATGTCAGTATATAAATCTTCAAATTGTTGGATTCACAGGGGGATGTAAACAAAATTTTTAAAATATTATACGAATTGATTAAAGCACAATCAACAAAATCTTTATAAAACATTTTCATAATTATTGCAATATTTCCATCTAGTAATATGCAACAATTATATTGGGTTTGTTGCAAGATATTTTAAAGGTTTTAAATCGCACTGAATAAATTTGGTCCATCTTTTTGACAATTACTGGATAGCTTACAGAAATATTATTGTGATCTGTAAAACTAGGAATCTGAAAACGCGCAGGTACTTATTAGAAGAATGGGATGCTTTTAAAAGTACGACGCCGGGAAGCGGGCGGGATCTTAGGGGGGAATTTTGTTAGAGATAGCAATACGCGTTTTACCCTGAAGTTTCTTTGTATAATGTGTTTTTGTTTTCTCAATCTTTGTAAATTGCTAGGTATATGTATGTAGAATCATTTTAATCCATGTAAGCCTGTCTGTTTTTGTATTTGTGCTTTAAACGCAAACCAGGGTAGTTTTTAGACTTGTTTTTTTGTTTGAAGATAGCTCGGTTAGCCATTTTATGTTCCCGTTATTTCTTTTGTTTTTCTCTGTGCCAATTTATGTTTCTTTTAAAAACTATGTTTAAACAATAGTAGTTTATTTTACAGTTAAAATTTTATTTGTTCATTAAATATCAACTTGCTCGAGTCCCGTACCCGAATGACGGAGCACGTTTTATTGTAACTTTCTTTTGTTTGATCATTGTTTGTGTGTTTTATGAATTGCTCAAATTGCTAGAAGTTAGAATTGTTTTATACTATGATATTCATACATTCATGACGGGAAATAACCAATTGTACGATAGCCGGTACAAAGACCGTTATGTGAATTTATTTACCATGAGGGGCATACAACGTGGTTGCAGGTAGTTCTCATACTAGGGAAACCCTGTGTTTTTTATGTGAAATAATGCAACTTGAATCTATGATATAGACAAGTGCCTGTTTCGATACATAAATTATCGTCACCGTAGGTCGCTTCTATAATAATGAACCCTACATTTTGTGACATTTGTTTGATATTATTGTGTGTTTTGTAATTTGATGGGCCTTTATTTCAATAATACATAAGGATACATAAAATGTGGCCGCTGCTTTTCAACTTAATGTATATCATGTCTATTCACTAACTTAGTTCTTTTTGTACTACCAATGGTTCTACCAACTTAACTAACGCGCGTAATTTGAAATTTAAAAATGAATTACTACAGTTTATTATGTGTATTTTGGTTCTTGCTTGTTTTCTTATGTGTCGGGATTTGAATCTGTTATTGTACCTGCTTATCGGAACTTTTTATTTAAACTCACGACATTCTAACTTCTAGATTGACTGTGTAATTTCATTTATCTGAAAAAGGTTACAATAAAATGAGTGACGTACATGAGTACTTGTTAATTTAATTTGCTACTGTGCTATTTTGATTCGACCCAAATGTAATTTATTCGTCGCCTGTTAATTGTAATGATATGATGTGCCGCATAGCTAACCGAAGCATTTATGCGGTTGGCTTTTATTAATTCATAATTTCCCACTAAACATTTTTATATAACATTTATGTAAATACAATATAACAGTTTTACATGTTATATAAATTATTAGGTCACATTGACGTAGCATTTACATTAATTTCATGTAAAATGTCCAGAACATGTTACCTCAATTGTGATATAAATTGGATGTAACAATTTTACATCATTGTGTATGTATATATAATATATATGTTACATAAAAATTATATTATTTATTATGTCAATATTATATCACGTTAACATTAAATTGATGTAATTAACTAAGTAATTTGGATGTAATGTTAATGTATTATGTACATTCATTTTTTATCACAACTTACTTGTTTTTTTACATAAACTTGTTATGCAGATATTACTTTGTTAACAATAATAATAATAGCAATAATAATAAATGTTTATTTAAAAAAATAATATATAATATTAAAACATACGTATAATACAAATCAAAAAACGAAAAATAGTCTACTTTGATTTTGGTGTTCTTTGGTAGCGTTGTTTACTCAATCGAAACCATTCTTCAATTTGATGTTCAATTTCAAAGACATCAGTTGTTTTTTTTAAAGAAGGTTCGTCCTTTGGAAAATAAATAATTATTTAACATTTAGATATGGAAAACGCTAATTTTATATTGCTTTATATAAATAAATTTATACTGAACAGGTATAGTTATAAAACAGAGTATTAGTTGTTTATAAATTTTGTAGCAAGAACTGAGTCAAATACAATATTTGTTATATTATTAATATTTATTTAAAACATATATGTCTACATTGCAGTCGTCTATATGTGACTGCTCACTAAGTAACTTAATACAATTCATCCATGCGCACTACATAGCTAATCTTATAACACCTTCCCCTTCAATTATCAATTACATTACATTCATAATCAGATAATTTTTTAGGTACATTGATCCGCCTGCCCGATCTGGTTACTGTTGATTTATTTGGATTACATGGCAACTTTAATAAATCATCAGCAGCATCATTTTTTATAAGATCGTCAACATCAACACTAGATTTAAAATCTGTTTTAATTTTAGATTTCCTTAAAAACTGCGAGTTTCGCCTATACTGTTGGTTACTCTCATTTCGAACTATGAAAGAACGCGGTTCTTTACATTTGCTCTCAATTAAGGCAGGCTCCCATTGCTTGTCTTTATATAAAAACACTGAATCTCCAACTTTCAATTCGGGCCTGGCTATTGCATTTTTATCATGAAAATATTTATATTTATTTTGATTTAAAATAATCTGATGTTGACCATCCTGATTCAGAACAGGTTTCAATAATTTGTCATTAATAGGGATTTGTGTTCTTAACAATCTATTGTTTAATAATTGCGCAGGGGCGTAAGAAAGTCCAGTTATAGGTTGATTTCAATATTCGAGAAGTGCAGCATCTATATCATTACACTTTCTTAGAATATTTTTGCAAATTCCAACGCTTTTTTCAGCCATGCTATTGGAGCGGGGGTAGCGAGGGCTCGAATAATTAAATGTGAAATTCCATTCAGAAGCAAAAGTTTTCATTGGACTCGAATTAAACGGCACATTATCAGATATTATTGTTCGCGGCACTCCGTGTTGAGAAAATATGACTTTTAAAATTTTAATTACCTCATTACTACTTTTATTTGTTAATACATGTAACTCGACCCAATGTGAATAATAATCAATTAACGTTAAATAACTGCTTCCTGCCCAATCGAATAAATCTATCCCTACTTTTTCAAACGGTAAGTTAGGTGCTGGGTGCGGTATTAATGGTTCTTTTGGCATTTTATTTTTATATTTTTGACAAATTCTGCATTCGGCAATAAAATTTTCCAAATCAAGATTTAAAGTTAGGCCAATAAAGTATTTGTCTAGCTCGATTTCTGGACTTGCTTATTCCCATGTGTGGTTCGTGAAGTTTCTTAAGATAAAAATTTCTTAGTTTTCGATGAATAACTATTCTGTCATTCATGAATAATAATTCTTCTTCGATACACAGCTTATCTTTCATTTTATAAAAAGTTTTGAGTTCATCATCTTTAATTTAGAATACTTTGCCCAACTTACATATAAATATTTGATAACATTTTATAATGTGTCATCATTTTCAAGCTGAAGTTTGATTTCATTTTTTCTTACGTCTGATACGCCAACGTATTTATGTAACGCAAGTACAAGTTGTGTCATCGACGGGTCATCTTTCACCGCATCTTTTATAAATGCTCGCGACAATAAGTCTGCTAAATACATGAATTTACCTGGTAGGTATTTTACATCGAGATTGTATCTAATAAGTTTTAATTTCATCCTTTGCAATCTGGATGACTTAATATTACAAATATTATTTTTCATAATAGATACAATTGGACGATGATCAGTCAAAATTTCAATTGGCGATTTGGAACCACATATGTAATATAGAAACTTTTTACAACCACTGACAATCGCTAACATTTCTTTTTCGGTTTGGCTGTAACTCTTTTCAGTTTCTGTTAAGGCTCTAGAGCCATAACATATAGGCTGATCATTATGCAACAAAACATATCCTAATCCATCTTTTGATGCGTCACAATGTATTGTAACTGGTTTGTTTCTTATTAAAATGAGTCAGGATAGGTCTACTACTAACTAAAGTTTTTAACTTGTCTAATGATTCCTCATGCTTAGGTAACCAGACAAACTCAACATCATCTTTAAGTAATTCGCGCAAATTAGCAGTTACGCTAGCCATATTCGGGATAAAACTTCTCAAATAATTTATAAACCCTAAAATTCTCTGAAGTTCTTTTTTATTTTTAGGACTTTCTATAGCTCCTATAGCTTTAATTCTATTTAAATCTGGTTTTACACCCTTACTAGAGAAAACATGTCCAATGTACCTCACTTCAGATACTTTATACTGCATTTTAGCTTTATTAAATCTAACCCTTTCTTTTCGAGCTGTCTCAAAAACTAAGTTCAAAATTTGATCGTGTTCTTTCTCATCTTTTGCAGCAATGAGAAAGTCATCAAAGTATACTTTTAACCCTTTAATGTTATCAAATTTGTTTTCTAGGCATCTTTGAAACAACTCTGGAGCTGGTGAAACACCCATTGGCAATCTTAAAAACTTATAATAACCGAATGGCGTTGCCATCGTACACAGATCTGCTGAGTCTTTATCAAGTTCAAATTGATAACCATTTTTAAGATCTAATAAAGTAAAAAATTGTTTATCGCTTAAAATCATTCGCTAATTCCTCTAGAGTAGGAATTAAATGACGTTCTCGTATTAAAACTTTATTAAGATCAGATGGATCAATGCAAATTCTTACAGACTCTTTATTAGATTTTTCAACAACAACCATATTACTAGCAAAATTTTTAGGCATTTCTACTTTTTCAATTATGTTTATTCGTTCCATTTCCTCTAATTTGGCTTTAACTGTATCGCGTAAATGAATCGGAATTCGTCGAGCCGGTTTAACAACTGGTTCAAAATGATCTTTAATTTTAAGATGACATTCAACATCAATTTTACCCAAACCGGTGAATAAATCGATGTTTTTAGATATTATTAGATCTTTTTCACATTGTACCGAATTAATTCGATTTAACAATTTAAATTCTAAACAATCGTTCAATCCTAGTAAGATTTCATCATCATTATTTTCAATAACAATGAAGTTTACTTTATTCTTTAAGTTGTTTATTTTACATTCCAAGTTTATTATTCCCATTACTTTTAATTTAATGCCACTATAACCTTCTAATTTAATATTAGTTTGAGAAACTTTATGAGACGAATTCAAATCGTAAACAATTTTGCTTGGGATACAACTTATCTCGGCGCCAGTATCAAGTTTAACATTAAACAATTTACGTTCTATGTCGGCAATTTCTACCCACTGCTTGCTTTTATTTTTATCGTACTTTTTCACTGAGTCATAGTTTAATGAACTAATTACGTATTCTTCACTACTTTCATCTGTTGATATTTCTTGAATTTGTTGAACTTCCCTTACGGAAGTACCCTGGCCGGACCCATCGTTACCGAGTCTCCTGTTTCGAGTAGCACTATCACTTTTGATAAAACACCTTGTAGCATAATGGTTCCACATTGTTTTCCATAAGCTGGATAGCTGGAACGTTCATGTTCGTATCCGCATTTCCTACATTTGTAAATTTCGTTACTTTGTTTCAACGGCTGTCTTCTAGATTGGCGTCTCTTCTGTTTAACAGTGTCAACCTCTACTATTTCTAATGGACGATTCTTTATGGCTTCTATTTGCAATTTTCCAATTTCTGACGCTTTACATGCATCGATTGCCTTCTGCAGACTCAAGTCTGAATCTCTTAATAATCTTTCCTGTAGGTTTTGATGAAATAATTTAGTAACTGTTAGCAAATACTTTATTGTAGTAACTTAAATTGTTTAAAACACACCGAACACTCGCATAACATGTTTAACATAACGTGATCTTAACACTATTCCAGAGAGAAGATAAGTTTATGGCGCCCTACAACGGTTGTGGGGAAAACAAATACCGCGAATTTTAAACTTAATGTGTGGGTGTGGGTAGCACCCATTATTATTACAATGGTTTATTTTGAATGTTTTCTTGTTTTTGAAAGAATAGTTATGAAAATTGTCACTTTTCTATAATTATGAATTAAAAAAAGCGACTTATTTTATATAACATTTTTTATTTGCACGAATACAATATAAATAACTTCCAGTTTCATTCGAATCAACACCGTGTGAATATTGTAACAACTTTTCTTTAAAACGAATATGAAAACCTTCAGTTTTTAAATAGTAATAAACGTTAGAATCAAACACGTGTAAAAATAACTTGCATTATTTAGTCGATTTTATTCGAGAAATGCAATTCAGCGTTTTTAGCCTTCAAGGTACGAAAAAGAGGGAAATAAAATTTGCTGTGTTTGTATTTTTTACCGATAATTAGTACATAGTGGCCTCTAACGGTTGTGGGGAAAAGTTAAAACGTTATTCCTTTTCTCTCAATTGAAGTTACTCGTCTACAAATACTTAGTTTATGCACTATTCGAAAACTGCTATATTCAATCTTATTATATACATGGTGGTTCGTAATTTTCATTGCCACCTTACAACAGGTTTCTATCTTTAACCCCTAGGACAATTCGGTCTCGTAAGATGCTATCTTTCAATTCTCCATATTCGCACGATTTTATTAATTTTCTTAAATCAGTTAAAAAATTATCGAAAGCTTCATTCTCTTGTTGTTCTCGTTTATTAAATGTAAATCTTTCCATTACAATATTCTTCTTCGGACTACAATAAACTTCAAAGGATTTGAAAACTTTGTCAAAATCTTTCTTTTCTTCTTCAGACAAATCAAATGTATCGAAAATTTCTAATCCCTCTTCTCCAATTACATTTAATAAAATAGCTGTTCTTACCTCTGCGAATTTTTAATATGTCCCAGGTAGCACATTACGTAGATTCCACGTGACTTTTTGGTGACCAATTACGTCGACTTCACCACAAAAACGACGTAAAGGAGACGTCCTATGACGTGAATTTGTCACAGTCGAATTGACGTAATTAAATCACGTCACTTCACGTCTTCTTTTGACGTCCTATAGACGTCGAATTACTTATTTATTTGTACCAGGGGGAAGGGAGGTAATTAGCATTATATATGCTAAAAATAACTAAATGAATATCATAGTATCTCTTTATTACAAATTAACATTTATCTCTAAAATAGACAAAATGAAAATAAAAAACGTAAAAAATTCTGTGTCGCATTTACATATAAAGTAACAAGTAACAAAAAAATACACAATAACAAAAAAACTATTCTGAGGTATGAAACAATGGTGCTGCCACCCACTCACTATCGTTAAAAGTTTGAATTATAATGTTATCTGAAACAAAACAGTAAAATCTGATTTTGAGTATGAGTTAATAACTAAAACACAGTTCTGCATTAAAATTTTTGTATATTGTTTGCATTTAGAATTAGTTGCAATAGGTCCAAAATCATGCTCTATTTGATGTTTAATGTCATAATCGACATAATAATGCAAATCACGGTAGTGGGTAGGTGTTAAACAATTTAGTAACTAGCAATACTTAAAATAAACAAACTCACGTATTAATTAATTAATCTTGATGCTTTTGAGCATGCTTCCGTTTGATTTCACTTTCAAAACGCTTTGGTGCATGTTTTAACCAATCCTTGGTAAATTTGTCAATGTTACTTTCAGTAATTTCCTTGCAAGCAAGTTGAATTGCCCCTAAATCATGTGATTTAGTGAACACAATTCTCAAAAATCAAAAAAAAACTTACGAATAAGAACTTTCCTTGCATTTAACTCTACAAACGCTCCTTTTTTTTGACGAATTCCCAAAAAACTAAATTTCATTGCAAACTCATTTGTCATAAGTTTTCTGAGAACTGCATTTGTCTTAGTCGTTGGATCTCGACCTCCCAAGCCAGACAGATATGATGCCTAAAACATGAGTAGATGCAACACAGCAAAAATATTTTAAAACAATTAATTACCACTGCAGACAGATTAGTATTATTACTAAGATACTCCTCCAATCTTCTTAAATCAGTCAGGTTTGAAACTGGAAGTGTCAATTCTAAGTCATCAGGTAATTCAAAGGCTTTTATAGAGTTATTGTGAGTATTGGTAGTTAATAGTTTTAAAATTTGTCTGTTTTGGGTCCTAATTGTAATTAAATAATCCAATACTTGATCACAGAAACCTGTAATTGGGCAATAAAATTTAAATTTTCGCATATAAATTATAAAACTACCTTTTGATTCACTGCTACTTTTAGTTAATGTTGGAGTTGAAAAGCCAAACTGGGCGTCACCATTGATGTCACCTTTATCAGTTTTGGATGTGGATGGCGTTGATGTACATGAAAACGATTGACTCAAGCGGGAGGAATTTGAAGCACATGTACTCTTTAAAAACAGGACTGCTAGTTGCTGAAAAATAAAAACTTAACTTTAACTAATTATTTCAATTTCTTCACTCACAAACTGGACTAGATAAAGGAATAATATTAATTCCACTATTATTTAGAACTGTCGACACATCTCTGATTCTTGGAGGCATAGAAAGCTTACTGGAATTTCTACAATCTTCCTCATCACTTGATGAAAAGTTTCTTTTTGCATTCAAACGCCTCTTTTTTTTCTACTTCAAGTTCTTCTTGTTCACTTTGTATATCAGATGTGAATTCACATTTTTTACATTTTTCTTTAACTTTAAAGAAATCATCTAACAACAAAAAAGAAAAGAGAACTAATTTTAGTAAATATTTTCGTATACTACCTTCCTTGAAAAAACATCTTTTTATTTTGTAAATCGACCAGGTTTCTTCTTCTGGAAGATCTCCTTTACGAAGTGCTTTGTCAAAGGCCTCTCGATGCTTTAAAGGAGGCCACCAAACTTCTTGCTTCTTAGGAGTTAACCAAGAAGAATGAACCAATTCAAAGACTCCAGCTCCAGACTCCTCTGAAAATTCTATACCCACGAAAGCCATGTGTTAGATATTAATAACCTCTTGAAAACTAAAATACAAACTACATTAATTGTGCTCAATAGACTAAATAAACAAAAACATTAGTCAAATAACTTAAATAAAACAACTCAAACATCAATTTGGCACGCTTTTTGTGATTTTATCATTGATTTTATCAATCCAATGATTTAGTTATAATTGATCTCGAGAATAATATTTCAACAATTTTGAATTAAGTAGGTAGATGCTTACCTGGGCAATAAATTGCAATTGAAAATTGGACCACTGTCACCATACTGTCACAGCAAACGATTGGCGGGATCATAGAGCGGGATAGCAAACATCAGCACATTGAGGTTCTGTTGAGGTTAGGATACGCAGATACGTTTAAATGCGCAGTGGGTATAATTAGGAAAGCGGGTAATTTAAATTATAAATTTCAAAATAAAAGGTGGTAAAATTCAAGTAAAAGCTAATTTATGATAAATTATCTGTTCGGTTAATTAATTATTGCACGGACTTTTCTTACACTATTTATTTGAACGTGTCGGTCTGTTGAATAAATCAGATTTGTCCTCTCCAAATTCATAATGTTTTTATGTTATATTTTTGAGAAAAAAAATGAAAAAATTAAGACGTAGAATATACGTGTACCCAACGTACTTTAATCACGTCGTTACCAAGTGATCCACCACACGTAATATCACGTCTATAATTGGTCGTTCGACGTGGTTGACGAAGAAACACTATATATCTACGTGATAACCACGTAATTTGACGTACTGTGCTACCTGGGGTCCTGAGGCTTTCATGTACACTTCAAATGCACTTTTAAATTTTCTAAAGTTTTCTGCTACGTTTCCCGTAGAAAAATCAATACCCTTTGGCGGTTTAAATTCCATTTTTCTTTTAATTCACTTCAATTTCTTCTTATTTATATTCTTCTTTTCAATTGAAACATACACTTAATTATTACAATCGCAAGACTGCGCCATGTTATATTATTAATATTTATTCAAAACATATATGTCTACATTGCAGTCGTCTATATGTGACTGCTCACTAAGTAACTTAATACAATTCATGCATGCGCACTACATAGCTAATCTTATAACAATATTAACTAAAATAAATATCTATGTATGAGCTGAGCATGCAAAACATAGCTTGGAGCAGTTTCATAACCGATTAAGGAACATATTCCAAATTCCTTTGAAAAAACAGTTGCTAGACGTTTATTAGTAGTATATGTACAATGGACAATGGTAGTATCTTTCATGTCCTTGTCTCCAATTTCAGTTATTTTGTAATGATAACTAACAAAAAGTTAAAATTAAAACTGCGTTGCATTGAACACTGCCAAAATTATGTGGTATGGCAGGCACTTAGCAACGTGCTGATCATGATATTCTGCTCATCTTTGATTCTGCTGATAGCTGATATCTTTGATGCTGATAATACGATAGATAATAAAAGTGCAACTGTTTTCAAGCAACACTGAACAAGATCTACGGAAATATGGGAGAAAAATCAACAAAAATTTGTCGAATCTGTTCATTAGAAATAGTAGAAACTGAGCAGTATTACTTTCTGAATAATGACGATAATTTAATGCTACAATTCAAATTGTTGAACTTTCTACCAAAGATTGTAAGTACAACTAATTATATTCTATCGAATAACATAAACTTTCTTACAGGATTTAATGATCACACCAAATCCAATTGCATGTAACAGTTGTATGATTGCAATTGAAGAAATATATGAATTTAAGCAACTCTGTATACAAACCGAAACAACTGTAAGAAGCTTAGGTATAATTAAAGAGGAGTTGCGAGCTGATAACATTAAAGTCAAACTTACAAACTTGCAAATCATCAGTGATAATTACTTGAAAATCAATAAAGATGTGCCTGTATGCCTTGAGGAACCTTCTAAAACAAAACTATATTATTGCTACAACTGCAATTTTAATTCTGACAAGAAGATAATTTTAATGCGACACCTGCAAATGCAACACAGTCGCAGTACACCATTTAAATGCAATATATGTGATTACTGCTGTAACCGAATGGCAAATTTAAAAAGGCATATGCGCAGGCACAATGCCGAAAAATCATTTAAATGCAATATCTGTGATTACAGTACTAACCGAAGGGATACTTTAAAAGCACATATGTGTACGCACACTGGCGAAAAACCATTTAAATGCAATATATGTGATTACTGCTGTAACCAAATGGCATATTTAAAAAAGCATGTGTGCAGGCACAATGCCGAAAAATCATTTAAATGCAATATCTGTGATTACAGTACTAACCGAAGGGATACTTTAAAAGCACATATGTGTAAGCACACTGGCGAAAAACCATTTAAATGCAATATATGTGATTACTGTAGCAGCCAATTAAGAAGTTTAAATATTCATATGCTTCAGCATACTGGCGAGAAACCATTTAAATGCAATATATGTGA
This sequence comes from Aquatica leii, assembly GCA_035610365.1. Lineage (NCBI taxonomy): Eukaryota > Metazoa > Arthropoda > Insecta > Coleoptera > Lampyridae > Aquatica > Aquatica leii. The sequence continues at coordinate 12,506,911 of CM069438.1, forward strand.
TTACTCTACTAACCGAAAAGGTATATTAAAAGCACATATGTGTACGCACACTAGCGAAAAACCATTTAAATGCAATATATGTGGTTACTGTGCTAACCGAAAGGATCATTTAAAAGCACATATGCGTACGCACACTAGCGAAAAACCATTAAAATGCAATATATGTGATTACTGCTGTAACCAAATGGAAAATTTAAAAAAGCATATGCACAGGCACAATGTCGAAAAATCATTTAAATGCAATATCTGTGATTACAGTACTAACCGAAAGGATACTTTAAAAGTACATATGCATAAGCACACTAGCGAAAAACCATTAAAATGCAATCTATGTGATTACTGTTGTACCCAAATGACAAATTTAAAAAAACATATGCGTACGCACACTGGTGAAAAACCATTTAAATGCAATATATGTGATTACTGCTGTACCATCAGCTCTAATTTAACAAGGCATATGGGGATGCACACTGGTGAAAAACCATTTAAATGCAATATATGTGGTTACTCTTCTAACCGAAAGGATATATTAAAAGTACATATGTGTACGCACACTAGCGAAAAACCATTTAAATGCAAAAAACAAAAAAACAATTGAAATTAAATACTTTGTGCGATTTGTAAAAGACGTGGGTGAAAAAATTTTTCTGTACAACCTTTTAAATATGTTGGCGTAGTAAAACGTCAATTATGTATTACCACAAAAAAACAGTGACGTAACATTAAAGTGTTTAATTTAGTCTATGAGTGAAGGAATCCTATAGAGGCGAATTTAGTATACTTGCTGATTTTATACCACTTTCAGTCATATAAACACAAGTATAGAAACTGAATTATTATAAAATTAAAGAAGACAAAGTAAATCAATCACGCTCACACACGAAGACAATTTTAACGTAGGTACTATTATTTGATTATCCTGTTCATCTATTTTTATTCAAATTCTCAAAAAAATGTAAAATAAACCTAATAAAACTAACTTTTCAAAATGAGCATCGGACAATGCATTTCTTTTGGGCGAATTTATGAATGGCAAACGAAAATAATTGTTCGACAGCAGCTGTTAAAGGTAAAATTGTGTATCTAACGAAAATCTTGAAAAAATCTTATAATCTAACTAGATGTATAAATTTTGTTATTGAAACGTTCGAGAAGTTATCCGCAACTTCGAGAGCCTTCGCGAGGTTTTCTAGAACGTTCACTGAAGGATGTGGAACATACGGGAACGTTTTGCCAAAATGTATTAATGCTGTGCAGACAAATCCGAGGTCAGTTATTCCCGTAATGTGAAGACGGCAGTGTTAAGAAGATTAGTCAAGTTTAAATAAATAAGTAATTAGCGCGTGTGTGAAGTACTTCGTCGTACTTAAATATAAGCTATAAGGGGCGTCAATGCAATTGTGGGAACAACAGAGTGTATCTCCTACTAGTGATGAGCTCCAAAAGGGCGAAACGGCTGTCTAGTAGTTCACTCTGGTGGCGTTTGCACAATTGCATTGATATTGCTTACCCCCAATGTCCTTTTACGTTGTGGTTTTATCCCGACGAATTATTCAAAGCTGATTTTGAATTTCGCGGGTTTTAAACTAATTCAACGTATTTTTGTCGTTTATAGCTATTTACAGTTATTTTCTACCCCAAGAACTCAAACATTTTCTAACGCTGCTGCACGTGCAGCTCTCGAGCTCGAAGCAGTAAGTTTTTGTTTTGTAGTTACGTTCAAAAATGAAAGTGTTTACATCGAAACGTTTTAGGTGCCGTGTTCATCACCAAAAATTCCTCGAATATCTTTAAATAACGATGAATCCTTGTTTGTCCTCAGTGATTCTAATACTCATTCTTGGAGTCCAAACCAATCCACGTCTTCCATACTTATTGACTGCAGCAAAAATACTGCCATCGACAACACAAGAATTTTTGATGCTATATATATATATATATATATATATATATATATAATATATATATATATATATATGTCTATAGGTCATTTCGAGGACTTTATTTTACACCGATCGGTCATTTCGGGGACAAATGCGACTTTCGAGGTCGGTCCCCGAAAGTACCGTCCCCAAAAGCACCGATCTGTATCAATACATTTTTAATTTTTACAGTTTTTTGCAAAGGTTATTTATGTTTACCGGTTTAGTTAATTACTTATTTCTTTTTAATTTTATAATTAAATAATATTAATTTTAAAGATAGTTTTAATTATAACATTGTAGTAGTTGTTAATTATAAGTACTTTTTAACATTTTTTAACTATTGGCTTTAAACAGTGATAACTTGATTTACTCTACGTTTTCTAAATTTTGATGACTTATGTTAGAGAATCGCAAAAATAAGAAAGTCAGCTTGAAACACTATTATTTGGAATATTGTAGTTTATATATTTTACATAGCGGTTTAACACTCCAAAAGAGTAGCACTGTTCCATAAAAACCTTTTAATTCTATTTTTTGATGTAGATCAATATCTATTCTACGATTTTCTTCATATTCTTGGCTTACGGCATAATTTATTTATTTATAAATACGATACCAATCAATCAATCAAAGTTCAGATTTACATTGAAAATGTAAAACAATGAAGTGAAACTTCATTTTGATTAGTGCCAAAATCGGCCTTGGTCTTGCAGTCTTGTCTTGGTCTCGCACTGGCAAGATTTGCAAGACCAAGAGCAAGATAATAACTCCATTAACAAGACCAAGACTCAAGATTGCAAGACTAACATTGGATGCAAGTTTTTTTCTTATTACTAACTATTACTTTTTTTTTATCCCACATACAAAAAAACATTTGTCTTCCCAAACAAAAATATTGTATGATGTGTACGTAAAAGTAAAAAGTTTTTTGAAAAAGAGTCGTTTCGACTTTAGTAGAGTGATGTTTACTAACATTAGAATGTCTTCCGGGTTTGGACCGTGTCATAGTTGCAACCGAAGCTGCCAACGTTTCGCCCACTTTCGTAAGGGGCTTCATCAGGGCGTAAGATAAATCGCAAAACTCAAACAAGCAATCGAAATCTAACTAAGAACTTCTCAAAAGTTAGGTTATCCACTTGTAAAACAAACCATAACCTAAACTATGAAAAGGTAAGAAAGAAAACGATAACCTGAAAAAGCAAACGAAAATCTAACAAAGAACCAGTACCGAGTTAGGTAATCAACTTGTGAACCAAGCCAGATTCTAAACTCCGTAGAAGTTGGCAGCTTCGGTTGCAACTATGACACGGTCCAAACCCGGAAGACATTCTAATGTTAGTATAGATTCCGGCCGTGGAAGCCTTCGCTATTACAGAGTGATGTTTGTTTGAAAAATAAAATTATAACTAATAGGTAACCACTATAATCATCTTAAATAAAATATTTACTTAAACCAAATAAAACTATTTGAAATTTGGTTAAAATGTAATTTCATTGAAATAAATTATGTCAAGAAAATATTTTATAATTAGTGTGTACAATAAAACAAATTTAGTTTTTCAGAAGAAGAAAGTTTACAGTAAATTTGTATTTAAACAAAACGATATTCTAAATTTTAAATAAAACATATTTTTCTGTCACATATGAATAGAAACCATATAGGTAAATAGGTACCAATAAAATATTAATTCTCATCGATTCCTAAAGTGTTGAAAGACGCTGTTACGAATTTTAGTGACATTAGCTTATTTAATTTAATTTAATTGTTTTTTGAGTTCATCGATTATAAACTCTTCACATTTCTATGATCTAATAAAAGTATATACAAGTAATAAAATAACTCGTAAAATACCAACTTGTAGAAAAGTTCCAAATTTTTAATTCTAAATTTGTACCAAAAAACACGTTTTACTTAGTTTACAATAAAGGCACCTAAAAAGGATTTTAAACCGGCACGGCGCCTGTAATACGTATACAAATCCTTCAAACATGCCGAGGCATTGTTCGTTTTTTAAAACAACTAAATTCTAAAAACTGAAAAGTACTTATTACTTAACATTTGTGGGAAAAAATTGTCGATCTTTTAGCACATTTCAACAAGTTTGTACCTTCACAAATATTTTTACTTGTCTGTAAATTAAATTTAAGCATTTAATAAAAAATGTAGGTATACACAATTTTAAGGTCGTTCAAAATTAAGAATTGAAATTAATTAGCATTTGCTTATGTATTTATGTATTTGCATTTTGATAGTTTGAGTATAAAATTAAATCTTGTTAGATCGTTGACAAGTAAAATTAAAAATAAAGTAACTTAATATTCTGTATCATCGTTCTTATTGCAGGTTTAGTTGAATAATGAAAAGTAAAAAATTCTGTCTAATCCACATTCATTTTTAATAATAAAAATTATAACAAACACATCTTACCACTTTTTTAATACTTACGCCGTTTACAGATGCCGTTGTACTTGTAGATGACAAAACAGAGTCTCTGCGTTTAAGTATCTATTATTGTGCGTTTTCTTTCTATAAACTGAATGCCCCAATTTTCCGTTATTTTACCTTCTCACCAGTACATCAAGAAAGATTAGGCTGTTATGTGCAGAGTTTAGATGTTGAAAGAACTGATTTAGTTTATCTTTGCTATGAGGCCATACAACAAATGTATCATCAACATATCTAAACCAAGTTTTTGGTTTTAACTGAACATTTTTCATAATATCAGTTACAAAATATTCCATGTAAATTGGCTATAACTGGAGAGAGCGGTAAACGCAAGGCCGCTCCTTCTACTTGTTTGAACACGTTGGTTTATAACTGAAACACATGTAAAGTAAAAGAACATATGGCTGACTGCAAACACCGCAGAGTTACTAAATCAGCAGTGGCAGAACACATGTGAAACCAAGGACACACGCTGAACTTTGATTAAACTAAAGTGTTAGCTAGAACTCCTTTCTACTTTCCCAGACTAATCCGCGAAGCTGTGGAAATAGAAAAACATCCATGTAATACGAACCGAGAAGACGGTTTAAGACTCAGCAAATCTTGGCTACACTTTTTCTTTCAGTGACATTTACCACTCTGAAGATGCAAGCTATAATCATAAAAATAATACAAAATAAAAAATGAATTTGGCGATAAAACATTTAAATGTTGTCAAGAATTTTGTACACCACAGTAATTGAAAAGACGTACCTAAGCAGTTATTAGAATATTTTGAGTTCTCAGCAATACGCCAATACATCTATTTTGTAATAAAACCAACTTTTACTTACTGCGAACAAGTATTTATTGCAGCAGTCTGCTTTAACTGCACAATACTCAAAAACAATGTTAATACACTGTCTGCACACAATAATTAAAAATTAAGTTGTACCACTGTAAAAACTAAATCACAAGTACAAAATATGATGCTGTATTATCACAGCGTGCATAAGCTGTTTTGTCAAATGCGTTGAAAATATTTTTAAACTTTGGCAGCGCCGCTGGAGGTGAACTCAACCGTAGCATTTTACAATTATATATATAAGGAGGCGAAAGCGTCGTAATCCCATATGGAGATAGGGTAGTACTAAATACAGATTTGTATTTTGTATGAAAAAAACAAGTGATATCATTACCCCTCTACCTTTGCCTGTAAAATGGTGTAACACCTGACCCCTTAAATACGAAAAAAACTTGTGTAACATAATTTGTTCTACCGGATGGATGGGCGTCCTAAAGATATGCGGAGACGAAGAGGATACAAATGCATATATATATATATATATATGTACAGCTAGTTAGTTATTCAAAGAAGAATAAAATTGACGGTTTGCGAAAAAAAATTCAAGGCAAAGTCAGAAAATTGCGTCCCTCAAAAATTTAATTATGGATCTTAGACAGCTTCGATTGGTGACCAGTTCATAACCTGGAAATACTTTCACAGATGGGGGAAGCTAATGCCGATTTATTTTTAAGACAGGTGTATAAAGGCAAACAGAAAGCTTTGCCTCAGTCATATTCGAAAGAGATAAAAAAATTTGTGTTAACATTACATTATTATTCCCCAGCAGCTTATAATGATCTGAGAAGCCATTTTAATACATGTTTGCCACATCCTCGTACTATTACGCGTTGGTATCAAAGTATTGTGATGTGACCCACTCGCGTTTGAAATTTAAAACCCGCGAACAAACAAAAAGCAGCGACATCTCCCCCCTTTTGCCTACGTAGTGTTAAGTTCGTTATACACTGCTTACTCTCGATATGCGGGAAGACAATAAAAAAAAATGAAACATGATTTTTATTGGACCGAAATTTTGCCTGTTCGGTGGGACCCGCCGTAGAAGGGGAAGAACAGAGCGAAGAAACGTCTCCGGTCCTCTAAACTGAATGTAAATGCAAGATCGTTACATAATTTGGGTTGATAAAGCAATCGGCTTGTAATCAGGAGTGGGCAAAATACACCTTATTAGGTAATTGAAATACAAACTACATTAATATTGTGTATTTAAAATACTAGATACAAGATACAGAATACAAAATGTCGAAAATATAAAATAGTATTTTAATTACAATTCAAAATACAAAATACTTTGTAACTCAAAAGTTACATGTAAAAAGTTTATTCACTTGACAAATTGAACTAAGCCTTTTTTTTTAAAGATGTTTATTTTTCTTTAAAAAAACTAATATTTTTCAAATTGTTCGTCTGATAAACTACGTCTAGTTGGTGAATGTATAATATTTGCAAATGAAAATAGATGTTCCACTGGTGCCGAAGAACATAAACTTGTCTTGAATCGAATCTTATAAACATTTTTCTTACTGTAGGAAATCATTTTAAATTAAGAAACGGTTAAGCAACTTCACAAGCATAATTGTTTGTTGCAGACTTCATACTTTAATTGATATTTGAGTAGTGAAATACTAGCATTCGATCTATTCAAGTTTGGATTAGTTGTTTAACAATGTTGGTGTGAAAATTTGTTGTCGTTTCACTTTGATTTCAAAATTTAAACAGACTATGCCCGGTTGCATACAGCAAAGATAACTATGTTGTTAGCTGATGCCGTTGTTAATTAAATCGTATAGCTATCCATTTGAGAATGTCGTCCACAAAACAATTAATTTTGTACAAATGACCATGCTTAACGACACGAGCACGTAGTTAACTACATCGTCGAAGTTAACAACACTTTATACAACCGGGTCTAAGTAAATAGTTAATAGTAACATATTTGTTTTATGCGTACATAAGCTTCTTTAAACTCATAGTCATTTAGCATTTGCTCAAAATTTGAAATGTCCTCAAATTTCTTAAGACCCGATGTTTTCCTTGCTGTTCTTATTGACTTTATTAGATTTACCATAATGTGCAAAGTTATTTCTATCCCAAAACAACGTATACACAAATTTTCTATAAATACAAAATCATATAATTGCACACATAATTTTCTTAAACAGTAATATACTTACATAATAATTCATATACACTTTTAATTATTTGAAGGGATATCTAAAAATTTAGATGTACAAATATTTTTGATTTCATGTAACCAAAGATCTAACTTACCATTTACTAAAACAATCGAAGTTTCTTCAGTGGCATTGCAAAATTTCTTCAAAATATCGGATTTTACGGTTAAGTAAATTTTACTCACAGATTCGGTCGAATGTGTAATTACTCCATAGCAAAACTAAAGCACTCTACGCTTTCGCTCGAACAAAAGCCAAATGGCGGTTAAATCTAGTAACCACTAGTAACGAGTAACGTGAATTGCCGAATTGGAAACATTAACATTATGGCGCTACATTCAAAATCGCCCATAATAAAGAAATTGTTTATGTCGCAGCTATAGAAAACTTTTTACATCATATTATTATATCTGTGTGACATATAAATAAAATAATCGTCACTAAACTTATATAAATGTTATATTCCAAACAAGACTTAATAAACCAACATTTTTTGATATAAATGTTACATTAATATTACATAAAACAATTTATGTTAATATAAGGTTACTAAACTTATATAAATATTATATTCCAAAAATGACTTAATAAATTAACATTTTCTGATATAAATGTTACATTAATGTTACATAAAACAATTTATGTAAATATAAAGTTGTCGTATTTATATAAATATGATATCAAGGTAACAGATTTGTTTTGTGGGTTACTTCTTGTTACTCGAATAAAAATTACGATTCATTTTTTTTATTGTGTGTTTCATTTAACTTACTGCAGCCTTCTCACATATCGAGAGTAAGCAGTGTATAACGATTTTAATACAACGTAGATAGAAGTTAGAAGGTTAACTAGACGATCATAACCACAGCGCACTGCTGGGCAGTAACAAATTACTTGTATTTCAAATATAGTATTTAAAATACAATTGTATTTTGTAATTTGTATTTAGATGCAATGTGAAATAGTATTTTGTAATTTGTACATTGTTTGATGTATTTTGAGTATTTCAATTACATCAATTACTCAAGATTAAAGTAAATTAGTCAACCGTTAATTTTATACGTTTATGTCACTATTCAATTAAAGTCTGAAATCTGCAACAATTATGTAAAGTTTGCTTAATCGTTTCTTAATCTAAAAACATATTCTAAAGTAAGAAAAATGTTTATAAGATTAGATTCAATACAAGTTACTTTTGTGTTACAAATTATTTTGTATTTTTAATTGTAATTCAAATACTATTTTATATTTTGTATTTTCGACATTTTATATTCTATATTTTGTATCTAGCATTTTAAATACACAATATTAATGTAATTTGTATTTTGTATTTCAATTACCTAATAAGGTGTATTTTGCCCGCCCCTGCCACAGCGAGATGTCGCCGCTTTTTATTTTGTTCGCGGGTTTTAAATTTCAAACGCGAGTGGATTACATCACATGCACAAGCTTTAATTTTTTTTTAAATTTTATACAGTTAATTTTCAAATTTGAATGCACTAAAGTTATCAAGTTTACCTAAGTTTTTAACATCATCACATATATGAACAGTGTTGTAAATTAACTATATAAATTCATATAGATAAATTAATCTAGATTAATATTTTTTATCTATTTATATGTATCTAGATACAATCAAAAAATATATAAGTTATATGTATCTGTATATATATATAATTTTTTATTTAAATTATTTAAATAATATTTATAAAAAATCCAGTGTCTCGTAAAATTCCAGTTACAATATGTGTTTTTCTGCAGTAATTTTCCGCATTCTCTAGTAGTTCTTCAAATGAAATGCATTTATCGTTGTTAATAGATAGATTATTTCATCTATTATCTGTTATCTACATAAAATTTGAATAATTTATCTATTATCTAATACTAGATATTTTTTGAAAGAAAAAAAATGTATCTATATCTATATAATTTAAAAATTATCTATTTACAACACTGTATATGAATTAGATTGTGTACGTTATAAGAAATGTATTAGTCACCATATAAATTTGAATATTTTATTACAAAATAAAGTAGAAGTTTTTGTAATAAAAATCAATTACTCTGTATCTTTTATTTAAAGACAACTAACAAAAAGTTAAAACCAAAATTGCGTTGCATTGAACACTGCCAAAGTTGTGTGGTATGAGAGACACTTGCTAGCAAAATGCTGATGACGCTGATAATACGAAATATAGTAATAAAGAAGTGCAACTGTTTTTGAGTAACACTAAACAAGATCTACGGAAATATGGGAGAAAAATCAAAAAAAAATTGTCGAATTTGTTCACTAGAAATAGTAGAAACCGAGCAGTATTACTATCTGAATAACGACAATAAGTTAATGCTACAATTCAAATTGTTGAACTTTCTACCAAAAATTGTAAGTATAACTGATTATATTCTATCAAGTAACATAAACTTTCTTACAGGATCTAAACGTCACACCAAATCCAATTGCTTGTAACAGATGTATGATTGCCATTGAAGAAATATATGAATTCAAGCAACTGTGTATAAAAACGGAAATGACTGTAAGAAACTTAAGACAACAAGGTGTAATTAAAGAGGAGTTGCAAGCCAATAAAACTAAGGTAGAACTTGCAAATTTGCAAATCATCAGCGATAACTACTTGGAAATTAATAAGGATGTGCCTGTATGCTTTGAGGAACCTTCAAAAACAAAACTATATTATTGCTACAAATGCAATTTCAATTCTAACAAAAAAAGTATTTTAATTCAACACCTGCAAATGCAGCACGCTGGCAGAAAACCATTTAAATGCAATGTATGTGATTACTGCTGTATTACCAAATCAAGGTTAAAAAGGCATATGTGTACGCACACTGGTGAAAAACCATTTAAATGCAATATATGTGATTACTGTAGTAACCGAATGACAAATTTAAAAATGCATATACGCACGCACACTGGTGAAAAACCATTTAAATGCAATGTATGTGATTACTGCTACACCATGAACTCTGGTTTAACAAAGCATATGCGTACGCACACTGGTCAAAAACCATTTAAATGCAATGTGTGTGATTACTGTTGTATCACCAACTGGGATTTAAAAAGGCATATGCGTAAGCACACTGATGCGAAACCAATTAAATGCAATATATGTGATTACTGCTGTACCACTAAGTCGCGTTTAGAAATTCATATGCGTACGCACACTGGCAAGAAACCATTTAAATGCAATATATGTGATTACTGTACTAACCAAATGACAAATTTAAAATTGCATGTACGTACGCACACTGGTGAAAAACCATTTAAATGCAATATATGTGATTACTGTAGTAACCAAATGACAAATTTAAAATTGCATGTACGTACGCACACTGGTGAGAAACCATTTAAATGCAATGTGTGTGATTACTGCTGTATCACCAACTCGAACTTAAAAGTGCATATGCGTACGCACACTGGTGAGAAACCATTTAAATGCAATGTGTGTGATTACTGCTGTATTACCAAATCGAGGTTAAAAAGGCATATGCGTACGCACACTGGTGAAAAACCATTTAAATGCAATATATGTGATTACTGTAGTAACCGAATGACAAATTTAAAAATGCATATACGCACGCACACTGGTGAGAAACCATTTAAATGCAATATATGTGTTTACTGCTGTATCGACAAGTCGCTTTTAAAAAGACATATGCGTAAGCACACTTGTGAGAAACCATTTAAATGCAATACATGTCATTACTGCTGTACCACCAAGTCGAATTTAAAAAGTCATATGCGTAAGCACACTGGTTAGAAACATTTTAAATGGAATATATGTGGTTAGTGTAGTGACCAAACGCCAAGTTTAAAAAAGCATATGCATAAGCACACTGACTGTTATGTTTCTTATATTCACCTCTTGTAGTTCGTTAATCAATTATAACAAAGTATTTTTATAAACCTTTATTTTAACACTTGTCACCAACGCCGTTTATATCTAATGATCTCTACAGTCTTGCCTAATCTATGACATCTCCCTTTCTTTTCAAATATAAGAGCATGAACAGCTTAAAACTAAACATATTCGTTTAAGTACAGCGGTTTTTTAATTTCTTTTCCACTTCGGGTAGTGTTTGAATTCTTAACTTCTGCACCCTTACAACTGTCACTCATGACTACTTCTTTATCTACTTCTTGTAACTCATTTCCTTCCTTTTGCTTTAACAAATCTTTCCTATTTGTGACTAAATGCTCATTTGTATCAGTTATTAAATCATATGACCTATTTTTTTATCCCTACTACCTCTGGTTATTGTAACGGGCTATTTTTACTACTTAAAACTACCTTGTCTTTGGGTTGTAACTCAGTTAAGGGTTTTACGCATTTCCTACCATAGTAATATTTCTGAATCTCGGATCTATTTTCCAAATTTTAATCTCCGGAACCCTCTAAAACTGGTAACAAACCTCTAACTTTTCTATTATATAAAATTTCTGACGGCGATTAATATAGTGAGTTACAGGAGTATTTCTTAACTCTAATAAAGCTAACTTGGCCTTTTTCAACATATTCTTGATAGTCTGTACATTTCTCTCAGCTAACTCATTTGATTGTTTAAAATATGGACTTGAAAAAATACGTTGAAAGCCCCAAAGTTTTACAAATCTCTTGAAACTACTACCAGTATAATTGTCATATCTGCGAGCTGGTCACCTCATTCGCGAGAATTGATATACGCGCAACGTTAAGTTTATCTTATCAAACACGTGCGCGTATAACGATTCAAGCACGGTAAAATTTAAAGTATTATTATTTAGTTATAAAAGTACATTGGTAATGTAAATGCCTTATAATCAATTGTATTATTATTTTCTTTGTGTAATTAAATATGTGTTCGGTAATTGTTAAACAGTGTTTTAATAATCGCAATTTATAATGTCGCGAGTGCCAAAGGCGGAAAAGCCAACAGTGCCACCGCACACCTCTGAACCGGATAATGCTAATAACCGCTCGGATACAACATTGGCGACGAGGATGGGATCCAACATTGCCGTTGGATCAATACCTACATTTGACGTTGATAGCCCGGGCACATGGTCTGATTACTGTGATGATTTGGATGTCTTCTTTTCTGCAAACCGCATCGATCAAGAGTCACAGGTAATTCAAAGATCAACCTTTTGTAGTGTTATCGGTTCCGCGGCATTCAAACTGTTACGTACGATAATCGCACCGTACAAATACACCGAACAAACGGTAGAACAATTACGACAGGCGCTCACAAATCATTTTGCACCCAAGCAATCGGTTGTGTTATATTCGCATCGATTTTTTACGCGATTACAACGTCAAGGAGAAACTGCAAATCAATACTTGGCAGCCTTACGAGCTATAGCCGATCATTGTGAGTACGAAGCCATGCTTGATCGTTTAATACGCGATCGGTTTATATCCGGTGTACGCGATACGGTTCTTCAGCGTCGCTTGCTGGAAGACCAAAACATTACCTTACAATTAGCAATAGAACGTGCCAACGCGTACGAACAGGCGTTAGTATCGTCCGACGAAGTGAAGTCGTCAGCATCACAACTGACCTCGCAACTCGATATCAAGCATACCGCGAGAGCGCTAAATCGACGCCGTTCTGTTTCTCGTAATCGACGACAATTCCGAAATTCACAGTCAAGTTCGCGATTACAATCTCCGCATCAAAGCCGAAGTTGTGCCGGATGTTTAGGATCGCATCCTCGGGCGCAGTGTCCATTTTTAAAGGCTATATGCCGCACGTGCAAAAAGAAAGGACACATATCGACCGCTTGTCGATCACGATCGTTAAACAATGTAAACACATCGCCCGCGTTAACAACACTAGATCACGAATCCGACGATCTGTTAGTAGCATCCATTCGTGCACAGAACAACCCGCCGTCGATGGTAACTGTTCGCATTAATGGTTATTCACTGCAGATGGAAATCGACACCGGCGCCGCAGTTACTATCGTGTCGAGATCAACTTATTGTCGAATTAATCAAGTGCGAGCGACTCCCTTAGAACCTTTTAAGGGCACAATTCGTGGTGTCAGTGGCAACACGATAAGCGTTCTGGGTTGCGCTAACGTAAATGTACAATATCGATCGATCAATACCGAATTGCCACTTATCGTGTCCAACAACGAATCGCCGAATCTACTAGGCAGAGATTGGTTTTATCGCTTAGGATTCTTTGTCGGAGGCATTAATCACGTCGACTGTCCTAATCAAATTTCAACTATATTCACTAGACACGCGCCAGTTTTTGAACCAGGTCTGGGCGAATATAGAGGTGAACCAATTCATCTTGAACTTGACCCTAATATAAAACCACTTTTCTGCAAGCCACGTCGTGTCCCGTTAGGCATCGTGGATAAGGTTAACACAGCTATCGATAAGCTAATCGAAGATGGTGTTTACGTTCCCGTTAATCATACGCGATGGGGAACTCCGCTTGTGCCGGTCATAAAGGCCGACGGCTCTATAAGACTCTGCGCCGATTATAAGGTTACCATCAACAAAGCTTTGAGGCCGCACCCACATCCAATTCCGGTAATAAGTCATTTGCTGACCAACTTGCGGGGTGGTAACGTCTTCGCTAAACTTGATCTAGCTCAAGCTTACCTGCAACTGAAGGTGAATTATCAATCATCGCTTTTGCAAACAGTAGTTACGCATAGAGGAGCTTTTCGAGTAACAAGGTTGCAGTTCGGAGTTAGCACAGCACCAAGTGAATTTCAAGCCGTAATCGACAAATTATTAACCGGAATCGACGGTATCGCTGCATATTTCGACGACGTAGTCGTAGCCGCAGAAAACGTGACACAATTATCGCATCGACTCGATCAAGTGCTTAGCCGATTAAGCACAGTTGGTCTTCGCCTTCGACCGGATAAATGCGTCCTCTTTACAAACGAAGTCAAGTTCTTAGGCTATATTATTTCATCCAAGGGTCTTAAACCTGATCCAGAATTATGTGCCGCTGTCCATAAAGCTCCAGCTCCCACCAATAAAAAAGAGCTACAAGCGTTCTTGGGATTACTAAATTTCTTTCATACGTTCTTGTCAAACAAAGCAACCGTAGCCGAACCGTTACACCGTTTACTTGAGAAACAAAGTAGATGGAAATGGACAGCAAACCATCAGAACGCCTTTGTGTCATGCAAACGTCTTTTATCGGCAGATTCTGTTCTATCTCATTTTAATCCTAAAGTCCCAATTGTGCTCATTTGCGACGCATCTCCAGTCGGAATCGGTGCCGTTCTGTGCCATCGAAAACATGATGGAAGTGAGTTACCGGTGGCTTACTTTAGTCGATCATTGTCTTCAGCCGAACGAAACTATGCACAAATCGATCGAGAGGCGTTAGCGATCATTGCTGGCGTTCGCAAATTTCATCACTTTCTTTTTGGATTTTCGTTTGAAATAGTGACCGATCACAAACCGCTTCTGGGGCTGTTTGACTCGTGTCGTCAGACGCCGGAAATTCTATCGCCAAGAATGCTACGATGGAGCGTTATGTTAGCCGCTTATAAGTACCGCATCATTCACCGTCCGGGCAAACAGATTCCACACGCTGATGCCCTTAGTCGACTTCCGTTGTCGGTACCCAAGGTTACGTCGACCGATCTGGCAGAGATATTTTTGCTTGAACACGAGGGAAAACTTCCGATAACTGCGACTGATATTGCTACCGAAACTCGAAAAGACAGCGACGTATCTAAAGTCTACTCGTGGGCGGTCACAGGATGGCCACACGCTAACGCGGTGCCATTAAATTTGCGTTGTTACTCGCAACATCGAAACGTTATAAGTACATACAAAGGGTGTTTGCTTTACGGAACCCGAACGATTGTTCCTCCATCAAGTCAAAAATACATTCTTGATTTGTTACATGTCGCACATCCGGGTATGACTCGAATGAAAGCAATTGCTCGAAACTACGCATGGTGGCCAACTATTAATAACGATGTCGAAGAGTACGTTCGAAACTGCAGTGCTTGTCAGATGCATCAGAGCGCATCGCCGTCAATGCCAGCGGTTAAATGGTCAAAACCGCCAACACCGTGGTATCGCATACACGTGGATTATGCCGGTCCTTTCAAAGGTCGCCGTTTCCTATTAGTTGTTGACGCATTGACGAAGTGGTTAGAAGTGCGAGAAGTTAGCACCGTGAATCCAATTAATACTATTACTTGTTTGCGATCAATTTTTGCGACTCACGGAGTACCTGCAATTTTGGTTAGCGACAATGACAAGGCATGTTTCGACACCCCTCAGTTCGAATTGTTTTGTAGATCAAATGCAGTTCGACATGTCCGTAGAGCACCTTATCATCCGCAATCTAACGGTCAAATTGAACGCATGGTTCAGACAACTAAACGATCATTAGAAAAAATAATGGCTAGTCACTCAATAGAGAAGGACGAGAAATGGAAACAAGCTATCGATAGTTTTCTTCTATCTCAACACGTGACGCCTTTAACTCCAGACACATTAAGCCCATCTGAATTGCTTTTCCGACGCCGACTACGAACTAGACTTGACGCAATCAATCCTGTGAACAATCCAGACTTCGATCGACAAGAATCACCTAATATCAAACGGTCGCGTTCATTCAGCGCCGGTGAAGCAGTTTACGCCCGCAACTACGGAACCGGTCCCCGGTGGGTTCCAGCTACAGTTTTAGCGCCAAGAAGTGCAGTCACCTACGATCTTAGCACATCAAATGGAACACCTTTTCACCGACACACTGATCAGTTACGACCAAGATTAAACGAACAATCATCAGTAGCGACAAATCAGCAAAGCAGTGAAGATGATCAATCAATATCAATTCCCGATGAAACCGTTCCGTTACCACCGTTGCCAGACCAATCGTCATCACCAGGTTCACCTATGTCAATACAGGCGCCTCTTCGAACGTTACCTGATCGTGCGGCTAAAAGAAAAGTCCGGTTCCCGTCTTTCGATGACTCTCTCGATGAGGCCAACGATGACCCAACGTACTCGCCCAGCAAATAACACCGTGTTCCCAGCTGGGTGGAGGAGTGTCATATCTGCGAGCTGGTCACCTCATTCGCGAGAATTGATATACGCGCAACGTTAAGTTTATCGTATCAAACACGTGCGCGTATAACGATTCAAGCACGGTAAAATTTAAAGTATTATTATTTAGTTATAAAAGTACATTGGTAATGTAAATGCCTTATAATCAATTGTATTATTATTTTCTTTGTGTAATTAAATATGTGTTCGGTAATTGTTAAACAGTGTTTTAATAATCGCAATTTATAATGTCGCGAGTGCCAAAGGCGGAAAAGCCAACAGTGCCACCGCACACCTCTGAACCGGATAATGCTAATAACCGCTCGGATACAACAATAATTGGTTCCATTATCAGCATATAACTTTTCTGGAATACCATGTCTCGCAAACAATGATTTCATTACATTCACTGTGCATTCACTTGTTAAGTTATCTAATTGAATTACTTCTATATACTTAGAAAAATAATCCACCACTAAAACTTGATGTTTCCCTAATTATCATTGGTTCTTTTTGATTTGACTTTACTTTTAAAGGATCAGGCGACATTCCCGATTTACTAAATACATTACCCAAATACTTAACCTCATTAATACCAAATTTACACTTTTTAAAATTAAATTTAACATATTCTTGAGCTCTCTGTAATACTCTCTCTAAGTGGTTATCGTGTTCTTTTATATTTTTTCCCCAAACGATTACATCATCTATATATATTTCGCAACCTTCAATTGAATCGAAAATTTGCTTAAAGCATTTTTGAAAAACTTCTGATGTTTTTAAACCATAAGGGAGTCTTTCAAAACAATATCTCCCATGAGTTGCAATTTTACTTAGTAGAATGCACTTTGTGCATCTAATATGCTAAATATGGTAGTACCACTTAACTTAGAAGTTATCTCTTCCAATGTAGGAAGTTTATAATGTAAGAATTATTATTGTAAAGCTACTATTTTCTTTGTAACGCCACTGACTTCCAGAACTGTCAGGTGGTTACAGCATCCTACATTACAGGGGGACCATGACGGAAAATGGCGGATTATGTAAAAAATAAAATGTAGTGTATCATTAAATATTTTCTTATAAAATAAAAAGGCCATCCTTACAATAATGTACCCTATTTATATTATTGTTTAGATGACTAGGATCCAAACATATACAAAGTGTTGCATCTGGTTTTTTAACAATTACCAATGCACTAACAAATTCTGTAGGTTCATCCACTTTTGATATTACACCACTGTTCACTAGTTTATCAAGTTCAAGTTTTAAGGATTCAGTTAACGGGAATGGAATGTTTCTACACGGTTCTATTTTACCAACATAATCATTTTTTAATTGTATGTCATGTAAAACACCTTTAATGCATGTTAACCTACTGCTGAATACTTCACGTTTCACGAAGATATTTATTATAGATTTTTCCACTAAGGTATTATATTTCTTCTTTACTAACGTTAGAATGTCTTCCGGGTTTGGACCGCGTCATAGTTGCAACCGAAGCTGCCAACGTTTCGCCCACTTTCGTAAGGGGCTTCATCAGGGCGTGAGATAAATCGCAAAACTCAAACAAGCAATCGAAATCTAACTAAGAACTTTACAAAAGTTAGGTTTTTCACTTGTGAAACAAGCCATAACCTAAACTCTAAAAAGGTAAGAAAGAAAACGATAACCTGAAAAAGCAAACGAAAATCTAACAAAGAACCACTACCGAGTTAGGTAATCAACTTGTGAACCTAGCCAGATTCTAAACTCCGTAGAAGTGACTTAAGAAGAAATAGTCTCCGTATTTAAAGGAAAAGGATCGTCACGGATGGTTAAGGTCGACCCTGATTGGGTTACGGTTGCTAGGGGGCGTGTTTTTGTTAGATGACTAATAACCGGGAACCAAAGAGGGGATAGTTCAAAACCATGATCGCGATTGAAGTTATTGGGGTGTTTGATGATTTCTATGCTTTCTCGGAATTTCCTGTTGAAAAAGAATAGATTTGGCAATCAACGAAACATTATCAAAATCTATCTTGTGACCTGTAGTAAAATGATGTTCAGCGACCGCAGACTTGGAAGTATACCTTTTCCTTATACAACCATCATGTTCTGAAATGCGAGTAATGACGGAACGACCGGTTTCACCAATGTAGACTAAACCACAAGAACAGGGATTTTGGTATACACCTTGAGATGAAAGTGTAGGAAATTTGTCTTTGGGAGAAGGAAGAATCTGAGAAATTTTGCCTGTCGAGTTGAATATGGGTTTAATACCATTCTTACGAAGGAGTTTCCCTATTTGATCTGTAACCTTGTGAATGTAGGGTAAAAAGGCCAATTTCGGGTTGGATTCGGGAGTAGAAATGTCTTTAGGTAATCGAGTACGTGGATGTAAACGACGATTAATAACTCTATGAATATCTCGCTTTACATAACCATTGTTCACTAAGGTTCTAGTAAGATGACGGAGTTCTGAGTCTAGATTATCAGGTTGACAAATAGAAAAGGCACGATGGACCAAAGATTCAATAACAGAACGTTTCTGTGCAGGATGATGATGAGACGAAGCATGTAGGTATCTGTCCGTATGGGTGGGTTTTCGATAAACAGAATGGCCCAGAAGTCCATCGGGCTTACGAGTCACAAGAACGTCAAGAAATGGAAGAGAACCATTACTTTCGATTTCCATAGTAAATTTGATATCTAAGTGTTGATTGTTAAGATGATCAAGAAACTTAGACAGTTCAAGATGACCGTGAGACCAAACAATAAACGTGTCGTCAACATATCTAAACCACACTTTAGGTTTTAATATTGATGATTCCAAAGCAACCGTTTCAAAGGATTCCATAAAAATGTTAGCTAGAGGAGAACCCATAGCAGCACCAGAAACTTGTTCGTAAAACTTGTTATCAAATTGGAAGTAAGTAGAGGATAGACACTTTTCAATAAGAGGAACCAAACTCAAGTCCTTGCCTTGTTGAGACAGAATCTGTTTGATGATAATAAGCGAATCCTTAATAGGAACTTTAGTAAAAAGTGAAGTAACATCAAAGCTTACGAGAAGATCTTGGGGTTCAAGTTTTATAATTTCTAGACGTTGAATAAAATGCTGAGAGTTGAGGATGTGAGAAGAGGTTTTACTTGTAAACTCGCAAAGAATGTTGGACAAGAACTTGGCTAGCTTGTAAGTAGGAGATTGGATAGTACTATAACGATAGGTCGAAAAGGAATACCTTGTTTGTGAATTTTGGGAAGTCCGTATAGACGAGGTGGTTTAGAATCTGATGGGGTAAGTCGACGTTTAGTTTCAGGAGGTAGATTTGATGATTTGGCTAACCTCACGTTCAATCCTCGAAGCGGGGTTATGGGTTAGAAGAGCGTAAGTTTCCTCAGACAAAATAGAATTGATTTTCGTAAAATAATCAATTTGGTTCAAAACTACAATGGCGTTGCCTTTGTCGGCTGGAAGAACAATAATATCAGGGTTCTTACGAAGACTTTTTAGAGCTGACTCTTCCGACTTAGAAATGTTAGATTCCTCGCCACATCTCAGATCCCATTCGTATTAACACTGGCAAAATTCTTGAATCATCTAAAATTCCTAAATCTAATTTCCGGTGTAAGAATTAATATTTGTGCCAATATAATGTAATTTATTTAAGTTTTTGTTCACATATAGTCACATTCTTTTTTTTTTGTTTAAGCGGTTAAATACTTCACTTAATGAGTATCATAATTACATTTTCGTATTGATTAATATTACTTTGATTTTAATAATAATTATTTAGGTTTTACTCACTTTAGCCTTAATAAAATGTTAACAAATAAGCATACGTTTATAATTACAGTTTATGCTGTAGTTTATTTTAATAATATAGGTAATTAAATAAAAAAACATCATATAAAAAACAATAACAATACAAAAGTTGTATAGAAATAATTAATACTGTAATAACCATTATTTTCTATACATGCTTCTAATCTATACTGTATAGAGTTTACTAAATTTTCACACAACTGTGATCCCCGAAAACGTTCCCAAACTAATTGTGAATGTTGGATAATATTTTCAGGTATTTTAAATTGAATATCACTATCCCAGTTTCTGATCATTGCACCCCACATATTTTCAATTGTATTCAAATCTATTCAATTATTTCAACTTCGTTTTGATCTTCAATCTAGTCCCTAACAATTCGTGCTGTATGAATAGGAGAATTATCCCGGATTACTTGAATAATTTCCAGCTCATCTTGTGGAAATATTATTCTTCTCACAGAAAGTATCAAGATATTAGATATTATCTAAAATATTTAGGTTTGCTCTGAAGTAAATCGAGGTGGTCTCACTTGCACTAACTTTCCTGGACCCGCTTGCGATATCCATCCCCACACTCTAGCTCCCAATCAGCAAGGAAACGTTTTTTTCATGTTTTAAAAACGTTACAACGCTTTAAAATAGTCGAAATAAAAACTGTTTTTCAGTTATGCTGGTTGCATACATAACAGGCACAGCATCTTATTTTATTAATTTTTAAATGTAGCAACATCTTATCAACAAATCTATTCAACTTAAAACTGACATGGTTTCACTAAAAATCAATGACCCTGTATCTCTTTTCTAATGACAACTACAGTTCAGCTGAATACACAAAGTCCCTAGAGAGGCGTGGCTGGTGTCACTTTAATTCTAAAGGTACACTCAAATTAAAAAGTATTTTGGTGGGAAATTTAAATCGTTCATATGCTACCCGTGTAGATAATCATTAGACCTTGTTGAAGTTTGAGGTTATTTCAGAAAAACACTTTATGACTTTATTATTATTAAAATAAATTGTAATTACTCATTTTCTTGTATAAAAGATTAGGTAGGGCATTACAAAATATAATAATTACATATTTCTAAAAGTAATTCTGAAAATTACTTATTTAATTATAAAAAAATCAATCACTGTCACTTTCGTTTTCGCCATTACAACTTTTATCGTCAGATGATCCAGTGTTCATCATAAACGTCAGGTTTTCGACAGTTACATCCAGTCACATTTCTTGTGCTAAGTAATTCACATGTTGATGATGTTTATCCCAGTCCGATGCAGTTATCTCAGACAGTGCATTTCTCACTAAGGTTTTTATCTTCAGATCACTCTGTGTAATATTCATAGTAATCTTATGTTTTACTAAACTCGGTGTCAACTCAATTGGATTTAAGTCGTAGTGGTAAGATGGCAAACGTGACACTGTTTTTGTATAATTAAATTGTTTCACTAACACTTTACGCATTTCATTTGGTGTCATATTATTTCATTATTTTCGAAGTGTTGTAGAATACTTATTTTTTTCTTCGACTAGATCTTATAATTCCATTACTACTTGTTAACGATTCACTCCAGATTTCTTTATAAATTTGGTTGTTTTGCCCGTTGCTACAGCAGCTAGTTTGGTTGCTTTCTCTAACGGAAGAGTTTATCGAAAAACTTCACAATACTTTTAATAATGTTTTTTGTTTTGGAATAAATAGTTTTCTTCAATTTAGATTTGATGTTGATAAATAACAGCTAAAACAATACAGAAACTAAGTAATGTAAAAATCTCCATCAGAAATTAGCTGTTGTTCGTAGAATTAACACTGGAAATAAATACAGATTTTAAAGTAGTTAATGAGGTTATGCTACAAAGGTTATACTTAAAAAATGTTATAAATACACTTACCTGCTTCAAATAACAGCGTTTAAAAAAGTCTTGACAAAAGTTAACTACAAATTTTCCAGAAAACAGGAGGTAAAGATGTAAACAAACCCAATGCAATCAAGGCATTTTGATTGTAATTTAATTTTTCAAGCGGACGGTACCTGCTTATTGTGATTGGTTGAAACATTTACCGCTTCAAATTTTTAAAGTTAGTTCACATATTTTCCGGGAACTTTGTTTACTTCGGCGCTCTGTAACAAAAAGTTAAAACTAAAACTGCGTTCCATTGAACACTGCCCAAGTTCTGTGTCATAGCAGACACTTCCTAACAAAAGTGCAGCTGTTTTTGAGCAACACAACAGATTACCGAAATATGGGAGAATCGACAAAAATTTGTCGAATTTGTTCACAAGAAATAGTAGAAACCGAGCAGTATTACTTTCTCAATAATGACAATAACTTAATGCTACAATTCAAATTGTTGAACTTTCTACCAAAGATTGTAAGTACAACTGATTATATTCTATCGAGTAACATAAACTTTCTTACAGGATCTAAGCATCACACCGAATCCAATTGCTTGTAACAGATGTATGATTGCGATTGAAGAAATATATGAATTCAAGCAATTCTGTATACAAACTGAAACGAGTGTAAGAAATTTACGACAACTCGGTGTAATTAAAGAGGAGTTGCAAGCCGATAACGTGAAAGTAGAATTTTTAAACTTGCAAATAGCCAGCGATAACTACTTGAAAATCAATAAGAATGTGTCTGTATGTCTTGAGGAACCTTCAAAAACAAAACTGTACTATTGTTACAACTGCAATTTCAATGCTAACAAAAAGACTATTTTAATTCGACACCTGCAAACGCGACACCCTAGCAGAAAACCATTTAAATGCAATATGTGTGATTACTGCTGCACCACCAAGTCGTGTTTAACAAGGCATATGCTTACTCACACTAGTAAAAAACCATTTCAATGCAATATATGTGATTACTGCTGTATCACTAACTCGGACTTAAAAAAGCATATGTGTACGCACACTGGTGAAAAACCATTTAAATGCAATATATGTGATTACTGCTGTACCACCAATTATTATTTAAAAATTCATATGCGTAAGCACACTGGTGAAAAACCATTTAAATGCAATATATGTGATTACTGTAGTAGCAAAAATGGAGATTTAAAAAGACATATGCATAAGCACACTGGTGAAAAACCATTTAAATGCAATATATGTGATTACTGTTCTAACCGCAAGGAGCATTTAAGAACACATATGCATAAACACACTGTTGAAAAACTATTTAAATGCAATATATGTGATTACTACTGTACCACCAATTCGTGTTTAAAAATTCATATGCGTAAGCACACTGGTGAAAAACCATTTAAATGCAATATATGTGATTACTGCTGTACCACCAATTCGTGGTTAAAAATTCATATGCGTAAGCACACTGGTGAAAAACCATTTAAATGCAATATATGTGATTACCATTGTAATCAAATGACATGTTTAAAAAAGCATATGTGTACGCACACTTATGAAAAACCATTTAAATGCAATATATGTGATTATTGCAGTAAAGAAAAAAGGCAATTAAAAGTTCATATGTTGAGACACACTGGTGAAAAACCATTTAAATGCAATATATGTGATTGCTGCTATACCACCAAGTCGCATTTAAAAATTCATATGCGTAAGCACACTGGTGAAAAACCATTTAAATGCAATATATGTGGTTATTGTAGCAACCGATTAGAACATTTAAAAAAGCACAAGCACACGCATACTGGTGAGAAACCATTTAAATGCAATATATGTGATCACTGCAGTACTACCAAGTCGGATTTAAAAGTACATATGCGTAAGCACACTGGTGAAAAACCATTTAAATGCAATATATGTGATTACTGCTGTACCACTAATTATTATTTAAAAATTCATATGCGTAAGCACACTGGTGAAAAATCATTTTAATAAGTGATCAGTGATTACTGTAGCAGCCGACTGTACCGTTTAAAGAAGCACACTGGTGAATAACGATTGAAATGAAATACTTCGCGTAATTTGTGAAGGACAAGTGGGCGATGTGTTTCTGCGCGACATTCTAAATACATTGGCTTAGTAAAACGCCAATTATATTATTACAACAAAAAAAGTGGCGTAACATTAAAGTGTTTAATTCAATCGTTGAGTGAAGGAATACATACGGGCGCAACCGCTAATCACTTCCATTATGAATAGTTGCTGAGAAATTGTGATATTAAAGTTGCCGAGATTTAGTTCAGTACGATCAGTCAGATCATGTGAAAGATTTGCTAGTTTCAACTTGTTTATATTAAAAATTTTGAAGGAAAATGCATTAGTTAAATTGTAAAAAAATGCGTAATAATAATTTAAGGAATTAAATACATTTTTACTTTTATATTTTAATTTAATTATGTTTTTAGTTGTTTCAATTCCCTTAAGTTGCAAGCCACGATTAATTAAACTTAGCAATCAAATTGTTAGATTTTTCGTAGTATCCTTCTATCAATTTTTTTTGTTAGTAAAGTATTATGCCTTTTCCAAAAAAGGACATTGTTGTGTAATTCACCTTTTCATTAAAGTTACACTAGCACTAAAAAAAACTATAGAAGTCTTACTGTTTTCTCTTCAAATTTGTAAAATAATAAAAATATTTGTTTTCAACTTTTTTTTTCGTGTTGGTTCTCCACGTACTACCGTTAAAGATGTTTAACATTATTAATTAGAGCCTTAAGCGCTTGGGTCGTATAAAGTATTAAGGCGTAAACAGACATTGTATTCAGCTTACAATATAATGAGCCACTGATTTTTATATTGGATTGTGTTAATACCAAATCTGATGGTAAGTACATTTTGAGTTAAAAAAACTATAATTGCAAGTTTTGGCCTAATATTTCTACAACATTTGTCATTATTTGAATATCGAAAATTGAAAACATTTTTCATTAATTTTGTAGGGTATTCTAAAGTAAAAGATCTTTTAGCAACGAGCTATCTCATAGTGTAAGTTACTATGTATCAAAGATAACTAAATAGCTATAACGGCGGTAACACGTTGAAAGTTGATTTTACACCCGCGAAATTCAAAATAGTTTGAGATAAACCACAACGTAAAGAACATTGGGGGTAAAGCAATGTCATTACCGCGTTTTCAGTCACAGTTTAATAGTATTACCAGTATTTATACTTGTAAATATACCTTGAGTCCTTTTGTCTTGTAAATAAAAAAAGGATTACCATTACTAAATTTTACATGTATTTTCGTTATCGTTTTTTTCGTTGTGGATAATTCAAAGTAAACTACGCACGTTTCCTTTTAAATGAACTCTTTTATTTCCTCGGATACATTATGAAAAAACTATTCTTAATTTTAACACTTCAATAAAAATGTCGTTTAGTAAAGTCCGCGCTTTTTCACACACACAGTAACCAACCATGTTGCCAGCCTAACTCTTCTCGTCGCAACAAAAGCACTTGCGCTTGGCGCGCACTCTACCGGCAGGAACCACAATTCCCACATCTCGGCCATCGCTGACGAATGTGCTGTCCTCAGCATCGAGTGATGTCCAAACTTCCCGCTCTTCGAACTCGTCGGCGCGTTGGTCTTCGGGATAGTCAATCTGAATATCATCAGAACCATCTATCTGTTCTTCAAAGTTTTCGTTCAGAGACTCTTCCAATCCGCTTGTAGCCCATGGTTTCATAAAGTCTGCACTCGAAGATGTAACGTTTGGACCTTCGTGAATTCCTTCTTTACGAACCTCGTAGCGGTCATTACCTTTTACCTTGGTTACAGAAAAAGGACCAAAATATTTTGAAGAAAGCTTCAGCCTTGGACCGAATTGCGTTCTCTTAATAGCAACTAAATCACCTTCTACATACAAGTGTGCTGGTTTTCTCTTCTTGTTGTAGGTACGCTTATTCTCTTCTTGTATCGCTAATATCTTCTTCTTTGCTTCTATTCTTTTGATTTCTCTTCCTTCCATGTAGTTAAATAACTCTTCTTCTATCAGTTCCCTAATTTCTAAGTCGTCCTTGAGCCGCATGCGAGTACCGGTTAATAGTTCAAATGGAGTTAATTTAGTGCTTCTGTGGAAAGTACTGTTAAAGAATTTGTTGTACTCGATAAACGTGTTTAAACCAATTCTTTGGATCTTGAGAGGCTAGCTTGCTTAACACCGAGATTATCGTTGAGTTTATACGTTCCACTTGACCATTTCCGCGTGGCACGCCCGTTGTTACTTTTACATGTTGAATCCCTTCAGTTTCACAATATTTTTGAAATTCCATGGATGTGAATGTAGTACCTCTGTCCGTAATTATCTTCTTCGGGTTTCCAAACGTTCTCTGTTGAAGCTCTAACTTCTCCAATGCCTCTTCGGTTGTGGTGGATCTCGTTGGGTAGATCCATACAAACTTGGTCATCAATTATAACAAAAACGCAAGCGTAGCGTTTTCTGGTGCTAGGTAATGGACCTAGGTGATCGAGATGATAAGTGTCCATGGGGGTATCACCCTTTTCAATCGGATTTAGATAGCCTTCTTGCCTACCTTGTTTACTTTTGGTCTTGATGCAAGGATGTTACAAGCTTTAGGTATTTTACGAACCTGCACGGCCAACTCGCAATAGTCGGTGAGAGGGGTAGGTTCCTAGATACATTAAATATATTTAAGGGCGCCAGAGCTTATCCCAAAGTAACTTCTGTCCGCTCACAACAGAATGGTATCGCTTGTAACAAGATGTTAGGTTCGTAATGCTGAAAGAAACGAAAAAAAAGAAACTACGTCGTTAACAACAATTGTACTTTAATTACTCTATCAAGATAAATCTATTAACAGTTAAATAGCCAAATATAAGCCGGTACTGGAAAGAATATAGAAAAGAGAATAGCAGCAGGATCGGCAACTTACACTACACGTCAAACAAAAGTGTAATTACCATAACATGTATAAAACTTTATCAGTAAGTAACATTAATAATGATAATTGATTGTGGATATAAGCAGCAAGCGATAAGTCATTTACTTAAATTAATTGGGTAACAATCACAAGTAACAAATCAATTCGAACGTACGATTAGCAAATATAATAAGTCGTGAGTATACACCGTAGCGACAACGCATAAATAAGTACAAATTGACTTACCAAATTCCAGGGTACCTTCAGAAAAACGTTTTTCCTACTGGCTTCCTGCAATTAAACTTCCTGAAAAATAATCGTGTCTACCTGGCGACTCACAAACTACAAATAAAAGACACATTTGAGGGACAGTAATCGAACCGACACTTATCGTATGCTGTTACGTTAATTTTCTGTCTATGGTGGTGTTAAGTTATTGCCTCCGAATAGAATTCAATCGTATCCAGTAATTATGATCTTCCGAACAAGGTGATAGTCATCAAGGTATTAATTGCCTCCGAATAGAATTCAATCGTATCCAGTAATTATGATCTTCCGAACAAGGTGATAGTCATCAAGGATAAGTTATGGCCTCCGAATAGAATTCAATCGTATCCAGTAATTAGGATCTTCCGCTTCCGATTATAGTTTTCCCTTGAGGATTTTAGGTAACGATAAGAATACCCTATTCATAGAGGTAGCACATGGCGCTGACAAAAGACATAAAAATTACCTTTAATTAAAGAAAGAACACAATCCACTTACTCTGCGTGAATAAATTAGTTATTTAAGGAAACTACTAATTTCCATCGTGTCCCAACACGTGGATGATTTTAGAAAACGAATTTTTCACTCACGCAGACATAGATAATAACAGGCACGATGTAAAGTCAAAATGCCGGTAATCACGCCGGATATCGTTTACTCAATACAAAGTGACCAACGAACCCGATAGATGGCGTCGAGAAATATAAAAGTAATTTTTAATTAAACTAATATACAGGGTAATGCATTATTTAAATTTATGCACGTAACAGAATTCCCCCCAGCAAGATAAAAGCGTGGAGCAAGAATAACGAAGACAAAAGCTAAAATGAAGATAGAAATTTAGGCATACGCCAAGGATAGAACCCTAAAATCCAAAACCAACCCCAAAACACACTAACACCCAACCCAAGAAGAAACGTAGATGAAAGAAGTTTTCCCAATTTACTAAGCATCACCAACCAGATGTGTCCAAAAGTCGCATGAAGCGGAATGATACTTTAAAGAACCAGAAACTCAACCAACAGAATAGAAGTATCAGAACTCGTTGAAAGTCGACACCAGTCGTTACGCTAAGAAGCAAGAAAGCAACGCAGTCCCATAGACCTTACTGATCGACAGTACTAAGCAAACCAAGAGGAAAAGAAGAATGATAGGAAAGAAAAGAAGTTTAGACCACGGTCAAGGACAACGCCCTAAAATCTCTTGAAACCCCAACCCCTGAATACAAATCCAACCCTGAATATAAACCCCTAGGAAGCCCCTCAGGAAAAGGACTAAGGTATCATAGGAAAATGGAAAAGGAACAATACCCATAACCCCGAGACTAGGAAACACCCTAGGAATCCTATCGCAGACTAAGGTTTCCTCGTTGGAGTGCCGGACGATTGTGTGGCGTCGAGGTCTTAATCCCACCTGAAGCCCTCGCGACAGATGTTAAAGCGCGTCGTTGGGCCCCCCAACGTTAGTCCACACAAGCGCACATCACCGCAACCAGTACTCGCTTGCCCACAATAGTCTTCCTCGCACCCAGGATGGATTCTGATCTATGACCAGAGGGAACAAGACCCAGGAAATCCCCCCACCCTGAAAGTAGATAAAAGAAAAAAGAAATGAAGCATCCCATAATTTAGTTATGGATTACTGCTTCTACTCGTTCTTTTAGTCGTGGAATGTAGTATTGACGCTTCAACATTTCTTCAACCTTTTTAAAGCCGAAATGTCCTTGTTCGTGTGCTCGTCTTGCTAATTCGGTCTTTAATCCATCTGGAACCACAAGTAAATTTTTCCCATTGACGTTCTTATGAAGTAGTTCCACTTCGTAAGGGCCTTCTTGTAAGATAGCAAAAATTGCTTTTAGCGACTCGTCTTTTTGTTGCAAATGTTTCAACCGTTGAATTAATCCGTTTTCGTTCTTACAACTTAACGTTTCTTCGTCGTTTTCTTCGATAGTTATGTTGTCCACACAATTTACTGAGAATTTACGACTCAAACAGTCTACGTGACTCATCTTACTACCAGAACGGTGTTCTATTTCGTAATCAAAGTCTTCCATTAGCGTACACCACGAAAAAATTCTTCTGTTAATGTCTTTCTTTGATAAAGTCTGTTTTAAGGCTATACAATCAGTAACAATTTTGAATCTTTTGCCAAGTAAATAAATCCTAAATTTTTCCAAAGCGCGCACTACGGCTAATGTTTCTAACTGGAAACTGTCATAACGTGATTCCACATAGTTAGTCTTCCAACTAGCGTAGTGTATCGGATGAAGACATCCATCATGTTCTCTTTGTAGCAGAATTGCAGCCAATCCAGTTACACTTGCATCAGTATGCATTTCTAATCTTTTCCTAGGGCCGTAGATTTTTAAAACTGGTTCAGTCACTAGTGCCTCTTTCAAATCTTCCCTGGCTTTTAATTGTTTTTCACCTATTTCGAATTTCATACTTAACTTTACTAAGTCTGATAAAGGTTTAATTCTGCGAGCATAGTCTTTGATAAAACGCCTAAAATATCCCGTTAAACCGCAAAATCTACGCACTTCGTGTACATTTCGGGGACACGGAAAATCGATCACGTCCCGCACTTTCTCTAAACCGGGTCGTATTTCATTTTTCTTTATTTGGTATCCCAAATAGTCTATTTCAGTCATTGCAAATCTACACTTGTCTAACCGTAACTCTAAATCGTTGTTCTTTGCCACTTGAATCACTTCTTTTAAGTTTGTTACATGCTCTTCTAAGGTTTCCGTCGCAAGTAAGATATCGTCCATGTACATTTGTATAATTCCTTTTTCAATCAATTCCTTAAACAACATATTCACATACCTTTGGAAAACAGGTGGTGCTTTAGCTAGACCAAATGACATTTTCAAGAACTCGTATTGTCCGTTTGGAACAACAAATGATGTATACGGAATGGATTTTTCTTCAACTGAAACATGATAAAAACCGTTTTTGAGATCGAGCATTGTAAAGTATGTTTTGTTGCTTAAGTTGCTAAGCAAGTCGTCAATGTGAGGTAAAGGAAAGTTGTCCCGTTTCATTTCTTTATTTAACCGTCTATAATCGATGCACATCCTGTACTCCCCATTCTTCTTTCTCACTAACACTATCGGACTACGATACTCCGATTTGCTCGACCTGACAACGTTCTTTTCGATCAAGTCTTGTATTATACCGTTCACTACGTCATTCTCGTGTTGCGACAATCTCCTTGGTGCTGATCTAATTACGTTTTGCGATTTTAATTCTATCGTCAACTTTGGTAAAACATCTGATGCCATTCGTGGTCCGTTCTTTTGAGTTTCTTGTATAATTTGTACTATGTGGTTTTGTGTTGCAATTGGTATCTCTGCATTAATTTTTATGTCGTTTGTCGGGGAAACTCCTTCAATTGCCATTAATGAATTGACGTCTGCTGTTTCGTTGGTTCGTCTAAAGCTTATGCCCGTTGACGTCGAAGTCCAATCGACATTTTCTAGAAAGTTTCGACCAATTATGATGTCCGTTTTTATTGAATTGTTAGGTGTAACAATTGAATCGATTTCGTAGGTTACTTCGTCTATTTCTACTGGAAACTTAGTAGAATACGCACAGTTAACTTCAACATTTTGGAGTCCGTGCAGAATACATGGATCTTTCTTGATTGGTAAATCCAATTTTTTCACCCAATCTTCTTGAATTAACGTTTTATTGCACCCTGTATCAACTAGAGCTGTAAGTTTGCAATTGTGCACGCTTACCTCTTTGTGATACTTCGAAAGTTCGACATAGCTCACTTCACTTCGTGGTACGTTGTTCATTTGTCCAGTTGTCGTTGACGAACGACATTCTTCCGTTGTGTGTCCCATCTTTTGGCATTTAGCGCACCGTTGTCGTCGTTGAGGTTGAGGACAATTACGAGATAAATGTCCATACTCGTTAGAGTTGTAGCACTTGATTTCATTTCTTCGTTCAGCAGGTCTCAAATTAGCAGTTTGTTGTTGGCTAGTAATTTGTAATTCCGGTTTGATTCTGTTAAACGATGGACGCGAATACGTTTTTGGCCTGTCTCTTTCGCACAAAACTTCGTATCGTTTTATTTTGTGTAAAAGCTCTTCTATCGTGTTGAAATCAAATAACATTAAATTTCTAGCTAGGTCTTTATCGTTCAATCCACTTATTAATGAAACAATGTCTATGTTACCTTTAACAGCGATACCTTTCATTCCATAAACATAAGCCTCATAACTTTCATTAACTTGCTTTCGTTTGTTGCTTAACATCATGTGTACATCAGCTTGGTCAATGGCACTTGGAAAACTAACCTGTAATTGCGTTTTAAATTCGTTCCACGTAGTTATCTCATCTGCATTGCACTGCAGCCATTGCTTTGCTACACCTCGCATTTTGTCAACTGCATGTACCAACAACATAGGTTCACTCCATGAATATGCCTTCGCAACACTTTCTACCCGTTTTAACCATCGTTCTGCCGTCATACCCGTTTGCTTTGCACGGTCAAACTCAGGTAAAAGTCGTTCCGCAACATCCCTTTGCAAACCGACGCCACTGTTTGTTATGTCATTCGACATGTTGATTAACGTATGTTCTCGACGAAGCAATTCGCGCTCTTTCATTAACAGTTCCCGTTCGTAACTTAATAATTGTTTTTCTTTCGTTAAAAGTTCATTTTCTACACACTTAGTCGAAGAAAACATGGGTGTTTTTATTGCTGTATCTTGCACTGATTTTACATCAAAGTCTGACTCACTTTCACTCATTTTATTTCGTTGTTATTCGTATTTACCGTATTTAAAAACTGTACGTGTTCGTTTTCACTTAATCGTTTCAATACACGTGTTTACATTGAACAATCCCACTTCTGAATCCGTTGTGGGCTTTTCGTTATCGTTTTTTTCGTTGTGGATAATTCAAAGTAAACTACGCACGTTTCCTTTTAAATGAAATCTTTTATTTCCTCTGATACATTATGAAAAAACTATTCTTAATTTTAACACTTCAATAAAAATGTCGTTTAGTAAAGTCCGCGCTTTTTCACACACACGGTTACCAACCATGTTGCCAACCAAACTCTTCTCGTCGGAACAAAAGCACTTGCGCTTGGCGCGCACTCTACCGGCAGGAACCACAATTCCCACATGTATTTCTCAAGCCATAAGAAAATAGTATTACTTTTATGACCGCCGTATTTATATTTTTATGCGAATAAAAAAACAGACATTTCTTTCTATAATTTTAGATACATACTTATTGATAGCAAAATTTTGAACGTATAAAATTAAGGTAATTTGTAAATAATCTAATTACTGATTTTATAAAAACCATTTTACATAGGTACTATTAATATTTCGCTGTATGTGCAAAATTATTTATAAATAAAGTGAAACTTTTATACTTTCCCAGGTAGCAATGTGACGTAATAATTACGTTGATATTTAGTCACGCTGGACGTCCTTCTAACTAATGATATGACGTAATTAAGACAGCAAACTGTCACAGCCATTTGACGTCAATTTAGGACGTAAAAAATACGTTGTTTGTGACGTGATGATTACGACACAATATTGA
Organism: Aquatica leii; assembly: GCA_035610365.1. NCBI lineage: Eukaryota > Metazoa > Arthropoda > Insecta > Coleoptera > Lampyridae > Aquatica > Aquatica leii. The sequence goes on from CM069438.1 coordinate 12,539,805, forward strand.
CGTAATTTTGACTAGTATGGAGGTAGGGTATACACACTCGATTTATTTAAAAAAAAGCATTTATTTTATGATAAAGAATGGATTAATAGAAAACATACATAATGATAAAATTATAACTTATATTAATGAATTACTAAGAGATACCTTCTAAATAATGCCATCTGTTCTAACTTCTAACAATAGACCTATTTCTTCCGTGGTGTTATCCAATCTTTATGAACCAAGGCTATTCCAGCACCATCTTCATCAGCAACCTGTATACCTACAAAAGCCATTTCTAAAATTGTAATTATGTCCACAGGATCTGTGGTTGTAACATAAATTAGCAACAAACGAAAATCGTAGATATTCACCCCACAAATTAATCTGTCAAATACAATCAGATCAATGTAATACTTGTTAGAACTATTTAATTACTTACAGCAAGAACTGAAATGCGAGTATATAAAACATCAATGTCAGTGTAGTAACAGATACTTTTTTTCTAGTATCTAGATACAGATACAGATACTTTTCATAAATTGTATCTAGATACAGATAAGATACTTTTTCAAAAAAAGTATCTAGATACAGTTACAGATACTTTAAGAAAGTATCTAGATACATGTCAGATACATTTTTAACAATATCTTGAAATAAAATTTAAAACAAAGGTTCAGCTAAAAACACAATAACAGTATCCTAGGCAGCACATTACGTCTTATTGACGTCAGTGTGCTGCCTGGGCATTAAGCAAAACATTACCTTATCAACCTTAATTGCATAAAACAATACAAATTTACAAATAAAGGTTATTTTGTTTTAAAATTAATAGCAAGTTAAATGTCTTGTCATTATATTTCGACGTAGAGTTAATAGGGAGTTTTTGGATATCGTAAAAGCAAATACGGTAAACGCTAAAATCATGTGACTCACTTCTGCGCATGAGTAGTACTTATCGTAGTACTTTAGCGTTTACCGTAATACGATAAACCAAAGCAAATACCGTATAGGTTTTCGTTGCCGTTATTTAGGGAATTTACAAATGTAGTATTGACGTAGTATTGACACAGTTGGTAAGAGAAATTTCATTAAAGCAGCTGTTTTATTTCGCGGTTATTTTCATGTAATTTCCTTCCTTCGTAGTTTTGTGTTTCATGTCGTAGATTTATGTTATACCTAGTTATCTCTTTTTTCTTGTAGAAATAGTTGTTAGTTACCCACACAGCAAAATCACATTTACTATACATCTCAGCAATATATCAATTGAGATGAAGTATATCTGAGAGACATTCTGTTTTGTCTCGTATATATAAATGAAACGTCTCTCAGATGTCTTAATGTCCGCCCTGTATACATCTCAAGTACGTTTCTATGAAACATATCGGATATATATATCACATATATATATATTATGTCAGAGATGTGTAAAATTAAAAATGCGACGTTTTTGAGACATATATTTTATTATATATGTATTTATATGTACATACATCTATCACAAAATATTAATTAAAATTTAAAAATAAAATCTAATTTACAAAAATTTAAAAAAAACAAGTCATAACATACGAAAAGTAAAGAATTACCATCATTTAATTAATTTGTCAGTGTTTTCTTGTGCATCCTTTGTTTCCTCCCTCTGCAATCCCAGTTTCACCAAGGTTAACCAATTCTTAATAGTCTCTGCAATTTCACCATCTGTCGTCATTTCTGTCCCATTTTGACTACAAACACTGACTGAAATTCAAACAGTTATAAGACAATGAAGTGAAAAAGGGTTTTAAAACATCTTACCTTCAACTTCTAGACCACAAAAAATATCTTTTTGCACCAACTCAAACTGTACTCTGAAGTCACAACAATGGTAAATAGTTTTCAGAAATGTTGACAATAGATTGGTTTACATTACAAGTCGACCCTGGGGAATCTATAAAAACATTCATATATACGCTCACACTGTACTTAAACTAATTAATATTGATTTGTAAAATATTTAATTTCAATAACTACAGTTAAAGATATACTAACCAAGAATTTCTTAAATTTTTCATTGTCATTAATTTCTTTATAACTTCATTCATTTCGGTTACTGTTTGTATAGGAATTCAATTCAAACCACTATTGTTCTTCTAAAGACGCCTCACAAATTGATTTTTGGGTTATATATGCATTTAAGAAAAACACATTTTCGATATTGTAAGAGTTTTCCCAAATTTTTTTGTTGCAAGAACGATAGAGAAAATACCAGCTTGTATGACAATTAAAATTTTCAACGTTTTACTAGAACCTATAAACCAAAAATATTTTATTGTTCAATAACGGTAACAAAATCAAAAAAATTACTAGTTTTTTCCTGTTGTGTTGCTATGTGCTTTTAACATGCGGTATAGGTCTTAGAAGGGGTGGTGATAAGGAAAATAATAACACCCCATCACTAACACCTAAAATTATACAGGTAAAATATTTCATACCCAGTGTAAACCTATAAATTTAGCAACAACAAATAACGTACTTGATTTAGGAAGGGGAGCATGTTCTTTGTTATCACAATCTGACGAAATTGTTGGTGCTTTTCTTTTTTTCTTGTTCCACATCTGTAGTATGTACTCAGATTCGATTTCTGCTGTTCTAAGTTTTAGAAATCCATAATGAAATTAATCAAGATTAAAAATCCAAACATAAATAACTTACCTGTTTAATAAGTGAACATTAATTATAATATACGTATATAACAGCGTAAACTTTCTATCTTCGGTTTTAGTATTGAAAAATTGAAAAATAACGTCTTTTTAACCTATAACTGTGAGGCGATATACGCCAAAATGTACGCAACGAGCACGTGATCAATTCATGTGCTGTGTTGCCAGATTGTTTTAATATCAATTATTAACCTGGCAACATTCATGGTAAAATGCAGGTAAAATGAGTGTTTTGTACTGTGTGTGCCTATTTTTTCTAAAAGTATTTATACAAAAAAGTACTTTAACTAAAACACTACTAAAAAGTTTTATAATAAAAATTCTTTGCCGTAGTTTAATTACTAATTTACCAAAAAAATCAAATAAGCAATGTTTATACATAAAAGATTGGAAAAAATGTCTAAAAAAATATTTAATTGTAAATCAATTGATGTTTCTGAGACAAGTATGAGATCTATCAGAGAGGTGCCTCTTTTCTGTACTTATAAAACGTGTTATTATTTAAAATTGTCATCTCTCTGAAATATCTCATAAATATACAAATTTGCGATTTTTAAGTTGAGACATTGTGATCTGGTTGAGTTCGATTTGAGACATCTTTGAGATGTTTGATGCTGTGTGGGTAGTGATTCATAATCTTGCATTAGTTAATCGTAGAATAACAAACACGTCAAATTTTTTTATGTTACTTGGAATACTATAGGCACAGAGTACAGATACTCTGTGGTATAGGCCACCATATTTACACAGCTTACTTACGTTTACCGTATCGACTTATGAATTACGATATCCAAATAGACACTATGAGAGGTATACGATATTTCGTTATACCGTATTGAATCACGTGATTTTAACGTTTACCGTATTTCCTTAACGATATCCAAAAACTCCCTAATAGTAAACTACTAACACTAAAAAGTTTCTCCACTTCTTTGCTCTATTTGAGCTAATGAAGAAATTCAGTGTTGCCAATTGACTTTTTCGCGATTCCTTGCATAAACTATAAAAGTTCGACAATGACTACAATTGTACTCATAGTTCTACAAAGTTGAAAATTGTTTTCCTTTTTTAAAGTACCTATTATGAATTTGGTTTGTTGGCATAAATGCTAACACGTCACATTTCTCAAGTAATACTAGATTATATAAAGTGTAAGTTTATACACTGTTTTCCTCAAAATTCCGCAACAGTTTATAATACCCACAAAATACCCGCTACTACATAAAATCTCCAAATTTGGTAGAATTCCACTAGAATTGGCGAAGCCGAATGAATTGCACTCGTAAAACACTGAATACAAATTCTCCAAATTTAAATTGTAATGTACATGATGAACTGACAGAAAAAACTACTGCGGTGTTTAGAAAAAACTTGTAGGGCATTACAAAATATAATAATTACATATTTCTAAAAGTAATTCTGAAATCACTGTCACTTTCGTTTTCGCCATTACAACTTTTATCGTCAGATGATCCAGTGTTCATCATAAACGTCAGGTTTTCGACAGTTACATCCAGTCACATTTCTTGTGCTAAGTAATTCACATGTTGATGATGTTTATCCCAGTCCGATGCAGTTATCTCAGACAGTGCATTTTTCACTAAGGTTTTTATCTTCAGATCACTCTGTGTAATATTCATAGTAATCTTATGTTTTACTAAACTCGGTGTCAACTCAATTGGATTTAAGTCGTAGTGGTAAGATCGTAAGATGGCAAACGTAACACTGTTTTTGTATAATTAAATTGTTTCACTAACACTTTACGCATTTCATTTGGTGTCATATTATTTCATTATTTTCGAAGTGTTGTAGAATACTTATTTTTTTCTTCGACTAGATCTTATAATTCCATTACTACTTGTTAACGATTCACTCCAGATTTCTTTATAAATGTGGTTGTTTTGACCGTTGCTACAGCAGCTAGTTTGGTTGCCTTCTCTAACGGAAGAGTTTATCGAAAAACTTCACAATATGTACTTTTAATAATGTTTTTTGTTTTGGAATGAATAGTTTTTTTCAATTTAGATTTGATGTTGATAAATAACAGCTAAAACAATACAGAAAGTAAGTAATGTAAAAATCTCCATCAGAAATTAGCTGTTGTTCGTAGAATTAACACTGGAAATAAATACAGATTTTAAAGTAGTTAATGAGGTTATGCTACAAAGGTTATACTTAAAAAAATGTTATAAACACACTTACCTGCTTCAAATAACAGCGTTTAAAAAAGTCTTGACAAAAGTTAACTACAAATTTTCCAGAAAACAGGAGGTAAAGATGTAAACAAACTTACAAACCCAATGCAATCAAGGCATTTTGATTGTAATTTAATTTTTCAAGCGGACGGTACTTGTTTATTGTGATTGGTTGAAACATTTACCGCTTCAAATTTTTAAAGTTAGTTCACATACTTTTATTGTGAATTTGTATTTTCATATAATAATGTTTTCTTTTTACATGTTGATAAAAACTGTTTTTTATAAATATAAAGATGGCCTCTGTCAAAATAATTATTATGTAATGTTATGTAAAAATTTAATAAATTGTGTTTGTTTATAATTAAAATCCATAAAAATACATCAATTTTCCGGTAACTTTGTTTACTTCGGCGCTCTGTAACAAAAAGTTAAAACTAAAACTGCGTTCCATTGAACACTGCCCAAGTTCTGTGTCATAGCAGACACTTTCTAACAAAAGTGCAGCTGTTTTTGAGCAACACAACAGATTATCGAAATATGGGAGAATCGACAAAAATTTGTCGAATTTGTTCACAAGAAATAGTAGAAACCGAGCAGTATTACTTTCTCAATAATGACAATAACTTAATGCTACAATTCAAATTGTTGAACTTTCTACCAAAGATTGTAAGTACAACTGATTATATTCTATTGAGTAACATACTTTCTTACAGGATCTAAGCATCACACCGAATCCAATTGCTTGTAACAGATGTATGATTGCGATTGAAGAAATATATAAATTCAAGCAATTCTGTATACAAACCGAAACGAGTGTAAGAAATTTAGGACAACTCGGTGTAATTAAAGAGGAGTTGCAAGCCGATAATGTGAAAGTAGAATTTTTAAACTTGCAAATACCCAGCGATAACTACTTGAAAATCAATAAGAATGTGTCTGTATGTCTTGAGGAACCTTCAAAAACAAAACTGTACTATTGTTACAACTGCAATTTCAATGCTAACAAAAAGACTATTTTAATTCGACACCTGCAAACGCGACACCCTAGCAGAAAACCATTTAAATGCAATATGTGTGATTACTGCTGCACCACCAAGTCGTGTTTAACAAGGCATATGCTTACTCACACTAGTAAAAAACCATTTCAATGCAATATATGTGATTACTGCTGTATCACTAACTCGGACTTAAAAAAGCATATGTGTACGCACACTGGTGAAAAACCATTTAAATGCAATATATGTGATTACTGCTGTACCACCAATTATTATTTAAAAATTCATATGCGTAAGCACACTGGTGAAAAACCATTTAAATGCAATATATGTGATTACTGTAGTAGCAAAAATGGAGATTTAAAAAGACATATGCATAAGCACACTGGTGAAAAACCATTTAAATGCAATATATGTGATTACTGTTCTAACCGCAAGGAGCATTTAAGAACACATATGCATAAACACACTGTTGAAAAACTATTTAAATGCAATATATGTGATTACTGTAGTAACCAAATTGGAAATTTAAAAATACATATACGTATGCACACTGGCAAAAAACCTTTTAAATGCAATATATGTGATTACTACTGTACCACCAATTCGTGTTTAAAAATTCATATGCGTAAGCACACTGGTGAAAAACCATTTAAATGCAATATATGTGATTACTGTAGCAGCCAATTGTATCATTTAAAAAGACATATGCATAAGCACACTGGTGAAAAACCATTTAAATGCAATATATGTGATTACTGCTGTACCACCAATTCTTGGTTAAAAATTCATATGCGTAAGCACACTGGTGAAAAACCATTTAAATGCAATATATGTGATTACCATTGTAATCAAAATGACATGTTTAAAAAGCATATGTGTACGCACACTTATGAAAAACCATTTAAATGCAATATATGTGATTATTGCAGTAAAGAAAAAAGTCAATTAAAAGTTCATATGTTGAGACACACTGGTGAAAAACCATTTAAATGCAATATATGTGATTGCTGCTATACCACCAAGTCGCATTTAAAAATTCATAGGCGTAAGCACACTGGTGAAAAACCATTTAAATGCAATATATGTGGTTATTGTAGCAACCGATTAGAACATTTAAAAAAGCACAAGCACACGCATACTGGTGAGAAACCATTTAAATGCAATATATGTGATCACTGCAGTACTACCAAGTCGGATTTAAAAGTACATATGCGTAAGCACACTGGTGAAAAACCATTTAAATGCAATATATGTGATTACTGCTGTACCACCAATTATTATTTAAAAATTCATATGCGTAAGCACACTGGTGAAAAACCATTTAAATGCAATATATGTGATTACTGTAGTAGCAAAAATGGAGATTTAAAAAGACATATGCATAAGCACACTGGTGAAAAACCATTTAAATGCAATATATGTGATTACTGTTCTAACCGCAAGGAGCATTTAAGAACACATATGCATAAACACACTGTTGAAAAACTATTTAAATGCAATATATGTGATTACTGTAGTAACCAAATTGGAAATTTAAAAATACATATACGTATGCACACTGGCAAAAAACCTTTTGAATGCAATATATGTGATTACTACTGTACCACCAATTCGTGTTTAAAAATTCATATGCGTAAGCACACTGGTGAAAAACCATTTAAATGCAATATATGTGATTACTGTAGCAGCCAATTGTATCATTTAAAAAGACATATGCATAAGCACACTGGTGAAAAACCATTTAAATGCAATATATGTGATTACTGCTGTACCACCAATTCTTGGTTAAAAATTCATATGCGTAAGCACACTGGTGAAAAACCATTTAAATGCAATATATGTGATTACCATTGTAATCAAATGACATGTTTAAAAAAGCATATGTGTACGCACACTTATGAAAAACCATTTAAATGCAATATATGTGATTATTGCAGTAAAGAAAAAAGTCAATTAAAAGTTCATATGTTGAGACACACTGGTGAAAAACCATTTAAATGCAATATATGTGATTGCTGCTATACCACCAAGTCGCATTTAAAAATTCATAGGCGTAAGCACACTGGTGAAAAACCATTTAAATGCAATATATGTGGTTATTGTAGCAACCGATTAGAACATTTAAAAAAGCACAAGCACACGCATACTGGTGAGAAACCATTTAAATGCAATATATGTGATCACTGCAGTACTACCAAGTCGGATTTAAAAGTACATATGCGTAAGCACACTGGTGAAAAACCATTTAAATGCAATATATGTGATTACTGCTGTACCACCAATTATTATTTAAAAATTCATATGCGTAAGCACACTGGTGAAAAATCATTTCAATAAGTGATCAGTGATTACTGTAGCAGCCGACTGTACCGTTTAAAGAAGCACACTGGTGAATAACGATTGAAATGAAATACTTCGCGTAATTTCTAAACGACAAGTGGGCGAAGTGTTTCTGCGTGACCTTCTAATTATTGTATTACCACAAAAACAGGGCCGAACATTAAGTGTCCTTAAGGAGTTTACGGGTGTCAAGTAGGCACTAGAGAACAAGAAGGAAAGTGGGCACGGGCACTAAGTTTGCATTCCTTTTGTTTGTGCGAAAACCGATTATCGGCGTGGTTGAAGTGAATCACACACATTAACATCTTCAAAATATTTGTTATATCAAAAGAAAGATTAACCAGAGTAACTGAAATTGATGAATGGATAGTATTTATGTAACTGTCCTATATTTATATCATTGATTAATTTATATTTATATATAATGAATGTATAATCCTGTTCTAATTTTATTTGATAAGTAATTATAAATAAACATTTGCATTAGGTAATATGAAAATTATTTTCAATTTTTTAAAAATTCGATTAAAAATATGAACTGACACTTCCAAATTTGTTTTCCTGCATAGGACATCCCATCGTACGTTCTTCATTGACATCCTGAGGACGTCCCCTTAAAGACATCCTAAAGAGGTCCGCTTTAAATTACTGGAGGTAAAGACATCATTTGGACATAAAACTGGGATGTTTATTATTGAATTTGTAGAACATTTGCTAAGAGCAAAATTGCAACAAATATATAAGTTTAGTGTTAAATGTAGAGGTTACAGTTTAAGGGCGCGTTCGAATACGACATTCCAAATACGTAGCGAGCGTTAATAGAAGTAATAATATAAAACATTTAAAATAGATGTCAGCTTGGTTATAAAGTAGAAAACTGTTCGTATGACGCATAAAGAAAATTAGAGATGGGTAGAAGTTATTAGAATCTTCTCAGTAGTTGCTTCCAAGAAATAATAAAGGAATTAGAAAATTTCGTTTTAAGAGCCAATTGTTTTAAATATATTACAAAATGAGTTAATACGAGTAATAAGACGTATAGTGACTACACCCAACTCTACACTAAAAGTTGTTGGTTCAATTTCATCAAATTTCATTCTTCAAGGTTTTATTTTTATCTTTGAATGTGCCAATGTAAGCAAATTTAAAAATAGCAGTCAAATTGCTGATTCGAATTTCAACAGCAATAGTTGTAATTTGAATGAACACGAATGAAATAATTATGTATGAAAATAAAATAAATAAAATTACAAGCATATAGTGGAGGTTCATTCCAAATTATGTCATTTAAGAATTCTTTAGTTTCCCGATTATCCGAAAGTCGGGACCGGAGCCTTTTCGGATAACTGAAATTTTGGTTAATATGGAGTTTTTACTAAAAGAGGTAAAAACGTAAAATATTTATGTAGGTACATAAATATCTATCTATTCAAAGAACAAAAAAAAGTATTTGAAATAAAATACATAGTAGTTTCTATTTAAAAAAATGTACTACAATATAGGTACATTGGTATATTATTTTGGTGGTGTGAAAAAAAGAAACAATATTTGTTTAAATTTTGCATACAAGCGTTTTTTTTTGAAGCAATGTGTTTTCACCTTGCTAAAAGTAAAGATGTCACTTGGTGTTGTATTAAGCTGTTGCTCTACATATAAAAATGCTGTGTTTAACCAGTTTAATGCATCAAAAGCTTAAAAGTGCAAAATTTTCGTCTCTCTTTCTTCATTTCCTTCTGATTCATTATCACTAGTATTTTCACGATCCCTTTCATTAACAAGTTCAATAAAGTCAACGTCAGTTAGTTCTTATTGTTCTTTGTTGTCAAATGTCATTTAGTTAATATCTTCCCAACCATCTAAATTTCTCATCGTTTCATGAAGCGGAGCTTCTTCATCATCATTGTCTACAGGAAGTTCTTCTTGGTGTATTATCTTTGCCTAAAGTTTTTGTAACGTTGTACTTTTCACTTTATTCCATGCAAATAAATTACCTCTTTATATTTATTATTTTTAAACAATCCATGAGTCTTTTACCAATGTCTACTCTACTGCTCTTAGCTTTGCGGATTTGCTAATGCACATTAAACAGGCAAGAATTGTTACCCGGTCCTTATTTTTTTTGTAGCCGGCCGCAACGCGTTTATTTCTTCCAGCTAAAGTTTTGCTTTGATAACATTTTGTAATAGAGATTAGTTTCGTCACTATTATAAATTTGATCTGGCGTATATTCCTGTACTTCTATGAGTTGCTTAAACTTTTGTTTACAATTTTCAACTTTGGTTTGATTAGCACACAATTTTTTACCGCAAATATTTAGTTAACGTACGTCGTGGCGGTTTTTTTATCTCGATAACCAGCCGTCGCTTGCTATAAATGTATCATCAAAAGCTTCAGTTACAAGAAGATTTTCACTGATTTCAATTGCTTTTTGCTGTAATATAAGGCCTGAGATTGAAATACCACGGTCGCGTTGTTGAGTAATCCATAAATACAATGTCTCGTCAATTTTATTGTATTCGCCCTGCTTCATAGAATTCTGGCTTTGATGTTGAGGATGCTAGTACACTACACCATTGTTCAATTTTCTGTCGATTTTTTTTCTATTTGGAAACCGTGCTTATACCTACACCATAATCTTTGGCAACACTTTTCAAGCATTTTCCTTTATGAAACCGTTTAATTGCAGTTAATTTTTCTTGCACAGTAACAACAACACGTTTCCGCTTTTTTATTATGTTACTCATGTTGACAGTGGCGTATTTAAAACTGAATGTTTTGTTCTAAATGTTGAGAAAAGTAATAATAATAAACCATTTACAAAAACCTTTTGTATAAAGTCCGAAAAGAACATTTTATGAAAAGCGATGACTCATGTTTGTAGACTGGAAGTATAATTGACCCTCATAAGCAGTCAAATTTTTATTAAATATTTTTGGGTTTCCCGACGTTTTCAACGAAATGACGAACCAGATGTTTTGTCTAAATTTGTTTCGCTTCGGTTTCGGCGGGTTCAAAAGTTGAGTTTGTTTCGGATAATCCGACGTTTCGGCTAGTGGGGATCCGGATAATCGTGAGGCTACTATACTACATTTACTCTCTAATTTCTTCAAACTTCAAATCAAAAAACCAAATTTTATTGATAACTAATAATATTGTAGTTTTTCTTGAAAAAGATCGGTTTTGCGATTCGTTTATAATCGATGCGTCAAAAATCAATCTAGAGAAAAGTTGATGACACAATAATCTATTTTTTTTAAATTGATTTTTTTTCTGAAACTTCTAAACTTAGAAATAATCATTTAGTCAAAATGAATCTACAAAGTTTGAATGAGAAATGGAAATGGTTATTTATTTAACGTGTTCCTGTGTAAATTGAACGTTTTTTTTCACGAGTAGGCATTTTTAAACCCGAGTGAAACGGGGGTTTTAAAAGTCCACGAGGAAAAAAAGCCCAACTTACACAAGAACGAATTGAATATAATATTTTATTGCTCGAACAGAAACTGCGAAGCCCCCAAACTCTCAAAATCTCACAAAAACAGTTTAACGTTTATGTTGACAACTGCGCAAAAACTGTCAAAACGGATTATGAAAGCGAAAATAGTATATTGAATAACAAATGTCACAATGAGACTTTTTGCCGCACGAAGACTTCGTTTGCAGACCGACTAAAAGAAAATAAAACTATTGTTGTTTTTAGCAATGGTAAGATATAAGCAAATTTGTTATATGTGTTTAAAAAAGTTTAGTTAGTGTTATTTCAAATGATAACATAGATTATGGTGTATGTTAATAAATCTGACCGATGACGTTTAATTAATTAAAGATTGTTACTGCCAACTTCGATCTAGTTATAAAATTCTACTACACCTTACCGGCCTAAGCCGGAAAAGTAAAATTTCCGGACGATTATGATGTCTGAAAAATACATCAAAACGGACGGAAGTACAAAAAAGAATATTTATATGTGTACTTACGAATTCTTTTACAATTAATTTATGTTCTTTAATATTATGCTAGATATTTGTACAGTGTTCACGATTCTCGGTCGATTTCTTTAAATTTATTAATCGATTAGAAAAAATGAATGTATAATGAAAAATCGATTGTAAAAATTCTTTGTCACAAAAAAATCGTAAGACATCGGAAAGTGGAGCAAATAAAATTTCAATTTTATGCTTTTTTGGTTATTTATAGTCAAATTCCGACTGCAATGCAGCTGAAATATTTTTTTGGCTGTTACTGAAACTAAATAAATTTTTAAAAAAACCTAACTTTTATTAGAATTTATTACAATTATTTTATATCTTGACACTTCCGTGATCGTCCAAATTGTACATTTGAATTGTAATTTTCTTTAATAAATCTAGGATAATTTTAACATTGTAACAATTGCCACTTTTTGAACCACCAAAGTTTTATTAGAAGAAATTATTCTAGGCAGTTCCTATTTTTTTTTAAATTTATTTGAGAAAAAAATTTTTCATCATTAGCACTGGAGTGTGGAAGACATTAAAATAAATATTAAAGAAGTAAGATTTACAAATTTTGCTTCTCCACTGTCCAACTGAATTTTAGAAATTTTACTCCTAATTCAATTAAAAAAATTTAAAGCGTAGGTTAGTATTATTTTCAGGGAAATACTGATTTCATTGTAAGCAATTCAAAAATTTCCTCACTCGAAAAAACGCACAATTTACTTATTATTATTACACGGCAAAGAAGATAACTATGTAAAAACGAAAAAACGAAATAGGTCTTTTTTTCAAACCGTCGCGTTAGCGTGATAATGTATGAATTAATTATCTTTGTTTTGTTGTTGTAAGTTTGCAAGCATATAGTGTTTCGTAAAACACTAAAGATAATAAGTAGTAATGACGTAATGCGCGCATGTTAAAGGTCGACCACCTATTGGATAAGTGATGAACTAAAAAATTATCATTTCCTGTAATTTAGATGCGTTTTACATTAGGTATATGGAGTGAAATCCGTTTTATAGCTTTTTCGAAAAATAGACAACATTTTCGAAAATTAAAAGTATGTACTATTATTTGATGTATTACTTTATCGTACTGAGCTATTATAATTACAATGATCGTTTTATAAATATTATAAAACCACATTATAACACTGTCATTTCTTGACTAACTTTGAGTATCAATAACTTTTAAGTCTTACCTTATTTTAAGAAATAAATTAGCTTACGCGATAGCATGTTTTTTAGAGTTTTCATTAATAAAAATATAAATATTCGTTTTCAATTTTGAAAAAGCTATAAAACGGTGACTGCATAAAAATGCTATATTTTAGGCAACCCACTATACTTAAAACGCAGTCTTAAGATATAACCATGCGCCAACAAAATTTTTAATAATTAAATTGCGTTTCTCATACAATTTTTAACAGATTACATACTTTGATTTTGGATTATTTTTTATTAAAATATACCCACATAAAAGTACTTTTTAAAATAAGCATATTTAAATTGTGACAACATCGTGTTAGGGTTTTTAGCAAAGTTTAAGGAAACCTTTAACATCTGTAAATACGTAAATTTAAAAGTACGTTTAAAAATAAACATAAACATTAGCTCTATACATAATTATAATATATATATTTAATGTCAGTTAAACTTTGAAAAAACATTTGTAACTAGAATGTACGAACGATATGGTTGGTACATATTTTGATAACATTGTTTTTATCTAGTTTTACAATATGTAGAATACATTTACTACATCTTGTAATAAGTATTTTGAATTAAAATATTTACTTGATGTCATGTGTCATGTAAATCTTGAAAAAATTTGTAAGGTTTTAAAATATATCAATGACTACGTTTATCTCGGGGACTTCCATCCGATCGAAAGTCCATCCGATCGTATGCATCCACTTCAACTGTGTTCACGACTATTTGTAAATTATATTTTTCTTATGATTTTGTATGTTACTGTACTTATATATTTTCGAAGAATTGCTTTTGTTACGAACTAACCTCAGGTAGTAACCCTTTTTGAGAGTAAGAGGTAGAATTTGTAAGATATATATTCTTAAGTTAGCATTCAACAATTCAACTTGTAACGTTAGTAAAATACAGTCCACATTTTATCAAACGTTTTATTTAATTAAAACCAGTGATACCATTAGGATTAATATCCTACAAACTGTACGAGATAAATAGGTGTGCTTGACTTCTCCATCGGATGCGCCGAGACAATCCGATCCTCTAGTTTTGCCGGCTTGAATTGGGTGAAGTGGATGTAAAGATCGCGATTGACGACATCAACGCTATTGGATTGAAGTATAATCAGCTGTTGTTACCTCTGCCTACATTCATTCTTATTCGTTAAATTAATATTTATCTCAAACAACATGATATTAAAACGGAAAATGACTGTTATGGTTTTAGTTTTTAATCTATACCTTTTAATGTGTAATATGATGAATAATAATATTATACTTTTGATGAAATGGTGTCAGCGTCATAGGACAAGGATTAATGCCCTACTACAGTAAGACTAAGAAGTAAAACAGTTTTAGTGAATTTTTTTAAATAAAAACCATTTTAGATTGTAGCTACATGCCGAGAGTGAAATGGCTAGAGTAATTGTGAAAAGTAGAAAATCACGAGCAGCAAATAAATGATTTAATTAAGCTAATAAAATAACGGACTTCTTCACTTCCCGACTCGTTCCTCTTTTTGTTATTACAATATCTTTTCTTTACGTCCATATTTAACCAAACAACACAGAGATCTATGAAAAAACGTGTTTCATACACTTCGCGCCCAAGTGAAGTTAGTTATAAAAATTATAGCTATCTCCTTTTTATGTAACTTCCATCTTTTTTCAATTGAAATGGCCTGAAACGAAGATTATCCAATCGGAACAAGCGCTTGTCGACAACAACACTTTAGTTTGAAATGAGGATTGATTTGACTCAAGCGGATGGAGTTTCGATCGCATGGAAGCCTCCGAGATAAACGTAGTCATTGATGTACGTATATATTTTTAGAATATTAGTATTATACACTTTAACAATATCAAGAATATATCTATTACACCAAGCAATATTTAGCCGACTTTCAATATTGTACCAAGATCATTAGAATATCGTACATATATTTTGTGCTACTAGAGTATGCAAAGAGCTATTTTTTCTCTTCATTACCGCAACTTATTTTATTAATTTCTAAATCTTATCTCTTCAACATAAACCTGACAACTCTCCCTTAAAAAAAATTATATAACTACAAATCAATTACTAATTACTATGTATCTCTTTTTTTTAATTTTTTATAACTAACCAAAACTTTAAACTAAAACTGCGTTGCATTGAACACTGCCAATGCCAAAGTTGTGTAATCTGTGGTTGTGTGGTATGGCAGACACTTGCTAGTAACGTGCTGATAATATAAAATACAGTACAAGGACAACTATTTTTTAACAACACTAAACAAGATCTACGGAAATATGAGGCATAAATCAAGAAAACTTTGTCGAATTTGTTCACTAGAAATAGTAGAAACTGAGCAATATTACTTTCTGAATAATGACAATAACTTAATGCTACAATTCAAATTGTTGTACTTTCTACCAAATATTGTAAGTACAACTGATTATATTCTATCAAGTAACATAAACTTTCTTACAGGATCTAAGCATCACACCGAATCCAATTACTTGTAGCAGATGTATGATTGCCATTGAAGAAATATATGAATTTAAGCAACTCTGTATAAAAACCGAAACGACTGTAAAAAATTTACGACAAGGTGTAATTAAAGAGGAGTTGCAAGCCGATAACATTAAAGTAGAGCTTTTAAACTTGCAAATAGTCAGTGATAACTACTTGGAAAACAATAAGGATGTGTCTGTATGTCTTGATTACTGTAGTAACCAAATGACAAATTTAAAAGCACATATGTGTACGCACTCTGCTGAAAAACCATTTAAATGCAATATATGTGATTACTGTAGTAACCATATGACACGTCTAAAAAATCATATGCTTAAGCACACTGGTGAAAAACCATTTAATTGCAATATGTGTGATTACCGCTGTATCACCAACTCGGATTTAAAAAGGCATATTAGTAGGCACACTGGTGAAAAACCATATAAATGCAATATATGTGAGTACTGCGGTGCCGCCAAGTCGCATTTAAAACATCATATGCGTAAGCACACTGGTGAAAAGCCATTTAAATGCAATACCTGTGATTATAGCTTTATCAGCAACTCTGTGTTAAAGAGCCATATGCGTACACACACTGGTGAGAAACCATTTAAATGCAGTATATGTGATTACTGCGGTGCCACCAAAGCGCGATTAAAAGATCATATGTGTAAGCACACTGGTGAAAAACCATTTAATTGCAATATGTGTGATTACTACTGCATTACCAACTCTGATTTAAAAAGGCATATGCGAACCCACACTGGTGAAAAACCATTTAAATGCAATATATGTGATTACTGTTGTACCACTAAGTCGCGTTTAAAAATTCATATGTGCAAGCACTCTGGTGAAAAACCATTTAAATGCAATATGTGTGATTGTTGCTATGTTACCAACTCAGGGTTGAAAAGTCATATGCGTACGCACACCAGTGAGATACCATTTAAATGCAATATATGTGATTACTGCTCTACCACCAAGTCGGGTTTAAAAATTCATATGCCTAAGCACACTGGTGTAAAACCTTTTAAATGCAATATATGTGATTACTGCTGTACCACCAAGTCGCGTTTAAAAATTCATATGCGCAAGCATACTGGTGAAAAACCATTTAAATGCAATATATGTGATTACTCCTGTGCCAGAAAGTCGCGTTTGAAAATTCATATGCTTAATCACACTGATGAGAAACGATTTAAGTGCAATATATATGATTAGTGATTACGGTAGCAGCCGATTGTATCTTTTAAAGAAGCTCAATGATGAATAACAATTGAAATGAAATACTTCTCGTAATTTGTAAAGGCAAGTGGGAGAAGTGTTTCTGCACGACCTTCTAATTATTGTATTACCACAAAAAAGAGTGTAACATTAAAGTGCTTAATTTAGTCATTGAGTTAAATACTACAGAACGGCAACCGCGAATCATTTCCGTTATGAAGAGTTAATGGGTATATTATTAAAGTTGCTGAGATTTAGTTTAATACGAACTCTGCATCCGACTGTTATTGGTTCGCGCAACCTTGTAGTTAATAAGCTCGCTTATTCATTTATGTTACAATAACAGTTTCTGTTAACATTTGCGTATAAGCTGTTTTCCTTTCCCAATAAAAGACATTAATCGTGCACGTATTTGGTAAAGAAATTGTGGTAATACAGATGTGACATTAATGGAAATCGAAAATTTGAAGCGCTATATGTTGTATTTGTGTACATTTTTCACACGTGAGAAGAGATAACTGAAGAAGAAAACTTTTAAAAATGAAAGCAGTATGTTTCAAACAGAGCAATCGATGATAAAACTAACAATCGATCATGTGAAAGATTTGTTAGTTTCAGCTTGTTTCTATTAAAACTTTTGTAGGAAAACGTATTAGTTGAATTTTACAAAAATGTGCATTATAATTTAAGGAATTAAATACATTTTAACTTTTAGATTTTAATTTAATTATATTTTTAGTTTCAATTTTTTAAGTTGTAAGCCGCGGTTAATTAAACTTAGTAGCAATCAAATTTTGCTTAATTTTTCGTAGTATCTGATTGTAAAATCTGCCAAAAATTCTTTTCTTTGTTCGTTAACAATTTGTGATGCATTTTCCCAAAAAAAGACATTATTGTGTAGTTCACCTTTTGATTAAAATCTCACTACCACTGAGAAAAAACTATAGAAGCTTTTAATTGTTCTCTTTTCAAATTTGTAAAATAATGTTTGTTTTAAATGTTTATTTTGTGCTGGTTCTTTACGTACTACCGCTAAAGATGTTTAACGTAAACTTCAAGAGGTGGGGTTGTACAGACCATTAGGGCGTAGACAGACATTCAGCCCTGTGATGTATCGTGTACGTTACTTGTAACATACACGTTATCTTGGTGTTATGTTATATTTCTCAAATCGGTGTGACGTATTTCCGTTAACGTTTTTGTATTTACCGTTTATGTTATCTGGTAACGCAACACCAATAACTTGACGTCTCGCTTTAACATGCTGTTTTGATCTAACGTTTGGTTGCATCTTATCATATTTATATGTAAAAACTAATTTCAAACTGTGTTATGAATTTTTAAAATATTTTAAATTTACCTCTTTTTGAAGCACTCGAAAATATTAACAAAAGTAATGTAGTATAACAAATTACTTATTAGATTAGATTAGGTTATATTTGTTTACTCATTAAATTTTAGAAATCAAGAAAATATACAATTCTTTGTGACCGATTCAATCGTTTTGAATTAACGGAAAAAGAATTAAAAGTTATTCAATATTTTATGATTATAATCACTTTTCTCCATTGTTCTGCACTTTATGGCGGTAGATTTGGTCTTGCATTATGCTGCATATCTGCAGCAAATGATGATTGCGTAAAGGGTTCACTTTTTGGGAATCCGACGGTTTGCTTTTTCCCGTAATTAAAATATGATTTCCCTCGATAAAATCAATTAAACTTTCATATTGAACGCAGCTGGTTATTGTTAATTGTTGTGCTATTTTTAAATTACTTAAATTGAAATACGAAACGCAAATTTTCGTATTCCTACTGTTTAAACTTCAAAAACGTTTTACAAATACCCATAAACTAATTTATTTTATTAGGTAAATGCTATCTTACAACCACCCGAATTTCAAAGTTTGACGGCAGCATATGGGAATCTTTAGGGGAACAAAGAATATCATTAGCATATCCTAGGTTATGCAGAGCACATTCTAAAATATTCTCGTGCTATTTGGATAAGTGTAGATCTCCATGGCCTCCAAAAGAAAAGTCAGTAGCACTTTCACTTTATTATGAAAGTCCGACTGGGTATAAACGTATATGCTTTATAATTTAATATTTAATTGCCGTCTTAAAATACTGAAGTATTTTCACCTCACTATCACGTTGCAGGAACAGTTCTATATATCGTGGCTACCGCTAAAATGGGGAACAAATATTGAGTGGCCGTTAACCCAGTACACCTAATTTCGAAACAGTTACGAAACAATAACAAAACATTGTTCTCTCAGAGAGATCAGTGATATCACAAGAAAGGTTCTAGCTTGTAGTAATGTCCTCCCCATTGTTAATATCACAAAGTTGCAACAAACTCATGTTAAGTTTTCTAAAATGTGCAATCACTGTTTCAAAATAGTGACAAGTTTGGTTTTGTATATACTCTATGTTTGTGATGTAGTGGTTGAATCCTAGTTGCATGTAAATGTTATCAATGTTCTATAGCAGTTTCGAATTTGCGATTTATTATATATATATATACCTACTGCAATTCACGTTGAAGTCTTACTTTCAATTCTTTTTATAAAGAATCGATACAACCTGATCGGTGTCGTAGTTAATGCAATCCAAGATTGACCCTAACTTAAATTGATATAGGAGATGGACGTTTTGAAGCTTATGTGATTAGTTTAATCGATAGCTTCATTATCGAATTGTCAGCTCCAGTTTTCTTCCGGTGCTTTTATTTTGAAAATGTGTCCTGAATGCTAAAAAAAGTGCTATGCTCGAGTAACAGTATTTATTGAAACGCACTAACTAAAATATAATATTACTTAGTATTAAGTATAGACGATTTTTTTCATCTCGTTGAGTTCTCTGTTTAGATTGGCGAAACCATTCGCTAGCAGTTTTCTCAAACTCCTTGTCTATTAATTTAAATATGGAGTCTGTGCGACATCTTTAATTAAAGAAAAGTAATTAGAATTATAAGTATATACGTCAATTCTATTAATAAATCAAATTAAGGTTTACCTTGTAATAATTTAATCAGTTTTAAGTTATTGATGCGGATATTATTTCTTTGGCCACACCAACTTGTTTTAGAAGCAAATGAATCGACAAAAATTTTTCTTAGGTTTCGCACTACAAATTCACGTCCATTTGTTCCACCAACTTTTTTCATGTATAACATCTAAAATAAAATGTATTGTTTATGAACGCTCATTTAAAAAACTTACAAGAAAGTTCTTCGATGTGGGATCATTTAATTCTAATGATTGCAGTTTATCTGCAGAATTGGTATGCATTTAATCACCTCATGAAGTGGTTGAGAAGGGTCTTGAACTGGGACCTGTTCAAATCGTCCCTGTATGTGATTTAATATCAGTTGTGTTTCAGCCAACATTTGAAGCACAATTTGTAGTTTGCCTAAATATACACCTAGCTTCAATATCTTCCAACATTTAAAAAAACAAAAACACTTAGAAATATTCTGTTTGATAAATAATAGGTTATATTGAATGTTATAACGTTAGACCAAACCTCTTTGTAACGTTTTAAGAGCAATATTTTGTAACAGTGATATAAAAATATAGTTGCAACAATTTAAGATCTATGTTTCAAAACTATGCCATCATTTAGCGTAAAATTATTTATGATTGTAAAATAGAGAGCAGTGATAAAACTGTTACAAAATTTTGTGATAAAACAATGTTCTTTTTGAGTTAATTGTTAGAGATATCACGGTTCCAAGCTGGTTTGCTGGGAAGTGATTGCAACCATATTATTATATAGGAAACTAATTTACAGGAGACACAAGAAAACATTTTTAGTAAGAGTTTAAAGTTTCAATTTCACAACAATATTATCTACAGTTGTGGAAGAAAACACACACAAATACTTACAAATACTATCCATTTTAAAAAACAAAAGATGTCTAACGAATTATGCACTCCAAATAATCATCAAGCTCAGCCGGTCATTCCTGTTAAGTTACCGCTGGAAAGTCATAAGGATTTGGAAACCTTAGAAAAGTAATTAAGCGATCCAAAACAATCAAAAATTATTGGTTAGTATTTAATACTGTTATGGAATTAATCTATTTTATTACGCATTTTTAGTGTTCATATTTACGTATTCTTGACAGAAACATTTTGGTTTTTGCTACAAATTCTGCATTATGATACTGCTTAAGCTACAATTTAACAAAATATTTTAGTTACTTAACTCGTAAAAGTAAGAAACCGTTCAATAACTTGACAGTTAAGAAAATTATTGGTGGTAAGATAATAAGTTGTTAATTTATTGTAACTTTTCTTAATAAAATAATTTATTTAAGGAGCTGTAAAAAATTGCAATACCTACAGCTACTGAACAGGGTATAGAAGATCAAATTAAGATTTGGTTGAAATGTTTTTCAAAAAACTAAAGTTTGGAGCAAGAAAAACTACAAAAGCGTCAAAATAATTAATTACAATAAGACATGCATCAGTGGGAAAACGAGAATTGCACATGACAGTTGGAAAACAGAAGCAGAAAATTAATGAAATGTTAACCTTGGAAAACAGTGACAATGTACATGGTTGTTCTATAACTTTTAGTCCGCGCATTGTGTACCAAACGAAGAGTGATAATTCTGTTTGTTTAGATGTTAGTTTAAATATCGATAATAGTTTGTTTGATAATGATTAAGACTCAGATGATTATTTTTATGATAATTTAGATAGCCCTTTAGAATAACTTGTTCTGAATTGACTGTTTTTTAATGTTTGAATATTTCTTATTTAAAAATAAAATTTATATGAAGTCAACTTTGTGTTATTAAAACTTTGACATCACATAAGTTTCACAAATTTTAATTTTTTACGAGTTAATATTTCTTGTTTAAATTAATTATCTTATTTCTTTTTATCATAAAAAATATGTGTATTAATTACAAGTCTATAAACAATTTTTATGATTTATGTGTATATTAATTGTTGAAATAAAACTTAGCAAATTACGCAAATTTCACGTAAAAAAAAGCGTATCCCATAACATTTTTGACGTTAAAAAAAGACGTCTTTGACGTGTATAAAAGACATTTACATGACGTGAAAAAAGGCGTCTTCGTGCGGTCAAAAAAGACATCTTTAAACTGTGAATTTCCAACGTTATATAATTGTGATAATTACGTCTTTACGATTAAAACTTACCAAAATAAAACGTGATAAAGACGTGACCATGTTTGCTGGGTGTTTACTTTGATTGGCTTTGCATCCTTTATACCTGAATCTACCAACGATTGTACTTGTTAGAGTTTATGTTTATAGAATTTTGGAGGTTAATGTTGAAGGTCTTTTAAATGGGTTTTTATATTTATACATAAGTGTAATTTCACCCTTTCTTAGTAAAGTAGGTCAGTATTGGTGGTGTAAGCACCTTCCCACACAGCACACTTCTATCCTAAGGATATCCTACTGATATCTCATACTAGATATGCGTATATCCGAGGAATATCAATTTCATGGCCGACCAATATCTTATGGACATTCTGGGGAAAGCAGAATGACACAGAATTAGATATCCTGCAGACGCCTAAGTCAGACATCTAACAGATATTAGAAATACGATGACCTAGGGATATCCAAAATAAGATGACTCCGAGATATGATATATTTTACTTTTATTGCACAAAAATATTACAAAACCTTAAAAAAATCCCCATTTAAAAAAAATCCATCGACTCCATTTTGTTTAACAATGAGTATTCGTATTTAAGAATAAAGACGATTCATTTTAGAATAATTTTCTTAATTGCATTTCTTTGGACCAAACTTCTAGAACAGTTATTATACTAAAACGGCTTTCTTACCTTTTTGACCAAGCAATTTGTAGCCGTGTATTTTTAATCAATTTTGGAACAACTAGCTCCTTATGATCTCCGCGTTGTCCCTCATATTTTTGCAATTCCTCTTATCTAAAATTACATATCAATGAAATGTAAACTGAATAGTTAGAAAACCAGTACAATACTTACGGAATTGTTCAAATTTTCTTCTGTTTGAAGATACTTTTTCAAAGCGTCAAGTTGTTCTTGAGAGCTTACAGGAAGCTTTAGCTCAGTAATAGAAATACTCGCATATTGTTTGGCTAAACGATAAAATTTTTGTTAGAATAACTCTAACCTCACTTTCGCTTATATAAAATTTAAAGTTATTTTTTAAATAGTTCATAAAGAATACGAAAGCAACCATAATTACTTACTCCAATCAATATTTTTTCATTCTTTTTTTACGTCCGCAACAATCAAGATCACAACCAACAAATAAACAAAAGCGTAAAACATTAGTAAAACAGCTGAAAAGCCAGTGAAAGATACCCTACGGATATAGTTTTAATGATACATATCCTCATTTTTATGATATCCCATCGATATCGTTTAAATGGCCGGGACATACATCTATACTATATATACAAGATACTGACATCCTCAGGATATTTGGGTGCTGTATGGGATCATTAAATAAGTTTTCTTCATAGTCTGAAAATAATTCTTTTGTTTCTTGATTGTTGTTCATCAGCATAACTACTACTTGACACACTTGAGTGTTCTAAATTTTGTGATTCTCATAACTTACCTACAAAGGGAACCTTAATAAAATACTGCCTTCCCTTATTTACGAACGAATACGGTAAAAATTTAAGGTGACGTTATTTCCCTTATAGCGTCATGTGATAATTAATCTTAACCTCCAAAGTTTGTTTACGTTGGTAGTTTTAGTGGGAAACATAAAAAAGAAAATGAGTACGAGTGAAAAAAAGCGAGACTACATAACAGCCAGTGCTGTAAATAGATAATTTTTAAATTATATAGATACAGTTAATTTTTTTTTCAAAAATTATCTAGTATTAGATAATAGATAAACTATTCAAACCGAAATTTTACGGGACACTTAATTTTTTTATATATGTATATTATTTAAATAATTTACATAAAAAATTATATATATGCGCAGATACATATAGGTAACTTATATATTTTTTGATAGTATCATATTATATAAATAGATAAAAAATATGAATCTAGATCTCATCTATATAAATTTATATAGGCAGTGTTGTGACGTATCTAGATACAAGTATCTAGATACAGTATCTAGATACTTTTGGAGTATCTAGTTACATATCTAGATACACTAGACAAAATGTAACTGTATCTGTATCTAGATACATTTTTCGTAGTATCTGAGTGGTTTAGATACTTTTTCTTGCTCAAATTGTAAATAGTAGTAAAAGTTTTTACTAAACACCGTGGTAGTTTTTTGTCAGTTTATCATATCGATTACATTTTGAATTTGGGGACTTTGCATTCGGTGATTTATGAGTGAAATTTTTTAAACGTCGCCAATTCTAGTGGAATTCTGCCAAATTTTCGAGATTTTATGTAGTAGCGTGTATTTTGTGGGTATTATAAACTGTTGTGGAATTTTGAAGAAAACCGTGTATGAACCTACATTTTATATAATCTAGTATTACTTGAGAAATGTGACGTGTTAGCATTTATGCCATCAAACCAAATTCATACTTTAAAAAAAAAGAAAACAAATTTCAACTTTGTAGAATTATGAGTATAATATTGTAGCCATTATGGAACTTTTATAGTTTATGCAGGGAATCGCGACAAAGTCAATTGGCAACACTGAATTTCTTCATCAGATCAAATAGAGCAAAGAAGTGGAGAAACTTTTTAGTGTTAGTAGTTTACTATTAACTCTACGTCGAAATATAATGACGAGACATTTAACAAGCTATTAATTTTAAAACAAAATAAGCTTTATTTGTAAATTTGTATTTTTTTATGCGGTTAAGGTTGATAAGGTAATGTCTTGCTTAATACCCAAGCAGCACACTGGTGTCATATGACGACCCTGACACGTCTTAATGAAGTCTTGTAATTTTGACGTCAGTGAGACGTAATGTGCTGCCTGGGATACAGTTATTGTGTTTTTAGCTGAACCGAATAGACGCTTTCTTTAAATTTAATTCAAGATTTTGTTAAAAATGTATCTGACATGTATCTAGATACTCTCTTAAAGTATCTGTAACTGTATCTAGATACTTTTTTTGAAAAAGTATCTTATCTGTATCTAGATACAATTTATGAAAAGCATCTGTATCTGTATCTAGATACTAGAAAAAAAGTATCTGTTACAACACTGTATATAGGTATAATTTACAACAATGATAACAGCTTCTAAAATTTTGTTCTGTGGATGGGCGTTCAATTTCATAAAAATACTTTCTTTGTGTTTATACTGTATATTTCTTAAAATATCTAATTGAGACATAATCGGACCGCCATTTTTCTTCTTAACTAAATGCGTCCTTTCTTAACACATCATCAGATACATAATGGGTACATAATAATTCTTGTTCATAACATATTATCAGCATAATCTTTTCCAACTCAACAACCATCAATCTTAACTCCCTACTTTACCGACACTCTGTTCGTTGTTGTCATATTTATGCGTTGTTGTCACGTTTACATAAAATACTAAAAACTAAATTTGCCTACAGTCGGCCATCCTGACAACTACGATCGTCCCTGATCGTATAACATAATTTTCTTAATCCTAACTTAACAACATAAACAAAACATACATAAAGTACAAGATTCGTGATACAAATTAATACATAAAATTTTCTATTTAATGTGTTTCATAATAGCTATTTATCAATGACATGCTTAATACTAAATTTCTTATTGTAAACTCAAACAAGCGTCTAATATGAATGTTTATTTTTGTTCATCGTCAGATTCGAGAAGCATATCTGAATCATCCATATTATCATAAAGTTTAATTTGCTCTGGTGAATATATCGACTCATAAGGTGTTTGTGAGATTTGGAAACCCTTAATGTCTCCTACTACATATCTTTCCCTGTCGAGTACGCATTTTATCTCATATGGCCCTTTAAATTTTGGTGTTAATTTTTATTCCCTTGGGACGTATCAATGTTTTGAACCATGACGATATCACCCATTTTATAAATTTTACTAGGTTTTCTTCGTTTATCGAAATTTCGTTTATTTTGTTCTTGCACCCTTCTGTTTATCGTAACCGCTTTTTCACGTAATTGTTCCAAACTTTCATTCTTGTCCCGATCTCCTTCTAAAATATTTTTATCGGATCCTCTACTTCGCCTAACTGATCAGTTCCAAATAATAGTCTAGCTGGAGTTGTACCTATCGATCTGTTCATTGTGTTATTTATACAAAATTCCACTTTACTTAATACTTCTGTCCACCTGTCTATTTCTGGCGCTAGTTTCGCCAACATAGGCACTATGGTTCTGTTACACCTCTCAACTTGCCCGTTTGACCTTGGCATGTGACTCGCTATTAAGGTCAACTTAACTTGATTCTCATCTAAGAAGGTCTTAAAAGTGTTCGATGTAAATGCTGTGCCTCTGTCCGAAATTATCCTCACCGGTTTACTGTAAGCTCTAAAATAAGATGATACGTGCTTAATAACCTCACTGGTTTGCGTAGTTTTACATTGAAATAACCTAATAAATTTACTGAATGCGTCGACGATTACTAACACAAACTTATATCCTTGGCTTGTCTTTTCAAGAGGCCCTAAGTGATCAATATGTAGGGTGTGAAATGGAGATTCACCTTTATCTATTGGGTTTAAATAACCTTCAATCCTTCCTGATTTCGCTGAATACGCAATGCATTTCAGACAGTTACTGATATACTTTTATCTTTTCAGTCATGCTTGGGAACCAGTAAGTTCTTAACACATACTCTTTTACTTTGCCTAAACCTATATGTCCTAATTCATCGTGACTACATCTTAATACACTCCGTTCCATAGATTTGGGTACATAAAACAAAGATTCTTCATCGCCGTTCTTTGGTTTGCGGTATACTAACCCGTTGCGTAACTCGAAATGTTTCAATTCGGTTTTTTCTAATTGCTCCCTAATTTTGGCAATTTCTGGATCGCAATTTTGTTTAAATACAAGATTTTGCTCTAGTGAATTTTCTTCAATCACCATAATTGGGCTTAACCTACTCAACGCGGCGTCATGTCCCATCTTTTCCCTACTCTATGTTCAATTGTGTAATCATACTCTTGTAAGAATAATGCCCACCTCGAGATTCTGGGATTTATGTCCCGTTTTGCTAGTGTCATCTTAAAACTATCACAGTCTGTGATGATTTTAAACTTTATCCCTTCTAAGTAAATCCTAAATCTTTTTATGGCGTATACGGCCGCTAAACACTCTAATTCAAAACTATGATATTTGGACTCCGCCGGACTAGTCCTCTTACTAAAATAAAACACCGGATGGAATTTATCATCCGTTTGCCTTTGCATTAATATTGCCCCAAAACCCACTGAGCTCGCATCGCAGTGTAACTCAGTTTCTACCGATGGTGAATAGATACAAAGAATTGGATCTGACAATAATTCCGCTTTTAAAATCTCGAAACTTTGTAACTCGATTTCGGTAAATTTAAAATCCGCATCTTTCTTTAATAAATCGTACAGCGGTTTCGCCTTTGTCGCAAAATCTTTAATAAATTTTCTAAAGTAACTAACTAGCGATACAAATCTTTTTATACTATGAGTGTTCTGTGGAATCGGATAATTCTGAACTGCTTTTAATCCTTCCCTATTTGGTCTACATCCATTGTTCTTAATTATATATCCTAAATAGCAAATTTCATCCGTTATGAATTCACACTTATCTAACCTAAATTCTAACTTATATGTAGCTGCTAATTTAAAAATTTCTTTTAATACAGTGATATGTCGTTCTAAGGTATTTGTTGCTACTAATACATCATCGATAAAGATCAAAATTTCGTCAGTTTGTAATAATTCCATAAATATGTTCCAAATGAATCTCTGGAAAACTCTACCTGAATTCTTCAGTCCAAACGGTACTCTTAAAAATTCATATTGGCCTAATGGGGTTATAAACGATGTATATTTTATAGACTCATCGTTCATCTTAACGTGATAAAATCCGTTGCGTAAATCTAATCTCGAAAAATAATTTTTACCGCGTAATTTATCAATTTGATCTTCGATCAAAGGTGTTGGAAAATTTTCTTGCGTCGTAATTTTATTCAATTCGCGGTAATCAACACATAACCGTAACTCATCATTCTTCTTTTTGACAAGGACTATTGGACTAGCATACTCGGAAACGCTTGGCCTGATAACTTTCCTCTCTAACAAGTCACCTAAGAGTATTTGCAATTTTTTCCTATCACGAAATGAAATTCGACGCGGTCCAAAAGCAATAGGTCTATCAGTATTAACTCTAATATTCATCTCAACCTCAGACGATTTTTCATAACTACCAAATTCATTTATGTATTTGTCATAAATTGCTACAACAGCTTGTTTGGATTTACAATCTGCAATGTTTCCGAACTTTAATTCATCACGTTCACCCTCTGCAATATGATTAACATTTAATATGTCATTACTATCACTTTCATTCCGATAAGTACAATCTTTTACATCATCATTCGACTCATTCTTACTTATTTTAATGTTATCACCTCTTAATTCTACAATTAGTTCGTTTTCACTAAAGAAATCTCTACCTAAAATACAACTACACGTAATAGTATTGTCTTCAACAACTAAAAATTTACATTTAACTCTAATTCATTTATATTTACACACTTTTGAAATGTTCCTCTTATATCTAATTTTGATCCGTTTATACCAGTCAAGTTTAAACTTTGATTAAAGTCTATATTAATTTCTGGGCTAGTGACGTAACCTTCTCTAATTATGCTAACCGGACTACCTGAGTGAACTAATGCCTTTAGATTATAACATATAACATTCTCACATTTATCATAAACGTCAAATTTTATGTTCAAATAATAAGGTTTACTTAACTTACGAATCTCGACCAAATGCGTCGTACTTTCCGGTGGGGTTGTAGCTGGCTTAACTTGGGGGCGCGTGGAACATTGCATCGCCATATGGCCCATAGTTCCGCATCTAAAACAACTGCCCCTTTCTCGCCTTGGTAACCTGCAGTCTTTGATGATGTGCCCTGACCTGTTGCAGTTAAAGCATCGTCTCGTATCATGTTGATGACCCTCTTGCTGGCTACTTAAATATTCACGCTTATTATCTTCACGTTTCGCTACTGGAGTTTCATCGACGACTACATATTTCATCGTCTCCAACATTTCCTCAATCGTTGAAAATCTTGCCATTCGGGCCTGGTTTCGTAATTGCTTATCGTGTATTCCATCTATCAGATATTCTAACATATCTGTTTCGCTCACCCTAGCCTGGTTTCCCAGCACTACTTTTTCATAAAAATATGTTGAAAAATCTTCTTTTTTTTGCCAT
This sequence comes from Aquatica leii, assembly GCA_035610365.1. Taxonomy (NCBI): domain Eukaryota; kingdom Metazoa; phylum Arthropoda; class Insecta; order Coleoptera; family Lampyridae; genus Aquatica; species Aquatica leii. The sequence goes on from CM069438.1 coordinate 12,569,299, forward strand.
CGTCGTAACTCAAACTCTTTCATAGCTCTTAACTTCGATGGTCGGCTTTCAAAGAATGCACACAGTCGTTGTTTCAAATCTTCCCACGACAAAGAGATGTATTCCGGTTTTGAGTGGAACCATCTCAAGCAGTGCCCTTCAAACTTTCCAATAGCCATAATCTTTATCACATCATCGTCCGCTCCGTATGTATTCTTGATCAAATCGACTTTATCCACCCATTCTAATGCATCATCATTCATGCCAGAAAATATTGGCAATAACGCCGAAAGTTCCGCATGTGATAATCTGGAACCTTTTCGTTCTTCATTGTTCAGGTTAATAGCTTTTATCGTGGTGGCTATGATCTCTTCCATCGTCATCTGAACAGATTCTCTTTCCTCGTGTTGCGCCATTGTTTTCTTAAAGTAAATCTAATTTAATCTTAACGATCGTACCTTGCGTGTATTTCATATCCCACTTCTGAATTCTGTGGATGGGCGTTCAATTTCATAAAAATACTTTCTTTGTGTTTATACTGTATATTTCTTAAAATATCTAATTGAGACATAATCGGACCGCCATTTTTCTTCTTAACTAAATGCGTCCTTTCTTAACACATCATCAGATACATAATGGGTACATAATAACATAATAATTCTTGTTCATAACATATTATCAGCATAATCTTTTCCAACTCAACAACCATCAATCTTAACTCCCTACTTTACCGACACTCTGTTCGTTGTTGTCATATTTATGCGTTGTTGTCACGTTTACATAAAATACTAAAAACTAAATTTGCCTACAGTTCATAGAAACCGCCAACAAATATCACAAGTACAAAAAATGAAAAAACTAAAATTTAAGAAACAAATTAGAGGTTAAAAATAATGTACAATAACTCAATTGTTACCGTCAAAAATAAGGTCTTGCCGTAATAAAGTAAGGTAGTAATTAGTAATGGTAGTATTAATTAACGCTTAACCTTAGAAGTCGTTTTGCAATTACCTTGTATTTCTTTTTTAAAGAGAACTAATAGAAAGTTAAAAAAAAACTATCTTGCATTGAATACTGCCAAAATTGTGTGGTATGGCAAATGGCACAAAGATGGCAGACACTTGGTAGTTATCTTTGCTTGCTAGCAACGATATAGCATTTATAGATTATCTTTGTTTATAGCATAGTAGAAAAGTGCAACTGTTTGAGCAATAGTGAACAAGATCTACGGAAATATGGGAAAAACATCAACAAAAGTTTGTCGAATTTGTTCACTAGAAATAGTAGAAACCGAGCAGTATTACTTTCTCAATAATGACAATAAGTTAAAGCTACGATTCAAATTGTTGAACTTTCTACCAAAAATTGTAAGTACAACTGATTATATTCTATCGACTTACATAAACTTTCTTACAGGATCTAAGCGTCACACCAAATCCAATTACTTGCAACAGATGTATGATTGCTATTGAAGAAATATATGAATTTAAGCAACTGTGTATACAAACTGAAACGACTGTAAGAAACTTACGACAAGAAGGTGTAATTAAAGAGGAGTTGCAAGCTGATAAGATTAATGTAGAACTTTCAAACTTGCAAATCATCAGCGATAAATACGTGGTAATCAATAAGGATGTGCTTGTATGCCTTGAGGAACCTTCAAAAACAAAACTGTATTATTGCTACAACTGCAATTTCAGTGCTAACAAAAAGGCTATTTTAATTCGACACCTGCAAATGCGACACACTAGCAAAAAACCATTTAAATGCAATATATGTGATTACTGCTATACCACCAAATGGGGTTTAAAAGTGCATATATATAAGCACACTGGTGAAAAACCATTTAAATGCAATATATGTGATTACTGCTGTATCTATTACTCGGAGTTAAAAAAGCATATGTGTAAGCACACTGGTGAGAAACCACTTAAATGCAATATATGTGATTATTGCTGTACCACCAAATGGGGTTTGAAGCTTCATATATATAAGCACACTGGCTTCGAACCATTTACATGCAATTTATGTGATTACTGCTGTACCACCAAGTTGCATTTAAGAAGTCATATGTTTAAGCACACTGGTGAAAAACCATTTAAATGCAATTTGTGTGATTACTGCTGTAGGACCAACTGGGATTTAAAAACGCATATGCGTACCCACACTGGTGAGAAACCATATAAATGCAATATATGTGATTATTGCTGTACCACCAAGTCGTGTTTAATAATTCATATGTGCAGGCACACTGGTGAAAAACCGTATAAATGCAATATGTGTGATTACTGCTGCATCACCAACACGCACTTAAAAAACCATATGCGTACGCACACTGGCGAAAAACCATTTAAATGCAATATATGTGATTACTGCTGCGCCACCAAAATGAGTTTAAATGTGCATATACGTCGGCATACTGGTGAGAAACCATTTAAATGCAATATATGTGATTACTGCTGTACCACCAACTCGGATTTAAAAAGGCATATGCGTACGCACGCTGGTGAGAAACCATATAAATGCAATATATGTGATTACTGCGGTACCAACAAGTCGCATTTAACAAGTCATATGCGTACGCACACTAGTGAGAAACCATTATAATTATAATATAAGGAATTAAATACATTTTTTTATTACTAGTTATATAGGCTTTCATTATTACGTATAATAGTAGGTTGTGAAATTGTACTTTTTTAAGCGCAGGTAATAGTAGATTACATACCGTTTGGGGAAAAGCTTCATTACAGTGGAGGGCTAGGGCTAGGTTGACCGCAATATGCCCGACAGTGGAATGAAGCTTTTTTCCGAGGTATATACTATTTTATTTACAATCCGTGCATTATCGTTCAAATTAACACAAATTATTCGAGCTGAAAGTCAATTTAATGTATTTAATCTAACTGGCGGGGAAAACAAACGCGTTTTCTGTCAAACGTTTTACTCATTTACGCGAATACCTACGTTTATCTTTAAAGTCAACCTGGCGTTTATTACAGAGTACATCAAATTAACGCACCAGGTCAACTAAATGCCTATCGTCAACACTCATTTATACAAAAAAAAAACACGTGTTCAATAACTTTAGTTTTAGCGCACATACTACGAATTGCTTGTCAGTAAGCGCAGTATTGCAGTGTGCATTTATCATTTTATTTAAGTAGATAAAACCAATTCGTAAAACTTAAATAAAAGAAGTGCGTAAATGGGGTAATTAGAAATTCGTAGTACAACTGCTTAAAAGTTAACTGTAAATGACAAATGCTAAATAGGTCTGCATAAATCCACCTTTAACCTGGATAAAGTCGTGTATATCTACTGTCAATTTATGGTCTGCCTTGCGCCATCTAACGCTCTCACGGTACACTGACAACATAGTATGTAATGACATTTCTATGGTAACGACCTTCTATTATATACCATCTAATGTGATATGTAATGGTTTACGAGTTTTTAATGATCCACTTCTTAAATTTTTCTTGGGTATTTAATTGTCGTATTATAAACTGATTGTAAATAAATAATATTTAATTATTAACCAGTGGTTAATAATGAACATATTTACATTTTCTGATAATACTATAACCATTTGAAAGAAAAAAAGTTTACGGAACTGTACCAAGAGCAAGAGATTTTATTTAAAGCTAATTTAAGTTTTCAAATCGTTCATTTAATAAATTAATTTGATTTTAAAATTGTAAGTTATTTGAAGCTCGCGCTTAATTAAATGTGAATATTATTGAATTAATAATAATAATAATAATGTCTTTTATTGGTAATTTTTTATAAGTATGTACAAATATAAACATAATTAATTAGATTTCATTATCAATAGGGCGAAGTTCAGTCACTGAAAATATATTCAGCCTCTGCTCTACCACTTAACCCTTTAATCAAAACATTTGAAATACTTTAGTTGCTAACACTAAATACTTATTTAAGAAAAAAAAAGAAAAGAAAGTCCAACAATAAAATAAAATAAAAAGGTCTTAAAAGTCTAAAAGATAAAGATGAAGATGCAGTTGCTGAATCCGTAACTGTGGTCAAACGCTATATAGATAATAATAATAATAATAATACATATAATGAAAGTTGCTATGTAAGATCATTTTGATTATTTAGTAATAATTTATGATATTGTTTTTTAAATTGGTTTAAATTTAGTAATTTTAAATAATGTGGAAGAGAATTGTAGACGTGCATTCTTGTAAGTAAAACATCTTTCAAATAGGGCTGTTCGATGCAATGGAATGTTTATGAAATATCTGTTGCGTATATTTACATCATGTAAGTCTGATCTAAATTTAATTTTATTAAATAAGTAAGGAGGTATTTTGTCCGAAATAATTCTGTGAAATAGACATGCTGAATGAAGTTTTCTTCAATTAGACGTGTTTAACCAGCCAATTTCTTTTAATTTGTGTGATATATGTTCATATTTTTTTATTCCATATATCAGTCTCAAACACGAGTTTTGCATAAGCTGTATTCTTTTAATGTTTACACTGTCCAGACATGGGCCGTACACACAATCATTTTTATGCTTTGACTCAAGGAATATCTATTTTGAAAAATAATTTTGTTTGAGGTACGCTTTTTGTAATATGCTAGATATATGCTCTTTAAATCGCAAATTATGATCTAAAAATAAACCCAGATTTTTGACGCAGTCCATAATTTGTAATACGGTATCGTTGATTTTAATTTGAATAGTATTTTTATATATTTCTCTAATTACTGTTCTTCCGAAAAGTAGTACGTAACACTTTTTCGTGTTTATTTGTAATCCATGTTTTTTTGAGAAATTATCAAGATTTCTTAAATCCGTATTAACTGCTGCGACAGCATTATCTATATTACTTGCTTTAAAATTGTACTGTAACTGTGTGTCATCAGCGTAAAGATGATATTTACAACAGTTCAAAGACGACTTTATATTGAAAGTATGTATTATATATAAAAGAGTACCCAGAATCGATCCCTGAGGTACACCGATAGTTACTGGCAAAGAATTTGATGTAGTTTTATCAAGAGTCACTATTTGCGAACGATCAGTCAGGTAGTTTTGAATTAACGAAATTGCAGAATTACTGAAACCAATATGATGCAATATTGCGATCAAAATGTCATGTCTTATCGTATCAAAGGCCTTAGAGTAGTCTAACAGAATAACAAGAGATAATTCATTATTATCAATAGCCGAGCAAATATCATCTACTATATTTAACAGTGCTGTTGAGCAGCTGTATCTAGCCCTATAACCGGACTGGGTCTCAGGTAATACAGAATGTTGTTCTACAAATTTCCGTATTTGCTCCGACATGATTTTTTCCAGAACTTTAGACAAACAAGGCAACATACTGATCGGTCTAAGATCTTTATAACTTTTAGGAGACTTTGTTTTTGGTAGTGGAATTACTTGAGCAAGTTTCCAAGCGTTATGAAAAGTAGATTGTTTAATACTAGTATTAATTATGTCAGTTACAAAAGGAACTATGTATGGACAACAAAGTTGTATCATGTTAATACTTAATTTGTCTGTTCCTATAGCATTTGTTTTTATATTTGAAATATCTTTGATAACATCGCTTTCGGAAACCGTAGAAAATGTTAGTTTTGATGAAAAATCTTTTAATAATTTTAGAGTTATAGAAATTAAGTATATAATCGGTTGAACTAGTTGTTTGGGCAGATTGAAGAAAGGATTTGTTTATTTCATTAACGTCCCGCAAACCGATAGGAGTATTTTGACATTGCGCTTTAAAACTAATATTTGCAGCCTTCAAGTTTTGCCATAAAGATTTAGGACCATATATGTTGAGTTAATAATTTATATACGCTTTTTTTCCTGTTTAACAGCAAAATTAGTGTAATTTCTAAAGTTCTTGTAATAATCCCAGCAAGCAGTATTCTTTGTTCTTTTAAATTTTTTAAAAGCTTTATTGCGAAGAGAAATAAGAAGTTTTATAACATCAGTCATCCATGGAGCTTTCGGTTTAATATTTGTGTGTCTATTAAATAGGTTTAAAATAGCTTCATTAAAAAAGAGTTCAATATTATAAATTTCATTAAATGGAAGACACTCGAGGTCAGCACTGAATTTTTTAAAATCTAATTGTTTGAAATCTCTGTAAGTGTAGAGTATAGGAATAGTATGAATTTTTTCGTTCAATGGATATTCGCAATAACTAAAGCAATGATCCGATAAGCCATGAACATTTATGACATTATAATGATCATCGACCTGGCAACATCGGAAAGCTACGCTTCCCTCTGGACGAGTAATCTGTATACTTTTGCAATGTGTTTGTTTGTCTCAAACATGTAGAAAAGGAAGTACATTTGTTTATTGTTATGGTACGCACTACTTGTCAATTTATGTTGACATACTTATAACCTCAAATTTTAAAATCGGTTCTAGCAGCATTATTTGAAGTACGTAGATAGTAAAATGAATTGAATCAAACTTTAAACATAAAATATACATACAATGTATATTTAGCTTGAAGTAGGAATATGTAAAAGTAAACAAAAACAATTGTCGTTTGACAAGTAGTGCGTACCGTTTGTTGACAAATACTATTTCTATCTCTTACAATGTTGTGTACACTTTGCAACCTGCGATTACTCGTCCAGAGGGAAGCATAGCTTTCCGTTGTTGCCAGGTCGATGATAATGATTAATAGTTTTTGTTTTATTTACCACAATTAAGTCAATTAATGTAGAAGTAGATTTCGTAATACGTGTAGCTGTATTTATTATTTGTTTATATCCCATGACATCTAATATTGACAATAATTTGATTGTAGCTGGGTTATAAATATTAAACATATTAATATTAAAATCTCCTACACATATTACGTCATCTGAAATAGATGTTGCCAACGAAATGGATTCCTCAAAGGAATCAAGAAATTCTGAATAATAATATTCATGTCTTCTGTAAACTGTTCCAAATACCACAGTTGTACTTTTACGAGTCAATTTAATCCAGAGCTGTTCTATTGCTAACGAGGTGTCTGAGCGTAATATTCTGGAGCAATTAAAATTATCTTTAATATAAACACATACCCCGCCGCCCCAGGTGGAAGTAAACCTGTCTTTACGAATCAACTTATATCCTGGAATGTGAATTAACTGATCATGATTATTTAGAGAAAGCCATGATTCCGTTATCCCCACTACGTCACAGTCGGATGTCAGCAACAGCTCCTTAATGTCTACAAAACTATTTTTTAAAGAGCATTCATTTAAATGAGCCACTTTAAATAAATCAGACATTTCGTGAATAAAATAAAATATAGTTAAAGTAAAATCGACTATAATACTGATTCATCAGTTGCAATATGAACTTAAAATTACAATGTATTTACTACCAAATAAAAATAATAATTAGATGAACTAAAACGTTAAACAAGTTCTGACTTTTAGAAAACATAGCTGTACAAAAATTAAAAATAGTTTCAGAAAAATATTATAACTTTGTAAGAACAATTTAACACAAAAACTTAATCTAAATTTGTTTTTTTTAAGTTTATTTTTATTGCTAAAATAATTCACGATTTCAATAAGGTTAATATTATTGCGCAGTTTATATAAATCATATTTATCGTAATTAGGAATAAGTAGATCCCAAGGTTAAATGATTTTTTAAATGGTAATTCTAATATTAAATGGAACACAAAATAATCTGGTATCTGAAATGACATTGCCGGTGTTATTTGATAACTGTACCTGTATATTATAATTTAATAAAATGGATAATTTTTAAAGTTAATGTACATTTGTGAAGTCAGAGTTAATTACATATTTTTGACTATTATCGGTTTTTCTCATCATCATGTTACCATTCTTTATCCACAAACATCTAATGTTGTTTGTGTAGAAGGCGTCTTGGTTTTATAATATATATATTTTACTAAACGTTTACAAAACTTATACAAAACATTAAAACATAAACGGTCAGGATGAAAACGTAAAAACGAATAATCGGTGAAAAAACTTCTCTCCCACCTCCTTTTCTTACCAACTTACAAAAAAAACTAAACACTGTTACCAACCCAAATACCAAGCCTACAGCTCGGCTGTCCTGACAATTATGATATCCCACGATCATAACTGTCTTACAACGTTCGTAAGATAAATAACTAATGATAAAACACATTACTTCAAATTACTTAATCTAAGCATAGTAATCTTACAAGTTTAATACTGAAACGTTCAAGAAATTACTTGCAAACGCAAGAGCATTCTACAAGGCTGTTATCTATTTTCTAGAAGTTATAGCGAAAAGTGAGGAACGATCGAGAAGGATTTCCGTATGTCTTTATATAGCGACGAGACAGATCGTAGGTCAGTTATTGCTGGAATGTGAATGCATGCAGTATTAAGAAGATTAATCAAGTGAAGATAAATATGTGATTCGCACGTGCGAAGTTTAAATAAATAACAGTGTACACCGAATCGAGTGTACGTGACTTACAGTGTGAAATCCGAGGACGTTATCTTATCTTAAGTGATAGTATTATACAACGGTTATACATAAATTCGTGTAAGTGTTTTCATTAAATATTATTAGATTTAATTAGTTCGGTTAATTTAAAAGTATATGTTGGTAGCACGATGTATATGTTAGGGGATAGGTTAGCAACACCCAGAGTCTAGGGGGTTGGTACACAAGCGACGCCACAAGCAGGTCGTACAATAAAAGGTCAATCTCCTAAATGTGTTTTATTAAAACTTAAAAGATAATTATGTCCTTACTAAGTAAGAGAATACTCACATATAAGTAAAGTGAGTAACATGGCGCAGTCGGTAGGATCCGGTAATGTGTAATTGAAAATAAATAAGTAAATAAAGTGAGGTTGTACATACACGTGGTGCGAATAAAAAAATAATCCGCAAAGTAAATTAAAATGAGTGCGTCAATCCCACAATTAAAATTAGAAGACAATGTAAGTGAAGAGTGGACGAGATGGAAGGCGATGTTTCGTAATTATCTAGTAGCGACTGAAATTAATAAAAAAGATGAAGCAATACAAGTTGCACAACTTCTTCACTATGTGGGCCCTGAAACATTTAAAATTTACACTACATTCAGGTTTACCGAACATTAAGTTAATAAATTAGAGCCATTAATTAAGAAGTTTGATGAGCACTTTCTTCCGAAAAAGAATCTTTCGTTTGAAAGGTACAAATTCTTCACGGCTAAACAAAATAATCAGCCTTTAAACCAATTCATCACCTACCTGAAGAATCAAGCAAATAAGTGCAATTTTGGAGAACTGGACGATAGTCTTGTAAAAACCATGATAACCTGTGGTATAAATAACGGTGAACTAAGAAAAACATTACTACAAAAGGATGAAATAACACTAGAAGAAGCTATTAAATTATGCACAGTGTTTATAGAATCAAATAATCAATGCCAAAATATGGAAAATGGTGAAAATTCCCAAGAAGTTCACAGAATAGTAAATGATGACATCCCAAGTAGCAGTAATAACAGAAGCAACTCAAGAAGTAACAGGAGTCCAAAAAGACACAGCGGCAGACCTAAATATAACAAGAACGGAAGAAACAAGTCACCTTCTCGTGAGAGAAACTTCATCAAGAACTGTACAAGATGTGGGAAAAGCCATACAATCAATAATTGTTAATTGTTATGGAAAGAATTGTAGTAAATGCAACAGGCATAATCACTTTGCACATATGTGTCGCAATCAAAAGGTAAATTATGTTGTAAATAATTCTAGGTTAAGTAGTAACGATAGTAATGAGGATACTTTGTTTGTTGGGGCAATAAATAAAAAGGTAAATCAGTATACGTCTGAGGATGCATGGGAAACTGTCATTAAAGTAAATCATATTTATTTAAAACTTAAGATAGATACAGGAGCAATGTGTAATATTATGCCGATGTATTATTTTCAAAAGTTGAACGTACCCATGTCATTAATTAAACCGAGTAATGCACAATTAAAATCATACACAGGGGAAACTCTTAAATTAGTAGGCACTTGTGTACTTAGATGTAAGAAAAGAAATCTTGTTTATAATGTTCAATTTCACATTGTCAATTCCAATACACAAGCTTTGTTAGGTTTACCAGCTTGTAAGCAATTAAGTTTAGTTAAACGGCTTGACACAATAAGTAGTCACACGTCACAGTCTGACGACATCATAGTTGAGTTTGGAGAGGTTTTCGAAGGCATAGGCTATATAAATAAACCCTATGAAATTAAATTAAAACGAAATGCAAAACCGATAATAAGTCCCATAAGAAAAATACCGTTAGCGTTAATGGAACCACTAAAAGAAACACTTTTGGAGTTAGTGGAAAATAAAATAATTGAAAAGGTAGAAGGTCCATCAGAATGGGTCAATCCTCTGGTAATTGTGAAAAAACCTGATGGCAAATTAAGGATCTGTTTAGATCCAAAAAATCTTAATGATGCAATTCTTAGGGAACACTCGCATTTAACTACCTTAGATGAAATTACAGCTAAATTAAATGGTGCGAAAATTTTTAGTACACTAGATGCTGTTAGTGGATTTTATCAAGTACCTCTAACACAGTTAAGTAGCAATCTTTGCACGGTAGGAACTCCATTTGGAAGATATAAATTCTTAAGGCTTCCTTATGGTTTGAAATCAGCACCCGAAGTATTCAACGAGCGGTTTAAAGAAATTTTTAATTTTGAAAATGTGAGCGTCTATATTGATGACATTTTAGTGTATGGGAAAACTAAAGAAGATCATGATGTAGCGTTAAAGAATGTTTTAAGAGCAGCCAGAAGGCATGGTGTCAAGTTTAATTTAAAGAAATGTAAGTTCAATCAAAGCGAAATAAAATATATGGGCCAAATAATAAATGAATATGGAGTTGCCGTGGATAAAGAGAAAATTAAAGCAATTACAGGATTTCCTACACCAACTTGTAAGAAGGATCTTCAGAGACTCTTAGGCATGCTAAATTATCTAAGCAGTCATATAGAACATTTCTCTACCGATACAAAAATTCTTAGGGATTTGTTAAAAAATGATACAGAATTTGTATGGGACGCAAATCATGAAGAGAAGTTGAAAGAAATCAAGGAAAAGTTAATCAAAAGCCCTGTCTTACAGTTCTACGACATTAACAAACCTACTATAATATCAGCTGATAGTTCACAATTCGGACTGGGGGCAGTAATCTTACAATCAAATATTCCGTGCGGTTATGCATCAAGAGCACTCACGGAAACCCAAATAAATTATGCACAGATCGAGAAAGAGCTCTTGGCAAACGGTAAACGTTTCACAGTGGAAACCGACCACAAACCGTTGCTGAGCATTTTCAGCAAACCTTTAAATAAGTGTCCGGCACGTTTGCAACGCATGTTAATGCAACTACAGAAATATGATTTTGATGTTATTTATAAAAGAGGCAAGGATCTTATAATTGCGGATACTCTTTCAAGAGCATACATCAACGATGAACCTGACAATTGGGACGAAGAATTGAAAGCTCATGTTTGTGCAGTCGTAAATCAAATTAATGTAACGGACAAAAAATTGAACCAAATCAAATTAGAAACGTTGAACGACAAAGAATTGCAAGAATTAACTTTGGTAATACAAAAAGGATGGCCCAATGATAGTAAAAAACTAAGTAGTAGTATTAAAAAGTATTGTAAGTATAGAAGCGAATTAGTAATAATTGATAATGTAATATTTAAAGGGCAGAGTATCTTGATACCGAACAGTTTAAGACCAGAAATACTAGGTAGAATTCATTACAGCCATATGGGACCAGATAAATGTATAAAGTTTGCAGAAGAATCTGTGTTTTGGCCTTCAATGAGAAACGAAATAAGACAAATGATAGAAACGTGTGAGGTTTGCAATAAATATGCAAATTCGCAAAAAGTTGAGCCACTGAAATGTCACGAAATACCTAATATCCCTTGGTATAAAGTTGGTAGTGATATTTTCGAAATTAACGGCATTAGATACCTCTTAGTTATTGATTATTACTCAAAATTTGTGGAGATAGAAAAATTAAATTCTAGTACAAGTTATAACTCAATATTAATTTTAAAAAGCATATTTGCCCGTCACGGTATTCCTCATATTTTTGTATCTGATGGTGGTCCTCAATACGCGTCAGATGAATTCAAAAAATTTGCAGATGAGTGGAACTTCGAACACGTTTACTCATCACCACGGTATCCAAAATCAAATGGACAGAGCGAACGCAGTGTTCAAACCGCTAAGAAATTATTCAAGAAAATTACAGAAGAGAAAAATGACATCTTCTTGGCGTTATTGCACTACAGAAATATGCCAAACGTAGGTAACTATTCACCAGCCCAAGTATTGATGTCGCGTAACACTCGTACTAATTTACCGTGCAATATAAATAATTTAAAACCCAAATTAATAAACGAGGAGGCATACAAAAATTGCATACAAGCTAAGCAAACAAAACAAAGCGAATATTATAATAAAAAGTTTGGTGCTCGGGAATTAGATTTAATTAAACCGAACACAAAGGTGTGGGTACAAACAACTCCTAATTCAAATTGGCAGAAAGGTGTTATAATGAGTAGAATAGATGATAGGCGCTACAAAGTAAGTTTAGAAACTGGTTCAACTTTAGTTAGAAATAGGATATTTATCAAACCGTCAATAATGAACAATAATGTAGCAACGAACAAAACTGTTCGCTGGTATGATGAGGTAGACAGAAGAAAGGTAGAAAAGGAGTACTCTTGTAATTTACAAAAATGTGAATTAAATAGTTTTAAGGAAACAAATGAGACAATGAGTTACAATTTGTCAGATGAGGATATTGGCTCTAGTAAACTGAGCAGACCCTCAACAAATAAAGAACCCGATGTAAGTCTCAATCAAGCGGCAAATCATTTAGTTAGTAGGAGCGGCAGAAGCATTAAAACGCCGGTTAGACTAAATTTGTAAGTAGTTTTAAGATGTAATTATTAATAGTAAATTAAGTTTTAATCTTGGAAAAAAGGGAGATGTTGGTAGCACGATGTATATGTTAGGGGGTAGGTTGGCAACACCCAGAGTCTAGGGAGTTGGTACACAAGCGACGCCACAAGCAGGTCGTACAATAAAAGGTCAATCTCCTAAATGTGTTTTATTAAAACTTAAAAGATAATTATGTCCTCACTAAGTAAGAGAATACTCACATATAAGTAAAGTGAGTAACAGTATACATATTTCTAGAATAAGTAAACGTAGTTTAGTCGTTTTAAATAAATTAGTTTTTAATAAATAAATACGGAACAGTGGCGTCAGTGTGGGATATCGTTCGCGAATTTTAGTGTAAATATCATTAAGTAATCTAATCGCTCCCGTAATAAAAACATTCATTGCGTAAATATTTGTTAAGATTCGCGATAAGCGTGTTTATTTATAAAGTTAATATAGTGTTTATTAAACTTTTTCTTTTAACAAGTGCGTGATCGCGATATTATTTAAATTCGTTTTCGTGGTTTAATATTAACAAGTGGATCGTTATTAAAATTTTGTGTTATACGAAAACTGCATTTTAAAAAGTAGTGTATTTAAACTTTATATTCGTGTTATATTTAAATTTATGCCGGTGACGCGTTTGCAAGCAGTTAAAATGGATGCAAAATTTTGAATTTCTTGAATCGATAAAAAATGGTCAAGAGTCGATGAATAGAAAAATGGAAGAAAATTCGCAGAAAATAGAAGAAAAGTTTTACGAAAATTCACAGAAAATTGAAGAAAAACTGTCGGACAATTCCAGAAAAATGGAAGAAAAACTCTACGAACATTCTCAGAAAATGGAAGAAAATTCTAGAAAAATGGAAGAAAAGTTGTTGGAAAATTCTAGAAGGCGACGAAATACCTACTCACGGACAAGTCAAAGTAACTATTGGTTTGGGAAATGGAGTACTCGACCATCAAGTACTGGTAGCCGACATCACGGAAGAAGTTATCCTGGGAATGGACTTGATAAAGAAGTATGGGTTCCATTTGGATATGAAGAACGATGTCCTGAAGATCGACAATGAAGAAATTCCTTTTCATTCGTCAGAAAAGGCAGCCGTGCGAGTCTTATTGAGTGAAGACGTGACTCTGCCTGCAAGGACTGAAAGTGTGGTGATGGCACGCCTGGATGGAAGTCTCCGGGAAGGCTACATACGCGCGATTGAACCAATGGAGGGCGGCTTAGTTGAAAAGGGACTACTCGTTGGCAGAACTTTAGTACGAGTAAAGAAGACGATGCCAGTAAGGATCTTAAACATCAACTCAGATCCTGTAACGCTGAAAAAGAAGACCGTGGTAGGCCAATGCACGCCAGTATCACAAATTGTGAGATGCGTGAAGTCGAACGAAGATACGTCGCCGAAGAAGTGTCCACAACATCTATTGGACATTCTAACCACCAAATGCGAAAACCTCAGCCAAGACCAGCTGGCTAAAGTTAAAGTGTTGATCCAAGAGTACCAAGATGTGTTCGCGCTGGAGAGTGGCTCCAAAGGAAGAACTAACGTGGTGAAACATAAAATTAATACCGGAGACGCTCGGCCGATACGACAACATCCACGCAGACTTCCTTTGGCGAAAAGAGAAGAAGCCGAACAAATAATTACGGATATGGAGAGAGAAGGCGTGATTGAACCTTCAAGTAGTCCATGGGCATCCCCAGTGGTACTCGTGAAGAAGAAGGATGGATCAACGAGGTTTTGCGTAGACTACAGGCAGCTAAACGACGTGACCAAAAAGGACAGCTACCCTTTACCCAGAATTGACGATACGCTAGACACCCTGTCAGGATCCCAGTGGTTTTCTACGTTAGATTTAAAGAGTGGATACTGGCAGGTAGAATTAGAACCCAAGGATCGTGAAAAAACAACTTTTACGATCGGAATTGGTTTGTAGCAGTTCACTGTAATGCCCTTCGGCCTGTGTAACGCTCCTGCAACGTTCGAGCGTTTGATGGAGACCATCTTGCGCGGATTGTCTTGGAAGACGTGCTTGGTTTACCTGGACGACGTGATCGTGGTTGGAAGGTCGTTTGAAGAGCACTTGAACAACTTGAAGGAAGTGTTCCAGAGATTACGTGGGGCTAACCTCAAACTGAGCCCAAAGAAGTGTTACGTATTTAAGAAGGAAGTCCAATACCTTGGATGGAGTAAGGGCTGACCCAGACAAAATCCGAGCAGTGCAAGCATGACCAAGACCGATCGACAAACATCAGGTCCGAAGTTTCCTTGGGTTGTGCACTTATTATAGAACATTTGTCCCCGGATTTGCCAATATTGCCAAACCATTGACAAAACTAACCGAAGAAAAAGCAGAATTTAGATGGAATGAAGACTGCGAAAATTCTTTTAATCAACTAAAACAGGCCCTAGTCACTTCGCCGATTTTGAGTTATCCACGAGAAGATGGAAAGTTTGTTTTGGATACCGACGCAAGCAATATGGCCATAAGCGCGGTCCTTTCGCAGGTTCAAGATGGACAAGAAAAGGTTATCGCGTACTTTAGCAAGGTTTTGTCTAGGCCAGAAAGGAATTATTGCGTGACTAGGAGGGAGCTGTTAGCAGTCGTTAAGTCCATCGAACATTTCTACAAGTATTTGTATGGACGAAAATTCTTACTGAGAACAGACCACGCCGCTTTAAAATGGCTACTGCAGTTCCGTAACCCAGAAGGACAAGTAGCAAGATGGATCGAGAGACTGCAAGAGTATGACTACGACACAGAACACCGTGCCGGAAGCAGTCATCGGAACGCTGATGCCTTGTCCAGAAGACCATGTCCGGCGGACTGCAGCCATTGTTCGCGACTGGAAGAAAAAGTCGAATGCCTCCGGAGAACTGCTATGGTTGATGATGAGTGGGAACCTGAGCAGTTACGTCGCGAACAAGAAGACGATCCTGAAATAAGACTACTCCTGGACTGGAAAGAAAGCGGCCGACGACCAACCTGGGAAGAAGTGAGTGCTTTGGGCAAAAATATCAAAGCGTACTGGGCGCAGTGGGACTCCTTGATAGTAGAAGACGGTCTTCTTAAGCGATCCCTAGAAAGTGCCGAGGGCACGGGAAACAGACTACAGCTGGTAGTGCCGAAGAGCAGGGTGACCGAAGTGTTGAAGCATCTCCACGATGGGACATCAGGAGGACACTTTGGCATTAAGAAGACGTTGGGTAAAGTGCGAGAACGATTCTACTGGATGAACTGCAAAGAGGACGTCATGAAATGGTGCCGTAAATGCATAGTCTGCGCTTCAGGAAATGGTCCAGCGAGAAAGCGCAAAGCACCCATAAAACAATACAAAAAAGATAAAGCAACAAACACCATTGTCAAAACAAAATTTATAATGATAAAAAAATTGCTAGCTATTACATTGTTTTTTATTTGTTAATTTTTTTATTTTTATTCTTTGAGACGAGGGAACCGAATTACTTCTCGAACATAATATATTTTCCAAATGAGAGTACGCAATAATAGCATTTATTCGATCTAATACGTAACATGATAACATGAATTGTGTGAACTCAAACAAATCTGATTTTATTCATGTTTAAGCTTGAAATTTGGCTTGCAACGAGCGGACAAGCGTTTTTTCTGTGTCTTAGCATGCACTGTACGAAACTTTATATATTTAAGCGCTGCATCGGTCGCGATTTCATTTGTTGCCTGATGCCCGATTGATAATTAACTTAGCGAAGTGCAAAGGTGCATGGGGTAAAAGATATCTGCGTTTGAAACTTTAGTTTTTTGTAGTTTTACGGACTTTATAGTAAGGTGTTGTGAATTAAGGTGAGTTCATCTAAAATTATTTTTTTATATTAGATTGATTAAAACATTAAAAGCCAAAAATTTGCATCTCAAAAATCCTTTTATATTTCATTATATAAACGTCATTATTAATTGAGGTAAATTCAAACAGAATAATTGATAAGCACTAAAATTACTGTTTATAAAAATTTATAAATTTTGAATTAACTTGAAATAAGTATAATGTTCAGAAAATATTTTTGAGTTTGAAACGTCGAAACATTTCCATTTTTCATAAATTTGTTTACTTACGTATTAATTTCTTTACAGTGTACAGGATGTCAGAAAAAAAGAAGAAATTGTCTGGATACAAAAATTTTCGGAATAAAAGAAAACGATAGGAAGAACTGGAAAACCGTGTCAAAATTACGCATTTTTTTTCAAAACCTGAGTCTACGTTGCTAAATATATTCGCTTTTTTATGGAATATTGATAAATTTAAAAATTATTTTGAAAATGAACAATTAAAATTGTCAAAAGTTGAAAATTTATTAAACGACAAAACTCGCAATGGTCGAGACAACCCATTGAGCAAAACGCTACTTTATTGTGGAACTTTAGGCTACTAAAAGGCTGTTAGGAAGTTATATTGGCTTAAGTAGCTAATTGGCAAATTAAAAAACTTCTTTAGAGCTTAAGTACCAATATAAAATTGCTCAGTTACTTAAGAACCACTGATAAAGTTTTTTTACTACCCTTAAACAGATACAGCTTCTCAAGAGCCTTCAACAATGCCTCTTTATTAGTATTATTGTTTCTTGAAGTCGACTTTGTTACTTTAACGGAGCTGTTGTTTTTTTATTAATCATATATTGTAATCCTTATTTACAAAATGGAGAGCTTACAAAAATTGGGGCAAACAAAACCAGCGTTTACATTGTTTTCATTAGCTTTAAAGATATTCTTTTTACTTTTTCCGTAGGATTTTGTGATCTTAGACGTGTTTTTAGTAAGGTTTTTATTTGACAATACAAAATCGATGACCAACAAAGACGTGAAATTATATATAACGTTTATAAATTTATGTTAACTGAAAAAGAACAAGGACAACTTTTTATTCCTTTGAACAGCCTCCGAAAAAAGGTAGCAACAGCTACTGGAGTTGGGTTGAATACTGTGAAGCGAATTCTGAAAGAAGCTTCTGAAAAACCTGAACATAGCAAATTCTCTTCACCTAGAAAAACTAACAAAGAAAGCCCAAAATGATATTTAGACAAATTCGAAAAAGAAATTATACGACGAATCATTTATACTTATGCAGACATTTATCATAAGAGACCAACAATGCAGGCAGTATTTCAAGAATTACAGAAAGAAGTAAATGTTGACTTTCAAGGAAAATTATCTTCCTTCCTTTATTTAGAAAGCTTGGCTTTCAATGGAAAAAAACTCAAGATAATCGCAAACAATTAATAGAAAAAGTAAGCATTAGAACAAAACGTATCGAGTTTTTGAGAATGTTAAAACAGTATAAAGAAGAAGGCAGAAACATTGTGTATTGTGATGAAACATACTTGCACAGCTCACATACAGTCCCGAAGAGTTGGAATGATGTCAGTGACAAGTGTGTTTAAAGTCACCAGTTGCAAAAGGCCAACGTTTACTAAATCTCCATGCTAGAGGCCGAAATGGATTTGTTAAGGGTCCTATGTAGTAAAACAAAATTTACTTTTTCATAGGTATACAAAACAAACTCAAAATACATGTTTAAAAAAAATCAATACCAAACTATTCTCTATAGGGTACATGTCATAAATCAAAAGACCCTTATAATCCTATTGTGTAAATGTTATAATCATAAATACAAAAAAATGCATTCGAAAGGATAAAACAACGCAATACAAGAAAATAAAATTTTTAAGTTCATGTATCAGTAACAAAATATATCGATTAATTAACTAAATTGAATTTCCATTATTTCCATATGCATTCATTCACTGCAGACTTCCATAGATATTAATAGAATATCCTGTGGATATTGAAAACACTGTTTATTGATGTCCACAGGATAAACTGATAGAATATACAGTGGATATTGTGAAAGTATTAATATGGATATCCAAGACATACTTATAAACATCTACTAGATATTAACAGATTACATCCCCTGGACATTAGGTTTGTGACAACTGGACGTCCACAAGATATCCACTGTATGTAGTAAGCTTTAGCTACATGTCTCTTGGATGTTCACATTATCTAGCAAGTACAGGTACTGGACATCTAACAGATAGGTTTGTGTTGTGTGGGATAAGTGTAATTTCACTCTTTCTTATAAAGTATTGGTCAGTATTGGTGGTGTAAGCACCTTCCCACACAGCGCACACTTCTATCCTAAGGATATCCTACTGATATCTCATACTAGATATGCGTATATCCGAGGAATATCAATTTCATGGCCGACCAATATCTTATGGACATTCTGGGGAAAGCAGAATGACACAGACACAGACGCCTAAGTCAGACATCTAACAGATATTAGAAATACGATGACCTAGGGATATCCAAAATAAGATGACTCCGAGATATGATATATTTTACTTTTATTGCAGAAAAATATTACAAAACCTTAAAAAAATCCCCATTTAAAAAGAATCCATCGAATCCATTTTGTTTAACAATAAGTATTAATATTTAAGAATAGAGACGATTCATTTTAGATTAATTTTCTTAATTGCATTTCTTTCAACCTGGACTGATTTTTTTCCAAAACTTCTAGAACAGTTATTATACTAAAACAAAAATAAACATAATTTTAATTGTTCATATTTTCTACTGTTTGAAGATACTTTTTCAAAGCAGCAAGTTGTTCTTCAGAGCTTACAGAAAGCTTTAGCTCAGTAATAGAAATACTCGCATATTGTTTGGCTAAACGATAAAATTTTTGTTAGAATAACTCTAACCTCACTTTCGCTTATATAAGATCTAAAAGTTATTTTTTAAATAGTTCAGAAAGAATACGAAAGCAGGCATAATTACTTACTCCAATCAATATTTTTTCATTCTTTTTTTACGTACGCGACAATCAAGATCACAACACAAAACGAAACAAAAGCGTGAAGCATTAGCTAAAACAGCTGAAAGGCCAGTGAAAGATATGCTACGGATATAGTTTTAATGATCTCCTAAATATATCATTTTTATGATATCCCATGGATATTGTTTAAATAGCCGGGACATACATCTATGAATTGGTCAAGAAACTGACATCCTCAGGATATTGGGTGCTGTATTGGTTCATCAAACAAGTTTTCTTCATAGTTTGAAAAAGATTCTTTTGTTTCTTGATTGTTGTTCATCAGCATAACTACTACTTGACACACTTGAGTGTTCTAAATTTTGTGATTCTCATAACTTACTTACAAAGGCAAAAATTAACAATAAAACAAATATCACTTTGTAATAATAAATCCGCGTATTTTGATATATGCTTTATTATCTAGTCCGAGGCGTTTACATTGCGCGGCTGCTTCGAGACTGCCGCGTGCGTTATACATACACGTGTTCATAAGCACACATGTTACATGTTCTTTCTAAAAATAATTTGAAAAGATTAAATTTGAAATACACTGAATAATTTGTGGCTTACTAGCTATTTTAACAATTCCTAAATTGATTAAAACATGACACCTAATAGCTACTTAACAACAAGATTTAGTTTGTAACATAATCTTTTAAGTACTTTGGTTTATCAGACAGTCTTTTTGGTCTTGAATTTTGACCATTACTAGTTTGGTTATCACTTGGATTTTTATTTACATCACCAATACTCTTACACGGTTTGAATTGCTCACACACTACCGCTTCACGCTCACTTTGATTTAAATCATCGCTTTCTGAAACTTTAGACTCTGCTATTTCACTTTTCTTTTCACTATTTGCACTTGTTATCGGTGTATTCTCTTTCACTTGCGTACTAAAAGGTCGTAAATGTATTCTGTTTCTACGTAATTGAGTTCCATCATCGGTTATTATTTCGTATACGAAATATGATTCGGGCTCATCACATTTACGTGTAACTTTTGTTGGTGTCCAATTCCTTTTACCCATTTGGACCAACACATGCTCGTTTAAATTGAGATCATCTAATTCTTTCGAACTTCTGTCATAGTATTTCTTTTGTTTTTCTTGTTCACTTTTTATTACTATGTGATATTTATTGTAATCATATTTAGGTGTTAAAAGTGATTTGGTCATTAAGAGGTTAGATCGTAATTTTCGTCCCATTAACATTTCTGAAGGTGATGGCATGTTACTTTTTGGGGTGGTATTGTAGTTGAGAATAGCGTTCTCTATAGTAATGTTCTTAGATTCTATTGCCTTTGTAATTAAGCCCTTTACTGTTTGGACAGCTCGTTCTACTAACCCATTGGATTTTGCGTACGTTGGACTTGATGTCGTATGTTTATAATATCATAGATTTTTGTAAATATCTTGAAAGTAAACGAATTGAAAGGTGGTTATACATAACGCGTGCGTTATACATACACGTGTTCATAAGCGCACATGTTACACACTTTATTACAGTATACATCGTATACATAACTTATAAAAATCTGACTTACCGGTGAACTCAACTTCGTAATGTACTGATATTTTTTAATATATTTCGTATAACATGACAAAATAATTAAAAGCAATTCTTTATACCACCGTTTGAAGAAATAAGTGAAAAGAAGCATTAAAATATTTTACTATAAAAGTTTTTAGACTCAAGCAGACTCAAGTAAACAGTTTATAAATAAACAACAAATAAACAAGGTATAATGCCGGTAACGACCCATTAACTCCAAACGTTGAATTATTTTTTCTATTATTTTCTTACAAATAACTAGTAACGGGCATTTACTGCCAACGCCACCATTTATTCGATATTTTCGGGCATCGGCCGTTCATATACTGTCAGTTTGTGTTTTCTGGGTGTATTACATTTGGTTGCAAGATAAAATCTCGCGATAATTCCAATTGTTATGTAAGCACATCGAATTTTATCAAGAAAGAAGTTTTGATTGTGAATACGTATGCAAAGCGCTATCTTTTTGTCTTTATTACTGCATTATATTTTATTAATTTTTAAATTTAAACCTGAGGTAACCAAAGAGTAGCTGTTTACGAAATTTTGCAAGCTTTGGCAACATACCACACGATTCTGCAACAAGTGGCAACATCGCTCTTGCGACATTTTGCGCGGGATGCATCTTTTTCGGCTGGAAAGCAGGATCTTTGTTCGTACTTTCGAAGTGTTCACACCATATTTTTTTTGTTCTAAGTATTCTTGTTTTATTGCTCTTTGTGTGTAATATCACCACGTGTTTTATTTCAAGGTAGTACTGTTTTTATTTTAATGCATATCTGATTTAGCTAACTATTTAATTCATTCTTAATTTGTTTAATTTTAAAATATGTTGTACATGCAATTTCTTTCTACGGTGTAACAGTTGTTACCTGCTTTTGTTTGATCGCGTTAATATTGTTACTTATTTACTGTAGATCTGTCGATTTGCGGTTTGCTTTAATCTTAAATTGGGGATTGAATTGGGCATTTCTAACAATGAACAATGTGTGAACTGACCTGTTATGTTTTGTACTAACATTTTCCGCCTTGAAGACTACCTTTCAATACGGTGGTAACTATCCAAATATACTTAATTAAAGTCCGTATTGCTTGGTAGCAAATCATCTCTAGCCCACGTTCGCACGAGAGCGTGATATTGGTACCTATGCGGGGGGCCGTATTAAGACTAATACTACTTCTGTTTTAATTTTATATGTTTTGAGATGTTAAATGTGTGTTAATTGCTAGAGATGCCAGATATCAACCCTTTGTGTTCATTGTTTTACTTTGGTTTTACGGGCCAAATCGACAGACCTATGGTTTAGTATAACGATTCATGATCGACAATTATTTTTCCATCCCTTCTGCCTAAGCAGGTAACAAGTGTCTACCTTTGCAACTTTGTGGTTCTTTTTGTTTGCGTTTATAACATTATAACTGTACAACATGTTTTATGTTTCTATTTCGTGATTTTATGTCTGTTTTGGATTTAATTTGTGTTGCCAATTGCTATTTTATCACTTGACTTGTTTTATTTGTGTAATTATTTGTGTTTTTGAATATTTGATCCAATCAGGGGTACAGGGTTGGTTTGGGTTCTTTGTTTATGTAAGTTTTGGTATCGTCATTTAAACGTGTATTTTCAACGACAGGCTTCAAGATTGATCGAAGTCCTGTTCAAATTTTCTTGTCTTATGTTAAATGTGCATATTTTTCAACAGTTTTGTGTGATTTGTATACTTAAATTTGTTCAGCGTAATTAATGTGTATTTAAGTGAGTAGTTTTTCTTGGGAGTTCTTTTCTGCTCGCAAATCGTCGTTGAACTGCCCATTCTCCTTTTTGGCCTTGTGTTGTTAATTAATAAATTAATAATTACAAAATTTTAGGAAGCTTTTAAATAAATATCTTTTTGTTTACTGTGTGTTTTGATCTTCCCTTCTGATTACAGTTCGCTGCAAGTGTATTCGTGTCTCCTTAAGACAACAGAGGGCCTTACTAGACGATCACGTTTGTGTGGGTTTTGCCGGGTAATTTTAAACTTTACCGCGTTTTCTAAATTTGGGGCGGGTTTGTTTTGGCGGGAAAGTTGGTTTTAGCAGCCATTTGTAAGTTTTCCCGCTCTGATTTGAATTGTTGTAACTGTAATGTGAAGTTAGCGTAGAATCTGGGGTTAGAACATTACAGATTGTTGCCGGTGACCAGGATACACTTTGGCAGTGAATTTGTGGAAGGAAGTTTCAATTTATGTATATCTAATTTGTTTCAGTGTCAGACATTGATATTAATGATTTTATTTTGTTCTGTACAGACATACTGCTGTGTGTGTGTTTTCAGTTATGGACGATTCAACAACCCCCAAGGAGGCCCCAGTGGTAGCTGTAGCGGAGCCCACTCCCGTGGAGAGGGAAATGGAGAGTTTGAGGCAGTTGGTGTCGCGTCAGAGTACCCCTCTGGAGGAGTTTATGAAGAGTCAGCAGGCGCTCAACCAGACCTTCCTCGAGCTTCTTCCTACTCCGATCCGAACAGCTGGCAGACAAGGTGAGGAAGTGCTGACAACTGCTTCCGGGCGAGGTGAGTTTGTTTGTTTACCCCTCCAGAAGAAATTTTCAACTCGTTGTCCTCCGTGAGATACCTTTCGACCGTTGATTTGCGTTCGTCATATTGGCAAATTCCGTTGAGTCCCTCTAGCACCCAGTATACTGCTTTTTTGTATGATGGTAAGACTTATACCTACCAGGTCCTTCCATTTGGTTTGAAGACTGCTGTCGCCTCTTTTACTCGTGCTCTGGACGTCATTTTAGGGCCAGAGATACAACAGTTCACGTTTCGATACATAGATGATTTGCTTGTCGTTTCCACCTCTTTCGAGGAGCATTTAGGACATTTGGAGCGTCTTTTCGCTGCCCTTACTGAGGCCCACCTCACGGTTAATTTAGAGAAGAGTAGGTTCTTTCGGAGGGAAGTTAAGTTTTTAGGGCATGTTCTCTGTACCAGTGGCGTCTTCGCCGATCCTGATAAGACTTTTGCTATTCGCCATTTCCCTCAACCTAAAACTGTTAAACAACTGCGAGCTTTCTTGGGTCTTTGTAATTATTATCGACGGTTTAGCAGGTCTTACAGTGATGCAATTACCCCTCTCACAGCTTTGCTTCGAAAGGGTAGTACTTGGGTGTGGAGTGAACGTGAGCAGTGTGCTTTTGAGCGAGTGAAGGGTTTGTTTTTGGATACTGTCATTTTAAAATTCCCCAATTTTTCGAAGGAATTTTATTTGCAGACTGATAGTTCTGGCGTGGCGTTAGGGTGTGAGCTATATCAGGTAGAGGGGGATGAACATTTGGTTTTAGGATTTGCTAGTCGAGTTCTACAGGGCCACGAATTGTTGTATACGGTAACTGAGAAGGAACTTCTGGCCATAATCTTTGGGTTAAAGAAATTTCGTACACTTCTTTTAGGGCACCGTGTTATCATACGTACCGACCACTTTGCTTTGAAGTTTTTGCAGCAATGCCGTTTGTTAAATGATAGGTTGACTAGGTGGACACTTTTCCTTAATGAGTTTGACTATAGAATAGAACATGTTCCAGGCAGAGAGAATGTGGTTGCTGACGTCCTTTCCCGTTTTCCACCCCAGTTAGGCGATATTTCTTTGATTAAGAGCCCTGCACCGATTGTCGCAGCCACAGAGGTATATTTAGTGGGTCTGTTTGAGAGTAAGGGTAGGGAGTCGTTCCGCGATCTTTTTACTGATCTTCCCAAGCATCAACGAAGTGACTCTTTTTATTCACCCCTTATTCAGTATTTGTTAGGTAGACCGGTGGTTCTGAGTGCTATGCAGAGTAGGGCAGTTGCATATTTCCGGTTGAATAATGGTGTTCTTATTCGTGTACATCCCGCTGACGGATTCCCTCGGTTAGTGATTCCTGATATTTTGATTAAACCAGTCGTCAACAGTTATCATGAGTTGTTTGGTCATTTTGGTGTGTCGAAGTTGTGTATGCTTTTCAAGCGGTGTTTGTATATGCGTCAGATGAGAAAGCAGGTTTTACGTGTCATTCGTGTGTGTGATGTCTGTCAGAAATCTAAATTCCCTCCGCATAATTTGGTTGGTGCTCCACATGCCATCAAGGTCACAGCTCCTGGCGATTTGGTCACGGTTGATTATTATGGTCCTTTACCCCAGGGGCGTAACAGGGTATCCTACATCCTCGTTGTCATAGATTCTTTTTCGAAGTTTGTTCGTCTTTACCCCCTTCGTTGAGCGCAGGCCAAGGTCTCCGCTAAGCGTGTTGTGAATGATTTTGCTAGTATTGTTCCTATACGTACTGTTTTGTCAGACCACGGTACACAGTTTTCTTCTAAGGTGTGGTGTAATACGATGAGAGACCACGGTATCACCCCAACTTATTCTTCGATACGACACCCTGCTTCTAACCCTACAGAGCGAGTTATGCGAGAGCTCAGTCGGTTGTTTCGCACTTATTGTCACGATTCTCATGCTGGTTGGGTCGCTTATCTGCCTAAGATTGAGTCCTTATTCAATAACACCCCTCATATTACTACCAGGTATTCTCCAATGGAGATTCTTTATGGTACTAACTCCCCTAATACTCTGGATGATATGGTCAGGTCCTTTTTGCCACTAACTCCACACAAAGGTTTGGATGAGATTCGAGAAGAGGTTCGCCATAATATCGAAGTTTCTGCTCAGGCCCGCTATAGGAATTCCAAGGCAAATGATAGGTTAGAGGTGGGTGACCTTGTTCTTCTACGTGAGAGTCCGGTTTCTGATGCTAGCAACAAAATCATATACAAGTTTTGCCCATTGTACTCCGGTCCATACCTTATTACCGCACGACCTTACCCTAATGTCTATACGCTTTGTAACCCAATCAGTAAGGTAAGAAAAGGTAACTATAATATTACAAATTTAAAGTATTATTATGCACATTGACTGTTGAATTATACTAATGCTGTTTTATTTCATGTCCGAATTGCACCAACCGCTGCCCAGTACCCATGGTAGGATTACAAGCACATCCATGTTAGTGACGATTGTTGAAAAACTCTCGTGTGTGTTTCGTCACACCCGGTCCTTTTCCAAAGGGGCGTCTGAGGTAACCAAAGAGTAGCTGTTTACGAAATTTTGCAAGCTTTGGCAACATACCACACGATTCTGCAACAAGTGGCAACATCGCTCTTGCGACATTTTGCGCGGGATGCATCTTTTTCGGCTGGAAAGCAGGATCTTTGTTCGTACTTTCGAAGTGTTCACACCATATTTTTTTTGTTCTAAGTATTCTTGTTTTATTGCTCTTTGTGTGTAATATCACCACGTGTTTTATTTCAAGGTAGTACTGTTTTTATTTTAATGCATATCTGATTTAGCTAACTATTTAATTCATTCTTAATTTGTTTAATTTTAAAATATGTTGTACATGCAATTTCTTTCTACGGTGTAACAGTTGTTACCTGCTTTTGTTTGATCGCGTTAATATTGTTACTTATTTACTGTAGATCTGTCGATTTGCGGTTTGCTTTAATCTTAAATTGGGGATTGAATTGGGCATTTCTAACAATGAACAATGTGTGAACTGGACCTGTTATGTTTTGTACTAACATTTTCCGCCTTGAAGACTACCTTTCAATACGGTGGTAACTATCCAAATATACTTAATTAAAGTCCGTATTGCTTGGTAGCAAATCATCTCTAGCCCACGTTCGCACGAGAGCGTGATATTGGTACCTATGCGGGGGGCCGTATTAAGACTAATACTACTTCTGTTTTAATTTTATATGTTTTGAGATGTTAAATGTGTGTTAATTGCTAGAGATGCCAGATATCAACCCTTTGTGTTCATTGTTTTACTTTGGTTTTACGGGCCAAATCGACAGACCTATGGTTTAGTATAACGATTCATGATCGACAATTATTTTTCCATCCCTTCTGCCTAAGCAGGTAACAAGTGTCTACCTTTGCAACTTTGTGGTTCTTTTTGTTTGCGTTTATAACATTATAACTGTACAACATGTTTTATGTTTCTATTTCGTGATTTTATGTCTGTTTTGGATTTAATTTGTGTTGCCAATTGCTATTTTATCACTTGACTTGTTTTATTTGTGTAATTATTTGTGTTTTTGAATATTTGATCCAATCAGGGGTACAGGGTTGGTTTGGGTTCTTTGTTTATGTAAGTTTTGGTATCGTCATTTAAACGTGTATTTTCAACGACAGGCTTCAAGATTGATCGAAGTCCTGTTCAAATTTTCTTGTCTTATGTTAAATGTGCATATTTTTCAACAGTTTTGTGTGATTTGTATACTTAAATTTGTTCAGCGTAATTAATGTGTATTTAAGTGAGTAGTTTTTCTTGGGAGTTCTTTTCTGCTCGCAAATCGTCGTTGAACTGCCCATTCTCCTTTTTGGCCTTGTGTTGTTAATTAATAAATTAATAATTACAAAATTTTAGGAAGCTTTTAAATAAATATCTTTTTGTTTACTGTGTGTTTTGATCTTCCCTTCTGATTACAGTTCGCTGCAAGTGTATTCGTGTCTCCTTAAGACAACAGAGGGCCTTACTAGACGATCACGTTTGTGTGGGTTTTGCCGGGTAATTTTAAACTTTACCGCGTTTTCTAAATTTGGGGCGGGTTTGTTTTGGCGGGAAAGTTGGTTTTAGCAGCCATTTGTAAGTTTTCCCGCTCTGATTTGAATTGTTGTAACTGTAATGTGAAGTTAGCGTAGAATCTGGGGTTAGAACATTACAAACCTGAAAAATCATTCTTAAGAAAGATTATATGACTAAATCCCAATTACCCTGTATCTTTTTTTAGTCTTTTTTAAAGAGAACTAACAGAAAGTTAAAACTAACACTATCTTGCATTGAATACTGCCAAAATTGTGTGGTATGGCAAATAGCACAAAGATGGCAGACACTTGATAGTTATCTTTGCTTGCTAGCAACGGGCAATATTTCAAATATATAGCATTTATAGATTATCTTTGTTTATAGCATAGTAGAAAAGTGCAACTGTTTGAGCAATAGTGAACAAGATCTACGGAAATATGGGAAAAACATCAACAAACGTTTGTCGAATTTGTTTACTAGAAATAGCAGAAACCGAGCAGTATTACTTTCTCAATAATGACAATAAGTTAATGCTACGATTCAAATTGTTGAACTTTCTACCAAAAATTGTAAGTACAACTGATTATATTCTATCGAATAACATAAACTTTCTTACAGGATCTAAGCGTCACACCAAATCCAGTTACTTGTAACAGATGTATGATTGCTATTGAAGAAATATATGAATTCAAGCAACTCTGTATACAAACCGAAACGACTGTAAGAAACTTACGACAAGAAGGTGTAATTAAAGAGGAGTTGCAAGCCGATAAGATTAAAGTAGAACTTTCAAACTTGCAAATCATCAGCGATAACTACTTGGTAATCAATAAGGATGTGCTTGTATGCCTTGAGGAACCTTCAAAAACAAAACTGTATTATTGCTACAACTGCAATTTCAGTGCTAACAAAAAGACTATTTTAATTCGACACCTGCAAATGCGACACACTAGCAGAAAACCATTTAAATGCAATATATGTGATTACTGCTGCACCACCAAGTCGCATTTAACAAGGCATATACTTAGGCACACTAGTGAAAAACCATTTAAATGCAATATATGTGATTACTGCGGTACCACTAACTCGGCGTTAAAAAGGCATATGTGTACGCACACTGATGAGAAACCATTTAAATGCAATATGTGTGATTGCTGCTGTATCAACAACTCGACTTTAAAAAGGCATATGAGTACGCACATTGGTGAGAAACCATTTAAATGCAATATATGTGATTACTGCTGTACCACCAAAATGGGTTTAAAAGTTCATGTACTTAAGCACACTGGCGAAAAACCATTTAGATGCAATATATGTGATTATTGCTGTACCACTAAATCGGGTTTGAAGGTTCATATATATAAGCACACTGGCGTAAAACCATTTAAATGCAATATATGTGATTATTGCTGTATCACCAAAATGAAATTAAAAGTGCATATACTTAAGCATACTGGTGAGAAACCATTTAAATGCAATTTATGTTATTACTGCTGTACCACCAAAGTGGGTTTAAAAGTGCATATACGTCAGCATACTGGTGAAAAACCATTTAAATGCAATTTATGTGATTACTGCGGTATCACTAAGTCAGAGTTAAAAAGGCATATGTGTACGCACACTGGTGAGAAACCATTTAAATGCAATATATGTGATTACTGCTGTACCACCAAGTCGCGTTTAATAATTCATATGCGCAAGCACACTGGTGAAAAACCATATAAATGCAATATGTGTGATTACTGCTGCGTCACCAACACGCACTTAAAAAAACATATGCGTACGCACACTGGTGAGAAACCATTTAAATGCAATTTATGTTATTACTGCTGTACCACCAAATGGGGTTTAAAAGTTCATATAAGTAAGCACACTGACTAAAACCAACAAGTCGCATTTAAAAAGTCATATGCGTACGCACACTGGTGAGAAACCATTATAATTATATTTTAAGGAATTAAATACATTTTTCCACTACTAGTTGTATACGCTTGCATTATTACATATAATAGAAGGCCGTGAAGTTGTACTTTTTTAAGAGCAGGTAAATAATATTTCATTATTAACTAGTAGTTAATAATGAACATATTTACATTTTCTGATAATACTACAACAGTTTCAAAGAAAAAAAGTTTACCAAACTGCGTACCAAGAGCAAGAGATTTTATTTAATGCTAATTTAAGTTTTCAAATCGCTCAATTAATACATTAATTTGATTTTAAAAAGTAAGTTATTTGAAGTTCGCGCTTAATTAAATGTGAATATTATAGAATTAAATATATTTTAGATATAATCAATGCTTAAAACAATAATGTTTTTAAACAGTTTAAACAACTTTAGCAATAAAAACTTACGTTATCTGTTTATTTTTGTGTTTTAAATCACAATTAAGCATTACGTCAAAATTAATTCTATTAAACTAATGACAACTGTCTGAATCACGGCGACTTGATTTTTGATTTAAAATTAATATCTTAAATTTTAAATTTGATTTAGTAACAGGTAGAAAGGTTTTAATAATTCTACTAGTGGAAAAAATTGTATATATAACACGGTTGAGAAGTTCATTATAACCTGCGCGATTTATATCCCTCGACGCTTCGCGTCTCGCGATATAATCTATCGCTTAGGTTATAATGATGCACTTCTCAACCTTGATATATAATATACTATTTTCCACTACTAGTTGTATACGCTTGCATTATTACATATAATAGAAGGCCGTGAAGTTGTACTTTTTTAAGAGCAGGTAAATAATATTTCATTATTAACTAGTAGTTAATAATGAACATATTTACATTTTCTGATAATACTACAACAGTTTCAAAGAAAAAAAGTTTACCAAACTGCGCACCAAGAGCAAGAGATTTTATTTAATGCTAATTTAAGTTTTCAAATCGCTCAATTAATAAATTAATTTGATTTTAAAAAGTAAGTTATTTGAAGTTCGCGCTTAATTAAATGTGAATATTATTGAGTTAAATATGTTTTAGATATAATCAATGCTTAAAATAATAATGTTTTTAAACAATTTAAACAACTTTAGCAATAAAAACTAACGTTATCTGTTTATTTTTGTGTTTTAAATCACAATTAAGCATTACGTCAAAATTAATTCTATTAAACTAATGACAACTGTCTGAATCACGGCGACTTGATTTTTGATTTAAAATTAATATCTTAAATTTTAAATTTGATTTAGTAACAGGTAGAAAGGTTTTAATAATTCTACTAGTGGAAAAAATTGTATATATAACACGGTTGAGAAGTTCATTATAACCTGCGCGATTTATATCCCTCGACGCTTCGCGTCTCGCGATATAATCTATCGCTTAGGTTATAATGATGCACTTCTCAACCTTGATATATAATATACTATTTTTTATTACTAGTTATTTAGGCTTTTATTATTACGTATAATAATAGGTTGTGAAATTGTAGGTTTTTAAGCGCAGGTAAATAATATTTCATTATTAACCAGTGGTTATTTTATTTACATTTTCTGATAATACTATAACAGTTTCAAAGAAAAAAAGTTTACGAAATTGTAGCAAGAGATTTTATTTAAAGCTAATTTAAGTTTTTAAGTCGTTCAATTAATAAATTTAATTTGATTTTAAAAATGTAAGTTATTTGAAGTTCGCGCTAAATTAAATGTGAATATTATTGAATTAAACATATTTTAGATACAGGCCGTACATAAGGGCAAAGTCGTGTGGTGCACGACGGCGCCGAAAAGCCTCGATAGTAAAAAAAAATATAAAGCAACAAACATCGGTCAAAACAAAATTTATAATTATAAAAAAACCACTAAGGAATTGCTAGCTATTGCATTGTTTTTTATTTTTACTCTGACGAGGGAACCGAATTACTTCTCGAAAATAATATATTTTCCAAATGAGAGTACGCAATAATAGCATGTATTCGATCGAATACATAACATGAATTGTGTGAACTCAAAGAAATCTGATTTTATTAATGTTTAAGCTTGCAATTTGACTTGCAACGAGCGGACAAGCGTTTTTTCCTGCCTGAGCATGCAATGTACGAAACTTTATATATTTAAGCGTTGCATCGGTCGCGATTTCGTTTGTTACCTGATGCCCGATTGATAATTATTAATTAACTTAGCAAAGTGCAAAGGTGCATGGGGTAAAAGATATCAGATTTTGAAACTTTAATTTTTTGTAGTTTTGCAGACTTTATAGTGATGTGTTTTGTGTTGTGAATTAAGGTGAGTTCATCTAAAATTTATTTTAGTTTTCTTAAAACGTTAAAAGCCAAAAACTTGCATCTTAAAAATCTTTTATATTTGATTATTAATTAAAGTAAATTTAAACAGAATAATGGATCAGCACTAACATTACTGTTTATAGAAATTTATAAATTTTGAAATAACTTGAAATAAGTAATGTTCAGAAAATACTTTCGAGTTTGAGTTTGAAACGTCGAAACATTTCCATTTTTCATAAATAATTTGGCAGTTTGTTCACTTACGTATTAATTTCTTTACAGTGTACAGTATGTCAGAAAAAAAGAAGAAATTGTCTGGATACCAAAACTTTCGGAATAAAAGAAAAAGAGGAAGAACTGGAAAACCATGTCAAAATTATGCATTTTTTTTCAAAACCTGAGTATTTTGCCAAATATTAACAAGAATAATACAGCTGAATTATAATATTGTGAACCTGTACTTGAAACAAGTATCAGCAGCAGACAAGAAACTGATCTTCTAGAAAGCAATCTACCAATATCTTCAAGTTCCGCTGATAATGAGAAATCAACACCTTCAAAAATTACCAGAACGGAAAATATGAGTCAACTTTCGAAAAATACTGCACTATGGCCAAAGAAATTACGTCCTAATAATATTCAAAGATTAGTAGAAGGTGGCCCTGCTCATTATCAAAACAAAAAGGATATTTATCCGAGAGATAGTTCGGAGTCGGGGCGTAAGTTTTCCAATAGTTACTTCTTTAGAATTTTACCGAACAAAGAAAAAATTGAGCTTTTTTGGTTGTTGTATTCCGAAACAAAAATTTCACTTTACTGCTTCTGTTGCAAAATTTTTAATGACAGCTATTTGAAATCTGTTCGCCTTAGTGATGAATCTGGTTACAATGCACCATTTAAATGAACATTTAAACATTCATGAAAACAGCAAGTTACATATCAAAAATGTTCTAAAATTGCTAAATCTTTCTAACCGTTTTAATAAAAATGAAATAATTGATTCTGAAATTCAAAATGTACCCAACAAACATAAAGATGTCCCGGGGACATGATGTTGCAGATCACTGAATGTCTAAAAGTCAACCCATTTTAGTTCTGTGTACGTCCTAGGGACATTCATGGGAGGTTCTTTTCTCACAACTGTGTGCATCCCTACGATATCCTTATAGGACATCCTTGCGCATCCGCAACGGGACGTCCCTTTTAGATGACTGTAGGATATGTAAGTGGTAGTCATCCTTCCCCTTTTCAACATATTGAATTGGAAAAATATTTATGTATAGTATAAGATGACCTCGATATATAATATATTTTACTTTTATTACACAAAAATTTTATAAAACCTTAAAAAATCCCCATTTAAAAAGAATCCATTGAATCCATTTTGTTTAACAATAAGTATTAATATTTATAAGAATAGAGACGATTCATTTTAGATAAATTAGAGGATTTTTTTCCAAAACTTCTAGAACAGTTATTATACTAAAACAAAAATAAAATAATTTTAATTTACTCGGTATAAGTGTTTTTATGTTAATAAACATGTAAAGGCTTTCTTACCTTTTTGGCCAAGCAATTTGTAGCCGTGTAAAACAGCATCTTTAATCAATTTTAGAAAAACTAGCTCCTTATGATCTCCTCCGCGTTGTCCCTCATATTTTTGCAATTCCTCTTATCTAAAATTACACATCTATTAGTTGTAAACTGAATTGTTAGAAAACCAGTACAATACTTACGGAATTGTTCATATTTTCTTTTGTTTGAAGATACTTTTTCAAAGCGTCAAGTTGTTCTTGAGAGCTTACAGGAAGCTTTAGCTGAGTAATAGAAATACTCGCATATTGTTTGGCTAAACGATGCAATTTTTGTTAGAATAACTCTAACCTCACTTTCGCTTATATAAAATTTAAAGTTATTTTTCAAATAGTTCATAAAGAATACGAAATATTTTTTCATTCTTTTTTTACGTCCGCAACAATCAAGATCACAACAAACAAACAAACAAAAGCGTGAAACATTAGTAAAACAGCTGAAAAGCCAGTGAAAGATACCCTACGGATATAGTTTTAATGATATATATCCTCATTTTTATGATATCCCATCGATATCGTTTAAATGGCCGGGACATACATCTATGAATTGGCCAAGATACTGACATCCT
This sequence comes from Aquatica leii, assembly GCA_035610365.1. Taxonomy (NCBI): domain Eukaryota; kingdom Metazoa; phylum Arthropoda; class Insecta; order Coleoptera; family Lampyridae; genus Aquatica; species Aquatica leii. The sequence goes on from CM069438.1 coordinate 12,603,685, forward strand.
CAGGATATTTGGGTGCTGTATGGGTTCATTAAATAAGTTTTCTTCATAGTCTGAAAATAATTCTTTTGTTTCTTGATTGTTGTTCATCAGCATAACTACTACTTGACACACTTGAGTGTTCTAAATTTTGTGATTCTCATAACTTACCTACAAAGGGAACCTTAATAAAATACTGCCTTCCCTTATTTACGAACGAATACGGTAAAAATTTAAGGTGACGTTATTTCCCTTATAGCGTCATGTGATAATTAATCTTAATCTCCAAAGTTTGTTTACGTTGGTAGTTTTAGTGGGAAACATAAGAAAGAAAATGAGTACGAGTGAAAAAAAGCGAGACTACATAACAGCCAGTGCTGTAAAGAGATAATTATTAAATTATATAGATACAGTTAATTTTTTTTTTTTCAAAAATTATCTAGTATTAGATAATAGATAAACTATTCAAACCGAAATTTTACGGGACACTTAATTTTTTTATATATGTATATTATTTAAATAATTTACATAAAAAATTATATATATGCGCAGATACATATAGGTAACTTATATATTTTTTGATAGTATCATATTATATAAATAGATAAAAAATATGAATCTAGATCTCATCTATATAAATTTATATAGGTATAATTTACAACACTGATAACAGCTTCTAAAATTTTGTTCATTGAAACCGCCAACAAATATCACAAGTACAAAAAATGAAAAAACTAAAATTTAAGAAACAAATTAGAGGTTAAAAATAATGTACAATAACTCAATTGTTACCGTCAAAAATAAGGTCTTGCCGTAATAAAGTAAGGTAGTAATGGTCAGTGCTGGGCAGTAACAAATTACTTGTATTTCAAATATAGTATTTAAAATACAATTGTATTTTGTAATTTGTATTTAGATACAATGCTGTAGGAATTTATGTTGTAGTGTAGAAATTTAGATCTTAAGCAAAATGTATTAATTAGTTATTAGGTTAAATAATAAGCTTTGTGCGCAGTCGCATTAGAGGACAGTGGTTGGCGCGTTTTTTGGTACAAAGAAAAAACGCGGCCATTATTATTATTATTAGTTAGTTCGAGTTTGATGCAGTTGTATTTATGTTTGTAGATGGTAGCATAGGTGCACCATTTTAGAATTTATGTGTAATAAACGAATATATTACTACTACTTGAATTATTTAGTGTGGCGCGAAATTTTAAACCAGAAAATAGAGTTCCACAGTTATCAGGTGTGGGGTTAAAACCAAAAATTTACAAATTTAAGTTGAACAATGGCACAACCGAGAAATGAACACGTGCATTCGAACAAAGAAGTTAATGGCCAAGTGATCGACCGCTTTGAGTTATTTCAACGTAGTTTAGCAAGTGACCAGTATCGAGAGGAATTAGAAGCCAATACCAGCCTCCAAGAAACAACAGCAAGCCAAGAAAGTGGAATTACTGCCATGCAGCGAATGATGGAGATGATGTTTGAAGAAAACAAGAGAAGAGACGCCATAATGGAAAAAATGTTATCCCAGTTAGGTTCTGGTTTATCGAGCAGCTCTAATTCAACGGCAAGTACTGAACCAAATTCTTTTCACATTATGCCAGACTTAACAAAAAGTATAAAAACTTATGATGGTGAAGGTGGCGGCATTAAGGCTAGGGAATGGATAAATAACTTAAGTAGCATGCAACAGCTTCATAACTGGCCTGATTCCTTCGCATTAGAAACTGCGAAATCTCATTTAAGTAGTGGTGCTGCAAATTGGTATGTTTATAAGGCAGACTGTATAAAATCATGGTCAGAATTTAAAGAAGAATTTAGTAAAACTTATGTTGGTGGAGTTAATCTGACGATGAAATGGCAACTCATGGTTGAAAGAGTTCAGAAGAGAGAAGAATCGCTTAATTCCTATTATTTTGATAAAGTTAAATTATGTAAAGAAGTCGGATTAGAATTTGAAGACTTAAAAGAGCAGGTGTTAGTTGGATTATGGTCGAAAGAATTGTGCTCGTCTTTAATGGCAATAAAACATCAAGATATCGATGATTTATATCACAGCATAACGGTAATGTCGAGAGTACATCTAAACAGAGTGAATAGGATTAAACAGAAAACAGAAGTTATTGAAAGGGTACCAGAGAGAAAAATCATGAAGAGCAAATTAGATATCAAAGCAAGTGATAACATCCGTGAGCGTGTTGCAAAATGCTTCAATTGCAACCAATATGGTCACCGTTACAACGAATGCTCTAAGCCTAAACGTGAAAGAGGTTCCTGTTATGATTGCGGTTCGATAGGTCACCAAATGAACAACTGTCCCCAGAAGAACATACAACCCAGTGGGTCGAGAGAAGCCAATCTTGTGCAAGAAGACACTATCGTTGCAGTCCCAAAGGCAGTCCCAGCAGACTTTGTGTCTCCGTACACGGTTGCAGTTGACTACGAAACTATTGATAGCCACAATGGCATATGTAAGTACTCTCTGTTAGCATTAGTTGATTCAGGCAGCCCCATTAGCTTGATCAAATCAAGATACATACCGAATGATTTAGTTAGAGTCTATGATAGAGAACATAGTTTTACGGGTATAAATGGTTCGAAGCTAAACATCTTAGGAACTATTTTGCAAGAAATAAAGATTTCTGGAATTGACATTTTGTTAGAGCTTTATGTGGTGCCTGATGACACTATGTCGTATCCTGGTATTTTAGGCAGGGATTTCATTTCTTTACCGTATATTGAGGTTAAATTTGGTAATGAATTAGAAATATGCAAAAGAGAAGTTAACTTAGTTATGAATGAAATTATGAATATTAGTGTAGATATAGATAATGAGAATGTTAGTTCAGAGTTAAAAATTAATTCCAATTTAGAGTTTAGTACTATTAATAAAGTTAAAGAAATTTATAATGACCATTATCTAAATGTTAGTAGGCCTTCTGAGCCAAACATAAAGCACGAAATGAATATTTGTGTTCAACATGAACAACCATTTTCATTTAGACCCCGTAGGTTGTCTGTATCTGAGAAGGAGTCTTTACAAAAAATTTTAGATGAATTGTTAAGAGAAGGGATTATAATACCCAGTAACTCGCCATACTGTAGTCCCATAGTTCTAGTGAATAAGAAAAATACTAAAGAGTATAGACTCTGTATTGATTATCGTCATCTGAATAAGATAACAGTTAGGGATCATTACCCAATTCCTCTGATAGACGACCAGTTAGATTTACTGAAAGACAAAAAATACTTTACGTCCTTAGATCTGAAAAACGGCTTTCACCACGTTGATGTGGCCAAGGAATCGCAAAAGTACACATCATTTATTACTTGTTTGGGCCAGTTTCAATATTTAAAAGTCCCATTTGGACTGTGTAATTCACCTTCAGTTTTTCAACGGTTTATAAACGATATTTTCAAAGAGCTAATTCGAGAAAGAAAAATATTATTGTACCTTGACGACATTTTAATAGCTACTGTAGGGATCGATGAACACTTAGAAATACTAAAGCAAGTTTTTGTGTTAATGATTTCAAATTTACTAGAATTACGTATAGACAAGTGTTCATTCTTACAAAATGAAATTACATATTTAGGTTATTTAATAAGTGAATATGGTATTAAACCAAATGCTCAGAACGTAAAAGCTGTAAGAGACTATCCTGTTCCAAAAAATGCCAAAGAAGTACAGCGATTCATTGGACTTGCAAGCTATTTTCGGAGGTTTATCCCTCAATTCTCAATTATTGCTAAGCCATTATATAATTTACTAAAAAAACATAGTGCTTTTAGGTTTGAGAGTGAGGAGTTGCAGGCTTTCGAAGAGCTAAAAAACAAGTTGATTGAAGCTCCTATTTTAGCTATTTATTCACCAAATTTGATAACAGAGATGCATTGTGACGCTTGTTCTACCGGTTATGGCGCAGTGCTCTTACAGAAACAATCGAATAATTTATTCCAGCCCGTTTTTTATTATAGTAAAAGGACTACCGATGCAGAGTCGAGATACCATAGTTACGAACTTGAGTTATTAGCAATTGTTAACGCACTTAATCGATTCCACGTTTATTTACAAGGTATCAATTTTAATATTGTCACTGATTGTAATTCAATTAAGCTCGCATTACAAAAAAAGGAGATAAACCCCAGGATTAATCGTTGGGCTTTAATACTACAAAATTATGATTACCACTTGGAACACCGTCCTAACAGTAGAATGAGGCACGTAGATGCTCTTAGTCGATGTAATAATATATTAGTCTTAGAGGAAAACACATTTGAACAGAATCTTGCTATAACGCAAAATTTAGATAAGGAAATTGGAAAAGTTAGGTTAGATTTAGAAGTTAGGGAAAATAAATATTTTGAGTTACGTAATGGGTTAGTATATAGGAAGTCAAAGGGTAATTTGCTTTTTTATGTACCCAATTCGATGGAACATAATGTCATCCACAATTGCCATGATAAATTAGGGCATGTTGGTAGAAATAAAACTATAGAGTATCTCAGTAGGTCCTATTGGTTCCCGAATGTTAACGAAAAGGTTAATCATTACATCCAAAATTGTATTAAGTGTTTAGTATACTCCCCCAACAGTGGTAAATTAGAGGGTAACTTACACAACATCCCTAAAGGCGATAAGCCATTCATAACTGTTCATATCGACCATTATGGACCACTTGAAAAAACTACTACCGGGAAAAAATATGTATTTGAAATAATCGATGGTTTTACTAAATTTGTCAAACTTTATGATGTCAAAACTACTAAATCAACAGAAGTGATTCATAAATTAGAAATTTATTTCCAAAACTTTAGTAGACCTTATAGGATTGTGTCAGATAGAGGTTCTTCATTTACTTCCAAAGAATTTGAAAATTTTGTGAATGCTAATAACATAGTGCATTTAAAGATAGCTACAGGATCCCCAAAATCTAATGGTCAAATCGAAAGGATCAATCGAGATCTTACCCCCATGTTAGCAAAATTAAGTGACTTAAAAGACAAGTGGGATAAAGCTTTAAGCACTGTTGAATTCGCAATTAACAACTCATTTTGCCGTTCGATAGGGAATAGCCCTGCCATGTTATTATATGGTGTTAATCAGAGGGACGGTAATGATAGGTTGAGGAACTTTATTGAATTGCAAAATAATACAGGACGCGATTTAGATCATATTAGATCAGTTGCTGCGAAAAAGATTACACAGGTTCAAAATTATAATAAAGAGGTTTTTGATCGGAAACATAAACCTCCGCACTTATATAAAGTTGGCGATTATGTGTTAATATCTAATTATGACACTACCCCATGTGTAAATAAAAAACTAATTCCTAAGTATAAGGGACCTTATGAAGTGATTAAAGTTTTAGATAACGATAGATACCTTATTGCTGACATCAGTAATTTTCAAGTGACTCAAATGTATTTTGAAGGTATTAGTTGTCCGGAGAATATGAGACCTTGGTTAACTAGTGATTAGGTAGCTTTATAAGTATTATTTAAGTTAGCATAGTTAGAATTGTTAATAAACCGACCGAGTTAGTTTTCATTGGTATTTGTGTTCGAGGACTAACACTCGGTCAGGTAGGGCCGAACTGTAGGAATTTATGTTGTAGTGTAGAAATTTAGATCTTAAGCAAAATGTATTAATTAGTTATTAGGTTAAATAATAAGCTTTGTGCGCAGTCGCATTAGAGGACAGTGGTTGGCGCGTTTTTGGGTACAAAGAAAAAACGCGGCCATTATTATTATTATTAGTTAGTTCGAGTTTGATGCAGTTGTATTTATGTTTGTAGATGGTAGCATAGGTGCACCATTTTAAAATTTATGTGTAATAAACCGATATATTACTACTACTTGAATTATTTAGTGTGGCGCGAAATTTTAAACCCAAAAATAGAGTTCCACAATGCAAAATAGTATTTTGTAATTTGTATTTCAAATACATTGTTTGATGTATTTTGAATATTTCAATTACATCAATTACTCGAGACTAACGTAAATCAGTAAATAGGTAATTTTATACGTTATAACCGTTTCTTAATTTAAAATGATATCCAAAAGTAAAAAAAAATGTTTATAAAATTCAATTCAATACAAGTTTATGTTTTTCGGCACAAGTGGAACGTCTATTTTCATTTGCAAATTTTATACATTCACTAACTATACGTAGTTTATTATACAAATAATTTAAAAAATTAGTTTTTTTGAAGGAAAATAATTTTTTTTTAATTAAAAAAAGAGTAGTTAAATTTGTCAAGTGAATGAAAATTATTTACACGTTACTTTTATGTTACAAAGTAATTTGTATTTTTAATTGTAATTGAAATACTATTTTATATTTTGTATTTTCGAAATTTTGTATTCTATATCTTGTATCTAGTATTTTAAATACAGAATATTAATGTAATTTGTATTTTGTATTTCAATTACCTAACACGGTGTATTTTGCCCACCCCTGGTAATAGTAGTATTAATTAACGCTTAACCTTAGAAGTCGTTTTGCAATAACTCCCTATTATATGACTAAATCCCATAGATATCTTATATATTAATTAACTAAATCCCAATTACCTTGTATTTCTTTTTTAAAGAGAACTAACAGAAAGTTAAAAAAAAACTATCTTGCATTGAATACTGCCAAAATTGTGTGGTATGGCAAATGGCACAAAGATGGCAGACACTTGATAGTTATCTTTGCTTGCTAGCAACGGGCAATACTTGAAATATATAGCATTTATAGCATAGTAGAAAAGTGCAACTGTTTGAGCAATAGTGAACAAGATCTACGGAAATATGGGAAAAACATCAACAAACGTTTGTCGAATTTGTTCACTAGAAATAGTAGAAACCGAGCAGTATTACTTTCTCAATAATGACAATAAGTTAAAGCTACGATTCAAATTGTTGAACTTTCTACCAAAAATTGTAAGTACAACTGATTATATTCTATCGACTTACATAAACTTTCTTACAGGATCTAAGCGTCACACCAAATCCAATTACTTGCAACAGATGTATGATTGCTATTGAAGAAATATATGAATTCAAGCAACTCTGTATACAAACCGAAATGACTGTAAGAAACTTACGACAAGAAGGTGTAATTAAAGAGGAGTTGCAAGCTGATAAGATTAAAGTAGAACTTTCAAACTTGCAAATCATCAGCGATAAATACGTGGTAATCAATAAGGATGTGCTTGTATGCCTTGAGGAACCTTCAAAAACAAAACTGTATTATTGCTACAACTGCAATTTCAGTGCTAACAAAAAGGCTATTTTAATTCGACACCTGCAAATGCGACACACTAGCAGAAAACCATTTAAATGCAATATATGTGATTACTGCTGTATCACTAACTCGGACTTAAAAAGGCATATGTGTACGCACACTGGTGAGAAACCATTTAAATGCAATATATGTGATTACTGCTGTATCACTAACTCGAACTTAAAAAAGCATATGTGTACGCACACTGGTGAGAAACCATTTAAATGCAATATATGTGATTATTGCTGTACCAACAAATTGCGTTTGAAGCTTCATATATATAAGCACACTGGCGTAAAACCATTTACATGCAATATATGTGATTACTGCTGTACCACCAAAGTGGGTTTAAAAGTGCATATACGTCAGCATACTGGTGAGAAACCATTTAAATGCAATTTATGTGATTACTGCGGTATCACTAACTCGGAGTTAAAAAGGCATATGTGTACGCACACTGGTGAGAAACCATTTAAATGCAATATATGTGATTATTGCTGTATCACCAAATCGCAGTTGAAGCTTCATATATATAAGCACACTGGCGTAAAACCATTTACATGCAATATATGTGATTACTGCTGTACCACCAAGTCGGAGTTAAAAAAGCATATGTTTAAGCACACTGGTGAAAAACCATTTAAATGCAATATGTGTGATTACTGCTGCATCACCAACACGAACTTACAAAGGCATATGCGTACGCACACTGGTGAGAAACCATATAAATGCAATTTATGTGATTATTGCGGTATCACTAACTCGAAGTTAAAAAGGCATATGTGTACGCACACTGGCGAGAAACCATTTAAATGCAATATATGTGATTACTGGTGTACCACCAAGTCGGAGTTAAAAAATCATATGTTTAAGCACACTGGTGAAAAACCATTTAAATGCAATATGTGTGATTACTGCTGCATCACCAACAGGAACTTACAAAGGCATATGCGTACGCACACTGGTGAGAAACCATATAAATGCAATATATGTGATTACTGCTGTACCACCAAGTCGGAGTTAAAAAATCATATGTTTAAGCACACTGGTGAAAAACCATTTAAATGCAATATGTGTGATTACTGCTGCATCACCAACACGAACTTTCAAAGGCATATGCGTACGCACACTGGTGAGAAACCATATAAATGCAATATATGTGATTACTGCGGTACCGACAAGTCGCATTTAAGAAGACATTTGTTTAAGCACACTGGTGAAAAACGATTTAAATGCAATATGTGTGATTACTGCTGTAGCACCAACTCGGATTTAAAAAGGCATATGCGTAGAAACCATAAATGCAATATATGTGATTACTGCTGTACCAACAAGTCGCATTTAAAAAGTCATATGCGTACGCACACTGGTGAGAAACCATTATAATTATAATTTAAGGAATAAAATACATTTTTCCATTACTAGTTATATAGGCTTTCATTATTACGTATAATAGTAGGTTGTGAAATTGTACTTTTTTAAGCGCAGTTAATGGTAGATTACATACCGATTGGGGAAAAGTTTCATTACAGTGGAGGGCTAGGGCTAGGTTGACGGCAATATGCCCGACAGTGGAATGAAGCTTTTTTCCGAGGTATGTATACTATTTTATTTACAATCCGTGCATTATCATTCAAATTAACACAAATTATTCGAGCTGAAAGTCAATAGCTGTGAAATTGTATTTAATCTAACTGGCGGGGAAAACAAACGCGTTTTCTGTCAAACGTTTTACGCATTTACGCGAATACTTACGTTTATCTTTAAAGTCAACCTGGCGTTTATTACAGAGTACATCAAATTAACGCACCAGGTCAACTAAATGCCTATCGTCAACACTCATTTATACAAAAAAACACGTGTTCAATAACTTTAGTTTTAGCGCACATACTACGAATTGCTTGTCAGTATGCGCAGTATTGCAGTGTGCATTTATCATTTTATTTAAGTAGATAAAACCAATTCGTAAAACTTAAATAAAAGAAGTGCGTAAATGGGGTAATCAGAAATTCGTAGTACAACTGCATAAAAGTTCAATGTAAATGACAAATGCTAAATAGGTCTGCATAAATCCACCCTTAACCTGCAATGGATTCGAGTTTTTAATGATCCACTTCTCAAACTTTTCTTGGGTATTTAATTGTCGTATTATAAACTGATTGTAAATAAATAATATTTAATTATTAACCATGGATTCACACAAGATAATTTTTATGCTTTGACTCGAGGAATATCTATTTTGAAAAATAATTTTTTGTTTGAGGTACGCTTTTTGTAATATGCTAGATATATGCTCTTTAAATCGCAAATTATGATCTAAAAATAAACCCAGATTTTTGACGCAGTCCATAATTTGTAATACGGTATCGTTGATTTTAATTTGAATAGTATTTTTATATATTTCTCTAATTACTTTTCTTCCGAAAAGTAGTACGTAACACTTTTTCGTGTTTATTTGTAATCCATGTTTTTTTGAGAAATTATCAATATTTCTTAAATCCGTATTAACTGCTGCGACAGCATTATCTATATTACTTGCTTTAAAATTGTACTGTAACTGTGTGTCATCAGCGTAAAGATGATATTTACAACAGTTCAAAGACGACTTTATATTGAAAGTATATATTATATATAAAAGAGGACCCAGAATCGATCCCTGAGGTACACCGATAGTTACTGGCAAAGAATTTGATGTAGTTTTATCAAGAGTCACTATTTGCGAACGATCAGTCAGGTAGTTTTGAATTAACGAAATTGCAGAATTACTGAAACCAATATGATGCAATATTGCGATCAAAATCTCATGTCTTATCGTATCAAAGGCCTTAGAGTAGTCTAACAGAATAACAAGAGATAATTCATTATTATCAATAGCCGAGCAAATATCATCTACTATATTTAACAGTGCTGTTGAGCAGCTGTATCTAGCCCTATAACCGGACTGGGTCTCAGATAATACAGAATGTTGTTCTACAAATTTCCGTATTTGCTCCGACATGATTTTTTCCAGAACTTTAGACAAACAAGGCAATATACTGATCGGTCTAAGATCTTTATAACTTTTAGGAGACTTTGTTTTTGGTAGTGGAATTACTTGAGCAACTTTCCAAGCGTTAGGAAAAGTAGATTGTTAGGAACCGATAGGAATATTTTGACATTGCGCTTTAAAACTAATATTTGCAGCCTTCAAGTTTTGCCATAAAGATTTAGGACCATATATGTTGAGTTGATAATTTATATACGCTTTTTTTCCTGTTTAACAGCAAAATTAGTGTAATTTCTAAGGTTCTTGTAATAATCCCAGCAAGCAGTATTCTTTGTTCTTTTAAATTTTTTAAAAGCTTTTTTGCGAAGAGAAATAAGAAGTTTTATGACATCAGTCATCCATGGAGCTTTCGGTTTAATTTTTGTGTGTCTATTAAATAGGTTTAAAATAGCTTCATTAAAAAAGTCAACCTTATCATTAAGAAGTTCAATATTATAAATGTCATTAAATAAAAAAGATAAAAACGTGATTAAAACCATTTTGCCAATCTTTTTTCAAAATTTCAAAATATACATTCCTTAAGTTCATCTTTTCTTAATCTTCTAGCGAAAACTGCATTTAAATCGAATGATTTTTTTTAAAACTGTGGTCAAATAACTTTTTCAACACAATATTTTACAAAAAAAAGTTAAAATCTACAAGTGTGTTTTTATACAGACTAAAACTTGCCGAAAAGCAACGTTTCGTAATGCAGCCACTAAAACAGAGATGGCGCAATAACTTGAACTAAAATTTTACGTAAGCATTTAAATTTGTGTTCAACCAATGCCTATTTTACGAGTTCGTGAAAGTAGCAATGAAAACAATTATGGTCACATTAGATAAAAACATACACAACAATGCTGAACTACAAAAGTGCAATTACATGTATTTATCACAAGTTAGTGTAATATATATAAAATCTTATTAACTACCACTCAAAGAAAAATTATCTTGAGTGTTTATAAAATAACTAATAATTAAACGTGTCGAACAGACAGTCTAATATGTTTTAAATTTTCACAATAAAAAAGTTATGCAACGGTAGTAGATAAATTACGCCCGTACATTTTTTTTCATTCGCATAATAAAAGAAAATATATTAATGATCAGAAATTATGTAAAAATATATAACAGCTTCTCCCAGGTTTAATTATTGCCTGTAAACAGAATAAACACATTTGATTTCAATAAGTTATTTCTTATCAATGCTACCCCTAAAAGTATGGTTTACTGGTAAGAAATATAGTTGATCTTATTTTTGTTGGAAAACATAAATATATCTACAAGAGTACCTATTCATTCATAATTTAGTCAATAATATTCAAATTTCAAGTATAATCAAATAATAAACACTGAACCTTTTCTTTTGTAATTTTGCCGATCCAACGGAAAGTTTTCTGTGACGACGTAGCCTACTCATAAATACCAACTATCACTACTACGGTTTTACATTTCATCTTTTGATTTAGAATTATCCAAATTATTATTCTTTAGATATTTCATGGTCGCAAGTAACGTTCGTGTTACTGTTTACTGGATTTAAAATAACGCACCCAATAATTGATTTTTTAATAATAAACTAATTAAAAAAAAAGAAAATATATAAAAACATTATTTGGTAAAAATAAAATTGTATTTTTTAATTTACTCCCAACATTTCGAATATTATAAAAATGAGTTTCATTTTATAGGTACACGTTCTAGAAACGTTTTTATTCACTGAAAGGGCGCCATATATTTGTCGGAGGCACCGAATATAAGCCTGCCTACGGCTATGGAATGTATACACGTGCACTATTGTTTGTGTTCCCATAAATTATGTTTAAAATGTTTAGTCTTTGTAACTTAATAACTTAGAATCAACCAATAAGGGTTGGATATTTTGTAATAGTATGCCAATTTATGTATATTTATACCTGATTTTTTTTCAATAAAGATATACGTCTTATTAACTTTTTGGAAAAGTTAACCGTGGGGAAAATTAACTTGTTCTTTCCATTCTGAGCTCGTCCTTGAAATTAAAACAATACTGATACAAATGAGAAAATTGGTTCAATAAAACTACCTTTTAAAACTAATGGTCTGATAAAAATTGCCAAACAAGTAACATAATGTAATTAATGAGCTCTGGTATAGGATAGGTAAATAAAATGATGTAACAAGTTATAACTGGCGTTTAACAGGTACTGCATATAATGTATATGTTAAGTGAATGTAATCTGATTTACATCTACAATACGTCCTTTTATACACATTAACCCAATCTGAATTTAATTATATTTTCAATACATTTCTATTCTTATGTAAAATAATCATAAATTTTGCTATATGAACAGTATATACCTTTTTTCATATTAAATATATATATAAATATTCTCATGTTTTTAATACGTATGATTTTTCATATAAGAAATATGTTACCCTTAATGTGTACGATTCATGTAAACTCTTGTATGTAATATACATCCCAGTAAACACGAATTGAAACTGTTGCAGTCACAAAATTAAAACAATTTCATTACGTTGTTTCGTGTTAGTTCCATTTTCATATCATTTACTTGTAACTGACAGTGAATAAATTGAAAGAGTTCCGATTTTTCACAATCAGTTATAAACCGTTTCAGTACTTGCAATTTTTTTCCCATAATCAGCAACTGTCTAAAAACTGATTTATTAAAACCGAATATTTTTTGAATAACTAGAATTGTTTGAAGATCGATTAAATAAGATTGATTTTCAAAACAGTGGAATCATTTTAGTAATAACGAATACTTTGTGATTAGTCAGCATTAGTCGTTCCTATACTTTTGATTACTGTCGTCAACGCTTGCGCTGCAAATTGATATCTTTTTACTTGTTCGGTAGTAGTTTGATAAGTGATGCTGTGTGTACAATTACGAAATGGAACAATAAACGGTAAGTCGAAACATTTTATTATAATCCATAAATGTAATCAATATAATTATCATTTCTGTTCTTTATGTATCATGTTTTAATTTGTATTAAAAAAATATAAATTAACACACATGGTTGCGTTAAGGTAGATTATTGCGTAAATCTGATGATACTTTAGGATTTATAATTACAGTTCAATTCCTCAAGTTTTCTATACGATTATGTACAGCTAAAGGTATTCACAGTGTTTTTATAACTTTCTTATGATTGCTAAAGTGATATTTATATTAAGTTTGTGTTGTTTTTGATTAAATTAGATGTAATAAATTTTGTGTAACTCTATGATTATGTATGTATATAAATGAAATATTTATTACATACATACAGATACGGTTAAAAGTTGCTACCCAACAGTAACTGATGCAGTTTTCGAGGCTTCCGTGAAAAGACCACATCAAAGAAAGTTGCAATATGTAAAAAACTCAATGTGATATTATATTTAAAAATATTTATTGTGCAATAACATTTGAAACGTGCATTCGAAAATGTATTATTATATTATTGAAAGAATTGTTTTAGTTCATTATTGAAACAAGAAAATCATATATTTATTGATCATTTAGTATCAGTTCAAGAACGAAGCTTTTAAAACGTAAACCGAATGCAACATTTGTTTTGCAACAGATTTGAATTTAAAATACCGAAACTATACTGATTCAAATAAGTGAAACAGCGATAGACTTATAGCTATTTTTTTGAAGTTGGGTTTCTTTTATGTTTGAAACAAGAGTGAATCATAATTTTTTTGTTTTGAAACTGTTACTAAACATTATCAATTTTGTGTTTACTGGGACGTTTATTTATATTAACTTTAGTAGTAGTATAACACTACAATCATCTGACTCACAACTACTTGGGAATTTTGATGAAAACCATGAAAGTAAGGGGAAGAAAGTAATTTATAGATTTTTGTTTTGTTAGATGTTATTTTTATTTTATTCATTTTTATACATGCTAGGAGAGTTACAAAGGGAAAGATTTGAAGACTGCACCAAGTGAAAAATTGAAAGTTGCAAGTGATCGCAGAAGACCAAAGGCAGTACAGCCAGTTCATACAAATTTTTTATCGAAGCAATATTCAGAGGTTGCCACTTTAAAAGCAAACTATTTAAAACAAGAATTACAGTGTTCTATTAACAAAGGAAATAGAGAGGAAGAAGAGTTTAGATTAAGAAAAAGATCATTAGAATTAGATATAGAAATAAAAGAATTACAGCTAAAACGACTCAAAAGTAGCTTTATCTAGCTTGCCTATTATATTAAATTTTATTTGAAGTTTTTTAACATTTTATTTTTAAATCATATTGTTTTAAATATTCATAATAAAATATATGTACAAAAAATTATTCTGACTATAAATTTGAAAAATATGTTTCAATCATTTGTCTCCTGTAGATATTTCCATTATGATGTTGATCCTCTGTTTCTGGTATAGGTGGAATTTGACCATCCATAATTAGTTGTTCTAACTCATCAGCAAGAAAATTCTCATCATCTGTACCGGGTTCATCTTCATAGTTGATTTTAGCAATATTATGTAAAACTGCTGTTGCAATAATGACCGCTGGAATATTTCTTATTTTTAATCAGCAACCATATGCCAGAACTGGAAATCTTCTCTTTAATATTCCAAATGTGCATTCAATTTTATTGCGAGTGCGAATATGGGATTCATTATAAAGTTGTTCTGCTGGGGTTAAGGGATTTAATAGAGGTGTTAATAAATAATTCTTTGATGCATAGCCTTTATCCCCTAGAAAAGATTAATACTATTAATTCTATTCTCAGATATTTGAATACAAATCTAATAGGGTGCCACCTGACATTTGAATTATTGAATATAGTACTATCATGGCTTGAACCAGGTCACCGAGCAACAACATCAGAAATTTGTTATCTGCATCACAGATGGCCTGAACATTGATCGAAAAAGTCTTTCCTGTTCCGATAGATCTCAGCATCTTCCTCACCTATTATTAATTTACCTATTATGTAGAGTATTTATTAAAGTACAAATAAAATATAATCTGGTGATATAATTTTGACATGGGTACAATTTATAGTTCCTACAACGTTGGGAAATTTTGCAATTTTGTAGAAATTAGCTTTCACCAATCGTCTGTGTTTGGCATATTAATAAATTCTGGATATAAAGATGCTATTGTTCTTGAAACTCGGTGTATGATTCTACCAGCTGTTGAGGGGTCCATCCCCATATAATCGGCAATTATATCTATATGAGCACCTGTGGCAAAGTATCTTAAACATGTGAGTAACTGATTAATTGGAGACACACAGTTGTTTCTGCAAATTAGTAAATAAACACATATGATATATCTATATACATATATTCATGCAGCAGCTTGTTGTATCTATATATACTTACATGTCTGAAGGAAATTGAAGCTGCTCTTCTATAAATGGCAACAAAAACAATACAGTCTTTTTGTAGGCGAAACTTTTTGAAAAAATTTGTAGTCAGGTAAGGCAACGAAATAATTTTGCCTGACAATAATATTTCTTGGAACCCCAAATTCAATTAGTTCCAGCTCATCAATGTCGTCAAATAATTCGATGTCGAACAATAAATCCATATTTTTGAAAATTTTTAGGTTAAAAAAATTCAAATTTACACTCAAACAGTAGTTAAGTGAGTTCTAAGTGGGACCTAAACCACAACTTAAGATAAGTTGTACTTAAAGCTCCACTTTGTAACGGTGCGGTATAACTTATTGTGTAAGTTGAACTTTAAGGCTTAAATGCGAGACCGGTGCAGTTGGCCCTAAGTATTAATATTTAAGAATAGAGACGATTCATTTTAGAATAATTTTCATAATTGCATTTTTTTAGACCAAACTTCTAGAACAGTTATTATACTAAAACAAAAATAAACATAAGTGTTTTTGTTAATAAATATTTAAGGGCTTTCTTACCTTTTTGGCCAAGCAATTTGTAGCCGTGTATTTTTAATCAATTTTGGAAAAACTAGCTCCTTATGATCTCCTCCGCGTTGTCCCTCATATTTTTGCAATTGAGCATCTGCATCACGTGATACTAATCACGTGATATTTCAGTTTGGTGTACAAACAATACGTACGACATAACCTCTGTAGTATTACATTTTCTAAGCTGTTTACGTTTGAGGTGATTTATTTTTGTCTCATAAACTGTGTGTATCAAAATAAATCATAATGTCGAACATCCATAGGAGCAAATATATGTTAACATTAGATAAGAAACATTTAAATAGGTATACTTACATAAAATAGTGTGCATTGATGTAGATCCCTATGTAATAGACCATACCCTAGTAGAAAAATTCATTTCTGCAACATTTTCAAAACGATTTTTATGAAATAAAGAA
Organism: Aquatica leii; assembly: GCA_035610365.1. Classification (NCBI taxonomy): domain Eukaryota; kingdom Metazoa; phylum Arthropoda; class Insecta; order Coleoptera; family Lampyridae; genus Aquatica; species Aquatica leii. The sequence goes on from CM069438.1 coordinate 12,620,287, forward strand.
ATATACCAGAATCGTTTCACACTTGTCTCAAATTTGATAAATGTCCGCCCTTTGCAATGTTTCTATAAATCATTTCCTAAATCATTCTTGAAATGTTTTAAAACACTTCTAAAAATGATAACTAGAGTCGTTACTTATTCATGTTCATTTAATTTATTAAATTGTTTCTTAAAATAGCATTGGAACGATTATTAAGTTTAAATCCAAAATAAGGAAAGTATACGTTCAAAAAACGATTTTTTGAAATGTTTTTGGAACGTTTACACAGACGGGGTTTGCAACGATTATAAAGTTCAATTTCAAAATAATGCAATGATGCGTTCAAAATATAGGATAGGAAAACTTGCTACAACTTGATCTTGACGGCCGATTGGACTTGTTTAACGAATAAAAAACGTCATTTGATATATTGCTTTATAAACAACCAAAAAATATAATGAGTATCACGAGTGAGACTCGTTATTTCTACGTTTGGCAAAGGTTACATACCACGAGTTTGGCTCGCTATTTTGTCCCAATGGATTAATACTGAATCGTCAAAAACAAAGCTATCTAATAGCTTTTTGTATTAAGTTTAGCGGTTTCATATGTATAGTTTTGGAAATACAAATACAAATCATTCAAAAAATGTACGTGTAAATCGTTTCTAGAAACATTAAAAGATGATAACTGTGTATTATTCTGCAACGTTACGTAGATAACTCCGTAAATTATTTTGAACATCAACGTTTAATATTTAGTGGAAACTAACTGAAAATGTTACAAACACGATTTAGGAAATAATTTTTCAGTCAATTTTGGTATTATTTCTGAGATCGATTTGTATGCGCTTCAAAATCCGTCTAAAAAACAATGTTCGGATTCGCTTTTGAAGCAGTATGACATTGATTTGAAAACGTTTTATAAACGTTTTAATGTACCATTTAAGCGTATTAAAAATGTTACAAATGTAAATGATTTAGAAACGTTTTGCTCTACTAGGGTAAGGACTGCAGTATCGATGTGAAAGACTATCCCAAAATAATGTATGGAGATATATATATAATTATTTAGTACATGAAATAAGTGCTTTTACATATGAAGAGATGAAGGCATATAAAAGCCTTGAGGCTTATAAGCAAGCTACTTGCGGATGGGTAAAAAATGTTTACACAAAAAAATACTATCAAAAAGTGGTAGTATTAGGACAGGTTACTATTTTAATATTTTCATTTTTAGTTTATCAAAATGTTATCTTTTTAGGTTTTTCATTCACACAGACTAAATGACAAATTTGTAAATTGTTGGATAATTACAGAGAGTAATGGTCAAATTTTAAGCTCACACTGCGATTGTGTTGCTGGTCTTGATGAAAGCTGTACCCACGTCTCCGCTGTTTTTTTTTCATAGACATGTCCTTACGGAGGTTTGAGGGACATGAAGACACCAAGTCAGTAACAGACGTGAAAGCTTATTGGAAAGCTCCTTCTAATATTGCTGGTCCTAGTAAATTGGTGGATATTGATTTCACAATACCAGCAAAATTATATCAATCTAGTTGTGTTAATGAAGATGGTCCACTTTACATGCGTGAAAATGAACAACCAACCATTCCTAATGTAAGTGGTGATGAATTGCACAGAGTACCTGTAATAAAGTGCTTAGAACATATGCGACCACTATTTATTTTATTTTCTGTTAAATCTTCACGTTTCAATAAAGATATCCACTGATTTCGTCTTCTTATCAAGAAAGAAGTTTTGATTGTGAATACGTATGCAAAGCGCTATCTTTTTGTCTTTATTACCGCATTATATTTTATTAAATATTAATTTTTAAATTTAAACCTGACAAATCACTCTTAAGAAAGATTATATGACTAAATCCCAATTACCCTGTATCTCTTTTTAGTCTTTTTTAAAGAGAACTAACAGAAAGTTAAAACTAACACTATCTTGCATTGAATACTGCCAAAATTGTGTGGTATGGCAAATAGCACAAAGATGGCAGACACTTGATAGTTATCTTTGCTTGCTAGCAACGATATAGCATTTATAGATTATCTTTGTTTATAGCATAGTAGAAAAGTGCAACTGTTTGAGCAATAGTGAACAAAATCTACGGAAATATGGGAAAAACATCAACAAAAGTTTGTCGAATTTGTTCACTAGAAATAGTAGAAACCGAGCAGTATTACTTTCTCAATAATGACAATAAGTTAAAGCTACGATTTAAATTGTTGAACTTTCTACCAAAAATTGTAAGTACAACTGATTATATTCTATCGAGTAACATAAACTTTCTTACAGGATCTAACTGTCACATCAGATCCAATTACTTGTAACAGATGTATGATTGCTATTGAAGAAATATATGAATTCAAGCAACTTTGTATACAAACCGAAACGACTGTAAGAAACTTACGACAAGAAGGTGTAATTAAAGAGGAGTTGCAATCCGATAAGCTTAAAGTAGAACTTTCAAACTTGCAAATCATCAGCGATAACTACGTGGTAATCAATAAGGATGTGCTTGTATGCCTTAAGGAACCTTCAAAAACAAAACTGTATTATTGCTACAACTGCAATTTCAGTGCTAACAAAAAGCCTATTTTAGTTCGACACCTGCAAACGCGACACCCTAGCAGAAAACCATTTAAATGCAATATGTGTGATTACTGCGGTATCACTAACTCTGAGTTTAAAAGTCATATGTTTAAGCACACTGGTGAAAAACCATTTAAATGCAATATGTGTGATTACTGCTGTAGCACCAACTCGAACTTAAAAAGGCATATGTTTAAGCACACTGGTGAAAAACCATTTAAATGCAATATGTGTGATTACTGCTGTAGCACCAACTCGAACTTAAAAAGGCATATGTTTAAGCACACTGGTGAGAAACCATATAAATGCAATATATGTGATTACTGCTGTATCAACAGCTCGCATTTAAAAAGTCGTATGTTTAAGCACACTGGTGAAAAATCATTTAAATGCAATATGTGTGATTACTGCTGTAGCACCAACTCGAACTTAAAAAGGCATATGTTTAAGCACACTGGTGAAAAACCATTTCAATGCAATATATGTGATTACTGCTGTATCACTAACTCGGAGTTAAAAAAGCATATGTGTACGCACACTGGTGAGAAACCATTTAAATGCAATATATGTGATTACTGCTGTATAACCAACTCGGATTTAAAAAAGCATATGCTTACGCACACTGGTGAGAAACCATTTAAATGCAATAGATGTGATTACTGCGGTATCACTAACTCTGAGTTAAAAAGTCATATGTTTAAGCACACTGGTGAAAAACCATTTAAATGCAATATGTGTGATTACTGCTGTAGCACCAACTCGAACTTAAAAAGTCATATGTTTAAGCACACTGGTGAAAAACCATTTAAATGCAATATGTGTGATTACTGCTGTAGCAGCAACTCGAACTTAAAAAGGCATATGTTTAAGCACACTGGTGAGAAACCATATAAATGCAATATATGTGATTACTGCTGTATCAACAACTCGTATTTAAAAAGTCATATGTTTAAGCACACTGGTGAAAAATCATTTAAATGCAATATGTGTCATTACTGCTGCACCACCAAAATGAGTTTAAAGGTGCATATACGTCAGCATACTGGTGAGAAACCATTTGAATGCAATTTATGTGATTATTGCGGTATCACTAACGCGGAGTTAAAAAGGCATATGTGTACGCACACAGGCGAGAAACCATTTAAATGCAATATATGTGATTACTGCTGTACCGCCAAGTCGCGTTTAATAATTCATATGCGCAGGCACACTGGTGAAAAACCATATAAATGCAATATGTGTGATTACTGCTGCATCACCATCACGCACTTAAAAATGCATATGCGTACGCACACTGGTGAGAAACCATATAAATGCAATATATGTGATTACTGCTGTAGCAACAAGTCGCATTTAACAAGTCATATGTTTAAGCACACTGGTGAAAAACGATTTAAATGCAATATGTGTGATTACTGCTGTACCACCAACTCGGATTTAAAAAGGCATATGCGTAGAAACCATAAGTGCAATATATGTGATTACTGCTGTAGCAACAAGTCGCATTTAAAAAGTCATATGCGTACTCACACTGGTGAGAAACCATTATAAACCATTATAATTAAATACATTTTTGCATTACTAGTTATATAGGCTTTTATTATTACGTATAATAGTAGGTTGTGAAATTGTACTTTTTTAAGCGCAGGTAAATAATATTTCATTATTAATCAGTGGTTAATAATGAACATATTTACATTTTCTGATAATACTATAACAGTTTCAAAGAAAAAAAGGTTAATAAATTGTAGCAAGAGCAAGATATTTTATTTAAAGCTAATTTAAGTTTTTAAATCGTTCAATTAATAAATTAATTTGGTTTAAAAAATGTAAGTTATTTTAAGTTCGCGCTTAATTAAATGTGAATATTATTGAATTAAATATATTTTAGATACAGGTCGTACATAAGGGCAAAGTGGTGTTGTGCACGACGGCGCCGAAAAGCCTCGATAGTAAAAAAAAATATAAAGCAACAAATATCATTGTCAAAACAAAATTTATAATTATAAAAAAACTAGTAAGGAATTTCTAGCTATTACATTGTTTTTTAATTTTACTCTAACGAAGGAACCGAATTACTTCTCGAAAATAATATATTTTCCAAATGAGAGTACGCAATAATAGCATTTATTCGATCGAATACGTAGCATGATAACATAAATTGTGTGAACTCAAACAAATCTGATTTTATTGTTAAGCTTGAAATTTGACTTGTAACGAGCGGACAAGCGTTTTTTTCCTGTTTGAGCATGCAATGTACGAAACTTTATATATTTAAGCGTTGCATCGGTCGCGATTTCATTTGTTGCCTGATGCCCGATTGATAACACTGGTCTGCATGAAAATCGGCCCTGATACGATTCTTGAATATCCTTATGTAAAATGACCTCCTGAATCCAAAAATGAGCTCCGTTTTTACCCATCACTTACCTATTTTGGGGGACCCCTTTTTTATTTTATTTTCTGCATTTTTTTTTAGAATTTTAACTTATAGCCGTTAAACAACCCAAAGCAGGTAATAAAATTTATACCATAGTATATGGCAAAAGTTTTGCTATAAAATGTATATAGAAACAACAATAAAATGCCAATATATAAGAACAGTAAAAAAGTATCAATAAACAGTTAGGAAGATTCACTGCACGACGCTGGCGATCTCAATACCACATGCAGGTTTGAACAGGAAATTTCGACAGGCTTGAACTTGCATTACTCTTCTCATTATAGTATATTACATTGTTTACTTAACTGCTTCGATCAGTACATCTATAGCTGTTGCAGAGTTAACTTGTCGAAGTTTGAAACGTGCTGGATTTTGTGTTCATTTTTGTTCATTTGTGTAAAACAGTAAAACTACTTTTACTCCAGATTTTTTCAAGTGACTAAGTGTGATTTATGGTTAATGTCGGGCGTTGAATTACTGTTTAATTATGCCACGCGAGTGTAAAAATCATCCCGATAGCTTCTGCTATGTCTGCGGGGAATTAACTTTAAAAGCGCAACGAAAACCCCTTTCTCCGCTTGTTAAAACAGCTTATAAATTGTACTTTGATTGTCAAGTTCGCGACCAGGACAAGACTTGGGCTCCATCAGTTTGCTGTACGACTTGTTACAGTAGTTTGACCAAATGGCTCAAAGGTACTCGTAAATCAATGCCATTTGCTGTGGCCATGGTTTGGCGAGAACCTCGCTGTCATCTTACAGATTGTTACTTTTGTATGACTTTCACCGTCGGGTTTTCGAGCAAAAGTAAGCATACAATTCAGTATCCCCATATTCCGTCAGCTCTAAGACCTGTTTCTTATAACGATACTTTGCCAATCCCACAGCCCCCAAACACTTATACTCTAGAGCCGGAAATTGATTTAAAAGACTCTGAGCCACAACCTGGGGATTCGAATGATACGTTCAATGATGATGAAGAGTATTCCGCAGATTTAGTTTCTCGGCAACCTCACCTCCTCACTCAATCGGAATTAAATGATCTTGTCAGGGATTTGCAGTTACTCAAGACTAAATCTCAGCTCCTAGGATCGCGACTTCAACAGTGGAATCTCTTAGAAAAGGGAGTAAAAATATCTTCTTACAGGACCAGACAAGCAACCCTGAAATGTCTTTTCTCAGAAGATACAGGTTTACCCAGGTAACACAACGTCACGACCAAATTTTGGTAGTGACGAAATTGTGACAAATTTTTTATATCTATATCTTTATAACGCCACGTCGCGTCGTGACAAAAACGTTAAAGTTACGATAGCCATTTATGTATTAAAATGTCATTATATTAGTAGTGACGACTTTGTTACAAATTCGTGACAGCTATGTATATATAACGACCTCCGATAATAATACGTTATGACATTGGTCGCAATTTCCAGCGAACATACCAGCGAATCAGCAGTTTTCGCAGTTTTAGACTTTGCAACACTACCAAGCGACACTTTTTGTTTGTAATTTTCATCAATAAAGTAAGTACCATTTTAAATGTAAATGTTTTTTAATTTATAAAATCTTGAATATACTATTGATTAAACTAGTATAGTCAAGCAAATAAATATTTATAATTAAATATTAGGCATTCCAATGAACTGTCAAATCGAGTTCAATATGGCGTCGTTGTACAAACAAACTTGTTGTCATAAGTTTATTATTGTAATTATTGTTGTGGCCTTAAATACGCAAATATTAAACAATGTAAGGCTGATCCAAGTATTGTATGAATTAACTACAACAACAAAGAGACGTTGGGACACATCATTTGCATGAAATATAGATAACTAACACTTAAGGATTCTCTTTTGCTGAATGTCGACAACTTGAGTTCTGATTTGGAAGATGTTACTTAAGTAATTAGCATGGATATTGTTGTGTATTTAGTGTTTATGCATACGTACTATATGAAGGAGCAGATGAAGACTTTACAAACGCATAGATGTCTGTAGTATTTTGAAAAAGTAAGTAATAAACATTGAAACTATGTACAAGTTAATTTTAGTTATTTTTAAGATAGAGCATTCACATTAAAAAAGAATGAAAAAAGTCTCGGCAAGATAAATTTTGATGCATCAGATGCTGTGTTTCGTTCAGACTGAATATGAGTAGTAAAACAACTGCGGTGAAATACAACAAAATGAAGAATTTTTATTACAAATCTAATGAATACTTTTTGTACTCGAAAAAAATGGAACTTTGAAGGTCTTTCGTACCTTCAACATTATTTCATAACCGAATTCAACTTACTAAATCATTTTTCCTATTACCGTATTGACTTATAACCAAACTCGGAATTTCTCTTTTGTAAACATGTCGATGAACTGCTTTTAGCGTACAAGGACATAGGATGTAACATGTCTCTTAAAGTTCACTTCCTTCACTCGCATCTGGACTTTTTCCCTGAGAATTTAGGAGCAGTCTCGGATGAACACGGGGAACGGTTCCATCAAGACATCGCTAAGCTGGAGAAGAGATTTTCAGGGAAGTGGAATGCAAACATGTTGGTGGAGTACTGCTGGTTTTTGAAACGAGAGGTATATATATATACCTCAGGGTATAAAACGAAATCAAGCACCAAGTAACAATGAATATCTTTTTATTTATTACTGTTTATAGCTAAAATAGTTTTTTTTTCCATTTAAATTAAATTCATGTCCACGTATATATTATAATAATTATTATAATTATTATTATCGTTCGATAAATAAATTATAATTAATTTATCGAAAAGTGGTAAAATTAGAGATTTGGGGCTCCCTCGAAAATGGTGGGTGATGGAAGAAAACGGAAGACATATTTGGATTCAGGACGTCATTTTACATAAGAATCACCCGGAATACTGTCAGGGCTCGATAAAAAAATATTTTTTTGCAGACCAGTGTAATTAACTTAGCGAAGTGCAAAGGTGCATGGGCTAAAAGATATCAGATTTTGAAACTTTAATTTTTTGTAGTTTTACAGACTTTATAGTGATGTGTTTTGTGTTGTGAATTAAGGTGAGTTCATCTAAAATTTATTTTTTATTTTAGATTTATTAAAACGTTAAAAGCCAAAAACTTGCATCTTAAAAATCTTTTATATTTAATTATTAATTGAAGTAAATTTAAACAGAATAATTGATAAGCACTAATATTACTGTTCATAGAAATTTATAAATGTTGAAATAACTTGAAATAATAAGTAATGTTCAGAAAATACTTTCGAGTTTGAGTTTGAAACGAAACATTTTCATTTTTCATAAATAATTTGTCAGTTTGTTTAATTACGTATTAATTTCTTTACAGTGTACAGGATGTCAGAAAAAAAGAAGAACTTGTCTGGATACCAAAACTTTCGGAATAAAAGAAAAAGAGAGGAAGAACTGGAAAACCATGTCCAAATTACGCATTTTTTTTTCAAAACCTGAGTCTACTTTGCCAAATATTAATAACAAGAATGATACAGCTGAATTATAATATTGTGAACCTGTACTTGAAACAAGTATCAGCAGACAAGAAACTGATCTTCTAGAAAGCAATCCACCAATATCTTCAAGTTCCGCTGATGATGAGAAATCAACATCTTCAAAAATTACCAGAACGGAAAATATGAGTCAACTTTCGAAAAATGTTGCACTATGGCCAAAGAAATTACGTCCTAATAATATTCAAAGATTAGTAGAAGGTGGCCTGGCTCATTATCAAAACAAAAATGATATTTATCCGAGAGATAGTTCGGAGTCGGGACGTAAGTTTTCCAATATTTACTTTTTTAGAATTTTACCGGACAAAGAAAAAAATAATTTTTTTTGGTTGTATTCCGAAACAAAAATTTCAGTTTACTGCTTCTGTTGCAAAATTTTTAATGACAGTGATTTGAAATCTGTTCGCCTTAGTGATGAATCTGGTTACAATGCACCATTTAAGTGAACATTTAAACATTCATGAAAACAGCAAGTTACATATCGAAAATGTTCTAAAATTGCTAAATCTTTCTAACAGTTTTAATAAAAATGAAATAATTGATTCTGAAATTCAAAATATACGCAACAAACACAAAGATGTCCCGGGGACATGATGCTGCGGATCACTGAATGTCCCAAAGTCATCTCATTTTATTTCTGAGTACGTCCTAAGGACATTCATGGGACGTTCTTTTGTCACAACTGTGTGCATTCCTACGATGTGCTTATAGGACATCCTTGCGCATTCTTTTAGATGACTGTAGGATATGTAAGAGGTAGTCATCCTTCCCCTTTTCTACATATTGAATTTGAAAAATATTTATATATAGCATAGGTATATAGTAATTACGAGAGCTTGAGCACAGATTGTACTCTGTGGCTCGAGCATGACTTAGTTAAGTAAAAAACAAGAATTGAGAAAAGAAATAGCAACTAATATGTCGATCGATACTTTCAATGCAACGTGTGTTGGGCGGGATACGTTTTCTGTTGTTTAATTCATAGGCTTTTAAGCAATGATTTACTCGAGCTCTCGTAATTACTACTATATATATGTATATTATATCTTTATCAAGAAACGTACCATTTCCAGTTAAAGTACATCTACTTTGTGGTTTTTTCTATTGTTTTTTTTTATTCAGTAAGGAGACTTAAATAACGTACTCTTCTGCGACTTAACGTAATGAATAAAAATAACTTTATCAAATAAAATACAAATTATCATTACATAAAACTATATTTTTAAATAATATTCCAAATTATATTCAATTAAAATAAATTTAGATTATTTCATTATTTTATTTTCTCGGTCCCGGCGTTCTTTGGCCCTCCTTAGCGAGTCTTTTATACTTTCTTCCCGATTTTTTTAAGTGGCGTCTGAAACAATGCAGCTACATAAGAGATGGTAATCGTCATGTAGAGTCGATAAAAAAGTTAATACAAAAAACTTATTTTGGTGTTTCTATGTACCTAATCAGAATTTACATTTTTCTAAATTAAATAATTGATAAATTGATACTTCTTTTGTAGAATTATTGATTGATCTTTTTGACGACTCTTTTATTGATTAAATCATAAGAGATGATCGATTATAACCAGTTAAACATTGTTTAAATCGTTTTTTAAAAATTTTTTTGTCATTTTTACAAATTCATTAAGAATTTTTATACGTTTTGCATTTACATTTCATCAGAGGAATGTGGTAAAAACAAAATGATTTCTAGACGTATTTTTAACTACCTAACTAATTATTGTGAAAATAGTAACACAATACGAGAAATCCGCACACTAATCATAACTATGAACTATTGTTACCAAGAACGCGATAACGTTATAGTTTCTTAGTTAGATTAGCGATTTTGTGCCTTATCGGTCATGTTGACAGGTAGTGGGTGAATTTTTGGATGATTTATTGTGAATCGCGACGATAACAGTCGTGAGATAACGTCACGCTTTTAAACCTTCAATACAAAGAAAACATTTTTTAAATAACTTTTTGAATACACAATTTTTTTTGCATAAAATAAATATTTTCAATTTACCCCATAGGTATGCGCGCGAGATGGGGTTTTAAATCACCATTATTAATAATTGTGATCTTTAATTTCGATAAACTTTATATTAATTATACTAACATTAGAAAGTCTTCCGGGTTTGGACCGTGTCATAGTTGCAACCGAAGCTGCCAACGTTTCCCCCACTTTCGTAAGGGGCTTCATCAGGGCGTGAGATAAATCGCAAAACTCAAACAAGCAATCGAAATCTAACTAAGAACTTCTCAAAAGTTAGGTTATCCACTTGTAAAACAAGCCATAACCTAAACTATGAAAAGGTAAGAAAGAAAACGATAACCTGAAAAAGCAAACGAAAATCTAACAAAGAACCACTACCGAGTTAGGTAATCAACTTGTGAACCAAGCCAGATTCTAAACTAGATAGAAGTGACTTAAGAAGAAATAGTCTCCGTATTTAAAGGAACAGGATCGCCACGGATGATTAAGCTCGACCCTGATTGGGTTACGGTTGCTAGCGGGCGTGTTTTTGTTAAATGACTAATAACCGGGAACCAAAGAGGGTATAGTTCGAAACCATGATCGCGTTTGAAGTTATTGGGGTGTTTGATGATTTCTATGCTTTCTCGGAATTTCCTGTTGAAAAAGAATGGAGATTTGGCAATCAACGAAACATTATCAAAATCTATCTTGTGACCTGTAGTAAAATGATGTTCAGCGACCGCAGACTTGGAAGTATACCTTTTCCTTATACAACGATCATGTTCTGAAATGCGAGTAATGACGGAACGACCGGTTTCACCAATGTAGACTAAACCACAAGAACAGGGAATTTGGTATACACCTTGAGATGAAAGTGTAGGAAATTTGTCTTTGGGAGAAGGAAGAATCTGAGAGATTTTGCCTGTCGAGTTGAATATGGGTTTAATACCATTTTTACGAAGGAGTTTCCCTATTTGATCTGTAACCTTGTGAATGTAGGGTAAAAAGGCCAATTTCGGGTTGGATTCGGGAGTAGAAATGTCCTTAGGTAATCGAGTACGTGGATGTAAATGACGATTAATAACTCTATGAATATCTCGCTTTACATAACCATTGTTCACTAAGGTTCTAGTAAGATGACGGAGTTCTGAGTCTAGATTCTCAGGTTGACAAATAGAAAAGGCACGATGGACCAAAGATTCAATGACAGAACGTTTCTGTGCAGGATGATGATGAGACGAAGCATGAAGGTATCTGTCCGTATGGGTGGGTTTGCGATAAACAGAATGGCCTAGAAGTCCGTCGGGCTTACGAGTCACAAGAACGTCAAGAAATGGAAGAGAACCATTACTTTCGATTTCCATAGTAAATTTGATATCTAAGTGTTGATTGTTAAGATGATCAAGAAACTTAGACAATTCAAGATGACCATGAGACCAAACAATAAACGTGTCGTCAACATATCTAAACCACACTTTAGGTTTTAATATTGATGATTCCAAAGCAACCGTTTCAAAGGATTCCATAAAAATGTTAGCTACAACAGGTGATAGAGGAGAACCCATAGCAGCACCAGAAACTTGTTCGTAAAACTTATTATCAAATTGGAAGTAAGTAGAGGATAGACACTTTTCAATAAGACGAACCAAACTCAAGTCCTTGCCATGTTGAGACAGAATCTGTTTGATGATAATAAGCGAATCCTTATTAGGAACTTTAGTAAAAAGTGAAGTAACATCAAAGCTCACGAGAAGATCTTGGGGTTCAAGTTTTATAGTTTCTAGACGTTGAATAAAATGCTGAGAGTTGAGGATGTGAGAAGAGGTTTTACCTGTAAATTTGCAAAGAATGTTGGACAAGAACTTGGCTAGCTTGTAAGTAGGAGATTGGATAGTACTGACGATAGGTCGAAAAGGAATACTTTGTTTGTGAATTTTGGGAAGTCCGTATAGACGAGGTGGTTTAGAATCTGATGGGGTAAGTCGACGTTTAGTTTCAGGAGGTAAATTGGAAGATTTGATGATTTGGCTAACCTCGCGTTCAATCCTCGAAGTGGGGTTATGGGTTAGAAGAGCGTAAGTTTCCTCAGACAAAATAGAATGGATTTTCGTAACATAATTAATTTGGTTCAAAACTACAGTGGCGTTGCCTTGTCGGCTGGAAGAACAATAATATCAGGGTTCTTACGAAGACTTTTTAGAGCTGACTCTTCCGACTTAGAAATGTTGGATTTAGGAATTTTAGATGATTCAAGGATTTTGCCAGTGTTAATACGAATGGGATCTGAGATGTGGCGAGGAAGATGTCTTATAGAAGACTCAACAGCACATAGAATATCTTCTTTAGGAATACGTTTAGGAGCAACCGCAAAATTCAAACCCTTAGAGAGCACCGATTCCTGTTCTGAAGTGAGAACCAAACTAGATAAATTGACAACCGTCTTTACTGAGTTAGTAGTAGAAGAAACTTTACGATTCTTGGATTCCAATAATTGAAACTTTTTGAGATGACCTTCAGTGGTTAGTCTACATTGGTGAAACCTGTCGTTCCGTCATTACTCGAATTTCAGAACATGATCGTTGTATAAGGAAAAGGTATACTTCCAAGTCTGCGGTCGCTGAACATCATTTTACTACAGGTCACAAGATAGATTTTGATAATGTTTCGTTGATTGCCAAATCTCCATTCTTTTTCAACAGGAAATTCCGAGAAAGCATAGAAATCATCAAACACCCCAATAACTTCAATCGCGATCATGGTTTCGAACTATCCCCTCTTTGGTTCCCGGTTATTAGTCATTTAACAAAAACACGCCCCCTAGCAACCGTAATCCAATCAGGGTCGAGCTTAATCATCCGTGGCGATCCTGTTCCTTTAAATACGGAGACTATTTCTTCTTAAGTCACTTCTATCTAGTTTAGAATCTGGCTTGGTTCACAAGTTGATTACCTAACTCGGTAGTGGTTCTTTGTTAGATTTTCGTTTGCTTTTTCAGGTTATCGTTTTCTTTCTTACCTTTTCATAGTTTAGGTTATGGCTTGTTTTACAAGTGGATAACCTAACTTTTGAGAAGTTCTTAGTTAGATTTCGATTGCTTGTTTGAGTTTTGCGATTTATCTCACGCCCTGATGAAGCCCCTTACGAAAGTGGGCGAAACGTTGGCAGCTTCGGTTGCAACTATGACACGGTCCAAACCCGGAAGACTTTCTAATGTTAGTATAGATTCCGGCCGTGGAAGCCTTCGCTATTACTTTATATTAATTTTTAATAATTCAAAATAATAGTTATAAATGATGATTTTTATACATTATAAATAAATACAAGGTACCAAAAACTTACCAAATAAATTTGTTTATGCACTAAAACACCCAAAAAACGTTAGATAATAAAAAAGTTAATAAAGTAGTCAGAACGCAAACAAAAACAAATACAGAGTGCAAACGGAGTGTACGACTTTGATATACCAAAGGAGCGTACGGGTGTTGAGTAGGCACCAACAAAAAGGAAAGTGGGCACGCGCACTAAGTTTGCATTTCTTTTCCCGCATAGGACATCCCATCGTACGTTCTTCATTGACATCCTGAGGACGTCTTATTAACGACATCCTAAACAAGTCTGTTTTAAAGCCCTGGATGTAAAGACATCATTTGGACATAAAACGAACGTCCCTGGGACGTCATGTGTTTACTGGGTAATAAACAGAGAAACTAAATACTGGCAAGCTATTATAGAAAGAATTTTCTACGTGATTCAGTTTTTAGGTCAGCAAAATGTTGCTTCTCGTGGAAGTAGTAATAAGTTGTTTGTGAAAAACAATGGTAACTTTTTAAAATGCATAGAAATTATTTCCAAATTTGACCCGATTATGTCAGAACATCCAAAACGCTCTCAAATAAAAGAGCACAATAACTATCTCGGGGATAAAATACAAAATGAAGTAATTAACTTGATCGGGGAAAATATCAAATCCAAAATTTTGGAACTAACTAAAAAGGCAAAATATTATTTCATATTATTAGACTGCATTCCTGACTAGTCGCCAAGAACAAATTTCAGTTTGTATAAGACTTGTTAATTTAAAGAGCACGGGAATTAGTATAGAAGATCATTTTTTATTATTTTGTCCTATAGATGATGTCGGGTGAAGGCTTGACAAAATTTCTTTTGTCGGCGTTAGAGAAAGAAGGCTTAAATATCAACGATTTGCGGGGTCAGGGTTACGACAATGGGGTAAATATGCTTGGTAGGCATAATGGTCTCCAAAAAAATTTTAGGATTTCAATCCGCGAGCTTTTTTTGTTCCTTGTTGCAATCATACCGTAAATTTAGTCGTCAATGATGCCGCAAAATCGAATACTTTGAGCATCAATTTTTTTTCTTTAGTTCAGGAACTATTTGTATTTTTTCAGCTTCTACTAAACGCTGGTCAATTCTGAAGTCGGTGTTATATATGCGTGGTTGCATATTAAATACGTTAATTAAACAACATTATGTTTATTGAGACCACATAGTTAAATTACCTTACTTGCGTTACATCTATCGGTGGTCATTACTGCGTGCACATACTTTCGCTCGTGCGCTGACATCCCCTTCTAGCAGCGTTTCCTTATTAGGCGCGCGTTATACAAATGTTCATACATTACAAATAAAAAAATCGTAACTTCTTAATTATTCAAGGGATGTTTTTGAAATTATAGTAAAATACACTTTTTTGCTTTAGTCCGTTTTGACGTATTTTACAGGCATCATAATCGTAAAGTGTAGTAGAATTTTATAACTAAAAGTTGACACTAGTAATCATTAATTAATTAAACGTCATCTGTCATTGTGTCAAATTTATTAACATACAGCATTATCTGTGTTGTTGTTTAGAGTAGCACTAACAAAAAAATTTTAAACAAATATAACACATTTCGTCATTAAAGGTTTCAGTTTTATCAACATATGTCAACATAAGATCAGCACAAAAAATTTTGCATATCACACGTCCTAAAAGTATTTTGCGAGTATTCGGCTTCACCTCGGCCTACAAATATACTCATACTCGCAAAATAGCACTTTCTGGACTAGTGATACAAATAATACTATTATAGTATCGAATAAGCGTGGTATGAAAGCCAGAGTTTTGTCGGATACAGCATCTAAATTTTTAGGCCATCGAAGTAAACGCGGTGTTAATTAATAAATAATCGTAACTTCTTAATTATTCAAGGGATGTTTTTCAAATTATAGGAATATACACCTTATACTATCTTAATAAATTGCTATAAGTGCTAGAGTTATGTCGGATACAGCATCGCGAATTTTTATTAATTTTTAATTTAGTTGTGTAGTTGCATTAAAACTAACGCGGTTAGTTTCAACATACGCATTCGTGGCTGGAATTCGAGGCTAACTTTACTTCACAGCTCCGTCTTTTAACCTCATTTTATGTTCTTTTAAATTTAAAACGAAAATACTAAACGCAAAGACTAAACGTAATTGTGCAGCAGTGTTCTTTTGTTGTTTTCGCGAAAGAAAATATATATAGTAAAAGTGGAACTGTTTGAGCAATAGTGAACAAGATCTACAGAAATATGGGAAAAAAATCAACAAAAGTTTGTCGAATTTGTTCACTAGAAATAGTAGAAACGGAGCAGTATTACTTTCTGAATAATGACAATAAGTTAATGCTACAATTCAAATTGTTGAACTTTCTACCAAAAATTGTAAGTACAACTGATTATATTTTATCGAGTAACATAAACTTTCTTACAGGATCTAAGCATCACACCGAATCCAGTTGCTTGTAACAGTTGTATGATTGCTATTGAAGAAATATATGAATTTAAGCAACTCTGTATAAAAACCGAAACGACTGTAAGAAATTTACGACAACACTGTGTAATTAAAGAGGAGTTGCAAGTCGATAACATTAAAGTAGAACTTTCAAACTTGCAAATACTCAGCGATAACTACTTGAAAATCAATAAGGATGTGTCTGTATGCCTTGAGGAACCTTCAAAAACAAAATTGTATTATTGCTACAACTGCAATTTTGATGCTAACAAAAAGACTATTTTAATTCGACACCTGCAAATGCAACACACTGGCAGAAAATCATTTAAATGCAATATATGTGGTAACTGCTATACCACCAACTCGGTTTTAACAAGGCATATGCGTACGCACAGTGGTGAGAAAGCATATAAATGCAATATGTGTGATTACTGCTGTAGCACCAAGTCGCATTTAAAAAGTCATATGTGTAAGCACACTGGCAAAAAACCATTTAAATGCAATATATGTGATTACTGCTACACCACCAACTCGGTTTTAAGAAGGCATATGCGTACGCACACTGGTGAAAAGCCATTTAAATGCAATATATGTGATTACTGCTGTATCACTAACTCGGAGTTAAAAAGACATATGTGTAGGCACACTGATGAGAAACCATTTAAATGCAATATGTGTGATTACTGCTGTACGACCAAATTGGGTTTAAAAGTTCATATACTTAAGCACACTGGCGAAAAACCATTTAAATGCAATATATGTGATTATTGCTGTACCACCAAATTGAATTTAAAAGTGCATATACGTAAGCATACTGGTGAAAAACCATTTAAATGCAATTTATGTAATTACTGCTGTACCACCAAATTGGGTTTAAAAGTTCATATACTTAAGCACACTGGTGAAAAACCATTTAAATGCAATATATGTGATTATTGCTGTACCACCAAATTGAATTTAAAAGTGCATATACGTAAGCATACTGGTGAAAAACCATTTAAATGCAATATATGTGATTACTGCTGTATCACTAACTCGGAGTTAAAAAGACATATGTGTAGGCACACTGATGAGAAACCATTTAAATGCAATATGTGTGATTACTGCTGTACGACCAAATTGGGTTTAAAAGTTCATATACTTAAGCACACTGGCGAAAAACCATTTAAATGCAATATATGTGATTATTGCTGTACCACCAAATTGAATTTAAAAGTGCATATACGTAAGCATACTGGTGAAAAACCATTTAAATGCAATTTATGTGATTACTGCTGTACCACCAAATTGGGTTTAAAAGTTCATATACATAAGCACACTGGCGAAAAGCCATTTAAATGCAATATATGTGATTACTGCTGTACCACCAAATTGAGTTTAAAAGGTCATATACATAAGCACACTGGCGAAGAACCATTTAAATGCAATATATGTCATTACCGCTGCACCACCAACTCTGTTTTTACAAGGCATATGCGTACGCACACTGATGAAAAACCATTTAAATGCAATTTATGTGATTACTGCTGTACCACCAAATTCGTTTTAAGAGTTCATATACGTAAGCACACTGGCGAAAAACCATTTAAATGCAATATATGTGATTACTGCTGTACCAACAAGGCGCGTTTAATAATTCATATGCGCAAGCACACTGGTGAAAAACCATTTAAATGCAATATGTGTAATTGCTGCTGTATCACAAACTCGAATTTAAAAAGTCATATGCGTACGCACACTGGTGAGAAACCATATAAATGCACAATATGTGATTACTGCTGTACCAAAAAGTCGCATTTAAAAAGTCATATGTGTAAGCACACTGGTGAAAAACCATTTAAATGCAATATGTGTGATTACTGTTGTAGCACCAACTCGGTTTTAAAAAGGCATATGCGTACGCACACTGGTGAGAAACCATATAAATGCAATACATGTGATTACTGCTGTACCACCATGTCGCATTTAAAAAGTCATATGCGTACGCACACTCGTGTGAAACCATTATAATTATAGTTAAGGAATTACATACATTTTTCCATTACTAGTTATATACGCTTTCATTATTAAGTATAGTAGTAGGTTGTGAAATTGTACTTTGTAAGCGCGGGTAAATAATATTTCATTATTAACCAGTGGTTATTAATGAACATATTTACAATTTCTGATATTATCATAACAGTTTCAAAGAAAACAGTTTACGAAACTGTATCAAGAGCAAGAGAATTTATTTAATACTAATTTAAGTTTTCAAATCGTTCAATTAATAAATTAATTTGATTTTAAAAATGTAAGTTATTTGAAGTTCGCTTTTAATTAAGAGGTCTTTGAAAAACCTGCTTTACATCTCGCAAACAAAGATGACCAAATTCGAACAAAGATAAAAACGTCATTTTTAGTAAGACGAGGTAAATGACGTAATGTAAAAACATACATTACTGATTACACTATGGTTATTTTAATCCTTTGTTTAGGAGGGATGGACAAATACTCGAGGTATTCTTTGTAGACAACGTTTCGTGCGACGATGTGCAAACTTCATCAGGCCTCGAAAAGTTTATTTTGCAAGTTGATTTAATACACAAAAACAAAAAATCATCTTTAAAATTACAATTTCAGATCTTATTACACTTACGTGGAATTAGAGTGTTAGGTCGTATGAACTTCGACATGTAGCAACAATTTAACGTAGTGTCTACATATAATTAAAATTAGTACTTGTCATATACAACTTATATATATACAATTAATAAATTAACATTTAGAAATGACAAACATTTGACATGAAACATTCAAACAACACTGACGATTACATGTGTTATCAAAAATTATTCGAACGTCAAGGCAATCAACTTGATAAGATTCAATTGGAACTCCAGCTTTATTATGTCAATAATAATAGTTCATTTGTGTTAATTCTTGTTATTAATTTAGTATAGATGTTACTTAAGTTATTCGTGTCATTGTTAAAGTTTATATTATTATTATGTATTTTAATTTGTATCATTTCTGATATTAATCTTTTTTTGTATTTAGCCTCTACATCTAACATCGTAGGATTATTGAAATCAAAAGTGTGTCCTGTATTTATATGATGTAAAGCTAACGCAGTATCTGCTTTATTTTTCGTATTTGTGATTATTAATTCGGTTTTTTAGCTTTTGTTTGGTTTGCTCTATGCAACATACTAGACATTCATTACAGTTAATTTTATATACAACGTCGTGTTTTTCTACAATGTTGGTTTTGTCTTTAATTTTACTGTATACTATGTTGTAAATGGTGTTGGTGTTGTACATTGTTATTCTGATGTTAGTCGTTTTTAAAATCGGGATGATTCTTTTTGTTAAATCAGGAATCATTATGATTTTGGAGTAGATGGTGTTGGTATTAGAGGAAGTGTTAGGGTGAGTAATAAGTGGTTTAGATGGTGATGGGTAATGGATAGTCATGTTATTAAGTATAAGTAAGAACTGATTATTTAAATTTATTATTTTACGTAAGATAAGAGGTATTTATTTCATTTTTGGCGTTATCACAGTCATAAATCACCTAAGTACGACTGGCGCCAACCAAATACGCGCGAAATATCCAATCTAACATTTGTACAAATACACTAGAAAACTGTAAAACAATAGCTAAAAAGGTGCTATTGACGTACAGTTATGTTTGTATTTTAACCTGATAGCCTTGTTTCGTTTATTTCTTAATTAATTTTTATATTATTTCTGTTATCGTCATGAGATACTTCATTTATGTACTCTATACTGTTTTTTGTTGTTTTTTTTAAGTGTCTTTGGCTGACGCGGTGCCCAGACTATACCAACAAAAACTGTTGTAGTTAATTAGCGCGGCAGCTCTGTAATCGTTCTGGAAGGCGTAGACAGCAATTTTCAATATGAGCAGCCGTAGTAGAAATGTATCTTGTTCAGATTATAAAGTCAGAAAGTTTGGTCGCCAGATCGGTTTTTTTATATCAATTGATATATACTCAGTGACATTAGAAGTGATACACCCAGAAGTAATCATTTCTTCAACTTGACTTTTTGACAATGTGGTAAATCTTAAATCAAAAATAAAACGATAACATTTGTAAGAAATTTTATTAACATGTAATCCGAATAAAATTAATAAAGTGTTTGGCGACTCCGTAGCTGAGTACATTCTTGTATATGTCTAGGCATCGACAAATTGAGATAATCGATGTCTGCTTGTGGTACCTCGTTCCAAGCAATTTGGATTTCGTGGATTAACTGTGCCAGGTAATGTACTCCTTATTTTTGATGGGGCTTCATCCCACTTGGATGCAGGGATAGTCGAAGCAGCTGAGTCGCATGATGTTTTCCTATTTTGTCTACCGAGCAATACCACACATGAATTGCAGCCGATGGATAAGGCTGTCTTCAAAGCTTTTGAGTCGTACTGGGACGATGAAGTGATGACTTACTGGACAAATAAACCTAATCGAACGATCACCAAATTCTCTTTTGGGCATATATTTTCCAAAGTGTGACCAAAAGCTACTAACGTATCTAACGTTGTCTCGGGGTTTCGAGCTACAGGGATATACCCTTATGACCCCAGTGCGATTCCAGATATTGCTTTTGCCCCATCTGAAATAACAGAACAGAAAGTTCCAGATGACGTCCCTTCTTCCCGCCCATCGACTTCAACTTCTGTTCCCATATAGCACAAGTACGTACCATGTACATACAAAGTACGTACTCTTCCGGACATATGTACGTACACAGTACGTACACTTACAACCAACGTACGAACAATGTACGTACATAGTACGTCCTTTTGTCACTACTTTGTACATAACAAGTACGTACAGTATTGTACGTACATTAAACGTACAGTGTTGTATGTACATTAAGCGTACATAGCTGTATGTACAGTACGTAGGCGCACTTTAAAATGAAATAAACATCTACTGCATAAAACGTGATGAAATGCAAAAACAGATTTAATAAGAATTTAATAATAAACAGCAACATTACAACAATAAATACAAAATATGTAATATTTTATTGTTTAATTTCTGATTGTTGCTTTAGCTCTTTCAGAGCACCTCCTAATCCACTTTTGGATGTTTATTTCCACCTCCTTGATAGTGGCATTCTTGAACAATTCCATCGATAACACTAGGTAAACATGTAATATAGTTAGTTTTATTCATTTACAAAAATATGTCAATACATACTTGTTAATAGCTCGTTTAATTTTAAATTACGGAAAGCATTCCTTACGAATAACTTATAAAATTTAAATATATAATTATAGTGAGGTTATAATTGCACGTAAAGCGCGGTCCCTATAACTTTTTGTGTTATTGCTGAAACGTACGTGTAGTAGGATAACTTACTTACAATGTCCTGCAGTTATACACCCAAAAAATACACAAATGGTCACAATTCATAAATTACAAAATACGACACATAATTTTAAGTAACTAACCTACAGATGAAACGCGCATGATCAACTCATATTCTTAACTGCGTTGCCAATAGATGTCACTTTATTTGTACGTACAAAGTACGTACAGTGTATGTTGGCAATGTACGTACATATAAACTTTGTACATTGTACGTACATATTTTGTACACGGACGAACGTACGTAAAATGTACATTAAATGTACGTACAAAGGACGAAGTGTGCTATATGGGTTGCTGAACAGAAACTTTCAGATAACGTCCCTTCTTCCCGGCCATCGACTTCAACTTCTGCTTTTATCAGCCTTGGTCAAAATCAGGCAAAATCCAACAAACGGAAACTCAGCGACATAGATAGTACTTTCGAAAGTTCTGATGAAGACCTTTCTCTACACGATACTTCAGGCTCTGAAGATGTTCCAGATTTATCAACTAGTTTCAATGAAATTTTAATTACACCTGACTTGGACACCAGAAAAACGAAGGTAGTTCGGAAGAAATCTTTAAATTATCGTGCACAAGAAGTCACCAAAGCGTTGTTTCAAGAACGGGATTTGGCTCCAGGTATCTCAGACTAACAGAAACAACAAAATGAGACAAAAGAGAGAAGAAAAGTATTAAAAAAAACAAAGGGACTAAAACAAAAGTTTAACAAAAATGTGTCAGACGTTCAGAAAAATCAAAAAAAGTATGACGGCGAAGAAAAGAAGAAAAACGAAAGTTGGTACTGTTATGTATGCCAAGAAAATGCTGTACAGTAGTGATGGAGAATAAGTAACTATTCGTTACTTGAGTACTCGTTACTCGCTAGGATCCGAAGTAACGATTACTCGAAAGGCAAAGTATTCGTTACATAGTTACATTCGTACCATTCGATTACAGTATTCACAACTGCAAAATCGGTTCCAGTACCCGTTTGTACTCAGTACACATAGTACATCATTACTCGTTTTATGAATTGTAACTTTGTAGGGACAGTATTGAATACAAAGCGCATAAACGACACAGAACCTTAACTTTTTAAACACATTATTATACGGATAATAGTGATCTCTGTTCTTACCTTAGATTTCTTATTAAATTCCTTAAATTGTGCAATTTATAAAACCAAAATTATCAACGTTTTGGGGTATAAGTGTACTTATTTGTATTCATACATATACAAATGTTAATTCTGTTATTTTCTGGATAACATCTTTTTCAAAATTGAGCAAAAAACAAAATTGATTATTATCGAAAATTTATAATTTTATACTTGGGAGTATTTTTTGAAGCTTTTACATATTATATATTGTGCGTATTTCCATTTCTTAAAATTAATATCAAAAACTTTAATAAATACTAACAATCCAAATTAGGTACATATGTTCTGTTTTGTATTTAAAATGATAAGTTTCTCCGGTATCAGCTACTGTCAAAAATGTTTACATAAATTAGAATTTTACAACACGTTCTAGTCATTTATGCACATACGTCTAAGGTAATCAAATCCCTATCGCGAAACGATTCAAGGAATTATATTCCGGTACCCGTATTTATTACCACAAAAACATACAGTTGTCAAAGTAGTCATAGTATCCAAAGTAATCAAAGTAATCAAAGTAACGAATTAAAGTAACGAATACAACAAGTATAAGTAACGAATAGTAACGATTACTCAAAAGTAACGAAATTCACCATCGCTACTGTACAGGATATGACCCAGATAGCACGTAAGCTTACGGCAAGTTTGCTTTTAACTTGTCATGTCAAGCTTAAAGCAAGTTTCAAACATGAAGCTTGAATTAACCTTAAATCAAACTTGAAACTTGGTTGGAAAGTTTGAAGCAAGTTTGCAAAATAAGCTTATTGCAAGTTTATTACCCAGGTAGCATGTAAGCTTACAACCAGTTTGTTTTTGACTTGGTTGTGCTTGCAATGTTAAACTTTCACTTCAACTATGAAACAAGCTTGTAATAAGCCTTGGTAATAAGCTTTAAAAAAATCGTAACAAGCTCTGCTATTATTTTGGCAACGGTGATATCCGAAAGTTGCCGGAATGCTTCGTTAAGTAGCTTAGCAGTAGCTTAGTCAATGTTGTCCAAGTTAGTATACATTTGTACTGAATCAGCATATTTTTGCTCAAGTAAAAATACGTCAATACTTTTGTAACTGATTTCAGTACGTTTTCTTTAAATAATAATTATAACAAAGATTGATTTGAAAGGTGCGCCATAAGTATATTTGTAACATCTTTTCATTGGCTAAAAAAAATAGATACATAAAAATCGTAATGTTAGTTTTTCCTACGAATAAACATCCTTGGTCTATGCAGTTTTAAAATTCGTTATGTTCGAAGTTTTTCTAAATAGCGGCAACGATGTTTGAACTTAGCCATTTTACCTTGTTTTTACCGTTGAATAGGCAGCTTACAATTTTTATTTTGTTATTGTTGCGGTTTGTTGTGTAACTACTGTTCTTCGAAAAAAGTAAGGTGAGTATTTATTTTAAATCCTAACTGTAAAATGAATTAAATACACTAATCGAGTAATTCAATTTTTGTTGAGGTTATGTTATACACGTGTTGTAATAAAGTGTACAACCATAAAAAACTTGTAAAAAACCATACTCCTTAATCTTAAATAGTGTGGAATGTTTTTATCACTGACCTCTATTTTCATTTTAACGGTCAATTGATATGACTACTGATGTATCGATTCTTTTATATAAATTCATAATTTTCAGTTACATATCTTGAAATTATTTTCTGTTTTAACAAATTATTAAAAAACCCCGAATGGGCATAAACATGTTTATAACCTGAAATCAAAAGTAACATATCTTAACATTTGTTAATAATTTATATATTTTTGTATTAGTTTGATTAGTTGTATTAAATTCGACCAAATCGTTTTTCACTTATGCTATTTGTATTAACCACAGAAGAAGTAGACTAACAGCTAGTAACTTAGAAAATAAATCATTTTATCTACAAGTTTTTATTCAGCTATCATTAAATTTTCAATTTTGTTTTTGTATCTGGTATTTTAATAAACGGATTCACATTTCTTCAAGGTGAACGTACAACACATTATTAAGAAAATATACATTTACTTTTATTCCTTAGCATGTTTTTGTTCTAGTTCAATTCTTTTTTTTTTTAGAAATCAAGGAAATCGATCCAATGTGAAAACTTAGCAGGAAAAACTACAATTGCTTAACGATTTCTTCATATATAGTTTATACTGTTATGTTATTCCTTTTTTAGTTTATATTATATTATCTAACGCAATGTATTTTTTTATATCTTAGTCCACTTTTTTTTAGAAAATAAATCGATTCAAAATGAAAAAAATGCTTTTTTTTAAATTTACCCAACACGCTTCTTTCAAGCTTGTTCAACATGGTTATTTCAAGTTTGCCTGTTGGATAATATATATTCATAAACTCTGTATAATAAAATAAAGTTGCGCGCGCATATAATGGAGTACAAATAATGTGCAACATACATTGAGTCTGCGCTGTTGTAGTTACTCGGTGAATGTACATGTTATTAAAAACGTAGTGTTAAGCATTTTTCATGTAAAGCCATAATTACTTTATTTACTCATTAAATAGTCACGATCGTGTTTAACGCTTTCTTAATCTATATCCTTAAGAGGTTATGGGCCCAGGATACGTTTGGATTAACGCGCAAATATAGATTCGTGTTTTATTATCAGGCAGACATTTTTTTTATCCGTTATTAAAAAGTGTGAAGTGCCGTAAAGAAAATGCTGACAGAAAGTGTTAATGTGGCAGTAATGAGTAAGTTCGATGGTAAGAATTATCATCAATGGAAATTCCAAATAAAGCAAGCTCTTAGGGCTAAGGGAATTTACGAAGTTACAACGGGTGACGCACCAAGGCCAACAGACGCCAGTAAACCGGAAGAAGTAATTTCATGGGACAAGAAAGATGCATTAGCTATGTGCATTATAACTGCATCGATGGATTATTCCCAAATTACGCTTATTGAAAATTGCGAAACCTCGCAGGAAGTAATAAATAAATTAGACGCCATTTATTTGATGAAATCCGAAGCAAGCAAAATGATGGCGCATGAGCAGTTCTATAAATACAAGATGGCGCTAAATGATTCAGTTGTTCAACACATCACGAAGGTAGAAAATTTGGCACGTCAAATCAGAGAAACTGGCGAAAAGATAAGTGATATTGCTGTAATCACAAGAATTTTAAGTACTTTACCAGCAAAATTTGGTAACTTTAGACAAACGTGGCTTTCAATCGATGAAAATAAACAAACAATTAGTAACCTCACCAGTCGCCTAATTGATGAAGAAATGAATTTAGGTACATCTGAAGAAGCAGATAACGCATTTGTGGCATCTTCAAGTTCGAAACCTAATAAACCGAAGAAGAATGACGTGTTATAACTGTCGCAAGAAAGGTCATATTTCAAGAAACTGTCGTGCTCCACGAAGAAATGCTCAAACGGAATCTACGCATACAACTTCGAATTGCGATTACTCGGCATTTAACATTGAAAATGAAGACGACGTCAGCGATAGGATAACACAAAGTGAGTGGGTCCTCGATAGCGGTGCATCTCATCATATGTCTCCAAATAAAGAGTTATTTGTTAACTTTAAAGAAGTTGAAGAATGGTCTGTCAAATTAGGCAATGACGAGGCATTACCTGTAAAAGGAACAGGAGATATTAAAATCCAGTGTTTTATAAATAAAGAGTGGGTTAAAAGTGTTATCTCCGAAGTTTGGTACGTACCCGGTCTTCGAAAGAATTTATTTTCTGAAGGTACAGTGACACAAAAAGGAATGAGAGTAGTAAAAGAAAAGGATAAAGCATACATTTATGAAAATGGCTTACTGAAAGCGTGCGCAGTTCGCGAATCAAATAACCTGTATAAACTTTTGTTTCGTACAAAAATCAATGAGGAAGTTAATTCCGCAGAAAGTGATAGTGTGAAAACGTGGCATGAGCGTCTCGGACATATTAATATAAAAACAATTTGTGAAATGGCGAAAGTAGGTGTAATACAAGGAATAAACGTAAGTGATAAACAAGATTTTGTGTGTGAAGGTTGTCAATACGGAAAACAGCATAAGTTAGCATTTAACAGAAGTAAGTCAAGGAATTTGCAACCAGGCGAATTAATACACAGTGATTTGTGCGGACCTATGCAAACACCATCCGTGAGTGGATGTCGTTATTATATCCTTTTCAAGGACGATTGTACTGGATTTAGAGTAGTTTATTTTATTCGAAATAAATCGGATGCTTTAGATTGTTGTAAACGTTACGTACAGTTTTGCAACAATAAATTCGGTTACAACATAAAATCTCTACGTGTTGACAATGGCACTGAATACACGAACCAGGAATTCAAACAATTCCTAATACAGAAAGGAATACAACTCGAAACCTGTGCACCGTATACGCCTGAACAAAACGGGAAAGCAGAACGAGAAAATCGTACCATAGTTGAAAGTGCCCGGTCAATGCTATACACTAAAGATCTACCATTGTATTTATGGGCGGAAGCCATCAACACGGCAGTGTACATTCTAAATAGAACGCCAAACTCAACTAGCGCAAATTTGACCCCGTTTGAAAAATGGTACCATAGGAAACCAGTGCTGAAACATGTTAAAGTGTTTGGAAGTGAAGCCTTCATGCATATACCGGATAATTTAAGAAGAAAACTTGAACCGAAAAGCAAGAAATTAATATTGGTAGGATATCAAAATGATTCAACAAACTACAGATTGTTTGATCCAATCACAAGAAAATTAAAAATATCGCGAAACGTAACGTTCAATGAAAATAAGGAAGTCGTACTCCCAAGAACGAACGCTGTATTGATTCCAATCAACGAAGACGCAACAGAAGAAATTCAGGATAAAAACGTTGAACATGATAATCAAAATGGTAATGTAGAAAATGCTATTTTGAATAACCACACATATCAGTTACGAAATCGGAATAGTATACATCCACCAATGAGATACATAGAACCTGAAGTAAATATGGTAGAAATAGGAATTCCCGAAACGTACGAAGACGCAATCACTTCAGATAAAGCTGAAAAATGGATAGCAGCAATTGATGAAGAGATAACCGCTTTAAATAAAAATGATACTTGGAAACTAGTGCCGTTACCGGATGAGAAAAGAACAATTGACGGAAAATGGATTTTCAAAATAAAAGGTCAAGTGATTGTCAGATCAGTAAATATAAAGCAAGATTGTGTGCGCGTGGATTTGCACAGATAGAAGGAATCGACTATAAGGAGACGTTCGCACCGACTACACGTTATGAAACGATAAGACTTTTACTTACGATCGCTGTACAAGAAAATTTCCAAATAATTCAATTTGACATAAAAACGGCGTTTCTATACGGAGAATTAGACGAAGAAATTTATATGAAACCACCACCTGGAATAGTAAACGATTCAAAATTAGTGTGTAAACTCAACAAGTCCCTGTATGGTTTAAAACAGTCTCCACGTTGCTGGAATAAAAAGTTTGATGAATTTTTAAAGACATATGGATTTAAACAATGTGAAGCAGATAAATGTGTTTACGTAAAAGATGTTCTTCAGCAATTAACATTACTTGTGATTTATGTAGACGACGGACTCATTCTGGGAAAAGATAAACAATTACTTAATAGAATCGTGAACGAATTACAAACAAAATTTGAAATAACTTTGAGTAATCCGAATTACTTTGTCGGATTACAAATAGAAAGGCTTGATGATGGATCAATGTTCATCCATGTGAAGAATTACATTGATCAAATGTTAAATCGATTTAAAATGACCGACGCAAAGATTTCAAGAACTCCAGCTGACTCAAATGTTGTGTTGTCATCAACAATGGAAGGTGACGTCAATTTAAACGTGCCTTATCGCGAAGCTGTCGGTTCGTTGATGTTTGCAGCCATAACAGCACGGCCGGACATAATGTATGCCGTTAACATCGTAAGCCGATATCAAAACAATCCTAAAGCAGCTCATTGGAATGCAGTCATTAGGATTATGAAATATCTAAAAGATTACGCAAACGACATAGATACCCGACGTTCAACCACCGGATACATTTTTAAAATGAATCAAGGTGCAATCACATGGTGCAGTAGAAGACAGTCAGCAGTTTCCTCAGTTTCCTTATCAACGACAGAAGCAGAATTCGTTGCAGCAGCGGAAAGCGTGAAAGAACTATCCTGGCTTCAACAATTATTACGTGAAATTGTTCCCAATAAAAAATTAAATTTTTGTTTGTGCGTGGATAATCAAAGCGCTATAAAATTAATTAAAAACCCAATTTTTCATAAACGTACAAAGCATGTGAACATACGCTTTAATTTTATTCGTGAAAAATATGCCAACGATGAATTTAAAATTAGATATGTTCCATCGGATCAACAGACAGCAGACATTTTAACTAAAGCTCTACCTGTTTCAAAGTTCGAAATTATGCGAGAATATCTTGGCATGCTCAAAATGTGAATTTGATTTGTTCATTCTTAGTTAAGTATGTACGTAGTTTTATATTTGTGATCTATAGATTTGAACTTTATATGTAAGAACATTTGTTTTTGTTTAACTCGATATATAGAGAGTTCAGAATACGGGGGAGTGTTGGATAATATATATTCATAAACTCTGTATAATAAAATAATATTGCGCGCGCATATAATGGAGTACAAATAATGTGCAACATACATTGAGTCTGCGCTGTTGTAGTTACTCGGTGAATGTACATGTTATTAAAAACGTAGTGTTAAGCATTTTTCATGTAAAGCCATAATTACTTTATTTACTCATTAAATAGTCACGATCGTGTTTAACGCTTTCTTAATCTATATCCTTAAGATTGCCCAACATACTTTTTTCCAGCTTGTCTAATAAGCTTTTTTCAAGCTTTATAAAATAAGCTTGGGGTAGCGGTAACTAGTAAGCTTGAATTATGCTTCATATAAGTTTCCAGACAAGTTTGTTTCCAGTCTACATATGATTGTTAAAACAAGTTTGTTTTAACCTTGTATCAAACTGACTGTGCTATCTGGGGAGACTTTGTGTTATGTGCAAAACATATGTTCATGAGGAGTGCGTAGGACTTACTTCCGCAGACAAAAACATTTTTGTATGTCCAAACTGTAACTAAATACTTACATTTTATCAATAAATAACTGAGTTGACAATATAAACAAATTTGATTATTGCCAGCATATTTTTGGAGACGGGCCATATTTGGTACACCGCATGGGCCTTATTAAGAACAGTATGATCTTAATAAGGCCCACAGAACACCATATTTGAAACACAATTTTAAGTAGAAAACCAAAACAATTTTAGTAAGTAATATTTTTTTATCAACACTTCACAACATGACAGTTCTTATGGTATTCGCTTGACTGCTCCATTTCATTTAAATTAGTAAATAAAAAATATATTTTCTTAAGTGGGCCTTATTTGGTGCACTTACCTTATTGATTTTGCAACGTAATTCTGGCCATTAAGACGTTTTTGCAATGTTTTTAAAAATGTAAATATATCTTTTGTAAAACGTTGAAAAAAACATTTCAAAAATGTTTCCTTGTTGATTGGGTAATTCTCATAATTAGAATGGATAATTTCCTACAACGCACATTATTATAAACTATACACGCGACCAAAAAGTCCATTGTTAGAAGAAAAAACTGTTACAGTAAATAACAAATATTGTTAACAATATAAAATTTGTTTTAAAAAAATCAGTATCATTTATCATCATCAATTATTTTATTAGAAACGAAATTATCAATTTTTTTGAGTACCTAAGTCGGTGTTATATATGCGTGGTTGCATATTAAATGCGTTAATTAAACAACAACATTATGTTTATTGAGACCACATAGTTAAATTACCTTACTTGCGTTACATCTATCGGTGGTCATTGCTGCGTGCACATACTTCCGCTCGTGCGCTGACATCCCCTTCTAGCAGCGTTTCCTTATTAGGCGCGCGTTATGCAAATGTTCATACATTACAAATAAAAAATGTAACTTCTTAATTATTCAAGGGATGTTTTTTAAATTATAGTAAAATACACTTTATAGTATCTTAATAAGCGTAGTATAAAAGCCAGAGTTTTGTCGGATAGAGCATCGAAATTTTTAGGCCATCGAAGTAAACGCGGTGTTAATTAATAAAAAAATCGTAACTTCTTAATTATTCAAGGGATGTTTTTCAAATTATAGGAATATACAACTTATACTATCTTAATAAATTGCTTTAAGTGCTAGAGTTATGTCGGATACAGCATCGCGAATTTTTATTAATTTTTAATTTAGTTGTGTAGTTGCATTAAAACTAACGCGGTTAGTTTCAACATACGCATTCGTGGCTAACTTTACGGACCTTATTTTTTGGTTAATTACTACTTACGTTTTTGCTTACGTATTTAGTATAGATTGTAATAATGATGTAAAGATCAACAATAGTATACTTATTTAACGTTCAAACTCAATATTTATTGATATTTATTATTTAGAACTTTAACCTATAAGCGATCGGTAATACAGATTTTTATAATGTATGTTTCTGTCTTAGACTGTTTCTGTGCAAAGCTTTCTGTGTTCATAGGGATCTTAGATAGGGATCATAGTGATCATAGAATGTTTTTAGTTTGGCACTTAAAATCGAAAATTTTAAATTTACCGCTCGTTAGTTCTACCTTTACACTCAAGGTCACAGCTCCGTGTTTTAACCTCATTTTATGTTCTTTTAAATTTAAAACAAAAATATACTAAACGCAAAGACTAAACGTAATCGTGCAGCAGTGTTCTTTTGTTGTTTTCGCGAAAGAATATATATATAGTAAAAGTGGAACTGTTTGAGTAATAGTGAACAAGATCTACGGAAATATGGGAAAAAAATCAACAAAAGTTTGTCGAATTTGTTCACTAGAAATAGTAGAAACGGAGCAGTATTACTTTCTGAATAATGACAATAAGTTAATGCTACAATTCAAATTGTTGAACTTTCTACCAAAAATTGTAAGTACAACTGATTATATTCTATCGAGTAACATAAACTTTCTTACAGGATCTAAGCATCACACCGAATCCAGTTGCTTGTAACAGTTGTATGATTGCTATTGAAGAAATATATGAATTTAAGCAACTCTGTATAAAAACCGAAACGACTGTAAGAAATTTACGACAACGCTGTGTAATTAAAGAGGAGTTGCAAGTCGATAACATTAAAGTAGAACTTTCAAACTTGCAAATACTCAGTGATAACTACTTGAAAATCAATAAGGATGTGTCTGTATGCCTCGAGGAACCTTCCAAAACAAAATTGTATTATTGCTACAACTGCAATTTCGATGCTAACAAAAAGACTATTTTAATTCGACACCTGCAAATGCAACACACTGGCAGAAAATCATTTAAATGCAATATATGTGGTAACTGCTATACCACCAACTCGGTTTTAACAAGGCATATGCGTACGCACAGTGGTGAGAAACCATATAAATGCAATATATGTGATTACTGCTGTAGCACCAAGTCGCATTTAAAAAGTCATATGTGTAAGCACACTGGCAAAAAACCATTTAAATGCAATATATGTGATTACTGCTACACCACCAACTCGGTTTTAACAAGGCATATGCGTACGCACACTGGTGAAAAGCCATTTAAATGCAATATATGTGATTACTGCTGTATCACTAACACGGAGTTAAAAAGACATATGTGTAGGCACACTGATGAGAAACCATTTAAATGCAATATGTGTGATTGCTGCTGTATCACCAACTCAGCTTTAAAAAGGCATATGAGTACCCACACTGGTGAGAAACCATTTAAATGCAATATGTGTGATTACTGCTGTACGACCAAATTGGGTTTAAAAGTTCATATACTTACGCACACTGGTGAAAAACCATTTAAATGCAATATATGTGATTACTGCTGTACCACCAAATCGGCTTTAAAAGTTCATATATATAAGCACACTGGTGAAAAACCATTTAAATGCAATATATGTGATTATTGCTGTACCACCAAATTGAATTTAAAAGTGCATATACGTAAGCATACTGGTGAAAAACCATTTAAATGCAATTTATGTGATTACTGCTGTACCACCAAATTGGGTTTAAAAGTTCATATACATAAGCACACTGACGAAAAGCCATTTAAATGCAATATATGTGATTACTGCTGTACCACCAAATTGAGTTTAAAAGGTCATATACATAAGCACACTGGCGAAGAACCATTTAAATGCAATATATGTCATTACCGCTGCACCACCAACTCTGTTTTAACAAGGCATATGCGTACGCACACTGATGAAAAACCATTTAAATGCAATTTATGTGATTACTGCTGTACCACCAAATTCGTTTTAAGAGTTCATATACGTAAGCACACTGGCGAAAAACCATTTAAATGCAATATATGTGATTACTGCTGTACCACCAAGGCGCGTTTAATAATTCATATGCGCAAGCACACTGGTGAAAAACCATTTAAATGCAATATGTGTAATTGCTGCTGTATCACAAACTCGAATTTAAAAAGTCATATGCGTACGCACACTGGTGAGAAACCATATAAATGCACAATATGTGATTACTGCTGTACCACCAAGTCGCATTTAAAAAGTCATATGTGTAAGCACACTGGTGAAAAACCATTTAAATGCAATATGTGTGATTACTGTTGTAGCACCAACTCGGATTTAAAAAGGCATATGCGTACGCACACTGGTGAGAAACCATATAAATGCAGTATATGTGATTACTGCTGTACCACCATGTCGCATTTAAAAAGTCATATGCGTACGCACACTCGTGAGGAACCATTATAATTATAGTTAAGGAATTACATACATTTTTCCATTACTAGTTATATACGCTTTCATTATTAAGTATAGTAGTAGGTTGTGAAATTGTACTTTGTAAGCGCGGGTAAATAATATTTCATTATTAACCAGTGGTTATTAATGAACATATTTACAATTTCTGATATTATCATAACAGTCTCAAAGAAAACAGTTTACGAAACTGTATCAAGAGCAAGAGAATTTATTTAATGCTAATTTAAGTTTTCAAATCGTTCAATTAATAAATTAATTTGATTTTAAAAATGTAAGTTATTTGAAGTTGGCTTTTAATTAAGAGGTCTTTGAAAAACCTGCTTTACAGTTCGCAAACAAAGATGACCAAGTTCGAACAAAGATAAAAACGTCGTTTTTAGTAAGACGAGGTAAATGACGTAATGTAAAAACATATATTACTAATTACACTATGGTTATTTTAATCCTTTGTTTAGGAGGGATGGACAAATACTCGAGGTATTCTTTGTAGGCAACGTTTCGTGCGACGATGTGCAAACTTCATCAGGCCTCTAAAAGTTTATTTTGCAAGTTGATTTAATACACAAAAACATTAAATCATCTTTAAAATTACAATTTCAGATCTTATTACACTTACGTGGAATTAGAGTGTTAGGTCGTATGAACTTCGACATGTAGCAACAATTTAACGTAGTGTCTACATATAATTAAAATTAGTACTTGTCATATACAACTTATATATATAAAATTAATAAATTACCATTAAGAAATGACAAACATTTGACATGAAACATTCGAACAACACTGACGATTACATGTGTTATCAAAAATTATTCGAACGTGAAGGCAATCAACTTGATAAGATTCAATTGGAACTCCAGCTTTATTATGTCAATAATAATAGTTCATTTGTGTTAATTCTTGTTATTAAATTAGTATAGATGTTACTTAAGTTATTCGTGTCATTGTTAAAGTTTATATTATTGTTATGTATTTTAATTTGTATCATTTCTGATATTAATCTTTTTTTGTATTTAGCCTCTACATCTAACATCGTAGGATTATTGAAATCAAAAGTGTGTCCTCTATTTATATGATGTAAAGCTAACGCAGTATCTGCTTTATTTTTCGTATTTGTGATTATTAATTCGGTTTTTTAGCTTTTGTTTGGTTTGCCCTATGCAACATATTAGACATTCATTACAGTTAATTTTATATACGTCGTGTTTTTCTACAATGTTAATTTTGTCTTTAATTTTACTGTATACTATGTTGTAAATGGTGTTGGTGTTGTACATTGTTATTCTGATTTTAGTCGTTTTTAAAATCGGGACGATTCTTTTTGTTAAATCAGGAATCTTTATGATTTTAGAGTAGATGGTGTTGGTATTAGAGGAAGTGTTAGGGTGAGTAATAAGTGGTTTAGATGGTGATGGGTAATGGATAGTCATGTTCTAACATTTATACAAATACACTAGAAAACTGTAAAACAATAGCTAAAAAGGTGCTATTGTAGTACAGTTTTGTTACCGACAGCTACTGAAAATGTTCACGATCGCAGCGCTGCATCCAGTATCCAGAACTAAAATTTCCTGTGTCCTTTTTATGAGCGTCACACTTTTAACCAAGGACCGACTATCTATAAAGGTATATAATCAATGGTATAAGTAGTCTATTAATAATGTTTTTAGGATAGTTGTTATTTTTTAGTATATTTTTCAAGTTTATTAAGTTTTTAATGTGGATCTGTGGACTACTTAGATTAATGATTTTATTTTTCATAGCTTTTACCATTACGATATTTATTTTTTGGTGGTGGGGGTGTTTAGAGAAGAAGTTTAGTATTCTGTTAGAAGCTATCGGTTTGGTGTACCATTCGCTGATTAATAACCCAGTATTTTTATCTCTCCCAAGTTTTACATCTAAGAAAGGAAGATTGTCATTTTTCTCCGCTTCGTAGGTGAATTTTAGATGTGGGTTGTAATTGTTAAAAATGTTTAGAGTGTTTTTAATTTCGGTGTTGGGTATACATGAAATGATATGATCTACATAACAATACATGAATGTAGGATTATACGTGTGAGATTATTGTTGACATAATTTAGCAGGTCATGCATAGTAAGACTAGCTAATATTGGTGAAGCTGGATTGCCCATGGCCGTCCCAAATCTTGGAATATACATGCTGTCATTACATGTAAAATAACTGGTATCGAATAAAAACTCAATGATTTCGATAAGATTGTGTAACTCTAAAGTATAGTATGGCAAAAATAAATTAAAGTGGTTTTACATGCCCCTCCTAAACGAAGAAGATTGAATTAATTAGTTAATAGAGGTATTCAATTCACCATACACCCAAGTATGACAGTAGACGAAATGCTAATTGGCCAACTGAGAAATGAAAATTTTATTTGCAATAAACTAATTATAATATGTACCACTTCTACGCATAGCACAACTGTAGTACTAGTCTTTATCTTTAGCGACCACTTTGGCAGGATAAAATTCCTTATCGTACCTTACAATTACATAAGATCCAATGTTTATTAAAACTACATTCTCTCCTTACTAGGTTTTGTTATTTTTTGTGGTTTCCTATTTTGTGTTTTACATGCAATATGTTCAGTCTTGTTAGTCTTTTCATCTTTTGGTTTATTCTGTTGTTTTAGTTTTTTTGTCTTTGGTTTTATTTTCTCTTCTTCTCGTGCAGTCATTAACTTAAGCCATTTATCAGACGTAATAACTGATGGGAACTGTCTTTTATTCTTTTTGGGAGTAGGTGTATCATTTTTGTCAGACCATGTTATAACTTCACTCAAACTTCGAATACTTCATTTCGAATATTCTTTACTGCGAATTGATTTTCATCGGCATCCAATCACTGTCTTTTTCTGTTTTGTCGCTTTCAATTTCTTCATCAACACTACTTTTTTCCTCATCACTCTTTTTCTTTATTGGAAATGGATTTACATCAATATCTAGTTTTTTAATTTCCTTTTTTGCGTCATACGGTTTCAGTTCTTTTATAATCGCTGTTTGTCTCTTCTTTGATCAAATCTAAATGCTTATTCCTTTCAGCACTACCAATAAACAGTTCTGTGCTTTTATCTCCGTTTTCAGTTCTACAGACAGACAAAATTCTGGGTGACATTGAATTTCCCAGTGAAAAATTAATTCCTTAACAATCAGATCTGCTTGGTGTTAATACAATATTCTGTAGTATATTAATACCTGATGTTCGGTTTCTGTTGCACTGAAGTTCAGGAAAATCAAAAATGATCAGATCTTGATTGCGAACTAAACTGAAACTCGTATCTGGAAGGTCAACACCAAAATCCACAATTTGATTATTGTCACTAGTATCATCTGATAAGTCTTCATTTTTGTGATTACCATCTAAATCCACATCATTATTATTGTCACTGGCATTTTTCAAACTTGTCCATACATCCAACAAAGCTAAATACTTTTCCTGTCAATTCCATGGGATCTTCAGTAAATAGGTAGCATGAAATTGATCGCGGATTAAGGGCTCAAGTTTGTTTTTAATACATCTTATACTTTCATTTGGAGTTCCTTCTTTAGTATTAGTGGTTTCTAGTGAAACTGTAGTGTTAGTACATTTTAAACATCTACTGTAATCTGGAGCATCTTCATTGAATGGATATAAGTCACCACGACGAAAACCAGAATGTATAGTCTCTTTAAAGCTGCTATCTTTTAGGATCGCATTTAAGGCCAGTAGTACATCTTTTTTCTGAATGAACTTTCTCTCGTGGTCAAAACGCCATTTGTGAGTAATTTTTTTTCCTGACTTGCTTTAATGGGCAAAAACTGCCACATCTAAAGGCTGGAGGATGTGTGTTGTATTAGGAGGGAGACAAACCAGAAATATTCCATTCTCATTGAATGTCCATCTACAAACACGATCACAGTTCGTGGCACATAGTTTGACTCTAAGAAAAAGAGAGAGGAAAATATTTGCATAATAATCAAAGAATTGCTTACATTGCATCCAACCTGTGTCGGAATGACCAACAGCCCAGTTGGGCGGTGCTGCTGAGGGATATGCTTTATGTAAACGTTTATATTTAAAGATTGTCAACGGACTTACAACGTCACTTTCAGCTGATACTGTAACCTACATCATAAATTCTCTTTCCCTTGGGTCCAAGCACAAGTTCTTCTATGGGAGACAAAAACATGGCCGTCGCGTTCATATTTAAGATTTATCAAATTAAAATAAAAATGCAATGAACAAACAAAATTTCAATCATAAAATAAATTTATAATAAAATAATCGGTTACGAAACAAAAAAATATTAATTAATTAAATAAAAAGAAAATAAATAAATCAAAAAATTAAAGCAAAATCAAGTTCAAGTTCAATAGCCGAGAATGCATTTATTCAACACTTAAATAGTTGTTTTAAATTTGGTTAATGCCTTTGATTGTAAAATGCGCCAAGTTGAAACGACGGTACGTAAAACAGCGTTAACTCATAGTTCAGTCTAAACCTTTTTGCAATTAATAGCCAACGAAACGGTATAAATATTGCTTTTAATACTTGTTTACTCGTAGTTTTCTGTAGTTGACTGCAGTCCCCAAGTTTAGTAGCCATAGATGATCTCAACGTTGCTGTAATAATTGGAAACAACCCGCTACTACAGAGCGAAGATGAAACACGGACAGAAAGACCTAACTTTTTCTATCTATAACTTTACCGAAAAATATGTTGTGTTTGATAAAAGATAAAATCCGTTAACCAAAACGAAATTGAAGCATGAAACTTCCCACCAAACTATTTTTGAAACTGCTACCTTGAATTTAGAGGAACCGCGGCACTACTACATCTTATTGTTTTCCGAGAAAGAGCTTGTATTTAACTGTTTTATTCATTAGAAAATGATTTTCTTTTATCAACAATACACGGATTGTCAACAGATATACGTAATTTTTGTACAGTTTTATAAATATAATAGTGAATAAACAAAATTCTAAATGATTTTAACACATACAAACGAATATAATATCAAATATCTGATATATCAGAAACTAAACAATTGTCGGAACTATAAATCATAATGTAAACTGAAGTTATTAATACAAAGAAATTGCAAAATTGGCGAAAGCACAGCACACGGATATTTAAGCACGTAAAAACATACATTAATTGAAAACAAAATTAGTTAAAACCTTGAAATAACAAAGATGATTTAAAATACGTCAATTAAACAGCAACTAAGGATTTGCAATAAAAAGTACATAAATGAAAACTCGCCTACTAGATTAAAGAGTAAGAAAATATCAAAGTTCATTTGATAATCTATTTTTGGCTTTACTATTATAATGTGGGATACATCGTTGAATTAAAAAAAAATTGGACCTGATGTGTTATCTTAAGTTGGCAATAATATAGGGTATATTTTTTCAAATATTAATTGGCCATTCTAAATTTACATTCAGAAGATTAATTGTTTTGTTATTTTGAAATACTAAATACACAACTGAATATATAATATTTTATAATCTGATGCTATTTTAAAGTGTTTCCAAAAAATTTTGATAGGAACCATATTTTGAGATAACAGGTTAGCCAAACTGCTTTATTGTTAAATATAGTTCAATTTTATTATTTATTAATTTTAAATGCATGATTTTTAAACGATAGAAAATTTGAGCCAGAACGGGCATTTTACTTTACTTTATAAACTTACACAAAATTCAAATGTTTTAAAAAGCCTGGGAAATATGGTTGCCACCCCCAAGCGTTCCCGAAATCTCAAACTTACCTGATCTCATCCGTTTACGAACTTACCCAAACCAAAACACGCCTCGGAGATAAAACGTCGGGTAAAAAATTTGAAAACTTTATTTTGTAGAGCTTAAAAAGTGGCAATGACAAAGTGCTGTTAGTTGTTTTTAATTTTTTAAAACAAATACGAAAACGCAAAAATTTTTGAAAACTATAAACAATAATGAATTTTTGCAACCGGCATGTAGACATACTTTAAATAACTCAACTTTCATCGTTTACAAGATCTCCATGGTGTGCATTCTTATCTTGGACTCGTATAATTTTAACCTGATAGCCTTGTTTCGTTTATTTCTTAATTAATTTTTATATTATTTCTGTTATCGTCATGAGATACTTCATTTATGTACTGTATTCTGTTTTTTGTTGTTTTTTTTAAGTGTCTTTGGCTGACGCGGTGTCCAGACTATAGCAACAAAAACTGTTGTAGTTAATTAGCGCGGCAGCTCTGTAATCGTTCTGGAAGGTGTAGACAGCAATTTTCAATATGAGCAGCCGTAGTAGAAATATATCTTGTTGAGATTATAAAGTCAGAAAGTTTGGTCGCCAGAGCGGTTTTTTTATATCAATTGATATATACTCAGTGACATTAGAAGTGATACACCCAGAAGTAATCATTTCTTCAACTTGACTTTTTGACAATGTGGTAATCTTAAATCAAAAATAAAACGATAACATTTATAAGAAATTTTATTAACATGTAATCCGAATAAAATAAATAAAGTGTTTGGCGACTCCGTAGCTGAGTACATTCTTGTATATGTTTAGGCATCGACGAATTGAGATAGTCGATGTCTGCTTGTGGTACCTCGTTCCAAGCAATTTGGATTTCGTGGATTAACTGTGCCAGAGTCTGTGAAGAATGGTACAAAGTGGAACAGTCTCCGCCCCAACACATCCCACACATGCTCGATAATATTTAAATTTAGTGCACGAGGTGCCTACAGGCAAAACATTAACGATAGTTTCTTGGAGGAAGTTCATAGTTTGACATACCAAAATGATATGAATTTAACTAACTACGCAACCTTTGGGCCGAAATTACCCAACACTTACTGAAGATGACGGGTGAGACGGTGATAATGATTCCAATGAATTGACGGTGAACGAATAAAGCAAATCTGGGTGAATGGCGACGTAGTCGCGATCAACAAACCTCCAGGTCGTTCAAACGGTTTAGGTAGCCAATGAAACAAAAATCACTAATTAGATTCGGTTTAGAGGCACGTAGAAAACAGTTTTAAAAACATCGGCTTTCCGTAGAGTTTTTACATAAACGGGCTTCGGACATGATCTACCGAAACTGATTTTGGCAAAAAAGTCTTTGGAAACAGGTAAAGGTCTGAAACAGGTTCTACCGGAACGGATTTTCTAGGAACGGGTTTCGGGCGAGGAGAGATTTTACCGAAACGGATCTCGGCATAGAAGTGTTTACGGCTAACAGACGGGAGTATGTTCAACCTAGACAAATCTCGGCAGAAAAAAGTTCTTCCAAGTTTGCATGACCGCCTTTATACGCTTCCGCTGGATTAACTTTGTGATGGGGATTACTGTGCGCATAGTTCCACAAAGAGCAATTTTAGATCCAGTACTGTAAAACCTCACATTTGATAAAAAGTTATAGATAAATCCGAAAAAATTGAAAGAATCGGTTTTGCCAATAATATGGCGGTGATTATAGTAGCCAACAAACGGCAAAATTTGGATACGAATTACCTAGGCAATGTTGGAGTTAACGCCAGATATAACGGAAACTATCTAAAGATGCAATTTTAAAAGCTCCTTTTGAAAGACTAGTAATTGTTTTACAACATTTTTGTTTATATCAAGTCACAGTCTGAGCAGTATTGGCCCATATGTATTATACACCTCTTTAAAGAAAATTGCACAATTGGCTCAGAAAAGTTCTTTTAAAATATAATCGTGGGAAAATATAAATGTGACGTCAGATATTGTACAGGTTGACAACATTCAATTTGTATTTATCACCACAAACCACTTTTGACCACTGCAAACAGGGCTGCCAACGTGAATTAAGGTAATCACCCGCTTAGTAGGTAACTTGATAATTGGCGTAAGTATAAAAAAATACGTGCGGCTAAATGTAGGTATTTTTTATTTTGTTTATTTTATATTTCAAATATCTGTTGATTATATTTATTAAATTGTACTGATGGTGTCAAATTACTAAATTTACTTATCATTGTCAATGGTAACACACAACAATTTTTGTGTATATTGTACACAATCAATCCGTTAAAAATTTTAATGCTGTTAGTTATTATTGATTAGTCAAATTTTGTTCAACTCTGTATACAAATATAGAAACTCATCCACTCAAACAATTAAATAGCAGGGGGGTTATTCTACACTTTCGCATTCGCAAAAATCGTTCGCATTGGCAACGTAATGCGAACCGTTTTCTAAAACCGTATTCTACACTTTCGCAATCAATTTTCGTGCGCTTTCTCAATTGCGATATTTCCGTGAATGCGAAGGTCGAATGCGAACGGTAAACAGTGCTCGCTTTCGCATTTACGTGCGTATTTGAAAAATTTAATCTCATCAGCTTGCAATGAAATTTATTGTTATGAATCATCTTATTGTTTATATTTTATTATATTATTTTATACTATTTATTATTACTATTGTTATTCACTTTAAAATTAATTATTACAGCAATAGATAAATATATACAGGTTATATCAGAAACTCTTATGTTAATTTTAACACTGACTGCATTTAACTAAATGAATTATTTTTTTTCTATTCGACTCAACAGCAATGAACAAAATTGTCATGGGTTCTTTAAAAAAATCAGTTCAAACACCAAATTTTATTGGAAAATAGAGGGAAAAAATTGACGATTTTTTCATAATGTTATAATCAAAATAGTTCCACTTGTCGAGTTCTTCTATGAGTTAAAATTAACACACGTATTTCTTACACACTTTGTATAATAACGTTATGAGTGCAAAAATACTATAGTTATTTTTTAGATATGAATTAATTTTTTTTGTAGAATTTGCATTAAAATTTTCTAATAACAAGTTTATATCATTTTTTAGGGTAAAATTAACAACCTTTTCTGTTGTGGCACGTAAATGTTTATTATTGTTTAAAATTTTTATTATTATATAATTAAAAACAATTTTTGAAACTAAGATAATTTATTATTTAAAATTTAAGCGCACTTGCTACTACAAATTACGTACCGAGCAAAGGATTTTAACGCGACGTCGCCAAATGTATATTCTCAAATTTTAAAACGAATCTGTTTTAAATGCGACCGACGCAATACGAAAGTGTAGAATACATCCTAGGCCGCGTGTTCGCATTCAAATACGAATCGCATTGAATACGAATCGCATTGAATGCGAATGCGCATTTCGATTGCGAAAGTGTAGAATAACCCCCCAGACTTCTTTTTAAATCGGAGAGAGAGGAAAGTTCTACCCTAGCTCTATTTCATTTTAACGGCATTGCAACATCAGCACCTTCAATTACCCTAAACTAACTAGAATTTTTGTAAATGTCCCTAAATAAATGTCATTCTTGACAACCTTTTGACAACAAAACAAAACAATAACCTAACTTTTAATTCATAATTCGTAAACTTTTAATTGTTTTGTAGAAGGCACTTTCGTTTTAAATATATTTATTTTAAATATTACACTAGAAAACATATGATAATTACAAAACATAAAAACGTGTAAAACTTAGAAAACTTTTAATAAAACGTTGATCAGGATAGATAGATAGATAGCGTCACCGGATGAGCATCCTGTATATATACTCTTTCAGTGCGCGTTACCAACTTCAAATAAAATAAGTAAATACTACCAACTTAAACACTACAACCTACAGTTCGGCCGTTCTGACATCTATGATTTTCCATAATCATAAACAGCTACTAATACATAAATAGTATACAAACGATTTACAAATCTTAAGACTAAAATACAAAACACTTGAATATACATATAACTCAATACTTATTAATTACTTTCGTGGTCTAACCACGGTTTCATCTGAGCTGGTTCACATACTGTTTCGAA
This sequence comes from Aquatica leii, assembly GCA_035610365.1. Taxonomy (NCBI): domain Eukaryota; kingdom Metazoa; phylum Arthropoda; class Insecta; order Coleoptera; family Lampyridae; genus Aquatica; species Aquatica leii. The sequence goes on from CM069438.1 coordinate 12,663,752, forward strand.
AGGAATCTGGGTAACTTGAAACCCTTCTATATCACCTACAATATACCTATCATTATCTCATATTTTCTTAACAATATATGGCCCTTTATATTTAGGTAGCAGTTTTCGGTTATAGCCTGAATGTACATCGTAATTCTTTAAAACTACACAATCGTTAACCTTATAAATAGCAGCTTCTTTACGTTTCTTGTTATAAACCTTTTCGTTCTGCTGCTGTACCTTATTTATAGTACTAACTGCATTCTTTCTAATATCTACTAAATCCCTATCTACATTAAGTTCATTTTCTAAAACAAGTTTTAAGTCGTCGTCAACATCATTTTCCTGGTTAATTCCAAACAAAACTTTACTAGGGGTGTTTCCGATAGAACGATTAACAGTATTGTTTAATGAAAATTCAACTTTGTCAACTACTTCATCCCATCTTTCCGGAGATGTAGACATTTTAGCTAACATAGGCGTAATACATCGGTTTAATCTTTCAATTTGACCATTAGCATGTGGCGTATGCGCAGCAACTAATACATGATCTATCTTGTTTTCCTTTACAAATGTTTTAAAATCATTGGACGTAAAACAGCTTCCGCGGTCACTAATAATTCTTTTAGGTTTACTATATGATCGAAAATAAGAGTTCAAATGTTTAATAACTTCATTTGTTTGAGTTGATTTACACAAATATAGTCGACAAAATTTCGAAAAAGCATCTATAATTGCAAAAATATATTTCTTGTTATGTGAAGTTTTTTCTAACGGTCCATAATGGTCTAAGTGTATCGTTTGAAAAGGCAAGTCTCCTTTTGGGATTGAATGCAAGAAGCCCTCTACTCTTCCACTAACTGGAGAGTAAAATATACACTTCAAACAATTTGATATGAAAATTTTAACTTTACTGCGGATATCCGAAAACCAATACATTTTATTTACACATTCAACAGTTTTATCAATTCCACAATGACCAAAACTTTCATGACATGACCGAATAACATTGTCCTCTAAACACGAAGAAACAACGAACAATAAACCATTTTTGCATTTTCTATAAACTAATCCATCTCTTAATTCGTAAAATTTACTTTCCTCAACTTCTAATTTCCGTCTTATACTAGAAATCTTATCATCTAAACTCTGCTTGACTGCTAAAACTTGCTCAAATGTATTTCCTTCTAAAATTAAAATATTGTGAACTCTACTTAAGGCGTCTACATAACACATCTTCAAGTCAAATCGATGTTCGATACTAAATTAATAATTTTGAAAAAGCATAGCCTATCTAAAGATCCTTGCGTTTACATCATTTAATGCGATTGTAAGCCAAAAACGATTGCAATCAGTAATGACTTTGAAGTTACTACCGTACAAATACGTATGGAATCGTCATTATGTGTATGATAAACATTCAAACTCAAAACTATGATATTTTGTTTTAACGAGTGTTGCTGGTTTGCTAAATTAAGAATCTAGTTGAAATTTGCTTTTACTTTTCTTTTGCATAAGAATAGTACCAATTAATAAAGAACTGGTATTACAAAGCAATTAACTTTCAAGTTTGGGCGAATAAATTGCCTACAATGGACATGAAGCTAATTTACTTTTTAAATCATTAAAAGCCTGTTCCTCACTAAATGAAAATTGAAATTGTGCGTTCTTCTTAACAAGGGCATATAACGGTTTAGCTATTACAGAAAAGTTTGGTATGAACCTCCTAAAATAACTTGCAAATCCTATAAATTTGTGAACATCGTGTACGTTTTTAGGTGTTGGATAATTAATTATACATTCTACACTAGCTGGATTCGGAGTAATACCAAATTCGCTAACACAATAACCTAAATAAACAATTTTATAACTTAAAAACTCACACTTGTCTAAACGAAATACTAATCCGTATTTAGCAGCTAAATCAAAAACACACGACAAAATTTGAAAATGTTCGCAAAGAGTATCTGTTGCAATTAAAAGATCATCTAAATATAATAAAATTTTGTGTTCTCTAATTAAACTGTGAAAAATGGAGTTTACAAATCTTTGAAATACACGTGGGGCATTTGTTAACCCAAATGGACATCTTAAGTATTCAAACTGTCCTAACGGAGTGACAAAAGATGTGTACTTAATCGAATCTTCTGCCATTTTTATGTGGTGAAAACCATTCTTCAAATCAAGAGAAGTGAAGTATTTCTTGTGTTTTAATAAGTCTAAATGGTCATCGATAAGAGGTACTGGGTAATTTTCTTTTACTGTGATTGCATTTAATGCACGATAATCAACACATAAGCGAATTTCATTATTTTTCTTGCGTACCAAAACTATTGGGCTACTATAAGGAGAATTACTTGATCTAATAACATTTTCAGAAATTAATTTATCTAATATTACCTTTAACTTTTCTTTTTCAAAAAACGACAAACGTCTAGGCCTGAATGAAACAGGTTCCTCTTTCTTTAAAACAATTGACATTTCAAAATCATTTAAGGTGTTGTCAAATTTAAAATTATCCAGGTAATTGTTAAACAATGTTTCGACTTTCTGTTGCGACTCTAAATCTACTTGAGATTTACATTAAGTTGTTTGGTTTCTTTAAAATCTATATCAATATTTAAAATTTCGCGTGAAGCGTTAACGAAATCTTGCTTATAATTAATAATAACTTGACCATTCACAAAATTAACATTCAAATTAGGATTTGAAATAAAATCCCTACCTAATATGCAATCAAATGACATGGTGTTTTCTGGTACCACATAAAAGTTCATTTCGACATCAAAACTTGAAATTTTAATTTTTGTTTTAAACATTCCTAATATGACTAATTTCGAACCATTAATTCCCGTATAAGAATTACAATCACTAATTTCATTCATAATCTCAGGTTTAACAAAGGTGCTCTTTAATAAACTGATAACACTACCAGAGTCGACCATTGCATCTAAATTATATAAACAATCTATATTATAAACATTAGTTTGAAATGAAAATGAAATGACATACGGTGTCGTACCCACATTTGACTGGATCACATTTGTTGTACTGTCTGCTGGAGCTCTCGAAATTCTTCTTTCCGGACAATCTTTTAATTGATGGTCGTTCTTGCCACATCGGAAGCAACTACCCTTTTCTCTTCTTGGCTGTCGGCATTCATCGGTACGATGATTTGTTCTGTAACAATTAAAGCACTTCTGGGGCCGTTCACCTTGGCTTGGTGTGGAAGGAATATTCTTCTCTACTTTTCGACTGTAAACTGCACTTCCTCGATCACTACTTGTAACTTGTAATGTTTGTCATAACCTCTAATAATCTTTCGGTACTGGAAAAACATTGCATTCTGGCTTGCGATTGCAAAACTGAATTGTCAAACCCATCTATTAAATAGTCGATTAAATCTCTTTCACACATTCCAGCTCGATTCCCTAACATAACTTTATCGCAATAATAGTCAGCAAATCTTTCACCTTTTTTCCAACGACGTGCCTCAAAACTTTTCATTAGTACTACTTTATCCGGTCTGCTTAAAAACATGCTTTTTAAAACTAGCTTGAGCGTAGACCAAGGCATAGCAAGGTGGTCTACTTTTGAATGGTACCACTTTAATGCGGCATCTTTGAATTTCAAAACTGCAATCATATGCATCCTCGAATCCTCTATGTTGTATAATTGCTGAATTTTGTCAGCGCGCAAAACCCATGATTCGGCATCTATATCGTTACTATGGCCACTAAAATCAGGAATTAACTTACATGCTTCTTTGTTTGAAATGCTTGAATTGCTGGTTTCGGCAGATCGTGGATTATGCTGATTAAACGAAATTACAGCGGCAACAGTTGCTTGAATAATGTCTTCAACACGCATTTGAATGGATTCCGTTGGTACATCAGGATTAGACATGGCTGATTTCAAAACGTGGTCGGAATAATCTTAAATTATTAATTAAATCTTTCGATCAATTGCAGATCTGTATCCCACTTCTGATTCTGTAGAAGGCACTTTCGTTTTAAATATATTTATTTTAAATATTACACTAGAAAACATATGATAATTACAAAACATAAAAACGTGTAAAACTTAGAAAACTTTTAATAGACGTTGATCAGGATAGATAGATAGATAGATAGCGTCACCGGATGAGCATCCTGTATATATACTCTTTCAGTGCGCGTTACCAACTTCAAATAAAATAAGTAAATACTACCAACTTAAACACTACAACCTACAGTTTTACTTTTGAAAAACACTCGAGGCCTGAAAAAAAACCAAAACAAACTTGAATAAACACAAAAGCAGGGGCCACGTTATGGATCACATGTACAAAGTCATACAAAGTTATAACTTCCGATTATGACTATAACAATTGAATGTTTAAATGATTAAATTATCATTGAAAAAATTAAATGTATTTCATAATCATATGCAATATGTATATAATACACTCTGAACTATATAATTAAGCATAACTCAAATAATATACAACAAATTCTTGTTAACTCGGTTAGCAGCAATAATCAAAATGAAATAACTATCACTAGAATTATCGTTAAAATAACTCTTAAGGATATAGATTAAGAAAGCGTTAAACACGATCGTGACTATTTAATGAGTAAATAAAGTAATTACAGCTTTACATGAAAAATGCTTAACACTACGTTTTAATAACATCTACATTCACCGAGTAACTATAACGGCGCAGACTCTATATGTTGCACATTATTTGTACTCAATTATATGCGCGCGCAACTTTATTTTATTATACAGAGTTTATGAATATATATTATCCAACACTCCCCCGTATTCTGAACTCTCTATATATCGAGTTAAACAAAAACAAATGTTCTTACATATAAAGTTCAAATCTATAGATCACAAATATAAAACTACGTACATACTTAACTAAGAATGAACAAATCAAATTCACATTTTGAGCATGCCAAGATATTCTCGCATAATTTCGAACTTTGAAACAGGTAGAGCTTTAGTTAAAATGTCTGCTGTCTGTTGATCCGATGGAACATATCTAATTTTAAATTCATCGTTGGCATATTTTTCACGAATAAAATTAAAGCGTATGTCCACATGCTTTGTACGTTTATGAAAAATTGGGTTTTTAATTAATTTTATAGCGCTTTGATTATCCACGCACAAACAAAAATTTAATTTTTTATTGGGAACAATTTCACGTAATAATTGTTGAAGCCAGGATAGTTCTTTCACGCTTTCCGCTGCTGCAACGAATTCTGCTTCTGTTGTTGATAAGGAAACTGCTGACTGTCTTCTACTGCACCATGTGATTGCACCTTGATTCATTTTAAAAATGTATCCGGTGGTTGAACGTCGGGTATCTATGTCGTTTGCGTAATCCGCGTCAGAAAAACCATTTATTTCATAATCACTATTATTGTTACCGATATACTTAATACCATAATATTTTGTACCTTTTAGATATTTCATAATCCTAATGACTGCATTCCAATGAGCTGCTTTAGGATTGTTTTGATATCGGCTTACGATGTTAACGGCATACATTATGTCCGGCCGTGCTGTTATGGCTGCAAACATCAACGAACCGACAGCTTCGCGATAAGGCACGTTTAAATTGACGTCACCTTCCATTGTTGATGACAACACAACATTTGAGTCAGCTGGAGTTCTTGAAATCTTTGCGTCGGTCATTTTAAATCGATTTAACATTTGATCAATGTAATTCTTCACATGGATGAACATTGATCCATCATCAAGCCTTTCTATTTGTAATCCGACAAAGTAATTCGGATTACTCAAAGTTATTTCAAATTTTGTTTGTAATTCGTTCACGATTCTATTAAGTAATTGTTTATCTTTTCCCAGAATGAGTCCGTCGTCTACATAAATCACAAGTAATGTTAATTGCTGAAGAACATCTTTTACGTAAACACATTTATCTGCTTCACATTGTTTAAATCCATATGTCTTTAAAAATTCATCAAACTTTTTATTCCAGCAACGTGGAGACTGTTTTAAACCATACAGGGACTTGTTGAGTTTACACACTAATTTTGAATCGTTTACTATTCCAGGTGGTGGTTTCATATAAATTTCTTCCTCTAATTCTCCGTATAGAAACGCCGTTTTTATGTCAAATTGAATTATTTGGAAATTTTCTTGTACAGCGATCGTAAGTAAAAGTCTTATCGTTTCATAACGTGTAGTCGGTGCGAACGTCTCCTTATAGTCGATTCCTTCTATCTGTGCAAATCCACGCGCACACAATCTTGCTTTATATTTACTGATCTGACAATCACTTGACCTTTTTATTTTGAAAATCCATTTTCCGTCAATTGTTCTTTTCTCATCCGGTAACGGCACTAGTTTCCAAGTATCATTTTTATTTAAAGCGGTTATCTCTTCATCAATTGCTGCTTGGATTTTCAGCTTTATCTGAAGTGATTGCGTCTTCGTACGTTTCGGGAATTCCTATTTCTACCATATTTACTTCAGGTTCTATGTATCTCATTGGTGGATGTATACTATTCCGATTTCGTAACTGATATGTGTGGTTATTCAAAATAGCATTTTCTACATTACCATTTTGATTATCATGTTCAACGTTTTTATCCTGAATTTCTTCTGTTGCGTCTTCGTTGATTGGAATCAAAACAGCGTTCGTTCTTGGGAGTACGACTTCCTTATTTTCATTGAACGTTACGTTTCGCGATATTTTTAATTTTCTTGTGATTGGATCAAACAATCTGTAGTTTGTTGAATCATTTTGATATCCTACCAATATTAATTTCTTGCTTTTCGGTTCAAGTTTTCTTCTTAAATTATCCGGTATATGCATGAAGGCTTCACTTCCAAACACTTTAACATGTTTCAGCACTGGTTTCCTATGGTACCATTTTTCAAACGGGGTCAAATTTGCGCTAGTTGAGTTTGGCGTTCTATTTAGAATGTACACTGCCGTGTTGATGGCTTCCGCCCATAAATACAAAGGTAGATCTTTAGTGTATAGCATTGACCGGGCACTTTCAACTATGGTACGATTTTCTCGTTCTGCTTTCCCGTTTTGTTCAGGCGTATACGGTGCACAGGTTTCGAGTTGTATTCCTTTCTGTATTAGGAATTGTTTGAATTCCTGGTTCGTGTATTCAGTGCCATTGTCAACACGTAGAGATTTTATGTTGTAACCGAATTTATTGTTGCAAAACTGTACGTAACGTTTACAACAATCTAAAGCATCCGATTTATTTCGAATAAAATAAACTACTCTAAATCCAGTACAATCGTCCTTGAAAAGGATATAATAACGACATCCACTCACGGATGGTGTTTGCATAGGTCCGCACAAATCACTGTGTATTAATTCGCCTGGTTGCAAATTCCTTGACTTACTTCTGTTAAATGCTAACTTATGCTGTTTTCCGTATTGACAACCTTCACACACAAAATCTTGTTTATCACTTACGTTTATTCCTTGTATTACACCTACTTTCGCCATTTCACAAATTGTTTTTATATTAACATGTCCGAGACGCTCATGCCACGTTTTCACACTATCACTTTCTGCGGAATTAACTTCCTCATTGATTTTTGTACGAAACAAAAGTTTATACAGGTTATTTGATTCGCGAACTGCGCACGCTTTCAGTAAGTCCTTTTCATAAATGTATGCTTTATCCTTTTCTTTTACTACTCTCATTCCTTTTTGTGTCACTGTACCTTCAGAAAATAAATTCTTTCGAAGACCGGGTACGTACCAAACTTCGGAGATAACACTTTTACCCCACTCTTTATTTATAAAACACTGAATTTTAATATCTCCTGTTCCTTTTACAGGTAATGCCTCGTCATTGCCTAATTTGACAGACCATTCTTCAACTTCTTTAAAGTTAACAAATAACTCTTTATTTGGAGACATATGATGAGACGCACCGCTATCGAGGACCCACTCACTTTGTGTTATCCTATCGCTGACGTCGTCTTCATTTTCAATGTTAAATGCCGAGTAATCGCAATTCGAAGTTGTATGCGTAGATTCCGTTTGAGCATTTCTTCGTGGAGCACGACAGTTTCTTGAAATATGACCTTTCTTGCGACAGTTATAACACGTCACCAAAAACTTTTTCTTCGGTTTATTAGGTTTCGAACTTGAAGATGCCACAAATGCGTTATCTGCTTCTTCAGATGTACCTAAATTCATTTCTTCATCAATTAGGCGACTGGTGAGGTTACTAATTGTTTGTTTATTTTCATCGATTGAAAGCCACGTTTGTCTAAAGTTACCAAATTTTGCTGGTAAAGTACTTAAAATTCTTGTGATTACAGCAATATCACTTATCTTTTCGCCAGTTTCTCTGATTTGACGTGCCAAATTTTCTACCTTCGTGATGTGTTGAACAACTGAATCATTTAGCGCCATCTTGTATTTATAGAACTGCTCATGCGCCATCATTTTGTTTGCTTCGGATTTCATCAAATAAATGGCGTCTAATTTATTTATTGCTTCCTGCGAGGTTTCGCAATTTTCAATAAGCGTAATTTGGGAATAATCCATCGATGCAGTTATAATGCACATAGCTAATGCATCTTTCTTGTCCCATGAAATTACTTCTTCCGGTTTAGTGGCGTCTGTTGGCCTTGGTGCGTCACCCGTTGTAACTTCGTAAATTCCCTTAGCCCTAAGAGCTTGCTTTATTTGGAATTTCCATTGATGATAATTCTTACCATCAAACTTACTCATTACTGCCACATTAACACTTTCTGTCAGCATTTTCTTTACGGCACTTCACACTTTTTAATAACGGATAACAAAAAATGTCTGCCTGATAATAAAACACGAATCTATATTTGCGCGTTAATCCAAACGTATCCTGGGCCCATAACCTCTTAAGGATATAGATTAAGAAAGCGTTAAACACGATCGTGACTATTTAATGAGTAAATAAAGTAATTACAGCTTTACATGAAAAATGCTTAACACTACGTTTTAATAACATCTACATTCACCGAGTAACTATAACGGCGCAGACTCTATATGTTGCACATTATTTGTACTCAATTATATGCGCGCGCAACTTTATTTTATTATACAGAGTTTATGAATATATATTATCCAACAATAACTATAAAAACTACATCTCCGAACAATATTAACTGTTCAGATTCATTATGTATTATAAGTTTGCATCGAAAACATAATCGAATTCTTTAGTCGAGTGAAATACCAAATTGTTTCGAACATATCTTATTCAATGTTGGTGTAATAAAAACAAAAATGATCAACAGACTTCAATTATTCTAATGAATAGTCAAACCATTTATTAAGAATTCAAATAATAGTAATAATATAAACAATGTAGATAATTTCCATTGGAATTATCTAACTATTTTCATTTAGAAGTTAGGTTATTGTCCTTGACTTTTTGCAAAGCAGGTACACCACTCCCTACGTTTATTTAGGGACATGTAAAAAATTCTAGTTGTTTTAGGAATATTGTAGATGTTAACGTGGCAGTGCCGGTAAAATGAAATAGAGCTAGGGTAGAACTTTCCTCTCTCTCCGATTTAAAAAGAAGTCTGCTATTGCACTAAAAGTTGTTGACCTTAATACCACTGCAAGATTTACGTATAAGTTACACAAGTTATAGCTTAGAACCCCCCACTTTCTTGGGGGTCACCAAAAAATTGTCCGAGTGAGCAAATATAAATCATATTGGCCCCGTATCTTAAATAGCGATATGAAGTAATAATTACTAACAACCCCGCACACGTTAAAGCACTAAATACACTGCGTCAGTAAAAACATATGATACGTGATACAGATTCAAAAACTCTTGCAACATGACCATGACAAAAGTCGACTAGTAACGACTACTGCGACTACAGTCGGCTAGTCGATTAGTCGCCTCCCAGCACTAGTAGGAGGTAGTCTATACATTAATCAATTTAAGTAGTGATGACTAAATGTATGTATAAACATACAAAGTAATTAAAACAAAATACTACGTAAAATATTTACATAAAACGTTTTCTCTGATTTTGAAAGGTCAAGGTAATTGTTTATATAACAAAAAATACATTGTGGTTTTTAGTACCGAAACTTTACGTCTTAAGTCTGTGTAATCCGAAAGTGTTATAAAATGGAGGGAAGCAGTGAAAATTCACAATCTAACGTGTACGTATATGAATTAATTTCTAATTGCGGCTGATACTTTTTTTGAATTTTTGGTACATTTATTTAAATTCATACTCACTACGTTTTCATATAATTGGTATACTTAGATATCTGCTTAAGGCCGATTATACACAATTAACAAGTAATCTCGTTCAGAAACAAACACTGTGTAGTCGGTAGACCTTTTTATTAAAAATTCAACGATTTATCACACATTATGGTTCTAATTCAAAAATGGAAAAAAAATCAGTTTTAATATTTTCAAACTTTTTAATCTAGTAGGCGTTGAAACAAAATGTCAAGAAATCATTACGAGTGTTGAAATAGGTTCTAGTGTGTACCGTACTTTAAATTCAGCAATGCGGTTACCGGCTGCTGTGTTGCCAAACCTATAGGCCTCGACCGGATTCTATTTAAAAACAAAACTTTTACTTTTATGATGTACAATCTTATTAGTTTGTGCTTGAACGGATGTATTAGACGCGGTGATTACTATCATCTTGCTAGCGGTGTTTTAACAGCACGGTAAAAACTGTCAGGTAAAATAAATGTGGCAACGCTGTGCTAAACTTAAACTTTGATACGTAGGTACTATAGACACAAATATGCTCTCTTTACAGTATAATTTAAAACATTTCTGATGAGATTATATTAGCTGCTGCTATAACCGATTCCAATAATTGTTCTTCATTTTTAAAATACACTTAGTTTTTTTACGTCACCCCAGAAAAAAAAATCCAACTGACTCATATTTAGTGATCGGGCTGACCAAGCTACTTAACTTTGAGTCCCAATCCATTTTTTAGGAAATCTTTGCGAGAAATACTGTACATTTCTTGAATTATGCGCTGGAGCATTATCTTGTTGAAACAAGCAGATGTTAACAATTGTTGGAAGTAATTCATCTAAGGCATCGTCCAAATCAGTTTACAACAGATAGAGATATTTTTCGGAATTTAAATTGTTGTGGTAAATAGAAAGTCGTATTATTCTGCTACTCAAAGTGCCTATCCACATATTAAAACCAAATTAATGTTGATGCTTTGCTGCTTTTCTTAAATAAAGATTGTGTGTTGCCCAACAATGTTTGTTGCGCCGGTTGAAAATGCCATTGCTGGTTATCATGCTTTCATCGGACCAAATCACTTTAAAAGGAAAATTTTGATCTTCGGATTTTTTGGTATCTTATTCGCAAAAAACTGATCCCTTTTTCTTGTCACCAGGTCTAAGATCGTGACAAATTCTAAATTTATATATTCTTTTGTAAAATAAACTGCGCTGTAGATCTAGCTACCCCAGTTCGACGCTCAATTAGTCTTGTTTCAGGATTTTCAAGGACGGATAGTACGTTTGCGTTTTTTGTTGGATTGTTTTTTAAATGAACAAAAATTCTTTAAATTAGATACCAATTGTCTAAAAATGGATTTCTCAGGTTGTCTTCGTTTAAGATAATTACCAGAAACATCTCAGCATCTACAGAATGTCTGTGGCACAATATGTCAACATATCAATTTTTTATGTTTGTAAGATTTCCTTTCCGTCGTGACATTTTGCGACGGACAAAGATTTTTTTCTGTATTCTTCTGGGTTCAAAAGGGCTCCAACAGAAGAGAGCTCAAATGTAAGCAAACAATTCAGGTGTGTGCTGATTACAGAAAAGCAACAAATATTTCCAAACCACCAGGATGTCTCTTGCTACCATTAAGTTTGCGAAGAAACCCACATACCAATGTGCACTTTGAAAGTCAAAATGGAAGTGTCTAAAATTTTCTTTTTTTGTATAGATGATGAGAGCTATCACCTATAGCAGTGTTACGTGCATAAATTTAAATAATGCATCACCCTGTACATCAATTTAATTAAAAACTACTTTGATATTTCTTGACGCCATCTATCGGGTTCGTTGGTCACTTTGTATTGACAGACGGCATCCGGTGTCAGACCGGCATTTGCACTTTACCTTCGTACCTGTTAATATCTATGTCTGCGTGAATTGGATATCGTTTTCAAGAATCATCCACGTGCTGGGACACGATGGAAATTAGTAGTTTCTCTTAAATAATTGATTTCATACCCGCAGAGTAAGTGTTTTTATTATTTCTTTACTTAAACGTAATTTCTATGTCTTTTGGTTAGCACCATGTGCCACCTTCACGATTAGGGATATTCGTATCGTTACATAAAATCCTCAAGGGGGAAATTATAAGCGAAAGCAGAAGATCTTAATTACTGCAGACGATTTAATTCTATGTGGAGGCCATATATTCACCTGGATGAATATCACATTGTTCGGAAGGTCTTAATTACTGGGTCCGATTAAATTCTATTCGAAGGCAATTACTTAATACCACCAGAGGCGTAACATTAGTATAACAGCATCCGACGTTCGGTTTGTGTTTTGTGTACATTTTACAATTTACGTAATGACTTTGTAGATTTCGATTTCGTGAGCTATTAGGTTGACACGATTTGCAATTAAAATTAATTACAGGACACGTGTCGAAGGGAGCGCTTCCTCCGCATAAAAGGAACACCTGTATTGGTGGTAAGTTTTTTATAATTTTTCTTTCGTCGTCAACGAGGTTTCTCACGAAACTTACAATCATAACTTCGTACTGAGTATCGTAATGGTAATATCTTTAGTTAGTAAATTTGCTTATACTACGTATGCTGTTTATGCTTATTTATTGTGATAATTTAATGTTAATGCTATTATAATTATTTTGCCTTATTGTCGTTAATGCCATATTTCTAATTATGTAAACGATATTTACTGCGAACTATTCGTATTCATGTTCTTCACTAATGTCATGTAAGTTGCCTATCTTACGGTGATTCGATTGTGTATATTCTCGCTAGTACCTACTCAGATTTGACTATTTAATTCTTATTATATTTATCGTGATAGAGTAATTAAAGCACCATTGTTATTAACGATTTAGTTTTTCTCTTTTACTCGTTTCTTTCAGCAGTTACGAACTTAACATCATAGTTACAAGTTTATTACCATTTCTGCTGTGAGCAGGCGGAAACTTACTTTGGACAGGCTCTGGCGCCCTTAATTAGCTTTTTTTTTTACCTCTAAGAACCCTACCCTCTCTTCGACTGTTGAGAGTTGGCCGTGCAGGTTCGTAACCAGCTAAAGCTTGTAACAAAATTGGCGCCCAACGTGGGGCCTCGAATTTCTCATTTCACTACATTTCTTTTAGCTATTTTCTTTAATGGTGATTAGCGTAGGATTACTGGTACTCATAGGTAACTTATACTGTCGAATTTCTCTAGACTTAGTGTGTAGCAAATTGGCTACCTGACTTTTCGATTCTTTTTTTTAATTTCTCATTCGGCATAATTCTTTCTGCTGTTGAGATTTTTTTTCTCTAATTAGTGTAGGATCACTGGCAGGAATAGGTAGTTTATATTGTTGACTTGCTATCGATTTAGTGTGTGCGATCATAAGTTCTTCTAGCTTTATTGATTCTTTTCTTAGTCTTACGTGGGTTCGATTTTACTTTGCTTTCTTTACTTAGTTATTGCTACTGGACTGGACGTCTGAGTTACTTCATTAACTTTTACTTTTATTTTTCTTTAGTGCTGCAGTTTGATTGTAGATTAGCACTTTGCTTACGTTTCTTTTAATCGGACCTTCGTTTTGATTTTTGGATTGACTCGACTACGTCGATTAATTTGTTTTCTTATTGGATTACTTACTGGATAGTAATACGGCTTATACTTACTGTTATTTTGAATTTTGTCAGGCACATGGTGACGGATGTCCGTCGTAGATAACTGCTTTGGTTAATTTCTTGTTTACTTATTATTGTTGTAGCTATGTATTCTTCAGATAAAGAACCACCACTTCTTACTTCATCAGACTCTGATTCGGAAATGAACTTGACTGATTGGAATATTACTTTCTCTGGTGAAGATCCGTTTGTACTAATGGAGTTTCTTATTCGTATTGATGAGTTGTGTTTGTCTCGTGAAGTTTCTCAGCACCAACTTTTTCTTTCAGCTTCTGATGTGTTATCGGGTAAAGCTCTTCTTGTGTTTAGAAGTAGACGACATACTTTACGTTCTTGGAAAGAGGTTACTGCGATGCTGAAAGCTGAATTTCTGCCTGTAGATTATGATGAAAGGTTAATGGATACTATTCGTAATCGAGTGATGGAACCTAAGGAATCTATTGTGATGTACGTTGCTACTATGCAATATCTTTTTATGCAATTGTTAGAACCAGTCTCGGAGAAGACGCAGCTTAAAATCGTACGCCGCAACTTGGCTCCTTTGTATCAATCTCATTTTGCACTGGTGGATATTACATCCTTTTCTCAATTGATTTCTTTAGGCAAACGTTTGGAGTTGAACTTTAACCGTAGCAATTCTCGTAGTCTTATAACATCCGAAAGGAATGACTTACTTCTAGAATCATCTGTGATTAATACTGCTACTACCACAGTTTCGGTTAATACGGTTGCTGATTCTCTTGCTACTCCTCCACTTCCTTCTTCTATAACTACTGAGTCTAATACTTGTATACACTGTCGTTCTAAAACTGAGAAACTTGTACGTCCTGTTCGTTCTTTAGCTTCTCTTCCTCCAAATTTTTCTTCAGTTTCTAGGATTATTAGGCCTACTAACGATCCTTGGTACTTAGGTTTGGTTTCTAGAGTTTCTGCTTGTCCTCGTCGTTTCTCTCGCTGGTGTCTTGTGAAAGGTCTTCTATGTAAACGTGTACGCATATCTTCATCTGACTCTTGCGTGTGGAAATTAGTTGTCCCTTCGGACCAACGCAAACAATTAATCCACGATCACCATCTTCCATCTGAGCGTGAACACCGCAGTGTTAGGAGTACGTTGGAAGCTCTTCGCTATCACTTCTACTGGCCTCATATGAGACCCAAGGTTGCTGAGTTCATACGTCACTGTTCTTGTTCGAACGCACAGCGTAGCAATCCTTTTAGGTCACGTCACATTTTGACAAGTAGAACGAAGCTTTCCAACACTAGCTTAGCTACAAGGTCTACGCGTCTACATAAGGATCGTGCTATTTCCCCGGATGTAAAAGCCGCTGCTATTGCTTTTGCATCTCCTTCTTCAGTCGTTTCTAATTATTCTTTGTTGTCTCCCTCTGCTAATCGTTCTCTTCGCTTTCATCGGCGTCGCAAGCGTCGTAAGTGCTAGTTCACTTTGTGGGCTTTCGACTTTCGACCTTTGCTATTCTTTTGTTCTGTTCTTTCGGTTTTAGTGGTTCAAGTCTTTGGATACGTCGTCGGTATCTTGTTGGTTGTAGCTTGGATGCTACCCAATTGTTCTTCTCATATTGCTGTCACCGATTTTCTTTTCTTTGCTTAAGTTTCTAGTACTTTTGTTTTGGTTTCTTTCTTCTCCATCTTACTTCAGGACAGACTACCTTTCCGTCTGTATATATTTATATCCGCTTAGTCGGCATTTTTGGATCGGTACGTCATATATAGAATTCTCTTTTCTGCTTTTGGATTTGGTTTTCTTTTCTTGAGTTTTCTATTCCGCTCGTCGGCATTAAAGTCGTGAAGTATACTTTCCAATTTGGGACAGCAATTGGTACGCATTCGTTCTATAACTAATAGTGATACATTTTCTCATACCTTGTTTTTCTATTGTATGGGCGGTTGGTTGGGCATTGAAGGGCTGGTCACTCCCTTTCGTTTCTTCTACGGAGAGAAGAACGAATCAGACACTTACACCTTGTCTTATCTTTCTCCGTCTGTCTCTTTTTATCCTTTCTTGTCTTTCTTACTTTTGATTTTTTCTTTCGCTTTTTGGGATTTGTCTTTAGGGCAATTATCTCTTTCGCTTTTTCTTTTATCTGGATTTGTTGCTTGAATACTTTCTTGGTATTTTCTTTTAGTAACTTCTTTCTTTAGTATTCACGCAACTATGGTTCGTTTCTTTTGGTTTTCTTTCTCGGTTACTTCTCTCGCTTTATTGGGGTTAATGGGTTTTTGTTTTGTTGGTTTTGGGTTGAAACTTGGGATAGACTGCAACGTCACTTCTTGTACTTTGTACTTCCGCTAGTCGGCATTTTTGATGTTGTTAGTCACCGTTAGGATATTCCTTTTCTTTGGGTACCTTTTGGCTCTGGGAATATTCTAATCCGTTCTTCGGCATTTAGGTTCCGCGTGACATCCCAACGCAACGAACACTAACTCACGACGTTCTATTGGGCAAGTGAAGTTTTCTGGGTTGTATTAACTCATGCTTTCTTTTTTTTCTTTCTTCTCCTCCTGGGTTGGTTTGAGATTGTATTAAAAACTTTTCTCTCTGCTTAAGCTTTGCTTTCCGTGGATTTACTGCCGTCATATCATTTTTTTTTTTCCTCTGCGTTCCCCTCCTTGATAATTCTCTCTTGTGCTGCATTGGGATTAGTAAATTACTCGGTTGCTGTGTAGGTCTGAAACTTGAAACAGGCTACAACTCCGTTTTCTGTACTTTAGGTACTTCCGCTTGCTCGGCTTTTCTGGATGTTGTTAGTCATTCTTGGGATATCTCTTTTGCTACTTTTCTCTTTGATTTTTTGGGGATATTCTATTCCGTTGATCGGCTGATAAGTTTCCTTGTACAGTCCCGCACAGGGATCGATGATGGACCGGTGTTCATTGGGCAATTGATGGGTCCTGATCTCCCATTTTTGGGTATGCGATCACTTCGCACCTTTCCTCGAGCACTACCTCTGAACTGCTGATCTCCCATTTTCTATTTAGCTATTCTATTCCACTATATTTTATTCTCTCACTATACCCATACATTCTTTCCCTTGATTTAACTACTTTTGCCTCGGGCGATTTTTTTTTTTTTTTTATTCTCTCACTATACCCATACATTCTGTCCCTTGATTGAACTACTTTTGCCTCGGGCGATTTTTTTATTTTCTCTGGACTTCTTTTGATACTTACGTCCTTACTGTATTGGGTTACTGATTGTTTGTACCTTACTTTTTGGTATCGCTTTATGCGCTTCGGAAATTAGTAAACCATGTTGGTATTCTTCTTTGCTTTTAGATCAAATTACTCTTGGTTTCTTGGAGATACCTTTCGCTTCGTGCGCTTCTGTTACAGTTTTGGTTGTCGGCATTCTTAAGATTCTGGAAAACCTCCGTCTCTTCTGTATTTGTGGTAATCTGATGAGATTACACGGGGTTGGGTTTCTTGGAATTGGGTTGGTTTTGGATTTAAGGGTTCTATCCTTGGCGTATGCTTAAATTTCTGTCTTCATTTTAGCTTTTGTTTCGTTATCTCCGCTCCACGCTTTTATCTTGCTGGGGGGGGAATTCTGTTACGTGCATAAATTTAAATAATGCATCACCCTGTACATCAATTTAATTAAAAACTACTTTGATATTTCTTGACGCCATCTATCGGGTTCGTTGGTCACTTTGTATTGACAGACGGCATCCGGTGTCAGACCGGCATTTGCACTTTACCTTCGTACCTGTTAATATCTATGTCTGCGTGAATTGGATATCGTTTTCAAGAATCATCCACGTGCTGGGACACGATGGAAATTAGTAGTTTCTCTTAAATAATTGATTTCATACCCGCAGAGTAAGTGTTTTTATTATTTCTTTACTTAAACGTAATTTCTATGTCTTTTGGTTAGCACCATGTGCCACCTTCACGATTAGGGATATTCGTATCGTTACATAAAATCCTCAAGGGGGAAATTATAAGCGAAAGCAGAAGATCTTAATTACTGCAGACGATTTAATTCTATGTGGAGGCCATATATTCACCTGGATGAATATCACATTGTTCGGAAGGTCTTAATTACTGGGTCCGATTAAATTCTATTCGAAGGCAATTACTTAATACCACCAGAGGCGTAACATTAGTATAACAGCATCCGACGTTCGGTTTGTGTTTTGTGTACATTTTACAATTTACGTAATGACTTTGTAGATTTCGATTTCGTGAGCTATTAGGTTGACACGATTTGCAATTAAAATTAATTACAGGACACGTGTCGAAGGGAGCGCTTCCTCCGCATAAAAGGAACACCTGTATTGGTGGTAAGTTTTTTATAATTTTTCTTTCGTCGTCAACGAGGTTTCTCACGAAACTTACAATCATAACTTCGTACTGAGTATCGTAATGGTAATATCTTTAGTTAGTAAATTTGCTTATACTACGTATGCTGTTTATGCTTATTTATTGTGATAATTTAATGTTAATGCTATTATAATTATTTTGCCTTATTGTCGTTAATGCCATATTTCTAATTATGTAAACGATATTTACTGCGAACTATTCGTATTCATGTTCTTCACTAATGTCATGTAAGTTGCCTATCTTACGGTGATTCGATTGTGTATATTCTCGCTAGTACCTACTCAGATTTGACTATTTAATTCTTATTATATTTATCGTGATAGAGTAATTAAAGCACCATTGTTATTAACGATTTAGTTTTTCTCTTTTACTCGTTTCTTTCAGCAGTTACGAACTTAACATCATAGTTACAAGTTTATTACCATTTCTGCTGTGAGCAGGCGGAAACTTACTTTGGACAGGCTCTGGCGCCCTTAATTAGCTTTTTTTTTTACCTCTAAGAACCCTACCCTCTCTTCGACTGTTGAGAGTTGGCCGTGCAGGTTCGTAACCAGCTAAAGCTTGTAACAGCAGGTACCAACCTAAAATGCTACAATAACATTGAAAAAACTAAACGATCCAATTGACATTTTGAAATGACCTAAACGGCAAAAGAAACAATTATGTGATCACCAACAAAAAGGAAAAAAACGAGTTAAAAAAAATCTTTTTTGCTTAGAAACATACTATAGTAATCGGCAACCAAAAATGAGATTGTAACAACTCCCCTCAAAAAAAAGAAGACTACTTCTTAACTAATATTAGACATATCCGTTATAACCAATTATCAAACAACAAAAAAAATACAGGCTTCGCGTTGGGCGCCAAATTTGGTATGTATGATTACAGTAAATTAACAAATACTTCCAAATCACCAGGATGTCTCTTGACCCATACACTAATGTGCACTTTAAAAATCAAAAAGAAAATGTCTAAAATTTCTTTTTCTTGTATAGATAATAAGAGCAAAGCTATCACCTATAGTAGGTATCAACTCAAAACGCTGCAATAATTTGAAAAGAACTATACAAACATAATAAAAGTTTGTAATGAAGACGTGAATGGCAAAAGATGAAAATCGGTGAGCACCAACAAAAAGAAAAAAAAACAAGTAAAAGTAAAGGAATTTTTTTTTACCTTTAACTACACTAATAATTGTCAACCAAAAATGAGACTGTAACAACTCCTATCTTACTTTAACACAAAAAAATAAAAAAAAGAATACTTTCTAACTAATCCGATTTGTCTATATTCACTACACGTGCCAGCGACACGTTCCATTGCCCTCTAACTCGTACACGCAATATTAAATTTTTTTCTTCACTTGATACGGTCCAAGATACTTCTTCGCGAGACTACTACTATATCCACGAGCAGCATCAATATCTATATTTAACAAACTTTTTGGTTTACCATACAATTTTCTATTTCTAACGAAATATTATTACTTTAAATACTTGTTTACTTGTGTGTTTTGGTTGACCGCAGTTCTCAAATCTAATAGCCAAAGATGATCTCAAAGTTGCTGCAGATAGGAAGATCTAATTTTTCTCATTCATAACTTTACAGAAAAATAGTTGTGTTTGATGAAAGATAAAATCTGTTAACCAAAACGAAATTGTAGCATAAAATTTTCCACTTAACTATTTCAGAAACATATTTTAAATCCGCAACTACTACCTTTAATTTTGAGGAACCGCAGCACTACCACATATTATTGCTTGCCGAGAAATTAATTTAACTGCTTTATTCATTAGAAAATGATTATCTTTTATCAACGATACACGGACTGTCAACAGATATTTTAAAAAAAATGGAAATCTAACCAACAAGGATGACGAATTAAAACGACACGTAATTTTTGTACCAAATTTTCACATCGTACTGCAACCGTAAGCAAATATAATAGTGAATAAACAAAATTTTAAATGATGGTAACACAAATAAACGAATATAATATCAAACTTCTAATATCTTAGAAACTAAATAATTGTCGGAACTATAAATCATAATGTAATCTGAAGTTAATTATACAAAAAAAAAATGCAAAATGCACAGCACACAGATATTTAAGCAAAGTAAAAGCATACATTAATTAAAAACAAAATTAATTAAACCTTTAATAACAACGATGATTCGAAATCCGTCAATTAAGAATTTGTCATTAAAAATTACATAAATTAAAACTTTCCTATTAGATTAAAGAGTAAGACAATATTAAAGCTAATTTTTTATCAACTTTTGGTTTTACAATTATGTGTGATACATCAATAAATTTTAAAAAAAATTTAGGCCGAAAATGTTGTCTTAAGTTGGCATCACACCATTGTTTTAAATCTTTTATTGGCTATTCTAAATTTATGTTCAAAAAAATTAATTGTTTTGTTATTTTCAAATACTAAAAACACAATTGAATATATAACTCCTTATAATCTGATGTAAAATTTTAAAGTGGTCCTAAAAAATCTTAATAAGAACCATTCTTTATATTTTAGGATAAACAGGTTATCCAAATTACTTAATCGTTGAAGATAGTTTAATTTAATTGTTTATTAATTTTAAATGCATGATTTTCAAACGCTTGAAGTTTTGAGCCAGAACGGTCATTTTACCAAAAATTTAAATTTAAAAAAAGCGGAATACCCCGACCTTGCCCGAACCCAACTTACACAAAATTCAAATATTTTAACAAGCCCGGGAAATGTGGTTGCCACCCACACGCCTTCCCGAAATCTCAAACCTACTCGATATCATCCGAACACGAACGCAGCTGAAATTTGAATTTTTAAAAAATTGCGAAAAAATGTGGTCCTAAACACGCCTCATTATACTACTGAGATGTTTCTTTTTTTGTGATCATATAAAAAATTAAGTTGATGATGGTTTCTTGGAGATAAAACGTCGAATAAAAAATTTAAAAACTTTATTTTGTAAAGCTTAAAAAGTTACAATGACAAAGTGCTGTTAGTTTTTTTTAATTTTTTAAAACAAATAAGAAAATTTAAAAATTTTTGAAAACGATAAACAATAATTAATTTTTGCGACCGGCGTGTACACATACTTTAAATAACTCAACTTTTACCGTTTACTAGGTCTCTATGGTGTGCATTCTTATTTTGGACTCGTATAATTTTAATCTGATATCCTTGTTTCGTCTGTTTCTTAATTATTTTTTTTAATTGTTACTGATATCGTCTTGAGACACTTCATTTACGTATTGTTTTTTGTTTTTTGTAAAGTGTCTTTGGCCGACACTGTTGTAGTTAATTAGCGACCGCAGCTCTGTAGTCGTTCTAGAAGGCGTAGACAGCAATTTTCAATATGATCAGCCGTAGTGGAAATGTGTTTTGTTGAGATTAAAAACCCAGAAAGTTTGGGCGCCAAAGAGTTTTTTTTATAAAGGTTGTTACGAGAAAATCAAGTCTCTCAAGTTGGGCAGCCAAATTTGTTACGTGGTTTCCTTGTAAGAAAAAAAAGAAGCAACGGCTAGTACAGTTTTCCCGGAGAAGCAGTCGCAGGCTTTGTGTTGCTAAATTATAACTTAAATCTAAAAAAAGGCGCCAAGACGATGAAAGATTAAATTGGGAAGATATCGTCTAACTCTACCCGCAGCTGGAAAAAAACAAATAACACGACAGAAGTAATAACACAGAATATATATTCATTTTACACAGACAATAATTCCGAAGAGAACGAAGAAGGTACATAAGTATAAATTTTCCAAACGTTAATACATGGATAGAATCAAATATAAGTTGCACCCTATACTGGGCAACACGCCGTACAATAAACTGACCTTGTCGGTCTAAACTCTTACATACGAAGCAGGTTATGACTTTCTGAAGCACAAAATGATCTTATTATTAATTGTGTTAATCTAACATGCACGTACGGTCAACAATCGACATGACCACCGAAATACAAATCGTAAAATTTGAAATTGTAATACTCACAGTTAGGTTTTATTCAGTAAGGGATTATCTAATTCTGTACTTGTGTTACCTAAAACGTAATATTAAATCTAACACAAAACGGACATACAGCGTTAACACAAATAAATAATCTTTTCAAAGCATTTAATCATTTGAGATAGCAAATGCGCAGCGTTTCTGTTCGACTTAACATAATAATTTATTGTAGAAGCTCCTCTCAAAAGAAGTACAATCCTGAAGGTTTTCAACCCCTTGACGGTGTGAATAGCTACGTTTTAATAACGTGACGTCATGGAAATTTTTCCAAATATGCCACCAGTTCGTTATCTTCACTGATAACGGTGAACGTGTGGTGGGTATGGAAATCCGCTATAGACAATTAGGACAGAATTCAATTAAACCCCCAATAAAGAGAAATATATACAATCTTTTATTTATATACTTTTCTAATATTTGTGGCGGGCGTTAATTAAATACAGTTAGAAAGAATCATAGTAACAATAAATTTAAAAAAAATTAATAAAGAAAAATAAAATTAAATAAATAACTAAATTTAAAAAAAAATAAATAATAAATAATAAGTAATAACAAAAGGGGGAAAGGGATGAATAAAAGAGAGAGAGAGGAAGAGGAAAAAGAAAGGCAACAAATATTTGAAAGAGGAAAGAAAACAATAAGATCACCAGACATTAAAAAGATATCGGAGGAGAGCGAAGGAAAAACCTCAAAAACAGAAGGAGGAAGGGAAGAAATGGAGGAGTTAAAAGAATTAATGAGAGAAATGATGAAACAGATGGAAGAAAATATGCAAGGAATAAGACAGGAAATCAAAGAAATGAAAGAAGAAATGGGAGAAAGAGAAAAGAAGTGGGAGAAAGAAAAGAGAAACTTGTGGAGAGAATAGAAAAACTGGAGAAAAAGCGGAAGACGAGGAAAGATGGAAAAGAAAGAATAATATTGTGATAAAGGGGTGGAGAAGTGAAAAACCACAAAAGATTTAGCAGTGATGCTGGAAGAAAAATTAAATGTAAAAGTAGAGGTAAAAAGTGACAGTAATAAACAAAGAGAAGAAAATGAGATGGTGGTGGCGGAAATCGGAGGATGGGAGGAAAAACAGAAGGGAATGGAGGAGAAGAAGAAATTAAAGAATACAAGAATATATATAAGTCACGATTTGACATGGGAGGAAAGAAGAGTGCAAAGAGAAATAATGAACATAGCGGTGGAAAAAAGAGCGGAAGGAAAAAGAGTATGGGTAGGGTATAGAAAAATGGAGATAGACGGAGACAGATACATATGGAACGACAAAGATAGGGGACTGTGCAGAGAAAGAGAAGAGAAAGTGGGGAACCAAAAGGCAAAAAACTAAAGGGCAAAGAGGGGGTGGTAAAGGAGGGAAAGTTGACGAAACGGCAAAGAAAAGGAATAATGAGAGATGGAAATGGAAAAGAAAAAGAAGGGAGAAAAAAAGAAAGTGAGGAAGAAGCACGGGGGGAGGTGAGTGAGCTGAGAGTATTGTTTTGGAACGTAGCAGGAATAAAAAACAAGGAACATGATTTCTGGAAGTACATCAAGGAACAGGATGTAGTGGGATTACAGGAAACATGGATGGAAGAAAAAGAATGGGAGTGGTGGGAAAAAGAGTTGCCGGAGGAATTTGAGTGGGTGGTGCAACATGCAGAAAGAGAAAAGAAAAAGGGAGAGCAAAGGGGATAATAACGGGAATAAGAAAAAAATGGTTGAACCAGGAAAAGAAGGAGAAAGTGCAACAGAGAAGAGGAGTTGTAGAAAGGAACATAAAGTGGGGAAAAACAAAAATAAAAGTAGTGACGGTTTATAGCAGTAGAATGAAAGAGACAAGAAAAAACATAGAAGAGACGATAGAAGAGAGGGAAGAGGGATTGATAATAGTAGGAGGGGACTTCAACGCAAGAATATAGGAAGAGGGGGGAATACAAGAAAGAAAAGGGACGGGAAAGAGACAAACAAAGGACAAGGTGATAAATAAAGAGAGAGAGGAACTGCTGGAATTGTGCAACGAAAAAGGGTGGGAAATAATGAACGGGAACAGAGAAGAAGATGGAAAGGGGGAATTTACGTACATAGGAGGAAGGGGAGAATCAATAATAGATTTTGTAATGACAAATGAAGAGGCCGCAGAAAAGGTAAAGACATTTAAGGTGGGAGAAAGGGTAGAGTCAGACCATCAACCACTGGAATTGACAATGGAAGGAAGGGAAAGAGAAGAGAGAGAGGAAGAGGAGAAGTTGTAACCGGTCCTGGGTTGTAATCTTTATTTACAACACCCTAGATAGCTAAGTGGAGAAATAAATAATAACACAATTAAGATGTATAACAAAATAAATATCTCTTTGCGTTTTATTATATGCAGTAAATAACAAAATTAAATTCAAAATTACAACAAACAAAATAAATAACATACATAATACAACCAAATAATAAAAAAATGAAACTGAAATTAATTCTGGACGGCTCTGTATATGTTCTTCATAAACTGCGTCGGCAGCGCCTTCTGTGGGCTCGTACACGACCCTGTCTTAATGTTGACGCTAAAACACAATTAAAAAATGCTGTTTTTGTACCAGCGTTTTACGGTGTTAAATTAACGCAAATCCCCTTGCCAGCGATGCCTTTTCTGTGTGTTGATCTGGATATATTTAACAGGTAGTGCCGGGGAAATTTGACAGGTTAGTTTGTATACAACTTCGTCGAATTGTTCGTACGTTGACCTCAGGTGCGTTTTAAATACAATGTAATTACTTGCGTAAGAACATACGATTTCAGGAATTTACAGGTCGATGCGGCGGATTATTAAGGACCAAATTTAATTGATTTCACGTAGATCAAACGACAATTAATATTATATTGGCGTTTTCGGTTATTTTGCCATGGTCGCAAATGAAATCTGAATGAAAATGGATTGAAATACACTTCAATATGTATTTATGAAGTTTGTAACACGACTCGGTAACAAAACGAGTTTCTATTGTATTTGTTTATGGCACAGGTATGAGTTACATAAAGTTAGTGTCGTACAACTCGAGAGATGAATAAAATCAACTTAAACACTTACGGCGAGCACTAAGGTACTCTACGAACAAATGTCTAAGGGCTACTCATCCGGGTCGACCAAGGTGCAGTATGTAACAATCCAGTAACAGTGAATAACCCTTTAGTTATCTACGGCGAGCACTAAGGTACTCTACGAACAGAAAACCTCCGGTGTTTGACAATTACTAACAAGGATAACGCTTTAGTTATCTACGGCGAGCACTAAGGTACTCTACGAACAGACAACTTCAGGCGTTCGACAATTATTAACCAGGATAACCAAATACAACACTCCAAAACACAACAATTTACTAAATATACGTACGGATTAATGGAAAATGATTCGCAGTTTATTGCGACAGGTGAAACGCAGGTTTTGCTCGTTGTAATAACGGGTCAGGATTTAATCAGGTTGAGGAAATGCTCCAGGTACAGGCGGTGATCGTTTACGGGATTTAATCAGGTTGAGCAAATGCTCCAGGTACAGGCGGTGATCGTTTACGGGATTACAGGTTAACTTACGGTTAGTTTTCAGGATCGGCAGACGGTTTTCAGGATGTCCGAGGTGTCTTCAGAGACGCCGCTCGGACGACGACGGAAAGATGCCCTTCTCGACGGTGCAGCCGCTTTTATATCCTTTTTCCCTTCTTACAGTGCCGGTTTTAGAGCGGGGATCGTTTTGGCGCTGGTGGGATATACGAGGATGGGGGAAAAGTCTATGCACCATTTTAAAATTTGTTTTCAATTTTTCCAAAATGGTGGACTTTATTTTCGTTTCGTTACAAAGTACATAACTAAAAAAAAGTGGACAGAAGAGAGTATAAAAAGATATAAAGAGAGAATAGGGAAAACGGTATGGATAGGGAAGGAATTACAAGAAAGTGTAGAGGAAATGAGAGAGATGATGGAGAAAGCAACAGAGAGAGTCAGATTTAGAAAATGGAAGGGGAGAAAACTGGATGGAAGAAATGGTGGGATAAGGAATGCAAGGAAGCAAAGAAAAATGCAAGAAGAGCATTAAGACAGTGGAAAAAAGGGAAGAAAGAAAAAGAAGAATATAAAGAAGCAGTAAAAATATACAAAAAACATGCGACAGAAAGAAGGAGGAAAACAAAAAGAAACAAGAGGAGCAGATTAAAGAAATAAAAACGGAAGAAGATGTATGGAAGTACCTAAAGAAGCAGAGGAAAAAAAACAGGACGACAAAGGGAATAAAAATTAAAGAATGGGAGATATATTTTCGGAACCTGTTGGGAGGGGGAGAACAAAAGCAGGAAAAAGAAAGAAGAAAAGACGCGGTAGTAAGACAAGAAGAAGGAGATAGGGATAGAATAAGGCAGGAAGAAGTAATAGAGGCGATAAAGAATATACAAAAAGGAAAGGCGACAGGAGAAGATGGGATACAAGGAGAAGAGTGGATATACGGGGGAGAAAATGTAGCAAAAGGATGACGGAAATAATAAACAAAATATGGAAAGGAGAAGGATTCCCAGAGAGATGGAGAGAGGGAATAATATGCCCAAAAAATAAAGTCGAGAATTATAGAGGGGTAACATTATTGAGCTCGGCATACAAATTGTACGCGACAATACTGCAAGAAAGATTACAGAAGGAAATAGAGGAAAGAAGTTTGGTACCAGACGGACAAGCGGGATTCAGAAAAGGAAGAAGGGCGATAGACAACATATATATACTGAAACACTTAGCAAATAAAGAACTAGAAAAAAAAGAGAAAATGGTGGCACTATTCGTAGATCTAAAAGCTGCTTTTGACAAAGTGAATAGGGAAAAGCTGTGGGAATATATGAAAAGAAAAAAATCAATGAAAGATTAATACAAAGAATAGAGGAAATATACGAAGAAACGAGAAGCAGGGTTAAAGTGAATGGGGAAGAGAGTGAGAAATTCATAACAAAGAGAGGGTTGAGGCAGGGATGTCCACTGAGCCCAAGCCTGTTCTCGGTATATACGGGGGATCTGGAAGAGACAATGAGAGGTCAACAGACAGGAGGGATAGTGGTAGGGAAAGCTAAGGTATGGTCGTTGGCGTATGCGGATGACATAGTGCTGGTGGCTAAGGAGGAAAAGGAAATGAAAGAGATGATGAAAACGCTAGAGAAATATATGAAAAAAAAAAGAAATGGAAGTAAACACGGAAAAAACAAAGATAATGATATTTAGAAAAGGAGGGGGGAAAATAAAAAGAGAGGAGTGGAGATGGAGTGTTGAGAAAGTGCAACAAGTGAAGGAATTTACATACCTGGGCTACACGATGAAACAGCATAATAAAGAGGGTTTCACACACATCGCTTTAGACTTGCTTTGAAACTTTTTTAGATAGATCTAGTCGATAAGTACATTGTCAGTTATTGTTTTACCGCTTTTAAAACCGGACTTGGACTTGAAGTTTTCACCGCAAGTGACACTAACATTTAATTTTTAAACGGAATACTTCTTTGTATGCTATTGTATTTGTGAAATCTGCATGATTTTTTAAATCCAATAATGCCACATATGTGACATTTTAAATGTCAATATTTATTATAATGCAATTTTTAGTTTTCTATTTAAGTGTGCCATGATTGTTCCGATTTATTCTAATTGACTCGTTTAATGCTAGAAAAAACAAAATCTTGTCAAACATGCTACATTACGTGATTTATGAGCAAATAAAGTTTAACAATATGTTTTTAGTTAAAATTAAAAAAAGCTGATTCTTGATGCATTGCATCCAATGTCATGTACGTGATAACATTACAGTATATATTATTAATTTTGTGTAAACATAGAATGTAACATAAAAAAAAGTGTTTTTTGTGAGTATTAGAAAATAATAGAAAACTAAAGTTTGTCGAAATTTAATTAAAAATTATTTTTTTTTAAAGTTTTAATATGCATCACTCACTTGAAGATTATTATGTAATGACTAAGAACAAACTGGGAAAAGTTTATATATTTAATCAAATGACATTTAAAATAAGTATTCTTCAACCAAAAGTCGGACATATAAAAGATTGCAACGACATAGAAGAAGCATTTCAAAGTCTAAAGTTTGATGTTATAAAATACAACGATCTCACATACAAAGGGATTTTGAAAAAACTGTCAAATAGTACGTATTTCGACTACGATATTTTTTATCATTTCAACGATATTTTAGTAGCAAAAATGGATTATTCAGAATATGGTTGTTTGATTGTTTTTGTGTTGACTCATGGAAATGATGATGGCAAAATTTTTGCACAGGATATCGCCTACTATCCTGATGTATATTGGAACACTTTTAATGAAAGTTCGACTTTAACGCACAAGCCCAAACTGATTTTTATACATGTAAGTAAGTTGTGATTAAATCTTTTCTTATCTAAGATATGAATAGAGTCCAGTGGACGAAGAAACTGATTGTGTTAGAGTGGAACCTGCTCGTTCAATACCAACAACTTACTCAATACCTGAGGTTCCCGACATACTACTTATGTATTCTTGTTTTGATAGTAAGAAACTCATTAATAGTTAGACGCGGCCAAACAGTTGTAATTTTAGCGTTTATTTCTTGGAGAAGCTTCGTCACTGGTTCTTCGTTTGTACAGAGTATTTGCAAAGAATTTAAACAACGAGCCGAAAACACCGATCTCTTAACTCTTCTTACTTTTATCAATCGGGAAATGTCCGATTTTACGGGGCCAATTAGTCAAGCCGCCCTTGGAAAAAGAAAGATGGGTTTAATTGTTAGCACGTTAAACAAAGTACTACATTTTGGCTCTAAAAATAAATAAACATGAGTTTGACATTTATATAGCATTTATTTTGGTTTTTTAAAATTGATATTTATAGCATATAAGCTGACAAAAACGCTTTAAGAACTTAGTCAATTTTATCGCCAGAACCACTTAAATAAACTCAATTTTGTGTACATTACGTCAATATTGTGTTTGATTTTAACGTATTATTTACGTTTTATTAAACGTAAAATACACCGGTTAAAACAACCGCAATCATTTTAACGTTTTATAAACGTTTAATTTGTAACGGATATTTTACGTTTTTGAGAACTTAAAATCAAATTTAAATAAAAACGTGTTAGTTTTGATTAGTTGTAACCGGTTGTTTATTTTAGGTTTGTTAATGTTACGTATAATTTTAACGTATTATTTTCGTGTTAACATATTATAAACGTTTGATTAACGTTTGATTTTTACGTTAAATTGATCACACATGTAAACAAATATTTGACGTTTTTTTTAAAAGATTCAAAATAATTCTTAATCAAAATGCGTTGACATTAATTTATTATCTTCTTTTATGCTTGTCAATATTGCGTTTGATTTTTACGTATTAATTACGTATTTTTAAATACATAAAATTTTCTAGCGTTTTTAACAGCGTTTTGCATAATTTACTTTACTCAAGTGATATCTGTTCATGTTAAATACCTAATCCTACAACAAACAGAACATTTTTTTATATAATATATAATTATTGTTGCGTTATTTTGTACGTATTCTTGGTTTCTTTACGTTTATTTTTCAACGTTAAAATACATTACAGGTATACTGTACGTTAATGTAAAAATTTTAATTAAAACCTAACTATTTGATGTTTTTGATATTTCCCTCTGATTGTTAAGTCTAGTTTTCGTAGTAAACTGAGTAGCAATAATTAAATAAGTAAGCAAATGAACAATAATTGTCTATTGTATACGTCTATTTAACGGAATATAATTCACGGTTGTACGTTAATGAAATGCTATATACAATTTAAGTTTGTGTATATATGTTTGCGTATTGTTAAAACGTCTTGCGTCAGCTTATCTACTAATTTTAACATTTGACAGGACAGTTTTTTTTAAATAAAACTAAACCAGGCGTGTTTAACTGATTCGATTTATACTGTTTTCCTTTTTGTGTTTCTTTTCGATAGGATGTTGTTAATAATCTTTTCTCTACGGAACCTGCTGGTAAGAACCATCACGCCACAGTTAGCTGAGATGTTGGTGGGTGGTTAAAATTCCTACAATAAAAAAACGGACGCCACTCCTAGCGCAATAATTAAGTTCTCAAATAACAAAACATGTTTGTTCAAATTATTATAAATAAGTAAGACTTACCCCTAGACTGAGAGTTCCTTTGCCTAGCAGGTAGTAGTTATGGCTACTTCCGTATCTCCCGACATTTTCGAAGAATGCATACTTGTATTCGCCGATTTAAATTACCCACCACCGGCCTTAAGTACAAACAGTTCCTAAGGTTACTCGTTCGGTTCAAGTCAACGTAAACAGTAAAACTCAAATTAGAAATAACTGACGGCTCAATAATTATATACGACTGAAAGTAAAATGTTAATAATGACCTTACATACACTAAAAGTAGCTAAAAACTTAATATAATTAATTAAGCTGAAGGCTGAACATAATTAATAAAGCTGAAGGCTTAATCTAAAGAATAACAGATAAGTACGCAGCACAGTTGCAAAAGTAATACACTTAACAACGCTAAAAGTTTAATCAACACTTTTTAGAAACAGAAACTTTACAGTTAGTTAGCTGGTCACTTTTCGTAGCTGTGTTTGGAAGAAAAAAATTTGAACCTTCGCCAACTTGCTGCAATTACGTAAAATTAGCAAAAAACAAATAGCAATAGTCGTCATTTTACCTGTCTACCCGTTAGAGTTGCCAATTAATCAATTTTTGTGTCTACTTATATTGTTTAGAGGAGAGCAATGTTTGTGTGAGTTTAGCTATATTTTAGAAACGCACTTAAAAAATTGAGCAAAATACAGTGCTTCAGTCGTGACTCAAGAGATAAAAGTGTCCCCCTCTTTCTTAAATTTGCGCTTGGGTTTCAGTGATGTAAGACTCAATTTTAAGAAAACAAAAGCTTAGGTATTCTGATCTAAGATAGCTCGGCGTGAAACTAGACGAAACATTGTTTTTTAAAGAATACTGCAAAAACTTAAAACGGAAAATACTTGGGTTTAAAAAAATGTAATCTTTAAGCCAACACGCGCGACATAGAGTGTTCAACTATACGTGCACATAGTCTTCAATTTTTCTGCTGCATAGTACGCTGCACCGGTGAGGAAAAATTCTGTTTGTGAGCACTAACTTGATTTATCTATTAATGAAACTGTACAAAGAATTAGATCAGAGTTAGGTAATCAACTTCTAAACCAAGCCAGATTCCAAACCATAAAAAAGACTTAAGAAGAAGTTGTCTCCGTATTTATAAAAGAAAGATCGTTGGGTTGGGATAAACTTGTTTCTAATTAGGTTAGTTCAAAAATGGGCTTGTTTTTGATAAACCAGTAACAACCGGGAACCAAAGAGAACATAGTTCAAAGTCGTTATGGCGGTTAAAGTTATTGGAATCTTTTCTTTATAGAAATACGTGTTATCACGAAACGACCATTTTCTAATCCACATAAACAAGAAATTTGGTATACACCTTGAGATGCAAGTGTAGGAAATTTGTCCTGAGAAGGAAGAATTTGAGAGATTTTACCTGTTGAGTTGAAAATAGGTTTAATACCATTCTTGCGAATTTGATCTGAGACTTTTTTGTCGACACACCTGTTTGGCTTGCTTAAATCGGAGATGGTCGTAGGTTGAGGAGTTAGTACTCAACTTCGACTGGTGAGCCGGTGTTTTGCGCCACCTTTCTCTTGCAAGAAGGGGAACAAAGAAAAAGTTTGAGCTAGGGTAAAAATTCCTAAATCTACAACACAATTGTGCGTTGAAAATAGAACAACAGAACGTTATATTAAGATTATCACAATGATTTATTAAAGACAGTTAGTAAGTAATAATTAGATAAAGTTTATTGTAGATTTAGAAGTAATTAAAAACAATGACTTAGATTGAGATACGAAAGAAAAACATTATTAAACCCACAGGTTCCGAGCTAAAATTAAGATGTTTAACGTGTTTGCCCTCTTATTTTTTTGTAGTAAATACGAATGACGTCAGCCGTGCAAGCAAAATAAAATTTGGTTCAATTAACGACTCTATTAACATAACGTAAGCAACGTACTTCCGAATATCCTCACAAAAAAAGGAATATACAATAGCAATTAAAATTAAATGGCATTAAAAAAATTGAAATATTTCTTAAAACCCCGTTATCATGCGTTTGCTGACTTTGTAGCAAACGGTTATCCGACAATCTAATGGATTACGTCTCCAGACTGACGGCCTTATTCAAACGATACGTTTAACAATTAAAGCACAAATACCTTAAAATGCACGTGTAATATAGAACGGATAGTGTACTCGAGATAGAATCTTCAGCTTTGCCTTAAACCATAGCATCCGTAGACCGGTTAGTAACCATTTCCAGAACTTCAGTAATAATCAAGCATGAGAATAACAACTAAAGAACTAAAAAGGCAAAAAAGTTGGTAACTCGCAACCACGTGTGGATAAAACTTTATATATATAAAGTTTATATGTTCAGCATCAGGCGAAATTTCCCTTTAAAAGATTGACATAAGGTAGATGTTGATAGAAAGAAATTCTACTCTGCAACCTACGACAAGCACAAAATTCAACGTAAGAATCGCATTCAATTACATCTGGATATCTCTTAAATCAATTGAAACTGCTAGTCCACACGCTTCTGTGAGTGAAAAGTTGCCTATCTGACAGTCAAAAATGTACAAAGATGTGTTTTAAGTCGTTACAACATACCTAAACTTTGAGTTTTAATATTAATGGTTTCAAAACAACCGTTACAAAGGGTTCTATAAAGATATTAGCTACAACAGGAGAACCCACAGCGGCGCTCGAAACTTGTTCGTAAATACAATATCTTTTTATTGTTAATTGTTTAGCCATTCGGCCTTACAATGAGTTACGTTACAACTTTCTCTTATATGATATAATTTGTACAGAAATTAAAAAAAACTAAAAAACAAATAAGTTTCTCCCCTAAAATCTTCCCATCACCATCTTACTATTCTAATACTTTAGATCTAACCATCCCCTCTTATCCTTCTTTCCTTTACTGATTTCATCCAATGCCTCCCCCTCCGCCCCAAGCAAAACCTTCCTCCCCCTCATTTCTTCCCTTAGCTCGCCACATTCCTCACTCATGTGTTCTATGTCCTCCCATCCCTCCCCACATAGTCTACATCTCCTCATTGCATCTTCCTTTCAATACTTATTTACGTTCTCTTCATTGCCGCATCTAAATCTGGCTATTAGTCGATTTTCTTCTAAGTTTCTCCTCCCCATCAGATACTTTGGAACCTCCCTGGATACTATTTTCCCATATCTTACATTATACTTTCCTTCCCTTATCTTTCCTTCCCTCTCTTGCACCTGCGAATCTTTGTCTCTTAGCACTATCTCCCCCGTATTTAACCTCCCTTCCACTCTCCTTCTTTCCACCTCTTCTCTTGCGAAACCTCCTCGTTGATAGTACAGTTTTCTTTCTTCCTGCCCATATATGTTTTTACTATCCTTTACCGTCCTCCAGCAACATTGCAAAATTTTACATTCTCTCCTTTCCTTCATTTTCTCTTCATAACCCATCGCCCTTTTCCCTGCTTCTATTCTAATCTTCTTTAACTTCCCTTCCTCCTCTATTATGTACCCTGGTGTCTCCCTGTCTAAACCTAGTATCCATTTCCAATATTTTATTTGTACCTTTTCCAATAGGTTCCACTCTTTCCAACCCCATACCTCCACCCCGTACATCATCACACTTTTAACCAACTTTTCAAATAGCCATCTTCTCTTTTCGATCTCCTTCCCAAATACTCTTTCCCCTAAACTCCATACCTGCCCTAATACCCTGTTACCCTTCTTTGCTAACTCCCTTATGTGCGCATCATCTTTATTATCATACCTTAGCCTATATCCCAAATAAGTCACTTCATTCACTGTCTCTATCCTCTGTTCTCCCCAACTTAACTCTTCTTTTTTCTTTCCTCCTTTCCCTTTTTGAAAAACTACCATCTTAGACTTTCTCACATTTAAACCCAAGTCTTTCCTTTCCAGATACCTCTTTATCGTATTTATCATACCTTTCATCTCCAACTCATTTTTTGCCACCATGACCATATCGTCTGCATATGCCAACACCCACACTTTAATCCCTCCCTCCATGACAACCCCACCACACTGACCTCCCTTCAACAATTCTTCTATGTCACTTCACTAACACTATCCCCTATTTTTACCCTATTTTTAGTCTCTTTATGTATCTCTTCTAGTTTCCTCACTAGTTGTTCCTCTATTCCCTTTTTCCTTAACACCCTCCATAGCTTTTCCCTATTCACATTATCAAACGCAGCTTCTATGTCCATAAAGAACGCTTTTCTTATCTAGCTCTCCATTCACTAACTGTTTTAATATATAAACATTGTTTATTGCCCTTCTTCCCACTCTAAATCCCATCTGCCAATCTGGTAATAGATTTTTTTCTTCCACTTCCTTTTCCAACCTCCTTCGTATAATCGTTGCATACAATTTATAACTTACATTAGTGACACTAATCCCTCTATAATTCTTTACCTCCTTCCTATCCCCTCCCTTATAAACCGGCAGAATTAAACTTTCTTTCCAACTCCCTGGCAATTCCTCTCCTTTCCATATAGTATTATAAATTTTTTCCTTATATTTCCTCTCACTCTCTCCCCTACATATTTCCATTGTTCTCCTTGCGTACCGTCCGTTCCTGCCGTCTTCCTTAATTTTAGTCTATTTATTGCTTTTTCCATTTCCTCTTTCGTTATCTCCCACCCCTCCTGTATTGTATATACCCCTTGCAATATCACATGTCCTGGTCCTTCTATTGTTCCCTCCAAACGCTCCATACAATAATCCAGCCACACCTTCATATCCGTTAAACCTCCTCTCCTCTTATCTCTTCTTCTCTCCTTGTTTAGAAATTCCCACACTTCTCCTTCTTTCTTTATTTCCTTTACTTGTTTCTCCATTTCCTCTTTATACGACACCTTTCTCTTTGAACATACATTTTTAAACTTCACTTTCTTCTCCTTATACTCCTGCACATCTATTCTACCTTTCTTCCATCTTCTTCTAGCGTTTCTCATCTCTGTTTTTGCCTCTCTACATTCTCTATTCCACCACCTATTTTCGTTCCTCTTTTTTCCTTGCTTTCTCTCAAACCTTTTCTTTTCTACTGCTTTCTCCATTTCTGCAGTCAACTCCTTTAGCCCTTCTTCCCCCCCCCCTACCTCTCCCCAAATCACTTGCTCCAACTTCATCTTATATCTTTCTATGCTTTCCTCAGTCCACGCCTTTTTTACTCCCCATCCCTTCTGTTCCTCCTTAATTCCTTGCTTCTTTCCTTTTAAAATCACTTCCAGTGGCTGATGATCCGATTCCTCCTCATCCCCCACTTTAAAACTTTCTATGTCCTCCCACATCTCTCCACTCACCATCACGTAATCAATCACCGATTCCCCCTCCCTCCCATATAAGTATAGTCACCTCTGTCCCCCTCCTCTATATTTCCATTTAGGATTGACCAACCTTTTTCCTCACACATCTCCACTAACATTTTCCCATTCTTATTAACTCTCTTATCCATGCTAACTATTCTCTTTACTTCCCCTCCTATAATTACTCCTCCCTTTTCCCCTGTTCTTGCGATAAATCACCCCCTATAATAATCTTTTCTTTTTCCTCCCCCTGTACCATATTCTCAATCTGTTCACTTAACATCCTCATATCCCGCCCATAAACTGTTAACACTATATATTTTTCCTTTCCTTCTCTAACCACATAATTTTTTACTATCCCTTTTTCTTGCTTCTCGTTTCCCTCCTCTTCTTCACCCGACCAGTTCCTTTTTATGCCCGTTATTATTCCTCCTCTTGCTCTACCTTTACTTTCTCTTCTAGTTGCAAATTCCACCTTCCAATTATACCCCTCTGGTAATTTTTTCTTCCATACTTCCCAGTCTTTTTCCTCCAACCATGTTTCCGACATTCCCATCATATCAAAGCCTTCTACGTATCTTCAGAAATCCTCTCCCTTATTTTTTATACCTGCCACATTCCAAAACAATAATTTCATTTGATTCTGCTTTTCCATCTCTTTTTCCTTAAAACTTGCTAATCTAACAATAAACAACATAAATACAATATTAAGTTGAAAGTAAGTGGATCATAAACACTTATCAATAAGAGGAACCAAACTTAAATTCCAAAACTACTATAACGCATGCACTGCTCAATACCTTGCCAAAGCTAACAAATCCGTATATATCTAGCTATGAGCTTTATTTTTATCATTGCCAAAACTTTTTTGTCTAACTACAGTAGGCTTTTTTTATCTAGTAGTATATAGTTTCCTTTTTTTTAGACGATGTTGGTAGCTGTTGTTTCAAAACGACCGCTGCTATGGAGATTAAAGCGTTTTCCAAACATTTC
Source organism: Aquatica leii (assembly GCA_035610365.1). Classification (NCBI taxonomy): domain Eukaryota; kingdom Metazoa; phylum Arthropoda; class Insecta; order Coleoptera; family Lampyridae; genus Aquatica; species Aquatica leii. Next base: position 12,700,423 of record CM069438.1, read on the forward strand.
AAGACTAAATCTTTTTTTAAATTTTATTTCAAAATCCAACTACAATTGAACTTCTTTAAGTCAACTTCTAAATGTCAACTTTGCGTTAGGTTGCGAAGTTAAAACTTAAATTATTTACAGGACTGTAAAACTCTAACACACTAAAAAAATTATTTACTAACTCGCCAATAAAAACAAACACTTAGGTACTATAATAAACACTGCAGATTTAAAACACCGTTTGCTGTTAAGATAATAATAAGCACTTTTATTTATTTCTATGGCGCACGTTTAAAAACACTGAGTATGCACTTATTAACACCGGAAAATTATTTCTAAAGACTAACTATGTTTTTTGACTTTTCATTTTATACTTTTACCAAAATATTCTGTCGATTTCTTAAATCGCTTCAAATATTCTCGAAGTTCGAGAATGTTTCACTATAATACTTGTATATATGTACAAATGTACAATTTTATTTTATTATATTTCGTTATTTTAATTTTACGCAAGCTCAGGATTTGAATTTTACGTAAAGTTTGACTTAGAAAGCTCCTTCATATATGAGGTTTGCATTGCATTTATAAGTTTTTCTTGTACACAAAGTTATGTGCAACACATAGTAACGCGTGTAGGAATGAATATATACGTTAATTAATTTAAATATTGATGACTAATCGATTGTAATTATACGTATAAAATTTACAACTAAAAAATCTATGGCGACGCTTAGACGGATCCATGGCCTACATCACAAAAAAACTCATTGTGGTTTTGTGTTTAGCTGCCGAAACTTTACGAAGTTTTTTTTATCTTTTACGCACGATGCCGAGTTTTTCCTAAGTATAATTTAACCAGAAACGAGTTATCGTCTTATCGTCAAACAACATAAAACATCTGCAGCGTTGACATCATTTTGCGTAAAACCAAAAGTGTTATTACAAAATGGAGGGTAGTAGTAAATACTCCGAACCTAACATGTACGTATATAAACTAATTGCAAATTAATTTAAATAACTGAAACCTTGAGACAACAAAAACAAGGCGTGGGTTCCGATTAAAAGTAAATAACATTTTCTAATGATAGTTCCTGAATCATTTAAGAAAATAGTCGAATTTTTTTTTAGTTTTAACCAACATCATGCGCTTAGAAATTATTACCCAATGACCAAAGAAAAATTAGGCAACGTTTATATATTCAATCATACAAAATTTGACATCGTCAGTCTTGGAGAAAGGTTCGGAAGCATGAAAGATTGCAAAGATATAGAGGAGGTGTTCCAAAATCTAAAATTCGATGTTGTAATTTACAACGATCTTGCCCACACCGAAATTCTTAAAGAATTATCAGAAAGTATGTGTTTAAATTATAAAGATTCGTCGATAATTGCAGTGGTATTTTAGTAGCAGCCATGAATCACGCAAACATTGATTGTTTGGTAATTTTTGTTTTGACTCATGGAAAAAACGGCAAAATTTTTGCACGTGATACCGATTATTATCCTGATGTTTACTGGAAGTCTTTTAACGATTGTCCTAGTTTAATGTATAAACCCAAGCTGATTTTCATACAAGTAAGTAAGCCGCTACTCAATTAATTTTTTTAAAGTGTGGTAGTAGGCACCGTGCGGCGACGACACTGATGATGGTGTCAGAATAAATCCAGTTGCACATACTGATGGTCCAACCCCAACAACTTACTCAATTCCATATGTTCCTGACGTACTGCTCATGTACTCTTGTTATGACGGTGAGATGTTCTTAAACGCCCTGGCACCATTATGAAGTTTAATTATAGGGTTTACGTCTTGGAGAAGTCCCGTCACTGGATCGTCTTTCGTGCAGTGCCTTTGCAAGGAGTTCAAACTACGGGCAAAAAACGCCGATCTTTTAACACTTCTCACTTTTCTCAATCGAAGAATGTCTATGGATTTTATTCTAGTTCCCAGTAAATCGGTTAGCAGCAGTAAACCACAAATTGCGACAATTGTTAGTACATTAAACAGAGTTCTGTATTTTGGTCCTATAAATAAATAATTTTTTCTACAATTTTTATTTTATTTTTATTTCAATATTATTGTTTTAACCGTTTTAACAAAAGCTGCAATTTATAGATAACTTTGAATAATAGAATCAATAAATGAGTTAATCTTATCTTGTTTTTATGTTTTAATGGGCATTTAACAACGTCTCCTTCTCAGAGGTTTTATTTTTTTAGTCTAAAGTTTGTTGTAACGTATTAAACAAAAATTTATTATTATTTACAACTTACTACGCATAGAAAGTATTTGCTACAAAAATTTAAATTCCAGGAATTTACATGTTCAAATGAAATTTATGTGATAGATCTTGTATAGGACAAACGGTTGTAAATTTTGCGTTGACTTTTCTAAACATTATCTTAGCTTTAATTTTGCGGTTTGTTTTATTCTGAAGAGTCTGTTGGGAATAGGCGAGATTTATGTAAAATATTTATTTAAGTTTTTAAAACTGCAAATTTCGAAAACAAATCTTTGTTTTTCTGTTTTCTATCATTTTGTTTTAAAGTTGTTTTAGGAAGCCTTTTTAAATGTCATAATTTACGTCAAATTACAGGTATAATTGACACGCGATCGCTGTTATCTTGCCAAGATGCAATAAATTAGTGTTAGCAGACCTTGGTGTAATTAAATTTAAAAAAACATTTTGGGATATAAACAGATAATTAAGATAGTAAATGTAGAGAAACAGGATGTTGATAACTGTAAAGGGAAGTAATTATATCAGAATAAATAATTGTTGATTCGCAAAAATTTTAAATTTAACAAAAACAACTAAAAAATTGTAGTCGCTTAAGAGCTTTTTATAGCATAACGAACGTTAATGCGACGTGAGGCCGCATGGCCGAGCGTTGCATGTGAGTGAGTTATGCTATGATTCTTTCGACGAGAGTAACGTACATTACTTTTTGTGTTGCCTTTTGTAAAATTACATTTTTTTTTGAAAAAATAAAAAAAAGTCAAAAGAAATATAATGTTGGCACTACATTTATTACTAAATGTGTCAAATTTGACATTAACTTTAACATTGTTTTTTTCAATTTTAACTGAATTTCAAGATTTTTTAAATGATTTTTCCACCTGTCGCATACTGGTTTTAATATAATAATTAACTTTGAACACTTATTTTGATGTGGATTCCTAGTTTTCATTTTGCCACCCTAGAGCTTTTATCGCTTATTACGTAGCTACACTAACGAACGAATATTGACGTTTGCGATGTTGGCAGCACAAAAAAATTACTTTTATACTATTTATATTCGTTTGTTAAGTAGAAAAAAAATATCTTCAACCAACACTGCGATACATTCAATTAATTCGCAAATGATTTGATTATCAAGTTTTACCATTTGTGGCTTTAAGTCTTTTAAAAACCAAAATTTGTTTGATTAAGTACTTTACACTACTTTTAAATTGATAAATCTTGTGAAAAACTTTTAAACATAATTGCCACTAACAGTATAGTTGTAGGAACCGCATCCGGGTATTCCCAGTGCTGACGAGTTTGAAAAATACGAAATAGCTGTCTTCTAGTTTTTGCTAGTATTTTTGCAATAATTCTGATTGATTAAAGGTGTAGTCGTCTTCAACAGCATTCTAAATTAGTATTAGCTGAACGTTTAAAAATCACTTAGGACCAAGCATCCCTCTTATTCTTAAAAAACTTTCAGCAAATTAATCACACGAATTTGTTTGCATAGACTTAGAAGTGATGATGAGATTTTTATCAAATAGTTTTTGTCAAAGGAGCACAGTAGAAAAAAAGAAGAAAAAATAAAAATAAGAATGACAAAAAAGAACAAAAACAGAAACATAAAGAAAGATAAAACAAGATATAGATGTCTGTTTTGTTTTTCTCTCCGTAGAAAAAACAAAATGAGTGACTAACTTATTATGTCTAAACAAGAGTTCAAAATATAGAAAAAAAGGAAGAGAAGACAGAAAATATTATAGTGAGTTATATGTGTACCTAAATCGGACAGTTTACTTCAACTTTTAAATGCCGACAAGTAGAATAGAAAAATCAAAGTGAGACTTACTAATCTTAAAATGGCCCACTAAGCAGACATCAATATATGCAGACAGAAAAGTAGTCTGTCTTGAAGTAAGATGATTAAGAAATAAAACCAAAAAGAAAGCTCCAGAAACTTAAGCATAGAAAGAATATCAGTACAGCAAAATGAGAAAAACAATTAGGTAGCATTTAAATTACAACTAAAAAAATAAAGAATCAGATCACAAAATCCAAAAAGAGGTGAGAAGTAGTTTTCACATCTGCACAACGAATGCAACTCTGAACTAAATTTGTAGCAGTCTTATGAGTTAGGCCGTGAATAATTAGCTTACATCGATCGTTGAGCACAACTAACTTCCACAAATGTTTATCGTCTTGAGACACTCGCATTCGTTTACAAAAAAAAGCCATGGACCACAAACCAACAAGAAAAACGACGAGGAAACTCAGACAGTAAGTGATTGTACCACTGCTTCTGGGTAAGACCGATAATTCTAGAAAATAAAGACAACTCAGTAAATAAATCAGAAAGAGACAGAATGAAACGTAACGGTTTATCACCCTTAGGACAACAGTAAACACAATTAGTAGAATTGGCAATGATTAATTAGAAGTACATTCATCAAAAAGACAACCAGTACGATTAGTAGCTATCGATACCACACCAAAACAGTAGATCTATCCAAGTCGTAAGATGAATTAAGAAAGTAAAAAAAAACAAATTGGTGCTATAGAAATCTTAGCATGTTGGTAATAGGATTTGCTAACCGCGAAAATTCGAAAATCGTATCGAATATTAACACGGCTGCAATCCACCAACGAATATAGTGAAAAGTAACTATATCAGTACAATTGCAAAAATTACCACCCGAGAGAACCAGTGTACGGCCGTTTCACTCTTTTGGGGATCATCAGCACTGGGAAATACTCTCTGATATATTTCCACAATTATACTGATATATTTCTATAGCTTATATTCATATTTCGTTCTAATAACATATAAAAGTGTCGTGGCTATCGCCATCTCGTGGTTAACGAGCCCACGTATAAAATATAAACAAATTCGTGCTATAAAGATCTTAGCATGTTGGTAATTACCAACATTGGTAATTACCAACATTGGTAATTACCAACATGCTAAGATTTCTATAGCACCAATTTGTTTATATTTTATACGTGGGTTCGTTAACCACGAGATGGCGACAGCCACAACACTTTTATATAAAAAAGAAAAGTCAATAAGGACTAAACACTGATAGATACATTAAATCAAAGCTAATAAAGAAATAGTAGCGTAAACCGAGGCTCCACGTTGGGGCTGCCAATTTTTGTTACTACGGTTAGCGGAGATGTCAATGAGTGGGCCTGTGGGAACAGAATAAAAAAGAGAACAAATAGGTGCCACTCCGTTTTAATGGCAAACTCCTCGATTCGGAGACACAGCTTAGTTATGCAAAAAAAACAGCTGAGAACTGAACATAATTAAATCTCTGAAGGCTAAACAGAAAGTAAAAATATAGCTTATGACATTAAATAAAACAAATACACATTAAATTACGCTTAAATCGTTGAAGAAACGTAGTTATGTAAAAGAGAATATTTCCAAATTAGAGACAAACTTACACTAAAGTCGTAGAAGGTACGCAACTATGTTATAAAAAAAATTTGAAATCACTTGCACGCAATTGTTAATTTTTACAAAAAACTTGTTCCAAGAACTTTCAATGCACAGAATTCTTCTCTCGTAATTCACTTCGTTAAAAACGTAATAGTAAACGACATGTAATTAAGGGAAAATGAAAATTCTTACAGTTCAAAGATTTCGAATAATTATAGATTACTACAGCAAGCACTGAACTAGAAAGTCAAAAAGGATCGTTCAAGGTATTTGATAAACTACTCTCCACCGGAATATTAACTTACGTTGAAATAACGAACCAGTTTAATAAACATACAATTTTTGGAAAACTAATGATTAATGACACCTAACAAAGTTGCACATAGACTGTTTGGTAAAGACTTCATCTTTACTGGTAACTATCAGTATATGTTGATAATCTTTGTTAGTAAACTTAGAATAGCAAGATCGTAAAAAAAAGATAAGAAATGCTAACAACTATCGTGTATTTGTTAGCGAGAAAGTGAACGAGAATCTGTATAAGCAAGTGCACGCATCTGACGTAAAAGCATCCGCTCAGTAATCACATCAACATAACAGTGATATGAATTCTAAAGAATATATCACGTAAAAAAATTTTAACAAAAAACGTGGCATAAATCTAATGTTAAATTAGTTATTTCGATATGATATAACGAGTACATAAATCAGTAATCTATATGATATATTGGAGTTACATAACATAATTACATTTCCTTTACTCTTTTACCTACCACAAATTATGTTCCATTGACATAACTAAGTTACTTTAAAAGACTTAACTCGTTAGTTTGACGATACATCACATTTACATCACAAAGTTACGTTTCAGTTATATTATGATTTTAAATGTTACATCTTTATTTACGTGCAAACTTTATGCCATTTTCATGTGATAAAATTGCTTTAAAATGATATATTGCCATATGTTTATTCTTAGTTATCGCTGCCTTAAATTATGGTTAGAACCTTTTTTTCTATAAGTTAATTTCAAATGTAAAAAATAGTTTACAAGAATTGATAAATATTATTTGAGTATTTTTTGAAATTTAACATAAATGCAACTTTAATCTCACTTCCTCTATGTTCTACCTTTACCTTTTTATATGTGAATTTTCTAGTATTATATATTAATTTCTTCAACTTTTTAAGGCTAAATTAAACTCGTTTTATGATTTATAACGCAGGCTTATCTTAATTTTGAGAACATCTGTTTGACCGGATTCAACTACGGATTACTGCGCATAAGAAAATTTTACAAAAAAATTATACTAGGTTTAACATCACTCAGAGATTACAATGACAACCTAGCCGTTAAGTTACTATTCATTTGTGACTTTTATGTAACGTAAATATATCACTGTTGTAACCAATATAACATGTACGTTACATTCATATCACATTGACATTTATTATGTTACGTCATATTGTTACGTATACAAGTAACAGTTGTTAATTGCGGCCAGCGTCATCTGCCAATATACACCGTCCCGCCTAGAAAAAACATGTATTTTAATTGACATTGTCGTTGATTTTTTTGTTTTTCTCGTGAATGATCAGCGAATGCTGTTGTGAAACAACATACGAGTTTATCTAAGCCGTTTTGTCAGTGCCGAGATTACTAAACCAATTGTTAGAACTGGTTTTGTGCAACTTCTAGTAGTCGTCCAAAACAGCAAACCCATCTAACAATATTGTGCTCTAGTGATCACGTTATCTTAGGAACAACTACCTTTTACAAACATTTAACAAAAAACTGTATACGAACTACTCTAGAATCTTCAGTTTTTAGCAGGTCTTCCAGTTTGCATCTGATAAACTCAAAATTGCCAAAAATATTTCAGACTATAGTTAAAAAAACGACTGGAAGCTTTGCGGAGGTTACCGTACGCTAAACGCTAGCGCCATCCTATACCACATATCAAAAATTTTGCTCAGACTCTTCTAGATAAAACAATTTTTTCAAAAACCAATTTAGTTCGTGCTTATCATTAAACTCCAATTACCATTGCGCTCTTCGGTCAGACTTTTTAAGGAATTATAGACAAGGTCTTGCAAATAAATTTTTGTTAGGTTTACCTAGACGACATTCTTATCGCATGATATTCACATAAAGATCACATGCGCTAACTCAAATTGTTATCGACGTTTTATTTCCAAGGCTGCTGCATTTTGAACACTTCTCAACTATCTTTAGGAAAATCTTAAAAGTTTGTTACTAACTATTTGCTTTAATGGGATTTGTTAGTACCAACTACGTCACCACACCTATCTGAGATGTCGGTGAGTAGGCGTGATTGTTAATGCTAACAAAAAAAATAGGCACCACTCTTATTTACTGGCAAAATCCTCAACTCGGAGCTACTCACTATCGAAGAAATTAAGATAAAAGTAAATAAACATTTAAAATTCATTTTGATAAAAGCGTAATAGTAAACGACGTACAATTAAAAAAATGAAAGTACTTACGCTTCAAAGATTTTGAATAATTATAGAAAGTTAAAATGCGGATCGATTAATGTATTCCATGAAGTAACTTCCCCACCACTAGAATATCGATTCATGTCAAAATAACTAACAATTGGTGTCGGCGTACCAGTGACGTGGTAAAGTTTAATTAACATACGACTTATGGAAAACAGGTTCATGGAGGTTTGTCTGGTCTAACAAGCATTCAAAGCATGTCAAGAGAGTATCGTCTAAGCCACCGTTTTAGCTCATCTTGAATCGGAAATGTTTCTACTCCACATTCCAACAACATGGTTAAGGTGAATGGCAACAAATAGTCTTCTTTTCAAAAAAAAACTTTTTGAGATCTGAGAAGAATTGCAAACTATTAGTCGTCTATCTCTTCATCAAACATTTTCGAGACAAGAACGAGAGAAGACAATTTCAAATTTTTACAGGTCACCGATCGACCATACACGCGTTTCGACAAAAATGTAAAAAATGCTCTCCACGACAGTTTCGTCATTTAGCTTTTATATCGCAGTATTCCATTTGTCATACTTCGGAGAAAGAAAGCATAATCGCAAATGCACTTGCCGAAGCACAAATACACGACCGAGAATCTGCAGATGCGTTTAAACTTACCGTCGACAAGTTTTTAATGACAATCACAAAATGGCACATCCAGAAGTATCAGTTAAAAGTCGTTTAATCGAACAGCGCCATTCTCATTGGAACTGCTTGTTTTAAACATATCTATTTAAAAATTGTAGGACCACTTTTCACTTCCAAAACCAAACGCTACTGCGTGATATGCATCGATTGATTTTTTTCAATGGCCCAGAACTTACCGCCATCAAATAAACGCTGGAAAAATCTTTGGCTTGGAAACGCGAAGTGTTCATACAAACCCGCTGTCCACGAAGTAGGATGAAATACAAAAATCATCAACGAGACAACGAACAATTTTGTGATATATACTGTCTCAATCGATAACATTTTATCAACGAAATATACAAGTAATACGCCAAAATACTACATAAAGAAGAAAGTCAATCGCCCACTAACACTTACCTGCAGTCGCGAACAAAACTTTCATTTTTGTCTAGAGAGACATAATCATTAATTCAATATAAAACGGAAGACTTACCTCTAGTTCTTTAGTATAGTAGCCGGTAAAAGTTGTTACTACTGTAATGTTACTTCCAATCTTTTTGAGGAGTATAAGCTTACATTCGACGAATTAATCTTAGGCACCCTTACGTTGAATGCGAACAAATTGCTAAACTAGTCAAACGATACAAGTCAACGTAACCAATAATTCACAAATTTGCAAGCAACTAAAGATTGAATTATAAATTTAATTGAAAGTAAACTGTTAATAATGATCTTAAAATAAACTAACGGTAACTGAGGGCTTAATACAAATAGTAACGCATAGCAAAATGAATAACCTTTAAGGCTTAGTAGATAATATTAAAATAGATAAATTACGTAACACAATTACAAAAAAGATAATACAAATTAAACGTTGCAGCGTAGGGCAAGTAAGTCACGTCAATAACGATACTTCACAGATATCCACAACTGTTTGAAATTCGAATGGAGCAAAACCTATAAGGTCATCAATCATTAATTATAGCAGCTTGGTATATTAAGTTCCAGAGAAGTACTATTTGCACTTTTAGTAGCTGGGTTGAAAAGAATAGTCTCTACTAAATTCGCTATAAAGAATAAAAATACGAAAATGTGAAACGTTGTTACTAATGACACGTAACACAGCTTATGGGTACTAAATAGCTACGCCAATACCATACCAAGCAAATTAATCAGAAGGACGTTTCTACCGACAATTGAAGTCAGCGATTTAATGTCACGAAAAGCAGCAATGGAGATTTTGTAGTAAATTTGTTACGAGAATTTTCTCGTTTCTCAAAGGCAAGCGACTAACTCAGTTTGATTCGGCAAGCGAGTCGCAAGTCTTGGTGTGCTAATCCTACACTAAATTAAAATTGCGTCAAACTTTTACTACTCTTTTTTATTTGATTTAAGTACAAAAATATGCGACGGTTAATATTATTTTGTCTTTGGTTATGACTTGACGGATGTCACGTCAACGTACTCAACGACAGTACATAAGGTTAAGGATGATATAAAGTTTGCAACTGATAGTTAATTTGGGTCAGTATGGTTTATGTTATTATTTTATTAAATAAGTTGTACGCTAAAACTTAACGGTTAGAAAATATAGTTGAAAATGATTACATAAAAGCAAAATTATACGAGACAAAGAAGTAGTACGTCAAGGCTGACATAGTTAAAGTTATAAACAAAGTAATACGATTCTGCTATTTCAGAAACAGGTGTGAGTTTTCTTTCGTTCTTTCCGATTACATAAAACGAAGTAGACTTCACATGTTACACATCCCGAAAACAGTCGGGTACAAAAACAGCGTGGTAACCCCACAAAACCCGATGGAAAAAGGTAAAAAGATAACGTGACGATATCATTTTTGGTCATTGTTTTTCTACCTGGAACGTAGCGTAATTAGCCCAATCGTTGAATCCGACCAATACCTGGAATACGTTTTCTCACTACTGAGGAAAATTCTGCAGAAAGAAACACTACTTACATGTTGTAAAATAACACTAAAATACATAAATAAATGTAAAGAGCAAATAAAATGACCGTTATTTGCAGTATCGCGTTTAGCTCCACCCGTAAAGTGATTTGACAAACAGTAGCGGCGTGTAAACCAGTGCTGCCGTTAATTTAAAATAATATATTTTTGACAAATACATAATAACGACATGTAACAAATTTTACTTGGGATTTGTGCTGCTTTTTGTGTCGATCTTAAGTCTTCCGCAGCTAATCTTGTTTATTGTGAACCTGGTGAATTTCTTACACTAAAAAACTTCGTTTAAGCTTAAGCCCTGTTTACTTTGTTAAACAATTTTGACGTTTCTATGATCTACACCCAGTGGCAAGAACTAACCATCTGAATCATCAAACTCTTAAATACGGAAGGTCGTATTTTACGTTTAAGGCAGCGACAGAGTTAAATACAAGTGTAGAAGTTTGAAAAGCTAGTGAACGAAGGAAGTGGAATTAGTAATAGTAGTAAGAGGGCAGAAGGAGAGAGAAAGAGGTGGGCAACGAAAGAAGGATGTAAGGGCAAGAAAGCATAAATAATTAAGTGAAAAGTGTAACACTGTGGTGGAAAAGTATAAAACTGTAACGCACAAGTTATATTAAGGGGAATAAACAATACGATCGAGAAGGTAGGTGATTAATAGGAATTATTGCATTTAATACAAAATTAAAGCGACGTTTAAACACGAAAAGAAAGAAAAGAAGTACGGAGGAATAAAAAGAAGAAAGGAATGAATAAAAGAGAGAGAGAGAGAGAAAGAGGAAAAAGACAAACAACAAACATTTGAAAAAAGAAAGAAAGCAAGACATTAAAATGATAACGGAGAAAAATGGAGGAAACAGCTCAATAACAGAAAAAAGGAAACAAATGGAGGAACTAAAGAAATTAATGAGAGAGATGAAACAGATCGAAAAATACATGCAAAGAATAAGACCAGAAATCAAAGAAATAAAAGCAAAAATGGAAAAAAAGAAAAGAAGTGGAAGAAAGAAAAAGAGGAACTGGTAAAAAGAATAGAAAAACTGGAGAAAAAAGCGGAAGATGAGGAGAGATGGAAAAGAAAAGATAATATTGTAATAAATGGGTGAAGAAGTAAAGAACCACAAAAAGAATTAGTATTAGTGTTGGAAGAAAAGTTAAACGTGAAAGTAGAAGATAAAAAAGTGACAGTGATATGATGATGGGTGGAAAAACAGAAGGTGATGGCGGAGAAGGAAAAATTAAAGAACACAACAATTTATATAAATCACGATTTGACATGGGAAGAAAGGAGAGTATAAAGAGAAATAATAAACAGAGCGGTGGAAAAAGAGCGGAAGGGAAAAGAGTATATAAAGTATATAAAGAGTTATAAAAAGTATATAAAGAGTTAGGATACAAGAAAATGGAGATAGACGGAGAAATATATAAGTATATGTAACGACATAGACAGAGAGCTGAGCAGAAAAAGGGGAGAGAAAGTGGGTAGTCAAAGAACAAAAAACTAAAAGATGAAGAGGGGGCGAAAAAAGAAAGAATTACAAAAAAAAGGAATAATGAGTAACGGAAAGGGAAAACACCACGAAAGAAGAATAAAGGAAAGTAAGGAAAAAGCTTAGAGTATTATTTGGAACGTAGCGGGAATAAAGAACAAGGAATAGAACCTTTGAGAGTTCATCAGGGAACAGGATGTAGTAGCATTACAGGAAACCTGCATCCATGAGGGTGGGCTGCCAAATTTTGAACAACCAGCTTGCTATTATTTCAAACAAAAAAAAGGTAAATTAGTAAATTGTTTTCATTAATTTTTGTACAGTATACAATATGTAATATATATAACAAAACAAAACATTTATTGCACAAAATAACTAAACTAAACAATGATTGCACAAAAAACTAATAATGTCCAAATTATATATATGCATAATTAATTAATTAATGTAGAGTCCATATGCCTTGCTCATTTGCAAAAACATCATCAATTAATTAATTTAACAAGCGGCTCGCCGAGTTTCAAAAATTTTAACAACCGGTTCGCGCGAGCCGGACCGAAGAAAAAAGATGGGACTCGTGAGAAAAAGAGTTGCCGGAAGAATTTGAGTGGGTAGTGCAACATGCAGAAAGAGAGAAGTGTAAAAGGAGTTCAAAGGGGGGTATACTAACAGGAATAAGAAAAAAACGACTGAATTAAAAAGAGAAAGTAGAACAGAAGATGAATTGTAGAAAGAAACATACAGTAGAGAAAAACAAAAAGAAAAATAGTGACGGTTTATAACAGCAGAATGAAAGAGACAAGAAAAAACATAGAAGAAATGATAAAAGAAAGGGAGGAAAAATTGATAATATTAGAAGGGGACTTTAACACGAGAATAGAGAAGAGACGGGAATACAAAAAAGGAAAGGAACGGGAAAGAGACGAACAAAGTACAAAGTGATAAATAAAGAAGGAGTAGAACTGCTGGAAATGTGCAACGAGAAGGGGTGGAAAATAATGAATGGGAATAGAGAAGAAAAAGGAATGAGGGAGTATACGTATATAAGAGGAAGGGAAGAATCAATAATAGATTTTGTAATGACAAATGATGAGGCTGGAGAAAAGGTGAAAACATTTAAGATGGGAGAAAGCGTGGACTACCAACCATTGAAATTGACAATAGAATGAAGAGATAGAGAAGATGAAGAGTACATAACGAAAAAAAGAAATACAAAGAGATAATAGGGAAAATTTGTCTAAATTGTTGATCATTTGTATTTGTTTTTGATTTAATTAAGCGTTATCTGCATAAACGCAGATTCAATTTGCATTCTGCTAACGCATATTTATTGCAATATACTGCACTACATAGAAACTAGGTTTGCTGATATATTGCAATTTTACTATAAATAGTTTAAAGTAAATTTTTTAAATAGCAATAGTAAATAGTTTATTTTTATTAGCTATCAGCTCTCTTTTCAGAGACATTCCACTTAAAAAAACGTTAACAACAAAGTGTGACTCAAAGTTATCAATTTTTTCGGCGAATTTTTACGAAGCGTTTTATCTATAACGCATAGTCTCGAGTTTTGTTCAGTTTAAATGTGTTATAATTAAAAAATGAGTAATTTGACGGTTAGATATCAAAAGTAACATAAACGATAAAATGGAGCCTAATAATCCAAGTTTTGACGATAAAATGTGCGTATTTAAATCAATTTGACATCAGTTCGTTTTTTACTATGCTTCAAATTTGAAAAACTGTCTTCAAGATCAAAACGTAGGTTTCAAACAAATAATTTTTTTAATTTTAGGTTTAATCTGCATTATTCGTTTAGTGATTACTACCCAATGTCCAAAGAAAAATTGGGACACGTTTATGTGTTCAATCACGTCACGTTCGATAGCGACAGTCTTGGACCGAGATACGGAACCATGAAAGATTGCAGAGACATAGAGGAAGTGTTTCAAAACTTAAAATTCGATGTTATCATTTACAACGATCTTGGTTACAAAGAAATTCTTCAGAAACTGTCTAATAGTACGTATTTTTCTGAGAAATCGGCAATTAATTTGGTACTTTAGTAGGAAAAATGAATTACTCAAATTATAGTTGTTTGATCATTTTTGTCTTAACGCACGGTAAAAATGGAAAACTTTTCGCTCGAGACACCGATTATTATCCTGATGTGTACTGGAAGATTTTTAATGATAGCGCCAGTTTAAGACACAAGCCCAAGCTGATTTTTATACAAGTAAGTTGACTACAAGTAAATTTCTTTTTCTAAGGTGTGAGTAGGATTCTTGTGGTGATGAAGCTGAAGACGAAATATATAATGTTAGTATACACCCTGCGGCACAAGCTGACTCTGTAAAAAGTTGTATAATTCCACACATTCCTGATGTACTACTCATGTACTCCTGTTATGACGGTAGAATACTCAGGAAGCTTAACACAGTTATCTAAGAACGTTCTACTTTAGGGCCTTACTCATGGAGAAGTTCAGTCACTGGGTCTTCGTTTGTACAGTGCATTTGCAAAGAGTTTACACAAACCGCAACAACGGCTGATCTTTTAACCATTCTTACTTTTATCAATCGAAGAATGTCGCTGTACTTTATTAAACTACCAGATAAACTCAGTGACGATAAAAAGCAAGTTGGCACAGTAGTTAGTACTTTAACTAGAATACTCTATTTTGGTACCATAAATCAATGAACTAATATTTTATACAGGAAATAGAATCAATAAACAACTAATTTTTATGGTTTTATTATTATTAGCAACGTTACAAAAATGTTACCGAAATTTAACGAAAGACTTATCGTGTACGTATAATTCCGAGTTTAGTAAGGTCGAATATTTTGCCGATCAGCATAAAGTTCGACATTTCGCGCACCTTATCGAAAGTGTAACAAAATGGAAGGTAGTGATCAAAATTCGGAACATACAACGACAAGGTACGTATTTAAACTGACCTTACGTTGTTTTATATTAAAAAACCGAAACCTTGACAGATTATAAACAAGGCGTGGGGCAATACACTCTCGCCTTCAAAATAATAAAAACAAAAGCGTATACTGTTTTAGCCTGCGGAATATTCAAAACATATGAATTACGTACGCAGGTATAAACGTATCTTATTACTTCAATAGATGTTAACTGTTTACTTAATATTTATATGCACAATGTATCTTTTGTTGTAAATAACTGTATTTTATCAATAAATAATCACGAAAATGCACACTAGTGTTTTTACATTAGAGATCTTAACGGTAACAAAAAAACAACGATTACACTAATAAATAATTGAAACAATGTTGCCAACGCAAAACCATAGAAAAATAAATACAGCTTATTTTCAATACTTTCTGTTTTGTTATTGTTATAAATCCGTTTATTAATAATAATAATTGGTAGGCTTTGGACTCCTGGGTCACGGAAGATTTGTACGATTTGAACTACTACAGCGTACTTTAACTACCAACTAGAAGGTTATTGTAAATGTAGTGTTGTTATTTGGGTTGCCTATGTATACAAGATAGACCAATGTTAATTTATATTGCTATTTTAATAAAATATAATTTTCAATTACATAGCAAACGGAGATGTGATAAACACTAAATTTTAAATTCTGAATCCAACAATTTACTTCGTATGTCCGAATAATATAATTTATTCGATAGTTTTTAAGCTAAAAAGACGAAAATTAAAGAGTAAATATAGTTAAATCAAGATTGTATCATTCATTCTAAAGTTTTTTTTACACAAAATTTGATTTAAATTATAATTGTAAATAATTAAGTTTATGCCTTTCCCATATGTTTTATTTATTTGCGTGCTTAAATAAAGTCGTTAATTTTGATAATCATGGTCTTTTTTACCATTATATACATTACTGCTCATTATTGGATTTCACACTTCGTTTAGTATCTTAATAGTGAATATTCACAAATTACGCTATGCAATAGCGTTGATTGAAAAAGCTACAATAGTTTTAGCATAACTAGCTTTGGGTACTTAAATAAAAATCGAAACATAGTATCATGTTTTTTATTAAGTTCACTACGTTCACAATGCCTATGTGTACAGAGAAAGAACGTAAAAGAAAACTCTTAGGCTGCAGCAAACAAAAATTATTAACAACTACGGTATAATAGTGAGTATACAACAAAAAAATAAATTAAATGTGATTAACATACCAGGGGTGTTAGTTGAAATTTGCCGGTTTTACTCATAGATGTTGCTAGACATATGTGTACATTTCTATGATTTCGCATCTATGTAATATATTTCTATTGACATTAATCTTGAAAAATACACAAGTTACAATCTGCCAAAATAATAGCATCATAGTTGTTTAGCTCAGTGAATATGTCGAGTTTCGTTCCAAGTAAATCGCATTTGCGGCATTCGTTGCTTTTCTTATTTCATCAAACGAAAAAAGCAGTTGAAGCTCATCAGTTGCTGGTAGAAACTTATGGTGAACATGCTCCAGTGATTAGAACATGTCAGACATGGTTTCGTCAGTTTAAACGTGGAGATTTCGAATGAACATCCTGGTGCTGCGAAAAAGTTCGAAGACGAGGAATTGCAGGCGTTATTGGATGAATACCTAACCCAATCGCAACAACAATTGGCACAAACACTACATGTGACCCGAGGAACTATTTGTCAACGTTTAAAAGCCATGGGAACGATCCAAAAGTATGGAAAATGGATACCACACCAACTGAACGATAGACAAATGGAAAATTTGTGAAATGCTGCTTCAAAGGTTTGAAAGGAACACTCTAAAAGCATTGAATTGGGAAATATTATCGCACCCGCCGTACTCTCCAGACCTCGCCCCGTCCGACTATCACATTTTCGCATCGATGGGACACTCACTCGCAGAGCAGCGCTTCGCCAATTTTAAAGAAGTCGAAAAATGGCTCTTCGAATGGTTTGCCTCGAAAGAGAAAAAGTTTTTTTGGAATGGTATCCATGATTTGCCTGAAAGATGGGCAAAATGTGTAGAATCCAATGGTCAATACTTTGAATAAAAAATTTTTGAGATTCTCTTTGGAATTAAGTGTTTCCTTTATTGAAAAAACCGGCAAATTTCAACTTACACTCCTGGTACATTAAAAACTATTATAATTCTGAGAAAAAAAGGAAAGTATCTTCTTTTTCTTTACACTGCACATTTAATATTCTTGAGAAGTAGAAGTGGCCATTCCGGTAGACGTTGTTGGTTTTCAATTTGTTTTCATAAGATGGTAGTCTGTTTTGTCTCATTCTTCTTACGCGATTGCGCCAGTATCTTCCCCTTTGTACAATCTGGAAAAAAAAAGAAAATTCATTAAACCATTTAAATGTAACAAACAAAAAGCTATGAAAAAAAAAGAAAAATGATTAAAAAGCTGAAAAAAACAGAAAATTTATTAAAACACTTAAATTTAATAAACAAAAAGCTATGAAAAAAAAAGAAAAATGATTAAAAAGCTGAAAAAAACAGAAAATTTATTAAAACATTTAAATTTAATAAACAAAAGCTATGAAAAAAGAAAAATGATTAACAAGCTGAAAAAAGAAAAACGATTAAAACATCTAAATTTATTAAACTAAAACCTAAGAAAAAAAAGAAAAATGATAAAAAAGCTGAAAAAAACAGAAAATTCTTTAAAACATTTAAATTTAATAAATAAAAAGCTAAGAAAAAAAAAGAAAAATGATTAAAAAGCTGAAAAAAACAGAAAATTCTTTAAAGCATTTAAATTTAATAAACAAAAAGCTATGAAAAAAAAAGAAAAATGATTAACAAGCTGAAAAAAAAAGAAAAACGATTAAAACATCTAAATTTATTAAACTAAAACCTAAGAAAAAAAAAGAAAAATGATTAAAAAGCTGAAAAAAACAGAAAATTTATTAAAACATTTAAATTTAATAAACAAAAAGCTATGAAAAAAAAAATGATTAACAAGCTGAAAAAAAAAGAAAAACGATTAAAACATCTAAATTTATTAAACTAAAACCTAAGAAAAAAAAAGAAAAATGATTAAAAAGCTGAAAAAAACAGAAAATTTATTAAAACAGTTAAATTTAATAAACAAAAAGCTATGAAAAAGAAAAATGATTAACAAGCTGAAAAAAAAGAAAAACGATTAAAACATCTAAATTTATTAAACTAAAACCTAAGAAAAAAAGAAAAATGATTAAAAAGCTGAAAAAAACAGAAAATTTATTAAAACATTTAAATTTAATAAACAAAAAGCTATGAAAAAAAAAGAAAAATGATTAAAAAGCTGAAAAAAACAGAAAATTTATTAAAACATTTAAATTTAATAAACAAAAAGCTATGAAAAAAAAAGAAAATTCATTAAAACATTTTATGAACCTAATCTACACATATATGGCAATTGCAATTTGCCAAATCTGCCATCATAGGATTTCTTCCAATTCCAGGATACGCTCTTCGGACGTCTTCCATAAATCTTAAAAATTTTGCGGTTCTTCCTTGGATGTTGTCCAAAATGTTTTTTCTATACATCCATTCTCCGATATAGTTTTCTGCGAGATCCACTGAGTTGCAGGACTGCAGAGTCTTTTTCAGCTCCCGCCAAAACCTCTCGCAAGTGTTGGTGTGAATACGGAATGGTACAACACCTGCCTGTGGCGGTGGGCCAATCCATGTCTTGTCCACACATTCTTCGGACAGTCTTCCAATAGGAATCCATATGGGGTCTTCATCCTGCGGAGGGTTTACAAAATGCTGCGAGTGATTTACAGTTAAGTGTGCTGCAAAAACTTCTCCTAGCTGATTATAAGCTCGCCACTCGTCCGAGCATATAACGGATTCCTGGTCGATACAATCTTGGGCAATCGGTAGGAGAGTATCCGCGTTCCTTCGATGAACAAGCACACCAAACCGTCGTTTCGTCGTTCTACTGATGCCTCCAAACAGCCAGTACTGACGCCACATATTCATTCTTCCTATGTTGTACTTCCGCTTGAAGAGATGCGTCTCATCTATCTCGACGACGTCTTCTGGTCCTCCAATTCGTCCCAACTCGTGCCAGGCTACCTTATTGGCAACATCTCTACAATAGCTGTACCACGCTACCGCAGTGTCCGTTGCGATTTCCAATTCGGAAATCATGGTACTTAAATTAACACCTGTTACCCATAGGTACATCCCCATTAAAACCGTGTGTGCTCCTACTTCTCGTAGCCTGACTCTTTCCAGGAAAGTGTTGACCGTTGCCTCTCTCTTGTGATGTGGTGGTATGGGACACCGATATCGCCAACCCAGCATTCTCGTCCTGTCTGAACTCGTTCCCATTTCCACTTCACACACCGGGCATATCTTCGGAGTATGGCGATCTGGAAGCACTTGCAGGTGCTGAAACAGTTCAATCCCTCGCCGGTTGGCTTCTTTTTCCTCTGGAGTATCCCTGTAACCAAAATACAGACCAAAATCATACATGGAGACATTAACACGGTTCAATAGACGATCCATCACAAAACAAAATAAAAACGAAGAAATTTAAACACACTCTATAAAAACAAACTAAAATGTACAATATTCAAAAACGCGTAATCAAAAAACTTCTACTACACTGTAAATATCGCAAGCCAAAAAGTAGTAAACGTAAACGAATAAAAAATTCGAGTACTGAAACACTTGCTATCGCTGATGTTATATGTGCTGTTTGCTAATGAAGTAGGAGTGGGGACATGCGGCACAAGAAAGAAAATATCGTGGAAAATTAAAGTGAGCGGGTAAATACAAAGTGCAAAAATTACAGCGCAAAGTTGTCAACGATAACTAAATCCTTAAGCCGATTATACAATGACCATTGCTATACAATAGGTAACCTGTCGTTGGGAGTATAAAAATTACCTGGTAACGCATATTCACAGAAATGCAAAAATACAAAACTTTTTTTATTTAAAATATTTGAAGAAAACTGGTATCTATATATTGTAGTCCAATAAATGCGTTTCTGGTTATGGTCATAAACTTAAAAAGGATTATACCAATGATTATACCCTTTAGCTCACTAAAATCTTGTATGTACTTATTATTACAGATGTTGCAAACGAGAGAAAACTTTCACAAATAAATAAAAATTTATATGAAAATTTAAATCATAGGATTCTTTTAAACACACTCTTTACAAATAATTGTTTTTGTAAGCGTACTTTAGAAAAAACTGGATTTTTTATCAAACAACATTGTAAGCGTATTGGATAACATCTCTAATTTAAATTAAAAAAATTTAAAATGCAGGATTTATGAAAATTGCAAAAGTTATTTTAAAAAAAATAAATTTAAATCTTATAAGTGTTTACTAAATTTATACCATCCGTGTGACGTTGATGTAACATAAAAAGAAAAGCCAAATGCAGCTTTTACAGTATTTGCTATTAATTTCAATAACTGTTAAATTATATTTATCTAGACATAGGTAGATATTAATTTCTAAAATTATAAATAAAATGAGTTGAAAGAAAAACGTTGATATACACTGAAAAAAAGCTTTCTATTAATATTAATGAATGGCTTTCATCAGTTTGATTTACATTGGTTTAATGAGATATCAGGTTTCATTGAGTGATAAATCTGACGAACATTAAATTTGTTTTAAAAATTCTTTAATTTATTACTGCATTTCGTTGTCTCAATGAAAATTATGTTGGATTATAAGAAAATATTCATTGACCAAACTTTTACTAAACATAGATAAAATAAATGGATGGGTTTATCGGTGTTAACATTAATGTTGATGATTGTATGAACAACATTTCTTTCAAAGTAAGCACTTTATAATCTTAATAGCAAAGAAATTCGTTTTATCAATGTGTGAAACTGTGGAGGGCTTGCACAGCTAAATTTTGTAGTTATGTTCAAAGGTTATATTGATCTTAATATGCTAGTGGACGCCAAGTAGACGCATTTGCATATCTGCACGTTTGTAACCGAAGAATTTGACACTTATTGGAAGGCATGTCGACAGTTTCGTATGGCAGAGATTAAAACCATGGATAGTACAGCGTTGTAGTTATGAACCTGTTCATATAAACAATGATTTTAGTGATTGATTAAAGAATTTTTTTAATTTCAATGTTGTTATATTCATTGTAACAATGATTTAATACTTGGAACCAATTTTTATGCATTTTTCATTGAAACAATGTTTATATTATTTCTATTTATGCTACTATTTGGTTGAGTGTAACGTAAACGAAAAAGAGCTATTCTAATACGAGAATGTAATTAGTATTTCTTTAGAAGCATTCTTATACTTTCTAGAAATGCTTATGCCGTTTAATCACTTGTAAAGCATGTCAATCAGGATTTGCACTTCAAAGTAAATCCTGATGCAACTTTTGTTGGGCTATTTTCCTGTTTCTTTAGAAATGCTTTTTAGATTTTACAAACTGCAATCCCTTAGTAAATAACAGTTTTATAAAGTTTAAATCACATCCTGAAAAAAATAGATATACTTGACTTAGCAGGTTTACTGTCTTAACCGACGATATCATATATTTAATGTGATAAGCACGTGTATTTGTCCCGACAAACAACACGTTCATGTTACAAATAATAATATCCTGTGGAGATAAAAGATAGCTAATGCAGTATTTTTAACAAAGATGTTGGTACCATATTAGTCGCGCGAAAAATTATTGGCGATGTAAAGAAGATAAAGAAAAGAAACTAAAAATTTGGAATAAAGTTACGATTAAAATTTAATTTGAACAAGCTTAAGTGTCAATACTAAACTTAAATTCACTTATTTTCTATAGAAATATCGCATTCCAGTTGTATCGAAAGAAAACAATAAAATGAAGTTGATCATGAATGTATTTCCAACAATCACCAATTGTTCTCTCTATTAAGATACCATTATAGATATATTACTATAGTATTCCTGAACCCTTTTGAAACGACACGGTCTTTTTTGACTAGTTGTGTTTGTTGTATCGACGTGATCAAAAACTTTAACGAGTACATAAATATAATAAAAAAAGTAAAATGATTCTAAATGGGACAGGAAACCACTTGCTTTTGCCCCAACTTCATTTTTTTCAAATTTTGACAGTTCGGACATAAAATCTATAATACTTAAATCATTTGTTAAAATTGAGTTCATAGAAAGAAATGTAATTGTCCATCTAGTAGGACAAAAAAGGCGAAGATTTTCACTATTCATTTTGAAATTGAAAAATATCCCTAATCGTTTCGAAGAACTTCGCACAAATGTAATTATATCTTGAGCAATATTTAAAGCGTTTCGGCGATTTGTTTGAAGCTGAACACTATCCTGGGCAACCAAGTTCAAATTTTGAGCTAGGCAATGCACAAAAAATGGCTCTAGTTTCCAACGCAACAAATTGGGTTCGTACACCAGTCACTGTACCAGGCATATTTGCAGCTCTATCAAAGTACTGACCACGACAAAATTTAACAGACATATAAAATCTATGAAGCACATCAAGAATGATTTTCAATAATGTAGCAGACTGGGTATTTAATGTTTCGTAAAAACAAAAAAAATGTTCTTCTACATCATAATCAGTAGACACATATCGAAAACATATTGAGACTTGCACTTTCACATGTCACTGGATTCATCGATAATGATTGCATAGTATTTTGCATCTTTTAGTTGTGCAATAAAATGTCTAAGAACTTGATGAGTAATTATGCTAAGAATGTCGTTGCCAATATCGTGAGATAACCATTTATATTTATCTCTAGCCAACCATCGCTTAAGATCGCTACAATCTGTAGCTCTAAGGTTTAACAAACTCAATAAATTACTACTTTCATCGTATGTCCACGAATAACCAATCTTTGAATTGCTAAATATTTAATTAAGGAATTAAATTGAAGTAACGCCACATGCGCTTCTAAAATTTCTTGTGTTTTTATGGATGAGAGCTGCATCGACACATTGCATTTATTTTTTGATTTTGTGTATATTTTAAGACTTGCTTCTCGATGACAAGCTGAATTTTCGTGTAATAGAAATCTTTCAAAAGCTTTATTCTAAGACCTAAATCCAGATAAAATAAATGCCATATCTTTCTTCGTTAAAAACGAAAGCAGTTTTTGTTCGAAAGCATCCTTGCATATTTTACACAATACCTAATCGGTAACGGTGTTAACGCATTCAGAGTCTGCTTTTGTACTTTGATAATAAACAATCCAAAGGAACGAGGATTTTCATGTTTTTTTTAAACCACGTTACTAATACTAGTTACTAATATTAAACAAATATCATGTATATAAACACTTTATTTTAGTACTTACATAAAATCTAATTCAAAATAACTCAAAATCAAAAAATGTCGTTCACTTGCAACTTCAATATTCAAAAAGTGCGTCGAGAATCTAGTCGAAATGTTTGGAACAACACAAAAATAAGTGCCCTTTCATAAAACCTTATGTAAACTATTAATAAAATTTCAATCTCTTATTAATTATTCTTTTGCGGCGGCTATTTGGTAACTCTAAAACATTTTGGTAGTTACCTACATAGGTAATACTTTAATGATATTTGAAAACGTCCACGTTATCTGCAAGCTTTTTGAAAAATGTAGCCCACCCTAAGCCCGACCTCACGAGTCGCCACTACTCTAGACATCTGATAACTTTACTTCTTAAAACTGCAAAATGTTTATTATCCAATGGTTTTAGTTGTTGTAAAAAGAATACAATTAATTTATATTTTATAATTTCTTTAAAATATGAGATCCAAAGAACAGTAAATTCATAGTTTGATTGTAATAGAAAAACAAAAACCTCGTTTAAATTTTATTTTAACAATGCGTTTGTGTCGGTGGGTGATTAAGATAAGAAAAATGATCTGGTTTCTAAAATCTAAATCTACAAGAAAGAGAAAACGAGTAAAAAAACGCCATAAAGATACCAAAATAAGTTAAATTTGTTTAATGACAACTCCTTTGATTTTTTTATAAACAAGTCGAATAGTATAAGATTACAAATTACATTTATTGTATTAGCGTGTCGTATTTTATTAAAAACTGCGTGTACGTACTCGCTTGTCACCAGATGAGGAAAAATTTCTGAGTTTTATTGTTTTATTGAACAGTTTTGTTACGATCACTTTTCTTTTATTAGTCTTACTGGCGGCATTTTAAAGAATACAGCTATAAGGAACAGATGGGCTGACCATTGATAACGGTACTTTTTCGGGAATGGTAACTTATTCTTAGATCATGAAGCCCTTGTAAAAGTTCAATGTTCGAAATATTATTATACAACTTTTGTAAAAATGTATGTTTGTCGGGTAACAATAATTAATTAATCTCAACGTGCGCGATTTTTATTGTGGGTGCTAGGAACCCACATAAAAATTATTGTGGGTTCAAAAAGTAGCTCGAACCCACGAACTCGGCGCCTATGATTAAATTGGTTTCATTTCTTTTCTTATCTATTTGTTTGTTGTTTGAACATAGCGTCTACTAATTTCCATGCTATTGCATAATCAAGCGATTTGCTCTGTATAGATAAAGAAAAACAGGGGACGTTATTGTTGTAATCCTACGATTACTTGGGATCGTTTCGTCTATAGTTTTCGAGGTTGTCAATAAAAACGACGTGTTAAATGAATTTAACTTTATTAAAAAGATTTGATGCTTTTAAATGCAATGCCCGCCGGACACTTGTACCTATACATAGGTATCACAACATTATGATAAACAAATCTATAATTGCAAATGCTGTGAACACGTTCTCAAAATTGCTTCATTAATGTCTAATAACACATAAAAGTGATTTGCCACCTGGCTTAAACTTGAATTAAAAATTACCTCCTTCATGGATTCGTAGTCTATAATCGATGTTAGAGCTTTGTTTGCTCCACCATCTGGTTGCGCCTATTTTCTGTTACCGATATAGCTTTTCATGTCTAGCAAATCGACTGTTTGTTTGTTATCCCCGTAACGACGATAATTAATACATTACAAAAGAAGACATTTTTTGGACTTTGAAATTTTTTCGTCAAATTCGACCTATAAAATCGCTAATTTTGACTCTTCTATTAGTTTTTTTAGCTTGAAATTTTGTATGTAAGCTCTACTTTTTAAACTTGATGGTTGTGTAAAATTACGTTCGTTTATCTCAAAAACAAAAATTATGTCATTGGAACTTAGAAAATTTTTACCAAGAAACTTGAGCATTTGGGATCCGGGGTTTTCATACTTGCACTTATTTTTCAGCGTTGAAATTTTGCACGCCGATTATAATCGTTATACTTAATTACTTTACCAAATTTCGTCCCATTATCTTCAAAACTAACGACGATAATTAATAAATTGCATTTTTTGGACTTTGAAATTTTTTCGTCAAATTCGACCTATAAAATCGCTAATTTTGACTCTTCTATTAGTTTTTTTAGCTTGAAATTTTGTATGTAAGCTCTACTTTTTAAACTTGATGGTTGTGTAAAATTACGTTCGTTTATCTCAAAAACAAAAATTATGTCATTGGAACTTAGAAAATTTTTATCGAGAAACTTGAGCATTTGGGATCCGGGGTTTTCATACTTGCACTTATTTTTCAGCGTTGAAATTTTGCACGCCGATTATAATCGTTATACTTAATTACTTTACCAAATTTCGTCCCATTATCTTGCACTTATTTTTGTATTAATATTCATACTTTTAATATCAAAGTTTTAATTTTAATTATATTATTTATTACAAATAAATACATTATGGAAGTTAAATTATATTAAAATGACAAAATAAATTCAAATAAATACAGTTTATACACGTTATTATAGTAATTTCCAATTTTTTAAATAGGAAAACGCATGTATATAGGCAACCTATATTACAAGCATGCATTTATAATACGTTACTAGCTTGTAGTTAAAGTACGTTGCGGTAGTTCAAATCGCTCGAAACCCAAGAGCCCAAAGCCTACCGTGTCTCTTGTCCCTACATAACCTACTGATACAACATCCCTTCCCTTAAAGGTGCCTTTTCTGCTAAGGAAATTCGGCTATTCGATAGTTGGTTATTTAGGGATTGTAGTGGGGGACTTTATAACTTGTTAATGGGTGTATTTTTTGCAAGCGGTATTCGGTTATTTGGGTAATGATTTTCGTATAGTAAACATTGACCCTAACCTAAAATTTATCAAATAAGAACGACAATGAATCGCACGTTATTAGCTTTATTACTGTGGAGAAGAAAGAAAATTAACGATGGACCAATCCGCAAAAGAAAATGTACTACCAGAGTGGGTATAAGTAGTTTGTGAAACATGAAACTTGTGTTTGCACACAAGAACTTACAACCCATATGAAAAATATTTTGTAGGTACATACAATCTTGCAACAAAGAAATACATTTGGTGTAGATGGTTTATTTCAAGAACTTCGACTTGATTCTGATAGATTTGTGAATTATTTTAGAATGTCATCCGAGTTATTTCAAAGATTATTAGACATGACAGCACCACATATAATCAAAAATGATTCATTTAGAGATGATGTTATATCACCTACTCAAAGATTAGCATTAACACTGAGGTAATAATATACATAATGTAATATGTAATGCATGGGACATATATTTTTGTGTGTGTCGTAGATATCTCGCTTCAGGAGATAGCATGACTAGTTTATACTACGCATATCGGATTTCCCTCACTATGGTAAGCAATATAATAAGAGAAACAACGGCAGCAATTTGGAATGCTCTTGAAAGCATAGTATTTATAAAATGTGAGGAGAGCAGGTGGTGTCAAGTAGCAGCAGATTTTGATGAAAAATGGAATTTTCCTCATTGTCTTGGCGCTATAGATGGAAAACATGTGGTTATCCAGGTAAAGTAATGCTCTACAAATATTTGCACATAAATTGAACTTGATTTTACAGGCACCAAAAAATAGCGGATCCACATTTTTCAATTACAAGCATTCTCACAGCATAGTGTTACTGGGAGTTGCAGATGCCAATTATTGTTTTTCCATAGTCGACATAGGGGGAAGAGGTCGAGAAAGTGACGGAGGAATTTTTAAAAAATCAAATTTCGGCAAGGCATTGTACGACAATAAATTAAGTATACCTGCAGATACTACTCTAGGCAATGATAGAAAATTGCCATATGTATTTGTCGGTGACGAAGCATTTCAACTAACCACCTTCATGCTGCGCCCATATCCTGGACGAGGTGTTAATGCGCACCTTGATCGATCAAAACAGATATTTAACTATCGACTATCTCGGGCACGCCGAATAATTGAAAATGCTTTTGGGATTCTTGTGGCAAAATGGCGAATATTTAGAAGGCCTATCAATTGCGAAATTGACACGGTGATAAATATTATAAAAGCAACTGTTTGCTTACACAATTTCATTGTAAAAAATAATACAGTGGAGTATATTCAACCTGGTTTAGTAGATGCAGAACATAATGGAGATTTAGTGGTTGGTGAATGGCGACGTGATGTTGACAGAAGTTGTATTCAAGATTTACCACAAGTAGGATCTAATAGTTATTCAAAAACTGCAGCACATATCAGAAATCAATTTGCTCAATATTTTATGGAAGAAGGTGCTATACCCTGGCAGTGGGATAGATCACACAACTAATATTAATTAGTTTTATACTAATAAACATTGTTGATTTAATATACTTTATAATTAAAACGATAGAAAATTTCATGTTTGTCTTGTAATTCTGTATATAAATAACTTAACAAACTTGTTTATTCATACAACTGTTCTTGAAGTAGCTGTAAAAACTTAATTTGCAGTACAGCTCTTTTCCGTGCTTCTAGTTTTTTCATTTCTAATGCCAACATTTGGCAAAAATGGTCGCTACTGCCAAGTTTTTCTTGCGGTTTGGTTAATTCTGCCACAATTAACTGGTCCACTTTACTCAATTCGGGTTCCGCTTTGCGTTTTCCTGAAAATCACAAAAATTTAGTAATCAAGTGTGTTTCTACATATTGTTTTTTCTTGACATTTAACGTACTACTTGGGTTTGTTGCAGGAGTTTCGTCAGACCTAGAGTAGTTTGAGACAGTTAAGGTTTGTACAGTGCTTGAGGACGAAGATCCATTTACTTCATTATCATGATTGACTATGTTTGATACCGTTGCTCTGACAACAAAACATGGTAAATAAATCACCTAATTGAAGTATCATATGCTGACATACCTATCATCTAATGGATCGTCAATAAAACTTAACATTTTATAATGTTTCCATAACGGCTTCCCTGTGATTTCAGCTGCTTCTTCAAAGCTACAACCGCTTTTTATATATTTGTGTAAGACAGCTCTGTGTTTTTTATATTCCTTTTTTAAATAACACCATTTTTTATTTATATCATCAATAGGTATTTGACCTAGGTATGAAAAAATGCGAAATAATTAATTGGACATTTCCACCCCTTAATATTTACATACCTCCTAAAGCATGGTAAACTTCCATCTCTAGAGCTTTCCGTATACTTTTCGATCTTTGTATTAATGGGAGCTTTTCATTATATAGCGGAGGTCGTTTGGCAATTTCCTCAATAAGAAGTTCTATCACATTTTGCTCCACACATTGTAGATCTGATTGTGAATCTAAATTTTCACTACAAGATTCGGCATCTTCTTCAACAGTCACAGAAGGTCTGGCAGCTTCTTCACAACTAGCAAGTATAGGTCTCGGTGTTATTTTAAACATTTGTTCCAAACCATTCGTAATGGGAACCCGAACTATTGTGTTTCCTAAAAAACGTTTCCGATGTGTTTATTTTTTTTTTTATTTCACGCATACATACCTGGAACATTAAATAATATTAGTTTGTTGTTTTCAATTATAACATTTCCTGCAGAATTTACTACAGGTCGATGAGTGTTAGGTGATATAATACATTTACTGTTCTCCATTTCTGCACCAATCTATTTAAACAACGAAATAGTTACATCGTACCTATTATACTTTTAAAACAAATTATGAACAAAAACAAGTGGTTTACTGTTTTTATAACCTAGCCAAAAACGTACAACTCACGTGATGTTTACTAATTTATATACCTACCTAAGCTACCACCCCGACAAAAATCCCTAAAATCCAAACTAAAATCTGGCTATAAGTTAAACTTGAACCAACTTCTTTTCTTGACATTGGCGTTTGAGGGGAAGATGTCACGTGAACATCACTAACCAATCAGATAAATCTTCAAATACCCAAATACCTGATTCTCCGTAGCAGAAAAGGCACCTTAAGTTTCTACATATTTATTTAACATAATCTGATAGCCACTTCGGCGGTTTAATATTCCGAGAGGGTCTTAGACGTTCAGTAATGAACGACTCTGACGCCCTTACATGAGTTTCATTCTCACCTGAATTATCAAGTTCACTTTTCTCATTCCCTGAACTTATTTCTAGATTTACAGTATCGGATGTTTCGATACGTGGCGACACTGTTAGGGTAACCTCTGGCTCAGGCTGAATTTCCTGAGTAGGATAAGAGATGAATGGTGCAGGTATTAAAAACCACCGATTCCTTCTAAATATTCCACGACTCTTTTCGATCTCATAAGATCTAGGTTCGTTTAATTGACGTATAACCCGTCCATAACACCGTAAATGAGTTACCCAAAAACTCTCCCCACTACATAATTCTGACAATTGTTTTGTTCTACGACGTTTGTCATAATTGATACCCTGTCTCACTTTCCTTTCTTCCTCAATCTGAACCGACGTTGATGTGTCTATAGTTTGTTGCAACTTACTAGGCAATAGAGGTAATGTACTCTTTAATTTTCTCGACATCAAAAGTTCTCGTGGAGAGAAACCGTTTTCGAGAGGTGTTGTCCTATAAGCCAACAACGTCATGCATATATCATCATTCTTTTTTATTAAGTTTTTTGCAACCTTTACTGCTGCCTCTATTCCCCCGTTAGATTGAGCAAAATAAGGACTTGAAGTAACGTGTTTAAAATTTAGCTCTAAAGCGAAGCGTTTAAACTCCGTTTGAAATTGTGGATCATTATCTGTCCGAACAATGTCTGGAATGCCATACCGTGAAAATAGTTCTTTCATTTTCCCTATAATAATATTTTGTGATAAATCAGGCAAACTCGAAATTTCAAAGAACCGAGAATAGTAGTCTGTCACAATCAAATACCATCTATTTTTACATTTAAATAAATCAGCTGAAATTCTCGACCATGCTCTACTAGCAATTTCGTCTTTAACAAAAGGTTCTTTTGTATTTGACCTTTCTGCAACGCAACTACGACAATTTTTTATCAAATGTTCCAATTGCGTTGATAACCCTAGCCACCAGACTGAAGTTTTAGCCCTTTCTCTACTTTTCGTGATACCCTGGTGACCCTGATGAATAAATTTTATAACCTTTAGCTGCAACGAAAATGGTATATAAATCCTAGTTCCCTTTAAGAGAAAATGTTCACTGACCGAAATTTCATAGCGATATTGATAATACGGCAAAATTTCAGATTCTAACTTACTCTTTTCTGGCCATTCCGACGTGGCATATTGAATTAGCTTTTTACAAATTCTGTCTTGCTGCTGTTCGTTCAGAATTTCTAGTAGAAATTCATCTTTAATAGGCAACCCTTTGAGAATTAAAGATAAGTGTGATTCCACCTCTTTCTCAAACTTCATTTGCACCCGCGTATACTATAGGCTCTCTGGTTAAGGCATCCGCAACCACTAGGTCTTTGCCTGGTGTATACATAATCTCGTAGTTATACCGCATTTACCTAATTCTTAACCGTTGTAGACGTGGAGTTAGGTCATCTAAACTTTTTGTCGCAAACAACGATGATCTGTTTCCAAAATTACCCGGTTTAAACCCGTAATGTATTCCGAAAATTGTTCGCACGCCCATGCTAATGCTAACCCCTCTTATTCTATTTGTGCGTACCTGCGCTCACTCGTAGTTAAAGTTCGTGAGGCATAAGCAACAATTTCTTTATTTTGGTCATCTCGTACCTGCATTAACGAAGCCCCCAAACCGTATGAGGAAGCGTCCGCGCTAACAATGACAGTTTTTGTTGGATTATAATATGCTAAACAGGGCACTTCTTGTAATAACCGAGAATGTTCTCAAAAGTTTTCTCTTGTAAATCACCCCATACAAACGTTACATTGTTTTTCAACAACTGCGTAACGGGACTTAGAATTTCTGATCTATTTGGGATAAATTTTGCAGCAAAATTTACCATGCCCAACCACCGCATAAGTTCTGTTTTATTGGTTGGTCTTTTGAATTTAGAAATGGCTTCTACCCTTTTCTGGTCTATAGTAATACCGTTTCCCGAAACCGTATGTCCCAAAAATGGAACTGACGACACCCCAAACATACATTTCTCCCTATTTAGAGATATACCTTCCTTTTTAAACCGTTCTAAAACCTCCCTTAGAATTTTATCGTGTTCCGCCATTGATTCCGCAAAAACCAATACATCATCGATATGGTGTACCACTCCTTTTAACCCGGTTAAGGTTTTTTGAGAATTTCTGACTGAAGTATTCCGGCGCGCACGAAATTCCGAAAGGCAAACGTGTGAATTTAAACCGGCCTATTGGCGTTATAAAGGTTGTCAAATTTTGACAGCTTTCCTTTAATTTTAAATGATAAAATGCAGAAGTTGCATCTAGTTTTGAATAAACTCGCGAACCTCTCAGTATAGCCAACGTAGTTTCTACCCTCGGTATCGGAAAATGAAATCTCAATACACTCTTATTTAACCTTGTAAAATCACAACAAATCCTTACCGAATCATTTTTAGGGACCACCACTATAGGTGCCACCCAAGAAGTAGGTTCCTCTACCGGTACAATAATTTTCAATTCCTGCAACCGTTTTAATTCTGCTTCCAATTTACCTAGCAGAGGCAAAGGGACCACTCTCGGTGCTGCCTGAATATAAGGCTGCGCATCATTTTTTATGACTATTTTTATTTCATCCTTTAATTCACCAATGGTATCAAAAAAAGTAGGAAATTCCTCAAAAACCTTGACTTTAGTATTTTCTTTTAGCATGCTCCCTGTAAATTTCAACAGATTTAACTTTACAATAATTGGTCTCCCCAAGATAGCAACTTTTAAGTTTTTCACCACTTAAAACTCCGTTACATGTTTACTTTCCCGGTATGTCAAACCTAATCTTACAACTGCTACTATCTCTAAATTTCTACCATCTGGGCCGGATATCACCTCCCTGCACGTCTCTAATTTATTTTCCAACTCAGAGGTTAATAACCCTGCAGGTAAAGAGTTGACATCCGCTCCAGTATCAACCAAGAACTTTACCTTATTTTTAAACCCTTCAATCTCTAAATAACAATGCCATTGAGAATTAGCCTATGAATTAAATTCTAATATTCCTATAAAGAAATCTGAATTTCCCTGATTTTCCTCATTCTCGTTTACGACAGTTTTAACTTTTTTTTTATTTTTACATACCTGATGCCAATGTCTCACCTTATCACACTTTGAGCACTTTGCGTTCTTTGCTGGACACTTCTCCCTTGAATGTCTCTCTTTACCGCAAAACAAACAGCTACCTTCTTGTTTCTGACTTGAATTTTGACCATTATTCTGTCCCTGCAATGCTGTTCCTGCACCCTGAATCTTCTTGTGTTGATTTTTCGCTTTTGCTACTACCCTTACTTCTCCGCTTGAATTCATACCCCCCTGCCTGAGAATTACACCTTGTTCTATGAGTTGTTCCGCCTGTCTCGCAGCTAATACCACTAATACTGCCTTTGACAATGTTAAATCAGCTTGCAATTGTAGTCTTTCACTGGTTTTCTTATCCAACATACCGACCACTAACCTGTCTCTTATAAACTCATCTCTTAAGTTTCCATATTCACAAAATTCAGACAAGGTGTGTAGAGCCGTAATATACGAATCAACCGATTTACCTTGAACTTGTATCCTCGAATTGAATTTGAAACGTTCGAATATTACGTTTCTTCGAGGTATAAAGTAACCTTCAAATGCTTTTAAAGCTTCTTCGTATGTCGTTGGAGCTGTAGCAAATTGCACTAAAATTAACTCTTCCCCCATTGTATACAAAAGTATGTCTATTTTTTCCTGATTACTCCTGCTGTTTAAACCTGTCACTGCCATGTACCTTTCAAACCGTTTTACCCATTGGAGCCACATTCCTGGTACCCGAAAGTTGAATTTTTCTGGTGTAGCTACATTTAAGTTGAGACTTCCCGCCTGTTGAACCTGGTTTCCGTTGTCCACCATTTTCCTTACTCACTTTTTCCTTTTCCTGAGCTTTTTACGATTGTTCTTTAATGTTTTACCCACAAAGTATATTATATTACGGTTTTACCGCTGCCACCATGTTTTGTTATTGTTATAAATCCGTTTATTAATAATAATAATCATTTATACAGTTATACAGGCTCATACGTTATACGTATTACATGATCTACCTTACTTAACTAACTAATCAGAGATGCTGTGTCTCTTGTCCCTACATAACCTACTGATACAACACTTTTCCTTTTTAAGTAGGCAAATTGCGTACATTACATAAATACCATAAATACTTAATTAACCTGACTATTACTAGGGTTTGACATTTTCAACCCGTACACACAATTGTCATGTTTTATCTTGGGTAACGCTTTCGTTAACACATCAACAGTCATCTCTTCACTCCTTAAATGCTTGGTATCAATGAACTTACTATTAAAACACTTCCTGATAAAATGATACCTAATGTCAATGTGTTTGGTCCTTTCATGATACACAGGGTTTTTTACCAAATCAATCGCTCCCTGATTATCACTATACATATTGTTACTCGACAGTTCGTCCCTCCCACAACTTTATGTACAATGTTTTTTTAAAATATTGCCTCTTTGGAGGCTTCTGACAAAGCCATGTACTCTGCCTCTGCAGTCGACAGTGCAACAAATTTTTGTTTTTTTGACTGCCATAATATTGTGTTACCACTGTATTTGAATATATGTATGTATATCCTGTGTAGGATTTTTGGTCAATAATATCCCTGCTCTAATCAGCATCAGCAAATTCGACCACCCAATCATCAGATTTAGTGAATACAAGTCTGTTACGTACATAAATTTAAATAATGTAGTACCCTGTATATCAATTTAATTAAAAGTTGCTTTTATATTTCTTGACGCCATCTATCGGGTTCGTTGGTCACTTTGTATTGCGCATCCGGTGTCTTCTCCGACATTTTAACTTTAACATTGTAACTGGCCATATCGCGGGCTGTGTGAGTGAATGTTGGTTCTCTAAAATCATCCACGTGTTAGGGACACGATGGAAATTATGTAGTTTCTTTAATTAACTAATTTACTTCCGCAGCGTAAGTAATTTTATTTATTTCTGTAATTAAAAGTAATTTTTATGTCTTTTGGTTAGCCCCCATGTGCCACCTAATAAATCAGGGCATTCTGGCTATAATTTAAAGCCCATCAGGGAAATTGTGTGACTTCGTTACAATCGTGGGATATTTGTATCGTCACCGGCTATTCTTACCTCCATCTGGCCCATGAATTCTATCCGATACTGAAAGACGAGAGATAACCCTCGACGAATATTATGTTGGAACGATTCTAAATATTTATAAGGCCTACTGTTGGAATTAATTAAATCATAGAAAAGGGTATAACAGCATCCGACGTTCGGTTTGTGTTTTGTGTACATTTTACAATTTACGTAATGACTTTGTAGATTTCGATTTCGTGAGCTATTAGGTTGACACGATTTGCAATTAAAATTAATTACAGGGCACGTGTCGAAGGGAGCGCTTCCTCCGCATAAAAGGAACACCTGTATTGGTGGTAAGTTTTTATAAATTTTCTTTCGTCGTCAACGAGGTTTCTCACGAAACTTACAATCATCATAACTTCGTACTGATTAGCGTAATGGTAATATCTTTAGTTAGTAAATTTGCTTATACTACGTATGCTGTTTATGCTTATTTATTGTGATAATTTAATGTTAATGTTATACTAATTATTTTGCCTTATTGTCGTTACTACCATATTTCTAGTTATGTAAATGATATTTACTGCGAATTATTCGTAGCCATGTTCTGCACTTATGTCATGTAAGTTGCCTATCTTACTGTGATTCGATTTTGTATATTCTCACTAATAACTACTCCGATTTGACTATTTAATTCTTATTATATTTATCGTGATAGAGTAATTAAAGCACCATTGTTATTAACGATTTAGTTTTTCTCTTTTATTCGTTTCCTTCAGCCGTTACGAACTTAACATCATAGTTACAAGTTTATTACCATTTCTGCTGTGAGCAGGCAGAAACTTACTTTGGACAGGCTCTGGCGCCCTTAATTATCTTATATATATATTTCTAGAAGACCTACCCCCTCTCCGACTGTTGAGAGTTGGCCGTGCAGGTTCGTAACACCGAAAAACTTGTAACAAATTGGCGCCCAACGTGGGGCCTTGATTATCTCATATCGAATTTCTCATTTCTCTACATTGCTTTTAGCTATTCTTTAATTGTGATTAGCGTAGGATTAACTTATACTGTCGAATTTCTCTAGACTTAGTGTGTAGCAAATTGGCTACCTGGCTTTTCGATTCTTTTTCTTTTGAATTTCTCATTCGTTATAATTCTTTCTGCTGTTTAGATTTTTTTCTCTAATTAGTATAGGTTTACTAGCAGGAATAGGTAGTTTATATTATTGACTTTCCCCTGATTTCGTGTGTGCGATCACCATTTTTCTAGATTTATTGATTCGTTTATTTTCCCTTAGTCTCCCGTGGGTTCGAGTTACTCTGCTTTGTGCACGTAGTTATTGCTGCTAGACTTGACGTCTGAGTTACTTCGCTACCGTGTAATTTTTTTTCTTCTCTCTCTTTGTACTGCGGGTTGACTTGATAGTAGTAATTGGCTTAGGTTACTTATAAGTATATTGGTGCTTGGATGTCAGGATTTTTTTTTTTGGATTAACTTGACTACGTCAGTTAATTTTTTTCTTATTACTTGTATTGTTATTAGGGTTTAGTCGTACAGTTTTACTTCACGATTAGGTTAGTTTCTTGGAGTTTTTGTCGTAGTTTTGGGAAACGTGATTAGAACTGTACCACTATTTGATTTTTGACTTTTCTTTTTTTCTCTCGTTCATTAGGAAAACTCGTCACTAAAATGGCTACTTGGCGATTAGAAGTGAATAGACTTAGGAAGCAGGAGCTTCAATACGAATTAGTTTCTCGTGGGTTTGATCCTACAGTAGTCGTTTCTACATTAAGGGGTGCGGTACGTAGTGCTTTACAGTTGGAAAAAGAAGCATCTTTTCGTATGGATACTGTTACTTCAGTTTTTGAGGATGATAAATTAGCTGTTGAACAAGCTATTGGGGAATTACAAACGCTATTAAGCGAATTCGATGGGAATTTTTCTTCGACTATTTTCAAACGAGCTAGTACCTTGTGGGTACACATTCATCGTCGTTGTGTAAAGATGTCACCTGATGGAGAAGATGAAGAAAAATTGCATCGTCAATTTGGACTTACGTTACAAACCCTTCGTAATGAATTCACAGCTAAAGGGAAAAAGGCTACTAGAACTACATCGGTTTCTTTTGCTAATTTACCTTCGTCTAGTCCTAAACAGGCGGCGGTAGAATCACTACTTCAGGATGAAGAACCACCTCTTCTTACTTCTTCAGATTCCGATGCTGAAATGGATGTATCTGTTCCGACTACTTCTGCTCTTTCAAAGACTACTGTTACTAATGTGTCACTAGCTAAGTGGAATTTGACTTTTTCGGGCGAGGGTTCGTTTTCACTCACCGAATTCTTGATGCGAGTTGATGAGTTGTGTTTGTCGCGTGGTGTCTCACCACAAAATTTGTTTAATTCGGCTGCTGAAATTTTAACTGGGAAGGCTTTGTGTTTGTTTAGGGTGAATCGAGATTCTTTACGTTCTTGGCAAGATGTAGTTACTTTGTTAAAATCAGAATTCTTACCACCTGATTACGACGATCGTTTATGGGATGAGATTCGAAGTCGAACTATGGGACCTCAAGAATCGATCGGCATGTATGTGACGATGATGCGCAGTCTCTTCCAACGTTTATCGTTGCCCGCTTCGGAAGAAACTCAGCTCAAGACGATACGACGCAATTTAACACCATACTACCAATCTGCCTTAGGTTTAGCACAGATTTCTACTTTGACCCAGTTGATCGATTATGGCAAGCGGTTGGAGTTAACAAAAATTCAGCTGGACAACTATAAACCACCTCCTTCGCGGCGTACCACTCGACTTTTGGAACCTGCTTTGGCTTATGTTAGCGACACCTCGGTTTCTTCGATTGCTTCTACTTCTAAGAATCGTTCGGTACGATTCGAAGAAAATAATATTAATTCTAATTCTCCTCGACGTGGTTTTCTTAATTCTTCTCGCGTTACTTGTTGGAATTGTCGGCAGATAGGACATGTCTCTCCGAATTGTGACAAACCTCCTACTCTTCACTGTTATGGATGTGGACAGGCAGGGGTTAGTCGTCGCAATTGCACTAAGTGCAATACTGTTTCGGGAAACTAGGACACGAGTCTACGGACCGAGTCGTAGATTCTACGCTATCTTTAATCTCGGATTCTACCTTCGACTTGCCTGACAAACAACGTATTCTTTTGGACTTTATATTTGCCAGTGTTCGTGATGATGAGCGTCCTTATCTTAAGGTTAATGTATTAGGTCTCTCTTTCTTTGGTCTTTTGGATACCGGTGCTTCTCGAACCATTCTGGGTGGTCCGGGATGGCAGCTTCTTCAATCTTTGAATATTCGTCTTTCTCCTTCTTCTGTGTCTTCATGTAATTTAGCTAATGACGTTAAGTGTACCGTATTGGGATCAGTTCTTCTACCATTTTCTTTAGAGGGTAAAGTAAAAACGCTTAATACCTTGGTTATTCCAGAAGTTTCACAACAATTGATTTTAGGCATTGATTTCTGGAAAGCTATGAATTTTATACCTGATTTTCGGCAGGGACTGTGGAATTTTAATGCTAACCTTCCTTCGATTGATACTGTCTCTTCGGATTCTATTGGGGCTATCTCAGAACTACTTCCATATCAACAACAACTTTTAGACAACGTTGTTGCGGACTCTTTTTCGAAACAATCCTCAGGACTTGGTCACACCTCTCTCGTTCAGCACCAGATACGTACGACTGCTGAACCCATCAAACAGCGCTATTATCCGCTATCACCAGCGTTACAAAAGGTTGCTAATGAGGAGTTGGACTCGATGCTGAGTATGGGTGTTGTGGAGCCATCGAGTAGTCCGTGGTCGAATCCAATTGTTTTAGTGAGGAAGAAGGATAATACTTATCGGTTCTGTGTCGATTTTCGAAAGGTGAATCAGGTAACTCAAAAGGATGCGTACCCATTACCGTATATTACCTCTATTCTGGATCGATTGAGAGATGCTAGATTCTTGTCCAGTTTGGATATTCGGTCTGCCTACTGGCAGATTCCGCTGTCAGAAGACTCCAAAGCTGTGACTGCTTTTACTGTTCCTTCTCGTGGTCTTTTTCAGTTCACGCGCATGCCATTCGGTCTGCACAATGCGCCTGCTACTTTTCAGAGATTGATTGATAGGGTGTTGGGTGTAGATTTGGAACCTTATTGCTTCGCTTACCTTGACGACATTATCATCGCTACTCCAACGTTCGATGAACATATTCGAGTGCTAGAAAAGGTGTTAGAACGTCTAATTTCTGCTGGACTTACCTTACGGCGAGACAAATGTAACTTTTGTTTGTCTGAATTGAAGTACCTCGGATACGTAGTCAACAAGAATGGTCTGTTGGTAGACCCGGACAAGGTAACAGCGATACTCAATATTCCTACTCCTTCGAATGTCACTGATATCAGACGATTTATTGGTATGACTAGTTGGTACCGTCGTTTCATTCCTAATTTTTCTTCTCTTACTTCTCCACTGTCGGCTCTTACTCGTAAAAATGTTTCTTTTGTTTGGACAGATGAATGTCAGGTCGCTTTTGATTCTCTTAAAAACAGCTTAGTTGCTGCTCCTATTCTGTCGTGTCCTGATTTTTCTCTTCCTTTTGTGGTACAGACTGATGCTTCGGACTTTGGTTTAGGTGCTGTGTTGAGCCAAACTACTGCGGATGGTGAAAAGGTTGTTAGTTATCTTAGTAGATCGCTCACGAAGGCGGAGCGACATTATTCGACTACTGAGAAAGAATGTCTGGCTGTGTTATGGGCTATAGAGAAGTTCCGTCCTTATGTGGAAGGGTCTCATTTCACAGTGATAACTGATCATCATTCGTTGTTGTGGTTGAACCGTTTACAGAGTCCTTCAGGACGATTGGCTCGGTGGTCTATTAGGCTACAGCAATATGATTTCTCGATAATCCATCGAAAAGGGAAAGATCATGTCGTTCCTGATGCACTGTCTCGCTCAGTTCCTGTATTAGAAACTATCCATCTGTCTGAAATTTCTTCTATTTTGCTTAAATTGCCGACTCTTGATCCTTGGTATAATAATCTTCTTAAACGTGTCTTGGATGCTCCTCATAAGTTTTTGAAATGGTCTGTTAGAGATAACGTTCTTTATCGTCGTGTTGTTACTTCTTTCTCTTCTGATTCTGCGGATGATTGGAAAATAGTGGTTCCTACGGAACAACGTTCGGAAATGATTCGTAACCATCATGATCCTCCGGTTGCGGGACACTGTGGTGTTTCGAAAACTACTGCAAGGATTTTACAACGATATTATTGGCCCTGCTTACGTGCCGATGTTGCTCGTTATATTCGGCGTTGTCGGGTGTGTGCAGCACACAAGGTGGAACAAGTGGCTCCTCCTGGTGTATTCGCTCCTCGCGCTAAGCCAACACATCCTTGGCAAGTTCTTTGTTGTGATATCGTGGGTCCTCTGCCTCGCTCTTCGAAAGGCCATAGTTATGTTTTGGTAATCGCTGACTATTTTACTAAGTTCCCGTTGTTCTTTCCATTACGTTCAGCTCTTGCTTCCTCTATTTGTAAAATCATCGAAGAACATATCTTCCTTCTTTTTGGTGCTCCTCAATACCTTATTACAGACAATGGTGTACAGTTTCGAGTAAAGAATTTGATAAACTTTGCGCTACTTATGGGACAACGATACTCTTTACAGCCAAATACCATCCTAGAGCTAATCCCGCCGAACGAATAAATCGTGTCTTAAAAACCATGATCTCCTCTTATGTTAAAGAAAACCATAGGCATTGGGATGTAAATCTCTCGAAGATTGGTTGCGCCATTCGTACTGCGAAACACGAGGTCATTGACTGTACTCCTTTCTTTG
Organism: Aquatica leii; assembly: GCA_035610365.1. NCBI lineage: Eukaryota > Metazoa > Arthropoda > Insecta > Coleoptera > Lampyridae > Aquatica > Aquatica leii. The sequence continues at coordinate 12,741,025 of CM069438.1, forward strand.
CAATGTTCGGACGTGAACACGTTATCTCTGGAAATTTCTTTGGTCCTTCTTCTTCCGATGTTATTATCTCTGAATCCAAGGTTACTCACTCAGTGTCTCATTATGAAGCTATTCGTACGCACATCTTGAAGAAACTTTCTAAAGCGTACACAAAGACACATCATAGATATAATCTTCGCCGTCGACACGTGCGATATAAAATTGGGGATTCGGTATGGCGACGTAACTATACTCTTTCGGACGCCACTAGGCATTTTAATGCCAAGTTAGCTCCTAAGTTCCTGGGACCTTTTATTATTAAAGCGGTCAAATCTCCTTGGACATATGAGTTAGTCACCACTACTGGACAATCGATGGGTGTCTGGCATGTTAAAGATCTTAAACCAGATCAAGGCTCTTCGGATTCCGATTCGAATGAGACTACACCCCAGGTAAATCGTCGATCGGTCAACGTGTCGTTATTGTATCCTCGTCGGCGTAAGCGGCGTAAAGTACGTGCTAGAGTATCTATTGCTTCTTTGGATGACTAATCTTGCTTTCGATTTATTACTATTTTCTTCGGTTCTTTTGAATTCTACCATTAGTGTTAGGCAAATGTAATGTTCTCGGTGTTAGTGTCTATTAGGTCTACGTAGATTCATAGTGGAAAACTATGGTTGGGGGTCACTCTAGTCTTTGGCTTGGGGTTTAGTGACTGATCGGGCTGCTGGTTCATTTCTTTACTCAGTCAGGGTAATACGACTTAGTCGACTGTAACCAGAGTTCTTTCTAATGATATTCCTTCGTTGGCTTTAGTTTGGTGTTGGGTGGTCTTTGTCAGACCTTTCCAAAATCTTGGTTTATTATTCTTTTTGGGGTTTAGTATTTTGGGGACTTTTTAGTTAGTTCGCCTAAGAAGGGCTACCCGTAGAGGGTCATTATTACTTTGGGTTTCGTTCTATTTTTGGGGAAGGATATCATACCGTCTTTTGACGACTTAACAGCACTATATCTCCATCCAAGTCTAGTGTGAGTGAGTTCTTCACACTATGTCTCGACGTGTTGGATTTCTTGGTCATGTTTCTTGTTTTCTTACTGCATTTGGGCGGCTGGATGGGCAGTAGGGTAAGGTCACTCGGGGTCGGCTATCTAGGGAGAGATAGTCGAGCCGTACATTCCATCGTACTCTCTTTTCTCCTTCTGTCTTCCTGTCTTTCTTTCTCTTCTTTCGATCTGTCTCCATGAGTGGGGGGGCGCCTGTTGTGGGAACCTGACGGCTATGCGTCCGGGAAGGTTGGCTGTCTCCGACCCGGTAGCCCCAAGCTCTGGACCAGGCGTTATACCTTTCGGGGGCCGTACGGCGGACTTGGTGGAGCTTGGCGGGGGTGGTCAATTCTTCTTAACCGGCGCATAGGATGTTGCGGTTGTACAGCAGGCACCGCTTCCGGCTACAGTCACGCAATTGCGGGCTGTAGTCCTTTATATTTGGATTTTTGGGCAAAATTATGGGATGCTTCATTTCTTTCTTCTTTTATCTACTTTCAGGGTGGGGGGCTGTCCTGGGTCTTGTTCCCTCTGGTCGCGGATCAGAATCCATCCTGGGTGGGAGGAAGACTATGGTGGGCAAGCGAGTACTGGTTGCGGTGACGTGCGCTTGTGTGGACTAACGTTGGGGGGCCCAACGACGCGCTTTAACATCTGTCGCGAGGGCTTGAGGTGGGATTAAGACTTCGACGCCACACAATCGTCCGGCACTCCAACGAGGAAACCTTAGTCTGCGATAGGATTCCTAGAGTGTTTCCTAGTCTCGGGGTTATGGGTACCGTTCCTTTTCCTTTTCCTATGATACCTTAGTCCTTTTCCTGAGGGGCTTCCTAGGGGTTTATAGTCAGGGTTGGATTTGTATTCAAGGGTTGGGGTTTCAAGGGATTTTAGGGCGTTGTCCTTGACCGTGGTCTAAACTTCTTTTCTTTCCTATCATTCTTCTTTTTCTCTCGGTTTGTTTGGTACTGTCGATCCGTAAGGTCTATGGGACTGCGTTGCTTTCTGGCTTTTTAGCGTAACGACTGTTGTCGACTCTCAACGAGTACCTGTGCTGATACTTCTATCCTGTTAGTTGAGTTTCTGATTCTTTGAAGTATCATTCCGCTTCATGCGACTGTTGGACACATCTGGTTGGTGATGCTTAGTAAACCGAGAAAACCTCTTTCATCTACGTTTCTTCTGGGGTTGGGCGTTATTGTGTTGTGGGGTTGGTTTTGGATTTTAGGGTTCTATCCTTGGCGTATGCCTAAATTTCTATCTTCATTTTAGCTTTTGTCTTCGTTATTCTCGCTCCACGCTTTTATCTTGCTGGGGGGGAATTCTGTTACGTACATAAATTTAAATAATGTAGTACCCTGTATATCAATTTAATTAAAAGTTGCTTTTATATTTCTTGACGCCATCTATCGGGTTCGTTGGTCACTTTGTATTGCGCATCCGGTGTCTTCTCCGACATTTTAACTTTAACATTGTAACTGGCCATATCGCGGGCTGTGTGAGTGAATGTTGGTTCTCTAAAATCATCCACGTGTTAGGGACACGATGGAAATTATGTAGTTTCTTTAATTAACTAATTTACTTCCGCAGCGTAAGTAATTTTATTTATTTCTGTAATTAAAAGTAATTTTTATGTCTTTTGGTTAGCCCCCATGTGCCACCTAATAAATCAGGGCATTCTGGCTATAATTTAAAGCCCATCAGGGAAATTGTGTGACTTCGTTACAATCGTGGGATATTTGTATCGTCACCGGCTATTCTTACCTCCATCTGGCCCATGAATTCTATCCGATACTGAAAGACGAGAGATAACCCTCGACGAATATTATGTTGGAACGATTCTAAATATTTATAAGGCCTACTGTTGGAATTAATTAAATCATAGAAAAGGGTATAACAGCATCCGACGTTCGGTTTGTGTTTTGTGTACATTTTACAATTTACGTAATGACTTTGTAGATTTCGATTTCGTGAGCTATTAGGTTGACACGATTTGCAATTAAAATTAATTACAGGGCACGTGTCGAAGGAAGCGCTTCCTCCGCATAAAAGGAACACCTGTATTGGTGGTAAGTTTTTTATAAATTTTCTTTCGTCGTCAACGAGGTTTCTCACGAAACTTACAATCATCATAACTTCGTACTGATTAGCGTAATGGTAATATCTTTAGTTAGTAAATTTGCTTATACTACGTATGCTGTTTATGCTTATTTATTGTGATAATTTAATGTTAATGTTATACTAATTATTTTGCCTTATTGTCGTTACTACCATATTTCTAGTTATGTAAATGATATTTACTGCGAATTATTCGTAGCCATGTTCTGCACTTATGTCATGTAAGTTGCCTATCTTACTGTGATTCGATTTTGTATATTCTCACTAATAACTACTCCGATTTGACTATTTAATTCTTATTATATTTATCGTGATAGAGTAATTAAAGCACCATTGTTATTAACGATTTAGTTTTTCTCTTTTATTCGTTTCCTTCAGCCGTTACGAACTTAACATCATAGTTACAAGTTTATTACCATTTCTGCTGTGAGCAGGCAGAAACTTACTTTGGACAGGCTCTGGCGCCCTTAATTATCTTATATATATATTTCTAGAAGACCTACCCCCTCTCCGACTGTTGAGAGTTGGCCGTGCAGGTTCGTAACACCGAAAAACTTGTAACAAATTGGCGCCCAACGTGGGGCCTTGATTATCTCATATCGAATTTCTCATTTCTCTACATTGCTTTTAGCTATTCTTTAATTGTGATTAGCGTAGGATTAACTTATACTGTCGAATTTCTCTAGACTTAGTGTGTAGCAAATTGGCTACCTGGCTTTTCGATTCTTTTTCTTTTGAATTTCTCATTCGTTATAATTCTTTCTGCTGTTTAGATTTTTTTCTCTAATTAGTATAGGTTTACTAGCAGGAATAGGTAGTTTATATTATTGACTTTCCCCTGATTTCGTGTGTGCGATCACCATTTTTCTAGATTTATTGATTCGTTTATTTTCCCTTAGTCTCCCGTGGGTTCGAGTTACTCTGCTTTGTGCACGTAGTTATTGCTGCTAGACTTGACGTCTGAGTTACTTCGCTACCGTGTAATTTTTTTCTTCTCTCTCTTTGTACTGCGGGTTGACTTGATAGTAGTAATTGGCTTAGGTTACTTATAAGTATATTGGTGCTTGGATGTCAGGATTTTTTTTTGGATTAACTTGACTACGTCAGTTAATTTTTTTCTTATTACTTGTATTGTTATTAGGGTTTAGTCGTACAGTTTTACTTCACGATTAGGTTAGTTTCTTGGAGTTTTTGTCGTAGTTTTGGGAAACGTGATTAGAACTGTACCACTATTTGATTTTTGACTTTTCTTTTTTTCTCTCGTTCATTAGGAAAACTCGTCACTAAAATGGCTACTTGGCGATTAGAAGTGAATAGACTTAGGAAGCAGGAGCTTCAATACGAATTAGTTTCTCGTGGGTTTGATCCTACAGTAGTCGTTTCTACATTAAGGGGTGCGGTACGTAGTGCTTTACAGTTGGAAAAAGAAGCATCTTTTCGTATGGATACTGTTACTTCAGTTTTTGAGGATGATAAATTAGCTGTTGAACAAGCTATTGGGGAATTACAAACGCTATTAAGCGAATTCGATGGGAATTTTTCTTCGACTATTTTCAAACGAGCTAGTACCTTGTGGGTACACATTCATCGTCGTTGTGTAAAGATGTCACCTGATGGAGAAGATGAAGAAAAATTGCATCGTCAATTTGGACTTACGTTACAAACCTAGCCTAACAGCAGTTGAAAGCAACAAGCGAAACGTACTAAATCTAATTACCGACGAAAAGTTTTTTTAATAATCCAATCCATATCGTTGGGTAAAACCTTTCGCAACTAACTTTGCTTTGTATTTAATCCCAAAATTTACATCATATTTAATTTTAAACACCCATTTATTTTTTACAACATTTTTGACCTTCGGACGATCAACTAATACTCACGTATTATTTAATTTCAGACTTTCAAGCTTACAATTTATAGCTTCTTCCCACCTATCAGCTTCGACTGATTTTCTAGCCTTACTTATTACTATGTTGTAAATTATTACATGCAGAAGCTTAAAAATTTACCTCATAGTCATCAAAAGATACCCTTTTTCTTTCCTTGATTGGATACCTTCTCTTCTCTTCAGCCGGTGTAACAAATACCTCAGGGGAGAAACCCTCTTCGTCAACACTTCTTTCAGCTTGAGATTGAACCTCAACAACCTCAGAAGCAGGTTGCTCTTTACTGACAGTCTCAACGAGAATAAGGTCACTAGTCCAGAAAACATTAAGTGTAGAAGCACTATCCTCATTAGCCTCAACAGTTACAGCGCTGTTCTTTTTCTGTTGTTCTATTGGGTTGATAGAACTGTTTGACACAGACTTCGGTTGAAACTGCTCACCAATATTTTCTGCCTCTTCTACAACTTTTCTCGATTTTATTGTAATGGATTCTTCATTTTTAAAAATGACATTACGACTCCTAATCATCTTATCCTGCTCAGAAAGCCACACTTCAATTCCGTACTATTTGTCACAGTAACCAACAAAGTAACCTTTGGTAGTTTTCTTGTCCCACTTTTTCCTCCTTTTTTGGAATATGAACATAGCATTCAGTTCCAAAAACTCTAAAATGGTCAATATTATTTACCTTTTTGTTGGACCAAAGTTCAATGGGAGATTTGCTTTTGATTTTTGTTGGACCTGTTCTATTTAAAACAAAAGCAGCAGTATTCACTGCCTCTGCCCATAGTCGAATAGGCTATTTCTTGGCGTGTAGTAACGATCTTTCACTTTCTACTAAAGTTCTGTTCTCCCACTCCGTGGGATTCTGCTCAGGGGTGTGAGGTATGGTCACTCGAAAAGTTATTCCGTGGTCTTCTAATAAACGCCTTACATTGAAATTATCAAATTCACCGCCTACGTCCGTAAGTAGGCACTTGATGCGTATTCCTGCAGTTATGGCTTCTTGAATAAATATTTTTAGACACTCAATTGTTTCATCCTTTTTTTGGGGGAAAAAAGACAAGACGAAATTTCAAAAAAATGCTGCTTGTTTTGGTGACATAAGCGTTCGTGCCACAGTTGAAGTGAAATTTTACTTACAGCTGATAAGGCCTGTTTCTGTACACAAACCCGCATGTTGAGTATGTACAGGCCATTGCTTGTTCTTACTCCAGTAAGTCGAGAGATGCCATGTTTTTGGAGTGCACATCCCTTCATATCAGCCACAAAGTTAAAACCTTTTTTTATGGCACTTTCTAAATAGTTTTTGTTACTTGTTGCTTTGGTCTCAACGTTTACCACCCCACTACCATACGCAAAATAATTTGTGCATTTCCAACAAGGATTTCTTTGGGGTGAACAAATTCTTCATATCCTACAAACCAATCTCTTCTTTTACAGAGATGAAAGCTGGCTCCAAAATCCGCTAGCGATACATCTGACTCTTGTACGTCAGAACAAAAGCTTCGCCTTGTGGATGTGGGTTTTTTTTCTTGTTTTGCCCTGTATGTTCCTGTCTTTGGACAATGCTTAAAAAAACGGACCGTCTTATGGAATTTAAAGCATTTGTACTGTCTTTTTATTAAATTGTATTTTGTTACCTGCATGACTTGCTTTCTTAGCACCAACTAGAGCAACAGCCTCTGAATGCTTATTTGGGAGTTTTAACCAAACATAGTCTTTCCAGAAGAAGGTTAACGGTTCTGTCTTCTACTTTGACGGATACCCAAAGACTTTTGAATTCGAAATACGCTACTGGTAGCGTAGTCATAATCCGGCTCATCAATAGTAGATCCGGCAACTTGTTCTTAGCCAATTGTTCCAGTTCGTCGTTTAGCTGATGAAAGTTTTCTGAAGCTTCGCTACATGAGTAGCTATATTCTCACATGAATCCTTTGTAACTTTAAAAAACTCTTCCATCAATCTATCGACTCTCTGCCCTGAGCTTTGTTCATACACGCTCAACAACTTTAACCACAATTTGTTTGAACTTCTACATGTAGCTGTCAACTCTACGTTATTTTCATTCAACGTACTGACCAAGATTAGTTGGGCCAACGCGTTCATTCTCTTAAATTCTTTTTGTTTTTTAACAAAATCAGGGTCATCAGAAGTGTTGCCTTCTTCCAAAACTGGCGCAACTTTTGCACCAACCACACAGTCATGCACATCTTAGGGTATCAGCAACAATTCCACTTGCCGCTTCCACTTGCTCCAATTTTTCTGTACCTTTCACTACATGTGTACCGAATTTTATATATTTATTGATCTACCCGAACTGGGCACATAACCTTTTGTAAATAACTGTATTTTATCAATAAATGATCACAAAATGCACACTAGTGTTTTTACGTTAAAGATCTTAACGGTAACAAAAAAACAACAACAATATTACTTTTGTATATATTATTATACTGTGTCTAAATACACTAATGAATAATTGCCAACGCAAAACCATAGAAAAATAAATACAGCTTAATTTCAATATCTTTTGCCTTTGCGTCTTTAACTTGAGACTAATATTTGTCCTAAGTCAGTATGTTTAAAGTCGTTTACATATAGAAAAAAATTTAGGAATATATGAACAATTCATATTTACACTAAAATAGAAGTATATGGGTACCAATGTACAATCTGAGATGACATAGCCGAATACAAATTCAAATTTTGCGCCTAAAATAAAGGTAACAGCCAATGTTATTGAACAAACAGTGTTTTTTTAATGTTTTCTAGTTGACAAGGCTTGGTTAAATAAATCACTTAAGCTTTGATGGTCAAAAACAAAAAAAGCCGTAACATGGTCCTTCGAGCCGGATATTCGTTGACGGTGAAATTTAAAAAAAGCGTTACTATTTGGCACGCATTTTGAATGGTTATAATCGAGCATTACAATGAGCAGGTAAATTTTCTTATCTTTTAATCTTTGCAACAACTTGCATTTTGTAAATCAATGCAAATCAAAGTTTACATGTTGAAAATTTAAATACAAGCATCACACTATGTTGCACTTGGAAGGTTCATCAGCACTTACAGATGCTATCTTAAAGTTAGCGCTAAATATTTCTACCAAAACGGTTCTTGAACCTTTTACTGTTATTTCAGTGTTTTTTTCAAAAGTAGTGCAAGTACTGTTGCCGACTGTTTCTGCACATTTTTTTTTGTTTAATAGAACTTCACGATCTGTTAGGAACCTTAGAATTATGGTCACAAGCCAATTATAAACATTTAAGTCTATGCCAAAGGCTGAATTTATCTACCCTGCTAGTTTTAATCGCAACAAATTTAGTCAATGTAAAATTTTGTTAAGGTCTGTGTGTTGGATACTAATTTCTACATCTGCCGTACATCTACCATAGGCAATTCCAGTAATACACGCTATTCTCAAAATTTCATCAAAACTGCATTTAATTTATATAATTACATTACTTATAACTTCAATTATGAAATACCTGCGAAGTATTTTAAAATACGGTTGCATTTTATTAGTGCAAAATATTTTGTACGCAATAGTTATTACAGTACCATTTTTTCTATTTATTTATAATTTTTATCACTAAAGCAAACGTAATGTAAACACGCACGTTATAACTGTCTTTAACCACCAACACACGTGTACGCATAATTACCTACATGACAGGCTTTTCAGTAGTACAAAACATACCGCCTATCAAAATCAATAGTCCAACCGTGATTTTCAATAATCACCAACAAAAACTAACTTAAACAAAATTTTAAACTAACAACTAACTATAATACAATGTTACTGCAAAGGCAGCGGGCCCAACTTTACTAAATAGAGCTTGAACAGTACGAACTCTCGACAACCGAACTATATTATCCTTTCCAGGATGCAATTTAACTATTCTGCCTATCTTCCAATGTAGAAGTAAACTCAACTCGTATTTGATTAAGATTAACGTGCCAATATCTATTGGCGCAAACACTTTTGATTTTCTTTCCGCGTTGATACAATGTGTGCAGATTTGCGCCAAAAGTCTTGGTGTAATCTTTGTAACAATTGCCAACGCGAAAGACGAGTCATTTTCAAGTGTGACAAATCTGGGTCCGAACGTTAAAGGTTCTAAAGTCAGAAAATGACCAAGTGATAACACGCTCAAATGAGAATTTGGTTCTCAATTACCTGCAACAGATGGGTTTTATCAGATGTGATCACGTTCTCCCACAAATCACCAAAGTTTGGAGCAAAAGAAGGATTGAAATGACACTAAATGGTTTCAGTTTCCACTAAATTTGAATTGAGCAGTCGATTGTTTGTTGGCTCTTAAGATATGATTGCAGCGACCGCGACGTGCGATAAACGAATATTTAGCGGTATCTACAGTTGTGCAACGTTCGACTCAAATAACACAGACATCATTTGGTCTGCGACATCATTCTTGGAGAAATTACTCTTTCTGCAGTTTAATGATGCTGGAATAGGCTTTACCTCGACTCTACCTATCTCGCTATAAACATTTAACATTACTAAGAACAACATGCCTAACGCTATTTTACCGATGAAACCCCCATTAAATTAAAAATCGACTTAATCCTGCCAGTGTACAAAAACAATTCTTCATTCCACTGAAATTAAATTAAGCGGAATTATCAAAATCAACCATTTACAGCGACCTTTCCGTAAGCATTAAATAATCTAAAATTATTCCATCCAGTGGGGGCCACCAACCAATGGCGTAGTAAAATTGTATAACAATTACGACTTTTAGAAAACTTATAGGTAATGACACGTAACAGATGATGAACGTTAAAGGTCAGAAAATGGCCAAGTGATAACACGCTCAAATGAGAATTTGTTTCTCAATTACTTGCAAAAGATGGGTTTTATTAGATGTGATCACGCTCTCCCACAAACCACCAAAATATGGAGCGAAAGAAGGCTTGAAATGACACTAAATGACTTCAGTTTGAATTGAACAAGCGAACTAAAGGTAGCGCTGTAAAAAATTTTCTTATTCGTTTTTTTTCCAATTACCTCTGAAAAAATATTTTTAAAGGTATCAGCAACTTAAAAGTCTTTTGTTGATGGCGCGGGTTTAGCTCGGTAGCGGATGATGTGTTGTCGACGTTTTTTTTTCTATTTTGTACTATCTTTAGCTATCACAAATAATCCTGACGCAGCAGCGCCGTTTTCTTGAATCTCTCGTTCTTCTTCTTTCTCTTCAGACGAACTTTTCTCCAGTTCTATCTGATTTTTTTTGTTGTCATAACATTACTAGTAGTTAATTATTTTGAATAAATTTTTTTCAGTTTTGATCAATTCGATCCATTTAGAGACTGTTACCCAATGACTAAAGAAAAACTCGGCAACGTTTACATATTCAATCATATAACATTCGACAACGACACTCTTGGAATAAGGTACGGAAGCATGAAAGATTGCAAAGACATCGAGGAGGTTTTTCAAAACCTAAAATTCGATGTTATCATTTACAACGATCTTACTTACGTCGAAATTCTTCAAAAACTATATAACAGTAAGTATTTCCCCAAATATATCTCGAATTATTTAGTATTTTAGTAGCGAAAAAAGATTACTCAAATTTTGATTGCTTGGTAATTTTTGTCCTGACACATGGAAGAAATGGAAAACTTTTTGCACGAGACATCGATTATTATCCTGATGTTTACTGGAAAAACTTTAACGATAGGTCGAGTTTTATGCACAAGCCCAAGTTAATTTTTATACAAGTAAGTAAATTCGCAAGTAAATGTTTTTTTTTAACGATGGGAGTAGGGTCCTCGTGGTGATGAAGCGGATGACGGTGTCAGAATACTTAAAACTATACCAACTAAAACTGATACAACTTATTTGATTCCACATATTCCTGACGTGTTACTCATGTACTCTTGTTACGATGGTAAAAATCTCTAAAATTGTTAAGTGTAGTTAAAGAAGTGTTATTTTAGGCTCTTATTCTTGGAGATGCGGTATCACCGGGTCATCATTTGTACAGTGCCTTTCTAAAGAGTTTAAACTACGTGCAAAGCACGACGATATTTTAACGCTTCTTACTTTTGTCAATCAAAGAATCTCAAAATATTTTATTAGATTACCTGATAACATTAGAGACGATAAAAGACAAATTGGAACAATTGTAAGCACTTTAACCAGAGTATTGTATTTGAATCCCGTAAATAAATAATCTTAACTAGTCGTGTTTATTAACTTTGCAACACGTTTTTTAAAATCAGTTTTTCTTATTGTGGTTGAGGTAAAAAAAAATCAAAGTTTTGGTGATCTGAGCGCCATGGCATCGCCAATTTAAAAAAAACAGATAAAAGTTTTAATTGACTTCGGGAAGCTGAGCTCACTGCTTTTAATCAATCGTATAAAACTGTAATGCATTAGTTGTGAAGGTATTAAAAATAATAAAGTTGTTGACTCACTTGTTTAGCTAGCTTAAGTCGGAGATGGTCGTGGGTCAAGTTGTTACTGTCAAGTTTTGTTTGGTAAGTCGGTGCCTTGCGCCTTTCCTTGTAAAAAGAAAAAACTCAAAAGAACAAAAAGTTTGTGTTAGGAAACAGAATGCTTAAACTCACAATCCTAATTGTGCTTTGAAAATAAAACAATCAAAGCTTATAACAAACTTATAACGATTTATTCTAGACTATTACTGCACCACAGCGGATAACAAAGAAGAGAAATAGAGACACATCAGTGATAACGACACAGTAGCATATATTACAATAAATTACATTCAGTTCTATAGCATAGTTCGATAGAATTTATTGTAGATTTGGAAGTAATTAAAACCCTAGATTGACATACGTGAGAAAGAAAAAAGCAATCACTAAACTTCAGTTGTTTAAACGCATTTACGCTAGAATATTTTTATTACAGTAATCTCACCGGATCGAATGACGTCAGACGTGCAAGCGAGATAAGAAAATCTAGTTTAACTAACCTTTCTAAAACACGTAACGTGCGCAACGTACTTCCAAATCTCCTTACAAATTTTAGAATTTATAATAGTAAAACTTAAATGCTAACATTAGAATGTCTTCCGGGTTTGCAACCGGAGCTGCCAACGTTTCGCCCACTTTCGTAAGGGGCTTCATCAGGGCGTGAGATAAATTGCAAAACTCAAACAAGCAATCGAAATCTAACTAAGAACTTCTCAAAAGTTAGGTTACCCACTTGTAAAACAAGCCATAATCTAAACTATGAAAAGGTAAGAAAGAAAACGATAACCTGAAAAAGCAAACGAAAATCTAACAAAGAACCACTACCGAGTTAGGTAATCAACTTGTGAACTAAGCCAGATTCTAAACTCCGTAGAAGTGACTTAAGAAGAAATGGTCTCCGTATTTAAAGGAAAAGGATCGTCACGGATGATTAAGCTCGACCCTGATTGGGTTACGGTTGCTAGGGGGCGTGTTTTTGATAAATGACTAATAACCGGTAACCAAAGAGGCGATAGTTCAAAACCATGATCGCGATTGAAGTTATTGGGGTGTTTGATGATTTCTATGCTTTCTCGGAATTTCCTGTTGAAAAAGAATGGAGATTTGGCAATCAACGAAACATTATCAAAATCTATCTTGTGACCTGTAGTAAAATGATGTTCAGCGACCGCAGACTTGGAAGTATACCTTTTCCTTATACAACGATCATGTTCTGAAATGCGAGTAATGACGGAACGACCGGTTTCACCAATGTAGACTAAACCACAAGAACAGGGAATTTGGTATACACCTTGAGATGAAAGTGTAGGAAATTTGTCTTTGGGAGAAGGAAGAATCTGAGAGATTTTGCCTGTCAAGTTGAATATGGGTTTAATACCATTCTTACGAAGGAGTTTCCCTATTTGATCTGTAACCTTGTGAATGTAGGGTAAAAAGGCCAATTTCGGGTTGGATTCGGGAGTAGAAATGTCCTTAGGTAATCGAGTACGTGGATGTAAACGACGATTAATAACTCTATGAATATCTCGCTTTACATAACCATTGTTCACTAAGGTTCTAGTAAGATGACGGAGTTCTGAGTCTAGATTCTCAGGTTGACAAATAGAAAAGGCACGATGGACCAAAGATTCAATAACAGAACGTTTCTGTGCAGGATGATGATGAGACGAAGCATGAAGGTATCTATCCGTATGGGTGGGTTTGCGATAAACAGAATGGCCTAGAAGTCCGTCGGGCTTACGAACACTCTATCCCCGGATGATTGGAAATTCTTTGACAACATTACTTACCAGCAGTCTGATACCACTCTACGACTAACCACTGAAGGTCATCTCAAAAAGTTTCAATTATTGGAATCCAAGAATCGTAAAGTTTCTTCTACTACTAACTCAGTAAAGACGGTCAATTTATCTAGTTTGGTTCTCACTTCAGAACAGGAATCGGTGCTCTCTAAGGGTTTGAATTTTGCGGTTGCTCCCAAACGTATTCCTAAAGCAGATATTCTATGTGCTGTTGAGTCTTCTATAAGACATCTTCCTTGCCACATCTCAGATCCCATTCGTATTAACACTGGCAAAATCCTTGAATCATCTAAAATTCCTAAATCCAACATTTCTAAGTCGGAAGAGTCAGCTCTAAAAAGTCTTCGTAAGAACCCTGATATTATTGTTCTTCCAGCCGACAAAGGCAACGCCACTGTAGTTTTGAACCAAATTGATTATGTTACGAAAATCAATTCTATTTTGTCTGAGGAAACTTACGCTCTTCTAACCCATAACCCCACTTCGAGGATTGAACGCGAGGTTAGCCAAATCATCAAATCTTCCAATCTACCTCCTGAAACTAAACGTCGACTTACCCCATCAGATTCTAAACCACCTCGTCTATACGGACTTCCCAAAATTCACAAACAAGGTATTCCTTTTCGACCTATCGTTAGTACTATCCAATCTCCTACTTACAAGCTAGCCAAGTTATTGTCCAACATTCTTTGCGAGTTTACAGGTAAAACCTCTTCTCACATCCTCAACTCTCAGCATTTTGTTCAACGTCTAGAAACTATAAAACTTGAACCCCAAGATCTTCTCGTGAGCTTTGATGTTACTTCACTTTTTACTAAAGTTTCTATTAAGGATTCGCTTATTATCATCAAACAGATTCTGTCTCAACATGGCAAGGACTTGAGTTTGGTTCCTCTTATTGAAAAGTGTCTATCCTCTACTTACTTCCAATTTGATAATAAGTTTTACGAACAAGTTTCTGGTGCTGCTATGGCTTCTCCTCTATCACCTGTTGTAGCTAACATTTTTATGGAATCCTTTGAAACGGTTGCTTTGGAATCATCAATATTAAAACCTAAAGTGTGGTTTAGATATGTTGACGACACGTTTATTGTTTGGTCTCATGGTCATCTTGAATTGTCTAAGTTTCTTGATCATCTTAACAATCAACACTCAGATATCAAATTTACTATGGAGATCGAAAGTAACGGTTCTCTTCCATTTCTTGACGTTCTTGTGACTCGTAAGCCCGACGGACTTCTAGGCCATTCTGTTTATCGCAAACCCACCCATACGGACAGATACCTTCATGCTTCGTCTCATCATCATCCTGCACAGAAACGTTCTGTTATTGAATCTTTGGTCCATCGTGCCTTTTCTATTTGTCAACCTGAGAATCTAGACTCAGAACTCCGTCATCTTACTAGAACCTTAGTGAACAATGGTTATGTAAAGCGAGATATTCATAGAGTTATTAATCGTCGTTTACATCCACGTACTCGATTACCTAAGGACATTTCTACTCCCGAATCCAACCCGAAGTTGGCCTTTTTACCCTACATTAACAAGGTTACAGATCAAATAGGGAAACTCCTTCGTAAGAATGGTATTAAACCCATATTCAACTCGACAGGCAAAATCTCTCAGATTCTTCCTTCTCCCAAAGACAAAGTTCCTACACTTTCATCTCAAGGTGTATACCAAATTCCCTGTTCTTGTGGTTTAGTCTACATTGGTGAAACCGGTCGTTCCGTCATTACTCGCATTTCAGAACATGATCGTTGTATAAGGAAAATGTATACTTCCAAGTCTGCGGTCGCTGAACATCATTTTACTACAGGTCACAAGATAGATTTTGATAATGTTTCGTTGATTGCCAAATCTCCATTCTTTTTCAACAGGAAATTCCGAGAAAGCATAGAAATCATCAAACACCCCAATAACTTCAATCGCGATCATGGTTTTGAACTATCCCCTCTTTGGTTACCGGTTATTAGTCATTTATCAAAAACACGCCTTCTAGCAACCGTAACCCAATCAGGGTCGAGCTTAATCATCCGTGACGATCCTTTTCCTTTAAATACGGAGACCATTTCTTCTTAAGTCACTTCTACGGAGTTTAGAATCTGGCTTGGTTCACAAGTTGATTACCTAACTCGGTAGTGGTTCTTTGTTAGATTTTCGTTTGCTTTTTCAGGTTATCGTTTTCTTTCTTACCTTTTCATAGTTTAGATTATGGCTTGTTTTACAAGTGGATAACCTAACTTTTGAGAAGTTCTTAGTTAGTTTTCGATTGCTTGTTTGAGTTTTGCGATTTATCTCACGCCCTGATGAAGCCCCTTACGAAAGTGGGCGAAACGTTGGCAGCTCCGGTTGCAACTATGACACGGTCCAAACCCGGAAGACATTCTAATGTTAGTATAGATTCCGGCCGTGGAAGCCTTCGCTATTACAAAACTTAAATGACATAAAGCCGTAATATTAATTTAAATGTAGTTTAAATCAAAAAGTAAGTTAAGTGGCATAAAAATAACGTTATCACGTAGATTGTTGACCTCGTAGCAAACGATTGGCACTTTTTTTTATGTACCAAGCAATCCCAATTTACTTATAGCGAACTTTGACAAAACGATTCATATACATATCCCCAGTAACGGTTTATTCTAGCGTTTGTCTCCGTTTGGCTTGACGTATTAGTAAGAAAATAAATACCTTAAGGTACGATACCACAAAGAATCGCACCCATCACGACAAGCCAAACCGCTTCGTTCAAGATTAATGTGCTTCAGACGTTAACATAAGTAAAGTAACTAGTAACCCCAGTTGCGGAACGTCAGCAATTAAGAATCATGAGAGTAAAAAAAAGGAGCTCACTTAGATTGATTTTAGCAACGTGGAAATAGCAAATACCACTAAGAACTAAAAGAAGAAATTTGTCGAAAAAATCATAGAGATAGATTAGAAAAAGACCATTATTAAAGAAGAAAAGTATCTTCTCAGCAATACGTGGAGTAACCTACTACACTACGTCGTCGTGGTTAACAGACGGAGAAAGACACGGTTGGATACACACGTGGCATTTATCAAAAAAGGTCAAGCGGCAGAAAGTCAGTTTCCTGAAGAAATTGGCAGCATAGACAGCGAAACGTCGAACGCAATTTTTGACACTCGGCGAAACTCGCAAGAAGACATCAGTCATTGTTTCATCTATGTCTATAGTGATTGCATTTTTAGTCTATTGCTTTTATCTTTATAGTGTAAACGCTTTGGGGACGCATTGTAGAAAACTACTTTGAACATGTTTCTGAAAGTGCTATAGCTAATTGCGCTTAGAAGTAGTAAACTGCATCTCTCAGTTTTATTTGTTTCTTTTG
Organism: Aquatica leii; assembly: GCA_035610365.1. NCBI lineage: Eukaryota > Metazoa > Arthropoda > Insecta > Coleoptera > Lampyridae > Aquatica > Aquatica leii. The sequence continues at coordinate 12,757,672 of CM069438.1, forward strand.
TTCTTATAAGTTTTCAAGTATATTTTTTTAATTTTTTTTTTGTTTATCTGTTTTATGTTTAAGGATATAATAGTGTTAACGAACGTTTTTTTAAACTATTTTATAACCTATTAACGATTTAAAAGTAGTAAATAAATACACGAATTACCCTAAAAAATCATTAATATGTTTTATGTCAAAGCTTTTATGTCTAAACTATTTAATTACCTACTAACTAAACAATTAGTTACAAAATATGACTTAAAAAAGACGTTAAATTAACGTCTATGTTAATAACTGTGTAGTGCCATGTTAGCCTAATAATAATAACTTGAATGAAGATGTTGAATTAAAGTTTGTACTAATAACTGTATTTTATCAACGTTTGTTAGTTTAAATGATTTAAATTGACGTTTGTTTACAGTAAATCACATTGGTAATGTTGTGCTAAAAAACTGTTTTTTAACTATTTTATTACTTACTAAAAAATTAATTACAAAATGTGACTTAAAAAAGACGTTAAATTAACGTTTGATCGTAAATTTTTGTTACTAAATTAAAGTCTATACTAACAACTGTATGACGACATTGATTTAAAGCATTTAACGTAGGTAACGACATAATGACATTTTATCAATGATTTTCTATTTTTTTAACCGTTACATATTATTTTTGTTTTTTTTTATAATGATTTACATATGAAAACTTAATATTGGTTACTAAATATAATTTTATGAAGACGTCAATTTAACGTCTACGTTGGCAAGTTTATAATGCTATTAGTGTAAACTATTGAAGAATCAAACGTACTAAAGACGTCAAACCAACATCTATAATACCAGCTGTATGATGCCATTAGTCTAAGCCGTTAGTATTCTTACCAACAATTACTCAAATTAAAGTCTATACTCACAACTGTATGACGTCATTATTTTAAAACATTTAATATTGGTAACGTGATAATGACGTTTTATCAATATACTAAACATAATTTAAATAGACGTCAACTTAACGTCTATCTTGCTGTATATTATTATTAGTCTAAATCATTAAACTAACGTACTAAAGACATCAATTTAACGTCTAGTTTATCAACAGTATGACGCTACTATAAAGTCATTTTTACGTCACATTTACGTTATTCTTTTGATTTTCTTTAGTTATGTCGTTTTTTACGTGTTTTTGTTATCGGATTAGTTATTATTAATATTAATTTTGTTTAATTATGTTATTCATTAATTGAAATTAAGTTTCTATCAATACAACGTTAATTTTAAAAAAACGGTTTATGTTAAGATTTTTACTAGTAAATTTTTTTGTAGAATTATTTAGTCTAAAAAATATTTTAGACATTAATTTAAATGTTTTCAATGGACGTTTGTTTAAAGTAAATCACATCGCCAATTTTATATATAAAATGTTTTTTTTAACTACTTTATTACTTACAAAAAAATCGATTACAAAATATAATTTAAAAGAAACGTCTATGCTAACAACTGTATGACGTTATAGATTTCAGAAATTAAATACAAATTACATTATAATGACGTTTAATTTTTTTGTAATAACATTACATAATATTATTGTTTTTTTAGCGATTTACATTAAAGCTCCAATTGATGTCTGTCTTGGCACTAATGTTTACACCGTATGTGTTTAACAATTCATGATAAATTGTTTTAGAGGAAGAAATATTTCAGTAAATAACGCGACGTATATTTGACTTATAAATGTATATAAATTTAGAAAAAAACAAACTGATCTTTTTGTAGTGATTTACATATCACAACTTAAAATTGGTTACTAAATATAATTTTAAAAAGACGTCAAATTAACGTCTAATGTTGGCACTGGATATACCATATATACTACGATGTATAATTAACGTCTTATATTTGTCATTTGACGTCAAGGTGACACAATTGTATTCCTTTCGTCCATATTATCAAGCGTTTTTCTAATTTCTTTTAATAAAATCTCCATTTTAGTTATTAATTTTTATTGCATATTGAAATTTGTAATTTCTTATATTCTACTTAATTTTAGAGCGTTTTTTTTCACTTTTGTTTATTTTTCTAAATGTAGACAGATTATAAACATTAATTTTATACATAATTATGCATTCTGCTGTTATTTGTTTTTAACAAAGACCTGCGCAATTGCGGTTTGCGTGATATCCTTCGTAGAATTGTACGATCGTAGTTTTTGTCGTAATTTCTTAATGCAAAGCTGTTGCTACTATTTGATTAAATACAACAAAAACGTTTCTAAAAAAATTGTCGGTATCTTATGCGATAAGTTTGTAGCTAATACCAAAAGGAAGATAAAATGATTCAATGAGGAAGATAATGGTGGTTTTGAAACCGGAACCAGTGGTATGTGCATTTACATAATAATTGGAAGTGCATACTTCATTTAAATTAATTTATTCTATGTATAGAATTACCAATAACCATTATACCAATTATTGTAGTTAACGGGTAAACTGTAATTAGTTACGCATCGTAGCTGCAGACCATGCAATTAAAAGAACTAGTCAATTGTCCATAGGAAAACATAGCCAAGGACAATAAAATGCATTTTTTCTAACGCAATTAAAAAAATTCCATTCTTAAACATATCGACTGGTACCTCTGTTAGATATATACCTCGAGGACAAAGCGTATTTATCTTTTACGCAAAATTCAGATATTTATTTAAATAGGTATTGGTACCTACACATAAAGCAACAAAATGGCGGGCGAATCTACTACGTACGTATAGACAATACCAAAAAAAGTTTTTTCTCTTGGGTATTTTAGTTTTGACCAACTCGATTCGCTCAGCGACTATTATCCAATGACCAAGGAAATACTCGGCCAGGTTTACATATTCAATCACGTATCATTCGATAACAGAAGTCTTGGAACAAGATACGGAAGCGTAAAAGATTGCCAAGATATAGAAGAAGTGTTCCACAAACTAAAGTTTAAGGTTAAAATTTACAAAGATCTTTCTTACAAAAAAATCGTTAAAACGTTGTCAAAGAGTACGTCTCTCATTAATAAATTGCCAATTATTGTATTGGTGTTTTAGTAGCAGAAAAGGATTACTCAAATTTTGATTGTTTAGTCATTTTTGTTTTGACTCATGGAGGAAAACGTAAAATTTTTGCTAAAGATATTGATTATTATCCCGATGTGTACTGGAATAGCTTTAAGGATAAACCCACCTTCAAGAACAAGCCCAAGTTGATTTTTATACAAGTTAGTACCTAAATGACGTATAATTTTTTCTAATGTGATTACCTAGGATTCTCGTGGCGATGAAGTTGATGATGAAACCCATTATCGTATCAAAATGCCGCAGACTGTTCATCATGCACCTTTGGTACCAACTAATTACTCACTGCCTGACATTCCCGATGTGTTACTTATGTACTCTTGTTATGACGGTAATGTGCCAATCATTAGTCGGAAATCGTGAAAAAGTCTCATTTTAGGGTTTTTCTCATGGCGAAGTTGTGTCACTGGATCATCGTTTGTGCAATACCTTTGTTATGAAATTTATCAATGGTCGAAATCTTTAGATATGTTAACGCTTCTTACTTTTTTGAATCCAAAATTATACGTAAATTTTGAGGAAAATAATAGTGATGACGAAAAAAAACATGTCATAATTATCAGTACTTTAACTAAGGTATTGCATTTTGACCGCTGACCTTATGTATAAACGATTTTTCTTATGTATTTAAAACAGTTTGAAATGGCTGTATTTTATTTTTAACTATTTGTCATAAATATATTAATATTTTAAACTTTGTAAATAAAAAATATTCCGAAATAAAGAACGTTTAATAAAAGTAAAAATAATCATTTGACCACGGCAGCAATCGTAAGCACAGACCTCTGGGTATGGGTTTGAATGGAAATAATTACAAAGACGTGAACTCCGTTAATTTATTAACTATACTTAATATACTATTTACATTAGAGAACAATGAACAATATTTGAATTAAACATATTTAGAATAAAACAGTATTTAAAATAAAATATTAGGGCGCCAATCACCTTTTAAATTGGTGATGAATAAAAAGCGTAAAATCTTACATCTAATTATTAATTGATATTAAATGCAAAAATAGTAAACGGTTAATTTGTTATCGAGTATGTTTCCCGAAAGGTTTTAAACAACACAATTTAATTACTTGAATTCAAAACGTAACAGGTAGTATTAATTTCAGTTGACTCACCACATGATATGACGTTATCGTATAGCTTCTATTTTTAGCACATACTTTGTTGTAGTGATAAAATTCTTCAACAGGAATAAACCAATGTATAATAAACTTCAATAACTGATAATCCATTAATTAAACGACAAAACCAAAATAAAAGATCCAGTAAAAGAAAAGATCCAGAATAAAAAATCCAATAAACGAAAAGACCCTAAATATAAATAATTAGAATGGTTTTTTGAATGACATCATGTACTCACTCTGCATTTACAATAACGGCCTTCAAAATAAAGTCTTTTGTCTAACTGTATTGCGCAATATTGCGAAATCACTAAAAATGTTGAATTCAATAGACAAATTATATCAAAATAAAGGTAAACTCACCAATAATTAGATGGAATGAATAAAAATTAAATTGTATGCGTTTTTACGCCATAATCAAAAAAATTTTGTCTTCCTCGCATCACACACGTGAACTGCGCGAGATTGTTCAAACGGAAGTGGAAGTTTAAGCTACCTCAAGTCGAGTTAGAACAACGCGACGTTGCCAAACTGAATAAATTTACGTGCAATATTAGTTGCAAAAATAAACGATTGTAAAATTGAATTTTAATTGTAATGAACTCTAACGGGACGTTACAACTTAATAAAAATTACTAATCAAGGATTGTTAATATCAGTCAAATTATTTCTGGTGACGTCATTTGCAACAATTCCTTTCCCAGTAAATATATCAACCGCAATATGTTACTTTAACAAAGTAACAAAAGATAAATAACTAATCGTGAAATTGTTAAATTATAATCAACATTTTATGTGCCTAACATATGCCGTGTAATAAAATGGTGGATAAATCTACCGCGTAAGTATTTATGGGCTATTCAAATTGTTGCCTTCATTTGCATAAACCAACCAAAATCTTAAGATAACTTTTGAGTGTCAAAAAATAAAAACGTAATGAATCGGTTAATAATTCCTAATTTGTTTATTATATTATTATATTGAAAACATTGAACAAACAATAAAAAAATTAGGTAAAAAAATGGGTAGTTTTAATAACTGTTTACTTAATCAAAAGCAAAGTAGCCCAGTGTACTTATAGCGTACTGCATGCGTAGTTAATAAATACAAAATTGATGGTTCGAATCCTAATCGTACCTAATTTTTTTAAAATATATTTTAATGAAATTTAGTAGCAAACTTACATTTAAATATAAAACAATTATACTAAATTAATTCTAAATATTTTGAACATATTAGTTACGATAAGTCACTCGGTGACTATTACTCAATCACCAAGAAAAAGTTGGGCAACGCTTATGTATTCAATCATGTAACATTTGATAATAAAACTCTTGGAGCAAGATACGGAAGTGTAAAAGATTGCCAGGACATAAAAAAAGTGTTTCAAAAACTAAAATTTAATGTCAAAATTTACAGCGATCTTCCTTACAACAAAATCCTTCAAAAATTGTCGAAGAGTAGGTGGTTTTCGTTAATAAATCGATTACTTTATTGATGTTTCAGTCGCTGAAATAAATTACTCAAATTTTGATTGCTTGGTCATTTTCGTTTTGACTCACGGAGAAAACGGTAAAGTTTTTGCTCGAGATAAAGAATACTACCCTGACGTTTATTGGAAAAGTTTTAATAATAAGCCCAGTTTTGCGTACAAGCCTAAGCTGATTTTTATACAAGTAAGTAAACTGCAAAAGAAAAATTTTTGTGTTAAATTGTGAGTAGGACTTCTTACACCATTCCTGAAGTGCCCAATGTGTTACTCGTGTACTCTTGTTATGACGGTAATGTGACTAACAAAAGTTAACTACAAATAAAAAGTCTAATTTTAGGATTTTTTTCTTGGAGAAATCGTGTAACTGGATCATCCTTCGTGCAACAACTTTGCAGTGAAACTACTAAACTCAAAATCCAAAGACGCTTTAACGCTTCTTACTTTTCTGAATCAATTAATATTGGTATACTCTGATAACACACGCAACAATCGTAACAACGAAAGAAGATGTACAACAATTGTTAGTACTTTAACTAAAGTATTGTATTTTAACTATAAGTAAATGAACTTTAATAGTCTTTAAAATGACCATGAATAGTATTCAGTTTTTAGTTTTGATTATTAAATACGTTTTATACTATGTACATACGTAATAATAGTATCAAAATCTGATAATTTCTTTGACTAAAGAAAAAATCTACAAAGAAATTACGTTCAATCACAGACGTTAAAATTGCGTTATATTACGTGATATTATGGTCTTTCTTTATAGTTGTTTTTATATTAAAATAAACATATCATGTTAAAGAATCTGTTTTTTTAACTATTTTATCATTGACAAAAATCTAACTTAAAAAACGTCAATACTAAAAATTCTATAACGTTATTGTTTAAATACATTAAGAAATCATTTTGACGTTATTTTTACGTCATTTTTTTAAGTCACAATCAGTCAGTAATTTAACACATTTTTATGCCTTTTTTGTTATTTGAGTTTTGTTAATGGTTTTGCTTTTTTAATAATTGTCTACTATTTCTAAATTTGTTCTTTGTCCTAACGTCACATTTGCGTCATTTTTTGGTAATAATTTATTAAGACAATATCAAATAACGATTTTATTATTGAATAATTACAAAATATGTCTATAGTAATAACTGTATAATTTCATCGGTCTGAAAGATTAGAAAATAATTATTATTACTTTAGAAAACTTTAATTTAACGTTAACTGTATGATGTCATTAGTCTAAACCGTAAAAACGTTGTTACTTATAATAACTTTATAAAGACGTCAAACTAACGTCTGTACTAACTACTGTATGATGTCATTGGCGTAATTTTGACGTCAATAAAACGTGTGTGTGCTGCCTAGGCTGTAATATCACGCAATATTGTTGTTTTTTTAGCGATTTACATATCAAAATTATAAATTAGTAATCATACATAAATTTTAAAAAAACTTCAAATTAACGTCTATATTGGCAACTGTCATTACCCGACCAACCAGATTGTGTTTTTATTAAAACGGTAATAAGGAAAAGTTTTCTTTGTAGTGAATTTGGGCATGTAAACATCAACGTCAGCAATAAAACAATTTTTATGTGTAATTTTTTAATTTGAATTACTAATTTGTTAAAATTTAATTCAGATGTTAACGCTAATTTTGTTCCTTAAAGTTATTCAAAGTAAAGACAAAAAAATACAAAAATTTTGAAGCAACAGTAATAGCAATAAAGTAAATCATTATCATTAAAAAATTATTTCGAATAACTTAAAAAAAAACGTAAAATTAACGTTTATTTTAAATATTCTATGACGTTATTGGTTAGAACATTAAAATGTCATTTTGACAGTACACTTACGTTTTTTTTGGTTTTATTTAATTATTAATTTTTTTACGTGTTTTTTTCTAATTATAAAAAATATTAATTTTTGGAATTTAACTTATTTATTAAAATTAAGTTTCTATTAGTACAAATTTGTGCTTTTTATAGTTTGCTGTTAATTTTCAGTTTCTGCAGTTGACTTTTTTAATTGTTTTTTTTTTGTTTTTTATTACATCAAAGATTTACGTCATAAGGACGTTTAATCAATAACGTTTAATTTTTGATATCACGTCATTTTGTTCTCTTACTTTGGTGATTTATACATCAAAATTTAAAGTTGGTTGTTCAATATTAATTAAATCAACGTTTATATTGGCAACTGTATGATGTCATTATAGTATATATCACTTAAAAAATGTTACCAATAGTAACTTAATAAAAACGTCAAATTAACGTATGGCTTTATTGATTTAGAACATTTAATGCGGGTTATATAAAACTTTCATTGTCAGATTAGTTTTATTACTATAAAAAAACTATTTAATGTTACACATACGTCATTTTGACGTTTTATTATAACACATTTTTTAACTTCAATTTAATGAATACTTTATTAATGTTTTTTTAAGTTTTTTGCTACTACGATAGTTACGATAGAAAATTGTTACCAATGCTAACTTTACAAAGACGTCAAACTAACGTATATGCTAACCATGTTATGACGTTATTGATTTGAGGCATTTACCCAGGCAGCACACTAACGTTTTATTGACGTCAAAACTACGTATAAAACCTCATTAAAACGTGCCGATTTTGTCACATGACGTCAGTGTGCTGCCTGGTTATGTAGGTTGCGACAGAATGACGTTTTATTAATAACATTCAATATCTTGTAATATCACGCAATATTGTTGTTTTTTCTAGTAATTTACATATCAAAATTATAAATTAGATATCAAACATAACTTAAAAAGACGTCAAATTAACGTCTATATTAGCATTTGTCATTACTTAACCAACCAGAATGTGTTTTTATTAAATTATTTTTACGTTGTTATGGTACTTTTATAAAGTACTCTAAATTACCACGAGTACTTTTTTTGTAATAAATTTGGGTATGTAAACATCAACGTCAGCAATAAAATTATTTTTATGTGTAAGTTTTTAATTTTATCACTAATTTGCAATGACTTAATTGAGAGGTTGACGTTTACACAATTTTTTGTTACGTGAAGTTATATAAAGTAAAAACAAGAAACATACGTAAATTCTAAACCGATAGTAATGATAATAATTTTTCTAATTGTATAAACTGTAACTTGACCAATAAAATGACAAAAATTTACCGACATTCATTTCAGGAAATAACGGTTACGTTAACTTAGTGTCATTAATCATTTACGGTTACTTAAGTAGTTTGGACCAATAAAAAATTATTATTCATAATAACATAAAAAAGACGTAAAATTAACGTCTATGTTAATAACTGTACAACGTCATTGGTTAAAACATTGAAAAGTCATTGTGACGTTATAGTTACGTTATTTTTTTTAAGTTTTATTTAGTCAAGGATTTAACACGCTCGTTACATGTTTTTGCTAGTTATCATAAATATTAATTTTGTCGCAATTTAATTTATTAATTGAAATTATATTTTTATTAATGCATTTCAAGTTTAGTTAGATTAAAAAAATATCGTACCAAAATTCTACAAAAAAGTTACGTTTAATCAGGGACGTTAAAATTGCGTGTTATATTACTTAATATTATAGTCTTTCTACATAGTTATTTGTTTATTTAAAAAAAAACTCAAAACCAGCCAACGAAATCGTGTTTCTACCTTTTTTTTTAGTTTCTTGTTGCTTTTTTTCTTACGTTAACTGTTTATTTTGTTTATTTAATACGGTATAACTAATGTAGCTATAAAATGTCGTCAAATTAACGTATAACATCTCAACGTCACATTTGCATCATTTTTTGGTAATAATTTATTAAAACAATATTAAATAACTAATTTATTACTTACTAAAATAATTCCATTGGTCTGAAACATTAAAAAATATTGAATAATAATAACTTTAAGGAACGTCAATTTAACGTTAACTATATGATAATTTTTTATACTTGTTATACAGTTTTGTATTTTTTTAAGTTTACTTTCTCAATAATTATCTATTTCTACATTTGACTTCTTTAATTGTTTTTTTTTATTACATTCAAATTAACATCTGTAATATTACGTTTGGTGATTTGCATATCAAAATTTAAAATTGGTTATCTTATATTACTTGAAAAAGACGTCAAATAAACGTTTACATTGGCAACTGTGTAATATGTTATTATAGTGTTAGTTATTAAATAATGTTACCAATACTAACTTAATAAAAACGTCAAATTAACGTATGACCTCATTGGTTTAAAACATTTAATGCAAATTGTATAAAGATTTAATTGTGTGATTCTATTCTAATGTAGTTTTATTACTATTAATAGTATTTTAAAGTAACATATACGTCATTTTGACGTTAGATATAGGTCATTTTTTCAATTCTATTTAATCATTAGTTAGTAAATGTTATTAAAGAATTTCTGCTATTTCGATAGTTGGCACACGTGTTTTTGTTACAAATAGAATCCATAACGGTTACACTCATGTTAAGTGGTCAAATAACAGGATAATGCCTTTCTTTAGTAATTTACATACTAATTCACAAATTGTTTAGAACGACGTTTTCCAAAGCAAATTACATCAGCAATATTATGCAAAAAGTTTATTTTTCTATTTTATTATTAAACATAAAAAAATGTAACTGAAAAAAGACGTCAAATTATTAAACGTAATAAACTAATAATAATAATAATTTAAAAAAGACTTACGCTTATGTAGTCAATTGTATAATGCCATTATCGTTAAAAAATCTTATTAATATAACTTTATATGAACGTTTAATTAACGTTTATACTAACAACTGTATGACGTCATTGGTTTAAGGCATTTAATGTGAGTTTTGACATAATAATGATACGTAATTTCTTATAATATTACGTAATATTATTGCTTGTTGTAATGATTAACATATCAAAATTAAAAACATTTACTAAATATAAAAAAACCAGATTGTGTTTCTATCACTTTTTCGTTCGTAAAATAACTTTTGTAGTTAAGTTTTTTTATTTAATTTCGTACTTTGTTCAAAGTTAATTGAAAGATTTAGGTTTACATTGATTTTTTGTTTACGGGGTTATACAAAATAAATACAAAAAGTTACGGAAATTACAAAATGATAGAATGACAAAGTTACGTAAAGTTTTTACGACTGTGTAAATTGTTATTTGATCAATAAGATGGCAGAAATTTATAAAGATTACGTTTATTTAACGTCATAGCTCCTAGAGGCGGCATTTTAGTAGAATAAATAATTATTATTGCTTAGATAAACAATTACAAGAAAAGATAAAAACGGCACAACTCAAGTGCCCTATATGTTACTTAAGTTAAGTACGTCACATTTACGTTAGTTTTTGGTTTTAGTTAGTATTACACTAAGAATTTATTCAAAACTATTAAAACTTTGATTTTGTTTCAAATTTAACAACGCCTTAATTAAGAAAAACTAGAAAATATTTCAGAATTTGAAGAAGTGCGTTAAAAACTCGCCAAATTAATATCTGAACGTAATAATTTAAACTATGGAATAATTAATCAATTGTGCACTTAATTTATTCAATATCTTTACGGTCCGTTGTGTTAAATAAAACTACTCATTCTTTCTATTTTTTATACAGTTTTGCATTTTTTATAGTTTACTCACTCAATAACTGTCTATTTCTGCGTTTTATTTTTGGTTGTTTGTTCTTTTTGTTTTTTTATTACATCAAAAATTTACAACATGAAATCTTTTAATTAATAACGTTCAATTTACCATTATAGTATAAATCATTAAGAAAACATTACCAATAATCACTTAATAAAAACGTTAGATTAACGTACGATCTAATTAGTGTAAAACGTTTAAAGCTCGTAGTAATAAAATTTTAATAGTGAGATTACTTTTTGGTGTAGTTTTATTACTACAAAAAACATTTTGACGTTACATATAAGTCATTTTAACGTTACATATACGTCACATATATTTTTTTACAATTTAAATCAACAAAGACATTTATTATTACACGTAAATCGTTGCAAAATTAATATAATTGTTTACGTTATGGGACAAGGAATCAATTAATGACGATAAAATATACTCAATCTTTTTTTTAACATTTATACTTATTTTTACTTTTGTTGATTTTAAAAGTACTTTTTACCTTTGCCGGCGATACTAAACCAAAATTCTGCAAATTAATTACGTTTTACTAATGACATGTTGTATTACGTTATGTTGACGTCTTTCTTTAGTGATTTTTTTGTATCAAAATATAAAATGCTTCTTAAACTTATAGCGGATTCAAATTGATAATAAAACAAACTTTTACAAACTTGACATTGGAAAAAAATTACTGTGAGTAAGAACTTCTAGTCAAGGACTCGTAATTACATAGAATTACTTTTTAGCGGTCAGTTTTTCCTTAAAAATATCAACCACAACTTGTTTTGTTGACGAGTCAGTAACTACTTCGTAGACTAATTTTACGTAAAATCCAGTCTCATTTAATAGTGAGAATAAGAAATGTAACTCAGAAACAAACAATCTATACTAAAATATTTACAGTGTTACAGTGTCTAACATCTAAAGTGTAACGCAATGGAGGATGAATCTACAACGTAAGTATTGAAACTTATATTTTTAAATTGTGTAGTAATTTGTATGAAAGTAACTAAAACCTTGGGAGAAAACTATGAATTATAAAACTAGAAAACATAAATATAGTTACTGTAAGTTATAAGAAAGAAACCAGTGGCGTAGCCAAAGCAGAACTCTCCCATTGACGTAAATAAAATCAAAACATTTGTCTTTTGTTTAAAATTATTTTAAATAATGTAAACGCTCCCAAACACAAACACTGGCTACGCCACTAGCTGGAACTACTTTTACTATACAAATACTAAACACGTTTTAGTTCTAACCAACTTGAGTTACTTAAAGACCATTATCCAATGAACAAGAAAATACTGGGAAACGTGTATATATTCAATCACGTATTATTTGATAACAGAAGTCTCGGAGCAAGATACGGCAACGTAAAAGATTGCCAAGATATAGAAGAAGTGTTTCATCGACTAAAATTCAAAGTTAAAATTTACAAGGATCTTTCTTATAAAGAAATTCTTGAAACGTTATCAAAGAGTAGGTGTTTTAGTTGATAAATTGCCAATCAATTCATTGGTGTTTTAGTATCAGATATGGATTACTCAAATTTTGATTGCTTGGTCTTCTTTATCTTGACTCATGGAAGAAACGGCAAGATTTTTGCTCGAGATATTGATTATTATCCCCATATTTACTGGAATAGTTTTAACAAACCAAGCTTCATGAACAAGCCTAAGTTGATTTTTGTACAAGTGAGTAAATAGAATGTCGAGTTGCTGTTTTTTAATATGAGTAGGATCCTCGTGGCGATGAAATTGACGATGAAACCCATTATGGTATCAGAATTCCTCCATCTGTGCATAATGAATGTTTGGCACCAGACAGTTACACAATTCCTGACATACCGGATGTGTTACTTATGCACTCTTGTCATGATGGTAATATGCTTATGAGCAGTTGCACAAAATAAGAAAGTGACATTTTAGGACTTTTTTCATGGAGAAGTTTGGTCACTGGGTCATCGTTTGTACAGCACCTTTGTCGTGAAATTAAACTACGCTCAAAATCTATTGATCTGCTGACGCTTCTAACTTTTCTTAATCAGACGTTATACGTGACTTTTGATATAAGTAACAACAAAAAAAAACATGCTACGATTGTTAGCACTTTAACTAAAGTCTTGTATTTTGATTCTACGATTATAAATACATAATTTTTGCTGTGAATAATAAACACTGTTATTTTTAGTTTTAATTCTTACTTTCATACTTTCTAAGCTACATAAGTAGCAAACATTTGATAATAACATCAAATTTTGATCATTTCTAATAATTGAACAAAAATTTACTACTTACTGACGTTTAATTAACGACGTCAAAATTACGTATTATTCTCGTCTTTTTTAGTGATTTAATGCTTTAAAATAACGTTATTTACATTACGTTTGCAATATTATGTTAAACAATCTGTTACATTAACAATGTTAATATTTAATAAAAAATCACAGAAATTAATTACCAAAAACAATTTAAAAAATACCAACCTAACGTCTATACTACCAACAGTATTTTGCTTTTCATAGGGAATATTAAAAAATAATTACTAAAGATAATTGGTAAAAAAACGTCGGACATCGTCTAACGTTATGTGCGCCCAACGAAGCTTTCATTTCTGATTATTCACACGCATCCATGCGAGTATTGGGCGTAGTATTTATACAACTTTCGTGAAAGTTTATATTGGGGTAAGCGTTGTTTCTGGTTTTTATGAATTAATTTAATTTTTCCGTAATTGTGATTAGCAGGTTTCTGGACGTGTTTCATCGATGTGGAGTATTTATTAGGAAAATTTTTATGATGACGTCACGTCAGTTGCCGTGAAGATATTGAGTGTTAGAAAATTTCTAACCGAATTGGAGGACGCACTTAATGCAATAATATAAATTAATTTTAGGGAAACTCGGCACATTTGCTTTGTTTTAATTGATCGTATGAATCAGAGAAAATTTACTTGTGGTAACACCGTATGTACGATTTTGTTTATTTCAGCAAACTTTAGAAATTTCCGAGGAGGCGTTGCTAGCTAGTCGCATTCTTTAAACTTAAACTAAACTAATTCTTTGCATTTACCTGGTCAGTCAATTGCACAACCGACTGAACGTGTTAAATATAAATTTTGTTTCTGTGTATCACATATTCTTAGACGGTGCGCTTTGGTTCTCTGAATCATCAAAATTTGAATATTTGTGTTATAATCTACTAATGTAAATTTATTTCTTTTTGGAATGTAAAAGTTAGATCAACAAATTTAATTTTTTGTACGTGTTGCCCAACCGGAGAGGGCTTATTTCAACTACTTTTGTCTGTAATATTGCTCTACGTTCTAGCTTCTAAACGCACTTATGTAAATATTTATTATTTCTATGAAGTTTTTTGTCTGTGATAAAATAAATACACTCGTTGTTACAACTTCTGTGTTGTCATTTGCTTTGGGTAGATTTAAATGGTATCTCCTATCTTAATATTTAATCGTTTTGACGTTTTTTTAACTTATTTTATAATTTAGCAGCACAAAACGTACGACCCAATCTCCAAATCGAACTGAGTTGGTCGCTGCCTTATTAAATTACAAGATCAGTACCGTAACAAAATTTGACACCCAATTGTCTATGGCTTGATGTAGTGTGTACGATTATAATTTGTTCTATTTTTATTGACTTTTTTGCGTATTGATTGCCTTTAGTGGGTTTGATGTACTAGAAGTTTTGCTTCGATTCTTTTGCGTTGTTGCAATACCTTGTTTTAGTTATCGACTTACTTTGATTTTAATTTCTAGTCAACTATGTGTTAGCAGATTTTTGCTTTTAGTTTACTATTTTGATTAGTTAACTAATTTAGGTTTTATTGTGTGTTTTAGTGTTTTAGACATATATTCTTCGGACGAAGAACCACCACTTCTTACTTCTTCGGACTCTGATTCAGAAAGGAACTTAGAAAATTGGAATATTAGTTTTTCTGTTAAAGATCCCGAGTTTCTTACGAGTTGTGTCTCACATCACCAACTTTCCTCTCAGCGTTTGAGGTTTTGTTTGACAAAGTTCTTTTTGTTTTTAGGAAATACTTAAGTTTTTTACGTTTATAGAATAATGCTGCTGCTTTATTGAAGTCTGAGTTTTTGCCTTTGGATTACGATGAGCGCTTAATGGATACTATTCGCGGTCGTACCGGAACCAGTCTCAGAGCAAAATGCAGCTCAAAATAATTTCCCAGAATCTAACTTCCGTTAGAGTTAATTGAGATCTCATATATCTCGCAGTTAGTATCGCCAGGCAAGCGTTTGGATTCGAACATCAACTCTCGTAATCAGATGCTAGTGAGAAAGTTCAAGAACTACGTCTAGTTTTTGCTAGTCAGGCTTCTACTTCCATCTCTTGTGCTAATCCTATTGAGATAGACTGCAAGATCGTTTTTTGTATTCTACGTACTTCCGTTTAGTTGACGTTTTTTGGTTCGATTAGCAAGTGAAGCTTCTTATTCTTTTTTATTTACTCTTACTTTTTTTTTCTTTCTTTTTTTCGGTTTTGTTTTGTGTGTTGAGGTTTAGATTTCGCTTGAACTAGTGCACTCATTTAATGTTTACTTTTTTGGAACTTTGTACTTGTGCCTTTAGGATTGCTGATTTTTTTCTCTGCCTTTTTGGTAGTCCGACATGTGTCGACACTTATCAGAATCTTTTTTTTTTATTTAGATTTTTTCGTTGGGATTTTTTTTTGCTTAGATATTTAGGGTCTGTTTTGGTATTTTGGTGGAAAAATCTCATACCATCAGTTGACAACTTTTTGTGCACAACTGTCTTAGCTTATTTTTTTACTTTTATTTTATAAATGTTCAGATCACAATGCAAAATCTACATACTCTTCTTTACTATTTATGTTTTGTCCTCTTTTTTCTTACGGCTCGAGATAGAACTAAACGGTGTTTATCCACTTATTTCCTCTCTCTGTTTTGGCGCTTTTTTAAACTTGTTGGGTAATTTGGCACCACGAAACTTACGATTCAATCACCGAAGCAACTGAACTAGTCGTGACAATTAAAGTTATCAGAAAATCTTCTTAACAAAATATACTTGTTTTTGCGCGACTAAAAATTAATAATTTTTTCTGTGAAGAATAAGCAATCTTATTTTTAGTTTTATTTGTTACCTACTTTCTAAACTACTTAAGCAGCAAACAGTGATAATATAAAATTTTGATCATTTCTAATAATTAAAGAAAAATCGACGACTTAATGACCTTTAATCAACGACGTTAAAATTACCTATTATATGACGTAATATTCTCGTGTTTTATAGTCATTTTTTATATCCAAATACAAAATGCTCTAAAATAACGTTATTTATTGTATTACATTTGCAACCGTATTTTTCTTTAGGTGTGAGACATTGAAACGTAATTACTCAAGATCATTTTTAAAAAAACCTTAAATTTACGTTATACTGATGTGATTGGTTTTGTTTCCTGTTTCATGTAGTAAACCCGGGTAGCACACTAACGTTTTATTGACGTCAATATTACGTATAAAACGTCATTAAAACGTGCTGATTTTATCACATGACGTCAGTGTGCTGCCTGGGAAAATAAAATCAAAGTTTTGATTGTTGCAATACAAAATTGTTACAAGTTTGATAAATGCTTATAGATTAAAAATAGTACTATTATACGTATATAAACGTATATTAAACTAATTCTGCTGTTTAAACACATTACCTCATTTTTTTAAACGTATTTAATCAAAGTGAAACAACAAATACATTTGTGTGCTTTTTTCTATCATTCAGCAGACATAAACGTAGAATTGTAACTAACCATAATCTTCTAGACTTTAATGTTTCTGTAACAAAGGTAATTTAACAATTTTAATAACGTTATATTAAGGACATCAATATTGCGTATTACTACGTGATATTTCGTCTTTTTTTAGTAATTTACATGTTAAAACACAAAAATATTTTATAATGACATTTTATAAAATACATTACAGCGGCAATCTGTTAAATAATGTAAGTTTTTTGAACACTTTTAGTACCTACTAAAAATTAGTTATAAAATATCACTTTAAAAAAAAACGTTAAATTAACGTCTAAACTGAGAAGTATGTCATTAGTTAAAGACCTCAAAAAAGCATGACTAATTATAACTTTGAAAAACGTCTAAGTATCGTCCAAACTGATATTTGTATGGTGCTATTTGTCTAAGACGTTAAAAAGTCATTATTACGTCACATTTAGGTTATTTATCTGATCACATTAAAGGTTTTGAAATCACTTTAAAATTTGCTGTGGTTTAATTAAGAAAAACTCACTTCTTTGAAGATATAAAGCACAATAAATACTCCTAGTAAAATACAATAATAAGTGTAATAAAACGGAAGATGAAAGTACGTATGTAATTTTCTGTAATAAAATTAAAAAAATAAGAAGATGTTAGATTAGAAACCTCAAAAACATTTGCATTTAGACTTATTCTTTATCTTTACTAGTCATGGTTTTTACTGTAATAGTCCTAATTCTGAATATAACATTGTAAATTGTTAACACACTTTGGGTATTTTAGTTATGGAGATTATTACCCACTAACGAAAGAAAAATTAGGTAACGTTTATATATTCAACCACGTAACATTTGATAACGGAACTCTTGGACCAAGATACGCCGGAATAAAAGATTGCCAAGACATAGAAAAAGTTTTTCAAAAACTAAAATTTAACGTTGAAACTTACGACGATCTTTCCTACAATGAAATTCTTAAGAAATTGTCAAAAAGTAAGTGTCTCGATTAATCGTCAATTATTTTACTGTTGTTGTAGTAGCGGAAATGGATTACTCAAATTTTGATTGTTTGATCATTTTCGTTCTGACTCATGGAGAAAACGGTAAAGTTTTTGCTCGAGATGTTGGGTACTATCCTGATATTTACTGGAAAAGTTTTACTAATAAACCGAGCTTTATGTACAAGCCCAAGTTAATTTTTATACAAGTAAGTAAATTGCAAATAAAATTTGTTTTTAACTGTATGTAGGATTCTCGTGGTGATGAGACTGATGATGAATCTCGTTATGGTATTATAACTCCAAAACCTATTGATAATGAAGTTTTGGAACCAACTGGTTATCCACTTCCTGACGTTCCTGACGTGTTAGTTATGTACTCTTGTTATGACGGTAATGCATTAATTAATAATCAAGCACAATTGACAAATTCCATTTTAGGATTTTTTTCATGGCGAACTGCAATCACTGGGACATCGTTTGTACAACGCCTTTGCTTAGAATTCAAATATCGCTCAAAACCCAACGATATTATAACGCTTCTAACTTTGCTTAATCAATTAACAACATTAACACCAATGAATCGGCATATGACACGTGTCAGTAACATCGAAAGAAGACATTCTACAATTATTAGCACCTTAACAAGAGTACTAGTTCTGTAAAATATAAATAAAGTTAAAAAAACACTTTTAAAGTAGTATAAATAACATTTATTAAAAACGATATTGAAATGACTTAATTTTATCTTTTAGTTTTGTTATGATAAAGTTTGTTAAAATGCGTTATTGAACCAAAAATCCACGATAAAATTTCATCAATAACATAAAAATTACGAGTTATATTTTACGTGATAATGAAACGTTAAGTTAACGTTTAAAATAACAAAGAAACGTCAATTTTGACAGTTGCGTGACGTCATAAAATTAAGATATCCAAAAGTTATTTTTTTACATAACATTTACGTGATTTTTTGCCTTATTATTGGTTACTAGTCTATTACGTTTTTTATACATGTTTTTAATGTTAAAATAATTATTATAAATTAATATTTTGGAACTCGTTTTTATTAAATTTGCTATGCTTGCTTTATGTATTCCAAATTTTATCTTTATTGATATATATTTTTACATTTTATCATTTCATTGTTTCTAAAAATGAAACTTGCTATCACATCTGTATTTTCTCATTTGTTTTGTTATCATTGTTTTTTCAGATACTTATTGTCTTTACTTTTTTACCTAATTTTATTAGCAAGCGACGTTATAGATAATGTTTAGAATCATTACTTGAAATGTTGATACTGCCCACTATAATTCAATTGGCAGCACCTACTTAATTATACTTGCATCAAAAGTTACCAAAATACATATGTGCTCAGTAAGATAAGCGCGGTTGCGTATCTCTCCATCATATCTATTATCAATGTCGGCTATAAAACATTTGCAACATTGCCAACGTTTTGTGTATCCCATTTCTAAAGTGTAGTAAAATGGAGAGCAACAGTCAAAACCTTGAATCTACGACGTACGTATCTGAATTTATATTATTTTGCTTTCATACATTTTTGCTTTAATTTGTATTAAAACAAACAAACCTTGAGATGACGTCACAAACAAGGCGTGAATCAAACTCCGTTTTATTACGACATAACAAAAACTACCACATTTTTCTATTATTTACAATTAATTTTTTAACTCTCTTTGTGAATGGTCCCGTGATAAACATCGTCGACTTTTTAGTCCAAGAGTTGCTAAGCAGTGTATGTTTTTGCTTTAATATGAATATAATCTCCGCTCTTATGTTCTTATATGCAAACCACAGAACTTTGACCTTACTAGATTAATTTTAACTCTTTTTTTTGCTCATCTAATAGGTTTGCTTTTTTCTCTCCTTTGTCTCCTTGATGTCTTTTTGTCAATTTTATAGTAACTCTGTTGTGCTCAGCTGAATGGACTGTACCTACACGTTTATAACCAACTGGACTAATTAAATCTAATTTAATAAAAACACGCTAATTTTATATAGTACACTCACCGAAAGATGAAGTCCGCGGATAACTTCTATTTATTTAAACACTAACGCTTGTTTACATTAAAGTCACTTACAAGGTTATACACCGTAGATTTATCGCGACACGCGGTTATCAATTATTTATTTAGACTTGGATAATCTTCTTAACACTGCCGCCTTCGAGTTACTCAAATAACTCACCTATGATTTGTTTGTGCCGCATTTATACACTTTGGCCAAACGTTCGTGAATTTTCTATATGTTTCGGTGAACGTTCTGGAAATGTACAAAAACCTCGCAAAAGTTCTCAAACTTGAGAATAATTTCTCGAACGTTTCAGTATTTTTACGAAGTCTAAATCCTTTAATTCCTATCTGTAACAATTTAGATAGTGCAATAATTTCTGCTTGGAACACAGTTGCTAGAAAGCCCAGGTTTACGTTAAAATTGTTCCCTGATCTACTACCAGCAATACCTGCTCCAGTACTTAGTGCAGTTTTAAAACCATCTGTATACTAGATAATTGCTTGCTGCTTTCTCGGTTGTTGTCTATGTACATCCTTTTTCTTTGAAGGTATGACTCGCCGATAAGATTTGTGGAAGTGGATAATTGAACCAGTTCTGTCCAACTTTATACTTAGCATATAGTTGACGCTTGACTCTTTTGGTGTTAAAAAATGCACCTTTGTCTTTGATGTCTAAGGTTTCTTGGCTTTTCGATGCTACTAAAGTTTTTTTTGTGGAGCTTACTTCTAGCAGCACCTAAAAGTTTTCTCCCGTTTTAGTTTTCCTTTATTTACTTGGTTCATAGTAGTTCCACAAGCAAAGAAGAAATATAAACAACCATGTGAAGTGTCTTTCTACACGTGACAAGCTATATGTATATAACCGAGTTCACTTGGTGTTTTGAGGTTAGGACCAGCAACGACTGGTCTTCTATCTAGTCACGCATCTATCGGACTGTGTTACGTGCATAAATTTAAATAATGCATTACCCTGTATATCAGTTTAATTAAAATTACTTTTATATTTCTTGACGCCATCTATCGGGTTCGTTGGTCACTTTGTATTGAGCAGACGACATCCGGTGACAGACCGGCATTTTCACTTTCACATCGTGCATGTTAGTACCTATGTCTGCGTGAATTGAATATCGTTTCTCAAAAATCATCCACGTGTTGGGACACGATGGAAAATAGAAGTCTTCTGAATTAAATTGATTTCATCCACGCAGAGTAAGTGATTTTGTTCTTTCTTTGATTAAAGGTAATTTTTATGTCTTTTTGGTTAGCGCCATGTGCTACCTCCATGAATAGGGGTATTCTTATCGTTACCTAAAACCCGCAAGGCAAAACTATAATCGGAAGATCCTAATTACTGGATACGATTGAATTCTATTCGGAGGCAATAACTTAACCTTGATGACTATCACATTGTTCGGAAGATCATAATTACTGGATACGATTGAATTCTATTCGGAGGCAATTAATATCTTGATGACTATCACCTTGTTCGGAAGATCCTAAAACGATAAGAATTCTCTTCGGAAGCAATGACTGAATACCACCGTCGACGAAATTTAATGTAACAGCATACGATAAGTGTCGGTTCGATTACTTTCCTTTAAATGTGTATTTTACTTATAGTTTGTGAGACGCCAGGTAGACACGATTATTTTCAGGAAATTTAATTGCAGGAAGCCCGTAAGAAAAACGTTTTTCTGAAGGTCGCCCTGGAATTTTGGTAAGTCAATTTTTTTGTTCTTATTCATTCGTGTCGCTACGGTGTATATTCACAACTTACTATATTTACTAATTGTACGTGCAAATTGACGTGTTGATTGTGATTGTTACTAAATTAATTTAAGTAAATGACTTATCGCTTGCTGCTTATATCCACCGTAAATTATTATTATTCATGTTACTTATTGATAAAGTTTATATATGTTTTGGTGGCTACACTTTTGGTTGACGTGTAGTGTAAGTTGCCGATCCTGCTGTTATTCTATTTTGTATATTCTCGCTAGTACCTACTTAGATTTGACTATTTAACTTTTACTATATTTATCGTGATAGAGTAATTAAAGTACAATTGTTATTAACGATTTAGTTTTCTCTTTCCTTCGCTTCTTTCAGCATTACGAACCTAACATCTTGTTACAAGTGATACCATTCTGTTGTGAGCAGACAGAAATTACTTTGGGATAGGCTCTGGCGCCCTTAAATATCTTTTCATTATTATCTAGGAACCCTACCCTCTCACCGATTGTCGTGAGTAGGCCGTGCAGGTTCGTAAACAGCAAAAGCTTGTAACAACTGGTGCTCCTCTGTTTTAGATTTAGGCTTTTAATGAGGTTGTCTCTTCTTACACAACACTGCAGTTTAAGCTAGGAGTACTGGTTTGCGTGACGGCAGTATTGGAATACGTATGGATTTTAATCCGCGGATGCAACACATGCTAAGGTAAATATAGTTATTCTGGTTCAACTCGTTAAGCTGTGTACGGTGACACTTTACTTCCCCCTTATCTGCCACATGAAAACGCACCCGATAGGTAGCTTAGCACACGAGATACTGAATAGTTAACTAATAAATGTCATATAACCATGCTGATAAATCTGAAGCTAGCCCCGGTTTTGATTTCCTGACTAAGAATTACACAGTATTCCAAGCGGAATTACCTTACGCACAACGTATTACTTGCCTCGTCTTAGAGGTAAATCCTCTCATTGTGATTAAGGTGATTTAACACTCACAAACAATTTGTGCTATTCTATGGAATTTGAAAGCAAAGATTCACACCTCTACTACTGACGTTTTAATCCTTTCAACATTTTTAATGTAATCGCAACACGTATCTATCCACATTCCTGGTTTGGTTTGCAGTCAATCACAGAAAATGTTGTTTGTTCCTTTTTTTGTTTTTTTTTTAATTTTTGGTTTCTTTTTGGTATAGTCCCGCATGCAATTTCTAAGTTTGCTTTCTTTTTTTGTTTAATTTTTACGTTTTTCTGCCGAAGTACTTTTTTTAAGATTAATTTTTAGAATATTTTTAATTTTTTTTATTTAGATACATATTTAAACTAATTTTTAAATCAAACTGATATTCAGATTCTAGTTTTCTAGTTTTAGTTCAATTTTTAGATTTAGTTTCACATTAATTTTCAAATTATTTTTTAGATTAATTTTTAAATTATTATTCAAATGAATATTTAGATTCAATTTAAAATTGATTTTTAGATAAATTTTTGGATTCGTTTTCCGATTAATCCTTAGAGTAATTTTCAAAATCATTTTTAGATTATTTTTCAAAATGATTTTCTAATTATTAATCAAGCTAATATTGAGGTTAATATTTAGATTAATTAGTAACTTTTAAAATAATTTGCAAATTAAATTTTAGAATAATCTTTAACATTTTTTGTATTAATTTTTGTATTGAATTTAGATAATTTATCAAATTAAGTTTCAGATGAATGTTAGATTAATTTTTAGATTTAGTTTCACAATAATTGTCTAATATCTTTTTATATTAATCTTTAAATTATTATTTAGATTAATAGTTGAGTTTCTTTTTAAAATTGATTTTTAGATACATTTTTGAATCAGTTTTTGGACTGATTTTTAGATCAATTTTTTAAGTAATTTTCAGAATAATTTTAAGATTATTTTTCACATTAATTTTAAAATTGTTATTTAGATTAATATTTACATAAATGTTTAAATTAGTTTTTTGATAAATTATTGACTTAATTTTTAGATTGAATTTTAGATTATTTCTCAATTTAACATTTGGATTAATGTTTAGATAAAAATTTAGATTAATTTTGAGATGAATTCTAGTTTATTTTTTAGATATTGTTTTACATTAATTTTCAAACTATGGTTTAGATTAATCTTTAAATTATTATTCAGATGAATATAGAGGTTCAATTTAAGATTGATTTTTAGATACATTTTTTAATTCGTTTTTGGATTAATGCTTAGAGTAATTTTCAAATTCATTTTTAGATTATTTTTCACATTAATTTCTAATTATTAATCGGGCTAATATTTACGTTAACATTTAGATTAATTAGTAATTTTTGTATTAATTTGTAAATTGAATTTTAGCATAGCTTTTAATTTTTTTTATTGATTTTTGTATTGAATTTTAGATTATTTTTTAAATTAATTTTCAGATGAATGTTGGGTTAATGTTTAGATTTAGTTTCACAATCATTTACCAATTTCTTTTTAAATTAATCTTTAAATTATTATTTAGATTAATGTTTTAGTTTTTTTTAAATTGATTTTTAGATAAATTTTTAAATCAGTTTTTGGAATAATTTTTAGTTAAACTTTTAGAGTAATTTTCAGATTAATTTTTAGATAAATTATTGAATTAATTTTTGGATTGCATTTCAGATTATTTCTCAATTTAACATTTAGATTAATGTTTAGATGAACATTTAAACTTCAGATAAATTCTAGTTTAATTTTTAGATTTAGTTTCATATTAATTTTCAAATTATTTTTTAGATTAATCTTTAAATTATTATTCAGATAAATATTTAGGTTCATTTCAAAATTGATTCTTAGATAAATTTTTGGATCGGTTTTTGTATTAATTTTTAGAAAAATTTTCGAATTTAAGATAATTTTTCACATTAATTTTTTAATTAATAATCAGGTTAATATTTAGATAAATATTTACATTACTTTTTGAATTAATTAAATTAGATATATAAACTTTTAGGGTAATTTTTGGATTATTTTTTAAATTAATTTTCAATTTAATAACCGGATTAATATTTTACTATAATTATCAAATTATTCTCTAGATAATTTTTAAATTATTCATTAACATTTAAGTTCATTTTTTAATTAATTTTTAGTAATATTTTTAAATGATTTTTTGGATTAATGTTAAATAAATAAATATAAATAAATTTTGAGAGTAATTTTTAGATTGTTTTTTTTTTCTTTAATATATTAAAATTAACAGCTTTTAGATGAATATTTTTATTGACTTTTTTAATTAATTTTTAAATAAATTCGAAATTATATTTTAGATTAAATTTACATTAACTTTCAGATTATGTTTTAGATTAATTAATTAATCTTTACATTATTATTCAGATTAATATTTAGTTTGATTTTTAAGTTTGTTTTTTAGATAAATTCTTGAATAAGTTTTCGTATTAATTTTTGAATAAATTTTTACAGTAATTTTAGATTAATTTTTAGATGAATATGCATATTACTTTTAAAAGAATTATTTAGACTAATATTCAAATTAATTTTTAAATAAATATTAGAGTTTTTATATACATTTTTAGTTAAATTTTTTGATTAATCTTTGGATGACGTTTAAATTGAATTAAATTGAAAGTTATTCGTCAAATTAGTTTTTTGGTTGATTTTTTAGGCAATAGTCAGATTCATGTTTAAATTAATTTTTATATAATTTTTTAGATCAATTTTTAGATTCTATTTCAAAATATTTTGAGAATAATTTTTAGATTTAGTTTTGTATTAATTTTTACATTATGCTTCAGATTAATTAACAGATTAATATTTTATTTAAAACTATTTTGAATTACGCGGGTGTGTAATCAACTTACAACTTTTACTTCCGTTATAGCTTATTTGCTGTTGACCAAGAAACTTTTTCATCAACGTTTAAAAGCAATCTTAAACTTGTGAGTGCCTTTTCCAAAGTATCATTAATAGCTCTTCAAAAAAGATTAATTCGTTATTTTATTGTTTTTGCTTTATACTGTATAAAGCATTTTTTTTGTGTTTGTTTTCTTTTTTTTTTATTTTAAGTTTTTCATTTAAACGTTTTGGTTATTTTAGTTTTGATCAACTCGATCCAGTTAGAGACTACTACTCCATGACCAAAGAAAAATTGGGCAACGTTTATATATTCAATCATGTAACATTTGATAACAGAACTTTGGGAGCAAGATACGGCAGCATTAAAGATTGCAAAGACATAGAAGAAGTGTTTCAAAATCTGAAATTTGATGTTAAAACATACAACGATCTCCCTTACAAGAAAATTTTAGAAGAGTTGACACAAAGTATGTTTTGATTAATCCATTGCCTATCATTTTTTTAATGTTTTAGTAGCAACAATGGATTACTCAAGTTTTGATTGCTTGGTGATCTTTGTTTTCATGGACAAAACGGTAAAATTTTTGCTCGAGATATTGCTTATTATCCTGATATTTACTGGAAGAGTTTTAATAACAAACCGAGTTTTATGTACAAACCAAAGTTGATTTTTATACAAGTAAGCGTGGTTGGTGTAAAGTTTTCTTTACAAAAATGTTTGTAGGATTCTAGAGGCGATGAAACTGATGACGAAACAGATTATGGAATTAGAATTCCTCCACCTGTGCTTAACGAAGATTTTACACCAGTTAGTTATACAATTCCTGACGTTCCTGATGTGTTACTCATGTACTCTTGCTATGATGGTAATATGCCTATCAATACTTGCTCAAAATTACAAAGTGCCATTTTAGAGTATTTGTCTTGGAGAAGTCACAGCACCGGTTCATCGTTTGTACAGCGTCTTTGTCGGGAACTCAAATTACGCGCAGAATCCAACGACATCTTGACGCTTCTTACGTTTCTCAATGAAATATTGATGGTGGATGCTTATATGGCACGCAATATAATGATCAACGAAAAAAGACTTTCCACAATTGTTAGCACTTTAACCAGAGTATTATATTTTAACCCAATAACCAAATAACTTGTGTTAATATTTTTTTAAGCTTAAAATGACAATGAATGATAATCAACAAAAATAATGACTGATAAGTTAATCTTATCTTTAGTTTTCATATATTATCCATTTTTTCCACGAGTTTAAGTAAGTACCTAAATGTAAATTTTTTGAGTACAATTTTTACTTAGAAGAGAAAAGGAAATCAACGGGTCTTGTTCAGAGTCTTCAGAACTAACTGAAATCGATGAAGATTCTGATAACTACAACATGAATCATTTTTGCAGATGAACTGCAATTATCTTTAACCATTACAAATTTGATGAAGGTTTGATTGACAGAAAAGGTACTACGAAAGACGCTAAAGATTTAGAAAGTGTGCTGAAGGATATCAAATTTGATGTGACTATTTACCACGATTTAAAGTTTGGTGCAATATATGACGCAATCATAAATTGTGTGTGTTTGTTTGGTATTGATTTTTTTCTTCTAATGTAATTTGTTTAGTTTCGAAACGTAATCATTCCGATGCTGATTGCTTATTGATAGCCTTGTTGACGCACGGCAGTACCAGCAAAATTCATGCTCGTGATCATGAGTATTCGCCCGAGAATTTTTTTTGCCGGGGATAGGTTCCCAATGCTAGCGGGAAAACCAAAATTATTTTTTATTGAGGTAGAAGTGTGAAGACATCTCTCTCGATCTTGAAACCACGGTGGAAATATCGTAGAAATGCAGCAAAAACACAGTGTAATCGTAGGTAACTTTTGATGTTTTTACGGTGTTAACAACTAGAATGGATTACACGGTGGGTTTGACTACATTCCACGTGGATACGCAATAGAAACCTGTAAATTGCATGGTGTCTTTACTGTGGTTTCAAGACCGCGATAAACGATACGGTTTGCCAATTACTAGTTTTTGGCTTGTCGTGGAGATGAAATCGATTATGGGACTCGAATACGTACATGTTACAAATGGAGTCGAAAAAATAGGTGCTTACACAACACCAGTTATGTCCGACATAATAGTTATGTTTTCTCGTTTTGATGGTAAACTTCTTCTTCCTTCTAAGAAAAACTAGCATCAAACTCTGTGTTTTAGGATACCTTTCTTAGAGATCGCCAAAAACTTGATCGTGGTTTATACAATATTTGTGTTCGGAGTTAAAATCGCGTGTTAGAAAAAACGATTTGCTCACAATACTGACTTTTATAAATCGTAAAATGGCAGTTACCTACAAGAGTATTGTTCCGAACAAAAAGAATATACATAATAAAAAACAAATTGGAACTGTTGTTAGCACACTAACTCGCTTTTTATAGTTTTATCATCATCTCAACAAATAGATTTCTAATTTATCTGCCAATTAATATTTTGAAGTTGAAAATTATCACTTTTGTTTTTATTTAAATTGTGAAAATAATAAATCTAAAATGCTACCTTACCTTAAAAATTTTTATGCATGTTATAGCAATCGTCATTGGAGATTTCAATTCTAAATCAACAATGTTAGGCTGAATGCTAACAAATGTAACTTTTGTCGACTATTCAATGGCAAAATTGAAGTCTGGTTAATCACAGAGTGTGAGACTATAAGTAACCGCAAATCGCAGATAGTGGAAAGACAAATTGAGGCCACACCGCTTAAAAACATTAAAGTACTCGATCTAACATGGGATGAAGGACTAAAGAGCTCTGTCGACTGCCTCGACGACACGTCAAAGCTGCCTCTGGCTGAAGGAGCTCTTCTGTCTATGTTTAGGAAAATACTGAAGAAGTTGGGAGCCGACTCAGAGACTATCAAGAGGAAGTAAGAACAAATACCAAATGAAAGTTAAAGGAATAGGTAGAAAGTCAGCAACGCGATCAGCATGATTACCACCGACAAAATGCTGAATGCATTCGACGAAGCGGTCGGTATGTCTGAAGGATTAAAGGAAATCGTTTCCACGGAACAGGATAACAGCAAGGTTTAAACAAGAGACATGGGTACACAAACCTACGCAAGAAAAGGACGAGGAGGAGAAAGAAATAGACCCACCAACTACTCGAACTTGCTTGGTTCAAGTTCGCCACACAGAGGATTAAACGATTTAATATATAAATTTTAAGATGAAGGATCGTCTGTTTAGAACGAAGCTTCGCGAGGAACTTACCTTTTGGCTTATCCTTGCTTCTTAGGCTAGAAACCAAGTAGGCGGGAAAAAGAGACGTTATTGTAATGGACAGGATGAGGCCAGTTAGTCAAGTCAGCTACGGCTAAAAAGAAACTCAAAAAGTTAGTAAAACTAAAAATAATCAAAATGAAATACTATGAAATAATAAGCCCCCGTGCAATTAAATAACTAAGTAAATACTTATTTCGTCGTAGCTGACTGTATAAATAGATCAATATACACTAGTCTAAGGATGGACACTGGGGAATTGGGAAACGGGTTCACTCTGGTTCTTAGGGTACTCCGGTCATCATCGAACTCCGGACAATCAAGAATTCTATGTGACGGAGTATCAGGAACACCCCACACGACAGGCATCAGCGTTTGAGATGGCAACGGAACCCGCCGTGCGATGTGAGAATTTGGACAACCGCTCGTTCCGGATTGTGGGACATGTTGATCCAGCTTAGAATATTGGATATCATGGAATGGGCTTTACGTCCCTTATGGAATGCATCCCACAGCCGCTGCCATTCATCCAAGATCAAAGTCTTGAGATGACGCTTGAGAGCCGAAAGGAGGAGAGAACTTTGATGCAGTATGTTTCCTGCAATAGGAGATGCAGGGGGAGATATTTTGCCACTACGCATAAGGAATCGATAGGAACTGTACGATATGCCCCGAGGATCCTACGAAGGAATAAGGACTGTAGAGATGCCAGTTTCCTGACAATATGGGTATGTTTTAGTCTATGGTACCAAATGTCTAAGTCATATGTGAGCATGGGGATGATTGCACTATTAAAAATGGTCACTAGTGATTTCCTATGTAGATTCCAATTACAACGAAAATACTTTTAAAACAAGTGCAAGACACTTTTACACATGTTAACCACATAGGAACAGTGTTTGACGAAGCTCAGTTTGTGATCAAGCAAAAGTTTGAGGTATGTAAATTCGAAAACCATCTACTTGGTCCTGTCAGCTGAGACTGTCAATTTGTTTTTGGCAGCTCAGCGAGTCAGAGTGTCCAGGCACTGTCGTAATTTTGCTTCTAGGTCGCGTCTATTGTCTGCGGATGCTGTGATGGTAATATCATCCGCGTAGGCGAAAATGTCGCAGTTATCAGGTAAATTTCGTTCAGGTAAGTCAGTCGTTTTGCAGGTGCTTTCTTGACGACGAGAGCCTCAATTGTTGGTGGGGTTGGTAAGGATCGTCGTTTGTCAGATTTTCGTCTGAAAAAAGAGAACTAACAATTGATTTAATTGTGTCTTGTTCTGTGAGAGTGTATCTGTCACCGTCACGGACGTTAGAGCATAGTTGGATAATCTGGAACTTTTGTGAAGAAATTCTATAAACTAATCCCCACGGACTCGCTGCCAAACTTTTCTCAACAAACCTTTGCCATGAGCTAAATTTTGCGTTCTTCACTGCAAGGTTGTACCGGTGAAGCGCGGCTTTATACAAATTTATCAATTGAGTTTTTAGCGCTGCTGAGGCTTTTTGTGTTTGCTTTCTTAAACAACGTACGACTTGCTTTAACCTATTTAGCTTTGGACTCTACCACGTTACACCAGCTCTAGAATTCCAGCAAACTCGGTTTAAGCTATTTCGGCTAGACTCGAGAATCGGCTTGGTCAGCTTATCAAAGGAGACTTCTATAGAATTAAAATCATGGCACTTAGTTCCACGTGGAAGATAAGTACGAAGAAGGACGCTGACCTCTTTATTCAGCTTGACAGGATCTGAATCTGAAGATTCACTTGCGCCTAAGAGTCAGAGAAGCGTCCTCACTGTCCATAATCGGTGTTAGTAATCTTGGCGTCAAGCGTCTTTATGTACATGCCGGGCAGTTATTGGAAAACGCCTTGTGTTTTACCACCTCGCTTTTATGGCCATATCTGACCCAGTTCGCACAAGCAGGGTTTCGTGCGGTATTTGGGCAATCTTTAGTTTCGTACTTTTCAGCACAAATACCGCATTGAATTTTGCTTTCACATTTACCTGTTTGGTGACCGAACTTTTGACATTTATAGCACCTTACGATGCGTACATGGTCACTGACCCTGCATGAGTTCCATGCAACATAAACACGACGACTGACCATGAAGTACTCTTTTACCTTCGGAGTTAGTTCAATTAGCCAATTGCAATTGGATCGATCTCTGGGTCCGAATTTGAATAACACCTTCTGGCCTGTTGCGTTATTTCATTAGTGGCGACATCGAAGTTTTGCTCAAGAATCGCCTCTTACCTGCTTGGGAGAGAGGTTGGTACGAACGTCCGTGATAGAGATCCTAGGAAGGATTTTGCCATGCGGTCTGATGACAAGACCAGCTTTGTCGGGGATATCCGCTGGAATCTTGGAAAGGTCGGTCTTTTCGGACTTTAAGCGAACGGAGTTTCGTCCCATTTTTGTCACT
The DNA here is from genome assembly GCA_035610365.1 of Aquatica leii. Lineage (NCBI taxonomy): Eukaryota > Metazoa > Arthropoda > Insecta > Coleoptera > Lampyridae > Aquatica > Aquatica leii. Next base: position 12,789,100 of record CM069438.1, read on the forward strand.
CGGTCTATTTTTAGACCGAGCGTGGTAGGATTAAAGACTGTCATTAGCAATGTTTTAGTCTCGTCAGATGTCTTCTGTTAGACTCCGGCTTAGGAGCTATCACAACTGTGGAGCTTGGGACTGGAGCGACGGATTTACCGGAAGGTACCTTCACTCTGTCTGCTACTCTGCTAGACCCAGCTACTTAAGCGTAAGAAGCAGGACCAGTTATGACTTGCTAAATGGCTAGTGATGACAACTTGTCAGTCACCGTCTTCAAGGCAGTTTGTACGCCCCTAAGAGCGTCAAAAATATCTTAATGTTGCTGCGACATTCTTTTGGCAAGAGTGGATCTACGGAAGATAACTTGGATGCGGGACAGTACATCTATTAATTCAGTTTGTCTGGCAACGGATTCTTTGGAAGTAGAAATCAGTTTACATATAGTTAGGATCTCTGCTTCAAAGGATTCTTCGAGTGTGGACAGACAGGATATTATTGCCGTATAGGACTTATAACCTGAGCTTCGTTGACCTTCTTTAACCACGTGGAGATAGAGTTCTAAAGCTTTCCGTGTAGAGGAATTTACAGTATAGGAAATCAAAGTATACATAATAATTAACAAATTAATAAAATCGCCAGGTCTTAATACCAGGAATCGCAGTTGCTCACAATTTAGAAAATCAGTTACGTAAGCTTTAGCTAAAGGTAAAAGATTTATTTGCATATTGAAGAAAAACCAGAGCACGCAAGAGAAAAAGAGAATTGAAAACATAAATACGGGTATGAAAGAAGTAATTACGTTTGAAGGCGCGTAACGAAGTGGCGGGATGATTGGAGCAAGCCTTTACAGCAGTAACATTCAAAAGCGATAGAGTTTGAAAGGGAAGCAAAAACATGCTATGCGTGGTAGGGAGCTAAGCGGGAGTCGGAGAATATAGAAAGGAGACGGCAAACTGGCAGAAAAAAGGAAGAGCGTCAAATTGCTGAACGCAGGGAAGAAGAAAGAAAATACTGGTCTTTACTACATCAGAAGAGAGTGTAGTGAAGTGATCGAACAAAGAGTGAAAGAAAATGTAATGGAAAAGAATATAGTTGGCGTGCTTAAGATCAAAGAAAAGAATAAGGGCAGAATAATAACACAGATCTATAAAGTGGTAGAGAAAATGGTGAGGTGCTTGGTTGCTCAACAAATAGAAAACGTATACGTAAACACTTACTGCATTAAGAACCCAAAAAACTGGATAGGGTGCTAAAGTATCTAGATAGAGGAAGCTTTCTCAGTACAATATATGGTAAGGAAGAAAGCAAAAAGCGGAACAGAGGAAAGAGGGTGGAGATGGATACAATGTTTGTGAAGATAAAAGAAGGGTGCAGCTACGCAGAAACAAGAAAAAAATGAAGGAAATAGGTAGACGTAGGGGAAATGAGGGTAAAAATCACTGAAAAGCAGAGAAGTGGCAAAAATTTTAGAGGAAAATGTATCGGAAACGTAAGACTGTGTTAGTAGATGTCTAGAAACGAATAACGTTAGGATGGCCAGCTAAAGAAATATAGTTTTGAAAGTGTTGTACGTAGACGATACGGTGGAGAAAGCAGAAACAGAAGCAGCTATTCATAAGGGAGATGCAAAAAATGAGTGGAAAAGGATAATAATGGAAGCAACGAGGGAGGTGGGACGGCAGCAGTGTTTTAGGTGCCAAGAGTACGGGCACAAAGGAAGCGTTTAATATGTGGCGTTGTGGGACAACACATATACTAATGGTTACCATCTTATAAATACCTTCTGAACTACTATTAAAAAAAATTCTATAAGTATATGTAAAAATCATACTATTATGCATAAAGAAACAATTATCTATGATATTATGTTCGTGATATCGAAACGTTAAATTAACGTTTTAAACAACAATTAACGTCAATTTTAACAGTTGCTTGACGTCATAAGTCTAAGGTTAAAAAATGTTTTTTTTACGTAACATTTACGTCATTTTTTGATTTATTATTGTTTACTAGTCTATCACGTCTTTTATACGGGTTTTTACTATTAAAATGTAATAAAAAAGATATAACCACTCCTGTTAGAAATTCACTTGAATTATAATAAGTCCTTTTATTTTGCCTGTCAGTTAATAATATTTTTACTGTCCATCTTTGATATAAAATATAACCTCTACTTACGATTTGGTGAAAGGCGCAGTTCGATCACAACACTATCAAACCAAAAATTCTTGATTAAAGTGAATATTTAATTCAGATTGCATAATAATTAGAATCAGATGCAAATTTTTTTGTAAATAAACAATGTAATTGGGAACGAAATTGTTTCTCATGTGACTGCGTTATTACTATTACGGTTGTCAGCGAGTGTTTTCCTCGCTTACGGCAGATGGCGCGGTCACTGGTACACAGCTGATCGTTAAAAAAACTGTTTTCTTGCGGTCGCAGATATGTGACTGATGCAAAAAATAGATAAAAACAATCCTTGATGCGGATTTGATATCATGTTAAAATTTCAACTGAATCGGTGCAGAACTTTTTGAGTTTTTGAAGCGTACACAAACCAACATAACATTTTTATATATATATATATAGATTTTTACATTTTATCATGTTGTTTGTACAAACGCAACTTTGCTTTACATCTGTATTTTTTTATTTATTTTTTAGCTTTTTTATTATTGTTTTAGTAGTTCTTTTATTTTTAATTTTTTTATAGTAGTATATCTATTTTCAGTATCTTCTTTTTAGTAGTACTTATTTATACCATTGCTTATACAATCTATTAAAAAAATTAAATTATAAAAAATCAAAAAAATTTATAGTATTTATTTTATTAGCAAACAACGTTATAGATATGTTTAGAATCATTACTAGAAATGTTAATACTGTCCGCTATAATTGAATTGGCAGCACGTACCAAATTATATTTACATTAAAATACCTTCGGGCTCCGAAAGATAAATGCGGTTGCTTATCTGTACATGATTTTATTATCAATATCGGCTATGAAACATTTGCAACATTGCCAACATTTTGTGTACCTAATTTCTAAAGTGTAATAAAATGGAGAGCAACAGTCAAAACCTCGAATCTACGAAGTACGTATCTAAACTTATAATATTTTGCTTTCATAGATTTTTACTTTAATTTGTATTAAAACAAACAACCCTTGAGATGACGTTACAAAATAGGCGTTTTACTGCAAGATAACAAAAACGATAGTATAGTTGCTATTTTATTATTTAAAATAATTATTATTAACCTCGATAGTACTCTAGTCAAATTTTCTTATGATAAAAATAAAATGTTTATTTCTATATACGTTGTCTATATATACAATTGTTAAAAATTAGTTTTTATATCATTTTTCACATTAATTTTTTAATTATTATTCATACTAACGTTTAGATCAATGTTTGGACGAATACTTAAATTAATTTTCCACTTAATTTTTGGGTTAATTTTTAGAATTAGAGTAAATTTCAGATTATTTTTTAAATTAATTATCAATTTAACATTTTAATTATTGTTTAGATAAAAATTTTATCAATTCTCAAAATTTTCAGATAAATTTGAGATTAATTTTTAGATTTAGTTTCACTTTCAGATATCTTAAACATCTTAAATTTTAAAATCTTAAATTATTTAAATTTATTTTAGATAAATTTTCGGATTAATTTTTGATTTAATTGTGAGTTTTAGTTTAATTTTTAAATTATTATTCAGCCTGATATTGAGATTAATGTTAGCATGAAAATTACATAAATTTTTATATTTATCTTTTAATTAATTTTTGGATAAAGTCAAGGATCAATTTTCAGATTAATTTCTAGATAAACGTTTAGAGTAATATTCAGGTTTATTTTTAAATTAAGTTTTACATTACTTTTTAGATTATTTTTTACGTTAATATTTAAATTATTATTCATGTTAATATTTAGATAAATATTTAAATTGATTTTCCAGTTAATTTTTAAATTTAGTTTTATATTAATTTTTAGATTAATCTTTATTATTCAGATTAATATTTAGATTCATTTTTAAATTGATTTTTCAATAAATTTTTGGATAGATTTAAATTAATTTTTAGGGTAAGTAATTTTAAAAATATTATTCAGACTAATATTTAAGTTAATATTAATATTAATACTAAGATTTTTATACAAAGTTTTAAATTATTCTTCAAATTAATATTCAGATTAATGTTTACGTAAAAATTAGATTAATCTTTAGATTTAGTTTCATATTTGTGTTCAAAATGTTCTTTAAATTAATTTTTAAATTTTTATTCAGATTAAGATTTAGATACATTTTTAAATTGACTTTTAGATAAACTCGATGTTCGGATTAATGCTCAGCTAAATTTTTAGAGTAACTTTCAGATGCATTTTTAGATTATTTTTTTATTAATTTTCAAATTAATAAGCATATTGATATTCAGATTAATATTTAAATAAATATTTATATTAATACTAAAATTAATAATTTTTAGCAAAATTTTATATCAAGTTTTAGATTATTCTTTAAGTTAATATTCAGATTATTGTTTACGTAAAAATTTAGAATACCATTTAGATTTAGTTCAATTTAAGATTATTTTTTAAATTGATTTTTAAATTTTTATTCAGATTATTTAGATTCATTTATAAATTGATTTTTGAATAAATTTGCGGTACAACTTTCCAATTAATGCTTAAGTATATTTTGATGTAACTTTCAGATTTATTTTTAAATTGAATTTTCTAATATTTTTTACATTAATTTAAAAATTATTATTAAGCTAATATTTAAATTAATATATACATAAATATTTAAACTAATTTTTCCATTAATTTTTGGATACATTTTTGGTTTAATTTTTGGATTGAATTTTAAGCGATTTTTCAAATTAATTTTCAATTTAATGTTTGGGTTTATGTTTAGATCAAAATGTACTTAATTTTCTAATTTTTAATTTAATTTGAGATTAATTTTTAAATTTAGTTTTACATTAATTTTCAGATATTTTTAGAAATTAAGTTTTACATTATTATTCAGATTAATGTTTCGATTCATTTTTTTTTATTTTTGGGTCAATTTGTGGATTAATGTTTTAAGTAATTTTTAGATTAATGTTGAAATTAAATTTTAAATTAATTTTTAGATTCTTTTTTACATTAAATTATTGTTCAGACTAGTTACAGATTAATATTTAAATTAAGTTTTTAATTAATTTGTACAAATTTTATGGTTAATTTTTAGAATAAATTTTATATTTTTTATATTGATATAAAAATAAAATTTAATTAACCTTCAAATTAATTTTTAGATTGATTTTTAAATGAATTTAATATTATATACTTTTTAAATTTTATTTTATATTAATTTTCAGATTATTTTGTAGATTAATTTTAAAATTATGATTTAGATTAATATTTAGATTCGTTTTTAAATTGACTTTAATTTAATTTTTGGATTCATTTTTAGATAAATTAGACTAGTTTTTAGGTTTATTTTTAAATTACTTTTTATAATAATCATGTTAATATTTAGATGAATATTTAAATTAATTTTTATTATGTTTTTTGATAAACTTTGGGATTTATTTTTGAATTGAATTTCCGATTATTTTTTATATTAATTATTTTATATTAATATCAAAATAATTATTTAGATGCATATTTTAATTTATTTTTAACAAATTTTTAGATCAATCTTTAATAATTTTTAGATAAATTTATATTATATTAAATTTTAGATGATTTTTTAAATTATTCGTTACATTAGTTTTCAAATTATTGTTTAGATTTATCTAGATTAATATTTAAATTAAATTAAAAATTTTAATTAATTTTTAGATTAATTATCAGGTTATTTTTATATTAATGTTTAATTTAAAATACAGATTAATGTTTACATAAAAATGTAATTGACTTTCAAATTCATTTTTACACTAATTTTTAATAGAATTTAAATTTTTTTAGATTAACTTCACATTAATTTTCAGATTGGCCTTTACATTAATTTTAAAATTATTATTTAGATTAATATTAATATTTAACTTTAATTTGGTTTCTAGATACTTTCTTAGATTTTATTCTAGATAAATTTTCCGATTTTTAGATTATTTTTTACATTAATTTTCAAATTGTTGTTCAGACTAATATTTAGAGAAATAATTAAATTAATTTTCTAATTCGTTTTTAGATAAATTTTTGTTTTATAATAATTTTTAGATTATTCTTTAGACTAGTATTAACATTATTATTTAGATTAATGATTACATTTATTTTTAAATTGATTTTTAGATAAATTTTTTGATTCATTTTTAAAAAATTAATCGAGTAATGTTTAGATAAATTTTTGGATTCAGTTTTAGTTTTACATAAATTTTCAGATTATTCTTTAGCATAATCTTAAACTTATTATTAAAATATTTTTAGATTAAATGAAAAAACATATTTTAATATGTTCTATAGTGAAAGTTTTATGTCTTAAATTTATTACTTATAATAATATTTAGATTTGTTTTAAATTAATTTTTACTTAAATTAATATACTTTTGGGGTAATTTTGGGTTTTAATTTGAGATTATTTTTCAAATGTTTAATTTAATATTCGGATTAATGTTTAGATGAAAATTTCATTAACTTTCAAATTAATTTTTAGACAAATCTTCAAAAGAATTTCAGATTAATTTTTTAATTTAGTTTAACATTAATTTTTAGATACATTTTTGGATCAATGTTTAGATTAATTTTTAGGTAGATTTATAGTTATTTTCAGATTTATTTTTAAATTAATTTTTAGATTATTTTTTACATAAATTTTGAAATTCTTATTCGGACTAATATTTAGATTAATACTTGGATGAATATTTAAGTTAATTTTTCAATTAATTTTTACATTGAATTTTCAACTTTTAGGTAAAAGTTTAGATTAATTTCCATGCTAATCTGTACATTAATTTTTAGAATTAAAAAAAACTTTTTACATTGCTTTTGAAACTTTTATTCAAAATAATACTTAAATAAATATCTTAGATAACTTTTTGCATTAGTTGTTAAATTAGTTTTTAGGTTAATTTTTAGATAATCAGTTTTTTTTTATTCTGTTGTTTTTTCTTTGCGGTCTTGTCTATTGTTTTTCTTTTAACATTATTTCATGCATTCTATTTTTTTGGCATTGTTTTATGCACACTCTATTTTTTTCGTACGATTTTTTTGGGTTATTTTTATAATTTTTTTGTATTTTTTAGTTTCTTTTTTTTTTGTTTTTATTTTATTTTGTACAATGCTTTTGCTTTTTTGTATTTGCTTTCATTGTTTCTTTTTATTTGTTTTCAAAAAGTTTTGTCGCCAACCCAACTATAAGAGTTCGAATGTTTTAATCTTTCCGTTATCATACATCATCATGAGGTCTTTCTTAATCTTACACGAACAAAACTTTGAGTTGTTTGCTAATCAACACTAATCTCTACTTACTCCAGTTAATCTAACACTATGGCGTAAAATTCGAATTACGTTTATTTCAAATACTGATTTTATGCTAAATCTAAAATATAATTAACTTTTCTTAGAATACTTCTAAATTAATTAAACGTTTTGGTTATTTCAGTTTCGATCAACTTGATCCAGTTAGAGACTATTACTCCATGACCAAAGAAAAATTGGGCAACGTTTATATATTCAATCATGTAACATTTGATAACAGAACTTTGGTACCAAGATACGCAAGCATTAAAGATTGCAAAGACATAGAAGAGGTGTTTCAAAATCTGAAATTTAATGTTAAAACATACAACGATCTCTCTTACAAGAAAATTTTAAAAAAGTTGACAAAAAGTATGTTTTGGTTAATCCATCGCCTATCAGTTTATTAATGTTTTAGTAGCAAAAATGGATTACTCAAGATTTGATTGCTTGGTAATCTTTGTTTTGACTCATGGACAGAACGGTAAAATCTATGCTCGAGATGTTACTTATTATCCTGATATTTACTGGAAAAGTTTTAGTAACAAACCGAGTTTTATGTACAAGCCAAAGTTGATTTTTATACAAGTAAGCATCCCAGTAAACACAAAATTGATAATGTTTAGTAACAGTTTCAAAACAAAAAATTTATGATTCACTCTTGTTTCAAACCTAAAAGAAACCTAACTGCAATAAAATAGTTATAAGTCCATCGCTGTTTCACTTATTTGAATCAGTATAGTTTCGGTATTTTAAATTCAAACCTGTTGCAAAACAAATGTTGCATTCGGTTTACGTTTTAAAAGCTTCGTTCTTGAACTGATACTAAATGATCAATAAATATATGATTTTCTTGTTTCAATAATGAACTAAAACAATTCTTTCAATAACACTGGTCTGCATGAAAATCGGCCCTGATACCATTCTTGACGATTCTTATGTAAAATGACCTCCTGAATCCAAAAATGAGCTCCGTTTTTACCCATCACCCACCTATTTTGGGGGGATCCCATTTTTATTTTATTTTTTGCATTTTTTTTAGAATTTTAACTTATAGCCGTTAAACATCCTAAAGCAGGTAATAAAATTTATACCAAAGTATATGGCAAAAGTTTTGCTATAAAATGTATATAGAAACAACAATAAAATACAAATATATAAGAACAGTAAAAAAATATCAATAAACAGTTAGGAAGATTCACTGCACGACGCTGGCGATTTCAATACCACATGCAGGTTCGAACAGGAATTTTCGACAGGCTTGAACTTGCATTACTCTTCTTATTATAGTATATTACATTGTTTGCTTAACTGCTTCGATCAGTACATCTATAGCTGCTGTAGAGTCAACTTGTCGACGTTTTAAACGTGCTGGATTTTGTGTTCATTTTTGTTCATTTGGGTAAAACAGTAAAACTACTTTTACTCCGGACTTTTTCAAGTGACTAAGTGTGATTTGTGGTTAATGTCGGGCGTTGAATTACTGTTTAATTATGCCACGCGAGTGTAAAAATCATCCCGATAGCTTCTGCTATTTCTGCGGGGAATTAACTTTAAAAGCGCAACGAAAACCCCTTTCTCCGCTTGTTAAAACAGCTTATAAATTGTACTTTGATTGTCAAGTTGGCGACTAGGACAAGACTTGGGCTCCATCAGTTTGCTGTACGACTCGTTACAGTAGTTTGATCAAAGGGCCAAAGGTACCCGTAAATCAATGCCATTTGCTGTGCCCATGGTTTGGCGTGAACCTCGCTGTCATCTTACAGATTGTTACTTTTGTATGACTTCCACCGTCGAGTTTTCGAGCAAAAGTAAGCATACAATTCAGTATCCCAATATTCCGTCAGCTCTAAGACCTGTTCCTCATAACGATACTTTGCCAATCTTAGAGCCCCCAAACACTTATACTCTAGAGCCGGAAATTGAGTTAAAAGACTCTGAGCCACAACCTGGGGCTTCGAATGATACGTTCAATGATGATGAAGAGTATTCCGCAGATTTAGTTTCTCGGCAACCTCACCTCCTCACTCAATCGAAATTAAATGATCTTGTCAGGGATTTGCAGTTACCCAAGACTAAATCTCAGCTCCTAGGATCGCGACTTTACCAGTGGAATCTCTTAGAAAAGGGAGTAAAAATATCTTCTTACAGGACCAGCACAAGCAACCCTGAAATGTCTTTTCTCAGAAGATAAAGGTTTAGCGTTCTGTCCTAATGCAAATTTATTGATGACAGAGCTACAGATGCCATGTGACCCAGACAAATGGAGACTGTTTATAGACTCATCAAAAACAAGCTTAAAACTTGTCCTGTTGGCAAATGGGAATGACTTCCCATCAGTTCCAGTTGCATACTCTGTTGATATGAAGGAAACGTATCTTCAGAATCCTTGATAAAATTAGTTATCATGATTATAAGTGAAAACTTTGCTCTGACTTAAAAGTTGTTGCTCTACTCACGGGCCTGCAATCAGGATTTACAAAATATTGCTGTTTCCTTTGTGAATGGGATAGCCGAGCCCGAGATAAACATTACATCGTACGGGACTGGCCTCTGCGAGAAAATCTTATTCCTGGTCAAAAAAATGTCGCCCACAATCTTTTGGTTCCGAAGGAAAATATTTATTTACCACCTTTACACATGAAACTTGGATTGATCAAGCAGTTTGTGAAAGCAGTGGACAAGACAGGTGGCGCATTTTTGAGAACTAAATTTCTTCGTCTTAGCGAAGCTAAAATCAAAGAAGGCGTTTTTGTTGGTCCCCAGATTAGACAACTCTTCCAAGATTCGACGTTTATTGAACACTTAAATCAAAAAGAAAAACGAGCTTGGCTTGCATTTCAAAACGTTTGTAAAAACTTCCTGGGTAACCACAAAAGTGAAGATTATGTCGCTCACGTCAAGGAATTGCTTTTAGCGTACAAGGACATAGGATGTAACATGTCACTTCCTTCACTCGCATCTGGACTTTTTACCTGAATTTAGGAGCAGTCTCGGATGAACACGAGGAACGGTTCCATCAAGACATCGCTAAGCTGGAGAAGAGATTTTCAGTGAAGTGGAATGCAAGCATGTTGGCGGAGTACTGCTGGTTTTTGAAACGAGAAACCTGTACCTCAGGGTATAAAAGGAAAGCAAGCACCAAGTAACGATGAATATCTTTTTATTTATTACTGTTTATAGTTATAATAGTTCTTTTTTCCTATTTAAATTAAATTCATGTCCATATATTGATTATTATAATAATTATTATAATTATTATTATCGTTCGATAAATAAATTATAATTAATTTATCGGAAAGTGGTAAAATTAGAGATTTGGGGCTCCCTCGAAAATGGTAGGTGATGGAAGAAAACGGAAGACATATTTAGATTCAGGACGCCATTTTACATAAGAATCACCCGGAATAGTATCAGGGCTGGATAAAAAACATTTTTTTGCAGACCAGTATAATATAATAATACATTTTCGAATGCACGTTTTAAATTTTATTGCACAATAAATATTTTTAAATACAATATTACATTGAGTTTTTTACATATTGTAGCTTTCTTTGATGTGGTCTTTTCACGAAAGCCTCGAAAACTGCATCAGTTACTCATGATCAGTTACTGTTGGGTAGCAACTTTTAACCGCATCTGTAACATAGAAATAAATATTTCATTTATATACATACATAATCATAGAGTTACACAAAATTAATTACATTTTTTTAATCAAAAACAACACAAACTTAATATAAATATCACTTTAGCAATCATAAGAAAGTTATAAAAACACTGTGAATACCTTTAGCTGTACATAATCGTAATAAAAACTTGAAGAATTGAACTGTGATTATAAATCTTACAGTATCATCAGATTTACGCAATAATCTATCTTAACGCAACCATGTGTGTTAATTTACATTTTTTTTATACAAATTAAAACATGATACATAAAGAACAGAAATGATAATATTGATTACATTTATGGATTATAATAAAATGTTTCGACTTACTGTTTATTGTTCCATTTCGTAATTGTACACACAGAATTACTTATCAAACTACAACGGAACAAGTGAAAAGATATCAATTTGCAGCGCAAGCGTTGACGACAGTAATCAAAAGTATAGCAACGACTAATGCTGACTAATCACAAAGTAATCGTTTTTACTAAAACGATTCCATTGTTTTAAAAATAATTCAATCTTATTTAATCGATCTTCAAACAATTCTAGTTATTCAAAAAATATTCGGTTTTAATAAATCAGTTTTTAGACGGTTACTGATTATGGGGAAAAAATTGCAAGTACTGAAACGGTTTAAAACTGATTGTGAAAAATCGGAACTCTTTCAATTTATTCACTGTCAGTTACATGTAAATGATATAAAAATGGAACTAACACGAAACGTAATGAAACAATTGTTTTAATTTTGTGACTGTAACAGTTTCAATCCGTGTTTACTGGGATGGTACGTATAAAGTTTTATTTACAAAAATGTTTGTAGGATTCTAGAGGCGATGAAACTGATGACGAAACCGATTATTATCATTATATTAGAATTCCTCCACCTGTGCTTAAAGAACGTTTTACACCAATTAGTTATACAATTCCTGACGTTCCTGATGTGTTACTCATGTACTCTTGCTATGATGGTAATATGCTTATCAATACTTGCTCAAAATTACAAAGTGCCATTTTAGAGTTTTTCTCTTGGAGAAGTCACAGCACCGGTACATGGTTTGTACAGTGTCTTTGCCGGGAATTCAAATTACGCGCAAAATCCAACGACATCTTGATGCTTCTTACGTTTGTCAATCAAATAATATCGGCACATCCTTATATGCCACTCAATAAAATTAACAACGAAAAAAGACTTTCCACAATTGTTAGCACTTTAACTAGAGTATTGTATTTTAACCCAATAAACAAATAATACTTGTAAATATTTTTTAAGCTTAAAATGCTAGTGAATGGTAATCAATAAAGAATAATTACTGATAAGTTAATCTTATCTTTAGTTTTCATATATTATCCACTTTTTCCACGAGTTCTCAATAAAATGACGGATACAGGCGCTATTAGGTTTTTCTCAAATTTAAGTAAGTACCTAAACGTAAATATTTTGAGTACATTTTTATTTAGAAGAGAAGAGGAAATCAACGGGTCTTGTTCAGAGCTGACTGAAATCGATTAAGATTCTGATTACTACAACATGAATCATTTTCGCAGAGGAACTGCGATTATCTTTAACCATTACAAATTTTATAAAGGTTTTTGATTGAGAGAAAAGGCGCTACAAAGGAAGCTAGAGATTTAGAAAGTGTGCTGAAGGATATCAAACTTGATGTGACCATTTACCAGGATTTAAAGTTTGGAGCAATACATGACGTAATCATAAACTGTGTGTGTTTTTTTGGTATTGATTTTTTTCTTCTAATTTAATTTGTTTAGTGTCGAAACGTAATCATTCCGATGCTGATTGCTTAGTGATAGCCGTGTTGACGCACGGCAGTACCGGCAAAATTCACGCTCGTGATAATGAGTATTAGCCTGATCTACTTTGAAAATTTTTTGCTGGGGATAAATGCCCAACGCTAGCGGGAAAACCAAAATTATTTTTTATTCAGGTAGAAGTGTGATGACACATCTCTCGGTCTTGAATCCACGGTGGAAATATCGTAGAAATACAGTGAAAACACCGTGTAATCGTAGGTGACTTTTGATGTTTTTACGGTGTTAATAACTGGAATGGATTACACGGTGGGTTTGACTACATTCCTCGTAGATACGCAATAGAATCCTGTGAATTGCATAGTGTCTTTACTGTGGGTTCAAGACCGCGCTAAACGATACAGTTTGCCAATTACTAGTTTTAGGCTTGTCGTGGAGATGTAATTGATGATGGGACTCGAATACGTAACATTTTACAAATTGACTCGAAAGAAATAGGTACTTATACAATACCAGTTATGTCCGACATACTAGTTATGTTTTCTTGTTTTGATGGTAAACTTCTTCTTCCTAAGAAAAACTAGCATGAAACTCTGTATTTTAGGATACCTTTCTTGGAGATCGCCACAAACCGGATCGTGGTTTATACAATGCTTGTGTTCGGAGTTAAAACCGCGTGTTGGAAAAAACGATTTGCTCACAATACTGACTTTTCTAAATCGCAAAATGGCAGTTGCCTACAAGAGTATTGTTCCGAACAAAAAGAATAAGAAACAAATTGGAACTGTTGTTAGCACACTAACTCGCTTACTATACTTTTATTCTTCTGAACTTTAAAATCTCGAAAAATTATACATGATCTCAACAAATAGATTTCTAACTTATCTGCCAATTGATGTTCAGTGGGAATCGGGAAACGGGTTTATTCTGGTTCTTAGGGTACTCCGGTCATCATCAAACTCCCAACAAGCGAGAATCCTATGTGACGGAGTATCAGGAACACGACACGACAGGTATCAATATTGGGTATCATGAAATAGGCGTTACGCTCCTTATGTGATGCATCCCACAGCCGCTGCCATTCATCCAAGATCAAAATCTTGAGATGACGCTTGAATGCCGAAAAGGAATGAGAATCTAAGGTCGAAACTTGTTGGTCTAAAAAGGTACAAGTGCCAACCTTTGCGAGAACTTTAATGCAGTATGTTTCCTGCAATAAGAGATGCAGAAGGGGATATTTTGCCACGACGCATAAGGAATCCATAGGAACTGTACGATGTGCCCCAAGGATCGTACGAAAGAATAAGGACTGTAAAGATGCCAGTTTCCTGACAATATGGGTATGTTTTAGTCTATGGTATTAAATGTCTAAGCTATATGTGAGCATGGGGATGACTGCACTATTAAAAATGGTCACTAATGATTTCCTATGTAGGTTCCATTTACAACGAGAATACTTGTAAAACAAGTGCAAGACACTCTTACACTTGTTAATCACATAGGAACAGTGTTTGACGAAGCTTAGTTTGTGACCAAGCAAAAGTCCGAGGTATTTGAATTCGAAAACCCTTTGGACTGGAATATCGTTTAGACGAACTATGGGATCTCTTGATAACGGAGAGCCAAAAGTCATGTACTTGGTCTTGTCAGCTGAGACTGTCAATTTGTTGTTGGCAGCCCAGCGAGTCAGAGTCGTGATTTTGCCTCTAGGTCGCGTCTATTGTCTGCGGATACTGTTATGGTAATATCATCCGCGAAAGCAAAAATGTCGCAGTTACAAGTAAGTCTCATTCAGGTAAGGAATCAACAACAACATTCCACAAGGTCGGCCCGAAAACCGACCCTTGGGAGCAACCTTTTGTCAGTCATTTTGTATAAGAACAGCTAGAAACGTTCGTGGAATAAGTGATCGAGCGATTCGATAAATAACTACCAATGACGCGCACTGCGTCTGCAGGGGCTCTCTTGACGACGAGAGTTTCAATTATTGATGGCCACCTTACGTTATTGAACGCTCTGGAAATGTCTATAAAAATGCAGAGTCTATACTTAGAGACGTTCGTCTGTACTTTTGTCATTAATTTACGAATGGCGTCTGTCGTCGATTTGCCAGGAACAAAGCAGTATTGACTAGGATGGAATAGTCGTTGTAGAGGTATATTGTCATGTAATTTTGTTAACAATACACGTTCGAAAAGTTTACCTAGTTCTGAAACTAGCCTTATCGGACAGTACGAATTAGAGCTGGCGAGATCCCTCTCACCAAGCTTGAGAATCGTGATTAGCCTACCAGTTTTCCAACTGTTTGAAAAATACCTGCATTGAACACAAGAATTAAATAGGTCAATAAACGTAGAAGAGATGGAATCTTGTACGACTGTTCTTAGAACGTTACAGTGTACTTCGTCCGGTCCGAAAGCTTGTCCTCTTTAGTAACCACCCAGTCTGGTCGGGATTCAATATTACCAAAAGATTATGATCTAATTCGGGCTTGGTATGGTTTGTCGTTCGTCGGATCGTCGTCTGGGAAAAGGGAACTAACAATTGACTTAATTGTGTCTTGCTCTGTGAGAGTGTATCTGTCTCTGTCACGGACGTTAAAGCATTGTTGGATAGCCAAAAACTGTTATGAGGAAATTCTATAAACTAATCCCCATGAACTCGCTGCCAAACTTTTCTCAACAAACCTTTGCAATGAGCTAAATTTTGCATTCTTCACTGCCAGTTTGTACCGGTGAAGCGCGGCCTTATACGAATTTAGACATTGAGTTTTTGGCTCTGCTGAAAATTTTTGTGTTTGTTTTTTTAAGCAACGTGCCACTCGCTTTATCCTATTTAGCTTTAGACTCTACCATGGTACACCAGCTCTAGAATTCAAGCGAACTCGTTTTAAGCCATTTCGGCTAGACTTGAGGATCAGCCTGGTCAGCTTATTAATGCAAACGTCTATAAAATTAGAATCATAGCGCTTAGCTCCACGTGGAAGATAATTAGGAAGAAGAGCGCTAACCTCTTTGTTCAACTTAACAGTATGTATGAGTTTTACCGAGGGGTCAACCACTGACAAAATAGTGTACAGGTATTGTCAAATACTGCCAAAAAATGCATTTACTGCCGTGACTGCCATTAATTAGAATTAGGTACTGCCGCTGATTGCTTTGACTGCCATTGACTGCTTATGATTTCCATTTATTACTTTTGACTGCCAGTTGCTGTCACGGACTGCAATCATTATTATTGTTATTCTAAAGCGTAAAAAACAACTTTTAAACTTTAGACTGTTATTATTTCAATCATAATGTAAAAAAAAAACTTTAAGTTTGCTCCCATTATATGAGTAAGTATGCCTATACAAAAATATAAAAAAATAACTTCAAAATCTAAAACAAAATTAAATTGTACTCGAAATTCATATTAAACGTGTAAACGTCTGAATTGTTTAAACTGTTTTATTATTATTAACCTATCAGTTCTTTTAATAGAACGAATGTGTCCAAATCTTCTTGAAGAAATTTATTAGTACATGATTGGTTTTCGCTTAGTGCCAAAACTTGTTCTATATACCATTTGGCATAAAAAAATTGCATAGTACGCTTCCTTAATAGGATATATGTTATGGATATATTGAGATGTGGGATCGTCCGGTTCGTCTTCAAGACTTGTGCCAATGATATTCATGTCGTCGTCACTAGTGTCATTGTGTATCTAGAGATCTGTTTTTTGATTTTCTATGGATCTTTATATTTTTCTTTTTCATAGATTTAGAATTTGCATTTTTTTTGTGTCTTGCCTGACTTTTTATCCCGTGTGTAATTTCACTCTTAGTTGAGTAATATGTATTTATTCCTCTAACTCTCAAAATCCTATCGCTTGAAAGTCCTTTTTTCTTTTCACTAAGGAACCAACACAATGAAGACTTTCGGATAGTTTTAGTTTTACCGTTTTTTTGATGTGACTAACAATTTTTTCTTTTTGTGTAGCTTGATGATGAGTATGTGTTCGCGTATCTAAAGTACTCGGGACATTTGATTCATCTCCTCTTCTTCTTTTAGGGATTGAAATTTTCCGGTTAGTTTTCGCTACACAAGTGCAAACGCATCTACAAAGTTTACGTTTTGTCTGATTCTTTGTAGTTTTAGGTCTTAACATTAAATAACATTTTTCTATAAGAGCCGTTAATTGCATTTTATGCCCTGATGGTGTTTTGTAAAGGTTTATATTTTTGGTGTAAATTCTATAAATTTTTGTAAATTCATTTGGTTCTAAAATATTTGATAAAACTTTTGTCAAGTCTTTATCATTTTCTTTCATGAGAGAAACAGAGTAAATATTATCAAACCCACTATAAGTAAGCAATTTTCTTAAACCTTCTGATATATGAAATTCGGCAATGTTTCTATGTTTGGATGAGTTGAAACCATCTCAGTAACATCTTGCTTGTCTGCTTCTGCATCCATTTCTAATTCCATAAGAAGATGGATATAATAATACTATAAACAATTAATCAAACTTACTATAGTATTCATTTAGAACATTAATGAATCGAATATAAACATTGCAAAAGAACGAGCCGGCAAGACAATCGGGTTTTATAAATGCATAAAGAAACTGCTTAAGTTAAGTTAAGTAAGTAATACCCAAAGTCATAACTTTGAGTACTACGTGACAAAAACAGAAACAGTTACATTGCATTTAAACTGATAAATTCACCCTCCCATTGCGTTGTGCACTTAAAAATAGTGCAGACAGCAAAGCAGAATATTCAATTTACCCAACACATGATGTAAAAGTACTGGGTGCGGGGTGCATCTCTCGGCGCATGAAATGTATGCGTATTTGTACTTTCATAAATTATTATTACATATACTAAATTTTGATTATAATACGAAATTTTACTTGACTTCACTACATTCACAGCCTTTATTTCATGTCCACTAACGCATAAACCATCACATAGAGCGCAAGAAGCAACTTCTGAGTGCCGGCTCTCGAAAAATTGAAATAATCTATGACACCGTACGACAGAGACCTAGAATTTCTCTCTCATTTAATGATGACTCCCAATTTACCGCCACAGACTGCCTATGACTACCACTTATTGCAATGACTGCCATAGACTGCCTTTGACTGCCATTGACTGCTAGCAATTTGTACAGGTATTGCCACCAGTGGTTGACCCCTCGAGTTTTACATCTAGGACACGCTTAAAAATCGGAATCGGTCGAGGATTTTCGACGGTTAAATCAAAACGTGTAAGTCGGTGGTCACTTTCAATCACTTCAGGAATTACTTCCCAGTTAGAAATTTTCCTTGCTAAAACTAGCGATGCTTAGAGTGACATCAATGTTTGAAAAACCTTGGTGACTAGCAAAGGTGAAAGGTTGATTGGGCACATTTACAACACATAGATCACGTTCACCCACGAGGTTCTCTACGCTTCTGCCTCGTTCGTCAGTAAGCAAGAAGTGCCAAAGCGGCAATTTAGAGTTAAAATCATTTGCTATAATAATTGGGACATTTTTTAGTTCGTTTAAAACTCTGTCTAGATGTTGTAGATGAATGCAACATGCTTGGTGGTCAATATACGCCAACGACACCCAAGGAGGTGTTTCCGACTGTAATCATAGATACGGCAGTGCATTTATTAGTTAGATGAACTGAGGGTAACTACTCCGACGGGCTTCGCAGTATCGAAAACAATAGCTGAGAAATACCGCACAGAAGTGGATGCGGTGATCTTGTTGAAGGGCAAAACCGCCTCGGCAAGACTATACCTTCAACCAGAACGATACACATAAGGCTCTTGAGCCAGTAAAATGTCAATGTCGTTGTCGGAGGAGAAGCCCATGACACTTGCGCAATCCTAAGAGTCAGAGAAGCGTTCTTAGTGTTAATAATTGATGTTAGCAATCAAGCGTCTTTAGGTACGCCGGGCAGTTATTGGAAGACCCCTTGTGTTTTACCATCTTGCGTTTATGGCCATATCTGACCCAGTTCGCACCTGCAGGGTTTCGTGCGGTGTTTAGGCAATCTTTAGTTTTGTGCTTTTTTGCACAAATACCGCATTTAATTTCGCTTTTAGATTTACCTGATTGGTGACCGAACTTTTGATTTTTATAGCACTTTATGATGCGTACATGGTCATTGACCCTGCATGAGTTCTATGCAACGTAAGCACGACGGCTGGCCATGAGGTACTTTCTTACCTCCGGAATTAGTTCAATTAGCCAATTGCAATTGGATCGATCTCTGGGTCTAAATTTGAACAGCACTTTCAGGTGTTCTTTGACCTGTTGTGTTATTTCATTAGTGGCGACATCAAAGTTTTGCTCAAGGATCGCCTCCTTTACCTGTTCGGGAGAGGGAGAGAGGTTGGTAGGAACGTCCGTGATAGAGATCCTAGGAAGAATTTTGCCATGCCGTCTGATGACAAGGCCAGCTTTGTCGAGGATATCAGCTGAGATTTCGGAAAGGTCGGTGTTTTCGGACTTTAAACAAACGGAGTTTCATCTCATTTTTGTCACTCGGTCCAGCCTTAGACCGAGCGTGATAGGATTAAAGACTGTCATGAGCATTGTTTTGGTCTCGTCAGATGTCTTCATGTTAGACTCGGGTTTGGTAGCTATCACAACTGTGGATCTTGAGACTGGAGCGACAGATTTACCGGAAGGTACCTTCACTCGGTCTGCTACTCTGCTAGACCGAGCTACTTGAGCTTAACAAACAGGACCAGTTGTGACTTGTTAAATGGCTGGTGATGACAACTTGTCAATCACCGTCTTCCAGGCAGTTTCTACGACCCTAAGAGCGTCAGAAATATCTGAATGTTGCTGCGACATTCTTTTGGCAAGAATGGATCTACGAAAGATAACTTGGATACGGGACAGTACATCCACTAATTCAGTTCGTCTGGCAATAGATTCTTTGGAGATAAAAATCAGCTTAGACATAGTTAGAACCTCTGCTTCGAAGGATACTTCAAGTGTAAACAGTTGGGAGTCATCGGATTCGTCGTCGGATTTGGCTTCGCGACAACGCTTAACACTGGCAGACTCAACCTCGATAGCGGAGGCCGAGGTGACGGAAGAAAGTGCGCGCGACAGCGCGACTTCTGAAGATTACGGCAAATAACTAGTGTCCACGTAACTCTTAGACCGTGCAACAGGATATTATTGCCGTATAGGACTTATAACCTGATGTTCGTTGCCCACCTTTAACTACGTGGAAGTAGGGTTCTAAAGCTTTTCGTGTAGAGGAATTTACATTATAGAAAATCAAAGTATATATACTAATTAACAAATTAATAAAATCTTCTGGTCTTAATATCAAGAATCGCAATTGCTCACAATTTAGAAAATCAGTTACCTAAACTTTAACTAAATGTAGAAGATTTATTCGCATATTGAAGAGAAACCAGAGTACCCAAGAGAAGAAGATAATTGAAAGAAGATAATACGTTTGAAAGCGCGTAACGAAGTGCGGAATGATTGGAGTAAGCCATCACCGCAGTAACATTTAAAAGCGATAGAGTTTGAAAAGAAAGCAAAAACGTACTATGCGTACTAGGGAGCAAGGCGAAAGTCGGAGAATATAGAAAGGAGACGGCAAACTGGCAGAAAAAAAAGAGCGTCAAATTGCTGAACGCAGAAAAGAAGAAAGAAAATACTGGTTTCTACTACATTAGAAGAGAGTGTAGTGAAGTGATCGAACAAAGGGTGGAAGAAAATAATATAGTGGGCGTGCTTGAGATCAAAGAAATGAAGAAAGGCAGAATAATAACGCAGCTCTATAAAGTGGTAGAGAAAATATTGAGGTGCTTGGTTGCTCAACAAATAGAAAACGTATACGTAAACACTTACTGCATTAAAACGCCAAAGAACTGGGTAGGGTGCTAAAGTATCTAGGTAGAGGAAGCTTTCTCAGTACAATATATGGTGAGGAAGAAAGCAAAAAGCGGAACAGGGAAAAGAGAGTGGATATGGATACAATGTTTGTGAAGATAGAAGAAGGGTGCAGCTACGCAGAAACAAAAAGAAAAATGAGGAAATAGGTAGACGTAAGAAAGATGGGGGTAAAAGTCACCGAAGTTAGCATCGCGAAAAGCAGAGAAGTGGCAATAAAAATTTTAGAGAAAAAAGTATGCGGAAACGAAAGAATGACAGAGGGTGTTAGTAGATGTCTAGAAACGAGTAACGTGAGCATGTCCAGCTAAAAAATATAGTTTTGAATGTGTTAGACGAAGACAATACGGTGGGGAAAAATGAAACAGAAGCAGCTGTTCATAGGATAGTAAGAAAAGGAGGAAATGAAATTAAAAGCTTTAAAGTTATAGAAGTAAAAGGGGCAGAGGCAAATAAAATAGGGTGGAAGAGGATAAGAATGGAAGCAACGAGAGAGGTAAGATCGCAGCAGTGTTTTAGGTGCCAATAGTACGGGCACAAAGGAAGCGACTCCAAAACACAAAAAAAGAGAAATAAGATGTTTAATATGTGGCGTTGTGGGACAACACATATAGTAATGGTTACCATCTTGTGAATACCTCCTGAACTACTATTAAAGAAAACTTTATGTAAAAATGATACTATTATGCATAAAGAAACAATTCTCTATGATATAATGTTCGTGGTATTGAAACGTTAAATTAACGTTTTAAACAACAATTAACGTCAATTTTAACAGTTGCTTGACGTCATAAGTTCAAGGTTAAAAAATGTTATTTTTACGTAACATTTACGTCATTTTTTGATTTATTATTGTTTACTAGTCGATCACGCCTTTTATACGGGTTTTTAATAATAAAATAATTATTACAAATTAATAGTCTGAACTTCGTAGTCAGTACTTTTATACAATTTTTTTTGTTTTTTATTAAATTTGCTATGCTTGTTTTACATATTTTTAATTTTATCTTTATAGATATATTTTTACGTTTTATCATGTTGTTTGTACAAACGCAACTTTGCATTACATCTGTATTTTTTTATTTATTTTTTTAGTTTATTATTGTTTTAGTAACTTTTTTATTTTATTTTTGTATAGTAACGTATATATTTTCAGTATCTTCTTTTAGTAGTACTTATACAATCTAATGAAAAAATTAAATTATAGATGCTCGCGTTACTTTTCGTATAAAAAATCAAAAAGATTTATAGTATTTATTTTACTAGCAAACAACGTCCTAGATGTGTTTAGAATTATTACTAGAAATTCTAATACTGTCCACTATAATTGAATTGGCAGCACGTACCTAATTATATTTACACCAAAATACACTCGTGCTCAGAAAGATAAATGCGGTTGCTTATCTGTACAATATTTTATTGTCAATGTCGGCTATGAAACATTTGCAACATTGCCAACATTTTGTGTACCTAATTTCGAAAGTGTAATAAAATGGAGAGCAACAGTCAAAACCTCGAATCTACGACGTACGTATCTAAATTTATAATATTTTGCTTTCATAGATTTTTACTTTAATTTGTATTAAAACAAACAAACCTTGAGATGACGTTACAAAATAGGCGTTTTAGTGCAAGATAACAAAAACGATACTTGTAAACAGTATAGTTGCTATTTTATTATTTAAAATTATTATTATTATCATTAACATCGATAGTACTCCAGTCAAATTTTCTCATGTAATAAATAAAATGTTTATTTTTATATACGTTGTCTATATATACAATTGTTAAAAATAAGAATTTAATTACACTAATAATGTAAATGTTTTTACTAAGATTAGATCAATGTTTAGACGAATACTTCAATTAATTTTCCAATTAATTTTTGGGTTCATTTTTAGATTTAGAGTAAATCTCAGATCATTTTTTACATTAATTATCAATTTAACATTTTAATTATTGTTTAGATAAAAATTTAATTAATCCTTAAAAACAATTTTCAGATTAATTTTTAGATAAATTCGAGATTAATTTTTAGATTTAGTTTCACTTTCAGATATCTTAGATTAATTTTTAAATTATTCACATTTATTTTAGATAAATTTTCGGATTAATTTTTGATTTAATTGTGAGTTTTAGTTTAAATTTTAAATTATTATTCAGCCTGATATTCAGATTAATGTTTGCATAAAAATTTACATAAATTTTTATATTAATCTTTTAATTAATTTTTGGATAAACTCAAGGATCAATTTTCAGATTAATTTCTAGATAAACGTTTAGATTAATATTCAGATTTATTTTTAAATTAAGTTTTACATTATTTTTTACGTTAATATTTAAATTACTATTTATGTTAATATTTAGATAAATATTTAAATTAATTTTTCAGTTAATTTTTGAAATTTAGTTTTACATTAATTTTTAGATTAATCTTTATTATTCAAATGAATATTTAGATTCATTTTTAAATTGATTTTTTAATAAATTTTTGAATAATTTTGAATTAATTTTTAGGGTACGTCATTGTAATAATATTATTTAGACTAATATTTAAGTTAATATTTTTATTAATGCTAAAATTTTTACACAAAGTTTTAAATTATTCTTCAAATTAATATGTAGAATGATGTTTACCTAAAAATTTCATTAATTTTTAGATTTAGTTTCATATTTGTTTTCATAATGTTCTTTTAATTAATTTTTAAATTTTTATTCAGATTAAGGTTTAGATTCATTTTTAAGTTGATTTTTAGATAAATAACGATGTTCGGATTAATGCTCAGCTAAATTTTTAGAGTAACTTTCAGATGCATATTTAGATTATTTTTCATATTAATTTTCAAATTAATAAGCCTATTAATATTCAGATTAATATTTATATTGTTGCGTATTTATTTATTAAAAACTAATTTATTTAAAACGACTAAAAATACGTTTACTTATTCTAGAAATATATACACTTTTAAATTAACCGAACTAATTAAATCTAATAATAATATTTAATGAAAACACTTACACGAATTTATGTATAACCGTTGTATAACACTATCACTTACAAGAAGATAACGTCCTCGGATTTTACACTTGTTTACACTATAAATCACGTACACGATTATTCTCGGTATATTTATGTAGACACACGCGTGCTAACGATTTATTTTCACTTGATAATGTTCTTAACACTGCTGCATTCACATTCCAGCAATAACTGACCTACGATCTGTCTCGTCGCTATATATAGACATACGGAAATCCTTCTCGAGCGTTCCCTACTTTTCGCTATATCTTCTAGAAAATAGATAACAGCTTCTAGAAGGCTCTTGTATTTGCAAGTAATTTCTCGAACGTTTCAATATTAATACTAAAATTAATAATTTTTAGCAAAATTTTATATCAAGTTTTAGATTATGCTTTAAGTTAATATTCAGATTATTGTTTACGTAAAAATTTAGAATACTATTTAGATTTAGTTTCAGGTTTAATTTAAGATTATTTTTTAAATTTTTATTCAAATTATTTAAATTCATTTATAAATTGATTTTAGATAAATGTTGAAATATATTTTGATGTAGCTTTGAGATTTATTTTTAAATTGAATTTTCGATTATTTTTTACATTAACGTGAAAAGGATTATTAGGCTAATATTCATATTAATATATACATAAATATTCAAATTAATTTTTCCATTAATTTTTGGATACATTTTTGGTTTAATTTTTGGATTGAATTTTAAGCGATTTTTCATGTTAATTTTTAATTTAATGCTTGGGTTTATGTTTAGATAAAAATGTACTTAATTTTCTGATTTTTAATTAAATTTGAGATTAATTTTTAGATTTAGTTTTCATTAATTTTCAGATATGATTTGAAATTAAGTTTTACATTATTATTCAGAATAATGTTTCGATTCATTTTTTTTTTTAATTTTTGGATTAATTTTTGGATTAGTTTTTTAAGTAAATTTTAGATTAATTTTGAAATTAAATTTTAGATTAATTTTTAGATTCATTAATTTTTAAATTAAAGTTCATACTAATAATCATATTAATATTTAGAATGGTATTATTTATATATATATAGTTTCCACATTTTCACAACTAATTTTTAGATTTATATTTAGATGAATATTTATACCAATACTAAAATTAATAATTTTGAAATTAATTTGTATATTGAATTTCTATTTTTAAGTTAATTTTCAAAAATATTTAAAATTAATTATTAAATTTATGTTTAAAATTAGTTTTTATATTATTCTTTAGGATAGACTTTAAATTATTATTTAGATTAATATTTATATTAATACTAAACTTAATCAGTTTTAGTAAAAAATTTTATATTGAGTTTTAGTTTATTAATTGATTAATATTAATTGATATTCAGATTAATGTTGACGTAAAAATTTAGATTAATTTTTAGATTTAGTTTTATATTCATTTTTGAACTGTTTTTTAAATTAATTTTTATTCAAATTAATACTTATAGATTTATTTTTAAATTGATTTTTTAGTAATTATGCGCACAATTTTTAGATTAATTTTTAAATAAATTTTAGATGAAATTTCAGATTAGTTATTAAATTGAATTATGGATTAGTGTTTAG
The DNA here is from genome assembly GCA_035610365.1 of Aquatica leii. Classification (NCBI taxonomy): domain Eukaryota; kingdom Metazoa; phylum Arthropoda; class Insecta; order Coleoptera; family Lampyridae; genus Aquatica; species Aquatica leii. The sequence continues at coordinate 12,814,482 of CM069438.1, forward strand.
ATTATTTGTGCATTAATTTTTAAATTATTATACAGACTAATATTCAGATTAGTATTTTTAATAATTTTCGTTGGTTTTTGGATTAAATTTTAGATTAATCTTGAAATGATTATTCAGATTCATATTTTAATTTATTTTTTAATACATTTTTATATTAGATCAATTTTTGATTTAATTTTTAGATAAATTTTCATATTTATTTTTAAACTGAATTTTAGATTAATTTTTAAATTTTGTTTACATTAATTGTCAAATAATTGTTCAGACTAATTACAAATTAATATTTAAATTAAGTTTCTAATTAATTTTTGTACAAATTTTATGTTTAATTTTTGGATTAAATTTTAGATTATTTTTTTTATATTAATATAAAAATAAAATTTTAACAACTTTCAAATTAATTTTTAGATTGATTTTTAAATGAATTTAAGATTACTTTTTAGATTTTATTTTATATTAATTTTTAGATTAATTTTAAGATTACGATTTAGATTAATATTTAGATTCATTGTTAAATTGACTTTAATTCCATGTTTGGATTTATTTTTACATAAATTATTAGAATACATTTTAGGTTTATTTTTAAATCACTTTTTATAATAATCATGTTAATATTTAGATGAATATTTAAATTAGTTTTTATTAAACTTTTGGATAAACTTTTGGATTCATTTTTGAATTGAATTTCGGATTATTTTCCATATTAATGCTTAATTTAATATTCGGATCAATGTTTAGATGAAAATGCAATTATCTTTGAATTAATTTTAGACTAATTTTAAAATTAATTTGAGATTACTTTTTAGATTTATTTTTATAATAATTTTCAGATTATTCTTTATATTAATCTTAAAATAATTATTTGGATTCATATTTTAATTTTAATTTCAATTTTTAATAAACTTGTAGATCATTTTTAGATAAATTTATATTTAAATTAAATTTTAGATGATTTTTTAAATCATTATTACATTAGTTTTCAAATTATTGTTCAGATTTATTTAGATTAATATTTAAATTAAAACTTATTTTTACACTCATTATTAATAGAATTTGAAATTTTTTTTAGATTTTATTTCACATTAATTTTCAGATTGTCCTATACATTAATTTTGAAATTATTATTTAGATTAATATTAATATTTAACTTTAAATTGGTTTCTAGATACATTCTTAGATTTAATTTTATATAAATTTTCCGATTCATTTTTAGATAATTTTTTACATTCATTTTCAAATTATTGTTCAGAGTAATATTTAGATAAATAATTAAATTAATTTTTTAATTCGTTTTTGGATTAATTTTTGAAATGAATTTTAGATTAAATTTTGTACTAAAGTTTAATTTAATATTCGGATTCATGTTTAGATAAAAATGTAATTTACTTTTGAATCAATTTTTGTATTAATTTCCAAACAAATTTGAGATAATTTTTTAGATTTAGTTTTACATTTATTTTTGTATTATTCTTTAGATTAATATTAAAGTTATTATTTAGATTAATAATTAAATTTATTTCTAAATTGATTTCTAGATACATTTTAAGATTCATTTTTAGAATTAAAACTAATCGATTAATTTTTTTATTTATTTTTAAATTACTTTTTACATTAATTTTTTTAATAGTTGTTTAAATATTTAGATAAATAATTAAATTAGTTTTCTAATTCATTTTTGGATACATTTTTGGCTTAATTTATAATAAAATTTTAAATGATTTTTCTTATTCATATTTAACTTAATTATTGTTTAAATTAATATTCAGATTAATATTTAGATAAATAATTAAATTACTTTTCTAATTCATTTTTGGATACATCTTAGGGGTTAATTTTTAATAAAATTTTTAATTATTTTGCATATTCATGTTTAATTTAATATTCGGATTAAAGTTTAGATAAAATGTAATTAACTTTCAAATTAATTTTTAGATTAATTTTTAAATAAATTTGAGAATAATTTTTAGATTTAGTTTTATAATAATTTTTAGATTATTCTTTAGATTAGTATTAAAGTTATTATTTAGATTAATAATTACATTTATTTTTAAATTGAATTTTAGATAAATTTTTCGGTTCATTTTTAAAAAATTAATAGAGTAATTTTTAGATAAATTTTTGGATTCAATTTTAGATACATTTTTAGATAAATTTTAGATTACTTTTTAGATTTAGTTTTACATTAATTTTCAGATTTTTTTTTAGATTAATCTTAAATTTATTATTCAGGATAATATTTAGATTTGTTTTTAAATTGATTTTTAGTTAAATTAATACATTTTTGGTGTAATTTTTAGTTTAAATTTGAGATTATTCTTCAAATGTTTAATTTAATATTAGGATTAATGTTCAATGTTAACCTTCAAATTAATTTTTAGACAAATCTTCAAATGAATTTCAGATAATTTTTTTTATTTAGTTTTACATTAATTTTTAGATACATTTTTGGATCAATGTTTAGATTAATTTTTAGTTAGATTTTTAATTATTTTCAGATTTATGTATTTTTAAATTAAATTTTAAATTAATTTTTAGATTATTTTTTACATAAATTTTGAAATTTTTATTCAAACTAATATTCAGATTAATACTTGGATGGATATTTAAGTTAATTTTTTTATTAATTTTTACATTGAATTTTAAACTTTTAGGTAAAAGTTTAAATTAATTTCCAAGTTAATTTGTATATTAATTTTTAGATTAAAAAAAATGTTTACATTACTTTTTAAACTTTAAAATTAAAATAATACTTACATGAATATCTTAGAATAATTCTTAAATAACTTTTTAGATTAATTTTTAAATTAGTTTTTAGGTTAATTTTTGGATCAGCATTTTTTTTATTATGTTGTTTTTTCTTTGCGTTCTTGTCTACTGTTTTTTTTAACATTATTCAATGCATTCTATTTTTTTGGCATTGTTTTATGCACACACTATTTTTTTGGGTTCTTCCTATAATTTTTTGTATTTGCCAGTTTCTATCTTTTTTTTTGTTTTTATTTTATTTTGTATAATGCTTTCGCTTTTTTGTGTTTGCGTTCATTGTTTCTTTTTATTTGTTTTCAAAAAGTTTTGTCACCAACCCAACTACAAGAGGGAGATACCATGCAACTATTGTTTTAACTAGAAACAACTCTTGCGCCGTCTCATTTAAATTTGAATGTTTTAGCCTTTTCGTTACCATACATCATCAAGAGGTCTTTCTTAATCTTGCACGAACAAAACTTTGAGTTGTCTACTAATCAACACTAATCTCTACTCCAGTTAATCTAACACTATGGCGTAAAATTCGAATTACGTTTATTTCAAACTCTGATTTTATGCTTAATCTAAAATGTAATTGGAGTTTTCTTAGAATACTTGTAAATTAATTAAACGATTTGGTTATTTCAGTTTCGATCAACTTGATCCAGTTAGAGACTATTACTCCATGACCAAAGAAAAATTGGGTAACGTTTATATATTCAATCATGTAACATTTGATAACAAAACTTTGGGACCAAGATACGGAAGTATAAAAGATTGCAAAGACATAGAAGAGGTGTTTCAAAATCTGAAATTTGATGTTAAAACATACAACGATCTCCCTTACAAGAAAATTTTAGAAGAGTTGACACAAAGTATGTTTTGATTAATCCATCGCCTATCATTTTATTAATGTTTTAGTAGCAAGAATGGATTACTCAAGTTTTGATTGCTTGGTGATCTTTGTTTTGACTCATGGACAGAACGGTAAAATCTTTGCTCGAGATATTGCTTATTATCCTGATATTTACTGGAAAAGTTTTAGTAACAAACCGAGTTTTATGTACAAACCAAAGTTGATTTTTATACAAGTAAGCATGGTCCGTGTAAAGTTTTCTTTACAAAAATGTTTGTAGGATTCTAGAGGCGATGAAACTGATGACGAAACCGATTATGTAATTAGAATTCCTCCACCTGTGCATAAAGAACATTTTACACCAATTAGTTATACAATTCCTGATGTTCCTGATGTGTTACTCATGTACTCTTGCTATGATGGTAATATGCTTATCAATACTTGCTCTAAACTACAAAGTGTCATTTTAGAGTTCTTGTCTTGGAGAAGTCACAGCACCGGATCATCGTTTGTACAACGACTTTGTCGAGAATTCAAATTACGCGCAAAATCCAACGACATCTTGACACTTCTTACGTTTCTCAATCAAATAATGTCGGTAGATACTTATATGGCACGCAATAAAATTAACAACGAAAAAAGACTTTCCACAATTGTTAGCACTTTAACCAGAGTATTGTATTTTAACCCAATAAACAAATAACCTTTGTAAATATTTTTTAAGCTTAAAATGACAGTGAATGATAATCAATAAAAAATAATCACTGATAACTTAATCTTATCTTTAGTTTTCATATATTATCCACTTTTTCCACGAGTTCTAAATAAAATGACGGATACGGACGCTATTGGGTTTTTTTCAAAGTTTAAGTAAGTACCTAAATGTAAATATTTTGATTACCATTTTTATTTAGAAGAGAAGAGGAAATCAACGGGTCTTGTTCAGAGCCTTATTCAGAGCTGACTGAAATTGATGAAGATTCTGATTACTACAACATGAATCATTTTCGTAGAGGAACTGCGATTATCTTTAACCATTACAAATTTGATGAAGGTTTGATTGAGAGAAAAGGCACTATGAAAGACGCTAGAGATTTAAAAAGTGTGCTGAAGGATATCAAATTTGATGTGACCATTTACCACGATTTAAAGTTTGGAGCAATATATGACGTAATCATAAATTGTGTGTTTGTTTGGTATTGATTTTTTTCTTCTAATTTAATTTGTTTAGTGTCGAAACGTAATCATTCCGATGCTGATTGCTTACTGATAGCCGTGTTGACGCACGGCAGTACCGGCAAAATTCACGCTCGTGATCATGAGTATTCGCCCGATATACTTTGGAAATTTTTTGCTGGGGATAAGTGCCCAACGCTAGCGGGAAAACCAAAATTATTTTTTATTCAGGTAGAAGTGTGATGACACATCTCTCGGTCTTGAATTCACGGTGGAAATATCGTAGAAATACAGTGAAAACACCGTGTAATCGTAGGTAACTTTTGATGTTTTTACGGTGTTAACTGGAATGGATTACACGGTGGGTTTGACTACATTTCCCGTAGATACGGAATAGAATCCTGTGAATTGCATAGTGTCTTTACTGTGGTTTCAAGACCGCGCTTAACGATATAGTTTGCCAATTACTAGTTTTAGGCTTGTCGTGGAGATGAAATCGATGATGGGACTCGAATACGTAACATTTTACAAATGGACTCGAAAAAAATAGGCACTTATACAATACCAGTTATGTCCGACATACTAGTTATGTTTTCTTGTTTTGATGGTAAACTTCTTCTTCCTAAGAAAAACTAGCGTCAAACTCTATGTTTTAGGATACCTTTCTTGGAGATCCCCACAAACCGGATCGTGGTTTATACAATGCTTGTGTTCGGAGTTAAAATCCCGTGTTAGAAAAAACGATTTGCTCACAATACTGACTTTTCTAAATCGCAAAATGGCAGTTACCTACAAGAGTATTGTTCCGAACAAAAAGAATATGCATAACAAGAAACAAATTGGAACTGTTGTTAGCACACTAACTCGCTTATTGTACTTTTATCCTCCTGAACTTTAAGAACTCGAAAAATCATAAATTATCTCAACAAATAGGTTACTAATTTATCTGGCAATTGATGTTTTTTTGAAAATTGTCACTTTTGTTTTTATTTAGATTGTGAAAATAATAAATCTAAAATTCTACCTTACCTTGAAAATGTTTATGCAAGTTATTGCAATCGTCATTGGGGATTTCAATGCCAGGTCAACAATGTGAGACTGAATGCTGACAAATATAACTTTTGTCTACTACTCAATGGCAAAATTGAATAAATAACTACAGATCGCAGATGGTGGGAAAACGAATTGAGGTCACATCGCGTAGAAATATTAAAGTACTCGATCTAGCATGGGACGAAGAACTAAAGAGCACTGACGACTGCCTCGACGACACGTCAAAGCTGCCTCTGGCTGAATGAGCTCTTCTGTCTATGTTTAGGAGAATACTGAAGAAGTTGGGCGCGAACACAGAGACGATGAAGACGAAGTAAGAACAAATACCAAAAGAGAGTTAAAGGAGTGGGTGGAAAGTCAGCGACGATATCAGCATAATTACCACTGACAAAATGCTTAATGCATTCGATGAAGCAGTCGGTATCTTTAGAGGATTAAAAGAAATCGTGTCCGCGGAACAAGAAAACAGCGAGGTTAAAGCAAGAGACATGGGTACACAAACCTACGCAAGACAAGAAGAGAATAGAAAACATAAATACGGGTATAAAAGAAAGAAAGACGTTTGAAGACGCTTAACGAAATGACAGAATGATCGGAGCAAGCCATCAAAGTAGTAACATTCAAAAGCGATAGAGTTTAGAAGGGAAGCAAAAACATGGTATGCGTGGTAGGGAGCGAAGCGGAATACGGCAAACTGGCAGGTAAAAAAAGAAGAGCGTCAACAAATTGCTGAATGCAGGAACAAATGAGTGTATTAGAAGATGTCTAGAAACAAGTAACGTAAAGATGGCCAGCTAAAAAAATATAGTTTTGAAGGTGTTGGACGTAGGCGATACGGTGAAGAAAAAAGAAATCAAAGCAGCTATACATAGGATAGTAGGAAAAAGAGAAGACAAAATTAAAGGCTTTAAAGTTATAGAAGTAAAAGGGGGAGACGCAAATAAAAATGGGTGGAAGAGGATAAGAATGGAAGCAACGGGAGAGGTGGGACCGCAGCAGCGTTCTAGGTGCCAAGAGTACGTGCACAATGGAAGCGATTCCAAAAACAAAAAAAGAGAAATAAGATGTTTAATATGTGGCGTTGTGAGACAACACATATATTACTGGTTACCATCTTATGATGATACTATTATGCATAAAGAAACAATTCTCTATGATATAATGTTCGTGTCATCTCCAAGACACGCCACTAAACTTTAAATACTCATAGTTTTTAAAACTTCATTGAAGACGCTTGTTATATGCTGTATTTACAATTAAATGCCGTTGTTCCTTGTTATTGCATTGCATTATGGTTATCAATAGTTATAATGGTGATGGTTACGTTGCATTCTACATAACAAATACTTTTTGTTAATACATCCTAGTTTGTACCCCATAGATATGTAACAAAAAGAGACTCAGTTTGAGTGTTCGATATCTCATTGAAGACGTCATGTCCAACAGAAATGATAAATTCAAAGTGATCGATACTTCACTAGAAAGCGAAATTGAGACTGGAGACTTCCCACTAAGCATTGTTATTTACAATAAGTATTTGCAGTAAGTATGCTTTTTTTAGTTTTTTTTTTGTTTATGTTATGGATACTTTTGCAGTTAATTGTATACCTATAATATAATCCTAATTGTAAATTTAAAGTACATTTACATATTTCTAATTTAAAGAAAGTTTTTATTATGAATTTGCAGTTAGTTCATAATTGTATACTTGCCGAAAGTTTATAATCTTAACTTGTGGATAGAAGCTGCAGTTAGTTCATAACTTAATTTATGTATAACTTGCAGGAAGTTTACATTCTTAAATTTTACAAAAGTAAGGGTTATGTGTGGCTCTCTCAGGCTTTCAGCAAATTTGCAGTAAACTATATGTATTTTACATTATAACTTACATTCTTTAATGTGAATATACAAGCTTAGTTTGCTTAGTGGGTTTGTCCGCGGAAAAATTTACTCAAAATTACAATCTCTCATTAAGTAGTATTTAACGTAAGACGGCTCGAACTAAATAAAAAATGAAAATAAAGCATTACATGACACAAAAAATAAATAAACTAAATACAGACAAATGTTGGTATACTCTGCAGAGGTAAAAGATGACATTTAAATGTAACAAATAGCAATGTGCGCCACACGAGACGAGAAAACGCGAGAATCGGTTAGTTTTTTCTAGTTAGTGTCGGTTAGTATCTGTAACATACATGCAGTAAATGAACTCAATACCATTACATCAATAAATATAAATGATGAAAAAGCGACCAAGAAATAAAAAAATAAAAGATAACATAAGTGTAAGAACACTAAAAGTAATGCTGGAAGCCGGTCCTGTACAACTTTCATTGGAGATAGTCATGAGATAGCCAAGAGATAGCATTATATTATATAAAATTATATACATTTTTAACAAATATGTCTATTGCAAATGTTTGGATGTAGAAAAATTGGTATTTCAGTATTCTGGCATATGTAATTTTTCAGCGAGAGTTGTATTGTAAACAAAGATAATGTAAGGAAGATGCAGCACTCCGTGTATTAAAAATCGTATAATTTTTCGACACTATGGACATCTATGTTTGGCCTACGAACTATTTTTCTTGAATTATAGAAATCTACATTATAGCGCCATCTCATAGTTATATTAATTAACATAAATAAATATATTTAAAATTTATAAATAAAACAATTATTTCAATTTAAAATACAATTTATTTATGTAAAGATTGTTAACAAAATCAGAATAATAAAATACATAAAAAATATATACACAATACTATAGAATTCTTTGGTTGTATTGTTGATGGACATAGGTAATCAATTTTTTGAATAATTGGTTGCTATACAATTAGTTATTTTAACAAACATCAGTCAAACAATGACAAAACACTAAATATAGTTATGAACAATGTGCAAGATTTATTTAAATAACTAGTTTTGGATAATACGTAGATTCCATTACAAAATTGATGTTTCTTATTAATCAAATGGTTTCTATCTCAACGATTAATTTGATTAGTAATTTATCTCAACAAAAGTCTTGTATTTTTTTAGTATGAACAGTATTTATTTATTGAATAAGTCATTTTGGATTGAAATTTCCTATTGATTAAAAAGAAACTGAATAAGTATTATATGTTCCGATAAATTACATTATCTCAAGGAGTGCAAGGACGGATATGAAATGGATAAGAATTTGTCAACTATAGGATGAGACGTAGGTTTATGATCTGCAGATTTGGAAAAACCTTGCACTTCTAGAGATTTTTTTGAATTTTTGTTTTTAATTAATTTAGATTGAATAGTATGAATTACCTTTTTCTGTTTTCTAATATTAACTTTTAGATATATTTTTGCACTCACTTGATGCTGAATGTTGATATCGATTTTTCTACAAATTACAAAAGTAAAATCTTTTCTATTTACAATGCCATTACTTACCTGATTGTTGTCAAGTGCCTGCTACTTCTTCAGAATTGTCAGTACTCACACGTCTTGTAGCATAACAAGTAGAAGCATTGTTACAATCTTACTATAAGTTTTCGTAGTGTGCTTCAGGACTTGAACATAACACTTTTCTGGAGAAGTATCTGCATAAATAAAATATCTGTCAATAACATTATATGATTGGCAATTTATTACATACCAAAATAAGGTAAAACACTCGAAGGTGGAATAACAGATCGAGTTTGTCCACACTCTTCACACCTGTTTAAAATAAATACTTATGCATATTAAATAAAGCATGTATTTAATCTTACCATTTGGAATTGCATTACGACACAACTTGGTACATGAACCATCGGCAAAAGCAATACATTGGAAACAGGTAGCGCAGACACCATAATTTTTTAGCATGGTATATGTTAAAAGTTTTTAATCTTCACTCTGCACTTATTTACTTCTTGGTTAAGTAAATTGTATGTGAAAAGAAGGACATCCTCTAAGAATGCAATCACTCTAGAAGATTATTAAATAATTAGTAACGGATCAATTTGTATTATCTATTAAAACTTACCTTATTCTTTGTGTTTAAATTAAATAGAATACCAATAAAGTTACTAATACCAATAAACTTTCACAACCACGTTTTACTTTGGTTAAGAAAAAATGCTGAATAGGCTGAATAAACGCGAAATAAATTTGAAATAAACTGTGCGCGAATGGCAACATTGAAAGGTTTGCATCTTAGCTGGAAATGTCAAAATAATTCTTAGGCCAATCATAGATGGCTCAGAAAATCGTGTTGTACATAAAATTTGTATGAAGCGAATAGCCCCTGATTGTAAATGCCAAAGAGTAAATGCAATCATTGATTATATATACCAGGGGATATACACTCCATGTAAAAAAAGTGGGAAAATAGTACCACTACCGACACCTGTTGCCGCCGCCGTTTTTTAATGTAAGCCAAGATAAACATTTAAAGAAATCTATAATAGCTCCATCTCACGGTTATACTTATAACTACGTATGTATACTTATATTCATTTATATAAGTTTTTTAAATGAAACAATTATTTATTTTCAAAGTACATTTTATTTATACATAATAACATAAAACATTGTTAAACAAGCAGATAATCATAGATAGAAATATATAATATACTATTTTACAATAAACATTTTTGTAATTTTCCAAAAATACATAAATTATTTATTTCATAAAGTTCTAATTTGGTCAAACTGTCTATTAGCATTGCTATTAGTGAAAAAAACACATTATACACGAATTTCATACAATTACGATTTTCAATCAATTTTATATTTAAAAAAGTAGTTACGAATTTAAGAATTAAAAACACAAAAAAAAAGATTATCCAGTTATACAATAAATTTGTATTATTAGTTAATTTTGCCTCAAAAATGGAAAGCACAAATAAGAAAACGATTAGAATTCATCAATTACAGGATGAGGGGTAGATCCTTTTTTATGAATATTATTAACTTCTAGAAAAATGATAGAAGAGAACTGGAATGTCCTCAAGAATCAGTAGTTACTTTCAAAGTGGTATTAAATGTAAATGGAATAGAAACTGATTGTCAAAAATTAAGAAATTATAAATAAATTTTGAAATAACTATGCGAATGTAGTAATCGTTTAATAAAAAAAGTTTGGTTATAGAAGAAACAGTAATATTTAAAGACAAGTAAATTATGACATGGAATTAGAGAACCATTATAGGTATGAAATGAGTTTTAAAAGATATCAATCCATACAGCCAACTTTTTGTCTAGTAAGAAGTACAAACTCAGAAAGTGCTTAAGTAGCAGTGCAGTTTATATTAATACTCGTAATGTAGATGTATGTGACGACATTTCTATGCTGCGATAATAAAGACAGGTTCGTAAGACAGCAGGTAAATTTGAATTCAAATTAACGTTAAACTAAGTAAGTATGTGAATAACCTTTTTTTTGTTGATTTATAATATTTTTTAACAGTTTCTTACAATCGCTTAGCTGTCTTCAGTCCATAGATTTTAAATCGTTGCCTACAAATTATAAAAGTAAAACCTTACTCAATTTATAATGTAATTACGTACCACATTGTTGTGAAGTGCTACCTATTTCAATAATGAAAAGTCTTGAAGCATATTCTGTAGTAGCTTGCTGTAAGTTTTTATGGTGTGGAAAAATACTTGATAATTGCATTTGTTCGATGAAGTATCTACTTAATAAAAAAAAATGATAAAGGCTATAAACCTTGCAATGAATTACATAATATAATAACACTGCGGCTTTGAATTTGCTGTAGTGAAAGTCTGCAAAACTAAACTGACCATAAAGGGATGCACACACAGTAAAATTATTATAAATATAATATATAAAGTTTCATCACAGGTTTCATTTTGAAAGATTTAAAAGATAATGGAAGCATGTGATATGTGCGCGCATAATTTTAATTGACAAAAAAGAAATCTGTAAAATAAACTGACCAACCTCAACAAATGTTACAAAAAAACGGCGGCGGCGCTAGGTGGCGTAACAAGCGGCGGAGTTTACAAAATTTGTATGAAGCGAGTATCCCCTGATATATACTATGCAATGTAAATGCACGTAAATGATTGTAAACTTGTAAACATTGTAAACTTTATGCAGCGCCATCTCTTAGAAAATTTGATTGTTTTTTAACAACATAACAGAAATCTATTTCTTTTTACTAATTATTAACCTGATTAACCTTTAAACTTACATTAAACAGTTTAAACCATAAATTAAAAAAAAAAACATGTTTAAACAAACCACAGCTTAAACCTTTTTTTATTCTGAGTGCTAGCTACCCAACTACATATTGATAATACATAAGATACAAAAAATAATAGAAGTGCCAACCTGCCAACTGTCTTTGTGCAGTATTGAGCAAAATGTATGAAAGCATAGACGAAAAATCAACAAAAATTTGTCGAATTTGTTTACTAGAAATAGTAGAAACCGATCAGTATTACTTTCTGAATAATGACAATAAGTTAATGCTACAATTTAAATTATTGAACTTTCTACCAGAAATTGTAAGTATAACTAAAAATATATTCTATTGACTAACATAAACTTTCTTACAGGATCTAAACATCACACCAAACCCAATTGCTTGTAACAGATGTGTGATTGCCATTAAAGAAATATATGAATTTAAGCAACTGTGTATACAAACAGAAATGACTATAATAAAATTACGACAACAAGGTGTAATTAAAGAGGAGTTATGTGCCAATAACATTATAGTCGAACTTTCAAACTTGCAAATCATCAGTGATAACTACTTGGAAATCAATAATGATGTGCCACCATGCATTGAGGACCCTCCAAAAGCAGAACTCTATTATTGCTACAACTGCAGCTTCAATACTAACAAAAAAACGATTTTGATTCAACACTTGGTTCATGAAAATTTAAAACTGCAACACACTGGCAGAAAACCATCTAAATGCAATATATGTAATAACTCAACTATTACTATGTCACATTTAAAAACGCATCTGTGTAAGCACATTGATGAAAATCTATTTAAATGCAATATATGTGATTTCTGCTGTATCGAAAAATCGACTTTAAAATTTCATATTTCTATGCACACTGGTGAGAAACTATTTAAATGCAATATATGTGATTATTGCTGTACTACCAACTGGGCTTTAAAAGCGCATATATGTACGCACACTGGTCAGAAACCATTTAAATGCAATATATGTGTTTATTGCTGTACCACCAAGTCGGCTCTAAAAAGGCATATGTGTACGCACACCGGTCAGAAACCATTCAAATGCAATCTATGTGATTACTGTTGTACCACTAATGCGGTTTTAAAAACGCATATGCATAAACACACCGGCGAAAAATTATTTAAATGCAATATATGTAATAGCTGCTGTACCACCAAGTCGAGTTTAAAAAGGCATGTGTATACGCACACTGGTGAGAAATCATTTAAATGCTGTATATGTGATTATTGCTGTTTTGAAAAAACGGTTTTAAAAAGACATATGTGTACGCACACTGGCGAGAAACGATTTAAATGCAATATATGTGATTACTGCTGTGCCACCAGCTGGGCTTTAAAAACGCATATTTTTACCCACACTGGTGAGAAACCATTTAAATGCAATATATGTGATTACTGCTCTACCACCAAGTCTGGTTTAAAAAGCCATATGTGTGCGCACACTGATGAGAAACCATTTAAATGCAATTTATGTGATTACTGCTGTACCACTAAGTCGGTTTTAAAAGCGCATATGCATAAACACACTGGTGAAAAATCATTTAAATGCTATATATGCGATTTCTGCTGTACCACCAAGTCGAGTTTAAAAAGGCATGTGTATACGCACACTGGTGAAAAATCATTTAAATGCTGTATATGTGATTACTGCTGTTTTGAAAAATCGGCTTTAAAAAGGCATATGTGTACACACACTGGTGAGAAAAGATTTAAATGCAATATATGTGATTACTACTGTACCACCAGCTGGTCTTTAAAAACGCATAATAGTTCGCACATTGGTGAGAAACCATTTAAATGCAATACATGTGATTACTGCTGTATTACTAAGTCTGATTTAAAAAGGCATATGTGGAAGCACACTGGTGAGAAACCATTCAAATGCAATATATGTAATTACTGCTGTACCACCAAGTCGGATTTAAAAAAGCATATTTGTATGCACACACGTGAGAAACCATTTAAATGCAATATATGTGACTACTGTACTATCTCCACGTCGAATCTAAAAAGGCATATGCGTGGTCAGCACTGGTGAACCTTGATTTCAATCCAATGTATGTTATTACTGCAGTACACAATTGACATTTAAAATCACAACAACATGAGCACAGTACTTGTTATACTTGTATATTGTTGTTTTGTACAATAAAAAATTCTTAGTATGTTTTAGTTTTATTGTAAATAACGAAGGTATGTATGTATTAATTTTAAGCTAATAGAAATGTAAGATAAGTAAGTTTGACCAATCTCTATTTAATAGCAGTGACTGTATTGCATTGCATTATATTAAAAAATGAATTTATTATTATTATTATTAACGATAAATAATAAACTCGACAACAGTGTAATATAAATCAGGGATACAAACTTAAGGGTGTGCCTTATAAATTTAGCGGGAAAATATGTGGGATAGGGGCTATGAAATTGTGAAATCAGCACATTTATAAAAAAAATACTGAGTATTGAAAAATAATATATTATCAGACCAGAATTTAAAATGCCTCTCGTCACTATTTGAGGTTTGAGATCTAATTTTTGTGATTTTCAATCATCTTATGCTAAAAATCAAAACCGATTAAATCTTTTGCCAGCTGCATTAAAATTACATTGTGCAAAAATAAATTAAATAGTGTAGTATCCTGATATATTCATCTCGGTTCAAATTAAAGTTTTACAAGAATTGTTGATTGCCTGCCCAGTTATTTTTTATGCCAAAGGTTTCTTGCACATCGCAAAAAAAAGGGGGATTAACGCTGTTAATGTTTCTTTTTACAGATTTAACGATAAACACTATGAAAGTACCCACACAGCACAAGCATATCCATTGGACATGAAATGTACACACCAACCATGGATACCGGAGGTGCATCGAACATCCATATTTAATATTATGGAGCAAGGATGGAGGTCCATTGGATATATCATTCCGTCACGGAAAAATCTTCATAGTATGTCCATAGGACCTCCAGGTGGATAAACATTTTACATCCATATGGAGATATATTGAACAGTCATATGAACGTACAAAATACATACATATGGAGGTTCAATGAACATTTAATTAAAGTATAATAAACATTCATTTTTTTATAGAACCTTCATATGTAGGTAAAATATATGTGCATATCTATATATTAACAAAAAATATGGCCACACGTCAAATAAAGTCAATACAAAATGCCAATAGTGATATTTTCCAGATGCAACAACTCCGGTTGGTCCACAGAAAATATGACCACTTGTTCTTTTTCACTCAAACACAATCGCACTTTTTTATTTACACATTCTCTCATTTTTCTAGAGCTTTTATCCATTATTTATATTATAGGAATCCAAATACTTACTGTATTAATGTACAACAAAAGTAAATTAAAATATGCAAAAATACCTTGTCTTTACCCAATAAACACAAATCAATGGGTCTGTACTGGCAATGTACTCCTTAGCCGGCACTCAGAATGCTGGCAATGTACTAAAATGAAGTACACTGCCGGTAACCAGGTGACACACCGGCCGGTATATTGCCGGATGAATCTTGCCAATGCAGAAATTGCATCGAACCAATATCGGCAAGTTATGTATATTAATACAAGTTAAATGCAGAATGCCAGTGAAATCTGTGCAACATAATATGTACTTTGCCATCACATAAATAGTGCGCAATTTTAAAAGCATTGGCAATGTTAGCAACTTAACACAAATTAAATGCATACAATGGTATTATCATTTTTAATTTAATTAATAAAACAATTTGGAAACTTAACATACAATGTCCATATATGTACTGAAAAAATTAAAAATATAAAAACCTATTTACATTCATTCTGTGCTTATGTTTATTGGCGTCTTTCGTACCCACTACTCCTGGTGTTTATTGCGTGTTGTAAAGCTGCACCACAATTTGAATTTTTTCTTATGGATACTGTAAAATAAAAATTACATTGTAATGCTACTCAAATAACTTATGCACTTTTTTAGCAATTTCTAAACTAAATTATGAAGTTTTTGAAGTAATTATAAAGAATTGCTTTGTAAATAGTCGTGAAATAAAATACAACATGAAAGTCAAGTTTGGCAGTAATGCACTTGAAATCACATTACGTTAATATACATATAAAGTTAATGTTTTAAGTTTTAACCTATAAACTATAAAATACTCTGAAGCCTCTTACCATAAATTAAATTTAAAATATTTTTTCAAATTTGTTTTGCTTGATCCAGACCAATTACTTGGTTAAAACATGTCTCGTTTGCTGTATCTTTTCATCCAACAAAGTAGATTGAATCGATCTAAAAAAAAATTTCAATTAAATAAAACTCAGCAATAAGAATAATGAATTGGGAAATTGTAGATAAACTCACAAACTGGCTCTTAGATTACAAATTCCAAAGTCATTATATATTTTCTCGAAAACGTGTTAGTTTTTAGGTTATATATTTATTATTAAGAAATAATTTATATTTGAATTTAATACTTACTTATTTTGTTTACCCATCCATCCTAAATGATGAAAAACAAACACATTTTTTCGAAATTTTAAAGCACAAAATGGTTTGCATATGATAAATACAAGCTAAACAAAAAGCCAAAAAGTTTGCGTGTGCAATAATTCAGTGGCGATAATATACGCGAAAACCTTGGCGAAAACAAACGAACAACGAAGAAAGTTTAAATTAAACCGCGCCAAGTATTTTTTTTTACTTTTTCAATTTTTCATTAAATTTGTTGTTGCATGTTAAATATTTACTACAAATGTTAAATTTTAGAGAATATAATTATTTCTAAATAATTTTGATAAAAAATAGCAACTCACAAAATTATGTAACATGATACATAAAAAAAATGTTTCCGAACATAACACTTATAACACTTAAGATAATCCTATTTCACAGATATCCATGAATGTATATAAGGTGCATATACAATGGATATTAAACTACGGATGTACATCAATGGATATTATATGGATAAATATGTATATCCATTGCATCTCGCGTGCTGTGTGGGAGACTATGAAAGTACAATTCTAAGATGGTATAATGAGTTGAACTTCGATGCGTTGGATGTAGAAGACATCGGTGATATTGTGAGTGGCCACGAAAGCGATAGCGGATGATGACGAACAATTAGTACTTAATGATTTAACGCAGCAGTCATTTTCAATTGAAAGTAGTCATGCAACGATTCGACTAAAAGACTTTTAAGGAAAAAATGGACATATGTGGTCCTATATGGAACAAATGAGAAGTGTGAGGACGCTCAGCCATAACATTGTTCTTAGACTACCTGGACTAAAAGGCAAAACTCGAAATTTAGGACATGAAGCAAATCCAGTTAAGCTTTGGAACCTTTTGATCACTGAAGAAATAATGGTCATTACCGTAACCTGGACGAACAAAAAATTGAAACAAATTCGTCAAAAATACAGTAACCTAACGCGTGTGGATTTGAAAAATACCAACAATAACAAAATTCGAGATTTCTTTGGACTACTTGTAATATACACATCCATATGTAAAACTAACGACGAAGATATTGACGCCCTCTTCGCCACCGATAGAACCAAAAGGGAAATTTTCAAATGCGTCATGAGTGGAAAAAGGTTTTTTGTTTTGTGGAAGAGCCTTAGGTTTAACGACTTCGCAACAACGCTAAAACAAGTAAAGCAAAAGCACTAGCACCTGAATTAATGAAATGTTTATATTTTTTTACAGCAAAAAAATATTGACACTAGGTGCCAACATTTGTGTAGATGAAATGATTGTTGTCACACCCGACAACTGGTTTTTCTCGGTAGCGTTGGTTGTAGAGCTCAGATCAAATGGTTTAACTTATGTCAGTACGTTACCAAAGTCAAAACGAGAGATACCACCAGAATTTTTGGCAGATAAGAAAAGGCAAGTTGATTCAACTCTAGATATGGTTTTATTAAAGAATTGTCGAGCTACTGATCCTGAAAGCAATAAGCCAAAAATAATGTCATATTAGAATTTAACTAAAGGCGGCGTGGATGCTTTGAATGAGAAGACTATACAATGTACAGTTCATCAAGAAAGACTAGACGTTGGCCAATGACAATTTATTTTAAACTTCTTGACATAAGTACGATCAATTCATTTTTATTATATAACTGTTATAAAATAAGTCGATGTGTCTAGATTTATGTTTATGAAGCAGTTACGCAAAGAACTAACTATCTCCTATATGCAAGAGAAAACCCAAAAATCAGCACTGGCGTTAGAAATTCAATGGCGCGCATATTCTACGAATAAATACCCCAATTCCATATCAATAAGAAGATAAACCGGATGTTCGGAAGTATTGTCATTTGTGTTCATCCAAGATCTATAGAAAAACGTCATTTTGATGCACAGGAGCACAGGTTGCAAAAAATCAATAAGTTTAATATATATTATTTTGTTTTTCCAAAATCGATATTTTGTTATTATGTATTTATTTTGATTGTTCTTAATATTAATAAACCTATATTTTTAAAATAAAACGTCGTTTTTTTATATTTCAAAATATTGCCGGTCATTAGAGATCATTTCACGACTAAAGAACCGTGAGGTGCGCGTCGGGTAAATACGGAATTTGACGATCATGCGAAATAAATTCTAACTAAAAACATCATCTGTAAACGATGTACATTAACTGTAATGGTTTACCTTTAATTGAACTAAAAATGAATGCACACAAGACGATGAATATAATATAAAAAAATATAAAACACAAAGATGAAAAAGAGTTTGTAACAACTTGTGGAATAAATGTGGACACTTCAAACGCCGTATGAAAAGTGCAAACGTTTTTTGGTTAGCTAGTGTATTGACATTCGGAACAAAATTGGTTTCTGCGCAGCGGTTCTTTAGTCTTGAAATGAACTCTACCAAGTTTACATATAGCTTTTCACGCTTTTGCGATTTTTGATCAAATTTATATTAAAATGTATAACAAACTAAACATAAATGCTTTAAATAGATTCCAGACTAAGTCATGATATTGAAACTAAACAGATACCAATTCGTATTAAAAAAAAAACAAAGTCGGGACTTTACCTCATACTCGACGTGACAAAGGTTGCACCTCACCGGTTACGGGTTAAGACAAAGAAATTAGATTGCGCTGTGTTGTGAAAATTTTGGAGAAATTATTGCAAATTCATTGAAAAAGAATGCAGCATACAATGATTTAAAATTCGATGGAGATGGAAAAGGAAATCCTAACATTTTGGTGAAAATTTGGAACAAAGTATAAACAAAATGACCGATACGAATAGAATAATAAATATTAGAATATATACGAAAAGCAATAAAGGAAGAACCAGAAATTTGGTTTTCGTTACTTGAAGACAAGATAAAAACATTTTAAAGAATTATTTAGAAACCAATATAGGAGACCGTTAGAACAAAACAAAGTGAGAAAATTGACTAGACAAATTACTGCACCATATCAAGAAGATGAAATTGTCCGGTATATTGCAGAAAATTTTGAAGAGAATCTAAGAACAAGGATCGGAATTGAAAATATTCAATCGCAGAATTCATTAAACTATTGAAAAGATTTGATGCGAGTGTAGTTTTTAGAAGAGATAATGCAAAATATTACGGACAATACACGGATAATAGGAGGTAGTATATAAATAACAAAAAAAGAAAAGAACGGAGAGACCCACCACACTATCAATACAAAGATAGAAGAGAAGAAGGAAGTAATAAAGGATATGATTATTACAAAAGGAACGAATATAACAGAGTAAGACAGGATAATAGAGAAAATAATTTTACGAATAGATACAACAACTACCAAAGATGTTCTTATCAAAGGAGAATAGAGATGAAAGAAAATTCAGAAATCACAACATTAAGAAAATTATAGAGACAGGAATCAAAGTAGTGGAAGGACAAGGCCCAAAAAACCAAAATCAAAATTATGTAGGTACACATAATGTTAATGTTGATGTAAAAGAAAATAATAATAAATCAGATGATGAGATAAGAAATTAAAGTGGAAAAGAAAGGGAGCAGAACGAATTAGAGGGGAGAAAAGATTTTTGGAAGACGACCAATCAACAAAGCTGTCAATTACGTACGCCCGCAAAAATTTATTAACATAGATAATTAAGATAACGACGAAACTATATCTTTACCAAAAATTAAAATTACATTCGATAATATAAGTTTAATTGTTTTAGTAGACACAGGGTCAGAAATTATTAATTAGTGATAAAGTAATACAGAAGCATTCAAGACATTTTAAGAACAAAATACTAGGAACTAGATGCGTAAATTTGGTTGCTGTGAATTGAGCTTTCCGTGCTTTTTAATTTTTGCAAATTGTTTATTTAAATCTTCGGTGTCTAATTCTTTTAGCTGGTCCGTTTCTATTGAAATGATAGCAAGCTTACTTAGTCGGTTTTGCCCTATGGTCGATCTTAAATAATTTTTTATCATTTTGAGTTTTGAAAAAGATCATTCTGCGGTAGCAACAGAAACCGGCATTGTTAATAAAAGTTAATTGTTATATAATTTAAAGTTTCTTCTGGAGACGTAATAACTTTTTCATCAAAATTTTGTAAATATTGCAATTCTTTAACAGGTTCTACGGCAGTTATGTCTCGTTCATTGCGAGTTTTGTCATTTGATAAATTTACAGCTTTTTGACGTAAACTAAAAGTAAACAAAAGAAATATACATATTATAAGAACACAAATTTGAGATTCCTCCGCTTTTGTCCGAAAATATCCACGACTTTATCTATATATTCTTCCTTATTTTTGTTTGCCTTCTTTCTATGTACACTCAATAAGCATAACCGGGACAATCTACTTGCTCCCATTGTTGACGATAACCACATCTTCGCCCTCCTTAAGGTCGATGGCGTTGTCAAAAACGTCAATGTCGTGCTTCTCAGAAATTCTTTTAATAAAAACTGAATTGGTAGGATTCTTCTTGACGTTAGCAGGATGAAAACGAGCTATGGAAAATGCAACGCTGGTGTGTTCAGAAAAACGCAATTCCAAAGAAGATATCAGTGAATCTGAATACGGATTGAAAATGTTTCTTCTAAAATATTCTTCTGCTGTTGTTGCTGCTCTATAAAACTGTCCCGTTATACCTCAAATTGTAATTTCGATATCAAATTCCTACGCTAAATCGACGCTGCTTCTGAAGATGCCTGAAAATGTTGCTTCCAACTTTTCTCTGTCTTGCTTAAAGGCTAGAATTAAATCTTTAATATATTTTTGTACACTCAGCAAATCCACCGCTACTTCCTGCAACTTGTTTGTTACGAATTCTAGTTGTGACGAGTATCTAGCTAGACAGATGAGGAATTGAGGTATTGAAGTAACAGAATTCAGGTGCTTTGCTTTGACTCTAGTTTGGATGTTATAGTCTTTTTTATTGATTGCTATGTCCCGTAAGACTTACCTAATGTATTGAAAATTTTAGCAAAGAGCCTGATCGATTTATATTTTGCAGTCCACCTTGTCTCGCACAACGAAGGAACATAAGAAATCAAATTTCGCCTTTTAGGGCTTTTCCTGAAGAAATTTTTTCAACTCTGTGAATCCCAAAAACTCTCCTTTAATTATGTTTTCGTTATCGACATACCTCACTCCAGCAATATCAGCTGTCTTGTCAGCTAGTAACGACAATCCCTCAGTATTGTCACAGAGTACAAAAAATTTGTACTCTGTGGTATTGTTTACTTCAACCACAATTTTGTTTCTTATTACACTGTCACAAACAGTTATAAGCTCATTTTGAATCTGATGAGATCTATATTTACTTTTCTTATGGTATATTTTCATATGAACATCAAGCAGATTGTCTCCACTTTCAACTCTAAAGTTAAGCTATAATTGGCTTCACTTTTTTCCTGTTTTTTTAAATTGCTGTTATATCGTCATTATTTAGTTGTTCGCTAACTGTAACTGATTTTTCTGTCGCCGTTTGTTTAAAACTAATTGCTTTAGTCGTAGAATTCCTGTAATGTGGTAGTTTCTAAAATATACGTTATGAAATTGATCATATACACAATCAAAATGAATCGCATTCATGTGCTTTTTTTGCTTAATTTTGCTCAGTGTATATATGAGATATTTACATAATTATTAAATGGTAACATTATATATGATTATAAATACCGACAAGTACTGGAGAGGACCTTATCCAGTCCCTTTTTATTATTTTACTGCCTACGACAAATAGCGAACACCAAGGGTCTGAATTCCAGATATACCCTAAAACTGTTAGTTGGCATACTTTTCAAATTCTCTTTGCGCTGCAAATATTTTACGTTTAGGAAATTGCAATTTGTACAATAGGAAACTATTAAAGAAAATAAGTGTATAATGTAATTTTCCAGGGAGAGGGGGGCAACCTTTTTTGAAAACATTTTGATTTAAACAATAAGAATAAGTTTGGATATATTTTTGTCGTGTCATTATGAACCAATAGCTAAAAAGTAGAATTCAAATTGATGCTGTACATTTTGGTAACATAAACCTTCTTGTTGATAGAAATTGTCTACTTACAGAATAATTATTGTGACTATTACAAATTGAGATAAGAACGAGTATTTATACGTATGTATTTATTTCAAAGAGAACCGCATTCGATCGGTAAAAATCATAACAACGGTTTAGTGTTTACGATTTTTTATATGTATTTGAAATTTGAATATTACTGACTTATATGAATACAAACAATAAGATTAGTTATACACTTGCTTTTAACTAAATAATTTTTTATAAAATATTGCTAAAAGCTTTGCGTTAACATTTTATGAGCTTTTTATTCTACGCGGCGCGTGATGGCATAGTTTCAGATGCTAATAACAAATTCAGGCTTGTCGTTTGTACCCTTTTCCACATTTGTTTTTGCTCTCCGCTACGATGGAAAGTGCTGCAATGGCAACACCGTTTGTGTGCATTTTTACCGATGACAATGCAATAATTCATTAAAAAGTTTTTATTATCCTAATTAGGATCGTCAGGATTAATTGATTTCTTTAGGGATCCTCTGCATCAGAGTGACAAAGACAGAGCGCGTGAACTGCGCAGGCGTGAATCTCGACAAAGCCTATCGCGTTTAAATCGTTCCAGTGTATTTCACTATTACCACTTCGTGTCGGAGCAGGTAATTTGCGCGCCCGCTGCCTGCCTTGGATGTGATAGCTGTTTCTCAGGTTCCCTCTCCGAGAAATAAGGTCTTACTGTCGATAACTACTGTTTCCAATACGTTTTTAGTTCGTAAGATATTTCATAATCACATGTCCGCAAAAATTGATTATTGATAAATCGAATTAAAATACGGAAAATAACTGATAGCTTAGAAAATTGAAGAAACACGCTTTTATAGGTACTCGAACTAAAAAATAGAAAATAAATAATAGTTTAAAAAAACTAAAAAAACACGCTTTTATAAATAACCGAACTAAAAAGAAGAAAATAATTTATAATTACAAACAAAATTATTATATATAATTATTATTATTATTATATGTAAAAAAATTCTAGTTGTTTTAGGAATATTGTAGATGTTAACGTGGCAGTGCCGGTAAAATGAAATAGAGCTAGGGTAGAACTTTCCTCTCTCTCCGATTTAAAAAGAAGTCTGCTATTACTAACCTAACCTTACATTATCTTTGCAATTATTAACTTGGAAACCACAGCTTAAACCTTTTTTTATTCTGGGTTCTAGAATGGTTCTAGCAACTACGTATTGATAACACATAAGATAAAAAAAATAATAGCATATTGAGCAAACTGTACGAAAACATGGAAGAAAAATCAACAAAAATTTGTCGAATTTGTTTACTAGAAATGGTAGAAACTGATCAGTATTACTTTCTGAATAATGACAATAAGTTAATGCTACTTTTTAAATTGTTGAACTTTTTACCAGAAATTGTAAGTATAACTGAATATATTTTAACGACTAACATAAACTTTCTTACAGGATTTAAACATCACATCAAACCCAATTACTTGTAACAGATGTATGATAGCAATCGAAGAAATATATGAATTTAAGCAACTGTGTATACAAACAGAAACTACTATAATAAAATTACGTCAACAACGTGTAATTAAAGAGGAGTTATGTGCTAATAAAATTAAAGTCGAACTTTCAAACTTGCAAATCATTAGCGATAATTACTTGGAAATCAACAAGGATGTGCCTGCATGTATTGAGGACCCTCCAAAAGCAGAACTCTATTATTGCTACAACTGCAGCTTCAATACTAACAAAAAAACGATTTTGATTCGACACTTGGTTCATGAAAATGTAAAACTGCAACACACTGGCGGAAATCCTACTAAATGTAATGGATGTAGTCACTCCCCTATTACTATGTCACATTTAAAAACGCATCTGTGTAAGCACATTGATGAAAATCTATTTAAATGCAATATATGTAATTACTTCTGTACCACCAAGTCCGGTTTAAAAACGCATATGCATAAACACACTGGCAAAAAATCATTTAAATGCAATATATGTGATTTCTGCTGTACCACCAAATCGAGTTTAAAAAGACATGTCTATATGCACACTGGTGAAAAATCATTTAAATGCGATATATGTGATTACCGCTGTATCGAAAAATCGAGTTTAAAAAGGCATATGTGTACGCACACTGGCGAGAAACGATTTAAATGCAATATATGTAATTACCGCTGTATCGAAAAATCGACTTTAAAAACTCATATTTCTACGCACACTGGTGAGAAACCGTTTAAATGCAATATATGTGTTTATTGCTGTATCACCAAGTCGGATTTAAACAGGCATATGTGTACGCACACTGGTGAGAAACCATTCAAATGCAATATATGTAATTACTGCTGTACCAGAAAGTCAAGTTTAAAATCGCATGTTTGTGCACACACTGATGAGAAATCATTTAAATGCAATACATGTGATTACTGCACTATTACTATGTCGCGTTTAAAAACGCATATGCGTAAGCACGCATTTAAAGATCAATTTAAATGTAATATATGTGATTATTGCTGTACCACCAAATCAGTTTTAAAAATGCATATGCATAAACACACCGGCGAAAAATCATTTAAATGCAATATATGTGATTTCTGCTGTACAACCAAGTCTAGTTTAAAAAGGCATATGTGTACGCACACTGGCGAGAAACGATTTAAATGCAATATATGTAATTACCGCTGTATCGAAAAATCGACTTTAAAAACTCATATTTCTACGCACACTGGTGAGAAACTAATTAAATGCAATATATGTGATTACTGTTGTACTACCAGCTGGGCTTTAAAGGCGCATATTTGTACGCATACTGGTGAGAAACCATTTAAATGCAATATATGTGATTTCTGCTATAGCACCGAGTCCAGTTTAAAAAGGCATGTGTATACACACACTGGCGAGAAACCATTTAAATGCAATATATGTAATTACCGCTGTATCGAAAAATCGACTTTAAAAACTCATATTTCCACGCACACTGGTGAGAAACCATTTAAATGCAATGTATGTGTTTATTGCTGTACCACCAAGTCGGATTTAAAAAGGCATATGTGCACGCACACTGAAGAGAAACCATTTAAATGCAATATATGTGATTACAACTGTACCACCAAGTGGGTTTTAAAATGGCATATTTCTACACACACTGGTGAGAAACCATTTAAATGCAATATATGTGATTACTGCTCTACCACCAAGTCGGGTCTAAAAAGGCATATGTATGCGCACACTGATGAGAAACCATTTAAATGCAATAGATGCGATTACGGCTGTGTCACTAAGTCGGCTTTAAAAGCGCATATGCATAAACACACCGGCGAAAAATCATTTAAATGCAATATTTGTGATTTCTGCTGTACCACCAAATCGAGTTTAAAAAGGCATTTGTATACGCACACTGGTGAGAAATCATTTAAATGCTATATATGTGATTACTGCTGTTTCGAAAAATCGACTTTAAAACGGCATATGTGCACGCACACTGGTGAAAAACCATTCAAATGCAATATATGTGATTACTGCTGTACCACCAGCTGGACTTTAAAAGCGCATATTTGTACGCACACTGGTGAGAAACCATTTAAATGCAATATATGTGATTACTGCTGTATTACCAAGTCGGATTTAAATAGGCATATGTGGAAACACATTAATAAGAAACCGTTCAAATGCAATATATGTAGTTACTGCTGCACCGCCAAGTCGGATTTAAAAACGCATATTTGTATGCACAATGGTGAGAAACCATTTAAATGCAATATATGTGACTACTGTACTATCTCCACGTCGAATATAAAAAGGCATATGCGTCGTCAGCACGGTGAACAGTGATTTCAATGCAAGGTATGTTATTACTGCAGTAGACAATTGACATTTAAAAACGCATCAGCATGAGCACAGCAGTTATACTTGTTTTAGTATATTGTTGTTTTGTACAATAAAAAATTCTCAGTATGTTTTAGTTTTATTGTAAATAACGTTGGTATGTATGTGTTAAGGGGGAGAAAATGGTGTTTGGCCTCGGTGGTACATGCCCTCGCTATAAGGTATGCACCTATAAAAAGCTGAGATTAAGCCGCTAGCGTACGCCTATGTGTGCAAGAATGGGCTATTAGACGCACACTATTTTTACACGTCCTAGCCATCACCAATCTGCCGCCGCTAATTGGTGGTGGACCCTCAATTGAGGGTCGTCTCATTCCCCGGGCAATGTCATGGTCTATAACGAGTCTTGCACATTATACCTACCTCGTGACCCTGATAGCAAAGTAAAAGGGGCGAAGGCGAGTCTTCGGCGCCTCAAAACTGAAATCATAGCTAAGGGAGTCAACCCCGACAGAAAAACCAACATGTGGCCCGAAAGGGTCACCCCAGTACCGTAGCCCTGTGGTCATGTCTCCAGGAACGGGGGTCTGAGCTTCGCCACTCAGTCCGCGAGGAAGGTAACCTCTTCAAAAAATCCCCAAATCCCACGGTGCGGGGCGCGCCAAGGGGATGGATGACTGACTGGTGAGTCAGCCATGAGCGACCAACCTCGATGGAGCAGGTGAACCGTCGTTGAAAATAGCCTTTTCACTGGGAATGGGCGTCACCCCAGGAGTGACAGTTTTAATCGACCCTACTCGTGGGACTAAATTATAGATCCTAATAACACAAGCAACAAAACGTGCGCGGAGGTAGGTGACCAGGCCTCCGCGACAGTGAATGCTACTGGCAACACAAACAAAAAAAAATTAACTCAGCAGGTATTCCATTCAAGCCTGCTCATCACAAGACCGAGATCATGTTCAATAGGTGCAATTACTGGCGAAGACTTAAAAAAATCATTAATTGTGTCACCACCATCTGCAAATGTCACAGATGCTAACAAAGTTTGCCCTCCTCCATGGCAAAGAGTACCAGATAGTACAGACCACTACCCAAAAAGAAAGAGAATATTTGTTAGCCCACCAAACATACAAAGTTCTATTGAAGTACACACGGGAATCAATACCTCGAATAGATTCAGTGGATTACCGATAGACTTAACCGAGGACCTAACGCCAGCTACAGCCACCCATAATAGAAAAAATAGCAAGCCCCCACCTATTGTTCTTATTGGACACACCTTCACACAGAAGCAAAACAAATGTAACAGAATTGTTGTCAAAAACTTGCACCACACCACTCCAAAAACAGCCATTATAGAGGAGATTGAGAATACTGGAAACAAGGTCAGAGGTGAAGTCATCTGTGCAATATCAAGAAAAAATAAAAAGCCACTCAATATGTTTTTCGTGAATATTGAACCAGGCCCTAACAACCCAGATGTAAAGAATATAAAATATATATACCACACTAAAGTCAAGATAGAGGAGCCAAGAAAATCGACTGAGATCCCTCAGTGCACTAGGTGCCAACAATACGGCCATACAGAAAACAACTGTATGCGTCCCCACAGGTGTGTCAAATGTGGTAAAGGACACAAAACCACTGATTGTCCAAAAAAAGACAAGAATACACCGGCCACCTGCGCTCTCTGTCATGGTGACCACCCAGCCAATTACAAGAGCTGTCAAGTGTATAAAGAAATAAAGGCTCGAAAAATGGGAAATATTGCAAACAAAAGAGACCCAGTAATTGCAAAACAACCCACACAAACAACAATGCCACCCCCCCTTACTCAAGATAATTTTCCTCCATTAAAACTTGGCAACCAGCAGTCAAGCAACCAGCAAAGAAACATTGCAGATACATCTGAAACTATGTCCAACATCATGAATGATGTTTACTGGACCCGAAAAATAGAGAATGCACATTCTCAGTCAACAAGCTCCTTAGAGCAGATAATAATAAAGCAATCAGAAAAAATTGATATCCTCATAACACAAATAGGCACCCTAATGGGTCTCCTAACGACACTCATAGCTCAGAACCAGAAATGAAATTCATACGTATAGCTGCACGGAACATCAATGGCTTATCTCCAAATAAGCACGAGGTTGAGCTGTTTATAAACCACAACAAAATTGATGTTTATTAATTTCCGAAACACATATATGACTGATCAAAGAGTGATTAAAATCAAGGGATATACCGTATGCTACGCTAATCATCCAAACGGCACATCACATGCTGGAGCTGATATAGTAATAAGAGAAAACATAAGATATCATATGTTACCGCCATATACACAAGCACATATACAGGCTGCTATAGTATCTGTTGACGACTAGCAGGGCTCGTTGAATGTGGCTGCAGTGTACTGCCCCCCCCCCCCCCGACATCGAATCGACGAGCAGATGTACAATGACTTCTTTCGCACATTGGGCGGTAGATATCTGTCGGGAGGCGACTGGAATGCCAAAAACACATTTTGGGGCTCCCGATTAACAAATACGAAAGGCCGAACTTTGAAAAATGCTATTGACAGCAATAATCTTAATGTACTTTCAACAGGGGAACCGACTCATTGGCCAACTGACCCAAATAAAATCCCAGACCTCATAGACTTCTACGTCACCAAAGGAATATCAGGACTCTACACAGAAATTGAATCATGCCTGGATGGCTCTTCCGACCACACGCCTATCATATGTACACTAACCACTACAGTAATCTTAAAACAATTACCCGAGACCTTATACAACCATAAAACTGACTGGGAAGCATTCCGGGATTACATTGAAGATAATACCACACTCTGTATACCTCTTAAAACGGAAGATGATATAGAAAGTGCGGCGTTGTATACTACCAACTTAATTCAAAAAGCAGCTTGGCTATCATCTCCCTATATAGAAGTAACATCGAAAAATTTGGACACTACCGTGGAAATTAGAGAAATGATAGCTGTAAAAAGAAAAATAAGGCGACAATGGCATACTATTAGGAATCACCAAGACAAAAAGGCACAATCAAAGCTCAAAAAGTACTGAAATCAATGCTCAAAGAACTAGAGAATAGGACTTTGCAAGACAAATTAAAGACACTATCACCATACAAAGCAGAAGATTATACACTCTGGAAAATGACTAAATCATTAAAAAAGCCAAAAGAATACATGCCTCCTCTAAGAAAATCTGATGACAGTTGGTCAAGGAAACCCGCAGATAAAGCAGAATTATTCGCCACCTTCCTAAAAAGTGTGTTCAAATCCGATGAAGCTGATGTTGACGACACAGAATAAACGATCGACGGGATCTTAAATAGCGATCAGCAAATGTCTCTACCCTTGAAGTCAGTCACCCCAGCAAAAATCAAAAAAACCATAGCTCAACTAAAACAAAAGAAAGCTCCCGGTTTTGACCTGATAACGGCAGAAGTTCTGAAACAGCTACCAAAGAAAGGTATAGTTCTGCTGACAATCCTCTTTAATGCAGTGTTGAGACTACAATACTTCCCAAATCTGTGGAAAGTGTCCATTATAAATATGGTACTTAAACCGGGGAAGATTCCCACAGAAGTCACATCTTACAGACCTATAAGTCTTCTCCCAGTACTATCAAAACTTACTGAGAAACTAATATCAAGTCGACTTCTCCCAGTTCTTGAAGAGCAAAAAATAATACCAGACCATCAATTCGGATTTCGGGCACACCATGGAACGACTGAACAAATACACCTAGTAGCTCACACAATACGACAGACGCTGGAGAGGAAGGAGTACTGCACTGCTGTATTCCTAAACATACAACAGGCCTTTGACCGTGTATGACATAAGGGTCTCTTATATAAGCTAAAACTACTCTTTCCAAACACTGAGTACATGCTTTTGAGGTCTTATCTGGAACAACGAATTTACCAAGTCAAATGCGGAGATCGCCTGTCATCCATCTGCCAAATAGAAGCAGGAGTGCCTCAAGGATCGGTGCTGGGCCCTATCCTCTACACAATATTTACCGCTGATATACCTATCACAGAAGAAGTAGTAACTGCAACCTATGCAGATGACACTGCAATCCTTTCTAGCAGTAAAGATCCTAGTCTAGCATCCGTAAAACTACAAAAACATCTAGATAGAATCGGAATATGGCTAAAGATGTGGCGAATAAGAGCTAGTCCTGCAAAATCAGTTCACATAACATTTACTTTGAATAGAGGTGCCTGTTCACCTGTTACACTTAACGGAGATATCTTGACACAGCAAACAACAGTGAAATACCTGGGTATGCATCTGGACAAACGGCTTACGTGGCGGGATCACATTAAGGCAAAGAGAGAACAAGCAAACAAAAAGTTCAGGGATATGCACTGGCTGCTGGGCAGGCAATCGACTCTCAGTTTGGAGAATAAGCTTCTGATATACAAATGCATTATAAAATCAGTATGGACATATGGTATACAACTCTGGGGGTCAGCTAGTCACTCAAATATAGAAATACTACAGCGCTTCCAAAATAAAGCATTAAAAACTTTGACCAATGCCCCATGGTTCATAAGGAACACAGAAGTGCACGAATATCTGCAACTCCCTACAGTCAGAGAAGAAATAGAGAAGTCTTCTGATGCCTATAAGCAGAGACTTGAAAAACACATAAATAGTTTAGCCACAGAGCTCCTTAACACCAAGGACTCTATATTCCGCCTAAAAAGAATACGACTAGCCACCATCTAATCATCTAATAACAAGAAATGACACATCACAGGATGTGCATATCTAAAGCCACTTATATATAATATAAGTCACATCTGATTATAGCTCTTGGCTGATTGCAGATTGATAAAAAAAAATGTATGTGTTAACGATAAATAATAAACTCGACAACAGGGTGTGACGCTTACTCCGGATTGCACTGCTTCGCTGAAATAGAAAGCTAGTGGACGGAACGGTTCTCGGGCGCCAGATTTGTTCGAGGAGTTTACTCTCCTGTTCGACGGCACTGTCCGGGTAACTACAGTGAAGACACGGTTGTCCAGGGCTTCAAACGGACCTAGGAGCGAGGCGACGGAAATAAAATACACAATAGTAAATCAAAATAACTTTATTTATTCTCAAAATCAACAGCGAACGGTACAGAAGCGACGGCCACAACCAAGCAAGCGGAAGGTGATCCTAAACTCCAGCTGGTGCACTGAAACCCCGGAATCTTCTTCGAGCGAGCTCCAACTGGAACTCGCGTTCCTGCGTCGGGGTTTCGCTTTTATTTGTGACTCCGGAAGTGGGAGAACGGTTCAAGCGGGGATAATATGCGCTCTAACGGATGAAGCGCCGGTAAGCGGGGATAGCGCGAGCTTAGTTGCGCGTTCGGTACTAGCGGAAATCCCTTATTTATTTACACGGGTACGGAAACTAAATTAACCTAATTAATAATATACAATTCTTAATAATAATAATTAAACACCGATTTCCTTAATAATAACAAAACAAAATAAATCAAACATAACGTTCTACATTTTAACTTAATTTAAGTAACGGTTCGTTACAAGGGATACAAACTTAGGGGATTGCCTACTAATTCTACCGGGAAAATATGTGGGATAGGACCTTTTAGAGAGGCTATGAAATAATGAAATCACTGCACATTTATAAATAAAATACTGAGTGTTGAAAAATAATATATTATCAGAATTTAAAAAAAACACACTTTTATAGCTAACCGAACTAAAAAGTAGAAAATAATTTTTAATTACAAAGAGTTTATAATACAGTAGTAGAAGGTCGAACAATCAATCATAATTTGTCACCTCAAAAGAAAATTATAATAAAATTTAAGTTATTAACAGAATAATTCAATTCAGAGTAAAAAGCGTGGGGTGCATTTTACTACATTTTTCATAACTCTCCTGTTATAGATAGTTGCTATTTACAGTTAACTATAGACACATAGTAAAATTATACTATGAGATGGCTCTGCCGTCAAACACTTTTGAATTCCTTAATCATGTTTATGTAAATAAATAATACAATCCAATGAATCACTTGTAAAAGTGGTATCAATGGTTGTATATTACATTAAATTAATCATGTAACATTGAATAGTAATTCGAGATGTTTGTTCGACCGAAACATATGTCTAATTTGAATAGATATGAAAATCGTAATAATTATGTAATCGGATCTTCCCGTACGTTTCGTATCAACTCTTGGTTAGTTGCGCAGGAAAATTTTGTACCTAAAACGTCAAAGATACCGACAGCGAGTGACTTTACTGTTTCTGTAAGCATTATACTATGGCTTAATATTCATGTATGACCGAGGTAACGATTGTCGATTAGCAACATTTGATGGCAGAGCTATCTCATAGTGTAGTTACTATGTATTAAAGCTAACTGTAAATAGCTATAACGGCGGTAAAACGTTGAAAGTTGATTTTACCCCCAATGTTCTTTACGTTGTGATGTTATCCCGCAGTTTTATTCAAAACTATTTTAAATTTTGCGGGTTTAAAATCAACTTTTAACGTTTTAGCGCCATTATAGCTATTTACAGTTAGCTTTGATGCATATAGTAACTCACACTATGAGATGGCTCTGCCATCAAACGTTGCTAATCGTTTATTCATTCCGTAATTACTTTATAGGACGTATCAGAACGCATCACACAAGTTCCGGTTATTGATAACATCGCCCAACTTTGACCGTTTCACAGACCTTTGCAAAAGATGCATTTCAAAAGCCACAAAAACTATTAGTAAAACCAAGTCCGATCCGCTCCAACTTTCACTTCACATTCGTGACCAGATCACCGAGAAAAACCGTCGAAGGCGCAGATGGCAACGCACCCGTCATCCAAACGACAAAAGAGCTCTTAACGCAGCTCATACTGCCATTCGAATTCAGATCGAACATCATTGCAATCTTCTTTTCAATGACAAACTTCAGTCCAAAAGGTATAGCCACCTTAACCGCGATTATCATTGCTTGTCTAAGACTCCAACACTTTTTACATCAATGGAAAACCGCGGACGTCATAGTCATTCCCAAACCCAGAAAAGACCACGTCATGCCGCAGAACTATTGTCCAATTAGCTTACTTCCGACGCTTGGTAAGCTATTGGAAAGAGTAATCCTCACCCGATTACAGGAACCGGTCGACAACAACCAAATCATCCTCCAAGAACAGTTCGGTTTTTGCAATAAAAATTCCACGGTCCACCAAACCCTCCGCGTCGTGGGGCAGATCACTGACGGCTTAAACCACCACGACGTCACCGGCTGCGTTTTTCTCGACATCGAGAAGACGTTCGACAAGGTCTGGCATCGCAACCTGCTCTACAAGATGCACCGTCTAGGCATCAACGTTTCCATGGTTCAACTCATCGGCTCCTTCCTCAATCGACGCTCGTTTGCGATCAAACTTCGCACTACCAAATCCAGTCCACGTTACCAGTGCCGGATTAACATATTGAGGGACCACAAGCACAACATCGTGATAGGGCTCCTCTAAAATTACTTAATGAGAAAAAAAATGAAGTACAATTGGAACATAAATTTAAAGAAACTATCTATTTTAACATGTTGTGCATTTGAACACCTTCATCATTTTGAACAACTTGAAATAAATAAATTGTACTTGTGGTATGGATTAGATCACAAATCACATAATTTTTTTTCTGCTCTTCTCTGCAGAAAATTGGTCGGTGATCACCTGGAACTGAAGATGTCGCAGCTTATCATGTTCCATACTCATAATACTCAAGTCCGCTAACATTTCCTGGGACATGGTCGTTTGCAAATAATCCTTTATTCGTTTCAGTTTACTAAACGATCGTTCCCCGATAATGTTTGATATCATCAAATTTAAATATATGCGTAAAGACGTTTCAACATTAGGAAATGCTAAAGAAAGGTTGTCATTGAAAATAACCTGAAGCAGTCCTTCGTGATTCAACTTTGTATTCGGGTACGTGTCCTTCACGTACGTAACTGGATTCCATCAGTTATTAGCAGCGCCACCGTGGCGCTGTTTCTCTTTTTTAAGTAACCATTGCTTTGCAATTATTGTAGTAACATTTAGTTTTACGTTTATTATTTTAGTCGCGAAGCTATGGCGGCGCGGGGACCTCAAGCAGTTGCTTGTTGGTAAATCCGGCGATGCACGTGACATAGAAACCGGCGTTTCTCAAGGATCTACGCTACCTCTACTTCTATACAACATCTTCTCCGCAGACGTCCCAAAAATCGACGGACTCACATACACCTTCTACGCCGACGATACCACCGTTTTGGCAACATCTCGCTCACCCGCTGAAGCCGAGAGAAATCTTTAAACGACTCTCACGCTAGACAACTTTTGCTTATTATTGCAGAGACGGCATCCACTTAAGAAACACGGTTTCTGGGCAAGGACATCTAAATTATTATTTTGCTTTGCTGTTGTTTTGAGAAGCTATAGAGTTCAGTAATAGTTTGGAAGCATTTTAAGTCTTCAGATGAACATTTAATAGAAATACTGATGCGTTTAAAAATGTAGTGTATTAAAGTACCGGGGGCGTGTGGGGAGCCACGACATTATACATATGGCCGCTGAGGAGGGACCATACACAGATTGTAGTAGTGTTCGTATATTGTGTTTGTTTTATGTATATAAAATTTAACGATAGTCTGTGACTGTATTAATAAACGTATTAATTAGTGAGGGTTTATTAATGAAAGTACACATCGGCTAACCTCGACATAACAAATTGGCGACGATTCTGGAAAAAAATAAAACGTGGGACGACAAATATCCATAACGAAAAGAATACTACAATGGCATTAATTGGTTCGATAGATAGCTTCAATCCAAAAAGGGACAGCTGGATTATATATCAAGAGCAGTTAGAGCAATTTTTTAACATAAATGGTATAAAAAAGCATGCTACTGTTGCATCTGATAATCAATCAGCTGGAGAATTAGATAAACGTGTAAGTGCATTATTAAGTCTTATTGGTTCCGATACTTACAAGATACTCAGAGATTTGTGTACGCCAGACCTACCGAGTACCAAAGCATATGAAGACCTGTGTAATCTTTTAAAAACCCATTTTTCGCCAACAACTTGCATATTTAGAGAGCGTATAGAATTTTACAATGCAAAACAAGAAGAATATGAAAATGTTAACGATTGGTATGCAAAAATACATAACTTGTCAACTAATTGTGAATTTGGTGTGCAGTTACAAAACATTTTAAAAGACAAATTTGTGTGTGGCTTAAAACAAGGAAAAATAAGAGATAGACTTTGTGAAGAAAAACCTACAACAACCTTGAATAAATTACTGGAGATTGCTCAAGCAAGGGAATCGAGTATTCAAGCTGGAAGCAAAGACGTGCATTTTTTACATAAGAAGAAACCTGTACAACAGCAGAAGTATGAAAAAGCACATGGTACAGCAAGGAATTTTTCAAATAAGATGGATCAAGAAAATAGTTCCAGGTCGGGTAAATGGAAATGTAAATGCTGTGGTAATTTTCATACAGGGAAACAAAACTGTAAGTACAGTAACTACACATGTAATAAATGTAAAGTGATAGGACATTTATCAAAAGTCTGTAATAATACTAAAAGCATTAGACAAAACACTTTGGATGTAGAGTTAGATAATGATTGTGTAGATATAAATAGCATATATATTACCAATGAAAAACCTTTATATTTAAATGTAAATATAAATAACAATGATTACAAAATGCAAGTAGAGGGAGGTTTATCAGTAATAAGTTATGACTTCTATGAGAGACACTTGTCTGAGTGTGAGCTGAAGCATTCTTTTATAACATTGCGTAGCTATTCTGGTTGTAAAATAAAGCCAATTGGTTGTGTAATTGTAAACATTAAATTTGAAAATGTTATTTGTAAAAATTTTATGTTTCAAGTTGTTAGGAACGATACGCCAACTCAAAATTTATTGGGCAGAGATTTCCTGGAAAAATTTAATTTTAAACTGACTGCAGATGTGTTAGTAACAACTGTGAACAACAGGGAACAATTATTTAACGAGTTTGCAAACATTTTTCAAAATAAGTTAGGATGTTACAAGTATAAACAAGTTGATTTGCAGGTAGCTGAAAATACCAAACCTATTTACTTTAAACCTAGACCTATTCCTATCGCATTTAGATCTAAGGTGGAACAAGAGCTAACAAGATTGGAAAAGGAAGGGGTTATTTCAGCAATTGAATCATCAGAATGGGGAACTCCAATTGTACCCATAATAAAACAAGACGGGAATTTGAAAATTTGCGGCGACTATAGAGTAACGCTAAATAAACATTTGTTAAAGGTTATGTACCCATTGCCAACCATGGAGCATATCTTTTCACTGCTCAATGGGGGAGAGTCATTTACAAAAATCGATTTGAGTAACGCCTACAACCAAATATGTGTAAATGAAGAGTCTGCAATGAAGCTAGCATGGAGCACACATAGAGGTATCTTCAAACTGAATAGATTACCATATGGCATTACACCTGCAAGTGCAATTTTCGAAAGAGAAATGGAAAAATTATTACAAGGATGTAATGGTGTTGCGAATTTTTTGGACGATATCATAATAACGGGCAAAACTAGAAAAGATCACAAAAAAAATATAAGAGAAGTTTTCAAGAGATTGGAAGATGCAGGACTTCAATTAAAAAAAGAAAAGTGCGTTTTTTTTCAAGATGAAGTAAGCTATTTGGGATATACCATCTCGAAAGAGGGATTAAAAAAAAATTCAGATAAGCAAAGGGCAATTATTGATGCACCCAGACCAGAAAATGTTACCCAAGTTAAGAGTTTTATTGGTATGGTGACATATTATGGAAAATTTGTTCCAAAATTATCGATAATAATGAAGCCAATTTTTGAATTATTAAAAAAATAACAAGTACATATGGACTGATGCTTGTGGTAAGGCATTCGAAGAAATAAAACGAATAATAGGATCGGATGAAATACTAGTTCATTTTGACCCAAAAATCCCAATAATTCTGCAAACGGACGCATGTCAAGATGGAATAGCAGGAGCATTACTGCACAAATTTCCAAATGGACAACTGAAACCCATTGCTTTCATATCAAGAACGCTAATGCCGGCAGAAAAGAATTATTCGACACTGGACAAGGAAGCGTTAGCTATATACTGGTCAGTAAGGAGATTCTATCACTACTTAATGGGGCAAGAGTTCACGATACAAACGGATCATAAACCGTTGACATCAATCTTCGGAGAAAATAAAGGCATTCCGCAAATGGCAGCGACACGATTACAACGGTGGGCATTATTTCTGTCAGGTTTTGCATATAAAACGGAATATATAAACGGGAAGAACAATCAAGTTGCAGATATGCTTAGCAGACACCCAATTAAGGTTAAATATATTTCAGACGATTATAACGCAAAATCGACGTATATCAACTTAATAATTTCGGACAAAATACCGGTTAATTTCAAAAGTATCGCTACCGAAACAAGGAAAGATTTTCTATTAAGCAAAGTAGTAGAATATATCATGACAGGATGGCCTGAAAGGATAGAGAGAGAAGAGTTCTTACCATTTTTCAGAAGACGATTTGAATTATATAATGAGCAAGGATGTATTATGTGGGGATACAGAGTGGTGATTCCGAGGAAATTTCAAGATCAATTATTAGAAGAATTGCATTCAAGTCATATGGGGGTGGTAAAAATGAAATCCATCGCAAGATCGTATTTCTTTTGGCCCAAAATAGATAAATGCATAGAAGAAATGTGTAACGCATGTACTCCATGTCAAACAATTTCAAATAACCCAAGTAAATCTATAACAAACCCTTGGAATAAACCAGAAGGACCATAGCAGAAAATATACCTACATTTTTTAAGACCTGTAATAAATCACGTTTTTGATTATTTTAGACGCTTATTATAAGTATCCAGAAATATTTAGGCTAAACAACATAACAGCGGAAGAAACAATTCAAAAATTAAGGGAATCATTCGCGAGATGGGGCATTCCAAAAACTGTTGTTTCAGACAATGGATCGCAGTTACTATCAAAAGATTTTAATAACTTTTTTATTAAAAACGGAATCAAACACATTACAAGTGCACCATATCACCCTGCCAGCAACGGAGCGGCAGAAAATGCAGTGAAAAGTTTCAAAAAATGTTTAAAAGCATCATTATTAGACAAGAGAAATAAAGACATATCTCCAGATATAATAGTTTGTAGATATTTAATCAACTATCGTAATTCGGTACATTGTACAACAAACGAAACACCTTCATTCATGATGATGGGTAGGAAAGTGAGAACTCTATTTGATTTATTGAAACCACACAAGAATGAAAAACTTGAGGTAAAAGGAAGAACTCAAACACTTAAAGAGGGGGAAAAGGTATTAATTAAAGACTACAGAAACAAGAATAATCCAATATTCATTGAAGGCATAGTTAAAGAAGCACAGGGAACAAAAAACTACATATGTGAAACAAAGGAAGGACACTTATGGAGAAGACATATAGATCAAATCATAAACCTTAACATTCAAGCTTCAACAGAGAAAATGGAAGATAAGGAAGTTAGAAGATTCATTCCCAAGACTCCGAGCATTGCCATAACGACGATACCTATCTCACCTAATCCTATTGACAACACTAATTCTGAATCGATACCCGAAATTGCAAATCAAACTGTAATTGTAAATACTTCTAATAAGTCTAATAACACTGTAACTCAAACTAGATCAGGCAGGAAAGTCTCAAAACCGGTAATCCTCAAAAATTACTATACAAATATCTAAAATTAAGTTTTTGTATTATGTATTGTTTATTTTATTGTATTCTATTTTAAATTGTAACTTAAAGGGGAGGAAATGTAGTGTATTAAAGTACCGGGGGCGTGTGGGGAGCCACGACATTATACATATGGCCGCTGAGGAGGGACCATACACAGATTGTAGTAGTGTTCGTATATTGTGTTTGTTTTATGTATATAAAATTTAACGATAGTCTGTGACTGTATTAATAAACGTATTAATTAGTGAGGGTTTATTAATGAAAGTACACATCGGCTAACCTCGACATAACAAAAATGATATCATAATAATGTACTATGATATTAAAATTTTAGTATGTATTTCTTAAAAATATCAGTTAGGTCGCATAGGATATGACGTAGAAGTTACTAGATAACAATGTTTATCAACTTATTAATGTGCTTTCTAATACTCTAATCATTGTTCTTTTATTACTTGACATTGCTGTAGTCATAGCTGTAGTGTAGACTAAAGAGTTCAAGATTGTTTAAATAATTTTTGTTTTTAATAATAACTTTGATAACTTATTTATTTTTAAATAAATTTGCTTAAAAATTTGTACTATTATAAAGGTTCCTTTATTACTTGGCTGTAATTATAAATCGCGGTCACCAATACTTTTTAAAATCCCCACGACAAAGTGCGTTTGAGCCGCGTTAAGACGAGGTCAAGTTTCCTTGGACAAGTTTTGGATGTTCAGTAATTTATTTATTTTTACATAAATTTGCTTGACAATTTGTACAATTATACATCAAATGTTGTTTTATTATTTGGTTGTAATTATAAATCGCGGTCACCAATACATTTAAAATTGTTATTAATTAGGAATTCTCTTACTGCGTTTCGTTACACGCGTACCGAATTCAATTCTCGAGGCTAACTTCACGCACCTCAATACTAACCCTTTTTTATTCTGAATGATTCTGACGTATAAATCATAGGTAATATCAGTAATATAAGTTGTATAAATGCAACTATTCTCAAGCAACACACACTGAGCAAGATATACAAAAATATGGGAGAAAAATCAACAAAAATTTGTCGAATTTGTTCACTAGAAATAGTAGAAACCGAGCGGTATTACTTTCTGAATAACAACAGTAATTTAATGCTACAGTTCAAATTGTTGAACCTTCTACCAGAAATTGTAAGTACAACTGATTATATTCTATAGACTAACATCAACTTTCTTACAGGATCTAAACATCACACCAAATCCAATTGCTTGTAACAGATGTATGATCGCAATTGAAGAAATATATGAGTTTAAGCAAATGTTTATACAAACCGAAATGACTATAAGAAACTTAGGACAACAAGGTGTAATTAACGAGGATTTGTGTGCCAATAACATGAAAGTTGAACCTTCAAACTTGCAAATAATCAGCCATGACTACTTGGAAATCAATACGGATTTGCCTGTATGCATACAGGAATCTTCAAAAACAGAACTGTATTATTGCTACAACTGCAATTTCAATACTAACAATAAGACTATTTTGATTAGACACTTGAGTCATGAGAATGCAATATGTGATCACTATAGTAGCCAAGCTGGAGGTTTAAAAAGACATATGCATAAGCACACTGGTGAAAACCCATTTAAATGCAATATATGTGATTACTCTTGTAACCGCAAGCAGCATTTAAAAACACATATGCATAAGCACACTGGTGAAAAACCATTTAAATGCAATATATGTGATTACTCTTGTAACCGCAAGCAGCATTTAAAAACACATATGCGTAAGCACACTGGTGAAAACCCATTTAAATGCAATATATGTGATTACTCTTGTAACCGCAAGCAGCATTTAAAAACACATATGCGTAAGCACACTGGTGAAAACCCATTTAAATGCAATATATGTGATTACTCTTGTAACCGCAAGCAGCATTTAAAAACACATATGCGTAAGCACACTGGTGAAAAACCATTTAAATGCAATACATGTGATTACTGTAGTAGCCAAATTGGAAGTTTAAAAACACATATGCATAAGCACACTGGTGAAAAACCATTTAAATGCAATATATGTGATTACCGTAGTAGCCAAATTGGAAGTTTAAAAACACATATGCATAAGCACACTGGTGAAAAACCATTTAAATGCAATATATGTGATTACCGTAGTAGACAAATTGGGAGTTTAAAAACACATATGCGTAAGCACACTGGTGAAACACCATATAAATGCAATATATGTGATTGCTGTTGTAATCACAAGGGACATTTAAGAACACATATGTATAAGCACACTGGTGAAAAACCATTTAGATGCAATATATGTGATTACCGTAGTAGCCAAGCTGGAGATTTAAAAAGACATATGCTTAAGCACACTGGTGAAAAACCATTTAAATGCAATATATGTGATTACTGTAGTAGACAAATTGGAGACGTAAAAAGACATATGCGTAAGCACACTAGTGAAAAACCATTTAAATGCAATATATGTGATTACTGTAGTAGCGAAGCTGGACATGTAAAAAGACACATGCTTAAGCACACTGGTGAAAAACCATTTAAATGCAGTATATGTGAATACTGTAGTAGACAAATTGGAGATTTAAAAACACATATGCGTAAGCACACTGGTGAAAAACCATTTAAATGCAATATATGTGATTACTGTAGTAGCCAGAGTGGAAGCTTAAAAATACATATGCGTAAACACACTGGTGAAAAACCATTTAAATGCAATATATGTGATTACTGTAGTAGCGAAGCTGGACATGTAAAAAGACACATGCTTAAGCACACTGGCAATAAACCATTTAAATGCAATATATGTCATTACTCTAGTAGACAAATTAGAGATTTAAAAACACATATGCGTAAACACACTGGTGAAAAACCCCATTTAAATGCAATATAAGTGATTACTGTAGTAGCGAAGTTGCACATATAAAAAGACATGCTTAAGCACACTGGTGAAAAACCATTTAAATGCAATATATGTGATTACTGCAGTATCAGCAAGGAAGGATTAAAATTGCATATGCGTAAGTGTTTAGTGTAAGCAGGAATTGCATCCCTTCTATTTTAGGTATTAAGTATACCAAAATGTTTTTTTATATAAGAGTATGTGTTGAAACTCGCAGCAGTACGAATGTAGAACAAATAAAGTTAAGTTAAAATGCATTCGAATTTTATTGTTATCACCATATGTGACACGTAGAGATTTAAAGTGATACGGTCCTGCAGGCCTGTGTATCTTCGAACGATCTCTTAACTTACGTGTAGTAGTAAATGTACTGCAGTCTAATGCTTAACAACTGTTTTATTGTGCATTTCGGTATTTTAGACATAAGGTAACCTTTCTCGTAAGTGTATTTTTAAAACCTACCAGAGAACGCGTCAGTTCTATCGGGCCCAAGCAAAATAATTTTATTTTCTTATCAAAATACGGTACTGTACGCCAGTGTGCCTTCAAACAATCTTTGGGCCCATGTGTAGCAGTAACTGTGCGGCAGTCGAGTGCGTAGCAACTGTTTTTTTATATTGCGCGTTTCGGTATTTTAGGCCGAAGGTGTTCCCTCACGTAAGTATTCTATTTTTAAATAAACTTAATATGTAAGGGTGTAAGGTCCTTGTAATTCCTCCACTGTTAACATCCCAAAAATTAAAACACAACACTTGCACAAATTATTGCTTTATTAAGTTTTATACAAAAACGCGTGATACATTTTATTAGTAATGAATGTCATTGCGTCTTACACATGCGCGCATTACTTATATTTAGCCAGAGGCGGCGTAGCTTAATGGTTTGTTACATCCTCCCCCTTTGCACCACACGTACGTCCCGGGTGTGGGGCAACGGAAGTATTGGTACAGCAACTACACGGTGGTTTTACTGTCCTTCGACGGCGACCCTCGGCAGTACTTTTTACCTTTCGCAGAGCGCTTTCGTCCGATTCGATTAGAAAGTCAGTGCAGTCAGCTAAGGGCACTGGGTTGCGTGGTCGTCCGCGTCTTCGTATTGGTTGCGTAGGCGATGGCGGATCTTCATCGGGATCAGCAATGTACGGTGTTAACGCCGAAACGTGATATTTGCCAATAGGATTTACAGTATCTCCAAGCGTCGAGATTTCATATGTGGTGGGTGACACTACTCTATGAATTCGATATGGCCCATCGCGGCGCGGCGCGAATTTAGAAGTTTGAGCTTTGTTAGAATCACTTAAGATATGGGTGTTCACTAGCACTCTATCGTCAATTTTAAACGTTAAGGATCGGCGATGTGAGTCTTTATATTGTTTTTGGCGGTCTTGAGAAGTTTCATGTTTATCACGTGCCTCACTTAGTGCACTGTTAAGTGTTAGTAGATACGGAGTTATTTGAGTCACAAAAATGTCATTGTTCACAACGGATCGCAAATCACGAGTTACATCATCAGGTGTTCGAAGTTCGCGACCGAAAGTGAGATAAGCAGGCGTGTAACCGGTGGATTCGCATTTTGCCGTGTTCATTGCAAAACGAATAGCTGGCAGCTTATCTATCCAAGAGGTATGGTCAGATCCTGTTAAGATGGCTAGTTGGAACTTCATATCTCTATTTTGCGCTCCACCGGATTTGATTCCGGATGGTAAACGGGCGTCAGGCTTTGTTGAAAACCTAAGCAGTCCGCAACTTGTTGCATTACAGCTCCAACAAACTGCGATCCATTATCACTAATTACACGCCTTGGTACTCCATACCGTAGGATGATTTCGTCAATGAGACATCGGGCACAAGATAATGCAGTAGCGGATTCGAGAGCAAACATTTCAACCCACCTGCTTGCGACATCCTCGACAATGAATATCCAAGAGTAACCATGCGAAGTCGTTGGGAGGGGACCAAACAAGTCCATCGAGAGCACTTCGAATCGCTGCGACTGTATTGGTGTTTGTAGTAAACCGGCTGGCTTTAAGTTTTTCGCCTTGAAACGTTGGCAGTCGATACACTTACTGGTGTACTCAGCAATTGCTCTTCTCATGCCTGGCCAGAAATATCTTCGTGCTATGCGCTGATAAGTTCTTTCAGCACCATAATGACCAGACATATCCGAATCGTGGTATTCACGAAGTATATAAGGTATCCTAGTTTTAGAAGCTACTAATTGTGGTTCTTCTTCATCAATCTCTGGAGTGTATTTGTACAGCACTCCATTTGACATAACATATCCTCTTTCGGACCATTTCTTTAGGTCAATGTCGGCTTCCGAAGTATTCTCTAAGCAAGAAATGATCTTTTCTATATCAGGATCGTTTATTTGCTCAGCTCTGATCT
Organism: Aquatica leii; assembly: GCA_035610365.1. Lineage (NCBI taxonomy): Eukaryota > Metazoa > Arthropoda > Insecta > Coleoptera > Lampyridae > Aquatica > Aquatica leii. Next base: position 12,858,999 of record CM069438.1, read on the forward strand.
CGCCCGCAGTAAGCGTAGGAAAGTCGACTGTTAATAGATTGACATCTATTATGTTCTCGGAGTCATCTCGTGGTGGTCGAGATAACGTGTCTGCTACATTTTCTTTCCAGTAATATAATCAATCCGAAGGTCAAAAGGCATTAGTTGTAGTGCCCACCTTGCCAAACGCCCCGTGGGTGATTTAAGCGACATAAGCCACTTCAGCGCTTGATGATCGGTTTGTACGATTGTGGTGGCACCCTCAAGGTAACCTCGGAACTTTTGAACTGACCAAACAACAGCGAGTGCTTCACGTTCGGTTGTATTATAATTACACTCTGCTGAATTGAGTAACCTAGACGCGTATTCCACTGGTCGTTCATCTTCGCCCTCCCCCTGGAGTAGACATGCTCCAAGAGCGTAGTTACTTGCGTCTGTTCTTAAGATATAATGGAGTCGATTGTCAGCTTGCCGGAGAATTAGAGCTGTACATAACAAATTCTTCAATTTGGTAAAAGCTTCGGTTTGCTCAGGTCCCCATGACCATTTGATGTTTTTCTTTGTCAAGGTAGACAGCGGTTTCGCTACTAGCGAAAAATTCTCTATAAACCGTCGAAACCATGAGCAGGTTTGTAGAAAACTAATAAGTTCTTTCACATTGTTCGGTGGCGACATGTGTAGTATAGCTGCCACTTTGTCTTCGTTTGGTCGTACACCTTGCGGAGAAAGTATGTGTCCCAAATAGTGTACTTCTTGACAACAGAATGAGCACTTCTTTCTGTTAAGAGTTAACTTAAACAGATCAAGTCGTTCAAACGTCCTTCTTAAATCTTCTAAGTGTTCCGAAAATGTGGTAGAAATTACGATCAGATCGTCCAAGTAGGCAAGTAGAAGGATGTCTTGCAACCCAGATCGAAATCTGTCCATTAGTCTCTGGAACGTTGATGGGGCATTCCGAAGACCAAAAGGCATACGTAAGTATCTGTACGTACCAAACGGAGTGACAAACGCAGTTTTGTCTCTATCTGATGATTTAACATTTACTAGATGATACCCGCTTTTTAGGTCCAACGTAGTCATGTAATTGGTTTTCTTCGCTGCATGGAGGATATCATCGATACGTGGAATTGGGTACCTATCTGCGCCCGTAATGGCATTCAAAGCTCTGTAATCAACTGTTAGTCGGACGCCATCATTTCTTTTTGGAACCAGGACAACTGGCGCAGCATACGGCGATTCACATTCTTCAATGTATCCGTCTTGGAGAAGTTTGTCTAATTCTTGACGTAAAAGTTCCTTTTTAGTCTCAGACATTCTATATGGAGGCACTGCAATCGGAGTTTCATCCAATAAGACAATTGAGTGCTCTGCGTAGGGTGTCGCTTCGTTGTGTCGTTCAAAGTTCGAACGAAATTCGACCAAAAGGCAGTCTAACTGTTTTCGTTCTTCTGGGGTTAGGTTAACTCCTTCGTCAGTTCTCAGAGATACGTCATTAGACTGTACTTCGTTTAAGAAGCATGAGATGTCTTCCGCAAAAGCAAACGCATCTTGCGGATTTTCTCCAAAATAATATTTGTTATTTGGTATGTCTAGGATTATGTTGGCATCTCGAATAAAATCGATTCCTAGTAATGTACGACTGTTTACATGATCAGGCACAGAAACAAAACGTGTTAAAATTGTCTTGTGTTGCAGTGTAACATCTACGTTGAAGATACATGCTTCGACGTCTCTTTTAGCTCCATCGGCCAATGTCATAACTAAATTTTCTTTGGTGTATGGGATACCATCCTGTACTAATAACTTTGCTAACGACGAGCCAGCAAGCGTTGTTTTAGATCCTGTGTCTACAAAAGCACACCCTTGGTGATTATTTATCGTTAAACAAACAAGCGGTCTATTTGAATGATTATTATCAATGCTGTTATACATAAATTCGTTAATCGTCGTTTTTGGTTTGCACTTTGGACAGTTGCTTTTGATATAACCAACAGTACCACAACCATAACATGTAATTCCGGAGCTAGTCGGAGGAGATGTGTCATTTGGTTTATTTTTCGAAATGTGTAGTGCAGACGGGGTATTTGAGAACACATTTCCATTAGTTTTAGTTTTAATCAGTTTTCTACATTCGTCTTTTACATGACCGGGATTTTTACAGTACGAACATCGTTTCTTTGAAAAATCTTTACACTCATTTGTATTCACGTTAACCGTAAGATCAAATGTTTCCTCGGCCAGCCGCGCTTTAGCCAAGAGTTGCTGCAATGTAGTAACTGCATCTTGTGGAATTTTCTCACGAATTTTGTAATTTAGTAAACCGTAAACCATGTCAATTTGCGTTGCTTCCGTCAACATATCCGATAGTAATTGAGTTAAGATCGATCGAGCTTTAGAAATGAAAACATCGGTTTCCATTTTTAAATCTTATTCTTGCGCAAACAATTCCCAGTAAACCCGATATGGTGGTTTAGCTGGACCGAAAGTTGATTTTAGCAATAGCGTTTTCCCAAGTATCAAAGGTTGACTTCACTCCCTGGTATCACGTTGCTGCAAAACCGTCGAGTAACATAGGAAGTCCTTTGAGCGCGTTATCGTCAGATACTCCCGCGCAATCTTTCTGTAAATGCATTAACGTCAATATCCGATGAACCGTTAAATCTCGAATTACACTTCGCGAAACTACCGCATAAACCACGCACGACCGAATCACCTTGGGGCGGCGCTGACGCAACTGTTAAGTGCGATAAGAGTTCCTTAAATTGTTCATTTGTAAGCGTTACCGACATGGTGGTTTCCGAATTTCCACTTTTGGACGAACGTAAAAAGTACGAATGTTGACCTTCCACGGTGTAAAATATTAATAATAACTTACAAAAGTTCCTCGTAGGTGAAGAATCTTCTCTAAGCTGCTGCAGGATAAATGCAAATTTTGGAAAGTAAGCAGTGAATGCAAAAACGAACCCAATAACGTCCTACACCTGTAGAAGCAGTTTTTGGTGCGAAACACTGTCACTTTTAGAATCTTTACGATCACGTGCACTTGTGTGTTAAAACAATTAAGACATTAAATTTTAGAGGTTCCACGTCCAGGGCGCCAATTTGTAAGGGTGTAAGGTCCTTGTAATTCCTCCACTGTTAACATCCCAAAAATTAAAACACAACACTTGCACAAATTATTGCTTTATTAAGTTTTATACAAAAACGCGTGATACATTTTATTAGTAATGAATGTCATTGCGTCTTACACATGCGCGCATTACTTATATTTAGCCAGAGGCGGCGTAGCTTAATGGTTTGTTACAAATATACATATTTTATTTATATTCCCCCGTCTACACAAAAAATAATCGTGTTGGATAAAACAGATTTTTAATGTTTGTATTTATACTTTTTTGTTTTTGCAAGGCAATGAGGAAGATGTAGCAAAGTTGCAGAAACTTTACGAAGAAGTGGCAACAGACGACAAGCAATTCAGATGATTCCGTGAAAGATCAAGACGTTGATGAAGTAAGTGATCATAACAATGATAGCGAGCAAGAGATTCAAAAAGACGAGTTAGTGAGTAATGACCTACTGTTCAATCTCATGTCGGCGGACGTGACTATTTATATTTTGACGTAAAAGATGGAACGAGATGGAAAAAATGTTGCCCAGAAAGAAATGTTTGAACACGCCAAGGAAATATAATTGTGTGGCTTCCTTGAGTGATTGGTCAAGCAAGACCTGCTACCTAGCTGGCGTATAACGTGGGAAAAACATTTATTTTTGAATTTTGGTCTACTGACGCCACAGGAATTGAAATTTTTCCAGCAACACTAGCCACCAGGAGATTCCGTTTGTTAATGCGTTGTTTCAGATTGGACGATATCAGGACAAGAGAAGAGCGTAGAAGCCAAGATAAGCTAGCTCCAGTCAAGGAAGTATTTGAAAAAATAGAGAAATGTCAAGAACATTATATCGAACCATATACAACTATTAAAAAATTACAAGTTACCAGTTATTGATGAAAAACAAGAGGCAAATATCAAAATATTTTTTTACAAGGATACCTGTAAAATTAAGTATGTTTGGTTTTACAGAAGACATGACCATTGTTTCGTACGTATCAAAGAAAAATAAGCAACTTATTTTATTGTCAACATTACATCATGATGAATCGATTTAGACTTCCCAAACAGCAATGTAAGCTTGTATCAAGATTGCAGCAAACTTGTCGTGACAACTTTAAAACTTGCAGCAATATTGTCGTGACAAGTTTGGAGACTTGCAGCAAGTTTGCTGCAAGTTGGCTAAGGAAGCAATAACAAGCTTGTGACAACCTTGTCGCGACAAACTTGCAGCAATATTGTCATGACAAGTTTGGAGACTTGCAGCAATATTGTTAAGTCTTGCCATGACAAGATTTGAATTTGCAGAAATGTTACAGTCCCCTGTCATCGCAAAGTTTAAAATTTGTAAAAATGCTATTGAAACATGTAAACGCAAGACTTACTTACTTACAGACATATTAAAGTTACTTGTCATGGAAATTCGTCAAACTTTCAGTAATATCGCTGTACTTTGAAGTAAGGTACAAAGAAAAACAAAAAATTATTTTGCTTACTGATATTGTAATTAAATAAAGACTTGTTTCTACAAACTAAGTTACAACTTCATTAGGTATTGTCTATTTGTTTTAATTCTGTTTCTGTTGAAATGGTTCCACCTGTTCTATTCATCGCTAGGTTTGTTGACCTGAAACATAAAATTAAGAATAACCTTAATTGCTCGTTTGATGGTAATGTTAAATAAGCTAAACACATGCAAAACTTTAATAATTTAAAATCATATTATTACACAATACACAGCATACATCAATGGTCTCAAACTTGGTTACTAGTGTTTGCAAAATTATTTAAAATTTTTAATCGAATAAGTATACAAACCTAAGATGCAAACCAATAAGTGCACTAAAATGCAATAATACTCACCTAAAAAGTCCACGATGAGTAAACACAGAACTAAATAATAATTGTGTTAGAATACAAACACCATGTAAATGACAGACATGACTTTCATTAACATAAAAATGGCGAGACATGCGCCGGTATTTATGCGTTTACGCCTGCGTACTGTAAATTTGAAAAAGAAAGTTTTCTGCAAGCTTGCAGCAAGCTACTCAAATTTCTCAAGCGTATGTCGTCAAAGTTGCCAATATTACCAACATTGCTGCAAACTTGCAGCAAGATTCCTAAACTTGGCAAGGAAAAAGCAAGCTGAAATCAAACTTGCTGCAAGTTTACATGCTATCTGGGTTTGACTAAGAGAATAAACCAGAAATTAGCACTTGCTACAATGATACAAAATGTGGTGTGGACAATTTTCCGCTAAATACAACGTGGCTCGCAATACATGTAGGTGGCTCATGTAAGGTCTTTTAAATATTACAAGAATAAATTCTTTCGTTATATATAAAAGCAATTCCAACATTGAATTAAATATTTAACGAATAATATTTTTAAACCGACTTGGTAAAGAGCTTATTATGGATTATATGAAGGCACTATGAGTCAATTGTCAACAATGGGAACGCCATTTATTTTTTGCAGCAGAAAATTTATTTATGCTCAATACACTTGAACGCAACCGAATTATTATCAGAGAACTTAAACTAAACGTAGAATAATGAATGGTTTATAAATAGTGAGAAAAATATATAGCTTATTAGTTTTAATATTAACTAACCAAATTATCGTGAAGTATAGCAGATGGTACTCTTAGCGGATATTTTCAAAGTACTGTGTGGATATTTTTAATTTCCGAGATTGGCATCACTGATTTAACTAAAAGTCGCTAAAAGAAAAAGAAGCTATTTTTAAATCCAAATGTGCATCGTTGGCGCTGATGTGTTCACTATTAGCTTTGAGTAATAGCCCAGCCAAACGCACATATTATTTTAATCTAACAGCAATTTTCCTAGGCACTGCTTACCAGACTAAATATAAGTCTGCAAACAAAAACAATACTAACCATTTTTTATTCTGCAACTGGCTTCGAGCAACACTGAGCTAGATATACTAAAATATGGAAGAAAAATCAACAAAAATTTGTCGACTTTGTTCACTAGATATAATAGAAGCCGAGCAGTATTACTTTCTGAATAACAACACTAATTTAAAGCTACAATTGAAATTGTTGAACCTTCTACCAGGAATTGTAAGTACAACCGATTATGTTCTATCAACTAACATCAACTTTCTTACAGGATCTAAACATCACACCAAATCCAATTGCTTGTAACAGATGTATGATTGCAATTGAAGAAATATATGAATTTAAGCAACTGTGTATACAAACCGAAATGACTATAAGAAACTTACGACAACAAGGTGTAATTAACGAGGAGTTGTGTGCCAATAACATGAAAGTAGAACCTTCAAACATCACCGATGACTACTTGGAAATCTATACGGATGTGCCTGTATGCATTGAGGAACCTTCAAAAACAGAACTGTATTATTGCTACAACTGCAATTTCAATACTAACAAAAAGACTATTTTGATTCGACACTTGATTCATGAGAATGTAAAAGTGACTGGTAGAAAACCATTTAAATGCAGTACATGTGATTATTACACTATTAGCAAGTGGCATTTAAAGATACACATGCGTAAGCACACTGGTGAAAAACCATTTAAATGCAATATATGTGACTACTGTAGTAGACAAATTGGAGATTTAAAAACACATATGCGTAACCACACTGGTGAAAAACCATATAAATGCAATATATGTGATTACTGTAGTAGCCAAAATGGACGCTTAAAAATACATATGCGTAAACACACTGGTGAAAAACCATTTAAATGCAATATATGTGATTACTGTAGTAGCCAAGCTGGAGATGTAAAAAGACATATACGTAAGCACACTGGTGAAAAACCATTTAAATGCAATATATGTGATTACTGTAGTAGACAAATTGGAGATTTAAAAACACATATGCGTAACCACACTGGTGAAAAACCATATAAATGCAATATATGTGACTACTGTAGTAGACAAATTGGAGATTTAAAAACACATGCGTAACCACACTGGTGAAAAACCATATAAATGCAATATATGTGATTACTGTAGTAGCCAAAATGGACGCTTAAAAATACATATGCGTAAACACACTGGTGAAAAACCATTTAAATGCAATATATGTGATTACTGTAGTAGCCAAGCTGGAGATGTAAAAAGACATATACGTAAGCACACTGGTGAAAAACCATTTAAATGCAATATATGTGATTACTGTAGTAGACAAATTGGAGATTTAAAAACACATATGCGTAACCACACTGGTGAAAAACCATATAAATGCAATATATGTGATTACTGTAGTAGCCAAAGTGGATGCTTAAAAATACATATGCGTAAACACACTGGTGAAAAACCATTTAAATGCAATATATGTGATTACTCTAGTAGCACAGCTGGAAATGTAAAAAGGCACATGTTCAAGCACACTGGTGAAAAACCATTTAAATGAAATATATTTCATTACTGTAGAAGACAAATTGTAGATTTAAAAACACATTGCTTAAGCACACTGGTGAAAAACCATTTAAATGGAATATATGTGATTACTGCAGTATCACCAAGGAAGGATTAAAATTGTATATGCGTATGCACACTGGTAAAAGACTAATTTAATGCAATATATGTGATTACTGTAGCATCCAATTGGAACACTGGTAAATAATGGTTTAAGTTCAGTATATTTGTTATTACTGCAGTAACCACTCTACACTTTTAAAAACTCATCTACATAAACACAATAGTTGTTATAATTATTTTATTATATCATTGTACGGCACAAAAAAGTATTCTTAATAACGTTTTAATTTTATTGTAAAAGAACACTTGAACAGTTAACAAAATCTTTCATTTTTTACTGTGACATTTTGTACATGCAATTAACATAGTTAGGTTCCTTATCAAAATACGTTACTGTATGCGAGTGTGTCTTCAAACAATCTTTCAACTCATGTGTAGCAGTAACTGTACGGCAGTCGAGTGCGTAGCAACTTTTTATATATTGCGCGTTTCGGTATTTTAGGCCGAAGGTGTTCCCTATTCTCTGTTCTATTTTTAAATAACTTAATATACATATAATGTTATCATTGGCTGGATATCACTTTAAGGCACTCTTCTTTGAAGAATACTATTAGGTATTCCTAATAAAGAAAAACCTTTTAAGATAATTATTGAAAAGAAAATTGCGGAATATTCATTATATGAATTATACATTATATCTTATAATCAAAGACTTAATTGCTTTTCTTTAAAAATTAAAGTTTTTATTCAACAAATCCATTTTATATCAACAACAAAAACTCACCTAAAAATTAAAGAAAAGAACATTTAAAGTCCTTATATCTTTCAACAACTTATATCTGGAATTAATTTTTCACAAAATCTCGCAGTTAGACAAATGCCAAAAAAACTAGACCCGATGTATCCCATGAGCTTTGTACATGGATAAGGTAGTTTTATTTACATCTCCCCCCCCCCCCAGAGAGAGTAACAATTGCATGTAATAATGTATGTAATTGTTCATCCACTAACATACACTGGTGATATTTTTCTAATGTGGTAGAAATTGGACTCTGTTTTCTTGTGTCTGGTATCAACATCATATATTGAATTAGAAATCTTCTTCATAATTTTGTATGGTCCAATTCTCAGTTCATCCATTTTCTTCCTATTTAATCTATTCCCGTTTTCCACGTATACTTTGTCTCCCACTTCCAATTTATGTTCTTCCCTATACCGGTCGAATATTTTTTTATTATAATGATGAGATTTTATTGTGTTCTCCACAGCAATTTTCCTATCTCTTTTTCAGATCTTCTTTTGGGCATCTTAATTTCAATTCAATTGGTAAAATATTAATATTTTCACCTTCCAAAAGGTATTTTGGAGCAAATTTTGTAATTGTATGTTCCGTTTCATTGTATTTTTCTACACATTTATGTGCAATGGTAGTCCATGCTATTTTTTTATCACTTTCATTTATCTTACATCTTATCTTATTAACTAAAGTTTGATTTAGTCTTTCATTGAGCCCACTCGAAAATGGCGAATCTACAGCAGTGAAAACTATTTTTATGTTTTCATTTTTCAAAGATTATTTAAATTCTTTAGGTTTTATACCAGCGTATTGGTCCGTTAACACCATTTCAATATTGTAATTTTGTGTTACACTTTCCATTAGTTTAATAAAATCATTGGAACTTTGATTTCTTGATGTAAGAATATAAGCATACGTTGTAAAATGATCGACTAGAAGGTGTAAGTATTTCTTTGTCGACCGTGATGCTCCAAAGTCTCCAACGGTATCAATAGATATAATTTCAAATGGACGTGTTGCCGGACCTAAATGTGACATTAAACCATATTTTGACTTCCTCGTCCTTGATTTGTTTTTTATACAAACTTTGCATTCATCGCAAATTTGTTTAATGTTTGCAATGTTTTTCGCTGTGTAGAATAGCGTTATTTTATTTGTCATCTGTATTCTTCCAATGTGGCAGTAAGTATCGTGGACACCTTTTATTAGAGTTTTGCTCATTAGTTCTGATAATATTTCTTTTTTCTTCTCATCTTTTTATAGTAAATTTTATTTTCAAATTTAAGCTTTTCTTTTTCTAGGTCAAGATTTGTCTGTTGGTCATTTTTTTATATCTTCTAGGTTTATTAAATTTAAAACTTTTAAAAAATCTTCAGTATCGTCATGAGGTTCTAGAACTGGGTTTCTGCTTAAACAGTCTGCTTCTTGGTTTAATATTCCTGGATTATATTTAATTTTAAAATTATATTGGGATAAATAATATGTCAAATCTCCTAGTTCTTCGTGAGTTGTAGCCTTGATGTTCATATTTTTTGATGGTTTATGATCTGAATATACGATAAATTCTTTTCCTTTATTGCTAGACATTCTATATTGCTTTCTTCTTTTTTTGAGCTTCAGTTAACTTTTTTGAAAAATAAGCAACTGGCTTACTGTTTCCATTTTTATCTTCTTGTTTTAACACCGCTCCCATTTCTTTGATACTAGCATCCGTGTAAATCATTATTGGTAATTCTCGGTCAAAATATTCATAATTGGTTCTAAACATAGCAATTCTTTTATTTTATCAAATGATTCTTGACATTCTGCGGACCATATGAATTTCACATCTTTCCGTATTAAATTGTGTAAAGGATCAAGAACAATCCCACACAGCACGCGAGATGCAATGGATATACATATTTATCCATATAATATCCATTGATGTACATCCGTAGTTTAATATCCACTGTATATGCACCTTATATACATTTTCATGGATATCTGTGAAATAGGATTATCTTAAGTGTTATAAGTGTTATGTTCGGAAACATTTTTTTTTATGTACCATGTTACATAATTTTGTGAGTTGCTATTTTTTATCAAAATTATTTAGAAATAATTAAATTCTCTAAAATTTAACATTTGTAGTAAATATTTAACATGCAACAACAAATTTAATGAAAAATTGAAAAAGTAAAAAAAAAACTTGGCGTGGTTTAATTTAAACTTTCTTCGTTGTTCGTTTGTTTTCGCTAAGGTTTTCGCGTATTATCGCAACTGAATTATTGCACACGCAAACTTTTTGGGTTTTTGTTTAGCTTGTATTTATCGTATGCAAACCATTTTGTGCTTTAAAATTTAGAAAAAATGTGTTTGTTTTTCACCATTTAGGATGGATTAACAAAATAAGTAAGTATTAAATTCAAATATAAATTATTTCTTAATAATAAATATATAACCTAAAAACTAACGCGTTTTCGAGAAAATATATAATGACTGGAATTTGTAATCTAAGAGCCAGTTTGTGAGTTTATCTACAATTTCCCAATTCATTATTCTTATTGCTGAGTTTTATTTAATTGAAATTTTTTTTTAGATCGATTCAATTTACTTTGTTGGATGAAAAGATACAGCAAACGAGACATGTTTTAACCAAGTAATTGGTCTGGATCAAGCAAAACAAATTTGTGGTAAGAGGCTTCAGAGTATTTTTGTTATAAGAAAAACGTACAAAGCTCTAAACGTTTATTTTTACTAACTTCCACTTACACACACATAAAATTGCGATTACACATTACAAACAAATTACAAAGTTCAATCAACTTATATCTTAGTTATCATAAAAAAACGATAGGTGGCGACAGCCATATGATCTTAAAAACTAAAAGTGTTTTATATTACGAGCTAATTTATAACACCCCCACTAGATCGTAATACAAAATCAACAAACACAACATAGGAATATGTATTAAGTATTACAACGGTTTAACTCCTAAAAGATTCAGAAATTTGTCATGTTTAGCAAAACACAACCCTTTTGTAAATATATCTGCAACCATATCAGATGTTTGCAAATACTTCACAGAAATAAGATTATCCATTATAGCTTCCCTTACAAAATGATGTCTAACATCAATATGTTTCGATCTCTTGTGAAAAATGGGGTTCGCTGACATTTTAAGTGCACTCTGATTGTCATTGTATATCAAAACACAGTTCAATTTACCAGTTAAATCGTACATTAAATTTCGCAAGTATATGGCCTCTTTTGCAGCTTCAGAGAGCGCCATATATTCCGCCTCTGTACTAGAGAGTGCCGCCGTATTCTGCTTTCTACTCTCCCATGAAATTAAACAACCTGAGAGTTTGAAGCAGAAGCCTGTATAAGACTTCCTATCTACAATATTGTTTGCCCAATCGGCATCAACAAAGCCTTGCAAATTAAGGTTATCAGACTTAGAAAAAACTAAACCATGGTTTTTTGTAGACTGCAAATATCTTAGGACTCGTTTTGCATAAGCCCAATGCGTTTCATCATAACAGTTATTATACTGACTTAGGAAACTTACTGCAAAGGAAATATCTGGCCTAGTGAGAACGCTTAAGTACATTAGGCTACCTATAAGTTGCTGATATGGATAATTATCTTTACATTCATTTTTCATGCCCTTATCTAACTTTAAATTCGTCTCAATAGGTGTACTAATGTTTTTTGAATCTTTCATGTTGAATTTCTTTAACAATTGATCAATATATGACTCTTGATCTAATTGAATTGTATTATTTTGCTTATCAATGTTAATTCTAACCCCCAAACATTGTTTCGCTTGACCCAAATCTTTTATTTTGAATTTTTTACCTAATTCTGTTTTTAAAAAACTGGTTTCTATTTGATCATTACTAAAAATGAAAAAATCATCTACATAGAGTGCTACAATAGTAGTAAGCTGACCCTGATTTTTAAAAAATAAACATGGTTCACAATCTGATTTCTTATAAGACAAACTTGACAAAGTTTCCTCAACCTTCAGATACCATGCCCTAGATGACTGCTTAAGTCCATAAATGGCCTTATTTAGCTTAAGTACTTTATTAGTGTCACAATTTGATATTTTTAAACCATCTGGTAACATCATATAAACATCTTCGGTCAAAAAACCGTTCAAAAAGGCAGTTGTTACATCCAAGTGTGTAATCTCAAGCTCATAATGAACAGCTAGAGCGATTAATAATCTTAAACTGGTATGCCTAACAACTGGTGAAAAAGTTTCATCATAGTCAATACCCGCTTTCTGCGTAAACCCCTTTGCCACCAATCTGGCCCTGTACCTTACCTTATTTTCACTATCAAATTTACGTTTAAAAACCCACTTGCACTGCACCACTGTTGCATCAGCCGGAGCGTCCACCAATTCCCAGGCGTCGTTATCCTTGAATGACTGCAGCTCGTCTGCCATAGCTTCCTCCCAATGAAGTCTGTCTGGACGCGACAAAGCTTCGGATATTGTGGTTGGCTCATCCTGCATGTCCACCTGCTTGGTACAATCTGTGCTTAGATAAACAACATAATCGTCATATGTCTTAGGTTTTGGTACGCGCTGTGTCCTTCGAACACTTGTATTGTTTAAATTGTCTGTGTCTATACTCGGCACATAATTTAAATCAGAACTGTCATCATGCACTTCAGATAAAGTCTCATTAAACTCCACCGAGTCACTACTGTCGATGTTTTCCCCCACTGAAACTTGACTTTTTATAACACTGTCACTGTCAAATTGTGGTACACTGAGTTCTTCGTTAATTAAAACGTCAACATTATCATCTTTGATATCTTCCATGATTATTACATCACGACTTATAGTTACAGAATTTGTTTCTGGATTGTAAACTCTATAACCCTTTGTAGTATCACTGTACCCGACAAATATCATCTGTGCAGATTTTTTATCCCACTTTAATCTATTTACTTTAGGGATATGGACCATTGCTGTGCTACCAAATATACGTAAGTTACTCACATCTGGTTTTGCACCTGTCCATAATTCAATGGGCGTTTTTGTGAGACCAGCTGCCAAGGAACGATTTCTTAAGTATACCGCTGTACTGGCTGCCTCAGCCCAAAACTTCGTTTCCAATTTCGCATCAAACAACATGCTTTTTGCTTTTTCGATGATGGTACGATTTAGTCGTTCCGACATCCCGTTCTGCTCAGGAGTATGTGCGGTAGTTTTTTGGTGTATGATACCATTTTCTTTAAGAAAACTTTCAAAGTTCTTACTACAAAACTCTCCCCCATTATCTGATCTAAACTTTTTAATTTTATGACTAGTCTGGTTTTCCACCATAGACTTAAACTGCTTAAAATAGCCAAAAGTTTCATCTTTAGTTTTTAGGAAATAAATGAAAGCCATACGAGTGAAATCATCTTCTAAAATGAGAAAATACCTGGATCCTCCTATGGACGGTACCTCCATAGGTCCACAAAGATCTCCATGGACAACTTCTAATGAAAAAGTAGCTCTGCTTCCCTTACTAGAAAATGGAAGTCTGGATTGCTTCGCTTCACAACAAACAATACAATTTTGTTTAGTAGCTTGCAGTTCTCCACTGTACTTTAATCCATTAACAATAGTGTCATTTTTCATTTTATTAAGATCACTTGCATTTGCATGACCAAATCTACGATGCCAAGTACTGCCTGCTATTACGGAAAGTAAGCTTACCTGGTCAATCTTGGTATCTAGTTTGTAAACTCCTTCATTCAGGTGTGCGACTCCAATTAATTCATTGAACCGGTTATAAATTTTGCAGTTATCCACTTCAAAACTAACCTTGTTTCCATTTCTAATTAGTTGGCTAACCGATAACAGATTCGTAGTTAAGTCTTCAACACATAAAACGTTTGTCACTATTATATCATGTTCCATTTTGTTTACAACAGTTTTAATGTTTACATTACCAGTACACGACACTTTAACTTTGTTCTGATTAGCTACAACTATTTCTTTAACTTCACAATAATCCGATTTATCTACAACCCATTTCTCATTAGCGACTAAATGAACGCTAGCTCCCGAGTCCACATACCAATCTTGTTTTGAAAACTGACCATTCAAAAACACTGCGGTAAAAGCATTAACATTTTTCTGCTTAAGATCAGCAGTTGCATTGGGGCACTTATTTTTATAGTGGCCAAACTGTTTACAACCAAAACATTTAATGTTACTTTTGTTTACGGTGACATCACTGTTTACTGCGGTGCTAATGCTGCTGCCTACGAAACGTTTGGTCTTCGAGCTATTATTGTGTTTTCCCGTCTTACCGACAAAGGCACAACCTGCTTTCGACTTTCCCACATCATCCGACATATCGAGGAGCTTTGTTTTAATGGAATCTGCCGTTATGGATATCCCGGAGTGCTCTATAGCCATAATCATCGGCGAAAACCTATCCGGTAGCCCTGCCAGTAAAAGCGACCCGATCCACTCTTCGTCAATATTGAACCCCGTTCCACGTAACTTCTGTCCGGTTTCAACCACAACATTCACATAGGATGCCATGTTGTCGTAATTTTCCAACCGTGCTGAAATTAACGTTCGCAAAAGTCCAATTTTTCTTGCAAACCCTGAGTCATCGTAAAGATTCTTTAACGTATCCCATAGGTCTTTGGTACTTTTAGCATTTTTTATGTGTACATAAATGGACGAATCAATTGTTAATATTAACTTAGCCTTAGCTTTAGCATCCTTATTATCATTATCTGTGGCTGTAGTTGATGTAATAAAATTCTCAAGCCCTTCTAGTATAAGGAAATTCTCTGCAGCAAATGCCCAATCCCCGTAATTTTCTCTTCCGCGTAACTTGGGAACGTTCGCTAGAAAATTAGTGGCCATTTTTACTTAACACGAGCACAAAACAGTTTTTCTTAAAACCATAAACACGTTAACCACGCAATAAACAGGAAAAACTAGCGAAAAACTGGACCCATAACCTGTTATAAGAAAAACGTACAAAGCTCTAAACGTTTATTTTTACTAACTTCCACTTACACACACATAAAATTGCGATTACACATTACAAACAAATTACAAAGTTCAATCAACTTATATCTTAGTTATCATAAAAAAACGATAGGTGGCGACAGCCATATGATCTTAAAAACTAAAAGTGTTTTATATTACGAGCTAATTTATAACAATTTTATGGGTTAAAACTTAAAACATTAACTTTATATGTATATTAACGTAATGTGATTTCAAGTGCATTACTGCCAAACTTGACTTTCGTGTTGTATTTTATTTCACGACTTTACAAAGCAATTCTTTATAATTACTTCAAAAACTTCAAAATTTAGTTTAGAAATTGCTAAAAAAGTGCATAAGTTATTTGAGTAGCATTACAATGTAATTTTTATTTTACAGTATCCATAAGAAAAAATTCAAATTGTGGTGCAGCTTTACAACACGCAATAAACACCAGGAGTAGTGGGTACGAAAGACGCCAATAAACATAAGCACAGAATGAATGTAAATAGGTTTTTTATATTTTTTAAATTTGTTTCAGTACATATATGGACATTGTATGTTAAGTTTCCAAATTGTTTTATTAATTAAATTAAAAATGATAATACCATTGTATGCATTTAATTTGTGTTAAGTTGCTAACATTGCCAATGCTTTTAAAATTGCGCACTATTTATGTGATGGCAAAGTACATATTATATTGCACAGATTTCACTGGGATTCTGCATTTAAGTTGTATTAATATACATAACTTGCCGATATTGGTTCGATGCAATTTCTGCATTGGCAAGATTCATTCGGCAATATATCGGCCGGTGTGTCACCTGGTTACCGGCAGTGTACTTCATTTTAGTACATTGCCAGCATTCTGAGTGCCGGATAAGGAGTACATTGCCAGTACAGACCCATTGATTTGTGTTTATTGGGTAAAGACAAGGTATTTTTGCATATTTGAATTTACTTTTGCTGTACATTAATCTAGTAAATATTTGGATTCCTATAATATAAATAATGGATAAAAGCTCTACAAAAATGAGAGAATGTGTAAATAAAAAATTTCGATTGTGTTTGAGTGAAAATGAACAAGTGGTTATATTTTCTGTGGACCAACCGGAGTTGTTGCATCTGGAAAATATCACTATTGGCATTTTGTATTGACTTTATTTGACGTGTGGCCATATTTTTTGTTAATATATAGATATGCACATATATTTTACCTACATATGAAGGTTCTATAAAAAAATGAATGTTTATTATACTTTAATTAAATGTTCATTGAACCTCCATATGTATGTATTTTGTACGTTCATATGACTGTTCAATATATCTCCATATGGATGTAAAATGTTTATCCACCTGGAGGTTCTATGGACATACTATGAAGATTTTTCCGTGACGGAATGATATATCCAATGGACCTCCATCCTTGCTCCATAATATTAAATATGGATGTTCGATGCACCTCCGGTATCCATGGTTGGTGTGTACATTTCATATCCATTGGATATGCTTGTGCTGTGTGGGATTGCACTGTGTAGTACAAATTTATGATGAAAATTTACTTTACCTAGAAATTGTCGTATACATGTTTTTGTTTTTGGAAGTGGAAAATTCTTGACAGGAGTTAAATAATCTTTCAAAGGTCTGATTGAATTGTTTTCAATTATGTGACCTAAATAATTGGTGTGATTACTTGCAAAAGAACATTTAGAAAATTTAATTCTAAAGCCTTCTGTTCGTATTGTTTCTATTAGTTTCGATAGATGTAATAAATACTCTTTAAAAGTTTTCGAAAAAATTAAGATATCATCTATAAAATTTACCGCAAAACTAGAGTTTGTACTTTCTAATGATGTTTCCCAATATTCTTTAAAATATGGCTGGAGCAGTCTTTAACCCAAATGGTAGGCACGTCCATTGGAAATTGCCTTCCTGTGTAACAAATGCAGTTTTGTATCTATCTTGAATCTTTAAAGGAATTGACCAAAATGATTGTGGAACGACAATTTTGTTCAATTCTCTAAAATCTATACACAGTCTTGTTTTTCTTTCATCTTCTTTTTTATATGCTAGAGTTACTGGAGCAGCAAATGGGCTATAAGAATCCTCAATCAAATTTTTATTTAATAGTTTTGATATTTGATTTTCTATTTCTTTTCTATCTTCATTAGGTGTGCATCTGTATGAAAGTTTGTAACAATATTTATCTATCATATAAGTTAATGTGAGCTTCATAATCTCGTACAGTACCGATGTCATATTTATCTTTCGCAAAGACCGGATTGTATTTTTCTATCAACTTATCAATTTTTGATTGTTGGTATAAATCTAAATGGTTTACTAATGTTTCAAATCTATCTGAGTTTATATGTTCATTGAAATTTATTTCACATTTACTCATGGTTTTAGTATCTTGTTTTAATACCTCAGAGTTTAATAAAAATCCTTCTTTATTTTTGTCACCTAGTACATCAGGAATTTTGACATTTATTATCTTTGATTTATCATTTTTTAAGTATTTTTCGTTTCTCATATCCTCTTCAATTGAGGTTACCGTCTTTTCTTTCGGATTGTTACATTGTATGATCTTCAATTCTTCATTTTGCATTAATTTTAAGTTATTGATGCAATCCAACCCGATTAGAAAATCATAGTTAAAGTTTTTATTATCTACTACAAAAACATCCATATTTGTTACAATATTGTAAATTTTTATTTTTAATGTTACCATATTACCCTTTGTTTTTTTCTCGCCATTAATAGCTTTCAAGTTAAGTTTTTTTATATTATTTGTATTTTCTTTTGGCTGTATCTTCAATAACTTTGCATTTATTAATGACACATTTGAACCTGAATCATAAATTCCCGAAACATTTCAAATATCATTTAATATTAACTTTACTTTTATTGATGGTAGCACTTTTAGTTTTTTGGATTCTCCTCGTTTAGCTCAATTTCCAATTCTGAGTTATTTACAGTTCTTAAAACTGTTTTTTTATTTTTCTCTTTAAACCAGCAATTTCCCTCTGGATGGTAACGTATCCCTCTTTTCTCGCAGACACAGATTTGGCATGGTTTTTTTTTCTCAATTTTTATTGATCTATTGTCAGAATATATATTATTTTTTTATATCATATTTATTTTTCCCAACAAAATGTTTCAATCTTCCTAATTCGTTGTAAAGATCTTCCGTTCCTTGTAAAGTTTCTCTGTTAATTGTATCAGCCACATAATTAGGTAAGTCAAATGCTATAAGGTCTATGAGTGTCCCAGTATCAATTGATTTTCTTACTTCCAATAACAATTTTTCTTTTTTTAAAGTATACTCAAGTAACGAACCTGCTTGATATTTAAAAGCTAGAGCATGTCTAATCGGTCACCATCCTTTGTTTGCAAACGTCTCACACAAACTTTTCTCTCATTTGTTCTACTCTGATGCCACTGTAAGTTTTATTAACATGCAGCTATACCAATCTATGCTAAAGTATTCCAAAACATTTTTTAGCATTTCAATTTTCTTTTTATCTTCATTGATTTGGAAACGTTCACATTCTATATTAAAATCCCTAATCCACTGGTAAGCGTTTGAGTTCCTGCCATTGAATTTCACTATCATAAAATCCTTTGCAATTTTCCCTAGATTTTGAGTTTCAGATTTTATTTGTTTATCTTCAAGCAACTTCTTTAACAATTTTTCAAACGATTCATTTGAGTCACTAGGTATAGATTCAACACTATTTGTTTCTGCTAAAATTTCTTCCAAGTAAAAATATCGTTAAACTGTAGGATTTGTTCTTCATCCAAATATATTTTTGACAGTGTTGGGATGTACCTAGGTAAATGTACCTAGGTACAAGTACCTAGGTAGTTTTTGTGTACCTAAGTACCTAGAAAGGTACTTTTTAATTTATGTACCTTTACCTGTACCTAGGTACTTTTTAGAAAGTACCTTTGTACCTAAGTACCTAATAAAATAGTTACTTTTACGCGTACATGTATTGTATAGTTTATATATTTGTTTCGGATTTAATCACATTTGAAATTACTAAAATCTTCCAAAAATAGTACATGACCTACGCAATTTTTCCTTAATGATACCCGAAGGGTACCGCTAATGTGTATAAAACTTCCTTGTTAAAAGTGCAAATGTAAGCATCAGTGACAGCACACTTAAAGACAGCCCTCAGATGAATCATTTACAACAATGCAATCGGACTGTTAACATGAGTAGCCAGGGTATCAAACCGAATGCGATAAATTTCGAAACGTAATAATTTGTATAAAATAGAAGATGATTTTTAGAGAAAAGAGTTGTGGAGTTTTAGGAAAAAGCAAACAATTACTGATTATATAACACAATGACATTATAATAAAATTTATTACGAATCGTATTTCTGCTTATATAAACAATACGTGCTTAATGACTTATTCTAAAAATGACATATTTGAGTTTGTATTATACTAAATTACATAAACATAGCCGAGAACATAAGTATAACGGGTATAACCAACGGTATAACATAAATGCTGTAAGCACGACCTCAACGAAAATTAAGGTGTCGTATATGTCGAATAGCAAGTCTTCTCGGATAAGTACAAATGATCGAAAAACATTTAAGAAGAAGTAATCCTATTTTTATTATTAAATAATGCACTTCATACAATAAACAACAATAGCATTGCTCAATAAACTGCAATTACAAAAGTTGTATAAATTTTAATATCTTTACTGAGATTCACACCATCAGCTACTGTGTGTGTCATCAACAGTGATTAATATAGTAGCGTCGTTGATTGATTTCAATCACTTCATGCATTTTATAGCTGTAATTATTTCTATCGTTTTTCAATGAGATCGCACAAATAAGAGTTGGCTTACTAAATTTGTATTTTCTATGATCATAAATAAGTACCTAAAAAGTACCTGAAATTCTAAGGTACATTTTTTTTGTACCTGTACCTGTACCTAGGTACGTTTGCCAAATCTGTACCTGGACCTGTACTTAGGTACTTTTAAATAAATGTACCTGTACCTGTACCTAGGTACCAAAAAATGAGTACCTGTCACAACACTGATTTTTGATATGTCATCTGTCAGAGTTATCCATATTTTCCTTATTTGATACCTTTTATTTAACGATTTTCTTACTTTGACATAGTTTTGAGTATTTGTAATAAATTGATGCAAGTTATTGCAGGTTAGAACTCGACTGGTATTTCAAAAATCTGTTAAATCTTAATCTTTCCATGTGTCGTGGAATATTTGCAGAAAATGTTGTTTTATAATGTTATTATTATATCTTTTATAATCAAAGATTTAATTGCTTTTCTATAAAACTTAAAAGTTTTTATTCAACAAATTCATTTTATATCAACAACAAAAACTCACCTAAAAATTAAAGAAAACAACATTTAAAGTCCTTATATCTAGAATTAATTTTTCACAAAATCTTGCAATTAGACAAATGTAAAAAAAAAAACTTTAGACCCGAAGTATCCCATGAGCCCTGTACATGGATAAGGTGGTTTTCCTTAAATACATATTTTATTTATATGCCCCCGTCTACACAGAAGATAATAATCGTGTTGGATCAAACATTGCAGGGCAATGAGTACGTATGAGTACTTTCCGAAGAAGTGGCAACAGACGACGAGCAATCTCTGGATTCAGATGATGATTCCGTAGAAGATCAAGACGGTGATGAAGTAAGTGATCATAATAGTGATAGTGAGCAAGAAATTCAAGAAGACGAGTTAGTGAGTATCACACCTGTTCAGTCGCATGTCGGCGGACGTGACCATTTATATTTTGACATAAAAGATGGATAGAGATGGAAAAAATATTATCCAACAAAAAATATTTAAACACGCCAAGAAAATATAATTGTGAGACTTCCTGGAGTGATTGGTCAAGCAAGAAATGCACACTCACTATTAAAATGTTGGTAACTCTTTTTTGATGACTCTATACTTCATCAACTAGTGGAAAGTACAAATATTAACACAGAAAGCAAACGGGGTCGCTATACAATTAAGTCAGATGTAAGACCAACAAACCTTTCAGAAGTAGAAGTAAAAGCATTCATAGGCTTACTCTACCTAGCTGGCGTATACCATGCGGGAAGAACCTTTTATTTTCGAATTTTAGTCTACCGACTTGAGACTTTGCAAAAAAACAAGAGGCAAATACCAAAAGATTTTTTTACAAAGAGGCCTAAAAAATCAAGTATATTTGGTTTTACAGAAGACATGGCCATTGTTTCTTACGTACCAAAGAACAATAAGCAAGTTATTTTATTGTCAACATTACTTCATAATGATACAATTGATGTTGACTCTGGCCAAGAGAATAAACCAGAAATAATCACTTATTGCTACAATGACAAAATATGGTGTGTTGACATTGTTGATCAATTTGAGGCTTGGAATACACGTAGGTGACACATATGTAAGGTCTTTTTAATATTACATGAATAAATTCTTTCGTTATATGTAAATGCAATTCCAACGTTGAATTAAATATTTCACGAATAACATTTTTAAACCGACTTGGTAAAGAGCTTATTATGGAGTATATGAAGGCACGAAGAGTCAATTGTCAACAAGGGGAACGCCATTTATTTTTTGCAACGCAAAATTTCTCTATGCCCAACACACTTGAACGCAACCGAATTTGCAACTGAACACTATATTGTATAAGTTATTTAAAATAAAAGTAGGAATAAGTTAAATTTCATTATTATTATTAGAGAACATAAACTAAACGTAGAATAATGAATGGTTTATAAATAGTGAGAAAAATATATAGCGTACGCATGTATTTATTGGTTTTATTATTAACTTCAATTAACTTACAAAATTAAGGTACTCTCAGCGAATATTTTCAAAGTACTGTGTGGATATTTTTAATTTCCGATATTGGCATTACTGGTTCCCTAGACACCACCCACTTGCCACCCACACTCACCTCACCATGCTTACCTGCTGCTTACTTTGCTGTCTTTGTTTTGCCGGTTACTAAATATATGTCTGCTAACAAAAACAATAATAACCACTTTTATTCTGAGGTATAAGTGCAACTGTTTTCGGGCAACACTGAGCAAGATATACTAAAATATGGGAGAAAAATCAACAAAAATTTGTCGAATTTGTTCACTTGATATAGTAGAAGCTGAGCAGTATTACTTTCTGAATAACGACACTAATGGAATGCTACAATTCAAATTATTGAACCTTCTACCAGAAATTGTAAGTACAACTGATTATGTTCTATCGACTAACATCAAGTTTCTTACAGGATCTAAACATCACACCAAATCCAATTGCTTGTAACAGATGTATAATTGCAATTGAAGAAATATATGAATTTAAGCAACTGTGTATACAAACCGAAATGACTATAAGAAACTTACGACAACAAGGTGTAATTAACGAGGAGTTGTGTGCCGGTAACATGAAAGTCGAACCTTCAAACTTGCAAATCATCAGCAATGACTGTTTAGAAATCAATAAAGATGTACCTGTATGCGTTAAAGAACTTTCAAAAACAGATCTGTATTATTGCTACAACTGCAATTTCAATACTAACAAAAAGACTATTTTGATTCGACACTTGATTCACGAGAATGTAAAAGTGACTGGTGGAAAACCATTTAAATGCAATATATGTGATTACTGTTGTAACCGCAAGGAGCTTTTAAGAACACATATGCGTAAGCACACTGGTGAAAAACCATTTAAATGCAATATATGTGATTACTGTAGTAGCTATATTGGAAATTTAAAAACACATATGCGTACACACACTGGTGAGAAACCATTTAAATGCAATATATGTGATTACTGTAGTAGCTATATTGGAAATTTAAAAACACATATGCGTACACACACTGGTGGAAAACCATTTAAATGCAATATATGTGATTACTGTAGTAGCTATATTGGAAATTTAAAAACACATATGCGCACACACACTAGTGAGAAGCCATTTAAATGCCATATATGTGATTACTGCAGTATCACCAAGAGGGAATTAAAATTGCATATGCGTACGCACACTGGTGAAAAACCATTTAAATGCAATATATGTGATTACTCCTGTTCTGCCAAGCCGAATTTAAAACGGCATATGTGTATGCACACTGGGCTAAAATCATTTCAATGCAACATATGTGATTACTCCTGTACTACCAAGTCGAATTTAAAAACGCATATGTGTAAGCACTCTGGTGAGAAATCATTTAAATGCAATATATGTGATTATTGCTGTATCACCAACTGGCTATTAAAACGGCATATGCATCAGCACTCTGGTGAGAATCCATTTAAATGCATTACCTGTAATTATTCTTGTATTACTAAGAAGCAATTAAAACAGCATATGAGTAAGCACACTGGTGAGAAACCATTTAAATGCAATATATGTGATTTTTGTTGTATCACCAACTGGCTATTAAAACGGCATATGCATCAGCACTCTGGTGAGAATCCATTTAAATGCATTACCTGTAATTATTCTTGTATTACTAAGAAGCAATTAAAACAGCATATGAGTAAGCACACTGGTGAGAAACCATTTAAATGCAATATATGTGATTACTATTGTAACCGCAAGGAGCATTTAAGAACACATATGCGTAAGCACACTGGTGAAAAACCATTTAAATGCAATATATGTGATTACTGTAGTAGCCAAAATGGAAATTTAAAAGCCCATATGCGTAAGCACACTGATTAGAAACCATTTAAATGCAAGATATGTGATTACTGTAGTAGCCAAACTGGAGATTTAAACAGACATATACGTAAGCACACTGGTGAAAAACTATTAAGAACAGATATGGGTAAGCACACTAGTGAAAAATCATTTCAATATTTGATTTCCGCTGTATCACAAAGTCATATTTAAAATTGCATATGCATGAGCACATTGGTAAAAAAGTATTTTAATGTAATATATATGATTACTGTAGCAGCCAATCGACACATTTAAGAACTTGTCTCCATAAACACAATAGTGTAGTATATCGTAATAAAATAAAGTATTCCTATTAACGTTTTGATTTTATTGTAAAAGAAAACACGTACAGTTAACGAAATCTTTTTTTTTTTTGCTATGACTACATGCAATTAACTTGGCTACGTACAACATAGTCTACTGCGTATACATCTCAGCAATTTAATTTAATTATATCTCTTGCTACTATCTATCTAAATTTAACAAATTCTTTTTATATTTGTTTTTATTTTACTTAATTGTCGGAGATTAATCATTCCGATGCTGATAATTGTATTAATACTCGCGGTCTTGAATACATTGCAATTGTAGTTAGTTTCGCGGTGTATTTGTACGTGGAATTTTCACAGTTATTACACGCCGAATTCATTGTATTTATATGGACAAATACACGTCAAACCAACGGTGATTACAAGGTAGTTTTTGACCGTGTATATGCGCCGTGGAATCTCAATGAATATAGCGTGTAAAAAAATACTGTTTGATTATACGGTGTTGGTGTTTGCACCATGGTTTCAAGTTCGCTACAACATAAATTAATGATGGAACTTGAATCGGTATAATGAATTTACGCTTATACTAGCGAAGTTTTATGGGCGCTCAAATTTTGGGAACACTTGCAACATTTCTAATATGGAGTCTTCTAAATATCACTATTTTCGCTTAAACTACTCAAAACACTCAATCAGAACTGTGTTTTACACCATAATGAGTTATGTAGAAATAGTAAACACACAACAATGGTTATCAGGTTTTATTGTTATCAGCTATTTATTTCTTAATGTTTTGCATATGGTATCGTAATTTTTGATTTATAACGATCAAGTTGTTAATTATTAACAATATGATTATTTTATTTAATTGGGAACGTATTTATTTTGATTTTTTACATATACATTTATTTACATTCTAATTACAAAATCGTAACTTAGTAACACTAATTCGTATCCTTATGGACACCTCCCTTTTTACAATAAGTTATTGAATTTTAGTAAACAAGATAGTCATTTAGTTCAGCAGAGGCGATTTTATTGTTTTATAATGTAATAGTAATAGCATTTATTTTAATAAGTTAATTGACCTTTGTGGGTGCTGAACTTATACGTAAATTGTAGGAAATTAGAAAGACGCGTAATTGCATTTCCCGTCTAACGAAATAGCTAAGTAAGTCACCTCAATAAGAATCGATAAGTTCAATTCTTAACAAAGTTCAAGGAGTATTAGAATGGTAGTATTAAGAATAAGTAGTGATTGATAAAGGGTTTTATTTAACGAACCTAATACCCAAAAGAAGGTGTACATCACAGTTCTAACTGGCCTAGTTGATTTTGGTTTCATTTATTTTTATTATTATTATTGTCTTAGTGGGTATCATTAGGTTCCTTTACTAGTTTTTTTATGGGTATGCGGCTCATTATTATTATTATTATTATTACTAAATAATCTATTTTGACTAACATCATCGCTTACATCTATTCTCTCAGTCTATTTCACGATTTGACTTCGAGTTTCTTAAATCATAGCGATTTCGTCTTAAGATATCTGAAGCAGTATTGATTAAATAAGAGCGAGGAGATTCGTGTTTGGCTGTTATATACGCAGATTGCCATTCGTTATTTTTACGAGACTACTTTATCGCCTTTTTTAAACACGGGCTTTTCTTTTTCATATTGATTGTAATAATTTTGAAATCGATTATTTTTTACTAGCAGTTTATGTTTAAAGTTTGATGTAAACATTTTTGGCTTGTCAATAATTGGTAATTTAGGTTTCCTTAAAATCCTGTCAGAACATCCCCTCTCTTTTATAATAAGAAAGAAACGTTGAGTAATTAAGTGACATAGTCTTTTAAATACGAGGGTCTTTTTACGTTACGCACTGCCCACACAGCACAAGCATATCCAATGGATATGAAATGTACACACCAACCATGGATACCGGAGGTGCATCGAACATCCATATTTAATATTATGGAGCAAGGATGGAGGTCCATTGGATATATCATTCCGTCACGGAAAGATCTTCATAGTATGTCCATAGGACCTCCAGGTGGATAAACATTTTACATCCATATGGAGATATATTGAACAGTCATATGAACGTACAAAATACATACATATGGAGGTTCAATGAACATTTAATTAAAGTATAATAAACATTCATTTTTTTATAGAACCTTCATATGTAGGTAAAATATATGTGCATATCTATATATTAACAAAAAATATGGCCACACGTCAAATAAAGTCAATACAAAATGCCAATAGTGATATTTTCCAGACGCAACAACTCCGGTTGGTCCACAGAAAATATGACCACTTGTTCATTTTCACTCAAACACAATCGAACTTTTTTATTTACACATTCTCTCATTTTTCTAGAGCTTTTATCCATTATTTATATTATAGGAATCCAAATACTTACTAGATTAATGTACAGCAAAAGTAAATTCAAATATGCAAAAATACCTTGTCTTTACCCAATAAACACATCTGTACTGGCAATGTACTCCTTAGCCGGCACTCAGAATGCTGGCAATGTACTAAAATGAAGTACACTGCCGGTAACCAGGTGACACACCGGCCGATATATTGCCGAATGAATCTTGCCAATGCAGAAATTGCATCGAACCAATATCGGCAAGTTATGTATATTAATACAAGTTAAATGCAGAATGCCAGTGAAATCTGTGCAATATAATATATACTTTGCCATCACATAAATAGTGCGCAATTTTAAAAGCATTGGCAATGTTAGCAACTTAACACAAATTAAATGCACACAATGGTATTATCATTTTTAATTTAATTAATAAAACAATTTGGAAACTTAACATACAATGTCCATATATGTACTGAAAAAAATTTAAAAAATATAAAAAACCTATTTACATTCATTCTGTGCTTATGTTTATTGGCGTCTTTCGTACCCACTACTCCTGGTGTTTATTGCGTGTTGTAAAGCTGCACCACAATTTGAATTTTTTCTTATGGATACTGTAAAATAAAAATTACATTGTAATGCTACTCAAATAACTTATGCACTTTTTTAGCAATTTCTAAACTAAATTTTGAAGTTTTTGAAGTAATTATAAAGAATTGCTTTGTAAAAAGTCGTGAAATAAAATACAACATGAAAGTCAAGTTTGGCAGTAATGCACTTGAAATCACATTACGTTAATATACATATAAAGTTAATGTTTTAAGTTTTAACCTATAAACTATAAAATACTCTGAAGCCTCTTACCATAAATTAAATTTTAAATATTTTTACAAATTTATTTTGCTTGATCCAGACCAATTACTTGGTTAAAACATGTCTCGTTTGCTGTATCTTTTTATCCAACAAAGTAGATTGAATCGATCTAAAAAAAAATTTCAATTAAATACAACTCAGCAATAAGAATAATGAATTCAGAAATTGTAGATAACTTACAAACTGGCTCTTAGATTACAAATTCCAAAGTCATTTTATATTTGTGCGAAAACGTGTTAGTTTTTAGGTTATATATTTATTATTAAGAAATAATTTATATTTGAATTTAATACTTACTTATTTTGTTAATCCATCTTAAATGATGAAAAACAAACAAATTTTTTCGAAATTTTAAAGCACAAAATGGTTTGCATACGATAAATACAAGCTAAACAAAAAGCCAAAAAGTTTGCGTGTGCAATAATTCCTTAAATAATTCAGTGGCGATAATATACGCGAAAACCTTGGCGAAAACAAACGAACAACGAAGAAAGTTTAAATTAAACCGCGCCAAGTATTTTTTTTTACTTTTTCAATTTTTCATTAAATTTGTTGTTGCATGTTAAATATTTACTACAAATGTTAAATTTTAGAGAATTTAATTATTTCTAAATAATTTTGATAAAAAATAGCAACTCACAAGATTATGTAACATGATACATAAAAAAAAATGTTTCCGAACATAACACTTATAACATTTAAGATAATCCTATTTCACAGATATCCATGAATGTATATAAGGTGCATATATAATGGAGATTAAACTACGGATGTACATCAATGGATATTATATCATCACTCCTAACCACTCCGGATATAACTTCAATTTCTGTAACACTTTCACCATAACTGTTATCTAATTGTACATTAGGTTGAAATTCTACATTTTGATCGATACAATTGTCTAATCTAGTGTTAGTAGTATCGACTGTATTAGCAGATGATGGGTTAGGAGTGACCACGTATAAGGTTCATCATTAAATTGAGGAACAATTTCATTAGAAACAAAGTTATGATGTTTTGCTGGTATTAAAAACTATATATTCCTTCCTTGCCTGCAGTATGAGTTTCGACAAGATAGGACTTTGGTTCCTTAAGCTTTCGAATAACTTTTCCATATGTTTTGAGATTAGTCACCCATACACTATCATTGACTTTTAACTCTGAAAGCTCTTTGGTGCGGTGACGCCTATTATAATTTCGCTTCATGTTATCCCTGTAGCTTCCCTCCCGCTGGAAAACTAAGCTTGTATCAACCGTTTGATTAAGAAACTTCGGTAAAATTGGAAGAGAAGAACGAATTTTTCTGTTAATAATTATTCGGCTGGGGTAAAACCATTTTCCAGAAGGGGTGGTACGGTACTCCAACAAAGATAAGAATAAATCATCCTCTTTTTTAATAAGCTTTTTAGCCGTTTTTATTGCAGCTTCAATGCATCCATTAGACTGAGGATATTTAGGACTGCTTGTTATATAAACAAAATCAAATTTTTTTGCAAATTTTTTGAATTCACATTGGAATTGGGGTTCATGATCTGATCTAACTATTTCTGGTAGACCGTACCTAGAAAACAATTCTTTCAATTTGGTGATGATCACATTTACGGTCATTAATTGAAGCTTAAAAATTTCTAAGAACCGAGAAAAATAAACAGTTATAATTAGGTACCACGTCCATCATTTTTAAACAAGTCAAGTGCAATATTTTACCATGCGCGATCCGGAAATTCGTCTTTAAAGAAATGCTCTTTTATATTAACTCTGAACTCAATGCAACGTGGACAATTACGAACTAGATTTTTTATTTTAGTCGACAATCTTGCCCGTCAAACAGAAGACTTAGCTATAGCTCTACACTTTACTATGCCTAAATTTAAAAAAATGTCTTTTCGGTGTACGATCATCAGCATTTTTGGGTCACTCCATATCAGGTAATGGGATTTCTGTAGACCCCGAGCGAATAAGCTTGTCAAATTTCCCGAACCATCTGATAAAAACGAACTTTTACGTTTTTTGGGCATGGTTAATTTTTCATTTTGGTTTATTCCCAACAGGTCTGATGTCTTAGAACCACTGACTTCTGTATTAAAGAAATATGTTTCTTTTTTTTGGAATCATGCTCAAAAACGAGCCTTTGAAAAAATAAAAAAATTGCTGTCTTGAATATTTCGATCCGAGCCAGAAAATCATAACTTCTGCTGATGCCTCTTGCTTTGGTATTGGCTCATGTCTTGATCAAGAAGATGAAAATGGGAATAAAAAAAGTCGTATCTTATGCATCTAGATTATTATCAAAAACGGAGCAACGTTACGTCCAAATTGAGCGTGAAGTGTTAGCTTTGACCTGGTCATGTGACAAATTTTTCGAATATGTTTACGGCGGGTTGAAAGTCCTCATTGAAACGGATCATAAATTAACGCCGCGTCTTCAGAGATTTAGGTTGAGACTTTTAAGATATGACTATGAGATTCATTATGTTCCAGGCAAAGAATTAATAATTGCGGACGCATTGTCGAGAAAATTTGAAAAAAACTCAGTATTTCTTGAAAATGATGAGTTAACTTTAGAAACCGATACTTTTGTAAACTTAATAACTACAAATTTTGAAATAGAACCGTACTTTTTAGAAGAAATTCAATCCGAGCAAAATAACGACCTCGTTTGTTTAAAGCACAGGCAGTATATTAATTCAGGTTGGCCTCAGAAAAATAGAATACATCCAGAAGTATCTACTTATTTCTAATAAAGACATAAAATTTTAGAATGCGACGGTTATTTATTGCGTGGTTTACGCATAATTATTCCTCAATCTTTCCAAACAAAAACTTTAGTTTTCATTCATCAAGGTCACCAAAGCATAGCAAAGTGTAGAGCTAAGTCTTCTGTTTGGTGGCCAGGATTGTCTACTAAAATAGAAAATCTAGCTCGTAATTGTCCACGTTGCATTGAGTTCAGAGTTAATATAAAAGAGCATTTCTTTAAAGACGAATTTCCGGATCGTGCATGGCAAATAATTGCACTTGTTTAAAAATGATGGAACATATGGTACCTAATTATAACTGATTATTTTTCTCGCATCTTCGAAAGCTTCAATTAATGCCTGAAAATGTGATCATCACCAAGTTGAAAGAATTGTTTTCTAGGTACAGTTTACCAGAAATAGTTAGATCAGATAATGGACCCCAATTCCAATCTGAATTCAAACAATTTACAAAAAAAATTGGTTTTGTTCATATAACAAGCAGTCTTAAGTTTCCTTAGTCTAATGGATGCATCCAAGCTGCAGTGAAGGCTGCTAAAAACCTTATTAAAAAAGGTGATGATTTATTGTTATCTATGTTGGCGTACCGTACCACACCTCTGGAAAATGGTTTTACCCCAGTCGAATTATTATTTAACAGAAAAATTCGTTCTCCTCTTTCAATTTTACCGAAGTTTCTTAATCAGACGGTTGATACAAGCTTAGTTTTCCAGCGGGAGGGAAGGTACAGAGATAACATGAAGCGAAATTGTAATAGGCGTCATCGCACCAAAGAGCTTTCTGAGTTAAAAGTTAATGGACGCGTTCAGGTAGACTCAGCGGTGCTCAGCAGCTGACAGCGAATGAGAAACAGCGTAAGCAGCTTTGTTAAAATTACCTGAACACACAAAAATCGCGAGTTTTTAAATATCATCTGTTGCATTATCAGTAAATTAATAAATAAAACTTGTATTTAAAGTATGTAGTTTTTTTTTAAGAAAAAATTTAATCGTGTAAATCGCCTAGAAAAAATTTTGATCTCTTGATAATCGTACATTGAAAAAATAACTATCCTGAAAAAGCGCTGAGTAAGTAAACGGAAAAAAATTACGCTGAGTCAAATGGCGACCGCTGAGTAGTTAAATAGCCAAATACCTTAGGCCTCAGTCACACTGCACCACCGTCAACCACCCACGGCCATCAACTAAATTTCAAACGTTTATCAACAAATGGCGCTGGTCACACTAAGCCACTGCTAACCATCAACTATCATCAAACGGTGGCCACCTATGGTGGCCACCAGTTTGAAATTTTCAACTTGTCGGAAATTTGGTGGTTGGTGGTCGACGGTGATTATGAATGCGCAAGCGCCAATGAACATCTGATGTTATCATGTTTACATTTTAACAGTGTCTCTATTTAGTTTTATTGTAGTGGCTATTTATCATCACGCAAAATGAGTAAAAAAATATGCTTATGGTCTTCTGTAGAAATAGACACTTTAAGTTATAATGTACTGTAGATGAGTAAGAGCGCCAAATTTAAAATATGATACTACTGTATCGGTGGCTACTAGTTGGTGCAGTGTGACTGCACAGAAACATTTTAGTTGATTGTGATGGGTGCGGTTGTTAGTGATAGTGGATGGTTGTGATGCAGTGTGACTGCGGCCTAATAACAACCATAAGGGACACTTCTGTCGGCACCTTTGATGTTCCAGTCAGAAACAATAGATTAACGACCGCCATATTCTTATGTGTGCAAACTAGCGTATGCGCTCTCAATTTTTTTGCGCGGGAAACTACTGAGTGTCCCTTATGGTTGTTATTATGTGGTATGGGTGACTGATCTCAAAACATATAGAAAAGATCTTGTCAAAACTCATACTTGCAATTTTGGTTTGAATAGATGGTTTTTAATACTAGCAAAATATCACAACTTTTTTTCTAATGAAATTGTTCCTCAATTTAATTATAAATCTTACGTGGTCACTCATACAGCATCATCTGCTAATACAGTCGATACTACGAACACTAGATTAGACAATTGTATCAATCAAAATGTAGAATTTTAACCTGAAAGTTATATCCAAAGTGGTAAGAGTGATGCCGATAATGACGAACGTGTTAGAAATAGTAGACCAGTGCGTAACGTAAAAAGACCCTCGTATTGAAAAGACTATACTTAATTGCTCGTTTCTTTCTTATTATAAAAGAGGGGAATGTTCTGTCAGGACTTTAAGGAAACATGACAACTTTGCATGGGGATCCCGCTAAAAGATAGAGATAAGAAAGGAGCGCAATCAGCAGTTATTATTATTATGATGGGTGTGTTACTTTTAGCATGTAATGTAACGTTTGCAACGCTTATATAACTATACTTTGACTATACTTACGTACTGTCTTCGTCCTCTTCAACTACTTCTGTGATACAATAAATATATATTCTGTGTTATCACTTCTGTTGTGTTATTTGTTCTTTTACAGTTGCGGGTAAAGTTAAACGATATGTCCCTAATTTAGTTTTTTTCCATTGTTTTGGCGCCTTTTTATACTTAATTTATAATTTAGCATCACAAAGAAAACCAACGTAACAAAGTTCAGCGTCGTCTGCTCAAGATACTAATTCTATACAAGTAACTTCTAATTCAGTGTCTACCTATCGATTTCTATTCGTTCTGTTGCAATTATCGTAGATCCATCACCAGGTGATAAGCCTAATTCAGTTAGAATTCACGGATTTTGTGATGCAAGCGAAAATGCTTGCATTTATATATACACAGCGATGACAAAAACGGAACCATACAATCAAACTTAATTTGTTCAAAATTGCAAGTGGTCTCTTTAAAGTCAATTAGCATACCGCGGTTATAACTTTGTGGCGCAGTGTTATTAGTGGATTTGATGTTAAATTCTCTTAAACTCGTTAGGATTGATTAATTATAAAACCTTTTATTAGGTGGACTCGACTATTGTTTTAGCGTGACTAAATTCGAAGTCTCGAAATTTTAATATGTTTGTTGCAAGTCGTATAAGTCACACAAATTTTAACAGCGTCTGGCAATACGTTCTTATGCAAGATAAATCTTGATCCGTGACGTCAGCCGTAGACCACGCGTCGGTTTAAATGGACTTTTTGCATACACAAGATACGACAGTTTCACGATTTTTTTATAACATTTATCACATTTGTTGGTGTTTTACTCGTAAAAACACTTGCCTACTAGTTGTTTATAAGAATTTCTAATTCTCCTGGTTGAATTTGAAAATTAATTAAATTATTTATATTATAAAATCTTAAGCTTTCGCGGTTGTTTTGTTTAAGATTATAAGCGACTTTCGGCTTAGGCCGCGTCGTAGTTAAACACCCAGACTTTTTAGGCTTGGTCTTGGTCTCCTATTGAGACCCAAAACAAGAAGTAGAACTTGGCCTTTGCCGTATTATGTCGTTCGTGAACCCAAACAAACTTACGTTTCGCAAGACATTGCAGCTTGCATCTTCAGAGTGGTAAATGTCACTAAAGTGACAGTTGCAAGAAGAGACTAGGATCAAGCTTAAAAAGTCTTGGTTGTGCGGATGCATGGTGTGTGGTATAACCAAAGGCAACAATGATCATACATCATGTATAGTACACGCAGTTACGTTACTACTGTCATAGGAGTAGCTAGTGCAACTCACGGTTATATTCGTTCTACATTTAATCATAAATCTATTGTATTCTGTAGTTAATAATAATAAACTCATAAATAATATAGTTTAATTAAATAAAACTACAACATGGCGCAGTCGGTAAAGTAAAAATCGTGAGTGCAAGTAAAAAAAAAAGTGCGAAAAAAAAAGTGATTGACTAATTAAAATGGGTGACAGCCGAGGAATAACCCCGATGAAAGCTGGAGGAAACCAGGCCGAGAACTGGAGGTTATGGAGGTCTCGTTTTGAAAATTATTTAACAGCTAGCGAGATTGTGAAAAAAGAAGAAGCGACCCAATGTGCACAATTACTTCACTACATAGGGGAAGAAGGGTTCAAGATTTATACAACTTTCAAAATGGAAGAAAGTGATAAAAATAAGTTACAACCACTTCTTGATAAATTCGAAGCGCACTTCTTACCGAAAGAAAATATATCGTACGAGCGTTACAAATTTTTTTCGTATCGTCAACAAGAAGCACAAACGTTCGAACAGTTTATAACCGAATTAAAGAGTCGAGCCATGAAATGTAAATTAGGAAATTTACAAGACGAACTCATCAAGGTAATGATCATCTGTGGGGTGAACAGCGCTAATGCGACAACGATGAGAGAAAAATTACTGCAAGATGACACCTTAACATTAGAAAAGGCGATCGACCTATGTATAATAATTGAAACTTCGAAAGAACAAACGGGAGCCATAGAATCCAGCGAAATGAAGAAATTCGAAAACGTGGAAACTGTACAAAAATGCAACAGGGGCCGAGGACCAACAAAAGCCGACAACGTATTAATACAGAAAACTAGGTCAGGTAAACCAAAACAAATAGTAAACTGTAAAAAGTGTGGTAAGAATCACATAAAAAATAATTGCCCGGCATTTGGTAAAATATGTTCTTTTTGCAAAAAGAAAAATCATTTCCAAACGGTTTGTTATAACATTAAGTATATATAATCAATGGTTATAATAAAAGAAATAATCCGGAGAAAAATAATAGTGTAAGTGAAATCCGTGAGAAAAATAATTATATGTTCGTGGGCTCTGTAGAAGTAAACGAGATAAGGCACGAACATAAAGCATGGGTCACCAGTTTAGAAATAAATAACAAAATGATTCAAATGAAAATTGATACTGGTGCCATGGTTAATGTTCTTCCCATTAAGATAGCAAATTCTTTAGGAATTACGTCAACGGAAATTAAAAAGACAAACATTAAATTAAATTCGTATACCGGTGATAAGTTGAAAGTATTAGGTACATGTAAATTAACTTGTTTTAAAAACACAGAAAAACATGTCATAACTTTTTATGTTGTAAATTCAAACACAAATGCAATTTTGGGTTTAGAAACGTCATTAGAATTAAAATTAATTAAAAGATTAGAACAACAGGAAATAAATTCAATTGAGGTTTCAGAAAATATTAATAAACTAATTCAAAAATATGGAGAAATATTTTCAGGAATTGGGTGTATAAAAGGAGTACCGCATCACATTAAAATTGATAAAAATGTAAAACCTGTGGTTCATCAAACGAGAAAAGTTCCCTTGCAACTTCAAAATAAATTAAAAGATACACTCGATCAATTAGTAAAATCGGAAATCTTGACCAAAGTAAACGGTCCGTCAGAATGGGTAAACGCTTTGGTTATTGTTAGAAAACCGGACGAAAGTTTAAGAATATGTCTTGACCCCAAAGATTTAAACAATGTAATTAAACGCGAATATTGCGAAATTCCGACAATCGAACAAATAACGAGTAAAATGGCGGGCGCGCAGATTTTTAGCACTTTAGACGCAACAAGCGGGTTTTATCAAATTGAATTAGATAAAGAAAGCGCGGATTTATGTACGTTTGGCACTCCATTCGGAAGGTATAAATTTAATAGATTGCCGTACGGAATAAAATCAGCTCCGGAAGTATTCCAAGCTAAATTTAAAGAATTATTTGCAGGTGACGGAGTAGATGTCTATATAGACGACATTGTTGTGTGGGGTAAAAACGTAAAAGAACACAACGAACGTCTAGAACGTGTTTTAAAAATCGCGAAAGAAAATAACGTCACATTCAATAAAAACAAATGTAAATTTGCGCAGGAAAAAATTCAATATATGGGTCACATTATTTCTAATCAGGGCATTGCAGTGGAAATAAGTAAAATAGAGGCAATAATAAAAATGCCTAGTCCAACGGATAAAGCTGGAGTACAACGCGTTTTAGGTATGTTAACTTACGTTAGTAAATTTATCCCTGGATTTTCGGCAACTACATCACCGTTGCGCGAGTTACTACGAAAAGATGTAGAATTTCAGTGGCACACTGAACACGAAAAAGCTCTGGCAGAATTAAAAGAAATATTGGTCAAAAGTCCCGTATTAAAATTTTTCGATATAAATAAAGATACGATCATATCGGTAGACGCGTCAAAATCGGGATTAGGTGCAGTAATATTGCAAGATGGTCTTCCATGCGCGTATGCTTCAAAATCGATAACAGAAACTCAAACTAGATACGCACAAATCGAGAAAGAGCTTCTGGCTATTTGTTTCGGAGTGACACGTTTTAACGATTACGTGTACGGAAAAAGAGTGACGGTCGAAACCGATCACCAACCATTAATTTCCATATTTAAAAAACCTTTAAACAAGTGCCCAGCTAGATTACAACGAATGATGTTGCAACTACAAAAGTATGATCTAGAAATAAGGTACAAACCCGGTAAGCTTAATATTAGCAGACGCTCTGTCAAGAGCATATTTAACAGAATCAGAAGAAGACGCAGAAGATGAAGAAATGCATGCTCATGTCTGTCTTATAACGGAACAGATACAAGCAACCCCGGAAAAAATTAAACAATTCAAAATCGAAACTGAAAAAGACGCGGAATTACAAGAATTAAAGGCGGTAATATTAAACGGGTGGCCAAAAAACTCTAACAAATTAAATGATACTGTAAGACCATACGCCCAATACAAAGCGGACTTAACAGTAATAAATGATTTAATTTATAAGGGACAATGTTTAGTAACTCCAAAAAGACTGAGAAACGAAATGGTAGAAAGGGTTCACTACAGTCATTTAGGCACAACGAAAAGCCTCAAATTGGCAAAAGAATCTCTTTTTTGGCCAGGTATGTCAAACCAAATTAAGCAAGAAATAGAGCAGTGTCATTTATGCTTAAAATATTCAAATTCGTTGAATAGGGAAACTCTTAAATGTCATGATATTCTAAATTTGCCGTGGAATTAAGTAGGGTGTGATTTATTCATAATAAACGAAATAAATTATTTATTGTTAATCGATTATTATTCTAAATATACGGAAATAATTACACTTTATACAAATACAACAAGTAAAAATGTTATAGATAAAATGAAAGAAATATTCGCGAGACATGGCATACCAGTAACCATCGTATCGGATGGCGGACCACAGTTTAAGTCAGGTGAATTCCAACAATTTGCGCGTAAGTGGGAATTCGAACACATAATGTCGAGTCCTACAAATGTACAGTCAAATGGTATGGCGAAAAGACACATTCAGACGGTAAAGAAAATGTTTGTAAAGGTTATAGAAGACAAAAAAGACTTAAATTTAGCTCTTTTAAACTACCGAAATACACCAACTCTTGAAAGTGCGTCTCCCGCAGAAATTCTAATGTCTAGAAAGCTTAGAACATTTATACCATGTACATCAAAAATGCTGAAACCTAAAATTGTAAAAAATTACGGGAAACAGATAGAAAATAGTCAATTCAAGCAGAAACATTATTACAATTTAGGAAAAAGAAATTTGAAAAATATAGATTTAAAAACCAATGTATACATACAACTAAATCCAAAAGGCGTTTGGGTACCTGGCATAGTTATAGATAAATTTAGAGATAGGTCTTATAAAGTGAGAACAAATAACGGATCAATTTTTATTAGGAATAGAAAATTCATTAAACCGGTAAAACAAAATGAAAGTTATTTGTTGTCACCAAATTTACAGAAGGAAAAAGAAAACTGTAATAGGGATGATCAACAGATTAAACATTTTATTGAAATAGAACAAAATGAAACTATAAAATTTAAAGAAAATGACAATTCAGTATCGGAGGCTGAAACAAATCAAAATAACAAAGTTTCTTCTTATGGTCGAAAAATTAAACAGCCTCGGAGATTGAATTTGTGAATAAAATAAATAAATAAAACAAAATAAAGTTTTATAGTTATACTCTTAAGAAAAGGGGATGTGCGGATGCATGGTGTGTGGTATAACCAAAGGCAACAATGATCATACATCATGTATAGTACACGCCATGTACACGCAGTTACGTTACTACTGTCATAGGAGTAGCTAGTGCAACTCACGGTTATATTCGTTCTACATTTATTCATAAATCTATTGTATTCTGTAGTTAATAATAATAAACTCATAAATAATATAGTTTAATTAAATAAAACTACAACATTGGTGTTTAATTACTACGCGGTCTTAGCCAAAACTCGCTTACAATCTTATTTATATTTAGTTAGATATATTCAAGGCGTCATTTTACAATGCCAGAAAGAAGGCGCTCTCTGATTGGTTGCATAATAACCTGATTGCAATCAAAAGCAAAAACCTCAAGATTATACATCACAGGTTTCCAAAAGACACTAATTTAGTGTCTGGCAGAGTTAAAAACGAATGGATTAGAGCTAACAAGATGAACCCTAACACCAGCGTTGTTTCACTCATTTCACACACTAGTTATAAACAAGATTTATAAAATAAATTATTTGGTTTTTTAAATAAAATTGATTCATATTAGTAAAATTAAAAAGTTAATGTATCAAACAACAAATGAAGTTAGTTTTTGTGGAGGTTTTCTTCCGTTCAAGTGAAAAAAATTTAAAGCTTCAGACGTTTAAACGTAATTTCTTTTAAGAAATCATAAAACAATCAACAAAACTCATTAATAAACAAAATATTTCGATTATGTACACTATTGCTTATTAAATAATAGGTAAATAATGTGAGAAACTACCAATGTGACATTAGAAATTGTACAGGTCGACAAAATTAAAGTTGTATTATTATTGTTATTATTAAACTTGATTAAACTTTACTGCTATATAAATAAACATTTTTAGTTTTTTACTATTTTTATCCAAAGCCCGAAACGGCTTCAAGAATCAGCGAAGAAAAATAAGCTACATATTTTAAAATTCAAATATGCTTCGTTGGCGCTGAAATGTGCTCACTAGCAGCGCAGCCAACTGCACGTATTAAAACAATCCCTAGATTAAATAATAAAAAACAATCTGAGGTATAAGTGTCTTCGAGAAACACTGAGCAAGATATACAAAAACATGGATGAAAAATCAACAGAAACTTGTCGAATTTGTTCACTAGAAATAGTAGAAACCAAGCAGTATTACTTTCTGAATAACTACACTAATTTAATGCTACGATTAAAATTGTTGAACCTTCTACCAGAAATTGTAAGTACAACTGATTATGTTCTATTGACTAACTAAAGTTTCTTACAGGATCTAAACATCACACCAAATCCAATTGCTTGTAACAGATGTATGATCGCAGTTGAAGAAATATATGAGTTTAAGCAAATGTGTATACAAACCGAAATGACTATAAGAAACTTGGGACAACAAGGTGTAATTAACGAGGAGTTGTGTGCCAATGACATGAAAGTGGAACCTTCAAACTTGCAAATCATGAGCGATGACTACTTGGAAATCAATAAGGATGTGCCTGTATACATTGAGGAACCTTCAAAAACAGAACTGTATTATTGCTACAACTGTAATTTCAATACTAACAAAAAGACTATTTTGATTCGACACTTGATTCGTGAGAATGTAAAAGTGACTGGTGAAAAATGGTTTAAATGCAATATATGTGATTACTGTTGTAACCGCAAGATGCATTTAAGAACACATATGCGTAGGCACACTGGTGAAAAACCATTTAAATGCAATATGTGTGATTACTGCAGTAGCCAAATTGGAAGTTTAAAAATACATATTCGTAAGCACACTGGTGAAAAACCATTTAAATGCAATATATGTGATTACTGCAGTAGCCAAAATGGAAGTTTAAAAAGACATATGC
The DNA here is from genome assembly GCA_035610365.1 of Aquatica leii. Lineage (NCBI taxonomy): Eukaryota > Metazoa > Arthropoda > Insecta > Coleoptera > Lampyridae > Aquatica > Aquatica leii. The sequence continues at coordinate 12,899,177 of CM069438.1, forward strand.
GTAAGCACACTGGTGAAAAACCATTTAAATGCAATATATGTGACTACTGTTGTAACCGCAAGGAGTATTTAAGAACACATATGCTTAAGCACACTGTTAAAAAATCATTTAAATGCAATATATGTGATTACTGTAGTAGCCAAACTGGAGATTTAAAAAGACATATACGTATGCACACTGGTGAAAGACCATTTAAATGCAATATATGTGATTACCGTAGTAGCCAAACTGGAAGTTTAAAAAGACATATACGTACTCACACTGGTGAAAAACCATTTAAATGCAATATATGTGACTACTGTTGTAACCGCAAGGAGCATTTAAGAACACATATGCGTAACCACACTCATGAAAAACCATTTAAATGCAATATATGTGATTACTGTAGTAGCCAAATTGGAAGTTTAAAATCACATATGAGTAAGCACACTGGTGAAAAACCATTTAAATGCAATATATGTGATTACTGTTGTAACCGCAAAGAGCATTTAAGAACACATATGGTGAAAAATCATTTCAATACTTGATTTGTGCTGTATCACAAAGTCATATTTAAAATTGCATATGGATGAGCACATTGATAAAAAAGTATTTTAATGTAATATATCCCTCATTTAAAACAACAGTGACACAATTAAAAAATTGCATATTTTCACTAAGCTCATTTGAAAATTTGAGGCACAGTTCAAGGCACATATGATTATGAGAAGTCTTTTGAAGCAGACATTTGGACAGAATCATTTTAAGTTACTTGTGCAGCTATTCTTCAGGTTACTTGAAAATAATTTTTGATCAGAAGTGAACTTGGATGACGTGTAACTGTTTCTGAAAAATTTAAAATAAGTTCAACTATAATTATACGACATAAGTCTGCAAAATATCTCATCTTTATTTCTTAATTTCAGTCAATATATTTATTTTAAAAGAACAAAACACTTTGGTTGAATAACCAAACTTCTAGAATAAAGGAAGCATAAGAATGAGAAAAAATAATTCACCCATACTATCAAAGATTCTCATAGTATGACATAAGTTCTTGGAACTGAGGCTTTCTTGTCCTTCGTCTCGTGAAATAGGGACAGAAGGTTATCTTTCTTGATTTTACTGATGCCAATCTTGTTGCTGTATGCTCTTTTTAAATCAACGACGTCAACACCAGTTTTCGACTGATTCTTCCTGGGTGAATCTACCACAAGTTCATTGAATGCTTCTTGGTCGAATGATGTTTTTTAAAAATCTTGTTTTGGAAAATTTTTGTCAACTTTGAATATCTGCATTTCAGCAATCTTCAATTGCGGACAGTTACCGAGCCCTAATCAGGGCTAAATCTTTGAGATCATAGAAATCTTCGTACATCATCTTCTGCACTGCATAGGGTTTTCAATTTTTCTTCGAAGATCTTATCAATGTGATGTATTGTTCAGGGAGGTAAATCGGACTAGCCTTCAAATATTTTTTTACAATTCTTTCAATCAAAGAATGAGCACTATCTCCCTCGTTTTGGGTATGCCCTGTTACTAAATATTTGTGTGTAGTTGTTTTGATGTTTGGCAATTTCTTGATTGCATGCAAGTAGAGTGCCAGGAGGTATTTGTTTTTTTGCTGTCCAGCGCAATTATCCGAGTAAAAGATCACATTCTGCTCACTGTCAAATGTTTCATTCAGCTTTTCTAAATATGTCAGCACACATGAACCAATTTCATTCGCTCCACGATGAGCTTTACTTTCATTCCAGACATAACAAACACATTAATTGCTTTTCAAGTTGTAAATGGTGAAATTAAAAACGTTCAGCTTTGATACGTAAAAAAAGGTCGACGTGGGTCCTCTGGGACAAGGCAACACGATTTGCAAATCGTAAACAGCAACGACGTCTGCGCACTTTTTGTTTTTCTAATCGAGAAAGGAGCAACTGTTTCTCATATTTCTCATTAATTCGTTCGTATCAGAGGTATTTGCGATTTCATATGCTGCACATAGCTCACATTGGTCTTTCTTTGAAGTATAGAATGATATATTGTACTCTTCCTTGAATATTCTATAATAAATGGGATAGGGAACGGAAGTTTTGCGGGCTTCGTCCTGTAACTCCTATGGAGGTCGGCAACTGTGAATCCGCTTTCAAAAAACTCGTATTGGCACGGCAGTTATGACTTGGAATCCGTGGAACGAAGTCTATGTGATCTCTGACGCTGCGTTTCATATCTTTATCTATCGTACTATGGTTGAAATGTTTACCCCTTTGGTCACTGCCAATAAATTGGGGATGTTGATGCAATACGGTTTTTATGGACAATGTGTTTTTAAAGAACAGTTTACACATACGTATATTCTTACTTCCTATATTAAAATAGAATGCATTATTCGGTTTTCTCTTCTCTGACAAATCTATATCTAGGTTTAATAACAGACATGCTGGCTGCAATATCTCTGATCGGTTTTCTTCAGAAATTTTTCCATAGCATTGTAACTTGCAATGTATCTGTGCATTTGTTTCTCCGCAAAGATCTTCTTAGTTTTGTTATTGACATACTCTCTACCGGTGATCCTTAAACGCTTCGAAACATTTTTCTTCCACATTTGATGTCCTAGCTTCCTTTTCTTTACTTTGGTCTTCCTAGTTTCAGAATGTATGTTTGTACCCTGCGTAAGGTATAGATTGATATTTTCTGCTTCAGAATTTGAACATTCGCTACACCCTGGAGCTAGATGATTAGGATGATGCAACGTATTCGGCATCTTTCACAGAGCCGTCTGAGTCTTCACTGAAGCTAGAATGTAATTCGTCACAGCCGAGCTGTTCATTTGGTGTTCCGCAATATCTGAAATTGTGTGTGTACTGCTGCCTTCTTGAATATTCGCTAAAGCAACTAATCGTGTGTCAGTTTCTATAATTTCCGAGAAACAATTATCAATGGTGCCGACGTCACTGGTACCAGTATCCAGCAGCCCAGAGAGATCTGGTTCATTCATTTGGGTAGGTTGGTCAATCGAATCGAGTGAATTGATAGATAATTCCACTTCATCTAAAATGATGTTGCTAGTGCCACCTATGAGAAAAAGTGTATGAAGATTCCTGATTTTGCGTTGTCTAGGATACGTAAGGTACGGCTCGAATACATCTCTGAAAAAAAGTGAAACGAATACAAAACGGCGATATTAAGTTACACTGCAATACACTAATTACAACGTCGATTGGAATTTGATAACTCAAAAGCGAGTAACTCTTATCGAAGATTAATGACACAACTTTGAATGATACACTATTCTAGAAAACTGAATACATAAAATTGGCAAGCATTTAGAGAAAATGTGTCGTTATGGACTGGAAAAATGCACTTACCTAATAGGCTTTTTTTGAGATGTGTCACTGAATAAGTTTAATCCACAGACACCGGTACAACACTGGTTGTGTCACTGTTTCACAACAGGTCTCACAGTTTTTACGCGCCAAGCAATAACGACACTTGCGCGCTCTTTTGGATGGTAGTCGAAGTTTACTTCTGTTGTTATTTCTGTAGATTCTGTACTGATTTTGGCGACGTCTTCTCACATAAAACACAAAATGAAGAATTTTGAGTTGTGACGGTGTTGTTTTAAATGAGCGATATGTGATTACTGTAGCAGCCAATCGACATATTTAGGACCTCGTCTCCATAAACACGATAGTTGTTATAATTACTTTAGTATATCGTACGCACAATAAAATAAAGTATTCCTATAACGTTTTAAATTTTATTGTAAAAGAACACACGTACAGTTAACGAAATCTTTTTTTTTTCACGGTACAGTTTAACGAACTCAGAAGGCGGTTTTAATATCAGCAAGAAGACGACCCAAAATCTTTTGAAACATAAATATATGCACAAAGATTGTAACGCACACCAATTCAAAAAAAAACTTAACCTTAGTATAAACATGAAGAGCGTATACATTCTGAGTTCGTTAAACTGTACCGTGCCGCGGCTGCGACTTAAGGTAATGTTTAAGAGCAGCTACTCGCCGCTAGATGGACTCGAAATTTCTATAACGGTCTGAAATAAATGACTTTAATTTTTATGACAGTTGATAATTTTGAACCTATCATAAAAATAAAAATTCAATCGTTTAATAAACTTCAAATAACTTACATGTTTAAAATCAAATTAATTTATTAACTGAACGATTTGAGAACTTAAATTACCATTAAATAAAATCTCTTGCTCTTGGTCACTGTGTCTTGGTAGTCAGTTTCGTAAACTTTTTTTCTTTGAACTTATAGAATTATCAGAAAATGTTAATATGTTATTAACCACTGGTTAATAATGAAATATTATTTACCTACTATGGAAAGCCGTTTGGGACAGAAACAGTGTAATCATCGAAATATAATTTTATTCATGTATAATAAAATGGGGACGAACTTACAAGACTGTCAAAATAACGACTACTGAAATATTGAACTTAAAAAATAAAATTTGCAAAATATTCAATTGATATAGAATTATTCGAATTTCAATTCTTCTTTTAAATCTGGAACTGAAAACATATTGAGTGACAAAACCGTTTAAAACTGTCACAAAAATTCAAGTGTCATTTATTTCAGACTGTTACACAAATACAAGAAGCGGAATACAAAAATTATATGACTTTCAAGAAAAATTCGTGTTTAAACAATTGAAGTTGTATTTTTATGATAGGTTCAAAATTATCAACTGTCATAAAAATTAAAGTAATTTATTTCAGACTGTTATAGAAATTTTGAGTCCATCTAGCGGCGAGTAGCTGCTCTTATACATTACTTAAGTAGCATAACCGCGGCACGGTACAGTTTAACGAACTCAGAATACGGTTTTAATATCAGCGAAAAGACGGCCCAAAATCTTTTGAAACACATAAATGTATGCACATAAAGATGGTAACGCACACTAATTCAAAAAAAACTTAACCTTAGTTTAAGAATTCGTTAAACTGTACCGTGCCGCGGCTGTGCTACTTAAGTATTGTATAAGAGCAGCTACTCGCCGCTAGATGGACCCGCAATTTCTATCAAAATTTTGAACCTATCATAAAAATACAACTTCAATTGAATGAACACGAATTCTTCTGGAATGTCATAATTTTTGCATTCCGCTTCTTGTAATTGTATAACAGTCTGAAATAAATGACACTTCAATTTTTATGACAGTTGATAATTTTGAAAAATACAACTTCAATTGTTTGAACATGAATTTTTCTGGAAAGTTAAAAATGTTAATCTTTAACTTTTGAAAGTTCATAATCTTTGAATTCGGCTTCTTGTATTTGTGTAACAGTCTGAAATAAACGACACTTGAATTTTTATGACAGTTGATAATTTTTGACCTGTCATTTTTTTTAAACATACAAACTTCTAACAATTATTTTCATAACTCCTGATTAGTTGTCACCTCCTATATAAATAAAACTTCAATTTTTTTGAAAACGCGTTATTTGGATGGTTAAACATGTTATCTTTAAATTAATTTCAACTTGCTGCATCCAATTTTATGGAAGTTGAAGTTTTGCCACTCAATCCGTTTTCAAAATTCCAATTTTAAAAGAATCTTGAATGTAAAAATTTAACAAAAAGAATTTAAATTCGAATAATTCTATATCAATTAAATATTTTGCAAATTTTATTTTTCAATTTCAGTACTCTCTTTATTTTGACAGTCTTTTAAGTTTGTCCACATTTTATTATACATGAATAAAATTACATTTGTTTTTATCGAGAACGAGGTTATGTTTAATTTGAATAGTTTAAAAAATTGACAATAATTTATTTTAAGTAAGCAAATATCAAACGTAAAAAAATCAGTTTTATTATTTTTCAGTAATTATTAACGAAGACGATATTTTAATTGTATATTTGAAAAACTATAAAACTTATGTAAAAGGCACATTTTTGTCCTAACAATATTTTTATGTGTTCAGTATTAGTTTCATCTATTTAAAATGTTAAGTGAGTAAACCCTTTAAAGGTCAAAAGTTTGTAACCACAATTTTAAAAGTTAAAAACATTTCAAAGTGAATTTAAATTTGAAGATTTCTATTGGAGTTTAATATTTTGCAAATTTAATTTTTTAGTTTTAATATTTTAGTACTCGTTATTTTGACAGTCTTGTAAATTTTTCCAATTTTAATTATACATGAATAAAATTATATTTTGATGATTAGTATGTTTACATTGATTTTGTCCCAAACGGCTTTCCATAACCTACGCTTAAAAAAGTACAACTTCACAACTTACTATTATAAATAATGAAAGCCTATACAGCTAGTAGTGGAAAAATAATTTAACCAACGTGACAACGTTGAAAATTGTACATGTTAACATTTAATTTGTATTATTGAATTTAATTTTTATTGAACTTTACTGTTATATAAATGAATATTTTTAGGTTTTCGCTATTTTTATCCAACGCCCAAAAGAGAATTAACAAGTAGAGAAGTTATTTTTAAATTTAAATGTGCACAGATGGCGCTAAAATGTACACACTAGCAGCGCAGCCAACTGTACGTATTAAAACAATCCCTAGATTAAATAATAAACAATCTAACCTGATCTAACCCCAAAAACTTTTTTTTCTTCGAGCAACACTGAGTAAGATATACAAAAACATGGATGAAAAATCAACAGAAACTTGTCGAATTTGTTCACTAGAAATAGTAGGAACCGAGCCGTATTACTTTTTGAATAACGACACTAAATTAATGCTGCAATTCAAATTGTTGAATCTTCTACCAAAAATTGTAAGTGCAACTGATTATGTTCTATCTACTAACATAAACTTTCTTACAGGATCTAAACATCACACCATATCCAATTGCTTGTTCCAGATGTATGATTGCCATTGAAGAATTATATGAATTTAAACGACTATGTATACAAACCGAAATGACTATAAGAAACTTACGACAACAAGGTGTAATTAACAAGGAGTTGCATCCCCATAACATTAAAGTTAAACCTTCAAACTTGCAAATCATCAACGATGACTACTCACAAATCAATAAGATTGTGCCTGTTTGCATTGAGGAACCTTCAAAAACAGATCTTTATTGCTACAGCTGCAATTTCAATACTAACAAAAAGACTATTTTGATTCGACACTCGATAAATGAAAATGTAGAAGTAACTAGTGGAAAACTGGTTAAATGCAGTCTATGTGATTACTACACTATTAGTATGTCAGATTTAAAAGTGCACATGTGTAAGCACTCTGATGAGAAACCATTTAAATGCAATACCTGTAATTATTCTTGTATTACTAATAAGCAATTAAAACAGCATATGAGTAAGCACACTGGTGAGAAACCATTTAAATGCAATACTTGTGATTATTGCTGTCTCACCAAGTGGCAATTAAAACAACATATTCGTAAGCACACTGGTGAAAAACCATTTAAATGCAATATATGTGATTACTGTAGTAGCCAAGTTGGAAGTTTAAAAACACATATGCATAATCACACTGGTGAAAAACCATTTAAATGCAATGTGTGTGATTACTGTACTAACCACTCGGGAAGTCTGAACAGACATATAGGTATGCACGCTAGTGAGAAGCCATTTAAATGCCATATATGTGATTACTGCAGTATCACCAAGGAGGAATTAAAATTGCATATGCGTAAGCACACTGGTGAAAAACCATTTAAATGCAATATATGTGATTATTCCAGTACTGCCAAGCCGAATTTAAAACGGCATATGTGTAAGCACACTGGTGAGAAACCATTTAAATGCAATACTTGTGATTATTGCTGTCTCACCAAGTGGCAATTAAAACAACATATTCGTAAGCACACTGGTGAAAAACCATTGAAATGCAATATATGTGATTACTGCAGTACCACCAAGTCGAATTTAAAACTGCATATATGTAAACACACTGTTGAAAAACCATTTGTTAAATAAAACTCTTTCAATTTAATAAATCTATTATAAGCTACAAGAGCATAAACATTAGCACCACGCCAACAACAACAACAATAGTAATTAGTAGTCGCCGAGGTCGCCGCGCCCAGTATTCCTCCGCGCATGGATCCATCGTCCCCGCCCGCGCCGGTTGGATGCGCGCGAAGAAGAAACCCCTAACATTCGGCCATCCTGAAACAGTTTAATGCCCTCATTAATCACCTGTGTATCATGATTCTAGGAGATCGATCAGATCTAAACGATCGACTTCCTCGCCGTCGCTTTCGTCTGAGAGCGCATTCACGCCAGGATAACGCCTAAGGGAGTCAACCGCCAGGGTCGCCTGAAACCGTTTATAACCCCTGACGCCGTTGACAGTTTCAATCAAATACCTGTCATGTGCTAGCACTTTCGTCACGCGGTACGGCCCGTCGTATTTGTTTGACAATTTGTGACTTACGCCGATATTAGCTTTTGCGGTAGCTGCATTACGCCACAGCACTAAGTCGCCCACCTTAAAGCGAATAGCACGCTTACGCTTTTTATCGTATTGTGCTTTCATACGCCTTGCAGCCCTTTGTATATTCGCGCCCGCCGTTGCACGGTCCGCCTGTAGCCTTGCGCCCGCCTTCCTCAGTAATAGCATCAAGGTCGTCACCCTGTGCCACCACCTGAGGTGCAGAGATTACTGTTGGGCCGATCACCGTATCGCCGTCTCTCATGACAGTATCCGCCATCTCTGCGGCAGTTGCCCCACCAGGGACACTCGCCGTGCCCGCCGAACATTCACCGTCGTTCGCACCAATGTTGCTTGCAAGCCCACCGTTGGCCAGATCGGCTATCATACCGTGACTATGAGAAAACATCAGGTGGGCAGGAGAGAAATGCGTGCTCGCGTTGACTGTATTATTTAGGCCCCAGACAACGTCAGGCAGCTTCTCGTCCCACCGACCTTCTGTCTCTACGCTCGTCGCCAGAGCCTGTATAATCGTGCGATTTGATCGTTCCACCTGACCATTCGCCCGAGGTGTTGCGATAGCATTCAAGACGTGCCGCACGCCATACGTCGCTAAAAAGTCGCCAAACGCCCTACTAGTGAATGCCAGTCCTCTGTCGCTTACTACCCGCCGAGGATACCCAAACTCACTGAACACCTCTTTCAGCTTGTTAATCGCCTCAGTTGACCTCAAACTTTTGGTTGGCTTGGCAACCACAAACTTCGTAAACCCGTCGATCACTACGAGGATGTACGAGTTTCCTCTTGTGCTTTTCACAAAAGGACCTAAATGGTCGATATGCACCGTGTCGTAGGGTATCGGTCGTCGTTCTATTGGATGTAAGTAACCTTCGCCCCGCCCATGGTCGCCTTTCGCAAATGCACACCTCAAGCACGATTTAACATACTTACTCACAAATCGCCTCATTCTAGGGAACCAAAAGGTCTCCTGTAAGAGCGCCAAACACCGTTCATACCCTGGATGCCCGACATCGTCGTGATGTTTCCGTAGCATCCCAAACCGAGCCATCGCCGGCACGTACAACTTGTCGCCGTTCAAAGTTGTTCGATACAAGCGCCGCCCCTTTATCTTATAATTCGCCTTGACGTCAGGATCGGCTGGACCAGACATTAGTGCCGCCATTATAGTCTGTACTTTTGGATCCTGCAGCTGTACTGTGAGGAACCAATCGTCGTCCGTCATCGACACCACATTAACGCCCGTCCTCACTATCGTCTCGCCAAAAGGGTTTCTGCTTAACGCATCTACGTGTTGCATGCGCCCGCCGGCTCTGTATTCTACCTCAAAGTCAAACTCCTGAATAGTTAGCCACCACCTTGCAATACGGGGCACTAAATCCCGTTTAATGAGGGTTGCTCTTATCGCCACGCAATCTGTGACAACCTTAAACCGCACTCCTAACAAGTAAATCCGAAAGCGCCTTATAGATTCTACAACCGCCAAGGTCTCCAGTTCATAACTATGGTACACCTGTTCGGTCGCCGTAGTTATTCTACTGTAGTACTCGACTGGTTGCAGTACTTGCCCCTCTCCTTTGCCCCTCTGCATCAAAATACCACCCAGGCCCCATTTGCTTGCGTCGGTGTGTAATTCTGTTTTCGCCTGGCTGTCGTATAAGGACAACACTGGTCTCTTGGACAGACAACCTTTCAATGTCTCGAATGCTTTCTGCTGCGCATCGCCCCAAGTCCACTCAACGCCCTTTTTAGTAAGATTCGTAAGAGGCCTTGCCAGCACGGAAAAATTCATAACAAATTTCCTAAAATAAGAAGCAAGACCAACAAACTGTCTAACGCCGTGAACATTAATGGGAACAGGAAACTCCTCTACGGCTCGCACCTTCCGCCGACCAGGACGAATGCCTTTTGCACATATCTCGTGTCCCAGATATTCTACTCGGTCCATGAGAAAAGTGCATTTATCTAGCTTCAGTTTTACACCTGCCCTAGAAATAAGTTCCAACACCGTATCTAGTAACTCCAACCCTTGTTGTTCATCGCCGGAAGGGATTAGAAGATCATCCATATACGCCAACACCTGATCATACCTAAGATTACCTAACATTTTATTTATGATGCGCTGAAATACAGCTGGAGAGTTAGCAAGACCAAAAGGAACTCGAAGATATTCGTACTGGCCATCCGGCGTCACAAAGGCTGTCTTATCCACTGAATTAGTATGCATTGGCACCTGATGATACCCTTGAGCCATATCTAAAGTAGTAAAGTACCTTTTATTCGCCAACCGATCTATTTGATCAGATATTAATGGTAGTGGATACCTGTCTTTGACAGTTATAGCATTTAACGCCCTATAATCAACACACAGCCACATGTCGCCAGACTTTTTCGGCACCAACACAATAGGACTAGCATACGCTGACTGGCTCTCCCGTATAACGCCTGCTTCTAAAAGAGATTGGACCTTTTGACGTACTACCTGACGCTCCGACAATGACAACCTATACGGCCGGTAATATATTGGCACATCAGTGGTTAGCTTAATTTCCATTTGGCCCAGGCCAGTGGATCCCAAGTCATCATCGCCTTGCGAAAAACAATGCGCTTTGTTTTATAACAATGTAAACAACCGCCTCTTACAGTCATCTGATACTCTACCTACATTCGCACATGTCAAGTCAAGCATACATGGTTTAGTAATACTTTTACATATATTCACCTTTACTAGCGCCTCATCCGCCGGTTGGCACACATCAGACCGGGACATCAGCCGCCCCTTCTTGAGGGTAAATGGTGTGTCGCCCATGTTGGTGATAGACACCTCTTGTATTGCCCCACACGCCAGGACGTACGCCGGCATCGCCATGGAAAGACGCCCATCGGAGTACCACTTCGCCGAAGTACTTACATACTCACCTGGTTTGCCATTAAGTACTTCCACTTTTGCCAAAACACTCATTCGCGGTGCACAGATAACATCTTCCGCTAAAACCACCGGACGCCGGGATGGTTCGCCTTCGAGTGTCAATCGCCTAAGAATGTCACTAACGTCTTCCTGAGTTGTCAGTACCGCCTTGCCGCCTCGCACCACCAGCGTGACGTTAGGACTCTGAATCGCAGGCTGACCTAGCAACAACTCAATTCGCCCCATGTCAGACTCAGTCTCTAACGCCGTGATGTCCAATTGAAACCCACTCATCACCAGAGTGATTTGTACGCTCCCGTTGCTTATGGCTACACCGCCGCCAAACCCGCATAAGGATATGCCAGCAGCAGAACAATCCACAGGTATTGCTAAACGCCTCGCCGTGTGTCCTGCCATAATATTTTGTTCACTACCGGTATCAATATATACGCGTAGCGCCTCGCCGTTGACATACGCCGTCTGTCTAAAAACTGAATCCCTTGGAGTGATTAATAATCTCACCTGCATTTGCTCTTCAGTTCGCCTCTTTGAGCAGTTTGAAGCCCAGTGGCCTGTTCCGCCGCAACGCCTGCACCTGTCTACCCTAGGCTTGGAACAGTCTCGGCTCATGTGATCGCCAAGCTCCTGGCAGTTGTAACACCTCACCGTATCTTGTGTTGGTAAGCGTCGTTTGATACCAGCCACACAAACCTTAGACGCCATGGTTCGAGCCATCGCCGTTGCAGGCGCAGCCATTTCGCCCACCTGGTAACTGTCTAGCCCCGCCAGGAAGTTGTGATATAGTACCTCAGGCAGACTAGCACAAACGCCGTGTGCGCTTGCCCGCAGCTCCATCGGTAAGCCATCAATAATACAAGAAACGGCATTTCCGCCCGAAACGCCAACCCTTGCACACAATGCCAGTTTTGCATGGTAATATGCAGTCATCGTCTCAGAGTCAGTCTTACGCCTCGACATCATTTCTCTGAGCATGACTGCGAAATCACGCCGCCGTGGAAACGCCGCTCCCACTTTGGTTTTCCACTGCTCCCACGACAGGTCATAATTATCAAGGCGTTGATGCCAAGTTTTGGCAGTTCCCGCCAGCTTCGCCTGTAGTATGGTGCTTCGCTGGTATTCGGACCAGCCGTGTATGTCACCCAGCTGATCAATTTTTCGGAGCCACCGTTCCACGTTACAATCTGGGTTCTCCGGCTCGAAAGGCTCCACTACGTCCGCCGAGAAGAATAATCCTCGCCTGTTGCTGCATGGGTCCAGCTCCACGGACTTGCCACACCCACCCGAACTCGCCGGTCCAGGTCCAGGCGCTGCACTGATCGCCACTAATGCCGCCTGTCGTTTTGCAGCTGTTATGAGTTGTTCACGCAACCCACTCGCCATTATGGCCTCCACCATCTCCTGCACCGGAGGCATTGCCATCTGAGGTGCCCGCCGTGGTGACCCTTCGCCATGACGCCGTCGACGCCGAGGACTAGCCTCTTCTCGTCGGGGACTGTCGATAATACCCCTCAACACCTCGTCACCATCCTCATGAATAATGAGCTCTTCTCCTACGTACTGCTCCGCCATTTTCTGTAAATCGCCGTTTACAAACACCTTTGAAGCACGTAGTTTTATCCCACTTCTGATTTGTTAAATAAAACTTTTTCAATTTAATAAATCTATTATAAGCTACAAGAGCATAAACATTAGCACCACGCCAACAACAACAACAATAGTAATTAGTAGTCGCCGAGGTCGCCGCGCCCAGTATTCCTCAGCGCATGGATCCATCGGTTGTGTTGGATTTCGTTGGGTTAAATCCATACAAACTTGTTTAAACCATCAATTATAACAAGAACGCAAGCGTAGCGTTTTCTCGTGCTAAATAATGGACCTAGGTGATCGAGATGATAAGTGTCCATGGGAGTATCGCTTTTTAGTGTTTGGTGCCACCTCTCATTTTTACCATTGCTAGCAGGGTGGAATGCGCTTGTTTGAATCCTCTTTTTGATTCAAGGCATAAACTAATGGCTTATGATCTGTGAATAAAATTAGTTTTTGTTCCTCTATTAAATTCCGAAAATATTTCATGGAATATGCGGCAAGCAGTTCTCGATCATACGTGGAATATCTTTGTTGCGTAGGAGTCAGTTTTTTGGAAAAAAATGCTAGGGGCTGAAAATTGTGTAATGCAGCATCCATAGCAGTATTTGATGCATCGCCCATTAGGACTAGAGTAGCATTTTGAATTGTGTGAGATAGTTTCACGGCATTACAAATTTCAGACTTGAGGACTTCAAAGGTTTGTTTGGTTTCATCTGTCCATTTTATTTTGGAGTTATTTCTTGGGGCATTTTTAGTTAATTCAAAGAGAGGCGATTGTCTTTGGGCTGCTGCAGGTAAGCTTCTACGATAGAAGTTTACCATCCCAAGAAATCGTCTAAGGGCTTTTATAGTCTTCGGTAATTTAAAGTTGCAGATAGCATTTACACGATCTGCGTGTGGAATTATACCATCGGCAGACGCAATATAACCGAGAAAAGGAATTTCAGATGTTCTCTGTGTTCTTCGACAGTAGAAGACGCCACAATAATATCGTCAACATACGAAAAACAAAAATCTAGACCCTGTAGGACACTATGAATGAATCTTGGAAATGTTTGCGGCGCGTTACAAAGTCCGAAAGGTTGTGCAAGAAATTCAAATAAACCAAATGGGGTTATCACAGCAGTTTTTGGTATGTCAGATTCCTCTACTGGAATTTGCTAAAAAGCTTTCACTAAATCTATTTTGGAAAATACTCTTTACCATGAAGTAGGATATTGGGGACTGGATAACAATCCGTGGTGGTAATCGAATTTAACTTACGGTAGTCTCCACAGGGTCTCCAGTCACCGTCCTTTTTAGTGACCATATGTAGGGTACTTGACCAGTTACTCTTTGAAGGTCTGCATATTCCCAGTTCTACCATGTACTCAAATTCTCGTTTTGCTGCTACTAACTTGTCAGGAGGGAGACGTCTGGCTTTAGCTGTGACAGATGGTCTTTTTGTAGTAATGTGATGTGTTACCGAATGTTTGTAGGACACTCCTTTTATGGATGGCCTTGTAATATTTGGAAACTCTCGCAGGTCTGCAAATTCTGATTTATTGTTTACTGTCGACACTTGAGGAGTTATGGTTCACTTGTTATTGTCTTGCATGTGATGTTAGTAAAGTGGTGGCATCTATAAGCTTCTGACCTTTTATATCGACTGTATTTTCGAGTATATTTATTGTAATTCGTTTATTTAATATGTAATTAATATGCACACGTTTTAGATGTCTTTAATTATTATTCGTTCCAATTTACATTCTTGTTGTGCCTAAAAGTAACTTATTAATATTGCCGCTAGATGGCTCCTGCATTAGCGTATGCAATCCTTACATCTCCCTTTTTTTTGTTTATAATATATCCTTAACTTATTTACAAATCTAACTTATTTGGTATTTTAATAACTCTACCACTTCTTGTTTTAATGTTAGTTTCTAATGCGTCCCTATCTAAACTTACATCTCTATCTACCCTAAAATCTGTATCATTCGAGTTAACAATCCTATCATTATTCAAATTATCGAAAAAGTTGTGATATATTTTTTCTGAATACAATGTTTGATGCTTATTTTCCTCGTTTAATATTATTGTTTCTCCAAAAGTAACTTGTTTATTCCCTTCCTTGTTGTTTACACTGTCCTTTTCGTTTATGTTTGTTACTTTACGTTCTTTTGTAAATCTCCTGTTTCTCACTACTTGAGATCCGTTGCCAAGTTCAATTTTGTAACGTCTTAACCCAACTCTGGATTTGATAATACCTATTTCCCACAACGCATTTCGCTTAAGTTGTACATATACATTTTCGCCCGTTTTTAAAACGTTAAGGTTTCTTGCTCCATATCTTTTATCGTAATAATCTTTCTGATACGTTTGACTCTGGTGAATATGTCTATTGTATTTACGGTATTCCGTTGGTTTGGGTTTTAGATTGTTGGGTTGTATCGGTAATGTTGTTCGAGGCTTCCGGCCCATTAGTAATTGAAATGGTGAGATTTCCTCGAAAATTGGTGCGCTTCTATATTGCAACAACGCCAGTTCCCAGTCTTTCTTTTCAGCCAATACTTTGCATATTGTTTTCTTGACTGACTGTATGTGTCTTTCTGCCATACCGTTGCTTTGTGCATATGTTGGGCTTGTCACTACATGGTGGAAATTCCATTCAGTTGCAAAGTTCCTAAATATTTCGGATGTATATTGTGGTCCTCCATCAGTGACTAAGATTTGTGGAATCCCATGTCTCGCGAAAATTGCCTTCAATTTTTTAATTATGTTGTAGCTTGTAGTATTTGATCCTAGCATTTCTACTTCAATGTATTTTGTATAGTAGTCTACTACTAACAAGTATTTGTTCCCATCTATTTCAAAAAGGTCACTGGCTAATTTGTACCATGGAATTTTTGGTATTTGATGTGTAATTAATGGTTCTGCTCTCTGATTGTTCGAAAACTCATTGCATGTGTGACACTGTTGTATCATTTGTTTAATGTCATTCTTCATATTTGTCCAGAAAATTGATTCTTTGGCTAATTGCAGACATTTTTTAAAACCCAAATGACTATAATGAATTTTCTCTAGCATTTGTTTTCTCATTGACTTTGGTATAACACAACTTTGTCCTTTAAATATAATTCCGTCTATGATCGTCAGTTCATTTTTATAATTGCAGTATTTTCTTATTTCTCCACTTATTTTCTTATTTGAATTTGGCCAGCCTTTATTAATTACTTCTTTGAGTTTGCATAATTCCTCGTCCTTATCTGTTTCTTGTGCTATTTGTTCCATGCATTTGTCGGTTGCGTTTAACTGTGATTTAATTAAGTTTATATGTGCCACAACTTCTTTATCCCAATTACTATTCAAGGTTTCTTCTTCTTTATGTATGTAGGCTCTTGATAGAGCATCTGCTAATACGAGATCTTTACCTCTTTTGTATATTAACTTGAATTCGTACTTTTGTAGTTGTAAAAGCATTCTCTGCAACCTCGCTGGGCACTGATTTAGTGGTTTCTTCATTATGCTAATTAAAGGCTGGTGATCCGTTTCTACCGTAACGTCTTTTTTCCCATAGTCATGGAACTTCTGTAATCCAAACAATACTGCCAACAGTTCCTTTTCCATTTGGCAATATCTAATCTGTGCTTCAGTTAATGCTTTTGAAGCGTATGCTACCGGTAGATTATTTTGTATCAATATTGCCCCTGTGCCCGTTGATGAACTATCCACTGTAATAATTGCTGGTTGGTTAACATTGTAGTATTGTAGGACTGGTGCTTTTACTAGCTTATTTTTTATAATCTGTAAGGCTCGTTCATGTTCAACTTCCCATTTGAATTCGGTTTCTTTCTTGAGTAATTCTCTTATTACTGTTGTTTCCGTTGCAAAATTATGTATAAATTTGTTTACGTAGTTTATGACTCCTAGTATTCTTTGTAAGTCCTGTTTTGATTTTGGACTTGGCATTTCTAGTATTGCTTTAACTCTATCGCCATCTGGTGCGATTCCGTTATTTGTAATTGTATGTCCCATGAATTTGATTTGGTTAACTATGAATTGACACTTGTTTAGGTTGAATTTAATTCCTGCTTTCCTGGCTGTATCTAGTACCTCTTTTAGTATTTTTTTGTGTTCGTCTAAGGTCTTTGTATGTATTAGAACGTCATCCACGTAAACTTCCACTCCTCTAATATTGAAGATTTCTTTAAATCTTTCAGCAAATATTTCAGGTGCTGTCACTAGCCCATAGGGTAATCTTAAAAATCTGTACCTTCCAAAACTTGTTCCCATTGTACATAAATTAGAGCTGTTATCATCCAGTTTTATGTTGTAGAAACCATTACTTGCATCTAGTGATGTAAATTACCCGGATATTTATTTTTAAGGGTAAATACCATAGGTAAATACCCGGGTAAATACCCAAAACGGGTATTTACCTAGGTATTTACTTTTAACTACTTAAAACAGATGAATTGATGTAAGGTATGGTAACGAAAATTAGAATTTATAAATGTTTAACAACTTTTTAATTTTATAAAACTAAAGTAATAAAAAACAAACATAATAATTAAAAATGCATCATGGATTTTACATAAAATAATTTTTTTCTAGTTACATTGCGTAAAAGAGTAATAATGTATTAGGTGATTTAAATAAATATTGTTTATAATTCTAATTTTAATATTAATCTGAATCAGATTCAGATGTTTCGTAATGGGACTCAGAGTTTAAATTATCAGACAAACTGCACAAATTATTTGTTTCTGTGTAATTTTCTTCAGTTGTCAATAATTATACATTTTCTTTTACTTGTGTTGGATTTTTTTTGTTAGTTAAATCTTTTTTTGTTTCTTTGCCATTGTCTCCTGGTTACATGCATAATCTTCCAATTATATGATACATATGTGAGTTTAGCTGCTATTTCAGATGTTAAACGGTTTCTTTTTTTACTGTGAATCCAACTAAAAGTGCTGAAAGTTCTTTCATATAAGTTTCTCCGTTTTGTTTACATTGGCATGTTTGTACTCAGCATTACTTTTATCTTTTTTGACAATAAGAAAGTTCCAAGCAGGTCCTTTTTTCTTTCCCATTGTTTTTTCACTGTTCACTTATTCCCATTCACTATTCAATAAATCAAAACAAGATGAACTAAATGAAAATGAAACATGGCATTGCGAGAAGATTTTTAAGGAAGTATATACTAGTTGTTTTTGTAAATTCAGCTTTTGTTTTCATTACTACATTCAACAATTCGACAAAATTTTTATAGTGTTATCCCTGTGCAAAAGCGTGGGGATATTTTAACTAAAGTACTTGGAACAAATATCAAATTCCTGGAACAATGAAGTAAATAACACACATAACGCGATAACTTTATCTTGGATTTATTTTTGTTCTCAGTTTCACCTAAATTAAATTACAATTTGTTTTTTACTACAACATAGTGTGAAAAAAAGTTGTTTTTTTTCCAGGAAAGAAATTAATTCTTTGGCACATATTGGTCAATTTGTTTTAAGAATACTTAAATTAATTTGTTTACTTTTCTAAATGGTAGCAGATAAAATTTTGTCTATATTGTGCGTGAGACAAACTTACGTTATGGCACTTGTCGCCGCGGTTTTGTTTTTTTTTTTTTAATTTAAACACTCCAGTAAACCTAATCCGTAATTTTCGATTTATTTTGATCTTTTAATGTTTTAATAAAATTTAATGTTTAATATTGTTTGTTCGTGTAAATGCTATAATTTCACCTTTGAAATAAACAACCAGTTCATTAAATACAACCTACGCATATGGACATACATAAAATTAATATATACTTCAGCTTAATATAAAAATTGATCAATGATAACTTTTCTTAAATACCCAGTTTTTAGGTATTTACCCAGACCTCGGGTAAATACCAGGGTAAATACCCAAAAAATATTTACCTACCCACTGGATATTTACCCAATCCACATCACTACTTGCATCTAATTTGCTATAGTATTTGTAGTATAGTTTAAGATTTATTATACATACGACAACGCCGCATGAGCTGTGACAAGAACCACAGATAGCACACACATTGTTGTACATGTAACATGGCCGGCAGTGCCGTAAATAAAATATAAAATAAATCTAAGTTTATCTAATCCCATCCAACAATTATCATACTACAGAACATGGTGTCAAGTGTGTTAAATTTGAAAAATTAAATTAAAAATTAAATCACGATGGAAGTTAAACAACCACCGTACTTGGAAATAAATAATGCTGACAACAAATCAAGCACATGGAAACGATGGATGAGTAAATTCGAAGTTTATATAAATACGTTAACATTACTAAATAAAATTGAAGATAAGGATTTGCCAGCTTTACAATTAAATTTGTTTATGAATTGTGTAGGAGATGAAGGGATTGACATAATTAACGAATTAACTGTGGAACAGAAGAAAGATTATGGTACAATTATTACTGCTTTTAATGATAAATTTAAAATTAAATCCAATTTAACCATGGAAACATTTAAGTTCAATGGTATTACACAAAGTGAAGGTCAAACAATTGATGACTTTCTTAACGAAATTGAAGCAAGCTATACTGTGCGAATTTAAGTGTAACTCGTACAAGCGTCTTATATGGATCGTATGATTAAAGAGCGCTTAATTATTGGTGTTCACGATAAATTATTACAACGAAAGTTAATTAGAGATGATAATACTGATGTCAAGAAAATTATTGAATTCTGTAAAGCAATAGAAATTAGTGACAAATATTCCAAAGCGTTAAATCCAGAAGTTACAATTAACAGAGTGAAAATTATTAATAATTGCACCAAATGCCTACTAACACATGAAATAAATAAGTGTCCAGCCTTCGACAAAATATGCATTAGTTGTGGAAGAAGAAATCATTTTGCTAAAGCGTGTCCTATTCAAAGAAATAACAGGGAACAAAACCGACAATATAATAAATATGGATATGATCAAAATAAATATGGTCATTCAAGTCGACAATTAACACGAGGCAGAGAAAAATTCGAAAATCGAAATGCAGATCGAGTGGCTCCAATACAAAACAGAAGAAAAGAAATACAATGTGATAATTTATTAACTGAAGAAGAAGCCGAGCAGGAAGAAGAATTTGTAGAAGAATTGCAAATAAACCAAATCAAAGAGGAACAGAAATTAACAAAAGGATGGTATAAAGAGATTCAAATTAAAAGTAAGTCGTTTCAAATCAAAATTGACACAGGAGCAGATGTTAGCGTATTACCAAAATCAGTATTTGATCAATTAAACTATAATGATGAATTACAAATTATTCCTACAAATGCAACGCTGATTTCCTATGGCAATTTTAGATTAAAACCGTTAGGCATAGTAAATTTGGAGTGTAGATGTAATAAAATAAGAAAAATAATTTCTTTTATAGTAATTGACTGTAAAAAATCGCAACCCTTGTTAGGATTGAATGAATGTATAGAATTTAAAATTATAAAAAGAGTAGATCAAGTTGAAATGAAATGTTTGTTAAAGGATGACGTTTTTAGAGAATTTAAAACTGTTTTTGAAAATGTAGGTCAAATACCAGGTGAAGTTAATATCAAACTTAAAGATAATTATGTACCCATAATACAATATGAACGAAAAGTACCATTGGCATTGCATGATAATTTAAAAACCACTTTAGATAGTCTTGAAAAGAAACAAATTATTAGTAAAGTAAATTATCCTACGGAATGGGTACATAACCTGTTATTAGCTGAAAATGCAATTGAAGATCCCGAAATGGAATATGTGGTACATTCCCTAGCAGATAAAATTCCATTTAGTAAAGAAAAAAAACTTATATTACAAAAAGAAACATTAGAGGATAATAGTTTAAAGAAAGTTGTAAAGTACTTAAAATCTGAATGGCCTGATAAACGTTTATTGGATAATGAACTAAGGTACTACTATAATATAAAAGATAAATTAAAAGTATCTCAAGGTATTTTATTTGTGGATTGCAAAGTAGTGATTCCTTTTTCATTAAGATTAGAAATGCTTAAAAGAGTGCACGAAGGTCATTTCGGTATTACCAAATGCAAGTTAAGGGCAAGGCAATGTTTAATTTGGCCGAATATTAATAGTGATATAGAGAATTTTGTTAATTCTTGTTATACGTGTCAGAAATTTCAACCATCTAATCAAAAAGAACAAATTGTTAACCATCCACAACCTAATCGACCGTGGAAATATTTGTTTACTGATATTTTAGAGTACAATAAACAAAACTTTATAGTATTAGTTGACTCATTCTCGAAATGGATTGAGGCAAAACAAATAAGAAATAAAAATGCTAGTGATGTCATACAGTTTTTAAGTGATTTAATGACTAAATTTGGCTCACCCGAAATTTTGTATGCCGATAATAACCCATTCAATAGTAAAGAGCTTAGAGAGTTCGCTGAAAAATTTAATTTTAGGCTAGAATTTTCAAGTCCGTATCATCACAAGTCAAATGGTCCTGCGGAAAAAACGGTTAAGATAGTAAAAGACATTTTAAAGAAAAACAATGATGTTAAAAATCTAAATTACTATATAAGAGAGTATAACAATAGCCCACTCTCAATCGGTTATTCACCAGCTCAACTTTTGTTAAATAGGAGTTTAAAAACAAATCTTCCTATACATGATAGTAATTTTACACCAAAATTGCATAATAAAAATATTATGAAACAATTAGAACAACAACAAACTAAACAAAATTATTATTATAATAAACAAGCAAAATCTTACCGCCTTTGGAAAATAATGAAAATATTTTAATTCAAACAAAATCAGAATGGGTAAAAGGAAAAGTAATAAGGAAGTACAATAATAGATCTTACATAGTAATGAATGAGCAAGGTAACCAATACAGACGTAATAGAGTATTTTTAAGAAAAACTAGAGTTAATGTTGATATTAATCCTAATTATGATTTAGTATATGACGATTATGATTTAACAAATGTTAACAATAATCCACCTGTAACTAATAATGAGAATGCAAATAATTCTAGTTGTAGTGAAAGTAGTAGACCTAAAAGAAATGTAAAGCAACCTGCTTATTTATCCGATTACATATAGTTTCAGTTATTTGTATTTAACATGTAAGTAGTTTTAAGTTTTATTTGTTTTTGTCAAGGGAAGCGTGTAGTATAGTTTAAGATTTATTATACATACGACAACGCCGCATGAGCTGTGACAAGAACCACAGATAGCACACACATTGTTGTACATGTAACATGGCCGGCAGTGCCGTAAATAAAATATAAAATAAATCTAAGTTTATCTAATCCCATCCAACAATTATCATACTACAGAACAGTATTTGCTTCCATTCAATTTAGTCACAATTTCATCAAATGTCGGTAATACTGTGTGTTCTCTTTTTATATTTGCATTTAAATTTTTAGGATCCATACATAATCTGAGTTTTCCATCTGTTTTCTTCACAATTACTAATGGGTTAACCCACTCTGACGGTCCTTTAACTTTTGCGATTATTCCTTTCATTTCAAGATCATCGAGTGTATGTTTTAATTCATTCGCTAATGGCATTGGAACTTTTCTTATAGGGCAGATTACTGGTTGTGCACCTTCTTTTAATTTGATTTGATATGGTTCAGTCATACACCCAATTCCCGAAAAAAGGTCAGCATATTCTTTACTTAATTGTTGTTTGATCTTATCTGTTTCTATAATTGCATCAACCCTTTGAATTAAGCTTAATTGAATGCAAGTTGGTAAACCCAAAATAGCCTGACTATTTACATCATTAACAACATAAAATTCTACATTACATAGTTGATTTTTGATTATACAATTCAATCTACATGTACCTGCTACATTTATTCTATCTCCGGTATATGATTTCAAAATTTGTTGAGTATGCTTTAATACTGAGGAGTCAATATTTAATTGTTGAAATTGCCTGTAGGGCATGCAGTTTATTTGAGCCCCTGTATCTAATTTATACATAAACTCTATGTTACAAATCTTAACACTTGTTAGCCAGTTACTTTCAATTTGACTATCATTTTTATTAATTAACCCAATATATAAAGCATTCTCATCACCCACATTCTCATCATCCTGTATTTGTGGATTTACAACAGTTTTAATGTATTTGTTTCTATACATATTAGCAAAGTGATTATTGATTTTGCAATTTGTACATCTTTTACCAAAGGCGGGACATTTATTAATGAGATGTGTATTACCACAATTTCTGCAATTACTAATGATTTTTTGTTTACCTCTAAAGTTCAATGTCGAGGGTTGTCTGCTATGTTGATAATCCTGGTGATAGCTTCGGTGTTGACTTCTACCTGCTGATTCTTGTCGTCCTCTTGTCGTTGATCTTGATCGATACCTGCTGTGCTCTGCTGTTTTATTTTTGATAGTTACTTGTGCCAAATTTTGTGAAATGTTCTCCATTTGGTTTGCTTGCTTCAGGGTTTCCATGTATGTTGCACATTTCTCGATAGTCTCTTGAAGCATTTTAGTTTCTTCTTGTAGCAGTTTGGTACGTAAATCACTGCTGTTAATTCCACATATAAGTGTTGTTTTTATTAAGTCTTCTTTAAGATCTCCAAATGCACATCTATTTGCACTTTCCTTTAAGTGTGTGATGAATTCTTCTACCGTTCTTTCACTTTGTTTGCTAGTGAAAAATTTGTAACGTTCGAAAGTTCTATTTTCTTTGGGTAGAAAATAGTCATCAAATTTCTTAATGACCGTTTTTAAGTCGTTTTCTGTTGGATTTAAATTGAACGTCTCATAGATACGGTGTGTCTCAGCTCCCGCCAAATGGAGTAATAATGCTACTTGTACTTCCTTAGTTTTCTTATCCGTTTCAGTCGCCGTTATGTAATTCAGGAACCTAGTCTTAAATATTTTCCAATTCTCAGCTATATTCCCATTTAGTTTCATTTCTGGAATTGCGGAATTCATGTCTGTATTTTCTCGTTGCCGCCAACTCTAACCTCGCAGTTTATTTTTTAATTTTAATTTTCTTTTGTTGTATTTCTATGTAATTTGTATTTTCTTCCTATTTTTTCAGGTTCCTTAGCCGCAGCGCCATGTATTTTCGAGTATATTTATTGTAATTCGTTTATTTAATATGTAATTAATGCACACGTTTAAAGGCGGATTCCCGCTCGTACGCAGATGTATGTGCTGTAAAAGTACGTGTCGCTACGTAGCGTAGAAAGTCGTGGAAATGTGTCAATATACACTCAACGACAATGCACTATTCCCGCTTGTTCGCAGTGGGCAGTAACCTTCCGTGTTGTACTGTGTTTATGTTTTGCCGTTGACACGTTAATTTGAGGTTAAAGTGACAAGTGAATTAACAAGTTATTTTCTAAAAACTGCTGTAAATTTATTAGGTGAATACAAATCATACCATGGCAGGATGGAATGATATAAATTTAATAATAAAAGTTAATATAAAAAACTTAGATTTTATTTTCTTAAGAATATTTGCTTGTAAAACTAAATGCACTACATGCTATACATTCAGATAAACACAATACTGACAAACCTACTTCCTTGTAATTAACACTTTATCTAAAAATTTCATTAGTTCTTCCTTGTCCCACGTTCGTCTTCCTCCTTCTGAACCAAATGGCATGTTCCGTTTCGTTCGGGTGTACCGGTCACGCAGCTTCTTCCATGTACTTACACAACTTCCCACTATAACAAATAACCATTTCATTTCATTTAATATTACTTACAGGGTTGTTAAAATCGATTAACAATATTTCAAATACCGCAAAAAATACTTACTGTCACTTCCTACTTCTTCTGCTATTGCCTGCCAGGCCTTTGCTTTTCTGTCCCTACTTCTGAACTGGACACAATTGCTGTCCCATACTTCTGGCCTATTATGTACAGCCTCAATCAAATTAAATTCGTCTACGCTGCCCATAACAGAATTTATTAAAAACAAAACAACACGTGCACTTATTACAGTGACCTATAATGTGACTTTATTAAAGTCACTGTAGCACTTATCAGCTGATTGCGCGCGAATACGCCGTAGTTCTGCAGCCAAAGTTGAATTACTACCGACTTTTACGTTGCGGCGACACACAGACAATTGCTGCTACCTGTGTCGTGTCGTTTCCCGCGCGACGAGGAACGGCAGCATCTAAATACACAGGATTTGACTTTCTACGCCAACGAGTTTCTGCGTCATCGCCATTCTGCGTACGAGCGGAAATCCGCCTTTAGATGTCTTTAATTATTATTCGTTCCAATTTACATTCTTGTTGTGCCTAAAAGTAACTTATTAATATTGCCGCTAGATGGCTCCTGCATTAGCGTATGCAATCCTTACATCGACCAAAAGGTTGAAACATCTTAGTAAATCAGCTCCTATGATTGGTCTTAAAATGTTTGCTATTATGAACGGCCAACGGAATACTCTACGAAACCCAAGGTTGAGCTCTAGCAGTTTCTTCCCATACGTATCAAGTGAAGAACCATTTGCAGCAAATAGTTTGTATTGTAATGGTTAGTTGGCTTGCCACGATGAATAGGTGGTAAGGTTGATACCTCAGCGCCTGAGTCGATTAGAAATTGGTTTCCATAATAAAAAGTCGGCAGCCACCTTCAAGCTCGTTAACTGCTGGCTGAGTTAACGAGTTTGGTCGTTTGCTTCTGTTTCCTTCATTAAACTTGCATGGTGGTATGCATTTGGTCGACTTGTATCTAAGTCTGTTGTGATACCAACAAAACTTTCTGTTTGTAAGGGAATGAGATCTTGATCGATACCTTGGTCGGTGAAGTTGTTTGACTTCTGTTGATAAAGAAGCTACTTGTTGGGGGTGACGTTTCCATGATTTTATCAGCCATCTCTGCAATTTTTCTTAAGCTATCGTTGCTGACTGTTATTAAGATTGACCTCC
The DNA here is from genome assembly GCA_035610365.1 of Aquatica leii. Lineage (NCBI taxonomy): Eukaryota > Metazoa > Arthropoda > Insecta > Coleoptera > Lampyridae > Aquatica > Aquatica leii. The sequence goes on from CM069438.1 coordinate 12,925,001, forward strand.
TGGTGATTGACATGAGCTGGAGGAACATGGTTTTCTAAAAAGTCATCTGATACCTTACCATCTGCAAGATGCTTCATTTCTCGAAGCAGTGTTGTTGGTTTTTTATCCTCTAATTGCAACTCAATCAAAAGTTTTTTTACTTTGCGCTCTTCAGATTCTGCGTATTCTCCTATTAATCTTTTTTTTAATCTCTCGTACTTGTTGTTTTCCGGAGAATTGAATACGTAGTCGGAAGTGGATTCCAGCACTTGGCATTCTATGTTGGCCAGAACATGGTGATATTTTGTGAGGTCGTTTGTGATATTTGCCGTAATAAATTGCGATTATATTTGTACGAACCACAAGGAAATGTTTTTCGACCAGAATGGTGGAATTTTTATAATAACCTATAAACCGATTTCAGTATCATTCTTATTAATTGTAGCTTCCATTTTTGTATCCACGTAGTGATAAAAAGAAACTGAAAAATGGAATATTGTTCTTGCGCACTTGAAACGGGGTCACCACTTTGTTAAGGTTTGTTATCGTTTGCACAAGTAAATACTACATAACTACACAATTTTATTGTATCATTATTTACCTATCGAACGAACACTACAATATTAATAATCCATTTTTGTATTTTTTGTGTATCGCTAGTTCCCGAGAGGGCGTTCACGTCGGTCCTTTATACAGGAGGCGTATTAATGTTTTAAGTTTTAAAATGAAATTGAAATACGGTATCGGAGTCACAAATTCAAATTTCCCGCAAATCCAGCAAAATTTTGTTTACTACTTTTATGCGAATATGATAGATGGCGCATCTAAACGTGGCACAATTTTATTTGTGAAAGCTGTGGTGAAAGTGTGCGTTTTATTTATATAGGTGTTCTGTGGTTTCAACTCTTTTTTTCTGAGTGTAACACAAAGGTGTAACATAACTGTCTTTGAACAACACTGAACACAAGATATACAAAAAATATGGGAGAAAAATCAACAAAAATTTGTCGAATTTGTTCACTAGAAATAGTAGAAACTGAGGAATATTACTATCTGAATAACGACAATAACTTGATGCTACAATTTAAATTGTTCAATCTTCTACCAAAAATTGTAAGTACAACCATTGGTACAACTGATTATATTCTATCGAGTAACGTAAATTTTCTTACAGGATCTAAACATCACATCGAACCCTATTGCTTGTAACAGATGTATGGTTACAATTGAAGAAATATATGGATTTAAGCAACTGTGTATACAAAGCGAAACCACTATAAGAAACTCTCGACAACTAGGTGTAATTAACAAGGAGTTGCAAGTCGATAACATTAAAGTCGAACATTCAAACTTGCAAATTATCAGCGATGACTACTTGGAAATCAATATGGATGTGCCTGTATGCATTGAGGAGTCTTCAAAAACTGAACTATATTATTGCTACAACTGCAATTTCAATACTACACAAAAGACTGTTTTGATTCAACACTTGATTCATGAAAATGTAAAAGCAACTGATGAAAAACTGTTTAAATGCAGTATATGTAATTACTATACTATTAGCACGTGGCATTTAAAAGTGCATATGCGTAAGCACACTGGTGAAAAACCTTTTAAATGTAATATATGTGATTACTGCTGTACCACCAAGGCTAGTTTAAAAAAGCATATGTGTAAGCATACTGATAAAAAACCATTTAAATGCAATAAATGTGATTACTGTAGTAGCCAAATTGGAAGTTTCAAAAAACATATGCATAAGCACACTGGTGAAAAACCGTTTGAATGCAAAACTTGTCATTATTGCTGTATCAACGAATCGCAATTAAAACAGCATATTCGTAAGCACACTGGTGAAAAACCATTTAAATGCAATATATGTAATTACTGCTGTACCACCAAATCTAATTTAAAAACGCATATGTATAAGCACACTGGTGAAAAACCATTTAAATGCAATATATGTGATTACTGCAGTAGCCAAATTAGTAGTTTAAAAAGACATATACGTATGCACACTATTAAGAAGCCATTTAAATGCCATATATGTGATTACTGCAGTGTTACGAAGGAGAAATTAAATTTGCATATACGGAAGCACACTGGTGAAAAATCATTTAAATGCAGTATATGTGATTACTCCTGTACTGCCAAATCGAATTTAGGAAGGCATATGCGTAAGCACACTGATGAGCAACTATTTAAATGCAATACCTGTGATTATTATTGTAACAGCAAATGGGAATTAGAACAGCATGTACGTAAGCACACTGGTGAAAAACCATTTAAATGCAATATATGTGATTACTGCTGTACCACCAAATCTAATTTAAAAACGCATACGCGTAAGCACACTGGTGAAAAACCATTTAAATGCAGTGTATGTGATTACAGTAGTAGCCAAATTGGAAACTTAAAAAGACATATATGTATGCACACTAGTGAGAAGCCATTTAAATGCCATATATGTGATTACTGCAGTATTACCAAGAAGAAATTAAATTTGCATATGCTTAAGCACATTGGTGAAAAACCATTTAAATGCAATTTATGTAATTATACCTGTACTGTCAAGTCGGATTTAAGAAGGCATTTACGTAAGCACACTGGTGATTAAAATGTGATTTTCGCAGACATATTTAAAAATGCATATGCAGTATGTGTGATTACTGTAACAGCAGATAGGAACACTGGTGAATAATGGTTAAAATACGATATATGTTATTACTGCAGAAGCCAATCAACACATTTAAAAACTCATATCCATAAACATAGTAGTTATAATTATTATTAGTATACCGTTGTATAATAAAGTATTCTTAATAACGTTTTAATTTTATTGTAAAAGAGCACGCGAACGGTTAACGAAATCTTTTTATTTTTCTATAAGAAAATTTTACGTTTCAGTCTCCTGAATCAGAAAATAGTATTTTTGACAAAAATAAAATTTGGATAGCTGATGCTGTAGTCTGACATTGACACCTTTAGAAACATAATCAGCGCCACTCATTACTGAGAGGAACTAAAATGTAGCGCTAACCATACTTTTTTGTGACAGTTTAATTGTCATAAATATTAATATTTTTGTAAGATATTTTCTGAATAGATTAGTATGTTTAAAAATATTTAGAATATTGAGCGCATCAGTTGTAGGTTGTGCTTTGGACTCTTATTTCAATATATGTATGTTACGTTCTTTCATTATCTTGATTTCTTCGCAATTTTGTCAAGCGTTCGATCGTTAAATCTACAAGTTTGTTAAGCATGTCTGATTAATTCTTAAGCGAGATAAAATCACAGTTTAACTGTGTTGTTTTTTTGTATAATGTTATTGAAACGAATTAAAATTTGATCAAAGCCATTAAATTTTACAGAATTTTATACAGTTTTATGCAATTACGTAAATTGTTATGCAATTTCAACAAAACTGTGATGTAACCCACTCGCGTTTGAAATTTAAAACCCGCGAACAAACAAAAAGTAGCGACATCTCGCTGTGGCTGTGATCGTCTAGTTTACCCCCCCCCTTCTGCCTACGTTGTGTTAAGTTCGTTATACACTGCTTACTCTCGATATGTGGGAAGGCTGTTGTAGGTTAAATAAAACACACAATAAAAAAAATGAATCGTAATTTTTATTCGAGTTTAACTCTAAATTTTAACCGAGACCGTGCCTGTTCGGTGGGACCCGTCGTAGGAGGGGAAGAACAGAGCGAAGAAACCCCTCCGGTCCTTGAACGGAGTGTTAATACAAATAAATTACATAATTAATATGCAAATCAACAATTGTTATAAAGAATCAGCTAATAAATTATACAACAATGTGTAAAAGAAATTACTTTGTCTTTTAAGTACTTTTAGCAAGTATGGCAACACAGCGAAACTAATAGAAGTTTGGCAACAAAACCATGTAAACTGAAAAGTGAGGTTAATTTGCAATTCGGTTTTGTAAGTTACTATTATGGAAGTTTTACTAACAAATTAAGTTCCTTTCAAGTAGAAATGTTTCAAGATACACAATAAAAAGAAGTAAATTATGAATTAATAAAAGCAAACAGCATAAATGCTTCAGCTAGCTATACAATATTTTAACAGGCGATGAATAGATTAATATTGGGTCAAATCAAAATAACACAGTAGCAAATTAAATTAACAAGTAATTATGTACGTTGCTCGTTTTATTGTAACCTTTTTCAGATAAATGAAATTACACCGTCAATCTAGAAGTTAGAATGTTGTGAGTTTAAACAAAATGTTCGGATAAGCCGGTACGGTAACAGATTTAAATCCCGACACATAAACACATGCACGTACATCATCATACTAAACTGAAGAAGGGTTAGTTAACCGACGGCCTATCGGTAGGTACTGAAGTCCTGGGTTACGGATGCAATTCAGCTATTAGTTGATTGGTCGGGACAAACAAACAAGGGCCAAAAAATACACATATAATACACAAAATACACATATAATAAACACACAATAATATCAAACAAATCTTATAAAATGTAGGGCCCATTATCATGGAAGCAACCTACCGCGACTTTAATACATATATCGAAGCAGGCACCTGTCTATACCATAGACTTAGGATACGCTACTTCACAAAAAAATACACAGGGTCCTCATAGCATGAGAACTACCTGCAGCCACATGTTGTATGCCCCTCACGGTAAATAAAATATTATGTTTACATTCGACAAGGCAATTCAAACAACGGTATTTACACCAATTACCGTACATATGGTTATTTCCTGTCATGAAGGTATGAACATCATAGTATAAAACAATTCTAACTTCTAGCAATTTGAGCAAGTCATAAAACACACGAGCAATAATCAAACACAAGAAAGTTACCATAAAACGTGCCCCGCCATTCGGTAGGCGACTTGAGCAAGTTTATATAAAATTTTCATTGTAAAATAAAATCGTTTTGTTTAAACACAGTTTTTAAAAGAAAACATAAATTGGCACAGAGAAAAATAAAAGAAATATAAAAGGGAAAGTAACGGTACTATAAAATGGCGACCCACGCTAGCTTTTCAAACAAAGGGAACAAGGGCAAAAACTACCCTGGTTCACGTTTAAAGCACAAATACAAAAACAGGCAGACTTACATAAATTAAAATTATTTTACATACATACCTAGCAATTTACAAAAATTGACAAAACAAAAACACCAATTATACAAAGAAACTTTTTAGGGTAAAAACGCGCATTGCTATCTCGAACGAGATTCACCCTTCTTGCTCCCGGCCGTTTCCCCTTGTCGTACCCTTAAAAGTATTCCACCCTTTTAAGAAGTACATGCGCAATTTAAGATTTTTAGTTTTCCCGCTAGCTGACGATTCTTACGTAATTACGCGCGTCTTTCTGAATTTAAATTTAAATTGAACCATCTCAAAACAAATGATCATAATTTTTCATTTTTTGAAAAATAGCGGTACTGTTGTCAAGTAAAATTTGTTTAATTTAGTTCTAATCTAAGTATTGTGTGGCGCTACCTGCTACCCAGTCTAATCCCATATTTAAATTTTTTTCTTATAAGTATCAGCTATCCATATTAGCTGCTTTCGAATTAGAGTGCAACTAACGCTGTAGAATTTACACTGGCGTGAATCACTCTGGTGCGAGTTGCTTTGTAATTCGAACCGAGCAAACATGACTTTTTTGCTTGAGACACCTAACCTATGAAAACAGCGCATGTCAGGCTAGTTGCACCAAAATTTATCATGGTGCATAAGGGGACAGGGAAAGGAAGACGAGCGTTATTTACTACAAAAATTATGTTGTAATTCGAACGCGAAGTAACTAACTCTGAGGCACTTCAGAGCACTCTAATATGTAATTCGAAAACAGCTATTATTAATTATTATAGAGATCAGTGGTGTGCCGTGTCGATATTTTTAATTTCCGAGATTGGCATTACTGGTTTCTAGACACTTTATCTTGGATCACTATTGGGTCAGTGGCTTATGGATACTGCTTACTTTGCTGCTTACCAAATATATCTACAATAATACTAACCCATTTTATTCTAAGGTATAAGCGCAACTGCTTTCGAGCAACACTGAGCAAGATATACTAAAATATGGGAGAAAAATCTACAAAAAATTGTCGAATTTGTTCACTAGATATAGTAGAAACCGAGCAGTATTACTTTCTGAATAATGACACTAATTTAATGCTACAATTCAAATTATTGAACCTTCTACCAAAAATTGTAAGTACAACTGATTATGTTCTATCAACTAACATCAACTTTCTTACAGGATCTGAACATCACACCAAATCCAATTTCTTGTAACAGATGTACGATTGCAATTAAAGAAATATATGAATTTAAGCAACTGTGTATACAAACCGAAATGACTTTAAGAAACTTACGACAACAAGGTGTAATTAACACGGAGCTATGCGTCGGTAACATGAAAGTCGAACCTTCAAACTTGCAAATCATCAGCGATAACTACTTGGAAATCAATGCAGATGTGCCTGTATGCATTAAGGAACCTTCAAAAACAGAACTGTATTATTGCTGCAACTGCAATTTCAATACTAACAAAAAGACTATTTTGGTTCGACATTTGATTCATGAGAAGGTAAAATTGACTGGTGGAAAACTGTTTAAATGCCGTATATGTGATTACTGCACTATTCGCAAGTGGCTTTTAAAGGTACATATGCGTAAGCACAATGGTGAAAAACCATTTAAATGTGATATATGTGACTATTGTAGTAGCCAAATTGGAAATTTAAAAACACATATGCGTAAGCACACTGGTGAAAAACCATTTAAATGCGATATATGTGACTATTGTAGTAGCCAAATTGGAAATTTAAAAATACATATGCGTAAGCACACTGGTGAAAAACCATTTAAATGCAATATATGTGATTACTGTAGTAGCCAAACTGGAGATTTAAAAAAACATATGCGTAAGCACACTGGTGAAAAACCATTTAAATGCAATATATGTGGTTACTGTAGTAGCCAAACTGGAGATTTAAAAATACATATACGTAAACACACTGGTGAAAAACCATTTAAATGCAATATATGTGATTATGGCAGTAGCCAAATTGGAAGTTTAAATAGACATATACGTATGCACACTATTAAGAAGCCATTTAAATGCCATATATGTGATTACTGCAGTATTACCAAGGAGAAATTAAATTTGCATATACGTAAGCACACTGGTGAAAAATCATTTAAATGCAATATATGTGATTATTTCTGTACTGTCAAGTCGGATTTAAGAAGACATTTACGTAAGCACACTGGTAATTAAAATGTGATTTTCGTTGTATCACAAAGTCATATTTAAAAATGCATATGCAGCATGTGTGATTACTGTAACAGCAGATAGGAACACTGCTGAATAATGGTTAAAATACGATATATGTTATTACTGCAGAAGCCAATCAACACATTTAAAAACCCATATCCATAAACATAGTAGTTATAATTATTATTAGTATACCGTTGTATAATAAAGTATTCTTAATAACGTTTTAATTTCATTGTAAAAGAGCACACGAACGGTTAACGAAATCTTTTTATTTTTCTATAAGAAAATTTTACGTTTCAGTCTCCTGAATCAGAAAAATGTATTTTTGACAAAAAAAATTTAGGTGTGTGTGTTAGTGCGTGCGTGTGTGTCTCGAACTAATGTCTTAGTAACAATAACAATTTTTCTCTATATTCTTTTGACTTGTTTATACACTGAGCGCTGCATCTTTCTTACATTAACTTTGGATGTACTCACGATAACTCGAACCAAAAGGTGGGTCTGATAAAGAGATTGCTGACACATAGCTGTTATACTATGTTATAATTACATACTAGCACTCCCGGTATTTGCTCTTCTTTAAGTTATTCACGATACTATAACATCAGAAGTGGGATTCGCTCGCGTTTGGCCTCAAGTACAATTTTGAATTAGTTTAATAAAACAAAAGTTAAATTAAAGAAGTGTTGTACGTAAGAATATGGCGAAACTACCGTTTAATGTTAGTAATGAAAATTGCACAGAATCCGGAGCTGTGCTATCGCTTACAGCTACTGAAAACTCAGAGCCACCACCATGGCTTGCAACCTTTTTGACAGTCGTAGCAAATGTTAATAAAAATATTTTTGCTGTGCCGTTTCCTGAAAATTTTCATACTCAATTTGCTTTGCCGTCACTGGATCCGTTGGTAGATGATGTAAATCAGTGGATCGAAGGGGTAGAGGATGTCGGTACTCAACTGGGTTGGGACGACCAAAAACTTCTTGTTCATGGTTCTGGTTATTTAACAGGTTCTGCTAAACGCTGGTACAACACTTGGAGACCACCAACTGCAAAACCTAATTGGTCTGAATTTAAAAGAGCTTTTCCGCGTCGACGAAATTACAGAGAGCTGTTAAAAGAAGCTGTCTTGTATATTTCTGGATCGGAAGCTACGTACGATAAATACGATCGCCAAAAGATTGCTAAGTTAACAAGAATCGACAGATCGTGGATTTGGCTTGATCATGTTATGATTGAGTGTGTATGCGAGGGTATTGCAGATCCTACCGTAAAAACAGCTGTAATTAATAGTTGTACAAAAATTGACCAATTAATAGATTTATTAGCCGGTTTTCGTAAAACGCGGAATTCGAACGGCAATATCTCTATGCGTACAGCCAGTAATGTGAACTATTCACGCCGTGTTCTGAATAATCGCAAATCGTGCTTTAAGTGTGGGTTTTTTTGAACTTTACAAGCTAGTTGTCTCCGTAAAACGGTTTAGAATAATACTAGGGAGTTAACCAACTCTGCAAAAAGACCTAGGAACGATATATGTTTTGTACCTTCTGTGAGAAAACAAACCACAACCTTGACAAATGTTTTGCTCATCAAAGACTTGAACAGTGCAACGTAAACGTAAATCTTTGTTCCGCAAAATTTAGGAATCGCGATGACGTGATAGTAGGTGTAATAAAAGGTATCGCGGTAAATGTTTTAATAGACACGGGGGCGCAAGTATTACTGATGACTGAAGAAATGCTAGGCAAAACAAATTATCAGACAAGACCGTTAATCACTCGCCTAACAAGATTCGGACGCAAGGTCGTCTCATCTACTGCTGCTGCAACATTTTTTCTTGAACTTCCAGATGTGACGTTGGAAATACTTTTTCGTCTTTGGAACTGATGTTTTAAATCGCCTTGAAATTGTTTATGAACGAAAGTTGGGGGTAATACGATTAAGAGATGAAAACAACATGAGCCGCATAAATGTGATTTCAGCGCTTACGTCTAATCCACTAATTCTAGTAACCGAACTTACGGGTCGCGACCGTGAAGTGTTGTTGAAAATGTTAGATAACTTTTCAGATGTTATTACTAAAGGAAACGCAATAAGTTCCGTTAACACGGGTGTTTTAAAAATACGTTTAAAAAGTGACGAAATTGTAAAATCGATTGTTTTGGACTAAACAAAAATGTTATAATACGCCTGCCTATGCCAGGCTTATCTTGCTCGTTAAAAAGAAAGATTACTCAAATGGCACGTTCATGCTTCACGTTCTATATGAAATAAATATTAGTTACTTTTACTAAATTTCAAATTTAAAAATAAATAGTTTGTTTTAACAGTATTAAATAATTTCCGTTGTTATTACATAAATAGCATAAAATTGATTTAAAAAGGAAATAACATCAGGCGTGAAAAAGTGAATGGCACCGACGCTTTGAATTAAAAATATTTAAAATTTGAATTTAGCGCTAAAAATTCTCCCTCTCAAATCAACTCGTGGTAGCTTGCGCAAGAAAATTTTTTGGAACAAACATCAAAGGTGCCGACAAGGAGTGGTCCTACTGATTATATTATACTGTGCTATAATCAAACATGTTGGTTCGTTGACGAACAAAAAAGCGGGAAATACAAACACCGGACAATCATTAAAATACACACTGTATATGTTTAATAAATAAAATTTTAATAGGTTTATATTTATAATTTTTTCTACTCTTTTCTTGTGCTAATAAGTTAGCAAAAGATTATAAAAAGGTGTGAAATTTCAAATCAAATCTAGTGAAAAACAATATGAATCTGGCAACTTTTTCGACTTCATTCTGGTGATTTTTACTTTTTTAACCTGGTCACGCTGCTTTTGGGTGACTTGCTTATGGACACTGCTTATTTTGCTGCTTACCAAATATATTTACAATAATACTAACTCATTTTATTGTAAGGTATAAGTGCTACTGTTTTCGAGCAACACTGAGCAAGATATACTAAAATATGGGAGAAAAATCAACAAAAATTTGTCGAATTTGTTCACTAGATATAGTAGAAACCGAGCAGTATTACTTTCTGAATAACGACACTAATTTAATGCTACAATTCAAATTATTGAACCTTCTACCAAAAATTGTAAGTACAACCGATTATGTTCTATCAACTAACATCAACTTTCTTACAGAATCTAAATATCACACAAAATCCAATTACTTGTAGCAGATGTATGATTGCAATTGAAGAAATATATGACTTTAAGCAACTGTGTATACAAACCGAAATGACTATAAGAAACTTACAACAACAAGGTGTAATTACGGAGGAGTTATGTGTCGGTAACATGAAAGTCGAACCTTCAAACTTGCAAATCATCAGCGATAACTACTTGGAAATCAATGCAGATGTGCCTGTATGCATTAAGGAACTTTCAAAAACAGAACTGTATTATTGCTGCAACTGCAATTTCAATACTAACAAAAAGACTATTTTGGTTCGACATTTGATTCATGAGAAGGTAAAATTGACTGGTGGAAAACTGTTTAAATGCAGTATATGTGATTACTACACTATTAGAAAGTGGCATTTAAAGGCACATATGCATAAACACACTGGTGAAAAACCATTTAAATGCAATCTATGTGATTACTGTAGTAGCAAAAATGGTGATTTAAAAAGACATATGCATAAGCACACTGGTAAAAAACCATTTAAATGCAATATATGTGATTACTGTTGTAACCGCAAGGATTATTTAAGAACACATATGCATAGGCACACTGGTAAAAAACCATTTAAATGCAATATATGTGATTACTGTAGTAGCCAAACTGGTGACTTAAAAAAACATATGCGTAAGCACACTGGTCAAAAACCATTTAAATGCAATATATGTGATTACTGTAGTAGCAAAAGTGGAGATTTAAAAAGACATATGCATAAGCACACTGGTGAAAAACCATTTAAATGCAATATATGTGATTACTGTTCTAACCGCAAGGAGCATTTAAGAAGACATATGCATAAACACACTGTTGAAAAACTATTTAAATGCAATATATGTGATTACTGTAGTAGTCAAAGTGGACGCTTAAAAATACATATGCGTAAGCACACTGATGAAAAACCATTTAAATGCAATATATGTGATTACTGTAGTAGCAAAAATGGAGATTTAAAAAGACATATGCATAAGCACACTGGTGAAAAACCATTTAAATGCAATACATGTGATTACTGTTCTAACCGCAAGGAGCATTTAAGAACACATATGCATAAGCACACTGTTGAAAAACTATTTAAATGCAATATATGTGATTACTGTAGTAGCCAAACTGGAGATTTAAAAACACATATGTGTAAGCACACTGGTGAAAAACCATTTAAATGCAATATATGTGATTACTGTAGTAGCAAAAATGGAGATTTAAAAAGACATATGCATAAGCACACTGGTGAAAAACCATTTAAATGCAATATATGTGATTACTGTTGTAACCGCAAAGAGCATTTAAGAACACATATGCGTAAGCACACTGAAAAATCATTTCAATATTTGATTTCTGCTGTATCACAAAGTCATATTTAAAATTGCATATGCATGAGCACATTGGTAAAAAAGTATTTTAAAGTAATATATGTGATTACTGTTCCAGCCAATCGACACGGTTAAGGAAATTTTTTTTTTACTATCACAATGTGCAATTATCTTGGCTGCGTACAACATAGTCTACTGCGTATACATCTCAGCACTTCAATTTAATTTAATTATACTTGTTGCTTCTATGTATCTAAATATAACAAATTCTATTTATATTTGTTTTTATTTTACTTTACCATAATACCATAACGAGTTATGTAGAAATAGCAAACACACAACAATGGTTAACCGGTTTAAATGTTATCAGATATTGATTTCTTAATGTTTTGTATATGGTATCGTAATTTTTGATTTATAACGATCAAACCGTTAATTATTAACAATATAATTATTTTATTTAATTGAAAAGTTATTTATTTTAGTTTTTTACATATACAATTATTTACATTGTAATTACAAAATCGTAACTTAGTAACACTAACTCGTATCCTTATGACAACTTCCCTTTTTACAAATACTTTATTGAATTTTAGTAGTCAAGATAGACAATTAGTTCAGCAGAGGCGGTTTTATAACTGGCCTAGCGTTAAGTTGATTTGATTTATTTATATTATTATTATTGTCTTGGTAGGTATCATTAGGTTCCTTTACGAGTTTTTTATCGGTATGCGGTTCATTATTATTACTAAATAATCTTTCGACTATAACTACATCTATTTCACGATTTGACTTCGAGTTTCTTTAATCATAGCGATTTCGTCTTAAGATATCTGAAGCAGTATTGTTTAAATAAGAGCGAGGAGATTCGTGTTTGGCTGTTACATAGTTATATACGCAGGTTGCTATTTGTTATTTTTACGATAGACTATTTTATCTCCTTTTTTAAACTCTGATTTTTCTTTTGCATGTTGATTGTAATAATTTTAAAATCGATTATTTTTTAGTAGCAATTTGTTTTTAAAGTTTGAAACATTTTTGGCTTGTCACTCATGTAGCAACGTACCTACGTAAGAGCTACATACATTTTACGTGATACAATATGTGATATTACGTATCAAACACGTCACAGTCAATTACGTAAAATATCACATATCATTTACGTCTAAATTAACGTGCATTCCCCAGTGAACACCCTAATGTAACAGTGATATCACACCTGGAGAACATGTAACATAACAAATATTATATAAATTTTACATTTCAATGATATAAATTGTAATGTAAAGAGAATATAAAATAAGTGATGTAAACATGATATCAAGTCGACATATATGTGACTTTAAAAGTGATATCACATCAATGACCTATAGGCAACATAATATTTATGTTACATTGTTACGTATGTTTTACAGGCTAGATATTACATCCTAATAATGTAACGAGATAAACTTGTGAGTAATATAACGCAATGTGCTTTTGTTGAAATGTCACATCTACATCTCTCATAAACACGTTTAACTTATGTTCAAATTTTTACAGTACACTTGTATAAAATTAGTTATATTTAGTTTACAACGTAATGTTTCATTACATTTACATAACTAAGTTCTATATTTCTTATATTATAGATTTTATATTCAATTTACGCAAAAAAAAAAGTATTGTGTATCATAAAACTGTAAAAACTAGCATTTCTAATATTTATTAAAAACAAATAAAAGTAATAATAAATAATAATAAATAAAAAAAAAACAACGAATTATTTGTAATTAATTATTATATTGAAATAATGGTATAAAAATTTCATCAGAATGTAATGACAAATGTACACATTTACATTTTACAAATGAAAGTTCGACAGAAATTAATTTGCTCCTTTCAAAAATTTATTAATTGTAGAAATGTTTTAAACTTTTGACTCACATGGCTAGGATTCCGTATGAATGTTAAGCTGAGTTTCAAATTCATTACAAAAATATACACAGTTGAAATACCGACAAGAAATATAAATACATATGTAATAAATCATGATTTTTAAACTTCGCGCTAATTTTTAGCTAATCATAAGTGATCTATGTTACGGGTAGTACCTGTGGCCGCACATAGAAGCTGTTTTCAATAAATAAATCACTATTGATTTACCGCTCGATTTTAGTGATTTTACTGGATTTTGCTTGCGATCATGCCGTCTTTTAGTACAGGTAAAAAATTAATTTATATATTAAAGAGCAATTTAAACCCGATTCTCGATCGTGGAGTCTTGAGAGTGGAAATTCTTAGGTTACTATGGTATGTACTAGAATTTTACATGCATTAAAATTTATATTTTATTAGTTGTAAATTATTTTTTGTTTTTAGGTTCTTATGAGAAAGCTCGTAATATTGCAGCTGAGTCAGACTACACTTCGATCACAGAAATTCTTGGTCGAGGTTGTCGTATTTCTAAACCTACTGATGCCGAACGACAATATAATAAGAGATTTGCTTCACCTGTTGTTAATGGTTTTACAACTGATGAGGACGAAGAACAAGAGAAAAACAAAAAAATTGATAACTGTACGTACCCTGTTTATATATTAAGAAATAGAAAGTAAAGTAATTCTTGAATAAATCAGATTTTTTGAAGTATAAAATAATATGAACAAATCAATTATTTTCTAATTTCAATTTATGACGACTCAAGTTTAAACTAAAAAAAAAGTGTTTACTAGAATATTCTTAGCGTAAATAAATTATAAGATTCATAATCCCAAATGTTTTAGTTGTTATATTTCAATAAATTTTATCTATTTTTTAATTGTGCTTTGTGATTAATTGTACACTGTAACGATAAACTTGTAATAATTTTCATAAAATTTTTTTTAGAAAACTTGTGTGCAGAATTGGGGAAAATGGAGCTGATTTCATGAAAAATGTATTCACTCTAATATATGATGATAAGTTTGCAGCTGAAAATACGTGGATGGGGAAAAAAAATAAGCTGAAGCTGAGTGAACTTAAATTTAATAAAACGGTGAGAGGTATGTATATGTTTGCCTATAAATTTATAATTACTGACTTATCGTTAATTACTGTTATTACATTTTCAGAAGCCATTCAATCAAAGTTTCCTGACCTTACTTCTAGTGATTTTACCCGTAAGGCCGGAGAATGGTTTTGGTTGGGAGCTCAACGTTACAAGCGCAGAAGTAATAAGCTTACTCCTACCCCAAAAACAGAGATGAACAGTATACGGCTGAATATATCAAAAAAGTATAATTGCTAAAATACATATAATAATCATTTTGCTACTACCAGTTCGTGAATCGGGCGAATTATAATATTTATTTGTGTTATCTCCAATTACATTCAAGTCGTGAAAGGTATTTATAAGGTATATAAATTTCAAAATATGGAATTATTGTATGATGATTGTTTTTATAGTTTCAGGTGTATCAAAATTTAATTTCACTATTGCATGGTTATAGTAATTTTTATCGTAATTCAAAGAGAATAATTCCAGCTAGGATCCTGACGTTACAAGCGTATTAATAAATCTACATTTTATTTACTTCACTTAATACAATGATAAAAAACTTTCTTTTTAACTAAATAAAACTTTGTTGCCTTCATAATTATTGTTATGAATTATTCATTTAGTATATTTACTCAACATGAAATTATTCAGTAAATAGTATTCTCTACAGATTAAAAAAGTCATTGAAGTTAACACGTTATGATGAGTTAAAAAAATTTTTGTCATTAATTTGAATTTTTATTACAAAAAAATTTAATAATAAAAGTACAAATTTTATTAACTTATTCTAACATTTTAACGTTTAATACTTTTTTTTATAATATTGAAAATACTATTATTTACTAGATCTATTTAAATGTAAATATTACATTAATAGCACGTATAGATACTATATAAGATTTACATAAAAAATTATGTAACAAAGAAGTCACAATAACATAGGCTAAATGTAAAATGTAGATCTACTTATGACTTCTATTTTACGTAAATATTACACTTGATTTATATAGCGACATATAACAGTAATATAGCATGAACGTCACATTTACGTTCATTACGTTATGTCATGACGTTACGTAAAAGAGTGTGAAATTGTGCGTCACATGTGACTCAAAAGCGACTTACAATTTACATAACGCAAAATTTTGCGTTATGTTACTTTTACGTATTAATTATGTTAAGGTGTTCACTGGGTCACGTAATAGATTTACCTATTATGTACGTATGTGTACTGTAAATATTCACAAACTAGTTTGATACACGGAGTCTGGACATTTTGCCAAAGACGCTCTGATAGGCTCAAACAAATAATATCAGCGCCGACGAGCAATAAATTATCACCGATTACTGTGGGGAGTGTGGATTATAACTTAAATATAAGTATGTATTTTATAAGTTACACTGTTATAGCCTTTAACTTTTCTATAGTATTTGTCACTTTATTAAACTCATTTGGTTATTTACTAGTGCAGTTACTGAATATTTAAAAAGTTACGTGTTAAATTGGTAAAAAAACACCTATCTATCACGTACATTTTTATAATGTTTTTAAATAACGCATGAGTTGATTTTAACTACCGAATGTATTTTCTATGTTAATTACACATTGTTCCTTAAAATGAATAGATTTGTAAAAAAATATATTACATCCTGTTTGCATTGTCTTTATTATAAAGAGCATGGCGGTAAAAAGCCCGGTTTTTTACATTCGGCCCCCAAGTATGCTAGACCTCATCATACACTTCATTTAGATCATCTTGGTCCATTTATTCAAACACAATCCGGTAAAAAATATTTATTGGTAATTGTGGATGGATTTTCCAAGTTTACTTATCTTAAGGCAGTACCAGACACGTCCGCAAGACATGTCATAGAAAATTTAGAAGTTCTTTTTACTATTTTTGGTAATCCTAAACGATTGATAACTGACGCAGGAAAAGCATTTACTTCCAACGCTTTCACAGCATTTGTAGAGAGTAAAGGGATTAGACACTTTGTGTCGGCTAGAGGAAATGGACAGGTAGAGCGCATGAACAAGACGGTTTTGGATGCGTTAGCTACCACAGGAGCGAACGCTACTCCTGATAATTGGAATACAAAGAGTAAACAAATTCAGCAAGGCCTAAACAGCACACACAACATGGAATAACACAATATACGCCTGCAGAGCTTTTTTTCGGCTTCCAGCTGAAAACAGATACAGACAAACACGAATTACACGAAGAACTACCCATAGATATCACTAAAATTCGTAAAAAGGCAGCTCAAAAACTGAAACTAAATCGAGTTAAACAAGACCTAACGTTTAACAAAAAACGCGGGCCACCTAAATTCTATCAGGTGGGAGACTTAGTATTAACAAAAATTTCTAGTTTTCCCGCTACTATTAACGAGAGCAAGAAATTACTACCAAAATTTCGAGGTCCTTTCAAGGTGGTTGAGGCCTTAGAAAACCACAGATATAGAGTAAGAGAAAATCGACATACGCAACAATCCAGTATCGTCCATATGACGGTATGGTATAGAACACATGACACCGTTTGATATACATAAATCGTAAAGTAAGTGTTTCAATATACATTAGTTTGCTCTCACTGGCATAGAGATTGCCCTCGCTGGCACAAAAACTTTGCCCTCGCTGGCAAAGAGATTGCCCTCGCTGGCATAAAGACTGCCCTCGCTGGCATAAAGATTGCCCTGGATGGCATAGAGATTGCCCTCGATGGCACACCTACATATTTTTAGGCATTACCCCTAGTAGAGCAAAACGTTTCTAAATCATTTACATTTGTAACATTTTTAATACGCTTAAATGGTACATTAAAACGTTTATAAAACGTTTTCAAATCAATGTCATACTGCTTCAAAAGCGAATCCGAACATTGTTTTTTAGACGGGTTTTGAAGCGCATACAAATCGATTTCTGAAATAATACCAAAATTGACTGAAAAATTATTGCCTAAATCGTGTTTGTAACATTTTCAGTTAGTTTCCACTAAATATTAAACGTTGATGTCCAAAATAATTTACGGAGTTATCTACGTAACGTTGCAGAATAATACACAGTTATCATCTTTTAATGTTTCTAGAAACGATTTACACGTACATTTTTTGAGTGATTTGTATTTGTATTTCCAAAACTATACATATGAAACCGCTAAACTTAATACAAAAAGCTATTAGATAGCTTTGTTTTTTGACGATTCAGTATTAATCGATTGGGACAAAATAACGAGCCAAACTCGTGGTATGTAACCTTTGCCAAACGTAGAAATAACGAGTCTCACTCGTGATACTCATTATATTTTTTGGTTGTTTATAAAGCAATATATCAAATGACGTTTTGTATTTGTTAAACAAGTTCAATCGGCCGTCAAGATCAAGTTCTAGCAAGTTTTCCTATCCTATATTTTGAACGCATAATTGCATTATTTTGAAATTGAACTTTATAATCGTTGCAAACCCCGCCTGTGTAAACGTTCCAAAAACATTTCAAAAAATTGTTTTTTGAACGTATACTTTCCTTATTTTGGATTTAAACTTAATAATCGTTCCAATGCTATTTTAAGAAACAATTTAATAAATTAAATAAACATGAATAAGTAACGACTCTAGTTATCATTTTTAGAAGTGTTTTAAAACATTTCAAGAATGATTTAGGAAATGATTTATAGAAACATTGCAAAGGGCGGACATTTATCAAATTTGAGACAAGTGTGAAACGATTCTGGTATATTTCTTTATTTCATAAAAATCGTTTTGAAAATGTTGCAGAAATGAATTTTTCTACTAGGGACTAGCCTCATTGGCTAGTTTTTAGTCCAATAATACACTAATACTAGTTTGTGTGTTCAGGTGGTAGTCCCTTGAGGACGAGAGACGTTGCAGAATGGCCGTGTGGACGCCAATGGATCGTTGTAGCGTAGTCCTGACTTAAGAGTGTGGGAATCATATATATTAGAGAAAAGCGCATATTATAATACTAATTCCATTCTATGCTATTCCTAAATGATTATAAGTTGTGAACGCATTGTTATTAAAACGGTTTATATATATCTCTTATAATTATTACAACCTTAAGACTACACTAATATTAAATTACATGGTTACAACTTAAACTTCATTGTTAGGTATTGAAAATAATGATAATGAAATCTTGCTAGGATTGAACGATTGTTTGGAATTTAAATTGTTAAATCGAATTAATTCAGTACAATGCGAAAAAGATCTAATAATATCTAAAAACATCGATTTATTCACCGGTTTGGGTAAAATTGATGTTGAATGTCATCTTAAAATTAAAGATCATTTTGAACCAGTTGTTAAACCGCCTCGACGAATTCCGATTCATTTACGCGATAAAGTTAAAGCCAAATTAGAGGAAATGGAACGAATAAACATAATTGAAAAAGTAGAAATGCCTAAAAATTTTGCAAGTAATATGGTTGTTGTTGAAAAATCTAATAAAGAGTCTGTAAGAATTTGCATTGATCCATCTGATCTTAATAAAGTTTTAATACGAGAACGTCATTTAATTCCTACTCTAGAGGAATTAGCGAATGATTTAAGCGATAAACAATTTTTTACTTTATTAGATCTTAAAGATGGTTATTATCAATTTGAACTTGATAAAGACTCAGCAGATCTGTGTACGATGGCAACGCCATTCGGTTATTATAGGTTTTTAAGATTGCCAATGGGTGTTTCACCAGCTCCAGAGTTGTTTCAAAGATGCCTAGAAAACAAATTTGTTAACATTAAAGGGTTGAAAGTATACTTTGATGACTTTCTCATTGCTGCAAAAGATGAGAAAGAACACGATCAAATTTTGAACTTAGTTTTTGAGACAGCTCGAAAAGAAAGGATTAGATTTAATAAAGCTAAAATGCAGTATAAAGTATCTGAAGGAGGTACATTGGACATGTTTTCTCTGTAAGGGTGTAAAACCAGATTTAAATAGAATTAAAGCTATAGGAGCTATAGAAAGTCCTAAAAATAAAAAAGAACTTCAGAGAATTTTAGGGTTTATAAATTATTTGAGAAGTTTTATCCCGAATATGGCTAGCGTAACTGCTAATTTGCGCGAATTACTTAAAGATGATGTTGAGTTTGTCTGGTTACCTAAGCATGAGGAATCATTAGACAAGTTAAAAACTTTAGTTAGTAGTAGACCTATCCTGACTCATTTTAATAAGAAAAAACCAGTTACAATACATTGTGACGCATCAAAAGATGGATTAGGATATGTGTTGTTGCATAATGATCAGCCTATATGTTATGGCTCTAGAGCCTTAAAAGAAACTGAAAAGAGTTACAGCCAAACCGAAAAAGAAATGTTAGCGATTGTCAGTGGTTGTAAAAAGTTTCATTATTACATATTTGGTTCCAAATCGCCAATTGAAATTTTGACTGATCATCGTCCAATTGTATCTATTATGAAAAATAATATTTGTAATATTAAGTCATCCAGATTGCAAAGGATGAAATTAAAACTTATTAGATACAATCTCGATGTAAAATACCTACCAGGTCAATTCATGTATTTAGCAGACTTATTGTCGCGAGCATTTATAAAAGATGCGGTGAAAGATGACCCGTCGATGACACAACTTGTACTTACGTTACATAAATATGTTGGCGTATCAGACGTAAGAAAAAATGAAATCAAACTTCAGCTTGAAAATGATGACACATTAAAAAATGTTATCAAATATTTATATGAAGGTTGGCCAAAGTATTTTAAATTAAAAGATGATGAACTCAAAACTTTTTATAAAATTAGAGATAAGCTGTGTATCGAGGAGAAGAAGAATTATTATTCATGAATGACAGAATAGATATTCCTCGAAAACTAAGAATTTTTTATCTTAAGAAACTTCACGAACCACATATGGGAATAAGCAAGTCCAGAAATCGAGCTAGACAAATACTTTATTGGCCTAACTTAAATCTTGATTTGGAAAATTTTATTGCCGAATGCAGAATTTGTCAAAAATATAAAAATAAAATGCCAAAAGAACCATTAATACCGCACCCAGCACCTAACCCACTAAACAAATCTGTTACCTTGATATCATATTTATATAAATACAACAACCTTATATTTACATAAATTGTTTTATGTAACATTAATGTAACATTTATATCAGAAAATGTAAAATTTATTAAGTCATTTTTGGAATATAATATTTATATAAATTTAGTAACCTTATATTAACATAAATTGTTTTATGTAATATTAATGTAACATTTATATCAAAAAATGTTGGTTTATTAAGTCTTGTTTGGAATATAACATTTATATAAGTTTAGTGACGATTATTTTATTTATATGTCACACAGATATAATAATATGATGTAAAAAGTTTTCTATAGTTGCGACATAAACAATTTCTTTATTATTGACGATTTTGAATGTAGCGCCATAATGTTAATGTTTCCAATTCGGCAATTCACGTTATGACGTTACTCGTTACTAGATTTAGCCGCCATTTGGCCTTTGTTTACTTAACCGTAAAATCCGATATTTTGAGAAATTTCGCAATGCCACTGAAGAAACTTCGATTGTTTTAGTAAATGGTAAGTTAGATCTTTGGTCACATGAAATTAAAAATATTTGTACATCTAAATTTTTAGATATCTCTTCAAATAAAGGTGTATATGAATTATTATGTAAGTATATTATTGTTTAAGAAAATTATGTGTGCAATTATATAATTATGTATTTATAGAAAATTTGTGTACACGTTGTTTTGGGATAGAAAGAACTTTGAACACTATGGTAAATCTAATAAAGTCAATAAGAACAGGAAGAACATCGGGTCTAAAGAAATTTGAGGACATTTCAAATTTTGAGCAAATGCTAAATGACTATGACTTTAAAGAAGCTTATGTAAGCATAAAACAAATGTTACTATTAACTATTACTTAGACCCAGTTGTATAAAGTATTGTTAACTTCGACGATGTAGTTAACTACGTGCTCGTGTCGTTAAGCATTGTCGTTGTACAAAATTAATTGTTTTGTGGATGACATTCTCAAATAGATAGCTATACGATTTAGTTAACAACGGCGTCAGCTAACAACATAGTTATCTTTGCTTTATGCAACCGGGCATAGTCTGTTTAAAATGAAACAACAAATTTTCACACCAGCATTGTTAAACTACTAATCCAAACTTGAATAAAATGCCATTATTTCACTACTGAAATATCAGTGTAGCCTAATTCTTTATTTTATCAAGTAATTGAAGTTTACCTATATAATAAAAATTTGTTAATAGGTTCTGAAAATATCTGAAATTGGAGACAAGGACGTGAAAGATACTACTTATAAATGTGTAGCAGCTGGTTTTTCAAAGGAATTAGGAATATGTTCCTTAATCGGCTATAGGGGGAACTATCGCTTTAAAGAACGGAATCTTATGAAACTGCTCCAAGGTATGTTTTGCTTGCTCAGCTCATACATAGATATTTATTTTAGTTAATATTGTATTTGACTCAGTTCTTGCTACAAAATTTATAAACAACTAATACTCTGTTTTATAACTATACCAGTTCAGTATAAATTGATTTATATAAAGCAATATAAAATTAGCGTTTTCCATATCTAAATGTTAAATAATTATTTATTTTCCAAAGGACGGACCTTCTTTAAAAAAAAAACAACTGTCTTAGAAATTGAACATCAAATTGAAGAATGGTTTCGATTGAGTAAACAACGCTACCCAAGAACACAAAAATCAAAGTAGACTATTTTTCGTTTTTTGATTTATATTATATTATACGTATATTTTAATATTATTATATATTGTTTATATTATTTTTGTTAATAAACATTTATTATTATTGCTATTATTATTATTGTTAACAAAGTAATATCTACGTAACAAGTTTATGTAAAAAACAAGTAAGTTGTGATATAAAATGAATGTACATAATACATTAACATTACATCCAAATTACTTAGTTAATTACATCAATCTAATGTTAACGTGATATAATATTGACATAATAAATAATATAATTTTTAGGTAACATATATATTATATATACAATCACAATGATGTAAAATTGTTACATCCAATTTATATCACAATTGAAGTCACATGTTCTGGACATTTTACATAAAGTTAATGTAAACGTTACGTCAATGTGACCTAATAATTTATATAACATGTAAAACTGTTATATTGTATTTACATAAATATTATATAAAAATGTTTAGTGGGAACTTACCGTTTGAAAAAGTTGGGATAGATTTATTCGATTGGGCAGGAAACAGTTATTTAACGTTAATTGATTATTATTCACATTGGATCGAGTTGCATGTATTAACAAATAAAAGTAGTAATGAGGTAATTAAAATTTTAAAAGTCATATTTTCTCAACACGGAGTGCCGCGAACAATAATATCTGATAATGTGCCGTTTAATTCGAGTCCAATGAAAACTTTTGCTTCTGAATGGAATTTCACATTTAATTATTCGAGCCCTCGCTACCCCCGCTCCAATGGCATGGCTGAAAAAAGCGTTGGAATTTGCAAAAATATTCTGAGAAAGTGTAATGATATAGATGCTGCACTTCTCGAATATAGAAATCAACCTATAACTGGACTTTCTTACGCCCCTGCGCAATTATTAAACAATAGATTGTTAAGAACACAAATCCCTATTAATGACAAATTATTGAAACCTGTTCTGAATCAGGATGGTCAACATCAGATTATTTTAAATCAAAATAAATATAAATATTTTCATGATAAAAATGCAATAGCCAGGCCCGAATTGAAAGTTGGAGATTCAGTGTTTTTATATAAAGACAAGCAATGGGAGCCTGCCTTAATTGAGAGCAAATGTAAAGAACCGCGTTCTTTCATAGTTCGAAATGAGAGTAACCAACAGTATAGGCGAAACTCGCAGTTTTTAAGGAAATCTAAATTTAAAACAGATTTTAAATCTAGTGTTGATGATGTTGACGATCTTATAAAAAATGATGCTGCTGATGATTTATTAAAGTTGCCATGTAATCCAAATAAATCAACAGTAACCAGATCGGGCAGGCGGATCAATTGACCTAAAAAATCGAACTAAATTGACTATGAAAAACGTTTTTTTGGCCATACAGATCAAAATATCACATGTTCAAAAATACACACACAAACTGTGCACGTCCAAATAAAAAGTAGGTAATCAGTGACAAGCGAAGTAGGCTAGGATTTCCTTGGAATCACGTTAGAAGTGCAAATTTACAATTTATTAAATACCGAAATTTGCGATTCCTAAGATCAGATACGTTCTCTGGTAGGAACTTTATGAACTAAAAGATACAAAATAATCCCAATCTGTTTATATACGTAACCCGTAAGCAAACATCTTTTTCAAATTAATTATTTCGCATAAAAGTTGATAATCTTATTAAATTTTATTACAAATGATTTCATTTTTTATTAATTGTCGACAAGATTTTTCTGAATTACAATTTAAATCTAGTCTATTGGTGAGTGTTATATTAATTAAGCTCTGCAGGTTATGTGCACCTGAATTGTAATTATTATTATTTTTTATTTATCCATATTTTTAATTGGAAATAGTAATTTTATTTATTAGTGCAAACGACTTTGTTAAAGTAGTAGTTTTTTGTTTTATTTAATTCATACAATAATAAGTTTTAAATGTTAAATGTTCGTTATAGGATAGGTTATGTTGTGTACCTGTAATTTAAAATAAGTTATTAGTTCGTGAATGTGACTAATTATTAATTGTTGTTTAGTTAATTTATATTTATTTATGATCTGGTGTATAAACTACACTTCATTTCTTATAGTTTGTAGTAAACTTTATTACATATTACAGTGCTTTTCACTTTTACGATGTATTTAAAACTTGCATCATTTTTTTCATTTTTAAATACAACAGCCACAAGACGTTGCATCATCGAAGGAGAAGAATGAGTAAATTATAAGCATATCGTTATGTGTGGAAATCAACTGTTAAAGCATTTTGTTTACAGACACGTTATGAAAGTGAATGTTTGGGTTGATTTTCTGACGGCTATGACAACCATAAACACTGCAGTTACAATTGCTAATTTTGCCCATTATTAAATAAAAATATTTGGTATCGAAATAATAGTTTATTTTAGTACGGTAATTAAAAAAAGCTACTTAAAAATCTCATATGCAATGCACGCGCTTGCAACAACCGTAAGCATTACTGTATCTTAGTTTATACTGGTTTATACAGCTGCCACAGAGGGTGAACAGCGCTACCTCTTGGTAATCGAAATTGCCAATTAACCGACGGTACCCGAAAAAATTAAAAATTCAGAAGGAAGTTTTCTTACAGAAACTTGCAGATTGTTTCTAGAATTAAGATTAATATTGTTAACTTATATTACCTTTATTAAAAGTTAAATTTTGTTATTTTTAAAAATACTCTTTCTGGAAAAAAAAAGAATAATCGAAACCGGTCAGCATCGCTGAGAATCGCATCCTTTTTTTGAAGTCTATTGAAAAATAAGTAGATATGTGGTTGTGATACGATGTTTCACACATTTACCTTACCTTAAGCACAGCCTTTAGCCTGACCTCACGCTCATGAACCGCCACTGTATGTGACAACGTTGGACATTGCCATTGAATAATAAATATAAGAAGAAATGCAACCTAAGGGGCGATATCGTATCGACTGATTGGATCGAGATGTAGAGGTCGCCACGTTTCTATTGGATCGAGATTTTTCAGTTCTTGCGTGTCTGTCGACTTGTAAACTTCGGTATTGAATTGAAAGTTTTTCTTGGGTTAACATTGCGATACGATTTTTAAAATTCTGGTAGTAGTAATGTTTGTTTGAACTTTTGTTTAGTTTAAGCGTTGACTGAAGAAATGTATAAAGACTCACAACCTGTTACATGCCAAAATTAACACAAAGTCACTGCCTGCAATGTAGTAACATAAACGGGGGTTGTGCCACTAGCTCAATGGAGAAGGGGTGGGTTTTATTTAAAAGTTTCGTGATCGAAATGGATTTACTTGACGAATACACAAAATCGATAAATAATAATGTCGAAATCAAAGGGCGCCAGGAAGGGGTAAAGCTTAATGGACTAATGACCCTTGCCAACCATAAGTCCGCTTGTGGAGTATACACCCCCAACGGACTTACCTTAGAGGGTGCATTTACTAAAATCTAAAATAAACTAATAAAGTTACACACGCGGAGGCCGACGGAATTAAAAGCTCTTTACAATTTAATAATTTAACATTTATTGATTGAATATTTAAAACCAAGACAAAATAAAATAACAAGTACTAATTGATATCAAATAAATTTGAATAAAAGAAATGAAATAATCTTAAGCAAACAAGAATGAACAATTTACACACAAAACATTACATTAAAATTTATAAAAAGAAATGCTACTACAATAGCGTTAACTCGACGTTTTCAAATATAATTAAATCTCAAGATCTTGACCGCATATTTATATCAAACAAATTAAATAACACAAAAACAAAAAAAAAACAATACAGTTTATAACATATATGTCCGAACTTTAATTCGAACTAAACAAAATATAGTTTATAAATCGTTACATTATCATATATTCGAAATACGAATCACTTCTCAAACGCATCAAAACAAAGTTAATTGATTTTAATTTCGCGCAAACACTATACGTTTCATTGAAATAATTAAATTTAACGTTAGTCGTAATTTCAATTGGCTCAAAATTGAAAGCTTTTACTGCATTTTTAATCGCGGGTCACTGCACGATCAAACAACAAAATCGATAAATACCTTATTTCTTAATTGGAGATACCAGTTGAGCTTCAGGTCACAGTGGTTGGATGGATTCAGAAATTTAACATTAATTTTAATTTAAAATTATTTAAATTACCAGTCCACTATTAACAAAATCGTTTACATATGTTTCGAAATAATAATGCTCATCTTCAGAAAAGTCTACAAAAAATATTTACAACTTTTTTAAATACAAAAAATGTCATCAACATATCTTCTCCATAATATTATTTTTTGTAAGAAAATTTGGTGTTCAGAAATATATTTACTTTCTAAATTGTTTAAGAAGATTTCAGTAAAAATAAGTGATAAATTTGATAATCAATTTTTTAAACAAAATCTAGGTCTTTCATTGGGTTCTCCTTTATCACTTTTCTCAATTTTTTTAAGAAATTAAGTAAAGGTAACGATTTCAAGATTTCTTTTTCTAATGAAATATTTATTTAATTTTTAAGCTACTTAAAGGTAGTAAAAATAAAGCTATTTAAGCTGTATAGTTGTTTCTGAAAGGTGCGGTTTACGGTTCCTTTAGAGCTTCTTTAAAGCTTTGCTAGTACCACAAAGAGCTGTATAAGCCCGATTTTAATGCATTAAAGGAGCTACCTAACAGCAACATAACTGCGGAATTTTTAGCTACTTAAACGCTTCATGGAGGCTTCAGTTTTTTCACAAGTCACTCAAAAGTGTTCTAAAGAGTAACTTTAAAAGCTAAAGTAGTTATAAAAAAGCCGGTTTTAGCTGCAATTTGCTCACTGAGAAATTCTTGAATTACTAGAGTTCATTTATATTAAAATATCAAATACAAATTTTTTGTTGAACGAGCAAACCAAGTTCAATTATGATTTTAAACTTAAATTTTTTTAGATTTGTTTCTAAATTGCACCGTGCATCTTCCTTTTTTAAAATAATTAACATTTAACATTTTGTAAAACTTACATTTTTTTAATTATCTAGTTACAAATTTTCAGATTTGAGATTGTTCGAAAAAATGTAAGTTAAAAAACTTTTTGTAATCTTAACTTTTTATAAGTTGTAAATATTTTTACTTTTTTGAAGATGAGCTTCATTATTTTAAAGCTCGAAGCATATGTAAAATAGTATATACATTTTGAAAGTTAACGAATTTATTATTGGTGGACTGGTAATTTGAATAATTTTAAAAATTGACGAATAATAACAATAAATCCCCATAACAATTTTCTTTTAATTTAATTTGCATTGTTTTAGTTATTTCTATGTTTTCGATTTATATTTTACAAAAATAAATAAATATTTGAATATACATATTTTTTTGTTTTCTTAAATATAAAGCATGATATTGTTTAAGTTTATTTGACATTGACTTGTGTCGTAACGATACAAGCTATTGTTTATGATATTAACCTGTTTTGAACAGGTAAACGGTAAAGTAAACACAAATATAAGAAAAGGTTCTAACACGTACTTCATTATTATTATTATTATTCATTATCATTACTCAATGACTCTATGCTCAATCACATTGCTTTGGGACATTGTACAGGTTAACAACATTAAATTTGTATTATTTTTTTACACTTTACTGTAAAGTAAATATTTTTCCTTTATTGCTATTTTTATCCGACGTCCGAAGGGGAACTAGGAATTAAAAAAGAAGCTATTTTTAAATTCAAATGTGCACAGTTGGCGCTGAAATATGCACATTAGCAGAGCAGCCAACTGCACGACTGCACGACGCACGTATTAAAACGAAGATGACGACGAAAAAAATTGGAGAAAAAGCAACAAAAATTTGTCGAATTTGTTTACTAGAAATAGTAGAAACCGAACGGTATTACTTTCTGAATAACGACACTAATTTAATGCTACAATTCAAATTGTTGAACCTTCTACCAGAAATTGTAAGTACAACCGATTATGTTCTATCGACTAACATAAAATTTTTACAGGATCTAAACATTACACCAAATCCAATTGCTTGTAACAGCTGCATGATTACAATTAAAGAAATATATGAATTTAAGCAATTGGGTATACAAACCGAAATGACTATCAGAAACTTACGACAACAAGATGTAATTAACAAGGAGTTGCGTGTCAATAACATTGAAGTCGAACCTTCAAAACTGCAAATCATCAACGATGACTTCTTGGAAATCAATAAAGATGTGCCTGTTTGCATTGATGAACTTTCAAAAACAGAACTGTATTATTGCTACAACTGCAATTTCAATACTAACAAAAAGACTATTTTGATTCGACACTTGATTCATGAGAAGGCAAAAGTAACTGGTGGAAAACTGTTTAAATGCAGTATATGTGATTACTACACTAGTAGCATGTCACATTCAAAAGTTCATATGCGTAAGCATACTATGGATAAATTATTTAAATGCAATATATGTAGTTACTGTAGCAACCACAAAGGGCATTTAAGAACACACATACGAAAGCACACTGGTGAAAAACCATTTAAATGTAATATATGTGATTACTGTAGTAGCCAAATTGGAGGTTTAAAAACACATATGCATAAACATACTGGTGAAAAACCATTTAAATGCAATATATGTGATTACTGTTTTACCACCAAGACGAATTTAAAAAGGCATATGTGTACGCACACTGGTGAAAAACCATTTAAATGCAATATATGTGATTACTGTAGTAGCAAAAATGGAGATTTAAAAAGACATATGCATAAGCACACTGGTGAAAAACCATTTAAATGCAATATATGTGATTACTGTTTTACCACCAAGACGAATTTAAAAAGGCATATGTGTACGCACACTGGTGAAAAACCATTTAAATGCAATATATGTGATTACTGTAGTAGCAAAAATGGAGATTTAAAAAGACATATGCATAAGCACACTGGTGAAAAACCATTTAAATGCAATATATGTGATTACTGTAGTAGCAAAAATGGAAATTTAAAAAGACATATGCATAAGCACACTGGTGAAAAACCATTTAAATGCAATATATGTGATTACTGTTTTACCGCCAAGACGGATTTAAAAAGGCATATGTGTACGCACACTGGTGAAAAACCATTTAAATGCAATATATGTGATTACTGTAGTAGCAAAAATGGAGATTTAAAAAGACATATGCATAAGCACACTGGTGAAAAACCATTTAAATGCAATATATGTGATTACTGTTGTAACCGCAAAGAGCATTTAAGAACACATATGCGTAAGCACACTGGTGAAAAATCATTTCAATATTTGATTTCTGCTGTATCACAAAGTCATATTTAAAATTGCATATGCATGAGCACATTGGTAAAAAAGTATTTTAAAGTAATATATGTGATTACTGTTGCAGCCAATCGACACGGTTAAGGAAATTTTTTTTTTTTACTATCACAACGTGCAATTATCTTGGGTGCGTACAACATAGTCTACTGCGTATACATCTCAGCACTTCAATTTAATTAAATTATATTTGTTGCTTCTATGTATCTAAATATAACAAATTCTATTTATATTTGTTTTTATTTTACTTTACCATAATACCATAACGAGTTATGTAGAAATAGCAAACACACAACAATGGTTAACCGGTTTAAATGTTATCAGATATTGATTTCTTAATGTTTTGTATATGTTATCGTAATTTTTGATTTATAACGATCAAACCGTTAATCATTAACAATATGATTATTTTATTTAATTGGGAACGTATTTTAGTTTTTTACATATACCTACAATTATTTACATTCTAATTACAAAATCGTAACTTAGTAACATTAACTCGTATTCTTATAACACCTTCCCCTTTTACAAATAATTTATTGAATTTTAGTAAACAAGATGGACATTTACATAGGACATTTAGTTCAGCAGAGGCGGTTTTATAACTGTCCTAGCGTTAAGTTGATTTGATTTATTTATATTATTATTGTCTTGGTAGGTATCATTAGGTTTCTTTACGAGTTTTTTATCGGTATGCGGTTCATTATTATTATTATTACTAAATAATCTATTTCGACTAACATCATCACTTACATCTATTAGTCTATTTCACGATTTGACTTCGAGTTTCTTAAATCATAGCGATTTCGTCTTAAGATATCTGAAGCAGTATTGATTCAATAAGAGCGAGGAGATTCGTGTTTGGCTGTTATATACGCAGGTTGTTATTCGTTATTTTTACGATAGACTATTTTATCGCCTTTTTTAAACTCTGGTTTTTCTTTTGCATGTTGATTGTAATAATTTTGAAATCGATTATTTTTTAGTAGCAATTTGTTTTTAAAGTTTGAAACATTTTCGGCTTGTCACCCATGTAGCAATGTAACATTAAAAAATAATTATAAATAATCATATTGTTAATGATTAACGGTTTGATCGTTATAAATCAAAAATTACGATACCATATACAAAACATTAAGAAATCAATATCTGATAACATTTAAACCGGTTAACCATTGTTGTGTGTTTGCTATTTCTACATAACTCGTTATGGTATTATGGTAAAGTAAAATAAAAACAAATATAAATAGAATTTGTTATACTTAGATACATTAGAAGCAACAAATATAATTAAATTAAATTGAAGTGCTGAGATGTATACGCAGTAGACTATGTTGTACGCAGCCAAGATAATTGCACGTTGTGATAGTAAAAAAAAAAAAAGATTTCCTTAACTGTGTCGATTGGCTGCAACAGTAATCACATATATTACTTTAAAGTACTTTTTTACCAATGTGCTCATGCATATGCAATTTTAAATATGACTTTGTGATACAGCAGAAACCAAATATTGAAATGATTTTTCACCAGTGTGCTTACGTATATGTGTTCTTAAATAATCCTTGCGGTTACAACAGTAATCACATATATTGCATTTAAATGGTTTTTCACCAGTGTGCTTATGCATATGCCTTGTTAAAAGATGTTTGGTGGTACAGCAGTAATCACATATATTGCATTTAAATGGTTTTTCACCAGTGTGCGTACGCATATGCACTGTTAAATTAGAGCTGATGATAGAGCAGTAATCACAGATATTGCAATTAAATGATTTTTCGGCATTGTGCCTAAGCATATGCTTTTTTAAATTTGCCATTTGGTTAGAGCAGTAATCACATATATTGCATTTAAATGGTTTTTCACCAGTGTGCGTACGCATATGCCTTGTTAAAAGATGTTTGTTGGTACAGCAGTAATCACATATATTGCATTTAAATGGTTTTTCACCAGTGTGCGTACGCATATGACTTGTTAAAAGATGTTTGGTGGTACAGCAGTAATCACATATATTGCATTTAAATGGTTTTTCACCAGTGTGCTTATACATATGCACTTTTAAACCCACTTTGGTGGTACACCAGTAATCACATATATTACATTTAAATGGTTTTTCGCTAGTGTGCGTACACATATGTGCTTTTAAAGTATCCCTTCGGTTAGTACTGTAATCACAGATATTGCATTTAAATGATTTTTCGGCATTGTGCCTGCGCATATGCCTTTTTAAATAACCGGTGTGAAGTTAGCCATAGATTTCAGCCATAGAAATTAATTTCCAGTTTCACATCTTAAAAACGAATTAGAACTATTACAAAATGTTATATCTTTCAATACTGTTACTAAATAATAAAAACAATCAATATTTATCAATATTTAAAAAAAAAAAGAAAATTTTAACAACTCTCACAGATAAAACCATTTCCTGCATTAACGCTTATTTTTAGTTATAGAAATAACTACATCGTAATTTTTTAATATGTTGTTTATTAATGCTTATTCTATACGTATGTCAATTTGCAGAAAAATCAGAACTGCACGTCATTGCGACGTTAATTTGGTGCCGTTAGCGTTTAGCATCGTGCCGCGCAAGCCCAACTTTGAATCGAATTATTTTTAATTATAGAAATAACTACATCCTAATTTTTTGATATGTTGTTTATTAATGCATTTTCTATACGTATGTGAATTTGCAGAAAAATCAAAATAGCACGTCATTGCGAAAAAACGACTTTAATTAGGTGCCGTTAACATTCAACATCGTGCCGCGAAAGCCCAACTTTGAATCGAATTATTTTTAATTATAGAAATAACTACATTCTAATTTTTTGATATGTTGTTTAATTATGCTTATTCTATACGTATGTAAATTTGCAGAAAAATCAGAACTGCACGTCATTGCGAAAAAACGACTTTAATTAGGTGGCGTTAACATTCAACATCGTGCCGCGAAAGCCCAACTTTGAATCGAATTATTTTTAATTATAGAAATAACTACATCCTAATTTTTTGATATGTTGTTTATTGATGCTTATTCTACACGTATGTAAATTTGCAGAAAAATCAGAACTGCACGTCATTGCGAAAAAACGACTTTAATTAGGTGCCGTTAACATTCAACATCGTGCCGCGAAAGCCCAACTTTGAATCGAATTATTTTTAATTATAGAAATAACTACATCCTAATTTTTTGATATGTTGTTTATTAATGCATTTTCTATGCGTATGTGAATTTGCAGAAAAATCAGAATTGCACGTCATTGCAAAAAATAAGCGTTAATGCAGGAAATGGTTTTATCTGTGAAAGTTGTTAAAAAAAATTTTTTTTTTAAATATTAATAAATAATGATTGTTTTTATTATTTAGTAACAGTATTGAATGAAATAACACTTTGTAATAGTTCTAATTCGTTTTTAAGATGTGAAACTGGAAATTAATTTCTATGGCTGAAATCTATGGCTAACTTCACACCGGTTTTTAAATATGCCATTTGGTTACAGCAGTAATCACATATATTGCATTTAAATGGTTTTTCGCCAGTGTGCTTACACATATGTGCTTTTAAACCCACTTTGGTGGTAGAACAGTAATCACATATATTGCATTTAAATATTTTCTCATCAGTGTGCGTTCGCATATGCCTTGTTAAATTAGAGCTGATGGTACAGCAGTAATTACATATATTGCATTTAAATGATGTTCTGCCAGTGTGTTGCATTTGCAGATGTCGAATTAAAATGATCTTCTTGTCAGAATCAAAATTGCAGTTGTAGCAATAATATAGTTCTGTTTTAGAAGGTTCCTCAAGGCATACAGGCACATCTTTATTGATTTCCAAGTAATTATCACTGATGATTTGCAAGTTTGTAAGTTCGACTTTAATGTTATCAGCTCGCAACTCCTCTTTAATTATACCTAAGCTTCTTACAGTTGTTTCGGTTTGTATACAGAGTTGCTTAAATTCATATATTTCTTCAATTGCAATCATACAACTGTTACATGCAATTGGATTTGGTGTGATGCTTAAATCCTGTAAGAAAGTTTATGTTATTCGATAGAATATAATCAGTTGTACTCACAATCTTTGGTAGAAAGTTCAACAATTTGAAATGTAGCATTAACTTATCGTCATTATTCAGAAAGTAATACTGCTCAGTTTCTACTATTTCTAATGAACAGATTCGACAAATTTTTGTTGATTTTTCTCCCATATTTCCGTAGATCTTGTTCAGTGTTGCTTAAAAACAGTTGCACTTTTATTATCTATCGTATTATCAGCATCAAAGATATCAGCTATCAACACAATCAAAGATGAGCAGAATATCATGATCAGGGGATATACACTCCGTGTATAAAAAAATGTATATCGCATCGACACTACCGACAGCCATGGGCTGCCCAACGAATTACTTTGAACGGATTTTAGCATTTTATAGTTATCTACACATATACAGCGCCATCTCATATCCATTATAATTACTATGCATATTTATATTTAATTTTTATAAATAAAAAAAATATTTCGTTTTAAAATAAAAATTTATATTAAAATTCTTACAAAATTACATTAATACATAACAGATACAAAATATATACATAGATATAAACAATTTTACAGATAGAGATTTTACATAATAAAAACAGTTATTTCGATAATTGATTGTTAGTTATTTTAATAATAATTATGTGAATGATAACAAAAAATAAACATAAATTAATATCTTGTGGCCATTTTCAATATTTATGCAAATCTATAAGCTCGTTAGAATCAGCTCAAACTGGGATGCATATAAGTTACATATTTCATTACCGATTACTTGATTACACAATTTTTATATAATTCTTCATAATATAATTTATATGTTAATTGTAAATTTGAAAAAAAAATTAATTAAAGCAAAATTTGGATACTCATCTATTAAAGAACGTGTTTCGATCTCCTGTACTTATGCAGCATCTTCAAATCATAACGCCAGTTTTCTTTCCACCTCGTTGGGATGTGTCGGTATCATTTCTACGAACTTCTGTGCAGTCTGCTAAAGTAGATCCTCGATGGTGAGTACCAGCAGATCCAAATGCAGATGGTTGTTTCATATGAACCAAAGTGCATTAGCAACAAGTCGTAATGTCTTGTTTTAGGTTCGCTGAGCCTTCTCTGTATAGCTGTTCGCCGCGTGTAATAGTGACCCGTCTTGTAAACTAACAGCTTGTTATCCCATAATCGAGCACAACTTGGGTGTGATTGCTGATGCTCTTGCTGCAACGTTCTGGAAATGCCTTGTTCGTGACATGCACTTATCCAGAAAGAGGCCTATATACTTTGCTTTGTCTTTAATTAAATACTTTACTTTATCACTTTTATTTAAGTACCATTTTGTTAAGGTTATGCTGGGTTTGGCGCTTTTATGACGTGATTTTACTTTACACTTTTAGTTACAATTTTAGGGATTTTACTAAAATAATCAATACATTTAGTTTCTAACCATAAACGTTATATAGTTGATATGGGCAGCCAATAGGTGGCGAAAAAATCGCACCTTTTTGGCAATTTATATGAAGTAAATACCCCCTGATCATGATCAAAATCATGATCAGCACGTAGCTAGAAAGTGTCTGCCATACCACATAATTTTGGCAGTGTTCAATACAACGCAGTTTTAATTTTAACTTTTTGTTAGTTATCATTAAAAAAAGAATACCGGGGTTAATTGACCATATTGTCAGAGTTATTCTACACCTTTGCATTTGCATAAATCTTGCCATTTATCAATTTCGATATTTCGGTGAATGCGAACGGTAAAGGGTGCTCAGAATTTAGAATCTCATCAGTTTTGAATAATATTTAATTGAGCAAGTGACATTGTATTGTTATGAATCATCTGATTGTTTATGTTTCATATTATTTTATACAATTTATTAATGTAAGGGCCAATCTTTCCATCTCCTTACAAATCATAACTCTTTTTAAGTTTATCTACCTTTAGCTGAATTTTTTTAATACTGTTTATTAATGTTCTTCAGTTAAAAATTATTTATTACAGCAATAGTTAAATATATACAGACTGTATCAGAATTTCTTATGTTAGTTAGTTAATTTTAACACTGCAGTTGAATTATTTTTTTTTATTCGAGTCAACAAACAACCCTAGTAGCACAAAATATACGTAATATATTAGTAAATAACATCTGGTAAATATTTAAATGTCACACTTTTTTATATTGGCCATTTATTGTAATGTTATATCCAGAAGTGGGTAACTATTTTGATTAAATCTATTTTAAATACCTATTTAAAATGGAAATGCCATTTTCTATTTCAAATACCTAACTTAAATCTATTTTCTATTTTCTATTTTAAATGAAAATTTAGAAGCATTTTCTATTTTAAATACTTATATAGTCATAGGCGACCTAGATATATCGACGTTTGAGCAAGCTTTTGCGGCTACATAATTTTCATCACGTGTTCTGGCTATCAAAACCTTTTTCTTATCAATGATCATAGCATACGTAGTTTTTTGTTGTGTTCTGTAAAGGTGTTTTGTGCGTGGGATAAAATTGCAAGTTTGCTGCATATCCATATTAAAACGGAAAGTTTTTCAAAATTAAAACACGTGACCGTAATATGGTTAGCGCAGGGTCTTAAATGAATTTCTAAAGATGCTTGAAAACAACTTCAACAATTGTTTTTCAACGAACTACCTTTAGAACTTAAAGGATGTGTTAACAAAGAAGTTAAAGTAATAGTACAATTTTCTGTAATCAGTTAACAAATAACAACTTTATAAAATCTTAGCTTTAGCGGTTATTTTGGTTCAGATTATAAGCAACTTAGCAACGCTTATAATCTTAACGAATAAACACTTCCTATTTGATGAGAATAGGTAGTCAGGGTTGGATTTAAAGTGTGGACGTTTCTAAACTAGGCCCAATAATTTTTGTCTATTAATGACAAGGAAGGTAGTAATTTTTCGGTAATTTTTCACAAGAAATTAATCTTTATGATGACAGTGAACTATTTATTGTATAAAAGTCGCACTTACGAACATAATTTGAGGAATCGCATCTATAAGATACACGGAGTCTGGACATTTTGCCAAAAACGCTCTGATAGGCTCAAACAAATAATATCAGCGCCGACGAGCAATACATTATCACCGATTACTGTGGTGAGTGTGGATTATAACTTTTAAATATAAGTGTTCACATTTAAAGTATGTATTTTATAAGTTACACTGTTATAGCCTTTAACTTTTCTATATTTATTTATGTCACTTTATTAAACTCATTTGGTAATTTACTAGTGCAGTTACTGAGTATTTAAAAAGTTACGTGTTAAATTGGTAAAAAAACACCTATCTATCACGTACATTTTTATAATGTTTTTAAATAACGCATGAGTTGATTTTAACTACCGAATGTATTTTCTATGTTAATCACACATTGTTCCCTAAAATGAATAGATTTGTAAAAAAAT
This sequence comes from Aquatica leii, assembly GCA_035610365.1. NCBI lineage: Eukaryota > Metazoa > Arthropoda > Insecta > Coleoptera > Lampyridae > Aquatica > Aquatica leii. The sequence goes on from CM069438.1 coordinate 12,962,328, forward strand.
ATATTACATCGTGTTTGCATTGTCTTTATTATAAAGAGCATGGCGGTAAAAAGCCCGGTTTTTTACATTCGGCCCCCAAGTATGCTAGACCTCATCATACACTTCATTTAGATCATCTTGGTCCATTTATTCAAACATAATCCGGTAACAAATATTTATTGGTAATTGTGGATGGATTTTCCAAGTTTACTTATCTTAAGGCAGTACCAGACACGTCCGCAAGCCATGTCATAGAAAATTTAGAAGTTCTTTATACTATTTTTGGTAATCCTAAACGATTGATAACTGACGCAGGAAAAGCATTTACTTCCGACGCTTTCACAGCATTTGTAGAGAGTAAAGGGATTAGACACTTTGTGTCGGCTAGAGGAAATGGACAGGTAGAGCGCATGAACAAGACGGTTTTGGATGCGTTAGCTACCACAGGAGCGAACGCTACTCCTGATAATTGGGATACAAAGATTAAACAAATTCAGCAAGGCCTAAACAGCACACAACATAGAATAACACAATATACGCCTGCAGAGCTTTTCTTTGGCTTCCAGCTGAAAACAGATACAGACAAACACGAATTACACGAAGAACTACCCATAGATATCACTAAAATTTGTAAAAAGGCAGCTCAAAAACTTAAACTAAATCGAGTTAAACAAGACCTTACGTTTAACAAAAAACGCGGGCCACCTAAATTCTATCAAGTGGGAGACTTATTAGTATTAACAAAAATTTTCAGTTTTCCCGCTACTATAACGAGAGCAAGAAATTACTACCAAAATTTCGAGGTATGACGGCGTCGTTGGTATAGAACACATGACACCGTTTGATATACAGAAATCGTAAGGTAAGTGTTTCAATATACATTAGTTTGCTCTCGCTGGCATAGAGATTGCCCTCGCTGGCATAAGACTGCCTTTGCTGGCATAAAATTGCCCTCGATGGCACACCTAAGTATTTTAGGCGTTACTAGTCTCATTGGCTAGTTTAGTCCAATAATATACTAATACTAGTTTAGGTGATGGTCCCTCGAGGACGAGAGACGTTGCAGGGTGGCCGTGCGGACGCCAATGGATCGTTGTAGCGGGGAATCCTGACTTAAGAGTGTGGGAATCATATATATTAGAGAAATGCGCATATTATAATACTAATTCCATTCTATTCTATTCGTAAATGTTTATAAGTTGTGAACGCATTGTTATTAAAACTGTTTGTATATATTATTACAACCCTAAGACTGCACTAATATTAAATTACAAGGTTACAACTTAAACTTCATTGTTATTGAAAATAATGATGATGAAATATTACTAGGATTGAACGATTGTTTGGAATTTAAATTGTTAAATCAAATTAATTCAGTACAATGTGAAAAAGATCTAATAATATCTGAAAACATCGATTTATTCACCGGTTTGGATAAAATTGATGTTGAATGTCATCTTAAAATTAAAGATCATTTTGAACCAGTTGTTAAACCGCCTTGACGAATTCCGATTCATTTACGCGATAAAGTTAAAGCCAAATTAGAGGAAATGGAACGAATATAAACATAATTGAAAAAGTAGAAATGCCTAAAAGTTTTGCTAGTAATATATATGGTTGTTGCTGAAAAATCTAATAGAGAGTCGGTAAGAATTTGCATTGATCCATCTGATCTTAATAAAGTTTTAATACGAGAACGTCATTTCCCTAGTAGAAAAATTCATTTATGCAACATTTTCAAAACGATTTTTATGAAATAAAGAAATATACCAGAATCGTTTCACACTTGTCTCAAATTTGATAAATGTCCGCCCTTTGCAATGTTTCTATAAATCATTTCTTAAATCATTCTTGAAATGTTTTAAAACACTTCTAAAAATGATAACTAGAGTCGTTACTTATTCATGTTCATTTAATTTATTAAATTGTTTCTTAAAATAGCATTGGAACGATTATTAAGTTTAAATCCAAAATAAGGAAAGTATACGTTCAAAAAACGATTTTTTGATATGTTTTTGGAACGTTTACACAGGCGGGGTTTGCAACGATTATAAAGTTCAATTTGAAAATAATGCAATTATGCGTTCAAAATATAGGATAGGAAATAACTTGCTAGAACTTGATCTTGACGGCCAATTGGACTTGTTTAACGAATAAAAAACGTCATTTGATATATTGGTTTATAAACAACCAAAATATATAATGAGTATCACGAGTGAGACTCGTTATTTCTACGTTTGGCAAAGGTTACATACCACGAGTTTGGCTCGCTATTTTGTCCCAATGGATTAATACTGAATCGTCAAAAAACAAAGCTATCTAATAGCTTTTTGTATTAAGTTTAGCGGTTTCATATGTATAGTTTTAGAAATACAAATACAAATCATTCAAAAAATGTACGTGTAAATCGTTTCTAGAAACATTAAAAGATGATAACTGTGTATTATTCTGCAACGTTACGTAGATAACTCCGTAAATTATTTTGGACATCACCGTTTAATATTTAGTGGAAACTAACTGAAAATGTTACAAACACGATTTAGGCAATAATTTTTCAGTCAATTTTGGTATTATTTCGCTTTTGAAGCAGTATGACATTGATTTGAAAACGTTTTATAAACGTTTTAATGTACTATTTAAGCGTATTAAAAATGTTACAAATGTAAATGATTTAGAAACGTTTTGCTCTACTAGGGTTAATTCCTACTCTAGAGTAATTAGCGAATGATTTAAACCATAAACATTTTTTTTACTTTATTAGATCTTAAAGATGGTTATTATAAATTTGAACTTGATAAAGACTTAGCAGATCTGTGTACGATGGCAACGCCATTCGGTTATTATAAGTTTTTAAGATTGCCAATGGCTGTTTCACCAGCTCCAGAGTTGTTTCAAAGATGCCTAGAAAACAAATTTGGTAATATTAAAGGGTTGAAAGTATACTTTGCTGACTTTCTCATTGCTGCAAAAGATGAGAAAGAACACGATCAAATTTTGAACTTTGTTTTTGAGACAGCTCGAAAAGAAAGGGTTAGATTTAATAAAGCTAAAATGCAGTATAAAGTTGGGCATGTTTTCTCTAGTAAGGGTGTAAAACCAGATTTAAATAGAATTAAAGCTATAGAAGCTATAGAAAGTCCTAAAAATAAAAAAGAGCTTTAGAGAATTTTAGGGTTTATAAATTATTTGAGAAGTTTTATCTCGAATATGGCTAGCGTAACTGCTAATTTGTGCGAATTACTTAGAGATGATGCTGAGTTTGTCTGGTTACCTAAGCATGAGGAATCATTAGACAAGTTAAAAACTTTAGTTAGTAGTAGACCTATCCTGACTCATTTTAATAAGAAAAAACCAGTTAGAATACATTGTGGCGCATCAAAAGATGCATTAGGAAATGTTTTGTTGCATAATGATCAACCTATATGTTATGGCTCTAGAGCCTTAACAGAAACTGAAAAGAGTTACAGTCAAACCAAAAAAGAAATGTTAGTGATTGTCAGTGGTTGTAAAAATGTCATTATTACATATTTGGTTCTAAATCGCCAATTGAAATTTTGACTGATCATCGTCCAATTGTATCTATTATGAAAAATAATATTTCTAATATTAAGTCATCCAGATTGCAAAGGATGAAATTAAAATTTATTAGATACAATCTCGATGTAAAATACCTACCATTAAATTCGAGTCCAATGAAAACTTTTGCTTCTGAATGGAATTTCACATTTAATAACTCGAGTCTTCGCTACTCCCGGTCCAATGGCATGGCTGAAAAAACGTTGGAATTTGCAAAAGTATTCTAAGAAAGTGTAATGATATTGATGCTGCACTCCTCGAATATAGTAATCAACTTATAACTGGACTTTCTTACGCCCCTGCGCAATTATTAAACAAGAGATTGTTAAGAACACAAATCCCTATTAATGATAAATTATTGAAACCTGTTATGAATCAGGATGGTCAACATCAGATTATTTTAAATCAAAATAAATATAAATATTTTCATGATAAAAATGCAATAGCCAGGCCCGAATTGAAAGTTGGAGATTCAGTGTTTTTATATAAAGACAAGCAATGGGAGCCTGCTTTAATTGAGAGCAAATGTAAAGAACCGCGTTCTTTCATAGTTCGGAATGAGAGTAACCAACAGTATAGGCAAAACTCGCAGTTTTTAAGGAAATCTAAAATTAAAACAGATTTTAAATCTAGTGTTGATGATGTTGACGATTTTATAAAAAATTATGCTGCTGATGATTTATTAAAGTTGCCATGTAATCCAAATAAATCAACAGTAACCAGATCGGGCAGGCGGATCAATGTACCTTAAAAATCGAATTAAATTGACTATGAAAAACGTTTTTTTTTGCCATACAGATCAAAATATCACATGTTCAAAAATACACACACAAACTGTGCACGTCCAAATAAAAAGTAGGTAATCAGTGACAAGCGAAGTAGGTTAGGATTTCCTTGGAATCACGTTAGAAGTGCAAATTTACAACTTATTAAATACCGAAATTTGCGATTCTTAAGATCAGATACGTTCTCTGGTAGGAACTTTATGAACTAAAAGATACAATAATCCCAATCTGTTTATATACGTACACGGAAAGAAAAATTTACTGTAATGAAGCAAAAACAGCTATATTTCATGCAAATAGGCTGTTGGTTTTGAGTCAAGCCGATGTACGCTTAAATAAAGCTTTCATTTTATTACAACAAATATTTTGAAAAAGAATTGTATAGATTTTATAATATATCAATTTAAGAAAACATCGTGTTCTTTCATCAATCAAAAGTTGCTTAATGTGATCGTAGAGAAGAACCATAGTTATGACAAGTACTGCTTTTTCTTATCTCTGTTGATTGTTGCGTTTTATCATAAATAGGTTTAAATTGTAATAACACTTCGTATTAATTTAAGCAGTGTCATAATGTTTGCTTTTGTGCAGCTTCAGGGTATGAATGATTTCAGTAAATATACACATAGTTTAAACGTATTTATTTGCTAAATTCAAAATAAATGTGTTATATTTTTATCATTACTACAGTTTATGGTTTAATCCTAGATTACATTAAAATTTATAATTATTGTTAATATTACCGATTCAAATAATACTGTTCTTGACACCAATATGTACACGCATCAGCAGTAATAGTATGTTACACCATTGAATAATAAATGTAAGAAGAAATGCAACTTAAGGGGCGATATCGTATCGACTGATTGGATCGAGATGTAGAGGTCGCCACGTTTGTATTGGATCGAGATTTTTCAGTTCTTGCGTGTCTGTCGACTTGTAAACTTCGGTATTGAATTGAAAGTTTTTCTTGGGTTAACGTTGCGATACGATTTTTAAAATTCTGGTAGTAGTAATGTTTGTTTGAACTTTTGTTTAGTTTAAGTGTAAATATATTTTTGATTTATTTTTAAAATGGGAAAAGTTACAAATCACGGTTGTGTTTATATTAATTGTGAAAATAATAATACCAAAAACAAAGGTACTAGTTTTCTTAAGTTTCTTATTAGTGATAAAGTGCGTGCTAAAGAATGTTAGAAAAACTGTGGAAATATAAACATTGCCACAATGGACTTGGAAGATTTAAAACAAAAGAAGATTTGTGAGAAGCATCTTCGGAGATAATGTATAACAACAAAAGGAAATTTTAAACACACTGCAGTTCTTGTTCTACATCTTCAATCAGGTAAATATTTTTAAATTGTTTTTTCTACCAAACGTTTAAAAATGGTTTAAATTAGCATCGGAGAATCTCCTTGTCCGGATTCTTCTTCTTCTTGTTGCACTTAATTGTACAATAACTTAAAATAATTACTGTAAATCAGTGGCTGAGATCGCTATTACTTTCCACGATCAATGATCGCAATCATGGTATTTAGAATTAATTAATAATCGACTGTTGATAAAAAGTCGCTCGTGTAAAGTTAGTGATAAATCTAGCCATAAACATTCGATTTTCGTTTTCCGGGATACAATAACGTTTGGAGTATTGAAAATCAACAGACCTAAGTATTTTTTAATATTGTTTCTAAACAATAAATTAATTAAAATTTGTTCATATTTAGATTTTAAAATAGTTATTTAACCAACAAGGTTGGTAATGAAGGCAATTAATAATCGAGACATTTTCACGCGCGAGCGAGCGCAGCGAGCGAGAGCGTTAATGTTGTCGAGATTATTAATTGCATATTATCAAACAAGTTGGTTTTTAAGTTTTTCCGTCGATCGTATCTTATTAATTTTTTGCATTTACTTATAATTTTATCTACTGAACAATTGTTTTATTTTTGTATCAACGGTAGTGGGATTTTTAAGTAATGGGAATGCTGTATAACCTCAACGCGTCAATTAAATTTTAATCGGATTGATTATAATTAGTTTTGAAAATATCAATGATTGCAAAATTTTTTTAGTTTTATGTGATTAACAGTATGCTAGAAAATCGAAGAAAATTACATCTCGAAACATTAAAAAGTTTTCTTTATCAGCCGAAAGGTAATCGTGGGATTGTTTTATTTGTACACAGAAGCTGCACTTGATGTAAAAAGCAAATCAAAATTATTTATAAAGCAAATAAAGTGTTTATACGTTTAAAAATGGTTCATAAATGACGAATATTGTTATTAGGAATAAAACCAGGAAACATTAAAAATCTACGGTAAAAACAATGGTAATTTTAATACATATTTACTTCTGTAGATAAGAAAGTTTTAACAATAAACATTTTAGTTTGGAAAATGTAAGTGAATGTTAATTACAACGGTGAACCAGATGTCATAAACAAATTCTTACGACAGATTGATTGGGTTTGAGTACAAAAAATGCCATGAATTATAGTTTAGTGTTGTCGCTAATGAATGATGGGGGTTTCGAATGATGGCTTTAGGGAGAAGAAACTAGTTCACCTACTTATAAATTAAAAATATATTTTCTATATTGATTGTTGTGTTACTTTTGTTTATAACAATATTTACGTAATGGCAATTTAAAGAAAAAAATCTGGTATGTACACACGAGAAATTCATAATCGTTTGTTCGTATTATAGATTTGTCATATTAACCATAACATAATGTGCCACATTGTAGTTTTTAAATGAACAGCATGCAAAAAGCTGAATTTTAGTAACACAATTGTTTAGTAAATCTTTTTAGTTTATGATTTACTATAAAAATGCTGTTCACTAACTTATCGATACAATTTGAATCTGATAAGAGTTCATTTGTAGTTTAGCAAAGCATAGTGAGCAATGTTTTACAAATTAGTGCAAATGGCAGAGAAGTAGTTGCTTAGATGAAGAAGGTAATGTCGAAGAAGGTAACGATAATTCAATGCTCTTTGTCTTATTTTTATAAATACGTAATGTTTTTGGTATGTATGCAAAAGAAGTACACGAGTATCACTACAACACAGTTATATAATAAGTATTGGTTTATACAAAATATACGTTGTTATTTATGTAATAAACTAAAATCTATTTATGATTATTTTTATATACCATTTCATATAACATACAAACATCACAACTTTGATATCAAAAAGGCTCCGCAAAAGCAACTGAAAATCATCGATAAAAACCAATTGACAATTCGTGTGCTCATAAAATAGTCAGATGATGTAGACCACAATTATTGTTAATAAGGACTTTATTTATCAGCTTCTTTTAGCATCTTGGTAACTCCAAAGTTTTCATTTTAGTGATCAGGTTACTTAACTTACAATTATTGGAAATGTTTACTTATAATAATGCACGGGTGAATTTTTTAATTTATTTTTTATTTAAAAACTTTAACTAATACAATATACGTAACCTCATAAAAATCTTAATTCTTTTCTACGATTTTATTGGTTAGAAAAAATAGAGCGTTAATAGAAATTCGTTGATTTCATTGGTTTAAAAGTAGTGCGGTAATAGGGGCTATTACCGCACTACTTTTGATACATTATTATACGTTAATACAAGTATTAATAAACGATCGACGGAAATAGTATATTGTAAAACAAGTGTTACAATGACGATGATTGTAACGCGAGTAAGTTTGCTTAACGAGCCGCGTAGCGGCGAGTTAAGCAATGCACGAGCGTTACAAAAAGGAATTGTAACACGAGTTTTTCATACTATTTTCTCTATTTCGCTTTGATTTATATTTATTTCTGATAGAAATTATAATATATGTATAGCAGCAATTTTCGATGTATTTTAGTTGGTCACAATTGTCAGCCTCTGCCTACTTTCTAAATTCAAATTTGAAAACGCGATTGTTAATTAGATAGTTAGAAATATATAAAAAAACTGTTTATTTTTAATATAAAAGTCTACATATTTAAATTTTATCAGTTTGTCTATCCTTTTGTTCCCAAGAATGTGCTCTGTCCAGGATTTTGTTGAACTTTTCTGCACTCCTTCTGAGTTACGTGAAAATGCCAATAACGCCATTCAGGAATTATTACCCACTAAATCTAAAGCTAAATATGAAAAAGAGTATCAAAAGTTTTGTACCTGGTGTGATGACAATAATGTGAACGATCTGACTGAAAACATTGTATTAGTTTATTTTGAAGTAATGAATAGAACAAAAAAGTAATCTACAATGTGGTCAAGTTATTTCATGCTCCGAACATGCCTCTCGATTTAAAAAAATATTGACATTTCGCAGTATTTAAAAGTAACCGCCTATTTGAAAAGGCAGTCAGAAAATTATCAGCCAAAAAAATCAAGTATTTTACAGTCCGAGTACAACATTAAGTTTATTAGTGATGCTAACGATTACATTTTTTTGGCAATGAAAGTAATATCTTGATTTACACTTTTAAGACACTATATTCAATTAGTTTATTTCAGGTTATATTAATTATAGGGTATTGTGGAGCCTGTAGACGAGATGGGTTAACTCATATGAAGTTAAATAATATTAAGTTGAAATCTGTTAGAATAGAAGTAACTGTTTTCGCAACCAAAAATAACATATCTCGTGTATTCCTCATAACAAAGGTATCTTGGATTGCTCTCATTAAGAAATACGTTGAAGTGCAGCCACCTCACACTTCACACGATAGATTGTTTTTAACTCATCGTAGAGGTAGATGTACCGTATCTCCAATTGGAATTAATAAAATTGGTTCCTAAAAACATTACTAAATTCTTAAAATTGTCAAATTATGAAACATATACTGGCCACTGCTTCCGCCGACGGGTATTTCTTGTTTATCAAAGAAATCAATAACATTACAAATAATGTTTCGTGGTTCGAATCGAACAAATTTTCAGGTTCTGCTATCCATTGATTAAAACTGGAATACAAACAGTTACTTTAATTATAACTGGTTCTGTTCTATACATACAATAAATAACTTATTCTGTATTGTAAATTGAATAGAAATAATTTTAACCTAAAAATACTTGCCAATTGTTATACAAGTAAATTGAAGTAAATTGTCCTAAAACCACAAACAAGACTAAAATTCAAATATAAAAGCAAAACGTAATTGAAAATTCAAAATAACAACGTAAATAAAAACCAAAATTTCGATAAAATTATTAAATAAATGTTTACGTTTTTAAATCTACTTTAATGAACCGCGTTACATGATTGGTCGACAGCCAATACTTACTGACAACCTTACACATTACACACACAAAAATCACTACTTTCGGTTGCACAAAGTTGAACTTTGTGACACTGTTTTTTGAAAAAGTAGTTGCACAAAGTAGCGATTGTATATGCGAAATAGAGAAAAATATTTACAAAAACTCACAGAAAATAGATACTACTGTGATGTTTTTTTTTCGACATGACGTGCTATTTGAATTCTGATGCAAACTTACGAACAAATATAGTTTAAAGCATTAATAAACAACATATGAAAAAATAAGTGTCGTTCTTTCGTAAATTAAATGTTTCTATTTGAAATTAACCCTAAAAAGATTGTTGAGTAATTAGTCATAACTCGTGTTGATATTTTTGTCTCAAACATAAGAGTTATGTATTAAAAATAAACTTGCAATTCTTTTCAAATACGTATTGTCATTTGTAGTTAATGCTTATTGTTTTTAACTTCATGTGTTTTTATAATTTACCTTGGTGTTTATATAAAGCTAGGTTTTTCCTAAAATGCTGAATGTGTGACACAAATTTTACAAACGTTCTTGGCTAAAAGAGTTTTCTAATCCACTTTGAAAAGAATGCATTGTTAAATTTCTGTAAACAAAAAAAATATAATTCAATGTTTAAATCCATGTTACTTTTTTATTAAAAAATCTGTATGTGGTTTAAAATTCTTATGAGGAAAAGAGCAAAAGGGTTATTTACCTACTTACACAAAATTTTACGATTTTCCGTGAACTACTAAAACTAAAAAGTTTATTATACATTTATTAAAGTAAATATTATAGGTAAAATCGTGTTATATTAGTCTTATTTCTTTATGCGATAATTAAAAGTATTGATTTCTTTTCCACAACCGCAATTGTTATTTTATAAGCGATCAATGATTGCGATCGTTATTGTACAGACGCTCGATATTGCGGTCATTATTTTGCATAATGATCGATTCATCGTAATTGCATAATCGTTCTGGCCATTGCTTTAACTGTTTTTTGTTGATGTTGGCATATGTCGAATAAAAATATCGTTTTTGTAAATGTTAGGGCCGCATTTCTTTAGCACCTTGTCTAATAAATACTTAGTTTTTAAAAAAATTAAAAAAAATATAAATGTTGGATAATATATATTCATAAACTCTGTATAATAAAATGAAGTTGCGCACGCATATAATGGAGCACAAATAATGTGCAACATACACAAAGTCTGCGCTGTTGTAGTTACTCGGTGAATGTAGATGTCATTAAAAACGTAGTGTTAAGCATTTTTCATGTAGAGCCATAATTACTTTATTTACTCATTAAATAGTCACGATCGTGTTTAACGCTTTCTTAATCTATATCCTTAAGAATAAACAAAATTCTTTTATGTTTATTTTAGCATGCTGAAAGCACTTCAATAGAAATCCAACAATACATAAAATATTTTTACAATTGTTTAAAAAAAAATCGCAAAAATTTTGAAAATACTAATACTAATTGCATTTTCAAAACTTTATTTTTAAAATACTAACAACTTAATTTTTTTTTCACTTTTTGGGCTTATTTAGTATAATTTTTTACAGAAGCTGTAATTGTTGACATGAACATCAACCTAAGATACTCAAATGTAGTAGTTTCTCAAACATATGAAAGAAAACGTCGATTGTTATTTATTGATGACGATCGTAAAGACGAATAAATTTATTCTTTCTACAGCTCCAGTTCACTAAACGAAGGTATAAGTAGACAAGCAATAATAAGTATTTTTTTTAAATATATGTTTTATAGTTGAAGATACGTCCTATAATATTTTGAAGATACTGGAACGACCACAGTGTGTTCTCAAATTCGTCAAGCCGTTAAGTTTTGACTAAACTACGCAACATAGTGATACAAATGGATTCTCCGTCAAAAATCCTTTTAAAGGATGAATTGGTCAATTATTCTTTCAGAAATTTAACATTAATTCTAACTTAAAATTATTTAAATTACCAGTCCACTATTAACAAATTCGTTTACATATGTTTCGAGCTTTAAAATAATAATGCTCATCTTCAGAAAAGTCTACAAAAAATATTTACAACTTTTTTAAATACAAAAAATGTCATCAACATATCTTCTCCATAATATTATTTTTTGTAAGAAAATTTGGTGTTCAGAAATATATTTACTTTCTAAATTGTTTAAGAAGATTTCAGTAAAAATAAGTGATAAATTTGATAATCAATTTTTTAAACAAAATCTAGGTCTTTCAATGGGTTCTCCTTTATCACTTTTCTCAATTTTTTTAAGAAATTAAGTAAAGGTAACGATTTCAAGATTTCTTTTTCTAATGAAATATTTATCTAATTTTTAAGCTACTTAAAGGTAGTAAAAATAAAGCTATGTAAGCTGTATAGTTGTTTCTGAAAGGTGCGGTTTACGGTTCCTTTAGAACTTCTTTAAAGCTTTGCTAGTACCACAAAGAGCTGTATAAGCCCGATTTTAATGCATTAAAGGAGCTACCTAACAGCAACATAACTGCGGAATTTTTAGCTACTTAAACGCTTCATGGAGGCTTCAGTTTTTTCACAAGTCACTCAAAAGTGTTCTAAAGAGTAACTTTAAAAGCTAAAGTAGTTATAGTAGAGTGCTCAGCGCTACAAAAGTGCTTTAAAAATGAGTTTCGTGGGGGGCTCGGTGTTACAAGATGAAATTTTCACAGATCAAAGTTAATGTCCTTATCAATCTAAATTTCAAATTTGTCCAAAATCGGAATGTGCAAAAGGGCACAATATCCAAAATTGGAGTTACACACGCAATGCTAAAGTATAAAAAATTTGCAATATACCTATCGAAAAAAAATGTTTAGTTTTGTGGCAGATGTATTTTTAATTATTAATTGAAATACACAAAATGCGGTCTCGCTTACGGACGTAAATAATTTGAAACTGAAATATCTCGAAAAGAACTGCAGAAAAAGTTTACTAAAACCGACCAATTTTTCTATTTATACACAATTATCTCGGAAAGTAAGGCCTAAATCAAGAAAAGTTATTCTTAAAAATAGTTGCATTGATTCGTATACAAAATAATAGTGTCGATTTCAAAATTTTTAAGTTTATAATATCGTAAGTAGGTAATTAAATATCAAACATTGCATTTTTAATCACGTTCGGCCGACGAAAAGCGCTCGCGTCCCCACTCTTTCCTTTCGTTCGCTATCTCACAATCTACCGTAGCTCCATCACGCTTCCTCTGTTATAGCCAAAATTTACACAAAGCAATAACAATAGGTACGTTAATTTTTTCTATCATTATTACTTTACATATTATATAAAAACAAAATAAATTGATTATTCTTATCACTATCACTATAACAAAAAAAATATCTAAAATTTAAAAAAGTTATTCATCGTCTGAACTTTCTGATTTTATTTCGTTGACATTGACAGGCATTAATGGTTTTGCAATCGTAAAAGGATTTTTGCACGAGTTTTCAGTGATGCACCTACATGAAGGGATACAACCCATCTTGTTCGTCCTGCATTTACAAATTTTGTTAGTGCAATCTAAAAAAGAAATATTGAATATGGATTATCCAACAAAGTAATAACACATTTACCTTTCTTGCAACTACATGATGATAAAGCTATTAACTGAGTTGGAAACGGTGGAAGAGTTGTTAAAAGTGGAATCGGATCACTGTTCTCATTGCAATGCCAGCCAAACTGTTCAAAATTGGGAATTGTGGGTAACGGTTCCAAAACATTTTCCCACACAGTTGTTTGAAAATACACCTGTAAACAATGTTGTTTTAGAGCATCTTCAGTGGGTGGCAACCTAGATATTGGTGTTGCAGCAGCCATAATTCCCCTTAACGTATCTACAGATTGTACGTCTGTGCTTTTTGAATATAATTTCATGACAAAATTTTGCATTTTAACAAACATTTCATGCGAAAATTGTTCTACACCGACTCCACTTAAATCGTCGCTACATTCCAGATATGTTTTCTAACAAGTCCTTTTACCAAATCCAGTTAATTGACTTGTGGTATCACATCCTGTAAAGGCATGGAAATGCTGGCAAGTTTTTTATTAAACTGTCTGCTAGATTTATTTTGTGTACGGGAATATACCGCAGAGAATCACTTTTGCCTGTCTTCATTCATACTTCTTGGGTAAGATGTTTTCTAAAGTGCAGCAATAAGACCAAGACATCTGTATCGTTGCAATCAACAATGCATCTCCTGTAGCCTGAAACCTTGGCAAAGAGGACATGTAGTAAAATCTGCGTATCTGCTTCTTCATGATTTAATGAATGTGGCGCCAGTTTTCTCAGTTAAATTTGTTTTTTTTGCAAAGTATGCAAGTGGGGCCTTGTTTAATTTCAATTTTTAATAATAAATCAAGCTCGCTGCCTGAACTTGTGTCAGTACTATCCATAATCTGTTAGACCTTTGTTAATTAGAATAAAATTAATCTAAATTGTGTCATTTTATATTTAATATAACTGGTAAGTAGCCGAAGAATGGAATGTCTACAACAGTGTTCTAAACTATCACAACTATAACACAAATTTATAAACGAATGAACTCATACAAATTCGCACAAATTGTATCAAATCAACCACTAACACAACTGACATCATGCCTTTGTGGAACCTCGCGTGGAACACAATATTTTTATAAAGAGATACTATAAGATTTTCATATGCAAGTGTGCAATGGAGCAACGGTAGATTGTGTGATAAAAATTTTATTTTTATATAATATGTAAAATAATAATATAGAAAAAATAAACATACTTATGGTTATTGCTGTGTGAAATTTGGCTATAGAAGAGGAAGCGTGATGGAGCTACGGTAGATTGTGAGATAGCGAACGAAAGGAAAGAGTGGGGACGCGAGCGCTTTTCGTCGGCCGAACGTGATTAAAAATGCAATGTTTGATATTTAATTACCTACTTACGATATTATAAACTTAAAAATTTTGAAATCGACACTATTATTTTATATACGAATCAATGCAACTATTTTTAAGAATAACTTTTCTTGATTTAGGCCTTACTTTCCGAGATAATTGTGTATAAATAGAAAAATTGGTCGGTTTTAGTAAACTTTTTCTGCAGTTCTTTTCGAGATATTTCAGTTTCAAATTACTTACGTCCGTAAGCGAGACCGCATTTTGTGTATTTCAATTAATAATTAAAAATAAATTTGCCACAAAACTAAAAATTTTTTTTGCATAGGTATATTGCAATTTTTTTTATAGTTTAGCACTGCGTGTGTAACTCCAATTTTGTATATTGTGCCCTTTTGCACATTCCGATTTTGGACAAATTCGAAATTTAGATTTACAAGGGTATTAACTTTGATCTGTGAAAATTTCATCTTGTAACACCGAGCCCCCCACGAAAGTGACAATAACTTTGCTCGAGCACTCTACTATTATAAAAAAGCCGGTTTTAGCTGCAATTTGCTCACTGAGAAATTCTTGAATTACTAGAGTTCATTTATATTAAAATATCAAATACAAATTTTTTGTTGAACGAGCGAACCAAGTTCAATTATGATTTTAAACTTAAATTTTTTTAGATTTGTTTCTAAATTGCACCGTGCATCTTCCTTTTTTAAAATAATTAACATTTTGTAAAACTTACATTTTTTTAATTATTTAGTTACAAATTTTCAGATTTGAGATTGTTCGAAAAAATGTAAGTTAAAAAACTTTTTGTAATCTTAACTTTTTATAAGTTGTAAATATTTTTACTTTTTTGAAGATGAGCTTCATTATTTTAAAGCTCGAAGCATATGTAAAATAGTATATACATTTTGAAAGTTAACGAATTTATTATTGGTGGACTGGTAATTTGAATAATTTTAAAAATTGACGAATAATAACAATTATCCCCATAACAATTTTCTTTTAATTTAATTTGCATTGTTTTAGTTATTTCTATGTTTTCGATTTATATTTTACAAAAATAAATAAATATTTGAATATACATATTTTTTTTGTTTTCTTAAATATAAAGCATGATATTGTTTAAGTTTATTTGACATTGACTTGTGTCGTAACAATACAAGCTATTGTTTATATTAACCTGTTTTGAACAGGTAAACGGTAAAGTAAACACAAATATAAGAAAAGGTTCTAACTCGTACTTCATTATTATTATTATTATTCATTATCATTACTCAATGACGCTTTGGGACATTGTACAGGTTAACAACATTAAATTTGTATTATTTTTTTACACTTTACTGTAAAGTAAATATTTTTCCTTTATTGCTATTTTTATCCGACGTCCGAAGGGGAACTAGGAATTAAAAAAGAAGCTATTTTTAAATTCAAATGTGCACAGCTGGCGCTGAAATATGCACATTAGCAGAGCAGCAGAGAGAAGATATACTTAGAGGGGAATCTCCTGTATATAAACTTGGAACACAGTTTATGGCGCCCTACAACGGTTGTGGGGAAAACAAATAGCGCGAATTTTAAACTTAATGTGTGGGTGTGGGTAGCACCCATTATTATTACAATGGTTTATTTTGAATGTTTTATTGTTTTTGAAAGAATAGTTATGAAAATTGTCACTTTTTTATAATTATGCTTAAAAAAAGCGACTTATTTTATATAACATTTTTTATTTGCACAAATACAATATAAATAAATTCCAGTTTCATTCGAATCAACACCGTGTGAATATTGTAACAACTTTTCTTTAAAACGAATATGAGAACCTTCAGATTTTAAATAGTAATAAACGTTAGAATCAAACACGTGTAAAAATAACTTGCATTATTTAGTCGATTTTATTCGAGAAATGCAATTCAGCGTTTTTAGCCTTCAAGGTACGAAAAAGAGGGAAATAAAATTTGCTGTGTTTGTATTTTTTACCGATAATTATTACATAGTGGCCTCTAACGGTTGTGGGGAAAAGTTAAAACGTTATTCCTTTTCTCTCAATTGAAGTTACTCGTCTACAAATACTTTGTTTATGCAGAGCAGCCAACTGCATTACGCACGTATTAAAACGAAGATGACGACGAAAAAAATTGGAGAAAAAGCAACAAAAATTTGTCGAATTTGTTTACTAGAAATAGTAGAAACCGAACGGTATTACTTTCTAAATAACGACACTAATTTAATGCTACAATTCAAATTGTTGAACCTTCTACCAGAACTTGTAAGTACAACTGATTATGTTCTATCGACTAACATAAAATTTTTACAGGATCTAAACATTACACCAAATCCAATTGCTTGTAACAGCTGCATGATTACAATTAAAGAAATATATGAATTTAAGCAATTGTGTATACAAACCGAAATGACTATAAGAAACTTACGACAAAAGGATGTAATTAACAAGGAGTTGCGTCTCGATAACATTAAAGTCGAACCTTCAAAACTGCAAATCATCAACGATGACTTCTTGGAAATCAATAAGGATGTGCCTGTTTGCATTGAGGAACTTTCAAAAACAGAACTGTATTATTGCTACAACTGCAATTTCAATACTAACAAAAAGACTTATTTGATTCGACACTTGATTCACGAGAAGACAAAAGTAATTGGTGGAATACTGTTTAAATGTAGTATATGTGATTACTACACTAGTAGCATGTCACATTCAAAAGTTCATATGCGTAAGCATACTATGGATAAATTATTTAAATGCAGTATATGTAGTTACTGTAGCAACCACAAAGGGCATTTAAGAACACACATGCGAAAGCACACTGGTGAAAAACCATTTAAATGTAATATATGTGATTACTGTAGTAGCCAAATTGGAGGTTTAAAAACACATATGCATAAACATACTGGTGAAAAACCATTTAAATGCAATGTGTGTGATTACTGTACTAACCACTCGGGAAGTTTGAACAGACATATACGTATGCACGCTAGTGAGAAGCCATTTAAATGCCATATATGTGATTACTGCAGTATCACCAAGGAGGAATTAAAATTGCATATTCGTAAGCATACTGGTGAAAAACCATTTAAATGCGATATATGTGATTACTCCTGTACTGTCAAGGCGAATTTAAAACGGCATATGTGTATGCACACTGGTGTAAAATCATTTAAATGCAACATATGTGATTATTCCTGTATCACCAAGTCGACTTTAAAAATGCATATATTTAAGCACACTGTTGAGAAATCATTTAAATGCCATATATGTGATTACTGTAGTGAATCAATGAGAAGCTTAAAATTACATATGCGTAAGCACACTGGGGAGAAACCATTTAAATGCAGTACATGTGATTATTGCTGTGTCACCAATTGGCAATTAAAACAGCACATGCATCAGCACTCTGGTGAGAAACCATTTAAATGCAATACCTGTGATTATTGCTGTATCACCACAAAGCAATTAAAACATCATATGAGTAAGCACACTGGTGAGAAACCGTTTAAGTGCAATACTTGCGATTATTGCTGTATCACCAAGTGGCAATTAAAACAGCATATGCATAAGCATACTGGTAAAAAACCATTTAAATGTAATATATGTGATTCCTGCTATACCATCAAGGCGAGTTTAAAAACCCATATGCGTAAGCACACTGGTGAGAAACCATTTAAATGCAGTATTTGTAATTACTGTTGTGGAACAATGGGAAATTTAAAGTATCATATGTTTAAGCACACTGGTGAGAAACCATTTAAATGCAATACATGTGATTATCGCTGTATCACCAAGTGGCATTTAAACAAGCATATGCATAAGCACACTGGTAAGTAACCATTGGAATATTACCAAAGTAGCCAATCGATATATTTAAAAACTCATGCATAAGCACAGTAGTTGTTATAATTATATTAGCTATGCTTTCCTCTGGGCAAGTAACCACAGGCTGAAAACTGTACACATCATTGTAAGAGATAGAAATAATGTTTGTACACAAACGGTACCCACTACTTGTCAAACTACAATTTTGTTTACTTTTACATATTTCTATTTCAAGCTAAAGATACATTGTATTTATACTCCATGTTTAACGTTTGATTCAATTCATTTTGATATTGACAAGTAATGCGTACCATAACAATAAACAAATGTAGTTACTTTTCTACATGTTTGAGACAAACAAACACATTGCAAAAGTATACAGATTGCTCGTTCAGAGGGAAGCGTAGCTTTCCGATGTTGCCAGGTCGATGGTGACAGCCTTGGAAAGGTTTGAGATTGTACAAGTTAAAAACGTTAAATTTGTTTGATTTGATTTTGTTAAACTTGACTGTTATAATTATGAATAAATAGTGTTAGTTTTTTTGCTATTTTTATTCGACGCCCGAAGCGGCATTAAAAATTAAAGAAGAACGAAGAAGAAGCTATATTTTCAAATTCAGATGTGCACAGTTGGCAGCAGAGCTAGACAACTGCACGCAGTAGTGTCAGATCAGAGAATTTTTCATTTGATGTAAGGATTTTTTAATAAAACTAGGAATTTCTTCAAAATTTAGGGAAATTTTTGTGAGTTAAAGATGGGATTCTTAAAAGAGAATTATCTCTTTATGTTGTATTGTTTTTTTTATAGTCCTTATATACGTGATACTGTTTATTATGTAATATATAATGTAATTATATCGTAAGTTTTGAATAGGAACACATTGCATCACAACTATTTATTGCAGAAAATGAATAATCAAGTACATACTACCAAGTTCTACTACTCATTTTTATTATGATTTTTATCTTTGTAATAAATATGTTTCTTACAATATCAATTATAAGTAATTTTAAAACAAACAGTTAATAATACAGTAATTATTCTTTTTTATTAAACTCTTAATTCAGTCATTTGTCAAATCGGGTTAGTAGCAAATATGGACAAAAAGATTTGGTTGTTATCATGAGGTTATTGTTGCTACCAACCCGATTTGACAAATCACTGGAGTTCATTATGACCATCAATCAGAGAGGTCGTTGTTGACAACCAATAAAAGTTTTTATTTTTTGAGGGCGATTTAAAATTCATCAGTTTTACCAACACAAAAATGTTAAACCTGAAGTCCAAAAAAACGCCTGAATATGGTCAGTTTGTCAACAAAGTTAGGACAGTATTAAATGCAACAGATCCGTAATTTTTGATTTATTTTTTGCTCAAAATTTGGATTTTTTAAAATGTATTAAAATATTATTTTTTGTTTGTATGGATACTATAATTTTATTTTCTAAACTAATTAAATGTACGCTGTTTCCAACTAATAAACATGTTTTTTTAATATCGAATTTTCATTCGGTTACTGTTGTCAAAAATTTCAATGTGATTCTATTACGCGGCGTGCACTGTATTTATTTAATTCAGTTTAATTCCTTTATTTGTGTGTTTACTTTCTTTTATTATATTACTACATAAATTTTTATTTTTGTAAAATATTTTTTATATATTTTGCCTGTATCACAACCAACTTCATTATCAATCAAAAAATGTATAAATTATTCAATCATTGTATTTTTTTTATAAACTTTACATTTTTATACTTGATTATTAGTATTAGAGCAAAATTTAGCTGCTTCAAATTTCTGTTGTTCTGAGTAAACGATTATCGTACATAAATATTATTATAGTAACCAGTCCCAGTCTGTAAGTTTCAAGATAATTTCGTCGAATTTTATTACGTCGCTACCCACACAACACAAACCTATCTGTTAGATGTCCAGTAGCTGTACTTGCTAGATAATGTGACCATCCAAGAGACATCTAGCTAAAGCTTACTACATACAGTGGATATCTTGTGGACGTCCAGTTGTCACAAACCTAGATGTCCAGAGGATGTAATCTGTTAATATCTAGTGGATGTTTATAAGTATGTCTTATGAATATCCATAATTATACTTTCACAATATCCACTTTATATTCTATCAGTTTATCCTGTAGACATCAATAAACAGTTTTTTCAATATCCAGAAGATATTCTATTATTATCTATGGAAGTCTGCAGTGAATGAATGCATATGGAAATAATGGAAATTCAATTTAGTTAATTAATCGATATATTTTGTTACTGATACATGAACTTATTTTCTTATTTTTATAAAAACGAGCAACACAATGTACACAAATTAAAATTACAAATACTTTTAGTTTATGAAATTAAAACACAGACGTTCAGTAATCGACAAATGACGGCGCGTCTACTACAAAAAACGCGGAAATACCGGTAACAGGCGGTCACGTTAACTTTTTATCTCCCTCAGTTCAATGCAAACTTAATTTCTCTTTCATGCGACCACGTGACAGATCGTTAAGTTGCGGGCGATTTTACCGACCGATCACCAACGCAGCATGTACATCGAAAGATTGCATAATTGAGTTGGTACAATTATCACCAGAGGGTGTTAATGTATTTTTTTCATGCTAAACGTTTTTTCATCAGGTACTTTTATTCAAATAATGTCACGAGTTTTTTGTCGTTTCAAATAATGTTTGATGCTGATTTACTTATACGGATTTATAATTTTTCAAAATAGCTATAGCCTGGATATCCACTATCCATTTGTCAATTACATCTACTAGATGTTGTTTAAAGCATATCTCATGGACATTCAGCCAATGTCTTGGATATACGTACATTAGTTAGCCTTTGACTGGATGTCCACTAGATATTGAGTGTTGTGTGGGTACTACTACAAGTACACTTGTTTTAAAGTTGTGATGATTATTTTATCTGTTACTCAGGACATTTTTTCTTTTTTTTCTTCTTATGATCTAGACAAGCAAAACACGTTCGCCATCTCTTGCATAAAATGGCAACTAAAGGTTGAATGTCTTTTATGATTAGTCAGTGCGTTTTTGTGCTAGAAATGGCGAACGTGTTTTGCATGTCTAGATTGGTCTAGATCATAACCGTCACGTCGTTGGCAATTAGCTAGCACTGATTTTCTTGATATCGTTTATAGACGCGTCCTGCCTCACAATTATTTGTAAACATAAACTTTTTACGAATTACATTGCATATAAAACATAACACTTTTTTTTTCCCGCCGTTAGTCAGTAACTCAAACTTAGAAGACTGTTGAATTTTTTAATATATTTCTAACTATAAAAATGAAAAATATTTTTTATGTACAATGTGAGTACTAAATTTCAAATTTACATTGTAAAGCTTGGTAAAATTCTTAATTCTTCTTTATCTTTATTGCACAATATATATTTGTTCTTCACTTATGCAAAAAAACCACTTTATGCTATTTTTATAGCTACGTTTCGTGCTACACGTGAGCTCTTCATCAGGCCACTAAAAATATATTAAAATTTGTAAATCTAAGATAATATAAGATCTTTTCTGAATGCACGAACTTACTTGCACCACCCGAAGCAATCTTTTTGCGTAAGGCACAGAGGTAAGTAGTGTACTGTAAACTTTAGGTACAAATAATGAATGGTACAACCAAATCTTTGGTACAAACAAGGTCCGTAAATTAAATACAACTTGACTGAAACAGTTTGCGGCAAAAATTCAAATGATTTTACAATTTACATGTAACTAATAAATTTGTAGGCAAATTTAGTTTTTAGTATTTTATGTAAACGTGACAACAACGCATAAATATGACAACAACGAACAGAGCGTCGGTAAAGTAGGGAGTTAAGATTGATGGTTGTTGAGTTGGAAAAGATTATGCTGATAATAGGTTATGAACAAGAATTATTATGTATCTTATTATGTGTTAAGAAAGCGTGTGAAGAAAGGACGCATTTAGTTAAGAAGAAAAATGGCGGTCCGATTATGTCTCAATTAGATATTTTAAGAAATATACAGTATAAACACAAAGAAAGTATTTTTATGAAATTGAACGCCCATCCACAGAATTCAGAAGTGGGATATGAAATACACGCAAGGTACGATCGTTAAGATTAAATTAGATTTACTTTAAGAAAACAATGGCGCAACACGAGGAAAGAGAATCTGTTCAGATGACGATGGAAGAGATCATAGCCACCACGATAAAAGCTATTAACCTGAACAATGAAGAGCGAAGAGGTTCCAGATTATCACATGCGGAACTTTCGGCGTTATTGCCAATATTTTCTGGCATGAATGATGATGCATTAGAATGGGTGGATAAAGTCGATTTGATCAAGAATACATACGGAGTGGGCGATGATGTGATAAAGATTATGGCTATTGGAAAGTTTGAAGGGCACTGCTTGAGATGGTTCCACTCAAAACCGAATACATCTCTTTGTCGTGGGAAGATTTGAAACAACGACTGTGTGCATTCTTTGAAAGCCGACCATCGAAGTTAAGAGCTATGAAAGAGTTTGAGTTACTGACGATGGCGAAAAAGAAGATTTTTCAACATATTTTTATGAAAAAGTAGTGCTGGGAAACCAGGCTAGGGTGAGCGAAACAGATATGTTAGAATATCTGATAGATGGAATACACGATAAGCAATTACGAAACCAGGCCCGAATGGCAAGATTTTCAACGATTGAGGAAATGTTGGAGACGATGAAATATGTAGTCGTCGATGAAACTCCAGTAGCGAAACGTGAAGATAATAAGCGTGAATATTTAAGTAGCCAGCAAGAGGGTCATCAACATGATACGAGACGATGCTTTAACTGCAACAGGTCGGGCACATCATCAAAGACTGCAGGTTACCAAGGCGAGAAAGAGGCAGTTGTTTTAGATGCGGAACTATGGGTCATATGGCGATGCAATGTTCCAAACGACCACAAGTTAAGCCAGATACAACAACACCGGAAGAAAATCTGACGCATTTGGTCGAGATTCGTAAGTTAAGTAAACCTTATTATTTGAACATAAAATTTGACGTTTATGATAAATGTGAGAATGTTATATGTTACAATCTAAAGGCATTAGTTGACTCAGGTAGTCCGGTTAGCATAATTAGAGAAGGTTACGTACCTAGCACAGAAATTAATATAGACTTTAATCAAAGTTTAAACTTGACTGGTATAAACGGATCAAAATTAGATATAAGAGGAACATTTCAAAAGTGTGTAAATATAAATGAATTAGAGTTAAATGTAAATTTTTAGTTGTTGAAGACAATACTATTACGTGTAGCTGTATTTTAGGTAGAGATTTCTTTAGTGAAAACGAACTAATTGTAGAATTAAGAGGTGATAACATTAAAATAAGTAAGAATGAGTCGAATGATGATGTAAAAGGTTGTACTTATCGGAATGAAAGTGATAGTAATGACATATTAAATGTTAATCATATTGCAGAGGGTGAACGTGATGAACTAAAGTTCGAAACATTGCAGATTGTAAATCCAAACAAGCTGTTGTAGCAATTTATGACAAATACATAAATGAATTTGGTAGTTATGAAAAATCGTCTGAGGTTGAGATGAATATTAGAGTTAATACTGATAGACCTATTGCTTTTGGACCGCGTCGAATTTCATTTCGTGATAGGGAAAAATTGCAAATACTCTTAGGTGACTTGTTAGAGAGGAAAGTTATCAGGCCAAGCGTTTCCGAGTATGCTAGTCCAATAGTCCTTGTCAAAAGGAAGAATGATGAGTTACGGTTATGTGTTGATTACCGCGAATTGAATAAAATTACGACGCAAGAAAACTTTCCAACACCTTTGATCGAAGATCAAATTGATAAATTACGCGGTAAAAATTATTTTTCGAGATTAGATTTACGCAACGGATTTTATCACGTTAAGATGAACGATGAGTCTATAAAATATACATCGTTTATAACCCCATTAGGCCAATATGAATTTTTAAGAGTACCGTTTGGACTGAAGAATTCAGGTAGAGTTTTCCAGAGATTCATTTGGAACATATTTATGGAATTATTACAAACTGACGAAATTTTGATCTTTATCGATGATGTATTAGTAGCAACAAATACCTTAGAACGACATATCACTGTATTAAAAGAAATTTTTAAATTAGCAGCTACATATAAGTTAGAATTTAGGTTAGATAAGTGTGAATTCATAACGGATGAAATTTGCTATTTAGGATATATAATTAAGAACAATGGATGTAGACCAAATAGGGAAGGATTAAAAGCAGTTCAGAATTATCCGATTCCACAGAACACTCATAGTGTAAAAAGATTTGTATCGCTAGTTAGTTACTTTAGAAAATTTATTAAAGATTTTGCGACAAAGGCGAAACCGCTGTACGATTTATTAAAGAAAGATGCGGATTTTAAATTTACCGAAATCGAGTTACAAAGTTTCGAGATTTTAAAAGCGGAATTATTGTCAGATCCAATTCTTTGTATCTATTCACCATCGGTAGAAACTGAGTTACACTGCGATGCGAGCTCAGTGGGTTTTGGGGCAATATTAATGCAAAGGCAAACGGATGATAAATTCCATCCGGTGTTTTATTTTAGTAAGAGGACTAGTCCGGCGGAGTCCAAATATCATAGTTTTGAATTAGAGTGTTTAGCGGTCGTATACGCCATAAAAAGGTTTAGGATTTACTTAGAAGGGATAAAGTTTAAAATCATCACAGACTGTGATAGTTTTAAAGATGACACTAGCAAAACGGGACATAAATCCCAGAATCTCGAGGTGGGCATTATTCTTACAAGAGTATGATTACACAATTGAACATAGAGTAGGGAAAAGATGGGACATGTTGATGCGTTGAGTAGGTTAAGCCCAATTATGGTAATTGAAGAAAATTCATTAGAGCAAAATCTTGTATTTAAACAAAATTGCGATCCAGAAATTGTCAAAATTAGGGAGCAATTAGAAAAAACCGAATTGAAACATTTCGAGTTACGCAACGGGTTAGTATACCGCAAACCAAAGAACGGCGATGAAGAATCTTTGTTTTATGTACCCAAATCTATGGAACGGAATGTATTAAGATGTAGTCACGATGAATTAGGACATATAGGATTAGGCAAAGTAAAAGAGTATGTGTTAAGAACTTACTGGTTCCCAAGCATGACTGAAAAGATAAAAAAGTATATCAGTAACTGTCTGAAATGCATTGCGTATTCAGCGAAATCAGGAAGGATTGAGGGTTATTTAAACCCAATAGATAAAGGTGAATCTCCATTTCACACCCTATATATTGATCACTTAGGGCCTCTTGAAAAGACAAGCCAAGGATATAAGTTTGTGTTAGTAATCGTCGACGCATTCAGTAAATTTATTAGGTTATTTCAATGTAAAACTACGCAAACCAGTGAGGTTATTAAGCACGTATCATCTTATTTTAGAGCTTACAGTAAACCGGTGAGGATAATTTCGGACAGAGGCACAGCATTTACATCGAACACTTTTAAGACCTTCTTAGATGAGAATCAAGTTAAGTTGACCTTAATAGCGAGTCACATGCCAAGGTCAAACGGGCAAGTTGAGAGGTGTAACAGAACCATAGTGCCTATGTTGGCGAAACTAGCGCCAGAAATAGACAGGTGGACAGAAGTATTAAGTAAAGTGGAATTTTGTATAAATAACACAATGAACAGATCGATAGGTACAACTCCAGCTAGACTATTATTTGGAACTGATCAGTTAGGCGAAGTAGAGGATCCGATAAAAATATTTTTAGAAGGAGATCGGGACAAGAATGAAAGTTTGGAACAATTACGTGAAAAAGCGGTTACGATAAACAGAAGGGTGCAAGAACAAAATAAACGAAATTTCGATAAACGAAGAAAACCTAGTAAAATTTATAAAATGGGTGATATCGTCATGGTTCAAAACATTGATACGTCCCAAGGGAATAAAAAATTAACACCAAAATTTAAAGGGCCATATGAGATAAAATGCGTACTCGACAGGGAAAGATATGTAGTAGGAGACATTAAGGGTTTCCAAATCTCACAAACACCTTATGAGTCGATATATTCACCAGAGCAAATTAAACTTTATGATAATATGGATGATTCAGATATGCTTCTCGAATCTGACGATGAACAAAAATAAACATTCATATTAGACGCTTGTTTGAGTTTACAATAAGAAATTTAGTATTAAGCATGTCATTGATAAATAGCTATTATGAAACACATTAAATAGAAAATTTTATGTATTAATTTGTATCACGAATCTTGTACTTTATGTATGTTTTGTTTATGTTGTTAAGTTAGGATTAAGAAAATTATGTTATACGATCAGGGACGATCGTAGTTGTCAGGATGGCCGACTGTAGGCAAATTTAGTTTTTAGTATTTTATGTAAACGTGACAACAACGCATAAATATGACAACAACGAACAGAGTGTCGGTAAAGTAGGGAGTTAAGATTGATGGTTGTTGAGTTGGAAAAGATTATGCTGATAATAGGTTATGAACAAGAATTATTATGTATCTTATTATGTGTTAAGAAAGCGTGTGAAGAAAGGACGCATTTAGTTAAGAAGAAAAATGGCGGTCCGATTATGTCTCAATTAGATATTTTAAGAAATATACAGTATAAACACAAAGAAAGTATTTTTATGAAATTGAACGCCCATCCACAAATTAATTATTTTTGCTGTATTAGTTGTATAGTTATTTAATTTTATAAATGAAATGAAAAGTGTACAATTAGCTAATAATAATTTTTTTTTGGGAAAATGCCAATGTGACAACGTTGGAAATTGTACAAATTAACAACATTTAATTTGTATTATTGTTTTTAAACTTTATCAAGCTATATAAATAAATATTTTTAGTTTTTTTCTATTTTCACCCGACCTTCGATAAGGCATTAAAAATTAAAGAAATTATTTTTCAATTCAAATGTGCACAGTTGGCGCTAAAATATGTACACCAGGAGCCCAGCCAACTGGCCAACTGCCTATTAAAACAATCTACTAACAGCGCTACTATAAAACCAGTTTAATTTATAACCTTTTCTTATTATGTGGTATAAGCACAGCATAAATAACAAACAGCAGGGAAACTCAATCGCGGGAAGGATTGGCGCATATTCTCGCGCATACGCCATTTTAGTCTAGCAGCTTTGTTCCCGCAAAATCAGACAATTTTATTACCTAACCTGTAATTTGGTCTTTGTGTTTACGATTTAAAAGATATTAATAGGAATTTTAAACATGTTAATAAAAATAAATTGATTATATAGTGTCACAATTAATAAGTTTGTAAATTTTATATTTTTTATGTATGTGTGAGTTTATACTTTTTTATTAAAATTTCTTTTTCCATAATATATTTTTTCTATTCTACTACCTTTGGTATCATTGTACTATAAAACCAACATTTTTTTGTTATGAGCATTTTAGTAAGATATTTCGTAATAAATGATTCGATTCAATTAAATATTTTGAACAATAATTTAATGACAGCTCAATTTAATCTTACAAAAAAATTATGTTCAAATTTAAGCATTAGTTACGTCATCACACAACTTTGCAGACTAACTTAAGCTCAATTTGTATCAAAAAAGAATGCTAATTTCAGTTTTTAAACAATTTCGATTGTTTTGCGTTCCCAATTAGTTATAATAAAATTTTAAGTTATCCATTTTGATGTTAAAATTGTGATATGACAAAATATTTTGAAGTGCTGTATGCAGTATTGGGATGTACCTAAGTACTGTTAATATATTTTTCGTATTTATATTTATTAGTGTGTATTTAATAAAGCCATCATGTCGAAAGAAAAACCGTCACCATTTTTATTTCTTACTTTTCATACATGTTTCATACATTGCAATTCGATTATATGATTAATCATCATATTAATGAATTGCTACGTTGCCGATACAACTTGAAAATCAGCTAAACACCTAAACGTGTCAAAAACCGTAACACTTCCTCTTTTAGAAGATTTTCTTACATTAAAATAAAATATATATATGCGTTTATTTGTATTGAATAACTATACTAAACAAAAATTATTCAATACTTAAAAATACAGATAAACGATAACATTAATATTAATCAAAAGAAAAATTTCGCACTAAACACTTCACTACAAAGAGTTAATTTCGTATCAGACCAAGTTTTAAACACAAACTCTGAAATACTGGCTTGTGTAGTGGTTTTGTTAAAATGTCTGCTATTTCTTCCTTCGTGGACACTCGCAAAATATCAATTTCGCCCGCAGTAACCTTTTCTCGCACAAAGAAGTGACGAAGCCGTATATGCTTCGTACGGCGATGATACTCAGGGTTCTCAGCTAATCTGATTGCTGCATGGTTATCAACGTACAGAACAGGTTTTTTTTGTTAATTTTCCAATCTCGCTCAAAAGAAGCTGGAGCCAGACCGCTTCGCGTGCAGCTTCGCTAGCCGCTACAATTTCTGCTTCTGTTGTTGATATGGCAACCGATGTTTGTCGTTGGGAGAGCCATGTGATAGCCCCACCCGCATACATGCAGGTAACACCGCTTGTGGATCTGCCAGTGGTCGCATCACCACCATGATCTGCGTCACTATAGCACTCAAGCTCACCCTGTTTGATTTTTGAACGATAGAGTATACCAAGATCTTGAGTACCTTGCAGATACGCGAAAATGCGTTTCACTTTCGCCACATCCTGATTAGTTGGATTTTCCAATGTTTCATTTTCGGATTCACTCCCAGACGTTGCTTCTTCTGATTCCTTTTCGATCTGGTCTGTTTCTGGAAAGTTCGGTGTGACATCTAACATTGTGAAATTGCTTCGGCCTTTATCCACAAGTTCTGCTGGTAGCTGAATGTTGCGAGTCGGCAGGCGGACTGGTTCAGACTAAAAAATGACATCTCGAAAACGTATTATATTATCGGTTTCAGGATCGTATAAACGATAACAATCATCGTGATCGTAGCCTACAAGTAGGCATTTGATGGCCTTTTTGGACATTTTTTAATTACGACGTTGATGCGGCAATGCTTCATAACATGTTGTACCTATCACTCGTAAATGTTTGATCGCCGGTTTTCGACCAAACCACACATGGTACGGTGCCTTCATGTCTTCGGATGATGGCCCAGTACGATTGAGAATGTAAACAGCTGTTAATGAAAGTTCTGCCCACAACCATTCTGGCAAGTTTCCGTGAGCATGAAGCATGGAACGCGTCGCTTAACTGTTGTTCGGTTCTCTCGCTCAGCAACGCCGTTCTGTTCCGGAGTATACGGAGTTGTTATTAGTTGTTCAATACCGTCCTGTTGTAGAATCGACGTAACGATTGCGTTGTTAAATTCACCACCACCATCACACCTGAATTGTTAAATAGTATGGCCTTGTGTTTTTACCTCTGCGATGAATTGTTTGAGTTTCTCCGGAACTTCGCTCTTTTGTTAATTAAATAGACGAATCGAAAACGCGAAAATCATCCTTGAACAAAACATAATAACGGAAATCTCTCTTTGAAGTAATTTGGAAAGGTCCGCAAACGTCACCATGTATGAGCCCACCCGGTTTAGTAGCTCGATACTTTTCGCGAATCCCAAAAGGTCGCCGATGTGCCTTTCCGTAAACGCACTCCTCGCACAATTCGCTGTCCAGTGGTAAATTAAGGTTGAGTTCACGTATCGCAAACTTTCGAACATGTTTCTTGTTCTGATGTCCGAATCGCTCGTGTAAAATTTGTAATTTATTTACCGTATCAGTCGTTGTTACGGCATTCGCTTGTTGAATAGATTTCGTATTTCAAACTTTTAGTTTATAAAGACCACCCCCTGGTTCACGTACGCCTACTACAAGTGTGCGTCCTGAACGAGTAAGCTTGCAGCTTCGGGTCTCGGAGGTAAATCGACTGTCAGGTAGCCTGTCTTGCGCAGCTAATACTGAAAACAATTTTTTTCGAATCGTTGGAACATACCAGACATTATTAAGCGAAATTCTGGTGTATTTTCCATTTACGGCAGAGTCGAGTTCAACCGTACCTTTTCCGATTGCTTCAGCTCGAACTCCTTCGGCTGTCATGACGCTGTAAGCAGTCTTCTCGAATTCTTCAAAATGCGTAAATAAGTTGCGATCATTAGTGATGTGACTTGTCGCACCGTTATCGACATACCATGCGTTAGGATCAGACTTATCAGGGTTGACCGAAAACGCACTCATTTCTATGAGCATCCCATCATGTGTTTTTACTTCTTTAGTATCGTTGGCACCGGATTTTGAATTTGAATCTTGGTAACTGCTCCATCGCGCTGGATACGGCGGATGTCCATCAACCTTCCACTGACGACACTCTTTTATAAAGTGACCCATACGACCACAATATCGACAAGTAAAAATCTTGTTATTCCGTTTACCACCTGGTTTGGCTTGTTGCTGCCGTTGCAGCTGTTGGTTACCTTGTTGACGCTTGCTGGATGCAGATGGCCTTGTGCGTACTGTCAGCGCTACTTCGGTCAAGTTGGTATCCTTCGGGTCGAGTCGTTTCTCATACGCACACAACTAGATTGTTAGGTTTTCAAAAGTTCGTTGCTCCTTTGGAAACATAGCCCAGCTGGTTTTGAACTGGTTGTAAGTTTCAAGTAAAACGTCAAACACTTTACATATTAAAAGCATTTCGGGTAATTTGACAGTAACGTTATTTTTTGAAAGTTCTTTATTTAAATTTAACCAGATAGTCTTAATCGCGGATAACTGCATTGCCATTTCTTCGTTTGGCTTATATTTAAAAGAAAATAAATTTGTACTTAGCTCAAAAGCACGATCTTCTTCGATTCCTCCGTACAGCTTGTTCAGCTCTTCCTACAACACGCGGGTATCATCGATGGTTGTAAACCGTTCCATTAATTCATCGCCAATTCCACTTGTAAGGACAATCATCGCTGTCGATCGCGCCTTCTGAAATCGTTTCAGTTCCGCATCGTATTTTGCTTTTTCTGCTACAGTAGCTGCTTCGTTTAATACTGCCGGTTCGGTGAGATTACCTTCTACAACGTTAATGGCTCCGTCCGTTGATTTGAGATGAATGGTAATTCGATATTTCCATGTCACCCAATTACTTTTTCCTTCTAATTGTTTAAATGGCAGAAGCCCCTCAGAAGCCGGTTGCTTTGTTCCATTTTAAACGATTAAAGATGCCGCGGTTACTAACACGAAAAAACATACACGTTTTGATGTCTTACAGTTAGTTAATAACAAGTTAATAATTCAAAACACTACACTCGATTAATTTAATCGCGCACGTAAACATAAACTGGACCCATAACCTGTTAATATATTTTGCGTATTTATATTTATTAGTGTGTATTTAATAAAGCCATCATGTCGAAAGAAAAACCGTTATCATTTTTATTTCTTACTTTTTCATTACATTACATTTCGATTACATGATTAATCATCATAATATTGAATGAAACACAGCCGAGAACGTAAGTATAACGTGTATAACCAACGGTATATAACATAAATGCTGTAAGCACGACCTGAACGAAAATTGAGGTGTCCTCTGTACGTCGAATAGTAAGTCTTCTCGGATAATAAGTACAAAACGAGCGGTCCCTTGAAGTACTTACTAACCAATGTCAACTGTATTAATAAACTGCCATGGATTACCTTTTCCGTTTAGTATCTTATAATTTAGTCCTCTTTTCATAAACGTTTAAGAATAAGTAATCCTATTTTTATTATTAAATAATGCAATTCATACAATAAACAGCAATATCATTGCTCAATAAACTGCAATTACAAAAGTTGTATAAATTTTAATATTTTTACCGAGATTCACAGAAGCTACAGAGTGTGTCATCAACAGTAATTAATATAGTAGCATATCGTTGATTGATTTCAATTATTTCATGCATTTTATAGCTGTAATTATTTCTATCGTTTTTCAATGAGATCGCACAAATAATAAAAGTTCGTTTACTAAATTTGTATTTTCTATGATCATAAATAAGTACCTGAAATTTTAAGATACATTTTTTCGTACCTGTACCCGTACCTAGGTACGTTTGCCAAATCTGTACCTGCACCTGTACCTAGGTACCTTTAAATAAATGTACCTGTACCTGTACCTAGGTACAAAAGAATGAGTACCTGCCACAACACTGGCTGTATGGTAATATCCATATAACCAAAAAAATTAGATGCTACAAAAAGAATGAAGTCGGCTCTGTACACATTACGTCCCTGTTGCTATACCGGAATGGCGTCTTCAAGGTCAACAAATTTAAGTCTCCCACTTCAAAGGCAAAGTTCAAAGGTACCGCCCGAGAGTTGCACATCTTTGATATAATCTGTGTCTTTGAGTTGCACTGCTGTTGTATAAGTGTAATTGTGTTGAGCAACACTAAGCAAAATATGGGAGAAAAATCAACAAAAATTTGTCGAATTTGTTTATTAGTAATAGTAGAAACCAAGCAGTATTTCCCTCTGAGTAATGACAAGTTAATGCTCAAGTGCTTCAAGTTGTTGAATCTTCTACCAGAAATTGTAAGTACAACTGTTTATATTCCATGAACTAACAAACTTTCCTACAGGATCTAAACATCATACCAAACCCAATTGCTTGTAACGGATGTATGGTTACAATTGAGGAAATATATGAATTTAAGCAACTATGTATACAAACGGAAAAGACTGTAAGAAACTTACAACAACAACCTGTAATTAACAAGAGGTTGCATGTTGATAACATTGAAGCCGAACCTTCAAACTTGCAAATCGTCAGCAATGACTACTTGGAAATCAATAAGGATGTGCCTGAGTGCATTGAGGAACCTTCACAAACAAAACTGTATTATTGCTACAACTGCAACTTCAATACTAACAAAAAAACAGTTTTGATCAAACACTTGGTTCATGAAGATGTAAAAGGACAACGCACTGGCAGAAAACAATTTAAATGCAATAAGCACACTGATAAAACACCATTTAAATGTAATTTATGTGATTACTGTAGTAACCGAATGGGAGGTTTAAGAACACATATGCCTAAGCATACTGGTGAAAAACCTTTTAAATGCAACATATGTGATTACTGTACCAGCCAATTTGGAAATTTAAATATCCATAATATGCGTAAGCATACTGGGGAAAAACCTTTTAAATGCAATATATGTCATTACTGCACTATTAGCATGTCACACTTAAAAGTGCATATGCGTAAGCACACTGATGATAAATTATTTAAATGTAATATATGTGATTACTCTAGCATCTATTTGGGAAATTTAAATATGCATATGCGTAAGCACACTGGTGGAAAACTATTTAAATGCAGTATATGTGATTACTGCAGTACTATTGAGTCGTGTTTAAAAATGCATATGCGTAAACACACTGGTGAAAAACCATTTAAATGCAATATATGTGATTACTGTAGCAGCCAATTGGGAAATTTAAATACGCATATGCATAAGCACACTGGTGAAAAACCATATAAATGCAGTATATGTGATTACTGCTCTGCCATCAAGTCAAATTTAAAAATGCATATTCTTCAGCACACTGGTGAAAAACCATTTAAATGCAATATATGTGATTATTGTTGTACGGCCAAGTTTCAATTAAATAGGCACATGCATAAACACACTGGTGAATAAGGATTTAAATGTAACATATGTTATTGGCACTGTTCAGTTCTTACTTCATTTGTTGGGGTAGTTGCCCCAATCCTAGAAATGTATGTATAAACTCTTGATGTTTTTGCAAAAGGAAGTAAGAGGAACAAGCTTAACTCCGAAATTAGGAATCGTGTAATAGTTCATAGTTGATTTTTTTATATTGTGATTAGTTGTAGTGAAATTCTAAAATAAAGAAATGTACTCGTATGATTATTATTTATTATTATTCGTGAACGTGCTACATATAGAGACAACACCTATAAACTTTAAAGTTCATAAATCGTAAAGGCACATTTAAAAACTCGTCTGAATAAACACACACACTAATCTCTGTTCACCGAACAGAAATAAGTCGCTCATAAAAACGCGTTACATTTGAACCAATTTGAACATAACTATTGTATTTATTATTTATGATGCAGTACAAAGTATTTTTAATTGTGCTTACTAGTTTACATTTTGTGATCAAGGTGATTTCGCGTTTACTACAAGCGTTGTAAAATTTCAACTGCTTTGGTTGTGTGAAATTGTATCGTGTAAAACTGTCCAGTGCGCTTATTGGTTTACTCAAGATAATTTAGGAGGAGCTTAACTATTTTTGTTCCGTGAACAGGGTACAGTTATAATTTTTTAGTATATTTTAACTAGAATTTATAATCGTTTATTATAAACTAAGGGCTAATAACATGTTAACAAATAATCAAACGAAATAAAATGAATTGTAAATTAAAATAACTAAAACGAACTTGGGGTAAACGATTGCACCAATTAGATATACTATTCTCTCTTCACCCAAGAGAAATAGTTAAGCTCCGCTCTATAAAAATGCATTACATTTGAATATAATTTTTTGATTGGTTAAATTATTAAAACCCATTTCACACCATACTCGCTACTTCGCGTATAATATTTTGTTTTGTTGTTTATTGGAATTCTTCGTTTTGCTATTCAAAGTTGAGTAATCTAAGAAAACAGTGTTTTTAAACGCTTCTGTTTGTATTTGGTTTCATTAAGGTAACGTAATAAGATTTAAGATTCGGATTAATAAATTGTATCGTGTAAAAACGATTGCGCTTTTTACTTCGCAAGCATACATTTTTAAGGAGGTGCTTAACTATTTCTGTTGGGTGAACAGAGAATAATAACTAATATTTACGAACTAACAATAAGTCACTAATAATTGAAACAATTTATTAATTCACACATGCGATAACGTAAAGGTCACTACTGCACTCGCGCAATGAATCCGGTCGTTTGTTTCAGGTTCTATTTATATCCGAAACGTTATCTTCTTTCCTTCATTTTCTTTAAGCTTCGAACACTTCGGAAACAGAACGTAACACTGCTTCCTTCTTAGATCCTTTCTGTTCAAACTTAAGGCATCTGTAAAAGGGATCATCACGGTAAGCCCAATTCTGTCCATTTCTGCATCGTCCTTGGTGATAGAAATAACGATCCGCGGTCTTGTTGTTCCCGGCGGTCGTGTTTTTCAAGTTGTACTGCAAATCAACACTTGAGCTCGTATACTCCGGAATATGACTTTCGCACTATCTTCCAATAGAGTTGGTCTAAACCACAGCCAAGCTTGAGGACCGACAGTTTTCTGATGTTTTCCATGACGTGGTCTCTCAGGCCCAGCAAGGCGTTTTATAATTCTATATTCGGGCTTCTGATGAAACAACTTTTTGGTAACTAAGTGCAGGTAGATAGACCGTTGTTGATCTTGCATCTTCAAAACTTTTCCTACTGTAGGTCCAAACTTTCTCTTAAATACTACGACAATCCTTCTTGACATGCACAAGTCTTGGGCAAACCAGTGTACAAGGGAATTGTCCTTCGCTACGTCAAATAGATCTTGTACTTCTGTTATCACTCCAAACCTTGCTTTCGCGGTGCCATCATACCACCTAAAGTCTATGGCATATGGTATATTATGTTACTCTGTAAACCACTATCTTGTCTTTATCGTCGTTTGTGTTGTTGCCGGCGTAGGGTGGCAACCGATTTATGTGTACTACCTTCGGTTTAACTCTTTCGGACGCGGTAGATGACGTTATTTATTTTTGACAAAATAGTGCAAGGGCCTTCCCATTGTCTCTGTAACTTTGTAGACAATCCTCGTATTCGTTGTGGGTTGTACAACTAAGCCAGGTCACAGGGCAACTTTCCTCTGGCCCTTACGTCATATTGGCCTTTGATTCGGTTACTGATGGCGATTTGGATGTTCTTTAAGACGTTATCGTGAATTATCTCACGTCCCAACATCACACAAGCAGAAGTTTGTCTAGTAGTCTCGTGAACGGATTATCAATACGTCATTAGGAACATATGTAAATATTGGTCCCAGTCGACAGACAAGTCAGACTTGAAGTTACGCCAGTGATCTGAATGAAGCTCCAACGGAGCCCCAAAGCGGTAGAAAAACTCTTTTACCAACACATCCGTAGTAGTTGTGTGTTTGATTCATTAACGCGTACGCTTCTGTCCATTTGGTGAAATAATCCATTGCTTCCAGAATGTACATACTTGTATCTGTTCCACATGACGTATTGATCATCCGTTTACGAGACTACCAGGCAAACTCCTGCTTGTCTAATGTTTCGAGGTGAAATAAGGTTACTGTGCGATCTTTAGTTTGAAGAAGACGTTGTTGAGGATCACTACGTCAGCCAACTCAGTAAGAGAATGCAGATCTTCTATGATACGCCCGAAAAAACATCCAAATCGCCAGTGACCGAATGAAAGACCAACGTGACGTAAAGGCCAGAGAAGGAGAGTATCAACCTGGTAACCTGGTTTGGTTGTACAAGAACAACAACGGCCTATCTACTACTTAATTACCAAGGAGTTGTTTCATTAGAAGCCCGAGTACAGAGACTTATGTAACGCCTTTGCTGGACCTGAGAGACCACGTCAACAACAACTGCAACAGACGATGGGATTCATGGTGTAATCATCGCGAGTGATGTTTAGTGACCTTTACGTTATTATATATAAGTTTAACTTTATTCATTGCCATTTGGCTTACAAATTTTGGTCGTGTTATTACATTACATATATATTACATTTTCTTATCCCTTCTCCCCCCTTAACTTTTTCCTCCTGTTTCATACTTCCTCCATCCATTCCGCTCCTTTTCCGTTTTCATCTAAAATATCCACTATTTTTATCCCCTCTTCTCTTAATTCCCTGCATCTCTCTCTCATGTGGTTAATGTCTTCCCTTTCTTCTCCACATAGCCTGCACAACTTTTCTGGTTCTTCTCTCCAATATTTGTTCCCTAGCTCCTCGTTGCCACATCTGAACCTTGCCACCATTTTTTTCCTGTTGTTGCTTTTTGTCTCACTGTCTTTTAAATATTCCGGCACCCCTTCACCCTTGATATCTTTATAATTCCTATTATATCTGCTCTCTTTTATCTTTGTCCATCTCTCTTGTTTTTCGATGTCTCTATCTCTCCTTATTATTTCTTCTCTTGTCCCTACCCCTCTTCTCTTAATCTCTCCACTTCTTCACTCAGCGTGCCCGTTTCTTTTGTAATACTCTTCTCTGCCCTCCTGCCCGTACTTCACTTTCCCTCCCTTTATCTCTTTCCAACATTCTTGCAGAATTTTGCAATTTGTTCTCTCCCTCATTTCTTCCTCGTATTTTATTGCTCTTTTTCCTGTCTCAATCCTTATTTTTTCTATCTGAACCTCCTCTCTCACAATATACCCCGGTGTATCCCTGTCCAATCCTAACACCCATCTCCAGTATTTTTCCTGTAGCCCCTCTACCTCCCTCCACTCCTTCCAGCCCCATATTTTTGCTCCATAGATTACCACCCCCTTTATTAATTTTTCGAACAGCAATTTTCTTTTTTTTATATCCATCTTGAATACTCTTTCCCCCACACCCCAGACTTGTCCTATTAGCCTGTTTCCTTTCTTCACCCTTTCCTTTATGTGTTCTCCCTCTTTATTATCCTGTTTCATCGTGTAGCCCAGGTATGTAAATTCCTTCACTTGTTGCACTTTCTCATCACTCCATCTCCACTCCTCTCTTTTTCTTTTCCCCCCTCCTTTTCTAAATATCATTATCTTTGTTTTCTCCGTGTTTACTTCCATTTCTTTTTTTTTCATATATTTCTCTAGCGTCTTCATCATCTCTTTCATTTACTTTTCCTCCTTAGCCACCAGCACTATGTCATCCGCATATGCCAACGACCATACCTTAGCTTTCCCTACCACTATCCCTCCTGTCTGTTGTCCTCTCATTGTCTCTTCCAGATCCCCCGTATATAACGAGAACAGGCTTGGGCTCAGTGGACATCCCTGCCTCAACCCTATCTTTGTTATGAATTTCTCACTCTCTTCCCCATTTACTTTAACCCTGCTTCTCGTTTCTTTGTATATTTCCTCTATTCTTTGTATTAATCTGTCATTGATTTTTTTTCTTTTCATATATTCCCACAGCTTTTCTCTATTCACTTTGTCAAAAGCAGCTTTTAGGTCTACGAATAGTGCTACCATTTTCCCCGTCTTTTTTCTAGTTCTTTATTTGCTAAGTGTTTCATTATATATATGTTGTCTATCGCCCTTCTTCCTTTTCTGAATCCCGCTTGTCCGTCTGGTACCAAACTTTTTCCTCTATTTCCTTCTGTAATCTTTCTTGCAGTATTGTCGCGTACAATTTGTATGCCGAGCTCAATAATGTTACCCCTCTATAATTCTCGACTTTATTTTTTTCGCCTTTTTTATGTATTGGGCATATTATCCCCTCTCTCCATCTCTCTGGGAATCCTTCCCCTTTCCATATTTTGTTTATTATTTCCGTCATCATTTTTGCTACATTTTCTCCCCGTATATCCACTCCTCTCCTTGTGTCCCGTCTTCTCCTGTCTCCTTTCCTTCTTTTATATTCTTTCTCGCCTCTATTCCCTCTTCCTCCCTTATTCTATCCCTATCTCCTTCTTCTTGCCTTACTCCCCCGTCTTTCCTTTTTTCTTTTTCCTGCTCTTGTTCTTCCCCTCCCATCAGGTTCCGAAAATATGTCTCCCATTCTTTCATTTTTATTCCCTTTGTCGTCTTGTTTTTTTTCCTCTGCTATCCATACCGTTTTCCCCATTCTCTCTTTATATCTTTTTATACTCTCTTCTGTCCACTTTTTTTTAGTTATGTACTTCTCCTCTTCCTCTCTCTCTTCTCTTTCCCTTCCTTCCATTGTCAATTCCGGTGGTTGATGGTCTGCCTCTCCCCTTTCCCCCACCTTAAATGTCTTTACCTTTTCTGCGGCCTCTTCATTTGTCATTACAAAATCTATTATTGATTCTCCCCTTCCTCCTATGTACGTAAATTTCCCCTTTCCATCTTCTTCTCTGTTCCCGTTCATTATTTCCCACCCTTTTTCGTTGCACAATTCCAGCAGTTCCTCTCCCTCTTTATTTATCACCTTGTCCTTTGTTTGTCTCTTTCCCGTCCCTTTTCTTTCTTGTATTCCCCCCTCTTCCTCTATTCTTGCGTTGAAGTCCCCTCCTACTATTATCAATCCCTCTTCCCTCTCTTCTATCATCTCTTCTATGTTTTTCCTTGTCTCTTTCATTCTACTGCTATAAACCGTCACTACTTTTATTTTTGTTTTTCCCCACTGCATGTTCCTTTCTACGACTTCCCTTCTCTGTTGCACTTTCTCTTTCTTTTCCTGGTTCAACCATTTTTTTCTTATTCCCGTTATTATACCCCCCTTTGCTCTCCCTTTTTTCTTTTCTCTTTCTGCATGTTGCACCACCCACTCAAATTCCTCCGGCAACTCTTTTTCCCACCATTCCCATTCTTTTTCTACCATCCATGTTTCCTGTAATCCCACTACATCCTGTTCCTTGATGTACTTCCAGAAATCATGTTCCTTGTTTTTTATTCCTGCTACGTTCCAAAACAATACTCTCAGCTCACTCACTTCCCCCCGTGCTTCTTCCTTACTTTCTTTTTTTCTCCCTTCTTTTTCTTTTCCATTTCCATCTCTCATTATTCCTTTTCTTTGCCGTTTCGTCAACTTTCCCTCCTTTACCCCCCCCCCCTTTAGTTTTTTGCCTTTTGGTTCCCCACTTTCTCTTCTCTTTCTCTGCACAGTCCCCTATCCTTGTCGTTCCATATGTATCTGTCTCCGTCTATCTCCATTTTTCTGTACCCTACCCATACTCTTTTTCCTTCCGCTCTTTTTCCACCGCTATGTTCATTATTTCTCTTTGCACTCTTCTTTCCTCTCATGTTAAATCGTGACTTATATATATTCTTGTATTCTTTAATTTCTTCTTCTCCTCCATTACCTTCTGTTTTTCCTCCCATCCTCCGATTTCCGCCACCACCATCTCATTTTTCTTCTCTTTGTTTATTACTGTCACTTTTTTTTTCACCTCTACTTTTACATTTAATTTTTCTTCCAGCATCACTGCTAAATCTTTTTGTGGTTTTTCACTTCTCCACCCCTTTATCACGATATTATTTTTTCTTTTCCATCTTTCCTCGTCTTCCGCTTTTTCTCCAGTTTTTCTATTCTCTCTACCAGTTTCTCTTTTCTTTCTCCCACTTCTTTTCTCTTTCTCCCATTTCTTTTTCATTTCTTTGATTTCTTGTCTTATTCCTTGCATATTTTCTTCCCTCTGTCTCATCATTTCTCTCATTAATTCTTTTAACTCCTCCATTTCTTTCCTTCCTCCTTCTGTTCTTGAAGTTTTTCCTTCGTTCTCCTCCGATATCTTTTTAATGTCTGGTGATCTTATTGTTTTCTTTCCTCTTTCGAATATTTGTTGCCTTTCTCTCTCTTCCTCTCTCTCTCTCTTTTATTCATCCCTTTCCCCCTTCTGTTATTACTTACCTTTACGTTATTATATTATATAGTTTGTAAATATTAGTGTTTCTAATTGGTGTAACCTTTTACCGCAAGTTTGTTCTAGTTTTTAATTCATATTCGTTCGTTTTAATTTAGCCATTTTAATTTACAACTAATTTTATATCGTTTAAGGTACGTAACGCTGCGACTGCGTAGGTACGTAACGCTGTGACAGCGCAGGTACGTAACTATGTCATAAAATTACGACTTACGACATAAAGAAGCAAATGTGATGATACGTAACTGTGCTTGCTGACTTATTACTCTGATTCTTTTAAATAAATGCGTTAGTGAGTCATGTAACTTTCTACCTGCAGTTTCTTCATTCATTCATTGTTCGGTTGCTCGGTATATGTTCTTGTTTAATGAGTTGCCTATATTTGCATGATATTTTAATAAAAGTAACGGAACATTTTGAATGGCTGACTCAATGAATTCGTCACCATGTAGAATGTAAAGATAAATCGATACATGTAGATCAGTAAAATACATTTATTTAACGGGGTAAAAAAATAAATTCCATGGGCAGTATCAATTAAAACTTGTTTTAATTGTAACGTGATATCGTCCACATTTATTATATATTATTATATTGGAGTTTTTTAATGATACAGCTATAAAGTGAGATTTCCTGA
Source organism: Aquatica leii (assembly GCA_035610365.1). Lineage (NCBI taxonomy): Eukaryota > Metazoa > Arthropoda > Insecta > Coleoptera > Lampyridae > Aquatica > Aquatica leii. The sequence continues at coordinate 13,003,840 of CM069438.1, forward strand.
TTAGCGTTTTACTATTCTAAGGTGCAAAACGCTCTAAACTAAATACAACCGTTAATAAAGCGAATCATGGTCTTTGTCGCTCTCGTGTCGACCATATAACTAAGTACTTTGTCACATTAATCTTTCCATCAAGCTAAATTCTGTTGTTATGTGGCAACGCTCACATTTTTCCATTTTGATAATTCTTGCCTTGCGCCTTTGCAAGTTAGATTATGTTACAGTTTTTAACAAGTTTGTTTTGGATTTATATTTAAATTTACAGATATCCCGACCATACCCCTTCCTTTGTTGCTTTCCGATACTCGCCCAAACCCGAAGAACGAACTTACTTGTTAATTGTCGGTTGAATATACGAGCCGTTTTTTTGCGACGTGAAGAGTCGCCTTGTGTTAATTTAAACCGGTGGCACCGTTATCAAGTTTGGGAGAAGAATGCTGTGGATGAAGCTCCTTGCCCAAACATTTTATTGGAGACCCCCGTCGAACAAGTGACCACAGGATCCAATACCCACGTCGTTGGCCGCTGACATTATTCGTATTACAAGATCCAATACCTACGTCGCCGGCCGCGGACATTTTTTATTATTTTATAATACATTTACTAGGTATTTAACTCGTCAATATCATGTTAGTTATTTTTTTGTTGTGTCATTAAATCGTTTTATAAAATTTGCAGCTTGCTTTATTTCAATAAAACACTTCATGCGATTGTGTAAATAAAGTTCATTTTCACTTTTGCACGTTATTGGTGCACTAAAGAAAATCCAAATTCGAATTTACTCAACGTTCTTGATTTAGTGAATGGCAATTAGATACAAATGAGTTAAGATACATATCAAAGATCGGGTGTTCCACATCGTCGTTGTCATAAGGACACCTACCATCCTCGTCTATAAATGGTTAATTAGCGAGAAAAGAAAAAATAATCGAATCGCCGGCGCAAGACATCCGGCACATCACGTAAGATAAGCTCGCATTCCTTGTATGTATGGAAAATTTGTAAATACGTTACTATTACTTACTAACAACACATTTGATTTAATCTACTTAAATTTTAGCTAATTATTAAATTAATTTTAGTTCGAATTATTATTAATTATTATTGCTTAATACCATTTACTATAATCATAGATACAAATGATGCCTTAATGGGATTTTCGTTCTTTGTTTAGTCTATTTAAGTCGATCCACTTAATATTTGATTTCCATTATTCTGGAAGATAGGCTAACACTGTGTTCCGTAGGCAATGAAATGCAAATAGTGAATTCTGCAGCACGGTTAGATCTAATTCGAATCAACATTTGCTCAACTCGTTCTAGACTTTCGGATACTCTTTTTGTCGTCGCACACGTCCTACTTGATTGCAGTTCGATGTAGTCACCCTTCTTTCACGAATCACTATAGTCGCACTATTTCTGCTATACTTTCTTGTGCCTGCACAAGACTGTTGCGGCACAGCGGAGTTTATGTATGGTTTGGTGCGACGCTTGTTTTGCTACTTTCAAAGCACGGGTTAATGCGCGATTTAACGTTTTTGGTCTGGCTAATCGTAGCGTCAGGTTCAAACAATTTTTGAAACCGGTGTTTTATTTGTGTTTGTTATACATCTGTTGTAGATGAACATCTTCATAGGTCATTTCTAGATGGGAATGTAATTTCTTCAGAAGTGGTCATGAACAAATAGAAAATTCCAAGCGTTTCTCCACGTAAAGCCAATATTAAATTCGTTGTTTTTTCTTCATTGTTCCAACGAGCTATAACTGCACCTTTCAAAAATTTGTAATTGCTTTTTTATAGAGTTTTACAGCAACATTATTATAAGTTTATGAGGACGACTTTAATCGACGAAACATCAAAATAACATCGTATTTTCAAATTAGCACCAACTATAATCTATGGTTGTAAATTTTATTCAGCGCCCTCTCTTAGTCAATTTTATTATTATCTAACATAACAAATTTGTTCCTTAGTATTCCGGCTAACCTTTTTTTTTTGCTTATTTCGCTTATTTCTAGCTAATATAAGTGCAATTGCCTTAGGACAACTCCGACAACACTATAAAAATGTACGAAAACATGGAAGAAAAATCAATTCAAACTTGTCGAATTTGTTTACTAGAAATAGTAGAAACCGAGCAGTGTTACTTTCTGAGTAACAACAAGTTAATGCTACAATTCAAATTGTTGAACCTTCTACCAGAAATTGTAAGTACAACTGCTTATATTCTATGAACTAACAAACTTTCCTACAGGATCTAAACATCACGCCAAACCCAATTGCTTGTAACAGATGTATGGTTACAATTGAAGAAATATATGAATTTAAGCAACTGTGTATACAAACGGAAACGACTGTAAGAAACTTACGAAAACAACATGTAATTAATAAGGAGTTGCATGTTGATAACATTAAAGCCGAACCTTCAAACTTGCAAATCGTCAGCAATGACTACTTGAAAATCAATAAAAATATGCCTATATGCATGGAGAAACCTTTAGAAGAACAGTATTATTGCTACAATTGCAACTTCAACACTAACAAAAAGACTATTTTGAGTCGACACTTGATAAGCATGTCGCATTTAAAAGGACATATACGTAAGCACACCGATGAAAAACCATTTAAATGTAATTTATGTGATTACTGTAGTAACCAAATGGGAGGTTTAAAAACACATATGCGTAAGCATACTGGTGAAAAACCTTTTAAATGTAACATATGTGATTACTGTAGCAGCCAATTGGGAAATTTAAATACCCATATGCGTAAGCATACTGGGGAAAAACCATTTAAATGCAATATATGTGATTACTGCACTATTAGCATGTCACATTTAAAAGGACATATGCGTAAGCACACTAGTAATAAATTATTTAAATGCAATATATGTGATTACTCGAGCATCTATTTGGGAAATTTAAATATGCATATGCGTAAGCACACTGGTGAAAAACGATTTAAATGCAATATATGTGATTACTCTAGTATCTATTTGGGAAATTTAAATACGCATGTGCTTAAGCACACTGGTGAAAAACCATTTAAATGCAATATATGTGATTTCTGCTGTAACATGAAGTCTGATCTAAAAAGGCGTATGTGTACGCACACTGGTGAAAAATCATATAAATGCAATATATGTGATTACTGCACTATTAGCATGTCGCATTTAAAAGTGCATATTCTTAAGCACACTGGTGAGAAATTATTTAAATGCGATATATGTGATTACTGTAGTAACCAAATGCGATGTTTAAAAACACATATGCGTAAGCACACTGGTGAAAAACCATTCAAATGCAATATATGTGATTACTGTAGCAGCCAATTGGGAAATTTAAATACGCATATGCGTAAGCACACGGGTGAAAAACCATTTAAATGCAATATATGTGATTATTGTAGCAGCCAATTGGGAAATTTTAATACGCATATGCGTAAGCACACTGGCGAAAAACCATTTAAATGCAATATATGTGATTACTGCTGTATCACGAAGTTGGATTTAAAGAGGCATATGTGTACGCACACTGGTGAAAAATCATTTAAGTGCAATATATGTGATTACTGCTGTATCACCAAGTCATCTTTAAAAATTCATATGCGTAAACACACTGGTGAAAAACCATTGTAATGCAATATATATGTGATTACTGTAGTAGCCCATTGGAACACTGGTGAAGAATTTTTTATATGAGATATGTTATTACTGCAGTAGCCAAAATTGACACATTTAAAAACTCACTAGCATAATGACTGAATAATAATTTTAGTATATATGGATGTACGGCACAATAAATTATTTTTAATAAAGTTGTAAAAGTCAAATGAATCTTCCACAAAAAGGCAATCGTGCAACTCTGCAATTATGGATGGAAACAGGTGCATCTGGCCAAGAAATCGAATCTAACTAATAAAGTTAGCGATATAAATAAATACGTTTTATGAATCTTTTGTAAAATTCGAAACGATATTGTAATAAACCGTACAAAAAAAAAACGACCTGTGTAGATTTAGTAAATACCTGGTTACATTTGACGTCCTAACGTACGGAATCAATGTTTTTAAGAGAAAAACTTTTTCAAAACTTGAACATTTTTTCGTACGTCGTGTGTACTAGTGCTCAACTTCAAAACTTACGCAGTTCTCTAAATTTCATATTGTGCATTTATATTTTATGTTTAGTTATATATATATATATATATATATATATATATATATATATATATATATATATATATATAGAGTATTTGAACTTTTGTGTTCCAATTTATAACGCGGTTTTAATTTAAATCACACCTTGGCTGAGACAATGGAGATTAATCAAATAATTATTCCGGAGATGCTGCTCAACAGTGAGCAGAGACGGGCAGATCATGAAAATTTAAATGAGCCTCCACTGTTCGTACAGAATGGCAACTTTTCGAGGGGTACAGCTCGGTTCAATGGAACTGATGATGGTGACATTGAGCATTTAGAGATATAATTTTAGTTTACCAAAAATGTGTAAACATAACTGATGGAAATACATTGAAATGTTTCCCGATTTTTCTAGAAGGTTACGCCAGTACTTGGTGGCAAGGAATTAAATCGTCAATACCAGGTTTTCATTCAGCTTTAGAAGCACTTTGCGGTGCGTTCGGTTGTACGAAATCCGCATATCAAATTTATCATGACTTATTTGCAAATGAACAAAAACTGGACGAAACTCTATGGATGTTCTTATTAGTCGTGCTCGAGCTTTGTTTTTGCGGTTACCAAGAGAACCTGCTCTTCATGAAACAATTCAGCTTGATATAGTGTATGGACTATTAAATCGTAGAATCCGTAACGTATCCTTCGCAGATTTACTAACTTTAATTGACAAAAAGAGTGCGGTCGAATGTAAAACGATAATTAACGTCATCCCAAATACATTCTTTGAGTAAAAAGACACAATACCCATATTGTAGAAGTTTTGGTCATTCTAAAACTGACTGTCACAAGTTAGCTAATCCAAACAAGATTGTTGATAAGACAAATCTAAATATTACTTATTAATTATTGCACAGCAATCCAGTCTGAACCTAGGGATCAATCTTTTGTGTTATGGGTGTGGTAAACCTGGATTCATAAAAAGCACTTGTCCCGATTGTTCTGTTCAAAAAGCTCTGACCAGTATTTCTGCTCTGTCTTCGGATATATACTAGAGAACAAAAATTGCCTTCCAGTTCTCGCTAATACAATCACGAAATATGAATTACCCTTGAGGACCGACGAAGGAATCGATCTTAGCAATTTTGAAAAAGCGCAATTTTATCATTTTCTTTATTCTAACGATGTTTTTTTGGTCCGAGCGACGAGCCAGCGCCTTTTACAAAACATACTGTCAGACTGATTGATGAAACTAATTGCTTTTCGGCCTTACCGTATGTCTGATGCGAAAAAGCAACTGTTAAAAAATGAACTCGACAAATGTTTAGATGCCAAGGTCATCGAAAAGTGCGAGTTTATTCTTATTATTCATTACCATAATCTTATCTTCTTTACTCTTCTACTAATCAATTTTTTTCTACCTGTTTTTTGCAGTATCCGCTTTTAGCTCTATTTCTAGTTCTCTTTTTATAAACCCATCTATTTCTTTTTATCATTCTTGGGTTATTTGATTCTATTTTTTCCTTTGGATAACTATATTCTTTCTCTTCTTTTCTACTTCTAATTTTTCGATTTTCTCGTTTGCTTTTAACACTTCCTGTTTTAATCGCTCAATTTCTTTCATAGCCTTTTCATTGGTACACTTTAAATCTTAAATCTCTTTTTTTAAATTCTTTTTGTTCATTTCTTAGTATTCTAATTTCTTCTTTTAATATTCTTGTTTCTTTGTTATTATTCTGCTTTTCTTTTTTAATGTCTTTTATGTCTCAAACAATTTTTTTTATTAAATGTATCATCTCCTTTATTTCATCTTTTATGTCGTTCTTAAGATCTGCCCCTTTTGACGGAGTTCTGCTAACTCTTTCTAGATCTTTTAAATAAACCCTTTATATCTTTTTTTTTCTTCGTCTGTAAGGTACTAGTCTGAATTCATTTTTTAAATTTATTTTGTATTTATGCAACCCGTTCTGTTAACGCGTATATTTAGTTGCCTATCCTGACACCGACTAAATGGGGAATCTTGAGTTTTACCAGTTTTACTTGTTTTTTCTTGTTTCCGTTGTTACATGCAAATTCTCATCTTAGTACTAGTTTTCATAACCTTAAATATATTAATTGTAGATATTAACCCTCACTGCGTTAGTTATTACGTCCTTTCTCTGCTTAATTTGTCACCCGTAGTGGCCTTTAAACAGTATTATGTATAGTGTTGTAAATTATCTATATAAATTCATATAGATAAATTAATCTAGATTAATATCTTTTATCTATTTATATGTATCTAGATACAATCAAAAAATATATAAGTTATATGTATCTGATGTATATATATAACTTTTTATTTAAATTATTTAAATAATATTTATAAAAAATCCAGTGTCTCATAAAATTCCAGTTACAATATGTGTTTTTCTGCAGTAATTTTCCGCATTCTATAGTAGTTCTTCAAATGAACTCCATTTATCGTTGTTACTAGATAGATTATTTCATCTATTATCTGTTATCTATATAAAGTTTGAATAATTTATCTATTATCTAATACTAGGTAATTTTTAAAAGAAAAAAAATGTATCTATATATATATGTATATATATATATATATAATTTAAAAATTATCTATTTACAACACTGTATGTATATTGTATAATTTTTATTCTTGATATGGTTCCGATTCAAAGTTCATAATTTGCAAAACTCAAAAATCTAGGATGCATTATATTAAATCATAAAACCCAATATGTCTAACTTCTTTTACAGAATCATTAATAATAAATTCTTTAGAAAAAGATCTGCATTAGAAAAACTTACAATCCCTTCGAAAGGTTTTAATAAAAAAGAAATTCTTAAAGAATGTTAAGGAATTACTGTACTGATAACTGTGATAAATTTGTTTTATTCAATTTAAACAAGAGTATAACTTTGCTTAATAAATTTAAATTAAAAAGAGATATCAATTTTATTCAAATATACTTACGTAACGAAACTACGCTATCTGGGTAACAATACAAAAAATTATACTTCTTTTTGTCCAACACTAGAAAAATTTGTTATATACACTTCACACTAAACTAAACTAAACTAAATTGTTGATTAGATGCACGACTCTTGTATAGTTCATATTATATTGCGATCCTGTATAAACCTGTATAGATAGGCCTGGCTCACTGCAACGCCTGTTATTACTTTTATTTTAAGCAATTTTCTATATTTATATTTTAATTAGGATGTAAAAACCGTTAATTTATTCTTTGCTATTTATTTTAACTTCCATATTAATAAAAATATGTCATAATCTTGTTATTTTATATTAAAATTTGCGCGGGCCTCCCGATGTTGTTCAGGACCCCCTAAATCAAGTTTCATTTTTTGCGGACCCTTGAATAATATAACCTCTTGGAAAGTATATGCCTGTATACGTTCTTATGTCTCTGTTATTATTCTGTTAATTAAATTTTTTTTTATATTTATATTTTTAATAAACGGTGCTCTTTGAATCTTTGGGTATTACATAACCGCCAAAGGTCTACCAATACTGTCAGTATAAAAAACATATTTAGTAACAAAATCCTATATGTCACTAAAATAACGTTACGGTATTTTTTACCGTATTTGTCATCAAATAGGGAGTTTTTGGATATCGTTAAGGAAATACGGTAAACGTTAAAACCACGTGATTCAATACGGTATAACGAAATATCGTATACCTCTCATAGTGTCTATTTGGATATCGTAATTCGTAAGTCGATACGGTAAACGTAAGTAAGCTGTGTAAATATGGTGGCCTATACCACAGAGTATCCGTACTCTGTGCCTATACTATTCCAAGTAACCTAAAAAAATTTGACGTGTTTGTTATTCTACGATTAACTAATGCAAGATTATGAATCACTAACTAACAACTATTTCTACAAGAAAAAAGAGATAACTAGGTATAACATAAATCTACGACATGAAACACAAGACTACGAAGGAAGGAAATTACATGAAAATAACCGCGAAATAAAACAGCTGCTTTAATGAAATTTCTCTTACCAACTGTGTCGATACTACATTTGTAAATTCCCTAAATAACGGCAACGAAAACCTATACGGTATTTGCTTTGGTTTATCGTATTACGGTAAACGCTAAAGTACTACGATAAGTACTACTCATGCGCAGAAGTGAGTCACATGATTTGAGCGTTTACCGTATTTGCTTTTACGATATCCAAAAACTCCCTAATAAGGGAATACCGTAAGGCTAAAATTGTACGTAGCACAAAAAGCACGCGCAGTACTAGGTCACGTGATTTTAACGTTTACCGTATTTGCATTTACGTTGGGCAAAAACTCTTTATTATTAGTGTAAATATTATAAAATATAAAACTTACTAAGTACTATACAAATATATGAATGTAGAAATCTATGTTGTGTGATTGTTTTTCAAGTTGGTATTTTGTTGCGACAGCACGCTGCTGTCAAATAGGAAACAATCATCCGCCATATGCAAAAGCTATCCCGGTCACACAAGAATATTGCATATGCTCCTTCATTACTATATATTCTTTGGTCCGTAGAGACCACTTCGGAAACCACTGTTCTAGGTTGCCGGTTAATATTATTGGCTTTAGCTATCAAAATTTACGCAATTTCGTCCATGATGTATAAATACCACATTAATATTTGCGTGTCAATGTTAAATGAATACTTTCTTTGTTTTTATAACTTTATAGTTTATCAAAAATAGTATCATAACCTCTTTATGATATAAAAATTACCGTGCGCTATCGGTAACGAGTAGTGTTTGACCTTGGTCTTTGACCATACGTTACGATTAGTGTTGGGCATAATCGATATATTTCAATAATCGAATTAATCGAAATATCTCGTTTTGCATAATCGAATGATCATTCGTTGTTTCGATTATGAATAATGGCGCATGCGCAGTATTATCGATCATATGTTTCGATTTGAATCCGTGGGAAAAACTCATTTGTAGGAGAAGCAATTTAAATTTACCGCGCTTAATTGCTGCCATCCTATTGGCCGAATAACAGTATCCTCTTACAAATCGCGACTCAGTTATTTTTATTTTAAGCCATTTTTAGTTTTTTTTTTATTTAATTAAAAAAGGTTTTCTGATTACGACACTTTACTACATCTACAATATCTACATCTTATTATGGATAATAATGAGCTGGAAATTAAATAATAATCAATCTAAAGTTAATGTTCTTTAGATTTAATAAATTTATTTCATTCATCTACTAATTTTTGTAAAGTGGTTAGTTTAACATTTTCACTTTAATTATTAACAATTTCGGTGATAATTAAACGTATGATTAATCAAAAAGTAATTTAAAATCAAAGTTTCCAATATTTTGAATATTGCGCCGCGTGACTAGCCTAATTAGTCGAATACAGACCTTATATCAATCATTCGAATGATTCGAGACATGGTGTCGAGTTCGTGTTGAGTCGTATCGAGTCGTATCGAGTCGTGTCGATTTCGATTATTTCGATATATTTGATATTTCATATTTCGTTTCATTCATTAGATTATTTCGATTATTTCGATTATTTCGAATGATTCGAGACATGGTATCGAGTTCGTTTCGACTCGTATCGAGTCGTGTCGGTTTCGATTATTTCGATATATTTGATATTTCATATTTCGTTTCATTCATTAGCATCGCTTCTCGGTTGTTTCAAATGAATGATGTTTCGATTATTTCGAATGATTCGAGACATGGTCTCGAGTTCGTTTCGACTCGTATCGAGTCGTGTCGATTTCTATATATTTGACATTTTATATTTTGTATTATTCGTTGCATTCATTGGTACCGCTTCTCGGTTGTTTCGAATGACTGATATTTCGATTATTTCGAAAGTATAATCGAATGATCGATTATTTGGCTATAATCGATATATCTCGATTATATCATTCATAATCGCCCAACACTAGTTACGATAGCGTATGAAATCTGAAAAACAGCAAATGTTTTAGACGTATACGAAACTGGAGAATACACAAAATTTCATATGCTATTTTAGAAATGTGTACGTTTCGATAACGTGTGATTCAAGAATAAAGCCCTTTATGTTGAAACAGAAGTATTGGACGAAATTACGACGCCTGTTTTAAACTTGTTTGCAAAATTAGTCAATTTGAATTTTGTTTCTTGTTTATTTTAGACAATTTTTCATTACGCACTATGCACTATGCTACGATTCAACGATTGCTACGAGCATAGATAAAAAAAGGGCTACGAGTTGAACTGCGCAAAGACATTATGTTACACGAATTTGGTCGAGTGAAACTACTGAATTGTTTTGAATACTGCTATCTGTGGTATGGCAGACACAGACACTTAGCAACGTAAAAGTGCAACATCTTTGAGTGCAAGCACAGTGCAAGTGCAAGTGTCTTTGAGCAAGCTGAGCAATATCTACGAAAACATGGGAGAAAAATCAACAAAAATTTGTCGAATTTGTTTACTAGAAATTGTAGAAACCGAGCAGTATTACTTTCTGAATAACGACAATAAGTTAATGATCCAATTCAAATTGTTGAACCTTCTACCAGAAATTGTAAGTACAACTGATTATATTCTGTCGATTAATACAATCATTCTTACAGGATCTAAACATCACACCAAACCCAATTGCTTGTTACAGATGTATGATTGCAATCGAAGAAATATATGAATTTAAGCAACTTTGTATACAAACAGAAATGACTATGATAAAATTACGACAACAAGGTGCAATTAAAGAAGAGTTCTGTGCTAATAACATTGGAATTGAATTTTCAAACCTGCAAAGCATCAGCGATCACTTGGAAATCAATAAGGATATGTCTGTAAGCATTGATGACCCTCCAAAACCAGAACTGTATTATTGCTACAACTGCAGCTTCAATACTAACAAAAAAACGATATTGATTCGACACTTGGTTCATGAAAATGTAAAAGTGCAACACATTGGCGGAAAACCATCTAAATGCAATTTATGTGATCACTCCATTATTACTATGTCGCATTTAAAAACGCATCTGTGTAAGCACATTGATGAAAACCTACTTAAATGCAGTATATGTAATTATTGCTGTACTACCAAGTCAGGTTTAAAAATGCATATGCATAAACACACTGGTCAAAAACCATTTAAATGCAATATATGTAACTTTTGCTGTACCACCAAGTCAAGTTTAAAAAGGCATGTGTATATACACACTGGTGAGAAATCATTTAAATGCAATATATGTGATTACTGCTGTACCACCAAGTCGGATTTAAGAAGGCATATGTGTATGCACACTGGTGAGAAACCATTTAAATGCAATATATGTGATTACTGCAGCAGCCAAATGCGCTATTTAAAAAATCATATGCATAAGCACACTAGCGAAAAAGCATTTAAATGCATAATATGTGATCATGGTTTTATAACCAAGTGGCACTTAAACAGGCATATGCATACACACACTGGTGAAAAACCATTTAAATGCAATATATGTGATTACTGCTGTGCCACCAAGTCAGATTTAAAAAGGCATATAAGTACGCATACTGATGAGAAACCGTTTAAATGCAATATATGTGATTACTGTAGCAGCCAAGTGGTTTCTTTACAAAGGCATACACGTAAGCACACTCTGGAAAAAACATTTAAATGCGATATATGTGATTACTGCAGTACCACCAAATGGGAGTTAAGTAGGCATATGCGTAGACATACTAATAAGAAACCATTTAAATGCAATCTATGTGATTACTGCTGTAACACCAAGTCAGATTTAACAAGACATATGCGTACGCACACTGGTGAAAAATCATTTAAGTGCAATATATGTGATTACTGCTGTATCACCAAGTCATCTTTAAAAATTCATATGCGTAAACACACTGGTGAAAAACCATTGTAATGCAATATATATGTCATTACAGTAGTAGCCCATTCGAACACTGGTGAAGAATTTTTAAAATGAAATATGTTATTAGTTGATTGACACATTTAAAAACTCACTAGCGTAATGTCTGAATAATTATTTTAGTATAAGTCGATATACGGCACGATAAATTATTCTTAATAAGTCAATGCCAGATTTTCATTTAATTTTTAGAAGCACTTCGTGGTGCGTTCGGTTGTACGAAATTCGCATATCAAATTTATCATGACTTATTTGCAAATGAACAAAAACTGGACGAAACTCTATGGATGTTTTTATTAGTCTTGCTTGAGCTTTCTTTTTGCAGTTACCCAGTGAACCTGCTCTTCATGAATAATTCAGCTAGATATGGTTTATGAACTTCTAAATCGTAGAATCCGTAACGTATCCTTCGCAATGTAGAACTAACTTTAATTGACAAAAAGAGTGTAGTCGAATGTAAAACGATAATTAACGTCATCCCAAATGAATAAAAAGACACAGTGCGCATATTGTAGAAGTTTTGGTCATTCTAAAACTGACTGTCGCAAGCTAGCTAATCCAAACAAGATTGATGATAAGTCAAATCTAAATGTTATTGAAGTGAAACTTCTTTATCGGCGTTGGAAAAAAATTTACCGTCACATTTTTCGCTTACGCGTCACATTTTTTTTTTGGTTACGCGTCACATTTTTTATCGTCACATTTTTTAAATTTAAAATATTTAAGGTTAACCTCAGTTTCTGATTGAACGATGACATTTTAAATTTAATATATTTAAGGTTAACATCAGTTTCTGATTGAACGATGACATTTTAAATTTAATATATTTAAGGTTAACCTCAGTTTCTGTTTGAACGATGACAATGATATTAATAATTCTATTTCAATTAATGAAATGCTGTAATAATCTTAGTAGCAAAAAGTTAAAGTGAAATAATTGTATTATTTGTATTCATGTCTATTATAATAAAATCCTTTTGTTTAAAATTTATCTAATTTTAAATTTAAAATATTTAAGGTTAACCTCAGTTTCTTATTGTAACTATCGGTCAATGTATATGATTTCATTAAAATAGTATTTATTAATTAATAAGACTGCTAATTTAATGAACATCAATTAATTGATATACATGCAACTTTTCAGAAATTGGTTAAATAAAGTTAAATTAGATAAAGTTTAAACAAAAGGATTTTATTATCATAGACATGAATACAAATAATACAATTATTTCACTTTAACTTTTTGCTACTAAGATTATTACAGCATTTCATTAATTGTAATAGAATTATTACTATCATTGTCATCGTTATTATATATTTTTGTAATTAATGGCTTATGGTAACTGAAATATGAAATTGAATAAATAATAATAAATAATTGTATTATTTGTATTCATGTCTATGATAATAAAATCCTTTTGTTTAAAATTTATCTAATTCAACTTTATTTAACCAATTTCTGAAAAGTTGCATGTAGATCATTTTGCGAAAAATAAGGCCATAAAGAAGTTTCACTTCTTACATGTGTACACTAGTTGTATAATTGCTTGGTACGTGAGTATTTCTTGGTGACTAAATAGAAAACAAAGCGTCTTGTCACCACGTAGTCCTAAAACTTTTTCGACTGCCGGTTGTTGTCTTCGTAATTCGTCTAGCTGCCCAAACTTCTTTTTAGACACGACTGCAACCCCTCTGGACATGTCAAGATCCTCGCTCACGCAATGTGCGATGGCGTAATCTTTTTGTGTCTGGAACAGGTCTTGTTCCTCAGTGGTAACTCCGAACCTAGCTTATCTAGAACCTCCGTATAAGTTCATAAACTTTTGGAACTCCATTTCTTCGATTTGATTTCTTTTTCTGCTGCTTATTACTCTGGTTCGGACCTGAACTTGCGTATTGTGGTTATCGCCAGCAAACGGGGCTAGACGATCGACGTGGACCACTTTTGGCTTGCTTCTGGGCGGTTTTCGGATGCGATATATGACGTCATTAATACGCTGCATGAAATAATCCATCGCCACCAAGATGTATTTATTTCCCGAATCGGATTCTGGGAACGGCCCTGCGATTTCAATCTCTGCTCTTTCTAAAGGGCTTCCTACGTTGTATTGCTTCATGGGTGCTTTGCGCTTTCTCGCTGGATCATCTCCTGATGCGCAGACCGTGCAATTACGACACCATTTCATGACGTCCTCTTTGCAGTTCATCCAGTAGAATCGTTCTCGCACTTTACCCAACGTCTTCTTAATGCCAAAGTGTCCTCCTGATGTCCCATCGTGGAGATGCTTTAACACTTCTGACACCCTGCTCTTCGGCACTACCAACTGTAGTCTGATTCCCGTGCCCTCGACACTTTCTAGGGATCGCTTAAGAAGACCGTCTTCTATTATCAAAGAGTCCCACTGCGCCCAGTACGCTTTCACGTTTCTACCCAAAGCATTCACTTCTTTCCAGGTTGGTCGTCGGCCGCTTTCTTTCCAGTCCAGGAGTAGTCTTATTTCAGGATCGTTTTCTTGTTCGCGACGTAACTGCTCAGGTTCCGACTCATCTTCAACCATAGCAGTTCTCCGGAGGCATTCAACTTTTTCTTCCAGTCGCGAACAATGGCTGCAGTCCGCCGGACATGGTCTTCTGGACAAGGCATTAGCGTTCCGATGACTGCTTCCGGCACGGTGTTCTGTGTCATAGTCATACTTTTGCAGTCTCTCGATCCATCTTACCACTGGTCCTTCTGGGTTACGGAACTACAGTAGCCATTTTAAAGCGGCGTGGTCTGTTCTCACTAAAAATTTTCGTCCATACAAATACTTGTATAAATGTTCGATGGACTTAACAACTGCTAACAGCTCTTTTCTAGTCACGCAATAATTCCTTTCTGGCCTGGACAAAACCTTGCTAAAATACGGGATAACTTTTTCTTGTTCATCTTAAACCTGCGAAAGGGCCGCACCTATGGCCAGATTGCTTGCGTCGGTATCCAAAACAAATTTTCCATCTTCTCTTGGATAACTCAAAATCGACGAAGTGACTAGGGCCTGTTTTAGTTGATTAAAAGAATTTTCGCAGTCTTCATTCTATTTAAATTTTGCTCTTTCTTCCTTCAATTTTCTTCAAAGGTTTGGTAATATTAGCAAATCCGAGTACAAATCGTCTATAATAGGTGCACAACCCAAGGAAACTTCGGACCTGATGTTTGTCGATCGGTTTTGGCCATGCTTGCACTGCTCGGATTTTGTCTGGCTCAGCCTTTACTCCATCTTTAGATACCACGTGGCCAAGGTATTGCACTTCCTTCTTAAATACGTGGCACTTTTTTGGGCTCAGTTTGAGGTTAGCCCCACGTAGTCGCTGGAACATTTCCTTTAAGTTGTTCAAGTGTTTTTCAAACGACCTTCCAACCACGATCACGTCGTCCAGGTAAACCAAGCACGTCTTCCAAGACAATCTGCGCAAGATGGTCTCCATCAAACGCTCGAATGTTGCAGGAGCGTTACACAGGCCAAAGAGCATCACAGTGAACTGCCACAAACCAGTTCCGATCGTAAAAGCTGTTTTTTCACGATCCTTTGGTTGTAATTCTACCTGCCAGTAACCACTCTTTAAACCTAACGTGGAAAACCACTGGGATCCTGACAGGGTGTCTAGCGTATCGTCAATTCTGGGTAAAGGGTAGCTGTTCTTTTTGGTCACGTCGTTTAGCTGCCTGTAGTCTACACAAAACCTCGTTGATCCATCCTTCTTCTTCGGTCGAGCTAACCGGAGAGTCTGCTGTGTTTCGCTGTCTCGGAGGCCGTCTACGTTTGAATAGCCAACTGCTCTAAGAAGGTATCTGGTGCTGTAGGATACGCAAGCCGTGTTAATCTAGCGATGTCAGCCTCATACTCTTGCAGACTTTCGGCAGCTTTCTGAACCCGACTTTTAATTTGAGCTTGTTGAAGATGGGAATCTCCATATCTCATTTCTAATCGTGATATTAAGAGTTCGTAATTTTCTTGCAGATGGTCCGGAACAGTTTGTAAAATTCCAAGCGCTTCTTCACGTAAGGACACTATTAAAGACGTCGCTTTCTGCTTTTTGCTCCAACCATTAGCTGTAGCTGCGGCTTCAAACTGCTTGTGGTAGGTTGACCATGGAACTTTACCATCAAAATTCGGTGGTACAACTTTGAACTTGTGAGTGTTTTCTTCTCGATGGTCCATTATTAAATCTTTACTCGTGACGCTTCCTTCACCGTGACAATTCATTTGGTTCATTCTTTCTTCAAGCAGTTGTATTCTTTCTCTCAATTTTTTTTCTAGCTTTTGTTCTAATTTGTCTTCTACTTCTTCTATTTTGTCATTCACAGATTCGCAAATTTCTTCTTTTAAATTTAACATATCTGCTTGGGTTTCTTCTTGCACAATTTTGATTTGATTTTCTATGCTCGTTTGTATTTCTTCTTTTAATCGTCTAGAATTTTCCATCAGCTTTTCTTCAATTTTCTAAGAATTTTCTTCCATTTTCTGCGAATTCTCGTGAAACTTTTCTTCCAGTTTTGCTTCGATTTTCTGTGAGTTTTCGCCCATTTTTCTATTCATCGATTCGAGAATTTCAAGTATTTTTGAATCCATTTTAACTCAGTGTTGGGATGTACCTAGGTAAATGTACCTAGGTACAAGTACCTAGGTAATTTTTGTGTACCTAAGTACCTAGAAAGGTACTTTTTAATTTATGTACCTTTACCTGTACCTAGGTACTTTTTAGCAAGTACCTTTGTACCTAAGTACCTAATAAAATAGGTACTTTTAAGCGTACATGTATTGTACACTTTATATATTTGTTCGGACTTAATCACATTTGAAATTACTAAAACCTTCCAAAAATAGTACATGACCTACGCAATTTTTCCTTAATGATACCCGAAGGGTACCGTTAATGTGTATAAAACTTCCTTGTTAAAAGTGCAAATGTAGGCAGTGACAGCACACTTAAAGACAGCCCTCGGATGAATCATTTACAACAATGCAATCGGACTGTTAACATGAGTAGCCAGGGTATCAAACCGAATGCGATAAATTTCGAAACGTAATAATTTGTATAAAATAGAAGATGATTTTTAGAGAAAAGAGTTGTGGAGTTCTAGGAAAAAGCAAACAATTATAACTGATTATATAACACAATGACATTATAATAAAATTTATTACGAATCGTATTTCTGCTTATATAAACAATACGTGCTTAATGACTTATTCTAAAAACGACATATTTGAGTTTGTGTTATACTAAATTACATAAACATAGCCAAGACGGGTATAACCAACGGTATAACGTAAATGCTGTAATAACGACCTCAATGAAAATTAAGGTGTCGTGTACGTCGAATAGTAAATTTTCTCGGATAAGTACAAAATGATCGGTCCCTTGAAGTACTTACTAACATACTAACCGACGTCAACTGTATCACTAAACTGTCATGCATTACCCTTTCCCGTTCAGTATCTTATAATTTAGTTCCAAAACCTTAAGAAAAATATTTAAGAATAAGTAATCCTATTTTTATTATTAAATAATGCACTTCATACAATAAACAACAATAGTATTGCTCAATAAACTGCAATCACAAAAGTTGTATAAATTTTAATATCTTTACTGAGATTCACACCAGCTACTGTGTGTGTCATCAACAGTGATTAATATAGTATATAGTAGCTGTAATGATTTCTATCGTTTTTCAATGAGATTGCACACATAAGAGTTGGTTTACTACATTTGTATTTTTTATGATCATAAATAAGTACCTAAAAAGTACCTGAAATTCTAAGGTACATTTTTTTTGTACCTGTACCTGTACCTAGGTACGTTTGCCAAATCTGTACCTGCACCTGTACTTAGGTACTTTTGAATAAATGTACCTGTACCTGTACCTAGGTACCAAAAAATGAGTACCTGTCACAACACTGTTTTAACTGCTTGCAAACGCGTCACCGGCATAAATTTAAATATAACACGAATATAAAGTTTAAATACACTACTTTTTAAAATGCAGTTTCTGTATAACACAAAATTTTAATAACGATCCACTTATTAATATTAAACCACTAGTGTACGGAAACGAATTTAATTAATATTGCGATCACGCACTTGTTAAAAGAAAAAGTTTAATAAACACTATTTTATACTTTATAAATAAACACGCGTATCGCAAACTTAAAAGTTATTTACGTAATCAATGTTTTTATTACGGGAGCGATATCAAATAACTTAATAGTATTCACACTAAAAATCGCGAACGCTCTGTTCTATTCGATACCCCACACCTGACGCCACTGTTGCGTATTTATTAATTAACAACTAATTTACTTAAAACGACTAAAAATACGTTTACTTATTCTAGAAACATGTACACTTTTAAATTAACCGAACTAATTAAATTTAAATATCTAAGGATAAAAACTTACAGAAATTTATATAAAACAATAATATGCTATCACTTACGCGACGATAAGATAAACCCACTAACTTGTTTGTTTACACTATAAGTCACGTTCACTCGATTCGGTGTACACTGTTATTTATTTAAAACTTCGCTCGTGCTAGTCACTTATTTTACTTATTTATCTTCACTTGAATAATCTTCTTAATACAGCTGCATTCGCGTTACGACAATAACTGACCTACGATTTCTTTCTTCGGTATTTATAGACATCGGCGAATTCTTCTCGAGCGTTCCCTACTTTTCGCTATATCTTCTAGAAAATGAATAACAGCTTCTAGGAGGCTCTTGCATTTGTAAATAATTTCTCGAACGTTTCATTACTAACACTAACAAGTTTCTCCACTGCTCTATTTGGGCTGATGAAGAAATTCAGTGTTGCCAATTGACTTTGTCGCGATACCCTGCAAAAATTATGAAAGTTCCACAATGACCACAATTGTACTCATAGTTCTACAAAGTTGAAATTTGTTTTTAGTATGAATTTGGTTTGTTGGCACATTTCTCAAGTAATACTAGGTTATATAAAATGTAGTACACGGTTTTCCCCAAAGTTCCACAACAGTTTATAATACCCACAAAACACCCGCTACTACAGAAAATCTTCAAATTTGGTAGAATTCCACTAGAATTGGCAACGCTAAAAGAATTGCACTCATAAAACACCAAATACAAAGTCTCCAAATTCAAATTGTAATTTTGGAAACCTCTGTTCTAGGTTACCGGTTAATATTATTGGCCTCAGCTATTAAAATTTACGCAATTTTGTCCATGATGTATAAATACCACATTAATATTTGCGTGTCAATGTTAATTGAATACTTCTTTGTTTTTATAACTTTATATAGTTTATCAAAAATAGTATCATAACCCCTTTACGATCTAAAAGTTACCGTACGCTATCGCTAATGAGTAGTATTTGACCATACGTTACGATAGCGTATGAAATCTGAAAAATAACTAATGCTTCAGACGTATACGAAGTTGGAGAATACACAAAATCTCATACGCTATTTTAGAAATAATGTATAGGTTTCGATAACGTATGATTTAAGAATAAGGCCTTGATATTGAAATAGAACTATTGGACAAAATTACGATGGCTGTTAAACCTGCTTACAAACGTTTGCAAAATCAGTCAATTTTTCATTGCGCACTGTGCTACGAGTTGATCTGCGCGAAGACATGTTACACAATTTTGGTCGAATGAAACTACTGAATTGTTTTGAACACTGCTGAAACAGCTAACGTTCTGTGGTATGGCAGACACAGACATTTAGCAACGCAAAAGTGCAACTGTTTTTGAGCAACGTGATCAAGATCGATAAAAACATGGGAGAAAATTCAACAAAAATTTGTCGAATTTGTTCACTAGAAATACTAGAAACCATACAGTATTACTCTCTGAATAATAACTTCATGCTAGAATTCAAATTGTTGAACCTTCTACCAGAAATTGTAAGTACAACTGATTATATTCTGTCGATTAACACAAACTTTGTTACAGGATCTAAACATTACACCAAACCCAATTGCTTGTAACAGATGTATGATTACAATTGAAGAAATATATGAATTTAAGCAACTGTGTATACAAACTGAAATGACTATAAAAAACTTAGGGCAACAAAGTTTAGTTAAAGAGGAATTGCAAGCTGATAACATTAAAATGGAACTTACAGACTTACAGATCATCAGGGATAACTACTTTGAACCTTCAAAAACAGACCTGTATAATTGCTACAACTGCAACTTCAATACTAACAAAAAGGCAATTCTTACTCAACACCTGCAATTGCAACACACTGGTAGAAAATCATTTAAATGCAGTATATGTGATTACTGCAGCAGCCAGATGCGTTATTTAAAAAATCATATGCATAAGCACACTAGCAAAAAAGCATTTACATGCATAATATGTGATCATGGTTTTATAACCAACTGGCATTTAAACAGGCATATGCATAAGCATACTGGTGAAAAACCATTTAAATGCAATATATGTGATTACTGCTGTACCACCAAATCAGATTTAAAAAGGCACATAAGTACGCACACTGATGAGAAACCATTTAAATGCAATATATGTGATTACTGTAGCAGCCAAGTGTTTTATTTACAGAGGCATATACGTAAGCACACTCTTGAAAAAACATTTAAATGCAATATATGTGATTACTGCAGTACCACCAAATGGGAGTTAAAAAGGCATATGCGTAGGCACACTGATGAAAAACCATTTAAATGCAATATATGTGACTACTGCTGTTTTACTAAGTCAGTTTTAAGAAGGCATATAGGTACACACAGTGATGAGAAACCATTTAAATGCAATATATGTGATTACTGTAGCAGCCAAGTGCAATACTTAAAAAAGCATATGCATAAGCACACTTGCGAACAAACATTGAAATGCAACATATGTGATTACTGCTGTAACACCAAATCAGATTTAAGAAGGCATATGCGTATGCACACTGGTGAGAAAGTATTTAAATGCAATATTTGTGATTACTGTAGTAATCAAGTAGCAAATTTAAAAAAACATATGTATAAGCACACTGGTGAAAAACCATGTAAATGCAGTATATGTGATTACTGCTGTACCACTAAGTATAGTTTAAAAATGCATATGCATATGCACTCTGGTGAGATACCACATAAATGCAATATATGTGATTACTGTAGCAGCCGATTGTATAATTTAAAAAGGCATATGCGTAAGCATACTGGTGAATAACGATTGAAAGCAAAACTTAATGGGTCTATTGGCGAGGTTTTTTGTGCGACCTAAATACATTAAACAGTGGCATAAACTTAAAGTGTTCAATTCTAAAAATCATGTCTTTTAAATGTAAGTGCTTTGTGAACAATTGTTATTATACTTTATTTAATGACTAGGAGGGGTGATTTAAATTTATCGCGCTTAATTCCAGCGATCCTATTGGTCAAATTACAACCCCTTTTGTCACAGCCGCAAATACTGTTGTTTGTTTACTACGTCATTTTGCTTTTCTTTCCGTCTTGTAACTTTTGTGTTATTTTTGCGTTATAAATCTCTACGTTCACGTATTTAATTAAAAAAGTTCTTCTGTTACGCAATGCTGAGTACCAGTGGTGTTTTTATAGTTCTAACTTGTACATTTTTTTTAGGCATTGCAAAATCAACTGTGTATCCTGTTTTAAATGAATACAAAGTTACTGAACAACACAGTCTGGTCAGAGCTTTTACCGTTAATACGTCTACACAAGGATCAACATAATGTAATAGTCATTGATTTAATAGCTGTTTATTAATAATGATAGCGATATGACTTCCATCTGAATCTAACATTGGGTAGTTTGCATGTTTTGCCTTACTTTTTAATATATTTAAAATTGTATGATTTTCTATTCTAGGTGATTAATGAGTGTTCTATTAATATGTTTATATTAATCGTTTGTAATATACAATTTTGTAATTCGTTTTAACGTTAATAAACATGTTCTGAATTTTACTATGATCATTTGATAGCGCTATAGCAATTTAAGTTCAACTAGAGTTACCACAAAGACATTTTTTTATACATACATTTAATTTCTAAAATTATAGAAGGCTAATGCTTTTGAATTTACCGCCTCAAATTATTTAGTTATTTATCTGGTGGCTTTTAGCAGTGTAAATCAATCTTTTGCAATCATTTCCTATAGTTACTAATTATAGGAACAGTTACAAACTTTTTTATTCTATAAATGATCTAATTGTATAACATTGGTGCAATTCTGTGAGTGCAACTATCTCTGGGCTACAGTGAGCAATATACGAAAATATGGGAGAAAAATCAGCAAAAGTTTGTCGAATTTGTTTAGCAGAAATAGTAGAAATCGAGCAATATTACTGTCTGAATAACGACAATAAGTTAATGCTACAATTCAAATTATTAAATTTTCTACCAAAAATCGTAAGTGCAACTGATTATATTTTATTGATTAACACCAAATTTTTTTACAGGATCTAAAATTCACTCCGAATCCAATTGCTTGTAATAGATGTATGATTGCAATTGAAGAAATATATGAATTTAAGCAACTGTGTATACAAACCGAAATCACTATAAAGAAGTTACGACAACAAGATGCAATTAATAAAGAGTTTCATGCTGAGAATATTAAAGTGGAATCTTCAAATTTGCAAATCGGCAATAACTGCTTGGGAATCAATAAGGGTGTGCCTGTATGCATTAAGGAACCTTTAAAATCAGAACTGTATTATTGCCACAACTGCAGCTTCAATACTAACAAAAAGACAAGTTTGATTCGACATCTGTTTAATAGATACGTAAAAGTGCAACACACTGGTGGAAAACCATTCAAATGCAATATATGTGATTACTGCAGTACTACCGTGTCGTATTTAAAAACGCATATGCGTAAGCACACTGGTGAAAAACCATTTAAATGTAAGATATGTGATTACTGCAGCAACCAATTGGGAAATTTAAAAATGCATATGCTTCAGCATACAGGTAAAAAACCATTTAAATGTAATACATGTGATTACTGCAGTGCCACAATGTCGCATTTAAAAACCCATATGCGTAAGCACACTGGTGAAAAACCGTTTAAATGTAATGCATGTGATTACTCTAGCAGCCAATTGGGAAATTTAAATATGCATGTGCGTCAGCATTCTGGTAAAAAACCTTTTAAATGCAATATATGTGATTACCGCACTATTAGCATGTCGCATTTGAAAGGACACATGCGTAACCACACTAGTGAGAAATTATTTAAATGCAATATATGTAACTACTGTAGTAACCAAATGGGAAGCTTAAAAACACATATCCGTAAGCACACTGGTGAAAAACCATTTAAATGCAACATATGTGATTACTCTAGCAGTCAATTGGGAAATTTAAATATGCATATGCTTCAGCACACTGGTAAAAAACCATTCAAATGCGATACATGTGATTACGGCACTATTAGCATGTCACATTTAAAAGGACATATGCGTAAGCACACTGACAAAAAACCATTTAAATGTAATATATGTGAATACTGTAGTAACCAAATGGGAAGTTTAAAAACACATATGAGTAAGCACACTGGTGAAAAACCGTTTAAATGCAATATATGTGATTACTGCTGTACCACAAAGTCTGTTTTAAAAAGGCATTTGTGTACGCACACTGGTGAGAAACCTTTTAAATGCAATATATGTGATTACTGCTGTATCACCAAGTCGGATTTAAAAAGGCATATGCGTAAGCACACTGGTGAATAACAATTGAAACGCAATATATATTTACTGCTGCAGTAGCCAATTGACACGGTTAAAAACGCACCTGCGATGAACACTAACTATAATTATTTAGTATATTGTACGGCACTAAAGTATTCTTATTAACCTTTTAGTTTTATTATAAAAGATTACACGTTACATTATTTTTTATACTATTCCAAAAAGTAGATAACCTACTACTCTATATATATTATACATCTCAGCACCTCTAGTTAAATCTAAATTTTATATATAATGCACGCTGCTTTTAGTAATTGCGGTTAATGTTATCACTGAAAGAACAAGCCGGGATTTCGGTTTGCTTTATCTGTTTTTTTCTCAAGTTTGTTAAAGAATAGAAACAAAAACAATGAAAGTCCAGAATTGTGCTATTTTATCGAATGCACCAAAATCACGGTGAAAATGTACACAGTTCCTGTCACGTACTTTTTTAATATATACAATAATTTTCGAGTTTAGGGACGTTATTCTTACTCCGTCGATTAGTAGATGTTGTAGTTTTTTTTACAACATAACTAGCTGTATAAGCTGATAATATTGATTGTAATATAATTGGTGGTTTTCAGACTTCAAAATATTTGTTTTTTGGTCAACTTGTTAAAATTATTTAAAGGCCCAACTGACTCACCCTCTGGCAATGTCAAATTGTATAATAGAAAGAAGTTAAATGAGGTAAAATATAGTCGTAATCACGATAGGTGTCTTATAACTATGGAACGCCGTTTTGCTTTTTATTACTAAATTTAATTCCGTTGCATTCAAACAAACTTCAATTATTTTTATGTTTGTTTATTTATTTTAGTACATTTAAATGGTTTGCTGAACAAACTTAACACATTTAAATTACATTTTGCTCAAAATTTCTAACAATCATATTAAAAACTTTATTTTAAACTGAGAAAAAAAGTATATGAACAAACATTTTAATTCATGTAACACCTTTTTATATAACAAACAAAAAATAAGAATCATTTAAACTGTACAATTAAAATGCATGTCGAATTAAAATGTTACATGAATTAAAATGTTTGTTGATAATTTTAATTCTTCAATTTTAAATCAAGAACAAAATTACCAACAAACATATTAATTCTGAATTAAAATGTTTGTTGATAATTTTAATTCTTCAATTTTAAATCAAGAATAAAACTACCAACAAACATATTAATTCTGAATTAAAATGTTTGTTGATAATTTTAATTCTTCAATTTTAATTGGCGCTGTAGGTTGCGGAGGTTGTGAGTACTCTTACCATTGGTAACTTGCACTATAGTTTGGTTAAAGTACTCACAACTTCCGCAACTTACAGCGCCAATTGAAATTGAAGAATTAAAATTATCAACAAACATTTTAATTCAGAATTAATGTTTGTTGGTAATATTAATTCTTGATTTAAAATTGAAGAATTAAAATTATCAACAAACATTTTAATTCAGAATTAATATGTTTGTTAGTAATTTTGTTCTTGATTTAAAATTTATGGAACGCCGTTTTGCTTTTTATTACTAAATTTAATTCCGTTGCATTCAAACAAACTTTAATTTTTATTAAGTTTATTTTTATGTTTGTCTATTTATTTTAGTAGATTTAAATGGTTTGTTGAACAAACTTAACACATTTAAATTGTTAAATAAAAACGTATTTACTGATGCAATACATTTTGCTCAAAATTTCAAACAATCATATTAAAAACTTTAATTTAAACTGAGAAAAAAAGTATATGAACAAACATTTTAATTCATGTAACACTTTTTATATAACAAAGAAAAAATAAGAATCATTTAAATTGTAGAATTAAAATGCATGTCGAATTAAAATGTTACATGAATTAAAATGTTTGTTGATAATTGTAATTCTTCAATTTTAAATCAAGAACAAAATTACCAACAAACATATTAAATCTGAATTAATATGTTTGTTGATAATTTTAATTCTTTAATTTTAAATCAAGAATTAATTTTTCCAACAAACATATTAATTCTGAATTAAAATGTTTGTTGATAATTTTAATTCTTCAATTTTAATTGGCGCTGTAGGCTGCGGAGGTTTGAGTACTCTAACCAATGGTAAACTTGCACTATAGTTTGGTTAAAATACTCACAACTTCCGCAACTTACAGCGCCAATTGAAATTGAAGAATTAAAATTATCAACAAACATATTAATTCAGAATTAATATGTTTGTTGGTAGTTTTATTCTTGATTTAAAATTGAAGAATTAAAATTATCAACAAACATTTTAATTCAGAATTAATATGTTTGTTGGTAAAATTAATTCTTGATTTAAAATTGAAGAATTAAAATTATCAACAAACATTTTAATTCAGATTTAATATGTTTGTTGGTAATTTTGTTCTTGATTTAAAATTGAAGAATTAAAATTATCAACAAACATATTAATTCATGTAACATTTTAATTCGACATACATTTTAATTCTCCAATTTAAATGATTATTTTTTTGTGTGTTTAATAAAAAGTATTACATGAAATAAAATGTTTGTTCATATACTTCATTTCTCAGTTTAAATTAATGTGTTTAATATGACTGTTAGAAAATTTTGAGCAAAATGTATTGCATTACTAAATACGTTTCAGCTAACAATTTAAATGTGTTAAATTTGTTTAACAAACAGTTTTATTGTATTAAAATAAGTAGACAAACATGAAAATAAACTTAATAAAAACTGAAGTTTGTTTAAAATTGTAGCAAAACAAATTTAGTATTCAATAGTAAAACAATAAAGTAACTAAAAGATTTAATTGAAATGTATGTTATTGATTTTTACCACATTTAAAATGTTGGTTTAAAAAACTTGGTGTTTTTAACTGTTAGTTGATTTAAAATGTTACTTGAATAAAAATATACGTTGAAAATAAATGAAGTAACATTAGAAATCAATTAATTTTTATGAATGAATATAAATGCTAGACTAATTTTTGCAACTTACATTTCAAATGCTAGAATTAAAATGTTAGTTGATAATTTTAATTCGTCGCTGTGATCGGTGGTAGCTTTTGAAACTATTTCAGTATAAGGAAATACATGCACATTGTAGTTCTAAATGACGCCACCGATTGAAGCGACCAATTAAAATTATCAACTAACATTTCAATTGTATCATTTAAAATGTTAGTTGCTTAAAGTTATTCTAGCATTTGTAGTAATAGTTTTTGAATTTAAATTTTGGCGCGCCGGAAGGAGAGGTGGGAAAAGACGGAGTTGCGCGAGAGGATATGAGGTTACGCCATTATGATTATGATTATGAAGCAGGTTACGTTAAGATGATTATGTTATGTTAAGATGGTGATGTATTTATGAATATCCTTTATGTGTTAATCAATAAAGTCAAGTTGTCGACATTACTACAATTAATATCAGGTGTGGGGTTGAATTCAAACAACCCGATTGTTAAGATATTTGAAGATAGAATTTTTGTTAAGTGCACATGTTAAGCTGTTAAATACAATGGATGCAGAGCAGGTGGAAGTTACGGAAACACGATGTGTTGATGCCCAAGCAAGTATTACGATTGATGAATTAGTTCAAGCTACGGTTTAGAGCAATGATTTCTACGATAAGGAAAAAGCGTTAAATCGACGCCAAGTCATTCAGAAATATCAGCCCTGGTTTCAGAATTTTATGGTGCGAAGAAGATATTGAATTATGGTTGGAAGCGTGTTGATTCAGTTCAAGAGGTGTACAATATTCCCGATAAGATGATGCAATTAATAGCTGTGAGTAAATTTAAAGGTTTTGCACAAAAATGGTACCTTTCAAAAAGTTGATTATGTTACAATGGATTGGGATACATTAAAAGATGAAATCGAAGATTGTTTGTGAGTAGACCAGATAAAGTAGCTTTACGGAGAAAATTTGAATTAAGAAAATGGAAACGAGGTGAGAAATTTATGGATTATTACCATGATAAAGTTTTATTAGGCAATAATGCAAATGTTACTGAATCAGAAATGGTAGACGACAGTATTGATGGTTTCAAGATCGCAATTTACAAACACAGGCACGTATGCAAAATTTTCGTTCTTTAGAGGAATTATTGATTACTATGAAAAATGTTGTCGATAGGCAGAGTAGTGCTTCAAATTTCAGCCGATTACCACAAAGGACACCTTTGTAAATTTACAGAGAAGTGGCAATGGTGCAAGTAAATGTTTTAATTGCAATAAGGAAGGACATGTGGCAAGTCAGTGCGACAAACCTAGAAGGGCACCCGGTAGCTGCTTTGAGTGTGGATCAAGACAACATCAAATACAGAGCTGTCCTAGAAGAAAGAATATGAGATGGTCTCCCAATTATGCCCCAGATAGTACAACATCAACAAGCGTGGTCCAACAAAGAACAGCATTGAAGATTCCATATCTATGTGATGTTAAATACAAATTTGAGAAGTTTGGTAATTATTGTGAGTATAATTTATTAGCTATAGTTGACTCAGGCAGTCCAATAAGTTTATTAAAAGCACAATTTGTAGATCCAAGTTTAATTAAGCCTTATGTAGGAAATCATAAATTTACAGCAATTAGTGGTCAACCTTTACAGATCTTAGGTGTTTTCGAAACTGATGTTGAGATTGCAAATATTGCAATGAATCTTGTATTTTATATTGTGCCTGACTCAGCAATGGCTCATTATTGTTTATTAGGTAGAGATTTCATTTCATTTCCTGGCATTAATGTAACTATGAGTGACAATTTAGTAATTACGAAAAAAGTAGATTATGTTTATGATACTGAGGAGGATAATGCTAACTTCCTAAGTCAAATTATGAATATTGATATTGACGATGAAATAAGTTTAAATGAATCCGAGATTATGAATGTTAATCCAAATTTGTCTTTAATTTCTTGCAACAAATTAAGGAAGTTGTATCAATCTGAATATGTAGGAAAATTTGGTTTAGATTTTTCAGACCATAATTTTGAAATGTCAATTAGTTTGAAACACCAACAGCCAATCAGTTTTCGTCCACGACGTTTGTCTTTTGTCGAAAAAGAAAGTTTAAAAAAAGTTTTGGATAATCTTTTAGCAGAAGGTATTATTAGGCCAAGTAATTCACCTTATGCTGCACCAGTAGTTTTAGTTCCTAAGAAAAATAAGAGTGAAGTTAGGCTTTGTATTGATTTTAGGGAAATTAATAAAATCACTATTAAGGATAATTTTCCTACTCCATTGATCGAAGATCATTTGGATAGGTTGAAGGATAAGAAATTTTATACCATACTAGACCTTAAAAGCGGTTTCCATCACGTCAAAATGTCTAAGGATTCTATTAAATACACCTCGTTCGTAACGCCCTTGGGGCAATATGAATATTTATTTATGCCATTTGGGTTGACTAACTCCCCTCGAGTATTTCAACGATTTATGAATTTTGTTTTCCAACCACTGATTCGAGAAAATAAAATCTTAATTTATATCGACGACATATTAATCGCGACGGATGGTGAGGATGAACATTTTGAGATCCTTTCCAAATTATTTGAATTGTTAAGGCAACATAAGTTAAAATTACGTATTGACAAATGCTATTTTATGCAGAATAAAATTAATTATTTAGGATACATTGTGAGTGAAAGAGGCATTCAACCTGGTAAGGCTAACGTCGAAGCAATTATGCAATATCCGATACCGAAAACAACGAAAGAGGTACACAGATTTATAGGCTTAGCAAGTTATTTTAGAAAGTTTATTCATAATTTTTCCATTACTGCCAAACCCTTGTATGATTTGATTCATAAAGATGCTACTTTTAAGTTTGAATTTTCGGAATTGAACGCATTTGAACAACTTAAGCAAAGTCTCTCAGAATATCAAGTCCTAGCAGTTTATTCAACACTTCTAGAAACTCAATTGCATTGTGATGCCAGCGCAGTTGGATTTGGCGCTATTTTAGTTCAAAAACAAAAAGATGGACAATTTAAACCTGTATTCTTTTTTAGTCAAAGAACTAGTCTTTGTGAGAGCAAATATCATAGTTTCGAATTGGAAACACTTTGTGCCATTTATGCAATAAAAAGACTTCATATTTATTTATCCGGAATAAAGTTTAAGATAATTACGGATTGCGATAGTTTTAGGCTTACTCTTGGTAAACAACAAATAAATCCGAGAATTTCGAGATGGGCAATGTTCCTTCAATCTTATGATTATGAGATTGAACATCGGGCAGGTAAACGTATGGCACATGTTGATGCTCTTAGCAGAGCTAGCACTATTTTAATATTAGAAGAAAACACATTAGAAGAAAATCTTATTATTGCTCAAAATCGTGACCCTAGTATTTTAGAAATTAGAAATAAACTTACGGTAGAGGAACTTAAGGATTATGAATTACGTAATGGTTTAGTGTACAGAAAGTTTAAAGATAAAGGGAAAATCTTGTTTTATGTTCCCATAAATATGGAGAACAAAATTATTTTTAATTGTCACGATTCTCTGGGTCATGTAGGGATTGATAAAACCTGCGAATATGTTTTACGCGTTTATTGGTTTCCAAAACTTCGTGATAAAGTTACACAATATATCGAAAATTGCCTTAAATGTATAACCTATTCGTCTAAAGTTGGTAAAGTAGAAGCTGATTTACATAATATCCCTAAAGGTGAAACTCCGTTCGAAACTATTCACATCGACCATTACGGCCCTTTAGAAAGAACTCCGACAAATAAACGTTACGTTTTGGAAATAATTGATGGATTTACAAAATTTGTTAAGCTGTATGATGTAAAAACAACCAAAACTTCAGAAACCGTTCATAAGTTGAGTGAGTACTTTAATAATTATAGTCGTCCGGCTAGAATCATATCGGATCGTGGAACATCATTTACATCCGAGGAGTTTAATGATTTTACTAGAAAATAATATTATTCATGTTAAGATTGCTACTAGTTCACCTAAATCAAACGGACAGATAGAGAGAATTAATAGAGATTTGACACCTATTTTAGCGAAGTTAGTAGATTTAAAAAATAAGTGGGATAAATACTTACCTAAAGCAGAATTTGTTATAAACAATTATTTCAGTCGGTCAATTGGTACATCCCCCGCAAAGTTATTATTTGGTGTAAATCAGAGAGACCCATATGATCATTTGCGAGATTGTATTGAAATAAAAGATGATTCGATTAGGGATTTAGGCAAATTAAGGAATATGGTAAAATTACAAAATGAAAAGGTGCAAAATTATAATAAGACTTACTTCGACAAAAAACATCGTCGCCCGTGTAAATACAAATTAGGTGATTATGTTATGGTCAAAAATTTTGATGTGACGGTCGGAGTAAATAAAAAATTATTACCGAAATTTAGAGGACCTTATGAAGTAAAAAAGGTATTGAGTAATGACCGATATTTAATTACGGATATAGAAAATTTTCAAGTTACACAGCGTCCTTTTGAGGCAGTTTGTAGCCCAGACAATATGAAGTTCTGGCTTCAACACTGATTCAGGATTGATAGATCTCTCCTTAGTTAATAAGAATATATTGTTATGTTTCCTTTGTTTTTAAAGCCTTATGGTTTGACTTATGGTAGTTAGCACATATGCTTTAATACTTTTGTTAATATGATGCTTTTATGTTTTATAAACACTGTACGTTTAAAGCTGGGTTTGTACTGTTTGTGTGGATGGATGCTTTACGCCTGATTGTGGTTATAACTGTGGGAGAAACACAATGCAATGATACCGTGACTTGCAACGTGCCCTCTCTTATCTCTTAAGTCAATGTAAGTGTATTAGAGTTAGTCCTACATTCATTCTTTCTTAGCTGCCTGCAGTGTACTATTAAGTTGTCATTCCTATTAATTAGATATTATTTAATCATACTAAGAACCAATTTATGTAATCTTAGGTTATGTTGTGAGTTATACTTACGTTTATTAGGATATCAATTTTATCTATTTTCATTAAATGTTATGTTATGTATTGTTATGGTAATCTGCAACCTTCATAGGCTTTATGATAAGAAATTATGTAATCTTCTTATGTGTTCTTATGAATTTTATATTTATGTAGGTATTCGTCATATCTAGAAATTATGTCAAACTTATGTTATGTTATAGTATCAGATGTTATGATATGTATTATGTATTTATGGCTTTTATGATATTTATGTTTTATGAATGTGCTTACGATATGTAGTTGGGGAAAGTTATTTAGAATGTCAAATCGCGGTCGATTTGGAGGTCAGGTTGGCCGAAACTGTAGTAATAGTTTTTGAATTTAAATTTTGGCGCGCCGGAAGGAGAGGTGGGAAAAGACGGAGTTGCGCGAGAGGATATGAGGTTACGCCATTATGATTATGATTATGAAGCAGGTTACGTTAAGATGATTATGTTATGTTAAGATGGTGATGTATTTATGAATATCCTTTATGTGTTAATCAATAAAGTCAAGTTGTCGACATTACTACACATTTTAATTTATTCGTGAAAATTCGAGTATTTATAATGTTACTTACTTTAATTTTAACATTTATTTTTATTCAAGTAACATTTTAAATCAAATTACAATATACTACGCCAAAATTCTTAAAGCAACATTTAAATTCTAACAAACATTTTTAATATGCACAAGAAGTTATTTTATAACTTACATATAAAAACGGACAATAAAAAGTAAAACGGCGTTCCATATATAACTCATCGGTCGGCAGCGTAAGGTTTAATATTTTTGAAACGGGTGTATTTATTGACTAGCACGCCCATAATAAGTGATACCTGTAATACCGATAAAATAAAATATCAACTTATGTAGAAAAAATAGTTCAACGAACTAAAAACAAAGTTTTAAGGTGAAATAAAATATGTTTTATGAAAAGGTGGTACATAGTTACTTAATAGCCATAATAATTTGTATTTTTCTTTTAGGTAATTGCACATATAAAGTTAAAACAAATATCAATGTCCGGAAAAAAAACTAATTTGAATTTGTAGCATGGTACGAGTTTTATATAGTAATACTGAAGAAATATTTTAAAACAATAAATGATTCGTTCAAAATATTGCAACCTACATCTATTTTGTAAGTTACAAATATGTGTCAGTGGTTCGTGGCGGTTTCGATTCATTAGTTACATTCAAAATAGCTGTCAATTTCTCAAAAGAAACAAAAGCACCACTCGAGGAACCAGGGGTCTACCACATCCCTTGTTCGTGTGGGCTGGCTTACATAGGACAAACGGGGCGCAACATAGCTACCAGATTAAAAGAACATAAGGCGGATACAAATAATACAATAAAATTTGAAGAGGTAACAATGTTGGCTAAATCCCAAAACTTCTGGCCTAGACTATACAAGGAAGCCATTGAAATCCAGAAGTTCGACAATTTTAATAGGGATAATGCAATCGATCTAGTGCCAATATGGAAAAACATGTTCCGGAAAACTAATGAATCGAAACCGTCACGAACTACTGACTCGAACGGCGTAATATAAAGGCTTGTCAGGATCCGATACCATCAATTTCAGTTTTTTTCTGAAGAAGACAGCGACATGTCTGTCGAAACGTAAAATATCGTAATTTTTTCAAAGCTTGTAAGCTTTCTAAGTTTTATAAATTTAGTGGAATTTTATGGAACGCGGTTCAAAATCCGAAAATATTTATTTATTAAAAAATTAATAACATTACAAATTATGTTTTGTGCTTCGACATGAACAACTTTTCGGGTTCTACTTTTCATGGATTTAAACGGTAATACAAAATGTTACGTTTTTAGCACTGCTCTAACTACATCTATAATTAAATTTGATAAATCAAAAAACGCATCAATCTAATCAATTGATTTATTGTAAAAAAACAAGTAACTATAAATAAGATTTCTCATCAAACATTGATCAGTTTACCTTGGAAACAAATCGTCTTTACAACCCAGAACTAGTAAGCTTCATAATCAACTTAAATTTTAATTGAGTCACAAAAATCAAGTTAAATTAACACGTTAACAGTAATCTACGGACTGTTTTAGATAAATAAAATAAGAACTGATAGCGCCATCTAAGAAACGGATTTAATAATACATTTTATTGTCAACCTAGAACTTTTCCCTACAACCGTTTGAGAACACTATAAAATTTATCAATAGAAAATATAAATACAGGCAAATTTTATTGCTTACTGTAATGTTGGTTGCTGCTGCTTTTTCCTTTTTGGATCTTTTTCAATGCTGAATTGGATTTCTTGAATATATTTATCATTGATTGAAATCGGTTACACGTGTTTGACTCTAACAGTTTAACGTTTATTACTACTAAAACTGAAGGTTTTCAAATTCACTTTAAAGAAAATGTTAAGTCGAAATAACCTGAGAGTATTTTATTTGTGCAAATAAAAATTGTTAGTACTCCAATTCGTATATTATTTGTACAAATAAGTCGTTTTTTTACGCATAATTATTAAAAAAAGTGACAATGGATGTAGCATTAAGTTTAAAACTCGTGCTATGTGTTTTATCTACAACCGTTGGAGGGCGCTAAAAAAAAGCCATTTTGATTGTGTTTCTAACATGGAAGAAAAATCAACAAAAATTTGTCGAATTTGTTTACTTGAAATAGTAGAAACCGAGCAGTATTACTTTCTAAATAATGACAATAAGTTAATGCTACAATTCAAATTATTGTACTTTTTACCAAAAATTGTAAGTACAACTGATTATATTCCATCGACTAACATAAACTTTTTTACAGGATCTAAACATCACACAGAACCCAATCGCTTGTAACAAATGTATGATTACAATTGAAGAAATATATGAATTTAAGCGACTGTGTATACAAACAGAAACGACTATAAGAAACTTACGACAACAAGATGCAATTAAAGAGTTGCGTGCCAATAACATTAAAGTCGAGCTTTCAAATTTACAAAGCATCAGTGATAACTATTCAGAAATCAATAAGCATGTGCCTGGGTGCGTTGAGGAACCTTCACAAACAAAACTGTATTATTGCTACAACTGCAACTTCAATACTAACAAAAAAACGGTTTTGATTAAACACTTGGTTCGTGAAAATGTAAAAGCACAACACACTGGCAGAAAACAATTTAAATGCAATATATGTGATTACTGCTATACCACAAAGGGTGCTTTAAAAACGCATATGCATAAGCACACTGGTGAAAAGCCATTTAAATGCAGGATATGTGATTATTGCAGTTACCAAAAGCACCAGTTGAAAGTTCATATGCGTAAGCACACTGGCGAAAAACCATTTAAATGCAATATGTGTGATTACTGCTATACCACAAAGGGCGCTTTAAAAATGCATATGCGTAAGCACACTGGTGAAAAACCATTTAAATGCAATATATGTGATTATTGTAGCAACCGATTAGAACATTTAAAAAATCATAGGCACACACATACTGGTGAGAAACCATTTAAATGCAATATATGTGATCACTGCTGTATCTCCAAATGGAAGTTAAAAAGGCATATGCGTAAGCACACTGGTGAAAAACCGTTTAAATGCAATTTATGTCATTACTGTAGCAGCCGATTAGAACATTTAAAAAGGCATATGTGTGAGCACACTGGTGAAAAACCATTTAAATGCAATATATGTGATTTCTATGATGTCTCTAATTGTGGTTTAAAAAGGCATATGCGTATGCACACTGGTGAAAAACCATTTAAATGTAATATATGTGATTACCGTAGCAGCCAATTAGAACATTTAAAAAGGCATATGCGTCGCCACACGTAAATAAAGTTTTGAATACAATATATGTTATTACTGTGATTACTTTTAAGACGTGTGATACACAAAGTTTTTTGTGCTGTCCTTTATAATATAAATTTGTTGAAAACAGTTATTGGAGTATTGATTTTTATTAAAATTTAATAACGTTGATAAAACTGAAACCTGTAATGATGAAATTGAATTGTTTTTGAAATTAATTTAACAATTAAATAATATCACAATTTAACTTATATGAAATTAAAACTATGCAATTGTAAGATATTAGCAAATTTATTATATTTGTTTAAAAAAAAAAGTTCCAATAACATAAAACGGTGTATGTTAATAAATCCGACAAATGACGAATCAGCTAAATTAGAACTAGAATGCTAACTTTGTTTTTTGCAGTATTGAATTACTAAAATTATTTAAACAGGTATTATGTAAAATATTTTATTTTTTTTTTTAAATGTTTTTGGAACGTCATCTTGTGGTAAAAATACCACGTATATAGATAACTATAAACTAGCGCTGACCAGTTCCTAAAGAACGAAGCAGCTGTCTGCTAGTTCTGATATTTCACAATTATACATTGTTCCTCTTCCTAAGCTTTTTTTATAGTTGGGATTTCTACCTACTACCGTAGTAATTTATAGTTTTCTATTAATAATTTTGTCTTTTAGTTGATTAAACGTCTTGGGCGGCGTTGGCGTCATGATTGGACGTTGGATCTTGCTTTCTGATAAAAGTAATTACAAGCGATTCAGTTCTATCATTTCTGGTTCTAGATGGTGAACTCTTCTGACACCGTGCATGTGATGGCTATTCATGTTTTCTTATCTGTTATGAACATCCAAGAATTTTCTGACTGGATCTGTTTCCAGACAATTATATAAAGAAAACTTTCACTGTCCCACTTGTTCAAATTTATTTACTTTATAATAAAATAAATATTAAAATTAAAATAAAAGTTACCTTTCAAAGATCGCCAAACGTTGACCACGTTCAATAATACGATGTAGATTGCAGATGGTCGTTTGTTCGCACTTGAGCGTCGTTTGGACAGTCAACCTGACGTCCGCCGCATGCATTCTGCATTTATGAAAGAGTACCTTGCCGCACCCTCCGAAGAAAGCCATTGCTATTTCCTACTTGTCGGGCCTAAATTGCAAAATGACATAGTAATCATGTTTCGTTTTCGATCACATCGTATGGTCTTTACTTGTGATATATGCCAAATTTGTATCGACAAATATTACTATATGAACCACATTGTCAATATCATTTAATTCGGTGGAGAGCATCTCCACAAGAAGAGATTCAAATCTATCGTTTGAACACTGTGACCTATGGTATGTCACCATTGCTTTGCCATTTGCCTTTTCGTTGTCTGCTACAGTTGGCAGAGGAAAATCAAACACAATTACCGCTTCGTTCGGATCTGTATGTGGATGATGTTACGTTCGGGGCAAACACTTTAGAGGCTGCTCGTAAACTAAAGAGTCAGCTTACGGAATTGTGAAAGTTGGGTTATTTTGAGCTGCGAAAATGGGCCAGCAATGATATTTCGTTGTTACACAATACCTTCCCGCCGAATATTGTCAAATACAGTCGTTAACATTCCACGAAGACGCGGAGTCGGTTGTAAAATTTTTTGGCCTACAATGGCAATCCAACTGTGACGCATTTTCGTTCACGGTGAGCGGTTCTCTCTGAAATCGCAAGAATGTACGATCAATTAGGATTTTTATCTCCACTAATTTTGTTTACCAAGAGACTGATTCAGCGTCTCTGGGCTTTAGATCTCGGGTGGGATGACTCCCCTCTTTCGGATGTATGTAAGTCATGAACTCAATTTAAAATGATACTATGTCGTACGAGTTATGTCAGCTTCATGCTTTCTGTGATGCTTTGCAAGTAGGTTATGCTTGTGTGATCTATTTTCGTTTTATTGATAACGCCAAGAATATCCCTATCAATCTTGTAATTACCAAATCCGAGGTTGCCCCTTTAAAGATGTTATCAAATCCTCGTCTCGAGTTGTACGCCGCAGTATTGTTGTCAAAACTAGTGGCTTTTGTTGTAGAGCCTTACAAAGCGATGATAACTATTGAAAGGATATTTGCTTGGAGCGACTCCACTGTTGCCTTAACTTGGATTCAGTCGTCGCCGCATCGCTGGCGCCCCTTCTTTTCGAATCGCGTAAGCTTGGTTCAGGAGCGAGTTCCGGCAAAATACTGACAACATGTCCGTTCCGGACAAAACCCGGCTGATCCAGGCTCTCCCCACACAGCACAAGCATATCCAGTGGATATGAAATGTACACACCAACCATGGATACCGGAGGTGCATCGAACATCCATATTTAATATTATGGAGCAAGGATGGAGGTCCATTGGATATATCATTCCGTCACGGAAAAATCTTCATAGTATGTCCATAGGACCTCCAGGTGGATAAACATTTTACATCCATATGGATATATATTGAACAGTCATATGAACGTACAAAATACATACATATGGAGGTTCAATGAACATTTAATTAAAGTATAATAAACATTCATTTTTTTATAGAACCTTCATATGTAGGTAAAATATATATGTGCATATCTATATATTAACAAAAAATATGGCCACACGTCAAATAAAGTCAATACAAAATGCCAATAGTGATATTTTCCAGATGCAACAACTCCGGTTGGTCCACAGAAAATATGACCACTTGTTCATTTTCACTCAAACACAATCGAACTTTTTCATTTACACATTCTCTCATTTTTCTAGAGCTTTTATCCATTATTTATATTATAGGAATCCAAATACTTACTAGATTAATGTACAGCAAAAGTAAATTCAAATATGCAAAAATACCTTGTCTTTACCCAATAAACACAAATCAATGGGTCTGTACTGGCAATGTACTCCTTAGCCGGCACTCAGAATGCTGGCAATGTACTAAAATGAAGTACACTGCCGGTAACCAGGTGACACATCGGCCGGTATATTGCCGGATGAATCTTGCCAATGCAGAAATTGCATCGAACCAATACCGGCAAGTTATGTATATTAATACAAGTTAAATGCAGAATGCCAGTGAAATCTGTGCAATATAATATGTACTTTGCCATCACATAAATAGTGCGCAATTTTAAAAGCA
The DNA here is from genome assembly GCA_035610365.1 of Aquatica leii. Classification (NCBI taxonomy): domain Eukaryota; kingdom Metazoa; phylum Arthropoda; class Insecta; order Coleoptera; family Lampyridae; genus Aquatica; species Aquatica leii. Next base: position 13,042,504 of record CM069438.1, read on the forward strand.
TTGGCAATGTTAGCAACTTAACACAAATTAAATGCATACAATGGTATTATCATTTTTAATTTAATTAATAAAACAATTTGGAAACTTAACATACAATGTCCATATATGTACTGAAAAAAATTTAAAAAATATAAAAAACCTATTTACATTCATTCTGTGCTTATGTTTATTGGCGTCTTTCGTACCCACTACTCCTGGTGTTTATTGCGTGTTGTAAAGCTGCACCACAATTTGAATTTTTGCTTATGGATACTGTAAAATAAAAATTACATTGTAATGCTACTCAAATAACTTATGCACTTTTTTAGCAATTTCTAAACTAAATTTTGAAGTTTTTGAAGTAATTATAAAGAATTGCTTTGTAAATAGTCGTGAAATAAAATACAACATGAAAGTCAAGTTTGGCAGTAATGCACTTGAAATCACATTACGTTAATATACATATAAAGGTAATGTTTTAAGTTTTAACCTATAAACTATAAAATACTCTGAAGCCTTTTACCATAAATTAAATTTAAAATATTTTTACAAATTTGTTTTGCTTGATCCAGACCAATTACTTGGTTAAAACATGTCTCGTTTGCTGTATCTTTTCATCCAACAAAGTAGATTGAATCGATCTAAAAAAAAATTTCAATTAAATAAAACTCAGCAATAAGAATAATGAATTGGGAAATTGTAAACTCACATACTGGCTCTTAGATTACAAATTCCAAAGTCATTATATATTTTCTCGAAAACGTGTTAGTTTTTAGGTTATATATTTATTATTAAGAAATAATTTATATTTGAATTTAATACTTACTTATTTTGTTTACCCATCCATCCTAAATGATGAAAAACAAACACATTTTTTCGAAATTTTAAAGCACAAAATGGTTTGCATACGATAAATACAAGCTAAACAAAAAGCCAAAAAGTTTGCGTGTGCAATAATTCCTTAAATAATTCAGTGGCAATAATATACGCGAAAACCTTGGCGAAAACAAACGAACAACGAAGAAAGTTTAAATTAAACCGCGCCAAGTATTTTTTTTTTACTTTTTCAATTTTTCATTAAATTTGTTGTTGCATGTTAAATATTTACTGCAAATGTTAAATTTTAGAGAATATAATTATTTCTAAATAATTTTGATAAAAAATAGCAACTCACAAAATTATGTAACATGATACATAAAAAAAAATGTTTCCGAACATAACACTTATAACACTTAAGATAATCCTATTTCACAGATATCCATGAATGTATATAAGGTGCATATACAGTGGATATTAAACTACGGATGTACATCAATGGATATTATATGGATAAATATGTATATCCATTGCATCTCGCGTGCTGTGTGGGTATACCTTGTATGATACGCGCTCCCCCAGACACGCCTACCCGGGGTTTTTGTAAGCTTGGTCAAACTGTATTTGTATTACGGAATAAAATTACAAAACGATTAAATATTTAAAATGTAGTTATTGTTATCTCGCTGTCTTCTTCAGAAAGAACTGAAACTGGAGATGTAGGATCCTGACAAGCATTTATATTACGCCGTTCGTGTCAGTGGTTCGTGGCGGTTTCGATTCATTAGTTACATTCAAAATAGCTGTCAATTTCTCAAAAGAAACAAAAGCGCCACTCGAGGAACCAGGGGACTCTACTACATCCCTTGTTCGTGTGGGCTGGCTTACATAGGACAAACGGGGCGCAACATAGCTACCAGATTAAAAGAACATAAGGCGGATACAAATAATACAATAAAATTTGAAGAGGTAACAATATTGGCTAAATCCCAAAACTTCTGGCCTAGACTATACAAGGAAGCCATTGAAATCCAGAAGTACGACAATTTTAATAGGGATAATGCAATCGATCTAGTGCAAATATGGAAAAACATGTTCCGGAAAACTAATGAATCGAAACCGTCACGAACTACTGACTCGAACGGCGTAATATAAAGGCTTGTCAGGATCCTATACCATCAATTTCAGTTTTTTTCTGAAGAAGACAGCGACATGTCTGTCGAAACGTCAAATATTGTAATTTTTTCAAAGTTTGTAAGCTTTCTAAGTTTTATAAATTTAGTGAAAAGTGTAAATATGGAACGCGGTTCAAAATCCGAAAATATTTATTTATTAAAAAATTAATAACATTACAAATTATGTTTTGTGCTTCGACATGAACAACTTTTCGGGTTCTACTTTTCATGGATTTAAACGGTAATACAAAATGTTACGTTTTTAGCACTGCTCTAACTACATCTATAATTAAATTTGATAAATCAAAAAACGCATCAATCTAATCCATTTATTTATTGTAAAAAAACCGGTATAAATAAGATTTCTCATCAAACATTGATCAGTTTACCTTGGAAAAAATCGTATTTACAACCCAGAACTAAACATTTAGTAAGCTTCATAATCAACTTAAATTTTAATTGAGTTATAAAATGCAAGTTAAATTAACACGTTTAACAGTAGTCTACGGACTGTTTTAGATAAATGAAATAAGAACTGATAGCGCCATCTAAGAAACGGATTTGATAATACATTTTATTGTCAACCTAGAACTTTTCCCTACAACCGTTTGAGAACACTATAAAATTTATCAATAGAAAATATAAATACAGGCAAATTTTATTGCTTACTGTAATGTTGGTTGCTGCTGCTTTTTCCTTCTCGGATCTTTTTCAATGCTAAATTGGATTTCTTGAATATATTTATCATTGATTAAAATCGGTTACACGTACTACTAAAACTGAAGGTTTTCATATTCGCTTTAAAGAAAAGTTGTTAGAAAATTCACATAGTGTTTAGTCAAATTAACCTCTGAGAGTTATTTATATTGTAAATAAAAATTGTTAGTACTCCAATTTGTATATTATTTGTATATTTGTATAAAATAAGTCGCTTTTTTTACGCATAATTATTAAAAAACAGTGACAATGGATGTAGCATCAAAGAGTATATAATGGGGGTAGCATTAAGCTTAAAACTCGCGCTATATGTTTTCTCTACAACCGTTGGAGGGCGCTAAAAAATAGCCATTTTGATTGTGTGATTGTGTTTCTAACATGGAAGAAAAATCAACAAAAATTTGTCGAATTTGTTTACTAGAAATAGTAGAAACCGAGCAGTATTACTTTCTAAATAATGACAATAAGTTAATGCTACAATTCAAATTATTGTACTTTTTACCAAAAATTGTAAGTACAACTGATTATATTCCATCGACTAACATAAACTTTCTTACAGGATCTAAACATCACGCAGAACCCAATTGCTTGTAACAAATGTAGGATTGTAATTGAAGAAATATATGAATTTAAGCGACTGTGTATACAAACCGAAACGACTATAAGAAACTTACGACAACAAGATGCAATTAAAGAGTTGCGTGCCAATAACATTAAAGTCGAGCTTTCAAACTTACAAAGCATCAGAGATAACTATTCAGAAATCAATAAGCATGTGCCTGGGTGCATTCAGGAACCTTCACAAACAAAACTGTATTATTGCTACAACTGCAACTTCAATACTAACAAAAAAATGGTTTTGATTAAACACTTGGTTCGTGAAAATGTAAAAGCACAACACACTGGCAAAAAACAATTTAAATGCAATATATGTGATTACTGCTATACCACAAAGGGTGCTTTAAAAACGCATATGCATAAGCACACTGGTGAAAAGCCATTTACATGCAATATATGTGATTACTGCTGTGCCACTAAGTTGTGTTTAAACAAGCATACACGTACACACACTGGTGAAAAACCATTTAAATGCAGGATATGTGATTATTGTAGTTACCAAAAGCACCAGTTGAAAGTTCATATGCGTAAGCACACTGGCGAAAAACCATTTAAATGCAATATGTGTGATTACTGCTATACCACAAAGGGCGCTTTAAAAATGCATATGCGTAAGCACACTGGTGAAAAACCATTTAAATGCAATATATGTGATTATTGTAGCAACCGATTAGAACATTTAAAAAAGCACAGGCACACGCATACTGGTGAGAAACCATTTAAATGCAATATATGTGATCACTGCAGTACTACCAAGTCTGATTTAAAAGTACATATGCGTAAGCACACTGGTGAAAAACCGTTTAAATGCAATTTATGTCATTACTGTAGCAGCCGATTAGAACATTTAAAAAGCCATATGTGTAAGCACACTGGTGAAAAACCATTTAAATGCAATATATGTGATTTCTGTTATGTCTCTAATTGTGGTTTAAAAAGGCATATGCGTACGCACACTGGTGAAAAACCATTTAAATGTAATATATGTGATTACCGTAGCAGCCAATTAGAACATTTAAAAAGGCATATGCGTCGCCACACGTAAATAACGTTTTGAATACAATATATGTTATTAATGTGATTACTTTTAAGACGTGTGATACACAAAGTTTTTTGTGCTGACCTTTATAATATAAATTTGTTGAAAACAGTTATTGGAGTATTGATTTTTATTAAAATTTAATAACGTTGATAAAAGTGAAACCTGTAATGATGAAATTGAATTGTTTTTGAAATTAATTTAACAATTAAATAATATCACAATTTAACTTATATGAAATTAAAACTATGCAATTGTAAGATATTAGCAAATTTATTATATTTGTTTAAAAAAAAAAGTTCCAATAACACATAAAACGGTGTATGTTAATAAATCTGACAAATGACGAATCAGCTAAATTAGAACTAGAATGCTAACTTTGTTTTTTGCAGTATTGAATTACTAAAATTATTTAAACAGGTATTATGTAAAATATTTTATTATTTTTTTTTTAAATGTTTTTGGAACGTCATCTTGTGGTAAAAATACCACGTATATAGATAACTATAAACTAGCGCTGACCAGTTCCTAAAGAACGAAGCAGCTGTCATATTGCAGCTGTGATATTTCACAATTATACATTGTTCCTCTTCCTAAGCTTTTTTATAGTTGGGATTTTGACAGCGTTACTTGTCAACTTTTCTACCTACTACCGCAGTAATTTATAGTTTTCTATTAATAATTTTGACTTTTAGTTGATTAAACGTCTTGGACGGCGTTGGCGTCGTGATTGGTCGTTGAATCTTGCTTTCTGATAAAAGTAATTACAAGCGATTCAGTTCTATCATATCTGGTTCTAGATGGTGAACTCTTCTGACACCGTTGCATGTGATGGCTATTCATGTTTTCTTATCTGTTATGAACATCCAAGAATTTTCTGACTGCATCTGTTTCCAGACAATTATATAAAGAAAACTTTCACTGTCCCACTTGTTCAAATTTATATGCTTTATAATAAAATAAATATTAAAATTAAAATAAAAGTTACCTTTCAAAGACCGCCAAACGTTGACCACGTTCAATAATACGATGCAGATTGCAGATGGTCGTTTGCTCGCACTTGAGCGTCGTTTGGACAGTCAACCTGACGTCCGCCGCATGTATTCTGCATTTATGAAAGAGTACCTTGCCGCACCCTCCGAAGAAAGCCATTGCTATTTCCTACTTGTCGGGCCTAAATTGCAAAATGACAGTAATCATGTTGTTTCGTTTTCGATCACATCGTATCGTCTTTACTTGTGATATATGCCAAATATGTATCGACAAATATTACTATATGAACCACATTGTCAATATCATTTAATTCGGTGGAGAGCATCTCCGCAAGAAGAGATTCAAATCTATCGTTTGAACACTGTGACCTATGGTGTGTCACCATTGCTTTGGCATTTGGCTTTTCGTTGTCTGCTACAGTTGGCAGAGGAAAATCAAACACAATTACCGCTTCGTTCGGATCTGTATGTGGATGATGTTGCGTTCGGGGCAGACACTTTAGAGGCTGCTCGTAAACTAAAGAGTCAGCTTACGGAATTGTGAAAGTTGGGTTATTTTGAGCTGCGAAAATGGGCCAGCAATGATATTTCGTTGTTACACGACCTTCCCGCCGAATATTGTCAAATACAGCCGCTAACAATCCACGAAGACGCGGAATCGGTTGTATAAATTTTTGGCCTACAATGGCAATTCAACTGTGACGCATTTTCGTTCACGGTGAGCGGTTCTCTCTGAAATCGCAAGAATGTACGATCAATTAGGATTTTTATCTCCACTAATTTTGTTTACCAAGAGACTGATTCAGCGTCTCTGGGCTTTAGATCTCGGGTGGGATGACTCCCCTCTTTCGGATGTATGTAAGTCATGAACTCAATTTAAAATGATACTATGTCGTACGAGTTATGTCAGCTTCATGCTTTCTGTGACGCTTTGCAAGTAGGTTATGCTTGTGTGATCTATTTTCGTTTTATTGATAACGCCAAGAATATCCCTATCAATCTTTGTGATTGCCAAATCCGAGGTTGCCCCTTTAAAGATGTTATCAAATCCTCGTCTCGAATTGTACGCCGCAGTATTGTTGTCAAAACTAGTGGCTTTTGTTGTAAACCCTTACAAAGCCATGATAACTATTGAAAGGATATTTGCTTGGAGCGACTTCACTGTTGCTTTAACTTGGATTCAGTTGATGCCGCATCGCTGGCGCCCCTTCTTTTCGAATTGCGTAAGCTTCGTTCAGGAGCGAGTTCCGGCAAAATACTGACAACATGTCCGTTCCGGACAAAACCCGGCTGATCCAGGCTCTCGTGATCTACCAGAAGTAATTTTGTCATGTTTGCTTTGGTGGGCGGGTCTACCATTTTTACAAGACTTGTGCGATCTTTCCGCTGGATTCCAACCAGAGGAAGAAGCTTGTTTGGAGGAGTGAACTGTTGTGTTGATCACCCAGCAAGAAAGGTATTGGGTACTTAATTTATTGGACAAGTTGTCCTCCCTTCGTAAAATACAAGGTATTGTTGCTTACGTATTCCGTTTCGCACATTCTTCTAACAAGGACCGTGTCGCAGGACTGCTTTCATCCGCAGAATTGCACAAGGCACTTTTATTCATGTGTAAAGTTGTGCAGCGATTAGCATTTTCCGAAACAAGTTTATTGCTTCGCCAAGGCAAGCTTCGTTGTAAACCCATTAGGAAATTATCTCCATTTATGAACAATGAAGGATTGCTACGTGTAGGTGGACATTTTCGTCACTCCGAATTATCCTCGGATGCTAAGCACCCCCTTTTGCTGCTTCGTTCCCATCGACTGATAATTGAGCATTTTCTTCGGGTGCATTTACACCCCGGTTTGCAGACATAGCAATTTTTATTGTCGCAACAATTTTGGATTTTATCAGCACGTCGTGCAATCAAGCACTCGCTGTCAAATTGTTTTCGTGTACGGCCATGTGTCAGCCCCCCTTTTATGGGTGATCTTCCTGAGGCTCGTGTGTCGCAAGTGAAGCAGTTTTCTCGAGTTGGCGTTGATTACGCCGGTCCTTTTCTTTGAACACTCTGTTGAGTGAGAGGAGCTAAAATTTACAAAGGCTACATCTGCATATTTGTTTGCTTTGCCGTCAAAGCCGTTCGTTTAGAAGTGGTCTCATACTTGACTACAGAGGCATTTCTTCCGGCTTTTTGTCGTTTCGTCGCTCGACGGAGTCGTTGCAGTGACATCTACAGTGACTGTGGCACCAATTTTATTGGCGCCAATCGTATACTTCAAAACTTGGGTCGATAGTCTGCTGACACATTGGCCATCAAATGGCACTTTAATCCTCCTTCCTCTCCGCATTTTGCTGGATTGTGGGAGGCCGGAGTTAAACTTTCACTTGCAAAGAATTTAATACAGTCCTAATCCAAATCGAAGCCGTGTTGAATTCATGTTCATTGTACCCGATGAGTTCGGATACTAATGATTTGTCTGTTCTCACTCCTTGACCCTTGAGCCGTTGACCGCTCCTCCTGACAAAGATGTCACGTCCCTCCTATTAAATCGTTTGTCACGTTGACGTTTTGTTCAGCGTTGTCAACAAGAATTTTGGCGTCAGTGGCACCATGAGTACTTATACATACACTCCAACAATGCGCACAAAGTGGAATCAACCTTCCACTACCCCTTTACTGGTGATAAAGAACAAGTTGGTCCCACCGCTGCAGTGGCAACTGGGTCACTCATCCTGGTAAGGATGGCATCGCTCGTGTTGCCACCCTCAAAACCGCGCGAGGTTTAATTAAACGACCTCTAATCAAAATCTGTCCTGTGCCTTTGCCGCAGCCTGTTGGTTAATTGTTTATTCGTTTTAATATAATTTAGTTTTGTTTTTAGTATTATAGTTGACCCGTTGGGCGATTAATTTAATTAATTTTGAATAAATAGAAAAAAAACACGCTGTTATAGTGATTTTTGGTGGGCAGTATGTTTTGGATTTATATTTAAATTTTAAAACTAATTCCGCTGGCCGCTGATTTTATTAAATTTTGTATTGTAAATTTCATTTGTAAATTATCGTCATTAAACCTATTAAAATAAAATGGTTTTTTTCTTATTTCAATCAAACGCTTTTTTTTCGATATCGTGTAAACAGTCTGCATTACAGTTAGTAAGAACAATTATTTTCATTTGATAGTAGCATTGATAGTAATCTAATCAATTTGCAATCATACAAGAAAGTTTTGTTTCAAAAAGTTAATGAAAAATACACATTTGAAATATGAGCCATTTGATAAATTGGTAGCAATGTACTTACAAAGGAGACTAGCCGCCCCAAGATATAGTTTGCTTGCAAACGATCTAGCGTTAATTCTCCACTACAGATCACTCGTCTGGTCTACTGCTAGAAATGTAATTTTATTTATCAATAACACATATAAAAAATCGTTAATATAGCTGCTTTACAATAAAACTAAAACATACTAACAATTCTTTATTGTGAAAAACAATATAAACTAAACTAATATAATTATAACGAGTACTCGCGCAAATTCGTTTTTAAATGTGTCAATTGTCTACTGCACTAAAATCTTTATTCACCAGTGTGCAGGCGCATATGCCTTTTTAAATACGACATGGTAATAGTACAGTAATCACACATATTGCATTTAAATGGTTTTTCATCTGTATGCTTACGCATATGAATTTTTAATTTCCACATAGTAATAGCGCAGTAATTACATAGATTACATTTAAATGGTTTCTCACCAGTATGCGTACACATATGCCTTTTTAAATCCGATTTGATGATACAGCAGTAGTTACAGATACTGCATTTAAATGGTTTCTCACCAGTGTGGGTACACATATGTTTTTTTAGATCAGACTTGATGATACAGCAGTAGTTACATATGCTGCATTTGAATTGTTTCTCACCAGTGTGCGTACACATATGCCTTTTTAAATCAGACTTGGTGGTACAGCAGTAAACACATGTATTGCATTTAAATGGTTTCTCACCAGTGTGCATACACATATGTTTTATTAAATCTGCCTTGACGGTACAGCAGTAGTTACATGTATTACATTGAAATGGTTTTTCATCATTATGCTTACGTATATGCGTTTTCAAATTCGACATAATGATAGTGGAATAATCACATATATTGCATTTATATGGTTTTTCATTAGTGTGCTTATGCATATGCGTTTTTAAATGGGAAACAGTAATAGTGCCATAACCACATATATTGCATTTAAATTGTTTCTCACCAGTGTGCGTACACATATGTCTTTTTAAACTTGACTTGATAATACAGCAGTAATCACATATATTGCATTTATAAGGTTTCTCACGAGTATGTGTACACATATGCCTTTTTAAATCAAACTTGACAGTACAGCGGTAATCACATATATTGCACTTGAACGGTTTATCAGTAGTGTGCTTAAACATATGCCTTATTAAATACGACTTGAAAGTAAAGCAGTAACCACATATACTGCATTTAAATGATTTCCCAACAGTGTGGGTATACATATGTCTTTTTAAACTCAACTTGGTGGTACCGCAGTAATCACATAAATTACATTTAAATGTTATTTTACAATTGCATTGCACTTTTACATTTTTATGAACCAGGTGTGTTTTGACTTTAATGTTATCAGCATGCAACTCATCTTCTTCTTTAATTGCACCTTGTTGACTAAACTTTTTTATAGTCGTTTCGGTTTGTATACACAGTTGCTTAAACTCGTAAATTTCTTCAATTGCAACTGTACATCTGTTACAAGCAATAGGGTTTGGTGTGATGTTTAGATCCTGTAAGAAAGTTTGTGGTAATCGACAGAATATAATCAGTTGTACTTACAATTTCCGGTAGAAGGTTCAACAATTTGAATTGTAGCATTAACTTATTGTCCTTATTCAGAAAGTAATACTGCTCGGTTTCTATTATTTCTAGTGAACAAATTCGACAAACTTTTGTTGATTTTTTTTCCTTATTTTCGTACATTTTACTGATTGTTGCTCAAAAAATAGTTGCACTTATATTATCTTATCTTTTGTATGTTTTCGATGTTTTCTGTTATCAACATACACGTTGTTAACAAACAATCAAATTGGCTAAGAGATGGTGCTGCATAACAGTTTTTAGCGTCCTCCAACGGTTATGGAGAAAACACATCGCGCGAGTTTTAAACTTAATGCAACATCCATTGTCACTTCCTTTATAATTAAGCGTTAAAAAGGGGACTTGTTTTTTTTTTTAAATATACAAACTAGAAGCCAATATGAAAACCTTCAGTTTTAGTGGTAATAAACGCTCGAATCAAACAGGTATAACCGATACTAACATTAGAATGTCTTCCGGGTTTGGACCGTGTCATTGTTGTTGTAACCGAAGTTGCCAACGTTTCGCCCACTTTCTTTTTTCGCAATATATAGATTCCGGCCGTGGAAGCCTTTGCTATTATAGGTGTAACCGATTTTATTCAAGCATAGAAGTATTCAAGAAATGCAATTCAGCATTGATAAAAAGAGGGAAAGAAGCAGCAGCAACCAATATAGTAAGCAATACAATTTGCCTGTATTTGAAAATACCTCGGTAAATATTGCTATTTTATTCTTGGATTCTTTTAAATCAAGTAGTAACTTCAGTTTTACTTTATTCTTATTCAAATTCGTTACTTCAATTAGGATACATTGCCTTTACTTCTGAGTTTTGTCAGGATACTCAATTCTGACTCAATTTTTGAACACTGAACGGATTTCTGTTATGTTGTTAAAAAAACAATCAAAGTGGATATGGCTAAGAGATGGCGCTGCATAAAATTTACAAACTTGGGACATACAGTGACTATATAACACTTAAGCTGCCTGTTTCACCAAGTTATTTTTTTGGGGGTTCGTTTGGCAGTTTTTGCTTCAAATGCGGATTTTAATGAATTAACAATACTGTCCGTCATTAGCTTTAGCTCGTGCGTTGATCTTGCAACTGTGGGACAGTCCCTGATTTGACCCGCTAAAACAACGACAAAACTTTGTTGAACAAATCTCAGTCGGTTTTCTTCAAGTTTCTGTATTCCATTACAAATTCCCCTCAGATTCAATGTTGAATTGAATGTGGATTTCCTCCGACGTCGGTGGTCCTGTCTGGTCGTATCCGATATTGAACTCCCTCCTGATGCCTTCATCTACTACAGATATTTTAGCTGCCACTAGGTCTTTACAACATAAATTCCACAATAGAATTAAGTTTAGTACATGTGCAAGGGTTATGCACAAGTTGGGCTGCAAGCAGCCATTTACCTAAACAGTTTATCCCTTTTATTGTTCTTTTGTAGATCCATGGCTCCTGGACAAGGGCAATATCATTATACTTAATATTTACAAGGATTGCCTCGTGGACATCACTTTTGTAGCATCCAGTTCTTTGCTATCCTTTTTGGAGTCGGCCATCGCTCGGAGAGTAGTCCTCAAAAATCTGAGGTGCAGTTGGTTGGTTAACGCTTCCACCTTCTCCCAGGACCCCGTCCATAAATAGTACGTATTGGATTCTTTTTGCCAACATCTGCCAAGGTAGACAGAGTTGTCCTCGCTCAGCTAGTGGATCTGCGTACCGTGATACCCTATCCAACCTTCTACCCAGCACTTTGAGACGCGCCCGATAGGTAGCTCAATCTGAATCAACAATGATGAATTCATCTAAAACAAAAAACTAATTGGTGCTACAAAATACGAGCACATCCGATTGTATCATAATATAAATGAAAAACTAGAAAAACGAAGCTTACGCAACGCACAACACATGTCTGTATGAAATACATTTACATCATTCTTACATTATCTGACATACGGTTTTCTGCTATATTGCGAACACCAACTAAGTTTATAGATTTGTTGTCAAATCTTATTTGGAGAAACGTGGTAAAAAAATAAAATGTTTAACTGGGACAAAGTCTTAAATCGATTGTGGAGTAAAAGAAGTTGTTGCTTCAGCTTTTATCAAGCATCTTGAAAACACACGAGTTGATTCTACCGTTACAAACAGGACAATAAGAAGGAAAAAAGTTGCATGTACCAGCAGGCAAAAGCGTAGAGACCACAGACTTTTCCAACGAACAAAATAACGATAATCGTTTTGCTCAAACAGAAAGTTCGGACGGATCCGATGATGAAAGTGAAATATCATAAGATTGATTACAAACATTGATCCTCATGAAGGAACATGTCTTAGTGGAAGTGGTTTACAATGAAGGATGAAATATTCTACAAGGACTATAAAATTATAAAAATCATAAAGCCACAGCAACGTGAGAAAAGAGAAATATTTAATGTTCTAGAAATGAGAAACTTTTGTGTTTAATGTATATTAAAATAAATAAAAGAAGACGTCTATATGGTATCTTTGCTTTTTTTATTTGATCAATCCAAAACCAAATTGATGAAATAACATATCATTATACTTAATATTTATTGTGAACTATTTATGGACGGGTTTCTTTGTGCCATCACATCATTTTCATGTAAAAATAGGTGTGTCACAAAGTAACACCGGACTTCAGGGTAATTAGTCTCCAAACTCTCGCCAGCTGCTCTTTTTCGCTTCTTTAATGGCTTTCTTTTTTCTGTGTAAGTTTCTTTGTCTTCTCTTGTTTTTGTTCAGATATATGTTTTTCATGCTATTTTCTTCAGTCAACCACTTGGTTGAATTTTTGTTATAAAACCTTAGTCCACAAACCTCTTCCGCTGCTTTTAGTATGCTTTCGTTCAAGGTTTTCAACTTCTCCTCCAGATTCTCGTTTTGTATGTCTTCTTTCCGTCTGCTAAATAACGTATTTGTTTTTTTTTTGAAAATCTATCTGATTCTCTGCAATTTTTCATCTGTTCGTTACTATCCTACTATATTCTATTTCCTTAGTTTTTCTTAATGTGCTTATGAATTGAGCCACTACTAATTTGTGGTGAGTACTTAATTCTGCCTCCTTTGTTGGTATATTTTATATTGTCTCATTAAAGTTTCACTGTAAATTACGTATTCTACTTTTAGCACTTCTTTCTTCAGCCACAAATGTCTAAATATCTCTTCTTGCTTACAGAAGATGTTACCTATTATTAAGTCGTTGCTTTAGAAGAATTTTTATTCCATTCCTGTTGAGCGTCTGTTTTTCCCACTTTCTGATTCAATCTAATCCTCTGTTGGTGTCCTTTCCTATCCTTTCATTCCAATCCCCCAGAATCATTGTTGCTTCCGCTTCGTCGTTCCTTTCATCTAAAACTCCTTCGAGTGTCTTATAGAACTCCTCCATTTCTATCTCTAACATGCCTTTTACTGTCCCGTAGATTTGTATTAAATTTATTATCTGATCTAACTTCACTTTTAGCACCAAAATTCCTGAATTTGCCGCTTTGTATTATATAACGCGCTTGTTTATATCTTCCTTCATTACTATTCCGACAACTTCTATTGGTCTATTTTTACTCTTTACTTATGAATAGTATATTGTATATGTGTCAGTGATCCTTGCTGTTCCTTTTCTTTGTTTAGTGAATGCCTAGAATGTGAATACAATTTGTTTCCATCTCTTCTATTAACTCCATTCTTTCCCTTGTTCTTGTATGGTCCGCTTTTGTGTTGTGGCCTGCAATTGGTTATCTCAAATTCGTTGCATTTTGTTATAGATACATCCGTCTGGATTAGTCTGTTTTCGGGATGTGTCTGATCGTTTTTTTCTGATCCTCGTTCTTTGTTGAACTTCTTTCTATTCTGATGGGGGCTAACATAGTTTGCTTCCAATTTTTCCACTTCAGTATGGCTCCTTTGGGCGAATGTGTTTCCTCATCTATCCTTGTTTATTTGTCTCTTCTACTTCTGTTTTATTTGGTTTTTCTTTCAGTTCTTCTAACTTGCATTCCTTCCCGCTCATGAACAACCTATTTCTTCTTATTGTTGTCTTTAAAAGCACTTTTTCCCTGACTTCTAACATGTACGGAAATAGTTGCTTTTTTTTTGTTTCTCTTGTTTTCCTAGCTTACGCCCAGTTTTGTTCCTGCTAGTCTGTAGGTATTTCGTATTATTTTCAGATCTTTCCATATTTTTGTAAGTTCGATTTTTATTGGTCTGAATCCTTCTTATAGTCTCTCCCCTAATCCAAAGATAAAAAACTCGTTATCCGCTATTCGCACTCGTCTCGTTTAAGAATAGGGTTTTCTTTGCTCTCCTCCGCGATACCAAAAATGATCAAATTCCCTTTTCTTGATTAATTCTCCACCCTTTCAATTATTAAGGCCTGTTCATTTATGATTTCCTCTAACTTCTTTATTTGGTTTGTTGGTTAGTTTACGTCTTTATTTGTCTCGTGGATGTTCCTTTTAATTCCTATTTATCCATGATGTCTTTAAACTTAAATTATATTTAATAATATGAATTTTTAAACTTCCCAATTGGCTTGTACAGGAACCACATATATTGCATTTAAATAGTTATTTACCACTGTGCTTACGCTTATGTGTTTTTAAACTTTCCATTCGTTTACTGCAGTAATCACATATATTGCATTTAAATGGTTTTTCATCAGTATGCTTACGCATATGCTTTTTTAAATTCGACATAGTAATAGTGTAATAATCACATATATTGCATTTAAATGGTTTCTCACCAGTGTGCTTACACATATGCCTTTTTAAATCCGACTTGGCGGTACAGCAGTAATCACATATATTGCATTTAAATGGTTTCTCGCCAGTGTGTGTACAAATATGTCTTTTTAAATCCGACTTGGCGATACAGCAGTAATCACATATGTTACATTTAAATGGTTTCTCACCAGTGTGCAAACACATGTGTCTTTTTAAATATGATTTGGTGGTACAGCAGTAATCACATGTATTGCATTTAAATGGTTTTTCATTAGTGTGTCTACGCATATGCGTTTTTACATTTGAGATATTCATAGAGCAGTAATTACAGATATTGCATTTAAATCCTTTTCCATCCGTGTGCTTACTACGCATATGTGTTTTTAAATGCCACATAGTAATAGTGCAGTAATCACATATATTGCATTTAAATGGTTTATCACCAGTGTGCGTATGCATATGCCTTTTTAAATTGGACTTTACAATACAGCAGTAATCACATATATTGCATTTGAATGGTTTTTCACCAGTGTGTGTCAACATATGCCTTATTAATGACGACTTGATAGTACAGCAGTAATCACATATATTGCATTTAAATGGTTTATCACCAGTGTGTTGCACTTTTACATTTTCATGAACCAGGTGTTGAATCAAAATGTTTTTTTTGTTAGTATTGAAGTTGCAGCTGTAGCAATAATACAGTTCTGTATTTGAAGGTTCCTCAATGCACACAGGCGCATTCTTATTGATTTCCACACAGTTATCACTGATGCTTTGCAAATTTGAAAGTTCAACTTTAATGTTATCGGTATGCCAGTCTTCTTTAATTGCATCGTGTTGTCGTAAGTTTCTTATAGTCATTTCGGTTTGTATACACATTTGCTTAAATTCATATATTTCTTCAACTGTAATCATACATCTGTTACAAGCAATTGGGTTTGGTGTGATGTTTAGATCCTGTAAGAGTTTATGTTACTCGATAGAATATAATCAGTTGTACCCTTGTTGTACTTACAATTTCTGGTAGAAGGTTTAACAATTTAAATTGTAGCATTAACTCATTGTCATCAATCAGAAAGTAATACTGCTCAGTTTCTACTGTTTCTAGTAAACAAATTCGACAAATTTTTGTTGATTTTGTTCCTACGTTTTCATACATTTTACACTTTGTTGCCCTAAAAACAGTTCAACTTATAATTATCTATGACTTATATTATCCTTTGTATCTTCTGTACAAGTTAGCTACAACTGCATTTACAACAAAATCATAATAAAACAAAAAACCTGATAAAAAAGGGTTAGTTTAGTAATTTAGAATACTAAAAAAGAACAGATTTCTGTTATATTGTTAAAATACAATCAAATTGGCTAAGAGATGGCTCTGCATAAAGTTTACCGAAATTTACAATGGGTGCATTCAGGAAGACTCAGCAGGGGCTATACACTCAGTGTATAAAAAAACGTATATCGGTTTCACAGTATCGACACCTATCGGTGCCCCAACTATCTATTTTAAGCATTTCTTATAGAAATCTACATATAGCGCCATCTCATGTCAATTATAATTAATATGCATACTTATATGCTTATATTTAAATTTTTATAAAAAAAAATATTTGATTTAAAATAAAAATTTATATTAAAATTCTTACAAAATTACATTAATACATAACAGTCATAAAACATAAACATAATAATAAACAAGTTTATAAATAGAGATTTCATATATTAAAAACAATTACTTAGATAATCAATTTTTAGTTATTTTAATAATTACTATGTGAATGACAACAAAAAATAAACATAAATTAATTATAATATGTGGCTATTTTCAATATCTATGCGAAAGTATAAGCTCGTTAGAATCGCTTCAAAGCCCCCACATATAATTTACATATTTCATTATCTATTACACAAGTTTTATATAATACTTGATAATGCAATTTATAGTTTAATGGTAAATTTTAAAAAAATTTAATCAAAACAAAATTTGGATACTCATCTATTGAAGAACGTGTACTTATGCAGCATCTCGTCATAACGTCAGAGTTTTCTTTCCACCTCGTTGGGATCTGCCAGTATCATTTCCATCAACTTTTATGCTGTCTGATAAAGTAGATACTCGATGATGAGTACCAATAGATCCCGATGCAGTTGGTTATTTCACATGAACCACAGTGCATTAGCAACAAGTTGTAGTGCTTTGTTTTAGGTTTACTGAACCTTTTCGATGTAGCTCTTCGCCGTGTACCATGCTAGTAAGGTGTACATCATATCGGGCCCTATCAAACTCTTGTAGACTAGCAGCTTGTTCATGCCGTTCTTACACATAATCGAGCATAGCTTGGGTGTGATTGCTGATGCTCTCGCTAAAACGTTGCAGATGGTTTTACCATGGCAGACACTTATCCAGAACGAAGCTTAAATACTTTGCTTTGTCTTTAATTAAATACTTTACTTTAACAGTTTTTTACGTACCATTTTATTGAGGTTATGCTGGGTTATGCCGCTCTCATGACATGTGACTTGATTTTACAATTTTAGTTACAAATTTAGTGATTTTACTAAAAGAGGCAATACATTTAGTTTCTAACTATAAACGTTATATAGTTGATATGGGGCACCAATAGGTGGCGAAAAAGTCGCACCTTTTTGGAAATTTGTATGAAGTAAATACCCCCTGGTGCTCAGCCGCTGATAGCGGATGAGAAACAGCGTCAAAGATGATAACAGCGTAAGCGAATTTTTTCACTATCAGTAAATTAATAAATTGTATTTAAAGTATGTAGTTTTTTTAAGAAAAAATTTAATCGTATTAATCGCCTAGAAAAAATTTTGATTTTTTATCCTGAAAAAAGTGCTGTAAGTAAGAAGAAAAAAACTACTCTGAATAAAATGGCGACCGCTGAGTAGTTCAAATAGCAGGTCACTCAACCGCTGTTCCCAAGCGGTATTTTAAAAATATTGTTGTAAGTTATTTCTTTTTTATCCTTGCGCTCTTTTAAATAAATTAGTAATTTCAGTTTTACTTTATTTTTATTCAAATTCCTAACATCGATTCGATTAGGATGCAATGGTTTTGCTCTTGATTTTTATCAGTATAATTATTAAGTAAATGGTTTGGCCTTGGCGTATTTACTTATATTTGCACCGTTGCCACTTTATAAATGATTTTCAGAAACTGTTGGTACTCGTTACACACTTTGTCTTTTTACAATTTACAATATATCAGCGACAGTTCGCAAGATTGCAACTTCTCAGCGTCAGCACAGTGGAAAAAATCGATTGAGGGGAATACAAGCGAATACATAATGAGATTCGTCCATTTGTTGTCGCTCGTATCTACTAGCCAGCAAACATCACCTCCGATTTCTCGAAAATTGTGCACGGTCGTCTTCCAGCATTACTACGTTTTCTTATTCTCTTTATTCTTTTTTTTTTACATCTTTTATTTCTCTTTTTAATATTGAAACGCCTAGCAGCTTCGAGATCATTTAAGATGATTCGAGGTGATTACCGGGATGTTCTCGAAGTCGATAAAGCAAAAATATAAGAGGTGTCCGAATAATAGGTTTGAGTTAATCGAAGAAATAGAGTTTTCTTATACAAGTACTCATAAAAAAATTTAAACTGTTTAACAAATTAAACAAACATTTTTAAATATATTTGCTTAAAAAACTGCAATAAAAAACGAATAATTTTATTCCATAATTTTTTTGAACTTGTGATTTTAAATTTAACAAATAGGAGCGTTAAAATGGTGTTAGCTATTAAATCGCTTTACACACGGGTTCGTTTTTAAGATTTTTAATGATAGAACAAACACAATACACATTAAGAATAGATTAAATCGCAACACTCTCGTCTCTCAACATTTCTTCACACGCTCGGCGCTACTGACTCACTCCAGCTCTCTTGTCTTTCTATACCCTTTACGCTTCTTCTTTTCTGCCAAGTCAGCTCAGCCTTCACTCGGCCTTTCCTGACCACCATGAATGTTTTCGTTTATCAGATCTGTTAGATAATCTCTTAAATAACATGGCGGTTGTTGTCTTCGACTCGGTCTATCGTTAGAGTGTATGCCAATGCCCAGAACACCGCCTGGGGAAGCAACGATTCCAACGATTGAGGTGAGTCACTTTGTGAGTACTTACTAACTACTAGTATGGTGGTGGCCAATAAGGGCAATCGCCCAATCTTTATAAACGCTATAAGGCAGGAGGTTCTAGACTTAAACTTCAAATCTAATAAGTGATTGGAAAGTGTCTGAGGAGGCGTTCCTTTCCGATCACTGTTTGAACATGTTCACGATGGGAGCTTGTTGTATGACTAACCAAAAATATACGGTTCCTAACAAGACCAATTGGGAAGGATACAGAAGTATCCTACTTGATGGTATGAAGTAAATACCAAACAAAATAAAATCAATAAACGACTTGGAAAGAACAGTTAACCTCACAACGGAGGCCATAACGAGGGTCTTCGAGGAAAACTGTTTTCTCAAAACCAAAAAGACTAAAAGCAAAGTACACAAAGAGAACACAACTGGGAAGAGTCCCGTAAGGCTCTTACCAAGTTCAATGTGACACTTCGTAAATCAAAGAGAAGTTCTTAGAAGACTTTTTGCGAGAACCTTGATGAAGCACCTGTCGCAAGCAGAGTGCAGAAGGCTCTATTAACAGGCAACCAAAGTAAAATAGATGCACTGAAACGTGAAGATGGCGTCTTAAAGTCAACCTTTGTGGAAACGGTAGAGGCTTTGATTAAAAAACATTTTCCATAGTGTAATAGCAGCTGGAGAAACAAGAGTGTACAAAGAGCTCATAAGGAGTAGAACTTTACTCTAACGGGAACGTCCCCTTGTCAATAAAATTGCATCGCCTGAAAGGATTAAGTGGGCCTTAGAAACCTTCAAACCTTTCAAGGCTCCTGGCTCCAATGGAGTATTTCCTGTTATTAAGTTCAAAATACTTTTATCCTTAACAATAATTTATATAAATAGCCATGTGGCGCCATCTGACGGGTGTCGTAATAATTTACAACATGACTGTATTTTCTTATGCGTTTAATGTTTGAAAGTTTAATAAACTAGTCTTTCGTGAGCACTCAACAACGCACGTTGTTTTATTACAATGCACGCAACTTCTTAAGCTCCTCATTACATTTCCGGCACTCATTCAACGAGGGCAGGACATCTCGCTAGAGACATTGATCAAAATATTCCGATCCAGTTTAAATTATAGCCATGTTCCTAAAGAGTGGAGAAAAATAAAGGTCATATTTCTACATAAGGAAGGTGTAAAACCCCTAGATGATCCAAAGTCATATCGTCCAATAAGTCTCTTATCATTTATGCTCAAAACAACAGAGAAGCTGGTGGACCAATATAATAGAATGGAGATTTTAACAGTCAAACCTCTTTGTAAATATCAATTTGCTTATCAGAAAGGCAAATCAACGATATCAGCTTTACACCAAATAGTAAAAACCATAGAGAAAGCACATGAGTCAAACAAAATAGCCCTATCAGTCTTTATGGACCCAACAAACACAAGGATGTCCCAAAAATGTCCCGGGGACATGACGTTGTGGATCACTAAATGTCCCAAAGTCATCCCATTTTGGTTCTGTGTACGTCCTAGAAACATTCATGGGACGTTCTTTTGTCACAAGTGTGTGTATCTCTACGATGTCCTTATAGGACATCCTTGCGTATCCGCAACGGGACCTCCCTTTTAGATGGCTGTAGGATATGTACTATATATATGTATATTATATTTTTATCAAAAAAAGTACCATTTCCAGTTAAAGTACATCTACTTTGTGGTTTTTTCTATTGTTTTTTTTATTCAGTAAGGAGACTTAACGTACTCCTCTGCGACTTGACGTAATGAATAAAAATAACTTTATCAAATAAAATACAAATTATTATTACATAAAACTATATTTTTAAATAATAATCCAAATTATATTCAATTAAAATAAATTTAGATTATTTCATTTTTTTATCTTCTCGATCCCGGCGTTCTTTAGTCCTTCTTAGCGAGTTTTTTATACTTTCTTCTCGATTTTTTTAAGTGGCGCCTGAAACAATGCAACTACATAAGAGATGGTAATCATCATGTAGAGTCGATAAAAAAGTTAATACAAAAAGCTTATTTTGATATTTCTTTGTAATCAGAATTTACATTTTTCTAAATTAAAGAATTGATAAAGTGATACTTCTTTTGTAGAATTATTGATTGATCTTTTTGACGATTCTATTACTGATTCAATCATAAGAGATGATCGATTATAACCAGTTAAAAATTGTTTAAATCGTTTTTAAAAAAAAAATTGTAAACGCGTCAGTTTTGCAAATTCATTAAAAATTTTTATACGGAGGAATGTGGTAAAAACAAAATTATTTCTAGACGTATTTTTAACTACCTAACTAATTATTGTGGAAATAGTAATACAATACGAGAAATACACACAACTAATCATAACTATGAATACCAAGAATGCGATAACGTTATAGTTTCTTAGTTAGATGAGCGATTTTATGCCTTATCGGTCATGTTGACATTTTTGGATGACTTATTGTGAATCGCGACGATAAAAGTCGTGAGATAACGTCACACTTTTAAACCTTTAATACAAAGAAAACATTTTTTAAATAATTTTTTTAATAAAAAGAATTTTTTTTACATAAAATAAATATTTTCAATTCACCGCATAGGTGTGCGCGCGAGATGGGGTTTTAAATCACCATTATTAATAATTGTGATCTTTTAATTTCAATAAACTTTTATTAATTTTTAGTAATTCAAAATAAAAATTCTAAATGATGATTTTTTATACATTATAAATAAATACAAGGTACCAAAAACTTACCAAATAAATTTGTTTATGCACTAAAACACCCAAAAAACGTTAGATAATAAAAAGTACAGATAAATAAAGTAGTCAGAACACCAACAAAAACCGACACAGAGTGCAAACAGAGTGTACTACTTTGATATACCAAAGGAGCGTACGGGTGTTGAGTAGGCACCAGAGAACAAGAAGGAAAGTGGGCGCGCGCACTATGTTTGCATTTGTTTTTTCCCGCATAGGGGATGTCCTATGCGGGACAAATCGTACGTTCTTGATTGACATCCTGAGGACGTCCTATTAAAGACATCCTATACAGGTCCGTTTTAAACCCCGGGATGTAAAGACATGATTTGGACATAAAACGAACGTCCCTGGGACGTCGTGTGTTTACTGGGGACATAAAGGGCGCTTTTGACAAGGCTGCCTATGGTTCAATGACACAGTCCCTCAGAAAGAGAGAGATAAACGACTTTATCATTCAACGGATAAACAACGGATGGGTAGACAGGTAATCACCAGCATTGGTAATGCCACTCATGAAGTAAGCACTACAAGAGACTGTCCATAGGGGTGTCATATTCCCACTGCTGTGGTCGTTGGTAGTGGATGAATTACTAAACGATTTGAGTAGAGAGGAGTATAACGTTTTAGGCTATGCTGACGACGTAACCATAACAGTAATACAATAATAATACAAAATGCCATCAACCTAACACGTAACTAGTGCTTCAAAGAGAGCATGAACATAAACCCAAATAAAACCACCATCGTTGTTTTTACTAAACGAAGGAATTCAACTATCCCCAGTATTCAGTTAAATGGAACTACCATTCACCTCTCCAAAAAGGTTAAATACCTGGGGGTGACACTGTACCAAAAATTAACCTGTCACCTGTCCAAAACGACCAACAAGACTATAAAAACTTTATGGTCTTGCCGCCAAATGGTTGGCAAAACGTGGGGTTTGAACCCCAGCATAACCAATTGAATATACAAACAGGTCATCAGACCTGGAGTTTTCTATGCGCCTGCAGTTTGATGGATAATAGTAGACCAAAGTACCGCGCAAGCGAAGCTGGTAAAGGTGCAAAGATTAGCATGTCTGACCACCATAGGCGCCATGAAATCAACATTTACCGATGCGATGGAGATCCTTCTCAGCTTGGATCTCCTACCAGTGGCAATTAAAAAAGAAGTTTCCCAAAAATGGTTTACAGATGGATTCAAAATAGGAAACGGTGGTGTGGGGGCAGGAGTGGTGGGACCTAGGTTCAAAAGACACGTATCCCTCAGTGCTGAAGTTATCATTTTCCAAGCAGAAGTACACGCCATCCAGATGATAGCGGAACATCTAATTACCAAAAACCGATGCAAACAAAATATATGTATCATGTCGGACAGCCAAGCGGCATTAAAAGCACTGCAAAGAAACAGCGTAAGATCACGCATGCTTCACGAGTGCCATCAATCCCTAAACCAGCTGGTGGACAAGAAAAAAGTTGAACTTGTTTGGGTGCCAAGGCATGAGGGAATAGGACGCAATGAGGAAGCAGATGAGCAAGTAAAATTAAGTGCATTAAAACCCTTCTCCCATGTATAGTTTTAGCCAAAGATACTATCAGGAGGTTATCACCAACTGGACAAAGAAAGAAATCGACAGAACTTGGAACAAAATGCCGGGTCTAAAACATTCAAAGAAGTTCCTTAGCCCTAACAAAAAGAGGGGAAAGGAAGTTATAAAGTTAAGAAGAAGAGAATTAAAACTTCTCTGTGGTATACTAACAGGACACATTCACTGCAGATAGCACTTGAGTAAGATGGGAATTAAACATACAAATTACTTTGTAACATAAAATAAGTAACGTGTAAATAATCTTCATTCACTTGACAAATTTAACTACTTCTTTTTTTAATAAAAATATTTATTTTCTTTCAAAAAAACTAATTTTTTAAATCGTTTGTATGATAAACTACGTCTAGTTGTCACCGTCCCGGTGGTTTTTGGGGGCTGAGAGTTTTTATCCAAATATTTTTTTTTATTATTATGTTGTAATTACGGGTGTGTTTAGCATTTCCATCGTTCATTAAACTTCTTTGTATTTCCGAATTGCGTATTTCTTGGTAACATTTTAAAAGTTTCTATTGTATTTATTGACATTCATTTAAAATTATTTATTATCTGGTAATTGAATATCTTTTGGCGACGGATGTCTGTGTACGTGCCTTAAACCCATTAAATTGCTGAAACTTGAGATTTGGTTCATGTTAAAAATTATTTTACTTAGAATTATTCTTTGTTCAGATGTCTCTTTGTATATTTTAAGTTTAGATTAGAGTAAGATTTATGTTTCTGAACGCGTTTATTACTCCGTTCCCATGGACTTGCTGATCTATCATTCTTGTTATATTTCATAATCAGAAGCAAGTGCTGATTTAGCTGTTGCGTGGGAAGATTTGGATAAGAATTGTCACGTACCTAAATTATGTTAAGTTCTTTGTCTTAAAGTATGATGTAATTAATGTAGGGTTTTTGATTGGAGATTTTGTTTTTGAGAAGGGGCTACTTAAGCTTCATTCTTTCCAGAGGAAAGTTAAGTTCCTTTTTGGCCCTCGAAAAAAAAGGTCAATTAATATAATTTCGACTCCAATCAGAAATTTTGTATAATTAAAATTTGTAAAACAAAGAGTTGATTTAAGTTCGGTTTAAGAAGTCAAGTGTTTTATGCGGGTAATTAACACCGAGTTTTCGGCGACGCATATTAAATACAGGTGATGAACATTACGTTACTTAAACATTCTAAATCAAGTGGCAAATTAGAACCGCACTTTTGTGTGTTTAATTAAATAAAGGTGAACTACGAAAATTGGTTAAAATCAAACGATTGAGGCGAGAATAAGACCTTGAGGTGAAAAGTTTGGTAAACGAAGAATGTTAAAGTGTGGGTAGTTGAACAGGCGGAACATCTAAAGAATTGACGATGGTAATAATTAGTTCCGGGAAAGTTGCCGGTTGTTCTCCCAATTGAGAAAATAGTCGCTACTGCGGACTTTATAAAGTTTTCCCGGCTAATGGTACTGTATCGACGCGTTTTACCGATGCTGAACGCGTGTAACGTCTTTGACGGAGTTAAGTGAATCGATTCTGACAATAAAGTGTTGAGTTTTTGTTGTAAACTAAGGATTAGTAGCTGTCAAACTGCAGGCATACCTGTAAGTACCTTTAACAACTTATCACCTCTTCAACTGAAGAACTCGCCTCCAATTCGATCGTTAGAGGAACATCACGGACACCCGTTATTTTCGACGCGTACTTCTATTTGACTTTGTTTTTGGTTGATTTAAATTGTTGATTAAAGTCAAGACGGGCGAATCGATCAGAATAGAGTCTTAGAATTCAATTATGTCTTGATTATCAAACTTTAGACCCCTCTGACTCGGTGCGCAGTCTTGATTTATTATTTTGTTTGATGTTTTGTTGTATGCATGCTTTAGTTGTGAATTAAGTTAAGGTAGTTCTCGAGTAGCGGCATTTATCGTTTGCGGCGAGTCGTACGTACGACCAAGCGCTCTGCGGCTGATTCCCTG
Source organism: Aquatica leii (assembly GCA_035610365.1). Lineage (NCBI taxonomy): Eukaryota > Metazoa > Arthropoda > Insecta > Coleoptera > Lampyridae > Aquatica > Aquatica leii. Next base: position 13,067,898 of record CM069438.1, read on the forward strand.
TGCGACTTTTAAATTTAAGATTGATTTGAATGATTTTATTAACCATTTTACTTGCTTTAAATTTTAATATACGAATTATTATCTCATATTTGACTTTCTCTGAATCGCCTGTTTTCATCTACGGAGTGTTCGAATTTCCGGTTTTGGCGAACATTTCACAGTGACTAAAAATTCGGTGGCGCCCTTAACAACTCTTCCTGATTTAAGTAAACTCGGCAGAAGGTAAGTGAGAGACAAATAATTCGACCCGCCCCTTCTCGACTCAGTTAGCTGGCAAACCACCATCCCATTGTTACCTTCTCTAAACCATCGTTTTAGAGTGTAACATAGTTAGTGAATGTATAAAACTTGCAAATAAAAATTGAACTTGTGCCGAAAAACATAAACTTGTATTGAATCAAATTTTATAAACATTTGTTTTTACCGTTGGATATGATTTTAAATTAAGAAACGGTTATAACGTATAAAATTAACGGTTTACTGATTTACGTTAGCCTCGAGTAATTGATGTAATTGAAATACTCAAAATACATCAAACTATGTATTTGAAATACAAATTACAAAATGCTATTTTGCATTGTATCTAAATACAAATTACAAAATACAATTGTATTTTAAATACTATATTTGAAATACAAGTAATTCCGTTACTGCCCAACACTGGCCAGAGACGAGGAAACGCGAGAATTGGTTACTTTTTACTAGTTAGTAGTACCTGTAGCATATATGTAGTAAATAAACCCAATACCATTACAGCAACAAATATGGAATGATAAAAATGCGACCCAGAAATAAATAAAGATAATATAAATGTGAGTATACTAAAAGTAATGGTGAAAGCTGGTCCTGTTGAACTTTCGAAAAATTGTAGTAAAATTTATACAACGCCATCTCTTAGCCAATGCGATTGTTTTAGTAACAACAACAGAAATCTGTTCCTTTTTAGTATTTAAGCGATTACTAACCTCAAAACTAACCTGACGAACCTGACTAACCTTTAAACAGTTTAAACCTTAAAACTTTCTTTATTTTGAGTTCTAGCAATTACGTATTAATAATACATAAGATACAAAAAATAATATAAGTGCCAACTGTCTTTGTGTAACATTAAGCAAAATGTACGAAAACATGGATGAAAAATCAACAAAAATTTGTCGAATTTGTTTAGTAAAAACCGACCAGTATTACTTTTTGAATAACGACAATAAGTTATTGCTACAGTTCAAATTATTGAACCTTCTACCAGAAATTGTAAGTACAACTGATTATATTCTGTCGATTAACACAAACTTTCTTACAGGATCTAAACATCACACCAAACCCAATTGCTTGTAACAGATGTATGATTGCAATCGAAGAAATATATGAATTTAAGCAACTTTGTATACAAACAGAAACAACTATGATAAAATTACGACAACAAGGTGCAATTAAAGAAGAGTTGTGTGCTAATAACATTAGAATCGAATTTTCAAATCTGCAAATCATTAGTGATAACTTGGAAATCAATAAGGATATACCTGTAAGCATTGAGAACCCTTCAAAATCAGAACTGTATTATTGCTACAACTGCAGCTTCAATACTAACAAAAAAACAATTTTGATTCGACACTTGGTTCATGAAAATGTAAAAATGCAACACATTGGTGGAAAACCATCTAAATGCAATTTATGTGATCAGTCCACTATTACTATGTCGCATTTAAAAACGCATCTGTGTAAGCACATTGATGAAAACCTATTTAAATGCAGTATATGTAATTATTGCTGTACTACGAAGTCAGGTTTAAAAATGCATATGCATAAACACACCGGTGAAAAACCATTTAAATGCAATGTATGTAACTTTTGCTGTACCACCAAGTCAAGTTTAAAAAGGCATGTGTATACACACACTGGTGAGAAATCATTTAAATGCAATATATGTGATTACTGCTGTACTACCAAGTCGAGTTTAAAAAGGCATATGTGTACGCACACTGGTGAAAAACCATTTAAATGCAATATATGTGATTATTGCTGTACCACCAAGTCCGGTTTAAAAACGCATATTTGTACGCACACTGGCGAGAAACCATTTAAATGCAATATATGTCAATACTGCTGTACTACCAAGTCGGATTTAAATAGGCATATGTGTAAGCACAGTGGTGAGAAACCATTTAAATGCAGTTTATGTGATTACTGCACTATTACCAAGTTGCATTTAATAACGCATATGCGTAAGCACACTGATAAAAACCTATTTAAGTGCAATATATGTGATTACTGCTGTACTGCCAAGTCTGATTTAAAAAGGCATATGTGTGCACACACTGATGAGAAACCATTTAAATGCAATTTATGTGATTACCGCACTATTACCAAGTTGCATTTAGAAACTCATATGCTTAAGCATACTGATAAAAACCCATTTAAATGCAATTTATGTGATTACTTCTGTACCACCAAGTCGGTTTTAAAAACGCATATGCATAAACACACTGGTGAAAAATCATTTAAATGCAATACATGTGAATTCTGCTGTACCACCAAGTCGAGTTTAAAAAGGCATGTGTTTACGCACACTGGCGAGAAATCATTTAAGTGCAGTATATGTGATTACTGCTGTATCGAAAAATCGAGTTTAAAAAGGCATATGTGTACGCACACTGGGGAGAAACCATACAAATGCAATATATGTAATTACTGCTGTACCACCAAGTCAGGTTTAAACACGCATATTTCTACGCACACTGGTGAGAAACCATTTAAGTGCAATATTTGTGTTTACTGCTGTACCACCAAGTCGGACTTAAAAAGGCATATGTGTACGCACACTGGTGAGAAACCATTCAAATGCAATATATGTAATTACTGCTGCATCGAAAAATCGACTTTAAAACTGCATATCTGCACGCACACTGGTGAGAAACCATTCAAATGTGATATATGTAATTACTGCTGTACCATCAAGTCGAGTTTAAAAGCTCATATTTGTACGCACACTGGTGAGAAACCATTTAAATGCAATATATGTGATTACTGCTCTACCACCAAGTCGGGTCTAAAAAGGCATATGTGTGCACACATTGATGAAAAACCATTTAAATGCAATATATGTGATTACTGCACTGTTACTATGTCGCATTTAAAAACGCATATGCGTAAGCACATTGATATAAACCAATTTAAATGTAATATATGTGATTACTGCTGTACCACCAAGTCGGTTTTAAAAACGCATATAGATAAACACACCGGCGAAAAATCATTTAAATGCAATTTATGTGAATTCTGCTGTACTACCAAGTCGAGTTTAAAAAGGCATGTGTATACGCACACTGGTGAGAAATCATTTAAATGCTATATATGTGATTACTGCTGTATCGAAAAATCGACTTTAAAAAGGCATATGTGTACGCATACTGGCGAAAAACGATTTAAATGCAATATATGTAATTACCGCTGTATTGAAAAATCGACTTTAAAAACGCATATTTCTACGCACACTGGTGAGAAACCATTTAAATGCAATATTTGTGTTTATTGCTGTGCCACTAAGTCGGATTTAAAAAGGCATATGTGTACGCACACCGGCGAGAAACCATTCAAATGCAATACATGTAATTACCGCTGTGTCGAAAAATCGAGTTTAAAGCTGCATAACTGTACGCACACTGGCGAGAAACCATTCAAATGCAATATATGTAATTACTGCTGTACCACCAAGTCAGGTTTAAAATCGCATATTTGTACGCACACTGGTGAGAAACCATTTAAATGCAATATATGTGATTACTTCTCTAGCACGAAGTCGGGTTTAAAAACGCATATGTGTGCGCACACTGATGAGAAACCATTTAAATGCAATATATGTGATTACTGCACTATTACTATGTCGCATTTAAAAACTCATATGAGTAAGCACACTGATAAAAACCAATTTAAATGTAATATATGTGATTACTGCTGTACCACTAAGTCGGTTTTAAACACGCATATATATAAACACACCGGCGAGAAACCATTTAAATGCAATATATGTGATTTCTGTTGTACCGCTAAGTCGAGTTTAAAAAGGCATGTGTATACACACACTGGTGAGAAATCATTTAAATGCTATATATGTGATTACAGCTGTACCATCAAGTCGTCTTTAAAAAGGCATATGTGTACGCACACTGGTGAGAAACGATACAAATGTAATATTTGTAATTACCGCTGCATCGAAAAGTCGACTTTAAAAGCTCATATTTGTTCGCACACGGGTGAGAAACCATTTAAATGCAATATGTGTGATTACTGCTGTACTACCAAGTCGGATCTAAAAAGACATATGTTGAAGCACACTGGGGAGAAGCCATTCAAATGCAATATATGTAATTACTGCTGTATTGGTAAATCGACTTTGAAACTGCATATCTTTACCCACACTGGTGAGAAACCATTCAAATGCAATATATGTAATTACTGCTGTACCATCAAGTCTAATCTAAAAAAGCATATGTTTATGCACACTGGTGAGAAACCAATTAAATGCAATGTATGTGATTACTGCTGTACCACCAAGTCGTCTTTAAAAAGGCATATGTGTACGCACACTGGTGAGAAACGATTCAAATGCAATATATGTAATTACTGCTGTATCGAAGAGTCGTCTTTTAAAATGCATATTTATACGCACACGGGCGAGAAACCATTTAAATGCAATATATGTGATTACTGTACTATTTTCACATCGAATTTAAAAAGACATATGCGTCAACATGCTGGTATATATTGATTTAAATTATTATTGCAGTAGACAATTGACACATAAAAACGAATTTGCGCGAGCACTGTGGTTGTTGTACTTATTTTAGTGCATTGTTTTCTACATTAAAGAATTGTTAGTATGTTTTAGCGTTAATCTAATTAACGATGTTATGTATTTTTTAAAGATAAATAATAAACTTGAAAACAGTGTAACATAAATAGAGATGTCCAGGATGTTCTCCACTGATCTCTATAATATGCTGTCAAACTGCCCTTACGATGCAATTTTATTTTTTTTCGTATGCAATTTAGTAATATAAGATTACTCAACCTACTTTCTTTCTTTGTCATACAATTAGGTTTGACAAAGAACTTGATGACCACATTACGCTAAGTTACCTCATTACGAAACTAGTATAGAAAAAATAAAATGGCATCGAAAAGGTAGTTTGACAGTATCCTGGATATCTCTATATACAGTGTCCCAGACAGCATGTTACGTTTTATTGACGTCAATACGTACGAGACGTTATTAAGACGTGTTAAGGCTGTATCCTACTCGATTCTTTCCATAAGCTTATAAGGGAAAACGGAGTCAACTGATTTGTACCAATTTTGGCACAGAAGTAAATGTAAACATTATCTACAACTTGACGAAGAGATTTAGTTAAAAAATGTTTACGTTTTCATAAAAAAATAGGTTAAAAGTTCTCAGTTTCTAGAAACTTAAGTTTTGATACTAAATTAGTTGAAAAGTGTGTTTTGAGCTTCGTCATTCTATAGATATAGATAATTAGGTACACAGAAATGTTACATTTCATATGATATCGTTTTTATATTGTAATTGAAACTGAATTAAGATAATACACGCCCCTCGTAAATTCCGACCTACTACACTTCTACTAGATATTCTTTGGCCAATTGCATTTTTTTATCTAGGGGTAAATTTTGTAAACGAACTGTGTACCTCCACTTTAGGGAATCCATAAAAATGATTCATAATTCAGTCTGTATATACTTTGGGTTCAAATGACTTGTAGGTTAACTATGACTATTTTGGTAGTCATGTAATTAATGATAATAAAAGATAATTATTTAAACAAAAGAAAATGTATGTACTTTTGATTTATACTTGTTTTTTCTATTTAAAACTACTATTATTGACGTCACTGACAGTCATTTACACAACTAAAATGCATCTATATAAAGTTCCTAAAAGTATCAAAAATATTGTCGATTGATTACCATTAACTAATAAAAAAACATATTTCATCAATACATTTATTTTAATTTCTTTAACGGCACAAAAACTTGAAGTTAATTCAATAAAACAATGTTTGGTATTTTACACGCAAGAAATCGTGCTTGAAATATGTACATATTAGTTTACAGAATTTTTGCCTAAATCAGTTTTAACAGTTCAAATCATTAGATCGACTTTTTAATTCTGTTTCAGTTATGTCGGGTTTTATAATATTGGGGCCATATGAATCTCTGGTTTAGCACTATTAGCTTTTTTCTTGCTTGATCTCTTTTCAAACTTTTTTCTGTACTATTTGAAGTATAGTAAAGCAAGGTCCTTTCTAAGTGTGCTATCCATTTTAGCAGCTTACACACGTGCTGTATAAGAAAGTCTTCGCGTGTAATATACACGTTTGCCCCTAGTACATTTTGCTACCAGCGACATATATCTACAGATACAAAATAAAACATTTAAAACAACTTTACAAATGCATATAAATATGACTTACCGTTCAGTTTGATTTGTAGTTTTGTTATAAGCTTTTTGATACTCGCGAAGGAAACACTTCAGTTTTTGCCATGACTTTCCACTATGATTTTAACGGTAATTTAAAAAAAAAATAAAATCCTAGCCTTATATATAAGTTCAACTTTATTCGTTGCCATTTGGCTTACAAATTTGGTCGTGTTGTCTATACATATATACTACATTTTCTTATCCCTTCTCCCCCCTTAACTTTTTCCTCCTGCTCCATACTTCCTCCATCCATTCCGCTCCTTTTCCGTTTTCATCTAAGATATTCACTGTTTTCATCACCTCTTCTCTTAGTTCCCTGCATCTCTTTCTCATGTGGTTAAGGTCTTCCGTTTCTTCTCCACATAGCCTGCACAGCTTTTCTGGTTCTTCTTTCCAATATTTGTTCCCTAACTCCTCGTTGCCACATCTGAACCTTGCCACCATTTTTTCCTTTTGTCGCTTTTAATCTCACTGTCTTTTAAATATTCCGGCACCCCTTCACCCTTGATATCTTTATAATTCCTATTATATCTGCTCTCTTTTATCTTTGTCCATCTCTCTTGTTTTTCGATGTCTCTATCTCTCCTTATTATTTCTTCTCTTGTCCCTACCCCCTCTTCTCTTAATCTCTCCACTTCTTCACTCGCGTACCCGTTTCTTTTGTAATACTCTTTTCTGCCCTCCTGCCCGTACTTCACTTTCCCTCCCTTTATCTCTTTCCAACATTCTTGCAGAATTTTGCAATCTGTTTTTTACCTCATTTCTTCCTCGTATTTTATTGCTCCTTTTCCTGTCTCAATCCTTATTTTTTCTATCTGAACCTCCTCTCTCACAATATACCCCGGTGTATCCCTGTCCAATCCTAACACCCATCTCCAGTATTTTTCCTGTAGCCCCTCTACCTCCCTCCACTCCTTCCAGCCCCATATTTCCGCTCCATACATTACCACCCCCTTTATTAATTTTTCGAACAGCAATTTTCTTTTTTTTATATCCATCTTGAATATTCTTTCCCCCACACCCCAGACTTGTCCTATTAGCCTGTTTCCTTTCTTCACCCTTTCTGTTATGTCGAGGTTAGCCGATGTGTACTTTCATTAATAAACCTTCACTAATTAATACGTTTATTAATACAGTCACAGACTATCGTTAAATTTTATATATATAAACAAACACAATATACGAACGCTACTACAATCAGTGTATGGTCCCTCCCAGCGGCCATATCTCCAATGTCGTGGCTCTCCCCACGCCCCCGGTACTTTAATACACTACACTTTCCTTTATGTGTTCTCCCTCTTTATTATCCTGTTTCATCGTGTAGCCCAGGTATGTAAATTCCTTCACTTGTTGCACTTTCTCATCACTCCATCTCCACTCCTCTTTTTTTCTTTTCCCCCCTCCTTTTCTAAATATCATTATCTTTGTTTTCTCTGTGTTTACTTCCAATTCTTTTTTTTCATATATTTTTCTAGCGTTTTCATCATCTCTTTCATTTCCTTTTCCTCCTTAGCCACCAGCACTATGTCATCCGCATACGCCAACGACCATACCTTAGCTTTCCCTACCACTAACCCTCCTGTCTGTTGTCCTCTCATTGTCTCTTCCAGATCCCCCGTATATACCGAGAACAGGCTTGGGCTCAGTGGACATCCCTGCCTCAACCCTCTCTTTGTTACGAATTTCTCACTCTCTTCCCCATTCACTTTAACCCTGCTTCTCGTTTCTTCGTATATTTCCTCTATTCTTTGTATTAATCTATCATTGATTTTTTTTCTTTTCATATATTCCCACAGCTTTTCCCTATCCACTTTGTCAAAAGCAGCTTTTAGGTCTACGAATAGCTAAGTGTTTCATTATATATATATGTTGTCTATCGCCCTTCTTCCTTTTCTGAATCCCGCTTGTCCGTCTGGTACCAAACTTCTTTCTCTTATTTCCTTCTGTAATCTTTCTTGCAGTATTGTCGCGTACAATTTGTATGCCGAGCTCAGTAATGTTACCCCTCTATAATTCTCGACTTTATTTTTTTCGCCTTTTTTATGTATTGGGCATATTAATCCCTCTCTCCATCTTTCTGGGAATCCTTCCCCTTTCCATATTTTGTTTATTATTTCCGTCATCCTTTTTGCAACATTTTCTCCCCCGTATATCCACTCTTCTCCTTGTATCCCATCTTCTCCTGTCGCCTTTCTTTTTTTTATATTCTTTATCGCCTCTATTACTTCTTCCTCCTTTATTCTATCCCTATCTCCTTCTTCTTGACTTACTACCGCGTCTTTCCTTTTTCTTTTTCCTGCTTTTGTTCTTCCCTCCCAACAGGTTCCGAAAATATATCTCCCATTCTTTAATTTTTATTCCCTTTGTCGTCCTGTTTTTTTCCTCTGCTTTTTAGGTACTTCCATACATCTTCTTCCGTTTTTATTCCTTTAATCTGCTCCTCTTGTTTCTTTTTGTTTTCCTCCTTTTTCTGTCGCATGTTTTTTTGTATATTTTTACTGCTTCTTTGTATTCTTCTTTTTCTTTCTTCCCTTTTTCCACTGTCTTAATGCTCTTCTTGCCTTTTCTTTGCTTCCTTGCATTCGTTATCCCACCATTTCTTCCATCCAGTTTTCTCCCCTTCCATTTTCTAAATCTGACTCTCTCTGTTGCTTTCTCCATCATCTCTCTCATTTCCTCTACACTTTCTTGTAATTCCTTCCCTATCCATACCGTTTTCCCTATTCTCTCTTTATATCTTTTTCTACTCTCTTCTGTCCACTTTTTTTTAGTTATGTACTTCTCCTCCTTCTCTCTCTCTTCTCTTTCCCTTCCTTCCATTGTCAATTCCAGTGGTTGATGGTCTGACTCTACCCTTTCTCCCACCTTAAATGTCTTTACCTTTTCTGCGACCTCTTCATTTGTCATTACAAAATCTATTATTGATTCTCCCCTTCCTCCTATGTACGTAAATTCCCCCTTTCCATCTTCTTCTCTGTTCCCGTTCATTATTTCCCACCCTTTTTGTTGCACAATTCCAGCAGTTCCTCTCCCTCTTTATTTATCACCTTGTCCTTTGCTTGTCTCTTTCCCGTCCCTTTTCTTTCTTGTATTCCCCCCTCTTCCCCTATTCTTGCGTTGAAGTCCCCTCCTACTATTATCAATCCCTCTTCCCTCTCTTCTATCATCTCTTCTATGTTTTTCCTTGTCTCTTTCATTCTACTGCTATAAACCGTCACTACTTTTATTTTTGTTTTTCCCCACTGCATGTTCCTTTCTACAACTCCTCTTCTCTGTTGCACTTTCTCTTTCTTTTTCTGGTTCAACCATTTTTTCTTATTCCCGTTATTATACCCCCTTTGCTCTCCCTTTTTCTTTTCTCTTTCTGCATGTTGCACCACCCACTCAAATTCCTCCGGCAACTCTTTTTCCCAGCACTCCCATTCTTTTTCTTCCATCCATGTTTCCTGTAATCCCACTACATCCTGTTCCTTGATGTACTTCCAGAAATCATGTTCCTTGTTTTTATTCTTGCTACGTTCCAAAACAATACTCTCAAGCTCACTCACCTCCCCTCGTGCTTCTTCCTTACTTTCTTTTTCTCCCTTTTTTTTTTTCTTTTCCATTTCCATCTCTCATTATTCCTTTTCTTTGCCGTTTCGTCAATTTTTCCTCCTTTACCACCCCCCCTTTGCCCTTTAGTTTTTTGCCTTTTGGTTCCCCACTTTCTCTTCTCTTTCTCTGCGCAGTCCCCTATCCTTGTCGTTCCATATGTATCTGTCTCCGTCTATCTCCATTTTTCTGTACCCTACCCATACTCTTTTTCCTTCCGCTCTTTTTCCACCGCTATGTTCATTGTTTCTCTTTGCACTCTTCTTTCCTCCCATGTTAAATCGTGCCTTATATATATTCTTGTATTCTTTAATTTCTTCTTCTCCTCCATTACCTTCTGTTTTTCCTCCCATCCTCCGATTTCCGCCACCACCATCTCATTTTCTTCTCTTTGTTTATTACTGTCACTTTTTCACCTCTACTTTTACATTTAATTTTTCTTCCAGCATCACTGCTAAATCTTTTTGTGGTTTTTCACTTCTCCACCCCTTTATCACGATATTACTCTTTCTTTTCCATCTTTCCTCGTCTTCCGCTTTTTCTCCAGTTTTTCTATTCTCTCCACCAGTTTCTCATTTTCTTTCTCCCACTTCTTTTCTCTTTCTCCCATTTCTTTTTCATTTCTTTGATTTCTTGTCTTATTCCTTGCATATTTTCTTCCATCTGTTTCATCATTTCTCTCATTAATTCTTTTAACTCCTCCATTTCTTTCCTTCCTCCTTCTGTTCTTGAGGTTTTTCCTTCGTTCTCCTCCGATATCTTTTTAATGTCTGGTGATCTTATTGTTTTCTTTCCTCTTTCAAATATTTGTTGCCTTTCTTTTTCCTCTTCTTCTCTCTCTCTTTTATTCACCCCTTTCCCTCTTTTGTTATTAATTATTATTTATTAATTTTTTTTTAAAATTTAGTTATTTATTTAATTTTTTTTTCTTTATTAATATTTTTTAAATTTATTGTTACTATGATTCTTTCTAATTGTATTTAATTAACGCCCACCACAAATATTCGAAAAAGTATATAAATAAAAGTTTGTATTTCCCTGTTATCACAAGCGCGCGCTTGACCTTTAATCTAGTCCGCGATATCCGCTCGCCTTCGCATACGTTATCTGAGCCACCTTCACATTCCTCAACACGCACACGTAAATTAATTGCTGTAAATCACTTTAAATTACACAAAACTCCGCTCTACTATTAAACACGTCCTCACTCAATCACCTTCGAAACACGACTCCCTAGCCTTATAAACCAAACAGACAAACCCTCTCTATATACAAATGATTTTTCTATTTAGCTGTCATCTAGTGGATTGCAACTGTCCCTACACAGTACTAAACACCCTTAATGCCGTCATATGACATCAGTGTGCTGCCTGGAATGGTTAACCTGTATAACAAAATCGGCCCGATACGCTATATCACTCTCGTTATGAATAGCAGGGGCTGTTAACTCTTATATAAGAAGAGATCAGTGAGCAGAAATGAGGATATTTGTGCGTGTGAATTATAGATGGCGCAAGAACCGCAAACAAAAATACATCTTTCTCTTTTCAAATCATGCGAGCGTATTCGATCTTATTTGAATTTGCTGACGATCGCACTCTCATTGCAACTGAATGTTTTTATAATTTTGCTTTTTATGGTTTTTAAAGTGCATATAATGTAATATTCTGAAGTTATATTTTTTGCTGGCCACATCTAAATTAAAATAATTAATGTTTTTTGGCTTGTGTAATTTTTGATTGCTCTTAAATAAAATTGCCGTGTTCCAGGTTGTAAAAACAAAATAGAATTCCACGGTATACTTTACCAATAAATAAAAGACTTTGTTTAAAAAGGTTTTTTTATTCAAGAGGTGGTTCGTTTAGCGCCCCTGCACTGCGGTCTTTTTGGTCCTTTGTGCACCTCCGATTTCCCAGTAAACACACGACGTCCCAGGGACGTTCGTTTTATGTCCAAATGATGTCTTTACATCCCGGGCTTTAAAACGAACTTCTTTAGGATGCCTTTAATAGGACGTCCTCAGGATGTCAATGAAGAACGTACGATGGGATGTCCTATGCGGGAAAGAAAATTTGGGCGTTTGTCAATTCATATTTTTAATCGAATTTTAAAAAAAGGAGAATTTTCATAATACCTAATGCGAATGTTTATTTATAATTACTTATCAAATAAAATTAGAACAGGATTGTACATTCATTATGTATAAATTAATCAATGATATAAATATTATCCATCCATCAATTTTGATATAACAAATATTTTGAAGATGTTGATGTGTGTGATTTACTTTAACCACACCGATAATCGGTTTTTGTACATAAACGAGACAAATGCAAACTTAGTGCGCGTGTCCACTTTCCTTCTTGTTTTCTAATGGGCTACTCAACACCCGTACGCTCCTTTGATATATCAAAGTGATACACTCTGGTACACTCTGTTTGCACTCTGTATTTGTTTTTGTTGGTGTTCTGAGTACTTCATTTATCTGTTCTTTATTTTATTATCTAACGTTTTTTGGGTGTTTTAGTGCCAGGCTTCCACAAGTTACAATCATATTATAATTTCATTCTGGATAATTCCTGTGTGTTGTCGTTATCAAACACCCTGAATTTTCATCACTCTTCGTATTGGAATATTATTCCAGGCTTTGAAGATGTCTGCTGCAACGTGTGACAAAAGTTCAGCTTGTTTGATAACGACAACAGAGGAATTATCCAGAATGGAAAATTGTAATAGAACAATATTGTACTAATAGTATAGTTAATATTTGTACGGTACGGTACGGTCATCACACGTTCAACGCGTTACCGGACATGACCTGGGAATGGATTTTCTCCATACGGTGAATTTCCACATGAACTTCCAGACGGGACTTATCTTTTTGGGTAATCGATGTATATCCGGCAAAACCAAGAAAACGGAGCAGGTCATTGTGACATCAATGGTGAATAGCTTGGAGGCCGCTAATGAAAAGCGAATGCAAGATTTCTTGAGTGAGCAGTTACCGGATCTGCAAGCGCTGAGTGGACTCACCCGTCGAGTAGAGCACCACATCCGCCTCCGCGATCGACAACCGATTAAACAACGTCACCGCCCGATCAACCCGAAGATGCGAGAGATAGTCAATGCCGAAATTGACCGCATACTCGCCCAGGGGGTAATCGAAGCGAGTCATAGTCCTTGGAGTTCACCAATCGTCATGGTACGGAAAAACAACGGCAGTGCCCGTTTCTGCATAAATTTCCGCAAAGTCAATGACGTCACCGAAAAGGATGCTTACCCGCTCCCGCATATTCATGGCATCCTGTACCAGTTGCGAGAAGCCAATTACTTCTCGAGCCTCGACTTAAAAGAAGGATACTGGCAGACCGCTGTCCGCCGAAAGTAAACCAGTGACCGCTTTCACCGTACCGGGTCGAGGCCTATTCCAGTTTCGAATAATGCCTTTTGGTCTCCACTCCGCTCCGGCCACCTTTCAACGCCTACTCGATACCGTCATCGGACCTGAATTGGAAGGCAAAACATTTGCTTATCTCGACGACATCATTGTCCTAGGGAAGACTTTCGATGAACATCTGCAGAACCTGAAGTTGGTGTTTAACCGTCTTAAAGCCGTAAACCTAAAATGAAACCCGGAGAAATGCCAGTTCGGACGCAAATCACTGAAGTATCTAAGACACCTGGTCAGAGCAGAAGGAGTCCGGACCGATCCAGAGAAAGTGGAAGCCATCTTGCAGATTTCGACTCCTACCACCGTCAAGAAGCTCCGTCAGTTCTTAGGAGTAGCCTCGTGGCACCGTCGATTTATTCCGTCTTTTTCTACCACCGCGGCTCCGTTAACCAAGCTCCCACGGAAAAAGCAATCTTGGAAATGGGGTACCGAGCAAGAAGACGCTTTCGCGCTCCTCAAACAGCAACTCACCGAATCTCCTGTGTTGACTTGTCCGGATTTTGGAAGACCGTTTATTCTGCAAACCGACGCATCTGACCACGGGCTTGGGGCAGCTTTGATACAAAACCATTCCGACGGTGACCACGTAATAGCCTACGCTAGCCGCACGCTGACAGCCCCGGAGAAAAACTACTCCGTTACCGAGAAGGAGTGTTTGGCGATTGTGTGGGGTATCGAGAAGATGAGGCCGTACTTAGAAGGTTACCACTTCACCGTCATAACGGATCATCAATCGCTGCGCTGGCTTCACGTAATTCGAAGTCCAAGTGGTCGGATCGCCCGCTGGAGTATCTTCTTGCAACAATTCGACTTCGAGATCAAGTACCGGAAGGGCATTCTGAATAAAATAGCAGACACCCTATCTCGAGAACCGTTGCCAGGTCCCGTTGAGACTTTAGCCGCCGGGGGTTGTAAATGGTATGAACGGCTAGTTGACTCCGTCCAAACTAATCCACAAGGGGTACCCGATTATACCGTCCGCGATGGAAATTTGTACCGACACCTTGTGCCTCTGAAAAAAGCTATTAAAGAGGACCTAACCGAACCCTGGAGGCTCTGCGTACCAACCCCACTTCGATTACGAGTGTTAGCGGAGAACCATGATCTCCCTACCGCTGGCCACACCGGGATAGCCAAAACGACCGCTCGTATTGCTGAGAGATATTATTGGCCAGGCATGTACCGCGACATCGCAAGGTATGTTCGCAGTTGTCAGACCTGTCAACGGTATAAGGTAGAAAGTCAGAACTCCGCGAGATACATGCAACCTTCCCGCAACTGTGAACCCTGGGACACCGTTAGCATCGACTTGATCGGTCCTCTACCCAGGTCAAAGAAAGGTTGTTCCTTCGCCGCGGTCTTCTTGGACCGGTTTACCAAATGGGTGTGTTGCCGTCCGCTCCGTAATGCCACAGCCGCCCATATTGTCATCGCCTTCTACGAAGAGATCGTTACCAAATTTGGAACACCTCGTACCGTCATCACCGATAATGGAACGCAGTTCACTAGTCTCGCGTTCCGGCAATTACTTCGCGAGTTTGGAATCCAACACCGCTTGACTCCCCCGTATACTCCGCAAGCCAATCCCGTTGAGAGAGCTAACCGTACCCTAAAAACCGTCATTGCTCAGTACTGCGAAACCGATCAACGCACTTGGGATCGCCACCTTCCCGATGCGGTTATGGCTCTGAATACCGCTCAACACGAATCCACGGGGTTTACACCGGCGTTCCTCAACTTTGGACGCGAATTAGTGCTTCCGGCAGTTCTACACCGCGAAGTAGAGCCTATTGAACAGGATGGCACCGGCCATTCTACCGACGTTCCGCCCCGTTATCTTAGCCGCTTGCAACAACTGCAAGAAATTTTTCCCGTGGTCCGCGACACTCTCACGAAAGCGTTCGCCAAGCAAAGTAAGCATTATAACCTTAGGCGACGTCCGTGGCGATGCTACGTTGGTGACCACGTGTGGAAGCGCGAGTATCCTCAATCCTCCGCTGTTGAAGGATACGCTGCCAAACACGCCCCTAAGTATGCGGGTCCCTTTACCGTCACTAAAGTCTTATCCCCGGTGGTATACCGTCTCCGAGATGAGCAAGGCACCGTACATCCTTCCGTCCACGTTAAGGATCTTAAACCGTACCGGTCAAGGGTAACCGAGACACTTTTACTTACAGACCGAACTATGTCGAAACCCATCTGCCAACCACCGTCAACACGTCCTGTGAACCGCCGCTTAGCCCAAGAGGCGGAGAGGGCTCGCCTTTTGAGGGAAGTGGTGGCATGAGAGAGGCTCTTCCGGCGGACGTCGCGGCTTTAAGTATGACCCAACGCCGAGCCACCCGGCCGCAGATAATAGTGCCTCCACCCCGAGCCACCATCAGTGTCGGTGTACGCCCGGCCACCGGAGCCGCCGCGGTAAGCGGGTCCCAAACGGCCCCTTCTTACACCCTATCGACGGCTCAACCAACAACGGACCCTCTGAAAGGAAAATGTTCACCGGCTCTGACCGAGGCAGTGTTTGCCCAGGAGGGACCCTTCTTGACCTGGCCGGAGGCATTACGCCAAGAGGCGGCAAAGTTGAGGCCTCCCTAGTGGCCCCGAGGCAAGCCGTTCCGCTTCGCCTTCTATTAGAAGGGACAGTGCCGCCGCGAGTGGGTGTATGAGATGTTAGCGATGACCAAATCAACAAGATGTTCCGTTGGGATTTATTTTTTTTTGTGTTTTTTGGGACCGTTAGAACGTTTTTATGTTTTTTTCTATTTATTTATTTTTACCTTATATGCATGTGATATTGGATAGGATATATATATTGTTTTTAGAACTTCCGAGCATGATTTAAAGTCACCCCCTCGTCTTCTCCCTAGGTATATGGATTCTCCGTATGTAGAGTTGACCTGTCCGCTCCTCCTGGATGAGATGGAGGTCATTTTTGCCGAAGCCGTTCCGTCGTCCGACTGTCAATCACCTCACGCCGAACCAGACCGCACCGCTCCGTTACCGGTCCACAGCCCGTCCGCACCAATCAGAGAGGCCAACGAAGTACCGGTACGGCTGCCCCGACCGGCGTCAAAGTGTTGGCGTTGTGGCCAAAAGGGGCATATGCGCCGGGAGTGCACGAACACTCCTGTCTTATTCTGCTCTCAGTGTGGCCAGATAGGCAGGATGTCCAGAGCCTGTGAATGTCCGCGACCCGAGCCGGCGAGCGCCGTTACTAACCGCACCGAGTGCACTCTGTTGGCATTGCGGTCTTACCGGGCACCGCCGGGACAACTGTAACCGTCCGCCCATCCTGTTCTGCTCACGATGCGGTCGCCTAGGAGTGATGTCCACTGTCGTTGTTCCTCCCGTTCTACGCCCCGGGGGGGCGCAACCCATCATCGACGGCAGCGAGGACTTCACGCCTTCCTCCCGAATAAGAGAACTGAGGCCCGCATCGACAACAGCGACGAGAGAGACGAGTGACGTTCAGGGTCGCCCTAGCGATAAAGACGCTTCTATGTGCGTGGTTTGTGTAGTGTAGTGAGTGCACCGGAAGAACAGTTTTTTAAATTTTTTTTTCCTCCCCGAAGTAAAAGGGGAGTGTAACGAACCGTTACAAATTGTACTTATAGCGCCGTATGTTGTTTAGTTTAGAAATAATACTTATGTTACTTAGGACCGTTATTTATTTTTGTTAAGAATTGTATATTATTAATTAATTTAATTAAGTTTCCGTATCCGTGTAAATAAATGCAAACAGGGAATTTCTGCTAGTATCGAACGCGCAACTAAGCTCGCGCTATCCCCGCTTACCAGTGCTTCATCCGTCAGAGCGCCCCGGAGCGCCTCCCACTTCCGGGGTCACAAATAAAAGCGGAACCCCGACGCAGGAACGCCAGTTCCAGTTGGAGCTCGCATCGAAGAAGATTCCGGGGTTTCTGTCCACCAGCTGGGGTTTAAGGTAAGCCGTTTTGCTTTTATTAACCGGACCTCCGGGGGAGATACCGCTCCCCTCCTTGTCTGCTCTTCCCTACTCTATCCTTTACCGGGCGTCGTATTCGTAGTGTTTGGCTTTGGCCTGCGAATACGCCGTCACCACGTCGTATCCGTAGTGTTTGGCTTTGGCCTGCGGATACGCCTTCCTCCATCCATTACCGAGCGTCGTATTCGTAGTGTTTGGCTTTGGCCTGCGAATACGCCGTCGACACGTCGTCTCCGTAGTGTTTGGCTTTGGCCTGCGGATACGCCTTCTTCCATCCATTACCGAGCGTCGTATTCGTAGTGTTTGGCTTTGGCCTGCGAATACGCCGTCGACACGTCGTCTCCGTAGTGTTTGGCTTTGGCCTGCGGATACGCCTTCCTCCATCCATTACCGAGCGTCGTATTCGTAGTGTTTGGCTTTGGCCTGCGAATACGCCGTCGACACGTCGTCTCCGTAGTGTTTGGCTTTGGCCTGCGGATACGCCTTCC
Source organism: Aquatica leii (assembly GCA_035610365.1). Classification (NCBI taxonomy): domain Eukaryota; kingdom Metazoa; phylum Arthropoda; class Insecta; order Coleoptera; family Lampyridae; genus Aquatica; species Aquatica leii. The sequence goes on from CM069438.1 coordinate 13,085,888, forward strand.
AGTACCGTGCCCACGTCCCTTCTCCTCTCTCAAGTACGAATCCGAGTAAACCCCGTCTACCGATCCAACCAACGGAGGTTGCTACCCTAGTGCATGCTTGCTCGCTTAGTCACCGACGTCACCGCTTGTCGAACGCACGCTAATCACTCATTGGTTTATAGATCACCTTCCGCTTGTTGGTTGTGGCCGCCGCTTCTGTACCGTTCGTTGTTGATTTTAAGAATAAATAAAGTTATTTTTATTTACTATTGTGTATTTTATTTCCGTCGCTTCGCTCCGCTTTTAGGCCCGTTTGAAGCCCTGGACAACCGTCTTCACTGTAGTTACCCGGACAGTGCCGTCGAACAGGAGAGTAAACTCCTCGAACAAATCTGGCGCCCGAGAACCGTTCCGTCCACTAGCTTTTTATTACAGTTAAGCAGTGCAATCCGGAGTAAGCGTCACACCATCGACCTGGCAACATCTGAAAGCTACGCTTCCCTATGGATGAGTAATCTGTATACTTTTGCAATGTGTTTGTTTGCCTCAAACATGTAGAAAAGGACGCACTACTTGTCAATTTATGTTGACCTTATAACCTCAAATTTTAGAATCGGTTCTAGCAGCATTATTTGAAGTACGTAGATAGTAAAATGAATTGAATCAAACTTTAAACATGAAATATAAATACAATGTATATGTAGCTTGAAGTAGGAATATGTAAAAGTAAACAAATACAATTGTCGTTTGACAAGTAGTGCGTACCGTTTGTTGACGAATACTATTTCTATCTCTTACAATGTCGTGTACACTTTGCAGCTTGCGATTACTCGTCCAGAGAAAAGCATAGCTTTCCGTTGTTGCCAGGTCGATGTAGATAACTAATAGCGTGCAATAACTCAATTGTTAGATTGTTACCGTCAAAAATAAGGTCTTGCCGGATTAAAGTACGGTAATATTAATTAACGCTTAACTTTAGAAGCCGTTTTGCAATAACTCCCTATTAATACTTAGCTTAGTATTCGATTCCTTATTTAAATGTTAATGTGTTTAATAAGTAAAATAAAACTAGTCAACTAAAACAGTAGAAACTTTCACCTTTCAAACTAATTAAAAAGGTAATTATTTTAACAAAGAAGAATTATTAAATCTCATTTTTGGTATTCCTTGTATATGTATACGTCCTGTATATAGTATCTGTTTTCATGTTGCACTGTAGACAATCAGCTGATGTAACTCGCGCAGCTTGAGACCATTATCATCTTTGGCGACCATCAAATATTAAAAGAGGTCTAATCCTATGGTCTAATCCTTAAACGTTTTTTTATTTTGAGTTCTAGCAACTACGTATTAATAAAAATAATATAAGTGCCAACTGTCTTTGTGCAACATTGAGCAAAATCTATGAAAACATGGAAGAAAAATCAACAAAAATTTGTCGAATTTGTTTAGTAGAAACGGGCCAGTATTACTCTTTGAATAACAACAATAAGTTAATGCTACATTTCAAATTGTTGAACCTTCTACCAGAAATTGTAAGTACAACTGATTATATTATATCGACTAACAAAAACATTTTTTAGGATCTCAATATCACACCAAACCCAATTGCTTGTAACAGATGTATGATTGCTATTAAAGAAATATATGAGTTTAAGCAACTGTGTATACAAACAGAAATGACTATAATCAAATTACGACGACAAGGTACAATTAAAGAGGAGTGTGTCAATAACATTAGAGTCGAACTTTTAAACTTCCAAGTTATCAGTGATGACTCTTTGGAAATCAATAAGGATGTGCCTGTATGTATTGAGGAAACTGCAAAAGCAGAACTGTATTATTGCTACAACTGCAGCTTCAATACTAACAAAAAAACAATTTTGATTCGACACCTGGTTCATGAAAATGTAAAAGTGTCACACATTGGTGGCAAACCATCTAAATGCAATATCTGTGATCACTCCAATATTACTATGTCGCATTTAAAAACACATCTGTGTGAACACATTGATGAAACCCTATTTAAGTGCAATATATGTAATTATTGCTGTACTACCAAGTCGGGTTTAAAAACGCATATTTGTACACGCACTGGTGAGAAACCATTTAAATGCAATATTTGTGTTTACTGCTGTACCAAAAAATCGGATTTAAAAAGTCATATGTGTTCACACACTAGTAAGAAACCATTTAAATGCAATATATGTGATTACTGCTGTTCCTACAAATCGTATTTAAAAAGGCATATCTGTACGCACACTGGTAAGAAACCATTCAAATGCAATATATGTAATTATTGCTGTACCACTAAGTTTGGTTTAAAAACGCATATTTCTACACACACTGGTGAGAAACCATTTAAATGCAATATATGTGAGTTTTGTTGTACCACCAAGTCAAGTTTAAAAAGGCATGTGTATACGCACACTGGTGAGAAATCGTTTAAATGCTATATATGTGATTACTGCTGTATCGAAAAATCGAGTTTAAAAGGGCATATGTCTACGCACACTGGTGAGAAACCATTCCAATGCAATATATGTAATCACTGCTGTACCACCAAGTCGGCTTTAAAAAAGCATATTTCTACACACACTGGTGAGAAACCATTCAAATGCAATATATGTAATTACTGCTGTATCACCAAATCGACTTTAAAAACGCATATTTCTACGCACGCTGGTGCGAAACCATATAAGTGCAATCTTTGTGCTTACTGCTGTACCATCAAGTCGGATTTAAAAAGGCATATGCGTACGCACACTGGTGAGAAACCATTCAAATGCAATATGTGTAATTATTGCTGTACCACTAAGTTTGGCTTAAAAACGCATATTTGTACACACACTGGTGAGAAACCATTTAAATGCAATATATGTGAGTTTTGTTCTACCAACAAGTCAAATTTAAAAAAGCATATGTATACGCACACTGGCGAGAAATCATTTAAATGCCATATATGTGATTACAGTTGTATCGAAAAATCGAATTTAAAAGGGCATATGTGTACGCACACTGATGAGAAACCATTCAAATGCAATATATGTAATTACTGCTGTACCACCAAGTGGGGTTTAAAAAGGCATACTTTTACGCACACTGGTGAGAAACCATTCAAATGCAATATATGTAATTACTGCTGTATCACCAAGTCGGATTTAAAAACGCATATGTGTACACACAATGGTGAGAAACCATTTAAATGCAATATATGTGAGCTTTGTTGTACCACTAAGTCAAATTTAAAAAAGCATGTGTATACTCACACTGGCGAGAAACCATTTAAGTGCAATATTTGTGTTTACTGCTGTACCAACAAGTTGGATTTACAAAGGCATATGTGTACGCACACTGGTGAGAAACCATATAAATGCAGTTTATGTGATTACTGCACTATTACCAAATTGCAGTTAAAAACGCATATGCGTAAGCACACCGATAAAAACCTAATTAAATGCAATATACCACCAAGTCCAGTTTAGAAAGGCATATGTGTGCGCACACTGATGAGAAAACAGTTAAATGCAATTTTTGTGATTACTGGACTATTTCCACATGGAATTGAAAAAGGCCATATATGCGTCAATATTGATTTCAATGCAATGTATGTTATTACTGCAGAAGACAATTGACACATTAAAAAACACATCTGCGCGAGCACAGTGGTTGTTCTACTTATTTTAGTGCGTTGTTGTTTTGTACAATAAAAAATTCTTAGTATGTTTTAGTCTTATTGTAAATAACTATGTTATGTGACGGAAAAGAAGAAGTGTGAAAGGGAGAGTAAGGCGAGAGAAGAGAGGGCAGTTGGTAGCGAGCAGTGTGCGTGAAGAAGTGTCGAGAGAAGAGAGTGTCGCGAATTATGCGCCGAGTGTTTATTTGATTACATTATTTAACCATTATCTGTATGGTGTTTATTCTGTCATTAAAAATCTAGAAAACGAACCCGTGTAAGTGATTTAATAGTTAACAAAATTGGAAGAACATTTACCGAAGATGAGAGAATTGCTTACGTAAGAGTGGGTAATGAAGTAAGATTTGGATATTCGGAAAGTGATCCATTCCGCGTTCTAAAAACAAGTTTGGAACCAAAAACTGTCAGCTGTACTGAGACTGTAGTTGTGGAAGCAAATTCCTTACTTCCTTGAAGTAAAAGGGGACACGAATGGTGAGTGTCATAAATAAAAATAATAGTTCAACTAAGATTTGCGTGGACGAAATTTTTGACGTTGATTTGGATGCAAAACCGGTTAAACAGTGGGCGACGAATACGGGACAAATAACCAAAGCTACGGTTAACGTAGGCGTTAGTGCAAGTCATGAAGAACTAAATGCGTTAATAAAGTTGTTGAATGAATTTCGCGATTGTTTTGCATTCACATTAAATGAACTCGGTTGTACGGACTTAATTAAGATGGAAATTAATGATGCAAATCTGCCGGTGCGTAGTAAGCCATACAAAACATCGACTGCAGATCGGGAAATTATGAGGAACACGATACAAGAGTTACGCGACGCCGGTATAGTTTCGGACACAAAATCATCTTACGGGTCTCCTGTATTGTTAGTGCCGAAACCGTCGGGAGAAAAACTACTTGTAGACGTCTTTCAAGATCTCGTGAACTGTGGCGCTGTAGTCTGTATATGTCAAAATATTGTTATCATCCGTCTTACGAACATTCAGCGGTACATTTTTTCTAACCTATCTTTGTTTTCATCGTTGTATTTGTTGTTAATAAGTTTAGGTATTATTATAAATACATTTATTTTTATTTAATAAATAAATATCTGATTATTTTTAATTTTTATTGACGTGAGTGCCTTTTGAATAGACTAACGTTTTTGGAATGCAGATAGACTTGTCAAATCTTTGACTTTTAGCATATTAATTCCGATTTTCGACTCAAGGTCACAGTTCACGACATAATGAAATGCTTCTAGTAGACTTTAGACGATTAAATAGTCAGACGAAACGTACAAGTTTTTCTATACTAAGTGTGGATGAACAGTTAGCTGGTTGTACATTATTTACTACCTTGGACTTGGACGAAGAGGCAACGGTAAAAAAAACAATCGACCTGATGCGCTATATATCACTCTCATTATGAATAGCAGGCGATGTTAGTTCTTATAGCAGAAGAGATCAGTGAGCAGAAATGAAGATACTTATTTGTGCGCGTAAACTATAGATAGCGCAAGAATTACAAACAGGAATACGTTTTTCTCTTTTCAAATCATGTGAGCGGTTTTGTTCTAATTTAAATTTTGTCGCATTTTCATTGCAACTATATTTGCTTTTGAACGTTTTTAAGTGAACATATAATTTGTACGCATGTAGTTTCCAAAGGTTTTTGTTATTTTTAATCGTAATATTTTTGCAGAAGTTTACATTTCAAGGTCTCCTGAATCAGAGAAATGTATTTTGGACAAAAAAAATTGGGTGCCTGTGTGTGTGTAACGTTGTACCCACGATAACACTCGAACCAAAACTTGAAATTTGGTATGGAGCTGGTTTTTCATGTTCTCTTGTTTCTATCAAAAGATGTTTCGGATAAAGAAACCGGAAGTGAGTATATCCGCCAATTTTAACAGTTTTTCTTATATAATTTTGTACGTATGTAAATTATTTTTGCATTTTTTTATAGAGAATTCTTCTTAACAATTTATTCAAATAAAAAAAATTCTGACATTAACAGTATATTAGATATTTTATTTATAATTTAAATAGGATTCCAAATATAATTTAGGTTTGAATCCTGTCTGCGACGATTTTTTTTAGAAAAAAATTTCATATCTTGAAGGGTAAGCAATAGATCCGTTAAAAATAACCAAATAAAATTATAAACCTAAGTTTTCTGAATTCTCTATTGTTTTAACTTTGATGTTTTTCTTCAATTTGAAAATAAAAAATACGTAGAAATCTCTTATAGGAAAGTCGTGTGGTGACCACACCAGTTTTCTTTAAATTGTTGTAAAGTGGTTCTATATATGTCTCTTGAGTACTGAGGAAATGCAGATCACCGTGCGCGATACCCACGGAAGGCTATATATATACAACGGGGTTTGCCTTCTGTCCCGAGGTTGGAACCAGTGACTACTGGTCTTCTATATTATCCACTCACACATCTATCGGACTGATCTTCCCCACCTTAGATTTAGGTTTTTAATGAGGTTGCTTCCTCTTGGTTCAGACAATTAAGCCAAGACCCCCCGCACTGCTTCGCCGTGAGACACATGTCCACAGCAGCAAGAGGTTTTAGTTTGGCTGCCGTGTCCAAAAGTCATTAGAGTAGCGACAGGCATCGTTATCCCAGTATTGACTCTTGCCACGACTCTACAGCTCAAGCTGGTTCGCATGACAGTAGTGTTGAAATATATACAGAATTGAGGCAGCTACTTCAATATCTGCTAATAAACAGCGTTGTCCCGGCTCAGCTAGAAAAGCTGTTTACTGTGACACATTATTTACCCTTCTATCCATCACCTAGAGACGCGTCCGATAGGTAGGTTTAACCCACGGGTTTCATATCGCTTTCGCGAATTAAAAATCCAAAATTATTAATAATCTAAGAAAAAGCGAAATGATACTGTGTTAATTTTGCAGATGTGTACAAAGAGGGTACTGAAAAACTTATTGCCATGGAATATAGCTAGTGGTTAGGCAACACATAATACAGAAATGATTTAAAAGAAATTTTAATTAACTTCAAAAGGGATGCCACTCAATAATAAATAAAAAACCCTATGATTCGCGCCAAAAAGATTATAATTAGAAAAAGAAAGAAAACTTCACCCCTGATTACCAAAACAATCAATAACAAGCTCATTAAAATTTACAATGATTTTTCAGTGCTTGGCATATAAATGCACATCTTTTTTGTCTCATAGTGTTGCCAATTGCGTAGAAATGTTTGAATTCTTTTTAACACAGAGAAATATCGCTCTCTATATCCACTATAGTCATATGTAAAGTCAATCAATTGTTTGATTTAATATATGTATCTATTTTTAGTTTTTACAAACATTTTCATTATAGTCTTTAATTGACCTCACAATTGCTTTTAACTTTTTCTTTTAAATGCTATACATCCGTTGTAACCGGCGTTGAAATTTAGCAGTGAATCTTTTATGTAAGACCCCGTAATTAGATTCATCTGGCTGAATTTGCGGTTTTCTGTTTTTTTTTACGATTGATTAGTTCGATGTTAGCATCGAAAACGTTTTGCTCGTTATTTTATTACGTTTGATTTAAGTTTATTTGTATTTTATAGTTATTTCACAATTATTACTGGTATTTTTTTAATTTTTAAACGCATAAATTTCCGTGGTCTTGATTTTGATTAAGCGTTTGTACTTCAGGGTATTTCAATGTAATAACAACTTTATCTAATTTATGACTTCCTGTTTGGAATGTAATTTGATCGATTTTTCTTAGAATCTACTTTTGTTTATGTTGGGATCATTTACGAGCGTGATTTGGATTACTTGATAATTTAATTAAGCAAGCGTTTCGTGAGAACATTTTCTTTCTTTAGTGTGCGTACGTGACATGACGCACGTGGCCACTATATTTTTCATTTTTCTTAATTTACGTTGTTTAGTGTTCCATCTTTTACAAAGATTTTACGGCGCAAGTTCGTTGAATTAAGTGGGATTACGAGGAGTTAAAAGGAGTAAAATTTTGATTTTGAGAGAGATCTTTTCTTGGTCGCAATTAAGAAATACCGGGTTCCGTGACGTAGTCAAGGGTTCGAGGAAGTTAAACAAATGGTACCGTGAAAATTAAGTGGTGTGATAGAAAATATTGGTTTTCCAAGTTCGTAATTTTACGGTTTAATGAACTTCATGGTATCCATAATAAAGCTCACGTTCGAGTTAAATTTATTTACGATGTGTTATGCTGAGAATCCAATTTTCGCTTTTGTGCGGATTTCAATGCTGAATTAAAACATATCTTCCGCCGTCATTCCATTGTTTGGGGGTCTCACCGAACCTTCAATCGACTACAGAACACCTAGACCGTCCCGGGGTCGATCTAAACTCGAAAGCTTTTGGAACCACTGTGCCCAGCAGTTTACCTGGAGTATACAGTTGAGTCAAGGTATTTATCGAATTTGATATTATCGTGAAGTGAACCACGATCGGTATGATTTAAAAGCTTTGTATTTCAAGTAAAATTACAAGTCTCGAATTGAAAGAAAAACAATAATGTAACTAATAATGTTAGTATTTGACGAAAATACGTGATAAAAGAATTTTCGTCGAAGTAAAGTTTTACTATCAATAACGAATTGCTTCATCTTTTATATTCAAGTAAGTTTATTTATGTAATGCGCCCACGGCCGTGATTTTAGATAAATTAAGATTAATTAAGTTGTGCTTTGTTTTATTTCTTTAAATTCTGAATTTTGTATTTTATTGTTTTGTTTTTGTGCCTTTATTCAATCGTTTTACGTATTTTTTTGTTTTGTTCGTTTTGTTTTGGTTAATTTTGCGAATTTCAATACCAGTATTTTGTTTGATTTTATTATTACTATTCAAGTTTGTTTGAACCTTTTTTTTTATTTCAAATAAATGTTAAACTGTTAAATGTAAAGAGCTTTTACTGATTCAGCCGCCGCGAACGTAATTTTTTTTTTAAGTACACTTCAGAGTTTAGTAAGTTACAACTCAAGGTAAGTCCAGGGGTTGTAACCAACCAGATGAGCTTCTGGGTTATTAGGGGTCCGGAAACTATTATCATCGTGTCCTTGATTGGCGCCCTAACCGATTTTGGGTTTTACCATTTTATTTCGATTTTATGTCAATCTCGTTTCCAAGTTATCACGGAATTTTAAAATATAACCCACCCCGTCTCCACTGAGCAGCGGCACATCATCGTTTATGTTACCTCATTTCAGGCAGTGACATTGTTCCAACTTTTGCATGTAACACCGTAACATTATTTTTACAACATAATGATTAATGCACCATCTGAAAACAGTAAACATAAAACACTAAAATCTATTATCTATTTCAAATCCACAAAGCCAATCTAACGAATCATACACAGATTCTTTAAAATTACTGTAAACTTCTTTATTTTTATGTTTACTGGTTAGTCGAATAAAAATAAGGCTGAGGACGAGCATTAAATTTAAATTCTAGATTTGTAAACAATTATTAGCTATTCATTTTTTAACGTCTTGTACGACAGTTATATTATGAAACAAAAACGATAAATCGTCCCGTATAAATGAATATTATCGAACAACTAAGAAAATCGACTGTCATATGTGATTAGAAATCTGTATTTAACACAGACGTACGAAGATAACGATAGATGACGTAAGTCACGTAAGCATTGCACTCAGAGATAATTGTAATTGTAAGTATTATCTTTGGAGTAGGCGGCCCGGCTGAAAACCCTGTGAAAGCATTTAAACATTTCCTTATTCTCCTTATTCTTTTCTAACTCGCATAAAATTGTATTATGTGTGTCTCACTTTTGATTACAATAACTATCAACGTAATATAATGTAAATGCAACCACAAGTATGTGTCAGCCTCGGGTAAATTCGCAAGCTTTCGTATCTGTTGCGTTTAAATTTACAATTATTTAAACGCTGATAATTTGATTTAAACGCAAATTTTCTGTAATTTTAAAGCTAATAAAATACCTTTCTTATTCATTTTTGGAGCGTTCAGACTTCCGCCATAGGGAAGTTACTTTTTATGAACCATGTGATAAGGTTCTCGTAGGCGCGCAAATCGCATCTCGTCAACATGGACCATATGTCATAAAGACAAAGTGTTTGCCGATTACGTACAAAACCACAAGTGTCAGCAACGCAAACGATGTTATCCGAACTTATGTGTCTGCGCTTCGACCCTTTGTAGAAGATGATAACAACTACGAAGCATTCACTCCTATTTGTCTAGTCAAGGACGACTACCCATGTGTAGGGAAATGTTGTCGTACATCCACGTTAACAATATATCTAGCTTCGGCTGATTCCTTGAGGGACAAATATCACGAACAAAGATTTGAATGTCACCCGGGACGGTAGTTCCATTTAAAGAGGCAGGATGTAACACTTCTCTAAACACTATACACTACTGGAAGAAGATAACGCAGCCATACCCAAACCGTATAATATACATTTTAAAAATAAGTTTATTTATTTATTTATTTATTGTTAATTGTTTGGCCATTCGGCCTTACAATGAGTTACGTTATATAATAATATAATTTGTACAGAAATTAAAAAAAAAAAACTAAAAACCAAAAAAACTTTCTCCCCTAAAATCTTCCCATCACCATCTTACTATTCTAATACTTTAGATCTAACCCTCCCCTCTTATCCTTCTTTCCTTTACTGATTTCATCCAATCCAATCCCTCCCCCTCCTCCCCAAGCAAAACCTTCCTCCCCCTCATTTCTTTCCTTAGCTCGCCACATTCCTCACTCATGTGTTCTATGTCCTCCCATCCCTCCCCACATAGTCTACATCTCCTCATTGCATCCTCCTTCCAATACTTATTTACGTTCTCTTCATTGCCGCATCTAAACCTGGCTATTAGTCGCTTTTCTCCTAAGTTTCTCCTCCCCATGAGATACTTAGGCACCTCCCTGGATACTATTTTCCCATATCTTACATTATATTTTCCTTCCCTCTCTTGCACCTGCGAATCTTTGTCTCTTAGTACTATTTTTCCCGTATTTAACCTCCCTTCCACTCTCCTTCTTTCCACTTCTTCTCTTGCGAAACCTCCTCGTTGATAGTACAGTTTTCTTTCTTCCTGCCCATATATGTTTTTACTATCCTTTACCGTCCTCCAGCAACACTGGAAAATTTTACATTCTCTCCTTTTCTTCATTTTCTCTTCATAACCCTTTTCCCTGCTTCTATTCTAATCTTCTTTAACTTCCCTTCCTCCTCTATTATGTACCCTGGCGTCTCCCTGTCTAAACCTAGTATCCATTTCCAATATTTTATTTGTACCTTTTCCAATAGGTTCCACTCTTTCCAACCCCATACCTCCACCCCGTACATCATCACACTTATAACCAACTTTTCAAACAGCCATCTTCTCTTTTCGATATCCTTTTCAAATACTCTTTCCCCTAAACTCCATACCTGCCCTAATACCCTGTTACCCTTCTTTGCTAACTCCCTTATGTGCGCATCGTCTTTATTATCATACCTTAGCCTATATCCCAAATAAGTCACTTCATTCACTGTCTCTATCCTCTGTTCTCCCCAACTTAACTCTTCTTTTTTCTTCCCTCTTTTCCCTTTTTGAAAAACTACTATCTTAGACTTTCTCACATTTAAACCCAAGTCTTTCCTTTCCAGATACCTCTTTATCGTATTTATCATACTTTTCATCTCCAACTCATTTTTTGCCACCATGACCATATCGTCTGCATATGCCAACACCCACACTTTAATCCCTCCCTCCATGACAACCCCACCACACTGACCTCTTTTCAACACTTCTTCTATGTCCCCTATATACGGTGCAAATAAAATAGGGCTAAGAGGACACCCCTGCCTTAGCCCCTTCCTCGTCCAAAACACTTCACTAACACTATCCCCTATTTTTAGCCTATTCTTAGTCTCTTTATATATCTCTTCCAGTTTCCTCACTAGTTGTTTCTCTATTCCCTTTTTCCTTAACACCCTTCATAGCTTTTCCCTATTCACATTATCAAACGCAGCTTCTATGTCCATAAAGAGCGCGTATACCTTACCCCTTTTCTTATCTAGCTCTCCATTCACTAACTGTTTTTTTATATAAACATTGTCTATTGCCTTTCTTCCCACCCTAAATCCCATCTGCCAATCTGGTAATAGTCTTTTTTCTTCCACTTCCTTTTCCAACCTCCTTTGTATAATCATGGCATACAATTTATAACTTACATTAGTGACACTAATCCCTCTATAATTCTTTACCTCCTTCCTATCCCCTCCCTTATAAACCGGCAGAATTAAACTTTCTTTCCAACTCCCTGGCAATTCCTCCCCTTTCCATATTATATTATAAATTTTCCTTATATTTCCTCTCACTCTCTCCCCTACATATTTCCATTGTTCTCCTTGCGTACCGTCCGTTCCTGCCGTCTTCCTTAATTTTAGTCTATTGCTTTCTCCATTTCCTCTTTCGTTATCTCCCACCCCTCCTGTATTGTATTTACCCCTTGCAATATCACCTGCCCTGGTCCTTCTATTGTTCCCTCCAAACGCTCCATACAATAATCCAGCCACACCTTTATATCCGTTAAACCTCCTCTCCTCTTATCATTTTAAAAATAAGTATTCCAAATGTAAAATAAAAATAGGTATTTTGCGTTTTGTATTTGCATTTTAAATATATGTTATTCATATAATACAAATCTGTCCAGAGGTAAAAGATGGCCTAGTGCATGCATTATTTAAATGTTAATTTTTACTAGTTATTAGTATTTCTGTAGCATATACATGCAGTAAAAAAAACCAATACGATTACAACAACAAATGTGAAATAATAAAAACACCAAACAAGAAATAAACAAAGATAACATTCCAGGCAGCACATTACGTTTTATTGACGTCAAAGTTACGTACGAGAAGTCATTAAAAAGTGCCAATGTCTTCATACTCTTCATATGACGACAGTGTGCTGCCTGGTATAAGTGTGAGAATACTAAAAATAACGGAGGAAGCCGGTCCTGTACAACTTTCGAAAAATCGAAGGTCACGCGTAGACGCGTAGGTTGTATAATTGGTTATATTCTTTGGTTAAATTCAAGCGCGGATATTGAATATGAGTTTTAAAAAACAGGCCACTTTGTCTATTAAATTCTTCGACAAAATTTTTAACGAACATTGAATAATGTCTATACCAAATGTTTAAATGTAGAAAAATTGGTATGTATGTTATTGTTTTTTAACAACATAACAGAAATCTGTTCCTTTTTAGTATACAAGCACTTACCGCAGTTACTAACCTAACTAACTTTTAAACAGTTTAATATTTAAAGCTTTTTTACTTTGTCTTTCAGCAACTATGTATTGATAATACATAAGATACGAAAAGTGCTAACAGTCTCTGTGGAACATTGAGCAAAATGTACGAAAACATGAAAGAAAAATCAACAAAAATGTGTCGAACTTGTTTAGTAGAAACCGACCAGTATTACTTTTTAAATAATGACAATAAGTTAATGCTACAATTGAAATTGTTGAACCTACTACCAGAAATTGTAAGTACAACTGATTATATTATATCGCCTAACAAAAACTTTCTTACAGGATCTAAACATCACACCAAACCCAGTTGCTTGTAACAGATGTATGAATGCCATTGAAGAAATATATGAATTTAAGCAACTGTGTATACAAACCGAAATGACTATAAGAAACTTACGACAACGAGATGCAATTAAAGAGGAACTGTGTGCCAATAACATGAAAGTTGAACTTTCAAACTTGCAAATCATCAGCGAAGATTACGTGAAAATCAATAAGGATGTGCCTGTATGCATTGAGGAACCTTTACAAACAGAACTGTATTATTGCTACAATTGCAACTTCAATACTAACAAAAAAGCAATTTTAATTCAACATCTGGTTCACAAAGATGTTAAAGTGGGATACACTAGTGGAAAACCATTTAAAAGCGCTCTATCTGGTTACTGCTATACCACTAAATCAGGTTTAAACTCGGGTTTAAAAAAGAAGACTCGTACGCACATTGGTGAAAAACCGTTTAAATGCAATATATGTCAATACTGCTGTACTACCAAGTCGTCTTTAAATAGGCATATGTGTACGCACACTGGTGAGAAACCATTCAAATGCAATATATGTGATTATTGCTGTACCACCAAGTCGGGTTTAAAATCACATATTTGTAGGCACACTGGTGAGAAACCATTTAAATGCAATATATGTCAATACTGCTGTACTTCCAAGTCGTCTTTAAATAGGCATATGTGTAAGCACACTGGCGAAAAGCCATTTAAATGCAATTTATGTGATTACTCCACTGTTACCAAGCCGAATTTAAAAACGCATATGCGTAAGCACACTGATAAAAACCAATTTAAATGCAATATATGTGATTACTGCTGTACCACCAAGTCGGATTTAAAAATGCATATGCATCAACATACCGGCGAAAAATCATATAAATGCAGTATATGTGATTTCTGCTGTACCACCAAGTCAAGTTTAAAAAGGCATGTGCATACGCACATTGGTGAGAAATCATTTAAATGTTATATATGTGATTACTGCTCTATCGAAAAATCGGGTTTAAAAAGGCATATGTGTACGCACACTGGTGAGAAACCATTTAAATGCAATATATGTAATTACTGCTGTACAACCATGTCGGGTTTAAAAACGCATATTTTTACGCACACTGGTGAGAAACCATTCAAATGCAATACATGTAATTACTCTTGTACTACCAAGTCGGGTTTAAAAACGCATATTTCTACGCACACTGGTGAGAAACCATTGAAGTGCAATATTTGTGTTTACTGCTGTACCACTAAGTCGGATTTAAAAAGGCATATATCTACGCACACTGGTGAGAAACCATTTAAATGCAATATATGTAATTACCGCTGTATCGGAAAATCGACTTTGAAACTGCATATCTTGACGCACACTGGTGAGAAACCATTCAAATGCAATATATGTAATTACTGCTGTACCACCATGTCGGGTTTAAAAACGCATATTTTTACGCACACTGGTGAGAAACCATTCAAATGCAATACATGTAATTACTCTTGTACTACCAAGTCGGGTTTAAAAACGCATATTTCTACGCACACTGGTGAGAAACCATTGAAGTGCAATATTTGTGTTTACTGCTGTACCACTAAGTCGGATTTAAAAAGGCATATATCTACGCACACTGGTGAGAAACCATTTAAATGCAATATATGTAATTACCGCTGTATCGGAAAATCGACTTTGAAACTGCATATCTTGACGCACACTGGTGAGAAACCATTCAAATGCAATATATGTAATTACTGCTGTACCACCATGTCGGGTTTAAAAACGCATATTTTTACGCACACTGGTGAGAAACCATTCAAATGCAATATATGTGCTTACTGCTGTACCATCAAGTCGTCTTTAAAGAGGCATATGTGTACCCACACTGGTGAGAAACAATTCAAATGAAATATATGTAATTATACCGCTGTACCGAAAAGTCGTCTTTTAAAACGCATATTTGTACGCACGCTGTTGAGAAACTATTTAAATGCAATATATCAAGTTTATGTATATTGATTTCAATGCGATGTGTCTGAAGGATATAGATTAAGAAAGTATTAAACACGGTCGTGACTATTTAATGAGTAATAAAGTAATAATAGTTCTACATCAAAAATGCTTAACAATACTTTAAAAAAACGTCTACATTAACCACGTAACTACATCAGAGAGAGGCTCTATATTTGTTGCACATTTTTCGTACACCATTATATGCGTGCGCAACTTTATTTTATTATATACAGAGTTTATGAATATATATTATCCAACACTCGCCCGTTGAACTCTCTGTATATGTAGTTAAACAAAAACAAATTTTCTTACATATAAAGTTCAAATCTATAATACACAAATAAAAAAATACCTACATACTTAACTAAGAATGAACAAATCAACTTCACATTTTGAGCATGCCAAGATATTCTCGCATTATTTCGAACTGTGAAACAGGGAGAGCTTTAGTTAAAATGTCCGCTGTCTGTTGATCCGATGGAACATATCTAATTTTAAATTCATCGTTAGCATATTTTTCACGAATAAAATTAAAGCGTATGTCCACATGCTTTGTGCGTTTATGAAAAATAGGGTTTTTAATTAATTTTATAGCACTTTGATTATCCACGCACAAACAAAAATTTAAGTTTTTATTGAGAACAATTTCACGTAATAATTGTTGAAGCTAGGATAGTTTTTTCACGCTTTCCGCTGCTGCAACGAATTCTGTTTCTGTCGTCGATAAGGAAACTGCTTACTGTCTTCTACTGCATCATGTGATTGCACCTTGATTCATTTTAAAAATGTATCCGGTGGTTGAACGTCGGGTATTTATGTCGTTTGCATAATCCACGCCAGAATAGTATATTGTAAAACAAGTGTTACAATGACGATGATTGTAACGCGAGTTAAGCAATGCACGAGCGTTACAAAAAGGAATTGTAACATGAGTTTTCATACTATTTTCTCTATTTCGCTTTGATTTATATTTATTTCTGATAGAAATTATAATATATGTATAGCAGCAATTTTCGATGTATTTTAGTTGGTCACAATTGTCAGCCTCTGCCTACTTTCTAAATTCAAATTTGAAAACGCGATTGTTAATTAGATAGTTAGAAATATATAAAAAACTGTTTATTTTTAATATAAAAGTCTACATATTTAAATTTTATCAGTTTGTCTATCCTTTTGTTCCCAAGAATGTGCTCTGTCCAGGATTTTGTTGAACTTTTCTGCACTCCTTCCGAGTTACGTGAAAATGCTAATAACGCCATTCAGGAATTATTACCCACTAAATCTAAAGCTAAATATGAAAAAGAGTATCAAAAGTTTTGTACCTGGTGTGAGGACAATAATGTGAACGATCTGACTGAAAACATTGTATTAGTTTATTTTGAAGTAATGAGTAGAACAAAAAAGTAATCTACAATGTGGTCAAGTTATTTTATGCTCCGAACATGCCTCTCGATTTAAAAAAATATTGACATTTCGCAGTATTTAAAAGTAACCGCCTATTTGAAAAGGCAGTCAGAAAATTATCATCAAAAAAAATCAAGTATTTTACAGTCCGAGTACAACATTAAGTTTATTAGTGATGCTAACGATTACATTTTTTTAGCAATGAAAGTAATATCTTGATTTACACTTTTAAGACACTATATTCAATTAGTTTATTTCAGGTTATATTAATTATAGGGTATTGTGGAGCCTGTAGACGAGATGAGTTGACTCATATGAAGTTAAATAATATTAAGTTGAAATCTGTTAGAATAGAAGTAACTGTTTTCGCAACCAAAAATAACATATCTCGTGTATTCCTCATAACAAAAGTATCTTGGATTGCTCTCATTAAGAAATACGTTGAAGTGCGGCCACCTCACACTTCACACGATAGATTGTTTTTAACTCATCGTAGAGGTAGATGTACCGTATCTCCAATTGGAATTAATAAAATTGGTTCCTAAAAACATTACTAAATTCTTAAAATTGTCAAATTATGAAACATATACTGGCTACTGCTTCCGCCGCCGGGTATTTCTTGTTTATCAAAGAAATCAATAACATTACAAATAATGTTTCGTGGTTCGAAACAAACAAATTTTCAGGTTCTGCTATCCATTGATTAAAACTGGAATACAAACAGTTACTTTAATTATAACTGGTTCTGTTCTATACATACAATAAATAACTTATTCTGTGTTGTAAATTGAATAGAAATAATTTTAACCTAAAAATACTTGCCAATTGTTATACAAGTAAATTGAAGTAAATTGTCCTAAAACCACAAACAAGACTAAAATTCAAATATAAAAGCAAAACGTAATTGAAAATTCAAAATAAAAACCAAAATTTCGATAAAATTATTAAATAAATGTTTACGTTTTTAAATCTACTTTAATAAACCGCGCATGAACCGCGTTACATGATTGGTCGACAGCCAATACTTACTGACAACCTTACACATTACACACACAAAAATCACTACTTTCGGTTGCACAAAGTTGAACTTTGTGACACTGTTTTTTGAAAAAGTAGTTGCACAAAGTAGCGATTGTATATGCAAAATAGAGAAAAACCATTTATTTCATAATCACTATTATTGTTCCCGATATACTTAATACCAAAATATTTTGTACCTTTTAGATATTTTATAATCCTTATGACTGCATTCCAATGAGCTGCTTTAGGATTGTTTTGATATCGGCCAGTGTTGGGATGTACCTAGGTAAATGTACCTAGGTACAAGTAACTAGGTACTTTTTGTGTACCTAAGTACCTAGAAAGGTACTTTTTAATCTATGTACCTTTACCTGTACCTAGGTACTTTTTAGAAAGTACCTTTGTACCTAAGTACCTAATAAAATAGGTACTTTTAAGCGTATCTGTATTGTACACTTTATATATTTGTTTCGGACTTAATCACATTTAAAATTACTAAAATCGGACTGTTAACATGAGTAGCCAGAGTATCAAACCGAATGCAATAAATTTCGAAACGTAATAATTTGTATAGAATAGAAGATGTTTTTTTAGAGAAAAGAGTTGTGGAGTTCTAGGAAAAAGCAAACAATTATAACTGATTATATAACACAATGACATTATAATAAAATTTATTACGAATCGTATTTCTGCTTATATAAACAATACGTGCTTAATGACTTATTCTAAAAACGACATATTTTGACTTTGTATCATACTAAATTACATAAACATAGCCGAGAACGTAAGTATAACGGGTATAACCAACGGTATAACATAAATGCTGTAAGCACGACCTCAACGAAAATTAAGGTGTCGTATACGTCGAATAGTCTTCTCGGATAAGTACAAAATGATCCTAAAAATGATCGGTCCCATGAAGTACTTACTAACCGACGTCAACCGTATCACTAAACTGCCATGCATTACCCTTCCCGTTCAGTAGTATCTTATAATTTAGTCCCAAAACTTTAAGAAAAACATTTAAGAATAAGTAATCCTATTTTTATTATTAAATAATGCACTTCATACAATAAACAACAATAGCATTGCTCAATAAACTGCAATTACAACAGTTGTGTAAATTTTAATATCTTTACTGAGATTCACACAAGCTACTGTGTGTGTCATCAACAATGATTAATATAGTAGCGTCGTTGATTGATTTCAATCATTTCATGCATTTTATAGCTGTAATTATTTCTATCGTTTTTCAATGAGATCGCACAAATAAGAGTTGGTTTACTAAATTTGTATTTTCTATGATCATAAATAAGTACCTAAAAAGTACCTGAAATTCTAAGGTACATTTTTTTTGTACCTGTACCTGTACCTAGGTACGTTTGCCAAATCTGTACTTGCACCTGTACTTAGGTACTTTTAAATAAATGTACCTGTACCTGTACCTAGGTACCAAAAAAAAAGTACCTGTCACAACACTGATATCGGCTTACGATGTTAACGGCATACATTATGTCCGGCCGTGCTGTTATGGCTGCAAACATCAATGAACCGACAGCTTCGCGATAAGGCACGTTTAAATTGACGTCACCTTCCATTGTTGATGACAACACAACATTTGAGTCAGCTGGAGTTCTTCAAATCTTTGCGTCGGTCATTTTAAATCGATTTAACATTTGATCAATGTAATTCTTCACATGGATGAACATTGATCCATCATCAAGCCTTTCTATTTGTAATCCGACAAAGTAATTCGGATTACTCAAAGTTATTTCAAATTTTGTTTGTAATTCGTTCACGATTCTATTAAGTAATTGTTTATCTTTTCCCAGTATGAGTCCGTTGTCTACATAAATCACAAGTAATGTTAATTGTTGAAGAACATCTTTTACGTAAACACATTTATCTGCTTCACATTGTTTAAATCCATATGTCTTTAAAAATTCATAAAACCATACAGGGACTTGAATTTACACACTAATTTTGAATCGTTTACTATTTTAGGAGGTGGTTTCATATAAATTTCTTCTAATTCTCCGTATAGAAACGTCGTTTTTATGTCAAATTGAATTATTTGGAAATTTTCTTGTACAGCGATCGTAAGTAAAAGTCTTATCGTTTCATAACGTGTAGTCGGTGCGAACGTCTCCTTATAGTCGATTCCTTCTATCTGTGCAAATCCACGCGCACACAATCTTGCTTTATATTTACTGATCTGACAATCACTTGACCTTTTTATTTTGAAAATCCATTTTCCGTCAATTGTTCTTTTCTCATCCGGTAACGGCACTAGTTTCCAAGTATCATTTTTATTTAAAGCGGTTATCTCTTCATCAATTGCTGCTATCCATTTTTCAGATTTATCTGAAGTGATCGCGTCTTCGTATGTTTCGGGAATTCCTATTTCTACCATATTTACTTCAGGTTCCATGTATCTCATTGGTGGATGTATACTATTCCGATTTCGTAACTGATATGCGTGGTTATTCAAAATAGCATTATCTACATTACTATTTTGATTATCATGTTCAACGTTTTTATCCTGAATTTCTTCTGTTGCGTCTTCGTTGATTGGAATCAATACAGCGTTCGTTCTTGGGAGTACGACGTCCTTATTTTCATTAAACGTTACGTTTCGCGATATTTTTAATTTTTTTGTGATTGGATCAAACAATCTGTAGTTCGTTGAATCCTTTTGATATCCTACCAATATTAATTTCTTGCTTTTCGGTTCAAGTTTTCTTCTCAAATTATCCGGTATATGGATGAAGGCTTCACTTCCAAACACTTTAACATGTTTCAGCACTGGTTTTCTATGGTGCCATTTTTCAAACGGGGCCAAATTTGCGCTAGTTGAGTTTGGCGTTCTATTTAGAATGTACACTGCCGTGTTGATGGCTTCCGCCCATAAATACAATGGTAGATCTTTAGTGTATAGACCGGGCACTTTCAAGTATGGTACGATTTTCTCGTTTAGCTTTCCCGTTTTGTCCAGGCGTAGGTATACGGTGCACAGGTTTCGAGTTATATTCCTTTCTGTATTAGGAATTGTTTGAATTCCTGGTTCGTGTATTCAGTGCCATTGTCAACACGTAGAGATTTCATGTTGTAACCGAATTTGTTGTTGCAAAACTGTAGGTAACGTTTACAACAATCTAAAGCATCCGATTTATACGTAGATACTTTTAGTATACGTCAGCATTTATTATGATGGTACGTTTTTCGTTGCAAGAAATTTTGCTGAAGTGTAATATTATTTGTTACAGCTAAAGTTACAGCAGTGGTACACTAAAATGTTTATTCTATGTACTTTGTGATTTTTTACGGTTGTCAAATTGATATGATGTTGGCCAAATGGGAGATTTGAACGTGCACAGTAACCAATTAATCTTCGTATGTATTTTTTTCTTATATTGATACAGCATTATTTTGTGTGTACAAAGTTTTAAAATCTTGGATTGTTAGTTGCTCTGGTTTTCGTTTTTACACAAAGAGGTACATGCATAATTAGCCAAAAGTTTTCTTATTTTATGGATAGGATCCTTTAGTGTAGAGGAACGGCAACAATAAAAACTTTTATTGTTCAGGTTTTAACAACACATAAAGGTTGTTTTTATTGTTGCCGTTGATCCTATTCATAAAATAGAAAAACTTTTGAATAATTGGAAACCTTTATGAGGATTATCTTAATTATTTCAATTAATATAAAATAATTACATGAATAATGTTTGTTTTACTTTTATGTTAATGTGTTAATTTTTGTTATATGTACCAAATTCGTTTGCAGCCACATGAAATTGAAGTATTTTGAGTACACAAAGATTGTATTATCTATCTTTTGTAAGCATTTTCGGGCTGGTTCTATAATAATGGTATATGTGTTAGTTAAATTATACTTAGTTTGATTTAAAATGCTGTCTGTCGTTATTGACTGTGTTACTGGTTAGTATAAATAAAACTACCCAATAAACACAAATCAATGGACCTGTACTGGCAATGCACTCCTTAGCCGGCACTCAGAATGCTGGCAATGTACTAAAATGAAGTACATTGCCGGTAACCAGGTGTCACACCGGCCGATATATTGCCAGATGAATCTTGTCAATACAGAAATTGCATCGAACCAATATCGGCAAGTTACATATTTTAACACAAGTTAAATGCAGAATGCCAGTGAAATCTGCGCAATATAATACGTACTTTGCCATTACATAAATAGTGCACAATTTAATACAAATTAAATGCATACAATGGTATTATCATTTTTAGTTTAATTAATAAAACAATTTGGAAACTCAACATACAATGTCCATATATGTACTAAAAAAAATTTAAAAATATAAAAAACGTATTTACATTCCTTCTGTTCTTATGTTTATTGGCGTCTTTCGTGCCCACTACTCCTGGTGTTTATTGCGTGTTGTAAAGCTGCACCACAATTTGAATGTTTTCTTATGGATACTGTAAAATAAAAATTACATTGTAATGCTACTCAAATAACTTATACACTTTTTTAGCAATTTCTAAACTAAATTATGAAGTTTTATCACAATGTAAAGGGTAATCTTGTGGCGGACGCATTAGCAAAAAAGGGCACAACAGAGACATATATCGGACCTGAACCCGCTTTCGGAATCGCATACGAGACCGGAAAAGAAACAATTTGCAGCAAACTTGCTGTGGAGCATAAAAAACTATGGAAAAACTCTTCAGGGAAGAGGCACACAAAACTCTTTCATACAAAGCCACAATTAAACACTCATACTGCACTATCAAGCATGAGTCGAAAAAAATTAAGGAAACTCACGGGATTAATTACAGAACGCTGTGGGCTTAACAAACATATGCATAAAAACGGACTGCAAAGTATAGCCCTCTATGCCGTAAAGCGTATCAAATGCAACGCACAACGATTCTCGGAAAACCAAAGCTAACTGATGATAAGTTGAAAAAAGCCTCTTGGAATAAACTTCTGGACTTCATTGACGAAACAGGGCTGATTATGGAGTAATAAATCCTAGGTGCACAAAAGGACCAAGAAGACCGCAGTGCAGGGGCGCTAGACGAACAATCTCTAGAATTAAATTTTAAAAAAACATCGAGGCGCAATATAAAAGTTAGTTGATATGACAACATAACCTGAATTTATCGTATTTTGGTTATATGTCAATGAATTCGAGGTAAAAAATTTCAAAAAAAAGTATAGAATGCTAGGAAGTCAATACAAACGTGTACATATCACTTGAAAAAAAAATTCTAATGTGTAATACTTAGTACTGTTACTATTATTTCTTTTAAGCAAATAACACTATAAATAAGTCGTGTGGTGACAACACCAGTTTTTTTTAAACCACTTATTGCCGCGTTTATATGTTTTCAAACAGTGCATTTTCAAAGTTGAAAGTTGTTGCAAAACACGTTTACGTCATAGAGCGCCCCCGAAAAATTAATACTAGAAGTACGACATTTCAGCTTTTAAGCAGTCGCACAGCGCACACAACATTCATTAAGTATTGTCAAATTGTTTGCATATATTGATTAAACCTCTTTCACCGCATGTTTTAAAATTTGCGCTTTCTGGCTCGTGCGCTCGGAGCATCTTGCTCCAACTGCTCCAGGGTAGCTACGCCCCTGATGTTCTAGTAAAATACCACTGAACACGAAGATCAAACGCTTGTGAATTGAATTGTTCTATTTTTGGTTTCTATACTGTGCCGCTACCAACTTTTTTGAGGTAGCGGCAGCCAAGAGGTTACCTCGTAACTTCGAACTGAAGTGAGGGGATAAGGACGGGTAACGCGTCATCCAGTATACCGAATCCGCCGCTTGAACAAAGCAAACAAAGCGCTTAAATGCTATACGTGTAATCGACGAAATCTATAAATTTATTTAACTTAACTCAATATTTATAATTAAAGAGCGGAAAATGTGGCAGTACAAATCTTCAAAAATTGCGCCATAAATTGCATATAAAATTTTCCAAAATGGCATTAAAAACTAGGAAAATAGCAGTATAAAAGATAATAAAATGAAATCAATTGGTGTATGTGTTTTGTATTCCAATAGATTATTTTCCAATTATTTACATAAATTTCACTGTTAGTGCTATATGTTTTAATTTACGTATTTACTTGTAATTGATGCAGGTAACTTAAGCATTTTAATTAGTGCAAAACTATCAAAAACTTATATATGGTAACACGCATTAAAAGCATAACAAAACTAAGATCAGGTGATTATGATCTTACCACCGTTCGTTTAAATGAGTTAGACAAAGTTGCATTTGATAAAACAGCACAATTCTGGAGTTCCATTGTTTTTATTTATTTCTCGAAACATAGTGTATATTCATTTATTGTAGAATCAGTAGTATTCACCTGATGACCATTGCAGATACTCTAGCAATTGAAACGTAGTGTATACTGCATATTGATTTATTTTTAAAAAATAACTACAATGGAAATCCAGAATTGTGATCTTTATTACCGTTGTTACCAAGAAACGCGGGAAAAAACTTCAAGTTAAAATACGTCTAAATGTAGAATTTAGTTGTAATTTAATTTTTCTTATTAAATTGCAAGAAATTTGCATTATTGTTGAAAATTGCTGAAAAATTGCAATAACACCCAAAATTGCATGTGCCACAACTTTTGCTCTTTATTTATAATTAATGTTGTATTCAGTATTGCAAAAAGTTTATTTACCGAGAGCGGTTTAAAATTAGAAAAAAATAAAGAAGGTCTTGAAATAAACAATTATTTTTTAAGTGTTTTTGTATTTTATTATTTAAAAAATTTTATATATTAACTTAATCGAACAATTTGTTCTTTGTTTGAAATAAATTGCATATATTAGAGAATAAAATATTTAATTATTGAATATACAAAAATTGGGATTGTTCCTTTAGTATCAGTAAATTTAAAGGAAGACTTTTTTATTAGAAACTAAATTTAAACAAATTATATTGTTTCGTATGCGGGAGTTAAATGTAGAAACAAAAAAATTTAACAAAACTCAAATTTTACAGCGACATTTACGTAATTCGAATAATATTCATTAAATTGTTACCTACCGTAATTAGATTTATTCACGTGTATTGAACAGGGTAATAAAGTATGCAATAATACTACTCACAAGTGTTCGTAACCCAACATTTGAATGTGTATACTTGATGACGCGTTCCCGCTTGATTTCTGATTGGTCCAGAGTTATGAGGTAACCTACTTGTTCTGCTGAATGCGACCAGCTTTTCCCTTCCGTCGCCGAACTTCAAATTGTTTTCCATTGAATTTTGCATCGAATATTCTGTGTTTTACTGTTGTTTTACCATGTTGATAATACAAAAGGTACAAAGGATAATATAAGCACAATATAAGTGAAACTGTCTTTGAGCAACGCACAACGTGTGAAAAGATGGGAGAAAAATCAACAAAAATGTGTCGAATTTGTTTACTAGAAATAGTAGAAACCAAGCAGTATTACTTTCTGAATAACGACAATAAGTTAATGCTACTATTCAAATTGTTGAATCTTCTACCGGAAATTGTAAGTATAAAACTGATTATATTATATCGACTAACAAGAACTTTCTTACAGGATCTAAACATCACACCAAACCCAATTGTTTGTAACAGATGTATGAATGCCATTGAAGAAATATATGAATTTAAGCAACTGTGTATACAAACCGAAATGACTATAAGAAACTTACGACAACGAGATGCAATTAAAGAGGAACTGTGTGCCAATAACATGAAAGTTGAACTTTCAAACTTGCAAATCATCAGCGAAGATTACGTAAAAATCAATAAGGATGTGCCTGTATGCATTGAGGAACCTTTACAAACAGAACTATATTATTGCTACAATTGCAACTTTAATACTAACAAAAAATCAATTTTAATTCAACATCTGGTTCACAAAAATGTTAAAGTGCGATACACTAGTGACAAACCATTTAAAAGCACTCTATCTGGTTACTGCTATACCACAAAGTCAGGTTTAAAAAAGAAGACGCGTACGCACACTGGTGAAAAACCGTTTAAATGCAATATATGTGATTACCGTAGTAATCAAGTGGAAAGTTTAAAAACACATATGCGTAAACACACTGGTGAAAAACCATTTAAATGCAATATATGTGATTACTGCTGTACCGCCAAGTCAGGTTTAACAAGGCATATGCATAAGCACAATGGTAAAAAACCATTTAAATGTAATATATGTGATTATTGCAGTGACCAAAATCAGCGCTTGAATGTTCATATGCGTAAGCACACTGGTGAAAAACCATTTAAATGCAATGTATGTGGTTACTGTACCAACCAAATTCAATCTTTAAAAAGGCATAGTTACAAGCACACTGGTGAAAAACCATTTAAATGTAATATGTGTCAATATTGCTGTAGCAACAAATCAGATTTAAGAGTGCATATACGTAAACACACTGGTGAAAAACCATTTAAATGCAATGTATGTGATTACTGCTGTATCACCAAGTCGGATTTAAAAAAGCATATGCGGAAGCACACTGGTGAGAAACCATACCAATGCAATATATGTAATTATTGCTGTACCACCACGTCAGCCTTAAAACTCCATATTTATATGCACACTGGTGAGAAACCAATTAAATGCAAAATATGTGATTATTGTACTATTTCCATGTCGAATTTAAAAAGGCATATGCGTCAGCACAATGGTGAAAATTGATTTCAATAAGCGGCGGCTGGTATTGAGTGTTGCAGGTTTGTGCAACAACCAGATTCTTTAAATAAAATCTTCAATTAATTTAAAAAAAATTAAATTTGTTAAACTTAAATAAAAATATAGTTATGTTTATTAAATTTTAAATTACGGAACGGGTTAAGCATCGTGCATTCAACTACACATTCAACTATTCTTCTAGTTCTATCGGATAATATTTACTACACAGTGTTTGCACTTGAGGTAGCAAACTAAATTTAGAACTCGGCAGGAGTCGACAGTAATCGCTTGTAATGCTATGGCTTGTTTAAAATCCCGAATATCTGGGTAAAGATGTTTGCATTTTGGTTGCAAACAAGACAGGAATAGTAACCGTAATTTGTTAATTTTGTCATTAACGTTTTGTTTTTTTACAAAAATTACTAGTTTATTGCAAAGGTAAGAGTTTTGACTAAATGTTGTGTCGTTAATAAATACAATTATTGTTGTGTTAAGGAAAAGAAATAATTAGTTTTGTTTCAACTGTGTAAATAATAATTACGGTTAAATTAAGGTTTATTTTTAAATAGTTCACATTAAGTTGTGCAGATATGTAAAATTGAATATTAAGGCCTTAATATTTATTTATTATGTTATGCAGTTTTCAAAAAGTAGTTATATTTCTGGCGAATTGCAGCTTTTACGTTTATCTAACAGTAGTTCAAGTAAAATTTATTATTTAACCATTACAATAGGTTCAATTTTTTTTTTCTTTCAAGGTTCAATATGAATTCAGTCAACTGTTTATTAAATAAATCATTTTCATCTCACACATTAGAAAAAAAATTAAAGAATTAGGAAGACCAACACCTGATTTAGTGATCAATCAAACTATAAAATCTAAAAATAGACAGTTTCATAGAAAATTTAACTCTGATGTGTATAAAAAACATACATGGCTTTGCGGATGCACCGTAAAAAATGCATTATTTTGCTTTCCTTGTCTTTTGTTTGGCGGTGAAGAATTGTGGATTAAATTAGGTACAGATGATATTAATCATCTCTCTCACAGGATTAGCAAACATGAACGATCAAAAATTCATATGAGAAATGTGATGAATTTGACTGTCTTTGGTAAGACTAGTATCGCATTAGAGTTGGACTCAGCTTATAGAAAAACCATTGATTTACACAATCAAACAGTTACTCATAACCGGTACATTCTAAATTTAATTATAAATTGTATTCGCTTTTGTGGAGCTTTTGAACTGGCTTTAAAAGGTCACGACGAATCAGAGTCCTCTTCAAATCCAGGAGTTTTTAGAGGATAAATAAATTTTAGTGCAGAGTTGGACAGTGCATTAAAATCTCATTTAGATAGATCAACTGTGTTTAAAGGATTCTCAAAATGAAATATTGCAATGCATGCTTGAAGTGAGTCAGGAGCAGACTTCAAACGAAATTAAAGAAGCGGAGTTTTTAGCAGTCATTGCAGACGAAACTAGTGATATAGCCTGTATTTATCAAATCGTTATTGTTTATAGATATATTGTAAACGGTAAGCCTGTAGAGAGGTTTTGGGCATTTCTTAATCCTTCAAATCATAATGCAGCCAGTTTAGCTTCTATCATACTCAACCAACTTGGTCATCATTTAAAGGATAATGAACATAAGTTGATAGCCCAAACTTATGATGGGGCATCTGTTATGAGTGGAACTTCTCGAGGCGTTCAAGCAATTGTTAAGGAGATTTATTCACAAGCTCATTTTGTACATTGCTATGCTCATCAATTAAATCTAGTAATGGCAAAAGCAGCATCAGCAAATCGCAATGTACACGAATATTTTTTTCTACTCTTCAAGGAATTTGTACATTTTTTTCGATGTCGCCGCAAAGAACTGCTATTTTGGACGCAATTGTTAAGAAACGTCTGCCACAATATGTTCCAACAAGATGGAGTTTTCATTCAAGGAGCGTTAATACTGTTTTCGAATATCGAGAACAACTAATAGAATGCACGCAAGCTATTTTGGATAGAAATGAAATCGCCAATAGCAATACTCTGGCACAAGCATCTGGACAGCTGGAGATATTAAAAAAGAATACTTTTATTTTTTGGCTGACTTTTTTTCATAAAATAATGCCTCACGTAGACATACTCTTTAATCAGTTGCAAAAAAGAGAAATTGATTCTGTAACCGCAAAAGGAAATATTGAGGCATTTGAAAGAGAAGTTTCTCGAATTCGAAACAGTATGAGTGATGATAGCAATCTAACAGAAAATGTTGAAAATAAAAGAAGAAGAATGGACACTAAAGATAATTTGAAAAGAGAAGCAATGGAAGTATGTGATGTGATTATTTGTGAAGCCAAGGATCGATATAATTTTACTGGACATTTAGTTGCAGCATCATTATTCTTGCAAGATAAATTTGCACACCATGATAAACAGTTTCCAGAAAACCTATTAAAATCAACTTGCAAGTGTTATCCGATTCTTGAGCAGCAAAAACTAAAATCAGAACCATCTGTAATTTACAGTAGAACTGAATTTAGGTCAATAGCTGGTGTTTGTTTCAATTTATGACTAATAATAATGTATGGGATACATTTAGTGAATGTGTAAAACTTTTGAAAATATTAATAACGATTCCAATGACGTCAACAGAAGCAGAACGATGCTTTTCTACGTTAAAGCGTATTAAAACCTTTTTGAGAAACAGCATGGGCCAAGAAAGACTAGCGGCACTTATTGCTATGCTATCTATAGAAAAAGATTTTATTATGCAAATTTCAGATTTTAATGGCAAAGTAATTGAAAAGTTCTCGCAAATAAAAAATAGAAGAATGGGTTTCTTGTTTAAATAACATATAATTGTGTACTATATTTTGTACTAAAATTCACTTCCATATTTGTATAATCAAATAAACACATGTTTTTTATATAGGTTTAGTAAGTTTTATCCGATCAACATTCAACATATGGATATACATACATACTTCAGCTGTATATACACTGCAACAACCTGTTTCAAAGTGCAGGAGCCTCCGCTGATTTCAATGCAATGTATGTTTTATTACTGCAGTAAACAATTTACACAAACACGCATCAGCATAAGCACAATAGTTATACTTATATTGCTGTTTTGTACAATAAAGAATTTTTAGTAATTATGAATAACCAGTATGATGACGTATCTATATCTATTTTTTTGTCAGTTATATGGGTGTAATTCCTGTATTAATTCCTTCATCTCCAATAGAGAGGCTTTTTAGTGTTGGCAGGGGGTATTTACTTCATATAAATTGCCAAAAAGGTGCGATTTTTTCGCCACCTATTGGCTGCCCATATCAACTATACAACGTTTATGGTTAGAAACTAAAGGCGTTTTTTAGCGACGCAATAATTTACATATGTTTAAAATAACTTATTTTTGCGTTGAATTTATGACGTCATTAACGAAATTATTTCAAATAACTTTAGTAGTTTTTAAACTATCTCAGACACTGCTTTTAAACACAAAATATAAAGGAGGGGCATTGAAAGTTTTGTTTTGACATTTGAAATAATGAAAAGAAGTCATGTTCCAAGTAATTAGGAATCCAATCTTCATAATAATTATGCATTCTCAAATGTTTCTCTTTAAAAGCGTATGCTATTATTATAGAATTAACAAAAATTTGTTCATTTTCCCACTTTTCTCTGTATTTCATTAGTAACAAAATTTGTTGTTGGATATCTCTATCTTGTTCACCAATCATGAACCATAACATTCTAATTTAGGGATATTAATAAGTGAAATAAATTATATAACTTGTTAGCGATGGAGTGGGGAGAAAGGTGACGACAGTGGAGTCCGGGTAGCGATAGAGGGAAGTCGTGGGTACTGCGAACTCGTGTATGTGTTTTAGAACAGTAAAATATATAATACCTAAAATTCCGTTTAATGTAAAGCAAATAAAGTATAAAATAGCTTTAAATACGTTTCATTGAAGAACGAGAGATAACAAACTGTTAATAATTACTTAATACCTTAGATTTCTTTGCATTATACAGTTTGGACCAGATGTTAGGTTAAGTAGAACATCTAAAACAAAACTAAGAAATGCCTCCATGACAGTTTTTAAAATAATTCATTTTTGCTTATTATAAATTTCATGACGTCAAAACGCAATTGTTTCAAAACATTATTCAATATTCTTGCATCGCTAAAAAACGCCTTAAATGTATTGATTATTTTAGTAAAATCACTAAAATTGTAACTAAAAGTGTAAGTAAAAAATATAAACTAAAATCACGTCATAAAAGCGCCAAACCCAGCATAACCTCAACAAAATGGTACTTAAATAAAAGTGATAAAGTAAAGTATATAATTAAAGACAAAGCAAAGTATATAGGCCTCTTTCTGGATAAGTGCATGTCACGAACAAGGCATTTCCACAACGTTGCAGCGAGAGCATCAGCAATCACACCCAAGTTGTGCTCGATTATGGGATAAAAAGCTGTTAGTTTACAAGACGGGTCACTATTATCTTACACGCGGCGAAGAGCTATACAGAGAAGGTTCAGCGAACCTAAAACAAGGCATTACGACTTGTTGCTAATGCACTTTGGTTCATATGAAACAACCAACTGCATTGGGATCTGCTGGTACTCACCATCGAGGATCTACTTTAGCATACTGCACAGAAGTTCGTAGAAATGATACCGACACATCCCAACGAGGTGGAAGGAAAACTGGCGTTATGATTTGAAGATGCTGCATAAGTACAGGAGACCGAAACACGTTGTTTAATAGATGAGTATCCAAATTTTGCTTTAATTAAATTTTTTTCAAATTAACAATTAACATATAAATTATATTATGAAGAATTATATAAAAATTGTGTAATCAAGTAATCACTAATGAAATATGTAACTTATATCATTGTATATATAACAATGCTTATATGCATCCCAGTTTGAGCTGATTCTAACAAGCTTATAGATTTGCATAAATATTGAAAATGGCCACAAGATATTACTAATTTATGTTTATTTTTTGTTATCATTCACATAATTATTATTAAAATAACTAACAATCAATTATCGAAATAACTGTTTTTATTATGTAAAATCTCTATCTGTAAAATTGTTTATATCTATGTATATATTTTGTATCTGTTATGTATTAATGTAATTTTGTAAGAATTTTAATATACATTTTTATTTTAAAACAACATATTTTTTTATTTATAAAAATTAAATATAAATATGCATAGTAATTATAATGGATATGAGATGGCGCTGTATATGTGTAGATAACTATAAAATGCTAAAATTCGTTCAAAGTAATTCGTTGGGCAGCCCATGGCTGTCGGTAGTGTCGATGCGATATACATTTTTTTATACACGGAGTGTATATCCCCTGAGTGTTGGTGGCAGTGTTGCCAGATTTGGAGATTTTGCACCAGATTGCTGATTTTTTACTAGTTTTGGAGATATCGAGTGATATTTTGTGAAGCTAAATTTAAAATTTGGTTTTAGTACTGTACTTTAAAGACTCCCAACTGTTCACATTTTTGTAAAACTAAAAATAATACACGTTGATAGAATCGATTTTTTTAAATATCCCGCACATTTTATACGCATTGACGTTTGGATCGAGATCGGTTCCTCTCCCTCAAATGTAACCTAAATTTTAGGTTTTAGAAGCAAACACAAGGAAAACTTGGAAAATATTAGGATTCCAAAGAAGAACTGAGCAATTTGTTTGTTAATGGTATAAAAGACTAATTTTTTTAAAAATTTTATATTAAGAATTTGTTTTGTGCGTCATTTTTTAAAATTAAAAGTTCAAATGTTTAATTAACGTTTTTATTGAATAAAAAAAAAATGAGAGATTTTTTATATCAGTCTGCTGTTTTTTAATGGATCAGCTTACAAAAATCCGCGAGTTTTTAAATATCTGTTTCATTATATGTAAATGTATAGTTTTTTTAAGAAAAAAATTTAATCGCCTAGATAAAGTTTTAATTTTTTAAAATCGCTACCCTAGAAAAGCGCCAAGTAAAGGCTGAGTAAGAATATATGTATTTGAGTAAGCGGAAAAAAATTACGCTGAATAAAATGGTAAGAGCTGAGTAGTTCAAATAGCACAACACTTAGTTGCTGAGTCCACCTGAATGCACCCAATGTGTTCATTAAGAATTATAAATGTGAAGAATGCAAAGCATTTGGCTAAAACTGAGCAAAAGATGAGAGAAAAATCTACAAAAATTTGTCGAATTTGTTTACTAGAAATAGTAGAAACCGAGCAGTATTACTTTTTGAACGACAATAATTTAATGCTACAATTCAAATTGTTGAATCTTCTACCAAAAATTGTAAGTACAACTGATTATATTATATTGACTAACATAAACTTTCTTAAAGGATCTAAACATCACGCCAAACCCAATTGCTTGTAACAGATGTATGATTACAATTGAAGAAATATATGAGTTTAAGCAACTGTGTATACAAACCGAAACGACTATAATAAACTTGCAACAACAAGGTGCATTTAAAGAGTTGAATGTCGATAATATTAAAACCGAACCTTCAAACTTGCAAATCATCAGCGATGACTACTTGGAAATCAATAAGGGTGTGCCTGTGTGCATTGAAGAACCTACACAAACAGTACTGTATTATTGCTACAGGTGCAACTTCAAAACTAACAAAAAAATGATTTTGACTCAACACATAGTTCAAGAAAATGTAAAAGTGCAACACACTGGCAGGAAACCATTTAAAGGCAATATATCTGGCTACTGCTATGCTACTAAGTCAGGTTTAAAAAGGAACATGCATAACCACACTGGTGAAAAACCGTTTAAATGCAATATATGTGATTATTGTAGTAGTCAAATGGATAGTTTAAAAACACATATGCGTAAACACACAGGTGAAAAGCCATTTAGATGCAATATATGTGATTACTGCTGTACCACGAAGTCAGGTTTAAAAAGGCATATGCATAAGCACACTGGGGAAAACCAATTTAAATGTAGTATATGTGATTATTGCAGTAACCAAAATCAGCGCTTGAAAGTTCATATGCGTAAGCACACTGGTGAAAAACCATTTAAATGCAGTATATGTGGTTACTGTAGCAACCAAGTCCAAAATTTAAAAAGGCATATGCACAAGCACACTGGTGAAAAACCATTTAAATGTTACATGTGTCTTTACTGCTGTACCACCAAATCAGAGTTAAAAGTGCATATACGTAAGCACACTGGTGAAAAACCATTTAAATGCAATATATGTGATTACTGCTGTACCACCAGCTGGGCTTTAAAAGCACATATTTGTACGCACACTGGTGAGAAACCATTTAAATGCAATATATGTGATTACTGCTGTACTACCAAGTCTGATTTAAAAAGGCATATGTGTACGCACACTGGTGAGAAACCTTTTAAATGCAATATATGTGATTACTGCTGTACTACCAAGTCGAGTTTAAAAAGGCATATGCGTCACCACAATGGTGAATACTGATTTCAATGCATTGTATGTTACTGCTGCTGCTGTAGACAAATTACACAGTTAAATACACATAAGCGGGAGCACAATAGTTATACTTATATTGTAGTTTTATACTTACAATAAAAAATTATCAATAATTGTGAACATTGATGATTATGAATATGTTACCGATAAATAATAAACTCGGCAACAGTGTAATATATTGAATGAATTCCTATTATTAGAAGGATGAACAATTGTTTAAGATTATTTCAAACGTTTTGCACAACTCTGCAACATCCCTACACATTAGCACGCCAAGTTTTCACAGGTTCACATGGAATCAGAGCTCATAAAGCTCTAAAAATTTTGATAAGCCCCCTGAAGAAGTGCAGTACGATAAATTATGTACTACCCTCGTAAACTACATTACAAGAAACAATTTGTGGAAAGCATAAACTTTTTGTTGCTTTTAGGCAAATCATGCGAAAAAGTAGTGAGTCAATTGAAATTTACTCATTAAGTTTGAAAGAAGGTCCTGCTTATTTGTGAATATGGAGCATCGACAAAATCGTTACAGGATGTTAATCAAACATCTACATGTTTGTGAATTTTGCGAAATGTGATGAAATAATAACAAGAAAACATTCTACATTGAAAGAAGCATCCGATATTGCACATACTCTCGAAGCTACTCAGCAAACATGTGAATAACGGCCGTCAGTCGGGCTATTGTCGTCAATGCTCAAAAAAGATGTAAGGTCTCATACACATTTTTGTTTTTTAGTCGCGGTCCCATGGTATGGGACCCTACAATTTCGTTTACTAGTTTTATGTATAATTCTTTGTAATTATATATGATTTTGGCCTTACTTGTTCTAAAGTTTCAACTTTAGCTGTGTTGATTCGTAACCAAAACCTCAGTACCCACTGGGACGCCAATTATATATAACACTTTTTCAGTTTAAAATGATGTTTGTGCACGTATTTATAAGTGTTGGGACTAAAATATGTGATGTATTTTTTATGGATTTTAATTATAAACAAACACAATTTATTAAATTTTTACATAACATTACATAATAATTATTTTGACAGAGGCCATCTTTATAATTATAAAAAACAGTTTTTATCAACATGTAAAAAGAAAACATTATTATATGAAAATACAAATTCACAATATCCCCTCTTATTGAATATAATAATTATTCTATCTATTTATTGGCACTCTCTCAATTCCAAGATTACTTATCCTTTACATATACATTTGACACACTTAAGCTAGAGATACATTCATTAAATTTCACCCTACCTAAAGGTTTGGTCAGTGCGTCCGCAGGCATCTTTGAAGTTGGCATGTAAGCCAAGGTTATACTTTTATCATAAAAACAGTTTCGAACGTAATGGTATCTTATGTCTATATTTTTCAAAAATACTGCCTCTTTGCTTGCTTCAGACAAGCCTACATATTCGGCCTCCGTAGTGGATTGTGCTACGCACCTTTGTTTCTTTGACTCCCATGATATCAAACAATCCCCGAATTTAAATGCATATCCGGTATAAGATTTTCTCTCATTATCATCGCTCCCCCAATCCGCGTCTACATATCCCACTAAATTATCATCGGAATTTTTAAAACTAAGACCTAAATCGCATGTTCCTTTTAAGTATCTCAACACACGTTTTGCCATTAACCAGTGTTCCTTTCTGAATGACGAATTAAATTGGCTTAAATAACTAACTGCATACATAATGTCTGGTCTGGTACAGACCGCCAGATACATCAACCCACCAATAAGCTCACGATAAGGTAAGTTTTCATCTATGTCCTCATTACATCCTAACTTAGATCCTAATTCTAGAGGCGTGCTAACAGGTTTGCACTCACTCATGCCAAATTTATTTAATAGTTTCTTAATATAAGCATTTTGATCTAGAAAGTAACACCCATCTTTTCTCTTTACTCTCATTCCTAAAATATGTGACACTGGACCAAGTTCCTTTACTTTTAAACATAATTTTAGTTCAGATTTAATTTCCTGCATCAAATTACCATCATTACAAAATAATAAAAAGTCGTCAACATACAACGCCATAATTGCAATACTTTTGTTTTTCCTACGAATATAAATACATGGTTCACTGTCACATTTACTAAATCCTAATTTACTTAATACTTGATTACATTTTTCGTTCCAAGCACGAGATCCCTGTTTTAATCCGTAAATTGCCTTTGACAGTTTGCACACTTTGTTTTCACTTCCCTTTTCAACAAAGCCTTTTGGCTGTCTCATGTAAATTTCCTCTTTTAACTCACTATTAAGGAATGCCGTTTCCACGTCTAAGTGCTCTATGCACATATTATATTTTATAGCTAATGCAAAAAGTAGCCTAATAGTGGAATGTCTAACTACAGGGGCAAAAGTCTCCTCATAATCTACCCCATACTTTTGGGAAAAACCCCGCGCAACCACTCTGCACTTGAACCTATCTACCTTTGCCACTAGCATCCCTTTTAATCCTAAACACCCACTTAGAGTCAATGAGGTTTTTATCAGGAGGTAAATCTACAAGGGTCCATGTTTCGTTTTTATTTAATGATTCAATTTCTGACTCCATGGCCCGTTGCCACATTTGCTTATTTATACTTGACATGGCCTCCTTGTAAGTTTCCGGCTCCTCGTCATTCATCCCTTCACTATAAAGAACGTGATCAGGATATTCCTTTGCTACTCTGTCCCTCAAAGGGTATCGCCTACTTACAACTTGACCCTCATCTGCTTCATCAGAAGTTTCAGGTAACTCACCATCACTATCTGACAAGTCACTACTTTTATTCATATCAGAAACTTCGACATCTGAATTATTTTCATTTAAATTTTCAGTTAAGTCGCCCTCCGGCACATAGTTTTCTAAATAACTAATGACATTTTCAATGTTAAGTGGTTCTATTTTGTTATTCTTCCACGATTTTAAATTGCTAAGTGACATATTCTCAAAGAAAACTACACTTTCCGCTAATGTAATTTTACTCGGCACACTAGGGTCTACTAACTTATAACCTTTCATTCCCTCTGGGTAACCAACAAAAATTTTTGCTTGAGCCTTAAAATCCCATTTCTTTCTTTTCTCCTTTGGAATGTACACAAAAGCAATACAACCAAAGACCTTGATACGAGTTAAATCTACTTTGTTTCCACTCCATTTTTCTTCAGTAGTACAACCAACTAACGCCCTTGTGGGTGACCTATTCTTTAAGTATATTGCCGCCTCACAAGCATATTGCCAATAATGTTTTTCTAACCCACTATCGCTTAGCATACTCTTAGCCTTATCAACTATTGTCCTAACTGACCTCTCAATGACCCCATTTTGTTCATGATCATAGGGAACCGATTTTTCATGCTTTATACCATTATTACGTAGAAACCCCTCAAGTTCCTTGTTCACATACTCGCTACCGCAATCAGTTCTGATAGCTTTAATTTGTAGCCCGGTCTCTTTTTCAACATTGGACTTGAATAATTTAAAATAATGTCCAACTTCATCTTTTGAACTCAAGAAATAAGCGAATATTTTCCTAGTATAATCGTCTTCAAATAAAAGCATATAATTTTTACCTTGAATTGACTTTATATTCATTGGACCCACGACGTCTGAATGAATCAAGAGTAATTTCTCATTTGCGCGCCGTCCACTAGCCTTAGGAAACGGGGTACGAGTCATTTTCCCTTCAACGCAGGGGATACACGGTTCTGACTCCTTATAGTTAAAATCCATACCTACAGATAACTTATCTTTTAGTACTTTCATGCTTTGACCACTCAAATGTCCTAGCCGTCTATGCCAAAGCATCTGATCTTTTTCACTTTTAACTATAAAACAATTATGTGAAACCGAATCTAAATTTTTAGGTATAATATTTGGTTTTTCTACTGTTTCTAATTGGTAAACACCATCGACCTGGCAACAACGGAAAGCTATGCTTCCCTCTGGACGAGTAATCGCAGGCTGCAAAGTGTACACAACATTGTAAGAGATAGAAATAGTATTTGTCAACAAACGGTACGCACTACTTGTCAAACGACAATTGTATTTGTTTACTTTTACATATTCCTACTTCAAGCTAAATATACATTGTATTTATATTTCATGTTTAAAGTTTGATTCAATTCATTTTACTATCTACGTACTTCAAATTATGCTGCTAGAACCGATTCTAAAATTTGAGGTTATAAGTATGTCAACATAAATTGACAAGTAGTGCGTACCATAACAATAAACAAATGTATTTCCTTTTCTACATGTTTGAGACAAACAAACACATTGCAAAAGTATACAGATTACTCGTCCAGAGGGAAGCGTAGCTTTCCGATGTTGCCAGGTCGATGGTAAACACCATCAGTACACCTAGCAGCCGCAATGACCTCGCCTTTTACAATGACATTGTCTGCAGAGTAAATATTGCAACCTTTTGAGTCAAACACAACAACATTGTTATTTTGTACTAATTTACTAACCGACAAAAGGTTTGCAGACAAATTTGGAACATATATATACAACATCATTCATTTGAACTTTAACGCCCCTTTTTAGATTTACAAAAATATTTCCTTGGCCCTCAACATCAAGTTGCTCAT
Organism: Aquatica leii; assembly: GCA_035610365.1. Lineage (NCBI taxonomy): Eukaryota > Metazoa > Arthropoda > Insecta > Coleoptera > Lampyridae > Aquatica > Aquatica leii. The sequence goes on from CM069438.1 coordinate 13,124,390, forward strand.
TATTAGCAATAGTTACAGTTTTATAATTTGTATTGCTATTAAAATTTTCAAATGAATCTTTTGACTTGGCAAAATGCGTCGTCGCACCCGAGTCAATATACCAACCCCCTGATTCTACTTTTACAGATAAAGCAGTGAGCCAATTATATGATTTGTCCCCTTTGCTGCTAGAATTATTAGTCTGATTCGTACTTTCAGTACTTTTCTTCTGACCGTTACCATTATCTTCACCTTGTAGCCTGTTCCTCGTCTTGAACCAACAGTATTTAGCCGTATGACCAGCCTTCTTGCAGTGAAAACAGGTTTGACGAGCTTGATATCCTCCTGAGGGATGATTGGGTCTTCTCCCCACCGCCTCACCTCGTCCTCCTCCACCCTTGGCTGCAAAAGCCGCACCACTTTCATTAATTTCCCTGCAAGATGCTTCTCGTTCTCTCGCCTCCGCAATAAGTTTTGATCCTACGTCATCAGCTGTAACACCTTTTAGATTGTGTTTTATAACAGTTTTAAATGCCTCATATTCAGGAGAAAGGCCTCTTAACATTAAAACAGTTGTTAAGTCATCATCTATTGGTTTTCCCATTTCTTGCAACTGGCTAGTTATTTCTTTAAATTTCAACACATAACTATCTATATTATCTTGAAGTTTTATCTCCAATAATTGGTCTAGAAGTACAAGTCGTCTATTTATTCCTTTATCATCATAATTTTTTATTAAAATTAACCATGACTCAAAAGCTGTCTTTGAATTTCTAACCAGAGGTTTTGGACCATTTTCCAAGCTAAGTGCAATTTTCGTCCTCGCTCTTTGTTCTTTCTTTTTATCGGTACACAATGCATTTCCATCTTTGTCTACTTCGATACAATCATACAAATCTTCATGCATTAAACACATTTCCATATCATACTTCCAACTTTGATAATTTTCAATCCCCTTTAATTTAGTAATATTTGGAATTGAACTTACAAAAGTAGACATGGTTTTTAGTACTTGTGCTTGTTCTTGATTGTTCACTTCATTTCCATTTAATCCATCCATATTTCTGTTTGTTTATTCATTGAATATATTAATCACAAACTTCACGTTTAACTGGGCGCATAACCTGATGTATTTTTATGGATTTTAATTATAAACAAACACAATTTATTAAATTTTTACATAACATTACATAATAATTATTTTGACAGAGGCCATCTTTATAATTATAAAAAACAGTTTTTATCAACATGTAAAAAGAAAACATTATTATATGAAAATACAAATTCACAATAATATGTTATATCTGTGTATTTGTTTAATTTACTGTAATTTGGTATGTCTTAACTTTCCGATGTTGATATTTTTGATTACAAATCGATTACTTTATAAACCTAAGTTATGTAATTGTATCTAACATTTAAACCGGTGGGGTTCATTTCTTCTACTGCGGGTCCCACCGAACATAAAAAAAGGAGGTCACTTGATGATCACAGCGAGATCTTGCTACATACTTTTGGTTCGGGGGAATTTAAATTTTTAAATCGAATAGGTTACATTACAGTAACTTTAAAATTTTCATTCATACATAAAAATTAAAAAAAGAAACAAATCAAAACGACTGTAAACTCTTAGTTTATTTCTAGAGATAAACATATAATCCTTGGTCTATGCAGTTTTAAATACGTTTGATTCAAAGTTAGTGCAAAAATGATGTTAATCTAAAAAATCAGTAAGCTTATCATAAAAGTCGTTACGTAAAAGTGGCTTCAGAAAATTGCTTTATGTAGCGCGGGACAGTTAATTAACTAATCAGAACATGAGTTAAGTTTAAAGAGTTGATGTTGCTAGAACTAGAACCATGCTTAACTTTTTATAGCGACGAAATATGTTTGTCATCATTTATCATTGTTCCGTTTCATATTTTGGTTTAGGTTGAGAGGTTATGATTGTTTGAATATGTGATTTGTTGTATAATAGGGTACAGCTTCTCAAATTTATTAATTAAATTATTCGCAGTAAACAGACACCTTTAATTTTATTGCGATGCTTAGCCAATCCAGTTAAAAGGTTTTGTAAGGTTAGATCTATTTAGTTACAAATATCTGTCGTGTCAATTTACTTCTGTGAATTGTTGCGAAAATTACACACGGTTTTTAAGTTGTCGCGCGCTACACAACACAACCATTTCCTGAAGTGAAGCCACTATGAAATTTTGTAGGAGCGGCAACGTTGCATACAGAAATTGTAGTATTCCAGCAATCACCAGTGTTGTTCTTAGGTGCACAATACTGCCAAAACTTGCACAGTGGCACCTTTTTAAAGAAAAGTACACAATGATTGTCTAGTAAACTTTTACTGTGCTTTTACTGTTGAATAAATTAGCTACTTTTAAATTCAAATGTGCACAGTTGGCGCTAAAATGTACACACTAGCAGCGCAACCAACTGCACTTATTGACTTATGAAAATAACCTAGGAACAGCGCTGACAATCACAAACTGTCACTGACCTTTTTTATTATGAGTTGTAACTGTGGTTCTAACACAAAGGATAATATAAGTGCAACTATCTTTGGCCAACACTCAGCAAAATGAATGAAAACATTGGAGAAAAATCAACAAAAATTTGTCGAATTTGTTTACTCGAAATAGAAAATGAGCAGTATTACTTTCTGAATAACGAAAATAAGTTAATGCTACAATTCAAATTGTCGAACCTTCTACCAGAAATTGTAAGTACAACTGATTATATTTTTATCGACTGACAAATTTTCTTACAGGATCTAAAGATCACACGCAACCCAATTGTTTGTAACAAATGTATGATTGCAATTGAAGAAATATATGAGTTTAAGCAACTGTGTATACAAACTGAAATGACTATAAGAAAGTTAGGGCAAGAAAGTGCAATTAAAGAGGAGTTGCGAGCTAATATTAAAGTTGAACTTTCAAACTTGCAAATCATCAGCGATAATTATTTAGAAATCAATAAGGATGTGCCTGTATGCATTGAGGAACCTTTAAAGACAGGATTGTATTATTGCTACAACTGCAACTTTAATACTAATAAAAAAACGATTTTAATTCGACACCTGCTTCACGAAAATGTAAAAGTGCAACACAACGAAAAACCATTTAAATGTAATATATGTGATTATCGCTATACCACCAAGTCGGATTTAAAAAGGCATATGTGTAGGCACACTAATGAGAAACCATTTAAATGCAATATATGTGATTACTGCTGTACCACCAAGTCATGTTTAAAAAGACATATGTGTACGCACACTGGTGAGAAGCCATTCAAATGCAATATATGTGATTACCGCTGTATCAGCAAATCTAGTTTAAAAACACATAATTGTACACACACCGGTAAGAAACCATTCAAATGCAATATATGTCATTACTGCTGCAACACCAATTATTATCTAAAAAGGCATATGTGTATGCACACTGGTAAGAAACCATTCAAATGCAATATATGTGATTACCGCTGTATCACCAAATCTAGTTTAAAAACGCATATTTGTACACACACTGGTGAGAAACCATTTAAATGCAATATATGTGAATACTGTTGTACCACCAAGTCGGATTTAAAAAGGCATATGTGTAGGCACACTAATGAGAAACCATTTAAATGCAATATATGTGAATTCTGTTGTACCACCAAGTCGTATTTAAAAACGCATATGTGTAGGCACACTAATGAGAAACTATTTAAATGCAATATATGTGAATACTGTTGTACCACCAAGTCGGATTTAAAAAGGCATATGTGTAGGCACACTAATGAGAAACCATTTAAATGCAATATATGTGATTACTGCTGTACCAGCAAGTCATGTTTAAAAAGACATATGTGTACGCACACTGGTGAGAAGCCATTCAAATGCAATATATGTGATTACCGCTGTATCAGCAAATCTAGTTTAAAAACACATAATTGTACACACACCGGTAAGAAACCATTCAAATGCAATATATGTCATTGCTGCTGCAACACCAAGTATGATCTAAAAAGGCATATGTGTATGCACACTGGTAAGAAACCATTCAAATGCAATATATGTGATTACCGCTGTATCACCAAATCTAGTTTAAAAACACATAATTGTACACACACTGGTGAGAAACCATTTAAATGCAATATATGTGAATACTGTTGTACCACCAAGTCGGATTTAAAAAGGCATATGTGTAGGCACACTAATGAGAAACCATTTAAATGCAATATATGTGAATACTGTTGTACCACCAAGTCGGATTTAAAAACGCATATGTGTAGGCACACTAATGAGAAACGATTTAAATGCAATATATGTGAATACTGTTGTACCACCAAGTCGGATTTAAAAAGGCATATGTGTAGGCACACTAATGAGAAACCATTTAAATGCAATATATGTGATTACTGCTGTACCAGCAAATCATGTTTAAAAAGACATATGTGTACGCACACTGGTGAGAAGCCATTCAAATGCAATATATGTGATTACCGCTGTATCAGCAAATCTAGTTTAAAAACACATAATTGTACACACACCGGTAAGAAACCATTCAAATGCAATATATGTCATTACTGCTGCAACACCAAGTATGATCTAAAAAAGCATATGTGTATACACACTGGTAAGAAACCATTCAAATGCAATATATGTGATTACCGCTGTATCACCAAATCTAGTTTAAAAACGCATATTTGTACACACACTGGTGAGAAACCATTTAAATGCAATATATGTGAATACTGTTGTACCACCAAGTCTGATTTAAAAAGGCATATGTGTAGGCACACTAATGAGAAACCATTTAAATGCAATATATGTGAATACTGTTGTACCACCAAGTCGGATTTAAAAACGTATATGTGTAGGCACACTAATGAGAAACCATTTAAATGCAATATATGTGAATACTGTTGTACCACCAAGTCGGATTTAAAAAGGCATATGTGTAGGCACACTAATGAGAAACCATTTAAATGCAATATATGCGATTACTGCTGTACCAGCAAATCATGTTTAAAAAGACATATGTGTACGCACACTGGTGAGAAGCCATTCAAATGCAATATATGTGATTACCGCTGTATCAGCAAATCTAGTTTAAAAACACATAATTGTATACACACCGGTAAGAAACCATTCAAATGCAATATATGTCATTACTGCTGCAACACCAAGTATGATCTAAAAAGGCATATGTGTATGCACACTGGTAAGAAACCATTCAAATGCTATTTATGTAATTACTGCTGTACCACGAAGTCAGCTTTAAAAGCGCATATTTGTACACACACTGGTGAGAAACCATTTAAATGCAATATATGTGAATACTGTTGTACCTACAAGTGGGATTTAAAAAGGCATATGCATACGCACACCGGTGAGAAACCATTTAAATGTCATATATGTGATTACTGCTGTATTACCAAGTCGGATTTAAAAAGGCATATGCATAAACACACTAGTGAATAACCATTTAAATGCCATATATGTGATTACTGCTGTATCAGCAAGTCGTGTTTAAAAAGGCATATGTGTACGCACACTGGTGAGAAGCCATTTAAATGTAATATATGTGAATACTGTTGTACCACCAAATCGGGTTTAAAATTACATATTTGTACGCACACTGGTGAGAAATCATTTAAATGTAATATATGTTATTACTGCTGTACTACCAAGTCTGTTTTAAGAAGGCATATGTGTACGCACACTGGCGAGAAACTATTTAAATGCAATATATGTGATTACTGCGGTGCCACCAAGTCGGGTTTAAAAAGGCATATGCGTCAACACAATGATGAATATTGATTTCAATGCAATGTATGTTATTACTGTAGTAGACACATTTAAAAACGCATCGGCGTGAGAACTATAGTTATACTGATTTTAACAAAAAATACATATTCTTATATACCATTAACAAACAAATTGTTCACCTCTTCTTTGTTATCCTATAACATTCCGAGTTTTGTTAGCTTCTAAGACCTAAAATGTTCACTAAAATTTAGGGAATTTATAGTCTATTCAAACTGCCTCTGATATTTAATAAGCCTTCTATCAACGTGTAATTTTGTTTTGAAAAATTCTGAGCAGTTGGGAGTCTTTAAAATACAGTACTGAAACCAAATTTTTGATGTAGCGTCACAAAGAAATCACTAGATTTTTTAAAACCAGTAAAAAGTCAAAGCACCAGTGGGGTTCTAAAATCACCAAATCGGGTGCAAATTTCGCCAGTTCTACCACTAAAACAACACTTAAAAAGTATCTCTATTTGAGATCGTGATCATGGAATTACCCATAAAACACCTAACTAAAATAAAGTTTCCAATTGTAATGCACAGGGTGTACCATTGGTCATAACTGACAAAAAAACTACAGCGATGTTTAATTAAAACTTGTATAAATTACAATTTGAGCAAGCAAAAGTATTTAAACCATTCTGATACAACAAAAATTGTATTTAGATACAGTTACATTTTGTCCAATTTATGTTATGTAACAAGATACTAAAAAAGTATCCAGATACTGTATCTTAGCTGCTTGTATCTAGATACGTCACGACCATCGACCTAGCAACAACGGAACCATGTTAGTAGTTATATGATGCCGGTTCTGGCTCACTCGGGTAAGATCGGTAGGAGATCTTATTTTCTTCGACTGTGTTCGTGTGCGCTCGTAATTTTCAGACCGGTTTCGAATTTTAACTTCCGGTTTCAAATTTCTACTTGGTGTCAGATTACAGCTTCCGGTGTCGGATTACAACTTCCGGTATCGAATTACAACATCCAGTATCGAATTACAACTTCCGGTGTCAAATTTCAACGCCCGGTGTCAAATTTCAACTTCCAATGTCGAATTACAACTTCCGGTGTCGAATTACAACTTCCGGTGTCGGGTTGGAACTTCCGGTATCGAATTTCAACTTCCGGTGTCGGATTACTGCTTCCGGTGTCACATTTCATTGCTGTGCATTGTCATCAAATTTTTTCGAGTTCATTAGCTATGATGAATCAACAAATTTTCTATAATGAACTTACGGTGTCTACTTTGTTTCCGCTGAAGTTCAATCATCTGCAAAAAACGCTGAATTAACTACAAAGTTCATATACTTCGTTTTTTTTTTTTTAAATATGACTTCTTACAGATTCATAAATTTTTTTATAGCACTTATAAAATCAAATCAATGAAAATCACATATTTATTTAAGTAATTATTGTATGCAATTCAAATAGTATTACAGTTAAATTTATTATGTTACAATTAAAATTTATAATTTATTTTTTATAAAGACTAACAAAACAATGTTTTTTTCCTGCAGATTGTATTATATTTTATATTACATTTAGCAATTATTTTTGTTTTCAAGCTTATAAAATATTAATGTCATGAATGAAAAAATTATTAATTTATTTAATTTATAGTATATACACTTATGCGTTTGGTTTAAGATTGCAATTTTAAGAATACATTTTTTAAAACATTTAGTTGCGTTAATGGCGGCATGAGTCGAATGAACTCTTTGATTATGTTACATTTAATATATTATATGCATTTAAAAGTGTTTAGTAATCGAAAATTTTAATTTTAATTTAGAATGTAAATTTAAAAAATGAGCAATTAGTTCTTAATATAAATTCCATTCATAATTACTATTTATATACACAAACAAAATGCTGATTTAACTATTGAGTAAATTTCATGTTACAAATCTAGACATTGCGAAGAATGTAGTTATATAATTTCTTCAATGAAAAATTAATCCATTTATTTAATTTAGATTATAGTATTAGAAATATTTTAACTTTACTTACATTATTATAGTAACATAAAGAAATTGCTTTTTCCACAGATGCTATATTATACGAGGGTCGTTAGCATATATTTTTTTTTGTTGACTTTTTTTATTATTACAGGTTGAGAACGTTTAATGATTAAATTTTTATTTATTATTAAATACGCTACCAACACCTTAAAATAACAAAATTCACTAAGTTTGTAAGATCCACCCGATAAATTTGATTAAAATAATAACTGAAATCAATACAAAACGGTACATATTAAAATTACAATTAAAATAAAAGACTAACGTTAAAGTGTTTTCTCAGCATATAACCAGTCGTTGACACTCATAATTTTGTTGATTTGCATTATTCAGCTTTGATTATAAATGTTTATAATATAAATTGTTTTATTACATGTTAAAAAAACTCTATTTGCATTATTAGCACTTATAAAATCAAATCAATGAAAATCACTAATTTATTTAAGTAATTATTGTATGCAATTCAAATAGTACTACAGTTAACTTCATTTAAATTACAATTAAAACTTATAAATCATTTTTTATAAAGACTAACATAAAAATGTTTTTATTCCCGCAGTTGATATATTTTATATTACATGCAGATCGTTTTGCCGATTAATGTTTACAAGCTGATGAAATATTAATTTCATGAATGAAAAAATTATCAATTTATTTAATTTAGGTATGGCATATATACTTATGTGTTTGGTTTGAGATTGAATTTTAAGAATAGCTTTTTAAATCATTTGGTTGCGTTAATATATATTTTTTTACATCGATATGTAGGAAACTATGAAGTTGTTAGTTAGATAGTAAATCTACAATAAAATCCATTCATCGTTCCAAACTAATACCACTAATTTTATTTTAAATTCATTAAACAAATATGTACAAACATAAAGAAAATAAATGTACACTAAAACATATAATATCGCATATAATCTAATTGCGTTCGATGTGATGGTCGGGAAAGCACTACTTAAGTTCGATAACGGTCGGTGAAGTTCGAGTTGAAGCGTAAACCTTCGACAGTTCGTACATACTCGTGCAGCCCCGTAAATCTTTAAAAGTTTATAAATAAACCTCGCATAGTTTGCAACCAGCGATGCCAGTTTGTTACATTTGTAACAAATCTGTTACTTTTCCTAAACATTTGTTACACTGTTACACCTTTTATGGTTTTGTTACGTTTTTAAATAACAAAAGAAATTATATTAAATTTAAAATGCTATCTCTGCATCTGCGCAATAAGTTACGATGCATATATAGTTAGATCCAAAGATAATGTTAAATCTATGACATATATCTATTATCTTATAGCGTCTATAGTAACCACAGAACTATCTATAAGCGATCGAAGAATGATAATACAGATTTCTGTTACATTCATGCGAAGTGTGGGCAGTTTCATTCTATAGGCGATTCAAACTAAGCGATACGCTAACTCGCGGCGACAATTTGAACTACCGTTGCAATGATAATTTAATACGCGTACTTAATTTGTTGCTGTTTTATTTTGAATTTCTGCTGTGTTCTTAAGTATATTTCGGAAAAAATGCACATAATTAACAATTATGGAACTGAGAAACTTGTTGAACAACATGCTGTCCGGGTGGTGCAGTTATAACTTGGGAAATCTGTTAGAAAAAAATATGAAACTTTGTTTGTAACATTTTTAAATATAACATTATTTTTATCAAACAAGTATATATTTAGTTGTTATTAGATATAATTCTACATTAGCGCCAATGATAAAATTACATACATTCAGACAAACTGCCCGGCACTTGAAAAATAAGGGCTTGGACACCACATTTGCTTTCCATACAATATCTCACAGTTAGAATTACAACTGAAATAGCAAGCAAAACACTTCGAAGTAAACGTGCTGACCATCACTTTATTACAAAAAAAATTACATAAAGCCGGTGCCTGATGAAGTTTGCGATGACAAAACAATGTACCTACATGTAAAGTTAAATTGATTTCTTAGTGACTAATTGTACTATTAAGAGCCCAATCCAACTATGCTGTCTGTAAATTGAGTTGTAAGTAATTATTGTGTTGTTTTATAGCACTAAACTAAACCACAAATCTATTAAACCACAATAAAACGACTAGTGAATGCAATTTCTAACCTATATACAAACTAATTTAGAATTACAAATAATTTAAGTAAATCTTATGCAATGCTGAAAAAACTTATCAAACTATAAAAAAAGGTTATAAAGTACATTAATTAAGCTTTGCTTTTCAGAAAAAGCTTGTAACAACACAAAAAGAAGTAGTATAAATAGTATGGAAATAAAGGCAATTCTGACGTTTATCATTGCAACGTTAATTCGTTCTTTGCCGCTAGAGGCGCTTGAATCTTAAATTGAATCGCCTATCCTCCAGGGGGTATTCGCTTCATACAAATTTTATGTACAACACGATTTTCTGAACCATCTATGATTGGCCTAAGAATTATTTTGACATTTGTGATTATTTACAGCTAAGATGCAAACCTTTCAATGATGTCATTCGCGCACAGTTTATTTCAAATATTATTTCGCGTTTATTTAGCCTGTTCAGCATTTTTTCCTATCCTCATTAGTCATCATATGAATTATGATTGTTGTTTGGTTTTTTAAGTTCGGTTTTTTATTGTGTTTTAAATGGATAGGTAAGAAAATTTAAAATTATAACGAAATGTACCTAACTTTTTACATCATAGATTTATTTCTGTTGATAAGAAAACTAGCAACGATGATGAATTAATAATAAACAGCAATTTAGAACCTGATTTAGATGCAGGCAATTCAATAAAAAAAATCAAGGTTGATTACAATTCTAATCGCAAATTCAAAGAGGAGTGGAAACGCAAATTTAAATGGTTAGATAAAGATTTAAATACAGAAAAACCATATTGCAAAAGCTGCAAGAAATTTATAATTGGTGGTATCAGTCACATTGAAAGGCATGAGAAAACCAACACCCATGAAATAAATTACAGGAAAGCATTTAACACCCCCACAATAACAACTTATTATGATAATAGGATAGAAAAACATTGTGATCTTGTTAAAACTGCAGAATTAAAACTAACTGTGTTTTTGCATGAGCATAACTTACCTTTCAGTCTTATGGATCACTTACCGGGTTTGCTTAAATCTGTATGTCCAGATTCAAAAATAGCCAAAGAGGTAAAATGTGCACGTACTAAAGCAACAGCATTAACAACTGGGTGCTTAGCCCAACACCAATTAGATTTAATTAAACAAGATCTCAAAAATAATGTTTTTTCACTAATCATAGATGAAACTACAGATATTGGCACAGTAAAGTCATTGGCTTTAGTAGTAAGATATTTTAATAATAACGAATGGAAAGATCGATTCTTTGGATTAATAAAACTAAGCTCCTGCACGGCTGAAGATTTGTTCTCTGCAATTTGTGCATATTTTGAGAAACTACAGATTCCAATAGAAAATTTAATTGGGTTTGCGTGTGATAATGCTTCCGTTATGATGGGTAACATAAATGGAGTGCAAGCTCGATTCAAACACATTCTACCAAACATATTTGTTCTGGGTTGTGTGTGTCATTCCTTCCATTTATGTTCTTCAGCAGGAAAAAAATTACCTAGATCTTTAGAGGATTTTATTAGAGGGATTTATAATTATTTTACGCATAGTTGTAAAAGACTAGAAAAATTACTAGAATTTCAGGTTTTTCTTGAACTAAAACCTCACAAACTGTTATATCCATCTCAAACTAGGTGGCTATCTCTTCAGGTAAAGATTACTTTTTTAAAATATCTATATTGTACATGATTTTTTTTATAGGCTGCTATTAACCGAGTGTTGGAAAATTGGAATGCTTTAGTTCTTTTCTTTACGGAAGAATGCTTTCAAGATAACTTACATTCTACTCAAGTAATTCTCAATTCAATAAAAAATCCAATATCTAAGGTTTATTTTAATTTTTTGGCATATGTTTTAGAGTTTGTGAACAAACTAAATTTAGAGTTTCAGTCTGAAAAACCAAAATTGCATCTTTTATTAAATAGAGTTCAAGATTTATATAGAAGTATTTTAAGAAATTATATAAAAAAGCATTATTTAGACAACACACCTTTAATAAATGTTGAACCATCCAACCCACAAAATTTTATTGAACTGCAACAAATTTATTTTGGTGCAAAAGTTGAATTATTATTGGTTGAGCAGAATATAAACGAAAATGACTTACATAACTTTAGACTGAGATGTTTGGATTTTTATATTGAACTTTGCCTACAAATTAAATCTAGATTTAACTTTGCCGACCCCGTGCTAAGTTATACAAGAAATTTTAATCCAAAAACTGCATTAAGTGGTGCTGTTAGCAGTATTGCCGTTGAAAGTGTAAAGCTTTTTCCAACACTTGTTGACGACGTAGAAAACTTAAATATTGAGTGGCGGTTGTTAGCTGACTTAAGTGAACTTAAACAATATGAAAACAATTCAGTGCAGGAGTTTTGGGTAGAAATATTTAATATTAAAAATGAATTAGGTACTTTCATGTTTCCAAGTTTAGCAAAATTAGTTAAAGGAGTTTTATCTTTACCACATTCTTCTGCATGTGCAGAAAGAGTATTTTCTCAATTGAACATTCTAAAAACAAAAACTCGAAATAGACTTCATGTCAGTACTTGTGATAGCATTTTACAAGTAAAAGAATTATTAGGAAACGATACTTGTTATACTTGGGAACCAAGTAGTTCTTTGTTACAACAAAAGGTTGTATATAAATAGTTTAAGTAAAAATACTTTTTGAAGAATCATCCAAATAAATATATATGTATTGTTTTTACATGTTAGCCAGAACAATGTTTTATTTGTTTATGTTTTTTAAATTATTTTTGTATGTATTGTTCAAATAAAATCAGTTTATATGCTTTATTAGATATAAAGTTTTCACTACGAAACATAAAAAATTATTTTGGGTAAATGGTGTATATTTATTTATTTCAAATTTATATAAATAAATATACACCATTTACTCAAAATGATTATTAGTTTATATCAGTTTATATGCTGTTTATATTCAGGTGACTTTTTTATCTTTCCGATAGATGGCGTAAATTTGCGCATTATAGATACCTACGGAACCGATAATTACAGTTTGTTACGTTTCAATCCGATTTGTTACTTTTTTTGGGCATTTTTGTTACTTCGAAGAAAGATTTTCTGGCACCGCTGTTTGCAACATTAGTTCATTCAAAATTTCATAATTCATTTTTATGTGAGTACTTTTAACCCTAAAGATTTTAAGTATTTTTTATTCTTTTCTGTTAAGCGATTGATTTTAGCAGACCGACTGAAAACTTTTTTATTATTTTTTGTATTTATATAGTTTTTCGTCGTTTTGCTAGTGTTTAAATGTTTACTCTGAGATGAACCCGTTTAAATTTAAATAGCGTTAAAGACGAGGGAAAGAAAAAGTACAAGCTGCGCAAAAGCACAGATATAGGTTTCGAGGGTAGAATTTAAAAAGAAAGGGAAAGTTGGGGGGATTGTTATCGACCTCGCCTTAAGTCGAATCGGTATCAGTGATTTTAAAAATTTTGTTTACATTTTCTTTGTGGTGATTGTGTATTTGTAGGTACGTAAATACATGTAATAGCGTTAACTAGTGTAAAAGATGCCCGATGTGATCCCATTTTTAAATTTTTTTGTTTCCTAAATTTAAATATAAGAATGCTTGGGCGTGGCTGTAAAAAGGACGCTTCGGATGGAATTGAAATTTATCGTTTCTTTGTTTGGCAATTTTAATAACTTCATTTAGCATGTGTAGTTTTTGTACAAAACATTTAGAATTAGAACTGTAACTACAATAATTAACCGTTCATTTTCACGTTTAAACATTATGAAACTGTAAGGGGGCGTGTATTAACTGTTCTTTCTTTTTAAAAAGGACGCTTCGGATGAAAGTGAAATTTATCGTTTCTTTGTTTGGCAATTTTAATAACTTCATTTAGCATGTGTAGTTTTTGTACAAAACATTTAGAATTAGAACTGTAACTACAATAATTAACCGTTTATTTTTACGTTTAAACATTATGCAACTGTAAAGGGGCGTGTATTAACTGTTCTTTGTTTTAAAAAGGACGCTGCGGATGAAATTGAGATTTATCGTTTCTTTGTTTGACAATTTTAATAACTTCATTTAGCATGTGGAGTTTTGTACAAAACATTTAGAATTAGAATTATAACTACAATAATTGACCGTTTATTTTTACGTTTGAACATTGTGAAACTGTAAGAGGTGTGTACTAACTGTTCTTTGTTTTAAAAGGGACGCTTCGGGCGAAATCTAATTTAACGTTTTTATTTGTTTGCCATTTCAATAACTTCGTTTAGCGTGTATGATTTTGTATGAAACATTGAGGATTAGGAATGTAGCATCAGTAATTTACCATTGTATCCGTAAATTTAAATGTTACCAAATGCAAGGGGCGTGTGTTTTACCCGTTACGTAATAATTCCTTTGTTGTCAAAAGGACGCTTTTCATATTTCTAGCTTATTTGGTTTTGCTGTGTTATTTGTGTACGTATCATAGGTTTTAGAAACAATTGGCACTAATTTATTGAGTTATTTTTTTTTACACTATAAATCATAATTTCAAAATGTTCGTCCTTGATTTTAATTCAAAAGTATCGTAATAATTTGTTTGTTTTTTGTTGTTGTTTATAATTTGATGATACAAACGTCGATCAAAGCTTGGACATACTTTTTTTTTGTCGTAACAGTTACCTATTGATGGTGATCATAAGAGGTTTGATAACGGATATAAAGACCTTTGTGTGTATTGCCTTGTAGAATGTAAATCTAATATTTTTCTACCGTGACTGGACAACAACGAACGGCTGCAGGTAGTTCTCATACTATGAGGACCCTGTGTATGATTTTTGTGAAGTAGCGTATCCTAAGTCTATGGTATAGACAGGTGCCTGCTTCGATATATGTATTAAAGTCGCGGTAGGTTGCTTCCATGTTATGGGGCCCTACATTTTCGTTTACTTGTTTATGTATTACTTTTATTATGTGCATTATTGATTTTACCTATATGTTTTTGGCCTTACTTGTTGTTCCAAACTTTCAACTTTAGCTGGGTTGATCCGTAACCAGGACTCCAGTGCCCATTGGCGGGGGCGCCGATTGTCTAACACGTCTTCAGTTTAAAATGATGATGTTTGTGCACGTGTTTATATGTGTTGGTATTTAAATCTGTTATCAGGTCTGTTTATTTGTCTAATTTACTGTAATTTGAGATGTCCTTGCTTTACGACGTGTGTTAATAGTTTTGATTACAAGCCAATTGTTTTATCAACCTAAATTATGTATTGATTTTACATTTTCATTCAGTTAGAGGGCCGGAGGGGTTTCTTCGCTCTGTTCTTCCCCTCCTACGACGGGTCCCACCGAACAGGCACGGTCTCGGTTAAAATTTAGAGTTAAACTCGAATAAAAATTACGATTCATTTTTTTATTGTGTGTTTTATTTAACCTACAACAGCCTTCCCACATATCGAGAGTAAGCAGTGTATAACGTACTTAATACAACGCAGGCAGAAGGGGGGGGGGTAACTACACGATCACAGCCACAGCGAGATGTCGCTACTTTTTGTTTGTTCGCGGGTTTTTAATTTCAAACTAGAGTGGGTTACATCACAACTCCAATTTTTATTTCTGCTAAACACAAGTCCCATTACGATGACTTATTATATTTTTTAAGATGCAGTCTAACCGTTATCACCTCTCCTCTAAAATCAACTAATTTTTGATCCTGATCTGTTATTTTTATAGTTATTTCGTCTATTTGCTTTGTGTTAATTGGTAAATAAATTACATTAGTTGGAGTTTCTATAATTTTATATCCTGGTGGGACTGTAGGAAAAAATTCATGAATCACATGTACTGGTTCGCCGTTTCGGAATGAACTGGTGACGATATTACATTCTACGCATAATGCGTTTAATCCAAAAATTTTACATGGAAAATCGGATATGTTTCTTAAATTTGCTTTCAGAATTCTAGGTTTGAAACCCAATAAACTACTAATCGAACCTTCCTTAGAGAAATCAATATCCAAAGTGCACTTAAGTTCAGATCGTAAAGTATTATTATTTCCTTTTATGCTTATTGTAGGAGCAGACTGAGCTTGATTTATATGTTTGTTTTCATGCTTTAAAAGTTGTTTACTTAAATAATTATTAATATCATCAATTTCATAAGAACCTTCAGGAATTTCTATACAGCGTTCTGCGCCATTTTGAAGTATAAAATGACATTTATTATTAGAGCTGTCTATATTCGCGATTGAATTTAACGTTTCTAAATTTATCAAACCCAAAACATAATCCTCATCTTCTAATATGATAGGAGGATAATATTTACTAAAAAGAACGGATTCCGATCCAGTCAGGGTAAATGTGGAAGACATTATGCTGCTTGTTACTCATTAATCTTTTAACTCAACCGCATCAGGAATATATACTAATCTTAAAGTTTAAGTTTAAACTATAGGTACCACTTAATGATATTCAAATCTTATTATCTGAAATTAGAAATGGGGCTTCTCGGTTACAAAGTAGTTGAGCACGCAAATTATCTATAAATTAGGAAATCATCTATTGTTTATCTATATTGACGGCTTATACAGTTTTTAATCTTTTATTTTGTGATATGTTGAATAAAAAAAGCAAAACTTTTTCTGTATCTACTCGAATTAATATCTCTTTCCATATTGATTACTAAAAAACCATATTATTTATCCATTCATCAAATGATAAATTGGCGCTTACATTATTCTTAGAAATATGTTGTAGATTTAATAGGTACATCCTGTTTGCAGACTATTCTAACTAAGGTTAGCATTATCATGAATTAATTGTTTTGGAATGCAATCATAGGTTTGACATAAGTAAAAACAATTTATGCTATTCTGGTGACCTATACTAAAATGCTCTCTCATTAAATTTTGTTTATCACACGCGACATCTACAAACAGCTTTGCAAACCAACCGCTTTGCAAACCGACCATTTTGCAAACTGACCACTTTGCAAACCGACCGCTTTACAAACAGGTGGTTTGTTTACAAACAGCTTTACAAACAGGTGGTTTGTTTGCAAACAGCTTTACGAACAGGTAATTTGTTTGCAAACAGCTTTACAAACAGGTGGTTTGTTTACTAACAGCTAGTCAGTTTGCGATGTTTTGGTTTTTGAACGATTAATCGGTTTGTTAAGACAGTTTTCACTTCCTCCTTTAGATCAATCAAAATTAACCACGCCCATTAACAACACTTCTAACATCATCCATCTAACAATTTCATTGTTAAAAAGCAAATTGGTTTGTTATATTGGTTTAATAAATATTAATCGGTTTGTTGAAACGGCTTCCGCATCATGCTTTAGAATTGACCACGCCTCTTAACCACACCTCTAATAACATTTATCTATCAATTTGATTGGTCAAAAACCAAATCAGCTGGTTACATTGGTCCGAATGTTCTAATTTGAAACCCGAATATTGAAAGTCAATACCCGAATTTGTAATTTGACACCACAAATCGGTTAATTTGAAATAGGAATATTGCAAATCGCCACCCAAATTTGTAATTCGACACAAAAATTTGTAATTTGACACCTGAAATCGGTTTGTTGAAGCGGCTTCAAAATCTATTTTTTGTTTGATTCTTTTTTAATTTTTTTAATTGTTAGTACCAAGTTTAATGATTTAGTTAATCTGTTTTCCGCTTCAACAAACCGATTTCAGGTGTCAAATTACAAATTTTTGTGTCGAATTTCAATATTCTGGTGTCAAATTACAAATTTGGGTGGCGATTTTCAATATTCCTATTTCAAATTAACCGATTTGTGGTGTCAAATTACAAATTCGGGTTAATATGTTTGTCTCACTCTTGACTACAGAAACTCACATTTACCATTCGGATCCTGCATGTTTATATAAGGACAACCTTCCCTATGATTCTCGAGCAAGTTTGTTAGTTTTCGGATTTGTTGCGCATTCATTGAAATTGTAAACGTTTGAAAATAATTAATATAAAAATAAAAGAAAAATAATCATTTTCACTTGCAGATAGAATAGCAATTTTGAAGCATTTTATTAAATTTTACAAAGATAATAGTATATTACTTACCTAGGGAGGAAAGTATAACTTTCCAACCCGCGTGTTGGAATGTCATACTTTCCTCCTGTGGTAAGTATACAATTTTTTATCACAGCGGGATCGAAAGTTCCTTATGTTGTTAATAAAGCTTGAAATTACTTTAGTGTTTTATTTACTACGATGATACAGGAAAAACATAAATTCATATTCTACTTAACACAACAACTTATTTTCATACATTACTTTTTTAATTCTTACTTCACGTCTCACTGCTACCAACTCTGCTATGATTTTAGCGCTCTTTTCAAAAGTCATTTATATTAACACCTTAAAATAGTATATTACACTACGAGGGCCGAAAGTTGAATTTTCGGCCCTGCGCGTCATGATGCCCCGAGGCGAAACCGAGGGCATCATGACGCGCAGGACTGAGGTTTCAACTTTTGGTCCGCGTAGTGTATACGATTTTTCTTCATAGCCGGTCGAAAGTACGTTATTAATTCTACTTTTTTTAACTTTAAATGTTGATAAGCATGTTTTTGATGGGGGCAGGCATCAAATACATTCGAAGAGTCAAGTCGTGATATTTTTTAAAAATAAATTAATTCCATTTTATCAAAAATGTGTTTATTTCCATTAGTTTAACAAATTATATTATTTATTATAAAATAAAACGATTTGTTGTAGCACCAGAATAAATAGTCCCTAGTTACGAGTATTAATACGCATGAGAAATTCTTTCCTTCCGGCGTTATAGAGGGCGCGCGTGTACTTCTCAAAGGGAGTAAATGTTCAACTTTCGTCCCTGCTATTAGGGACGCAAGTACGTACTTTCGACCGAGGTATGAAGAAAATAAAATTTATTGTTCTTATCTGTCATAAATTTTAATTTTTCGCTATTGTAAACCGTCTTTTACAGTTTTGGCAGACTTGTCAACATAAGCGTCAAAAATTAATTAATTTTGAATAGGTTATGTAACCCGCAATACACAAATGCGTACAAGCTGCTGAAAATAGGGGTTCATTCTTTGACATAAGGGTAACACACATCTTTGTAACCAGTATTACTATGTATAGATAATGTTAAGGGCAATAGCTTAAATTTAAATTTTACGCTTATACGATCAAATATTCCAATAGTATAATTTTTGAAAATAAAATCTCCGGATTTTTTTTAAATAAAAATGTTGGCTAACTTAACCACCAAAACACACGACAGTTATTCTTATGTCAATGAAGAAAATTGTAGTTCATGCTAAAATTATTGAATCAAATTCGATTAATTTCGATTAAAATCACCATTTAGATGTCCACTTATTTTGAAAAGAATAAAGAAACATTTTTTGTGACGAAGTTTTAATGATGTAAACTAGATTTGATCGTAGGAATCGCCCGGTTTCCTCTAGGTACCCGCTTGGCAAAAAGTTTTTATAAACAGCTCATAAAGATAACTTTTTAACGATCTGATACATATAGATCATATTGAAAAATTTATTGGTTGTTTTATTATGTAAAAAAACGTAATAATAGCAATAAACATAATAAATAGTCAATATTAGATATTGATTTATTAGCTTTTAAAGCAATCACCAGCATGTTGCATCTTTTCATCAATTCAATTTTTGTGTCATCAACAGCGTTCCATTTTCGAAGAACAGCTTCTGAAAAAATTAACTCAGTATGATTATTGATATTATTCAAAAAGAAAACCAAAATAAAGGTACAGTAAACTATCGATTAGTCTGTACAAGTAGCACTCAATATTTTTAAAACTAGATTGTACAAACAAAAAAGAAAACCTAGGAAATCTTAATCGACAATTTACTTAGACGATAATTCATAAATTCTATTTTTAAGAAATAGAAATTTTTTTATAAAACTTGACATTTAAAATCGCTAGTTTTGACTCTTCTATTATTTTTTTTAGATTGAAATTTTGTATGTAGGCTCTACTTTTTAAACTTGATTATTCTGCAAAATTTCGTTCGTTTATCTAAAAAACAAAAATTATGTTATTGTGGCTTATATTTTTATCAAGAAACTTTTGAAACTTGAAATTTTACATGTAGCTTTTAAGGGGTTAATTAAACGCCTCGGCAAAATTAAATTTTTCTTTCACAAATTAAATTTTTGTAGTAATATTTATTGTAGTACTTTTAATATGATAGTTTCAATTTTTATTACATTATTTTTTACAAATAAATAAATTATAGAAATTCGATTATATTATATTATATTATATTATATTTGTACGTTACTAGTTTGTAGTTAAAATACGTTGCGGTAGTTCAAATCGCTCTAGAACCAGTCTAAAGCCAACCCTTTTGTTCGAAGTTAGTGCAAAAAGTACGTTAACCTAATAAATCAGTACGTTTTTTCATGGAAATTGATACGGGAAAATTTGTAGTAGTGGCAACGTTGCATATATTTGCATATATCTTTGAATGCAACGTGCAACCAAAGCAAAATGTACAAAAACATGGAAGAAAAATCAACAAACATTTGTCGAGTTTGTTTACTAGAAATAGTAGAAACCGAGCACTATTACTTTCTGAATACTGACAATAACTTAATGCTACAATTCAAATTGTTGAACCTTCTACCAGAAATTGTAAGTACAACTGCTTATATTCTATCGAGTAACATAATCTTTCTTACAGGATCTAAGCATCACTCCAAATCCAATTGCTTGTAATAGATGTAAGATTGCCATTGAAGAAATATATGAATTTAAGCAACTGTGTTTACAAACCGAAACGAGTGTAAGAAACTTACAACAACAAGGTGCAATTGAAGAGGAGTTATCTGCTGACAACATTAAAGTCCAACTTTCACACAACGATAACTACTTGGAAATCAACAAGAAAGTGTCTGTATGCATTGAGAAACTTTCAAAAACACAGCTGTATTATTGCAACAATTGCAAGTTCAATACTAACAAAAAAACAATTTTGATTCGACACCTGACTCGTACACATGTAAAAGTGCAACACACTGGTGAAAAACGATTTAAATGCAATATATGTAATTACTGCACTATTAGCACGTCGCATTTAAAAAGGCATATACGTAAGCACACTGGTGAGAAACCATTTAAATGCAATATTTGTGATTACTGTTGTAACCAAATAACACATTTAAACAATCATATGCGTAGGCACACTGGCGAGAAACCATTTAAATGCAATGTATGTGATTACTGCTGTACCATCAAGTATAATTTAAAAAGGCATATGTTTATGCACACTGGTGAGAAACTATTGAAATGCAATGTATGTGATTACTGCACTATTACCATGCCGTATTTAAAAAGTCATATGCGTAAGCACACTGGCGAAAAACCATTTAAATGTAATATATGTAATTACTGCAGCAGCCGATTGGGAGATTTAAAAACCCATATGTCTAAGCATACTGGCGAAAAACCATTTAAATGCAATATATGTGGTTATTGTTGTATCAAGAAGTCAGATTTAAGAAGGCATATGGTGCGCATGCACACTGGTGAGAGACCATTTAAATGTAGTGTATGTGATTACTGCTGTACCATTAAGTCTGATTTAAAAAGGCATATGTTTATGCACACTGGTGAGAAATCATTTCAATGCAATATATGTGATTACTCCGCTATTACCATGCAGTATTTAAAAAACCATATGCGTAAGCACACTGGCGAAAAAACATTTAAATGCAATATATGCGATTACTGCAGCAGCCGATTGGCAGATTTAAAAAGCCATATGCGTAAGCACACTGGCGAAAAACCATTTAAATGCAAAATGTGTAATTACTGTAGTAACCAAATGGTACATTTAAAATCGCATATGCATAAGCACACTGGTGAAAAACCGTTTAAATGCAATAGATGTGATTACTGCAGCAGTCGATTGGCAGATTTAAATAGGCATATGCGTAAGCACAGTGACGAAAAACCATTTAAATGCAATATATGTGATTACTGCTGTACTATCAAATCTAATTTAAAAAGGCATATTCATGCGCACTGGTTAGAAACCATTTAAATACATTATATGTGATTACCGTTATATCATCAAGTAACATTTAAGAAGGCGTATGATGTGTACACACGTTGGGGAGAAACCATTTATATGCAATATATTGTCGTTGCGCCGTTAAAATGCGACGTTTATAAATTATTCAGTAGAGATGTTTTCTTTGTCATATATTTGCAATGCCGCCTCTAGGAATCGGGCAGCACTCAATTCCCGGCTTCGAATACATACAGTCGTATTAATTACTGTATCATTCAGTATATAAAACGTTTTCTTGTGCCTTTCTACTATTACATTACGTTTGAATTAAACTGTCTAAATTTACCTGGAACTTGATTAGCTACTACAACTAATTAATAAATAATACAACCTGAGCATTTAACATTATGACAGCGTAAAAGTGCTTAGTAGTGTCGTGACTAATAAAACGGACAAACGACAGAAGAAAGGAAACGTATTAAGTGTTAGTGAAAAAAAAATGGTTGATTGCAGTAGAACCTAAGAAGAAATGAAAGCGGTAGGCGATCTCGCTAGCCAATGGAAACTTTGGAAAAAAAATTACCTTCTGGCGAGTGGGTAAAAAGGTAAAAATCGCAATTTTGCTTAATTTATTGGGCGATTAAGGGCTAATGATTTACAATACATTTTCGTATGGTGAAAAAGAAGACAAAACGCTACTTACCATAGTGATTAATAACTTTGGAAACCATTGCAATTCGGTAAAAAAAACATGTATTTTTATATTGGCCATTTATTGTAATAAATATTTTCTAAACATTTCTAATAAATATCTTCTAAATATATGTTTTCAATATATGGCAGACATTAGATGTAAATGTCTTAATATTTGTTTCCAATATATGAGAAATATTAAAAAATTAATAATTCGTGTTTTTGGACGTAGAAGGTCGTATTTTACGTTTAAGGCAACGTCAAAGTAAAAAGCAAGTATAGAAGTTAGTGAGAGAAGGAACTGGAGTTAGTAGTGGTAGTAAGAGGGCAGAAGGAGAGAAAGAGTCGGGTTACGGAGGAAAGGTGTAAGCACAAGAAAGATTAAATACATAATTAAAAGGAAAGTTTAAAACCGTGGTGGAAAAGTATAAAACTGTGACGAACAAGTTAGATTAAGGTAAATAAACAGTACAATCGAGGTCAGTAATAAAAAATAACTTCCGACATTGATAGAAATTATTACATTTAATACGAAATTAAAGCGAAACTACTACAAGTTGGACGATTTAAACACGAAAAGAAGAAGGGAAGAAAACAATAAGATCACCGGACATTAAAAAGATAACGAAGGAAACAGCTCAATAATAGAAAGAGAAAATAACGGAAAGAAATGGAGGAACTAAAGGAATTAATAAGAGATGATGAAACAGATGGAAGAAAATAAGCAAGGAATAAGGCAAGAAGTGGAAGAAAGAAATAGAGGAACTGGTAGAGAGAATAGAGAAACTGGAGAAAAAAGCGGAAGATGAGGATAGATGGAAAAGGAAGAATAATACAATAATAAATAGGTGGAGAAGTAAAGAACAACAAAAGGAATTAGTATTGATGCTGGAAGAAAAACGTCAAAGTAGAAGTTAAAAAAGTGACAGTGATAAATAGAGAAAAGGAAAATGAGATGGTGGTTAGGAAAATGGGAGGAAAAGCAGAAGGTGATGGCGGATAAGAAGAAATTAAGGAACATAAGAATTTACATAAATTACGATTTGACGTGGGAATAAAGGAGAGTACAAATAGAAATAATGAACAGAGCGGTGGAAAAAAGACCGAACGGAAAAAGAGTATGGGTAGGATACAGAAAAATGGAGACAGACAGAGAAATGGGGAGAAAATGGGTAGTCAAAGCGAAAAAAAGTAAGTGGTGAAGAATGGGGGAGAATAAGGAAAGAATGAGGACGAAATGGCAAAGAAAAAGAATGAGTAATGGAAAGGGATAAGACGAAGAAAGAGGAATAAAGGAAGAAGCACAGGGGAGATGACCGAGCTGAGAGTATTGTTTTGGATCATAGCGGGAATAAACAACAAGGAACAGGATTTTTGGGAGTACATCAGGGAACAGGATGTAGTGGGATTACAGGAGTAGTGGTTGGAAGAAAAAGGATGGGAGTGGTTGGAGGAAGCGTTGCCGGAGGAATTTGAGTGGGTGGTGCAACATGCAGAAATATAATATATATATATATATATATATATATATATATATATATATATGTAGCTGCTGGGCTTCCGGGATTGGCTCCGCGTTGTCGTTGTAAGACGATTTGTAAACAAATCGTTTGTATTTTGACGACGTTTCGGCAAAGTCTCATTTGCCATTTTCAAGTCTTCCTCGTTTGAGCAGCAGCTCAAGCCCAGCAGCTACATATATAACGCTCGCGGAAACTTGAAGCAGAACATATATATATATATATATATATATATATAATAACGGGAATAAGAAGACAATGGTTGCGTCAGCAAGAGAAAGTGCAACAGAGAAGAGGAATTTTAGAAAGGAACAGTGGGGGAAAATAAAAATAGTGACGGTTTATAGCAGCAGAAAGAAAGAACATAGAAGAGAGGGAGAAGTGATTGAGAATATTAAGAGGGGGCTTTAACGCGAGAATAGGGGCAGAGGGGGGAATATAAGAAAGAAAAGGGACGAGGAAGAATCAAACAAAGGACAGTGATAAATAAAGAAGGAGAAAAATTGCTGGAAATGTGCAACTAAGGGGTGTGGGAAATAATGAATGGGAACAGGGAGGAATGGGGGAATATACGTACATAAGAGTAAGGGGAGAATGAATAATAGATTTTGTAATAAATAAAGAGGCTGGAGAAAAGGTGAGAGAAAGGGTGGAGTCAGACCACTAACCACTGGAATTGAGAATGGAAGGAAGAGAAGAGAGAGAAAAAGATGAGGAATACATATTGAATAAAAGGTGGACAGAAGAAGATATAAAGAGATTATAGGGAAAACGGTATGGATACGGACGGAATTGCAAGAAAGTGTGAAGGAAATGAGAAAATCAGATTTAGAAAGCGGAAGGGGAGAAAACAGAATGGGAGAAATGATGGGATAGAGAATACAGGAGGCGAAGAAAAAAAACAAGGAGAGCATTAATACAGTGGAAAAAAGGGAAGAAAGAAAAATAAGAATATAAACAAGTAGTAAAAATCTACAAGAAAACATGCCAAAGAAATAAGGAAGAAAACAAAAAGAAACAAGATGATTAGATCAAAGGAACAAAAACGGAAGGTGTATGGAAATACTTAAAGAAAGAAAGGAAGAAAAAAGGGACGACAAGGCGAATACAAATAAAAGAACGGGAGAGTTATTTTAAGAGTCTGCTTTAGAAGAAAATAAGAAAGAAGAAGAAGCGCAAAGAAAAGAAGTAGTAGTAAGACGGAAAGAGATAGAATAAACGACGACGAAGTAATAGAGGCAAAAAAGGGAAGGCGAAGGGTGGGTATACGGGACAGAAAATGTAGCTAAAAGGATGACGGAAATAGTAAATAAAATATGGAAAGGGGAAGGATTCCCGGAGAGAGAGAGAATAATATGCCCGATACACAAAAAAGGACAGAAATGAAGTGAAGAATTACAGAGGGGTGACATTATTAAGCACGGCAGACAAATTATATGCGACAGTGCTACAAGATAGACTACAGAAGGAAATAAAAGAAAGGAGTTTGGTACCAGACGGACAAGCGGGATTCAGAAAGGGAAGAAGAGTGATAGTCAACATATATATTGAAACACTTGGCGAATAGAGTACTGTTCGTAGATTTAAAAGCCGCTTTCGACAGAGTGAACAGAGAAAAACTGTGGGAATACATAAAGAGAAAAGAAATACATAAATGAGAAAGTAATAGAAAGGAAGAAATTTATGAAGAAACGAGGAGCAGGGGGAAAATGAATGGAGATGAGACTAAGATTTTCGTTACAAGGAAAGGGCCGAGACAGGGATGTTTACAGTAGATACGGGGGATTTGGAGACAATCAGAGGACAACAGATAGGAGGGATAGTAGTAGGGAAAGTGAAGGTGTGATCGTTGGCGTATGCGGATGACATATGTTGGTGGCTAAAGAGGAAAAGGAAATGATGAAGACGCTGGAAAAATACATGAAAAAAAGCAATGCAAGTAAATACGAAGAAAACAAAAATAATGGTATTTAGAAAAAGAGGGGGGAAAGAAAAAGAGAGTGGAGGGAGGAGGAAATGCAGCAGGTGAAGGAATTCACATACCTGGGTTACACGATGAAGCAGGGTAATAAGGACGGGGACCACATAAAGGGAAGAGTGAGGAAATGAAACAGGTTAATAGGACAAGTGTGGAGTGTGGGGGAAAGGTTGTTTGGGGTTGACATAGAAAAAAGAAGGCTGCTGTTTGAGAAGCTAATAAAAAGTGTGGTGATATATGGGGCGGAAATATGGGGGTAGTAGGAGTATAAAGAGGTAGAAGGGATACAAGAAAAATACTGTAGGTGGGTATTAGGGCTAGATAGTCAAATTTTGGGGTATATTATAAGAGAGGAAGTGCAGGCAGAAAAAATAAGAGTACAGGCAGGAACAAGTGTTATAAAATACGAGGAAGAACTGAGGGAAAGAATCGAATGCAAAATACTACAGGATTGTTGGAAAGAGATAAAGGGAGGAAGAGCGAAGAAAGATCAAGATGGCATTAGAAGAATACTATAAAAGAAACGGTTAAACGAGAGATTAAGGGAAGAGGGAGTAGGGTTAAGAGAGGAAATAATAAGGAGAGGCAGGGACATAGAAAAGCAGGAAAGACACAGATAAAAGAGGCCAGACATAATGTGAATTATAAGCATATCAAGGGAGAAGGTCTTCCAGAATATCTAAAGGGGGAAGGGAACAAAAGCAAAAAGAAAAAATTGATAGCAAGGTTCAGATGTGGGAACGAAGAGAAAAGAGGAAGAAAGGATGTGCAGACTATGTGGGTAAGAGGTTAAAAAAATAGAGGAGATCTTAAAATAAAACGGGAAAGGAACGGACTGGATGGAAGATAGGAGTATGCAGAAAGAGGAAACAGCTAAGAGGAGAGGAGAAAAAATGAAAAGAAACAACATATGTGAGCAAATAAAGATAAACTATATGTGAAATATTTTAATCTGTTATATATGTATCTCACTATTATTCGTCAGATATTTGTAAAATATATAACCTACTACATATGTGTATGTTTGCAAATTATATTTAATCTGTTTTTTTTTTGCTACGCATTGTAGAGTTTTTATTAAACCGTATTGAAACACTGCAGATGTTATGTAAAAACACCGAAACACGTTTATTTAATAAAATGACTAACAAAATGTAATTATAAATGATAAATAAAATATAAAATTTGTATACATTTTAAACATGTTTAAAAAATACGTAAAATTAGAGGTAGGTTTTTTAAATAATGCAACATCAAGAAGTAAACATATATGTAATAAAATAAAATAAAATACACAATACATAATCATTCATAATGCTTTAGCATTCTTCTAATATTTAATTCGCACTTTTTTTTGCTGTAACTAAAAGTTAATGCATAGTTACATAATCAATATTGTACAGATATACAGGTTGATTAAAAAGTGTCGGACTCACTCGTGTAGTAATAGAGGACGTTTAACTGAGTACAAACATGTAAACTTAAGATATAGTCCTATTAGTTTTAATTAATTGATGCTGGGTGGCAAAGACTTGTTATTTTGTATACCAAAAGTGATTTTACATAATGTCATGTTAGCAAAATAATTTGAAATCACTTTTAATTTAACAGAATTAATAAAATACCTACCTCAGATTTAATTCTGTCATTTCGCTTCGCCGACGAGTTTAGTTAATTTCGGTATGATCTAAAAAACTAAAAAATTAGGCAAGTAAATAAAATCGCACTATTTGAGAATAATTGTCATTTTAATCAGCAAATTGTTGGATTTTTTGTTGTAAAAATTTATTAAACTTCCATTAAATTGAGGTTTTTACACTTGTCAAATTGTGATTTTGTAAATTCATGAGATTTCGCTTCTAATAATAATTATTTCATACGATCATATAATTGGGTAATTGCATAAATGTTTCAATCTACAGGTTATGTTTAAAAATTAACTTTCACATTTTTATGTAGGTACACATACGAAAATAAGAACACACAATTAACGGTATTTTTTATCATAGTTAAAAAGTTTGAATCAAAATTTTAACCCCAAACGCATTAAAATATAAGTGGTGTAAGGGGAGAATGAAGAAAAGATGCGGAGTAAAGAATAGCAAAAGGTTGTTGTTTGTTGAAAGCACGCCAGGAGTGCAATATAGTGAAAAAACTGCAAAACTTTGATAAAATAACTATTATAATTAGGTAAAAGATTGTATATATTCAGTAATTACTTTTTTAGTTTTTAATAATTTGATTTACTCAACTGTTTTTTGTTCAGACGTCACCGGATCAAAATTAACGGTTTTTAGGCGTTAAGTAAAGTAAATTTCAATTAATAACCGAAACGCCAATCTGCGAAAATTAATATTACCGCAGATATATCATAGAAATCGGTAAAGTAAAATCTGGGTCAAAAGCATTTTCATTAGTGATTTCCCGTAAATTGTGAAAACACGTGTTTCGTGCAAGAGGGCATGTAACAGCAGCCTTTGCATAAAAGAAACGTGCAACGCCAATTCTTGATTCAATTGTGCATTCATCCAGAATCGACTAGTCCTTTGGGCCTTTGGAAAAGCAGGTGTGATCGTATTTCTACCTTTCATCCTGATCATATTAAAGATCAAATTCCGAGGACATCTAGAAATAAGAATTAAGGTATTTGAACTTTTGTTGCAAGCAAGCGTTTAATTAAAACTTAAAATTGCATTTGATAACTTTGTTACTAAATTTTCATATGTATCTGCGGCGTATATGAGTCAGAATTGAATAAATTCGCAAATGTATAGAAATTCGTTGCGTAAACATTTAGCATTCCAACGTAGGATTTATGTAATTATGAACTTGTAATAAATGATAAATTGTTAAAATAAATAACCTAGTTGTGAGAAATTTTATAAACGGCAATTTTAGGATTGAAAAGTTTTGGGCTAAGATCAACCTTTGAGATTAACGCTCAGCTCAATTTGACATTTCGATACTTGTTAAAACCACGTTAAAACAATGTATTTTATCACTGTTAAAATCGTTAAAATAGCGTTTCAGTGCTTGACTGTATAAAAATGATTACCGATTCATATTTATAAAATTGCGTATGATAGATTTTAAGAAGTACATAAATTTATGTTATATTTTCTGTTAAAGAATGTTTTTGTGTTGTATTGAACATTTACGTGTATTATTGTGCATAACCATTTTGTTTATTTCAGTTTGTAGGCAAAGGTAGATTTCTTATTTAGAAACGTTTGCAGTCAAATTTGAGGTTTGGAGCAATTTGAAAACGCTATTGCAAATTTATTTATTTCACATTTCATTTCTCATTTTACAACCACAACAAAAAACATAACAACTTTCCAGTAGCCATTGGCGTAACATGGTAATTTTTTACATTGATTTTATATTTTAAAATCGGGGATTTGATTCGATTGTTTATTTTGAATAAAAACAAAATAAACAAACACTACGGAAATAGAAAAATTGAATTTAAAATTCCTAATGTGGTAATGGGTAAGGACCTTAGACATTCAAATTGGAAAAAACCTATGATTTTAAAGAAATTAAGTTCAGTTACTTATTACACCAAAGTAAGTGTAATGTTCTAACCCCAGATTCTACGCTAACTTCAAATTACAGTTACAAAAATTCTAATCAGAGCGGGAAAAACTTACAAATGGCGGCTAAAACCAACTTTCCCGCCAAAACAAACCCGCCCCAAATTTAGAAAACGCGGTGAAGTTTAAAATTACCCGGCAAACTCCACACAAACGTGATCGTCTAGTAAGGCCCTCTGTTGTCTTAAAGAGACACGAATACACTTGCAGAGAACTGTAATCGGAAGGGAAGATCAAAACACACAGTAAACAAAAAGATATTTATTTAAAAACTTCCTAAAATTTTGTAACTATTAATTTATTAATTAGCAACACAAGGCCAAAAAGGAGAATGGGCAGTTCAACGACGATTTGCGAGCAGAAAAGAACTCCCAAGAAAAACTACTCGCTAAATACGCAAATCATACAAAACTGTTTAAAAATATGAACATTTAACATAAGACAAGAAAATTTGAACAGGACTTCGATCAATCTCAAAGCCTGTCGTTGAAAATACACATGTTTAAATGACAATACAAAAACTTACATAAACAAAGAAACCCAACCAACCCTGTACCCCTGACTTGAAAAAATATTTAAAACACAAATAATTACACAAATAAAACAAGTCAAGCGATAAAATAGCAATTGACAACACAAATTAAATCCAAAACAGAGACATAAAATCACGAAATAGATACATAAAACATGTTGTACAGTTATGTTGTAAGCACAAAAAAAAAACCACAAAGTTGCAAAGGTCGACACTTGTTACCTGCTTAGGCAAAAGGGATGGAAAAATAATGGTCGATCATGAATCGTTATACTAAACCATAGGTCTGTCTATTTGGCCCGTAAAACCAAAGTAAGAAAATGAACACAAGGGTTGATATCTGGCATCTCTAGCAATTAACACACATTTAACATCCCGAAACATATAAAATTAAAACAGAAGTAGTATTAGTCTTAATACGGCCCCCCGCATAGGTACCAATAACACGCTCTTTTGCGAACGTGGGCTAGAGATGATTTGCTACCAAGCAATACGGACTTTAATTAAGTATATTTGGATAGTTACCACCGTATTGAAAGGTAGCCTTCAAGGCGTAAAATGTTAGTACAAAACATAACAGGTCAGTTCACACTTTGTTCATTGTTGGAAATGCCGCATTCAATCCCCAATTTAAAATTAAAGCAAACCGCAAATCGACAGACCTACAGCAAATAAGTAACAATATTAACGCGGTCAAACAAAAGCAGGTAATAACTGTTACACCCTAGAAAGTAGAAAGAAATTGCATGTACAACATATTTTAAAAATAAACAAATTAAGAATGAATTAAATAGTTAGCTAAATCAGATATGCATTAAAATAAAAACATTACTACCTTGAAATAAAACACGTGGTGATATTACACATAAAGAGCAATAAAACAAGAATACTTAAAACAAAAAAATATGATGTGAACACTTCGAAGGTACGGACAAAAATCATCCCAGATCATCCTTTCCAGTCGAAAAGAATGCATCCCGCGCAAAAATGTTGCAAGAGCGATGTTGCCACTTGTTGCAGAATCGTGTGGTATGTTGCCAAAGCTTGCAAAATTTCGTAAACAGCTACTCTTTGGTTACCTCATAAGGAAATCACCGGTAGCGGAAGGAAAAGAGAGAAAAGATGGTGAGTTAGTAAAAATGTGTAAAGAACTGTTAAAGGAGGTAAAGAGTATAATAGAGGAACAAATTAAGATGGGTAAGAAGTTGGAAGAGAATAATAAAGAGGTATAGGAGATGAAAGAAGAATTAAGAAAGACAAATGAAAAATGGAAGAGGAAATTTGAAGAAATGGGAGAAAAGTATAGAAAGTTGGAGGCCAGATTGGAGAAGATAGAGAGAAGCTGGGAAAAAACGGAAAAAGAAAAAAGGAGAACAAACATTATCATAAGAGGTATGGAAGTGAAAGATGGAAAGAAGGAGCAAAAGGAGCAAGTAGAAAATTGAATGAAGAAGGATTTAAATGGATTTAAATATAGAGAAAACAGTGGTAAAAACTAGAAAGCTAGCAGAGGGTGTAAGTAGAATAGCAATGTATGTTCTGGAACAGGAAGTGAACTGGATGGCCGGAAGTGAAACCGGAAGTTACCATTCTTCAGCACCAGAAGTGAGTTCAATGACCGGTAGTATCCATTCTTTACCACCCCCGAAGAGTTGTGCATGAGTGGTGTTGGTGGTGGGGGTAAAGTCAATGCCCAGAGGGTTGTTAAGGGTGTGGTGAATGTGTGGGCGTGTGTGTGTGTGTTGAGGGGCGTGGTCATGTTTCTAATTGGTGGTGGTGTTGAGCATGCGCTGTGGAGTGGAGGGGGTGTGAGATGTGTGCAAGGGTATGTGGATGGCTGCATTAGTGGTGGTTTGAGCTCCGGGTGCGTGCGTGCGCCTGAGTCTGGCCCCCTGCCTGCGACATGTGCCCGGACTCCGGCGTCCGGCCTCCGGAGGCTGGGCCTGGGCGATGCCTGGACTGTACTTGCGTATGAGCCTGGGCAGGTGCCTGGGCTGTACCTGCGCCTGAGCCTCGAGCGTGCGCCTGCGCCTGGGTCCCCCCGGGGTTGCGTTTACTCTCGGTGTTGAAATAAAAGAGTGACGCGTGAATGGATCATGTCATTAAAAAATAAAAGAAACTCAAACAACAACAACAGCAACGGTAATCACGATGTGGATGGCTTATGCGGCAGAACATTGGACTAAAAGTGTTGATCTTACAACTGCTGTGGAACGTTCATTGCAAGAATTGTCTGCTATGTTATTTGAGGTTGAACATGAAGAAGTGTATGGTAGAGGCGACTACAGTTTAGATTATTTGACGAGTTTGAGAAAACAGTACAACGAAGGTATAAAATTGTGTAAAAAATTTTTCAAAAGCAAAACACGTTGTGGTGTATGTTTATCGAATAATTTCAACGCTATTGGATTGAAAACATTTGCAGATCAGATTAAACTTTACTTAGAAAAGGACAGCATCACATCGTCATCATCATCATCATCATCATCATCATGCTCGTCATCATCAGTTGAAGTTGATGATGATGATGATAATGAAAAAATGGCTGAAGGAGAAGAAGAAGTAGAGAAAACAAAAGAAAATGTTAATGTTAATTGAAGTATAAACGATTAATTGTAGGTTTTCTTTTGTAAAATAAAAATTTTATGTTAAAATAATTATGAATAAAAAAGTATTTCAACGCTATTGGATTGAAAACATTTGCAGATCAGATTAAACTTTACTTAGAAAAGGACAGCATCACATCGTCATCATCATCATCATCATCATGCTCGTCATCATCAGTTGAAGTTGATGATGATGATGATAATGAAAAAATGGCTGAAGGAGAAGAAGAAGTAGAGAAAACAAAAGAAAATGTTAATGTTAATTGAAGTATAAACGATTAATTGTAGGGTTTTTTTTGTAAAATAAAAAATTTTATGTTAAAATAATTATGAATAAAAAAGTAGTAAGTTTTAATGATAATGTGGAAATAAAACATTTATTAGTTTGGAAATTTGCTTATTGGCAAGCTAGAAAAGGTAATTGGGAGATTGAAGCATTAGATAGATGTCGATTTGCAAAACGAATTCAACAAGTTGAAATAAAAATATCACATATTTTTGAAAAAAGTTATAGGATGCAAATTTATCAGGAACGTATTTTAGGAATAAATGGATAAAATAAAAAAATGTATTTATTTTTTCTTTTAAATAAAGTTGTTGAATAAATTCTTTAAATATTCTTTTGTTGGTCTTGAGAAAGACCGTTTGGTTTAAGTTTCTTCTACAACCGTATTTGCTTGGTTCGCCGTTGTAGTCGTCGTCGTCGTGGAGTGCCCCTCGTGGTGTTGTTATTTGATAGATTGGATAGAGAAAAAGAAGAAGAAGAAGAAAGAGAAAAATGGGGGAAAAGAGATGTTATATTGGATAGAGGTGATCGGAATTGTTGATATGGAAGTAATAATAGAGAGGGTGAAAAATTATGAGGAGTTTCATTTTCTAAATTACATGTGCAGGATTGATAGGTTGAAGTCCATTCATAAATTGCTTCCGATGAAGCCATATGTTCATCGGATGGAATTGTGTTACAAATCAAACAACTATTCTCACGATAGTTGTTTGCAATATATGAAAATAAATTGACAACCATATTCTCGAATGGTATAGGTGAAATGAATTGGAAGACTCCGTTATGTCGACGAAAATCTACCAAATACTCGAAGTTGGGAGTTATTAGACAAATATCTACGTATTTTTCATTAGTATCTTCTATGAACTGCCATAGAAAACAAATTTCCTCATACTGTACACGTTGAAAATCCGGATACAGTATATTGTGGATATAATCCACTTCATCGATGGCTACATACAAATTTATTGTAGAACACATTATGATGATAATGATAGAATAATAGTTTGAATTTTTTACACTAAGTTTATATACAGAATTTTTATCTTTTATTGTTTTTTTTTTGTTGATGTGTTTAATATTAGAATGTAATTGTTAATTTTTTAATTAAAACCACATTACTGTTGTTTTTTTACTATTTATCAGCGACTTAGTTTTTTTTTATGAAAAACGAATGACTTATATTTTCTAGTTAACAGTTTTAATTAAACCACATAGTCGCCGTTCTATTATTTTCTAATATGTAACAATTTTTAATTAAACCGCATAGTCGCCGTTCTACTTGTTATCGGTTTTTTTCCGTAATATTTTATTATTTTTATGTATATTATCTAAGAAATTTTTATCAATTAATTATTATCTGTTCGTCATTTACTGTTATTGTCACAAGTAGCAAAGAAAATATTTTTTTAATTACATCAAATAAAATATTTAGTTTTTGAAAATTTTGAAATCATGGAAAAAACAACAGCAACTGATCGTTTATATCAATTTAAAGCGGCTATAAAAATTTGTGAAGCAGCGTTTAAAGAAGTGAATCAAAAACCAAATTATAAATTGTGTAAAAAATGGATTAAACATCTGCAATTAAATATTCGTTTATCAACTAAACTGTTGAAGAAAAGCCTTGATTTGAATGTGGGAGAAAAACGACAACTCGAAACAATACAAGGACATTACAGAAGATATATAGTGTTATTTGAATTATTATCCAAAGATAAATATGGTGGTAGTATTCAAACTAAAAAACAAAAAAGAAGTGAAAGGATTGTTTGGAAAGACATCGAATCTGCGTTTAAGAGCAGATTAAGAACCGGAATTATTGTAAATTTAACACATAAAAACTGTGAAAGTTTTTTTTCAGATTGTTTTCATTTAATTTATTCTAGACTAAAAATGTTGTTAAAAATCAAAGTGTTTAGTGAAAGTTAATATTGGGTTTTGTGCTGAATTTGTTCGAAAATTGGGGGACGATACAGATTTTCAATTATTTTGGTTCAACACCAAGAATTATACTTTTACTTATGCTGATGCTAACAAAAAAAAAATACAAAACTGGTATAATGCAAACATTATCGATAGTTTATTAAATAAATTAAGTGAATTTTCTATGAAGGGGTCAGGTTGGGCGCTAACAGAAATTATATCGCTAGCAGTAAATGTAAATAATTGTGAAGATGGATTTCACGGTTCATCATATATACCTCTGCCTTTAACAATAAAAAACAAACATGCGTGTGTTAATGTTAAGAATAAAGATCAGGCTTGCTTTGCTTGGTCAATTGTATCAGCTTTGATAACACCAACGGGGCTTCCGCAACGTGCATCGTCTTATCCTCATTATAGTGAAGTTTTAAATATAAAAGATATTAATTTTCCAATGACTGTTCCTCAGATTAAAACATTTTTAAGAAATAATACAAATTTATCCATTAATGTATACTTATGGGAAAATAATTCTCTTCAACCAATATATTTAGATAAATATAATGGGGAAAAAACACATCATGTTAATTTACTTATGTTTTCAACAAATGTAAAAGAAGGAGATGAAATTATTTATCACTATTGTTGGATTAAAAATCTCTCTCGTTTGGCGCATTCTAGTTTAACTAAGAATTGCAAGAAAATTTTTGTTTGTGAACGATGTTTACATTATTTTACTGATTCTAAAAAATTTGAACTACATAAAAGTGACTGTGGAACAATAAATAATTGTAAAATTACTTTACCTAAACCAAATACTGTGTTGCAATTTAAAAATTGGCAAAATAAACAGAAAGTTCCATTTGTTATATATAGTGATTTAGAGTGTTTACTTATAAAGGTTGATAAATCGAATAATGTGGATAAATATCAACAACATCAACCATGCAGCATTGGATACTATCTACAGTGTTCGTTTGATGAGTCTTTATCATATTATAAAAGCTATAGAGGAATGGATTGTCAAAAATGGTATGTAAATGAATTACATGAGCTTGGTTTTAAATTATATCCTTATTTTGTAATGATTAAACCTATGAATCATTTAACGCCGCAAGAACTTTCAAATTTTGAAACTGCAAAATATGTCATATTTGTGAAAAAGAAATTACTTTAAATGATATCAAAGTAAAAGATCATTGTCATATAACTGGTAAATACATGGGGCCTGCTCATAATGCTTGTAATTTAAATTATAAAAAGAAGTTAGAAATACCTGTTATTTTTCATAATTTATCAGGATACGATTCTCATTTTATAATAAAAGAGTTAGCAACACAATTTTCCGGTTTTATTACATTACTACCGATAAATAAAGAACGTTACATTTCATTTACAAAAACCATGATCTCATCAAAAATTAAATTTAGATTTATCGATTCATTTCGTTTTATGAATTCATCTTTAGATAAATTATCATCGTTTTTAGAAAAAAACGATTTTAAAATTTTACAACGACATAATCGATTTGGAAACTTAAACGATGAACAATTAACTTTATTAACAAGAAAAGGTGTTTATCCTTATGATTATATGAATAATTGGAATGTGTTTGAAGAAAATGTATTACCACCTAAATGTAAATTTTATAACAATTTAAAAAATTCACATATTTCGAGTCTGATTATCTACACGCAAACGCGGTTTGGAAAACGTTTAATGTAAAAACATTAGGAGAATATAGTGATATATATTTAGAAACAGATGTATTATTACTCGCAGATGTGTTTGAAAAATTTAGATCAAATTGTATAGAAATATATTCTTTGGATCCTGTTCAATATTATACTATCCCTGGGTTTACGTGGGATTGTATGCTAAAATTTACTAAAGTAAAATTAGAATTATTAAGCGACATTGATATGGTTTTATTTTTTGAAAAGGAATTCGTGGCGGGCTAAGTCAGTGTTCAACCAGATACAGCAAAGCTAATAATAAATACATGACTAAATTTAACCCTTTACAACCCTCAAAATATTTGTGTTACTGGGACGTTAATAATCTTTATGGAATGGGGATGTCACAACCCTTACCAGTTTCAAATTTTGAATGGCTGTCTGATACCGATATTAACAATTTTGATTTTTCTAGTTTATCGGATAGTAATGAGTATGGTTATGTGTTTGAAGTTGATTTAACGTATCCAGAACATTTACACAACTTACATAAGTATTTGCCTTTTTGTCCAGAAAGCGTGACACCTCCTAATTCTAAGTATGTTAAATTGATGACAACTTTTTTTGAAAAAAAACGATACGTAATTCATTATCGTAACTTACAACAATGTTTACAACATGGTTTAAAACTAACTAAAATCCATCGTGTCATTAAATTTAAACAATCGCATTGGTTAAAATCATATATTGATTTAAATACAGAATTGCGCAAACATGCTAAAAATGATTTTGAAAAAAATTTATATAAACTAATGAATAATGCAGTGTTCGGTAAAACCATGGAAAATGTTAGAAAACATAAAATAGTAAAGTTAGTTACACATTGGGATAAACGTTACGGAGCAAAAGAATATATATGTAAGCCAAATTTTCATAGTAGAACTATCTTTAATGAAAATCTTGTATGTATCGAAATGAATAAAACTGAAATCAAATTATTGAAACCGCTGTACGTTGGTATGTGCATTCTTGACATTTCAAAGACGTACTTATACGATTTTCATTATAACTATATTTTACAACGATTTCAAATTGATGATTGTAAACTTTTATATACTGACACAGATAGTTTAATATATGAGTTTACGTGTGAAGATATTTACAAGATAATTAAAGCAGATATTCATATGTTTGACACGTCTGGTTATGTAGAAAATAATATATACAACATTCCGCGTGTTAATAGTAAAGTTTTGGGGTTAATGAAAGATGAAGTAAACGGAGAAATCATAACTGAATTTGTTGGTCTTAAATCAAAATTGTATTCTTTTAAACTTGATAACAAAGATGTTGTTAAAAAAGCTAAAGGTGTCACCGAAGCCACAATTAAAAAAACAATTTTGTTTGAAGATTACATAAACTGTTTACAAAACCGCGTTAATACTATAAAACGAATTGAAAACCATATAAAAGCCATTAAACATAATGTTTTCAGCATACATCGAGAAAAAATCGTAATTTCTTCAGACGATGAAAAACGTTATATTCTTGAGAATGGTATAGATACGTTACCATGGGGTCATTATCAATTAAAAAATTAAAAGTATTTCTTATGTTAATGTTATCTAGCTTTTAAATGGGGGAATTTTAATTAGCAATCAGTGAAATGACTTATATTTTCTAGTTAACAGTTTTAATTAAACCACATAGTCGCCGTTCTATTATTTTCTAATATGTAACAATTTTTAATTAAACCGCATAGTCGCCGTTCTACTTGTTATCGGTTTTTTTCCGTAATATTTTATTATTTTGTACGCGCAGCTGCTGATTAAACTTCCTTTTTTAAAAAGTATAAATTGACTGCACAAGTTTTAGAGAATCAATAGTACCTACGTTTTAAAACGACTACAACAACAACAAGAAAATATAAAAAATGACATCAAACAACGTTTTGGCAGAATTAAACCAATTGGGTTTGCCTATAATTACCGCCTCACAAATGTGTATTAATAAATGGTACTACATTAAAAAAGTTGAAAGCATCGCTGTCAACAACAACAACAACAAACAGAAAAGGTACATATTCCTTATTTGTAATAATGAAAAAATATTGTTACCAAAAAATATGACGATGTTCCTTAAAAATGATACATTAAAAGAGTTTCAAAAATTCTCTGAAGAAAACCAAACTGTGGTGATACGAAGAAAACAGCTTGAAGATAGCAAACCACAACTTACGTTCACAGATTTGTGGTAACTTCTTGTTTTTCTTTTTTATGTATTAAATTTTATAATAATAATAATCGGTGAACGTTAGTTGTGGTAACTTTTTTGTATTACATTTTAATAATAATTATAATAATAATAATAATTTTTATTTTACAAAAAAAAATATTACATTTTATATATAAATATATTTGTTTTATATGTAAATTTATTTAATAAATGTGTGTTTTATCTATCCATGATCTTTCATTTAACCCTAACCATTTTACATAGATTTTATTTCCTTTGCGGCGTAGTACTTTCTCAACTAAGTATACATCTGAATGTTTAGTTTTCTGTAATTCAAACTCATAGAATCCTCCAAGTATTGGATTACCACGAAAGTCTTCAATTAAATAAGTAACAGGATTAGTAATTTGTACTTTTTTAATTTTAAATAGCTCCGTAGACCAATTAGGCGTGTATCCTTTTGCAAAAACCCCTTTGTTTTTACTTATTCTCACAACATCATCAACTTTAAATTTTACATTTTTTCTAAATGTTTTTATAATATCAAAAGTAGGTATTTTAGTTTGAGCTGTTACATCAATAGGTTTCATATTAATCGTGCGATGCTTGCGATTATTGTAGTCTTCAGTTATTTTCTGTATAATGTCAATCCACTTATATTTTCCTCGCAGACTAAACATTTTATATAAATCACTTTTCAATGTTTTAATAGCTCGCTCGGCAATACTAGCTTTTTTAACACTAAAAGTTGAGTAGTGATTAATATTATATTTTTTCATTAAAATATTAAATTCTCGATTATAAAATTCAGTACCTTTGTCTGTTTGTAAATTTTTAGGAATTCTGTTGTTATTTTTCAAAATTGATTCCATAGCATTAGCAACTTCATGTTTTCCTTTAGATTTCAATGAACGAGACCACAAAAATTTTGAATAACAATCAATTACTATAAGAACATATTTATATCCTTTATTTTCTTTTCCATATGGTAGAAATTCTCCTAAATCTGCTTGCCATAAATCATCAAATCCTTTAATGATTGTTTTTCTTCGAGGAAAATTTTTTCTTGCTGTTTTATGTAGTTCACTTACAACTTCTTGTTTAATCGACATTAATTTTTATGAAGTTTCTTTTCTAATGCGGTTATTGAATCATCAACATATTTTTTGTTAGCAGCATCATAATCATTTTGAGGAACTGCTAGATTTTCTAATCGAAAATTAGCACAATTAAATCTAGTATTAAGATAATGGTGTAATGTAACAACGTCTTGTTGCCCCACAGGATTAAGAACGTTTGTTACACGTTTGCCATCAACATCTAATTGATTGTCATATGTTAGTTTCAAACCAAGATGATTTAAATGACACGGATTGTACACTTGTCCGAACTTATTAACACTCATATTACTTATGATAGTTATTTTTATTTTCACTTACTTTTTATAGTTAAAATGTCACGTGATGGCTTTTCAATGTAACCTTC
The DNA here is from genome assembly GCA_035610365.1 of Aquatica leii. NCBI lineage: Eukaryota > Metazoa > Arthropoda > Insecta > Coleoptera > Lampyridae > Aquatica > Aquatica leii. The sequence goes on from CM069438.1 coordinate 13,164,871, forward strand.
TTCCAATAATTCTTCTATAATTGATATAATTTCATTATCGTGACCTGTATGACCAGCTACCTTTTCAGCCCATAAAATTTGTAATTTGTATATTAGTTCATGTATATCATTCCAATACTTGTATTCAATAAATTTTGAATTTACTGTCTTAAACAAATTACCACCACGTTTCTTTTGTTGAATGGAACTATGTTGAGAAATTGCATGAGGAGATTTTTAACAATGGTTTGATCACTTCTTTGTATTTTTCCTTCGTGTACCCATTAATTGTTCATTAGGATTGTTAAAACGTCGAGCTGCGTTTGTTTGTTGTAAGATGTGCCTATAGTTGTTTTCATCACTTGTCGTTATAACATCATAGTTTGGATTGTTCATTACTAATAATTCATATAACCCAGGGGTGCCTTCATATTTTACGTTATCAATGATCAAGTCCTTATCATGTAAATTTACTATAGTATTCCCCATCATCCACTTATCACTTTCAATGTTGTAACGAATTCCATAAGTATGATCAATCGCACCTTCAACATCATGAATCATTTTTTCAACGTATATTCTTGGTAATTCATGATATTGATCTAAAAAGGAAGTGCCAGCAGGTGTATCTAAAATAGTTCTCATTGAAGTTCTATCATCTATATTAACATCTTCAGTATTTACATTTTCAGTTTCAGGCTCAATAACTCCAACTTCATAGGTATCCAAAAATAACGGAGAAATATTTTGAGATCTGCCATATTGCTTTCTACTTCGAGTTTCTTCAAGTTTGGGTGTTTCAAAAGTTAACTTTGTAATTTATGTTTACTATGTTCATATGGGGTTGATGATATAAATTTTGTTTTCCTTTTTTTCTTTTTAAAAACTCTAAATTACTGTCATTGTTTTTTGCATCAATTTTTGAAACTATTTCAGTTAGCGGTTGAATTAACGGTTGATATGTATCAGTAAACGTTTTCTCGCTAACAATTCGATTTTCTTTTAACAAATTTAGTTTTCGTCTTATAGCATTCCTAGCTTTAACTAATTTTTCTTTTACGTTAATTTCATTAGAATTCATTTTTATTTGTAATTTTTTATTTATATATATTTATGAAAAGTATAGCCTGTTTGAACAATTCAAACAACTGGTAAACACTGTTTGAGCTGTATTTGTAATTGTACTTTTAAACTGCTACAGGTGAATAAATTCATCAAATCCTCTACGATATCGACCATGACTTATATCAACATCTTTGTTGATTGTTATAAAGTTGTGAGGTTGAATCCAACAATTAGAGCATAGTTCTCGAAATTGTTGAATACTTAAATTACAGCCTATATGATCATCATATACATGTTTGAGGTTAAGCTCATCTTGTTGAAATAATATAACTAAATTTGCATTATCTCGAATAAGTTGCTTTGGTATTTTACTATAAGTTTGACATAGATAAAAACAATCAATAGAATTATGTCTACCCATACTGAAATAGGCTTTTATATTGTCTTGTTTTTCACAAGCGATGTCGTCAAATATGAAAATTGAATTTGGTTTTGCTTTACTTGGATTCATTATATCCTCATTATTAGTAAAAGTAAAATAAGCGATTCCTTTAATAGGTTTTAACACTTGTTCCAAGAACTTATATTTGCTTTGATTTAAAGATTTCGAATATACATATACGTTTTCAAACCTTAAACCATTTATATCTGTAAGTAGATTTAACATTACGTTGGTTTTTCCACAATTTGACGGTCCGCAGATAATACATCGAATACTATTTGGTAGCAAAGCACCATGTTTAGCAATCTTATTTGATTCATTAATGTCATAATTAAGTACGGATAGTTTACACTTGTGTCGTACAAACTTCATCATACACTAAGTAAAAAATTAAAACACGTTAACATTTATGTATCATACATACTTTTATTTACTTAAAATTATACATTAGTAAAACTACAATAATAATAATAATAATAATAATAATAATAATAATAATAATAATAATAATAATAATAATAAAACTATAATCAAATTTATAATCTTCTTACTTCTTCAGTAAGTGGATTATATTGCATAACTTTCCACATCATGTAAAATAAGACAAAAAGCCACAGTTCCACTTTCAAAATCTTTTAATGATTCCATTTCAAGTTTAACATCTACTGTTGAGGTTTTCAAATTTTCGTTTTGTTTTGAACAATCGATCACAAAAATTGGATATTTTTTAAATTCGGCATAATTAAACAAAGGCTCTTTAATTCCTTTATTATAGTAGTTTTGTTGAAAGTTTATGTAATTATGATATGCCGCTATATACTTATTAGTGGTAAAATTTAAATGCATTGCCTCATAAGGGAAACTTTCCGAGTTAAGATGAAGTTTAATATTTGTTATATTAACATCATTAAAATCAGCCGCAATTTCACTTAAAGAGTTTTTCTAATTTTTCTGAAACGCCACAATTATCCATCGAGGTTTTTCTAATTGTGTTGAAGTTTTCACAGACCATATATCAACTTTTGTAGCTTTTAATGCGGGTAATTCATATATTTCCCACTGTCTAAATGGGATATTAATTATAGCGTTATTGTTTAATTGATTAAACAGTTCAATCTTTGCATTATCGCTAAGTGTAATATGTGGAACCTTCCAAGCTACTTTTGTTAACGTTATAGAACCTGTATCGGTACCTTTGTAACAATCTAAATCGGTGCGAGATCGAACTAATATTAGTTCTTGACGCATGTTAATTATCACATGGTTATAGTCTTCCGCAAACCCAAATATATGTTTAAACGGAATACTTACACTAAACTGTTTTTCTAACGGTTTAGTACTATTTTGATATACTATTGATAGGTCTTCATTACTACTAGTCCATCCTGCACAACTCAATGCTTTACTTTCATTAGGTGTATATGAAACATATCCTTTAATAGCTGAAGTTATACCAGGCAATCTGCATATGTCAACTTTTTGTCCATTCAATTCATATCTTATTTCTTCAAATAAAAAACAAGGAAAATTGTTTGTTAAAATGATATTCTTGGCAATATCTTTATTTTCCACTTTATGTGTAAAGTTTCCTTCGATATAGATGAAACTATCGTAAGTGGATGTGATTAAATCTTGACTTTGTATTACTATTCGAATTTCATCCGAATGTCCGTAATTGCTTGATCCATATGGTAAATATGTATGAATTTCATCTTTACTAATTGTTTCGTCGAAACGAATTTTTGAAAAATGTTTAATTGCTCCATCATTTATCACTATTTTTTTTGTTTTATTTCACTTTTAAACCAATCGATTCTAAAAATTTCTTTTCTGCTTGTGTGAGTCGTTGAAGTCTTCGAAAGCAACTAGAGTATGTCTCGTTAAAACGATTTTCTTTATAATTATTTGATTTTTGAGAATCAAATTTTAAGCCCATGTTGTTTTAATTCTAAATGAACAGTAAATGGTTCGTCTCCAAAATCAATCAATTTTGCCTGTTGATTAACAAGATTAATGGTTATGTTGCTAATTGTTTCAGTGTTAACAAACAAATAAAGAGGATTTGTTGGTACATTTACTAGTGTATATCCTGGTCCAACTGAAACTGGTATTTCATACAATATACGAGCTGGTCTGCCATCTCTGTACGACCCCGTAATAATATTACATTCAATTTGTATACTAGTAAGATTCATAAGTTCCACATTTATATCTGATCTGTGTATCTTATGAGAACTTAATCGTTTAGGTGAAAATCCAAGGATACGACCAATACTATCCGGTTTAGAAAAATCAACGTCAAATTCTGCTTTTAATTCAACCTGTTGCGTGCTAATATTTGCGCGTAGATATACATGTATTACTTGATTATCTAATCTTTCAGCAATTTTTTCTTGCAGTACTTTGTTTAAATCCTTAATTTCATATGCACCGTGAGGTATAACTATTGTGTGAAGTTTTTTATCGATTGGTGAATAAAAATGAAACAGATCATTACCAAATGTCACATTTCGTATTGAATTACAACCAAAAAATCCAATTAAACCAAGTACGTAATTATACTTAGCATCTAATTCAATTGATGGATAAAACTGACAACTGAGCGAGTTTCCTCGCCCTGACAAACTAAAAGCAAATGACATTACTAACCTAGCACACTTAAAGTCTTATTTTTTATGGAGAAATTTTAAACAAAGATGTTCACAAATTACTGTATTGAACTCTTGCTCTCTTTCATAATTATAGAAAATTTTACACCCCAAAAGATATTGTTTAACCTCTGTAGGTGGTTGAAGGTCACCAAAACTGTCATAGTACCATACAGTTTTTCCTAGTTTTTTATAGCAAACCCAATGACTACCTGGTCCGTTTCTATCATCTAAATTAATGATTCCGGCTTCATTTATCCACGGTGTCTTAGGTAAGTTGTTACGCATAAAAACATCTCGAAAGTAAGGTACACTCTTAGCATAGTAGCGTAAATCAACGTCGGTTAGAGGTCTTTTGGGTAGCTTTAGGAGTTTTTTGAGTACGGCTTTAAATAAATTGCATTTCCTGTTTTGTATGGTTTTAAATAAATTGCACTTCCTGCTTTGTAAGGTTTTAAATATATACCGCTACCTTTCTTTCCCAAGGCAATTGCTTCCATTGTTTGATTATGTCGTGAGTTTTCTTCTAATTGTGATTTTGCTTCTTTTGCATCGTTAATTGCCTTTGCAATTCCTGACGCTCCGCCTGCTAAAGCCCCGGCGGCAGAAAGACCAGCAAATAATGGTATTAGAAATGGTAGAAAACCACCTTGTTTTGGTATAGGAATAATGCGTGGTAACTTTAAATTGTTATCGCCAATGTGTTTTATTACACGATGGGCAATTGAAAGTGCACGTTTAATAGCTGTACCTAATCCACACCCTTGTTGATTTCCGCACAAGTTTGTTATTTTTTTTACAATAGATGATTTAAATGAATATTTTTTTTTCTTGTTTTCTGTTTTTCTTCTTCTTTTTAATCCTTTTCCTTTACGAAAACGTTTTACATTTTTTCTAGTTCTAATACCCAATCCTAATTTTCGTTTAGTTTTCATTGCTCCAGTTACCAATAACGCGGATGTGCGTTCTCCAAAACTTGCGTCTTTTGATTTAAATCTTTCCCACGCTTTAGTTTCTAAAACCTGATCAGCCTGATGTCTCGCGCTTAATTCTTTATTATCTCTGTAAGCGATATCGTGCTCTTTACATGCAGCGTCTAAAGCGTTTATTCCACGATCGCCTCTTTCTAAACGTTTATCTAATTTAGTTCCAGGTCCACAATATTGATAAGAAGGTAAATGAAGTTCAAACGGTAATTTATTTATTAGCGTGTTAACTACACCTTCACCTTGACACGTAATTAACATGACTGAATGATATAAACTATAAAGTTATTTAAATATATATAACATTTTATTTTCTTTCTTTATCTTGTAAAAATAATAATACAGTTCGAATACGTTCTATAATAAGCGGTGTATAATAAAAAATATTTCTAACAAACACAGTACATAATAAGAATTTATATTTAAATTAGTGTTTAACATTTCATACAAACGATTAAGAATAATATGATCGCAATCGTTTAAATTTGTTTTAAGACTTATAGTGTAAATTAGATTATCGTAGAATTTTAATAAATCATAACTTTTAAGAAATTCTAACTTATATTTAATTAAATGTACAAGCGAAAATAAAAAATCACAATCATTCTTATCTAACACACATTGATTAGAGCCGCGTGAAATTAATAATAATTTATCAATTGTCGTTGTGGCACAATTCATTTTAAACATTAACTTGACATTAACATTTGTAGTATTATAATGCAACACTTTGGTTTTAGAACTTTCCAGATTGTTTAGAACTTCTTTTTCTTCGTCTTCATTTATCCAATCCCATTGAAAATTATTTTCATAATAATTTGTGTAAAAAAATAGATGATAAATTTGAGGTTGTAATTCTAACAGTTCTAACCAATCACTCTCGGTAAAAATAAATTTTTTCATTTTCTAAAAGTCCAATTTTTAAAACAGGTAACAAATTTAAATGTATACTATAACCCATTTGTATAAATAACTTATTTGAAGTTGAACAATATAATGATTTAGAAATTAATGTCGAGTCCGAATTTACCTGTTTGTTATAAATATTGCTAGCAAATGTATAATTATCAATAATAATCAACACTACAATCACTATCACCTTCAACATCAGCAGTATCTAATCTTGATAAATTTAAATCAATTGCATCTTTATCAAAATTCATTATAGATTTGTTTCTGTTACTAGCTCTAATTATAAATTCTGAAACTTTTTGATATGGAAAATCTTTAAACATACTCATAGAACAACTTCTTTAAAACTAAATAAAAACTTTGTAACGCTTATAAATTTAAACTATTTTTAAATATTTCAATAAAAATAATTTTATTCAAGAAAATTTACATGTAGGTTACAGGTAGGTATAATGTTTTCTATTAATTACAACATCTAATAATTATTATATTGTTTCTATCTTGAGTTTGGATGTTGATGAAGTATTTTCTGTATTCACCAACGCGATTGTAGTTTGCTTCAGCTTGTTTAATGCATCCTCGTCGAGTACTTCCGTCATTCTTTTCGGTAAAATTTTTACAATCTTTCATTGTAAAAAGAATATATCGACCATACAGCGATGTTCCAGAATTAATTTCCTTAACAATATATTTCTTGTTGATTTCCATATCTTGAACTTTTATTGTTGGTAAAGATTTATAATCGAGCAAGCCAACTTCGTTAACAGCATTTAAAATTCCTTCAATACCATAATGCTCCATTTTTTTTATATATCTCTCTGTCTCTTAATATTTCAAACTTGAATGTGAATATGTAACTGTAAAACACGACTGTATTTCAGTGTTTCAATGTAGCCGTCTTAAATATGTGTAGAAACGGAAACGAAAAATAATTAAACTAATTTTCATATTATATTAATTTGCGGTTATCGTACATTTATTCTTGGAATTTCTTAAAACGATTTAACATTTCCTTTATACACGATAAGTTTGCTGGGTTTATAAATTTAATTAATTTTGATGTTTTTTTTTCCCAACCACACATTTGTCGGTTTTATAAATTTTATCAATTTTGGGTTTTTCCTTAAACCACACGTTTGTTGGTTTTATAAATTTTATCAATTTTGGTTTTTTTTCCTTAAACCACACGTTTGTTGGTTTTATAAATTTTATCAATTTTAATATTTTTCCAAACCACATGTGTTATCGGTTTTATATATTTTTTTAAAACTAGCTCATTATATTAATATAGTTATTTCTTGTCATTGATATTATTATTTTTTTTATAATTACCATTTTCGACGGATATTAATCTTGCAAGCAGATCTCGCAACTGTTCCAATATGCTTCTGTTTGGACAAATTATATTAAACACTTCTAATTTATTTTTTCCTGTTTTTATTAATGCATTTGTAAATTCATTATACTGATAGAAAGCGTTTTTGTTAAAGAAATACCAATTACCATCAATATATCTAAACACGCTTGAAAAGTCTGAGGGTAAGCTAACAAATTCGTTACCTATTAATCCATGTTTTATTACTTTATAATCACATTCGCTCACTTCGGCAAAATAAAATTTGTCATAGAAAATATAAGTATGACCTGTGTAGGAATGTAATGCACCTTGAATTGATATTTTCGATTTGCAATTAATTTACTTATTGAATACTCCTTAACTAGTTTAAACGATGGATAAGACATTATAAAAATTTGATCGTTTATAAAAACACAATCTCGCCATTAGGACGTTGATATACTGCATCAATACGTTTAAAATCTTTTGGTAAAACATTCCACCAATCTGTAATAATTAGAGGATCTCTATACATTCGATCATCCAATTCCATAAACCAAACATACTTATTATAAAATACGTAAATTTTCCTATTTACTATAAGAAACGTGTCCAGTTTTTGTTCGATTTTACACAAATCTGGTAGAGTAATCGTTTTCGATCTCGCTACCAGTTTATCTTTTACTGTAGGATTAGTGCTGCTGCTGCTGCTGCTGCTACCTTCTACAATTGTCGTTGGAAATTCTATTATTTCATCTTTTTCTTTTTCCCATATAAATTTTCTATTGCTAATTGATCATCAAATGACAACATATACTGATTTGCATTAAATGCAGATTTTGGTTCTGAATAGTATGCAAACATTAAAGCATTACGATCTCTAGAATGATCTATACCTAATGCATGCCCAATTTCATGTGCTAACACAATAAACAAACTATGACGTTTTGCTCCATCCGTCGCAGCAATATTTTCAATTTCCTCATCCCAATCAATGTCCGCATTCAAATGTATTTCAGTAGGCTTTTGATTTGTAGTTGGATAAAATGCATGACCTAAAATACCATCTTCCATCAACCATCTACATTTTTCTAAAGTTGTGTGTTTGGTATGTGAACGTTTTACAAAAGAAATTAAAATATTTGGATTTACAAAACTATGTTGCAATCGTATATTTCCATATCTTTCCCACAACTGAAACGCAGCTTCTACACATCTCATTGTTTTACTTGCTGCACCAACAACATTCCATGTGATAACGTTAGTATTCCATTTTGCCCCTTTAAAACCGTACGATGGTATATCTTTTACACCACATCTAGGAGTTGCTATCATTGTTTTAGTTTCCTCATTTACCGAATTATTTACAGGTAAACCATAGTAATCTTGGAACGTTTTCAAAGCAAATATATATTGAGGAGAACTTGCGTTTTGCAAAGATAAATTATTGTTCTCATCAATATCGTCAAGAAAACCATAAGTTTGGAGATAATTTATTGTTTTTATAAAACTATTACAACTTGATACATTCACTAATTCTAATGAAAGAACTAATACAAATGTTGCAACAACAACAACAACCTTTAACGATCGTGTCATATTTATAACTAATTTAACAAAATACATTTTATTTTTTAAATATTTATTTCACTTGCTTTTTTTTACATTCAAAACAATGTCTTATTTGTGGAGGTGGACCATCTATATGTACTCGTTGTTCGGGTAAATTCCAATGTTTTGTACACAACCTATAACTCTTCATTTCATCATCATTTCTTATTGACAATGGTAACTTCTCCCAAGCATCATGAATTTCAGTATGACCTGTATTTTGTTTCAAGTATTCTTTCGATAACCATTCCAAATCAAACTGACTCATATTTTTCAATTTCCCCATCTCACGATGATTTGCCATTGCCTTACATATCAAACTTGACACCATCAACTGATGAAAATTTGTATTAGCGCAACAAGTACATGTAGCATCAGCACCTGGCATTTTGATTCTAACCCTTCCATTCTACTATCCCATAATGAACTCGAGCACAACAACAGGGGGGATCACGCGCACGCGCTCAGACTCAGGCGCACGCACGCATCCGGGGCTCCACCCCCAGCCACGCCCCCGGACGCCGGAGTCCGGGCACAGGTCGCAGGCCAGACTCAGGCGCACGCACGCACCCGGAGGCTCAAACCACCACCAATGCAGCCATCCACATACCCTTGCACACATCTCACACCCCCTCCACTCCACAGCGCATGCTCAACACCACTACCAATCAGAAACATGACCACGCCCCTCAACACACACACACACGCCCACACATTCACCACACCCTTAACAACCCTCTGGGCATTGACTTTACCCCCACCACCAACACCACTCATGCACAACTCTTCGGGGGTGGTAAAGAATGGATACTACCGGTCATTGAACTCACTTCTGGTGCTGAAGAATGGTAACTTCCGGTTTCACTTCCGGCCATCCAGTTCACTTCCTGTTCCAGAACATACATTGCTATTCTACTGGTGTAATGTTAGTAAGAATGGGCACATTTGAGGATAAGTTAGATGTATGGAAGCAAAAAAGAAGGTTAAGAGGTACGAACATTTATTTAGACGATGACATGACGAGAAGGGAAATAGAATTACAAAAGAAGATAAGATATGAGGCGAGTAAGATGAAGGGAGAGGGGAAAACTATTAAAATAGGATTCTTGAAAGTGTGGGTGGAAGATGAAGAAAGGTTTTGGGATGAGGAGAGAAGAACTCTAGTGAAGAAGAGACCAAAAAACTAAGAGTTGGGGGAGGAAAGGATGGATCAAAGGATGTTGGCTTAGCAAGTTTTAAGGAAAAAGAGATGAAAATGCAGAATCAAATGAAATTATTGTTTTGGAATGTGGCAGGCATAAAAAATAAAGGAGAGGATTTCTGGAGTTACGTAGAGGGTTTTGATATGATGGGAATGTCGGAAACATGGTTGGAGGAAAAAGACTGGGAAGTATGGAAGGAAAAATTACCTGAGGGGTATAATTGGAAGGTGGAATTTGCAACTAGAAAAGAAAGTAAAGGTAGAGCAAGGGGAGGAATACTAACGGGTATAAAAAAGAACTGGTCGGTGGAAGAAGAGGAGGGAGACGAGAAGCAAAGGAAAGGGATCGTAAAAATTATGTGGTCAGAGAAGGAAAGGAAAATATATAGTGCTAACAGTTTATGGGCGGCATATGAGGTTGATAAGTGAACAGATTGAGAAAATGGTACAGGGGAGGAAAAGGAAAAGATTATTATAGGGGGTGATTTTAACGCGAGAACAGGGAAAAGGGAGGAGTGATTATAAGAGGGGAAGTAAAGAGAAGAGTTAGCATGGATAAGACAGTTAATAGGAATGGGAAAATGTTAGTGGAGATATGTGAGGAAAAAGGGTGGTCAATTCTTAATGGAAATATAGACGAAGGGGACAGAGGTGACTACACTTATATGGGAGGGAAGGGGGAATCAGTGATCGATTACGTGATAGTGAGTGGGGAGATGTGGGAGGACATAGAAAGGTTTAAAGTGGGGGATGAAGAGGAATCGGATCATCAGCCACTGGAAGTGATTTTAAAAGGAAAAGAGCAAGAAAATAAGGAGGAACAGAGGGGATGGGTAGTGAAAAAGTTGTGGACTGAGGAAAGCATAGAAAGATATAAGATGAAGTTGAAGCAAGTGAATTGGGGAGATGTAGGGGAAGACGGATTAAAGGAGTTGACTGCAGAAATCGAGAAGACAGTAGAAAAGAAAAGGTTTGGGAGAAGACAAGGAAAAAAGAGGAACAAAAATAGGTGGTGGAATAGAGAATGTAGAGAGGCAAAAACAGAGATGAGAAATGCTAGAAGAAGATGGAAGAAAGGTAGAATAGATGTACAGGAGTATAAGGGAAACAAAGTGAAATTTAAAAATGTATGTTTTGAGAGAAAGGTGTCTTATAAAGAGGAAATGGAGAAACAAGTAAAGGAAATAAAGAAAGAAGGAGAAGTGTGGGAATTTCTAAACAAGGAGAGAAGAAGAGGTAAGAGGAGAGGAGGTTTAATGGATTTAAAGGTGTGGTTGGGTTATTGTATGGAGCGTTTGATGGGAACAATAGAAGGACCAGGGCAGGTGATATTGCAAGGGGTAAATACAATACAGGAGGGGTGGGAGATAACGAAAGAGGAAATGGAGGAAGCACTAAAACGACTAAAATTAAGAAAGACGGCAGGAACGGACGGTACGCAAGGAGAACAATGGAAATATGTAGGGGAGAAAGTGAGAGGAAATATAAGAAATTTTTTTAATATAATATGGAAAGGGGAGGAATTGCCAGAGAGTTGGAAAGAAAGTTTAATTCTTCCGGTTTATAAGGTAGGGGATAGGAAGGAGGTAAAGAATTATAGAGGGAATAGTGTCACTAATGTAAGTCATAAATTGTATGCCATGATTATACAAAGGAAGTTGGAAAAGGAAGTGGAAGAAAAAAGTCTATTACCAGATTGGCAGATGGGATTTAGAGTGGGAAGAAGGGCAATAGACAATGTTTATATAATGAAACAGTTGGTGAATGGAGAGCTAGATAAGAAAAGGGGTAAGGTATAAGCGTTCTTTATGGACATAGAAGCTGCGTTTGATAATGTGAATAGGGAAAAACTATGGAGGGTGTTAAGGAAAAAGGGAGTGTTGAAGGAAGGACAGTGTGGTGGGGTGGTTATGGAGGGAGGGGTTAAATTGTGGGTGTTGGCATATGCAGACGATATGGTCATGGTGGCAAAAAATGAGTTGGAGATGAAAGGTATGATCAATACGATAAAGAGGTACCTGGAAAGGAAAGATTTGTGTTTAAATGTGAGAAAGTCTAAGATGGTAGTTTTTTAAAGAGGGAGAGGAGGGAAGAAAAAGGAGGAGTTAAGTTGGGGAGAACAGAAGATAGAGGCAGTGAATGAAGTGACATATTTGGGATAAAGGCTAAGGTACGATAACAAAGATGATGCGCATACAAGAGAGTTAGCAAAGAAGGGTAACAGGGTATTAGGGCAGGTATGAAGTTTAGGGGAAAGAGTGTTTGGGAAGGAGGTCGAGAAGAGAAGATGGCTGTTCAAAAAATTGATTAAAAGTGTGATGTTGTACGGGGTGGAGGTATGGGGTTGGAAAGAGTGGAACCTATTGGAAAGGGTGCAAATAAAATATTGGAAATGGATACTAGGTTTAGACAAGGAGACGCCGAAGTACATAATAGAGAAGGAGGGGAAGTTAGAGAAGATTAGAATAGAAGCAGGGAAAAGGGCGATGGGTTATGAAGAGACAATGAAGGGTAGGAGAGAATGTAAAATTTTGCAATGTTGCTGGAGGACGGTAAAAGATAGCAAAAATATATATGGGCAGGAGGAAAGGAAAGTGAACTACCAACGAGGAGGTTTCGCAAGAGAAGAGGTGGAAAGAAGGAGAGAGGAAGGGAGGTTAAATACGGAGGAGATAGTAAGAAGAGATAAAGACTCGCAGGTGCAAGAGAGGGAAGGAAAGATAAGGGAAGGAAAGTATAACGTAAGGTATGGGAATCTAGTGTCCAGGGGGGTTCCTAAGTATCTGATGGGGAGGAGAAGCTTAGGAGAGAAACGGCTTATAGCCAGGTTTAGTTGTGGAAATGAGGAGAATTTAAATAAGTATTGAAAGGAGGATGTCATGAGGAGATGTAGATTATGTGGGGAGGGATGGGAGAACATAGAGCACTTGAGTGAGGAGTGTGACGAGCTAAGGGAAGAAATGAGGGGAGGAAGGCTTTGCTTGGGGAGGAGGGGGAGGGATTGGATTGAATAAAAGCAGTAAAGGAAAGAAGGATAAGAGGGGAGGGTTAGGTCTAACGAAATAGAATTGATAGATGGTGATTGAAATATTTTATTGGAGAAAGTTATTTTAGTTTTATAAATTTTTGTATGTATTATATTATTATGTAAAGGGTAAAGGTGTAAGGGTAACGTAATCCATTGTAAGGCCGAATGGCTCAACAATTATCAATAAATAATAATAAGATAACAATGTTTTATGCAATATGGCGTCTGAGTTTAATATAAAAACTACTTAAATGTCCGTGTACCAGCGTTGACATTAGTTAAGTATAGTAATTTAGGTACACGCTAAAATGCTTACGTCATAATCAACGATGACGTTTTAGCGTGTACCTACATTACCCGTTAAGGCACAAGCTAGAGTGCTCTTAGACATGGCGTCTTAATAAGTAGTGATACAATACTAGTAGGTACACTTTAAATTGTTTACAACGTCAGATGAAAAAAGGCAATATGTTTTTTGTGGGAAATAAAAATAAAACAAAGAAAAAATCAAAGTTTGTACAATAGGTAGATGGGTTAAAAGATGCTTAAAAGTAAACTTAACTTATTATACAATTACATTCGTAACAGTGGTTAATTTAAAAATAAATGCAAATGTATTCTAAACACAAGGTGTAACGGGAAAATTACAGATACTAAAAATGTCACCACTTTGCACGCTTTTAAGATGTTAAATAGAGTTAGTTAATGTTAAGGTTAAAGTTGTCCTTAAAGCTAAGGTTAGGATCAAAGTGAACGGCAAGACTAGGATTAAGAATTAAGTAAAAGCTAGAGTTAAATGTTGGAGTTAAGGTTTGAGGTAAGGTTAGGATTAAGGTTACGGTTAAAGTAAGAGTTAAGATTAAGGTTAGTGTTAAAGTTAGGGTTAAGGTTACTTCACAGTATAGAAACAAATCATGCGCAGTAGCTTTGACACGTTGAAAACAGGTGCCAAAATTTCATCCAATCTTGCCGTTCAAATCGACTTCCGGCATAATGCGCATTGGATAAAATTGTTACACAAAGATCAAAGAGCCGCTTGCAAATTGAAACTACTGATTTGTTTGCAGCAATGGGGGCCGAGTACGCCCAATATTTAGGTGTCATCGTCAACCATTCTGAGACATAATTTTATATGCCAGAGATCTAAAACGCACTATAATGTACTAAAAGGATTTTTTTTAAAAGATACTTTTATCCATTCGACATACTCGTATTTTTAGAATTGCCTGATACCGGTGTTGTTGGGCTATTGCTTAACTTAATACTTTCTACGGTTTGCCAACTTTATCAAAGACGTGGCTTCTTAGCAGTTGTTAAAAGTGCCAAAGATGTTTCAGTTGAGTGCTAGTGGACCGTTCAATAAAAAACTGTACTGCAATCGAAGCTTTTACCTAAGCATTTAGATCATTTTATGTGATATGAATTGTACGACAAACAACGTGTCTTTATAAACATACAAATGCATTTAAAGGTGTTGACAGATTTTTATTGTTTTTGGTTCACTTTGAGTTAGTCTTAATCATTTCCATAAAAGAAGGCGTTATTAAGTTGATAAAAATTGATATAACATTATTTATTGATCTGTGTTATACGCCAAGAAAAGGAGAGTTTTTTAAAGTTCAACTTGTTTTGATGTTATTAAAAGTGTTTTTAAATTTAATTACTACCCACGGCGACCACACATGTAGTTTAGAAATTTTTTCTATGGCGGACGATAATGTAGCAATTTTTTAAAAAAAAGGTAAATGACGTCATATGAGTAAAAAGTAGTTCCAACTTTAAGACCGTATAACTTTAAGAAAAGTGAATATTCCGCAATTTTTTTTCCAATAACCATCTTAAAACGCTTTTCTGTATTAAGAACACCTAATTGTAATTTTTAAAGAAGAGTGCCCTAAAGTGATATGGACCCAATTTCGCTACTTAGTAAACCTAGGAGAAATATTAAAACCCTAATACATTAAATTTGTAACTTTAGTTATATAGTTTTGTATTTTATTTGCTTGTATTATTTTACAAAAATTTAATTAAGTTAAATTGTTTTGTATTTGTAATGTATTATTTTATCCTTTTTCTAGAGGAAAGTGCTGTAATGTATTAAATTATTTGATTCAGATTGCTTGTAAACCGTTCCAAGTTACACGTTGTTGCGTCACCAGCAAACAGTATTTATATATGGCATCAGTATAACCGAAATTATGATTACTATAAACGATGTTTTTCTATGTTAGCATACATCCGGTCCGTTCTTTAATAAAGTGATGACATTCGTGATTCCAATAATCAGCATGCACTGTATTAATATACTCTTCAGGTAAAAATGCAATAAAGAACAGAGTTAATCAAAGTTTATACAGATAATGAATCGAAAGAAACTGAAAAACGAGCTATACGTACTATGATTTAAAAAGTAGAACGATGATCTACAGTACTAATAAAGGTACGTTTGCGTAAGTTTGTGGAGACTAATTGGGTCCAGCTAACTCGTTGCGTTGAAGTAATTTACGGTACGTACTTACCGTGGCATTTTCAAAATATTAATAGTCGTATTGTAATTTTTATGCAGCGCCCTCTTTTAACTAATTTTATTATTTTGTAACATCATTACAGAAATCTTACTTTTAATATTTGAACCTTATTTGAACAAATACATGGCAAATACTAACCTAACAAAACATAAAAATATAAGTGCCAATAAGTACAACGATTACAACTTGAGTGCAACTGTCTTTGGGCAACACTGAACATAATGTACATAAACATGGGAGAAAAATCAACAAAAATTTGTCGACTTTGTTTACTTCAAATAGTAGAAACCGAGCCATATTACTTACTGAATAACGACAATAAATTAATGCTACATTTCAAATTGTTGAACCTTCTACCAAAAATTGTAAGTACAACTGATTATATTATATCGACTAACAAAAACTTTCTTACAGGATCTAGATATCACACAGAACCCAATTGCTTGTAACAGATGTATGATAGCAATTCAAGAAATATATGACTTTAAGCAACTGTGTATACAAACCGAAACGACTATAAGAAACTTACTACAAAAAAAGGAGTTGCCTGCTGATAACATTAAAGTCGAACCTTCACACTTACAAATCGTCAGCGATAACTACTTGGAAATCAATAAGGATGTGCCTGTATGCATTGAGGAACCTTCAAAAACACAACTGTATTATTGCTACAACTGCAACTTCAATACCAACAAAAAAATAATTTTGATTCGACACCTTACTCATACACATGTAAAAGTGCAACACACTGATGGAAAATCATTTAAATGCAATATATGTAATTACTGCACTATTAGCATGTCACATTTAAAAAGACATATGCGTAAGCACACTGGTGAGAAACCATTTAAATGCAATATATGTGATTACTGCTGTACCAACAAGTCGGGTTTAAAAAGGCATATGTTTATGCACAGTGGTGAGAAACCAATTAAATGCAACATATGTGGTTACTGTTGTATTTTCAAGTCAGATTTAAAAAGGCATATGCGTAAACACACTGGTGAGAAACCATTGAAATGCGATATATGTGATTACTGTTGTATCTTCACGTCAGATTTAAAAAGGCATGTGCGTATGCACATTGGTGAGAAACCATTTAAATGCAATGTATGTGATTACTGCTGTACCATCAAGTCTAATCTAAAAAAGCATATGTTCATGCACACTGGTGAGAAACCATTTAAATGCAATATCTGTGAGTACTGCTGTACTGCCAAGTCCTACCTAAAAAAGCATGTGAATAAGCACAGTGGTGAGAAACCATTTAAATGCGATATATGTGATTACTGTTGTATCTTCACGTCAGATTTAAAAAGGCATATGCGTATGCACATTGGTGAGAAACCATTTAAATGCAATGTATGTGATTACTGCTGTACCATCAAGTCTAATCTAAAAAAGCATATGTTCATGCACACTGGTGAGAAACCATTTAAATGCAATATCTGTGAGTACTGCTGTACTGCCAAGTCCTACCTAAAAAAGCATGTGAATAAGCACACTGGTGAGAAACCATTTAAATGCAATGTGATTACTGCTGTACCATCAAGTCTGATTTAAAAGAAGGGGTAATCACTCCAGAAAGTACTGCCCCACACGTGCTAGAATTGCATATATGTATTGGAAACATATTGTTTTGTATTGTTATTATTATGCTAAGTACGCGCCACTGTATTACATGCGCGAGAACCGCTACTGTTTTGAGATATGATATATTATAAGTGGGAGATGCGTCGCACGCAATAAAAACAACCCACTCGTGTAAAGCTCTCTCGATGTTACACACTTGCAATTACGATGAATAACAACTTTGTAGTTTTCCATAAATAAATGCTATTAACAAATACATTTTGGTCCTTGGTCCTCAATAGAAAGTTACGAAGCAACAACTAACTCCTGTAAGTCACATTTATACACCTATTCTGCTTATTGCTTATACCTAATCAATGGTGAAAGTTGGTGAAAATAAATATTTGCATTGCATGTCGTATTGTTTAAAAATTTTGATTCTTAAAGCATTTTACGTTTTTTAACGTTAGTCAGCCAATATCAATTTAATTAAACGCAGTCAAATATTGACAAACTGCTTGGTTGACTGTCATGAGATAAATCTTGATGACATGTAACTCGTGCTATTTATATTCATTTTTACATTACGTGCTATTTCGCATTTGTTCAATGGATTCTTTAAAACGGGAACGATTTGCAATAACAGTAAAACTTGCGTCATTTCATAAATTTGTACAATCTGTACAAGAGTCTCACGAAACCCAAGGTGAAGTACCTATTCACAAACTCAAAGATTTAGAAGAACGATACAATTCTGCTTCATTTTTAACCACGTTTGAAGAAATTCAATCGTTCGAAGATTCTTATTATGACGCGCGCGGTAAAGCTCGATCAATTATCGATGCGTTTACTATAACTAAACCTATTTCTAAAAGTCTATCAAACGAAAGTCTCGTCTCAGCCATTGGTACAAACGCTAATAATTCACCCAAAACGAATGGGGTTAAATTACCTACAATTTCAATTAAAAAATTAGATGGCACAGCCGAGGCTTGGCTCGAGTTTCGTGATTTATTTATTTCGTTGACACACGAAAATGAGAACATAAGTTCGATTCAAAAATACCATTATCTGCGCCCCTCCCTACATGGAGTCGCAGCACAAACGATAAAATCAATTGAATTTTCATCGTCCTTCTACGAAACTGCGTGGAATGCTCTATGCGAACGTTATGATAACACGCGCATGTTGGTTCACAATCACATAGTCTATTTTATCCTTTGAGCCTATGCCCAAAGAATCAGCAACCAAATTACATCATCTCCGCGACAGCCTGTACAAGCATTTACATGCGCTGAAATCTCTTGCTTCTGAAGATACTCTTTTTGAATCAATTTTCATCCGCTTAAGCGCAAACGCGCTAGACTCTCGAACAGCTGGAGAGTGGGGAACCCACAAAGTTAACTCATATACTGAATTGCCTACTTTAAATAAATTGCAAGTTTATTAACGCTAAGGCAGATCTTGTTGTAACCTTAGAAACTAAGTCAAACACTAAGATTGCGATTGACAAACCGAAGCATGTCAAGGCATATGCTACAGCAGGGCAGCAATCATTTTCGAATCCGAATGCAACCTGTTCTCTTTGCAATGGTGAACATATACTTCGTGAATGTGAGGAATTTCTTAAATTATCCATTGATTCACGCAATACCAAGGTAAAGGAGTTAAAGGTTTGCATAAACTATCTGCGCAAAGGGCATTTCTCGCCACGTTGTAGTTCAAATTGCAGCTGTAAGTATTGCAAAAGGAGACACCATTTTCTTCTCCATTCTGATGTTTCTGTCTCACAACCTAGTTCTTCGTCACCTCCTTTAGAGAAACCCAACAGCAGCTGTTTCATCTAATACAATTTTGGTATTGCTTCCTACTGCACGAGTAAAGATTATAGATCGACATGGTGTTTCGCATCAATGTCGTGCTCTTCTTGATTCAGGAGCCCAATCGTGTTTCATTACTACCTCACTGTGTCAAAAACTAAGGTTGCGTACATCAACAGTAAATATTACTGTCTCGAGGGTAGGAAAGGTAGCATCAAAAACAACCCAACGTTGCGACGTCAATAGACAATCTATAGCTTCTTCATTTACAACACAGATGTCGTGTTTAGTTTTACACGACTTGTCAAGTTCAATTCCTAGTGTTTACATTGATAAAGATAAACTTATCATACCTAGCAGTTGCAAATTAGCTGATCCTGATTTTATGAGCATTGGACAAGTTCGGCTTGGTCAAAATCTTCCAGTACTTCAGAAGACCCGTCTTGGTTGGATTATCTCTGGAAACACGTTTTCTATCAATAGTAATCCTGTGCAATGTCATTCAATTGACATAATCGATATACAAGCACAATTGGAGCACATCTGGGAAATTGACCAATTTTCGACTCAAAAATCCTTTACGTTCGAAGAAAACATTTGTGAACTTGAATTTCTTAAAGGAACTAAGCGCGCAGCCGATGGTCGATTTATAGTGACAATTCCCTTTAAGGAATCTGTTGGTCTTCTTGACGAATCATTAAATACTGCGGAAAAGCAGTTACTATCTCTTGAAAAACGTTTTAATGCTAGTGAAGCATACCGTCAGCAATACGTTGCCTTTATGAAAACTTATCAAAATCTTGGTCATATGTCTATTATTCAACCTGATTATTTTCAAACTTCGTATTATCTCCCACACCATGGCGGAGAAAAGAGAGACAGTACTACCACTAAACTTCGTGTGGTATTTAACGGATCCTCGCTTACGTCTTCAGGACATTCTCTAAACTCTCTTCAGATGGTTCGTCTAATTTTACAACAGGATTTGGTATCAATTCTAATTCGTTTTCGGCAACATTGCATTGCCATTTCTGCTGATGTAGAAATGATGTACCGTCAAGTCCTTGTGAACCCGAGCCAACGGTCTTTGCAGAGGATTTTGTGGAGGGAAACTACATCGGAACCTATTCAAACTTACAATTTGAACACAGTCACATACGGTGCTACTAGTGCATCTTTTTTGGCTATACGTTGCCTTTTACAAATGAGTAGAGATTGCGAGTTCGCTCATCCGATTATCTCTCGCATAATAAGAGACGATTTTTACGTCGACGATGTCCTAACCGGTGCTTCCAATTTTCTGGAAGCTACTTATATTGTAGAGACATTGTTCGAAGTTTTATCTTCTGGCAAATTTAATCTACACAAGTGACCCTGTAATAATCGCGAAGTTCTAAATGGCATTCGCGAATCGGATATTCACCATAATGTTATGTCGTTGGGCACAAACAAAAGTACAAAAACCCCCGGTTTATTGTGCTCCTCATGTTTTTCATATCTGCGCCCACAGAGGACGAAATAACTAAACGCGTTATTTTATGTGAAAATTCACAAATTTTTGAATTCTTGGAAAGATCTTATTCCGAATGAGTTAAAATCCAAATGGATTTTGTTTCGTAAGGAATTACTTGCTTTAAATGCACTTAAAATACGCAGATTTACACTTCTTTGTAACCACATCGATGTCCAAATTCACGGATTCTCTGACGCTTCAACGCGAGCGTATGGTGCGTGTATATATTTACGTTGTACAGACCACAGCGGTAATGTTTCTGTTACACTTCTCTTTGCAAAGGCAAAGGTTGCTCCTCTTAAACCTGTAATGATTCCTCGGTTGGAATTGTGTGGAGCTACGATTTTGGCAAAATCGCTAGATCAATGTACAAAAGCGTTAAACATACAAATTTCTTGCCGTTTTTGCTGGACAGATTTGTCTATTGTCCTAGGATGGCTAAAAACAAATCCTTCTCTTCTAAAAACGTTCGTGTGTAATCGGGTCGTAGAAATCCAGGAAACCACCAAAAATGATAAATGGTGTCATGTTCCTACTCGATCAAATTCAGCTGATTTGTTATCTAGGGTTGTCACTGCAAGTAACCTAATTTCTTCGAATCTTTGGTGGCATGGCCCAGAATGGCTAACCAAGGAACAATCTTTGTGGCCTAAAGCAGGGGTCTCCAAACTTTTTAGCCTAAGGGCCAGACTGATTCCTCAACAAAGCCCAAAGGGCCAAGATCTAGCCAGAAGAGTTACTAATTTTCAAATCTTTATTACCTTATTAATGGTATAAATATAAAATATAAATTAAAAACTACTGCTTATGAATTAAATATGTAAAATTTTTACGTGTATTATGTATATACTTACATATGTACTTGTACATACATAAATACTACAAAAAATACGTCATTCGTAACATTGGTGTTAAGATATTACTTTGTAAGTGTTGCTCTTACAAATGTAAACCGATGATTAGTATTATAATACGTATTTGTAGCATATCCTTCAAATTTACGATTGTTTATTTTAGGTATAGTTTTCATTTTCAACTACGTTGCATGTTTGTTTCCAAGAAGTTGCAGATAAATAATTCTCAGACTTGAGTTATTGGTGATTTTGCGGTTTTTAGGAGCAGCTTCTTCTATCTGGCACCCCGGCGCCAATGTACCTTTGTCGGGCCCTTTGTATGTATGCCGTCGCACTAACAAATTGTGGCGTGGTGCGCCTCCTCACGTACGCAAATTGTCATGGACATGTCAGTCCGGTGGAAATAGCGGATTGATTGCGTGTATGTACTGTGGGTGTTGGTGCAAAACCTAAATATTATTTTTAATTAGAAGTTACGTGCTTTGTGTATGAATTGACAAATATAGAAAAGAAACGAAAAATAGATAGTGAGTGCAGAATATTTAAAGAGCAATGGGGTTGTCAATATTTTGTAATCGAGTCAAATAATAAGGCAACCTGTTTAATTTGTAATGTAACTATAGCCGTCCTCAAAGAGTACAATATAAAACGCCATTATGAGACTATGCATTCTCAGAATTACTCAAAATTTACGAGAAGCTTAAGATCTGAAAAATTTTAATCAATGAAGCGCGGGTTGAAATCTCAACAATTCTTGTTTAAAAAGTCAATAGTGACCCAAAAGCCGCAACTCGTGCTAGTTTCCGCGTAGCTCATTCCATTGCAAAACATGGGAAACCATTTACTGACGGTGAATTAATCAAGGATTACATAATTGCAGCGGTAGAAGAAATGTGTCCAGAAAAGGCTAATTTATTTAAAAACATAAGTTTGTCAGCAAACACTGTAGCTCGAAGAATTGATGAAGTTGCAGAAAATATATTAGCTCAATTAAATGACAAAAATCGTCTCCTAGAGTGGTTCTCTCTCGCCCTAGATGAGTTTAGACGGATGTTTCAGATACTGCTCAGGTATTAATTTTTATTCGAGGGGAAGATAAAAATTACGAAGTGTATGAAGAGCTTTTAGATGTTCATAGCATTCACGGCACGACCACTGGTGAAGATATTTTTAAAGGAGTTGAAAATGCTGTTCAGAAAAGCAATCTTAAATGGAAAAACTTGAAATCCATTACCACTGATGGTGGCAAAAATATGTATGGAATAAATAAAGGTGTGGTTGCTCTCGTATCAAAGGCCGTCCAAAAAGATGGTGGATCAAAACCATTAATAGTGCATTGTATCATCTATCAACAGTCCTTGTGCGCAAAATGCTTGGATATGTCAGAAGTTTTAAAGCCAATCATATCGGTTGTCAACTTTATCAGATCGCATGCGCTTAATCATCGAGTTTATTGCAGAGATCGGAGAAAATGACTTGCCATATTATACTGCAGTACGTTGGATTACTTGTGGAAAAGTTCTTACCCGATTTTTTGAGCTACGAGCAATAATAGAAATTTTTTTGGACGAAAAGAATCGTCTACTCGCGCAGTTGCAAAACGATGACTGGTTATGGAAGTTATCATTTTATACATATTTGACTAAACATATCAACGATCTTAATTTACGATTGCAAGAAGAAAATTTGTACACACATATTAAGTCATTCCGACAGAAAATCGCTTTGTTTCAATCCCAATTAAATAAAAAATGTTTCACGCATTTTAATACGTGTCAAACGTTCAGTCAGTAAACTGACATTCCTTTTCCCATTGATTTTGCAACTGAAGCTTTGGGGGCTTTAAAAATAAATTTTGAATCTCGTTTTTCTGATATTGACGCAATTGCAAATGACATCAAGATCTTCCAGAATCCATTTATCACCGATATAGAAACCCTTCCCCCAGAACTTCAAATGGAATTAATTGATTTGCAATGCAGCGATATTTTTAAAGAAAAATATCAAAACTCATAATTACTAGAATTTTATAAGAGTCTTCCACTCACACAGTTTAATCAGGTGCATAAATTTGCTCGTAGCTATTTTACCACTTTTGGAACGACGTACCTGTGCGAAAAACATTTTCCAAAATGAAATAGACAAAAATGTTTACAGATCAGTGTTAACTCACGAGCATCTTAAGTCGCTTCTAATAATTGGCACAAGTAAATTTAATCCACAACTGCAAACGATCGTCAGTGGAAAGTCACAGCTGCATAAATCTCATTAACTACTTATACGTTCCTATACTAATTTATTGTTTAATAATTTAGTTTTGTGGATTATTGTATGTAAATAAAACATCTGATTATTATTTTGTATAATTACTTTGTTTGATTTAATTTATCAAAATAAATTAAAGGGAGGGCCGGATACCAGCAACGTCAGGCCCGCTGTCGCGGGCCGGATTGGTGCCGCTCGCGGGCCGGTATTGGCCCGCGGGCCGTAGTTTGGAGACCCCTGGCCTAAAGGCGCGGAAAATTCACCCATTCTTCCTGAAATAAAAAATATTACTCATTGTTTTCATACACATTTAAGGATTGTTGAGTTCAAAAATTATTCAAACCTTAACTTTCTCGAGCAGGTAATGGCCTATTGCTTGCGATTTATTTCCAATTGTCGCGTGATTTCTGATGCACGGGAGTGCGGAATTATTACTCCTAAGGAAATTCATTCCGCTGTAATGTTGCTTGCCAAGCAAGCTCAATCAGATTCCTTCGACCAAGAATTGAAATCACTTGCTAAAAATGAACCCGTAAAAACTTGTAATCGGATTCTTCGATTAAATCCTTTTATAGACGATGATGGAATAATTCGAGTGGGAGGTCGTTTATCGAATGCCACTTTTAGTTACGACAAAAAACATTCTATTCTCTTATCAGGAAAACATCATTTTTCTCAATTAATAATGCAAAGGGAACATCTCGGATTGCTACACGTAGGGTCCCAAGCGACACTGTATTCGATTGGACAGCGTTACTGGATTACCTCAGGGCGTAGTTTCGCAAACCGTACGGTTCGAACCTGTGTTACTTGTTTTCGTTCGAACCCCAAACCGCTAAATCCGTTGATGGGAAATCTTCCTACTACTAGACTGCGTCCCTCATTCCCCTTTGAAACAACTGGTGTGGACTATGCCGGTCCGTTTTAATAAAGGAGCGGCGCGGTCGAGGATCTAAATCCATAAGGGCACACATTTGCCTTTTTGTTTGCAACACCTCGAATTGGTCACACAATTATCCACCGAATACTTTATGCTTGCTCTGCGACGTTTCATATCGCGTCGAGGCTGACCTCACGTAATATACTCTGACAATGGTACGAACTTTGTCGGGGCTAAACGCGAGTTACATGAATTATCACTGTTTTTAAAGAAAAATTACAGTATTATTTGTCAATCAAGCAGTGAGTACGAAATTGACTGGCACTTTATACCAGTAAACTCTCCTCACTTTGGAGGATTGTGGGAGGCTGCCGTTAAAAGCGTAAAACATCACCTTAAGCGCGTTGCATCGAATGCACACTTAACTTTTGAAGAGTTTACTACTCTACTTTCACAAGTTGAGTCGATATGCAATTCAAGACCTCTGTCTCCTCTCTCTTCCGATCCTTCAGACCTATATCCTTTGACACCAGACCATTTCCTTGTTGGTCGTCCGCTGCTGACTATAAACGAGCCAGACGTCACTCAAATATCTGAATCACGTTTGTCATTGTATCAACGGATTCAATCTTTACAACATTTTTGGTCTCGCTGGAGCCATGAATACATAACTTCTCTTCAAGAGAGAAAAAAATGGAAAAGGGACCAAGCCAGTCTAAAATTAGGGCAATTGGTGGTCATCAAGGATGATAACTTACCACCATTACGCTGGAAACTTAGACGAGTCGTTGATCTACACCCTGGTAGTGATGGCATCAGTCGAGTAGCTTCTATTCGAACCTCTGCTGGCATCGTAAGGAGAGCGTTTACAAAAATATGCCCTCTCCCGGATGACAACAATAAACCTATAGAGTGATAGTGTATTTAACTTATAAGTGCAATAGTTGAATAGAACCTATTTTGAACGGAAAAGTTTTGTTTTTCCCCCTTTTTATCTTTATTTATTATATTACTTGTTCATTGTCGTTTTATAGATGTAAGTTTACTTTTGAAAGCACCTCGGGTGTTTCAAGGCCGGGGCCATGTTTTGTATTGTTATTATTATGCTAAGTACGCGCCACTATTACGAGAGCGAGAACCGCTACTGTTTTGAGATATGATATGTTATAAGCGGGAGATGCGTCGCACGCAATAAAAAAAACCACTCATGTAAAGATCTCTCGATGTTACACACTTGCAATTACGATGAAAAACAACTTTGTAGTTTTCCATAAATAAATGCACATCATTTTTGAAAATGTTTATATTTTAATCTACCAAAAGAGATAAAATAAATCAAACTAAACGTATATTTAATATAAATTACAACCAAACTAAATTGTGCTTTGAAATAGTACTTATCTGAACCGTTTTGACATTTTATCTGGCTGAGAATATTTGTTTTTTGTGAAATGACCTTATTGGCTTAATTAGATTGTAATCGATTTTCGGAGTAGATCGCGTCGTAATAGAGCACCCAGACTTTTTAGGCTTGGTTCTAGTTTTTCCTTGTGAGCCAAAAAAAAGAAGTTAAACTTTTTTAGTCATGACAATTTTCTACATATTACGTTTGATGTATGTAAATTATGTAGAATACACAAATAATGCGTGAAATAATATTGTTAATTAAACCTTTTCTTTTATAATAACTTTATTGACATTAAGCACAATATTGTATCACACCCAAGTAGTTAATAATCGCTGTTATCGCCGCGCTTTAATTTACTCTGCGGATGGATCCACCGTCCTCACCTGCTTGATGCGCGCGAAGAAGAAACCCCTAACACTCAGCCATCTTGAAACAGTTTAATGTTCTCATTAATCACCTACACTTCATGATTCTAGGAGATCGATCAAATCTGACCCATCGACCGCTTTCGCTTGTGATCTGATTCACGCCAGGACAACTCAACGGTCGCCTAAAACCGTTCATAACCCTTAACGCCTTTGACAATTTTGATCAAATATCTGTCATATGCTAGCACCTTTGTGACGCGGTACGGCCCGTCGTATTTGTTTGACAGTTTCTGACTTACGCCGAGTTTAGCTTTTGTGGTAGTAGCATTCCGCAACAGCAGTAGGTTGCCCACCTTGAAGCGAGTAGGACGTTTCTTATCTTATTATGCTTTCATACACCTTTCAGCTTTTTTTATATTTGCGCCCGTCGTTGCACGGTACGCCTGTAGCCTTGCTCCTGCCTTCAATTCCTCAGCAATAGCATCAAGGTCGTCACTCTATGAGACCAAGTGATATGCAGAGATTACTTTTGGGCTAATCACCGTATCGCCATCTCTGCGACAGTCTCCCTGCCTGGGACACTCTCCGTGCTCACCGAACATTTACTGCCGTTCGCACAAGTATTGCTTACAACCCCATCGTTGGCCAAATCGGTTATCGTCCCGTGGCTATGATAAAACATCAGATTAGCAGGAGAGAAATGCGTGCTCGCGTTGGCTGTATTAACGATAATGTCGGACACCTTCTCGTTCAACCGATTCTATGTCGACAATCGTTGCCAGAGCAAGTATAATCGTGCCATTTGTTATATTAAAAAGTTGGTAGGTTAAAATTTTTCGTGTATAAAATTTGTCCTCGACACGCCTACTTTTCGTAGACAGCTGTCAAACATTTTTCTTTAACGTCTTCTATAACACGGAGCGTTTTAGCGGTATCTCTAGGCCCAACAAGGCTTTCATTATTAAATTGTTTCACGCAATTCCACGTGAATATCTGGTCGAATTCTACGTATTGTTGAGTGAAAGCTTATTTTGGGGTATGTGATATGTCTTTTTTTTTGTTTTGAGGGCTTAAATTAATTTTTTACCGGGTTCGATCCTTCCACCTGTAATCTTATGTGTGAAGGTAGATAAAACACCTGCTTTTCGAAATGTTTCCATGACATTTTCCATGGCAGGTCGCTGAAACCCAGTAAACACACGACGTCCCAGGGACGTTCGTTTTATGTCCAAATGATGTCTTTACATCCCGGGCTTTAAAACGGACCTGTATAGGATGTCTTTAATAGGACGTCCTCAGGCTGTCAATGAAGAACGTACGATGGGATGTTCTATGCGGGAAAAAACAAATGCAAACTGAGTGCGCGTGCCCACTTTCCTTCTTGTTCTCTGGTGCCTACTCAACACCCGTACGCTCCTTTGGTATATCAAAGTGGTACACTCTGTTTGCACCGTTTGCACTCTGTATTTGTTTTTAGTTGTGTTCTGGCTACTTTATTTATCTGTTTTTTATTTTATTATCTAACGTTTTTTGGGTTTTTAGTGCATAAATAAATTTATTTGGTAAGTTTTTGGTACCTTGTATTTATTTATAATGTATAGAAATCATCATTTATAATTATTTTTTTGAATTACTAAAACTTAATAAAAGTTTATTGAAATTATAAGATCACAATTATTATTAATGGTGATTTAAAACCCCATCTCGCGCGCATACCTATGCGGTGAATTGAAAATATTTGTTATGTAAAAAAAAATTTTTTTACTCAAAATTATTTAAGGTTTAAAAGTGTGACGTTATCTCACGACTTTTATCGTCGCGATTTGCAATAAGTCATCCAAAAATGTCAACATCACCGATAAGGCACAAAATCGCTAATCTAACTAAGAAACTGGAACGTTATCGCGTTCTTGGTATTCATCGTTATGATTACTGTGCGTATTCTCGTAGTTAAAAATACGTCTAGAAATAATTTTGTTTTTATCACATTCCTCTGATGAAATGTAAATGCGAAACGTATAAAAATTCTTAAAATGAATTTGCAAAACTGACGCGTTTACAAAATATTTTTTAAAAAACGATTTAAATAATTTTTAACTGGTTATAATCGATCATCTCTTATGATTTAATCAATAATACAATCATCAAAAAAATCAATCAATAATTCTACAAAAGAAGTATCACTTTATCAATTCTTTAAATTAGTAAAATGTAAATTCTGATTACATAGAAATACCAATTAAGCTTTTCGTATTAACTTTTTTATCGACTCTACATGACGATTACCATCTCTTATGTAGTTGCATTGTTTCAGGCGCCACTTAAAAAAATCGGGAAGAAAGTATAAAAAACTCGCTAAGGAGGGCCAAAGAACGCCGGGATCGAGAAGATAAAAAAATGAAATCTAAATTTATTTTATTTGAGTATAATTTGGATTATTATTTAAAAATATAGTTTTATGTAATAAAAATTTGTATTTTATTTGATAAAGTTATTTTTTATTAAAAATATAATATACATATATACCTAGTACATATCCTACAGTCATCTAAAAGGGACGTCCCGTTGCGGATACGCAAGGATGTCCTATAAGGACATCGTAGGGATGCACACACTTGTGACAAAAGAACGTCCCATGAATGTCCCTAGGACGTACGCAGAACCAAAATGGGATGACTTTGGGACATTCAGTGATCCGCAAAATCATGTCCCCGGGACATCCTTGGGACATCCTTGTGTTTGTTGGGAAGCCAGGGGTTGAACACTATTTTATGGGAAGAAATACTTACTCAAGTGCGAAGTTAATTAGAGGTAAGCACGGCGCATTCTTTTACTTCAACTATTGTATAAATTAAATCAAATTACTTGTGATAACGCCGTATGTACGCTGTTGTGTCAAATTTTATGTTACCTTTTAGGTCATACTGGTACGGAATTAGCTAATCCCCTACTGGATAATACACAACTGTAAGTATTGCATTTTTTATTTATACGAGTATTACTTCGATGGTCATGTCGATTATTGGAATAGCCACACGTACATACTAGGTTGTAATCACAATTAATGTTAAACTCTTTTTTTGTGTGTCACATACTTATCTGGTGCGCTTTGATTCTCTGTATTTTGGATTTTCGTATTCTTGTAATTTAACTTAATAAAGTAAAATTTCTTTGTTAAATGTAAAATTTAGATCGATTAGGGCACTTTGATGAGCGACGTGTTGCCCAGTCAAAGGGCGTAACTTATACTTGGCCTGTGATATCAACCCATGTAATATTGCTTGTTGCCAGAGATTATTAACATCCAATAACTCACATAATAGATAAATAATTTTATTTCATACTATATAAAATATGAAAATAAAATTTTGTTGGTTTTGTAAATATAAATTTGTTAAATTTATTAATTTGTGAAAATGAACGAAAACCTGGAGAGAAGTGAGATTTCTGGCGATTTATTGCAAAATGCTAAAAAAGAACAAAAATATAAACTAAAAAAATGGTCCAACAGGCATTCCATCCAAGTCTGTTTAATTCTAGACCAAAAAGTAGCCCAGTCGGCAGTACACAAGAAAGAAGTCCCAGACCTCAATTAGATGAAGTACAGCAATCTGGAAATTCTAACTCCGAGAACAACGTGAGTAACTGCCCCCCAACTTGGCAGAGGGTACCACAAACCCGAAATCCTAAAAGGAAAAAACTGAGTAGCCCATTCCCAGAAGGCATTACAACATCCAACCGTTTTAGTACACTACTCATAAACCAGAAGGACAAACACGTGGTGACACCTGTAAAACAGAAACCAAACAAACCTCCACCAAGAATTTTGTATGGCATCGATAATGTTCATGAACTCAAAAAGTTAATGGAGACTGTTATTAATACAACTAGCTTCAGATATATAATAGTCAACAAGAACTTGCTACGTATAATAGTAAATTGTGTTGAAAACTATAAAAAAGTTGTAGATTTGATCAGACAAAAAGGACTAATAGGACATACTTTCACAAGAAAGGAAACCCGATGCTACAGAATCGTGATCAAAAATGTTCACCACACTACCCCTCAGGAGGCCATTCCAGAAGAAATTGAAAAAACAGGTAATATAGTCCGGGGAGAGATAATTAACCCACGGTGTGGTCCCAATAAAAATCCTACGTCAACCTTTTTTGTTAATCTAGAACCAGGTCCAAATAATAAAGCAGTTAAAGACATTCAATACATATATACAGCCAAAAAGTTAAGATTGAAGACCCAAGGAAAAGCGAAAACATTGTTCAATGTCAAAGATGCCAACAATATGGTCACTGCAAGAACAATTGCACGAGGCCATACAGATGTGTAAAATGTGGGAAAGGTCACAAAACATCAAATTGTTTGAAAAAGGACAGAAACACTCCTGCAAAATGTGCATTATGCTCATGTGACCACCCCGCTAATTACAAAGGCTACGAGGTCTATAGACAAATCTTAGCCAGAAAAAAGAAGGCTATTTATCCAAGAACACAACCAGCAGAGCAAACATCAACTTCTATAGTACTACCATCACAACTTCAACCATCGCATCCCAACACCTCAACTAGAACAGTCCAAAACAATCCTAAGATGACTAATGCTACTGCTGGGCATCTACAGGAATCCCTATCAGAAGAAAACAAGAATAACACTCAACAAAGTTCCACACTGGAAAAATTGCTGATCAAACAAAATAAAAAATTATATCAACTCTTTCAACAAATAGGTACTCTACTAAACCTATTGACAACAGTAATTGCCAAATTAAATGCTTAATGGCTTCCCTTCGAATTGCTGCGTGGATCATTAATGGACTGCCACCCAACATAATTGAACTAAATTCTCTAATTATATCAAACAAAATGGATATCGTTCTAATTTCTGAATCACATTGCACATCCAGAAGTTCTTTCCAAATAAGGATACAATATATATTTTAAGCCACACCTGGATGGAAGAGCTCATACTGGTTCAGCATTAATAATCAGGTCAAATTTAAAACATTTGCTAATGGAAAATTACACCTCACACCAAATCCAAACAACCACAGTACAGATAGAAGACCGCACTGCTCCCATCAAAGTATTTGCAATATACTGCCCTTCCAAGTATGTAATATCTGAAGAAATATTTGGGGACTACTTTCAGACTCTTTGAAACAAATTTATATCAGGAGGTGACTGGAACGCTAAGCATGCATTTTGGGGATCCCGTAATACCTTCCCGCGAGGTCGTACATTGAAATCCTGCTTAGAAGCAAACCACCTACAACCGTTAGCAACAGGGGAAGCTACATACTGGCCATCCGATTCCAATAAACTTCCTGATTTGCTTGGTTTCTTTGTTACTAAAGGATTAGGACACCTGTACTCGACAGTAGAAGCCAACCTTGACGGTAGCTCTGATCACACCCCAGTAATAATCACCGTGACTACTACCCCAAATAGCCAAGAGCAAGTGGAATCTTTGTACAATCATAAAACAGATTGAGAGGGCTTCCGTAGTTATCTTGAAAAACATTTAGAGCTTAAAGTTCCAATAAAGACATCCGAGAACATTGAAGACTTTTGTGTATACATAACCAACCTGATCCAAGTTGCAGTCTAAATAAATACACCAAATGTAAAACCAAAATCAGCTAGTATCTCATATTCTTGGGAAATCAAGAATAAAATCAAAGAGAAGCGCCGTCTAAGACGAATATGGCAACAATCAAGACATCCCGATGATAAAACTGAGTCTCGGAAAGCTGCAAAAGAACTAAAAGCAGTTCTCAGAATATTTGCAAATCTTTCCCTAAAAAGAAAGCTAGAAAACATGACTCTCTATAGTAAACATGAATACTCCCTATGGAAAGCTACCAAAATATCTGGCAAACCGCAGCAATGCCCCCCCTCCCCTCCTCATAAGATCATCCACAGCTTGGGCAAGGACTGACAGAAAAATCGGAGACATTTGATAAACATCTGGTCTCAGTATTTAGATCAAACGAAAGTCTTGTTGATGAAAGTGATATCGATCGGATATTAAGTTGGGGTATGCAAATGGACTTACCAATCACACCTACTTCTACCAAAGAAATTCTAAGGGAAATCAAGTCGTTAGATGTTAATAAAGCACCCGGCTTCGACTTATGATCACCTCTAAAATCCTAAAAGATCTCCCAAGAAAAAGCATGCCTCACTTGGCTTGCCTATTCAATGCAATTATCCGAATATCTTATTTCCCACGCTGGAAAGTTTCTCATATAATAATGATCCACAAGCCAAGAAAACCTGCTCATGAGACTTCTTCCTACAGGCCAATCAGCCTAACACCTGTACTTTCTAAGCTATGGGAAAAATGTTGTCTACCAGACTAAGATCAAGTATGGACGATTGCGACATAGTTCCAGCACTCCAATTTGGATTTCGAAAATCTCACTCCACCGTAGAACAAACACACCGCATATACCAAATGGCAAAACAGGACCTTGAACAAAGATAATACTGTTCTGCGGTCTTTCTAGATGTGAAACTGACTTTTGACAAAGTATGGCATAAGGGTCTTCTCTGCAAGCTTAAGGAGAAGCTGCCATATCCATTCTTCCTTATAATTAAATCCTATCTGGCTGATAGACTATTCCAAGTGAAAGATGTGGAGGCCAGATCGTCTCTGTACACAATAGAAGCAGGGGTTCCACAAGGTACAATATTTGGCCCTATGTTGTATCACATATTTACATTTGATCTCCCTCCAGATGGGACTACTGTTGCTACCTATGCAGACGACATAGCCTATTTGGCAACCGACAGCGTTTCTCAGAAGGCTAGTGACAAAATACAGCACTTGCTAGACGAGACAAACAAATGGCTACAAAACTGGCGTATCGTTGTTAGCGCCGAGAAATCCAATCACATCACGCATTTACCCTAAGGAAAGGAGGCTGCTCATCAGTAAAACTAGGTCACAATGTTTTGCCACACTCCAACTGTGTAAAGTACTTGGGTTTCCATCTAGACAGGAGATTAACTTGGAGAACCCATATTAAAAAGAAAAGGGATGAAATTAACCACAAATTCAAAAACCTGTACTGGCTCATTGGTAGAAAATCAGTGCTGTCCGTTGATAATAAATTTCTCATCTACAACTCGATACTCAAACCTATATGGACCTATAGTGTTCAACTATGGGGCACGGCCAGCAAAAGTCATAGACTCTGCCTGTTACGAGTACAAAACAATATACTACGCACTATAGACAACGCTCCATGGTTCACCAGAAATGATGAAATTCACGAGTACCTGAACATACACGCCAAAATAGAAATCTCATTGGCCACTGACTTGCTGAACCAATCCTATGCAGTGAAAAGACTGAAAAGGAAGTCTGTACTTGAAGTGGGAAATTGAAGCAACGGCTTCATCTGCCCTAAAATACATGTAGCACAAACAGATCCGTTTATAGTCATCCAGACTGATTGCAGATACAAACCTCAAAAAAAACAAAAAACTGTACGACTTTGTACTAGCGGCAACGTTGTAACATCTATAAGTACAAAACGTGACAAAACTAAAGAACTAAGAAACTGTGCTAAAAAAAATGTACGAAAAGATGGAAGAAAAATCACAAAAAAACACTTGTCGTATTTGTTTACTAGAAATAGTAAAAACCGAGCAGTATTATTTTCTGAGTAACGACAATAAGTTAATGCTACAATTCAAATTATTGAACCTTCTACCAGAAATTGTAAGTATAACTGCTTATATTCTATCGAGTAACATAAACTTTCTTGCAGGATCTAAACATCACACCAAACCCAATTGCCTGTAACAGATGTATGATAGCAATTGAGGAAATATATGAGTTTAAGCAACTGTGTATACAAACCGAAACGACTATAAGAAACTTACGACAACGAGATGCAATTAAAGAGGAGTTGCCTGCTGATAAGGTTAAAGTCGAACTTTCCCACTTGCAAATCATCAGGGATGAATGCTTGGAAATCAATATGGATGTGCCTGTATGCATTGTGGAACCTTCAAAATCAATTTTGTATCGACACCTTACTCATACAGATGTAAAAGTGCAACTCACTGGTGGAAAAACATTTAAATGCAATATATGTAATTATTGCACTATTAGCATATCACATTTAAAAACGCATATACGTAAGCACACTGGTGAGAAACCATTTAAATGCAATATATGTGACTA
This sequence comes from Aquatica leii, assembly GCA_035610365.1. Classification (NCBI taxonomy): domain Eukaryota; kingdom Metazoa; phylum Arthropoda; class Insecta; order Coleoptera; family Lampyridae; genus Aquatica; species Aquatica leii. The sequence goes on from CM069438.1 coordinate 13,199,498, forward strand.
CAGCAGTACAAACAACTCTGGTTTAAAAAGGCATATATTTATGCACACTGGTGAGAAACCATTTAAATGCAATATATGTAATTATTGCACTATTAGCATATCACATTTAAAAACGCATATACGTAAGCACACTGGTGAGAAACCATTTAAGTGCAATGTATGTGATCACAGTTTTAGCCAAATGTCGAATTTAAAAAGGCATATGTTTATGCACACTGGTGAGAAACCATTGAAATGCACTATATGTGATTACTGTTGTATCTTGAAGTCAGATTTAAAAAATCATATGTGTATGCACATTGGTCAGAAACCATTTAAATGCAATGTATGTGATTACTACAGTACCATCAAATCTAATCTAAGAAAGCATATGTTTATGCACACGGGTGTAAAACCATTTAAATGTCATGTATGTGATTACTGCTGTACGACCAAGTCAAATTTAAAAAGGCATATGTGTATACACACTGGTGAGAAACCATTGAAATGCAATTTATGTGATTACTGTTGTATCTTCAAATCAGATTTAAAGAGCCATATGTGTATGCACACGGGTGAGAAACCATTTAAATGCAATATGTGTGATTACTGCTGTACGGCCAAGTCATATTTAAAAAGGCATATGTGTTTGCACACTGGTGAGAAACCATTTGAATGCAATATATGTGACTACAGCAGTACAAACAACTCTGGTTTAAAAAGGCATATGTTTATGCACACTGGTGAGAAACCATTTAAATGCAATATATGTGATTACTGTTGTATTTACAAGTCAGAATTCAAAAGACATATGTGTATACACACGGGTGAAAAACCATTGAAATGCACTATATGTGATTACTGTTGTATCTTGAAGTCAGATTTAAAAAATCATATGTGTATGCACATTGGTCAGAAACCATTTAAATGCAATGTATGTGATTACTACAGTACCATCAAGTCTAATCTAAGAAAGCATATGTTTATGCACACGGGTGTAAAACCATTTAAATGTCATTTATGTGATTACTGCTGTACGACCAAGTCAAATTTAAAAAGGCATATGTGTATACACACTGGTGAGAAACCATTGAAATGCAATTTATGTGATTACTGTTGTATCTTCAAATCAGGTTTAAAAAGACATATGTGTATGCACACGGGTGAGAAACCATTTAAATGCAACATGTGTGATTACTGCTGTACGGCCAAGTTATATTTAAAAAGGCATATTATGCGTAAACACATTGGCAAGTAACCATATAAATGCAATATATGTGATTACTGTTCTCACCAAGTCAGATGTAGGAAGGTGTATGATGCGTGTACCATACTGGTGAGAAACCATTTATTACTACTGTACCATCAAGTCTGATTTAAACGAGAGGGTAATCGCTTCCGAAAAGGCTGCTCCACATGTGATAATGTAGTGATTTTTTTTATTTTCTAATTTGCTAAAAGAGATTATATAAATCACACTAAACGTATATTTAATATAAAACCAAACTAAATTGTACTCGATGAAGTTGCTATCTTTGAAAGAATACCTATCCCAACCGTTTATACATATTAGGCTGAGAATATATGATTTTTCTAAATTGACCTGTTAGAGTTTATTTTTTCCATTTATTCTATAATTGCTAAAAAAGGGGTTAATTATATTATATTATTTATTTTTATTTTTATATAGATTCACTAAACCTTCCCCTTTATATTTTTAATATTTATATTTTAATTAACGCTACATGTTTCGACAGAGTCATCTTCAGGCGTATTATTGGAATAGAAAACCTGTTAGTCTTGATTAAAAATAATATTGTTAATTAAACAGTTTTCTTTTATAATGACTATTAACATTAAGCACAATATTGTCTCACGCCTAAGTAGTTAATAATCGCTGTTATCGCTGCGCTTTAATTTCCTCCGCGGATGAATCCACCGTCCTCTCCCGCTAGCTGCGCGCGAAGTAACCTGAGACAGTTCAATGTTCTCATTAATAATTTGAATTTCATTATTCTAGCAGATCGATCAAATCTAACCCATCGACTTCACCGCTTTCGCTTGTGATCTCATTCACGCTAGGACAGCGGCACGGTTGCCGGAAACCGTTTATAACCACTAAGGCTCTTGGCAGTTTTGATGAAATATCTGTCGTGCTAGCACTTTTGTCACCCGAGTAGCACGTTTACGTTTCTTATTTTATTGTGCTTTCATACACTTTACAGCCTTTTTTTATATTTGCGCCCGCCGTTGCACGGTCCGCATATAGCTTTGCGCCCGCTCTCGCTTTCTCAGCAATAGCGAAGGATGGGGTCGCGACAGCGCTGGACTAGGCGCGCGCGCCTGTGATTAAGTACACAAGCGATCGGAGCCGATATAATGCCGTGCCTGACGTATAAGGGTTTAGTTAATATTAGACGTTTTGACTCAAATAAAAGAACGACGTCGACGTTATTTTTAAGTGGATATATTTTATGTTAGTTGCACTTATTGTTTATTATAAATAAATTTCAACCCTACAATAGCATCAAGGTATCACTATATGCGACTAACTGAGGTGCCGAGATTACTTTCCGGTCAATCACCGTATCGTCATCTCTGCGGCAGTCGCCCTCCCTGGGACACCCTCCATGCTCACCGAACATTCACTGTCGTTCGCACCAGTATTGCTAACAAGCCTCCGTTGGGCAAATCGGCTACCATACCGTGACTATGAGAGAATCAGATGAGCAGGAGAAATGCGTGCGCTCGCGTTGACTGTATTATTAAGTCTCCAGATAACGTCGGGCATCTTTTTGTTCGACCGATCCTCCGTCTAAAGTAACATGTAACGGATGGAGCAGAGGAAACGCATGTTTTTTGAACTGCTAGTACACGACGACGAGAGGGGGTATTAAACCTCGAATGTTGGCAGACTGCGCATACAATGCGGTTTCAGTCGCTATGGAGCGTAGAGCATCGTGTGTTCGTTGTCGAGCAGTACTTTAGAAATAATGATTCCATAGTCACAGTGCAACGTCTTTTCCGTAACAATTTTAGAGTTAGACGTCGAGGTGCAGTTCCTGATCGAAATACTGTACTGTTGCAGCGTTTAGAGTTACTGGATCTGTGATGAAAAAGAAATCACCTGATCTTCCCCGTCCAGTACGAACTCCGGAAAATGTAGACCGAGTAAGAACGGCAGTTGTTGCTAGTCCGAAGCGATCGGCTAGACAACAGGCTGTAGCGTTGGGTATGTCACGTCGTTCGCTTCATCGCATCTTACATGGTGATTTTAAGTTTCACCCGTACAAGGTAATGCGATCGTCCAGCAGCTTAGTGAGGGGGATTTTGTGCAGCGCAGAGAGTTTTGTCGCGTAATGAACGAAATTTTTACGGAAGATACAGATGCTACAGTCTTCATGAGTGATGAAGCACATTTTCATCTAGACGGTTAGGTCAATGTTCAAAATTGTCGGTATTGGGCGTCGGAGAACTTACATCAATTACACCAAAGATCTCTCCACAGCTTAAAAGTAACAGTGTGGTGCTGCATTTCAAAGATGGGAATTGTTGAACCCTATTTTTTTGAAGAGGCCTTCCTCTGCAGTTACTGTGACATCAGCGCGCTACGTTGAAATGCTAAACAACTTTCTTTTTCCATAACTTGAAAGGCGTCAAGTGAACATGAGAGAAATATGGTTTTAGCAGGACGGTGCCACAGCTCACACGGCGAGAGCATCCATGGAAGGGGTTTAACAAATGTTCCCAGGACATGTTATTTCGAGAAATGGTGTTGTTGACTGGCCCCCTCGCTCACCCGATTTGTCGATATGCGACAAGAAGGACGTCATCTCCAAGACATTATTTTTCGAACCTAATTAAAAAATCTATCACCTAATGCTTGTTTTTATTAATTTTATCTAACCGTTTCCCAGTCATACCATAGTGAAAAACATTCGTTTCCTCTGCTCCACCTTGTATAATCGTGCCATTTGATCGTTCCACCTGACTAAACGCCTTAATAGTGAATGACAATTTTTTGTCGCTTATCACTCGCCGAGGATACCCATACTCACTGAATATCTACTTTAGCTTGTTAATCAACTCAGTCGACCTTAAACTTCTGGTTTGGCAACCACAAACTTCGTAAATCCGTCGATTACGATGTACAAGTTTTTTACAATAAGACCCAAATGGTCGATATGCACCGTGTGGAAAGGTATCGGTCGCTGTTCTATTGGATGTAAGTAACGTTGACTCCGCCCATAGTTACCTTTCGCAAACGCACACCTCAAGCACGATTTATGTATCAAAGGAGTTATGAGGATATTAATTACTGAGGGCACCAAATTGTTAAGTTTCTCGAGGTTATTAACATCCAATAACTCACGTGATAGATAAATAATTTTATTTCATACTAAATTAAATATGAAAACCAAATTTTGTTGGTTTTGTAAATACAAATTTGTTAAATTTATTAATTTGTGAAAATGAATGAAAACTTGGAGACAAGAGATTTCTGGCGATTTGTTGCAAAAGGTTAAGAAAGCTCGTGCCACACTTAATACCGATAAAGTCGGGACCAAAGTATAAAAAAGAATATGACAAATTCCTGCAGTGGCTGAAAGTTAACCGCATAAAAAACAAAAAAAAGTGAAACTAATGTTGGCTTACTTTCAAGACATAGTATATATTTATTCTTTCACGTTCTATACTTATACCAAAGAGCATATACTTAAGATTGATTTATTTTTCTTACGGTATGAATCGTACTGTCCGAATTCCCAGCGGAGTAAGTGATCAATGTTAAAATAAATGATTACAATTTATAATAATATACATATAGGAGTAAATTTTATGAACTGGAAGTATTTCTCAAACAAAAAAAACGGTTATGAGCCAAAAAAGTTTCAAGTGCTCAGTCGCGATGACGTTAAATTTATAAGAATGCTTCTGATGAAAAACGCATTCGTTTGTTTATAATGTATTAGTTGATGTTGGTATGAAATAAACATATTTACTCACAAATCATCTCATCCTAAAAAATCAGGTTTCCTGTAAGAGCGTGAAACACCGTTCATAACATGGATGCCCAACATCATCATTACAAAAGGAACTCAAAGATACTCGTTCATTGTATACGTATTTACACATATAATATTTATGCCATAGTAACAATGATACAAATTTGTACAAAGTTTCTGGCAATTCATAACATAACAATAAGTTAATGTTAAAACTTCCGTACTTTAAACTAAATTTAAGAAAAAAAGAAAGATTAGTAACATGTAACGTTAGAAACAAATAATCACTATGAGCTTGTGTTTATTGTTATGTACTTTTCCTTGTATTATAATTACATTTTAGTAAACGTATGGCAATTTTTGGGCAAGTACGGTAATTTGCTGGAGATATCAGTGGATCCGGTATCAAATATAAAAAATATCCCCCAAGAGGGCTAAAATTGTCCGCAATTATTCCTTCCATTAAAAGAGAGGCGCCAATTTTGAAAACTGTACCTAATTGTATACTTGAACAAGTAAAAAGTGCACAAAGTAAGGAAACAATTTCTTTACAGTAAAAAAAAACTTAAAAACAGTAAAACAGTTACATCATCATTAGGTACATCACGCAAAGTATTTTCTTTATTTCTTATGCCATATCTTCGCATTAATCACATGTTTATCTGGTACAAAAATTAACACATATCTACCATTACTTTCGATGTATTCCTTAGATTGTCAACATAAACGTCAAATCATTTTTTTTAAAGATTGTGAGACTTTGTGGGTCTTCTAGTCTCTGTTCGAGCCTATGGTTCGAGCAATAAAATGTTGTATTAAAATCTTACGCAAGAAAAATAGATTCAAAGCGAAAACAAAGAGAATTCATAGTTTCTTACAAAAAATGAAATGAAAAAATAAAAGATAATCTTAAAAAATATCAGTATTAAATAATTAAATTTATAAATTAACAAGTTAGATTTATTTTAAAATACAGAATAATTTCGAAAACCAAACAATTTTACCAATAAATTGAGAATTACAAATAAATGATAATAACAGTTAATAATTATAATTAATTAATTTTGAATAGTTTCATAAGTACATGAAATTGTAACGTTATAATTATTGTTTTTTTTTCTTCTAAAAATTAAGAGTATTTTCTTCATTTACTGCAATTATTATAAGAATAAGTTAGCATGCGCATAAAAATGCGTACTAATCTATTAAAACAATTAACCGGGAGCGTAAGTGGTGCTTTCGCCCCTGAAAATAGGGTCCGAAAACGAACTTTCGATCCCGCTGTGATAAAAATGTATTAGTTGGTATTAGTATGAAATAAACATGATATCGCCTCATCCTGGGAACCAAAAGGTCTCCTGTACGAGCGCCAAACACCGTTCATAACTTGTATATTTACGCTATAGTAACATTGATACAAACGTGTACAAAGTTTCTGACAGTTCATGACAATAAGTTAATGTTAAAATTGCATACTTTAAACTAAATTTAAAAAAATAGTAATATATGTAACGTTAGAGACAAATAACAACTACTACGAGCTTGTGTTTATTGTTTTGTACTCTTCCTTTTCTTATAATTGCGTTTAAAAAACGTACGGCAAATTTTGGTAAAGTACGGTAATTTGGGGGTACGTAAATAGGGTATTTTAAGTTTTGACGTATAGCAACTGATTTCAGTACGTTTTCTTTAAAATACAATTTAAATAGAGAAGAATTTGAAAATTGCGCCATTAGTAAGTTTGTTGTAGTAAGTTTAAAATTTTCATTTCATTGGTTAAAGCATTTTAGTCAATGGTTAAAGCTAGGTTCGTAAAATATATAAAAATCGGATTGTTGCATTTTAGTGTTTTGTCGGGATAAACATCGTTGGTCTATGTAGTTTTAGAAATCTTTTTATTTGAAGTTAGTGCAAAAAAGTACGTTAACTTAAAAAAAATTTACGATTTTCGATAATAAACTTTCATCGTATGTAAAATTTTGTAGTAGCGGCAACGTTGTAACATCTAGTAACATCTGAGTGCAAAACCAAAAACTAAGAAAACTGTACGGAAACATGGAAGAAAAATCAATTTGTCGAATTTGTTTATTAGCAATAGTAAAAACCGAGCAGTATTATTTTTTGAGTAACGACAATAAGCTAATGCTACAATTCAAATTGTTGAACCTTCTACCAGAAATTGTAAGCACAACCGCTTATATTCTATCGAGTAACATAAACTTTCTTACAGGATTTAAACATCACACAGAACCCAATTGCTTGTAACAGATGTATGATAGCAATTGAAAAAATATATGAGTTTAAGCAATTGTGTATACAAACTGAAGCAACTATAAGAAACTTACAGCAACAAGGTCCAATTAAAAAGATGTCTGCTGATAATATTAAAGTCGAACTTTCACACTGGCAAATTAACAATGGTAACTACTTGGAAATCAATAAGGATCCGTCTGTATGCGTTGAAAAACCTTCAAAAACACAACTATGTTATTGCTACAACAAGTTCAATACTAACAAAAAAAACATCTTGAATCGGCTCCTGACTCATACACATGTAAAAGTGCAACTATTTAAATGCAATATATGTAATTATTGTTGTATCAGCAAGTCAGATTTAAAAAGGCATAAGATACATACGCACACTAGTGAGAAACCATTTAAATGCAATAGGTGTGATTATTGTTGTATCGTCAAGTCAGATTTAAAAAGGCATATGTTTATGCACACTGGTGAGAAACCATTTAAATGCAGCGTATGTGATTATTGTACTATTAGCATGCCATATTTAAAAAGTCATATGCGTAAGCACACTGCCGAAAAACCATTTAAATGCAATATATGTGATTACTGTAGCAACCGATTGGGAGATTTAAAAAACCATATGACTAAGCACACTGGCCTAAAACCATTTAAATGCAATATGTGTGATTACTGTTGTGTTGCGAAGTCAGATTTAAGAAGGCACATGCTGCGTACGCACACTGGTGAGAAGCCATTTAAATGCAGTGTATGTGATTACTGCTGTACCATCAAGTCTGATTTAAAAAGGCATATGTTTATGCACACTGGCGAGAAACCATTTAAATGCAATATATGTGATTACTGCTGTACCAACAACTCTGCTTTAAAAAGGCATATGTTTACGCACAGTGGTGAGAAACCATTGAAATGCAATATATGTGAATACTGTTGTATCTTCAAGTCAGATTTAAAAAGACATATGTGTATGCACACTGGTGAGAAACCATTGAAATGCAATATATGTGATTACTGTTGTATATTCAAGTCAGATTTAAATAGGCATATGTGTATGCACACTGGTGAACACCCATTTAAATGCAATATATGTGATTACTGCTGTACCACAAAGTCTAATCTAAAAAAGCATATGTTTATACACACTGGTGAGAAACCATTTAAATGTAATATATGTGATTACTGCTGTACCACCAAGTCGTATTTAAAAAGGCATATGTGTAAGCACACTAGCGAATAACCATTTAAATGCAATATATGTGATTACAGTTGTATCGAGTCAGATTTAAGAAGGAATATAATGCGTACGCACACTGGTGAAGATGCGAATAGAATGCGTGAAATAATATTGTTAAACACTTTTCTTTTATAATAACTTTATTAATATTAAGCACAATATTGCACCACGCTCAACCCAGGTAGAACAAATCATTTTATAAACAATTTTGAAATTTTTTTGTCAAAAACGTTTCAAGATTCGTCAAGAAAACATTTGAAAATTGCTTAAAAAAACAGCAAATGTCCTATGTTATTGTTTTGTTTTGAAATCATTTATATAATAACACAAAAATTGTTTCGTGTTATTTTATAAACGTTTTCAAAATATTTAAATAAATTATTTACAAAATGATTTTAAAACGTTATAAATTTGTTTTTTTAGTGTAATAATTACTCGTTGAATTATTTAAAAAACGTTTAACAAAAAACATCAATTGTATTGTATTCGATTACAAAAAAAATTATAGTATACTACTACAAAGTATAACAAAAAAATTGATGTGTTAAATGCACTAGCTAAATTAAATTTAGAAATATCTTAAAAAATGAAGACACAAAACTAGACTAATTTTTTTCTCTTGTGATCCGTTTATTTGCATTTCTCAACCATAAAGCAATGATCTCTTTGATATCATTTTTAGTGATTTCAGGATAAAATCTGTTTGTTCTGTCTTGAGTGAACATAAAAATGCAATTAATATGGTTATTGAAAATCTATCATAAATATATTATCAAAATTAAAAATATATTACGTTCAAGAGCTGAGATTTTTTTTTGTTGATTTCATTTCAAAAGTCCCTCTTACACCAATCCAAGAACTGCCAAATTATTAGTGAATGTTTTCGACAACATTCGTCGTCTAATTAAGTCAAGTTTGCCTCAACAAAGCTGCATTTCATTGTGTTAAAATAAATGTAATGAATGAACTTGAAATAAATTTAATTTTTGAAGATTCCTCCAAAAAACGAGTTTTAAATTCAAGTGTGCTTGTAAAGGCAAAGCATTGATGTTTTCAAAAACAGATATACAGATGATGTCATTTCATGATGACCTTTACATAAAAATTTTACTTCAAATTGGCAAAAAAGTACGGCTCGATTACCTCTCAGTAGATAGTCGACCTCGAGTGACCTACCCTACTGGCCAATCAAGCAGTTAGAAACAACAAGGAAACTAAGAAAACCGAAACGTCAATACATATTTTAGCTAACCCACATTCACACTAGACTTGGCTAGAGATATAGTGCTGTATAGTCGTCTAAAGACGCTATGATGCCTTCGCTCTTTTTAAGCGAACTAACTAAAAGCTCCAAACATACTAAATTTATAAAAGAAATGAAAACCATAAGAGGTCCAAACCCAAACCACTAATTCACCAAACTAAAACCAACAAAAGAATACCATTAATAAGGAATCTGGTTACAGTCGACTTTATAATTTGGCCCCACGTTGGGCACCAAATTTTGATACCTGGATTTTCTCGCAACATAAATGGCAAGCGACTAACTCAGTTGAATTCGGAGATTTTCGTCGTAAGCTCCGTGGTGCCGAATTATAAAATAAGTTTAAAAAGACGATAAAACGGAGTAGAGGAAAATGAGTTGATAGACTCCGTTTAAATCTACCCCGGACCCTAAGAGAATAAGAGACAACACGTGTAACTAGTAGAGCAGAGTATGTTTATTCACAGATAAAGTTAAAGAACGAAGTATATTTTTATACAAATGCTAGAGCGTAGGCCGATGTTGCATACACAATATAAAGTAAGCCCCCACTTTTGGTTTGGAACACGTCGTACAATAAAGCAAATTTGTTGGCATAAACATTCCCATTCTTATAAGTAGAAAACAGTTTGTACTAATAAATTAATAAAAATACTGGAATTGGGTATTAGGGCTAGACAGGGAAACACCGGGGTATATTATAAGAGAAGAAGTGCAAGAAAAATAAGAAGAGGAAAAGGGCTATAAAATACGAAGAAGAACTGAGCATTCACATATACCGAGTACAAAATACAGGAATGTTGGAAAGAGATAAAGGGAGGAAAAGTGAAGTACAGGTTAGGACGGCAGAGAAGAATATCCCAGCTAGCAAACTGTCGTCAAAATGACGTCAGAAACCAGTCATTATATGACTAGAACTGACTAGTTTAATGACCAGTTATGACGTCATTATCTTGTCATAAAGACATACTAATGTCACAGACCAAAGACGTCATTTAGTGACGTACTTTTCATGTCATAATTTGACGAGTTTTTATATAGGGTAGGTATTAATAATAATACTATAAAAAATATTTATTACAAAACATTTCTGCTATAAAATACATTTCAAAAATCATCATTAAAAATAAGAATCTACTAGATATAATAATAAAGTTAAATAAACTTGAATTCTTAAAATAAACAGTGAATCAGTGAAAGTGACACAAAATAATAGTCTATTTACAATTTAACAGATAGTTTAATTCATTCGAGAGTTTTACCAGGTAAAGTATGATTCAGTGATAGAAATTACCAAGTATGGTAGAAATTAAAACTTAAGAAAATATTCACATATTATTTTATGTATTTTGACATCAATAAATTCGTAATTTACTTGTTTTTAATTACTTAAGTACATACCACATTCAAAATGGATTGTTGCAACCAGTTTTCTCCATCAGGCTCGTCTCCAAAATATCTGCTTTTTTAAAGGAATTGCGAACTAATCCAATTGATCTTCCACAAAGACCATCATCTACATTAGAACTAAACTCCAGTCCAATAAATGCCATCGTGCTAAGCATAATTTGGAAAACATTGACGAATATAACTGATATATATGAATCAAAGTAATTGAGTTTTAATCTAATAAAAACCTACAAAATTGGTATAGCTAACCTACAAATCTAACATAATGATATTTACCTTCTTCATAAGAAATCCTATTATTAAATTAAAAAAACTCACACAACAAAACTGAGCTATACAGGAACCAAAAAATTATTGAAAAGTAACTATAATGAATAAAAGAAAGGTAGAAACAGAAAACCGCATTTCACTTATTTTACCAAAGGTTTCATCAGTTTCATCATCGTATAACATAACCTTATAATTGTAAGATTAATGGTTAAAATTTTGCTATTTGCGAAAATTGTAAAATCTTTAAGGTAAACTAAAAATAAACAAAAAGTATTATACCTCAAACTCAAACTTGTTTGTATTTTACCATAACCATCAAAGTGATGCAATTGTGGATTTGTTCCATACTGGTGATACGGTACATTCAAAAGACGTCTTTAGCTGACCACCTTATGACGTCATTATAAAGACGTTCTTTTCTAAGACCTCTTTGGACTTTTCACGTCATATATCTTAGTATGACTAGTTATTTACGTCATAATGACGACATTCTTCCGGCTGGGATTATAAAAGAAACGGGTGCACGAGAGAAGAAATAGAGAGATTAAGAGAAGAGGGAGTAGGGGAAGGAGAGAAAATAATAAGGAGGGATAGGAGCATAGAAAAACAGGAAAGATAGACAAAGATAAAAGAGAGCAGATATAATCAGAGGGAACCACTGAACGACCGTTTCGCCCTTTTGGGGCTCTTCGGTAGTGGGAGAACACTGTACTGTAATTTCACAAATGCATTGCGACAGTCCTAAGAGACTCTCAAAAGGGCGAAACGGTCGTCCAGTGGTTCACTCTGGTGGCATTTTCACATTTGCATTGACATTGTTACTTTACAATGTTTATATACGTTGTGATTTTAGCCCGCGGTTTATTCAAAACTTATTTGAATTACGCTGGTATAAAATCAGCTTTCAACGTTTCCATCTCTATATCCATTGACTTACTATAAATCATTATATGATTATCGATATATTTAAAAATTCTTTTCAAGTTCCAAATAAATTGTATTAAAAGATAGAATCAAAATTTATGATTGACATTACATTTTTTATTGGTTTTTTTTGTTGTTTTAACCATAAATTGCTATTTTATCGTGAAATACCTATACCTAGTTCAACTTTTTTAGTTGCATATGGGGTTACACAATTTAAAGACAAAAAAAATAAGGACATTACAAAACTATACACTGAGAAAAAAGAGACTCTTAAATGAACCATCATAAAAATGTTAACTACAAATTACTTGAATTAACAAATTAGTGCTTAGTTGAATATATATTTTACCATTAACTCAACAGTTATGGTTTGTTAAACAAAACATATTCGTTCAATACTTAAAATTACTTAAAATGAAAAATAAATAACTAAAAATGTTGACTTAACACTGCAGCCTTTTCAAAAGAAATCATTGGCAACATTAATATCACTATTAAATGTTGAACAGAAATGATTGCAGTATTGAATTAACTCGTAATAGTTAACATTGCATGCACATTAAGGCAACTCTGCAAAACTATTGTTTGTATTGAATGTGCACAAACTGTTGTTTCAAACGTTTATTTGTTGATTTAACATTTAATTTTTCTCAGTGTAGTAATACAAAATGACGGATATTTTAGATATTGTGTAGAAAACTGTAATTTGTCCAATAAGATGGCACGAATTTAGTTACAGTTGTAGTTATAGTTGTCTGGTTATACTTTAGAACTTTTATTGGCTCTAAAAAACCACAGTAAATTCTTCTACACATAATGGAACCAAAGAATTAACCTCTATACTATACAGTCCTCGGTGGTTAATCTTTTTAAAAAGCAAAGTAAAAGCAACAAAAATAAAACAGCTAAGAAACAAAGTTTTTAACTAAATAAGAAAACAAATCATTGAAATGATGACAAACAAACTTATTTGAAACAAGTTTGCAAATAAAGTGATCATTAAGACACACCTTATATATAATATATGGTTACATTTTTAAAAAAAGTTTTTCACGTATTTTGTTAACAGTGAGATGTTAATTTATCTATACAAAAACATTTTCGGTTTAATTTAATCATTTTAAGAACAATAAAAATAGCGCGTAATTTCAAATTATACGCTCAAACGTGATTGGTCAAGCAATCGTATCAGCATTCATGTGCGCAACTGTTTTTAAAAATGACAACCACATCTTAGATTATGTTTATTAATTAAAATAAAAAAGGAAAAAAGGGTACAAAATGGGTCCAAATATTGATGCAGGTATTATAAAAAGGGTCCTGCACGCAGGCACCAAACCAGCCAAATTCAAAACTGGCTCTAAGGTAACGAAACGTACTTTAGCCAAATTTCTTAATTGGTCAAGTTTTAAGGTTCATTTTCATTTTCAAACGCGTTTACGCAATCAAGAGAAGACCATAATTGATGATTCGAAAAAAATCGGAGACGGCAAACCAATGCACATCATTTTAGGTAAGAAGTTTAAGTTGGAAGTTTGGGAGGCGATCATACAAAAAATGGCTGTGAAAGAAGTAGCACAATTCATTGTTGATAAATCGGTGGGTATCAAATCACGCTTAAAGCACGATTCTGATAATCATGAAGTAGTTGGTGATGCAATACCCGTTTGTCTCAAAAACGCTTAGAGATGCTCAGGTACCTGCGGAACATCGTAAGGGTCATTGTTGTGCAATGACTTTGCAACAGGCTGGAATTGGTTATGATGACCTAAATAATTTAATGAAGGACCCTTGTGATTTGGAGTTTACGATAGGTAAAGACTTAGTGTGATGGGTTTTCAATAATTTTGAGTTATAGAATTGGTCAATGTCGAAGATCCCGACGGGTATCATAAAGAATCTTGGCAGTTGAACGATGAGGAACAGTTGCAAAGAGTTAATCAGTTGAAGGACCTCGGGAATGTGCAATATAAGCAGATGAATCCGCAGGCTGCTTCGGATATGTATGCTGAGGCTATTGGTCTATTAGAACGGTTAATGATTAAGTAAGTTTTGAGAATGTTACTTATTTCGATGGTCTTGTGTATCTGTAAAAGTAGTTCATCGTATTTGAAGTAGGAATTTGGATTTATATTGTTTGATATAAATATTTAAGGCTGCATGGTTGGAGGTGTCCCCACCTATGAGATGTTTCGATTATGTATGTTAGTGGTTCATCACTACACTATTATGCAGTCTCGTAGAGTAGTTTTCTGTTCATTGTCTTCTCTGCATAGATTTGATTTTTTTTTTGCTTATATTCTTCAAGCATTTTATGTCTTTGTATTTATCTCGAATGTTTTGATATCTGATCAAAGCCTGAGAGCTGACTTGGGTTATGCATTATTTCTTAATTGGTTCCTCCTCCTTACTCCCACCTTAAACCACTCCTCTTTTTTGTCTGTAACCAATCCGATTCGTTCTTACCGCATTTCTTTGATACGTCACTAGTACAATATTTCTTAATTCTTTTAAGGGAAAAACCACACACCGAGGAATGGGAAAACTTAAACAAAATGAAACTACCACTCTTGTTGAATTATTCCCAATGCAAATTGGGTGAGGGTGATTACTATTCGGCCATCGAACACTGCAGCTCAGTACTTCAAGTGGAGCCAGGTTTGTATTTTCTAATCACTCAGACGCCTGACAAAATCTAACACTTTTTAGACAACGTCAAGGCTTTGTTTCGCAGAGGCAAAGCCCACGTTGGTGCATGGAACCCAGTCGAAGCCCGCGAGGACTTCGAGAAAGTGATTCAATTAGATAAAAGTTTAGGGTGCGTCGTTAAAAAAGAATTAGATAATTTGGACGAGCTCGTTAAGTTAAAAAACGACAGCGACAAAGAGAAATTAAAAGGTCTTTTTAACAAATAAATTTATTGATTTAAACGCAGTTGTTACATTTTTCCCTGATCCAGGTAATGTAGTGGCTGATTTTGGTGTAGACGTCGGGAGAACCCGTTATGCAATCGTCGTTGTATGATACAATTCCTATTTGTTTGTTAACATTTGGATTGTACATTTTTACCAGTGGTCCCCCGGAGTCTCCTTTGCAAGCACCACCTCCTGATTGGGTCGATGTGCAGATTTGGTCGTTAGTGACTGTCATTTCATGCTTACTGTTACAGTCATTAGTTTCGAGCGTCTTCAGCTTGATGTGTTGAAGATTGTTTGACACTTTATCGTCACGTCGATCCAAGAAACCCCAACCGCTTAGCGTAACATTCTCAAAAGGTTCAACTTCATTTTCTTGTAGTGCGATAAAGTTAACATTGGTGGAAAACGTAATTGGTGGTGAAACTTTCAATACTGCAATGTCGTGCCTTCCATGCCACAAACTAAAATTATCGTTCCAAGATATTTCGGTGACTGCATAAGCATCACCGCCATCATTTAACGTCGTAGTTCCAACTACCACCAACATCGTGTTTGGTTCTTTACTAAAACTCTTTATTATTATTGTCTTATTTCATAACTGTAACTTACTAAGCAACGCAATGAGCTGCAGTTAACACATATTCAGGACTTATAATAGAAGCCCCACACGTGTGAAATCCATAGTGATATATAGTTTTTCGCATCAATCCTCTCGCGCTGGAATCTTTAATTACTTTATGTTAAGTTATAATCAACTACTCACTTATAACGGCATTCAGTCTCGGTAACAATACGCAGAGCGGAGTTTTTAATACGTAGAGATGCTTGATACGGGTATAATCCTTCGGGAGCATCTTCACCGCCAATGATTTTCCAATTCAAATTGTTTTTGGCATGTTTTACGTCTGCAAGATTTAGCATCAGATGACAAAATAATACATTGAGTTACGTACCAAACGCGTTATGTAACGGTACCAAGAGGATCCCAATCAGCACGTAAATTTCTCGAGAACGCATTTTGGAGTTGTATACGCGGATCAGTTTTAATTATGTTATTTATATTACTAAGTTGGAGTGGTTTGCCGAATTAAATTGATACCACTAATTATCGATAAAAACATCGTCAGTAATTTTTGATAACTTAAGTAAATAAAAGCGTTTTAGTTGGTTTACTGAGATTAGATGAATAATTGTCTACTTTCTTAAGGAGTGACATCAGCTCTATACAACGCCAACTATAATTTTCGATATAATAAAATGATTTGTTTTTCATATATAAAATACGATCAACGCCATCTAAGTATGTATTTTCAGTACTAGATTTGCGTGTTTAGAGCGAAGCACAACACGTCTTAGGATTGTGGACTACTTGCAGTGTTTGGACTGTTTGATGATGGCGTAACCTTACACGGCGTATTTGAAAAGGCATCTTGCAGAGTGCATTGACTGTGCTTGCGGCTTTCTCGTTGATGCACGACTTTAAGTGCGTTTCTGGACTACGCAGACTCAACTTCTCGTTACTATGGAGTAACCTGTCGTAGGTGTTTCTGGCATATCGCTTGCGTACATTGTAAAAAAATATTGGCGACGAGAAGAAATATATAATATTTATCGGAATCGGGAGTTGGTTTGACGAAAATAGTGCAGCGACTACCTCAGCAATTTCCATTGCTAAACGTAAGCAGTCTTTGATTTTTGGGTCATTATACCCACTTGCCGATTGGTCTCTTCAATCAATACCGTTAACGTTTTAAAAAGTTGTCTGTAACGATAAAGGTTATAACGTACCGCGTCTATTATCAAAAGTTTAATAATGTAGAAGAGGATTTCTAAGAGTTTTTTGTTCGATTTGATGTTACCTGACACGTAAGAAATGTTAAGTATGTTTGACATTTTTTGTGTCGACATTTGATAGGTTAAAAAAAGTTGGGCATTTAGTTGGGCGCCACATCTCAAATCAGAGGAGCGTGAGCGGGTTAAGGATGTTTAGGGGCTTGAATGACCGTGTTTGTCGCATTCTGGACTGGTATATGTGCTATTGCTAAACATAACTTACACCGACCATTTAGAGGTGGAAAATTTCTAGTTACGGTGACTTCTCAGCAGTGAATCTTAGCAAATTTTTATGAGTGCAGTATTTTTGGGCGTACTTAAATTCTTAGCAGCGAGAATACTGTTGACTTCTACTCTGGGTTTCAGCGATTGGATATTAGTTTTCGTAGACTGTTCTGGTTCTTTGTCGGGGGATCTTTTCTTTGATTGGTCCAATAGGTTTTTATACTTTTTTATGATGTAACCAAAATTTTAATGTGGTTTTGGAGTTTTAAAACATCTCCGCGAGAAACACAAGTTACAAAAACAGTAATCATTGAACAAGAAATATCTATTGTCAACAGTAATTCTAAATTACATCAACAATAATGTACATTCTCAGATAAACCAAACACGTTAGAATTCTTAATTTATTGGAAAGTATGTTTTGGTGGTTTGCGCTTGCGCATGCTCTTCAAGTAGTAGCTTTTTTTACTTTCTCGTTAAATTCGCCACGTGGAAGAAGCACATCATTAATTATAGCGCTTCCTCCATCATCACCAAGCTAGGCCCAATACTGGAGAGAAACAGTATTCTTTCAGTGATCAGCATACTACTTCTCTACAAGTCGGTGATACGACCCACCATGATCTACGCCTTGCCCGCATGGTTCTACATTGTGAACACTCACATCACTAAAACGCATATCATCTAGATCTAGAACAATGTAATAGCGAAGGCTTTCACGGCCGGAATTTATACTAAGATAAGAATGTCTTCCGCGTTTGGACCGTGTCATTGTTGTTGTAACCAAAGTTGCCAACGTTTCGCCCACTTTCGTAAGGGGCTTCATCAGGGCGTGAGAAGAAGATAGTTTATGTGCTGTTGGCTTCTATAAGACATCTTCCTCGCCACATCTCAGATCCCATTCGAATGAACACTGGCAAAATCCTTGAATCATCTAAAATTCCTAAATCCAACATTTCTAAGTCGGAACAGTCAGCTTTAAAAAGTCTTCGTAAGAACCCTGATATTATTGTTCTTTCAGCCGACAAAGGCAACGCTACCGTAGTTTTGAACCAAATTGATTATGTTACGAAAATCAATTCTATTTTGTCTGAGGATTAAACGTGAGGTCAGCCAAATCATCAAATCCAATCTAACTCCTGAAACTAAACGTCGACTTACCTCATCATATTCTAAACCACCACGTCTATACGGACTTCCCAAAATTCACAAACAAGGTATTCCTTTTCGACTTATCGTCAGTACTATCCAATCTCTTACCTACAAGCTAGCCAAATTCTTGTCCAACATTCTTTGCGAGTTTACAGGTAAAACCTCTTCTCACATCCTCAACTCTCAGCATTTTATTCAACGTCTAGAAACTATTAAACTTGAACCCCAAGATCTTCTCGTGAGCTTTGATGTTACTTCAGTTTTTACTAAAGTTCCTATTAAGGATTCGCTTATTATCATCAAACAGAATCTGTCTCAACATGGCAAGGACTTGACTTTGGTTCCTCTTAATGATAAGTGTCTATCCTCTACTTACTTCCAATTTGATAACAAGTTTTACGAACAGGTTTCTGGTGATGCTATGGGTTTTCCTCTATCACCTGTTGTAGCTAACATTTTTATGGAATCCTTTGAAACGGTTGCTTTGAGATCATCAATATTAAAACATAAAGTCTGGTTTAGGTATGTTGACACGTTTATTATTGTTTGGTCTCATGGTCATCTTGAATTGTCTAAGTTTCTTGATCATCTTAACAATCAACACTTAGATATCAAATTTACCATGGAAACGAAAGTATTGGTTCTCTTCCATTTCTTGACGTTCTTGTGACTCGTAAGCCCGACGGACTTCTGGGGTCATTCTGTTTATCGCAAACCCACCCATACGGACAGATACCTTTCATGCTTCGTCTCATCATCATCCTGCACAAAAACGTTCTGTTATTGAATCTTTGGTTCATCGTGCCTTTTCTATTTGCCAACCTGAGAATCTAGACTTACCTAAGGACATTTCTAGTTCCGAATCCAACCCGAAATTGGCCTTTTTACCCTACATTCACAAGGTTACAGATTAAATATGGAAACTTCTTCGTAAGAATGGTATTAAACCCATATTCAACTCGACAGGCAAAATCTCTCAGATTCTTCCTTCTCCCAAAGACAAATTTCCTACACTTTCATCTCAAGGTGTATACTAAATTCCTTGTTTATGTGGTTTAGTCTACATTAGTGAAACCGGTCGTTCCGTCATTACTCGCCTTTTAGAACATAATCGTAAAAAGGTATACTTCCAAGTCTGCGGTTGCTGAACATCATTTTACTACAGGTCACAAGATAGATTTCGATAATGTTTCGTTGATTGCCAAATCTCCATTCTTTTTCAACAGAAAATTCCGAGAAAGCATAGAAATCATCAAACACCCCAATAACTTCAATCGCGATCATGGTTTCGAGCTATCCCCTTTTTGGTTCCCGGTCATTAGTCATTTATCGAAAACACGCCCCTTATCAACCGTAACCCAATCAGAGTCGAGCTTAACCATCCGTGACGATCCTTTGTTCTTAAGTCACTGCTACGGAGTTTAGAATCTGGCTTGGTTCACAAGTTGATTACCTAACTCGGTAGTGGTTCTTTGTTAGATTTTCGTTTGCTTTTTCAAGTTATTGTTTTCTTTCTTACCTTTTCAGAGATTAGATTATGGCTTGTTTCACAAGTGGATAACCTAACTTTTGAAAAGTTCTTGTTGCTAATAGATATTTTATATTCACTGAGGCGTCGCGGTTATAATTTAGGTATCAGTATCTTGTTTCTTTCTAACGAGATGTCGTTGCCCATTATGTTAGAATGACTGTTTGAGTTTGAGAAAACTGCTATACTTCGAGACGACTTTGATCCTCCAGCCGGCGTACCAACATTTTAAAGGTTTTATGGCTATTAGTAACAGCAACTGCCGTGTTAGATCTGGGGTCGCTTTGGGGCACTTCGGCATCTCTGATATAAAGACAGAAAACAGAAGTTCCTACAACGGATTTCTGCGGTACCCCGGTTTCGATTCTTTGAGAGCTAGTTTTGTACGCACACAACTTTACCCTAAAGTAACGGTGTGCAACTACGATCGGATGATGGATTATCAATTAAGAGTTGTTGAGGAGCTTTAAGAGACGTTCTTGATGCCGAATCTTTTTAGTGGAGTTCGACTTGTGGAAATCGAGCTGTTTCTTCAGGATTGCGTTGATTTTATTCTGTAATGTTCAAAGTATCAACTCTAGAAGAGGAGAATAGGTTCTTGGGACGGTAATCTTGCGACATGGCGTGATCCTTCCTTGCCTTTGGAAGAAATATAGGGTGAGCTTTTTTCCATTGGGATGGAAAGTGTGAACAGCGCGACGCCTCTAGCTGGAAAAAACTGAATTGCTCGGTAGCTGCTTTTATATGGTTCAGGTGATTTCCGTTTCTTCAGTCTAAATTAATACATTTTTTACTTCAGTTGGTGCCGTGGTTGCGTGATTGCAGTCGCTCCAAGTAAATGAACTGGTAACAAGATTATTTATTTGACGTCGTTGCTACGCTTAGTGACAATTCCATTATTACACTTGCTATTTCTGGTATATTCAAAGCGGTCTTATCTATTTCCATCTTTTAAATAACACTCTCTAGCGCAATTAAAGCGTTTGAAGACATTAAACTACAAAGGACACTTGTTACGTTAATACAACCGTAACCTATAATATGCGGTAGTTCAGATCTTCGGTGAGTGAGTGGTAGGTGACCCTCGATGCGTTGATTATAAAATAATTAAAAGAGTGCCAAAGCGAAAGAAATATGCACTACAGATCTCGTTTACATCTGTCAATCACTAAAAATAAACAAATCGAAAAACAAGTATAAAGATGAATTTATTTATTTCAACAATAACTGAATAGGATAAAAATGAATAGAGTAAGAAATAAACTAAAACAGCAACTAAAGGTTTGCCAACAAATATCGCAGTACAAATTGCAAACTAAACTGATACATATATACACAGTTACCGCAAATAAATTGCTCAGTTTCATACGATTGATTAAAAGCAAAATGCTCTAAGTTTTCTCGATGTCAATTAAACTATCTAAACGGTGGTTTCAATTTTCTCATCTAACATAGATTATAAAAATATGCATCGGGAATAGTTCTTATATTTTGTAGATAACTTATTAGTTCGTCGTAAGAATTTTCCAAAGTAAAAAACGTGCAGGTGCCCAAAGTTATTATGATAACAAAGGAAAATCAAATCGCGCTGTAAAATGAAAATTGATCTTTACCTCGAGAAAAAATGTGAGCTTAATGGTAACGTGTTTAGATTACTATGTTTACGTATTTTTTGTTACTGTTGCCTGATATAGCTTTTATACGGAGTAAATTTTGGCAATCGTTGAATTGTTTCTAAGGTTATAGGTTACGTAGAATGGGATCTATAAGCATCGTCCTGATTCTCGCTACGCCTAGATAAGGATTCAACTTTTATGTTGTAAGTTAAAGGAATAGAAAAGGTACTCTTCGTCTGTAAGACAAATTACCTGGCATGTAATTAATCCTTTTTTTGTCCTGCTATGTAACAGCTGGTAATCCGTCGTCGTCTATTAGTCCGTAGTCCGCCATCGTTCCCATCTATGGGACAGAGCGTTAAAACATCCTCTAGTGAGGAATGGCAGTAAAAAAATTACCTTTTGTTTACTTTCGGTATTTATATGGTGTTTAAAATAGTACGAAATTACATATAGATAAGGTGATCTTATATATTAAATGAACCGATTGATCTGGGTTGCCGCGCAAAAACATTTTCATTTGTTTTGGAGCATTTGTCTCTTTCAACGTCTGATGCACAACCTTTATCCAAACACATAAGCGATAAGTAAAGGATTAAATTCAATGTTCAGCATTAATCTAGATTAAATTTGTCAAAATATAGAGTAAACACGTTTAGCCCTCAACACTTCGATATAAAAATCTCCGACCTACAACAAACAATAATTAATTGCTAAGCGTCACATCTATAAATACAACAAAAGTATTTTTGTATTTTTATAGTTCTGGGTGAATTAAATCGAGTTTAATAAGTAACTAGGTTATGATTTTACCGATTTTTCAAAACATTTCAAACTTTTTTTAAAAAAGTTTTTAAGTTGTGTGATTACTATTGTCTTTAAATTTTAAAAAAAGACATCACAGATTGATGTACAAAAGAAGAGATTTTTTATACTCACAAATTTTATATCCTGACGCAATCTATTCTAAATTTATCAATCACTTATTAGTAGCCACGTGAAAAACAATCGCGAAGATCAGTTACAAGAAAATGCTGCTCTTACTGTCTGTTGTTTTTGTAACTGTGTGCAAAATTTGTTGCTTCGACGGTTGTTCCGAAAACCTTCTGGTGGATATCTCCGATGGGACTCGTACAAAGGACGATCTGATTGAGAGTGAAGGCGTTTGGTATTCTTCCAAAAATGTCGTTGTTAAAGAATCAATCTTATACGGTTGCGTCTGCAACATTTGGAACTGCGTTCGTAAATGTTGTCCAAAGGATTTTGTCTCTGTCAATAACACGTGTCAAGAATCTAGTAACGATTTTAAGTTCGACGTGTACAAAGAAAAGAGTTTGTTGAATTTTAGTAATGGCATGTTTCACGTGATTTATAATAATCGTTGTGATAATGAATTTCCCTTTCGGTTATCGCCGAAAGTTGATGAAAATGATGCTTTTTATGTGCAGCAAGATGGACGATTATATGTGCCGCATTTTACTGTAAGTCGTGATTTGTATTATCCGGATGAGTATTGTTTGGATACTTTTATTGATGAAGATGGTACTTTTGAATTTAGTGCTGTTATTTGTAATCCCAAGGAGTATCTGCAAACGCATGGTATGAATTTTTTTGATTTTTACCTATTGTTATTACCAGTTTTGAAGTTTTGTGCCTGAGGAGAGTACTGAAATAACTAAACGAGAAAAATTGAATAATGATGTTAGAAACTAAAATTTAAAACACATTTAGCAACATACATCTTGATCAGCTAGTAAAGATTTTGTGGGAATTTAGTAACAATTTGATAATTTTTTTTTAACTAATCCTGCAACAACTTTACAAATTTCGTAATATTTTTAATTGCATTTAGCAGAATACAATAGTTTCTGAAGAATTTGACAACGTTTATAGTTTCTATATATTTAGTGACATTTTTAAAAATTTAGTAACTTTTTCAATTGATCTATTAAGTAAATTTTTACAGTAATATGGAATTTTATTAAAATTGGTAATTGTTTCTAAAGCTTTGATTACAATTGAATTATTAGAAAGTTTAAAACAAATTTTGTAACATTTTTAATGCTAATAAAAATTCTGTAAGATTTTAGTAACAATTCGATAATTCTTGTGATTCTTTAAACTAACCCTGTAATGCTTTTGCGAATTTAATAACATTTTATAATTACATTTACTATAGAATTTATTTGTTTGTAAGAATGTGGAAACTTTCTTAGTTTCTAAAGGTTTAATAACTTTTTAAAAAGCTTAGTAACTTTTTTAAATGGTCTATTGCCTTTTAAATAACCAAACCCTCCTTTTAATAATTTACTGATTTTTAAAACTTGACAATAGTAATAGAAATGTATTGTTGCGAATTTTGTTATTAAAACTAAATTATTTAAACGACTAAAAATATGTTTTACTTATACTAGAAATATGTACACTTGTAAATTAACAGAACTAATAAAATCTAATAATATTTAATAAAAACACTTACACTAATTAAGATAAGATAAAGTCCTCGGATAGAATCACACAATTGTTTACACTAAAATTACGTACAAGGTTATTCTTGGTATATTTATCTAGACACACGCGTGCTAACGACTTATTTATTTCAACTTGAATAATCTTTTTAACACAGCTGTATTCGCATTACGGCAATAACTGACCTAAGATTTGTTTCGTCGGTATATATACACATAAGGAAATCCTTCTCGAGTGTTCCCTATTTTTCGGTATATCTTCTAGAAGATGAATAACAGCTTCTAGAAGGCTCTTGCATTTGCAAATAACTTCTCGAACGTTTCACTGCCCCCTTCTTAGGACTGTTCTGTCCCAGAACA
This sequence comes from Aquatica leii, assembly GCA_035610365.1. Taxonomy (NCBI): domain Eukaryota; kingdom Metazoa; phylum Arthropoda; class Insecta; order Coleoptera; family Lampyridae; genus Aquatica; species Aquatica leii. The sequence goes on from CM069438.1 coordinate 13,223,947, forward strand.
GGAGACTGGATGCGACACCGGTAAAAAGGATCGTGGCGATAGCGGCAGCTTCCTCCATTTCGGCAACTTCCTTGACCATAAAAGTAACAGTCAATGGACTTTTTCTGACCCAATATTCTCCTTGGTTGGTAACTACCGACCAACACTTGAATGCCTGTTCCTCGGAAGACGACCTCCAACATGTTTCGAACTCTCCTCCAATTCAGTTGATCTAAGCCACAACCAAGCTTGGGTACTGCCAATTTCTTAACATGACGGAACTCCATTTCTCTCTTGAGACTCTATAATGTTCGCCACAGATCTTTGTATAACGGCTTCACACTTGAGTATTTCTTGGTGACCAGATAGAAAACGAAGCGTCCGTCACCACGTAGTCCTAAAACTTTTCCGACTGCCGGTTGCTGTCTTCGTAATTCATCTAGCTGCCCAAACTTCTTTTTAAACACGACTGCAACCCCTTTGGACATGTCAAGATCCTTGCTCACGCAATGTGCGATGGCGTAATCTTTTTGTGTCTGGAACAGGTCTTGTTGTTCCTCGGTGGTAACTCCGAACCTAGCTTTTCCAGAACCTCCGTATAAGTTCATAAACTTCTCGAACTCCATTTCTTCGATTGGATTCCTGGTTCTGCTACTTATTACTCTAGTTCGGACCTGAATTTGCGTATTGTGGTTATCGCCAGCATACGGGGCTAGACGATCGACGTGGACCACTTTTGGCTTGCTTCTGGGCGGTTTTCAGATGCGATATATGACGTTATTAATACGCTGCATGACTTCATAAGGGCTCTCCCATTGCCTTTGCAGCTTCGGCGAAAACCACGTCTCCTTTGAGGATTATAGAACCAGACCATATCGCCAGGTTGAAACCCACCATTTTGTGCCTTGACGTCATATCTAGTCTTCATTCTGTCGCTGGCAATTTGTGTGTTTTTACGGACCTCTTCATGTATTTCGTCTAACCTCTTGGTCAGTGTGCAAACGTAATCTTCTCCAGCAACTTCTTCTTCCGGTCTTCGTCCAAATTGAAGGTCGCATGGCAATCGTATTTCACGACCGAGTATGACACAGGATGGTGTTTGACCTGTGCTTTCGTGAACGGATGATCGGTATGTCATTAGGAAAAGGTGCAAGTACTGATCCCAGTCTTTTTGGTGTTTGGACACTACGTTGGCTAAGTACTTGCCCATTGTTCGATTCATCCGTTCAACCATGCCATCAGATTAAGGATGGAGAGGCGTTGTCCTGGTTTTCTTAATTCCCAACAGTCGGCAAACTTCTTGAAACAGCCCAGACTCAAAATTGCGGCCTTGATCGGAGTGTAACTCCAACGAAACTTCAAACCGACAGAAAAACTCTTTTACTAACACGTCTGCGACTGGAGCTGCTTCCTGATTGGGTATGGCGTAAGCTTCCGTTCATTTGGTGAAATAATACATCGCCACCAGGATGTATTTATTTCCCGAATCGGATTCTGGGAACGGCCCTGCGAAGTCAATCGCTACTCTTTCCAAAGGGCTTCCTACGTTGTATTGCTTTATGGGTGCTTTGCGCTTTCTCGCTGAACCATTTTCTGATGCGCAGAGTGTGCATTTACCGCACCATTTCATGACGTCCTCTTTGCAGTTCATTCAGTAGAATCGTTCTCGCACTTTACCCAACGTCCTCCTGATGTCCCATCGTAGAGATGCTTCAACACTTCTGACACCCTGCTCTTCGGCACTACCAACTGTAGTCTGTTTCCCGTGCCCTCGATACTTTCTAGAGATCGCTTAAGAAGACCGTCTTCTGCTATCAAGGAGTCCCACTGCGCCCAGTACACTTTGATGTTTCTGCCCAAAGCACTCACTTCTTCCCAGGTTGGTCGTCGGCCGCTTTCTTTCCAGTCCAAGAGTAGTCTTATTTCAGGATCGTCTTCTTGTTTGCGACGTAACTGCTCAGGTTCCCACTCATCATCAACCATAGTAGTTCTCCGGAGACATTCAAATTTTTCTTCCAGTCGCGAACAATGGCTGCAGTCCGCCGGACATGGTCTTCTGGACAAGGCATCAGCGTTCCGATGACTGCTTCCGGCACGGTGTTCTGTGTCATAGTCATACTCCTGCAGTTTCTCGATCTATCTTGCCACTTGTCCTTCCGGGTTACGGAACTGCAGTAGCCATTTTAAAGCGGCGTGGTCTGTTCTCAGTAAAAATTTTCGTCCATACAAATATTTGTAGAAATATTCCATAGACTTGACGGCTGCTAACAGCTCCCTCCTAGTCACGCAATAATTCCTTTCTGGCCTGGACAAAACCTTGCTAAAATACGCGATAACTTTTTCTTGTCCATCTTGAACCTGCGAAAGGACCGCGCCATGATGACCAGATTGCTTGTGTCGGTATCTAGAACAAATTTTCCATCTTCTCTTGGATATCAAAATCGGCAAAGTGACTAGGGCTTGTTTTAGTTGATGGAAAGAATTTTCGCAGTATTCATTCCATCTAAATTCTGCTTTTTCTTCTGTCAATTTCGTCAATGGTTTGGCAATATTAGCAAATCCGGCTACAAATCGTCTATAACAGGTGCACAACCCAAGGAAACTTCGGACCCGATGTTTGTCGATTGGTCTTGGCCATGCTTGCACTACTCGGATTTTGTCTGGGTCAGTCTTTACTCCATCTCTAGATACGACGTGGCCACTTCCTTCTTAAATACGTGGCACTTCTTTGAGCTCAGTTTGAGGTTAGACCCACGTAGTCGCTAGAACACTTCCTTCAAGTTGTTCAAGTGTTCTTCAAAACGACCTTCCAACCACGATCACGTCATCTAGGTAAACCAAGCACGTCTTCCAAGACAATCCGCGCAAGATGGTCTCCATCAAACGCTCGAATGTTGCAGGAGCGTTACACAGGCCGAAGCGCATTACAGTGAACTGCCACAAACCAGTTCCGATCTTAAAAGCTGTTTTTTCACGATCCTTGGGTTCTAATGCTACCTGTCAGTAACCACTCTTTAAATCTAACGTGGAAAACCACTGGGATCCTGACAGGGTGTCTAACGTATCGTCAATTCTGGGTAAAGGGTAACTATCCTTTTTGGTCACGTCGTTTAGGTGTCTGTAGTCTACGCAAAACCTCGTTGATCCATCTTTCTTCTTCACGAGTACCACTGGGGATGCCCATGGGCTACTTGAAGGTTCAATCACGCCTTCTCTCTCCACATCCGTAATTATTTGTTCGGCTTCTTCTCTTTTTGCCAAAGGAAGTTTGCGTGGATGTTGTCGTATCGGCCGAGCGGTATTAATTTTATGTTTCACCACATTAGTTCTTCCTTTGGAACCACTCTCTAGCGCGAACACATCTTGATACTCTTCGATCAACACTTTAACTTTCGCCAGCTGGTCTTGGCTGAGGTTTTGGCATTTGGTGATAAGAATGTCCAATAGATGTTGTGTAAATTTCTTCGGCGACCTATCTTCGTCAGACTTCACGCATCTCACAATTTGAGATACTGGCGTGCATTCGCCTACCACGGTCTTCTTCTTCAACGTTACCGGATCTGAGTTGATGTTTAAGATCCGTACTGGCATCGTGTTTTTTTACTCGTACTAAAGTTCTGCCAACGAGTAGTCCCTTTTCAACTAAGCCGCCCTCCATTGGTTTAATCCTTCTTCAAGCAGTTTCATTCTATCCCTTAGCGCTTCTATTTTGTCATTCATAGATTCGCAAATTTCTTCTTTTAAATTTATCATATCTGTTTGGGTTTTCTCTTGTACAATTTTTATTTGACTTTCTATGCTTGTTTGTATTTCTTCTTTTAAACGTCTAGAGTTTTCCATCATTTTTTCTTCTATCTTCTGGGTATTTTCAAATAATTTTTCTTCAATTTTCTGAGAAGTTTTGTAAAATTTTTCTTCAATTTTTCTAGAGTTTTCTTCCATTTTCTGCGAATTTTTGTGAAACTTTTCTTCCATTTTCTGAGAATTTTTGCTCATTTTTCTATTCATCGATTCGAGAATTTTAAATATTTTTGAATCCATCTTAACTGCTTGCAAACGCGTCACCGGCATAAATTTAAATGTAAGACGAAAGTTTAAATACACTACTTTTAAAAATGCAGTTTTTGTATAACACAAAATTTTAATAACGATCCACTTGTTAATATTAAACCACTAGCGTACGGAAACGAATTTAATTAATATCGCGAGCATGCACTTGTTAAAAGAAAAAGTTTAATAAACACTATTTTAACGAATTTAGCTATGATTACACTTTATAAATAAACACGCATATCGCGAACTTAACAGTTATTTACGCAATCAATGTGTTTATTAAAGAAGCGATATTTCTTAATGATATTTACACTAAAATTCGCGAACGATACCCCACACTGACGCCACTTGTGACGATTTTTTTATTAAAACTAATTTATTTAAACAACTAAAAATATGTGTTACTTATACTAGAAATATGTACACTTATAAATTAACCGAACTAATTAAATCTAATAATATTTAATAAAAACACTTACACTAATTAAGATAAGATAAAGTACGCGGATAGCTTCGCACACTTGTTTACACTAAAATCACGTACAAGATTATACTCCGTATATTTATGTACACACACGCGCTAACGACTTATTTATTATACTTGAATAATCTTCTTAACACTGCTGTATTCGCATTACGGAAATAACTGCCCTACAATTTGTTTCGTCGGTATATATACACATTTTGAAAATCATTCTCGAGTGTTCCATATCTTTCGATATACGTTCTAGAAGATGGATAACAATCTCGAGAAGGATTTCGAATTTGCGAATAACTTCTCGAACGTTTCAATAATTTAATAACTCTTGAGATTCTTTAAATTAAGCCTGCTTTTACAAATTTTGTAATATTTGATATTTACATTTATTAGTATCTAATTGTTTGTAAATAATATGGAAACTTTCCTAGTTTCTACTGATTTAGTAACCTTTTTAATTTTTTTTAATGAATAAATAATATGAATAAATAACTAAACACTCGTTTTAAGGTTTTAATATTTTTTTTAAATCTTGATAATAGTAAAAGAAATCTAATTGCATCTTGAAATAATCTAGTAACATTTCTAAACCTAGTAATTTTTTTAGCGGTTTAATTACCATTAAAATAATATAAACATTTTTAATGCTAGTAAAGCTTTTATAAGATTTTAGTAACAATTTGATAATTTTTGTGATTCTTTAAACTAACTCTGCAATGCTTTTACAAACTTAGTAACATTTTATATTTACATTTACTAATATCTAACTGTTTTGTGAAGATTTGGAAACTTTTCTAGTTTCTACAGGTTTAGTAATTTTGTTAAAAACTTAGTAATTTTTTTAAATGATCTATTGCCTTTTAAATAACTAAACACTGATTTACTGATTTTTTTAAACACTTATCTTACAATAGTAAGAGATATATAATTGTATCTTGAAATAATTTAGTAACATTTCTAAACCTACTACATTTTTTAACGATTTAGTTACCATTAAAAAAAAATTGTGAACTTTTACACTAATATGACTTTTTAACTCTGGTAACTATACTTCTCAAGTTTTGGTTACAATTCAATAATGATATAAAAAAAATTTTAAACAAATTTAGTAACATTTTCATTGCTAGTAAAGATTTTGTATGATTTTAGTAACAATTTGATAATTCTTGTAATTCTTTATACTAACCCTGCAGTGCTTTTGCGAATTTAGTAACATTTTAAATTTGCATTTACTAGAATCTAATTGTTTCTAAGAATTTGGAAACTTTCCTAGTTTCCATAGAATTAGTAATTTTTAAAAGCTTTAGTAACTGTTTTAAATGTTTTATTGCTTTTTAAATAACTAAACAATCGTTTTAAAGATTGACTGATTTGAAAAACCTGACAATAGTAAAACAAATGTAATTGTATCTTAACATAATTTAGTAGGTAACATTTATAAACTTATTAATTTTTATTTTAATATGGCAATCTTTTTAAAACTAGTAATTATTTCTTTTTTAGTTACATTTAAATAATGATATTAGAAAGTTTAGAACAAGTTTAGTAACATTTTGTATTTACAATTACTAGTATCTAATTGTAAATAATTTCGAAACTTTTCTAGTTTCTGCAAATTTAGTAACTTTTTTAAAAATCTAGTAATTTTTTCAAATTTTAAATAACTAAACACTAGTTTTAAGAATTCATTTAAAAAAATGACAATAGCGAGAGAAACGTAATTACAACTTGAAATAATTTACTAACATTTCTAAAACTAGTAATTTTTTAAAGGTTTAATTCTTATAAAAAAAAATTTCGTATTAATATGGTAACTTTTTTAAAACTAGTAATTATGTTTAAAGTTTTGGTTACAATTAAATAATGATAACGAAAGTTTAAGACAAATTTAGTAATATTTTTAAAGCTAGTCATGATTTTCTAAAAAAATAGTAACAATTTTGGGATTTTTCTGATTCTTTAAACTAATTCTGCAACATTTTAATAATTTAATATTTTTTTATAATTCAGTTTACTAGATTCTAATTGTTTGTAAAAATTTCGTAACTTTCTTAGTTTCAACAGATTTAGTAACCATTTTAAAAATTTAGTAACTTTTTAAAATGATGTATTGTCTTTTAAGTAACTAAACACCCGTTTTAATATTTAACGATTTTTTAAAAAGTTGACAATAGTAAGAGAAATGTTATTGTATCTTGAAATAATTTAGTAACATTTCTAAAACTAGTAATTTTTGTAACGGTTGAGTTACTATTTTAAAAAAGTTGTGAATTTTTACACTAATACGGCAACCTTTTTAACTCTGGTAACTAATTTTAAAATTTTTGATAACGATAAAATTTATTTAAAACTAGTAATTATTTTTAAAGTTGTGATTACAATTAAATAATGATAGTAAAACGTTCGAAACAAATTTAGTAACATATTCAATGCTAATAAAGGTTTTGTAAGATTTTTTAATAATTTGATCATTTCTGTGATTCTTAAAACTAATCCTGCAATTTTATTATAAATTTAGTTACAGTTTATAATTACCTTTACTAGAATCTAATTGTTTGAAAATAATTTGGTTACTTTCCTAGTTTCTTCAGATTTGGTAGGATTTGTGCGGTAGTTTTGAACGTAGAAGGTCGTATTTCGGTTTAAGGCAACGTCAACGTTAAATACAAGTGTAGAAGTTGGAGAAGTTAGTGAGCGAAAGAGCTGGAGTTAGTAGTGGTAGTAAGAGGGCAGAAAGAGAGAGAAAAAGGTGGATAACGGAGGAAGGGTGTAAGGGCAAGAAGGAATAAATAATTAAGTGAAAAGTGTAAAACTGTGACGAACAAGTTAGATTAAGAGGAATAAACGGACCAATCGAGAAGTCAGCTCATACATTAATATGAATAAAAGAGAGAGAGAGAGGAAGAGGAAAAGGACAGACAACAAATATTTGGAAAAGGGAAGAAAACAATAAGATTACCGGACATTAAAAAGATAACAGATAAAATTTATGAGAGAGATGATGAAACACATAGAAGAAAATATGCAAAGAATAAGGTAAAAAATAAAAGGAGAAAGCGTATGAAAGAAAAATGGGAACTGGTAGATAGAATAAAAAAACTGGGGATAGGATTTTTTGGAGTACATCAGGGAACAGGATGTAGTGGGATTACAGGAGACATGGATGGAAAAAAAGAATGAAAGTGGTGGGAAAAAGAGTTGTTGGAGGAATTTGAGTGTGTGGTGCAGCATTTAGAAAGAGACAAGAGCAAAAGAGAGAGCAAAGGGGGGGGTATAATAATAGGAATAAGAAGAAAATGACTGAGTCAGGAAGAAAAAGAGAAAGGGCAACAGAGAAGAAGAATTGTAGAAAGGAACATACAGTGGGGAAAACAAAAATAGTGATGGTTTATAGCAATAGAAAGAAAGACACAAGAAAGAACATAGAAGAGATAATAAAAAAGAAAGACTTTAACGCGAGAATAGGAGAAGAGGGGGGAATACAAGAAAGGAAAGGGTCGGGAAAGAGACAAACAAAGGACAAAGTGATAAATAAAGAGGGAAAAAAAACTGCTGGAAATGTGTAACGAAAGGGGGTGGGATATAATAAAAGGGAATAGAGAAGAAAAAGGAATGGGGGAGTATACGTACATAGGAGGAAGGGGAGAATCAATAATAGATTGTGTAATGACAAATGAAGAGGCTAGAGGCAAGGTGAAGACATTTAAGGTGGCAGAAAAGGTGTCAGACTACTAACTACTGGAATTGGCAATGGAAGGAAAAAAGAGAGGATTACATAACGAAAAAAATGTGGACAAAAGAAGTTATAAAGAGATACAAAGAAAGAATATGGAAAACGGTATGGGTAAGGAAGGGATTACAAGAGATTGTGGAGGAAATAAGAGAGATAATGGAGAAAGCGACAGAGAAAGTCAGATTTAGAAAGTGGAAGAGGGTGAAGAAGAAATTGTGGTATATAGAATGCTAGGAGGCAAAGAAAAAGGCAAGAAGAGCATTAAGACAGTAGAAAAAAGGGAAGAAAGAAAAAGAAGAACATACAGAAGCTGTAAAAATTTATAAGAAAACATGCGAGATAAAGAAGGAAGAAAACAAAAAGAAACAAAAGGATCATATCAATGGAATAAAAACGGAAGATGTGTGGAAATACCTAAAGAAAGAAAGGAAAAGAAAAGAGACGTCAAATGGAATACAAATAAAAGAATTGAAGAGATATTTTAAGAACCTGCTGAGGAGGGGAGAACAAAATCAGAAAAGAGAAGAAAGACAAAGAAAAGAAGTAGTAGTAAGACGAAAAGAAACAGATGGAGATAGAATAAACGAAGACGAAGTAATAGAGGCATTAAAGAAGGTAAAAAAAGAAGATGGGATACAAGGCGGGGAGTGGGTATACGGGGAAGAAAATGTAGCAAAAAAGATGACGGAAATAGTAAATAAAATATGGACAGTGGCAGGATTCCCGGAGAGATGGAGAGAGGGAATAATATGCCCGATACACAAAAAAGCAGACGAAAAGGAAGTGAAGAATTACAGAGGGGTGACATTATTAAGCACGACATACAAATTATATGCGAAGAAGAGTGATAGACAACATATATATACTGAAACACTTGGCGAATAGAGAGCTAGAGAAAAAAAAGGGGTTGCACTATTCGTAGATTTTAAAGCCGTTTTTGACAGAGTGAACAGGGAAAAACTGTGGGAATACATGAGGAGAAAAAAATATCAATGAAAGATTAATAAAAGTAATGGAGAAAATTTACGATGAAACGAGGAGCAGGGTCAAAATGAATGGGGAAGAGAACGAGAAATTCATTACAAACAGAGGATTGAGACAAGGATGCCCACTGAGCCCAAGCCTGTTTGCTGTATATACGGAGGATCTGGAGGAGACAATGAGAGAACAACAGACAGAAGGGATAGTAGTAGGCAAAGTGAAGGTATGGTCGTTGGCGTATGCGGGTGGCATGGTGTTGGTGTCTAAGGAGAAAAAGGAAATGAAGGAGATTATGAAAACGCTGGAAAAATACATGAATAAAAAAGAAATGGAAGTAAACACGGAGAAAACTAAAATAATGATATTTAAAAATGGAGAAAAGAAAATAAAAATAGAGGAGTGGAAATGGAGGGATAAGGAAGTGCAGAAAGTGGGAGGTAGAACACATAAAGGAAAGAGTGAAGAAAGGAAACAGGTTAATAGGACAAGTGTCAAGGTAGACATAGAAATAAGAAGGCTGCTGTTTGAAAAGTTAATAAAAGTGTGGTGATATATGGGGCTAAAATATGGGGAGGGGAAAGAGTATAAAGAGGTAGAAGGGATACAAGAAAAATACTGGAAATGGGTATTAGGCCTAGACACAGAAACACCGGGGTATATTATAAGAGCCATAAAATACGAAGAAGAACTGAGGAAAAAACAAGAATGCAAAATACTACAAGAATGTTGGGAAGAGATAATGGGAGGAAAAGTGAAGTACGGGCAGGATGGCAGAGAAGAATATTATAAAAGAAATAATAAGGAGAGATAGGGACATCGAAAAACAAGAAAGATGAACAAGGATAAAAGAGAGCAGATATAATATGAATTATAAGAATATCAAGGGTGAAGGGGTGTCAGAATATTTAAAGGTTGAAGGAAATAAAAGCAACATGAAGAAAAAAATGATAGCACGGTTGAGATGTGGGAACGAAGAGTTAGGTAATAAATGCTGGAAAAGAAGAAAAGATGTGCAGGCTATGTGGAGAAGAGACGGAGGACCTTAATCACATGAGAGGTAAATGCACAGAGTTAAGAGAAGAGATTAAGAAAGTCGAGGAAATCTTAGAAGAAAACGGAAAAGGAGCGGAGTGGATGGAAGAAGTATGGAGAAAGAGGAAAAGGTTAAGAGGATAGAAGTAAAAATGAAATGCAAAGAAATGTAAAAAAATGTAAAAATGTAGATAGAGTGTGATGTAGTGTAAATGTAAAAAAAAGGTAAATTGTAAATAGGGGAAACACGAAACAATTTTTAAGCTAAGTAATCAAATAAAGTTAAACTACTACTATAAAAAATATTTGTACCTTCTTTGAATAATTCATTTTTTTTGGTTTTTTTATTGTTTTTTAAAGAATGCTTAGATGAAGGTAGAAATGTTACATCTAAAAAGTTCAATTATATTTTTAATATTTTAGAGATTTACTTAAATAACTTTGTGTTCTCTGGAGTGAACCTGAATAACCTTTTTTACGAAATTTTGTATGAATTTAGTACACTTTCAATAATGTAATGTCTTTTGTTACATTAAAAACTTAGAAACATTTTCTAAATTGTCACTTTTCTATCAAACCAAACCAAATCTTCCCCAATGGAACTTTTCAGTATTAATCTTCGTAATTCTGTTAATTTAAACGTGCGTAACTTCGAGTATTTTGAGAATAGTTCTTTAGAATTTATATCTTATGGCGACAAGTGAAACGTTGATCACAACGCTGACGTCGCAAGGTTTCAAAAAACTTATTCTAAAAAAAACATGAACACTATTTTTGTGACATTTTAATAGAAGTGTTGATTTAGGTTCTACAACCGAACTTGAACTCTTAAAATTTTTGCAACGTGTTCATCAGTTCTTTGTTGTTTAAAAAACGTGGCGCAAGAAGTTGGCACAATTTTTGACACCAGATGCACGCCCGAACTAAATAGTATCGTAAACCGATTATTTAAAAATTTAAGTATCAATAGCCCACAAATGCTGCATGTCAAACTGTTGGAATTTTTAAACACTTACGTGTATCATCTTTTACATAAACCGATCTAAAATTAACTAAAGAATAACAATTCGAAGGAAGACAATTCAGAATTGCTCGTAGTTTGAAGATGTACGTGATAGTTTCACTAACGTTTATTCTTGGCGTTTCCGCTTCCGTTTTTGCTGCAAACGCCTGTAGTGACAATTTATTGGTGAACATCTCCAATGGCCATCGTTTGAGCGATGGTAAAATCGAGCACGAAGGAGTAGTTTATTCCGAAGCTAATCAGATCGAATTGGAAGGGTACGCGTACGGTTGTGTATGCAACATTTGGAGTTGTGTACGGAAATGTTGTCCTGAAGGTTTTGCCGTAATTAACGGCACGTGTCAAAAAAACGACGCGGTTTTTATTTTGAACGTTTATAATTATACCGAGCAAATCAACGCCACCGATTTGATACGCGTTGTTTATAATCGAAATTGTGATAAGAAACTGAAGTTTGTGTTATCGCCACTGACCGAAGAAGTTGATGCATTTTATGTTCAGCAAAATGGGTTTTTGTATTTGCCGTTGTTCACCGAGGGTCGTACCGTTTACTATCCGGAAGAGTACTGCTTGGACACTTTCGTTTTTGGCGACGATGGAGAGAGCGATTTCTGCGCTGTGGTTTGCACCGATGACAAATATAGATTTACTCATGGTGAGTGATTAATTCGTTATCAAAAACCTCAAGTCTTTAAATACACTTGTTAAAAATAAAAGTAGGTTATCTAGTACCTTGGCCAGTACATTCTGATAGCGTGATCTATAGTAGCAATCACTGCAAAAAAATCATTTGTCTTAATGAATATTAATTATAACGGTGGGAAAGCGTTCTGAACGCGTTTACTATCAAATTACATCCGTTTGTTTGTAACCACAAAGTGTAGTTTATAGACTTAGATTTGTTGTAAACCCACAGTGAAGTTTCGCACGTTTAAAGCGACGATGTATGGTTTTTTAGTTCTATTTACTTTATTTCAACATTTTCACGCGCAAATATGTCCGTTGACGTTAAGTATAGATATATCGGATGGTACTGTTGAAGATGGTGGTAGTATTAAGTACGGGAATATGTCGTTTCCTCCTGATTTACAAATGGATGTCTATGGTAAAAAAAGAGGGTGCGTCTGTGAGTTGACAAAGTGCGTTAGAAAATGTTGCGCGTTTGGTGAAACGATGGTTAATCAAACTTGTATGCCTTACGTGACCAACTTGTTCAAAATCGAAGTCTACGATGATCAAGAACTGGTTGAAGTCCCCGATAACCATTTTTATTACCTCACGGATAGTTTGTGCGGAGAAAGAGGTTTTTACCGATTGTTTCCTATTTACTATGAGGAGGATGTTTTTTTCATACAAAAAAACGGCAGCATTTACCTGCCGAATATGAACGACTCATATGGAGAGCTTATACCGCCGGATCGGTATTGCGTCGATGTATTTGTTGATGAAGAAATGGATCATAACGTCACGGCTCTGGTTTGTTTTCACGAAGAGAAGAAGCAGGTGGACCCGGTTTATTCGTATGGTAAGGTTTTTTTGCGGAAGAATTGTGACGTGTACATTAGTCATTTTCAACGTTGTAATAAGAAGTGACTCAAGTATGGTTGTGGTTTTTTGCTTTAAGCCATTTTGATTGAATTCTTTTAATTTGGAATCACTCATCTTCAGAGTCGTTCCGTAGGTTCCGTATTGGTTTGACTGATTTGGTTTTGATGCGTTTGAACTTCAGCTTTAGTGGTCGATTAGAAATTAGAATTTAAATGTATTTGTTTTTATACAGAGTAAAGAAAGCTTGGTTATACGAACTATGCGCCTCCTTGGTCCTTTTGTGCACCTCTGAGTTATTACTCCCTCATCAGTTCTGTTTCGGTAATAAAGTTCCGAAGTTTATTCCAAGGGCGTTTTCAACTCTTCATCGGTTAGCTTTGGTTTTTCGAGAATCGTTGTGCGTTGCATTTGATACGCTTCGCATTTGCACCGCAGATGGTGCGGAGTCTCGTCGTCCTCCAAGCATCCGCGGCATAGAGGGCTGATTTGCAGTCCCATTTTATGCTTATGTTTTTTAAGGCCACAGTGCCCTGTAATTAACCCCGTAATTTTCCTTAATTTTTGTCGACTCATGCTTGATAGTGCAGTTTGAGTGTTTAATTGTGGCTCTGTAAGGAAGAGTTTTGTGTGCCTCATCCCTGAAGAGTTTTTCGATTATTTTTTATGCTTCGCTGCAAGTTTGCTGCAAATTATTTTTTTTTTCGGCCTCGTATGCGATTCCGAAAACGGGTTCAGGTTCAATATATGTCCCTATTGTGTCCTTTTTTGTTAGTGCGTCCGCCATTAGGTTACCCTTTACATTCTGGTCTGTTGGTATCCAGATGAGCTGCACTGGTTAGCGAGTCGCCAATATTTCCAGACTGTTTATGCATGCCATAATCAGTTTCGACTTTATTACTAGTGATCTTAGCGCTAGTAGTACAGCTCGGCTGTCAGGCATAATCGATATCGGCCCATTTGTGTATGATTTCGAGTCGATAATGTTCCTGACACACGGGTCAATAGTAGCAACTTGAGCTTGGAAAGCGAATGCATATTTACCCAAAATCAGCGAAAATTGCTTCCCATGGTGCTTGCCTTCATATACTCCTGCCCCGGTTCCGTTGCGATTTTTGGCTCCATCTGCGTACCAGATAGTTCCTTTATCCGTGCCCGGGTAAATGTTTTTTGTCCATTCGTCCCGTGAAGGTATTATCACTTTAAATTTCTTTAAAATGTGATAATTTTTTGTGAAGTCGGATCTCATAGTTAAGATCGTTTCTTCACGCAGCATGTTGTATATATCCGGTTTGTTTTTCCCGTTAATTGACGCGTGTTCATTAATGTGCAGCCTGTATGCTGCTTGTCTTGCTTCCATCATTACAGCGAGGTGTAATGGTGGAAGTGAAAGTAGTGCTTCTATGGCTGTTGTGGGCGTGGTTCTCATCGCTCCTGTTATCAGTAGACATGCCATTCTCTGTACTTTGCTTAGCTCTGCAGCTGTGCTTTTTAGGTTCGTTCTCTCGCCACATACAAGCGCGCCGTATGTGATGATGGGTCTTGTTACCACAGTGTATAACCATTTGGTCATTGTGGGTTTCAATTCTTATGTGTGCTCGACCATCCGTTTGGTTGTATTAAGAACCCTGATAGCGTTCGTTGTGACTTTTTCTAGATGAGCTTTGAAAGTCAGTCTGGTATCAAGAGTAAGTCCTAGATATTTGACTTCTTTTGTCATCGAGGGCGTAACTCCGTACATCGTAGATAGTTTTATGTCATCCGTTTTCCGTCGTTTGGTAAACGGAGCAATTGCCGTCTTAGTTGGGTTCACTGATAGTCTCTCTTTTTTGCACCATTTTTCGAGGGTGTTTAGTGCACTTTGCATTACGTTTGATACAGTTGCTCCAAGCTTCCCGTTTGTGATAATGGTGAGATCGTCAACGTATTCTAAAGCAAATACTTCGCCGTCTTCTAGTTCTTGTAGTAGGCTGTTCATTACGAGGCACTACAATAGGGGTGATAGCCCCCGCCTTGTAGGCATCCGCCAGCTACTTTGGCTCTTACAGTGCTACCGTACAAAGTAGCTTACAGCTTACAATTTGAGACACTGGCGTGCATTGACCTACCACGTCCTTTTTTTTCAATGTTACTGGATCTGCATTGACATTCAAGATTCTTACTGGCATTGTGCTTTTCACTCGTACTAATGTTTTGCCAACGATTAGTTCTTTTTCAACTAAGTCGATCTCTATTGATTCAATACCCTTCCCGGAGATTTTTATTTAGGCGTACCATCACCACACTTTCAGTCCTTGCAGGCAGAGTCATGTCTTTACTCAATAAGACTTGCACGGCTGTCTTCTCTAACAAATGAAAAAGAATTTGTTTACTATCGATCTTCAGGACATCGTTTTTCATATCCAAATAAAACCCATACATATATCACGTCCATTCCCAGGATAACTTCTTCTGTGATGTTGTGATAGTCGAGTACTTCATTTCCCAAACCAATGGGGACTTTTACTTGCCCGTTAGCATGTATTTCTTTGCTTGTCGCCGTTCGAAGTCTGTTGCTGGTGATATCTTCTCATTTTCCTGTAATATATCCGGACGAATGATGGTCTTTGTCGCTTCCGTCTCAAGCAGTAACTGAACATTTCGTCAATTGATCTTGCCGTCGAGATAAATGCTATGCAACTGCTCTATAGGCGATCTAGTAGCGGCTTGCCTGTTAGGTCATTTGGTTCATGACCTTCCAAAAAATATTAACAATTATGCTAAGATTACAAACAATAATATTCATTTTACCTTTTTCGAAAATAGATAAATTGCTCTTTTTATTAAGTTAGAATGCGTTTTTAAAGTTTTAGTTTTGAAATGACTTTTCTGCAGTAATGGTCATTAGCCGCCACTGGGCGAAGCCATTTGAATGGTGATCTCCCGCACATGACTAGATGAGATTAGCTTTTGTTTCTTTTGGTCAACTTTTTCCAAGTTTTCGTGCGTTTTTCTTGTCTTCTTCTTAGGTTTAGTACGGTGTTGTCGTACGTGGCTTATTTCGGTCTCGGTTGCGATGCTTGTTCTGCTGCTTCAAATTCGAAGGCGTTCACTAAAGCGCTATACAGCGTCTTAGGTCGAGTTAACCGTAGTGTTTGCTGCGTTTTGCTGTCTTGGAGTAGCAAATTTCTTCAAGATGGTAGCTGGTGTCGTAGGATACACAAGCCTTGTCAATCTAGTGATGTCAGCCTCGAACTTTTGAAGACTTTTTGCAGCTTTTTGAATTAGAGCTTAGTACACTTGTTGAAGATGAGAATCTTAATATCTCAATTCTAAACGTCAAATTAAGAGTTCGTAATTTCCTTGCATCTGGTCAGTATGCTATATTTCAAGCGCTTCTCTACGTAAAACTATTAGCTACAGCTGCGGCTTTAAACTCTTGGGGTAGGTTGATCATGGAACTTTACCATAAAAATTCGGAGATCGAATCTTAATTTTATGCGTGGCTTTTTTTTATAGTCTATTAATTCTTTGCTGGTGACACTTTCCTCGTCGTGAGAAATCATTTGGTTGATTCTTTCTTTAAGCAGTCGTATTCTTTCTCCTAATTTTTGCTCTAGTTTGTCTTTTATAGTTCTTGAGTTCTTTTTAACCTTTTGTTCTAATGTGTTTTCTACGTGTTCTGCTTTGTCTCCTACAGCTTCTCTTAATGTTAAAATACCGCTTTGCATTTCTTCTTGAACTATTTTAATCTGGTTTTCTATACTAATCTGTATTTGTTCTTAGTTTTTATTTGATTTTCCACTTAGTATGCATTTTTTCCATTTTCTGGGAATTTTCATCACTTTTTTCTTCCATTGTTTTAGTAATTTTTTTCACATTTTTATTCATCGATTCTTGACCATTTTTTATTGATTAGAAAAATTCAAATAGTTTTGCATTCATTTTCATTATTTGTAAACGCGTTAACGGCATAAGTTATAACACGAATAAAACGTTTAATAACACTAAATTTTAATAACGGCACTGGAACAACTATAATTACACTCTATAAATAAATACACGCGAATCGCTAGCTAAACAGTTGTTTATTTGGACAATTTAAAGTTCTATGGAAAGTTTTCAATTACTCCACACCTGACACCACTGTAATGAATTTTAAATCTAATTTACAACAAAATATTTACAGGATTAGAAGTAAACGTTACTAATTAAATCTAACTATATGTAATTACATTACATTAAAATATACAATACTATTACTTGATATTTAGTGTTCGCACTTTTTATTTATCTACAACTGGTATTTGTTTATGCCAACAACACGTTGGCATACAACGTTTTTCTGGGAGTTTTGTTGCGTTCTGTTGATGCGGTGTTGTTTTGCTCCGTGGCGAAGATCTCCTTCACAATTTGGTGAGGTGTCCTAGTGGAAGTTTTTCTGGGCGTACCCGTGGCTTTATCGCACGTTGTGATGGTATTCTTGATACCTTGCCACGATGTTGCGACTCTTTTTTCAGAAGTATTGGTAGTCCCATCAATATGTTTTGTTCATTTATATACTCTCAGTTTCAGTAGATTTGGACTGCGTTTGTGAACGCGAGCACGTCATCTTTTCCCTGATTGCTGGACATGGTGTCCAGGAGCTGTTTTAATTGCTCTATGGATAACTGGATGGGTTGTCTTGCCGGTATCGTCGTCATGGTCTTTCGTTGGTACAGGCGATGATCCGACATTAACTCAAGTTTCGGCAAATAATATATTTTCATGCTTTCTTCCCTATACTTTCTTGTTTTACGAAGGAATCATATTCTCTACGCTATTGTATCATTTTTTTAAAAGTAGCATGTATTGCGATTTTTTTTATATACCTGTAAAATAACGTATATTGTAAACACATTCACTTTTATTTGTTCAACTAAATTTTATCAATAATGTTCGTAACGTAGTTACTTTAAAGTTTAGTAAACGTCATCTTTCTTAATACAAATTTCTGTACTGTTGGTGGTTCGTTACGTAAAAAGGTAGTAGTAAACATCATCTAATATTGACCTTGATCTACGGTACTCTTTCGAATAATGCTTTGATTTACGTTTTTATTGACGAAAGCTCTATAATAACTATAGATAGATACTCTATTCGGATTCTAGTGCTTCTCTACGTTGGATTTAAAGTGTGGTTACTGGAATTTTGAAACTCAAGGACCCAGAAAAGATAGCGTTTACGATTGGAACTAGTTTGTGGCTGCAGTTTATAGTTATGCCGAGTACCGCCTCAGAAGACATGCTGGTTTATCTGAACTACGTCATTGTGGTTAGAAGGTCGTTTGAAAAAACATTTGAAAAAGTGTGTCGAAGACTTTGTAGGGCAAATCTGAAATTGAGCCCAAAGAAATGATACGTGTTTAAAAAAGAAGTCTAATACCTTAGACACTTTGTATCACGCTAACCTAGACAAAGCTCGAGCAGTGCAAACATAAAAAAGACCAATTGACAAACATCTGGTTTAAAGTTTTTTAGAGTTTTGTACTCGGATTTGTTAATATTGGCGCAATCCTTTTACAAATGCAAGATGGACAAGAAAAGGCCATCTCGTATTTTAGCAAAGTTTTGTTCAGACCAGAGAGAAATTAATGCGTGACTAGGAGAAAACACAAAGTCTATAGAACGCTTTTACAAATACTTGTATAGACGAAAATTTTGACTAAGAACGGACCACGCCACATTGAAATGGGTACTGCAATTTCGTAATCTGGACAAGTAGCAAGATGGATAGAAAAATTGCAAGAGTATGACTACGACACAAAACATCGTGCTGCCTTGTCAAGAAGACATTTCCGACAGACTGCAAAAAATGGTCGCAAATTAAGACTACTTTTGAAGTGGAAATTAAATGGCCGATGACCAAACTAGCAAGAAGAACCATTAGAAAACGCTTTGCGGCTCGTTTTCTAAACTTTGTCCTTGTGCACTAAAATGGTTTTTTATGAAACTAGTTCTTTAATATACTATTAACACCTAAATGAAATAAAACTATGGCAATTTGTTTTATATAGTTGGGGAAGTGCTGAAGAGTCCAAATAGGACCAAACAGCTGTCCACTGGTCTCTAATGATGGTTATGCCGCGTATGATTCAAATACATTTTTTGAAATTTGCGGCTGTAATATTTACTATCTAAGTAACAACTTTATAGTTTTCTACATGTGAACTAAAGTTTGTTTTATAGTGATTGTAAAGATGGATGTCAATGGTATTTGAGAGTATTCAAAAACGATCAAACACAGATCAATGCGTATATTTCTGATTGTGAACCACATGGATGATATTCTGGCTGTTTCTAAAGACCAAAGTAGATAAAACTGTTCGAAAATCTTCTAAAAGAGAACTTCGAGATCAAACCTTGGAAATGTGAGAATTAAAAAAATTAGTATGAATTAGAAAAGTTCAAGGGTTCAACATGACCGGGACCAATACTGCAGCTCTAATGTACTTGTCAACAAAATTGAAGAAAAGTGAGGAAAACCTCGCACAATATACCATACAAAGAATTAGTAGAAGCATTTACGTACTTAATTTCTGTGTCGGTTTTTTCGAATGTTTTTCCGCTTTTTCTTTCTTTGTTTAAAATTTTAATTGATAAATTTATTTCTTTACACTAATTATTAAAATTGTTTAACTTTAAATAGCATACTAGACCCGCTCGAAACTCTCTTACATACCCGCCGCTGAGTGTTTGAACTTAATCACTCGTTTACAAATTCTATGTTCGAAATTGCTACTCTACGTTTTTTCTGTTATACAAATTGCTGATTAATGTATTATAAAGAACTAAATGAAATGCTGTATATGAATTTCACGCTCATAGGCGGGTTTACGGGGTTGCCAGAAAGTACCCGACACCCCCAAATATTCGTAGCTAAAAATGTAACTGACCTACCCAAACCAAATGAATAAATTAGTAATAAAAACCATTATTCATGTTGTTTACAACTCGTCTATTCGGTAAAACTATACGTCTATCCCACCAATTGTCCTGATTCATTGTTTGTGCGTGTTTGTAATTTTTTACATATTAAAAATTATACTTTTTAGGTCACTTTTCCATTTGATTCATGATCTAACCGTAATCCCTAAAGTAAACGCCCTAAATTTGCCGATGTGCGTGCTTCATCTTGTTTTCAAAAACTTACAACGAAAGTAGGAAACGCGCAAAAATACGTTTAATTTCGGTAGCTTTTCCATAACTTGGATTGTGTGAGTGAAAAATAAAAATAATAATATTATCATAAATAAAAACAAATTGTAAGATAATCGTGTTATCACGTTGATTCATAGTACATGCGGTTAGCTTACGTAAAACTTATTTTGAAAAAGGAAAAATCTGACGAGTTGCATCCGTTCGCCGATAAAAAAGAGTCGTCGCTGTTTTTTTCAGTATCCGCTAATTACCCACGGCGGTCGTTTGCGAAATTGCAATTTGCTATGATTTTCTGTACGTTTTTCTTGATTGGGACTTTTGTTGCCAGTGTAAATACGTGTCTGCACGTCCTTAGCGTGGACATATCAAATGGGGAACGTTTACCAAATGGAACCGTTGTTGCTAATGGCGTTGTGTACGAACCGCATCATCAAATCCAAATTAACGACACTATCAGAGGTTGCATCTGCGAATTAAAAAATTGTTTGCGTAAATGCTGCCCAATCGGACAAGCCGTGATTAGCAAAACTTGTGGATCCTACGACGAAGACTTTTTTCCCACAGTGCACGAAAACTCGTCGCCGGTCGACGTGGGAAGCGACCATTTTCATTTTATTATAAGCAGAGAGTGTCAATCAGTCGAGTTTTTCAAATTGAATCCGAACGACGACGAATTCTACGTTCAAAAAGATGGTAAATTGTATTTTCCGCCCGAGGAGGTCATACCTGTACATGAATACTGCGTGGATGTGTTCGTTGACGACAATAAGACTAATTACGTAGCGGCTTTGGTCTGTTATCCTGACACGATCCCAGAGGATAAGGGCCTTTACGCTTACGGTAAGAAGTGTTTACGTTTTTATCTCGTCCACGCCTCAGCACTTGATCTTTGTTATTTCAAAGCAAACGTCGTTATCTCGAGTAATTCTGATAAGTTTTGGTTTAGAAATTACCTCGAACGTAATTTCAAAACAGGTTTTTTATGGTGTACGTGTCACAGAAAGTGATCGAAAGCTAATTAAACTCTGGAGTCGTTTGTATACAATCAAAACTTTTTTTGAATGTATTTTCAGTCTCATTCCCAAAATTCGCATCAAAAAGTATTGAACTTATTTTCTCTAACTTTGCACACGTATTGTCTCTGTGATACCACGAGATGGCGTTTGTTCCAAATTTTCTAGCTATATATTTTTTTGTGTTTTTTGAAAATACTACTGTTTTTTGAGTTTTAGTAAATTTCGGTCAGTTATGTTTCTGGGGTTTGCACTCATTAATCTGTAATGGATTGTACGACACAAGACGCTATGCAGACACTCTTTTTTAGATTTCAAAAAACTTCGGAGTAGATTTTTTTATGTTAATTAGTTTACACCGTTTAAGAACATTTTTTGAATACCCGGTTCTGGCTCTGGCTGGTCTTTAGCATCATGAATCTTAGGTATTGAGCGTCGTTTCTTTTAGAATTTTTTTGGTGACATGCCACAATAATTTTTTTAACTTAGTTTTAACACACTTTTTTTTTGCTTTTGGTGCGTGCAAATCTTGGAACAGAAAGAATCTTTTATATTTAGCTTAGCACAGTTACTGAATAGGCGTTGTGATACTTTTTTGGTTTGTCATTTTTGGTGTGATTTTTCAAATTATTTTCATCTATTTGGTTACAGTGAGTTATGTTCTAAAGCGGTAAAAATTTATTGATAAGTCTATGAAAGTCTGAAAGTTTTTACTTGTTGATGTTCATAGCTGATTTTAACATTAGCAATTTCAAGTTTTTCGCATGGCAATTCATCTTTCTCTAGTGCTGGTGTCAGTCATTTCTTGGTGGTGCGAAAGTCGCAAGACGCTTTTGTATTGACTTCAAAGTTTTGAACAGCTCGATTTTCACAAGGTTGTCTTATTCTTTGTTTAGGGCAGCTCAAAGACATTACCTAATGGTGTTTAAAAACTCTTTTTTTACGCAGATTTTTTGGTTTAATGTTTGTTTTTGAAGACAGAATAAAGTAGTATGGGTTACAGACTAAAAAAACAAAATGAATAGGGTTGATTTTTATTAAAGGTTTGCGAATAACGAACAAAATTTCAATCGTTGCTTTGATGTTTTAATCAAACCTCAATCGTTTTGGTATTTTGGGTGATTTAATCATTAGTTTATAACTGACACATAAAAATGTATGCTTTATTCTAACAAATTTAATTGACAAATATAAATTCAATCGTAACTCGAATGATCTTGAGTTACTGATAAAAATTTATTTTTCATTGAAATTATGTTAAGTGACGAATTAAAATTTAATTCACTTGAATGATTTTAAGTGACGGATGAAATTGTATTTATTATTCGAACGATGTTTAGTGACAAAAAAAAATTATTTGCCAAGTTATGAATAAACATTTATTATTTATTTTATTCAAATAATGCCATATCTGAATAATAAAATCAGCTATAAATGTTTGTGGTTATGCCAATTTTCAGAATATTGTTACTGCTGCTGCATTTGAAGTTGTTACTGAAGTGCGTTTGTTTTCATTTTATTAAAAACTTGTGGATAGAAAATATAAGCTAATTTCTTTATTTTAATAAAAAATACTCGTTTAGACAAAACCTAAAATTGATATAAAATTTATAAACATTAGACGTTGCTAAATATAGTTACGTTTGTTTCTTATTTCATCGATTATTAATATAATAACAAACTAAAATTTACTCGTTTTTGTATTTTGAGTGATTTAATCATTTTATAACTCTGAGTAGCACATAAAAATTTTATTCTAACGATTTTAAATGAAGAAAATAAATTCAATCGTCATTCGCATGATTTTGAGTATCGGATAAAAATGAAATGTTGCTAAGTGACGAATGAAAATTTAATTGCCATTCAAATGATTTTAAGCTATGCATGAAAATGTATTTATCATTTGAATAATGTTTTGTGAAGAATGAAAATTCAATTGCCCAGTGATAAATAAAAATTTATTGTTTATTTATTTTATTGAAATAATCTATATCTAAATAATCAATTATAAATTTTTAATATAATTATATTAAATTATAAGAGAAAGATGTAACGTAACTCATTGTAAGGCCGAATGGCCAAACAATTAACAATAAATAATAATAAATTATAAATTTTTGTACTTCTTGTGTGTGCAGTTTTGCTAATTTTTTAGAATTTTGTTACTGCCCATTTCAGGTTGTCACTGAAGCGCGTTTGTTTTTATTTTATGGTCTATTATCAAAGCTAATAATACTTTTTTGTATTTTTTTAATAATACTCAACTTTGATTAATGTTTCACTTATAACTCACCAACGGTAAAAAAGTTGTGGTTATAAAAGATACGCTAACTTCTCCAATTCAATGAAAATTACTCGTTTAAACAGAACCTGAAATTGATACAAAATTTATAAATATTCGACGTTGCCAAATGTAGTTACGTTTGTTCTTGTTTCTCCAAAATTAATGTGTACGAACAAACTAAAATTCAATCGTTTTGTTATTTCGGGTGATTTAATCATTATTTTATAACTGAGAAATGTATACTTTATTTTAACGGTTTTAAGTGACAAATATAAATTCAATCGTCATTCAAACGATCTTTAGTAACGGATAAAAATTTATTTATAATTGAAATGGTGTTAAACGAATGAAAATTTAATTGTCATTCGAATGATTTTAAGTGATGGATAAAAATGTATTTACCATCAGAATGATGTTTAGTGTAGAATGAAATCAATCAATTGCCAAAATTATTCTTTTATTGGAATAATGTCTATTACAATACAATACAAAATTTATAAACAGTAGACATTGCCAAATGCAATTACGTTTGTTTCGTTTTATCGATAATTAGTGTTTGCGAAGAACAAACTAAAGTTCAATCGTTTTGTTATTTTAGGTGATTTTATAACTATGAATGGCATATAGAAATGTATTATTTATTCTAACAATTTTAAGTGACAAATATAAATTGAATCGTTATTCGACTGATCTTGAGTAACAGAAAAAAATTTATTTATCATTGAATTGTGTGAAGTGACGAATAAAAATTTTGTCAATTGAATGTTTTTAAGTGACGAATGCAAATGTATTTATCATTCGAATGATGTTTAGTCAGGAATGAAAATTCAAATGCCGAGTGATTTTATTTATATATTTAATTAGATTAATTCCCATATCTAAATAATAAATAATACAAAATTTTAAAAAAAAATTGGTTCTAATTCATCATTTTTCTTTTAACTTTAGCAGTTCCGCTAATTTTTAGAATTTTGTTACGGTTAAGCTAACACTACTTTTTTATATTTTTTGACAAAATACACGGTTTTGATGAAGGTTTTAGTTATAGCTCAAGAAACGATTGAAAAGTTGTGGATAGAAAAGATTCGCTAAATTCTCTATTTAAATGAAAATTACTCGTTTGAACAAAACTTGAAATTCAAATTACGTTTGTTTCGTTTTATCGATAATTAGTGTTTGCGAAGAATAAACTAAAGTTCAATCGTTTTTGTATTTTGGGTGATTTAATAATTATTTTATAACTATGAATGACACATTGAAATGTATTATTTATTCTAACAATTTTGTTATTGGAATGATCTTGAGTAACGGAAAATGTTTTAATTTATCATTGAATTGTGTTAAGTGACGAATAAAAATTTAATTGTCCATTGAATATTTTTAAATGACGGATGAAAATGTATTTATCATTCGAATGATGATTAGTGAGGAATGAAAATTTAAATGTCAAGTTATTTTATTTATATATTTCATTGGAATAATGCTCATATCTAAACAATAAAAAATCAGCCATAAATTTTTATGGTTCTAATTTATCATTCTTCTTTTAACTGTAGCAGTTTCGATAATGTTTAGAATTTTGTTACGGTTTAGGTATTAGCTGTTGCTGCCAATTTCAGATTGTTACTGAAGCAAACAAAAAAATTCGTTAACTTCTCCAATTCAATGAACTCCTTTAAACAAAACCAGAAATTGCTACAAAATGTATAAACATTAAACGTTGCCAAATCCAGTTACGTTCGTTCTTCTTTCATCAATAATTAATCTTTGCAAATTTTTATAATTGTATGGCACATAAAAATGAATTCTTTAATCTAACGATTTTAAGTGAGGAATACAAATCCAATCGTCATTTGAATGATTTTGAGTAACGGATAAAAATTTATTTATCGTTGAAATAAGTGACGAATAAAAATGTAATTGTCATTTGAGTGATTTTAAGGGACGAAAGAAAATGTATTTATCTTTCGAATTGAATTTTTATTTGTTCACAAACATCTATGGACAAATAAAAATTCAATTTTCAACCAACAAATTTTGTTTTTTGTATTTATTTTATTGGAATAATGCCCACATCTGAATAATCAAAAATTAGCTATAAATTTGTATGGTTTTAAATTATTATTCTTTTTTCTTAGCTTTAGCAGTTCTGGCTAACTTTTAGAATTTTGCTTACTGCTCATTTCACGTTGTTACTGAAACGCGTTTGTTTTTAAGCTATTGTCAAAATACGTGATTTCAATGAACGTTTCAGTTAGACTAAATAGTCGCGGATAAAAAATATACGCTAACTTCTCCATTTTAATGAAGTTTACTTTTTAAACAAAACCTGAAATTAATACAAAATTGCCAAATATTCGTTTCTTGTTCCATCGATCATTAAAGTCTCCGAGTTTTAAATATCCATGCGTTACTCATGTTTATGTTATAATTTAGTTTTTATCATTTTTGGGTTATTTTTATCTTTAGATTAACGTTGTTTTTATATAAGCTGTTTATTGTATAATTCTCTTTGTTCATAGCGTTTATTGTGTCATAAGATCTATCTATAATATCAAAATCTAATCAAACCTGGCTTATTGTTTTTCGGGAATCCTCTTGTTTGGAGTTGTATTTTGATTAATTTTTATCTTTACTGACCTAATAAAATTGTATCAAAATTATAAATATATACAAAAAAAAACTAGAACACTAATAAATACGGGTCTTGCTTGTGTTATTACTTTCGTTTTTAGTGTTTGTTTAATGACTTTATTATGTTTGCTTTGTAATTTCCTTTAACGTTTTGTGTACTTTTTTTGCAAATTAAGTTGTATTTAGGTTTGGTTCTCTTATCGATTTGCTTTGTTTTATTTTTCTTTGTCTATTCGTAGCTATAATCACTCATCGACTTTCGATATCGCGATAAGTCAAGGTGATTTTTGTTGACTGAAAAAACACTAAAATTTTATTAATAATTCTATTTAAATCTGATTCGAATTTTTTTCTGAAAGAAATATGCGTGATTAAATAAATTTCCACGAGAATTAAGGTCAAACGTCAAAACTGTTTACAATTGCTATTAAAACAATCGAACTTTTTGCGCGCATTCATCTTAGGGGGAAAACGAAATGAATCATGTAAAAAACGTACGCAAAAAATTTATCGACACTTGTTTTACTCCTACCACAAATGCGCCAAAGTAAAAACTTGCGAGTTTATAGAAATCCGTATCATTCGATCACGGTTCGACACCGACTTTTCATAATGATGCTTACGTCGATAAGATTAAACGCAAAATGAAAACTCTCGGGAAATTCCTCGTCTTTGCTAAAGTTTGTTTAATTTTGGGCGTGCAACCACCTTGTAATTTAGATTTTGGGGTCGACGTTTCGGAAGGTTTTTGGTACCAAAACGGTAGTGTATTAAACGAGGGTGTTTGGTACCATGATGGCGATTACCATAAACGCGGTGGTGTTACGATAGGGTGCGTTTGTCGTATAAAATCGTGTTTGCGTAAGTGTTGTCCTGTGGGAACATTTTTGCAAAATCGTGAGTGCGTGCCAACTAATCAAAGTTTTTTCATACCAAATACTAGAGGTTTGCCTCTGGAAAATTATCATTTGGTTTTTGGATCTAAGTGTAAAAACGATGAGTTTAGGCTGTTGTTGGATCCTAGAAACAATACAGATTTTTTTGAACAGTTTTTTATTGAAGAGAACGGCGAAATGTTTGTGCCGTCGAGTGGTAAATATTATGGTCAAAGCGATTACTGTGTGGATTTCATAGAAGATGACGACGAAATTCAAGCACTGGTGTGTAGCAGAGATACTACTTACAAATATCACAATACCGCTTTTGGTAATTTGTTTTTGATTATTTAACTTTAAGTCTTTGAAATGCCTTAATTTCAATGTTGGAATTTATTTTAATTATTGGAATTTAATTTAAATATGACAAAATTGTTTTTGCAAAAACTAATCTTTTGCTCTCGGCTTTGCTGTATAAGCTCGAGGTGTTTCGATCGGTTTTTGTTTTGTCAAAGTATCAGGCTCTCGTTTTTATCTTGCCGATAGCATCTCTTGTCACAATAATATTATTTTCTATTCCTGGAAAATCATCTTCAGCATTTTCTAGAGTCTTCATTACTGTAATATATCTGAACGACTTGGTAATCATTTTAAACAGCTTAAAATCTTAGCCTAAGCAATCAGTTAGATTGATGGCACTTTTTAGGAAGTCACGATGCACGTAAAGTCATGCTATATTTTTTTTGCCATGTATTCAATGATTTGTTGGCCTTCTTCTCTAGAACTTACATTGCTTTCTAGCTAAGGTGCTAAAACGATTCTTTGAAGGCAGAACTTATGTCAGTAATCTACGTTATTAAATTGTAGGATTTTTTTGCGCTTTAGTTTTTTGTTTGCGGCCATTGTTAGCACTATGATGACGTAGTGGATGAGGTTGTTCAAGGAAGATGAGTGATGTATTTATGGTCAGGTGTGCTGTGGGCATTTCGGTCGCCAACACATGTTTTTAGAAATGGTTTTCTTAAACTATCAGACTATTAATTGCAACTGTTTCTGATTTTTGTGCATTCGTGTAGGTTCAGTGTCAACAAAAAACAGTTGTAACGTGAATTTCTACATCGTCATGAATTTGCGCGTTGTTTTGGTTGTTGCCTGGTGTGGTCTGTAGAACTGCGCATTCAGTTGTAAAATAGTTTGGAAGTTGTATTTGAATTTTTAGTATCATGTAGCAAAGTTGGCGTAGATGTTTTATCGTGGTGCTCGTTTGTTTGTATGTTTGGTAGTTGTTGATTTGAATGTTGTATGGCATCACTGGAGTTTACCCGATTAAGATAGGGATTGGTATGATGTCGTCTGACGGACGAAGATTGACAGTGGTTGATTGTCGGCTACGACTAAGGTTTTGCTCATGTCAAGTACGAGCTAGCGCATATTGTGTCCGGGTGAACACCTTTTTAAACTTGTATTTGCAAACGTGACAAAAAACAAAACGTATATTGAACGGCATTGCGTTGCTAGATGGTTACCAAATGGCAGAGTAGAGTCAAAAGCACTAAGCACTGATTCTATTAGGTACATTTGGGTGCACACAAGTGAGAAGGCATCGTTGTGTAGACTTCAGTAGACGGCGCGGTAACAGACAACGGTTTTAAACGTTTCTATCGGTTATTAGGTTTTTTAAAGAAAACTTATAGATAGACCAATACTGGAATTTGAACACAGTTTTACGTAATTTCTTACTTTGCGGCTCTATACCTTTTTTTGTACGTAACTACAATAGCACACGAATATTGATGTTTGCGACTAGGGCAACACAAAATAATAATTTATGTAACAAGCATCGAAAGTAAAGCATAGCATGACGAACGTTAATTCGAGGTCGAGTGCTGCATGAGAGAGAGTTACGTTATAAGACTTTCGACGAGAGTAACATACATTATTTTTTGTCTTGCTTTTTGTGGAGTTTTTAAAAAAAATTAAATAGACATAGTACATTTATAACTAACTAAGTCTGTTAACCTCTAAATAGATAATATTCGAATATTTGGATTTATCGAACTTTGTTTAAAGCTAACTTTCAGAACTTCTAACAGATTTTCTACTAATCACGTACTTCTACTTAAATAATAATTGTCTTTCAAAGCATAGTTTTACGTAGATTTCGATTTATCGCTTTGCTGCTCTCGAGTTTTTTTTACGTCAATGCGTAACTAACGAACGAATATTGTTTGCGATGCGCACACTACAAAAATTAATGTTATCATTCATTTCTGTGGGGTTTTATTAATATTTTTGAAAAGTTGGATTTCTATTTGGCAATACTTTTGATTTTTTTACTGTTTTGTCGAGTCTTTTTAAGGTTTTTATAGTTTTTATGGCTACGACTTTTACCCGTTCCGTTTTTTTTTGTTTTTCTGACTTTCTGACACTTATCGTTTCTTTTGACAGTTTATCTGAAAAGTTTAGATACAGTTTGACTTTTTATAGGCGCTGCTTTAATAAATTTTAAAATAAAAGAATATAGTCTTTCTAAACGTATAGTTTTGTGTCGGTGTCTGACCAAATTCCTTATAATAATCTTTGTCAAAACTTTTTGATAGTTTTTTTGCTTAGTTTCTATGTCTACCGCATGTGTCTATATTGGTATGAGACAAGGAGCAGGTTCTAAGTGTCCGAATAGAAATTTAGAGACATTCTGACTTAGAGGTGTCACTATATGCATCGACAATTTTCAATTGTTTCTTGTTTTTACTTTCTGTGATTACGACCTTGAGCGTTTTGGCAAGCTTTTTTTATTCTGTTAAGATTTTCAGAAACTTATTGGGTGATTTTTTATTTCTCGAAAAAAGCTTTTTGAGGTCTGATCAAATTTCTTGATCTCTTTGTCAAACTTTTTCCACATAAGTTATTATTTTTTTTTTGGTCAAGAAACAATTTTGAAGTGTTTGAAATTCATTTTAGATATATCGTGACTCGCGTTTGTTACCTCAATTGCGTCTGAAATAGAAGAACAAAAGCTCTTTATAAAGATATAGTTTTTTTTTGTTTTTTTATATGCTTACGACTTTTCTATGTATTAAAAATCTTGGTTTTTTAATATTGCTAATATTTTCAGAATTTGTTAATTCATCTTTAAAAAGGACGTTTTTAGTGCTATTTTGATTTTTTTAAATCTTTGATCCTTATAAAAATGCTTTTTTGATGGTTTTAATTTGTTTTTTTTGTGTAGTTTTTATATCTACGACATTGATGGACATTAGTATGCGACGAGGAGCAGTTTGCAAGTGTTTGAATAGAAATTTAAAGATTGTGTGACTTAAATGTGTCACTATATGCATTGGCAATCTCCATTTTTTCGAAAACCAAAAAATCTTTCTGAATATGTAGTTTTCACTTGTTTTTTTCTGTGGTTACGACATTGAGCGTTTTGGGTATCTTTTTGTTTATTCTGTTAAAATTTTTTGAAAATTATCTTTGTGTGATTTTTTATATCTCTAAAGAAACTTTTTGAAGTCTGATCGAAATTTTTGATCTTGCCAAATCTTTTTTGATAGTTGTTTGAATTTGTTTTTCAGTATCTTTGCGACATTTGTAGCTCTTGATTATTTTATTTTACTGACGTTTTCTAAAGCTACAAAATTTATAGGTATTGGCATCTTTTTTTTATTTACATTGCAATTTTAGATACTTTTTACACAAAATTACCGATTTTTTTTTGGTGGACAAACAATTTTAAAGTGTTTGAAAATGATTTTAAAAATATTATAACTGACGTTTGTGTCACGTAATTTGCTTTCGGAATAGAAGAACAAAAACTCTTTATAAAGATATAGTTTTTTTGTTTAATTATATGCTTACGACTTTTTTAAGTACATATTAAAAATCTTGGTTATTGAATATTGTTAATATTCTTAAAAGATTGTCTTAACATCTCTAAGAAAGGCGTTTTTTAGTGCTATTTTGATTTTTTTAAATCTTTGATCCTTATAAAAATGCTTTTTTGATGATTTTAATTTGTTTTTTTGTGTAGTTTTTATATCTACGACATTGGTGGACATTAGTATGCGACGAGGAGCAGTTTCTAAGTGTCTGAATAGAAATTTAAAGATTGTGTGACTTAGGTCCGGTTTCACCAACTAAAATTTAACTGTAGATTAACTAACCTACGATTAAATTTAAAATCCTGTCATATCATTGGTTAGCTTAAAACCACTAACCAATGATATGACAGGATTTTAAATTTAATCGTAGGTTAGTTAATCTACAGTTAAATTTAGTTGGTGAAACCGGACCTTAGAAAGGTGTCACTATATGCGTGACAATCTTTAATTGTTTCTAAAACCAAAAATCTTTCTGAATATATAGTTTTTACTTTTTGTGGTTACCATATTGAGCGTTTTGGAAATCTTTTTTTTATTCTGTTGAGATTTTTAGAAAATGATCTTTGTGTGATTTTTCATATCTCTTAAGAAACTTTTTGAAGTCTGACCGCAATTTTTGATCTCGTCAAATCTTTTGAAAAGCCAATTTAAACAACTATCAAAGTTGTTTAAATTGGCTTTTCAGTTTCTTTGCGACATTTGTAGCTCTTGATTTTTTATTTTACTGACGTTTTCTAAAGCTACAAAATTTATATTGGCATCTTTTTTTACACAAAATTACTTTATTTTTTTTTGGTAGACAAACAATTTTAAAATGTTTGAAAATGATATTAAAAACATTATGACCCACATTTGTGTCACTTGAATTGCTTTCAGAATAGAAGAACATAAACACTTCATAAAGATATATTTTTTTTATATGCTTACGACTTTTTTACGTATTACAAATCTTGGTTATTGAATATTGTTAATATTCTTAGAAGATTGTCTTAATACATCTCTAAGAAAGACGTTTTTTAGTGCCGGTTTGAAACAAAGATTTTTTGATGATTTTAATTTGTTTTTTTTTGTACAATTTTTATATTTACGGCATTGGTGGACATTAGTATAAAACGAAGAGCAGTTTCTAAGTGTCTGAATAGAAATTTAGAGATATTCTGACTTACAAGTTTCACTACATATATGCATTAACAATATTTAATTGTTTCTAAAACCAAAAATCTTTCTGAACATATAGTTTTTACTTGTTTTTTTTTTACTTTTTGTGGTTACGATATTGAGCGTATTGGAAATCTTTTTTTTTATTGTGTTGAGATTTTTAGAAAATTATATTTGTCTGATTTCTTATCTCTCGAAAAAACAATTTTAAACGTTTTGGAAATCTTTTTGTTTATTCTGTTGAAATTTTTAGAAAGTTATCTTTGTGTGATTTTTCATCTCTCTAAAGAAACTTTTTGAAGTCTGACTGAAATTTTTGAGCTCGTCAAATCTTTTTTGATAGTTATTTTAATTGGTTTTTCAGTTTCTTTGTGACATTTGTAGCTCTTGATTTTTTATTTTACTGACGTTTTCTAAAGCTACAAAATTTATAGGTATTGGCATCTTTTTTACACAAAATTACTTAATTTTTTGTTGGTAGACAAACAATTTTAAAATGTTTGAAAATGATTTTAAAAACATTATGACTCACGTTTGTGTCACTTAAATTGATTTCGGAATAAAAGAACATAAACTCTTTATAAAGATATAGTTTTTTTGTTTTTTTATATGTTTACGACTTTTCTACGTATTAAAAATCTTGGTTATTGAATATTGTTAATATTCTTAGAAGATTGTCTTAATAAATCTCTAAGAAAGAGGTTTTTTGTGCCGGTTTGAAACAAAGATTTTTTGATGATTTTAATTTGTTTTTTTTGTGCAATTTCTATATCTACGGCATTGGTGGACATTAGTATAAGACGAAGAGCAGTTTCTAAGTGTCTGAATAGAAATTTAGAGATATTCTAACGTACACGTGTCACTATATGCATTGACAATCTTCAATTGTTTTTAAAACCAAAAATCTTTCTGAATATATGGTTTTTACTTTTTTTTTACTTTTTGTGGTTACGATATTAAGCGTATTGGAAATCTTTTTTTTTTATTCTGTTGACATTTTTAGAAAGTTATATTTGTCTGATTTCTTATCTCTCAAAAAAATTTTTTAAGCGTTTTGGAAATCTTTTTGTTTATTCTGTTGAAATTTTTAGAAACTTATGTTTGTGTGATTTTTCATCTGTCGAAAGAAACTTTTTGAAGTCTGACTGAAAATTTTGATCTTATCAACATCTATGTCGTCAAATCTTTTTTGATAGTTATTTTAATTGATTTTTCAGTTTCTTCGCGACATTTGTAGCTGTTGATTATCTAATTTTACTGACTTTTTTTTAAAAGTACAAAATCTATACGCATTGACATCTTGTTTTTTATTTTTTTTTTGTGCAGATTTAGAAATATTTTTTTGCAAGATTAAACAATTTTCAAGAGTTTGAAAATGATTTTAGATATATTGTGACTCACGTTTGTGTCACTTAAATTGCTTTCGGAATAGAAGAACAAAAACTATAAAGATATAGTTTTTTTGTTTTTTATATGCTTACGACTTTTTTACGTATTAAAAATCTTGGTTATTGATTATTGTTAATATTCTCAGAAGAATTTCTTAATTAATCTCTAAAAAGGACGTTTTTTAATGTCTGTTTAAAAAAGCTTTTTTGATGGTTTTAATTAGTTTTTTTTTGCGTAGTTTTTATGTCTATGGCATTAGTATGAGACGAGGAGCGGTTTTTAAGTGTCTTAATAGAAAGTTATAGTAGCAGAGTAGTTTTTTGTTTTTTTTATATGATTACGACTTTTTTACGTATAAAAAATCTTGGTTTTTAAATATTGTTAATGCTCTCAGAAGAATTTTTTTAATTTATCTCTAAAAAAGACGTTTTTTAGTGCTGGTTTGAGTTTTTTGAATTTTTGATCTTTATAACAAAACTTTTTTATGGTTTTAATTTTGTTTTGTTCGTAGTTTTTATGTTTCCGGAATTTGTGGACATTAGTATGAGACGAGGAGCAATTTCTAAGTACTTGAATAGAGATTTAGAGATATTCTAACTCATAGATGTCACTATATGCATTTCCAATTGTTTTCAAAATTAAAAAAAAATTCTGAATATAAAGTTTTTTGTGGTTACGACATTGAGCGAATTATAATTTTCTTTAGTGTTGTATTAAAATTTTCAGAACATTTTCGTTGTTGGATTTTTATGTCTCGAAAGAAGCTTTTTGAAGTCTGATCAAATTGATCTATTTGTCAAAACTTTTTTGTTAATTTTTTTTAATTGGTTTTTTAGTTTGTTTGCGACATTTGTAGCTGTTGATTATTTTATTTTACTGACTTTTTTACAAAATTTATACGTATTGAGATCTTGATTTTCATTTTCTTTGCAGGCTTAGAAATATTTTTCGCAAAATTAATTAATTTTTTTCCGTGAAAAAAGAATTATCAAATGTTTGAAAATGATTTTAGGTATAGTGTGACTCCCGCTTATCACTTAAATTGATTTCAAAGCCGAAGAACAAAAACTCTTTAAAAAGATATAGATGTTTTTTTAATATAAAGTTTTTTTTTAATTTTCTGTGGTTACGACATTGAGCGTATTAGAAATCTTTCTTTGGTTTTCTGTTAAGATTTTCAGAAAATTATTTTTGTGTTTTGTTTATATCTCGAAAGTTTGAAGTCTGACCGAAAGTTTTGATCTCTTTGTCAAAACTTTTTTGATAGTTTTTTTAATTTTTAAGTTTGAGGTGTCATTATATGCATTTTTGAAATGTTAGAACAAGCAGTCTTTGTAAACATTTACATTTTTTCAAATTTTATTCTGCTAAAGAAAGTTAGAATTTTATCTAATCACGCACAGTTTTTTTAAAACAGCGAATCAAAAATTGTTTACAAATTTTTTGACGATTATACGTAATGACAGTTTTGTTTTTTTTTATTACTATTTTTGTACATCTTCTGAAATTTATCGTTCATAACAAACGACGTTTCTCTGAAAATGTTTGTTTTTTTTGTTTTTTTTAAATTTAAAGTTATAAAACTATACGATTGTGGGTTGTTTTGTTACCTTTTTTGACAGGATTCAGTTGTTTTCTGTAGTTTTAACAATTTTTTAACTTGCTGGCATTTCTTGAAAATTGTTTTCCAGTAATTAAAAAAATAAAACGTTTCTAAATATGTAGTTTTTTTGTTTTTTAGATTTCTTAAATTTTTAAAAGTTTCTGATTCTGATTTTAAATTATATTTTATAGCTTATATACGTTTTTTGAAATTGTTTGGTCATCCAAAAAATACGACATTCAAAATTTTTATTTAAATCGTAAACGATATTTACACTGGCACCGACGGCAACGTTAAATATGACAGTTCTCCGGTGATCAATACATTGATTAATAAATACGTGGTTTAGATAAGTATTACCAATCTGTAAAATGAGGTGACGCTCCGTTTTGTTATTACTACATCGTAAAGTAATCTATATGACATACACTTTTGATATGTTGCCGCTTAAACGCTTTTACGTTTTGTGCAGTCGAATTCCGCATAAAAAATTATTCTATCAATAAACATCAATGATAAAAAAATTTTTAAATTGTTCAAATTCGTTTGCGACGTAAAACCTTTATCCCGGTGTTGATCATTACGAAAGTGGGCGAAACGTTGCAGTTTCGATTTCAACGTTCTTAAAAATAATTCTATTTAAATCAACCGGGTGGTACAAAAAACGTATTTGGTGCATAAAAACGACACAAAATTGTACTAGTCTTTACATTAATTTTTTGCTCATAAAAATGATTAATTACAAGAAAAAATTAATAGTAAACAGCTGGTTTACTAACTATTCGAGTTGATAAACAATGTTGACCAGTCGCTTCAGATCAGTCATTATCGTTTCATATTCTAATTAATCACTAATATATTATTAAAACCAATTTAGTTATCAGTGTTTGGCACAATGCTGCTCGTATTGTATTTATTTCTTTTAGCACCAACGTGCATAGTTTCCTACGAATTTTCTTCGTTTTTCTATAACAACTCAGTGGACCCTTTTTTGTGTAACACAACAATGTGCGTCAGAAAGTGTTGTGGTGTAAATTACGTGCCAGCGCACAAAACTTGTGTTTTGAACAATGCGTCGGACGTGGAAAAGTTTTTGGAAAACAACGCCGTGACGAATTTTGAATTTTTTCCCGGAATCGTCAAGTGTCGTACTAATAAGCACTATTTGCTCAACGCTGGAATATATTATGACGACGTGTTTGTTTTGGAAAAGGACGGACGTTTATATTTGCCTTATTCAAACGATTTGTTTGATTATGATGAATTCTGTATCGATTATTTTGAAAATGTTGGGGTGTCCGCTTTAATATGTTTTTTGGAAAAACCTTTGTCAGTAATAGTCTGGAACGGGATCAACATTACAGGTAACTTAATAATAAGTTCGTATCTTGACGTTTACATGTAATTTCCAAAAAAAACAACATCGCGTTATCTATACGCAGCAGTACTAAAACTGAAGGAGCCACGTTGCCATTTTGTTTTTATTGCCGTTGACATAATTGAAACCTACGGTGTTAAAAGGTATCTATATGTAAATTTTGGTTTTAGTTCTTAAGTTTTTTCAGTAGTAGCGGTAGTTAACGTTATTCTTTCACAGTATCAAAGTTTTGGTTCATCTCTTTGACTTTTATTATTTGATGTTTACTGTTCTTCTCGTCTTATACATTTTAGTTTTAGTACTTTCTTTGCCGACTTTTCTGTTCTCAGTCAACACAAACGGAATTGGTTTCGAGTTTCATTGTTAATTTAAAGGTAACATCGGTTTAATCTCTCAGTTCGAAACCGTTGACTAACTGTTAAGTTCTTATTGATATGAAGCAAGTGTGTTACCGCCAAGATTCGCTTAATTTACTGTGTATGAAACAAATGCGATTCGTAAAACAAAACAGATCTGATTTTTTTAAATCTGTGGTAACTACATAAAATCGAAAATGTTTACATTTGAAAAAACGAAACATATTTCAAACTCATTAACCGCAACAGTTACGATATTGACATAACTGTTTCGTGATCTAAATATAGCTTTGGCTTTGAATCTTTGAATCGGATATAGTTACTCTACGTAATGTTGGAAACAGTTTTGCTACTCCTATAACAGAACAGTTGATTAATTAAAAGCTTGATTAGTTTTGGTTTAAAAAATAAATACATAGACATTGTTTGATAACCTTGACGATATAATAACAGTAAATAAATAATAAACATTTAATTATTGAATAAAATGTTGGCATTAATACGTTTATGATTCATTTTCGTAACTCAAACAGTACAATCTTGTACATAGTTACATTTAAAAATTTAATTATACTGCATTTGTAATGAACAATTTACACAACTTTGCTATAATATATTTTTACAACGGCATATTAACAAACAACTAGAAATACAACACAAATATAAATTTTTTGGTTGCATCCGCTGCAGCTTAAATTACAATTGGGTGTTTTTAATTCTAAGACAAATCCTTATCTTTTTCAATACAGTTTTGGAATAGTTTTTGTCACTTGGTAACTGTGGCGGACATATACCCATCTGATCACTTATAGGATGCTTAAAACAAACCGAAACAGGTAAAAAAAATTAGAATTTGTTTCATAATTAAACTGATTTTGTAGTATCTGATAAGTGGCGTGGGCGGTAGCAGTGCTGGAGGAAAGGTCTTGGAGTCCTGATGCATAACATATGTAGTTGTAATACATAATACATAACTATGTTCGGCACACCAAAAATTGGGTTTAGTGTATGGGTTGAAGTTTTGGTTTTAAACAATACTATCGTTTCAAAAAAAAAAGTACGATTTCTTTATTTTAGATTATTGTATTGGGTTTTTGAATATCTTTCTAAACTTTTGAACGTTCACTAAAACACGTTTATTTCTTTAGGTCAAAGTTTCATGGTAATACGGAAAAAATAAAACCTAATAAGTAATAAAAATATCCATGAATTAAAAAAAAAATTAATCGTTAAACAAAAAAAAAACAGTTTAGCATTGACGTCCACGTTTCAAAATTTTCCAAAGAAAAAAATGAAAGTAGACAGGGATATTAATATCTTAAAACCAAAAGTGTTTACGGATGTAGTCAAATGCCGACAAAAAATTATCTAAAAAAACACCAACAAACATATAATTAAGAAAAGTAAAGTGCATCGTTAAGTTTTAATTTGTTGTAAGTGAAAGCGTAAAAACAACTTTTTCACATTTACATTTGTTTTTATGACCTTTTTTTTCAAATGTTAACATTTGAAATCAGAAAAACAATTAATAGTTTTGGCAACAGTGGATATGAGAACGTCTGGTGGTGAATTACGTAAACCTCGTCTTTATCAATGTTTTAACAGCAACGTCTTACCTTTTTTATAAAGAAAAGTGATCTTGGAAATTACGTTTTGGTTTGCCAACGTTTCTTATCTTTAACTATCTGTTATTAGTCATTGTTTTCGTTTTTATCTTAGATCTTTAAAGTATGATTTTATATATTTCAACATTATAACTTATAGCTTCTACAATATTTAATTTATTTTAGTTTCACTCCGTTTTTTTTACTTGATTCCGCTCAGTTATCTCTGCGCCTAGTTGTCTTTGCGCTCAGTTGGTTCTGCGCTTACTTCTTTTTGCACCTAGTTGACCGTCAGTTGTCTCGCGCTTATTTGGACGTGACCAATAGACTTAGATCGCTGTTTCCTATGACGGGGACGATGTTTTATTTTTTAACATACTTGCTGACGCAATAGTGCCTTAAACTCGCGTTTTCATAAGCTGCCATCGCTTGTCGCATAAAAATTAAGGCGGTAACCTATGGAAACATTTAACATTTACCGACATTGCGTTTCACGTTAGCACAAAACACGTCTGCTTTATTTCTATGCCAAATTTGTCAGTGTAAAAAAAGCTTCAATGCTGACCAATTTTGTCAACATAATTGGTAATTGAAATACATTTTTCTTTAATTTGTTTAGGTTATAAGATGCAATGTAAACGTGATAAACTAACTAAACCGGGTACTTACCCCATAGTACGAAGTCTTTGGTAAAAAAAAATAATTTAAAAGTCTCTCCCAAGACAACTCGGTAAATCTCATAAATATTTTAACTTAATATTACAAAATTGTGTCGAAAACATCGTTTGCAAATAGCATTTATGTTAGGGAATTTTTGTTTTAATTGTTGTTTTGCCTTTCAGTTTCACAGTGCAATCTAAAAAATAACGAACCGGTGTTACATAAATAAATAATTGCATATTCGGTGTTTTTGCGTGCGTGTCGTGTAAATAAACGCGAGTGCAATTATCTTATTGCAAACGGTGATTATTTAAATTTACAGTTACGGTGCTATATAAAGCGGTTAGTTATAATTTTCTTAGTTTTTTGTGTCGTGGTTTAATGTAGTAAATTAGTTTGCAACAATTGGTGTCAGGTGTGGAGTGAAGGTTGAGATGTCTTGGGGAATTGCGGTAGTCTTTAAGAAGAAGTTCGGACGGTTCCATAAAGTACGAACCAGTAACCGTCGGTCGGCAAAGTCTACCTGGTCACTAAGAATTTGTTATACAAAAATCTATCAAATCTCAAAAGAAAAATAGAGTTCTATAACATCATAAGAAACCGGCAGTACCCAAGTTTGGTTGCGGCTTAGACCGAGTACGCTACATTTGGCATTTAACGGCATTGCGTTGCAAGTTAACATAAATATTAAGAGCGTCGTCAGGACACATTTGCTTAATTTAAAAGCGGATACAATATTTCTCTGTTTCTTTGAGAGTTTAGAAATAATAGACCGAGCACCAGTAGGTGAGATTCATTATTTTTTTTGGATACTCGTCTTACTGCCGAACAACCATTGATGAGTCACCGTCACACACTTTCTTTATTTGCATGGATTTCATCTACTATTATACTTTTGCTCGACCAGCTTTTCCTCTTTGGTTGTGAGATTAGATAAACTGAGATCTAGTCTTAACGTTTCTCTTCAATAATTATAGATCATGTTGGACGGCACCGTACGTCTACTGCGTGAACGTTTACATCACCGAAGGAATGCTACTACGCTTTTAGTATCAACACACTTTTTAAGATGAGTACGAATACTGAAATTTGGTAGAGTTGTTATGATTCGAAGGATGTTGGTCGCATGCAGAAACCAACACCACCACGTAAGTCCAAAATCTACGGAAGATAGCCCGTTGCAGCGGGATCCTTAAAATGTTACTGTCATCTCTGAATGCGATGGCAACAAAGAGATGATCGTAAGATTGGGTTGACACGTATCTGCTTTAATAGCAAATTTCTCGCGGTCGGACATTTTTTGTCAATGTTTACATCAGAATACAGTTACGCTTTTTTTTCTAATTAAGATAACTATAGTATGCTTATCTAGTCCAATATTTTCTTAACGGTTTTATGGGGATGAACTCGAAGTGTAGTACGCTACTACGATATCTCAGGTTTAGTATAAAACGTGGTAATTAAAATAACCAAAGTTTTACTTAGATTATCGGCACAGACTGTTACGTCAACTTGCAGATTTTGATTGTGTTAAAAAAATTAATCATTTGGACTGGTGCATCAATACAATTTTTCAAAATTGTTATCCTCTATCACGTGTTTTTTTTAAAAATAATTTTAGCATAAACTTGACTAGATTTTTCTACTCTCGAATTTAAATCGTCAAAATGCTATCTCTTTCAGATGTCTCTTGCTAATTTTTTTGGGACGACCTTGGGTTATTGGTATGGTACGGCCAAAACAATTGGGATTTAATGTACAGCCCGGTTTTAAATATATAAAAATAATGATTTTTAAGATTAGTTATTTTTTACGTTTTATTGACATTTTCATTTGTGCCAACTTAGTTTTTTAACAATAATTTTAATAGTACCTATTAGGTACCACTTGTCTTGTACTAACATTAGAATGTCTTCCGGGTTTGGGCCGTGTCATAGTTGCAACCGAAGCTGCCAACGTTTCGCCCACTTTCGTAAGGGGCTTCATCAGGGCGTGAGATAAATCGCAAAACTCAAACAAGCAATCGAAATCTAACTAAGAACTTCTCAAAAGTTAGGTTATCCACTTGTAAAACAAGCCATAACCTAAACTATGAAAAGGTAAGAAAGAAAACGATAACCTGAAAAAGCAAACGAAAATCTAACAAAGAACCACTACCGAGTTAGGTAATCAACTTGTGAACCAAGCCAGATTCTAAGCTCCGTAGAAGTGACTTAAGAAGAAATGGTCTCCGTATTTAAAGGAAAAGGATCGTCACGGATGATTAAGCTCGACCCTGATTGGGTTACGGTTGCTAGGGGGCGTGTTTTTGATAAGTGACTAATAACCGGGAACCAAAGAGGGGATAGTTCGAAACCATGATCGCGATTGAAGTTATTGGGGTGTTTGATGATTTCTATGCTTTCTCGGAATTTCCTGTTCTATCCCCGGATGATTGGAAATTCTTTGACACCATTACTTACCAGCAGTCTGATACCACTCTACGACTAACCACTAAAGGTCATCTCAAAAAGTTTCAATTATTGAAATCCAAGAATCGTAAAGTTTCTTCTACTACTAACTCAGTAAAGACGGTTGTCAATTTATCTAGTGTGGTTCTCACTTCTGAACAGGAATCGGTGCTCTCTAAGGGTTTGAATTTTGCGGTTGCTCCCAAACGTATTCCTAAAGAAGATATTCTATGTGCTGTTGAGTCTTCTATAAGACATCTTCCTCGCCACATCTCAGATCCCATTCGTATTAACACTGGCATAATCCTTGAATCATCTAAAATTCCTAAATCCAACATTTCTAAGTCGGAAGAGTCAGCTCTAAAAAGTCTTCGTAAGAACCCTGATATTATTGTTCTTCCAGCCGACAAAGGCAACGCCACTGTAGTTTTGAACCATATTGATTATGTTACGAAAATCAATTCTATTTTGTCTGAGGAAACTTACGCTCTTCTAACCCATAACCCCACTTCGAGGATTGAACGCGAGGTTAGCCAAATCATCAAATCTTCCAATCTACCTCCTGAAACTAAACGTAGACTTACTCCATCAGATTCTAAACCACCTCGTCTATACGGACTTCCCAAAATTCACAAACAAGGTATTCCTTTTCGACCTATCGTTAGTACTATCCAATCTCCTACTTACAAGCTAGCCAAGTTCTTGTCCAACATTCTTTGCGAGTTTACAGGTAAAACCTCTTCTCACATCCTCAACTCTCAGCATTTTATTCAACGTCTAGAAACTATAAAACTTGAACCCCAAGATCTTCTCGTGAGCTTTGATGTTACTTCACTTTTCACTAAAGTTCCTATTAAGGATTCGCTTATTATCATCAAACAGATTCTGTCTCAACATGGCAAAGACTTGAGTTTGGTTCCTCTTATTGAAAAGTGTCTATCCTCTACTTACTTTCAATTTGATAATAAGTTTTACGAACAAGTTTCTGGTGCTGCTATGGGTTCTCCTCTATCACCTGTTGTAGCTAACATTTTTATGGAATCCTTTGAAACGGTTGCTTTGGAATCATCAATATTAAAACCTAAAGTGTGGTTTAGATATGTTGACGACACGTTTATTGTTTGGTCTCATGGTCATCTTGAATTGTCTAAATTTCTTGATCATCTTAACAATCAACACTTAGATATCAAATTTACTATGGAAATCGAAAGTAATGGTTCTCTTCCATTTCTTGACGTTCTTGTGACTCGTAAGCCCGACGGACTTCTAGGCCATTCTGTTTATCGCAAACCCACCCATACGGACAGATACCTTCATGCTTCGTCTCATCATCATCCTGCACAGAAACGTTCTGTTATTGAATCTTTGGTCCATCGTGC
Organism: Aquatica leii; assembly: GCA_035610365.1. Lineage (NCBI taxonomy): Eukaryota > Metazoa > Arthropoda > Insecta > Coleoptera > Lampyridae > Aquatica > Aquatica leii. The sequence goes on from CM069438.1 coordinate 13,266,614, forward strand.
CTTTTCTATTTGTCAACCTGAGAATCTAGACTCAGAACTCCGTCATCTTACTAGAACCTTAGTGAACAATGGTTATGTAAAGCGAGATATTCATAGAGTTATTAATCGTCGTTTACATCCACGTACTCGATTACCTAAGGACATTTCTACTCCCGAATCCAACCCGAAATTGGCCTTTTTACCCTACATTCACAAGGTTACTGATCAAATAGGGAAACTCCTTCGTAAGAATGGTATTAAACCCATATTCAACTCGACAGGCAAAATCTCTCAGATTCTTCCTTCTCCCAAAGACAAATTTCCGACACTTTCATCTCAAGGTGTATACCAAATTCCCTGTTCTTGTGGTTTAGTCTACATTGGTGAAACCGGTGGTTCCGTCATTACTCGCATTTCAGAACATGATCGTTGTATAGGGAAAAGGTATACTTCCAAATCTGCGGTCGCTGAACATCATTTTACTACAGGTCATAAGATAGATTTTGATAATGTTTCGTTGATTGCCAAATCTCCATTCTTTTTCAACAGGAAATTCCGAGAAAGCATAGAAATCATCAAACACCCCAATAACTTCAATCGCGATCATGGTTTCGAACTATCCCCTCTTTGGTTCCCGGTTATTAGTCACTTATCAAAAACACGCCCCCTAGCAACCGTAACCCAATCAGGGTCGAGCTTAATCATCCGTGACGATCCTTTTCCTTTAAATACGGAGACCATTTCTTCTTAAGTCACTTCTACGGAGCTTAGAATCTGGCTTGGTTCACAAGTTGATTACCTAACTCGGTAGTGGTTCTTTGTTAGATTTTCGTTTGCTTTTTCAGGTTATCGTTTTCTTTCTTACCTTTCATAGTTTAGGTTATGGCTTGTTTTACAAGTGGATAACCTAACTTTTGAGAAGTTCTTAGTTAGATTTCGATTGCTTGTTTGAGTTTTGCGATTTATCTCACGCCCTGATGAAGCCCCTTACGAAAGTGGGCGAAACGTTGGCAGCTTCGGTTGCAACTATGACACGGCCCAAACCCGGAAGACATTCTAATGTTAGTATAGATTCCGGCCGTGGAAGCCTTCGCTATTACACCACTTGTCTTGCATTAACCTATATTTTGTAGACTAGGCTTTTCTATTCTCAAATTTAAATTGTCTAAGCGCGTTCTCTTTCAACTTTATTTTGTTAGTTTTCTTTGGACGAGCTTGAGTTATTGCTACGGTACGACTGGCACAATTGGGATTTTGTGTTTTGAATATATAAAAATAGTAATCTTTTAGATCAGTTTCTCATCAATGTTATTTTCTACGTTTTTTTGACATTTTCATTTGTGCCAACCTAGTTTTTTAAAAATAATTTTAATAGTACCCGTTAGGTACCACTTGTCTTGCATAAATCTAGATTTTATAGTCTAGACGATTTTGTTAGTTTATTTACTGACGTTTACACTAAACCCTGTCTAGACTTTTCTATTCTCAAAGTTAAATTGTTAAAGTGCAACCTCTTTCAGATTTCTTGTTAGTTTTCTTGGGAGAGTTTGGGTTATTGGTACGGTACGGCCAGCACAATTGGGATTTTGTGTACAGGCAGTTTTTGAATATATAAAAAAATAATATTTAATACTAATTCTTTGTCAATGTTATTTTTTGCATTTCTTAACATTTACCGACGTGTTTTTAAAGAAATAATTTTAATAGTACTTATTAGTATCACTTGTTTTACATAAATCTAGTTTTTATAGTCTAGTCGGTTTTGCTAGTTTATTTACTGACGTTTAGACTAAACCCTTACTAGACTTTTTTATTCTCAAATTTAAATTGTCAACGTCCGCACTGTTTCAGATTTCTTTTGTTGGTTTTCTTGGGTCGAGCTTGGGTTGTTGGTATAGTACGGCCAAAACAATTAAGATTTTGTGTACAGGCAGTTTTTGAATTTATAAAAATAATAATATTTAATATTAATTTTTGGTCAATGTTATTTTTTACGTTTCTTAACATTTACCGACGTGATTTTAAAGAAATAATTTTATTTTTTACATTTCTTAACATTTTCATTTGTACCGACGTGTTTTTAAAGAAATAATTTCAGTAGCACCTATTAGGTATCACTTGTTTTGCATAAACTTAGGTTTTATAGTCTAATCGGTTTTGCTAATTTATTTACTGAAATTTAGACTAAACCTTGACCAGACTTTTTTATTCTCAAATTTAAATTGTGAAAGTGCGATTTTTTTAAGATTTCTTTTGTTAGTTTTCTTGGGACGAGCTTGAGTTATTGCTACGGTACGACTGGCACAATTGGGATTTTGTGTACAGGCATGTTTTAAATATATAAAAATAGTAATCTTTAAAATCAGTTTTTCATCAATGTTATTTTCTATGTTTTTTTGACATTTTTATTTGTGCCAACATAGTTTTTTTTAAATAATTTTAATAGTACCTGTTAGAGGTACCACTTGTCTTGTGTAAACTTAGATTTTGTAGTCCAGTTGGTTTTGCTAGTTTATTTACTGACGTTTAGACTGAACCCTGACTAGACTTTTGTATTCTCAAATTTAAATTGTCAAAGTGCGTCTTCTTTCAGTTTCATTTGTTTGTTTTCTTGGGACGAGCTTGGGTTATTGGTACAGATCGGCCAGCACCATTGGGATTTTGTAAACAGGCAGGTTTTGAATATATAAAAAAAATAATATTTAATATTAGTTCTTCGTCAATGTTATTTTTTACATTTTTTATATTTTCGTTTGTACCGACGTATTTTAAAAAAAATAATGTTGATAGTTCCCATTAGGTATCACTTGTTTGGCATAAACCTAGGTTTTATAGTCTTGTTGGTTTTGCTATTTATTTACTGACGTTTAAGCTAAACCCTGATTACACTTTCCTATTTTCAAATTCAAATTGTCAAAGGCAATTTCTTTTTTTGTTAGTTTTCTTGAGATGGACTTAAGTTATTGGTACAGTACCGCCACAACATTTAGGTTTTATGTACCAAACAGGTTTTGTATATATATAAACTTAAAACTCATTAAGATGTTATCTTAATTAATGCTGCTTTTTGTTTGTCATTTTTATTTGTACCAACAGATCTTTTAAAAATAATTGCAATAAGGCCCATTAGGTATAATTTTTTGGCATAAACCTAGGTTTTATAGTCTAATCGGTTTTGCTCTTTTATTTGCGGACGCTTAAGCTAAAAGCTGACTACATTTTCCTGTTCTTAAATTCAAAAATTTAAGTGCGGTCTTTTCTAGATTTTTTTGTTAATTTTCTCGGAACAAACTTGGGTTATTGGCACAGTACGTCTAGCACAATGGGGTTATGTGTACAGGTAGTTTTTGAATGTATCAAAGTAACATTTAATATTAGTTTTTCGTCGTCAATACTATTTCTTACGTACATTTTCATTTGTACCCACATGTTTTAGGTTTGTATGTACCAGGCAGGTTTTGAATAAATAAATATAATAATCTTTAAGATTTTACCTTCATCAATGTTTATACTAAGATAAGAATGTTTTTCGGGTTTGGACCGTGTCATTGTTGTAACCAAAGTTGCCAACGTTTCGCCTACTTTCGTAAGGGGTTTTATCAGGGCGTGAGATAAATCGAAAAACTCAAACAAGCAACCGAAATCTAACTAACTAAGAACTTCTGTTGAAAAAGAATCGAGATTGGCCAATCACCGAAACGTTATCAAAATCTCTCTTGTGACCTGTAGTAAAATGATGTTCAGCAACTGCAGACTTGAAAATACGCCTTTTCCTTATACAACGATCATGTTCTGAAATTCGAGTAATGACGGAACGACCGGTTTCACCACTGTAGACTAAACCACATTAACTAGGAATTTGGTATACAGCTTGAGATGAAAGAGTAGGAAATTTGTCCTTGGGAGAAGGAAGTATCTCAGAGATTTTGCCTGTCGAGTTGAATATGGATTTAATACCATTCTTACGAACAAGTTTTCTTATTTGATCTGTGACCTTGTGAATGTAGGGTAAAAAGGCCAATTTGGGATTGGATTCGGGTGTAGAAATGTTCTTAGGTAATAGAGTACGTGGATGTAGACGACGATTAATAACTCGATGAATATCACGCTTCATATAACCATTGTTCACTACGGTTCTAGTAAGATGGCGGAGTTCCGAGTCTAGATTTTCAGGTTTCTGTGCAGGATGATGATGAGACGAAGCATGAAGGTATCTATCCGTATTAGCAATAAACAGAATGGCATAGAAGTCCGTCGGGCTTACGAGTCACAAGAACGTCAAGAAATGGAAGAGAACCATTACTTTCGATTTCCATAGTAAATTTGATATCTAAGTGTTGATTGTTAAGATAATCAAGAAACTTAAACAATTCAAGATGACCATCAGACCAAACAATAAACGTGTCGTCAACATACCTAAACCACACTTTAGGGTTTAATATTGATGATTCCAAAGCAACCGTTTTAAAGGATTTCATAAAAATGTTAGCTACAACAGGTGATAGAGGAAAACCCATAGCAGCACCAGAAACCTGTTCGTAAAACTTGTTATCAAATTGGAAGTAAGTAGAGGATAGACACTTATCAATCAAGAGGAACTAAACTCAAGTCCTTGCCAGGTTGAGACAGAATCTGTTTGATGATAATAAGCGAATCCTTAATAGGAACTTTAGTAAAAAGTGAAGTGACATCAAAGCTCACGACAAGATGTTGGGGTTCAAGTTTTATAGTTTCTAGACGTTGAATAAAATGCTTGAGGATGTGAAAAGAGGTTTTATCTGTAAACTCGCAAAGAATGTTGGACAAGAACCTGGCTAGCTTGTAGGTAGGAGATTGGATAGTACTGACGATAAGTCGAAAGGGAATACCTTGTTTGTGAAATTTGAGAAGTCCGTATAGACGAGGTGGTTTAGAATCTGATGGGGTAAGTCGACGTTTAGTTTCAGGAGGTAGATCGGAAGATTTGATGATTTGGCTGACTTCACGTTCAATCCTCGAAGTGGGATTACGAGTTAGAAGAGAGTACGTTTTCTCAGACAAAATAGAATGGATTTTCGCAACATAATCAATTTGGTTCAAAACGACATAGTATTGCTTTTGTCGGCTGGAAGAACAATAATATCAGGGTTCTTACGAAGACTTTTAGAGCTAACTCTTCTGACTTAGAAATGTTGGGTTTAGGAATTTTAGATGATTCATGGATTTTGCCAGTGTTAACACGAATGAGATATGAGCTGTGGCGAAAAGACTCAGCAGCACATAAAATATCTTTTTTAGGAATCCGTTTGGGAGCAACCGCAAAATTCAAACCCTTAGAGAGCAACGATTCCTATTCTGAAGTGAGGGCCAAACTAGATAAATTGACAACCGTTTTTAAGGAATTAGTAGTGGATGAAACTTTAATATTCTTGGATTCCAATAATTGAAACTTTTTGAATGTTGTCGAAGAGACTCCAATCATCCGGTGATAGAGTGTTGGCCAACTAAAGATGAAGATAAAAGAGTTGCTTCGAAATGGTGTCTAACTCTCGCCTAGTTTGCTTAATCCGTTCGCGTATCAACACTAGACTAGCACGGTGTAGGAGGTTTTTAGAAGATCGTGTCTGAATGTGGAACTTGATTCTAAGGAATGCAAGAATGATGTTGTGGTCACGACAGCGACTAAGAAAGGTTAAAGTGCACAAAAGTTTGACGAGTTTGTGGCGAAGTTTGGAAAATACGGAGGTTTTAGAAGAAATACTCGCCCCGTGGTTCACAAGTTGATTACCTAACGTTGTAGTGGTTCTTTGTTAGATTTTCGTTTGCTTTTTCAAGTTATCGTTTTTTTCTTACCTTTTCAGAGTTTAGAATCTGGCTTGGGTCACAAGTTGATTACCTAACTTTTGAGAAGTTCTTAGTTAGATTTCGGTTGCTTGTTTAAGTTTTTCGATTTATCTCACGCCCTGATGAAGCCCCTTACGAAAGTGGGCGAAACGTGGCAACTTCGGTTACAACAATGACACGGTTCAAACCCGGAAGACATTCTTCTTTTCTTGTTATTTTTATTTGTACCAAGGTGTAATTTCAATAGTATCCATTAGGTATCACTTGTTTTGCATAAACCTAGGTTTTATAATCTAGTCATTTATCTACTGACGCTTAGACTAAAACATGACTATATTTTTCTGTTTTCAAATTCAAGACATCAAAGTGCGACCTTTTTTAGATTTCTTGTTAGTTTTTTTGGGATAAACTACACGTTATTCGTATACTACGGTCTGCATGTTTTGGTTTTTAGGTACCATGCAAGTTTGGAATATATAAAACTTATAATCTTTAAGATTAGTTATAAATGCTGTTTTTTTCTTATCATTTTAATGTGGTCAGACGTGTTTTTTTAGAATAATTTTAATAGTATCCGTTAGGTTAGATTTTGTGATCTAGTCGGTTTAGCTGACTAGATTTTTCTACTCTCAAATTTAAATAGTTAAAGTGCGACCTCTCCCAGATGTTTTTCTTAGTTTTCTTGAGATGGACTAGTGTTATTCGTATAATATCGTCAGCACATTTAGGTTTCTATGTATACCAAGCAGGTTTTGAATATATAAAAATAAAAATCTTTAAGGTTTCATCTTCATTAATGCTGCTTTTTTGCTTGTAATTTTCATTTTTATCGACGTTTTAAATAATTACAGTAGGACCGATTAGGTATCATTTGTCTTGCATAAACCTAGTTTTTGCAGTCTAGTCGGTTGTGATAGTTTTTTTTATTGATGCTTATCTGTTTTAAAACTCAAATAGTTGAAGTGCGACCTCTTTAGATTTTATTAGTTTTATTTGGATCAACTTGGGTTATGGGTTTCAGCGATGTAGAAAATGCAAGCAGGTTCTCAAAAGTTGCGTTTATTCAAAGCTTAAAAGCCACGTGATTATCTAAAACATTAATCGAATCTGTTTTTATGCAAGCGATAGTAGAAATTTTCTTATACATACCCACTTACGTGTACTTAGTGGGAGATAAGCAAAATTTATGTGCTTTTATCTTTACCTTTTTCCGATTGTTCTAAGCGCATTTAAAAAGTAAACAAACAGTAAATTCGTCATTCTCGGGTTAACTGTCTAAGATTAGATTATTGGAAAACTTGTGAAAAGTTCGATGATTTGATAACAAATTTTGCAATTTGTCACAATTCTAGTCATGCTGCGTTCCTGGGAATACGATATAATCGCGTTTCCATTAGTTTAATTAAAACGATAATTAGTAAAAATTAGGCAGGTGCATGCCGATTACACCCCGTGGAGTTTTCGTAAATGGTTCGTTTGTTTTGATAGGTACCTGCGAGTTGGTGCGAGACGCTAAATAACTTAGTTCCTTGTTTTGGCAACAATCTCCACGGTTTATTCGGCTTACGCATAATAACATAATAATGAGAGAATTAAAATAAAATTGGTAACGGATTCAACTGAGCACGTTTAATTTTCTGGTAATCGCAGGCGCTCGTTTAAAGTCGATTATGCTTTTTCCCCGGTAATAATAGTATCTATATTTGTTGAAAATTATCGTTAAAGTGGAATTCAACGGTTAGTTTTAATTACAAAGTGATGCACAGAGTGAGAACGCAATGAAATATTTCGTTGCCGGTCTAACGGTAATCTTCCTTTCTTCTTTTGTAAAATCCGACGCGCCTTTTTATCCGTTACACGCCGTTTTCTACAACAAAACTTATTTAGAATGTGCCGAAGATTCAGTGTGCGTCCGAAAATGTTGCGCGGCGAATTACACGTTGGGCGAAAAAAAATGCGTGCTAAAAAACGACACCTTCTCGTTGGACATGCCCGTTTACGTCGGAAGTGATACCGTGGATCTTACGAACGTCGATTACATCATCGGTATGATGAACTGCACCTATGGATTTTACAAATTAGAACCGAATGTTTTCGAGGACGATTTGTTTTTCGTACAAAAAAACGGCAGTCTTTGGAAGTCGGTCACCAACGACATCTACGGGCCCCACCAATACTGCATCGAAAATCTTGAAGATAATAAGACATCGGCGTTTCTTTGTTTTTCAGAAGAAGACGCCGTTTTGCCGATTTCCCAAAAAATTAACGCCGTCGGTATGAACTATTTTTATATTAAAGCATTATGCGATTTTAATGAATCCGGTCGATAAATAAACAATTAGGAAAAACCTGTTTCTACCTATGATAATAGAAAGTTTAAATTTATTAGTTGAATCCTCCTGTAATTTCAAAATACGTGCACAACTGATGAGTTTAATCATACTGTCAAATTGACGCAATTGATAAACATTACAAAACCTTGATGCGTCAGAAGGACTTGTGTAATATAGCATTGGGCAAACGAATATGATTAGATTTACATACGTCAAGGTCGTTGCGTTGCCATATTTAAGACCAGTTCATGTTACACTTTATTTTGTTCAAAAATATCTTTGGATCAGTTCAAATTTTGACGTTTTTTAAATGGATTTTACATAATTTTGTCCTTGTGATTTTATTGCGTCAAACACTGCCTTTTTGGTTTTAGTCGTTATGGTCCGTTTATCTAAATCTTAAATTGAATTTTGATCAGGTGGTCAAAAAAAAAGTTGAAAAAAAACGGCTTGTTCTTACTGAAACGTCGTTCTTCGAGCGTCTCTTCATGGGATGATTTGTAAAATATCAGACACCAAACAATTTTTTTACTGATAACTAGTGCATTTGCCAGTACGTGGATTTTTTTTTGTTAGACGGGTGCTTTCGTACCAAGTTTAGTTCTTGTTTCTAGTCAAAAATGTTTGAAGCTTATAGTTTGCTCTATCGAGTTGATATAGATTCTGGGTTCAAAAGATTCTCTAAGTATCAGGTTGTGCAACTTTCATTTGACTTAAACACACTATCTGCACATCAAAAAAAAAATTTTTTTATGACTAAAATGGTTGTTTTTTGTTAATCGCAATTCTAATCTAAATGTTATACACATTGAGATATGTTGTTTAACCCTAGCAAAAGGACTTAGTTACTGTTTTTGCTGCTTAGTTAGAAATCTGAGTTCTTACTCAATTGGATCCGTTTCTAGACATCGACGTTCTTGTATTAACTTAGGTAGTTTTACTTTTACGCATATTTATTGTTTTTTCTTGTTTGATCATAAATTTTATTGTGTGAAATTAAAAAATACATGGTATATTCTAAATTGGATTCAGATTATGACACATTTTTAAAATTTGAGCACTTGGTACTTGTGTTTTTGTTGTTTCTTTGTGCTCAAACGCCGGTATTTTGGTTTTAGTTGTTTAATTTTGAACAGGTTGTCTAATGAAAAAAATTCCAAACTGGTTTGTTCCTCGCTGAAACGACATTGAGAGAACCTATCTTCACGGTACGATTCTGTCAAAAGTTATTAATTTGCTAATCAGTTCCTTCGTGTAACGATTTTTTTAATATCATTAGATACCAATCATTTTTTTGTTGATGAATCGTGGGATAGTTTTGTTGGACAAATATTTTGGGTTCTTTCGTACAAAGTCCAGTTTTGGTTCTTAGTCAATAACGGTTCAAAACTGGTTAAAGCTTGTAACTGACTCTATTGAGTTAACGTAGGTTTTCGATCCAAACGATTCTCTAAGTGTCAAGTGTTACATTTTTTAGTTGATTTTAAACGCAGAATCTGGACGAGTTAATATAAATTTTAAAAAGTTTCTAACTTTAACAGACACTAACCAATTTTTTGCTCAAGAATAAATAGTTTAACAATACGTTCTATGTTGTGATTGGTTCAAAAATTGGTAAAAATTTTAGCGTTGCAAACACAAGCATGCAGTAATGCTATTGTTTAATTTTACTTTACTTTGAATTCGAATCATTGCGGTTTGGTTTTTATTTGTGCGGCGGACGATTTTATTGTGAAAAATTTTACTTTTTGATTAACTGCAAATTACTGTTTGTTTTATTATGGTGCAAAAGTGGTAAAAGAATCTGGTTTTGTTATTTAGGTGGAGATCTGAGTTATTTGTTTTTTATTGTTATTCAGTTTGATTGCTTTTTGAACATCGACGTTTTTGGATCAACTGAAATATTTTTTTTGTCGCGTATTTGTTGTTTTTTTCGTTTGATAATAAATTTTATCGCGTGGAGTTAAGAAATACATGGTAAAAGCAAGCATCTAAGTTGGGTTCAGATTTTGGCAAATTTGATTATGAAGTTTAGACAACTTCGTGCTTGTATTTTTATTGTGACTTTGTGTTTAAACGCCGCTTTTTTCTTTTAGTTGTTATGGTTCATTTCTATAAATCCTAAACTAAATTTTGAAATTGAAACGACGTTTAGAGAACGTATATCTTTATGGGACAATTCTATCAAAAATGATTAACCTAACCAATCATTTTTTGCTGATAAATCACGTATTCATCAGCGAAAAATGATTTGTCCAGTATTGCTTCTAAGTCAATAAAAAGTTCAAAAATGGATCAACTTGGTAGTTGACTCTTATCAAGTTAATGTAGGTTTTGGATCTAAAAGATTCTCAAGTATCAAGTTTTGCAACTTTTAGTTGGCCTTAAACACTATCTGGACGATACCTATTGTCAAAAATGACACTTTTTGAATTGGTTAATTTTTATTAATCGCAATCTTAATCTAAATGCCAAAAAGTTTTTTTTTGGTTTTAGTTGTTATAGTCCATTTCGGTAAATCTTTTAATTTGTTTAATTAAATTTTGATCAGGTTGGCAAAAAGGGTTTTAGAAAAACGGTTTGTTTTCTACTGAAACGAAGTTCATAGAGCGTCGCTTCATGGTCAAATATCAGATACCAAGCATTTAACATTACTCGGAGTTTTTTTGTTGGACAAGGATTTTGGGTTGTTTTACAGTTTTTTGATAAACAAAATCTCAATCTGAAGTTTCCAAAGTTAGTAGGGATGTTTTCTAACTTTACCAAATACTAATATTTTATTTGCTTATGAGTATTTGGTTTACCAATACATTCAGCTATTTTTCTAATTAGTTCAAAAATTGACGAATATTTTAGCAAAAATTAGTGTGTAGTAGAGCTCAAATTTACTTAATTTTGAATTCGATTACAGCAGTTTTAGTTTTATTTATCTACATTGTGTGGACGATTTTGTTCTGAAAACTTACACTTTTTTGGGAGATTAAAATGTTAATTTTCCATCGTTACTCAATTTGATCTATTTTTGAACTTTGGCGTTTTTGTATCAAGTAATTTTATTTTTAACCCGTATTTTCCATGTTTAATCGTAAATATTATCGTGTGTGTAAAAGCGAGTTTCTAAATTGGATTCAAAGTTTGACACATTTTTAAAATTCGATTATGGATTTTAGATAATCTTGTTCTTGGGTTTTTATTGTACTCTTGTGCTCGAACAATGTTTTTTTGGTTTTAGTAGTTATAGTTCATTTCTGTAAATCTTAAATTAAATTTTGATCAGGTTGGCAAAAAAAAAGTTTTAGAAAAACGGCTTGTTCTCTACTGAAGCGACGTTCATAGAGCGTCTCTTCAGAGGATGACTTTGTCAAATATCAAAGACTAAATATTTTTTTTGTTGATAACTAGTGAATTTGCCAGTACGTGGATTTTTTTTTGTTGGACGGGTGCTTTTGTACCAAGTTTTTATTCATAGTCAAAAACAGTTAAAGCTTATAGCTTGCTCTATCCACTTGATGTAGGTTCTGGGTCAAAAAGATTCTCTAAGTATCAGGTTGTGCAACTTTCATTTGACTTTAAACACACTATCTGCACAATGCCTATTATCAAAAAAAAAAAAATTATGACTAAAATGGTTGTTTTTGTTAATCGCAATTCTAATCTAAATGTTATACACATTGAGAGATGTTTTCAACCCTACCAAATGCTCTTGCTCATGAATACTTAGTTTAACATTACGTTTAACTATTTTTGTTATGAATTGATAAAAATTTTAGCATAGCAAAGACAAACATTTGGTAATGCTATTGTTCAAATGCAAAATAGTCAGGTGGCAAAAGGACCTAGTTACTGTTTTTGGTATTTAATTAGAAATCTGAGTTATTTGTTATCCACTCTTACTCAATTGGATCCGTTTTTGGACATCAAAGTTCTTGTATCAACTTAAGTAATTTTACTTTTACGCATATTTATTGTTTTTTTTTGTTTGATCATAAATTTTATTATGTGGAATTATAAAAAAAAGGTACATTCTAAATTAGATTCAGATTATGACACATTTTTAAAATTTGAGCACTTGGTGCTTGTGTTCTTGTTGTTTCTTCGTGCTCGAACGCCGGTTTTGGTTGGACAAGTATTTTGGGTTCTTTCGTACAAAGTCCAGTTTTGGTTCTTAGTCAATAAAAGATTCAAAACTGGTTAAAGCTTGTAGCTGACTGTATCGAGTTAACGTAGGTTTTCGATCCAAAAGATTCTCTAAGTATCAAGTGTTACAATTTTCAATTGATTTTAAACGCAGGATCTGGACGATGCCTATTGTCAAGAATTACACTTTTGCAATCTTAATATAAATTTCAATAAGTTTCTAACTTTAACAGACACTAACCAATGTTTTGCTCTAGAATAAATGGTTTAACAATACGTTCTATGTTGTGATTGGTTCACAAATTGGTAAAATTTTTAGCGTTGCAAACACAAGCATGCAGTAATGCTATTGTTCAAATTTACTTTAGTTTGAATTCGAATCATTGCAATTTTGGTTTTATTTATGCTGCGGACGATTCTGTTGGGAACAATTTCACTTTTTGATTAACTGTAAATTACTGTTTTTTTTAATATGATGCAAAAGTGGCAAAAGAATCGGATTACAATTTTTGTTATTTAGTTGGAGATCTGAGTTATTTGTTTTTTATTGTTATTCAGTTTGATCGCTTTTTGAACATCGACGTTTTTGGATCAACTGAAATAATTTTTTTTGTCGTGTATTTGTTGTTTTTTTTGTTTGATCATAGATTTTATCGCGTGGAGTTAAGAAATACATGTTAAAAGCAGGCTTCTAAATTGGATTCAGATTTTGGCAAATTTGATTATGAATTTTAGACAACTTCGGGCTTGTATTTTTATTGCGGCTTTGTGTTCGAACACCGCTTTTTTGTTTTTGTTGTTATGGTTCATTTTTATAAATCTTAAACTAAATTTTGAAGTTGAAACGACGTTTAGAGAACGTATATCTTTATGGGACAATTCTGACAAAACTGATTAACCTAGCCAAGCATTTTTTGCTGATGAATACGTGGAGTATTGTCCAAGTTCAGTTTTGGTTCTAAGTCAATAAAAGGTTCAAAAATGGATCAAGTTTGTAATTGACTTTTATCAAGTTAACGTAGGTTTTGGATCCAAAAGATTCTCTAAGTATCAAGTTTTGCAACTTTTAGTTGTCCTTAAGCACTATCTGGACGACGCCTATTGTCAAAAATGACACTTTCTGAATTGGTTAATTTTTATTAATCGGAATCTTAATCTAAACGTCAAAAAGTTTTATTTTATTTGGTTAGTTCTTATAATCCATTTCGGAAAATCTTTTAATTGGTTTAATTAAATTTTGATCAGGTTTTCAAAAAAAGTTTTAGAAAAACCGTTTGTTTTCTACTGAAGCGAAGTGCATAGAGCGTCGCTTTATGGTCAAATATCAGATACCAAGCTTTTAACATTACTCGGAGTTTTTTGGATGGACAAGGATTTCGGGTTCTTTAATACCAAGTCCAGTTTTTGTTCCTAGTCAAAAAAAAGGTTCAGAACTCTATTGATTTAATGTAAGTTCAAGGTCTAAAAGATACTCTAAATTGTTCAACTTTTATTTGAGTTTAAACACGCTATGTGTGCGATATTTATCGTCGAAAATTACAGTTTTTTGATAAACAAAATCTCAATCTGAAGTTCCCAAAGTTAGTAAGAATATTTTCTAACTTTACGAGATATTAATTTTTTTTTTGCTTTTGAGTATTTGTTTTACCAATACATTCAGCTGTTTTTTTAATTAGTTCAAAAATTGACGAATATTTTAGCAAAAACAAGTGTGTAGTAGAGCACAAATTTACTTTATTTTGAATTCGAGCATTGCAGTTTTAGTTTTATTTATCTACATTGTGTGGACGATTTTGCTCTAAAAACTTACACTTTTTTAGGAGATCTAAAATGTTCATTCTCTATCGTTACTCAATTTGATCGATTTTTGGACTTTGGCGTTTTTTGATGAATACCTGAGATATTGCTCAAGTTCAGTTTTGGTTCCAAGTCAATAAAAGGTTCAAAAATGGATCAAGTTTGTAGTTAACTCTTATCAAGGTAACGTAGGTTTTGGATCCAAAAGATTCTCTCAGTTTTGCAATTTTTAGTTGGCTTTAAACACTATCTGGACGATGCCTATTGTGAAAAATTACACTTTTTGAATTGGTTAATATTTATTAATTGCAATCTTAATCTAAACGCCAAAAAGTTTTTTTTTGGTTTTAGTTGTTATAGTCCATTTCGGTAAATATTTTAATTAGTTTAAGTAAATTTTGCTGGACAAGGATTTCGGGTGTTTTTGTACCAAATCCATTTTTTGTTCCTAGTCCATAAAAGATTTAGAAATAATTCTAACTTGTAGCTTACTCCATCGAGTTAACACAGGTTATTGTTGTAACCGAAGCTGCCAACGTTTTGCCCACTTTCGTAAGCGGCTTCATCGGGGCGTGAGAGAAAAATCAAAGAACTCAGGCAGGCAACCGAAACCTAACCAAAAACTTTTCAAGAGTTAGGTAATCAACTTGTGAACCAAGCTAGATTCTAAACTCTAAAAAACGTTGGCAACTTTGGTTACAACAATGACATGGGTCCAAACGCGAAAGATATTCTCATTTTATTATAGACTCCGGCCGTGGTAGCTTGCGCTATTACAATCTCTGCAGTGAGACTATTTCTTATAAAATCTCCGTATTTTCTAAATTATGCCAGAAACTCGTCAAACTTTTGTGCACTTTAACTTTTCTTAGTCGCTGTCGTGACTACTACATCATTCCTGCATTCCTCAAAATCAAGTTCTACATTCAGACACGTTCTTCTAACAACCATTTTGAAACAACTGTTTTATCTTCATTTTGAATTGGCCAACACTCTTATCTTCGGATGATTGGAATCTATTTGACAGCATTTCTTACCAGCAGTCTAATACCACTTTACGACTAACCATTGAAGATCATCTACATAAATTTTAAAAATAAGAATCCAAGAATCACAAAGTTTCGTCTACTACTGACTTCGTGAAAACGGTCATCAATTTATCTAGTTTGACTCTCACTTTAGAACAGGAATCAGTGATATCTAAGGGTTTGAATTCTGCTGTTGCTTCTAAACGTATCCTTAAGAACATATTTTATGTGCTGTCAAATCTTTTATAAGACATCTTCCCTGCCACATCTCAGATGCCATTTCTATTCACACTGGCGTAGGCAGACTTCGAGGATTGAACGTGAAGTCAGCCAAATCATCAAATCTTCCAGAAACTGAAAGTCGACTTACACCCCTTCAGATTCAAAACTACCTTGTTCATACGGACTTCTCAAAATTCACAAACAAGGTATATCTTTTTGACCTATCGTCAGTACTATCCAATCTCCTACCTACAAGCTAACCAAGTTCTTGTTCAAAATTATTTTTCAAATTCACAGGTAAAACATTTTCTTGCATCCTCAACTCTTAGCATTTTATTCAACGTTTAAAAACTATAAGATTTGAACCCCAAGACCTTCTTGTGAGTTTTGACTTCACTTTTTACCAAAGTTTCTATTAGCTGATTTCGAATCGAACAGATTCTGTCTCACCATGACAAGCACTTGAGTTAGGTTCATTTACTTAATAGTTTTTTATGATTCACTTACTTCAAATTTGATAACAAATTTTACGAACAGGTTTTTGCCACTGCTATGGATTCTCTATCGCCTGTTGCAGCTAACATTTTTATAGAATCCTTTGAAACGGTTGCTTTGGAATCATCAGCATTAAAACCTAAAGTCTGGTTTAGGTATGTTGACGACACGTTGATTATTTGTCTCATGGTCATCTCGAATTGTCTAACTTTCTTGATCATCTAAACAATCAACGCGCAGATATCAAATTTACTATGGAAATCGAAACTAATGGTTTTCCTTCTTTTCTCGACGTTCTTGTGACTCGTAAACCTGACGGATTTCTGGGCCATTCTGGCCCATACAGACAGATTCTTTCATGCCTCGTCTTATCATTATTCTGGACAGAAACACTTTGTTATTGAATCTTTGGTTCATCGCGGTTTTTCTATTTGCCAACCTGAGAATCTAAACTCGGAACTCTGTCATTTTACTAGAACCTTGGTGAACAATGGTGATATGAAACGAGATATTTAAACAGTTAGTAATCGTCATCTGCATCCACGTGCTCCAGTACTTAAGGGCATTTCTACTTCCGAATCCAATCCGAAATGGGCATTTTTACCCCACATTCATAAGGTTACCGATCAAATAAGGAAACTTCTTTGTAAGAATGGTATTAAACCTATATTTAACTCGACAGCCACAATCTTCCTTCCGAGTACAAATTTCCTACACATTCATTTCAAGGTGTATACTAAGCTCCATGTTCATGTAGTTCAGTCTACATTGATAAAACCGGTCGTTCCGTCATTTCAAACATTTCATATCATGATCGTTGTATAAGAAAATGGCATATTTCTAAGTCTGTTGAACATCATTTTACTACAGGTCACAATATAGCTTTCGATAACGTTTTGGTGATTGCGAAATCTCCATTCTTCTTCAATAGGAAAATTCGAGAGAGTATAGAAATGATCAAACCCCCAATAACTTTAATCGTGATCAAAGCTTTGAGTTATCCTCTTTTTGGTTTCCGGTCATTACTTTTTTATCGAAAACACGCCCCTTTTCGATCGTGACCCAATCAGAGTCACGCTTAACTAGTCACTTCTATAGAGTTTAGAATCTGGGTTGGTTCACAAGTTAATGGTTACATTGTCGTTTGCTTTTTTAAGTTTATCGTTTTCTTTCTTGCCTTTGTAGAGTTCAATATCTGGCTTGGTTCATGTGGATTTGAGCAGTGTTTGGTAAAAGCGAGTTTCTAAACTCGATTCAGATTTTGACACATTTTTAAAATTCGATTATGGATAATTTTGTTCTTCGGTTTTTATTGTGCTCTTGTGCTCGAACATTATTTTTTGGTTTTAGTTGTTATGGTCCATTTCTGTAAATTTTTAATTTTGATCAGATTGGCAAAAACTTAAAAACGGCTTGTTCTCTTCTGAAACGACGTTCATAGAGTATCTCCTCATGGGATGATTTTGTCAAATATCAAATGCTAATCATTTTTTGCTGAATAATGCATTTAACATTACGTGCAGTTTTTTGTTTAGACAAGGAGTTTGAGTTCTTTTGTACCAAGTTTAGCTTTTGTTCCTAGCCAATAAGAGGTTCAGAAATCATGCACATTTGTGGCTGATTCTATCGAGTTAATGCAGGTTCTGGGTTCTCTAAGTATCAGGTTCTACAACTTTCATTTGACTTTAAACACGCTACTTGTGCGATGCTTATCGTCTAAAACTACACTTTTTTGACCAAAAAAAAGTTTTTTTTTAAAATCTCAATCCGAATCTAAGTTCCAAAAGTTAGTAGTATGTTTTCTAACCTTACCAAATACTAATCAATTTTTTCTCATGGTTTAACAATACGTTTAATTGTTTTTCTAATAAAAAAATGACAAATATTTTAGCAAAGACAAGCATCGGGTAATGCCCAAATTTACTTTATTTTGAATTGGAATTATTGCAATTGGGGTTTTATTTATATGGACTATTTTGTTGTGAAAAATTGCACTTTTTTGATACAAATGACTGTTTTTTATTGTAATGCAAAATAATCAGGTGGCAAAAGAACTTCGTTAGTGTGCCTCGTATTTAGTTGCAGATCTGAGTTGTACATTCCTTTTTGTTACTCAATTTGATCTGTTTTTTGATATTTTTACGCGTATTTGTTGTTTTTCCCTGTTTGCTCATAAATTTTATCATGTAGAAAGTGGAATTAAGCAATATATGGTAAAAGCGAGTTTCTAATTTGGATTATTCTTTCAAGGTATAAAAAAAGAATATCTTTTCTTTGTTTCCTAATCCATTCTCCGTGCATTGTCGCCTGATATCGAATGTCAACGCTTTGTTTGATAACACAGTTACTAATCAGAGTTCATCGCCACATTAAAGAAAATCTATGATCGAAGGCTTTTCTAAAGCAAACGATTACTTCGCCTTACTCCCACAAGTACTTGAAAATAAAAGGCGGATTACAAAACACAATGAGTTTAATAAACATTCGTTTACGCCAAAGTCAATATTTGTATAGAAAAGTTCATGGTTAAGATTAAAATTAAGGACATTACATCATTACCATAATAGTGTTACTCACCATTATAGAAGAGCGGAATTAAAAGTTTAAAAATACAAAACTAGTGCGATGTTATCTTTTGATTTTATTAAATAAACTGTATAATACCATAACGGTTATTCATTTTTTTGAATTTTATAAAAACAAATAATCGAAATAATGGAGTCAAATTATCTTTTAGTTTTGTTTAAAAATTACTCTTTTGTGTAGGCACTTTTTTAATTCTACCAGTTTAAATAGGCAGTTTTGTACATTTGTACAATTAACATATTTAAATATTTTACTCAATTTAGACACTTAATAATAAGCACTTTTTGAATTAGTTTTGGAGTCTATTAGCAGCGGTATGATATAGGCACATTGATTTAATTAAGTATTCAGATTTTAGTGCAACGTCAATACACTTAAGAAATTTTTGACAATTCATGCAATTGTTTTTTGGATAAATACATTTTGAGTTTTTAAATTTAGTTAAAAAATTGCAGACGTTTTTTTTATAAATAGTTATGTTTTTACAAATAAAAAATTTATGTGAAATCATAATTAAAAAAATGATACTTTTTTTGAATTTAAAAACTAAATTAGTAGGCAATATTTGGAAATAGATGTATGTGGTATTTTTATGTGTGAATTTTTTTTGTTGGCGTTATTTTTTAAACTAAGTTAAACTTTTTATGTTATACATCTATGCACTTATAAAAATTTTAGGCGATTTTTCATAGTTTAAACAACTTTTTTCTTGATGTTAATTAACTTAGGTTTAAGTTTGTAATTTCTTCCAAAAAAACGTTTTTACCATTAGTAAACTATTGACAATTTTTTGAATATTAAACCAAAATAGTAGGCGTTTTTTGGATTTGTACGAGTATTCTTTTTGTGTCGTTTCTTACACAATTTTAAAAACTAATACTTTACGCTTCAAGATTGGAAAGGTGATTATGAAAAATAAATTAGTAGGCACTTTTTGGATTTGTACATGTATAGGTTCTTTGGCATCGTTGTTTTCTACACAATTTTAAAGAGACGTCTACGCTATTATAAATATTTTAGGTAATTTTTGGTAATTTATAAAGTTATTTCCTTGATAATTATGTGAATTAACCTAGGTTATAGTTTTTAAATTTAATCGAAAATATATGGTGGCTTTTATACAAAACAAAGTTTTTACTAATAGTAAATTATTGACAATTTTTTTAATATTAAATCTAAAATAGTAGGCACTTTTTGAATTTGTACGTGTACAGTTTTTTTGTGTTGTTCTTTACACAATTTTAAAGACTAATAATTTATACCGTAAATATGTAAACAACGTTATTTGTTAATATGTCTATGCACTGATTAATATATTAGGCAATTTTTGAAAATGTATATAGTTGTTTTTTTTTGATTATGTGATAATTAACCTAGGTTATAGTTTTCAAATTTAATCGAAAATATATTGTGGTTTTTATACATAAGAAGGTTTTTACTAACAGTAAACTATTGACAATTTTTTGAATATTTAAATTAAAGTAGTAGGCACTTTTTGGATTTGCACGTGTAAATTTTTTTTGGCGTTGTTGTTCTTAACACAATTAAAGACTAATAATTTACGCTTCAAATGTGTAAACAACGTTTTATGTTACGCTTCTACGCTATTATAAATATTTTAGGCAATCTTTGATAATTCATAAAGTTATTTCTTTGATAATAATGTGAATTAATATAGATTATAGTTTTTAAATTTAATCGAAAATATATTGTGGTTTTTATACATAAGAAGGTTTTTACTAACAGTAAACTATTGACAATTTTTTGAATAATAAAACTAAAATAGGCACTTTTTGTAGTTGTGCGTGTACAGTTTTTTGGTGCAATTGCTTTTTACACAATTTAATAGACTAATAATTTACTTTTTAAACTTGTAAACAACGTTTTATGTTACACGTCTATAAATTTATTAACATGATAGGCAATATCAGATAATTTAAGCAGCTATTTCTTTGATAAACATGTTAATTAACGTAGATTATAGTTTTTAAATTTAATCGAAAACATATTGTAGTTTTTATACATTGTAACGTTTTTTGCTTCTAGTAAATGATTGACAATTTTTTGAATAATAAAACTAAAATAGTAGGCACTTTTTGGAATTGTACGTGTGTAGTTTTTTTGGTGTAGTTTAGAAAATTTTAAAGAATAATAAGTTACGCTTCAAACTTCTACTCAACGTTTTATGTTACACGTCTATGTACTTATTTATCTTTTAGGCAATTCTTGATAATTTAAACATCTATTTTCTTGATAGCGATGGTAATTAACGTAAGTTGTAGTTTTTTAATTTAGTCAACAAATTGTAGTGATTTTTATACATAGAAACGTTTTTATTATAAAAAAATGTGACGCGTAACCATGTGACGCGTAAGCGAAAAATGTGACGGTAAATTTTTTTCCAACGCCGATAAAGAAGTTTCACTTCAATAAACTATTGACAATTTTTTTAATATTAAAACTAATGTAGTAGGCACTTTTTGGATTTGTACGTGTACAATTATTTGGTGTCTTTGTGTTTTATTCAGTTTTTAGACTAATAACGTAAGCTTCAAACTTGTACAGAACTTTTTATGTTATATATCTATGCACGTCTTAATTTTTAGGCAATTTTTGATAAATTAAACAGGTAATTAAACATAATAATCTTAATTAACTTAGGCTATATTTAATTTAATCTAAAAATTGTTGTGATTTTGATACGTATTAATTTTTTTTACCAATAGCAAACTACTGACAATTATCTGAATATTAAAACTAAAGTAGTAGGCACTTTTTGAATTAATTTCACAGGTTTTTTCGTGTCGTTCCTTTCGACACAATTTTAAAGACTAATAATGTATGTTTCAAATTTGTAAACAACGTTATGTTACACATCTATGCACTTAATAGGCAATTTTTGATCGTTTAAACAGTTATATTACTTACGTTTGGTTTTTAAATTTAGTCAACTATTGACATTTTTTATACATAGTGACGTTTTTACCAATAGTAAACTATAGACGTTTTTTTTGAATATTAAATAAAATAGTAGGCACTTTTTGAATTTGTACGTGTAGTTTTTTACTATTATTTCTTTTTGCAAGTTTAAAGACCAACGTTTTGTGTTACATTTCACAATTTTTGATATTTTAAAAAAGTATTTTCTAATCCAGAAAAGACTGTTATTTTTATAATTGTAACTTTTATACCAATATTGTACTATAAATACTTTTCGAATATGGAAACAAACGTATTAGACATTTTTTGAGGTTAATTGTAAATGGTATTTGTGCGTGTAACGTTTTTTTGGCGTCGTTATTCAGAAGTCAATTTTAAAGACTTTATTTACTTTGTAGATTTGTGAGCAACGTATCGTCAAAGCATGCATTTTTAATAATCTTGGCAATTTTGAATAAAACACGTATGTGTTTAAAATTATTTTTTCCCTTAATTTAATTCAGGTCTTAATTTTTACATATAATACAATTTTTTGATTAAGTAAGTAACGCTTTTACCAATAGTAAAGCTATAGACACTATTCGATTATTAAAACTAAACTAATAGGCAACTTTTTGAAAACAAATGTTTATAGTACTGTAGTAATGATCATTCTTTAATCACATTTTTAAAACTTAAGTATTTGGTTATGTGTTTAACATTTTGCATTATCTTTTATAAGACTAAGAAATGTTTTAGGCACATTTTGAGAATTTTAATAATAGGTCTTAGTCATTTTGAGTTTTAGTTTTTCATTTTTAATCATAACAATGGGTATTTATCATACAAAATAACGTCTTTTACTCATAGGAAACTACAGGCTAGTAGGCAGTTTTTGATATTAATTTTTTATAGGATTTGTTTGTATACATCTTATTGCAAGCATTATTCTTAGACACCTTTTGAAAACGTTAGATCTTAAATTTTATGTTATGTATGTTTTAGGCAACTTTTGACAATTTTATAAATTATTTGTTAGTTTTTTTATTTGTCATAAAGTAGATTGTATACAGACTAATGTTTTGACTTACAGTAAATTTCACTAATTAAATAGTAAAACTAAACCAAGTAGGCGATAGGCATTTTTTTAATTTAAAGATGTTACCTAATAGGCATTTTTTGAGTATTAGATTATGATGGCTACGTTATTCTTGAGGTTGCTTCTAGTACAACGTATTATACTACACATAAAAACAATTATCCGTTTAAGTTTCTTGACACAATTTAATTGAAAAATAACTACGTGTTTTTATTTATCAAAGGAAGCGGTTTTACTCATTGTATTCTTTTGTATGATCACGATGCTTTTCTTTGGTTTTTATGATGTAATCATGTCAACTGTTTTGCATTTTTTTTAAATAGCTTGTTTTTTTTTCAGGTATGATAATATCGATGCCGTTTTTGCTGTTGACGTTCTTAGTCTACGCCATTTTACCCGATCGGAATCTTCACGGAAAATGTCTTATGTGTTATGTTATCACGCTGTTTGGAGCTTACGCCTTACTTATATTCATCCAGCTGTATCCGAACTCGATTGAAATGGACGCATGCAAAGCACTGGGTGAGCGTTTGTTTATTTTTCTTAACCGCTGTTTATGATAGCGTTGTGGGAACATAACTTAAACGATTTGTTTTTTGCAGGTATTATGTGTTTATTTTTCTTCATGGTGTCCTTCTTTTGGATGAGCGTTATGTCGATCGACATTTTTTTGGCGTTCAGGTAATTAACACGAATCTAAAGAAACATATTATCAAATCTAATCGGAGCAAGTTGTACAGTTTCCCGGCTGTTGTGGCAGGAAATGAATCACATTTGGTCTTTGTATGTATACGAAAACTGACTTGTGAAAATATACGCTATTGTACGCGGTCTATTATTAGCAAATGAGACAATATTGATTTTGTGCAGTGGGATGTTAAGTCTCCTCTTACTATGTCAATAGGTAATAAAACAACGAGATAATGAATATTAGCACTGACATTTAATACTCCTAGGTCAATCGATTTTGCCTGTAATTTTTTTATCGTCGAGAAAATCGAATTTTGTAAACGTTTTAATTTAATCATAGCAGACCGTGACGCGACGGCCATTTCATTAATAGATTAAGCAAATGGCGGTGTTTACCTTAATTTATCTTTTTTTTTCGTAATTTTTTGTAATTACAAATGAAGCGAGAGGTACTCGATACGGAAAAGAATTGCGGTTGATTTTTCATATCATTTCCTGAGGTTTTTCTACCAAGATTCTGGTCTTGGTCCCAGACTTATCTTACCACTAATTTTACCATCATCGTGTAACACAAGTAAAGACTATCTGCATTTCATTGACCTGAACACAACATTCGTTGAATTGTAACCTCTTTTTTTGAGTTATGTTTTTACTTTTTTAGCGGACGTCGAGGATTTTCGGGAAGTCGAAAAGAAGCTGAGAGGAAACGGTTTTTACTGTATAGTGCTTACGCATGGGGCATGCCTTTGTTGTTAGTAGTTGTGGTAACAAGCTTATCTGTTACGACCGACGTCGAAGCGAACACTTGGTATAACCCTGGAATGGGTGCCGGACAATGCTGGCTCAGAGATGGTATTCCAACGCTACTGTACTTTTATTTACCGATGGCGTTGCTGATAATAATCAACATATTATTATTTTGTACAACTGCTTGCAAGATCAAACAAGTCAAACAAGACACTGCAGTACTTAGAAAAGATGAGAGCAAGAAGCACAGCTACGAGAACGACAAACAAAGATTTAACCTCTACTTGAAACTATTACTTGCGATGGGTGTAAACTGGTCTATGGAAATTATATCATGGATCGTCGACTGGCAAATCGGGCATGTACCACCAGCCGTCTGGTACATAACCGACTTCTGCAACGCCCTCTATGGAGTATTCGTATTCTTCATTTTCGTTTTTAAGCGCAACATCTGGAAATTGTTAAAGAAACGGTTGGTATTAACCGAGTTAGTTTTTAACGATTCTCAAATGTTTTTTTATAGATACTACATGACGATAGGAAAACCAATTATGGCCAGAAACTTGACTAGTGCTTATTCACCAAGAACCACAGCGTCTTCTTTAAACCACACGATAACCACTGATAAAAACTTCGCCAACGATTCTAGTGTTCTAACGAGCGAAGTTGCTTAAATTTATTGCTTGCAACAAACAGGTAGTCAATACTCATACCTAAGCGGGACTGCAGGATAGGTATACCAAAAACTGACGCTCTTCTAAATGTTCTTGTATTACGTACGTTACATAAAGCTGTGATTGTTCTTCTTGAATTTTTATAAACAAATAGTCATTTAGCAGATATTTATTGTAGTATGTTTTTTAGGCGCACATAATTATCATCTTACGGTACAACTAGTGTATATGTCTTGTATACGAGCTCTCATTTATTGTATTTAACGCAATGTGTTTTAAACTTAAAATAAATATATACATATATATTCAGTAACTTATTAGTCTGTTGTTTTATTGGAAGAATAAATTTACCCGTTGATACTCTGATCTTCTACAGAACAGGAGCAATTTAATATTAAGAGCACATAATGTGCTTAGAGGTGCCAACGGCATTTAGTGTATAGTAAGTTGCCTACCTAAATAATATGTTTATTTTTTATTTAAATATAATCGATGATTGTTTGATAAGTTGATTCTACTTGTCTACAACATTTTATCGATTTTTCTTAGTTCATCACTGTTTAATAAATAATAATTATCATTTTGTATCCACTGCCGTTGTATAGTACAGTCGCATCGAGCGCGCGTTCGAAGCCCGGCGTCCACGGCGGCCCGAACGTACTTAGTGGCTGGATATAGGCGTGTCCGTATGGGAGGAAGGGCCCTAAATTGTATAAGCGCCCGTGACTAAAAACTTTGGAACGGCTACTGTTTGTATCAAATTAAAAGTTTTCTCTGCAAAATTAGGCTAATAGTAACTGTATCAACAGCGCAGAATGTACAAAGAGGCAACAATTTAAAGTTTGACACTTAAAAAGTTTCTCTGCAAATGTATATTAACAGTAACGACTACGATTTTATATTAGGAGCACAGAATGTGTCAAGAGGTGTGAACACGCATTGTAAGCCTACTTTAATTATTAATTTGTTGTTTACTTTTGTAGCTGTTAGAAGTTTTTAAATAATGATTTCATTATACTTGTCTACAACAATTTATGGATTTTTCATAATTTATCGTAGTTTAATTAGCTTAATTATCATGTTGTATCAAAAGCACAGCAGTGCAAAAAGGCAACAATTTAAAGTTTGGTACTTATGAAGTTTCTCTGCAAGTTTAAGTTGACAGTAACGACTACCAGTTTATATTAGGAACACAGAATCTGTCAAGAGGTGTCAACTCTCTGTAGCGTATTGTAAGTTGCTTACCTTAATTATTGTTGCGTTCTAGTAAAAGATGTCGTTTTATTTGAACAAACTGAAATCGTTGTGACGAGACGTCTGGATGGAGATCTCCAGAAAGGTTCCATTCGTAGCTTCGAACCAACCAAAAATAAAATATTCGCCCATGGAGTACTAGTTAGTAAAGCTCTGGTGATGGTCAAAAACTTAATACCAGTTAGAATCATGAATACCAGCCCAAACCGGCTAACTTTGAGAAAGAATATTGTGATAAGACAACCTACGTCGGTGTCTCACATTCTGAAATGTGCAAACGTTGTTGAAGAATCAGCGAAGAAATGTCCTCAACAGTGACTGGAAATGGTGACTTCAGCGTGTCAACGTCTTGACTAGCGCGAGCGCAGTAAAGTCAAGGAACTAACCCAGCAGTACCATTACGTATTTTGAATGGATGATACCTCTAAAGAAAGAACTGACGTCGCGAAGCACATAATCAATACTGAGAATGCTCAACCATTCCGACAACATCCGAGGCTTCTCTTGGTCAAGCGAGAGGAGACCGAGAAAATAATCGCCGAAATGGAAACTCAGAGTGTGTTCGAATGATCTAACAATCCGTGGTCTTGGTAAAGAAAAAGTATGGGCCAACGAGATTTTGTGTTGATTATAGACAACTCCCTAAGGTCATCAAGAAAGTTACCTGTTACTCTGAATTGACGACATTTATGATACCCTATCTGGTTCGCAATGGTTTTCCACTTTGGATTTGAGAAATGGCTATTGCTTAGTGGACTTGGAACGTGATAAAACTGCGTTTACGATTGGAACCGGTTTATGGTTATGCTTTTTGAATTGTGCGACGCTCCTGCGACTTTTGAGCGTTTGATGGAAACCATCTTACGAGGGATGTCTTGGAAGACGTGCCTGGTGTATTTGGAGAACGTGATTGTGGTTGGAAAATCGTTCGAAGAGCACTTACAAACGATAGTGAGGTGCAAACCTGAAATTAAGCCCAAAGAAGTGTCATATCTTTAGAAAAGAACTGAAATATTTAGAACACATTGTATCCAGGACGGGAGTGATGGCCAACTTTGATAAAATTAAGGAAGTCTAAGATTGGCCAATACCAAGAGATAAACACGAACTTCGCAGTTTTCTCGGATTATGCACGTATTATTGCCGATTCGCCCTGGAATTTGCCTACATTGCGAAACGAACGACGACTGTAATGAAGCCTTTCAAAAGTTGAAGCGGTCTCTAATTACGTCACCGATATTGAGCTATTCCCGAGCGGAAGGCAAGTTTGTCTTGGACACTAATGCTAGCAATCTCGCAATAAGATGTGTACTTTCTGAAATCCAGAATGAAGAAGAAAGGGTGATTGGATACTCCAGTAAAGCCTTGTCGAACCCAGAGAGGAACTATTGTGTAACTAGAAGAAAACATCGTGCTGGATTTAGTCATCGCAACACAAACGCCCTATCTAGACGACCATTTCCCGTGGCCTTAGATTATTTCACAAAATGGACAGAAGCGTACGCGATACCGAAGCAAGAAGCTTGAACTGTTGCGGATGTGTTAGTGAAAAAGGTTTTCTGCTTATTTGGGGTTCCGTTGGTGCTTCATTCAGATCAGGGGTGTAACTTTAAGCTCCAAAACGCCTATCGAATGCTAGGAATCAAGATCAGGACTACACCTGTTCATCTTCAATCAGATGGCATCGTGAAACGGATGAATAGAACAATAGGACCAAAGTGGTCTCGGAACACCAACGAGACTGGCACCAATATTTACATCTGTTCTTAATGGAATATCGATCATTCGTTTACGATACTACCGGGCAAACTCATACTTGTGTAATGTTTGAACATGAGATAAGGTTACTGTGCGATCTTCAGGTTGGATGCAAGTCTGGAGAAGAAGTTGTTGGAAATGACACCGTCACCCAACTTAAGAAAAAAATGTAGATCATTCACGATATCGTCCGAAAGAACATTCAAATCGCGAGTGACCGAATGAAAGACAAATATGACGTAACGGTAAGAGAAGGAGAGTTTTTCACCTGGTGACCTGGTTTGGTTGTACAACCCACATCCTAAAAACGAGGGTTAACCCCAAACTTACAGAGACAATGGAAAGGTCCTTACACCATTTTGGTAAAAATAAATAACGTCATCTACCGCGTCTGAAAGTTACCAAGCGGCAAACCGAAGGTAGTACCGATCAATCGGTTGGCTCGATTAAGACACGAGAGTGGTCAACAGAGTGACAGATAAGGACGATGCGAAAGACTTCGAGTGGTCCATGTCTACCTATAATGGACTCTGGTTTCTCTTCATTAAGCGAATAAATCTTTCACCTTTAGCTAAAGTTTAGGTAACTGATTTTCTAAATTGTGAGCAATTGCGATTCCTGGTATTAAGACCAGGCGATTTTATTAATTTGATAATTATTATATATATGTACTTTGATTTTCTATAGTGTAAATTCCTCTACACGGAAAGCTTTAGAACCCTACCTCCACGCGGGTAAAGGTGGGCAACGAAGCTCAGATTATAAGTCCTATACGGCAATAGTATCTTGTTGCACGGCCAAAAGGCTACGTTGACACTAGTTATTTGCCGTAATCCTAAGAAGTCGCACTGTCGCGCGCACCTTCTTCCGTCCCATCGGCCTCCGCCATAGAGGTTGAGTCAGCCAGTGTCAAACGTAGTCGCGAAGCCGAGTCCGACGACGAATCCGACAACGAATCCGATGACTCACACTGTCCACACTCAAAAAATCCTTCGAAGCAGAGGTCTTAACTATGTTTAAGCTGATTTCTACATCCAGACGAACTGAATTAATTGCCAAAAGAATGTCGCAGCAACATTCAGGTATTTCTGACGCTTTTACGGGCGTACAAACTGCCTTGAAGACGGTGACTGACAAGATGTCATCACCAGCCATCCAATAAGTCACAACTGATCCTATTTCTGACGGTCAAGTAGCTCAGTCTAGCAGAGTTGCAGACAGGTAAATCCGTCGCGCTATTTCCAAGATCTACAGTTGTGATAGTTCCCAAGCGCGAGTCTAACATGAAAACATCTGACGAGACCAAAACAATGCTCATGACAATCCTTAATCCTACCAAGCTCGGTCTAAGACTATACCGAGTGACAAAAATGAAACGAAACTCCGTTCGCTTGGGGTCCGAAAAGACCGACCTTTCCAAAATCTCCGGATATCCTAGACAAAGCCGGCCTTGTCATCAGACCGCAAGACAAAATCCTTCCTAGGATCTTTATCACGGATGTTCCTATCAACCTCTCTCCCGAGCAGGTAAAGGAGGCGATCCTTCGATGTTGCCACTAATGAAATAACGCAACAGGCCAGAGGACACCTGAAGGTGCTATTCAAATTCGGGCTCAGAGATAGATCCAATCGCAATTGGATAATTGAACTAACTCCGGAGTAAGAAAGTACCTCATGGCCAGTCGTTATGTTTACGTTGCATGTAACTCATGCAAGGTCAATGACCATAAGGTGCTATAAATGCAAAAGTTTGGTCACCAATCAGGTGAATGTAAAAACGAAATTTAATGCGGTATTTGTGCTGAAAAGCACGAAACTAAAGATTGCCCAAACACCGCACGAGACCCTGCATGTGCAAACTGTGTCAGATATGGTCATAAAGGCGACGTGGTAAAACACAAAGCGTCTTCCAATAACTGCCTGGCGTACCTAAAGAAGCTTGACGCCAAGATTGCTAACACTGATTATGGACAGTGAGGACGCTCCTCTGACATAGGATTGCGCAAGTGAACCTTCAGTGTTCTCGTGCTGCAACCTTAGAAGTCATGGCCTTCTCTTCCGACAACGACATTGACATTTTACTGACCCAAGAACCCTATGTGTATCGTTCTGGTTCAGGATATAGGCTCGCTGGGGCGGCTTTGCCTTTCAACAAGATCACCGCATCCACTTCTATGCGGTATTTCTCGGCTATTGTTTTCAATAGCGCGAAGCTTGTCGGAGTAGTTACCCTTAGTTATCTAACTAATGACTGCACTGCCGTATCTATGATTACAGTTGGAAACACATCTTTACGTGTCGTTGGCGTATATTGGCCACCAAGCGAGGATGTTCGCATTCTCTACAACATCTAGACAGAGTTTTGGACGAACTAAGAGGCGTCCCAATTATGATAGCAAGTGACTTTAATTCTAAATCGCCGCTTTGGCACTCCTTGCTTACTGACGAACGAGGCAGAAGCGTAGAGAATCTCGTGGGTGAACGTGACCTATGTGTTGTAAATGAGCCTAACCAACCGTTCACTTTTACCAGTCACCAAGGTTCTTTAAACATTGATGTTGTGGCGACACTGTATCATTCATATACCGCGCCATAACGAATGCCTTCTTGCGCCGCCGCAGAAAAAGAGAAAACCAGAGGAAGCGTGCCGTGTCGCTAGTCAAGTCGTAGTTCGCTATTAGTTCAGTTCGGTTGTTTTTGTATTCCGTAAACATCTACCTCATGGCACCTTGTGCGTTGTAATGATATTGTATAAAATGTAAATAAACCTTGTGTACATAATTATTCGTTAGTCATTCGCATGTAAACCCACAATGTCACTCTAGCATCGCAAGTTTTAACAAGGAAAATTTCTAACTGGGAAGTAATCCCTGAGGTGATTGAAAGTAACCACCGACGAACCGTCGAAAATCCTTAACCGGTTCCGATCCCTAAGCGTATCCTAGATGTAAAACACATAGATCTTGCCAAGCTGAACAAAGAGGTCAGCGCCCTTCTTTCTACTTATCTTCCACGTAGAGCTAAGTGCTATGATCCTAATTCTATATACATCTCCATTGATAAGCTGACCAGGCTAATCCTCGAGTCTAGCCGAAATAGCTTAAACCGAGTTCGCTCAAATTCTAGAGCTGGTATGTACTGTGGTGGAGTCCAAAGCTAAATAGGTTAAAGCGAGTCGTACGTTGCTTCAAAAAGCAAACACAAAAAACCTCAGCAGAGCTAAAAACTCATTGGCTAAATTCGTATAAGCACGAACCTGTAACATATAGCCCATCCAACTCGTCTTAACAGACGATTCTTTATCTCGAAATTTAAATCCTAAATCGTTCAATCCTCTATGTGGCAAATTTGAACCAAGCAAGTTCGGGTGGTTGGTGGGTCCATTTCTTCCTTCCTCCTCCTCCTCCTCCACCTATAATTAAACCACGAAAGCAAGGTTCGGAGTAACACAGAAGTACAACAAGATCTGTTTGACGTACCAAAAGATTACTTCCTTGCACACTGTGTTGCCCAAGACTTGCGTATGTCCAGAGAGATTGCCGTGGTATTTAAAATGAAGTTTAGACGCTTGGATGAACTTTAAAAACAACGACTTACAGTAGGAAGAGTTTTGAAGATTCAAGATCAAATAACGATCCATCTACTACTTAGTTATTAAAGAGTTGTCTTATCAAAAGCGATAACGTCATGCAAAACAACATCAGAAAACTGGCGGTTCCGAAGCTTGGCTGCGGTTTAGACCAACTGCATTAGAGAAATGGTGCGGAATATAGTAGTCATATTCCGAGGTACACGAACTCAAGTGTTGATTTCCAGCTATAGCTTGAGAAACACGACCGGGAACGACAAGACCGTGAACTGTTATTTCTATCAACAAGGACGATGCATAAATGGACAGAACTGTGCTTACCGTTATGACTCATTTTACAGATGAGCCATGAGTTTGAATCTGTTTTGAGAGAGGACGGATTTAAGGAGGGTGCAGTGTTACGTTCTGTTTCCGAAAAGTGTTCGAAGAATAAATAAAATGAAAGAAACTCCTGGAAGCGATAAGAAGATAACGTTCTGGATATAAATAGAACCTGTTAAAATTTTTAAATAATGAGTTGATTATACTGCTCTACATTTTACGGTTTCTTAGTAATAACGTGTAATACTCATCATTTTGTATCAAAAGCGCAGAATGTGCAAAGAAGCAACAATTTAAAGTTTGGCAATTATCAAGTTTATCTGCAAGTTTAGGTTAACAGTAACGACTACGATTTTATATTAGAAGCACAGAATCTGTCAAGAGGTATCAACTTTGTATAGCTTATTGTAAGTTGCTTACCTTAATTATTAAGTTCTATTGTTAGAATTTTTTAATTAATAAATGGATTATACTTGTAGTTAGTGATAATTATCATCTTGTATCAAAATTATAGAAGATGAAAAGAGATAACAATGTAAAGTTTGGCACTCAAAAGTTTTCTCTGCAACGTTAAGTTAACAGTCGACTACGATTTTATATCAGGAACATAGAATAGACTAAGAATCCTCGTGTAGTGTGTTGTAAGTTGCCTACCTAAACCACTAATTAAGTTTTTTTAATCGCACTTTTGCAATATTTGATGATTTATGACAATTTAGAAGAACTTTGTTGATGGCCTACCTTAACACTTACTTAATTTAAATAGAAATACTTCCTTCGTGTTTATAAACTTTAATTTGAAATTTTTACGGCTCATATTTAATGGTCTGTTAAAGACACATTTTCTTGGGACTATAAACCTTGTTTATAAGTAAAAAATCAAAGCGATGAGATAATGACTATAAATATTGGTTTGAAAAACAGTATACCTAAGTTTTAACACTGCAAGAACGCAGCAATAAATAAATATTCTCCCAACTGCTTCTGTTCTATAAGAAAATCCTAGGTTTTTAGACTACTACTAAATAATGGTTTACTATATATTGCATTTCTTAGAGATTTATGCGTATGCGGTTAGCTATGTGTCTTCTTCACCATATCCGTTCGGTAATAAGTCACATCGAGTTCCCTAAAGTGCCGCAGAATTGTCGTAGTTATATTATTGTTCTTATGAACACCTTTATTTTTATAACCAATAAAACCTCACACTTGGTGTAGTCTTTTACGAATAAAATGAGAAATAGCTGCTTCCGTACATTCCTTACCTGGACGATATTTTTTAGCCTTGAAATCTAATCTGTACTCAAAGAGATTTATTGTTCTAAATATTTTTAGGTGTGATAGTAGTTAACATTTAAAGAAAAATAACAAAAGGTGTAAAAAACAAAATGGCAACGGTAAATATCCTTGTTTTATTAAGAACGCGTCTGTGTAGATGTAAAGTGAAGAAAAAGAATCGGATTATGTATGGGATGTATGGTGATCTTGAGGTTTCGTGACAAGGTAATTAAGTAGGTAGGTATGCAAGCATTGTCAAGGCCGCCATTTTGTTGTGCAGTATGTCGTGCACTTTGTCCGGAAAACACGCTATCATTAAGCATGTCGTTGATAATTAAATTACATTACACCGTCATGTACTTAAACTGAATATGAAAAATAAATAACTAACCGCATTTGTATGTAAATTCCCAAGCCACTCAATTAAATACGTTTTAATGAGAATGAAAACAAAAGTGGGAGATTGATGGAAGTTTTGCTGTTAGTTCATATCTTGTCTTCGTGCAGTTAAAATGTGATTGGTTTCACGATGAATTTCCTCTCGTTGGGTTATTTAACATTGCTTTTAATTAGTTGTAGCGATGCGTACACGTGCAACGCAGAATTCGGAATAGACATCAGCGATGGCGAACTCATAGACAATGACGTTGTGATTAAAAACGGTATCTTATTTACATCAAAACACTATAAAAAAGTGAATGGTGTGAAAACCGGCTGTATTTGTGACATCAATGTTTGTGTACGCAAATGTTGCCCTCTTGGACAGTACATGACAAACAAAACTTGCGTCGACACTAATAAGACTTTTGTAATACCCGAACAAAAAAGACCAGACTTGAACGGGTACCAATTCATTTTTGGAAACGATTGCAAACACAAGAAGAGACGCACTGTTTTAGATCCGGCTTGGAATAGCGACCAAGATTTTATTTTAACCGAAAATGGGAAAATATGGGTACCAGCCGAAAAGTTATTGTTTAAGCTACAAGATTACTGCGTCGATTACATCGAAGATTTTGACGAAATCCGAGCTTTGGTTTGTGATTACAAAAACGCGAACATCTCAGATGCTAACGTAATAGGTAAGGATTTTTTTGTCAAAAAAAAGCGTTCAAGGACAGTTCCGTGTTTTCTACACCTGATCGCGGCAACTTTCTCAAAACAGGTTTAACGCTAATATGTAATTAACGATTAGTTGAGTAATGCTAATATTTACATTATCAGGGTACCCGTTACGCAAAATACCGTGGTGTTTTCTTGCTTTATGGAAGTTTCTATGATTCAATAATGACAATTGCGGTAGCTGTTATTTGATTAAGACGATGTCATGAAAATTAACACGCAGTGGTCAACTTGCGTGTCGGTTATGACTAACAAGGTTTAGCTTAATTATTTTCAATTGTTGGATAAAACTGTTTGCGGTCAGATTTTTTCCACATCTATAAAAAAATGTTATATCTTTAATGATAACTTTTTCATTTCACTGTTGCTTTGTATGCTATTTTTAACTTTGCCATTTTGAAGATTTGTAAGTAGTAAAACTCCGTTTTTTGATCGATTTCTTATTATTTTCTTTTCCCATTTTGTTTTAAATTTACTTTTCCTTTCTTCTTTTTGTTTATAATTTAGAAAGGTCAATATGGAAATCTCGGTAATAGTAATTAAAAAATAGAAATTTTATTAAACGGAACTGTTCTGCATTATTCTATAAAACATTCTATTTTAATCTGGCGTTAATATTCAAGCTAAGCTTACAAAAGTTATTCGTACTAACGCATTATTCGACGTTTCGTTTTTGATCAACCAGCAAATTATTTTTTTTTCAAAACAGTTCTGATTATTTTATCCAATTAAAAAACTTTTTAAAATTCTAATTAGAGTAGTATATTTGGTAGCTGTTTTAACCATCATTATGAATCTTTCTGAAACTTTTCTTTTCTACTCTGTATGTTTGTGTCTATATTTAAAGTACATAGTATCATTTATCTCGAGATAAGAAAGGTCAGTATGAAATAATAATTTGATTAAACTGGGCGGTTTGCTTTATTCAATAAAAATTCTATTTTTATCTGGCGTTAATATTCACGATAAACTTACCAAAGTTATTCATACCAAAGTGCTTAAAAATTACGTTTATTCGACGTTTCGTTTTTGAGCAACCAACTTAATTTTTGTTGTCAAATTTTTTTTTAATGTTAACTGAGTACATTTAGTACCTGTTTTGACCATCGTCAAGAATTGTTTTGCACTCAAACAAATTTGTAAAATTCTTGTTGCGCTTTTTAACGAATGATTTTAAATGTTTTTAAAACACAAATGATCTTAAGAGACAATTAATTTTAAATAAAAATTTAATTATTTTTTATTTAGTTGTTAATAATTTTATTGAATTAATAAATACAGATTTTTCTACAAAATTCTTGGTGAAGAAAAAATGGTAATTTTAATTCAAACATTTTGAGTCCTTACAAATATGTAGTAAAAATAGTATCTTTAACGACAGAAGCAAATAGGAATCAAAAATAAAAAAATATTTTTTTTAAATAACTCAAAAATAAAAAATCAAATCAATAATTTCTAGAAGTGCTATTAATGATTTTTTACATTTCTTTTGTATTCTTAACAGAAATAAGGTAGACAAAAAATCCGTTTCAATTGATTCTTTTGTCAAATCTTTATATAGAAACGTCATTTGTTTTTTTTGCGAGTTTATGAATACAAATTTGGATTTGTTATGTCAAAACCACGTTTTTCAAAACTAAAAAAGCAAGTGTTAAAATAGTCGTCTAATATGCAACTTATGTTTTTCAAAATTTATTTTTCAATTTAGGTAGGTTTCTTCTCTAAAAAAATGCTTTTGAAAAGTTTTTTATTGTAGTTTCTTTAAAATTATATTTTTGATTGTAGTGCTAGCTTTTCTTTATATGTTTTTTTCTAAAACAACGTACTTTTTTATTGTAGTTTATTGATTTATGTTTTCTATTTTAGTATTTTAATAATTAAATTATGTTCTTTAATTTTAATTTTTAAGTTTTATTTTATTTAAGTCAGCTTTTTATATACATTCTTTGTGTTATTCAAAAGTTTGTATATTGGATGCCGCTTTTATAAATCGAACTTTTGATTAAAACATTTTTAAATCATTTCTTCTGTTTTTTTAATCTTTTTTTACTTTTTCTGAAAAAATCTATTTGTAAAATTGGTAAAATGCTTAAGTGGCAATTGCAGACTAATTTTGACAGCTAAATGAGTCCAGTTTTTATCATGCGCCAGATAAACAATTTTTCCAACGTTTCTGTAAAAAGATTACTGAAACAATAACTTTAAACATCATAAAAAAATATATTTAATCCATTTCTTTTTTTGAAAAATATGATTTATAAAATTATTCAAATGTTTAAGTGACAATTGCAGACTAATTTTGACAGCTAAATGAGCCTAGTTTTTATCATTAGCAAGATAAATGCTTTTTCCAACGTTTCTATAAAAAGATTTCGAAAAAAGTCACTTTAAAAACTATAAATTATATGTTTAATTCATTTTTTCTAAATAAATATATTTCTAAAATTCGTAAAATGTTTAAGTGACAATTGCCGACTAATTTTGACAGCTAAGTAAGCCCAGTTCTTAGCATTAAAAAGTAAAATCATTTTTCCAACGTTTTTGTAAAATAAATTATAACAAATAACTTTAGAAACCATAAAAAAACATGTTTCATCCAATTTTTCTGAAGAAATCTATTGGTAAAATTAGTCAAATGCTTAAAGTGGCAATTGCATACTAATTTTGACAGTTAAATAAGCCCAGTTTGTATCATGCCTAAGATAAATAATTTTTCCAACGTTTCTGTAAGAAAATTTATAAAAAAAATTTTTTAAAAACTAAAAAATATGTTTAATTCATTTTTTCTAAATAAATCCATTTCAATTCGTAAAATGTTTAAGTGACTAATTTTAACCCAGTTTTTAACATTAGCAAGATCAGTAGTTTTTCTAACATTTTTCTAAAAAAGCATATCAAAAAATAACTTTAATCAAAAAAAATATATATTTAATTAATTTTTTTTTGAAGAAATTTATTTATAAAATTAGTCAAATGTTTAAGTGACAATTGCAGACTAATTTTGACAGCTAAATGAGCCTAGTTTTTATGATTACCAAGATAAATAGTTTTTCCAAAATTTCAGTAAAAATATTTATAAAAAAATAATTTTAAACAACACAAATAAAAGTATATATATCTAATTTTATCTGAAAAAATCTATTTCTAAAATTGGTAAAATGTTTAAGTGACCATTGCATACTAATTTGAATCAGCTTATATCATTAGCAAGATAAATAGTTTTTCCAAACGTTTCTGTAAAAACTTTTCTAAAAAACACTTTAAAATCCATAAAAAACATATTTAATTCATTTATTCTGAAGAAATGTTATTGTAAAATTAGTCAAATATTTAAGTGACAATTGCAGACTAATTTTGACAGTTAAATGAGCCCATTCTTTATCATTAGCAAATTAAATAGTATTTTTAACGTTTCGGCAAAAATATTTTTAAAAAAAATAACTTTAAACATCATAAAAAATATACTTAAATTATTATTTCTGAAGAAATCTGTTCGTAAAATTAGTCAAATTTTGACAGCTAAATAAGTCCACTTTTATCATTTGACAGATAAATAGTTTTTCTAACGTTTTTGTAAAAAAACATATTTAAAAATAACTTTAAAAACTATAAAAAATATATTTAATTTGATTTTTCTGAAGGCATCTATTCGTGAAATTAGTCAAATGTTTAAGTGACAATTGCAGACTGATTTTGACAGATAAATAAGTCCAGTTTTTATCATAAGTCAAATGAATAGTTTTTTTAACGTATTTGTAAGAAACCATATAAAAAAAATCTTTAAAAACCATAAAAAATATATTTAATTTGATTTTTCTGAAGAAATCTATTCGTGAAATTAGTCAAATGTTTAATTGACAATTGCAGACTAATTTTGACAGTTAAATGAGCCCAGTTTTTATTATTACCAAGATAAATAGTTTTTCCAAAATTTTAGTAAAAACATTTATGAAGAAATCATTTTAAACAACACAAATAAAAGTATTTAATTAATTTTTTCTACGGAGAAATCGATTCGTAAAATAAGTCAAATGTTTAAGTGACAATTGCAAAATAATTTTGACAGCTAAATAGGACCAGTTTTTATCATTAGCAAAATAAATAGTTTTTTTAACGTTTTTTAAAAAAACATATCAAAAATTAACATTAAAAACCATAAAAAATATATTTAATTCTGAAAAAGTTTATTTATAAAATTAGTCAAATGTTTAAGTGACAATTTCAGACTAATTTTGAGAGTTAAATGAGATCAGTTTTTATCATTAGCAAGATAAATAGTTTTTCAAGCGTTTCTGTAAAAAGATTTCTAAGAAAAATTCTTTAAAAACTAAAAAAATATGTTTAATTCATTTTTTCTAAAAAAAACTATTTCTAAAATTGGTAAAATGTTTAAGGGACAACTGCATACTAATTTTAACCCAGTTTTTATCATTAGCAAGATCAGTAGTTTTTCTAACGTTTTTCTAAAAAAGCATATCAAAAAATAACTTTAAAAACTATAAAAAATATATTTAATTTGATTTTTCTGAAGGCATCTATTCGTGAAATTAGTCAAATGTTTAAGTGACAATTGCAGACTAATTTTGACAGTTAAACGAGATTAGTTTTTATCATTAGCAAATTAAATAGTGTTTTTAACGTTTCTACATAAAAAAATTAAGAAAAAATAACTTTAAACATCATAAAAAATATATTTAAATTATTATTTCTGAATAAATCTGTTCGTAAAATTAGTCAAATGTTTAAGTGACAATTGCAAA
This sequence comes from Aquatica leii, assembly GCA_035610365.1. Lineage (NCBI taxonomy): Eukaryota > Metazoa > Arthropoda > Insecta > Coleoptera > Lampyridae > Aquatica > Aquatica leii. The sequence continues at coordinate 13,305,225 of CM069438.1, forward strand.
CTAATTTTGACAGCTAAATAATTCCATTTTTATCATTTGACAGATAAATAGTTTTTCTAACGTTTTTGTAAAAAAACATATTTAAAAACAACTTTAAAAACCATAAAAATATATTTAAATTGATTTTTCTGAAAAAATCTGTTCGTAAAATTAGTCAAACGTTTAAGTGACAATTGCAGACTAATTTTGACAGTTAAATGAGCGTATTCTTTATCATTAGCAAATTAAATTGTATTTTTAACGTCTCTGCAAAAAGATTTCTAAAAAATAGCTTTAAACATCATAAAAAGTATATTTAAATTATTATTTCTGAAGAAATCTATTCGTAAAATCAGTCAAATGTTTAAGTCACAATTGCAAGCTAATTATGACAGCTAAATAAGTCCAGTTTTTATCATTAGCAAGGTAAATAATTTGTCCAACGTTTCTGTAAAACGATTTTTAAAAAAATAATTTTAAAAACCATTAAAAAATATATTGAATATATTTTTTCTGAAGAAATCTATTCGTAAAATTAGTCAAATATTTAAGTGACAATACCAGACTAATTTTGACAGTTAAACGAGATTAGTTTTTATCATTAGCAAGATAAATAGTTTTTTAAACGTTTCTGTAAAAATATTTCTAAGAAAAATTTTTTAAAAACTAAAAAAATATGTTTAATTCATTTTTTCTAAATAAATCCATTTCAATTCGTAAAATGTTTAAGTGACTAATTTTAACCCAGTTTTTAACATTAGCAAGATCAGTAGTTTTTCTAACATTTTTCTAAAAAAGCATATCAAAGAATAACTTTAAAAACCATAAAAAATATATTTAATTTGATTTTTCTGAAGGCATCAAATCGTAAAATAAGTCAAATGTTTAAGTGACAATTGCAAAATAATTTTGACAGCTAAATAGGACCAGTTTTTATCATTTGCAAAATAAATAGTTTTTCCAAACGTTTCTGTAAAAATTTTTCTAAAAAACACTTTAAAAACCATAAAAAACATGTTTAATTCATTTATTCTGAAGAAATGTTATTGTAAAATTAGTCAAATGTTTAAGTGACAATTGCAGACTAATTTTGACAGTTAAACGAGATTAGTTTTTATCATTAGCAAGATTAATAGTTTTTCCAACGTTTCTGTAAAAAGATTTCTACGAAAAATTCTTTAAAAACTAAAAAAATATATTTAAATTATTATTTCTGAATAAATCTGTTCGTAAAATTAGTCAAATGTTTAAGTGACAATTGCAAACTAATTTTGACAGCTAAATAATTCCATTTTTATCATTTGACAGATAAATAGTTTTTCTAACGTTTTTGTAAAAAAACATATTTAAAAACAACTTTAAAAACCATAAAAAATATGTTTAATTAGATTTTTCTGAAAAAATCTGTTCGTAAAATTAGTCAAACGTTTAAGTGACAATTGCAGACTAATTTTGACAGTTAAATGAGCGTATTCTTTATCATTAGCAAATTAAATTGTATTTTTAACGTCTCTGCAAAAAGATTTCCAAAAAATAGCTTTAAACATCATAAAAAGTATATTTAAATTATTATTTCTGAAGAAATCTATTCGTAAAATCAGTCAAATGTTTAAGTCACAATTGCAAGCTAATTATGACAGCTAAATAAGTCCAGTTTTTATCATTAGAAACGTAAATAATTTGTCCAACGTTTTTGTAAAACGATTTTTTAAAAAATAATTTTAAAGACTATAAAAAAATATATTGAATCTATTTTTTCTGAAGAAATCTATTCGTAAAATTTGTCAAATGTTTAAGTGACAATTGCAGACTAATTTTGACAGCTAAATGAGTCCAGTTTTTATCATTAGACAGATAAATAGTTTGCTTAACGTTTTTTAAAAAAACATATCAAAAAATAACTTTAAAAACCACAAAAAACATTTTTTTCTGAAGAAATCTATTCGTAAAATTAGTCAAATGTTTAAGTGACAATTGCAGACTAATTTTGACAGTTAAATGCGATCAGTTTTTATCATTAGAAAGATAAATAGTTTTTTCAACGTTTCTGTAAAAAGATTTCTAAGAAAAATTCTTTAAAAATTAAAAAAATATATTTAATTAATTTTTTCGAAAAAAATCTATTTCTAAAATTAGTCAAATGTTTAAGTGACAATTGCAGACTAATTTTGACAGTTAAATGAGCCCATTCTTTATCATTAGCAAATTAAATAGTGTTTTTAACGTTTCTACAAAAAAAATTAAGAAAAAATAACTTTAAACATTATAAAAAATATATTTAAATTATTATTTCTGAAGAAATCTATTCGTAAAATTAGTCAAATGTTTAAGTGACAATTGCAGACTAATTAGAACAGCTAAATAAGTCCAGTTTTTATCATTAGACAGATAAATAGGTTTTTGAACGTTTTTGTAAAAAAGCATATAAAAAAAACTTTAAAACCATAAAAAATATGTTTAATTTGATTTTTCTGAAGAAATCTATTCGTAAAATTAGTCAAATGTTTAAGTGACAATTGCAGAGTAATTTTGACAGTTAAATGAGATCAGTTTTTATCATTAGCAAGATTATTAGTTTTTCCAACGTTTGTGTAAAAAGATTTCTAAGAAAAATTCTTTAAAAACTAAAAAAACATATTTAATTCATTTTTTCTAAAAAAAATTATTTCTAAAATTGGTAAAATGTTTAAGTGACAATTGCAGACTAATTTTGACAGATAAATAAGTCCAGTTTTTATCATTAGACCGATAAATAGTTTTTTAACGTTTTTTTAAGAAATCATGTCAAAAAAAAACACTATAAAAACTATAAAAAATATATTTAATTTGATTTTTCTGAAGAAATCTATTCGTGAAATTAGTCAAATGTTTAAGTGACAATTGCTGACTAATTTTCACAGCTAAATGAGCCCAGTTTTTATTATTACCAAGATAAATAGTTTTTCCATAATTTTGGTAAAAAAAGTTTTGAAAAATAATTTTAAACAACACAAATAAAAATATTTAATTAATTTTTTCTGGGCAGAATTCGATTCGTAAAATTAGTCAAATGTTTAAGTGACAATTGCAAAATAGTTTTGACAGCTAAATGGGACCAGTTTTTATCATTAGCAAAATAAATAGTTTTTTTAACGTATTTCTGTAACAAGATTTCTAAACAATTAACATTAAAAACCATAAAAATTATATTTAATTTATTCATTCTGAAAAAATGTAATTGTAAAATTAGTCAAATGTTTCAGTGACAATTTCAGATCAATTTTAACAGTTAAACAAGATCCGTTTTTATCATTAGGAAGATAAATTGTTTTTCCAACGTTTCTGTAAACATATTTCTAAAAAAACATTTTAAAACTATAAAAAACATGTTTAATTCATTTTTCTCTGAAAAATCTATTTATAAAATTGGTAAAATGTTTAAGTGACAATTGCAGTCTAATTTTGACAGTTAAATAAGTCCAGTTTTTATTGTCAGCAAGATAAATAGTTTTTCTAACGTTTCGGTGTAAAGTTTAAGAAAAAATAACATTAAACATCATCAAAAAATATGTTTAATTCATTTTTTTAAAGAAGTTTATTCGCAAAATTAGTCAATTGTTTAAGTGACAATTGGTGGCTAATTTTGACAGCTAAATAAGCCCAATTTTTAGCATTAGCAAATTAAATTTTTTTAACGTTTCTGTAAAATAAATTATAAAAAATAACTCTAAAAACCATAAAAAAACATGTTTAATCCAACTTTTCGTGAAATTAGTCAAATGTTTAAGTGACAATTGCATGCTAATTTTGACAGTTAAATAAGTCTACTTCTTACCAAAAGCAAGATAAATAGTTTTTTTTAACGCTTCTGTGAACAAATTTATATTGTAAACATTTACAAAAAAAATTATATAAGTGGCAAACTGATAGATGTCTCTAGTAAAGACCTCGTTACTAAACTTTGCACCATTCAAATCTGCCTATAATCCATAAATAAATTAATATCATACTACGATGATAATTGTGTTTACAAGATAACTTTTGGGAAAAATCCAATTACATTTTTGTATCAGTTGCTCCTGCATTTCTTATTTTAAAATACCGACTAAGCGGGAAAATGTTACTCGTCAGCATAATACTTTCTTCTTATTTTTGTAACACGCAGGTATTACTATACCAGTTCTATTCTATTGAGCTAACTGAAACACTGCGCTGTTTATTTTTTGTATCATTCCTAGATTGCTCGTCTGGCTAGTAACTTTTACTGATCCACCTACAACTCAACATCTTTTTCTTAGATATTAGCAGAATATCACTGTTTAATTTGTTATACTTTGAGTTTCAGCTTTATAGGTCACCGCACCTTTCAATTATTTTTGCTATGCTTTTCGGTTGTTTACCTGTAATTTCAGACCGTAACCTATTTACAAACGCGCTTGGTCAACTGTAAAATTGCTTCCTTCCTAACCCACTTTTTTCAAGTAGTTAACAAGTTGAATATTTGACTTTTTCGAGGTTGCTAGTAAATTTTTCTTTGATTGTCTCTAAAATCGTAGAAAGTGTGTAAAAGATTGGCACAGCAAATAGTGGGTAAAAGACAACTTCGATTGTCATGATGATTCAAAACCATACACAATTGAGATGGTTATTTTAACTCAATCGAACCCAACTTATCAAATCAAAACCAAGTACTAGAAATGATGAAAATCAAAAATAATCTCTCATTGTGCCGAGTTCGCACTCATCAAATTATTTAATGTACTTAATTGCGTCTGTAAAGCAATTGCCACAAAATGACGTCTTCTAGTTTTAAATGAATAAATTGCGCTTTTCATGAATATTTATTAATTAGCGGTTTCCTATACTGCTTATTTTAATTAAAAGATACTCACGCATGACTCTTAGAAAATACAGAACTGTTTTTAATCTATATTTTCTGTTTTTCATACAAAATTTTATTTTCAGGAATAATCATATCGATGCCGTTTCTTCTATTGACTTTTATAGTCTACGCCCTTTTACCAGAACGCAATCTACACAGAAAGTCCCTAATGTGTTACGTGATAACATTATTCGGTGCTTACTTATTATTGGCCATCATGCAAATATATCCGAACTCGGTGGAATTCGAAACATGCAAGGTTTTAGGTAAAGTTAATCACACATAAGTAATATAATTCATTAACTGTGACTATAATTACATTTGCAGCCTTGTTGTGCCTGTTCTGCTTCATGGTGTCTTTCTTTTTCATGAACATTATGTCAATCGACATGTGGTGGACTTTTAGGTAAGTACAAATACTTTCTATAAAACTTTTACATTTCCAATTATGGTTTTTTTCACACAAATCAATGCGGAAGCTATTAGATAGGTTGTAGAAAGTATTAATTTGCAATGCATTTGAATTTTTCTTTTGGAAAACTAGAAAAGTATGTAGTAAACATTGCTTAAAGATATATACGACGCCATCAATCTATAAGCAAAAAAAGAGAAAGAAGGAAATCTTTTTCATTATTTCGCCATACTTGAAATAAAAAAGATGCCGTGGGCACTCGGGGGTACTGAAACTAACAACATTGTAGAGCAGTAGTTCCAGAACAGATCTTTGAGATACCTCGGATTAAATTTTTCTTGTGTGAAAATGTCAAACCTTGTCCAACTTGTTTCCTAAACCTATAGAAAATTTAGTTTAGCCATCAACAAAACCGTTGCCGTTCCGCTGTTAGTTGTTTTGATTTCAGAACCAAAGACACTTCGAAGTGACAATCAGCCAGAATTAGTTATGACGGAGAAAGCCTTTGCCGTTACTTTTAGGTGAGACGCCTGTAAAATACGTTTCTTAGATACGTTTCTTTGTCTTTTGAAAGAACGTCGACGTCTTGCAGATTGCATTGCAAGACTGAATTAAGGTTGAAGTGACGAGTAAATAGTTATTGTTGGGGTAACGGTCTAACAAAAGTTCCATGAGCGATCTACAACAGTGGTTTCACGACAGGTTTTACATCTCGTTGTGTTGAACTAGTGCACAATTTCACTCAAAAAGTTTGTTTGCTTAGCTAAGATTGGGCGAGTTAAACCGCGAGCAGAAAAATGTCGTTGTAGAGGAGTTTCGGAAACAGTCGTTCCGACGTGTAGAAGCTCTTGCTTACAAAGAATTGATTTACTTAGTTATTGATCTTATCTGGTCTGGGTGATTTCTTCGATTACGGATTTAAGATCAGACGAATTGAACTTTGGACATAAAGATGCTATTGCAAAGAAGTCTTTTGTCAAAACTTCTTTTTATTACTCGTTCTACGCATGACGTGATTACTTTTTTATTCAAATAAAACATCCCAGAGTCTAAAAGAGGCATTTATTGGATATGGAGCAAAACTAGTTGATTAGAGAAATTTTGGAAAGAGTCATTCCGACATGTAAAAACTCTTGCTTAGAAATAATTGAATTTTTGATTTCATCTAGTCAGTGATAATCACGGCTAATTTTTTTTCAAGTTTAGAAGGTGCGTAACTGTGACTGCAAAAAATCTATTGTAGAAGAAGAAGAATTTTGTGGGGGATGTGGCAATTTTAAGTTAATTCCACTGCCTCTCTCTCTTTATCATTCTCGGAATTAATGTATTCTATATATATCTCATTGCAAATAAAAATCTATCATTAGGATTTGATTTTGAATAAAAAAAGCTTGGTTCAAAAAAGTTGAATTTGTAATAAATTTATTTTTTAGCGGACTACGTGGTTTTACTGGCACAAGAAAGCAAAAAGAGAAGAAAAGGTTGATTCTGTACAACGCATATGCGTGGGGAGTTCCTTTAATACTTGTAATATTAGTAACTGTACTAACGCACACTGAGTCTATACCCGATGAGGCTTGGTACAACCCCGGTATTGGAGAAGGGCGTTGCTGGTTTCGAAGTAATACATCAAACAACTTTAATTCAAACTATAACTATGACTTTTTCAGGCGAATCCGCAAACTTACTATATTTCTACGGACCCATCGCGTTGATCATATTAACCAACATGGTTCTGTTCTGCATCACGGCGTTAAAAATAAAAAAGACGCATAAAGAAACCGAGATGTTGACAAGGCACGACAGCAACAAGCATACGTATGAGCGTGATAAACAAAGGTAAGCTACTCATGGTGATTTTTCTGTTAAAATAATAACTTAAATTTTAGATATTACTTGTTCCTTAAGTTGATGTTAGCTATGGGCGTTAATTGGTCCATGGAGATAATATCGTGGTTGGTGAACTGGCAAGTGGCTTACGTGCCACAAAGCGTTTGGTACATTACAGATTTTTGTAATGCGCTTTACGGAATGTTTATATTCTTTATATTTGTTTTTAAGAAGAATATTTGGGAATTACTAAAGCAGAGGTAAGATATGACAGCTAGTGTACGCAGTGTTAAACAAAGATTTTTTAGGTTTGTTTCAAGAAACGGCAAACCACTTTTGACTAAATCTGTGATAGACGGTGCAGAATCGGAGAGCATCCCGAAGACGCAAGCCATAAACGATAGTAGCATAATTATGAGTGATACAAAATTAGATTTAGAGTTAAAATAATTTTATAGACTGAATAAATGTTACCTTGTTTATTACTTTGTTTCTAATCTGGGTGTTCTTTTATGAAACAACAGAGTATAGAATTGTAAACGACGAGAATGTTTTTGAATGATTTGGAAGAATCAATGTCTAAATGCAAAGATAATTTATTGCATATACACTCTTTTTAGTATGTGAGAAATGTAAAAGACTCTTTAGTTCTTTACGATTAAGTTGAGATGATTAGTAATCGAGGATAACGCGGAATTATCTAGTACAAAGCTATAGTTTATAGTATATATAGTTTAAGCTCTATGTTCTTATTTAATTTTTCATTATTGAAAATTAGAAGATAAATTTTAGACAACTTAGAGTTTAGCTTTTTGTGTGATTTAAAGAAGGCACATTAACTTTTATTGCAAATGCATGTCTCTAAGATAGTTCAATCTCTAATAAAATTTTTGAAGCACGTTAGTCTCTAATGGTTTTATTTAGTTTTGTAAAGTCTATAAATCCTAACGATAAACAGAAAAATATTGTCGTCGATTGCAGTTTGATCATAAAAAAAATTGCATTGAAAAAGACAGAATTTAAAAGACTTAATTTGTTTATTTTACACTAAAGTTTGTAAGCATTGTGCTTTATAAATATATAAAAGAAAACAACTTGTTTAACATCTGGTAAACAATTTATAGCTTTAATAAATTTGACAGAAAAGTACTAATTGAAACATTCTGTATAAATATATAACGAGCATGAAGGTTGGAACCACTGAATTTTTGCTTTAGAAGTATAAAGTTGGCAATCTTGTAATTATTGTAATGGCGAACGTGTTTGTGAATAAAACGTAATAAATCGTAGTACTAATATTTTCACTTTAAGCGAATAAAATGTTATGCAATAAAGTTTAAGTTAAGGTATAGTTTCTGTAAAATCATTTGAAATAGTTTTTATTCAAAATTTCGTTGATAAGTTTAGCCTAAAAGGTACGAAGCGTGTTACCGGTTTTTCTAAAAACCAACCACAATGTCTATGCCACCGTATTTATTGGGGCCCAATCCTTGGGCCACAATGATGGCACAGCAACAACTAGCAGCGGCGGCTCATGCACAAGCTCAAGCACAAGTTGCGGCAGCTCAAGCACATGCGCATGCATTGCAACAACAAATACCACCGCCGCATCCCAAATCTGATCTTATAACCGAAGACAAACTTCAGGAGAAAGGTGTGTATTTAATAAATTTGAAGTGTAGTTTAATTGCGGTTTTATAGCACAAAAGTGGCATCAACTACAATCGAAACGATTTGCCGATAAACGTAAGTTAGGTTTTGTCGATGCTCAGAAGGAGGATATGCCACCTGAGCATATTCGGAAAATTATTCGGGATCATGGTGATATGAGTAGCCGGAAGTATCGACACGACAAGCGCGTTTATTTAGGGTATTAGTTTTAATTGTTACGATTTAATCTTACATTTATAATTTTAGAGCACTTAAGTACATGCCACATGCAGTCATGAAGTTGTTAGAGAATATGCCGATGCCTTGGGAACAAATCCGTGATGTACAGGTGTTGTATCATATAACAGGGGCCATTACCTTCGTTAACGAAATTCCATGGGTAATTGAACCTGTATACATTGCACAATGGGGGTATTAGACGTCGTGTTTGTTTTAAACGAAATTATGAATATATTTGTAGGACTATGTGGATTATGATGAGACGAGAAAAAAGAGACAGACGTCATTTTAAGCGTATGCGTTTTCCACCGTTTGATGATGAGGAACCGCCTCTAGATTATGCCGATAACGTTTTGGACGTTGAGCCTTTAGAAGCCATACAAATTGACTTAGACACAGAAGAAGATGCACCGGTTTTGAAGTGGTTTTACGACCATAAACCTTTAGTAGGGACTAAGTATGTCTATTGGTACCAGCAATGATGGTGTTTTAATCCAGTTGGTTTTAGACACGTTAATGGTCCAACTTACCGCAAGTGGAATTTGCAACTGCCCATGATGGCAACGTTATATCGGTTAGCCAATCAGTTATTGACTGATTTGGTCGACCAGAATTTCTTTTACTTGTTTGATACTAAGAGTTTTTTCACGGCCAAGGCGTTAAACATGGCTATTCCAGGTGGCCCCAAGTTTGAACCTTTGATTAAGGACAGCAATCCTGCGTAAGATTTATTTTATGTTGTGACTATACAGAGTGAGGCAATTAAATATAATAACCTTGCGCTTAACGTTTTACAATCAATTAACAATTTTTGTTTACAGGGATGAAGATTGGAATGAATTTAACGACATTAACAAGATTATTATACGACAACCGGTGCGTACCGAATACCGGATTGCCTTTCCTTATCTATACAATAACTTGCCACATTTTGTGCATTTGTCTTGGTAAGTAAAATTATAATTTCTGCACCGTGTATATAATAGTTTAATTCACATCTATTTGGCTTGTTGTGTCTAATAGCAACAAGTTACTAGCGGTGTGATAAAGCATTTAAAGTGAGTTAATTTATTTGGCATTAAAGTCATTGCTAAATTGCTGATTATCACTTACAAGAGGGACCCGCATCTACAAGATTTTGACTGAGAAGTCTATTTTCAGGTATCACGCACCTAATGTTGTCTACATTAAAACTGAAGATCCGGATTTGCCGGCTTTTTACTTCGACCCTCTCATAAACCCGATTTCACATAGACATGCCGTGAAGAGTTTGGAGCCGTTACCTGAAGATGACGAAGAATATATATTACCCGAAACTGTTCAACCTTTTCTACAAGAAACTCCTTTATATACTGATAATACGGCTAATGGCATTGCACTGCTATGGGCACCGCGTCCATTTAACTTACGCTCAGGTCAATTTCCTCTTGGTTTTTAATCTTCAACCTAATTGCAACAAAAATTACAGGTCGTTGCAGACGTGCCATCGACGTGCCGCTGGTAAAAAGCTGGTACCAAGAACATTGCCCGCCTGGTCAGCCAGTGAAAGTACGCGTCAGTTACCAAAAGTTACTAAAATACTTTGTGTTAAACGCGCTTAAACACCGAGCCCCCAAACCACAGAAAAAACGTTATTTGTTCAGATCTTTCAAATCGACGAAGTTCTTCCAGACGACAACTTTAGATTGGGTTGAAGCCGGTTTACAAGTGTGTCGTCAGGGTTATAATATGTTGAATTTGTTGATACACAGAAAGAATTTAAATTATTTGCATTTGGATTATAATTTCAATTTGAAGCCGGTTAAAACGTTAACTACGAAGGAGAGGAAGAAATCAAGGTTTGGAAACGGTGAGTTTGATGTACTGAGAGATCATTAATTAGAGTTTATGGAGTAAAGTTTTATACACATTATTAATCACGGTGTAGTTGAAAATATTGACTTTGTTCTAGCTTTTCATTTGTGTCGCGAAATCCTCCGTCTTACAAAACTAATAATCGACTCGCACGTTCAGTACCGTCTGAACAACGTCGACGCGTTCCAATTGGCCGATGGTCTTCAATACATTTTCGCCCACGTGGGTCAACTCACTGGAATGTACCGGTATAAATACAAACTTATGCGACAGATAAGGATGTGTAAGGATCTGAAGCATTTAGTTTACTACAGATTCAACACGGTGAGTTTGTGACCTTGTAAATGTTAGTTTCATGTTGGGTTTACAGGGTCCTGTGGGTAAAGGTCCCGGTTGTGGGTTTTGGGCACCTGGTTGGCGCGTTTGGTTATTTTTCATGCGCGGAATAACACCGTTGTTAGAACGTTGGCTTGGTAATTTACTCTCGCGTCAGTTCGAGGGGAGACACTCAAAAGGCGTGGCTAAAACCGTTACGAAGCAAAGGGTGGAGTCTCACTTCGATTTGGAGTTGCGAGCGTCAGTTATGCACGATATCGTCGATATGATGCCTGAAGGTATTAAGCAGAACAAGGCTAGGACGATTCTGCAACATTTATCCGAAGCTTGGAGGTGTTGGAAGGCTAATATTCCGTGGAAGGTAAGGATTTTTTTTTTAATTCTATGATTATTGTAACAAGAATGATGAGTCGCGCAGGGGTCCGGAAATCAGTCAAAGTGTAGGCTGACAGTTTTTGCTGGTATTTGCGTAGGTAAATCAAGTAGAAATTGGACAACGCGCTTTCTGACTTGTTACGTCAATTTTTAAGTTGAATGTACCTGAACCGTAATTTTGTAGGTGCCAGGTTTGCCAATTCCTATCGAAAATATGATCTTGCGTTACGTTAAAATGAAAGCTGATTGGTGGACTAACACTGCTCACTATAACAGAGAACGTATCCGACGTGGAGCCACTGTCGATAAAACAGTCTGCAAAAAGAATTTAGGAAGACTGACACGGTTATACTTAAAAGCGGAGCAAGAGCGCCAACATAACTATTTAAAAGATGGTCCTTACATATCTCCAGAAGAAGCTGTTGCTATCTATACAACCACCGTGCATTGGTTAGAGTCGAGACGTTTTGCGCCAATTCCGTTTCCGCCTTTATCGTACAAACACGACACCAAGTTGCTGATCCTCGCTTTGGAACGACTGAAAGAAGCTTACAGGTACAATACAATTTTTTCTACGGCAAGTGATGAATCGCGCAGGGGTCCGGAAGTTGGTCGATATGTAGACCAACGGTCTTGGCTTAATTTTGTGTAGACAAAATGGGTCGAGGCTGGACAACGCGCTATCTGATGCATATTTTGAAACATGTAAAAAAAATAACCTTAGGGAATTATTATAGTTAGAAGTTGGTACTTTTTAGCGATTTAAAGTTTTGTTTTTATATAACCAATCAAATCATCTGATGTTAGAAACGACAAAACTTAACCTCAATAATATTTAGTGTAACTGAAAAAACTTATTTTATACGCGAAGTAAATTAGCGGTCATATTAATTGCAGATTTGTGCTAGTATTTGGATTAAAGCCCTCGAGCTAAAGCTCTCTGATTTTAATCAGATTATTAATGCCAAAATTATGTCTCGACCAATGAATGTTCAAATTTGCATATTTTTCATTACAAATACCAAAATTTTTCAATGATTTTGCTGTCAATTATTACCATACGCAATACATTTTCTAATACGGAGAACTTTGGTTCTGGAATTATTCGTAATGGTTTTTTTTTTTAAATAATAACTACAAGTTAGGCGATTGGAACTGGTAAAATGTTTCTATTTTGATTTTATCTGTATAGAACCATCCAAATTGTTAACGGTCGTCTAGACCCCTGTGGAAAACCATATTATTTCCGAATGTAACAGAATCTTCTAGAACTATGTGGAATTATCCAAGTTATTCCAGAACCATTCATATTATTCTAGAATGTAACAGAATCTTCTAGAACAATGTTGATCTTGTCGGTTAGTTCTTTCGTTACTAGCTGTATCAACTTCACTTCGTCTGTTTATAGAAGCTTCTAGACTCCGTAGACTAGTTCCGTTTGTTTGGAAATGCTGTCAACGCCATAAGGGCAGGTTTTGGCGGGGGGAAAAGCAAACGACATTGACGATGATCTTGTTTTGGTTGATCTGCATTCTGATCGTTGCTACATAGGACCATACGAACCAAGCGTAGATCATGGACCATTTCATCGATTTCTAGAGAAGCGGTTTGTTGTCTACTGAGAGGACGCTGTTTCTCTTCAGAATTGGGTACAGCTTGGCGATGACCATGAAAGTCTTCACTGTCCCTGCGAGTGTTTCTTCTATGTGAGATGTCGGTTGGAGTGTATGTCTAAGTATATCTCGTCTTCTTCCTTGGGGTTTTAGCTCGAAGGCTTTCATCTAAAATTTTGTCTTGACTAATGAATGTTCAAATTTTTTACTCACGTTTGTCTAGACGTACTATTAGCTAATGGCATACCCGAATCGTCCTGTAAAATTTCTAAAAGTGTAAGGAAAAAATTAGGTATATGATATTATATGTAAGTCGCTCGTAAGCCAATCAATGATCGTTGTAAACCGAATGCACCACGCTTCCAAATGACTCACTATTAATATCGCAGGTGTGTCTTCAAGTTTAATCGTTTATCCTACAAATACTTCAACGACTTGATCCAAAATTACTTCTTGAAATTGTTGTTAGTAACCAATGTCCACATTCGTTCGTGCTCCATCTTATCGACTTCCCTCGCTATGATAATACGAGAAAATTAAATCGCGTCGTAAAAATAGAACTTAATTTTTACCTCAGCGAACCTCTCACAAGCAGCACATACGAAACGAAATCAAACCACCCATTTATTACCTACATGATATGCGAATATTTAAAAATGGAGGCCTCACTGAGCGCATTGTTAGATTTCACATACCGTCCTTGTTACATTGAGAAGGGAATTGCCTTTTTTATTATGTATCCATACGTCAAGATAACCGTTAATGCTTCGTATGTAAAAGGTGCGTTCCGGAACAAAATTCATACAGTACGCAACCTAAATCAAAATATTTTTAACATAACACATTCATATTCCAGAACATTCTAGAACCATCCAAATAATGTTCCGCGTATTTTGTCGATTTCGTTAGATAGAGCTTCCTCGTTTTCCAAACGATTTTTTTGTTACTCGTATCAACGTGGGCTTTGATGCAACGTCACTTTGTCGATCACAATGGGATTTTTCCAACTTTTTGTTACCCGCCATATCAACGTCACTTTCTTTGTTTGCGGAAGCTTCTAGACACCGTAGACTAGTTCCGTTTGTCTGGAAGTTTTAGCTCAACGATACAAGTGCAGTTTTTGACGGAGAGAAGAGGGAGCTCTAATCCTCGCCTTATCTCAATCAGCTCGTATGTAAAAGATTTTGCGCACCTTTTCTGACTACTACTGTTTTTTTGGCTTTTGCGACACTTGTCGTTAACGTTCACTGGAGCATCGATTGGCAAACGACATTTACCATGAATTTGTTTTGGATGATATGCATTCTGGACGTTGCTACATAGGGCTATACGGGCCAAGATCGTGGTGGACCATTTCATAATACGAAGAAATTAAATCGCGTAAAAATAGAAGTTAATTCTTACCCTAGCGAACCTCTCACAAGCAGTATCTCAAAAGTCCTGAAGGACTATTGGTCTACCGGGTGACTGTGGTTTTTCAGTTTCGGACACCAACTGCTACTGGAGCATCTATTGGCAAACGACGTTGACGATGATTCATAGCGCCTTTTCATTTCCTTTTCGTTATCACTTCGTACGACCATACTGTCCCAGCATAGATTATATTGGGCCATATTATCGATTTGTAGACGAGCAGTTTGTTGTCCACTGAAAGGACGCATCTTCTCTCCAGAATCGGGTACAGTTTAGCGATGACTACGGAAGCCTGCACTGTTCTACGCGGACGTGTTTCTGCTAAGTGAGGTGAGGATCTGATTCTCTGAGTAACTATTGCGTTGTTTGATCTCGAATTCACCAGTACGGCGATGTCGTCGGCGTGCGTCGCTTTGGTATTATTTACCATGTCAGATATGAAGGCGTACAGAGTAGATCCTAGAACGGATCCTTACGGTATTCCGGTTTCTATTTTTGAGGACTTGGACGTGCGCAGTTACGATCGTAAAAACTTTAGCTCCTAATCAAGAATTTCCAAGAAAACAGCGCCGTTGTGTTGTTGGTTATATCCTCTACGTCACGACTTACGGAATCCGAACTATTTTTTATGTTTTCGCGTAGAGTTTGTCCTGTAATCTACAGTAATTTACCTGTAAACGAGGCGTAAATCTACGACAGGGCGTGGTTGTAACATGGCTTCGGAAGAACAACTGCGTGAGCGGACAACTAGGCATGACTCATCAATGGGTAGTGAACTAGGCTGCAGCCTTCTAGGAATCTGGTTCTAAAATAAGAGGTTCCAGTAGACATTTTTTACGCTGCTGATTCTGTTTCTAGTGGTTGATTTCACTTCCGCTTTTTTGTTTAAAAAATCACTTATAGTAGTGTTGATGAGGGCGATCGTAATCTTCTTTCTATGTAGAAATAGATAATGGTTTAGGTTTTTGTTTTACTCCACTCGTTAGATGGCGACTGTTGTTTTTTCTTCTTTACAAATCCATGTTGACATGGAATCCTCCGTTTTCCGAAGCGATTTTTGATCCGTGTTGCGATTGAGTACTTTATTGCCAAGAGCTGTTCCTTTGGCTAATTTATTTTTGTATTTTTTAAATATTTTCTTAAATATATCTTAAGTATTTTCATGATCTCAACCAGTTGTCAAAATCTTAGGAAATTTAAATGCAAAGTACGCGTCTATGTATTATACTCATGCTTTACCTATGACTTTTCTTTCAGTGTGAAATCGCGACTGAACCAAAGTCAAAGAGAAGAACTGGGACTTATTGAGCAAGCGTACGATAACCCCCACGAAGCTTTGTCGCGAATCAAACGTCACTTACTGACTCAAAGAGCGTTTAAAGAAGTTGGGATTGAGTTCATGGACCTTTATAGTCACTTAATACCAGTTTACGACGTAGAACCTCTAGAGAAGATCACCGACGCGTACTTAGATCAATATCTATGGTACGAAGCCGATAAGCGTCGTCTCTTCCCTCCATGGATTAAACCAGCAGATACCGAACCTCCACCGCTTTTAGTTTATAAATGGTGTCAGGGTATCAATAATCTTCAGGATGTTTGGGACGTGACTGAAGGCGAATGCAACGTTTTGTTAGAGTCGAAATTCGAGAAGCTTTATGAAAAAATTGATTTGACTTTGTTGAATCGTCTTCTTCGGCTTATAGTCGATCATAACATTGCTGATTACATGACTGCTAAAAATAACGTCGTTATCAATTACAAAGATATGAATCACACTAACAGTTATGGTATTATACGTGGACTACAGTTTGCTTCGTTCGTGACTCAGTACTATGGTCTTGTGCTCGATTTATTAGTGCTCGGTTTGCAACGTGCTAGTGAAATGGCCGGACCACCACAAATGCCAAACGATTTTCTCACATTCCAAGACATACCCACAGAAGCTGCGCATCCGATTAGGTTATACTGCCGATACGTCGATCGTATACATATATTCTTTCGGTTTACATCGGAGGAAGCGCGCGAGTTAATACAGCGTTACCTAACTGAGCATCCCGATCCTAACAACGAAAACATCGTTGGGTACAATAATAAAAAATGTTGGCCCCGTGATGCCCGTATGAGATTAATGAAGCACGATGTCAATTTGTAAGTTTTTTAAATGTGTAGTACTTATATTAACCGAATTATTTTGATAGGGGGCGCGCAGTTTTCTGGGACATCAAAAACCGGCTACCACGCTCTGTAACCACAATCCAATGGGAAAACAGTTTCGTCAGCGTATACTCTAAAGACAATCCGAACTTATTATTTAACATGTGCGGGTTCGAATGCCGCATATTACCAAAATGTCGTACACAACACGAAGAATTTACTCACCGCGACGGTGTTTGGAACTTACAACACGAAGGAAGTAAAGAACGTACAGCGCAGTGCTTTTTACGAGTGGACGATGAATCTATGAGCCGTTTCCATAATCGCGTACGCCAAATCCTAATGGCGTCGGGTTCGACCACATTCACAAAAATCGTTAATAAGTGGAACACTGCCTTGATAGGTTTAATGACGTATTTCCGCGAAGCTGTCGTTAACACTCAAGAGCTTTTGGATCTGTTAGTCAAATGCGAAAACAAAATCCAGACTAGGATTAAAATCGGCTTGAATTCAAAAATGCCAAGTCGGTTTCCACCAGTGGTGTTTTACACGCCTAAGGAATTGGGCGGGTTGGGAATGTTGTCTATGGGCCACGTGCTCATTCCTCAATCCGATTTACGTTGGTCTAAACAAACAGATGTTGGTATTACGCATTTCCGGTCTGGTATGAGCCACGATGAAGATCAATTAATTCCGAATTTGTACAGATACATACAACCATGGGAGTCTGAGTTTATAGACTCGCAGCGTGTCTGGGCCGAATACGCTTTGAAACGCCAAGAAGCAAATGCTCAAAATCGACGTTTAACTCTAGAAGATTTAGAAGATTCGTGGGATAGAGGAATACCCCGAATCAACACGTTGTTCCAAAAGGACCGTCACACTTTGGCGTACGATAAAGGTTGGCGTATTCGAACCGAATTTAAACAATACCAAGTACTTAAACAAAATCCGTTTTGGTGGACGCATCAGCGCCACGACGGTAAATTATGGAATCTAAATAATTATCGTACGGATATGATTCAAGCGTTGGGTGGGGTTGAAGGTATATTGGAACACACGTTGTTTAAAGGGACGTATTTCCCTACTTGGGAGGGTTTGTTCTGGGAAAAAGCTTCCGGTTTTGAAGAATCTATGAAGTATAAGAAGTTGACTAACGCGCAGCGTTCTGGTTTGAACCAAATCCCTAATCGTCGATTTACTCTCTGGTGGTCGCCTACTATTAACAGGGCCAACGTATACGTTGGTTTCCAGGTACAACTGGATTTGACTGGGATTTTCATGCACGGTAAAATCCCAACGTTGAAAATTTCTCTCATACAAATTTTCCGAGCTCACTTGTGGCAAAAAGTGCACGAATCGATCGTTATGGATCTTTGTCAGGTGTTTGATCAGGAATTAGATGCTTTGGAAATCGAGACTGTGCAGAAGGAAACCATCCATCCGAGGAAATCGTATAAGATGAATTCGTCTTGTGCCGATATTCTTCTGTTTTCTGCTTATAAATGGAATGTGTCGAGGCCGTCGTTGTTAGCCGATACCAAGTGAGTTATAGTTGGCGTTAGGGGAAGTGTCTACTGTTGTGTTTTTAGGGATACAATGGATAATACAACGACTCAGAAGTATTGGATCGATGTCCAGTTACGTTGGGGCGATTACGATTCCCACGATATTGAACGATACGCTCGCGCCAAGTTTTTGGATTACACCACCGATAATATGTCTATTTACCCTTCACCCACCGGTGTTCTTATTGCCATTGACTTAGCTTATAATTTACATAGGTAAGTAACGTTTTGGTTTATTACTATTTAAGCGCGAACGAAAACTGGGTGTGGTTTAGAGCGGGAATAACAGGGAACCAATTCGAAAATAGATTGTCATTATGAATGTTTTAGGCGAAGCAACCTGATTTGTTACGGTTGACTAAAGGGCGTGGTTTAAAGGAGGGTACCAATAAATAGTTCAAAACTACGTTACTTTTTTGTTTTATCGCAGAATCATTTCAGTGCGTATGGTAACTGGTTCCCGGGATGTAAGCCTCTCATCCAACAAGCCATGGCAAAAATTATGAAAGCGAACCCCGCCTTGTACGTCTTGCGCGAACGTATCCGCAAAGCTTTACAACTGTACTCGAGCGAGCCCACCGAACCGTACTTATCTAGTCAAAACTACGGCGAGTTGTTCTCCAACCAAATCATTTGGTTCGTGGACGACACTAACGTGTACCGCGTCACGATCCACAAAACCTTCGAAGGCAACTTAACCACAAAACCAATCAACGGAGCCATATTTATCTTCAACCCGCGTACAGGACAACTCTTCTTAAAAATCATCCACACGTCCGTGTGGGCCGGACAAAAACGTCTGGGACAATTGGCCAAATGGAAAACGGCTGAAGAAGTTGCGGCCTTGATTCGATCGTTACCCGTGGAGGAACAGCCGAAACAGATCATTGTAACGCGAAAAGGAATGTTAGATCCTCTCGAAGTGCATTTACTAGATTTTCCAAACATTGTAATTAAAGGGTCTGAGTTACAACTACCGTTCCAAGCCTGTCTCAAAGTAGAAAAATTCGGCGATCTTATTTTAAAAGCGACTGAACCACAAATGGTGCTCTTTAATCTTTACGACGATTGGCTCAAAACAATCTCATCGTATACGGCCTTTTCGCGGTTGATTTTAATATTGCGCGCGCTACACGTCAACACCGAACGTACTAAAGTTATTCTGAAACCGGATAAAACTACCATAACGGAACCACATCATATTTGGCCGACCTTGTCCGACGACGAGTGGATTAAGGTGGAAGTACAACTCAAAGATCTAATTCTGGCCGATTACGGCAAAAAGAATAAGTAAGTTTCTGTACATTTTTGTTGCAGTTTTAACGCGGTTCTTTGTAGTGTTAACGTTGCATCGTTGACCCAATCTGAAATTCGTGATATTATTCTTGGTATGGAGATAAGTGCGCCCTCTGCTCAACGACAACAAATCGCTGAGATTGAAAAACAAACTAAAGAACAGTCACAACTCACAGCTACCACCACGCGCACTGTCAACAAACACGGAGACGAGATAATTACCAGCACCACTAGCAACTATGAGACACAGACTTTCAGTTCGAAAACAGAGTGGAGAGTACGGGCCATTTCAGCTACGAATTTGCATTTACGAACTAATCACATTTACGTTAGTTCCGATGATATTAAAGAGACTGGTTACACGTACATTTTGCCAAAGAACGTACTTAAAAAGTTTGTCACTATTTCGGATTTGCGAGCTCAGGTAAAACATTCTTTGTAATTTTGGTAAGTCTTTATTATGGGGATTTTTAGATTTGCGCGTTTTTGTATGGTGTTAGCCCGCCCGATAATCCGCAAGTAAAAGAGCTGCGTTGTTTGGTGTTGGTGCCACAGTGGGGTACTCACCAAACAGTTCACATACCACATACGCCTCCAAGTCATCCGTTCCTGAAAGAAATGGAACCTTTAGGTTGGATTCACACACAACCAAATGAGTTGCCACAATTATCCCCACAAGATATTACAACTCACGCGCGAATAATGACAGACAACACATCATGGGATGGTGAAAAAACGATTATTATTACTTGCTCATTTACTCCTGGTTCGTGTTCCTTAACCGCGTATAAACTTACACCGTCTGGTTATGAATGGGGCCGACAAAACACCGACAAAGGCAACAACCCGAAAGGTTACTTGCCAAGCCACTACGAAAAAGTACAAATGCTGTTATCGGATCGATTTCTTGGTTTCTTTATGGTTCCCACGCAAGGCAGTTGGAATTACAACTTTATGGGTAAGTTCCGTACGTTGTTTGAGTGAGCTAGTCTTATTTGTGGACGTTTAGGTGTTCGACACGATCCAAGTATGAAATACGAGCTTCAATTGGCCAATCCAAAAGAATTTTATCACGAGGTTCATCGTCCCGCCCACTTCTTGAATTTCTCGTCTTTGGAAGATGGCGATGGATCGGGTGCTGATCGGGAAGATGTTTATGCATAAATTAATTGTTTGTAATTATTAGTGTTAAGAAATAAAAGTATATTTGCTTTTTCATAACGTTGTGAAGGATTTTATTTTCTTTCCGTTATTTTTCTGTTTTTAAATGCAGGTGGTGTTAGTGATAAACTAGGACACTCTGAAGATGTATTCGTAGACAATGGATGGAAATTTACAAGTCACAAGTTTACGAAGAAAATTGACTCTTCTTGGGACACAGTCTTAGTTTATAACAAGGAAAGACTACCATCAGACGAGCACGAAAGTATTAATGAAAGCAAAACCAAAAATTCCAATCGGGGAACTAAGGTCATTCAACTCGCCGAAAAACTGAACATAACCTCTCGGTTACAAAGGCGAATCAATCTTTGTACGGCTGCGAAAGAGAGCATCTGCCACTCATCCGCAGCCGAGCCATTTTCCAGGACTTCCCAAAAAAAGGATGGCTCTAAGACTAAGCCGAACCTTAACGCACGCACACTAATTCATCTCGCGTCCTGAGAAACGGATATTTGCCACGTCGATTTTGATCCATTTCACCATAATTTTCCTGGAAGATTCAACTGCTTCGAAGAAGGGCGTTACTATCAGAATCAACTACGAGTCATACTCCAAACCGGCCTAGGGAACCAATAAGCAGGTAATTTGAAGTTATATTGTCTCGCTTCAAACGATTCGGGACTTTTTATGAGTATATGCGAAACGTTAAAAATTTCGGGTACCGTTTCGGGCGTGCTATAGATTATAGAAAAAACAACGCGAGGAGAGGAAGAGTTAATACTAGTTCCGATTTCCACCTACCGTTAGGTCAGAATTGTTTTAGGAGTAGCAACCTGATTGCTACGGTTGACAAGGACGGTGGTTGAAGAGGGAGGTACCAATAAGACAATAGTTGAAAACCGTTGTTACCTTTTTATTTTACGGAAGAATCTTCAGTTCTTAAGGTATGGTTCCCGGACTGTAAAAGCCGCTCATCCAATCATGACAAAGTTTATAATAGCGAATTCCGGTTTGTACGTGTTACGCGAACATATCCAGAAAGCTTTACAACTATATTCAAACGAGACGACAGAACCGTACGTATCTAGTCAAAACTATGGCGAGTTATTTTCCAACCAAATTATTTGGTTGATGCACGACACTAACCCATACCGCGTCACAATCAACAACACCTTCGAAGGCAATTTAATCACAAAATCAATATATATATCGGACCCCACGTTGGACGCCAAAATTTGTTATGTTAAGAGCGTTAACCTACAGTAGGCAGGCAATTTTCTATATAAATTTACAATTATTTTACAAGACACTATCAATTTTATTTCTCTAACAACTGAACGTGTTACATTTTGGCGCCCGAGCAGTGTTTTATTTAGAATTATAGCTTTCTGAGGTTAAAAGTAGGCAGTGATTATTAGACTAAGACTAACCACGACAAAGAAAAAATTGGATATCTGGCAAATATACCTTGCAATCAATGTTTAATTTCTTTTTCTATATTAATTCTTGGTTCGACTTTTCTGCGGCTTGTGAAGTGTACTGCGGTGTTCTTTGTCGGGTTTACGGTGTTCCTACAGTCGGTGTACCAACTTGACAAGTTATTCATGGTAAACTGCATCCCATCGACGATCTATTTTAGAAATCTCTAACTTACCATTACTGCGCTTGTGGGTGCGTCGGAATGTCGAAAGTGAAAATGTTTAGTTTTTTTTGCCTTAGATTTAGATGTGTTCAACTCACACAAAACGTAGGTTGATGAGGTGTTCAAACAGATAAGGTGGAGCATCGGTTGCGAGATGCTGTTGTAGAATAGCTTAAGTAGAAGTTTCTGATGC
The DNA here is from genome assembly GCA_035610365.1 of Aquatica leii. NCBI lineage: Eukaryota > Metazoa > Arthropoda > Insecta > Coleoptera > Lampyridae > Aquatica > Aquatica leii. The sequence continues at coordinate 13,327,805 of CM069438.1, forward strand.
CAAACCATGTCGAACGCTTTTTATATGTCGAGAAAAGCCACTAGCTACGGTTTGAATTTTTTCTGGCTTTGGGAGAAGAATGACGTGAGCAGTTTTCCATTAGGTTAGAAATAGATCGTGGAGTCTAAGAGAGGCGTTTAACATGGCGGTGGGGATAACCACGCCCATAGCTGGGAAGAGTCGACTCGCTCGATTGCTGGTTCCATCTGGTCGTGTAATTTTCTTTTCATTAAACCGAAAATAATGTTTTATCGCTTCCAGCATTGTGTGTTTCATTTGCGTGGTTGGAGCCTAGCACAAACTGGAACGCTATCGTGCCGGTTTAATGTCTTCGTGCGTAAAGCTGAACTATTTTTCCAAGTTGGCTGCAATCAGTTCTGCCTTATCGTCGTTGGAGTTGACAATACCACTGGGTCCTCGTAGTGGTGGGATCCTTGGCGATTCAGAATTCTTCAACGCCTTTACCATTTTTCAGGCGCTTCCGTCATTGGGGTTGAGCGACTCGAGTGTCGTATTCCATGCATGGTTAGTACTCATCAAACTCCGTCTTTGTTTCGGACTGTATTCATTCGAGGTATTGCGTGTCTCTGGTAACTGTCTTCGTTGCAGCTTTTACAGTACTTCGATTAGCTCGAGTTAAATCGTCTGCAGTTGTGCTTTGTGATTACGGGAATCTTGGCCAGGAAACACTCGATTTCTACTTCGTAGGCTGGCCATTGTAGTCATAACTACAATTTCTAGTACATACTGTCCATTTGCTTGAGGGGATTGTAAGTCGGCTCCATCGGTTAGTCTGCAATAACGTTATGGCGTGGACAAACGTAATTGAACAAGATCATACCATTAGCGTTAGTGTTGGCAAGCCGTAGGTCATGGTGAGCCCTATCACCGACATGTAAAGCAACAGCTTGTTGTCCACGGATAGGACGCTGTTTCGGACACAGCTTAGACATGACTGTGGATGCTCGAGCTGCGACGTTGTGAAGATGTCTGTCCAGAACGAGGCATCATGGATGCTTCGGGATATCGGAAGTGAAGATGTTGTACAGCAGAAGACACAGGACTGATCTTTGAGGTACTCCAACTTGGATTCTTCTCGGGTGGTACTTGGACATGTTTAACTCCACTCGAAACGTGCGGTTGATAATAATAATTATGATGAGGTAAGAACGGATGAGTTACTCCATTGGTTGCGAGATGCTGTTGTAGAATAGCTTCAGTTAGGAGTCCCTGATGCCAAACCATTTCGAACGCCACTCCAATGTGAATTTTTCTTTCGAATTCCGTGTCAATCTTCTTGGTGACTCGCAAAACCGGGGGTGTCGTCTAGTATAATTTTCAAAAACCAAACTTTTCCTTCGGAATCGCTTTATTGGCGTCGACTTCTCTCTGCCACCTAGCTACAAATGCTCGCTCTAACGACTTACCTAATATCGACAGCAAGCTGATAAGACGGTAATTCTGCAACACTGCGAGGTTTTTCACCGGTTTCGGGAAAAGAATGACGTGAGTCGTCTTCCATTGGGTCGGAAATAGACGGTGGGAAGAGTCGGATCGCTCGATTGCTGATGCTTTCTGGTCCGTGTAATTACCTTTTTATTAACTTGAAATTAATCTGTCTTATCTCTTCCGGTGTCGTGTGATCGATTTGCGTGATGAAACCCTCGGATAATCGATTCAAAACTAATCTGTTGACTCGGTGAATCCTTGCCGGTTTGATGTCTTCGTGTTCCTCTGAGTTTGCGATGCCTTTGGGTCTTCACTGTGAAGGGATCCTTCAGCGGCTTTACCATTTTTCAGGCGCTGTCGTCTTTGGAGTTCAGCGACTTAAGCTTTGCTTTCTATGTTCAGTTGGGATGCTTGTCAATCTCCGTTTTTGCTTCAGACTGCATTCCGTTGAGAATCCTGTGGTCTTCGGGGTTCCTGCAGGTGCGTTGCCATCTGCTACGTTTGTCGATTCTTCACTCTAATCATCTGTTGTTGCGGGTCGGTGCGGTACTTGGTGGGGGTCTTCGAATAGCTAGAGTTAGAACGCTTACCGCTTGTTGCAGTTGCGCTTCGCAAGCGATGACTGTAACCTTGGTCAGGAAATGATCAATATCGTAGGTTGGCCATACGACGAAGTTGTACTCTTCCGGTTCAATAGTAGTCGGCTCACCAAGTTGTAGTCCGAACTCAACTCGTGCACCATCCAAATCTCGTGGGTGAGCTTGCAGTTCTGCATAGTTGCTTGAGTGGTATGGTAGTAAGTCGACTCGTTAACGTTATGGCGGAGACTAATGTAATTAAAAAAGTAATACCGTTAGGGTTAGCACGTAGGCTGTTCCAAGACGGATCCTTCGTGTTGAGGTCTTTACCAATGATCGTAGCGATGTTAGCGTTAGAAAGTGCGTCAAAATCCGCTTCTGTAAACGAGTTTCCTGATGAGTTGTAGGTAGCAAAAAGGTTGACTTTGCCTACCGAAACCGTGGGAACGACGACAATCGTCGCTTCGAAGTTTTTAAGCAGGGGCGTTGCTTTGTGGTAATGGTCCAACCCTTTTGATGTAGATCGCGGTGCCACCTCCTCTTCCGGTAGCTTGGTCATTTTGGTACATGACGGAGTTAGGTATTTTAGGATTGCAACACGCCCTAAGGTGTGTCTCGGAAACCAGAATAACGTCCAAGCGTTGTCCAAGCTATGTCTGTATGCGAAGTCCTGTAGTTCGTTTCTTTTCTCGAAGATGTCGTTTGCATTCCAAATGGCTAAGTCTAAAGAATGTGGTTTAAAGGGTGTATTATTCATACTTAACTCTTGTGTGCTTTCATAAACTCGAAGAACGGCTGCTGCGGTTTCTGTCACTGGAATTGGTGCTGGGATAGCCGGCGAAGCGGTAAATCTAGCAAAGCTAATTCCTTGGCGTGCTTGTCTTCATGGGGACGTGGGCCTCTGCTTCGGGTGCGTCAAACATCCCATGTAGTTGGCCGGCTGTGACTCGTGACCATCTTTGCGCGTCTTCCTACAGACAGTTGTGAATTATTCTTTACCACATTTCACACATCTCGGTATTGCTCTACAGCAATTCTGGGCGTGACCAAAACGTTGCTATCGATGGCATTGGCTGAAACCAGTCTTACTGTTTGGGGATTCAATATATACCCGAAAAATGTCCCACATAACGCTCCTTGATAATGTTCTTTGACGCGTTGGTTTTCGGTAGCTGCAACATGACCACTGGTAGATAGATTATGGTTGCCTACATATGCGTGACGTTCGTATACTGCATTCCGCGCGTCTAAAATCGTCTTCCGTTTTTTTCTCGGAGCCTTTGCTGATCGGAATGCCACGGATGATAAGTTTCGGTGCTTTTTCAGATTGGAGCATCTACGTGTTGGTGACTTTGACGGTGGAAACGTTTGCGGCGTCTTTATCTCGAAGACGTTCGTTGAGTAAATAAACGATCGAGCGACTCTTGCATCAACTTCAGCATCTTCGATAGATTAACCAGCATCATGGTAATCTAAAATATGCTTAGAGATCGAAACCGATCGGGGAGTATCGACGGTTATTACAAAACGGATCAATCGCCTCAGAAGATGACAAACGCTTCAGTTTGAAAATTCACCAGCAATAAATTGTGATGCTGAATGTAACATTAATATTATATGATCCTGAGTGGTGTATCTACCGACAATGTTCTTCAAACGTTTGCTTCATTTACCGAAGTGCAAGGAATGTGTTACGTGGTTTATCTCGTAACTGAAAGAGAGCGACGACTCAGTTGTTCCGGCGATAGAGTCGTAGGCTTCGTAGTGTTAGATTATAAAATAATTTAAAAAGGCGCCAGAACGATGAAAGACTAGAATGGGAGACATCGTTTAAATCTACCCGTAGCTGAAAAAGAACAAATGACAAGACTGAAGTTGCAACACAAAATATATAGTTATTTTATCACAGACAGTAGTTCGAAGAGGAGGAAGTGGACCCACCATACCATCCGAACTTGCTTGGAACAAGTTCGCCACAAGAGGAATAGGTTAAGTAAGGAAATGTTGCGAATAGAAAGGATATCTTACAAGACCAGTATAATGGGCTAAGTATTTGTGCGTGCTATGAGAGCACGTAGTTCCGCGAGGCACCTGCTTTACGGTTAATCCTCGCTTCTAGGTTAATATCAAGTCGGTAAGGAAAAGGATCTGCATCTAGACGGGGAAAATAATTTAAATTAAAATACAAAAGTACAAAAATTGTAGATTTAGAGAATCAAAGCGCACCGTATAACAATATGACACAACAAAACGATTTTATAATTAATTATGTTAACAACGTAACATGTACGTACGGTCATGCTACAATCGACATAACTACCAAAATGCTAAGAACTTAAAATAGAAAGTGTAATACATACAATTAGGTTTATTGAAGTAGGGGACTAGCTGACTGCGTATCATTATTACCTAAAACTTAATTGAATCTTGTTACAAGCTTTTTGGGTTTTACGAACCTTGCACGGCCAACTTACAATAGTCGGGATTAGGGGAGGTTCAAAGAAACAGGAAATTTGCTTAAGGGCGCCAGAGCTGATCCAAAGTAACTTTTCTATCTCGCTCAAGACAGAACGGTTCAAACTTGTAACACGATGTTAGGTTCGTAACCCTATACTCGGCTGTTCGAGTAGTCAACGTTTGTTATTAACTAACGACGAGCCAAAGAGGAAGGTATGTTGTCATAAAACAGCAAGTAACCACAATAACAACTTTAATTTAGAATCGTGCAAGCACCACCGGCCATTTTATGCAGTTGTCAAGTTAAAGAATTCGTCTTAAATGACAGTCACGCGAAAAGATCGGTAGGGGGCGTCCAAACCGGAATCTAATTTCAAGTCAATATACACAGTCGCACGTAATGAAAATTTCGTCCGTAACAATCTAACACAAAAGAAAACGTACATACGGTGTTATCACAAGTAAAACCTTTTTTTTAATTCATACGATCACTGAAAATAAGCGAATGCGCCAAGTTTTCGCCCAATTAACTTCGTAAATTCGGTAATTGTTTCCTCCAATATGATGCTATTTGTATTCAACCCCTCGAAAGTGTAGGCGGTGTTAGCTCCAGTGATGTCAAGTGGAAATTAAGATAAAGAACACAGGTAGAGGTATGGAAACCCGCTACAGACAATTATGGAAGAATCAAATTAAACCACAATACAAGAAATAAATTGTCACCCCAAATAAAAGCTTTCACTCAGATCGCCACAATATTCGATTGCAGTTCACATGGAGGTGTGTAAAATACTTAACAATGAAAGCCTTGTCGGGCGTATACAACGACGCTAGAAGATGTCTGCGTTTTTCAAACTTTACCGGAAGAATAAAATCGTGTTTGACAATTTGACATTCTATCCCTACTCCAACAACGAAAAGTGAGCGTACCGAGGATAAATTTAATACTAAAGAAGCGACGATTTTTAACTAAAATTACTTGCTATCATAAAGAGTCCTTTTAGTTCGACTACACACTCCGAATAAGTATCAAAAGAAGTAGAAAGTAAAAAACACAAACGCTCTCAAGATGCGAATTCTTCAAATCTTACTATTATAGCTAGGGGATTAAACTACAAAATAAGTTTTGGAAGGCACGAGATTACGATCTTTGTCTGCGCGCTTATGACCTTAGCTACGACGGTGATTATATAGACGAGAACTAGCCCAGTGGACCATACGATTTTTGATTGCAAAAATTGGCGAGAAGTTAAAAAAACGAACGGCAATCTGAATGTATGAATATACAGGACGAAAAAAAATAGGAAATCGTGCGGCAAATGCTAGAAATGCTTATGAAAGAAGAACAAGAAGATAAATGTAATAGATTATCATCTATATCACGCCACGATGACATGACTTAACGATGCTTCCGTGGCGTAAATAGACACAAAACACTGGTTTTAATCGGTATATCTGTAGTGGAAAATCCATTGTAACTGAAGGACCAACGTTTCGCACACTTTTTTAATGGCTTTATCACAAAAAAACATTTATTCTTTCTAATTTTGTTTTAACAAAGACTCCGACCGTGAAAGCCTCCGCTCTTACAAGATTGATTTTATGATTGAGAATTGAATCAATAAAGCAATTATCGTAGTCATTACCTTCTCGAGTATATCTGCTCTTATTATAAAAATATTTGAGATCAATATTTTATTATTGCTGAAGTAAAACTTCATGCGTGCATTTGTAGCGACAGTAAAAAAATTCGGCTAAAAATAGAAACAAATACTAATAAAACATAATGACCGAAGAATTTAAAAAATACACAGACGATAAGATCTAAGTTGATTAGAAGTAATTAACAGTTTATTTCAACATATATAATTAGAGAAAGGAAGTCACGGTTAATAAACAAACAAATTATTCTATGGATGAACATGAATTTGAAGAGAGAGGCTGACAAAAAGAACATTGCGCAGGTTCGTTAAACATCTACAAGACTACGTACGCAAAAGAATTTATTCAGTATTTTGTCGCAGTTGTCATAGTATTTATAGTGTGTTCACCTTGAAGCAAATCCACAGGTGTGTATAAACCAAAATAGTGATTAATCGGCTTAATTATGGTGGTACAAGACGCGTATCTGCCATTTTATTTTTGCGAATTGCGATCGATAATGGTCGCGAGTAAGTTGCGATTTTATGGTTTGGATCAGTGCGTTATGTTAATTAATTTTCACTCTCGTGATTAAGCGCTTATCTATTTATCTAACTTTGCGACATCGCTATCAGGTCAATTAGATCCTATTACTCACGTGAGTCAGATAGGAATCCCCGCTCCATTTATTAATTATGAATCATACTAATGAAATTTTTTGCTTTCAGGCAGCATTCCTCCGTTAATTACTGACTATCTTTGGCAACTACAATAATGGTAAGGTTTTTTAATGCTTGAATAGTTTGAAAGTTACTCTTCCGGTTTTATAGTCATGCTTCGGCAGAACACATTGCAAAAGAAAATTGATTTGTTTTATCACGGATTGGCTTTATTTCAGCGAAACGATTTCGAGGACGTAGACTTTTGCAAAGTTTGATTTTTTTGTCAATTACAAAAGTACTTACTTTTATTCGTTTTTTCTTAAATCGCTAAAATCGGAATTTCAGCCAAGCCCGCGCCTATAGCACTTTTGGCGCCCTTGTGCAAATTTAAAATATAACGCCCCAAATTTGTATTACGTTCATATATGAGTACAGATACGGGTTAAGTATTATTCTACACTATTGAAAAAAAATTAAAAAAAGTATTATCATAAATTTATTTTTATTTTTAACTTTTTGACATAATTCTAATTGTTCGTTTTCAGAATAATTTTTAAATTTATCAATATTCCATAAAAACGCGAAATTATTAGAGTAAGAAGAAAGTAATTGGAATCTCTCATCCACTGATGTTATGATTACATCTAGAGCATTAAAAAACAATCAACTTTGAAAGTTTCGTCGTAGATCGGTTCATCGTTACATTCATAAAATCAAATTGTTTTTTTTTATTTTTTGCGGTCTTAGACCTTTTTGTTTTTTGAATTTAAGTTCTCATGTCTAAGGTGGATGCTATTTCTTTAGTATCAATCAATAGATCATTAAAACCTTTATCGGAGCGATAAGCTTTGAAAAAATTAATCAAATTATTTGAATGATTACAACACTAAGCAACATCAAAGTTCGGTTTTTGAATAATTTTACTAACAACGTTAACTTAACTTAAAATATTATACCACGATAAAAGAATGCAAATGAACTCAAAATTTTGCAATTTTTTGGCCAACGTTGTAATTAATTTTTTTACGTTATTTTCAAAGCTTTCTTCGCTTATTTCAAACAGAGCATCATAAACCTCTCCATGTTGATACCTTAAAGGCGTTATTGCATCTATTCTACTAGACCCTCGAGTATCCGATAAAAGTTTTAAAGTTAAATTTGTTACATTAGATAAATTAGATTTCAGAATTAACCAGCGTTTAGTAGAAGCTGAAAAAAATACAAACAGTTCTTGAACTAAAGAAAAAAAAATTGATGCTCAAAGTATTCGATTTTGCGGCATCATTGACAACTAAATTTAGGGTATGATTGCAACAAGGAACAAAGAAAGCTCGCGGATTGAAATCCTAATTTTTTTGTAGACCATTATGTCTACCACGCATATTTGCCCCATTGTCGTAACTCTGACCCCGCAAATTGTTGATATTTAAGCCTTCTTTCTCTAACGCCGACAAAAGAAATTTTGTCAAGCCTTCACCCGACACATCATCTATAGAACAAAATAATAAAAAATGTTCTTCTATACTAATTCCCGTGCTCTTTAAATTAACAAATCTTATACAAACTGAAATTTGTTCTTGGTGATTAAACTTTTCTTAACACTGCTGTTCTCGCATTACGGAAATAACTCCCCTACGATTTGTTTGTTCCGTATTTATACACGTTTTGGAAATCCTTCTCGAGTGTTCCATATCTTTCGGTATACGTTCTAGAAAATAGACAACAACTTCGAGAAGGCTCTTGAATTTGAGAATGTTTCACTGCCCCCTCCTTAGGACTGTTCTGTCCCAGAAAAGAAGACTGGATGTGACACCGGTAGAAAGGATCGTGACGATAGCGGCAGCTTCCTCCATTTCGGCAACTTCCTTGACCATGGACTTTTCCTGGCCCGATATTCTTCTTGGTTGGTAACTACAAACCAACACTTGAACGTCTGTTCCTCGGAAGACAACCTCCAACATGTTTCGAACTGTCCTCCAATTCAGTTGATCTAAGCCACAACCAAGCTTGGGTACTGCCAATCTTTACATGGTGGAACTCCATTTCTCTCTTGAGATTCCATAATGTTCGCCATAGATTTTTGTATAACGGCTTGGTACGTGAGTATTTCTTGGTGACCAAATAGAAAAGGAAGCGTCTGTCACCACGTAGTCTTAAAACTTTTCCGACTGCCGGTTGCTGTCTTCGTAGTTCATCTAGCTGCCAAAACTTCTTTTTAAACACGACTGCAACCCCTCTGGACATGTCAAGATCTTCGCTCACGCGATGGCGTAATCTTTTTGTGTTTGAAACAGGTCTTGTTTTTCCTCGGTGGTAACTCCGAACCTAGTTTTTCCAGAACCTCCGTATAAGCTCATAAACTTATCCATTCCTTCGATTTGATTTCTGGTTCTGCTGCTTATTACTCTGGTTCGGACCTGAACTTGCGTATTGTGGTTATCGCCAGCAAACGGGGCTAGACGATCGACGTGGACCACTTTTGGCTTGCTTCTGGACGGTTTTCGGATGCGATATATGACGTCATTAATACGCTGCATGACTTCATAGGGGCCCTCCCATTGCCTTTGCAGTTTAGGCGACAAACCACGTCTCCTTTGAGGATTATACAACCAGACCATATCGCTAGGTTGAAACCCACCATTTTGCGTCTTGACGTCATATCTAGTCTTCATCCTGTCGCTGGCAATTTGTGTGTTTTTACGGACCTCTTCATGTCTTTTGTCTAGCCTTTTGGTCAGCTTGCTGACGTAATCTTCTCCAGCAACTTCTTCTGGTCTTTGCCTAAATTGGAGGTCGCATGGCAATCGTATTTCGCGACCGAGCATCACCCAGGATGATGTTTGGCCTGTGCTTTCGTGAACGGATGATCGGTATGCCATTAGGAAAAGGTCCAAGTACTGAAACCAGTCTCTTTGGTGTTCGGACACTACCTTCGCTAAGTACTTGCCCATTGTTCCATTCATTCGCTCAACCATGCCATCAGATTGAGAATGGAGTCGCGTCGTCCTAGTTTTCTTAATTCTCAACAGTCGGCAAACTTCTTGAAACAGCCCAGACTCAAAGTTGCGGCCTTCATCGGAGTGTAATTTCAACGGAACTCCAAACCGGGAGAAAAACTCTTTTACTAATACGTCTGCGACTGTAGCTGCTTCTTGATTGGGTATGGCGTAAGCCTCGGTCCATTTCGTGGAATAATCCATCGCCACCAGGATGTATTTATTTCCCGAATCAGATTCTGGGAACGGCCCTGCGATGTCACTCGCTACTCTTTCCAAAGGGCTTCCTACGTTGTATTGCTTCATGGGTGCTTTGCGCTTTCTCGCTGGACCATTTCCTGATGCGCAGACCGTGCACTTACGGCACCATTTCATGACGTCCTTTTTGCAGTTCATCCAGTAGAATCGTTCTCGCACTTTACCCAATGTCTTCTTAATGCCAAAGTGTCCTCCTGATGTCCCATCGTGGAAATGCTTCAACACTTCTGCCACCCGGCTCTTTGGCACTACCAACTGTAGTCTGTTTCCCGTGCCCTCGACACTTTCTAGGGATCGCTTAAGAAGACCGTCTTCTACTATCAAAGAGTCCCACTGCGCCCAGTACGCTTTGATGTTTCTGCCCAAAGCACTCACTTCTTCCCAGGTTGGTCGTCGGCCGCTTTCTTTCCAGTCCAGGAGTAGTCTTATTTCAGGATCGTTTTCTTGTTCGCAACGTAACTGCTCAGGTTCCCACTCATCATCAACCATAGCAGTTCTCCGGAGGCATTCAACTTTTTCTTCCAGTCGCGAACAATGGCTGCAGTCCGCCGGACATGGTCTTCTGGACAAGGCATCAGCGTTCCGATGACTGCTTCCGGCACGGTGTTCTGTGTCATAGTCATACTCTTGCAGTCTCTCGATCCATCTTGCCACTTGTCCTTCCCGGTTACGGAACTGCAGTAGCCATTTTAAAGCGACGACTGCTAACAGCTCCCTCCTAGTTACGCAATAATTCCTTTCTGGCCTGGACAAAACCTTGCTAAAATCCGCGATAACTTTTTCTTGTCCATCTTGAACCTGCGGAAGGACCGCGCCTATGGCCAGATTGCTTGCGTCCGTATCCAAAACAAATTTTCCATCTTCTGTTGGATAATTTAGAATCGGCGAAGTGACTAGGGCCTGTTTTAGTTGATGGAAAGAATTTTCCCAGTCTTCATTCCATCTAAATTCTGCTCTTTCTTCCGTCAATTTCGTCAAAGGTTTGGCAATATTAGCAAATCCGAGTACAAATCGTCTATAATAGGTGCACAACCCAAGGAAACTTCGGACCTGATGTTTGTCGATTGGTCTTGGCTATGCTTGCACTGCTCGGATTTTGTCTGTGTCAACTTTTACTCCATCTCTAGATACGACGTGGCCAATGTATTGCACTTCCTTGTTAAATACGTGGCACTTCTTTGGGCTCAGTTTGAGGCTAGCTCCACGTAGTCGCTGGAACACTTCCTTCAAGTTGTTCAAGTGTTCTTCAAACGACCTTCAAACCACGATCACGTCGTCCAGGTAAACCAAGCACGTCTTCAAAGACAATCCGCGCAATATGGTCTCCATCAAACGCTCGAATGTTGCAGGAGCGTTACACAGGCCGAAGGGCATCACAGTGAACTGCTACAAACCAGTTCCGATCGTAAAAGCTGTTTTTTCACGATCCTTGGGTTCCAATTCTACCTGCCAGTAACCACTCTTTAAAACTAAAGTGGAAAACCACTGGAATCCTGATAGGGTGTCTAGCGTATCGTCAATTCTGGGTAAAGGGTAGCTGTCCTTTCTGGTCACGTCGTTTAGCTGCCTATAGTCTACGCAAAACCTCGTTGATTCATCCTTCTTCTTTACGCATGTCACAATTTGAGATACTGGCGTGCATTGACCTACCACGGTGTTCTTTTCCAACGTTACAGGATCTGAGTTGATGTTTAAGATCCTTACTGGCATCGTGTTTTTTACTCGTACTAAAGTTCTGCCAACGAGTAGTCCCTTTTCCACTAAGTGGCCTTCCATTAGTTCAATCGCGCGAATGTAGCCTTCCCGGAGATTTCCATCTAGGCGTGCCATCACCACACTTTCAATCTTTGCAGGCAGAGTCACGTCTTCACTCAATAAGACTCGCACGGCTGCCTTCTCTGACGAATGAAACGGAATTTCTTCATTGTCGATCTTCAGGACATCGTTCTTCATATCCAAATGGAACCCATAGTTCTTAATCACGTCCATTCCCAGGATAACTTCTTCCGTAATGTCGGCTACTAGTGCTTGATGGTCGAGTACTCCATTTTCCAAATCAATGGTCACTTGTACTTGTCCGCGAGTAGGTATTTCTTCGCCAGTCGACGTTCGAAGTCGTACTGTTCCTGGTGATGTCTTCTCGTTTTTTAATAAGATGTCAGGACGAATGATGGTCTTAGTCGCTCCCGTGTCAACCAGTAATTGTACGCTTCTTCCATTGATCTTGCCATCGAGATAAATGCTATGCAATTGCTCCCTAGGCAATGCCATTTGAATGGTAATCTCCGGGCCATGGCTCGTTGAGGTCGACTTTCGCCCCATTCAGTCGACCCGTTCTAGTTTTCCGGACGTTCTTCTGGTTTTCTTTTGGACTTAGTACAGCGTTGTCGTACGTGGCCCACTTCCCCGCAGTTCCAGCACGTCAGTTCTCTTCCTCGAGCTACTCGTTCCCAAAATACCCGTCGCACTATGTCTTCAATGCCTTCTTATGTGTGCGAGGATATTTCTGCAGCACAACGAAGCTTATAGCTGCCTCGGTGTGACGCTTGTTTCGCCGCCTCGAACTCCAAAGCATGGGTTAAAGCGTCATCCAACGTCTTCGGTCGAGCTAACCGGAGAGTCTGCTGCGTTTCGTTGTCTCGGAGGCCGTCTACAAAGGTTTGAATAGCTAACTGCTCCAAGAAGGTATCTGGTGCTGTAGGATACGCAAGCCGTGTTAATCTGGCGATGTCAGCCTCAAACTCTTGAAGACTTTCGGCAGCTTTCTGAACCCGACTTTTAATTTGAGCTTGATACACTTGTTGAAGATGAGCATCTCCATTTCTTAATTCTAATCGTGAAATTAAGAGTTCGTAATTTTCTTGCAGGTGGTCAGGAACAGTTTGTAAAATTCCAAGCGCTTCTCCACGTAAGGACACTATTAAAGACGTCGCTTTCTGCTTGTTGCTCCAATCATTAGCTGTAGCTGCGGCTTCAAACTGCTTGTAGTAGGTTGACCATAGAACTTTACCATCAAAATTTGGAGGTACAACTTTACCGTTTAAGTAGTTTCTTCTTTATGGTCCATTATTAAATCTTCACTCGTGACACTTCCTTTACCATGGTAATTCATTTGGTTCATTCTTTCTTCAAGTAGTTTAATTCTGTCTTCTAAATTGTCCTCTATTGCTTCTATTTTCTCATTCATAGATTGTTTACTGTTTTCCAGATCTTCGCATATTTCTTCTCTTAAATTTAACATGTCTGCTTGAGTTTCTTCTTGAACAATTTTGATTTGATTTTCTATGCTCGTTCGTATTTCTTCTTTTAAACTTCTAGAACTTTCCTCCATTTTCTGAGAATGTTCGGAGAGTTTTTCTTCCATTTTTTTTTAATTTTCCGACAGTTTTTCTTCAATTTTCTGAGAATTTTCGCCCATTTTCCTATTATTTTCTTCCATTTTCTGCGAATTTTCGTAAAACTTTTCATGAATGTTTAGATGTTCACTTAAATGCTGCCAGTCATTGTAACCAGATTCATCACTAAGGCGAACAGATTTTAAATTGCTGTCATTAAAAATTTTGCAACAGAAGCAGTAAAGTGAATTTTTGGTTTCGGAATACAACAACCCAAAACGCTCATTTTTTTCTTTGTTCGGTAAAATTCTAAAGAAGTACCTATTGGAAAACTTACGCCTCGACTCCGAACTATCTCTCGGATAAATTTCCTTTTTGTTTTGATAATGAGCAGGGCCACGTTCTACTTCATCTTGAATATTATTAGGACGTAATTTATTTGGCCATAGTGCAGCATCTTTCGAAATTTTTTTTCATATTTTGCGTTCTGATGGTTTTTGAAGGTGTTTTCTCACTATCAGCGGAACTTGCAGATGTTGATGGATTGCTTTCTAGAAGATCAGTTGCTTGTCTGCTGCTGATACTTGTTTCAAGTACCGGTTCAGAAAATTGGGATTCAGCTGTATTATTGTTATACTAACATTAGAATGTCTTCCGGGTTTGGACCGTGTCATAGTTGCAACCGAAGCTGCCAACGTTTCGCCCACTTTCGTAAGGGGCTTCATCAGGGCGTGAGATAAATCGCAAAACTCAAACAAGCAATCGAAATCTAACTAAGAACTTCTCAAAAGTTAGGTTATCCACTTGTAAAACAAGCCATAACCTAAACTATGAAAAGGTAAGAAAGAAAACGATAACCTGAAAAAGCAAACGAAAATCTAACAAAGAATCACTACCGAGTTAGGTAATCAACTTGTGAACCAAGCCAGATTCTAAACTAGGTAGAAGTGACTTGAGAAGAAATAGTCTCCGTATTTAAAGGAACAGGATCGTCACGGATGATTAAGCTCGACCCTGATTGGGTTACGGTTGCTAGGGGGCGTGTTTTTGTTAAATGACTAATAACCGGGAACCAAAGAGGGGATAGTTCGAAACCATGATCGCGATTGAAGTTATTGGGGTGTTTGATGATTTCTATGCTTTCTCGGAATTTCCTGTTGAAAAAGAATGGAGATTTAGCAATCAACGAAACATTATCAAAATCTATCTTGTGACCTGTAGTAAAATGATGTTCAGCGACCGCAGACTTGGAAGTATACCTTTTCCTTATACAACGATCATGTTCTGAAATGCGAGTAATGACGGAACGCCCGGTTTCACCAATGTAGACTAAACCACAAGAACAGGGAATTTGGTATACACCTTGAGATGAAAGTGTAGGAAATTTGTCTTTGGGAGAAGGAAGAATCTGAGAGATTTTGCCTGTCGAGTTGAATATGGGTTTAATACCATTCTTACGAAGGAGTTTCCCTATTTGATCTGTAACCTTGTGAATGTAGGGTAAGAAGGCCAATTTCAGGTTGGATTCGGGAGTAGAAATGTCCTTAGGTAATCGAGTACGTGGATGTAAACGACGATTAATAACTCTATGAATATCTCGCTTTACATAACCATTGTTCACCAAGGTTCTAGTAAGATGACGGAGTTCTGAGTCTAGATTCTCAGGTTGACAAATAGAAAAGGCACGATGGACCAAAGATTCAATGACAGAACGTTTCTGTGCAGGATGATGATGAGATGAAGCATGAAGGTATCTGTCCGTTTGGTTCCTCTTATTGAAAAGTGTCTATCCTCTACTTACTTCCAATTTGATAATAAGTTTTACGAACAAGTTTCTGGTGCTGCTATGGGTTCTCCTCTATCACCTGTTGTAGCTAACATTTTTATGGAATCCTTTGAAACGGTTGCTTTGGAATCATCAATATTAAAACCTAAAGTGTGGTTTAGATATGTTGACGACACGTTTATTGTTTGGTCTCATGGTCATCTTGAATTGTCTAAGTTTCTTGACCATCTTAACAATCAACACTTAGATATCAAATTTACTATGGAAATCGAAAGTAATGGTTCTCTTCCATTTCTTGACGTTCTTGTGACTCGTAAGCCCGACGGACTTCTAGGCCATTCTGTTTATCGCAAACCCACCCATACGGACAGATACCTTCATGCTTCATCTCATCATCATCCTGCACAGAAACGTTCTGTCATTGAATCTTTGGTCCATCGTGCCTTTTCTATTTGTCAACCTGAGAATCTAGACTCAGAACTCCGTCATCTTACTAGAACCTTGGTGAACAATGGTTATGTAAAGCGAGATATTCATAGAGTTATTAATCGTCGTTTACATCCACGTACTCGATTACCTAAGGACATTTCTACTCCCGAATCCAACCTGAAATTGGCCTTCTTACCCTACATTCACAAGGTTACAGATCAAATAGGGAAACTCCTTCGTAAGAATGGTATTAAACCCATATTCAACTCGACAGGCAAAATCTCTCAGATTCTTCCTTCTCCCAAAGACAAATTTCCTACACTTTCATCTCAAGGTGTATACCAAATTCCCTGTTCTTGTGGTTTAGTCTACATTGGTGAAACCGGGCGTTCCGTCATTACTCGCATTTCAGAACATGATCGTTGTATAAGGAAAAGGTATACTTCCAAGTCTGCGGTCGCTGAACATCATTTTACTACAGGTCACAAGATAGATTTTGATAATGTTTCGTTGATTGCTAAATCTCCATTCTTTTCAACAGGAAATTCCGAGAAAGCATAGAAATCATCAAACACCCCAATAACTTCAATCGCGATCATGGTTTCGAACTATCCCCTCTTTGGTTCCCGGTTATTAGTCATTTAACAAAAACACGCCCCCTAGCAACCGTAACCCAATCAGGGTCGAGCTTAATCATCCGTGACGATCCTGTTCCTTTAAATACGGAGACTATTTCTTCTCAAGTCACTTCTACCTAGTTTAGAATCTGGCTTGGTTCACAAGTTGATTACCTAACTCGGTAGTGATTCTTTGTTAGATTTTCGTTTGCTTTTTCAGGTTATCGTTTTCTTTCTTACCTTTTCATAGTTTAGGTTATGGCTTGTTTTACAAGTGGATAACCTAACTTTTGAGAAGTTCTTAGTTAGATTTCGATTGCTTGTTTGAGTTTTGCGATTTATCTCACGCCCTGATGAAGCCCCTTACGAAAGTGGGCGAAACGTTGGCAGCTTCGGTTGCAACTATGACACGGTCCAAACCCGGAAGACATTCTAATGTTAGTATAGATTCCGGCCGTGGAAGCCTTCGCTATTACATGTATTATTGTTGTTATTAATATTTGTCAAAGTAGACTCGGGTTTTGAAAAAAAAATGCGTAATTTTGACGTGGTTTTCCAGTTCTTCCTCTCTTTTTCCTTTATTCAGCAAATTTTGGTATTCAAACAATTACTTCTCTTTTTCGGACATCCTGTATACTATAAAGAAATTAATACGTAAGTAAACAAATTGACAAATTATTCATGAAAAATGGAAATGTTTCCACGTTTTAAACTCGAAAGTATTTTCTCAAGATTACCTACTTATTTCAAGTTGTTTCAAAATGTATAAATTTCTATAAATAGTAATATTAGTGCTTATCAATTATTCTGTTTGAATTTACTTTAATTAACAATGATGTTTATATAATCAAATATAAAAGGATTTTTGAGATGCAAGTTTTTGGCTTTTAATGTTTTAATAAATCTAAAATAAAAAATAAATTTTAGATGTACTCACCTTAATTTACGACACAAAACATCACTATAAAGTCTGTAAAACCACTTAAAACTAAAGTTTCAAAAACAGATATTTTTTACCCCATGTATCGGGCATCAGGCAACAAATGAAATCGCGACCGATGCAGCGCTTAAAAATTCATGTTATCATGTTACGTATTCGATCGAACAAATGCTATTATTGCGTACTCTCATTTGGAAAATATATTATTTTTGAAAAGTAATTCGGTTCCCTCGTCTCAAAGAGTAAAAATAAAAAAATAAACAAATAAAAATCAATGTAATAGCTAGCAATTCCCTACTGGTTTTTTATCATTAAAAAATTTTGTTTTGACAATGTTATTTGCTGCTTTATCTTTTTTTTACTTTTGAGTTTTGAGACTTTTCGGCGCCGTCGTGCACCACACGACTTTGTCCTTATGTACGGCGCGGGACTGATTTCAGCTCATTTATCTATATTTAGAGAATCGTTAGGTTTTATTTATTTTTCAGGATTTATTTTGCGTCTTCGTAGGTTTAGTTCACCGTTAGGTTTATCGTCATTTTTAAATTTCCAGTCAAAACTCAAAGATTGTCACTGTTTAGTAGACATCGGGTTGAAACATAGTATATTATTTCACCTCACTTTCACATTTTTTCCGTAACTTTCATTACAATGCCTTGTAAAAGATTTTTTAAATCTTAATCTAGAAATCAATCCAACCATTTTTTTAAAACTTCCAATTACTTCGTTCCATTTTTGAATTTCCCATTGATATCTTCGTGCACCCAATTACGAATCGGGATGAAGCAGGGTACAAAATTTTTCTCTTTATATAACTTGTTGATCATTACAAATTACTGATTTTTCAAGTTTTTTGATCAAAAATTAAAGATTCTAATTTCTCAGATCTTTAAAATAATTGGCATACCGAAATGCCGTTGTCTTTGTACTTTGCACGCAGAAATTTAAATCCCCAAGTCATGCCTTTTTAAATTATTCAACCTTTGTTTGTTAAAAAATTGCAATTAACCTAAGATCTTCAAAACTTTGTTTCAAGCCAAAACTACCATACAGAATTGCCAATTCCTAATCTTCCTGTTTTAATTATTTTTTTCTATAAAAATAGGGAAAAGAAGATCTTCAAAACTTTGATTGAAAGCAGAAACTACGTCTGCGTTTTTTTGTGTATGTTTGATTATTTTGAAATTCCATTTATGCTGCAAAATTACCAATTCTTCTCTAATTATTATCATTTCTTTGTAATCAAGTGGGTAAAATATTATCTTGAAAACTGGTTCAAGTCATAAATCACGTCTGCGTTTTTTGCGTATTTTTGATTATTTTACAATTCAATTTGCGCTGCAGAATTACCATTTTTTTTCTTTCTTTGTAATCAAATGGGTAAAAGAAGATCTTTAAATCTTTGACTCAAAGCAGAAACCAATTTTGCGTATGCTTAATTATCTTACAATTCAACTTGCGCTACAGAATTACTAATTCTTAATCTTATTGTCTAATTACTAATATCGTTGTAATCAAATGGGGAAAAGAATATCTTCTTTAAAACTTTGATTCAATACAGAAACTGCAATCTTTTATGGCGAATGTTTTATTATGTTTAAATTGAGCTGCAGAATTACCGACTCCTAACGTTCCTGTCTATTTATTAATTTCCTTGTAATCAAATGGAGAAGATCTTCAAAACTTTTGATTCAAAGCAGTCTGGGTTTTTCGTGTATATTTGATTATTATGCAATTCAATCTGCACTGCAGAATTACCAATTGCTAATTTTCTATCTAATTATTAGTTTCTTTGTAATCAAATGGGGAAAAGAAGATCTTCTTCAAAACTGTGATTAAAAGCAGAAACTACGTGTGTTTTTTATGTATGTTTGATTATTTTACAACTCAAGTTGCGCTGCCAATTTTTAATATACCCGTTTAATTACTGTTTTTTTTTGTATTCCAACGGGCAAAAGAAGATCTTCAAAATTTTGATTGAAGGTAGAAATTACGACTCCTAACGTTCCTGTCTATTTACTAATTTCTTTGTAATCAAATGGGGAAAAGATGATTTTTTACAAAACTTTGATTCAAATCAATCTGGGTGTTTTGTGTATGTTTGATTATTTTGCAATTTAATTTGCACTGCATAATTACCAATTGCTTATTTGTCTATCTAATTATTTCTTCCTTTGTAATCAAATGAGCAAAAGATCTTCTTTAAAGCTTTGATTTAAAGCAGAAACCATTTTTGCGTATGCTTAATTATCATTCAATTCAATTTGCGCTGCAGAATTAGTCATTTTTTCATCAAATGCGTAAAAGAAGATCTTCTTCAAAACTTGATTTTTTTGGTTTTATTTATCTTTCTGTTTAATTACTAATTTCTTTGTAATCAAATGGAGAAAAGAAGATCTTCAAAACTTTGATTGAAAGCAGAAACTACGTCTGCGTTTTTTGTGTATGTTTGATTACTTTAGAATTCAATTTGTGCTGCAAAATAACCGTCTCCTAATGCTTCTGCCCAATGACTAATTTCTTTGTGATTAAATGGGAAAAAGATCATCAAAACTTAGATTCAAAGCAGTCTAGGTTTTTCGTGTATGTTTGATTATTTTGCAATTCAATTTGGGCTGCAGAATTGCCAATTGCTAATCTCTTTGTCTAATTATTTATTCCTTTCTAATCAAATGGGCAAAAGAAGATCTTCTTTAAATCTTTACCTAATTCAAAGTAAAAACCAATTTTGCGTATGCTTAATTATCTTACAATTCAATTTGCGCTACAGAATTACCAATTCTTAATCTTACTGTCTAATTAGTAATTTTTTTGTAATCAAATTGGGAAAAGAAGATCTTCTTCAAAACTTTGATTGAAAGCAGAAACTATATCTGCGTTTTTTTGTGTATGTTTGATTATTCTACAATGCAATTTGTGCTACAAAACTTTATAATCAAATGGGTAAAAGAATATTATCTTCAAAACTTCGATTTAAGTCATAAACCACGTCTGCGCTTTTTGTGTATCTTTGATTATTTTACAACTTAAATTGCGCTGCAGAATTGCCAATTTCTAATGTTCCTGTTTAATTATTCCTTTCTTTGTAATCCAAGAGGCAACAGAAGATCTTCAAAATTTTGATTCAAGGCAACCATTAAGACTGTATTCTTTTATTGAATGTTTTATTATGTTACAATTTAAATTGCGCTGACTTTATAATGTTCCGTCTATTTACTAATTTCTTTATAATCAAATGAAGAAAAGAAAATATTCTAAAAAAAACTTTGATTCACAACAGAAACTACGTCTACGTTTTTTGTGGGTATGTTTGATTATTTTACAACTCAACTTGCGCTGCAGAATCACCAATTCTTAACCTTCGTGTCTAATTATTTTTTTGTAATCAAATGGGTAAAATAAGATCTTCAAAACTTTGTTTCAATGCAGAAACTACGTCTGCATCGTTTTTGCAAGTATTTTAGTAATATCCAATTCAATTTTTGCTACAGAATGACCAATTACTACTCTTCCTATCTAATTATTCATTTCGTTGTACTCAATTATGGCTAAGAGAAGATTATTTTCAAAACTTTGATTTAAGTCATAAACCACGTCTGCGTTTTTTGCGTGTGATTAATTAGTTTTTAACTCAAATTCTGCTGCAAAATTGCTAAATCCTAATGTTAATATTTAATTACTCCTTTCTTTGTAATCAAATGGGTAAAAGATTTTATTCAAATTCAAATTCAAAGCAGAAATATCTAAATATGGTATATTTATGTTTATATTTAATTACCAACAATTAGCTATCCGTTTAATTCTCCGCTTCTTTTTCAAGCCCAAAAACTGAAGATTACCTTATTTTTGTTGCTTAAAGATGTCTCGCAATTCGCAACTTGTTGCCTTTCCAAATTCTTCAATTTGCCGATTCTTAATATTCCTGTCTAATTATTTGTTCTTTTGTAAACAAATCGGTAAAAGAAGATCTTCTTTTTCAAACTTATGTATCCAAAAATTGAGGATTACGTTTTTGTTTGTTAGAAGATGTCTCGCAATTCCAAGCTTGTTGTCTTTAAAATTTGCAAACTTGAATTGAAATCCCGAACCCTAGTTCTTAAATTAATATTTGATTGTAAGCAAACGAGTAAAAGAAGATCTTGATTTGAAGGCAGAAATTACGTTTGCACCTGTTTTTATGTGCGATTTTTGTTATTTTACAATTAAGCATTATCTGGACAATTGACTAATTGCTAATCTTCAGTTTAATTTTTTCTTTTTTCAAACTTATTCATCAAAAATCAAAGAGCATCTTGTGGTCTGTTAGAAGATGCTATTTCGTGATTCTTAGCTTGTCGTCTTTGCATTTTGTTCACTTGCATTAAAGGCCTTAAACGTTAATATTTTTATATCGTTTAACATTTGTTTGTAACCAAATGGGTAACGAAAGATCATCTTCAATTCATTGATTTGGAGGCAGAAACCACGTCTGCATCTTTTTTGTCTATGTTTGATTATTTTACAATTCAATTTGCGGTGCAAAATTACTAATTCCCAGTGTTCTTACTAATTTTTTGTAATCAAATCGATAAAAAGAAGGTCTTTTTTAAACAAGCCTATCTAAGAATTGAAGATTACCTTTTTGTTTGTTAGAAGACGTCTCGCAATTCCAAGTTTGTTGTCTTTGAACTTGGCAAATTTGATTTGAATTCTTCAGACTCTAGTTCTTAAGTTAATAAACTTTGGTTGTAAACAAACGAGTAAAAGAAGATCTTCTTTGAATACAGAAATTCTGTACTTTTTTTCATTTATGTTTTTTTGTTAACTTGCAAATCAGAACATGTTGGAAAATGATTTATTTCTAATCTTCAGTTTGATTCTTTCTTTTTTCCAAACTCAGTTATCAAACATTCAAGATCATCTTGGTGTCTGCAAGATGGTTTTCATGTTTCTTAACTTGTTTCATTTTGCTCACTGCGGTTAAAGAAACATTTTAAAATCGTTAGACTTTTGTTTGTAATCAAATGTGTAAAGTCAGATCGTTTTTTTTTTCTTTGAAGACTGAAACTACGTCTGTGTCTTTTCTGCGTGTTTTGTTATTTTATAATTCAAGGTGCGTTAAAGCATTGTTATTCATGGTTTTCGATTAATTTTTTTTATTTTTTTGAATGTTAGTATTAAAAAAACTGAAGATCATCATCTTGGTGTCTGTTAGAAGATGATTTTTTTCTCAATTCATAGTCTGTTGTCCTTCTATTTTGCTAACTTGAAATAAAGTCCTTTGACGCATTTTTAATATAAATAAACTTTTGCAAGTAAACAAATAATAAAAAGCATTATCTCTAATGGTTTGATTTGAAAATCAAATTATTTTGGTTTTTTGAAACTTACTAATCAAAAATTGAAGATCATCATGGTGCCTGTTGGAAGATGCTTTTTTGCGATTCTTCTTATCCCCGGTCACTGCTAACTTAAATTAAAGTCTTTAGACTATATTTCTAATATATATAGTTAAAGTTTTGTTTGTAAGCAAATAATAAAAAAAGATCATCTTCAATTCTTTGATTTGAAGATAAAAACTACATCTGTGTCTATTTGGGTATGTTTTGTTATTTTACAGTTCAAAGTGCGTTATAAGCATTATCATTTATAATCTTCGATTTGATTTTTTCAAAAGTAGTAATAACAAATGAAGATCATCATCTTGGTGTCAGAAGATTTTCTTTTCTTTTTTTTTCAATTTTTAGTTTACTGTCACTGCATTTTGGTAACTTGAATTAAAGTTCTCAGATGCAAAGTTTTTAATAAGAATAATCGTTTGCTTGTAAACAAATAATATGAAAAGATAATCTTCAATTGTTTAATTTGAAGATTAAAACTATACGTCTGTGTCTTTTTTTGAATCTGTTTTGTTGCTTGACAATTCAAGTTGCGTTAGAGCATTACTATTCTTAATCTTCTATTTAATTATTTTGACTTTTTGAAAAATACTAAATGAAAAATTGAAGATGCCTGTTATAATATGCAATTTTTTATGAGCTCTATTCGAACCATCTGTAATATTCTTAAGAGTTGTGATTTATCCACGGTGTTCATCATCCACTGTGGCTTATGGCAAAAAATAATTCGTACTTTTTTATCCGTAGAGAACACCGACAGTTTATCCCCGCGATGATTTCAGCGTCGTCGAAGATGGCGAAACTCTTCGGGGCGCGATGAAAGGTTTGGGCACTGACGAAGAAGCCGTAATCAACATTATATGCACACGCTCAAACTGGCAAAGGCAGCAAATAGCCAACTTTTTCGAACAGAACCTAGGACGGGTACGTAACCGGTCTGTAAAAAAAGTGCTGACATTTCCTGTTACTTAGGATTTAATCGACGACTTAAAAAGCGAGCTAGGTGGGCACTTCGAAGATGTTATCGTAGCGCTAGTTCGTCCACTAAACGAGTTCCTATGCAAGCAATTACACAAAGCCATGAAAGGGGGAGGCACCGACGAAGATACCTTAATTGAAATCTTATGTTCCAGAAACAACGATGAGATTAAAGAACTTTCAGAGACTTATGAACAACGTAAGTTTTTTTTTTAAATTTGTTTAATAATGCAACGAGGTATTTTAGTATACGATCGACCGTTGGCCGAACAGATGTGTAGCGAAACATCAGGAGATTTGCGAAGATTGTTGACGTTTATAGTTACTGGTACCAGAGATGACAGTAACGAGGTTGATTATAGCAGAGCGCGCGAACAAGCCGAAGAACTCTATAACGCTGGAGAAGGTCGTTTGGGTACTGAAGAAAGCACGTTCAGTAAGATACTGGGACATGAAAATTTCAACCAGTTGAGACAAATTTTCGAAGAGTATAAGAACGTATCTGGGAATACAATAGAGCAAGCTTTGCGCCACGAAGTCGACGGTGATTATCTAAAGGCACTTTCGGCAATAGGTACATCAAAAATTAGTTTTTGGAACAGAATTAATTGTTTCTTTTTACAGTTGAGTGCGTCCAAAGTCCTCCAGCATATTTTGCCAAACGTTTATACGAAGCTATGATTGGTGCAGGCACTGATGATGAGACTCTGATACGTATTATAGTGAGTCGTTCGGAGATCGATTTGGGCTCTATTAAGGAAGAGTTCGAGAGGATTTATGACAGAACCTTGGAGAGCATGGTTGCGGTATGTACCAATTTTTTGTAACTCCCGCAACTCTAATTTTCTTTATTTAGCAGAACGAAACTTCGGGCGATTACAAGAGGGCGTTATTGGCCCTTCTCCATTGAAAAGATATTATAGTGCAGCTGATATTTATGCCAATGCTTAACTATTTAAACTGTTAATGTAAAACGTTATCAAAAAATATATTTATATCGTTAGAAGTATTCTGACTTTAGTTTCATCCACCTGGTCAACTTGTTTTAATCTTGGTAGATTCATAGGGCTCAAATAAAAAAGTTTCCAGTCCGCACGAGTACGAATCATGGCCAACTTGTTTTTATCGCAAAGCAATCTTCGATACTATAATAGGGTTTTTAAAAATGTATGCATTTTGAATCGATAGACTTTAAAGCAAAACAAGGAATTGAACCGAAGCGTACACGGTCAAATCAAAAAGTATTTCCAGCCCGCACGAGTACGAATCGAAGTCTTCGAGGAACAAACAAAATAGCCAAATTGTACAATTGTCCTTTATTATTATTTATTGGTATAATGATTTTACAGTAAACGTTTTAGAAAAAAATCATCAGTCTATTAATATCATTTTGTTTTATGTGATATTTACAAACGACAGACACCGCTGGCGTTCAACCAAATCAATTAAAACCATTGCCAAAGCGCCCACATCACGATATAACTTTCGTTATTAACCCAGCCGCTATGGTAACACCACCAACCCGTATCATAATTCTTCCCAATTCTTTGCATTCGCTGTACAACTCCAAAGCGATGGGTCGCGACACTTGTATTTCCACCATAGCACTCGAATTGTTACTTAAGCACCTTGGATGTTTCTTGAGTATCTCGCCGGTACTTTTATGTAGTTGATTGATTAACTTTGTTATAACGGCTGGTTCTACCAAGCTTTGATGGTGAATCACTACCTAAAAACCGATTTTTCAATTACGTCACAATTTTTAATATCAGCTTACTGAGTAGCCTTTCGTGATTGGCACAGACACGTTGAAAACAACGATTCTGGCTTGAAACTTGGAAGCGATTTGTACTGGGTTTTGCGGATCGCACAAAATGTATCCAACACTAACGTTTTGCATTTCGATACCCGATAAGGTGACAGATACTTGGTCACCGGCGAAAGCACTCTGGTGAGGAACTTCTTCAATGGCTAAACCCTTTACGGTGGCCGATTCCCTACTAGGACAAACTAATACCCGATCGCCTACGCATAAATTTCCGGTTTCTAGACGGCCTGATACGCAAAAACTTGAACCTGTACCCTTAAATATAAAAACAATTGAAAACTACACAGTGAAAAACAGTACTAAGGCGTGGCTTAGTAATAATAATGGTGGGGAGAAAGGAAGTGATTGCATTGGAACGCAACAAGGCTTATTCTTACCTTAAACACGTCGCTGATCGACAGTCGAAAAGGCTTGGAAATCGGTCTCTCAGGCGACCTAAAATTGTCTGCAAGGCAAAACAATCAGATTCTGTCTCCACCAGTCAGAACACATACCTACGACATCTAACAAGCACGGACCGGTATACCACTGCAAAAGTTCAATTTCTGTAGGTTTGTCTACTAAATTTTGCCCTGTCAACCCACTACAAGGTACAAAAGTAACGTCGTTCTCTTTAAACCCGGCCTGCTTCAAAAATACCTTCAGCTTCTGCGTAATATCGTTGAAACGCTCTTGGGACCAAGAAACTGTGTCTAACTTATTGATCGCAACTGCTAACTGGCTCACGCCTAGCGAACGTACCAAGAGAGCGTGTTCGCGCGTTTGTCCGCCATAATCAAAACCAGTTTCAAATTCGCCTCTAGTCGCATCAACCACTAAAAGCGCAACGTCAGCTTGACCCGCTCCCGAAATCATATTCGGAATAAAGTCTTTATGGCCGGGCGCATCTAAAAGCGTAACCAATTTAGTTTTAGTCTCGAACTGCGAGCGTCCCACATCCATGGTAATCCCCCTGTTACGCTCTTCGCCAGTTTCGTCTAAAACCCAAGCGTACATAAAGCTTTGTTTTCCCAGTTTTTTGCTCTCCTGTTCGTATTTATGCATTGTTTTTTGATTTACCTGAAGGAAAAATCTACCTGATGCTTAGATACTAATCAACAATGTACTTACTTGTCCCAACGCACATAATAAGTGTCCCATTAACGTAGATTTTCCAGCATCTACGTGACCAATCACAACCATGTATAAATGCTCCCTAGCACCCCCACGTTCTTTTTTATAGTGTTCGGCAACGTCCAATTTGTTGTCTTTAGTTTTGAAAATTTTGACTTCGTCATTCTGATCGGATGTCGGCGGGACGTTAATAGGCGTAACTCGGCCCGAAGCGGGTGACTGTGACCGGGGCGTAACATTCAAACGGTTGACTTCTTTATGAGCCAAATCGAAGCCTTTTGTAACGTTGGTCGTTTTCGCACCAGGTGTCACTACTTTAATGTTTGAAGAATCCAATTCTTTTGGTATTATCGTTGACGCTTTAAAAAAATATTAAATGACTCAAAACGAAAAATATTTTAAAATAAATCAATGAGTGAAAACACTTTTAGTACGTGTTTATACTAACTAAATTGCCGTGACGTAGTACTACTAACGGGTCAAGGTTACCAGCCAGATGACTCTTTGTGCAAGTCTTGCAAAGTCACAGATTTTTTGCTAAAATAGTTGTTTAATATTTGCCGTTGGGGGTACGAGTATATTGGGTTAGTGTAAATATCAGCCATGGTAGATAACGCTGACCAATCGCGGTTCCAATTTACTAAAACAACAGCAATTGGGACCGGCGACGATTTTTAAGTATAAACCCGCATACGTTCTATAAATCAAACGCAACCGGATGAAGAACTTAGCGGATTCTTCACAAGTCGCACTGAACTGTCATCTCAACCGTCGCATCAGATAAAAAAGAACGTCAAAATAGTAGCAGGAAGGACCCGATTTTGACGAGAAACTTTGGTACAGGTCACCATGATGTTCAGTTTGTTCGTACGGTGCTCCGCAACGCACGATGATACGTCAAAACCATAGCAGACTAACCGGCTGATGCTTTGTCAAAAAGACAACGTCCGACAGACTGCAATCATTGTTAACGCCTAGTAAAAAGGTTGATTGTCTCCGAAAAACTACTATAGTTGATGATGACTGGGCGCCTGAGCAGTTACGACGTGAGCAAGAAAATGATCCCAAATTGAGACTACTCCTAAACTGGAAATCAAACCGCCAATGACCAACCTTAAGTAACATCTACACAATGGTACATCCAAATGAAACTGAATAAAAGTGCGAGAGAGAGGCTATTGGGTAAACTGCAAAGACGTCATGAAATGCGAAGGCGTTTTTTTGCCAGTTCGAAATTCCGTTGGAATTACATTCCAACCAAAGCCGAAACATCGAGTCCTCTTGATTACAAGAAGTTTTCTAACTGTTGAGAAAATTATAAGACTAGGAGGATGCCTCTACGTCCCCAGTGTGATGAATAATTGAATGAATCGAACAACAGAAAAGTACTTGGCCAAAATGGTGTCCGAACATTTGAGACTGGGATCAGTACTTGCACCACTTCTTAATAGTGGATTGATTATCCGTTCACAAAAGCATAAACCAAACACCATCATGTGTCATCCTTCATTGCAAAATACGACTGTCACTAGATCCCAATTTAGACGAAGACCGGAAGAAGTAATAGTGAAAGGTTAAAAAAGTAGAGCGTAGATTAACCTGCTTTAGCTAACTCGGTATCGGAGATGGTCGTGGATCGAAACCACCGGATCGCAATACGTTCAATGTATGTGTAAATAGGTGCACAAATCAAATATAAAGACGATATAAGCGATAACGAGTTATATAAAATATTAAATATGCAATTATAGGTAATCAACTTTCTTTAAGTTTACTAGTAGACTACAAAATGACAGATAAACCCTGAATTGAACTAAGCATAAAATATAAATATATAAAAATCAGCTGCTTTAGAGAAAACCCATAACACAAGCACAAAGAATCCAGCAACGAGAAATAAAAGAGTAACCAAGTTGGGAGCTAAAATTATGAAACGTGTAGCAGTCAAACTGACGTGCGAAACAAAATTTTCACAAACGTTAAATTTCTTAGGTTGTTATAAATTTTGTATCCAGAATACTTCTTCCGAAACGATTTTTTAACCTAACACGAAGTAATGAGACCGACGGTAGGACTGGGAATGAAGAAAAAAAAAGACCGCAAAACTATCGGCTGTCCCTGCCTCTTGCAGCAAGAATATTAAATAAAAAAGTTGAAAATTGACCGCAAACACGGCCATTAGAAAATTGCAACGTCAGTAAAATGTAGAATCAAGTATAATGAACCTCTGGAAAGATTGGGTTTAAACCAAACCAAACACCAGGAAATTACAAATTAAACGCTGTGTGGGCGAAGACCTTCAGATGTCCAGAAATATTGCGTCTTTCGAACGGTTAGATGAGCTAGAAAAACAGCCATCGGCGGTCGACAAAGTCGCTAGATTTTCTACCGGGTCACCACCTACAGAGCCGTTATACAAGAATCTATAGCGAGCTTTATGGAATCTCAAGAGAGAAATGGAGTTCCATAGCATTAAGAAACTGACAGCAAACTTGGTTGCCGCTTAGATCATCTGGATAGGAAGACAGTTCGGAAAAAGTTAAGAAGTCGTCTTCCGAGGAACATAAGTTCAAGTGTTGGTCTACTGTTACCATCGAAGCAAAACATCTGGTCAAGGAAAGTTCACAGACTGCTGCTTCTATACTTAAAGAAGTTGCCGAAATGGAGGAAGTTAGCGCTATAACCAAAACTATTTCTATCGGTGTCGCGTTATAGTAAGTACTTTTTATTACAGTTAGTTAATAATTTTCTTAGTGCGTTGTGTTGTGTTTTAGTAAAATTAGTTACATTTATAATCGTCTAAATAGTTCAAATTAAGTTTTAAGTTGGCAACAATATTTTAGCCAGAATCTTCGTTGTCACGCAAGTCAGAACTGAAGAATAAGAGAGACTTTCGTAAAGAAAGATCAATAGTGGGAGCAGTAAGAGAAATTAACAGAATAACGAAAGAAGAAAAATGGCTAGCCATTAATACAATCGACGTAAAAAATGTCGTCAACTCCGTTCCCTGGCGGGGGATTATCGAAGCCCTCGAGACGACACGTATATCAAGATATCTGATAAAAAATAAAAATTATTTAACGGACAGAAAGATAATTATAGAAAGTAACAGAAAAGTGGTAATATAGGCGGGAGTTGTCACGATTTAAAAATCGTTTTAGAACATTGCAACTGTCGTTTAGGCAACTTTGCAATCGTAGTTGTGTGGGGATACGTTTCTCAAAAGTTAGTAAAGTTTTTACCCGTAAGAGGAAGAAGTCTATCCGCGACTTCCGGAGGCAAGCGAACGTTATTTGTTGCTTAGATGTGGTGTGTATTTTCGAATTATCTGTTTGAAGGTCGCATTGAGGTTAGTGATTGATTTATCTACACGTGGTTGTGGTTCCAAATTGTCTGTTTCTTTTAGGTCATGTTTGTCTAATTACGGAGGTTTCGTCATTGAGGTTGTTAATCACTGAATCTAAAAACTAACAGCAAAAACAGTGTGATCTTCAAACACAAGGGATCTTTTTCTAAGTAATACCGCACTTTAAGATATTTGTTGCTTTCAATTTAATATCATGGCGAGTTCACCGAAGACACGCGTGAATGTCGCTGTCAACAATTGAAGTTTATTTCGGTGCATACAAACTCAATGTGCTAGTTTCTAATCGTGCTACGAGGTCACAGAAAATTAAATGCTCAGTTAATGTCAGTTACATTTAAAATTTAATTAAGTACTAATTAGGTTGCTATCGGACTACCATAGTTCAAAAAGGGTAATTAAAACCCAAATCTCACTCGCAAGTTCGACCTCATGCGGTCCGGAGGGAATTTTGATAATAAACAATTTTTTTTCCTCTTACATTTAGCGATTTATTACACCGTCACAATTAGTACGTTGCAGAGTGCCTCAAGGATCAATACTTGGGCCAACCCTATGGAATATCCTATAGGACGGAGTACTTGATTTGCTCAATCTGGCGGCCTACACCGACGATCGAGCGCTGACAGTTCAAGGATCAAAGGATGGAACCATTGACACTTGGCACCTGAATTATAAACGACCTGACAATAGACCCAAAAAAGACGGAAGTAATAGTATTAAAGGGGCCAAGGAAAAATGAGTTAAAAACGGTGAAAACCCAATTGTGCCCTAGGCGGCAGTAAGAACTCGAGAAAGCATATTAAATATATCGCAGACAAGGCCGAACGTAAGGTAACAACCGTGGGGAGAATTCTACCCAATGTTAGAGTACCTAATTTTAGTAAGAGAATGATTTTGATCCATATTTTTAATTCAATTGTGCTTTATAGAGCTTCAATATGGGCCAGAGCAATTCTAGTCTCTGCGCAAAAGACAAAGCTGTTAAAAGCCCAAAGTAAGATGCTGCTCAGGGTTTATAGAACAATCTCAGCGATTGCGCTGCAAGCTATCACAGGATGTGTATAAATTGACATTCTAGTAACAGAGAGATAACGGAAAACGGTATCGCTAATGGAAAGAAAACATCAAAATCCAAATTAGCAGAAGTTTCCCTTAGGACATGGCAAAACCAATGGGAGGAAGAAAAACAGACCCAAAACCTAATCCCAAACTTAAAAAAATGGCACGATTGTAAACCCACAAACATTGGTTATCACATAACTCAAGTACTCATCGGAGACAGGTATTTTGAAAGGTATACGAAAATTATAGGAAAGACTGAAACTGGAAGATGTCGATATTGCGGAACGGGGGATGAGTGTCCTACACATTGATAAATTGCGGAAAAAATAAAACTACAGCAGAAGTGGAAAGCGTTAAAAACTGGTAGCGTGGATGCTAGAAAACAGAAAAAATATAAACAACATATCGACAGCTAAGGAACTTAAGGAAGAGACAGAAGATCCTGACGTACACACGAAGTGGTGAAGTTTTAGTGGATATTGAACGGGATGTTCACACTACCTACTAACTGGTTGGTGTTCGTAAATAAATTAAAAAAAATTTGCTTTCGCGTTTTCAGCGCCCTCTCGATGTCGTTACTTAATATTCTACAAGAATACTGAACTGATATTTTATGTAAAATTAGAAAAACGTTACAAGCAGCTATGTTAAAAATGCTTTAGTATAATGTTTGTCCCCTGTATAAAATTTATTCTCGATAAGCCCACTTTTCGTTGTTGAGTAGGGATAGTGTCAAATTTTAAAACACGATTTCATTTCTTCCGATAAAGTTTGAAGAACACAAACATCAAGCCTTTTATTGTTACGTGTTTATTATTTGGGGTAAGCACTTATTTCTTGTATTGTGGTGTAATTTAATTCTTCCGTAATTGTCTGTAGCGGGTTTCCATAACCGCACACGTTGCCTGTGGAGATAATAAGCAGATGTTATGATTGGCAAGATTTCCATGAGGTCACGTTGCTAACACTATCTACACCTTCAATGGGTTGGATACAACTATTATACCTATTGGAAGATACTTTTACCAAAAATTACGAAATTAATTTGAGGGAGACTCTGCGCAGTCGTTTATTTTGAGTGATCGTATGAATAAAAGGAGTTTGCTTGTGATAACGCCGTATGTATGTTTTTTGTGTTAGATTTCAATTAAGTTCTAGGTAATAGTATTATGGTGCACTAGCTAGTCCCCTACTTAAGGAAAATTAATTGTAAGTATTACACTTTCTATTTTAATTCTTAGTATTTTGGTGGTAGATGTTAAGTTGTTAACACAATTCTAAAATCGTTTTGTTGTGTCACATATTATTCGGTGCGCTTTGATTCTCTAAACCTTCGACTTTCGTATTTTAATTTGCGAATGTTCCTTTTCTGAATGTAAAAGTTAGGCCGACTAGGTCACTTTCCTGTACGACGTGTTGCCAAGTCGAGGGCGTAATTTATATTTTGTCTGTGATAACAACCTACATGCTATCGTTAAATATAATTTATATCAATATACCTATGTACCTTCTTCTAACATGAACTACTGTCTGTGATAAAATAAATATACTCTGTCTTGTGATTTGTTCTATTTCAGCTGCGGGTAGATTTAAACGGTGTCTCCCATCCTACTGGATTTTGGCGCCTTTTTAAATTTCCTTTATAATTTAACCCAACGAAGCTTAAGACTCTATCGTCGCAACAACGGAGTTAGTCGTCGATCTCTTTTAGTTACGAGAAAAACCACGTAACACAGTGACCAAAAAAATCCCGCCCAGCTCACTCTCGACAGAAGTGGTCGTAGGCACACATTAAATCACCAGTCTATTTTGAGAATAAAAAAAAATTAAATGGATCGGTTAAGATTTTCAACACCGCATAAACCAAGAACAAAAGTATCCTGCCTTGCTCACACTCCTCGGGAGTAGTCATTGGTACATAAAAAAAAATAAACAGCACGCTCTAACGCTTTTAGAACTTACATAAAGCGTCTAGTGACTGAAAAAACTCAAAAGGTCTAAAAAAGACAAATAAAAGAATGTTGGGGTAAAAGATTCGACGCAGACTGTGTTAAAAAGTCGCCGACATAATAAGAAAAGTAACAACTTTTGGGCAACACCTCGTATTTTTATTTTTTTACGTTTCTCGACTTACATTGTACAAAAACAAGATCGCAAATAACAACAATGATAAGATTTTGATAACGCGTGAAAAAGGGGCGACCTTTTTCCAGTAAACAACGCTACAATGTAACGCGAAAAAAATTAAAAAAATCTTTAAAAAAAATTTATTAAAAAAAAAACTGGCACTAACCTGTACTACATTCAATCCAATTAAAAACCATAATTAACCAACACCACGCGCTTGAAAGTATTTCGAACTACTAGGAGATTCAAAGCTGGGAGAATGTTTTTAAAAAAAATTCTATTATAATATTGTGCAACTATGAGTAATAAGCACTTATGAGTGTACTGAACTAAGATTAAAACAGATAGAGTTGAGCGCGTTTATTCAACAACGTACAATAAATAAAAAGATTTTTTTTACTGAATCTCCACCCTCAGCATTAAGGGTAAATTAACGTTTTTCGAGCTTTAAGTGTCTATGCAGCATACTCAAGCGCATATCATCAGGAGAAGGACAATCAAACATAAACTGAACAACACCGTTACAATTAAATTTGTTTAAGTCGTGATTGAGGTGAATTTTGGGTCTTCTGTAGCTTAAGCAAAGCACCTTGCCGAATTTCGAAACCCGCTTAAACGTAATATTTTTCCCTAAAGTCAGATTCATTTTGCACACACTCGGAGCTGCTTGAACACTATTAGCAATGATCTCACAATCTATAAATTCTGGAGTGAATAATTCACTTTCGATTTGTAGTGTTCGCAATTGAGGAGAGCTGTTTACACCACGTAAAGCTTTAGTCAAATCCACATGGTAGTTACTCAACGTGTCAGTCACTCCACTTTCTGATTTAATTGAATCCACTTCAGATTTAATCGACAAATTTAACCTGTCTACATCGTCAGCCAGCGAGTTAACCTTTTTGCCAAAATTCGGCTTTTTACTAAAATCGATTTTGAAGACCTTAGTCTGCAAACTTTCTAGGTGGTTTTTTGACAACTCGTTTAACGAAGAAAAATTCGATGAGTCAGTTTTTAAAGCAACTCTTTTAAAAGTCATCGGCAGTTTTGTCGCAAAACCGTTTAATTTAGGTATTGTAAAGTTTTTGGGAGATTTTTTGTATAAAGTGTCATCTTACCTTACGTAACGCACAATTCAAGCATCAAACAGAAACATGAAACAAAAAAAATAAGTTAATAATCGGTTACACAAAACGAAAACCAGAAAAATAATGTAATTGGAATGTGAAAGAAATTATACAAAATACTACAAATATATTCACCTTTTTCTTTCCTTTCGGATGCGGTAACGTCTTTATACTGCGGACACCCAAGTATAAAATTCACAGCTTTCTCAGCGTTGAAATTATACAACAAAACAATGTTAACCAAATCTTGTCGAGGAACTGATCCACCCACTATTTGTTTAATCTGATCGATGCACGACTCCAGCCTGGCTTTGTCGATGTCCGACAAATTCGCCTCCTACAAATATCATGCTCACAACAACGCTCATTATAAATTAAATGTTCTACCCGCATCTCACTGTCAGCTTCATTTTCTTCAGCGATATCAGTGACCGTTTGAAAAAAAGCACCAATTTTCTGTTTGTTTTTAGAGCCTTCGCGGTCGTACATAAACGCAGCTTCGCTAGGCGATACGCAGTACTCGTCCTCCACTGAATGCCCGTAAACGTCGTCGTACCCGTCGTACTCTACAAAGTTTAAAGTTGCTAATTCATTCCGAAATAAATTAATACTGACCATCAGAGTAGTTCATTGAGCGGACGTTACGATGTCTCGACATTATGATTATTGTGTAGTTTAATTCGTAGGCATTAATACGTTTACTTTTATAAAAAATATGAGATTCACAGCTGCTTTTATCTAAAAGTAAACGTTTTAAAATGGCATAATTGACAATTTTGACAGAAAGAAACAGTGACCGGATTATTTGGTTCTAATCTTCACTAAACTATAGACATAATGTCTTTTATAATATCGATTTTTTTGGATTCTTTTATCAATTTGTACCTCTGCCCTTTACCAGTATTTGCAATCATTTAATTTCTGGTTTTGTATTGGTTTTAATTACAGTTTTTCATTATTTTTGTATATTTAATAATTCTTTTTTAATTTTGTTTTGTTTATTAGTAAATAATTCTTTTAAAAAAAACTCTATGTATTTTATATTTTCTGGTATTACTTTTTTTGTGTATCTCATTTTTTTATCTTTTGTGTATTGTTGTTTGTTTCTAAGTTTTTATTTTGGTGCTGTCGCCTTGTTTACACTCTTCGAGAATGGTCGTTGGTAAATTAAAAAAAAAGGCTCTAATGCTATTAGAACTTATATACATAAGGCGTCAAAATGACGCGTTGAGACAACTCAAAAATATGTTATAAAAACAAAGATTGATAAAAATTAAGTTTAAAATTATAAAAAAATCCTTCTTTGCTTTTGTCTCAAATTTCTGTTTCTGTTATTTGTTTCTGCTAAATTTTGGATTTTTTCTTGTCGCTATTTCTTTTTTCTTTTATGGTTTGTTGTTGTTTCTGTTTTAGTGCTGTTATTGTCTTTGCCTTCTTTTTTGTTTAAGTATTTACAATTTTTTCTGTGATTATTGCATGCATTTGTTATCTTTTTCTGTTTATTCTTGCATAACTGTTAGTATTTTTTCAGTGTCTTTGCATACAATATTCTATTTGTTATTTTTAAATTTTTATTTTTTTAAATTTTTTTAGGGTATCCTATTGCTTTATTAAATTTTTTTCTTTAAAAACTAGGGTCCCAAGCAACCGTAAATTACCGTTAAACATCAAATAAAGGTAATTGTTATTCCCTGAGGGTAACGTCGCTAAACTGTTGCTACTTGATTCACGAAATTACAATTATTTTTACACAGTAACAAAAACTGTAAGTTGTTTTCTGTTATTATCACTTTGCAATTTTCTTATTTTTCGTATTTAATTTGTATAACTATACGCAATCAAAGAATAGTGTTAACGTAAATCTGTTAATTATAAGTTTTAACAAATTTCTCACTAGACTAAGACTTGAGAAAATCGGTATATCATATTCTAAGATTCCCAAGTCTGCATAGTGACTTGATTCATAAATTTACATCTCTACCATGTGGATTCTAATTTTTGTTCGTCTCTGATATTTACTTTCGCATTTTCAGCGCCCACTCCGCGTGATTGCTTAAACAAGAATACTAAACTGATGTTTCATATAAAATTAGACAGACGTTACGGGCAGTATGTGAACAAAAAAATCCCGCTAATCTCACACTCGCGAAAAGTAGTCGTGAACACACTACGCGAATGATTATAGTTTGTCATTTTTAGAATAAATTAAAAAAATCAAATGGATTAGTCAAGAAGTACGAAACGTGTTAGATATAAAAATAGAATTAGTAATAAAAACCTTTCTGTACTAATTTTTTTCGTCTCTGTTTTTATTATTTCTTTTTGCTTAGATACTCTCAATTTCAGATTCTTTGCCGCGTGATTGCTATAGTTTTTACAAGAATACTAAACTTACATTTTATATAAAATTAGAAAGACGTTACAGGCAGTGAACAAAAAAATCCCACTAAGCTCACACTCGCCAGGAGAGGTCGTGAGCACACAATAAATCATTAATTTGTCATTTTTAGAATATGTCAATCAAATGCATGAGTCGAGAAGTAAGCAAAGAGTAGATAAAAAAAAGAATTAATGAAAACCTTTCTCTACTGCTTTCTGTAACAAACATAAAAGTTTGGGGTCAAAGATCGATAAAGATTAAGTTAAAATTCTTGAAAAATCTTTCCTTGCTTTTTTTAGGGTATTTTTGGTAAGATTTTTTTTTATGTTTTGTTGTTTGTTTCTGGTTTGGTGCTGTTATTGTTTTTGCCTTTTTTAATTAATTTGACAAATAGGGTAAACGTAAATCTATGAATTAATTTTTAACAAATTACTAAATAAAACTAAAGTTTACATATAAATATTATTTTAATGCTGGCGTAGAGTTTTACATACCAAAATTTAGTACAAATAAACTACTCGTAGTTATGTGAGGTTCATTAAAAGCATTCTAATAACGTAAAAGTGATGTAATAAATACGCGATCTGAATAGCTGGAGTTTTCTGCATTTTTGTTTCTGTCATTATCTTTGTTTTTAATATAAATTTATGCACGTTTGTACAAGTATTGATCTTTCTGTTTTTTAATTATTGTTATATGTTTTTTTTGCTGTTCTTTTTATTTGTTTTGTTGATAAAGGGGTGGAGAAGTAAAAAACCACAAAAAGATTTAGCAGTGATGCTGGAAGAAAAATTAAATGTAAAAGTAGAGGTGAAAAAAGTGACAGTAATAAACAAAGAGAAGAAAAATGAGATGGTGGTGGCGGAAATCGGAGGATGGGAGGAAAAACAGAAGGTAATGGCGGAGAAGAAGAAATTAAAGAATACAAGAATATATATAAGTCACGATTTGACATGGGAGGAAAGAAGAGTGCAAAGAGAAATAATGAACATAGCGGTGGAAAAAAGAGCGGAAGGAAAAAGAGTATGGGTAGGGTACAGAAAAATGGAGATAGACGGAGACAGATACATATGGAACGACAAGGATAGGGGACTGAGCAGAGAAAGAGGAGAGAAATTGGGGAACCAAAAGGCAAAAAACTAAAGGGCAAAGGGGGTGGTAAAGGAGAGAAAGTTGACGAAATGGCAAAGAAAAGGAATAATGAGAGATGGAAATGGAAAAGAAAAAGAAGGAAGAAAAAAAGAAAGTAAGGAAGAAGCACAGGGGGAGGTGAGTGAGCTGAGAGTATTGTTTGGGACGTAGCGGGAATAAAAAACAAGGAACAGGATTTCTGGAAGTACATCAAGGAACAGGATGTAGTGGGATTACAGGAAACATGGATGGAAGAAAAAGAATGGGAGTGGTGGGAAAAAGAGTTGCCAGAGGAATTTGAGTGGGTGGTGCAACATGCAGAAAGAGAAAAGAAAAAAGGGAGAGCAAAGGGGGATATAATAACGGGAATAAGAAAAAATGGTTGAATCAGGAAAAGAAGGAGCAAGTGCAACAGAGAAGAGGAGTTGTAGAAAGGAACATGCAGTGGGGAAAAACAAAAATAAAAGTGGTGACGGTTTATAGCAGTAGAATGAAAGAGACAAGGAAAAACTTAGAAGAGATGATAGAAGAGAGGGAAGAGGGATTGATAATAGTAGGAGGGACTTCAACGCAAGAATAGGGAAGAGGGGGAATACAAGAAAGAAAAGGGACGGGAAAGAGACAAACAAAGGACAAGGTGATAAATAAAGAGGGAGAGGAACTGCTGGAATTGTGCAACGAAAAAGGGTGGGAAATAATGAACGGGAACAGAGAAGATGATGGAAAGGGGGAAATTACGTACATAGAAGGAAGGGGAGAATCAATAATAGATTTTGTAATGACAAATGAAGAGACCGCAGAAAAGGTAAAGACATTTAAGGTGGGAGAAAGAGTAGAGTCAGACCATCAACCACTGGAATTGACAATGGAAGGAAGGGAAAGAGAAGAGAGAGAGGAAGAGGAGAAGTACATAACTAAAAAAAGTGGACAGAAGAGAGTATTAAGAGATATAAAGAGAGAATAGGGAAAACGGTATGGATAGGGAAGGAAGTACAAGAAAATGTAGAGGAAATGAGAGAGATGATGGAGAAAGCAACAGAGAGAGTCAGATTTAGAAAATGGAAGGAGGAGAAAACTGGATGGAAGAAATGGTGGGATAAGGAATGCAAGGAAGCAAAGAAAAAGGCAAGAAGAGCATTAAGACAGTAGAAAAAAGGGAAGAAAGAAAAAGAAGAATACAAAG
This sequence comes from Aquatica leii, assembly GCA_035610365.1. Lineage (NCBI taxonomy): Eukaryota > Metazoa > Arthropoda > Insecta > Coleoptera > Lampyridae > Aquatica > Aquatica leii. The sequence continues at coordinate 13,366,627 of CM069438.1, forward strand.
AAGCAGTAAAAATATACAAAAAAACATGCGACAGAAAGAAGGAGGAAAACAAAAAGAAACAAGAGGAGCAGATTAAAGGAATAAAAACGGAAGAAGATGTATGAAAATACCTAAAGAAGCAGAGGAAAAAAAACAGGACGACAAAGGGAATAAAAATTAAAGAATGGGAGATATATTTTCGGAACTTGTTGGGAGGGGAAGAACAAAAGCAGGAAAAAGAAAAAAGAAAAGACGCAGTAGTAAGACAAGAAGAAGAAGATATGGATAGAATAAGGGAGGAAGAAGTAATAGAGGCGATAAAGAATATAAAAAAAGGAAAGGCGACAGGAGAAGATGGGATACAAGGAGAAGAGTGGATATACGGGGGAGAAAATGTAGCAAAAAGGATGACGGAAATAATAAACAAAATATGGAAAGGGGAAGGATTCCCAGAGAGATGGAGAGAGGGAATAATATGCCCAATACATAAAAAAGGCGAAAAAAAGAAAGTCGAGAATTATAGAGGGGTAACATTACTGAGCTCGGCATACAAATTGTACGCGACAATACTGCAAGAAAGATTACAGAAGGAAATAGAGGAAAGAAGTTTGGTACCAGACGGACAGCGGGATTCAGAAAAGGAAGAAGGCCGATAGACAACATATATATAATGAAACACTTAGCAAATAAAGAACTAGAAAAAAAAGAGGGAAAATGGTAGCACTATTCGTAGACCTAAAAGCTGCTTTTGACAAAGTGAATAGGGAAAAGCTGTGGGAATATATGAAAAGAAAAAATCAATGAAAGATTAATACAAAGAATAGAGGAAATATACGAAGAAACGAGAAGCAGGGTTAAAGTGAATGGGGAAGAGAGTGAGAAATTCATAACAAAGAGAGGGTTGAGGCAGGGATGTCCACTGAGCCCAAGCCTGTTTTCGGTATATACGGGGGATCTGGAAGAGACAATGAGAGGACAACAGACAGAAGGGATAGTGGTAGGGAAAGCTAAGGTATGGTCGTTGGCGTATGCGGATGACATAGTGCTGGTGGCTAAGGAGGAAAAGGAAATGAAAGAGATGATGAAAACGCTAGAAAAATATATGAAAAAAAAAGAATTGGAAGTAAACACGGAGAAAACAAAGATAATGATATTTAGAAAAGGAGGGGGGAAAAGAAAAAGAGAGGAGAGAAGATGGAGTGATGAGGAAGTGCAACAAGTGAAGGAATTTACATACCTGGGCTACACGATGAAACAGGATAATAAAGAGGTAGAACACATAAAGGAAAGGGTGAAGAAAGGAAACAGGCTAATAGGACAAGTATGGGGTGTGGGGGAAAGAATATTCAAGATGGATATAAAAAAAAGAAAATTGCTGTTCGAAAATTAATAAAGGGGGTGGTAATGTATGGAGCGGAAATATGGGGCTGGAAGGAGTGAAGGGAGGTAGAGGGGGTACAGGAAAAATACTGGAGATGGGTGTTAGGATTGGACAGGGATACACCGGGGTATATTGTGAGAGAGGAGGTTCAGATAGAAAAAATAAGGATGGAGACAGGAAAAAGAGCAATAAAATACGAGAAAGAAATGAGGGAAAGAACAGATTGCAAAATTCTGCAAGAATGTTGGAAAGAGATAAAGGGAGGGAAAGTGAAGTACGGGCAGGAGGGCAGAGAAGAGTATTACAAAAGAAACGGGTACGCGAGTGAAGAAGTGGAGAGATTAAGAGAAGAGGGGGTAGGGACGAGAGAAGAAATAATAAGGAGAGATAGAGACATGAAAAAACAAGAAAGATGGACAAAGATAAAAGAGAGCAGATATAATAGGAATTATAAAGATATCAAGGGTGAAGGGGTGCCGGAATATTTAAAAGATAGAGAGATTATAAGCAACAAAAGGAAAAAAATGGTAGCAAGGCTCAGATGTGGCAGCGAGGAGTTAGGGAACAAATATTGGAAAGAAGAACCAGAAAAGTTGTGTAGGCTATGTGGAGAAGAAACGGAAGATCTTAACCACATGAGAAAGAGATGCAGGGAACTAAGAGAAGAGGTGATGAAAACAGTGGATATCTTAGATGAAAACGGAAAAGGAGCGGAATGGATGGAGGAAGTATGGAGCAGGAGGAAAAAGTTAAGGGAGGAGAAGGGATAAGAAAATGTAATATATATGTATAGACAACACGACCAAATTTGTAAGCCAAATGGCAATGAATAAAGTTAAACTTATATTATTTGTTTTGTAAGTCTATTTCCAACGGTTGAATATATAATAGTTGTTAGCTTTGAGTTGATACGGCGTATTGACTTTTTGCCAACGTTTTGTCACAGCTCTCAGGAAACATTTTCAAAACTGACATGGCAACAAAATACAGATGTTAAAAAAAAACGTTGCAACAACGCCTCAAGATCTTAACATAACCTCAATCTTTTTTTCTATTTTAAGTAAAATGTAAAGCTGATAATATTTTAATTTTAATAATGATTTTTACAAAACACAATTTTACTAATTATTTTAAGCGTTTTATTTCCACTAACAACCATATATACAACTCAAATGCTAGTATTGCACTTAACAATGAGTCGATTACTCCTCCGACAAACGCAAGGGTTGTTATCTGTGGGGGCGGAATCATGGGTGCTTCGGTTGCGTATCATGTTGCGAAGCTGGGGTGGGGAGCTGACACGGTGCTGATTGATCAGAACAGGTAAATACCTATGAGGCACGGTAGTGGGTTTACATTTTTCTTTTAGGGTCGGTGGAGGCACTACTTGGAATTCTTCGGGATTGTTAGGCGTGTTTAAAACCACTTTGCCTCAAGTTAAATTAGCACGGACCAGTAAAGATTTGTACAAAGAATTAGAAGCTAAAGGTTTAGCAACAGGTTGGAAAGAATGTGGCAGTTTGAATTTGGCTAGGACTAAAGATCGTATGATAGTTTTTCGTCGCATGGTGGCACAATCAGTGTAAAAATACTTGTAGTTATTTTTTACTTGATTTACCTATTTAATTTAGATTATGGAACATCGATTGTGAGTTGTTAACTCCTATACAGTGTAAAGAACGGTACCCATTATTGAATGTTAATGATTTAGAAGGTGGGTTGTGGATACCCGGTGATGGAGTTGGCAACCCATACGAAATTTGTTTATCTTTAATTAATGAAGCTAAAAGAATGGGTGTGTACGGTAGCACATTTGATTTTAGATAAGTAAGTTTTCATTACAGGTGTGACTGTTATTGAACATTGTTCTATAAAGAAAGTTAAGCAGGTTGGTGGTAAGGTATCAGGGGTTGATACCGAATTAGGCTCAATTAAATGTGATTTTTTTGTTAACTGTGCGGGGTTTTGGGCACGAGGCGTTGGTTATCTCTCCGATCCTCATGTGAAGGTGCCTGTACATGCCGTTGAACACTATTATCTGCATACTAAGCCTATACCCGAATTAAAATCGATGACTCCAGGTAAACTTGTGTTTGTCAGGTTATATAGATTTAATTGGTTTACGTATATGTAGTTGTAAGGGATCTTGATGCGGGTACTTATTTTCGTGAGTTCAAAGGACGGTTACTTGCTGGTGGATTCGAACCTGTTGCAAAACCTGCATTTGAGGATGGAAATATACCTGGTCAGTATTGTTTCAATTACATTAAATATGGTTTGCGAATATTCAATTCAGTTGATTATCAATGACGAATAAAAACGTATTTGTTATTTCGTACAATATTGGGTAGCGAATTAGAACGAAGTGCGACTATTCGTCGTTGCAGTGGACGAATAACAAAATAGACGCCAAAATCGACCGTGCGCTTAATTCAAATTCGCGACGAGCCGCGAAAACTGATATTTCAATAAGTTGATGTTGCAGTGAGTGCCAAAGATCGAAAATTGCCAGAGGATTGGGATCACTTCCACGTACTGTTCGAACAACTTCTCCACCGAATCCCGACGTTAAAAACAGCCGTGTTAGATCATCTTTGCAACGGTCCCGAAGTGTTTAGCCCCGATTGCAAATGGATAATCGGCGAAGCTCCCGAAGTAAGTACGCTCACATTTCTAAGCTAAATACTTATAAAAAACAGATTAGGAATTACTACGTGGCTGCCGGTTTAAAAACAGTCGGCATCACTGCTGCTGGTGGTGTCGGCCGAGTGACGGCCGAAATGATCGTTCATCAAAACACCAGTGATGATATGTACGAATTGGATATTTCCAGATTTTTAGGCATTCATAACAATCGTAAATACCTACGGGAGCGTGTCAAGGAAGTGCCAAGCTTGCATTACGGTCTACAGTACCCGTTCCTTGAGTTTAAAACCAGTAGGAATTTGCGCATGTCGCCTATTTACCCGAAGCTTCGAGAAGCTGGTGCAGTTTTCGGTCAGCTCATGGGGTACGAAAGACCTAACTGGTTCGATCGTAATTACGATGTTGGTGAGTCTTTAATCTTCGTTTATTGTATTTAGCACGTGTGTTTAGGACAAGAAACTTCCGATTGGTCGGTGCCTTTTCGTATAGCGTCGACTAACACTTTTGGAATGCCAGCTTGGCTTGATCACGTTGCCGTTGAGTATGAAGCGTGCCGCGAGAGTGTTGGTCTTAGCGACTACTCGTCTTTTACTAAAATTGATTTATGGGTACTAAGATCGACTGGGTTTTTTTAAACATTAATTGCTGGGTTTCAGTCGAAAGGGACTGAAGTAGTGAAAGCGCTCGAATTTCTTTGCTCGAATGGCGTGGACATTCCGATTGGTGGTATTATTCACACTGGGATGCAAAACAAGTACGGTGGTTACGAAAACGATTGTTCTTTGGCACGAGTTGCCGAGAACCAGTAAGTGTCAGCAACTGTAGTTAATCATAGCTTATTTCTAACTAATTTCAGTTACATGATGATTGCCCCAACCATACAACAAACTCGCTGCCAAGCGTGGTTACAAAAACATCTACCGTCATCAGTTGCAATGTCGGATGTTACCAGCATGTACACAGCCCTTGCCATAATGGGACCCCTGACTCGCAGTCTTTTATCCGAACTTACCGACACCGATTTAAGCCCAACAAATTTTCCATTTTTCACTTATAAATTAATCGACGTGGGGCTTGCGAATGGTATTCGCGCGATGAATTTAACACACACGGGGGAATTAGGTTATGTACTTTACATACCAAACGAAGTAAGTTTTTGGTAAATATAGTTCTTATTACTTTATCTTTGCAATAGTTCGCCCTTCACGTCTATTCAAGATTGGTTAAAGCCGGCGAGAAATATGGAATGCGCCATGTAGGTTACTACGCAACAAGGGCGTTAAGGATTGAAAAGTTTTATGCGTTTTGGGGACAAGATTTAGACACAAGAACGACACCTTTAGAATGTGGTCGTATGTGGCGTGTTAAGTTTGATGTACGTTATTAAACGCTCTTAAATATGAACTTATTACAATTGTTTATAGAAAGACTTTATCGGAAAAGAGGCTTTGCTTAAACAGAAGGAAGAAGGGGTGGAACGAATGTACATACAGTTGATATTAGACGATCACGACTTGGAAACGGATATGTGGGCTTGGGGTGGCGAGCCTATTTACCGAAATGGAAAACACGTGGGAATGTGCACTACTACTAACTACGGCTTTACTTTTAAAAAACAGGTATGCGAGTCCGGTTGTAATTTAACGTATTAATTCGTGCTTATAGGTTTGTTTGGGGTTTGTGCAAAACTTAATTGACGGAGTTCCACAAAAAGTCACTAACGATTACGTGCAATCGGGATACTACGAAGTTGATATAGCAGGAATTAAGTACTCGGCTAAAGTCAACCTTCATTCGCCGTCTTTGCCAACGAAGTACCCGGATAAGGAACGAGAAGCGTACCAAGCTACCCGAGATAAAATGGATAACTCCATTGTCGAGGTTATCGCATAATTAGTGTGCAATTATAAATTCTAATTTATTTTAATTAAAGTTTTTAATGCAATTATATATTTTTTTTGAAGGAAAGTGGTGTAGAACGCTGATGAGAGGAAAACGGGATCGTTGTTGCGCTGTGACAACGCTAGAAATCGGTGCAGAGCGGGTTGCTGCAAAAAGGCCCCACGTTGGGCGCCAACTGTTACACAGTAATTCGAGATGTAGGTGATTGGCGTTAGTTAATGATAACATATTAAAACAAAATAACAAACTTAGATGGGAAAACCAGTATGAGAATAAACAATGTTTTTGAAAACTACTAAAGGCGTTAAGTCTACATGACCAATGTCACTACACATGTAGGGGTGACGGGCGATGGTGGCGTTTATAACATGAGCGTAGTGCTCGTAGGTTTGGAGCGGTAGTTTACGATTGAAGCTAGTGCTGTTACGGCTGCGGATCTCATAGGGTGCGAACACGGATGTTAGCGGTTCCCGGACGGAGACAAACCGACAGTTGAGCAAATAGCGGTTACTGTAGTCACGATTAATGACGTGGTAGCGCATCGACAGCAGCAGATAAAGAAAAGCAAGGGAAGCGTGAACTAGACACCCAGTAGTTCATTATGCAAGGAAGAGCTTGGGCCCACGTTTCTTCGAGTAGGTTTGTTTGGCTCTGACTTAAAAAGTGTGTTTTCTGCAGCTCAAAGTTCTTTTTTTAACTTTGTAATTGTCATAGGTTAACTGTACGTTTGGTTCATCCTACAACGCCAGTTCTGTTATCAAAACTGGACCACTTGGCAATCTAGGTCAGATCTAGATATGTAGAGGTCGTGTTGACTCTGATTTGCTCTAATCGTTCTCTATGCGAGCCGCTGCTATCCTGATTTCGGAGAGAACCAGCTACTAGACAGTTCGATTGGTTTTACGCCTCTATACTCAGTTCTGACGATCGATTTGTACTCCAAAATTGCTACGGATCTCCATCGGGGTTTCTTCTGACTTCGTCCTGACCAAGCATGCATATCTAACGGGTCCCAATGCGCGATACTGAAGCAAATGCCCCGGAAGTACTAAGCGACGCTTCAAAGGGGGCGAGATAATTCTCCCAACGGACGGACTACGCGGTGCCGCTTCACAAACTACGACAACGGTCGTTTCGTTCTTTGCTTTATCTTTACTATTAGGTTTATTGAGTGGCCTCGCGCACACGTTGGGACTCCTTGTTCCGTGTTCAGACTTTTTCTAAGAATACCCAAAGCAATAGCGTCGCTAACCGACGACGGATGCGACGCGCTCAAGTCCGAGAATTCCGTTGCGTCGGAACGCTTCTTTCCTGGAGTCAACGGCTCGAAGTCGACCCAAATCTCCCGGTACCGAACGACAACGGGACGGGCGGATTTGAAGGCACTCCACCGGTTGTTTTAGTTCGATTTTCGACGTTATATCGCATCGGGCATGCCGTTGTACGCTGAACGGGTTCGGAAGACTGAGACGCACATGCGACCCGCTTCGTCTTTCCCAGCTTTCCAGACGGCCTAAAAAGTCGCAACGTTCTACTAGCCATAAAGTGCACTTTACCGCGTCGCGTCTCCGTGGCGTATGATGATTTGATTACCACTCTGAGAAATTCTAGAAGTACGACGCGAATGATTGTTTCCGAGCGGATTACGGTTACGCAAAACAGATCAACGGCGATGCAGATGGCGGTTACGGTAGTCACGATTAACGACGTGACAGTGCCGGACAAAGAGATGCAAGGTAAGTATGAGCTAATCACCCAGTGGTCTAACAAATAATGAAGACTTTTGCAGTAGCTTGACTTTGAGTCAAACATATAAAGCGACCCAGAATGAGACTTCCGGGATGATTATGGCTACGCAGGACAGATCAAAGGCGGCACAGTTGAGCAGCTTTCAGTCCGGCGTATGTGGCAGTCGTGTGTTTGCAGCGCATTGCCCCAAAAAGGCCGCACGTTGGGCGCCAATTGTTACATGATTGAGGTAGTAGCAGAGATGCGTGTGTTTGATGTTGGTTAATAACAATATATTAAATAAAATAATAAACGTGAATTGAAAAACAATGAATGCGAGTAATATAGATTTTTAAACTGTTAGAGCGCAAAGTCTATATGACCACTGTGATTACATACATGAGGAATAACTGACGATACGCGTTGGCGGCGTTGGTAACATCACCATAGCATGGCTGCAAGAAACGGCCGTAAAGGACAGCTATAGCGTGTGCTGAAACAGTAGCGGATACGAACCCGGTTCAAAACAACTCTCGGGTCAACTATGCTTACATAGGAAGACCGGAAAGACAAATTGCTGGAGATCAGCAAGTTGATGAAAAAACTAATCGAAGAACACTTAAATTGACCATATTCAGGCGTTTTTTTGGACTTCAGGTTTAACATTTTTGGGTTGGTGAAACTGATACATTTTAAATCGCCATCAAAAAATAAGAACTTCTATTAGTTGTCGACAACGATCTCTCTGGTTAATGAAGCATAATAAATTCTAGTGACCTGTTAAATCGGGTTAGTAGCCAAAATAAACATATGATAACAACCAAATCTTGTTGTCCATATTTGTCTAGCAACGCCAAAACGACGCCATATTAAAAGCGATTTGACAAATCACTGTTGGATCATGGAAGTGCCAATGGGAGTTCTTATTTTTTTGTGGATAATTTAAAATGTAGCAGTTCGACCTACCCAAAAACCTTAAACCTAAAGTCCAAAAAAACGCCTGAATATGGTCAATTACTGGCAATAGACAGTTGGCGTAAAATAGCAACGGCCGTGGCAAGTTGCAATGCAAAAACGCTAGGAATCAATGTAGATGGTTGTGGAGCAGGACGACTTTGCAACGGCTTTCGGCACGAGTTTCTTATTCTTCTTGAGCAAATCTCAATTTTTATCTCTCTAGCAGTCAGAGATGCGGTCGTGGACTTGTAGCACGTTTCTTCAAAAAGACCCGACGTTGGGCGCCAACTGTTACACGAGAACAAAAAACTTTTAATTTTTCTAATTACTTCTCTAATACATAAAGCGCGTTGCACTTGGATTTGTTGCGATGTCTGACGTATTTTCTTTTGGTGCGAACCGCCAGTTTTGCGGGTTAAACTTGAACGTTTTTTACTTCACCCTAAAGGTTCGATTACAAAAGTACGATCGAACGAATTAGATAATGAGCAAATAGATGCCATTGTGCAAAAGCTTCAGTAGAAGGCCGTGGAAGAAAGACTTTTGCAACTCACGCAGTTAGCGAAAAGGTTTCACTCTGAGTCAATGGGCTGAACTGAAAGGTCTTTTTTTAAACCATGTAAATGCAGTCGGGTGTTTTTGAAGTCGTGAATGTCGTACAGCTCGAAGATGGCAAGAGTGGTGATTGAATCGTCTATGAAAAATGCTCTCCGTTTTGCAGACGATTCGTTGGCTTAGAATATGTTGATGATGGATGATTGTGGTTGCTGTTGGGCATCACTTAAAATTCTGAACAGTTTCCAGACTAGCGTATCGGGCAATCGGAGATGCGGTCGTGCGCTCGTACCACGTTGTCCAAAAAAAGCCCCACGTTGAGTGTTAATTGTTACATGGTTAGGCTAGTAGCAGATATGCGTTTGTTAGAAGTTGGTTAATAACAATATATTTATTTTATCTGACGACTGTCGCTACACACATGAGGAATAACTGACGATAGGCGTTTGCAACATTATCATGGGGTAGCTGCTTGAAGCAGCGGCGAAGAAGAACGATATAGTCGATTCTAGTGCGTGCTGTAACTGTAGCTGTATCAGTACACGACTCAAAGCGGTTCCTGAATGAACTACGCTTACGCAAGAAGATCGGAGGGACAAATTGCTGAAAAAGATCAGCAAATTGATAAAAAAAACTAAACAAAAAATATTCAAATTACTAGCAACAGAATAAAAACAAAATTTAATGTCAATACGACGGCCGTGGCAAGTTGCGCTGCAACAACGCAACGGTAGGAATCGATGTAAAGGGTTGTAGAGCTAGACGACTATTACAATCTTTACAACGGCTGTCGGTACGCGTTTTTTAATTCTTTTGTAGAGACGTGTAGCGTGTTGCTCCAAAACGGCCCCATGTCGGGCGCCAACTGCTATACGAGAGCAAACTTTAGAGAACGGTGTTGTCGTTTGATTGGTAATTAGGGGTGTACGCGACTGGCGTTAAAAACAAAACAATAAACACAAATGGAAAAGTAAGTATGAGAATAAACTTTTGTTAAAACTACTGAAGGCGTAAAGTTTATATAGTCACTACACACGTGGGGTGACAGGCAACGGCAGGTGGTGTTGGCGTTCGTAATATGAGAAGCGCGACTGCTCGTAAGCTTGTAGCGGCGGTGAAAAAAAGTAATCGTGGACGGTTTCAACGCGTGCTATGACGGCAGCGGATACCTCAAGTTACGATCACGGCTCCCGGGCGAACTAGGCTTGCGCAGATAGCGGTTACGTCAAGTAGAGTTGTCACAATTAACGACGTGGTAGTGTAGCGTAAGTTAAACACCCAGTAGTTTAATTCAGATTTTGCAATTCATGACGCCTTGCGTAGTTAACGAGGTGGCTTTTATCAGACTCAAAAAGAAAGTGTTTTCTGCAGCTAAAAGTTTTTTTTTAAACTCTTTTATTGCTATGTGTGGTTGTGGCGTGAAAGTCGTTTTTGATTGGTCGAAGATGACGAGAGTCTGTAAAAATGGCAATGGTAACACAACAAAGAAAAAATCTACCATTGAATATTTGTTGGCAAACAATGCCTCTAAAATTACATAAAGCGCGTACGTTGCGCTTGGATTCTTCAGGTTATCTGTCGCTGGCCCCCAGTTTCTATTTTTTGCCGGTTGGACTTAGATGTTTTTAACTTTACCAGAAAGGTTCGGATACCAATGTACGATAGCAGGATTTGGATAGTGGGTAAAGAGATAACATATTGTTCAGAAGCTTTATTCGGTCCTATTGTATGACGATTTGATTACAACTCTGAGAGGTTCTAGGTGCCGTGCGACGCTGACCGTGGTTTTCGGCTGAACTACGAAGGTGGTTATGGTAGTCACAATTGTTGCGACGTGGCAGCATAACGGCAGACAAAAAACAGCATGAGCTGATCACTCAGTCGCCTATTAAGTAATAAAGACTTTTGTGGCTCTCGTATCCTGGCATAGTTAGCAAGCTGGCTTGACTCCGAGTCAAAAAGAAAACGTCTGACGTACCTTTGTCGGTCGCGGGTGTGACTTGAACGTTCAGTTACGAAAGGTACAATTAGAGAATAAGGGTAATGGGCAAACCGTACTCAAGACAGACCAACGGCAGCGCAGATGTTTTCGTTACATTTAGCGAAAGCAGCGGACTAAGAAACGCGAGATAAACTGCTGGACATCTAGTCTAGTGTTTATTTAACAAGAAAGACTTGCAGTTCACGTCTTTCCGCAGTTAGTAAAAAGTAGCCTAGATCTAATCAAGTTATTCTTGAGTAACTGAGCGAGTGATTTCTGCAACTTAGATGTATTTTTTAAACCATGTAATTGCCTTCGATGTGGTACACGAACCGTTTGTGATTAAGCAAAGATGGCGATGGAACAATCCTCCTTGTTTTGCAAACGATTACGTTATAGTCGTTCATGATAGATGGTTGTTTGCCATTTGAAATGGTGACCAGCTTATCTGACACTCGTGGCTTGTCTCAAAAAAGCCCCACGTTTGGCGCCAATTGTTGGATGGTTGAGGTAGTAGCATACATAAGTGTTTGGCGATGGGGGCGGATGTCTCAGGGTGCCTACAAGGTTAAAGGCGGTTCCCGGGTGGACTACTCTTACGCAGGAAGATCTAAGGGACAAATAGCTGAAGTACACGAGGCGTGGCTCCAAAAAAAAGACGTGGTTTGTCACCGAGGCTATGCGAGGGTCCTTATAGTCCTGTACCGCATTACGTCGCATAGGTAACGTAACCGGAACCCACAGAGAGGAAAGCCAAAAGTGACGCATTAGCAACCGTCTAGCCGCGTTTGTCAGCGACAACAACGTTGTCCAAAACTAAGCCCGTGTGTTATGTAAGGGCTACGTTCGGAACCTTACACAAAAATAAACAAAAACGTTTTATTTCAATTTAAAAAAGCCAATACACCTGCAAACGTTAATGAAAACAAAATAAATAAAATCGAAAATATTTTATCAAAATATCGTTTTCTCTTCAACAATCAACAAAAATTAACCGTTTAGTCTCTCGATATAAAACTTAAAAAAAACTTTACGCACACCCTTTTTAGTGATAAAAGGATCTAACAAATCTTGCGGCAGCATCAAACATTTTTTCAAAGCCGAACTTGGATCTGGCGGAAACACTTTGCACAACTGACTAACGATAAGTTTCAATCCACGACCGGTTTGATCACAGAAATGCAACTCGAACTTGTACTTCGGTTTGTTTTTGTTCATTCCCACGTGTACGATGTTAAATTTAATTGGCGCCATTGCACTACTATGCTTGCAACAAATAATAAATATCTCGTTTTCGAATACTGTGGCCCAATATGACGTTGTTACTTTGCCAACGATGTCTCGGGAGTATTGATGATTTACCTCCACGACATAAGAGGCATGCTTGCTACGTAGGTGTCCGATTATATCGACTATATCTTCTTTACTGCTGCATAAAGCTAGAGGTTTTAACGGGCATCTTCCATAAGAATACACGCAATGAAGTTCGTGCAATTTAATATGTTCGTGTGGTAATGTAGTTGGGCATCCGAGGTTTTTGTAAATGCACGGGTACCTTAAAGTAGTAGCCAGGTTCTCTAAAGTGAAGTTGCGTGTGTCTTGTATTGGAATTCGACACATCGGACACAGAGAGACTTTCGATTTACAGGTGTGACAAATGCTATGTCCTGTAGGGCATATAAAAATTGGAGGTACCATGTGATGGTTACAAATCGGACATTCCAGTTCGTCTAAAAAGCTGTTGCTTTTGGTTGATTTCTCTTCTAGTTTTACCTTGGAGATATTCGGCGAACTTGTTGTGGGCACTGTTTTAGGCACCGATGGTTTCTTAACATCTTGAGGCACTTTAACTTTAGGTTTGGGAGTTGTTGAAGGTTTTGGCGATGCGCTCGGTGTTTTACCATTGATTGCTGCTATCTCAATTTTCGATTTCTTCATGATGCTGATTTTGCAGTATATTAAGCCATTGAGGTCGTTGAGCATGGTGTTGATGGATGCAACATCAACCGTAATCATTTTTTCTTGGTTGTTTACTATTTCTTGCACATTGGAAAATGGTTCCGTTTCAGATTTGCGTAAGATTAAGAAGTAATCGTTGTAACGTCCCACTTCCAGCTGGTAACGGTAATACATATTCTCGGGTGTTTTTTCACAACTCATGACTACACAATAGAATTTGTTAAGGGTCTTTAAGTATTGCGTTACTATTAAAAACATTTGATTGTCGACTATGGTGAAGAAAAGCTTGATGTGTGTATCATAAACGTTCATAATGAAGCTGGGTAAACCAATTTGTAAGAAATCATTGTGGTCGGCTTGTAGGTGTCGGGCTATGTTTTTTGAAGTGCCTTGCCAGTTGCACTTCAACGACAACTGTTCATATTCGATATTAAATGGGCACGGAATTAAAATCGATTTGCATCGTTGTTCATGTTCAATTACCTCGGTGTGTTTCAATTTAGCTTCACAACCTTGTTCGTAGTTCGAACAGGGAAATACTAAATACTTAGCAACTGCTTCGTAAGCAATGGCTTGCTCTAAGGTACCATTCGATATCATCCAATCTAACGTACTCGTGCATCGTCCGCATATGTTACCCACAGCCGAACAATAATAAACAGGCAGCACAGAAAGTATCTTCGAGCATTGCTTGCACTTTAAGTCGTTTATTAAACTTTTGTTGTTGCATATGTTAAACATTGTAGATGTAGCATTCGCACCTAGTTCCAGATACTCAACGGTGCGATTTTGTATATGCTTATTTATAATTTATGATTCATTAACCATCGATAGATAAAAACATCTTAATCAGGTTTTTAGATAATAAATTTAAGTTACCTTGAAACCGGTTTTTTTGGTTAATCAGAATCCCCTAAAGGCGGATAAGTGGAATCCAAAGGTGGAATCTGTCAGCTGAATCCACAGGTATATACAGGATGTATCAAAACTATTATCAAGGTGTTGATCAAAAAACACTTTCCAAATCGACTAAGGAAGCAACAGTGAAAACAATAAAACGCTTTAAGTTCAACTTAGAACGAAGAACAAAATTAAAAAGGTTTTGAATGAATGGGTTTTAATAAAATGAGAAAGCTGTCTGTTGTTGTTTTTACTATTTGTGATGTAACCTACTTAGGTTTAATAATGAAAACCCGCGAACCAAAAAATAAATAGCAACATCCTGCTGTGGCTGTGATAGTCAAGCTACCCCTCTCCTTCTTCTACGTTATATTAAGTTTGTTATACACTGTATACTCTCGATATGTGGGAAAGCTGTAGTAAGTTAAACAAAACACAGTAAAAACATGAATGGTGATTTTTGGATTCAAGTAGAATTCGTTAAACTTTAACCGAAATTTTCTGTTTGGTGGAACCCGCAGTGGAAAAGAAAGAACAGGCGAAGAAATCTTTTCGGTTTTCTAAGTGAATATAAATGCAAGATACTTACATAATTTAGATTTATCAAACAACTACTGTATAGTAAGTTTCACATTACACAGTACAGTGGATACTGAAGTTCTAGTTACGGAAGCAACCCAGTTATTAGTTGAATGGTCAGGACAAACAAACAAAGTCCAAAAATACACATACAGCTTTGGTCATAATTATGGAGCACCCTCTAGATTTAAACTTTTATAGAAAGAATATTGAAACGGCGACTTCTAACTAAATATCATCTATATTTAAATCGATGTATAAAAAGTTTATCAGTATTTTGTTGCTCCCCCTCTTGCTCTAATTACTGCAGCGATCCTACGAGGCATACTGTCTATTAAGTATTTACACGTTTTGGGTAAAATATTTTTCCATTCTTTTTTAATTTTTTCAACAAGTTCTGTTTTTGATTTGCATTCATGTGTGGCTATCTTTTTCTTTAAAATCGGCCACAAATGCTCAATAGGATTGAGGTCTGGTGATTGGGGTGGCCAATCCAGAATCTTAAGCCCACTTTCGTCAAACCATGCCCTGGATTGCTTAGATGTATGGCAAGGAGCGTTATCTTGTTGGAACCAAATTTTATTCTGATCTTTGTTCTCGAATAATTGAAGAAAAGATGATTCCAAAACCTCGCTTAACATTGATATGTACGTGCTGGAATTCATTCTTCCTTCGCATATAAACACTTCTCCAACACCTGATGCAGCCATGCACCCCCAGACCATTACACTGCCGCCTCCAAATTTGACAGTAGGAACTAAGCAATCTGGGAGATACTCTTCTCCCGGCCGACGTCTTACGTATTGCGCCCCAGGGGTGCCAAAAAGCTTAAAAAAAATTTAGATTTGTAAAATTTTATTAAGTGCAAGAAAATATCTGTCTAATTGTGCTTTTAAAAGTTATAATGCTGTTATTTTATTTAATAATAGTTATTTTCAACTTTACCTCAATATTTGATTCATCAGACCAAATAACATTGGCCCAATCCTCAGGTTTCCAATCCCTATATTTTTTAGCCCACTCAAATCTACGTTTCGTATTTTTTTCCGAGAGCCATGGTTTTTTCCGGGCTTTGCATCCACGTAAACCAGCTTCCACAAGTCGTCTTCTAATTGTTTTCGTTGAAATTAACTTATTATGTGCAATATTAAACTTTTGTGCCAGTTGAGAAGATGTTAATTTGCGGTTTCTTAGAGACTCTCTCACTAATGATCGGTCTTCACGAACAGAAGTTGTTCGTTTTCGTCCTGATCTTGGTCGGTTCATATGTGTTTTGGTTTCAGCAAACCTCCTTAGTGTTACTTAAACACCTTTACGAGAACATTTCATTTTTTTCGCAATCGCCACCTGACTCAATCCTTGTTCACTTAAAAACACAATGTATGCACGCTGCACTTCACTTAATAATTTTCTCACTGCCATAGTAACGATGAACATATACAAAATGATAATTAAATTAATTTTCAATAATTACTTTATTAAGGGATTAAAGCAATCAAAAAATCAAACAAATACGGACTAATGTACTTTAAATTATCAGTATTATACGAACGTTATTTATAACATATTACAATCCTATGGATTAATGTGTTTTAATCTGTCAGTGTTGTTCGAAAATAACGAAAACATCTGCCAAGTATTGTAACAAAACCATAAGGTAGCCTGCTTTATTCAATTGTGCAGAAATATTTTTTATTTTAAATATTTTAAAAAATTTTAGAGGGTGCTCCATAATTATGACTAAGGCTGTATATAATAAACACACAATATAATCGATTGTAACGAATTTTAAGACTAATTTATTTATAACGAAACATTTACACTTTAAGACTACTCGTAACTAATTGAATTTAAGAATGTTTAAGAAAAACACAATAATTTATATTACTGAAACGTTTAGCTTCGAGAACGTTCACAAAGCTATTATCAACAACTAGAACGTTTGAGAAAGATGTATAAAATTCTCAAGAAGATAACAGAAATGTATAAAAACGGTTTAAACGAATCATAGGTCAGTTATTCAAAGTCCGAAGTGTTAAATAGATGTTTAAATAAATAAGAAATCAACGCGTGTGTTCGGGATAAATATAACGGAGTATAGACGTACTGCATTTAATGTACGCGGGCATTATTTTTCGAGTGATTGTAACATATTCATTAGTGTGTTTTTCTTAAATATCGTTAGATTTAATTAGTTCGTGTAGTTATAAACGTGTAAATATTTCATGTAAGTATAAATAAATTAGTTATCAAATTCGTTACATTGGTGTCAGGTGTGGGGTATTGAAACCCGTTGAAATCGCGTAAACTGTTTAGTTCGCGATTTGCGTGTTTGTTTATAGCGTGTAACTAGTGTCGAGCGTTATTAAAACTTGTTTTATTAAACTTTTTATTCGTGTTTAAATTTATGCGGGTAACGCCGTTGCAAGCAGTTAAAATAGATTCCAAGTTATTTAAATTTCTCGATTCGATGAATAAAAATATCTAAGAAAATACTAGAAAAATGAAAGCAAACTCTAAAAGTTTAAAAGAAGAAATACGAGTAAGCATAAAAAATCAAATAAAGACTATTGATGAACAAATACAAGTTAGTGTAAGAAATCAAATCCAAATTGTTCAAGAAAATAGAGGATAAAACAAATTAGAAGACAGAATGAAATTGCTTGCAGAAAGAAATAAATCGAATAAATTGTCACGACGAAGGAAGCGCCACGACCGAAGATTTAATAATGAACCATCGGGAAAAAGCCACGTACAAGTTTAAAGTTGTACCTTCAAATTTTGATGGTAAAGTTCCATGGTCAACCTACTACAAGCAGTTTAAAGCCGCAGCTACAGTTACTGTTCCTGGCCACCTTTTAATTTCATGTTTAGAATAATGAGATACAGAGATGCTCATCTTCAACAGGTGTATCAAGCTCAAATGAAAAGTCGGGTTCAGAAATCTACCGAAAGTCTTCAAAAGTTTGAGGCTGACATCGTCAGATTAACACGGCTTGCGTATTCTACAGCACCAGATACCTTCTTGTAGCAGCTGACTATTCAAACATTTGTAGACGGCTTCCGAAACAACGAAACGCAGCAGATGCTCCGGTTAGCTCGACCGAAAACGTTAGATGACGCATTAACCCATGCTTTGGAGTTTGAGGCGGCGAGACAGGGGTTGCACCGAGAGGCAGTCATAATCTCCGTTGTGCTGCAGCAATACCCTCGCACACACAAGAAAGCATTGAAGAAATAGTGCGACATGTATCTTAAATATCAACTCGAATCCTGTAACGTTGAAGAAGATCACTGTGGTAGGCCAATGCACGCCAGTTATCTCAAATTGTGAGATGCGTGCAATCTAACGAAGATACGTCGCCGAAGAGAAGTGCCCACAACATCTATTGGACATTCTTACCTCCAAATCCCAAAACCTCAACCAAGACCAGCTGGCTAAAGTTAAAGTGCTGGAGAGTGGTTCCAAAGGAAGAACTAACGTGGTGAAACATAAAATGAATACCGGAGACGCTAGGCCGATACGACAACATCCACGCAGACTTCCCTTGGCAAAAAGAGAAGAAGCCGAACAAATAATTACAGATATGGAGAGAGAAGCCGGGATTGAACCTTCAAATAGCCCGTAGGCGTTCCCAGTGGCACTCGTAAAAAAAATGGATTAACGAGGTTTCGCGTAGACTACAGACAGCTAAACGACTTGACCAAAAAAGACAGCAACCTTTTACCCAGAATTGACGATACGTTAGACACCCTGTCAGGATCCCAGTGGTTTTCTAACTTAGGCTTAAAGAGTGGTTACTGGCAGGTCGAATTGGAACCCAAGGATTGTGAAAAAACAGCTTTTACGATTTTCGGCAGTTTACTGTGATGCCCTTCGACTTGTGGAACGCTCCTGCAACGTTCGAGCGTTTGATGAAGATCATCTTGCGCGGACTGTCTTCCAAGACGTGCTTGGTTTACCTAGATGACGGGATCGTGGCTGGAAGGTCGTTTGAAAAACACTTGGACAATTTGAAAGAAGTGTTCCAGCGACTACGTGTGGCAAACTTCAAACTGAGCCTAAAGAAATGTCATGTATTTAAGAAGAATGTGCAATACCTTGGCCACGTCGTATCTAGAGACAAAATCCGAGCAGTGCAAGCATGGCCAAGACCAATCGACAAACATCAGGTCCAAAGTTTCTTTGGGTTGTGCACCTATTATAGACGATTTGTACTCGGATTTGCTAATATTGCCAAACCTTTGACGAAATTGACGGAAGAAAGAGCAGAATTTAGATGGAAAATTCTTTCTATCAACTAAAACAGGCCCTAGTCACTTCACCGATTCTGAGTTATCCAAGAGAAGATGGAAAATTTGTTTTGGATACGGACGCAAGCAATCTGGCCATAGGCACGGTCCTTTCGAGGGTTCAAGATGGACAAGAAAAGGTTATAGCGTATTTTAGCAAGGTTTTGTCCAGGTCAGAATGAAATTAGTGCGTAACTAGAAAAGAGTTGTTAGCAGTCGTCGAGTCCATAGAACATTTCTACAAATATTTGTACGGACGAAAATTTTTACTGAGAACGGACCACGCCGCTTTAAAATGGCTACTGCAGTTCCGTAACCCAGAAGGACATGTGGCAAGATGGATGGAGAGACTGCAAGAGTATATAACTTTGACACAGAACACCGTGCCGGAAGCAGTCATTGGAACGCTGATGCCTTGTTCAAAAGACCATGTCCGGCGGACTGCAGCCATTGTTCGCGACTTGAAGAAAAAGTTAAATGCCTCCGAAGAACTGCTATGGTTGATGACGAGTGGAAACCTGAGCAGTTGCGTCGCGAACAAGAAAACGATTCTGAAATAAGACTACTCCTGGACTGGAAAGAAAACGGCCGACGACCAATCTGAGAAGAAGTGAGTGCTTTGGGTAGAAACATCAAAGCGTACTAGGCGCAGTGGGACTCTTTGATAGTAAAAGACGGTCTTCTTAAGCGATCCCTAGGAAATGTCGAGGTCACGGAAAACAGACTACAGTTGGTAGTGTCAAAGAGCCGGGTGTCAGAGGTCTTGAAGCATTTCTACGATGGTACATCAGGAGAACACTTTGACATTAAGAAAACATTGGAAAAAGTTTGAGAACGATTCTACTGGGTGAACTGCAAAAAGGACGTCATGAAATGGTGCCGTAAGTGCACGGTCTGCGCATCAGGAAATGGTCCAGCGAGAAAGCGCAAAGCACCCATGAAGCAATACAACGTAGGAAGCCCTTTGGAAAGAGTAGCGATTGACATCGCAGGGCTGTTCCCAGAATCTGATTCGTGAAATAAATATATCCTGGTGATTGGGATCTGTATTTACAGCTTTTCCTAATGGCATACCGGTTATCTGTTCACGAAAGCTTAAACCAAACACCATCCTGTGTGACGCTCGGTCGCAAAACACGACTGCCATGCGACCTCCAATTTGGACGAAGACCGGAAGAAGAAGTTGCTGAAGAAGACTACGTCAGCAAGCTGACCAAGAGACTAGACGAAGTACATGAGGAGGTTTGTAAAAACACACAAATTGCCAGCGACAGAATGAAGACTAGATATGACGTCAAGGTACAAAATGATGGGTTTTAACTGGCGACATGGCGTGGTTGTATAATCCCCAAACAAGACGTGGTTTGTTGTCCAAGCTGCAAAGGCAATCGGAGGACCCCTATGAAGTCGTGTAGCGTATTAATGACGTCATATATCGCATCCGAAAACCACCCAGAAGCAAGCCAAAAGTGGTCCACGTCGATCGTCTAGCCCCGTTTGTTGGCGATAACCACATTACACAAGTTCAGGTTTGAACCAGGGTAATAAGCAGAACCAGAAATCAAATCGAAAGAATGGATAAGTTTATGAGCTTATACGTAGGTTCTGGAAAAGCTAGGTTCGGAGTTACCACCGAGGACCAACAAGACCACACACAAAAAGATTACGCCATCGCACATTGCGCGAGCAAAGATCTTGACATGTCCAAAGGGGTTGCAGTCGCATTTAAAAAGAAGTTTGGGCAGCTAGATGAACTACGAAAACGGCTCCGGTAACCGGGAAAGTTTTAAAACTACGTGGTGACAGATGCTTCGTTTTCTATCTGGTCACCAAGAAATACTCAAGTACCAAGGCGTTATACGCAAATCTGTAGCGGACATTATGGAATCTTAAGAGAGAATGGAGTTCCATCATGTTAAGAAATTGGCAGTACCCAAACTTGGTTGTGGCTTAGACCAGTTGAATTGGAGGACAGTTCAAAATATGTTGGAAGTTGTCTTCCGGGGAACAGGCGTTTAAGTGTTGGTCTGTGGTTACCAACCAAGGAAAATATCGGCTCAAGAAAAAGTCATTGACTGCTACTTTTATGGTCAAGGAAGTTGCCGAATTGGAGAAAGTTGCCGCTATCGCTACGATCCATTCTACCGGTGTCACAGCCAGTTTCCTGTTCAGCTTCGAGAGTATTAACGAAGCTACTATCCACCTCAAGAACGTTCACGAAAGAATATAGAAGGTTTTTGACAGATAGCCAAATTAAATAAGACCGACACAAATGAATCATAAGGCAGTTATTTTTAATAATTCGAAGTCGGCAGTGTTAAGAAGATTAATCAAGTTTACATAAGTAAGTATAATTAACGCGTGTCCAGATAAATATACGGAGTATAACCTTGTACGTGACTTTAATGTAAACAATAAGTGTTAAACTAAATTTATCCGCGGACTTTATCTTTCGGTGAGTGTACTAAGAACGTTTTTTTGGTAAGTTAATTTTTGCAGAGAGCTTTCTACAAGGTTTTTGCTTCGGATGCTTGGTCTGTTTAAATTCCATAAACTTAGAGAACCATGCGTAGTGCTTCTATGGTTTTTGGAGTTGGCTGTACAAATTACCAAACGATAGTAACACAAAATGGCGTACTGTTTTTGCGACTGTTGAAAAAAACTGTAGTTGGACCAATATAATGACAGAAATTTAGTGACGTTACTTTCGGAGTATAACAGATACGTCAATTGTGATTGCTTGTGTTCTGCTCTTGCAACATCTACATGAATAAAGAGTTAATCAAGCACCTACCGTCAAGTTAGTGAAGACGTTAAAACTACAATCTTTATTTTCTATCATAATTATTATTAATAATTTATTCAACTAAAACTATAATGACTATATTCATACAGATGTCTTAATTATAAAATATTAAACACTATTAGACTTATCGTCTGTCTTATGAGTATTATCACAGTCAATCTTCCTGTTGTTATTGCAACATTGATTTGATTGCTTCTCTTTGTTTAAAGTAACTAATTCAGACTCGTTCAAAACTTTTTCTAATTGACTATTTGGACTGTTCCACGATTGTAGATCGGATTTGCCAAATATTAAAAACGACGTGCCGCTTACTAGGAGTATAACTGCTGATATCCAAAAAACTATTTGCCATTGCGCTGTAGTTTGCTGTAACAAAATGAAAAAAAAAATACAACCATGACATTTTACACAATGGCGTAGTGGCTGTTACTTTTTTGATACTAAAATCGTTGCCGAAAAAATCAAGGGAATGCACAACGTGGCTCCTAACTCAAAAAAGAAAAACTAAGACAAAGTATATCTTACGTTATTGTTTGTTAGAAGTCCTACTATAAGTGGCGATATCATTCCTCCAATTGCACCCGATCCATTTGCAAATCCCAATAAAACACCTAAAAATTACGAAAAACCATTAAAAATCGTCGAAAAAAATTGAAAGTATATATTTTTAGATCTTAGAGACAAAACCAAGAAATAAAGCGTCTATTTACAGCATCAAGATAATAATTGTGAAAACGATGCAGTGCTGATGAGTCCCGAAAAGACACTGATTATTTACTTACTTGCATAGTTTGGACTAAGATCGACCAAATTTGGCAATGCACCAGTTGAAACTGCCCCATGTACTGTTGTAGCAGCGGTTAAAAACACCAAAGCCATTATTGAGTTGCAACCGGACTGTGCCAACGCTATCATACAACATCCTTGTAAGATTGAAGCTAAAACAAAATTACTATATTGTTTATCTTTAAAGTTTCTATTTTCTTACACAAAAATGTTGCTATTTTTCTTACATTTGTACGACTGATTTTATTGTTGCGCAAAAGATAATCGGCGATAATTGACACAATATAAGCAAACAACATTCGTCCAAAGTGCGGTAGACCGGCGAAAAACCCAGTCTAAAAATCGTTTGTTAAAAAGTTACTTTTTTT
The DNA here is from genome assembly GCA_035610365.1 of Aquatica leii. Lineage (NCBI taxonomy): Eukaryota > Metazoa > Arthropoda > Insecta > Coleoptera > Lampyridae > Aquatica > Aquatica leii. The sequence continues at coordinate 13,389,447 of CM069438.1, forward strand.
TTGTGAATTACTTACTGAAGTCATGTTCCATCCGTGAATCAATTTTAAGTACAAAGGTGCGTGAGTTAACAACGTGAATAGTCCCCACAGACCACCAAACTGAGTGAAAACATTTATCCAAACTGGCATTGACGTTAGCAAAGCTTTCCATGGAACCGACGTCTAAAAAAATTCTTATTCAGACAAGAACAACAATAACATGGATTATACCGTTCTTTTAGCAACACTTCCACCAAGACTACTCAGAATGTACTCTTTTTCATCTTCGGATATTCTAGGATGCTCACTCGGAGAATCAAATACTAGAAAGTACCAAGCAGCGTACCACAGCGTTCCCAAAATTCCCGACACGTAAAAGACATACTCCCATCCCCACAGATCTATTATAATACCGCACAATGGAAAAGTTAAGCCAGCTCCAACAGAACTGCCTAAAAAAATCTATTTACAATTTGAAATTTTTACCACAATTCAAAAGTTTTACCTAAATATGCAGTAACGAACTTGCTTCTTTCATTTGGCGGTATCCAACGAGCGGTCATCGAGTGCATAGCAGGCCAACAAGCGCCCTAAAAATCAAAATTTGCGTTTCTAAAATTCAAAAGAAGCAGAAAGCCAAGCAAAAATAATAATAGACGAAGTTTTGAATGAGTCAAAATACGTTAATGGAACAAATAGTGATTCATGGCACTTCCGTTTCCTTTAATTAAGTTGTTTCGAGACACTTAATTTAGATGTTCAATATTAGTAGGTAACTATTTATTTAATCAACTTAATTTAAGTGTTTAAATAACAGTAATTGCATTAATGAGACAATAGGATTTTATATAAAACCACAAAAACAGGAAATATAACGTGAGACATAAACAAAAACGTACAACGCTGCAAATCTATCTTTAAATTAAAAAAAAAATTTTTGGTCCATCGAGCCGGGATGTAAAAACTTACCGCAATAAATCCTTGTACAATTCTAAGAGAAATGAGCCATTTGTAGCTCATGAGTGAAGCAGTTGGTATGAAGAAGCACAACAAAATGCCAATAAAATTTCCAACTCCAAATACCAATTTTGCTCCATACTTATTTGCCAAAATTCCTCCTGGTATCTGAGTCGTCCAGTGCAGCCAAAAAAAGGCTCCCAGCACCAAACTTTGCTCGTACTCGCTCCATTCGAAACCTTGAAACTTCTCAGCTACTACTATTTCTACGTTACTAATACTGCTGGCAGTTATGTTTGGATTGTCCAAAGTCACGTTTATCTGAAAGCTTAATTTAAGTACTGGTACAGATTTTGTTGGGCGATTTACCAGTTTTAAATGCGTTGGTGCTATACACTCGCTTGTTAAAGATGTGTTACTTTTCGCTTTTGTTTTTACCATCGACACTATGGCTATGTTAAGGTTTACTCGTAACAAATAATTGATGGCAAATCCTACAAAGACTAAGTACCACAACACCGTCCTCGCTTGCAGACATTCCGTCTTGTCTGTAACCAAATTTAAGCATTACCAAAACTAATCACTCAGCAAGACCTCATACTAGGCATGTTAATGCATCAATATAACAATTGTGTTGTATAATGAAGGCGATCATTGTGAAGTCCTAGTTGTACTTTATCTAAATGGCACGATAAAAGCTTTATCTCAAGTACTCGAAGAATTTTTTTAAGAATTTTGACATTTTGATAAACTAACAAAATAAAAAAACTAGAATTAATAGGTTTGATAAAAAAGTTGTTTTGAAATCATAATGTTGCAACGAATAACAAATAAGGTGTAGTATAATCGTAAAGATTTCGTAATCAATTATATTAACACTGTTGTAACTTGCTAACATAAAAATTGATTTTACAACAGCTTGACAAAAAACTACACTTGCTTGGATTTTAATTTTTATCACAATTGACGATAGAACGTTTGGTCCTTCGAATCGAATCGTAACGTAGTATTGAAAACTCTTTTGTTACTAATCTTTGACTAAAAATTTTGTTGTCAATTTCCAAAAAGAAAATAGTTTATACAATAGTATGACAGAAAAAGTTTTTGCCAGATTTTAATTCTCGGCCCAAGCGATGATAGAACTTTTGGTCCTTCGAACCGAATCGTTACATGATATTGAATATTCTTTTGGTGTTTTTACAATAGCATGACAAGATGAGTTTTTAATTCTTGGCACAAAATTATTAAAAAATTTTGGTCCTTTGAACCAAATTGTAACGTAATATTGAATACTCTTCTGTTCTTAATTTTCTGAAAAACTGTTGTCAATTGGCAACAAGAGAATAGTTTTTACAATAACATGACAAGAAAAGCATTTGCAAGGTTTTTAATTCTTGGCACAAACGATGATAGAACTATTGGTCCTTCGAACCGATTCGTTACGTAACTTTAAATACTCTTCTGTTGCTAATTTTCTACTAAAAAACGGTTGTCAATTGCCAAAAAAAAATAGTTTTTACAATAGCATGACAAGAAACCCATCTGCAAAGTTTTTAATTCTTGGCACAAACAATAATAAAAAATTTGGTCATTCGAACCGAATCGTAACGTGATATTGAATACTCTTTCGTTCTTAATCTACTGAAAAATTGTTGTCAATTGGCAATGCAAAAATAGTTTTAACAAAAGCATGACAAAAAAAGCATTTGCGATGTTTCTAATTCGTGGTACAAATGATGATAGAACTGTTGGTCCTTCAAACCAAATCGTAACGAAATATTGAATACTTCTCTGTTCCTAATCTCTTACTAAAAAATTGTTGTCAATTGCCAAAAAGAAAATAGTATTTACAATAGCATGAGAAAAAAGCATTTGCTAGGCTCTTTATTGTTATAACGAACGATGACAAAACTTTTGGTCCTTCGAAACAAAACGTAACATGATATTAAATACTCTTCTGTTACTAATCTTTTACTGAAAAACTGTCGCCAATTGCCAAGAAGAAAATAGTTTTTACAATAGCATGACAAGAAAATTATTTGCCAGGTTTTCAATTCTTGGCCCAAACGTTGATAGACGTTTTGGTCCTTCGAACAGAATCGTTACGTAATTTTGAATACTCTTTTGGTGTTAATATTCTACTAAAAAATTGTCAATTCCCAAGAAGAAAATATTTTTTACAATAACATGACCAGAAAAGCATTTGCCAGGTTTTTAATTTTAGGCACAAACAATAATAAAAACTTTGGTCATTCGAACCGAATCGTAACGTGATATTAAATACTCTTTTGTTCTTAATCTACTGCAAAATTTCTGTCAATTGGTAATGCGAAAATAGTTTTAACAAAAGCATGACAAAAAAAAGCATTTGCGAGGTTTCTAATTCTTGGCACAAACGATGATAGAAGTGTTGGTCCTTCAAACCGAATCGTAACAAAATATTGAATACCTCTGTTTCTAATCTTCTACTAAAAATTGTTGTCAATTGCCAAAAAGAAAATAGTTTTTGCAATAGCATGACAAAAAACCATTTGCCAGGCTCTTTATTCTTATAACGAACGATGACAAAACTTTTGGTCCTTTGAAACAAAACGTAACGTGATATGGAATATTCTTCTGTTGCTGATCTTTTACTGAAAAAGTGTTGCCAATTAGGAACAAGAAAAGTTTTTACAAAAGCATGACAAGGAAAGCATTTGCCAGATTTTCAACCCTTGGCCTAATCGTTAATAGAAGTTTTGGTTCTTCGAACCGAATCGTTACGTAATTTTAAATACTCTTTTGGTGTTAATATTCTACTGAAAAAATTGTTGTCAATCGCCAAAAAGAAACTATTTTTAACAATAAGATGACAAGAAAAGCAGTTGGCAGGTTTTTAATTCTTGGCAAAAACAATAATAAAAAATTGGGTCCTTCAAACAAATCATGATATTGAATACTCTTTCGTTCTTAATAGAATCGTTGGTCCTTCAAACCACATCGTAACAAAACATTGAATACTTCTCTGTTCATAATCTTTTACTAAAAAATTGTTGTCAATTGCCAAAAAGAAAATAGTTTTTACAATAGCATGGGAAAAAAAGCATTTGCCCGGCTCTTTATTCTTATAACGAACGATTACAGAACTTGGTCTTTCGAAACAAAACGTAACGTGATATTGAACACTCTTCTGTTGCTAATCTTTTACTAAAAAACTGTTGCCAATTGCCAAGAAGAAAATAGTTTTTACTATAGCATGACATAAAGATTATCTTCCAGGTTTTCAATTCTTGACCCAAACGTTGATAGAAGTTTTGGTCCTTCGAACCGAATCGTTACGTAATTTTAAATACTCTTTTGGTGTTAATATTCTACTAAAAAATTGTCAATTCCCAAAAGAAAATATTTTTTACAATAACATGACCAGAAAAGCATTTGCCATGTTTTTAATTTTCGGCACAAACAATAATAAAAACTTTGGTCCTTCGAACCGAATCGTAACGTGATATTAAATACTCTTTTGTTCTTAATCTACTGCAAAATTTCTGTCAATTGGTAATGCAAAAATAGTTTTAACAAAAGCATGACAACAAAAGCATTTGCGAGGTTTCTAATTCTTGGCACAAACGATGATAGAACCGTTGGTCTTTCAAACCACATCGTAACAAAACATTGAATACTTCTCCGTTCATAGTCTTTTACTAAAAAATTGTTGTCAATTGCCAAGAAGAAAATAGTTTTTACAATAGCATGACATGAAGATTATCTTCCAGGTTTTCAATTCTTGACCCAAACGTTGATAGAAGTTTTGGTCCTTCTAACCGAATCGTTACGTAATTTTAAATACTCTTTTGGTGTTAATATTCTACTAAAAAATTGTCAATTCCCAAGAATAAAATATTTTTTACAATAACATGACCAGAAAAGCATTTGCCAGGTTTTTAATTTTAGACACAAACAATAATAAAAACTTTGGTTCTTCGAACCGAATCGTAACGTGATATTAAATACTTTTTGTTCCTAATCTTCTACTAAAAAAATTGTCAATTGCCAAAAAAAAAGTTTTTACAATAGGATGACAAGAAAACATTTGGCATGCTTTTAATCGTATAACAAACGATGATAGAACTGTTGGTCCTTCGAACCGAATTGTAACGTGATATTAAATACTTTTTTGTTCCTAATCTTCTACTAAAGAAATTGTCAATTGCCAAAAAAAAAAGTTTTTACAATAGGATGACAAGAAAACATTTGGCACGCTTTTAATCGTGTAACAAAGGATGATAGAACTGTTGGTCCTTCGAACCGAATTGTAACGTGATATTAAATACTTTTTTGTTTCTAATCTTCTACTAAAGAAATTGTTGTCAACTGCCAAAAAAAAAGTTTTTACAATAGGATGACAAGAAAAGCATTTGGCATGTTTTTTTATTCGTATAACAAACGATGACAGAACTGTTGGTCCTTCGAACCGAATTGTAACGTGATATTAAATACTTTTTTGTTCCTAATCTTCTACTAAAGAAATTGTTGTCAACTGCCAAAAAAAAAAGTTTTTACAATAGGATGACAAGAAAACATTTGGCATGCTTTTAATCGTATAACAAACGATGATAGAACTGTTGGTCCTTCGAACCGAATTGTAACGTGATATTAAATACTCTTTTGTTCTTAATCTACTGCAAAATTGCTGTCAATTGGTAATGCGAAAATAGTTTTAACAAAAGCATGACAAAAAAAGCATTTGCGAGGTTTCTAATTCTTGGCACAAACGATGATAGAAGTGTTGGTCCTTCAAACCGAATCGTAACAAAATATTAAATACCTGTTTCTAATCTTCCACTAAAAATTGTTGTCAATTGCCAAAAAGAAAATAGTTTTTACAATAGCATGACAAAAAACCATTTGCCAGGCTTTTTATTCTAATAACGAACGATGACAAAACTTTTGGTCCTTTGAAACAAAACGTAACGTGATATTGAATATTCTTCTGTTGCTAATCTTTGACTGAAAAAGTGTTGCCAATTGGGAACAAGAAAATAGTTTTTACAATAGCATGACAAGAAAAGCATTTGCCAGGTTTTTAACCCTTGGCCTAATCGTTAATAGAAGTTTTGGTCCTTCGAACCGAATTGTAACGTGATATTAAATACTTTTTTGTTCCTAATCTTCTACTAAAGAAATTGTTGTCAACTGCCAAAAAAAAAAAGTTTTTACAATAGGATGACAAGAAAAGCATTTGGCATGTTTTTTTATTCGTATAACAAACGATGACAGAACTGTTGGTCCTTCGAACCGAATTGTAACGTGATATTAAATACTTTTTTGTTCCTAATCTTCTACTAAAGAAATTGTTGTCAACTGCCAAAAAAAAAAGTTTTTACAATAGGATGACAAGAAAACATTTGGCATGCTTTTAATCGTATAACAAACGATGATAGAACTGTTGGTCCTTCGAACCGAATTGTAACGTGATATTAAATACTCTTTTGTTCTTAATCTACTGCAAAATTGCTGTCAATTGGTAATGCGAAAATAGTTTTAACAAAAGCATGACAAAAAAAGCATTTGCGAGGTTTCTAATTCTTGGCACAAACGATGATAGAAGTGTTGGTCCTTCAAACCGAATCGTAACAAAATATTAAATACCTGTTTCTAATCTTCTACTAAAAATTGTTGTCAATTGCCAAAAAGAAAATAGTTTTTACAATAGCATGACAAAAAACCATTTGCCAGGCTTTTTATTCTAATAACGAACGATGACAAAACTTTTGGTCCTTTGAAACAAAACGTAACGTGATATTGAATATTCTTCTGTTGCTAATCTTTGACTGAAAAAGTGTTGCCAATTGGGAACAAGAAAATAGTTTTTACAATAGCATGACAAGAAAAGCATTTGCCAGGTTTTTAACCCTTGGCCTAATCGTTAATAGAAGTTTTGGTCCTTCGAACCGAATCGTTATGTAATTTTAAATACTCTCTTGGTGTTAATATTCTACTAAAAAATTGTTGTCAATCGCCAAAAAGAAACTATTTTTAACAATAACATGACAAGAAAAGCATTTGCCAGGTTTTTAATTCTTGGCACAAACAATAATATAAATTTTGGTCCTCTAAACCGACATTGAGTACTCTTCTGTTGCTAATTTACTGAAAAACGATTGTCAATTGCCAAGAAGAAAATATATTTTACAATGACATGATAAGAAAAGCACTTGCCAGGTTTTTAATTTTAAGCAGAAACAATAAAAAAAATTTGTCCTTTGAACCAAAAACGTAACGTGATATTGAATACTCTTCGTTTCTTAATCTTTTGTAAAATTGTTGTCAATTGGCAATGAGAAAACAGTTTTAACAAAAACATGACAAAACAAGCATTTGCAAGATTTCTAATTCTTAGCACAAACGATGATAGAAATGTTGGTCCTTCAAACCGAATCGTAACGGAATATTGAATACTTCGCTGTTCCTAATCTTCTACTAGAAAATTGTTGTTAATTGCAAAAAAAATAGTTTTTACAATAGCATGACAGGAAAAGCATTTGCCAGGTTTTTAATTCTTGGCACAAACGATGATCGAACTGTTAGTCCTTCGAACTAAATCGTTACGTGATATTGAATACTCTTTTGGTGTTAATATTCTACTAAGGAAATGTTGTCAATTGCCAAGAAAAAACATTTTTTACAATAGCATGAGAAGAAAAGCATTAGCCAGGTTTTCATTTCTTGGCCCAAATGTTGATAGAAGTTTTGGTCCTTCGAAACGAATCGTTACGTAATATTAATTACTCTTTTGATGTAATATTCTATTAAAGAATTGTTGTCAATTGCCAAGAAGAAAATAATTTTTACAATAACATGACAAGAAAAGTATTTGAAGGTTTTTAATTTTTGGCACAAACGATGATAGAACTGTTGGTCCTTTGAACCGAATTGTAACGTGATATTAAATACATTTTTGTTCGTAATCTTCTACTAAAAAAATTGTTGTCAATTGCCAAAAAAATAGATTTTAAAATAGGATGACAAGAAAACATTTGGCATGCTTTTAATCGTATAACAAACGATGATAGCAGTTTTGGTCCTTTGAACCGAATTGTAACGTGATATTAAATACTTTTTGTTCCTAATCTTCTACTAAAAAAATTGTTGTCAATTGCCAAAAAAAAAGTTTTTACAATAGGATGACAAGAAAAGCATTTGGCGTGTTTTTTATTCGTATAACAAACGATGATAGAACTGTTGGTCCTTCGAACCGAATTGTAACGTGATATTAAATACTTTTTGTTCCTAATCTTCTACTAAAAAAATTGTTGTCAATTGCCAAAAAAAAAGTTTTTACAATAGGATGACAAGAAAACATTTGGCATGCTTTTAATCGTATAACAAACGATGATAGAACTGTTGGTCCTTCGAACCGAATTGTAACGTGATATTAAATACTCTTTTGTTCTTAATCTACTGCAAAATTGCTGTCAATTGGTAATGCGAAAATAGTTTTAACAAAAGCATGACAAAAAAAGCATTTGCGAGGTTTCTAATTCTTGGCACAAACGATGATAGAAGTGTTGGTCCTTCAAACCGAATCGTAACAAAATATTAAATACCTGTTTCTAATCTTCCACTAAAAATTGTTGTCAATTGCCAAAAAGAAAATAGTTTTTACAATAGCATGACAAAAAACCATTTGCCAGGCTTTTTATTCTAATAACGAACGATGACAAAACTTTTGGTCCTTTGAAACAAAACGTAACGTGATATTGAATATTCTTCTGTTGCTAATCTTTGACTGAAAAAGTGTTGCCAATTGGGAACAAGAAAATAGTTTTTACAATAGCATGACAAGAAAAGCATTTGCCAGGTTTTTAACCCTTGGCCTAATCGTTAATAGAAGTTTTGGTCCTTCGAACCGAATTGTAACGTGATATTAAATACTTTTTTGTTCCTAATCTTCTACTAAAGAAATTGTTGTCAACTGCCAAAAAAAAAAGTTTTTACAATAGGATGACAAGAAAAGCATTTGGCATGTTTTTTTATTCGTATAACAAACGATGACAGAACTGTTGGTCCTTCGAACCGAATTGTAACGTGATATTAAATACTTTTTTGTTCCTAATCTTCTACTAAAGAAATTGTTGTCAACTGCCAAAAAAAAAAGTTTTTACAATAGGATGACAAGAAAACATTTGGCATGCTTTTAATCGTATAACAAACGATGATAGAACTGTTGGTCCTTCGAACCGAATTGTAACGTGATATTAAATACTCTTTTGTTCTTAATCTACTGCAAAATTGCTGTCAATTGGTAATGCGAAAATAGTTTTAACAAAAGCATGACAAAAAAAGCATTTGCGAGGTTTCTAATTCTTGGCACAAACGATGATAGAAGTGTTGGTCCTTCAAACCGAATCGTAACAAAATATTAAATACCTGTTTCTAATCTTCTACTAAAAATTGTTGTCAATTGCCAAAAAGAAAATAGTTTTTACAATAGCATGACAAAAAACCATTTGCCAGGCTTTTTATTCTAATAACGAACGATGACAAAACTTTTGGTCCTTTGAAACAAAACGTAACGTGATATTGAATATTCTTCTGTTGCTAATCTTTGACTGAAAAAGTGTTGCCAATTGGGAACAAGAAAATAGTTTTTACAATAGCATGACAAGAAAAGCATTTGCCAGGTTTTTAACCCTTGGCCTAATCGTTAATAGAAGTTTTGGTCCTTCGAACCGAATCGTTATGTAATTTTAAATACTCTCTTGGTGTTAATATTCTACTAAAAAATTGTTGTCAATCGCCAAAAAGAAACTATTTTTAACAATAACATGACAAGAAAAGCATTTGCCAGGTTTTTAATTCTTGGCACAAACAATAATATAAATTTTGGTCCTCTAAACCGACATTGAGTACTCTTCTGTTGCTAATTTACTGAAAAACGATTGTCAATTGCCAAAAAAAAAATAGTTTGTACAATAGCATGACAACAAAACCATCTGCCAGCTTTTTAATTCTTAGCACAAACAATAATAAAAATGTTGGTCCTTCAAACCAAAAACATGACGTGACATTGAATACTCTTCGTTTCTTAATCTTTTGTAAAATTGTTGTCAATTAGCAATGAGAAAACAGTTTTAACAAAAGCATGACAAAACAAGCATTTGCGAGATTTCTAATTCTTAGCACAAACGATGATAGAAATTTTCGTCCTTCAAACCGAATCGTAACGAAATATTGAATACTTCTCTGTTCCTAATTTTCTACTAGAAAATGGTTGTTAATTGCAAAAAAAAATAGTTTTTACAATAGCATGACAGGAAAAGCATTTGCCAGGTTTTTAATTCTTGACAGAAACGATGATAGAACTATATTAGTCCTTCGAACTAAAACGTTACGTCATATTGAATACTCTTTTGGTGTTAATATTCTACTAAGGAAATGTTGTCAATTGCAAAAAAAAAGTTTTTACAATAGCATGAGAAGAAGAGCATTAGCCAGGTTTTCATTTCTTGACCCAAATGTTGATAGAAGTTTTAAAATACTCTTTTGATGTAATATTCTATTAAAGAATTGTTGTCAATTGCCAAGAAGAAAATAATTTTTACAATAACATGACAAGAAAAGTGTTTGAAGGTTTTTAATTTTTGGCACAAACGATGATAGAACTGTTGGTCCTTCGAACCGAATTGTAACGTGATATTAAATACTTTTTTGTTCCTAATCTTCTACTAAAGAAATTGTTGTCAATTGCCAAAAAAAAAGTTTTTACAATAGGATGACAAGAAAACATTTGGCATGCTTTTAATCGTATAACAAACGATGATAGCAGTTTTGGTCCTTTGAACCGAATTGTAACGTGATATTAAATACTTTTTGTTCCTAATCTTCTACTAAAAAAATTGTTGTCAATTGCCAAAAAAAAAGTTTTTACAATAGGATGACAAGAAAAGCATTTGGCGTGTTTTTTATTCGTATAACAAACGATGATAGAACTGTTGGTCCTTCGAACCGAATTGTAACGTGATATTAAATACTTTTTGTTCCTAATCTTCTACTAAAAAAATTGTTGTCAATTGCCAAAAAAAAAGTTTTTACAATAGGATGACAAGAAAAGCATTTGGCGTGTTTTTTAATCGTATAACAAACGATGATAGAACTTTTGGTCCTTTGAACCGAATTGTAACGTGATATTAAATACTTTTTGTTCCTAATCTCCTACTAAAAAAATTGTTGTCAATTGCCAAAAAAATAGATTTTACAATAGAAAGACAAGAAAAGGATTTGGCATGTTTTTTATTCGTATACCAAACGATGATAGAACTGTTGGTTCTTCAAACCGAATTGTAACGTGATATTAAATACTTTTTTGTTCTTAATCTTCTACTAAAAAAATTGTTGTCAATTGCCAAAAAAAATAGTTTTTACAATAGGATGACAAGAAAAGCATGTGGCATGTTTTTTATTCGTATAACAAACGATGATAGAACTTTTGGTCCTTCGAAATGAATCGTAACGTGATATTAAATACTCTTCTGTTGCTAATCTTCTACTGAAAAACTGTTGTCAACTGCTAATAAGCAAATGGTTTTTACAATGGCATGACAAAAACACTATTTGTCAGGTTTTTAATTCTTGGCACCAACAATGATATAACTATTGGTCCTTCAAACCGAATCGTTACGTGATATTGAATACTCTATTATTGTTAATATTCTACTGAAAAAATTGTTGTGATTGCCAAGAAGACAATGATTTTTGCAATAGCACAAACAATAATACAAATTTTGGTCCTTCGAACCGAATCGTAAAGTGACATTCAATCTTCTGTTTTTAATCTTCTCTTAACAAGTTGTTGTCAATTAGTAATGAAAAAATAGTTTTTAGCTTTTTGTTATAAAAAAAAACTAAACAAAAGCTATCAAAAACTTATAGAGATACAAATAATGTACTTGCTTTACTTTACAGAGTCGTTCATATTAATTCGTTATGATTTGTTCGCTTTCTTCTGTACATTTAAATGAAATGATTGCATTGAGCATTTGGAATTCTGATAATGAATCAGTGGAGGCGATGGCTAAAACAGTATATTCAAAAATTTTTTGGTTCCTAAATTATAGAGAGAGCATAAATTTACAAAATAAACAAACGTCATGCCGAGTTCTCAGAGTATAAACAATTAAATACATACGTCGCAAAAAAATTAGCTTTTAGTTGCATAAAAGAATTAAACAAAACCTAACAAAGCCGATAGAGAAGCAATGTAGTTGTATCACTTTACAGAGTCGTACATATTGATTCGTTACGGTTTGTTCGATCTCTTTTGTGCATTTAATCAAAATGATTGCATTGACCACTTAGTACTCTGATAATGACTCAATGCAAACAATAACTGAATCAATATTTTCAAAGATTCGTTGGTTCATCAATTCTAGAGAGAGCAGCAATTAATAAAATAAAGAAACGTCATGCCGAGTTCTCAGGGTATAAACAATTAAATACATACGTCGCAAAAAATTTAATTTTTAGTTACAAAAAAAAATTAAACAAATGCTAACAAAACCGATAGAGAAGCAATGTACTTGTTTCATTTTACAGAGTCGTATATATTGATTCGTTACGGTTTGTTCGATCTCTTCTGTGCATTTAATCAAAATGATTGCATTGACCACTTAGTACTCTGATAATGACTCAATGCAAACAATAACTGAATCAATATTTTCAAAGATTCGTTGGTTCATCAATTCTAGAGAGAGCAGCAATTAATAAAATAAAGAAACGTCATGCCGAGTTCTCAGGGTATAAACAATTAAATACATACGTCGCAAAAAATTTAATTTTTAGTTACAAAAAAAAATTAAACAAATGCTAACAAAACCGATAGAGAAGCAATGTACTTGTTTCATTTTACAGAGTCGTATATATTGATTCGTTACGGTTTGTTTGATCTCTTTTGTGCATTTAATCAAAATGATTGCATTGACCACTTAGTACTCTGATAATGACTCAATGCAAACAATAGCTGAATCAATATTTTCAAAGATTCGTTGGTTCATCAATTCTAGAGAGAGCAGCAATTAACAAAATAAAGAAACGTCATGCCGAGTTCTCAGGGTATAAACAATTAAATACATACGTCACAAAAAATTTAATTTTTAGTTACAAAAAAAAATAAACAAATGCTAACAAAACCGATAGAGAAGCAATGTAGTTGAATCACTTTACAGAGTCGTACATATTGATTCGTTAAGGTTTGCTCGATCTCTTCTGTACATTTAATCAAAATGATTGCATTGAGCACTTAGTACTCTGATAATGACTCAATGCAAACAATAGCTGAATCAATATTTTCAAAGATTCGTTGGTTCATAAATTCTAGAGCGAGCAACAATTAACAAAATAAACAAACGTCACGCCGAGTTCTCAGAATATAAACAATTAAATACATACGTCGTAAAATACTTAATTTTTAGTTACCTAAAAGAATTAAACAAAACTTAACAAAGCCGATAGAGAAGCAATGTAGTTGTATCACTTTACAGAGTCGTACATATTGATTCGTTATGGTTTGTTTGATCTCTTCTGTGCATTTAATCAAAATGATTGCATTGAGCACTTAGTACTCTGATAATGACTCAATGCAAACAGTAGCTGAATCAATATTTTCAAAGATTCGTTGGTTCACAGATTCTAGAGAGAGCAACAATTAACAAAATAAACAAACGTCATGCCGAGTTCTCAGAGTATAAACAATTAAATACATACGTCGCAAAAAATTTAATTTTTAGTTACAAAAAAGAATTAAACAAAACCTAACAAAGCCGATAGAGAAGCAATGTAGTTGTATCACTTTACAGAGTCGTACATATTGATTCGTTACGGTTTGCTCGATCTCTTCTGTGCATTTAATCAAAATGATTGCATTGGGAACTTAGCACTCTGAGAATGAATCAATAAAGACAATATCTCAATCAATATTCCGTCCACACACAAAAATACAAAAACGTCATGCTGAGTTCACAGAGTATAAACAATTGAATACGTCGCAAAAAAATATGACTTTTAGTTATCAAAAAACTAAACGTACACTATCAAAAACCGATAGAGAAACAAATGTACTTGCTCTACTTTACAGAGTCATTCATATTAAATGGTTCTAATTCGTTCGTTCCCTTCTGTGCATTTAAAGGAAATGATATTGAAACAGAGAAGGCAATGACTCAATTCATATTTTTAAAGATTCGTTGGCTCACAAATTCGAAAGAGTAAAAATGAACAACATAAACAAAGGAACCCAATCGTCGAGAATGTTCGTCCACAAACAAAAATACAAGTACGTCATGCCTAGTTCTCAAAGTATAAACAATTATATAGAAGCAAATTTACTTACTTTACTTTACAGAGTCGTTCATATTAATTCGTTATGATGCGTTTGCTCCCTTCTGTGCACGTAATCAGAATTATTGCATGGAGTACTTAGCACTTTAATAATGGACAGTGAAGAGAGTAAAAACAAACAAACTGAACAACCGTCGAAAATGTTTCTCTCTCTTATTAGATATGTCTTATCGGCCCATAGATTCTTTTCGTAAATTGCGTAAAAATTTAAGAAAAAAATTTTAACGAGATTTTCAATAAGTATTTTATTAAAAAAATTTTTTTTTTACTAATTAACTCAATTTCATATAAAAATTGAATTCTCCACACAAGCCTCTCTGGCACCGTCGTTGCTTCTTGATCTGAGAATACAGTATCACGTTATACGCACAATAAAAAGAAATGAGCGTCAGGCTTTAAAGCCAGCATGATTTTTATGATCAAGGTGTTCAGGTAGAGCTGTATCCAAAAGAAAGAAGTGCAGAAAGAGAGAAGATATAAAAATACAGATTCAAAAAAATCACCAAAGATTCACTTTTGTAAATATTTGGCACCGACGTTGCTAAAAACTCACCAAAATAATAAAGGTAAACATTTTTAGGAAACACCTGGTATTTTTTAATAAATACAGATCAGCTATATCGTGCGGTCATTAATTTATGTCCCAAAACAGATTTGTTTATCGACTTTCATTAATAATCACACAGTATCAAAACAATATCGTAAACAACAACATTGATAAGATTTTGATAGCACGCGAAACGTATCCAAGAGTATTGTGTCCAATATTGACGAAAAGACAGTGACTGAACTCCAACCACGCAATTCTAACACACAACCCTGATCGCGATAACTAATAAATTGCCATTGACGTTAAATAAACGTAACTGTCATTCCCTGAGAGTAACGTCGCTAAATTATTAGCGAAATTACAGTTCTTTTGTCCATTTTGTGTTACTATCTTATTGTAATTACCGATTTTTTGTATTTGATTTGTATAATTCCGTACTCTAATAACGTAAAAGTGATGTAATAAAAACGCGATCTGGTTGACTGGGTTATTTCGACACACGAAAATCACTTCATTCACATTCTTCATCAGATCTCGCACAATTCTTGCACTGTCACTATCAGCGTTGACTTTCTTCTTCATGTTTTTGTTTTGATTAAAACATAGGCGTTGGTGATTATCTAGAACTTAAAAATGTTCTAACTCCTAATAGTGTGCAGACCCAACGTAATCCACTACAAATACGCATTTTTGACACAGCCAACCAATAATGCAAAAAACACTCGATGTGCTTTTGCATCAATGTGGATGTGCTCCATTTTGTTGAAAAGTTTTAAGACGCTCGTGTCTTACCTGAATTAAAAAATACAAAATAATTTGTAAGTTGATCAAAGTATATCTTGAAAAAAACTTTTTGTAAATTTTGTTCTCGGTGTCATTCCACTGGATCAACATTTCCAAAAGAAGTTTTGTCTGATGCTCCAAAGCAAAAAACATGAAAAAACATTTAAAGATCTAAATGATTGCCAAAATTATAAATCTATTACCAATAATCAACTAACCAAAAAATTTTTGAAATTGTTATACGCTGATGTTACTTACGTCTCATAATGAAGCACTACTGCTTCTTTTCGAAATGCACAATTTACACTGACCAAAATCAATGTTTATTTTCAATTGGTATATGTATTCCTATCGATAATAGTTTTTCTAAAAAAAAAGTTTTAAAAAATGACCTTGATCACAATCAACATTGAATGTCAGCGGTTTGTTTACACGCTGTCAGTGTATGTTTGTACAACACCTTATCAGTCTTAGTCTCTGCTGATTGTGTACATATTTGTTTATGCACGTGATAGCGTGTTATAGTATTTTCACGATTTAATCTTAGAACGTGTGTTTATCCAAGAATTACAATTTCTCTATAAATAACAGTGTCACTGTTTATCATCTAATTTGTTGTTGGTTTTTTGATTATATTTTGTTTTTGTAATAGTACTTCCTTGATGTTCTAACACATTTTTTTACTACTAACTGATAAGCCTGTGATTCTTTTACAGAACGATCTAAATACTTTATAAAATAACTTAATTTTGCTGTCACGAAGTAATAGAGCATACCATAAGTACACTACATTTTTAGAACTGCACAAAAAAATTCGGAAATAATACATCGAGTCGAAAACGATGGAGCGACTACTTCTGCAGAATAGTCAAAATTTGACTGTTACCACAAATGACATTATGCAGTTATCACTTTCACAAAGAAACAAAGAGAAATATACGACCCAATCAATTAATGTTTACATTAATCATAGCTTGGGCTTATGTTATCAATTTTAAAATTGTTTTTCTTCGCAAGTAGTAACATCATTCAGATTTTTGCAACTAAGAATTTATGCAATTAAGTCATCCATTTGCTGAGTAGGCAAAATATATCTCGAACTACTATCAAGGAAACTAGAATGCTGTTTTTTAATTGTAGATACTCTCAAGATGGCACTCGTCACCTATGTCGCTACCACAATCACATTCAAACGACCAATAATAATATTTTGCCTACCATACAAATGGCCGATTTTAGCTTCACTTTTTTTAACAGTAGAGAAATATTCTTGGAGCTTACTCTGGTTTTTCTAAAAGTCGTAGAACTATCTTCAATTTAATTGTGACATTTTGCTGATTATACTGTCAGCTTCTTAAATATCTTTGTTACAATGCACAAACCTTATGGTTTGCGTTTGATCTTGTTGCTTTTGAGGTGTACTTTTGCTTCATTTTGTTGATTCTGCGTTTTATAAGACAAGTAGGCGTATCTTTCTTGGTTCTGCATCATCTGTTTCTTATCTTCTTCGTCATTTTCTTTTCTTCTTCAATTTTCATGTTTTTATTATATTCTTTATGTTGCCTCTCTTTTTCTATAAGACGTCAACCTCATCTTCACTAAATCTTGCACCTATCTGAGCAGAGTAAGGTTCAAAATTGATAAGGGTGAATTTATCAAACGTTACTATACAAAAAAAAATAAACAACTACATAGTTTCTTCTACTAAAAACTGTGGACATACAGGTACAAACTTGAGTGGAGTATGCCCAAACGAGGAAAAATACGTTTTTTGTATCATAGTAATTTGATGATGTATATAGTAACTAAATACTAAAAACCAAAACAAGTTTATCAAAAAGTGAAGCAAAACGTGTAAAAATACTATTGCGCCACTTTGCCGAAACTGTAATTGACAACGATTAACTTACACAACAAAAGCATTTCGCCGGATAAGTCATCACATGTGTTTGTCTACGTCACTGTTTCATCGATAAAATATTTTTCGGTCAAAAAACGATAATTTTTGTTTACTCACACAACCAGTTTAATCTGGTTGATTACAAAATTTGAGTAGTTTTTTGGTTTTTTTCGTATCTTCTTGTGGACAAACTAGGTCAACTACTTTTACTTAAAAAAAAAGCTAAGTGTTGGTGGTGCAGACAAAGAAAACTGCTCGAATTGGCTAGTTCTTTAGCAAATTCTCTAATTTTTTTTTTCAATTTTCAACTAGTATTTGTTTTGACTTCTATGTTTTTGTGGCTTCATCTATTTCTTTTTTGTTTTTTCTCGATACTTTTCTATACGTGTTTTTGACACCTCCTCAGAATCTTTTAGTCTTAGCCTTTTAAATTAAATTCTTGTTGGTTTTATTAAGATTTTATTGGCTACTACTTTTTAAATCAATATACTATAAATGCAGTTGTTTTCTTTAGCTTTATATCAGTCATAAAATATACACATTATCGATAACCTCCTTATCATTTTTTAATCCTGTCTATCTATTTAGTAATATGACCTGTTTTAGTTTTTTTAATAGTTATTTAATCAAATCTATTATACACACTTCAATAACTTCTAGTACCTTCTTCTTAATCTTTTTTTCTCGTATCTATACATATTTGGGTTTATTAATCTTCGTTCAGATAAAATTATTCCAATTTTTACATTTTCATAATGATATCTTTTAGCTTTGAATCTATCGTGTTTTTTAACATTATTTTTGCTTGTTTTGGGATTACCATTTTTTATACTTTTTATGAAATTACAAAACTACGAGAGAAACTGTTAATGCCTGATCAACGAAAGAAATCTGAGAGAAGCATTCAAATGTACAATGAGCCATTTACCATATTATGACGTGACGTCAAGCTCAGGTTGGTTGGTTGGTGTTGAAAGAACCCTAACCAATTTTTGACAACAGTTGATCTTACAACTCCAGATGTTGTAAACAGACAGCAATGGAACACAGTATGATATTTCGTAGACTTGTCAGCATTACGTTTGACTTTAACGTTTAATTGACATTAGGTTTCTGATAGACGTAAACAAATATTGTACGTTATTTCACAAACTTTTTTTTAGTTTATTAGTAAAGTTTTGTTATTCTCTATCAGACACGTCAATATTGCGTTTAATGCGAACGTATTATTTGTGTGTTAATAAGCGCAAAAGCCACCGTTTCAAAAAAACATAATAATTTTGACGTATCACGTTTAATCTGTATTTGATTTTTAACCAAAACGTGCTGGTGCTTATAACAGATTTTTTACGTTGTCTATATTGCGTTTAATTTTAACGTTTTATTCACGTATTTACAAACGTAAAAGAATTCATTTAAAAAACACGTAATAATTTTAACGTATTATGCACGTTTAATTAACATTACTTGCTTCAAGTTTGCGATAAATGTAAACGTATATTGTACCTTATTTCACTGATCTTTTTAAAGTTTATTATTAAAGTTTTGTTCGTCAATATTGCGTTTAATTCTAACGTATTATTTGCGTGTTAATAAGCGCAAAAGACACCGTTTCAAAGAAAGGTAATAATTTTGACGTGTCATGAACGTTTATTCTGCGTTTGATCTAAACGATGTTTTACGTTTTTTGATAATTTAAAATAACTTTTAACCAAAACGTGCTGGTTCTGATTTATTATAACCAATCTTTATTTACGTTTGTCTATACTGGTTTAATTTTAATGTTCTATCCACGTATCTATAAACGTAAAAAATACCATTTAAGAAACATGGAATAATTTTAACGTATTATGCACGTTTAATTAACATTTATTCTTTGTTTTCAGTGTGCGATAGATATAAACGTATATTGAACGTTGTTTCACTAATTTTTTGTTAGTTTATTATTAAAGTTTTGTTATTTTCTATCAGCCATGACAATATTGTGTTTAATTTTAACGTATTATTTGCGTGTTAATAAGCGCAAAAGACATTTAAAAAAAAATGTAATAATGTTGATGTATCATTCACTTTTAACCAAAACGTGCTGGTTCTGATTTATTGTAACCAATCTTTATCCTTTTTTACATTTGTATATACTGCGTTTAATTTTAACGTTGTATTCACGTATTTACAAACGCAAAAAGTTCCATTTAAAAAAAACGTAATAATTCTGTTATGTTGAAAGTGTTTTGGTATGATGTGTGTACCGTATAAGATTTATTCTCGGAACGCCCACTTCTTGCTACATTGTCAATTCAAAAAAGTTTGACATCAAAGTTCGGTGGAAGAAAAGTCATCTATCCGGTGACGGTGAAATAGGTCGAACATCATCTAAAGTTATGAATTATCTAATTATTCACACGCATCTATGGGCGTAGTATTTTTTTCTACTTTCGTGAAAGTCTTATTTGGGTAAGCGTTGTTTCCTATTTTTGTGATGTAATTTAATTCTTCCGTAATTAGGATTAGCAGTTCCTGAACATCCACACGTGTTCCATCAATGAGAAGATAGTAAAACTAGTTCATTTATTGAAAACATCTCCAGGGTGACGTCACGTCACTTTCGTTGAAGCTATCGAAACGTTCGAGTATTGGATAAAATTCTAACTGTAGTGAAGAACCCACCTACGAAATAATAAGGAAAACTCAATTGATTTCTTTTATAAATCGGACGAACCGAGGAAAATTTGTGATAACGACCTACGTCTAGCGTTTGATTGCATTTATATAACATTACCTCGTTTCTCTTTTTTGACATCCGTTTCTGTAATAAAATAAATATTCTAGTTGTTACAACCTGTTATAAAATAAATAGACTCGTTGTTGCAACTTGTGTTTTTGTCATTTGTTCTTTTTCAGCTTTGGATAGATTTAAACAGCATCTGCTATCATAATCTTCCTCGGTTGTGACGCCTTTTTAAATTGTTTTATAATTTAGCACCTCAAAACTTACTACTCCATCACCGAATCAGACAGAGTTAGTCGCTGCCGTTTAAGTTACGAGATAACAATATTTGGCGCCCAACATAGGGCTTGATTTCGTGTGTGCAGTTTTAATTCCTTCTATTTTTATTGATTTTTTTACCTGGACCTGGTTTCGTAGTTGGGTTACTTATGTTTTTGCTGTCTTTTAGTAGTACGTTGGCTTAACTTGCTTTAGTTTTACGACGATCGCTTAATGGAGACAATTCATAAGCGTACGATGGGAGTAACGAATCCATCGATCCATCTTCTTACAACTGTTAGAACCGGTCTCTGATCAAATATAGCTTAAGATCGTGCGTCGTAATCCCACTCTTTTTTATTAGTTAGGGCTTGCGTTAATATCGATTTCTACGTTCCCAGAATTAGTTACGTATGAAAGACAGCTCGCTCAATCTAAAGCTTCCATAAACGAGTATAAACCATCTACGCCTTCGCAAACTACTTCTTTTGTTTTCTTTATTTTCTTCTTCTGTGTCTACTGCTAATTCTAATACTGTTGGTGTTGTAGTTCTAAAGGTGCTAAACCTTTACGTTCGGTTCCTTCTTTTTCTGTTTTGTCGACTTGTTTGTCTTCGGTTTTGAAGATTAACGGCCATACTAACGACCAAAGGTATAAGTAGTTAGTATGTAAAGTATCTGCGTCTCCTGGTCGATTTTGTCATTGGTTAGTGATCCAAAGTATCCTGTGTAAACAAATACGAGTTTCTCTTGACGATAAGCAGCTGTGGAAACTAATAGTTCCGAATGACCATTGGAAACCTATTATTCACGACCGTTCCACTTCTGGTCATCGTAGTGTTGTCAAGACGTTACTTTTTCTTTGGCGTCAGTTTTATTAGCCTCATATGAGACCTAAAGTAGCGGACTACGTTTGTTACTGTCCGAATTGTCGATCACAAAAAGCGCTTGGTTTAGATCGAATGTGCGATTGTGTTACTGCTGGGATTTTTATCGTCTACTCATTTTGGTCTAACCCAAAGAACTTCTGCGAACGTTTTTAAAGTTTGTCGGTGTTTTAAATTTGTTATGTTAAAAGTGTTTTGGTAATGATGTTTGTACCGTATAAGATTTATTCTTGGAACGCCTACTTCCGGATACATTGGGGGCATTACTGTCAATTCAAAAAAGTTTGACATCGAAGTTAAATGGAAGAAAAATCATCTATCCGGTGACGTAAAAATAGATGAGATGAGTCTTTCATTTAATCACACGCATCTATACGAGTAGTGGGCGTAGTATTTTTTACTACTTTCGTGAACGTCTATTGGGGTAAGCGTTGTTTCGTATTTTTGTAATATAATTTAATTATTTCGTAATTGTCGTTAGTGGTTTCTGAACATTAATGTGACGATAATAAAACTGGTTCATTTATTGGAAAAATTTTCATGATGACGTCACGTCATTTTTGTTGAAGATATCGAAACGTTCATGTATTGGATAAAATTCCATCTGTAGTAGAGGGTTTACTTAACGAAATAATATAATCAATTTAAGGGAAACTCGGCGCATTTGATTTTTTTCATTAAACGGATGAACCAAAAAAAATTTATTTGTGATAACACTGTATGTACGACGTTGTTTATTTTAGTAAATTTTAGAAAATTTTGAAAAAGTGTCGCATTCTTAAAAAATAAAAATTATTCTTTAAGTATTATATTTTTCTAATTTAATTCTTGTCATTTACGCTCTCAGTCGTTTGCACGCACGATTGTACGTAGTATATATATTATATATAAATTTTGTTATTTTTGATCAAAGACGTTAATATGGCGTTTATTTTTAACCTATTATTTGCATAATAATAACCTTAAACGATACCGTTTGAAAAAACGTAATAAATTTGACGTATCATGAACGTTTAATATGCAGTCTATCTTAAATATATTTTACGTTCTTTGAAAATTTAAAATAACTTTTAACCAAATTGTGCTGATTCTGATTTAGTATGACCAATTTTTATTTTTTTTACGCTTGTCGATATTGCGTTTAATAATAACGTATTATTCACGTGTTTTCAAACGTAAAATACACTATTTGTAAAATACGTAACAAATTTGGTTTGCAGCTTTAATTAACAATTGTTCTTGCATTAAATATATTATGTTCTGCTAAACACGTCAATATTGTCAATTGACGTATTGTTTGCATGTAAATAAACGTAAAAGATACCGTTTAAAAGAAACGTATAGTGAACGTTTTATTATAACCGATCTTTATTTTTTTACGTTTGCCTTCATTGCGTTTGATTATCAAATACTTCATAAATTTTGTTTTAGCTTATTATTAAAGTTTTGTTATTCTCAATCCGACAGTCTACATTGCGTTTAATTTTAACATATTGTTCACGTGTTTATAAAAACATAAAAAACACTAACGTTTTTAAAAAGAATTTTGCTCTACTCAAATAACACTAATTTATATTAAGACATCATACGACGGACGAGATATTTTTTAATATAATATAAAATTATTGCTGCATTAGTTTCTTATAATTTAGTATTGTAAGTGTTTTGTATTTTTTATAAGTTTGTTTTTAAATATTTAAATACAGTTTTTTAATGGTAACGCAAAAGTTTCAATTAAAACTTTAATGATACGTGTATTTAACGTAATACAATTGATATAATAAATACGTATCAGTTATGCGTTAATAAAACGTTTAAAAAAATTACATATATACATTTTTTTCATGTTTTTAACGTTAAAAATGAGATAAAAACCGCGTATTTGTAATTTGTAAATTTATCTAAACAAGTAAAAATAAATTGCTTTTTCATATATATTGACCGTTCTAAGTTTTTAAATTTTGAAAATTAAATTTCAAGCAATTAATGAAGTCAATTAATGCAAGGCCAAAACTTACACTAATGAATGTTTAAGATCTCTACGTCTTGGAATACAGAAGTTAATCCGGAGCTAATATTGTTCTACTATTAATAACCTCGACTACAAAACTAATCAATTTCGTAAAAACAATAAAAATCAGAACACATTGTATTTGCACAAACCGCATGAAGTGTTTTATTGAAATAAAGCAAGCTGCATAAATTTTATAAAACGATTTAATGACACACACAACAACAAAAAATAACTAACATGATATTGACCAGTTAAATAGTATTATAAAATAATTAAAAATATCCGCGGCCGGCGACGTAGGTATTGGATCTATATATTAAAATCACAATAAATACTTGAATGGAAAAAGGAACGAACTAACCTTGTAATACTAATAATGTCAGCGGCCGACGACGTGGGTATTAGATCCTGTGGTCACTTGTTCGACGGAGGTCTCCAATAAAATGTTTGGGCAAGGAGCTTCATCCACAGCATTCTTCTCCCAAACTTGACAACGGTGCCACCGGTTTAAATTAACACAAAACGACTCTTCATGTCGCAAAAAACGGCTCGTAGATTCAACCGACAATTAACAAGTAAGGTTCGTTCTTCGGGTTTGGGCGAGTATCGGAAAGCATCAGGAAGCAACAAAAGGAAGGGGTATGGTCGGGATATCTGTAAATTTAAATACAAATCCAAAACATACGCCCACCAAAATCACTATAACAGCGTGATTTTTTTTAAGTGTTCGAAATGAATTAAATTAATCACCCAACGGGTCAACAACTAATACTAAAAACAAAACTAAATTAAAATAACATGAACGAATAAAAATTAACAAACAGGTTTATGCTGTGGCATGGGCACAGGGCAAATTTTGGTTAGAGGTCTTTTAATTAAGCCTCGCGCGGTCTTGAGGGTGGCAACACGAGCGATGCCATCCTTACCGGGATGTAGGGTTACGATGCGACCCAGTTGCCACTGCAGCGGTGGAACCAACTCGTTCTTTATCACCACTAAACTGTCCACTAAAGGGGTAGTGGAAGGGTGATTCCACTTTGCGCGTTGTTGGAGTGTATGTAAATACTCATGGTGCCAACGACGCCAAAATTCTTGTTGACAACGCTGAACAAAACGCCAACGTGACAACCGATTTAAAGGGAGAGACGTGACATCCTCGTCAGGAGGAGCAGTCAACGGCTCAAGGGTCAAGAAGTGCCCAGGAGTGAGGACTGATAAATCATTCGGATCCGAACTCATCGGGTACAATGGGCGTGAATTCAACACGGCTTCGATTTGGATTAGGACTGTATTCAAGTCTTCATAAGTGAAGGTTTGTTCACCAAACACACGCGACAGGTGGGTTTTGACGGATTTAACTCCGGCCTCCCACAATCCACCAAAATGTGGAGAGGCAGGAGGATTAAAATGCCATTTGATGGCCAGTGTGTCAGCAGACTGTTGACTCAAATTTTGAAGTATACGATTAGCGCCAATAAAATTGGTGCCACAGTCACTGTAGATGTCACTACAACGACCTCGTCGAGCAACGAAACGACGGAAAGCCGCAAGAAATGCCTCCGTAGTCAGGTCTGAGACCACTTCTAAATGGACGGCTTTAACGGCAAAGCAAACAAATATGCAGATGTAGCCTTTGTAGATTTTAGCTCCTCTCACTCGACCTAGTGTCAAAAAAAAAGGACCGGCGTAGTCAACGCCAACTCGAGAAAACGGCTTCACTTGCGACACACGTGACGCAGGAAGGTCACCCATAAAAGGGGGGCTGACACGTGGACGTACACGAAAACAACGAAAACAACTTGACAGAGAGTGCTTGATTGCACGACGTGCTGATAAAATCCAAAACTGTTGCAGAAAAAAAAATTGCAATGTCTGCACACCGGAGTGTAAATGCACCCGATGAAAATGCTCAATTATCAACTCTGTAAGTCGATGGGAACGAGGCAGCAACAGGGGGTGCTTAGCATCCGAGGATAATTCGGAGTGACGAAGGCGTCCACCGACACGTAGGAATCCTTCATTGTCCATAAATGGAGATAATTTCCTAATAGGTTTAGAACAAAGCTTACCTTGGCGAAGCAATAAAATTGTTTCGGAAAAAGCTAATTGCTGCACAACTTTACACATGAATAAAAGTGCCTTGTGCAATTCTGCGGATGAAAGGGCCCCTGTGACACGGTCCTTGTTACCGGAATTTGCGAAACGAAATACGTAAGCAACAATACCTTGTATTTTACGAAGGGAGGACAACTTGTCCAATAAATTGAGTACCCAATGCTTTTCTTGTTGGGTGATCAACACGACAGTTCGCTCCTCCAAACGTGCTTCTTCCTCTGGTTGGAGTTCAACGGAACGATCGCATGAATCATCAAAGGCAGGGTCTTGTAAAAATGGTGGACCCGCCCACCAAAGCGAACATGACGAAATTTCTCCTGGTAGGAGACCGCGAGAGGCTGGATCAGCCGGGTTTTGTCCGGAACGGACATGTTGCCAGTATTTTGGCGGAACTCGCTCCTGAACGAAGCTTACGCGATTCGAAACGAAAGGGCGCCAACGATGCGGCGACGACCTGATCCAAGTTAAAGCAACAGTGGAGTCGCTCCAAGCAAATATCCTTTCAATAGTTATCATGGTTTTGTAAGTGTCTACAACAAAGGTCACTAGTTTTGACAACAACACTGCGGCGCACAACTCGAGACGAGGAATTGATAACACCTTTAAAGGGGCAACCTTGGATTTGGCAACCACAAGATTGATACGGATATTCTTGGCGTCATCAATAAAACGAAAATAAATCACACAAGCATAACCTACTTGCGAAGCGTCACAGAAAGCATGAAGTTGACAAGACTTGTGCGACATATGCGGTAATAATCGAGGGATTTTCAATGCCACCAATGAAGGAAGTTCCCTTTTAAATTGAGTCCATGACTCACAGACATCCGAAGGAGGGAGGTCATCCCACCCGAGACCTAACGCCCAGAGACGCTGAATCAACCTCTTGGCAAACAAAATTACTGGCGATAAAAATCCTAATGGATCGTACATTCTTGCGATTTCAGAAAGAATCGCTCGCTTGGTACATGGAAGATCTTGTACCTTAACCGTGAACGAAAATGCGTCACAGTTGGATTGCCATTGTAGGCCAAGTATTTTTACAACCGACTCCGCGTCTTCTTGGAATGTTAACGGCTGTATTTGACAATGTTCGGCGGGAAGATCGTCTAATAACGAAATATCATTGCTGGCCCATTTGCGCAGCTCAAAACAACCCAACTTCAACAATTCCTCAAGCTGACTCTTCAGTTTACGAGCAGCCTCTAAAGTGTCTGCCCCGGACGCAACATCGTCCACATACAGATCAGAACGAATGGCTTGCGCAGCAAGCGGAAATTGTGTTTGATTCTCCTCTGCCAACTGTAGCAGACAACGAATGGCCAAATAAGGCGAGGGTGACATACCATAGGTCACAGTGTTCAAACGATAGGTTTGAATCTCTTCTTGTGGAGATGTTCTCCACCGAATTAATTGATATTGACGATGGGGTTCATATATCAATATTTGTCGATACATTTGACGTATATCGCAAGTAAAGACGATACGATGTGATCGAAAACGTAGCAAAATAGTTACTATGTCAATTTGCAATTTAGGCCCGACAAGTAGGAAATCATTGAGTGACTTGTTGTGTGCGTCGCGCGAAGAAGCATTGAAAACCACACGAATTTTTGGGTGGCCTGCTTCAAGTTTAAACACACAATGGTGCGGAATAACATAGCAATGGCTTCCTTCGGAGGGTGCGGCAAGAAGCGACATATGGCCCGATGCGAGGTAATCTTTCATAAATGCAGAATACATGCGGCGGACGTCAGGTTGACTGTCCAAACGACGCTCAAGTGCGAGCAAACGACGATCAGCAATCTGCATCGTATTATTGAACGTGGGCAAAGTTTGACGATCTTTGAAAGGCAACACAACGCCAAAACGACCAGAATGATCACGAAAATGCGTATTAACAAACAAATTCTCGGCCTGATCATCTTCAGGTGAGACGACGAGTTTGGTGGGGACTTCCTCCACCTCCCAAAAACCTTTTAAAACGACATCCAAAGAGGTGTCTGATGTCAGAAAAACGAATATTTTGGGACAGTAGTCCCATGACTGGTGGTACCCAAAAGTATCCAACCGAAGAGGGTCTCAATAGCAGCTGGACGCACGCCGTCACCCGGCACGGAACCCTCTCGAACAATAAGAGCGAAAATATCTGCTCCTAGGAGCATATCAATTGATCCTGGCATATGCCAATTGGGATCTGCTAACTTCCAACCTTGATAAAAATCGGACGGAGGCAAGGGCAACTTGGAAGATCGGCACAAATTGTTTGTACAACCACTGCTTCGACGTCCAAACATGGCTCTGAAGAGCCTTTAGGGCGAATTTTGCATTTAGTACTACCGCGTGAAAGGCGAAATGTCACATCACCTAGGCCAGATAAAGGAACTGGTGAGCGGCCATAGGGCAATTCAAGTCGCTTACGACATCTTTCCGAAATTAGACTCGCTTGACTACCCGAATCACATAATGCCCTTATGGTTTGATAATTACCCAAACGATTTTGGATTTCAAGGACGACAGTTGCTAACAACACTGTACACGATGAACGCGCTGTGGCCACACCTACCGTGGCCGGTGTCACAACGGGAATAACAGCTTCCGGTGAATCGTTAAGTAGAGGTCACCTGCTGAGAAGGTGCCTTGTGAACTGTGGTTCTACTAAAATGTAATAACGAATTGTGCGGGGCTGAGCACTGTCGACATTTTCCTTTCGACGGACATGACCTCGCCTGGTGTAAAGCGCTGAAGCATTGATGACACAAACCTGCCGATTTAACGAACAAATAACGATGGTAAGGGGCCAAAGCAAGAAAACTAGGGCACCGATACATCGAATGCCATTCCTTACAATGGGCACA
Organism: Aquatica leii; assembly: GCA_035610365.1. Lineage (NCBI taxonomy): Eukaryota > Metazoa > Arthropoda > Insecta > Coleoptera > Lampyridae > Aquatica > Aquatica leii. Next base: position 13,417,849 of record CM069438.1, read on the forward strand.
TTTTGCGGATTGCGAATTAACAGGCCGTTCAGTATTAACCAGTAGTGAACGCGAAGGCGAGGCGCCTCCATATCTTGCAGGACCACTACTAGATTTTGAATAGGTGGACTTAGTGCGAGTAACATTGGTCGCACTGGCCATTGTAGCATTATTCAATAAATTGGTTTCCAAAGCACGACACTGGTCGGCTACAAATTGTTTCAAATTTGCGTAGGTGGGAAAACTTACATTTGTGAATTGCACTTCAAAACGCTTTCGAGTTGCGTTATCTAATCTTTGCATAAGCAAATTAAAAAGGGTAAAATCCCACAAATCCACATTAGGATATTGACCTAACGCAGTCACATTTTCATTAAACGTATCTAATAAACTACGTAATGAGGATACACAATCTGAATTAACCTTGGGTGCGTTGCCCAAATTATGCCAATAAAATGACACTAAAACTCGATCATTTTGGTAACGATCTACCAATGATTGATAAACAATATCATAATTGTTGGAACTTAGCGGCAAATGCTTTACTAAAGTCAAAGGTTCACCACTAAGAGTGGTCAACAAATATTGGAATTTCTCTACCCTTGACAATGACTGATTTTGGTGAACCAGTGTGTTAAACAAATCATAAAATGTGGGCCAATCTTTCAACGAACCATCAAACGACGGAAGAGAAATTCTAGGAAGGCGTACAGTATCTTTAAATGGGTTAGAAACCGACGCAACATCCGACAATGCTGGCGACACAGGTCTTGAACCAACAATGCTACCGGAACCCTGGTTTTTGGGTTTTAACGATAAATAAACTGCTCTAATTTCTGAGAAAATCGTCTGGATCTCAAACGTAAGTTTAAACAAAGTCTCCATTTGACTGGCATCGGAATCATCAAACACAGTTTGTTTGTCGACAGTTTGGAACTCACTATAAATTTCTAAAATTTGATCGTAAGCAGCTATAAATTTAGGCTGCTCATCCACATTTTTCTCGGCACTAAAAGCCCTGTCGCACCAAGATTTCAAGCAAAAAATAGTTTTCTTTGCAACAATTATAGTTTTTTCCATTGTATATGCCATGGTTGCATCAACTAAAAAACAATATCAACGAAACGACAACGAAAATGCAAACAACGACGAATCGCTAACCAACCAAAACGACTCGAACACGCTGTGCAGGCGATTAAACAAATGTTATACCGGCTTTACAACTACGACACGACTTTAGTTGCAAACTACGGAAATAACTTTAGCTTCAAATTGCTAAAAAAATGCATTTAAAAGATAAACAAATAAAAAATGCAAACTTCAATCAAACACCAAAGGCTTGAAACAATAATAAAAACGATACTGGAACACATCAACGAATGTGGGTAGAATCTAATTATACACAAACAACGAAATGTGATATCGACCACGAAGGCGGTACCTTATAGCGGTGCAATACAAAGATAAATTCTTTAACGACAACAGGAAATGCGTCGATAGCACGTATAAACAATTCGACCCCAACAACGCACAAACAACTAACGTTTATCAGAATTTTAAACAAATTTCTAAAATTCAAACTACTAAATTATTTCTATGATAACTCAATTTAAAAACTACGTGGCAACCAAATCAATTGTAACTAAATAGGTATACTAAACATATAATCATGAAATTAAATGATTTATCAAAACGATAAATAAGATTGAAACCTGTGCTAATACAATGCACAAACCAAATTTGGTATCTCCGCGATAACAAGCAGCTTCAATAAATTCAATGAAACACTTCTTCAAAAAAAACACAAAACGAACTGTAATAATCTATAGGCCTGCATCAGGCTCGATAGGACCAAATATTTACACAATTGCATGAAGTGTTTTATTGAAATAAAGCAAGCTGCATAATTTTATAAAACGATTTAATGACACACACAACAAAAAAAAAAAATAACTAACATGATATTGACCAGTTAAATAGTATTATAAAATAGTTAAAAAATATCCGCGGCCGGCGACGTAGGTATTGGATCTATATATTAAAATCACAATAAATACTTGAATGGAAAAAGGAACGAACTAACCTTGTAATACTAATAATGTCAGCGGCCGACGACGTGGGTATTAGATCCTGTGGTCACTTGTTCGACGGAGGTCTCCAATAAAATGTTGGGACAAGGAGCTTCATCCACAGCATTCTTCTCCCAAACTTGACAACGGTGCCACCGGTTTAAATTAACACAAAAAAACTCTTCATGTCGCAAAAGCGGCTCTTATATTCAACCGACAATTAACAAGTAAGGTTCGTTCTTCGGGTTTGGGCGAGTATCGGAAAGCATCAGGAAGCAACAAAAGGAAGGGGTATGGTCGGGATATCTGTAAATTTAAATACAAATCCAAAACACATTGTATCTGAAAAAAATCTCAAAGCAACGTCGATTCGAATTGATAAAAAGCAAGTTGTTTTATTAACTTTGTTTAATTTAAATAATTTTCACGTAAAAGGTAACGAATTATTTACGTTAACTAAATTGAAGTTTTTACCGAAAGTATCAAACTAAATTTTGTTAACATGAGAACTTTAATTACATTGTATAAAAACAACACAATTTTTTTACGTACCTTGGAAGGATAAATTTACGTATGATGAATACGTAATTTTACTCAATTGTTTAAGCACGTATAAACGCACGTAAGCGATAATTATTTTGTCTTTAACTCTGACTATAAAACTTTAACAAAAGTTTTATTCGGTGTAATATAATGCCAGGTTTTTAACTTAACATTTTGCGAAAATAGCATGATTTTGGCAAGAAAAAATTGTATCTAACTCTTGCTAGAAACACTATAATTTTTACGTTAATATCAAACGCAATATTGACAAATAATAATAAAACAGAACCATCACGTTTTTATGAAGTCATTTAAAAAAAACGTTAAATATCCGTCATTTTAACGTAAAAATCAAATTTTATGTCTATCAGCACAAAAATAATACGTTAAAAATCAAAGAAAATATTGACTTTAAATTTAATTGGCTTGTAAACGAGGGAACAATGCGTTAAAATCACAAACGTTAAAATGACTGTGTTTATTAGATGTCAGGTCATATTGGACCACACTCGTTAACGAAAATTTGAACTATAAAATCGCGAAATATCGGATGCAGGTAAACTTATCGTAAGTGATGGTAAAACGGTAGCTTGGAACAGACGTTTCTGTTGAGTATTGACTTAACGAAGCCACAATCAGGCGATAGAAAACCGTGGTGTTGTTTTAAAGTAGATGGTACACAACTATTTTAAATAAATCGCGATCTTTTTTTTTTATTTATTGATCAGAATTATTTCACGCAAAAATTTATATTTGGCACGTTACTCTCGTTATCAAATTTGGCTACTCTTAGACAAAACATTTTTAACCAATGAGACAATAGAAGCAAAAGGTGAACGCACTTCAACAATGTATTTTATCAAAGTAAACACTTACCTTTTAAAGCCATCAATCGAATTTTGATTCACAAAAATTTGGAAAGCAATGCTTATATTCGCATTACCCCACCTTGACGCTCGTCGAAGAAATTGTCAAAACACATTAGCAGATAATCACTTTTCAAATTAAAAAAAAAATACAAACACTCTTATCGGTGCGTTATCATTCCCTTGTTGCAATGATCTCCAACAATTATATCAAAATAAATAGTTTTCTTGAGCATTTGTACACTTGATGATCGGTGACGTTCGAGGAAATTGTTTTAGATAATGGAGTGTAATTATTACATTGAGTAAAACGCTTAAATTCGTTGTTGTTCGATGGAGTTAGTCAGTTCTGGTTATAATTATTTGATTAATTGGTATAACGCAATTATACCAAGCGTTGCTCTAAACTAATTCGTTATAGAACAATTAGTATTATTAGCGGTGCAATAGCTTTTTCTTAATCTTGGAAAAGTCCTTGGTGATTAAGTGTAAATATGTTTATACACGTAATTAGTGTAACATGTGTAATTACGATAAAATATAGTTTTCGCTGTAAACACTGAATTTTTACCTAAGTGGTGCACTTAGTGCTCATTAAAACGAGCCAGTGACTTCAATGTGTTGATTCTTAGACATGTAATTGTAGCGTGGGAAAAAAATAGACCAGGCAATTTTTCACTAAAAACTTCTAGGTGAAAATTGTTCACAATGTCGCTGAACCAGCACCACGAAAACAAATGAGTAAATCCTAACAAATCCTCAAAAAAGATCACTAAAAACGATCTATTAGGTACTATAGAGCGAATTTTTGAAAGAGAAAATTTTTGAACCAAATCAATTATACATTTTTGATCTTTAAGAAAAGTGGTAAATACTTTAACCTGAAACTTAAACTTCTAACGTTCCTGTATATTTTTCCTATATTTTTACGTTTCGTGACGCTTTAGAAAATCAATTTAATTGAAAATGTTTGTGAAATTTTTATTTTATGACGCATTACTGAACTCGTTAATTTGATGAAGTGTGCGATCTAAAGCGTGACGAAACGTCACGTAGGAACATAACCAAGCGTGTTGTGTTTTTCTTACAGGCCTCAAAAACTCTTAAAATGATAACAACAAAAACTCGCTTACGTTTTAATCTCCAAATGTGGCCGTTTTTTTTGGAGAATTTAACGCATGGGTAGACAACAAACAGCAAAAACGTACACAAAGATTCAAAGATTATTTTGCTAAAACAATAAACTCTGCCGTCATTGTAACGTACTTCGCATATCCACGAGTACTTTCTTCGTAATAAATTTAAGTATGCAAACCTCAACGTTAGCAATAAAATAATTTTGGTTTGTAAATTTTTAGTTTGATATTATACTTTGTTAAAACTTAATTGAGTCTAAGTTACGTTTGAATAATGTTTAATTATGGTCAAATACATACAACGTAAGTACGTCTAACCTACGTCTTATTTACGTACAATTTACATTTAAATGATGTCCAAGATTAATTTCTGTTAAGTTCAAGTGCAAATCAAGTCTAAATAATCATTTCTTTACATACAGTGTACAGTCAGTTTATGTATAATTTACATGCAATTAATGTCTGAGTTACGTACAAGTTACGTTTAATTTAATTTAAATGCAAGTCATGCCCTAGTATAGTCTAAATGACGTTGTATATACATACAATTTGCATCCAGTTTACGTGTAATTTACGCTTAATTTACATCTTATTTACACTCAATTCAAGTTCAATTAAAATTTAATTAAGGTCCAAATGATGTCTAAATTATCTCTACGTCAAGTTCAAATGCAAGCCAAACAATTTTTTACTGTACGATTTAAAAAGTTCGAAGAAAAAATTGTTTACGATGTTGCTGAGCTAATACCATAAAAAAAATGAATAAATTCTAACAAAACATCTCAAAAAAGATCGCAAAAGGCGATCTATTAGGTGTACTACACAGAGAATTTTTCAACGAGGAAACTTTTGAACAAAATCAACTCTTCATTATCAACCTTTAAAGAAAGTGATAAATGCTTTAATTTGAAACGTTAAAATTTACACATATAACATGAGTGAAATACGATGACAGAGCCATCTCATAGTGTAAATTTACTATGTGTGAATAATAGTATGTAAATGGTTATAGAGATAAAAACGTTGAAAGCTGATTTTATACCGGTGTAATTCAAATAAGTTTTGAATAAACCGCGGGCTAAATTCACAACGTATAAAGATTGTAAGGTGACAATGTCAATGCAAATGTGAAAATGCCACCAGAGTGAACCACTGGACAGCGGCTTTGCTCTTTTGGGGCTCTTCAGCAGTGGGAGAACACTCTACTGTAATTCCACAAATGCACTGACAATCCTATAGGTTCACATTAACAAATAAAGTGATTAACACAGGTAAAATATGATGGCAGAGCTATCTCATAGTGTTAATTTCACATTTGCATTAACATTGTTACCTTAGAATGTCTATGTGTTGTAATTTTAGCCCGCGGTTTATTCAAAGTTTATTTGAAATACGCGGGTATAAAATCAACTTTTAACGTTTCCATCTCTATAGCCATTTACATACTAAGCTTATAACGTTTCTGTATTTTGTCAATGCCCATGTGCTTTTTTTTGTATTTTGCAAACTTTGGGTCTTAGGTGTTTTAGTAGTTCTTTAGTTCTCAAATATATTCCGTGATCTTTGGTTTTAGAACGTTCTTATATCAACGATGCTAAGTTTCTTACTTGGCCAGACTTACTGATTGATACAAACAGAAAATCTTTTAATTTTATTGTAGAAAATCTAAAAGCAGATCCTTTTTTTAAAAATAAATTCAGTGCTTAGATCAGAGCAGCCTTTGCAGTCAGCCAAATTACGTTTTTAATACATTACTTTCACGTTATTAGAGATCATCAGTGATATCAATGTGTTGATTCTTAGACATGTAATTGTAGCGTGGGTAAAAAATAGGCCAGACAATTTTTGACTAAAAACTTCTAAGTGAAAATTGTTTACAGTATCGCTGAGACAGCACCCTGAAAACAAATGAGTAAATCCTAACAAATCTTCAAAAAAGGTCACTAAAAACGATCTATTAGGCACTATAAAGCGAATTTTTGAAAAAAAAACTTTTGAACCAAATCAATTCTTCATTTTTGACTTTTCAAAAAGTGGTAAATACTTTAACCTGAAACTTAAACTTCTAACGTTTCTGTAAAAGAATTAAAACAACACCACTTGGTTATATTTTTACGTTTCGTGACGCTTTAAAAAATCAATTTAGTTGAAAATGTTTGTGAAATTTTATTTTATGACGCATTACTAAACTCGTTAATTTGATGAAGTGCGCAATCTGAAATGTGACGAAACGTCGCGTAGGAACATAACCAAGTGTGTTGTGTTTCTCTTACAGGCCTCAAAAACTCTCAAAATGGTAACAACAAAAACTCGCCTACGTTTTAATCTCCAAATGTGGCCGTTTTTTTGGAGAATTTAACTCATGGGTAGACAAAAAACAGCAAAAACGTACATACAAAGTACAATTCAAGGATTATTTTGCTAAAACAATAAACTCTGCCGTCACTGTAACGTACTCGGCATAACTACGAGTACTTTCTTCGTAATAAATTCAGTTATGCAAACCTCAACTTTAGCAATAAAATAATTTTTATTTGTAAATTTTTAGTTTAATATTGTATATTGCCCAGTGGTTCACTTTGGTAGCATTTTCACGTTTGCATTGACATTGTCACCTTACAATCTTTATACGTTGTGAATTTAGCCCGCGGTTTATTCAAAATTTATTTGAAATACGCGGGAATAAAATCAGCTTTTAACGTTTCCATCTCTATAGCCATTTACATACTAAAGCTTGTAACGTTTCTGTATTTTGTCAATGCCCATGTGCTTTTCTTTTTTTTGTATTTTGCAAACTTTTGGGTCTTAGGCATTTTAGTAGTTCTTCAGTTCTCAAATATTTTCCGTAATCTTTGGTTTGAGCACGTTCTTACTAACAACGATGCTTAGTTTCTTACTTGGTCAGACTTACTGATTGATACAAAAAGAAAATATTTTTATTTTATTGTAGAAAATCTATAAGCAAATCCTTTTTTTAAAAATAAATTTAGTGCTTAGATCAGAGCAGCCTTTGCAGTCAGCCAAATTACGTTTTTAATACGTTACTTTTACGTTATTAGAGATCATCAGTGACATCAATGTCTTGAATCTTAGAAATGTAATTGTAGCGTGGGAAAAAATAGGCCATGCAATTTTTGACTAAAAACGTTTAGGTGAAAATTGTTTACAATTTCGCTGAGCCAGCACCATGAAAACAAATGAGTAAATCCTAACAAATCCTCAAAAAAGATCACTAAAAATGATCTATTAGGTACTTTATAGAGCGAATTTTTAGAAGAGAAAACTTTTGAACAAAATCAACTCTTCATTTTTGATCTTTATACTTTAACCTCAAACTTAAACTGCTAACGTTCTTGTAGAAGAATTAAAACAACACCACTTGGTTATATTTTTACGTTTCGTGACGCTTTAGAAAATCAATTTAGTTGAAAATGTTTTTGAAATTTTTATTTTATGACGCATTCTGAACTCGTTACTTTGATTAAGTGCGCAATCTAAAGCGTGACGAAACGTCGCGTAGGAACATAACCAAGTGTGTTGTGTTTCTCTTACAGGCCTCAAAAACTCTCAAAATAATAACAACAAAAACTCGCCTACGTTTCAATCTTCAAATGTGACCGTTTTTTTTTGGAGAATTTAACGCATGGGTAGACAAAAAACAGCAAAAACGTACATACAAAGTATAATTCAAAGATTGTTTTGCTAAAACAATAAACTCTGCCGTCATTGTAACGTACTCCACATAACCACGAGTACTTTCTTCGTGATAAATTTAAGTATGCAAACTTCAACTTTAGCAATAAAATAATTTTTGCTTGTAAATTTTTAGTTTAATATTATAATTTGTTAGTACCTAATTAAGTCTAAGTTACGTTTAAATAATGTTTAATCATGTTCAAATGCAAGTTGAGTTTAAACGACGTTTAATTTACATACAACGTACATCTAACCTACGTCTTATTTACGTACAATTTACATTCAAATGATGTCCAAGATTAATTTATGTAAATTCAAGTGCAAGTCATGCCCAAATCAAGTCTAAATGATCATTTATTTACATACAGCGTACATTCAGTTTACGTATAATTTACATACAATTAATGTCTGAGTTACGCACAAGCTACGTTTAATTTAATTTACATGCAAGTCATGTCCAAGTAAAGTCTAAATGACGTTGTATATACATACATTTTGCATCCAGTTTACGTGTAATTTACGCTTAATTTACATCTTATTTACCCTTAATTCAAGTTCAATTAAAATTTAATTAAGGCCCGAATGATGTCTAAATTATCTCTACGTCAAGTTCAAACGCAAGCCGATGCAAGCCAAACAATTTTTTACTGTACGATTAAAAAAGTTCCAAGAGAAAATTGTTTACGATGTTGCTGAGCTAATATCATAAAAACAAATGAATAAATTCTAACAAAACATCTCAAAAAAGATCGCAAAAGGCAATCTATTAGGTGAATTCAGAGAATTCTTCAAAGAGAAAACGTTTGAACAAAATCAACTCTTCATTATCGACCTTTGAAGAAAGTGATAAATGCTTTAATTTGAAACATTAAAACTTACACTTATAACATGAGTGAAATACGATGGCAGAGCCAGCTCATAGTGTAAATTTACTATGTGTGAATAATAGTATGTAAATGGTTATAGAGATGAAAACGTTGAAAGCTGATTTTATACCGGTTCAATTCAAATAAGTTTTGAATAAACCGCTGGATAAATTCACAACGTATAAAGATTGTAAGGTGACAATGTCAATGCAAATGTGAAAATGCCACCAGAGTGAACCACTGGACAGCCGCTTCGCTTTTTTGGGGCTCTTCAGCAGTGGGAGAACACTCTACTGTACTTTCAAAAATGCACTGACAATCCTATAGGTTCACATTAACAAATGAAGTGATCATCACAAGTGAAATATGATGGCAGAGCTATCTCATAGTGTTAATTTCACATTTGCATTAACAGTGTTACTTTAGAATGTCTATATGTTGTAATTTTAGCCCGCGGTTTATTCAAAATTTATTTGAAATACGCGGGTATAAAATCAGCTTTTAACGTTTCCATCTCTATAGCCATTTACATACTAAGCTTATAACGTTTCTGTATTTTGTCAATGCCCATGTGCTTTTCTTTTTTTTTGTATTTTGCAAACTTTTGGGTCTTAGGCATTTTAGTAGTTCTTTAGTTCTCAAATATATTCCGTAATCTTTGGTTTTAGCACGTTCTTACTATCAACGATGCTAAGTTTCTTACTTGGTCAGACTTACTGATTGATACAAAAAGAAAATATTTTGATTTTATTGTAGAAAATCTAAAAACAGATTGGTTTTTTGAAAATAAATTCAGTGCTGAGATCAGAGCAGCCTTTGCAGTCAGCCAAATTACGTTTTTAATACGTTACTTTTACGTTATTAGAGATCATCAGTGACATCAATGTGTTGATTCTTAGACATGTAATTGTAGCGTGGGAAAAAAATAGGCCATGCAATTTTTGACTAAAAACGTTTAGGTGAAAATTGTTCACAATTTCGCTGAGCCAACACCATGAAAACAAATGAGTAAATCCTAATAAATCCTCAAAAAAGATCACTAAAAACGATCTATTAGGTACTATAGAGCGAATTTTTAGAAGAGAAAACTTTTGAACAAAATCAACTATTCATTTTTGATCTTTATACTTTAACCTGAAACTTAAACTTCTAACGTTCCTGTAGAAGAATTAAAACAACACCACTTGGTTATATTTTTACGTTTCGTGACGCTTTAGAAAATCAATTTAGTTGAAAATGTTTGTGAAATTTAACGCATGGGTAGACAACAAACAGAATTGTTTTGTTAAAACAATAAACTCTGTCGTCATTGTAACGTACTGCGCATAACCACGAGTACTTTCTTCGTAATAAATTTAAGCATGCAAACCCCAACGTTAGCAATAAAATAATTTTTGTTTGTAAATTTTTAGTTTGATATTATAATTTGTTAAAACTTAATTGATAATAATGCACTAGAGTTTAAACGACCTTTAATTTGCATACTTACGTCTTATTTACGTACAATTTACATTCAAATGATTTTCAAGATTAATTTATGTTAAGTTCAAGTGCAAGTCATGCTCTAATCAAGTCTAAATGATCATCTATTTACATATAGTGTACTTTCAGTTTACGTATAATTTACATGCAATTAATGTCTGAGTTACGCAAAAGTTACGTTTAATTTACATCAAAATGATGTCAAAATTAAATCTATGTGAAATTTAAATGCAAGTCATGCCCAAGTAAACTCTAAATGACGTTGTATATACATACAGTTTGCATCCAGTTTCCGTCTAATTTACGCTTAATTCACATCTTATTTACACTCAATTTAAATCCTATTAAAATTTAATTAATATCCAAATGATGTTTAAATTATTTTCACGTCAAGTTTAAATGCAAGCCAAACAATTTTTCACTGTACGATTTAAAAAGTTCCAAGAAAAAATTGTTCGCGATGATAGAATGTCTTAAAAAAATGACTAAAGACGATATGTAAGGTACTATAGAGAGAATTTTTTAAAAAGAAAAGTTTTGAACAAAATCAACTCTGCATTATCGACCTTTAAAGAAAGTGATAAATGCTTTAATTTGAAACATTAAAACTTACACTTATAACATGAGTGAAATACGATGGCGGAACTATCTTATAGTGTAAATTTACTATGTGTGAATAATATTATGTAAATGGCTATAGAGATAAAAACTTTGAAAGCTGATTTTATACCCGTGTAATTTAAATAAGTTTTGAATAAACCGCGGGATAAAATCACAACGTATAAACATTGTAAGGTGACAATGTCAATGCAAATGTGAAAATGCCACCAGAGTAAACCACTGGACAGCCGCTTCGCTTTTTTGGGGCTCTTCAGCAGTGGGAGAACACTTTACTGTAATTCCACAAATGCACTGACAATCCTATAGGTTCACATTAACAAGTAAAGTGATTAACACAAGTAAAATATGATGGCAGAGCTATCTCATAGTGTGAATTTCACATTTGCATTAACATTGTTACCTTAGAATGTCTATGTGTTGTAATTTTAACCCGCGGTTTATTCAAAGTTTATTTGAAATACGCGGGTATAAAATCAACTTTTTGTATTTTGTCAATGCCCATGTGCTTTCCTTTTCTTGTATTTTGCAAACTTTTGGGTCTTAGGCATTTTAGTAGTTCTTTAGTTATCAAATATATTCCGTGATCGTTGGTTTTAGCACGTTCTTACTATCAACGATGCTAAGTTTCTTACTTGGCCAGACTTACTGATTGATACAAAAAGAAAATCTTTTAATTTTATTGTAGAAAATCTAAAAGCAGATCTTCATTTTGAAAATAAATTCAGTGCTTAGATCAGAGCAGCCTTTGCAGTCAGCCAAATTACGTTTTTAATACGTTACTTTTACGTTATTAGAGATCATCAGTGACATCAATGTGTTGATTCTTAGACATGTAATTGTAGCGTGGGAAAAAAATTGGCCATGCAATTTTTGACTAAAAACGTTTAGGTGAAAATTGTTCACAATTTCGCTGAGCCAGCACCATGAAAACAAATGAGTAAATCCTAACAGATTCTCAAAAAAGATCACTAAAAACGATCTATTAGGTATTACAAAGCGTATTTTTAAAAGAGAAAACTTTTGAACAAAATCAACTCTTCATTTTTGATCTTTATACTTTAACCTCAAATTTAAACTTCTAACGTTCCTGTAGAAGAATTAAAACAACACCACTTAGTTATATTTTTACGTTTCCTGACGCTTTAGAAAATCAATTTAGTTGAAAATGTTTGTGAAATTTTTATTTTATGACGCATTACTGAACTCGTTAATTTGATGAAGTGCGCGATCTGAAGCGTGACGAAACGTCGCGTAGAAGCATAACCAAGTGTGTTGTGTTTCTCTTACAGACCTCAAAAACTCTCAAAATGATAACAAAAACTGGCCTACGTTTTAATTTCCAAATGTGGCCGTTTTTTTTTGGAGAATTTAACGCATGGGTAGACAACAAACAGCAAAAACGTACATACAAAGTATAATTCAAAGATTATTTTGCTAAAACAATAAACTCTGCCGTCATTGTAACGTACTCCGCATAACCACGAGTACTTTCTTCGTAATAAATTTAAGTATGCAAACCTCAACGTTAGCAATAAAATCATTTTTGTTTGTAAATTTTTAGTTTGATATTATAATTTGTTAAAACTTAATTGAGTTACGTTTAAATAATGTTTAATCACGTTTAAATGCACTAGAGTTTAAACGACCTTTAATTTGCATACCTACGTCTTATTTACGTACAATTTACATTCAAATGATGTCCAAGATTAATTTATGTTAAGTTCAAGAGCAAGTCATGCTCAAATCAAGTCTAAATGATCATTTATTTACATATAGTGTACATTCAGTTTACGTATAATTTACATGCAATTAATGTCTGAGTTACGCAAAATTTACGTTTAATTTACATCAAAATTAAATCTATGTCAAATTTAAATGCAAGTCATGCCCAAGTAAACTCTAAATGACGTTGTATATACATACAATTTGCATCCAGTTTACTTCTAATTTACGCAGTCAGCCAAATCACGTTTTTAATACGTCACTTTTACGTTATTAGAGATCTCCCAGAATCTTTTGCCAGTGAGTGAACAAGTAGCTCAACGACAAAAAATCCAGTTTACCTCTAATTTACGTCTAATTTACATTCAATTTGCGTTTAGTTTACGATTACTTTACTTTTGATATACGTTCAATTTACGTCCAAATGATGTCGATATTATCTATTTGTAAAGTTTAAATCTAAGCCAAATTCAAATCAAGGTTAAATGACGTTTCATGTACATACATAATTTATGTCTCTTTTACATATTGTTAACGTATTATTTACGTAAAATGTACATTTAGTTTACATCTAAGCAATGTCAAAATTAAAGCTGCCAAATTCAAAAACAAGTCACATCCAAGTCAAATTTTAATGAGTTTAATTTACGTACAACTTACATCTAATTTGCGTTTGGTTTAACTAAAACGTTACATGCAAATAATGTCCAAATCAAGTCTAAATGACGTTTTATTTACATACGGTATAAATTCAATTAATGTTTGATTTACGTAAAATATACATCAAGTTTACGTCTAAATAATGTCAAAATGAAATATCAAATTCAAATTATCTCCATGTCAAGTTCAAATGCAAATTGAGCCCAAATCAAGTTTATATACACGTTTAATCCACATGCAATCTACATTCAATTTATTTCAAATGTATGTTTAAATTTCATTTACGTCTAAGTTACGTTTAAATAATATTTAAATTGAATTAATGTCTTGCTCAAATGAAAGCTAAACCTAAGCCAAATCTAAATAAAGTTTAATACAATCTACATCTAACTCATGTCGAATTTACACCTAATTAACGTCTGATTTACTAAACATTTACATTCAAATGATGTCCAAATTATGTGTCAAGTTAAAATGCAAAACATGCTCATATCAGATCTAAATGACATTTAATTTATATACGATATACATTTATAATCTGCATCTAGTCTACGTCTAATTTGTGCCCAATTTACATCTATGTTACGTCCAATTTCCATTTGTTTTATAGTCAATTGGCGTTCAGTTTATTTTTAGTTTACGTTCAAATAATGTTTGAATTATCTCCATGTTAAGTTCAAATGCAAATCATGCTCATATCAGATCTAAATGACGTTTACAATATACATCTAGTTTACGTCTAATTTACATGTAATAAATATCTCATTTACGTAAAATTTACATCTAAATGATGTCAAAATGAAATTTAGATTAAGTTTAATACACATATGCATAATCTGCATCTAGTTAAGTCTAATTTATGCTCAATTTACGTCTAACTTATATACGATGTATACTTAATTTACATTTAGTTTGCAATTTACGTTTAAGTGATGTTTAAATAACTTCCATGTCAAGTTTAATTTACTTACAACCTACATGTAACTTAAGTTTGATTTACGTAATATTTATGTCTAATTTATGTCCAAATGATGTACAAATTCAATAAATGTCAAGTGCAAATGCACATCATGCCCAAATCAAGTCTAAATGACGTTTCTTTTAAATACCGTATACATTCAATTTGCGCCTGTTTTACATCCGATTAACATTTGATTTACGTAAAATATGCATTTAATTTACATTTAAATAATCTCCAAAGTAAATTGAGTATGTAAACCTCAACGTCAGCAATAAAATAATTTTTAGGTCAGTTTTTAGTTTGATTTAATAATTTTACTAACTTCGAATTTAGTTTTTTTAATAAGATTGTCATCTCTCGATCTGGACAATTTAATTAAGACCTCCTATAATCTCTTGCTAATGAGATATTCTCACAACAGCAAAAATATTTAACTGCACCTGATTTTAGACCACGGCTCTAACAGTTGCCAGGATAAACAAAGTTTTTGTACATTTTTGTGTCATAACATTTTTAATCATTCGTTTGATAGCTTTAAAGTGACAGTGCCAGTCATGCGAAATAGAGTTGAAGAATACCACTGGGACGAGGTGAAATTGATTTCTGAACTTACTTAAATAATTTAATTTTTTTAGAAATCGTTAGATTCGGACCATTCCACCGATGTAAGAATCTGTCTAACTTTAAGTTTAATAATAATAAAATTTGTGACATTTTAGACGTATGTCAGTGGAAATTCGTATTATTTTAACCGTCCGGTATATGAAAAAAAAACGAACCGGGCCCATAGTAAAACGTTTAATTTTTAGAGACAAAGCTATTTGGGGAATTATAACCGAGAAAAATACCACGAAGTTAAAACAGGCTGTTAATAAGGATATTTTTAAAAACTTAAAATGATGTTATTACTTTTCTAGCTCAGTTGTTCTTCGCTGACTACATACGAAGTTCTCAACGTTGGTCATTATGGCATGTATTGATGTTTGTGGTTTTGGCTTGGAACAACTTAATCGGTGCATTACAAGTATTACCGATGTCTTTAAATCTTGAATACAACGTGCGATGCAAAACGGGTTGTTTAGAAAAATCGAATTGGAGTTTCGACCAAATCAAAGAATTCAGCGCAGAGTACTTTGATCTGAAAACTGATAGTGCTCGCCCAAAACTAACTTAAGACGTTTTAGTAATTCCTCCGGTTTTTGTGCTTATAAACTATACGATTACAGAAAATTTTGTAATTTGTCATTTGAAGAAGCAAAAGATATAATCAGTACTTTTGAGCACCCGGTAGAATCTAAAAAATGCAACGATGTTCTAATGACGCATTATTTGTTTCCATATACGTACAAACATCAAGTAAGTTATAAAATCATTGATCTATTGTTTTTGAGGCAATTCCAACTTTTTTCTTACAAAATATTTATTTTCTAACTTAGTTCTTCTAGATCTGATTGTTTTAAATACTCCAGTTTTCATTTTTTTTTAAATTTCTAATTAACAAACTTTGTGTTGAACTTGTTTCGTATTTTATAAAATGCTGCAATCTTGCAACTAATTTTAAAGCGTTACGTTTCAGATTGATGAATTGTGCGCACGAGAGACCCATGTAATGCCTGTCATTAATGTTATTGCAGAATTTTTTGGATTATCGGCGACACTGGTTTTAGGAGACATGTATGTGTTTACTATTGTATTATCTCGTACTATTTTGCATTTTCTAAGCTGAATTTAAGAAAGTGTTAAGTTCTTCATCTAAAAATGATAACAATTTACACAAACAACAAACACATGTATTTTTTTTCGTATTGCTTTACTCATTAACCTAGTCAGCAATATTTTTTGAAAATTTTTAGTTAACCAGATGTTAACCGAAAAATGACGTCATAATGACATTATTTTTACGTCGTATACGTTATTCTGACGTCAATAAAACGTTAGTGTGCTGCCTGAAATGTTAAATATTACGAGTGCACTGAATAGTATGAGGAAAAGAGCTGTGAGCTTTTTTTTGCACGCTCTGAGTGTTGTACGATCGCTCCTGAGTACTAAAGTAAATCCTAGAGATACCAGTTACACAGTAACTGCAGTGTTCTAAACTTCTTTACCGCGGGCTTCATAAACCAGTTTCAAATAGAAAATCGGCAAGTCGTTCCTAACAAATTTAGTTACAATTTTTAACCTTTTGTTTTGAACGATGATAGCACCTCGCTAATGTGCTCGAACGTGCGCAACTCTTCTGTGTAACAATTAAAATTCATTCTCTCACTCACACACTCACCTAAGTATTTCATACAAGTAGGCAACCTAACCTGACGATTACTTAATTCATAATAAATATTTTGGTCTTTTCACTCAACATATTTAACCTACCCACATTCATAAACTAAATGTTACTCCAAAAAATAAATTTCTTATCTAACTAACATCTGATTTACGCCCAACTTACATTCAAAGGTCTAATCTAAAAATATGTCAAGTTGATATGCAAGCCAAACCCAAGTCAATTTAAAATGATTTACATCTAGTTTACGTCTAATTCACATGTAATTAACGTAAGACTTACGTAGAATTTACGTACAATTTGCAATCAAATGCAAGTCAAGTCCAAGTTAAATCTACGTAGTGTTAAATATACACGTCTAATGTACGACTAATTTACGTCTAATTGACACTCCATTTATGTTAAGTTAACTTTTAAATTACGTTCCACTAATGTCTAATTTGTCACCATGTCAAGATAAAAGTAAACCTAAATCAAATTTAAATGATTATTCATTTACATGCAAATTACATTCAATTTTCCAAATAACATCTTTTGCATCCAATTTACGTTTAATTTACGACTATTTTACGTCAACCAATTTGCATTTCAGTTACGTCCAGTTTACCATTAGTTTACGTAGAAATGATGTTTAAATATTCTCCATGTCAAGTTTAAATACAAACAATGCTCAAGTCAGCTTTAAATGACATTTAATTTGCATAGTTTACATCTAATTACTTTAAAATTTATGTAAAATTACGTTCAATTTACATTAAAATAATGACCAAATTAAATTTATGTCAAGTTCAAATGCAAATCATGCCAAAATCTAGTATAAATGACATTTAATTTACATACGATATACATTTAGTTTAAATTCAATTAATATTTGATTTACGTAAAACTCACGTCTAATTTACTAATAAATAATGTAAAAATTAAATCAAGTCAAATTCATATGTTAGTCAAACCAATATCAACTTTAAATGATGTAAAACATACATACAATCTGTGTCCTTTTTACATCTAACTAACGTTCAAATTACGTCTAGCTTACGTATAATTTAATTTGAATGTAGGTCCAAAAGACGTATAAATTATCTATATGTCAAATTTCAATGCAAGCTAAATCCAAATCAATTTTAGATAACGTATATTTTACGTACATCTAGCTTACGTTTAATTTACATCTAATTAACGTCTGATTTACGTAAACTTTACGTTCAATTTACATTAAAATAATGTCCAATTTATATCTAATTTGCATCTTATAAACGTCTGATTTACATTGAATATACATACAATTGGCATCCAGTTTACGTTTAGTTTAGGTCTAATTTACGTCTAATTTACGTTTAAGTTAAATGACATTTACATACAATCTGCATTCAATTTTTGTCTAATTTATATAAAATTAAGGTTTGACTTACATAAAATTTAAGTCCAACTAACAAACAAATGATCTCATGCTTAAATGCAGGTTATGCTTAAATCAAGTCTAAATGACCTTTCATTTACATACAATTTGCATTCAATTTATATTCATTTAACGTCTGACTTAAAATTAAGATCCAATTTACATTTAAGTGATTCAAATGCAAGTAATGTCTAAATGATCTTTTATTTATATACAGTATACTTCCAATTTACATCCAGTTAAAGCCTGACAACAAAACTAAATTTATGGTAAACGCAAGTTATTGCTAATGTAATAGCGAAGGCTTCTACGGCCAGAATATATACTAACATTAGAATGTCTTCTAATTTACGCCCTACTTACATCTTAATTACGTTTAATTTACAGTCAATTTAGGTTTCATTTACTTCCAATTTACGTCCAAATGATGTATAAATTATCTATATGTCAAATTCAAATGTAAACCAAAACTAGATCAAGTTTAATTGACGTTTAACTTACATAGAATTTATATTTAACTTACGTCTAGTTTAGATACGATTAACGTTTGAGTTACGTAAACTTTACGTCTAATTTACGTTAAAATCATGTTCAATTTACATTTAACTTGTTTACGTCTAATTTACATTCAATTTACGTTTGATTTACATAAAATTCACATTCAATTTTTATTCAAATGATGTTCAAACGCAAGTTATGTCAAATCAAATCTAAATGACTTTTGATTTACATAGAATATCCATTTTACGTCTAATTTACATCTAATTAACGTCTGATATGCATTTAACTTACATCTAAACGATGTCAAAATAAAGTCTATGTTAAATTCGAATGCAAGTCAAGTTTAAGTCAAGCACAAATTACATTTAAATAATGTCAAAATTAAATTTCTATTAAAGTTAAATTCAAATCAACCCCAAGTCAAACTTAAATTACATTAAATAATTATAGAATTGCATCAAAGTTACGTCTAGTTTACGTTCTGTTTACGTATTGTTTTCGTTTAATTTAAATTAAATTTATGTTCAGTTTACTTTCAAATTACGTCCAATTTACGTTTAAATTATCTCCATGCTAAGTACAAAAACGAATCAAATTCAAATCAAGTTTAAATGAAGTTTAATTTACATACGCTCTGCATCTAATTTATGTCTAATTTATATTCAATTAACATCTGATTTACGTAAAATTTACGTTTAATTTACATTCAAATTATGTTTAAACGCTGCATATTCATAAAATTTAAATCCAGTTTACGTTTAGTTTAGGCTCTATTTACGTCTTGTTTGCGTCCAATTTACGTTTAATTTACGTTCCGTTTACTTTCAAATTCAGTTTAAATGATGTTTAATTTACATACAATCTGCATTCAATCTATATCCAGTGTATATTCAGTTGACGTAAAATTTACGTCCTATTTATGATCTTCACAAACAAGTCATGTCTAAATCAAGTCTAATGACCTTTTATTTACATACAAAATACATCCAATTTACTTTTAATTTACATTCAATTAACGTTTAATTTACGTTTAAACTTTAAATTTGTGTTAAATTCAAACGCATGACAAACCCAAGTCAAGCTTAAATTACATTGAATGTTTATAGAATTTGCATCCAATTTATGTCTAGCTTACGCTCTATCTACGTCTTGTTTGCGTCCAATTTATTTACAAATTACGTCTAATTTAGGTCTTAATTATCTCCATGTTAAATTCAAAAACAAACTACATTCAAATCAAGTTTAAATGACGTTTAATTTACATACAATCTGCATCTAATTTATATTTAATTAACGTTTGATTTATGTAAAGTTCACGTCCAATTTACATTCAAACGTGCAAAACATAACTAAATCAAGTCTAAATGACCATTCATCTAATACATACAGTATACATCCAATTTCTTTTTAATTTTTATTCAATTGACGTCTGATTTACGTTTAATTTAAAGCTAAACAATGTCAAAATTAAATGTATATTGAATATAAATGCAAATCAAGTCCAAGTCATAAACTTAAATTACATTAAATATTTATAAAGTTTGCATACTGTTTACGTTTAAGTTACGTCCTATTTACGTCTTGTTTACGTCTAACTGACATCCAATGTACATTCAGTTTACTTTCAAATTACGTCTAATTTAGGTCTAAATTATCTCTAACTTAAGTTCAAAAACAAACTAAACTCAAATAAAATTTAATTGGCATTTAAGATTCATACAAACTGCATTTGTGTCCAATTTAAATTCAATTTAAGTCTGATTCACGTAAAATTTATCTCCAATTTACATTCCATTGATGTTCAAATGCAAGTCATGCCTTAATCAAATCTAAATAACGTTTTATTTACATACAGTATACTTCCAATTAGTTTATAATTTCTGATTTTGATTGATGGATTGATCTAAGGTTTAATTTACATCTAAACGATGTCAAAATTAAATCTACGTTCATATATTCAAATGCAAGTTAAGCCCAAGTCATGTTTAAATGATTTTTATAGAATTTGCATCAAGTTTACGTCAAATTTACGTTTATTTTATTTTTATATCTAAGTTACTATCAAATTAAGTCTACATTATTTGCATGTCAAATGCAAACCAGTCCCAAATCAAGTTTAAATGACGTTTAATTTACATACAATTTACATTCAAATTACTTCTGATTTACGTCTAATTTACATCTAATGGACGTCTGATTAACGTTTAATTTACATTTAAACGATGTAAAAATTAAATCTATGTTAAATTCAAATGCAATTAAAGCCCAAGTCAACGTCAAATGCCTTAAACATACATTAAATCTTCATTTAGTTTACGTTTAACTAAAGTCCAATTTACGTTCAGTTAACGTCCAATTGACATCTAATTTACGATCGCTTTAAGTCCAGTTTATCTCTAATTTACGTCCAAATAATGTCTAAATTATGTCAAGTGTAAATGTAAATCGAACATTACTTAAACTGTTAAGTTTTTAACCCTTGCATAACCAAATTTATTAAACCAACCGCTTAAAAATGTCTTTTATTTTATAGATATGGTAGAAAACCAGTAATTATTTATTCTCAATTAGTGTACATCGTCTGCAATCTAATAAGAAGATTTCCAATTGAACCAATTACGTGGTATTTAATTATTTTTCTTGCAAAAGCAAGTATGACATCAGCAATAAATGCTTCTTTAATTTTATGTAACAGTCGCATAAAAAAAATCATTTGTTATAATCGCATCTTGCAGTTTTAGAAGCAATCCATTTTGAAGAGCGTCCTTTAGGAATAACACTAATATCTTTAGGCACAAGTCTAGGATGCGTTTTTAAAGGATTATTTTATAGATTCGATAAAAGTTGGGAGTTTTACCAAGAACTGATCAATTGTTTCTTGGTGGTGCCTTTATTTAGTCAGTGGTTGGTAAGAAATACACTCGTAGACGTGTTTAATTTTTTTTACTTTAGGTTACTATGGGAATCGCCGCATTGGCTCTTGTGCAACTTAAGATGGGTAGAACTAGAAGATTTGCTGAAACAAATTGATCGTAGGGGTCACGCAGACTTAAGCGATGAAATCGAAGAAAAATTAAGCGAAACCAAAACCAGCGCAAAGATCATTTTTAGCACTTTAAAAAAACCGATATTTCGTAATCGGATTTTTTGTAATATGATTTTGTACAGTATTTCGAGTTTTCTGTACAGCATGCAAAGTAAGTCTTTTTGTTTCTGCAAGTTTGTACCGGTAAACCGTGACCTTGATAGAGTTTTTTTGGTGTAGCTTTTTTAGGCACCGGTACACACGATAGACTTTAGATTTTGAGCGAATTCGATTATGTTATAGTAGAGGATTAACCTGGTCAACTTGTACACAAACATATTTATAAAATTAAAGTTTGTAGCGGCTCAAATTCCAATAACTTTACTATCTAAACGTTTTCTTCTTTTTTTCTTCTTTCATCTACTATTTTTTTGTGCCAATAAGAATCATAGGTAATATTATAATGATCTCTTACTTAAGCAAAAGAAAATGTTGGTTATACAGTTATATTTTGAGTGTAAAGAATAATATTTTCTTTTAGTAAACCACGTTTTGTATGAGTCCAAATGCGAAAATATGTTGTACTTTATGATTAGCATTACCTTGGTAAGTTTTTTAAAAATTATTTTGTAGAATATTTACTTTGCTAGCTA
This sequence comes from Aquatica leii, assembly GCA_035610365.1. NCBI lineage: Eukaryota > Metazoa > Arthropoda > Insecta > Coleoptera > Lampyridae > Aquatica > Aquatica leii. Next base: position 13,440,309 of record CM069438.1, read on the forward strand.
CTGCTTTAAAAATAAAATTTAACCTTTTGCCATGTGTCAAAATATGTTTTTATTTTATTTTTTAACAACGGTTAAGAATTATATTTTTATTGGTTCCTTTACTTTTAAATCACGCCTTCTTTTCGACCGTAGCTAATAAGAGTCGCGCTTACTAGTACGTAATTGTTTTCTAGATTTTGCGCTGTTTTTTAACGGTTCCATTAATACGTAGATCAGCTAGTTCTTCGCAGTCCATCTGTTATCAAATTTGTGCACTAACATAATTCATTAATGCAGATAGCCACTATAGTTATAATTCCTCGTGTCCTGCCAACGTTCTCAAGACCTATGTCAATGTGTCTCACATTCTTGGTAATTGCTTTGCAACACACCGCAGCCACAATTTATAATTTAGGTAAAGCGTTTTTTAAAAAAGTTTTCAATGTTTGTTTTTAATTTTTCAGATGAATCGTGGAAATATTTCGCAATTTGCTTAAGCGTTCTTACAACCGAAATGACAATAATGTTGAACGAATTACTGATTGTAGAAAAGTTTCCAACAAAAGTTAGAGTCACGTCTATGAATCTTTGTAAAATCTGCGCAGTTATATTTGTGAGTTTTACGAACGGTGCGTGTAGAATCACTCACTTGGAGGTCTTATTAGTTTATCTTTTTTGTCGCGGTTTTATTGAAATTTGTTTTAGTCTAATATTAAGAATTACGAAGATTTTATTTATCTGATTATGGCTCTTATTGGTGCGTGTGTTTGTCTGTTTATTAAAGCTACTAACATTAATATGTTGCCGGATACTGAAGTTGAAGCTATTTTAGATCTTTAAAACAGTTTGTATTGCAAATATTAATGAATAAAGTAAGTTTAAAGGAAATGTTTGTTGCATGTCGTTATTTTGTATTCATCGAAAATATTTATTCTAAATTAAAATTAACGGCTGCACTGCGTAACGACGCTACTAATTCTTCTTATGAGTGGGGATAAGCGGTATATCGCTGTCAGACGTCTATTTTTACTTTTCCTTTGCCGTTTGGAAGTCGCTATGAACGTTCGTTTACCTGGGTGTTATTTTAAGACATCGGATGTGCTAGGAAAAATGTATTCCAGGTATTGGTCGGATTTTTCGATTGGGTTAATTACGACACGTGCCCATCGAGTTTCGGGGAATGTAGTATTTGTACACGGCTGTTTTTGGGATATGCATGTAATCTGTAGAGTCCACCTCGTTTAATGTAATCGGCCTTGTATGTACTACGTCTCAATTGTATTCATTAACCGTCAGCCTTCAGCATATTAACTTATTTTATGTAATAACGTTAAATCATACTGACTAAATTTACTTTTAGTCGTTTATCTGTAACTTTATGTATTGTCGTTGAGTACGTTAACGTGACATCCGTCAAAGTTTTTCGATCATTTGAACGCAGCTATAGCCAAAGACAAAATGAGATTAACCATCGCACATACGCTTATATACCACGCATAGTTTCCGTTTTAAATACGATAAAAAAGAGTAGCGGAGGTCACTACGATTGACGAAGAATTGTCGGTGTGGTAAGTTTGATACTGATATTTTACTTTTTTGCGATTTATTATTATCATTGTCGACTTATTTCGTAACTACATAGTAGATCGGGTAATATTTATATTTATTTGAAAATCATTCACGTATAACATTTTTAGCAATGTAATGTAATTAGTTGTATGGTAGGTTGCCTGAACAAAAAAGCCTTCTATTGTTAAAAGCTGTATTTTGTCAATTTGTTCCTTTTAGTGATTTAAACAAGGTCTGTATTAGGTCAGATTTACTTGTTCTAGAGGCTTTTTTTTAATTTAGTGTAGGATTAGCACACCGAGACTTGTGGTCTGCTTACCGATACATCTGAGTTAGTCGCCAGCAATAAAGTTGCAAGAAAATTCTCCTAACATGTTTTGTTGCGTTTTCCTGTTGAATAAGTTAGTAGATCTTCGACTTATTATTTTCCAAGTTCTTAACATAAAGAACTTTAAGAATTAATATTTTTTAAATACTGCTCGAAATTACCACGAGGCTTAAAAGCTGATTTAGGCGCTAGTTAGGGTAATTTCGGATACTGTTTAGTTTTTAAAAAAGAAAATGGTAATTTTTGAAGCAGATATAAGAGATTAATAAATAAAACTCAGTCTTAAATATTCTTATAGTCACTTTTTACCAGTTCAAAACACATTTTAAATATTGGTATATTTTTCAAGGCTAGAAAACTTAAACCTTTTCTTCTTACAATCTTTTACCTGGTACTTAAAAATTATAACTGCAAATTTTTTCAACATCTGGAATAATTGGAAAACTAAAAAAGCGGTCTTTTGGCGTATCTTTCTTTTTCAGAAATGTTTGTTTTCAACTAATCGTTTTGGCAAGGATTTAGAATTTGACCGACATACAATTTCGACCTGTGGCCTTCTTGAGTTATAAACTTTATTAATATGAAGCTGCTCCGGCTTCAACGGTTAAAGTTCTGGATCGTCTCTTTCTTCGGTATCTTCAGGGCGAACAAAGACATCTACTGTCATGACCGCCAATTCTAATTTTGGAACATTCTTTAATACTTGTCTCATATTTAAGAATACAAGGCCACATGCCCCAAACAGTAACATTTTGATACAAACTTCTAGTAGTTTACGAACCTGCACGGCCAACTCGCTGTAGGATTGAAACCATACCAGTCGGAGAGAGGGGAGGTTCAAGTGACTTTATTTTAAAGAACCCCAGATCTTTTTTCTTTGCAGAAATAGCTCCTGCTAGATCAGCACAGGAGGCTCGAAGCTTGTACAAAATTGTTAAGGTTCGTAAAGCTGGAGGAAACGAAGAAAGAAACAAAATCATTAACAACAATTGCACTTTAATTACTTTAGAATGATAAATAGATTAAAATTTAAATCAATAACAATTACGAGATACGTTGATAGCATTCACAGTGAATAAATTTAGTCCAAGTACAAATATAAGCAGGTACTAAAATATCAGAAGTATCGGCAACTTACACTACACTTAAAGCAAAAGTGTAACCATCAGAACATATAAAAAATCTTCGTAAGTAAATTATAATAATAATAGTAATAATTGACAGTTGACGTAATCAGCATGCGATAGTAATTTACTTAAACGAATTGAGTAATAATAATAAGAAGCAAATCAATTCGAACGTTTCGACACGATTAGTAAATATGATTATTCATGAGTAGCACCGTATAGCGACAGCGAATAATTAAAATCAAAAATTGAGTTACCTACCAAGATTCAGGTGTACCTTCAGAAAACGTTTTCCTACTGGCTTCCTGTAAGCAAACTTCCTGAAAATAATCGTGTCTACCTGGCGACTCAGAAACTACTACAGGTAAAAGAAACATTTAAAAGAAAGTAATAGAACCGAAACGTATCGTATGCTGTTACAATATGTCTTTTCGTCCACGATGGTATTAGATATTAATTGCCTCCGAAGAGAAATTCAATTGTCTGGTACTTAGGCCCTTCCGTACAAGATGATATTAATTAACGGTATTAATTGCCTCCGCATAGAACTTCTGCCCTTGTATCGCAGCGTTCTAAGGTCTACACCTTCCGATCATAATTTTTCCCTTGTAAATTTTAAACTAAGACAAGAACACCCATATTTAGGAAGTAGCACATGGCGCTAACGAAAAGACATAAAAATTACTTTTAATCAAAAAAAGAATAAAAGCCACTTAACCTGCGTGGATTAAATTAGTTAATTAAGAATACTTTCATTACCCATCGTGCCACAACACGTGGATGTTTTAAGAAAACGATTTTTAATTCACGCAGACATAGGTTATATCGTGAACGATGTTAAAGTCAAAATGCCCGTATATCGTCGTCTCAATCCGAACGGACCAACGATAGATAGCGTTGTGAAATGGAAAAGTAATTTTAATGAAACCAATATACAGGGTTGCATTTTTAAATTTATGCACGTAACAATTTTGTGATACTTTTTTTCTCATGGATTCCACAACATTCTTTAAAATGCTTTGTTACTCCCCAATTCTTCATCTTTCACACTTCGAGTCGTTTTTGCTAAGAAGCCTTCATGGCTTTAAAAAAACTCATGTCTAGCGGCTGGCACAAACGCGTTGAGTTTGGAGGCAGCAGAATAAACGCTATTTGATTTTCTCGGACAAGATTAACAACTTATAGAAACAAGTATACGCGGAAATACAAAAGATTTTTCAAAGATATAAAGATAACATTCTCTAATACTAAAATATTGTCAAAAACAGCAACAACTTACTTTTTGTCTCACACAACGTGTGCTGGTATCTTAGCTGGTATTGCACATCTAACCGCTTTCTAACAAAACCCTCGTGAAGGTTATGTTGCTACGTCGTTGGCGCGAAATTTGAATTTTTAGCGTTTGTGTCGTTGTGTCCGGAATTACCCTGGCAGTCCGGAATTACCCCTAATACGTACGGTAATGACTAAACTAAAAACTACCTAAAACTTTAAATTTATAATACCAGATGGTAGCATGCGATAAATTTTTATCATGATTACTTAAAAGTAAATTATTTTAATCAATTAGCAATAATTGTTTAAAAACAATTTTAAGTTTTCTACGTCATTATTCGTTTGTTCACTCACATGCAACGCTCGCGGCCTCGCGTCACGTTAACGTTTGTTATGCTATGCTTTACTTTTGACTCTTGTTACGTAAATTATTATTTGTTAAAGTTTATTAAACAGTTGGTGTCGTAAAGTCGTTTTCCCTCTTTGGGCCATCCGTTATAAAACCGAGCCCCCAACTGCAAAATGTCAGTTCCAGTTGAAGATCAATCCGAAGAAGAACCCGGGGTTCAAGAGCAGGCAACTGTACCAAAAGGTAAGCCGTTTAAGTATATTAACCGAACCTCTAGGAGATACTGCTCCATCTGTCTATTTTTCTCAACGGGCGTCGTGTTTGTAGTGTCGGGCTTTGGCCTACGCAATACGCCGTCACACCAGGTTCAAGTAACGTGTTGAGAGAATTTTGCACGGCTACTTGGTGCCCTCTATTCCTTACCGGTCGTAGTGTCGGGCTTTAGCCTACGCAATACGCCGTCAACATCAGGTCCAAATAACGTGTTTTGAGATTTTCGCACAGTTACTTGGTCCACTCTAATCCTTACCGGGCGTCATTTTCGTAGTATCGGGCTGTCTCGTCTCGCGCGCTTGGTTCTTACACTATCTGCGGACAAACTAATCTTCTTAGAAGGGCAAGTGGCTTGAAGCCGCACTATAAAGAGCAATAACAGGTCTCTGGTGTCTTTAGATGTTCTGGGCCGCACGCGCTACACTAAAGGAATCAGCGTGTGCGTACCAGCCCTCGACCGAGAGGCCTGGGTAACCCGCTGAAACTCTTCGAGCTAGGGATTGGGGCTCGAAATTCTTCCCTATGAACGAGGAATTCCTAGTAAGCGCGAGTCATAAGCTCGCGTTGATTACGTCCCTGACCTTTGTACAGTTCGTCTATTCCTTACCGGTCGTAGTGTCGGGCTTTAGTTTACGCAATACGTCGTCAACACCAGGTCCAAATAACGTGTTGAGAGATTTTTGCGCGGCTACTAGGTCTTCTTTATTCTATCTATCTTCTATTCAATCTACACAATACGCCGTCATACTGGGTTCAAGTGACGTGTATTGTTTACCAGCCGTCGTATTCGTAATGTCGGGCTTTGGCCTACGCAATACGCCGTCAACACCACGTCCAAGTAACGTGTTGAGAGATTTTTGCACGTCTACTAGGTCTTCTTTATTCTATCTATCTTCTATTCAATCTACACAATACGCCGTCAAGTGACGTGTTCAGAGATTTTCGCACGGCTACTTCTTTCACTCTATTCCTTACCTGGCATCGTATTCGTAGTGTCAGGTTTTGGCCTGCGTAATATGACGTCAACACTGGCATCAAGTGAGTGTTAAGAAATTTTCGCACGGCTACTTGGTCCCCTCTATTCCTCACCGAGCGTCGTATGCGCAGTGTCGGAACGTGTTAAGAGATTTTTGCACGGCTACTTGTTCCACTCTATTCCTTACCGAACATCATATTTGTAGTGCCGGGTTTTGGCTTGCGTAATACGCCGTACACACTGGGTTTACGTGTACTTGCTCCACTCTAAAGTCCGTCCGTCTCTTTACCGACTATCCGAACCCGAAGTAATCCTTCAACCGATCCGATGGAGGTTAATACCGTTACTGCAGGCTTGCTGAATCGCCGACGTTGCCGCATTCATTGCTTGAGATGCAAGAACCTTGAATGACCCAAACACTGATCTGTCCAATGGTTGAAGTTTATTGGATGTATGTAGAAGCAAAGTAAGCAATACAATGCTATTTTCCTTACAGTATTCTAAGCCTTCCACAGAACGATAAGATTTGTGGTTGTCTAAAATTAATAACAGCGGGGATTCTTTGGTGCACTACACATGGAGAACAACAAATTTTAAGACTTTTACAAAATTTAAGGCAGTCATCCACCCGCTCGTATAGATCAGTCCCAATGATGTGTTAGGTGGCACGCCTCTCATCATTCTTTTTTCATCAAAACGAATCCTGGGAAATACCCAAATAAATGGTTCCACTTGCACTGATTATTCCTACATTGGTAACCAGTTCTCCTCTCTCTCGTGAAGTGACTTGTCCAACTTCATAAAGATTTTTTTGTTGTAATGCGTAGTCTGAAACACAAATATCAGATTAAACCTAAATCTCGTACCTACCTCATCTAGCTTGAAAATCTTGTCCGGTATGAAGAAATATTTTTCCTTGACAGTTTCAAATTTATCCATAAATGCACAGTTCTTCGGTTGAAGGAAGACATTCTGGTCACAATCGTAGTTTCTGGAGTTTTTCCAGCGCATCATGGTGTTTCACAAAAAAATTGAACTTTGACATTATTTTTAGATGCAAACGCTAGATGCTAGACGCCAAAATTATTGAGGTGTAAGACCATAGAACATTGCTGAAGACATCAACAAATATTCTTCTAGTGCTTTCTCCATATGATCGTTGGATACCTGACTTTTACGAAAGTTAGGTTCATACTCCTGTGCACTGGACCTGATTGACTGACCTTTCTCTATGACGGCTTTTACAGCAGACTCCATATCGCTAGCTGAAGCAGTTGGCTGGCTTTGGACAGTTCAAAATAAATCTCCAAAGTCACCCCAATAGTAAATGATAAAAAAAAGTAACAAAACATCACTTAACCTATAAGCAATTCCAATCTAAGTATTGATAACTATACAAGTGAATCTCACTGAACCAACAACAAAACAACATTGCTGAAAAAAACTGTGAGAAATGTGAAGGTGTTCAAAGTCACCCCTTGTCCAAAGTGTCACCGGTCCTCCCTATCTTTACCGAGTGTTTGTTCTCAACCAACCAGATCTAAATTCAACATAAGAATGGATTTCAAGCCTATGATGGTCTCCTTACGGCAGAAAAACTTATTATCCATAGCAATATCTAGCTCACACAAAACGCAACTACGAGTGGATAGTTGCCTAACCGACAGTCAGATATATACTAAGACTTACTTTAAGTTGTTACACTTTAGTAGATCTTCGTTCTAATTACAACACAAAAGTTAACATCGAGCAGGCTTCACAGAGATTTATACGTTCTGTATCAAAAGAATTTTTCCTAAAGAGATTTACATAAAGTGCATGTTTATAGAAGAAAATCTTTCCTTTATCGAGCGTTGCGTCAAAACCTCCAAACTGCACAAAATCAAACGTAAGAATATCGTTCGGACACATCCGTATCTATAAACTGGGTTGCTCTTTATGGTAGAAAAACTTAGCAATTGAAATTTCGAGTCATTACGCGACTGTTAGTAAAAAGTTGCCTACCCGTCAGTTAGAAATGAAACAAAACGAGTTTTAAATCGTTACAGAATTTATACCCTAATATTTGTGGTTTAGTTTAGTAAATTAAGTTCAGATATAATTGAATTGATTATTTAGTATTTAACGGTAATGTGAATTAAAGAAAATGTAGACGCCATCTGTTCGATAATGCTTAAACTAAAAACTACTTAAGTTGAAATTTATGGTACCAGATGGCAACATACATTTTTTTATTAATTTAAGTAAGTGTAGATACTGAATAATATATTTTAATTAAAATATTGTTCATACACTTTTTTAATATTTCAGGTTTAAGACATTTTATCAAACCCTATGTGTTAAAGATCCGTCTAACGTTAGAATTAGAATAAATTCATAAGTATGGAAGCTTCAGAGGTCTATACTACAATGTCTTCCAGGATGAAACCGACGTTTCGATCACATTCTTTTAAGCCAGAGTCTTGGCTTGCTTATCTTCCGAAAGACGTCCTTATTTAAGCACAATCTTCCATGTTACTTGGAGAACCTTAAAGAAACAATCAAACTTAACAAAACCAAAAATAAAAACGTTTTATTTTACAAAAATACAAAAGATCTAAGTTGCCTCTTCTTACTTCTGTTGCGCTTGTTTTTCAATTTTATTCCCTTCCAAACTCTGAAGTTGGTCCAAAGTCAAAAGAGAAACGCCGAGTTGATCTTCCCGGGTGAAAGGTTGCGCCATTTGCCTTAACCAACGTTTCGCTATCTAAAAATCGATGCTATGAAATAGAGCCAGAAAAATTCAAAGCCTTCTGACCTGAACAGCTTCTTCGGTTGATAAATTACATAACGAATCCTTTAAATGCTCTTGGATCCATTTGGGCAACTTCGAGCGCTTATCCGCGCGCGAAAATCTCTTATCGGCGAAAATCATAATACCATAGTCGGTTTTTCCTCTTAAAGCTCGACCAACGCACTGAGCGGCGTGACGCATGGCGTCAAAAGTTAAGAAATCGTTTTCACGTATTTGAAACTGATCGCGTAGGTAATCTAATCTGGCTTTTAAAATTCGAGACTGTGTGTAAACGTACGGTATTCCGAACATTAGAACAGCCCGTCCTAAATGGTGGTCAAAATCGACCCCTTCAGATACTTTTCCTCTTGCTACTGAGAGCAGTACAGCTCCTCGACCAGATTCACAAGCCTATGATAGACAAACGTAAAAACTGGTGGTACCTGGCAAAAACTTACTTTGATATAGTACATAAGGGCGAAACTTGTTTCAGCCGAGTCTTGGGTTTCGATAAAAAGCAATTTGTATCGTTGCAAGCTGTCAATTACGCCTTGATCATACCAACTCGCAACTACAGATTCCAAATACAAATACGAGGTAAAGAAACACACGACACCATCAGGTACATTAGCAGCAATCTAAAACATTTTTGGTTTAATAAATTCTTTTACTTAATTGAAATCAATACTTCGACTAATAACTGCCCATAGTTTCTAATAACAGCGATATCCTCACGTGTTTCAAATTTTGATGAAATGGCCACTTGGTCATTACCTTTTGATACGATCTAAAAAGCACCTGATAAAAAAAGACTAAAATTCAAAGTAGACAATACCATGGGTAGTAAACAAGGACGTGCCAAAGTCATGGTAAATGATGTCATAATCACCGGGTGAAAATCTAATATCTTCGGATACATATCCAAAGGCGACAAAGTCCCTGAAGTTATCACAACCGTTTGAAACCGGTCGAAGACCGGTTTAATAGCAATTGACGAATCCAAGCAACTACAAGGATTAGTTCGTACTTTAACCCAAATAACAAAAAACCTACCAGAAATGCAATATGGGATTAGACACTGTCGGTGTTTTATCATCAAACGGTTCCACGATGATTGTAAAACCTTTAGTGTAAGTAGAAACTAACGTGGCTAAATGCGTTATTAGAATCAACGGACTGAAATCAGTTAAATCCGAAATTTCCAAAGTTCGCAACAGCGAAGCCAGACGTTCGGCACAAAACCTTAACGGTTTCCGCTCGATGCAGACTTTTGTTTGTACGTCCTTCAAAAAACCAGCCGGTGATTCTTGCACCACGTGCTGAACCCGCAACCTGGTTTTTATATACTCAAGGAACCGCTTCAGAAAACCGATAAAATGCTCAGCATTTCGTATGTTTCCCGGCACAACCTCTACAAACTTAAAAAGTTACGAATCAAAATCAATTGGTAGATTCTACCGTTTAATATTTCGTCGGGTAGAACGGGATTCGATAGTATAACGTCGGTTTCTCGGGCAACGCTGGCTTCTTTAAGACCTTCGACTAGGCGTTGGTACTCGTCTTGAAGTCTTTTGGCATCGTCCTCGCGCATCCTTTATAAAATCATATTAACTAAAAACCAAGAACTGACTTCTGACTTACTCTGCTACAGTACGTTCCAAAAGATTAATGTTTGCACTCGACTTCTCAATAATCCTCTTATTAATCTTAACACTCATCGAGTCGATGCAAACGTTATCGATATTATGAGCCTCATCAAAAATCACAACGGCTTCGCGACAAAGTTCTTTCGAAACAACATCTGCGATCTTAGGATCCAACAAATAGTGGTAACTGTACACAACAATATTAGCATGAGTAATCTATAAACACACACACCTCAGTTAAAGTAACCACTTCCAAAATACTTACGGCAAACCTAGCTGAAAAATAAGGACACCAATTGCGATCTCTCCCGTACTGTTTAAGATCGTCAAGGCTATACACACCGTACGGTATAATACTTTCTTTACCATCAACTGTAAAACCTTCATAATACTGACATATAGGAGTAGTATCATCTGCGTTATGTCTATCACGTACATAACTTGCAGTCAACGAGTGGCACTTACTATCGACAATTTTTCCTTCCCGTTCGGTACTCACCTAAAACGTCTCCTAATATAGCTTCAAATTTATAAATACAACACTTACTTCCGGATGAATGCACATATTTTTCCTCGAACTTAAAACTAAACCCGTAAGAGCTGGATAATCGCCGTCCTGCTTTTCGTAATAATCAAGCAACTTCTTCAATTCCTCAATGACTTTCTCTATTTCAGGTACGGTTCTCGAACAGTAGATTAACTTACGTATAATGTGTGGGTTCTCTAACATGTATGCGACTATAAGCGACAACAACGTTGTTGTTTTACCCGTACCTGACGGCATCTCCAAAAGACAATGGCCCTGAAACAAACGCTTAGTTTTTCGAATTTTATTGAACGTAGTTGTACTTTTGCATCTAAGGCCCTTTTTAACTCGCACATGTATGCATATTGTTCGGGATAAATGTATTCGTAAGGAAAATATACTATTAAATCATCTATGGTTAACCTAAAAGATTATTTTAGGATTTAGTACTAATTTCGTATTAATAAAACTTACTTCATTTTATTTGTCTTAATAATTAGTAAATACAATTAATTCTAAATTATTTTTAATATAAAGTATTTCAAATTTTCGGCGACAACATAACCTATGCAATCAAGGTTGTTTAGTTTTAATTTTTGATTACTAGTCCGGTGACGTGAATATATCTTATATACAAGGTATAAAAATGAAGATTTTTTGCCAGTTTTAAAATTATTTTTTGGTTGAAGCAAAAAAAAAAGTAATGTCTTCAAGTGTTTTATTTTGTTTTATTAGTCATGTCAGATTTTATAAAAGATTTCTAAAAATTGCTGTTGTCTTCTGCTTCTGGTTATATTTTATATGTTGCTTTGTTATACTTGTTGAAACGTGTTCATTTGTGTTTGTTAACTGTGTCTAATAGTCTAAATTAGAATGTGTTAGTAGTAAGTATGTTTTTAGGTTTTTTCGTATAGCCAGTCTCCAAATATTGCTTAATCTATAGCCATTCTCTTTGTTAAAGTTGTTGCTGTTCTTTATTATTTTCAGCGACCTTCTGTTTGCGCGTAGAATTTTTGGCTCTCTGGATAACTATTATTCTTATGTTAAAAACGTTTTATTGCATATTGCTTTGTATAGGCTTTGCATAGTTTATTTTAAATTCAGTTGGTGACATTGAAGTTTTTTTTTCGTTCGGTAAAATTCATGTGGTTGTAATTTTAAACGCAAACTACAAAGAAAACGCATATAAAGCTTAAATTCTCAGCGATGTTTTTAATAGTTGTGAGCCATTTATTTGTTTTATGGCGTAAATTGAATGTAAAATGAATTGATGCTTGTGAGAAGGATCGCTGAAGTATGGATGCACATTTGCGTTTTGCGGTTAGGTTTAATTTTCTTTCGTCTTACCTACATTACGTGGTCATCACATGATGTTAATTCGAAGTCTTTATAGTGAAATATCTTGAGTAGACTGGAAGAATTGTCGAGTTGTTACCACGTCTTTCGTCTTTTTAACACCCAATTTGTGAATTCTAGTATTGTAATGGGATAGATAACGAAATCGATTGTATCGTTATCTACGCACCTGTACTAAACTTAAAATCGACTAAAAAATGGGAAAAATTGAAAGTCTAGCGCACGTCATGTTTAAAAATTTATTGTAACCAAATTAGTCGTATTTGTGATACCACCGCAATATACGTGTTTACTTCTTTTTCAGCTTTTAAGAATGTTTGCACCGTTACTAGTACTAGCAACAAGTAGTAAACCGTAAGTACGCTTTTACTTTTTATAATCTTTTTACTGTCGGTTGTATGTACGGCGACTGAGTATACGGATGTTTGTTATCACAATTAATCTATGTACCACTTAACGTTTAAATCAATCAAAGTCAGGGTTTGATCGGTTGTGCGCCATGCGTTTTCAAGTAATTTTATTTGTTAAATTTTAACATTATAAAGGTTTTTGCTGTCATTGTTTAATAGTACAGTGTGTTGTCTAACTTAAAGATTCAGTATACCTGTAATTAGATTTGTTAGTTACCGTGATATTGCATATACGCATATTTGTTTAGCTTCACGTATTTACAGACGTTGTGTAGCGGCTATAAATCGTGGCCAATTAGAAATTATGTTTGACTGAAGGAGATGTTGAGTTTCCCGACTAGCTTCTCGGAGAAAAGAAAAAGAAGAGACGTAATAATATCCGGGCGTGGTAAGGCTCTGCAATCTTTTCCCTTAACCGAAGAAACTTATCATGTTTATCCCTAGGCGCCAAATCTTTCCTAGTTGCGAATCCACCCGATTACGATGGAAGGGTTATTCCGACACAAACCTCTCGAAAGAAAACCACCAATTAAGCTTGCTTTGTAAGTGTATTTATAAGAGCTACATATGCGAGAAAATTAATATGTTTAGCTTCGAAATGTGAATTCGACACACAAAGAATGGGTTCAATATGTATACGAGTACCACAAGAATAACAAGGGAGGTTCGGAAGGCCTTTGCTAAACATCGACAAGGCCATCAATAACAACGCGATCCTGCAATATAGAAATATCGATACGTACGCGTTATCTACGGGTTCTGTGATTTACACTAGCTAGTATAAACGATGTTTTATATATTACGCACCCTGTAGTTTATAAAGTAGTTGTAAGTGACCAACTAACCTCAAATAATTAAATCAGTAACAATCAGTAATTAAGTGTATTATCGGTGTGAATTTCTGAAGCTCCCCTTTTTTTTTTATACGTAAGTGTGGCATGACACAAATTAATGAATAAATAACTTACAAAATAAATTGTTTAGATCTTAAAACTAAATTACGCATAGTTTAGGTAAAAATAAAATGATTGGTGAGGGTTTACCAAACCGAGAGAATGGGATCTGCCCGAGTAGTACTACGATGTCGACGTGAGAAGTTCTACCCTGGTTCTAGTCCTCAAAGTTTACTGTTGGCGGCTCAGGACAAACCAACGGATAGATGTTGTCGTACAGGGTATACACCGCAGTGTGCATCCACGGCAATTAACGTTAGAGGTTCCCTCTGGATAGTATCTGGCGAGGAAATCCCGAAATCCCACTGCTCGTTAAGGTTAAGACGATAAAGCTAGGAGAGTACATTGACGAGTAAGCTTATGAATAAGAAATGTAAAAACACTCACCTAGATGTTATAGCTTTGTCAATATCGGTAACGAATATGTACATGTATATACAAATATTACTGGTCGTAAATCCCGATAATTCGGAAAACGTTGACGGTAATTATAAGATTTATAAAACTATCTATAATCCACAACGATATTTACAGGATACACGAATGGATGATCCTAATATATATAGGAATTATAATAAATTCATCAAGCCATTAACGTGCACGCCACGACCATGAAAAATACCGGAAAAGAAGAACCTTTCCGTTTTCTAAAAGAATAATCTTATTTCCAAAAAACGTATAGATAAGAAATTTGAGCGGGGAAATTTTTAAAAACTAGCGTAGGCAACCCACCATACGCCTAAATATTGCTACAGTTGTTGTTAAAATAAACTTACTTATTGTTAGTTTAGTTGTGTTCTATTTGTTTTCCTTTAGTTTTATACAGATGTGAACGAGCACTTTTAGTCTTTCTCTTATTCTGGCGTTTATTTAACCAATTATAGTCAACACATAAAAAAAATGTTGATTTACAAAAGTTCTTTACCTACGCCACTCTCCGATACCGTTGTCTTTGTTTACTGTGGAATAAATTTGTATAACTAAGCGCACTTTACAATCTTTTCTATACTTCGTAGAAGTGTCGTGGTAAGTCATCTTTTTTGTGGTGTGTGGTGGTAGGATGTAGCATGTATCTATTGATAGTCTTTGGAAATCTTTTAAAAAAGCTGACAGCTAACATGACATCACGATACCACCTGGAAGACATTGAATAAATTTATATAAATTATTTACGCTTGTAGATTGAATCCGTACTATACGTTATGGGATGATTTACTATCTACAGTTGACGTAAACAAACAAGTGACATGACGGGGCGTCACTGAGAGCGCTTTAATTTTAACAGTGCATTTTAAGTAAAAAGTATTTTGTCAAAAATTTTAAAAACTTTAAGTTACGTAAGATGCATTATATAACTTTTCAATTCAAGTTACAAGAGTGAATAGTTTTAATCTGGAATTTGCAGACTTATCTGGCTGTATAAAGCAAAGTTATTTATGTTGTTAGCTGACCAAAATAAGAATGTCGTCAGCAAAGCAATTGATTTTGTACAACATGACTACGTAGTTAACTACACTGTCAAAGTTAACAATGCTTACTGCAACCGGGCTCTAAGTTAGTAATTCGATTGGTAACATAATAACCAAAACCCATCATAATCAAGCATCTTAGTTTAGACTACTTAAAAAATCTGAAGACATGGAATTTCTTGGTTAAAATATTCCTAGTCCTCGAATCTCTTGTTTGCTTAGGTGCGCTGTAAATGTCTAATTGAAAAGTGAATATAAGCATTGATATAAGTGAACATATGATTATTATAAATCAAAAAATTGTATTTAATACATAAACACGTACAGCAATTTTTTTAATATACTGTTGGGTCTAATAAAAACTTTGTTAAACAAAATTGTGCTACGTCGGTAAAAACAACAAAAAAACAACAGGATTTTAATTTAAGTATAAAAAAAAATATTTTGTTAGATTGCTTAAAATATTAAAGTGAATATTTTGTATTGTAATATTTAAAATTGATTAAAAAATGTTGTTTTTAATAATAATATGTACGTTGGTTTATAATAAAACACACTGTATAATAAAAAAAAACTCGCAATCCTTATACAAATCCCGTGAGCGTACGAATAGTAACAGCCATAGGTAATGTAATGTTCGTATGTGTTTATAAAACTTATCTTAAATTCTAATTATTATGATAGATACGTTTTATTTTAGTCTTTTTAAAAACAACGTAAAAATTATGAGATTTTAGTGTTTAATTAAATTCTGTAGAACATTTATAATCGTTTAAATGGACGTGGAAGCAGGTAGGCTTTGTAATAACGTAACAGAATTAGATAACCTAAAATTTGGCATTTCAGATTTAGACTTAAAGAACCAACACGACAACGCGGAGAAGTCGTTGAGATCACGTTCTAATTCAATGCAATCCGATAGGTCTGATAAATCTGACAATGAAGAAAGCCCATCGTCTCCGATTGCAGTTAAAATGTCAGAATTGAACGGCACTAATCGATCAAGATCACGTTCGAAATCAGTAGCTTCTGATTCCGGCTCAATGAGTATAGACGTGTCGCCTGTTAAGAGTGGGCAATCGCGTTCAAATTCGAGTTCCTCTTATGAACCACGTAAGAGTCCACGACGTTTTGGATCGCCCCCACATCGTCCATCTAGATCTAAATCTAGATCGCCATCACAAGATTCGGGTAATCGCTCGAGGTCGCACTCAAAATCAAGATCACGTTCAGCTTCACGTGCCAAATCAAGATCCCGTTCTCGCTCTAGAAGTTCGGCAAAATCTCGCTCAGTTTCTAATTCTCCAAGACGCTCACGTTCACGATCGCCGTCCGTGTATTCACGAACTTACCATTCGCCGTCTAGATCACGATCACGCTCACGAGTCTCAAGTCGTGCTGCTTCTAAAACATCAAATCGATCCAGATCGGGTTCACTAAGATCGCGTTCTCCATCAATTTCCCGAAAATCGCGATCACGTTCAGGATCACATAACTCTAGAGCACGCTCTGGTTCCAACAAATCAAGATCACGATCTAGATCGGGGTCGCGTAAATCTAGATCGCCGTCTGGGTCGCGCAAATCTAGGTCACCGTCTGGGTCGCGCAAATCTAGATCACCGTCTGGATCGCGCAAATCTAGATCGCCGTCTGGATCACGCAAATCTAGATCGCCGTCTGGATCGCGCAAATCTAGATCGCCGTCCGGATCGCGCAAATCTCGATCGCGTTCTGGTTCAGTAAAATCTCGATCACGTTCCGGATCGCGTAGGTCTCGATCAGGATCGCGTCGGTCTCGATCAGGTTCTGGTTCACATAGATCACGTTCCAGATCAGGTTCTGCCAGGTCAAGGAGCGGTTCTCGTAAATCTAGATCGCCTTCGTCACATAGATCCCGCTCCCGTTCAAGGTCGAGTTCCAGAAAATCAAGATCCGGTTCGAGGAAATCGAGGTCAGGTTCCCGAAAATCAAGATCAGGTTCCCGAAAATCAAGATCAGGTTCCCGAAAATCAAGATCAGGTTCGAGACAATCAAGATCAGGTTCCAGAAAGTCAAGATCTGGTTCACGTCGTTCGGGCAGTAACGTATCAAGATCGAGGTCTCGTTCGCGATCTAGATCAGCGTCAAGTCGATCCCGATCACGCTCAAGGTCTAAATCAGCAAGATCGGTGTCTCGATCGCGCTCCAGATCTGGGTCGAGGAAGTCAAGGTCGAGATCAGGTTCAAGGAAGTCCGGGTCACGTTCGAGGTCCAGGTCTGGTTCGGCTAAAAGAGCCCGCTCAAAATCTAGGAGTAGGTCCAGTTCACGTTCTGGTTCCGAAAAACCAGCTGTGCGTAAGCGAAAGGTTCTGTCTGATTCAGAGGATGAAGATGAGAACGTACCGAAAGCACCTGTGATCGAGAACGAAGGCGAAAAAGAGGACAAAGGCGAACCGGCTGCGGATGAACCTAAGAATCTTCCGGCTCAGGAGATTGTTCCTGAGGTGTCAGATGATTCTGATGATGGAATTGATCCGAGTAGAAGGTAAGTAATTGTTTTGGTACTCTACTTTGACGGGATCGTGAACACTGAACTGAACAAATGATTGTACGAGCGAATGCTTGTCCATGATGCGTCAGAACTATATTTTCAGGATCGATTTTTTTAGGAGCTGTGATTCAGCATCAGACTTTGAAGCTATGCTGCAACGTAAACGCGAAGAACAGTCCAAAAAACGCAAACGCAAGGATATTGATATAATTAACGACAACGATGATATAATAGCGCAATTGATAGTGGATATGCGGAACGCAGCTGAAGTAAGTATTATTTTATATCTGCAGAATCAATCTATTCGTTGTATATTTTGTTGTGTTGTTTTCATGATGTGATATCAGCGTTGTGTTTTTGTTCTTCTCCTTTGTTTCTATAGCGTACTCAGACTAAAATTAATTAGATTTGATTTGTGCTAATGAGGTAATAGGTAGATAGATAGATTCTCTAGATTAAGAAAGCGATCTAGTTCAACGGCCAGATCCGAAAAAACCACGAAGTTATTAAAAACAAGTGGGGTTTCGGCACCGTGTATCGGGATCAGTTTCTCGGGAAAGATCTAGATCGCGTTCTAGGTTTGTGTCGAAGGTCACAGGTTCAACGCTAAAGTATTCATCCGCATCTAGCACGATTTGCTCTATGTAGCTTGGGTAATAACATGTCGAAGCCAATCACACTTTTACAAGTAAGCTGTTGTACACAATCTAGATGGCGTTCTAGTTGACTAGCTTTATAAATACCGATTAAAGTCGGGCATGGTTCCAAGCTATTACAAGTTAATATGAAATACACGAGAGTAACTTTAAACTAACCAACGTTACCATTTTTTGTTTTTAGGATGATAGAAGACTGAACCAAATTAACAAACCGGCAACCAAAAAAATAGCAATGTTATCAAAAGTTATGTCGCAATTAAAGAAACACGACCTGCAACTAGCTTTTATTGAGCACAACGTTTTGAACGTCCTCACAGACTGGTTAGCACCGATGCCGGATCGATCGATGCCGTCTTTACAAGTTCGCGACGCCATTCTAAAATTGTTAACCGAATTTCCAAGAATCGATCAATCCACTTTAAAGCATTCTGGCATCGGAAAAGCTGTGATGTACTTATACAAGCACCCCAAAGAAACTAAAGAGAATAAAGAGCGTGCTGGAAAATTGATCAGCGAATGGGCTAGGCCTATTTTTAACCTTTCGGCCGATTTTAAAGGTACTCGAATTTGGCGGTTGTGTTTTGGATTAATAGATGAATTTCAGCAATGAGTAGAGAGGAACGTTTACAAAGGGATATGGAGCAAATGCCTAAGAAAAGAAGAAGCGAGGATCATGTAACGACTAGTAAGAAAGATATAAACAAGGCAATGTCTTCGTCGGAGGGAAAGTACGTGTTGAGAAAACCATTAACTATTAGTAATGTGTTTGTTTCAGGGCGTTGAGACCAGGTGATAAAGGTTGGGTGGGTAGAGCTAGAGTTCCCGTTCCGTCGAGTAAAGACTACGTTGTTAGGCCAAAATGGCACACTGATATTGATATTAGTAGAAGTACAAAGAAGCAAATGAATCGGTTTGAGAGGCATTATAAGAATTTTGTCGATGGGAAAAGGCAAAAAAGGCAGCGTGCTGTTGAAATTTCCATAGAGGGAAGGAACATGGCTTTGTAATTCGTTTAGGCTTCTTTGTTTAGTTAACAATGTGTTTTAAATAACGCAAAGAATTTCATATAACGGAGGATGTTTAATGTCATTTGTTTCTGCAAATGTTTTATTTCATTGTCTTTATTTTTATTATCAACACACGATTTTCAATGTAACGAAAGGTACTTTAGACTATGCTTATAAGTTTTGTAAAATAGTATTTTTATTCTTGATTTAAAATTAAATGTTTTCAAAATCTTTTGTTTAATTTTAAAAACGTGAAAGAAATCCATCACACAAAGTGGAGTAGTATACAGGGTGTTCCGCTAGAAGGTACAAAATTTCAGGACGTGTTCCTCGGGTAAATTTGAGTCGAAAATTTATCTTATACATGTTTCGACATTTTTAAATGTCATCATCAGTATAACAAGTATTAAAAATTTAACTGACAATTAAGTTTTTAATCTTAAAAAACTCTAATAGAGTACAAGCGTCCTATTGGGCGTTTGAAAAGGCCCGTTTCTTTGAATTAGCATAACGAGAGCTCACAGCGTAAGTATTTCCATAACGTTTTTTTATTAGCAACCATCAACCGTTATACCATAAAAAACTGGAAATGTGGTTTTACTCTCTCTTTCTCGGTAGCTCGTGTTGGCGTCGGTCGATCTCTTTTACTCATCTTTCTTAACCGCCGAAACCATAAAGACGTTTCAAAACATAAACGACGTTCAGCGCGCTTATAGTCTTGCGCTTGTAGGTAACTACGTCACGGATCACGTTTACGAAATTCGCTTGACGCCGCCTCTTCGAGCCAAACGCCTAATTGCCGGTTTTGTGATGCCCCGGATGTTGTCACGAAGCACATACAGAATATAAAAACGATTAACGTGATCTCCTTAGGTTCCACGGTCGAACTCAAAATGTCTTTTTTTTTTTAACAATGGGAACCGCTATACGATGACTTTGAATGCCTTCATTGTAATAGTCCCTTAGCATGTTTTTTTAATATTAGATAGTGTTTTATATTTTTGTAAGATGTCACTCTCAAGATCAAATAAGTTTTGGTCGTGGTTTAAAACAATTTTTTGTGCTGCCAACATCACAAACGTCAGTATTCGTTTGTTAAGATCCGTACTCACAGAAGCGGATTTCTTGTGATTAGTTCATTTGATTCAAGGACATCATATCGGCATCAAATTGACGTCATATAGTCATCACATTGACATCATATCGACACTGACATCAACATCACATCGACATATCAACGCCGACGTCATATCTACATCATATTGACATTATGACGACATCATATAGACATCACATCGGCACTATATCGACATCACATTGACAACATATAGACATCCCAGGCAGCACACTGACGTCGTATGAGGACTTTGACATGTCTTAATGACGTCTCTTACGTAATTTTGACGTCAATAAAACGTAATGTGCTGTCTGGGATCACATCGACGTGAACATATCGAAATCACATAGACATCAGATTGAAATCGACAACGTATCCACATCAGATCGACAACTGAAATTTTCGCGACGCCGACGCCGCAGAATCTAAATTCTAGCGGGCGGGAAAATAACTTTAAGTCAAGAATTTACGAAGATCCGCAAATTTATCAGGGTTGGGAGTAAAAAATTTGGCAGTTGACATCTTTGGTTTGTAATGTTTGTCTATTATTTCGGCGTCGCAAGTACCAGAGTGCTACTACTTTTTGCCAGTTCCATTCTCGATGAGCAATTATGTTATTTTGTTTCGTCTACTTATATTCAAACAATGATTACTTATTACTACTATGCTTAGTTCATTCATTCACAGTAAACGGCTTGCATGAAAGAGGTTATGTTGTTATTGTCATCATTGTCACTTGTCATTTTGTGATGTTCTTATCTGTCGATCCAAACCAAAAGTAACTAAAAAGCGCGGAACTGTGGGGACTAGGCAATCGAAAAATCACTAAGTTTGCGGTTCGGCTAAGAAAATCTGCACTTTAGTGTAGTTGCGTATTGGGTGAAAAGAAGCGCTAGAGCGGCAAAGTAAAAATCCACATAAAACTAAGGCTAAGTCCTCATGAGCGTAAACAATCCGGAAAAGCGTAACGACCTTATTGCGGTCATTTTCCGCTATTATGGGCGGAACGTACCAATGTGATCCCTGTTATGTTTGTTTCTGTACATAAGCAACGGAATCCGCGAAAAGTTCAACATCAACGAACTTTTTGCGTAACGACAAGGAAGCTGTCTTTTAATAAATATGGCTGATGCTTAACCAATCAAATCGTTTAAAGTTTCCGCATATCCGCGCTGATTGCGTTCATGAGGACTTAGCCTTAGTGTTCAAAGTCAGTTATATTAGAACGAGTATGTGACAGATGGAACAACATCTAGAAAATTCAGTAAAAAAAACGATGGTAATGTCAATGTCAAATTTAACAGATTTAGTAATAAATGAAGTACTAACATATTTCTGGTGGTTTCATGTTATTTTTATTAATTCAAAAAAAGAATGTAATTTTACAAAAAGCAACACAAAATAGTAATTTGCGTAACAAGCGTCGAAAGTAAAGCACAGCATAGCGAACGTTAATGCGACGCGAGCACGCACGACCAAGCGTTGCATATGAATGTGTTACGCTATGTGCAACGTTAAATTTAAATTTGGTACATTTTAAACTGGCGTGTAGGCAACTTTCTACTCACAGTCATGTTGAGAGTCAAATTTCAACTTCGAGTAAATCTTTACGTCACAAGGGGGAAAGCAGGCAATACGTACGTACTTAGATTCTATTTTTTCGGTGTTCAGTTAAAGAATCGCATTTGCGGTTATTTCAATTTTGTCGGTTCAATTGTTGTGCTACGTTTCAAAATCAAGTTATATAGAATTATTAAATGATGGTTTTCACAAATGATTAATTAAAACTTAAAATTACTAAATCTTAAAAAATTGCTAGAGCCGACACTACAGCTTTAGCTGCGTTGCTTCCGTAACCATGACCTCAGTACCTACTAACAAGCCTTCAGTTAACAAACTTTTTTTTGTTTAATATAATTAATTATGTTTGTCTGCGTATTTTTGTGTGTTGGGATTTAAATCTGTTATCATATTTGTGTATTCGTTTAAATGACTTAAATTTGGGATGTTCTAACTTTATGTTTATTGATATCTTTAATTATAAACTGGTCGCTTGATAAATCTAAATTATGTAATGATTCTCGATTTATATATAGTTAGAAGACTGGAGAGGTTTTTTCGCTCTGTTGTTCCCCTCCTACTGCTGGTTTCACCGAACAGGCAAAATTTCGGTTAAATTTTTTTTTATGTGTGTATTATTTAACTTACTACAGCTTTGCCACTTATCGAGAGTAAGCAGTATATAACCAACATAATGCAATGTAGAAGAAGGGGAAAGGAACAGTTTAATGATTACAGCCACAGCGAGATGTCACTGTGTTTTTTGCGTAAGTAGTTTTATCGTGTGTACTTTTGTATCGTGGTTACTGAAACCACTTCGTACACTACTTTCGTAGTTGACCTGACCTATTTAGGCTAGAACAATAAATGTAAACGCGTTCAAGTAATTTAATAATAGCAACTGGGGGTCAAAGTAGGAGCGTTCTCGTCGCGACCCCTGTCAGATCTTTAATCTGCAAATCCTACTACTCACCTTAACCAAACAGCGTTACTATGCATACCAGCACAGTGCATCAGTGTCACCCCAAAGGGCCCTTTCCAGGGCTGGCACTGACTGTCATCTCTGCTAACGTCGAGGGGCTCACAGGAGCCAAACAAGACATTATGGCAAAAATCTGCACAGACCACAAATGTCATGTGCTCTGTCTGCAAGAGACCCACCGAGGCCAAAACAACAACCGCCCACGGATCCCTGGTATGAAGCTAATATTAGAGTGCCAGCACGAGAAATACGGTAGCGCCATCTTCACGAAGAGCGATCTCATCGTCAAGACGGCCAACATGTCTCAAGCCAACAACATAGAAATCCTGACAGTGGAACTGGACAGCATCTCTATCACCTCGGTCTATAAGCCACCCGGGGAACGGTTTGACTTCGCTAAACCGCTAAACTTCGATCGGAACAAGACTCACATCATCATCGGTGACTTTAACAGTCACCACGTCAACTGGGACTACGCCAAAACAGATGAAAATGGCGACTTGGTTGAGACGTGGAGCGATGCAAACCACCTCAGTCTAATCCACGACCCCAAACTCCCGAAGTCCTTCAACAGTTCTAGATGGAAACGGGGGTACAACCCAGACCTAGCCTTCGTAAGCAACAACATCGCTGACCTCTGCAGTAAAGCCGTGCTGGAACCCATACCACACACACAACACAGGCCGATATCCATTAGCGCATCACCAGAAGTCACACCAATCACAGCCCCATTCCGCCGCCGTTTCAACTTCAAAAAAGGAGACTGGACAGGATTTGCAGAGGACTTGGACACGAAAGTGGCAAACATCGAACCGTCACAGACCAACTACAACCTGTTCGTTGACGCCGTACGTACTGCATCCAGAAAGAACATACCACGAGGATGTAGAACCAGCTACGTACCAGGACTCTCCCATGAGATGATAGACGAATATCAGAAGTACCAACAGCTATTCCAAGCAAATCCGTTCTCGTATAGCACCATTGCATCTGGTACAGAACTAGCACTAAAGATACAGGAAGAAAGACAGAAGTCATGGCAAAACATGATTGAAAGTGTGGACATGACCCACAGCAGTACGAAAGCCTGGCTCACCATCAAGAAGCTAAGCAACGACCCCAAAAAGGCTGAACAACACCATAATGTCACTGCAAACCAGGTTGCAAGCCAACTCCTTCTAAACGGGAAAGCACCAACTAAACAACCTAAGATGAGGATCAAGCGACAACCTGGCAAAGAAAACAACAGCTTCAATACCACCTTCACCATGGAAGAGCTCAACATCTGTATTAAGAACCTGAAAAATGGTAAAGCGACTGGAATGGACGACATTTGCTCAGAACAAATAAAACACTTCGGACCAAGGACAAGAGAGTGGATATTAGAGCTGTTTACGAACTGCTCTTCTTCATATAACATCCCGAAGCTACGGCGGCAGGCACGCGTCATTGCCCTTCTAAAACCGGGCAAAGACGCCTCGGACCCCAAAAACTTCAGACCAATATCACTTCTCTGCCACCTCCACAAACTCTATGAACGTCTCATCCTGAACCATCTGTCTTCCCTGATCAAAGAACACCTAATCCCAGAACAAGCTGGCTTCCGCCCGGGCAAATCCTGCACGGGACAGACACTCAACCTCACCCGGCACATAGAAGATGGTTTTGAAAAAGGGAAAACCACAGGCGCAGTATTTGTAGATCTCTCAGCTGCATACGATACTGTGAACCATAGGATGCTCCTCTCGAAGATCTACGACATGACACACGACTACCACCTAGTGCAAGTCATCAAATCGCTATTGGAAAACAGACGGTTCTATGTAGAACTCTGCAAACAGAAGAGCCGCTGGAGACGGCAACAGAACGGCCTCCCTCAGGGAAGTGTGCTAGCACCGACCCTCTTCAATATCTACACCAACGATCAGCCCATCCACCCTAATTGCAGGAGTTTCTTATATGCTGACGATCTGTGCGTCACAGCACAGGAGAAAGAGTTCACCACCATCGAGAGAGTCCTTACATCTGCTCTATCGAACCTCTCAACCTACTACAGCAAGAACTACCTGAGACCAAATCCGACCAAAACACAGGTAACTGCTTTCCATCTGCGCCATCGGGAAGCAAACCGGAAGTTACGCATCACCTGGAATGGTACGGAAATAGAACACCACCAGAACCCAGTGTACCTCGGAGTCGTTCTCGACCGGACCCTGACTTATAGGGCCCACGTGGAAAAGACGAAGGGGAAAGTCAGCGCTCGGAACAATATCCTCAGAAAACTGGCCAACACCAAGTGGGGCGCCAACCCGACCACCCTGCGCTCTACTGCACTCGCACTCTGCTACTCCACAGCAGAATTTGCGTGCCCAGTTTGGGAGCGGTCAGCTCATGCCAAAAAACTCGACCCGGTGCTCAACGAGAGCTGTCGCTACATCACGGGATGGCTGAAACCGACACCCATCAACAGCCTCTACCTATTAGCCGGTATTGCTCCACCAGACATAAGAAGAAATGTAGCGAGTAGGCGGGAAAAACTGAGGCAACTAGAGGACCCCAGACATCCATTGTACGGCCATACCAACGTCGACAAACGCCTAAAATCCCGAAAAAGCTTCATACCCGAGAAACCCCTGGACTCAACAGCTAAAGCAGCGAGGTTGGATTCATGGCGCGAACGCGTTAAAAACACCGACGCAATCGACCGTACCAGCCTAGAAGTGGGAGAACACCTACCCGCTGGCGGTGATCTGGACTGGACTACGTGGAAAAGCCTAAACCGCCTACGCACTAGAACTGGCAGATCCAAAGTCAACATGACCAAATGGGGGTACTCTAGCGACAGCGATCTATGCGACTGCGGGGAAAGACAAACCATGGAACATCTTCCGATCTGCCGACTCCTCGACGAAAAATGCACCATGAAGGACCTCACCGCAGCCACCGACAGGGCCATAGCCTGTGCTCGCCACTGGAAGGACATATGAAACTTTTGGTTTAAGGACTCGAGAAGAAGAAGAATAATAGCAACTGCAATCTACTATAAAATTTTACCAAAGACTTTGATTTTACACATTGTCTGACTAATTATAATTGCAATTAATATATAGCTATTTAATGTAATTTCGTTATCAATTGTCGTCGGTTTACAATTATTTGTTCACTTATATATGTATTACTGATGAACATTTTGTGGATCGGAATTTGCTGTATAACTTTATCTCTATCTCTTTTGTGTGTGTGTGTGTTACTATTCAGAATAAATCATAGAAATACTTTTGTCACAACATACTCATGCGTTCTTCTTAACACGCTGTTGTGTTGTTACTTTGAGGGTTTTTTCTCTCACGTCAAACTTACTTTTCTATTTGCAAGAAAAGATGGCGCAGGGCACTGAGCCACCACTCTACTCCGAGTACTATACTATCTCAACCTACGACCATCTCCGATATGAAGCTAGTGAAAGCAGGTGAGTCAAAGACCTACTTTTATTACTAAATCTGTCAAACTTGACTGCCATATAGTCGTTCTAATATAATAAATTGACTTAGTTTTATGTGGATTTTGGCTTTTGCTTGAGCTTTTTTTTGCTCAATACGTAACTACACTAACGAACGAATATTGACGTTTGCGATATTGGTAGCACAAAAAATAATGTACATTACTCTCGTCGAAAGTTTTATAGCACAATTCACTCATACATGCAACGCTTGGTTTTGCGTCGCATTAACGTTTATTGTTGTCCTTATTGCGGCAAAGTAATAAATCAAAATCTTCGGTTTGAAAGTTTTTGACCAATTATTAATGAAAATTTAAAATACTAAAAAAATATAATTTGGATTTGTCGTATTTTCTTTATTATGTCATTTATGTGTAATTTTGAACACAACATTAAGCTATTTATTTATCAATTGTCATTAAAGTTTGTACCTATTTAATATTAAATATACCGTTTATTTTGTAATGTATTACATAGGAAATTAAATAAATAATAAAACATATAAAAACTATATAGACTCATGTTTTATACACATATTATTTACATAACTACCTGCGTAGTCCAATTTTGCTTAAACACAACTATATTATTATTTTATAAAACAATAATAACTTACAAATCAAAATTGAATTTACACGAAAATTCATGCTTATCTTTTCATGTTTCATGAGCACTCTATACATCAAAAACTATTCAAATTGTTGGCAAAACTTCTTAGTAGTAACTGTTAGAATATAAAGTAACTAACTATTGGCGGCTATGGAACGTAACTGTTTAGCGTCGATGTTTACAAAATAAATAATAAAGCAACAATTATAAGGAAATTGTAAAAATGCCTCCTCGTTTAAAGCACATAGAAGTTGAGAATTTCAAATCGTATAGAGGTCGACGTGTTATCGGTCCATTACAACCTTTCAACGCAGTCATCGGCCCCAATGGCTCCGGTAGGTAAACTGAATCAACCATTGGATTTAATACGTTACTTTTATAGGCAAATCAAATTTTATGGACGCGATCAGTTTCGTCATGGGCGAACGTACGCAAAGCCTTCGGGTACGACGTCTCAGCGACTTAATACACGGAGCTGCGATCAACCGACCAGTATCACGATGGTAACATCACCATACTAATTTAACATTATATTATTACTAAACAATTGTAGCGCATCCGTCACTGCCACTTTTCTCTTAGACGAAGAAAACGAAATTAGTTTTCAACGAGCAGTGCAAGGGTCTTCGTCGGAATATCGTATCAATAATAATGTAAGATTGAGTTTCGTTTTCGAATTCTTTTTTATTAGCTGTGTTATAGGTGGTTTCGAATCAGGAGTATTTAAGCGAGCTCGAAAAGTTACGGATTAATGTTAAGGCGAAGAATTTTTTGGTATTTCAAGGCGCTGTTGAGTCGGTCGCTATGAAGAATCCCAAAGAAATGACTGCGCTTTTTGAGGAAATTAGTGGGTAAGTTTTCTTTTATTTGCTGTTATGAGAAATCTCGACATTAATTTGTTGATAGATCTGGCAGTTTAAAAGAAGAATACGAACGGCTCAAAATACAAATGCAGAAAGCGCAAGAAGACATTAACTTTGCCTATCAAAAGAAAAAAGGCATCAACGCCGAACGGAAAGAAGCGAGATTGGAGAAAGAAGAAGCTGATAAGTATGCACGTTTAAAAGACGATTTGGTGAGTACTTTAACCTTGAAACGATTCAATTTTTAATTCATAATTGAGTAGAACGATAAATTAGTTGAGCACCAACTTTTCCGTTTGTTCCACAACGAACGCGAAATGAAAAACTTCGAAGGTGACTTGAAATCGAAGCATCGTGAGGTGGAAAAAATCGAGCGTAAAAAAGAGAAAGCTGAAGAGATTCTGAAAGAAAAGAAGAAGGAACAGGGCAAGTTGGGACGGGAGTTGGCGAAGATTGAGCAAGATATTCGTGAAGTGGTATGTGTCGAAGTTTAATTTTTGTCGTTACTTGATTAAATTGTTTAGGAAGTTGAAATCTCAAAGAAGAGGCCTCAATTTATTAAGGCTAAGGAGCGCGTGTCGCACATGCAGAAAAAGTTAGATGGTGCGGTTAAGACTTTGGAACAAGCTCGTAAAGCGAACGAAGCCCACAATAATGATATTCGTAAGCTCGAAGATGAACTGGCTGAAGTTGAGCGTTTGAAGGAAGAGTACGAAGCAACTATTGCTGGGGAATCGCAAAGCCAGGGGCGGGATGTGCACTTAGAAGATGAACAAGTGCGCGAATATCATCACTTGAAGGAAGAGGCTGCGAAACGTTCTGCTAGGTACATGCAGGATTTGGATTCCGTTAATAGGGAACAAAAATCGGATCAGGACCGTTTGGATAACGTCTATCGTTTGCGGACTGAGTCTGAAAATAAACATCGCCAGAAAGGACACGAAAAAGAGGAAATGGAGAAACGTATTGATAAATTAGCTGAACACATTCGGTAAGTCCTTGCTCTTTGTTGAACGTTTTGCGCTCCTCAGCATTGTGGGTGCAGTCTCATCGTCGTTGTTGACCACAATCACACATACGATCAGAAACTATCCGCAAAATAACCCGGCTCCAAGGACCAATTTTATATTATCTTTCTTTGTTTATAGAACGAGTGAGCAGGCGTTGTTGGAGCAACAACGTTTACGCGAAGATCTACAATCTGACGTCGGCTCGTCCAAAGACCGAGTCCAAGAAATTCAAAAACAACTGGACGATGTTTTGGAACAATTAGGAGACGCCCGAACGGACAAGCACGAAGACGCTCGTCGTAAAAAGAAGCAAGAGATTGTCGAGCGGTTCAAAAGCAACTACCCGGGAGTGGTGCGTATCGTCCGACAAAATCGCAACTTCTAAAAATTACGCTTTCAGTACGACCGCATGATAAATATGTGCCAGCCTTCGCACAAACGCTACAACGTTGCCATTACAAAGGTCTTAGGTAAGTACATGGAGGCCATAGTCGTCGACACCGAACACACCGGTCGCCAATGCATCAAATACCTTAAGGAACAAATGTTAGAACCCGAAACTTTCTTACCTTTGGATTATCTACAAGCGAAACCTTTAAAAGACCGTTTGCGTAACATCACCGAACCTAAAGGCGTTAAGCTTCTTTACGACGTGCTGTACTTTGAACCACAAGCGATTTCCAAAGCCGTGATGTTCGCTACGAATAACGCTTTAGTGTGCGAAAGTCCTGAAGACGCTATGAAAGTGGCGTACGAGTTAGGGGGCCGATACGATGTAAGTGACAAGCGTTTGAGGCGAAAATTTCTTACTAGTATTTTTAGGCCGTCGCTTTAGATGGCACGTTTTACCAAAAATCGGGTATCATCTCCGGTGGTAGTTTAGACCTGGCACGCAAAGCAAAGCGTTGGGACGAAAAACACATGTCGCAACTTAAAGCGCAAAAAGAAAAACTAACTGAAGAGTTGCGCGAAGCCATGAAGAAGTCTCGTAAAGAATCCGAGCTGAACACAGTCGATTCTCAAATCCGCGGTTTGGAAACGCGTTTACGTTACGCCAAAACCGACATGGAAAGCACAGTAAGTTTTATCAGTTTTTTTTTGGGCCAAATTAAAGCATTTGTTTTATAGACCAAACAAATTCGCGTAGTCGACACTGAACTATCGCGTCTCTCTAAGGAAATGACCGAATTTGGTGTAAGTTTCTCGGCGACAGCTGCGGTTTACTCTAATTAAAACGTTTTTAGCCTAATATTACTGAAATCGAAAAGACTATGCAAACTCGCGAGCAACAAATCGAAGAAATAAAGTTAAAGATGAACAGCGTTGAAGATGTGGTGTTTTCTAAGTTTTGCCAGGAGATAGGTGTTCGTAATATTCGTCAGTACGAAGATCGCGAGCTTCGCGCCCAGGAAGAACGCAAGCAGAAACGTTTGGAGTTTCAGAAACAAATCAATCGCATTTCGAGTAATTTAGAATTCGAGCGTAGTCGCGATACGCAAAGCAACGTAAGCCGTTGGGAGCGTACTGTTAACGACGAAGAAGAACGGTTAGAATCTTGTAAGAAGCAGGAACTGAAGCAGCGAGAGGACATCGACAAGGATTTGCGACAGGTTGAGCAGTTGAAGGCCGAACGGTTGGGTAAGAAGCAAGAGTGCGATGGTATGGAGGATGAAGTTGGTAAAGCTCGTCGGGAAGTTGGGGCGATTGCAAAAGATATACAAGGTTCTCAAAAACAAGTTGTTTCTTTAGAAGGAAAAATCGAGAGCAAGAAGAATGAGCGACATAATATTTTGATGCAGTGCAAGGTAATTTACAACTGTGAGTGAAGGTGGCGTAATCAGTTTTTTTTAGATGGATGATATAGCCATTCCGATGTTAATGGGCAATATGGAGGACATCGCCCAGCAAGATATGTCCCAATCGTCTTCGTCTAACACCGAAACCAACAGCACTATACAACAATACGAACGAGAAGCTAGAATTCAAATCGACTATAACTTGCTATCCGAGCATCTCAAAGACTTAGAAGAAAAGGATGAAATTAAGAAAATGGCTGATAAATTATACGGTTCGATTAAGAGTCTCCAAGACACGCTGACTAAGATTCAAGCACCAAACATGAGGGCTTTGCAAAAACTAGAACAGGCGCAAGGTAAACTCCAATCAACGAACGAGGAGTTTGAGTCGCTGAGGAAACAGAATAAAAAAGCAAAGCAAGCTTTTGAACGTATCAAGCAGCAGCGATACGATTTGTTTTCGAAATGCTTCGACCACGTCTCCAACGACATCGACAACATCTACAAATCCCTGGCGCAAAATAACTCGGCCCAAGCATTTTTAGGCGCCGAAAACCCGGAGGAACCTTACATCGATGGTATTAATTATAACTGCGTAGCTCCCGGTAAACGTTTTCAACCGATGTCTAACTTATCTGGAGGTGAAAAAACCGTAGCTGCTTTGGCACTACTTTTTGCAATACACAGTTATCAACCCGCGCCTTTCTTCGTTTTGGACGAAGTCGACGCCGCCTTAGATAACACCAACATTGGAAAAGTCGCTAAATACATCAGAGAAAAAACCGAATCGCTACAAACTATCGTTATATCACTGAAGGAAGAGTTCTACTCGCACGCCGATGCTTTAATTGGGATTTGTCCAACGGTTGGTACACTAAACTGATTAAACGTGATTTTTTTAACAAATTTTGTTTTAGCCGGCCGAGTGTTTAGTTAGTCAAGTACTGACAGTGGATTTAACCAAATATCCTCCATAAGATATTTTATCGTTTTTGACTTTTATAGATTTAGGATAAGCTAAATAAATGCAAGGTTTATTTGTATCAACATTATATTAGGTTGTAGTTCTTGTTAAAATAAAAATTTATCATTTTTTACGGTAGACGTTCATTCTGGTAGAGTAATCCAAGGTCGTTAATCCTTAATACATATAGTAAATTGCTGACTCAAATATCAGTGAAGCCAAAATCGACCATTTGCTAGGTAGGTCAAATTTGTGTACCGACAGTGATGGTTATCCATCTTGTGGGTATATCATAAACTACTATTAAAGGAAACTACATTATTACTCCTTTGGGTTAGGTTTTTATTAGCTCTCGCACCTAAGCTTGTGTTCCATAGAGTTTCAATTCGAAAGTTCTACTTTTAAAAATTTCAGTCTTACGGGCTTGTTTGCTATTAGCTTCGAGTCTGTATACTTAGCCTCAAAATTTAGATATTGAAATGTATTCGAAGTTATTGTCAACTTCGAGACAATGACCAAAGGATGTTGAACATTCTAGGCACACACAACAAAAATATATAAAAGGAAGCTGAAATCAGTTTTCGAATTAAGTCGGTGATTACTGTGTGTGTGCTAAGATAAATAAGTAAAGTGCCCGTGCTAGTAAGATAATTAAATACGGCGTGTTTTTAATATAAACAAATGCCGGTTTAGATAAACAGAAGTTATCCGTGGACATTATTTTTCTAGTGATAGTAATATATAAATTGATGTAAGTGTTAGTTACGTGTAGTTCTAATCGTGTAAATACTTCGCGTTTATAGATAAATTAGTTTTAAAAATCGTTACAATATCTAGCGTTGACAAGAACTGAACATTCGCATAGTATGTAAAGAGGTGTTTCTTCTTCTTCTTCTCTACACATCATACATTCAGGATTGTCTTTCACTTATATTAGTGAGGTGTTTCGTAAGTGGACAGTGTCTTGTGAAGAGTCATCGTAGTTCGTTAATTAATTCTTTAACTCTTTCTAGATGGTTCCGTGATAAACATCCTCTACTGCTTGTTCGTTTCTTTTGTCTCCGATGTCTTTTTGTCTATGGTAGAGTAACTCTGTTGTGTTCAGCTAGACGGATTACCGAGTTAACACAATTTCCAAGTGGTCTAGTGTATTGTTACTGAGTCTCTTAATGCTGCTCAAGTAGTTGTATCGATTTGGATGTTCCTGTTTTGATAGGATCTCTTAATAATATCTTGAGCACAAGCAAATATTGCAATAATTTTTGTTTGGAATACGGTTGCTAGACAGACCAAGTTTAGTCTAACGTTGTTATACTGATCTACTGCCAGCGATTCCGGCTCCTGTACTTCGTGCAGTTTTAGAACCATCTATCAGATCATTGTCTTCTACTTTCTCGGTTGTTGTCTATTTATCTCTTTTTCCTTTGCCAATATAACTATACCCGATAAGGTTTGAGGAAGTGAATAAATGGACCGGTACTATCCGACTTTATGCTTAGCATGTTGTTTTTGTTTATCTGTTAAAAAAAATATTCCTCCATGTTTTTATTAGAAACCCTAGATTTTTAACCTTTAAGCGCTTTAGTACTTTTTCCGGTTCCACGATAGGTCCCTGAAACCATACCACGGTTTTAGCCTGTTTTGGTACGTCTTAGCATCAACGATGTTAAGTGTTGCATCTGGTCAGAATTTTTTTAATCTAATTTTTAGTAGACTGATCGGCACAAGACGCTAATAGAAAGCCTTCTTTTAAGTTAACTCCAGAGAATATGGGAGCAGATTCTCTTTCGGTTAATGTGTCCAGAGCTTAAAACAGTAAAGTTTTAATAAGGCCGGCCTGTTCTTCGCTTAAGACAACATCTGGATATCCTTGTGACATTATTGCTCCTCGAATGCCAGACACGATCGTGGCATAATCAGTGGAGGGTTTTACCTTTCTATTCTTCTTTGTTGGCAGTCGTGTTGTTGTGGATAGAGAGTACTGCTTTCTGATCGGTTGCGTTTAGTCTCCGATCTTTTGGCTTGACTACTTTGGTGTTAAAGAGCGCGCCTTTGTCCCTGATGTTTTAGGTTTCTTGGCTTCTCCATGCCGAGCTTACTTTTAGCAGCACCTGAAAGTTTCTTGGGTGGGTCCGTTTTTCAGAGTCCCCAATCTCAGTGTCGGACTGGTCTTTCTCACTTTAGATTTAGGTTTTTAATGAGGTTGTCTTGTTTTGGTCCAGGTAATCATAAGCCTTACCAGCATTTATTGCTCGTGAGATATGTCTCAGCAAATACTATTGGGCTTAACTGAAGTGTCTAGTAGATAACGCTAGTAGTGCAGCGACAGGCATCGTTTATCCCAGTGTTGGTTCTTGCTACGACATGTAGCTTGAGCTGGTTCGCGTGACAGCAGTGTTTAAATATGTACAAATTTTAGACCGCAATTCCAACACCTGCCAATGTAAAAATAAGTTGTCCTGGTTCAACTTGTTAAGTCATTTTACTTATCCCCCACCACATGGAAACGCACCCGATAGGTAGCTCAAACTACGGAAAACAATACATTTATGTAGCTTTTTAGTGTATTAATAGTTGAGATAAACATCTTTAGGATAGCTAACTAAGGTTTGTGAGATATCTACAAGATACCCGAATTTGACTTCATTTTTTATATACAGCTGATATTTAGGCTATTCAGTTAATTTTTCTTCGGCGACGCTTTTAGCTAGAAGTAGTCAAATTGCGCAGTTGCGGATCGTATCTGATTCTGATTGTTTGAAACAAATTGAACGCATATTTTATCCGCCGTCGTAGATGGCTCTAAGCTGCAGTTGTTGAATGCTTCGGCGGTATCTGCTTGGACCCGGAGCGTTTCGGCATTTTCACCATCTTCCGCCTTGAGATTCTAACAATTTGAAGTTTGCCTTCTATTGTTAGTTCTAGTATTCGCAGTTAGATGTCGTTGTATGCTGTCTTCAGGATTGCGTATTTGTTACCAATTGCTCTGTTGCCTGTTCTTCTCTCGGTTCATAGCAGAGATGCCAAGCAGGAGGAGTTCTTAGATCGTACTGGCCGATAGAAACGACATCGCCTAGAAAAGTCGTACGAACAACAATTAGCGTCGCTTTTAGGATTTTTATTGAAGGAGTCGGTAGTGTTCCAAGGTTCTGACGTAAATCCTTCTGCCAGCACCTTTTTCTAATGGTTTAGTCGTTGCGGTACAACGCATAATGCAGAATCTTCATCTCTTGATGCGCCTTAAGATGTGTTTGACGCGTCCTCACAATATTAATCGCAGTCAGAAATTTTATATAATAGAAAAGTTAGAGGTTTGTTACCAGTTTTAGAGAGTTCCGGAGATTAAAATTTGGAAAGAAAAATTTAGAAAATAGATCCGAAATTCAGAAATATTACTATGATAGGAAATGTGTAAAACCCTTAACTGAGTTACAACCCAAAAACAAGGTAGTTTTAAGTGGTAAAAATAGCCCGTTACAATAACCAGAGGTAGTAGGGGTAAAAAAATAAGTCATATGATTTAATAACTGATGCAAATGAGCATTTAGTCACAAATAGGAAAGATTTGTTAAAGCAAAAGGAAGGAAATGAGTTACAAGAAGTAGATAAAGAAGTAGTAATGAGTGACAGTTGTAAGGGTGCAGAAGTTAAGAATTCAAACACTACCCGAAGTGGAAGAGAAATTAAAAAACCGCTGTACTTAAACGAATATGTTTAGTTTTAAGCTGTTCATATTCTTATATTTGAAAAGAAAGGGAGATGTCATAGATTAGGCAAGACTGTAGAGATCATTAGATATAAACGGCGTTGGTCACAAGTGTTAAAATAAAGGTTTATAAAAATACTTTGTTATAATTGATTAACGAACTACAAGAGGTGAATATAAGAAACATAACAGTCAGTGTGCTTATGCATATGCTTTTTTAAACTTGGCGTTTGGTCACTACACTAACCACATATATTCCATTTAAAATGTTTCTCACCAGTGTGCTTACGCATATGACTTTTTAAATTCGACTTGGTGGTACAGCAGTAATGACATGTATTGCATTTAAATGGTTTCTCACAAGTGTGCTTACGCATATGCCTTTTTAAAAGAGACTTGTTGATACAGCAGTAATCACATATATTGCATTTAAATGGTTTTTCACCAGTGTGCGTACGTATATGCAATTTTAAATTTGTCATTTGGTTACTACAGTAATCACATATATTGCATTTAAATGGTTTCTCACCAGTGTGCCTACGCATATGAATTTCTAACCGCGACTTAGTGGTACAGCAGTGATCACATAACTTGCATTTAAACAGTTTTTCACCAGTGTGCGTATGCATATGTTTTTTTAAATTTGTCATTTGGTTACTACAGTAATCACATATATTGCATTTAAATGGTTTCTCACAAGTGTGCTTACGCATATGCCTTTTTAAAAGAGACTTGTTAATACAACAGTAATCACATATATTGCATTTAAATGGTTTTTCACCAGTGTGCGTACGTATATGCAATTTTAAATTTGTCATTTGGTTACTACAGTAATCACATATATTGCATTTAAATGGTTTCTCACAAGTGTGTTTACGCATATGACTTTTTAAATTCGACTTGGTGGTACAGCAGTAATGACATGTATTGCATTTAAATGGTTTCTCACAAGTGTGCTTACGCATATGCCTTTTTAAAAGAGACTTGTTAATACAGCCGTAATCACATATATTGCATTTAAATGGTTTTTCACCAGTGTGCGTATGTATATGCAATTTTAAATTTGTCATTTGGTTACTACAGTAATCACATATAATGCATTTAAATGGTTTCTCGCCAGTGTGCCTACGCATATGAATTTCTAACTGCGACTTAGTGGTACAGCAGTGATCACATAACTTGCATTTAAATAGTTTTTCACCAGTGTGCGTATGCATATGTTTTTTTAAATTTGTCATTTGGTTACTACAGTAATCACATATATTGCATTTAAATGGTTTCTCGCCAGTGTGCGTCCGCATATGCCTTTTTAAATCCCAGTTGGTGATACAACAGTAATCACACACATTGCATTTAAATGGTTTTTGACCAGTGTGCGTACGCATATGCTTTGTTAAACCAGAGTTGGTGGTGCAGCAGTAAACACATATATTGCATTTAAATGGTTTCTCACCAGTGTGCGTACGTATATGCATTTTTAAATTTGTCATTCGGTTACTACAGTAATCACATATATTGCATTTAAATGGTTTCTCGCCAGGGTGCGTACGCATATGCCTTTTTAAATCCCAGTTGGTGATACAACAGTAATCACACACATTGCATTTAAATGGTTTTTGACCAGTGTGCGTACGCATATGCTTTGTTAAACCAGAGTTGGTGGTGCAGCAGTAATCACATACATTGCATTTAAATGGTTTTCTGCCAGCGTGCTGCATTTGCAGGTGTTGAATTAAAATACTCTTTTTGTTAGAATTGAAATTGCATTTGTAGCAATAATACAGTTTTGTTTTTGAAGGTGGCTCAAAGCATACAGGCACATCCTTATTAATTTCCAAGTAGTTATCGCTGATGATTTGCAAATTTGCAAGTTCTACCTTAGTTTTATTGGCTTGCAACTCCTCTTTAATTACACCTTGTTGTCTTAAGTTTCTTACAGTCATTTCCGTTTTTATACACAGTTGCTTGAATTCATAAATTTCTTCAATGGCAATCATACATCTGTTACAAGCAATTGGATTTGGTGTGACGTTTAGATCCTGTAAGAAAGTTTATGTTACTTGATAGAATATAATCAGTTATACTTACAATTTTTGGTAGAAAGTTCAACAATTTGAATTGTAGCATTAACTTATTGTCGTTATTCAGATAGTAATACTGCTCGGTTTCTACTATTTCTAGTGAACAAATTCGACAAATTTTTTTTGATTTTACTCCCATATTTCCGTAGATCTTATTTAGTGTTACTCAAAAACAGTTGCACTTCTTTATTACTATATCAAAACGATCAAAGTACTATATTTAGTATTATCAGCGTTATCAGCATTTTCCTAGCAAGTGTCTCTCATACCACACAACTTTGGCAGTGTTCAATGCAACGCAATTTTAGTTTTAACTTTTTGTTAGTTGTCTTTAAATAAAAGATACAGAGTAATTGATTTTTATTACAAGAACTTCAACTTTATTTTGTAATAAAATATTCAAATTTATATGGTGACTAATACATTTTTTATAACGTACACAATATCTAATTCATATATGTGATGATGTTAAAAACTTAGGTAAACTTGATAACTTTAGTGCATTCAAATTTGAAAATTACCTGTATAAAATTAAAAAAAAAATTAAAGCTTGTGCATGTGATGTAATCCACTCGCGTTTGAAATTTAAAACCCGCGAACAAAATAAAAAGCGGCAACATCTCGCTGTGGCAGGGGCGGGCAAAATACACCTTATTAGGTAATTGAAATACAAAATACAAATTACATTAATATTGTGTATTTAAAATGCTAGATACAAAATATAGAATATAAAATGTCGAAAATACAAAATATAAAATAGTATTTGAATTACAATTAAAAATACAAAATAATTTGTAACACAAAAGTAACTTGTAAAAAGTCTTCATTCACTGGCAAACTGAACTCCTTTTTTTAACAAAAGGGTTTATTCAGTGTTGTAACAGATACTTTTTTTCTAGTATCTAGATACAGATACAGATACTTTTCATAAATTGTATCTAGATACAGATAAGATACTTTTTCAAAAAAAGTATCTAGATACAGTTACAGATACTTTAAGAAAGTATCTAGATACATGTCAGATACATTTTTAACAAAATCTTGAAGTAAAATTTAAAGAAAGTATTTATTCGGTTCAGCTAAAAACACAATAACTGTATCCCAGGCAGCACATTACGTCTCATTGACGTCAAAATTACAAGACTTCATTAAGACGTGTCAGTGCCTGGGTATTAAGCAAGACATTACTTTATCAACCTTAACCGCATAAAAAAATACAAATTTACAAATAAAGCTTATTTTGTTTTAAAATTAAAGGTTGTTAAATGTCTAGTCATTATATTTCGACGTAGAGTTAATAGGAAACTACTAACACTAAAAAGTTTCCCCACTTCTTTGCTCTATTTGAGCTGATGAAGAAATTTAGTGTTGCCAATTGACTTTGTCGCGATTCCCTGCATAAACTATAAAAGTTCCATAATGACTACAATATTGTCTCATACCTAATTCTACCAAGTTGAAATTTTTTTTAAAGTATGAATTTGGTTTGATGGCATAAATGCTAACACGTCACATTTCTCAAGTAATACTAGATTATATAAAATGTAGGTTTATACACGGGTTTCCCCAAAATTCCACAACAGTTTATAATACCCACAAAATACACGCTACTACATAAAATCTCTAAATTTAGCAGAATTCCACTAGAATTGGCGACGCTAGAAAAATTGCACTCATAAAACACCGAATACTAAGTCCCCAAACTCAAATTGTACCCAGATAGCACGTAAGCTTACGGCAAGTTTGCTTTTAACTTGTCATGTCAAGCTTAAAGCAAGTTTCAAACATGAAGCTTGAATTAACCTTAAATCAAACTTGAAACTTGGTTGGAAAGTTTGAAGAAAGTTTGCAAAATAAGCTTATTGCAAGTTTATTACCCAGGTAGCATGTAAGCTTACAACCAGTTTGTTTTTGACTTGGTTGTGCTTGCAATGTTAAACTTTCACTTCAACTATGAAACAAGCTTGTAATAAGCCTTGGTAATAAGCTTTAAAAAAATCGTAACAAGCTCTGCTATTATTTTGGCAACGGTGATATCCGAAAGTTGCCGGAATGCTTCGTTAAGTAGCTTAGCAGTAGCTTAGTCAATGTTGCCCAAGTTAGTATACATTTGTACTGAATCAGCATATTTTTGCTCAAGTAAAAATACGTCAATACTTTTGCAACTGATTTCAGTACGTTTTCTTTAAATAATAATTATAACAAAGATTGATTTGAAAGGTGCGCCATAAGTATATCTGTAACATCTTTAATTTCATTGGCTAAAAAAAATAGATACATAAAAATCGTAATGTTAGTTTTTCCTACGAATAAACATCCTTGGTCTATGCAGTTTTAAAATTCGTTTTGTTTGAAGTTATTGCAAAAAGTACGTTAACCTAAAAAATAAGTATGTTTTTCTAAATAGCGGCAACGATGGTTGAACTTAGCCATTTTACCTTGTTTTTACCGTTGAATAGGCAGCTTACAATTTTTATTTTGTTATTGTTGCGGTTTGTTGTGTAACTACTGTTCTTCGAAAAAAGTAAGGTGAGTATTTATTTTAAATCCTAAATGTAAAATGAATTAAATACACTAATCGAGTAATTCAATTTTTGTTGAGGTTATGTTATACACGTGTTGTAATAAAGTTGATAAAGTGTACAACCATAAAAAACTTGTAAAAAACCATACTCCTTAATCTAAAATAGTGTGGAATGTTTTTATCACTGACCTCTATTTTCATTTTAACGGTCAATTTATATGACTACTGATGAATCGATTCTTTTATATAAATTCATAATTTTCAGTTACATATCTTGAAATTATTTTCTGTTTTAACAAATTATTAAAAAACCCCGAATGGGCATAAACATGTTTATAACCTGAAATCAAAAGTAACATATCTTAACATTTGTTAATAATTTATATATTTTTGTATTAGTTCGATTAGTTGTATTAAATTCGACCAAATCGTTTTTCACTTATGCTATTTGTATTAACCACAGAAGAAGTAGACTAACAGCTAGTAACTTAGAAAATATATCATTTTATCTACAAGTTTTTATTCAGCTATAATTAAATTTTCAATTTTGTTTTTGTATCTGGTATTTTAATAAACGGATTCACATTTCTTTAAGGTGAACATACAACACATTATTAAGAAAATATACATTTACTTTTATTCCTTAGCATGTTTTTGTTCTAGTTCAATTCTTTTTTTTTTAGAAATCAAGGAAATCGATCCAATGTGGAAACTCAGCAGGAAAAACTACAATTGCTTAACGATTTCTTCATATATAGTTTATACTGTTCTGTTATTCCTTTTTTAGTTTATATTATATTATCTAACGCAATGTATTTTTTTTATATCTTAGTCCACTTTTTTTAGAAAATAAATCGATTCAAAATGAAAAAAATGCTTTTTTTCAAATTTGCCCAACACGCTTCTTTCAAGCTTGTTCAACATGGTTATTTCAAGTTTGCCCAACATACTTTTTTCCAGCTTGTCTAATAAGCTTTTTTCAAGCTTTATAAAATAAGCTTGTGGTAGCGGTAACTAGTAAGCTTGAATTATGCTTGATATAAGTTTCCAGGCAAGTTTGTTTCCAGTCTACATGATTGTTAAAACAAGTTTGTTTTAACCTTGTATCAAACT
Organism: Aquatica leii; assembly: GCA_035610365.1. NCBI lineage: Eukaryota > Metazoa > Arthropoda > Insecta > Coleoptera > Lampyridae > Aquatica > Aquatica leii. The sequence continues at coordinate 13,481,338 of CM069438.1, forward strand.
GACTGTGCTATCTGGGTAATGTATATGATGAACTGACAAAAAACTACTACGGTGTTTAGTAAAAACTTTTACTACTGTTTACAATTTGAGCAAGAAAAAGTATCTAAGTATCTAAACCACTCAGATACTACGAAAAATGTATCTAGATACAGATACAGTTACATTTTGTCTAGTGTATCTAGATATGTAACTAGATACTCCAAAATATAGAATATAAAATGTCGAAAATACAAAATATAAAATAGTATTTGAATTACAATTAAAAATACAAAATATTTTGTAACACAAAAGTAACTTGTAGAAAGTCTTCATTCACTGGCAAATTGAACTCCTTTTTTTAACAAAAGGGTTTATTTCGCTTCAAAAAAACTAATTTTTCAAATTGTTCGTCTGATAAACTACGTCTAATGTATAAAATTTACAAATGAAAGTAGACGTTCCACTGATGCAAAAGAACATAAACTTGTATTGAATCTAATCTTATAAACATTTTTCTTACTTTAGGATATGTTTTTAGATTAAGAAACGATTAAGCAAACTTTACATAATTGTTGCAGATTTCAGACTTTAATTGCATAGTGACATAAACGTATAAAATTAACGGTTTACTAATTTACTTTAGTCTTGAGTAATTGATGTAAGTAATTGAAATACTCAAAATACATCAAACAATGTACAAATTACAAAATACTGTTTCACATTGCATCTAAATACAAATTACAAAATACAATTGTATTTTAAATACTATATTTGAAATACAAGTAATTTCCCAATCAACAAGGAAACGTTTTTTTAATATTTTTTTTAACGTTTTGAAAAGATATATTTACATGTTTAAAAACATTGCAAAAACGTCTTAATGGCCAAATTTACGTTGCAAGTGCAAAAACGTTATTTAAATATTAAAAAAATGTTTTAGAAAATATGTTTAAAATGTATTTAAAATACTATTACTACTATACTATTTTAAAACGTTGTAACGTTTTTAAAACAAGAAAAAAACGTTTCCTTGCTGATTGGGTTGTTACTGCCCAGCACTGCGCTGTGGCTATGATCGTCTAGTTAACCTTCTAACTTCTATCTACGTTGTATTAAAATCGTTATACACTGCTTACTCTCGATATGTGAGAAGGCTGCAGTAAGTTAAATCATTGAGTAATAATTTAAGCAAATACTATGTTAAAAATCGTACTGTAGTTTTATCTCTCTTGTTTCTCTTTTTTTTACCCGTCTGTACCCCCTCTTTTCATAAACTAATAGACTAAGACCTGCTGCCATCTGCAAAATCGTGGTTTTTATTTTGCGAACTTACTTATTTGTTATGAAGTACCAGTTAGAACCTTTTCTTATATTTGTGTTTACTTTACCGTTTACCTGTTCAAAACAGGTTAATATCATAAACAATAGCTTGTATTTGCATGTTGTTATGGGAAAATCAAGCCCTTTAAGCTGGGCAGCCAAACCTGCTACATGGTTTCTTCGCAACAAAAAAAGGAAGCAACGGCTTACCCTTACTTAGTTTCCCCTAAGTAATCACGTGAAATAATGTAATGGTGAAAGCCTTGTTGGGTGTAAAAAATACAGAGCTTATAGAGCTCGTCTGTATTGCACCAGGTCTTACAGGAAGTGAATCAAATATCCGGTTATAAAATTTGACATTGCCGACAAAAAAGTAGGTGGGGGTCGAGGGACAAAATTTATACAACAAATTTTTTATACTCGAAAATTTATCTACTACCTTTTTAACATAGCAAATTCCCCCCCCCCCCCAGCAAACATAAAACACTCAACCCAAAAAGAAACGTAAAAGAAAGAGGTTTTTCCAATTTGTTAAGCATCACCAACCAGATGTGTCCAAAAGTCGCATGAAGCGGAATGATACTCCAAAGAACCAAAAACTCCAACCAACAAAAGAGAAGTATCAGAACAGGTACTTGTTGAAAGTCGACATCAGTCGTTACGCTATAAAGCAAGAGAACAACTCAGTGTCATAGACCTCACTGGCGGACAATACTAAGTAAACCAAGAGAAAAAGAAGAAGTACAGGAAAGAAAGAAGTTTAAACCACGGCCAAGGACAACTTAAATCCCGTGAAACTCTAACTCAGAGATACAAATCCAACCCTAAATATAAGTCCCCTAAGCTAACTAAACTAAAAAAGTAAAAAGAAAAACCAAGTATTGTGATACGCGGATTTAGAAGAAAAGTCAAAAAAAAACGAATGCAGTTGTGCCCGAAAAGTCGTCTACAGACGATATAAGATTCTTACACCAAAAAAAACCAAATAGACCGTAAAGATCTAAGCAAAGAAAACTCAAGCAAAAAAAAAAGATTCTGAATAAAAAGTCAACATAAGTCGGACTACTTAAAAAGGCAGAGAAAAAAATCAGTAATCCAAGAGTCACAACAACAAAGTTCCGAAAAACTTACCACCAAAGTGTAGCAATACAAGAAAATTTCCAAACCGCGTAACCCAAAACAAAACCAAAAGAAAACAGAAAAAAAATAAGAGTCAATAAAGAACAGGAAGCTTCACTTGCCAATTGAGCATTGTGAGTCAGTGCTCGTCGTGTTGGAATGTCACATTGGAACGTAGATGCCGAAGAACGGATTAGAATATTCCAAGAGCAAAAGAAACCCAAAGAAGAGAAATATCCCAACGGTGACTGACAACATAATGCCGACTAAGCGGAAGTACAGAGTACAAGAAGTTACGTTGCAGTCTATTCCAAGCTTCAACCTAAACACAATAAAACAAAAACACACTAAACCCAATCAAGCAAGAGAAGTAACTGAGAAAGAAAAGAAACATAATTGCGTGAACACTAAAGAAAAAATTTACTAAAAAGAAAAAAAGAAAGAAAGTGTTCAAGCAAAAATCAAGATAAAAAAAAAGCAAAATAGATAATTGCCCTAAAAGCGAACCTTCAAAAACAAAAGAAAAAAAGCAAGGAAGACAAAAAAGGAAGAAAAAAGACAGACGGAAAAAGATAAGACAAGATGTAGATATCTGTTTCGTTCATCTCTCCGTAAAAAAACGAAAAAGAACGACCAACCCTTTAATGTCCAAACAACCGCCCAAGGGGCGAACCACAAAGAGAATCTAAGAGAAAAAAAAATGGAAAAGATAGATAAGTCCAAGAAAAAATAAAGTAAAAGTAAAAAAGATAAGAATGATGTTAATGCCTGATTCGTTCTTCTCCCCTTAGAAGAACGAAAAGAGAGACCACCCTACGGTGCCCAACCAACAGCCCTAACATATAAAAAAGAGAAATAAAGAGAACAGAAAAGATATCACAGCTAGTCATGCAACGAAAGCGTACCAATTTCTGTCCCAAATTGGAAAGTATACTTCAAGACTTTAATGCCGACGAGCCGAATAGAAAACTCAAGAAAAGAAAAAACCAAATCCAAAAGCAGAAGAGAGAGTCCTATAGATGATGTGCCAATCCAAAAAGGCCAACTAAGCAGATATAAATATATACAGACGAAAAGAGGTAGTCTGTCCTGAAGTAAGAAGGAGAAGAAAGAAACCAAAAGTTTATAAAATTTGACATCGCCGATGAAAAAGTTGGTACGGGTCGAGGAACAAATTTTATACTTAAAAACATTTTTATACTTGGAAATTGATCTACCAACTTTTTAACATAACAATGTGGTGAACTATACATCTCATATAGCATTTTAGCAGTTACGATACGTCGCTACACCATCTACATGCTTTTTGATGTAATTAAAAGAAAAGTTTTGGCTACTACACTTTATGTATCGGAGGGTGACGACAATACCTGTGAGCGTGACCAAATCTTTGGCATCTTGGTATTGGGTAATGTCAATCATAGTGTAAGGTGACTGTAATATCTTTGAGACAAGAATATTAGTCTTTTATACTTGTAATTTTTTGCTGTCGGAATTGATACAAGTGACGCGACGGTGGTAAATCCTTGGTCGTCGTTGCTGAAATTTTGTATATAGGTCGTTATTCGTTGCTTTCCGGCAACGGCAAGGATCGATGTCAGTGGTGTTGCAGAAGTAAAAGTTTTTGTATTCGGTTGTTAGTTTAATAGTCTTCTTAACAATTTTTACAACGGCTCTTTAGTGTCCGTTTTTTCTTGAGCAGAGAAAGTGGAATGCTAGCGGCGGATATAAGCGCCGTAGTAAACTTATTAGGGGTTGTAGTGACTACATCATTCTCGCGTAAACGTTTTCTACATCGACATTAGCATCATGGATTGGTCGGCGAGTGTTTTGCTTTGTTCCAAGACTTATGGCTGTCCTTTTAGCAGGGGTTATTAACACTCCTTGTACTACAGATTTTGAGTTGAGCAAGTTACTCCTAATATTCTAGCGAAAGTTAAAAAGAATTAACTGTATTGCCACGCTGAAACTTTAGTTTTTATCGTGTGGAGAGAGAGCGTGTATCAATTCGTGGTAAACGTTTATGGTAGAGTTTTTTCTATTTACCATTTTGCTAGTAATGAAATTCGTTTTGAAACGTGCCATATGTACGCATTACTGTGCGTGACTACACAAAGTGCTGGTTCAAACTTGTTTCTTTATTAGCGATTCAGATAACAGCGATATTCATGCAAATGCTGAAAACCGTCGGCAGATCCAGACAGCATCACATTACGTTTTATTTACGTCAAAACTACGTATCAGACGTCATTAAGACGTTTCAATGTCGTCATATGACGTCAGTGTTTTGCCTGGGGAGTGTTGCGTATGCGTTTACGCCATTACTTTCTTACACAATACGCCATTTGACTAGTCTGTAAATCACCATTCACTGTGCTAGAAAACGCTAGTGAATTCAATTTTTTTCGCTGGCGAACTATGTACGCTACTTTAAACCGACTGTGATTGGGGTTGATGCTGACAAGTACTTGCCAATCACTATTTAAAAAACTGTTTGCTTTTAACAGGCTATACTTGACGCCACAATGTGTTATCCATCTTTCGAGTAACCATCAGTACGTCTAAGAACGGAATGCTTCTGTTCGTTTCGGTTTCCATGATGAATTTGAGGTTGGGTTCTAACTGGTTGATGTGTTTCAGGAAGTTGTTAAGTGTTTTTGCTCTGTGAGACCAAATTATTATCCACGTAACGTAGCCAGCATTTTGGTTTGAAGATATCGGTTTCTAATGCTGTTTCTTTCAAATTTGCCATACATATATTGGCGATGACTGGAGAAAGTGGTAATCCCATGGCTGCTTCTTCAGTTTGCTCGCATGTGATGTTCAATCCCTAGTAGAAAAATTCATTTCTGCAACATTTTCAAAACGATTTTTATGAAATAAAGAAATATACCAGAATCGTTTCACACTTGTCTCAAATTTGATAAATGTCCGCCCTTTGCAATGTTTCTATAAATCATTTCCTAAATCATTCTTGAAATGTTTTAAAACACTTCTAAAAATGATAACTAGAGTCGTTACTTATTCATGTTCATTTAATTTATTAAATTGTTTCTTAAAATAGCATTGGAACGATTATTAAGTTTAAATTCAAAATAAGGAAAGTATACGTTCAAAAAACGATTTTTTGAAATGTTTTTGGAACGTTTACACAGGCGGGGTTTGAAACGATTATAAAGTTTAATTTCAAAATAATGCAATTATGCGTTCAAAATATAGAATCGGAAAACTTGCTAGAACTTGATCTTGACGGCCGATTGGACTTGTTTAACGAATAAAAAACGTCATTTGATATATTGCTTTATAAACAACCAAAAAATATAATGAGTATCACGTGTGAGACTCGTTATTTCTACGTTTGGCAAAGGTTACATACCACGAGTTTGGCTCGTTATTTTGTCCCAATGGATTAATACTGAATCGTCAAAAAACAAAGCTATCTAATAGCTTTTTGTATTGAGTTTTTTAACGGTTTCATATGTATAATTTTGGAAATACAAATACAAATCATTCAAAAAATGTACGTGTAAATCGTTTCTAGAAACATTAAAAGATGATAACTGTGTATTATTCTGCAACGTTACGTAGATAACTCCGTAAATTATTTTGGACATCAACGTTTAATATTTAGTGGAAACTAACTGAAAACATTACAAACACGATTTAGGCAATAATTTTTCAGTCAATTTTGATATTATTTCTGAAATCGATTTGTATGCGCTTCAAAAACCGTCTAAAAAACAATGTTCGGATTCACTTTTGAAGCAGTATGACAGTGATTTGAAAACGTTTTATAAACGTTTTAATGTACCATTTAAGCGTATTAAAAATGTTACAAATGTAAATGATTTAGAAACGTTTTGCTCTACTAGGGATTAGTCCGTTAAGCTCTTCATCTCACTCACATTTGAGCGAAACGATACTTCTGATTTGTGAATTTTTAGAAGACTGTAAAGGTGTAACGTCCTGCTGTTTGAAGGAATTAGGCGTCTTTTTTGATACTCTGGAATTGTGCTTGTGGATTCTTTTCTTCAGAGTTTTTATTGAATTTCTCTTCAACGGTTTGTATAGTGAATCTTGTAGCAATGTGTTGATGGTGTTCATGATTACAGTGAGATTCCTTTTAGCAGCTGATAGTATAGTGAATTCTCTGTTAGCCTTAAATTTCTTTAAAGCAATTCTTTAATTGTGATTGATGTTGAAATTCCGTGCTGTAGATTTCTTCAGTACATCGCGTGATTTGACTCTAACCTCTTCTTGAATGTCTTGTGGTAGAGTTCTGAGTGTGTTCTTCAATGAACTCGCTATTTCTTCTTTTGGTATCGATTTTAATATTATAACAAAATTTAATCCTTTAAATAAAATGACGATTGCTGGTTCGTTGAGTGTTGTGAAAAACAGATTGACGATTATTCTGCCTGTCTCCAATTGCGGCTAGAGGCTTAATGCAACTTCTGGAACTTTGCCATTTTTATTTTCCTTGCTTTTTCGGCGATCTTTCTGCTTTCTCTGAAAATAGTTTGTCACTCAAATCCCAGATTATCGGATTTATTGTGGTAACTAGTCGTGAATGAATTAAAAATAGCTCTGTAGCTTTCATGTCTAATTGGCGTCTGGTGTCGTGTATTTTTCCGTCAACAACGTTTGGCTGGGTCTTCAAAGTACATATATGCTTCCCCGTTCTGATCTTGATGTAAAGAGGTAATTGAACAAGCAAGCGTTGGCGTGTAATCCTGAATGTTTCTAATTTCCGTATGATTATGAAAACTTCCTCCCCGTAGAATCGGATAATATAAGATTGGCTGTTGCGGAACACTTCCTAAACACCGGACACATAAAATTCAAAGAGACACAAATTTTGGCTTTTTGGCCAGTATGGAAAAGCATGTTCCGGAAGACTAGTAAAACCCGAACGCCGCAATATAAAAGCTTCTCTGGATACTATATCTTCAGTTTCAGTCTTTCTGAAGAAGATAGCGAGATGACTGTTGAAACGTCAAGTTTGTGAAAGTTTTGTGAAAATATGAAATGCGGTTCAAAATCCGAAAGTCTTTCTACGTTGGAATTCGAATAATCCCTGAGTATAGGCAACTAACAATCTTCTAATACCACCTTAAATTACACATTACAATATTTTTTTTCTATGATCGCGATTATTATTAAAAGACATAGCGTAACAGCAAAAGATTGTCACAATCCAATCACAACGATTCAGCAAACGATTATATATCAGCGGAACCACGTAAGACGTCTGTTACATCTAAAAAATAGTTGTTTAAGATAAGATTACACGACTTATTGATTTATGGTTCATTTTATCTGGACAGATTTTACCACGGCTAGATAAGATAAGCGTTTAAGTGCGCGATCATCTACCTGTCTGCGGTGGAAAAAATACCTTGTGGTAAGTAAAAAAAATATTTTGACGCCTTTTTTATTATATAAATTTTCTGGTTTCTAAAACGACAAAAAAAGTTTTTATTTGAAATTGTTACATGAAAGAAGTGGGGAAATGTGCAGAGGTCTTTATTTATTTAAGATTCACGTGTGTATGATGTTTTTTTTTGTATCAAAACAAGGCAATATAATTTTTTAAACTGTTGCAACAAACGTTCTTTTCTGCGTAGTAACTGGCACTTTACGGAACTGGTACCACTGGTATAAAAGTTTTTTCATAGAACTTTTCTTAGTTCTATTTTAATGCATTGTTTTATAACTTTGTTAATGTTTATATCATTATATATTCGTTGTTTTTGTAGATAATTTAATCGCGGCTATGATGTTCCAAAATAGAAATGTTTTTGGGTTTGGAACCGCGTTCTATAGCAGATTTTACAAAATTTACAAATTTTACAAAACTAACTGAATTTGACATTTTGATGGTCATGCTGCTGTCTTCTGAACTGAAACCGAAGACATCATATCCTGGAAAGTCTTTTTATTGCACTGTTCTCGGTCATCGTTTCGTGATGATCTCGGTTCACCACTTTTTTCCATATTTAAACTGTTCTATGCTCAAATTTAATAGTGACACTCGATCTGGTGTTTCGTCTTCTCGTGTTCGTTTTATGTTTATGTTTCTGATTTGCAATGTTGCGTCCTGTTTGTCCCACATATGCCAGCCCGCACATCCAAGGGATGTGATCAGATGTGATAATCTTCTCGTTCTTCAAATGATGCCGCTGTCTCCTTCGATTGTAAAAAAACTGGTGGCTAACATATTTGTTGATTTGAAGACCAATTAGATGTTTTTAATTTTAAGCATCCTGTCAATTTTGCCCGTGTGTATAAAAAACTAGTTTGTTTTATCTATGCATCTATGTCTAATTCTTTATTATATCTGTTTTTTTTTTCAAGACAACCGTTAAACGGCCGATTTCAGTTTTTACGGAATTGGGTTTGCTGATGGTCTTGGCTCTATAAACTAAGGTTTTTACTATCATTTTTTTAGCAAGGTGATGGTGGGTATCTGTCGGTGTGTGTTGGTTTTTGGTATACCTGGCTCCTCTACGTGTTGTATATTTTTCGAGTGACCAGTACGTTCAAGTTCTAAATGATTAGGGTGATTCACGAAGTCCGCTCCATGAAGCAATATTATTATCGTATCATCCACATATCGTAGTGAACACTTCGATTTTAATAGGAGCGATTTCAATATCCGTTTCTTAAAAGTCCCAATCATAAATGTAGAATAATGTTGAATGAATTAAAGAAATTAATTAACTAGTTCACTTAGCCCATTATAAGCTTTTTTTAACAAGATTTGTACACAATTCTACACTTTCTTTTGATGTAAAAACCAATGCCATCTTAGCTCCTCTTTTCATATAGGACTTAGCATCCATAGGATGTTCAATTTTAGTCCAACATTCTGTAGACAACCATTTATCTACGTCTTATGGATTAGCGTTAGATTACATCCGGTGGACGTCCTTTAAATGTCCACACACAACACGCACGTTAATAATATAACGATCTTTGTTATGTAGATATAACGTCCATGAATTGGAATGTGTTATGGAAAAGATATCAAAAGTTTCTCCAATGGACATCCAGCGGATGTCAGTACTCGGTGTCCAGCAGATATCAATTTTTGTGACTAAAAGACTTCCTATAGACAATCATAAGATATTAAAGGTGCAGTAATGAGCATCCAACGGATGAATTAAGTACGGTTAACGTACATCTTGTGGGCATCCACGGAATGTCCCTGTAGTATGTGGGTTTCGTTAACGCGTTATTCTCCGTATTTTCTTTTTTCTGAACTCTCTTTTATGAGTGTTTCGTTTAGATTGATTGTACTTTCTTAATTTGAATTGAGTTTTGTCTTAACTATATCCATTACGTCGTAGCGTACGATATCTTAGAGAGTTTTATTGTTTTGTTTCTTATCTACTTGCTTCAAAATTCAAAATCCTTTACTTTTCTTCGTTATACGTGATCAGTGGATTACCCGATCCGATTACTACTAGATGACGATTTCAGAACACGCGCTGTTGCGTTTAGTTGCTTTGTGACTGATTTATACCTTCACCATAGTTGTTGAAAGGTCATCGTAAAGACTATAGCAAACTTTCTGATTCAAAGTATTATTGTTTAGCATTAAAGAACCTCTACGCTTGATAAATCTGGTATCGTAAAAAGAGTCAATTCTTGAATGTTTGAGATGATCGACATCTTATCCTAAATACATCACAGTTTTAGAAAAAAAAAACGCTAAAAAATACTATCTGTTTTCAACAATCCTCTCTTCAAGATCCCAAATCCGAAAACTGCTTTTTTAAACTTGACGAATTATCAAGATGAGCAAAAGCTCCATTTGACTCGAACCTCAGAGTTTTAAAGTTCCCGTGGAACCAGTATGTAATCGTGGCTCAAAGATGTTTATCCCTTCATTTTCTATAGTATACTGGATAGACTAATGAACTAAAAGTGAAACCAAAATCTGCCATTTGCCGGATAGGCAAAATCTTGTTGTGATTGGTTAACGACATTCCAACAAAATATAATAATGGGTACCATCTTGTGGATATCTCACGAAGTACTATTAAAGAAAACTGTATTATACTGTAACGTTTATTATTAAAACTAATTTATTTATACTAAAAATATGTACACATTTATAACTAACGAACTAATTAAATCTAAGGATATTTAATAAAAAAACCACGCTAATTTATGTAATACACTCACCGAAAGATAAAATCCGCGGATAACTTCTATTTATTTAAATACTAACGCTTGTTTACATTAAAGTCACGTACAAGGTTATACACCGTAGATATATCGCGACACGCGTTAATCACTTATTTATTTAGACTTGAATAATCTTCTTAACACTGCCGTCTTCGAATTACTGAAATAACTGTCCTATGATTTGTTTGTGCCGCATTTATACATTTTGGTCAAACGATCTTTCGATGAACGTTCTCGAAATGTACAAAAACCTCGCGAAAGTTCTCAAACTTAAGAATAATTTCTCAAACGTTTCATTGCCCCTTTCTTAGAACTGTTCTGTCCCAGAACAGGAAACTGTATGCGACACCGGTAGAAACGATCGTGGCGATAGCGGCAGCACTTTCCATTTCGGCAACTTCTTTGACCATAAAAGTAACAGTCAATAATCTTTTCCTGACTCGATATTCTCCTTGGTTAGTAACTACAGACCAACACTTGAACGCCTGTTCCTCGGAAGACGACCTACAACATGTTTCGAACTGTCTTCCAATTCAGTTGATCTAAGCCACAACCAAGCTTGGGTACTGCCAATTTCTTAACATGGTAGAACTCCATTTCTCTCTTGAGATTCCATACTGTCCGCCACAAATTTTCGTATAACGGCTTGGTACTTGAGTATTTCTTGGTAACCAGATAGAAAACGAATCGTCTGTCACCACGTAGTTTTAAAACTTTTCCGACTGCTGATTGCTGTCTTCGTAGTTCATCTAGCTGCCCAAACTTCTTTTTAAATACGACTGCAAACTTTCTGGACATGTCAAGATCTTCGCTCACGCAATGTACAATGACGTAATCTTTTTGTGTTTGGAACAGGTGTTGTTGTTCCTCGGTGGTAACTCCAAATCTAGCTTTTCCAGAACAGAATTTTATTTCTGGCTCTGCTGCTTACTACTCTGGTTCGAACCTGAACTTGTGTATTATGGTTATCGCCAGCAAACAGGGCTAGACAATCGACGCGAATCGCTTTTGGCTTGCCTCTGGGTGGTTTTCGGATGCGATATATGCAGTCATTAATACGCTGCACGACTTCATAAGGATCCTTCGATTGCCTTTGCAGCTTTGGCGACAAACCACGTCTTCTTTGGGGATTATACAACCACACCATGCCACCAGCTTGAAACACACCATTTTGTGCCTTGACGTCATATCTAGTCTTGATTTTGTTGCTGGCAGTTTCTGTGTTTTTACAGACCTCCTCATGTACTTCGTCTAGCCTCTTGGTCAGTCTTCTCTTAATTTCCAACAGACGGCAAACTTCTTGAAACAGCTCAGACTCAAAGTTGCAGCCTTGATCAGAGTGTAATTGCAACGGAACTCCAAACCGGAAGAAAAACTCTTTTACTAATACGTCTGCAACTGTAGCTGCTTCTTGATTAGGTATGGCGTAAGCCTCCGTACATTTCGTGAAATAATCCATTGCCACCAGGATGTATTTATTTCCCGAATCGGATTCTGGAAACGGGCCTGTGATGTCAATCGTTACTTTTTTCAAAGAGTTTCCTAAGCTGTATCGCTTTATGGATGCTTTGCGCTTTCTCGCTAGACCATTTCCTAATGCACAGACCGTGCACTTACGTCCTCTTTGCAGTTGACCCAGTAGAATCGTTCTCGAACTTTTCCCAATGTCTTCTTAATGCCAAAGCGTCCTTCTAATGTTCCATCGTGAAGATGCTTCAACACTTTTGACACCCGGCACTTTGGCACTACCAACTGTAGTCTGTTACGCTTTGATGTTTCTGCCTAAAGCACTCATTTCTTCCCAGGTTGGTCGTCCTCTGTTTTCTTTCCGGTCCAGGAGTAGTCTTATTTTAGCATCGTTTTCTTTTTCGCGACGCAACTGCTCAGGTTCCCACCCATTATCAACCATGGCAGTTCTCCGGAGGCATTCGACTTTTTTTCAAGTCGCAAACAATGGCTGCAGTCCGCTGTACATGGTCTTCTGGACAATACATCAGCGTTCCAATGACTGCTTCCGGCACGGTGTTTTGTGACATAGTCATATTCTTGCAGTCTCTCGATCCATCTTGCCGTTCTCAGTAAAAATCTTCGTCCATACAAATATTTGTAGAAATGACGACTTCTAACAGCTCTTTCCTAGTCACGTAATAATTCGTTTTTGGCCTGGACAAAACCTTGCTAAAACACGCGATAACTTTTTCTTGTCCATCTTGAACCTGCGAAAAGACCGCGCCAGTGGCGTAACTGTTTTTGCACTTCTTTCTTAAATACGTGACACTTTTTTGAGCTCAGTTTGAAGTTTGCCCCACGTAGTCGCTGGAACACTTCTTTCAAATTGTTTAAGTGTTCTTCAAACGACCTTCCAACCACGATCACGTCGTCTAGGTAAACCAAGCACGTCTTCCAAGACAGTCCGCGCAAGATGGTCTCCATCAAACACTCGAACGTTGCAGGAGCGTTACACAGGCCGAAGGGCATCACAGTAAACTGCCACAAACCAGTTCCAATCGTAAAAGCTGTTTTTTCACAATCTTTGGGTTCCAATTCTACCTGCCAGTAACCACTCTTTAAGTCTAACGTAGAAAACCACTAGGATCCTGACAGGGTGTCCAACGTATCGTCAAGTCTGGATAAAGGGTAGCTGTCCTTTTTGGTCACGTCGTTTAGCTGTTTGTAGTCTACGAAAAACGTTGTTGATCAATCTTTCTTCTTTACGAGTACCACTGAGGACGCCACGGGCTATTTAAAGGTATAATCACGCCTTCTCTCTTCATATCCGTAATTATTTGTTCGGGTTCTTCTCTTTTCGTCAAAGGAAGTCTGCGTGGATGTTGTCGTATCGGCCGAGCGTCTCCGGTATTAATTTTATGTTTCACCACGTTAGATCTTCCTTTGGAACCACTCTCCAGCGTGAACCCATCTTGATACTCTTGACTCAAAACTTTAACTTTAGGCAGCTGATCTTGGCTAAGGTTTTGGCATTTCGAGGTAAGAATGTCTAATAGATGTTGTGGACACTTCTTCGGTGACGTATCTTCGTTAGATTTCACCCATCTCACAATTTGAGATACTGGCATGCATTGGCCTACCACGGTCTTCTTTTTCAACGTTACAGGATCTGAGTTATGATATTTAAGATCCTTACTGGCATCGTGTTTTTCACTCGTACTAAAGTTCTGCCAATGAGTAGTCTCTTTTCAACTAAGTTGCTCTCCATTGGTTCAGCCTTCCCGGAGATTTCCATCCAGGCGTGCCATCACCACACTTTTAATCCTTGCAGACAGAGTCACGTCTTCACTCAATACGACTCGTACGGCTGCCTTCTCTGACGAATGAAAAAGAATTTCTTCATTGTCGATCTTCAGGACACCTTTCTTCATATCCAAATGGAACCCATACTTCTTTATCATGTCCATTCCCATGATAACTTCTTCCGTGATGTCGGTTACCAGTACTTGATGGTCGAGTACTCCATTTCCCAAACCAATGGTTACTTTGACTTGTCCGTGAGTAGATATTTCTTCGACCGTCGCGGTTCGAACTCGTACTGTTACTGGTGATGTCTTCTCGTTTTCCAATAACATATCAGGACGAATGATGGTCTTCGTCGCTCCCGTGTCAACCAGTAACTGAACACTTCTTCCACTGATCTTGCCATCCAGATAAATGCTATGCAATTGCTCCATCGGCGATGCCCTTTGAATGGTAATCTCCGGAGCTTGGCTCGTTGAAGTGAACTTTCGCCCCATTGAATCGACCTGTTCTACTGCTTCACCGCAGTTCCAGCACGTCACTTCTCTTCCTCGAGCTACTTGTTCCCGAAATACACGTCGCACTATTGCTTCAATGCTTTCTTCTGTGTGCAAGGGTACTTCTGCAGCACATCGGAGCTTATGGCTGCCTCGGAACGCCTGTTTTGCTGCTTCAAACTCCAAAGCATTGGTTAAAACGTCATCCAACGTTTTCGGTCGAGCTAACCAGAGAGTCTGTTGCGTCTCGTTGTCTCGGAGGCCGTCTACAAATGTTTGAATAGCCAACTGCGCTAAGAAGGTATCTGGCGCTGTAGAATACGAAAGCCGTGTTAGTCTGGCGATGTCAGCCTCAAGACCTTGAAGACTTACGGCAGCATTCTGAACCTGACTTTTAATTTGAGTTTGGTACACTTGTTGAAGATGAGCATCTCCATATCTCATTTCTAAACGAAAAATTAAGAGTTCGTAATTTTCTTGCATGTTGTCAGGAACAGTTTGCATGATTCCAAGAGCTTCTCCACGTAAAGACATTATTAAAGACGTCGCTTTCTGCTTGTTGCTCCAACCATTAGCTGTAGCTGCGGCTTCAAAATGCTTGTAGTAGGTTGACTATAGAACTTTATCATCAAAATTCGGAGGTACAATTTTAAACTTGTGAGTGGTTTCTTCCCGATGATCTATTAATAAATCTTCACTCGTCACGGTTCCTTCACCGTAACAAATTTTTTGGTTCATTCTTTCTTCAAGCAGTTGTATTCTTTCTCTCAATTTTTTCTCTAGCTTTTGTTCTAATTTGTCTTCTACTTCTTCTATTTTGTCATTCACAGATTCGCAAATTTCTTCTTTTAAATTTCACGTATCTGCTTGGGTTTTGTCTTGAACAATTTTGATTTGATTTTCTATGCTCCTTTGTATTTCTTTTTTTAAACGTCTAGAATTTTTTATCAACTTTTCTTCTATTTTCTGGGTATTTTCAAATAATTTTTCTTCAATTTTCTAAGAATTTTCTTTTATTTTCTACGAATTTTCGTGAAACTTTCTTTCGATTTTTCTTGAATTTTTTTACATTTTCTGTGAATTTTTGTGAAACTTTTCTTCCATTTTTCTGGAATTTTCTTCCATTTTCTGAGAATTTTCGTCCATTTATCTATTACTTTCTTTCATATTTTTATTCATCGATTCGAGAATTTAAAATATTTTTGAATCCATTTTAACTGCTTGCAAACGCGTCACCGGCATAAATTATATATAACACGAATAAAAAGTTTAAATACACTACTTTAACGAACTGAAGCAGACTAATTTTACACGATATAAACAAACACGTGAAGCGCGAACTAAAGTTTTGTTTATTTATGCAATCAATGTTTTTATTACGAGAGAGATATTAAATTACTTAATGGTATTTATACTAAACATCGCGAACATCACACCTGTGAACCACTGTAACGTTTATTATTACTAATTAATTTATTTATAGTAAAAATATGTACATGTTTATAACAATTATAACTAATCGGATACAAACACACAAACACTTACACTAATTTATATATAGAACTATCACACGAATATAAAGTCCGCGGATAACTTTAGTTTAACACTTATTGTTTACTTTAAACTCACGTACAAGGTTATACTCCGTATATTTATCTCGAACCCACGCGTTAATCACTTATTTATTTAAACTTGAATAATCTGCCACACACATTTATACAATTTTCGCCAAACGTTCGAGAATTTTTTATATCTTTCGGTGAACGTTCTTGAAATGTACAAAAACCTTGCGAAAGTTCTCAAACTTGAAGAATAATTTCCCGAACATTTCAATACGATAACGTAAAGATCACAAAACTGCACTCGGGCTCATTACCAATGAATCCCATCGTTTGTTGCAGGTTCTATTTATATCCGGAACGTTATCTTCTTCATTTTCTTTAACCTTCGAACACTTTTCGGAAACAAAACGGATCAATTTATCCACTCGTCCATGAACATAATAAGAACGTCTTGTAGAAGTCTATTTATGTATGTCTAATGAACTACCGCTAAATTATATTTGGTGAACGTCCTTTTCACGTCCACAGATAACGCGCACGTTAATAATAGACATCCAGCGGATGTTCGTACGCGATGTCTAGCAGATGTCCATTTTTTTAACAAAAGAACATGGACGACCATACGAAGTTACAGGTCTAGTAATGCACGTCCGGCGAATATACTAAATACAGTTAAGTACATCTTGTAGACATCCATGGAATGTCTTTCTGCTATGCGGCCATGTGAGTTCTCTATCAAACTGGTAAACAAGACATTTCTTGCTAAAAACTTTAAGAAATTTGAAACTTCTGAACCGATTAATATAAGATGAGATTTCGGAGAATAGACGGTGGCGCCAAATTTAGATAGAGGGTTATTTATGTGAATAACTAAAAATGCATATTTTTTGTAGCTCGCTTCTGTTACAATCAAATTTCTTCTCTAACGGACTTTGCTTATTAGTACAGATTTATATTCTGTACTGATGCAGTTTTGTGCAATAGCAACAAAACGTTGTTTTGGTTATTTATAGTTCAATCTTAAGCTTAGTTTAATAAGTAGAAAACTTTTTTGCGTACACGCAAAATAGTTTACATACTAAATTGATAGAAGTTTTTGTTTAGATCTAATTCAAGGTTGAAAATCGAGAACCGCGAATTAAACGCCTAAAAGAGAAATGAACAATGTTTGTAGTGTAACCGTACGTGGTTGTTTAGAAAATCGATATTATAATTTTGAAAATGGAGGAAATAAGTAAAAAATTTGACGTAACAACTTAAGGTGCAGTAATAAGAGAGTGGCGTCATCTAGAAACAGATCTTGCAGAAATGAAAGGGCGCGACTCGCCTGGTAGGAGCCCTCAGTATACCCCGGCCGGCTATTGATTGTAGGAGCGCGCAGTACCGAGCCACAGCCCGCGGTACCTGTCCTGTGCCCCGTGTGTTCACTTGGGGCGTCACCACAAATTCGAGTGACGTTTAAAATAGTGTCGTGCTTGAGTGGTACATCGGTGGATATTGTGCAGAATGTGATTGGAACAACGTGTGGGTGTAGATAGACCGCATAAATTCGATTGCAGGTATAAAACTTTTGACGTTTTCATAAATAATTGCTTTCGGGGTAGTTAACGATTTGTGTGCGCTCACGTCCTAGAAAAACTTTTTCTCTTACAATCAACGTTCTTAGTTTTACGGAGTCAAATCGACAATCGCAAAAATTCAAAACCAAATTAAATATTTAAAAAAACATTTAAACAAAGAAGGCGCGCGTTCGTTTGTTTTACGCAACCTAAAACAGCATTCATTTGTTTAAACAATAAAAGCGCCATTTTATTTAACGCAGTTTATAAACAATTTTCAAAATTATTTAATTGCACCAGCTACATGTAAAACGTACTTTGATTAATTGACAACGTTTCGTGTTTATGCTTAATCATATATATAATTTTCAAATATATTTGCGTAAGAGTGCACTCTATGAGTTGAAGCGCTGATTGTATGGGGACTCTGTACCTGGTCCCGATTGTCTCGATCATCCATTGATTTCAAAAGCTAAGAACAATATTTACAAGCTTTAAATAAGGCAAACAACCTGAAGTGGACAACAAACACCGTCATTACGACGCGATCATTAAACTTTGTTACGTTTCTTCTATTCTATTGAGCAGTTTGGGTTGGTCTCGAGCTTCTTGTCCTTGTTTAAATTTTTCGTAAATTATTCAGCACGTGCTTCGTCTTATGTTAGTGGCAAGGTACCTACATAACCTAATCTAAGCAGAACTCGGTCATAAAAAATATGAAGTTTCATAGCTTTAATTACCAAGATGTCTGCTTTATATTCTTAATCTGGGCGCAATAATTTCTATATTTCTCTTCCGTTGTTTCTCAGAGGTGCTCTGGAAATATAGGTGAAGCTGGGCGTATCTAAAGTTTATTTCGAAGATATAAACGATGATAAGTTTTTTGTGGTACATTATGTGTAGACCACAGCTTTTTTAGATAATATAAAAGACGGAAATTTAATTTTTGGGCGTGTAAAGCACCTACTTGGGTGATTCGTTTAGAAAACCTTTGTTCGTTTTCTATAAAATCTTTTTTAAAAGAGTTTTGTTTTGAGAGTTGACAGAAAATGTGTGTTTTAAATTTTATCTGATTATAATCGATTTTACTGTAAAAAATCGACCATTTTGTACTGAACCTAAAGTGAATTGTTTTTAAAAACAAAGTTTTCGTGGGTTCTTCGAGTTGGAATCTGTGTAAAGTAAATACTGATGCCTGTGCATTCTCTGCAATTTTATGTGTATATTAGGTTCTTTTTAAAGCAATAAGTTGCCAACGTTTTGTCTATTTTTGTAAGAAGCAACATCAGCGAGCGAGTAACTAACAAACAACCAAAAATAATAATGCTGCTATTAAAGCAAGTTTTCGTGTACAGATAAGTAAAGAATGGCCACAGTTGGTAAGCGCGACGTCCATTTATTGTTGTATTTCTTTTAAATGCGCCCCAATTTGGCACAGTTTAATGCTGCGAAGCGCTCATTTAAATAATAAAGTAAAATTAATATTTTTACCAAAATAAATTACATTCCGTATAAACTACTATGTTCTGTGTAAAGTAAATTCAACTTTTTTGTTTTTGTTTTTCACTAAATCAAACCACAGCAAATGGTACTCACTTAATACAAACCAGTAAGTTTACGTCTCTGACCTTTTACTTGCTTTCTCGTTAAAAAGAGCTGTACATAGTTTTCAGAACACTAAGGTTATTTTTAGATTTTTAGTATTTTTTAACACATACATTGATTTAAATTTGTTTAATTATCTGTAAAGTCGATTGTATTCTAAATACTCCGTTTGCGGTTCTGCGTCCTTTGTGTAAAGTAATTTTAGTTATTAATGTAATTATTTCTGTGTAAAGTAACATTCGTAAATTCATTTATTTTGTTTATACCAAACTAAGTTAGTCGTAAAGCGATCTCTGTTCTAAAAACCGTTTACGAACAATACAATTTCTTAAAAATGCGGGTTACTTTTTTTTCTTAAACAATTTGGTTTTTATTTACAATTAAGTGTTACTAAAATAAACCGAATTCTTTGTAAAATTAAGTTTTCTCCCGTTTATACAAATAGATAGTCTGTGTACAGTAAATGAAGTTGCTTCAACACCAATTTATCGCGCTCTTCTAATTCACCGACTCTTTATAAAGTCATTTTAGTTCTTTGTAGAATTAACTAAACTCTGTAAAGATCTTATCATTTCTGTGTACAGTAAACTAAAATATTGGTACATTAATTTAGTTTGTTGATACCAAACTAAGTTAGCCGTAAACTGGGCTATACTATAAAAACAGTTTGTGTATAAATACGTTTATTTGACTTCAAAATATTTTGTGCACAGTAAGTTGAATTGTTCTTTTCTTCTAATTGAGCAAATTCTATGTAAACGTAATTTTAGTTCTTGCTATAATTAATCATTAAATTCCATAAACCATGAAGCATTTTTGTTTACAGTAAACTAAGATATTGGTACATTCTTTTATTTTGTTTATATCTAACTATAAGGTAGCCGTAAAAAGTTAATATTTAGTGCACAGCAACTTAAATTATTTCAACGTGTATTTAGTCTTTGTCTTTTAATCAAACAAGTTCTGTGTAAATTTAATTTAATTCTTGGCATAACTAATTAAATTATGTAGCCGTAAATGAGTTGTGTTCTAAAAAGAATTTGTGTAAAAATAAGTTTACTTCTCTTCAAAAGAATGTATATGCTGTGCACAGTAAGTTTCGTTGTTTAAATTCCAGTTTAAGCTTCTCTAATTGTACAAATTCTGTGTAAATGTAATTTTAGTTCTGGGTATGATTAGTTAAATTCTGTAATCAAGAAATTATTTCTGTGTACAGCAAACTAAAATATAGGTAAATTCATTTATTTTGTTAATACTAAACATTGTTATAGCCGTTATTGTAATAACAGTTAGTGTAAAAATACGTTTATTTCACAAAAAAATGTATATTCTGTGCACAGTCGCATAGTTTAAACAACAATTTAGCCTTTTTTTCTATTTGAGCGAGTTTTGGGTAGACGTAACTTTAGTTTTTAATATAATTAATTAATTTTTGTAAACAATGAAATATTTTTGTTTACAGAAAAGACATTAATAAATTCATTTATTTTGTTGATATCTAACTATAACGTAGCCGTAAAGAATATATATTCTGTGCACAGTAAGTTCAGTTATTTCAACGGTTATTTAGCCTTCTCTTCTAATTGAGCAAATTCTAAATTTAATGCTTGGTTTAATTAAGCAAATTCCGTAAACAACAAGTTGTTTCTGTGTACAGTAAACTAAAGAAATTCATTTATTTTGTTTATACCAAACTAAGTTAACGCTAAAGTCTGTTGTGTTCTAGAAACAGTTTGTGTAAAAATAAGTTTACTTTTCTTCATAGCCTATGTTTATTCTGTGCACAGTTGTCATGCTAAATTGTAAGTTCCATTTTTTAAGGCCAATTTAACTATCTCTTCGAATTGCCCGAGTTCTGTGTAAACGTACTTTTAGTTCTTGGTATTATTAGTTCGATTCCGTAAACAAGGAATTATTTCTGTGTACAGTAAATTGAAATATTTCTAAATTGGTTGGTTTTGTTGTTTATTTTCTTTAAAATAATGTATATTCTGTGCACAGTAAGTTCAGTTATTTCATTGTTTATTTACCCTCCTCTTCTAATTGAGCGAGTTCTATGTAAACTAATCTTAAATCTTAGTAAAATTAAATAAATTCTGTACACAACAAATGTGTACCGTAGACTAAACTATCAGTACTTTCTTTATGCTAAACTAAGTTAGGTGTGAACTTACTGTTTTCGCGCTAAACATTTTTTACTAATCAAACGATTTCTAGCTTTGGCTAAAATAAAAGAAGGGATATTCTGTGCACAGTAAGCAATTTCTGTGTAAAGTAACTTTAGTTCATAATATTACTGATTAAATTGCGCAAACAATAAAGCATTTTTGTTTATAGTAAACCAAGACATTAGTAAATTCATTTATTTTGTTGATATCAAACAATAAAGTAGCCGTAAAGAATGCATATTATGTGAACAGTTATTTCATCGCCTATTTAGCCTTCTCTTCTGATTGAGAAAGTTTGTGTAAACTTAATTTCAGTCCTTGGTATAATCAATTAATTATTTCTGTGCGCAGTAAATTGAAATATTGGTATAATTTATTCAGTTTGTTAATATCAAACAAAGTAAGTTGTGTTCCAAAAACCGTTTGTGTAAAAACAAGCTTATTTCTTCAAAATAATATATATTCTGTGCACAGTAAGTTTAGTTGCTTCAATACCAATTTAGCGTTTTCTTTTAATTGCGCGAGTTTTGTGTAAACGTACTTTTAGTTCTTGGTATAATTAGTACGTAAACAATGAATTATTTCTGTGTTCAGTGAACTGAAATATTAGCAAATTCGTTTGTTTTGTTGATACCAAACTTAATTAGCCTTAAAGTCATCTCAAATCTTAGTATAACTATATAAATTCTGTATAAAACCAATTATTTCTGTGTACCGTAGACTGAGCTATCAGTATACCTCTAAATTCAATTATTTTATTCATGCTAAACCAAGCTAGCCGTTAACTTACTGTTTTCGCCAAGCATTTTTTACTAATCAAGTGATTTGGTTTTTTAACTAGTTCTGGGTAGAATAAAGGAATAGACATTGTGCGCACTGTAAGCGATTGCTGTGCAAAGTTATTTTAGTCCTTGGTACAATTAGCTAACTTCTGCAAACAAATTATTTCTGAGTAACGTAAAAACTGTTTACGTACAATACATTTTTTTAAAAATGCGGTTACAATTTTTTTAAACAATTTGGGTTGTATTTATAATTAAGTGTTACTAAGATAAAGTAGATTCGATTTAAAATCGATATTCCGTGTTCAGTAAAATGAGTTGTTTCAACACCAATTTATCATTCTTTTCTAATTCCGAGAATTCTGTCTAAATGTATTTTTTCTTGGTATGATCAGTTAAATTCCGTAAACAACGAATTATTTCTGTGTATAGTAAACTGCAGTATTAATAAATTCGTTTGTTTTCTTATCACCAAACTTAGCCGTTAAGTGGGTTATATTTTAAAAAACCTACCTATTTCTTTTCAAAATAATTTATATTCTGCGCACAGTAAGTTAAGTGGTCTCAACGCCTATTTACTATCCTCTTCTAATAGAGCAAGTTCTATATAAAATAATCTTATACCTTAGTGTAATTAGTTAAATTCGGTCTACAACAAATTATTTCTGTGTACCGTCATTGTACCGTAGACTGAACTATCAGTATACCTTTAAAAATAAATAAATATAAATTAAAAGTTAATTAAAATCTTTGTAAAAGTAAGTTTATTTTCCCTCACACAAATTAATGTTCTGTGTACAGTAAGTTTAGTTGTTTCATACTCCAACTCTTCTAATTCAGCGAGCTCTGTGTAAAGTATATTTAGTACTTGCTATAATTAACTAAATTATGTAAGAAACGAAAGTGGCTTTTTTAATTAATGTGTTTCTAAGATAGAAGTTGCCTTCTCTAAAATACAGTCTTTTGTAGAGTAGTTTGGATGTGTAAAGTCGATTTGGACATCTAATAAGGTTAGTCTAAAGCGAGTTGCTTTTAATTTCAACTTTATGGAAAATACATCACTTCTGTACAAAGTAACGTGAGTTCTGTGCACAGTAAATGATTTAATTAACTCTAAATTTGATTTTTCTCTGCACATTTACGGTTTTTATTAAGGCAGATTTAATTCTAAACATATAAAAAAGCTTGGGTTCTGTGTACAGAAAGTTTATAAATCTAATTCATTTTTTATAAAGTGATCTTTATTTGAGTGTCGCTTTCGAAAAAAACAAATTTTATTTGTACTTTACGTCCGTAAAATTAGTTTTCTTTTGTGTTAAGTCACTTGGCTCCTATGTACAATAAATTCATTTTTTCACTAGATTGACTGAGTCACATCACTGTTAATGCTTTCAGAAAACAAACGAGATTAAACCTAATCATTCATATAAACGTATATTTTAAAAACGTTTTATAAAAATTTGTCCTAATACAATTAAATAAATAATTTGTCAATAAATATATAATTGTAAAGCTAAGCATTTGACGGTTCTTTGGTGCCATTCAAACGATTACCTGGAGATGGTGTAGCCCCTGTCGAAAGTTGAGGTATACTTAAAATCATCGCTTGGCGTTTAAGGTCGTTAAACAATTCGTGTATACTCGTTAAATTATTTTTTTCGTTTTCTAGAGACCGGGTTCTCTTTGTTTTCTCCTAAAATAGCGTACAAAAAATTAACCTTGTAACAACGTAAAAACAGTTTACCTGTGAAAGAAAAGGTGCCGATTTAGTTTTCTTCTGGCTGCGTTTACTTGGTGCAGTAACAACGTTCGTTACGCTACTGTCGCCCGATTCTAAACTGAGTGGTTTCGAATACAACTGATGCAACGGCAAATCGAAAATGTAATTGTGCTTTAACAATTCAACATTATCCTTGGATTCTTTCATTTTCGTTAAATCAACGTCAGGCCAAAGCAGGGAGGTATAATTGTCTAGAATAAATACACTCGTGTTGATAGATTTCTATTATTAATTACAAAATGACCCAAAACTATAAAATCAAACTTTTCCGATTTACAATAAGCAAGGTTCGAAGGACCATTTTGCCAAATTAAGTTTTTACCTTTGGTCCCGTCTGACAGTTTTCATTTGTTGTAAAGTATTACTAAAATCAATCTAGTAATAATTTAGACGGCTTACTGATTGATTTGTTTAAAATTAGTTTTCTGGTAAGTTTTAATGCCTTAGAGAGCAATACTCAATACTCCAATACGACGTAGACGTTATTACTAATGCATTAGATCTTAGTTTTCTGTAAATAGTTTTTAATAAACTATTCGCTTTAGTTATCCACGGTTCCAATATATGCTGTATTGACCTCCTGATTTATCTTCTACACATCGTAAGCCTGCTTCGAGAAGACTGAATACGGTGCAGACAATTCATTTTTTGAAACAGTGCAGAACGTATATGCCTGTTCAAACATGATTCGATTCCAATTGCTTTTCGCGCCAGTTTTATGTAGGTTTAGTAAATTATTTACTTAGGGAGCATCATTCATCTAAGACTCCAATATGACGGATACGTAGTCAGATATCTTCTGAAACAGTACAGAACTTATATACTTTTGGAGTCGGCTGCTGCAGGAAGATTAGTTCCAACTGGTGTTTTACATTAGTTTTCTGTAAAAAGCATTTAATGAAGTATCTGCTTAAAGAGCATCAGTTGTCCAAGATTTCAATAAGGCGTAACCGGAGTCAATCATCTTCTGAAAAAGTACAGAACGTATTTTTTTGATATTTGCCGTTGCGGTTCCAGACTGCTTTTTACATCAGTTTTCTTTAAACAGTCTGTAGTGAATTATCCGCTTAGGGAGCATTAGTTATCAACGACTCCAATACGATGTAGACGTAGTCATTTATCATCCGATACAGTACAGAGCGTATATCTCTTTCCTGTTTATCTACTTCGGAACAATTCGATTCAAATCGGCAGACCGTTTATGTATTTTACGTTTGCTTGATCGGAAATGATTAGACCCAAAGTAGTTTTCATGCTAGTTTTATGTAGTGAATGTAAAGTAAATCTGCTTAGAGAGCAGAATTTATCTAAAACCTCAATAGTCAGATAACTTCTGAAACAGTACAGAGTGTACATCTCATTCATGTTTGCCGCTGCGGTAGTATTAGTTCAAAATGGGGTTTTACAAGAGTTTTCTATAAAGTCTTTAACGAACTATCCGGTTAGGAAGCACTAGTTGTCTAAGAGTCCAATAGAGCGTATACAGAGGGAGTCATTTTCTGAAACAGTACAGAGTGTATATCTCATTGATAGTTGCCGCTGCGATACGGTTAGTTCCAAATTGCTTTTTACACCAGTTTTCTGTACTGTCTGTAGCAAACTATCTACTTAAGGAGCATAAGTTACCCAACACTTCAATACGATATAGACATAGTCATTAATCATCTGAAACAGTACATAGCGTATATCTTTTCACGTTTTTCAGTTTAAGGAAACTTACGCCAAAACTGCTTTTTACGGCAATTTCCTGTAATATTATTTAGTAAACTATCCGATTACGTAACATTAACTAAGATTCCAATATGGCGTAGACGTTGCCAGTCATCTTCTGAAATAGTGTACAGCGTATACATCTCTCTAGTAAACTATCTGCTTAGAGAACATTATTTATCTAACGGTCCAATACGGCGATGACGTAGTCATTCATCTTATGAAACAGTACAGAGTTTATATCTCTTTTTCCTGTTCCGGAATGATCAGATCCAAATTGGTTTTCACGCTAGTCCTATTCTGTGTTAGCAAACTATCCGCTTAAAGAGCATTAGTTATCCAAGACTTCAATAAGATGTAGACGTAGTCATTCATCATCTGAAACAGTACAGCGCGTATATCTTTTCCTGTTTGCCTGTTCCGGAATTATCAGATCCAAATTGGTTTTCGCGCTAGTTTTTTTCTGTATTAGCTTAAGGAGCATTAGTTATCCAAGGCAGTCATTCATCTTTGGGAACAGTACAGAGCGAACGAATATCTCTTTCATGTTTATTCGCGTCCTGTTTCCTGTATAGCCTTTAGTAAATCATCGATTAGGTCAGGACGTAGTCAGTACAAAGCGTATATTTCTTTTGTGTTTGTATCAAAATTACTTTTTACATCAGTTTTCTATAGTCTTCAATAATGTATTAACTTAAACAACATTATTCAACCAATACGTCATCGACATAGTCAAATATTTTCTAAAACAGTACAGAGCGTATATCTCTCTATTGTCTTTAGTAATCCATCCCCTCAGATCTGTAACCTTCGCCTTGACTGTGTATCTTAAATGCACCCAACACCACCGTCGTATTTGCTTATTTTTTACAAACGGCAACATCATCGCTTCCAATCGAAAACTTAATATATCTTCGCTAGTTTCCTATATATTTTTCTTCTCTCTTCATGTACTTTTACTGCTTTCACATTTTTATCTAAACATCACTTCCTTTAACTACTTATTCATTGGTTTAATTTCACTTCACACACTTTAATATAATTACACTCGTTAACAAAAATCAAGTGAAGTTGTTTACTTTAAGCCACGCCTCTTTAATCACAGTGACGCTTGAACCTTTAACAGGTTTCTTGTAGATTTGTGTAATACTGATAAAGTCCAATACAGAAACTAGCGAATATTTGCAACTTCTATTACAATTTTATTGTATTAGAAAATTAGTCAATACTTACAAAAGTGACTAAAAATGAATCACTTAAACTTTCAATTGTTGATCACAGTTAGTCGTATCGCTTAAAACCACGAAACATCATAAAAATTTAAACTTGCGTTTAAACAGACTAATTAATTACGTTTTATACCTAACAACGTGCTCTGGCTTGACGGCGCCGAAATCAACGGCGCTTTCTGCAACTGCACGAGCTGCTCGCTGACGACTTCTTGCAAACAATTCATTTCGTTTACAATCTCGTGAATGTGTCGATCCCTTATACTTAAAAGCGTAGTATACTTTTCCCTCTCCATATTCGAAGTAGCCAATTTATGCCTCAACGAAATGTTCTCCTGCTCCAAACTGATTTTTTGCGACTGCAAATCTTGTACTCGTCCTTTGAGTTCCTGCACCGTAGGCCCGTGGTACGAGCTCACTTGCTGTTTCAGTTGTTTAAATTTATTTTCCAATTCTTGACGTTCTTGTACTAACTTATCGAAATTTGCATGCGAAAACCCGTTCTAGAATGAAAACAAACGTAAGCGCTTAGAAAACTAAACGTTTTTTTATAAACCTCGTTTTGCAAAGTCTCGAGTTGTTGTTTCAAATGAGTGACTTTGCTGGTTTCGGCCTGCAGTAACTCTTCCACGTACTGTTTTTCGTTCTTCAGCTGTTCGCACAATATTTCCATTTGTTTACAACTACTCTCTAATTTAGCAGTGCTGGTTTCCAATTTTTTTTGGAAAACTTCCGAATCCGTGTACGCGAGATTGCTAATTGTTTGACAATGTCTATCGACTAATATCGGTGGGATTACCAATTTTTCCTACAATAACGATCGGAAATTAAATAAAAACAAGAGAAACGAGCTAATAATAGCTGGCTTGATTAGATATACAAAAAGAGAAAACTACAAATTGAAAGAAGAAGAAGAAATCATATCAAAACATATAAGCTGTGAGCAACTACCAAAAAACTAAAATAGGCAAGAGTATTAGCAAAAATGAAACAGAGTTCATACAAACAAGAAAAAGCTAAAAAACAGAATCTAAAAGATCATACAATGATTGAAGTTTAATCATAATTTCTTAGTAATTAATCATTGCTAATCTCTCAACTGTTACACGTAATTGAAGATTAGTCAAACATGATTATATGATTAGTTGTAATTAAATCATTAATCGTCCATCATTAGTCATGTGTGATTGATTACTCATTTATTTATTTTACCTATACACACAACTAATATTTTTTATGACTAATAATTGATAACTAAAAACGGATTAATTTGAAAATACAGATTAAAAATTATTATGATTGGTTGCTTGCAACTAAATAATACAAATGTAATTTCAATTTTAGTGACCTTCTAAAACACTACCCTATGTCCAAAAAGTACAAAAGAATTTTAAAAAATGAAGAAAACTTACAGGAGCGTCTTCTAAGTCAGATTTTTGATATGTACGTATTTCGCTTCTGGATCGTTTCAACGACAACGTATTAGCGTATATATCTGGCGGTATCCTATCTAAAGCTTGTTGCATTGTAGAGAGCATATAAAGCACTTGCGGGTCATCTAAAAACAACTAATGGAAACGAGTTTACCATTTGCATTTACTTACTTGATGAAGTACTATTTAATTTAGTTTGTAACTCCTTCGAAATAAAGTGTATTGTGCGTAATGGATCGAATTGATTGAACGATGTGCTCGTTACACTTTTAGGCATTTTTAACATTTCATTCCATGGTTCCCGATTGCGTGCGCTGCCTTTAGTACGAACCGTAACTTCGATACAAGGCGCCTTGTTACTAACAGATTCTTTAAGAACAATGTTTTTTTGTTTTACCATTTGTGGTTGTGACGGTTTAGATTTCGCATTAACTGATGGTAGAAGCTCCAGTCGTGAAGGTTTCGAATTTGTGATGGGCCGTTTAGGTTTCGAAACTTTCTCGCGACTTGCCAATCGCGATGAATACGATTCGCAATTAATAGTTTCAAAATTTGTGCTGTTTGTGCAGGTCCTTATTCGTTGGCTCATTATTACGATTTAACATTTAATTTAACACATCTGAATTAAAAATTTAATTCTATAGGTTATGTGGGTTATGTTGACGTTGTTGTTAAATCACTAGTGCGAAGATAGCTGTTAGTTATTTTCAAATATAACGCCTATTTATTTGATTATAAAATTTGACATTGTTGCCAAGTCGATAAAAAGTATTTTTGTACATCAAATTTTAAAGAAATCGTCTAATTGCGTGTTTTCGTATGTTAATTGTTGCATTTTTCATCATGAATGAAAATTTATAAACAGCTGAAAATAAGTAAGCCAATGTGACTATAGCAATAATGCGGGACGTAATATTGATCGATTTTGCGGGCCCTGGTAGTCAGCTCTGCCCCACCCTTATGAAAACGTATGGCACATACTCGCAACTTAACACTGTTTAGCACGTGCTATTTGAAAAGTAGGTTTATTTAGTACTATTGTATTTTGTTTAAAATAAAACAAATACGCATTTGCGATTGCTGATTTGACCTAGTCTCAGTCGATAATTCCTACATAAAAACAAAAAAAAAACATTTCCGTTGTTTCATTTTATTGTTTTCGTTGAATACCTAAAACAATAAAGCGTAAAAAAATAAGCGTCAATGTCTTTTTTGTTTTAGGACTGTTAAGGTAGCATGTGACGCCCAAATTGAACCACTGATAAGGAAAGAGGACGATAGGAATGGTTTTGGGTTAAGGTTTTAGGTAAGTATCGACGTGAGACGATTTACTCAAGGTGTTAGAGTTCAGTTTTTTGCTGTTGTATTATTTAAAGGTTTTTGTTTGCTAGGTGCAACCTATAAGAAGTATTATCATTTTAAAACCTTTCTTAAAGTTAATTTAACATTTTTTTTCTTTGAGCATTTTTAAGGTTGACATTTTATGAGTTTATTGACAATTTTAAGTAAGAAATCAAGCTGGAAAAACTTTTAAATCTTACCGAAAAATTGTACAAATTGTTTTAATTTTTATGCTTATCAAAAATGAGTTATAGTTCGAATTAAAACTTTTTCTCAATAACTAGTAAATTCTGAAATCTAAGTTTTGTTTTTATAATTTTTTCTGAAACGATCACAAAGGTACTACTATAAACTTTGTTAGGTTGTAGTTACATAACAAATGCTACCTAACTACAAGCTAACAAACTGTTGTAAAAAAGCACCCATTATGTTTTTTAGTCTACAACGAGTAAAAAATTCATCGATTTGACAGTCCCAAAGTTAAGGGGAAAAGACATTTAGTGTAATTTTTTTTAAAGGTCATGATGATGTTAGAACTTAAGTTTTGCCATTAGGTTTCCTTCCAGTGAAGGAATAGTGTTTATGGTCAAAGATATCGTAATCAGATACTCTTGGTAAATACTTATGGCGTCAAGGATTGATCGGTGTTTGTACTTTAAAATTATTTTTTTGGCGACAGTGTTCTGTAATTAAGTCAGTGTATAGTCTTAAGAACTTGGGGCATTTTCTAGTGATTTATTTTTGTTTTTTTAAGCTATATTTTTAGCAATGATCATTGTAGATCAATTATATACCACCGATATATCATCTTTTACATATATACTACCAATTTAGTCTTACCTGTGATATTTCTATAGGTTCTACATACAACATAATAAAGAAGTACTATTAATCAATTAATTTTGTGCTAGTTGGTAAAGCGACCCAAACTAATTTAAAAGAAATGCAAGTGAATAATGCCTTTGCTGGTGATGTATATTTTAACTGCCTTTGGTCTTTTACTAAAGATAGCTTTTGTATAGTTTCGTCACTACATCAGACATAATCATTTTCTATAAACTATGATTTTTTAAGGCACAACCTAGTGGCGGTGATAAAGCCTAGGTCTGAAATGTCTGACATCTTTCATCATCTGGCCTGTAAGGCACCGTAACGGAGAGGTTTGCTGCTTTAGGATGATTGTAATTTCCAGAAAAGTAAATTTTTGGATTTTTGACAGCTCAGTCTGTGTGGACTACCTCCGTCTTGTAAATATTGCCTCTAATGGTTCCCGATCTTAAATCAGATATATTAGTCCCGGTCTTCAACTACAAACCTTTCTTCCACTGTAATGCAATTTAGAACCTGAAGGACCAGTGTTCCTTTACACGGCTATCTTATTCAAGTAATTTTTTTTAGTACCTTGATTCTCCTAGTTTTCAGAGCAGATACTAGTCATGTTCTTTTCATAACTCAACTTATCTGAACCAAACTTTTACTACATTTGAACTGATCTGATCCTTAACGAACTTTGGCGTTTTAAAAAAAACAGCTGAAGGTATAAACAACCAATTTAAGGTTATATTAAGCTACACTTAAAGTGATCCGAAAATTTATTGGCGCTCGAGGGACAAGGAGAAGGTAGCACAGATCACTTGTGGTGTAGTTATATTAAATTCAAAAAAACACTTCTTATGTTGTCGGATCTGATCAGAGTAGCATAGATCTTGTCGGTCAGTTAAAAACAGTTGAAAAGAACGCGACTATTGTCACTCGCAGAACTTCAATATTTGTTTCAGGCGCCGGCAAAGCATCTGGCAACAACGTACATTTATTAAATGTCAATACAATTATAGACAAGAAAAGAGCGATGCATTTGTCCCCGTCAAAGTAATCACTCATTATTAATGCTAAGTATGCGTGCAAACTGGTTTTTTTTTATCGTTTTGAATTACCTTTCCACTCGACCTTTAACTACTTTCTGTTAGTAACGTTAGCAATGCATAAAATAAGGATAGTGATTATTATTTCAGTCCAGTACGCATTCAGATCGAACGTTGTCGCACATAAACAAACATTAGTAATGAAACTCATTTTACGCGTGACAAACAAGATGAGTTCTTATCATATTTTCAACAATTAAATCAATTGAGATTAGTGTTATACGGTCTGTGTGATCCGCACGTGCATTTTCGTCCCGAATTGTACCGATTGATTATTAGCACGCAGGTATATTTTCTAATTAATTTATTTGAAAATTTAATCTAAGCTGGCCATGACTCGTCTTTTTTTTTTAATTATTTGTTGTGCAATGATTTAAGTGATGTTTTGCCCGGCGCAATTTAAATTTTTCGTCATGATTTTGGGGCAACGTCAATATGAGTGCTAAATTCCTGCAGTTTTTCCTAGAATCGATTGGTTCATTTGCTAAAACACGCCTCGTTTCTATAAACAAATGAGTTTTCTTCCACTTCCTAAACCTACTAAGTGAAAAAATTACGTCCTAGATTTGAGTAGAACAATCTTTTGCAAGAAGGTTTCGTGTGACGAAACCAGTTGCATGGAAATCCCCAGGTAACACTACAAATGTCTGCGTCTGCAAATATCAGATCGTATCAATGCGCCAGTAGCTTCTTAACCTTCCGATCTGATGGTTTTGGAAACTTAGAAAGTTCGCTCCTACTATTACGTTAACTTTTATCGCCCTGTGGTGCCCAAAGTTTATCACATTGTTTACAAAGACTGCTGTAGATCGACACTTACTGCTCTATATTTCTGTGTGGCCTGGTGCCAAAGACTTATACTGGGCAACATGCTCTGCGTAATTACAATTAGGAAAAATCCTATCAAGATTTGATTGCGAAGAATTTTGCTGTCTCTTCTAGTGAA
Organism: Aquatica leii; assembly: GCA_035610365.1. Lineage (NCBI taxonomy): Eukaryota > Metazoa > Arthropoda > Insecta > Coleoptera > Lampyridae > Aquatica > Aquatica leii. The sequence continues at coordinate 13,513,738 of CM069438.1, forward strand.
CAATTAACTAAATTAGTTTCAATTGATATTCAAGTAATTGTTACAAAGCGTTTATTGGCAATTTATTTTTATCTTAGATTTAAAAAGTCATTCCGATAGGTAAGTCCTTTTTATATAACTAACGCGTTTGTTGATTACTCAAAAATTTTCGACCTAAAACCATATTAGATAGTATCATGTATAGACACGAAAACTGACACTTCAGAAGATTACAATTAAAAGGCTTATTGTTCGAATCTTATCTTCTTTATTAATCATCAAATAATTTTGGCATTGTTCATTTTACAAACAAATCCACCACGAGGATCAACGGTACGTTTGTATCGTTTTGATTTTAGCTTATTCTCTATTTTGGGTCACCAAGTTCTTGCGAAGTAATTTTTTTTTACATTTTTAGGTGGTGAACGCCTCAGTAGGAATTGGACGCTGTGCTAAATAGAACCAAGAACCAAACTAATTTGTCGTCATCATGGATTTCACCGGCTTCAAGGTAATTGCTTAAGTTTTTGATAGTGGTCACCACGGTGACGTGTGTCAATTTCTGTGGTCTCGCCACCAGAAATTGTGGTTTTGTAGTGAAATACGTAGTAGTCGATTTTGTGAAAGGAAGAATTTTTGACGTTTTTCTCTTCCTCGTGAACAGGTAGATTTGGACTACAACGCAATTCAATCAGTCATCTCCTTTTCATTCATTTTCATTCATTGATTAGAAGAATATACTATGCATTAATCTATTTATTTCTAAGTAATAATAATAATTAAAACGGCTTTTGTCGAGTTGTTAAAAAAGTTCATTTTAGATTTTAATTTGTTCTTATCTAATTGTTTCTTGAAAGAGACATTTTGTGTTAGACCGACTGGAGCTTTTAAGCTTTTTAAATCTTTTCAACTTAATTAGATTAGGCTTTGTGATAGCGTAACTAAACGTAATACGATTCCGACGCGATTTTATTGTTGCTCTTTTTCTAGTCTGAAAGTGACGTCTATGTTAGCATGGATCAGATTGATAACAAGCGTGCAAATTTAAACGTTCTCTAGCTAAAATTTCGAAATTATTATGGTTCATTAGTTTCTTCACCGATGAGGAACTTTATAAACGCACACAAAACGTTGGCTTCGGTTATATTTACCAAAAACTAATAATTGCAGTTATCGTTTTATTATGTTCTTTTTTGAATGATTTTAAGGTTTCTTCTTACAATAACAACTTTTGCTATTTATAAAGATTTTGTCACAAATCAATTATGAATTAATTAAATTAACTAATGAAAACTATCAACGTTTCGCCCACTTTTCGTAAATTAAATTGTTTTTGAACGATTAATTTACAATGCACACACTAAGAAATTTTTTTGTAAAAACTGACGTTTACAAGAAACTAAAATATAAACATTTTTTTTTGGGGATGAACGTTTTAGTTTCTTAGTTTCTACGTTGCAATTTTGAAAAAATGTAGTATGCAGCTGTTTTTTAGAAAACGTCGTTATTCTTACCATTTTTGTCAAATATAATCGGAACTTATAAGGTTTTGTAGACACTTAAGAAGATTCATTTTCGTGTTTTTTTTTTAAAATAACTTCTTATTAATTTGTAAATTTTATTACATTGCAATTTTGGATAGTTCCTTATTGTTCTACGATTACTATAAAAACTGATCGAAGTGTATTATTTTGGGTTTTTTTTAACTTTTTGTTTTTATGTTTAACGTTTTAGTTACAACGTTGCAATTTTAAAAAATGTTTTTTATTGTTATTTTTGTTAAATACCAACTTTTTGAAAAATTATATTATTTAATCACTATCAAATTTTATCGAAGTAACTGACGTTTAATTCATTTTGGAAGTGTTATCTTCAAACTTCTTTTTTTTTACGATTTTTTGTATTACGTTTTAGATATAACCTTGCAGTTTTGAAAAAATATGTTTTCTAGTAAAGACGATTGTTCTTTATACAGTGTTTTATTGCTGTCGTTTTTGTTAAAAACCAATGAAAGCTTTCATAATGCTTTGTTAATACTTGAGAAGAGTTATTTTGGTAAAAAAATAATTCTAATCAACGTTTCGTGCAATTTTAAAACGATTTTTGCAGTAAAGAAAGAACCAATCAAAATTGTCAACGTTTCGCCCACCTTTCGTAAGCTTAAATGTTTTTGTGGTTGTTAGTGTTTTTCAATTGTTTTTTAAAAATTTATTTATAGTATTGACATTTCAGAAAATATTTATTATGTTCTAATTTTGCTCAAAAGTTGTCTACGGCTTGTAAGAACGGAGGTTTGCAGGAAACTAAAATAAAAACGTCTTTTTTCTTATTATCAAAAACCAATTGCAGCTTTCAAAGGTTTGACAATACTTGAGAAGATTCATTTTAGTAAAAACTAATTCCAGTCAACGTTTCGTTCAACCAGTTTCGAATTTTTACAGTAAAGAAAAAACTAATTAAAGTTGTCAACGTTTCGCCTACCTTTCGTAAACTTAAATTGTTTTTGTTATTGTTTGTGTTTTTTACTTGTTTTTGAAAAATTTATTTACAAAATTATTTTAGAAAGTATTTAGGTTTATTTTTTTCTAATTTTGGTTAAAAGTTGTTTACGTTTTGTAAAAACTGATGCTTTCAACTAAAATAAAAACTTTTTTCTTTTCTTGTTATCAAAAACTAATAGAATCTATTAATGTAACAGAGTTTTTTTTGTATTTTTACTGTTTATAATACTTTGACTTTACAATACAGACGATAGTTCTTTAGAAATAGTTATTGTTATTATTTTGTCAAAAACCAATCGAAATTTGCAAAATTTTGACAGTACTTGAAAAGATTGATTTTGGTAAAAATTAATTCCAGTCAACGTTTCGTTCAACCAGTTTGGAATTTTTAGAAGATTTTTACAGTAAAGAAAAAACTAATCCAAGTTGCCAACGTTTCGCTTACCTTTCGTAAACTTAAATTGTTTTTGTTGTTGTTTGTGTTTTTTTTTCAATTGTTTTTGAACGATTTATTTCCAATGTTGACATTTTAGAAAATATTTATTATGCTCTAATTTTGGTCAAATGTTATCTACGTTTTGTAAAAACCGAGGCTTTAACAAAACTAAAATAAAAACGCATTTTCTTTTTTGTTATTATCAAAAACCCATGGAAGCTATAAATGTAATACTTTTTTTTTGTATTTTTGTTTTTTACTGTTTTAGTTGCTATGTTGCAATTTTGAAAAAAAAATGTTTTATAATGCAGACGTTAGTTCTTTAGAAATCGTTGTTATTGTTATCATTTTGTCAAAAACTATGGGAAACTTTCTAAGTTTTGAAAATACTTGAATGATTCATTTTGGTGAAAATGATCAACAACGTTTCGTTGAACTTTTGGAATTTTAAAAACATTTTTACAATGATGAGAAACTAATCAAAGTTGTCAAGGTTTCGCCTACCTTTCGTAAACTTAAATTGTTTTTGTTGTTGTTTGTGTTTTTCAATTGTTTTTGAACGATTTATTTGCAATGTTGACATTTTAGAAAATATTTATTATTTTCTAATTTTTGTCAAATGTTATCTACGTTTTGTAAAAATGGACGCTTTCACGAAACTAAAATAAAAACGCATTTTCTTTTTTGTTATTATCAGAAATTCATGGAGTCTATCAATGTGTTTTTTGTATTTTTGTTTTTCACTATTTTAGTTGCATTTTTGAAAAAAAATATGTTTTATAATACAGACTATAGTTCTTTAGAAATCCTTGTTATTGTTATCATTTTGGCAAAAACCAATCGAAATTAAGGTTTTGACAATACTTTAGTAGATTTATTTTGGTAAAAAATTTGTTTGTAATTTTTAAAAGATTTTTACAGTAAAGAAAAAAATAATCAAAGTTGTCAACGTTTGCCTACCTTTCGTAAACTTTAATTGTTTTCTTGTTGTTTGTGTTTTTGAGTTGTTCTTAAAAGATTTATTTGTAAGATATTGATATTTATATTTATCATTTTCTAATTTTTGTGAAAAGTTTTCTACATTTTGTAAAAACGGAGGCTTTACGAAATTAAAATTAAACCGCATTTCTTTTTTTATGAATATAAAAATCTAATGAAATGTATGTTTTTGTATTTTTGTTTTTCGCTCTTTTAGTTGCTATGTTACATTTTTGAAATAATTGTTATCGTTTTGTCAAAAACCAATCGAAACTTTCAAAGTTTTCAAAATACTTGAGATTCATTTTGGTGAAAATTAATGCTACTCAACAACGTTTCGTTGAACTTTTGGAATTTTAAAAAGATTTTTTATATTTATTATTTTTTTAATTTTCGTCAAAAGTTGTCTACGTTCTGTAAAAAGGGAAACTAAAATAAAAACGCATTTCTTTGTTTGTTATTATCAAAAACCAAAAGAGTATCAATGTTTTTTTTTGTGTTTTTTACTGTTTTAGTTGCTATGTTGCAATTTTAAAAAAAACACACACGATAGTTCTTTAGAAATCGTTTTTGTTATAATTTTGTCAAAAACCAATGGAAGGTTTCCAAGTTTTGACAATACGTTTCGCCTAATTTATCATTTTGTCAAAAACCAACTGAGCCTACAAAGTTTTGACAATTATTGAGAATAGTCATTTTGGTAAATCAACGTTTCGTTCAACTTTTAAAATTTCTAAAAAATTTTGCGGTAACAAAAAAACCAATCAAAGTTATCCACTCTTCGCCCACTTTACCTTACTTTAAATTGTTTTTTGTTGTTGGTGTTTTTCAATTGTTTTTGAATGATTTATTTACAATTTTGACATTTCAGAAAATATTTATTATTTTCTAATTTGGATCAAAAGTTATCTACGTTTTGTAAGAACGGATGCTAAATAAGGACCTCTTTCGTAATTAGATCATGTTCTTTGTTTTTTAAGTGTTATTTACAACGTTGCAATATTGAAAAGTTTTTTTTAACGCTTCAATTACATTGTGTATAAAGTTATTTATTGTAAAAACCAGTAAAATAAGTTACAGACGTTTCATTCGCTCTACGGAAGATTTGTTTTTCTATTTTTTTTGGTTTAATGTTCTATTTACAACTTGACTTTTTCTTTTCTTTAGTTAAAAACCTAAAAAATAATCGAAGCTACGAACGTGTTGACTCATTCATTATTTGTTTTTTTTTGTTTTGATTTTTACAGTATTTTTATTTAACGTTTTAGTTACACGGTGTAAAAAAAAGATTTTATAATAGTGTCATTAATGATTAATTTTTTTTTAAATTACTCGAGGTTTTCAACGTTTTGGTCACTCTTTGAACGTTTCTTTTGCTGTATTTTTTGTTTATACGTTTTTTTGTTCATCGTTTTAGTTGAAAAATGATTTTGAAAATAATTGCAATTAAGACGATTACCGTCGTCTTTGTAAAAAAGCAATGAAAGCTTTCAATGTTTCATTCAGTCTTTGTAAGTTTCATTTTGATGTTTTTCAGTTTTCACTCATTTTTTTTATTTTGGATTTTTTGTAAATACGGTTTTTTAAATTTTATTTACAAGGTTGCAATATTGAATAGTTTTTTTGTTGTTTTTTGTTGTTATTATTACTATCATTTTTTAAGCTTTATTTTGATGTTTTTTTTAAATACTTGTTTTTGCGAATTCTGGATTTTATTGAACAAAGATAATTGTTTTTTTGGTTTGTTATCATTTTTTGATGTTTTTTTCTATCTACGGTTTTTCTTTTTTGGTTTAACGTTAGTTACCATGTTGCCATTTTGAAATATTTTTTTATGATCAAGACGATAGTTCGGTATGGATTGTTCTTATTGTCATGTTTAGAATATTTATTGTGGTGTTATTTTTTTAATTTGTTTTTTTAATTGTATACAACGTTGCAATTGTGGAAGGTTTTTTTCAAATTATATTATCTAAATCTGATGTTTTTTTTACGTTTGTTTTTATGTTTGTAAAAAAAAATTTTTGGATTTGCAAGTTCTATTTTAACGGTTTTCTTTGATATTTTTTGTTTTTATGGCGTTTTTACTTAATGTTTTTAGTTGCAACGTTGCGATTTTTAAATTATCAACGTTTCGTCCAATGTCGTGTTTTATGTTTTTATGGATTTTTTACATTTTTGAGTTTATGTGTTAAAATCTTTAATGAATTTTTCTTCAATTTAGAAAAATGTTTTTTATTGTTGTTTAGGTGTTTTGTTAACGCCGTCAAAACAGCGGTTCTTTTTTGTCGATTGTCAATTTAGAAAGAGTGAATTTACAGTATCGGCGGAGGTAGTCGAGGTGGAGGAGCATGAGCTTGCCTCCGATGCCGATCCAGAGGCGACGGAGACGCTCAAGCTGACCGCCCGAGCCCGCTTCGCGCACAGCCCTCCAGGTTTGCATCGCAAATCGCGTGATGAAACGAAGAAAGAAATACAAGAGGACGATGAAGCCACTCTTAGAGAACTGCTTATTAGGTACTTACTTTATGGCTACTTCTATCGACTTTTGAGTTTTTTTCCGATATTATTTTGCATTCTTAAAGAGAAAGGGACATAAAAAATCGTTATTGACAGTTTTGAGGTACCTTCTCAATTTGCTTTGATCTTTGTACCAACCTAATTTTTTGCGTTACCGGTTGGCGTCGAGGCTACTTTCTTACACTAAGCGTGTGTTTTATTGGCATGCATGAATCGGATACGAATTGTTTTTTGGTTCTTTAAGCGTCTCTTGGTTTTTCTTTTTGTTGTTTTGACGGGTATGTATGTTACAGCGCCTGCTTAAAAAACTTTAAAAAAATTGCATTTTTGGTCCTTCGAGCCGGATTACGTAATGTATCGTAAAGTGCTTAAAAGTTAAGTAGCCTCTACGAGTTTCTTTAAATGTATGCAGATTAGAGTTCAAAATATTGTTTATACTGAGTATTAGACATATGTTGTGTTATTCACATCGTCATCAATTGTTTGTGCTAAAATGCTTATTTCTCCACTATTATGACGTGATGGGGAAATGATCGAGCCTAAAAGAGCCGATTGAGGATATTTACAATGTGAAAATCCTCTACGGAAGCTTTTACTGGCTTCATTCAATTAGTGCACTACTTTTTATATAAGCACGCTTCCTGACGGGCTGTGTTTCCAAACTATAGGTGGAAGATGGTCACAGTCCAGCGAGAACCCGCGACGCTGTCATGTGCCGCGTATGTGCAATTAGTTACTGGAAGGACTAAAAGGCAAATCGGAAGGTTAGAGGATACCTGGAAAAGTGTCCACTGTAGTTTGGAACACAGCCATGGTATCCTTGCCTCCCAGGTACTTTTGCTGCTTAAATACGTGTCGCACGGCTTCAGCTTTTACTCACAATCATTATCATCAACATATGCACGTTTACTTTTGTTATCACCGTAGTTGACTATGTCGATGCATGCTACAACGATTTCTATTTTTTCATGTCTCTTGTGTTTTGCGTTTGGGTTTTCGACTAATAACGAACGAATAAATTACGACGAACAAAAGGGTTTGAACGGGGAGACAATGAATTTGATGTTTGGACACAGTCCAAACGATGTACGATTATTATTCCTAGGCCGCTGACTTACAAATCGATTCGAAAAACAGGACGTGCAGTCAATTCGGCAATTAATTAGCCGACGTATTTTAGTAGTTTGGAATTGGGCACGTTAGCATGTTGCATGCCATTCTCGGTATAAATAAAATTTAATTTCTAATCGAATGTTGTACGCTTCAGTCTACAAAAACAGGTGAGCGTGATGAGCATGAATCTAAGCGCTAAATTAGATGAGCTGCAACGCGGCGACCGACACTTAGAGACGACGGTGGCGCTATGCGAAATTCGTTCACAACTTCAAGAACTCACAAAATCCGTCGAGTCGTGCCAATCGGAAGTGTCTGAAGTTAAGCGGGATATGGTGGCTATCAAACATGAACTAGACACCGTTCAGCAGGTTAAAGAAGAAATTGAAGAACTAAGAGAATACGTCGATCGTCTTGAGGAGCATTCGCATCGTCGGAAATTGAGGCTTCTTGAGCAGGTTCGACGGTGTTGTCTACTTTTACTTTTGTTTTTTGTGTCTTAAGTGTATCTGTATGTGTACGTGTACGTTGTTAATACTTTTTTTCTTTTAGGGTCTGACGTTTTTTCTTTCGTATTCAATCTTTTCGGCAGTTTTGGGCATGTTGCAATTCGGCTACAACACGGGAGTGATAAACGCACCAGAGACGAACATAGAGTATTTTATGAAATACGTGTATAAGTCTCGCTATGGGGAAGATATTCAAGATGAGGCTGTTCAAAGACTATATTCATTAGCGGTTTCGATTTTTGCGATTGGAGGAATGCTGGGGGGCTTCATTGGAGGCATGGTAGCTAACAGATTCGGAAGGTTAGTTTCTACCAGTACCATGTACCCGTTACTAATCTAATCTTTTTACAGGAAAGGCGGGCTGCTGTTAAACAACATCTTGGGCATAGGCGGGGGATGTTTAATGGGGTTTACCAAAATATCAAATTGTTACGAGATGCTTTTCTTCGGAAGATTTATTATCGGGGTCAATTGCGGTAAGTGACTACTCATGTTTTAAACAAAAAGTAAAGCCAACTCTTTTTTAGGTTTAAATACGTCTTTAGTACCTATGTATATATCAGAAATCGCGCCTTTAAACTTGCGTGGTGGTTTAGGCACGGTAAACCAGTTAGCTGTAACTGTAGGACTTTTGTTATCTCAAGTGTTAGGAATTGAGCAAATACTCGGCACAAACGAAGGTTGGCCGTTGTTATTGGGATTAGCCGTTTGTCCCGCTTTATTACAACTCGTTCTATTACCGGTTTGTCCCGAAAGTCCGAGGTATTTGCTCATTACCAAGCAGTGGGAGGAGGAAGCTAGGAAGGCGTTGCGGAGGTTACGTGCTAGTAATCAAGTTGAAGAGGATATTGAAGAAATGAGGGCTGAAGAGCGGGCACAACAGGCGGAGGCTTCAATTAGTATGATGGAATTGATTTGTTCGCCAACACTCAGGTCACCTCTTATTATAGGAGTTGTTATGCAATTATCTCAACAATTATCGGGTATCAATGCGGTAAGTAGTGTATCGTATAGAATTTTAAGTCACGCCCCGATGATTACGTCAACAAATTTTGTTTCTAATTGTTTTTTTTTGTTTCTAAGACAATGTCGAAAAAGTTTTTAATTTAGTCGGTAAGGGGAGTGGCTTAAATAATGGGCGGATCTTAAACAACTAATATATTACATTAACTACAACAATTTTGTTATTTTCAGGTATTTTATTATTCTACAAGTTTATTTACAAGTTCGGGATTGTCGGACGAAAGCGCGAAATTTGCAACGATCGGAATTGGAGCAATAATGGTTGGAATGACTTTGGTATCGATACCACTGATGGATCGCACCGGAAGAAGAACGTTACATCTTTACGGGCTCGGTGGAATGTTTATTTTTTCAATATTCATTACCATCTCGTTTTTGATAAAGGTTTGTTGGGTTATGTTATTCCATAGAGACGAAATAAGAATGAGTTTTTTAGAGCATTCTTTGACACTTTGCTCAGTGTTTGTTGTAGAAAAATGGCTTTAATTATATAGTTAACATTGAGCAAGGTGGTTGAGCTACGCTCACTTGACTAGTGTTAGTAGGTTACTGACACTAATGCAGACACTGCATGTAAACTAACCGTTTTAAGACAAACAAAAATCGGGCTGCTTCAGAACAACAATAACTTTTTTTTCCAGATAGCTTTAGTAACAAAATGAGCTTTTTGTTAAAAAAACTTGTTTTGTGTCAGGTTTGTATCGTGATCTCTACATGATAGTAATCTCATGTACGGTTCACACTAACATTCCCCAGCATGCCAGTTGCTTTAATTTTGCTCACCTAGCTGTAGTATTACCACACAAGATCAAGCTATTTTAGTTTTTTCCAGTTTGTTAGATTTTGCGTTTGGTAAATAAAATAAAAATGACTTTGCAAACACCCACCCCTCGCTTTTTTTGCCACACCCTCTCTGTTGTTAAATACTTTCCGGACAGGTGGAGGAGGGACGCTGTAAATATATTACACAGCTACATTGCACGCTGTGATCTCACCATACCTTTTAGTTTCTTTTTAAATTTTTTTAACGCATGTTATCCATCACGATCATTGTAGAGAAAGATAACAGATGACAGATTTGTATGCACATTGCACGCTCAACTACTTTCCGATTACAAGCTGATCGCTGCATATAAATCTGCGATCGGTTTATCTACTATCGGTAGTGTTTATGATTTGGTGATCACTCCTCCCAGTCGGGAAAGAACGGTGTTACTACTGTCTGATAGGAGTTTTTTGGCTACGTACAGGAGATGATCGATTGGATGTCGTATCTATCGGTGGTGTCGACGTTGAGTTTCGTCGTGTTTTTCGCCGTTGGTCCTGGTTCCATTCCATGGATGATTACAGCGGAATTGTTCTCTCAAGGACCACGACCGGCAGCTATGTCGATAGCCGTACTGGTGAATTGGATGGCTAACTTTCTCGTTGGAATTGGTTTTCCAAGTATGAAGGTAAGTCATATTTAATAATGTTATGCCATTTTTGGTTTTTGGATATGGAACCGTCATTAAAAGCTAACGAATTTTTTTCTGATATGCTTAGTATACGAAATTGACACGACGAATTCATTCTTACGAATTGAGGAGTGCTCTAATTTAGTTTTGATATTTTGCTTATTCTTAAAATGTTTTTTTAAGAACTCTGCAAGTAAAGTTATATACCTCAGTGCTTTTTGTTCATAATACAATAAGCGAAACGCCATTGTCTTAGGAAGTCGCGCAGAAAAGCTCCGCCCGTAGGTCCTTTACAATTTACCCGAACTCTACCTTCACACTCTTTCTTTTTAAACACTTTGTTTTGTTTTTTTTTGTTGTATCTCAAAGTCTTTATTTTTGACATTATCATTGTTTTGTTTGTTTTTTTTTGACGTGATGTCAATTAAGTCACAAACGTTGTTCTTTATAATCTGTCAGGTAATTTTTAGGTTGGTTGGAAGTAGGCGAGGTAAGAAAGCATTGTTAGGAAATATAAAATTATGTTTTGGTGGAATTGGCGCCTCTAGGATAAAGCAAATATTTTTCATTATTTCCTATAAATGGTTTATGTAACTTTTATCTTTGCCTCACAACGTCTTATGCAATTTGAGAAACAGATTAGAAAATACAACTTTTTAATTACCATTTTGAAACAATAATTATCAATTAGACCTTGGCAAAATGATCTTTTAATGAATATTATTATAAACACCGATTACACAAAAACCGATATGTTTAAAATGATAGGTATTTGTTTGCAATCGTTTTTGTTAATATAGTCACAGTCTATAATGTGTTGACTATTATCTAATTCTTTTTAACAGAAACAGGAAGAAGTTTATCATTAATTTAGTTGAAATAAATTGCTAAGCTGATTCAGAAACAAATGCGTTGTCTCTTAGGATCTCGTCAGACAAAAGGTAAAAGTGTAATCAAAACTAAATTATTTTGCTATTCGTTTTTAACTCACTTTTTTAAAGTTTGAAACTTGCTGGTGTTTGATATGGTAATTGACAGGAAACTTTCAGTTTGTCACGTTACTGACAGTTTTATCCCAAAATTTTATAAGGAACTTTTAAAGAGTTAAGTAATCAACTTGACAACTAACTTTAGTTGGGAACTCTATAAAAGTCAAATTGGGAAAACCATAATTGATTATCTCCAAAATAAACAATAAAAAACCTACAAAGAGTTTTTAAAAAAATAGGCAAACAACTTATTAACTAATTTAGAATTTGAAAAAATTTGAAGATGTCACATAGGGAGAGACAGAAATTGATTATCTTTGAAATAAACAATCAAGTTTCTACAATGATTTTTTAGAAAGCCTAGTAATCAGTTTGTCAACTAGTTAATTAGGTTTTGGAACTGTGACAAAATCAGACTGGCGAATACAGAATTTCGTTATTTTCATAATAACGACAAATTTACAATGAACTTTTAAAGAGTTAAGTCATCAACTTGTCAAATGATTTAGACTCTGAACTGAAATATTTTTGAAAAAAAAACAATTAAAAATCTGCCAGGTTTTTCTGAAAAGTTAAGTAATTAACTTGTCAATCAATTTAAGTTATGTTCTTCTTTTTCTTAAGTCTAATTGAAAAAAACACAAATTGGTTATTTTTAAAATAAACTATTAAAAATCTACTATCATATTGTCAACCAATTTAGGTTGCGAACTCTAAAAAAATCAAATTGAAAAACACAAGAAATCTACAGGAGGGTTTTAAACAGTTATGTAATCAATTTGGATTCGATTTCTATAAAAGGCAAATTTGAAAAGACCTAGATATTTTATGGAACACACGACTTTTAGAAGGTTCAATAATCAACTTGTCAGCTAATTTAAATCTTTAAAAGTTTATTCGAGAACAGCAAAAATGGATTATCTTTAAAATAAACAATCAAACTTCTATAATGATTTTTTAGAAAGCTTAGTAATCATTTTTTCAACCAGTTATTTAGGTTTGAAACTCTAACCAAATCAAATTGGTGAATACAGAAATTGATTATTTTCATAATAAATTGAAAAATTTACAAGGAATTTTTAAAGAGTTAAATCATGAACTTTTCAAATGATTTAGGCTCTGAACTTTTAAAAACACTAATAATTATTTTTGAAAAAAAAAACAATTAAAAGTTTGCCAAGTTCTTCTAAAAAGTTAAGTAATTAATGTGTCTATCAATTTAAGTTAAGTTCTTTAAAAAAGTCTAATTAAAAAAGACACAAATTGCTTATTTTTAAAATAAACTATTAAAAATTTATAGAAGAACTTTTAAAATGTTAAATAATCAAATTGTCTACCAATTTAGGTTGCGAACTCTAAAAAATGTCAAATTGAGAAACCAAGAAATCTACAGGAGGGTTTTAAAAAGTTAAGTAATCAATTTGGATTTCGATTTCTATAAAAGGCAAATTTGAAAAGACCAATATAGATATTTTATGGAACACACGACTTTTAGAAGGTTAAATAATCAACTTGTCAACTAATTTAAATCTTTAAATCATCATTCGAGAACAGCAGAAATTAATTATCTTTAAAATAAACAATCAAACTTCTATAATTATTTTTTAGAAAACCCAGTAATCATTTTGTCAACCAGTTATTTAGGTTTGAAACTCTAACCAAATCAAATTATTGAATACAGAAATTGATTATTTTCATAATAAATAATGAAAAATTTAGAAGGAACTTTTAAAGAATTAAATCATCAACTTTTCAAATGATTTAGGCTCTAAACTTTTAAAAACCCTAATAGTTATTTTTGAAAAAAAAAACAATTAAAAGTTTGCCAAGTTCTTCTGAAAAGTTAAGTTATTAATGTGTCTATCAATTTAAGTTAAGTTCTTTAAAAAAGTTTAATTAAAAAAGACACAAATTGCTTATTTTTAAAATAAACTATTAAAAATATATAGAGTAACTTTTAAAATGTTAAATAATCAAATTGTCTACCAATTTAGGTTGCGAACTCTAAAAAATGTCAAATTGAGAAACCAAGAAATCTACAGGAGGGTTTTAAATAGTTAAGTAATCAATTTGGATTTCGATTTCTATAAAAGGCAAATTTGAAAAGACCAATATAGATATTTTATGGAACACGCGACTTTTAGATAATCAACTTGTCAACTAATTTAAATCTTTAAATCATCATTCGAGAACAGCAGAAATTAATTATCTTTAAAATAAACAATCAAACTTCTATAATTATTTTTTAGAAAACCCAGTAATCATTTTGTCAACCAGTTATTTAGGTTTGAAACTCTAACCAAATCAAATTAGTGAATACAGAAATTGATTATTTTCATAATAAATAATGAAAAATTTACAAGGAACTTTTAAAGAATTAAATCATCAACTTTTCAAATGATTTAGGCTCTAAACTTTTAAAAACCCTAATAGTTATTTTTGAAAAAAAAAACAATTAAAAGTTTGCCAAGTTCTTCTGAAAAGTTAAGTTATTAATGTGTCTATCAATTTAAGTTAAGTTCTTTAAAAAAGTTTAATTAAAAAAGACACAAATTGCTTATTTTTAAAATAAACTATTAAAAATATATAGAGTAACTTTTAAAATGTTAAATAATCAAATTGTCTACCAATTTAGGTTGCGAACTCTAAAAAATGTCAAATTGAGAAACCAAGAAATCTACAGGAGGGTTTTAAATAGTTAAGTAATCAATTTGGATTTCGATTTCTATAAAAGGCAAATTTGAAAAGACCAATATAGATATTTTATGGAACACGCGACTTTTAGATAATCAACTTGTCAACTAATTTAAATCTTTAAATCATCATTCGAGAACAGCAGAAATTAATTATCTTTAAAATAAACAATCAAACTTCTATAATTATTTTTTAGAAAACCCAGTAATCATTTTGTCAACCAGTTATTTAGGTTTGAAACTCTAACCAAATCAAATTAGTGAATACAGAAATTGATTATTTTCATAATAAATAATGAAAAATTTACAAGGAACTTTTAAAGAATTAAATCATCAACTTTTCAAATGATTTAGGCTCTAAACTTTTAAAAACCCTAATAGTTATTTTTGAAAAAAAAAACAATTAAAAGTTTGCCAAGTTCTTCTGAAAAGTTAAGTTATTAATGTGTCTATCAATTTAAGTTAAGTTCTTTAAAAAAGTTTAATTAAAAAAGACACAAATTGCTTATTTTTAAAATAAACTATTAAAAATATATAGAGTAACTTTTAAAATGTTAAATAATCAAATTGTCTACCAATTTAGGTTGCGAACTCTAAAAAATGTCAAATTGAGAAACCAAGAAATCTACAGGAGGGTTTTAAATAGTTAAGTAATCAATTTGGATTTCGATTTCTATAAAAGGCAAATTTGAAAAGACCAATATAGATATTTTATGGAACACGCGACTTTTAGATAATCAACTTGTCAACTAATTTAAATCTTTAAATCATCATTCGAGAACAGCAGAAATTAATTATCTTTAAAATAAACAATCAAACTTCTATAATTATTTTTTAGAAAACCCAGTAATCATTTTGTCAACCAGTTATTTAGGTTTGAAACTCTAACCAAATCAAATTAGTGAATACAGAAATTGATTATTTTCATAATAAATAATGAAAAATTTACAAGGAACTTTTAAAGAATTAAATCATCAACTTTTCAAATGATTTAGGCTCTAAACTTTTAAAAACCCTAATAGTTATTTTTGAAAAAAAAAACAATTAAAAGTTTGCCAAGTTCTTCTGAAAAGTTAAGTTATTAATGTGTCTATCAATTTAAGTTAAGTTCTTTAAAAAAGTTTAATTAAAAAAGACACAAATTGCTTATTTTTAAAATAAACTATTAAAAATATATAGAGTAACTTTTAAAATGTTAAATAATCAAATTGTCTACCAATTTAGGTTGCGAACTCTAAAAAATGTCAAATTGAGAAACCAAGAAATCTACAGGAGGGTTTTAAAAAGTTAAGTAATCAATTTGGATTTCGATTTCTATAAAAGGCAAATTTGAAAAGACCAATATAGATATTTTATGGAACACACGACTTTTAGAAGGTTAAATAATCAACTTGTCAACTAATTTAAATCTTTAAATCATCATTCGAGAACAGCAGAAATTGATTATCTTTAAAATAAACAATCAAACTTCTATAATTATTTTTTAGAAAACCCAGTAATCATTTTGTCAACCAGTTGTTTAGGTTTGAAACTCTAACCAAATCAAATTAGTGAATACAGAAATTGATTATTTTCGTAATAAATAATGAAAAATTTACTAGAAACTTTTAAAGAGTTAAATCATCAACTTTTCAAATGATTTTAAAAAAACTAATAATTATTTTTGAAAAAAAAACAATTAAAAGTTTGCCAAGTTCTTCTGAAAAGTTAAATAATTAATGTGTCTATCAATTTAAGTTGTTCTTTAAAAAAGTCTAATAAAAAAAGACACAATTTGCTTATTTTTAAAATAAACTATTAAAAATTTATAGAGGAACTTTTCAAATGTTAAATAATCAAATTGTCTATCAATTTAGGTTGCGAACTCGAAAAAAAGTCAAATTGAGAAACACGTCTAGTAATCATTATGTCAACCAGTTATTTAGGTTTAAAACTCTAACCAAATCAAATTAGTGAATAGAGAAATTGATTATTTTCATAATAGATAATAAAAAATTTACAAAGAACATATAAAGAGTTAAGTCATCAACTTTTCAAATGATTTAGGCTCTGAACTTTAAAAAACTCTAATTAGGAAAGACAAAAGTTAATTATTTTTTATTAAAAAAAACTATTAAGAATTTGCCATGTTCCTCTGAAAAGTTAAATAATAAAGTTGACAATCAGTTTAGATTTCGAACTTTATAAAAGTCAAATTTGAAAAGACAAATAAATATTGTTCATTTATCGAATACACGATTTTTTGCGGGTTAAATAATCAACTTGTAAACTAGTTTAGAACCTGATATTAAAAAAATTAACTTGGGAGTAGCAGAAATTGGTTATCTTTAAAATAAATAATCAAACTTCTCCTATTATTCTTTAGAAATTTTAGTAATCAATTTGTTAACCAATTATTTAGGATCGGAACTCTGAGCAAATCAAATTGGCGAACACAAACATTGATCATTTTTATAACAAATAATCAACAATCTACAAGGAACCTTTAAAGAGTTAAGTAATCCACTTCTTGACTAATTTAGGCTCTAAACTTTAAACAACTTTAATTAGGAAAGACAAGAATTGATTATTTTTGAAAAAAAAGCACTATAATTTGCCAGGTTTTTCTGAAAAGTTAAGTAATCAAGTTTTCAATAAATTTGTATTTCAAACTCTATAAAAGTCAAATTTGATAAGACAAATATTGCTTATGTATCGAGTACATGATTTTTAATAGATTAAATAATCAAGTTGTCAACTAGTTTAGAACCTGATCTTTAAAAAAATCAAATTGGAAATACCAAAAATTGATTATCTTTAGAATAAATAATCAAAACTTCTACAATGATTATTTAGAAAATCTATTAATCATATAATCAACCAGTTATTTAGGTTTGGAACCAAATCAAATTGGTGAATACAGAAATTAATTATATTTATAAGGAACTTTTGAAGAGTTAAGTCATCTACTTGTCAAATGATTTAGGTTCTGAACTTTAAAAACTCTAATTAGGAAAGACAAAAATTAATTATTTTTGAGGAAAAATAACCAATTAAAAGTTTGCAAAGTTCTTCTAAAAAGTTAAGTAATTAACTTGTCAATCAACTTAAGTTATGTTCTTTAAAAAAGTTTTATTGAAAAGGACAGATTTTTTTAAAAATAAACAATTAAAAATTTACAAGAGATTTTGAAAGAGTTAAGTCATTAACTTAGGTTATGAATTCGAGAAAACTCAAATTGCCAAACAAATTAATTGGTTTTAGAATAAACAACCAAACGTTTTTGTAAGGTGTTACGTACTGAACTTAACCAATTTAGGCTCCGAAAAAAACTCAAATTAGATAACACAAAAGTTTATTATTTTTAAAATAAACAATCAAAAACTTACCGGGGTACTTTTAAATACTTAAATAATCAATTCTTCAAACAAAGGGTTCTCAAATTGAGACAGACAAAAATGTTTCATCTTTAAAGTAAACAATCAAAACTTTTAGGAATTTTGAAAAAGTTAAGTCATCAAACTTAGGTTCTGAATTCAAGACAACTCAAATTTCAAAACACAGATATTATTTGTTTTTACAATAAATAATCAAATATTCAAAAGGAAGTTTTAAAGTCTTACGTAATCAAATTTTTAAGAAATGTAGGCTCTGAACTTCAAAAACGACGATACAATTGGAAAATACAGAAATTGTTGGTTTTAATATAAATAATTAAACATGTACAAATGAACTCTTAAATTCTTAAATAATTAATTTTTTATGCCAATTTGGGTTTTCAACTCTAAAATACTCAAAATGGGAAAGACAGAATTGTTTTTTATCTTTAAAATCAACAGCAAAAATTTACAAGGAATTTTTAAAGAGTTTAGTAATCAACTTAGTTACTGAATTAAAAAAAAAGTCAAATTGCAAAACACCTAAATTAATTGTTTTTACAATAAACAATGAATCATCTCAAATGAGCTTTGAAAACGTTACGTAATCAATTTATTAACTAATTTAGATCCTGATTTAGGAAAAGTCAAATTGGGAAACACAGAAACTGATTGTTTTTAATATAAATGATTAAACGTTTACGGAGAACTTTTAAATAGTTCGCTAATTGAGTTCTTGACCAATTTTGATTCTCAACTCTAAAGAAACTCAAATTGAGAAAGACCGAATTGTTTTATCTTTAAAATCAACAGCAAAAATTTACAAGGTATTTTTAAAGAGTTTAGTAATCGACTTAGTTTCTGAATTCGAAAAAACTCAAATTGCAAAACACAAAAATTGTTAGAATAAACAATCGATCATATAAAAGGAGCTTTGAAAACGTTACGTAATCAACTTATCAACTAATTTTGACGTAAGAACGTAAGAAAAATCAAATTGGGAAACACAGAAACTGATTGTTTTTAATATAAATTTAATATGTTAACATTTACGGAGAGCTTTTAAATAGTTTAATAATTGATTTCTTGACCAATTCTGGTTCTGAACTCCAAAAAAACTCAAATTGGAAAAGACAGAATTTGTCTATTTTTAAAATCAACAGCAAATTTTTCAAGGAATTTTTAAAGAGTTAAGTAATCAACTTAGGTTTTGAATTCGAAGAAACTCAAATTGCAAAACACCAAAATCATTTGTTTTTAAGAATAAATAAATCAATTATTTAAAAGGAGAAAGGAGCTAGTAACCAATTTGGGCCCTGAATTTAGAAAAAGTAAAATTGAGAAATACAGAAATTGATTGTCTTTAATATAAATAATTAAACATTTACAGGGGAACTTTTAAATAGTTAAATAATTGATTTCTGGACCAATTTTGGTTCTCAAATCTCTCTAAACTTAGGAAAAGTCAAATTGGGAAACAGAAATTTATTGTTTTCAATATAAATAATGAAAGATTTACAGCAAAAATTTAAAAAAAATTTATAAAGAGTTTAGTAATCAACTCAGTTTCTGAATTCGAAAAAACTCAAATTGCAAAACACCAAAATTATTTGTTTTTAAGAATAAATAATCAATTATTTAAAAGGAGATTTGAAAACGTTAGATAATCAACTTGTTAATCAATTTGGTTTCTGAATTTAAGAAAAGTAAAATTGAGAAACACAAAAATTGATTGTCTTTAGTATAAATAATTAAATATTTACATGGGATCTTTGAAATAGTTAAATAATTGATTTCTGAACTAATTTTGGTTCTCAACTCTAAAAAAACTCAAATTAGGAAAGACAGAATTGTTTTATCTTTAAAATCAACAGCAATAATGTACAAGGAGATTTTAAAGAGGTAAGTAATCAACTTAGTTTCTGAATTCGAACAAAGTCAAATTGCAAAAAAACCGAAATTGTTGTTAGAATAAACAATCAATCAGTGAAAACGTTACATAATCAACTTGTTAACTAATTTTGACTCTAATCGTAGGAAAAGTCATATTGGGGAACCCAGAAATTGATTGTTTTTAATATAAATCATTAAACATTTACAGGGAAACTTTTAAATAGTTCAGTAATTGATTTCTCGACTAATTCTAGTACTGAACTCTAAAAAAACTCAAATTGGAAAAGACAGAATTGTTTTATTTTTAAAATCAACAGCAAATTTTTCAAGGAATTTTTAAAGAGTTAAGTAATCAACTTAGGTTTTGAATTCGAAGAAACTCAAATTGCAAAACACCAAAATCATTTGTTTTGAAGAATAAATAAATCAATTATTTAAAAGGAGAAAGGAGCTAGTAACCAATTTGGGTCCTGAATTTAGAAAAAGTAAAATTGGGAAATACAGAAATTGATTATTTTTAATATAAATAATTAAATATTTACAGGGGAACTTTTAAATAGTTAAATAATTGATTTCTGGACCAATTTTGGTTCTCAAATCTCTCTAAACTTAGGAAAAGTCAAATTGGGAAACAGAAATTTATTGTTTTCAATATAAATAATGAAAGATTTACAGCAAAAATTTAAAAAAAATTTATAAAGAGTTTAGTAATCAACTTAGTTTCTGAATTCGAAAAAACTCAAATTGCAAAACACAAAAATTATTTGTTTTTAAGAATAAATAATCAATTATTTAAAAGGAGAAAGGAGCTTTGAAAACGTTAGATAATCAACTTGTTACTCAATTTGGTTTCTGAATTTAAGAAAAGTAAAATTGAGAAACACAAAAATTGATTGTCTTTAGTATAAATAATTAAACACTTACAGGGGAATTTTTAAATAGTTAAATAATTGATTTCTGGACCAATTTTGGTTCTCAACTCAAAAAAAAATCAAATTGGGAAAGACAGAATTGTTTTATCTTTAAAATCAACAGCAAAAATGTACAATGAGTTTTTAAAGAGTTAAATAATCAACTTAGTTTCTGAATTCGATCAAAGTCAAGTTGCAAAACACCGAAATTCATTGTTTTTAGAATAAACAATCAATCAGTGAAAACGTTACATAATCAACTTGTTAACTAATTTTGACTCTAATCGTAGGAAAAGTCATATTGGGGAACCCAGAAATTGATTGTTTTTAATATAAATCATTAAACATTTACAGGGAAACTTTTAAATAGTTCAGTAATTGATTTCTCGACTAATTCTAGTACTGAACTCTAAAAAAAACTCAAATTGGAAAAGACAGAATTGTTTTATTTTTAAAATCAACAGCAAATTTTTCAAGGAATTTTTAAAGAGTTAAGTAATCAACTTAGGTTTTGAATTCGAAGAAACTCAAATTGCAAAACACCAAAATCATTTGTTTTGAAGAATAAATAAATCAATTATTTAAAAGGAGAAAGGAGCTAGTAACCAATTTGGGCCCTGAATTTAGAAAAAGTAAAATTGAGAAATACAGAAATTGATTGTCTTTAATATAAATAATTAAACATTTACAGGGGAACTTTTAAATAGTTAAATAATTGATTTCTGGACCAATTTTGGTTCTCAACTCTAAAGAAACTTAAATTGGGAAAGACATAATTGTTTTATCTTTAAAAAGAACAGTAAAAATTCACAAGGAAGTTTTAAAGAGTTAAGTAATCAACTTAGGTTCTGAATTTGAAGAAACTCAAATTGCAAAATACCAAAATCATTTGTTTTTAAGAATAAATAATCAATTATTTAATAGGAGAAAAGAGCTTTGAAAACGTTTCATAATCAACTTAGTAACCAATTTGGGCCCTGAATTTAGAAAAAGTAAAATTGGGAAATACAGAAATTGATTGTCTTTAATATAAATAAATAAACATTTACAGGGGACCTTTTAAATAGTTAAATAATTGATTTCTGGACCAATTTTGGTTCTCAACTCTAAAGAAACTTAAATTGGGAAAGACATAATTGTTTTATCTTTAAAAAGAACAGTAAAAATTCACAAGGAAGTTTTAAAGAGTTAAGTAATCAACTTAGGTTCTGAATTCGAAAAAACTCAAATTGCAAAATACCAAAATCATTTGTTTTTAAGAATAAATAATCAATTATTAAACAGGAGAAAAGAGCTTTGAAAACGTTTCATAATCAACTTAGTAACCAATTTGGGTTCTGAATTTAGAAAAAGTAAAATTGGGAAATACAGAAATTGATTGTCTTTAATATAAATAATTAAAAATTTACAGGGGAACTTTTAAATAGTTAAATAATTGATTTCTGGACCAATTTTGGTTCTCAACTCTAAAGAAACTTAAATTGGGAAAGACATAATTGTTTTATCTTTAAAAAGAACAGTAAAAATTCACAAGGAAGTTTTGAAGAGTTAAGTAATCAACTTAGGTTCTGAATTTGAAGAAACTCAAATTGCAAAATACCAAAATCATTTGTTTTTAAGAATAAATAATCAATTATTTAATAGGAGAAAAGAGCTTTGAAAACGTTTCATAATCAACTTAGTAACCAATTTGGGCCCTGAATTTAGAAAAAGTAAAATTGGGAAATACAGAAATTGATTGTCTTTAATATAAATAATTAAACATTTACAGGGGACCTTTTAAATAGTTAAATAATTGATTTCTGGACCAATTTTGGTTCTCAACTCTAAAGTAACTCAAATTGGGAAAGACATAATTGTTTTATCTTTAAAAAGAACAGCAAACATTCACAAGGAAGTTTTGAAGAGTTAAGTAATCAATTTAGGTTCTGAATTCGAAGAAACTCAAATTGCAAAATACCAAAATCATTTGTTTTTAAGAATAAATAATCAATTATTTAACAGGAGAAAAGAGCTTTGAAAACGTTTCATAATCAACTTAGTAACCAATTTGGGCCCTGAATTTAGAAAAAGTAAAATTGGGAAATACAGAAATTGATTGTCTTTAATATAAATAATTTAACATTTACAGGGGAACTTTTAAATAGTTAAATAATTGATTTCTGGACCAATTTTGGTTCTCAACTCTAAAGAAACTTAAATTGGGAAAGACATAATTGTTTTATCTTAAAAAAGAACAGTAAAAATTCACAAGGAAGTTTTAAAGAGTTAAGTAATCAACTTAGGTTCTGAATTCGAAGAAACTCAAATTGCAAAATACCAAAATCATTTGTTTTTAAGAATAAATAATCAATTATTTAATAGGAGAAAAGAGCTTTGAAAACGTTTCATAATCAACTTAGTAACCAATTTGGGCGCTGAATTTAGAAAATGTAAAATTGGGAAATACAGAAATTGATTGTCTTTAATATAAATAATTAAACATTTACAGGGGAACTTTTAAATAGTTAAATAATTGATTTCTGGACCAATTTTGGTTCTCAACTCTAAAGAAACTTAAATTGGGAAAGACATAATTGTTTTATCTTTAAAAAGAACAGCAAAAATTCACAAGGAAGTTTTGAAGAGTTAAGTAATCAACTTTAGGTTCTGAATTCGAAGAAACTCAAATTGCAAAATACCAAAATCATTTGTTTTTAAGAATAAATAATCAATTATTTAATAGGAGAAAAGAGCTTTGAAAACGTTTCATAATCAACTTAGTAACCAATTTGGGCCCTGAATTTAGAAAAAGTAAAATTGGAAAATACAGAAATTGATTGTCTTTAATATAAATAAATAAACATTTACAGGGAACCTTTTAAATAGTTAAATAATTGATTTCTGGACCAATTTTGGTTCTCAACTCTAAAGAAACTCAAATTGGGAAAGACATAATTGTTTTATCTTTAAAAAGAACAGCAAAAATTCACAAGGAAGTTTTGAAAAGTTAAGTAATCAACATAGGTTCTGAATTCGAAGAAACTCAAATTGCAAAATACCAAAATCATTTGTTTTTAAGAATAAATAATCAATTATTTAATAGGAGAAAAGAGCTTTGAAAACGTTTCATAATCAACTTAGTAACCAATTTGGGCTCTGAATTTAAGAAAAGTAAAATTGAGAAACACAAAAATTGATTGTCTTTAGTATAAATAATTAAACACTTACAGGGGAATTTTTAAATAGTTAAATAATTGATTTCTGGACCAATTTTGGTTCTCAACTCTAAAAAAATCAAATTGGGAAAGACAGAATTGTTTTATCTTTAAAAAGAACAGCAAAAATTTACAAGGAAGTTTTAAAGAGTTAAGTAATCAACTTAGTTTCTGAATTCGAAAAAACTCAAATTGCAAAACACAAAAATTATTTGTTTTTAAGAATAAATAATCAATTATTTAAAAGGAGAAAGGAGCTTTGAAAACGTTTCATAATCAACTTAGTAACCAATTTGGGCCCTGAATTTAGAAAAAGTAAAATTGGAAAATACAGAAATTGATTGTCTTTAATATAAATAAATAAACATTTACAGGGAACCTTTTAAATAGTTAAATAATTGATTTCTGGACCAATTTTGGTTCTCAACTCTAAAGAAACTCAAATTGGGAAAGACATAATTGTTTTATCTTTAAAAAGAACAGCAAAAATTCACAAGGAAGTTTTGAAGAGTTAAGTAATCAACTTTAGGTTCTGAATTCGAAGAAACTCAAATTGCAAAATACCAAAATCATTTGTTTTTAAGAATAAATAATCAATTATTTAATAGGAGAAAAGAGCTTTGAAAACGTTTCATAATCAACTTAGTAACCAATTTGGGCCCTGAATTTAGAAAAAGTAAAATTGGGAAATACAGAAATTGATTGTCTTTAATATAAATAATTAAACATTTACAGGGGAACTTTTAAATAGTTAAATAATTGATTTCTGGACCAATTTTGGTTCTCAACTCTAAAGAAACTCAAATTGGGAAAGACATAATTGTTTTATCTTTAAAAAGAACAGCAAAAATTCACAAGGAAGTTTTGAAGAGTTAAGTAATCAATTTAGGTTTTGAATTCGAAGAAACTCAAATTGCAAAACACCAAAATCATTTGTTTTGAAGAATAAATAAATCAATTATTTAAAAGGAAAAAGGAGCTTTCAAAACGTTTCATAATCAACTTAGTAACCAATTTGGGTCCTGAATTTAGAAAAAGTAAAATTGGGAAATACAGAAATTGATTATTTTTAATATAAATAATTAAACATTTACAGGGGAATTTTTAAATAGTTAAATAATTGATTTCTGGACCAATTTTGGTTCTCAACTCTAAAGAAACTCAAATTGGGAAAGACATAATTGTTTTATCTTTAAAAAGAGCAGCAAAAATTCACAAGGAAGTTTTGAAGAGTTAAGTAATCAACTTAGGTTCTGAATTCGAAGAAACTCAAATTGCAAAATACCAAAATCATTTGTTTTTAAGAATAAATAAATCAATTATTTAAAAGGAGAAAGGAGCTTTCAAAACGTTTTATAATCAACTTAGTAACCAATTTGGGTCCTGAATTTAGAAAAAGTAAAATTGGGAAATACAGAAATTGATTATTTTTAATATAAATAAATAAACATTTACAGGGGACCTTTTAAATAGTTAAATAATTGATTTCTGGACCAATTTTGGTTCTCAACTCTAAAGAAACTTAAATTGGGAAAGACATAATTGTTTTATCTTTAAAAAGAACAGTAAAAATTCACAAGGAAGTTTTAAAGAGTTAAGTAATCAACTTAGGTTCTGAATTCGAAGAAACTCAAATTGCAAAATACCAAAATCATTTGTTTTTAAGAATAAATAATCAATTATTTAACAGGAGAAAAGAGCTTTGAAAACGTTTCATAATCAACTTAGTAACCAATTTGGGCCCTGAATTTAGAAAAAGTAAAATTGGGAAATACAGAAATTGATTATTTTTAATATAAATAATTAAACATTTACAGGGAAATTTTTAAATAGTTAATTAATTGATTTCTCGGCCAATTTTGATTTCAACTCTGAAGAAACTCAAATTGGGAAAGACAAAATTGTTTTATCTTTAAAATCAACAGCAAAAATTTACAAGGTATTTTTAAAGAGTTTAGTAATCGACTTAGTTTCTGAATTCGAAGAAACTCAAATTGCAAAACACAAAAATTGTTAGAATAAACAATCGATCATATAAAAGGAGCTTTGAAAACGTTACGTAATCAACTTATCAACTAATTTTGCCTCTGAACGTAAGAAAAATCAAATTGGGAAACACAGAAACTGATTGTTTTTAATATAATTTGAATATGTTAACATTTACGGAGATCTTTTAAATAGTTTAATAATTGATTTCTTGACCAATTCTGGTTCTGAACTCCAAAAAAACTCAAATTGGAAAAGACAGAATTTGTCTATTTTTAAAATCAACAGCAAATTTTTCAAGGAATTTTTAAAGAGTTAAGTAATCAACTTAGGATCTGAATTTGAAGAAACTCAAATTGCAAAACAACAAAAGCATTTGTTTTTAAGAATAAATAATCAATTATTTAAAAGGAAAAGGAGTTTTGAAAACGTTTCATAATCAACTTAGTAACCAATTTGGGCCCTGAATTTAGAAAAAGTAAAATTGGGAAATACAGAAATTGATTGTCTTTAATATAAATAATTAAACATTTTATTGATTTTTCGACCAATTTTGGTTCTCAAATCTCTCTAAACTTAGGAAAAGTCAAATTGGGAAACAGAAATTTATTGTTTTGAATATAAATAATGAAAGATTTACAGCAAAAATTTACAAAAAATTTATAAAGAGTTTAGTAATCAACTCAGTTTGTAAATTCGAAAAAACTCAAATTGCAAAACACCAAAATTATTTGTTTTTAAGAATAAATCATCAATTATTTAAAAGGAGCTTTGAAAACGTTAGGAAATCAATTTTTCAACTAATTTCGGCCCAGAATTTAGGAAAACTCAAATTGGGAAATACACAAATTGATTGTCTTTAATATAAATAATTAAACATTTAGAGGCTGAATTTTAAATAGTTCAATAATTGATTTCTCGGCCAATTTTGATTTCAACTCTGAAGAAACTCAAATTGGGAAAGACAGAATTGTTTTATCTTTAAAAAGAACAGCAAAAATTTAGAAGGAGTTTTTAAAGAGTTAAGTAATCAACTTAGTTTTTGAATTCTAAAAAAGTTAAATTGCAAGTCACAAAAATTATTTGTTTTTAAGAATAAACAATCAATCATTTAAAAGGAGCTCTGAAAACGTTATAGGTAATCAACTTGTCAACCAATTTGGGCCCTAAACTTAGCAAAAGTCGTATTGGGAAACACAGAAATTGATTGATTTTCATATAAATATTTAAACATTTACAGAGGAACTTTTAAATGGTTGAATAATTGTTTTCTCGACCAATGTTGGTTTATTTGTTTTATCTTTAAAATCAACAACAAACTATTACAAGAAATTTTTGAAGAGTTAAGTAATCAACTTAGTTTCTGAATTCGAAAAAACTGAAATTGCAAAACACCGAAATTAATTGTTTTTAGAATAAACAATAAATCCTTTAAAAGGCGTTACGTTATGAACTTGTCAATCAATTTCGTCCCTGAGCTTGGGAAAAGTCAAATTGGGAAACACACAAATTGATTGTTTTTAATATAATTATTTAAACAATTACAGGGGAACATTTAAATAGTCCAATAATTAATTTCTCGACCAATTTTGGTTCTCAACTCTAAAAAACTCAAATTGGTAAAGATAGATATCTTTAAAATCAACAGCAAACATTTACAAGAGATTTTTAAAAAGTTAAGTAGCCAACTTAGGTTCTGAATTCGAAAAAATTCAAATTGCAGAACACCGAAATTAATTGTTTGTAGAATAAACAATCAATCATTTAAAAGGAACTTTGAAATCGTTACGTAATCAACTTGTCAACGAGTTTCTGAACTTTTAAAAATTACATTGGGAATCACAAAAATTGCTTGTTTTTAAAATAAATAATTAAACATCTACAAGGGAGTTTATAAATAGTTAAATAATCAATTTCTCAATTTTGGTAATCAACTCTAAAAAACACAAATTGAGAAAGACGTAACAGCAAAAATTCAGAATAAAGTAATTGAGTAATCAACTTGTCAACTAATTCAGATTTCAGATAACTTTATAAAAGTCAAATTTGAAAAGACAAAGATTCATTATTTATAGAGTACAGAACAGAAAATCTACAAGCAAGTTTTATAATCAACTTGACATGAATTGATTATCTTAACGCTTTCAGTTGGTTCATTAAAAAAATCGAAAACGAAAGACTTAGTGGCAGTTTGTTCTCTATTTACATTCGCATACATTTTACGCTTGCAGCGATGTCTATGTTGTGTGAATCGCTACTAAAGAGTCTGATGAATGCACTTATCAAAGTCGACAGTTTGATCATGAAGGCACACACTTTTTTGTTTAATAAAAAGCCGATTGGTATTTACATTTTTTTATTAAGAAAATATAAACATTTAATACGAAAAAAAAATAAACGCTTACACCTAAAGATGGT
Organism: Aquatica leii; assembly: GCA_035610365.1. Lineage (NCBI taxonomy): Eukaryota > Metazoa > Arthropoda > Insecta > Coleoptera > Lampyridae > Aquatica > Aquatica leii. The sequence continues at coordinate 13,541,697 of CM069438.1, forward strand.
AAAAAAAAGAATAAATAAAATGAGTAAGGGTGTGAAGTGTTGTGAGCGTTTAATTAGTATCCGTGCTTAACATTCTTAACGACTGCGTTAAATCCGTTGTGGTTATCAGCCGTGTATTGGACAACTCTTTTGGAACCATCAGCTTCTAACAATGTGTATTCACCCTTTACTTTGTCGCCATCACGCGTTTCCCATTGACTTTTAATGTCGTGCGTGTGCAAGTCATGTACGGCATAATCGTAATGGTAATTGGGATGTGCCTGAAAGCGGATGAAAATAGAAATTACTGCTTTGGTTGAATAACAATTAAGAGAAAAGATTGATCGGTACTTACGTGATAGTCGATGTGTTCGTCGTGTCCACCTAAATGAGTTTCGTATCCACCAAGACCGATATCGTAGCCACCTAGGTGCCCGTAACTTTCGTCACCTCCTAGGGCGTTAACAGCCACAACGATTGCGACGAGGCTTACCTTAAACAAAAATTTAAATGTTTAACCCCCCAACACACGGTGCTCAACACTTACAAGGCACTTCATGACTATACGTGTGATTATACGAATTGAATAAACCGAACTGATTCTTCCCTATACATAGTGGAGGTTTTATACTCGACATTGTGAAAGGAATTTCTTCTTTTAGCAAATTCCTCTACTTTTGTACCACCAGATATTAACATACGTATTGTGCACTATAAGACTTTCCCTTAGTTTGATGTCGCTAACTTCCTCAATCATGTTTATGTAGTAGAATATTGGTTCATTTTATCTAATGAAACAATTTGCATTCTACTTAATATTTCAACAGCGAGACCTTCGAAGTCCTTTTTCTCGCACGAGTGATCCTTTAATTTGCGTTTGCTTCACTCGCATAAATATTATGCAAGTTTATTCTTCATCGATTGCTCCTAGTTGCTGCGTTGGGATTAGTAGTTTTTAATCATTACGCCGAAGTAGGTCAGCGCTCTTCATTGTTGCAACAAGGCGTTTTAATTTTCTTTAACAACAACAAAAAAATGTAATTCAGACGCGGGTAGGCGTTAGGAAAGCTGCCTTGAACTTGTCAAGTTTACTTAGAAATTAATAACTTTCTCAATTAGAGTTGCGTAACTACAAGCAGGTACGTGTTAGATTTTTAAGCGGATCATGTAGAAATCACGTACAACAAAAACGACATACAATAAACATTGTAAATAAACAGCTGAACGATATTTATAGTTTAATTTCTTTTTAAACGTGTGAAAGTGACTGCCATTACGAAATGTTTTCTTTACAATAGTAAAAACTCGGGCACATTATCATGTGTGTAAAATTTTATTGTAATTACATGTGCGCCAGAAATTCAATAGTTAATGGACCATTACGTCTGCCAGTTCACTTTAGAATTCCGTCGTTGTGACCAAATCGTAATTGCGACAGAATGTGTTTTTTTGACCGAGTTTAAATTTGCACTAAATTATGACATATTAATTTGCATGTGTGCGGAACAAAAGAGTCGGTTTCTCATGGTTTACTTTTTTTGCAAAAATAGTCTTCCTGCATTGGTTTCACTAGAAAAATTGCAATTGCTATTGAAGCGAACAATGAGAATTCTTTTGATCGCCGATTACGGCTTCGTTTGGAAGCAAAAGCTTCTGGTTGACCCAGATTTTCAGGTGGACTTCTGGTAATCACTCGCATGTTTTGTAGCTTTGAGTAATTAACACCTACATGCAGGCAAAAATTAAATAATCTTTAAAAAAAACACAAATTTATTGACCGTTTCCTTGCAGAAAAACAAACAACTTAATCAATATAGATTTTTTTCTTTTATATAAATAAGAGGCGATGCTTTATCAACCATTTTCCGAGACTACGTTTTACTATTTTTAGGAGACTTTATGATGTCAAACCTATACGAATAAATAGTTAAGATGGCTTTTAAGAGTGTTTGTTTTTTCCATCTATGTAAATAAAAGAATATATATTTTGGAGAGCAAAATTTTATTAAAAAACGTAGCGACTGGTGCAGAGATAGTTGTTTTTTCTTCGTTTCGTATCTTTCAGGTAATTCTACGATTTCAGCTCTCGTAAACAGATATTTAAGATGATCTTTGAGAGCGTTTGGTTTTCTATTTCTGTATAAATAACAGACAGTAGAAAGATAACTTTATTAAGAAATGTATTGGCTGTCTTTTGGATTAAATGTCGTTTTTCAAACAACTTTATGATTTATAGGCAATAAACAGTTAACCTGGCTTTTTACTTCTATCTGAAAAACGATACTTTTCTGAACGGAAAACTTTTGTATAATTATTGTTTTGGACCATTTTCAGAAACGATATTTCTTAGAGGAAAAAAGCTTGTTTGTTTTCTAAAACTTGAATATGCCATTGTTTTTGTAATTTCAGAGTTAAGCACTGCATTGCTAAATTTCGTGTTTTTTTGTTTTATAACTAACAAATGCTATTTTTAAAAAGGATAATTTTATCCAAAAATCTGTTGACTATTTTCTAACGTTAAAAATCGCCGTTAACAACTTCATAACTTTAAGTTTAAGCAATGATATAGTTAATTTCTATTTTTATTGTTATTTTTTTGTGATATAAATAAAAAATGATGTGTTTTAGAAAAAAATATAATTTCAGTGTTTATCGATTATTTTCTTAACTGAAATTTGTCGTTTTTTAGCTCACTTTATAATTTCATATGTAAGCAATATACAGTTAAACCGCTTTACTTTTCTTATTCTTTTTTTTATACATATAAAACGATATTTAAAAAAAAAATATGCAAAAATGATTTGTTTATTTTCTAAAACTAGATTTTACTATTTTCAACTAATTTGCTTTGCTTTTTGAAAATATACTTTGACTTTTTCGGATACAAAATTTGGCATTTTCCATAACTTTAATTTTAGAGATAAACAACGAATACTTAAGCATGGTTTTAATAGTTTTCTCTTTTTCTTCCATGTAAATATTTAAGGACAGTTTTTATAGGTAGACATTTTATTAAAAATAAAGTTGACTTTTTTGCAAACTTAAAATTTACCATTTTCTAGCCAATACTTTACAATTTACGAGCTAGGCAACAGGTGGTGAAGCAAGGTTTTAAGATTTTGGTTTTTCTATGTGAGTGAAAAACGACAGTTTTTTTATAGAGACAAATTTCATTCAAATTAAAGTTAATCTTTTTTGAAAACTAAAATTTGCCATTTTTTATTCAACTTTATCATTTTAAAGCTAGACAACAAATGGTAAAGCGACGTTTTAAGAGTTTTTTTTCTATGTGAATAAAAAACGATAGTTTTTATACAGAGACAAACTTAATTGAAAAAGTTGATCTTTTTTGGAAAATAAAATTTGCCATTTTTTATTCAATTTTATAATTTTAGAGCTAGACAACAAATGGTAAAGCAACGTTTTAAGAGTTTTTTTTCTATGTGAATAAATAACGATAGTTTTTTTATAGAGACTAATTTAATTGAAATTAAAGTTGATCTTTTTTGGAAACTTAAATTTGTCATTCTCTATCCAACTTTATAATTCTAGAGCTAAGGAACAAATGACTAAGCAACGTTTAAGAGTTTTTCTTCTTTTATGTGAATAAAAAACGATAGTTTTTATATAAAGACAAATCTAATTTAAAATATAGTTGACCTTTTTTAGAAAATAAAATTTTTCATTTTCTACCCAACTTTAAAATTTTATAGCTAGACAACAAATGGTAAAGCAACGTTTTAGGAGTTTTTTTTTATTTGATGATATAATGATAGTTTTTAATAGCGAAAGGTTTTAATTGCAAATAATATTGACCTTTTTTGCAAAATTATAATTAACCATTTACCAATCAACTTTACAATTTTAGAGCTAGGAAACAAATGATTAAACAACGTTTTAAGAGTTTTGTTTCTTCTATGTGAATAAAAAATGATAGCTGTTATATAAAGACAAACTTAATTGAAATTAAAGTTGATTTCTTTTAGAAACTAAAATTTGCTATTTTCTACCCAACTCTATAATTTTAGAGCTAGACAACAAATGGTAAAGCAATGTTTTGGGAGTTTTCTTTTATATGTTGATATATAAGGGTGGTTTTTTTATAGCGAAACGTTTTAATTGCAAATAAAGTTGACCATTTTTGCAAAATTATAATTTACTATTTCCCACCCAACTTTACAATTTTAGAGCTAAGGAACAAATGACTAAGCAACGTTTAAGAGTTTTTCTTCTTTTATGTGAATAAAAAACGATAGTTTTTTATATAAAGACAAATTTAATTTAAAATATAGTTGACCTTTTTTAGAAATTAAAATTTTTCATTTTCTACTCAACTTTAAAATTTTATAGCTAGACAACAAATGGTAAAGCAATGTTTTAGGAGTTTTCTTTTATATGTTGATATATAAGGGTGGTTTTTTTATAGCGAAACGTTTTAATTGCAAATAAAGTTGACCATTTTTGCAAAATTATAATTTACTATTTCCCACCCAACTTTACAATTTTAGAGCTAAGGAACAAATGACTAAGCAACGTTTAAGAGTTTTTCTTCTTTTATGTGAATAAAAAACGATAGTTTTTTATATAAAGACAAATTTAATTTAAAATATAGTTGACCTTTTTTAGAAATTAAAATTTTTCATTTTCTACCCAACTTTAAAATTTTATAGCTAGACAACAAATGGTAAAGCAACGTTTTAGGAGTTTTTTTTTATTTAATGATATAATGATAGTTTTTAATAGCGAAACGTTTTAATTGCAAATATAAAATTGACCTTTTTTGCAAAATTATAATTAACCATTTACCAATCAACTTTACAATTTTAGAGCTAGGAAACAAATGATTAAGCAACGTTTTAAGAGTTTTGTTTCTTCTATGTGAATAAAAAATGATAGCTTTTATATAAAGACAAACTTAATTGAAATTAAAGTTGATTTCTTTTAGAAACTAAAATTTGCTATTTTCTACCCAACTCTATAATTTTAGAGCTAGACAACAAATGGTAAAGCAATGTTTTAGGAGTTTTCTTTTATATGTTGATATATAAGGGTAGTTTTTTTTATAGCGAAACGTTTTAATTGCAAATAAAGTTGACCATTTTTGCAAAATTATAATTTACTATTTCCCATCCAACTTTACAATTTTAGAGCTAAGGAACAAATGACTAAGCAACGTTTAAGGGTTTTTCTTCTTTTATGTGAATAAAAAACGATAGTTTTTTATATAAAGACAAATTTAATTTAAAATATAGTTGACCTTTTTTAGAAATTAAAATTTTTCATTTTCTACCCAACTTTAAAATTTTATAGCTAGACAACAAATGGTAAAGCAACGTTTTAGGAGTTTTTTTTATTTGATGATATAATGATAGTTTTTAATAGCGAAACGTTTTAATTGCAAATAAAATTGACCTTTTTTGCAAAATTATAATTAACCATTTACCAATCAACTTTACAATTTTAGAGCTAGGGAACAAATGATTAAGCAACGTTTTAAGAGTTTGTTTCTTCTATGTGAATAAAAAACGATAGCTTTTATATAAAGACAAACTTAATTGAAATTAAAGTTGATTTTTTTTAGAAACTAAAATTTGCTATTTTCTACCCAACTATATAACTTTAGAGCTAGACAACAAATGGTAAAGCAATGTTTTAGGAGTTTTCTTTTATTTTATGATATAATGATAGTTTTTGATAGCGAAACGTTTTAATTGCAAATAAAATTTACCTTTTTTTGCAAAATTATAATGAACCATTTCCCAATCAACTTTACAATTTTAGAGCTAGGAAACAAATGATTAAGCAACGTTTTAAGAGTTTTGTTTCTTCTATGTGAATAAAAAACGATAGCTTTTATATAAAGACAAACTTAATTGAAATTAAAGTTGATTTTTTTAGAAACTAAAATTTGCTATTTTCTACCCAACTCTATAACTTTAGAGCTAGACAACAAATGGTAAAGCAATGTTTTAGGAGTTTTCTTTTATATGTTGATATGTAAGGGTAGTTTTTTTATAGCGAAACGTTTTAATTGCAAATAAAGTTGACCATTTTTGCAAAATTATAATTTACTATTTCCCACCCAACTTTACAATTTTAGAGCTAAGGAACAAATGACTAAGTAACGTTTAAGAGTTTTTCTTCTTCTATGTGAATAAAAAACGATAGTTTTTATATAGAGACAAATTTAATTTAAAATATAGTTGACTTTTTTTAAAAAATAAAATTTTCCATTTTCTACCCAACTTTAAAATTTTATAGCTAGACAACAAATGGTAAAGCAACGTTTTAGGAGTTTTTTTTTATTTTATGATATAATGATAGTTTTTGATAGCGAAACGTTTTAATTGCAAATAAAATTGTCCTTTTTTTGCAAAATTATAATTAACCATTTCCTAATCAACTTTACAATTTTAGAGCTAGGAAACAAATGATTAAGCAACGTTCTAGAGTTTTGTTTCTTCTATGTGAATAAAAAATGATAGCTTTTATATAAAGACAAACTTAATTGAAATTAAAGTTGATTTTTTTTAGAAACTAAAATTTGCTATTTTCTACCCAACTCTATAATTTTAGAGCTAGACAACAAATGGTAAAGCAATGTTTTAGGAGTTTTCTTTTATATGTTGATATATAAGGGTGGTTTTTTTATAGCGAAACGTTTTAATTGCAAATAAAGTTGACCATTTTTGCAAAATTATAATTTACTATTTCCCACCCAACTTTACAATTTTAGAGCTAAGGAACAAATGACTAAGCAACGTTTAAGAGTTTTTCTTCTTTTATGTGAATAAAAAACGATAGTTTTTTATATAAAGACAAATTTAATTTAAAATATAGTTGACCTTTTTTAGAAATTAAAATTTTTCATTTTCTACCCAACTTTAAAATTTTATAGCTAGACAACAAATGGTAAAGCAACGTTTTAGTAGTTTTTTTTTTATTTGATGATATAATGATAGTTTTTAATAGCGAAACGTTTTAATTGCAAATAAAATTGACCTTTTTTGCAAAATTATAATTAACCATTTACCAATCAACTTTACAATTTTAGAGCTAGGAAACAAATGATTAAGCAACGTTTTAAGAGTTTTGTTTCTTCTATGTGAATAAAAAATGATAGCTTTTATATAAAGACAAACTTAATTGAAATTAAAGTTGATTTTTTTTAGAAACTAAAATTTGCTATTTTCTACCCAACTGTATAATTTTAGAGCTAAACAACAAATGGTACAGCCACGTTTAAGGAGTTTTCTTTTATTTGATGATATATAATGATAGTTTTTTTTATAGCGAAACTTTTTAATTGTAAATAAAATTGACTTTATTTACAAAAATTTACAAAATTATAATTAAATCCCAACCAACTTTACAATTTTAGAACTAGGGAAGAAATGATTAAGCAAAGTTTTAAGAGTTTTTTTCTTCTGGGTGAATAAAAAACGCTAGTTTCTATATAGAGACAAACTTAATTGAAAATAAAGTTGACCTTTTTAGGAAATTAAAATTTGCCATTTTCCATTCAACTTTATAATTTTAGAGCTAGGCAACAAATGGTAAAGCAACGTTTTAGGAGTTTTCTTTTATATGTTGATATATAAGGGTGGTTTTTTTATAGCGAAACGTTTTATTTGCAAATAAAGTTGACCATTTTTGCAAAATTATAATTTACTATTTCCCACCCAACTTTACAATTTTAGAGCTAAGGAACAAATGACTAAGCAACGTTTAAGAGTTTTTCTTCTTTTATGTGAATAAAAAACGATAGTTTTTTATATAAAGACAAATTTAATTTAAAATATAGTTGACCTTTTTTAGAAATTAAAATTTTTCATTTTCTACCCAACTTTAAAATTTTATAGCTAGACAACAAATGGTAAAGCAACGTTTTAGGAGTTTTTTTTTATTTAATGATATAATGATAGTTTTTAATAGCGAAACGTTTTAATTGCAAATATAAAATTGACATTTTTTGCAAAATTATAATTAACCATTTACCAATCAACTTTACAATTTTAGAGCTAGGAAACAAATGATTAAGCAACGTTTTAAGAGTTTTGTTTCTTCTATGTGAATAAAAAATGATAGCTTTTATATAAAGACAAACTTAATTGAAATTAAAGTTGATTTCTTTTAGAAACTAAAATTTGCTATTTTCTACCCAACTCTATAATTTTAGAGCTAGACAACAAATGGTAAAGCAATGTTTTAGGAGTTTTCTTTTATATGTTGATATATAAGGGTAGTTTTTTTTATAGCGAAACGTTTTAATTGCAAATAAAGTTGACCATTTTTGCAAAATTATAATTTACTATTTCCCATCCAACTTTACAATTTTAGAGCTAAGGAACAAATGACTAAGCGACGTTTAAGAGTTTTTCTTCTTTTATGTGAATAAAAACCAAGGGTTTTATATAGAGACAAATTTAATTTAAAATATAGTTGACCTTTTTTAGAAAATAAAATTTTCCATTTTCTACCCAACTTTAAAATTTTATAGCTAGACAACAAATGGTAAAGCAACGTTTTAGGAGTTTTTTTTATTTGATGATATAATGATAGTTTTTAATAGCGAAACGTTTTAATTGCAAATAAAATTGACCTTTTTTTGCAAAATTATAATTAACCATTTCCCAATCAACTTTACAATTTTAGAGCTAGGGAACAAATGATTAAGCAACGTTTTAAGAGTTTTTGTTCTATGTGAATAAAAAACGATAGCTTTTATATAAAGACAAACTTAATTGAAATTAAAGTTGATTTCTTTTAGAAACTAAAATTTGCTATTTTCTACCCAACTCTATAATTTTAGAGCTAGACAACAAATGGTAAAGCAACGTTTTAGGAGCTTTTTTTTATTTGATGATATAATGATAGTTTTTAATAGCGAAACGTTTTAATTGCAAATAAAATTGACCTTTTTTTGCAAAATTATAATTAACCATTTCCCAATCAACTTTACAATTTTAGAGCTAGGAAACAAATGATTAAGCAACGTTTTAAGAGTTTTGTTTCTTCTATGTGAATAAAAAATGATAGCTTTTATATAAAGACAAACTTAATTGAAATTAAAGTTGATTTCTTTTAGAAACTAAAATTTGCTATTTTCTACCCAACTCTATAATTTTAGAGCTAGACAACAAATGGTAAAGCAATGTTTTAGGAGTTTTCTTTTATATGTTGATACATAAGGGTAGTTTTTTTTATAGCGAAACGTTTTAATTGCAAATAAAGTTGACCATTTTTGCAAAATTATAATTTACTATTTCCCACCCAACTTTACAATTTTAGAGCTAAGGAACAAATTACTAAGCGACGTTTAAGAGTTTTTCTTCTTTTATGTGAATAAAAACCAAGGGTTTTATATAGAGACAAATTTAATTTAAAATATAGTTGACCTTTTTTAGAAAATAAAATTTTCCATTTTCTACCCAACTTTAAAATTTTATAGCTAGACAACAAATGGTAAAGCAACGTTTTAGGAGTTTTTTTTATTTGATGATATAATGATAGTTTTTAATAGCGAAACGTTTTAATTGCAAATAAAATTGACCTTTTTTTGCAAAATTATAATTAACCATTTCCCAATCAACTTTACAATTTTAGAGCTAGGGAACAAATGATTAAGCAACGTTTTAAGAGTTTTTGTTCTATGTGAATAAAAAACGATAGCTTTTATATAAAGACAAACTTAATTGAAATTAAAGTTGATTTCTTTTAGAAACTAAAATTTGCTATTTTCTACCCAACTCTATAATTTTAGAGCTAGACAACAAATGGTAAAGCAACGTTTTAGGAGCTTTTTTTTATTTGATGATATAATGATAGTTTTTAATAGCGAAACGTTTTAATTGCAAATAAAATTGACCTTTTTTTGCAAAATTATAATTAACCATTTCCCAATCAACTTTACAATTTTAGAGCTAGGAAACAAATGATTAAGCAACGTTTTAAGAGTTTTGTTTCTTCTATGTGAATAAAAAATGATAGCTTTTATATAAAGACAAACTTAATTGAAATTAAAGTTGATTTCTTTTAGAAACTAAAATTTGCTATTTTCTACCCAACTCTATAATTTTAGAGCTAGACAACAAGTGGTAAAGCAATGTTTTAGGAGTTTTCTTTTATATGTTGATACATAAGGGTAGTTTTTTTTATAGCGAAACGTTTTAATTGCAAATAAAGTTGGCCATTTTTGCAAAATTATAATTTACTATTTCCCACCCAACTTTACAATTTTAGAGCTAAGGAACAAATTACTAAGCGACGTTTAAGAGTTTTTCTTCTTTTATGTGAATAAAAACCAAGGGTTTTATATAGAGACAAATTTAATTTAAAATATAGTTGACCTTTTTTAGAAAATAAAATTTTCCATTTTCTACCCAACTTTAAAATTTTATAGCTAGACAACAAATGGTAAAGCAACGTTTTAGGAGTTTTTTTTATTTGATGATATAATGATAGTTTTTAATAGCGAAACGTTTTAATTGCAAATAAAATTGACCTTTTTTTGCAAAATTATAATTAACCATTTCCCAATCAACTTTACAATTTTAGAGCTAGGAAACAAATGATTAAGCAACGTTTTAAGAGTTTTGTTTCTTCTATGTGAATAAAAAATGATAGCTTTTATATAAAGACAAACTTAATTGAAATTAAAGTTGATTTCTTTTAGAAACTAAAATTTGCTATTTTCTACCCAACTCTATAATTTTAGAGCTAGACAACAAATGGTAAAGCAATGTTTTAGGAGTTTTCTTTTATATGTTGATATATAAGTGTGGTTTTTTTATAGCGAAACGTTTTAATTGCAAATAAAGTTGACCATTTTTGCAAAATTATAATTTACTAATTCCCACCCAACTTTACAATTTTAGAGCTAAGGAACAAATGACTAAGCAACGTTTAAGAGTTTTTCTTCTTTTATGTGAATAAAAAACGATAGTTTTTTATATAAAGACAAATTTAATTTAAAATATAGTTGACCTTTTTTAGAAAATAAAATTTTTCATTTTCTACCCAACTTTAAAATTTTATAGCTAGACAACAAATGGTAAAGCAACGTTTTAGGAGTTTTCTTCTATTTAGATATATAAGGATATTTTGTTATAAAGAGACACTTTCTTAAAACAGAATTGACTTTTTTAAAGTTAAGTTGACCATTTTTGCAAAATTCTAATTTACTATTTCCCAACCAACTTTACAATTTTAGAGCTAGGGTACAAATGGTTAAGCAAAGTTTTAATATTTTTTTTCTTCTATGTATATAAAAACGATAGCTTTTTTTATAGAGACAAATTTAATTGAAAGTAAAATTGATCTTTTTTGGAAACTAAAATTTGCAATTTTCTATTCAACTTTACTATTTTAGAGCTAGGCAACAGATATGTTTAAGCAATGTTTTAAGATTGTTTTCTTTCTTCTACGTTAATAAATAACGATCGTTTTTTTATAGAGACAAACATAATTGAAAATGAATTCGGAAACTATAATTTTATGAAAACAAATTGCGATTGCAATACTGTACTTATAGAAAGTAAACAGGCTTATTTAGAGAGGAAATTTTTATCAAAAATTTTTTGAATTGTTTTTGGGTTTGGAAATTGCCCTTTATTATGTACCTTTTTAATTTCCAGTCAGAAGTAGGCAGCAAATAGTTAAGTTTTGTGTTTTTTCTTCTTCGTATATTGTAAACGCGGTATTTCTTTAAAGAGTAAAATCTTATTCAAAAATTTGTCGACTGTTTTTCTATCTGAAAATTGCCATTTTTCAACTATTTTTATTATTTTTGTTGGGCAATTAATAGTTTACCTTCATTTTGGAACTTTAAAAACCGATATGTATTTAAAGAGGAAAACTTTATTGAAAAATGTTTCTATTTTCTGAATCCATATTTTTAGGTACAAACTTTATAATTTCAGAACTAGGCAACAAACAGTAAATGTTGTTTAAAAGTTCTTCTTCTTTTCTTCAAACATATACAGACAGTTTCTGTATATGGAGAAGACCATTTATTAACTAATTTTATAATTTCAGAGCTAGGCAACAAACATTTAAGTTTACACACTTTATTCAAAAATTTGTCGAATGTTTTCTGGATCTGGAAATTGCCATTTTTTAACGAACTTTATAGTTTTAGAGCTAGGGAAAAACAGTTAAGATTTGTTTTATAAAGCTGTTTTTTTTTCGTATATACAAAAAAAATTATAGCGAGAGAAATACAATTCAAAAATTTGTCGAATGTTTTCTGGATTTGAAAATTGCCATTTTTTAACGAACTTTATAGTTTTAGAGCTAGGGACAAACAGTTAAGATTTGTTTTATAAAGCTGTCTTTTTTTGTATATAGAAAAAAAATTATTGCGAGAGAGACAATTCAAAATTTTGTCGACTGTTTTCTAGATCTGGAAATTGCCATTTTTTAACGAACTTTATCATTTTAGAGTTAGGCAACAAACATGGTGTTTTTAGAACTTTTTTTTTCTTTTACGTATATAAAAACCGATATTTACATATTTAAGAAGAAAAATTGCATGCAAAAATTTGTTGATTGTTTTTGTTTTTTCACTTTTTTCACAACTAGGCAACAAACAGTAATTTTTGTTTAAAAGTTTTTTTTTAAACATTTATCGACTGTTTTCTGTATCTGGAGAAGACGATTTATTAACTAATTTTATAATTTCAGAGCTAGGCAACAAACATTTAAGTTTACACACTTTATTCAAAAATTTGTCGAATGTTTTCTGGATCTGGAAATTGCCATTTTTTAACGAACTTTATAGTTTTGGAGCTAGGGACAAACAGTTAAGATTTGTTTTATAAAGCTGTTTTTTTTCGTATATACAAAAAAAATTATAGCGAGAGAAATACAATTCAAAATTTTGTCGACTGTTTTCTAGATCGGGCAATTGCCATTTTTTTAACGAACTTTATAGTTTTAGAGCTAGGGAAAAACAGTTAAGATTTGTTTTATAAGACTGGTTTTTTTTCGTATATAGAAAAAAAATTATTGCGAGAGAAAGACAATTCAAAATTTTGTCGACTGTTTTCTAGATCTGGAAATTGCCATTTTTTAACGAACTTTATCATTTTAGAGTTAGGCAACAAACATGGTGTTTTTAGAACTTTTTTTTTCTTTTACGTATATAAAAACCGATATTTACATATTTAAGAAGAAAAATTGCATGCAAAAATTTGTCGACTGTTTTTGTTTTTTCACTTTTTTCACAACTAGGCAACAAACAGTAATTTTTGTTTAAAAGTTTTTTTTTAAACATTTATCGACTGTTTTCTGTATCTGGAGAAGACGATTTATTAACTAATTTTATAATTTCAGAGCTAAGCAACAAACATTTAAGTTTACACACTTTATTCAAAAATTTGTCGAATGTTTTCTGGATCTGGAAATTGCCATTTTTTAACGAACTTTATAGTTTTGGAGCTAGGGACAAACAGTTAAGATTTGTTTTATAAAGCTGTCTTTTTTTGTATATAGAAAAAAAATTATTGCGAGAGAGACAATTCAAAATTTTGTCGACTGTTTTCTAGATCTGGAAATTGCCATTTTTTAACGAACTTTATCATTTTAGAGTTAGGCAACAAACATGGTGTTTTTAGAACTTTTTTTTTCTTTTACGTATATAAAAACCGATATTTACATATTTAAGAAGAAAAATTGCATGCAAAAATTTGTCGACTGTTTTTGTTTTTTCACTTTTTTCACAACTAGGCAACAAACAGTAATTTTTGTTTAAAAGTTTTTTTTTAAACATTTATCGACTGTTTTCTGTATCTGGAGAAGACGATTTATTAACTAATTTTATAATTTCAGAGCTAAGCAACAAACATTTAAGTTTACACACTTTATTCAAAAATTTGTCGAATGTTTTCTGGATCTGGAAATTGCCATTTTTTAACGAACTTTATAGTTTTGGAGCTAGGGACAAACAGTTAAGATTTGTTTTATAAAGCTGTCTTTTTTTGTATATAGAAAAAAATTTATTGCGAGAGAAAGACAATTCAAAATTTTGTCGACTGTTTTCTAGATCTGGAAATTGCCATTTTTTAACGAACTTTATCATTTTAGAGTTAGGCAACAGACATGGTGTTTTTAGAACTTTTTTTTTCTTTTACGTATATAAAAACCGATATTTACATATTTAAGAAGAAAAATTGCATGCAAAAATTTGTTGACTGTTTTTGTTTTTTCACTTTTTTCACAACTAGGCAACAAACAGTAATTTTTGTTTAAAAGTTTTTTTTTAAACATTTATCGACTGTTTTCTGTATCTGGAGAAGACGATTTATTAACTAATTTTATAATTTCAGAGCTAGGCAACAAACATTTAAGTTTACACACTTTATTCAAAAATTTGTCGAATGTTTTCTGGATCTGGAAATTGCCATTTTTTAACGAACTTTATAGTTTTGGAGCTAGGGACAAACAGTTAAGATTTGTTTTATAAAGCTGGTTTTTTTTTGTTCATACAAAAGAAATTATAGCGAGAGAAATACAATTCAAAATTTTGTCGACTGTTTTCTAGATCTGGCAATTGCCATTTTTTAACGAACTTTATAGTTTTAGAGCTAGGGAAAAACAGTTAAGATTTGTTTTATAAGACTGGTTTTTTTTCGTATATAGAAAAAAAATTATTGCGAGAGAAAGACAATTCAAAATTTTGTCGACTGTTTTCTAGATCTGGAAATTGCCATTTTTTAACGAACTTTATCATTTTAGAGTTAGGCAACAAACATGGTGTTTTTAGAACTTTTTTTTTCTTTTACGTATATAAAAACCGATATTTACATATTTAAGAAGAAAAATTGCATGCAAAAATTTGTCGACTGTTTTTGTTTTTTCACTTTTTTCACAACTAGGCAACAAACAGTAATTTTTGTTTAAAAGTTTTTTTTTTAAACATTTAACGACTGTTTTCTGTATCTGGAGAAGACGATTTATTAACTAATTTTATAATTTCAGAGCTAGGCAACAAACATTTAAGTTTACACACTTTAGTCAAAAATTTGTCGACTGTTTTCTAGATCTGGTAATTGCTATTTTTTTTAACGAACTTTATAGTTTTAGAGCTAGGGAAAAACAGTTAAGATTTGTTTTATAAGACTGGTTTTTGTCGTATATAGAAAAAAAAATTATTGCGAAAGAAATACAATTCAAAATTTTGTCGACAGTTTTCTAGATCTGGAAATTGCCATTTTTTAACGAACTTTATCATTTTAGAGTTAGGCAACAAACATGGTGTTTTTAGAACTTTTTTTTTCTTTTACGTATATAAAAACCGATATTTATTTAAGAAGAAAAATTGCATGCAAAAATTTGTCGACTGTTTTTGTTTTTTCACTTTTTTCACAACTAGACAACAAACGGTAATTTTTGTTTAAAAGTTTTTTTTTTAAACATTTATCGACTGTTTTCTGTATCTGGAGAAGACGATTTATTAACTAATTTTATAATTTCAGAGCTAGGCAACAAACATTTAAGTTTACACACTTTATTCAAAAATTTGTCGAATGTTTTCTGGATCTGGAAATTGCCCTTTTTTTAACGAACTTTATAGTTTTAGAGCTAGGGACAAACAGTTAAGATTTGTTTTATAAAGCTGTCTTTTTTTGTATATAGAAAAAAATTATTGCGAGAGAAAGACAAAATTAAAAATTTTGTCGACTGTTTTTTAGATCTGGAAATTGCCATTTTTTAACGAACTTTATCATTTTAGAGCTAGGCAACAAACATGGTGTTTTTAGAACTTTCTTTTTCTTTTACGTATATAAAAACCGATATTTATTTAAGAAGAAAAATTGCATGCAAAAATTTGTCGACTGTTTTTGTTTTTTCACTTTTTTCACAACTAGACAACAAACAGTAATTTTTGTTTAAAAGTTTTTTTTTTAAACATTTATCGACTGTTTTCTGTATCTGGAGAAGACGATTTATTAACTAATTTTATAATTTCAGAGCTAGGCAACAAACATTTAAGTTTACACACTTTATTCAAAAATTTGTCGAATGTTTTCTGGATCTGGAAATTGCCATTTTTTAACGAACTTTATAGTTTTAGAGCTAGGGACAAACAGTTAAGATTTGTTTTATAAAGCTGGTTTTTTTCGTATATAGAAAAAAAATTATAGCGAGAGAAATACAATACAAAATTTTGTCGACTGTTTTCTAGATCTGGCAATTGTCATTTTTTTAAGGAACTTTATAGTTTTAGAGCTAGGGGAAAACAATTAAAATTTGTTTTATAAGACTGGTTTTTTTCGTATATAGAAAAAAATTATTGCGAGAGAAAGACAATTCAAAATTTTGTCGACTGTTTTCTAGATCTGGAAATTGCCATTTTTTAACGAACTTTATCATTTTAGAGCTAGGCAACAAACATGGTGTTTTTAGAACTTTTTTTTTCTTTTACGTATATAAAAACCGATATTTATTTAAGAAGAAAAATTGCATGCAAAAATTTGTTGATTGTTTTTGTTTTTTCACTTTTTTCACAACTAGGCAACAAACAGTAATTTTTGTTTAAAAGTTTTTTTTTAAACATTTAACGACTGTTTTCTGTATCTGGAGAAGACGATTTATTAACTAATTTTATAATTTTAGAGCTAGGCAACAAACATTTAAGTTTACACACTTTAGTCAAAAATTTGTCGACTGTTTTCTAGATCTGGTAATTGCAATTTTTTTTAAGGAACTTTATAGTTTTAGATCTAGGGAAAAACAGTTAAGATTTGTTTTATAAGACTGGTTTTTGTCGTATATAGAAAAAAAGATTATTGCGAAAGAAATACAATTCAAAATTTTGTCGACAGTTTTCTAGATCTGGAAATTGCCATTTTTTAACGAACTTTATCATTTTAGAGCTAGGAAACAAACATGGTGTTTTTAGAACTTTTTTTTTCTTTTACGTATATAAAAACCGATATTTATTTAAGAAGAAAAATTGCATGCAAAAATTTGTCGACTGATTTTGTTTTTTCACTTTTTTCACAACTAGGCAACAAACAGTAATTTTTGTTTAAAAGTTTTTTTTTAAACATTTATCGACTGTTTTCTGTATCTGGAGAAGACGATTTATTAACTAATTTTATAATTTCAGAGCTAGGCAACAAACATTTAAGTTTACACACTTTATTCAAAAATTTGTCGAATGTTTTCTGGATCTGGAAATTGCCATTTTTTAACGAACTTTATAGTTTTAGAGCTAGGGACAAACAGTTAAGATTTGTTTTATAAAGCTGTCTTTTTTTGTATATAGAAAAAAAATTTTTGCGAGAGAAAGACAATTCAAAATTTTGTCGACTGTTTTCTAGATCTGGAAGTTGCCATTTTTTAACGAAGTTTATCATTTTAGAGGTAGGCAACAAACATGGTGTTTTTAGAACTTTTTTTTTTACGTATATAAAAACCGATATTTATTTAAGAAGAAAAATTGCATGCAAAAATTTGTCGACTGTTTTTGTTTTTTCACTTTTTTCACAACTAGGCAACAAACAGTAATTTTTGTTTAAAAGTTTTTTTTTAAACATTTATCGACTGTTTTCTGTATCTGGAGAAGACGATTTATTAACTAATTTTATAATTTCAGAGCTAGGCAACAAACATTTAAGTTTACACACTTTATTCAAAAATTTGTCGAATGTTTTCTGGATCTGGAAATTGCCATTTTTTAACGAACTTTATAGTTTTAGAGCTAGGGACAAACAGTTAAGATTTGTTTTATAAAGCTGGTTTTTTTTTGTTCATACAAAAGAAATTATAGCGAGAGAAATACAATTCAAAAGTTTGTCGACTGTTTTCTACATCTGGCAATTGCCATTTTTTTAACGAATTTTATAGTTTTAGAGCTAAGCAAAAACAGTTAAGATTTGTTTTATAAGGCTGGTTTTTTTCGTAATAGGAAAAAAAATTATTGCGAGAGAAAGACAATTCAAAATTTTGTCGACTGTTTTCTAGATCTGGAAATTGCCATTTTTTAACGAAGTTTATTATTTTAGAGCTAGGCAACAAACATGGTGTTTTTAGAACTTTTTTTTTCTTTTACGTATATAAAAACCGATATTTATTTAAGAAGAAAAATTGCATGCAAAAATTTGTCGACTGTTTTTGTTTTTTCACTTTTTTCACAACTAGGCAACAAACAGTAATTTTTGTTTAAAAGTTTTATTTAAACATTTATCGACTGTTTTCTGTATCTGGAGAAGACGATTTATTAACTAATTTTATAATTTTAGAGCTAGGCAACAAACATTTAAGTTTACACACTTTATTCAAAAATTTGTCGAATGTTTTCTGGATCTGGAAATTGCCATTTTTTAACGAACTTTATAGTTTTAGAACTAGGGACAAACAGTTAAGATTTGTTTTATAAAGCTGTCTTTTTTTGTATATAGAAAAAAAATTATTGCGAGAGAAAGACAATTCAAAATTTTGTCGACCGTTTTCTAGATCTGGAAATTGCCATTTTTTAACGAAGTTTATCATTTTAGAGGTAGGCAACAAACATGGTGTTTTTAGAAGTTTTTTTTTCTTTTACGTATATAAAAACCGATATTTATTTAAGAAGAAAAATTGTACGCAAAAATTTGTCGACTGTTTTTGTTTTTTCACTTTTTTCACAACTAGGCAACAAACAGTAAGTTTTGTTTAAAAGTTTTTCTTCTTCAAACATTGATCGACTGCTTTCTGCATCTAGAGAAGATCATTTGTTAACTAATTTTATAATTTCAGAGCTAGACAACAAGCATTTAAGTTATATTTTATTTAAACATTTGTCGACTGTTTTTGGGATCTGGAAATTGCCATTTTTTAACGAACTTTATAATTTTAGAGCTAGACAACAAACATGTTTTCTTTTAGAACTTTGTATTTTCTTCTACGTATATAAAAACCGATATTTATCTAAAGAGGAACTTTGTTTGCAAAAATTTGTCAATTGTTTTTCTATCTTAAAGTTGCCATTTTTTAACTAACTTCGGAATTTTTATTACGCAATTAATAGTTGAGTTTCATCTTAGAATTTTGTTTTTTCTTCTACGTATATAAAAACCAGTATTTATTTAAACAGGAAAAGATTATTCAAAAATTTTCTGATTCGAATTTTTTTTAACAAACAGTTAATTTTCGTTTTAATTTTTTTTTCTTCTGCGTATACTAAAAATGTTATTTATTTAGAGAGGAATATTCTATTCAAACATTGCTCTACTATTTTCTGAATTTGCAAATTGCCATTTCTTGTAACAAATTTTTCACTTTCACAACTAGGCAACAAACAGTATGTTTTGTTTAAAAATTTTTCTTCAAACATTTATCGACTGTTTTCTGTATATGGAGAATGTCATTTATTAACTAATTTTATAATTTCGAGCTAGGCAACAAACGTTTAAGCTTACACACTTTATTCAAAAATTTGTTGAATCTTTTCTGGATCTGGAAGTTACCATTTTTTAACGATGTTTATAGTTTCAGAACTAGGCAACAAACAGTTAAGTTTTGTTTTATAAGCTTAGTTTTTTTTCGTGCATAGAAAAAAATGTTTGCGAGAGAAAGACTTTGTTCAAAATGTTGTCGACTGTTTTTTGGATGTCGAAATTCGCATTTTTTAACGAACTTGATAATTTCAGAGCTACTTGCCATTTTTTATGTACTTTTGTAATTTCAGAAAGCTTTACTCAAAAATTTTTCGGCTGTTTTTTGGATCTGGAACAACAAACAGTTTTGTTTTTATAAGCTTGGTTTTCTTTTCGTATGTAGAAAAAAGATTATTGCGAGTGGAATACTTTATTCAAAATTTTGTAGACTGTTACCTAGAAATTACCATTTTTTTAATAAATAAAAAACAATTTTTTTAAAGAAATTTTTATTTAATATATCCGTTTTTTTAATTAAATTTTGTTATATGTTCAATGAGCTTACTATAGTAGGTGTAGCTACAAAACGATTAAATTTAAATTTTCCTTGTGGCACATGGTGTCATCTTTTTGCTGACTATGATTTCAAGCGTAGACATGTAGATAAGCTAGGGCAAAGGTAGAACAGTGCCGATCGGCTGTCAGTCTCTGTATTTTTAGATTCGATTGCAATAAGTGTTTTTTTTTATCGCGAGCGATGTCTTCTATTCCTGCTAGAACTTTTTCGTCTACCCAAGTTTTGAGCTCCGCTGACATGCAAATGTTCCAGATAACCCATAATTATTGATCGAAACATTCCTCAATAACATTTTATGGGATATAATGAAACATTTTCTAAAATTTATGGCTCGACGCCAATTAGATTTACTAACGAATTACATTACGGTTATGCAAACTTTGGTAAATAAATTCACGCAATAAAAAAATTATACCGTCCGGCACATTCCAAATGTTTTAGTGGTGCAATAAAACAAAGCGGCGATTAATACCGATTTTTCTCTCTAATCTTCTTTTTTTTTCTATTTTAAATTGCACTTTTTCTTTACGGAAATTGCATGAATTGTGTATACAATTAAGAAGAAATATAGTCTTGTTGTTTATTAGTTGTCTGTGCACGTTACGCATAACAATTGCGATTCTTTCAAAAGTCTGCATTTATTAAGGTTTACTCTACCGTAAATAGAGAAATTGGTATGTTTTTTTGAATCTTAATAATCCGATGTCCGCGCATCGTGGGTTTAATTTAATTAATATATCATTAGTTTGCTTATAATGCGTAACTAAGTTTTTGAAGTTTCTCCCCCGGCGGTCTCTATCGAAGGACCAATTTCTATAGGGAGTTATTTATTAATTTTTGTACAAATGAGAATAAGTATGACGGCAATATACATATACAGAGAAATAGTAAGTTACATTTATAATAGATAAGTTTTTATTTATTGAATTCTTTTTATTTTTTTTATATAGAAGCTTCTGTTTTTGTATCGTACTTGTTTTTGTTCTTCTTTCGTAAACTTCTTGATTATCGTTTTCTATCACTATTCTTTTTTTGAAAATCTTAATAATTAATGCTGAGAATAGTTGGGTCTTATTGTCCCTTTTATTTGAGTATTAGTATACATATACTATAGTATATGTATGTTCAATCACTTAACTGTCAATTTTTATTTCTTAATATGCATTTTAAGACCTTTCAAATTACTTTGCTTCAAGGTTTGAGTAATAAGTTTTTGGGTCTCATCGGATCATTAACTTTTTCTGTCTCAACTCAACATAAAACTACGCTTACTATTTCTTGAATAGTGTTCAAACAAACTGCGCTGTCGGGTTCTTACATAAGTTTGAAAGCACTCTTTGTTTATGCCGATAGGCGACTAACAAAAAAAATGTGTGAAATTCCGAAACTTTTAAATAAAGATTTTTTAACCCGTTCCCGGTGACGTCATGTTTTATACTCCTTGGAGATGTGCGGTTTTTTTATGTAATCGTTATTCTTTTGTTTTATCGTCTAAAGGTAAGTCGATAATCAAGAAAATTGCAAAACGCGCTGCTGCATGTTCCAAACGATACATAAAAGAGAATGTAAGATGGCGTAATTCAATTAGGCATTTCTCGATTGTCTTTTGTTTATTACACGGCACGCTTGATGTTATTATAAAAATAATCGTAGCGTTCCAAAACAATTATCTTAAGTAAGTTTCCGAACTTAATTCTTCGCATACAAAGCAAAACGCTAATACGGTACCAAATAGCAGATATTTATCGGTTTAATATGTGTAATGGCGGAAATACTTTCGTATGACATAATTGTACCTACGTATTTATGCTTGAATGCAATCGACTATGTTGCTAATTAAATTTTCCATTTTCCTACAAGACATTATTTTTTGTTTTTAAATTTGATTTTATCTGCTCTAATAACTTTAACGGTCTAACACTATTTCTTATGTTTCAGAGCGCCTTGGATAATTACACGTTCCTTCCATTTAGTGTATTTCTCGCCATTTTTTGGATATTCACGTATAAAAAAGTACCAGAGACCAAAAATAAGACTTTCGAGGAAATTTTAGCAATATTCCGACACGGAAACGGAAGGTACGTATTTTTCGTGTTATTATTATAGGCCGGTTAATTCTCAAGTCTGTCTTTTTTGAAGAACTAGCTTACGGGATAGTCGACTGTATGGGTGAGTGTCAGCATGTTGATACTTGGTGCATGTTTTTATGTCGAATCTGGACGCTATTTTTTTTTAAAAGATTCATAACACTGTTGCACGATCCATCTTCCAACCAAAGTCATCTTCTTAGCTGTTTTGTTTTTGTTTTTGAATTCTTTGATTTCCACATTTGGTGTATTGGTAACGCTCCGCAAGTTGCGTGACGCTGCCTTTATTCAATCTTTGGAAATTGCACCCGTTAAAAGTTTTTTTTTAATTTTTTTTGCTCTTCGTTCTATATATAGTAGTCAGAAATTCGTGTACTTAAGTTGATGTGTAACAAAAGTATTAATTTTAAAAAAGCTGCGGTCTTATTTTGATGAACTCATCTACGACAAAGAAATCTATCTATAAATTTCTAACATTTTTGTGCTGTTCATAGTCGGCCAACGGTTAAACACATTTGCTCATTCGCGTTTCTGTTGGGATTTTCTGAGAAGATTGTGTCTCCAAGAAATTTACAAAAATTATTGAATGTATTAAAATACAAACTTGGTGTTAGAAACGGTGCGTCAAAACTCAGTTCGGGCTCAAAAGGCGTTTATTTATAACGATCAACGTACGAGTACACAAAATAAGAAAAAATATTAAAAAAAGAAGATTGTGTTTTCATGAAATTTACAAAAACAATTGAAAGTATTAAAATACACACTTGGTGCTAGAAACAGTGCGTCAAAACTCAGTTCGGGCTCAAAAGCAGTTTATTTATAACGATCAACGTACAAGTACACAAAATCCGAAAAAAAATCAAAAAAAGAAGATTGTGTTTCTATGAATGTTACAAAAATAATTGAATGTATTGAAATACACATTCGGTGCTAGAAATGGTACGTGAAAACTCAGTTCGGACTCAAAGGTCGTTAATTTATAATGATCAACATACAATCACAGAAAATCCGAAAAGAAATCACAAAAAAAAGATTGCGTCCCCATTAAATTTACAAAAATAATTGAAAGTATTGAAATACACATTCTATGCTAGAAACGGTGCGTCAAAACTAAGTACGGACTCAAAAATCGTTTATTTATAGCGCTCAACGTACAAGCACAAAAAATCAAAAGACAAACCAAAACAACAAATTTGTGTCTTGATGAAACTTACAAAAATAATTTAAAGTATTAAAATACGCACTCGGTGTTAGAAACGGTGCGTCAAAACTCAGTTCGGGCTCAAAAGCCGTTTATTTATAACAGCCAACATAGAAGCTCAGAGAATCCGAAAATAAATCAAAAAAGAAGATTGTGTCTTCATGAAATTTACAAAAATAATTGAAAGTATTAAAATACACACTTGGTGCTAAAAACGATGCGTCAAACTCAGTTCGGGCTCAAAAGCCGTTTATTTATAACGATCAACGTACGAGTACACAAAATAAGAAAAAATATTAAAAAAAGAAGATTGTGTTTTCATGAAATTTACAAAAATAATTGAAAGTATTAAAATACACACTTGGTGCTAGAAACAGTGCGTCAAAACTCAGTTCGGGCTCAAAAGCCGTTTATTTATAACGATCAACGTACAAGTACACAAAATCCGAAAAAAAATCAAAAAAAGAAGATTGTGTTTCCATGAATGTTACAAAAATAATTGAATGTATTAAAATACACATTCGGTGCTAGAAATGGTACGTGAAAACTCAGTTCGGACTCAAAGGTCGTTAATTTATAATGATCAACATACAATCACAGAAAATCCGAAAAGAAATCACAAAAAAAAGATTGCGTCCCCATTAAATTTACAAAAATAATTGAAAGTATTAAAATACACATTCTATGCTAGAAACGGTGCGTCAAAACTAAGTGCGGACTCAAAAATCGTTTATTTATAGCGCTCAACGTACAAGCACAAAAAATCAAAAGACAAACCAAAACAACAAATTTGTGTCTTGATGAAACTTACAAAAATAATTTAAAGTATTAAAATACGCACTCGGTGTTAGAAACGGTGCGTCAAAACTCAGTTCGGGCTCAAAAGCCGTTTATTTATAACAGCCAACATAGAAGCTCAGAAAATCCGAAAATAAATCAAAAAAGAAGATTGTGTCTTCATGAAATTTACAAAAATAATTGAAAGTATTAAAATACACACTTGGTGCTAAAAACGATGCGTCAAACTCAGTTCGGGCTCAAAAGCCGTTTATTTATAACGATCAACGTACAAGTACACAAAATTAGAAAATATATTAGAAAAAGATTGTTTTCATGAAATTTACAAAACTAATTAAAAGTATTAAAATACACACTTGGGGCTAGAAACGGTGCGTCAAAACTTAGTTCGGGCTCAAAAGCCGTTTACGATAAACGTACAAGTACACAAAATCCGAAAAAAATTAAAAAAAGAAGATTGTGTTTCCATGAATTTTACAAAAATAATTGAATGTATTAAAATACACATTCGGTGCTAGAAATGGTACGTGAAAATTCAATTCGGAATCAAAGGTCGTTTATTTATAATGCTCAACATACAATCACAGAAAATCCGAAAAGAAATCACGAAAAAAAGATTGCGTCTCCATTAAATTTACAAAAATAATTGAAAGTATTAAAATACACATTCTATGCTAGAAACGGTGCGTCAAAACTAAGTGCGGACTCAAAAATCGTTTATTTATAGCGCTCAACGTACAAGTACAAAAAATCAAAAGAGATACCAAAACAACAAATTTGTGTCTTCATGAAACTTACAAAAATAATTTTAAGTATTAAAATACGCACTCAGTGTTAGAAACGGTGCGTCAAAACTCAATTTGGGCTCAAAAGCCGTTTATTTATAACAGCCAACATACAAGCTCAGAAAATCCGAAAATAAATCAAAAAAGAAGATTGTGTCTTCATGAAATTTACAAAAATAATTGAAAGTATTAAAATACACACTTGGTGCTAAAAACGATGCGTCAAAACTCAGTTTGGGCTCAAAAGCCGTTTATTTATAACGATCAACGTACAAAAGTGCACAAAATAAGAAAGAATATTAAAAAAAGAAGATTGTGTTTTCATGAAATTTACAAGAATAATTGAAAGTATTAAAATACACACTTGGTGCTAGAAAAGGTGCGTCAAAACTCAGTTCGGGCTCAAAAACCGTTTAATTATAACGATCAACGTACAAGTAGGTACATAAAATCCGAAAGAAAATCAAAAAAAGAAATTGTGTTTCCATGAATTTTACAAAAATAATTAAATGTATTAAAATACACATTCGGTGCTAGAAATAGTACGTGAAAACTCAGTTCGGACTCAAAGGTCGTTAATTTATAATGATCAACATACAATCACATAAAATCCGAAAAGAAATCACGAAAAAAATAATGCGTACCCATTAAGTTTACAAAAATAATTGAAAGTATTAAAATACACATTCTATGCTAGAAACGGTGCGTCAAAACTGAGTACGGACTCAAAAATCGTTTATTTATAGGGCTCAACGTACAAGTACAAAAAATCAAAAGAAATACCAAAACAACAAATTTGTGTCTTCATGAAACTTACAAAAATAATTTTAAGTATGTATTAAAATACGCACTCAGTGTTAGAAACGGTGCGTCAAAACTCAATTTGGGCTCAAAAGCCGTTTATTTATAACAGCCAACATACAAGCTCAGAAAATCCGAAAATAAATCAAAAAAGAAGATTGTGTCTTCATGAAATTTACAAAAATAATTGAAAGTATTAAATTACACACTTGGTGCTAGAAACGGTGCGTCAAAACTCAGTTCGGGCTCAAAAGCCGTTTATTTATAACGATCAACGTACAAAAGTACACAAAATAAGAAATAATATTAAAAAAGAAGATTGTGTTTTCATGAAATTTACAAGAATAATTGAAATTATTAAAATACACACTTGGTGCTAGAAAAGGTGCGTCAAAACTCAGTTCGGGCTCAAAAACCGTTTATTTATAACGATCAACGTACAAGTACACAAAATCCGAAAAAAAATCAAAAAAAGAAATTGTGTTTCCATGAATTTTACAAAAATAATTGAATGTATTAAAATACATATTCGGTGCTAGAAATGGTACGTGAAAACTCAGTTCGGACTCAAAGGTCGTTAATTTATAATGATCAACATACAATCACAGAAAATCCGAAAAGAAATCACGAAAAAAAGAATGCGTCCCCATTAAGTTTAGAAAAATAATTGAAAGTATTAAAATACACATTCTATGCTAGAAACGGTGCGTCAAAACTAAGTACGGACTCAAAAATCGTTTATTTATAGCGTTCAACGTACAAGCACAAAAAATCAAAAGACAAACCAAAACAACAAATTTGTGTCTTCATGAAACTTACAAAAATAATTTAAAGTATTAAAATACGCACTCGGTGTTAGAAACGGTGCGTCAAAACTCAGTTCGGGCTCAAAAACCGTTTATTTATAACGATCAACGTACAAGTACACAAAATCCGAAAAAAAATCAAAAAAAGAAATTGTGTTTCCATGAATTTTACAAAAATAATTGAATGTATTAAAATACACATTCGGTGCTAGAAATAGTACGTGAAAACTCAGTTCGGACTCAAAGGTCGTTAATTTATAATGATCAACATACAATCACATAAAATCCGAAAAGAAATCACGAAAAAAAGAATGCGTACCCATTAAGTTTACAAAAATAATTGCAAGTATTAAAATACACATTCTATGCTAGAAACGGTGCGTCAAAACTGAGTACGGACTCAAAAATCGTTTATTTATAGGGCTCAACGTACAAAGTACAAAAAATCAAAAGAGATACCAAAACAACAAATTTGTGTCTTCATGAAACTTACAAAAATAATTTTAAGTATTAAAATACGCACTCAGTGTTAGAAACAGTGCGTCAAAACTCAATTTGGGCTCAAAAGCCGTTTATTTATAACAGCCAACATACAAGCTCAGAAAATCCGAAAATAAATCAAAAAAGAAGATTGTGTCTTCATGAAATTTACAAAAATAATTGAAAGTATTAAAATACACACTTGGTGCTAAAAACGATGCGTCAAAACTCAGTTTGGGCTCAAAAGCCGTTTATTTATAACGATCAACGTACAAAAGTACACAAAATAAGAAAAAATATTAAAAAAAGAAGATTGTGTTTTCATGAAATTTACAAGAATAATTGAAAGTATTAAAATACACACTTGGTGCTAGAAAAGGTGCGTCAAAACTCAGTTCGGGCTCAAAAACCGTTTATTTATAACGATCAACGTACAAGTACACAAAATCCGAAAAAAAAATCAAAAAAAGAAATTGTGTTTTCATGAATTTTACAAAAATAATTGAATGTATTAAAATACACATTCGGTGCTAGAAATAGTACGTGAAAACTCAGTTCGGACTCAAAGGTCGTTAATTTATAATGATCAACATACAATCACATAAAATCCGAAAAGAAATTACGAAAAAAAGAATGCGTACCCATTAAGTTTACAAAAATAATTGAAAGTATTAAAATACACATTCTATGCTAGAAACGGTGCGTCAAAACTGAGTACGGACTCAAAAATCGTTTATTTATAGGGCTCAACGTACAAGTACAAAAAATCAAAAGAGATACCAAAACAACAAATTTGTGTCTTCATGAAACTTACAAAAATAGTTTTAAGTATTAAAATACGCACTCAGTGTTAGAAACAGTGCGTCAAAACTCAGTTCGGGCTCAAAAACCGTTTATTTATAACGATCAACGTACAAGTAGGTACACACAATCCGAAAAAAAATCAAAAAAAGAAGATTGTGTTTTCATGAAATTTACAAAAATAATCGAAAGTATTAAAATACACATTCGGTGCTAGAAATAGTACGTGAAAACTCAGTTCGGACTCAAAGGTCGTTAATTTATAGCGGTCGACGTACACGCACCGAAAAATTGAGAAAAATGCAAAAAAGAAGTTTGTGTCTTTATGTAATTCTCAAAAACCGTTCAAAGTAATAAATTTACACACTTTGTGTGTGTATAACAAAATAATTGGCAGTACTAATATACACTCTTCGGTGTGAGTTCGAAGTCAAAATTCGTTTATAGCGGTCAAAGTACAAGCACAGAAAACCCGAAAAGAAATAAAAAAAAAGAAGTTTGTGTCTCCATGAAACACATTGAGTGCTAGAAATGATGCGTCAAAACCTAGTTTGGGCTCAAAATCCGTTTTTTTATAACGGTTAACATACAAGCACAGAAAATCCAAAGAGAAATAAAAAAAACGAATTTGTGTCTTCATGAAACGTGAACGTACAAGCACATAAAACGCGAAAAGAAATCAAAAAAAGAAGTTCGCGTCTCCATGAGTTGTACTCCGTAACGAGTTCAAAAAATCGTATACATATGTAGTCTGAAACTTGAAATCCTAAAAACAAGTTGGCGGTTTTCTGAAAATATCGATAATGATGAAACTTTGATGGAGAGTAGTGTGCCAACGCTCACAACAGAACCCACACATATATACACAGTGAGTCAAAAATACTGAAAAAATTAAATATATCCCTGCGTAACCTTTTCTTTGAAGAAGAGAAAACAATCAAAAGACGCTAATGGGAAAGGATAGGCCATATGCTGACGAAAAAAACAAAGTAGATTTTAATGCGGAAGTGAAACGGAAAAAAGGTAGACCAAGGAACAACAGAACTATCCTAAAGAAAGGAAGCTAAATGTATGGCAGAATAAATGTAGAAATTTGGTTTAGGTTTAGAAGATACTGACAACAAGGAACTAATTTAACTATACATAAACCTGCAACAATGACATCTACATTACTTTGGAAACGTCTTCGGCGCTCTTCGCTCTTTAGGAGCTATAGGAAAAAGAATGAACTTTTGTATATTTAGTTGGTTGCACTGGATTTAGTGTATATTTTGTAATTCTTCTTCTTGTTAACTGTTATCTTTTTGTTTACATTTTTTAATAAATTTTTTTTTATCGTTGACCTTTTTCTCTGGTAGTTTTTTTGACTTAACGATTAGTTTCTAAAGAAGATTTGGTCATTGGATTTCAATTTAGATATCTTTAGCAGAATGCGGAAAAACAAACTACATAATTCGTTTTATCTCTGTGCTGATTTTGGCAAACTGGTAGAAATTTAATTCTCTTGGTGCGAGTTTAATGACTACTGTTGAATTTAGAGCGAAAAAAATTGAAGAAAACACCTTTTTCTGAACCATTATAGGTCTGGGTTAAATTCAAGTTCGAATTGAATTTAAGTCAGATGTGTCGCTCAGCACGCGTCTTCCGGGTCGGGTCCGGATCCCGGGATATTCGCGCGAGCCTTCCGTTGTTTAGTGCATGATCAACGACACGCATTTGTTCATCGTAAGAGGCATTTAAGTTGCGTTGTGTCAAAACTCGAAGAATCGATGCCTCATACGGTGCGAGTGCGTGTTTTGCTGACCGTTGCTTCAAGACAGTCTTCGGGCCAGCCTTACGCGTTGCGTTAACAAGTGTTTACCATGGCCGTGCCGCAGAGGCCGTACCGAAGGGCGGCCTTCGTTGGATCGGGCCCGAGCCCCCGCGCCGCTCAGCGCTCTGTCCTGGACCTGGCCGGATTCGCAGCCCTAACGGTGGGTTTTAATTTTATCTCCAGGTACCATTTAACCACCTTCCTAAATCACTATCGTATATCCACTTTCAACGCAACGTGGTGACACTTCGTTACCTTAAATCGCCGATTAATTTGGTTTTTTTCCATTTTAGTTCTTACGCCGAAACGAATTTGTCTGCGGAATTTGAAAATCTAACTGTTGAAAGAAACAAGCCAAAGAGTTAATATCGTTGGAAGTGGCTGTACCATTTTAGCATTATTTTTTGTATTCAGTATATTTCAAGCATAGAACATAGCGTACATGTACAATAAAGTTAATAAAGCAAATCTAGATTTTAAGCGCGTTAGTTGGACAATGCTTAAAGGGGGGCCTTGTTTTTATAGGAGTATGCTTAATTGTGTGAACGCGCTCGAACATCTCCCAGGCACGGAGCCAACTGTTGGCGAAGAAAAAACCCAACAAGATTCATGTAAGAATTTATAAAATAAACATTGTCGCATGACTTGCACAATTATTTTTCTTTCACTGTTTATTTTAATCTTGGCGAGTTGATCTCATTTTTTACTTTGTCATGAAGTGAATGGTTGTATTAGCGTTGTTACATAAAGTACTTTTTTGTCAACATGTATTTCGTAGTTTCGTAATTAAAGCGTTTTATTTATTTTTTGTTTTTTTATGTACCTGCTTAATTTGCACGTATTTCAGAAACTTCAAAATTTCAACAGTTTCTGAAATATGATTTTTTGTACTATACAGCGTGTTTTTCCATAAAACCTCAACAATCTTTTATGGCGACTAAGAAGCACCCAACGCTCACTGTACATAATTTGAAAAAAAAATATGCGAGCACAGCACATAAAAAACCCAAAAATTTGTAATAATCGATTATTGATTTTTAGTCTATTTCAATTAGTTGCCAATCCATTTGAACAACAATTGTTCAGAAGTACGTACAGTTACTGCTCACGAAGTCATCATACTTATCCGATTGCGTCAGGTATGACTTAAATTAATCTTAACACAAGTTTTAACCAGCGCACTGAATTACAACGGATTACGAAAAACACGCTTTATTTATTATTTTGATGGGTGCATGTTGCACGTTTTTGTAGAATGATGAGTTGTGTGTAGTGATAGAAAACAGTGGTGAGTAAAAGTACAACAGGACAATTACTGCCTATCTTATCAGATTCGGATAAGACTTCTTTTTTGCAACTTAATTAAAGACTGGCAATTATTAGAAAAGTTTTTTTTTTACAAAAAAGTTTTCTAAATACTTGTCGTATGCAGCAAGTGTTCAAACGATTGAAGAAAATAGGCAACGATTCGTTTAATCGGGTGCACGGAAATGGTGCTTTTTGTTTTTTGATACCATTTTTGGAATTTCAGATTTTTGGAATTTTTAGTTCGCTAACTATGCTATAAAGAAATAAAAATCGCTTTTACATTTTGTATTGTAAAAAACACCAGTCATTTTTTTGACTGAGACACGCCTGATTAAAGTCTAAGAAAATTTGTATTTGAATATAGGTAATTTAAACAGTTTTTGACGAAAATATAACTTGAGCAATTTGTTGATATAGACTTTAAACTAGTTTTGGACGATCAACTAAAAATACTGAGTAAAATAGGAGTCCACAAAAAAAAATAATTGGTTTTTTAAAATAAAAAAATTGGGTAGTACCACTTAATTTTATTTGTTTATTTTTTATTTATTTTTTTGAGTTTGGTAGCTGTCTTCAGTGAATTAGTTCAGAAACTGAGGTCTGGTTTACCTTAAAAAATACTGGAAGTCGTTTTTTGAACAATTATTGCAAGACCAACAAAAATATTTTTGTTTTTTAAATTTTAAAAATTGGATACCTTGGCCCAATGTTCGGAACTCTCTATACCTAAAAAAATTAGGATCCGGTTGTTTTTTTTAACAAATAATAATAATAAATTTTTAATGATAGATTAGGTTATGCTTTCCTAAACGTCAAAAATTGAAAAATCAAATACTTTTTTTAAATGCTCAACAAAATTGGCATCCACTGCCAGTTTTTATTCCATCTACGTAAAATCTGAGCTCTCTTGACATCAAAAATTTTTTTGAACAAAAGATAAACAAGTCCTACAAAGTATTTTTGGTTTTTTAAGTAAAAAAAAAATGAAATAACGTTGCTTAATCTTTCACTTTTATTGACAATTTAGGTTACGTTTTTCTAAAGGTCAAAAGTTCAATAATGAAATACTTTTTTAATTAAGCACCAAAAATTTATTATTGACAATTTTGGGTTCGCTGCCAGTTTTTATTCCATTTACGTAGGTTCTGGCCTATTTTAATCTCAAAACACATTAGGATCCGTTTTTTAACAAAATAAGAACAATTATTGTAAGACCAATAAAAGATTTTTGTTTTTTAAGTAAAAAAAAATGAAATAACGTCTAATCTTTTATTTTTAATGTCAGCTTAGGTTACTTTTTTTTTGAAGGACAACGATTAAAAAATGAAATATTTTTTTTAAATTACGCAACAAAAATTTTTGAATTGGCAATTGGGTGGACTGCCAGTTTTTATTTCATCTACGTAAAATCGGAGCTCCCTCTTTACCTCAAAAAAAAATTAGGATCCGATGTTTTTTTTAAACAAAAGAACACTTATTGCAAGACCAACAAAATATTTTTGTTTTTTAATTAAAAAAATGAAATAACGTTGCCTAATTTTTTATTTTTAATGACAGATTGGGCTAAGTTTTTCTAAAGATCAAAAATGAAATAGTTTTTTTTTATTGTTCAACAAAAATTACAAATTAGCGATTGGGTTTGCTGCCAGTTTTTATCCCATCTACGTTTTTTTGGAGAAAAGAGAAACAATTAATGCAACACCTACAAAATAATTTTGTTTTTAATGTAAAAAATGAAATAACGTCTAATCTTTTATTTCTAATGATAGATTAGGTTACGTTTTTCTAAAACTCAAAAATTCAAAAATATAATCCTGTTTTAATTACGCAAGAACATTTAAAATTGACAATTAGGTTTCCTATCAGTTTTTATTCCATTTACGTAGGTTCTAAAGTATTTTTATTTCAAAAACATTAAGATCCGTTTTTTTTTTCATAAAAATAGTAACAATTATTGAAGACGAATAAAATATTTTTGTTTTTTAAGTAAAAAAATGGAATAACGTCTAATCTTTCATTTTAATGACTGCCTTAGGTAACGTTTCTTTGAAGCACAAAAATTAAAAAACTAATATTTTTTTTAAATTACTCAAAAAAAATTTTAAACTGGCATTTGGGTTGACTGCCGATTTTTACCCCATCTACATAAAATCAGAGATCTCTTTACCTTAAAAACAAAAAAAAATTAAGATCCGTTTTTTTAACAAAAGAAGAACGATTATTGTAAGACCAACAAACTATTTTTATTTTTTAAATAAAAAAATCGAATAACGTCTAATCTTTCATTTTTAGTTGCGCAATAAAAATTAAAAGTTGGTAATTAGATTCGCTGCCAGTTTTCATTCTATCTACGTAAAATTTAAGCTTTCTTTATTAAAAAAATATAAATAAATAAAAAAGGATCCGTTTTTTTAACAAAATAAGAACAATTATTGTAAGACCAATAAAATATTTTGTCTAATCTTTCATTTTTATTGACAATTTAGGTTACGTTTTTCTAAAAGTCAAAATTTCAAAAATGAAATACTATTTTAATTACGCAACAAAAATTTAAAATTGACAATTGGGTTCCCTGCCAGTTTCTATTCCATTTACGTAGGTGCTGAAGTATTTTTATCTCAAAAAAATTAGGATCCGTTTTTTTTAACAAAATAGAAACATTTATTGAAGACAAATAAAATATTTTTGTTTTTTAAGTAAAAAATGGAATAACGTCTCATCTTTCATTTTTAATGGCAGCTTAGGTTACGGTTTTTTGAAGGACGAAAATTAAAAAATAAAATATTTTTTTAAAGTACGCAACAAAAAATTTAAATTGGCAATTGGGCCCCCTGCTAGTTTTTATTCCATCTACGCAAAATCTTGAAGCCATTTTTTTTTTAATTAAAGAAAAACAATTGTTGGAAGACCTACAAAATATTTTTGTTTTTTAAGTAAAAAGGGAATAACGTCTAATCTTAAATTTTTAATGACATATTAAGTTACGTTTTTCTAAAGCTTAAAAATTCAAAAATGAAATAATTGTTTTAATTGCGCAACAAAAATTCAAAATTAGCAGTTGGGTCCGCTGCCAATTTTTATTCCATTGACGTTAAATCTGAGCTTTCTTTACCTCAAAAAAAATTTGGATCTGTTTTTTTTTAAAACAAAATAACAATTATTGGAAGACCAACACAATATTTTTATTTTTTTAAGTAAAAAAATGAAATAACTTCTAATTTTTCATTTTGAATGATAAGGGTACGCTTTTTTAAAGCTAAAAAATTCTGAAAAACTTTTTTTAAAGTTGGCAATTGGATTCGCTGCCAGTTTCTATTCCATATTTGTACTTAAAATCTGAGCCCTCTTTACCTAAAATAAAACGTCAAAAATGAAATATTTTTTTAAATTGCGCAACAAAAATTCAAAATTGGCAATTGGGTCCGCTGTCAGTTTTTATTCCATCTACGTAAAATCCGAGTTCTCTTGACCTCATAAATATTTGAATTCGTTTTTTTGAACAAAATAAGAACAATTGTAATATCAACAAAATATTTTTGTTTTTTAAGTAAAAAAAAAGAAATAACGTTGTCTAATCTTTCATTTTTAATGACAGCTTAGTTTGCGTTTTTTAAAGGACAAAAATTAAAAAATGAAATATTTTTTTTAAATTACGCAAGAAGGATTTTAAATTGGCAATTGGGTGGACTGCCAGTTTTTATTTTATATACCTAAAATATGAGTTCTCTTTACCTCAAAAAAAAATTAGGGTTCCTTGTCTTTTTTTAGAACAAAATAACACTAATTTGCAAGACCAACAAAATATTTGGTTTTTTAAGAGAAAAAATTAGGTTACGCTTTTCTAAACGTCAAAAATCAAATACTTTTTTTAATTGCGCAACAAAATTGGCAATTGGGTCTACTGCCAGTTTTTATTCCATCTACGTAAAGTCTGACCTTTCTTGACACCAAAAATTTTTTGTACAAAAGAAAAACAATTGTTGCAAGTATTTTTATCTAAAAAAAAACAGGATCCCGTTTTTTTTAACAAAAAGATCAATTATTACAAGACCAGCAAACTATTTTTGTTTTTTAAAGAAAAAAATGGAATCACGTCTAATCTTTGATTTTTTTGACAGATTAGGTAACGTTTTTAAAAAAACATAAATTCAAAAATGAAACCCTTTTTTTGCTTCAATCAAA
Source organism: Aquatica leii (assembly GCA_035610365.1). Lineage (NCBI taxonomy): Eukaryota > Metazoa > Arthropoda > Insecta > Coleoptera > Lampyridae > Aquatica > Aquatica leii. The sequence goes on from CM069438.1 coordinate 13,576,679, forward strand.
TTCAATTGCCAATTGAACCTGAGATCTCTACCTCAAAAAAAAATTAATATCCGTTTTTTTTTAACAAAAGAGAAACAATTAATGCAACACCTACAAAATATTTTTGTTTTTAATGTAAAAATGGAATAACGTTGTCTAATATTTCATTTTTATTGACAGTTTGGGTTACGTTCTTCTAAAAGTCAAAAATTAGTTAATTGGGTCCGCTGCCAGTATTTATTCCATTTACGTAAATTCTGACGTATTTTTATCTAAAAAAAATTAGAAACCTTTTTTTTTTGAGAAAATAAAAATAATTATTGTAAGACCAATAAAATATTTTTGTTTTTTAGGTAAAAAAATGAATTAACGTCTAATCTTTTATTTTTAATGACAGCTTAGATTAAATTTTTTTGAAGGACAGAAGTGAAAGAGTGAGATATTTTTTTAAAACGACGCAACAAAAATTTTAAATTGGCAATTGGGTCTTTATTTCATCTGTGTAAAATCTGAGCTCTATACCTCAAAAATTTTTAAACGTCAAAAATTTAAAAATCAAATACTTTTTTAATTGCGCACTAAAATTGGCAGTTGGGTCCCGTCAGTCTTTATTCCATCTACGTAAAATGTGACCTCTCTTGACGCCAAAAATTTTTTGAACAAAAGAAAAGCAATTGTTGGAAGACTTACAAAATATTTTTGTTTTTTAGTTAAAAAAATTGAATAACGTTTTATCTTAAATTTTTAATGACATATTAAGTTACGTTTTTCTAAAGGTCAAAAATTCAAAAATTATATACTTTTTTTAATTGCACAACAAAACTTCAAAATTGGCAATTGGGTCTACGTCCTAGAACATATTTTTTGTCTTAAAGTAGAAAATTGGAATAACGTCTAATTTTAAGTTTTTAATGAATTAGGTTATGTTTTTCTAAAGGTTAAAAATTCCAAAATAAAATAATTGTTTTAATTGCGCAACAAAAATTCAAAATTAGCAGTTGGGTACGCTGCTAGTGTTTATTCCATTCACGTAAAATCTAAGCTTTCTTTACCTAAAAAAAATTAGGATCCGTTTTTTTTTAAACAAAAGAACAATTATTGGAAGATTAACACAATATTCTTATTTTTTTAAGTAAAAAAATGAAATAACGTCTCATTTTTCATTTTTAATAATAAGGTTACGGTTTTTTAAAGCTAAAAAATTCTGAAATAAAATACTTTTTTTAAAGTTGGCAATTGGATTCGCTGCCAGTTTTTATTCTATATTTATACTTAAAATCTGAGCCATCTTTACCTCAAATAAAACGTCAAAAATGAAATACTTTTTTTAATTGCGCAACCAAAATTCGCAATTGGGCCCGCTGACAGTTTTTATATCATCTACGAAAATCTGTGCTTTCTTTACCTCAAAAAAAGGATCCGTTGTTTTTTTGAATAAAAGAAGAACAGTTATTGAAAGATTAACAAAATATTCTAATTACGCAAAAAAAAAATTTTAATTGACAATTGTATTTTTATTCCGTTTACGTAGGTTTAAAAATCTTTAAGATCAATTATTGTAAGACCAAGAAACTATATTTGTTTTTTTAAATAAAAAAACGGAATAACGTATAATCTTTGATTTTTATTGACAGATTAAGTAACGTTTTTCTAAAAGACAAAAATTCAAAAATAAAATGCTTTTTTTTTGCTTGCGCAATAAAAATTCAAAACTGCCAATTAGGTTTGCTGCCAGTTTCTATTCCACCTACGTAAAACCTGAGTTCTCTACCTCAAAAAAAATTAGGACCCGTTTTTTTAAACAAAAGAGAAACAATTAATGCACAGCTACAAAATATTTTTGTTTTTATAGTCAAAATGAAATAATGTCTAATCTTTCATTTTTAATGACAGTTTAGGTTACGTTCTTCCAAAAGTCAAAAATGAAATATAGTTTAAAACTGGCATTTGGGTTTGCTGCCAGTTTTTATTCCATTTACGTAGGTTCTGACGTATTATCTAAAAAAAAATTTTTTTATGTAAAAATATAGAATAACGTCTATTTTTTTCATTTTTAATGATAGATTAGGTTACGTTTGTTTAAACGTCAAAAAATCAAAAATCAAATACTTTTTTTAATTGCGCAACAAAATTAGCAATTGGGTGCCAGTCTTTATTCCATTTACGTAAAATCTGACTTCTCTTGACGCTAAAAAAATTTTAACAAAAGACAAACAATTGTTGCAAGACCTACAAATCATTTTTGTTTTTTAAGTAAAAAAAATGGAATAACGTTTAATCTTAAATTTTTAATGACATATTAGATTACATTTTTCTAAAGGTCAAAAATTCAAAAATGAAATACTTTTTTTAATTGCGCGAAAGAAATTATAAATTGGCAATTGGGTCTACGTTTTTTTTGTACAAAAGAAGAACACTTGCACTTTGGTTTTTTTTTAATTAAAGAACATGGACTAACGTCTAATCTTTCATTTTTAATGACAGCTTATGTTACGTTTTTTTGAAGGACAAAATGAAATATTTTTTTAGTACGCAACAAAAATTTTAAATTGTCAATTAGGTTAATCAGAGATCTCTTTACCTCAAAACAAAAAAAAATTAGGATCCGTTTTTTTAAACAAAAGGAACATTGGAAGACCAAGAAACTATTTTTGTTTTTTAAATAAAAAAATTAAATAACGTCTAATCTTTGATTTTTATTGACAGATTAGGTAACGTTTTTCTAAAGGACAAATATTCAAAAATGAAATCCTTTTTTAGTTGCGCAATAAAAATTCAAAATTGGCAATTGGATTCGCTGCTTCTTTTTATTTAATCTACGTAAAAGTTGAGCTCTTTCTGTCAAAAAAAAAAATCCGTTTTTTTTTTAACAAAAAAAGAACAGTTATTTCAAGACCAACAAAATATTTTTGTTTTTTATGTAAAAATATAGAATAACGTCTATTTTTTTCATTTTTAATGATAGATTAGGTTACGTTTGTTTAAACGTCAAAAATTCAAAAATCAAATACTTTTTTTAATTGCGCAACAAAATTAGCAATTGGGTGCCAGTCTTTATTCCATCTACGTAAAATCTGACTTCTCTTGACGCTAAAAAAATTTTAACAAAAGACAAACAATTGTTGCAAGACCTCCAAATCATTTTTGTTTTTAAGAAAAAAATGGAATAACGTTTAATCTTAAATTTTTAATGACATATTAGATTACATTTTTCTAAAGGTCAAAAATTCAAAAATGAAATACTTTTCTTAATTGCGCGAAAGAAATTATAAATTGGCAATTGGGTCTACGTTTTTTTTTGTACAAAAGAAGAACACTTGCAGTTTGGTTTTTTTTAATTAAAGAACATGGACTAACGTCTAATCTTTCATTTTTAATGACAGCTTATGTTACGTTTTTTTGAAGGACAAAATGAAATATTTTTTTAGTACGCAACAAAAATTTTAAATTGTCAATTAGGTTGCCGGTTTTTACTCTATCTACGTAAAATCAGAAATCTCTTTACCTCAAAACACAAAAAAATTAGGATCCGTTTTTCTAAACAAAAGGAACAGTTATTGCAAGACCAATAAACTATTTTTGCTTTTTAAATAAAAAAATGAAATAACGTCTAATCTTTGATTTTTATTTACAGATTAGGTAACGTTTTTCTAAAGGACAAATATTCAAAAATGAAATCCTTTTTTAGTTGCGCAATAAAAATTCAAAATTGGCAATTGGATTTGCTGCTTGTTTTTATTTAATCTACGTAATAGTTGACCTCTTTATCTCAAAAAAAAGGATCCTTTTTTTAACAAAAAAAAAGAACAGTTATTTCAAGACCAACAAAATATTTTTGTTTTTTATGTAAAAATATAGAATAACGTCTATTTTTTTCATTTTTAATGATAGATTAGGTTACGTTTGTTTAAACGTCAAAAATTCAAAAATCAATAATTTTTTTTAATTGCGCAACAAAATTAGCAGTTGGGTGCCAGTCTTTATTCCATCTACGTAAAATCTGACTTCTCTTGACGCTAAAAAAATTTTAACAAAAGACAAACAATTGTTGCAAGACCTACAAATCATTTTTGTTTTTTAAGTGAAAAAAATGGAATAACGTTTAATCTTAAATTTTTAATGACATATTAGATTACATTTTTCTAAAGGTCAAAAATTCAAAAATGAAATACTTTTTTTAATTGCGCGAAAGAAATTATAAATTGGCAATTGGGTCTACGTTTTTTTTTGTACAAAAGAAGAACACTTGCAGTTTGGTTTTTTTTAATTAAAGAACATGGACTAACGTCTAATCTTTCATTTTTAATGACAGCTTATGTTACGTTTTTTTGAAGGACAAAATGAAATATTTTTTTAGTACGCAACAAAAATTTTAAATTGTCAATTAGGTTGCCGGTTTTTACTCTATCTACGTAAAATCAGAAATCTCTTTACCTCAAAACACAAAAAAATTAGGATCCGTTTTTCTAAACAAAAGGAACAGTTATTGCAAGACCAATAAACTATTTTTGCTTTTTAAATAAAAAAATGAAATAACGTCTAATCTTTGATTTTTATTTACAGATTAGGTAACGTTTTTCTAAAGGACAAATATTCAAAAATGAAATCCTTTTTTAGTTGCGCAATAAAAATTGAAAATTGGCAATTGGATTCGCTGCTTGTTTTTATTTAATCTACGTAAAAGTTGACCTCTTTATCTCAAAAAAAAAAAAAAAAAATAGGATCCATTTTTTAACAAAAAAAAGAACAGTTATTTCAAGACCAACAAAGTATTTTTGTTTTTTATGTAAAAATATAGAATAACGTCTATTTTTTGTATTTTTAATGATAGATTAGGTTACGTTTGTTTAAACGTCAAAAATTCAAAAATCAAATACTTTTTTTAATTGCGCAACAAAATTGGCAATTGGGTGCCAGTCTTTATTCCATCTACGTAAAATCTGACTTCTCTTGACGCCAAAAAATTTTTAACAAAAGACAAACAATTGTTGCAAGACCTACAAATCATTTTTGTTTTTTAAGTAAAAAAATGGAACATGGACTAACGTCTAATCTTTCGTTTTTAATGACAGCTTATGTTACGTTTTTTTGAAGGACAAAATGAAATATTTTTTTAGTACGCAACAAAAATTTTTAATTGTCAATTAGGTTGCCGGTTTTTACTCTATCTACGTACAATCAGAGATCATTTTACCTCAAAACAAAAAAAAATTAGGTTCCGTTTTTCTAAACAAAAGGAACAGTTATTGCAAGACCAAGAAACTATTTTTGTTTTTTAAATAAAAAAATGAAATAACGTCTAATCTTTGATTTTTATTGACAGATTAGGTAACGTTTTTCTAAAGGACAAATATTCAAAAATGAAATCCTTTTTTAGTTGCGCAATAAAAATTCAAAATTGGCAATTGGATTTGCTGCTTGTTTTTATTTAATCTACGTAATAGTTGACCTCTTTATCTCAAAAAAAAGGATCCTTTTTTTTAACAAAAAAAAAGAACAGTTATTTCAAGACCAACAAAATATTTTTGTTTTTTATGTAAAAATATAGAATAACGTCTATTTTTTTCATTTTTAATGATAGATTAGGTTACGTTTGTTTAAACGTCAAAAATTCAAAAATCAAATACTTTTTTTAATTGCGCAACAAAATTAGCAATTGGGTGCCAGTCTTTATTCCATCTACGTAAAATCTGACTTCTCTTGACGCTAAAAAAATTTTAACAAAAGACAAACAATTGTTGCAAGACCTACAAATCATTTTTGTTTTTTAAGAGAAAAAAATGGAATAACGTTTAATCTTAAATTTTTAATGACATATTAGATTACATTTTTCTAAAGGTCAAAAATTCAAAAATGAAATACTTTTTTTAATTGCGCGAAAGAAATTATAAATTGGCAATTGGGTCTACGTTTTTTTTGTACAAAAGAAGAACACTTGCACTTTGGTTTTTTTTTAATTAAAGAACATGGACTAACGTCTAATCTTTCATTTTTAATGACAGCTTATGTTACGTTTTTTTGAAGGACAAAATGAAATATTTTTTTAGTACGCAACAAAAATTTTAAATTGTCAATTAGGTTAATCAGAGATCTCTTTACCTCAAAACAAAAAAAAATTAGGATCCGTTTTTTTAAACAAAAGGAACATTGGAAGACCAAGAAACTATTTTTGTTTTTAAATAAAAATTAAATAACGTCTAATCTTTGATTTTTATTGACAGATTAGGTAACGTTTTTCTAAAGGACAAATATTCAAAAATGAAATCCTTTTTTAGTTGCGCAATAAAAATTCAAAATTGGCAATTGGATTCGCTGCTTCTTTTTATTTAATCTACGTAAAAGTTGAGCTCTTTCTGTCAAAAAAAAAAATCCGTTTTTTTTTTAACAAAAAAAGAACAGTTATTTCAAGACCAACAAAATATTTTTGTTTTTTATGTAAAAATATAGAATAACGTCTATTTTTTTCATTTTTAATGATAGATTAGGTTACGTTTGTTTAAACGTCAAAAATTCAAAAATCAAATACTTTTTTTAATTGCGCAACAAAATTAGCAATTGGGTGCCAGTCTTTATTCCATCTACGTAAAATCTGACTTCTCTTGACGCTAAAAAAATTTTAACAAAAGACAAACAATTGTTGCAAGACCTACAAATCATTTTTGTTTTTTAAGTAAAAAAAATGGAATAACGTTTAATCTTAAATTTTTAATGACATATTAGATTACATTTTTCTAAAGGTCAAAAATTCAAAAATGAAATACTTTTTTTAATTGCGCGAAAGAAATTATAAATTGGCAATTGGGTCTACGTTTTTTTTGTACAAAAGAAGAACACTTGCACTTTGGTTTTTTTTAATTAAAAAACATGGACCAACGTCTAATCTTTCATTTTTAATGACAGCTTATGTTACGTTTTTTTGAAGAACAAAATGAAATATTTTTTTAGTACGCAACAAAAATTTTAAATTGTCAATTAGGTTAATCAGAGATCTCTTTACCTCAAAACAAAAAAAAATTAGGATCCGTTTTTTTAAACAAAAGGAACATTGGAAGACCAAGAAACTATTTTTGTTTTTTAAATAAAAAAATTAAATAACGTCTAATCTTTGATTTTTATTGACAGATTAGGTAACGTTTTTCTAAAGGACAAATATTCAAAAATGAAATCCTTTTTTAGTTGCGCAATAAAAATTCAAAATTGGCAATTGGATTCGCTGCTTCTTTTTATTTAATCTACGTAAAAGTTGAGCTCTTTCTGTCAAAAAAAAAATCCGTTTTTTTTTTTTAACAAAAAAAGAACAGTTATTTCAAGACCAACAAAGTATTTTTGTTTTTTATGTAAAAATATAGAATAACGTCTATTTTTTTCATTTTTAATGATAGATTAGGTTACGTTTGTTTAAACGTCAAAAATTCAAAAATCAAATACTTTTTTTAATTGCGCAACAAAATTAGCAATTGGGTGCCAGTCTTTATTCCATCTACGTAAAATCTGACTTCTCTTGACGCTAAAAAAATTTTAACAAAAGACAAACAATTGTTGCAAGACCTACAAATCATTTTTGTTTTTTAAGAAAAAAAAATGGAATAACGTTTAATCTTAAATTTTTAATGACATATTAGATTACATTTTTCTAAAGGTCAAAAATTCAAAAATGAAATACTTTTCTTAATTGCGCGAAAGAAATTATAAATTGGCAATTGGGTCTACGTTTTTTTTTGTACAAAAGAAGAACACTTGCAGTTTGGTTTTTTTTAATTAAAGAACATGGACTAACGTCTAATCTTTCATTTTTAATGACAGCTTATGTTACGTTTTTTTGAAGGACAAAATGAAATATTTTTTTAGTACGCAACAAAAATTTTAAATTGTCAATTAGGTTGCCGGTTTTTACTCTATCTACGTAAAATCAGAAATCTCTTTACCTCAAAACACAAAAAAATTAGGATCCGTTTTTCTAAACAAAAGGAACAGTTATTGCAAGACCAATAAACTATTTTTGCTTTTTAAATAAAAAAATGAAATAACGTCTAATCTTTGATTTTTATTTACAGATTAGGTAACGTTTTTCTAAAGGACAAATATTCAAAAATGAAATCCTTTTTTAGTTGCGCAATAAAAATTCAAAATTGGCAATTGGATTTGCTGCTTGTTTTTATTTAATCTACGTAATAGTTGACCTCTTTATCTCAAAAAAATGATCCTTTTTTTGACAAAAAAAAAGAACAGTTATTTCAAGACCAGCATAATCTTTTTGTTTTTTATGTAAAAATATAGAACAACGCCTATTTTTTCATTTTTAATGATAGATTAGGTTACGTTTGTTTAAACGTCAAAAATTCAAAAATCAATAATTTTTTTTAATTGCGCAACAAAATTAGCAGTTGGGTGCCAGTCTTTATTCCATCTACGTAAAATCTGACTTCTCTTGACGCCAAAAAAATTTTAACAAAAGACAAACAATTGTTGCAAGACCTACAAAACATTTTTGTTTTTTAAGTAAAGAAAATGGAATAACGTTTAATCTTAAATTTTTAATGACATATTAGGTTACGTTTTTCTAAAGATCAAAAATTCAAAAATGAAATACTTTTTTTAATTGCGCGAAAGAAATTATAAATTGGCAATTGGGTCTACGTTTTTTTTGTACAAAAGAAGAACACTTGCACTTTGGTTTTTTTTTAATTAAAGAACATGGACTAACGTCTAATCTTTCATTTTTAATGACAGCTTATGTTACGTTTTTTTGAAGGACAAAATGAAATATTTTTTTAGTACGCAACAAAAATTTTAAATTGTCAATTAGGTTGCCGGTTTTTACTCTATCTACGTAAAATCAGAAATCTCTTTACCTCAAAACAAAAAAAAATTAGGATCAGTTTTTCTAAACAAAAGGAACAGTTATTGCAAGACCAATAAACTATTTTTGCTTTTTAAATAAAAAAATGAAATAACGTCTAATCTTTGATTTTTATTTACAGATTAGGTAACGTTTTTCTAAAGGACAAATATTCAAAAATGAAATCCTTTTTTAGTTGCGCAATAAAAATTGAAAATTGGCAATTGGATTCGCTGCTTGTTTTTATTTAATCTACGTAATAGTTGACCTCTTTATCTCAAAAAAAAAAAAAAAAAATAGGATCCATTTTTTAACAAAAAAAAGAACAGTTATTTCAAGACCAACAAAGTATTTTTGTTTTTTATGTAAAAATATAGAATAACGTCTATTTTTTGTATTTTTAATGATAGATTAGGTTACGTTTGTTTAAACGTCAAAAATTCAAAAATCAAATACTTTTTTTAATTGCGCAACAAAATTGGCAATTGGGTCCACTGCCAGTTTTTATTCCATCTACGTAAAATCTGACCTTTCTTGACACCAAAAATTTTTTGAACAAAAGAAAAACAATTGTTGCAAGACCTACAAAATATTTTTGTTTTTTTAATCAAATAACGTTGCATAATCTTTCATTTTTAAGAACACTTTAGGTTACGTTTTTCTATCTAAAGGTCAAAAATTTAATAATGAAATACTTTTTAGTACGCAACAAAAATTTTTAATTGTCAATTAGGTTGCCGGTTTTTACTCTATCTACGTACAATCAGAGATCATTTTACCTCAAAACAAAAAAAAATTAGGTTCCGTTTTTCTAAACAAAAGGAACAGTTATTGCAAGACCAAGAAACTATTTTTGTTTTTTAAATAAAAAAATGAAATAACGTCTAATCTTTGATTTTTATTGACAGATTAGGTAACGTTTTTCTAAAGGACAAATATTCAAAAATGAAATCCTTTTTTAGTTGCGCAATAAAAATTCAAAATTGGCAATTGGATTTGCTGCTTGTTTTTATTTAATCTACGTAATAGTTGACCTCTTTATCTCAAAAAAAAGGATCCTTTTTTTAACAAAAAAAAAGAACAGTTATTTCAAGACCAACAAAATATTTTTGTTTTTTATGTAAAAATATAGAATAACGTCTATTTTTTTCATTTTTAATGATAGATTAGGTTACGTTTGTTTAAACGTCAAAAATTCAAAAATCAAATACTTTTTTTAATTGCGCAACAAAATTAGCAATTGGGTGCCAGTCTTTATTCCATCTACGTAAAATCTGACTTCTCTTGACGCTAAAAAAATTTTAACAAAAGACAAACAATTGTTGCAAGACCTACAAATCATTTTTGTTTTTTAAGAGAAAAAAATGGAATAACGTTTAATCTTAAATTTTTAATGACATATTAGATTACATTTTTCTAAAGGTCAAAAATTCAAAAATGAAATACTTTTTTTAATTGCGCGAAAGAAATTATAAATTGGCAATTGGGTCTTTCATTTTTAATGACAGCTTATGTTACGTTTTTTTGAAGAACAAAATGAAATATTTTTTTAGTACGCAACAAAAATTTTAAATTGTCAATTAGGTCAATCAGAGATCTCTTTACCTCAAAACAAAAAAAAATTAGGATCCGTTTTTTTAAACAAAAGGAACATTGGAAGACCAAGAAACTATTTTTGTTTTTTAAATAAAAAAATTAAATAACGTCTAATCTTTGATTTTTATTGACAGATTAGGTAACGTTTTTCTAAAGGACAAATATTCAAAATGAAATCCTTTTTAGTTGCGCAATAAAAATTCAAAATTGGCAATTAGGTTCGCTGCTTCTTTTTATTTAATCTACGTAAAAGTTGAGCTCTCTACCTCAAAAAAATTAGGACCCGTTTTTTTAAACAAAAGAGAAACAATTAATGCACAGCTACAAAATATTTTTGTTTTTATAGTCAAAATGAAATAATGTCTAATCTTTCATTTTTAATGACAGTTTAGGTTACGTTCTTCCAAAAGTCAAAAATGAAATATAGTTTAAAACTGGCATTTGGGTTTGCTGCCAGTTTTTATTCCATTTACGTAGGTTCTGACGTATTATCTAAAAAAAAATTTTTTTATGTAAAAATATAGAATAACGTCTATTTTTTTCATTTTTAATGATAGATTAGGTTACGTTTGTTTAAACGTCAAAAATTCAAAAATCAAATACTTTTTTTAATTGCGCAACAAAATTGGCAATTGGGTGCCAGTCTTTATTCCATCTAGGTAAAATCTGACTTCTCTTGACGCTAAAAAAATTTTAACAAAAGACAAACAATTGTTGCAAGACCTACAAATCATTTTTGTTTTTTAAGAAAAAAAATGGAATAATGTTTAATATTAAATTTTTAATGACATATTAGATTACATTTTTCTAAAGGTCAAAAATTCAAAAATGAAATACTTTTTTTAATTACGCGAAAGAAATTATAAATTGGCAATTGGGTCTACGTTTTTTTTTGTACAAAAGAAGAACACTTGCACTTTAGTTTTTTTTAATTAAAAAACATGGACTAACGTCTAATCTTTCATTTTTAATGACAGCTTATGTTACGTTTTTTTGAAGAACAAAATGAAATATTTTTTTAGTACGCAACAAAAATTTTAAATTGTCAATTAGGTCAATCAGAGATCTCTTTACCTCAAAACAAAAAAAAATTAGGATCCGTTTTTTTAAACAAAAGGAACATTGGAAGACCAAGAAACTATTTTTGTTTTTTAAATAAAAAAATTAAATAACGTCTAATCTTTGATTTTTATTCACAGATTAGGTAACGTTTTTCTAAAGGACAAATATTCAAAAATGAAATCCTTTTTTAGTTGCGCAATAAAAATTCAAAATTGGCAATTGGATTTGCTGCTTGTTTTTATTTAATCTACGTAATAGTTGACCTCTTTATCTCAAAAAAAAGGATCCTTTTTTTAACAAAAAAAAAGAACAGTTATTTCAAGACCAACAAAATATTTTAGTTTTTTATGTAAAAATATAGAATAACGTCTATTTTTTTCATTTTTAATGATAGATTAGGTTACGTTTGTTTAAACGTCAAAAAATCAAATACTTTTTTTAATTGCGCAACAAAATTAGCAATTGGGTGCCAGTCTTTATTCCATCTACGTAAAATCTGACTTCTCTTGACGCTAAAAAAATTTTAACAAAAGACAAACAATTGTTGCAAGACCTACAAATCATTTTTGTTTTTTAAGAAAAAAAAATGGAATAACGTTTAATCTTAAATTTTTAATGACATATTAGATTACATTTTTCTAAAGGTCAAAAATTCAATAATGAAATACTTTTTTTAATTGCGCGAAAGAAATTATAAATTGGCAATTGGGTCTACGTTTTTTTTTGTACAAAAGAAGAACACTTGCACTTTGGTTTTTTTAAATTAAAAAACATGGACTAACGTCTAATCTTTCATTTTTAATGACAGCTTATGTTACGTTTTTTTGAAGAACAAAATGAAATATTTTTTTAGTACGCAACAAAAATTTTGAATTGTCAATTAGGTTGCCGGTTTTTACTCTATCTACGTAAAATCAGAAATCTCTTTACCTCAAAACAAAAAAAAATTAGGATCCGTTTTTCTAAACAAAAGGAACAGTTATTGCAAGACCAATAAACTATTTTTGCTTTTTAAATAAAAAAATGAAATAACGTCTAATCTTTGATTTTTATTTACAGATTAGGTAACGTTTTTCTAAAGGACAAATATTCAAAAATGAAATCCTTTTTTAGTTGCGCAATAAAAATTGAAAATTGGCAATTGGATTCGCTGCTTGTTTTTATTTAATCTACGTAATAGTTGACCTCTTTATCTCAAAAAAAAAGGATCCATTTTTTTAACAAAAAAAAAGAACAGTTATTTCAAGACCAACAAAATATTTTTGTTTTTTATGTAAAAATATAGAATAACGTCTATTTTTTGCATTTTTAATGATATATTAGGTTACGTTTGTTTAAACGTCAAAAATTCAAAAATCAAATACTTTTTTTAATTGCGCAACAAAATTAGCAATTGGGTGCCAGTCTTTATTCCATCTACGTAAAATCTGACTTCTCTTGACGCTAACAAAATTTTTAACAAAAGACAAACAATTGTTGCAAGACCTACAAATCATTTTTGTTTTTTAAGTAAAAAAAATGGAATAACGTTTAATCTTAAATTTTTAATGACATATTAGATTACATTTTTCTAAAGGTCAAAAATTCAAAAATGAAATACTTTTTTTAATTGCGCGAAAGAAATTATAAATTGGCAATTGGGTCTACGTTTTTTTTGTACAAAAGAAGAACACTTGCACTTTAGTTTTTTTTAATTAAAAAACATGGACTATCGTCTAATCTTTCATTTTTAATGACAGCTTATGTTACGTTTTTTTGAAGAACAAAATGAAATATTTTTTTAGTACGCAACAAAAATTTTAAATTGTCAATTAGGTTGCCGGTTTTTACTCTATCTACGTAAAATCAGAAATCTCTTTACCTCAAAACAAAAAAAAGTAGGATCCGTTTTTTTAAACAAAAGGAACATTGGAAGACCAAGAAACTATTTTTGTTTTTTAAATAAAAAAATTAAATAACGTCTAATCTTTGATTTTTATTCACAGATTAGGTAACGTTTTTTTAAAGGACAAATATTCAAAAATAAAATCCTTTTTTAGTTGCGCAATAAAAATTCAAAATTGGCAATTGGATTCGCTGCTTGTTTTTATTTAATCTACGTAAAAATTAAGCTCTTTATCTCAAAAAAAAAAAAAAAATAGGATCCGCTTTTTTAACAAAAAAAGAACAGTTATTTCAAGGCCAACAAAATATTTTTGTTTTTTAGGTAAAAAACAAGTGGAATAACGTTGTATTTGTTGTGTTATGTAAAATCTGAGGTCTCGATTACCTAAAAAAAATTAGGACCCGTTATTTGAACAAAATAACAATTATTACAAGACCAATATAATTTTTTTGTTTTTTAAGTAAAAAAAAATAGATAACGTTGCCCGATTATTTTTAATGACAAACCATGTTTTTTTAAGGTCAACAATTCAAAAATGTGATAGCTTTTTTTTATTGCGTAACAAAATTTTGAGAATTGTGAGCAATTGGATTTCACAGCAGTCTTTAGTCGATTGGCCTAGCAGCTGAAGTCTTGTTTAACTCAAAAAATAAACGAGGAGTCTTTTTTTGAACAAAATATAAGCAATTATTACAACAGAACAAACATGTTTTCGCTGACTGTCTTTGATCTATCTACGTAGAATCTAAGATCTGTTTTTTGAACCAAATAGAAAAAATTAGGTACTGTAAGATCAATATTATCGTTTTCTATGTAACAAAAATAATTAGTAACGTTGCCCAATCTTTTATTTTTAATGACAAACCGGGTTATGTTATGTATAAAGGCCAACAATTAAAAAAAAAATTTTTTTTAGAGTTTTTATTTAATTATGACCAATTGGATTTGAGCGCAGTTTTTACTCCATTTGCTTGGAATTTAAGAGATCCTGTTAACAAAATATAAACTCCAAGAAACATAATTTTGTTTTCTAAGTAAAAATAAATTGAATAACTGCTTAATCTTTTATTTTTAATGACAAATGCGTTTTGATTTTTTAAAGGCCAAAAACGCATTACTTTTTTTTTTAACTGCGCAACAAAAATTCAAAACATATTGGCAATTAGGTTCGCTGGACGTTTTTACTCCACATACGTAAAATCTGAGGTTTCGTTTGTCTAAAGAAAATTAGGATCCGTTTTTTACATAACATAAGAACAATTAAAGCAAAACCAACAAAAGTATTTTTGTTTTCTAAGTAAAAAACTAAATAACGTTATCCAATATTTTATTTTTAATGACAAACCGGGTTATGCTTTATAAAAGTCGACAATTCAAAACTATAATACATTTTTTTAATTGCGCAACAAAATTTAGAGAATAATGAACAATTGGATTAATTAAAAACCTTTTAATATTAACCGAGATTCTAGTTTTAATTTGCCGGAGATTTAGAAACTAGTTTTATCGATCGGAGGCCGGTCTATAAAAGCGAGACTTTACGGCGCAATCAATTAGTTTGTTTCGGCCTCTGAAGATGTCCACTGCGACTTTTGACGAAAGCTCGCCTCGTGTGGTAACGACAACACGGGAATTATCCAGAATGGAAAATTGTAAAACAGATAGTTTTTTACAACTGTTGGTAAAATGTCAAAATTAATTTCATGATTACACTTGGGATAAAGACAACAAATGTTTTAACTTATTTTGGTTGTGTCTCTTTTAAAAATAAATGAATAAAATATTTAACCTTGTAGTGTACATTTTTTTAAATTTAAAACTGCTGTGTTTCAGCTAAACGTCAAAATTAATTTTAAGACATGACTCGGGATAAAGGCGACTAACGTTATAACGTCTTTGGATTGTGTTCCTTTTAAAAATAAATCAAATTACACATGTATATTATTTTATTGAATGGAGTCCATTTTTTGTTTAAATCGCGAAAGCATGTTTTGAGACCTACTACAAAAAAAGGAAATGCAACACTTTGTACTTTCTTTTTTTTTTAATTGCACAACAAGCGACAAATCTTTTTTTTAAACAAATTGGAAATAACGCAATAGCGAGACCAAGAAACTAATAATTTTTGAACGTCTTAGTTGATTGAGTAGGTACATTTTGAGTAACGTTATTTAGTCCGAGATATTTTTATCAAATAACAAAAAAACTTTCTGTAACTGCTGTTTTTCAGAAAACGCCAAAATTAATTTTCAAAGCTACATGACTTCGGATCAAACGTTTTAAGATAATTTGATTAACAGATTTATTAAACTTGATGTGTTAATTTTTTTGAAATTATTGATATTGGAGTTAATTTTTTCTTTAAATCAGGAACTGGTTTGGGACCTATTGAAAAATGCAATGTTTTTTCTTTAATTGCGCAACAGAGGACAAATATTTTTTAAAAATTGTTTTATAACAAAAACGAAATATCGCAGCATTGGAAGCAATAATGTAATAATTTTTGAATATAACCATAACTAGGGATGTGGGACCAATTGACCCAAGAGAATAAAAAAAATGCTATGTTGTACTTGTTCGTAATTGGCCTAACGTCTTGTCCCTTCCAGAACTTTCTTAATATCATCTATTTCGCAGTGCGGGATAGTATTCTAGTGTAATACGTTTTATTTTAGTCGTTTGGGTCACTGGGACCCCATTTCCTTGATTGTGCGTAGTAAATCACGTGGTCAAAATGTCAAGTGTGTGGCGCCCGAGCAGATTTCAAGGAAATACTAGAGAATTAATGGACAGTGAATGTGAAAATGTGCAAGATGATCTTGAGCAATAGTGAAATTTGAAGTTTCACAAGATGAAATAGAAAATGCGTTAAATCAGTTGTCTTCTACTAGTCGTTCACATTTTAACACCGAAGAATCAAGTAACGAATGATGAAGATGAAGGACAAAATTCATCTATTTCCTCAGAATATTTTAGAGGTAAATACATTACAAACGGTTTAAAAAGTCCCCATTGACACGTACACACTACTACAATGCATCTACCTAGATTGCATAATGAAGCTAGGAATCTGGGAGCTTTACCAAACTCTCGGAAGGTATGGCGGCTGTTCTTTTCGGATACACTGATACAAACAATTACGACGTATACCAACTTTCAGCTTGGTACATACAGAAATAAATGAACAGATCCAAACAGAACTGAAAGATATTGATGCTGTAAAACTCGAATCATTTTTAGGTCTTCTACTACTGTGCAGTATCAGCAAATCAGCTCATGAATGTATATAATCGCGCTTTGCAACAAAGGGCTACGGTAAAGAAAATTTTCTCTAATGTATCACATTCGATGACAAAACTTCTAAAGAACGAAAAACGATCCTGCTGCGGCTATTATTGAATTATGTACAGAATTTATTCAGAAAATCAGCAAGTTTATTGCATTGGAGAAAATACTAGGTACAATTTATGAAATGTTGATGTTGAATATAGTTTGAAGGTCACGTGCCTCACTAATACACGTACGAGCTACTTATGTAATGCTTATATATACTTTGGCAAAAACAGTGATGGATTTACGTTGAAGGAACCGAGAAAAATCCAATTAGTGCTGCGTCTTTGTAAACCCATAGAGAAAACTAACAGAAATGTAACAGCCAATAATTGGTTTGTCTCAGTTAGTCAGAGAATTGAAAAAAGGAGTTTAACTGTAGTTGGCACTCTTAGAAAATCAAAACGGAAAATACCACAAGAATTCCTCCCCAATCAAAACAGACCTGTCTGCTTCTCTACATTTGGTTTCGTACCCCAAAAAAAACTCTGTTTTTTCTCGTGTCCTCACAATATCACGATAATAAATACGATAATGTTACTAGGAAACCAGACATTATTATGTACAAAGAGTAGTTTGGACACGCCAATGGCTATTTCTAACACGATAGTGCGTCAAATAGCCACATCATCTATAGATCGTCTAAAGCAGCAAAATTACACGTTTGGAATTTATAGGGCAAATGGTAGATGCTTTAGTAAAACCTCATCTAAAGCACAGACTGAATAATCCAATAATTTTCCGAGATTCGAGAACCGGTATAAAGCGCAGAATAGGAAAGAATGAAGAAGTTCTGTTATTACTTGCGTAAAAAGTTAATGTGTGCTAGTTGTTTGAAAACCATGTGCAATGAATGTGTTAATAATTAGTCATATGCAGTTTTTTTCATGTTTTGTATTATGCCATATCTATGTTATTATAGCAGTTACTTTAAAAATATATTGTGTTTCCTATTTTGAAAACAATTTTATTCTGTCATTTTACTAACATGTCTAATTTTGGTCAACATAGCGGTAGAAAATTCTCCTGTAGAAAATAATAGGATTTTTATTATTTTTTATACCAAATAATAGTATATTATATATCAACGTTGAGAAGTGTATGATTATAACCGAAGCGATATATTATATCGCGAGACGCGAAGCGTCGAGGGATATAAGTCGCGCAGGTTATAATGAACTTCTCAACCGTGGTATAAGTACAATTTTTTCCACTAGAATTATTAAAACCGATCTACTTGTTACTAAATCAAATTTTAAATTTAAGATACTAATTTTAAATTAAAACTCAAGTCAGTGATTGTGACAGTTGTCATTAGTTTAATAGAATCAATTTTGACGTAATTCTTAATTCTGGTTTATAACACAAAAATAAATTGATAAATTGCTAAATTTACTAAAATTGTTGAAAAACATTATTACTTTAAGTATTAATGATATCTAAAATATATTTAATACAGTAACATTCGTATTTAGTTAAACGCGAACTTGAAAAAACTTACATTTTTAAAATCAAATTAATTTGTTTAATAAACGATTTAAATTCTTGAAATAGCATTGTTTCTCTCTTATCAGTCTATTTATTATATAATCTTAACAAATTCAACTCGAGATACCAAAATGCTATCGCATGTTTTTCGGCATGTTACTTCTTAGCAACGCGCCTCAAGAGTCGTATATCTGCATATTTTGATACGTCTTGTTAAACTGCTATTAAATAAACAAAAAAACATTGGATCGGGGTCTTTTTGACTTCAGATCCAAAACTGAAATATTTAAAAGTAAGTCAAAATTTGGAAAACAGTTTGAGTTTAGTTTTTTTTAACGCGGTGATTAAATTTGATACAAAACAATTTTTTGAACACAAGCTGCAAGTCGATGAATAATAAATGACTTAACTAATTGATCTGTACGTTAAAGCCACATGGAAAGTAAATACTGTTGTAAGTCAACAAGGTAGGATCATTCACCACTTTTTTTTTTAAATTTAAGTTAGTTGCAAAAATGTGTAATAACGAAAATTTTGATGCTTAGCTGGTTCCGAACATTCGTCCCATCATCGAAGAGAGTCGTGCGATAGACCACCACCACCACTGCCACCACCACGTTTTCCAAACAATGCCGTTTGACAATGGGAAAACTTTAACGTCGCAATATTGACTTTGTTACCGTTGCCCGCACCACTATTAGCGTTAGAAGAGCAATTGGTGGTTTTGATTTCGCAAAGAGGCAAAGCGTGCATCAGTTACCTTCGACAGAGCCTGAAACGCCCGCGACGGAATTGATACTCTTTAGTGACAATTTTTAACATTAACACACTAAAAAAAACAATTTCTTCCAAGGTTTTATGGCCTTACGCTCATTTAAGCTTCTGCCTAAAGAAGTAGGCCAGCCGGCTTAGTTTAATAGTGCCAATAACCGCTCTTGCACTTTTCGCTAAGGTGGCCCGAAGATTTTCGCCTAACTTTGGACTTATTTCAGTGTGGAAAAATCGAGCGACTTATTGTTAAACCTATTACCTTTTAACACCTTTCAGATTTGCTAAAGTGTTTCCTCTTGCATTTCATATTTACTTTTTGGTGATTGAAGTGTGCTTATGAATGACTCGATTATATTTTCATCTTGGCATGCACCTACAAGTTTCTGTCTGGCTAGATAGAATTCGTAGTAGAATGTTTATCGTTTATGTGTTCTATGTTTAGTAGTAAATAAGTTTTATTATTACCATTATTGTTATGGTTAGTTTAACGCTTTTCTTTCTTCAAACGAGTAAATCGTTGGCGCGCGTCGAATGTGTCACCGAAATGTGCGCCGTCAACAGTTTTTTGACCAGACATAAGGCATAGCCAGAAACATATTCTAAATTTTTATATTCATTTAATAGGGATAAATAAAATTGTAGGTGTACATAGCATCTTTACTAATCGTTATATAAAGTAGATTCAGTTACTAGAACATATACTGAGTGTTTATTTAATTATACCGTTGCGTTGTACCTTTGTGCACTTAACTCTTTATGTAGGAGACACGCATGGGAGGTACAAGCATTTCTATGTCTGTCGTATAATGTAAATAACGAGGTACATTTGATAAAGTCACTGCCATTTCCTGTTATCATACTGACGGACAGACATGGACGACGATAATTTTTTATGTGGATACACAAATTAGTAATTCCACTTACCACATTTTGCATGCACCGTGTATTCGTCAAAAAAGCTTTTTTATTTTGAAGAACAAAATGTTAACGATAGTGTTGTAGGTGGACTCGATCAAATTTGTGTGGCTTTCTTTTTGTACAAAACGTGAACTTGACCGGGTGCTCAATTTTGATTAGCCGCAATTTTGTTACGCGTCTTTATAAAAGGAGACGTTGTTGGTCTTTTATAGTTGTTTTTCTTTTCACGAAAACAACAGCGACGGAAGCCCTAATGGATACGAAGTCAGAAGAAAATGGAAATTCCCTCCAAGAGGCAGCTTAGAGGACTGTGCATAGATACTTAAAACAAACTTTGTAATTATTTAAATGCAAATTAAACTGTGATGAAATTTTTGAGTTTTTTCGCAATTTGTTCTAAGTGCTTATGCGACAGTACGTAAAGGTTTAGGGTACATTTTTTTGGGTACCGACGCAGGATGTACTTACAAAGTCAATACGCTAACTGTAAAGAGGCACATATCTAACGCGCACCACCAAGCCCACGCTTTTGTAAATACATCCTGTCTTTAATTTAATTTTTTGCATTACCCAGCGATAGTAATTGCGAAATTCCACTTGACACATAATAGATATTCTTAAAAAGAAAAATCCTTCTTAGTTCTTAGGAATTCAAAAAACATAACATAGATATAAATTAGTTAAAAAAAAAGTAATTATTATTGCAAAATAATCAGTATATCGAAGTATAGCGGGAGTATAAGATAGCACCAATTGAGACGGCGCCGTTGGTACAAGCGTTTAAGTCCTTTTTACGACGTTAAACAAAAAATCTTCGCTTTGCTTGTTGTATTCACGTAGCAGTGCTTTGAGACTTGCGCCTCAAAGACTTCGAGTCAATTAGATTTGGAAAAACACTTTTTTTTCGGAAGATTTTTCAGTTCGAGCGCGATATTATTGGCCTAAATAAACGCGTGCGCCAACGGAACGATTTTTCATGATTTGGAGCAAAATGATTCTAAATGTAAATATTGTTATATAAAGAAAATAAAAAAAGTAATAATCGCATATTATTTAAATTATTTTTTGTTAATATATTTTGTTAATAATGTGTGCATGTACGATAGATTTAGAAGAATGTTTTAATTAAAATTGTATATATTTTTGAAGTTATTCGAAATTCTAACGAGAGTACGGATTACGTTCCTCTCATTAAAAACAAAAAGTGTTTTTTGGTAAAATTGCAAAAAAATCGAAAGCTGACGTTTTTCTATTGTTTCAATCATTTTTGGAGAAAACATGAATTTTGTATTTAGGTGAACGATGAATGAAGTTGCGTGAATGAATGTAGATCGAAATAGAATAGAATTATGTTATAAAAATTATGGAAATTACGAAACATGTAAAGTTTCCTGACCGCAATAAAATTCTATCTCTATACCAAGCATTTTCATTTCTTTAAACTTTATTTAAAAACGGCGGTTTGCAGCCGGACCGAAAGCGATACTGCAATACGTACGCGTTAGAAATGCACATTTTTTACTAATTTTAAACTATACTTTTTCTACGACTTATATTTAATTATTCAAATCAAATAGAAATAAATATTGTAACGTAAATTTAAAATTGTTTATTAGAAACTAAAGGCTAAATACACTTAACGAATAATTAAACCAAATAAAATAAATTGTCAATTAAAATAACTAAATTAAAATGAACAAATTTGAATTAAAAACTAAACCGAACTTGCGGTAAATTGCACTAATTAGAAACACCCAATAACTAATATTTACAAGCTTACGAATAATTGATTTATTTTGACACTATTTATTTTTCACTATCGCGCATACGATAACGTAAAAGTCACTAAACTGCACTCAAGCCTCGTTTGTTGCAGGTTCTATTTATATTCAGAACGTTATTTTCTTATTGCTTTCAAGAGTTTCCTTCATTTTATTTTTAACCTTTGAAAACTTTTCGGAAATGGAACGTAACACTTCCCCCTCCTCAGATCCGTTCTGCTCCAGAACAGGTTCAAACTCATGGCATCTGTAAAAGGGGTCATAACGGTAAGAACAATTCTGTCTATTTCTGCATCGTCCTTGTTGATAAAAATAACAGTACAAGGTCTTGCCGTTCTCGGTCGTGTTTCTTAAGTTATAGCTGCAAACCAACACTTAAGCTCGAGTACCCCGGAATATGACTTCTACCATATTCCGACCCATCCTCTAATCCAGTTGGTCTAAACCGCCCCTCCCGACAATTCCTCGCGGACGGGTTCTCGCGGGACAATTTCGCGCTAATAGTTTTATCTTAATTTGAAAAAATATGAGCGCTAACCTTTCCGAGTTTAAAATTCAGTTACTTTGTTAGTATCCTACCGTAACGATGGTGCTACAGTATATCGAGAGTGAGAAAGGTCGCCAGTTATTGGCAGGCGCGGCTCCAGAGGGGGGGCCGGGGGGGCTATAGCCCCCCCTGACATTGAAAATAATACTGAATTTTTTCTTACTTTGTATGTAATACATTCGCTTTTTTTTATAATTGTGTAATTTATGATGCTTTATCGCTTGCAAGTAAAAGCTTGGTGTATAACGAAGTGTTATTCAATTGTATATTAACGCCATATTCAATACATTATTATTTAAAAATGTGATGAGCACCCCCCCCCCCCGCTTTAAACTGATGGAGCCCCCACCGAAATAAACTGCTGGAGCCGCGCCTGGTTATTGGTTCTTAACGGTCACGTTCATATAAAAAAAAATTACTAATTCAAATGAAAAAGTTATTTCGAAATGTGCACAATACCACAAGTGGCGTTGCCCTGGGAGAGTTCATGCTCTCGGAGAAGAAGTTGTTAAAAGTAGTGTTCACAATCATGCTCCTGATGCAGCAGAAATTGAAGCCTAATGATCTGTTACAAAAATGAGGATTATGGCAAAACAAATTGAACCCAGTACGCAATGGTGATAGCAACTATTTGTGAAGATGTGTCCGTTGCTGCTGCTGGCAAATTATTACAATTTTCTGCCATGAGAAAAAAACTATTCACCGAATACGCGGAACAGAACCCACATCATTGCAAGAATTAGTCGTTCCGCAGGAATATACCACCACATCTTCAGGACAACCGTGTTTGCTGCACGACAGTAGACCCGGTGATGACAGAATTTTGCTATTCTCGACTGCGGCAAAATTTGGAATTTATGTCTAGTTGCGATCATTTGTATGCTGACGGAACTTTCAGTACTACGCCACGACCGTTTACTCAGTTATATACGATTCACAGTGTGCAATACAGCAACGTAGATCCAAGTGTATACGCCTTGCCACTAACTAAAACGGAAGAGACTTATCATCGCTTTGTTTGATAGCGAATTTTACACTCAGAATGAGGTGGTTACTAATGCCATCGCTAAATTACTATGAAGACACATGGATTGGCCGAGCAGACAGAATTATTTGGCAGAAACATATAAAATTACTACGACGTTCCTCTGCAAGATATTCCACGCACCAACAATTCCTCCCGCACAATCGTCGCACGCCAAGAATTCTGCAAGCGCAAAATTAACTCGCGCAAAATTGTTTGCGAAGAATTGTCGCGCGTTAAACTGTCGGCGAGGAATTGTCGTAGAAGTCTAAGCCGCAGCCAAGCTTGGGAACCGCCATTTTTCTGATGTTGTTTCGCATGACGCGATCTCTCAGGTTCAGCAAGGCGTTCCATAAGTGTTTGTATTCAAGATTCTGATGAGACATTACCTTAATAACTAAGTAGGAGATGGACCGTTGTTGACCTTGAATCTTCAAAACCCTTCCTACTGTAGGTCGCTGTTTTCGAAGTTCACCCAAGCGTCCAAACTTTCTCTTAAATACTACCACAATACCTTTGGACATGCGCAAGTCTTAGGAAACACAGTGTGCAAAAAAGTAGTCCTTCGGTACGTCAAACACATTTTGTTGTACTTTTGCGGTCACTCCAAACTTTGCTTTCGTGGTTCCATTATAGGTGGATGTGAACCACTCGAAGACTTTTGCATCGTCCTTATCTGTCACTCTGTTGACCACTTGCGTGTCTTCATCGTCGTCCGTGTTGTTGCCGGCGTAGGGGGCCAACCGATTAATGTGTATTGGTAACTCTCGGACGCGGTAGATAACGTCATTTATTTTTGCCAAAATGGCGTAAGGGCCTTCCCATTGTCTAATTTTAGAGACAACCCTCGGGTTAGTTGTCGGTTGTACAACCAAATCAAGTCACTTTACATCGTATTGGTCTTTCATTCGCTCATTACCGATTTGGATGTTATTTCGAACGTTATCCTGAATGATCTGCATTTTCTTCTTGAGTTGTCTGACGTAGTCATCTCCAACAACTTCTTCTCCAGGCTTGCATTCAAACTGAATATGGCACGGTAACTTTATCTCACGTCTAAACATCACACAAGCAGGAGTTAGCCCGGTGGTCTTGTGAATCGATGATCGATACGCCATTAAGAACAAATGTAAATATTGGTCCCAGTGTAGTTGGTGTTCGAAGATCCCTTGAGCGAGATACTGTCCTATCGTTCTATTCGTCGGTTCCACCATGCTATCTGATGGAAGATGAAGTGGTGTAGTCCTAGTCTTCTTGATTTCCAGCATTCGACAGGCGTTTTAAAACAAGGCAGCCAGGAAGTTACGCCCCTGATCTAAATGAAACTATAACGAAACCCCAAAACGGCAAAAAAACCTCTTTCATCAACAGATTAGCAACAGTTATGGCTTCTTGATTCGGTATCGCGTACGCTTCCGTCCATTTGGTGAAATAATCTATGGTCACCAGGATGTACTTTTTGACCTGTTCAGTTTCTGGGAATGGGCCTGCTATAACAATTGCAACCCTTTTCGAATAGACTTCCGACGTTGTACTGTCTCATAAGAGCCTTCCGCTTTCCAATTGGTCTATTTCCAGACGCGCATAAATTAGATTTGCGGCACCACTGCTTTACATCTTCTCTGCAATTCACCCAATAGAACTTTTTCCTGACCTTTTCAAGTGTCCTCATCACACCGAAATGTCTTCCAGAAGTTCCGTCATGCAAATGCTACAATACTTTTGACACTCGGCTTAAATATACGGTATAAATACAAACTTTTGTAAATGGTAAACAAAAAT
Source organism: Aquatica leii (assembly GCA_035610365.1). NCBI lineage: Eukaryota > Metazoa > Arthropoda > Insecta > Coleoptera > Lampyridae > Aquatica > Aquatica leii. The sequence continues at coordinate 13,601,681 of CM069438.1, forward strand.
CACTTTTTTGAAACTTGAGATTTTAAATCCGGATCCTATATTTGCAGTGACAAAAGTATTTTAAATATTTCGGTAATTCAAATTTGTATTTCAAATACTTTATGTCAGTATTTTGCCCAGTCATGCAAATAGCATGATCGTTTAAATTATTATATACTCTTTGGTAAGATTTTATTCTCTTGGCGACGGTGGTTCTTAGTTGATGTTGTATCTTTACAAAAATAGGTGTCACATGTTGGTCTCGGCAGCGACGCAGAAATACCAGCGAGGCAAGTAGCTGGTTCTTCTTCTTTCTTAGTTTATCAAGTTTTCTGGTTTTCAAATATGTTTCCTTCTTGTAGAGGCGTCCAATAGTAGAATGGAAGCTTTCACGGCTGTTGTTTAATATAGCACTGATTTTCGGGTGTTGCCGCGTCACAAAACTTTTACTTAACATTTCGCTGATCATGCTGTCAGCTTCTTCAGAATATTTCTAAAGACTGATGTTATCGTCTTGCGTTCCTCGTTATATACTGTCTTTCGGTTTCGCTTCGCTGATCCGCGTCCGTTCTGGTCTGTTGAGTTGCATTCATAGACTTCTGCTGACTTCTTGCATGTTCTTCACGCAGCGTAGATCTCCATGTGTTGCTTAATCTGTATCCACCCTCACGGTTGAAGTTGTTAGGATTTTTCATTATTTCCGGTGATTCGATTATTATTCGCTGGTGATAGTGCCTGCTTCGTGCTAATACTTTTACGTTCCCGTAATCAATCCGGTGATCTCCATTCTCACGTAGATGTTCCGTTACCGCAGATTTGTCTGTGCGTCTGAGTTGAGCGTCTCGTTGATGTTCTTTAACCCTGCACTGAATGCTCTTTCCTGTTTTGCCGATGTAACTGTCAACTCAAGCGGCAGGCAACCGAAATGCTGGTACAGATACGTGGACGATACTTTTGTCGTATGGGCTCACAGACGGCAAGAATTTGTTACAAGCTTTTGCTATTTACGAACCTGCACGGCCAACTCGCAATAGTCGGTGAGAGGGGTAGGTTCCTAGATACATTAAATATATTTAAGGGCGCCAGAGCTTATCCCAAAGTAACTTCTGTCCCGCTCAAGACAGGTGGTATCACTTGTAACAAGATGTTAGGTTCGTAATGCTGAAAGAAACGAAAAAAAGAAACTACGTCGTTAACAACAATAGTACTTTAATTACTCTATCAAGATAAATATATTAACAGTTAAATAGCCAAATATAAGCCGGTACTGGAGAGAATATAGAACAGAGAATAGCAGCAGGATCGGCAACTTACACTACACGTCAAACAAAAGTGTAACTACCATAACATGTATAAAACTTTATCAGTAAGTAACATTAATAATGATAATTGACTGTGGATATAAGCAGCAAGCGATAAGTCCTTTACTTAAACTAATTGAGTCACAATAACAAGTAACAAATCAATTCGAACGTACGATTAGTAAATATAATAAGTCGTGAGTATTCACCGTAGCGACAACGAATAAATAAGTAAAAATTGACTTACCAAAGTCGAGGATTACCTTCAGAAAAACGTTTTTCCTACTGGCTTCCTGCAATTAAACTTCCTGAAAATAATCGTGTCTACCTGGCGACTCACAAAGTATAAATAAAAGACACATTTAAGGGACAGTAATCGAACCGACACTTATCGTATGCTGTTACATTAATTTTCCGTCTATGGTGGTGTTAAGTTATTGCCTCCGAATAGAATTCAATCGTATCCAGTAATTAGGATCTTCCGCTTCCGATTATAATTTTCCCTTGAGGATTTTAGATAATAGTTAGGAGGTAGCACATGGCGCTGACAAAAGACATAAAAATTACCTTTAATTAAAGAAAGAACAAAATCCACTTACTCTGCGTGAATAAATTAGTTATTTAAGGAAACTACTAATTTCCATCGTGTTCCAACACGTGGATGATTTTAGAAAACGAATTTTTCACTCACGCAGACATAGATTAACACATGCACGAGGTTAAAGTCAAAATGCCGGTAACTCGCCTATTCAAGACAAAGTGACCAACGAACCCGATAGATGGCGTCGAGAAATATAAAAGTTATTTTTAATTAAACCAATATACAAGGTAATGCATTATTTAAGTTTATGCACGTAACAAATTACAAAGTTTACTTCAACATATCAGTGGACATCACAACAGTATCAAATTCACCATGGAGATCGAAAAGAACAAAACGCTGCCCTTTTTAGACGTTCTGGTAACACGCACGGACAACAGCAAGCGAGTTTATAGCGTATACCGTAAGGAAACACATACAGATCGGTATCTACACGCATCCACACATCACCATCCACAGCAGAAGAGATCCCTCATCGACACACTTCTAAGAAGAGCAGAAAAAATTAGCAATGAAGAACACAAGCCGGAGGAAATCAAACACATCAAGGACGCTCTTATAAAAAATTGCTACAACAAAAAATTAATCAAACCGCAGAAAAAGAAAGGGAAGCAAGCTGAGGTTGCTGCGAAGACACCGTCAGAAACATATGCTTACTTACCCTACGTTGCCAGAGTCACTGACAGACTAAAGAGGGTTCTAGGAAAGAAGAACATCACTACACGTTATAACACAGTGAAGAAAATAGATCAGCTCATACCACCTAATAAAGATCAACTTCCGAGACTACACACCAAGGGTATATACCAATGGTATATACAAATTAAAGTGTATGTGCGGCAAGAGTTACATCGGCCAAACAAGAAGGAGCATTCAGTGCAGGGTTAAAATACATCAACGAGACACTCAACTCAGACGCAGACAAATCTGCAGTAGCGAACATCTACGCGAGAATGAAGATCACCGGATTGATTACGGGAACGTAAAGGTATTAGCACGAAGACACTATCACCAGCGAATAATACTCGAATCACTGGAAATAATGAAAAATCCTAACAACTTCAACCGTGAGAATGGATACAGATTAAGCAACACCAGGAGATCTACGCTGCGCGAAGAACATGCAAGAAGTCAGTGGACGTCTATGAATGCAACTGAACAGACCAGAACGGGCACGGAACCGTAAGACGGTATATAACGAGGAACGCAAGACGATAACATTAGTCTTCAGAAATCTTCTGAAGAAGCTGACAGCTGATCAACGAAACGTTAAGTGAAAGTTTTGTGACGTGGCAACACCCGAAAAACAGTGCTACAATATATATCATATCCATATGTATAGCTTTTAACATAAGCTTACGGAAATGTTCTTTTAATAAGTCTCTTATACGAAGTGGTATAGTATTTTCATTCCGTGAAATAAGAAGCCTTTCTTGTACATTATTAACTAAAACTACAGATTGCGCAAAGTTTTAGACAACTTGTTTTATTGATAGGGTATTCCGTTTATCTCCCTCAAGAAATTGTACAATTTCAATGTCAATTTACTTATTAAAAGATAACGTACTATAAATCATAAATAACAACACAAATACAATTTATGAAGAAAGCTCCTTGACTTTTTTTTATATATAATTAGTTGCATTTTGACAGCTGTTGTTAGGTTACGTTATGTTTCAGCAGGTATCGGTAGAATGCGGCCAATAATGCGCAGTGGCTTAAACAGATGTTCTGAGGAATTCTGTTCACGTGCGGCTGTGCAACATAAACGCTTGCAAACAAATTTAAAAAAGAGCGTTATAGACTTTGGTTATAGCTTGGTTGTAGCGCATTCGGATGACTGCACTAGGCCGCACTGAGTGCAACCAGAGTGCAACTTTTGTCAGAGCGTGCGTGTTCGGGTGACAAAGCGACCGTGCTCGGACCCAGGTCCGTATGTTCGGATGGTGCATAACTCTGCCATAAGTCGCTCTGGTTTGCACCGAGAATCGAAGCTAGTGCAAGTGCGGATCTGATAAAAATGGCGGTAAAATTAGCACTTTTTAAAATGTTGTTAGACAGCAATACTTCCGATGAAGACGATTTTATGAGAATCATGAACGCGTTACATGCTGTTGGTGAAGAGAACCAGTAAATTGTAAAAATTAATAACTTTGTACAAATAGTCAAAGAATATAATGATCAGATGTATTTTTGTAATTTCTTAAACTTCATAATTTTTAATGTATCTATTTTTAATTTCGCACGCAGTTTAGAATGAGTCGGTCAACGTTTTTAGAAATTAAAAAAAAACCTTTTGGTGCATAGTTGATTTAAATTTTGAATCACAGCGCCAACGGCTGTACGTGTAGCGCGACCTGCGGTCAGTTCAGTCACGTGATACGATATGTTACACGAAGATCAAAGTGCCGCCTGTGAAGTGAAACTACTGTATTATTGTTTCTATACTGTGGTATGGTAGACACTTGCTAGCAACGTGTTGATAATACAAAAGATACAAAACATAATAGTGAAACTGTGAACAAGATTTATGAAAATATGGGAGAAAAATCAACAAAAATTTGTCGAATTTGTTCATTAGAAATAGTAGAAACCGAGCAGTATTACTTTTTGAATAATGACATTAACTTAATGCTACAATTCAAATTGTTAAACTTTCTACCAAAGATTGTAAGTACAACTAATTATACTCTATTGAGTAACAAAAACTTTCTTACAGGACCTAAGCATCACACCGAATCCCATTACTTGTAACAGATGTATGATTGCCATTGAAGAAATATATGAATTTAAGCAATTGTGTATACAAACTGAAATGGCTGTAAGACATTTACGACAAGGTATGATTAAAGAGGAGTTGCGAGCCGATATTGTTAAAGTCGAACTTTCAAACCTGGAAATCATCAGTGATAACTACTTAGAAATTAATAAGGATGTGCCTGTATGCATTGAGGAACCTTCACAAACAGAACTGTATTATTGCTACAACTGCAATTTCAGTGCTAACAAAAAGGCTATTTTAATTCGACACCTGCAAGTGCAACACACTGGTAGAAAATTATTTAAATGCAATCTATGTGATTACTGTAGCAACCACAGGGCGAATTTAAGAAGGCATTTACGTAAGCACACTGCTAAAAAACCATTTAAATGTACTATATGTGATTACTGCACTACTTCCATGTCTTATTTAAAAATACATACACGTCAGCACACTAATGAGAAACCATTTAAATGCAATATATGTGATTACTGCACTACTGCCATGTCGTATTTAAAAGCGCATATGCGTCAGCACACTGATAAGAAACCATTTCAATGCAATATATGTGATTATTGCACCAAACACATGCACCAATTAAAAACTCATATGCATAGACACACTGGTGAGAAACCATTTAAATGCAAATTATGTGATTACTGCTGTTCCACCACGTCGCATTTAAAAGTGCATATGCGTCAGCACACTGGTGAGAAACCGTATAAATGCAATATATGCGGTTATTGTAGTAACTATACGACAAATTTAAAAATGCATATTCGTACGCACACTGGTGAAAAACCATTTAAATGCAATAATTGTGTTTACTGCTGTAGCACTAAGTGGGATTTAAAAGTGCATATGCGTATACACACTGGTGAAAAACCATTTAACTGCAATATATGTGATTACTCTGGCAGCCGATTGTATCATTTAAAAAGGCATATGCGTATACATACTGGCGAATAACAATTGCAATGCAATACTTTGCGTAATTTGTAAACTTGTGGGCGGAGCTTTTCTGCGCGATCTAAATACATTGGGCGCGTTTATAGCGAACCCAAGTGTTCGTTGGAACCAATCGGCTATCTACGGTAACTGTCAGCTGCTGTTAAATTTGCTAGGCAGAGTTTTTGTATGGTGGCAGTGAACAGCGTTTTGCTTCTGGATCGTTCAACGAACTTGCAACAGTTGACTGTTATCATAAAGTAATCAGGTTGAGTGCTGATTCTCAACTGTTGCGTTCGCTAAACACGCCCGTTAACGTAATTTGTAAAGTACCTGTCACGTAGTAGACGAAATTGATACGACGACCTCATTCTTACGAAAATAATACAATAAGTAGCGTTCTGATACACCGTCTTTAGAAAGTCGCGAAGAAACGCACCGTTCACAGGTCCTTTACAAATTACGCGAATATTAAAACGCCATTTATTGAATTGGAATACGACATAAAAGTGTTGCGTAACATACCTCTTCTTAATTAATTCAAATAATTCACGTTGTTTGCCGACGCGTCTTAGAATTTCTTCGTTTGTCAATCCAGCCGTCCAAGGCACCCTAAGGATTCTGCGATGCAGCCACATCTCGAAAGCCTCAAACTTATTAATCGCAGTCGTCTTCAACGTCCAGCCTTCCATGCCGTAAAGAAGCACCGACTGTATGTTACGCAACACTTTTATGTCGTATTCCAATTCAATAATTGGCGCTTCTTTACGGCATGGAAGGCTGGACGTTGAAGACTACTGCGATTAATAAGTTGGAGGCTTTCGAGATGTGGCTGCATCGCAGAATCCTTAAGGTGTCTTGGACGGCTAGATTGACAAACGAAGAAATTCTGAGACGCGTCGGCAAACAACGTGAATTATTTGAATTGATTAAGAAGAGAAAAATGGCGTACCTAGGGCACATTATGCGAAACAACAAATATCAATTTTTGCACCTACTGATCGAAGGTAAAATTGAAGGAAAGAGAGGGATCGGAAGGAAGAAAATGTCTTGGCTACGAAACATCAGGCAGTGGACAGGTCTACACGACATACAATCCTTAATACAGACCGCAAGAAATAGAGAAGCGATGGAAAATGTTATCGCAAACATCCATTAGTCGATATGCATTGAAAGAAGAAGAACATTACAGTGTTTAATTTAGTTCAAAATTATATCTTTCAAATGTAAGTAAAATCATTAATCAATAACAAAACTTGTTTATAGTTGATAGTGTTTCTTCAAACATGTCGGCTTAATTAACATACTGAAAACACTAACTAACTCGCATGTGTTTATTACCCTGGAAAATTCCAATAATTGACTAATTAGGTATATACTGAATACAAGAACTGCACCGTATTAACGTATCCTACGTTAGATCGGCAATGGAAACCAACGTTTAGATTCCCTCTAATGTGGTAAAGAATAATAACAAATTGGGACTTTGGAAAGCTTAGCACGCAGTTTGGTTTTAATCGTATGAAATTTGTAGCATCTTATTTGTGGTAACATGTATACGTGTCAGCTTAATTTTTAAATATTTTAAGAGGATTGTGATTGATATGTTATTAGATAATCGCATATTAGGAACACTGAGTAAACACCCTGTTTCTTATATGTAATTATTTGCTTTGAGGTCGGTCGTATGTACGCATGTTATCACAACTAACGTATGCAACATTTTTGTATTTATACAACAAGTTTTAAAGGGTGCGTCTTGTTTTTATTGCGAAATCACTATAATTTTGTGATAACTGGCAGATTTTTGTTGTATTTACTAACGTTAATTGATTGAATGTAACTTTAAGCCATTTGCTACTTGTGTGTACGAGGTGTTGCCTAATTTAAGGTTCCTGTATTGTTACTTCTATATGTCTTATTCTACGTGTTTTTTTATGTTGAAATAAATATACTCGTTGTTAGATTTGTGTTGGTCGATTTATGTGCTTTAGTGTTGTCAGGTGAAAACGGGCATCTGCCGTGTATATTTCTCCCGTTTCGGTGCTATTTTAATTAAATTATAATCGGCACATCAAAGATCACGCTGAATCCTATTATTCACAAATCTACGACCGACTCTCCGAAAGTCTGAGCTGCCGCTACCTTCTTTAGGGCGATTAACTTGTTGGTAAGTGATCACACTTTAGTCTATCACGGATTTAAGCTCCCGTACCAAGTTTATTCTGTAGTCAAGGTTTAAACTGAGTGTCTAGATAATCTTGTAGAGTTTTTAGTTGAACAATACACAACTTATTTTTCGTACATGTTTGATTATGTAGTTAATAAACTACAATTGCCAATATTTTAACTTAAGTATTTAAAAAACGCACAGTAAAAAATTTATTTTTTTAATTATTAAACTTAATAATAATTGCATATTACACAGGTTTTTTTTCTGCAAGATACGTATTACAGGCTAAAAAACTACATTTACTTAAATTAAACAGGAAATTAACCTGTAATCAAGTTTTGTCAAAGGTCACAAATTCTATTTGACGTTCACCTCATAAATAACATATTAAAACAGTCTTCTTCTAGACTCAACACTCCTGCGGCTCTAATCGTGAGATCGATTAAGCCGTCTACATCGTTTTATTTTCTGCTATTTGTAGCTTCCAATATCGAATTCAATTTTTAGTTTCGGCCAGTATTTTTATTGATTTTTAACCGTTTGTAGTATTTTTGGTTACCGTACCTGTAAGTAACGGATCAAGAGTAGTGGATCTCCAATGCGCTTTCAGTTCAAGTTGTTAGGTGCATAAATTTCTAAATGTAATACTCTGTATATTCATTACACTAAAGTTAGATTTCTATTTTCGACGCCCTCTAGCGAGTTTCGTTTTACTACATTTCCTGACTAGACGTTAAACGGTCAACTACTTAAAATCGTGCTCGTGATGTTTAAATTTTAGTTTTCTAACATCATCGGCGTTTATGGAAGTTAGGATTTAAATCGAAAACGCATTTCTATTAGTTTATTCATCACAGGGTAAGCTTTTCGTATTAGTTTTTAGAATTCTTTAGTATTTTCCTTGTTAATTTGGTAGCACGTGTTAGTCGCACGTTTCGATGTATTCTCGATCAATGAGGGGTTAATATCGACCAAATACCTTCATGGAACGATTATAATTCTGGAAGGCCTACGTTAAAGCTAAATACAAAGTTTCGACAAGAACGTTTCTCCGAGATACTACTCATGCGTCACTCAACTGCGTTATCAAGTACTTAAATGGGTGCAACAGCATTCGATAACCGGGTTTTTATGGCTAATTTCCTTTAGGATTAATTAAGAATTTTGTAGATCTTTGCTTTCGTGAGTCCTTGTGTTGACACGATTTGCTGTTCATAAATATTAAAGATCGACTCAACGAGGAAAACGTTTTCTTCGGGCTAGTACTGAATTGTAGGTAAGTCTTATTTAATTACTTTTGCGGTGTCAGAAAAGTCTCGCGAAATTTTGCTTGTTCTAACTTACGCAATTGTAATAATTATTTCAATACCATTTAGGTATTTTCATTAATTATTTTGTAAATCGCATGCTGTGAACCGTAGACATTTATCATTATCAATGTAACTTTCTTCGCTATCGACACCCTATGTGTAAAACTATGTATTGTGTTGTCGATACTTCCGGCATTTATGGATCGACTAATGCACTACAAAATTTCTTGTGTTTCTTGTTAATAACCTACGATATTAAATTAAAGTTGTTATAGGTACATATTTATCTTTCTTATTTTTGGTCCGTTTAGGATTACGAACCTGTTTTCGTTACAAGTTTTACTTAGTAAGATGTGGCGCCCTTTAAATTCCATTTTTGAAGTGAAACTTCTTTATCGGCGTTGGAAAAAAATTTACCGTCACATTTTACGCGTCACATTTTTCCGTTACGCGCCATCTTTTTTTCGGTTACGCGTCACATTTTTCCGTTACGCGCCATCTTTTTTTATTTCTGAAACGCAATAGCGACGAGATAAATAATATATCAATACTAAAGTGATCAACAAAATCAAAGGCTTTATTTTAATTCTAATTCCAGTGGATTTTTAACAAAAGTAAGTAATTATATCTATTTTTCTAATACTTGGGTGGAATTAATTGACATACGAGTATAAATTCTGAAATATGTTATTAATTTAAATTTAAGATATTTAAGGTTAACCTCAGTTTCTGATTGAACGATGACATTTTAAATTTAAGATATTTAAGGTTAACCTCAGTTTCTGATTGAACGATGACAATGATAGTAATAATTCTATTTCAATTAATGAAATGCTGTAATAATCTTAGTAGCAAAAGTTAAAGTGAAATAATTGTATTATTTGTATTCATGTCTATTATAATAAAATCCTTTTGTTTAAACTTTATCTAATTTTAAATTTAAGATATTTAAGGTTAACCTCAGTTTCTTATTGTAACTATCGGTCAATGTATATGATTTCATTAAAATAGTATTTATTAATTAATACGACTGCTAATTTAATGAACATCAATTAATTGGCATAGAGTATAAATTCTGAAATATGTTATTAATTTTTGTAAATCAATTAACTAATTTTTGTAGATTCAATTTCATATTTCAGTTACCATAAGCCATTAATTACAAAAATATATAATAACGACGACAATGATAGTAATAATTCTATTACAATTAATGAAATGCTGTAATAATCTTAGTAGCAAAAAGTTAAAGTGAAATAATTGTATTATTTGTATTCATGTCTATGATAATAAAATCCTTTTGTTTAAACTTTATCTAATTTAACTTTATTTAACCAATTTCTGAAAAGTTGCATGTAGATCATTTTGCGAAAAATAAGGCCATAAAGAAGTTTCACTTCTTACATGTGTACACTAGTACACGCCCTCATTTTTTTAAACCTCCCCTATCTCCGACTAGTGTGAGTTGGCCGTGCAAAGTTTCTTCTTTGCCGCCGACAAGCGTAAAGGAACATCTTGGTTATAGGAGTCAGTATTAAATACTCTCCGCAATTTCAAACAGCGTCAACGGTACCCCATAACGCTACTGGAAAACTTGTAACACTATCGTCAACAACTATTAACAGACCCCAATGTATCCTCAGCATAAAACCTTGTAAACGCTCTTTTCTCTCAACATTTCGACTACTATAACTTATTTGCAATTACCACCGCTTTAGTTATTTTCGTTAGTTTACTAATTATTTACATGTAATAAATATTCTGCAGTTAATCTACCCGTAAGCAGCGACAGTACCTATAGTAGACACTACGAGCGTTCCATAGAAAGTGGCTCAATTACCGACGCCGGTTTTATTACTTTATCCAAAACAGTTATTGATTTTTAATTTAATTTTGTACATACGTCTTTATAATTAATATATTTTTTATTTTGTAGATTGGCAATACTCATGTTTTGAACTTGGCATAATTAACTTCTCAAAAGCAAGCTGCAAACAAAAAAAGAATCGAACCGTAGATGCCTACAAAATCTCCTATAAGAAGACTATTTTCTAAATAAAATTTTACAAAAATCGATAATAGAAAATTTACCTGGTCTAGACAGTTCCGTTTTAGCATGCATTACTGTATCATCGCCTAGCAGATCTCGTCAAAATAGTTCAATGTTGTAACAAAAAGCTAATAAAAACATTATATAAATAACGTCTTTTTGTCATAATTATAACATCGTATATATAACGAATGTCTCATCAGTTGTCGAACTCATTCGTATATAGATTACTATAATCACTATCAAATAGTTATTTAAATTTTTTTAAGTTTTAGTCTAAAAGTCATTAGTGTCAAACTAATTTTTTTATTACCAACTTAAGATAACATTACTTTGTAGCGCGGCTCCAGCAGTTTATTTTGGTGGGGGCTCCATCAGTTTATAGCGGCGGAGGGGGGGGGGTGCTCATCACATTTTTAAATAATAATGTATTGAATATGGCGTCAATATAAAATTGAATAACACTTCGTTATGCACCAAGCTTTTACTTGCAAGCGATAAAGCATCATAAATTATACAACTATAAAAAAAGCGAATGTATCACACACAAAGTGAGAAAAACTTCAGTATTATTTTCAATGTCGGGTGGGGGGGGGCATAGCCCCCCGGCCCCCCCTCTGAAGCCGCGCCTATAGCGGATTAACCCCAATCATTTTGACTCGCCCCATATACTTACCATACGTAATTCAATTCTACAATAAGTCGTACACTTCAGACACAAGTACAAGTACGTAATGCAGTTCGCATGTACGTACATAGACAAATGTACTTACGTACAATGGACGAAGTTTGCTATATAAGATCTTGTGGTCAAATATCTTTAAAATGTAGGAATGTTTTGATTTTATGTACTAATAAGTGCTGTTATTTAATGCAACCATAACTACAAAGTGTGAATCTTCATGTGTATTTTTAAACTCCCGCGATGTCGAGTAGAAAACCCACAAGTTTCGCAAACGAACGGTTTTACCGAGCTGTGAACCATCATGTGTTTCTTTAAATTCTCCCGATATCGAACAGAAAACCCACAAGTTTCACAAATAAACGGTTTTTCCGAACTGTGAACCGCCATGTGTTTCTTTAAACTACTCCGACGTTGAGTAGAATACCCACAAGTTTCACAACTGAACGATTTCACTGGACTGTGAGTTGTCATGTGTTCCTTTAAATTCCCCTGATATCGAGTAGAGAACCCACAAGTTTCACAAATAAACGGATTTATCAAGCTGTGAGTCTTCACGTGAAGCCTTAAATGAAACTGATTTGCAGTTGAGAACCCACAGGTTTCACAAACATATGGTTTTACCAAGCTATGAATCGTCATGTGTTTTTTTAAATTCTCCCGATATCGAGCGGAAAACCCGCAAGTTTCACAAATGTATGGTTTTAACGTGCTGTGAATCGCCATGTGTTTCTTTAAGCTCCTCGGACGTTGAGTAGAATACCCACAAGTTCCACAAATAAACGATTTCACTAGACTATGAATAATCATGTGTTCCTTTAAACTCCCTGGATATCGAGTAGAGAACCCACAAGTTTCACAAACAAATGGTTTTACTGAGCTATGAGTCAGCATGTGTCTCTTTAAATTCTCCTGATATCGAGTAGATAATCCACAAGTTTGACAAACAAACGGTTTTACTGAGCTGTGAGTTCTCATGTGTCTCTTTAAAAGAGAAAATTTTGCATTAGTAAATCCACAAGTTTCACAAACGAACGGTTTCACGAAGCTATGTACAATGACATGTTTCTTCAAAGCACTTTTATACGGACTTTCAAAATCACATTGATCACATTTATACACTTTTTCGACTTTGTGTAACAACATGTGACTGTTTAATAAACTCCTAGTGTGGGTAGAATAATTGCACAAATCACACTCAAACATTTTCATATTTTGATGTACCATAACGTGATGGATCAAATTAACTTTTTTTTTGGTTCTATAATTACAATCGTGACACTGGTACAATTTCTTGTTGTTGTTGATACACTCAAAAGACCGAATATGTATCCCTACCTTAAGATGTCGAATTAAACTTGTTTTTTTGTTGGTGTTGAAGTTGCAGTTATAGCAATAATATAATCTTGTTTTTGAAAATTTCTCGATGCATACAGCCTCATCTGTATTAATTTCTAAGCAGTCATTTTTAATGAATTGCAAATCGGTATCTTCGACTTTAACGTTATTATCCAAATCCTCTTTACTCGTTTCGATTTTAACACAAGTTATGGAATTATTAGAAGGTATTGCTTGCCGTAAGTTTTTTATAGTGATTTCGGTTTGCACACACAGTTGTTTGAATTCATATATTTCTTCAATTTTGATCGTACAATGGTTACAAGTAATTGGGTTCAGTGTGATATTTAAATCCTATAAGATAGTTTATATTAGTCAATAGAATTTACTTGATTCTACTTACTATGTGTGGTAAAAAGGCCAATAACTTCGATTGTAGCTTTAACTCATTGTCGTTAAGAAAATGATACTGCTCGGTTTTCACAATTTCTTGTAGACAAATGCGACAACTGTTTGTTGAATTTTCACCCATATTTTTGTGTATCAAAAATATGTGGTTACCTCAATAATTGTTTCCTTTAATCTAATTATGGATATTAGTAGTCAGATCAAGTTATCTGGTCAGATCCGTACTTACAATTACAGCGTTGCCAGAACTTATTAATACAATATGGGATACGTATAGAAAATTTATATTGACCCCATAATGGCTCAAATCAGCTGATGCAATCGGGTAAATTTTTAAAATAGAAATGTTTTAAAATTGGCTTAGAAATAGCGGTCGTACGTACAGATTTGATGACAAAAGATGGTAACTATTGTTACAACCAAGTCAGAATGTGCAGCAGTAATTTTGAAGATGGGATGTTTTCGTCATTGCTAAAAAATCGATTTAAACGAGAATTGTTCCAATATTTGAATCAATACCGTTAGAAGTTAGTGCACCACAGTGAGAAAGATCATAGGAACCGACAAGGAGTGAACCTACTGGATCTTATTTACCACGAGTTGATTTGAGTGGGAGAATTTATAGCGCTAAGATTCAAATTTTAAATATTTTTAATTACAACGGAAATTATTTAATACTTTTGAAACAAACTAGTTTTTTTACTTTAAAATCCAGTAAAAGTAACATTTATTAGAATTAGAAGTGAAAAGAGGGAAAGTTTTTGCGTTACTTTCGAATATAAAAGCAGCGTTTGATAATATCAATAGAAGTAAATTATGGAATATATTTAAAAAGAAATAAAGGAAGAATTAGTTAGGGTTATAGAGGAGAAAAAAGAGTGGAGTGGATGTGGGGAGACAAGATAATAGAAAGTGTAGATAAATCGACTTATCTGGGTTATCGAATCAGATACGACAATAAAAATGAGGCTCATAAAAAGTCGTTGGCGAAGAAATGTAGTAAAATAGTAGGTCAACAAATATAAGCAAGAAGATGGTTGCTTAACAAATTAATAAAGAGTGAATAATAAGTGAAAATATGGGGGTGGAAGGAATTGGAGGAATTTGAGAAAGTACAAGAAAAATACTGGAAGTGGACGTTAGGATTAGAAAGGGATACGCCAGGCTACATGGTAGAGGAGGAAATAAAGCTAGAAAATATAAGAGTATAAGCCGGGACGAGAGCATCAGTGTGTTACGAAGAACAAATGAAATAAAGAAAAGAATGTAAATTGCTTCAAATGTGCTGGAGAGAGGTGAAAAATGAAAACATTAACTATGGACAAGAAGGAAGAAGAAGGTATTATGAAAGAGTTGGATATGCGAAAGAAGAGGTAGAGAAAATAAGGGAGACAGGAAGGGAAATAAAAGATGAAATAATAAGAAGAGATAAGGATATACAGAGACAAGAGCAAGAATAAGAGAGGGAAAATACAATGAGAGATATACAAATATATAGTGATAGACAATATTCCAACGTACATAAAAGGCGAAAAAAGCTTGAGATTAAAAAGAATGATAGAAAGGTTTAGATGCGGGAATAAAGAGCAAAAGAATAATTATTGGAAGGAAGATAAATATAGAAGATATAGACTATGTGGGGAGGGGTGGGAAAATATAGAGCACATGTTAAAGGAATGCATAGAACTAAGAGAAGAGAGGAAGGTTGGATATTTTAGGTGATGGATGAGAAAGAACGGGACGGATAGAAGAGGTATTAAAAAGGAGAAGAAAATTACAAGTAGTGTAACATGGATATTGGGATGTATTTGTATATAGAGAATTGGTTATCAATTGAGGGTTTAGGACGACATTTTAATGTTTACGCTTTTATTTTCAGCGGAAAAGTTACTATAGTATTTGGTTTATATATAATAGTTTTATTGTGTTTTATATTAATGAACTTTAAACTCCTTCGAATGTATAACTTATTTCAAAATACTCAGTTTCCATATTTAAAGTGTTGATTAACTACTCAGTAAACACACGACGTCCCAGGGAGGTTCGTTTTATGTCCAAATGATGTCTTTACATCCCGGGCTTTAAAACGGACCTGTATAGGATGTCTTTAATAGGACGTCCTCAGGATGTCAATGAAGAACGTACGATGGGATGTCCTATGCGGGAAAAAACAAATGCAAACTTAGTGCGTGTGCCCACTTTCTTTCTTGTTCTCTGGTGCCTACTCAATACCCGTACGCTCCTTTGGTATATCAAAGTGGTACATTCTGTTTGCACTCTGTATCTGTTTTTGTTGGTGTTCTGACTAGTTTATTTATCTGTACTTTTTATTATCTAACGTTTTTTTGGTGTTTTAGTGCATAAACAATTTTATTTGGTAAGTTTTTGGTAGCTTGTATTTATTTATAATGTATAAAAATCATCATTTATAATTTTTATTTTGAATTACTAAAAATTAATAAAAGTTTATCGAAATTAAAAGATCACAATTATTAATAATGGTGAATTAAAACCCCATCTAGCGCGCATACCTATGCGGTAAATTGAAAATATTTATTTTATGTAAAAAACAATTTTTTTACTCAAAAAATTATTTAAAAAATGTTTTCTTTGTATTAAAGGTTATCTATAAACGTTATCTCACGACTTTTATCGTCGCGATTCACAATAAATTATCCAAAAATGTCAACAAGACCGATAAGGCACAAAATCGCTAATCTAACTAAGAAACTATAACGTTATCGCATTCTTGGTATTCATAGTTATGATTAGCTTTGCGTATTTCTCGTATTGTATTACTATTTCCACAATAATTAGTTAGGTAGTTAAAAATACGTCTAGAAATAATTTTGTTTTTACCACATTCCTCTGATGAAATGTAAACGCGAAACGTATAAAAATTCTTAATGAATTTGCAAAACTGACGCGTTTACAAATTTTTTTAAAAAAAAAGATTTTTAACTGGTTATAATCGATCATCTCTTATGATTTAATCAATAATAGAATCGTCAAAAAGATCAATCAATAATTCTACAAAAGAAGTATCACTTAATCAATTCTTTAATTTAGAAAAATGTAAATTCTGATTACATAGAAATACCAAAATAAGCTTTCTGTATTAACTTTTTTATCGACTCTACATGATGATTACCATCTCTTATGTAGTCGCATTGTTTCAGGCGCCACTTAAAAAAATTGGCAAGAAAGTATAAAAAACTCGCTAAGGAGGGCCAAAGAACGCCGGGATCGAGAAAATAAAAAAATGAAGTAATCTAAATTTATTTTAATTGAATATAATATGGATTATTATTTAAAAATATAGCTTTATGTAATAATAATTTGTATGTTACTTGATAAAGTTATTTTGATTCATTACGTCAAGTCACAGAGGAGTACGATAAGTCTCCTTACTGAATAAAAAAAAACAATAGAAAAAACCACAAAGTAGATGTACTTTAACTGAAAATGGTACTTTTCTTGATAAATATAATATACATATATAGTACATATCCTGCAACCATCTAAAAGGGACGTCCCGTTGCGGATACGCAAGGATGTCCTATAAGGACATCGTAGGGATGCACACACTTGTGACAAAAGAACGTCCCATGAATGTCCCTAGGACGTACACAGAACCAAAATGGGATGACTTTGGGACATTCAGTGATCCGCAACATCATGTCCCCGGGACATTCTTGTGTTTGTTGGGAAGTCGTGTTGGTGCAACCGGCCATTAATAAACTAACCTTATCTTATACATAATCACATTGAATATTGATTCGTCGCACCGTTCTTGTTCATATTTGGTGCATCATCAAAGAACACCTTCCCAATCTGCAAGGAAACATTTTTGAAATGTTTTTTTCAACGTTTTACAAAAGATATATTTACATTTTTAAAAACATTGCAAAAACGTCTTAATGGCCAGAATTACGTTGCAAAGTCAATGTTAGAAAAACATTCTAAAAATGTTTAAAAAACATTATTTATAATATTATTTATATATATTTATAATATTTTACAAATGTTACATTAATGTATAAAAAATGTATAATCAACGTTTTTTTTTAAATATTGCAATATACTTAAGAGCAGTTCTACAATCATGGTATAAATGTAAGTTTAGTTATACTACTTGCTTTAATTTTAAAATACTGACATATTTGGCTGTTAGTTTTATTTATACTAGCCAATAACGACAGCATTTTACAATCAAACTAAGCATAACTTAACTGACATTTATACCATTATTATAGAACCAGCTCTAAAATGCTTACAAAAGATAAATACATAATACAATCTTCATGTAGTCAGTTTCATGTGGCTGTAAACGCATTTGATGCCTATAACAAAAATTAACACATTAACATAAAAGTAAAACAAACATTATTCATGTAATTACTTTATCTTAATTGAAATAATTATAATAATCCTCTCAAAAGTTTCCAATTAATTAAATTTTTTTCTATTTAATGAATAGGATCCTTCAGAGTGGAAAAACGACAACAATAGAAACAACTTTTATCTGTTAAGGCCTGAACAATAAAGGTTGTTTTTATTGTTGCCGTTCCTTCACACCGAAGGATATTATCTATAAAATAAGAAAACTTTTCACTACCTCTTTGTGTAAAAACGAAAACCAGAACTAACAATCCAAGATTTTGAAACTTTGTACACACAAAAAAATACTGAAAAAATTACATACCAAGATTAATTGGTTCCCATTTGGCTAACATCGTATCAATTTGATAACCTTAAAACATCACAAAAAATGGAAATCATAAAGTACATAGAATGAACGTTTTAGTGTACCACTGCTGTAACAAATAACATTATACTTCAGCAAAATTTCTTGCAACAAAAAAACAAAGAAAAACGTACCATAATAAATGCTGATATAAACTAAAAGTGTCTATTTGAGTTTCACTAGAACTTAAATTAGAAAACGATTAAACTGATACACTAACGATACATTACACAGCATAGCGAGTAATACCATGGAAATTGTTGATTCTTTGAAGCTTAAAATATAATGCAATTATAATATACAAAATCGCCATCTTTTCACGCAGGTACCGGTACTTTGCGCAAACGCGATTATTAAGTACTTAATTCAAATTTGCAAGAAAGTTTTTAGAAAAACGAAAAGGTTTAATATGTATCTATTAATAATATGTAACAAAATTTCATATAATTGTGTTTTTGTTACAATATATAAAAGAAAAAAGTGTATAGGTGAAAGCAAGTAAAAGTATAATTTCTAATAAAGTAAAAACGTTTTTAATTATCGATGTTTAAATGAAATATTTTTAAAACGCAACAAAAATATTTTTTTGAAAAACATTTTTTAATTCGACTATTTTAAAACGTTGTAACGTTTTTAAAACCTGAAAAAAACGTTTCCTTGCTGATTGGGTTCTAGTGGCAAGATCCTAAATCACAATCTTCGTTCTACAATTTATTTAGAGTTTGTTCCTTGAGAAATGTTTTTTTCGACAATACTAAATTTATTGAAAGCAAGTGAGCTGTTTCGATGACACTTTTTTGAAAAACCCTTTGAGCACTTGTCACCACTTTATTTTCGGAAATAAGGCAAAAAATATTTGATTTTGTGTTGGCTTTAGAAACCATATATCTTTTTTTAATAATGCAAAACTCCGAAAAGCATCACTTTTTTAAAATTAGTGATAAATGTCATTTGTATTATTCAGCCTACTACCTGGAATACTGCACTTTAATTGAAATTTGTACTATCAAACAAATCCTTATAACGCATTTATGGGTAAAGATGGGTATAGAAAACCATTATACCAATCCATGCATAGTTTTATTGTGTTTTTAACCATCCTAATATGTATAGGCCGTTCTATTTAAATAAAATTTAGTTTTACGCACGTAAAAGTTGTTAACGTTGGAATTATATATTGAACACTCTGTATGTGAGTTAAACCTTTACAAAAAGTCGTTCAAAATATAATTTTAGTTAATAGTGATACAAATATTGTAGCTTAAATTTCATAATTTGACAAGATATGAATTTTTAAAATTGATACTACAAATGTAAAAATTCTCAAAAACATCTAAATATCTCAAAAACCATTGACTTGTGATAATGAGCTATGAACAAAATAGCTTTAAAATTACATGTAAAATTAATAAAACTAATTAAAAGTATAACATTTCATTTGAAATAAATAACTTGATGTCCGCAGGTTATACCGGAAGTGATACGTTCTTTAATATATTTTAATTATAAAGCCAATAAATATTTACCTAATATTTAAAAAAATCAAAATTAAATTTTGATTGGAAGTATAAAAACTTTTAACAAACGGGTTACGTGAAAAAATCTGTATATTGAATTTTGAGTTTACATTCTGATTTTGAACCAAATTGAACACTTTAATGTTACGCCACTGTTTTATGTCGTAATATAGTAATTAGCGTTTTACTACGTCAGAAAAACTCCGCCCACAAGTCTTTTACAAATTACGCGAAGTACTGCACTCGGATCGCAAAATTCAATCGTTATTCACCAGCATATCTATGCAAATTCCTTTTTGAAAGATATAATCGGCTGCTACAGTAATCACATATATTGCAGTTAAATGGGTTTTCACCAGTGTGTATACGCATATGCATTTTTAAATCCCACTTAGTGGTACAACAGTGATCACATGCGTTGCATTTAAATGGTTTTTCACCAGTGTGCCTATGCATATGCGTTTTTAAATGGTTACTATAGCAGTCACATACATTGAAACGGTTTTTCGTCAATGTGCTTATGCATATGCACTTTTAAATGCGACTTGGTGGTACAGTAGTAATCACACATATTGCACTTAAAAGGTTTCTCCTCAGTGTGTTTAAGCATATGAGTTTTCAATGGGTGCATTTGGCTACTGCAATAATCACATACATTGCAGTTAAATGGTTTCTCATTAGTGTGCTGACGCATATGCATACGACATAGAAATAGTGGAGTAATCACATATATTACATTTAAATGATTTTTTGCTAATGTGTACGCATATACTTTTTTAAATTTTCCATTCGGTTACTACAGTAATCACATATATTGCATTTAAATGGTTTTTCGCCAGTGTGCGTACGCATATGCTTTTTTAAATTTCCCATTCGGTTACTACAATAATCACATATATTGCATTTAAATGGTTTTTCTCCAGTGTGCGTATGCATATGCTTTCTTAAATCCCACTTGGTGATACAGCAGTAATCACATGTATCGCATTTAAATGGTTTTTCGCCAGTGTGCGTAGCCATATGCTTTTTTAAATTTCCCATTAGGTTACTACGGTAATCACATATATTGCATTTAAATGGTTTTTCGCCAGTGTGCGTATGCATATGCTTTCTTAAATTCGACTTGGTGGTACAGCAGTAACAACATACATTGCATTTAAATGGTTTCTCACCAGTGTGCTGACGCATATGCACTTTTAAATGCGACATGGTAGTAGTACAGCAATCACATATATTGCATTTAAATGGTTTTTCGCCAGTGTGTGTACGCATATGCTTTCTCAAATCCGACTTGGTGGTACAGCAGTAATCACATATATTGCATTTAAATGGTTTCTCACCAGTGTGCTGACGCATATGCACTTTTAAACGCGACATGTCAATTGTGCAGTAATCACATATATTGCATTTTAGTGATTTTTCACCAGTGTGCTTATACATATGCCTTTTTAAATTCGACATTTGGCTAAAACTGTGATCACATACATTGCAATTAAATGGTTTCTCACCACTGTGGGTACACATATGCCTTATTAAATCCGCCCTGGTGTTACAGCAGTAATCACATATACTGCATTTAAATGGTTTCTCACCAGTGTGCTTATGCATATGCTTTTTTAAATTCGAAATTTGGCTAAAACTGTGATCACATATATTGCATTTAAATGGTTTTTCACCAGTGTGCGTACGCATATGCGCTTCTAAATGCCACTTGGTGGTACAGCAGTAATCACATATACTGCATTTAAATGGTTTTGAAGGTTTCTCAATGCATACAGGCACATCCTTATTGATTTCCAAGTAGTTATCCCTGATGATTTCCAAGTTTGAAAGTTTGGCTTTAATGTTATCAGTTTCCAACTCCTGCTTAATGACACCTTGTTGTCGCATGTTTTTTACAGTCGTTTCGGTTTGTATACACAGTTGCTTAAATTGATATATTTCTTCAATGGCAATCATACAGCGGTTACAAGCAATAGGATTCAGTGTGATGCTTAGATCCTGAAAAAAAGCTTATGTTGCGCAATAGAAGATAGTCAGTTGTACTTACAATGTTTGGTAAAAAGTTCAACAATTTGAACTGTAGCATTAACATATTGTCGTTATTTAAAAAGTAATACTGCTCGGTTTCTATTTCTAGCAAACAAATTCGACAAAATTTTGTTGATTTATCTCCCATATTTTCGTAGATCTTGCTCAGTATTGCTCAAAGACAGTTGCACTTTTATTATCTTTTGTTTTATCAGCACGTTGCTATTACTAGTTATTAATAGAGATTAATAGCAAGTGTCCTACAAGTGTCTGCCATACTGTGCCATAACACAGAATTTTAGCAATGTTCAATGCAACCACAGTATAGAAACAATTCAGTAGTTTCACTTCACAGGCGGCCCTTTGATCTTAAGGACGTGACACGGTGCAAAATTTACCATAAAATTTAACGATAAAATTTTGGGAAAATTATTTTGAAAAACATACAACGTAGCATACAAGTAATTTATACAGTAAAATTTAATGTAAATTTTTAATAGAAATATCAAGAACTTGGTTTTTAGTGGAATGTGCGTGAAAAACTGTGCAGAAATACTTTTTATTGTTATATTGCAAATGTGTTTATAACGTTAATGTAAAAGATTGAAATTAAGATTTAAAACAAATCTTTAAACAATGTCGTGGTCTAGAGAAGAGGTTCTTATTTTAATTGAAGAATATAAGAGGCGCCCCTGTTTGATGGGCAGTAAGAAACAAACTTTATAAAAACAAACATGCACGATCAAAAGCTGTAGACGGAGACGTAAATGAATTTCAAAAAATTAAATCAAACATCACAGTGGCTGATGTTAAAAGTAAATTCCATGGAATTAAAACCTATTTCATGAGTGAACATAAAAAATGGAAAAAGTCACAGTGTAGTGGGACAGGTAAAGATGATGTAAATATAGTATTTTAAAATATAATTATTCGATATACATAGTTTTATACTTTCTGCATTATTAGTTGCAGATGTATACACCTTCTTTATGGTATTATGATATAAGATATAATGATGTTTATTCTGGACGATAATCTTCTTCGACAATTTGTAGATACCATTGAACAAACTATTCCATCAACCAGAAGCGAAGCACAATTAGAACATTTGGTATGTAGAACCTTAAAGTTGATTTACTAATTTCTGTTATAACTCGTATTAGGAAAACAAGAAGCTCTTATAAAATCAGTGATAATGGATGCTTTGAAGTAGAATATCAAGATGATACCAATAAGAAAACACTCACACCTGAAACAGAGTTATCAGAAGTGATGTCACCAAAACCACAAAGATCATCTGCACCAAAAAGGAAGAAAATTGAGAACATCGATTTGCTGTTACAACAGGCATCTAGTGCCCTAGAAAAAATCTCTAACGCATCAGTTACTGTAATCCCTTCTTCTCCAACTGTAAATGATGCAAGCTTTGCTAATTTCATAATGGCAAAGATGACTGAAATAAAATCTGCAAATATTCAAATACAAGTTGAGGAGGAAATAACAAGATATTTGTTCATTGGTATTAAAAAAGATTTAGAATAAGGTTATTTCATTACCTACCTAGTTTATTTTAATATTAAGCATTAGTTATTTTCATACAATAACTAACAAATAAATATATACTAATAATTAATTAATAGTTATTATTATTGATGGCAGCTTCCTGCCATGGAACTGCTCCATTTGCAGAATTAAAAAATTGTTAAAATTCTTTACGTATGCTTCTTGCTTCTACGTGAGATTGATTTCCACTCTGCCTGCTAACATGAGAGAGATTCTCGCTTCTCAATTGTCCATTGTGGACGTTAGGATTAGAAAGGGATACGCCAGGGTACATGGTAGAGGAGGAAATAAAGCTAGAAAATATAAGAGTATAGGCCGGGACGTGAGCAATGTGTTACGAAGAACAAATAAAATAAAGAAAAGAATGTAAATTGCTTCAAACTTGCTGGAGAGAAGTGAAAAATGAAAACATTAACTATGGACAAGAAGGAAGAAGAAGGTATTATGAAAGAGTTGGATATGCGAGAGAAGAGGTAGAGAAAATAAGGGAGACTGGAAGGGAAATAAAAGATGAAATAATAAGAAGAGATAAGGATATACAGAGACAAGAGCAAGAATAAGAGAGGGAAAATACAATGAGAGATATACAAATATAGTGCTAGACAATATTCCAACGTACATAAAAGGCGAAAAAAGCTTGAGATTAAAAAGAATGGTAGCAAGGTTTAGATGCGGGAATAAAGAGCAAAAGAATAAGTATTGGAAGGAAAATAAATATAGAAGATATAAACTATGTGGGGAGGGGTGGGAAAATATAGAGCACATGTTAAAGGAATGCATAGAACTAAGAGCAGAGAAGAGAGGAAGGTTGGATATTTTAGGAGATGGATGAGAAGGAACGGGACGGATGGAAGAGGTATTAAAAAGGAGAAGAAGATTACAAGTAGTGTAACATGGATATTGGGATGTAATTGTATATAGAGAATTGGTTAGCAATTGAGGATTTAAGACGACATTTTAATATTTACGCTTTTATTTTCAGCGGAAAAGTTACTATCACCTCACTATATACGATGTATAGTATTTGGTTTATATATAATAGTTTTATTGTGTTTTATATTAATGAACTTTAAATTCCTTCGAATGTATAACTTATTTCAAAATACTCAGTTTTCATATTTAAAGTGTTGATTAACTACCCAGTAAACACACGACGTCCCAGAGAAGTTCGTTTTATGTCCAAATGATGTCTTTACATCCCGGGCTTTAAAACGGACTTGTATAGGATGTCTTTAATAGGACGTTCTCAGGATGTCAATGAAGAACGTACGATGGGATGTCCTATGCTGGAAAAAACAAATGCAAACTTAGTGCGTGTGCCCACTTTCTTTCTTGTTCTCTGGTGCCTACTCAATACCCGCACGCTCCTTTGGTATATCAAAGTGGTACACTCTGTTTGCACCGTTTGCACTCTGTATCTGTTTTTGTTAGTGTTCTGGCTACTTTATTTATCTGTACTTTTTATTATCTAACGTTTTTTGGGTGTTCTAGTGCATAAACAAATTTATTTGGTAAGTTTTTGGTAGCTTGTATTTATTTATAATGTATAAAAATCATCATTTATAATTTTTATTTTGAATTACTAAAAATTAATAAAAGTTTATCGAAATTAAAAGATCACAATTATTAATAATGGTGAATTAAAACCCTCTCTAGCGCGTATACGTATGCGGTGAATTGAAAATATTTATTTTATGTAAAAAACAATTTTTTTACTCAAAAAATTATTTAAAAAATGTTTTCTTTGTATTAAAGGTTTAAAAGTGTGACGTTATCTCACGACTTTTATCGTCGCGATTCATAATAAATTATCCAAAAATGTCAACAAGACCGATAAGGCACAAAATCGCTAATCTAACTAAGAAACTATAACGTTATCGCATTCTTGGTATTCATAGTTATGATTATAGTTTTGTGTATTTCTCGTATTGTATTACTATTTCCACAATAATTAGTTAAGTAGTTAAAAATACGTCTAGAAATAATTTTGTTTTTATCACATTCCTCTGATGAAATGTAAATGCGAAACGTATAAAAATTCTTAATGAATTTGCAAAACTGACGCGTTCACAAATTTTTTTTTAAAAAACGATTTTTAACTGGTTATAATCGATCATCTCTTATGATTTAATCAATAATAGAATCGTCAAAAAGATCAATCAATAATTCTACAAAAGAAGTATCACTTAATCAATTCTTTAATTTAGAAAAATGTAAATTCTGATTACATAGAAATACCAAAATAAGCTTTTTGTATTAACTTTTTTATCGACTCTACATGATGATTACCATCTCTTATGTAGTCGCATTGTTTCAGGCGCCACTTAAAAAAATTGGCAAGAAAGTATAAAAAACTCGCTAAGGAGGGCCAAAGAACGCCGGGATCGAGAAAATAAAAAAATGAAGTAATCTAAATTTATTTTAATTGAATATAATATGGATTATTATTTAAAAATATAGCTTTATGTAATAATAATTTGTATGTTACTTGATAAAGTTATTTTGATTCATTACGTCAAGTCACAGAGGAGTACGATAAGTCTCCTTACTGAATAAAAAAAAACAATAGAAAAAACCACAAAGTAGATGTACTTTAACTAGAAATAGTACTTTTCTTGATAAAAATATAATATACATATATAGTACATATCCTACAGCCATCTAAAAGGGACGTCCCGTTGCGGATACGCAAGGATGTCCTATAAGGACATCGTAGGGACAAAAGAACGTCCCATGAATGTCCCTAGGACGTACACAGAACCAAAATGGGATGACTTTGGGATATTCAGTGATCCGCAACATCATGTCCCCGGGAAATTTTTGTGTTTGTTGGGAAGTCGTGTTGGTGCAACCGGCCATTAATAAACTAACCTTATCTTATACATAATCACATTGAATATTGATTCGTCGCACCGTTCTTCCGTTATTGTTCATATTTGGTGCATCATCAAAGAACGCCTTCTAGTGGCAAGATCCTAAACCCCAATCGTCGTTCTACAATTTATTTAGAGTTTGTTACTTGAGAAATGTTTTTTTCGACAATACTAAATTTATTGAAAGCAGTTGAGCTGTTTCGATGACACTTTTTTGAAAAACTCTTTGAGCACTTGTCACCACTTTATTTTCTGAGATAGAGCAAAAAATATTTGATTTTGTGTTGGCTTTAGAAACCGTATATCTTTTTGTTACCTTAATAATGCAAAACTCCGAAACACATCACTTTCTTAATTCAAGATAGCGGTTACGCCCCCTGGTGGTCATTTTACAAACTTAAAAAATTATTTCCAGGATTTTTTTTGGTTACTTTAGTTATACAATTTTTTACAGCAAGTTTATATAATTAGTGATTTTAATTAAAATTTATACTGATTATATAACTCATTAACAGTTAAAGATGGGCACAGGAAGCTATCATTCTAAACCGTTCTGCATAATTGTTAGAATTAGATTGTAGAGGCGTTTCATTATGTCGTGAACTGTGACCTTGAGTC
The DNA here is from genome assembly GCA_035610365.1 of Aquatica leii. Taxonomy (NCBI): domain Eukaryota; kingdom Metazoa; phylum Arthropoda; class Insecta; order Coleoptera; family Lampyridae; genus Aquatica; species Aquatica leii. The sequence continues at coordinate 13,628,581 of CM069438.1, forward strand.
GAAAATCGGAATTAATAAACTAAAAGTCAAAAATTTGACAAGTCTATCTGAATTCCAAAAACGTTTGTCTATTTAAAAGGCACTCACGTCAATAAAAATTAAAAATAATCAGATATTTATTTGTAGTAATTCATTTTTAAATTTCAAATTACGCGCGTTAGTTAAGTTGGTAGAACCATTGGTAGTACAAAAAGAACTAAGTTAGTGAATACACCTGATGATATACATTAAGTTGAAAAGCAGCGGCCACATTTTATGTATCCTTATGTATTATTGAAATAAATGCCCATCAAATTACATATTTATTAATTAAAGATTAATTTACTTATAATAATACCTAAAGACCTATTAACAACAAATACAACGATGAAAGCAAAGAAGAAGAAGAAAATAACAATATTTTGACATATACAGACTACAGCGCCACAGTTCACGAGATCCTCCCAAGTAACCTCAACACGTTTATATAACATACAATAAATATTTTGAACGAAATATTGTAATATTTTAATAATATTTATGAAAACATTTTTTTAAAGTTTAATAATATTTTATAAATGTGCAAAAGTCCCACCTTGGTATATTTAAAAAACATGATTTAAACATTATGCAAAATATTTCCATAACGTTATCAAAACATATATCAAACCATTTTTTAAATGTTATTTGTATCTGTGTATAACATTTCTGAAATCAAATTAAAACATTTAAAAAACTATCTTATAAATATATTATACATGTTTTTTAAATATACATATCATTATTTTTAAAACTTCTAAAAAACTATATACGCATTTTTTCAAACATTTTTCTGATGTTCTATAAATATTTAAAAAATATTCTGATTCAGCATAAAATAAAACATTTGATTACATTTGAAGTGCAATATATTAAAAAAAAGTTATACATGGGTTTATATAAGTACATGTAATATTAAATAATTATGTAGGTTTGGAAGCTCCTACAGTATCTTCCTGAGTCTGACTGCAACAAAAACAGCATTATTAATTTAATGGAATATAAATACATGATGGATAATAGTGACTAAATAATTAGAAGCAACACCTTACGTAAATGCTCACTGTTACGGATTTTTATAATTTAGCAATGCAAGGTGTTTAAGATTAAGCCACATTCTACGAGTAAATTAAAGTAAATTAGCAAAGTTAGTCAGACGTCAGAGACACTGTTTTATTATTGTGGCGAATTAAATTATATAGAAACTTTTGAAAACCAGACAGACGTAAGGTTATTTACTAAAAATGTATAGAAACGTATTAGAATTATTAGTGATAACAAATTACAATACATTTTGGTAATTACAAAAACAAAAAGATTTTATGAGCCTATTTTTTCATTTAAAACATTAAGTTTGGGTTTTAACTGAAAAACAATTAGTGCAAAATATAATCAGTCCTTCATCATCACATTTGCTCGAAATTGTCTAACAGAAACCTTGTATAAGATTTTTCTATTTTCAACATTAAATTACACATAGCCAATTGAAAATATATATACATATATGTTTATTGATATTTATGTGGTATAAAATATTGTTATCATGATAAAACCCAAAAATGTTTTCCCCTACATCTAATAGAGATAAACATCCTTGGATAAAAGACTATTGTGTATTATCAGAATAATTAACTTACTTGAGCACTGCCGATAACTGTCTACATTTAGCTCTTACTAGCCATTCACGCATCGGTTTTATTATGTCAGCCTCTATTGCATTTGCTGTTTTTTGATTCATTTGAACGGATTCTAAAAACAATTACATGTACATTTTACAGGTACAGTACTATTTATACATAGTTATAACAAGTTTAGCAAGAAATTAGTCCTTAAATTTTCTGTTGTCTTTCTGCCCCTCCCGACTATAAGTACAGTTGTCCCGTTTCATTACTCAGAATTTGAAACATTATTCTTTTTATGACATCTTTGATGGTTGTCTCCCCAAGTCGAGATAATTCTTTTGCCTAATATAAAAGTTCAATTACAATAAGATGGAATTTGTATGATAATATATAAAGGTAATAAAGTTCTTTATCCCCTTCTTGGATTTTATTAGTTGATAAAGTCCTTTGTATGATTGAATCAAACAAAGCCAAAGTAGAACTTTATCGACTAATAAATGGTAATGTTTCTTACCAAAATATACATTTCATTTTAGTCTTTTGAATTTCTTCAACTTTGATTAAGTTTGTATCATTATCAATTGGAAAATTTACATTTATTCGGAATGTATTGTAACTGCTTGAATCTCTTTCACTTGTAAAGATGAGCTTTCTTCAAATTTAATAAAGATTTCTTGGTTTTCCATCATCTCTTTAATTCGGGCATTTAGTACGTGAAGCTGTCGTAGAACTTGTTGCTGAAATTCTAAAAAAAATGGTGTGATTAGGAACGCACCATGACTAACTAAAATAATATCAAATAAAAAATAATTTCCATTTATTCACCTTTGTTCTCGTTTACAAGTTGCATTAGTGTAGATTCAATTGTTGCTATGAGAGAATTGGTATAATTTTTTTCACATGATCTATTATCATCATCTAAAAAATACACTCATTATAATTTACTAATTTATTGGCTTTACTGTAGAAATAATTTATCAATGATAACAGAAAATGAATATTGCAGTAGGCAATTGACCACCTGAAATATAGTCTCTAGTTTACCACTGCAAACACTAGTTAGCAATACAATATTGCCGTTAAACAAAAATGCTATTAAATAATTGAAAATAAATTTTACTAACCCCTTAAAGTATCTTTGTTGTCAAGCAATAGCTGCTTTTGAAATCGAACATTAGTTGTCATATGTTTGTCACGTTTTCCTAAAGAAAACTTATGTATAAAAACTGAAAAGAGAATATTTGCTATTTCCTTGAGAGCCTTCTGTATTTTTTTTATAGTGCGTCTATTAACAATTGGTGTTTCTTGGAATTTCTAAACATAAGTAAAAGCATACTAATCGGAAATTTATTAGTAGTTTAAACTTACCATAAAAAGCAAATGAAAACTTAGGAACAGTAACAACTTGTAAATCCGACGTAACACCCAAAAAGACTCGAATCTATTCTAACCTAACTAAACGAACACGGCTCACGGCAGCTGACGGCAACCATCGGGTTTAGTGCGAATATGGTGCGCAAAATGGTGCGAATCAATTCATTAATCAAGTCAAATTCTAGGCCTCCTCGTAGTTAGATTTTATTTTTACTAGATGTTATTGTTGATAATTTGTAATCTTCCTCTAAAGCTGAACCAAAACATTTCACAAATTTTTTAAATAAAATATTTTTATTACAGTTAGAATGTAATCCAAAGTAAATATTAAATCTGTAATGATTTTTTAATATTGAATAAACATTTATGGATTTCAAAATAAAAAAGGATTTTGCAAATGCTGAGATAAAAACGTTCCTAAATTATGTTTTAATACTTGAGTAAATAATATTCGCATTATTTATTAAGAATAAAAAAATATAGTTTTGCTAAATATTTAATAAATGTTAAAATAATGTAGGTAATATTTATCGAACATTTGTAACTTTTTTTGAATATTTATTAAATATTTTGTGTTACTTGGGCTGAAAGACTTCTATCAAACAATATCGTGTATTGACAAATTAGTGATAAATGTCACTTGTATTATGTATTATTCAGCCTACTACCTGGAATACTGCACTTTAATTGAAATTTGTACTAATATTAAACAAATCCTTATAACGCATTTATGGGTAAAGTCGAGTATAGGAAACCATTATACCAATCGATGCATAGTTTTATTGTGTTTTTAACCATCCTAATATGTATAGGCCGTTCTATTTAAATAAAATTTAGTTTTACGCACGTAAAAGTTGTTAACTTTGGAATTATATATTGAACACTCTGTATGTGTGTTAAACCTTTACAAAAAGTCGTTTAAAATATAATTTTAGTTAATAGTGATACAAATATCGTAGCTTAAATTTCATAATTTGACAAGATATGAATTTTTAAAGTTGATGCTACAAATGTAAAAATTCTCAAAAACATCTAAATATCTCAAAAACCATTGACTTGTGATAATGAGCTATGAACAAAATAGCTTTAAAATTACATGTAAAATTAATAAAACTAATTAAAAGTATAACATTTCATTTGAAATAAATAACTTGATGTCTGCAGGTTATAACGGAAGTGATACGTTCTTTAATATATTTTAATTATAAAGCCAATAAATATTTACCTAATATTTAAAAAAATCAAATTTAAATTTTGATTGGAAGTATAAAAACTTTTAACGAACGGCTTACGTGAAAAAATCTGTATATTGAATTTTGAGTGTACATTCTGATTTTGAACCAAATTGAACACTTTAATGTTACGCCACTGTTTTATGTCGTAATACAGTAATTCGCGTTTTACTACGCCAGAAAAACTCCGCCCTCAAGTCTATTACAAATTACGCGAAGTACTGCACTCGGATCGCAAAATTCAATCGTTATTCACCAGCATATCTATGCAAATTCCTTTTTGAAAGATACAATCGGCTGCTACAGTAATCACATATATTGCAGTTAAATGGGTTTTCACCAGTGTGTATACGCATATGCATTTTTAAATCCCACTTAGTGGTACAACAGTGATCACATGCGTTGCATTTAAATGGTTTTTCACCAGTGTGCCTATGCATATGCGTTTTTAAATGGTTACTATAGCAGTCACATACATTGAAACGGTTTTTCGTCAATGTGCTTATGCATATGCACTTTTAAATGCGACTTGGTGGTACAGTAGTAATCACACATATTGCACTCAAAAGGTTTCTCCTCAGTGTGTTTAAGCATATGAGTTTTCAATGGGTGCATTTGGCTACTGCAATAATCACATACATTGCAGTTAAATGGTTTCTCATTAGTGTGCTGATGCATATGCATACGACATAGAAATAGTGGAGTAATCACATATATTACATTTAAATGATTTTTTGCTAGTGTGTACGCATATGCTTTTTTAAATTTTCCATTCGGTTACTACAGTAATCACATTGCATTTAAATGGTTTTTCGCCAGTGTGCGTACGCATATGCTTTTTTAAATTACCCATTTGGTTACTACAATAATCACATATATTGCATTTAAATGGTTTTTCGCCAGTGTGCGTATGCATATGCTTTCTTAAATTCGACTTGGTGGTACAGCAGTAATCACATGTATCGCATTTAAATGGTTTTTCGCCAGTGTGCGTAGGCATATGCATTTTTAAATTTCCCATTTGGTTACTACAATAATCACATATATTGCATTTAAATGGTTTTTCGCCAGTGTGCGTATGCATATGCTTTCTTAAATTCGACTTGGTGGTACAGCAGTAATCACATACATTGCATTTAAATGGTTTCTCACCAGTGTGCTGACGCATATGCACTTTTAAATGCGACATGGTAGTAGTACAGCAATCACATATATTGCATTTAAATGGTTTTTCGCCAGTGTGTGTACGCATATGCTTTCTCAAATCCGACTTGGTGGTACAGCAGTAATCACATATATTGCATTTAAATGGTTTTTCACCAGTGTGTGTATGCATATGAGTTTTTAAATGAGACTTAGTGGTACTACAGTAATCACATATATTGCATTTAAATGGTTTTTCGCCAGTGTGCGTACGCATATGCTTTTTTAAATTACCCATTTGGTTACTACAATAATCACATATATTGCATTTAAATGGTTTTTCGCCAGTGTGCGTATGCATATGCTTTCTTAAATTCGACTTGGTGGTACAGCAGTAATCACATACATTGCATTTAAATGGTTTCTCACCAGTGTGCTGACGCATATGCACTTTTAAATGCGACATGGTAGTAGTACAGCAATCACATATATTGCATTTAAATGGTTTTTCGCCAGTGTGTGTACGCATATGCCTTCTCAAATCCGACTTGGTGGTACAGCAGTAATCACATATATTGCATTTAAATGGTTTCTCACCAGTGTGCTGACGCATATGCACTTTTAAACGCGACATGTCAATTGTGCAGTAATCACATATATTGCATTTAAATGGTTTTTCACCAGTGTGTGTACGCATATGTCTTCTCAAATCCGACTTGGTGGTACAGCAGTAATCACATATATTGCATTTAAATGGTTTCTCACCAGTGTGCTGACGCATATGCACTTTTAAACGCGACATGTCAATTGTGCAGTAATCACATATATTGCATTTAAATGGTTTTTCACCAGTGTGCGTACGCATATGCGCTTTTAAATGCCACTTGGTGGTACAGCAGTAATCACATATACTGCATTTAAATGATTTTGAAGGTTTCTCAATGCATACAGGCACATCCTTATTGATTTTCAAGTAGTTATCCCTGATGATTTCCAACTCCTGCTTAATGACACCTTGTTGTCGCAAGTTTCTTACAGTCGTTTCGGTTTGTATACACAGTTGCTTAAATTGATATATTTCTTCAATGGCAATCATACATCGGTTACAAGCAATAGGATTCAGTGTGATGCTTAGATCCTGAAAAAAAGCTTATGTTGCGCGATAGAATATAGTCAGGTGTACTTACAATTTTTGGTAAAACGTTCAACAATTTCAACTGTAGCATTAACATATTGTCGTTATTTAAAAAGTAATACTGCTCGGTTTCTACTATTTCTAGCAAACAAATTCGACAAATTTTTGTTGATTTATCTCCCATATTTTCGTAGATCTTGCTAAGTATTGCTCAAAGATAGTTGCACTTTTATTATCTTTTGTTTTATTAGCACAGTATATTCTTTGATTAGCACGTTGCTAGCAAGTGTCTGCCATAGGTTAGATAGGTGTCTGCCATACCACAGAATTTTAGCAATGTTCAATGCAACCACAGTATAGAAACAACTCAGTAGTTTCACTTCACAGGCGGCCCTTTGATCTTAAGGACGTGACACGGTGCAAAGAAGTGCTTTTTTTGCTATATTTCAAATGTGTTTATAACATTACCATTAACAGGATGGCGCTTCAAAAACATTTTAAATTAATGTAAAAGATTGAGGTTAAGATTTAAAACAAATCTTCAGGGGGTATTTACTTCATATAAATTGCCAAAAAGGTGCGATTTTTTCGCCACCTCTTGGCTGCCCATATCAACTATATAACGTTTATGGTTAGAAACTAAATGTATTGATTATTTTAGTAAAATCACTAAAATGGTAACTAAAAGTGTAAGTACGTCATAAAAGCGCCAAACCCAGCATAACCTCAACAAAATGGTACTTAAATAAAAGTGATAAAGTAAAGTATTTAATTAAAGACAAAGCAAAGTATATAGGCCTCTTTCTGGATAAGTGCATGTCACGAACAAGGCATTTCCACAACGTTGCAGCGAGAACATCAGCAATCACACCCAAGTTGTGCTCGATTATGGGATAACAAGCTGTTAGTTTACAAGACGGGTCACTATTATCTTACACGCGGCGAAGAGCTATACAGAGAAGGTTCAGCGAACCTAAAACAAGGCATTACGACTTGTTGCTAATGCATTTTGGTTCATATGAAACAACCAACTGCATTGGGATCTGCTGGTACTCACCATCAAGGATCTACTTTAGCAGACTGCACAGAAGTTCGTAGAAATGATACCGACACATCCCAACGAGGTGGAAAGAAAACTGGCGTTATGATTTGAAAATGCTGCATAAGTACAGGAGACCGAAACACGTTCTTTAATAGATGAGTATCCAAATTTTGCTTTAATTAAATTTTTCTCAAATTTACAATTAACATATAAATTATATTATGAAGAATTATATAAAAATTGTGTAATCAAGTAATCGGTAATGAAATATGTAACTTATATGCATCCCAGTTTGAGCTGATTCTAACGAGCTTATAGATTTGCATAAATATTGAAAATGACCACAAGATATTATTAATTTATGTTTATTTTTGTTATCATTCACATAATTATTATTAAAATAACTAACAATCAATTATCGAAATAACTGTTTTTATTATGTAAAATTGTTTATATCTCTGTATATATTTTGTATCTGTTATGTATTAATGTAATTTTGTAAGAATTTTAATATAAATTTTTATTTTAAATGAAATATTTTTTTATTTATAAAAATTAAATATAAATATGCATAGTAATTATAATGGATATGAGATGGCGCTGTATATGTGTAGATAACTATAAAATGCTAAAATTCGTTCAAAGTAATTCGTTGGGCAGCCCATGGCTGTCGGTAGTGTCGATGCGATATACATTTTTTTATACACGGAGTATATATCCCCTGCAAATCTTTAAACAATGTCGTGGTCTAGAGAAAAGGTTCTTATTTTAATTGAAGAATATAAGAGGCGCCCCTGTTTGATGGGCAGTAAGAAACAAACTTTATAAAAACAAACATGCACGATCAAAAGCTGTAGACGAAGACCAGAGCTGGGCAGTAGTTAACTACAAAGTAGTTAAGCTACTAATCTAACTACTTTATTGTTGACGATAGTTGTATTCTATATATTCAAGTTACTTTAATTTAATAATGTAACTGTAGTTGGAATAAATTACTTTTTTCGTGTAATCGTATTTAAAAAGTAGTTAGCTACCCTATTTTAACTACCAAAATAGATTAACTACTTTGTTAATAGCTTAACTACTTTACTTGTAATTAAACTACTTTATTAGCGGCTTCAATTACATACAATGGCTACAATTATTCAGCTTGCATTGCAGTTTCGCAGGTTAAAACGTGTCTTTCAAGTAATGAACAGTAACGCAGAAGTAAACATCGATGTAAAGATTATTCAAAAACATTGTATAAATGCAGCAAACCTAATTTGTTTCAAAATGTTAAATGCCTCTGATCTAAACGTAAACAAAGTATTACTTCAACAAAAGTTTTTTAATATTGATGAACCTGCTTTGTCTAAAAAGTTACACATTTCTTCTGATACTGGAGAATGAACATGCTCACAAAAGCAGAATAATAGAACTGGAATTGTTAAAACACCTGGAAGATAACAGAATTCATATATTTATTTGAGATTATTATTAAAAAAATGTTCATTAGATATAGTACAATTTTACCTTTACCATCAGCTGCTGTCGAACGATTATTTTCGTTTTTCACTCATAAATTCGCTCAAAAGAAATGCATTGGCTGATGCTCTTTTTGAAAAGTTACTTTTATGAAAAGGAAATGAATATTGAATACCACAATACGTTTATTACTTTAAGTTCTGTTTTCAGGTTTAGGTTTATTTTATTAATTTTTTTTTGAGAATTTCTAATAAAATAGATATACATGATAATAGAATAATAGTAGTTACGTTAAAATTGTTTTACTGTTTTCGTGTGAGCGTGATTGATTTACTTTGTCTTCTTTAATGTAATAATAATTCAGTGTCTATAGGTACTTATGTTTATATGACTAAAAGTGGTATAACATAAATCGTCTCAAAACTCCTTTTTCTACAAGTAGTTGAAAAAAAAACTTATATTTTAGAATACAACTGTTGAGTAGTTAGTAACCTAACTACTTTTCGATTTACGGTAGTTAGTAGTTAGTAACTTACACTACTTTTAAAAAGTAGTAACTTTAGTTAGTAGTTAACTACTTTTACAAAGTAACTTGCCCAGCTCTGACGAAGACGTAAATGAAATTCAAAAAATTAAATCAAACATCACAGTGGCTGATGTTAAAAGTAAATTCCATGGAAATAAAACCTATTTCATAAGTGAACATAAAAAATGGAAAAAGTCACAGTGTAGTGAGACAGGTAAAGATGATGTAAATTTAGTATTTTAAAATATAATTATTCGATATACATAGTTTTATACTTTCTGCATTATTGGTTGCAGATATATACACCTTCTTTATGGTATTATGATATAATGATGTTTATTCTGGACGATAATCTTTCTCGACAATTTGTAGATACCATTGAACAAACTATTCCATCAACCAGAAGCGAAGAACAATTAGAACATTTGGTATGTAGAACCTTAAAGTTGATTTACTAATTTGTGTTATAACTCGTATTAGGAAAACAAAGAAGCTCTTATACAATCAGTGATGATGGATGTTTTGAAGTAGAACATCAAGATGATCAGAAAACACTCACACCTGAAACAGAGTTATCAGGAGTGATGTCACCAAAACCACAAAGATCATCTGCACCAAAAAGAAAATTGAGAACAGCTATTTGCTGTTACATTACAACAGGCATCTAGTGCCATAGAAAAAATCTCTAATGCAGTTACTGTAATCCCTTCTTCTACAACTGTAAATGATACAAGCTGTGCTAATTTTATAATGGCAAAGATGACTGAAATAAAATATTCAAATACAAGTTGAGGAGGAAATCACAAAATATTTGTTCATTGGTATTAAAAAAGATTTAGAATAAGGTTATTTCATTACCTACCTAGTTTATTTTAATATTAAGAATTAGTTATTTTCATACAATAATTAACAAATAAATATATACTAATAATTAATTAATAGTTATTATTGTTGATGGCAGCTTCCTGCCATGGAACTGCTCCATTTGCAGAATTACAAAATTGTTAAAATTCTTCACGTATGCTTCTTGCTTCTACGGGAGTTTGATTTCCACCCTGCCTGCTAACATGAGAGAGATTCTCGCTTCTCAATTGTCCATCTCCAGCTAACTCTGTATACAAACTGCCATTTTCATTTATAAGAAAATTATGTAGCGTTACGCATGCTATTGTAATCATTTCTACTTTTGCAGCCAGGAGGTTATAGGAGTTAAAAGAACCCTAAACCTATTTGCTAAGATTCCAAAACTGTTTTCAATGACTCGCCTAGCTCTGGATATAAACAATAATTAAAAATAGTTTGTTCATGATTAAGTCCTCAATGAGGAAACGGTTTCATGATGTTACGAGACAAAGGGAATGCTTCATCAGCAACATTTTTTTATAATAAATTTGTGAATAACATTCAATGAAAATGGAAATGAAATTTACATGAACTTACACACAAAATATAAGCGTAGAAATTTAATAAAATACAAAAAAAGTTAATGAAACTGAAGCTAACGTAAAAAAAATAAACTATTAATTAATATAAATGACAATAAATAAATTTTTTTAAGCGTAAAATGAAACTACATTGAAACGGTTTTTTGTCAATGTGCTTATGCATATGCACTTTTAAAGGCGACTTGGTGGTACAGTAGTAATCACACATATTGCACTCAAAAGGTTTCTCCTCAGTGTGTTTAAGTATATGAGTTTTCAATGGGTGCATTTGGCTACTGCAATAATCACATACATTGCAGTTAAATGGTTTCTCATTAGTGTGCTAACGCATATGCATACGACATAGAAATAGTGGAGTAATCACATATATTACATTTAAATGATTTTTTGCTAGTGTGTACGCATATGCTTTTTTAAATTTCCCATTTGGTTACTACAATAATCACATATATTGCATTTAAATGGTTTTTCTCCAGTGTGCGTATGCATATGCTTTCTTAAGTCCCACTTGGTGATACAGCAGTAATCACATGTATCGCATTTAAATGGTTTTTTGCCAGTGTGCGTAGGCATATGCATTTTTAAATTTCCCATTAGGTTACTGCGGTAATCACATATATTGCATTTAAATGGTTTTTCGCCAGTGTGCGTATGCATATGCACTTTTAAATGCGACATGGTAGTAGTACAGCAATCACATATATTGCATTTAAATGGTTTTTCGCCAGTGTGTGTACGCATATGCTTTCTCAAATCCGACTTGGTGATACAGCAGTAATCACATATATTGCATTTAAATGGTTTTTCGCCAGTGTGTGTACGCATATGCTTTCTCAAATCCGACTTGGTGATACAGCAGTAATCACATATATTGCATTTAAATGATTTTTCGCCAGTGTGTGTACGCATATGCTTTCTCAAATCCGACTTGGTGATACAGCAGTAATCACATGTATCGCATTTAAATGGTTTTTCGCCAGTGTGCGTAGGCATATGCGTTTTTAAATTTCCCATTAGGTTACTGCGGTAATCACATATATTGCATTTAAATGGTTTTTCGCCAGTGTGCGTATGCATATGCACTTTTAAATGCGACATGGTAGTAGTACAGCAATCACATATATTGCATTTAAATGGTTTTTCGCCAGTGTGTGTACGCATATGCTTTCTCAAATCCGACTTGGTGATACAGCAGTAATCACATATATTGCATTTAAATGATTTTTCGCCAGTGTGTGTACGCATATGCTTTCTCAAATCCGACTTGGTGGTACAGCAGTAATCACATATATTGCATTTAAATGGTTTCTCACCAGTGTGCTTATACATATGCCTTTTTAAATTCGACATTTGGCTAAAACTGTGATCACATACATTGCAATTAAATGGTTTCTCACCACTGTGGGTACGCATATGCCTTTTTAAATCCGCCCTGGTGTTACAGCAGTAATCACATATATTGCATTTAAATGGTTTTTCCCCAGTGTGTGTACGCATATGCTTTCTCAAATCCGACTTGGTGGTACAGCAGTAATCACATATATTGCATTTAAATGGTTTCTCACCAGTGTGCTTATGCATATGCTTTTTTAAATTCGACATTTGGCTAAAACTGTGATCACATATATTGCATTTAAATGGTTTTTCACCAGTGTGCGTAAGCATATGCGCTTTTAAATGCCACTTGGTGGTACAGCAGTAATCACATATACTGCATTTAAATGATTTTGAAGGTTTCTCAATGCATACAGGCACATCCTTATTGATTTCCAAGTAGTTATCCCTGATGATTTCCAAGTTTGAAAGTTTGACTTTAATGTTATCAGTTTCCAACTCCTGCTTAATGACACCTTGTTGTCGCAAGTTTCTTACAGTTGTTTCGGTTTGTATACACAGTTGCTTAAATTGATATATTTCTTCAATGGCAATCATACATCGGTTACAAGCAATAGGATTCAGTGTGATGCTTAGATCCTGAAAAAAAGCTTATGTTGCGCGATAGAATATAGTCAGTTGTACTTACAATTTTTGGTAAAAAGTTCAACAATTTGAACTGTAGCATTAACATATTGTCGTTATTTAAAAAGTAATACTGCTCGGTTTCTACTATTTCTAGCAAACAAATTCGACAAAATTTTGTTGATTTATCTCCCATATTTTCGTAGATCTTGCTCAGTATTGCTCAAAGACAGTTGCACTTTTATTATCTTTTGTTTTATCAGCACGTTGCTATTACTAGTTATTAATAGAGATTAATAGCAAATGTCCTACAAGTGTCTGCCATACTGTGCCATAACACAGAATTTTAGCAATGTTCAATGCAACCACAGTATAGAAACAATTCAGTAGTTTCACTTCACAGGCGGCTTAAGGACGTGACACGGTGCAAAATTTACCATAAAATTTAATGATAAAATTTTTTGAAAATTATTTTGAAAAACATGCAACGTAGCATACAAGTAATTTATACAGAAAAATTTAATGTAAACTTTCAATAAAAATATCAAGAACTTGTTCTTGTTTTTAGTGGAATGTGCGTGAAAAACTTCACAGAAGTGCTTTTTTTGCTATATTTCAAATGTGTTTATAACATTACCATTAACAGGATGGCGCTTCAAAAACATTTTAAATTAATGTAAAAGATTGAGGTTAAGATTTAAAACAAATCTTTAAACAATGTCGTGGTCTAGAGAAGAGGTTCTTATTTTAATTGAAGAATATAAGAGGCGCCCCTGTTTGATGGGCAGTAAGAAACAAACTTTATAAAAACAAACATGCACGATCAAAAGTTGTAGACGAAGACGTAAATGAAATTCAAAAAATTAAATCAAACATCACAGTGGCTGATGTTAAAAGTAAATTCCATGGAAATAAAACCTATTTCATGAATGAACATAAAAAATGGAAAAAGTCACAGTGTAGTGGGACAGGTAAAGATGATGTAAATTTAGTATTTTAAAATATAATTATTCGATATACATAGTTTTATACTTTTTTGCATTATTGGTTGCAGATATATACACCTTCTTTATGGTATTATGATATAATGATGTTTATTCTGGACGATAATCTTCCTCGACAATTTGTAGATACCATTGAACAAACTATTCCATCAACCAGAAGCGAAGAACAATTAGAACATTTCGTATGTAGAACCTTAAAGTTGATTTACTAATTTGTGTTATAACTCGTATTAGGAAAACAAAGAAGCTCTTATACAATCAGTGATAATGGATGTTTTGAAGTAGAACATCAAGATGATTAGAAAACACTCACACCTGAAACAGAGTTATCAGGAGTGATGTCACCAAAACCACAAAGATCATCTGCACCAAAAAGAAAATTGAGAACAGCTATTTGCTGTTACATTACAACAGGCGTCTAGTGCCATAGAAAAAATCTCTAATGCAATTACTGTAATCCCTTCTTCCCCAACTGTAAATGATGCAAGCTTTGCTAATTTTATAATGGCAAAGATGACTGAAATAAAATCTGCAAGTATTCAAATACAAGTTGAGGAGGAAATCACAAAAATTTTGTTCATTGGTATTAAAAAAGATTTAGAATAAGGTTATTTCATTACCTACCTAGTTTATTTTAATATTAAGAATTAGTTATTTTCATACAATAATTAACAAATAAATATATACTAATAATTAATTAATAGTTATTATTGTTGATGGCAGCTTCCTGCTATGGAACTACTCCATTTGCAGAATTAAAAAATTGTTAAAATCCTTCACGTATGCTTCTTGCTTCTACGGTAGATAGATTTCCACTCTGCCTGCTAACATGAGAGAGATTTTCGCTTCTTAATTGTCCATCTTCAGTTAACTCTGTATACAAACTGCCACCCACACAGCACGCGAGATGCAATGGATATACATATTTATCCATATAATATCCATTGATGTACATCCGTAGTTTAATATCCATTGTATATGCACCTTATATACATTCATGGATATCTGTGAAATAGGATTATCTTAAGTGTTATAAGTGTTATGTTCGGAAACATTTTTTTGTATGTATCATGTTACATAATTTTGTGAGTTGCTATTTTTTATCAAAATTATTTAAAAATAATTATATTTTCTAAAATTTAACATTTGTAGTAAATATTTAACATGCAACAACAAATTTAATGAAAAATTGAAAAAGTAAAAAAAAATACTTGGCGCGGTTTAATTTAAACTTTCTTCGTTGTTCGTTTGTTTTCGCCAAGGTTTTCGCGTATATTATCGCCACGGAATTATTATGGAATTATTGCACACGCAAACTTTTTGGCTTTTTGTTTAGCTTGTATTTATCGTATGCAAACCATTTTGTGCTTTAAAATTTCGAAAAAATGTGTTTGTTTTTCATCATTTAGGATGGATGGGTAAACAAAATAAGTAAGTATTAAATTCAAATATAAATTATTTATATATTATATTATTTTATATTAACGTAATGTGATTTCAAGTGCATTACTGCCAAACTCGACTTTCGTGTTGTATTTTATTTCACGACTATTTACAAAGCAATTCTTTATAATTACTTCAAAAACTTCAAAATTTAGTTTAGAAATTGCTAAAAAAGTGCATAAGTTATTTGAGTAGCATTACAATGTAATTTTTATTTTACAGTATCCATAAGAAAAATTCAAATTGTGGTGCAGCTTTACAACACGCAATAAACACCAGGAGTAGTGGGTACGAAAGACGCCAATAAACATAAGCACAGAATGAATGTAAATAGGTTTTTTATATTTTTTAAATTTTTTTCAGTACATATATGGACATTGTATGTTAAGTTTCCAAATTGTTTTATTAATTAAATTAAAAATGATAATACCATTGTATGCATTTAATTTGTGTTAAGTTGCTAACATTGCCAATGCTTTTAAAATTGCGCACTATTTATGTGATGGCAAAGTACATATTATATTGCACAGATTTCACTGGCATTCTGCATTTAACTTGTATTAATATACATAACTTGCCGATATTGGTTCGATGCAATTTCTGCATTGGCAAGATTCATCCAGCAATATATCGGCCGGTGTGTCACCTGGTTACCGGCAGTGTACTTCATTTTAGTACATTGCCAGCATTCTGAGTGCCGGCTAAGGAGTACATTACCAGTACAGACCCATTGATTTGTGTTTATTGGGTAAATACAAGCTATTTTTGCATATTTGAATTTACTTTTGCTGTACATTAATCTAGTAAGTATTTGGATTCCTATAATATAAATAATGGATAAAAGCTCTAGAAAAATGAGAGAATGTGTAAATAAAAAAGTTCAATTGTGTTTGAGTGAAAATGAACAAGTGGTCATATTTTCTGTGGACCAACCGGAGTTGTTGCATCTGGAAAATATCACTATTGGCATTTTGTATTGTGGCCATATTTTTAGGTAATACATAGATATGCACATATATTATACCTACATAAAAACCGTAAACCTATTTGCTAAGATTCCAAAACTGTTTTCAATTACTCGCCTAACTCTGGATAAACTATAATTAAAAATAGTTTGTTCATGATTAAGTCCTCAATGAGGAAACGGTTTTATGATGTTACGAGACAAAGGGAATGCTTCATCAGCAACATTTTTTTTATAATAAATTTGTGAATAACATTTAATGAAAATAGAAATGAAATTTACATGAACTTAAACACAAAATATAAGCGTAGAAATTTAATAAAATACAAAAAAAGTTAATGAAACTGAAGCTAACGTAAAAAAAATAAACTATTAATTAATATAAATGACAATAAATAAATTTTTTTAAGCGTAAAATGAAACTACAATACTCGTCAATCGGTTAAATTTATTTAAATTGTTTTATTGAAGTGACGAAATTACGTAAGTAAACATTAGGAATAATTTAAAAAAGTGCTTAAGTTACACTGAACTCGAATATTATTGCAATTAAATTTTTTACACTAAACGTAAACTGTAAAAGTAACTTGGTATCCTGATTAAACTGCGGGTGTCTGAACCCAGAAGCTAGTTGATAATTCCAGGCTAAAACGAGCTGGAGAATTTGCTCGAAGAGGCGATGTCGAAATGACTTGGGTCTTGCTCGAGTGTATGCGAATTAATTATACGATACCAAACATCACTCAACTATAAACTTTAGAAAAACTCATATTTCGTAAAGAATTTAATTTTTAAAACCGAAAATTTACGAACTTTAGCAACATATAAGGATTAAATCGACAATTAAAAACACCAGTCTACTAAATTACTTTTGTAAATATTTATTTATCGTTATTTATTACCGAATCATGTCTACACTGTTTTACAGTGGCGTAACCACAAAACAGGGCGTAAACGATAAATAAATTGTTAAATTTTTTTTATCACAAGTACAAAAGTAAGAGCTAATTACCAAACTTAAAGGTTAGTAAATAAAGTATTTGCTTAAATTATATGAAAACAAGAACATTGGCAGCTTTAGAAATCGAGATTAAGTTGTATTTTTATTTATTTTAAATAATAAATCAATACAATTTACACGTGCTCCATTACATTAACCCAAACGATGTTTTTCTTAACCTATATATGTTATAATATATACGAGGTCTGGCTATTAAATAACGACACTGCAAAAGGAGGTTTATCGTAAAAATGATTCTAAAATCGAATGCTCCCCGTCAATGTACTCACCTCCCCTCGCCACACACCGTTCCATTCGTTTTTTCCATTTGTCAAAGTAATGCTGAAAGTCTTCTTTTGTGAGAACATTTAAGAGCTCTGCCGATTTTCGCTTCACCTCTTCCTTGGACTCGAACCGGGTTTTAAGGCAAACTTGATCTTCGTAAACAAAAGTCACAAGGCGCTAAATAACGCTTCATAGATAGCGCGCTGTCTTGGTGCAAGATTCACGACTTTTTTCCACAACTCCGACCGTTTCTTACAAACTCGCTCTCGCAGTGTTGCCAAAATTTTCAAATAATAAGTTTGGTTTACAGTTTGACCCATTCAATCATCACGGTGCCGTTGATGTCGAAAAAAACGATTAGCATGGCCTTAAATTTTGATTTGGACATCCTTGCTTTTTTTATTCTTGGCGATGAAGGAGTTTTCCAGTGCATCGATTGCCGCTTAAATTCAACATCGTACTAGAATATCCAGGTTTCATCGCAAATGATGATGTTTTCCATCAATTCAGGCTCTTCATCTAACTTTGAAAAAAATCTGAGCAGATCTGTTGACGGACGAGCTTTTAGTCGGGGGTCAATTTTTTTGGGACCAACTTCGCACAGACTTTCTTCATGTTCAATTCGCCATGTAAAATTTTTCTGACCGTTTCTTTATTAGAGTTTACAGTCTCAGCAATCATCCGAATCGAATACGACGATCTCCGCGCACAATTTCATTGATTCTGGTCACTGTTTGCGAAGTTGAAACAGACACAGGTCAACCTGGACGTTGGACATCTTCGATGGTCTCTCGGCCTTCAGAAAACCTTTTATGCCATTCGAAAACAAGTGCGCGATATTGAGAATTTTCACCGTAGGCCTCGTTCAACAATTTATAGCACTTTTTTAATTTAACGAGAAAGTTCACATTGATTCGTTGCTCATGTTTTTCGTCACGAGAAAAAACCGTGTTCGTTTTTAACTTCTACCTGTCCAATATAACATGATATTTTTGTTTACTAGATTACAATTTTTGAAGTTACCTATATATACAGGGTTATTAAAAAATATGAAGACTGCGATTTATTGTCGTTAATATTCAGCACGCCGTATACCCAAAAGATTAACGTTTGAGTTGGCATGCTAGGGGGTCATATTATTGGTCCCTTTTTCATCGATGGGAATTTCACTTCGGCCCTATATTTGCAGTTATTACAGAATAAAACTATATTTGCTTGTGCTGTGCTCTATCCACATGAAAACAACGAACACCTTCCCAATGACAGCATCTGGTTCCAGCAAGATGGCGCCCCACCGCATTATGGATTAAATTTTCGTCAAAATCTGAATAACATTTTTTCAAACAGATAAAATGAGATATTATTTTTAAGGCTTTCGCGGTCATGATTTTTTAACAAATAAATACTTTCGGGTTTTGAACCGCGTTCCATATTTACACTTTTCACGAAATTTATAAAACTTAGAAAACTTACAAACTTTGAAAAATTTAAATATTAAAGATAAAAAATGGTCTATGGAATGATGAGATAAAAGCAATATGTTCCAATTTGCAAAAATTACGCAGAACTCAGAAACAATTGCAGGTAACAAAAATCCAAGTATTCCCAATTGTAGATAAAAATTACATAAACAACTTTTGTATTGAACAATATTTCCTAAAATGAATATTAATGACAATAAATCGCAGTCTCCATACTTTTTAATAACCCTGTGTATATCCAGTGTTAACACAGATTAAGAAAGCTATAATTTTCAAAAATTTATCTCCACCTTTCCCACCTCTTATTTCATTCAAAGTTGAAATAATTTGGCGCATGCTTCAAACTTAGTGGAGATTTTGGATGCTTTTAGTCAAGCAATTTTCACAGTGACTAACCCCTCGATTAAAATCTAATTAAGTTAATAGAGTGTTCCTTATTTATCGAAGTCCTCTGTCGTTACTTTTACATGTCCAAGCTCTTAATTTTGGAGTAGCTTTTGCTTAACTTAGTTCCTAAAGCGATGTGTATTTTATCTTACAGTGCCTACAAGTGTTTTAAGGTTTCCATTTGGTTACTACAGTAATTACATATGTATATTGAATTTAAATGGTTTTTCACCAGTGTGCCTACGCATATGCTTTTTTAAATTATCTATTCGGTTACTACTGTAATTACATATATTGCATTTAAATGGTTTTTTTTTAGTGTGTGTGCACATATGAGCTTTCAATTGATGCATGTGGTGACTGCAATAATCACATATATTGCATTTAAATGGTTTCTCACCAGTGTGCTGACACATATGCATTTTTAAATGTGACTTTGTGGTACAACAGTAATCACATATATTGCATTTAAATGGTTTTTCACCAGTATGTTTATACATATGCGATTTTAAATGTTCCAATCGGCAGCTACTGTAATCACATATATTGCATTTAAATGGTTTCTCACCAGTGTGAGTTCGCATATGCCTTTTTAATTGCGACTTGGCAGTACAACAGTAACCACATATATTGCATTTAAATGGTTTCTCACCAGTGTGTATACGCATATGCATTTTTAAATGCCACTTGGTGGTACTGTAATAATCACATACATTGCATTTCAATGGTTTTTCACCATTATGTTTATATATGATATGCCTTTTTAAATTTGACTTGATGGTAGAGCAATAATCACATATATTGCATTTAAATGGTTTCTCACCAGCGTGCTGAAGCATATGCACTTTTAAATACGACTTAGAAATAGTGTAGTAATCACATATATTGCATTTAGATGGTTTTCTACCTGTGTGTTGCACTTGGAGGTGTCGCATCAAAACTGTCTTTTTGTTACTACTGAAGTTGCAGTTGTAGCAATAATACAGTTCTGTTTTTGAAGAATCCTCAATGCATACAGGCACATCCTTATTGATTTCCAAGTAGATATCCCTGATGATTTGCAAGTTTGAAAGTTCAGTTTTAATGTTATTGGCTCGCAACTCCTCTTTAATTACACCTTGTTGTTGTAAATTTCTTACAGTGGTTTCGCTGTGTATACACAGTTGCTTAAATTCATATATTTCTTCAATGGCAATCATACATCTGTTACAAGCAATTGGATTTGGTGTGACGGTTAGATCCTGTAAGAAAGTTTATGTTACTCGATAAAATATAATCAGTTGTACTTACAATTTTTGGTAGAAGATTGAACAATTTAAATTGTAGCATTAAGTTATTGTCATTATTCAGAAAGTAATATTGCTCGGTTTCTTTTATTTCTAGTGAACAAACTCGACAAATTTTTGTTGATTTTTCTCCCATATTTTCGTAGCTCTTGCTTAATGTTACTCAAAGACAATTGCAATTTTATTATTACCGGCAGGTATCCAACAGGTATCTGCCCTACCAAGGGAAACTCAATGTTGTAAAGTTGTTACTTAAGTGACAGTTGCAATCGTGCACTGTTATTTTTGGTTATTATTTGTTGTTTATTATTTGTTACATTTGAATTTAAAAAAAATTATAAATAAGCATTTATTCACCAATAAACTTTAATAAAGACCTGACGGATATTTTAAATATAAAATAAACAAAATAAAATAACGTCCGTAAGGTTAGCCACGAATGATTTCCAGTTTTGACCTGCAATTCTTGCACAAAAAAAAATTACTGCAACTTTTGTGCCGTCTAATACGGGTTTTATATAAATACAAAATTATGTAAGACCACCGTAACGAGGTTCAAATTAAAACTGCGTTGCATTAAACACTGCCAAAGTACTGCGGTATGGCATATGTATGGTATGGTAGACACTTGCTAGCAACGTGCTGCTGGCTGATTATGTTTCGTGCTGTTAATACAAAAAAAAACAAAATTGCAACTGTCTTTGAGTAACACAGCAAGATTTACAAAAAATATGGGAGAAAAATCAACAAAAACTTGTCGAATTTGTTCACTGGAAATAAAAGAAACCGAGCAGTATTACTTTCTGAATGACAATAACTTAATGCTACAATTCAAACTGTTGAACTTTCTACCAAAAATTGTAAGTACAACTGATCATATTCTATCAACTAACATAAACTTTCTTACAGGATCTAAGCATCACACCAAATCCAATTTCTTGTAACAGATGTATGTTTGCCATTGATGAAATATATGAATTTAAGCAATTGTGTATACAAACTGAAACGACTGTAAAAAGCTTACGACAACCAGGTGTAATTAAAGAGGAGTTGCAAGCCGATACCATTAACGTCGAACTTTTAAAGTTGCAAACCATCAGTGATAACTACTTGGAAATCAATACAGATGTGGCTGTATGCACTGAGGAACCCTTAAAAACAGAAGTGTATTATTGCTACAACTGCAACTTTTATACTAAAAAAAGGACAATTTTAATTCGACACCTGCAAGTGCAACACACTGGTAGAAAACCATTTAAATGCAATATATGTGATAACTGCTGTATCACCAAGTCACATTTAAAAATTCATATGCGTATACACACTGGTGAAAAACCATTCAAATGCAATATATGTGATTACTGCTGTACCACCAAGTCGCATTTAAAAATGCATATGCGTACGCACACTGGTGAAAAACCATTTAAATGCAATATATGTGATCACAGTTGTAGCCAAATGTCAAATTTAAAAATGCATATGCGTAGGCACAATGGCGAAAAACCATTTAAATGTAATATATGTGATTTCTGCTGTACCAGCAAATCACATTTAAGCAAGCATATGCGTACGCACACTGGTGAGAAACCATTTAAATGCCATATATGTGATTACTGCAGCAGCTATGTTCATCATTTAAAAAGGCATATGCATACGCACACTGATGAAAAACCATTTAAATGCAGTATATGTGATCACGGTTGTAACCAAATGGCAAATTTAAAAAGGCATATGCAGAAGCACACTGGTGAAAAACCATTTAAATGCAATATATGTAATTCCTGCTGTGTCAGCAAGTCGGATTTAAGAAGACATATGCATAAGCACACTGGTGAATAACGATTGAAATGCAATACTAATGATGAGAATTTCAAAAATCACGTGACAGTTGAGATGGTTCAATTTAAATTTAAAATCAGAAAGACGCGCGTAATTACGTAAGCATCGTCAGCTAGCGGGAAAACTGAAAAATACGACTTACCCCGTGTTACCATCGTTTTACGCATGTACTTCTTAAAAGGGTGGGAGACTTTTAAGGGTAGGACAGGGGGAAGCGGTGGATAGCTGA
Source organism: Aquatica leii (assembly GCA_035610365.1). Taxonomy (NCBI): domain Eukaryota; kingdom Metazoa; phylum Arthropoda; class Insecta; order Coleoptera; family Lampyridae; genus Aquatica; species Aquatica leii. Next base: position 13,651,462 of record CM069438.1, read on the forward strand.
AGGGTGGCAATGGCCGGTACAATCGGCCTTTTGATAAAAAATTTGTGCTTGGTTTTGTCATTGTTTTGTGTTATTCTTGGAATGTAAGTAACTATATACGTTAGCTAACATAAGGGATGAATAAATTAACTGTAATTTATAAGCACTTTGCATTAAAATCTCAGTGTTATAAAAATTACGTTTTCTTTGTTTGTAAAACAAACGCATTGGCGTCCATTTGCATTTTGTCAATTTAATCGTTTTATGTGTATGACGTAGATTTATTAAACGAGGTTTTTCACCAACTGTTAATTAAAACTTAAAATTACTATATCGACATCTCGTAAAAGATTGCTTGAAATCTAATTTAAATTCGTAGCATCTTCTTGTATTTGTTTGCGTTTGTGTGTAAGTTTAGACACAACATTAAGCGTCATAAATTTGATTGTACATAATAAGTAACCGTTTATTCTTACGTTTAAACATTTTGCAACTGTAAGGGGGCGTGTATTAACTGTTCTTTGTTTTAAAAGGGACGCTTCGGATGAAATTGAGATTTATCGTTTCTTTGTTTGGCAATTTTAATAACTTTATTTAGCATGTGTAGTTTTGTACAAAACATTTAGAATTAGAACGGTAACTACAATAATTAACCGTTTATTTTTACGTTTAAACATTATGCAACTGTAAGAGGCCTGTACTAACTGTTCTTTGTTATAAAAGGGACGCTTCGGGTGAAATCTAATTTAACGTTTTTATTTGTTTGCCATTTCAATAACTTCGTTTAGCGTGTATGATTTTGTATGAAACATTGAGGATTAGGAATGTAACATCAGTAATTTACCATTGTATCCGTAAATTTAAATGTTACCAAATGCAAGGGGCGTGGGTTTCACCCGTTACGTAATAATTCCTTTGTTGTCAAAAGGACGCTATTCATATTTCTAGCGTATTTGTTTTTGCTATGCTATTTGTGTACGTATCCTAGGTTTTAGAAACAATTGGCACTAATTTATTGAGTTATTTTCTTTACACTATAAATAATAATTTCAAAATGTTCATCCTTGATTTTAATTCTAAAGTATCGTAATAATTTGTTTGTTTTTTTGTTGTGGTTTATAACGTGATGATGTGGAAGTCGATCAAAGTTTGGACATACTTTTTAGTCGTAACATTTACCTATTGATGGTGGTTATAATAGGTTTGATAACAGATATAAAGACCGTTGTGTGTATGGCCTTGTAGAATGTAAATCTAATATCTTTCTACCGTGACTGGACAACAACGAACGGCTGCAGGTAGTTCTCGTACTATGACGACCCTGCGTATGATTTTTGTGAAGTAGCGTATCCTAAGTCTATGGTATAGACAGGTGCCTGCTTCGATATATGTATTAAAGTCGCGGTAGGTTGCTTCCATGTTATGGGGCCCTACATTTTCGTTTACTTGTTTATGTATTACTTTTATTATGTGCATTATTGATTTTACCTATATGTTTTTGGTCTTACTTGTTCCAAACTTTCAACTTTAGCTGGGTTGATTCGTAACCAGGACCCCAGTACCCATTAGTGGGGTAACACGTCTTCAGTTTAAAATGATGATGTTTGTGCACGTGTTTATATGTGTTGGTATTTAAATCTGTTATCAGGTCTGTTTATTTGTCTAATTTACTGTAATTTGAGATGTCCTTGCTTTACGACGTGTGTTAATAGTTTTGATTACAAGCCAATTGTTTTATCAACCTAAATTATGTAATGATTTTACATTTTCATTCAGTTAGAGGGCCGGAGGGGTTTCTTCGCTCTGTTCTTCCCCTCCTACGACGGGCCCCGCCGAACAGGCACGGTCTCGGTTAAAATTTAGAGTTAAACTCGATTAAAAATTACGATTCATTTTTTTATTGTGTGTTTTATTTAACCTACAACAGCTTTCCCACATATCGAGAGTAGGCAGTGTATAACTAACTTAATACAACGTAGGGAAGGGGGGGGTAACTAGACGATCACAGCCACAGCGAGATGTCGCTGCTTTTGTTTGTTCGCGGGCTTTAAATTTCAAACGCGAGTGGGTTACATCACAACTCTTATGTCAATTTTAAAACTGATTGCAATTAACTAAATGAATTTTTTTCCTATTCGACTTAATACAGCAATGGTCAAAATTATCATTGGTTCTTAAAAAAAAGATTAGTTCAAACTGGTTCAAACACCAAACGATTTGTATATCGGAAAATAGAGGTAAATAATTGATCATTTTTTCATAATGTTATAAGTAAAATAGTTCAACTTGTCGAGTTATTCTATGAGTCAAAATTAACACACGTAAATTTGATACACTTTGTATAATAATGTAATGAGTGCAAAAATTCTATAGTTATTTTTTAAATATAAATAAATTTTTGTTTGTAGAATTTGCATTATGGTTTTATTATTAATTAATTAAAAACAATTTTCGAAACTAAAATAATTTAATATTTACGACACATTACGTATAGCAAAGGATTTTAACGCGAAACGAGTCTGTTTTAAATGCGAACAACGCAATACGAAAGTCTTGAATAAATCCTAGGCCGCGTGTAGGCATTCAAATACGAATTGCATTAAATGCGAACGGGTATTCAAATTGTGAAAGTGTACTTTCGCTCCAAGAAGTTGTCGCAAAAATTTCAAGCACAATTTGCGTATTATACAACGCAGTTTTTACCTGCAATTTTTGCACAAGAAAAATTGCTGCAATTCTTGCGCCGTCTAATACGAGTTTTATATAAATACAAAATTATGTAAGACCAGACCACCGTAACGAATTTAAGAACGAGGTTCAAACTAAAACTGCGTTGCATTAAACACTGCCAAAGTTCTGCGGGATGGCATATGGTATGGTAGACACTTGCTAGCAACGTGCTGCTGGCTGATTATCTTTCGTGCTGTTAATACGGTTAATACAAAAAAAAAATTACAACTGTCTTTGAGTAACACAGCAAGATTTACAAAAAATATGGGAGAAAAATCAACAAAAACTTGTCGAATTTGTTCACTAGAAATACAAGAAACCGAGCAGTATTACTTTCTGAATGACAATAACTTAATGCTACAATTCAAACTGTTGAACTTTCTACCAAAAATTGTAAGTACAACTGATCATATTCTATCAACTAACATAAACTTTCTTACAGGATCTAAGCATCACACCAAATCCAATTTCTTGTAACAGATGTATGTTTGCCATTGATGAAATATATGAATTTAAGCAATTGTGTATACAAACTGAAATGACTGTAAAAAGCTTACGACAACCAGGTGTAATTAAAGAGGAGTTGCAAGCCGATACCATTAAAGTCGAACTTTTAAAGTTGCAAACCATCGGTGATAACTACTTGGAAATCAATAAAGATGTGCCTGTATGCACTGAGGAACCCTTAAAAACAGAAGTGTATTATTGCTACAACTGCAACTTCTATACTAAAAAAAGGACAATTTTAATTCGACACCTGCAAGTGCAACACACTGGTAGAAAACCATTTAAATGCAATATATGTGATAACTGCTGTATCACCAAGTCACATTTAAAAATTCATATGCGTATGCACACTGGTGAAAAACCATTCAAATGCAATATATGTGATTACTGCTGTACCACCAAGTCGCATTTAAAAATGCATATGCGTACGCACACTGGTGAAAAACCATTTAAATGCAATATATGTGATCACAGTTGTAGCCAAATGTCAAATTTAAAAGTGCATATGCGTAGGCACAATGGCGAAAAACCATTTAAATGCAATATATGTGATTTCTGCTGTACCAGCAAGTCACATTTAAGCAAGCATATGCGTATGCACACTGGTGAGAAACCATTTAAATGCTATAATTGTGATAACTGCTGTACCACCAAGTCGGATTTAAAAGTGCATTTACGTACGCACACTAGTGAAAAACTATTGAAATGCTTTATATGTGGTTATTGCTGTACCACCAAATCGGATCTAAAGGTGCATAGGCGTACGCACACTGGTGAAAAACCATTTAAATGCAATATATGTGATTACTATTGTACTACCAAGTCGGAGTCAAAAAAGCATATGCGCAAGCATACTGGTGAGAAACCATTTAAATGCCATTTATGTGATTACTGTAGCATCTATGTTCAACATTTAAAAAGGCATATGCATAAGCACACTGGTGTAAAACCATTTAAATGCAATACATGTGATTACTGCTGTACCTCTAAGTCTGATTTAAGGAGACATATGCATAAGCACACTGGTGAATAACGATTGAAATGCAATACTAATCATTAGAATTTCAAAAATCGTGACAGTTAAATAAGTAAATTATAAGTTTTGTATATAAGGGTTTTTAAACGACATAACTGCATTCATCATCCCCATATGATATGTAATTAGGATAAGTTTTATATAAATACACCTTACATCTGGGAGGTGTTTAGATTATATCGATGAAATGCACACTTTACTTGAAGATTAAGCAAAACAATTTTTACTTATTTAGGATACACTCGCTGCCATTTGGTTTCTTTATAGTTTACAGGCCAATACAGAACGGTGTCTAATAATTCTTATTTAAAGCGTTTATATAAAACATTAATTATTAAAAAAATGTAGTTTTTTGTTCTGATCAATAATGAATATTTATTCAATAATTATAAAAATAGAATAGCAAAGAGGTATGTTTTTTGATACGTTCATCCATTTATTATATTAAAACTTGCTCACTACGTTTATTAGTAGTTTATTTAACGAGTTCCTGTGTAAATTGGACGCTTTTTTTCTTAAGAGGGCATTTTATTGCTCGAACAGAGACTATAGGAGACTCCCAAAGTCTCGAGAATGATTTGACGTTTATGTGCGCAAAGACTGTTTACATAAGCAAAAAATTAACGTTTATGACAGTTAAGAACAATAAAATAAATTAATCTAATTAATACTTTTACAAGTTATCAGAAATCTACAACTAGCAAAGCTATATAAATTAGAGCTAAAGCTAAATCATAATTATAACCCTATCTTTAAAAAAAACGCCTAAATCATATTCTAAATATACTCAATTAACATTTTTCGTGTTTTAAAAATGTTTTAAAATACATTAAACATCAGATTCAATTTTTTCCGAAATTTTTAAAAAAACTACGAAGCTATGTAAATACAAATAAAAATTTTGATAAATATTCACAATCAAACATATCTTTAATTAAAGTTTTGCGAAGTACAAGCATAATATATTCAATATTAGCATATTCTGTAAATATACATATGTTTATGAATATTCGTAGAATATACAATTGGAAATATTCACTAAATATGCATTAAATATTTCGAATGTATTTCAAATATTGTAAACGTATTTTGAATATACCATGAATATCCCACTATGCAAATTATTTACCTTGCTGTGAATTCACATTAGAAAATGTAAATAAATTCTGATGTAAAATGTAATACATATAGTTTACTGCAAATTTACTGAAAGCCTGAAAGGGCCACGCAGAACACTTACGTTAGCAAAATTTAAGAATGGAAACTTCCTGCAAGCTATACATAAATTAAATTGTAAATTAACTGTAACTCATATCCATAAATTCCCAACAAACACAAGGATGTCCCGGGGATATGATGTTGCGGATCACTGAATGTCCCAAAGTCATCCCATTTTGGTTCTGTGTACGTCCTAGGGACATTCATGAGACGTTCTTTTGTCACAAGTATGTGCATCCCTACGATGTCCTTATAGGACATCCTTGCGTATCCGCAACGGGACGTCCCTTTTAGATGGTTGCAGGATATGTACTATATATGTATATTATATTTATCAAGAAAAGTACCATTTCCAGTTAAAGTACATCTACTTTGTGTTTTTTTCTATTGTTTTTTTTTATTCAGTAAGGAGACTTAACGTACTCCTCTGCGACTTGACATAATGAATAAAAATAACTTTATCAAATCAAATACAAATTATTATTACATAAAACTATATTTTTAAATAATAATCTAAATTATATTCAATTAAAATAAATTTAGATTATTGAAGTGAAACTTCTTTATCGGCGTTGGAAAAAAATTTACCGTCACATTTTACGCGTCACGTCACATTTTTATCGTCACATTTTTTTCTTGCCCCTACCACGGTTGGTTCAGACGAAGAGTACTTTCAGTTTCTCCAACGCAGTAGGGAGAGCATGTTGCTTATTTCGTTACGCCTCACATTTTTAATTAATACGACTGCTAATTTAATGAACATCAATTAATTGGCATAGAGTATAAATTCTGAAATATGTTATTAATTTTTGTAAATCAATTAACTAATTTTTTATTATAAAATTCTAAAATATTTTTAAATAAATACAAATTGTACAAGGTGTTCAAAGGTAGTAAAATAAATAAAAGTTCGCCCCGAGTGGGCTCGTACCACCAACCTTTCGGTTAACAGCCGAACGCGCTAGTCGATTGCGCCACGGAGGCACATACTATAGGTCACAAAACGGATGGTTATAAGGTACACGGTCAAAACGTTGCTATAAGATACGATCAATTGTTGTTGTAATACTCCACAAATTCTACAAAATCATCAAATATCAGCCTTCGTGGCGCAATCGGTTATTTGTATTCATGTCTATGATAATAAAATCCTTTTTTTTGTATTCATGTCTATGATAATAAAATCCTTTTGTTTAAACTTTATCTAATTTAACTTTATTTAACCAATTTCTGAAAAGTTGCATGTAGATCATTTTGCGAAAAATAAGGCCATAAAGAAGTTTCACTTCTTACATGTGTACACTAGTACACGCCCTCATTTTTTTTTCATTTTTTATCTTCTCGATCCCGGCGTTCTTTGGCCCTCCTTAGCGAGTTTTTTATACTTTTTTTCCGATTTTTTTGTGGCGCCTGAAGCAATGCAACTAAATAAGAGATGGTAATCGTCATGTAGAGTCGATAAAAAAGTTAATACAAAAAGCTTATTTTGGTATTTCTATGTAATCAGAATTTACATTTTTCTAAATTAAAGAATTGATAAAGTGATACTTCTTTTGTAGAATTATTGATTGATCAATTTTGACGATTCTATTATTGATTAAATCATAAGAGATGGTCGATTATAACCAGTTAAAAATTGTTTAAATCGTTTTTTAAATAAAATTTGTAAACCCGTCAGTTTTTGCAAATTCATTAAGAATTTTTATACGTTTCGCATTTACATTTCATCAGATGAATGTGGTAAAAACAAAATTATTTCTAGACGTATTTTTAACTACCTAACTAATTATTGTGGAAATAGTAATACAATACGAGAAATCCGCACAGTAATCATAACTATGAATACCAAGAACGCGATAACGTTATAGTTTCTTAGTTAATTAGATTAGCGATTTTGTGCCTTATCAGTCATGTTGACATTTTTGGATGACTTATTGTGAATCGCGACGATAAAAGTCGTGAGATAACGTCACACTTTTAAACCTTTAATACAAAGAAAACATTTTTTAAATAATTTTTTGAGTAAAAAAATTTTTTTTACATATAATAAATATTTTCAGTTCACCGTATAGGTATGCGCGCGAGATGGGGTTTTAAATCACCATTATTAATAATTGTGATCTTTTAATTTCAATAAACTTTTATTAATTTTTAGTAATTCAAAATAATAATTATAAATGATGATTTTTATACATTATAAATAAATACAAGGTACCAAAAACTTACCAAATAAATTTGTTTATGCACTAGAACACCCAAAAAACGTTAGATAATAAAAAGTACAGATAAATAAAGTAGTCAGAACACCAACAAAAACAGATACAGAGTGTACCACTTTGATATATATATATATATAGAGCGTACGGGTGTTGAGTAGGTACCGGAGAACAAGAAGGAAAGTGGGCACGCCATTAAGTTTGCATTTGTTTTTTCCCGCATAGGACATCCCATCGTACGTTCTTCATTGACATCCTGAGGACGTCCTATTAAAGACATTCTATACAGGTCCGTTTTAAAGCCGGGGATGTAAAGACATCATTTAGACAAAACGAACGTCCCTGGGACGTCGTGTGTTTACTGGGTTAAGATTATAAACTTTCTGCAAGCATACAATTAAGAATTGACTAAAAATTCATACCGAAAAACTTTCTTTAAATTAGAAATATGTAAATGTACTGTAAATTTACAATTAGGATTAAATTATAGGTATACAATTAACTGCAAAAGTTTTCATAACATATTTATCTTTATTACAAATTTTTGAAGAAAAAATATTAATACAAGCCATACATACAGTATAAGGAGGTATACTACTTAATTTCTAAATTTTGCATAGTAATGTATTTCACCAGGTATGGAATTTCAAAACTAAAAATTTTTAAAACATGTAATTAGTCAATACTACTCACGTCATTCATAAAAAGGAAAATGATTTTTTATAAGTACACTTAGGTATTTAAAAAATAAAACTGCAATTTTAAAATTCTTTAAAGCTAATTAGTTGTAAATTTTCGTTCTTAATATGATGACACTTGAACTGCTTTTTTAAATAAGCTAACAATAAAATTTACACATTTCATATATGGGATATCTGTTAAACACATATTTTTTATGGTTACACTGGAAAGTAGGTATATTAATTTAAAATCATTTATATACAGACACCTATATAAAAATTCAACCTATACCCAGATAGCACAGTCAGTTTGATACAAGGTTAAAACAAACTTGTTTTAACAATCATATAGACTGGAAACAAACTTGTCTGGAAACTTATATCAAGCATAATTCAAGCTTACTAGTTACCGCTACCACAAGCTTATTTTATAAAGTTTGAAAAAAGCTTATTAGACAAGCTGGAAAAAAGTATGTTGGGCAAACTTGAAATAACCATGTTGAACAAGCTTGAAAGAAGCGTGTTGGACAAATTTGAAAAAAAGCATTTTTTTTATTTTGAATCAATTTATTTTCTAAAAAAAGTGGACTAAGATATAAAAAAATACATTGCGTTAGATAATATAATATAAACTAAAAAAGGAATAACATAACAGTATAAACTATATATGAAGAAATCGTTAAGCAATTGTAGTTTTTCCTGCTGAGTTTCCACATTGAATCGATTTCCTTGATTTATGAAAAAAACAATTGAACTAGAACAAAAACATGCTAAGGAATAAAAGTAAATGTATATTTTCTTAATAATGTGTTGTACGTTTACCTTGAAGAAATGTGAATCCGTTTATTAAAATACCAGATACAAAAACAAAATTGAAAATTTAATTATAGCTGAATAAAAACTTGTAGATAAAATGATATATTTTCTAAGTTATTAGCTGTTAGTCTACATCTTCTGTGGTTAATACAAATAGCATAAGTGAAAAACGATTTGGTCGAATATTTAATACCAGTGGCGGCTTCTCTATTAGGTCACTCGGACAATGACCCTCCAAAATGAATTAGAAAATTATTTTATTTACTTTAAAATTACAAGAACTCGCGTTTAAATCAAATTATCAGCGTTTGAATTTCAATTTTCATTGTAAGCGCAACATATGCGAAAACTTACGAATTTACCCGAGGCTGTTGTGTTTTATAGTCCCTGTGTATTATATCGTAAAGTTCTTGCCATAAGAGAAGGGCCCTACGTCATCATCGTATTCATATGAATCAAGATTAACGCACTAGTCAAATTAAGTGTTAGTTTATTAGTTATAATTAAAAATTCAGTGTTGGCTATCCTGGTTAGTAGGTACCTATAAGAATTTTAATTTTGCTGTCACAACACGTTTAACCTTCAAAATTAATTTTCGCTTAATTCGAGATTACTAATATTAAAATAAATATTAAAAACGACTGCAATTTATGTTCGATTATTTATATTTATCAAAGTGAAATTTAGATTTAAACATATGTAGTTATTACATGTTTCTAAAATAAAATCTAATTATTGAAGTAATTTAAAATGAAAAAAACGTTTAAGCATAGCGACGCATGTATGATACAATTTAAACGTAATTTTAATACATAAAACAACGAAATGAGCAGCATCTTGAGTAACAATTGGTTTTAAAAAATGTTCAGTTTCAAAAACACTATAAACCTCATTTATTTTAATCATCACTATCTGAGGATTCCGATGAACTTGAATCGTTTAAACCAACATTAATTATTAAAGATTCCACTGTAATGTCTAATAACCCACAAAACCATAAGTTCCATGTAGATTCTATAAGCATTCCCAAATATTCATTTCTAAAGCATTCCAATAGTAGTTTGTGTATGGACTTCTAATAACACACTTAATTTAAAACGTATTCTATTAGAATGCCTATATAAGAAGAATAAAGTACTCTAAAAGATTCTTTTAAAAACACTTCTATAGGAATACTATATTTAATTTAAGAAAGAAGTGCTTATAGCAGCCTTAAAATGGCAGTTGATTGGAATCACTAAAGTATTAGAAATGTAGCATTCTAAAGGCGTTCCCATATTGATTCTATAATAATGCACATAGAAGGAGAATAAAGTACTCTAAAAGATTCCTTTAAGATCACTCCTATAGGCCTTCTATATTGATATAAAAAATAAAGTGTTTATAGCAGCCTTGACAATGTATTAAAATTCAAGTATTACGATTAACATGATAACATTCTTTTAGTGTTTTAGTACCTCTAAAATCGGTTTAATGGTTCTTTATTTGAGATAAAGAAACATAATTTTTAATATCAGAAAAAACCGTTTGTACAAGCTGCTAAATTGTAATACCTAAACAAAAATAACTTCCTGTAGAGATTAAACGCCGACATCTAAATTTTGTTGATAAAGATATGTATGCAATAAAAAACCTATGCATTCGCGTTTGATACTGTAAATGTAAATAAGATTGTTGATTTCTGAGAATTGTGACGAGATATGTACCGTCTACCGAGTTTGATTCACCATAAACGCTAAAGTAAGTACTTATACGGTCACGGGTATATGCAGTTTTACGTTTACGAAACGAAGACGACTTCGGGCTTAGTCTATATTTGTAAATGTGTTCTTTTTTGTGCTGAATTAAAGAAGAAAAAGCTATTAGAAGTTCTGCTGATTTAAATAAAAGTAAGTACAAAAAGAAACAATTGACAACATATCTATTTTTCTACGATCAGCTTATCCACGTTTTAGCGCTTTATTGTTATTGTTTATTTTTACTTGGCATCCAGTTATTTTTAGAACAGGAGTGGCCAACCTGCGGACTTAAACTTAAAAAGCATTGTAATAAAAAATTTATTTTATTCATAAAAAGAAACATATATTTTTGATATGAATCTAGTGAAAATGCATGCGACTGATAATAGATAATAAAAAATAATTAATCGCTTAATTTTGTTATAGAGTTAACCCAAAGTTGGCTCAAAGGAGTTCCTATAGATGTTATTAATGAGGTGTTCCAATGGTTACGTCATGGCAAAGCGAGATTAAAAAATGAAATAATTAGGATGATGCAGCAAACTACAAATTCGCAAACCATTGATTAAAAATTATTATAGTTTAGACAAAGATACTGTACAAATTTCTTAATAAAAAATGACTTAAAACTAATCATTTCATGCTTTTTGTGTTTCTTATGGTATGCTATTAAAACCCTGTAAAAGCATGCAAATCAATTACCTTTTAGTCGTTAACTTTGTCATGCTATTCTACAACATAGGAAAGTACTATATTGGCACTATTTTAAAGCATTCTAATGGAACGTGAAAACTTCTACCTTTGGCCTGCTTTTGTACAACGTCTAATAGGACTCTATAAGCACTAACTGTACAGCATTCTACTGGAGTGTCAAAACCTATCTCTAAACATAAACCATTCTACTGCTACAGGAAGGCTTTCAGTAATATCAATACTGCCTCTATGCTTCTAAAAGCATTATCCCATAAAACCAAATAGGTTCCATAATAATACTTTTAGAAGCATAGAGGTAGTATTGATATTACTGAAAGCCTTCCTGTAGCAGTAGAATGGTTTATGTTTAGAGATAGGTTTTGACACTCCAGTAGAATGCTGTACAGTTAGTGTTTATCGAGTCCTATTAGACGTTGTACAAAAGCAGGCCAAAGGTAGAAGTTTTCACGTTCCATTAGAATGCTTTGAAATAGTGCCAATGTAGTACTTTCTTATATTGTAGAATAGCATGACAAAGTTAGCGACTAAAAGGTAATTGATTTGCATGCTTTTACAGGGTTTTAATAGCATACCATAAGAAACTAAAAAAGCATGAAATGATTAGTTTTAAGTCATTTTTTATTAAGAGATTTGTACAGTATCTTTGTCTAAACTATAACAATTTTTAATCAATCGTTTATGGATTTGTAGTTTGCTGCATCATTCGAATTATTTCATTTTTTATTCTCGCTTTGCCATGACGTAGCCATTGGAACATCTTCTCATTAATAACATCTATAGGAACTGCTTTGAATCGACTTTGGGTTAACTCTATAACAAAATTATGCGGTTAATTATTTTTTATTATTTATTATCAGGCGCATGCATTTTCACTAGATTTATATCAAAAATATGTTTCTTTTTATGAATAAAATAAAACTTTTATTGTAATGCTTTTTAAGTTTAAGTCCGCAGGTTGGCCACTACTGCTCTACAAAAATAACTGGATGTCAAGTAACAAATAAACAATAACAATAAAGCGCTAAAGCTGACCGTACAAAAATAGATATAGGTTTTCAATTGTTTCTTTTTGTACTTACTTTTACTTAAATCAGCAGAACATCTAAGAGTTTTTTCTTCTTTAATTCAGCACAAAAAAGAACACATTTACAAATATAGATTAAGCCGTCTTCCTTTCGTAAACGTATATACCCGTAATCGGACAAGTACGTACTTAAAAGCGTTTCTGGTAAATCAAACTCGGTGCATATCTCGTCACAATTCTCAGAAATCAAAGTAACTTATTTACATTATCAAACGCGAATGCATAAGTTTTTTATTGCATACATATCTTTATCAACAAAATTTAGATGTGGGCGTTTAATCTCTACAGGAAGTTATTTTTGTTTAGGTATTACAATTTAGCAACTTGTACAAACGGTTTTTTCTGATATTAAAAATTATATTTCTTTATCTCAAATAAAGAACGATTAAACCGATTTTAGAGGTACTAAAACACTAAAAGAATGTTATCATGTTAATCGTAATACTTGAATTTTAATACATTGTCAAGGCTGCTATAAACACTTTATTTTTTATATCAATATAGAAGGCCTATAGGAGTGATTTTAAAGAAATCTTTTATGGTACTTTATTCTCCTTCTATATGCATTGTTATAGAATCAATATGGGAACGCCATTAGAATACTACATTTCTAATACTTTAGTGATTCCAATCAACTGCCAATTCTAAGGCTGCTATAAGCACTTCTTTTTTAAATTAAATATAGTATTCCTATAAAAGTGTTTTTAAAAGAATCTTTTAGAGTACTTTATTCTTCTTATATAGGCATTCTTATAGAATACGTTTTAAATTAGGTGCGTTATTAGAAGTCCATACACAAACTACTATTGGAATGCTTTAGAAATGAATATTTGGGAATGCTAATCGAACCTACATGGAACTTATGGTTTTGTGGGATTATGGAACCTATTTGGTTTTGTGGGAACTTTCTAACTCTCTAAATAATATAATGTAATGCAAGTTAATCATTTCTTTCTTTAGCTTACTTCTTGAACAGACGTTAATGGGATCAAAGGACACCCATTATCCTTTTCTTGTTGAAAGTATACAAGTAAATTAACCACCATTTGGCGAGACTGAGAGCGTAATGTTTTATCTTGTATAAAACCCGACATGTTTTTGTTCTAAAAAGAACAGTTTGAAATAAAATAATGCAAAATAATAATAATAACCAAAGATACAAAATGAAGCGAAAATGACAGCAAACCGTGTTTGACAAAACGTCAACTTGATTGAAGTCAATTGAACAACTTTATTCATAACGCATGCAATCAATCTTCCCTCTTTGTTTTACACATAGTTTATGTCTTGCTTATATAATAGTCAGTATGTCATTTCTTACATCAGTAGGTAATGACGTAGGGATCTTCTCTTATGGCAAGAACTTTATTATTCAACGGTATTATATAATGCAGCCGAATCGTAAATGATAGTTATTGTGGTTATTGTAGTCAAGAGTGCAACACGCATAATACAATCTTATGCCAATTAGAAAAAGACAACTAAATGGTTTCTGCGGTTGTCAGCCGGGTCCCATTTCGCGTACTCAATGCAATGCTTACGTCATTTATTATTATCTCCGCAATACGTGTTTGTAAAACAAAAATGCTGGAATGCACATTTTTTATTTCATACGACAAACTTTGCACTCGATTTTTTAGTTGTTTCGGTTGTTTGATAATATTCGTTTGTAACCAATGTCAATGACTTTCACAAGTTAAAAGAAAATTAATTATGTTTAAGCGTTGGTTTAAGTAAATATTACCGTTTTGTTTTGATAAAAATTAATCGCTAATAATAGTTTAAATTTTGAAAGACGTTTAGAATTTAAAACCAATGGTCGTCCTCGGCCTTTACTTCAAATTCGACAAACAAGTAAACATAAAAATAAAGAAGTACACCGTAATTTTAAAGATTCTATTTGCGATTTATCAGAATGGATTTGTGGATGTGAAGAAACATGGAAAAATCTTTAATTGAAAACATTGTAAATTTTAATGAACTCGTTATCGATCATTTTGCAAGTTCTAAAGATAAACGAATCGATCTTAAATATAAATCGCTTTAATGCAAAAAAGTTTTTACTTTTTGTGATAATTGCGTTTTTTTGAATATTTCAAAATGACCCTCTGGTATGATTGACCACCAGCCGCCACTGTTTAATACAACTAATCGAACTAATACAAAAATATATAAATTATTAACAAATGTTAAGATATGTTACTTTTGATTTCAGGTTATAAACATATTTATGCCCATTTGGGTTTTTTAAATAATTTGTTAAAACAGAAAATAATTTCAACATATGTAACTGAAAATTATGAATTTATATAAAAGAATCGATAGATCAGTATAGTCATATAAATTGACCGTTAAAATGAAAATAGAGGTCAGTGATAAAAACATTCCATACTATTTAAGATTAAGGAGTATGGTTTTTTATGGTTGTACACTTTATTACAACACGTGTACAACATAATCTCAACAAAAATTGAATTACTCGATTAGTGTACTTAATTAATTTTACATTTAAGATTTAAAATGAATACCCACTCACCTTACTTTTTTCGAAGAACAGTAGTTACACAACAAACCGCAACAATAACAAAATAAAAATTCTAAGCTGCCTATTCAACGGTAAAAAAAAGGTAAAATGGCTAAGTTCAACCATCGTTGCCGCTATTTTGAAAAACATACTAATTTTTTAGGTTAACGTACTTTTTGCAATAACTTCGAACAAAACGAATTTTAAAACTGCATAGACCAAGGATGTTTATTCGTAGGAAAAGCTAACATTACGATTTTTATGTATCTATTTTTTTAGCCAATGAAAATATGTTACAAATATACTTATGGCGCACCTTTCAAATCAATCTTTGTTATAATTATGATTTAAAGAAAACGTACTGAAATCAGTTACAAAAGTATTAACGTACTTTTACTTGAGCAAAAATATGCTGATTCAGTACAAATGTATACTAACTTGGGCAATATTCTTGGGCAACATTGACTATAGCTACTTAACGAAGCATTCCGGCAACTTTCGGATAACACCGTTGCCAAAATAATAGCAGGGCTTGTTACGATTTATTTAAAGCTTATTACCAAGACTTATTACAAGCTTGTTTCATAGTTGAAGTGAAAGTTTAACATTGCAAGCACAATCAAGTCAAAAACAAACTGGTTGTAAGCTTACATGCTACCTGGGTAATAAACTTGCAATAAGCTTATTTTGCAAACTTGCTTCAAACTTTCCAACCAAGTTTCAAGTTTGATTCAAGGTTAATTCAAGCTTCATGTTTGAAACTTGCTTTAAGCTTGACATGACAAGTTAAAAGCAAACTTGCCGTAAGCTTACGTGCTATCTGGGTACCTTCTATAACCATGACAAGGTTACTGGGCTATAATTCTAAGGATTTAACATTTATGAAAACTGATATATATAAGAACTCGTTTTTATGAAACTCTAATTTAAGGGTTTGAGTAGTAAAAACGGCAACTTTTGTTAATTCTAATTTAGTACGTATAACTTACTACATTTTTATAAATTAACTTACTTAATTATTATTTTTTCCATTGTATTAGTGTAGAAGTTCACACAATGCCACAAAACTAACACAATCACATAAAAGACATCTGTTAAATCGAAAAAAATCGATATTAAAGGAGTATAAAAGTTAAACTTTCTGCGCCTTTTCTACTAGTAAATTATATAAATATTTTCGTAAATAAACTAACGGTAAATTGTCAACTTAGTTTTGCAAACTTACTGTAAGCTTTTATTGAAAACTAGATCGGAGTTGATTTTTTTAGAAGTTTTAGAAATTCAGCTTAATTATGTTATCTTACAGTACACTTCCAATAAGTTACATTTCATAACTCGCAAAAATCAAAAAAAACATACTTACTGCAAATAGTACTTATAAATTACAATGCTTAATGCGACTCGGGTATTGGGTAGTTTTTGATTACACGTCGTTCATTTACTTTTTTTAAATTACGCGGTTTTTTATTTAATTTTAATATACATGGTAGTTCAGAAGTTTTGTATGTTGTTCGAAGTTATGCTAGTGTAGTTTGTTAGATCACGCAATGTTTTAGAAACTTCTAGGTTTTAAATTTCAAACCTGGTGGGATACATTGCAGTGTAAAATTTAGAAATTAAGCAGTATACCTTCCTATACTGGATGAATGGCTTGTGTTATTTTTTTCTTCAAATATTTGTAATAACAATAAATATTTAATAAATACTTTTGCAGTTAATTGTATACCATAATTTAATCCTAATTGTAAATTAACTGTGTATTAACATATTTTAATTTAAAGAAAGTTCCTTATTATGAATTTGCAGTTAGCTCATAATTGTATACTTGCAGAAAGTTTATAATCTTAACTTGTGTATAGAACCTGCAGTTAATTCACAACTTACGTTATGTATAACTTGCAGGAAGTTTCAGGCTTTCAGTAAATGAGTATTTTACATCATAGCTTACATTCTCTAATGTGAATTCACCGAAAGTAGTATACAAGCTTAGTTTGCAAAACATACTGCAAATACTTGTAAATTACACTGCTTACTGGGCGATTATGGTTACAGAACGTGTGATGTAATGCTGAATAAGCAACTTGCGTAACATTATCTACAAATAGTAATTTGTTATGCTTAAGTCATATAGAAAATTTTTATCTGATTATAAATAATTAAACCAAAAAAAACTGAAATATAAATAACGGTATGGTTCCCGTTCGGTAAATTTATTTTCAACAAATATTGGTTTCGGTTGCGGTTTAAGTAAAAATAACAGTCTCTGCTTACTAACAAAAATTTAAAACTAGAGGTTGACTACTGTCAGCGGCTGACACCCGGAAGGAATGTGTTTATCCCTATTAAAACTTGATAGATTACACTTGATAAAAACGTCGCTCATCAACAGTTTTTTCTATTAAGCCGTCTTTCTTACAATAATCTTCTTCTATCTACATAACTTTATGGCAATAACCTTAATACTGCATTAAAACATTTTTTGACGGTCAATAACTTTATATAATTAATTTTTTTTTATTTTAAGCGATAAATTGAACAAATGTAAATTTTGACGACCCTCAGTTGACTAAACTATTATCCATAGTCAATTGACTAGTTACCAACATTGATTTTAGGTTTTAACGTTTTAACCATTTTAACTTACTAACTAGTACCAAAAAGAATTGTCTATCGTACATAACAGTACTTTGAGTAAATACGAAACAGATAAAAACAGTTGTAGATTCATTGTTGGTATAATAAAACATGATTGACAAACAAATTTACTTTTATACAACCAGAGTTGAGCAAAAGTATGATTAAAGTTTAGTTACCACCACCGCTTACACAAAAATTTGTAAATGAGACTTAATAAGTCACTCCTAACTACCAAGAAATAATTGTTATAAAAATCAATAAATCCAATTTGTTAGTTACTGTTGTTTAATCAAATTTTGTTGATCTCTGTATAGAAGTATAAAAACATATACAACTGAAACGACAAAATATATATAAAAGCATTTTATAAATATGAATCTTATCGCCAACCAAGTTGGTTTAGTCTAGTTTAGAAAACATTTTTAACGGATTAAAACCAAATACAACCGAATCGAAATTTTAATTTATGTTACTGAACTAGCACTCCATCTATACATTGACTTTCATATGTCAAGACATCAAAATTCTCTTGTCTGAAGAACGAGGTGAAAATTAAAAGTGTGTTACATTCAGCGATGCCAGGGTTGGGGATTTTTCTCCAAATTGGGGATTTTTTAACATGGTGGGGAAATAGGTGGCGATTTAGAAATAGTGGGGACATTTTTGTATGTAACAGAATATAACACATTCAAGAAAATCGTAACTTTAAAGTTGTAAAAACGAATTTTTACTTTCCTATAAAAAAATTTTTTTTTGCATAATTTCACGTTTCAAAGTCTTCTGAATTAGAAAAAAGTATATTTGGCAAAAAAATTTTGGATTTCTGTGTGTGTGTGTGTGTGTTGCATTAGCTGTGGAGGATTTGTGTGTGCGATATTGTCGATTGTGGAAGATGCGCGAATTGTGGAGGATTTTTCAGTCCTCCACAATTTTTAGACTGCATTAACGCAATAGTGACTGCTTATATACCCCGAAACAGTGAAGATCTCAGAATCCTCCAGTATTGAGCAAAATCGCAACTGTGTAAAAAAATATGGTTTTACATTAACTGTGGCGTACTGACGATTTGATGATTGCAGCGCCCTCCGTGGATGTGTATATGAGCACGTATCGCAATAACTGTGGCGGTTTTCTATTTTTAAACTTTGAGGCGTGGCTTCAGTAAACATCTCATATTACAATTCTTAAACATAATTCTTTATTTTATTTAGTGTGTATCCGTTGCACGTACTCTAATATTTCTGGAGGATTCTAGCTTTAACGCATTCTTAACGAAAATCGTTATTAATGCAGATCGAGAAAATGACCAAATGTTGACCGATGTTGCGGAGCCATTATGATTCAGTCTGTCCCGATTTCCAAATATGGCCAAATAGGCCGGTCAAAATCGACAATAAATTCGTAAAACATGATGTATCTCTGATTTTTTAGTATAATAATAATAATAATAATAATAATAATAATAATAATAATAATAATAATAATAATAATAATAATAATAATAATAATAATAAAAATATAGAAGTGTTAAAACGACAGGACTTATAGAATGACCTACTGCCTTATTAATGAATCGACAACTTAAAAAGTTTAAAAAGATAATAACCGTATCATATTCCGGATAATAAGTGTAGATGCTTAATCTTACTAGAAAATGCGGACTTGCGTTTTTGTCGAAATGCTGTTTTAACGAACAACTCGCCTTGAGTTTTTTAATCTTTATTAAGCAGTGATTTGCTTAAAAGCATTGCATCATTTGGCGGGAAAGTCAAAGTCTTCGCAGTATTGAGTTAGTATCATTCGTAACGTTCGCACCTCTTACTGCTATTTCATTGTAATAACTACAAATAATTAAATAGATCGTCCGTTATGAAGTCTTCCAGGGCAGGAAAGATAATGTGTTTACTAAACGAGAAAAGTGGTACTGATAAAGGCATGACTAACTTAAGCCGTAAGTATACATACTTGTAAATAAAGTACAGCTATTTCTACTGTTTAAATCTGTAAATACTGCTCATAATTGCAAATGTTAATGCTACCTACTACCTATCGACCTAATTATTATATTTTTTGTGTAGCAGTATCAACAAGAGACGACAATAAATCTTTTCGTTCAACTTCAAGCGACTCTGCATTTATGATAAACAAATATTTTAACAGTTTTCCCGCTAGCAGTAGTACAGGTTAGATTATGTGCCGTAAGTGGGCTACAATTTTCATGTATGAGTTTACAGGAATTTCTAAGTGTGATAATCCTGATATGGAGATTCAAAACAGTCCAATCGTTCAAGTTACACCGGCTCTAAAAGACAAACGTAAGTGCTTACCAACTATACCTACCAAAGAAATATAAACTAATACCTAATAATGGCGATTGTAAATGCACGACACTTACATTAAAAGTCTTGACGCTACTTACTAATCAGTATCTAATGGATCTATGCACACTTAAAAAATAGAAAATTTCGTATATGAATTTGCCAATTTTAAATATTAAAACATTCACATTGATATGATACCGCTGCGCGCGGTACAAGAAAGAACACGGATTAGGCGATCTTATTAGTTTATAAACATTATTACAATTATAATATCTACCTTTAATTATATTAAGACCGCTTGATAAAGTGCTCTAACAGCAAACTCCCAGTCTATTGATATAGACGAGCAAATAAACCCACAAAATTTTTGTAGTAAGACGGATTGAGATGGAATTTTTTGCATTCGCTTCCTAAATTCGATAGGAAACTTTGTACCTACTTTTGATCATGTTTTTTTTTGAAATTGCATTTGCGCAGTGAAAATTGCATCTTGAAGTGCATTTTCATAGAAAAAATGCTAGTATCTACTCAATCTGGGTTTATGGAGGGTTTCGGGGTCGCTGATCCCGAATATTACCTCCAAAATGGCTCACCGCCCACGTGCAGCTCAGAATAGCTAAGCAACGTCATCTCCAAAGCTTTTTCTGAAATTCACTTTCAAATTATTCTAGACATCTCATCCGGGTTTTTTTTTGGGTTGCTGATTCCAAATCTGGCTTCGACAACCGTCGCCTACTTACCTGGTGCCCCGCATCCGAACATAAACGTCATCCTCTGGAGTTTCACTGAAGTTCAAGCCTATAGGGAACCGAATATTGTTGCGGAAGTTTTTTTGGTCGCTCAGATCCAATTTGGAACCGGATACTTCCTAACGGATATCTGGTGCACCACACCGGGGCATCAACGTCATCCTCTAGAATATTACTGAAATTTCAATAATCTGAGGGCTCCAAAAAACGGTACCGTATAGGCTTGAAACTTAAGAGAAACTCCAGAGGATGACGTTTATGTCCGGATAAGGGGCACCATGTACGCGGGGAACGGTTGCTGACGCCTGATTTGAAATCAGCAGCCCAAAAACCCCCGGATTAGATGTCTAGAATCATTTGAAAGTGAATTTCAGAAAAAGCTTCGGAGACGACGTTGCTCAGTCATCCTGAGCTCCAGATGAGCGATGAGCCAATTTGGAAGTCATATGCGGGATCAGAGACCTCGAAAACCCTCGTAAACCCAAATTGAGTCGATACTAGAAGTTTATAACGAAGTTATGATTTTTTTCTATGAAAATGCATTCTTCAAGATGCATTTTCCACTGCACAAATGCAATTTCGAAAAAAAAACATGATAAAAAGGTACAAAGTTTTCTATTGAATTTAGAACGCGAATGCAAAAAACCTTATTTTAATCCGTCTTACTACAAAAATTTGGTAGGTTTAGCCTATTTTAGTGCTTTATTTCCTCGTCTAAAAATACGAATTTCGTTATTAGAAACATTGACATGAACTTGATAGTATTGTCATGTAGAGGTTTTGCCATATCTCATGATCCCGCGCGAATAGGAACCTGAAAATATCATCCATGTTTCAATAAATGCATCTTCATTCATATTTACATATTTTACAATGAAAGGGGCGGACTGGCCATCTGGCAGTTCGGGCAAATGCCAGAAGGGCTGGTGAGAAATGGGCCGGTGTAAGAAGTTTTTCAACACTTAAAATTTTTAAAAAACCGCCTGAGAAGTACCGTTTCTAAAGAATTAGAAGTTTTTATGTTGGTGGCTATAGAAAATGATATGTTAAGGAGATTGGACTCTGATGAAGTAATTAACAAGATTGCAGAAACAAGCAATCTGTTAAACAGTCTATTGATTCCATAAAATTGTTGCATGCTGTTTTTATGTTAGGTACATAGGCTTACATGAAACAATTTGTTATAAATTAAGCATTTCTCTAGAAAAATGTTTTTTTTTTGTAAAATGTAAAAGGCTACTTTGTTTATACTAACATTAGAATGTCTTCCGGGTTTGGACCGTGTCATAGTTGCAACCGAAGCTGCCAACGTTTCGCCCACTTTCGTAAGGGGCTTCATCAGGGCGTGAGATAAATCGCAAAACTCAAACAAGCAATCGAAATCTAACTAAGAACTAATCAAAAGTTAGGTTATCCACTTGTAAAACAAGCCATAACCTAAACTATGAAAAGGTAAGAAAGAAAACGATAACCTGAAAAAGCAAACGACAATCTAATAAAGAACCACTACCGAGTTAGGTAATCAACTTGTGAACCAAGCCAGATTCTAAACTAGGTAGAAGTGACTTAAGAAGAAATAGTCTCCGTATTTAAAGGAACATGATCGTCACGGATGATTAAGCTCGACCCTGATTGGGTTACGGTTGCTAGGCGGCGTGTTTTTGTTAAATGACTAATAACCGGGAACCAAAGCGGTCATCTTGAATTGTCTAAGTTTCTTGATCATCTTAACAATCAACACTTAGATATCAAATTTACTATGGAAATCGAAAGTAATGGTTCTCTTCCATTTCTTGACGTTCTTGTGACTCGTAAGCCCGACGGACTTCTAGGCCATTCTGTTTATCGCAAACCCACCCATACGGACAGATACCTTCATGCTTCGTCTCATCATCATCCTGCACAGAAACGTTCTGTTATTGAATCTTTGGTCTATCGTGCCTTTTCTATTTGTCAACCTGAGAATCTAGACTCAGAACTCCGTCATCTTACTAGAACCTTAGTGAACAATGGTTATGTAAAGCGAGATATTCATAGAGTTATTAATCGTCGTTTACATCCACGTACTCGATTACCTAAGGACATTTCTACTCCCGAATCCAACCCGAAATTGGCCTTTTACCCTACATTCACAAGGGTACAGATCAAATAGGAAACTCCTTCGTAAGAATGGTATTAAACCCATATTCAACTCGACAGGCAAAATCTCTCAGATTCTTCCTTCTCCCAAAGACAAATTTCCTACACTTTCATCTCAAGGTGTATACCAAATTCCCTGTTCTTGTGGTTTAGTCTACATTGGTGAAACCGGTCGTTCCGTCATTACTCGCATTTCAGAACATGATCGTTGTATAAGGAAAAGGTATACTTCCAAGTCTGCGGTCGCTGAACATCATTTTACTACAGGTCACAAGATAGATTTTGATAATGTTTCGTTGATTGCCAAATCTCCATTCTTTTTCAACAGGAAATTCCGAGAAAGCATAGAAATCATCAAACACCCCAATAACTTCAATCGCGATCATGGTTTTGAACTATCCCCGCTTTGGTTCCCGGTTATTAGTCATTTAACAAAAACACGCCCCCTAGCAACCGTAACCCAATCAGGGTCGAGCTTAATCATCCGTGACGATCATGTTCCTTTAAATACGCAGACTATTTCTTCTTAAGTCACTTCTACCTAGTTTAGAATCTGGCTTGGTTCACAAGTTGATTACCTAACTCGGTAGTGGTTCTTTATTAGATTGTCGTTTGCTTTTTCAGGTTATCGTTTTCTTTCTTACCTTTTCATAGTTTAGGTTATGGCTTGTTTTACAAGTGGATAACCTAACTTTTGATTAGTTCTTAGTTAGATTTCGATTGCTTGTTTGAGTTTTGCGATTTATCTCACGCCCTGATGAAGCCCCTTACGAAAGTGGGCGAAACGTTGGCAGCTTCGGTTGCAACTATGACACGGTCCAAACCCGGAAGACATTCTAATGTTAGTATAGATTCCGGCCGTGGAAGCCTTCGCTATTACGCTATTTTGTTTATTTTTTTTAGTTTAGAGGCTAGTTTATATGTATTTTAGCAGCATCTAAGTATAGAGTAATTTTTATGCAGACCCTGATTTTAGCCTGAAAAACATCAGAAAAAATGTTAATATTGAGTGGGCCGGTGAGTTTGAAAATGCCAGAACCCAATTATTGCTCCAGTCCGCCCCTGTATTTGTCTCATGTCATTGATTATATTATAAAGTATAATCAATGCTTATGTGCAATGTAATATTACACACTTGACGCATAATCTATTTTTAACTTGGCACCTGCATGTGATGTTTTTGAAAACGGCGAAAACACTGTTTGGGCGTCCTTTTCTAAAGCTTTCTCACTCTCGGCTGTGGCGCAATTCGCGGGATCATGAGATATGGCAAGTACTCTACCTACCCATTTATCACTAGAATTGATCCAACAGTTTGCATAATTCATTGTGAGTCACTCGTTTATTTTTTTCAGAGTAACCATGCGTAGTGTTGTTCATGACATCGCCCCAATTTAACTAAAAGCAACTGTTTCTCCTTGTTTCAAAACTTAGTAAAATGAAAAGCAAAAAGTATCAATTTTGTGTTTTAATTCGAGATTGAACATTTAGGTAACATGATGATTCGAGATCAAGAGGTACAACCACATCTATCTGTCAACTCAAAAAACACAGACGGCGAATCTGTCGTCTTATACGAGTCATCTGGAAGCGAATATTTTCCATCTGATATTGAAACAGAAGCTGACGAAGACGACGACAGAGTCGAAAATAATGTACTAAATCAAAAAAAGAAGAAGAAATTAAGTAACACAAAAGATAGTCACAGAACAATAGCAGAAAAAACAAATTTCCATAAAGTGGTAGTATCTACCTCTGTATCAGAGGAAAATAAAAAATCAGAAGCGTGTGATCGGGAAAATAAAACTACAGAAAGCGGCGAAATTTATATTCGCAGTTCTTCAAAAACTTCAGAAGGAAAGAGGAAGAGAAATAAAGTATATTGCTGCTTATACTGCAATAAAATGTTCAAGGAATTGTCGAAACATCTAGAGAAAAAGCATAAAGATGAATATGAGGTTCAAAAATTAATGGCAAAACCGAAAAAAGACGCATCTAGAAGAAAGGGATTTATTCACTTAGCAAAAGTTGGCAACTACTACCATAATTGCGAAGTATTGAAACAAAGAAGCGGTGAATTGATTTTGGCACGTGTACCAACTGAGGAAGAAAAAAAAATGCACACCTATAGTGATTATGGGCCATGCCCAGATTGCTTGGCGTTTATGTTAAAACGGCATCTATGGCATCATCTTGCACAATCTTGTGCGGTTAAATCTAACTCTGGTTTACGTCGTAGACCATTGCTGGAATGTAATACTTTGCTCGCCCATACCTATTCAGAATTACATCCATCTCCGGACTTCAATCAATACATTCTTTCCGCTTTTAAAACAGATGATATCTCCTTAATCTGTAAACAAGACATATTGATTATAAAATTTGGCGAAATGCAATTTGACAAGTACCACACCACACAAGCAGAGCTGATTCGACAATGCATGCGACAGCTGGCACGTTTGGTAAAAGAATTACGTGAAGTTGATAAACCCAAATTATGGTTAAGTGAGTGGTTAAATCCAGCAGGTTTTGACATTATAGTATCAGCAGTAAAAAATTTGTGTAAAGTTGAATGCATGAGAAAAGCGAGACCTACGTATACTACACCTTCATTAGCTCTTAAAATTGGTTACCATCTTAGAAAGTGCATAGCAATTTCAAAAGCTCAGTGCCTGCGTCGAGAAGATACTAACGCAATTCAAACGTTAAATAATTTCCAGAGTCTTATGGATATGGAATGGACATCGAAAATTTCTTCAAATGCTCTCAGAACCTTGTTTGATAGAAAAATCAATGCCGTGGAATTGTTGCCGATTACAGAAGATCTCTTAAAGCTTAACAAACATCTTAACAGTCATTTGCAAATGTGTAAAGAAGCATTGGAACAATCTGAAAATTATTTAACGTGGAGAAGTTTAGCTCGAATTGTTTTATGTAAAATAGTGCTGTTTAATAAAAGAAGATCCGGTGAAATATCTCGAATGACAGTAACAAATTATTCTTCTAGACCAAATTGGTCTCAGCAGACTGCATCTGAATTTCAAAAAACCTTCACTGATTTGGAAAAACAACTTTTTAATAGACTGGCGATTGTGCAAATAAAAGGAAAGCGTGGGAGTACAGTTAATGTATTGTTGACAAATGATGTGAAGGATGCAATAGATGCGCTTATGCTGTACAGGAAGAATTTTATTTCTTCAGAAAATACTTATTTATTTGCCCGAGAAACTCCTTCCTTGGAATATATAAGAGGTCATGATTGCCTCAGAAATATTTGTAAGGAGATAAAATTATCTCAACCTGATTTAATAACAAGCACGAAGTTGCGGAAATATATTGCCACAGTGTCCCAGGTATTTAATTTATCAGAGAATGAAACCGATTGGCTTGCTCGCCATCTGGGGCATGACATTCGAGTACATCGACAGTTTTATCGCCTCCACGAATCATCCATCGAATTAACTAAGGTGTCGAGAATATTATTAGCTGTTGAAAAAGGTGAAGTGAATCGGTTCAAAGGAAAATCTTTAAATGAGATTAATATTTGTGGTAAGTGTATTTCTAAGATTTTGTTTCATTCTCAGTTGACAGTTTGCTTTTATTTGAAGATCTTCCGGAAATGGAAAACGAAGCAGAGGGAAGTGACTGTGAATATGCGGAAAAGGAAGATGAAAAGGAACTGGATGATATAGCGGAAGATGTAGCACACACTTCTATAACCAAATCTA
Source organism: Aquatica leii (assembly GCA_035610365.1). NCBI lineage: Eukaryota > Metazoa > Arthropoda > Insecta > Coleoptera > Lampyridae > Aquatica > Aquatica leii. The sequence continues at coordinate 13,678,279 of CM069438.1, forward strand.
AAAATTGGAGTAATCCAAAAGTTTTGAAGAAGAAAACACCAGTAAGACGATGTTGGAGTGATAAGGAATCTGCTGCTGTTTTGCAGTTTTTTAGAACTTCAATAAAAAAAGGTATTACCCCAGGAAAAAGTTTATGCACAGAGTGCATTGAAAAAAATCCAATACTTTCCTCAAGAAGTTGGAGCGATGTAAAATTTTTTGTGTACAACCACATTAAAAAAGTTAATAGAAAAAAATAATATGTCATTAGCATTACCTAATAAAGTAATTCATATTGTTGCATCATTTATCACTTTTAAACACTACCCTACATATAGTAGGTACCTACCTTACACCAAATTAACTTGTTTCATTATGCATTGTTGTTTGATATGTTAAACAATTAGTATTACACCAATCAAAGTACAGTCCACCCCATTGTTGAAGTTGCTCGAAATAGTTGCGAATCCGCAAATACAGGTAATTTTAGAAAAAAAGTATAAAGAATTTTTTAAAGCTATCCTTTCACCGCAACCTACATCAATTGTTGATTTTTTTATGACAGCCCCTATTTTTTATTACTTTATGAATTTTACTGGCTTCAAAAAAGCATAATAAGTGTGGTACTGATATGCTGTTTGACAACATAATAAGAACATTAACTGTGGAGGACCTGTGACACACCTACTAAACGGCATTAAGAGTGGAGGATTTGTAACACAAGTTAATAAGAGCATTAACTGTGGAGGACCTGTGACACACTTACTGAACTGCATTAAGAGTGGAGGATTTATAACACAAGTTCCAAGTTACATTCACTGTGGAGGATCCGTGACACAAATATTGAATTATATTAACTGTGGCGGATTTATAAAAACCGGTGTACAACTGTACGAATGGAGTGTAATCAAAATCGGGTCGGATTTTCCGATTCTATACATGGCAGTGATGTATTTTGCCTACTTATCTTTGAGTCCTCCACAGTTGAGTTAGCGGTCAGGTCAGCCACAGTTAAGGCAATACATGTATGTGTGTGTGTGTGTGTGTGTGTCTGTGTGTAACGATGTATCCACGATAACTCTCGAACCAAAAGTCCTAGTAACTTGAAATTTCTATCAAAGTTGTAATAAGCGTTTTATTTACATATTGTTTATTTTTGTATTTGTTATGATACATACTTTAGTTAGATTTTTGATAAATAAAACTATTTTTAATTTATAATTACTTTTTTTTACTTATACGAAAGTTGAGGATTTTTTGTTTCAAGTTGGCACTTTTTTAAGAATGCAGTGGGAAAAATATTATTTTAGACCTGGCAACGCTGGTTACATTGAATACTGCCAAAGTTCTGCGGTATGACAGACACTGACAGACACTTGCTAGCAACGTTGAAACAAAAATTGCAATTGTGTTTGAGTACCATAGCAAGATTTAAAAAAAAAATGGGAGAAAAAGCAACAGACATTTGTCGAATTTGTTCACTTGGAATAGTAGAAACCGAGCAGTATTACTTTTTGAATAACAACAATAACTTAATGCTACAATTCAAATTGTTGAACTTTCTACCAAAAATTGTAAGTACAACTGATTATATTCTATCGAGTAACAAACGTTCTTACAGGATCTAAGCATCACACCAAATCCAATTGCTTGTAACAAATGTATGGTTGCCATTGAAGAAATATATGAATTTAAGCAACTGTGTATACAAACCGAAACGACTGTAAGAAACTTACGACAACCAGGTGCAATTAAAGAGGAGTTGCGAGCCGATAACATTAAAGTCAAACTTTCAAACTTGCAAATCATCAGTGATAACTACTTGGAAATCAATAAGGATGTGCCTGTATGCACTGAGGAACTTTTAAAAACAGAAGTGTATTATTGCTACAACTGCAAATTCTATACTAACAAAAAGACAATTTTGATTCGACACCTGCAAGAGATACACACTGGTAGAAAACTATTAAAATGTAATATATGTGATTACTGCTGTATCAAGAAGTCACATTTAAAAATTCATATGCGTATGCACACTGGTGAAAAACCTTTCAAATGCAATATATGTGATTACTGCTGTACCACCAAGTCACATTTAAAAATTCATATGCGAACGCACACTGGTGAAAAACCATTTAAATGCAATATATGTGATCACAGTTGTACCCAAAGGTCAAATTTAAAAATGCATATGTATAAGCACAATGGTGAAAAACCATTGAAATGCAATATATGTGATTTCTGCTGTACCAGTAAGTCACTTTTAAGCAGGCATATGCGTATGCACACTGGTGAAAAACCATTTAAATGCAATATATGTGATTTCTGCTGTACCAGCAAGTCACATTTAAGCAGGCATATGCGTATGCACACTGTTGAAAAACCATTTAAATGCAGTATATGTAATTACTGCTGTGCCACCAAGTCGGATTTAAGAAGACATATACATAAGCACACTGGTGAATAACGATTGAAATGCAATACTAATGATGAGAATTTCAAAAATCACGTGACAGTTAAATAAGTAAATTATGAGTTTTGTATATAAGGGTTTTTAAACGACATAACTGCATTCATCATCCCCATATGATATGTAATTAGGAGAAGTTTCATATAAATACACCTTACATCTGGGAGGTGTTTAGCTTATGTCGATGAAATGCACACTTTACTGGAAGGTTAAACAAAACAATTTTTACTTATTTAGTATACACTCACTGCCATTTGGTATCTTTATAGTTTACAGGCCAATACAGAACGGTGTCTAATAATTCTTATTCAAAGTGTTTAGAAAATTAATCTTTTTAATTGAACTAAGTTAAATTACATAAAACATTTAAAAAATGTAGTTTTTTGTTCTGATCAATAATGAATATTTTATTCAATAATTATAAAAATAGAATAGCAAAGAGGTATGTTGTTTGATACGTTCATCCATTTATTATATTAAAATTTGCTCACTACGTTTATTAGTAGTTTATTTAACGAGTTCCTGTGTAAATTGGACACTGTTTTTCTCAAGAGGGCATTTTATTGCTCGACCAGAGACTAGGAGACTCCCAAAGTCTCGAGAATGATTTGACGTTTATGTGCGCAAAGACTGTTTACATAAGCAAAAAATTAACATTTATGACAGTTAAGAACAATAAAATAAATTAATCTAATTAATACCTTTACAAGTTATCAGAAATCTACAACTAGCAAAGTTATATAAATTAGAGCTAAAGCTAAATCAGAATTATAACCCTATCTTAAAAAAAAAACGCCTAAATCATGTTCTAAATATACTCAATTAACATTTTTCATGTTTTAAAAACGTTTTAAAATACATTAAACATCAGATTCAATTTTTTCCGAAATTTTTAAAAAAACTACGAAGCTATGTAAATACAAATAAAAATTTTGATTAATATTCACAACCAAACATATCTTTAATTAAAGTTTTGCAAAGTACAAGCATAATATATTCAATATTAGCATATTCTGTAAATATACATTTATGAATATTCGTAGAATATACAATTTGAAATATTCACTAAATATGCATTAAATATTTCGAATGGTGTTTCCCATTAGAAGCTTAAAGCAAATAAACCATTGTAATTTTATTACCTGTCTAACTAAAGAAATAATGGAAATACCAGATTGGTATTTATTATAAGATTTTAAATGTATTTAATATTTAAAAAGTGTATTTTAGAGAATTTATACCTTATGTAAGCTATTAATCTTAGAATGTTTGTTTATATCAGATATTTATATAGAATATTGCTTCTACTAATACTACTATCATTACTAGTGTATTCATAAGATATTTGCAATTACTATGCATAATTAATTAAATGATTTTAATAGTGGACTGTTTAAAAATACGTCAAATGATCAATTAAATAAAAAAAACCATATCGTTCTGTTCTTTAGTACAAAACGACCTTTAGATTCTAAAATGAATACTATTTACATTTTTTGTGAAATAACGATTTACTTTATCGTTATATAAACTGAAAAAATCGTTTTTTGTAGTAATGTCGACTAATTTAAATCATCGTTTTAAACTAAACTAAATTTAAACAAATTTTAAGTAAATTAATTTCTAATCGCTTCTCTGACTAGTTAGTAGTTTTATTATAGAAATGTGTTTATTACATAAAACGTTACAATTAATATTTTGTATATATGTCGTTAACCTGTTCAGGATCAAGTTAATTAATTTTTTGCAGTAGTCGGATCCTCGGAAACGTTCCCAAAGTTCATTTGCAACTTGCGCTACATTCTTTAAATTTAGATGCATAGCTACATATACAGCGCCCTGGAGCAAATAAGATCTGTGCTTCATCAAGTTGACCAGCAATTGGTTTTTCAATTGATATTGTGGTCAAAGAGCTAAGATGGGATTGAGAGTAATTCAGCAACTTCTCGTATAGAAGTAATTTGTCTTAATTGAATAAAAAAACACATTTTAAGTCTTATTAATTGTGGTCCAAAACTAAAAGAAATATCTGACGAATAAGCCAATTTCAACAATTTGGAATCAACCAAAATAGTTTCATCAGATGATGCGACAAGATATACTAGCGATAAAAATTTAAAAAGTCTACTTACTTTACGCACGGATTTAAATTTAATATTTAATTGAGTAAATACTATGTCAATTACTTTATTAAAAAACTTTCACTTTAAAACATTATTTACTGTTTTGTCAAAGATTTTTTTTACTAGACGCAATATCTTTTTGGCGAAACAAGGTTCAATGGTCCATTTAGTTGATAATTCAACTGCCTCGTTTTTAACAATATCCGAATTATTTAATATATATTTTTTGAAAATTGGGTTAGAAGTAAACACAGCGTCTCAATTCATTGCTCTACATCTTCTTGAGTAGCATTTTGAAGACAATATTAATATGTTCCAGTACTTTATTTTGTACAATTATCAAGATAATGGTTGAAAATTGTTATAATAACTTATCAAATTTTCAGGTTTGCGTTGTTCGTCTTGGCTTCTTCAGTTAAATTCCAAGTAGGCTAATATTTTAATAACAACAAAATAGCGAGAACGTAACGCGTCAAGAGCCTGAACACGGGAAAACCACCGTGTTAGACAAACCCCTTTTTTTCTATTGAAAGTAAATAACAAGTTTATGTAAAACAAATGCCGCCTGGTATTTTAAATCCTGTTTTTGTAAGAATTAACAAGAATTAAGGGCTTATTACAAAGGTAAAAGATCAAAAACACCTTTTTTGTGAGAACCAAGGACAACAAATTGTAACTTTGCATAGATGTTTTTTTAAGCCGCTTATCGCCGCATTTATATTTTTTTCAAACCATAGTGCATTTTTAAAGTTGAAAGTGGCTACAAATCACGATTACGTCATAGAGCGCCCTCCGCCCGATTTAGTAAAATAACACTATGATAAGCTGTTTTAAAATTTGCGCTCCCTGGCTCGTGCGCCCACAAAATTCGTGTGCTCGGAGCAGTTTGCTCCAATTGCCCCAGGATAGCTACGCCTCTGTTTAAATTGCTTGTCAGAATGTCAAGACGATTGTTTGTCTATGTCCTGCTCGTAACTACCGACATATTCTCAATGGGGTTTAAGTCAAAAGATTTTGTTGGTCATTCTAAAATCTAAAGAAATTACACCGTTTCTGTTCTAAAACTATTATCTTATTATGCTACTCTTATTATGAATTGGCGCACAGATCCTGTACGTAAAGTACAGTACAGTACTTATTTATTTTGAGAAAACGTAATTTACTAAAATAATTGAATCATTTGGTTAAACTAAATTACTTAACTAAATACATATACAGATGCGCCAAGTTCGTCGGTGGCTTCGAAGGTTTGATGAAGAAGGAGAAGTTTCTCTTATAACAAAACCTAAAGGAATAAGTAGAGGAACTACCATAGAGAAAGATGCAAATATTCTTAAGTGTGTTCAAAATTCTCTTTTTACAACTGCTCCGCGAATTCGAGAAGAAGTTCATTTAAACTGCAGCGCTTCAACGATACGACGCAGATTAAACGACGCGGGATTATTTGCAAGTAAGCCTGCGACAAAACCTAAATTAACAGAAAAACATGCTTAAGCAAGAATTAGATTCTGTCAAAATAATTTGTACAGAGACTGGAGTACGGTGATTTTTACGAACGAAAAGGTATTTTTATCGACGTAAGAGTCGTCTATGACACTTTGACGATTACGAAATACAAGTTTTAGTACCGAACATGTTCGTAAAAATCGACAATGTGGAAGAATTTCTGGTGGATTTCAAAAGTTGGGGCGGGTGAATTGGTTCTAGTTTCTCCATCACGATTTACGTCTGAAAGTTACGTTCGAGTGCTAGACGAAATTTTGGTGCCAAGTGTGCAAACACTTTATCCAGAAGAAGAATTGGACAAAATTGTTATTGTCCAAGATAGGTCGCCAATTCATAAAAGCAGAATCGTAAATGAGTGGTTTGAGGACAGAAACGACGTAATTTCTTTAGAATGACCAGCAAAATCTCCCGATTTAAACCCCATCGAGAACATGTGGGCAGCTATGAGCAGAACTTGGACCAATAATCGCCTTGACATTCCGGCCAGAAACTTAAATAATATAGTGCAAACTGCAAATAAAGTTTGGGAACGTTTCCGAGGATCGCACTTCTGCGAAAAATTAATTAACTCAATGCCGAACAGGTTAGAGACATTTCATTATGTCGTGAACTGTGACCTGGAGTCGAAAATCGAAATTAATATACTAAAAGTCAAAAATTTGACAAGTCTATCTGAATTCCAAACACGTTAGTCTATTTAAAAAGCACTTACGTAAATAAAATTTAAAAACAATCAGATATTTATTTATTAAATAAAAATTAATTTATAATACCTGAAGACATATTAACAACAAATACAACGATAAAAGCAAAGATAGGCTAGAAAAAATGTACCGGCGAATGTTTGTAAGATGGATAATAACAATTAATTGACATATACGGACTACAGCGCCACAGTTTACGAGATCTTGAAAACGTCTAACAGAATGTTTGGAAAATAACGGTTTATATATAAAATATTAATTAGTTTGAGTATTTTATTTATAATATAAACGTATTTTTATAATATATGTATATGCTATATTTACATAAATGTGGTTTGGTTGAAACAATGATTTAAATTAGTCGATATTACTACAAATATGATAAAGTAATCGTTATTTTACGAAAAATGTAAATATTAATTTAGAATCTGAAGGTCGTTTTGCAGAAAAGAACAGTACGATATGGTTTTTTATTTAATTGACTATTTGAAGTATTTTCACAGTATTCAAAAAATGTTTTTAATAATCAGACCAATATTAAAATAATATTAATTATGCATTGTTATTCCGAACGTGCAATTAATATAACATTAGTGATAGTAGCATTAGTGGAGGCAATACTTTCAGTGTTGTGACAGGTACTGATTTTTTGGTACCTAGGTACAGGTACAGGTACATTTATTTAAAAGTACCTAAGTACAGGTGCAGGTACAGATTTGGCAAACGTACCTAGGTACAGGTACAGGTACAAAAAAAATGTACCTTAGAATTTCAGGTACTTTTTAGGTACTTATTTATGATCATAGAAAATACAAATTTAGTAAGCCAACTCTTATTTGTGCGATCTCATTGAAAAACGATAGAAATAATTACAACTATAAAATGCATGCAATGATTGAAATAAATCAACGACGCTACTATATTAATGCCTGTTGACACACAGTAGCTGGTGTGAATCTCAGTTAAGATATTAAAATTTATACAACTTTTGTAATTGCAGTTTATTGAACAATGCTATTGTTGTTTATTGTATAAAGTGCATTATTTAATAATAAAAATAGGATTACTTCTTCTTAAATGTTTTTCGATCATTTGTACGTATCTGAGAAGACTTTGCTATTCGACGTATACGACACCTTAATTTTCGTTGAGGTCGTGCTTACAGCATTTATGTTATACCGTTGGTTATACCCGTTATACTTATGTTCTCGGCTATGTTTATGTAATTTAGTATAATACAAACTCAAATATGGCATTTTTAGAATAAGTCATTAAGCACGTATTGTTTATATAAGCAGAAATACGATTCGTAATAAATTTTATTATAATGTCATTGTGTTATATAATCAGTTATAATTGTTTGCTTTTTCCTAGAACTCCACAACTCTTTTCTCTAAAAATCATCTTCTATTTTATACAAATTATTACGTTTCGAAATTTATCGCATTCGGTTTGATACCCTGGCGTGCCCTGGCTACTCATGTTAACAGTCCGATTGCATTGTTGTAAATGATTCATCCGAGGGCTGTTTTAACACTTTAGCGGTACCCTTCGGCTATCATTAAGGAAAATATGCGTAGGTCATGTACTATTTTTGGAAGATTTTAGTAATTTCAAATGTGATTAAATCCGAAACAAATATATAAAGTGTACAATACATGTACGCTTAAAAGTACCTATTTTATTAGGTACAAAGGTACTTTCTAAAAAGTACCTAGGTACAGGTACAGGTACATAAATTAAAAAGTACCTTTCTAGGTACTTAGGTACACAAAAACTACCTAGGTACTTGTACCTAGGTACATTTACCTAGGTACATCCCAACACTGAATACTTTACATAAATATTTGATATAAGAAATAAACATTTTAGAATTATTAGCTTGTGTAAGATATCAATTCTCTAAAAATGCATTTTAAGTATTAGATACATTAAAAGTTTGAAAGAAATGCCAATCTGACGTACCGTACTTATTATTATTTACAGATCACTAAGCTTAAATTTTTATTATTTTATTGAACTACGTAGGTAATAAAATTACAATGCTTTATTTACTTCAAACCTCTAATGAGAAACACTATACTATTAGAATGTGAATAGGTACGATCTTAAGCGGTCATTTTGGTTTGTTGATTCGTGGATACACAAACTAGAGAATACTAAAGATTATTTAATATATGATCGATGTAAAACGAGGCAATACACAGATACACATCATAAACAAAGTATTTGTAGACGAGTAACTTCAATTGAGAGAAAAGGAATAACGTTTTAACTTTTCCCCACAACCGTTAGAGGCCACTATGTAATAATTATCGGTAAAAAATACAAACACAGCAAATTTTATTTCCCTCTTTTTCGTACCTTGAAGGCTAAAAACGCTGAATTGCATTTCTCGAATAAAATCGACTAAATAATGCAAGTTATTTTTACACGTGTTTGATTCTAACGTTTATTACTATTTAAAAACTGAAGGTTTTCATATTCGTTTTAAAGAAAAGTTGTTACAATATTCACACGGTGTTGATTCGAATGAAACTAGAAGTTATTTATATAGTATTTGTGCAAATAAAAAATGTTATATAAAATAAGTCGCTTTTTTTAATGCATAATTATAAAAAAGTGACAATTTTCATAACTATTCTTTCAAAAACAAGAAAACATTCAAAATAAATAATTTTAATAACAATGGGTGCTATCCACACCCACACATTAAGTTTAAAATTCGCGCTATTTGTTTTCCCCACAACCGTTGTAGGGCGCCATAAACTGTGTTCCAAGTTTATATACAGGAGATTCTCCTCTAAGTATATCTTCTCTCTGGATACACATTCTAACTAACTATATAAAATATTGTTACATGCATTGAAGTAGTGTCTCACGTACCCACCAGTACAATATACAGGGTTGACAATTATTTAACAACACCCTACCTTAATTGACAATCCTGAATGACAAAACAACTTAAACAATATTTTCTAAAATGCACTAAACTGTAAATATATCTAGATTAAACCCAGACCTTGACAATGTTTACGATGTAATTCAGAAGAAAGACCCTTGGTCAATATATCAGCTGTCATTTCTTTAGAGTCACAGTGACTCAATTTAATTTTTCCGGACTCCACGCACTCTTTCACAAAATGATGTTTAATGTCAATGTGTTTACTTCTGGCACTTAATTTTAAATTGTTACCGATTTCTATTGCACCTTTGTTATCGCACAATATTGTGAGCGGTTCCTTATGTTTTAGTGTTAATTCGGTTAGAAGACCTTCTATCCAGATTGCCTCCTGGGTAGCAGCACTGAGGGCCATATATTCAGCCTCAGTAGAAGACAAAGCTACAGTTGGTTGTTTCTTTGTGTTCCAGGATATAGCGGCTCCGGAGAACACGAAAACATATCGAGTAGTGGATCTGCGATCGTCTTGACAACCAGCCCAATCTGAATCACTGTACGCATATGCTTCCGTGTCATCTTTAGAATACACCAATCCCAGTGTAAGAGTACCTTTTATATATCGGAAAAGTCTCTTCACAGCCGACCAATGAGCAGGCCCCGGATTTGCGTTAAATCGGCTTAGCATGCCAGCTGCAAATGCTAGGTCGGGTCTTGTTGCGTACGCAGCATACATTATACTGCCTAGCGCTTCACGGTATGGAATTTTTCTCATTGCTTCTATATCTTCTGTTGTCTTTGGTTCCATGTCTTTTGAGAGTTTCGTATTCGGATCTAAAGCGGTTGAAGCTGGTTTGCAATCACCCATATTGAACCTCTCTAGGACATGTTTTAGGTAATGTTCCTGATCAAGGATTATGTTCCCATTTTGTTTTCTTACTCGTATACCTAGGCAGTGGTGTAACGGACCTAAGTCTTTCATTGAAAAGATTTCCATTAGATTTTCTTTTAGACTGCACTTCCCCTCTTCACTATTGCTGAGGATAAGGATGTCATCTACATACACTCCCACTATAAGTAATTCTTCGTCCTGGACTCGTGTGTAGACACAAGTATCATGACATGATGGCTTAAAGTCAAGTTGTTTTAATACTTTATCCAATTTCAGATACCAAACACGACTAGCTTGTTTAAGGCCATAAACTGATTTCTGTAGTCGACAAATTTCATCGTTTGGAAGTTTGATATAAATTTCTTCAGCGAGTTCGGGATGTAGGAATGCGGTGGTGACGTCCATGTGGTCTATTGACAGTTCCAACTTTACAGCAAGTGCTATCAAAACACGGATCGAACTAGAGCGGATGACAGGAGAAAACGTCTCCTCATACTCTGTACCCTTAGTTTGAGAGCATCCTCTGGCGACCAATCTTGCTTTGTAGCGGATTACAGTTCCATCAGGACCTAGTTTAGGTTGGAAAACCCATCGCATTGTAATGGCTTTACGACCAGGTGGAAGTACAGAAGCAGTCCATGATTTATTCAGATGATGAGACTCCATCTCTTCTTCCATAGCTGTTCGCCATTTATCAGCATCTTCTCCTGCAAGTGCTTCATGCTCGGTGGTAGGACTCGATGTACACAGCATTGCTTGATTACATATAAAATCTTCATTAAAAATGTGTTTATTAGGTTTACTCACACGTTTCGGGAAACTACTTTCTTCACCAACTTCTGTATTGTGTGTACCCACTGGTAAATTACTGTCATTTGCAGTTTCGTGGATCAAAGATGTTGATGTAGAAGAATTAGGTCTTGAATCGGCAGATGTTCTCTGTAGCAAATCATCTGATAACGGCTCGATTGTAGTTGAGGTTGTAGTGAAACGTATTTCTTCCGATGATGGTGATATTTGAGCATCATTTCCATTTGACAAATGACTACTACTTGACTGTGTTAACATGCCCATCTGGTCTTCAATAAAGTTAACATCACGAGCCAAATGGTACTTATTAGTTTTGGGATTGTAAATTTTGTAGCCTTTGGTTTGCTCACTATATCCTAAGAAAATTCCTTCCCAGGCTTTCGGTTCGAGTTTACTTCTTTGCGATTGTGGAATGTGAACAAATGCAGTACAACCAAATGTACGTACATGATTGAGGTTCGGTCGCTCACCAGTCCATGCTTCCTCTGGTGTCGAGTTTTGTAGTGCTCGAGTAGGACAACGATTTCGAAGATAAGCTGCGGTGTTGATAGCTTCGGCCCAAAATTCTTTGGTTAAATTTGATGAGAACAGCATCGATCTGGCACATTCAAGGAGAGTGCGATTCATACGCTCTGCAACACCGTTCTGCTGAGGGGTATCTGGTACGGTTCTTTCATGGTGTATACCTCTCTGCCGTAAATAAGTGATCATTGACCTGTTGACATATTCAGTGCCATTGTCAGTGCGAAGGCATTTCAATCTTTGTTCTGTTTGATTCTCTACAAAGTTCACAAAATCAACAAACTGTCCAAAAACTTCATTTTTGGATTTCAAAATATGTGAAACATCTACGCGAATAATCGTCTACAAAAAGTTAATACATATTTGGCACCACCCTTAGAATCAATCGACATTGGTCCACATAAATCAGAGTGGACTAAACCCAGTACGCGTGTTGCTCTACGACTAGCATGTTTAGGAAACGGGTTTTTGTTTGCTTTTCCTTGTATGCAATATTTGCAAGGAACATTGGATTCCTTATTGAAATGCAGACCATCAGTTATGCTTTTTAATTTATACATTGAGCTTGAGTTCAAGTGTCCCAATCGATTGTGCCACAAACTATAGTTATCTAATTCAGTGGTAACCGTACTTACTATTTCTCGATCTGGAGCACGATCTAATCGGTATAGTCCATTAACTAATGTTCCAGTGCCCAATACGTTTGATTCACTGACACTTATAGTTTCTTTAACAATTCTACACTGTTTACTGTCAAAAATAATAGATAAGTTTAACGGTTTCTTAAGTATCTGACTGACACTTAACAAATTCAACTTTAAGTCTGGCACAGAAGCAGCATTTTCAGCAATTAATGTATGGTTGGTAGACAATGGTATTGCTACATCACCAACTCCGGAGTTGCTAACAGTTTGTCCATTGGCCATGCGAATCAACTGTGTCTCCTTCTTCTGAAATGTGTCATATGACTGTTTTGTTAGATGAACGGTGGCACCTGAATCGAGATACCAATTATAATCATCGGGAAAGGACTCATCACGGACAAGAAAGCAAGAACCTGCAGTAGATGTTGACGGAATCTGCTTGTCCTGCACTTTACCTCCTTGTTGGTTCCTTTTCTTCGGTTTTCTACAGTTATTAGACATATGACCCCGACCATTGCAATTATAACATCTTACACCCAAAGATGGTTTATTTTTGCTACGGACTGACAGTACAGTATTCTCAATATGTTTTCCAGAATTCAGTTTGATATCTTGCTGGAGTAGTAAGTTCTTCACAAAGTCGACAGTTGTTTCTTGATTAGATCCCTGATCCCAAGTACCAATGGTTTGAATTCTTCAGGCAACTTTGCCAAAATAAATCCCCCACAACAGTATCTTTTAGGGGTTCACCTGCATTTTCTAATTGTTCCGCTATACTCAAGAATTTGTTGATAAATTCCTCCATCGATTTACAATCTTCATATTTCAACTGCAATATACTCGACAACAAACCCACAATTCTAACTGAACCTTTATCTTCATACATGTTAATCAGAGCATCCCATGCTTCTTTTGCAGTTGTTGCCTTCTTAGTAATGGAAGCGACATGACTTCTTACAGACAAATTTATCTTAGCCAGAGTGCGACGATCCAAATCCGCATCTACTACCTCAGTTTCATCAAATTCAATGCACATCCACAGACCTGAATCTACAAGAAAGTTTTTCATCCAAAATTTCCATTCAGCAAAATTTGAATGTCCATCCAAGTGCTTAGCATCAGGTAAACCTCCGATTGAATGAGATGTTGTAGTGATGGTGGCTCGACGAGTGCTTGCTAAATTTGCTAAACTGTTTCTCATTTGTTCCAGCTGTTCACGGAGAAGTTCCAATTCGGTATTTTCATCTTGAGGATTCGCCATTTCCTCACGTGTATTGTATGCGTGTATAAAATGATAAATTTATACGGATCTCGGTAGTTTTTCTCTATTTGTATTATTTAAATTATGACAACGTAACTGGGCCCATAACCTGTTGATTCGTGGATACACAAACTAGAGAATACTAAAGATTATTTAATATATGATCGATGTAAAACGAGGCAATACACAGATACACATGCTAACAAAACTGTAAATATATTGTTAGACGTATTTCAAGATCTCGTGAACTGTGGCGCTGTAGTCTCTATATGTCAAAATATTGTTATTATCCATCTTACGAACATTTAGCGGTACATTTTTTCTAACCTATCTTTGTTTTCATCGTTGTATTTGTTGTTACTAAGTTTAGGTATTATTATAAATACATTCATTTTTATTTAATAAATAAATATCTGATTATTTTTAATTTTTATTGACGTGAGTGCCTTTTGAATAGACTAACGTTTTTGGAATGCAAATAGACTTGTCAAATCTTTGACTTTTAGTAAATTAATTCCGATTTTCGACTCAAGGTCACAGTTCACGACATAACGAAATGCCTCTACATACTATTGAAGTAGTGTCTCACGTACCCACCAGTACAATATACAGGGTTGACAATTATTTAACAACAATAGTAGAACTGCCCTTAAGTATATTGCAATATTAAAAAAAAAGCGTTGATTATACATTAATCTAACATTTGTAAAATATTATAAATATATATAAATAATATTTTTTAAACATTTTTAGAATGTTTTTCTAATATTGACTTTGCAACGTAATTCTGGCCAGTAAGACGTTTTTGCAATGTTTTTAAAAATGTAAAAATATCTTTTATAAAACGTTGAAAAAAACATTTCAAAAATGTTTCCTTGTTGATTGAGCGGGAGCGCTGTCAACGGTCTACTAATCAAAAATCCAAATAAATGTGCAGGCGTGAGTGAGGGCTTAAAGGTCATTAGGATCGGACGTCAGAGAACATAAGCACAGTGCAAAACTCCTTATAAGTCAAAATAAAATTTTCTAATACTGGTTTGATATGTTTTTTCACGAACTTTATGCCAGCCTCCCATAAACCTCCAAAATGAGAGCTATGGGGTGGAATAAAATGCCATTCGCTGCCATCTACAGCAACAGCTTCGACAATAGAAGTCTGTTGCCTCCTAAAAAATTCAGCTAATTCTTGCAGTTCCGAATTAGCCGCGACAAAATTGGTTCTGTTCTCGGAAAAAACGCGGAATGATTTGCCTCTACGGGCAACAAAACGTCGAAATAAATAGTTCGGTGGCTAGGTCGGTCACCAGTTCGAGGTAAACTGCTTTAGTCGAAAAACAAATAAATAAGCAGACATAAGCCTTCATAGACCTACAACCGCGACGCGGAAGGTTGCATTCGTGTTAAAAATTATTCTTTACATAATCACCCAGACCCCTTTGAAATTTATAAATATTTTGCTGGTGCTTAATTTCATCTGATAAGTCATTATATAATTTCAGACCTTTGTACAGAAGAGAATTTTGTGACTTTGATTTTGAAAATTTTGGCAATCTGAAGTCACATCGACTTCTCGTGTTATGTGAATGTATATCATAGTTACGTATCACTAATTTTGGTATATAGTTTGGAAGCAAATCATTAATTATTTTGTATACCAACATTAATGAATTGAAATATATCCGCTGTTTCACACTTAACTATTGTAAAAAATCTAACATTACTGTGATTTTGAACACGAAACAGTAGTCGACTATCATGTTTGTATTCCACCTTCTTTGGTACCTTTGATCCATGTTTTGTCTTCGCTCATTTGTCCAAGATTTTCCAATATATTTTTGTCAATCACTAATTTGGGTAAATAACACAAAATTTAAAACTAAAGGTTGACTAGCAGTTGTTCACAAGGTACTTATTGTACATTTCAGACATTATTTTGAACTAAATTAAACACTTTAATGTTACGCCACTGTTCTTTGTCGTAATACCACAGGTGACCACAGGTAATACAGTAATTGACATTTTACTATGCCAATGTATTTTGAAAGTCGCGCAAAACAGCTCCGCGCCTATGTCTTTTTATAATGATGCGAAATATTGCATTATTCCCCAGTATGTCTACGCATATGCCTTTTTAAATGATGCAATCGGCTGCTACAGTAATCACATATATTGCAGTTAAATGGTTTTTCACCAGTATGCGTACGCATATGAATTTTTAAATCCCACTTGTTGCTACAGCAGTATTCACATATATTACATTTAAATGGTTTTTCACCAGTATGCGTACGCATATGCATTTTTAAATGCCACTTAGTGCCACAGCAGAATTCACATATATTACATTGAAATGGTTTTTCACCGGTGTGCCTATGCATATGCTTTTTTAAACTTGGCATTTGGTTACTACTATAACTACATATATTGCATTTATATGGTTTCTCACCAGTGTGCTGACGCATATGTACTTTTAAATGCGACTTTGTGGTACAGCAGTAATCACATATATTGCATTTAAATGGTTTTTCACCAGTGTGTTTAAGCATATGAGTTTTCAATGAGTGCATTTGGCTACTGCAATAATCACATATATTGCATTTAAATGGTTTCTCACCAGTGTGCCGACGCATATGCACTTTTAAATACGACATGGAAATAGTGCAGTAATCACATATGTTGCATTTAAATGACTTTTCACCAGCGTGTGTACGCAAATGCTTTTTTAAATTTTCCATTTGGTTACAACAGTGATCACATATATTGCATTTAAATGGTTTCTCACCAGTGTGTGTACGCATATGAGTTTTTAAACTATACTTGGTGGTACAGCAGTAATCACATATATTGCATTTAAATGGTTTCTTATCAGTGTGGGTACGCATATGCTTTCTTAAATCCAACTTGGTGGTACTGCAGTAATCACATATATTACATTTAAATGATTTTCTACTAGTATGTTGCACTTGCAGATGTCGAATTAAAATCGTTTTTTTGTTAGTATTGAAATTGCAGTTGCAACAATAATACAGTTTTGTTATTGAAGCTTCTTCAGAGTACACAGGCACATCCTTATTGATTTCCAAGTAGTTATTGCTGATGATTTGAAAGTTTGAAAACTCAACTTTAATGTTATCGGATGGCAACTCCTCTTTAATAACATCTTGTTGTCGTAAGTTTCTTATAGTCGTTTCGGTTTGTATACACAGTTGCTTAAATTCATATATTTCTTCAATGGCAATCATGCATCGATTGCAAGCAATTGGATTCGGTGTGATGCTTAGATCCTGTAAGAAAGATTATGTTACTCGATATAATATAATAAGTTGTACTTACAATCTTTGGTAGGAAGTTCAACAATTTAAATTGTAGCATTAAGTTATCGTCGTTATTCAGAAAGTAATACTGCTCAGTTTCTATTTCTAATGAACAAATTCGACAAATTTTTGTTGATTTTTCTCCCATATTTTTGTAGATCTTGTTCAGTGTTGCTCAAAGACAGTGGCACTTTTATTTTTTTTGGTGTTATCAGCAAGCATTAGAAAGTGTCTGCCCTACCACACTTTCCGTATGCGATTGTTGAAAGCTAACCGGTTTCGGCTACATAGCATTTATTCTGTAAATCTAAATGGGAATGTATGAAAATTATTAGCTTTATTGAATTATACCGCGACTTAATAAGATCATTCGGTAATAAAAAAGTTTAGTCAGTTAAAATAAAGCGCGTCTTAATTAAACTGTTCAAAAATCGCGATGCTAGATGCAACAAAACTCTGACGTTTGTAAATTTGTGATAAGGAATGTAATGAGCGTCTTGTAGACACTGCTTGTACTAAAATTTGAGTAAAGGCTAGTTTTCAAAAATAACGATTCGAAATTCGTGAAAAGGCTGTCTATACATACAGCACCCAATATCCTAAGGATGTCAGTTTCTTGGCCGATTCATAGATGTATGTCCCGGCTATTTAAACAATATACCCATGGGATATCATAAATGATATATTTAAGAGATCATTAAAACTATATCCGTAGAATATCTTTCACTGGCTTTTCAGCTGTTTTAGCTAATGCTGCACGCTTTTGTTTCGTTTTGTGCTGTGATCTTGATTGTTGCGTACGTAAAAAAGAATGAAAAAACATTGATTGGAGTAAGTAATTATGCTTGCTTTCGTATTCTTTATGAACTATTTAAAAAATAACTTTTAGATTTTATATAAGCGAAAGTGAGGTTAGAGTTAATCTAACAAAAATTTTATCGTTTAGCCAAACAATATGCGAGTATTTCTATTACTGAGCTAAAGCTTCCTGTAAGCTCTCAAGAACAACTTGACGCTTTGAAAAAGTATCTTCAAGCAGAAGAAAATATAAGCAATTCCGTAAGTATTGTATTGGTTTTCTAACTATTCAGTTTACATTTAATGGATGCGTAATTTTAGATAAGAGGAATTTCAAAAATATGGGGGACAACGCGGAGGAGATCGCATATAAGGAGCTAATTTTTCCAAAATTAATTAAAAATGCTGTTTTGACCGGGAACAAATTGGTTGGCCAAAAAGGTAAGAATGCCTTTACATATTTATTAACAGAAACACTTATGCCGAGTAAATTAAAATTATGTTTATTTTTGTTTTAGTATAATAACTGTTCTAGAAGTTTTGGAAAAAACACCAGTCCACGTCCAAAGAAATGCAATTAAGAAAATTAATCTACAATTAATCGTCTCTATTCTTAAATATTAATACTTATTCTTAAACAGAATGGATTCTTTTTAAATCGGGATTTTTTAAGGTTTTGTAATATTTTTGTGCAATAAAAGTAAAACCCAACAAACATTGCTACATCAGATATACGTATATTTAAGATAATTTAAGGTTAGCCTTATATAAATGGGAAAGAAGGATCTAGTGTATTTACATGTCAGGATGTCAGCAATTTCACATGTATAAATTACAGATATTTTAGGTAAAATCTGTACATCTAGTTTACATCTAGCTTACATCAATTTTCTAGAACGACTAATGTATAGAACATGTAAAAGTATTATGCGTTTTACCTTTCGCTTTATGTATATTCTATGTAAGTAAATAATGTATAATAAACATAAATTTTATATATATATTTAATGTATGATAATATACCAAATTTATATAATCCTTATATAAGGGAGAGGTTTAAAATACGTATTAATAATTAATTAAATGTATTAATTAATTTTCATACGCATGTCTTAGAAGCCGATAAATAATTGAAATAAAATATCAGTTGACGCATGTATGGCCGCAGTACTCCTGTTCATAAGAATTAGGTACTCTAAGTACCTAAAGCTAAAAATAGATACTTACGTTTGTGAATATAGAAACTTCTTTTTTTATATACATTTTAAACCCATACTTAAATTAAAAATAATGTAACCTCCGTATAATTTGTAAATCTTAGATATTTATTTATGGTATTACCAGGCAAATACAGTTAAAAAACTAACACTAAGTAACTAACAGCATTAGAAGTATTTTCATTATTTATATGATTTTATCCGCAGCTTCGCCAAACGGAACCAGTCGCTCGCAATCACCTCGAACTCCTTATCGGTGACGTCCTTATATATATTCTTGATTACATCTGTAAAAAACCACGTTCGCTAGATTAAAATAATATTGATTGATTAATTTTAAAATAATGATAGTTAGAAATCATCACATAAAATCTGGGATCTTTCTCAAAAACATATATTTTTCGGAAATCCCTGTAGATAATTTCGTTTTTTAGCGGAATATGAAAGGTTATAAAATAGTGCAACTTTTCTCTAATTAAACCAACCTCGTATCTCTTACCGTTTCGGAGATCCCCATGGTGGCCCTCGAATTGGTTGTAACCCTGTATAAGTGAAACGATCTTTAGTAATGTTAACAAATCTGTATATTTTAATGCGACTTCAAAGATTTAAACCTAATAATGTATTCATAAGTTAGTGTAATTTTTAATGTTTTTAAAAAACAATGCCTTTTTTATTAAAACTTTTCAAATTCAAGTAGATAAATGTTAATTAAAAAATTTGTTGTATTCCTTTTATATAACGTCGTAATGTGGTGTTTGCGTTGTAAACTTGAGTATAATTCCCGATTCATAATTCAATGGCATCTTATTTAAACTCAAAAACCATCACGTCATTATCAAATAGTTAAATTTTTTTTTACAAAGAAGTCAGTTAGTTTAATTAAATTATAACATTGTTACTTTTTCTATAGTCTTAAAAAAGTACTGTTTTTTTTATGGAACTTCGATAATTTTCTAAGAATTAATAAATAAATCCTAATCCTATTCAAATTAATACTAACAAAGTATATGGGGATATGAATACGATTAATACAAACATTACTTACCCCTTAGCTTATCAAACAAGATTCACAAAATAATAATAAAAAGAACACTAAACAAAATGGATTTAAAACACCGAATAAATAAAAACAAGAGTAATAAATGTTCAGTTTCAACAACAAATTGCAACTGCATTTAAATAGTAAATAAGAAATAATGCATAAACAAAAATCTAAAAATCCACAAAGTTGAAGTGGAAAGTTTTTGCAGATGAGAGAGGTAGTGGTTGTAATATACAGCACATTGCTTAAATCCTATTGTTCCCTCACGTGCAAGACAGCATCGTAAAAATTTTAGGAAACCTAAATGCAGCGGTTGGTTTGACATTGTACACATTTCTAAGAATGGCTTAATTCGACGATTTGAGATAGTTTGATACATTTCTAAACGAATGATATTCCAAAAATCAATAACATAATCTGACTTATTTTAATAATTGTATATTCTAATTTATATTCATTGTTTAATCAAAACATGTTTGATAGAAATAGCACAAAGTTTACTTTTATTTTGTTAAACATTTCCATATACGTGTGATTACTTTGAACGATTCTTGCTACCTGTGAATGGTGCTGTTAAATTCTATTGTTAAATGTTCTTTATTATTCCAAATATTTTTTAATTTTTTGAAGTTTAATAGTCATGAAACGCCGATATCTATTTTATTTGTAATATCGTTGTCGGTGAATACTGTTTTTAAGTATTTTAGGATAAATCAAGGACAAAATAAAGTCATTTTTGAAGAACTGTAAATTTTTAAGCCAAAAAGGTTGTTGTTATTCAATTTCAGCTAAACAGCAACAACCACAGCGCGGCAAATATATGTATAAGAATAGTATGCCAATTTATGTATATTTATACCTGATTTTTTTTTCAATAAAGATATACGTCTTATTAACTTTTTGGAAAAGTTAACCGTGGGGAAAATTAACTTGTTCTTTCCATTCTGAGCCCGTCCTTGAAATTAAAACAATACTGATACCAATTAGAAAATTGGTCCAATACAACTACCTTTTAAAACTAATAGTCTGATAAAAAATTGCCAAACAAGTAACATAATGTAATTAATGAGCTCTGGTATAGGATAGGTAAATAAAATGATGTAACAAGTTATAACTGGCGTTTAACAGGTACTGCATATAATGTATATGTTAAGTAAATGTAATCTGATTTACATCTACAATACGTCCTTTTATACACATTAACCCGATCTGAATTTAATTATATTTTTAATACATTTCTATTCTTATGTAAAATAATCATAAATTTTGCTATATAAACAGTATATACCTTTTTTCATATTAAATATATATAAACATTCTCATGTTTTTAATACGTATGATTTTTCATATAAGAAATATGTTACCCTTACTATGTACGATTCATGTAAACTCTTGTATGTAATATACATGTTTATTTATATTAACTTATATATTTCTTATGTATAAACCCAAATGTAAAATAGATGTTATTTTCATAAGGAAGACTGATATATTCTAGATGTAAAAAGGCTTATGTATGACTATTTCTTTAAATTTTACATATATTTTATAGAAAATTTATATGTATGTTTGCTGGGAATATATTATATTTCGAGGTCATCTTCCCACAAAACCATAAGTTCCATGTAGGTTCGATAAGCATTCCCAAATATTCATTTCTAAAGCATGCCAATAGTAGTTTGTGTATGGACATCTAATAACACACTTAATTTAAAACGTATTCTATAAGAATTCCTATATAAGAATAATAAAGTACTCTAAAAGATTCTTTTTAAAACACTTCTATAGGAATACTATATTTAATTTAAGAAAGAAGTGCTTATAGCAGCCTTAAAATTGGCAGTTGATTGGAATCACTAAAGTATTAGAAATGTAGCATTATAATGGCGTTCCCATATTGATTCGATAACAATGCATATAAAAGGAGAATAAAGTACCTTAAAAGATTCCTTTAAAATCACTCCTATAGGCCTTCTATATTGATATAAAAAATAAAGTGTTTATAGCAACTTTGACAATGTATTGAAAATCAAGTATTACGACTAACATGATAACATTCTTTTAGTGTTTTAGTACCTCTAAAATCGGTTTAATCGTTCTTTATTTGAGATAAAGAAATATAATTTTTAATATCAGAAAAAACCGTTTGTACAAGTTGCTAAATTGTAATACCTAAACAAAAATAACTTCCTGTAGAGATTAAACGCCCACATCTAAATTTTGTTGATAAAGATATGTATGCAATAAAAAACTTATGCATTTGCGTTTGATACTGTAAATGTAGATAAGATAATTTGATTTCTGAGAATTGTGACGAAATATGTACCGACTACCGAGTTTGATTCACCAGAAACGCTTCTAAGTACGGGTATATGCAGTTTTACGTTTACGAAAGGAAGACGACTTCGAGCTTGGTCTATATTTGTAAATGGGTTCTTTTTTTGAGCTGAATTAAAGAAGAAAAAGCTATTAGAAATTCTGCTGATTTAAGTAAAAGTAAGTACAAAAAGAAACAATTTTTATACGTTCAGCTTATCCACGTTTTAGCGCTTTATTGTTATTGTTTATTTTTACTTGGCATCCAGTTATTTTTTAGAACAGGGGTGACCAACCTGCGGACTTAAACTTAAAAGCATTGTAATAAAAATTTATTTTATTCATAAAAGAAACATATTTTTGATATGAATCTAGTGAAAATGCATGCGACTGATAATAGATAATAAAAAATAATTAAACGCATAATTTTGTTATAGAGTTAACCCAAAGTTGATTCAAAGGAGTTCCTATAGATGTTATTAATGAGGTGTTCCAATGGCTACGTCATGGCAAAGCGAGATTAAAAATGAAATAATTAGGATGATGCAGCAAACTACAAATTCGCAAACCATTGATTAAAAATTATTATAGTTTAGACAAAGATACTGTACAAATTTCTTAATAAAAAATGACTTAAAACTAATCATTTCATGCTTTTTGTGTTTCTTATGGTATGCTATTAAAACCCTGTAAAAGCATGCAAATCAATTACCTTTTAGTCGTTAACTTTGTCATGCTATTCTAAAACATAGGAAAGTACTACATTGGCACTATTTTAAAGCATTCTAATGGAACGTGAAAACTTCTACCTTTGGCCTGCTTTTGTACAACGTCTAATAGGACTCTATAAGCACTAACTGTACAGCATTCTACTGGAGTGTCAAAACCTATCTCTAAACATAAACCATTCTACTGCTACAGGAAGGCTTTCAGTAATATCAATACTGCCTCTATGCTTCTAAAAGCATTATTATGGAACCTATTTGGTTTTGTGGGTTATTTCGGATATCCCTAGGTCATCTTATTTCGCATATCCCTAGGCCATCATATTTCTGATATCTGTAAGATGTCTCCCTAGTAGAGCAAAACGTTTCTAACTCATTTACATTTGTAACATTTTTAATACGCTTAAATGGTACATTAAAACGTTTTCAAATCAATGTCATACTGCTTCAAAAGCGAATCCGAACATTGTTTTTTAGACGGTTTTTGAAGCGCATACAAATCGATTTCAGAAATAATACCAAAATTGACTGAAAAATTATTGCCTAAATCGTGTTTGTAACATTTTCAGTTAGTTTCCACTAAATATTAAACGTTGATGTCCAAAATAATTTACGGAGTTATCTACGTAACGTTGCAGAATAATACACAGTTATCATCTTTTAATGTTTCTAGAAACGATTTACACGTACATTTTTTGAATGATTTGTATTTGTATTTCCAAAACTATACATATGAAACCGCTAAACTTAATACAAAAAGCTATTAGATAGCTTTGTTTTTTGACGACTCAGTATTAATCGATTGGGACTAAAAATAGCGAGCCAAACTGGTGGTATGTAACCTTTGCCAAACGTAGAAATAACGAGTCTCACTCGTGATACTCATTATATTTTTTGGTTGTTTATAAAGCAATATATCAAATGACGTTTTTTATTCGTTAAACAAGTCCAATCGGCCGTCAAGATCAAGTTCTAGCAAGTTTTCCTATCCTATATTTTAAACGCATAATTGCATTTCTTTGAAATTGAACTTTATAATCGTTGCAAACCCCGCCTGTGTAAACGTTCCAAAAACGTTTCAAAAAATCGTTTTTTGAACGTATACTTTCCTTATTTTGGATTTAAACTTAATAATCGTTCCAATGCTATTTTAAGAAACAATTTAATAAATTAAATGAACATGAATAAGTAACGACTCTAGTTATCATTTTTAGAAGTGTTTTAAAACATTTCAAGAATGATTTAGGAAATGATTTATAGAAACATTGCAAAGGGCGGACATTTATCAAATTTGAGACAAGTGTGAAACGATTCTGGTATATTTCTTTATTTCATAAAAATCGTTTTGAAAATGTTGCAGAAATGAATTTTTCTACTATAGGACTGACTTAGTTGTCCGTAGGATATCCAATTCTGTGTCATTTATGTTTATGATATGCTATGAGACTGAATAATTTTTACGTTGTTTGCATAGAACGGCTGTTTGTAATAAAATATTTGCTAGTGTTAGTGATTTATCTGTATACTTTCAAAAACAGGTAAGCGGTATTAAATGCTTTATTAATTATATTATAAATATACGTATAGTTGAGTAAATTGTTTTAAGTTTATATTTGAGAAGTTAAATAACTTTTAATCACGAATTGGTACAATTACCTCTGATGATATGCCACCTGTTGTTTTCTCTCTAAAAAATGGATCCCGACAGTATTATGCTTCCATTTTAGTTTAAATTCTATATAAAAATGATTAAATTAAGTGTATATATATATATATATATATACATAAAAATTGTCATCGTGGCACCATAATTGGGTATTCATTGTTATTGTGGCACCCAAAAATACAAAGAGGCACCCAAGTTTGGGAGCCACAGTACTTTTACATTAAAAATTTTTCTAGAGCTTATCAACACTTTTTAAGCTCGTACGCAAAAAATTGCTTGGGAGCCATTTTGTCAATTGGTGGTCAGATTTATACAGTTTGGTTCATTCATAATAACACAGAGGGCGTTGTGCGATATACAGGTGTATATAATTTTGACGTATTGACTATATGGCACCCCGATAATTGTTGTAGATTGTGGCACCATTTTTAGCGGCAACATTGTTGAACAGTGCGATATCGTAACAAAATAAATGTACTAAAATATAACTTGCGTAACTCATTTTGATTTAATAAAAACTTGATAATGCTTTTTGATATCAGTTATGTTTTTGTTTAATTATTTAACTTAAAACACTATACTATTTGATATTTATTAACAAAATAATCAATTAAAATATTTTAGATAGTTTTATATTGTATGTATCAAAATTATTTCTAAATTAAAAAAATATAATTTTACAAAGATTAATTAATATTAAATGTTCAATATTTGAACTTTACTTGTATATTATTATCTATTTTAAGTTTCTTGTAGTTAAAAATTGATTTTTGTAAATAAAATATATTAGCACAAAAACTTATTAAACAAAAAATAAACAATTTTTGTTGTTTAAAGTATTATAAAGCGTTAAGAAGAGTATTTTTTAAGTAAGTTTTGTAATTCGATTGGCATTTATTTCAATAATACATAAGGATACATAAAATGTGGCCGCTGCTTTTTAAACTTAATGTATATCATGTCTATTCACTAACTTAGTTCCTTTCGTACTACCAATGGTTCTACCAACTTAACTAACGCGCGTAATTTGAATTTAAAAATGAATTACTACAGTTCGGTCTATCCTGACGATTGATCGTCTCGATCAACACGTCATTTACATAGTTAATCTTAAGCTAATTCTTACAACTATAACAAGAACAAACATAAAAACACAAGTAATAAAATTCTATCAAAATTTTAAACAAATCATAGTTAATAACTACTTCTTAAAATCTAAAGGTTACACAACCACAATTTCATATTTTCAGGGGCACAAATACTTTCAATTTGTTATTCACTTCACATGTTTTGGTTGATTTAACATCATATAACTTGACAAATTTAGTGTAGGCATCGATGACCTCTAAAACATATTTTTTATTTGTTGGTGTTTTTTCTAACGGACCATAATGGTCAATGTGAATTGTCATAAAAGGTTTATTACCCTTTGGAATGTTATGTAAAACAGATGGTGTTTTTCCATGTAAAGGTGAGTACGTTAAACAAGAGATACAATTGTAAATATAAGATTTAACTTTACTTTTCATATTCGGAAACCAGTATACCTGTGATAAATACTCAACGGTTTTATCTACACCTAAATGACCTAAAATATCGTGAGAATTATAAATAACCTTGTCTTCCATAGAAGATGGAACATAAAAAAGTATCCTATCTTTCTTTTTCCTATAAACTAACCCATTCTGCAATTCAAAGTATTTGTCTTCGCGCTTCGTTAAATCATGTTTTAAAGTTTTAATGTTAGGATCTAAATTTTGGGCTATTGATAAATTCTGTTCAAACGTATTTCCTTCTAAAATCATTACTGTATTCATTCTGCTTAGAGCATCAACATGTTTCATTTGGTTACTTCCTCTGTGTTCCAATGAATAGTTAAAATTTTGAAGAACTAATGCCCAACGATTAATGCGGGGATTTATTTCCTTTTATTTAAAGCGAGTTTAATCGAGTTACAGTCAGTCACTATTTTAAATTGTATACCTAACAAGTAGACTCGGAACCGATTTAATGCATTTACGATTGATAACATTTCCAGTTCATAACTGTGGTAACGTGATTCTACTTCAGTTGTCCGTTTACTAAAGTATAAAACTGGTTGAAATAATTTGTTGCTTTGTTTTTGAAGTAACATTGCACCATAACCTTTCGAGCACGCATCACAGTGCAGTTCCGTTTCTAATTTAGGGGAATAAATTGCCAAAATAGGAGCCTCAATTAGTTTATTTCTTAATGTATTAAATGATTTAAGTTCCAATTCGCCAAATTGGAAAGTGCTACCTTTGCGTAAAAGATCGTACAAAGGTTTGGCCAGTAGAGAAAACGAACAAACAAATCTCCTAAAATAACTTACAAGACCTAAAAATCGTTGGACCTTCAACAACGTGTCAGGGATTGGATAGTTTCGCACTGAATCAACATTAGCGGGGTTAGGACTTATGCCATCGCAATTAATTAAGTATCCAAGATAAATAGTTTCGGAATACATAAATGAACATTTATCAAGGCGCAACTCCAGTACGTTACGGTTAAGTAAATCAAGTACTAATTCCAAGAGATATAAGTGTTCAGAAATAGTTTCCGTCGCTATAAGAATATCATCCAAGTAAAGTAATATTTTTTGTTCCCTAAGTAAGTCTCGAAATATGTGATTAATAAATCTTTGGAATACCGAAGGTGCATTGGTCAATCCGAAGGGCATTTTTAGATATTCAAATTGTCCCAACTGTGTTATGAATGAGGTGTACTGAATCGAATCTTTCGCAATCGTAACATGGTGAAATCCGTCTTTAAGATCTAAACATGAAAAAAACCTTTTCCCTTTAAGTAAATCAAGTTGATCATCAATTAACGGCAATGGGTAATGATCTCTAATAGTTAATTTATTCAGTTCCCTGTAATCAACACATAATCGTTTTCCGCCATTTTTTTTATTGACTAAAACAATGGGGCTGCAATAAGGAG
Organism: Aquatica leii; assembly: GCA_035610365.1. Taxonomy (NCBI): domain Eukaryota; kingdom Metazoa; phylum Arthropoda; class Insecta; order Coleoptera; family Lampyridae; genus Aquatica; species Aquatica leii. The sequence goes on from CM069438.1 coordinate 13,706,131, forward strand.
AATAGCTAGGTCTTATTATTTGTTTTTCCAACAACCCGTCTAATATTGTTTGTAATTCGATTTTTTCCGAGAAAGCTAATTTCCTGGGTCTAACTGAAAAGGGTTGATCATGTTTTAAAACAATTTTCATTTCGTAATCTAACTCGGGTTTATCGAACTTTTCTGCGTGTAAGTATCTATCACAAATAACCGTCTCAACATCGCTTTTTGTAACATAATCTAATTTTGGGTTTATATTAAGATCACTCTCCTTTACATTACAATCAATAAGCATAATTTCCTCTAATTCAGTATTTTCATACTGATCATCACAGTTAGTGTAATCATAATATGTGACGACCAAAGTATCGCCTAACACAACTTTTATATTCGGTAAACTTGTGAAATCTCTACCTAAAATTGCCGGAAACAACATAGTGTCATCCGCAACAACGTGAAATATAATATTCATAGGCCTATCATTTACAAAAACCTTCCTATCGAATATTCCAACAATATTTAATTTAGCGCCATTAACACCATAAAAATCTTTGTTAAAATTATTTAAATCTGTGGAATATGCGTAAGTAGGTAAATACTGCGCTTTAATGATACTAATAGGACTACCTGTATCTAACATAGCCTGTACCGAAATGCTGCTGCCCTCTTGGTCAAGCTGGAGTTTTACTGGTATTTCGTAAATGTTTGGTTTCTTTTCCGTAATCATCATGGTGGTGGTGGTGCTGTCGGGTGTTGTCTGCAACCCTTGTATTCTTTCATTTGTCAACCTATCTGACGTTTGTCTCCAATTTGAAGATGTTGAATTTCTATCTGAAGTGTAACGTCGTGAACTAGGGCATTCTCGTATTACATGATCTCTCGAGCCACATCCATAGCAACTTCCACGTTCCCTTTTTGGTTTAGTACACTGGGAAGAAACATGCCCGTCCCTATTACAATTAAAACAGCGTACATGTGTCGTAGCGTTGTTTACAATACTGGTGCTTCTAAACGTCGGTCTTGCACTTCCAATTGGTGTGTGGTACCGTTCTATCGATGTAATTTCATTCATTTTCACTAATAATTGATTGAGACTTGTAAAATCTTTCATTCTTGCGAGGGCTTGTAAGTGTGGATTATCAAATCCATCAATAATATGCGTGATTAAATTATTTTCAGGAATGTTTAACTTATTACCTAATAAGATTTTGTCTGAATAATAATCCATAAACTTTTCGTTGCGTCTCCAACGTCTATCTTCGAATTTTCTCGTCAAGGTAATTAAATCTTCTCGAATTGAAAACTTATATTTTCCATTTCCCGTTTTAATTCGTAATATCTTAAAGTCACGTACTCTGGTTTACTATGGAACCACTTTAATGCATGTCCTTTTAATTTTCCAATGACACTTAACATTAATTTATTTTCCTCTACGTTAAATCTTTCTTGCACTTTATCAATTCGCTTAAACCACTGGTCTACATTTTCTTCCGGGCTTCCACTAAATTCTGGAATCAAATTTTGTAATTCGTTGTTTGTAATTTGGTGCGATTCACTCAGATTTGCTGCCCTTACAGCGGTAGCTATTAAATCTTCTAAGGTTACATTAAACTGACCACGCGGTTCAACATCGGCACGATCCTCCGAAGCCATTTTCTTCTTTATTTAATATTTACTTTAAAAAATACTTAATTTTCTAACTCACACTTATTAGGGACCTATCCCACTTCTGAAATTTGTAATTCGATTGGCATTTATTTCAATAATACATAAGGATACATAAAATGTGGCCGCTGCTTTTTAAACTTAATGTATATCATGTCTATTCACTAACTTAGTTCCTTTCGTACTACCAATGGTTCTACCAACTTAACTAACGCGCGTAATTTGAATTTAAAAATGAATTACTACAGTTTAAAGTAGTAAGTAATTGTTTTACTAGTCATTTTGTTAGCTATTTTATGAAATTTTTACTGCACTTAAAAACAACCCTAAATCATAGTACTATCATTTCCATATTTTATAGTTTTTATTTTTTTTTCCAATATTTTTTATTAGTTGTTGATAAACTGAAATGTACGACGTTTGCTTTCAAAAACTTTAAATTGTGATTCATCCGTTCAAACAACTGTTTTTTTTGCTTCTAATTTGTATTTTCTGCAAGATTGATTCTAATTGAGTTTTTTTCTGTTTCTGTAGCATACATAAACGTCGCGTCGTTTACTACTTACTTTCTATAACTTAAACTGTTGTTACGGTAACTGTGGTGCTGTTGCATATAATTAAATAAATTAAAAAATAAATAAAAGATCGTAATATTTAGTACTATAAACAATTTTGAGGTTTAATAATTTTCACTTAGTTTATAGTCGAAATTGTTTAGTTTTTTTCTCTGTTCTTTTCATCTTAAACACAGGTGGCTAGCCAAATTCATAACAATGTCCCTAGAACTAGACACTAGCTTAAGTACTTCCAGGTTTTAGAATTCCAGTTCTTTCTTGAAACATCCACTTTTTAATCTTGTTTGCTAATTGTTTCACTGTTATAATATTTTTTAGTTGCATGGATATCTGATTAAAGATGCGAGGTTCTATAAATTGTATTGATTTCTGACCCATTTTCTTATTTGGTTTTTGTTATACGGTTTTCCTTTGCTTTATCATGATTGTGATTTATCTTTTTTGTTATTAAATTGGTATATAAGTGTTGTAAACAAAAAATGATATTTTTTGAAAATTTTTAAAATTTAACATTTTTTTTTCAATGTAAAAAGTAACTTTAAATTTAACAATCAAAATTATATTTTTATTATAAAATGATACTACCATATTGGAAAACCTAACCAAATGTATATTATTTACAGCTATATTTGACTTTTCTTGAGCATTCTATAGATTTTTAATGTAAATGAACAAAGATTTTTTATTAAATACTAAAATAGAAAACATCAGAGACAAGTTGTAGAAATTTAGAAATTGACAGCCGCATCCTAAAAAGTAGTTACTCCTTTAAAGTTGCTAGACGTAAACATTGTCCACAAAGAAAATTTGCCACATTATTGATAAATGTAAATACAAATTTAATATTAAAAAAATGTATTTTTAGTTTTGTATTTTTAAACTTTCTGACTTTTACCTTTACTTTTTTCAGTATTTACCTTGATCCTTTCTGATAATTTTGTACGTACAAAACATTAGAAAACAAAACGAACACTACATCTAACGTTTCTTATGACAAAGAATTGATGAAGATTTATATTAAACCTACAATTTTAAAATTATAATTATTTTAATCAAGTACTTAGCAAGATACCCATTGATGAGTATACAAATCAATACACCATAATCTGCCCTTCTAAAAAGTATTAACCGAAAATTACACTTTTAAGAAACTCAAAACACAGGATTATTTATTAACAGATCAAAAACTTTACTACTAAATTTCGTAATTAATTATATTCATGCTTTTGTATTTTTAATTTTGTTTTAAGATTTGGCGTGAAACTTGACATTAACAGATATACCCCGTAGCTCCAGCAAACCTAACTCAGAAACTAGTGCCCTAACTCAAAAATTTAAATATGGAAAATAGGTCAGAGACACCCCTAATTTGAAGCGTCTTTCAAGTTTCTATGCGACAGTAAAAGAAACTAAAATTTACGCAACGGAACCAGGGTCTCTGGAAAAATTTCGTCGACGCAATATTAAAGAATGTCGTTAAATTACGCCATATATCTTCCAAAATGTAAGGAAACGTTTAGAGCAGAATTTGTATTACTGTATGGAAGTTGGTGGCGCACAATTTGAGCATTTGTTGAACTAATAAAAATTTCTTCTGACGTTGAATTTTGATGTTTTAAATTTTTCTACACTTTTAAAATTTTTATAAACTTAAAAGCAATCATGCACACACGTAGAGAATCAAGAGACCATTAAAATCAGGGTTACTCGACCAGCTTACTAAAATTTTTGTTTTTGTTGGGGGTTGTTGGGGCTAGAAGGTTGACCTGACAAAATCAAATTTGACGCCAAAATGTGTCGTTCAAAAAGTCAAAAGTGGCGTGTTTTAGGATTTTTTCTAAACAACACCCCCACCTTACGTAATCTAGAGGGTTGTTTTTTATGGGGACAAAAAAATTTATAAAACTACTTTTGGCCTTGCTGTCGTATAGAGAATTAAAAGACCTTTTAAATGACAGGTCGTTTGACGCCCTTTTCTTGAATTAGGGGTTGCTAGATCTAGAGGGATGATGTGTCAATTTCAAGTTTGATATTTAAAGTTGTCTCCTAAAAATCAAGAATCGACCTGTCTGAGTGTTTTTTAATAACTTAGTCTCCCCACCTTAGTTAATCTAGAGGGTTGTTTTTAATAGAGACGAAAAAACATTAGAAAAAACTATTTTCAGCTATGCTGTTGCATAGAGAATTAAAAGACGCTTTAAATGAGAGGTCATTCGACCTCCTTTCCCTATTCAAATTCTTGAGTTAAGGGTTGCTGGAACTAGGGGGTTGATGTGTCAATGTCAAGTTTGAAATTTAAAGTTGTCTTTTAAAAATCAAGAATCGATCTGCCCGAGCGTTTTTTTAAGAACCTAGTTAATCTAAAGGGTTGTTTTTAAAGAAGACGAAAAAGAATTAATTTTTGGCCATGCTGTCGCATAGAGAATTTAAAGACGCTTTAAATGAAGAGTCATTCGAGTTCCTTTCCTTATTTAAATTTTTGAGTTAGAGGTTGTTGGAGCTACGGGGTTGATGTGTCAATGTCAAGTTAAATATCTCAAGTTATTTACTAAAAATCAAGAATCGACCTGTCAAAGCGAATGTTAAAAAACTAGTCTCCCCCACTTTACTTAATCTAGAGGGTTGTTTTTCATAGGAACACAAAAAAATTCAATAAAACCACTTTTTGCCATGCTGTCCTCATAGAGAATTGCAGGAGGTTTTAAATGAAGGTTCGATCAACCCCCTTCCCTTATTTAAATTCTTAAGTTAGGGGTTGCTGGCTTCAGAGGGTTGATGTGTCAATGTAAAGTTTGACACTTAAAGTTGTGTCCCAAAAGTGTCCTAAAGCAGGGATGTTTTTTTTTAAACACCCACTCTATATAAGCAGCATGATAGAAGTGAAATATAATCATATACATACAGTTTAATTAAAAACGAAATATTTACTAACTGGCACCTTTACTATTTAATTTATATGACAACAATGTTGGGTGTCATTTACTATTTTAAACATGTATTTTTATACAAATGGGTGCCATTTGCATCATACAAGTCGATATGCCACAATGACATATATTATCAAAGAATTTATACACCCGGGTGTCTTTTATGCAATAGTCATGGTGGGTGCCACATAATTCAACACTTACGTATATATATATATATATATATATATAGTTTTGAAGCAAATGTTTTTTTCAGAGACCGTAAGCAGATTACGACCTGTACCAAAAAATCAAAGTCAAATGCCTTGCTAACGTTACAATAATAAGACGAAATGAAATGTAGAGGAATATAAAATATGTATTAATTTAGCTAAGTATTATAATTTTAACAGCCTGTATAAAAGAAGTTCAATATAATAATGCTGTAAAAGTTTATGTGGTCATTGCACTTATGCCTTTTATTACTATAATGAAGAATATGTCTAAAATGCCGTTTATGTACATCTCATATTAACGTTAGAGACGAATTTATCTGTAAGTATAGAAGAAGAGTTTGCAGAATATAGAGATTCTCTGTTATCAACTTCTCAACAATAAATTGTTTTCCAAGGCAAGCGTTTATTACGGTTATTCCAAGAATACTCAGGTTATTTCAGGGATATCTGTCTAATTATGCTAAGAATGACTTTAGCATATACTTTAAGATATCCTAGGGTCAATGTAAGAATATGAAAAGTAGTGAACTTTGTTAATTCTAGGGATAATATCTGGGTATCTTGAAGCGAACAAAAAATGTCGTTAGCATATCCTAATATCTTTACAGGTTATGCAGAGCACATTCTGGTATATGCTCGTACTATACGTTCTTCATTGAATTCCTGAGGCCGTCCTATTAAAGACATCCTAAAGAAGTTCGTTTTAAAGCTCGGGATGTAAAGTCATCATTTAGACATAAAAAGTACGTCTCTGGGACGTCGTGTGTTTACTGAGCTAGGATAGCCAGCACACAAAAAATCGATAAAAACGGACGCTAAAACATTCTGGGACATTAAAGAAGAATTACATTATTCAGACGGAATTTTGTGCAGAGGCGTAAAAGTCATAATACCCGAAAGTGAAATAGGAACAGTTCAAAAGAAGATACACAGCTCACACCAGGGGGTAACAGCTTGTCAAAATAAAGCTAAAGCCTTATTATACTGGCCCGAAATGTCAAAGGATATTGAGGAATTCGTAATAAAATGTACAATTTACCAAAAGTACTCGAAATCAAATTTTTTTGCCGCCCCCTTTTCAGCGTTAGGCCGTCAGACGTTTCGGCGTTACGCCGTTCGACTTAATTAAGGAAATAGTGACAAATTTGCAACCTACAGAAATTCATTGTGACTTTGAACGAGCGGCATTTGCTGCAATGCTACACAGCTTTCGGGCGTCAACATAAATGGATGCTTTTTTCATTTAGCCCAAATGAAAAAACACTTGGGTAATCTAGGACTTCTTGTATAGTACAATAATGATCCACAGTTCGCCCTCAACGCCAGAATGGTAATTTCTTTAGTATTCGTACCAATCGCCAACTTAGCTCAAGCTATAGATACCCTCGCCAATGTTTTACACCAAGAGCTGCAACCACTGCTTCACTGGTTCGAGGATAATCATATAGGGCGGATAAATCGGTATGTATACTATTTTTTATTTTGAATACAATGATGTACTTCTACAATTTATAGAAGAGGAAATGGAAGACGTCAACCCCAATTTCCTCCTGAAATGTGGAATCTGTACCAAAGAACAAAAGAAATAATCACGCAGAAGCGGCCCATAGAAGTTAAAGATGGAATTGGGGGTACACCATCCAACAATATTTAAATTTATAGATGGGCTTCGTAAAGTCCAAAAAGGACGGGATATATATTATGAACAGCTTGTTTCCGGAAATCTGCCATCTCTAAAATTGAGAAAGTATAGAGATGCGGATACTCGAATTCTAAGACTTGTACAAACTTTTGATGTCAATTTAGATATATTATAATATTTAGGGGAATTGGCACACAATTATGAAATGTAGGTTAATGTTTTGTGTATATAACGCATTGACTTATCCAACATCCAATAAATATTGTTCGACAAATTTTGCTTTCTATTGACGCCGAAACGGTTCTCGGCGAAATGGTGTCGCCTGATGACGCCGATGCCAAAACGGCGAAACAACGACGCCGAAACGTCCTAGACCCGTTCAGTTCAACAAACTTCGCCGAATTCATGACATAAAACATACCACATCAAGTCCCACCTACGCAAGGTCGAACGGATTAGTAGAAAAAGTTATGACGAGAGTGCTTCGACAGCATTTTCAACAAGAAGCAAACAAATAATGAATGAAACAAACCGACCAAGACGATTAACTTCAAAGCAGTGTTCTTTAAAGAACTATGTTATGAATTAGTTATATGTATAAGAAAATTCGTTGTTTATTTGTATTCTATTTCACTTAAACTTTAGAAAGAGCATGTGTAATATGTATAACGTATTAAACGGCATGGCGCACCTGTGCGCGCACGCATGTTGGAACGAAGGCTTAGGCTTCGGCAGTTAAGACTTAAGGAAATAAAGACATTGAATCAAGGCTTGTATTTATTCACCAAAACCTACACGTTACAAGTATATTACAGTAATGACGCAAACTGATACTCCCAATCCTGATGAAACTTGGTCGTATTCTCTTCAAAGTTTCATCGATAAATTCAACGAATATTTTCCAGAAGGAAACTTTACTTACGATGCTTTCCGACGACGTAAACAAGTTTTATTTAATAGATTTTTAAAAAAGAATTGCATCTGCAAGGTGAAACATAAAGGCCTACTGTACTCACTGCACTTGTTATGAAAGAAATTCGCAATCGCATGAAACAAAGTCCTAATAACGTCATTTTAATTCGATTTGTAAGTTATAAGTATTCAATTTTTAAGATTATCAGTAGAAACTTGCCACAAAGCACTAAAAAAGAAGCTTTTGATGACTCCATACAAGGTTATGGTTTACAATGTTTTTCAAAAATAAAAGAGAAGAATTAACACATGTATTGCAGCTAAAGAACAACATATTGAACATCTGTTATAAATTTTAAATAACTGTTATTACTTATTTTTATTTCAAATAAACAGGTATTATTATTAATGACTTAACCTTAACTTTATAGATTACAAATCAAATTTTTCATTTAGTGATTTTTTTTACGTTATACCAATTCAAGCAATGTTGGTTGCCTAACATATGTGTCACGTGAGAACCAATCATTTATGAAGGCCCTGTACAATAATTGGCGTTTTACTACACCAATGTATTTACAAGGTCGCGCAGAAAAGCTCCGCCCAAAAGTTCTTTACAAAATATGCAAAGTATTGCATTTCAGTGGTTATTCAGCAGTATGCTTGCGCATATGCCTATTTAAATCCAACTTGGTGGTACAGTAGTATTCACATATATTGCATTTAAATGGTTTATTACTAGTGTGCTTTTGCATATGGTTGTTTAACTGCCACTTGGTGATACAACAGTAATCACATATATTGCATTTGAATGGTTTTTTGCCAGTGTGCTTTTGCCTATGCCTTTTTAAATTTGCCATTTGATTAAAACCGTGATCACATATATTGCATTTAAATGGTTTTTCACCAGTGTGCGTACGGATATGCATTTTTAAATGCGACTTGGTGCAGCAATAATCACATATATTGCATTTAAATGGTTTTACACCAGAGTGCTTATGCATATGCCTTTTTAAATGATTGGCATAGCTACTACAGTAATCACATATATTGCATTTAAATGGTTTCTCACCAGTGTGCCTGCGCGTATGCACTTTTAAACCTGACTTGGTGGTACAGTAATAATCACATATATTGCATTTAAACGGTTTTTCACCAGTGTGCTTATGCATATGTCTGTTTAACTGCCACTTGGAGATACAGCAATAATCACATGTATTGCATTTAAATGGTTTCTCACGAGTGTGCTGATGCATATGCACTTTTAAATGCCACATGGCAATAGTGCAATAATCACATATATTGCATTTAAATGGTTTCTCACCAGTGTGCCTGCGCGTATGCACTTTTAAACCTGACTTGGTGGTACAGAAATAATCACATATATTGCATTTAAACGGTTTTTCACCAGTGTGCTTATGCATATGTCTGTTTAACTGCCACTTGGTGATACAGCAATAATCACATGTATTGCATTTAAATGGTTTTTCACCAGTGTGCGTATGCATATGTTTTTTTAAACTATACTTGGTAGTACAGCAGTAATTACATATATTGCAGTTAAATGGTTTTCTATCAGTGTGTTGCACTTGCAAGTGTTGAATCAAAACTGTCATTTTGTTAGTATTGAAGTTGCAGTGGTAGCAATAATACAGTTCTGTTTTAGAATGTTCCTCAATGCATACAGGCACATCCTTATTGATTTCCAAGTAGTTATTGCTGATGATTTGCAGGTTTGAATGTTCGACTTTAACTTTATCGACTCGCATCTTCTCTTTTATTACTCCTTGTTGTTTTAAGTTTCTTACAGCCATTTCAGTTTGTATACACAGTTGCTTAAATGCATATATTTCTTCAATAGCAATCATACAGCTGTTACAAGCAATTGGATTCAGTGTGATGCTCAGATCCTTTAAGAAACTTTATGTTACTCGATAGAATATAATCAGTTGTACTTACAATATTTGGTAAAAAGTTCAACAATTTGAATTTTAGCATTAAGTTATTGTTGTTATTCAGAAAGTAATACTGCTCGGTTTCAACTATTTCTAGTGAACAAATTCGACAAGCTTTTGATTTTTTTTCCATAATTTCGTAGATCTTGCTCGTTGTTGCTCAAAGACAGTAGCACTTTTATTATCTTTTGTATATCAGCACCAAAGCGTAACCAAAGACAGTTACTAAAAATGTGCTAAAAATAATCAGCACGTCCCTAGCAAGTGTCTGCCATACCACAGAACGTTGGAAGTGTTCAACAACACAGTTTTACTTTTTGCAATTAGTTGCTGCAATTTAGTTGTCAACAACCTTGGTCAACAACCAACAGAAGTTCTTATTTTTTGAAGGCGATTTAAAATTTATCAGTTTCACCAACCTAAAAATGTTAAGCCTGAAGTCCAAAAAAAAACGCCTAAATACGGCCAATTGAATTGTATGAACAATTTCCTTGCCTCTATCAGATCAATGACCCAGATTACAAATAAAAGAATAAAAAGCAAGATGCTCTGAATGAAATAAAGTCATTCAGCAATCTTTAATTTAGCAAGCTACAGAGCTGATCAGCTCAATTAACCATAGTTCTGTATCAGAACTGGATGACAATTTGGTTTTATTTGGAAAGTAAGTTTGGAATAGAAAAATTTCTTTTTTATATTTATGCTGCTTACTGAAACTTTATATTAGGTTAATATAAAGTTTCAAAAAGTTTATTAAATTTTGTTACCATATACCGTCAAACGGGGTGAAACGGATTAAAATTTTCGATTTTTGGTATTTTTTCATACTTTTTTGGAAAGAAAAAAATCTGGAAAAAATATATGTTTAACACACATATCTGGGGCACATATTACTGAACAATTTCCCAAAATGACCTATTAGATTTTGGAATTTTTTTTTTTCAAAAAGTGATCAGTTTCACCCCATGTGTCGGGGTGAAACGGATTAGGTGTTTAAATACCGTTATTTTGCTTTTTAACACTCTTCAGGGTGAAATGAATCACAAAAAGAATTTTTAAAATATTTTGCAAGCGGTTTTTATTAGAAAAGTTAAATAAAATACGCGTTTTTAGTACATTTTTATTAAACAAATATAAAAAAACTTAAACTAGGTAAAAAGGTATGAAAAATATTATTGATGCTTATTCTAAATTATAATTTGAGATTGTCTTAAAAGTAAATGTTCCTCTTCTTAGGGGGATTGCATGAATTTTTTTTATAATTTGCTCTTGCTTGACCACTACGATATCGTCAATTTCGGGATAGGCAAAAGTTATTTCTTTTTTGACGACTTCTTCCTTAAACATTTAACTGCAGCCTCTTCACCTAAAATTTCTTCAATTTTAGCAGCAAAAAATCGATCTCTTTTGTTCGTGACAAATTTCACAATAACAAAGTCTCCAAGCGGAAAATGTTCATCAATGCTCACAGGTAGTAAGTCTTCTGAAACGTCGTCATCTTGCACGTCTGACAAACTCGCATCAATGCCATCTTCCTCCTCTTCGGAGCTTTCTTTTTCTTCTTGAAGGTCTTTCGTACAAACACTTTTTCCTGCTATGACGTTAACTCTTTTTCCCCTCTTTGGATTTTCGCCCGAGACCGTTCTTAGTTCTCTTAAATGATCAACAATGGTGTTCGTCCATCTTTGCTCTACTCTTGCTTCCTCGTTCTCTTCATTATTGTCTTCTCTGTTTTTCAAGTGTTCAATCTTTTTGAGGGTGTGATCGGGATTAAATGGCACAATGCCACACGCTTTAAAACCTGCTTTGGTGTTTAAGGCCGATTGCAGTCCCACTTCTTCTATTGCTTCTTTTACCAATGCAGGAAAAACGGTTTTTGGAAGAACATCTCTGTGTTTGATCTTCCACTTTGTGAGAACATTGCGCCAAGCACGCTTTAGGGGTCGAAAATAGGCAACATCAAGGGGTTGCAGTAAATCTGTAGAATTCGGCGGTAAAAGTATGAATCGTATGTTATTTTTTCGCACTGATCAATGACGTTAATTGTAAGGTGGCTACATAAATTGTCTCCTATCATGACCTTTGAGCCTTCTAACTTTTTAAAGTAGGGCAGAGCAATTGATATGAACCAGTCCTCAAATGTCGTACTGTCAAACCAGCCATTCACCGATCTGTTGTACCGTGCACCTGGAAAACCCGCTTCTGCCCACCCTTCGTACATATGTTTTGCCCTATATACAATGTAAGGCGGCAGGAGTGTTCCATCACCAGCAACCGAAAACATGACGCTTGTACTGGTTTTCGATGTATCGATAACTCGATGAGCGTGTTTAGATCCCCTTCTTACGACGACTTTTACAGCTCCTGGGTCGTCTGTAAAATTGGTCTCATCATAATTAATGACATTTGATGGTGGAACACCTTCCAGAGACTCTCCAAGATGCCGAAAATACTGTTCAACTGTTTCGTAGGAGACGGCAGCCCTAACTCTTTTCGTATTTTCAGCTAATTTTACTGTAAGATCCTTGTGTCGCTCCATGAATGTTTTGAACCAATCTGTGCCTGGCATGTTGTCTTTGAATCCGCCTTCAGTTTTTCCTGCTCTGTTTAAATATTGCTGTACCATATACCGAATGTCAATACTTTGTAGAGGAAATCCCCAATCCGCACATACTAACAAACATACCACCAGCTTCCTTTCCTCGAGGTCAAAAAGGACTGGTTGTCCCCCAATTTTTCTGGACTCTCTGTTTGCGCGATATCTCCGCTGCAAGGTCGTGTAAGGGTCTGCATACATCTCAGAAGCTCTTCTTATAGACATACGACCATTTGCAACAGCAGCCACTGCTCGTTCCATATAAACTGGATCATACTGAAATTTTCTTGTGGGTCCTAATTTTTTTATATATTTTCGAGGCATGGTGCAGATATCTGTAAACAAAAAAAAAACACGTGTTCACAGATAGGTAGGTAGGTAAATATGTAAATTACACGGACTTAGTGAGGCAGGCATAAATTAAAAACAAAATCCTAACCTTACTGTAGAGGTTTGGACCACCCTCAATAATTCTTTTTCATGAAAGTAAATAATACTAGGTTAGTAGTACATTTTGATTGTTTTTTACTGCTGCTTTTTTACTAGGTTACGTTCCTCGCAAAAGATGATCCGTTTCACCCCCTAAACTTGAAATTTTTTACACAAATAATTCTCAAACTTGAACCACAAAAGATTTAAAAAAATTTTTTTTTTAATTGATGAAGTCGACTAATTAGGTAACTCAAAAAAACTTACCAGAACTCTCCAACGTGTACCGCTTACTCTGTGGATATCAACGTTTTTATGTTTTGTAAAAACTACGCATGTATCACTTTTTCTTTAGTCGTTAATAACAATCATACGCAACGCGACCGACCTATCTCGTCACACTCTTACCAACGACTGATCTTCCCCACTACATGTTATAACGTTTATTTGCCGAATATCGTAGGCATACTATCAATCCTAAAAACATTCCGTAAAAAAGCATCGGTGACCTGTTTTACCCCTTATGATCCTTTTCACCCCGTTTGACGGTAGCAGAATCTGAAGTTGAGAGGTCACTATATGTCTTTGTAGTGTCGGTAACCATTTGTCTATTTTGACTTCAGTTTGAATTCATCATATCTATCCAGTATATTCTAGGAAAAGTAGGAGTAAACATCCTTGCAAATTACTAACAATTTTATAGTTTCCTACATGTGCATATAATTCGTACATAACTCCGCTACTACTAGGAGTAGAAAATAACCAAGGATGTTTTTACTCCTACGTCACAAACCCTACGTACTGGATGTCTAACTAATGAATTAAAAGTGAAGCTAAAACCGGTCATTGGCTGGGTAAACAAAATATCATGCGATTGTTTAAAGAAGTTACAACGTATACTATGTCGTGAACCAATCACATAACGACTTAACTTTTATCATTGCAACGATAGCTCGCCGGTTATCGCTAGAGGCACTAGAATCTTAAATTGAATCGCTGATCTTTTGGAATTAGAAATGTAGAACTGTTTTTAGACTATTGCCGCGTAACCAAACTTCACTTGATGATACTGTTAAGTTTGATTCGTGCTTTATGACAAATTTGCCGTAATCTTACTTGCTATTCGGGAATTCTCTTTTTAAACACCAACAGTTAGCCATTGTTTTTGCATTTCTTCTTCCTTAATATCTTCGTTCCATTTCTTTTGTCTTGATGGAATCTCTCTCCTTCTTCGCTTATGTGTCCAAGATTTTTCAACATCTTTTTTAACGACTTTTTCATAATCTTGTGAGTTATTGTCTCAAAAAGTTATTCATTATACTTAATAGCAATCCAGGCTTTTCTTTCAACAACGGCCTTGTCAAATCGCTTTATTCAGTGGCGGCATTAATGAAGAGGTTAGGGCCTGTAGCACTTTTACCAATGGAACCATATAAAAAACAAAATGTTACAGAGAAGAAAAAGTAAATGTTTATTAAATATTTTTCTTACTTATTTTAATGTTTACAATTTTATTTATAACAACACCAATAGTAATTAAATTGCGTAACTTTTCTATAGATTAAACTTAAATAATGTAACCTCTCTTGTTCTATAGTGATGAAATAACAGTTCGTCACCATTAGTTGAATAAATGCGCTATCAAATTTCAAAATTTGGAAATTCAATAGTCTTTTAAATTGGAATAGTTGTCGTTTTTCAAAATCGTTGGACATATTTAAAGAATGTTTTAAAATATTATCTACTTCAAAAATTTTCTGTAGTGAAAATTCTTTCAACTAATAAAAGCACCTACCTATACATTTTTTAACTGTGAAAGAAAACAATGTCGATCAAAAGTAAATGCTTAAGTCGCGAAATTGCGGGATCCGTAGCACTTGCTACTAGGTTAATCCGCAACTAGCCTAATTATACCTAATTTGATAAGCAATGAAGGTACAAGTATTTTATCTGCCTTCACTAAACTTTTCTGTACCTACAATATTTTTTGATCCCGATGTAAGATTGTGTCTCAAAGAGCCGAAGTCTTCTAGTTGAGTGAATTTCTACAATATCAAAGTGTTTTCCAGTTGATAACATTCTTCTTCCGTAACCTCGCGAATATCTGCTTCGTGTTGGCTTTATGCGAATATTATTGTTAATAAATGTATTGAATTTATTGATTATACAATATAAAATTATTTGTAAGCAAACAATAATATCAGAGAACGGTGGAAGAGGCCTATAACCAACAGTGGATGCAAGCTGCTGAGACAATGAAGCAAACAAAAACTATTTTACTTATAAATAACTGAACTAACAACCGCTAATTTAAATAATAAATTAAAACTAAAGCCTAGAATACAACTTTTTACGCGCTTTGAATGCTCAACGCAACCACACATAACCTCACATTGTGGTTTGTGCTAGTTTGCCTGATAAAAAATGAGTGATTATTTAGTTATAGTTGATAGAGCAAGTAAAAACACAAGAAAACTTAAATTTTAACACTTTTTTATGGTTTAGAACGCATTCACATAACAGTTATTTCTACATGCGCGTATTTTTCACATTGGTCGGTTTCAAGAGCGCGTTTATTGTATTCCAGGCTTTAAGATTGACTAGCAATTGTTTACAAGGTACTTACATTTGAAATGTATTATTTTGAACTAAATTGAACACTTGAATGTTACGCCACTGTTTTCTGTTGTAATACAATAATTTGCGTTTTACCACTTCAATGTATTTAGGTGGCGCAGAAAAGCTCCGCCCACAAGCCTTTTACAAATTACACGAAGTATTGCATTTGAATCGTTATTCGCCACTATGCTTACCCACATGCTTTTTTAAATAATACAATCGATTGGTACGGTAATCACATATATTGCAGTGAAATGGTTTTTCACCAGTGTGCACACGTATATGAAGTTTTAAACCCCACTGGGTGGTAGAGCAGTAATCACATGTATTGCATTTAAATGGTTTTTCACCAGTGTGCGTTTGCATATGCCTATTTAAATTCGACTTGGTGATATAGCAGTAATCACATATATTACATTTAAATGGTTTTTCACCAGTGTGTTTAAGCATATGCGTTTTTAATTGGTGGACATAGTTAGTACAGTAATCACATATATTGCAGTTAAGTATTTTTTCACCAGTGTGTGTACGCATATGCATTTTGAAATTTGCCATTCGGTTACTACTGTAATTACATATATTACATTTAAATGGTTTTTCACCAGTGTGCGTACACATATGCCTTTTCAAATGCTCCATTTGGTTACTACAGTAATCACATATATTGCATTTAAATGGTTTTTCACCAGTGTGCGTACGAATATGCCTTTTCAAATGTACCATTTGGTTACTACAGTAATCACATATATTGCATTTAAATGGTTTTCTACTATTGTGTTGCACTTGCAGGTGTCGAATTAAAATAGTCTTTTTGTTCGTATTAAAATTGCAGTAGTAGCAATAAACCAGTTTTGTTTTTGAAGCTTGCTCAATGCATACAAGCACATCCTTATTGATTTCTAAGCAGTTATCGCTGATGACTTGCATGTTTGAAAGTTCGACTTTAATATCAGCTCCCAACTCCTCTTTAATTACACCTTTTTCTTGTAAGTTTCTTACAGTCGTTTCGGTTTGTATACACAGTTGCTTAAATTCATATATTTCTTCAATGGCAATCATACATCTGTTACAAGCAACTGGATTTAGAGTGACGCTTAGATCCTGTAAAAAAGTTTATGTTAGTCGATAGAATATAATCAGTTGTACTTACAATCTTTGGTAGAAAGTTCAACAATTTGAATTGTAGCATTAAGTTATTGTCGTTATTCAGAAAGTAATACTGCTCAGTTTCTACTATTTCTAGTGAACAAATTCGACAAATTTTTGTTGATTTTTCACCCATATTTTTGTAAATTTTGCTCAAAGTCAGTTGCACGTTTATTATGTTTTGTATTATCAGATGACCATCAGCAGCACTTGTGAGCAAAGATCTTGTGAGCCAAAGTTGTGAGCAGCAGCTCGTTGTTAGCATGTGTCTGCCATACCACAGAATTTTGGCAGTGTTCAATGCAAAACAGTTTTAGTACAATATAATGCTTTCAGATCCAGTAGGACCACTCCTTGTCGGCTCCTTTGATGTTTCTTCCAAAAAATTATCTTGCGCTAGTTACTACGAGTTGATTTGAGTGGGAGAATTTTTAGCGCTAAATTCAAATTTTAAATATTTTAAATTCAAATTGTCGATGCCATTCAAGCACGATGTTATTTTCTGTTTAAATCAATTTTATGCTATTTATGTAATAACAACGGAAATTATTTAATACTGTTAAAACAAACTATTTATTTTTAAATTTAAAATTTAGTAAAAGTAAATATTTATTTCATAGAACGTGAAGCATTAACCTTAAAATGATCCGCGAACGTGTATCCTTTTTATAAGCTGGTATTTACGCTGTTTATGCAAAATTTAGATAGGGGAAAGGGTGGTAAGTTGGCGAACGTAAGCAAAAAAAATTATTGCCACGTTAGTTTTAAGGTTATAAATTCCGCTTTTATTTCAAAGGGGCCTCTATACTATTAGTATTAAACTGCTCAACTTTTATTGATTTAACTCTTCGGATATTTCAGATATTACTGTTTGACTATTTTTTACAAGTACGCCATCTTACCCACACATGTGGGTAAGATGGTCAAGAGGTATGGGTAAGATAACGAATGACAATATAATTGTTAATATACTACCTAATCCAAATTTAATACAGTGAAACAAAGATACAATCCTTTAAATACAAAAATCGCACTTATAGGGTCTTCTTTTTATCAATGATACGTCCCAACCACTGCACTCAGCATGCACCCATTGTTCACACTGCTGACATTGGTACCATACCTCAGTTTTTCCAATTTCTCCACATATGGCACATACATTTTCATCCTCCTCACCAAAATCCATGTCATCATTTGATGTTTCAGCATATATAACGTCCACCTCATCATTGGAGTCCTCTGATTCAGAAGGTTCTACTCTTTTTTTACGACTATTTGTAGCTTTTTTCTTCTTGTTTTCTAATTTTTCTTTTTCTTCTTTCTTTTGTAATCTCCTCTGTGCTTTCTCTACGGCCTCACGTTTCTCATTTTCCTTATTTTCAAAATATAGTTTCACTGGTGTGCTAGAAATGAGTAAAGATGGTACTTTTGTTCTCTGCCTCACAGCTCTTTTCTTAGCAATTGGTAAGGGAGGAAGAACACATTGAGATGTAGATGGGCTAGGAGAAGCAACTGATAATGGGGGCTGAACGCTTTGGGATGTTGATGGACCGGGAGAAACATTTGAGATTGATCTTAGTGGTGTCCTCATGACATCAGGAACTGTTGAAAGATTAGATGAGCATTGATTTGATGTTATAGTTGTAACAGATGGAGTAGGAATTGACAAAGTTGTTGGTGTTAGTGGTGGTCCGTGTTCATCTCTATCAGTTGTTTTGGATGGTGCAAAATCTTCATCGGTAAAAATTTCTGCGTTAAAGGGATATATTCCCGTTGCTTTGAATCCGTTAATGGCAATACCTACACTAGCAACTTTTTGAAATGCTTCATTAACTAGTCCAGCTATGTTAGTTAACACTATGTTTTCACCGGGATGTGATGTCATAAAGTTATCACAACATCTGCTGTTAGCGGTTTTAAAGGTCCGTAGAACCTTACATCTAACGGTTGTAACCGGTGCGTTGTATGGGCGGGAAACCCTAACATTTGAATATAATTTTCACGACAAAAAATTATCGCTGGTAAATTTACATGAGATGCGTGATTATCCATTAATAATAATATTGGATTATCTGCACTTGGCATTGTATGTTTTGCCAGATGCTTTAAATAAACCAGAAAGTTATCGGTCGTCATCCATCCGCTGTCGTGAGCTATTCCATCTGATCCAGGTGGGGCTCCATGCATGTAACTTGGTTGCATCCTTTTCTAGGGAATATAAAGAAAGGTGGAATGTAACTTCCAACTGCATTCATCCCACCAACCATTGTGACATTCAAGCCCCTTTCTCCTGACGACAGTTTTATTACCCTACGATTTCCTTTGGTGTAACAACCTTCGGTTGCTTTGTTGACACAGTACTAAAGCCCGTTTCATCAATATTATAAATTTGATTAGGTGAATATTTATATCTTACCATAAGTTCTTCTAATTGAGAAAAAAATGATTGAACATTCTGTTTGTTAAATCCTGTTAATCTGGCAATTGATGTAGCTTCAGGTTTACGTAATGAAAAGTTGCAATACTTCATAAATTGTTCTATCCATTCTCTACCAGCTGTCTTTTTTTCTCGATTAAATCTATGTGCAATATTATGTCCTTCAGCGAACCTATACGCCAGTTTTCCTAACTGCTCCTTTGTTAACCCAAATGCTCTCTTATCAATGTCAATAGCATAATTTTTAAGTTCAAGTAGTTGCTCATTGCTGAAAGTGTTTTTATACCGTCCAGCATTTATAGGAAAATTCTAAAAAGAAATACAAAAATGCAAACTAAACATTCAAGTGGTTCAATTTTTTTACCCCATCTACGTATTTCTGCAAGTAGCGCCGTAAGGTTGACTCAGGAATTCCATATCTTTTTGCTGCTGCGTTTACACTATATTCACCATTTTGGGCACATTCCATTGCTCGTTGTAAATTTTCTTTCGGCCATTTTTGGCGATCCGTTTTTCGACTATAATTCCGCGGCATTTTAGAACCCCTACAAAAAAAAACAAATAAGGAAATATGGCCTAGGAGATAGTATCTAAGGGATACAAAATTGAGAAAACCTTAAAAATATTATAGCCAAAAACAATGAAACCTCATAAGTAGAACATTGCGGGTAAGATGGCGAATTCGCCAACTTGTCCTCAACAAAATTCGTCATCTTACCCACGTCCGCCATTTGTAAAATAATTAAAAATAAACAACATCCTAGTTTATTAACCACAAAATAAGTACTATAATATAATTACAATACAATTAGTTACTTATTACTAAAAAATAATGTTCTTAATACTTACAGAATTCTTTTTACACCTTAATTCAGTACCCGAAAAAACTATAACTGGAAGAGCAGAAACTAAAACACATGCACTACGACGTTTGGGTATGAACTACTGCATTTGAATGTGATTAAATACTGGTTTACTATTTAATACACCACGCATGTACTGCAAACACTGCTCCATCTATTATAAAAATGCCAAAATTGCCAATTCGCCATCTTACCGGCTTCGCCAACTTACCACCCTTTACCCTATGCATAGTCAACACTGATATAAAATTTATACGTGTCCCGAACTAAAAAAAAAATCGATATTAACAAATTACTTATCAAACTGTATAGCAATTTTTGACGGCCCAGTGTTAACGTATTAAAATTTTAAAAGAAAAACATACTTTTTATTATATTATTTAACTTTTACATACCAAAAATAATTAACGCGTAACATCCACTATTAATAAAACTGGAAAAACTTATTAGAGTATCTAAAACTCTTCGGAGCAGTTTTTGTTAGGCGTAATTGCGATTTTATAAAGTTGGTAGCATGGGTGAAGTTATTTTAAAGTAGTGTTTATCGCAATAGTTGCAGAATTGCTCATCAATTATTTTTTATACCACTATGTTTTCTTTACACACAATTTTTAAGAGACATCCAATTTACTCCGCAGTTTTAATTTTCATCGAGTATTTGCAGTCAATGCTGATGAGGTTTGCGAAAAAACATCTGAAAAGTATAGAAAAAATAATATTTTATTAAAGACTATGTATTAATCTATACATTTCGAGGATTTAGCTGAAGTCGTTGCTAAATCTAAATAATGAAAACTACAATCGGGTTGTACTTGTACAGGATCTTATTTTAAAAATGTGATTATAATTTGATGAATTTTTAATCACGTATTCAGTAATAAACAGGTAATGAAAATGGTCGAGCAGGCAAATCACATATAAAGCAGCGTAACTTAATAATAAACTGCGATTCATTTATTATTAATCCTTCTAAAAGAATTATTTTAGCTTCTTCGACAAACGGTTGTAGGTATGCTGCCAAATCAGGTGATTTTCTCTTACGCCAGTTAGTATATCCGAATTGTTTTATAACTATATTTAACACAATAATTTTGAGCTTTAATAGCAGTATTGCTCTATAACCGTTTTTCTCTTATTTTATAACTGAAGGTGTAGTATAGTTTAAGATTTATTATACATACGACAACGCCGCATGAGCTGTGACAAGAACCACAGATAGCACACACGACGTTGCACATTGTTGTACATGTAACATGGCCGGCAGTGCCGTAAATAAAATATAAAATAAATCTAAGTTTATCTAATCCCATCCAACAATTATCATACTACAGAACATGGTGTCAAGTGTGTTAAATTTGAAAAATTAAATTAAAAATTAAATCACGATGGAAGTTAAACAACCACCGTACTTGGAAATAAATAATGCTGACAACAAATCAAGCACATGGAAACGATGGATAAGTAAATTCGAAATTTATATAAATACGTTAACATTACTAAATAAAATTGAAGATAAGGATTTGCCAGCTTTACAATTAAATTTGTTTATGAATTGTGTAGGAGATGAAGGGATTGACATAATTAACGAATTAACTGTGGAACAGAAGAAAGATTATGGTACAATTATTACTGCTTTTAATGATAAATTTAAAATTAAATCCAATTTAACCATGGAAACATTTAAGTTCAATGGTATTACACAAAGTGAAGGTCAAACAATTGATGACTTTCTTAACGAAATTCGGAAGCAAGCTATATTGTGCGAATTTAAGTGCAACTCGTGCCAAGCATCTTATATGGATCGTATGATTAAAGAGCGCTTAATTATTGGTGTTCATGATAAATTATTACAACGAAAGTTAATTAGAGATGATAATACTGATGTCAAGAAAATTATTGAATTCTGTAAAGCAATAGAAATTAGTGACAAATATTCCAAAGCGTTAAATCCAGAAGTTACAATTAACAGAGTGAAAATTATTAATAATTGCACCAAATGCCTACTAACACATGAAATAAATAAGTGTCCAGCCTTCGACAAAATATGCATTAGTTGTGGAAGAAGAAATCATTTTGCTAAAGCGTGTCCTATTCAAAGAAATAACAAGGAACAAAACCGACAATATAATAAATATGGATATGATCAAAATAAATATGGTCATTCAAGTCGACAATTAACACCAGGCAGAGGAAAATTCGAAAATGGAAATGCAGATCGAGTGGCTCCAATACAAAACAGAAGAAAAGAAATACAATGTGATAATTTATTAACTGAAGAAGAAGCCCAGCAGGAAGAAGAATTTGTAGAAGAATTGCAAATAAACCAAATCAAAGAGAAACAGAGATTATCAAAAGGATGGTATAAAGAGATTCAAATTAAAAGTAAGTCGTTTCAAATCAAAATTGACACAGGAGCAGATGTTAGCGTATTACCAAAATCAGTATTTGATCAATTAAACTATAATGATGAATTACAAATTATTCCTACAAATGCAACGCTGATTTCCTATGGCAATTTTAGATTAAAACCGTTAGGCATAGTAAATTTGGAGTGTAGATGTAATAAAATAAGAAAAATAATTTCTTTTATAGTAGTTGACTGTAAAAAATCGCAACCCTTGTTAGGATTGAATGAATGTATAGAATTTAAAATTATAAAAAGAGTAGATCAAGTTGAAATGAAATGTTTGTTAAAGGATGACGTTTTTAGAGAATTTAAAACTGTTTTTGAAAATGTAGGTCAAATACCAGGTGAAGTTAATATCAAACTCAAAGATAATTATGTACCCATAATACAATATGAACGAAAAGTACCATTGGCATTGCATGATAATTTAAAAACCACTTTAGATAGTCTTGAAAAGAAACAAATTATTAGTAAAGTAAATTATCCTACGGAATGGGTACATAACCTGTTATTAGTTGAAAAACCAAATAAAACTTTGCGACTATGTTTAGATCCTAAACCACTCAATCAGTACATTTGTCGAGAACATTATTTAATACCAACATGTGAAACAATTATAAGTAAACTAAGTGGAAAAACAGTATTTACTGTTATTGACATGACTGAAGGGTTTTGGCAATTAAAATTAAATCAGAGTAGTTCAGATTTATGCGTCTTTAGTACCCCCTTCGGAAGGTATAAATTCTTAAGAATGCCTTTTGGATTGTCATGTGCCCCAGAAATTTTTCAGAGAAAATTGTATCAAATATTTGGTGATATTCCAGGCGTCGACATTTACTATGATGATATAATAGTTTCAGCTAAAGATGAAAATGAACATGATAAAATTATTAGAGAATTATTTACTAAGGCAAAGGATAATAATATTAAATTTAATTTTGCAAAATTACAATATAAAATGCATAAAGTTAAATTCTTAGGTCAAATAATATCAAAAGATGGAATAACACCTGATTTAAAAAACATTGAAGCAATAAAAGCTATCGAATCACCAAAAAACAGAATTGAATTATTGCGAATATTAGGAATGTTAAAATTCTTTTCGAAATTTATACCCAATTTATCAAGCCTTACTGACAATATGCGAAATTTAACAAGAAATGGTGTAGAATTTATTTGGAGTAGCGAACACGAAGTAGAATTGATTAAACTTAAACAAATTATTACAACTGAACCAGTATTAAAGATTTTTGATCCATACAAACAAATTGTAATTCAATGTGATAGCTCAAGTAAGGGCATGGGCGCTTGTTTGCTACAAGATGGGCATCCAGTTTATTTTGCATCGCGATCGCTCACGGAAGCCGAAGTCAGATATGCGCAAATAGAAAAAGAACTTTTGGCGATAGTATTCTCATGTAAAAAAATGCATTATTATGTATATGGCAAAGAAATAATCATTCAAACAGATCACAAACCTTTGGTTTCTATATTTAAAAAAGATATAGGTAAAGTGTCTTCAAGATTACAAAGAATGTTGTTAAAACTTTTAAAATATAATTTAAAAATTACCTATGTACGTGGGAAAGAAATGTTTGTTGCGGATACTTTATCTCGTGCTTATCTAGTTGAAAATGCAATTGAAGATCCCGAAATGGAATATGTGGTACATTCTCTAGCAGATAAAATTCCATTTAGTAAAGAAAAAAAACTTATATTACAAAAAGAAACACTAGAGGATAATTGTTTAAAGAAAGTTGTAAAGTACTTGAAATCTGAATGGCCTGATAAACGTTTATTGGATAATGAACTAAGGTACTACTATAATATAAAAGATAAATTAAAAGTATCTCAAGGTATTTTGTTTGTGGATTGTAAAGTAGTGATTCCTTTTTCATTAAGATTAGAAATGCTTAAAAGAGTGCACGAAGGTCATTTCGGTATTACCAAATGCAAGTTAAGGGCAAGGCAATGTTTAATTTGGCCGAATATTAATAGTGATATAGAGAATTTTGTTAATTCTTGTTATACGTGTCAGAAATTTCAACCATCTAATCAAAAAGAACAAATTGTTAACCATCCACAACCTAATCGACCGTGGAAATATTTGTTTACTGATATTTTAGAGTACAATAAACAAAACTTTATAGTATTAGTTGACTCATTCTCGAAATGGATTGAGGCAAAACAAATAAGAAATAAAAATGCTAGTGATGTCATACAGTTTTTAAGTGATTTAATGACTAAATTTGGCTCACCCGAAATTTTGTATGCCGATAATAACCCATTCAATAGTAAAGAGCTTAGAGAGTTCGCTGAAAAATTTAATTTTAGGCTAGAATTTTCAAGTCCGTATCATCACAAGTCAAATGGTCCTGCGGAAAAAACGGTTAAGATAGTAAAAGACATTTTAAAGAAAAACAATGATGTTAAAAATCTAAATTACTATATAAGAGAGTATAACAATAGCCCACTCTCAATCGGTTATTCACCAGCTCAACTTTTGTTAAATAGGAGTTTAAAAACAAATCTTCCTATACATGATAGTAATTTTACACCAAAATTGCATAATAAAAATATTATGAAACAATTAGAACAACAACAAACTAAACAAAATTATTATTATAATAAACAAGCAAAAAACTTACCGCCTTTGGAAAATAATGAAAATATTTTAATTCAAACAAAATCAGAATGGGTAAAAGGAAAAGTAATAAGGAAGTACAATAATAGATCTTACATAGTAATGAATGAGCAAGGTAACCAATACAGACGTAATAGAGTATTTTTAAGAAAAACTAGAGTTAATGTTGATATTAATCCTAATTATGATTTAGTATATGACGATTATGATTTAACAAATGTTAACAATAATCCACCTGTAACTAATAATGAGAATGCAAATAATTCTAGTTGTAGTGAAAGTAGTAGACCTAAAAGAAATGTAAAGCAACCTGCTTATTTATCCGATTACATATAGTTTCAGTTATTTGTATTTAACATGTAAGTAGTTTTAAGTTTTATTTGTTTTTGTCAAGGGAAGCGTGTAGTATAGTTTAAGATTTATTATACATACGACAACGCCGCATGAGCTGTGACAAGAACCACAGATAGCACACACGACGTTGCACATTGTTGTACATGTAACATGGCCGGCAGTGCCGTAAATAAAATATAAAATAAATCTAAGTTTATCTAATCCCATCCAACAATTATCATACTACAGAACAGAAGGTTTGTGTCCTTTTAATTAACAGTTATATTGAAACTTTCGTTGTGAGTAATCTGATGCAGAAAGCGAAATTGTTATATAATATTACTAATACAACAATTATATAACGTAGTCACACACTTTATTAAAACAGTTGTATAAAACAGTTCTAAAGTGATAAATGACATAGCATAAATCAATTAATATTTGTAAGGGGCGACTGTCTTATAACCGTATTATATAAACGTTTACAAAACACTTTTATACTTATCTCATAAGCAGTTTTATAATTTTGTTGTAAGAACGTTCTAAACATCGATTTAAAAAACAATTTTAAATAGATAACAAAATAATTTTCCAGACAACTTTAATAGAATCATTTTACATTTAGAAAGCAACAACATAACTACAATAAAATTGAAAAGTTTTCAAACTTAAGAATTATAAAACCACTTTGTTACTTAGGCTAGTTTCATAACCTTTTTCAGTATAATCTTATTAATTTTTTTGTGTATTGTAATATTTATCATCTGTTTGCTAAAGTAATAGTACTAATAATTAGAAGCTTAGTGTTTTTCGTATATCAGCTGATGCAATAAGGTAAATTTTTGAAAAAAAAACTAATACCTTTATATACATCGGTTGAATTATCTAGATGTAAAAATTGGCTTAGAAATAGCGATCGTACAGATTTGATCACAAAGGATGGTAACTATTGTTACAACCAAGTCAAAATATGTAGCAGTAATTTTGAAGATGGGATGTTTTCGTCATTACTGAAAAATCAATTAAATTGAGATACTGTTTACTTATTTGAATCAATACAGTAGAAATTAATGCATCACGGGTAGACTGTTGTAAGTTTTAAAATTAAAACAATTAACATTGATATATAGGTTCTTTTTAAAAACCAATCGTGTACATATAAAACGTTTTCTTTCAGTTTCAAAATCTATCAAGTTCTACAATTTAGGGTGAGACGTAGGGTACGTAGTTTAATTATTACTTTAAAGTTTCTTTCTTATTAATCAAATGTGTCATTGTAGGTTACAAGTACAACCCGATTGTAGTTTTCATTATTTAGATTTACCAACGACTTCAGCTAAATCCTCGAAACGTATAGATTAATATACATAGTATTTAATAAAGTATTATTTTTTCTTGGTTTTTTTGATGTGTTTTTGCAAACCTCATCAGCATTGACTGCAAATACACGATGAAAATTAAAACTGCGGAGAAAATTGGATGTCTCTTAAAAATTGTGTGTAAAGAAAACATCGTGGTATCAAAAATAATTTATGAGCAATTCTGCAACTATTGCGATGAACACTTCTTTAAAATAACTTCACCCATGCTACCACCTTTATAAAATCGCAATTACGCCTAACAAGATACTCTAATAAGTTTTTCCAGTTTGCATTAGGAGTTCTGTATATTTTGATTTCAATATACAATTTTATTAATAGTGGATGTTGCACGATAATTATTTTTGGTATGTAAAAGTTAAATAATATAATAAAAAGTGTGTTTTTCTTTTAAAATTTTAATACATTAACACTGGGCCGTCAAAAATTTCTATACAGTTTGATGAGTAACTTGCTAACATCGGTTTTTTAAGTTCGGGACACACTCAAATCAACTCGTGGTAACTAGCGCAAGAAAATTTTTTGGAACAAACATCAAAGGTGCCGACAAGGAAAGCATTATACTGTACTAAAACTGTTTTGCATTGAACACTGCCAAAATTCTGTGGTATGGCAGACACTGCTGGTAGTCATCTGATAATACAGAACATAATAAACGTGCAACTGACTTTGAGCAAAATTTACAAAAATATGGGTGAAAAATCAACAAAAATTTGTCGAATTTGTTCACTAGAAATAGTAGAAACTGAGCCATATTACTTTCTGAATAACGACAATAACTTAATGCTACAATTCAAATTGTTGAACCTTCTACCAAAAATTGTAAGTACAACTAATTATATTCAATCGAGTAACATATAAACATCCTTACAGGATCTAAGCGTCACACTGAATCCAATTGCTTGTAACAGATGTATGATTGCCATTGAAGAAATATATGAATTTAAGCAGTTTTGTATCCAAACCGAAACAACTGTAAGAAAGTTACGACAACAAGGTGTAATTAAAGAGGAGTTGGGAGCTGATATTAAAGTCGAACTTTCAAACTTGCAAGTCATCAGGGATAACTGCTTAGAAATCAATAAGGATGTGCTTGTATGCATTGAGCAACCTTCAAAAACAAAATTGGTTTATTGCTACAACTGCAATTTTAGTACTAACAAAAAGACTATTTTAATTCGACACCTGCAAGCGCAACACACTGGTAGAAAACCATTTAAATGCAATATATGTGATTACTGTAGTAACCAAATGGTACATTTAAAAAGGCATATTCGTACGCACACTGGTGAAAAACCATATAAATGCAATATATGTAATTACTGCTGTACCACCAGTTCGTGTTTAAAAAGGCATATGTGTACGCACACTGGTGAAAAACCATTTAAATGCAATATATGTAATTACTGTAGTAACCGAATGGTAAATTTAAAAATGCATATGCGTACCCACACTGGTGAAAAAATACTTAACTGCAATATATGTGATTACTGTACTAACTATGTCCACCATTTAAAAACGCATATGCTTAAACACACTGGTGAAAAACCATTTAAATGCAATATATGTGATTACTGCTCTACCACCCAGTGGGATTTAAAACTTCATGTACGTGTGCACACTGGTGAAAAACGATTTAACTGCAATATATGTGATTATCGTAGCAATCGATTGTGTTATTTAAAAAAACATATGGGTAAGCATAGTGGTGAATAACGATTCAAATGCAATACTTCGCGTTATTTGTAAAAGACTTGTGGGCGGAGCTTCTCTGCGCGACCTAAATACATTGGAGTGGTAAAACGCCTATTATTGTATTACAACAGAAAACAGTGGCATAACATTCAAGTGTTCAATTAGTTCAAGATAATGCATTTCGAATGTAAGTACTTTGTGAACAACTGCTAGTCAACCTTAAAAGCCTGGAGTACAATGAACGCGCTCTTGACGCCGACTAATGCGCATGTAGAAAGAACTGCATAGAACGTTTACGTGAATGCGTTCTAAACCATAAAAAAGTATTAAAATTTTAGTTTTCTTGTGTTTTTACTTGCTCTATCAACTATAACTAAATAATCACTCATTTTTTTATTAGGCAAACTAGCACAAACAGCAATGTGAGGTTATGTGCTGTTGCGTTGAGCATTCAAAGCGCGTAAAAGTAATTTAAGCTGCGCCAATTACCTAGCACAATTTTAACATTTGTTCGCGTCAAAAGCACGTTAGCTTCGCGTTCATTGTATTCCAGGCTTTAGTTTTAATTTGTTATTTAAATTAGTGGTTGTTAGTTCAGTTATTTATAAGTAAAATAGTTCTTGTTTGCTTCATCATCTCAGCAACTTGCATCCACTGTTGGTTTCTAGACTTATGATTGGCTAACGCTGACCCTGTTTTACACACGAAATTGCAATAATTTGGTAAACATAACCTATTTTATGTAAACATTAGTAGGGAGTTATTGCACGCGTTATGATTGCTTTCCCTTATTAAGGCAAACCTTATTTTGACATTTACGTGTGCGCAGAAGTTTTTATTAAATAAGGGAACCTTAATAAAATACTGCCTTCCCTTATTTACGAACGAATACGGTAAGAATTTAAGGTGACGTTATATCCCTTATAGCGTCATCTGATAATAATCTTAACCTCCAAAGTTTGTTTACGTTGGTAGTTTTAGAGGTAAACATAAAAAAGAAAATGAGTACGAGTGAAAAAAAAGCGAGACTACATAACAGCCAGTGCTGTAAATAGATAATTTTTAAATTATATAATATATATATATATATTTATATATAATTAATTTTTTTTTCAAAAATTATCTAGTATTAGATAAACTATTCAAACTTTATATTGTAATTCGATGGGCATTTATTTCAATAATACATAAGGATACATAAAATGTGACCGCTGCTTTTTTTAAACTTAATGTATATCATCATGTGTATATACTAACTTAGTTCTTTTTGTACTACCAATGGTTCTACCAACTTAACTAACGCGCGTAATTTGAAATTTAAAAATGAATTACTACAGTTCGGTCTATCCTGACGATTGATCGTCTCGATCAACACGTCATTTACATAGTTAATCTTATTCAGTTCCCTGTAATCAACACATAATCGTTTTCCGCCATTTTTTTTATTGACTAAAACAATGGGGCTGCAATAAGGAGAATAGCTAGGTCTTATTATTTGTTTTTCTAACTACCCGTCTAATATTGTTTGTAATTCGATTTTTTCCGAGAAAGCTAATTTCCTGGGTCTAACTGAAAAGGGTTGATCATGTTTTAAAACAATTTTCATTTCGTAATCTAACTCGGGTTTATCGAACTTTTCTGCGTGTAAGTATCTATCACAAATAACCGTCTCAACATCGCTTTTTGTAACATAATCTAATTTTGGGTTTATATTAAGGTCACTCTCCTTTACATTACAATCAATAAGCATAATTTCCTCTAATTCAGTATTTTCATACCGATCATCACAGTTAGTGTAATCATAATATGTGACGACCAAAGTATCGCCTAACACAACTTTTATATTCGGTAAACTTGTGAAATCTCTACCTAAAATTGCCGGAAACGACATAGTGTCATCCGCAACAACGTGAAATACAATATTCATAGGCCTATCATTTACAAAAACCTTCCTATCGAAAATTCCAACAATATTTAATTTAGCGCCATTAACACCATAAAAATCTTTGTTAAAATTATTTAAATCTGTGGAATATGCGTAAGTAGGTAAATACTGCGCTTTAATGATACTAATAGGACTACCTGTATCTAACATAGCCTGTACCGAAATGCTGCTGCCCTCTTCGTCAAGCTGGAGTTTTACTGGTATTTCGTAAATGTTTGGTTTCTTTTCCGTAATCATCATGGTGGTGGTGGTGCTGTCGGGTGTTGTCTGCAACCCTCGTATTCTTTCATTTGTCGACCTATCTGACGTTTGTCTCCAATTTGAAGATGTTGAATTTCTATCTGAAGTGTAACGTCGTGAACTAGGGCATTCTCGTATTACATGATCTCTCGAGCCACATCCATAGCAACTTCCACGTTATCTTTTTGGTTTAGTACACTGGGAAGAAACATGCCCGTCCCTATTACAATTAAAACAGCGTACATGTGTCGTAGCGTTGTTTACAATACTGGTGCTTCTAAACGTCGGTCTTGCACTTCCAATTGGTGTTTGGTACCGTTCTATCGATGTAATTTCATTCATTTTCACTAATAATTGATTGAGACTTGTAAAATCTTTCATTCTTGCGAGGGCTTGTAAGTGTGGATTATCAAATCCATCAATAATATGCGTGATTAAATTATTTTCAGGAATGTTTAACTTATTACCTAATAAGATTTTGTCTGAATAATAATCCATAAACTTTTCGTTGCGTCTCCAACGTCTATCTTCGAATTTTCTCGTCAAGGTAATTAAATCTTCTCGAATTGAAAACATATTTTCCATTTCCCGTTTTAATTCGTAATATCTTAAAGTCACGTACTCTGGTTTACTATGGAACCACTTTAATGCATGTCTTTTTAATTTTCCAATGACACTTAACATTAATTTATTTTCCTCTACGTTAAATCTTTCTTGCACTTTATCAATTCGCTTAAACCACTGGTCTACATTTTCTTCCGGGCTTCCACTAAATTCTGGAATCAAATTTTGTAATTCGTTGTTTGTAATTTGGTGCGATTCACTCAGATTTGCTGCCCTTACAGCGGTAGCTATTAAATCTTCTAAGGTTACATTAAACTGACCATTAAACTTAATGTATATCATCATGTGTATATACTAACTTAGTTCTTTTTGTACTACCAATGGTTCTACCAACTTAACTAACGCGCGTAATTTGAAATTTAAAAATGAATTACTACAATATAGATAACAAATCATAGATTGAATCATGTAAGCAGTAATAACGATGAAGTTCATTTGAAGAACTACAATGAAATGCGGAAAATTACTGAAAAAAAACATAAATATTGTAACCGAAATTTTACGGGACACTTGATTTTTTTATATATATTATTTAAAAATTTACATTAAAAATTATATATATGCGCAGATACATATAACATATATTTTTGATAGTATCATATATAAATAGATAAAAAATAACTTATATATATAAATTTATATAAATAATTTACAACACTGATAACAGCTTTTAAAATTTCGTTCATTGAAACCGCCAACAAATATCACAAGTACAAAAAACGAAAAAACTAAAATTTAAGAAACAAATGTGAGGTTAAAAATAATGTAGATAACTAATAGCGTGCAATAACTCAATTGTTACCGTCAAAAATAAGTTCTTGCCGTATTAAAGTACGGTAGTATTAATTAACGCTTAACCTTAGAAGACGTTTTGCAATAACTCCCTAATGATGTTTGACAGTTTTTATATTGAACGCTTTTACGCTTTAAACCTTTTTTATGTTATTCTTAAGTGAATAGATAGTTCTTATAAGTATGCTTATAGGAACTCAGTATAACGTTAATAGTCCAGAAAGTGCTATTTTGCAAGTATGAGCATATTTGTAGGCCGAAGTGAAGCCGAGGTCTACAAAAAGCGAATACTCGCAAAATACTTTTAGGACGTGTGATACACAACATTTTTTGTGCTGACCTTTATAGTATAAATTAATTAAAAGCAGTTATTTAAGCATTGATTTTTAATAAAGTTTAATAACATATGTTGATAAAACTGAAACCTGTAATGACAAAACACAATTGTTTTTGACATTAATTTGACAATTACATAATTTTATTACAATTTCACTTATATGAAAATAAAACCATTGTTGTTTTTAGCATTGTAAGATATACCTAAGAAATTTGTTATATTTGTTTAAAAAAATTTTTGTTAGTGCTACTCTAAACAACACAAATAATGGTGTATGTTAATAAATTTGACACATTGACAGATGACGTTTAATTAATTAATGATTACTAGTGTCAACTTTTAGTTATAAAATTCTACTACACTCTACCGGTCTAGGCCGGAAAAGTAAAATTTGCCTTTGCCGTATTGTCGTTTGTGAACCCAAACAAACTGACGTTTCGCAAGACATTGCAGCTTGCGTGTTCATATTAGATGGATGTGTTTCTATTTCCACAGCTTTGCGGATTAGTCTGGGAAACTCCTTTCTACTTTCCCAGACTAATCCGCGAAGATATGGAAATAGAAAAACATCCATGTAATATGAACCGAGAAGACGGTTTAAGACGCCAAATCTTGGCTACTAGTATTATATCCTCTAAGACAAACATCGACTTTCTTGAAAAGAACCCAAACACTTACTCCGAGTAATAACGAAGTCGGTCAAGCAGTAACGGAAAGATAAGGTCCGTTAATCACGTATTGATATAAATCTCGTCATTTACATTTCTTCTTTCAGTGACTTTTACCACTTTGAAGATGCAAGCTGCAATGTCTTGCAAAATGTCAGTTTGTTTGGGTTCACGAACAACAATACGGCAAAGGCCAAGTTCTACTTCTTGTTTTGGCTCTCAAGAAGAGACTAGCACCAAGCCTAAGTCTGGGTGTTTTACTACGACGCGGTCTAAGCCGAAAGTCGCTTATAATCTTATTGAAATTTATTCAATGACAACGGAATTAGATCAAAAACCAGAAAAGATACAGTGCGTTCATCTTCTTCATTATATGAAGGACGAGGCAATTACAGTGTATAATAGTTTCACATTCCAAGAAGTTGATAAAAATAAAATTGCTGCATTAACACAAAAATCTGAAGACTACTTCGTTCCAAAAAAGAATGCTACGCTTAAACGTAGCAAATGCTTCATCGCGAAAAAAATGAGTGAAACTACAAAACAATTTATAACATTCTTAAAAAATCAAATACAAAAATGCGACTTGGGAGATACAAAGACACAGGTAGAGTTGGTAAAAACAATGCTATGAATAGGAATAAAAGATAAACCAACAAAGGAAATTTTAATCCATAAAGAAGAGGAGATAGCTTTAGAGAAGGCGATTGAGTGCTGCGTAATAACGGACAAATAAAAGAAATGAGAGATGATAAACCACCGCATAAACAGGAAATAGCCGCCATTAACCGACCAAACCAAGTAAGAAAATACAAACAAGATAATTTCAATTCATCAACGACAGAGGGCACCAGACATCAGGTAATGAAAGCTAACACAAGTTTAATAAAAAATTGCACAAAAACTAAATCACTTTGCAAATGTATGTAGATATAAAACTAGAAGGGTTAATGAAGTTTTTGATGACTACAAAGATAAATATTTATCAATCGATGCCATAAATAGAAAATAAGTTACGAATCTTTAATAGACGAATATAAAAGTTTATTCAATGGAATAGGTAAAGTAGAAAAAAAACCGTGCCATATTGAAATTGAACCAAATGCTACACCGATTGTGAACCCCATCAGAAATATACCATTTGCAATACGAGACTCGTTCAAAAATTGCCTAGATAATTTAGTAGCTTTAAATATTATTGAATGGGTAGAAGGGTGTTCCGACTGGGTTAATTCATATGTTTTAGTGAAAAAGAATGATGATTCGTTAAGGATTTGTCTTGATCCAAAAAGTTTGAACTCTGTAATTAAATGTCAAAAGTACAAATTATCAAATATAGACATCATTTCTAATTTAAACGGATCGACTTAATTCATAATACTAGATGCCACGAGTGGATTTTGGAATATAACATTAGATAAAGAATCCATTAAATTATGCACGTTTGGAACTATATTTGGTCGATACAGATTTTTAAGAATGCCATTTGGTATCAAAACAGCTACCGAAGTGTTTTAGGAAAGATTTAAAAAAATATTCGAACAAAAAGGTGTTGAAATCTACATCGATGACATCCTAGTTCATGTAAAAAATAAAGACGAGCACGATGAAAGATTGAAGAAAGTATTTAAGAAAGGCAAGGAAAATAATATCAAATCTAATTTACAAAAATGCAAATTTGGTCTTGATGAAGTAACGTACCTGGGACACAAATTCTCTAAGCACGGAATCTCGTTAGATAATAAACAAATTACAGCGATAATTCCTGAACCAAAGAATAAGAAGGATGTTCAAAGATTTTTAGGATTAGTCACTTATGTAGGGAAATTCATCCAAAACTTATCTGAAGAAGCGAAGCCTTTAAGAGATCTTATCAAAGAAGAAAATTTTTGGGAAACAGAACAATAGCGAGCTTTTCAAAAATTAAAATAGTTAATAACAAATGAACCGCTACTCACATATTTTGATCCAAATAAGAATACAACATTGTCAGTAGATGCATCGAAATATGAACTAGGAGCAGTCTTATTACAACAATGAAAACCATGTGCATATGCGTCATGAACAATGACTTAAACACAACAGCAATATGCGCAAATTGAAAAGGAGCTCTTGGCCATATGCTTTGGTATTAACAAATTCTATCAATACGTTTATGGTAAGAAGGTGACAGTTGAAACTGATCATAAGCCGTTAATTTCAGTTTTTAAAAAACAATTAAACGATTGTCCCGCAAGACTTCAACGAATGTTATTGTCGTTACAAAAATATGAAATAAATTTAATTTATAAGCCAGTAAAGATTTGGTAGTTGCCGATGCACTATCTAGAGCAACTTTATTTGGACTTTTTTACGACAAGTTGCATCTCGATGCTCAAGTTTGTTTAATTCAAAAAAAATTGTCGATAACCGATAAAAAACTAAAGAAGTTGGAAAAAGATACTGAAAATGATGAAGAACTGCAACAGATAAAATAGTATGTAAAAAATGGGCCCAAACAAATAAATAAAATTTCTAGCAATCTCAAACCATACTATAAAATAAAATCTGAGATCACAATAGATAAAAACAACTTATTATATTTTGAACAACGAGCAATCATTTCAAAGTCGTGGAGAAACACACCGGTCACTTTGGCATAACAAAATGCATTGCACGAGCAAAGAATGCTGTAGATTGGCCTAATATTACAGTAAATATAAAAAATTTAGTAAACATCAGATGTTATGTTTGCAACCAATTTCAAAATTCAAACAAGAAGGAACCAATGATTGCACACAATATTATTAGAAAACATTGGCAGAAATTAGGCATCGATCTATATGAATTATATAATGAAACATTTTTAATAGTAGTGGACTATTATTCAAAATATCCAGAGATAGTTTAAATAAAAACTTAACATCGGCAAAATGTTATATAAATAAATTAAAATCTACTTTCGCGAGACACGGTATACCCAAAGTAGTAATTTCTGATGGAGGTAAGCAATTTACGAGTATTGAATTTCAAAAGTTTGCTCAGCAGTGGAATTTTAAATCCAAAAGTATTATAATAGAAAACTAGTAGATAAGAAAAGTTATCCGATAAATACTGAAATATGATTTCAAACTTATCCTCAAAGCACTTGGAAAAGAGGAAAAATAGTTGAAAAGATTAGAAATAAAACTAATAAAATAATGAGAGAGAATGGAGTATGCATTACGAGAAATCGCATTTATTTAAGAAAAACCAGCTCACAAACCAATGCAATCTTCATTCTTAAAACCTTTTGTATGTAATTTAGATGATAAGGAAATTGGAAATACAAATACTGAAATTATTAATGAACCAAGTACCAGTACCGATAAAAACAATATTGAAACTGGTACAAGCAATAGAACCACTAGAAAACCATCAACTTTCAAAGATTATGTTTTGTATTAAACAGTATTTGTAATTTTAAAAATGTGTTATGGTAAAAATAAAATAAAAATTAAAATTAATTAAATTAAAAAGAGAAATGTTATAGTATACGCATACAAATGTACAACATTGTATAGTGAGTTGCATACCCAACTTGTAGCGTCATATTTGATTTTGTAAATAAACCAGTTCATACTCAAAACGTCTTTAAGTAAAGACATAACACTGATTACTTTGTTTTCAATATCTGACAAATGAAAACATTAAATTTATCAATAAATACAAAAATAGACATACATAAAAAATCGTAATACAGTTTGCTTCATTACATTTTGGACGTTTAGTTTAGTTCTGTGAAAAAAGTTTTGATTGACTGTTGTCAGTGTGTATAATTATATTGATTTGCTTAACTGCATGTACTAATGGATTCATTTGTTGTAGATCTAAATGATCTTCTATCTGAACCTGTGCTTAACCAAAATGTTTTAAAATATAAGTGACATGTTTAGTAACAATGAATTAATTTGACAGGTGCATCTTGGTAAAGGAGTTTAGCTTCCTATCAAATGTTTGGACAAGAAGGGAATGTACCATTTTCATGAAAGAATTTGCATATGGAGAGGTCACACTAATAAATTCGTCAGCTACTGAAACCGCATGCAACTATCCTAATTGAAAAATTGACAATTAAACAATTTTTTTGTCTTAGATTTATAATATTATCACTCACAGCTCCCCTGCCACCACTACTAAATAAATATTGTTTATATTGATGTCTTTTTCTTGAATTTTTTATTTTTCAGCGCGTGCTAACCTGAAGCAATTTAAATATTAACGACCTATTTGTTGGTATTAATAAAGAATTCCTGATAGAAAGCTTTATATTGGTAATTACTTATTAGAGAAGTATGGGGTTTTTATTGGTTTTAACCTATAAAAAATTAAAATTTTTCTATCGATTTTTAACGAAATAATTGTATAGGTATTTTTTTATTGAATTTTAATAGTTTTAAATGGGACAAAAACCTAACTTATTGGATCTAATTAAATAAAATATTTTTGGTTTCTATGTGTTTATTTTCACAAGTCTAGTCATTTTTCAACCAAATTTAAAGCGGGATTCAGACTATGCATTTCTTCACGCAATTTTTGATGCGCAACTAAAATGGCTCTATTAGAACAGGTTCTAAATTCGCGCATTTCCATGCATGCATTTCTGGAGTTTTTAGGAATATTCAGATTTGTGATTCGTTTTGCCACAGAGCACGAGGTTTTGCGTGGTTTTGTCACATAACCTTATATAATCTATTTTGTGTATTTACTGTGCTTTTTTTAACTAAATAGTATATTAAAACCATTAGAAATACTATTTACGTAGACACGTGAGATAACAAGATTTAATCGCTGCATACGAAGCACAACCGGTTTTGTACGTGACTTCCATATAAAACATTATAAAAATAAAATAAAACGTTTGCAAGCGATTCAAACAATAAAAACGTTGTTTTATTATCACTAAAGTTCGGAATTCTATGCAAAAAATATTAACAAAATATGACAAAAAATATGCAAGTTATTATGCTAAAATATGAAATTATACATGACAATTATGCATATTTTTTATACGAAGCAAAAAAACAAAATAAAACAGAACATTTATTTTCAATACATTTACAACTATTCTGTAACGCCTTAACTTAGATTTTGATACCCAAACACCTATTAAAATACAATAATTAACAGTTTTTTTAAATTAAACTTTAGAATTTATTGTTACAATAAATGACTAACATTTTTTCTATATTTTCAGGTAACAGTCTTTGCCGGTTATCTGTTAATATGTTTTTATATAAAGAAAAACTACGCAATATAGAACTTTAAAAGTAAATAATTGTCAGATCATTATCAGAAAGTGAATACCTGCTAATCCTTAAACCTGTATAACAATAATGTTCTTAGAAATATTGTTTCAAAGTAAAGCCGTTTACAATAGTTCTATATAATTTGTGGCCTTAAATGGAAAAAAGATTAGTCGTTGAAAATACAAAAATAATCCGTTGTAAAAATTCGCATTTGCAATACTGAATAATATTTATCAGTTTTAAATGCAAAGATAAAAATATGTTAAGTAAGTTTTCGGAATAGATTAAAATATGAAACAAATAAGAAAATTTTAACAATAATATAAGATGAATATGATGCTTTCATAAAAATGTAATTTTTATTTAAATATGAAAAGAATCGCGAAATATGATGAAATATGCATTTTTATGAAATTTCATATAGTTCCGTTCTTTAATTATCACATTCATTAATCCATGGTTTTACCCACTATCTTTTCTTTCTTGGTAATAAAGCAAGACGGCGTGCTGCAGTTATTAGAACCAACAATAAAAGTTCTTCTTTATCAAACATTTTTTTATTTATAGAAACGGTAATGCCCTGTACTACAATAAACAAATACAATAGTGTCCTTATGATCATATAAATAATAAATTTGATTGTATAAGCTATAAGTTAGTGTTTGACAGTTAGTTGACCCTCAGTTGACTTTTATTCTGTAGTGTCACCATCACCAACATAAAAAGTAAAAGTTGCCACGTTTACAAAACCCTAGCGAACAATTTAGTTTCAAGATTTTAATTGCACAGTGTGAATGCTCTGTACATCATGCATCAAAGCTTGCAGCAACACCATCAGAGATGCGGCAACGTAATGCATAGTATGAATCCCGCTTAAGAGCTTTGCAACACCATAAGTCCATATTGACGATTTTTATTATACAATTGAGGTCACCCAATTTGAATCAGAAGTACTGAAGCATTCGTTTATAACATTTATTAAAAACTTTTCTTTTTTTCTTCTAAAATTAGCGCCCACAGTCACGCCCCCTCAGGTCACTTGTTTGCTACTACTACGTAACTACGTTGCATTGAACACTGCCAAAGTTCTGTGGTATGGCAGACACTTACTATTTGGTACTGATTACTCTTTGTTGTGCTTTGGGTGTTGATAATACAAAAGATAACAAAAGTGCAACTGTCTTTGAGGAACACTGAGCAAGAACTACGAAAATATGGGAGAAAAATCAACCAAAACTTGTCGAATTTGTTCACTAGAAATAGTTGAAACCGAGCATCATTACTTTCTGAATAACAACAATAACTTAATGCTAAAATTCAAATTGTTAAACTTTCTACCAAAAATTGTAAGTACTGATTATATTCTATTGAGTAACATAAACTTTCTTACAGGATCTAAGCATCACACGAAATCCAATTGCCTGTAACATATGTATGATTGCCATTGAAGAAATATATGAGTTTAAGCAACTGTGTATACAAACCGAAACGACTGTAAAAAGCTTACGACAACAAGGTGTAATTAAAGAGGAGTTGCCAGCCGATAACATTAAAGTCGAACTTCCAAACTTGCAAATCATCAGCAATAACTATTTCGAAATCAATAATATTGTGCCTGTATGCATTGAGGAACCTTCAAAAACAGAACTGTATTATTGCTACAACTGCAGCTTCAGTACTAACAAAAAAACAATTCTGATTCGACACCTGGTTCATGAAAATGTTAAAGTGCAACACACTGATAGAAAACCATTTAAATGCAATATATGTAATTACTGCTGTACCATCAAGTCGCGTTTAAAAATGCATATGCGTACACACAATGGTGAAAAACCCTTTAAATGCAATATATGTGATTACTGCTGTACCACCAGATGGCGTTCAAAAATGCATATGCGTACGCACACTGGTGAAAAACCATTTAAATGCAATATATGTGATTACTGCTGTACAACTAAGTGGCATTTAAAAATGCATATGTGTACGCACACTGGTGATAAGCCATTTAAATGCAATATATGTAATTACTGCTGTACCACCAAGTCGGATATAAAAAAGCATATGCATAAACACACTGGTGAAAAACCATTTAAATGCAATATATGTGATTACTCCTGTACCACCAAGTCGCGTTTAAAACTCCATATGCATGTGCACACTGGTGAGAAACCATTTAAATGCAATATATGTGATTCCTGCTGTACCACCAAGTCATATTTAAAAGTGCATATGCGTATGCACACTGGTGAGAAACCATATAAATGCAATATATGTAATTACTGCTGCATCACCAAGTCGGCTTTAAGAAGGCATATGCGTAGGCACACTGATGAGAAACCATTTAAATGCAACATATGTGATCAGGGTTGTAAAGAAAGTGAAAGTTTGAAAAAGCATATGCATAAGCACACTGGTGAAAAATCATTTAAATGTTATCTTTGTGATTATTGCTGTTTCACCAAAGGGTCTTTAGACAGGCATATGCATAAGCACACAGGTGAAAAACCGTTCGAATGCAATATATGTGATTACTGCTGTACCACTAAGTATAGTTTAAAAATGCATATGCGTAAGCATACTCATGAATAAGGACAGAAATGCAAAGCGGAGCTTTTTTTACGATTTTCTAAATACATTGGCGTATTAAAACGCCAATTGTTGTATTACTACATAAAACCAGCGTTGTTCCGCTACTAAAATTTTGTGTACCTCAATCTAGGGGATTTTAGTGTCTATTGAAAAAAAATTGTGCCACACTGAATATCTAGTTTTTCCGACGATTTTGAACAATCGTACGTGAAGAATGTCATGCATTAGCATCACGTAGAGAAGTCACAGGAAAAAAAATCAATTTTGTTTTATGAATTCCTACTATATAAAAAATGTAACTATATACGATAGCAGGAATGACAGTGCAAATCCAAAATTGTAGTTGGCAAAAAAATCCCCAGATTTTTACTGCCAACTGAAACAGTATCTCTTGTTCACTCTGTACTTGGGGAGGAAAAAATTCGTGACAAATTGTGCCAAATTTAATAAATTTTTGATTGTTCGTCACAACTATGCCACCTTGAACACCACTGCATAATACAGTGGCGTAACGTTAAAGTGTTCAATTTAGTTCAAAATCACGTCTTTAAAATGTAAGCACCTTGCGAACGACATGACCTGATTGCTTTTAAAAAATGGGTATAAAGACTCAGCTACTTTCAAATTTGTCTCGCCATTCGATATTGCAGGTAGTAGATAATGCCTCCTATGACAATAAGAGCTATAAGTATATACAAATCAGATTCCTTGTTACAAGAGATAGAGAGAATTCGGTACTACGCCTACCTTCATATCATACAGAATTGAACTCGATTTAAAAATATGCGCTCAGGTTAAACATTGTGTAGCAATTCATAATATAGGCAGTGTTGTAAATAGATAATTATTAAATTATATAGATACAGATAATTTTTTTTTGTTTCAAAAATTATCTAGTATTAGATAATAGATAAAATATTCAAACTTTATATAGATAACAGATAATAGATGAAATAATCTAGGTAGATAGAGTTCATTTGAAGAACTACTATAGAATGTGGGAAATTACTGAAGAAAAACATACATATTGTAACTTAAATTTTACGAGACACTGGATTTTTTATAAATTTTATTTAAATAATTGAAATAAAAAATTATATATATACAGATACATATAACCCATATATTTTTGATTGTATCTAGATACATATAAATAGATAAAAAATATGAATCTAGATTCATTTATCTATATAAATTTATATACATAATTTACAACACTGAATATAGGTAGTCAAAACAAGAATCAACTAACGTCGTTAACAAGAAAAGCATTGGTTGAAGTAACTAATGAAAACTGGGCTGCATTTTGTGCTCATGTGTTTGGATAGATTCATATTCACTGTCGATACTGGTTCTTCTGACGAAAACATCAATGTGGACTCAGATGACGATTTGAATGTTACTCCATTAATACAGTGTTGGGATGTACCTAGGTAAATGTACCTAGGTACAAGTACCTAGGTAGTTTTTGTGTACCTAAGTACCTAGAAAGGTACTTTTTAATTTATGTACCTGTACCTAGGTACTTTTTAGAAAGTACCTTTGTACCTAAGTACCTAATAAAATAGGTACTTTTAAGCGTACATGTATTGTACACTTTATATATTTGTTTCGGATTTAATCACATTTGAAATTACTAAAATCTTCCAAAAATAGTACATGACCTACGCATATTTTCCTTAATGATAGCCGAAGGGTACCGCTAAAGTGTTAAAACAGCCCTCGGATGAATCATTTTATCATTTACAACAATGCAATCGGACTGTTAACATGAGTAGCCAGGGCACGCCAGGGTATCAAACCGAATGCGATAAATTTCGAAACGTAATAATTTGTATAAAATAGAAGATGATTTTTAGAGAAAAGAGTTGTGGAGTTCTAGGAAAAAGCAAACAATTATAACTGATTATATAACACAATGACATTATAATAAAATTTATTACGAATCGTATTTCTGCTTATATAAACAATACGTGCTTAATGACTTATTCTAAAAATGACATATTTGAGTTTGTATTATACTAAATTACATAAACATAGCCGAGAACATAAGTATAACGGGTATAACCAACGGTATAACATAAATGCTGTAAGCACGACCTCAACGAAAATTAAGGTGTCGTATACGTCAAATAGCCATAAGTCTTTTCGGATAAGTACAAAATGATCGAAAAACATTTAAGAAGAAGTAATCCTATTTTTATTATTAAATAATGCACTTTATACAATAAACAACAATAGCATTGCTCAATAAACTGCAATTACAAAAGTTGTATAAATTTTAATATCTTAACTGAGATTCACACCAGCTACTGTGTGTCAACAGGCATTAATATAGTAGCGTCGTTGATTGATTTCAATCATTTCATGCATTTTATAGCTGTACTTATTTCTATCGTTTTTCAATGAGATCGCACAAATAAGAGTTGGCTTACTAAATTTGTATTTTCTATGATTATAAATAAGTACCTAAAATTCTAAGGTACTTTTTTTTTGTACCTGTACCTGTACCTAGGTACGTTTGCCAAATCTGTACCTGCACCTGTACTTAGGTACTTTTAAATAAATGTACCTGTACCTGTACCTAGGTACCAAAAAATCAGTACCTGTCACAACACTGCATTAATATATAATAATGTATTACTTGTATAGAATTACATACCTACTGAGGACAAAGCTGACTTGGCAGAGAAGAGTGAAGGGAATAGGAAGGCGAGAGAACGGGAGCGAGTCAGTAGCACCGGGCGCGTGAAGAAGTGTTGAGTGTCGTGATTTAGTCGCAGATTGATTATTTCATTATATTATTTTACTATTAATGTATATTGTGTTTGTTCTATCATTAAACATTTTGAAAACGAACCCGTGTAAAGTGATTTAATAGCTAACAATAGTAGTTTCCAAATTCAGGTTTTTTTAGCTAGGATTTTAATTTTAGTAGGTGGCGTGGACGTAGAAAAAGCCGCTATCGTTGTAGTATATAAATAATTCACTACTTTAAATGGCTTCCTAATGCCATACGATGTAGCAGTTGGTAGCATGTTTCACCAGAAATTTTACTGGAGTATTGTGTCAGCTGAACGCGACCATTGACTGAATATGTTGAATTTTTACGAGCGGGTACAATTATTATATTTATTTACTTAATAAAGAAAATTAAAATTTTACAAAATAATACATAAACTGCTTTTAATCACACATTTATCATATCATTTTGTTTAAAAAGGCCGTTTAAGGGAGAGTTGGTAGGTGTAAGTGAGGTTAGATTAGTGTTTAAATGAAATAATTTTTTTTTAAACTAAACAAAACTAACATAAGTGATGAGACGTTAATATAAAATGTTTTTAGTGCTTTCCGCAAAACTACATTTCGCGCCCAAATAAGATTAACTTTAATCTTAATTAATTCAAAATATTCTTACTAAATGATGTTTATATTGTCTCATCAAATGTATGAATAATTAGATCGATTCGACTACATCGATTTCTTATGTCAAATAGTAACAAATCGTCAAATTAATTTAATTTATAGAGCCTGACAAA
The DNA here is from genome assembly GCA_035610365.1 of Aquatica leii. Lineage (NCBI taxonomy): Eukaryota > Metazoa > Arthropoda > Insecta > Coleoptera > Lampyridae > Aquatica > Aquatica leii. The sequence goes on from CM069438.1 coordinate 13,750,550, forward strand.
GAACTGATTTTCACTGATAAATAAAAAGTATTGCCAACACGCATTCTTATCAGACTTACAACAGTACCATATCTGTTGTTGTATAGCGGAGAGTTGATGCAAAAAGTTTCATCAACGTACCGTAGCAATGGAGCCACTTTACTGTATTTAATTTTTATCCTTATTTTAAAGTACTTCTCACTTTACTAAATCCCAGCCTTAAATGGTTTTTCACTAATATGCCGATGTATATGTCTTCTTTAATCCCACTTGCTGGTACAGCAGTAATCACATCTATTGGATTAGAATAGTTTTTCACCAGCGTGCGTATGCACGTGCATTTTTAAATATGACTTGGTGGTACAGCAATAATCACATATATTGCATTTAAATGGTTTCTCACCAGTGTGCGTACGCATGTGCTTGTTTAAATCCGACTTGGTGGTACAGCAGTAATCACATATATTGCATTTAAATGGTTTCTCACCAGTGTGCGTACGCATATGCCTTTTTAAATTCTCTATTTGATTACACCCGTAATCACATATATTGCATTTAAATGGTTTCTCACAAGTGTGCGTATGCATGTGCTTGTTTAAATCGGACTTAGTGTTACAGCAGTAATCACATATATTACATTTAAATGGTTTCTCACCAGTATGCGTACGCAAATGCCTTTTTAAATTTTCTATTTGGTTACAACAGTAATCACACATATTGCATTTAAATGGTTTCTCACTAGTGTGCCGAAGCGTATGCCTTCTTAAATCCCATTTGCTGGTACAGCAGTAATCACATATATTGCATTTAAATGGTTTTTCACCAGTGTGCGTACGTATATGCATTTTTAAATGCGACTTGGTGGTACAGCTGTAATCACATATATTGCATTTAAATGGTTTCTCACCAGTGTGCATATACATATGCCTTTTTAAACTTTCCATTTGGTTACAACAGTAATCACATATATCGCATTTAAATGGTTTCTCACTAGCGTGCCGATGCATATGCCTTCTTAAACCCCACTTGGTGGTACAGCAGTAATCGCATATATTGCATTTAAATGGTTTTTCATTAGTGTGTGTTGAAAGTTCGACTTTAATGTTATCAGCTCGCAACTCCTCTTCAATTACACCTTGTTGTCTTAAGTTTCTTATAGTCGTTTCTGTTTGTATACACAGTTGCTTAAATTCATATATTTCATCAATGGCAATCATACATCTGTTACAGGCAATTGGATTCGGTGTGAAGCTTAGATCCTGTAAGAAAGTTTATGTTACTCGATAGAATATAATCAGTTGTACTTACAATCGTTGGTAGAAAGTTCAATAATTTGAATTGTAGCATTAAGTTATTGTCGTTATTCAGAAAGTAATACTGCTCGGTTTCTACTATTTCTACTGCACAAATTCGACAAGTTTTTGTTGATTCTTCTTCCATATTTTCGTAGATCTTGCGCAGTGTTGTTTAAACATAGTTGCACTTTTATTATCTCCTGTGTTATCAGCATGTTGCTATGTAGCAAGTGTCTGTTATACCACAGAACTTGGGCAGTGTTCATTAATTAAATCGATAACTTAACAAAATAGAATACATTGCTGCAATTTGACAAATTATCGTTTTATTTAATAATTATAAAAGTTAATAATTTGTTTTAATAATGAATACATTAAATTTATCAATAAATACAAAAATGGACATACATAGAAACACGTAATACAGTTTGCTTTATTACATTTTGGACATAAAGAAAAATGTGTTAATAAACAATGAAACACTTAACAAAAATTAGTGGTAATTAACGTTGATTTGAATAAATCAATATTGAATTGTCTGAAGAATAACTATCTGATTCATCGTCATCTGTTTTAGATTTGCCATTGCTAATAATATCTCCAACTAACCTCAAATTGATCACAATGTCTCAGAAATATGAGATATCTCTTGAACGCTCAAGTCAGTTAATAGTTAAGTAGATGGTCTCAAAGATATCACACTTTCTACAAATATTTTGACGCATTGAATATATCTTTGAAATCTTTCTTATGTTTATGAAAACTTCCAAATTTAGGTGTAGAAAAGTAAAATTACAATTTGTTCCCTGAATGGCGCATATCTGTGGACAGTGTAGGCGCATATGTGGCTAAAAATGCAGAATTTATTACTCCAGTTTAGTGTTTAATAACGGTTTAATTTTGGTGCATTGCAACAATTTCAGTGTTTAATAATATTAAAACTATTAAATCTGCATACTATACAATAGCAGGTTATTGGTTAAATATAAAATAGACAAGTAAGTTTTTTTTAAATATGTTTTATTTAAATGAAAAAAAGTATCTACAAATTCACACTTTAGATAAATCTAATTTTTTTAATACAGGATAATTTGTAATAAGTTATTTTGAATAAACCAAAGTTTTAATTGTTTAAGTTTACATATAACCTCACTTTATCAAGTGAATTAAATAAAGTCCAGAGTCAATTTTTATACTGGATGATACAAGAGTAATGGTGGGTTTATATTGAATCATTTAACGTTTAATTTAGAATTTAACGTAAAAGTTAAAATCATATTTTTATTACTACTCGTTCATACTCGTTTTAATTTAATAGATGGCCAACTTCCAACTTTACATTTAATTTAGCATTTAATTTAACATTTTATGAAAATACGCATGCTCACAAACAATATGATTTTACAATCTGGCAAACTTTGTGGTATTCAAATAACTATGTATCAACAACGTTAACATCATAGTTAACATAAAATAGCGTCGATTTCTTTTCTTCTTTTTTGCTAAATATAAAATACCTAAGTTCAATGCCACGGTTAATAATTTCTTCCTTGCAGTTTTTATTGTAAACTTCTAAAAAATTATCAAATAAATAGACTAAGGTTATGTTTTATTTTAATGAAAATTGAATGAATACAAAACAAGTTTACCAACACAAACAACTTTCTTAAAGCAGTTACGCACGCGCAAGAATTTAATTTTAGGGGAATATAAACGCTTAGTTTTTTTCTTAAATTAAATGTTAAATATTTAATATAAACCCACAATTACTTGTATGATGTCACACTAATATGGCGTGCTATTGTCCAAATTTTCAGTCATTTTCAAAATACTATAAAATTAGAAACAATGCCACTTGAAGAAAATAATTAGACTAGTATTCGCAAATACGTCAGGATATTGTATTGGACAGATTAGTTTTGAGTAAAAATTGCAAAACATTTTTAAAATTTATTTAGAGGATTTCAATTTCGACAAAGCTATTATTGTGCTCCCAAACAATTTATATATAATTTTTAAATTATAGATACATTTTTTTTCCTTCAAAAATTATCTAGTGTTAGATGATAGATAAATTATTCAAACTTTATATAGATAACAGATAATAGATTAATTAATATATATAGTAACAACGGTAAATGGAGTTCATTTGAATAACTACTATAGAATGCGGAAAATTACTGCAGAAAAACACATATTGTAACTGGAATTTTACGAAACACTATATTTTTATAATTATTTAAATAAAAAATAATATATATACAGATACATATAACTTATATATTTTTTGATTGTATCTAGATACATATAAATAGATAATAAATATTAATCTAGATTAATTTATCTATATGAATTTATATAGATAATTTACAACACTGACTAGGAGGTAAAATTAAATAAGTTAATTTTGATTGTTATTGATATATTATTTTAACTTGTAGGTTCTGCGAATGCTAACAAACAATAAAAATCTTTTAAAAATAAAACATTTTTTCATCCTTGGAATTGAATGTCATTAAAAGTAGAAGTAACTAACATTTATGTGTTATTTGTTTAACATGTTAAAATTTAGAAACCATTGGAAGTTAGAAAGGACAGGAGATGATAAAGTACCAAGAAATATCAGAAGTAATAAGAAATTAGTTGTGATTAGGCAAGTTGAGATTAGAAAGGGAATCTAAAAGATAATGGAGTAGACACATATCTAGCAATAGTTTGTATTCTAATTTAAAATTTCTTTAATGTCAGTGTATCTAATTTTTTAAATTTCCTAACTAAAAATTGTATTTGAGACATATTTGAGAGATCTTGAACAAGCATAAAAATATTTCGAAGTAGTTTCATTTTTTAATAAACTTCAATTTTATAATACTAAAACCATGGATTTTACATAAAATCAGTTTCAGATCGCTACTAATCAATTCTCAGAAGAGTTGCAAAAATGATTTGTTTCTGTCATTTTCTTTACTTATAAATAATTTTACATTTAGTTTTCTTGTGTTGAATTTTTCATTCGTTAAATTTAATTTTTGTTCCTTTGCTTTTGTCGCCTCGATACAGTGCAGAAGCTTCCACTGCAAACAAATCTGTAATTTTCGATTTATTTTACTCAAATAAACAATCAGTTAATCAAATGCAGTCTATACATATATAAATTTATCAACGATCTCGGGTAAATACCCACTGGGTATTTGCCCACCCCACATCACTAATACCACCCCGTGAAGGTATTGCATTTCAATTGTTATTCACGAGTATGCTTATGCACATGCCTATTTAAATCCGACTTTGTAGTACAGCAGTAGTTACATATATTACATTTAAATGTGTTTTCACCAGTGTGCGTACGCGCGTGTTTCTTTAAAGCCCATTTGGTGGTGCAGCAGTAAACACATATATTGCATTTAAATGGTTTTTTACCGGTGTGCATATGCATATGCCTGTTTAAGTTCCACTTAGTAAAACAACAATAATCACAAATATAACACTTAAATGATTTTTCACCAGTGTGCTTATCCATATGCTTTTTTAAACTATCCTTTTCTTTAAAACCCTGGTCACATATACTGCATTTAAATGGTTTCTCATCAGTGTGCTTATGCATATGCCTTTTTAAAGTCGACTTGGTGGTACAGGAGTAATCACATTTATTGCATTTAAATGGTTTTTCACCAGTGTGTCTAAGCATATGAGTTTTCAATTGGCTCATTTGTTTACTGCAATAATTACATATATTGCATTTAAATGGCTTCTCACCAGTGTGCGTACGCATATGCACTTTTAAACACTCCAGGATAATAGTGGAATAATCACACATATTGCATTTAAATGGTTTTTCACCCGTATGTCTACGCATATGGATTTTTAAATGCGACTTGGTGGTACAGCGGTAATCACATATATTGCATTTAAATGGTTTATCACCAGTGTGCCTATGCATATGCATTTTTAAATGCGACTTAGTGGTACAGCTGTAATCACATATATTGCATTTAAATGGTTTCTCACCAGTGTGCATATACATATGCCTTTTTAAGCTTTCCATTTGGTTACAACAGTAATCACATATATCGCATTTAAATGGTTTCTCACTAGCGTGCCGATGCATATGCTTTCTTAAACCATACTTGGTAGTAAAGCAGTAATCGCATATATTGCATTTAAACGGTTTTTCATTAGTGTGTGTTGAAAGTTCGACTTTAATGTTATCAGCTCGCAACTCCCGTTTAATTACACCTTGTTGTCTTAAATTTGTTATAGTCGTTTCTGTTTGTATACACAGTTGCTTAAATTCATATATATCTTCAATGGCAATCATACATCTGTTACAGGCAATTGGATTCGGTGTGAAGCTTAGATCCTGTAAGAAAGTTTCTGTTACTCGATAGAATATAATCAGTTGTACTTACAATCGTTGGTAGAAAGTTCAATAATTTGAATTGTAGCATTAAGTTATTGTCGTTATTCAGAAAGTAATACTGCTCGGTTTCTACTATTTCTACTGAACAAATTCGACAAGTTTTTGTTGATTCTTCTTCCATATTTTCGTAGATCTTGCGCAGTGTTGTTCAAAGATAGTTCCACTTTTTTTTCTCCTTTGTTATCAGCATGTTGCTATGTAGCAAGTGTCTGTTATACCACCGAACTTTGGCAGTGTTCATTAATTAAATCGATAACTTAACAAAATAGAATACATTGCTGCAATTTGACAAATTATCGTTTTATTTAATAATTATAAAAGTTAATAATTTGTTTTAATAATGAATACATTAAATTTATCAATAAATACAAAAATGGACATACATAGAAACACGTAATACAGTTTGCTTTATTACATTTTGGACATCAAGAAAAATGTGTTAATAAACAATGAAACACTTAACAAAAATTAGTGGTAATTAACGTTGATTTGAATAAATCAATTATTAATTGTCTGAAGAATAACTATCTGATTCATCGTCATCTGTTTTAGATTTGCCATTGCTAATAATAACCCACATAACATCGAATATCTCATAGATATCTCCAACTAACCTCAAATTGATCACAATGTCTCAGAAATATGAGACATCTCTTGAACGCTCAAGTCAGTTAATAGTTAAGTGTGAAAATGTTAAACATCTATATAGATGGTCTCAGAGATTATATCACACTTTCTACAAAAATTTTGACGCATTGTATATATCTTTGAAATTTTTCTTATGTTTATGAAAACTTCCAAATTTAGGTGAATATCGTAGAAAAGTAAAATTACAATTTGTTCCCTGAATGGCGCCCCAGGTAGCAAAAAGACGTCTATTAAACGTCATAATTTGGTCAATTGACGTACTTGCCCGTCGTCAAAAAGACGTCAAATATGACGGCCAAATGTCTCATCCTACTGACGTCATTTCAATAACGTCTGATCGACGTATTTAAAAGACGCCACTTTAAGGTTAAGAAGACGTCATGTATCACAGCCAAATGACGTCACTTTTGTGTTATATTAGCGAATGCCAATAACTGTAGAAATGAAAATTTAAATATTTATTGCACTGACATATACAAAAAACTACTATAGTACTTACACCTAATGAGGAAAATAACAATACAGTTTAAATATGGAACACGCAAAATATGTTTGTCAATGTATAAGATAAAGACAAAATTGGGTAAATACTTTATCTTTATCTTATACATTGACAAACAGATACTACAGATGTTTCATGATTTTTATTGGTAGAAGCAGAATTATTTAAAAAAGTATCATTGTTTTTATCATTTATTAATTCTTTGCGTAATTTTACTACTCTACGATAAAACTGCCTTCTACCTACAATTTCTTTATATTGTCTAGACATCATTTAAATTGCTTGTACTACAACGTTGTGACAATTTAACACGTTCTGGTGCGTGCTTCAGCCAATTTTTAATTGTGCTGTCAATTTCTTTTTCAGTTGTTTGGGTCGACACCCTCTTTATCGAATCTGTGATAAAATATAAATGCATCAATACATATTAATAATGGGAAACGCAATAAGAAATTCAGACACATTTATAGATATAGAAAAATTTAGCTATTTGTATTTGAAATACTTGACATTTTTTCATTATCTCTCAAGTTATCACGTTACTCTAACCTCGATGACTTAATTAATAAGTAATAACGTTAATAACTTACCAATAATAGCTTTTCTGAGATGTAAATCTTTAATAGCAGTCTTATTTGATCGCTTTCCACAAAAATTATAGGTGCTTGCTAAACGGTAATCAAATACATAACGTAAAATTACATTTACCCTGTTATTGACATCTCGGCCCCCTAAACTAGACAGGAACACTGCCTGCAATGATTATAATAATAAATCTCAAATAGGTACATAAAACAGTATAAACAATACCAAAGAATCCAAATTTTCCTTCAATGCTATATAGTTTTCCAATTCTTCGACATGACTGTTATTCCTTAAAGGAAATGAAACTGGAAACTTCTCAGGTAAACTGCGTGGAACCAGGGCTACAGTTGATTGAGAACGTATCCAAGCAAGGATTTGGTTGTTCTGCTCTTTTATTTGTAGTAAAAGTGTTGAAAGTTCTTGGTGCTTACCTAAACAAGTGGTAAATACTCAGCAAGCAAGCAAAGTAATTAACTTACGATCACACTGAGCTGTTGTGAATGTACTTGGCATATCACAGCTACTTGCTATATCTAAAAAAAAATTTATAAAAACTATACTTTAGATATTTATTTAAAAAAAATAAATTAACTTTGAATTTGTTATATGCAAATCAGTAAATTGAAAATATAAATACCTCCACTGTCATTTTGGCTTTTTCTTGAGAGTGTAACTGAAACACATGATTTAAGTATATATCATTGACCGATATAATTATTCAAAAATTACCTAATGGTTCATTATTTACGGAAGTTGGAATCTCACTGTCCAAACTGTCCAAATTAATTCGTGGTGGACGTTTTAAGTTGGAAGATTTTTTTGGATTTACATATTCATCTTCAGTACTACTCCCATGAGAAAATCGCAGAGGAGCAGTTCGCTTTCTTTTTAATAAACTACAATCTTCATCCGACTGTATGTCCGAGGTAAATTCTAGTTTTTTTATTTTTTTTCTAGCTACTTCAAAATTATCTAAACAACATTACAATAAATAGCTACATTAGAATTTAAAAATTACCTACCACTTTCAAAATACAATTTCGAAATGGAAAATAACTGCCAGTGGTCTTTTAGCTCATCCCCACATTTCAGTAGCTTGTCGTAATCATGTTGTTGTTTACATGGAGGCCAATAAACCTCGGTTTTTCTAGGGGTTAACCACTTTTCATGAACTACTGCGAGTCCACCGTCTTGTGAAAATTGAACACCTACGAAATCCATTAGGTAGGTATAGATTAATAATGCTACAAACATAAAAAACAAAATGTGTAATCATTTTAAATGATCAAAACATAAAAAAAGATCAACTTAAATAAGTAAATACCGTTTGTATCAAATCTGATTAAATATGAGGTTAGGATCCTGTTTTGACTACTACATAGATGAAAAACTACAAATTTGGTTAGTACACCTAATTTCTAATATACTATGAAATCCATTACATACCTCTTATATAACGCTGTAAACCAAATTTAAAAATAACACTGGAAAAACACGAATTCCAATTCCTAAACATAAAACGTGTAGAGAAGCGCCGCGCGCAAACGTAGCATGAACATTTTTTGTACGTATGCGCAAGCGATGAATAAGATGGACGATGTCTGAATTTAGCGCGAAAACTATACCTTGTATACACTAAACCATGAAAAATAGCTGGTTACGCGGAAAACTTTTTTGTGCCAGTCACCTTACATATGCATACAAATTTTATAACGACCAAAAACGAACGTCTTTAAGACGTGTATTACAAGTACGTCAACTAACAGTTTGGTAACAGACGTCATTATCACGTTTCATCATGGTCACGTGTTACGGCCGACGAAATTAGTACGTCCTTAGGACGACATTGACCACCTTATGACGTCTTTTTGCTAGCTGGGGCATATCTGTGGACAGTGTAGGCGCATATGTGGCTAAAAATGCAGAATTTATTACTCCAGTTTAGTGTTTAATAACGGTTTAATTTTGGTGTATTGCAACAATTTCAGTGTTTAATAATATTAAAACTATTAAATCTGCATACTATACAATAGCAGGTTATTGGTTAAATATAAAATAGACAAGTAAGTTTATTTTAAATAAGTTTTATTTAAATGAAAAAAAGTATCTACAAATTCACACTTTAGATAAATCTAATTTTTTTAATACAGGATAATTTGTAATAAGTTATTTTGAATAAACCAAAGTTTTAATTGTTTAAGTTTACATATAACCTCACTTTATCAAGTGAATTAAATTCCTAAATGATTTGGATATTCTAAGTCCAGAGTCAATTTTTATACTGGATGATACAAGAGTAATGGTGGGTTTATATTGAATCATTTAACATTTAATTTAGAATTTAACATTTAACGTAAAAGTTAAAATCATACTTTTATTACTATGTTACGAGAAACTCGGGTTTCTAGAGTTGAGATGTCCAAATAAAAAGTTCCACCGGTCTTCTCGTAACCAAACAAAGCAACGGCCAGCACAGCTTCTTCGGAGAGGGATCGCAGGCTTTGTTATGTGTGATTATAACGTGAAACTAATAAAAAGGCGCCAAGACGATGAAAAATTAAGGTCGAGGCAGACCGTCTAACTCGCCTCGTAGTACACGAAGAATAAATAACCTTACAAAAATAATAACACCAAATATATATACTTATTGTATCACAGAAGTCAAAACAAGTATAGAAGTATAAATTCTTGAAAAACATACACACGTAGGTTGACTAAATTAGCAATTTGGGCCGAGTGGCGAGCAACACACTGTGCAACAAAATGCCCTTGTCGGACTAGCTAATGACATACATTTAGCGTCTAAATAGATAAGTACAGATACTTAAATCGTAGATAAATCAAGCAATTAAGCTTTCGAGATTCGATGTGCACAAACGATAAATTCGCGAAGCACAAAATACAATTAATTGTGTTAAGTTAACATGCACGTATGGTCCTCAACGACCTAGTCCCCGAAACACGAATAACAAATTTGAAATAGTAATACTTACAAGCTGGACCTTACTCGGACTGTTAGCGCTAACCTCCGACTTCGGTACACCTAAAACAATACTATTAAACCCCGATCGGAACGGGCATATCCGTTTAACACAAGTAACAAAAAAAGGTTTGGTTAGCATCCAATTATTACGAACGTAAGTGCGCAGCGTTTCCCTGTGACTTAATCGAGTAAATTCCCCATGTTTGACTTCATAACAGAAAAAAATAGTCCTGGCGGTTCTCAACCTTCGACGGTGGATATTATCAGTACGTAACACTACTTCGACGTCATGGAATGTTTCCAATACGATCACCTGTTGGTTATCTTAATTGATAACGCCGGACAATTGGTGACTACCAAGATCCGCTACAGAAAATTAGTAGGTGTCAATTTAAACCCTCAATAAAGAAAATGGTGTACCACTTACCCCGTTTCAACCTTCCACAAATAAACGCATTAGAAATTTGTAGCGTGACACAATTTAACGGTGAAGGTTAAACCGGGCATACAAATAAAGTTAACTCGACAAAGATTTAATGTAGAATGACTGCGGATATGCTGTCACAATTGTGACAGTCTGGCGCAAGAGCAGAACGATCCTGACAAGTTTCATAATATCTACCGAGACATTTTCCCTACTCGCGAATTGAACTACTAAGTTCTTATTTTAACGTTACAAATTCCCCCCCCCCTCCCAGCAACATGAAAACCTGGGAAGTGGACACTAGCTAAAGTCAAGAATAGAAATTTAGGCCTACGCCAAGGACAAAACCCTGAAATCCAAAACCAACCCAATACAATAACACCCAACCCCAGAAGAAACGTATATGAAAGAAGTTTTCTTAATTTGCTAAGCATCACCAACCAAATGTGTCCACAAGTCGCATGAAGCGGAATGATACTTCACAGAACCAAAAACTCAACCAACAGAAGAGAAGTATCAGAACAGGTACTCGTTGAAAGTCGACAAAAGTCGTTACGCTATAAAGCAAGAAAGCAACGCAGTCCCATAGACCTCACTGACCGACAATACTAAGCAAACCAAGAGAAAAAGAAGAAGTATAGGAAAGAAAGAAGTTTAGACCACGGTCAAGGACAACGCCCTAACATCCCTTGAAACCCCAGCCCATGAATACAACTCCAACCCCAAATCTAACTAAGCTAAAGAAGTAAAAAGAAAAAAAGTATCTAGATGTTGAATTGTGATACGCGGATTTAGAAGAAAAGTCAAAAAGAAAACTAATGCAGTTGCGCTCAAAAAGTCGTCAACAGACGATATGAGATTCTTCCACCAAAAAAACCAAACAGACCCTAAAGATCTAAGCAAAGAAAACTAACGAAGAAATCTCAAGCAAAAAAAGATTCTGATTAAAAGTCGACATAAGTCGGACTACCAAAAAGGCAGAGAAAAGAATCAGTAATCCAAGAGTCACAATAACAAGGTCACCGAAAAGCTAAACACTAAATAAGTGCCAATCCAAAAGAAATCCAAACCACGTAACTCAAAACAAAACCAAAAGAAAAAGAAGTAAGAGTCAATAAAGAATAGAAAACTTCACTTGCTAATTGAACGTCGTGAGTCAGTGCTCGTCGAGTTGAAATGTCACGTTGGAACGTAAATGCCGAAGAACGGATTAGAATATTCCAAGAGCAAAAAGAAACCCAAAGAAGAGAAATATCCTAACGGTGACTAACAACATCAAAAATGCCGACTAAGCGGAAGTACAGAGTACCAGGAGCGACGTTGCAGTCTATTCCAAGCTTCAACCCAAAAACAACAAAACAAAAACCCACTAAATCCAATAAAGCGAGAGAAGTACCTGAGAAGAAAAGAAAAACAAAAGAAACACAGTTGCAGTGAACACTAAAGAAGGAAGTTACTAAAAAGGAAAAAAAGAAAGTGTTCAAGCAACAAACCAAGATAAAAGAAAACAAAAGAGACAAGTAAGATAAGACTAGGTATTTCTATGTCCAACTAACCACCCAAGAGGTGAACCATAAGAAGATCAAACAGAAAAAAAGAATTGATGTCACATAGAAAATCCCTAAGCCTAAGAAGAAAAAAATGCGAAATAGGAAAGATAAGAGATAGAGAAAGACGGAGAAAGATAAGGCTCGATGTAAATGCCTGATTCATTCTTCACCCCGTAAAAGAATGAAAAGAGAGACCACCCTACGGTGCCCATCCAACCGCCCAACATGTATAAAAGAGAAGAAAGAGAAAAGATATCAGTTAATCATAGAACGAAAGCGTACCAATTGCTGTCCCAAATTGGAAAATTTACTTCAAGACTCTAAGGCCGACGAGCGGAATAGAAAACTCAAGAAAAGAAAAACCAAGTCCAAAAGCAGAAGAGAGAATTCTATAGACGACGTACCAATCCCAAAAAGGCCGACTAAGCGGATATAAATATATACAGACGGAAAGGTAGTCTGTCCTGAAGTAAGATGTAGAAGAAAGAAACAAAAAGAATTTTTAGTAGAACTTAACCAAAAACAAAAGGAAGAATATCGGTTACAGCAAAATGGGTAAAAGCAAATAGATAGCATCCGAACCACAACAAACAAGATACCAATAACGTATTCAAAGAATGGAACCACCAAAACCAAAAGAAAAGGACCAAAAGAATAGCAAAGGTCGAAAGTCGAAAGCCCAAAAAGTGAACTAGCACTCACGACGCGTGCGACGTCGATGAAAAAGAAGAGAGCGATTAGAAGAAGGCGACAGCAAAGAATAAGCAGAAGTGATTGACGAAATGGATGTAAGAGTAGTGGCTTTTACATCAGGAGAAACAGCACGATCCTTATGTAGACGCGTAGACTTTGTAGCGACACTAGTGTTGGAAAGCTTTGTTTTACTTGGCAAAACGTGACGTAACCTAATAGGGTTGCTCCGTTGCGAGTTCGAACAAAAACAATAACGTATGAACTCGGCAACCTTAGGTCTCATATGAGGCCAGTAGAAGTGACATCGAAGAGCTTCCAACGTACGCTTAACACTGAGGTGATCCGAACCAGATATAATGTGGTAATCCTGGATAAGTTGCTTGCGCTGGTCCGATGGTACGACTAACTTCCAAACGCAAGGATCAAAAGAGGAAATGCGTACACGTTTACATAAAAGATTTTTCACAACACACCAACGAGAGAAACGACGAGAAGCAGTAACTTTAGATATCATACCTAAATACCAAGGATCAGTAGTAGGCCTAATAATCCTAGAAACTGAAAAGAAATTAGAAGGAAGAGAAAGAAGAGAACGAACAGTACGTAAAGGCTTATCACCTTGAGAACGACAACGAACACAAGTATTCGAATTAGAAGGGGACACAGAAGAAGAAAGTGTAGAAGCATTAAGAGAACAAGTAGCAGGAATAGCAGAAGCGACGGAAGTAGAACTCTTACTAGCAAAGACTACAGATGACTTTTGAACTTTGTCACTAGTCTCGGTTGTGGAGAAGTGGAAAGAATCACGAGAATTGATGTTCGACTCCAAACGCTTGCCTAAAGATATTAATTCAGCGATAGACTTGATTTCCAGCAACGCTAAAGGAAGTTGATAGAACGGCGTTAGATTCCGGCGAATAACCTTGAGCTGCATTTGCTCTGAGACCGGTTCCGATAGCTGAAGAAAGAGGTATCGCATGGTGGTAACGTAAGTACCAATGGTTTCGTCAGCTCCCATTGTACGACTGCGAATACAATCCATCAAGCGCTCATCATAATCCAAAGGTAAAAACTCCGACTTCAACAAAGCAGCAACATCATTCCACGAACGTAACGAACTTCGATTCGTCCTAAAAACAAGAAGGGCTTTGCCAGATAAAACTTCAAAAGCTGAAAGAAAAAGTTGATGCTGTGAAACACCACGAGACAAACACAACTCGTCAACACGAATAAGAAATTCAATAAGTAAGGAAGGATCTTCACCAGAAAACGTTACTTTCCAATTTCCCAAGTTCGTTTCTGAATCAGATTCCGAAGAAGTAAGAAGTGGTGGTTCTTCATCTGAAGAATACATCGTTAACACACTAAAATTACGATAAAATCTAAACAGTAGAATCAAAATAGTAAATCAAAAGCAGAAAGCTGCTAACACGTCTCACTAAAACTCAAAACAAAATAACAGTACAAGTAATATCACTAATAACTAATCTAATAAGCAAAAGGGTTAACCGACGTAGTCGAGTCAATCCAAAAATCACAGCAAAGTCCCACGACTCGTGTCTAACCAGTAATCCAATTAATAGAAAAGTAATTAAGTAAATTGCTAATATAAATTCAGATCGCAGTACTAAAAATCAAAGAAGTACAATTAGTGAAGTAACTCCGACATATCCAGTCTTGCAGCAATAACTAAAAGAGCAAAGCAAATTAGATCGAACCCACGGAAGACTTAGAAAAGGTAAAAGAATCAATAAAACTAGAAGAAATTATAATCGCACACACAGAAATCCAGCCCAGACAGTTGGGTGCCAAAATTTGTTACGAGAAGCTCGGGTTTCTAGAGTTGAGATGTCCAAATAAAAAGTTCCACCGGTCTTCTCGTAACCAAACAAAGCAACGGCCAGCACAGCTTCTTCGGAGAGGGATCGCAGGCTTTGTTATGTGTGATTATAACGTGAAACTAATAAAAAGGCGCCAAGACGATGAAAAATTAAGGTCGAGGGAGACCGTCTAACTCGCCTCGTAGTACACGAAGAATAAATAACCTTACAAAAATAATAACACCAAATATATATATTTATTGTATCACAGAAGTCGAAACAAGTATAGAAGTATAAATTCTTGAAAAACATACACACGTAGGTTGACTAAATTAGCAATTTGGGCCGAGTGGCGAGCAACACACTGTGCAACAAAATGCCCTTGTCGGACTAGCTAATGACATACATTTAGCGTCTAAATAGATAAGTACAGATACTTAAATCGTAGATAAATCAAGTAATTAAGCTTTCGAGATTCGATGTGCACAAACGATAAATTCGCGAAGCACAAAATACAATTAATTGTGTTAAGTTAACATGCACGTATGGTCCTCAAAGACCTAGTCCCCGAAACACGAATAACAAATTTGAAATAGTAATACTTACAAGCTGGACCTTACTCGGACTGTTAGCGCTAACCTCCGACTTCGGTACACCTAAAACAATACTATTAAACCCCGATCGGAACGGGCATATCCGTTTAACACAAGTAACAAAAAAGGTTTGGTTAGCATCCAATTATTACGAACGTAAGTGCGCAGCGTTTCCCTGTGACTTAATCGAGTAAATTCCCCATGTTTGACTTCATAACAGAAAAGAATAGTCCTGGTGGTTCTCAACCTTCGACGGTGGATATTATCAGTACGTAACATTACTTCGACGTCATGGAATGTTTCCAATACGACCACCTGTTGGTTATCTTAATTGATAACGCCGGACAATTGGTGACTACCAAGATCCGCTACAGAAAATTAGTAGGTGTCAATTTAAACCCTCAATAAAGAAAATTGTGTACCACTTACCCCGTTTCAACCTTCCACAAATAAACGCATTAGAAATTTGTAGCGTGACACAATTTAACGGTGAAGGTTAAACCGGGCATACAAATAAAGTTAACTCGACAAAGATTTAATGTAGAATGACTGCGGATATGCTGTCACAATTGTGACAGTCTGGCGCAAGAGCAGAACGATCCTGACAAGTTTCATAATATCTACCGAGACATTTTCCCTACTCGCGAATTGAACTAATAAGTTCTTATTTTAACGTTACAACTACTCGTTCATACTCGTTTTAATTTAATTTAACATTTAATTTAAAAGATGGCCAACTTCCAACTTTACATTTAATTTAACTTAGGAAGATAGTCAACCAAAGGGGTATTTGCGACCCAGTTCAAATGTGCTGGGCACTAGGTGTCGCCAGCATCGTGATGTGCTGGTCAGGTTTACTGCTTTACTAAACAGGACACTGCAAAGTAAATCCTAATAAGATCTTAAGAAAACTGTAAACTGAATGCCTACTATAATTAACAGTTAAGCAAGGTTGTCATGTTGTCAAAATAATAAATATATGTCCCGGGTGACACGCATATTATGGAAACATATGCAAAAATCCTTTGTGATGTGAGCGATTGTGAGTTGCAGAGTAGATTTACGTGTTATATTTTATTCTCAATCAGTTAAAAATAAATTTAACTACTTTTGTTGTTACGAAAAAGAGCGCTTAAAATCAAATTGCTAATTATTGCTTATAGAGTAATCATAACAAAAAAATTATAAATAAAGTTAGAGATTTTCAAGTAAACGCTTAATCCGGTTATACTATAAAAAAATTAATTTTTTCTAGTACTAGTGGTATAGGTACAGTACAGACTTTATTACGTACACGGTACACCCAAGTCATAGTATGTTGCAAAGTAACCGCAAGCACATTATTGTTTTACTAGGACCAAGCAGTTTTTTGATTGAAAAATTTGTCAATCAACGTGGAATGCTAATTAAAAAAAGTTAAATGCTTAATTAAACAAATGAATTTCATTCAAAAATAGTAAGTTATTGGAAGGCATTTCTTATTTGAAAATTCTAGTTATTTGGTAAACAAACGGTTTTTCAAATACCAACAAAATATGGTTAAATAAAAACATTTAAAACTACATTTTTTACAAATTTTGGTAGACAAGCTATTTTAGCTGCTATTGTACAGTATAATAGACCACTGTTGCGAACAATCCATGAGCGATACTCTTTGAAAACGCTTCACGGATATTGTTTGTTGCATTTGTGAAACCCCCGGCAGTTTAAGCGATAGTAATAACACAGGCAATAACATAATGAGTCACTGGTTTTACGTACACTTTTTTTCCTAAGAATTTAAAAATAAATACAAAGATAAAGTTGGTGTTTTTATGAAATAGGTACATTAGTTTGAATGTATTAAACAATGTTGCTTGATGCGAAGTAATAACATTCTGCTGAACTTTCATTGTTTATTATTTTGAAATGAATATACACCGTGTATATTCATTTCAAAATAATAAACAATGAAAGTTCAGCAGAATGTTATTACTTCGCAATAGGTACATTAGTATTTTGAGTTCTTTTTTACTTGTGGTTGTGTTTTTGTATCGGTTATCCAGCAAAAAAGTTGTTACTTCAATCATCTTATGAGCCTCCTGCCACAACAGGCCTCCATGTAATACAGGCCTGCGGGACCGTTAAATCCGCCACTGGTCCATTAAGTAGTGATCGATATTTTCTCAAAACTTTTTACTTCAGAAAACGTTCTTAAAATATGTTTTAAAGAAATGCTTCAATATTTGTATTACATATGTATATGTGAAAGAACCAGCGTGTAATTCCAAAATCAAATTGAATTTAAAGAAAACATTACAGTAATTACAGTTTTCTTATTCTATTTGAAAAGAACGCATTGTTAATTTTCTGTAATATAAACAGAATATAATTTAATAATTAAATGCATGTAACTGTTTTAGCGAAAAATCTGTAAGCGGTTTAAAAAATTCTTACAAAAAAAGCTAATATGAAAAGGGTTAATAACCTAGGTACACAACCATTTACGATTTTTCTTGAAATCTACCTGCATGACTAAAAAGGAATTACCTTTTTTTTATACTTCATTCAAGTAAAAATAAATATTTCAGGTAAAAACTTTTATTGGTTGTCAACAACGAACTCTCTGATTGATGGGTCATAATGAATTCCAGAGATTTGTCAAATCGGGTTGGTAGCAAATATGGAGAAAAAGATTTGGTTGTTATCATGAAGTTATTGTTGCTACCAACCCGATTTGACAAATCACTGGAATTCATTATGACCCATCAATCAGAGAGGTCGTTGTTGACAACCAATAAAAGTTTTTATTTTTGAGGGTGATTTAAAATTCATCAGTTTTACCAACCCAAAAGTGTTAAACCTGAAGTCCAAAAAAACGCTTGAATATGGTCAATTTAATAAAAACTTTTTAAACGCATTCAATGGCTATACGTATAAATGTTACAACGCCGCACTTTTGAAGTTTTGAACGCCACCGTACGTCACGCAACTTGCGGTTGTTGATGGAACTATTTTAGTTGTATGACCACTTTTACGAATGAAAATGCTTATACAGAGTATTCAAAGTAAATAAGAACGCAACCCTTCATACACCAGTGCATTTATACTCGAGTTCGCATTTTAGTACTGTAGTTGACTATCTTTAGGACTTTTCAATCAACGATTTAACATTTTATGAAAATACGCATGCTCACAAACAATATGATTTTACAATCTGGCAAACTTTGTCGTATTAAAATAACTATGTATCAACAACGTTAACATCATAGTTAACATAAAATAGCGTCGATTTCTTTTCTTCTTTTTTGCTAAATATAGAATACCTAAGTTCAATGCCACGGTTAATAATTTCTTTCTTGCAGTTTTCATTGTAAACTTCTAAAAAATTATCAAATAAATAGACTAAGGTTATGTTTGTTTTAATGAAAATTGAATGAATACAAAACAAGTTTACCAACACAAACAACTTTCTTAAAGCAGTTACGCACGCGCAAGAATTTAATTTTAGGGGAATATAAACGCTTAGTTTTTTTTCTTAAATTAAATGTTAAATATTCAATATAAACCCACCATTATTTGTATGATATCACACTAATATGGCGTGCTATTGTCCAAATTTTCAGTCATTTTCAAAATACTATAAAATTAGAAACAATATGCCACTTGAAGAAAATAATTAGACTAGTATTTGCAAATACGTCAGGATATTGTATTGGACAGATTAGTTTTGAGTAAAAATTGCAAAACATTTTTAAAATTTATTTAGAGGATTTCAATTTCGACAAAGCTGTTATTGTGCTCCCAAACAATTTATATATAATTTTTAAATTATATATACATTTTTTTTCTTTCAAAAATTATCTAGTATTAGATGATAGATAAATTATTCAAACTTTATATAGATAACAGATAATAGATTAATTAATCTATCTAGTAACAACGATAAATGAAGTTCATTTGAAGAACTACTATAGAATGCGGAAAATTACTGCAGAAAAACACATATTGTAACTGGAATTTTACGAGACACTAGATTTTTTATAAATATTATTTAAATAAAAAATAATGTATATACGGATACATATAACATATATTTTTTGATTGTATATAGATACATACAAATAGATAATAAATATTAATCTAGATTAATTTATCTATATGAATTTATATAGATAATTTACAACACTGACTACGAGGTAAAATCGAGGGTAAAATTAAATAAGTTAATTTTGATTGTTATTGATATATTATTTTAACTTGTAGTTTCTGCGAATGCTAACAAACAAACAATAAAAATCTTTTAAAAATAAAACATTTTTTCATCCTTGGAATTGAATGTCATTAAAAGTAGAAGTAACTAACATTTATGTGTTATTTGTTTAACATGTTAAAATTTAGAAACCATTTGAAGTTAGAAAGGACAGGAGATGATAACGTACCAAGAAATATCAGAAGTAATAAGAAATTAGTTGTGATTAGGCAAGTTGAGATTAGAAAGGGAATCTAAAAAAGATAATGGAGTAGATACATATATAGCAATAGTTTGTATTCTAATTTTTAGATAATTTAACGTTGTGTAAAATTTAAAAAAAATTTAGTTATTTTGTAAGTCTGTTTTACCTATAATTTGTAGTTTTAAATATTCACAATTTCTTTTACTATTTTTTATATAGTGCAAATGTTTATTTTAATAAAATTACTTTAATATTTTTGTATCTAATTTTTTGAATTTCCTAACTAAAAACTGTACCATGGATTTTACATAAAATCACTTTCAAAACGCTACTCGTGAATTCTCAGAAGAGTTGCACAAATTATTTGTTTCTGTCATTTTCTTTACTTGTAAATAATTGTACATTTTCCTGTTCTTGGTTTCCTTGTGTTAGATTTTTCATTCGTTAAATTTAATTTTTGTTCCTTTGCTTTTGTCGCCTCGATACAGTGCAGAAGCTTCCACTGCAAACAAATCCGTAATTTTCGACTTATTTTACTCAAGTAGTTTAATCTTTGCTTGCATAAATGCTATAATTTGATCTTTCAAATAATCAGTTAATCAAATGCAGTCTATACATCTATAAATTTATCAACGATCTCGGGTAAATACCCACTGGGTATTTGCCCACCCCACATCACTTATACCACCCCGTGAAGGTATTGCATTTCAATTGTTATTCACGAGTATGCTTATGCACATGCCTATTTAAATCCGACTTTGTAGTACAGCAGTAGCTACATATATTACATTTAAATGGTTTTTCACCAGTGTGCGTACGCGCATGTTTTTTTAAAGCCCACTTGGTGGTGCAGCAGTAAACACATATATTGCATTTAAATGGTTTTTCACCCGTGTGCGTACGCATATGTATTTTTAAATCCCACTTTGAGGCACAGCAGTATTCACATATATTGCATTTAAACGGTTTTTTACCGGTGTGCTTATGCATATGCCTGTTTAAGTCCCACTTAGTGAAACAACAATAATCACAAATGTAACACTTAAATGATTTTTCACCAGTGTGCTTATCCATATGCTTTTTTAAACTATCCTTTTCTTTAAAACCCTGGTCACATATACTGCATTTAAATGGTTTCTCATCAGTGTGCTTATGCATATGCCTTTTTAAAGTCGACTTGGTGGTACAGGAGTAATCACATTTATTGCATTTAAATGGTTTTTCACCAGTGTGTCTAAGCATATGAGTTTTCAATTGGCTCATTTGTTTACTGCAATAATTACATATATTGCATTTAAATGGCTTCTCGCCAGTGTGCGTACGCATATGCACTTTTAAACACCACAGGGTAATAGTGGAATAATCACATATATTGCATTTAAATGGTTGTTCACCCGTATGTGTACGCATATGCATTTTTAGATGCGACTTGGTGGTGCAGCGGTAATCACATATATTGCATTTAAATGGTTTTTCACCAGTGTGTTTGAGCATATGCGTTTTCAATTGGTGCATTTGTATACTGCAATAATTACATATATTGCATTTAAATGGTTTTTCACCAGTGTGTTTAAGCATATGAGTTTTCAATTGGTGCATTTGTATACTGCAATAATTACATATATTGCACTTAAATGGTTTCTCACCAGTGTGCCGACGCATATGCACTTTTAAATGCGACTTAGTGGTACAGTAGCAATCACATATATTGCATTTAAATGGTTTTCTACCTGTGTGATGCACTTGTAGATGTTGAATCAAAATAGTCTTTTTGTTAATTTTAAAACCGCAGTTGTAGCAATAATACAGTTGTGTTTTTGAAGGTTTCTCAATGCCAATAGGCACATCGTTATTGATTTCCAAGTAGTTATTACTGGCAATTTGCAAACTTATAACTTCAACTTTAATCTCATCAGCTCGCAACTCCTCTTTAATTACACCTTGTTGTCGTAACTTTCTTAAAGTTGTTTCGGTTTGTATACACAGTTGCTTAAATTCATATATTTCTTCAATGGCAATCATACATGCATTGCAAGCAATTGGATTTAGGGTGATGCTTAGATTCTGTAAGAAAGTTTATGTTACTCGATAGACTATAATCAGCTGTACTTACAATTTTTGGTAGAACATTCAACAATTTGAATTGTAGCATAGAGTTATTATCGTTATTCAGAAAGTAATATTGCTCGGTTTCTACTATTTCTAGTGAACAAATTCGACAAATTTTTGTTGATTTTTCTCCCATGTTTTCGTGAATCTTATTCAGTGTTTCTCAAAGATAGTTGAGCTGGTTGAGCTTTTATTATTTTTTGTATTATCAGCAGATTGTTAGCAAGTGTCTGCCATACCACAGAACTATAGCAGTGTTCAATGCAACGCACTTTTGGCTTTTTTTACTTTTTGTTATTATAAATGTTTTTAATTAGTTTTACATTTTTAAACAGGTTATGTTTTTGATATGTAAGCAAAGGAATTATACAACCCCAAATACAGTTTATGACAATTTTTAATCGTCAAAGGATGTTCATCACAATCGTCGTTAAGAAGGAATTTGTCGCCTTAGCTTAGGCGATTATCCAAATCGTCTAATTACTTTTTAATTTAGTAATCGAGCTACTTAACCTACCATTATTGTAAACGGCATGTTTAAAATTGTCAATTATAATGATGCAAGGTGAATTTTCAGTTTACTTTACATTTAAAACCATCCATGCCCAGCATCTAAAACTTCACTCTTAATAACAAAATTTGTTATTTACTGAATATTGCATAACCACAAGTTTACTTTATTTGTTTTAAAAGCTTTGTCGCGTTGCTAGTTGCAGCAGCAGCTGGTTCGGTCCATAGGTTCGGTAGCTGCCTCTAAAGGCTCCCTTTCACACGCCAACATGTTTGCGCAAACTAGGTTAAACAAACCGATTTGCGCAATAATTTGTGCGTGAAAGAGCAAACATTTTGTTTGTACATACAAAAATAATTGGTTTAGGCAAATCTCTGTTCTGTTTTGATTTTTGGTTTGAGGTTGGTGCGCTGGTTTGAGCGTGAAAAAGCAATTCAAACCGGTTTCTGCAGTTGTCACACGCAGCACCTGCGCATTGGTTCTATTTGCACATGTTGCCCACGTTTTGTCTGCTACGCTCCATGCTGATTGGTGTAATTAAACTTAACAATAGTCGATAAGTTTCCTCGTCCATCCGCAGATGGTTACGAAAATCTTCAGGTTCATTTCTTAATTCTTGTATTAAACTAGTATGTGCCAATAAAGGTCTTTTTTGCAGTCACAATTTCGTTGCTCTTCTTTTCTTTTTTTGCGTAATGAGTTTCTTCTTAATAACACAAACAGCAGTAAGTCCTAGCAGTAATTCCTTCTCTTTGTCTATATCCATATTATTTTTCCTTCCATTTTTGCAATATTGTTGTAAAAATGTGCTAAATTGTTTGAGCGTTAAAAGTACATACGTCGACTCCAACATGTTTGAGATTTCGGTTTGTTCAACGTAGTTTGCGCAAACATGTTGGCGTGTGAAAGGGAGCCTTAAAGGAAAGAACCACACACCAACAACTTTATGTTTCTTTCTCTCTCTCATTTAAGTATAGAATGTCTATTTTAAATGTAATAATTTATTTTATAAATCATTACAATTGTAAATGTTGCAACCGAGGTTATTCCCTATCCCAGATAGCACAAGCTATTCTATGAATATTCTGTATATCTTTGAATATCTTGTAGATATTTAGAATATTTCTGGAACATTTTTTGTGAATATTATATGAATATTTGTACGTTATATTTATAGAATCTGCTATGAATAATTATCAATATTATCGGAATATTTGTGTGTTATAATCATTGTGGATCAGCTACACATAATTTCAAAGGTAATACTAATCCCTTAAGTTTTATATTTTGTATCAATGAATGAAATATGTTATTTTTATCATAAATAAAATTGTAAATCATAACATTTTTGTGATTATATAAAAGTGCGACAGTATTTATTTAAAATACGTAATTTTAGATTTCTTATAAATAATTATACGATAATAATTCATTCAACAATAAACTTCTATTATTATTATTATTTATTATTTATTGTTAATTGTTTGGCCATTCGGCCTTACAATGAGTTACGTTATATAATATTATAATTTGTACAGAAATTAAAAAAAAAACTAAAAACAAAACAAACTTTCTCCCCTAAAATCTTCCCATCACCATCTTACTATTCTAATACTTTAGATCTAACCCTCCCCTCTTATCCTTCTATCCTTTACTGATTTCATCCAATCCAATCCCTCCCCAAGCAAAACCTTCCTCCCCCTCATTTCTTCCCTTAGCTCGTCACACTCCTCACTCATGTGTTCTATGTCCTCCCATCCCTCACCACATAGTCTACATCTCCTCATTGCATCCTCCTTCCAATACTTATTTACGTTCTCTTCATTGCCGCATCTAAACCTGGCTATTAGTCGCTTTTCTCCTAAGCTTCTCCTCCCCATGAGATACTTAGGCACTTCCCTGGATACTATTTTCCCATATCTTACATTATATTTTCCTTCTCTTATCTTTCCTTCCCTCTCTTGCACCTGCGAATCTTTGTCTCTTAGTACTATTTCCCCCGTATTTAACCTCCCTTCCACTCTCCTTCTTTTCACCTCTTCTCTTGCAAAACCTCCTCGTTGATAGTACAGTTTTCTTTCTTCCTGCCCATATATGTTTTTACTATCCTTTACCGTCCTCCAGCAACATTGCAAAATTTTACATTCTCTCCTTTCTTTCATTTTCTCTTCATAACCCATCGCCCTTTTCCCTGCTTCTATTCTAATCTTCTTTAACTTCCCTTCCTCCTCTATTATGTACCCTGGCGTCTCCCTGTCTAAACCTAGTATCCATTTCCAATATGTTATTTGTACCTTTTCCAATAGGTTCTACTCTTTCCAACCCCATACCTCCACCCCGTACATCATCACACTTATAACCAACTTTTCAAACAGCCATTTTCTCTTTTCGATCTCCTTTCCCCTAAACTCCATACCTGCCCTAATACCCTGTCACCCTTCTTTGCTAACTCCCTTATGTGCGCATCGTCTTTATTGTCATACCTTAGCCTATATCCCAAATAAGTCACTTCATTCACTGTCTCTATCCTCTGTTCTCCCCAACTTAACTCTTCTTTTTTCTTCCCTCCTTTCCCTTTTTGAAAAACTACCATCTTAGACTTTCTCACATTTAAACCCAAGCCTTTCCTTTCCAGATACCTCTTTATCGTATTTATCATACCTTTCATCTCCAACTCATTTTTTGCCACCATGACCATATCGTCTGCATATGCCAACACCCACACTTTAATCCCTCCCTCCATGACAACCCCACCACACTGACCTCCCTTCAACACTTCTTCTATGTCCCCTATATACAGTGCAAATAAAATAGGGCTAAGAGGACACCCCTGCCTTAGCCCCTTCCTCGTCCAAAACACTTCACTAACACTATCCCCTATTTTTACCCTATTCTTAGTCTCTTTATATATCTCTTCCAGTTTCTTCACTAGTTGTTCCTCTATTCCCTTTTTCCTTAACACCCTCCATAGCTTTTCCCTATTCACATTATCAAACGCAGCTTCTATGTCCATAAAGAACGCGTATACCTTACCCCTTTTCTTATCTAGCTCTCCATTCACTAACTGTTTTAATATATAAACATTGTCTATTGCCCTTCTTCCCACCCTAAATCCCATCTGCCAATCTGGTAATAGTCTTTTTTCTTCCACTTCCTTTTCCAACCTCCTTTGTATAATCATGGCATACAATTTATAACTTACATTAGTGGCACTAATCCCTCTATAATTCTTTACCTCCTTCCTATCCCCTCCCTTATAAACCGGCAGAATTAAACTTTCTTTCCAACTCCCTGGCAATTCCTCCCCTTTCCATATTGTATTATAAATTTTCCTTATATTTTCCCTCACTCTCTCCCCTACATATTTCCATTGTTCTCCTTGCGTACCGTCCGTTCCTGCCGTCTTCCTTAATTTTAGTCCATTTATTGCTTTCTCCATTTCCTCTTTCGTTATCTCCCACCCCTCCTGTATTGTATTTACCCCTTGCAATATCACCTGCCCTGGCCTTCTATTGTTCCCTCCAAACGCTCCATACAATAATCCAGCCACACCTTTATATCCGTTAAACCTCCTCTCCTCTTATCTCTTCTTCTCTCCTTGTTTAGAAATTCCCACACTTCGCCTTCTTTCTTTATTTCCTTTACTTGTTTCTCCATTTCCTTTTTATAAGACACCTTTCTCTCAAAACATACATTTTTAAACTTTATTTTCTTCTCCTTATACTCCTGCACATCTATTCTACCTTTCTTCCATCTTCTTCTAGCGTTTCTCATCTCTGTTTTTGCCTCTCTACATTCTCTATTCCACCACCTATTTTCGTAGCTCTTTTTTCCTTGCTTTCTCTCAAACCTTTTCTTTTCTACTGCCTTCTCCATTTCTGCAGTCAACTCCTTTAGTCCTTCTTCCCCCCCTACCTCTCCCCAAATCACTTGCTCCAACTTCATCTTATATCTGTCTATGCTTTCCTCAGTCCACACCTTTTTTACTCCCCATCCCTTCTGTTCCTCCTTAATTCCTTGCTCTTTTCCTTTTAAAATCACTTCCAGTGGCTGATGATCCGATTCCTCCTCATCCCCCACTTTAAAACTTTCTATGTCCTCCTACATCTCTCCACTCACCATCACGTAATCAATCACCGATTCCCCCCTCCCTCCCATATAAGTATAGTCACCTCTGTCCCCCTCCTCTATATTTCCATTTAGGATTGACCATCCTTTTTCCTCACACATCTCCACTAACATTTTCCCATTCTTATTAACTGTCTTATCCATGCTAACTCTTCTCTTTGCTTCTCCTCCTATAATTATTCCTCCCTGTTCCCCTGTTCTCGCGTTAAAATCACCCCCTATAATAATCTTTTCTTTTTCCTCCCCCTGTACCATATTCTCAATCTGTTCACTTAACATCCTCATATCCCGCCCATAAACTGTTAACACTATATATTTTTCCTTTCCTTCTCTAACCACATAATTTTTTACTATCCCTTTTTCTTGCTTCTTGTTTCCCTCCTCTTCTTCACCCGACCAGTTCCTTTTTATGCCCGTTATTATTTCTCCTCTTGCTCTACCTTTACTTTAGTTGCAAATTCCACCTTCCAATTATACCCCTCTGGTAATTTTTTCTTCCATACTTCCCAGTCTTTTTCCTCCAACCATGTTTCCGACATTCCCATCATATCAAAGCCTTCTACGTATCTCTAGAAATCCTCTCCCTTATTTTTTATACCTGCCACATTCCAAAACAATAATTTTATTTGATTCTGCTTTTCCATCTCTTTTTCCTTAAAACTTGCTAATCCAACATCATTTGATCCATCCTTCCCTCTCCCAACTCTTAGTTTTTTACCCCCTTCTTCACTAGAGTTCCCCTCTCCTCATCCCAAAATCTTTCTTCACTTTCCACCCACACTTTCAAGAATCCTATTTTAACCCTCTTCCCCTCTCCCTTCATCTTCCTCGCCTCATATCTTATCTTCTTTTGTATATCTATTTCCCTTCTCGTCATGTCATCGTCTAAATAAATGTTCGTACCTCTTAACCTTCTTTTTTGCTTCCATACATCTAACTTATCCTCAAATGTACCCATCTTTACTAACATTACACGCTCTGCTAACTTTCTAGTTTCTACCACTGTTTTCTCAATATTTAAATCCTTCTTTAACCAATTTTCTACTTGTTCCTTTTGCTCCTTCTTTCCATCTTTCACTTCCATACCTCTTATGATTATGTTTGTTCTCCTTTTTTCTTTTTCGTTTTTTTCCCAGCTTCTTTCTATCTTCTCCAATCTGGCCTCCAACTTTCTATACTTTTCTCCCATTTCTTCAAATTTCCTTTTCCATTCTTCATTTGACTTTCTTAATTCTTCATTTATCTCCTTTACCTCTTTATTATTCTCTTCCAGCTTCTTACCCATCTTAATTTGTTCTTCTCTTATACTTTTTACCTCCTTTAACAGTTCTTTACACATTTCAGCTACCTCCCCATCCTTCCTCTCTTTTCCCTCCGCTACCGGTCAATCATTGGATTGTTTATCATTAATTTGTAAAACGTATATGTATTGGTAAATATAGTTTTATTATGTATTATTATTAACATTGTCCAAATTTAATAAGTATCGTTTTTGTATTCTATTTTTCGACATAACTTAAAATTTTTATTTCAACACGAAATCTAAATTATTCAGTTATAAAAATTTTTCCTCTTTAGGAAATTTTAAAGCATGTAAGTTTCCCGTCTTTTTTAATTTTTTGGTTTTATTACGTTTTATAGTGTTATATAATATACAGTAGAGATGGGAAGTTCGATTCTTTTTAGTGAATCGATTCGATTTATTCACTTATAGAAAAAGATTCGTTCAATACGATTCGTTCACAACTGATTCGCTCACCTATTGAGCATGAACGGTGTGCCGTTTGAGCCAAAAGGTCACTGCACTGAAAATTATTAAAAGCGTTATATTTACTTCGCTGACAAGTAAAAACTTATCTTAATAAAAGAATTTGTAAATTTAGTGCAATTTTTTCGAATTTAAGTTTGTCTTATCTGAAATTTTTGAAGTGAAACTTCTTTATCGGCGTTGGAAAAAAATTTACCGTCACATTTTTCGCTTACGCGTCACATTTTTTTTTTGGTTACGCGTCACATTTTTTATCGTCACATTTTTTAAATTTAAAATATTTAAGGTTAACCTCAGTTTCTGATTGAACGATGACATTTTAAATTTAATATATTTAAGGTTAACATCAGTTTCTGATTGAACGATGACATTTTAAATTTAATATATTTAAGGTTAACCTCAGTTTCTGTTTGAACGATGACAATGATAGTAATAATTCTATTTCAATTAATGAAATGCTGTAATAATCTTAGTAGCAAAAAGTTAAAGTGAAATAATTGTATTATTTGTATTCATGTCTATTATAATAAAAATCCTTTTGTTTAAAATTTATCTAATTTTTAAATTTAAAATATTTAAGGTTAACCTCAGTTTCTTATTGTAACTATCGGTCAATGTATATGATTTCATTAAAATAGTATTTATTAATTAATAAGACTGCTAATTTAATGAACATCAATTAATTGATATACATGCAACTTTTCAGAAATTGGTTAAATAAAGTTAAATTAGATAAAGTTTAAACAAAAGGATTTTATTATCATAGACATGAATACAAATAATACAATTATTTCACTTTAACTTTTTGTTACTAAGATTATTACAGCATTTCATTAATTGTAATAGAATTATTACTATCATTGTCATCGTTATTATATATATTTTTGTAATTAATGGCTTATGGTAACTGAAATATGAAATTGAATCTACAAAAATTAGTTAATTGATTTACAAAAATTTGTATTCATGTCTATGATAATAAAATCCTTTTGTTTAAAATTTATCTAATTTAACTTTATTTAACCAATTTCTGAAAAGTTGCATGTAGATCATTTTGCGAAAAATAAGGCCATAAAGAAGTTTCACTTCTTACATGTGTACACTAGTACACGCCCTAATTTTTTTTTCATATAATATATTATTTTCAAATTTTTAGTATTTTTCAAACGAAAACATCTCGTGAAACTAATTTTATTTCCTCATAATGTTTAGGTGCAGTTCATGTCACTTGAAGACTACTTAATATAAAGAGCATGTAAAAAGGATTATGCTTGCCATTCTGACGGATCCATTAGCTATATCCTGTACAGTTACAGAGACCATAAAGGAAAGAAAGTTTTTCATACCAAGGAGTTGGCATAACTAATTATAAGTGAGTGTAAAACTTTTTTTCTTAATAAGTTATAATTGTATCAATTTTCAATTTATAAACACCACAATAAAAATATCGGAGGTATCCGATATATTTCCATTATAGCAATTTAAATCGTACTAACCGGATACGAGCGCACGTTGCATAAAAAAACCGATGACTAATATTGCTTACATATGTAACTATAGTTTCATTCAATTCAGGACAAGTGTTTAATGAAATTTTAGTATTTACTTTAATTTTTTTTATAAATTGCATGAATTAACTAACAGGTTTATTTTTTGTTTTAAGAGCCGTACGACGATGTGAACGAACAAGTGGATCCACAGTCCTAAACAAGGAGATAGAATTAAAGATAGCCATATTTAGCTAAGTAAAGCAAAAGAACGCCAAAACAACAACATTATTAGTATTATAGTTATAAAGAATATGTATCTTTGATTCACTTATGAATAGATTCATCTGTAAATGTATAAAAACATTTTATGAATATTTTCTTAATTGCATTTCTTTGGACCTGGACTGGTGTTAGAGGATTTTTTTCCAAAACTTCTAGAACATGTTATTATACTAAAACAAAAATAAACATAATTATAATTTACTCAGTATAAGTGTTTTTGTTAATGAATATGTAAAGGCTTTCTTACCTTTTTGTATATAATACGTCAAGTTGTTCTTGAGGGCTTACAGGAAGCTTTAGCTCAGTAATAAAAATACTCGATCTTGTTTGGCTAAACCATAAAATTTTTGTTAGAATAATTCTAACCTCACTTTCGCTTATATAAAATCTAAAAGTTATTTTTTAAATAGTAATAAAGCGTCAAGCATAATTACTTACTCCAATCAATATTTTTTCACTCTTTTTTTACGTATGCGACAATCAAGATCACATCACAAAACGAAACAAAAGCGTGAAGCATTAGCTAAAACCGCTGAAAAGGTAGTGAAAGATATCCTACGGATATAGTTTTAATGATCTCCTAAATATATCATTTTTTATGATATCCCATGGTTATTGTTTAAATAGCCGGGACATATATCTATGAATTGGCCAAAAAACTGACATCTTCAGAATATTGGCTGTTGTATGGGTTATTTCGGTCTTGGATTATATTTATGTTACTAAGTGCAGTACTTCTAATATTTTACATTAAACTTGTTTTCTAAAAAGTATTTTAAATCATTACGAATATCATTCGCCGGGTTAATACCAAATAAAATTTTACTATGAGTATATTTGTTATTGTTTGTCCGTGGATTAATAAAAGAGATTGTAAATATTTAAAGGACTTTATTACAATATAATTAATTTAACAAAAAACGAACTTGCCATTTTTGATTTATGTCAATCTTAACTGAAGTACAATCTAATTCTACACATAAAATTTCATTTGAAAACTCACTAAACTTATTGTGGTAATTAATAACTAACAGAAAAATTAATCGTTAAATTCCGATTTTAAATTAAAACTACTTAATACCCAGGCAGCACATTACGTGACCTCAAAATCACGTAATAAACGTCATTACGACGTATCAATGTCGTCATATGACGTCAGTGTGCTGCCTGGGTATACAATCAAATGACGTAGTATTCTTAGGTACTACATAAAATTGTATGTCAATATCAGAGTT
Source organism: Aquatica leii (assembly GCA_035610365.1). Lineage (NCBI taxonomy): Eukaryota > Metazoa > Arthropoda > Insecta > Coleoptera > Lampyridae > Aquatica > Aquatica leii. The sequence continues at coordinate 13,782,001 of CM069438.1, forward strand.
GAAAACACTAACTTTAATTTTAAAACTTTTTAATATAACTAATTTAGAACTGTTGATACCGGTCTAACCACTGACATAAATTTTCTTCAAAGTACTAAAACCTACATAGATATTCTTTAATAAACTAATAGCGCTAGCCATGTCTAACATTTAACTTATATGTACAACCGATATCATAAGTATTACTCTTAAAACAAAGGGATTACATATGATATCTGACCAACCCGACTTGAACATTTGTGGTACTATCGGCAGGAACTCGACGAATCGTTTTCTCAAGACAATCTCTTAACTGGTGATCTGTCTTGCCACATCAAAAACAACTTCATTTGTCTATCTTTGGATGTCTACATTCTTTTGTCTTATGGTTACTACAATAGTAATTGAAACATAATTCTTGTATTTTATCAACTCGCAATTCCCATGATTCTGCATAAATATCATTGCAATTGCCACTAAAATCCAGTATTAACGTGCACTCGACTTTTTTTCAAATCTAAATTTAAAGCATAAGAATCACAGCCAGTTGTTCAGAAGGCACAAGCACAAGTCCTTTACAAATTATGTGAAGTATTGCATTTCAATTGTTATTGAACAGTATGGTTACGCATATGCCTTTTTAAATGATACAATTGGCTGCTACAGTAATCACATATCTTGCATTTAAATGGCTTTTCGCCAGTGTGCTTATGCATATGCCTTTTTAAATTTGCCTTTATGCTACAACAGTGATTACATATATTGCATTTAAATGGTTTCTCATCAGTGTGCGTACGCATATGTATTCTTAAATCCCACTTGGTGCTACAGCAGTATTCACATATATTGCATTTATACGGTTTATCACCAGTATGCCTATGCATATGCTTTTTTAAATTTGTCATTTGTTTACAACTGTAATCACATATATTGCATTTAAATGGTTTTTCACAAGTGTGCGTACCCATATGCATTTTTAAATGCCACTTGGTGGTACAGCAGTAATCACATACATTGCATTTAAATGGTTTTTCACCAGTGTGCTTATGCATATGCCTTTTTAAATCCGACTTGGTGCTACAGCGGTATTCACATATATTGCATTTATATGGTTTTTCACTGGTATGCTTATGCATATGCTTTTTTAAATTTGTCATTTGTTTACAACTGTAATCACATATGTTGCATTTAAATGGTTTTTCACCAGTGTGCTTATGCATATGCCTTTTTAAATCCGACTTGGTGATACAACAGTAATCGCATATATTGCATTTAAATGGTTTTGCACAAGGGTGCGTACCCATATGCATTTTTAAACGCCACTTGGTGGTACAGCTGTAATCACATATATTGCATTTAAATGGTTTCTCACCAGTGTGCATATACATATGCCTTTTTAAACTTTCCATTTGGTTACAACAGTAATCACATATATCACATTTAAATGGTTTCTCACTAGCGTGCCGATGCATATGCCTTCTTAAACCACACTTGGTGGTACAGCAGTAATCGCATATATTGCATTTAAATGGTTTTTCATTAGTGTGTGTTGAAAGTTCGACTTTAATGTTATCAGCTCGCAACTCCTCTTCAATTACACCGTGTTGTCTTAAGTTTCTTATAGTCGTTTCTGTTTGTATACACAGTTGCTTAAATTCATATATTTCATCAATGGCAATCATACATCTGTTACAGGCAATTGGATTCGGTGTGAAGCTTAGATCCTGTAAGAAAGTTTCTGTTACTCGATAGAATATAATCAGTTGTACTTACAATCATTGGTAGAAAGTTCAATAATTTGAATTGTAGCATTAAGTTATTGTCGTTATTCAGAAAGTAATACTGCTCGGTTTCTACTATTTCTAGTAAACAAATTCGACAAGTTTTTGTTGATTGTTCTTCCATGTTTTCGCAGATTTTGTTCAGTGTTGCTCAAAGACAGTTGGACAGTTGCACTTTGCACTCATAGGTTGCACCTATGGGTTGCACTATTATTATTTATTGATGATTTACTAAGTGTCTGCCATACCTCAGAACTATGGCAGTGTTCAATTCAACGCAGTTTTAGTTTTAACTTTTTTTTAGTGGGTATTAAAAACAGGGCGGTTTGTTAAGTATTTAATTAATGATTAACTACTAATCGATAAATTAATAGTACTGAAGACAATTAATAATCGAGATTTTAGTTTATATTGTACTGTAATAAGTGACAGAAACAGTACAATATACAGAGATGGGTAACTATTTTGAATAAATTTATTTTAAATGCTTATTTAAAATGGAAATGCCATTTTCTATTTTTTATTTCAAATACTTAACTTAAATCTATTTTCCATTTTCTATTTTAAATGAAAATTTAGAACCATTTTCTATTTTAAATTACTCATAGGCGACCTAAATATACCGACGTTTGTGCAAGCCGGTGCAAGCTTTCGCGGCTACATAATTTTCATCACGTGTTCTGGCCATCAAAACCTTTTTCTTATCAATGATCTTAGGATCCATAGTTTTTTGTTGTGTTCTGTAAAGACGTTCTGTGCGTGGGATAAAATTGCAAGTTTGCTGCATATCCATATTAAAACGAAAAGTTTTTCAAAATTAAAACACGTGACCGCAATATGGTCTTAAATGAATTTCTAAAGATGCTTGAAAACAACTTCAACAATTGTTTTTTAACGAACTAGAGATTCTGTCTTTAGAACTTAAAGGATGTGCTAACAAAGAAATTAAAGTAATAGTACAACTTTTTGTAATCAGTTAACGAATAACAACTTTATAAAATCTTAGTTTTAGCGGTTATTTTGGTTCAGATTATAAGCAACTTGGCTTAGACTACAACGCGTTCTAAGCCGGAAGTTGCTTCCCAATCAGCAAGGAAACGTTTTTTTCATGTTTTAAAAACGTTACAACGTTTTAAAATAGTCGAAATAAAAAATGTTTTTCCAAAAAATATTTATGTTGCGTTTTAAAAATATTTCATTTAAACATTGATATTGAAATATTTTAAAAATGTTTTCTAAAACATTTTTTAGTAACATAAAAAACGTTTTTACTTTATTAGAAATCATACTTTTGCTTGCTTTCACCTATACACTTGTTTCTTTTATTTATTGTAACAAAAACACAATTATATGAAATTTTGTTACATATTATTAATAGATACATATTAAACCTTTTCGTTTTTCTAAAAACTTTCTTGCAAATTTGAATTAAGTACTTAATAATCGCGTTTGCGCAAAGTACCGGTACCTGCGTGAAAAGATGGCGATTTTGTATATTATAATTGCATTATATTTTAAGCTTCAAAGAATCAACAATTTCCATGGTATTACTCGCTATGCTGTGTAATGTATCGTTAGTGTATCAGTTTAATCGTTTTCTAATTTAAGTTCTAGTGAAACTCAAATAGATACTTTTAGTTTATATCAGCATTTATTATGGTACGTTTTTCTTTGTTCTTTTGTTGCAAGAAATTTTGCTGAAGTATAATGTTATTTGTTACAGCAGTGGTACACTAAAACGTTAATTCTATGTACTTTATGATTTCCATTCTTTGTGATGTTTTAAGGTTATCAAATTGATACGATGTTAGCCAAATGGAGATTTGAACGTGCTCAATAACCAATTAATCTCGGTATGTAATTTTTTCAGTATTTTTTTGTGTGTACAAAGTTTCAAAATCTTGGATTGTTAGTTCTGGTTTTCGTTTTTACACAAAGAGGTAGTGAAAAGTTTTCTTATTTTATAGATAATATCCTTCGGTGTGGAGGAACGGCAACAATAAAAACAACCTTTATTGTTCAGGCCTTAACAGATAAAGGTTGTTTCTATTGTTGTCGTTTTTCCACTCTGAAGGATCCTATTCATTAAATAGAAAAATTTTTAATTAATTGGAAACTTTTGAGAGGATTATTATAATTATTTCAATTAATATAAAGTAATTACATGAATAATGTTTGTTTTACTTTTATGTTAATGTGTTAATTTTTGTTATAGGCATCAAATGCGTTTACAGCCACATGAAACTGACTACACGAAGCTTGTATTATTTATCTTTTGTAAGCATTTTAGAGCTGGTTCTATAATAATGGTATAAATGTCAGTTAAGTTATACTTAATTTGATTGTAAAATGCTGTCGTTATTGGCTAGTATAAATAAAACTAACAGCCAAATATGTCAGTATTTTAAAATTAAAGCAAGTATAACTAAACTTACATTTATACCATGATTATAGAACTGCTCTTAAGTATATTGCAATATTTAAAAAAAGACGCTGATTATACATTTTTTATACATTAATGTAACATTTGTAAAATATTATAAATATATATAAATAATATTATAAATAATGTTTTTTAAACATTTTTAGAATGTTTTTCTAAGATTGACTTTGCAACGTAATTCTGGCCATTAAGACGTTTTTGCAATGTTTTTAAAAATGTAAATATATCATTTGTAAAACGTTGGAAAAAACATTTCAAAAATGTTTCCTTGTAGATTGGGTTATAATCTTAACGAATAAAAATTTCTTATTTGATGAGAATAGGTATAGTCAGGGTTGGATTTAAAGGGTGGACGTTTCTAAATTAGGCCCAATAATTTTTGTCTATTAATGACAAGGAAGGTAGTAATTTTTCTGTAATTTTTCACAAGAAATTAATCTTTATGATGACAGATGTATAAAAGTCACTTACGAACATAATTTGAGGAATAGCATCTATAATTGAGTCAAATATTAGTATAAACAGCTAGTATATAATAACTAATAGGTCGCGCTCCCTAGTATTGTGTGCCCCTAGACCTGAGCCAACCGGCCGGCTTTGTTAAATCGAGCAGTGATAGCACTAGTCTTCGGGGACTGCAAAAAAATGATACAATTTTTACTATGTTTTGTCATTATCAATATCAAGGTGTCAAGAAGTTCCTTCTTCTCAGTTCCCGTTGAAAGCTTATTTTCTTATGAGGGAATGATCATCCCAGTAAACACTAGACGTCCCAGGGACGTTCGTTTTATGTCCAAATGATGTTTTTACATCCCGGGCTTTAAAACGAACCTGTATAGGATGTCTTTAATAGGACGTCCTCAGGATATCAATGAAGAACGTACGATGGGATGTCCTATGCGGGAAAAAACAAATGCAAACTGAGTGCGCGTGCCCACTTTCCTTCTTGTTCTCTGGTATCTACTCAACACCCGTACGCTCCTTTGGTATATCAAAGTGGTACACTCTGTATCTGTTTTTGTTGGTGTTCTGACTACTTTATTTATCTGTTCTTTATTTTATTATCTAACGTTTTTTGGGTGTTCTAGTGCATAAACAAATTTATTTGGTAAGTTTTTGGTACCTTGTATTTATTTATAATGTATAAAAATCATCATTTATAATTATTATTTTGAATTACTAAAAATTAATAAAAGTTTATTGAAATTAAAAGATCACAATTATTAACAATGGTGATTTAAAATCTCATCTCGCGCGCATACATATGCGGTGAATTGAAAATACATATTTGTTATGTAAAAAAAATTTTTTTACTCAAAAATTGTTTAAAAAATGTTCTCTTTGTATTAAAGGTTTAAAAGTGTGACGTTATCTCACGACTTTTATCGTCGCGATTCACAATAAGTCATCCAAAAACGTCAACATGACCGATAAGGCACAAAATCGCTAATCTAACTAAGAAACTATAACGTTATCGCGTTCTTTGTATTCATAATTATGATAAGTGTGCGTATTCTCGTAGTTAAAAATACGTCTAGAAATAATTTTGTTTTTATCACATTCCTCTGATGAAATGTAAATGCGAACCGTATAAAAATTCTTAATGAATTTGCAAAACTGACGCGTTTACAAAATCTTTTTTAAAAAACGATTTAAACAATTTTGAACTGGTTATAATCGATCATCTCTTATGATTTAATCAATAATAGAATCGTCAAAAAGATCAATCAATAATTCTACAAAAGAAGTATCACTTTATCAATTCTTTAATTTAGAAAAATGTAAATTCTGATTACATAGAAATACCAAATAAATAAGCTTTTTGTATTAACTTTTTTATCGACTCTACATGACGATTACCATCTCTTATGTAGTTGCATTGTTTCAGGCGCCACTTAAAAAAATCGGGAAGAAAGTATAAAAAACTCGCTAAAGAGGGCCAAAGAACGCTCTGGGATCGAGAAGATAAAAAAATGAAATAATCTAAATTTATTTTATTTGAATATAATTTGGATTATTATTTAAAAATAGTTTTATGTAATAATAATTTGTATTTTATTTGATAAAGTTATTTTTTATTAAAAATATAATATACATATATAGTACATATCCTACAGTCATCTAAAAGGGACGTCCCGTTGCGGATACGCAAGGATGTCCTATAAGGACATCGTAGGGATGCACACACTTGTGACAAAAGAACGTCCCATGAATGTCCCTAGGACGTACACAGAACCAAAATGGGATGACTTTGGGACATTCAGTGATCCGCAAAATCATGTCCCCGGGACATCCTTGTGTTTGTTGGGTACATCCAGTAGGAGCACGACTAAGTGCATCCACATGAACCATTTACTCTCCGGATCTGTGTTTTACCTCTAAATCGTACTCGCTCAATAGGGCATGCCCTCGTGCTATCTGAGGTTTTATCGTCCTATGTTCATTTAAATAAACTATCGCTTGACAATCCGTCACAATGGTAAAATGAATTCCCACCAAATACGAGCGCAATCTTTCGACCGACCAGACAACGGCTAATAGCTCCAAACGGGTTTTCGCACTCGTAATTTTATTCGATACACAACTTACTAAATGTCGTTCTCCACATGACGTTGTTTGGATCAACATTCCTGCTAATCCAACCATGCTGGCATCCGTATGTACTTCAGTCTTTAACTTTGGGTCAGAGTTGAAGCACAAGTTTTCTAAGTAAGTAAACAATTAAACGATTCTCTTTCCTCCTCGGTCCATTTAAATACTGCTTCTTTTCTTGTTAAATCACTGAGTGCTCTCGCTTTATACGCATACCGTTTCACAAATTTTCGAAAAAATCCATTTAGACCCAAAAACTTTATGTCGCGCGCATTCCTCTGTTCAGGAAAACTCTTAATTGCATCTGCCATCCCCAAATAAGTTACTTGGTCTTGGTCAAAATAGTACTTAGATATTTTTAAAGTTAATTTTGCATCTCGTAATTTCTCAAGAACCATTCGTAAACGTTCAATCATTTCACTCCAATCTCGCGCAGGCACTAAGATATCGTCTATATAAGACATCGCAATTTTATTTTGTAGTTCACCTAACACTATAGCCATATAGCGCGTTAGTTAGTCCAAAACACATTCGGTTAAATTGTCCCGTTGCGTCCGGCGTTATAAAGGTAGTTTTCGCACGTAATTTCTCGTCTAAAGGCACTTGTAAGTATCCACTCGCTAAGTCCAATATAGTAAACAATGTACAACCCGCTAATTGTTCAAACTGTTCATTCACATACGGTATAGAAAAACTCGTACGTTTCGTCTGACGATTTAATCGGGTTTAATCGTCTAAAATCTATTACAAGTCGTTTTTCGCCTGATGATTTTGGTACTAACAAGACAGGAGACGCGTAAGGCGCTGTTGTATCCGAAACTATCTCGGCGTCACGTAACTCTTTTAGAGTATTGTTCATAATTTCCCGATCTACAATCGACGTTTTATCAATAAGAATCTCGTTCAATAGTGTTATCAACTCATTAACATCATCCTCACTTGCACCGGCGCCTACGTTAACAGTATCTTTGGTTATTTTCGCTTGCTGATTAACCGATTTGCCACCGAAATCAATGTCAAAACTTTCATCCGCAAGATTCTCAATTGAACTATATTTTTATTATTGACACCGTTTGTGATCCATTTCTTGTTTTTACTTCAACAAAGTTTATCGAATTTGCTTCCACGACTACGCTCTTAACAGAGTTGACACTTTCTTGTGTTTTCGGTTTCAAACTTATTTTTAGAATACGGAATGGATCGCTTTCCGAATATCCAAATTTCAGTTCATTTGCCAAATCTTACGTAATCAATTCTCTCAGCTTCAGTAAAAGATCTTCCAATTAAAACGTCAACATCTTGCGCTGAGTCCGGAACTACCCAGAATGTTACTTCCGACTATTCTACATCATCAATTTTTACTTCACACTCAATTTTTAAATAACAATTTACAACTGGATGCGGAAATCCAAAACCATGTAGTTTCAAATCGCCTAGAGTGCAATCCCATTTATTTTTCTTCGCAAAACTTTCTGTTATGCTACACAGTACTTCCGGAATCAATAAAACACACATTCTTTATCGTTCAACACACTTGTTTTCAAAAATTTTGCCATGTCACCTTGATTTTTATTATCAGTTCTACGTATTTGTTTAACAGAACTATTCGCATTACAGCTCCTTTGAACATGTCCTTCTCTTTTGCATCGGAAACAATTAATTAGTTTCTTATCCTCCTTGCAATCCGCCTCCACATGTCCTTTATTACACTTAAAACAATTTAACTTCTGCGGTTTTGAACAGTACCTTGAAAGATGCCCGTTTTTAAAACAATTATAACATCGAATTGTCGCCTTTTTGTCATTATTATCACTATTATCAGTCTTTATTTTACACTCGTTAGGGTAATGTAATACTTTTTCGTTTACGCTATTTCCTGAACACACTCTTTCAAAGTCTATGTATCGTCTTCACTATTGTGCGACTTGACCATTAATCCGCTAATTTTTTTTGTATTCATGTCTATGATAATAAAATCCTTTTGTTTAAAATTTATCTAATTTAACTTTATTTAACCAATTTCTGAAAAGTTGCATGTATATCAATTAATTGATGTTCATTAAATTAGCAGTCTTATTAATTAATAAATACTATTTTAATGAAATCATATACATTGACCGATAGTTACAATAAGAAACTGAGGTTAACCTTAAATATTTTAAATTTAAAATTAGATAAATTTTAAACAAAAGGATTTTATTATAATAGACATGAATACAAATAATACAATTATTTCACTTTAACTTTTTGCTACTAAGATTATTACAGTATTTCATTAATTGAAATAGAATTATTACTATCATTGTCATCGTTCAAACAGAAACTGCGGTTAACCTTAAATATATTAAATTTAAAATGTCATCGTTCAATCAGAAACTGAGGTTAACCTTAAATATATTAAATTTAAAATGTCATCGTTCAATCAGAAACTGAGGTTAACCTTAAATATTTTAAATTTAAATTAATAACATATTTCAGAATTTATACTCTATGTCAATTAATTCCACCCAAGTATTAGAAAAATAGATATAATTACTTACTTTTGTTAAAAGTCCACTGGAATTAGAATTAAAATAAAGCCTTTGATTTTGTTGATCACTTTAGTATTGATATATTATTTATCACGTCGCTATTGCGTTTCAGAAAAAAAGATGGCGCGTAACGGAAAAAATGTGACGGTAAATTTTTTTCCAACGCCGATAAAGAAGTTTCACTTCAAAAATGTAATTCTGTCACTAAGCACTGTATGTTGGTACATTCAATCAGAGGAACGAGTCGAAGAAGTATATTTTACTTCGATCGTTTAAAAGAATCTTTAAGACAAAAAGGGTTACCGATGGTAGTATGGCTGAGTGAAGATGGTACACGACTAACAGAAAAAGTGGAGTACAACGCAGTTTCTAATAAATTGGTATGACTCACGCTTCCTTTGAAGGACAATAGACTGCTTGAGACAAATGCATATTTGGTCATATCTGCATATCGCATGCAAGATTATTTTCATAACTATAAGTATTCTAATTCTGCCTACGTGATAATAACCCAAGGTTTGGGTGCGGTAGCACTATCCCTTTGTGTTGGCTTGTTTGTAACGAATAATCGCCCACACAGCACAAGCATATCCAATGGATATGAAATGTACACACCAACCATGGATACCGGAGGTGCATCGAACATCCATATTTAATATTATGGAGCAAGGATGGAGGTCCAATGGATATATCATTCCGTCACGGAAAGATCTTCATAGTATGTCCATAGGACCTCCAGGTGGATAAACATTTTACATCCATATGGAGATATATTGAACAGTCATATGAACATACAAAATACATACATATGGAGGTTCAATGAACATTTAATTAAAGTATAATAAACATTCATTTTTTTATAGAACCTTCATATGTAGGTAAAATATATGTGCATATCTATATATTAACAAAAAATATGGCCACACGTCAAATAAAGTCAATACAAAATGCCAATAGTGATATTTTCCAGATGCAACAACTCCGGTTGGTCCACAGAAAATATGACCACTTGTTCATTTTCACTCAAACACAATCGAACTTTTTTATTTACACATTCTCTCATTTTTCTAGAGCTTTTATCCATTATTTATATTATAGGAATCGAAATACTTACTAGATTAATGTACAGCAAAAGTAAATGCAAATATGCAAAAATACCTTGTCTTTACCCAATAAACACATCTGTACTGGTAATGTACTCCTTAGCCGACACTCAGAATGCTGGCAATGTACTAAAATGAAGTACACTGCCGGTAACCAGGTGACACACCGGCCGATATATTACCGAATGAATCTTGCCAATGCAGAAATTGCATCGAACCAATATCGGCAAGTTATGTATATTAATACAAGTTAAATGCAGAATGCCAGTGAAATCTGTGCAATATAATATGTACTTTGCCATATAAATAAATAAATAGTAGTGCAATTTTAAAAGCATTGGCAATGTTAGCAACTTAACACAAATTAAATGCATACAATGGTATTATCATTTTTAATTTAATTAATAAAACAATTTGGAAACTTAACATACAATGTCCATATATGTACTGAGAAAATTTTAAAAAATATAAAAAACCTATTTACATTCATTCTGTGCTTATGTTTATTGGCGTCTTTCGTACCCACTACTCCTGGTGTTTATTGCGTGTTATAAAGCTGCACCACAATTTGAATTTTTTCTTATGGATACTGTAAAATAAAAATTACATTGTAATGCTACTCAAATAACTTATGCACTTTTTTAGCAATTTCTAAACTAAATTTTGAAGTTTTTGAAGTAATTATAAAGAATTGCTTTGTAAAAAGTCGTGAAATAAAATACAACATGAAAGTCAAGTTTGGCAGTAATGCACTTGAAATCACATTACGTTAATATACATATAAAGTTAATGTTTTAAGTTTTAACCTATAAAATACTTTGAAGCCTCTTACCATAAATGAAATTTAAAATATTTTTACAAATTTGTTTTGCTTGATCCAGACCAATTACTTGGTTAAAACATGTCTCGTTTGCTGTATCTTTTCATCCAACAAAGTAGATTGAATCGATCTAAAAAAAAATTTCAATTAAATACAACTCAGCAATAAGGATAATGAATTCAGAAATTGTAGATAACTTACAAACTGGCTTTTAGATTACAAATTCCAAAGTCATTTTATATTTGTTTGAAGACGTGTTAGTTTTTAGGTTATATACTTATTATTAAGAAATAATTTATATTTGAATTTAATACTTACTTATTTTGTTTACCCATCCATCCTAAATGATGAAAAACAAACACATTTTTTCGAAATTTTAAAGCACAAAATGGTTTGCATACGATAAATACAAGCTAAACAAAAAGCCAAATAGTTTGCGTGTGCAATAATTCAGTGGCGATAATATACGCGAAAACCTTGGCGAAAACAAACGAACAACGAAGAAAGTTTAAATTAAACCGCGCCAAGTATTTTTTTTTACTTTTTCAATTTTTCATTAAATTGTTGCATGTTAAATATTTACTACAAATGTTAAATTTTAGAGAATATAATTATTTCTAAATAATTTTGATAAAAAATAGCAACTCACAAAATTATGTAACATGATACATAAAAAAAAATGTTTCCGAACATAACACTTATAACACTTAAGATAATCCTATTTCACAGATATCCATGAATGTATATAAGGTGCATAAACAATGGATATTAAACTATGGATGTACATCAATGGATATTATATGGATAAATATGTATATCCATTGCATCTCGCGTGCTGTGTGGGCGGTTTACCCATGTAAATCTTTTGGAAAGATGGGAAGTTATGGATAAAATGGCTTCTGATAAAAGCGATGAAATTGGTTTCACAAAAGAAATCTGATAACACTGATACAAAGTGGTCCTGGTATCATTTAATATTAATTCTCTAGATATGTATTTAAGACACTATTCACATTGGTACTAAATTAATTTACAAATTGGTAAACACCAAGTTTCAAAAAGTCACATTCAAGAATTAATTAGAAACGTTTCAAAAGATAACCACATGCTAACTAGTACAGACATAAGCGGCGAAGATAAGAAGCACAGAAATTATTTTGTTCTTTCATTTCCTTACTAGCTTCTGAAAACGCCAAAGAAACTAAAACATATTTGAAACTAATTCATAACACCTTATCTTCATTTTTGGACAAAAATTTAAGCGTGAGCGAGAACGAATATACAAAATTTGGTTTGTCGTATTCTTTCTCAGACGTTGGAGACGAAGGATAATATCGACTCTACTAATTCATTTTAATGTATAGAACTCAATACTCATGCGCTTTTAAGTTTAGTTCGAAAATTACAATCAATTTCTTGTTTAAAACCAGAAATGTTTTTGCCCTGGTTGTTTTCTAGTCAACCATGTGAGCAGCTGTTCAGGTCGGCGAGATCTTTAACGTCTTTTTCCACCATCACATTTTTCAAACCACGAAGAGTTCACGAGTCGACGCTAGTGGAAACATTTGATGTAGATTATTACAGTGCCGATAAATTATCCGTAATTGTTGAAAACGCATTGTTTGCAATGAATTAAACTTATTAGGAATCAAACTGGACGAAAATTGTTTTGCTGAAAATGCAATTCCACAATCAAATTCCGATTTAGATGAAAATTCCTTGAACCACTATTCTCCATTTTTTTAAAGTAAATTTGAGATTCTTATACAAATAAATTAATTTGTTTTCACAGTACAGTAACAAATTTTTCTTACAGTACTTTGGCAGTTGATTATTTGTTCTTGATTTTTTTTATTCAATATTAATTAATATTTACAATTCTTTTGTAAACATAGTTATACCTGAAAATATCTACTATACATACATTTTTATATGAACCAGATGTACTCATCTGTATTTAGTGTACTAAATACTACTGTATTCAAATGTACTAGTCTGTACTAAAGTGCAATCATATGACCGCAACGTGTACTCACTGTATTCGTACTCAAGTGTACAATTAATTACGTCGTGATTAACCCCTCGATATTTGCGTTTAAGTCGAGCATCAAATGAAATTTTAGTACCACGTTCGCGTTTCCTTAAATTAACTTAAACATTCGTTACTAACATTAGAATGTCTTCCGGGTTTGGACCGTGTCATAGTTGCAACCGAAGCTGCCAACGTTTCGCCCACTTTCGTAAGGGGCTTCATCAGGGCGTGAGATAAATCGCAAAACTCAAACAAGCAATCGAAATCTAACTAAGAACTCAAAAGTTAGGTTATCCACTTGTAAAACAAGCCATAACCTAAACTATGAAAAGGTAAGAAAGAAAACGATAACCTGAAAAAGCAAACGAAAATCTAACAAAGAACCACTACCGAGTTAGGTAATCAACTTGTGAACCAAGCCAGATTCTAAACTCCGTAGAAGTGACTTAAGAAGAAATGGTCTCCGTATTTAAAGGAAAAGGATCGTCACGGATGATTAAGCTCGACCCTGATTGGGTTACGGTTGCTAGGGGGCGTGTTTTTGATAAATGACTAATAACCGGGAACCAAAGCGGGGATATTTCGAAACCATGATCACGATTGAAGTTATTAGGGTGTTTGATGATTTCTATGCTTTCTCGGAATTTCCTGTTGAAAAAGAATGGAGATTTGGCAATCAACGAAACATTATCAAAATCTATCTTGTGACCTGTAGTAAAATGATGTTCAGTGACCGCAGACTTGGAAGTATACCTTTTCCTTATACAACGATCATGTTCTGAAATGCGAGTAATGACGGAACGACCGGTTTCACCAATGTAGACTAAACCACAAGAACAGGGAATTTGGTATACACCTTGAGATGATGAAGCCCCTTACGAAAGTGGGCGAAACGTTGGCAGCTTCGGTTGCAACTATGACACGGTCCAAACCCGGAAGACATTCTAATGTTAGTATAGATTCCGGCCGTGGAAGCCTTCGCTATTACATTAAACATTCGTTCTTCACTCGCTAATCGATTTTCCTCCATCTAGGTGCACGCTGATTTGTTCCAAATCTAAATTGAAAACTAAAGAATGACTAGTAGTTGTTCACAAGGTACTTCATTTGAAAGACATGATTTTGAACTAAATTATACACTTTAATGTTACGCCACTGTTTTTAGTTATAATACATTCAATGGCGTTTTACCACGCCAACGCCAAAGTATTGCATTTCACTTGTTATTGACCAGTATGCTTACGCATATGCCTTTTTAAATGATGCAATTGGCTGCTACAGTAATCACATATATTGCATTTAAACGGCTTTTCGCCAGTGTGCTTTTGCATATGCCTACTTAAATTTGCCTTTAGGCTACAACAGTGATCACATATATTGCATTTAAATGGTTTCTCATCAGTGTGCGTACGCATATGCAGTCTTAATTCCCACTTGGTGATACAGCAGTATTCACATACATTGCATTTATACGGTTTTTCACCGGTGTGCTTATGCATATGCCTGTTCAACTGCCACTTGGCGAAACAGCAGTAATCACATATATTGCATTTAAATGATTTTTCACCAGTGTGCTTCTCCATATGCTTTTTTAAATTTGCCATTTGTTTACAACCGTGATCAGATATATTGCATTTAAATGGTTTTACACAAGTGTGGGTACGCATATGCAATTTTAAATGCGAATTGGTGGTACAGCAGTAATCACATATATTGCATTTAAAAGGTTTTTCACCAGTGTGCCTTAGCATATGAGTTTTCAATTGGTGCATTCGTTTACTGCAATAATCACAGATATTGCATTTAAATAATTTTTCATCGGTGTGCTGACGCATATGCTTTTTTAAACATGACATGGCAACAGTGCAGTAATCACATACATTGCATTTAAATGGTTTTTCACCGGTGTGCGTAGACATATGAATTTTTAAATGCAATTTGGTGGTACAGCAGTAGTCACATATATTGCATTTAAATGGTTTTTCACCAGTGTGTCTAAACATATGAGTTTTCAATTGGTGCATATGTTTACAGCAATAATCACATACATTGCATTTAAATGGTCTGTCATTAGTGTGCTGACGCATATGCGCTTTTAAACCAGACATGGCAATAGTGCAGTAATCACATATATTGCATTTAAATGGTTTTTCACCAGTGTGTGTAGGCATATGCAGTTTTAAAACCGGCTTGCTGGTACAGCAGTAATCACATATATTGCATTTAAATGGTTTCTCACCAGTGTGTCTAAGCATGTGAATTTTTAATTGGTTCATTTGTTTACTGCAATAATCACATATATTGCATTTAAATGGTTTTTCGCCACTGTGCTTAAGCATATGCCTTTTTAAATTTGGCATGTGGTTACTACAGTAGTCACATATATTGCATTTAAATGGTTTCACATTAGTGTGTGTACGCATATGCTTTCTTAAATCAGTCTTGGTGGTACAGCAGTAATCACATATATTGCAATTAAATGGTTTTTCACCAGTGTGCGTACGCATATGGGTTTTTAAATAATACTTCGTAGTACAGCAGTAATCACATATATTGCATTTAAATGGATTTCTACCAATGTGTTGCACTTCCAGGTGTCGAATCAAAATTGTCTTTTTGATAGTATTAAAGTTGCAGTTGTAGCAATAATACAATTTTGTTTTTGAAGTTTCCTCAATGCATACAGGCACATCCTTATTGATTTCCAAGTAGTTATCGCTGATGATTTGCAAGTTTGAAAGTTCGACTTTAATGTTATCGGCTCGCAACTCCTCCTTAATTACATCTTGTTGTCTTAAGTTTCTTACAGTCGTTTCGGTTTGTATACACAGTTGCTTAAATTCATATATTTCCTCAATGGCAATCATACATCTGTTACAAGCAATTGGATCTGATGTGACGCTTAGATCCTGTAAAAAGTTTATGTTACTTGATAGACTATAATCAGTTGTACTTACAATTTTTGGTAGAAAGTTCAACAATTTGAATTGTAGCATTAAGTTATTGCCGTTATTTAGACAGTAATACTGCTCGGTTTCTAGTAAACAAATCCGACAAATTTTTGTTGATTTTTCTCCCATGTTTTCGTAAATCTTGCTCAGCGTTTCTCAAAAAGACAGTTGCACCGGTTGCAGTATTATTTTTTGTATTATTAGCAGATTGTTAGCAACTGTCTGCCATATCGCCATACTACAGAACTGTGGCAGTGTTCAATGCAATGCAATCATTATCTACGACGATTAATAATCTAAATTTTTAATAATCGCTTATTATAGAACGAATTGGTTTTAAAATTTTTCCGTCTATCTTGTTATTATTTTTTGCATTTTCTTATAATTTTACCTACTTAACAATTCTTTTATTTTTGTATAAACTGCAGTGTAATTTTTAAGTAATGAAATAAAATGGCATAAAGGAAATAAAAGAAAATGACACATCGAACTTTAAAATACTTTTCTATGATGATGGCAAGTGCATTATTTCTATCGCAGGTGTGTCTTTAAATTTACTAAACCAACATAACAAATTTATAGAAAGTGATGACAATGCTTTTGACAGTGCAGTGACAGTGCATGAGAATATGTCTCATTAAAATCTAAAGAAGCTATTAAAATAGCAGTAAAATTACGTTTGTCGTTTCAAATTGTTGAGTTGTCAATTTGTTCCGTCTTTTCGTTGTAAGTTTGTTTTTTTTCTTTTATCTAATTTCGTTGGCAGTGGGTTCGTATTGCGGTGATAGTTTTACACTGATTATACTGTGATGTAACCCACTCGCGTTTGACATTTAAAAACCCGCGAACAAACAAACAGTAGCGACATCTCGTTGTGGCTGTGATCGTCTAGTTACCCCCCCCCCCTTTCCTACGTTGTATGAAGTTCGTTATACACTGCTTACTCTCGATATGCGGGAAGGCTGTTGTAGGTTAAATAAAACACACAATAAAAAAATGAATCGTAACTTTTATTCGAGTTTAACTCTAAATTTTAACCGCGACCGTGCCTGTTCGGTGGGACCCGTCGTAGGAGGGGAAGAACAGAGCGAAGAAACCCCTCCGGCCCTCTAACTGAATGAAAATGCAAAATCATTACATAATTTAGGTTGGCAAAACAATCGGCTTGTAATCAAAATTATTAACACACGTCGCAAAACAAGGACATCTCAAATTACAGTTAATTAGACAAATAAACAGACCTGATAACAGATTTAAATACCAACACATATAAACACGTGCACAAACATCATCATTTTAAACTGAAGACGTGTTATACAATCGCAGTGTTGTGACAGGTACTCATTTTTTGGTACATAGGTACAGGTACAGGTACATTTATTTAAAAGTACCTAGATACAGGTGCAGGTACAGATGTGGCAAACGTACCTAGGTACAGGTACAGGTACAAAAAAAAATGTACCTTAAAATTTTAGGTACTTTTTAGGTACTTATTTATGATCATAGAAAATACAAATTTAGTAAACGAACTCTTATTATTTGTGCCATCTCATTGAAAAACGATAGAAATAATTACAGCTATAAAATGCATGAAATGATTGAAATCAATCAACGATATGCTACTATATTAATCACTGTTGATGACACACTCTGTAGCTTCTGTGAATCTCGGTAAAAATATTAAAATTTATACAAATTTTGTAATTGCAGTTTATTGAGCACTGATATTGCTGTTTATTGTATTAATTGCATTATTTAATAATAAAAATAGGATTACTTATTCTTAAACGTTTATGAAAAGAGGACTAAATTATAAGATACTGAACGGAAAAGGTAATCCATGGCAGTTTATTAATACAGTTGACATTGGTTAGTAAGTACTTCAAGGGACCGCTCGTTTTGTACTTATTATCCGAGAAGACTTACTATTCGACGTACAGGACACCTCAACTTTCGTTCAGGTCGTGCTTACAGCATTTATGTTATATATACCGTTCGTTATACACGTTATACTTACGTTCTCGGCTATGTTTATGTAATTTAGTATGATACAAAGTCAAATATGTCGTTTTTAGAATAAGTCGTTAAGCACGTATTGTTTCTTAAGCAGAAATACGATTCGTAATAAATTTTATTATAATGTCACTCTGTTATATAATCAGTTATAATTGTTTGCTTTTTCCTAGAACTCCACAACTCTTTTCCTAAAAATCATCTTTTATTTTATACAAATCATTTATTTTTGTACGTTTCGAAATTTATCGCATTCGGTTTGATACCCTGGCTACTCATGTTAACAGTCCGATTGCGTTGTTGTAAATGATTCATCCGAGGGCTGTCTTTAAGTGTGCTGTCACTGCCTACATTTAGGTCATGTATTATTTTTGGAATTTCAAATGTGATTAAGTCCGAAACAAATATATAAAGCGTACAATACATGTACGCTTAAAAGTACCTATTTTATTAGGTACTTAGGTACAAAGGTACTCTCTAAAAAGTACCTAGCTACAGGTAAAGGTACATAAATTAAAAAGTACCTTTCTAGGTACTTAGGTACACAAAAATTACCTAGGTACTTGTACCTAGGTACATTTACCTAGGTACATCCCAACACTGTACAATCGGCGCCCCCGCCAATGGGCACTGGGGTCCTGGTTACGAATCAACCCAGCTAAAGTTGAAAGTTTGGAACAACAAGTAAGGCCAAAAACATATAGGTAAAATCAATAATGCACATAATAAAAGTAATACATAAACAAGTAAACGAAAATGTAGGGCCCCATAACATGGAAGCAACCTACTGCGACTTTAATACATATATCGAAGCAGGCACCTGTCTATACCATAGACTTAGGATACGCTACTTCACAAAAATCATACACAGGGTCCTCATAGTATGAGAACTACCTGCAGCCGTTCGTTGTTGTCCAGTCACGGTAGAAAAATATTAGATTTACATTCTACAAGGCAATACACACAATGGTCTTTATATCCGTTATCAAACCTCTTATACCTTACCATCAATAGGTAAATGTTACGACTAAAAAGTATGTCCAAACTTTGATCGACTTCCACATCATCACGTTATAAACAACAACAAAAAAACAAACAAATTATTACGATACTTTAGAATTAAAATCAAGGATGAACATTTTGAAATTATTATTTATAGTGTAAAAAAATAACTCAATAAATTAGTGCCAATTGTTTCTAAAACCTATGATACGTACACAAATAGCATAGCAAAAACAAATAAGCTAGAAATATGAATAGCGTCCTTTTGACAACAAAGGAATTATTACGTAACGGGTGAAACCCACGCCCCTTGCATTTGGTAACATTTAAATTTACGGATACAATGGTAAATTACTGATGTTACATTCCTAATCCTCAATGTTTCATACAAAATCATACACGCTAAACGAAGTTATTGAAATGGCAAACAAATAAAAACGTTAAATTAGATTTCACCCGAAGCGTCCCTTTTATAACAAAGAACAGTTAGTACACGCCTCTTACAGTTTCACAATGTTTAAACGTAAAAATAAACGGTTAATTATTGTAGTTACAGTTCTAATTCTAAATGTTTTGTACAAAACTACACATGCTAAATGAAGTTATTAAAATTGTCAAACAAAGAAACGATAAATCTCAATTTCATCCGAAGCGTCCTTTTTAAAACAAAGAACAGTTAATACACGCCCCCTTACAGTTGCATAATGTTTAAACGTAAGAATAAACGGTTAATTATTATAGTCAAATTTATGACGCTTAATGTGGTGTCTAAACTTACACACAAACGCAAACAAATACAAGAAGATGCTACGAATTTAAATTAGATTTCAAGCAATCTTTTACGAGATGTCGATATAGTAATTTTAAGTTTTAATTAACAGTTAGTGAAAAACCTCGTTTAATAAATCTAAGTCATACACATAAAACGATTAAATTGACAAAATGCAAATGGACACCAATGCGTTTGTTTTACAAACAAAGAAAACGTAATGTTTTATAACGCTGAGATTTTAATGCAAAGTGCTTATAAATTACGGTTAATTTCCTCATCCCTTATGTTAGCTAACGTATATAGTTACTTACATTCCAAGAATAGCACAAAACAATGACAAAACCAAGCACAAATTTTCTATCAAAAGGCCGATTGTACCGGCCATTGGCACCCTTCTCCCGTTGCCACCCTTCAGCTATCTACCGCTTCCCCTGTCCTACCCTTAAAAGTCTCCCACCCTTTTAAGAAGTACATACGTAAAACGATGGTAACACGGCGCAAGTCGTATTTTTCAGTTTTCCCGCTAGCTGACGATGCTTACGTAATTACGCGCGTCTTTCTGATTTTAAATTTAAATTGAACCATCTCAATACTTACGATCATTTATAAGAAAACAACGATAAAGAACAAATAATAAGCACATTTATTAATAATGCTTAACTACTAAACTTCAACATTTCAGAACTGCTCAGAACTTTCAACCGAACCTTTCCCATAAACGGGACACTTCTTAGGATGAACGTTAACTAAATTCAAGACTGCATCCTAATTACGCCACTTTTTAAGACACTCAATATCGGAACCGTTACACTTATCTTCTTTATAATAATATTTGTTAATTTCGTTATTTTTAAAAGCATACGGATATACGGCGCATCTATTCAATTTCTTAATTTTGACTAAAACTTTGTCACTTTTCATTGTTTCATCTTTGCCGTTTAATCACTAAACTCCACCAGTTAAAGATACTTTAAATTTGTTCCCATTTGATGTTAAATTCGTTATGACTGCTACAGGTGCAATACCTCCACTTCCTCATGCGTCAAGAAAAAAAACTTCTTTCCATCTCCCATCCGTCATCGTTCGTTCTCACCACTCGAGTCCCCTCTACAGTCTCCAAAAAACTCATCACTCCCCCCTTTTTCCTCCCTATCCTTATACTACGTGTTTTTACTTATACAATTGTTCTTTCTTATACTATCACTAATATCTATCACTGCATAAATTTCCCGGTTAAAGTGAGATAAAAATTTAATAGTTATTATTTAAATTTTTCGAACTTTAAGTTTAAAAATATTTTTTTTTTTAAATTTTGCAAATATCTTATCAACTACTCAATTTGTTATCTAAATACATAAATGCTTAATACTAAATAGATTTCATGATCATTAAAACACATACACATAGACAATCATCTTTGCATCTCATCAATTTTGATATTTCATTATGATTAGCCATTGTAGCATTCTTTGTTTGTTCGATTTTGCTTTCTAATGCATTGTTAACTTCATTTATCTCTTCATATACTAATTCTTAATAATATTTGCAATTTTCTTTTAATTCAAAACATTTAGTGTTCAGCCTAGTTTCTATTTTTTTGTCCATTCGATTTTCCAAATCTATTAATGTTAGATCATATTTGTTGCAGATTCGTTCTTCCATACATTTGATATTTTCTTTATTTTCTTCAAATTTATTAATTACTATTTGCATAAACGTTTCTATTTTCTGTTCCTCTTCTCTAGGTTTAACCGTTATTTCTGAACTTTCTTTATTTTCTTTTGTTACTGCTTCAAAATTTGTAGGATTTTCTTCACTTTGCATTTCTTGTCTATCCATTATGTCACTTAACATCTTTTTGCTTCGTGTTTCCATTTTGTTCAATTTTTATTCGACCACCGCAATGTGAACCTACCTTTCAATCTGCAAAATTTGTTTTATCATTCAATAATTTTTATTATTTATGTAATTCAATTCAGCATTTTCGTTCGAAATATCTAAATGATTGCATCAATTATGCACATTCGCATTTTCGTTATCACTTACCAAAACACACAAGCCCCACGTTGGGCGCCAGTATATTTATGCGGTGATAGCTTTACACTGATTATAACTAACGACCATTTATAAGAAAACAACGATAAAGAACAAATAATAAGCACATTTATTAATAACGCTTAACTACTAAACTTCAAAATTTCAGAACTGCTCGACAAAACAGATTGTAAAAACACCTTCCTTTTACGAAAGAACACTTCCTAAGTCACCATTGATACTTTCAACCGAACGTTTCCCATAAACGGGACATTTCTTAAGATGAACGTTAACTAAATTCAAGACTGCATCCTAATGACGACACTTTTTAAGACACTTCAATATCGAAACCGTTACACTTATCTTCTTTATAATAATTTTCGTTAATTTCGTTATTTTTAAAACCATACGGATAGACGGCGCATCTATTCAATTTCTTAATTTTGACTAAAACTTTGTCACTTTTCATTGTTTCATCTTTGCCGTTTGATCACTAAACTCCACCAGTTAAAGATACTGAAACGTTCAAGAAATTACTTGCAAATGCAAGAGTCTTCTAGAACCTGTCTAGAAGATATAGCGAAAAGTAGGGAACGTTCGAGAAGGATTCGCCGATGTCTATAAATGCCGAACATGGAAATCGTAGGTCAGTTATTGCTGGAATGTGAATGCATGCAGTATTAAGAAGATTAGTCAAGTGAAGATAAATAAGCGATTAGCACGTGCGGAGTTTTAAATAAATAACAGAGTGTACACCGAATCGTGTATGTGATTATTAGTGTAAACAAGTGTGAAATCCGAGGACGTTATCTTATCTTAAGTGATATAAATTATAGTGTAAGTGTTTTATTAAATATTATTACATTTAATTAGTTCGGTTAATTTAAAAGTGTACATATTTCTAGAATAAGTAAACATAATTTTTAGTCGTTTAAATAAATTAGTTTTTAAGTAATAAAAACGTAACAATACTTTAAATTTGTTCCCATTTGATGTTAAATTCGTTATGACTGCTACAGGTGCAATACCTCCACTTCCTCATGCGTCAAGAAAAAAAACTTCTGTCCATCTCCCATCCGTCACCGTTCGTTCTCACCACTCGAGTCCCCTCTACAGTCTCCAAAAAACTCATCACATCACTCCCCCCTTTTTCCTCCCTATCTTTATACTACGTGTTTTTACTTATACAATTGTTCTTTCTTATACTATCACTAATATCTATCACTGCATAAATTCCCCGGTTAAAGTGAGATAAAAATTTAATAGTTATTATTTAAATTTTTCGAACTCTAAGTTTAAAAATATTTTTGGTTTTTTTTTTTAAAACAACTACTCAATTTGTTATCTAAATACATAAATGCTTAATACTAAATAGGTTTCATGATCATTAAAACACATACACACAGACAATCATCTTTGCATCTCATCAATTTTGATATTTCATTATGATTAGCCAGTGTAGCATTCTTTGTTTGTTCGATTTTGCTTTCTAATGCATTCTTAACTTCATTTATCTCTTCATATACTAATTCTTGATAATATTTGCAATTTTCTTTTAATTCAAAACATTTTGTGTTTAGCCTAGTTTCTATTTTTTTGTCCATTCGATTTTCCAAATCTATTAATGTTAGATCATATTTGTTGCAGATTCGTTCTTCCATACATTTGATATTTTCTTTATTTTCTTCAAATTTATTAATTATTATTTGCATAAACGTTTCTATTTTCTGTTCCTCTTCTCTAGGTTTAACCGTTATTTCTGAACTTTCTTTTGTTACTGCTTCAAAATCTGTAAGATTTTCTTCACTTTGCATTTCTTGTCTATCCATTATGTCACTTAGCATCTTTTTGCTTCGTGTTTCCATTTTGTTCAATTTTTATTCAACCTACGCAATGTGAACCTACCTTTCAACACCTCTGTATATAAAGTAAATTAAAATTTTCAATTCAAAATTGCATATCAATAAACAATCAATATCCTTTAAGTAATTAAAATAAATACCCACTCATTTAAAAGTTGGACAGATTTATAACGTATTCTTTAAGATGTTATCTTTAACAAACAAAAAAAAATTAGTTCTCCGTGCTAATTTACTTGAATAATAATTTTGTAAAACGTACTTCATGAGTTTCAATAATTGAAATTTTATTTAAATTGAGTAATTGCATTTAAACATCTTCCAAATTTGTTTTATCATTCAATAATTTTTATTATTTATGTAATTCAATTCAGCATTTTCGTTCGAAATCTCTAAATGATTGCATCAATTATGCACATTCGCATTTTCGTTATCACTTACCAAAACACACAAGCCCCACGTTGGGCGCCATTATATTTATGTGGTGATAGCTTTACACTGATTATAACTAACGATCATTTATAAGAAAACAACGATAAAGAACAAATAATAAGCACATTTATTAATAACGCTTAACTAATAAACTTCAAAATTTCAGAACTGCTCGACAAAACCGATTGTAAAAACACCTGCCTTTTACGAAAGAACACTTCCTAAGTTACCATTGATACTTTCAACCGAACCTTTCCCATAAACGGGACACTTCTTAGGATGAACGTTAACTAAATTTAAGACTGCATCCTAATTACGACACTTTTTAAGACACTCAATATCGGAACCGTTACACTTATCTTCTTTATAATAATTTTTGTTAATTTCGTTATTTTTAAAAGCATACGGATATACGGCGCATCTATTCAATTTCTTAATTTTGACTAAACCTTTGTCACTTTTCATTGTTTCATCTTTGCAGTTTGATCACTAAACTCCACGAGTTAAAGATACTTTAAATTTGTTCCCATTTGATGTTAAATTCGTTATGACTGCAACAGGTGCAATACCTCCACTTCCTCATGCGCCAAGAAAAAAAAACTTCTCTCCTTCTCCCATCCGTCATCGTTCGTTCTCTCCACTCGAGTCTCCTCCACAGTCTCCAAAAAACAAACTCATCACATCACTCCCCTTTTTTTCCTCCCTATTCTTATACTACGTGTTTTTACTTATACAAATGTTCTTTCTTATACTATCACTAATATCTATTGAATTTACAGGTACTCAAAGAGTGGCACACGTTTTTTTTCTTTCTTTTGTTATAGCAATTTCAACTACACTCATTCACCGACATCTTAGCTTGCTATGGTAACAATGCTATTATATTGATGTAAAAAAATATTTTAAATTCCAGTTTTCAAATAAACAGCGTGCAAGAAGGTAACTAATGACCGATACCAAAACTTATTTATTCCACTACTAATTGTATATAGGCTCTTGGTATAGGCTATTTCGTTATTACGTATAATAGTAAGTTGTGAAACAGCACAGGTGTTGAATTAAAAGGTGCTTTATTTAAGATATATTTGCCACGGGTTTTGTGTCGCTGTTGATCGTTAATTTTATGAATTATTGTGCCGCAGTTTTCGTAGAAATTTTGAATGAAAAGCCTCTGAGCAACTCCAATCATAGTTCCCAACAAACATTGCTACATCAGATATATGTATATTTAAGATAATTTAAGGTTAGCCTTATATAAATGGGAAAGAAGGATATAGTGTATTTACATGTCAGGATGTCAGCAATTTCACATGTATAAATTACAGATATTTTAGGTAAAATCTGTACATCTAGTTTACATCTAGCTTACATCAATTTTCTAGGACGACTAATGTATAGAATATGTAAAAGTATTATGCGTTTTACCCTTCACTTTATGTATATTCTATGTAAGTAAATAATGTATAATAAACATAAATTTTATATATATATTTAATGTCTGATAATATACAAAATTTATATAATCCTTATATAAGGGAGAGGTTTAAAATACGTATTAATAATTAATTAAATGTATTAATTAATTTTTATACGCATGTCTTAGAAGCCGATAAATAATTGAAATAAAATATCAGTTGACGCATGTATGGCCACAGTACTCCTGTTCATAAGAATTAGGTACTCTAAGTACCTAAAGCTAAAAATAGATACTTACGTTTGTGAATATAGAAACTTTTTTTTTTATATACATTTTAAACCCATACTTAAATTAAAAATAATGTAACCTCCGTATAATTTGTAAATCTTAGATATTTATTTATGGTATTAACAGGCAAATACAGTTAAAAAACTGACACTAAGTAACTAATAGTATAAGAAGTATTTTCATTATTTATTTGATTTCATTTGCAGCTTGGCCAAACAGAACGCTCGCAATCACCTCGAACTCATCGGTGACGTCCTTATATGTATTATTGATTACACCTGTAAAAAACCACGTTCGCTAGATTAAAGTAATATTGATTGACTGATTGATTTTAAAATAATGATAGTTAGAAATCATCACATAAAATCTGGGATCTTTCTCAAAAACATATATTTTTCGGAAATCCCTGTAGATAATTTCGTTTTTTAACGGAATATGAAAGGTTATAAAATAGTGCAACTTTTCTCTAATTAAACCAACCTCGTATCTCTTACCGTTTCGGAGATCCCCATGGTGGCCCTCGAATTGGTTATAACCCTGTATAAGTGAAACGATCTTTAATAATGTTAACAAATCTGTATATTTTAATGCGACTTCAAAGATTTAAACCTAATAATGTATTCATAAATTAGTGTAATTTTTAATGTTTTTAAAAAACAATGCCTTTTTTATTAAAACTTTTTAAATTCAAGTATAAATGTTAATTTAAAAAATTGTTGTATTCCTTTTATATAACGTCGTAATGTGGTGTTTGCGTTGTAAACTTGAGTATAATTCCCGATTCATAATTCAATAGCATCTTATTTAAACTCAAAAACCACCACGTCATTATCAAATAGTTAAATTTTTTTTTACAAAGAAGTCAGTTAGTTTAATTAAATTATAACATTGTTATTTTTTCTATAGTCTTAAAAAAGATACTGTTTTTTTATGGAACTTCGATAATTTTCTAAAAATTAATTAATAAATCCTAATCCTATTCAAATTAATACTAACAAAGTATATGAGGATATGAATACGATTAATACAAACATTACTTACCCCTTAGCTTATCAAACAAGATTCACAAAATAATAATAAAAAGAACAATAAACAAAATAGATTTAAAACACCGAATAAATAAAAACAAGAGTAATAAATGTTCAGTTTCAACAACAAATTGCAACTGCATTTAAATAGTAAACAAGAAATAATGCATAAACAAAAATCTAAAAATCCACAAAGTTGAAGTGGAAAGTTTTTGCAGATGAGAGAGGTAATGGTTGTAAAATACAGCACATTGCTTAAATCCTATTGTTCTCTCACGTGCAAGACAGCCATCGTTAAATTTTTAGGAAACCTAATTGCAGCGGTTGCTTTGACCATTCTTTGACATTGTACACATTTCTAAGAATGGCTTAATTCGACGATTTGAGATAGTTTCATACATTTCTAAACCAATGATATTCCAAAAATCAATAACATAATCTGACTTATTTTAATAATTGTATATTCTAATTTATATTCATTGTTTAGTCAAAACATGCTTGCTAGAAATAGCACAAAGTTTACTTTTATTTTGTTAAACATTTCCATATACGTGTGATTACTTTGAACGATTCTTGCTACCTGTGAATGGTGCTGTTAAATTCTATTGTTAAATGTTCTTTATTATTCCAAATAATATTTTTTAATTTTTTGAAGTTCAATAGTCATGAAACGCGCCATTATCTTTTTTATTCGTAATATCGTTGTCGGTGAATACTGTTTTTAAGTATTTTAGGATAAATCAAGGACATAATAAGGTCATTTTCGAAGAACTGTAAATTTTTAAGCCAAAAAGGTTGATGTTATTCAATTTCAGCTAAGCAGCAACAACCACAGCGCGGCAAATATATGTATAAGAATAGTATGCCAATTTATGTATATTTATAACTAATTTTTTTTTCAATAAAGATATACGTCTTATTAACTTTTTGGAAAAGTTAACCGTGGGGAAATTAGAAAATTGGTCCAATAAAACTACCTTTTAAAACTAATGGTCTGATAAAAATTGCCAAACAAATAACATAATGTAATTAATGGGCTCTGGTATAGGATAGGTAAATAAAATGATGTAACAAGTTATAACTGGCGTTTAACAGGTACTGCATATAATGTATATGTTAAGTAAATGTAATCTGATTTACATCTACAATACGTCCTTTTATACACATTAACCCGATCTGAATTTAATTATATTTTTAATACATTTCTATTCTTATGTAAAATAATCATAAATTTTGCTATATGAACAGTATATACCTTTTTTCATATTAAATATATATATAAACATTATCATGTTTTTAATACGTATGATTTTTCATATAAGAAATATGTTACCCTTAATATGTACGATTCATGTAAACTCTTGTATGTAATATACATGTTTATTTATATTAACTTATATATTGCTTATATATAAACCCAAATGTAAAATAGATGTTATTTTCATAAGGAAGACTGATATATTCTAGATGTAAAAAGGCTTATGTATGACTATTTCTTTAAATTTTACATATATTTTATAGAAAATTTATATGTATGTTTGCTGGGTTAATACAGTCCACTGAAGATTATAGAAACGAGTACTTCTCAGTGATTTTCTAAAAAGTAATAGTACATTTATTATTATTCTAAGTTTATAATAAGTTATTAAATAAACAGGTTGTCTCAAAAAAAAATGAAATAAAAAAAAATGTTGCTGTAAAACTTGGCAAAAAAGATATTTATCGTTTTTATAATACATAACAGTTTGTATTGAATTTGTACCTGTTGTCAATAACACGTTTAACACAAAACGGCATGTAAATAATATTTCATTATTAACCTTTAGCTCATAATAACAACCATAAGAGACACTCGGTAGTTTTCCGCGCAAAAAAATTGAGAGCGCATGTGCTAGTTTGCACACATAAGAATATGGCGGTCGTGAATCTATTGTTTCTGACAAATTAGTTTATTTTTGGAATTCTTTTGTATTTACATTTTTTATGATAAATAAACGTCAAGGATTTACAAATGCAGTACTTGGGCGCAATACAAACAATTATGCTTATGATAAATAATTTCGTTTGTTGAAAATTATAGTGACAAAAATAACGTCATTACTCAATTTATATTTATGTTAAAATTCGTATTGTGAGCTGAATTACTTTGCAAATGTGGTCAGCTTAAACAGATAACTAAACTATATTTCAATTATATATCTAAGTTAGTTAAAATAATCGATTTGTTGTCTAAAAGAATGCATTCTACTAAAAGAAATTAAATCAGGCGCTACAACACTATTTTCAAAATGGCCGAAGGTCACTCATTTTCCGGACTGTAATATCAAAAGTGCCGACAGAAGTGTCACTTATGGTTGTTATTATGTGCCTTTAGTTCTTTTAAAGAAAAAAAGTTTATAGATCTCTAAATGTAAGTTGTTTAAAGTTCGCGCTTAACCAATTGGGAATGTTACTGAATTAAATATATTTTAGTCAGTGTTGTGACAGGTACTCATTTTTTGGTACCTAGGTACAGGTACATTTATTTAAAAGTACCTAGGTACAGAATAATAATAATAGGTACATATACAGGTACAAAAAAATATAAAAACAATTTCTAAAATTTGTAAATTTAATCTTTTTATAAGAATGTAATACAAAACACATCGGTAAAAATCCTCCCTCCCACTTACTTCGCATTCCACCGTATTTCTATATATCGTTTATAATTTCAATTACCCTCTTTTTTATCCTTTCCCCTCCATAGATCTACTCTTCACTACATATTCCATCCTCCCCTGCCGCTTTTCTTTTATTCAATTTTCCCATCGCCTTTTCTACTTCTTTTTCCTTTATTTCCTCTGCTTCTAGCCTCTCTTCTCTTTATTTCTCCAGTTCTCTTCTTCTCCTACCAAGACCCCATAAAATGTTTTCTCCATTCAAATCAAGAGATGTAATAGCCCACTAAGCATTGTAATTTACAAGTATTTGCAGTATACTATTTTAATGTTGGCGAGTTATGAAATGTAACTTATTGGAAGTGTAAAGATAACATATTTAAGCTGAATTTCTAAAAGTTGCTGTATGAGATTTTAGTTTTGCAAATTTGAATTAAAAACTCCCACCTTAACACTCACAACCAGTTTTCAGTTACAGCTTATACTAAGTTTGCAAAACTAAGTTGACAATTTACTGTTAGTTCATTTACGAAAAGTATATTTACATTATTTATATTTATAAAGGTTAAACTTGTGATCGCACGTCCTAAAAGTATTTTGGCTTCACCTCTACCTACAAACTTGCTCATACTCGTAAAATACTTTCTGTACTGTGATACAAATAACGATTGTTTCATAATAAATCTAAATGTACCTACATCTATAAGTGGCTCTGGATAATTTTCTTTTTAATAATGGCATTTAAGGCACGGTAGTCTAAACATCAACGAACTTCGTTATTTTTCTTACGTACTAATACAACAGGACTACTATAGAAGGAAGTCTGATAACGTTATTAAATAATAATTTATTTAAAATCTTTCTCTCAGAGAATGATAAAAGTAGAGGTCTGAACGAAATCGGTTTCTGTCTTTAAAAATATCAACGCCTGAAAATTGTTCAATGCACTAGTTTCATCAAAATTCCTAACATAACTATACAATCCATCAATTTTATGTTTGTGATCTAAATATAATTTTGAGTTTATATTTAATTCTGTCTGATTTGTACAATCTAATTCTATACTTAAAATTTAATTTGAAAAGTCGCTAAAACTATCGTGGTAATTAATAACTAACATTAGAAAAATTTATAGTTAAATTCCGATTTTAAATTAAGACTACCTAATATACAATCAAATGGCATAGTATTCTCAGGTACTGCAGAAATTTTTTTGTCAATATCAAAGTTGAACCGTTGATACCAGTACCCAAGTCTAACAATTAGAATGTACAACCTATATCATAAATATTACTCTTAAAACTAAAAGCGACTACATCTGATATCTGACAAACCTCGTCTTGAACAACATTTGTGTGCTATCAGCAAGAACTGGACGAATCATTTTCTCGGGACAATCTCTTAACTGGTGGTTTGTCTTGCCACATCAAAAATAACTTCCTTTTTCTCTCTTTGAATATCTACATTCTTTTGTCTATGGTTACTACAATAGCAATTAAAAGAAAATTCTTGTATTTTATTAACTCGCAATACCCATGATTCTGCATAAATATCATTGCAATTGCCACTAAAATCCAGTATTACCGTGCACGCTACTTTGTTCCAAACCTAATTTTAAAACTAGAGAATGACTAGCAGTTGTTCACAAGGTACTGCATCTGAAAAACATGATTTTGAACTAAATAGAAGGTCGAGAATAGCTCCACGCCCAAATCCTTTAAAATTAATGCGAAGTATTGCATTTTAATTGTTATTGACCAGTATGCTTATGCATATGCCTCTTTAAATGATACATTTGGCTGCTACAGTAATCACATATATTGCATTTAAATGGTTTTTCACCTGTGTCTAGACATATGGTGTTTTAAAACTGGCTTGCTGGTACAGCGGTAATCACATATATTGCATTTAAATGGTTTTTCACCAGTGTGTCTAAACATATGAATTTTTAATTGCTTCATTTGTTTACTGCAATAATCACATATATTGCATTTAAATGGTTTTTCACCAGTGTGCTTAAGCATATGCCTTTTTAATTTTGACATGTTAATACAACAGTAGTCACATATATTACATTTAAATGGTTTTTTACCAGTGTGCCTAGGCATGTGCTGATTTAAATGCCGCTTACTGGTACAGCGGTAATCACATATATTGCATTTAAATGGTTTTTCACCAGTGTGAGTACGCACATGCTCTTTTAAATGCGACTTCCTGGTACTGCGGTAATCACACATATTGCATTTAAATGGTTTTTCACCAGTGTGTCTAAACATATGATTTTTTAATTGCTCGTTTTGTTTACTGCAATAATTACATATATTACATTTAAATGGTTTTTCCCCAGTGTGCTTAAGCATAATATGCCTTTTTAAATTTGGGATGTTGTTACAACAGTAGTCACATATATTGCATTTAAACGGTTTCACATCAGTGTGCGTACACATATGCTTTCCTAATTCTGCGTTGGTGATACAGCAGTAATCACATATATTGCATTTAAATGGTTTTTCACCAGTGTGTCTAAACATATGATCTTTTAATTGCTTCTTTTGTTTACTGCAATAATTACATATATTACATTTAAATGGTTTTTCCCCAGTGTGCTTAAGCATAATATGCCTTTTTAAATTTGGGATGTTGTTACAACAGTAGTCACATATATTGCATTTAAACGGTTTCACATCAGTGTGCGTACGCATATGCTTTCCTAATTCTGCGTTGGTGATACAGCAGTAATCACATATATTGCATTTAAATGGTTTTTCACCAGTGTGTCTCAACATATGCATTTTTAATTGCCTTATTTGTTTACTGCGATAATCACATATATTGCATTTAAATGGTTTCACATCAGTGTGCGTACGCATATGCTTTCTTAAATCTGCATTTCTACCAATGTGTTGCACCTGCAGGTGTCGAATCAAAATTGTCTTTTTAATAGTATTGAAGTTGCAGTTGTAGCAATAATACAATTTTGTTTTTGAAGTTTTCTCAATGCATACAGGCACATCCTTATTGATTTCCAGGTAGTTATCGCTGATTATTTGCAAGTTTGAAAGTTCGACTTTGATATCAGTTCGCAACTCCTCCTTAATTACATCTTGTTGTCGTAAGTTTCTTACAGTCGTTTCAGTTTGTATACACAGTTGCTTAAATTTATATATTTCTTCAATGGCAATCATACATCTATTACAAGCAATTGGATTTGATGTGGCGCTTAGATCCTGCAAAAAAGTTTATGTTACTTGATAGAGTATAACCAGTTGTACTCACAATTTTTGGTAGAAAGTTCAACAATTTGAATTGTAGCATTAAGTTATTGTCATTATTCAGAAAGTAATACTGCTCGATTTCTACTATTTCTAGTAAACAAATTCGACAAACTTTTGTTGATTTTTCTCCCATGTTTTTGTTGGTTTTTGTAGTCCTTGTTCAATATTTGCTGAAAGAACAAGTGTCTGCCATACCCAATGAGGTATAATATTTATACCTCATTGGCCTACCACAAAACTATGGCAGTGTTCAATGCAACGCAGTTTATGTTTTAACTTATTGTTAGTAGGTAAAGTAGAGGCAGTGTTGGGATGTACCTAGGTAAATGTACCTAGGTACAAGTACCTAGGTAATTTTTGTGTACCTAAGTACCTAGAAAGGTACTTTTTAATTTATGTACCTTTACCTGTACCTAGGTACTTTTTAGAAAGTACCTTTGTACCTAATAAAATAGGTACTTTGAAGCGTACATGTATTGTACACTTTATATATTTGTTTCGGACTTAATCACATTTGAAATTACTAAAACCTTCCAAAAATAGTACATGACCCACGCAATTTTTCCTTAATGATACCCGAAGGGTACCGTTAATGTATAAAACTTCCTTGTTAAAAGTGCAAATGTAGCAGTGTTGGGATGTACCTAGGTAAATGTACCTAGGTACAAGTACCTAGGTAATTTTTGTGTACCTAAGTACCTAGAAAGGTACTTTTTAATTTATGTACCTTTACCTGTACCTAGGTACTTTTTAGAAAGTACCTTTGTACCTAATAAAATAGGTACTTTGAAGCGTACATGTATTGTACACTTTATATATTTGTTTCGGACTTAATCACATTTGAAATTACTAAAACCTTCCAAAAATAGTACATGACCCACGCAATTTTTCCTTAATGATACCCGAAGGGTACCGTTAATGTATAAAACTTCCTTGTTAAAAGTGCAAATGTAGCAGTGTTGGGATGTACCTAGGTAAATGTACCTAGGTACAAGTACCTAGGTAATTTTTGTGTACCTAAGTACCTAGAAAGGTACTTTTTAATTTATGTACCTTTACCTGTAGCTAGGTACTTTTTAGAGAGTACCTTTGTACCTAAGTACCTAATAAAATAGGTACTTTTAAGCGTACATGTATTGTACGCTTTATATATTTGTTTCGGACTTAATCACATTTGAAATTCCAAAAATAATACATGACCTAAATGTAGGCAGTGACAGCACACTTAAAGACAGCCCTCGGATGAATCATTTACAACAACGCAATCGGACTGTTAACATGAGTAGCCAGGGTATCAAACCGAATGCGATAAATTTCGAAACGTACAAAAATAAATGATTTGTATAAAATAAAAGATGATTTTTAGGAAAAGAGTTGTGGAGTTCTAGGAAAAAGCAAACAATTATAACTGATTATATAACAGAGTGACATTATAATAAAATTTATTACGAATCGTATTTCTGCTTAATAAACAATACGTGCTTAACGACTTATTCTAAAAACGACATATTTGACTTTGTATCATACTAAATTACATAAACATAGCCGAGAACGTAAGTATAACGTGTATAACGAACGGTATATATAACATAAATGCTGTAAGCACGACCTGAACGAAAGTTGAGGTGTCCTGTACGTCGAATAGTAAGTCTTCTCGGATAATAAGTACAAAACGAGCGGTCCCTTGAAGTACTTACTAACCAATGTCAACTGTATTAATAAACTGCCATGGATTACCTTTTCCGTTCAGTATCTTATAATTTAGTCCTCTTTTCATAAACGTTTAAGAATAAGTAATCCTATTTTTATTATTAAATAATGCAATTAATACAATAAACAGCAATATCAGTGCTCAATAAACTGCAATTACAAAATTTGTATAAATTTTAATATTTTTACCGAGATTCACAGAAGCAACAGAGTGTGTCATCAACAGTGATTAATATAGTAGCATATCGTTGATTGATTTCAATCATTTCATGCATTTTATAGCTGTAATTATTTCTATCGTTTTTCAATGAGATGGCACAAATAATAAGAGTTCGTTTACTAAATTTGTATTTTCTATGATCATAAATAAGTACCTAAAAAGTACCTAAAATTTTAAGGTACATTTTTTTTGTACCTGTACCTGTACCTAGGTACGTTTGCCACATCTGTACCTGCACCTGTATCTAGGTACTTTTAAATAAATGTACCTGTACCTAGGTACCAAAAAATGAGTACCTGTCACAACACTGAAATGTAGGCAGTGACAGCACACTTAAAGACAGCCCTCGGATGAATCATTTACAACAATGCAATCGAACTGTTAAAATGAGTAGCCAGGGTATGAAACCGAATGCGATAAATTTCGAAACGTAATAATTTGTATAAAATAGAAGATGATTTTTAGAGAAAAGAGTTGTGGAGTTCTAGGAAAAAGCAAACAATTATAACTGATTATATAACACAATGACATTATAATAAAATTTATTACGAATCGTATTTCTGCTTATATAAACAATACGTGCTTAATGACTTATTCTAAAAACGACATATTTGAGTTTGTATTATACTAAATTACATAAGCATAGCCGAGACAGAGAGAAAGTTGAGAGATGCAACTCGTATAGGAAAAGTGTTCGCTTTTGATCGTATTTTCTGTCTTTATTTATATAAGGCATTTGCCCATTGATCTTTTCTTTGTCTAGCATAAAGGAGGACAAGCGCAGAGGGCGCTGCATCAGTTTAGTTTTATGTTGGTTGCAGTGATTCGCAACATAGGGACTACTAAGGATTTTTAATTGTTGCCCATAGCTGCTGGAATCTAAATTTTTTGGCGCACCTCACAGGCGCACCTACAAAATTGCTGACTTTTAAAACCATGGAAATTGTGTTTGTAAATAATTGAGTGTAAAACGTATTTTGATTCGATATGACTGACTCGTATAGATACATTTTTTAACCATAATTTCTATGTAAGCGTTCTGTATGTACATAAGTAACTTTTTTATAATGAGAATAATGTAGCAATAAGTTATTACTTTTTAGATTAAAATAATATCGATTAGCAAGTTTAAATTCCATGCAAAGGATTCGGGCAGGGTTTTGAAATTTTCTGATGACATATTTGACAGTGTTAATGGAAGGTCTGTTATTCCTCATCCAGGAAACCTTCATGTGGTGCTGTAACTAATCGATGCAAATGAAATATTGGCAATTATTTTCGCAAGATTTAAAAAATCTGTTTTTAATAGAAAAATTACAATAAAAAACGTATTCCACTTTCATTAGTAAATTGGGTTGATACGTTATGGCTAATTTACACTTTGTTAAGTAGCAAGTGCAGGTCAGAAGTGCAAGTGTTAAGTGATTAGTAAAATCAAGGTGTAAACTGTCACGCTGTTAAGTGATAAGTGCGAGTGCGAAGTGCAAGTGCAAAGTAAAGTGAATAGAACAACTGTCTATATTTTCTGTTAAGTAGCTATCCCCGTACTCCGCGATTGTAGCAACGCAAAACTATTAAATAAATATTTTCATTGTATTGCTTTGACAAGTGTATAGTACGGACGGAGAACAGAATCATGAAGTGGAATGAAGAGGAAACAATTAATTTCGTAGTGGAATATATAAAGTACGAATGCCTATATAACGTAAATTGTGCAGCATACAAAAATAAACAGCTCAGAGAAGCAACTCTGTTAAAAATCAGTAAAACATCGTTGTTTCTCAACCATTTTGTTCCGACACAAAGACAATCACTTGACACTTCTACAGTACTACTGTGTAAACGTTTTCTTTACACTTAACATTATGAAAACATGTTAACTAATCACTTCTCACCTGCACTTACTACTTAACAAAGTGTAAATTAGCCTTTAGAAGGTGTAGTGGAAGTTACCAGAAAAAGGTGTACGATATCACATGATACTTGTTTCCACGTTCTTTTAAGTTTACAATGAAGTTTTGGAGAGAGCATAGAAATCATCAAACACCCCAATAACTTCAATCGTGATCATGGTTTCGAGCTATCCCCTCTTTGGTTCCCGGTCATTAGTCCTTTATCGAAAACACGCCGTGGCGATACTTTTTCTTTATATACGGAGACTATTTCTTTTTAAGTCACTTCTATGGAGTTTAGAATCTGGCTTGGTTCACAAGTTGATTACCTAACTCTGTAGTGGTTCTTTGTTAGATTTTTGTTTGCTTTTTCGAGTTTATCGTTTTCTTTCTTACCTTTTCTGAGTTTAGAATCTGGCTTGGTTCACAAGTTGATTACCTAACTTTTCAGAACTGTTTAGTTAGATTTCGGTTGCTTGTTTGAGTTCTTCGATTTCTCTCACGCCCTGATGGAGCCCCTTACGAAAGTGGGCGAAACGTTGGCAACTTCGGTTACAACATTGACACGGTCCAAACCCGGAAGACGTTCTCATCTTAGTATGTTACTGTCACGTGATTTTTTAAACTCGCATCATTGGCAATTTCACCAAATAAGTAACGACATACCGTATGCCTACACAACTTATCGGAACAAAAATAATGATTAGATTATTATTTCCATTTTAGTTCGCGGATCTCTTTCATACCATTTTATAATTGTCATAATAAAAAAAATAACGCGTTAAAAAAATTGAGTTATATTTGGAATTCTTTTGCATTTACAACTTTTATGATAAATTAATGTCAAGGACTTACGAATGCAGTACTTGAGTGCAATACAAACAATTATATGCTTTTATGATAAACAATTTCGTTAGTTGAAAATTTTATAGTGAAAAAATAATGTCATTACTCAATTTATATTTGTTAAAAGTCGTATTGTTAGCTGCATGGTGTCATGAGTTAAAACATAAATAATATCAATGCCAATAATACTAGATTGAATATCACAGCATTCTTTTCCGATAAGAAAATTGTAGTTTAAAATTTGATGAATCGTGAGAATTTTTTTAATTGCATAACAAAATAATTAACATGATAAAATCGTTTAACTTACAAATCTGGTCAGCATATAGCATTCCACTAAAAGAAATTAAATTTAGCGCTACAACACTATTTTCAAAATGGCCGAAGGTCACTCCTTTTCCGGACTGGAATATCAAAGGTGCCGATAGTAAGTGTCCCTTATGTTTGTTATTATGTGACCTTATCACTAGTTTATGATTTTTCCAAAGTATATTTTCTTTTCAGTTTTAGTTTCACACTCAGTCAGGGGTAAATTTTGTATTGTATTGGTAAAAGAATTGTTTTACTTTAAAAGCAATTATAATTTAAATTTTAATTACAATATTAAATTTAGTAAAGAAAAATTCGCAAAATCTATACTTTTTGATATGTTCTATTTGTACACATTTGAGATGTTTTGCATACAATAATAGCACAAATGGTTAAACAACACGCACGGTATTGCATTTCAACAGTTATTCACCAGTGTGTTTACGCATATGCCTTCTTAAATCCTACTTGGTGGTACAGCAGTAATCACATATATTGCATTTAAATGGTTTTTCACCAGTGTGTTTATATATATGCGTTTTTAACTGGTAGACATAGTTAGTACAGTAATCACATATTTTGCATTTAAACGGTTTTTCACGTGTGCTTTCGCATATGAACTTTAAAATGAGACTTAGTGTTACTAGAGTAATCACATATATTGCATTTAAATGGTATCTCACCAGTGTGCATACGCATATGCCTTTTTAACTCCGACTTGACAGTACAATAGTAATTACATATATTGCATTTAAATGGTTTTTCATCACTGTGCTTATGTATATGTCTTTTTAAATTTGACATTTGGTTACAACCGTAATCACATATATTGCATTTAAATGGTTTTTCACCAGTGTGCGTACGCATATGAATTATTAAATACGACTTAGTGGTACAGCAGTAATCACATATATTGCATTTAAATGGTTTTTCACCAGTGTGCTTATACATATGAAATTTTAAATTTGCCATTTGGTAACAACCAAAATCACATATACTGCATTTAAATGGTTTTTCACCAGTGTGTGTACGCATATGAATTATTAAATGCGACTTGGTGGAACAGCAGTAATCACATATATTGCATTTAAATGGTTTTTCACCAGTGTGCATACGCATATGAATTATTAAATGCGACTTGGTGGAACAGCAGTAATCACATATATTACATTTAAATGGTTTTTCCCCAGTGTGCTTATGCATATGCAATTTTAAATTTGTCATCTGGTTACAACCGTAGTCACATATATTGCATTTAAATGGTTTCTCACCAGTGTGCATACGCATATGCCTTTTTAACTCCGACTTGGCAGTACAAGAGTAATTACATATATTGC
Source organism: Aquatica leii (assembly GCA_035610365.1). Taxonomy (NCBI): domain Eukaryota; kingdom Metazoa; phylum Arthropoda; class Insecta; order Coleoptera; family Lampyridae; genus Aquatica; species Aquatica leii. Next base: position 13,821,324 of record CM069438.1, read on the forward strand.
ATTTAAATGGTTTTTCCCCAGTGTGCTTATGCATATGCAGTTTTAAATAGTACTTGGTGGTACAGCAGTAATCACATATGTCGCATTTAAATGGTTTTTTACCAGTGTGCGTACGCATATGTATTTTTAAATTAGACTTGGCGGTACAGCAGTAACCACATACATTGCATTTAAACAATTTTTCATCAGTGTGCTTAAGCATATGCCTTTTCAAATTTGGCATGTGGTTACTACAGTAGTCACATATACTGCATTTAAATGATTTTCTACTAGTATGTTGCACTTGCAGGTGTCGAATCAAAACTGTCTTTTTGTTATTAATGAAGTTGCAGTTGTAGCAATAATACAGTTCTGATTTTGAAGCTTCCTCAATGCATCCAGGTACATTCTTATTGTTTTCCGAGTACTTATCACTGATGTCTTGCAAGTTTAAAAGTTCAACTTTAATGTTATCCAGTCGCAACTCCTCTTTAATTGCATCTTGTTGTCGTAAGTTTCTTATAGTGCTTTCGGTTTGTAGACATAGTTGCTTAAAATCATATATTTCTTCAATGGTAATCATACATCTGTTACAAACAATTGGATTCGGTGTGATGCTTAGATCCTGTAAGAAACTTTGCTACTTGATAGAATATAATCAACTCTACTTACAATTTTTGGTAGAAAGTTCAACAATTTGAATTCCAACATTAAGTAATTGTCGTTATTCAGAAAGTAATACTGCTCGGTTTCTACTATTCTTCGTAAACAAATTCGACAAGTTTTTATTGATTTTTCTCCCATGTTATCGCAAGTCTTGACCAGTTAGTTGCACTTTTATAAGGTTTTTATTATCTTTTGTACTATCAGCACGTAGCTAGCAAGTGTCTGCCATACCACAGAACTTTGGCAGTGTTCAATGCAACCCAAATTTAGTTTTAACTTTTTAATTTGTATTAAAAAAGAGATGCTAGCTAGAGTAATTGGCAATGAGGTATTATATTACTGGAAACACCACTCTGTATGCTAGTATAGTACTATTTCGTGTCTTCGCACTTCATTCGGGCAAGAAAGTAAATTATCGTGTATATTTAAACGTTTTGATTACATTCGATAGTTTCAGTTTTGTTAATTTTAGTTGCTTAAGCTGCATTCACAACCTCAAATTAATGTTTATAATTAAGAAGTGAAATTGTAACGTCAACTTACTCAATTTGAATCATTCGCAATACATGAAATTAATAGGTGAAATTACTGTGTAAGTAGTGGCGCCATCTATGTAGCGAGCCAATTATTTAACACGACAACATTAAACATAACGGTAAAGTAGTTTATCCTCCTGTTGGTCAAGTTGTATTTAGTTCTAGATTTTTATCTTCTTTAGGAGGGGCAAAAAAACCACTCTAAACTGTTTTTATGGCTACGTTTCGTGCCTCTAGTGTGCACTTCTTCAGGCCACTGAAAATTTATTTACGGTAAGTGAACAACATTACACAACGTATATAACAACTGAATTTGTTAACAGGTACAGCATACAACAAAAACTTACAAGAAAAGGTTACGAGTGGTGGTAGTCCACTGGTCCAACAAGCATACCGTCTAATAAGTCACTTATTCTAGTTAACATGAAATTAGGTCAATGATTAAAAGAATTTAAATATATTGTAGGCAAATTTAGTTTTTAGTATTTTATGTAAACGTGACAACAACGCATAAATATGACAACAACGAACAGTGTCGGTAAAGTAGGGAGTTAAGATTGATGGTTGTTGAGTTGGAAAAGATTATGCTGATAATATGTTATGAACAAGAATTATTATGTATCCATTATGTATCTGATGATGTGTTAAGAAAGGACGCATTTAGTTAAGAAGAAAAATGGCGGTCCGATTATGTCTCAATTAGATATTTTAAGAAATATACAGTATAAACACAAAGAAAGTATTTTTATGAAATTGAACGCCCATCCACAGAATTCAGAAGTGGGATATGAAATACACGCAAGGTACGATCGTTAAGATTAAATTAGATTTATTTTAAGAAAACAATGGCGCAACACGAGGAAAGAGAATCTGTTCAGATGACGATGGAAGAGATCATAGCCACCACGATAAAAGCTATTAACCTGAACAATGAAGAGCGAAGAGGTTCCAGATTATCACATGCGGAACTTTCGGCGTTATTGCCAATATTTTCTGGCATGAATGATGATGCATTAGAATGGGTGAATAAAGTCGATTTGATCAAGAATACATACGAGTGGGACGATGATGTGATAAAGATAATGGCCATTGGAAAGTTTGAAGGGCACTGCTTGAAATGGTTCCACTCAAAACCGGAATACATCTCTTTGGCGTGGGAAGATTTGAAACAACGACTGTGTGCATTCTTTGAGAGCCGACCATCGAGTTAAGAGCTATGAAAGAGTTTGAGTTCTGACGATGGCGAAAAAAAGAAGATTTTTCAACATATTTTTATGAAAAAGTAGTGCTGGGAAACCAGGCTAGGGTGAACGAAACAGATATGTTAGAATATCTGATAGATGGAATACACGATAAGCAATTACGAAACCAGGCCCGAATGGCAAGATTTTCAACGATTGAGGAAATGTTGAGCGATGAAATATGTAGTCGTCGATGAAACTCCAGTAGCGAAACGTGAAGATAATAAGCGTGAATATTTAAGTAGCCAGCAAGAGGGTCATCAACATGATACGAGGCGATGCTTTAACTGCAACAGGTCAGGGCACATCATCAAAGACTGCAGGTTACCAAGACGAAAGAGGCAGTTGTTTTAGATGCGAACTATGGGTCATATGGCGATGCAATGTTCCAACGACCACAAGTTAAGCCAGATACAACAACACCGGAAAGTACGACGATTTGGTGAGATTCGTAAGTTAAGTAAACCTTATTATTTGAACATAAAATTTGACGTTTATGATAAATGTGAGAATGTTATATGTTACAATCTAAAGGCATTAGTTGACTCAGGTAGTCCGGTTAGCATAATTAGAGAAGGTTCACGCACTAGCACAGAAATTAATATAGACTTTAATCAAAGTTTAAACTTGACTGGTATAAACGGATCAAAATTAGATATAAGAGGAACATTTCAAAAGTGTGTAAATATAAATGAATTAGAGTTAAATGTAAATTTTTTTAGTTGTTGAAGACAATACTATTACGTGTAGCTGTATTTTTAGGTAGAGATTTCTTTAGTGAAAACGAACTAATTGTAGAATTAAGAGGTGATAACATTAAAATAAGTAAGAATGAGTCTAATGATGATGTAAAAGGTGTACTTATCGGAATGAAAGTGATAGTAATGACATATTAAATGTTAATCATATTGCAGAGGGTGAACGTGATGAATTAAAGTTCGGAAACATTGCAGATTGTAAATCCAAACAAGCTGTTGTAGCAATTTATGACAAATACATAAATGAATTTGGTAGTTATGAAAAATCGTCTGAGGCTGAGATGAATATTAGAGTTAATACTGATAGACCTATTGCTTTTGGACCGCGTCGAATTTCATTTCGTGATAGGGAAAAATTGCAAATACTCTTAGGTGACTTGTTAGAGAGGAAAGTTATTAGGCCCAGCGTTTCCGAGTATGCTAGTCCAATAGTCCTTGTCAAAAGGGAGAATGATGAGTTACGGTTATGTGTTGATTACCGCGAATTGAATAAAATTACGACGCAAGAAAATTTTCCAACACCTTTGATCGAAGATCAAATTGATAAATTACGCGGTAAAACTTATTTTTCGAGATTAGATTTACGCAACGGATTTTATCACGTTAAGATGAACGATGAGTCTATAAAATATACATCGTTTATAACCCCATTAGGCCAATATGAATTTTTAAGAGTACCGTTTGGACTGAAGAATTCAGGTAGAGTTTTCCAGAGATTCATTTGGAACATATTTATGGAATTATTACAAACTGACGAAATTTTGATCTTTATCGATGATGTATTAGTAGCAACAAATACCTTAGAACGACATATCACTGTATTAAAAGAAATTTTTAAATTAGCAGCTACATATAAGTTAGAATTTAGGTTAGATAAGTGTGAATTCATAACGGATGAAATTTGCTATTTAGGATATATAATTAAGAACAATGAATGTAGACCAAATAGGGAAGGGTTAAAAGCAGTTCAGAATTATCCGATTCCACAGAACACTCATAGTGTAAAAAGATTTGTATCGCTAGTTAGTTACTTTAGAAAATTTTATTAAAGATTTTATGACAAAGGCGAAACCGCTGTACGATTTATTAAAGAAAGATGCGGATTTTAAATTTACCGAAATCGAGTTACAAAGTTTCAGAAATTTTAAAAGCGGAATTATTGTCAGATCCAATTCTTTGTATCTATTCACCATCAGTAGAAACTGAGTTACACTGCGATGCGAGCTCAGTGGGTTTTGGGGCAATATTAATGCAAAGGCAAAGCGGATGATAAATTCCATCCGGTGTTTTATTTTAGTAAGAGGACTAGTCCGGCGGAGTCCAAATATCATAGTTTTGAATTAGAGTGTTTAGCGGCCGTATACGCCATAAAAAGATTTAGGATTTACTTAGAAGGGATAAAGTTTAAAATCATCACAGACTGTGATAGTTTTAAGATGACACTAGCAAAACGGGACATAAATCCCAGAATCTCCAGGTGGGCATTATTCTTACAAGAGTATGATTACACAATTGAACATAGAGTAGGGAAAGATGGGACATGTTGACGCGTTGAGTAGGTTAAGCCCAATTATGGTGATTGAAGAAAATTCATTAGAAAGCAAAATCTTGTATTCAAACAAAAATTGCGATCCAGAAATTGTCAAAATTAGGGAGCAATTAGAAAACTGAATTGAAACATTTCGAGTTACGCAACGGGTTAGTATACCGCAAACCAAAGAACAGCGATGAAGAATCTTTGTTTATGTACCCAAATCTATGGAACGGAATGTATTAAGATGTAGTCACGATGAATTAGGACATATAGGTTTAGGCAAAGTAAAAGAGTATGTGTTAAGAACTTACTGGTTCCCAAGCATGACTGAAAAGATAAAAAATTATATCAGTAACTGTCTTAAATGCATTGCATATTCAGCGAAATCAGGAAGGATTGAAGGTTATTTAAACCCAATAGATAAAGGTGAATCTCCATTTCACACCCTACATATTGATCACTTAGGGCCTCTTGAAAAGACAAGCCAAGGATATAAGTTTGTGTTAGTAATCGTCGACGCATTCAGTAAATTTATTAGGTTATTTCAATGTAAAACTACGCAAACCAGTGAGGTTATTAAGCACGTATCATCTTATTTTAGAGCTTACAGTAAACCGGTGAGGATAATTTCGGACAGAGGCACAGCATTTACATCGAACACTTTTAAGACCTTCTTAGATGAGAATCAAGTTGTTGACCTTAATAGCGAGTCACATGCCAAGGTCAAACGGGCAGGAGTTGAGAGGTGTAACAGAACCATAGTGCCTATGTTGGCGAAACTAGCGCCAGAAATAGACAGGTGGACAGAAGTATTAAGTAAAGTGGAATTTTGTATAAATAACACAATGAACAGATCGATAGGTACAACTCCAGCTAGACTATTATTTGGAACTGATCAGTTAGGCGAAGTAGAGGATCCGATAAAAATATTTTTAGAAGGAGATCGGGACAAGAATGAAAGTTTGGAACAATTACGTGAAAAAGCGGTTACGATAAACAGAAGAAGGGTGCAAGAACAAAATAAACGAAATTTTGATAAACGAAGAAAACCTAGTAAAATTTATAAAATGGGCGACATCGTCATGGTTCAAAACATTGATACGTCCCAAGGGAATAAAAATTAACACCAAAATTTAAAGGGCCATATGAGATAAAATGCGTACTCGACAGGAAAGATATGTAGTAGGAGACATTAAGGGTTTCAAATCTCACAAACACCTTATGAGTCGATATATTCACCAGAGCAAATTAAACTTTATGATAATATGGATGATTCAGATATGCTTCTCGAATCTGACGATGAACAAAAATAAACATTCATATTAGACGCTTGTTTGAGTTTACAATAAGAAATTTAGTATTAAGCATGTCATTGATAAATAGCTATTATGAAACACATTAAATAGAAAATTTTATGTATTAATTTGTATCACGAATCTTGTACTTTATGTATGTTTTGTTTATGTTGTTAAGTTAGGATTAAGAAAATTATGTTATACGATCAGGGACGATCGTAGTTGTCAGGATGGCCGACTGTAGGCAAATTTAGTTTTTAGTATTTTATGTAAACGTGACAACAACGCATAAATATGACAACAACGAACAGTGTCGGTAAAGTAGGGAGTTAAGATTGATGGTTGTTGAGTTGGAAAAGATTATGCTGATAATATGTTATGAACAAGAATTATTATGTATCCATTATGTATCTGATGATGTGTTAAGAAAGGACGCATTTAGTTAAGAAGAAAAATGGCGGTCCGATTATGTCTCAATTAGATATTTTAAGAAATATACAGTATAAACACAAAGAAAGTATTTTTATGAAATTGAACGCCCATCCACAATATATACAAAGAAAACGATGGACATTAAAGTTAAACAAACAATATACACTGAATGCAAATTCAAAAATAATTGTAAATATGATAAGGCTAATAGATAAAAATGACCATGAAATCGCATACAACTATAAAGCTTATCTTGCAATTTTTGAAATTAAATTATTGTAAATATTACTTAAATTGTTGGTGTCGTTATTGAAATTAATGTTGTTTTTATATATGTTGATGTATATCATTTCCGAGACTAACCTTTTTTTGAAATTATTTTCAACATCTAAAATTGTAGGATTGTTGAAATCGAAGGTATGTCCAGTGTTAATGTGATGGACTGCTAATGCTGTGTCTGCTTTTTTTGTTTTACAATCATACGATGGTTATTAATCCGATTTTTTACTTTTTGTTTGGTTTGGCCGATATAACATACATTGCAATTGGTACAGTCCAGTTTGTATATTACATCGTGCTTTTCTATTGTGTTTGTTTTGTCTTTAGTTTTGCTGTACAGTGTATTATAGATGGTGTTATTATTGTATATTGCTATTTTGATGTTATTTGTTTTTAAAATCGGAATGATTCTATTTGTTAAATTTGGGACATTAATTATTTTCATATAAGTGATGTTAGTATTAAGGTTAGTGGTAGGATTGGTGTTAGGGGTCGTATTAAGATTAGTTATAGGTAGGTTAGTTGGTGGTGGGATCAAGATAGTTATGTTAGTATTAGAAAGTATTTTGTTTAATATATTTTTTGGATAGTTATTCTTCCTTAATATGTTATTTAAGATGTTAAGGTTTTCTTTGTGAAATTGAGGGCTACTCAAATTTATAATTTTATTTTTCATGGCCTTGATGACATTAATTTTTTGATGCCACTGAAGAAACTTCGATTGTTTTAGTAAATGGTAAGTTAGATCTTTGGTTACATGAAATTAAAAATATTTGTACATCTAAATTTTTAGATATCCCTTCAAATAAAGGTGTATATGAATTATTATGTAAGTATATTCTGGTTTAAGAAAATTATGTGTGCAATTATATAATTATGTATTTATAGAAAATTTGTGTACACGTTGTTTTGGGATAGAAAGAACTTTGAACACTATGGTAAATCTGATAAAGTCAATAAGAACAGCAAGGAAATTAAACATCGGGTCTAAAGTAATTTGAGGACATTTCAAATTTTGAGCAAATGCTAAATGACTGTGACTTTAAAGAAGCTTATGTAAGCATAAAACAAATGTTACTATTAACTATTACTTAGACCCGGTTGTATAAAGTATTGTTAACTTCGACGATGTAGTTAACTACGTGCTCGTGTCGTTTGTACAAAATTAATTGTTTTGTGGATGACATTCTCAAATAGATAGCTATACGATTTAGTTAACAACGGCGTCAGCTAACAACATAGTTATCTTTGCTTTATGCAACCGGGCATAGTCTGTTTAAAATGAAACGACAACAAATTTTCACACCAGCATTGTTAAACTACTAATCCAAACTTGAATAGAATGCCATTATTTCACTACTCAAATATCAATGTAGCCTAATTCTTTATTTTATCAAGTAATTGAAGTTTACCTATATAATAAAAATTTGTTAATAGGTTCTGAAAATATCTGAAATTGGAGACAAGGACGTGAAAGATACTACTTATAAATGTGTAGCAGCTGGTTTTTCAAAGGAATTAGGAATATGTTCCTTAATCGGCTATAGGGGGAACTATCGCTTTAAAGAACGGAATCTTATGAAACTGCTCCAAGGTATGTTTTGCATGCTCAGCTCATACATAGATATTTATTTCAGTTAATATTGTATCTGACTCAGTTCTTGCTACAAAATTTATAAACAACTAATACTCTGTTTTATAACTATACCAGTTCAGTATAAATTTATTTATATAAAGCAATATAAAATCAGCGTTTTCCATATCTAAATGTTAAATAATTATTTTTTTTCTAAAGGACGGACCTTCTTTAAAAAAAAACAACTGTCTTTGAAATTGAACATCAAATTGAAGAATGGTTTCGATTGAGTAAACAACGCTACCCAAGAACACAAAAATCAAAGTAGACTATTTTTCGTTTTTTGATTTATATTATATTATACGTATATTTTAATATATATTGTTTATATTATTTTTGTTAATAAACATTTATTATTATTGCTATTATTATTATTGTTAACAAAGTAATATCTACGTAACAAGTTTATGTAAAAAAACAAGTAAGTTGTGATATAAAATGAATGTACATAATACATTAATATTACATCCAAATTACTTAGTTAATTACATCAATCTAATGTTAACGTGATATAATATTGACATAATAAATAATATAATTTTTGTGTAACATATATATTATATATACAATCACAATGATGTAAAATTGTTACATCCAATTTATATCACAATTGAAGTCACATGTTCTGGACATTTTACATAAAGTTAATGTAAACGTTACGTCAATGTGACCTAATAATTTATATAACATGTAAAACTGTTATATTGTATTTACATAAATATTATATAAAAATGTTTAGTGGGAAGCAACAAACGAAAGCAAGTTAATGAAACTTATATGAGGCTTATGTTTATGGAATGAAAAGTATCGCTGTTAAAGGTAACATAGACATTGTTTCATTAATTAAGTACATAATAAGTGGATTGAACGATAAAGACCTAGCTAGAAATTTAATGTTATTTGATTTCAACACTGTAGAAGAGCTTTTACACAAAATAAAACGATACGAAGTTTTGTGTGAAAGAGACAGGCCAAAAACGTATTCGCGTCCATCGTTTAACAGAATCAAACCGGAATTACAAATTACTAGCCAACAACAAACTGCTAATTTGAGACCTGCTGAACGAAGAAATGAAATCAAGTGCTACAACTGTAACGAGTATGGACATTTATCTCGTAATTGTCCTCAACCTCAACGACGACAACGGTGCGCTAAATGCCAAAAGATGGGACACACAACGGAAGAATGTCGTTCGTCAACAACAACTGGACAAATGAACAACGTACCACGAAGTGAAGTGAGCTATGTCGAACTTTCGAAGTATCACAAAGAGGTAAGCGTGCACGTACAATTGCAAACTTACAGCTCTAGTTGATACAGGGTGCAATAAAACGTTGATTCAAGAAGATTGGGTGAAAAAATTGGATTTACCAATCAAGAAAGATCCATGTATTCTGCACGGACTCCAAAATGTTGAAGTTAACTGTGCGTATTCTACTAAGTTTCCAGTAGAAATAGACGAAGTAACCTACGAAATCGATTCAATTGTTACACCTAACAATTCAATAAAAACGGACATCATAATTGGTCTAAACTTTCTAGAAAATGTCGATTGGACTTGGACGTCAACGAGCATAAGCTTTAGACGAACCAACGAAACAGCAGACGTCAATTCATTAATGGCAATTGAAGGAGTTTCCCCGACAAACGACATAAAAATTAATGCAGAGATACCAATTGCAACTCAAAACCACATAGTACAAATTATACAAGAAACTCAAAAGGACGGACCACGAATGGCATCAAATGTTTTACCAAAGTTGACGATAGAATTAAACTCGCAGAACGTAATTAGATCAGCACCAAGGAGATTGTCGCAACACGAGAATGACGTAGTGAACGGTATAATACAAGACTTGATCGAAAAGAACGTTGTCAGGCCGAGCAAATCGGAGTATTGTAGTCCGATAGTGTTAGTGAGAAAGAAGAATGGGAAGTACAGGATGTGCATCCATTATAGACGGTTAAATAAAGAAATGAAACGGGACAACTTTCCTTTACCTCACGTTGACGACTTGCTTAGCAACTTAAGCAACAAAACATACTTTACAATGCTCGATCTCAAAAACGGTTTTTATCATGTTTCAGTTGAAGAAAAATCCATTCCGTATACATCATTTGTTGTTCCAAACGGACAATACGAGTTCTTGAAAATGCCATTTGGTCTAGCTAACGCACCACCTGTTTTCCAAAGGTATGTGAATATGTTGTTTAAGGAATTGATTGAAAAAGGAATTATACAAATGTACATGGACGATATCTTACTTGCGACGGAAACCTTAGAAGAGCATGTAACAAACTTAAAAGAAGTGATTCAAGTGGCAAAGAACAATGATTTAGAGTTACGGTTAGACAAGTGTAGATTTGCAATGACTGAAATAGACTATTTGGGATACCAAATAAAGAAAAATGAAATACGACCCGGTTTAGAGAAAGTGCGCGACGTGATCGATTTTCCGTGTCCTCGAAATGTACACGAAGTGCGTAGATTTTGCGGTTTAACGGGATATTTTAGGCGTTTTATCAAAGACTATGCTCTCAGAATTAAACCTTTATCAGACTTAGTAAAGTTAAGTGTGAAATTCGAAATAGGTGAACAACAATTAAAAGCCATGGAAGATTTGAAAGAGGCACTAGTGACTGAACCAGTTTTAAAAATCTACGACCCTAGGAAAAGATTAGAAATGCATACTGATGCAAGTGTAACTGGATTAGCTGCAATTCTGCTACAAAGAGAACATGATGGATGTCTTCATCCGATACACTACGCTAGTTGGAAGACTAACGATGTGGAGTCACGTTATGACAGTTTCCAGTTAGAAACATTAGCCGTAGTGCGCGCTTTGGAAAAATTTAGGATTTATTTACTTGGCAAAAGATTCAAAATTGTTACTGATTGTATAGCCTTAAAACAGACCTTATTAAAGAAAGACATTAACAGAAGAATTTTTTCGTGGTGTACGCTAATGGAAGACTTTGATTACGAAATAGAACACCGTTCTGGTAGTAAGTTGAGTCACGTAGACTGTTTGAGTCGTAAATTCTCAGTAAATTGTGTGGACAACATAACTATCGAAGAAAGCGACGAAGAAAGGTTAGTTTTAAAAACGAAGACGGATTAATTCAACGGTTGAAACATTTGCAACATAAAGACGAGTCGCTAAAAGCAATTTTTGCTATCTTACAAGGAGGCCCTTACGAAGATTATATTATTGAAAGTGGACTACTTCATAAGAACGTCAATGGGAAAAATTTACTTGTGGTTCCAGATGGATTAAAGACCGAATTAGCAAGACGAGCACACGAACAAGGACATTTCGGCTTTAAAAAGGTCGAAGAAATGTTGAAGCGTCAATACTACATTCCACGACTAAAAGAACGAGTAGAAGCAGTAATCCATAACTGTGTTCCTTGCATCAAGACCAAAAGTAAACAAGATAGGCAAGAAGGCTATCTAAATCCGATTGAAAAGGGTGATACCCCCATGGACACTTATCATCTCGATGACCTAGGTCCATTACCTAGCACCAGAAAACGCTACGCTTACGTTTTTGTTATAATTGATGGTTTTACCAAGTTTGTATGGATCTACCCAACGAGATCCACCACAACCGAAAAGGCATTGGAGAAGTTAGAGCTTCAACAGAGAACGTTTGGAAACCCGAAGAGGATAGTTACGGACAGAGGTACTACATTCACATCCATGGAATTTCAAAAATATTGTGAAACTGAAGGGATTCAACATGTGAAAATAACAACGGGCGTGCCACGCGGAAATGGTCAAGTGGAACGTATAAATTCAACGATAATCTCGGTGTTAAGCAAGCCTCTCAAGATCCAAAGAATTGGTTTAAACACGTTTATCGAGTACAACAATTCTTTAACAGTACTTTCCACAGAAGCACTAAATTAACTCCATTTGAACTATTAACCGGTACTCGCATGCGACTCAAGGACGACTGAGAAATTAGGGAACTGATAGAAGAAGAAGAGTTATTTAACTACATGGAAGGAAGAGAAATCAAAAGAATAGAAGCAAAGAATAATATATATGCGATACAAGAAGAGAATAAGCGTACCTACAACAAGAAGAGAAAACCAGCACACTTGTACGTAGAAGGTGATTTAGTTGCTATTAAGAGAACGCAATTCGGTCCAAGGCTGAAGCTTTCTTCAAAATATTTTGGCCCTTTTTCTGTAACCAAGGTAAAAGGTAATGACCGCTACGAGGTTCGTAAAGAAGGAATTCACGAAGGTCCAAACGTCACATCTTCGAGTGCAGACTTTATGAAACCATGGGTTACAAGAGGATTGGAAGAATCTCTGAACGAAAACTTTGAAGAACAGATAGATGGTTCTGATGATATTCAGATTGAATATCCCGAAGACCAACGCGCCGACGAGTTCGAAGAGCGGGAAGTTCGTACATCACTCGATGCTGAGGACAGCATATTCGTCAGCGATGGCCGAGTTGTGGGAATTGTGGTTCCTGCCGGTATAGTGCGCCCCAAGCGCAAGTGCTTTTGTTGCGACGAGAAGAGTTAGGTTGGCAACATGGTTGGTAACCGTGTGTGTGAAAAAGCGCGGACTTTACTAAACGACATTTTATTGAAGTGTTAAAATTAAGAATAGTTTTTCATAATGTATCATAGGAAATAAAAAATTTTATTTAAAACGAAACGTGCGTAGTTTACTTTGAATTATATACAAACGAAAAAACGATCACGAAAAGCCCACATGTATGTTAAAATTCGTATTGTGAGCTGAATTACTTTGCAAATGTGGTCAGCTTAAACAGATAACTAAACTATATTTCAATTATATATGTAAGTTAGTTAAAATAATCGATTTGTTGTCTAAAAAAATGCATTCTACTAAAAGAAATTAAATCTGGCGCTACACTATTTTCAAAATGGCCGAAGGTCACTCATTTTCCGGACTGCAATATCAAAAGTGCTGACAGAAGTGCCCCTTATGGCTGTTATTATGTGCCTTTAGTTCTTTGAAAGAAAAAAAGTTTATAGATCTCTAAATGTAAGTTGTTTAAAGTTCGCGCTTAACCAAATGTGAATGTTACTGAATTAAATATATTTTAGTCAGTGTTGTGACAGCCGACAGGTACTCATTTTTTGGTACCTAGGTACAGGTACATTTATTTAAAAGTACCTAGGTACAGATTTGGTAAAGGTACCTAGGTACATATACAGTTACAAAAAAATGTAAAAACAATTTCTAAAATTTGTAAATTTAATCTTTTTATAAGATTTCCGGAAAAATGTAATACAAAACACATCGGTAAAATCCTCCCTCCCCACTTACTTCGCATTCCACCGCATTTCTATATATCGTTTATAATTTCCATTTCCCTCTTTTTTATCCTTTTCCCTCTATAGATCTACTCTTCACTCCGTATTCCATCCTCCCCTGCCGCTTTTCTTTTATTCAATTTTCCCATCGCCTTTTCTACTTTTTTTTTCCTTTATTTCCTCTGCTTCTAGCCTCTCTTCTCTTTATTTCTCCAGTTTTCTTCTTCTCCTACCAAGAGCCCATAAAATGTTTTCTCCAATCAAATCAAGAGATCTAATAGCCCACTAAGCATTGTAGTTTACAAGTATTTGCAGTATACTATTACTATTTTAATGTTGGCGAGTTATGAAATCTAACTTATTGGAAGTGTAAAGATAACATATTTAAGCTGAATTTCTACAACTTCGCGTTTGAGATTTTAGTTTTGCATATTTGAATTAAAAACTCCCACCTTAACACTCACAACCAGTTTTCAGTTAAAGCTTATAGTAAGTTTGCAAAACTAAGTTGACAATTTGCTGTTAGTTCATTTACGAAAAGTATATATACATTATTTATATTTATAAAGGTTAAATTTGTGATCGGACGTCCTTCAAGTATTTTGACTTCACCTCTACCTACAAACTTGCTCATACTCGTAAAATACTTTCTGTACTGTGATACAAATAACGATTGTTTCATAATAAATCTAAATGTACCTGCATTTATAAGTAGCTCTGGATAATTTTCTTTTTAATAATGGCATTTAAGGCACGGTAGTCTAAACATCAACGAACTTCGTTATTTTTCTTGCGTACTAATACAACAGGACTACTATAGAAGGAAGTCTGATAACGTTATTAAATAATAATTTATTTAAAATCTTTCTCTCAGAGAATGATAAAAGTAGAGGTCTGAACGAAATCGGTCTCTCTTTCTTTAAAAATATGAACGCCTGAAAATTGTTCAATGCACTACTTTCATCAAAATTCCTAACATAACTATATAATCCATCAATTTTATGTTTGTGATCTAAATATAATTTTGAGTTTATATTTAATTCTGTCTGATTTGTACAATCTAATTCTATACTTAAAATTTAATTTGAAAAGTCGCTAAAACTATCGTGGTAATTAATAACTAACATTAGAAAAATTTATAGTTAAATTCCGATTTTAAATTAAGACTACCTAATATATAATCAAATGACATAGTATTCTCAGGTACTGCATAAAATTTTATGTCAATATCAAAGTTGAAAACACTAGCTTTAATTTTAAAATTTCGTAGTATAACTCATTTAGTACCAGAGTCTAACAATTAGAATGTACAACCTACATCATAAATATTAGTCTTAAAACTAAAAGCCATTACATATGATATCTGACCAACCTCGACTTGAACAACATTTCTGATGCTGTCAGCAAGAACTCAACGAATCATTTTCTCGAGACAATCTCTTAACTGGTGGTCTGTCTTGCCACATCAAAAATAACTTCCTTATTCTCTCTTTGAATGTCTACATTCTTTTGTCTATGGTTACTACGATAGCAATTAAAACAAAATTCTTGTATTTTATTAACTCGCAATACCCATGATTCTACATAAATATCATTGCAATTGCCACTAAAATCCAGTATTAACGTGCACGCTACTTTGTTTCAAACCTAATTTTAAAACTAGAGAATGACTAGCAGTTGTTCACAAGGTACTGCATTTGAAAAACATAATTTTGAACTTAATAGAAGGTCGAGCAGAATAGCTCCACGCACAAGTCCTTTACAATTTATGTGAAGTATTGCATTTCAATTGTTATTGAGCAGTATGCTTATGCATATGCCTTTTTAAATAATACAATTGGCTGCTACAGTAATCACATATATTGCATTTAACTGGTTTTTCACCTGTGCCTAGGCATATGCTGTTTTAAAAGCCGCTTACTGGTACAGCGGTAATCACATATATTGCATTTAAATGGTTTTTCACCAGTGTGTCTAAACATATGAATTTTTAATTGCTTCATTTGTTTACTGCAATAATCACATATATTGCATTTATATGGTTTTTCACCAGTGTGCTTAAGCATATGCCTTCTTAAATTTGGCATATTAATGCAACAGTAGTCACATATATTGCATTTAAATGGTTTTTTACCAGTGTGCCTAGGCATATGCTGATTTAAAAGCCGCTTGGTGGAACAGCGGTAATCACATATATTGCATTTAAATGGTTTTTCACCAGTGTGAGTACGCACATGCTCTTTTAAATGCGACTTCCTGGTACTGCGGTAATCACATATATTGCATTTAAATGGTTTTTCACCAGTGTGTCTAAACATATGATTTTTTAATTGCTTCTTTTGTTTACTGCAATAATTGCATATATTACATTTAAATGGTTTTTCACTAGTGTGCTTAAGCATATGCCTTTTTAAATTTGACCTGTTAATACAACAGTAGTCACATATATTGCATTTAAACGGTTTCACATCAGTGTGCGTACGCATATGCTTTCCTAAATCTGCGTTGGTGATACAGCAGTAATTACATATATTGCATTTAAATGGTTTTTCACCAGTGTGTCTCAACATATGAATTTTTAATTGCCTTATTTGTTTACTGCAATAATCACATATATTGCATTTAAATGGTTTTTCAGTAGTGTGCGTAAGCATATGCTGTTTTAATTGCCACTTTCTGGTACTGCAGTAATCACATATATTGCATTTAAATGGGTTTTCACCAGCATGTCTAAACATATGAATTTTTAATTGCTCCATTTGTTTACTGCAATAATCACATATATTGCATTTATATGGTTTTTCACCAGTGTGCTTAAGCATATGCCTTCTTAAATTTGGCATATTAATGCAACAGTAGTCACATATATTGCATTTAAATGGTTTTTTACCAGTGTGCCTAGGCATATGCTGATTTAAAAGCCGCTTGGTGGAACAGCGGTAATCACATATATTGCATTTAAATGGTTTTTCACCAGTGTGAGTACGCACATGCTCTTTTAAATGCGACTTCCTGGTACTGCGGTAATCACATATATTGCATTTAAATGGTTTTTCACCAGTGTGTCTAAACATATGATTTTTTAATTGCTTCTTTTGTTTACTGCAATAATTGCATATATTACATTTAAATGGTTTTTCACTAGTGTGCTTAAGCATATGCCTTTTTAAATTTGACCTGTTAATACAACAGTAGTCACATATATTGCATTTAAACGGTTTCACATCAGTGTGCGTACGCATATGCTTTCCTAAATCTGCGTTGGTGATACAGCAGTAATTACATATATTGCATTTAAATGGTTTTTCGCCAGTGTGTCTCAACATATGAATTTTTAATTGCCTTATTTGTTTACTGCAATAATCACATATATTGCATTTAAATGGTTTTTCAGTAGTGTGCGTAAGCATATGCTGTTTTAATTGCCACTTTCTGGTACTGCAGTAATCACATATATTGCATTTAAATGGGTTTTCACCAGCATGTCTAAACATATGAATTTTTAATTGCTCCATTTGTTTACTGCAATAATCACATATATTGCATTTAAATGGTTTTTCCCCAGTGTGCTTAAGCATAATATGCCTTTTTAAATTTGGCATGTTGTTACAACAGTAGTCACATATGTTGCATTTAAATGATTTCACATCAGTGTGCGTACGCATATGCTTTCTTAAATCTGCATTTCTACCAATGTGTTGCACCTGCAGGTGTCGAATCAAAATTGTCTTTTTGATAGTATTGAAGTTGCAGTTGTAGCAATAATACAATTTTGTTTTTGAAGTTTCCTCAATGCATACAGGCACATCCTTATTGATTTCCAGGTAGTTATCGCTGATTATTTGCAAGTTTGAAAGTTCGACTTTGATATCAGTTCGCAACTCCTCCTTAATTACATCTTGTTGTCGTAAGTTTCTTACAGTCGTTTCAGTTTGTATACAGAGTTGCTTAAATTTATATATTTCTTCAATGGCAATCATACATCTATTACAAGCAATTGGATTTGATGTGGCGCTTAGATCCTGCAAAAAAGTTTATGTTACTTGATAGAGTATAACCAGTTGTACTCACAATTTTTGGTAGAAAGTTCAACAATTTGAATTGTAGCATTAAGTTATTGTCATTATTCAGAAAGTAATACTGCTCGATTTCTACTATTTCTAGTAAACAAATTCGACAAACTTTTGTTGATTTTTCTCCCATGTTTTTGTTGGTTTTTGTAGACCTTGTTCAATATTGCTCAAAGAATAAGAACAAGTGTCTGCCATACCCAATGAGGTATAATATTTATACCTCATTGGCCTACCACAAAACTATGGCAGTGTTCAATGCAACGCAGTTTATGTTTTAACTTATTGTTAGTAGGTAAAGTAGAGGCAGTGTTGGGATGTACCTAGGTAAATGTACCTAGGTACAAGTACCTAGGTAATTTTTGTGTACCTAAGTACCTAGAAAAGTACTTTTTAATTTATGTACCTTTACCTGTACCTAGGTACTTTTTAGAAAGTACCTTTGTACCTAATAAAATAGGTACTTTGAAGCGTACATGTATTGTACACTTTATATATTTGTTTCGGACTTAATCACATTTGAAATTACTAAAACCTTCCAAAAATAGTACATGACCCACGCAATTTTTCCTTAATGATACCCGAAGGGTACCGCGTTAATGTGTATAAAACTTCCTTGTTAAAAGTGCAAATGTAGGCAGTGACAGCACACTTAAAGACAGCCCTCGGATGAATCATTTACAACAATGCAATCGGACTGTTAAAATGAGTAGCCAGGGTATGAAACCGAATGCGATAAATTTCGAAACGTAATCATTTGTATAAAATAGAAGATGATTTTTAGAGAAAAGAGTTGTGGAGTTCTAGGAAAAAGCAAACAATTATAACTGATTATATAACACAATGACATTATAATAAAATTTATTACGAATCGTATTTCTGCTTATATAAACAATACGTGCTTAATAATGACTTATTCTAAAAACGACATATTTGAGTTTGTATTATACTAAATTACATAAGCATAGCCGAGACAGAGAGAAAGTTGAGAGATGAACTCGTATAGGAAAAGTGTTCGCTTTTGATCGTATTTTCTGTCTTTATTTATATAAGGCATTTGCCCATTGATCTTTTCTTTGTCTAGCATAAAGGAGGACAAGCGCAGAGGGCGCTGCATCAGTTTAGTTTCATGTTGGTTGCAGTGATTCGCAACGTAGGGACTACTAAGGATTTTTAATTGTTGCCCATAGCTTTAGTTCATAGATGTCGCTGCTGGAATCTAAATTTTTTGGCGCACCTCACAGGCGCACCTACAAAATTGCTGACTTTTAAAACCATGGAAATTGTGTTTGTAAATAATTGAGTGTAAAACGTATTTTGATTCGATATGACTGACTCGTATAGATACATTTTTTAACCATAATTTCTATGTAAGCGTTCTGTATGTAAGTAACTTTTTTATAATGAGAATAATGTAGCAATAAGTTATTACTTTTTAGATTAAAATAATATCGATTAGCAAGTTTAAATTCCATGCAAAGGATTCGGGCAGGGGGTTTTGAAATTTTCTGATGACATATTTGACAGTGTTAATGGAAGGTCTGTTATTCCTCATCCAGGAAACCTTCATGTGGTGCTGTAACTAATCGATGCAAATGAAATATTGGCAATTATTTTCGCAAGATTTAAAAAATCTGTTTTTTTAATAGGAAAATTGCAATAAAAAACGTATTCCACTTTCATTAGTAAATTGGGTTGATACGTTAGAAGGTGTAGTGGAAGTTACAAGAAAAAGGTGTACGATATCACATGATACTTGTTTCCACGTTCTTTTAAGTTTACAATGAAGTTTTGGAGAGAGCATAGAAATCATCAAACACCCCAATAACTTCAATCGTGATCATGGTTTCGAGCTATCCCCTCTTTGGTTCCCGGTCATTAGTCCTTTATCGAAAACACGCCGTGGCGATACTTTTTCTTTATATACGGAGACTATTTCTTTTTAAGTCACTTCTATGGAGTTTAGAATCTGGCTTGGTTCACAAGTTGATTACCTAACTCTGTAGTGGTTCTTTGTTAGATTTTTGTTTGCTTTTTCGAGTTTATCGTTTTCTTTCTTACCTTTTCTGAGTTTAGAATCTGGCTTGGTTCACAAGTTGATTTCTCTCACGCCCTGATGAAGCCCCTTACGAAAGTGGGCGAAACGTTGGCAACTTCGGTTACAACATTGACACGGTCCAAACCCGGAAGACGTTCTCATCTTAGTATGTTACTGTCACGTGATTTTTTAAACTCGCATCATTGGCAATTTCACCAAATAAGTAACGACATACCGTATGCCTACACAACTTATCGGAACAAAAATAATGATTAGATTAATATTTCCATTTTAGTTCGCGGATCTCTTTCATACCATTTTATAATTGTCATAATAAAAAAAATAACGCGTTAAAAAAATTGAGTTATATTTGGAATTCTTTTGCATTTACAACTTTTATGATAAATTAATGTCAAGGACTTACGAATGCAGTACTTGAGTGCAATACAAACAATTATATGCTTATGATAAACAATTTCGTTAGTTGAAAATTTTATAGTGAAAAAATAATGTCATTACTGAATTTATATTTGTTAAAAGTCGTATTGTTAGCTGCATGGTGTCATGAGTTAAAACATAAATAATATCAATGCCAATAATACTAGATTGAATATCACAGCATTCTTTTCCGATAAGAAAATTGTAGTTTAAAATTTGATGAATCGTGAGAATTTTTTTAATTGCATAACAAAATAATTAACATGATAAAATCGTTTAACTCAAGGGTCTCCAAACTACGGCCCGCGGGCCAACACCGGCTCGCGAGCATCACCAATCCGGCCCGCGATGGCTGGCCTGACGTGGCTGATGGTATCCGACCCCCCTTTAATTTATTTTGATAAATTAAATCAAACAAAATAATAATCAGATGTTTTATTCATAGACTAAAAATACAATAATCCAGAAAACTAAATTATTAAACATTAAATTAGTATAGGTACGTATAAGCAGTTAATGAGATTTATGCAGCTGTGACTTTCCACTGACGATCGTTTGCAGTTGTGGATTAAATTAACTTGTGCCAATTATTAGAAGCGACTTAAGATGCTCGTCAGTTAACTTTGATCTGTAAACATTTTTTGTGTATTTCATTTTGGAAAATGTTTTTTCGTACAGGTACGTCGTTCTAAAAGCGGTAAAATAGCCACGAGCAAATTTATGCACCTGATAAAACTGTGTGAGTGGAAGACTCTTATAAAATTCTAGTAATGATGAGCCTTGATATTTTTCTTTAAAAATATTGCTACATTGCAAATCAATGATTTCCATTTGAAGTTCTGGGGGAAAGGGTTTCTATATCGGTGATAAATGGATTCTGGAAGATCTTGATGTCATTTGCAATTGCGTCAATTTCAAAAAAACGAGATTCAAAATTTGTTTTTAAAGCCCGCAAAGCTTCAGTTGCAAAATCAATAGGAAATAGAGTGTCAGTTTCCTGACTAAACGTTTGACACGTATTAAAATGCGTGAAACATTTTTTATTTAATTAGAATTGAAACAAAGCGATTTTCTGTCGGAATGACTTAATATGTGTGTACAAATCAGGCAAAAGCTGGTTTTCTCCTTGCAATCGGAAATTAAGGTCGTTCATATGTTTAGTCAAATCTGTATAAAATGATAACTTCCATAACCGGTCATCGTTTTGCAACTGCGCGAGTGGACGATTCTTTTCGTTCAAAAGAATTTCTATTATTGCTCGTAGCTCAAAAAATCGGGTAAGAACTTTTCCACAAGTAAGCCAACGTACTGCAGTATAATATGGCAAGTCATTTTCTCCGATCTCTGCAATAAACTCGCGGAATTGACGATGATTAAGCGCATGCGATCTGATAAAGTTGACAACCGATATGATTGGCTTTAAAACTTCTGACATATCCAAGCATTTTGCGCACAAGGACCGTTTTGATCCACCATCATTTTCGACGGCCTTTGATACGAGAGCAACCACACCTTTATTTATTCCACACATATTTTTGCCACCATCAGTGATAATGGATTTCAAGTTTTTCCATTTAAAATTGCTTTTCTGAACAGCATTTTCAACTCCTTTAAAAATATTTTCACCAGTGGTCGTGCCGTGAATTCTATGAACATCTAAAAGCTCTTCATACACTTCGTAATTTTTATCTACCCCTCGAATAAAAATTAATACCTGAGCAGTATCTGAAACATCCGTCGACTTATCTAGGGCCAGAGAGAACCACTCTAGAAGACGATTTTTGTCATTTAATTGAGCTAATATATTTTCTGCAACTTCATCAATTTTTCGAGCCGCAGTGTCGCTGACAAACTTATGTTTTTAAATAAATTAGTCTTTTCTGAACACATTTCTTCTGCCGCTGCAATTATGCAATCCTTGATTAATTCACGGTCAGTAAATGGTTTCCCATGTTTTGCAATGGAATGAGCTAAGCGAAAACTAGCACGAGTTGCGGCTTCTTATTCACTATTGACTTTTTTGAACAAGAATTGTTGAGATTTAAACCCGCGCTTCATTGATTCAAATTTTTCAGATCTTAAGCTTCCCGTAAATTTTGAGTAATTCTGAGAATGCATAGTCTCATAATGGCGTTATATATTGTACTCTTTGAGGACGGCTATGGTTACATTACAAATTAAACACGTTGCCTGATTATTTGACTCGATTACAAAATATTGACAGCCCCATTGCTCTTTAAATGTTCTGCACTCACTATCTATTTTTCGTTTTTTTTTCCATATTTGTCAATTCATACACAAAGCACGTAACTTCTAATCAAAATAATATTTAGGTTTTGCACCAACACCCACAGTACATACACGCAATCAATCTGCTACTTCCACCGAACTGACATGTCCATGACAATTTGCGTACGTGAGGAGGCGCACCACGCCGCAATTTACGACGGCATACATACAAAGGGCCCGACAAAGGTACATTAGCGCCGGGGTGCCAGATAAAAGTTGCTGCTCCTAAAAACCGCAAAAATAAACAATAACTCGAGTCTGAGAATTATTTATCTGCAACTTCTTAGAAACAAACATCCCAGTGAACACCTTAACATAATTAATACGTAAAAGTAACATAACGCAAAATTTTGCGTTATGTAAATTGTAAGTCGCTTTTGAGTCACATGTGACGCACAATTTCACACTCTTTTACGTAACGTCATGACATAACGTAATAAACGTAAATGTGACGTTCATGCTATATTACTGTTATATGTCGCTATATAAATCAAGTGTAATATTTACGTAAAATAGAAGTCATAAGTAGATCTACATTTTACATTTAGCCTATGTTATTGTGACTTCTTTGTTACATAATTTTTTATGTAAATCTTATATAGTATCTATACGTGCTATTAATGTAATATTTACATTTAAATAGATCTAGTAAATAATAGTATTTTCAATATTATAAAAAAAGTATTAAACGTTAAAATGTTAGAATAAGTTAATAAAATTTGTACTTTTATTATTAAATTTTTTTGTAATAAAAATTCAAATTAATGACAAAAATTTTTTTAACTCATCATAACGTGTTAACTTCAATGACTTTTTTAATCTGTAGAGAATACTATTTACTGAATAATTTCATGTTGAGTAAATATACTAAATGAATAATTCATAACAATAATTATGAAGGCAACAAAGTTTTATTTAATTAAAAAGAAAGTTTTTTATCATTGTATTAAGTGAAGTAAATAAAATGTAGATTTATTAATACGCTTGTAACGTCAGGATCCTAGCTGGAATTATTCTCTTTGAATTACGATAAAAATTACTATAACCATGCAATAGTGAAATTAAATTTTGATACACCTGAAACTATAAAAACAATCATCATACAATAATTCCATATTTTGAAATTTATATACCTTATAAATACCTTTCACGACTGGAATGTAATTGGAGATAACACAAATAAATATTATAATTCGCCCGATTCACGAACTGGTAGTAGCAAAATGATTATTATATGTATTTTAGCAATTATACTTTTTTGATATAATCAGCCGTATACTGTTCATCTCTGTTTTTGGAGTAGGAGTAAGCTTATTACTTCTGCCTTGTAACGTTGAGCTCCCAACCGAAACCATTCTCCGGCCTTACGGGTAAAATCACTAGAAGTAAGGTCAGGAAACTTTGATTGAATGGCTTCTGAAAATGTAATAACAGTAATTAACGATAAGTCAGTAATTATAAATTTATAGGCAAACATATACTCTCACCGTTTTATTAAATTTAAGTTCACTCAGGTTCAGCTTATTTTTTTTCCCCATCCACGTATTTTCAGCTGCAAACTTATCATCATATATTAGAGTGAATACATTTTTCATGAAATCAGCTCCATTTTCCCCAATTCTGCACACAAGTTTTCTAAAAAAAATTTTATGAAAATTATTACAAGTTTATCGTTACAGTGTACAATTAATCACAAAGCACAAAGCACAATTAAAAAATAGATAAAATTTATTGAAATATAACAACTAAAACATTTGGGATTATGAATCTTATAATTTATTTACGCTAAGAATATTCTAGGTGATTCTAGTAAACACTTTTTTTAGTTTAAACTTGAGTCGTCATAAATTGAAATTAGAAAATAATTGATTTGTTCATATTATTTTATACTTCAAAAAAATCTGATTTATTCAAGAATTACTTTACTTTCCATTTCTTAATATATAAACAGAGTAATGCGTACAGTTATCAATTTTTTTGTTTTTCTCTTGTTCTTCGTCCTCATCAGTTGTAAAACCATTAACAACAGGTGAAGCAAATCTCTTATTATATTGTCCTTCGGCACCAGTAGGTTTAGAACTCGGACGACCTCGAGCAAGAATTTCTGTGATCGAAGTGTAGTCTGACTCAGCTGCAATATTACGAGCTTTCTCATAAGAACCTATAAAACAAAAAATAATTTACAACTAATAAAATATAAATTTTAATGCATGTAAAATTCTAGTACATACCATAGTAACCTAAAAATTTCCACTCTCAAGACTCCACGATCGAGAATCGGGTTTAAATTGCTCTTTAATATATAAATTAATTTTTTACCTGTACTAAAAGACGGCATGATCGCAAGCAAAATCCAGTAAAATCACTAAAATCGAGCGGTACTTAAATCAATAGTTTTATTGAAAACTGTTGAAAACAGCTTCTATGTGCGGCCACAGGTACTACCCGTCAAACTACCCGTAACATAGATCACTTATGATTAGCTAAAAATTAGCGCGAAGTTTAAAAATCATCATTTATTACATATGTATGTATTTATATTTCTTGTCGGTATTTCAACTGTGTATATTTTTGTAATGAATTTGAAACTCAGCTTAATATTCATACGGAATCCCAGCCATGTGAGTCAAAAGTTTAAAACATTTCTACAATTAATAAATTTTTGAAAGGAGCAAATTAATTTCTGTCGAACTTTCATTTGTAAAATGTAAATGTGTACATTTGTCATTACATTCTGATGAAATTTTTTATACCATTATTTCAATATAATAATTAATTACAAATAATTCGTTGTTTTTTATTTATTATTATTTATTATTACTTTTATTTGTTTTTAATAAATATTAGAAATGCTAAGTTTTTACAGTTTTATGATACACAATACTTTTTTTTGCGTAAATTGAATATAAAATCTATAATATAAGAAATATAGAACTTAGTTATGTAAATGTAATGAAACATTACGTTGTAAACTAAATATAACTAATTTTATACAAGTGTACTGTAAAAATTTGAACATAAGTTAAACGTGTTTATGAGAGATGTAGATGTGACATTTCAACAAAAGCACATTGCGTTATATTACTCACAAGTTTATCTCGTTACATTATTAGGATGTAATATCTAGCCTGTAAAACATACGTAACAATGTATCATAAATATTATGTTGCCTATAGGTCATTGATGTGATATCACTTTTAAAGTCACATATATGTCGACTTGATATCATGTTTACATCACTTATTTTATATTCTCTTTACATTACAATTTATATCATTGAAATGTAAAATTTATATAATATTTGTTATGTTACATGTTCTCCAGGTGTGATATCACTGTTACATTAGGGTGTTCACTGGGATGCAACGTAGTTGAAAATGAAAACTATACCTAAAATAAACAATCGTAAATTTGAAGGATATGTTACAAATACGTAGAATAATATTAATCATCGGTTTACATTCGTAGGAGCAACACTTGCAAAGTTATATCTTAACACCAATGTTACGAATGACGTATTTTTTGTAGTATTTATGTATGTACAAGTACATAAGTATATACATAATACACGTACAAATTTTACATATTTAATTCATAAGCAGTAGTTTTTAATTTATATTTTATATTTATACCATTAATAAGGAAATAAAGATTTGAGAATTAGTAATTCTTCTGGCTAGACCTTGGCCCTTTGGGCTTTGTTGAGCAATCAGTCTGGCCCTTAGACTAAAAAGTTTGCAGACCCCTGGTTTAACTTACAAATGTGGTCAGCATATAGCATTCCACTAAAAGAAATTAAATTTAGCGCTACAACACTATTTTCAAAACGGCCGAAGGCCACTCCTTTTCCGGACTGGAATATCAAAGGTGCCGACAGTAAGTGTCCCTTATGTTTGTTATTATGTGACCTTATCGCTAGTTTATGATTTTTCCAAAGTATATTTTCTTTTCAGTTTTAGTTTCACACTCAGTCAGTGGTAAAGTTTGTATTGTATTGGTGAAAGAATTGTTTTACTTTAAAAGCATAATTTAAATTTTAATTACAATATTAAATTTAGTAAAAAAAAATACGCAAAATCTATACTTTTTGATATGTTCTATTTGTACACATTTGAGATGTTTTGCATAGAATAATAGCGCAAATGGTTAAACAACACGCACGGTATTGCATTTCAACAGTTATTCACCAGTGTGCTTACGCCGCATATGCCTTCTTAAATCCGACTTGGTGGTACAGCAGTAATCACATATATTGCATTTAAATGGTTTTTCACCAGTGTGTTTATATATGTATATGCGTTTTTAACTGGTGGACATAGTTAGTACAGTAATCACATATTTTGCATTTAAACGGTTTTTCACCAGTGTGCTTTCGCATATGAACTTTAAAATTAGACTTAGTGTTACTAGAGTAATCACATATATTGCATTTAAATGGTTTTTCACCAGTGTGTTTATATATATGCGTTTTTAACTGGTGGACATAGTTAGTACAGTAATCACATATTTTGCATTTAAACGGTTTTTCACCAGTGTGCTTTCGCATATGAACTTTAAAATTAGACTTAGTGTTACTAGAGTAATCACATATATTGCATTTAAATGGTATCTCACCAGTGTGCATACGCATATGCCTTTTTAACTCCGACTTGACAGTACAATAGTAATTACATATATTGCATTTAAATGGTTTTTCATCACTGTGCTTATGTATATGTCTTTTTAAATTTGACATTTGGTTACAACCGTAATCACATATATTGCATTTAAATGGTTTTTCACCAGTGTGCGTACGCATATGAATTATTAAATACGACTTAGTGGTACAGCAGTAATCACATATATTGCATTTAAATCGTTTTTCACCAGTGTGCTTATACATATGAAATTTTAAATTTGCCATTCGGTAACAACCAAAATCACATATACTGCATTTAAATGGTTTTTCACCAGTGTGTGTACGTATATGAATTATTAAATCCGACTTGGTGGAACTGCAGTAATCACATATATTGCATTTAAATGGCTTCTCACCAGTGTGTGTACGCATATGCATTTTTAGATTTGCCATTTGACTACAACCATGATCACATATATTGCATTTAAATGGTTTTTCACCAGTGTGTGTATGCATATGCAGTTTTAAATACGACTTGGTGGTACAGCAGTAATCACATATATTACATTTAAATGGTTTTTCCCCAGTGTGCTTATGCATATGCAATTTTAAATTTGCCATTCGGTTACAACCGTAATCACATATATTGCATTTAAATGGTTTCTCAGCAGTGTGTGTATGCATATGCAGTTTTAAATACGACTTGGTGGTACAGCAGTAATCACATATATTGCATTTAAATGGTTTCTCACCAGTGTGCATACGCATATGCCTTTTTAACTCTGACTTGGCAGTACAAGAGTAATTACATATATTGCATTTAAATGGTTTTTCCCCAGTGTGCTTATGCATATGCAATTTTAAATTTTGCCATTCGGTTACAACCGTAATCACATACATTGCATTTAAACAATTTTTCATCAGTGTGCTTAAGCATATGCCTTTTCAAATTTGACATGTAGTTACTACAGTAGTCACATATACTGCATTTAAATAATTTTCTACTAGTATGTTGCACTTGCAGGTGTCGAATCAAAACTGTCTTTTTGTTATTAATGAAGTTGCAGTTGTAGCAATAATACAGTTCTGATTTTGAAGCTTCCTCAATGCATCCAGGTACATTCTTATTGTTTTCCGAGTACTTATCACTGATGTCTTGCAAGTTTAAAAGTTCAACTTTAATGTTATCCGGTCGCAACTCCTCTTTAATTGCACCTTGTTGTCGTAAGTTTCTTATAGTGCTTTCGGTTTGTAGACATAGTTGCTTAAATTCATATATTTCTTCAATGGTAATCATACATCTGTTACAAACAATTGGATTCGGTGTGATGCTTAGATCCTGTAAGAAACTTTGCTACTTGATAGAATATAATCAACTCTACTTACAATTTTTGGTAGAAAGTTCAACAATTTGAGTTCCAACATTAAGTAATTGTCGTTATTCAGAAAGTAATTCTGCTCGGTTTCTACTATTTCTCGTAAACAAATACGACAAGTTTTTATTGATTTTTCTTCCATATTATCGCAGGTCTTGGCCAGTTAGTTGCACTTTTAGGTTTTTATTATCTTTTGTACTATCAGCACGTAGCTAGCAAGTGTCTGCCATACCACAGAACTTTGGCAGTGTTCAATGCAATCCAAATTTAGTATTAACTTTTTAATTTGTATTAAAAAAGAGATGCTACAGAGTAATTGGCAATGAGGTATTATATTACTGGAAGCACCACTCTGTATGCTAGTATGGTACTATTTCGTGTCTCCGCACTTTATTCGGGCAAGAAAGTAAACTATCGTGTATATTTAAACGTTTTGATTACATTCGATAGTTTTAGTTTTGTTAATTTTAGTTGCTTAAAGTGCATTTAATAATAAAATAAATAATTTTAACTTATCTATAATAAAAGTGTTTAAAAACGAGAATATAGTAATAGTTTATCTTTATATTTACATTTATTTAACTTATTTCTCTTTTTATTTCTCCTTCTCTTCTCTTAGCTGTTTCCTCCTCCATAATTTTTCCATCGGGTCAGCTTCTTCTCCGTTTTCTTCTAAGATTTTCTCTACTTTCTTAACCTCTTCTTTTAACTACCTGCATTCATTCCATATGTGTTTAAGGTTCCCCGTCTCCTCTCCACGTAGTCTGCACATCTTTTCTTCCTCTTTTCTCCAGTATTTATTTCCTACCTCTCCGTTACCACATCTAAACCTTGCTATATTTTTTTCTTCTTGCTCTTGTTCTCTTCCCTCTTTAGATATTGTGGAACTCCTCCCTTGATATTCTTACAATTTACATTATATCTGGTCTCTTTTATCTTTGTCCATTTTTCCTGCTTTTCTACGTCCATATCTTTTCTTATTATTACCTCTACTCCCACTTCTTCTCTCGCGTACCCATTTCTTTTATAGTAATTTTCTCTGCTATCCTATCCGTCTTCACTCTTCCTCCCTTTATTTCTTTCAAACATTCCTGTAGTATTTTGCATTCGGTCCTTTCCCTCAGTTCTTCTTCGTATTTTATAGCCCTTTTTCTGGTCTCTACTCTTATTTTTTATGCCTGCACTTCCTTTCTTATAATAAACCCCGGTGTTTCTCTATCTAGCCCTAATACCCATCTCCAGTATTTTTCTTGTTTCCCTTCTACTTCTTTATACTCCTTCCACCCTGATGAAAATACAAAATATCCCTAATGTTTTGTCACTATCTTTTTTGTAGTACTTATGTTGATACGATTGATCACGGTAGCCATAGTCACCTTTTTTGTATTTGAAGTAAGTTCATGTGTCACCTTATTTTATGTTCAGTATTTTATATTCTAACTTTTTTAAATTAAACAAACTTTTTCTTAGTGTTATTGTTTAAATCAACAATACACCCCTTCACTTCCGCCCCATATATCACCACACTTTTTATTAGCTTCTCAAACAGCTGCCATCTTTTTTCTTTGTCAACCCCAAACAACCCCCACACTCCACACTTGTCCTATTAATCTGTTTCTTTTCCGCACCCTTTCCTTTATGTGTTCCCCCTCATTATCCTGCTTCCTCGTGTAACTCAGGTATGTGAGTTCTTTCACCTACTGCACTTCCTTCTCCTTCTATTTCCTTTCTTCTCTTTTTCTTTTCCCCCCTCTATTTATAAATACCGTTATTTTTTTTCTCCGTATTTACTTCCATTTCTTTTTTTTTCATGTATTTTTCCAGCGTCTTCATCATTTCCTTTTCCTCTTTAGCCACCAACACTACGTCATCAGCATACGCTAACAATCACACCTTCAGTTTTCCTAGTACTACCCCTCCTATCTGTAGTCCTCTCATTGTCTCCTCCAAATCCACCGTATATACTGCAAACAGGCTTAGACTCAGTGGGTATCCCTGTCTCAACCCTCTCCTTATAACGAATTTCCCCCAACCATTCACTTTTACCCTGCTCCTCGTTTCTTAGATTTCTTTTATTTTTTTAATTAATTTTTATTTATTTGTTTTCTCCGGCTTTTAAATCTACGAACAGTGCCACTATTTCCCCCTTTTTTTATCTAGCTTTCTATTCGGCAAATGTATCAATATATATATGTTGTATATCACTCTTCATCCCGCTTATCCGTCTGGTACCAAACTCCTTTCCTCTATTTCCTTCTGTAATCTTCCTTGTAGCATTGTCGCATATAATTTGTATACCGTGCTTAATAATGTCTCCCCTCTGTAATCCTTCACTTCTTTTCTGTTTCCATTTTTGTGTATCGGGCATATTATTCTCTTTTACCATCTCCGGGAATCCTTCCCCTTTCCATATTTTATTTACTATTTACGTCGTCCCTTTCGCTACATTTTCTTCCCTGTATACCCACTCTTCGCCTTGTATCCCATCTTCCCCTGCCGCCTTCCCTTTTTTTTACTTTCTTTATTGTCTTTATACTTCGTCTTTTCTATCTCCATTTCCTTCTTACCACTAATTCTTTTCTTTGCCTTTCTGATTTTGTTCTCTCCCTTCCTCCTATGTACGTATACTTCATCATTCCTCTCTGTTCCCATTCATGATTTCCCATCCCCTTTCGTAGCAAATTTCCAGCAGTTCCTTTCCTTCTTTACTTATCACTTGGCTCTTCCCCGTCCCTTTCCTTTCTTGTATTTCCCGCTCTTTCCCTTTTATCGCTTTAAAGTCACTACCTAATATTATCAAACCCTCCTACCTCTCTTTTATGTTCTTTCTTGTCCCTTTCATTTTGCTGATATAAACAGTCACTATTTTTATTTTTCCTTATTGTATATTCCTTTCTACAATTTCTCTTCACTGTTGCAGTTTCTTTTTATTCTCGTTATTATAGACCCCCTTCTTCTTTTTTGCATGTTGCACCACCCACTCAAATCCCTCCGGCAACTTTTTTTCCCACCCCTTCAATTCTTTTTCCATTCATTGAGCAGCCTATGGCTTTTGATAGTGTCAAACTGATATATCTTTTTTTATACACGGAATGTATACCCCCCCCTCCATATAATATTCTATAATTCTTGTAAATTCTTTGAATAGCAAAGTACTTACGTCACAAAAATAGCAAGTCTATTTGTCACGTTTGCGTACCGCCGATCTCTTTCATACAGTTTTATAATTGTCATAATAAAAAAAAATAAACATCGTATCGCTAGTTTATGATTATTCCAAAGTATATAAGTATATTTTTTCTTTAGTTTCAGTTTCACACTCAGTCAGTGGTCAAGTTTGTATCGTTATTTCGTACAAGAATTTTTGTGTTTTAAACTATAATTTAATTTTAAATACAATTTTAAATTTAGTAAAAAAATACGCATATTCTACTTTTCGATAAATTTGTTGTATTTGTACACACGCAAAGTATTGCATTTCAACCATTATTCACCAGTGTGCTTACGCATATGCCTTCTTAAATCCGACTTGGTGGTACACCAGTAATCACATATATTGCATTTAAATGGTTTCTCACCAGTGTGCGTACACATATGCCTTTTTAACTCCGAGTTAGTGATACCGCAGTAATCACATAAATTGCATTTAAATGGTTTCTCACCAGTATGCTGACGTATATGCACTTTTAAACCCACTTTGGTGGTACAGCAGTAATCACATATATTGCATTTAAATGGTTTTTTACTAGTGTGGGTAAGCATATGCCTTGTTAAACACGACTTGGTGGTGCAGCAGTAATCACATAAATTGCATGTAAATGGTTTTACCCCTGTGTGCCTATGTATATGATTTTTTAAATGATAGACATTGCTGCTACTGTAATCACATATATTGCATTTAAATGGTTTCTCACCACTGTGTTTATGCATATGTCTCTTTAAATTTCCCATTTGGTTACAACCATAATCACATATATTGCATTTAAACGGTTTCTCATCAGTATGTGTATGCATATGCTGTCTTAAATCCGACATGGTTGTACTGCAGTAATCACATATATTACATTTAAATGGTTTTACACCTGTGTGCCTATGCAAATGAATTTTTAAATGATAGAGATAGTTGCTACTGTAATCACATATATTGCATTTAAATGGTTTTTCACCAGTGTGCTTAAGCATATGCACTTTTAAATACGACTTTCTACCAGTGTGTTGCACCTGGTGTTGAATTAAAATTGTCTTTTTGTTAGTATTGAAATTGCAGTTGTAGCAATAATACAGTTCTGTTTTCAAAGATTCCTCAATGCCTACAGGCACATCCTTATTGATTTCCAAATAGTTATCGCTGATGATTTGCAAGTTTGAGAGTTCGACTTTAATGTTATCAGCTCGTAACTCCTCTTTAACTACATCTTGCTGTCTTAAGTTTTTTACAGTCGCTTCAGTTTGTATACACAGTTGCTTAAATTCATATATTTCTTCAATGGCAATCATACATCTGTTACAAGCAATTGGATTCGATGTGAGGCTTAGATTCTGTAAAAATTATATTACTTGATAGAATATAATCAGTTGTACTTACAATTTTTGGTAGAAAGTTCAACAATTTGAATTGTAGCATTAAGTTATTGTCATTATTGAGAAAGTAATACTGCTCAGTTTCTACTATTTCTAGTGAACAAATTCGACAAGTTTTTGTTAATTTTTCTCCTATAATTTCAAAGATGCTCAGTGTTGCTCGAAGACAGTTGCACTCAGTTGTACTTTTATTATCTTTTGTATTATTAGCAAGTTGCCAGCAAGTGTCTGCCATACTGCTACTGGCCATACACATCTAGAACCATACGAACCATAACAAAGCAATACGTGGCAATACCACGCAATACCATAGAATTTTGGCAGTGTTCAATGCACAGCCATTTTAGTTTCAACCATAGACAAATGTGTCTGTTAGTTCTAAAAACCGTCCTTCGGGGCGTTGGTGAGCAATTTTGTAGATGCGCAACGTTGATAAAAAGGTTCGGTTTCTCACTAAACTGTCATCTGTAATTTTCATGGTAGTTTCTAACCTTATTTAGGTATTTTCTTTAAATATAATTATTTTAAAAACCATTATAGATATTCACTAGTTTTGAGTATAAATTTAATCAAAATTAATATATAATTATGCAAATAAGTGTCAGCATGCAATGATTTTAATATTTTTCATGTTACAATTATCTTAACCTGAATGGACTTTACAAACAATAAGCAGGTTAATTGTTTATAATTATTGTAAAATATGATTATTAATTTAAATTATGTTTTCTATTCCAATAGATTATATATTGCTCAACAAAAGAATACCATATCCTTCAGGTACTTCGAGGTAAATGTAAGGTTAAGGTTATTTTAATTTCCCTGTCAATGAAACCAACACAAGATGTTTTCATTAATCTAATTGTAAATTATTTACCAAATTGCAATTAATTTTTATTCCGGTCAGATTTTATTTTTACATAGAATTTCTTTTTTTTTGCTAGAATATGTTTTGTTAGAATTTATATTTTGTTGACTATGAATTTTCAGTTAATACTTAAGTTGTATTTGTAGCACTAAAAGTTCAGTTCGAAAACGTTTAAATTAACTCTGTCTGTGATAACGTTTTCGTGAACAAGTAGTGTCTTGGAGTAATCATTGTCGATCCCAAGCGCGGATAAAAGAGGATAGAGTATTATATAAAGATGAATTTACTAAGATTCTAGAAAAATCGTAGTACCAATAATGATGAAAAACCGAAGAGAACACCTGTCTTGTTGTAACTAACAAAGTCCGAAAAATGTATACAGAGTTGATACTCTTTTCCTTTATTTCCCTATAGTTTCAACTTTTTAATTGTTATTAATAGCGATTTCGGGTGACAATTGGTAAATGCGCATTAGTACCGTGGAAATATTTTATTTTCACACTGAAACAGTGCAAGTGCATAAACAAACACGTCAGCCGAACAAAATTGGTGCGCACCAATTTATTATTATAACCTCAGTATTAGAATTATTATCTGTGTTTCCGTAAGATGGGGTGACTTGCCTCAAATTTTGGGTTTTTTAAAGATAACTTCTACAAAAATTTAGTAAGAACTTCGAAAACCAACTATGTGTTACATTTATATCTTACTATGAAGTCCTACAAATATCAAAGTTAAATTTTGATGTGCACTATTTTTTTTTATTTTTTGAAAATTTGGCAGTCAATCCCATTTTGGGTCGACTTTGCCTAGTGCTTATTAATGCATTTAAAGACATAGTAGGGTACTTCGTGAGGTGTCTTTCCCATCCCTAAAGTACAGAAGGATCAAATAAGGGGAAATGGGAAAGTTTATTAGGTAGGTACTCTTAATTCTTCAAAAATTGATACATCATTAAGTAAAAACCATTTATTTAAATTCATTCAAAATAATACAAGGGACTACAAATTGAACTTTGACAATTTTGCTGTAAACTCAAAAAGTTGCCGTGTGCTGGACTTCTGGCTGTTCGGTTTGGGTAATATCATTTCTATTTGATTTCTATCTATATAGCTAACATCATCAGCATCTGGAAACACAAATTTATTCTGCGGTTTCTTTCGCAAGAATTTCAGTTCCAACATGTCATCTTCGATTTTCAAAATTCTCCCTATAAAGTGTTTAACAGTTTTGTTTGTTTTGAAATTAACAACAACGAAGTCCTCTACTTGAGGTTTTTCCTCTGTGACCATTTCTTCATGATCATCAATTCCGTCATCTATTATTTCTTCAGCTTCTGTGACTAGCAATTCTGTGTTCATCCTTATTACATCATCATGTGATACGCTTTTACCTGGCTCCACGCGTACCATTTTCTTTCTCGTTGCTCTTTGGACGTTCTGATTAGGTGACCTTGTTTCCTTTAAATAGTTTAATAAAGTTTCATCAATTGGCCCTTGCAATCTCTGTTCTACACGATAATTGGGCATCTTTTTGAGAACCTCGTTTCAATTCATAGGACTTATTCCTGTTGCTTTAAATCCACTTTTTAGTATCTCAGGCTCTTTAATTTTAATTTTTTCAATCAAAAGTTTAAAAGAGAGGGAAAACTTGACATATTTAGTGTTCGATCTCTAGGGTTTTTTATTTTATAGTCTGTTAAAATGCTTCGCCATGCCCCTTTCAGGGACCGAAAAAACTGACGTCAAGGGGCTGTGTAAGGTGCGTTGAATTTGGAGAAAGGAACAAAAATCTAATTCCATTACGTTGGCATTCTAATAAAACATTAATATTCAAATGGCTTGACAAGTTGTCTCCTATAATCACCTTTGTCCCATTTAATTTTCGAGCCCACGGTAGTACAATTTTCAGAAATCAATCTTCAAAACATGCTGCGTCAAACCAACCTGACTTTGTGCGATTAAATCTGCAGTCTTTTGGCCTTCCAGCGCACCATGCATCATATAGTCTTTCTGCTTTATAGACTACATATGTTGGCAATAGACTGCCTTCCGCAGTCCCTGCGAACATTAAAGATTTTGCTGTTTTTGTTGAATTTAGCACCCTTTCAGGGTACTTACTGCCACGAGAAAAAATACACTTTTGCGAGCCAGGTTCATCTGTTAGATTTGTCTCGTCATAAATAAGCAAATGTGAAGCTGGAACTTCAGCGAGTGACTGTTCCAAATTATCAAAATACGATTCCAAAGCTTCTTCAGTCTGTTCAGCACGTACGGTTTTTATATTTTGGCAATGCCTTTGTGTAAGACGCCTTTTGTGCCTTTTCAAAAAACCCATCACCCACTCTCTCCCAGGAAGGTTGTTGCGAAAAAATTGTAATTGTATACCTTCCTTGTCTAGGTGTTGTTTTACCACCATCCTTAAATCCAAAGCAGTCAATGGACTTCCAAACTCGGCAGCAGCGATTATAACATCCACTAAACTTCTTTCAAGAGTTATTAGAACTAGTTGGCCACCAACGGTACCTGTATGTTTATTTTATATTTTATTTACCAATGTTCTTCTAGGAATGTGGAATCTCTCCGAGGCTTGTTGATAGCTTAACGACCTCTTCTTATTTCCATCAAAGTACGTTGCAATGTTTCTGGTAAATAATTCTTATACTGTCTGGCACCCAGACATTTCTTGTAAATTCGGGGCATTCTAATCTGAAAATGTTCAGGTAAATAATTATGGGGTGACTTTGCCAATGCATATTATAGCTTAGTATTTTAGGTTAGGAGGGAAACAATCGGTTATGATTAACTGTTTACATTCCCCGCCTACCCTCACGACAGATTAACCCTAAAATAATAACCACAACGGAAATACATACTTTAGCAACACAACACCTGCAAAGCACATCAAATGGTTGAAGAAGTTCTTTATTTTTTTAAACAATACACGTGAGTACTATAAGATAACCAACAAGGTCTAGTATAGTAGTGTATGTAGTATCGGCAGCGTAAATATTGATGTCTAAAGTGACACCCCTCCCTAGTAAAACTGACGCCATGCGTAGAATAGCAAAGTCACCACTGCAGGCAAAGTCTTACGGTATTATTTTTGATTGGAAATGTCGAGTTCTGAGTATTAAATTTATTTAAAAATAAATAATTAGTGTACAACACTACCCATACAGCACCCAATATCCTGAGGATGTCAGTTTCTTGGCCAATTCATAGATGTATGTCCCGGCTATTTAAACAATATCCATAGGATATAAAAATTATATATTTAGAAGATCATTAAAACTATATCCGTAGGATATCTTTCACTGGCTTTTCAGTTGTTTTAGCTAATGCTTCACGCTTTTGTTTCGTTTTGTGCTGTGATCTTGATTGTTGCGTACGTAAAAAAAGAATATTATTTGGAGTAAGTGATTATGCTTGCTTTCGTATTCTTTATGAACTATTTAGAAAATAACTCTTAGATTTTATATAAGCGAAAGTGAGGTTAGAGTTATTCTAACAAAAATTTTATCGTTTAGCCAAACAATATGCGAGTATTTCTATTACTGAGCTAAAGCTTCCTGTAAGCTCTCAAGAACAACTTGACGCTTTGAAAAAGTATCTTCAAACAGCAGAAAATATGAACATTTAATGAATGTGTAATTTTAGATAAGAGGAATTGCAAAAATATGGGGGACAACGCGGAGAAGATCATAAGGAGCTAGTATTTCCAAAAATGATTAAAAATGCTGTTTTACACAGCTACAAATTGCTTGAACAAAAAGGTAAGATAGCCTTTACATATTTATTAACAAAAACACTTATACTGGGGTACTGAGTAAATTAAAATTATGTTTATTTTTGTTTTAGTATAATAACTGTTCTAGAAGTTTTGGAAAAAAAACCCTCTAACACCAGTCTAGGTCTAAACAAATGCAATTAAGAAAATTCATCTAAAATTAATAGTCTATATTCTTAAATATTAATACTTATTGTTAAACAAAATGGATTCTTTTTTTTAAGGTTTGGTAATATTTTTGTGCAATAAAAGTAAAATATATTATATCTCGAGGTCATCTTATTTACGATATCCCTAGGTCATCTTATTTCGAATATTCCTAAGCCATCGTATTTCTGATATCTGTAAGATGTCTGACTTAATTGTGTTGGCGCCCTGCCTTTGAATGCGACCTGAGGCGGCCCCGTTTGGGTGCGCACGCAAGGGGGTCGGGAGTAGGACGCGAGTTGCGTTACACGTTAAGTATGCCCTCTGTTCTCTTTTTACATTATTTTATGTTGAATAAACGTTTATTTTGGGTTTAACTTAATGACATTGAGTTAATCCTGACATGTCAAAAAATTCGTCAGCAATTCAGAAGTGGGATAGTAACGTAATAAAGTGTTAACGCGAGAAAGTATGAACGGTAAAAGATGGTGGAACCACGAGAACAAGATGAAGCCATTTTTAACGGAGACGAGTACGAGTGCGGCGCAGGCGTGTGCCAAATCCAGAGAAGCGCAATCAGCAGCGTCCATGATGGAAACGGAAACGAATCCTCCGTTAGTTGTGGAAATGGTGCGTATGATGACGAGAATGGAAGAACATCGAATGCGTAGAGAGCAAATATTTTATGAGACGGTGCGGAACGTGTCCCGCAATAACGAGCAATCCTTAAGAAAACCGCGACCGTACGTAATAATGCCGGACCTAAGTAAGACGATCCCTAACTTCGAACGTACAAGCGGCCGAGAAGCCATGGAGTGGTTGGAAAAGGTCAATACCAGCGGAATTCTACACAATTGGTCGGAGGAGATCAAGCTAGAAACCGCGCTAATTCACCTAGTGGCTGCTGCACGAGATTGGTACCATGTGCGGAAAAATAGGATCCAAACTTGGGAAGAGTTTGAATACGAATTCAAAACAACATTCGATTTACGTGAGAGCGTGACAGTATCCTGGAGATGCATGGAAAAGCGTACTCAACAGATGCGAGAGGATGTGGAGATGTATTTTCATGAAAAACTACGATTTTGCAATATTTTAAAATTGACATTTAGTTAGAGCAAGGAGCAAATAGTGTCCAGGTTGTGGCAAAAGACATTAATACCAGGGTGAATGGTGACAGAGCATCATGACGCGAATGACTTATTGCACGACATTATGGCATTACAAAGAGTGACGCGAACGGGAGAAGTGCTTTATCGACATCGTTCCGACGAGAATAGTTCGAGCGAGAAAACGCGAGACGCGACGCCAATAAAAACAGAGAATACGAGTGGAAAACCGAGACATTGTGTGTACATGGTTTTAACTGTGTTTCGGAGGGACATTACGCCAGTGAGTGCCCGCGACCTAGAGATTATAAAGCATGCTTCAGGTGTAAACAACCGGGTCACACCAGAGAGAATTGTATCAAGCGAAGCGAACCGGTAACGAGCACACCTAGAAATGAGCGACCAGCGGATCGGGGCGGAAAAAACAACACCCCTGCCAGCAGAAACAGTGTGATGAATATTTGTGTACCTCAGACGCGAGATACGGTAAGAAAATTCCTGCGAGAAATCACAATAAACGGCGAAACAGTAAACGCTATGGTGGAACAGCGCAAGCGACGGTGTTTAACAAACTTTTTGACCCCTCTGAGATTACTGCAACCAACCAAGAAACATACGGGTTTGGAAAGGAAAGTCCAGCGATATGCTGCAATCGTAAGGCTAACGCAACGATCGAGATCGACGGTGCACGCGTACCTGGAGTTGAAGTGTTCGAGGTACCGGACGAGGCACAAACCATTGGAGTGTTGGTGGGTAGAAGCTTTACGGAAGATGCCAACATCACCTATGCCAGAATCGACGACGAGCTAGTGTTCGGAGAGCGAAACGAGTTTCCATTCAAGGATTTAGAAATAGAAGAAACTACTCAGCGCGTGAGGATAACCACAAAGAAAACCGACGTGTTGATTGCCAACAGCGTCAACCTGGTGAGAGCAGTGTGCGAGGACGTATAGATAATGGTTCCTGTGATGAACGCAACGGACAAAGACCCAAGTTCGAACCGGTGCAACGATAGGATACCTGAAATGCAAAAGTAAACCCAGAGACGAGGAATGGGTAGCAGAGCCCGTGGAGATCACGATGGACATGCTGAACGTAGATAACGACGTGGATGTAGGAGTGAAAAGAGAATTACACAAGTTGTGCACCGAATTTCGCGATTGCTTCGCTTTTAATTTGCGTGAATTGGGGGTACAGATTTGATGACGGCGACAATCAAGAACAAGGGCGTTCCAGTGCGGTCAAAGCCCTATCGTGCGAGTTTACCCGAACGTGAGACAATAAACAAAATTGTTAATGAGTGGAAGGCGTGCGGAATAGTAACAGAGACAAATTTAGATTATGCGAGCCCAGTGTTAATTACGAAGAAAAGTGGCAAACCGCGTTTAGTAGTCGACTACCGAGCCTTAAATAGAAATACACGGTCAAAAGTAACTTTCCGATTGCAACACTCGATGAGCAAATGGAAAATTTGAGCGGGAGTAGATTGTCTACAACGTTGGATCTAGCGCACGGTTACCTTCAAATGCCGATGAGCGAAAAGTCGAAGCCGAAAACTGCGTTTACTACTCCAGACGGAACAGGTTAGTTTGAACGTTTAATTTTTGGTCTAACAAACGCGCCATAAGAGTTTAGCAAACTCATCAACATGATGCTGGGACCTTTGAGAAACAAAGTAGCGATGTCCTACCTGTACGACATTATGATTCCAGCACGAGATTGGGATGATATGCTACGGAGATTACGGTTGGTGTTTGAAGCCTTGGGACAAGCCAAACTTACATTGAAATTACGCAAGTGCCATTTTGGTCGTAAGGAAGTGGATTATTTGGGATACATAATTAGCGCAAGCGGGGTACGACCGGGGCATAACAAAACGGTCGCGATAACAAAGTTTCCCCGACCGACAAACGTGCATGAGGTGCGACGCTTCCTTGGATTGACTTCGTACTTCCGACGTTTTATCCAAAATTACGCAACGAGAGCGAGATACCTTAGCGATTTGACACGCAAAGCGACCAAGTTTA
This sequence comes from Aquatica leii, assembly GCA_035610365.1. Taxonomy (NCBI): domain Eukaryota; kingdom Metazoa; phylum Arthropoda; class Insecta; order Coleoptera; family Lampyridae; genus Aquatica; species Aquatica leii. Next base: position 13,862,337 of record CM069438.1, read on the forward strand.
AATGGAGCTTCGAGGAGGATGCAGCCTTCGAGGATTTGAAAAGAGCCCTAGTGAGCCCCTCCATCTTGAAACTGTATGATCGGAATGCAAACGTGACTGCGCTGTTTACGGATGCATCGTCCGCCGGATTAGCAGGAATATTGATGCAGGGCGAAGACGAGAAGGAATTACATGCCGTGTACTACATCAGCAAAAAGATAAGCGAGGGCGAGAAAAATTATCACTCGTCGAAGTTAGAACTGATGGCGATAGTGTATTGTGTGAATAGTTACGTAATTTCTTAATCGGAGTAAAATTTGTAGTGTGTCAAGCTTTAGTGTATCTTGACGCGCAAAAGACAAAAAATTGCCAAATTGCGAGCTGGTATTACCTTCTGAGTGAGTTCGATTTGGAACTTAGATGTACACCTAGTGCGAAAATTGAAGAAAATACGGACGCGATGCAGACCTTGTGCGACAAGGTAGAAGTGTTACAAACAATGGACGAAAGTGATCATATAGTTATGATACAGAGAAATGATAGGGACCTAGTGAATAAAATCGAATTATTACCAAAAAGTAAGGTAGAATTAACAGCTGGAGAAAAAGAACAAATTCAAGGTTATGTTTTTAAAAACGTTAAACTTTATCGCGCATGTGAGGTAAACGTACGCGACAAGCAGCTGTATGTGATACCACGTGCGCTGCGAAAGAGTGTCGTTGTGAAGAATCATGATATATTAGGACATGGCGGATTAGATCGCACGTGTGCCAACATTAGAACGCTGTATTGGTTTCCGCGAATGAAACCTTACGTTAGACAACATATAAATATTTGCGCAGAGTGTTTATTGAGTAAAGTGTCAGGAGGAAAGCGGCCGGGTGAATTGAATCCGATTGAACCACCGAGGCGACCATTCTTGCGGCTGCACATCGATCATCTGGGCCCCTTCGTTAAAAGTGACCAGGGAAATAGTTATTTGTTGGTAGTGGTGGATGCGCTAACCAAATATGTTAAAATATTTGCAATGCTGAACACGAAAACGGAGGCAATAATAAACGCGCTTAGGAATTTAATGAGCGAGTACGGGATTCCCCATCGAATCGTAAGTGACCGAGGGAGGAGCATTACCTCATTGAAGTTTGCGGACTTTGTTGCCAAGTATGAAATTCGACACACTCTCAATGCGACCCAGTGGCCTTGCGCAAACGGCCAAGTGGACAATTTGCGGGAGATCGAAAGGAATTTGAAAGTCGTGCCAAATAAAACGACAGTGTTACAATATTTATTGTGATCTAATGGGGAAAGGTGGAGAAAGAAATAAAGAATGAAGAATAGTATCACTTCAACGTAAATAACCAGATGTTATCGCTTACCTTTTTGGCTAGCCTCGCCGCAGATGGTCGTCGGGTTAAAGAAAATCGTAAGATACTCAATTAGTTCCGGTAAGCTAAATGCCCAAGTGCGCCACCTTCTCTCGAACTGTTGTATCGCAGAAATTATGATCTAGGTAGGAGAAAAGGAAAGCCTAGACCCGAAGTCCCCCAAAAGAAAACATATTTAGTATTACCAATAATTATTTATTTTAATAAATGATTCACAACCTCCTTCCGAACGGAAGAAACACAAACTCCTCGACGGTTACGCCACTGGTAAAATCCCTAGCAATTATTTATATAACCCCCAACAAGAAAAAATTATTAAGCACATATATAAATTACATATAAATACAAAAGTCCCAAAAATAGAGTTTGGAAGCCACAGTAGCTAAATCAGATTACGTAGCTAATTATTACCGCGGCTACGGTAGCTATGATTAATAGGTAATCGCGTTCCCGCTAATTAAAGTACCGCCAGGTGACAACTTAATCAAGCGTCGAATAACCGGTAATCACAATAATAATAAATTAGTTTCAGAGAGACGGATAGCTCCCAAAATTCTACCCTTGATAAAATTTATAACTACTGTATATGACGCAGATATGACTGGGAAGTTACAATAAATAATTGTAATGACTCGACCATTACAAGATAAAGCATTGAATAAATTACTATCAAAATCTTACACACAATAAATTTTTACGTTAGGTGATATTAACATTACTCCGACAAGTTAGAAATACACGTGAACATTACGCTGATAAGATAATTCTATACAATTCTAATTTTACTTAAAGCCGGTAATTAAAGTAAGCAATTAAACAAATTCACTCGACCTCGCCTCTCACTTTCGCATTCGTTTATATATCAGTGGTATCAATCTTATTCTAAATACATCACAAAATGTCGACAAGAACCCGGTCCCGCGTTCCTTAAGCACGTACCGCGGCTGCTGCTACTCGAAGGCTATAGCGTCTGGCCGAAATAAGGTCGACAGCGAGTCTCCCGCGACTCCAAGATAAAGGTGTCATAAATACCTCGATTGCACCGCGCCAACGATCCGCTAGGACCCTTCTACCTGTAGTTCTCCTTATTTTGTCGACAATCCGAAATGTTTTAGTGTGTCCACCATTTCCCTCGGATTATAGATATAAGTATACGAAGATGTAATTCAGAACGACGGACGAAGACGTCAGAATTAAGAATCGAGCATCCAGAATCCACATTAACATCAACCGCAACGTAAAAGGAAGAGAAGAGACACAAAGAAGCTAAAAATTGTGAAGATTAGTTGGTTTGCCTCCATTACTAAACACGTGTGCGAATACTAACCCACTTTATGCGTTTGGCCGCCCACAATACATCGTGCTGATTTTATTTGCACCGGAGGTTCAATCGGATTTATTTTCAAAATGCTAAAATAAACGTCGGTGTAGTAGATGTTACCAGATGAAAAGAAATTCCATTTATCTCACCTCTCCGATGTTCCCCCGTTGTTCATCGACCCAAAGACAGCATAGAAATGAATTAATTTGTCGACGACAAACAACCTTCGCGCGCCCTCAGAAGTGTGATTTCGAACTACGACTCGAGGCCAAAGGTATTACTGTAAGTTGCCTAACTCTCAGGCGGATTTTTACTCGCAGTTGAAATTTACACGTTACAACAGGTAAATCGCCTTTCGAAGTACTATACGGAGATCTTCCAAGATTTGTGGATGGTCCACTGTGATCGTACGTAGAGGACGAGGATGTTGGTTGGACGCCATCGGAAAACATCCAAAAGGAGATCCGGGAAATAATCCTGCAGGAGCAAAGAAAATACAAATCGCACTACGATGTGAAACGATTCAAGGGTGTTACTTACAACATCGGAGATATCGTGATGCTGCGACGAGTACCTACTGCGACAGGTGAGAGCACAAAATTACAGCCAAAATACAGAGGCCCTATGGTGGTTACGGAGGTCTTGCCAAGTAATATTTATCGAGTGAACACCATTGACGGTAGCGGAGAGCATTATTTTACCACCATGGCTCACGTTAGCCAGCTGAAGTTGTACAAGCTACCGAACGACGAAGAAAGTTCACCGGACGGAGAACTCAAGTCGACCACCGAGGATGAACCTTGAGCAACTAACAACGCGCAAGAGAAAAGTGATAGTGAACCGAAGCGGGTTGAACCCGATCCACCAGTGCTAGGTAAACGTGTACGAAAAGTGCCGCGAAAGTTTGAAGACTATGATAGATAAGTAGCAATTAGCACCTTTGTTTTGAAATCTGTAATCATTATTATTTGTTAATAATGTAGTAGTAGTCTGTATTTGCGGAGACGCAAATGAATCAGGATGCCCGAGTTGTTGGCGCTCTTCCTTTGAATGCGACCTGAGGCGGCCCCGTTAGGGTGCGCACGCAAGGTCGGGAGTAGGACGCGAGTCGCGTTACACGTTAAGTATGCGTTCTGTTCTCTTTTTACATTATTTTATGTTGAATAAACGTTTATTTTGTGTTTAAACTAATGATATTGAGTTAATCCTGACATGTCGAAAAAAATTGATTTTTGCTTTCTACTTTCTCACGAAATGGCAGTCATTAAAATGAAAAATGTATCCCGAATAAGATTTTCTATCTTTACTAGTCGCCCAATGTTTTGACAATTGAACAGCGTTGTCGATGTAGCTGAACTGCTGGAACCACCTGGAGATGAACGACTTAGACACGATAACTTTAGCTGCATCACTGGTGACCAACATCCTCAGTCTCTCTTATATCTCCAAATTCGTCATTTTCTTCTATATCAGAAGTGCACACAAATTCATCACCACAATGTGATCCTTTCTTTCGTCTTTCTTGTGCACATTCGGGACAGTTCTTAATAGTATCCAAACTCGTGAAAATATTTATATTTCTTCTTTTGCTTTTCCTTCTTGAGGTCCCGGAGCAACCAAAGCAACAGGTTCTGCGTGTTTAAATGGCAGCCTCATCTCAATTAATCTGAGACGTTCTAGTAACAAATTGACAGTTCTCTCTGCCACTGGGACAGACTCTCAAACACTCTTGAGCTCGAAGTATTCTACAGACAATGTCGACAGAATACGACTCATTAGTAGCAAGTCAGGAAGTTTTGTCTTTATTAACCGTTCAAGTTCTCGTTGAGTTAATAGAAGTTTTTCTGCAGCTTTGCAACATGAGTAGCCATGTAGATCTTTTGTGACTTTGAAAAATTCCTCCCGATCTACTCGTTGTCCTGAACTTTGTTCATATCCACATTTTAACTTCTCCCATGTTTCCATCGAGGTTTTACATGTCAACGTCAGCTCTGAATTGTTTTTATTTAAGGAACTAACAATTATTTATTGTGCTAAAGCATCATTCTTTCTAAAAACTTGCACTTTCTTCTGAAATACAGAATATTCATTGGTATCCGATGCCACTGGTGCTGTTATAACACCTGTAACATAATCGTGGACATCATGTTGTATTAATAGCAATTCTACTTGGCGTTTCTATTTAGTCCAATTCTTTGCACCTTCCAGCTTTTCTAGATGTGCTTTAAATTCCATTTTTATATTTATATACAAAGTTTTACACAAATGACGTTAACCTATAGGACACAAACACGTGTTTTTTTGTTTTTCAAAAACTTTATCCTTTTCCTGTTAATTACGACCTGGAACCATAACCTATTAGAGTTGCACAGGTTAATTAACTTAAGTTTAATAACATATGTATAACGAAAGTTCCTTAAAAGTTTATTTAGAAAAGTAACCACAAGTTCAAAAACAGATTATAAATACATTACAACTAAAACGGTTTTTCTACACACTATACAATGTTGCCAGATATTTCTTCTTATACAAAAAAGGCTTCGTTGACAAGTATATAAAACAAATAGAATGATAAGGCCACTTTCTGTATGGACAGAGTCGAATAAACTGCATAATTAAATCAGTTGGTGTTTAAATGATTAGTCAGAAACACAACTTATACTATTTTATAGTTCTAACAATAAGACTGTAAATTCTTTCAATAGCAAAGAACTTAGTACAAACAAGACATAAAAATAAAAGACGTCTATCACGTTTGTGAAGCGCCGATCTACTTTCATACCATTTTTAAAATTGTCATAATAAAAAAACAAACATCTTATCTCTAGTTTATGATTATTTCAAAGTATATTCTTTCTTTAGTTTCAGCTTCACACTCAGTCAGCGGTCAAGTTTGTGTTGTGATTTCGTAAAAGAATGTTTGTGTTTTAAATGCAACTATAATTTGAATTGTAATTTTAATTACAATTTTTAATTTAGTAAAAAAAAATACGCAATTCTGCTTTTTGATAAATCTGTTCTATTTGTATTTGAGATGTTTTGCATACAATAATAAATAGGGCAGATGGTTAATCATCACGCAAAGTATTGCATTTTAACCATTATTCACCAGTGTGCTTACGCATATGCTTTCTTAAATCCGACTTGGTGGTACAGCAGTAATCGCATACATTGCATTTAAACGGTTTTTCACCAGTGTGCTTAAGCATATGTCTTTTCAATTTTGCTATGTGGTTACTACAGTAGTCACATATACTGCATTTAAACATTGTAAATGAATTTTCATTAGTATGCGTAAGCATATGTGTTTTTAAATTAGACTTTGTGGGATAGCAGTAATCACATGTATGGCATTTATATGGTTTTTCACCAGTGTGTGTACGCATATGAATTTTGAAATACGATTTAGTGGTACAACAGTAATCACATATATCGCATTTAAATGGTTTTTCACCAGTGTGTGTACGTTTATGAATTTTTAAATACGATTTAGTGGTACAGCAGTAATCACATATATCGCATTTAAATGGTTTTTCACCAGTGTGTGTACGTATATGAATTTTTAAATCCGACTTGGCGGTACAGCAGTAATCACATACATTGCATTTAAACGGTTTTTCACCAGTGTGCTTAAGCATATGTCTTTTCAATTTTGCTATGTGGTTACTACAGTAGTCACATATACTGCATTTAAACGTTGTAAATGAATTTTCATTAGTATGCGTACGCATATGTGTTTTTAAATTAGACTTTGTGGGATAGCAGTAATCACATGTATTGCATTTATATGGTTTTTCACCAGTGTGTGTACGCATATGAATTTTGAAATACGATTTAGTGGTACAACAGTAATCACATATATCGCATTTAAATGGTTTTTCACCAGTGTGTGTACGTATATGAATTTTTAAATACGATTTAGTGGTACAGCAGTAATCACATATATCGCATTTAAATGGTTTTTCACCAGTGTGCGTACGCATATGTATTTTTAAATCCGACTTGGCGGTACAGCAGTGATCACATACATTGCATTTAAATCGTTTTTCACTAGTGTGCTTAAACATATGTATTTTTAAATTATACTTTGTGGTATGGCAGTAATCACAAATATTGCACTTGAATGGTTTCTCACCAGTGTGCGTATACATATGGATTTTTAAACTTGACTTGGTGGTACAACAAAACTCACATATATTGCATTTAAATGGTTTCTCACCAGTGTGTGTAAAAATATGCGTTTTTAAACCAAACTTAGTGGTACAGCAGTAATTACATATATTGCATTTGAATGGTTTCTTACCAGTGTGTTGTACTTTCAAGTGTAGAATCAAAATCGGTTTTTTGTTAGTATTAAAGTTGCAGTTGTAGCAATAATACAGTTTTGATTTGGAAGGTTCCTCAATGCATACAGGCACATCCTTATTGTATTCGAAGCAGTTATCTCTCATGCTTCGCAAGTTTAAAAGTTCAACTTTAATGTTATCCGCTCGCAACTCCTCCTTAATTACAACTTGTTGTCGTAAGTTTCTTACAGTCATTTCAGTTTGTATACATAGTTGCTTAAATTCATATATTTCTTCAATGGCAATCATACAGCTGTTGCAAGCAATTGGATTCGGTGTGATGCTTAGATCCTGTAAGAAATTTTGCTACTTGATAGAATATAATCAGCTCTACTTACAATTTTTGGTAGAAAGTTCAACAATTTGAATTCCAACATTGAGTATGTGTCGTTATTCAGAAAGTAATACTGCTCGGTTTCTACTATTCCTAGTAAACAAATTCGACAAGTTTTTGTTGATTTTCCTTCCATGTTTTCGTAAATCTTGCTCGTTTCTCAAAGACAGTTGCACCCAAAGATGTTGCACCTTAGTTGCAGTATTATTATTTTTTGTATTATTAGCAGATTGTTAGCAACTGTCTGCCAAACTTCAGAACATGCTTTAGAACTATGGCAGTGTTCAATGCAACGCAGTTTTAACTTTTTGTTAATTAAAGCGGGATTCAGACTATGCATTAAGTTGCTACATCAAACTGCATGCATCTCAGGCATTCATACTATGCATTTCTTCACGCAATTTTTGATGCGCAACTAAAATTGCTCGATTAGAACAGGTTCTAAATTCGCGCATTTCCATGCATGCATTTCTGGAGTTTTTAGGAATATTCTGTACTGCCAACTTGTTGTTAAGTTGGCAGATTTGTGATTTGTTTTGCGTGGTTTTGTCACATAACCTTATATAATCTATTTTGTGTATTTACTGTGCTTTTTTTAAGTAAATGGTATATTAAAACCATTAGAAATCCTATTTACGTGGACACGTGAGATAACAAAAGATTTAATCGCTGCATACGAAGCACAACCGGTTTTCTACGTGACTTTGATAAAAGATTATAAAAATAAAATAAAACGTTTGCAAGCGATTCAAACAATAAAAACGTTGTTTTGTTATTATCACATTCATTAATCTATGGTTTTACCCACTATCTTCTCTTTCTTGGTAATAAAGCAAGACTATTAGAACCAACAATAAAAGTTCTTCTTTATCAAACATTTTTTTATTTGTAGAAGCGGTACTGCCCTGTACTACAATAAACAAATACAATAGTTTCCTTAGATCATATAAATAATAAATTTGACAGTTGACTTTGATTCTGTACTGTCACCATCACCAACATAAAAAGTAAAGTTATCACGTTTAAAAAACCCTAGCAGACAATTTAGTTTCAAGATTTTAGTTGCACAGTGTGAATGCTCTGTACATCATGCATCAAAACTTGCAGCAACACCATCGGAGATGCACCAACTAAAACTGCAGCAACTTAATGCATAGTCTGAATACCGCTTAATGTTTTAAAAAAAATACTACAGGGTAATTGGCAAAATTTTGAATAAATCTATTTTAAATACCTATTTAAAATAAAAATGCTATTTTCTATTTTAAATACTTAACTTAAATCCATTTCTTATTTTAAATGGGATTTTTAGGACCATTTTCTATTTTAAATATACTTAACTCATAAGATGCCTAAATCTTAGTGTTGAGGCACTAGGAGGCAGTGGTTGAGGTAACCAAAGAGTAGCTGTTTACGAAATTTTGCAAGCTTTGGCAACATACCACACGATTCTGCAACAAGTGGCAACATCGCTCTTGCGACATTTTTGCGCGGGATGCATCTTTTTCGACTGGAAAGGATCATCTTTATCCGTACCTTCGAAGTGTTCACATCATATTTTTTGTTTTAAGTATTCTTGTTTTATTGCTCTTTGTGTGTAATATCACCACGTGTTTTATTTCAAGGTAGTACTGTTTTTATTTTAATGCATATCTGATTTAGCTAACTATTTAATTCATTCTTAATTTGTTTATTTTTAAAATATGTTGTACATGCAATTTCTTTCTAGGTTGTAACAGTTGTTACCTGCTTTTGTTTGGCCGCGTTAATATTGTTACTTATTTGCTGTAGGTCTGTCGATTTGCGTTTTGCTTGGATTTTAAATTGGGGATTGAATGCGGCATTTCCAACAATGAACAAAGTGTGAACTGACCTGTTATGTTTTGTACTAACATTTTCCGCCTTGAAGACTACCTTTCAATACGGTGGTAACTATCCAAATATACTTAATTAAAGTCCGTATTGCTTGGTAGCAAATCATCTCTAGCCCACGTTCGCACAAGAGCGTGATATTGGTACCTATGCGGGGGGCCGTATTAAGACTAATACTACTTCTGTTTTAATTTTATATGTTTCGAGATGTTAAATGTGTGTTAATTGCTAGAGATGCCAGATATCAACCCTTGTGTTCATTTTTTTTCTTTCGTTTTACGGGCCAAATAGACAGACCTATGGTTTAGTATAACGATTCATGATCGACCATTATTTTTCCATCCCTTTTGCCTAAGCAGGTAACAAGTGTCGACCTTTGCAACTTTGTGGTTCTTTTTTTTGCGCTTATAACATTATAACTGTACATGTTTTATGTATCTATTTCGTGATTTTATGTCTGTTTTGGATTTAATTTGTGTTGCCAATGGCTATTTTATCACTTGACATGTTTTATTCGCGTAATTATTTGTGTTTTGAATATTTTGATCGAAGCAGGGGTACAGGGTTTGTTGGGTTTCTTTGTTTATGTAAGTTTTTGTATTGTCATTTAAACATGTGTATTTTCAACGACAGGCTTCGAGATTGATCTAAGCCCTGTTCAAATTTTCTTGTCTTACGTTAAATGTTCATATTTTTCAACAGTTTTGTGTGATTTGTGTACTTAAATTTGTTCTGCGTAATTATTATGTATAAGCGAGTAGTTTTTCTTGGGAGTTCTTTTCTGCTCGCAAATCGTCGTTGAACTGCCTATTCTCCTTTTGGCCTTGTGTTGCTAATTAATAAATTAATAATTACAAAATTTTAGGAAGCTTTTAAATAAATATCTTTTTTGTTTACTGTGTGTTTTGATTTTCCCTTCCGATTACAGTTCTCTGCAAGTGTATTCGTGTCTCCTTAAGACAACAGAGGGCCTTACTAGATGATCACGTTTGTGTGGGTTTTTGCCGGGTAATTTTAAACTTTACCGCGTTTTCTAAATTTGGGGCGGTTTTGTTTTGGCGGGAAAGTTGGTTTTAGCAGCCATTTGTAAGTTTTCCGTCTCTGATTTAAATTTTTGTAACTGTAATGTGAAGTTAGCGTAGAATCTGGGGTTAGAACATTACAGTGTGTGTTGGGATGTACCTAGGTAATTTTTATGCACCTAAGTACCTAGAAAAGTACTTTTTAATTTATGTACCTATATAGGTACATTTTAGAAAAGTACTTTTGTACCTAATAAAACTGGTACTTTTCAGCGTACATGTATTGTAGGTTTTATATATTTGTTTCGAACTTAATCACATTTGAAATTACTAAAACCTCTCAAAAATAATACATGACCTACGCAATTTTTCCTTAATGATGCCCGAAGGGTACCGTTAATAATGTGTATAAACTTCCTTGTTTAAAGTGCAAATGTAGGTAGTGATAGCACACTTAAAGACAGCCCTCGGATGAATCATTTACAACAACGCAATCGGACTGTTAACATGAGTAGCCAGGGTATCGAACCGAATGCGATAAATTTCGAAACGTACATACTTAAATAATTTGTACAAAATATAAGATTTTCAAAAAGAAAGTTGTGGAGTTCTAGGAAAAAGCAAACATTTATAACTGATTATATAACCAGTGTTGTAAATTATCTATACAAATTCATATATATAAATTAATCTAGATTCACATTTTTTATCTATTTATATGTATCTAGATACAATCAAAAAATATATAAGTTATATGCATCTGTATATATATATATAATTTGTTATTTAAATTATTTAAATAATATTTATAAAAAATCGAGTGTCCCGTAAAATTCCAGTTTACACTATGTTTTTTCTTTAGTAATTTCCCGCATTTCATAGTAGTTCTTCAAATGAACTCTTTCTGTCGTCTTTCTTGTGGACACTTGGGACAGTTCTTTATAGTATCGAAACTCGTAAAAACATTTATATTTCTTCTTTTGCTTTTCCTTCTTGAGGTCCCGGAGCAACCAAAGCAACAGGTTCTTCGTCTTTAGATGGCAGCATTATCTCAATTAATCTGAGACGTTCTAGTAATAAATTGACGGTTCTCTGAAGTATTCTACAGACAATGTCGACATAATATGACTCATTAGTAGCAAGTCAGGAAGTTTCGTCTTTAGTAACCGTTCAAGTTCATCGTTGAGTTCATAGAAATTTTTCTGCAGCTTTGCAACATGAGTAGCTACGTGGATCTTTTGTGACTTTGAAAAATTCCTCCCGATCTACTCGTTGTCCTGAACTTTGTTCATATCCACATTTTAACTTCTCCCATGTTTCCATCGAGGTTTTACATGTCAACGTCAGCTCTGAATTGTTTTTATTTAAGGAACTAACAATTATTTATTGTGCTAAAGCATCATTCTTTCTAAAAACTTGCACTTTCTTCTGAAATACAGAATATTCATTGGTATCCGATGCCACTGGTGCTGTTATAACACCTGTTAACATAATCGTGGACATCATGGTGTATTAATAGCAATTCTACTTGGCGTTTCCATTTAGTCCAATTCTTTGCACCTTCCAGTTTTTCTAGATGTGCTTTAAATTCCATTTTTATATTTATATACAAAGTTTTACACAAATGACATTAACCTATAGGACACAAACACGTGTTTTTTGTTTTTCAAAAACTTTATCCTTTTCCTGTTAATTACGACCTGGAACCATAACCTATTAGAGTTGCACAGGTTAATTAACTTAAGTTTAATAACATATGTATAACAAAAGTTCCTTAAAAGTTTATTTAGAAAAGTAACCACAAGTTCAAAAACAGATTATAAATATATTACAACTAAAACGGTTTTTCTACACACTATACAACGTTGCCAGATATTTCTTCTTATACAAAAAAGGCTTCGTTGACAAGTATATAAAACAAATAGAATGATAAGGCCACTTTCTGTATGCACAGAGTCGAATAAACTGCATAATTAAATCAGTTGGTGTTTAAATAATTAGTCAGAAACACAACTTATACTATTTTATAGTTCTAACAATAAGATTGTAAATTCTTTCAATAGCAAAGAACTTAGTGCAAACAAGTCATAAAAATAATAGACGTCTATCACGTTTGTGCAGCGCCGATCTACTTTCATACCGTTTTATAATTGTCATAATAAAAAAAACAAACATCTTATCGCTAGTTTATGATTATTCCAAAGTATATTCTTTCTTTAGTTTCAGCTTCACACTCAGTCAGCGGTCAAGTTTGTGTTGTGATTTCGTAAAATAATGTTTGTGTTTTAAATGCAACTATAATTTGAATTGTAGTTTTAAATTCAGTAAAAAAAATACGCAATTCTACTATTTGATAAATTTGTTCTATTTGTATTTGAGATGTTTTGCATACAATAATAAATAGGGCAGATGGTTAATCATCACGCAAAGTATTGCATTTTAACCATTATTCACCAGTGTGCTTACGCATATGCCTTCTTAAACACGACTTGGTGATACAACAGTAATCACATATACTGCATTTAAATGGTTTTTCACCAGTGTGCGTACGCATATGAACTTTTAAATACGACTTGGCGGTACAGCAGTAATCACATGTATGGCATTTAAATGCTTTTTCACCAGTGTGCTTAAGCATATGCCTTTTCAAATTTGGCATTTGGTTACTACAGTAGTCACACATACTGCATTTAAATGATTTTTCGCTAGTGTGTGTAAGCATATGCATTTTAAAATCCGACTTGACGGTACAGCCGTAATCACATATATTGCATATAAACGGTTTTTCACCAGTGTGTGTAGTCCGCATATGATTTTTTAAACACGATTTGGTGGTACAGCAGTAATCACATATATCGCATTTAAACGGTTTTTCACCATGCGTACGCATATGTATTTTTAAACGCGACTTGGCGGTACAGCAGTAATCACATGTATTGCATTTAAATGGTTTTTCACCAGTGTGCTTAAGCATATGCCTTTTCAAATTTGACATTTGGTTACTACAGTAGTCACACATACTGCATTTAAATGATTTTTCACTAGCGTGTGTAAGCATATGCATTTTAAAATCCGACTTGATGGTACAGCCGTAATCACATATATTGCATATAAACGGTTTTTCACCATGCGTACGCATATGTATTTTTAAACGCGACTGGGCGGTACAGCAGTAATCACATACATTGCATTTAAATGGTTTTTCAATAGTGTGTGTACGCATATGCCTTTTTAAATCCGACTTAGCGGTAAAGCAGTAATCACAGATATTGCATTTAAATAGTTTTTCACCAGTGTGTGTACGCTTATGAATTTTTAAATACGATTTAGTGGTACAGCAGTAATCACATATATCGCATTTAAATGGTTTTTCACCAGTGTGCGTACGCATATGTATTTTTAAATTGGACTTGGCGATACAGCAGTAATCACATACATTGCATTTAAACAATTTTTCACCAGTGTGCTTAAGCATATGTCTTTTCAAATTTGGCATGTGGTTACTACAGTAGTCACATATACTGCATTTAAATGATTTTTCATTAGTATGCGTAAGCATATGTGCTTTTAAATTATACTTTGTGATATAGCAGTAATCACATATATTGCATCTAAATGGTTTTTCACCAGTGTGTGTACGCATATGAATTCTTAAATACGATTTAGTGGTACAGCAGTAATCACATAAATCACATTTAAATGGTTTTTCACCAGTGTGCTTAAGCATATGTCTTTTCAAATTTGGCATATGGTTACTACAGTAGTCACATATACTGCAATTAAATGATTTTTCACTAGTATGCGTAAGCATATGTTTTTTTAAATTATACTTTGTGGTATGGCAGTAATCACATATATTGCATTTAAATGGATTTCTACCAGTGTGTTGCACTTGCAGGTGTAGAATCAAAATCGTTTTTTTGTTAGTATTGAAGTTGCAGTTGTAGCAATAATACAGTTCTGATTTTGAAGGTTCCTCAATGCATACAGACACATCCCGATTGTTTTCCGAGTAGTTATCTCTCATGATTCGCAAGTTTAAAAGTTCAACTTTAATGTTACCTGTTCGCAACTCCTCTTTATTTGCAACTTGTCGTAAGTTTCTTACAGTCACTTCAGTTTGTATACATTGTTGCTTAAATTCATATATTTCTTCAATGGCAATCATACAGCTGTTGCAAGCAATTGGATTCGGTGTGATGCTTAGATCCTGTAAAAAATTTTGCTACTTGATAGAATATAATCAGCTCTACTTACAATTTTTGGTAGAAAGTTCAACAATTTGTATTCCAACATTAAGTAATTGTCGTTATTCAGAAAGTAATACTGCTCGGTTTCTACTATTCCTCGTAAACAAATTCGACAAGTTTTTGTTGATTTTTCTTTCATATTATCGCAGGTCTTGGCCAGTTAGTTGCACTTTTATTAGGTTTTTATCAAATTTATTATGTTTTGTACTATCAGCACGTAGTTAGCAAGTGTCTACCATACCACAGAACTTTGGCAGTGTTCAATGCAACCCATATATATACATAGTTGTAACTTTTTGTTTATTAATATTTAAGAAAAATACTACAGGGTTTTAGACTAATACTAACCCAATCAGCAAGGAAACGTTTTTTTCACGTTTTAAAAACGTTACAACGTTTTAAAATAGTCGAAACAAAAAATGTTTTTCAAAAAAATATTTTTGTTGCGTTTTAAAAATATTTCATTTAAACATTGATATTGAAATATTTTAAAAATGTTTTCTAAAATATTTTTTAGTAACATAAAAAACGTTTTTACTTTATTAGAAATAATACTTTTGCATGCTTTCACCTATACACTTTTTTCTTTTATATATTTTAACAAAAACACAATTATATAAAATTTTGTTACATATTGTTAATAAATACACGTTAAACCTTTTCGTTTTTCTAAAAACTTCCTTGCAAATTTGAATTAATAAGTACTTAATAACCGCATCTGCGCAACGTACCAGTATCTGCGAGAAAAAATGGCGATTTTGTGTATTATAATCGCATTACATTTTAATCTTCAACAAATCAACAATTTCCATGGTATTACTCGCTATGCGGTGTAATGTATTGATAGTGTATCAGTTTAATTGTTTTCTAATTTGCGTTCTAGCAAAACTCAAATAAATACTTTTATTGTCAGCATTTATTATGATGGTACGTTTTTCTTGCAAGAAATTCTGCTGAAGTATAATGATATTTGTTACAGCAGTGGTACACTAAAACGCTCATTCAATGTACTTCATCATTTCCATTCTTTGTGATGTTTTAAGGTTATCAAATTGATATGATATTGGCCAAATGGGAGATTTGAACGTGCACAATAACCAATTAATCTTGGTATGTAATTATTTCTGATATTGATGCAGCATTATTTTGTGTGTACAAAGTTTCAAAATTTTGGATTGTTAGTTGTTCCGCTTTTTAGGTACTGTAGCGCTTATGAAGTCTTTATTTTATTGCACTCTTAAATCACAATCAATCACAATATTTACAACATGTATTCGATTTGGCGGACTGGCACGGAAGAGAGGTTGTGGAGCCTTTCTCGAGCTTTTTAAGGATCCCGCTAACGGTGACTATTGTAGAGTCACTTTGCTATTCGGTTCTCTTCACTCCGTAGTCTCCACAGTACATGCATAATTAGTCAAGTTTTCTTGTTTTATGAATAGGATTCTTCGGTGTGGAGGAACGGCAACAATAAAAACAACCTTTATTGTTCAGACCTTAACAACAGATAAAGGTTGTTTTTATTGTTGCCGTTTTTCCACTCCGAAGGATCCTATCCATAAAATAGAAAAACTTTTGATTAATTAGAAACATTTGTGAGGATTATCATAATTATTTCAATTAATATAATGTAATTACATGAATAATGTTTGTTTTACTTTAATGTTAATGTGTTAATTTCTGTTATAGGCACCAAATGCGTTCACAGCCACAAGAAATTGAAGTATTTAGAGTAAACGAAGATTGTATTATTTATCTTTTGTAAGCATGTTAGGGCTGGTTCTATATAATAACGGTAGAAATGTCAGTTAAGATATACTTAAGTTTGATTGTAAAATGCTGTCGTTATTGGCTGTATTATTGGTTAGTACAACTAAAACTAACAGCCAAATACATATAATAATAAAATCAGTATTTTAAAATTAAAGCAAGTATAATTAAACTTACATTTATACAATGAAAAAAAGCGTTAATTATACATTTTTTATACATTAATGTAACATTTGTAAAATATTACCAATTTATATAAATAATATAAATGGTTTTTAAACATTTTTAGAATGTTTTTCTAATATTGATTTTGCAACATAATTCTGGCCATTAAAACGTGTTTGCAATGTTTTTAAAAATGTAAATATATCTTTTGTAAAACGTTGAAAAAACATTTCAAAAATGTTTTCTTGTTGATTGGGAACGTACGGAAGTGAGAGTTGAATTTTAACAAAAACAATGAAAAGCAAAATTCAAGCAATCGACATGAAATATTTGAGAAAAGTAAAAAAAATAACTAGAAGAGATAGAATAAAGAATGACGTAGTAAGAGACGAACTAGGAGCTGAACATATTATTAAATTTGTAGAAAAACAGAAATTGAAATGGTTTGGACACATGTGTAGAATAAAAAACAATCGACAAGTTAAATAAATATGGGAAGCTGGAATTCAGAGAAGTAAAGCAAAAGGAAGACCAAGAAAGACGTGGAACGATGAAATAAGTAAGGTACTGCAAAGTAAAACATGGACAGAAGCAAAAACGTTTGCAAAAAATAAGAAAGAATGGTCAAAATTTGTGCATGCAAATGAAATAATAAAATAAAGTGTAATATAATAACAATATTATATAAGATAAAAATGTAAAACCACCTTACACCTTAGGGTAAAAGGTTATTGATAATATATATATATATATATATATATATATATATATATATATATATATATATATATATATATATATATATATATATATATATATATAAATTCTAATTGTTTTATTGGGAACTAAAGTCTGAATTATTTGTTTTCTTTTTTATTTTTTTCAAGCTTTCGCAACAAATTTGTTGCTTCATCAGGAAAACTAAAAATTTATAATATAATTGCACAGAACATTATTCAAAAAATATTAATTTTACAATTATAAAAGTTCACACAAACTTCGACAGCGTTATTAAATTGAAATATGTCAAATTGACAAATTAACAAGTAAATTGATAATTTAAAAAAAAAATTAACTGCAAAAATATTAATACATGAATGAAAAAATGAATTTAAGAAACCTAAATATAGAAAAATAAATTATTTAATTATCTGTAAAAGATAAGAATAAATAATACTCATACCTTCAATGTCAGTTCTTTTGTTCATTGAAGTTTCTCACCTAATAATATGTAACATTTCTAAAAAGTTTCTTTTTTGTTGGTTTTTTTCTTCATCTAAAATTTTGATAGAGTTATAGTCCGGAGAATGCAAATTTTGATTACAATGAATTGATAACATACAACTAGGTTTGTTTAATTCAATGTCACTTTTATGTGAAGTAATTCTATCAACTAATAATCTTCCGGTCTGCCCAATATAACATGAATTACAATCAAAACAAGAAATTTTATAAACTACATTTGATTTTAAGTTTTGTGAAATAATATCTTTTAATTTTGACAAAACAGAACGTCCAATTAAGATGTTTTTATAAGCAATTTTAACGTTAGGGTTACATGAATTTATAATTTTTAACTTAAAGATAAATCTTTAACATAAGGAATTGAAAAATATTTAATTTCTGTAGGAATAATTTCTTGTGAATTTCTAACAACATTAGATGTTTGAAATAACAATTTATTTAATAATTTAATTGGATATCCATTTTTAATAAAATTTCTCTTAGTTTATGAAGATCATCATTTATATATTTTTTATGAGATAATTTTAAAATTCTTGATTTTAAATTAATTATTAAATTAATTTTATACTTATAGTCATGGTATGATTTAAAGTTAATATAACGACCTGAAAAACCAGGTCTAGTAAACCATGAAGTTCTTAATATACCATTTTCTTGCCTATGAAGTAATAAATCAAGAAAAGATATATGTCTATCTATATTGAAGAAGAGGAAGATAGACATATATCTTTTCTTGATTTATTACTTCATAGGCAAGAAAATGGTATATTAAGAACTTCATGGTTTACTAGACCTGGTTTTTCAGGTCGTTATATTAACTTTAAATCATACCATGACTATAAGTATAAAATTAATTTAATAATTAATTTTAAATCAAGAATTTTAAAATTATCTCATAAAAAATATATAAATGATGATCTTCATAAACTAAGAGAAATTTTATTAAAAAATGGATATCCAATTAAATTATTAAATAAATTGTTATTTCAAACATCTAATGTTGTTAGAAATTCACAAGAAATTATTCCTACAGAAATTAAATATTTTTCAATTCCTTATGTTAAAGATTTATCTTTTAAGTTAAAAAAAATTATAAATTCATGTAACCCTAACGTTAAAATTGCTTATAAAAACATCTTAATTGGACGTTCTGTTTTTTCAAAATTAAAAGATATTATTTCACAAAACTTATAAATGTAGTTTATAAAATTTCTTGTTTTGATTGTAATTCATGTTATATTGGGCAGACCGGAAGATTATTAGTTGATAGAATTACTTCACATAAAAGTGACATTAAATTAAACAAACCTAGTTGTATGTTATCAATTCATTGTAATCAAAATTTGCATTCTCCGGACTATAACTCTATCAAAATTTTAGATGAAGAAAAAAACCAACAAAAAAGAAACTTTTTAGAAATGTTACATATTATTAGGTGAGAAACTTCAATGAACAAAAGAACTGACATTGAAGGTATGAGTATTATTTATTCTTATCTTTTACAGATAATTAAATAATTTATTTTTCTATATTTAGGTTTCTTAAATTCATTTTTTCATTCATGTATTAATATTTTTGCAGTTAAATTTTTTTTTTAAATTATCAATTTACTTGTTAATTTGTCAATTTGACATATTTCAATTTAATAACGCTGTCGAAGTTTGTGTGAACTTTTATAATTGTAAAATTAATATTTTATGAATAATGTTCTGTGCAATTATATTATAAATTTTTAGTTTTCCTGATGAAGCAACAAATTTGTTGCGAAAGCTTGAAAAAATAAAAAAGAAAACAAATAATTCAGACTTTAGTTCCCAATAAAACAATTAGAATTTAATTATTTAGAAGTCGAATAAATACTTAACATTATATATATATATATATATATATATATATATATATATATATTTTGAAATGATTTTCGGATTTCTTCTCGTTTTATGTTTTTATTGTTAAAACAACGTTTCGACAAGATCACACTTGTCATTTTCAAGTTAAACTAAACTTATTATTAATACATTAACATGAACTAAAAATTAAAAATTAGTGTGATCTTGTCGAAACGTTGTTTTAACAATAAAAACATAAAACGAGAAGAAATCCGAAAATCATTTCAAAATAATAATTTCACTCGTGAAAATCTGAAAAACAATATACATATATATATATATATATATATATATATATATATATATATATTTATATATATATATAATTTGTTATTTAAATTATTTAAATAATATTTATAAAAAATCGAGTGTCCCGTAAAATTCCAGTTTACACTATGTTTTTTCTTTAGTAATTTCCCGAATTCCATAGTAGTTCTTCAAATGAACTCTTTCTCTCGTCTTTCTTGTGGACACTTGGGACAGTTCTTTATAGTATCCAAACTCGTGAAAACATTTATATTTCTTCTTTTGCTTTTCCTTCTCGAGGTCCCGGAGCAACCAAAGCAACAGGTTCTTCGTGTTTAGATGGCAGCCTCATTTCAATTAATCTGAGACGTTCTAGTAATAAATTGACGGTTCTCGACGTATTCTACAGACAATGTCGACAGAATACGACCCATTAGTAGCAAGTCAGGAAGTTTCGTCTTTGTTAACCGTTCAAGTTCATCGTTGAGTTCATAGAAATTTTTCTGCAGCTTTGCAACATGAGTAGCTACGTGGATCTTTTGTGACTGAAAAATTCCTCCCGATCTACTCGTTGTCCTGAACTTTGTTCATATCCACATTTTAACTTCTCCCATGTTTCCATCGAGGTTTTACATGTCAACGTCAGCTCTGAATTGTTTTTATTTAAGGAACTAACAATTATTTATTGTGCTAAAGCATCATTCTTCCTAAAAACTTGCACTTTCTTCTGAAATACAGAATCTTCATTGCTATCCGATGCCACTGGTGCTGTTATAACACCTGTAACATAATCGTGGACATCATGGTGTATTAATAGCAATTCTACTTGGCGTTTCCATTTAGTCCAATTCTTTGCACCTTCCAGTTTTTCTAGATGTGCTTTAAATTCCATTTTTATATTTATATACAAAGTTTTACACAAATGACGTTAACCTATAGGACACAAACACGTGTTTTTTTTGTTTTTTAAAAACTTTATCCTTTTCCTGTTAATTACGACCTGGAACCATAACCTATTAGAGTTGCACAGGTTAATTAACTTAAGTTTAATAACATATGTATAACAAAAGTTCCTTAAAAGTTTATTTAGAAAAGTAACCACAAGTTCAAAAACAGATTATAAATACATTACAACTAAAACGGTTTATCTACACTATACAACGTTGCCAGATATTTCTTCTTATACAAAAAAGGCTTCGTTGACAAGTACATAAAACAAATAGAATGATAAGGCCACTTATTCTGTATGGACAGAGTCGAATAAACTGCATAATTAAATCAGTTGGTGTTTAAATGATTAGTCAGAAACACAACTTATACTATTTTATAGTTCTAACAATAAGATTGTAAATTCTTTCAATAGCAAAGAACTTAGTGCAAACAAGTCATAAAAATAATAGACGTCTATCACGTTTGTGCAGCGCCGATCTACTTTCATACCGTTTTATAATTGTCATAATAAAAAAAACAAACATCTTATCGCTAGTTTATGATTATTCCAAAGTATATTCTTTCTTTAGTTTCAGCTTCACACTCAGTCAGCGGTCAAGTTTGTGTGGTGATTTCGTAAAATAATGTTTGTGTTTTAAATGAAACTATAATTTTAATTGTAATTTTAATTACAATTTTTAATTTAGTAAAAAAAATACGCAATTCTACTTTTTGATAAATCTGTTCTGCCTTCTTAAACACGACTTGGTGATACAACAGTAATCACATATACTGCATTTAAATGGTTTTTCACCAGTGTGCGTACGCATATGAACTTTTAAATACGACTTGGCGGTACAGCAGTAATCACATGTATTGCATTTAAATGGTTTTTTACCAGTGTGCTTAAGCATATGCCTTTTCAAATTTGACATTTGGTTACTACAGTAGTCACACATACTGCATTTAAATGATTTTTCACTAGTGTGTGTAAGCATATGTATTTTTAAATCCGACTTGACGGTACAGCAGTAATCACATATATTGCATATAAACGGATTTTCACCAGTGTGTGTATTCTGCATATGATTTTTTAAATACGATTTGGTGGTACAGCAGTAATCACATATATCGCATTTAAATGGTTTATTCACCAGTGTGCGTACGCATATGAACTTTTAAATACGATTTGTAGATACAGCAGTAATCACATGTATCGCATTTAAATGGTTTTTCACCAGTGTGCTTAAGCATATGCCTTTTCAAATTTGGCATTTGGTTACTACAGTAGTCACACATACTGCATTTAAATGATTTTTCACTAGCGTGTGTAAGCATATGCATTTTAAAATCTGACTTGACGGTACAGCCGTAATCACATATATTGCATATAAACGGTTTTTCACCATGCGTACGCATATGTATTTTTAAACGCGACTGGGCGGTACAGCAGTAATCACATACATTGCATTTAAATGGTTTTTCAATAGTGTGTGTACGCATATGCCTTTTTAAATCCGACTTAGCGGTAAAGCAGTAATCACAGATATTGCATTTAAATAGTTTTTCACCAGTGTGTGTACGCATATGAATTTTTAAATACGATTTAGTGGTACAGCAGTAATCACATATATCGCATTTAAATGGTTTTTCACCAGTGTGCGTACGCATATGTATTTTTAAATTGGACTTGGCGATACAGCAGTAATCACATACATTGCATTTAAACAATTTTTCACCAGTGTGCTTAAGCATATGTCTTTTCAAATTTGGCATGTGGTTACTACAGTAGTCACATATACTGCATTTAAATGGTTTTTCAATAGTGTGTGTACGCATATGCCTTTTTAAATCCGACTTAGCGGTAAAGCAGTAATCACATATATTGCATCTAAATGGTTTTTCACCAGTGTGTGTACGCATATGAATTCTTAAATACGATTTAGTGGTACAGCAGTAATCACATAAATCGCATTTAAATGGTTTTTCACCAGTGTGCTTAAGCATATGTCTTTTCAAATTTGGCATATGGTTACTACAGTAGTCGCATATACTGCAATTAAATGATTTTTCACTAGTATGCGTAAGCATATGTGTTTTTAAATTATACTTTGTGGTATGGCAGTAATCACATATATTGCATTTAAATGGATTTCTACCAGTGTGTTGCACTTGCAGGTGTAGAATCAAAATCTTTTTTTTGTTAGTATTGAAGTTGCAGTTGTAGCAATAATACAGTTCTGATTTTGAAGGTTCCTCAATGCATACAGACACATCCCGATTGTTTTCCGAGTAGTTATCTCTCATGATTCGCAAGTTTAAAAGTTCAACTTTAATGTTACCTGTTCGCAACTCCTCTTTATTTGCAACTTGTCGTAAGTTTCTTACCGTCATTTCAGTTTGTATACATAGTTGCTTAAATTCATATATTTCTTCAATGGCAATCATACAGCTGTTGCAAGCAATTGGATTCGGTGTGATGCTTAGATCCTGTAAAAAATTTTGCTACTTGATAGAATATAATCAGCTCTACTTACAATTTTTGGTAGAAAGTTCAACAATTTGTATTCCAACATTAAGTAATTGTCGTTATTCAGAAAGTAATACTGCTCGGTTTCTACTATTCCTCGTAAACAAATTCGACAAGTTTTTGTTGATTTTTCTCCCATATTATCGCAGGTCTTGGCTAGTTAGTTGCACCAAAGATGATGAGTTGCACTTTTATGGTTTTTATTATCTTTTGTACTATCAGCACAGCTAGCAAGTGTCTACCATACCACAGAACTTTGGCAGTGTTCAAGGCAACCCAAATATAGTTGTAACCATGTTGTAACTTTTTGTTAATGAATATTTTAAAAAAATACTACAGGGTAATTGGCAAAATTTTGAATAAATCTATTTTAAATACCTATTTAAAATGAAAATGCTATTTTCTATTTTAAATACATACTTAACTTAAATCCATTTATCATTTTTTATTTTAAATGGGATTTTTAGAACCATTTTCTATTTTAAATACTTGCTCATGGGATGACTAAATATACTGACGTTTGTACAAGTGTGACTACATTCTCACCACGTGTTCCTGGTCTGTTCTCGTCACAAAAACCTTTTTCTTTGTCATAGCAATCCATGGTTTTTTGTTGTGTTCTGCAAAGGTGTTCTGTGCGTAGGTTGAAATTGCAAGTTTGCTGCATATATCAAAGGGGATTAACATATCTTTCAATATCCACTAATCATAAAAAAAATGCTGTTGTCAAAAACCAATAATTTTATTACATAATTTCTTTTGGAACTAGAATTGTAAACTTTAAATTTAACAAAAAAAAGTTTCTATAAGAAACACACGCCAAAGTCCTTCCCGGCAAATCGTTATACATAACAGAGAAATATAGCTCTTTAAAATAAGGTCAATTGAATCAAATGTTAGTATATACAGCCAGTATAATAATTAATTGCGCGTCCTAGCAGTGTGTGCCCCTAGGCCTGGGGGCCGATTCTCGAAATCATTCGCTTGCGAGTCGCATGCGTTAAGCCAGGAAAGCGCATAGAAATGAATACAACAGTATTCTCGAGTGGTACCATTTCTACTGTTGTTTTTGTTTAATTTTAAATTTATTTTTAACATGGCATTAAATGATTTAGTTTTGTTGTATGGAATTGGAGTTTTACAGGAAGTCGAAAATAACGCAGAAAGACCCCCACGTCGATATCACGACCGCGATGATCCCTTTGAATTATCGGATAAGCAGTTTATTCGCTTATTTCGACTGACCAAAGAGTTGACTCGTTTTGTGATTGACCTAGTAGGAGATTATATACCTGCACCGTCGAGATTATCTGGTTTAGATGTGCAGACTAAGGTAACTTTTAAAAAGTAGCTACTTATATGATAATATATTCCATTTTTTGTTCACATTAAAGGTTATGATTGCCTTGCGACTCTTCGCATCTGGAAGCTACCAATTAGACACTGCCTGAAATGTTTCTTTGGCAGTAAGCCAATCTTCTGTATCCAGAGCAGTCAATGAGGTCAGCGAAGTGTTAACCAACCCGAACATATTCAATGAATATGTTAAATTTCCAAGAAATATGGCTGAGCTGGATATTTTAAGAAACGAGTAAGTAGAGCAGTGACTAAAGCTAGTTAGAATTGTTTAATGTACCTATGTTATGCATTTACAATAACTTTGGTTTTAGATTTTACAGGCAGTTTGGATTTCAAATACATAACGATGTACTTCTACGGTCACTTTAACTAGCTTTTAACAAATTAAATGCCGCTCTGCATTACTACAAACTTTACAACAAAAATGTAGCAAAATTATATTGGTTCTGATTGGTTTAAAATTGAAATACGTATGAAATAATCTCAGACGTTAGTAAAGCACTCGCTAAGTAAGCCTTGCGAGCGAACGCCGTTCGAGAATACGGTTTAGGTGTATTTTAGTTATCGAATGCGATATGAAGTATTCGTTACGTAGCGTACACGCTTCTAAGCGAATGATTTCGAGAATCGGCCCCCTGGGCCTACCGGACTATAGTAGGCTACTACTCCTCTTTCTCAATTGAAAAATAACAATTTTCAGTTTCAGGAACTGCCATTACTTCAAAACAATGATACAAATTTTACTATGTTGTATTAATATTAAGATTTCACAAAGTTTCTTCTTCTCAGCAGTTCCCATCGAGAGGGTATACAAGAATGATCATGAGACCTAAACTCATGTTTATGAAGGATGAATCATTTGAGAAACTGATTCTCAGTAAATCAAACAATAACCTCTTGGTAATATTGCTATGGTAATGTTATCAATTTTTTTTTGAAACAAACTATTTTGTATTTATAAATCTATTTAAAATACCCATTTCGTATTTTAAATAGTTTGATATAAACCATTTTCTATTTTGTATGTTAAATACATTTAACGAATGTATTTTCTATTTTCCATTTAAATAGGTTTTGAAAACCATTTTACCCACATCTGAAAGTGTTATGTAGCGTTCGGATTACATTCGATAATTTTAGTTTTGCTAATTTTAGTTGCTTAAAGTGCATTTAATAATTTTAACTTATCTATAACAAAAGATCAAATTCACCTACTTTTAGTGACGTTTGCAGCGTGTCACATGACTGGAAAATTATTCTATTATTTTTATACAAGCTTTAATTTTTCTTCTACCTTTTAAACGTGGCTATATCACAGCATAAATAATAATCAGCAACTCTGAAGCGGCGCTTTTGATGTGAATGAGGTATAAAATTTGACCTTGACGACGCCATTACAGAATAGAACACAAGGCCTGACTGAAAGTAATTGATTTGAAACTTTAACAAGCCCGTATTACATTTCTAACTTGTGATTATTTAACCCACACGGCACAGATATATTACTAAAATGTTTTATAATTTTAACATTGAATAAATAATAAAAATAAATGTTATGTTTCATCAATGTTTCCACATCTTTCACAAATCTTTCTGAAATGTTTCTGTTACATAAAAATGTCTTCATTTTGAGACATTTCAAATAAGGAAATAAGACATATATGACACATCTGAAACATTTCAAATAAAATAAATATGGCACATTTTGGGGCATTTCAAATGAAACAAAAAATATGAAATTCTTAGAAATGATTTCTGATTAATTTTTATTAGAATCTGGAAAACACACAAAATAGTAAAAGTTTAGAAACACTTAATTGTCTTGTCACACCGGAAGTTGCTTATAATACTACCACGAAAATTAAAAAGTTGTTGAATCCTGTAAAAGATAAAATTGACCATATTCAAGCGTTTTTTGGACTTCAGGTTTAACATTTTTGGGTTGGTAAAACTGATGAATTTTAAATCGCCCTCAAAAAATAAAAACTTTTATTGGTTGTCAACAACGGCCTCTCTGATTGATGGGTCATAATGAATTCCAGTGATTTGTCAAATCGGGTTAATAGCAACCATAACCTCATGATAACAACCAAATCTTTTTGTCTATATTTGCTACCAACCCGATTTGACAAATCACTGGAATTCATTATGACCCATCAATCAGAGAGATCGTTGTTGACAACCAATAAAAGTTTTTATTTTTTGAGGGCGATTTAAAATTCATCAGTTTTACCAACCCAAAAATGTTAAACCTGAAGTCCAAAAAAACGCTTGAATATGGTCAATTCCACATAAAGCTGAATCCTCATGCAGCGTTGACACCGTAAGAACACCAGCGTATTGTATTTCCATTGGCTGTCGCAGACTTATTTATTTCTCAACACTGTTTGGTTTTTACGTTTTAACCTGTGATTTTAAATTTATTTTAATAAAATATGAATAATCAATGCTTTTTAGAACAGTTAACACACATAATTCTAGTCACACTAACCCGAAATTCAAAACATTCAAAATAATTTAAAAAATTGTAAGTTGGTAGCGTTGGTAGACATGCACCGTTACGGCGAGATTACGATTGTCATGAGGATGCAAATACAAAAAAACGCTGTCAACGCAACGTACGTTTTACGGTGTCAACGCTGCATGAGGATTCAGCTTAACACCTGTGGAGTGTATCAAGTTCCATGCGTGGCAAGGTATATGTTGGGGAAACCGGTAGAACTATTGAAACTAAACTAAAAAGAACAGAAAAGACATCTTCGTTGACTTCAACCTTCTAAATCTGCCATTGCACCTTACATGAGATAAACTCCGAAAAAACTATAACGATTGCTAAAACCAAAAACTGGCGTTCAAGAAAGATCAGAGAAGCGATTGAAATTATTAAAGTACCCAACAACTTTAACAGGGACAATGGTTATGAGTTATCTGTCACCTGGTTACCTATTCATTCCTGATCCTTACTTTATCTACCAAACACACTCTAAGCTATACGTCTAGAAATTTTAATGATGGTTTTTTTAAGACTTTCGAGCAAATGCTGTAGCTAAAAGAAGTTGTGAGTTTTTTTAAAATAAATATATACACCATTTACCCAAAAACTATTTATTAAGAACTTTTTGTCATTTATTAATTTAATGCACACCCTCAACATAAAGATACATTTATTTAAGGCGCTAAAATCTTAATTACAATTTCTTTACTTTAATTTTTATAACAGATTGGATATAAAATAACTGCTGGAAAATATACGACTACGACTTACTAACGACATGATTTGTTTATAACATAGTTATTACTAGACTTTGAATAACGTAAACTATGTTTCAAAAAACATCAACATTATTGTGAAAAGATGATCACATTCAACATTTATTGTTAACGAATTCAACTTACTGTCGGCGCCTCACGAGAAGTCACTTGGCGGCTGAGGTAAGAGAATCGCAATTTTATGAGTTTTTCGTCACTGAAGTGCATATACTACGGATTCTAAAAACATTCGTAGTGGCATCTTGACATCCGTATTTGTAGTATTGAGTGAGGGTTGTAAAAAGTGTAATGTACCAAGATAATCGCATTCCTTCCGGATGCCTTCTCGTCAGACGCTGACAGTAGTTATAATTCAGAAATACGAAAACAAGGATATAACCTAACATCTGAAAAAACACATTAATGTTACAATAATACGTACTCTCAGAATGCTTGTATGGTTATTTACTAAACTCATATACCTGTTAGAGAAGTTCATTTTTAAAATAATCCACAACTTAAGCTAAACAAATGCAAACTTCAACGTAAACAGCACACAGCCTCGTTATCGTCGTCGTCCAATAAAAAGCTTGACATCGCGTGTCGCCATTGTTATTATCGTCACTGTATTGGTTGGGAGGTAAAATACACTCCCTGAATACTTTAACCATAACACTAACAGCGATGGACCATACGAATCTAAACCTCAATGTTCTTGCAAATATTAAATATGTACATACAGAGTTGAAGTGTTTATTTACTGTTAATAATAGGTTTTTTAACGTGAAAAAGCAAATCCAGTGTGCTTACGCATATGCTCTTTTAAATGCGACATAGAAACACTGCAGTAATCACAATGAAATGGTTTTTCACCCAGAGTGTCAACGCATATGAGTTTTTAATTGGTGCATTTGGTTACTCCGTTACTGCATTTAAATTATTTTTAACCAATGTGCGTACGCATATGCGTTTTTAAATATTACTTGCTGCTCAAACGTGTTTTTGTTAGTATTGAAGTTGCAGTTGCAGTAATAGCACCTACAACTGCAACTTCAGTACTAACAACAAGACGATTTTCTGTTTTTGAAGATTCTTCAATGCATATAGAGACATCATTAATTTCCAAGTAGTTATCGTTGATGATTTACAAATATAAATGTTCGATTTTAATTTGATCTGTAAGATTACGTTACGTAGGCTAAAAGATTACAATTAGTTAAATCTAACATAGAAATTACCCGACGTTTTCCCTGTAATCAAGTTATATGTCAGAGGTCACAAATTCTATCAGATCAAGGCAACGTCTGCATCATGAATTTAACTTTAATATTCAAACCTCTTCTAAAACCAGAATTGTGGGATCGATTAGCCCTGTCTGCTGTTTTGTTTTCTGCCATTTTCATTTTCCAAAACCAAATTAGATTTTTATTTTTCCTTCCCCGCTAGAATTCTTGTTATTTGGTTTTAACCGTTATTAAGACATATTTAGTTACCGTAACTGTGCATAGTTGATCGAGCGTAATGGATTCTTCGATGCGCTTTTAGTTAAAGTAAGTATCTCATTCACCACCGACAAGCCTAGCGGCTCCCCTTGGCACTAGCAGTTGGCATGGGGTCCACTCCGCAGTTTTATAAAGTGTAACGGCCCTTAACTACTGAAAAGCGTTTTACTCCTATCGTCACTAACGATTGCCAGTCTCAAACGTCTCTTAAGCATAATGGCCCTCCGTGGCGTTTTTAACGACGTAACTTCGCGCTTACTATCGTGATATTAATACAAAAAGAACCGCGTCGTAAATCAATTCAAACGTCAACACCCACAACTTATACTTTATTTCAAACCACAGCTGTTTTAATTATCTGGTAGTTTGCCGTTACTTACCCGCAGTTCGTAAGACCATTTCTTCCGTAACGCTACTCGCCGATTTAATGTAAATTAGAATTAGAAAACCGGCATTCTTAATGATATTCACCTGCAATTACCACCGCTTTTTATTTCAAGCGCCAACGTCAAAAAACACTGATCATAAACGCGTTTTAGCGTAACAGTGCTGTAACTTAGAAATATTTAAAATAATGTTAACTCTTATGTTAACCTATTTTAGCTTAAAAAGTTTCTTGTGTGGTGTTAGATTTTTTCATGTGAAAAAACAATTTAGAATAAATTTGATTTTATTTCTATATTCAATTTAACATGAATGCAATTGGTGATATTAATGCTATTAATATTACGTGATAATAATATAATTGATGATCGCTTAACGCGGCGTCAAAAAAAAAACTTACAAAAATAGATTTGTTCCGTTCACACTTTGTGATATTGATTTTAAAAGAAAATACAGATTCATAAGGATACTACTCGATATATAGGACTAGTGGCTAATAAACGCCAAAAATAGTTCAAATGTTTCGAAGATACCAACTCAACTAATAATTAATTCACTTAAATCGGTATTTTAACACTATTTTAGGTACGGAATGTTTACAAACCGTTTATGAATTAACGAAAGTTACAACGTTCTGTATGTTATAAAACACGTTTAAACTGAAACAGGTGTTTTAAAATATTTTATGAATACAGCTGTAAAACTTGTTCTCCACACACGTAACTTAACCCCGATAGAGCAATGAACGCACATAGAGAAGTGGTTCGACTACCGCCGCTGTTATTACTTATACAATTAAACTTTTTATTTTATGTTATTTTGTACATACATTTTTTTACAGTTGTATTTATTTTGTAATCAAAATCTGGTAATAAATTTCAGTTTGAATCGGGCATAATGTATAAAACTAAAACAAAAAGGCATCGACGACGTAGACACGCAAGAATTTATTAAAAATACATGAATACTGTTTAGGCCTTTTATTTATTTTTTTGTTAAAATTGTAAGCTACTGGGTAAGAATGAATGTAACTTTTATTTATTATTGCTATTATCATAAACTAACTATTTGTAGACGAGAAACTTCGATTGAGGAAAGAGGAATAACGTTTCAACTTTTCTCCACAACCGTTAGAGACCACTATGTAGACTGATGTAGACTATGTAATAATTATCGATAAAAAATACAAATACAATATTTCCCTCTTTTACTACCTTGAATGCTAAAAACGCTGAATTGCATTTCTTGAATAAAATCGACCTTTGAAATAGACTAATTAATGCGAGTTATTTTTACACGTGTTTGATTCTAACGTTTATTATTATTTAAAAACTGAAGATTTTCATATTCGTCTTTCTTAAGGATATAGATTAAGAAAGCGTTAAACACGATCGTGACTATTTAATGAGTAAATAAAGTAATTATAGCTTTACATGAAAAATGCTTAACACTACGTTTTTAATAACATCTACATTCACCGAGTAACTACAACAGCATCGACTCTATGTATTGCACATTATTTGTACTCAATTATATGCGCGCGCAACTTTATTTTATTATACATAGTTTATGAATATATATTATCCAACACTTCCCCGTATTCTGAACTCTCTATATATCGAGTTAAACAAAAACAAATGTTCTTACATATAAAGTTCAAATCTATAGATCACAAATATAAAACTACGTACATACTTAACTAAGAATGAACAAATCAAATTCACATTTTGAGCATGCCAAGATATTCTCGCATAATTTCGAACTTTGAAACAGGTAGAGCTTTAGTTAAAATGTCTGCTGTCTGTTGATCCGATGGAACATATCTAATTTTAAATTCATCGTTGGCATATTTTTCACGAATAAAATTAAAGCGTATGTCCACATGCTTTGTACGTTTATGAAAAATTGGGTTTTTAATTAATTTTATAGCGCTTTGATTATCCACGCACAAACAAAAATTTTTTATTGGGAACAATTTCACGTAATAATTGTTGAAGCCAGGATAGTTCTTTCACGCTTTCCGCTGCTGCAACGAATTCTGCTTCTGTCGTTGATAAGGAAACTGCTGACTGTCTTCTACTGCACCATGTGATTGCACCTTGATTCATTTTAAAAATGTATCCGGTGGTTGAACGTCGGGTATCTATGTCGTTTGCGTAATCCGCGTCAGAAAAACCATTTATTTCATAATCACTATTATTGTTACCGATATACTTAATACCATAATATTTTGTACCTTTTAGATATTTCATAATCCTAATGACTGCATTCCAATGAGCTGCTTTAGGATTGTTTTGATATCGGCTTACGATGTTAACGGCATACATTATGTCCGGCCGTGCTGTTATGGCTGCAAACATCAACGAACCGACAGCTTCGCGATAAGGGACGTTTAAATTGACGTCACCTTCCATTGTTGATGACAACACAACATTTGAGTCAGCTGGAGTTCTTGAAACCTTTGCGTCGGTCATTTTAAATCGATTTAACATTTGATCAATGTAATTCTTCACATGGATGAACATTGATCCATCATCAAGCCTTTCTATTTGTAATCCGACAAAGTAATTCGGATTACTCAAAGTTATTTCAAATTTTGTTTGTAATTCGTTCACGATTCTATTAAGTAATTGTTTATCTTTTCCCAGAATGAGTCCGTCGTCTACATAAATCACAAGTAATGTTAATTGCTGAAGAACATCTTTTACGTAAACACATTTATCTGCTTCACATTGTTTAAATCCATATGTCTTTAAAAATTCATCAAACTTTTTATTCCAGCAACGTGGAGACTGTTTTAAACCATACAGGGACTTGTTGAGTTTACACACTAATTTTGAATCGTTTACTATTCCAGGTGGTGGTTTCATATAAATTTCTTCGTCTAATTCTCCGTATAGAAACGCCGTTTTTATGTCAAATTGAATTATTTGGAAATTTTCTTGTACAGCAATCGTAAGTAAAAGTCTTATCGTTTCATAACGTGTAGTCGGTGCGAACGTCTCCTTATAGTCGATTCCTTCTATCTGTGCAAATCCACGCGCACACAATCTTGCTTTATATTTACTGATCTGACAATCACTTGACCTTTTTATTTTGAAAATCCATTTTCCGTCAATTGTTCTTTTCTCATCCGGTAACGGCACTAGTTTCCAAGTATCATTTTTATTTAAAGCGGTTATCTCTTCATCAATTGCTGCTATCCATTTTTCAGCTTTATCTGAAGTGATTGCGTCTTCGTACGTTTCGGGAATTCCTATTTCTACCATATTTACTTCAGGTTCTATGTATCTCATTGGTGGATGTATACTATTCCGATTTCGTAACTGATATGTGTGGTTATTCAAAATAGCATTTTCTACATTACCATTTTGATTATCATGTTCAACGTTTTTATCCTGAATTTCTTCTGTTGCGTCTTCGTTGATTGGAATCAATACAGCGTTCGTTCTTGGGAGTACGACTTCCTCATTAATTTTTGTACGAAACAAAAGTTTATACAGGTTATTTGATTCGCGAACTGCGCACGCTTTCAGTAAGTCATTTTCATAAATGTATGCTTTATCCTTTTCTTTTACTACTCTCATTCCTTTTTGTGTCACTGTACCTTCAGAAAATAAATTCTTTCGAAGACCGGGTACGTACCAAACTTCGGAGATAACACTTTTAACCCACTCTTTATTTATAAAACACTGGATTTTAATATCTCCTGTTCCTTTTACAGGTAATGCCTCGTCATTGCCTAATTTGACAGACCATTCTTCAACTTCTTTAAAGTTAACAAATAACTCTTTATTTGGAGACATATGATGAGATGCACCGCTATCGAGGACCCACTCACTTTGTGTTATCCTATCGCTGACGTCGTCTTCATTTTCAATGTTAAATGCCGAGTAATCGCAATTCGAAGTTGTATGCGTAGATTCCGTTTGAGCATTTCTTCGTGGAGCACGACAGTTTCTTGAAATATGACCTTTCTTGCGACAGTTATAACACGTCACCAAAAACTTTTTCTTCGGTTTATTAGGTTTCGAACTTGAAGATGCCACAAATGCGTTATCTGCTTCTTCAGATGTACCTAAATTCATTTCTTCATCAATTAGGCGACTGGTGAGGTTACTAATTGTTTGTTTATTTTCATCGATTGAAAGCCACGTTTGTCTAAAGTTACCAAATTTTGCTGGTAAAGTACTTAAAATTCTTGTGATTACAGCAATATCACTTATCTTTTCGCCAGTTTCTCTGATTTGACGTGCCAAATTTTCTACCTTCGTGATGTGTTGAACAACTGAATCATTTAGCGCCATCTTGTATTTATAGAACTGCTCATGCGCCATCATTTTGCTTGCTTCGGATTTCATCAAATAAATGGCGTCTAATTTATTTATTACTTCCTGCGAGGTTTCGCAATTTTCAATAAGCGTAATTTGGGAATAATCCATCGATGCAGTTATAATGCACATAGCTAATGCATCTTTCTTGTCCCATGAAATTACTTCTTCCGGTTTAGTGGCGTCTGTTGGCCTTGGTGTGTCACCCGTTGTAACTTCGTAAATTCCCTTAGCCCTAAGAGCTTGCTTTATTTGGAATTTCCATTGATGATAATTCTTACCATCAAACTTACTCATTACTGCCACATTAACACTTTCTGTCAGCATTTTCTTTACGGCACTTCACACTTTTTAATAACGGATAACAAAAAATGTCTGCCTGATAATAAAACACGAATCTATATTTGCGCGTTAATCCAAACGTATCCTGGGCCCATAACCTCTTAAGGATATAGATTAAGAAAGCGTTAAACACGATCGTGACTATTTAATGAGTAAATAAAGTAATTATAGCTTTACATGAAAAATGCTTAACACTACGTTTTTAATAACATCTACATTCACCGAGTAACTACAACAGCATCGACTCTATGTATTGCACATTATTTGTACTCAATTATATGCGCGCGCAACTTTATTTTATTATACAGAGTTTATGAATATATATTATCCAACAGTCTTAAAGAAAAATTCTTACAATATTGACATGGTGTTGATTCGAATAAACCTGAAAGTTATTTATATTGTATTTGTGCAAATAAAATATATAGAGAAATTGTAATAAAATATATTTTCTTAAAGTCAATTCACAGTTACATTTTATTATAAGACTAGTAAAATTTAAAAAAAAAATAAAATATAACTGTCAATTGACTTTAAGAAAATATAATATTTTGTGCAAACAAAAAATGTTTTTGGTGATGCTTAATACTTATATTTGTTACTATTGCGATTCAAAGTAAAATAGCTGAACATTTTAGAATTGGTACTTGTTTGTTTATTGTTTTAATTGCCATTGTAATAAACCATTAAGCTACGCCGCCTCTGTCTGTATATAAGTAATGTGTGCATGAGTAAGAAGCAATTATTTGTGCAAGTGTTGTGTTTTAATTTTGGGATGTTAACAGTGAAGGAATTACAAGGACCTTACATCTTTACAAATTGGCGCTTTAGACGTGGAACCTCTAAAATTTAATGTCTTAATTGTTTTAACACACAAGTGCACGTGACCGTTAAGATTCTAAAAGCCCAGAATAGAGAATAATCAGAAGTCCCACTCTAGGATATTTATGGTCTCGGTTAATATTCGCGCAACTGCGGTGCGCATACGTTACGGGGACCTTTAAACCCAGTATATTTGAATTTACCGCGTTAATTATTAACATTTCAAGATGGCGTATAAGTATATCTTCGAGCAATTGTTAGATGTGTGTTCTCTTAATTATCTTTTAGTGTGTTAATTTTGGTTATTGTTTATGGTGTTAATTGTTTTGTGATTGTTAGTGTGGACAGATTAATAAAATTAGTTAGTTACGAATTATTGATAATAATCATTCAAATAGACCGCTTGTTTCTTTGACAATAAATAATCACCAACGGATTCGTGTTTTGAAGGTGGTTGAGTGAGGACGTGTTTAATAGTATTGCGGAGTTTTGTGTAATTTAAAGTGATTTACAGCAGTTAATTGACGTGTGCGTGTTGAGGATTGTGAAGTGGAAGAAATGATTAGAAGTACAGTTTTAATGTGAGTAGTAAATAAGTACATTAAAATTATGGATAAGAAGATATAGGTGGCTCAAATAACGTGTGCGAATGCGAGCGGATATCGTGGACTAGTTTAAAGGTCAAGCGCGCGCTTTTGATAACAGTGAAGTACAAACTTTTATTTATATACTTTTTCTAATATTTGTGGCGGGCTTTAATTAAATACAATTAGAAAGAAGAATCATAATAACAATAAATTTAAAAAAATTAATAAAAAAAAAATTAAATAAATCACTAAATTAAAAAAAAATTAAATAAATAAATAAGTAAAAAAAAAAAGGGGAAAGGGATGAATAAAAGAGAGAGAGAGGAAGAGGAAAAAGAAAGGCAACAAATATTTGAAAGAGGAAAGAAAACAATAAGATCACCAGACATTAAAAAGATATCGGAGGAGAGCGAAGGAAAAACCTCAAGAACAGAAGGAGGAAGGAAAGAAATTGAGGAGTTAAAAGAATTAATAAGAGAAATGATGAAACAGATGGAAGAAAATATGCAAGGAATAAGACAAGAAATCAAAGAAATGGGAGAAAGAGAAAAGAAGTGGGAGAAAGAAAAAGAGAAACTGGTGGAGAGAATAGAGAAACTGGAGAAGAAAGCGGAAGACGAGGAAAGATGGAAAAGAAAGAATAATATTGTGATAAAGGGGTGGAGAAGTGAAAAACCACAAAAAGATTTAGCAGTGATGCTGGAAGAAAAATTAAATGTAAAAGTAGAGGTGAAAAAAGTGACAGTAATAAACAAAGAGAAGAAAAATGAGATGGTGGTGGCGGAAATCGGAGGATGGGAGGAAAAACAGAAGGTAATGGCGGAGAAGAAGAAATTAAAGAATACAAGAATATATATAAGTCACGATTTGACATGGGAGGAAAGAAGAGTGCAAAGAGAAATAATGAACATAGCGGTGGAAAAAAGAGCGGAAGGAAAAAAAGTATGGGTAGGGTACAGAAAAATGGAGATAGACGAAGACAGATACATATGGAACGACAAGGATAGGGGACTGAGCAGAGAAAGAGGAGAGAAATTGGGGAACCAAAAGGCAAAAAACTAAAGAGCAAAGGGGGTAAAGGAGAGAAAGTTGACGAAATGGCAAAGAAAAGGAATAATGAAAGATGGAAATGGAAAAGAAAAAGAAGAAAGAAAAAAAGAAAGTAAGGAAGAAGCACAGGGGGAGGTGAGTGAGCTGAGAGTATTGTTTTGGAACGTAGCGGGAATAAAAAACAAGGGACATGATTTCTGGAAGTACATCAAGGAACAGGATGTAGTGGGATTACAGGAAACATGGATGGAAGAAAAAGAATGGGAGTGGTGGGAAAAAGAGTTGCCGGAGGAATTTGAGTGGGTGGTGCAACATGCAGAAAGAGAAAAGACAAAAGGGAGAGCAAAGGATGGTATAATAACGGAAATAAGAAAAAAATGGTTGAGCCAGGAAAAGAAAGAGAAAGTGCAACAGAGAAGAGGAGTTGTAGAAAGGAACATACAGTGGGGAAAAACAAAAATTAAAGTAGTGACGGTTTATAGCAGTAGAATGAAAGAGACAAGGAAAAACATAGAAAAGATGATAGAAGAGAGGGAAGAGGGATTGATAATAGTAGGAGGGGACTTCAACGCAAGAATAGGAGAAGATGGGGAATACAAGAAAGAAAAGGGACAGGAAAGAGACAAACAAAGGACAAGGTGATAAATAAAGAGGGAGAAGAACTGCTGGAATTGTGCAACGAAAAAAGGTGGGAAATAATGAACGGGAACAGAGAAGAAGATGGAAGGGGGAATTTACGTACATAGGAGGAAGGGGAGAATCAATAATAGATTTTGTAATGACAAATGAAGAGGCCGCAGAAAAGGTAAAGACATTTAAGGTGGGAGAAAGGGTAGAGTCAGACCATCAACCACTGGAATTGACAATGAAAGGAAGGGAAAGAGAAGAGAGAGAGGAAGAGGAGAAGTACATAACTAAAAAAAAGTGGACAGAAGAGGGTATAAAAAGATATAAAGAGAGAATAGGCAAAACGGTATGGATAGGGAAGGAATTACAAGAAAGTGTAGAGGAAATGAGAGAGATGATGGAGAAAGCAACAGAGAGAGTCAGATTTAGAAAATGGAAGGGGGAGAAAACAGGATGGAAGAAATGGTGGGATATGGAATGCAAGGAAACAAAGAAAAATGCAAGAAGAGCATTAAGACAGTGGAAAAAAGGGAGGAAAGAAAAAGAAGAATACAAAGAAGCAGTAAAAATATACAAAAAAACATGCGACAGAAAGAAGGAAGAAAACAAAAAGAAACAAGAGGAGCAGATCAAAGGAATAAAAACGGAAGAAGATGTATGGAAGTACCTAAAGAAACAGAGGAAAAAAACATGACGACAAAGGGAATAAAAATTAAAGAATGGGAGATATATTTTCGGAACCTGTTGGGAGGGGAAGAACAAAAGCAGAAAAAAGAAAAGACGCGGTAGTAAGACAAGAAGAAGGAGATAGGGATAGAATAAGTGAAGCAGTAATGGAGGCGATAAAGAATATAAAAAAAGGAAAGGCGACAGGAGAAGATGGGATACAAGGAGAAGAGTGGATATACGGGGGAGAAAGTGTAGCAAAAAGGATGACGGAAATACTAAACAAAATATGGAAAGGGGAAGGATTTCCAGAGAGATGGAGAGAGGGAATAATATGCCCAATCCATAAAAAAGGCGAAAAAAATAAAGTCAAGAATTATAGAGGGGTAACATTATTGAGCACGGCATACAAATTGTACGCGACAATACTGCAAGAAAGACTACAGAAGGAAATAGAGGGAAGAAGTTTGGTACCAGACGGACAAGCGGGATTCAGAAAAGGAAGAAGGGCGATAGACAACATATATATACTGAAACACTTAGCAAATAAAGAACTAGAAAAAAAAAAGAGGGAAAGTGGTGGCACTATTCGTAGATCTAAAAGCTGCTTTTGACAAAGTGAATAGGGAAAAGCTGTGGGAATATATGAAAAGAAAAAAAATCAATGAAAGATTAATACAAAGAATAGAGGAAATCTACGAAGAAACAAGGAGCAGGGTTAAAGTGAATGGGGAAGAGAGTGAGAAATTCATCACAAAGAGAGGGTTGAGGCAGGGATGTCCACTGAGCCCAAGCCTGTTCTCAGTATATACGGGGGATCTGGAAGAGACAATGAGAGGACAACAGACAGGAGGGATAGTGGTAGGGAAAGCTAAGGTATGGTCGTTGGCGTATGCGGATGACATAGTGCTGCTGGCTAAGGAGGAAAAGGAAATGAAAGAGATGATGAAAACGCTAGAAAAATATATGAAAAAAAAAAGAAATGGAAGTAAACACTGAGAAAACAAAGATAATGATATTTAGAAAAGGAGATGGGAAAAGAAAAAGAGAGGAGTGGATATGAAGTGATGAGAAAGTGCAACAAGTGAAGGAATTTACATACCTGGGCTACACGATGAAACAGGATAATAAAGAGGGAGAACACATAAAGGAAAGGGTGAAGAAAGGAAACAGGCTAATAGGACAAGTCTGGGGTGTGGGGGAAAGAGTATTCAAGATGGATATAAAAAAAAGAAAATTGTTGTTTGAAAAGTTAATAAAGGGGTGGTAATGTATGGAGCGGAAATATGGGGCTGGAAGGAGTGGAGGGAGGTAGAGGGGCTACAGGAAAAATACTGGAGATGGGTGTTAGGATTGGACAGGGATACACCGGGCTATATTGTGAGAGAAGAGGTACAGATAGAAAAAATAAGGGTAGAGACAGGAAAAAGAGCAATAAAATACGAGGAAGACATGAGGGAAAGAACAGATTGCAAAATTCTGCAAGAATGTTGGAAAGAGATAAAGGGAGGGAAAGTGAAGTACGGGCAGGAGGGCAGAGAAGAGTATTACAAAAGAAACGGGTACGCGAGTGAAGAAGTGGAGAGATTAAGAGAAGAGGGAGTAGGGATTAGGGAAGAAATAATAAGGAGAGATTGAGACATCGAAAAACAAGAAAGATGGACAAAGATAAAAGAGGGCAGATATAATAGGAATTATAAAGATATCAAGGGTGAAGGAGTGCCGAAATATTTAAAAGATAGAGAGATTAAAAGCAACAAAAAGAAAAAAATGGTAGCAAGGTTCAGATGTGGCACCGAGGAGTTAGGGAACAAATATTGGAAAGAAGAACCAGAAAAGATGTGCAGGCTATGTGGAGAAGAAACGGAAGACCTCAACCACATGAGACAGAAATGCAGGGAACTAAGAGAAGAGGTGATGAAAATAGAGGAAATCTTAGATGAAAACGGAAAAGGAGCGGAATGGATGGAGGAAGTATGGAGCAGGAGGAAAAAGTTAAGGGGGGAGAAGGGATAAGAAAATGTATTATATATGTATATATAGCACGATCAAATTTGTAAGCCAAATGGCAACGAATAAAGTTAAACTTATATATATAATCACCAACGGCGCGCTTTTGTAGACACAGGATCTAAAACAATGCTTGCTGGTTCGTCGTTAGCAAAGTTATCAGTACAGGATGGTATCCCATACACCAAAGAAAATTTAGTTATGACATTGGCGGATGGAGCTAAAAAGAGACGTCAAAGCATGTATATTCGAAGTAGATGTTATACAACAAGACAATTTCAACACGTTTTGTCTCTGTGTCTGATCATGTAAACAATCGTACATTACTAGAAATCGATTTCATTCGAGATGCCAACATAATCCTAGACATACCAAATAATGAATATTATTTTGGAGAAAATCCGGAACATGCGTTTGCTTTTGCGGAAGACATCTCATGTTTCTTAAACGAAGTGCAGTCTAACGACGTATCTCTAAAAAGTAACGAAGGAATTACAGTTAGACTGCCTTTTGGTCGAATTTCGTTCGAACTTTAAACGACACAACGAAGCGACACCCTACGCAGAGCACTCAATTGTTTTATTGGATAAAACTCTGATCACAATGCCTCCATGTAGAATGTCTGAAACTAAAAAGGAACTTTTACGTCAAGAATTAGACAAACTTCTCCAAGATGAATACATTGAAGAAGGTGAATCGCCGTATGCTGCGCCAGTTGTCCTGGTCCCAAAAAGAAATGATGGCGTCTAACTAACAGTTGACTACAGGAATCGATATCCTCCATGCAGCACAGAAAACCAATTACATGACTACGTTGGATCTAAAAAGCGGCTATCATCTAGTAAATGTTAAATCATCGGATATAGACAAAACTGCGTTTGTCACTCCGTTTGGTACGTACAGATATTACGTATGCCTTTTGGTCTTCGGAATGCTCCATCAACATTCCAGAGGCTAATGGACAGATTTCGATCTGGGTTGCAAGACATACTTCTACTTGCCTACTTGGACGATCTGATCGTAATTTCTACCACATTTTCGGAACACTTAAAAGATTTAAGAAGGACGTTCGAACGACTTGAACTGTTTAAGTTAACTCTTAACAGAAAAAAGTGCTCATTCTGTTGTCAGGAAGTACACTATTTGGGACACATACTTTCTCCGCAAGGTGTACGACCAAACGAAGACAAAGTGGCAGCTATACTACACATGTCGCCACCGAGCAATGTAAAAGAACTTATCAGTTTTCTACAAACCTGCTCATGGTTTCGACGGTTTGTAGAGAACTTTTCGCTAGTAGCAAAACCGCTGTCCACCTTCACAAAGAAAAACATCAAATGGTGATGGGGACCTGAACAAACCGAAGCTTTTACCAAATCGAAGAATTTGTTATGTACAGCTCCAATTCTCCGGCAAGCTGACAATTGACTCCATTATATCTTAAGAACAGGCGCAAGTAACTACGCTCTTGGAGCATGTCTACTCCACGGGAGGGCGAAGATGAACGACCAGTGGAATACGCGTCTAGGTTACTCAATTCAGCAAAGTGTAATTATAATACAATCGAATGTGAAGCACCCGCTGTTGTTTGGTCAGTTCAAAAGTTCCGAGGTTATCTAGAGGGTGCCACCACAATCGTACAAACCGATCATCAAGCGTTGAAGTGGCTTATGTCGCTTAAATCTCCCACGGGGCGTTTGGCAAGGTGGACACTCGAACTAATGCCTTTGAACCTCCGGATTGATTATATTACTGGAAAGAAAAATGTCATAGCAGACACGTTATCTCGACCACCACGAGATGACTCCGAGAAAATAATAGATGTCAATCTATTAATAGTCGACTTCCCTACGGTTACTGCAGGCGAGATCAGAACTGAGCAAATAAACGATCCTGATATAGAAAAGATCATTTCTTGCTTAGAGGATAGTTGGAAGCCGACATTGACCTAAAGAAATGGTCCGTAAGAGGATATGTTATGTCAAATGGAGTGCTGTACAAATACACTTCAGAGATTGATAAAGAAGAACCACAATTAGTAGCTCTTAAAATTAGGATCCCTTATATACTTTGTGAATATCACGATTCGGAAATGTCTGGTTATTATGGTGCTAAAAGAACTTATCAGCGCATAGCACGAAGATATTTCTGGCCAGGCATGAGAAGAGCAATTGCTGATTACACCAGTAAGTGTATCGACTGCCAACGTTTCAAGGCGAAAAACTTAAAGCCAGCCGGTTTACTACAAACACCAATACAGTCGCAGCGATTCGAAGTGCTCTCGATGGACTTGTTTGGTCCTCTCCCAACGACTCCGCATGGTTATTCGTGGATATTCATTGTCGAGGATGTCGCAAGCGGGTGGGTTGAAATGTTTGCTCTCGAATCCGCCACTGCATTATCTTGTGCCCGATGTCTCGTTGACAAAATCATC
This sequence comes from Aquatica leii, assembly GCA_035610365.1. Taxonomy (NCBI): domain Eukaryota; kingdom Metazoa; phylum Arthropoda; class Insecta; order Coleoptera; family Lampyridae; genus Aquatica; species Aquatica leii. The sequence goes on from CM069438.1 coordinate 13,904,984, forward strand.
CTACGGTATGGAGTACCAAGGCATGTAATTAGTAATAATGGATCGCAGTTTGATGGAGCCGTAATGCAACAAGTTGCGGACTGCTTAGGTTTTCAACAAAGCCTGACGCCCGTTTACCACCCGGAATCAAATCCGGTGAAACGCAAAAATAGAGATATGAAGTTCCAAGTAGCCATCTTAACAGGATCTGACCATACCTCTTGGATAGATAAGCTGCCAGCTATTCGTTTTGCAATCAACACGACAAAATGCGAATCTACCGGTTACACACCTGCTTATCTCACTTTCGGTCGCGAACTTCGAACACCTGATGATGTAACTCATGATTTGCGATCTGTTGTGAACAATGACATTTTTGTGACTCAAATAAGTCCGTATCTACGAACACTTAATAGTGCACTAAGTGAGGCACGTGATAAGAATGAAACTGCTCAAGACCGCCAAAAACAATACAAAGACTCACATCGCCGATCCTTAACGTTTAAAATTGACGATAGAGTGCTGGTGAATACCCATATCTTAAGTGATTCTAACAAAGTTCAAACTTCTAAATTCGCGCCGTGCCGCGATGGACCATACCGAATTCATAGAGTAGTGTCATCCACCACATGAAATTTAGACGCTTGGAGATACTGTAAATCCTATTGGCAAATATCATGTTTCGGCGTTAACACCGTACATTGCCGATCCCTATGAAGATCCGCCATCGCCTACGCAAACAATACCAAGACGCGGACGACTATGCAACACAGGCCCTTAACCGACTGTACTGACTTCCTAACCGAATCTGACGAAACCGATCTGCGAAAGGTAAAAAGTACTGCCGAGGGTCGCCGTCGAAGGACAGTAAAACCACCTTGTAGCTGTTGTACCAATACTTCCGTTGCCCCACACCCGGGACGTACGTGTGGTGCAAAGGGGGAAGATGTAACAAACCATTAAGCTACGACGCATCTGTCTGAATATAAGTAATGCGTGCATGAGTAAGAAGCGATGGCATTCATTACTAATAAAATGTACAATGATGTCACGCGTTATTTTGTATAAAACGTAATAAAGCAATTATTGGTGCAAGTGTTGTGTTTTAATTTTGGGTTGTTAACAGTGGAGGAATTACAAGGACATTACACCCTTACACAATTATATTTGCTTTGTATTATTACCCAAACAACACATTGGTACAAAAAACGTCTAAATGTCCGTCTAATAAACGTTAATAACGCGTTTAAAAACGTTTTTATGTCAAATAAACGTCTATTAGCCGGACATTTAGACGTTTTTTGTACCAATGTGTTGTTTGGGTATATAACTATAATATATACTTATTTTTGACACGTTCATATACGTAAATTGTCCATTATACTAGATCCAATCAGGAAACGAAGTCAAATCAAAGCTAACTTAACACGTTTTGACACATATTTAAATGCAGATGATAATTTGTTGTCGCAAGCTGAAGTTGCGCGTTTGAGTTTGCAATTGGCGAACATTGAACCGCTTTATGATTTATTTTTTCAAGTGCAAGATGATATTGAGATTACGAGCAATAATTTGGAAATTCAATACGCCGAAACCTCCGTGTTTGAAGATAAATGTTTCAAGTTAATTTCTGTTGCTAAAGTTTATTTAGCTAATTACGATATCACTGCTGTAAAAGCGCGTTCTCCCAATGAATATAGGAGCGACCTTATGAAGTACGAAACGTCGCATTAACTGAAGTGATTGTTTCCTTGGATCCTCCTAAAGAAGGGATCATTAATTTGTTCAGCAATCTATATAATTATAGGTGACTTACCTCTTTCGCGCATGACACATTTTCACACTACCAGTGTAAATTACGCTCGTCCACTATTAGTAAGGCATCGTAACGGTAGCGGTTCCAACATTGGAAACGCTTATATTTGTTTCCACGTTTGATTTTTTACAAAAGCAGTGCACGTATAGGTTTGTAGGTCGTCGACGCAAACATCTTCATATTAATTTCGATAACGGAACAAATTTTTTTGGCGCAAGGTCTGAACTCGGTAAATTATTCTGATGATTCAAAATCATATTCTACCGGAAACAGTCGCGTGCTAAGGAATTACGTGAGATTTTATATCTCCCCAAAGTCCCTACATCGGTGGATTGTGGAAAGTAGGAATCAAGTCTTACAAAAACCACTCAAAACGCATTGTAGGTAACTATGTTTTAACCTTTGAATACCATTGTGTCCTATTTCTTCTAACTCAAACACCCCTTCACACTTCTCGAGTGAAGCCAGCGACAGCAGCGCCAGATCCAGCACTAACTGGAATTAAAGATTCTCATCTAACTCACTTCCAACGAATTCAACATTTCCATCAACGTTTGTGGAAAAGATGTAGTCACAATGTCACAAAAGAAGACTCAAGAATCAGAGGTCAAGTCAAGCTTAGCCTGGGTCTGATGATGTCAGTCAAATAGCTTCAGTAAACACAAATGGTGTAGTGCAACGAACATTTGCCAAACTCTGTCCATTGCCAGTGGATTTTTTTAGTGTGTCCAATCAAACTAATTTCTACGTGTTATTACTTTGTTTATTAGTTGGGTTAGTTTCTGTTTTTTATGAATTTTATTTCGTCGTGTATATTGTGTTTTTAATTATAAATTACAAATTTTCACAATTTGCTCAGCTCAGCAGCGTACTTTAGAATGCAGAAGTCTCTCATTCTTCTTCCGTAACTTCGTGAATATCTGCTTCTCTAGAAGATGTAAATTCTATAAGTTTTAGTGGTGGCGGCTTTATAAGCAGATAATAAATTTATTAAATTTTATTTTAGATAAATGTTTCATGAAACATATTTTTTTGTAAATATCAAAAAATTTAAAACTAAAGGTCGACTAATAGCAGTTGTTCACATGGTACTTATATTTGACAGAAATGATTTTGATCTAAATTAAATACTTTAATGTTACGCCACTGTTTTATGTTATAATACAATAATTGGGTTTTTGCCACGCCTACGCCTTTATAAAAGCTCCACCCAAAAGTCCTTTACAAATTACGTGAAGCATTGCGCATTTCAATCATTACCAGTATGTTTACGCATATGCCTTTTTAAATAACAGAATCGACTGCTAGAGTAACCACATATACTGCATTTAAATGGTTTTTCACCAGTGTGTTTATGCATATGCTTTTTTAAATTTGCCTTTTGGTTACAACAGTGATCACATATATTGCATTTAAATGGTTTCTCAGCAGTGTGCGTTCGCATATGCATTCTTAAACCCGACTTAGTGGTGCAGCAGAAATCACATATATTACATTTAAATGGTTTCTCACCAGTGTGCTGACGCATATGCACTTTTAAATGCGAGTTGGTGATACAGCAGTAATCACATATATTGCATTTAAATGGTTTCTCACCAGTGTGCGTACGTATATGCCGTCTTAAATTTTCCATTTGCTTACAACAGTGATCACATATATTGCATTTGAATGGTTTCTCATCAGTGTGTGTACGCATATGCTTTCTTAAATCCCACTTTGTGATACAGCGGTAATCACATAGATTGCATTTAAATGGTTTCTCACTACTGTGCCTATCCATATGCCTTTTTAAATCCCACTTGCTAGTACCACAGTAATCACATATATTGCATTTAAATGGTTTTTCACCAGTGTGCGTATTCATATGCCTTTTTAAATTTGCTATTTGGTTACTACAATAATCACACTTATTGCATTTAAATGGTTTTTCTCCAGTGTGCGTACGCATATGCCTTTTTAAATAATACTTGGTGGTAAAGCAGTAATCACATATATTGCATTTAAATGGTTTTCTAGCATTGTGTTGCTCTCGCAGGTGTCGAATCAAAATTGTCTTTTTGCTAGTATTGAAGTTGCACTTGTAGCAATACAGCTCTGTTTTTGAATGTTTCTCAATGGATACAGCCACATCCTTATTGATTTCCAAGTAGTTATCGTTGATGATGCGCAACTTTGAAAGCTCCACTTTACTGTTATTGGCTTGCAACTCCTCTTCAATTACACCTTGTTCATGTAAACTTCTTATAGTCATTTCGGTTTGTATACACAGTTGCTTAAATTCATATATTTCTTCAATGGCAATCATACATCGGTTACAAGCAATTGGATTTGGTGTGATGCTTAAATCCTGTAAGAAAATTTTGTTATTCGATAGAATGTAATCAGTTATACTTACAATTTTTGGTAGAAAGTTCAACAATTTGAATTGTAGCATTAAGTTATTGTCGTTATTCAGAAAGTAATACTGCTCAGTTTCTACTAAACAAATTCGACAAATTCTTGTTGATTTTTCTCCCATATTTTCGTAGATGTTGCTAAGTCAGTTGCACTTTTATTATCTTTTGTACTATCAGCAACAAACAGCACGTTGTTAAAACTACGATATAAATATAATGCTTTCAGATCCAGTAGGTTCACTCTTTGTCGGTTTCTTTGATGTTTGTTCCAAATATTTTTCTTGCGCTAGTTACCAGGAGTTGATTTGAGTGAAAGAACTTTTTGCGCTAAATTCAAATTTTAAATTCAAAGCGTTGGTGCCATTTACTTTTTGCCGGATGTTATTTTTTAAATCAATTTTATGCTATTTATGTAATAAAGGAAATTATTTAATACTTTTAAAACAAACTAGTTTTGTTTAATTTAAAATTTAGTAAAAGTAACTATTTATTCCATAGAAAGTGAAGAATTAGAAACCTAAAAATGATGCGCCAACGGTTTATCCTCTTTATAGGATGGTATTTACGCCGTTTATGCAAAGTTTAGATGGGAATGGTCAACACCCGTATAACATATCTCTATAGATTCCATATAGTAATTTTACGCCTATCTGTACTTCTGTACAGGCAATCTGTATTAATCGATATCGGGTCGATAGTATTTACGTATCGCTGGAGTACAGGTATCTGTATACAATCTTTACCGTACAGTTACTAAATTATATACTAATAAATATCGTTATAATACAGATTTAATAAAGATAGAATAAAATACGCAATTTTTTGCAAAATAGTGTTTTTATATAAAATTAAATTGTAATTTTAAACAGTTATTATCTTATAGGCGTCGTCGTCTATATCACAATTGTCGTGTGTATACAGTCCTCAACATTTTTTAAACGTAGGTTTAATTAGTTGTGCACTGATATTTTTTAGTTTTCTTTCGTGTCCATTCTCTGGGATTCGAACCTGGTCTTCTAATGGTCTGAAATTTGGAAAATCCATTGTGCTCATTGAGCCACTACAGTTAGGTATTTATACTAATCTTATAACATCTTTTATTTTTAGTGATTTCTATATGCGTTGTTTTATACATAAATATGTATAAAAACAAAAATAATATTTAAATAAAATTCATTAAAAAGTAAAAAATATTTATTTTCTCTAATTAAATTTAATTACAATTAAACAACAAAATTTTAATTTTTATGAAAAAGCCTTTTGACGTAGTTTATCGATAAAGCACAAATTTCATTATTGCAGTAGGTATGTGGTGTAGACAATCCTACGAATTACCTCTTGGACACATTTGTCTGTAGTTGATTTAGTCTTCGGCTTGTCAATGTGTTTTCGTGGACAACCAACTTGTATCCTAATAATCACAATATAACAACAATAAATATTAAGTATGGAAAAGTACAAACCTTCCGGTTTTCCTTCGGCTTCTTTACAAATCCGTTGACTATGAAAAACCTGTGTCAGGAATCCTGCAAATAATTCCTTGTTAGAAACAAATCATGTAAAAATTCAATTCAAAAATTGTCATTTTATCACTTAAGGTTCAATAACCTCGCAATTTAATATGAATAGAAAACTTCTATTTAAATTTGACCTTGAAAAAAAGCGAGAGAAAAGTTCTACCCGAGTTTTGTTTCTTTCTTACAGTTGAGTAACTGTTAGAACATTAATATTTCTATAAATTAGTAATTTTTTTTGTTTCTTAGTTTCCTTACTGGTTAACCGTAACCTTACTTTTATCTTTTGTTTATCTATTTGAATTTCAAAGTATATTCTTGTTACAAGCTTTTGGTATTACGAACCTTGCACGGCCAAACTCACAATAGTCGGTGAGAGGGTAGGTTCAAAAAATATATATAAAAGATGTTTCAGGGCGCCAGAGCTTATCCCAAAGTCATACTTCTGTCTGCTCACAACAGAATGGTGTAGAACTTGTAACAATTCGAAGATTCGTAATCCCTCTACTGTTCGAGTAGCCCAAACTGGTTCGTAGGAAATAATAAGCACACAAAAAAAGAATTAACAACTTTAATCGCCCTCAGTCTATCAATAACAGTTATCACAGTTGAAGTTGTATTAAGTAACAGTCATTACACCCCACAGTTGGAGTTATTAAAGACTAGAAAAATTTACATTAAATAATTATAACGGTATTAACGTTTGAGTTCGGAATAGTCAATTTAGAGAATTATAGAAACAAGAAAAGTTAAGATCTCGATGCCTACAACATCGGCAACCCACCATACACAATTATACACAACCGAGGTACATATTTTTCAACTACATACAATATGCGAAACATTTAATTCATTGAAGTTAAATACCCTAATGGTAGCTACGCGTTATACTTATTTGCTAACGTTAAATTGAAATCCCACAGTTCGTGAGTAATTGTACGTGACCACGATATGTAAAGTGAATTTAAAGCACTCACCCGACTTACAATATCCACTAGCCCAAAGAAAAACGTTTTTCTTCTTCAGTGGCCTGCAATAAAAGATTAATACGAATCGTGTCACAATCCCCAACTCACAAAGATAGTTCAGCTAAAACAATTTTACATTAAATAATTCATGAAATATATCTCAAAAGTAAACAAAACGTGCATCGATTACTGTATGCAGTGAAAATCGAAAATAGGTGGTTATTAATATGATTAACGTCGTGTCATCCACGTGTAGTATAAGTTTGCCCAGGACGCCTCCGTAAGACCCCAATTGCGCGGCTTGAAATCGCCTTCTGCTAGCGCTCGAGTACGGCAACGTGATGCCTCATTTAGTAATAGTTACGATATCCATATATCGAGAATATAACAGTTGTAACATGAAGGGACGCAAAATGGCTGTCAAAAGGAAAACAAATTACAAACGAGTTTATATTAAAAGACGACTTTAGCTTACCCTGTAACGTCTCAAAGAAACTAGGAAATTAAATGATTATAAATGGTTTTCCATTATTTTCCCGATGGTAACGGATATATATTAATATTCACTAGTTACAGACCATTTTCATCATTCACATGTGTCGACTTTCTGCCAAATGACATCTAATGAGAAAGGAACGTTAGAGGGCGTCAAAACCCGAATCTAATTTTTCGTCGAAACACATAGGCGTGCATACTGAAAATTTCGTCCGTAATAACATAGACGCACGCAAAGAAAATTCGACCGTAACATTCTTACTATTTCTTTTCTACTTCTTCAATTTTATACATTTCTTAATAAGTAAATACGAGTATAGTCTGTAAAATTTAACATTTTCAGTTTCGGATTAGCGCTTTATTTAAAACCGACATATATACACTATTGCCGTTTCCTTCTTACATGTAGGATTTCATCAAGTAAAGCGAGCACGTACATTAGTTATCTGAATTAAGAATTACACTACACGTTTGAAAGTATTCGTCATAACAACCATTAGGTTAGAAAGAAATACCAAATAAAGCAACCATGCGCTTTCTTAAACACATTTAAAAATTTTACAAACAAGTTTTGAATGAATAATCCGGTTAGTTACGCTCCTATTCTAGATGGCGCTAGCATTGGACAGTTTAACGATATTATTTTCGTTTTTTTGCGTCGTATCTGTTACTTTGGCATCTATGGTTCACTGTCTTGAGCCAATGAACATCGTTTGTTTTATCTTCAACTTGTTTATAATTTATTTATAGACGATTTAGAAGCCATTTGAGTTGCGTTGTTTTATTTCCAATGTTATAAAAAGTTAATAATTTTATATTAATTTTCATTATATTTGATTCTTTGTTTAGTATTAGTGTTTTATTTCGGTAGTGTGAAATGTATATTACGTAAAAAACCAAGTTGAAAAACTTGTTTGTTTATTTTTTGCATCGATAATGGTTCACTTATGCTCGATTGCACTGCATTTCTTAAGTTATACTTTGTGCTAATACTTGATTACTGTGAAACATACGTTATAAAAATACGGGACAATCGAGCATTAATACAATATACAATATGACAATATTTAATAAATTCAATTTCAAAATTTCCCGCTGCGCTTTTAACCGAGTTTAGTTACGCTCCTAAACTAGATAGCATTAGTAAGGCTTCAAACGTTAACATTGCAGCTTGGCAACCCTGGTCTGCCCCTTTATTTCTCTATGGTTGAAACCACTGATCTCTAGTTGAAACTAAAATTGCTGTGCATTGAACACTGCCAAAATTCTGTGGTATTGCTTTGGTATGGTTGTGGTATGGTTCTAGAACATTATCTTTGGTTCTAGATGTTCTAGATGTGTATGGCCAGTAGCAGTATGGTAGCCACTTGCTGGCAACTTGCTAATAATACAAAAGATAATAAAAGTGCAACTGAGTGCAACTATCTTCGAGCAACACCGAGCATCTTCGAAATTATAGGAGAAAAATCAACAAAAATTTGTCGAATTTGTTCACTAGAAATAGTAGAAACTGAGCAGTATTACTTTCTGAATAAAGACAATAACTTAATGCTACAATTCAAATTGTTGAACTTTCTACCAAAAATTGTAAGTACAACTGATTATATTCTATCAAGTAATATAATTTTTACAGGATCTAAGCGTCACACCGAATCCAATTACTTGTAACAGATGCATGATTGCAATTGAAGAAATATATGAATTTAAGCAACTGTGTATACAAACTGAAACGACTGTAAAAAACTTACGACAGCAAGATGTAGTTAAAGAGGAGTTACGAGCTGATAACATTAAAGTCGAACTCTCTAAAGAGGAAAAGGAAATGAAGGAGATGATAAAGACGCTGAAAAAATACATGAAAAAAAAAGAAATGGAAGTAAATACGGAGAAAACAAAACTAACGGTATTTACAAATGGAGGGGGGAAAAGAAAAAGAGAAGAGAGGAAATGGAAGGAGAAGCAAGTGCAGTAGGTGAAAGAATTCACATACCTGATTTACACGAGGAAGCAGGATAATAAAGAGGGGAAACACATAAAGGAAAGCGTGCGGAAAAGAAACAGGTTAATAGGACAAGTGTGGAGTGTAGGGGTGGTTTGGGGTTGACAAAGAAAAAAGATGGCAGCTGTTTGAAAAGCTAATAAAAAGTGTGGTGATATATAGGGTGGAAGGAGTATAAAGAAGTAGAAGGGAAACAAGAAAAATACTGGAAATGGGTACGTATTAGGGCTAGATAGAGAAACACCGCGGTTTATTATAAGAGAGGAAGTGCAGGCATAAAAAATAAGAGTAGAGACAAGAAAAAGGGCTATAAAATACGAAGAAGAACTGAGGGAAAGAACCGAATGCAAAATACTACAGGAATGTTAGAAAGAAATAAAGGGAGGAAGAGTGAAGTACGGATAGGATAGCAGAGAAAATTACTATAAAAGAAATGGGTACGCGAGAGAAGAAGTGGGAGTAGAGGTAATAATAAGAAGAGATATGGACGTAGAAAAGCAGAAAAGATGGACAAAGATAATAGAGATCAGGTATAATGTAAATTGTAAGATTATCAAGGGAGAAGGAGTTCCACAATATCTAAAGAGGGAAGAGAACAAGAGCAAGAAGAAAAAAAATCTAGCAAGGTTTAAATGTGGTAACGGAGAGGTAGGAAATAAGTACTGGAGAAAAGAGGAAGAAAAGATGTGCAGACTATGTGGAGAGGAGACGGGAAATCTTAAACACATGAGGAATAAATGCAGGGAGTTAAAAGAAGAGGTTAAGAAAGTAGAGCAAATCTTAGAAGAAAACGGAAAAGAAGCTGACCCGATGGAAAAAGTATGGAGAAGTAGGAAACAGCTAAGAGAAGAGAAGTAGAAATGAAAAGAGAAATAAATGTAAATGTATAGGGGAACACGGATCACTTGGCAACACATATATGAACAAATAAAGATAAACTATTACTATATTCTCGTTTATAGACACTTTTATTATAGATAAGTTAAAATTATCATTTTATTATTAAATGCACCTTAAGCAACTAACATTAACAAAACTAAAACTATCGAATGTAATCAAAACGCTTAAATATACACGATAGTTTACTTTCTTGCCCGGATGAAATGCGGAAACACGAAATAGTACCATACTAGCATACAGAGTGGTGCTTCCAGTAATATAATACCTCATTGCCAATTACTCTGTAGCATCTCTTTTTTAATACAAATTAAAAAGTTAATACTAAATTTGGCTTGCATTGAACACTGCCAAAGTTCTGTGGTATGGCCACAGTATGGCAGACACTTGCTAGCTATGTGCTGATAATACAAAAGATAATAAAAACCTAATAAAAGTGCAACTGACTGGCCAAGAGCTGTGGTCAGCTGTGGTAATATGGGAGAAAAATCAATAAAAACTTGTCGAATCTGTTTACGAGGAATAGTAGAAACCGAGCAGTATTACTTTCTGAATAACGACAATTACTTAATGTTGGAATACAAATTGTTGAACTTTCTACCAAAAATTGTAAGTAGAGCTGATTATATTCTATCAAGTAGCAAAATTTTTTACAGGATCTAAGCATCACATCGCATCGAATTGTTTGTAACAGATGTATGATTACTATTGAAGAAATATATGAATTTAAGCAACTATGTCTACAAACCGAAAGCACTATAAGAAACTTACGTGAACAAGGTGCAATTAAAGCGGAGTTGCGACCGGATAACATTAAAGTTGAACTTTTAAACTTGCAAATCATCAGTGATAGGTACTCAGAAAACAATAAGAATGTACCTGGATGCATTGAGGAAGCTTCAAAATCAGAACTGTATTATTGCTACAACTGCAACTTCATTAATAACAAAAAGACAGTTTTGAATCGACACCTGCAAGTGCAACATACTGGTAGAAAATCATTTAAATGCAGCATATGTGATTACTGTAGTAACCACATGCCAAATTTGAAAAGGCATATGCTTAAGCACATAGGTGAAAAACCATTTAAATGCAGTATATGTGATCACTGCTGTACCACCAGGTCGCATTTAAAAATGCATATGCATACACACACCAGTGAAAAACCATTTAAATGCAATATATGTGACTACGGTTGTAACCAGATGACAAATTTAAAATTGCATATGCATAAGCACACTGGGGAAAAACCATTTAAATGTAATATATGTGATTACTGCTGTACCACCAAGTCGTATTTAAAAACACATATGCATACGCACACTGGTGAAAAATCATTTAAATGCAATATATGTGATCATAGTTGTAGTCAGATGGCAAATCTAAAAATGCATATGCGTACACACACTGGTGAGAAGCCATTTAAATGCAATATATGTGATTACTGTTGTTCCACCAAGTTGCATTTAATAATTCATATGCGTACACACACTGGTGAAAAACCATTTAAATGCAGTATATGTAATTATGGTTGTAACCAAATGGCAAATTTAAAAATTCATATGTATAAGCACACTGGTGAAAAACCATTTAAATGCAATATATGTGATTACTGCTGTACCACCAAGTCGCATTTAATAATTCATATGCGTACGCACACTGGTGAAAAACCATTTAAATGCAATATATGTGATTACGGTTGTAACCGAATGGCAAATTTAAAAAGACATATACATAAACACAGTGATGAAAAACCATTTAAATGCAATATATGTAATTACTATTGTACTGCCAACTCGGAGTTAAAAAGGCATATGCGTATGCACACTGGTGAGAAACCATTTAAATGCAGTATATGTGATTACTGTAGCAGCTATGTCTATCATTTAAAAAATCATATGCGTAGGCACGCAGGTGTAAAACCATTTAAATGCAATACATGTCATTACTGCTGTACCACCAAGTCGGATTTAAGAAGGCATATGCGTAAGCACACTGGTGAATAACTGTTGAAATGCAATACTGTGCGTGATGTTTAACCATTTGCGCACCATTTGTGGTTAGTTCAAGGTAATTTGTGTCATATATATTCCTCATAATTTCTACACGCTAATCGTATAATGGGTTTTAATTATACTATACTATTAAATAGTAATTAAATTGGTGAATTCTAATTTTTAAAATTCCATAGTGCTTTCCTTGGTATTATTATATTGAAAAAATAAAAGTTATCTGTGTTTCACGGTGCTTCACCATTTTTGGCCACTTTGTGCCTAATGTAGCCATTTAGGTAACCATTTATGGCCACTAATTTCACTAAAATTAGGCACCTACCTATAGGTAAGTGAGGATTATTTTAATAGTTACGTAAAAAATGCTGAAAACATTTATTTTATGCTTAGGTAACACTTTATAAAACTATTATATTTGTCCATTTCAGGCACAACAAATATTCCCCTAGAATTTTTTTTTATAAGGTATTTGATCGTCTCACATACTTCATCTTGTAGGTTGTAGAGGATCTCGTCTTTTTTTCAGGTCATTTCCAGTGGTCTCCACTTGGCACCATAGTACTTACAAGCAGCGATGCTTTATCTCTGAGTGTTACCATTCCAGGGAAAAACTTATCATTATATTTTACTATTAACATATTCAGGGGTAGCTTCAAAATTCTTACTAATTGCGTCTGGGTTGTTCAGTTTACCTCTGCAATCTGCTTCATCATTATTACTCTCAACCATAGTTCGTTTGGCTGACTCTTCATTGTTGCTTGTTTTTAGATTGAATTGTTTACTTGTTTGCTCTGGTAATGGCGATATAAACATTTCCAGGTTTTCCATAATCTTGTTTTCTTTGTCTAATTCTTCATGATTTTATGATTTTTTAGGTTGCTTCTTTTTCTTGATTTTAGCTACTGGTTGTTTATATTTCGTAAGTCTATTGGTCACTCTTGTTTGTTTCCTTTTCAATTTTTCTGTATTTTTACGATTTTTTTGCGTTTCTTTAGCTTCTGCTAATTCTATCCATTTTGATGAAGTTAGGACAGACGGCAAGATTTCCTTTTTTCTTTTTATTTTAGGTGTGTTTTGATCACAAGGATAAATTAGGATATCATTTAATGTATGTATGGGTTGTCGTTTTGGTGTGATACAAATACTGGTTTCTGTTGTTTTACTTGAAGAAAGGTCTACTGAATATAGTGTTGCAGTTGCAAGCAATGATGGTGAAGTTGTACGTTTTGGTGATAATAATGTAGTTGGTATAATATTATTGTTTAATATATGCGACGTGTCTTTTTTTTCTTCTAAGCATGTTCCTTTGAGCATGTTTTTTGTTCACTAGATGGCTGCAAAAGTACAGCATTTTGTTGTAATTCTTTTGGTGGTAATGCGGTTTGATCAAATAAAGAACTATCTAAAAGACTGAAGGTGTCAAAATCATTAGGCAACGAACTTTCACTTTGATCTTTTTGTTTAGCCAGTTTTTCGTCGATTAAATTTTCTGTGTTAGAAGTTATTGTTGACTAGGTTTCATTATGCTCAAATTCCATTACATTCTGTTCAACTAAAAATTCGGCACCATTACTACTACTGCTACCTCACTTGCGGAGCCTTGTTTTACTTCTTGCACATTATAGTTGAAGAATTCTCTGAGTTGGGAACTCTCATACATTGTAAACTTGTAATGCATTCACGTCCATGCGTTTTGACTCACCATCGTATGTTCCTATATTTTTTGTTAAGTCAGGCATATATGATATGCAGCCATTTCTTTGTGATTCATTTCCGTAGTTGCTTCACTTCTGTTCTGATATTGTGAAGTTGTAATTTGTGAAATGAGATTAGCAAACATTGCGTCTCTTCTTCTGTTTTCCTCCATTATTTGCAATATAACATTAGTTAAACGATCATTCTTCGTCACCATAGTTGCGCCCTCTACTTGTAAGCTCCTCTCCTTTGGAATGATTCAAACCTGTCTGCACCACCATTGTTTTCCGCTATGTTTTTCTCCATTATTAAAAGATCACCTTATCGCCGAACGTTGAGTGTAATATATCCCACTTCTGAAATGTTATCGATTTCTGGGGTAATGAAAGTCGCCTTGATTAATTTTAACAGTTTTAATAAATTTTCACACACACAAAACTCTAAAAATTTGATACATAGTTCGTACATAATATACCGCGCCTAGTTTCACCAATTCTATATCTCCCTACTACTCTTGCTCATGCGCATCTTGTTGAAATATTTTCTTCAAAAACTATTACCAACTATTACTTGTAAATAAATGCTAACATGCTTAAATTATGTTCATAAGTGCCTTTTATATAATAAAAAGTTCATTGCCATCATAAGGATTAATAGGAGACGACAAAAATTCTTGAGTTTAGGCTCGGAGCGTTCACACTTTAAGTAAGTACGGCTCTGAGAGTACTATTCTCATCAAATAGGAAGTATTTATTCGTTAACTGATTAAAGGAAGCTTCTATTATTTTAACTTCATCATTTATTTAGGTTCTAACCAGAGAATTTCTAGTTCGTTGAAAAACAATTGCTGAAGTTGTTTTCTATCATCTTAGAAATGCATTTAAGACACTGTGCACTAACAATATTTCGGTCACGTGTTTTAATTTTGAAAAACTTTCCGTTTAATATAAACGGTGTTGCTAATGCTACTTCATTATCACCTTCTGAATTCTGCATTTTATTTATGTTCAGTGAACATCGAAATATTTATTAATCGGCTTTGATATAAGTAGCAAACTTGCAATTTTATCCCACGCACCGAACACCTTTGCAGAACACAACAAAAAACTATGGATGCTATGATCATTGATAAGAAAAAGGTTTTGATCACCAGAACACGTGACGAAAATGTAGTCACAAAAGCTTGCACAAACGTTGGTATATCTAAGTCGTCTATGAGTAAGTATTTAAAATAGAAAATGGCGCTTTTTTTTTTAAATAGGTATTTAAAATAGATTTATTCAAAATAGTTACCCACCTCTGTTTACATTAAATGTTAGTCGACTTTTAGTAACGTCAGACAGTGTGTATTGTCTACTTGATTTTGTAGAATTAGTTTTGTTTTCGTTTATCGTTTCCAAACTTTAACGTTGACCGTGCAAACAACTGACGCGAAGGGGCGTGATCATATACGTATAAAGACTATACCGATACCATTACATTGCTGCAATAAGTGTAAAGTGAAGCAAAGATTGTGAAACAGAGATATTAAAATCGCATAAGTTCATGTCTTAATTTCCCAATATCGTTTATGCGCACACGCAAAATATTTTGTTGTTAATAACCACTTAAGTTTGTAAATCCTCCTTATTTAGTATTACGCAGAATGAATAATATTTTACAAACTTTGGAAATTAACATATTAAGGTGTGAAGTAGGTATAATTTCTTATTTTCCAAAAAAGTCACAACAGAAAATATAACCTAAAATACATTTAAAAAACCACTTTTTTAATTCATGAAAATAGCCAATCAACGTTCAAGTTTTTACAATTGCGCTTTCAATGCATTGAGTATTAAGAGACAGACTTATGCAAGATGTATATAGCTCCGTTTCAAGATGTTTGCTTCACTAA
This sequence comes from Aquatica leii, assembly GCA_035610365.1. NCBI lineage: Eukaryota > Metazoa > Arthropoda > Insecta > Coleoptera > Lampyridae > Aquatica > Aquatica leii. Next base: position 13,920,649 of record CM069438.1, read on the forward strand.
TTGTCATACATGCTCGGTATAGTCTTTAATACGTATATGGGCGTGATTGAGGGCGCTTTAATTTTGATAGTACATTCCAAGTAAAAAGTATTTCGGTGGCAATTTTAAATACTTTAAATTACGTAATATGCATTATAAGAAATTATGAGATTTTACCAATAATTAGAGGACAATTATGTATTACATTAATACAGAACATAGATGTTATTAGAAAAACAATAAATTCTTAGGCAGTAATTATCCCGACACAAAACTTTGGCAGTTGCCTACGTTATACTCACCAATATTACATATTTAAAATATTAACAGTATTATACCGAAATTAAGCATTGTATTATAATAAATAACAAGATAAATGTTATGTTAATATCAATTAATTGTTACAGTTTAACTATTCTACTGCAAGATTATGCGATTTTTTCTCTTTGGCCACCTCAAAAATATTTATGTATTCAAAAATTAAAAACTAATTAAATAAAGGTTAACTGCTGTGATCTTCTTCATCACTATTGTCTTCATCTGATGAACCAGTGTTCACTCTAAAAGACATGTTTTCAACCGTTTCATCCAACAGGCCATCACGTTCCCACATTTTGTCAGCTAAACGGTTAACATGTTGAACATGTTTATTCCAATCAGATTGAGTAACTTCAGAAAATGCATTTCTTACAAAATTTTCTATTTCTGCATTACTTTGAGTGACATTGTTCATTGCCACTTTATGTTTCACCAAACTCCAAATTAATTCAATAGGATTCAGGTCACAATGATAAGGTGGCAAATGTAACACAGTGTGTCCATGTTTCTTTAGTAATTCATCAACTACATAAGATTTGGTGATGTTACATTGTTTCACCAAACATAGTAATTCAGCTTTTCTTATATCATTAATAGTTGATATACTGTTAGATTCCAACCATTCTCTAATGTCCATTTTTTTTTGTACCTTGATTTGGTGGTTTGTTTATTTGTACGCTATGATATGGTGCGTTATCCATAACAACAATACCGTTAGGAGGCAAATTTGGAATTAGCTGCGTTTCCATCTAATGCATAAAGTTTGTTACATGCCAAAGTTAAAACAAAGTCACTGCCTGAAATGAGGTAACATAAACGATGTTGTTCCGCTTGCTCAGTGGAGACGGGGTGGGTTATAGTTAAAAGTTTCGTGATTGAATTGGATTAATTTGACGGAAACAAAATCGAAAAGTAATAATGTCGAAATCAAAGGGCGCCAGGAAGGAGTAAAGCTTAATGGACTTCTGGCCCTTGCTACTCACTCCTTTTTAACACCTCGTAATCCCACTTAATTCAACGAACTTGCGCCGTAAAATCTTTGTAAAAGATGCAACACTAAACCAAGTAAATTAACAAAGATGAAAAATATAATGGCCAAGTGCGTCTTGTCACGTAGGCCTTTGAAAGAAAGAAACACTTCTCACCGAAAACGCTTACGTCGCTAAATTATCATGTGGTTCGCAATCGCGCTCGTAAAAGAACCCAACATAAACAAAAATATAGATACCAAGAAAAATGGATCAAATTACATTCCAAAAGGAAGTCGTAAATTATCTAGCATTGTTATTTTACTGAGATAAACAAGTAAAACACTAAATCAAAATCAAAACCACTGAACTTTATGCATTCAAAAAAAAAATACCAGTAATAATTGTGAAATAACTATTAAATACAAATAAACTTAAATTCAACATAATAAAATAACGAGTAAAACGTTTTCGATGCTAACATTGAACTAATCAATCAAAAAAACAGAAAACCGCATATTCAGCCAGATGAATCTAATTACGGTGTCTTACATAAAAGATTTCCAACGCAGGTTACAAGTTATTATGGTTCATATCATCGTAGTCGCCAGATATACTTTTTGATTTAAAAATTAATAGTCCATTCTTCACAAATCCATAAGATCTACCTGCATGAACCATTATGTATCTTTGTCCAGCTTTGCCTGTGTGATACACACCAGGTTCGTTTTCTGATTGCCAGCATTTACTAACCCCATATGATGGATGTATGTATGTTTCATCTAAGTACGTAATAGGTTTTTTCTTTTCTCCTAGAGCATCGTTTTCTCGTAACTTTCTTAAATAGCGGCATCTCCAAGCTACAATGTCATGACGTTCCATTAACAATTTCCTTTTATCGTGACATTTTCTGTATTTAAACCCAATTTGATGTAACGATTTTCTTAGAGTATCTGTTCCACCACAGTAGTCAACTTCCTCCTGCATTTTCTGAACTAAAATCTTCAACGTTGGAACCTTTTTGTCTACGGTATAAGTTTCATGAATGCTTCTTTTTAAGATGCCTAAATCAGCATTGTCCAAAACAATTTTATTGGAACCACGACTTCTTTGTTTTTTTGAGGGAGATTTTAGTACTCCATGCTCAGTTTGCAAAACTTCACTCCTAATGAAAACATTTTTTATTTACATATTTTAAATATTTATAAACTTACCTTATTTGTTTTATAAACTTCGGTGATTTCCCAGTGGCTGCTGCAGCTAATTCAGTAGCTTTGTCTAAAGGAAATGACCACACACCTGTTGCTTTTTGCTTGTCGAAGAACTGTACAACAGTTCTAATGATATTTCGAGCTTCGGCATGAACGGTTTTCCTTGATTTACTTTCCATGTTATTCTAAAAACAAAAAGCTATAACTAAGTGATAATCTTTAAACTAATTAATATTATTCAAATTGAATCATGATTGTCGTCAATGTATTAAACGAAATAAGCGTAAAAACCTTTAGGGTAAAAACACAGTTTTGATTATGAGGTTATGTAAAGGTGCATTTATGCAGATCAATTAACATTTAGCAATTTATAAAAGTAGTACCCATTTATGCAAACACACTTCCACATCCGCGTTGGTTACACATTGAAATAGTTAAATTGGTTAAATTCGTTACATTTTAGTGTTTAATAACAAATTACGGAAGTTTTAGCGCACATACTTCGAGTTGCGTGTGAGAATGCGCAATGCAAAGATAATGTAAGGCGCAATGTGAATTAAATTTATAATTTAGTTAATTAGGGATCCGTAGTTTAACTGCTTAAATGTTAAATGATAAATATTGAATTGGTCTGCATAAATCTATTTTTTAAAATTGCAATAATTTAGAATAAGTGTCATATGCTGTTATATTTGGTATTATGCAGTGTTGGGATGTACCTAGGTAAATGTACCTAGGTACAAGTACCTAGGTAATTTTTGTGTACCTAAGTACCTAAAAAGGTACTTTTTAATTTATGTACCTTTACCTGTACCTAGGTACTTTTTAGAAAGTACCTTTGTACCTAAGTACCTAATAAAATAGGTACTTTTAAGCGTACATGTATTGTACGCTTTATATATTTGTTTCGGACTTAATCACATTTGAAATTACTATACTTCCAAAAATAATACATGACTTACGCAATTTTTCCTTAATGATACCCGAAGGGTACCGTTAATGTGTATAAAACTTTCTTATTAAAAGTGCAAATGTAGGCAGTAACAGCACACTTAAAGACAGCCCTCGGATTAATCATTTACAACAACGCAATCGGACTGTTAACATGAGTAGCCAGGGTATCAAACCGAATGCGAAGGTTATTTTTAGAAAAAGAGTTGTGGAGTTCTAGGAAAAAGCAAACAATTATAACTGATTATATAACACAGTGACATTATAATAAAATTTATTACGAATCGTATTTCTGCTTATATAAACAATACGTGCTTAATGACTTATTCTAAAAACGACATATTTGACTTTGTATCATACTAAATTACATAAACATAGCCGAGAACGTAAGTATAAGGGGTATAACCAACGGTATATAACATAAATGCTGTAAGCACGACCTCAACTAAAATTAAGGTGTCTTGTATTTCGAATAGTAAGTCTTCTCGGATAATAAGTACAAAACGATCGGTCCTTTGAAGTACTTACTAATCGATGTCAACTGTATCACTAAACTGCCATGCATTACTCTTCCCGTTCTGTATCTTATAATTTAGTCCTAAAACCTTAACAGGCATATCGTTGATTGATTTCAATCATTTTATGCATTTTATAGCTGTAATCATTTCTATCGTTTTTCAATGAGATCGCACAAATAAGAATTGGTTTACTAAATTTGTATTTTCTATGATCATAAATAAGTACCTAAAAAGTACCTGAAATTTTAAGGTACATTTTTTTTGTACCTGTACCTGTACCTAGGTACGTTTGCCAAATCTGTACTTGCACCTGTACCTAGGTACTTTTACATAAATGTACCTGTACCTGTACCTAGGTACCAAAAAATGAGTACCTGTCACAACACTGGTATTATGTACTTACCGATTTATCAAAAAATCCACAACAGTAAGAGTTTTGAAAAAAACTATATAATAAAGATGAATATAAGATCCAAATATGAACAATTAAGAACACGACTTGTAAACGTCAAAACGAGTACAAATTAAAAGTTTTGTTAGGGAAGGTACTTGCTATGATTCCATAATTGTGATTGGTCGATTGTTTTGCCACCAGAAATTTAGTTCACATATTTTCCGGGGGTAATGTTTGCTTCGGCGCTCTGTACTAGCAATAAGTTAAAACTAAAACTGCGTTGCATTGAACACTGCCATAGTTCTGTGGTAGGCCAATGATGTATAAATATTATACCTCATTGGGTATGGCAGACACTTGTTCTTTCAGCAAATATTGAACAAGGTCTACAAAAACCTACAAAAACATGGAAGAAAAGTCAACAAAAGCTTGTCGAATTTGTTTACTAGAAATAGTAGAAACCGAGCAGTATTACTTTCTGAATAATGACAATAACTTAATGCTACAATTCAAATTGTTGAACTTTCTACCAAACATTGTGAGTACAACTGGTTATAGTCTATCAAGTAACATAAACTTTTTTTACAGGATCTAAGCGTCACATCAAATCCAATTGTTTGTAATAGATGTATGATTGCCATTGAAGAAATATATAAATTTAAGCAACTGTGTATACAAACTGAAACGACTGTAAGAAACTTACGACAACAAGACGTAATTAAGGAGGAGTTGCGAACTGATATCAAAGTCGAACTTTCAAACTTGCAAATAATCAGCGATAACTACTTGGAAATCAATAAGGATGTGCCTGTATGCATTGAGGAAACTTCAAAAACAAAATTGTATTATTGCTACAACTGCAACTTCAATACTGTCAAAAAGACAATTTTGATTCGACACCTTCAGGTGCAACACATTGGTAGAAATGCAGATTTAAGAAAGCATATGCGTACGCACACTGATGTGAAACCGTTTAAATGCAATATATGTGACTACTGTTGTATTAACATGTCAAATTTAAAAAGGCATATGCTTAAGCACACTGGTGAAAAACCATTTAAATGCAATATATGTGATTATTGCAGTAAACAAATGAAGCAATTAAAAATTCATATGTTTAGACACACTGGTGAAAAACCATTTAAATGCAATAATTGTGATTACCGCTGTACCAGCAAGCGGCATTTAAATCAGCATATGCCTAGGCACACTGGTAAAAAACCATTTAAATGTAATCTATGTGACTACTGTTGTATTAACATGGCAAAATTAAAAAGGCATATGCTTAAGCACACTGGGGACAAACTATTTAAATGCAATATATGTGATTATTGCAGTAAACAAATGCAGCAATTGAAAATTCATATGTTTAAACACACTGGTGAAAAACCATTTAAATGCAATATATGTGATTACTGCAGTACCAACAAGCGGCAATTAAAACAGCATATGCTTACGCACACTACTGAAAAACCATTTAAATGCAATATATGTGATTATTGCAGTAAAGAAATAAGGCAATTAAAAGTTCATATGTTGAGACACACTGGTGAAAAACCATTTAAATGCAATATATGTGGTTACTGCTGTATCACCAACGCAAATTTAAGAAAGCATATGCGTACGCACACTGATGTGAAACCGTTTAAATGCAATATATGTGACTACTGTTGTATTAACATGTCAAATTTAAAAAGGCATATGCTTAAGCACACTGGTGAAAAACCATTTAAATGCAATATATGTGATTATTGCAGTAAACAAATGAAGCAATTAAAAATTCATATGTTTAGACACACTGGTGAAAAACCATTTAAATGCAATAATTGTGATTACCGCTGTACCAGCAAGCGGCATTTAAATCAGCATATGCCTAGGCACACTGGTAAAAAACCATTTAAATGTAATCTATGTGACTACTGTTGTATTAACATGGCAAAATTAAAAAGGCATATGCTTAAGCACACTGGTGAAAAACCATTTAAATGCAGTATATGTGATTATTGCAGTAAACAAATGAAGCAATTAAAAATTCATATGTTTAGACACACTGGCGAAAAACCATTTAAATGCAATAATTGTGATTACCGCTGTACCAGCAAGCCGCTTTTAAAACAGCATATGTCTAGGCACAGGTGAAAAAGCATTTAAATGCAATATATGTGACTACTGTAGCAGTCAATTGTATTATTTAAGCATACTGGTCAATAACAATTGAAATGCAATACTTCGCATAAATTGTAAAGGACTTGTGCATGGAGCTATACTGCTCGACGTTCTATTTAGTTCAAAATTATGTTTTTCAAATGCAGTACCTTGTGAACAACTGCTAGTCATTCTTTAGTATTAAATTTAGATTTGGAACAAAGTAGCGTACACGTTAATACTGGATTTCAGTGCTAATTGCAATGATATTTATGCAGAATCATGGGTATTGCGAGTTGATAAAATACAAGAATTTTGTTTTAATTGCTATCGTAGTAACCATAGACAAAAGAATGTAGATATTCAAAGAGAGAAAAAGGAAGGTAATTTTTGATGTGGCAAGACAGACCACCAGTTAAGAGAGTGTTCCGAGAAAATGATTCATCGAGTTCTTGCTGATAGCACAATAAATGTTGTTCAAGTCGAGGTTGGTCAGATATATGTAGTCGCTTTTAGTTTTAAGAGTAATATTTATGATATAGGTTGTACATTCTAATTGTTAGACTTGGGTACCGGTATCAACAGTTCAACTTTGATATTGACAAAAAATCTTCTGCAGTACCTGAGAGTACTATGTTATTTGAGGTAGTCTTAATTTAAAATCGGAATTTAACGATTAATTTTTCTAATGTTAGTTATTAATTACCACGATAGTTTTGGCGACTTTTCAAATTAAATTTTAAGTATAGAATTAGGTTGTACAAATCAGACAGAATTAAATATAAACTCCAAATTAGATTTAGATCACAAACATAAAATTAAAGGATTGTATAGTTATGTGAGGAATTTTGATGAAAGTAGTGCATTGATTAATTTTCATGCGTTGATATTTTTAAAGAAAGAGAGACCGATTTCGTTCAGACCTCGACGTTTATCATTTTCTGAGAAAGATTTTAGATAAATTATTATTTAAAAACATCAGACTTCCTTCTATAGTAGTCCTGTTGTATCAGTACGCAAGAAAAATAATGAAGTTCGTTGAAATAAAGTGTTATTTTATGAGTATGAGCAAGTTTGTAGTTTTTGTGCTAACCTTTATAAATATAAATAAATTATATACTTTTCGTAAATGAACTAACAGTAAATTATTAACTTAGTTTTGCAAACTTACTGTAAGCTTTAACTGAAAACTGGTTGTGTTAAGATGAGTTTATTTCAAATTTGCAAAACTAAAGTCTCGCATACGCAAAATTTACAGCAATTTTTAGAAATTCAGCTTAAATATGTTATCTTACAGTACACTTCCAATAAGTTACATTTCATAACTCGCAAAAATAAAAAAAAACATACTGCAAGTATTTGTAAATTACAATGCTTAGTGGGCTATTACATCTGATTTAAAAAATAGGTTTCATCCGTTGTTATCAAAAAGTTTCTCTTGAAGACTGGGTCGAAGTTCTTCATAAAGTTGTATTTTCTTTAAACATGTTTCACAGATCCATTGGAAATACTGACCATTTATATATAATTGTGCATTTGTTTATGTTTGGAAAACATTTTTTGATGAAACAGATAGATAGAATGGTACAAGGACGAAGGAAGCGACGGAAAAGAAGACGTATAGGCGCAAACTGGGGAGGAGATTATGGGAAAGAATAAGTGGTGGTATGAAAAGTGTAACGAATCAAAAAGGCGGACAAGAAGAACATTGAGAAAATGGAAAAACGGGAAAACAGAAAAGTTAAGCCTATACAAAAAAACATTCAAAAGAAAAAAATAGAGTTAAAAATGGAAGAGGAGCAGTTAAGGAGAGTGACAAAGGAAGAAAAAATCTTATACCAATAAAAGAATAGAGAAAACATTTAATGGGGCTCTTGGGAGGAGAAGAAGAGAACTGAAGAAAAGGGAAGAGAGGCTAGAAGCAGAGGAAATAAAGGAAGAAGAAGTAAAAACGGCGATGGGAAGATTGAATAAAGAAAACGCGGCAGGGGTGGATGGAATACGGAGTGAATAGTGGATCTATGGAGGAGAAAGGATAAAAAAAGAGTAACAGAAATTATAAACAATATATAGAAATGCAGAGGAACGCCAAGTAAGTTGAGAGGGAGGATTTTATAAACGTGTAAATATTTCGTAATAAATTCAAATAAATTAATTTTAAAATTCGTTATAGTATTAAAATGTGTTTCTTCATCAGCTATTGCGATGAACAATTCCTTAAAACAACTGCCACCTATGCTGGCACCTTTATAAAATAGCAATTACGGCTAACAGAAACTGCTCCGAAGAATTTTAGATACTCTAAGTTTTTGCAGTTTGCATTCTGTTTATTTTGATTTCAATTTACAATTTTATTAATATAGTAGATGTACACGTTAATTATTTTTGTTATGTAAATAATATAATATTAGATCCGCTTCTAAACTAGACGGCCGTAATAAGGCTTCAAACGTTAACATTGCAGCTACGCAGCCCCGATCTGAATCCCAATGGGTTTACACACAATATGCACGTTGTTTATAATTATTGTAAATTATGCTTTCTATTACATAATAGATTACATCTTGCGCTAATTCGGAGTACGTAAACCTGCACAGTATGGCATTAATTAAACTCATCGATCTGGCAACAACGGAAAGCTTTCCGATGTTGTCAACTCGTCTTGCTGCATTCCTACATGCCGTAATATCGTAATGAAACACGAGATGTTTGGATTCATATGATTATAATTATTTTACAAACTGCAATTAATTTTTGTTTTGTTCAGATTTTACTTTTATATAGTATTTCTTTGTTTCTTTGCTAGAATTTATATTCGTTGGCTTTAAGAATTTTCAATTAATATTTAATTTGTAGGACTAACAGTTCAGTTTGAAAACCGTTTAATTTACCTCTGCCCGTAATGACGATTTGGTAAACAACTAGTCTTGAAGTCATCACTATAGGTCCCAAGTCCGGATGATAAAACAGGAGGGAGTATAAAGATGAATTAGCTAAGGTTCGAGAAAAATGTAGAACCAACGATGAAAAACCAGAAGAAACACCTGCCTACCATTTTTATTTTATAATTTAATAACTCCGTAATAAACTGTTAACTATAAATTTCATTTTTATTTGTATATAAATGAGTAGTTTAGAAATTAAAAAAAACGCGCGCGTTTGTTTGTTGGTAAAGTATAATTATTTAGTATCATTTGACATTTAGTTCTAAAAACCACTCTTCCAGGCATTGTAACTTCTGAAAAATTTGTCGAGTTGATACTCTTCCCTTTGTTTCTGTATGCTTTTACTCTTCCCCTTTCATATTTACGTAACACGCTGCACACTTCTTAATGTCACATACAAAATACGTACGAACCTAAAAAATATTACGTACTACACATAAATAGTCTACGTTAACATCGTATAATTACATAATATAATAATTGGCGTTTCATTACGCCAATGTATGTAGGTCGCGAAGAAAAGCTTCGCCCAAAGATCCTTTACAAATTAGTCAAAGTATTACATTTCAATCGTTACTAATTAGTGTGCATATGAATTTTCTATTGGGTTACTACAGTAATCACATATTGCATTTAAATGATTTTTCACCAGTGTGTCTACGCATATGAACTTTCAATTGGTGCATTTGATTACTGCAATAATTACATATATTGCATTTAAATGGTTTTTTACCAGTGTGCTGACACATATGCCTTCTTAAATTAGACTTTGTGGTACAGCAATATTGGCATATATTGCATTTAAATGGTTTTTCACCAGTATACTTATATACAGTGTGTCCCAACGATCTGGGGGTGGAAGATTACGCCTATACTGTTGACTTAAAAAAATATATTATAACAGATTCTTTTAGTCGACAACGAGGAGCATTTCGTAAAAATATTTTGGTATATACAGGGTGGCCCATTTTCGAGTACCACACCAAACTTGTGTTTTTTTAAATAGAATGCCCTATATATTTTTATATATTTGAATTATCTGTTAAATAATGAGCAAAATGATATAAAGTACTATGGATCTACGACCAACGGTTTCTGAGTTATTGACATTGTTATGTAAAAAAATGAGTCAATTGAGTAGGCTCCTGTTTCGCCATCTTTAAATATATCGAAGTGAAATTTTGGTATTTGTATTTCTAATATGTCTAGTATTAACCTCTATACTCAAATTGCAGACTCTTTTCTCTACATATACAAGGTGGTCCATTTTGCGCAATGTTATTTTTCTCAATTTTTTTAAATAGCACACTCTATATTTTATTACAGATTTGAATAGCATTTTTTACGAGTTTTCAATAGATACTCACTTTATACTACCTATTCCTAATTGTTTTTGAATTATTCTGTCTTAAAGTTGAATATTGCAAAATTTTGTTACTTTTCTTGAATTTGTCACAATAAGGGTCTATAAAATAAATTAGGACAATGAAACAATGGACTACAGAAGGAGAACTATTATTTACTCGTAGAACGGAACAGTATAACCATAATCTTTAAAATGGAATTAAAGGACACAATGAATTATAAATTTTATATTAAATGTTCAAAAATGTTTCCATTTTCAGAAATACACAATGCCAACCGCCTAGTGAAAGTTGTTTTGACATTTTGAAGGGTAGTTCTTCAAATTCTTCGAAAGGCCTCTCCAATTCGAACTTTCATATTGGCCGGTGTAGTAGGCAAATCCTTATACACCTCCTGTTTCACATATCCCCAAAGAAAAAAGTCTAGGGGAGTGAGATCGGGTGATCTCGCTGGCCAAGCAATGGGACCACCGTGAGCTATCCACCGATCTTCGCGCCAATGTTCTAAATACCGACGTACTCGATTATGGTAGTGCGGCGGGGCTCCATCATGTTCCTAATACATAGTTTGTCGAGTATGTAGATTTACATTTTTAAGCAACTGTGGTAAATCTTCGTGAAGGAATTGCAGATATTTTTTGCCTGTCAGGGAACCATCGAAAAAGAAAGGTCCTATTACATTCGTATTGATATCTGTCGTACCCAGTGTGGATTTTCAACGGAGTAATAGTGCATATTATGTTTATTAACGACTCCTACGTTATTAAAACTTGCTTCGTCGCTGAATAGCACAAAGTCAATAAAATTGGGTTGTTGGTTAATTTTTTCTATAATACTATTGCAAAATGCGACGCGATCTGCGAAATCTTGCGGTCGTAGGCTTTGATGCAAGCACAAATGGTATGGGTGAAATTTATTTTTGCTTATAATTCTTTGTATTGAAGTTTTGCTAAGATCTACTTGCACCGCGATCTGACGAACACTTACGTGAGGATTTTCTTCTACACTTAATAAAACTGTCAACTCGTTTTTGTCGTTTGTAACTGTACGTGGCTCTACATCTTTTTTTTTATATTTGACATTTCCTGTGTCTTCAAATCGTTCTCGAAGATGTTCAAACGCTTCAGATCTTGGATGTCTAGCAAAAGGGTACTTTTGTTCATAAATTCGTGACGCCAACAAGCAGTTCCTTTCAGCCTCTCCTAAAGCATAGGTCATATTATCAGCTCTTCTTTTGAGAAATTCATCGCACAATAAGTAGATAACCAGTTATTAACAAGGTAACTATGCAGATTACTATCAACAATGATTTCACGAACTATTGACAATTAGAGACTTTCATTTGTTAAGTTGCTAAGGAACAGAAAGGGACAAGCGGAAATCCGGCTACTATGATGTGAAGAAAATTCAAGAAAAGTAACAAAATTTTGCAATTTTCAACTTTAAGACAGAATAATTCAAAAACACTTAGGAATAGGTAGTATAAAGTGAGTATCTATTGAAAGCTCGTAAAAAATGCTATTCAAATCTGTAATAAAATATAGGGTGTGCCATTTAAAAAAAATTTGAAAAATAACATTGCGCAAAATGGACCACCCTGTATATGTAGAGAAAAGTCTGCAATTTGAGTATAGAGATCAACACTAGACATATTAGAAATACAAATACCAAAATTTCACTTCGATATATTTAAAGATGGCGGAACAGGAGCCTACTCAATTGATTCATTTTTTTACATAACAATGTCAATAACTCAGGAACCGTTAGTCGTAGATCCATAGTACTTCATATCATTTTGCTCAGTATTTAACAGAGAGTTCAAATATATAAAAATATATAGGGCATTCCATTTAAAAAAAAACACAAGTTTGGTGTGGTACTCAAAAATGGGCCACCCTGTATATACCAAAATATTTTTACGAGATGCTCCTTGTTGTCGACTAAAAGAATCTGTTATAATATATTTTTTTAAGTCAACAGTATAAGCGTAATCTTCCACCCCCAGATCGTTGGGACACACTGTATATATGCGTTTTTAAATGTTCCAATCGGCTGCTACAGTAATCACATACATTGCATTTAAATTATTTCTCACGAATGTGCGTACGCATATGTATCTTTAAACGATACTTGGTGGTAAAGCAATAATCACATATATTGCATTTAAATGCTTTCTCATCAGTGTGCGTACACGTATGTATCTTTAAACTATACTTGGTGGTAAAGCAATAATCACATATATTGCATTTAAATGGTTTTTCACCAGTGTGCTTATGCATATGCCTTCTTAAATTTACAATTTGGTTACTACAGTAATCACATGCATTACATTTAAATGGTTTTTCACCAGTGTGCTGACGCATGTGCTTTTTTAAAAGCGACTTTGTGGTACAGCAATAATCACATATATTGCATCTAAATGGTTTTTCACCAGTATGCATAAACATATGCGTTTTCAAATGTTCTAATCGGCTGCTACAGTAATCACATCTATCGCATTTATATGATTTATCACCAGTGTGCTTACGCATATGTACTTTTAAACTATAATTGGTGATACAGCAGTAATCACATGTATTGCATTTAAATGGTTTCTCACCAGTGTGCGTATACATATGGATTTTTAAACTATACTTTGTGGTACAGCAGTAATCACATATATTGCATTTAAATGGTTTTCTACCAGTGTGTTGCACTTGCAGGTGTTGAATCAAAATCCTCTTTTTGTTAGTATTGAAGTTGCAGTTGTAGCAATAATACAGTTCTATTTTTGAAGTTTCCTCAATGCATACTGGCATATCCTTATTAATTTCCAAGTAGTTATCGCTGATAATTTGCAAGTTAGAAAGTTCATCTTTAATCTTATCCGATCTCAACTTCTCTTTAATTACACCTTGTTGCCGTAAATTTTTTATACTATTTTCGGTTTGCACACATAATTGCTTAAATTCATATATTTCTTCAATGGCAATCATACATCTGTTACAAGCAATTGGATTCAGTGTGACGCTTAGATCCTGCAAGAAAGTTTACGTTACTCTATAGAATATAATCAGTTGTACTTACAATCTTTGGTAGAATGTTCAACAATTTGAATTGTAGCATTAACTTAATGTCGTTATTCAGGAAGTAATATTGCACGGTTTCTACTATTTCTAATGAACAAATTCGACAAGCTTTTGTTGATTTTTCACCCATTTTGTCGCAGATCTTCCTCAGTGTTACTCAGTCAGTTGCACTTTTATTGGAAGCAAATAGTAAGTGTCTACCATACCGCAGAACTTTAGCAGTGTTCCATGCAACAGTTATAAAACCACGGATGTGAATCATGAGTTCTTTCGCAAAGAATGAAGAAAAAGTTAGAATGGAAATGAAATAATTATGCAGAATGAAATGCATCACTATAAGAGATGAAATACGTAACTCATAAATAAGAGAAGAACTGTGATGTCACCCGCACTCGCGTTTGAAATTTAAAACCCGCGAACAAACAAAAAGCAGCGACATCTCGCTGTGATCGTCAAGCTACCCCCCATTTACGTTGTATTAAGTTCGTTATACACTGCTTACTCTCGATATGTGTGAAGGCTGTAGTAGGTTAAATAAAACACACTATAAAAAAATGAATCGTAATTTTTATTCGAATTTAGCTCTTTAAACTTTAACCGAAATTTTGCTGGTTCGGTCGCACCCGCTGTGGGAGGAGAAGAACAGAACGAAGAAACCCGTCCGGTCCTTGAACTGAATGTTAATACAAATAAACTACATCATTTGAATATACAAATCAGCAACCGTTATAAATAATCAGCTAACACATTATATAATAATGTGTAAAAAAAATACTTGTCTTTAAGTACTTTTAGAAAATATGGCAACACGGCGGAACTAATAGAAGCTTAGTCTTTTATCTATGAGGCTTAGCAAAAAAGCAATGTGAACTGAAACGTGAGGTTAACTAGCAAGTAGTGTTTTGACGTTAACATTTATGGAAGTTTTACTAATAAACTAACTTCCTTTGAAGCAGTTATGTTTCAAGATGCCCAATAAAAAGAAGTATATGATGAATTAATAAAAACTAACCTCATAAATGCTTCGGCTAGCTGTGCAACACAACATCATTACAATTAACAGGCGACGAATACATTACATTTGGATCGTATCAAAATAGCACAGTAGCAAATTAAATTAACAAGTAATTATGTACGTTGCTCATTTTATTGTAACCTTTTTCAGATAAATGAAATTACGTCAATCTAAAAGTTAGAATGTCGTCAGTTTAAATAAAAAGTTCCGATAACAGGTTCAAATTCCGACACATAAAAAAACAAGCAAGGATCGAAATACACATATAATAAAATGTAGGGTCCATTATTATGGAAGCGACCTACGATGATATATACAGTGTTGTAAATAGATGATTTTTAAATTATATACAGATAAGTTTTTTTTGTTTCAAAAATTATCTAGTAGTAGATAATAGAACTATTCACACTTTATATAGATAACAGATAAAATAATCTAGGTGGTAATAACGATAGATGAAGTTGATTTGAAGGACTACTATGAAATGCGAGAAATATTCTAACTGGAGTTTTACGGAACACTGGATTTTTTATAAATATTTAAATAAAGAATTATATATGTATATCCAGATACGTATAACATATATTTTTTGATTGCATCTAGATACATATAAATAGATAAAAAATATGAATCTAGATTAATTTATCTATATGAATTTATATAGAAAATTGGGTATATACCAAAGCAGGCACTTGTTTATATCATAGATTCAAGATGCACTACTTCACATAAAAGCACAGGGTCCTCATAGTATGAGAACTATCTGCAATCACACGTTGTATGCCCCTCATGGTAAATAAATTCACATAACGGTCTTTGCACTGGCTATCGTACATATGGTTATATTTCCAGTCATGAATGTGTGAATATCAGTGGCGGCTAGTGGTCAATCATACCAGAGGGTCATTTTGAAATATTCAAAAAAACGCAATTATCACAAAAAGTAAATAAAAAACTTTTTTGCATTAAAGCTATTTACATTTAAGATCTATTATTCGTCCATCTTTAGAATCAGAAAAATGATCGATAACAAGTTCATTAAAATTTACAATGTTTTCAATTAAAAATTTTTCCATGTTTCTTTACATACACAAATCTATTCTGATAAATCGTACATAGATTCTTTAAAATTAGGGTGTACTTCTTTATTTTTATGTTTACTTGTTTATCGGATTTGAAGTAAAGGCCGAGGACAACCATTGGTTTTAAATTCTAAACGTCTTTCAAAATTTAAACTATTATTAGCGATTAATTTTTTTATCAAACAAAAACGGTAATATGTACTTAAACATAATTAATTTTCTTTTAACTTGTGAAAGTCATTGACATTGGTTACAAACGAATGTTATCAAACAAATACAAAATCGAATGCAAAGTTTGTCGTATGAGATAAAAAATGTGCATTCCAGCATTTTTGTTTTACAAACACGTATTGCGGAGATAATAATAAATGACGTAAGCATTGCATTGAGTACGCGAAATGGGACCCGGCTGACAACCGCAGAAACCATTTAGTTGTCTTTTTCTAATTCGCATAAGATTGTATTATGCGTGTTGCACTCTTGACTACAATAAGGATCATTTACGATTCGGCTGCATTATATAATCCAATATAATACACAGGGACTATAAAACACAACAGCCTCGGGTAAATTCGTAAGTTTTCGCATCTGTTGCGCTTACAATGAAAATTGAAATTCAAACGCTGATAATTTGATTTAAACGCGGGTTCTTGTAATTTTAAAGTAAATAAAATAATTTTCTAATTTATTTTGGAGGGTCATTGTCCGAATGACCTAATAGAGAAGCCGCCACTGGTGAATATCATAGAATAAAACAATTCTAACTTCTAGCTATTTGAGCAATTCATAAAACACGCAAGCAATGATCAAACAAAAATAAGTTACAATAAAACGTGCTCCGTCATTCGGGTGCGCGACTCGAGCAAGTTTACATTTAAGGAACAAATAAAATTTCAATTGTAAAATAAAATCGTTTTGTTTAAACATGATTTTTGAAAGAAAACATAAATTGGCACAAAGAAATATAACAAAAGAAGTAACGGGAGCATAAAATGGCTACCCACGCTATCTTTTCAAACAGTGTAAAAACTACCCTGGTTTCCGTTTAAAGCACAAAAACAGACAGACTTACAAAAATTGACAAAACAAAAATAAAAATTATACAAAGAAACTTTTCAGTTAAAAAACGCGTATTGCTATCTCGAACAAGATTTACCCCTAACATCCCGGCGTCGTACCTTTTAAAGCCTTCCACCCTTTTAAGATGTACATGCGCGTTCTCAGATTCTTAGTTTTCGTTTTTTTCCCGCTAAATGACGTCTGTGTAATTTTACGTCTTTAACGATTTAAATTGGTCCATTCCAGAACTAAATACGAAATCCGTAAATGAATACATTGAGCAAAGACAACTATTTACAAATAATATAGATCAAGACAGATTAGTAAGAAAAATTTGAGAAGCAATAATACCTACAAAAAACAAAGGAAGGTCAAAAGAAACATGGGACGATGTAGTGAGAAGCGTATTAACAAAAACAGAACTACCCAGTGAGCAAAATGTTACTTTAATGTGGAACTTTAAGCTACTCAATGGCTGTTAGGAAACTATATTGACTCAAGTAGCTAATTCGCCACTTAAGGAACTCGAATTGCTCAGTTATACTTAAAAACTACTTATAAAGTTTTTTAATACCCTTAAACAGCTGATTCATTGACAGCTTCTCAAGAGCCTTCCACAATACCTCTTTATTAGTATTATTGTCTCTTTAAGCCGACTTTGTTACTTTAAAGACGCTGTTGTTTTTTTATTATTCATTTATTGTCATTGTCACAGTAATTACATAATGCATTTAAATGATTTTTCACCAGTGTGTCTACGCATATGAACTTTCAATTGGTTCATAACTTCAACAATCACATATGCATATTGGATTTAAATGATCTCTCACCAGTCTGCGTACGCGTGCCTTTCTAAATGTTACACTTTGGTGCTACTATAATCATATATTGCATTTAAATGGTTTCTCACGAGTGTGCTGACACATATGCTTTCTTAAATTCGACTTGGTGGTACAGCAGCGATCGCATATATTGCATTTAAATAGTTTCTCACCAGTGTGTTGACACATATGGTGTCTTAAATTAGACTTGGTGATAGAGCAGTAATCGCATATATTGCATTTAAATGGTTTTTCACCAGTATGCTTATACATATGCGTTTTTAAATGTTCCAATCGGCTGCTACAGTAACCACATATATTGCATTTAAATGATTTCTCACCAGTGTGCGTACGCATATGCATTTTTAAGCTATATTTAGTGGTAAAGCAGTTATCACATATATTGCATTTAAATGGTTTTTCACCAGTGTGCGTACGTTTATGCTTTCTTAAATTTTCCATTAGCTTACAACAGTGATTACATATATTGCATTTGAATGGTTTCTCATCAGTGTGTGTACGTTTATGCTTTCTTAAATCCCACTTTGTGATACAGCAGTAATCACATAGATTGCATTTAAATGGTTTCTCATTACTATGCTTATGCATATGCCTTTTTAAATCCCACTTGCTAGTACCACAGTAATCACATAGATTGCATTTAAATGGTTTCTCACTACTATGCCTATGCATATGTCTTTTTAAATCCCACTTGCTAGTACTACAGTAATCACATATATTGCATTTAAATGGTTTTTCACCAGGGTGCGTATTCATATGCCTTTTTAAATGTGCTATTTGGTTACTACAATAATTACATATATTGCATTTAAATGGTTTTCTACCAGTGTGTTGCACTTGCAGATGTCGAATTAAAATCATCTTTTTGTTAGTATTGAAGTTGCAGTTATAGCAATAATACAGTTCTATTTTTGAAGGTTCCTCAATGCATACAGGCACATCCTTATTGATTTCCAGGAAGTTATCACTGATGAATTGCAAGTTTGAAAGTTCGACTTTCATGTTATCAGCTCTCAACTCCTCTTTAATTACACCTTGTTGTCGTAAATTTTTTACAATCTTTTCGGTTTGTATACATAATTGCTTAAATTCATATATTTCTTCAATGGCAATCATACATCTGTTACAAGCAATTGGATTCGGTGTGACGCTTAGATCCTGCAAGAAACTTCACGTTACTCGATGGAATATAAGCAGTTGTACTTACAATCTTTGGTAGAAAGCTCAATAATTTGAATTGTAGCATTAACTTATTGTCGTTATTAAGAAAGTAACACAGCTCGGTTTCTACTATTTGTAGTGAACAAATTCGACAAGTTTCTGTTGACTTTTCTTCCATATTTTCGCAGATTTCTCAGTGTTACTCAAAGTCAGTTGCACGTTTATTTAGCAAGCAAATAAGAAGCAAATAAATAGTAAGTGTCTACCATACCGCAGGACTTTGGCAGTGTTCAATGCAACGCAGTTTTAAAACCTACGGGTGTGAATCCAGGGATTAGAGAGTTTTTGCCCAACATAAATGCAAATACGGTGAACGTTAATATCACGTGACCTAGTACTGCGCGTGCTTTTTGTGTTACGTACAATTTTAGCGTTACGGTATTCCTTTATTTGAAAACAAATACGGTAAAAAATACCGTAACGTTATTTTAGTGACATAGGGATTTTTTACTAAATATGTTTTTTATACTGACACTATTGGTAGACCTTTGACGGTTATGTAATACGCAAAGATTCAAAAAGCACCGTTTAATAAAAATATTAATATGAGAAACAAAATTTAATTAACATAATAATAAAAGAGACAAAAACGTACACAGGCATATACTTTCCAAGAGGTTATATCATAAGTAAGGTTATATTTAAGCATTAATAACATGTTTATACATTATATAGTTCTATAAAATGTCAAGACACCCGTTATTAATTGTTTGAGGGCACTGGAAGAACACACACTTTACGTATTGGTCTTTTAATAACACCACTATTTGTTTTTATTTGCACTACCCTTGTGGTACTGTCTTTCCCTGGTTGCACTTCTGTGATTGTATACCCAATTTCCATTGTAGAAGAGGCACGTTCTCTTCTTAGATTAAAACCATGGCACCAAGAGTTGTATTGTTACATTGTATTTTCCAGTTAGTGCAAACTTACGAGCTCGGATAAATATTCCTTGTGCCACCCCAATCTACAAGGAAACATTTTTGAAATGTTTTTTTCAACGTTTTACAAAAGATATATTTACATTTTTAAAAACATTGCAAAAACGTCTTAATGGCCAGAATTACGTTGCAAAATCAATATTAGAAAAACATTCTAAAAATGTTTAAAAAATATTATTTATAATATTATTTATATATATTTATAATATTTTACAAATGTTACAATAATGTATAAAAAATCTATAATCAACGTTTTTTTTTAAATATTGCAATATACTTAAGGGCAGTTCTACAATCATGGTATAAATGTAAGTTTAGTTATACTTGCTTTAATTTTAAAATACTGTCATATTTGGCTGTTAGTTTTATTTATACTAGCCAATAACGACAGCATTTTACAATCAAATGAAGTATAACTTAACTGACATTTATACCATTATTATAGAACCAGCTCTAAAATGCTTACAAAAGATAAATAATACAATCTTCGTGTAGTCAGTTTCATGTGGCTGTAAACGCATTTGATGCCTATAACAAAAATTAACACATTAACATAAAAGTAAAACAAACATTATTCATGTAATTACTTTATATTAATTGAAATAATTATAATAATCCTCTCAAAAGTTTCCAATTAATTAAAAATTTTTCTATTTAATGAATAGGATCCTTCAGAGTGGAAAAACGACAACAATAGAAACAACCTTTATCTGTTAAGGCCTGAACAATAAAGGTTGTTTATATTGTTGCCGTTCCTCCACACCGAAGGATATTATCTATAAAATAAAACTTTTCACTACCTCTTTGTGTAAAAACGAAAACCAGAGCTAACAATCCAAGATTTTGAAACTTTGTACACACAAAAAAATAATACTGAAAAAATTACATACCAAGATTAATTGGTTATTGAGCACGTTCAAATCTCCCATTTGGCTAACATCGTATCAATTTGATAACCTTAAAACATCACAAAGAATGGAAATCATAAAGTACATAGAATGAACGTTTTAGTGTACCACTGCTGTAACAAATAACATTATACTTCAGCAAAATTTCTTGCAACAAAAAAACAAAGAAAAACGTACCATAATAAATGCTGATATAAACTAAAAGTATCTATTTGAGTTTCACTAGAACGTTAATTAGAAAACGATTAAACTGATACACTAACGATACATTACACAGCATAGCGAGTAATACCACGGAAATTGTTGATTCTTTGAAGCTTAAAATATAATGCAATTATAATATACAAAATCGCCATCTTTTCACGCAGGTACCGGTACTTTGCGCAAACGCGATTATTAAGTACTTAATTCAAATTTGCAAGAAAGTTTTTAGAAAAACGGAAAATATGTAACAAAATTTCATATAATTGTGTTTTTGTTACAATATATAAAAGAAACAAATGTATAGGGGAAAGCAAGCAAAAGTATGATTTCTAATAAAGTAAAAACGTTTTTTATGTTACTAAAAAATGTTTTAGAAAACATTTTTAAAATATTTCAATATCAATGTTTAAATGAAATATTTTTAAAACGCAACATAAATATTTTTTTGAAAAACATTTTTTATTTCGACTATTTTAAAACGTTGTAACGTTTTTAAAACATGAAAAAAACGTTTCCTTGCTGATTGGGACCTCGTCCAAAAATGCTGCACTAGTTGCTGGAATCGTTTATAAATACTGAGACGATTTTCTTGAACATCCAACAAGGTTATTTCTGGTAATGATGTTAATGGTCGTCCGATCAATAGATGTCCAGGGGTTAGTAATTGTAAATCGTTGGAGTCTGGACTTAAGGGAGTTAATGGACGGTAAATCAAAATGGCCTCAATTTGCACCAATACGGTATAAAACGCTTCAAATGTTAAATTGTTATTACCAATTGCTCTAATAAGATGTTTTTTAAAACTCTTTACAACTGATTCTCACAAACCTCCAAAATTGGGGACTCTAGGTGGTATAAAATGCCATTGTATTCTATCGATTGTCGTCAATGTACCTTGAATGTAATTTTTATTGGTTTTTATAAATTAATATAAATCGCCTAATTTTGAGTTAGCACCAACAAATGTAGTTGCATTATCTGAATACAAGTTTACGGGTATGCCTCTTCTTGCAATAAAACGTCTAATTGCCGCTATGAATGCGTCGGTTGTTAGATCGTGAACTAATTCTAAGTGTACAGCTTTAGTAACCATACAAATAAATACGCACACATATGATTTTATTAATTTGTAATTACGCAGTCTTCTGAATATTATAAATTCATGACAGATTAGCAAGTAGTGAGATCTATGTAAGTAGAAGTAAACGATACTAATTAAAAGATGGTACGTAATGACAGTGACACGTTTTATTATTAGTCTACCCGTAATTAGCAGTTAAGGCCTCGTATTCCACTTTATTTTCCATTAAAACAAAATTGCTGGACATGCAGACAGATGGCAGAGATGGCAGCAGAAGTGGTGCTTTTGTAGCGAACAGTAAACCAAGTCATCGAAAGCTTTAACGAGATGGCGGCACAGTGGTACAAGTTCGCGTGAAAAATCATCAGCTGACGGGCAAGCTCAAGGTAGTTCAGGCTTTGTAAACAAAAAGAAAGACTTGAGTAATATTGTTTGTTTCAAATGCAAAAAGAACGGGCATTACAAGTCGAAGTGTCCCAATAACAAGCCTGAGGGTGTTTATAGTGCGGTTTTTTTGACAGAACAGTTTAGTGACACAGACTGGTATGTTGATGCGAGCATGCATTTGATTGCTAAGAAAGATTAGTTGAAAAATGCACGTAGTCCTGATTTACCTGACATTGTTGTGGCTAACCGATCGAAAATTAATGTAGACTTTGCTGGTGATATTGAAATCAAGACTGTGACAGCGGATCTAGAACATAGGATTTTATTAAGAAAGGTACAGTTTGTTCCAAGTTTGACCACGAATTTATGATCTGTTTGTCAACTCCTTAACAATGACAACAATGTAACTTTTGATGAAAAGGGCTGTAAGATTTACAATGCTAAAAGTATCTTAGTAGTAACAGCTAGGTTGACAAATAATCTGTACAAGCTAGATGTCCCAGATAGTTGTGCAGGTTTTTTGGCAAGTAGTGAAATATAGCATCGCCGCTTAGGCCATATAAACAATAACTATCTAAATAAAATGAGTGAATTAGTAGAAGGACTTGTTTTTAAGAGTCAGGCTAACGTAACTAATTGTCAAGTGTGTTGTCAAGGTAAACAAGCTCGCATACCTTTTCCAAACAAAGGTAGCCGTGCCGATAATGTGTTGCAGGTGATACATAGCGATATCTGTGGCCCAATGGAGACAGCTTCGTTAGGAGGCGCAAGATATTTTTTAACCTTTATTGATGATTACAGTCGTATGTGTTTTATATATTTTCTTAAGACGAAGGACTAAACATATGAAAAGTTTAAGGGGTTTAAGTGTTTAGTAGAAAATCAACAACATGAAAGGGTAAAAGTGTTACGGGGGTGAATATATCTGTAAAGAATTTCAAAATTGCCTAAGGAATGCTGGCATCATACATAAAAAGACCAACAACTACACACCTCAGCAGAATGATGTGGCTGAGCGTTTTAATCGAACATTGGTTGAAAAAGCAAAATGTCTAATGTTTGATGAGAATATTTGTAAATTGTTATGGGCAGAAGCATGTAATGCTGCTTGTTACCTCAAGAATCGTTCTGTTTCAGTAGGAATTTCAAAAACACCGTTTGAGCTGTGGACTGGCAAGAAGCCAAATATTGGTCATCTACGTGTTGCTAGGAATAAGTGGGACCAGAAGTCAGCCAAACACATACTTGTAGGTTATGATGAAACTACCAAGGGCTATAGATGCTACAACCCAGCTACAAGGAAAGTGATTACTAGTCGAGATGTGACAGTTATGGAAAACGTCAAGGAGACTACGACGCTATCAATGGATGAGACGGTAGAGATTTCGGATTCAGTGGGGGTAGAAAATAAGCATAATTATTCAATCGATGACTTGACGGATTGTTCGATAAGTGAAGATACTATTGAACGTGCCGATAATGATGACAGCGAATATGTTCCTGATTCAGTTGATGAAGAGGTGCAATCAGATGCTACAGAACTTCCAAGAAGATCAGAGAGGTACATCAAAAAGAAAACTTTTGAAGATTATGTTACTTATTTTGGTCCAAAAAATGGTAGCGATGCATCAGATATTTATGTTCCTCCAAGAACAGTTACAGAAGCGCTTTCAGAACCAGACGGGCAGAAGTGGAAGCAGGCTATGTTAGATGAGATCAGATCTTTTGAAGAAAACAACACGTGGGAACTGGTTGATCATACAAAAAATGGGACAATAGTGGAGTGTTAATGGGTGTTTAAAGTGAAGTGTAATAGTGAAAACAAAACGAGTTATAGAGCTAGATTAGTGGCAAAGGGTTATACTTAGAAAGAGGGTATTGATTATAACGAAACTTGTGCTCCTGTAGTGAGACACTCAACTTTAAGGGTTTTGATAGCATTATCATTGCAGTTAGATTTAAAAATTGTACATCTAGATGTAAAGACTGTATTTTTAAATGGTGTATTGAAAGAAAATGTGTATATGAGGCAACCTGAAGGTTTTGTGTTGACATTTTTGGCAACCTACAAGTTTACAATCTTGAGGTAAATGGTTTGGTCGTAAACAATTTAAACATAATTTAAGATTACGTGATTGTTGGTATCGCTCTTGTACACTAAGACTTAAAAATTGTTCGCAACTATAAATAGGATGATCTTTTTTACATAAATAACATGTAACCTTGTTAACTTGAGTTGTACAAACTTGTGATAGATTTTTAAATTTAAAGTTTGGATAGGTTATATTTGATTTTGAAACTTTATCGTGTTGAAGTTTTTGTAGTAACTCCCAGTTGACCTGTAAAAAAATATTCATATCAGCCAATTTAGGAGTTTTTAATTTTATTCTACAAGTCTCCCACTCCCAGCGTGTAATTGGGTCTAGCTTACTAGAAATTATATAAATGATTAAGGAATCCCAATATTTTACTGGTTCACCAATGTTTTCTAAAAAATGCAATTTTATTGTAATATTGTCAAATCAATTTCGTAAGTCATTGTGCGCTTCTCTAGTGACATTCGGATGTTCCATAATAACTTTAATATGATTATGAATGATTAAACCATTATTTTCAAAACGGTCTTGAAGTAATTGCCATGCTTTCAGTAACTTCAATTGATTTTATTATATTTGATGCCTCGCGTTCTAACGATGATTTTAAATAGTAAAATTTTTGTGTTGAAGATAATGATTCATTGTTATGAATTAAAGCACTAAACGCGTCTCGAAATTCCAACCAACATTCATATTGGCCGTTAAAACTAGGTAATTCTATTGTAGGTAGTTTTACATCAAGATCATGAGTTGATTTGCAAGAAAATACACGAGCTTGATTTTGACTTGATGCTGAATCTAAAACTAACTTTATGCTGCTTGCTAACTCAAAGTATGAGTTTTCAAATGATTCGCGGCAGTTTTCATCAGTACAATTAATAATATCGCTATAATCGTCTTCGTTTTGAGCATTACTCATTTGTTTAATTACATTCAAAGTTTCAATTTCAGACTGAACATTATTGAATTCGCCTAAAAGTAGTTCTAATTTACTTAATCTTAATTGTAATTGGGTAATAGCTTGTTCATTTAAATTACTTGCGTCTAGTTTTTTAAAATAATTGTTTTCATGTGTTAGATGAGCCTTAATTTGACTTCTTTTTGCTTTTAATACGTTAACATCGTTATCGGCCATTGTGATTATAGATAAATAAAAATGGAAATAGATTGGTTTAAATACAGGTATTAAAAGGTAATAGAAAAAAAGGAAACAATCCTACCACTAGTTTTTCAAAATGTCGGCTTTTCGTTCCGACTCGAAGGACCATTATGTGCGGTACTGTCGCTCATTTGCCTTCTTATGATGCACGATGAATTTTTAGTAACTAAAATCACATCCTTGTAACTAACGCACTAATTTAATTGGACTGTATAAATTGAATTGAATACGAAAACTTCTGTTATAATTGTATACTAATCAAAATCGTACTTGTTTCATAGAAGTTTTAATTGCTACTGCCTACTATGTACAATCCTAATTTCTAAAAGCATTCCCTTTAGTACGGACATGCGCAGTTTATATATATATACACATATAATTTGGCTGAAACAAATACTAATTCATTGTTTATTAAATTTACTAATTAAAAACTGAGACAAATAGAAGAAAAAAATCGAAAAAAAACATGACAGGAACTTTATTGATTTAATGACCTATTGAAAAATAAAAAAAATTCATCAGATTATAAAAATTATCGCTCATAGCCGTCATTCAGACTCCCTAAATTACTGCTTTTTGTTTTTAAATTTAAGTTATCATTTGTAGTTTCATATTTTAAGAAATTTTTTCACAAAAAAACCAACGAATCCTCAAAAATGTATTATACTTTAACTTTTGAACGAACATTAGCTTTTAGGTCTTTTAAAAAAATATTTTAAACAGTTTATGCTCTGCTCAGAACTTTTTGTAATTGTAAGTGCAACAAATCAAAATGTAAAAATAAGAATTTTTGCTTTGCGGTTTTGTTAATTATATTTGACAGGTTTTCAATAATTGTACTCATAAGATAATTTACAACGTTGATTTTTAGAATTATAGGAGCGTTTTTATTCGACGCGGTCTACATTAGGATTTTATTAAGACTTTATCTTAACGTTAATATTACTTACTCAACGTTTATTTAAAGAGTGAGGTAAAAGTTCTATAACTTATATACTCTTCAAAAAGAACTCTAAATCACGCGTACGAGGTTTAAGCATTTTTTTTACTTGAGCATAGTTTTGCTCAGTGTAGGCACTTTAACTAATTGGATTTTCAAAACTACAAAATTAGTTACTGTTAATTTCCATGAATGAATCATGCAAGTTAATGTATTGATTAAATGTAAGTATATCAAAAAAACTTATTATTGTTTCTAAAGATGATAAGATACTTATCGCAAAGGGTTCAGTTAAAAAAAGTTAAATGGAGTTGTGTTTTTGTTTATATCTCGTATTGCATGTATTTACGCTCAAGGTCATGCAAGTCTAGTTTTTGTCACCAGAAAAGCCGTAAAAATGCGAAACATCTACGGCGATTATTTATCAGGTTTTAGCGACCTAGACCGTACTACATTACCACAGACAAATATAAAAATAACAAAAAGGCAAACTAAAACATTATGTTACTTTTAAAAAACAATCTAGATAATTTCATGAAAGATAACAGAAAAATCAAGTGATATAAATGAATTATCTATGTAATTTCATCTAGATAATGCACAACACTGGTTATTTTTAACTTTGTCTATAGGGTCGTACTCATGTGGGATTATTTTTTATTAGCACACACTTTGCGTGCTTATTTTTTTATTAATCCCGACGCACTCCTTCGTATCTGTTAGTTTTACTGTGGTTTTACTATTCCCCTTCCCTATTTACGCAACACGCTGCCCACTTCTTAATGTCACACACAAAATACGTACGAGGCAACCTCAAAAATATCACGCGCTACACACAAATAGTCTACGTTAATCCCGTATCATTACATATATAATGTTGGCGTTGCACTACTTCACCGTTATGTATATCACGCAGAAAATCTTCGCCCAAAGCTCCTTTACAAATTAGGCGAAGTATTACATTTCAATCGTAATCAGTGTGCCTTTTTAAACTTTCCATTTGGTTAGTACAGTAATCACATAGAGCATTTAAATGATTTTTCACCAGTGTGTCTAGGCATATGAACTTTCAATTGGTACATTAGGTAACTGCAATAATCACATATGTATGTTAGCAGCTTATATATTAAGTTAATAATTACTATTACTTGTGCTACACGTGTTACGTATAAACTATAATTTATAAGAAATCGTTGACGATGAAGTCATCAATACTCAACAAAGTATGATCTAATGTTAATTCAGTGAAAGCAAAGACCGTAACACGTGTAGTAGTAGACATTATTTTGTATTCGTAAATATAGAATTAGTCGCTATTGTGTATTATTGGCGATAATATGGTACTTTTTAAATGCGAATAAAAGTGAGTCAATCGATAACATGTATATTCTATTTAAATGGTCTCTCACCAGTGTGCGTACGCATATGCCTTTTTAAATGTTAAACTTGGGTGCTACTATAATCATATATTGGATTTGAATGGTTTCTCATCAGTGTGTGTACGCATATGCTTTCTTAAATACCACTTTGTGATACAGCAGTAATCACATATATTGCATTTAAATGGTTTTTCACCAGTATGCTTATACATATGCTTTTTTAAATGTTCCAATTGGCTGCTACAATAATCACATATATTGCATTTAAATGGTTTCTCACCAGTGTGCTTACGCATATGCTTTCTTAAATTCGACTTGATGGTACAGCAGTAATCGCATATATTGCATTTAAATGGTTTTTCACCAGTATGCTTATACATATGCATTTTTAAATGTTCTAATCGGCTGCCACAGTAACTGCATATATTGCATTTAAATGATTTCTCCCTAGTGTGCGTACGCATATGCATTCTTAAGTTATCCTTAGTGGAAAAGCAGTTATCACATATATTGCATTTAAATGGTTTCTCACCAGTGTGTGTACGTTTATGCTTTCTTAAATTTTCCATTAGCTTACAAGAGTGATCACATATATCGCATTTGAATGGTTTCTTATCAGTGTGTGTATACATATGCCTTCTTAAACCCCATTTTGTGATACAGCAGTAATCACATAGAATGCATTTAAATGGTTTCTCACTACTGTGCCAATGCATATGCCTTTTTAAATCCCACTTGCTAGTACTACAGTAATCACATATATTGCATTTAAATGGTTTTTCACCAGGGTGCGTATTCATATGCCTTTTTAAATGTGCTATTTGGTTACTACAATAATCACATATATTGCATTTAAATGGTTTCCTACCAGTGTGTTGCACTTGCAGATGTCGAATTAAAATCATCTTTTTGTTAGTATTGAAGTTGCAGTTGTAGCAACAATAGAGTTCAATTTTTGAAGGTTCCTCGATGCATACAGGCACATCCTTATTGATTTCCAGGTGGTCATCACTAATGAATTGCAAGTTTGAAAGTTCGACTTTAATGTTATTGGCTCTCAACTCCTCCTCTTTAATTACACCTTGTTGTCGTAAATTTTTTACAATCTTTTCGGTTTGTATACACAATTGCTTAAATTCATATATTTCATCAATGGCAATCATACATCTGTTACAAGCAATTGGATTCGGTGTGACGCTTAGATCCTGCAAGAAACCTTAAGTTACTCGATGGAATATAACCAGTTGTACTTACAATCTTTGGTAGAAAGTTCAATAATTTGAATTGTAGCATTAACTTATTGTCGTTATTAAGAAAGTAATACATCTCGGTTTCTACTATTTGTAGTGAACAAATTCGACAAGTTTTTGTTGATTTTTCTTCCATCTTTTCGCAGATTTCTCAGTGTTACCACAGGTGTTACTCAGTCAGTTGCACGAAGTGTCTACCATACCGCAGAACTTTGGTAGTGTTCAATGCAATGCAGTTTTAAAACCTACGGATGTGAATCCTGAGATCAGAGAAAAGATATATTTAGAGGGGAAACTCCAAAGATAATGTAAGGAAAATGCAGCACTCTGCAGCACTCCGTGTATAAAAAATGGTATGATTTTTCCGATATTATCGACATCTATGTTTGACCCAAGAACTATTTTTTTTTAATTATAGATATCTACACAATACTACCGTAGCGTCATCTCAAGGTTATATTAATTAACATTATATATATAATAATATACATTTAAATTTTATAAATAAAACAATTATTTTAATGTGAAATACTATTTATTTATGTAAAAATTCTTAACAAAATCAACATAAGACATAAAAAATGTATATACATATATAACTAGTTTTGGGTAATATAGTTGGACCGGCGGATCTTTACAATTATGGCCGCCACAACATTCGTGTGAATCAAGATTTAAAACTGAAGTCAAATTAGCACTTACTTACATAAATATATTTGTCATTTTTAATGTCAAAAAAATTTGAGGTTATATAAAAAAGTTGACAGGATAAATAAAAAATTTCTCTAAACATCTAATTTTTTATCAATAAAATTTATCTTTTCATCTTAACGATTTTGCATACTATTTTTATGATTGTACAAATCATTAAAATTATGCAAAAAATAAAAATAGGCTTTTCTACAATACAATTTATAACTAAGTATATAACTTAAAAATTAATAATTATTACTGTCTTTGTACATGTATAAGCAATTACGGATTTTTATTTTTAAAGTTTCAGGTACATATATCTGTCGTTTTGGTTTTAATACAGGATCTTTTTTTACCAGGTGATGATAAAACAGGATTTTCAATTTTCTCATGTTTAATGCTACAAACGGTTCGCTTAGAAGTATTGAATGCGATTGCAACCCTCTAAAAACAAATAAACGTAAATAATACAACGTAGAAAAATTGTTATAGTTTTAATCTTACGTCTTGAACACTATTAACAGATTCTATAGGCCCTCCATTTTTTTTCTTTTTGAAAATACGCCAAAAGATGAACAACCTTCTGTCGGGATTGACTATTCAATCGATTGCCAGGCATAACCTAAAATTATAATCTAAATTAACTAAAAGTTATTTAAAAATATTGTACTTACGAGATTCAACAATAACCAGTATTGAATGCAGATTTCTTGAAGTAATAGAGAACAACGAGAATCAATTTTTACAAGCAAAGATACAAAATAACACAAAAATACAAATGATACACAAGTATCATTTAGTATGTCATTTACCTTTTAAACTTTACACGTGCTTATACCCTTATACTACTCTAATCAGATTAGTGTAGTACAAATGTATGTTTAGTAATCGACAAACGGGTATTTTATCCTTTTTCATCTTCAACTTTTACTAATAACGTGTTTCATTAATTGAATTTTACGGAATGAAATCACCTGATAGGCTCTATCCTTGTTATAATGTGAAATCATAAATGCTACTACAATAACGTATGTTGTTCACGTTTACATACAGGTGCAAAGATCCGCCGTCCCAACTATACGTAAATTCTATTAAAAAATGAATGTTTCTTATTAATCAAATGGTTTCTATATAAACGATTAATTTGCAATTTTTGCAATTAAAATTCTCATTGATTAGAAAGAAACATGAGTATCATTTTTGAATTAATTATGGTGATTTAAAACCCCATCTCGCGCGCATACCTATGCGGTGAATTGAAAATATTTGTTATGTAAAAAAAAATTTTTACTCAAACAATTATTTAAGGTTTAAAAGTGTGACGTTATCTCACGACTTTTATCGTCGCGATTCGCAATAAGTCATCCAAAAATGTCAACATGACCGATAAGGCACAAAATCGCTAATCTAACTAAGAAACTATAACGTTATCGCGTTCTTGGTATTCATAGTTATGATTAGTGTGCGTATTTTCGTAGTTAAAAATACGTCTAGAAATAATTTTGTTTTTATCACATTCCTCTGATGAAATGTAAATACGAAACGTATAAAAATTCTTAATGAATTTGCAAAACTGACGCGTTTACAAAACCTTTTTTAAAAAACGATTTAAATAATTTTTAACTGGTTATAATCGATCATCTCTTATGATTTAAGCAATAATAGAATCGTCAAAAAGATCAATCAATAATTCTTCAAAAGAAGTATCACTTTATCAATTCTTTAATTTAGTAAAATGTAAATTCTGATTACATAGGAATACCAAAATAAGCTTTTCGTATTAACTTTTTTATCGACTGTACATGACGATTACCATCTCTTATGTAGTTGCATTGTTTCAGGCGCCACTTAAAAAATCGGGAAGAAAGTATAAAAAACTCGATAAGGAGGGCCAAAGAACGCCGGGATCAAGAAGATAAAAAAATGAAATAATCTAAATTTATTTTAATTGAATATAATTTGGATTATTATTTAAAAATATAGTTTTATGTAATAATAATTTGTATTTTATTTGATAAAGTAATTTTTATTCATTACGTCAAGTCGCAAAGGAGTACGTTAAGTCTGCTTACTGAATAGAAAAAACCACAAAGTAGATGTACTTTAACTGGAAATGGTACTTTTCTTGATAAAAATATAATATACATATATAGTACATATCCTACAGCCATCTAAAAGGGACGTCCCGTTGCGGATACGCAAGGATGTCCTATAAGGACATCATAGGGATGCAAACACTTGTGACAAAAGAACGTCCTATGAATGTCCCTAGGACGTACACAGAACCAAAATGGGATAACTTTAGGACATTCATCAGTGATCCGCAACATCATGTCCCCGGGACATCCTTGTGTTTGTTGGGTACGGAGAGTATTTCTGCTTAAGTCATTTTGTTAGATTTTCGTTTGCTTTTTGAAGTTATCGTTTTCTTTATTACCTTTTCAGAGTTTAGATTATGGCTTGTTTTACAAGTTGATAACCTAACTTTTGAGAGTTCTTGGTTAGATTTCGGTTGCTTGTTTGAGTTTTGCGATTTATCTCACGACCTGATAAAGCCCCTTACGAAAGTGGGCGAAACGTTGGCAACTTCGGTTACAACAATGACACGTCCAAACCCGGAAGACATTCTTATCATAGTATGTTCGATGGAGACTTAATTTAGATAAAAAATACTTTTTAGATTTCTTAATTAATTAGGCGTTGCCATTTTAGAGCAATTTCTTTAAAATGCAGCATCAGAAAGTAATAGTCATATATTTTGTATGAAAGCGCTAATTTTCAAATTGCTCAAACTCATTTCATTTGATTTAATTTTCTATCGATTTGCACTAGTACTTTTTTCTCCTAACATCTACAGTTATGAACGAGATATTTATAAATTTTCAATTAAATCGCAACAAGCATTATTTTAATCAAACAGGTTTTTCTAGTCCTGGCTATTTGTTTTTATTTTAATAGAAGAAAAAAATTAAAAATTTTATCACACGATCAATATTTTGATGTACCAGACGTTCGTGTTAACACAATTGAGTTTCTGACAACTTTCCTACATTAGCAACTCTGTTTGTTTAATGTTTCTAAAGTTCAGCACATACATTTTACCAAACCCACTTGCCACCGCTTTTACTCTGTTATTTCTTATAAATTCACTTTTCTTCATTCAATGTGATTATGTTTTCTTTATCTGCGGCACAGTTCACTACAAATAAATTTACTGTCCGATCTGGCACATGCAGCACACTGCTAAGTGTTATTTTAAACCCTTTGCTATCACCCAAAGCTTCCAATTCTAGTTTACCAACACCACGGCATTTATACTACCATTGCCAATTTGAATTTGTTTTTTCTTTTCAATGTGCCGTCTTCAGAAAAGCAACCACGTATGTGACACATATGATCACTGGCTTCAGTGTATACTAGCCAATCTTCAACGTTTATTTACCGATGCAAAGCAGATGCAGTACTATTTTTAACTTTGCCCTTATTCAGTCTGAATCTGTACTCACCAATAAAATGCCCCGATTTCTTACAGTCATTACATCTCTTTTCTTGTTTTTTAACTCTGTTTACATTGTCTTTGTATGTGACCATAATTTCTCCACCTAAAACAATTTATTTACATCCTGCCTTAAATGCATGATCTGCCGATGTTGCTTCTTTACCCTCGAGTCAGTGGCGTATTTAGATATTTTTGGGAGGGACCAAGATCAATGTTATGTTACGTAATTTGGGTAATCGGTATTAGCACTGGCAAATTATGCATAATAATAATAATCCACATTAGTTAATTCTTTCATTTTGGAGGGGGGCCGGGCCATCTGCGCTCTCCCGTTGTATACGACACTGCCTCGAGTCGCTCTTCCTCCACAAGCAGTCTCAATGTTAGTTCACTTTAATGTTTGTCCATCTGTTTGGGTTCATTACTATGCTGAAATAAAATGTTTGTACTCCTTCGATAAAGACATTTTAGTAACGATCATTTGATCTCACATACTACTACCCAGTTTTTGCTGAATTCGTGGAAACGTTTTAACTTGGTTGTGAAATTATTAAATATTAATGCTTTATTTCTATGTAAAAAATAATCAACAGCAGACTGATATACTCACAAAAACTTTTAATTCTGTAAAATTTGAGTACTTTAGGAACCTCTATTAAACGTAATAATTTAGTTAAAATAACGAATTGCAAGAGGGTGTTGATTGATTTGATTCATAGGAGGTGACATCGAGTTGCAGCCGTACTTAGTACCTAACTATTTAAAAATTGTACAAAATAATTAAGAACACAATACGTTTTTGTAACAGTGTTTTGTAACCCATCTTTATTTCAATTTAATACACAATTCATACAATTTAACGTATTAATTAATGCTAATTAATCAATTGTTTCTCATCAGTGTGCGTACGTATATGCCTTTTCAAACTATACTTGATGGTACAGCAGTAGTCACATATATTGCATTTAAATGGTTTCTCACCAGTGTGCGTAAACTTATGCGTTTTTAAACTAGACTTGGTGGTACAGCGGTAATCACATATATTACATTTAAATGGTTTTTCACCCGTGTGCTGACGCATATGCACTGTTAAACGTGACTTTGTGGTACAGTAGTAATCACATATATTACATTTAAATGGTTTCTCATCAATGTGCTTACGCATATGCCTTCTTAAATAGGTCGCGGCGGTACAGCGGTAATTACATATATTGCATTTAAACGGTTTTTGACCAGTATGCTTATATATATGCGTTTTTAATTGTTCTAATCGGCCGCTACAGTAATCGCATATATTGCATTTAAATGGTTTCTCACCAGTGTGCGTACGCATATGCGTTTTCAAAATATACTTGGTAGTACAGCAGTAATCACATAAATTGCATTTAAATGCTTTCTCACCAGTGTGCATACACATATGCATTTTTATACTATACTTGGTGGTACAGCAGTAATCACATATATTGCATTTAAATGGTTTCTCACCAGTGTGTCGACGCATATGCACTTTTAAATGTGATTTGGTGGTACAGTAGTAATCACATATATTGCATTTAAACGGCTTCTCATCAGCCTGTGTACGCATATGCTTTTTTAAATCCGACATGGTTATACTGCAGTAATCACATATATTGCATTTAAATGGTTTTTCACCAGTGTGCTTATGCATATGCCTTTTTAAATCAGACTTTGTGATACAGCAGTAATCACATAAATTGCATTTAAATGGTTTTTCACCAGTATGCTTATATATATGAGTTTTTAAATGTTCTAATCGACTGCTACAGTAATCACATATGTTGCATTTAAATGGTTTCTCACCAGTGTGCGTACGCATATGCATCATTAAACTATACTTGGTGTTAAAGCAGTAATCACATATATCGCATTTAAATGGTTTTTTACCAGCATGCCTATGCATATGCCTTTTTAAATCAGACTTGGTAGTACAGCAGTGATCACATATATTGCATTTAAATGGTTTTCTACCAGTGTGTTGCACTTGCAGGTGTTGAATCAAAATCATCTTTTCGTTAGTATTGAAGTTGCAGTTGTAACAATAACACACTTCTGTTTTTGAAGGATTGTCGATGCATACAGGATCATCCTTATTGATTTCTAAGTAGTTATCCTTTATGATTTGCAAGTTTGAAAGTTCAACTTTAATGTTATCATCTTGCAACTCTTCTTTAATTCCACCTTGTTGTCGTAAGTTTCGTACAGCCGTTTCGGTTTGTATACACAGTTGCTTAAATTCGTATATTTCATCAATAACAATCATACATCTGTTACAAGCAATTGGATTTGGTGTGATGCTTAGATCCTGTAAGAAAATTTTATTTTAGTCGTTAGAAGATAAGCAGTTATACTTACAATCGTTGGTAGAAGGTTCAACAATTTGAATTGTAGCATTAAGTTATTGTCGTTATTCAAAAAGTAATACTGCTCGGTTTCTACTATTTCTAGTGAACAAATTCGACAAATTATTGATTTTTCTCTCATATTTTTGGGGATCTTATTCAGTATTGCTAAAAAAGTCAGTTGCGCTTTTCTAGCAAGTGCACAGGCAAGTGTCTGCTATACCGCCATACCACAACAGAACTTTAGCATTGTTCAATGCAACGCAGTTTTGGTCTTGGAGTCGATTACTGTATTCAGAGAGAATGTTGAGAAGTGAAACTCCGTGTATAATTTTTGTTCGCAACGACTTGTATTAGGCGACTGTAAAAAGGAGGACAGACCGAGAGGACGCTAGGAATGTAATTGCGCGAAATTTAAATATGTCACTATTATGTATTACGTTAAATGGTGTAAATTTATTTCATTATTATCTACAAGGTTTCGAACTTGAGCTAAGTTCTTTGTCAGGCAGTATATAATTATATAACTGACGAAGTTCAAAAGCTTGTAAATAATAATTAAATTAATTTACTTTAGAAAAATTATTGTTTCAAGCTTCATTTCTAAAATGTATTACATATTTGCTTCTTTATTGGTATACACAAACCAACAACCATTACATTATTTTATAATATTTAATTATCTACGTTTTGAAACATATTTTTTTAGCCTGACTAAAAATTGGATTCTTGTATTTTACATTTCAGACAACAAGTATCATGTGGTATCGTATACCTTTTCCCACTACACTAAACGTATCAACCCAATTTACTAATAAAAGCGGAATACGTTTTTCATTGCAATTTTTCTATTAAAAAGTTTGTAACACAAAGGCTTCCTGGATGAGGGATAACAGGCCTTCCATTAATACTGTTATATAAGCCTTCAGAAAATTTCAAAACCTAAGCCCGATTCTTTTGCATGGCATTTAAACTTGTTCCTCGATATTATTTTAATCTAAAAAGTAACAACTTGTTGCTACATTTTGTTACGTATAACAACGCTGACAAAAAAATTATAACTAAAATATTTATCCATACGAATCAGTCATATCGAATCAAAATATATGTTTTTCGCTCAAATATTTACAAGCATAACTTCCATGATTTTAAAAGTCAGCAATATTAGCTGCTTTCGAATTACTTATTAGAGTGCTCTGAAGTGCCTCAGAGTTAGTTACTTCGCGTTCGAATTACAACATAATTTTTGTAGTAAATAACGCTCGTCTTCTTTTCCCTGACCCCTTATGCACAATGATAAATTTTGGTGAAATTTAGATTCCAGCAGTGACATCTATGATCTAAAGCAGTGATGGGGAAACTACGGCCCGCGGAAAGGTTTAATCCGACCCGTTTAAGAGTGCCGTTGTGAGAATGTTTGAAAGCCTTCTTACTTCGACCCGCATAAAAACTGCCTGCGGCGATATTATATGCTTATAATTTTCTTACCTTTTGCTTTTTTACTATTAAAATAATAGGTAATCTTGATTAAGATCGCAGCGCCACTGTGGTGTAAATAGAAACCCGATTTAATGACAGTTTCAAATTTTTGTAGTTATTTGGTGTTTATAAAGTTGAATTAAAAGTATTTCTATCCTCTTTAATGTTAAGTATTTTTTAATTAAGAATAGTAAGTTTAATTAAAATTGGTAATGTAAGTAAAATGTACCGGTTAAGTTATTTAAGTATGATGCTGTTGTATTAATTGCATTACAGGTTTATAGTTTTACCTGTATATCGTCACGATCAAGCATTACAGTTGAATATTATATTAAATACAAATAATTAGGTTTTTTTACGTTGTTGCTGTTTGTTTCAGGAGCAATATAAATTATTTGGATTAGTTACCGTACAATGATTTAAAATGCACATGGTCTAGTGCAAATCAACTGATTATTCTTACTTCTCGCTGTAACAAAACAATAAATTAAACGTAATAGCGAAGGCTTCCACGGCCGGAGTCTATACTAAGATAAGAACGTCTTCCGGGTTTGGACCGTGTCAATGTTGTAACCGAAGTTGCCAACGTTTCGCCCACTTTCGTAAGGGGCTTCATCAGGGCGTGAGAGAAATCGAAGAACTCAAGCAAGCAATCGAAATCTAACTAAACACTTCTCAAAAGTTAGGTAATCAACTTGTGAACCAAGCCAGATTCTAACCTCAGAAAAGGTAAGAAAGAAAACGATAAACTCGAAAAAGCAAACGAAAATCTAACAAAGAACCACTACAGAGTTAGGTAATCAACTTGTGAACCAAGCCAGATTCTAAACTCCATAGAACTTCTATGGAGTTTAGAATCTGGCTCTCACGCCCAGATGGAGCTCCTTACGAAAGTGGGCGAAACGTTGGCAACTTCGGTTACAACATTGACACGGTCCAAACCCGGAAGACGTTCTTATCTTAGAATATATTAAACGATTATTGTAGTATTCAACGTCATGTAGAAACTTCAGATTTCACAAAAAAAATGGATTACCGAGATGTAAAATATAAATTATTGTTATGAGTCA
Source organism: Aquatica leii (assembly GCA_035610365.1). NCBI lineage: Eukaryota > Metazoa > Arthropoda > Insecta > Coleoptera > Lampyridae > Aquatica > Aquatica leii. Next base: position 13,959,175 of record CM069438.1, read on the forward strand.
ATAGATGGCAACGATGCAGTTATCATTTATCTTCCATAAAATTTCTATTAAAATTTAAAATGTTGTTCGTATGTCATTATTTCTATTTATCAAAAACGCCACCAGATAGCCTATTGCTTAGGAAGGATTACCTATTGTTTTTCATGCATTTTCAAAGTAATTCAAATGAGTTTATTGTGCATTTTATCGTGTATGCATTTAAAAAAAAACTCAGACGATTCAACAAATCTTTAAATTTTATACAATTTTATCGAAAAAAAAGTCTTAGTCTTATTTAGTTTAGTCTGTATTAAGTCATTATACCATAAATTTATTAACAAAATTATTTTTAAACAAACAAAATTGTTTATCATAAGTATAATTGTTTGTATTGCACCCAAGTCAGTGCCGTTTTATAGTACGGGCTCCGAACGTGCTTGCAATAATAACATTTGGTAGATATATGAGTGTTCGTATAGGAGAAAAGGCACTAAATTGTAGACCTTCTATTTCTTAGGTCTCCGCGTCAGGCCTACTTAGGCAACTTATAAATAACTGACGCACATGAATTTCAATTGGTGTATTTGGTTACTGCAATAACCACATATATTGCATTTAAATGGTTTCTCGCCCATGTGCGTAGCTATATGCCTTCTTAAATCCGACTTGGTGATACAGCAGTAATCACATATATTGCATTTAAATGATTTTTCACCAGTGTGCTTATGCATGACTTCTTAAATTTACCATTTGGTTACCACACTAATCACATATACTGCATTTAAAAGGTTTTTCGCCATTGTGTTTAAGTATATGCTTTTTTAAATGATTTCTCATCAGCGTGCACATATGCCTTCTTAAAACCGACTTGGTGGTACTGCAGATATCACAAATATTGCATTTAAATAACTTTTCGCCAGTGTGCATACGCATATGCTTTTTTAAACTTTCCATTTGGTTACAAGAGTGATCACATACATATGTTGCATTTAAATTGTTTCTCATAAGTGTGCGTACGCATGTGCTTTCTTAAGTCCGACTTGGTGATATAGTAGTAATCACATATAATGCACTTAAATGGTTTCTCATTGGTGTGCGTACTTATATGTCTTCTTAAATCCGACTTTGTAGTACAGCAGTTATCACGCCAGTGTGCGTACGCATATGCTTTTTTAAATTCTCTATTAGGTTACAAGAATGATCACATATATTGCATTTAAATGGTTTTTCACCAGTATGTATATACATATGCCTTTTTAAACTCGACTTGATTATACAGCAGTAATCACATATACTGCACTTATATGGTTTTTCACCAGTGTGCTTAAGAATATGCATTTTCAATTGCGATTTAGAGGTACAACCGTAATTACATATGTTGCATTTAAATGGTTTCTCGTCAGCGTGCGTACGCATGTGCTTTCTTAAATCCGACTTTGTTGTATAGCAGTTATCACAATAATTACATTTAATTTTTTTTTCGCCAGTGTGCGTACGCATATGCTTTTTTAAATTGTTCATTTGAATACAAGAATGATCACATATATTGCATTTAAATAGTTTTTCACCAGTGTGTATACACATATGCCTTTTTAAACCCGACTTGGTGATACAGCAGTAATCACATATAGTGCACTTACATGGTTTTTCACCTGTGTGCTTAAAAATATGCATTTTCAATTGCGATTTGGTGGTACAACCGTAATCACATACGTTGCATTTAAATGATTTCTCATCAGTATGCCTATGCATATGCCTTCTTAAATCGGACTTGGTGAAACAACAGTAATTACAAGTATCGCATTTATATCGTTTCTCGCCAGTGTGCTTAAGCATATGCCTTTTTAAATTTGCCGTTTGGTTACTACAGTAATCACATATATTGCAATTAAATGGTTTTTCGCCAGTGTGCGTACACATATGTGTCTTTAAACTATACTTGGTGGTACAGCAGTAATCACATATATTGCATCTAAATGGTTTCTGATCAGTGTGCGTACGCATAATATGCTTTTTTAAATTCGTCTTGATGATACAGCAGTAATCACATATATTGCATTTAAATGGTTTCTCACCGGTGTGTTGACGCATATGCACTTTTAAATACGACTTATCAATAGTGCAGTATTTACACATATTGCATTTATATGGTTTCTCACCAGTGTGCTGACCCATATGCACTTTTAAATGCCACTTGGTAGTACAGCAGTAATCACATATAGTGCATTTAAATGGTTTTCTACCAGTGTGTTGCACTTGGTGTTGAATTAAAATCGTCTTTTTGTTAGTATTGAAATTGCAGTTGTAGCAATAATACAATTCTGTTTTTGAAGGTTGCTCAATGCATACAGGCACATCCTTATTAATTTCCAAGTAGTTATCGCTGACGATTTGCGAGTTAGAAAGTTCGACTTTAATGTTATTATTGGCTTGCAACTCTTCTTTAATTACACCATGTTGTCGTAAGTTTCTTACAGTCGTTTCGGTTTGTATACACAGTTGCTTAAATTCATATATTTCTTCAATTGTAACCATACATTTCTTACAAGCAATTGGATTTGCTGTGATGCTTAATTCCTGTAAGAAAGTTTATGTTATTCAATAGAATATAATCAGTTGTACTTACAATTTTTGGTAGAAAGTTCAACAATTTGAACTGTAGCATTAAGTTATTGCCATTATTCAGAACATAATACTGCTCAGTATCTACTATATCTAGTGAACAAATTCGACAAATTCTTGTTGATTTTTCTCCCATATTTTCGTAGATCTTGCTCAGTGGTGCTCAAAGAGAGTTGCACTTTATTATCTTTTGTATTATCAGCACGACAGATAAATCATTGATAAATCACTTTGATCAGCATCGGTTTGGAATTAGCATGATGCTAGCAAGTGTCTGCCATACCACAGAACTTTGGCAGTGTTTAAAGCAACGCAGTTTTACTTTTGACTTTTTTTAGTTGGTATTAAAAAACCAGAGAAAGCGTTGTTGATAAAAGTGAGAAATATGATACTTTTCCTTAATAATGTTTTAATTCGTTAAATTTAATGTAAGTAGCTGAATAAAGCAACATATACACAACTATAGTAAATATATAAAATCCTATATATAATAATTAAAATGTTTTGTAATAAACGATTTTCATTTCATTTCTACATAAAGTTAGGTTACACTTACACTTAAAAAGAGTTTTAAAAAATTCTTCGGCAGCTCAGCTCTTATTGCTACATCTAGTGTTGTAACAGATACTTTTTTTCTAGTATCTAGATACAGATACAGATACTTTTCATAAATCGTATCTAGATACAGATAAGATACTTTTCCAAAAAAAGTATCTAGATATAGTTACAGATACTTTAAGAAAGTATCTAGATACATGTCAGATACATTTTTAACAAAATCTTGAAATAAAATTTAAAACAAAGGTTCAGCTGAAAACACAATAACAGTATCCTAGGCAGCCCATTACGTCTTATTGACGTCAAAACTACGAGACGTCATTAAGACGTGTCAGTGTCGTCATATGACGTCAGTGTGCTGCTTGGGCATTAAGCAAAACATTACCTTATCAATCTTAACTGCATAAAACAATACAAATTTACAAATAAAGGTTATTTTGTTTTAAAATTAATAGGAAGTTAAATGTCTCGTCATTATATATTTCGACGTAGAGTTAATAGTAAACTACTAACACAAAAAAGTTTCTCCACTTCTTTGCTCTATTTGAGCTAATGAAGAAATTCTGTGTTGCCATTTGACTTTGTCGCGATTCCTTGCATAAACTATAAAACTTCGACAATGACCACAATTGTACTCATAGTTCTACAAAGTTGAAAATTGTTTTCCTTTTTCAAAGTATTATGAATTTGGTTTGTTTGCATAAATGCTAACACGTCACATTTCTCAAGTAATACTAGATTATATAAAGTGTAAGTTTATACACTGTTTTCCTCAAAATTCCGCAACATTTTATAATACCCACAAAATACCAGTTACTACATAAAATCTCCAAATTTGGTAGAATTCCACTAGAATTGGCGAAGCTGAAAGAATTGCACTCGTAAAACACCGAATACAAAGTCTCCAAATTCAAATTGTAATGTACATGATGTACTGACAGAAAAAAACTACTGCGGTGTTTAGAAAAAACTTGTATAATTTACAATTTCAGCAAGAAAAAGTATCTAAGTATCTAAACCACTCAGATACTACGAAAAATGTATTTAGATACAGATACAGTTACATTTTGTCCAGTGTATCTAGATATGTAACTAGATACTCCAAAAGTATCTAGATACTGTATCTAGATACTTGTATCTAGATATGTCACAACACTGGCTACATCTATTTATTCGTTATGTATCTGTATGTAGATACAATTTATGAAAAATATCTATATTTGTATCTAGATACTAGAAAAAAAGTATCTTTTACAACACTGTAAAACTAACAAACTAAGGTCAAATTATAACAAATAAATAGATGTAGCCTCTATGGATGTAGCAATAAGAACTACTACTACATATTACGTACCTGATTAATACTGCTCAGTAAAATAAATTTGTTAGACATGTCCTAGTTTTTCTTGAAAATTTTTTGATGTAAAGGTATTCAAGTTTCATATGGTTGAAAAGAGAAAAAAAGACTATCAAATGAGTATAATAAAGACGTGCCTTGCCATTTAAAAAAATGTAAGTGTTATTCGTTGCGATTTTGTTTACAGGTGGTAGATAACTAAGTGATAAACAACTTTTATTTACAACTTTTTCGTGTAAAGTGCATATTTATCGACCTGTATAATATATTCCATACTTTTCGGACACACTGGTGAAAAATGATTTAAATGCAATATATGTGATCATTCTTGTAATCAAATGAACAATTTAAAAAAGCATATGCGTACGCACACTGGCGAAAAATCATTTAAATGCAATCATTGTGATAACTGCTGTACTACAAAGTCCGATTTAAGGAGACATATGCGCACGCACACCAATGAGAAACCATTTAAGTGCATTATATGGGATTACTGCTATATCACTAAGTCTGGTTTAAAAAGACATATGTGCACGCACACTGGTGAAAAATTATTTGAATGCAATATATGTGATTATTGCTGTACTATTAAGTCTGATTTAAGAAACCACATGCATACGCACACTGATGAGAAACCATTTAAATGCAATATATGTGATCACTCTTGTAACCAAATGGAAAATTTAAAAAGGCATATGCGTATGCACACTGTCGAAAAATCATTTAAATGCTGTTATGTTATGTTATTATGGTTAAAGTAGTAATCCTTATTTGTATTTTATTTATTGTTTATTTTAATGCTTAACATTACAACTAATTCCTTAAAGCTAACCTTTACTTTATAGCTTTACTTAATCGGTCGCCATCTCTGGTACCTACTCTCTATCACGCATGCTCCTCTTACATTCTACATAATATGCTATGTTGCCATAATGTGCAACTTATTATTACATCTCCCTTTCTTACTTTTTTTTTTTTGAAGTAAACTATATTCTACACGTAGTCTTTTAAGTATACTGGTTTCCTTATACATCTACCACTTCTACTTTTAGTTTTATCTACACAACTACTATCAAAACTTTCCTTAATAGCTAACCTATCATCTAGTCTACTTAAATTCTTATTTACTACCTCTTCCTCTAAATATTTTTGATTTGATACTTGTATATTGTTAGAAGGTATAAAGCTTTCTAAAATATCATTATAATTCTGGTCGTTTACAATGTTTTTGTTTACAAATTTTCGTAAGAATTTACGGTTTCTTATATAGCATTTACCATTTCTTTCAACTTGAACTATATATGATCTCGGACGATCCAAATCAATTTTAATTATTTTTCCTGGTTCCCATGTTTTATTTTTTAGTTTGAATCATTACATTTGTCACGTGGTTGCAAATCAGGTAATTGTTTTACATGTACGTCATAATAATGTTTTTGTACCTGCTGATTTACTTTCAGGTGTTGATTATACTTTCTTATGTCAAAATCGGGTTGTAATAGTTTCTCATCTATTGGTAACTGACCTTTTAGGGATCTACCAAATAACATTTTTGCTGGGGATGGTAAATATATACTTATTGGGGTGTTTCTATACTCTAGCAATGCAAGATATACGTCTTTTTCATCATCTATTGATTTCTTTATTAACCTTTTTATAGTCTGAACGTGACGTTCTATAAACCCATTAGACTGTGCGTAATAAGGAGTACTTGTTTGGTGAGTTATTTCCCATTCACTCATAAATTTTTGAAAGTTTCTGTTTACAAATTGTGGTCCATTATCGGTATATAATATTTCTGGTTTACCATGACGTGCAAATATAGATTTCATGTTATGAATCATAATTTCATGAGTAGTGTCATTGTTAAGACAAGTAATTTCAGGAAATTTTGAAAAAAAATCTACAACTACTAAATATTCCTTGTTTCTGTAATGAAATAAATCCGCTGCTACAAATTGCCACGGTCTATTAGGAGTTTCTTTACAAACCATAATTTCTTTTTGTTGAGTATTTTGATATTTTAAACACGTCTGACAATTTTTAACTACATCAGTAATTTCTTTACCAATGAAAGGCCAAAAAATTAAGCCTTTTGCCCTTAAGACAGTTTTAGAGATTCCCATATGGTTATAATGTAAACGATTTATCATTTCTGATCTTAAAGATATTGGTATTACAATCTCCGTGTTTCTAAAAATAAGATTTCTTGCCTCAACTAATTCGTGCCTGTAATTCCAATACGGTTTAACACATTCTTTTAATTGCCTTTTATTTTTTGGCCATCCTTCTTTAATGACTTTACGCACTTCTTCTAATTCAGTATCTTTCTTAGTTTCCTCTACAACTTTTACAAATTGTTGTTTACTTATGCTTACATAGTCTATAAGATTAACTTGTGCCTCAACTTCAGTTTCTATTATTTCAAAATTTTTATCATCATAACTGCTTCTTGATAACGCATCAGCTAAATAAAGTTGTGCTCCGGGTTTGTAATTTACCGTAAAATTATACATTTGCAAATTCAACAATAATCTTTGCAAACGTAGGGGACATTTATTTAATGGTTTTTTAAAAATAGATTCTAAAGGTAAATGATCAGTTTCTACCAAAAAGTGCCTACCATAAAGATATTGGTGAAATCGTTGAGAGCCAAACACTATTGCTAGTAGCTCCTTTTCAATCTGAGCATACTGTGTTTGAGTTTCGGATAATGATTTAGAAGCATAAGCAACTGGACCTCCTCTCTGCAAAATCACTGCTCCCAAGCCCTGTTTAGAACTATCTACAGAAAGAACTGTATCTTCTGTCGAGTCATAATATTTGAGTACTGGACTTTTTATTAATATTTCTTTCAAACTCTTGAATTCTTTTTCATGTACTTCCAACCATACCCATTCTACATTTTTTTTTATCAATTGCCTCATATTGTATGTTAACTGCGATAAATTAGCAATAAACTTCGATAAATACGTAACCATTCCTAAAAACCGAGATAATTCTTTTTTATTTTCTGGACTAGGTATCTGTTGAATAGCCTCAACTTTATGACCATCAGGTTTAATACCAGATTCTGTCAAAATATGTCCTACATATCTAATTTCACTTACACCAAATTTGCACTTTTCTTTATTCAATCTTATCCCTTTTTCTCTCATTTTCTTAAATACAAGTTTTAAAGTTTTGTCATGATCCTCTCTTGTTTTTGCATATATTATTAAATCATCAATGACTACGTTTATCTCGGGGGCTTCCATCCGATCGAAACTCCATCCGCTTGAGTCAAATCAATCCTCATTTCAAACTAAAGTGTTGTTGTCGACAAGCGCTTGTTCCGATTGGATAATCTTCGTTTCAGGCCATTTCAATTAAAAAAAGATGGAAGTAGCATAAAAAGGAGATAGCTATAATTTTTTATAACTAACTTCACTCGGGCGCGAAGTGAATGAAACACGTTTTTTCGTAGATCTCTGTGTTTTTTGGTTAAATATGGACGTAAAGAAGAGATATTGTAATAACAAAAAGAGGAACGTGTGGGGAAGTGAAGACGTCCGTTATTTTATTAACTTAATTAAAGAGAGACATATAGTCGGACTTATGGGTAGCAAACGTTTAAGAGTGAGCGACATCTTTAAGACCCTGGTGATGGTTTTTATTTAAAAAAATTCACTAAAACTGTTTCACTTCTTAGTCTTACTGTAGTAGGGCATTTATCCTTGTCCTACGACGCTGACGCCATTTCATCAAAAGTATAATATTATTATTCACCATATTACACATTAAAAGGTATAGATTACAAACTAAAACCATAGCAGTCATTTTCCGTTTTAATATCATGTTGTTCGAGATAAATATTAATTTAACGAATAAGAATGAATGTAGGCAGAGGTAACAACAGCTGATTATACTTCAATCCAATAGCGTTGATGTCGTCAATCGGGACCTTTACATCCACTTCACTCAATTCAAGCCGGCAAAACTAGAGGATCGGATTGTCTCGTCGCATCCGATGGAGAAGTCAAGCACACCTGTTTATCTCGTACAATTGAAGTGGATGCATACGATCGGATAGACTTTCGATCGGATGGAAGTCCCCGAGATAAACGTAGTCAATGTACGTTTTTACCCCTTTTATGTCTTCAAAAATTTGACTGAATACTCTATGAAAAATTTCCGGTGCACAAGATAACCCAAAAGGTAACCTTAAAAAACAAAACCGCCCAAAAGGAGTTGCAAATGTTGTCAGTCTAGAAGATTTCTCATCCAACAACACCTGCCAAAATCCTTTATTTGCATCTAACACTACGGTAAAATATTTGATGTGTTTTAAGTCATCAGTGAGTTCCTCAAAAGTTGGTAGTTGATGATGTTCCCGCAATATTGCTTTGTTTAAATTTTGTGGGTTTAAACAAATTCGTAATCTGCTATTTGGCTTATTTACAATTACAATGGGATTAATAAATTATGTAGGTTCTGTTACTGGACAAATAATTTGTTCTTTAACCCTTCTATCTAATTCTACTTTTAACAAATTTAATTGTTGGTAAGGAATTTTTCTACAAGGAACCACAATTGGTTCATAATTTTGTTTTAATTTAAACTGACACGGTTTCATTTCTATTTTACCTATTCCCTTAAATAAATCAGCATGTACCTGCACTATTTCATTACAATTTTCAGCTTCTTTAGTAATTGCATCAACATTTAATTTTATTAAATTTAATGATTTTATAGTATTTATACCCAAAATTGGTACTGATTTCTTGTCAGTATCTATTATTACAAACTTGATTACACTGGTTTGACCATTTACTTCTGTTAATAAATCAAAAGAACCAGTAACTTTCAGTTTATCACCACCGTAATTTCTTACTATATCAATACAGTTTTTTTATTTTACCTCCTAGGTTTAATGTATTAAATATATGCTTTGGAATCACATTAATCTGAGCTCCAGTGTCTAACTTACAATTTATTATTTTATTTGAATCTAAAATTTTGATTCTTTGAAACCAATCTGAATGCTCATTATTTATTTCTAGTGATCCCAACACATATTCATGCATTTCATCAGTATTATTATCAATGTTTTCAGAATTTTCAATAACATGCACATTTTTAATAAATTTTTTACAATTTCTAGCAAAATGGTTATACCTTTTACATTTGCTACAAACTCTTCCATAAGCAGGACATTTTCTTCCATGTATCAATCCACATCTGCCACAAGACTCGTTGCTAGTTGATGCCCAACTGCTTCTCTGCTGTGCTTGATAATTCTTTTCCTCTCTACTGCGAGTATTCCATGACGTATCCCAACAAACACAAGGATGTCCCAAGGATGTCCCGGGGACATGATTTTGCGGATTACTGAATGTCCCAAAGTCATCCCATTTTGGTTCTGTGTACGTCCTAGGGACATTCATGGGACGTTCTTTTGTCACAAGTGTGTGCATCCCTACGATGTCCTTATAAGACATCCTTGCGTATCCGCAACGGGACGTCCCTTTTAGATGACTGTAGGATATGTACTAGGTATATATGTATATTATATTTTTAATAAAAAATAACTTTATCAAATAAAATACAAATTTTTATTACATAAAACTACATTTTTAAATAATAATTCAAATTATATTCAATTAAAATAAATTTAGATTATTTCATTTTTTTATCTTCTCGATCCCGGCGTTCTTTGGCCCTCCTTAGCGAGTTTTTTATACTTTCTTCCCGATTTTTTTAAGTGGCGCCTGAAACAATGCAACTACATAAGAGATGGTAATCGTCATGTAGAGTCGATAAAAAAGTTAATACGAAAAGCTTATTTTGGTTATGTAATCAAAATTTACATTTTACTAAATTAAAGAATTGATAAAGTGATACTTCTTTTGAAGAATTATTGATTGATCTTTTTGACGATTCTATTATTGATTAAATCATAAGAGATGATCGATTATAACCAGTTAAAAATTATTTAAATCGTTTTTTAAAAAAGATTTTGTAAACGCGTCAGTTTTGCAAATTCATTAAGAATTTTTATACGTTTCGCATTTACATTTCATCAGAGGAATGTGATAAAAACAAAATTATTTCTAGACGTATTTTTAACTACGAGAATACGCACACTCATCATAACCATGAATACCAAGAACGCGATAACGTTATAGTTTCTTTGTTAGATTAGCGATTTTGTGCCTTATCGGTCATGTTGACATTTTTGGATGACTTATTGCGAATCGCGACGATAAAAGTCGTGAGATAACGTCACACTTTTAAACCTTAAATAATTTTTTGAGTAAAAAAAATTTTTTTTACATAACAAATATTTTCAATTCACCGCATAGGTATGCGCGCGAGATGGGGTTTTAAATCACCATTGTTAATAATTATGATCTTTTAATTTCAATAAACTTTTATTAATTTTTAGTAATTCAAAATAATAATTATAAATGATGATTTTTATAAATGATAAATAAATACAAGGTACCAAAACTTACCAAATAAATTTGTTTATGCACTAAAACGCCCAAAAAGCGTCAGATAATAAAATAAAGAACAGATAAATAAAGTAGTCAGAACACCAACAAAAACAAATACAGAGTGCAAACGGTGCAAACAGAGTGTACCACTTTGATATACCAAAGGAGCGTACGGGTGTTGAGTAGGCACCAGAGAACAAGAAGGAAAGTGGGCACGCGCACTCAGATTGCATTTGTTTTTTCCCGCATAGGACATCCCATCGTACGTTTTTCATTGACATCCTGAGGACGTCCTATTAAAGACATCCTATACAGGTCCGTTTTAAAGCCCGGGATGTAAAGACATCATTTGGACATAAAACGAACGTCCCTGGGACGTCGTGTGTTTACTGGGATGTGTCTTGTTTGTGTTTCTGTGACTATGACTTGTTGATTGGTGACCTAAAATTGCTGATTTATTGTCGGTTTTTTGTGTTACCTTGATTTCTTCTACTGCCATAGTTCCTGTCCTTTCAACTAATTGCCTTATATGCATATCTGTTTGCTCTGCAGCTTTACATATACCAATTGCTTTTGTCAGGTTCAAATCTGTTTCTCACAATAACCTATCTTGAATCCTTTTATCGCTCGTACCGCAGACAATTCTATCCTTGATTAATCCATCTTTTAATGTACCATAATCACAGTTTGTTGCAATTTTTCTAAGATCATTCAGGAATGTATCGAACGTTTCACCCGGAAGTTGTATTCTTGTATTAAACTTGTGTCGCTCCACACTCGTGTTTGTCTTGGGAATAAAATAGTCATCCATTGTTTTAAGTATCATTTCAGGATCTTCTCTATTTTCTTTACTAACTTCCAGGGTATTTAGGATTTCTTTTGCATCCCTTCCCATGCAATGCATAAGTATTGCTGCTTGCACTTTTTTACTTTTTTCTGTTCCCCCTGTGGCTAACATATAAATTGCATAATCCTCTTTAAACACTTTCCAATTTTTTCCAAGATCGCCCACCATATTCATTTGCTTTGGTTGACTCAGGGATTCCATTATTCTATTTTAATTCCTTGTTCTGCACGTGCTTTTACTTATCTTAATTTCTTCCAATTAGTTTTTTGTCATCGACTGCGCCATGTTATGTTATGTTATTATGGTTAAAGTAGTAATCCTTATTTGTATTTTATTTATTGTTTATTTTAATGCTTAACATTACAACTAATTCCTTAAAGCTAACCTTTACCCCAATGAACACAAGATGTCCCATGTACATCCTCTGTATATAATTTTTGTGACCTGAGAAGTCATAGGGATGTACTTTAAAGGGCCCTATGTCCGCAATAATTATGTACTCAGGATGTAATAAATGATGTACTGTCAACATAATATAACATTCCAGGTACATCAAAATATTATATACCTAGAACGTGGTATTACGTCCCAAGTACATCGGAATATTATATACTTGCGACGTAATATTACATCCTAGGTACATCGGAATATTATATACCTGCGACGTAATATTATATCTCAGATACATTGGAATATTATATACCTGCGACGTAATATTATGCACCAGGTACATTGGAATAATATATACATATACACAGGGTGTTATTAAAAAAACCTTACACAATTTGTCAAGTTACCGATTAAAACAAGAAAACACTGAAATAGTCTTATGTTAAATGCTCAAAGGTTTTTGAAATATGATGTAATGAAGAAATCATTATTATTTTAGAGTACCTATGTTAGTTATTCCCACCGCTGAAATACATTTTTTAGTCATTATAAAAATAATTTTATTGTCGAATCCTAGTAACAAGATAATTTAAAACATTTATCATACAAAAATAACAGCGAAATTATTTGACAATGGGTAATTTACTTTTGCGGAATATACCGATATGCATTTGTGTACCTTTGATTGGAAGGCGAATGAAGACAATTTGAACATCTTCTGTGATATCTTTAAGCAGGATAAAGTTAAATAAGTTATTGATTATGTTTATGAGCTTGTTTACTGATTTATATATTTAAATTATTTAAAAATATTTTTCAATTTCTTCATAAGACCATATTTCGACAACCGTTAAGTTTTGAACATAAGTGTATTTCTTGTTTTAATCAGTATTCTAACTTAACAAAGTTTGTAAGGTTTTTTTTAAATTAACACCCTATATATAATATTTGAAAAACAAATACGTATAAACCATGTAAAATAAAAGAAAAAAATGATTTACAAACTTTCTCTAATAGTTCAGACTCACAAATATGTATAAAAAATAAAAACCTAATACAAAATTAAAATAAATTATTTTTAAAATATTACACAAACAAAAATGAACTTTTCGAATGCTCGAACAGATATAAAAAATATAAAATTTAAATTAATTCTTTTAATTTTTTTTATAAGATAAACGTTGTGACCAGTGTCGCAACCAATCAGCCACAACTTCTTCCAAATTTTTTTCTTTGATGTTATAACTCTTCGTAATTAAATCTGAAGTTAAACAAAACAATTATAAATTAATCAAAAAAAAACCTTACTCCAGCTTACTTTTTATAATATTTATAGTGTAATCTGCAGATGCGGAAGTTATTCCGTTGGCCCAACTAAGAACATTTTGCGGTCGCCTCGTTTGAATGTATTTATGTGCCCTCTTTGTCCCTGAACCACCAATACTGTACATATTGTTCCTTAAAAAACAAGATCAATTAATATATGATTAATTATTAGAACATTACTTACAAATTTTGCGCTGTTGCTATCTTCATTAATAAAGATATCAAATTCAGTGATGTCGTCTACAGCATTCAGGGGTAGCATTTTCTTGATGTCGTCGAAATTGCTTATTGTAGCCGGCTTGCTCGATTTTAGGCACTTAAAAATTTCACTAACGTGCATTTTATTTCCTCAAATTGTTTTTTCATGCCCTTTATGTCCGATAACTCCTTCTTGACATCCTTCAATACAGACAATATTTCATCGAGTTTTACTGAAAAACGATTGAATTTACTTATTTTTCATTTTTTCTGGAGTTTATTAAAGTTACCTTCCGATAGTAAACTTAACCCACTTCGCTCAGATAGTATTACGAAATTTGAAATGTTGATAAATCGGTTGTTATAAAGTTCTATAATTTCTGACATATTGTGTGTAACCTGCGTCATATCAACGGCCGGTAATGGTGCTAATGCAGCTAAAAATAATTCGAAGTCAATTTAACTAATCATAAAAATCAAAATACTCACTGTTGAAGTCTTCATCACTTGATGAGGTGGATAGACAAAATATTTTTTGAGAAGCTTTTCTCTTTCTCTTGTTGGGAACTTTTTCTTCAGATGTGTAATCCGCATCGTTTTCCCTGTTTCGGGCCGACAATGCCGTTACTGTAAAAAATAAAACAATTTCTTTTATTCAAATATGGGCCGCTGTAAAACTTTATTTTTTTGAGTCCCTTTGAGGGGCAACCAACAAGATGCATGTTCTATATTTTAGCGGATTTTTGACGGATGCAGAATTAGATTGTCTACAAATGAGACACACACAAAACCATCGGTCTTCAATTAGTTAAATAAATAGCGAGTTGATATAATAAACGGCACTTTAGCACAATCCATACGCATGAGGAAAAAATGAGGGGTTGAGCGTCAACTTAGCCCCCCAATGTTAAAATTTCTAATTAAATTAGTTGAATGAATAGCAATACAATTCCGTGAATACTTATTTTTGTAGAAATTGTTATGATGGGGGCTAAGTTGAAAGACCCAATTGGCGCTACCGCTGCATGTACCACCCTTGTACATCGGGTCTAAGACATCGGAACATCTATGTCGAGCAACAAGATTTAAAAAATTTATAAAAATTTAAAATGCCGACTTTACAATGAACAATTAAATCAAAAGTGGGTAGTTTCAATCATGGACGACATAAAATTATAATAAAATTAGCTTACCTTGAGTCTTGAGTATTATTTTCAATTTCCTAAATTTGATACACAAAAAAAAGTTCACTGCTAAATCAAAAACTTTTAGCGTTACAACCATTCTTTACCGCACTTCTAACAACATTTAACTGAATGCCAACGATGCAAACTGAATGTGAGTGAAGGAAAGAGAAACCTAGATAAATTAAAAAGACAAAAGAAGCACGTAATGATTATATGTATGTTTATTTGATTATATTATGCCGTATACGCAGAAAATACTTTTTATTTATCTACTTCATGTTTTGCGTTTATTTTAGTCATTAAGAAAAGCAACGTAAGGTTTCTCAACTCGTAAATCTAAAACTATAAAGATAATTTTACATTTGTACGTGTTTGTACATTGAAAAAGAACAAAATAAGTTTTGCTG
Organism: Aquatica leii; assembly: GCA_035610365.1. Lineage (NCBI taxonomy): Eukaryota > Metazoa > Arthropoda > Insecta > Coleoptera > Lampyridae > Aquatica > Aquatica leii. Next base: position 13,974,525 of record CM069438.1, read on the forward strand.
GGATCAGCAGCCACCAAATATATAATAGAATAGGTAAAGAAACACTATTTGACGCGTGTTCTAAGCTATAAATGTAATCAGGAAATCAGAGCAGAATAAAGCGGGCCTGATTACATAACACATTCTACATAAAACAATTTTTTTTTTGGTTTGAAGAAATTTTTCGATCAAGTTGCTGCCAAAATTTCAAACAACTAAAAAAAATAATTGAACATATTATATTTACAGCTATATTTACAAAAACCAATAGTTATAAAACAATTATGTACTGCCGATGAAATAATTTGTAATATAATTTTATGACAATTTTCTGATATCGGAATGATGTTTCAAAGTACTTCTGGAGAATGTATGACCTTTATATAAACGGGATGTCGATTTGTGTACATATAATTATGTTACATTATTTACACATCTTAGAGATATTAGCAGTTATATAAACATACTACATAAAAAAATTACGTACTGCTGATATCCTAATCAAGTAAATGATTATATTACTTTAAAAGGATATACAACGGATGTAATAATTTATAATATAATTTTATGACCAATTTCTGACATCCACAAGATGTTTATGTCAGAAATGTGTTCACTGGGACTTTATAGCTTTACTTAATCGGTCGCGATCTCTGGTACCTACTCTCTATCACGCATGCTCCTCTTACATTCTACATAATATGCTATGTTGCCATAATGTGCAACTTATCATTACAAATGCAATAAATGTGATTACTGTAGCAGGTATATCCAACATTTAAATAGGCATATGCATAAGCATCACTGGCGAAAACCCATTTAAATGCAATACATGTGATTAGTAGTGACCGGATAAATAAGCACAATTTTAATCTAAAAAAGTGCTTAAAAAGCAAATTATTTATCTAAAAAAAAGCAATAAATAGACAATAAATTAAACGAAAAAGCAGAAAAAAGCAGGTATAAACTATAAAATTCCCATAAAATAATCAGGTGATTTACATTATACGTCTTTATTAATAAAAAACATAACTTAAAATAAACATATAAAAATAAAATTTGTATGCATTAATAAAGATACAAACCAAAATAAACATTTAAAAACACAATTGCTATGCAAAACCTAACTAAAACGAGCTTTCAAAATCTGTATTGAGAGAGAACGTCAAAAACACTATTCATGTTTAAAAGTGTTGATGACTAAATATTGTTTCAAATGTTCCATTGTTAAATTGTGTCTTTTGTCGTTGAGAATATTTTTATATTGCAAAATGCTCCTTTCTATGTCAACACTTGTAATCAGTGCATATTTGAATACGGTTATGATAGCGGGATCCATGTTAAAATCAGAAACATTGTTACCAGTATGACTCAAAATAGAAGAAAGTTTTTCTAGTATTTGATATCCTATATTCTTTGATAAAATGTGTGCCAATTTCATTTTTCACTCACAAAACTAAAATTGCTTTTGATAAAAGCCAAATTATTTATAAGTTCATGTCGTTGAAGAACATTTTGGCAGTCTTGTATAGATTTGCATGTTGAGTCTGAAAATTCCATAATCAATTGTTTAAAATTCTCGAAATTATTAGCATAGTAGATAGCAGCATCCAACCAAGTTCCCCATCTAGTGAGAACTGGCTCTGGGGGTAGTGAAACATTAGGCAGCTTCTCTTTAAACATCTGCACCCTTAAAGGCGCTTTGACAAATATTTTTTTGCCATTACTGTGATGTATTTAAATAGCGTGAGTTTAGACACCGACCAAAAGTGGGAGGTTGTAACGGGTAGAACCGGTAATGTAGACAACCTTTTTGTATCTTTGTCTGTAACTTTCCAATGAACAGTGTTGGGATGTACCTAGGTAAATGTACCTAGGTACAAGTACCTAGGTAATTTTTGTGTACCTAAGTACCTAGAAAGGTACTTTTTAATTTATGTACCTTTACCTGTACCTAGGTACTTTTTAGAAAGTATCTTTGTACCTAAGTACCTAATAGAATAGGTACTTTTAAGCGTACATGTATTGTACGCTTTATATACCTATTTGTTTCGAACTTAATCACATTTGAAATTACTATACTTCCAAAAATAATACATGACTTACGCAATTTTGCCTTAATGATGCCCGAAGGGTACCGTTAATGTGTATAAAACTTTCTTGTTAAAAGTGCAAATGTAGGCAGTAACCAAACTTAAAGACAGCCCTCGGGTGAATTATTTACAACAACGTAATCGGACTGTTAACATGAGTAGCCAGGGTATCAAACCGAATGCGATAAATTTCGAAACGTACAAACTTAAATAATTTGTATAAAATAGAAGATGATTTTTAAAAAAAGAGTTTTGGAGTTCTAGGAAAAAGCAAACAATTATAACTGATTATATAACACAGTGACATTATAATAAAATTTATTACGAATCGTATTTCTGCTTATATAAACAATAAATTACATAAACATAGACGAGAACGTAAGTATAAGGGGTATAACCAACGGCAACCAACGGTATATAACAAATGCTGTAAGCACGACCACAACTAAAATTAAGGTATGTCGAATAGTAAGTCTTCACGGATAATAAGTACAAAACGATCGGTCCCTTGAAGTACTTACTAATCGATGTCAACTGTATCACTAAACTGCCATGCATTACTCTTCCCGTTCAGTATCTTATAATTTAGTCCTAAAACCTTAACAGGTAACTTGTTTGTGTCATCAACAGTGATTAATATAGTAGCATATCGTTGATTGATTTCAATCATTTTATGCATTTTATAGCTGTAATTATTTCAATCGTTTTTCAATGAGATGGCACAAATAAGAGTTGGTTTACTAAATTTGTATTTTCTATGATCATAAATAAGTACCTAAAAAGTACCTGAAATTTTAAGGTACATTTTTTTTGTACCTGTACCTGTACCTAGGTATCAAAAAATGAGTACCTGTCACAACACTGCCAATGAAACATGTTGTAAGTAAATAATTAAGATATTTTGCTTATTATTATTTTCTTGTGGCTATTCGCAAGTGCAAATACGCTACAATTACTTATTAATTTATTGACTAAAGGAAATTGGGTTCTTATGGTCTCAGCGATACGATTAAGCCTATGAGCTAAGCAAGTACAATGTATTAAGTTTTCGTAAAAAAATTTTAAATTTGATGCAGCTTTTACCATATATGCTGCTGCGTCTGAAAGCATGTGTAATACTTTTTCATGTGGCACAACTTCAGGCAAAAAAAAGTTTGCTAGTCCTTCATTAACAAACTTTGATATCGTATTACTGTTAGTTTTGCTTAATTGTTTTGAACTAATTAAAAATGATTATGTAGGAATTTTGTCATTCAAAACTCCTATAATTAAATTTGCCACATACCTTCCACAACTGTCAGTAGTTTTGTCAACAGTAAACCATACATATTTTTTTCCAATTATTGTTTTAATTTGTTGAAATACCTCTTGATACACAGGAGTGACATAGTTTTTGCAGAGGGTACTTTCATCTGGAATATGTCTTTTGCAATACTTTTCTAGAAATTGTTTAAAGGACTGATTTGTTAATTTATTTAGAGGTATGTTTGCTTTTAAGATAGCATTGCACAGATCTAAGTTGAATTCCTTTTGTTCATTAAATCCAGAAGTTGATGCTATGGATGTCCCAATTGTCTGTTGTTTGATTTTTTTCTTTTTATATTGTTCGAGTCTATCTTTGTGTAAATGTGTTTTTAAGTGCTGGGAAATATATTTTTTTACGCACTGTATCTACAAATTAAATGTTTATTAAATAACGCATATAAATATAAAAAAAACTACGGAAAACTTACAGTTTTTACGCATGCTTGACAAAAGATCTTTTTATTTTCAATTTTTAATTCTAGATGGCCTCGAATCCAATCTTCAGAGTGAGATGTTTTAGGCATTATATATTTTTGTTAATAAAAACTACCGATCGATAAGCGATAACGCACAAGATGGAATAAAATCACAACTACAACTAAACTAGAAGTAGGAGCGGTAGATTGGGTGCGTTTAGCAAAATCAGCTACTTACTATCAGCGTTTAATCATGCTACAACGCTTACCATCTAGCACTTACTGAAACGCAATGTAGCAGCTTTTTCAAAAATATCAACTGTAAAGATTGTGATTATAGCCTTTTGTTTGTTATATACAAATACAATGGCTAATTTTTATTAATTGAGTATTTAATGGAAGACGATTTTGTTTGGTTTGGGCCTGTCAATGCAGTTGAGTAGGCGTAGGAGATTTAGTACAGTCTCTAAATTATTACATAATGGTTTAACAGCAACACTTTTTTTTCAAGATTGTCCATTAATTTAATTTTACGTTAGAAAAAAAAAGTGATTACTACTAAGCGGTAAATTTTTACGCTGTCGAAGTTTAGTCAGCGACTGAAAGCGCTTACTGTGCAGCGTAACACAACGTAGTCAGCAACTCAACATGTTGTGTTCGCTAAACGCGCCCAACGGCGTGCTCTCACAAATTTCAAGGTTATGCAACTACAGTCCGATTTGTTTAGATAACTGATCAAATGACAAAAAATAGCACGAATAAGCACTAAAATAAAAAATAAGCATAAGAATGACAAATAAGCAAAAAAAGCATAGGCAAATATGTTTCAAAGTTAATTGGGTTTGAACAAGGCCTTGACAAATGCAATTAAAATTTTTTATTTAGATCATATAGCTATTTATTTTTTTTTACAACTTATTATTCCGTTTCTTTTCGATAAATTAAAATATCTGTGAGAGTACTTACTAATATTTACGTTTCTGTTACGCAGATAAAATACTGCTAATTCGAATAAATAATTAAATTACACGTAAATTGTTTTATTTTACATAACACATATAGACAATTTTACACAAAATGCATAATAGATCTCGTCAGTAAAAGACATGAATTAAGTAAAAGAATATTGTTTTAAATTCATAAATGTGATACTACTTTTATAGCTTGTAATTACAACAGATATTTTTTTATAATATTAATAAAGATAGTAATTTAGATTGTCATGTGTTTTTATTTTACTAATTAGATTTGACGCAACTGTTTCCGTACGCCATAATGATATCTCTGTTTGTTTTAGCCAAGTCAAAAATGGCCACTGTAACGTCAGCGTGCCTCACTTTCGGTTCGACCAGATTGTATTGAGTTAGCTATCTATGTGATTATACAGCATTCTTAATTTTTGTATGTATACAAGATCGTGTAGGTTGTAGTGTTTAAGTTGGTAGTACTTACTTATTTTATTTGAAGTTGGTAACGCGCACTGAAAGAGTATATATACAGGATGCTCATCCGGTGACGCTATCTATCTATTTATCCTGATCAACGTTTTATTAAAAGTTTTCTAAGTTTTACACGTTTTTATGTTTTGTAATTAAAAAAAAAAATTATGTTTTCTAGTGTAATTATTAAAATAAATATATTTAAAACGAAAGTGCCTTCTACAATCAATTATAAAAGTAAAAATATTTATAAAGAAAAAAAAATTAAATAAATAACTAAATTAAACAAAAAAAAATAAATAATAAGTAATAACAAAAGGGGGAAAGGGATGAATAAAAGAGAGAGAGAGGAAGAGGAAAAAGAAAGGCAACAAATATTTGAAAGAGGAAAGAAAACAATAAGATCACCAGACATTAAAAAGATATCGGAGAAGAACGAAGGAAAAACCTCAAGAACAGAAGGAGGAAGGAAAGAAATGGAGGAGTTAAAAGAATTAATAAGAGAAATGATGAAACAGATGGAAGAAAATATGCAAGGAATAAGACAAGAAATCAAAGAAATGAAAAAGAAATGGGAGAAAGAGAAAAGAAGTGGGAGAAAGAAAAAGAGAAACTGGTGGAGAGAATAGAAAAAATGGAGAAAAAAAGCGGAAGACGAGGAAAGATGGAAAAGAAAGAATAATATCGTGATAAAGGGGTAGAGAAGTGAAAAACCACAAAAAGATTTAGCAGTGATGCTGGAAGAAAAATTAAATGTAAAAGTAGAGGTGAAAAAAGTGACAGTAATAAACAAAGAGAAGAAAAATGAGATGGTGGTGGCGGAAATCGGAGGATGGGAGGAAAAACAGAAGGTAATAGAGGAGAAGAAGAAATTAAAGAATACAAGAATATATATAAGTCACGATTTAACATGGGAGGAGAGAAGAGTGCAAAGAGAAATAATGAACATAGCGGTGGAAAAAAGAGCGGAAGGAAAAAGAGTATGGGTAGGGTACAGAAAAATGGAGATAGACGGAGACAGATACATATGGAACGACAAGGATAGGGGACTGTGCAGAGAAAGAGAAGAGAAAGTGGGGAACCAAAAGGCAAAAGACTGAAGGGCAAAGGGGGTGGTAAAAGAGGGAAAGTTGACAGAAACGGCAAAGAAAAGGAATAATGAGAGATGGAAATGGAAAAGAAAAAAAAGGGAGAAAAAAAGAGAGTAAGGAAGAAGCACGGGGGGAGGTGAGAGTATTGTTTTGGAACGTAGAAGGAATAAAAAACAAGGAACATGATTTCTGGAAGTACATCAAGGAACAGGATGTAGTGGGATTACAGGAAACATGGATGGAAGAAAAAGAATGGGAGTGGTGGGAAAAAAAGTTGCCGGAGGAATTTGAGTGGGTGGTGCAACATGCAGAAAGAGAAAAGAAAAAAGGGAGAGCAAAGGGGGGTATAATAACGGGAATAACAAAAAAATGGTTGAACAGGAAAAGAAGGAGAAAGTGCAACAGAGAAGAGGAGTTGTAGAAAGGAACATGCAGTGGGGAAAAACAAAAATAAAAGTAGTGACGGTTTATAGCAGTAGAATGAAAGAGACAAGGAAAAACATAGAAGAGATGATAGAAGAGAGGGAAGAGGGATTGATAATAGTAGGAGGGGACTTCAACGCCAGAATAGGGAAGAGGGGGAATACAAGAAAGAAAAGGGACGGGAAAGAGACAAACAAAGGACAAGGTGATAAATAAAGAAGGAGAGGAACTGCTGGAATTGTGCAACGAAAAAGGGTGGGAAATAATGAACGGGAACAGAGAAGAAGATGGAAAGGGTGAATTTACTTACTTACTTAGGAGGAAGGGGAGAATCAATAATAGATTTTGTAATGACAAATGAAGAGGCCGCAGAAAAGGTAAAGACATTTAAGGTGGGAGAAAGAGTAGAGTCAGACCATCAACCACTGGAATTGACAATGGAAGGAAGGGAAAGAGAAGAGAGAGAGGAAGAGGAGAAGTACATAACTAAAAAAAAGTGGACAGAATAGAGTATAAAAAGATATAAAGAGAAAATAGGGAAAACGGTATGGATAGGGAAGGAAGTACAAGAAAGTGTAGAGGAAATGAGAGAGATGATGGAGAAAGCAACTGAGAGAGTCAGATTTAGAAAATGGAATGGGGAGAAAACTGGATGGAAGAAATAGTGGGATAAGGAATGCAAGAAAGCAAAGAAAAAGGCAAGAAGAGCATTAAGACAGTGGAAAAAAGGGAAGAAAGAAAAAGAATACAAAGAAGCAGTAAAAATATACCAAAAACATGCGACAGAAAGAAGGAGGAAAACAAAAGAAACAAGAGGAGCAGATTAAAGGAATAAAAACGGAAGAAGATGTATGGAAATACCTAAAGAAGCAGAAGAAAAAAACAGGACGACAAAGGGAATAAAAATTAAAGAATGGGAGATATATTTTCGGAACCTGTTGGGAGGGGAAGAACAAAAGCAGGAAAAAGAAAAAAGGAAAGACGCGGTAGTAAGACAAGAAGAAGGAGATAGGGATAGAATAAGGGAGGAAGAAGTAATAGAGGCGATAAAGAATATAAAAAAAGGAAAGGCGACAGGAGAAGATGAGATACAAGGAGAAGAGTGGATATACGGGGGAGAAAATGTAGCAAAAAGGATGACGGAAATAATAAACAAAATATGGAAAGGGGAAGGATTCCCAGAGAGATGGAGAGAGAGAATAATATGCCCAATACATAAAAAAGGCGAAAAAAAAGAAAGGCGAGAATTATAGAGGGGTAACATTACTGAGATCGGCATACAAATTGTACGCGACAATACTGCAAGAAAGATTACAGAAGGAAATAGAGGAAAGAAGTTTGGTACCAGACGGACAAGCGGGATTCAGAAAAGGAAGAAGGGCGATAGACAACATATATATAATGAAACACTTAGCAAATAAAGAACTAGAAAAAAAGAAGGAAAATGGTAGCACTATTCGTAGACCTAAAAGCTGCTTTTGACAAAGTGAATAGGGAAAAGCTGTGGGAATATATGAAAAGAAAAAAAAATCAATGAAAGATTAATACAAAGAATAGAGGAAATATACGAAGAAACGAGAAGCAGGGTTAAAGTGAATGGGGACCCAGTGAACACATTTCTGACATAAACATCTTGTGGATGTCAGAAATTGGTCATAAAATTATATTATAAATTATTACATCCGTTGTATATCCTTTTAATGTAATATAATTATTTACTTGATTAGGATATCAGCAGTACATAATTTTTTTATGTAGTATGTTTATATAACTGCTAATATCTCTTAAGATGTGTAAAAAATGTAATATAATTATATGTCCACAAATCGACATCCCGTTTATATAAAGGTCATACACTCTCCAGATGTACTTTGAAACATCCTTCCAATATCAGAAAATTGTCATAAAATTATATTACAAATTATTTCATCGGCAGTACATAATTGTTTTATAACTATTGGTTTTTATGAATATAGCTGTAAATATAATATGTTCAATTATTTTTTTTAGTTGTTTGAAATTGTGGCAGCAACTTGATCGAAAAACTTCTTCAAACCAAAAAAAATAATTGTTTTATGTAATCAGGCCCGCTTTATTCGGCTCTGATTTCCTGATTACATTTGCAGCTTAGAACACGCGTCAAATAGTGTTTCTTTACCTATTCTATTATATATTTGGTGGCTGCTGATCCCAGCAAAACTTATTTTGTTCTTTTTCAATGTACAAATGTAAAATTATCTTTATAGTTTTACATTTACGAGTTGAGAAACCTTACGTTGCTTTCCTTAATGACTAAAATAAACGCAAAACATTAAGTAGATAAATAAAAAGTATTTTGTGGGTATACGGCATAATATAATCAAATAAACATACATATAATCATTAAGTGCTTCTTTTGTCTTTTTAATTTATCTAGGTTTCTCTTTCGTTCACTCACATTCAGTTTGCATCGTTTGCATTCAGTTGGTTCAGTTGAATGTTGTTAGAAGTGCGGTAAAGAATGGTTGTAACCTTAGGTTGTAACGCTAAAAGTTTTTGATTTAGCAGTGAACTTTTTTTTGTGTATCAAATTTAGGAAATTGAAAATAATACTCAAGACTCAAGGTAAGCTAATTTTATTATAATTTTATGTCGTTCATGATTGAAACTACCCACTTTTGATTTAATTGTTCATTGTAAAGTCGGCATTTTAAATTTTTATAAATTTTTTAAATCTTGTTGCTCGACATAGATGTTTAGATGTCTTAGACCCGATGTACAAGGGTGGTACATGCAGCGGTAGCGCCAATTGGGTCTTTCAACTTAGCCCCCATCATAACAATTTCTACAAAAATGAGTATTCACGGAATTGTGCTTGCTATTGCTATTCATTCAACTAATTTAATTAGAAATTTTAACATTGGGGGGCTAAGTTGACGCTCAACCCCTCATTTTTTCCTCATGCGTATGGATTGTGCTAAAGTGCCGTTTATTATATCAACTCGCTATTTATTTAATTAATTGATGACCGATGGTTTTGTGTGTGTCTCATTTGTAGACAATCTAATTCTGCATCCGTCAAAAATCCGCACAAAGTATTTGTGAATAACAATTACATATTCGGATGCACATTTAAATTGTCTAAAATATAGAACATGCATCTTGTTGTTGGGACTCAAAAAAATAAAGTTTTACAGCGGCCCATATTTGAATAAAAGAAATTGTTTTATTTTTTACAGTAACTGCCTTGTCGGCCCGAAACAGGGAAAACGATGCGGATTACACATTTGAAGAAAAAGTTCCCAACAAGAGAAAGAGAAAAGCTTCTCAAAAAATATTTTGTCTATCCACCTCATCAAGTGATGAAGACTTCAACAGTGAGTATTTTGATTTTTATGATTAGTTAAATTGACTTCGAATTATTTTTAGCTGCATTAGCACCATTACCGACCGTTGATATGACGCAGGTTACAGACAATATGTCAGAAATTATAAAAGTTTATAACAACCGATTTATTAACATTTCAAATTTCGTAATAGGTACTATCTGAGCGAAGTGGGTTAAGTTTACGATCGGAAGGTAACTTTAATAAACTCTCCAGAAGAAAGGAAAAATAAATAAATTCAATCCTTTTTCAGTAAAACTCCATGAAATATTGTCTGAACTGAAGGATGTCAAGAAGGAATTATCGGACATAAAGGGCATGAAAAAACAATTTGAGGAAATAAAATTCACTGTTAGTGAAATTTTTAAGTGCCTAAAATCGAGCAAGCCGGCTACAATAAGCAATTTCGACGACATCAAGAAAATGCTACCCGTGAATACTGTAGACGACATCACTGAATTTGATATCTTTATTAATGAAGATAGCAACAGCGCAAAATTTGTAAGTAATGTTCTAATAATTAATCATATATTAATTGATCTTGTTTTTTAAGGAACAATATGTACAGTATTGGTGGTTCAGGGACAAAGAGGGCACATAAATACTTTCAAACGAGGCGACCGCAAAATGTTCTTAGTTGGACCAACGGAATAACTTCCGCATCTGCAGATTACACTATAAATATTATAAAAAGTAAGCTGGAGTAAGGTTTTTTTTTTGATAAATTTATAATTGTTTTGTTCAACTTCAGATTTAACTACGAAGAGTTATAACATCAAAGAAAAATTTTTTGAAGAAGTTGTGGCTGATTCGTTGCGACACTGGTCACAACGTTTATCTTATAAAAAAAATTAAAAGAATTAATTTAAATTTTATATTTTTTATATCTGTTTCAACATTCGAAAAGTTTATTTTTGTTTGTGTAATATTTTAAAAATAATTAATTTTAATTTTATATTAGGCTTTTATTTTTTATACATATTTGTGAGTCTGAACTATTAGAGAAAGTTTGTAAATCATTTTTTTCTTTTATTTTACATAGTTTATATGTATTTGTTTTTCGAATATTATATATTATTGTTAATTAAAAAAAAACCTTACAAACTTTGTTAAGTTAGAATACTGATTAAAACAAGAAATAAACTTATGTTCAAAACTTAACTGTTATCGAAATATGGTCTTATGAAGAAATTGAAAAATATTTTTAAATAATTTAAATATATAAATTACCAAACAAGCTCATAAACATAATCAATAACTTATTTAAATTGTCTTCATTCGCCTTCGAATCAAAGGTACACAAATGCATATCGGTATATTCCGCAAAAGTAAATTTACCCATTGTCAAATAATTTCGCTGTTATTTTTTTATGATAAATGTTTTAAATTATCTTATTGCTAGGATTCGACAATAAAATTAGTTTTATAATGACTAAAAAATGTATTTCAGCGGTGGGAATAACTAACATAGGTACTCTAATATCATAATGATTTCTTCATTACATCATATTTCAAAAACCTTTGAGCATTTAAGATAAGACTATTTCAGTGTTTTCTTGTTTTAATCGGTAACTTGACAAATTGTGTAAGGTTTTTTTAATAACACCCTGTGTATATGTATATATTATTCCAATCATATACGTATTAAAGACTATACCGAGCATGTATGACAATTAGTGAAGCAAACATCTTGAAACGGAGCTATATACATCTTGCATAAGTCTGTCTCTTAATACTCAATGCATTGAAAGCGCAAATGTAAAAACTTGAACGTTAATTGGCTATTTTCATGAATTAAAAAAGTGGTTTTTTAAATGTATTTTAGGTTATATTTTCTGTTGTGACTTTTTTGGAAAATAAGAAATTATACCTACTCCACACCTTAATATGTTAATTTCCAAAGTTTGTAAACGATTTGATTTTATGTAAAAATTATTGAAGAAAGCACTTGTATCAGAGAAAATATTATTCATTCTGCGTAATACTAAATAAGGAGGATTTGCGTGTGCGCATAAACGATATTGGGAAATTAAGACATGAACTTATGCGATTTTAATATCTCTGTTTCACAATCTTTGCTTCACTTTACACTTATTGCAGCAATGTAATGGTATCGGTATAGTCTTTATACGTATATGATTCCAATGTAGTACCTGGTGCATAATATTACGTCGCAGGTATATAATATTCCGATGTACCTAAGATGTAATATTACGTCCCAGGTACATAATATTTCGATGTACTTGGGACGTAATACCACGTCCTAGGTATATAATATTTTGATGTACCTGGAATGTTATATAATGTAGACAGTACATCATTTATTACATCCTGAGTACATAATTATTGCGGACATAGGGCCCTTTAAAGTACATCCCTATGACTTCTCAGGTCACAAAAATTATATACAGAGGATGTACATGGGACATCTTGTGTTCACTGGGGAAGAGAGTGAGAAATTCATAACAAAGAGAGGGTTGAGGCAGGGATGTCCACTGAGCCCAAGCCTGTTCTCGGTATATACGGGGGATCTGGAAGAGACAATGATAGGACAACAGACAGGAGAGATAGTGGTAGGGAAAGCTAAGGTATGGTCGTTGGCGTATGCGGATGACATAGTGCTGGTGGCTAAGGAGGAAAAGGAAATGAAAGAGATGATGAAAACACTAGGAAAATATATGAAAAAAAAAAGAAATGGAAGTAAACACGGAGAAAACAAAGATAATGATATTTAGAAAAGGAGGGGGGAAAGGAAAAAGAGAGGAGTGGATATGAAGTGATGCGAACGTGCAGCAAGTGAAGGAATTTACATACCTGGGCTACACGATGAAACAGGATAATAAAGAAGGAGAACACATAAAGGAAAGGGTGAAGAAAGGAAACAGGCTAATAGGACAAGTATGGGGTGTGGGGGAAAGAATATTCAAGATGGATATAAAAAAAGAAAATTGCTGTTCGAAAAATTAATAAAGGGGGTGGTAATGTATGGAGCGGAAATATGGGGCTGGAAGGAGTGGAGGGAGGTAGAGGGGCTACAGGAAAAATACTGGAAATGGGTGTTAGGATTGGACAGGGATACACCGGGGTATATTGTGAGAGAGGAGGTTCAGATAGAAAAAATAAGGATCGAGACAGGAAAAAGAGCAATAAAATACGAGGAAGAAATGAGGGAAAGAACAGATTGCAAAATTCTGCAAGAATGTTGGAAAGAGATAAAGGGAGGAAAGTGAAGTACGGGCAGGAGGGCAGAGAAGAGTATTACAAAAGAAACGGGTACGCGAGTGAAGAAGTGGAGAGATTAAGAGAAGAGGGGTAGGGACAAGAGAAGAAATAATAAGGAGAGATAGAGACATCGAAAAACAAGAAAGATGGAAAAAGATAAAAGAGAGCAGATATAATAGGAATTATAAAGATATCAAGGGTGAAGGGGTGCCGGAATATTTAAAAGACAGTGAGATTAAAAGCAAAAGGAAAAAAATGGTGGCAAGGTTCAGATGTGGCAACGAGGAGTTAGGGAACAAATATTGGAAAGAAGAACCAGAAAAGTTGTGCAGGCTATGTGGAGAAGAAACGGAAGACCTTAAACCACATGAGAAAGAGATGCAGGGAACTAAGAGAAGAGGTGATGAAAACAGTGGATATCTTAGATGAAAACGGAAAAGGAGCGGAATGGATGGAGGAAGTATGGAGCAGGAGGAAAAAGTTAAGGGAGGAGAAGGGATAAGAAAATGTAGTATATATGTATAGACAACACGACCAAATTTGTAAGCCAAATGGCAACGAATAAAGTTAAACTTATATATATAAAAGTAAATCAAATTTTTAAAAATATTTTGTGTTCATTGAAAAAAATATATTAATACTATTTTTAAATGCTATAAAAATAAATTAAATAAATTAGTGATTTTGATTAAAGATATTACATAAGCACATTCTTTACAATGCATACATTTGTAACATAAAATATAGGGGAATACGCAATAGTTAAATGCATTTTTTCTATATATAAATATTAATAATTAGTATAATAAAACAATGAATAGTATATTTGAAGAACTACTACGAGAATGCTGGCATTTACTGAAAAATTTACACAAATATTGTAATTTACAAAACCAAAAATCATAATTGCAAAAATTAATCACTTCATTGTAATGTCTATAATTATAACATAAAATGTAGGTGAAAATACAATAGTCAAATGAGCATTTTGATTAATAATGTAACATAAGCACCTTCTTTGTAATGTCTACAATTCTTAAGCTTTTTGCGGTTTTCTTGGTTGGCTCAAAAAGTCTGGGTGTTCTACCACGCAGTCTAAGCCTAAAGTCGCTTAGAAACAGTAAATATTTGGATCCACCCAATAAAGTTTTCTCCATTGAACCACACAAATCCATATCTATCATCTCTGCAATTTCACTAGTCCTTGTTGTACTTCTTTTAAAAAGTAATATATGTATTTTTCCCCAACCTTACAAGTTTCTTTATTACTTATATTTTGATGTAGTAGACGTTCGTGCCAACACAATAAGGTTTCTGACACCTTTCCTACATTAGCAACTGTTGGTTTAATGTTTCTAAACTACACAACATATTACCAAACACATTCACCACCGCTTACTGATAAACTCACACTTTTCTTCATTTGATATCATAAGGTATTCTTTATCTACGGCACAGCTCACAGAAAATAAATTTACTGTCAGATCTGGCATATACAGTACACTGCTAAGTGTTATTTTAAACCATTTGCTATTACCGAAAGGTTCCATTTCTATCTTAGCAAGACCACGGCATTTATACTACCATTGCTAATTAGGATTGACACATATGATTACTGGCTCCAGTGTATAATAGCCAATCTTCAACTTTTATTTACCGATGGAAAGCAGATGCAGTATTGTATGTAACCTTGCTCTTATTCAGGCTGCCTCGAGTCGCTCTTCTTCCACAAGCAGTCTAGATGTTAACTCACTTATGTTTGTCTGTCAGTTGACTTTATTCCTACGCTGAAAGAAAATGTTTGTACTCCTTCGATAAAGGCATTTTAGTAACAATCATTTGATCTCACGTACTACTACACAGTTTTTAGTGAGGTCGTGGAATTATTTACCGTTGAAACATGGTTGTGAAATTATTAAATATTAGTGTTTTATTTCCATGTAGAAAACTACACACTGATATACTCACAAAGTCTTTTAATTCTGTAAAATTGAAGTACTTTAGGAACCTCTACTAAACAAAACATTTTAGTTAAAATAATGAATTGCAAGAGGATGTTGATTGATTTGATTCATAGGAGGTGGCATAGAGTTGTAGTCGTAGTAACTAAAAGAATGTATTTATATAAAATAGTTACGAAATAAGTTTTTGTAACGGTGTGTTTTGTAACCCATTTTTATTTCAATTTAATCCACGATTCATTTACTGTATTAATCAAAGTCAGTTAATCAATAGTGTATCATCAGTATGCGTACGCATATGCTTTTTTAAACTATACTTGATGGCACAGCAGTAATCGCATATATTGCATTTAAATGGTTTCTCAGTAGTGTGCGTACACATATGCGTTTTTAGAGTAGACTTGGTGGTACAGAAGTAATCACATATGCTGCATTTAAATGGTTTCTCACCAGTGTGTCGACGCATATGCACTTTTAAATGTGATTTGGCGGTACAGTAGTAATCACATATATTGCATTTAAATGGTTTTTCACTGGTGTGCTTATGCATATGGCTGCTTAACTGCCACTTGGTGAAACAGCAGTAATCACATATATTGCATTTAAATCGTTTTTCACTAGTGTGCTTATCCATATGCCTTTTTAAATTTGCCATTTGGTTACAACTGTGACCACATATATTGCATTTAAATGGTTTCTCACCAGTGTGCGTACGCATATGATTTCTTAAATCCGACATAGTTGTACAGCAATAATCACATATATTGCATTTAAATGGTTTTTCACCAGTGTGCTTATGCATATGCCTTTTTAAATTTGTTTTTAAGCTACAACAGTAATCACATATATTGCACTTAAATGGTTTCTCACCAGTGTGCTTATGCATGTGCCTGTTTAACTGGCACTTGGTGAAACAGCAGTAATCACAAATATTGCATTTAAATGGTTTTTCACCAGTGTGCTTATGCATGTGCCTGTTTAACTGGCACTTGGTGAAACAGCAGTAATCACAAATATTGCATTTAAATGGTTTTTCGCCAGTGTGCTTATCCATATGCTTTTTTAAATTTGCCATTTGGTTACAACCGTGGTCACATATATTGCATTTAAATGGTTTCTCACCAGTGTGTCGACGCATATGCACTATTAAATATGATTTGGTGGTACAATAGTAATCACATATATTGCATTTAAATGGTTTCTCACCAGTGTGAGTACGCATATGCCTTCTTAAATCTGACATAGTTGTACTGCAGTAAGCACATAAATTGCATTTAAATGGTTTTTCACCAGTGTGCTTATGCATATGCCATTTTAAATTCGACTTGGTGACACAGCAGTAATCGCATTTATTGCATTTAAATGGTTTTTCACCAGTATGCTTATACATATGTATTTTTAAGTGTTCCAATCGGCTGCTACAGTAATCACATATGTTGCATTTAAATGGGTTTTCGCCAGTATGTGTACGCATATGCATCTTTAAACGATACTTGATGGTACAGCAGTAATCACATATATTGCATTTAAATGATTTTCTACCTGTGTGTTGCACTTGCAAGTGTTGAATCAAAATCATCTTTTCGTTAGTATTGAAGTTACAGTAGTAGCAATAACACACTTCTGTTTTTGAAGGTTCCTCAATGCATACAGGCACATCCTTATTGATTTCCAAGTAGTTATCCTTGATGATTTGCAAATTTGAAAGATCTTTATAGTTATCAGCTTGTAACTCCTCTTTAATTACTCCTTGTTGTCGTATGTTTCTTAAAGTTGTTTCAGTTTGTATACACAGTTGCTTAAATTCATATATTTCTTCAATTGCAATCATGCATCTGTTACAAGCAATTGGATTTGTTGTGATGCTCAGATCCTGTAAGAAAGTTTATGTTACTTAATAGAATATAATTAGTTATACTTACAATTGTTGGTAGAAAGTTCAACAATTTGAATTGTAGCATTAAGTTATTGTCGTTATTCAGAAAGTAATACTGCTCGGTTTCTATTATTCCTAGTGAACAAATTCGACAAATTACTGTTGATTTTTCTTTCATATTTTCGGGGATTTTGTTCAGTATTGCTCAAAAAGTCAGATGCATTTTTCTAGCAAGTGTCTGCCATACCGCCATACGATAACAGAACTTTAGCATTGTTCAATGCAACCACTGATCTCTATAATAATATGGATAGCTGATACTTTATAGTCTGACATTTTTTGGACATTTTAGAGAAATCATCAGCGCCATTCATTATTGAGACAGGAACTAAACTGTATAGCGCTAACCATACTTTTTTTGTGGCAGTTTAATTGTTAGTGCAATTCTCATAAATATTAATATTTATTTTCTAAATAAATTAGTATGTTTAAAAATATTTAGAAATTTGTTTAAGCGCATCAATACTAGCGTGTGTTTTGGATTCTTACTTCAATATGTATATGTTATGTTCTCTAATTTTCTTGATTTCTTCGCAATGTTGTCACGCGTTCGATCGTTAACTCTACAAGTGTGTTAAGCAAGTGTGATTAATTCTTAAGCGAGTTGAAATGACTGTTGAACTGTGTTATTTTTTGTATAGTCTTAAATAGCGGTACTGTTGTCAAGTAAAATTCGTTTAATTTAGTTCTAATCTCAGTATTGTGTGGCGCTGTCTTCTATACGCAGTCTAATCCCATATTTAATTTTTTTTCTCATAATTATTATTATACAGATCAGTGAATGCAACGCAGTTTTTGTTAATTAGACTTGGAGTTGATTGTAATTGATGTTATCCTTATATAGTTATAAAATTAATAAAGACGTGTTTAATAGTTTTTAACTGTCATAATTTTTTAACTTTTGTAAACAGTCTTTTAGAATTTTTACGCAGTTGGCAACATACAAGTTTTTAAAAATTTTGAGTGCGGGCTTGTAGCACCTTGCAGTCTATGTTTGATCAATAAAATACTGCATTTAACTCGTTCGTGTCGAAAGATTCTACACTTTTGAAATTTCAATGCGATTCGTACCTATTTGAATGCGAACATGTTGAATATTTTATGTTAGTTTAACGTGATTTTAATTAAGCTCAATTCCAATTTTAGCAAAACCAGCATGTGTTATATCCCTAGTAGCACCAAATATTCTACAAATATTTGAATAAAAACATTTAGGAAATATCTTTAGCGCCACTCTTTTTAATGTCATACAAATGTTTTAGAAAATGATTTCTAAATATTTTTAAATATTTAGAAAATATTGAGATTATGTTTGAAGTTCCATATTTAATAAATATTTGATAGAGCTCATTTCAAAAATATTTATTTTTATTATTAACAAAATATTTATTATTTCGAAATAAAATTTTTTATATGTGACTACTGAATGTCATCGTTGTTGTATATGCATTACAGCAGTAATGAAATGTATGTAGATACAAGAGCCACTACCATTATATATATATTCATACATGTGAACAAAAGGTTAACGCATGAATCTATGCTCAAATAAAGTATTTATAAAGCCTTAAGTATTTGATATAATTATGGAAAATATCTTTAAACATGGCGCAGTCTAAGTAAAGGATAAAACCTCAAATATTGGTATTAAGTTTAAACTACCTACATTTTAAAATATAACCTACAAGCACGTGGTATGGCGAAAAGTGTCCAAGTAAAATTACCACCAGACTTTGATTTACAAAGCTCTAATGCAGCAAACGAATGGAAATTTTGGAAAACCACATTCGAAGACTACCTTATGGCTAGTGGCAATGATGAAGCCAACGATAAAGTTAAATTATCAATATTAAGAAATATAATTGGTACTGAATCGTCAAGAATATTAAGTACATTTAGTATACCAGCAAATCATACCAACGATTATGCATATTTGATATCCGCAATCGATGATTATGTTAATCCACGAGTCAATGAGTGTTTTGAGCGATACACTTTCTTAAAAAGAATGCAACAGGATGGTGAAACATTTGAACATTTCTTGACTGAATGTAAACACTTAGTAAAGTCTTGTAATTATAACACAGTGGATCCAAGACAAACAAATGAAGATAAAGCTCTACGGGATAAAGTTGTGATGGGCATACGAGATTCCACTACCCGAGAAGCATTGCTACGCATTGACGAACTGACATTGGAGAAAGCCATAACATTTTGCAGAACCAGCGAGCAGAGCAGATCTCAAAATGAACAATTCAAACAAGAAAGCTCTTCAAAAATAGACATGGTCAAGACAAATAGAAGACAGTTTAGAAGCAAAAGACAGTCTAAAATAGTAAGTACTAATCCTAATAGCAGTTTTGTTCAAAACAAACCAAGTAATAAATATCATGTTAAATGTAAAACAGATGAAAAATTTAGTTGTAGACGTTGTAATACAACTCATGGTCCACGCCAATGTCCGGCATATGGACTACCTTGTAAAAAATGTGGTTATTTGAACCATTTCGCTAGCGCTTGCAAAGTCAAAAATATTAAATCTGTAGATTGTGAAAGTAATAGTGATGATGATTTTTTTGTTAATACTGTTACAGTAAATAATGTATGTACTTGTTTAGGTAATGATAAGCTACGTTGTAAATGCAAATGCAACATATGGGACGAAATCATAAATATTGAAGATAGAAAAGTTAAAATTAAGGTCGATACTGGGGCAGAAGTGAGTATAATGCCAATTAAAGTATTTAAAAAATTACATTCCCAATTTAAAATTAGACCTACAAATTGTGTACTTAAATCTTTTAATGGTTCTAAATTAAAACCTCTTGGTATAGTTAGTTTATATTGTATGTATAGGGAGACAGAAATCTATGAAGATTTCATGATTATCGAAAATGCTGAACAAATTTTGTTAGGGGGTCAAGCATCTTTAAAGTTAGGGCTAGTGAAAAGAATAGATAGTAATAAGCTTGCAGAAAATGCCGGTAATAAAGAAAAATTTATAAACCAAAACTCCGACATATTTTCGGGATCGGGAAAATTTCCGGGTGAATACTCTATTACGGTTTCAAAAAATTTGAGCCTGTGTGTCATCCACCAAATAAAATACCCAACGCAATTAAAAATGCATTCAAAAACGAATTAGAGAGGCTAGTCGAAAGAAAGGCGATAGTAAAAGTAAACGAGTTAAATAATAAAGCAAGTATAAATAGAACAGTAATTGTAGAAAAACATAACGGCAAAATACGTCTTTGTCTCGATCCTTCAGACCTGAATCAGCATATTGTACGAAAACCTAGATTAGTTTCTACGTTAGAGGAAATAACGTCACAGTTAAAAGGTAAAAAATATTTTTCCGTTTTCGATTTATCAGAAGGTTTTCACCATTTAAAATTAGATGAGGAATCATCATGGAAATGTTGTTTTTCCACTCCCTTTGGAGTATATCGGTATTTAGTTTTACCCTACGGTTTATCTAATTCTCAGGATCTGTTTGAAGAAGCGCTTGAGCAAAATTTTGGAGATATTAGTAATTTAGTTATTTGTCATGATGATATGATTGTAACGGGTAAAGATGAAAGCGAACACGACATAACCGTTGAAAAAATTGTAGAAAGAGCTAGAAAGTATAATACTAAATTTAACAAAGAAAAATTTCAATACAAATTAAAAGAAGTAAAATTTATGGGACAAATTTTTTCTAGTGAAGGAATGAAAATAGACTCTGATCGTGTAGAATCTTTAGTAGAACTAGAAAGCCCAAAATGTAAAGAGGAACTGCAAAGAATTATAGGGTCATTTAATTACGTAAGAAAATATATACCAAATATGGCCGAATTTATGCATCCACTAACACAGTTGTTAAAGAATAATGTCGAATGGCAATGGCATGCATTGCACGACAACGCTTTCCAAAATTTAAAAACATTATAACAAAAGCCCCGCCCTTCCTCCATTTGATCCCAATAAAAGAATCATTTTACAATGTGACGCCTCAAAAAATGGTATCGGTTGTTGTATGTTTCAATTGTGTGAAAACGGCATCAAAAAGTTAGTTGCTTGTGCGTCTCGTGCTATGAATAGCAATGAACTTAATTATAGTCAAACAGAAAAGGAAATGTTAGCCATACATTTCGGAACCCAAAAATTTCATCAATTTATATACGGAGCTGAAGTAGATATCCAAACGGATCATAAACCGATTGTATCAATCATGAATAAACCCATAAACAAAATCGGATCGGTTCGTTTACAGAGGTTAAGACTAAAGCTTCTTAAATACACCATAAATGTTTATTATGTTCCGGGTAAACACCTACACTTCGCCGACATGTTGTCACGATCATATTTAAAAATTACTGACAATGATCCAGAAATGCTTGAAATGGTACACTACGTATCGAAATATTTACCTATGAGTATAGAACGAAAACAACAGTTTAAAAATGAAATAACTAAAGATAAAAATTTAAGTCAAATCACGCAATATTATTTTAACGGTTGGCCCAAAGAAAGTAAAATATCTAAGGAGTGTAAAGCATACTTTAAAGTAAAAAACGATATATATCTAGAAGACGGGTTATTATTTTTGGGTAATAAAACCATTGTCCCCGATTCTCTTAAAGAATTTGTTTTGCAATTGATACATAAGGGTCACGTAGGTATTAGTAAAGCTATTACAAAGGCTAGACAAATTTTTTATTGGCCGCACATGTCACGCGATATTACGTCGTTCATACAATCATGTAGAATTTGCGAAAAATACATGCCATCTAAACCAAAAGAACCCTTATTGTCACATGAAATACCAACGTTAAGATTCAATAAAATAGGCGCTGATATCTTAGAAGTTGGACCATCATCATACTTAGTACTCATTGATTACTTTTCTCATTGGTTAGAATTGCACAAACTCAAAGATAAAACTTCAAAAGAAGTAATAAACGCTATGCAGAACACATTTACTAAATTTGGCTATCCCGAAACATTAATTGCCGATAACTTACCATTCCTATCTTACGAATGTAAAGAATATTATCGCGGAAAAGATATATCCATACTTACATGTTCTCCTTATTACCATCGCAGTAACGGTATGGCCGAAAAGGCTGTAAACATTTGTAAACAGATATTAAAAAATCTGCCGAAGATCAAACCGACTATAGAGAATCCATTATGGAGTATAACAATACACCAATCATCAATTTAAAAGTTTCACCGGCACAAATTTTACAAAGCCGCAGGTTAAAAACTCTTTTGCCTATTACAAATATTAAATTAGAACCTAAAGTACAATGCCATATATACAATTCTTTATACACACAACAAAACATTTCTAAAACTAATTATGATAAAACCTGTAGAAACAGTCATATAAGCTTTAGAAAGGGGGATAGGGTAGTTATCAAGACAGATAGAGATAGGTATTGGCAAAAAGGTACAATACTTGGTAAAACCAATGAACCAAGATCATATTGGGTTCGTAGAGATAGTGATTCTAAAACGTTACGACGAAATTCAAACCATATAAAACAATCTAGAACAAGATCTGATAATGAGTACCATTTAGATTCAAGGTTATACCCTGAATACCCTCAAACTAATAACGAAAAAAGGTCAAATGACAATAATGGTATTATACTTACTGAAACCTCAAGCAGAGATCTGTATGAAAGTCAATCTCGGTATGGTAGACGTATAAAGCCTCCTACGCGTTTAGATTTGTAAATACTCTTAGGGGGAAGGTGTTGTATATGCATTACAGCAGTAATGAAATGTATGTAGATACAAGAGCCACTACCATTATATATATATTCATACATGTGAACAAAAGGTTAACGCATGAATCTATGCTCAAATAAAGTATTTATAAAGCCTTAAGTATTTGATATAATTATGGAAAATATCTTTAAACAATCGTCGTTTTCAGTTCCAAATGGTTTTATGCGTGACTTTGATGTGGCCAAGAAAAGTGCAACTGATTTTTTATATCCGCTTCCGTAGCTGTAGGCAACCATTTTCTAGTCGCAACTGAAATATAGATGAATTTATTTTATAATAAGCATAAGAAAATAAAGCAACTTATTGCCAGAAATAAGAATTGTAATAAAGTATGCACTTACCTAAAATTACATTATACAAAGTTAAGTTCATAAAAGGCTATTTCTTTTTCTTTCCTTGGCCAGAGTATAATACACCTGCCTCATTTGTGATTAATTTATTCATATGAGAATATACAATTTTTTAAGTGGTATCTCCTCCTAATAAATATAACAAATGAGCCTGCAATACAGAAAGTTATAAACCGAAGAAATAGTTAAACGAACTCAACAATTTCTTAAATTTTCTTTTATCTGATTTTATTTCGGAATCGAAACTATTGATTGTGTCTACGCTACCAAGAAGAATGTTGTTTAAAAAGTCGCCATCGTTATCACCTTCGCCAAGCACGTTCTCTGTCATAAAGCTGCTTAGCAATTTTTCAATCCTATTTATCTGAAGTGGGATTTTATTTACTTCAAATTTTAGTTCCGTAACTTGTCTTAATACTAAAAAGAAATGACTTGTAAACCGTATAAATGTAATAAATAATCACCTGTTAGTGAGCCGTCTGAAGGATTTCCATCATGCTCAGGTCCATTTCTGTCTTAGAATTTTGTGGAATATGAGGTTGACTTGTATCTGAATTATTGCAGTAACTTTCGTTCAACTTTAGAAATGTGTTATATTGGTGATTGTAATTATCTGGTACAGACTGTGAAAAGTGACCCAACAAACAATTTTACATTTGACCAACGTTGGAACTATGTACCCCCGCCAACTCTGCCAACAGCGTAAATATGTTGGCAAACAATGTTGGACCTTAATAAATATGTCTCGTTGGCCGACGGTTGGTTCGACGTTGGCCTACAACGTTTTTTTATGACGGAAATATGCATGATTAACATTGGGTATGCGTTGGCAAATGCATTGGTAGTGCATTTTTTATCATATCTATTATTGCTCTATGTGCTCAATATATAATTATATCATTATTATACCTACCTATACTTACCAGAAGGGTAAATCTTGCTTTAAGTTCCAGTTTTATCATCCCAGTCGCATGATTCCAATTGAATCATTTTTATTGAAATTACTAATTTGATTTTTAAATAAATTATTTGCTTATATTGACCTATTTAAAAAATCGTAATTTGATTCAAGTAGGTATAATTTATAAAAATTTACTAAGGTGCTTCCCATAAAAATAAACTATATATCATGTTTTATTCTAAAGAAATTAATTTTTTAAACAATATATTTAATTACTGATTGTTTTACTTCTTTTGGTTCTGCCGCCATCTCGATCAGCAGAATTTCGTAACCATGTTTTAAAAGGGAACTAAAATACATGACTACAAAAATCTAAAATTACTTAGAAATTAATTTACCTGTACACAATCTAGGATTTTGCGTCTTCGTTGCAGTAAAAATCGTAAAAATTACACAATGATTACACTTATTACAAACATGTGGTAATAAATAACCTGTGTAAATAACGTAAACAACGTAAATAACATGTAAATAACTATGTGCACGCACAGTGACGAGCGCTATCTAGGAAGTAAATTCCTACTTCGTTGGCGCTACAAGTTAGGGCGGTCTTTTTAAATACCGTCTGAAAAACACACGCTTGCCAACGAAGTTTTTATGCCATTTTACATTAATGTGTTTACGTCGGAAAACAACACATAGCCGGCATTCCCTAGACATTAGTGAAACTACATATATTTGACAACATTGACACTACGAAGGCATTACGTTGACATACCGTTGCCAGTCATTTACCAACGTTGCCGATGAAAATACAACCGTCGGCCAACTATTTAATGTTTGTTGGGGAGCTTCAGTTGGTGGTTTGGCATTTAGATTCTGAGCATTTCCGTATGATACAAAAGCAGTCATACTTTTTTTTATATATCGGTATTTTGAATACTTCGAATTACAAGACATTTTGACTTAATAATTTTCAATTAGTTCTAGAAATTAAGAAGTTATACAAATGCATCTACTGTTAAATATTAACTAATTAAAATTTAATAGCCAAGTATAAATGTTAAGCATATAGGTTATGTCTTATAATTATAAACACTTACCTAACTGAACTGTAATCGAGGTTACTATATTTTAAAGGCAAATGGCACTTATCAGGTTCTATTCGGATCTTCTTTGTGCTACGAGCATCAACGAGCATTTCCTAGATTTAACCAGATTTAACCAAAAAAGAAAAGACTATTTGGCGCAAATTCGTTGAATTACAAATACGCATAGCAAATACGTACACGCATCAAAGATACACGCATGCGCTGGTATCATCATCAACATTGTCAACTTAAAAAAAATTATAAGTACCTACTCATGGTATACAAAATGTTCATTTAAATATTCTTTGTAGCAAGTAACAAGTAAGACCTAATTGGCTGGCAAAGTATCAATACAAAATTACAATAAAATCTATTTCTTCAAAAAATCGATTGATTGTACGTGTGTAAGTATCATATCAACAGCAATTTGCTACATATATATTTATAAGTATGCCTACAATACAGGAAATGTTTTCTATAAATAATTTATGTATATATCATATAAAATATTTTGTTCCAAATATTTAATTAACATTTACCCATGCTTAATTTCAAATATTTCTTTACAAATGTTTTTTAAATATTTTTTTAACATCTCAAATATTTAACAAATAAATAAATATTTCTTAGATATTTATGAAATATTTAGTGCTACTAGGGATTAGTCGTGTTCTTTTCAGCTGTTTTTAAACGACTGACAAGATCTATGCTACTCTGATCAAATCCGGCAACATAAGAACTCTAGTAACACCAGTTTGTTTCTTATACGTTTATAGACGATCTACGTAGACCAAAAGTCGTCTAAGTCTATTGTCTCACATAAATTAGATAAGTTTTAAACGTTGGAGTATCGACATTGCAAAGCTGCACCGCGCGGCGGCCTCGGGAGGCGTGCCTCGCAATGCCGATACGCGTGCTCGACCGAGGCTGCCGCGAACCGAGTCATGCGCTTGTAAGTTTTTGTTTATGCTTAAAGACGCTTCATTTTAAGCGTGGTGTAAACGATCTTCTTTAAATTACATCCCGAGAGTGCTGTGTTTACAAAGATAATAAGTATGAACAATGAACAGTGTCGTACGTTAATAGAACATTACAAAAGTCATAGTGTTGTGGGACTCTGGTCACAAACAATATCATAACAAATATCTGCGGGAAGATGCATTGAGGGATAATAATATCCATTGATGTACATCCGTAGTTTAATATCCATTGTATATGCACCTTATATACATTCATGGATATCTGTGAAATAGGATTATCTTAAGTGTTATGTTCGGAAATTTTTTTTTATGTATCATGTTACATAATTTTGTGACCTGCTATTTTTTATCAAAATTATTTAGAAATAATTATATTCTCTAAAATTTAACATTTGTAGTGAATATTTAACATGCAACAACAAATTTAATGAAAAATTAAAAAAGTAAAAAAAAATACTTGGCGCGGTTTAATTTAAACTTTCTTCGTTGTTCGTTTGTTTTCGCCAAGGTTTTCGCGTATATTATATTATCGCCACTGAATTATTGCACACGAAAACTTTTTGGCTTTTTGTTTTGTTTAGCTTGTATTTATCGTATGCAAACCATTTTGTGCTTTAAAATTTCGAAAAAATGTGTTTGTTTTTCATCATTTAGGATGGATTAACAAAATAAATAAGTATTAAATTCAAATATAAATTATTTCTTAATAATAAATATATAACCTAAAAACTAACACGTTTTTGAGCAAATATATAATGACTTTGGAATTTGTAATCTAAGAGCCAGTTTGTGAGTTATCTACAATTTCCCAATTCATTATTCTTATTGCTGAGTTTTATTTAATTGAATTTTTTTTAGATCGATTCAATCTACTTTGTTGGATGAAAAGATACAGCAAACGAGACATGTTTTAACCAAGTAATTGGTCTGGATCAAGCAAAACAAATTTGTAAAAATATTTTAAATTTAATTTATAGTAAGAGGCTTCAGAGTATTTTATAGTTTATAGGTTAAAACTTAAAACATTAACTTTATATGTATATTAACGTAATGTGATTTCAAGTGCATTACTGCCAAACTTGACTTTCGTGTTGTATTTTATTTCACGACTATTTACAAAGCAATTCTTTATAATTACTTCAAAAACTTCAAAATTTAGTTTAGAAATTGCTAAAAAAGTGCATAAGTTATTTGAGTAGCATTACAATGTAATTTTTATTTTACAGTATCCATAAGAAAAAATTCAAATTGTGGTGCAGCTTTACAACACGCAATAAACACCAGGAGTAGTGGGTACGAAAGACGCCAATAAACATAAGCACAGAATGAATGTAAATAGGTTTTTCATATTTTTTAAATTTTTTCAGTACATATATGGACATTGTATGTTAAGTTTCCAAATTG
The DNA here is from genome assembly GCA_035610365.1 of Aquatica leii. Classification (NCBI taxonomy): domain Eukaryota; kingdom Metazoa; phylum Arthropoda; class Insecta; order Coleoptera; family Lampyridae; genus Aquatica; species Aquatica leii. The sequence continues at coordinate 14,002,262 of CM069438.1, forward strand.
TTTTATTAATTAAATTAAAAATGACAATACCATTGTATGCATTTCATTTGTGTTAAGTTGCTAACATTGCCAATGCTTTTAAAATTGCGCACTATTTATGTGATGGCAAAGTACATATTATATTGCACAGATTTCACTGGCATTCTGCATTTAATTTGTATTAATATACGTAACTTGCCGATATTGGTTCGATGCAATTTCTGCATTGGCAAGATTCATCCGGCAATATATCGGCCGGTGTGTCACCTGGTTACCGGCAGTATACTTCATTTTAGTACATTGCCAGCATTCTGAGTGCCGGCTAAGAAGTACATTGGCAGTACAGACAAGACAAGGTATTTTTGCATATTTGAATTTACTTTTGCTGTACATTAATCTAGTAAGTATTTGGATTCCTATAATATAAATAATGGATAAAAGCTCTAGAAAAATGAGAGAATGTGTAAATAAAAAAGTTCGATTGTGTTTGAGTGAAAATGAACAAGTGGTCATATTAAATAATGACGAGAATAGAAAAAACACGTTTCTGTGGACCAACCGGAGTTGTTGCATTTAGAAAATATCACTATATTGGCATTTTGTATTAACTTTATTTGACGTGTGGCCTATTTTTTCGTAATATATAGATATGCACATATATATTTTACCTACATATGAAGGTTCTATAAAAATGTTTATTATACTTTTATTAAATGTTTATTGAATTTTGTACGTTCATATGACTGTTCAATATATCTCCATATAGATGTAAAATGTTTATCCACCTGGGGGTCCTATGGACATACTATGAAGATCTTTCCGTGACGGAATGATATATCCAATGGACCTCCATCCTTGCTCCATAATATTAAATATGGATGTTCGATGCACCTCCGGTATCCATGGTTGGTGTGTACATTTCATATCCATTAGATATGCTTGTGCTGTGTGGGATGAAACTGCCTGTAGCAGATTTATAGAAGAAAATCACTGCTTTAATGAGATCTTATAGACGGGAGCGATCAAGATACAAACAAAGTTTTGTTACGGGAACGGGTGCTAGTGTATTAATGATATATTTCCACCTTCATTTTTCAAAAATACACAAGTCAATTCTATTCTACAAGTAAAGTAATGACACTTTTTTAGGTCGAGGAGACGTATATACTTCTAATGTTTCGCAATTGACTGCTTCGATTTTTTGTCTGGAAAAAATCAGCCCAATAAAACATCTGATACAATGGAGGATAATGTAAGTATACAGTAATTTCTCTAGACTTTCAGATGTTGTTGAGACTTACTGTTTATTCTTTCATTTTCCTCACTGTCAAAAGTTCCAGGTGATGTGTACAACTGCCTCGATGCGGACCGTTTCCGCAAAAAATTATGTAAATACACAGTTGATAAAACATGGGCTTTCGCAGAACCCTAAACAGAGCACTCAACATGTCAAAGCCATCTTCAACTACCCGGCGACCTCTGGAAAGGCGATAATTGAAAATCCTTTCCATTGATCCGCTTTCTGGATTACTTTCAAATGTTTTCATAGTTTATACTCATTCAATGCAAATTTTTTATCAGCCAATATCATATAAGGTACCTTCATTAAATAAGGGATTTGTAAACTTCGTGGCTCTGGAATATTCAGTTCCTTATTTTCCAACTTCTTATATAACGTAGTTTTTTAAAAAACGCCGCCATCTGATATTTTTTCTTGAGAGCCGATGTTCACATAAATGAAGTTATATTTGGCATCTACTAAAGCGAGAAGGATGATACTGAAGAAGTTTTTATAATTAAAATACTATGTTCCGCTATCCAAAGGAGCTTGTAGCATGGACGTGCTTTCCATCTAGGACACCTATGATATGCAGGAAGTTCCATTTTTCTTCAAACTTTTGTGCGATTGATAGTCATTCCTCTTCAGACAATGGTACCAGTAAACAGTCATTGCAAACGTCGTCAAATGAATTATTATTATTTGAAGCAATTTAGAATGCACTGCAGAGTGTGTATTGAGTATAATTTTTATTGTAAGTTGAGTCCAATAATAAAATTCTGTTAATCCAAATTGAGGGGGTTTCTCAAACATCAGAAGCGTCATCACAAACTTCTGCGCAAAAGCACCGAAAGTGCAACAAGTGATTCTTATTTATCATTTGGGTAACATATTGCGAATGAGTTGCGAAAATACGACCCTCAAACACTTATCTATGTTAAGCAAGCAATAAACAATATCATTTTTGAAGCTGATATTGGCAGATTTCAAATACAACCTAACTACAGACATGGAATGCAGTACGAATCAATATTTACGCAAATTTTTTGAAATACAGGACCTTCCAGTACAGTAACCACTCCACTTCTATTGCCATCTCCGCAAACCATGCCTTTTTCTGCTTCAGATAGAGAATCGGAAATTTCTTAAATTGAGGATCAGAGTAGGAGCTCTGGTGACTTTGACGAAACTCATGCGTACAATAAATGAATAATTTTACAGAATGTAAAATAAAAATGCATACTTTTTTTCTCATCCTACCTTAATATATAATCATTCAGAGCGTCAATAATTACCTGACAAACTTCAGGGACGATATAGATTACTTGGAAGGTACTGCAAACTTGTATAGGAATCTTCTGTAGCTAAAAATCGTAAAGTTACGATCAATCTTTCCTTTGCAGTAACTGCTTCGCGCATATATGTATTTGTTTTGCTTATTTTTGGACCTATCAGGTGCAATAGATGTTCAAAATCGCACCATGCCATCCGAGAAAAATTTTTCACTGTCTCGTCTACACATTCAAATCTCATGTCATCCAACAATCTATTCCCATATTGCGAACGATTGTTATATAACTCCTTGAACCACCGAGGTGGTCGTCGATTGCGTTTTTTAATAATATAATTATTATGAATGCTGCGGCGACACTGCGTGGATGAGATATTTTCGCCTCTCAACCGAAATATTAGTAAATACACGGCTTGCTACAGTTCACAGCTGTCTTGAGTATCTGCCGCAGTCCGTTCTTCAAAACATAAATGCAGAAACGTTCCGAGGCCGCCGCGCGACGCAATGTCGATACGTAGGTTAACGATCATTTGATCTCACGTACTACTACCCAGTTTTTTGTAACGTCGTGGAATTATTTAACGTTTTAATTTGGTTGTGAAATTATTAAATATTAATGTTTTATTTCCATGTAGAAACTAATCAACAACAGGCTGATATACTCACAGCCTTTTAATTCTGTAAAATTTAAGTACTTAAAGAACCTCTATTAAACATGATAATTTAGTTAAAATAATGAATTGCAAGAGGGCGTCGATTGATTCGATTCATAGGAGGTGGCATAGAATTTTAGCCGTAGTAGTAACTAGAAAAAAATGTATATAAAATAACTACGAAATAAGTTTTTGTAACGGTGTATTTTGTAATCCATTTTTATTTTAATTTAATACACGATTCATACACATTACTGTATTAATTAAAGTCAATTAATCGATAGTTTCGTATCAGTGTGCATACGCATATGCTTTTTCAAACTATACTTGACGGCACAGTAGTAATCACATATATTGCATTTAAACGGTTTTTCACCAGTGTGCCTATGCATATGCCTGTTTAACTGCCACTTGGCGAAACAGCAGTAATCACATACATTGCATTTAAATGGTTTTTCACCAGTGTGCGTACACATATGATTTTTTAAATGCGACATAGTTGTACTGCAGTAATCACATATATTGCATTTAAATGGTTTTTCACCAGTGTGCTTATGCATATGCCTTTTTAAATTTGTCTTTAAGCTACAACAGTAATTACATATATTGCATTTAAATGGTTTCTCACTAGTGTGCGTACACATATGCGTTTTTAAAATAGACTTGGTGGTACAGCAGTAACCACATATATTGCATTTAAATGGTTTCTCACCAGTGTGTCGTGGCATATGCACTTTTAAATGTGATTTGGTGGTACAGTAGTAATCACATATATTGCATTTAAACGGTTTTTCACCGGTGTGCGTATGCATATGCCTGTTTAACTGCCACTTGGTGAAACAGCAGTAATCACATATAGTGCATTTAAATGGTTTTTCACCAGTGTGCTTACCCATATGCCTTTTGAAATTTGCCATTTGGTTACAAACGTGACCACATATATTGCATTTAAATGGTTTCTCACCAGTGTGCGTACGCATATGATTTCTTAAATCCGACATAGTAGTACAGCAGTATTCACATATATTGCATTTAAATGGTTTTTCACCAGTGTGCTTATGCATATGCCTTTTTAAGTTTGTTTTTAAGCTACAACAGTAATCACATATATTGCATTTAAATGGTTTCTCACCAGTGTGTTGATGCATATGCACTTTTAAATATGATTTGGTGGTACAGTAGTAATCACATATATTGCATTTAACTGGTTTTTCACCAGTGTGCGTACGCATATGCGTCTTTAAACTATACTTGGTTGTACTGCAGTAATCACATATATTGCATTTAAATTGTTTTCTACCAGTGTGTTGCACTTGCAGGTGTTGAATTAAAATCATCTTTTCGTAAGTATTGAAGTTGCAGTTGTAGCAATAACATACTTCTGTTTTTGAAGATTCCTCAATGCATACAGGCACATCCTTATTGATTTCCAAGTATTTATCCTTGATGATTTGCAAGTTTGAAAGTTCTTTATTGTTATCGGCTTGTAACTCCTCTTTAATTACACCTTGTTGTCGTATGTTTCTTAAAGTTGTTTCAGTTTGTATACACAGTTGCTTAAATTCATATATTTCTTCAATTGCAATCATACATCTGTTACAAGCAATTGGATTTAGTGTGATGCTTAGATCCTGTAAGAAAGTTTATGTTACTTAATAGAATATAATCAGTTATACTTACAATTGTTGGTAGAAAGTTCAACAATTTGAATTGTAGCATTAAGTTATTGTCGTTATTCAGAAAGTAACACTGCTCGGTTTCTATTATTTCTAGTGAACAAATTCGACAAGTTATTGTTGATTTTTCTCTCATATTTTCCGGGATCTTGTTCAGTATTGCTCAAAAAGTCAGATGCATTTTTCTAGCAAGTGTCTGCCATACCGCCATACGACAACAGAACTTTAGCATTGTTCAATGCAACGCAGTCTAGTTAATTGGACTTTGAGTTGATTGTAATTGATGTTATCCTTATATAGTTATAAAATTAATAAAGACGTGTTTAATAGTTTTTAACTGTCATAATTTTTTTAATTTTGTAAACAGTCTTTTAGAATTTTTACACAGTTGGCAACATACAAGTTTTTAAAAGATTTTGAGTGCGGGCTTGTAGCACTTTGCAGTCTATGACTACGTTTATCTCGGAGGCTTCCATCCGATCGAAACTCCATCCGCTTGAGTCAAATCAATCCTCATTTTAAACTAAAGTGTTGTTGTCGACAAGCGCTTGTTCCGATTGGATAATCTTTGTTTCAGGCCATTTTAATTGAAAAAAGATGGAAGTTACATAAAAAGGAGATAGTTATAATTTTTATAACTAACTTCACTTGGGCGCGAAGTGTATGAAACACGTTTTTTCGTAGATCTTTGTGTTGTTTGGTTAAATATGGACGTAAAGAAGAGATATTGTAATAACAAAAAGAGGAACAAGTGGGGAAGTGAAGAAGTCCGTTATTTTATTAGCTTAATTAAAGCATTTATTTGCTAAAATGGTTTTTATTTAAAAAAATTCACTAAAACTGTTTCATTTCTTAGTCTTACTGTAGTAGGGCATTAATCCTTGTCCTACGACGCTGACGCCATTTCATCAAAAGTATAATATTATTATTCATCATATTACACATTAAAAGGTATAGATTAAAAACTAAAACCATAGCAGTCATTTTCCGTTTTAATATCATGTTGTTCGAGATAAATATTAATTTAACGAATAAGAATGAATGTAGGCAGAGGTAACAACAGCTGATTATACTTCAATACAATAGCGTTGATGTCGTCAATTGCGATCTTTACATCCACTTCACCCAATTCAAGCCGGCAAAACTAGAGGATCGGATTGTCTCGGCGCATCCGATGGAGAAGTCAAGCACACCTGTTTATCTCGTACAATTGAAGTGGATGCATACGATCGGATGGACTTTCGATCGGATGGAAGTCCCCGAGATAAACGTAGTCTATGTTTGACCAATAAAATACTGTATTTAACTCGTTCGTGTCGAAAGATCTTACACTTTTGAAATTTCAATACGATTTTTATTCAATGCGATTCGTACCTATTTGAATGCGAACATGTTGAATATTTGATCTTTGTTTAACGTAATTTTAATTAATCCTAATTCCAATTTTAGCAAAACCAGCATGTGTTATATTAGTCTGGTTCTTTTCAGCTGTTTTTAAGAAACCGACATCTATGCTACTCTGATCAAATCCGGCAACATAAGAACTCTAGTAACACCGGTTCGTTTATTATACGTTTATAGACGATCTACGTAGACCAAACGTCGTCTAAGTCTATTGTCTCACATAAATTAGACAAGTTTTAAACGTTTGAGTATTGACGTCTAAATGCATACGTTTTAAAAATATAGAATTATTACATAACACAAATAATGTTTATTAAATTATCAATCTGAAATAACAACAAATGGAGTAAAACTGAAAATTACTGTTTATTATTTGTATAACAAAACGTTTTTAATCACTGTTTAATAATCGATGTAAGCAATTATTTTTTTTGATTCTGTGTTTTTTTTTGTATTATTTTATAGTTGACGTTTTGTAGATTGTATTGAAACATCTATCGCTAACATCTATTTGCAATGTATTTGCATATCTTTTTTAGAGACAACATGTAATATTATACGTGATTGTAGTTTCTTCTAGTCCGTTTAAGCGTCTGCGTGATACTACACGTTTTTTCATTTCACTGTAGGTGATCTTTGCTCAAGTGTCGTTTTAAATTTTTTTTGTGTATAAGCATCATTAACCAAGTGCTATTCTTAATGCATGTGTACAATTTGTTCACTATTTTATTTTCACACTGAAAGACAATATAAGTACTTCAGAGTCACTTTTTTCACTGCAAATATAAAATCCAGAATGCTACCATGATTATCAGTAATCATGGTAGTATTCAGGATTTTTACAAATGAAAAATAAACAAACCGTTTTTTTTTTCAAAACACTTACAAATTATCGTTTTTTTATTAATCTAAAATATTAATTAAAATTATTGTGATGTTATTTATTTAATAAAAAACAGAAAAAAGTTTGTCTGAATTTATTTCATCTGCTATTTTTTCAGTGACGTAATGAAAAAACCGTGCTAGTTGGCGAAATAAGCATTATCAGAAAGTATGTAAAAAATAATCCTGAATGAATTAGGGTAATCTATTTTTGTATTACAATTAAAACTATGTGCACTATGTTATCGCAAGCATAGGTCTGAAGGTTAGTTCTGTAACAGACGACACCGATAACGTATATTTTTCCCACGTAGTAATCGTGCTATATATATATACAATATGTTATCTAGTACTAATGATTTTAGCATTTGTAACTTAATTTGTATTAATTGTAATGAAAACGTATTTTATGTTTCTTTTTAATGCTGGTTTTCACAAAAGATCTAGATGTATACTGATGGGCCCTAGTAGAAAAATTCATTTCTGCAACATTTTCAAAACGATTTTTATGAAATAAAGAAATATACCAGAATCGTTTCACACTTGTCTCAAATTTGATAAATGTCCACCCTTTGCAATGTTTCTATAAATCATTTCCTAAATCATTCTTGAAATGTTTTAAAACACTTCTAAAAATGATAACTAGAGTCGTTACTTATTCATGTTCATTTAATTTATTAAATTGTTTCTTAAAATAGCATTGGAACGATTATTAAGTTTAAATCCAAAATAAGGAAAGTATACGTTCAAAAAACAATTTTTTGAAATGTTTTTGGAACGTTTACACAGGTGGGGTTTACAACGATTATAAAGTTCAATTTCAAAATAATGCAATTATGCGTTCAAAATATAGGATAGGAAAACTTGCTACAACTTGATCTTGACGGCCGATTGGACTTGTTTAACGAATAAAAAACGTCATTTGATATATTGCTTTATAAACAACTAAAAAATATAATGAGTATCACGAGTGAGGCTCGTTATTTCTACGTTTGGCAAAGGTTACATACCACGAGTTTGGCTCGTTATTTTGTCCCAATGGTTTAATACTGAATCGTCAAAAAACAAAGCTATCTAATAGCTTTTTGTATTGAATTTTTAGCGGTTTCATATGTATAATTTTGGAAATACAAATCATTAAAAAAATGTACGTGTAAATCGTTTCTAGAAACATTAAAAATGATAACTGTGTATTATTCTGCAACGTTACGTAGATAACTCCGTAAATTATTTTGGACATCAACGTTTAATATTTAGTGGAAACTAACTGAAAATGTTACAAACACGATTTAGGCAATAATTTTTCAGTCAATTTTGGTATTATTTCTGAAATCGATTTGTATGCGCTTCAAAAACCGTCTAAAAAACAATGTTCGGATTCGCTTTTGAAGCAGTATGACATTGATTTGAAAATGTTTTATAAACGTTTTAATGTACCATTTAAGCGTATTAAAAATGTTACAAATGTAAATGATTTAGAAACGTTATGCTCTACTAGGGGGATGTCTGACAAATATGGGACCAGCTGTCCAGTACCTTACATACTAAAAAAAAACGTAAACACGGAAAAAATGTTAATTTTTAATGAAATATTTCAATTTTAAAGAGTTTACTTACGAAAAAAAATAATGAAAAATAAACAATTTTCAAAGAACTTTGTATGTCAATATCCTAGACAACAATAACTAAGAATAATTTGCTAAAAATTTGTTTCTGTGTTCAGTAGGTGCTTTTTAACAATATAGCTACTGAACCATTAATTCCACATTTTTGGGCTGTTTTTTAACTTTTATTATTAATTTTCGTTTATTTTTCTATAGGTGCAATGTTTCAACACTGTAGAACCGCTTTTGAGGAAGGAACAACCATAGTTTGATAGAAGTAAAAGAAAGTAAGCTAAAATTTCAATATAAACTTAAAACGGTGCTAATGTATTAATATTTTTTTCAGTTCTAATCCAGAAGGTCGTACAAGACTAGCTACGTCTAGCTCAACAAAGACTTCAAGAAGCAAAGAAATTGCCATCGCAAATTAGTTGTCAAATGTAAAGAAAAAACTGTAAAGCATGTTACTATGATGATGTCTGTTGGAAACCTGGCAACGTATGACTATATTCTGTCATTTTCTACTATGCACGAATGTAACGAATAAACCCTTCCTTTATGTACCATAAATAGTAAAACTACTCTAATGTAAACTTCGTGCCATATACGTTGAAACATGAATTGATTTCTTTTGTAGAAATTACGTTTGACAAATCGTATACGAATTCGTATTGTAAGAGGCGCTTTTAGTTTTTTGTTTGTATGTTCATATTTTCCAATTAATTATATGTCACATATTTACTTTTATTTTTGTATTTTGCATATATTGTATATACATTTTTGATAACTCTTTAATAGACTTCTTTATTAGTCATTTATTTATTTAATTTGCCTTAATTTTACGTTTATCAAAAGCGTATTTAAGCAATCTGTCTAAGCTACCGATTATTACGTTTTCTAAAACATTTTTTAAACTATCTAAGCTGTCTATTATAGAACTATTGTAGACGTTTATTTTGAGCTTTTAGACTAGTCTAGCCTGTGGACATTTAGATGTCTTTTTATTTTAAGTTTTAAACCGTCGGTAGACGTTTATTTTATGCCCAGTAAACGAACCGTTGTTACTAGAGAAGTGTTTTTTTGAATTTAAAATAACTACACCACAAGTCATCTATATATGCTACTTTTTACTTGCTCCTCGAGCGCCAGGAAAATTTGGGATCACTTTAAGTTTAGCTTAATATAACCTTAAATTCTTTAAGGATCAAATCAGTTCAAATGTAGTTAAACTTTGCTTCAGATAAGTTGAGTGTTAAAAAGAACACGACTAATAACTTTATTATTGCTGACATTACTAATATTCTATTGTTTTTTTTAATACACTAGTTCTACCAGTACAATATAAAAATAATTATTTTCTTTTAACACCTTCCCACATAGCACAAGTTGTTTCAGAAATGTTTCATTTTTGTCTCAAACGTTTCAAAAATTAATATAACAAATGCAATGCTTCCTCCATATTTCAAAAACATTTCGCGAAGTAGACGTTTCAGGCATTTGTCTCATAAACATTTCATAGAAATAAATTGGAAATATTCCACAGTTAATGTAGCAGAAATCTTTCAAACAGGTTTCATATATTTTGCTTATGATATAAATATGTATTTAAAATTAAAGTTTTAATGTCAATATATATTTACATCTGATTTATTCTAAGTAAAAAACACAATATCACAAAACATCTTTAATATTCTATGATTGCAATATAAAGCATTGTTTGCGGTTGATTGGCATGCGCAAGCTATGAGTACGCTCGTTAGAATCGCAATCGACTGATTTGTTTTAATAGTTTTGTAATAGAGGTTATGTTGTGTCTTAGTAAATTCTCAATCATTTCATTTTCTATTTGTTTTTAGAATAGCGCAAATACAGTTCATGATATACATAATAGATGCATATATAGCGTAGTTAAGTTAGTGCATATAGGTGTTAATTAGATAAATTAGTGTTTAAGCATTTTTACTTAAGTAGCCTTTTGAAGTGGCTTGTACCGAATCGTTTTCCAGTGTGACAAGACAATTAAGTGTTTCTAAACTTATTTTGTAGTTATTATTTTGTTTTCCAGATTCTAATAAAAATTAATCAGAAATATTTCTAGGAATTTCATATTTTTTGTTTAATTAAAAAATGTGTCATATTTGTTTTATTTTAAATGTTTCAGATGTGTCATATATGTCTCATTTGAAATGTCTCAAAATGAGAACAGAAACATTTCAGAAATATTTGTGAATGATAATGAAACATAACATTTATTTCAATGTTACAATTATGAAACATTTCAGTAATATACGTGTGCTGTGTGGGTTCTCCTAATTGTTTAAATTTAATTAACAAAGCTTACTTTATAATTACATATGTTATATTTTGCAAAGTAACTTAGTTTTATCCCGTATAACACATCGATACAGTAACAAAATGTCTATAGCGATTCGGTATAGAATGATGTATTCAATCGATACTGTTTTAAAATGTACAGAAAATGTATCGTTTCTTTATTTGGTCTATACCGAATCGCTAATTGTGAATCTTTAATTAGCCTGTATAGATACGGTAAATACATTCGATACATTTTTCTTTATCAAATCTTTACATGTTCTATATTTTACCTATACTCGTTTTGTTATGAACATGACGTCACATTGCGCAGTGTACAAAAATGAGTTCGGCCTATGGCGTTCGGTAATCAGCTGTGACACTTTAATCAATTAAACAATTAATTAAACAATTTAAATTGTGGATATTATTTTCAAGTAAGTACGTACAATTAATAGTTACTTTAATCAGGTGCACGAATTCATATTAAATTGCGAGGTTATTGAACCTTAAAGTGATAAAATGACAATTTTTGAATTGAATTTTTACATGATTTGTTTCTAAAAAGGAATTATTTGCAGGATTCCTTAAAAAGGTTCTTTATAGTCAACGGATTTGTAAAGAAGTCGAAGGAAAACCGGAAGGTTTAATATTTATTGTTGTTATAATGTGATTATTAGGATACAAGTTTGGTTGTCCACGAAAACACATTGACAAGCCGAAGACGAAATCAACTACAGACAAATGTGACCAAGAGGTAAATAAGCTACTTCAAAAGGCTTTTTCATAAAAATAAAAATTTTGTTGTTTAATTGTAATTAAATTTAATTAGAGAAAATAAATATTTTTTACTTTCTAATGAATTTTATTTAAATTTTATTTTTGTTTTTATACATAGTTATGTATAAAACAACGCATATAGAAATCACTAATAATAAAAGATGTTATAAGGTTAGTATAATTAGCTAACTGTAGTGGCTCAATGGGGATAATGGATTTCCCAAATTTCAGACCACTAGAAGACCAGGTTCGAATCCCCCAGAATGGACACGAAAGAAAACTAAAAATATCAGTGCCAAACTAAATTAAACCTACGTTTAAAAAATGTTAAGGACTGTATACACACGACAATTGTGATAAAGACGACGCCTATAAGATAACTAATATAAAAATACTATTTTTTTTATTTGCAAAAAATTGCGTACTTTATTCTATCTTTATTAAATCTGTATTATAACTATATTTATTAGTATCTATTTAGTAACTGTACGGTAAAGATTGTATACAGATGCCTGTACTCCAGCGATACGTAAATACTATCGACCCGTTATCGATTAATACAGATTGCCTGTACAGAAGTACAGATAGGGTAAAGGTACTGTATAGAATCTATACAGATATGTTATACGGGATGCTTTAAGAATTTGTTGCTTCCTAAAAGTTTTGTAAGAATGTCAGCCGTTTGTTCTTCTGATGCACAATATTTTATATCTGGTTGACTTTCTGATACTTTTGTTTCTACGATTAAACTGACTGCTTTTGATTAATTTTATTGCACTCTGATTATCAACATAAGGCACTACTTTAACTTACGTATTCACGAGTTCTTCTAACAATGCCTTTAAATACACTAAACCGATCAAAAAATCTGGTGCGGCAATATATTCCGATTCCGTATGGTTCAAAGTGCTACAATTGATTGTATTGTTGATTTAAACAATAACACTAAGAAAAAAGTTTGTTTAATTAAACAAAGTTAGAATATAAAATACTGAACATAAAATAAGGTGACACATGAACTTACTACAAATACAAAAAGGTAACTATCGCTACCGTGATCAATCGTATCAACATAAGTACTACAAAAAAGATAGTGACAAAACATTAGGGATATTTTGTATTTTCATCACTTCCTCCCAAAATATTGTAACTATTGTTTTTTCAGAACACACATGCCGAGTAAGCATCTCAGCTTTTCATATTTAACACGAGGTAACGACTTGGTGAACATATCCGCCACTTGGTTAACTCCACTGATGTGTTGAATGTTCATTTCACCTGCATTGAACTTTTCACGAATGAAATGAAATTTGATGTCTATGTGCTTTGACCTCTTATGAAATTCTGGATTCTTAACTAGTTTGATAGCACTAAGGTTGTCAATGAAAAGAGTTGGAGCACAATTTTCACCTGTTAGCTCCTGAAATAGCCTTTTAAGCCAGATTATTTCTTTGACTGCCTCGCTGGCTGCAATGTACTCTGCTTCCATAGTTGATAATACTATGCAGGGTTGTTTTCTGCTGCACCAGGATATTGCACCATCCTGATTAGTACAAACAACTCCACTCCTTGAACGCCTTGTTTTGCTGTCTCCGGCATAATCGACGTCACTATATGCTAGAAAACCGTGATCTCGCTTGTACCTCGGTACAGGATACCGTAATCCATTGTCCCTTTTAGGTAGCGAAAAATCCTCTTCAACTCCTTCCAATTTGAAGCTTTTGGGCTGTCTAGCGATTCAGATGCCAGGCTTACGGCATAACTGATGTCGGGCCTTGTAGCTACAGCCAGGTACATAAGACTACCGACCGCCTCACGATATGGGACTCCATTTGCTGGCGAATCGTCCTCGATAGTGCCTGTTTCGGACGGTGTTGTCACAGAGTTCGACTGATCCATGTTGAACCGCTGCAGAATTTTGTTCGTGTAGACCCTTTGATCTAAAAAATATGAACCACAAATTAATTTTGAAATCTGTATCCCTACAAAATAATTTGTCGAACAGATTGTAATTTGAAACTGTCTTTCAAGTTCACCAACAAAACAGTTTATCTCCACATTATTTGTCCCGACAATTAGTCCATCGTCCACATAAAGTGCAACAAATAATTTGGACACACTTGTCATTTTCACAAATAGACATGGGTCTGCCACACTTTGCACAAATTGTAAGTTACATAAAAAGTCAACAAAACGCTCATTCCAACATCTTGGTGTCTGCTTTAACCCATATAGACTGCGTTTAAGTCTACAAACGCGACCACTTCCATCGTCGAAACCATCAGGCTGCTTCATGTAAACATTCTCCTGTAGAATTCCATATAAAAACGCAGTTTTAAAATCGAATTGCTTCAACTGCATCCTTTCAGAGGAAGCAACACTTAGCATGGTTCGTATGGTGTCGAAACGAACTACCGGACTAAACGTTTCACCATAATCGATTCCAGCCTTCTGCGCAAACCCTCTTGCAACGAGTCTCGCTTTATATCGATCAATAGATCCATCGGGTTGGTATTTAATTTTTAGCACCCATCGATTTTGGATTAGCCGTTGATGCGGTGGTAAATCTACAAGATCCCACGAGTCGTTTTGTCGCAACGAAGCTAGTTCTTCACACATAACCTCTAGCCATTTCTCCCCTTCTGTTGTTTTCATAGCCGCCGTGTAGGAATCTGGAATGTTTTCCGCTAGGTACACGTAACCGCGTAAATATGCTGGTCTATTAATTTTACGTCGTCCTGCACCACTGTCGTCTTCGCGTGACATCGTTGGGGCAACATCATCATCAACCGCTTCCTACGAAGTTGTGGGTACAACTTCTTCTTCCTCCGAACTAGTGGTTTTCAGTTTAATTTCATGTACAGTTTGTTTTTCGTTTTTTACATGAACAATGGGAGTTTTTTCTTCATATTCTAAAAACAATTTTCCATTCCCTTTTAGAAGCTGTTCTTCTTTAAAAATAACTTCTCTGCTTCGAACAACCTTCTTCTCAGCCTCTATATAGATTCGGTAACCATCTTTTTCTCCGCAGTATCCTACGAATCTTCCAGAAACGCTCTTTCTGTCCCATTTTCGTCTCTTTTCCTTTGGTACATGTACAAAACACTCTGTACCAAAAATTTTCAAATGATCAAGTTTCATATTATTGTTACCTAACCATAATTCAGCAGGCGCCTTGTCCTCAACGGGTGTGTGACCGGTTCTATTTAAAATGTACGCCACTGTGTTAACAACTTCCGCCCACAGTTTTATTGGAAGGTTCTTTGCATGAATCATTGACCGCGCACACTCGACTAGTGTCCTATTTTCCCGTTCCGAAACCCCATTCTGTTCATGAGTATATGGCATGATCACTAGAAAATTAATTCCGTTTAATTCTAAAATGTCTTTCACACTCGAATTATCGAACTCTTTTCCGCCGTCACTTAAGAATTCTTTTATCGTATGTCCAGCAGTTTTTGTTTCGTTTATGACTATTTTTAAACCGTTAACCACTTCTGCTTTTGTTTTAATAAAAAACACACGACGAAATTTAGTGTAATCGTCCTTAAAACACACGAAATATTTTGCACCCCCGAGTGATTCTTCCTGCATTGGTCCGCAAACGTTTGCGTGAATTAATGCACTAGGAGTCATCGGCCTATTTGTTCGTACACCGAAACTTTTACGTTGATGTTTGCCAAACACACATCCAACGCAGAATTCCTCCTCAACTTGCACCTTTAACCGTTTTCTCGCCTACCAAACGTACTACACCATCCTTTTTAAATGCACATCCATTTTTATCAGCGATGAATTCAAAACCTTCGTTTACAGTTTGACCAATCGAAAACAAATTTTTTCCAATCTTGGGTACATACCAAACGCCTTGCAGGTGGTTACGTTCCCAATCACCTTTTATTTTCATTTCTACATTAATCGCACCCTGTCCGTACGCTTGAATTATGTTATTGTTCCCAACTAGAACATCACGTGGAAAATCGAAAGCTTCATAGGTTAAAAAATATTGTTTGTTGTTGGTCATGTGCGCAGATGCACCTGTGTCCGCCAACCATTTATCTTCCCTGTCGCCATCTGTGCATAGAAACGCTTCTCCCGCCAGTTTTGATTTTCCCGCTGCATCTGCTTTCTTTGTACAGTTTTTCGCTAGATGGCCTACCTTGTGACACTTAAAACATTTAAAAACTTTTCTCGGTTCCGTTTTCTTCTCAAATTTTGCGGTAGACTTTTGATCCTTCGCGATGAGAGCCGAGGAATCGCTTCTTTTTTCAGGAAGGCGCATTTCAATTAGACGCAGTCGTTCCGTTAATTTATTAATTGTTCTTTCAGGCAAAGGTATCGACTCCCAAACACTTCTGAACTCGAAGTAATCAGATGATAACGTAGACATTATTCTACTCATCAAAAGCAAGTCCGGTAACTCGGTCTTCACAAGCTTCTTCAACTCGTCGTTTAGTTCCCTAAAATTCCTCTGAAGGCGCGCGACATGCGTGGCAATATCTTCTGTGGAATCCTTTTCGCAGCTGAAGAACTTTTCCATCAGCCTATCGACACGTTGGCCAGAACTTTGTTCGTATACCGACAGAAGCTTGTTCCAAGTTTCACTTGCGGAGTTACAAGTTGCCGTCAAATCAACATTTGCATCATTCATGCTGCTTACTAAAACTAGTTGAGCTAGGGCGTCACCTTTTTTATATATTTTAACTTCAGCTTCGTATGACTTTTTCGCTGCTTCAGACAATTGTTCTTCACCAGGTGGGTCCGGAATGGCTCTATCGCTTATCACGAGATCCAATACTTCTTGATGTCGAAGTAACAACTCCATTTGTCTTCGCCATCGACTCCAATTTCTTGTGCCTTCAAGTTTTTCTATCTGTGCCTTGAAATCCATACCGAACACGCAAAATAGAATCTAACACGTGCAGCAACCTAACCTCGTTTTTTTTAAACACGTTATCTTAGGTACGCAGATACAAACGAACTGAGCACATAACCTATTGTTGATTTAAACAATAACACTAAGAAAAAGTTTGTTTAATTAAACAAAGTTAGAATATAAAATACTGAACATAAAATAAGGTGACACATGAACTTACTACAAATACAAAAAGGTAACTATCGTTACCGTGATCAATCGTATCAACATAAGTACTACAAAAAAGATAGTGACAAAACATTAGGGATATTTTGTATTATCATCAGATTGATTTCTGGATGACCATGATATTGGTCCACCGCTAAAATACACCATGTACCCAGTTGTGCTTTTTCTCAATTCTTCATCTGCTGCATAGTCAGCGTCACAATAAGCTATAAGATTGTAGTCACCTGAGTTTTTGTTATAATGTAGAGCCTCGTTCTTGGTTCCTATTAGATATTTAAGAATACTCTTGAAGTCCTCAATCAAAACGACAAACCAATATTCACACTTATAGGAAAATAATGTATATTAAAAACCCACTTTCCTTGCAGGACGGCCCTCCTGAGCCTTCAAACACAGAAATTTAAAAGTAATGGATACTTCTTAGGCCACGTGGGTAATGCGAAAACGAAGTGTCATTACCACAAGTTTTATTTTTATCTTAACATAAGCGAATTAGAATTAGGTTACTATAAATTAATGTCTAATGTAGCAGTAATAGAAACGAAGCCACTAACCCTGAATAACAAAGCATTAATGGAAGTCCTCAAGCAAAACTGCAAAACAGCTACTAAAATATAACCAAATATCCAAGCGATCACTTTTCGACGGGCTAGGTACTGCAATAAAGTTCTTTACCGGAAACCCTGATAATAATGATTTAATCGAAGTAAATAAAAACCTAGAACTGCCTTTCAAAAATCAAAATAATATAATCAAACAAATAAGTAAATACAACTCTTTTGATAATCACTAACTAATAGGTACTCAAATGATATATCAGTAATAGAAAAGAATATTAATAAATCAATACAAGATATAAACAGATTAGAAGACGCGGTCGAAACCCAACTCGCCATTCAATTCAATAATTATATGAGTTCTAGACTGTCGGAAGTAAGACATAATACATCATCTAACTGTGGTGTACAAAGAAGCAGAACTCATTTTTTCAGAAACGAAAGATACGTTCTCAATTATAAAACTTTCCAGAATAGAAGTCATCTTCATAAAGAAAATAATTACATGTATACTTTACGTACCGATCCTAGAATCGTCTCGATATCAATACTCCAAAGTATACCCAATACCTGACAATGAAAACAACATTCTTATCCTCCCTGCTCCCTACCATTTATATAATGGAAAAACTGAATCTTGAACGGAAGAAAAGTGTAAAAAGTTAAAGAAACAAATTATTTGTGCAATGGACACTAGAATAGACAAGTGCGTGTTATACCGAAACGACAGTGAGTGTTTATTCGCCTTAGTAAACAATAACTATAAAGTGCATACTAAACTAAGAAACGGGAAGGTATTAGTGACGTGCAAAAGAAACAGTAATAACCGAAGAATGTAAGGACAAAATTAGTAATATAGAGGCGAAGAGAAGTGCCCTAATTTCATCATCATACAACTGAAAGTTAATAATAAAAGAAAGCACCTACAGCAACATCACATTCGAAGACAACTTTAAAACCATAACATATAAAACCATCAATCTACAGCCAGAACATTTACTAGATATCCGCAAGCTGAAGGAAGAGGCCCAAAAACTAAACGAGAAGTTACCCGAGCTACACCCCGCAACGCATTATGCCCATTTTTCTACAATGTTAATCAAAACAATATGTATATTGTAGGAGTAGTATACTATCTAAGAGTCTACAGGACCAGACAAAAAAAGGAAGAAGCACATCCACCTAAAACAACAGAAACAAAAGAAAAAACACGCGAGAACGTTCTTTTCTAAGGGATGGAGAAATTACGTCATTCAACGTAACAACTTATTAAAAACAAACACATCTAACCATAATCTTATTGTAAATTAAATAATTGAGTAAACAAAATTAAAGTCCAATACGATAATAAATAACAAATAGAAATTATAAACTAGCATAGATAATGATATAAAGTAATAAAGGAAATTATAAAAGACTCAAAGACCTCAACGACAAGTATCGTATTGGCTTTGGTGCTAGCGACTGCTTCATGTTAGTTGTAATTAAAGCTGTAACTTTCTCAATGTTTTAAGTAAATTGTTTTTTTATTATTGAGTTGTAAGTGTTGAACGTAATTATATGCCTTTTTAAATGTTAGACTACTATAATCATAAATTGCATTTAAATGGTTTCTCACCAGTGTGCTGACACATATGCCTTCTTAAATTCGACTTGGTGGTACAGCAGTAATCGCATATATTGCATTTAAATGGTTTTTCACCAGTATGCTTATATATATGCGTTTTTAAATGTTCCGATCGGCTGCTACAGTAATCACATATATTGCATTTAAATGATTTCTCACCAGTGTGCGTACGCATATGAACTCTTAAACTACCCTTGGCAGTAAAACAGTTATCACATATATTGCATTTAAATGGTTTCTCACCAGTGTGCGTATGCATATGCCTTTTTAAATCAGACTTGGTGGTACTACAGTAATCACATACATTGCATTTAAATTGTTTCTCATTAGTGTGCATACGCATATGCCTTCTTAAATGTGACTTGGTGATACAGCAATAATCACATATATTGCATCTAAATGGTTTTTCACCAGTATGCTTAAACATATGCGTTTTTAAATGTTCCAATCGGCTGCTACAGTAATCACATCTGTTGCATTTAAATGATTTCTCACCAGTGTGCGTACGCATGTGTATTTTTAAACCATACTTAGTAGTACAGCAGTAATCACATATATTGCATTTAAATGGTTTTTCACCAGTGTGCGTACGCATATGTATTTTTAAAGTATACTTAGATGTACAGCAGTAATGACATATATTGCATTTAAATGGTTTCTCACTAGTGTGTTGCACTTGCAAGTGTTGAATCAAAATTGTCTTTTCGTTAGTATTTAAGTTGCAGTTGTAGCAATAAAACAGTTCTATTTTTGAAGGTTCCTCAATGCATACAGGCACATCCTTATTGATTTCCAAGTAGTTATCGCTGATGATTTGCAAGTTTGAAAGTTCAACTTTAATGTTATCAGCTTGCAACTCCTCTTTAATTACACCTTGTTGTCGTAATTTTTTTACAGTCATTTCAGTTTGTATACATAATTGCTTAAATTCATATATTTCTTCAATGGCAATCATACATCTGTTACAAGCAATAGGATTCGGTGTGATGCTTAGATCCTGTAAGCAAGTTTATGTTACTCGATAAAATATAATCAGTTTTACCAACGGTTTTACTTACAATTGTTGGTAGAAAGTTCAACAATTTGAATTGTAGCATTAACTTATTGTCGTTATTCAGAAAGTAATACTGCTCGGTTTCAACTATTTCTAGTGAACAAATTCGACAAATTTTTGTTGATTTTTCTCTCATATTATCGCAGATCTTGCTCAGTGTTACTCAAAGTCAATAGCACTTTTGTTAACTTTTGTGTTATCAACCGTTATCAACGTTACTAGCAAGCAAATAAGCAAAGATAAGCAAATAGTAAGTGTCTGCCATACCACAGATACTTTGGCAGCGTTCAACGCAACGTAGTTTTAAAACCTACGGATGTGAATCATGGGCTGTTTTGCAAAAAGAATTTTTGCCCAACGTAAATACATATGTATTTAACGCAAACGTTAAAATTACGTGACCTAGTACTGCGTGTGTTTTTTTTGTTTTTTTATAACTTTTTACAAAGTTTTTTGTTTTCTGGTTTTTTTAGTAATATCTTTAATATATGAAATTTGAAGACCCTTTAGCAATAACGACCAGTGTTGTAAATTATCTATATAAATTTATATAGATAAATTAATATAGATTCATATTTTTTATCTATTTATATGTATCTAGCTAGATACAATCAAAAATATATAAGTTATATGTATCTGTATATAAATAATTTTTTATTTAAATTATTTAAATAAAATTTATAAAAAATCCAGTGTCCCCGTAAAATTCAAGTTACAATATGTATGTTTTTCTTCAGTAATTTTCCACATTCCATAGTAGTTTTTCAAATGAACTCCATCTATCGTTATTACTACCTAGAGTATTTCATCTATTATCTGTTATCTATATAAAGTTTGAATAATTTATCTATTATCTAATACTAGATAATTCTTGCAAGAAAAAAAAATTATCTGTATCTATATAATTTGAAAATTATCTATTTACAACACTGATAACGACGCACTGCGCGGGTTGCCCCGGGAAGCCAGGCCATTGCCTAAAATGTTTTAGTGATTATCATGAAGATAGTGAGTTTATTATGATGTAATATTTGTATTTATTTTTTTTATTATTGTAAATATAAGCAGAGGTGGGTAAAATGGTTTTCAAAACCTATTTAAAATGGAAAATAGAAAATACATTCGTTAAATGTATTTAAAATACAAAATGGAAAATGGTTTCTATCAAGCTATTTAAAATACAAAATAGAAAATCGATATTTTAAATAGATTTATAAATAGAAAATAGTTTAACATCATTTAACTTTTTTACAGTATAACAGCCAAAGCCAATGACTAACTTATTTGTTTCAAACATATTGATAATATTACTATACGAAGAGGTTACTTACTGTTTATAGTTTACTGAGAAACAGTTTCTTAAATGATTCATTCTTCATAAACTTGCATTTGGGTCTCATGATCATTCCCTCATACGAGAATAAGCTTTCAATGGAAGCTGAGAAGAAAGAACTTCTTGACACCTTGATATTGATAATGATAAAACAGTAAAAATTGTATCATTGTTATGCAGTCCCCGAAGACTAGTGCTATCAGTGCTAGAATTACTTAGGCCGGTAGGCTCAGATCTAGGGGCACACAATACTAGGGGGCGCGACCTATTAGTTATTATATACTAGCTGTTTATATTAATATTTGATTCAATTATAGAGGCTATTTCTCAAATTATGTTTGTAAGTGACTTTTATACAATACATAGTTCACTGTCATCATAAAGATTAATTTTTTGTGAAAAATTACCGAAAAATTACTATACCTTCCTTGTCATTAATAGACAAAAATTATTGGGCCTAGTTTAGAAACGTCCACACTTTAAATCCAACCCTGATTACCTATTCTCATCAAATAGGAAGTGTTTATTCGTTAAGATTATAAGCGTTGCTAAGTTGCTTATAATCTGAACCAAAATAACCGCTAAAGCTAAGATTTGATAAAGTTGTTATTCGTTAACTGATTTCAAAAAGTTGTACTATTACTTTAACTTCTTTGTTTGTAACCTGCGTTTGGGATTTCAGCAGTAATCTTTTTATGTCAGACCCCGTAATTAGATCCAACTGGCTGAATTCGCGGTTTTTCTTTTTTTTAAGTACGTTTAATTAGTTCAATATTAGCATCGAAAACGTTTTGCTCGTTATTTTATTGCGTGTGATTTAAGATATTGGTATTTCAAGTTGTTTTACAATCATTACTGGTATTTTTTTTGAATGCATAAAGTCCCGTGGTTTTGATTTTGATGTGGTGTTTTACTTGTTTATCTCAGTAAAATAACAATGCTAGATAATTTACGACTTCCTTTTGGAATGTAAGCTGATCCATTTTTCTTGGTATCTATACTTTGTTTAGGTTGAGTTCTTTTATAAAGCGCGATGACGAACCACCTGCAGTTAAGCAAACGAAGCGTTTTTGGTGAGAAATGTTTCTGTCGTAGGTCTACGTGTCAAGATGCACATGGCCAATTATAGTTTTCATCTTTGTTAATTTAGTTCGTTTAATGTTCTATCTTTTACAAAAATTTTACGGCGCAAGTACATGAGATTAAGTGGGAATACGAAGTTTTAGAAGAGGTAAAATTTTGGTTTTGGGGATGATCAATCGTTGGTCGCAATTAAGAAGTACCGGGTACTGAGATGTAGTTGAGTGGTTAGGGTATTTTTACCCTATTGTTATGTATTACCGCGGAAGTTAGTTGGAACCGTGAAAATTAAGTGTGGTGGTGGAAAAGTTTGATTTTCCAAATTTCGTAATTTACGGTTTAAATAGACTTCATGGTTTCCAAAAATAATAAATCACGTTCGAGGGATTTAATGTCGAGGTTTTGTGTGGAAAAATCCTATTTTTGCCGTTGTGCGGCTTTAAATTAATTTGTGAAATTCTATTGTTTGGGGGTCCCACCGAGCTGGTATCCGACTACGGTACATCTGGAGCGACCGGAGTTCAATCTAATTACGTAGTTTCTGGAACCGCTGTGCCGATAGTTCATCTAAGTAAAGGTATTTATCGATTTTGTGTATTACCGTGTAGTGAACCGCGATTGATATGAAGTAAAAGCTTTGAATTTGAGCCGATTGAATTACGACTAACGTTAAATTTAATTATTTCAAGTAACACTTAAAGGTGGTTGCGTGAAGTTTGATTTAATTAATTTTGTTTTGTGCGTATGTAAAAGTAAATCTTATTCACACATAAAAGATAATGTAACGATTTGTAAACTATAATTTGTTTGATCGTTTAGTTCGAAGTAAAGTTTCGGACGTATATTTTATAACTTGTGTATTTTTAGTTTAATTGAATTGTTTATTACTTATGCGGTCAAGGCCTTGAAGTTTATTTTTATTATGTTTTATATGAAAAAGACGAGTTAACGCTATTTTTTTTTGTATTATTTTTCTTTTATATATTAACTTTGTATTCAGATTGTTTTTTTGTTGTTGTTTTGTCTTACTTATTTTTTTTATTTCATTTCTTTTAATCAAATTTGTTTAATATTCATTATTACTTATTTTTTTCTTTATTCAATCAATAAATGTTAAATTGTTAAACTGTAAAGAGCTTTTATTCATTCAGCTGCCGCGTACGTAATTTTTGTTTTTTTTAAGTGTATTTCAGAATAGTTACAACTCAAGGTAAGTTCCGGGGTTGTAACCAACCAGATGAGCTTTCGGGTTATCAGGGGTCCGGAAGCTACGATCATCGTGACCTTGATTGGCGCCCTAACTGATTTTTGAGTCTTTTACCGTTTTAGTTCGATTTTATGTCGATCTTGTTTCCAATTTATCACGGAATTTTAAAATATAACCCATCCCTTCTCCATTGAGCTAGTGGCACAACATCATTTATGTTACCTCATTTCAGGCAGTGACTTTGTTTTACTTTGGCATGTAACATGTTAACACATCCTTTAAGTTCTAAAGACAGAATCTCTAGTTCGTTGAAAAACAATTTTTGAAGTTGTTTTCAAGCATCTTTAGAAATTCATTTAAGACACTGCACTAACCATATTACGGTCACGTGTTTTATTTTGAAAAACTTTTCGTTTTATTATGGATATGCAGCAAACTTGCAATTTTATCCCACGCGCAGAACACCTTTACAGAACACAACAAAATACTATGGATGCTATGATCATTGATAAGAAAAAGGTTTTGATAGTCAGAACACGTAATGCGAAAATTATGTAGCAGCAAAAGTTTGCACAAACGTCGGTATACCTAGGTCGCCTATGAGTAAGTATTTAAAATAGAAAATGGTTCTAAATTTCCATTTAAAATAGAAAATGAAAAATAGATTTAAGTTAGGTATTTGAAATAGAAAATAGAAAATGGCATTTTCATTTTAAATAGGTATTTAAAATAGATTTATTCAAAATAGTTACCCACCTCTGAATATAAGTATATGTTGTTTGCTAAACGAATTTTTTATTAAACTGTTTCCCTTACATTCATTATTTTGAGGTGGTGTTAAAATTATTATGGAGAAAATTATTAAAATAAAATGAAGATGTTATAGACTGTTAATTGCAGTATTGTAACCGATACTTTTTTTCTAGTATCTAGATACAGATACAGATACTTTTCGAGAAAGATGGCGACGCGAGCTTAGACGCGTAAACCCTGCAGTGGCGAAGTTTAATCTATATACTAGTGCTGAGGTACCTTATTAATTGAACTTTGTGTAAAACAATATTGTTAGGCACTAAAGAATGTTTGAACTTTAAATGCAGTACTGTATCTATACAGATAACACGGATATAATAAAAATGTGCTATTTAATCGATTAGTTTTTGGCGCGAGTGATTAATGCCGTAATCATACAAGGACTTTTACTTTAGACTAACTGTTTATGTGTTATTAAGAAAAATACAAATTATCTAAGTGTCCAAAATGGTATGTAATACTTGTAATGGAAAATTACTACCTAGAACTTTGCAAATAAAATGCGGCACATGTGGTATGCATTATCACGGAAACTGCGTTAACCTTCAACAAAGTGATATTGATGCTTTAAATGCTGCTAATCAACAATTTAAATGTGACTATTGCTTGCAAAAGGGAGAAAAAAATGCTTCAGAACCAACTCTAAGCGATATCTTTAAGGAGATACGGGTAATGAGAATGGAACAAAAAAGTATTGGTGAGTCAATCGATGCATGTCATAAAGATTTGAAATCATTAAGAGAAGAATTTGAAACACAAGCTAAATTAATTAATGATTGTACTACTAAAATTGAATTGTTAGAACGTACAAACACTACTCTCGAAAGAGAGAATATGAATTTAAAAGAACGATTAAACAATATTGAACAATACAGTAAAACAAATTGTCTTGAAATAACAGGAGTGCCTGAGGTAGCAAATGAAAACGTCATAACCACAGTTCAATTAGTTGCAGCTGCCGTAAACTTCAAACTATCCTCAGACATGGTGGACGCATGTCATAGATTAAAAAAAAACCCTAATGATCCGTTACAACCAGCAAAAATTATCGTAAAATTTGTACGACGAAACGACAAAAACGATTTTTTGGCTAGCAAAAAAACTAAGCGTGACTTTTCCACTTCGCATCTTGATACATCATTATTACAAAGAATTAAAAAACATAATCTCATATACATCAATGAATCATTATCCCGTTATAATCGACAGTTACTGTTTAAAGCTCGTGAATATAAAAAACAGCATCAGTGTAAATATCTGTGGATAAAAGAGGGCAAAATATTTATGAAAATGAGTGACACAAGCCGTGTGATTAGAATTCAATCAACTAGCAACCTGTGCGAGGTCAAATAGTGATAACTCATCATATTGCAAATTTTCTATGTAATGTGAACCCTAATAATTTAACTAGTGCACATACTTCCGTTTGATAGAACATATTGTTCATTTTTCAACTGAATTATTCTTTTTTTAGTTCTAGTACTATAAGTTAATAAAAGTTTGTTTACAAATTACTAAGTGAATTAAATCAATTATTTTTTATATTTTTTCACAGTTTATGAATCTAATTGTTTTTTTTTAAATTATTAATCGAAACTATGTTATAAAACTGTTTTTTTGTTATTATAAATAGATAGAATTACTAATTTATGTTCTATTTTATTCATAAGTAAATAAAGTGTTGCTATAAAATTAAGTTCAGCACTATCTCGTTTTATCTTTGAATATTTGATTTCGCCATATGCAGTGTGAACAGAGATATCAATACTTCTTAATTTAATTTTAGGTTTTTTAAATACATACAGATCTATAAAATTTAACTTAACTTTTTTTCTTCTGTTTTTAAAACAGATAATTTAAATCTATTTAAACCTGTTATATCGCTTTCAAACTATAAACAAATATGAGTTGTGCAAATGAATTATTGGCTGTTCACATTAATGTAAGATCTTTAAGGGGTAAAATAACTCTTTTAAAAGACTTTGCTAATAAATTTAATCCTGATATAATTGCAGTTACTGAAACATGGCTTAAACCTGACATACCGACATCCGATGTAGGATTGACAAATTACAGCTTATTTCGAAAAGATAGAATGCACCACGGAGGAGGTGTTGGAGTGTATGTAAAGAATGGTATAACTACGCAAGTATTAGATGTTGACACTTCTATTGAGCAAATTTGGGTAAGACTTAAGATTAATAATTATGCGATAATTATTGGTACGGTGTACAATCCACATCGATATCTCTATGAAGAATTCTTAGATGCTTTTCACAATTCCTTCCTAGATGTCAGTATAATATCGGAAAACATTTTGATATTAGGAGATTTTAATATAGATTATTCTAAATTAGAAAAACCAACTTCAGAGTTAATTGCACTTTGCCAAAGTCTTGAACTAGCACAAATTATAGATGAACCAACTCGAGACAATGCAATAATAGATCTAATCCTTTCCAGTAAAACAAATAATATAACTGAATCCGGTACTATTCCATCTGTTAACTTATCCGATCATGAAATGATATTTTGTAAACTAAAAATTGTTACTATTAAACGCTCACAATTTTTCAAGACATATCGAAGTTTCAGAAATTTCAATCAGAACAACTTCAATAATGATCTTGAGAAAATACCATGGCATAACATATATGACATCACTAACATTGACTTAAAATTAGCCTTCTTCAACGATAACTTAATAACTGTTTTTAATAAACATGCTCCTATTAAAACGTCAAGAATTTCAAAACATGCAGCTCCTTGGCTTAACAAACACATACAATTTTAATGCAACAAAGGGACTATACATATAAAATTTACAAAAACAATAAAACTTTACTTAACCGTCAACAGTATAACCAAATGAGAAATGAAGTTACTAAATTATGCCGAAAAGAAAAGAAAAAATATTTTGATAATCTATACAATACAAAGGACATGAAAGCAATATGGAGTTCTCTAAATAGACATATCATAAGAAGCAAGCCAAAAACGTTAGCTTTACCTCAATCTCTATCTAACGTCGAAACTATAAACAACTTTTTTATAAATGCAGTTCCCAAATCTATAAACAATAACAATGACTTCTTTCTTAAATATCACACTCAGATTAAGTCAGATGACAATTTTAGTTTTACTCAGGTATCAGAAAATGAAATACAACGTATTATCTCAAACATTAAATCTAATTCCGCTGGTCACGATGGCATATCAGTATGTATGATTAAACTATGCGTACCGCACATTTTACCTATAATTTGTCACATAATTAATTTTTGCATAACAAACTGTATATATCCAGATAGCTGGAAGAAAGCAAATGTACTACCGTTACCTAAAAAAAACAATCCTACAGAGCTTAAAGACTTAAAACCAATATCTATTCTACCGGTAGTATCAAAAATTCTAGAAAAAATTATAGATACACAACTTCGGGAATTTTTAAATAAAAATAATTTGATTCCAAAAACTCAGTCAGGTTTTCGGTCTGGATACGGTTGTACTTCCGCCTTACTTAAAATTACCGATGATATTATCGACAGTTTAGACAAAAAACTTGCCACAATACTTATATTACTGGACTTTTCAAAAGCCTTCGACACTGTCAATCATAAAATATTGATATCAATTTTAGAGTCTTGCGGTCTTCTGCCCAGTGCTATTAGATTTTTCCAAAATTATTTATCTAACAGACAGCAAGCAGTAATATATCAAAACAAAAAATCATCTTATCTTCCCTTACATGCTGGTGTGCCACAGGGGTCCATATTGAGTCCAATTCTATTCTCAGTATACACTTCCAGCTTTTCTGACTATATACAATTTAACAAATGTCACTTTTACGCCGATGATACACAACTCTATTATTCATTTATACCTTCAGAAATTACACAAGCTTGTGACAAAATAAACCAAGATTTAGATACTCTATCAAATCTGGCCTCAGCGCATCATCTAAAACTAAATCCACAAAAATCTACAGCTATGTTATTCTGTAATCGTTACTTTCGTGATAACCTTCTACATCAATTAAAGTTACGTGTAAACGGTGCAGAAGTAGGTACTGCTACAGAAACTAGGAATCTTGGACTTTTTATGGACCACAATCTGAGATTTCACTCGCACGTTAACTATATTATGAAAAAAGGGTTTAGAAAATTGCGTATTATTTATCAAAACCGAGTATACCTTAACAGTCATATAAAAAAGATTCTATGCGATTCATTTGTTTTATCTCATTGCAATTATTGTGATATTGTATATGGACCCTGCCTCGATAACAGCGATACTAGGAAAATACAAAGACTGCAAAATGCTTGTCTAAGATTAATTTATGGAATACCTAAGACAGTGCATCAAATATCGGATAAGTTGGATGATGCAAATTGGTTAAATATGTCAAACAGGCGCTTTTTACATTCCGTCACCTTTTATCACAAATTAGTTACTACTAAGATACCTAACTACCTATACGAAAAGATATCACACCGTACAGATGTTCACCATCTAAACTTAAGACACAAGGCACTACTATCTATACCAGCACACAGGACGACTACATTTAAGAGATCTTTCACATATACGGTAGCTTCATACTTGAACAAAATTCCAAACCACTTAAAATCTCTGACTGTAAATGCATTTAAAAAAGCCATGTTTACAGTGCTTTATAAAAAACAGTTTAGTAAGACCATAATAAGTCCAAACTGATAATTTATATGCATAGCTATTAATGAATTTGCACAACCAGTAATTTGTTTATACATTTATATAGTCATACAATAACAGTATTTATTAACCTAGATAAGTGAAAGCAAGTTTTACTTTCTCGATACGAGGTTAAGTGGAAGAGCAGCTAACAAGTGTGTCTAACTTGATTAGCTGAACTTCGCCTCATACTATTTTTGTTGAAATTTGTATTTTTACTTTTAAATCATAAAAATAAAGGCATTTATTATTATTATTATTATTATAAATTGTATCTAGATACAGATAAGATACTTTTTCAAAAAAAAGTATCTAGATACAGTTACAGATACTTTATGAGAGTATCTAGATATATGTCAGATACATTTTTAACAAAATCATGAAATAAAATTTTAAAAAGCTGTCTATTTAGTTCATCTAAAAACACAATAACTGTATCCCAGGCAGCACATTACGTCTTATTGACGTCAAAATTACGAGACGTGAGTGTGCTGCCTGGGTATTAAGCAAAACATTACCTTATCAACCTTAATCACATAAAAAAATACAAATTTACAAATAAATCTTATTTTGTTTTAAAATTAATAGCATGTTAAATGTCTCGTCATTATATTTCGACGTAGAGTTAATAGTAAACTACTAACACTAAAAAGTTTCTCCACTTCTTTGCTCTATTTGAGCTGATGAAGAAATTCAGTGTAAATTATAAAAGTTTTACAATGACCACAAGTTTACTCATAGTTCTTCAAAGTTGAAATTTGTTTTCTTTTTTTTAAAGTATGATTTTGCTTTGATGATGTAAATGCTAACACGTCACATTTCTCAAGTAATACTTGATTATATAAAATGTAGGTTCATACACGGTTTTCCCCAAAATTCCACAACAGTTTATAATAGTCACAAAATACCCGCTACTACATAAAATCTCTAAATTTGGTAGAATTCCATTAGAATTGGCGACGCTGAAAGAATTGCACTCATAAAACACCGAATACAAAGTCTCCAAATTCAAATTGTAATGTACATGATGAACTGACAGAAAAAACTACTGCGGTGTTTACCAAAGGCCATCAGCTTACCGAGTTGATTATACGAAGTTATCACACAGAACTACTCCATTGTGGAGCACAGACACTTCTTATTGCTACACTTAGGGAAAGGTTTTGGCCTATTGGAGGACTCGGTTATGTAAAAGGAATTATTAGAAGGTGTACCAGTTGTTTTAAGGCAAGTCCAATTGTTCGCCATCCTTTAATGGGAGACTTACCCAGAACTCGTTTAAATTTCATTCACCCATTTTACGATGTCGGCTTTGACTATGCTGACCCGATTCTTATTAAAGATAGGCGTACGAGGGGAGCACGTTGTTCAAAGGCGTACATATGTGTGTTTGTTTGCATGGTAACTTGTGCCATGCATTTAGAATTAGTAACGTCTCTATCTACTGACTCATTTTTGAACACATTAAAGCGTTTTATCGCTCGCAGAGGGTTGCCAGGTACTATATGTAGCGATAACGCCACGAATTTTCGAGGAGCGAAAGCAAAATTAGATTCTTGGTTCGAAATATTACATGAACCGCAGTCGCAAGGCAAAATTATTGACTACTTGCACTCTAAAGCTATAAAATGGAATTTTATTAATCCTAAATCTCCTCACGAAGGAGGATTATGGGAAAGCTCAGTAAAATCAGTTAAGGTGCATTTAAGCAGGCGTGTGTTGGGTAATTCAAATTT
The DNA here is from genome assembly GCA_035610365.1 of Aquatica leii. Classification (NCBI taxonomy): domain Eukaryota; kingdom Metazoa; phylum Arthropoda; class Insecta; order Coleoptera; family Lampyridae; genus Aquatica; species Aquatica leii. Next base: position 14,033,347 of record CM069438.1, read on the forward strand.
GACATTTGAAGAGTTATATACGACTCTGACAATGATAGAGGCGGTTTTGAACTCAAGACTGTTATCTTTGATTACCTCAGAACCTGAGGACCTTACTCCATTAACACCTGGCCATTTTATAATTGGTCGTCCTTTAGCTTCCATTCCCGAAACCGACTTAACCCATACACCACAAAATCGCTTATCCGCGTTTAGGAGAGCACAACAAATTTATCAACATTTTTGGAAACGTTGGAGTCGTGAGGTAGTTCCTAAGTATCAACAAAGACAAAAATGGTTCCAACGACTACCCGATCTATTGAAACTTGATTCCATCGTCTTACTTCAAGACGACAACGTCCCGCCTCTACAGTGGCGACTAGGACGTGTAATTCAGTTACATCCAGGTGCTGACAACGTAATACGCGCAGCATCCTTGCGTCTTGCAAATGGAAGTGTTTTGCGTCGATCAGTGCACAAACTTTGCGTGCTGCCACCGAATTAAACGTTTAATGTTTTTTTTTGTTAATAATTATGCGTGGTCGAATTATAAATTTGAGTTACGAAATATGATATAAAATTTAAGCTTTATGTTGTTGAATCTTATTATATTTAATGTATTTTATGTTGTATTCTTAGTTTGTAAATTTTGGTTGAAATCTGTGATTTCAACGGAGGCGAGTGTTTTGACTCAACATATGCGCGTTTGAAAAAGAGAGGGTAACGTGATTCGAGGCGGATTAAGATCGTCATTGTTGTTACTTGTTTTTTCCGATGAATATACAATAATAAATGTTTTACAAGTTTTTCAATTAACTTTCACGACCACACGAAGCCCCACCAATTACCAGCGCCTATGGGGAAAGGCATACATTCCCTAACAGTTACATTTAATTTAAGTAGTGGCAATGGGGCAAAAACTGGCAATAGTGGGAGCCAGTCACCAGAAAAAAATAGTGTTACTTTTAACAATGTGGATGTAAGTGACCAGCAGTGTAAGAGACCAGTTAGAGCTCGGAATAAGCCCGAGTATTTAAAAGATTATGTGTTAACATCTCTAGCAAAAAAAGGAAGAGAAAAGGGAGATGTTGTGTTAGGCTCATGCCAGCCCTGTATTTAGCAGGACATGTGTAGCGCGGAAGAGGGGGCAGAACGTAAGTGCGAGAGCTAAGTAACACTCGCGCGTAATAATAAATAAATTAAATAAACTTATCTTTTATTTACTACTTGTCGATGACATAACACTTACTAACCGATGTCAACTGTATCACTAAACTGCCATGCATTACCCTTCCCGTTCAGTATCTTATAATTTAATTTCAAAACCTTAACAGGTAACTTTCTTAAGCATTTAAGAATAAGTAATCCTATTTTTATTATTAAATAATGCAATTCATACGATAAACAGCTATATCATTGCTCAATAAACTGCAATTACAAAAATTTTAATATTTTTGCTGAGATTGACAGAAGCTACTGTGTGTGTCATCAACAGTGATTAATATAGTAGCATCGTTGATTGATTTCAATCATTTCATGCATTTTAATAGCTGCAATTATTTCTATCGTTTTACAATGAGATCGCACAAATAATAGTTGGTTTACTAAATTTGTATTTTCTATGATCATAAATAAGCACCTAAAAAGTACCTGAAATTTTAAGGTACATTTTTTTGTACCTGTACCTAGGTAGGTTTGCCAAATCTGTACCTGCACCTGTACCTATAGGTACTTTTAAAGAGTACCAAAAAATGAGTACCTGTCACAACACTGTAATTTGCACTCGCCGCCTATAAACATTAAAATTATTAATTTATTAATAAATTTAATAAATATAAAGCCGTGATATTAATTTAAATTTGCCGCCCTTGAATTCAGCTGTGGAACATCAATCTCAAAGTCACGCTTGTGTGTGAATTTACTTAACTTTTATAAACTCACTCACATGCAATAATTATTTGATAATCAACTTGTATTCTTTTTTTTAAAACCTAATTAACAAAAAGTTGCCATTGCATTGAACATTGCCAAAGATCTGCGGTATGTTAATGGAACAGTAGTGGTATGGTAGACACTTGATAGCAACTTTCTGATTATACAAGATATAATAACAGTGCAATTGTGTGAGCAACACTGAGCAAAATCTACGAAAATATGGGAGAAAAATCAACAAAAATTTGTCGAATTTGTTCACTAGAAATAGTAGAAACCGAGCAGTATTACTTTTTGAATAACGACAATAACTTAATGCTACAATTCAAATTGTTGAACTTACTACCAAAACTTGTAAGTACAACTGATTATATTCTATTGAGTAACATGAACTTTCTTACAGGATCTAAGCGCCACACCCAATCCAGTTGCTTGTAACAGATGTATGATTGCCATTAAAGAAATATATGAATTTAAGCAACTGTGTATACAAACCGAAATGACTGTAAGAAACTTACGACAACAAGGTGTAATTAAAAAGGAGTTGCAAACAGATAACATTAAAGTCGAATTTTCAAACTTGCAACTGGTCAGCGATAACCTCTTGGAAATCCATAAGGATGTGCCTGCATGCATTGAGGAATCTTCAAAAACAGAACTGTATTTTTGCTACAACTGCAACTTCAATACCAGCAAAAAGGCAACTTTGATTCGACACCTGCAGGTGGAACACATTGGTAGAAAACCATTTAAATGCAGTATATGTAATTACTGTAGTAACCAAATGGAAAATTTAAAAATGCACATCCGTACGCACACTAGTGAAAAACCATTTAAATGTAATATATGTAATTACTGCACTAACAACCCTTCGTATTTAAAAGTGCATATACGTAAGCACACTGGTGAAAAACCATTTAAATGCAATATATGTAATTACTGTAGTAGCCGAATGGAAAATTTAAAAATGCATATCCGTACACATACTGGTGAAAAACCATTTAAATGTAATATATGTAATTATTGCACTATCAACCCTTCGTATTTAAAAGTGCATATACGTAAGCACACTGGTGAAAAACCATTTAAATGCAATATATGTAAATACCGTAGTAACCGAATGGAAAATTTAAAAATGCATATTCGTACGCACACTAGTGAAAAACCATTTAAATGTAATTTATGTAATTACTGCACTATCAACCCTACGTATTTAAAAGTGCATATACGTAAGCACACTGGTGAAAAACCATTTAAATGCAATATATGTAATTACTGTAGTAACCGAATGGAATATTTAAAAATGCATATCCATACGCACACTGGTGAAAAACCATTTAAATGTAATACATGTAATTACTGCACTATTAACCCTTCGTATTTAAAAGTGCATATACGTAAGCACACTGGTGAGAAACCATTTAAATGTAATATATGTGATTACTGCTGTACCACCAAGTCGGAGTTAAAAACGCATATGCGTACACACACTGGTGAAAAACCTTTTAAGTGCAATATATGTGATTACTGCGCTACCACCAAGGCGCATATAAAAATTCATATGTGTACGCACACTGGTGAAAAACCATTTCAATGCAATATGTGTGATTACTGCTGTACCACCAAGTGGCATTTAAAAATGCATATTCGTACGCACACTGGTGAAAAACCATTTAAATGCAATATATGTGATTACTGCTGTACCACCAAGTCGCAATTAGAAATGCATATGCGTCAGCACACTGGTGAAAAACCATTTAAATGCAATATATGTGATTACTGCTGTACCATCAAATGGCATTTAAAAACGCATATGCGTCAGCACACTGGTGAAAAACAATTTAGATGCAATATATGTGATTACTGCTGTACCACCAAGAGACATTTAAAAATACATATGCGCCAGCACATTGATAAGAAACCATTTAAGTGCAATCTATGTGATTACTGCTCTACCAACAAGTCGCATTTACAAACGCATATGCGTAGGCACACTGGTGAAAAACCATTTAAATGCAATATTTGTGATTATTGCTGTATCACCAAGTGGCAATTAAAGAGGCATATGCATAAGCACACTCCTGAAAAACCATTTAAATGCAATATATGTGATTACTGCTGTACCACCAAGTCGTATTTAAAAATGCATATACGTACGCACACTGGTGAAAAACCATTCAAATGCAATGTATGTGACTACTGCTGCAATAGAAAGTCGTATTTAAAAACGCATATGCGTAAACATACTGGTGAATAACTATTCAAATGTTTTTTCGGCGCGACCTTCTAAATAGGTAGACTTTAATTGACATTGTATAATAAATTTAATAGATTTATTAATAACAATTGAGCATTTAGTACATCATGCTAAATTTGTATACAGTGGAATCAGAAATTACCTTTTTAAAATAATATGTGGTCACGTATTTAAGAGAAACTTACCAAAAAAACCGCATTGAATATAACAAACGTTAAAAATATACTTGACAACGTCGCGATTGTAAAAGGGCGGGGATTTATAAATCCAAACCACCTAGCTTCTTTGGGCACGTCGTTTAATTAACCGGTATTATTTTCTAAGAATATTTCGATTCATTGGCTACCCCATATAATTAAACAAACTTACATAGAATCTTTGAAAAAACATCAAAATAAATAATATGTGTCAAAGTGGATTGTACCTCTAATTTGGACCATTTTGTAATTTGTACATAGGACGTCCACGTCGGAAAGTCTATACTACGTTCATAGACCAATGGACCTGTAATAGAGACTAAACGGACGTTCGGTGTTGTATACGTGATGATTGTGACAAGGTGTGCTATGATACAGTTATCATTGCTCTAGAGACTACAAGTGAAATCGAAATGGATTTTGGCAAGGCGAGATTGTTCGACGAAAAATCAAAATTTTAGTAGTGATTACGGTTTAAAAGCATCTACGGTTGTTTTAGTTGTTGAGATAAAAAGCAGAACAGATTTTATAGAGGAAGAACATATAAGTTTAGACAAAGTAAGGGAAGGTACTTGAACTTGAACAGGACGAATATAGCAGAAGAAAAGGAAACAGTACTGGTTGTAGCTAATGTATGTAATCCAAATGATATTATGGACACCAATGTATTCAAGTAATAATAAACGAGTTTATACACGTTTTAGCAGTAAGGTTGTTAAAAACTAAAAATAAAGCTGAAAGAAATTACAAAAATTATTTAGCTAAAACGGAAAGACAACATGGAGTAAAAGTAAAAAGAAAAGAACCTTCGAATCTTTGGGTGTAAAGCATATGGGAAACTATAGTACTAAGGGAAGGTAAATTGAATTCAAGAGCTAAACGGACAGTTATGGCTGGATATTGTGGGGGAGGCTATCGCCTTTGGGTGCATAATGAAGAGAAAATCATAAAATCTAGGGATGTAAGATTATAAGAAGATGAAATGGATTAAAAAGAAAAATTGCCAAATAAAAATAGTCAAGAAAGTACAGTAATTCTTATAAACGATTAAGATAGCCAAGAAATAACACAAAAAGACCAGAACAATAAGAAATGTTAAATGAAATTAGACACAAAAGAGTCAAGTGAAACAGGGTGTATAATTAAAGAAAACAGAAAACTGGAACCATCATGAGATATATATATCTATATACAGCATATTGTTCATTGACCGAGACCAAACAAGAACCAAAGAAGCAATCAAAAATGAAGAATGCAAAAAAAATTATACAAAGTGAATTAAATTCACATAGAAAATTAAATACTTGAACTGAAGCAAAATGACCAATTAGTGAAATACCTATTGAAATAAAAATTGATTTTTAAATTAAAGGAAGAAGGAACCTTATGAAGATTTTATGGATTTAAGTTTTGCACCTGTATACAGAATGCCGAAAATTCGAATTTTATTGGCACTGTCTGTCCAAAACGATTGGTGTTTGAAACAAATTTATGTGCTAACAATTTTTTTAAACGGTGAATTGGATCATGACGTATGTATTTATACACCTATCCCAGCAAACCAACATAAATTGGGCCCACATTGGGTAGATGTTATCTATCAATTGTAACCATGTCAGTTCTATACTGTACACAGTTATTGGCCACAACATCGCCACTTATGTTGAGCCAACAGTTGTTTGACTACAAAGGTCCAATATATAAAAACATATGTTTATACCATTAACTAATACCAATATTATTTATTATAAAATAGTTTCTGATATAAGTAATAAAAATAGTCTAAAATCTTGAAACTGTTTAGTGAGTAGTAGATATATTTTGCGCTTTAATCGCTCTCCTTATTCTTCCCCCAGCTCTATGTACAGCTGTTGGCGCCTTCTAAAATTTTTAGGTTATTGAGATTTTCGAAATTTAATTTAATTCGACTTACCTATCTTCGCTCCACTTCTCCGAATCTGACATGATAATTATAAAAATTTATAATCTGGGACTGTAGAAACTGATAAAACACGCAAATTAAAGTTAAAAGTATGAAACCATATAAAAAAATATCTAAGGAAAATATGAAACTCGATGTATGCTATCTATGAAACATTAAAGAAATAGTGGGTATTTGCTTCATACAAATTTTATGTATAACACGATTTTCTGAGCCATCTATGATTGACCTAAGAATTATTTTGACATTTGTGATTATTTACAGCTAAGATGCAAACCTTTCAATGGTATTTTATTTATGTTAAAAGACAATAAATAAGATCAGTTTCAATAGATAATACAAATTGATCGGTTACTAATTATTTAATAATCTAGATGAGTGTTTGCATTGTTAGAGGATGTCCCTTTTTTCACATACAATTTAATTTACCAAGAAGTAAATGGGTGCAGAGTGAAGATTTAAAACATATACCATGCTAGAAAATTATGGTGTGTGCACTGTCTATTTCCAACGTATTGCTTTTGCCGATCGTTCGTGCTCCAAGTTGTGCCGTAATGCAAACTCGACCTGTTACTCTACCTTAGAGTGTTTTACCCTATTTTAGTATGTAATAAATTGCCAATCATATAATGTTATTGACAAATATTTTACTATTTATGCAGATACTTCTCCAGAAAAGTGTAATGTTCAAGTCTTGCCGCACACTACGAAAACTTATAGTAAGATTATGCAATGCTTTTACTTAGTATGCTGCAAGACGTGTGAGTACTGACACTACTGAAGAAGTAACAGGCATTTGACAACAATCAGGTAAGTAATGACATTGTAAATAGAAAAGATTTTACTTTTGTAATTTGTAGAAATCGAGATCAACATTCAGCATCAAGTGAGTGCAAAAATACATCTAACAGAAAAGGGTAATTCATATTATTCAATCTAAAATAATTAAAAATTCAAAAAAACCTCCAGGAGTGCAAGGTTTTTCCAATTTATCTCCTGCCTTACAAACCTTTCTTCATTCCCAACTTAAAATTCCGTTTCCAAATCTCCTGCAGATCATAAACCTACGCCCTCAACCTATAGTTGACAATTCCTTATCCATTTCATATCCGTCCTTGCACTCCTTGAGATAACGTAATTTAATGGGACATATCATACTCATTCAGTTTCTCTTTAATCAATGGGAAATTTCACTCCAAAATTACTTATTCAATAAATAAATACTGTTTATACTTCTTGATATAAATTACTAATCAAATTAATCGTTTAGATAGAAACCATTTGATTATTTGTCATTGTTCGACTGATGTTTGTTAAAACAACTATTGTATAACAACCAAAAAATTCAAAAAATTGATTATGTCCATCAACAATACAACCAAACAATTCTGTAGTATTATGTATATATTTTATATGTATTTTATTATTCTGATTTTGTTAACAATTTTTACATGTATGAGATGGCGCTACAGTGTAGATTTCTATAATTCGACAAAAATAGTTCTTAGGTCAAACATAGGTGTCCATAGTGTCGAAAAATTATACGATTTTTTATATACGGAGTGCTGCATCTTCTTTGGTAATGTTTACGGCTGTTATTTGCAAGCGTGTGGTTTGCATATAACATTTTTAAGTGGCTCATTTTAATTACCGTATTAAAATAAACTGTGATTTTCATAACAGAAATTCTTATTTAATAATAGGCAAGAATAGCAATTGTAACTGCAGTGTTTATGGTTGTCATAGCCATCGGAAAACCAATCGAAACATTAACTTTCGTAACTTGTCTGTAAACAAAATGCTTTAACAGTGGTTTCCACACATAAATGATAAGCTGAGAATTTATATTAACTTTTCTCCCTATATGATGCATTGGCTTGTGGCTATTGTATTTTAAAATGAAAAGATTAATATATATTTTAAATACATCTTAAGCACTGACTGTAATATAATAAACTTTAGTACAAACTAAGAAATAAAAGGTATGATTATAAGCGCCTTTCGGCTTAGACCGAACATAGCGAAAGCTTAAGATTTTAAATAAAAGGTAGTTAATACACCAGATCATAAATACATATGAATTAACTAAACAATAATTAATAATTAGGCCCATTTACAAACTATTAACTTATTTTAAATTTCAACTACACACCATAACCTAACAAACATTTTAAACTTAGTTAATAAATTTAATAAAACAAATAATTACTACTTTGACGAAGACGTTTGCACTAATAATTTAGTTTAATCACTATTTTTAATTAAAAATAAGGGTAAATTAAAACAACAATAAATACAATTTAGATGGATATAAGCAACTCAGCTTAATATATAACACACAAGTAGACTGAATTTAAATTATAATTTTAAAATTTAAACATTCGTTAAATCTATTTAAAATGTAAAATGGCTTCTATCAAACTATTTAAAATAGAAAATGGATATTTGAAATAGATTTATAAATAGAAAATAGTTTAAAATCATATAACTTTGGATGTAATTGGGAAAGTGTAGAATAACCTCTCAGCACAGAACACCTTTTACAGAACACAATAAATAGCTGTAGATGCTAATGATCATTAATTGATAAGAAAAAGGTTTTGATGACCTGAACACGCGATTAAAATTATGGAGCCACAAAAGCTTACACAAACTATATATATCTAGGTTGCCTATGAGTAAGTATTTAAAATAGAAAATGGTTCTAAATTATTTAAAATAGAAAATGGAAAATAAATTTAAGTTAAGTATTTGAAATAGAAAATGGCATTTCCATTTTAAATAGGTATTTAAAATAGATTTATTCAAAATAGTTACCCACTTCTGAATTCCTTTTTGTAATACAAATTAGTAACCAAAAGTAAAAACCAAAATTGGGTTGCATTGAACATTGCCAAAGCTCTGTGGTATGGTTGGTATGGTAGACACTTTGTAGCAATCTGCTGATGATACAAGCATACAAACAATAATAAAAAGTAACTGTCTTTGAGTAACACTGAGCAAGATCTACGAAAATATGGGAGAAAAAACAACAATAATTTGTCGAATTTGTTCACTAGAAATAGTGGAAACTGAGCATTATTACTTTCTGAATAACGACAATAACTTAATGCTACAATTCAAATTGTTGAACATTCTACCAACGATTGTAAGTATAACTGATTATATTCTATCGAGTAACATAAAGTTTCTTACAGGATCTAAGCGTCACACCAAATCCAATTGCTTGTAACAGATGTATGATTGCCATTGAAGAAATATATGAATTTAAGCAACTATGTCTACAAACCGAAACAACTGTAAGAAACTTACGACAACAGGATGTAATTAAAGAGGAATTGCGAGCTCCTAACATTCAAGTCAAATTTTCAAACTTGCAAATCATCAGCGATAACTACTTGAAATTAAATAAGGATGAGCCTGTATGCATTGAGGAACCTGCCAAAATAAAACTGTATTATTGCTACAACTGCAATTTTAATACTAACAAAAAGACTATTTTAATTCGACATATGCAAGTGCAACACACTGGTAGAAAACGATTTAAATGCAATATATGTGATTACTGCTGTGCCACCAAGTATTACTTAAAAGCACATATGTTTATACACACAGGTGAGAAATCATTTAAATGCAATATATGTGATTACTGTAGTATTCAAAATGGAGATTTAAAAAGACATATGCGTAAGCACACCGGTGAAAAACCATTTAAATGCAATATATGTGATTACTGCAGTACCACCAAGTATTATTTAAAAACGCATATGCGTATACACACTGGTGAGAAATCGTTTAAATGCAATCTATGTGATTACTGTAGCAGCCGTTTTCAACATTTAAAATCACATATACTACATAAGCATACTGGTAAAAAACCATTTAAATGCAATATATGTGATTACTGCAGTACTACCAAGTATTGTTTAAAAACGCATATGCTTACACACACTGGCGAAAAACCATTTAAATGCAATATATGTGATTACTGTAGTAACAAACTGGAAAATTTAAAAATGCATATGCGTACGCACACTGGCGAAAAAGCATTTAAATGCTATATATGTGATTACTACTGTACCACCAAGTCGTGTTTAAGAAAGCATATGGGAAAGCATACTGGCGAAAAACCATTTAAATGCAATATATGTGATTACTGTTGTATCACCAACTCTGCTTTAAAAAGGCATATGAGTACGCACACTGGTGAGAAACCATTTAAATGCAATATATGTGATTACTGCAGTACCACCAAGTCGCTTTTAAGAAGGCATATGTATAAGCACACTGGTGAAAAATCATTTAAATGCAATATATGTGATTACTGCGGTCCCACCAACTCAGATTTAAAAAGGCATATGAGTACGCACACTGGTGAAAAACCATTTAAATGCAATATATGTGATTACTGCAGTACCAGAAAGTCGGTTTTAAGAAGGCATATGTATAAGCACACTGGTGAAAAATCATTTAAATGCAGTATATGTGATAACTGCTGTGCCACCAACTCAGATTTAAAAAGGCATATGAGTACGCACACTGGTGAGAAACCATTTAAATGTAATATATGTGATTACTGTAGTAGCCGATCGTATGAGTTAAGAAAGCATATGCATAAGCATACTGCTAGAACGCCAATTATTGTATTACTACAAAATACAGTGGTGTAACATTAAAGTATTTTATTTTTGTCGTTTAGTGAAGGAATACTATAGAGCAGTGGCGGCCTTTCCATGAGGTAATTTGGTGAATGACCCTTCAAAAAAATTATTAAAATTGTTTTGTTATTAATTTACAATTGCAAATATGCTTAAATTCATAATGCAAGCGCATTATATTCAATAACTATCAAATACACACAACATATGTTGTCAAGTGCTTAACTTTAAATTTAATTTTTTTAAATACGAATATGCAGACATGATAAAAATGTTCAATATAAACACAATAAACGAAGTTAATACGTAACCAAATAACATTGTTTTGAATCCGGGTAGTTACGCTCCTATTCTAGGTGGCGTTAGCATTGGGCAGTTTATGGTTTAACGATATTATTTTTGGTTTTTTAGCGTCGTATTATTTCAACATCTATGGTTCACTGTCTTGATCCAATAAACATCGTTTGTTTCGTTGGTTTATTTTCCATGTTTTAAAAAGTTAATAATACGTTCGTTATATTTGATTCTTTGTTATTTCGGAAGTGTAAAATGTATATTACGTAAAAACAAAGTTGAAAAATTTGTTTGTTTATTATACTATATATATTATACTCATGATCCGATTGTTACTGTTTCGTGTGGTTTTGTAGTTAGTAAACGCATGTAATTATTTATATTACAATGGCAATTTCTGTTTGTAGATTTGTGTATAAAAAAATTGGGCGTTTATCGTTGCACCATAAGACATTAATCGTAATACATCGAAATTGTGGTAATACATATGTGGCATTAATGGAAATGTAAAATTTGAAGCGCTATATATCATATTTGTAAATATTTTCCACAAGTGAAAGTTATAGATAGCGGAAGTGATTTCATTTCAATTGATTCAAATAAAAGCAACGATAGATTATGTGAAAAATTTGCTAGTTTCATCTTATGCACATTAAAAGTTTTGAAGAAAAACGTATTAGTTTTTTTAATGTTATGCGGATACCTGGTCTCAATAATAAACGGAAAGCCAACGAAATAATTAACTCTGTTCTTTAATTAAGTGCCAGTGTTACAACATACAACAGGAAGTACACACCATAGTACCACAGAACAACCATAAGGGACACTCAGTAGTTTCCCGCGCAAAAAAATTGAGAACGCATGTGCTTGTTTGCACACATAAAAATATGGCGGTCGTGAATCTATTGTTTCTGCCAAATTAGGTTATATTTGGAATTCTTTTGTATTTACATCTTTTATGATAAATAAACGTCAAGGATTTACAAATGCAGTACTCGAGTGCAATACAAACAATTTTGCTTATGATAAACAATTTCGTTTGTTGAAAATTAATCAGCAAGGAAACGTTTTTTTCATGTTTTAAAAACGTTACAACGTTTTAAAATAGTCGAAATAAAAAATGTTTTTCAAAAAAATATTTATGTTGCGTTTTAAAAATATTTCATTTAAACACTGATACTGAAATATTTTAAAAATGTTTTCTAAAACATTTTTTAGTAACATAAAAAACGTTTTTACTTTATTAGAAATTATACTTTTGCTTGCTTTCACCTATACATTTTTTTCTTTTATATATTATAACAAAAACACAATTATATAAAATTTTGTTACATATTATTAATAAATATGCATATTAAACCTTTCTTGCAAATTTGAATTAAGTACTTAATAACCGCGTTTGCGCAAAGTACCAGCACGTACCAGTATCTGCGTGAAAAAATGGCGATTTCGTATATTTAATTGTATTTTGTATTATATTTAAAGCTTCAACGAATCAACAATATCCATGGTTTTGTGTCTCTTTAATGCTTATTTGTAGAAAGTTAATACATACTTAATATAAGATTTAGAATTATTATAATGTTAATATATATTTGTACATAATAGGTTAACCACCATTGTTCGTATTCGTTACACTGTTGCCGAGTTTACTTTTTTACCGTAACATACATAACATTTCCTCCCTCCTTAGGGGTGTATTGACACACATAAATACTCATGGAGAGTACGGTTGTGGGGGGCGTCGAAGACGTCCAGTTCTACGAGGTATCACTGATGTCATGGTCGGAAGATTGGTTGTCTGTTGCGCTACTGGTCGTATAACAAGTTCTTGTGCGGTAGGTTGTCCTGCGGGTGGTGTGATGTCGTCTCCATAAAAACGGATTCTTCGATATGGTTCAGATGGCACCGAGGCTATTGGCGTTGAATCCTCTCGAGATTTAACTTGGTCAACATGTCTTTTGAATCGCTGATTTTTATAGTCGAGTTCGTAATGAAGATCACCTAAGCGAGTAACGACGATCCCAGGAATCCATTTGTCCATTCGTGGATTACCAGAAAGAAAATAAACTGGTTGAGCAGGTTGAAAGACTCTAAATGTTGTTTCAACTTTAGTCTGCTGTTTCTCGGTTATTCTAGTATGAAGATCATCGGGTTTAACCAAATCTAACCGTGTTCGAATATTTCTTCCTAAGAATAGCATTGCTGGTGGTTGACCAGTTGTACAATGTGGAGCTTTCTTGTATTGGCGTAGAAACTCGTTTAAGTTCTTCCGTAACGACTCTGGTGTCGTAGACATCGCTTTTAAAGAATCTTTAACTGATTGTACGTAACGTTCTGCCTGGCCATTAGTTGAAGGATGGTATGGAGCAGTTAGTTTATGGTATTTCACACCACTTGCTTGCAAAAACGTCTTGAACTCAGCGGCTGTAAATTGTGGACCGTTATCCGAAACAATAGTAACTGGAGTACCATACGTGGCAAACAATTAATCCAAAATTGCAATTGTTGCTGCGGTTGTTGTTGAGTTGGTGCATTTGACTTCCAGCCATTTGCTGTAGGCATCTACGACAATCAGTAACATTGATTCTGCGACCGGGCCTGCGTAGTCAATGTGAATGCGTTGCCAGGGCCCTTTCGGATATTCCCAATGGTGATCTCGGAATTTAGGTGGAAGATGTCCATGTTTTGCACATTCAGGACACGATTTGGCAATACGTTCGATATCGGCATCGATTCCTCTCCAAAACACAAATGAGCGTGCCATACCTTTCATTTTCACAATCCCTACATGGGCTGCATGCAAATCGTTTAAGATGCTTTGTTGAAGTGATGGTGGTACGACCACGCGGTGTTCAAATAATAAGCAATTCGCTGCTAAAGTGTAATTAGCTTCCGGCGATTTATACCCATAACGTGTTAGGTTTTGTCCTGTCTCTAACAGCTGGACAATCTTGCCTAAATGAGAATCCTTTCGTGTCTCTTTGGCTATATTTTCGGCACGAACAGGAAGTTGCTTGATCTGGTACATTGTAAAATTATCGAAATCATCGTATTCCCTTATTTTTCTTCCTTCGTGTAGAGAAAGTTTGTTAACAACGTCACTATTTGTTGATGATGGTAATCGAGAACAGTAGTCGGCATTTGCATTTTCTTTAGTAGACTTGAAAATAACATCGAAGTTGAAGTGTGCCAGATAATCGGCGTAGTTCGCCATGCGACTAATGCAGAGAGTTGGCAGTGACTTCTCTGGATGCAGGATTTGCGTCAGTGGTTTGTGATCGGTTATCAACGTGAAGTGACGTGCGTACAAATAATGAAAAAATTTTTGTACCGCCCAAACGATAGCGAGAGCTTCTTTGTCTATTTGTGGGTAACGCTGCTCTGTTGAGCTCATAGTACGACTAGCATAAGCGATTGGTCGTTCTTCTCCAGTTTCCAGTCGGTGAGATAAGACGGCGCCCAAACCTGTTTTGCTGGCATCGGTTGCGAGCAATAGCGGTAATGATGGATCATATGTCATCAGTATTTGTGGCGAAATGAGAATGTTTTTAATGTTGGCGTATGCTATATCGGCTTCTTGTGTCCATGCGAATGGTTCGGTACGTAGCATGTCGCGTAACGGACGATTCAGAGTAGATAGGTCCGGAATAAACGAGCTGTAATATGTAGCTTTGCCTAAGAACAATTGGAGTTGTTCTGGTGAAGAAGGTTTAGGAGCATCACGAATCGCTTCCACAAGTTTGTCGGATTTGTGTACACCTTGGCTGTCTATTTTATGACCCAAAAATTCCACAGAAGGTGCGGCGAAAATACATTTGTTGCGATTCAGTTTAAGACCATGTTGTTCCATACGCCTTAGTGTAGCTTCTAACGTAGGCATTAGATTCTCAAAACTGTCAGCAAAAAGAAGAACATCATCAAAGAAGTTAATAACGTTTGGTAAATCCTGAAGAACAGTCTCCATTCGACGCTGCCAAATTGCGGGGATGTTTGCGGCACCATATACTGCGCGAGTAGGACGAACCAATCCATGTGTTGGTGTGTTGAGCGTTAAGGCATGACTAAACTCTTCACTTACAGTCAAATGTGTGTAAGCGTCAGTAATGTCCAGGTGACAAAAGAACTTGGCCCCTTTCATTTGGTTGAACAGGTGTTCGGCTCTTGGTATGGGATGTTCATCGATAACTATTCGTGGATTCAGTGTTGGTTTGTAATTTCCGGTAATACGTAGTCCTCCATTCTTCTTCGTGACGACGTGTGTAGTTGATGCCCATTCCGAATGTTCCACACGTTCGTAGAATCCTGAATTAATTTTGGCATCTATTTCTTTTGCATACGCTTCACGCAACGCTAAAGGTACTTCGCGTGCACGTGAGAACACTGGAGTCGCATCGGATTTGAAGTGTACTTCAGCTGGTGGTCCTGTGAGCTTGCCGGCTGTGTTACTAAAGATGTCTTTATGACGAGTCAGAATTATATCGAGCTGGTTTTGTTGATTTGGTAGCAGATTGGGAAGAGCAATTGTTAATGAGCAAATTTGTTCGTCAGCCGCAAAAAGTTTATGAAAATTGATTTCATTTATGAATTCTGTTATCCATTCTCTTCCAAAAAGAGTATCATAATTTCCATCGACGATGTATAGATATACACAGTGTGTTGTTGACCCTAGTGTGGCGTTGACCAAAAGTCGGCCGATGCAGTTGACACGATTTCCTGTGTAGTCAAAAAACGACCTTTCCGTTTTTAGTAGTTTACAATTGGGTTTCATAAAGAATAAGTTATCTTTACTAATTATGCTGCATGGTGCTCCTGAATCTAGTTCCATTGGTACATTGTGACCATTTATGCGAACAATTAGGATGCGCTTGCTCGACGATTTGATAGCGTTGATCTCATCCAATTTATTGAGACATTGTACTGAATCTATTTGCTCCGTTGGTTGACTTGCATACTCTCCTGTTGCTGTTTGTAATTTTGATCGACATACTTTAGCTATATGTGATTTTTTACCGCATGTGTGACATGTTGCATCTTTGAAAGGACATTTATCCCGTGCATGTTCACCTCCGCAACCATTGCAGTGACGTAGACGATGCTCGCCTCGCGTGTTTCGTTCACCATGGCGTGATGGACCACGAGAGCGTCGGTGCTGATTTCGGCTGCGTGACAAAGATCTATGTGGTGGTTGTTTTTTGTATTTTATCTGAGGTGGTGCATACCCTAGTTTGTGAACAGTTACTGGTGTTACTGAAGACCTTACTTCATTTGCAGTCGTATGAGTTGCTTCAAGAGTGTGTGCAATCTCATATGCTTGTTTGAATGTAGAAGGTTTTCTTGCTATTATTTCATCGCACATTTCACGAGATTCGAGACCATGTAGGAGCTGTTCGATTAGCATCCTGTCGATAAATTCTCCATATTCACAGTAAGCAGCACCTTGTTTCAAGCGTAACGAGTAATTTGCAATTGACTCACCAGTATTTTGCATAATTTGCCTGAATTTTATGCTTTCTACAAACTTGTTTCTTGTACGATCGAAGTGGTTTATAAGGGTAGTGCATAGTTCATCGTACTGCACTTCTTCAGGTTGTTTCGGACTGGTCAAGAATTTTAGAGCATTGTTGAGCTCTGATCCCATGTGAACTCGTGCAAAGTTAGCGTGCTGATCTGTAGGAATGTTGCTGAGTTGTAAAGCCCAATTAAAACGTTTGAAATAATCTTCGACAGTTGTTCCTTCTGATAATCGGAATTCACCCATTGAAAATGATGGTGCTCTTAAATGCATTGTTGTGGACGACCCAGGGGCTTCAGTATGTGCACTTGTTGATGCATTTGCTAGCGAGGTTTGCAAAGCACTTGTAAGCAAATTGGTCATTGCTTGCAATAATTCAGGTGGCACTTCCATTTTTAATGTTCACAATATTACTATTCACTAACTTGCAAAATCCCAGTTCTGGCACCACTTTTGTGTCTCTTTAATGCTTATTTGTAGAAAGTTAATACATACTTAATATAAGATTTAGAATTATTATAATGTTAATATATATTTGTACATAATAGGTTAACCACCATTGTTCGTATTCGTTACACTGTTGCCGAGTTTACTTTTTTACCGTAACATACATAACACATGGTATTATTCGCTATGCTGTGTAATGTATTATTGTTAGTGTATCAGTTTAATCGTTTTCTAATTTGCGTTCTAGTGGAACTCAAATAGATACTTTGAGTATAAATCAGCATTTATTATGATGGTATGTTTGTATTTGTTTTTTTGTTGCAAGCAGTTTTGCTGAAGTATAATGTTATTTGTTACAGCAGTGGTACACTAAAACGTTCATTCTATGTACTTCATAATTTCAATTCTTTCTAATGTTTTAAGGTTATCAAGTTGATATGATGTTGGCCAAATGGGAAATTTGAACGTGCACAATAACCAATTAATCTTGGTATGTAATTTTTTCTGATATTGATGCATCATCATTTTGTGTGTACAAACTTTCAAAATCTTGGATTGTTAGTTCGGTGTGGAGGAACGGCAACTATAAAAACAACCTTTATTGTTCAGACCTTAACAACAGATAAAGGTTGTTTTTATTGTTGCCGTTTTTCCACTCCGAAGGATCCTATCCATGAAATAGAAAAATCTTTCATTAATTGGAACCTTTTGTGAGCATTATTATAATTATTTCAATTAATATAAAGTATTTACATGAATAATGTTTTTTTTTATGTTAATGTGTTAATTTTTGTTATAGGCACCAAATGCATTTACAGCCAATTGAAGTATTAGAGTACACGAATATTGTAGTATTTATCTTTTGTAAGCATTTTAGGGTTGGTTCTATAATAATGGTATAAATGTCAGTTAAGTAATACTTAGTTTGATTGTAAAATTCTGTCGTTATTGGCTGTGTTATTGGTTAGTATAAATAAAACTAACAGCCAAATATGTCAGTATTTTAAAATTAAAGCAAGTATAACTAAACTTACATTTATACCATGATTGTAGAACTGCCCTTAAGCATATTGCAACATTAAAAAAAAGCGTTGATCATACATTTTTTATAGATTAATGTAACCTTTGTAAAATATTATAAACATGGCTAAATAATATTATAAATAATATTTTTTAAACATCTTTAGAATGTTTTTCTAATATTGACTTTGCAACGTAATTCTGGCCATTAAGATGTTTTTGCAATGTTTTTTAAAATGTAAATATATCTTTTGTAAAACGTTGAAAAAAACATTTCAAAAATGTTTTCTTGTTGATTGGGATATCATACTTATTCAGTTTCTTTTTAATCAATGGGAAATTTCACTCCAAAATTACTTATTCAATAAATAAATACTGTTGATACTTCTTGATATAAATTACTAATCAAATTAATCGTTTAGATAGAAACCATTTGATTAAGAAACATCAATTTTGTAATGAAATCTACATTACCCAAAACTAGTTATTTAAATAAATCTTGCATATTGTTCATAACTATATTTAGTTTTTTGTCATTGTTCGACTGATGTTTGTTAAAATAACTAATTGTATAACAACCAAAAAATTGATTATGTCCATCAACAATACAACCAAACAATTCTGTAGTATTATGTATATATTTTTTATGTATTTTATTATTCTGATTTTGTTAACAATTTTTACATGTATGAGATGGCGCTAGTGTAGATTTCTATAATTCGACAAAAATAGTTCTTAGGTCAAACATAGGTGTCCATAGTGTCGAAAAATTATACGATTTTTTATATACCGAGTGCTGCATCTTCTTTGGTAATGTTTACGGCTGTTTGCAAGCGTGTGGTTTGCATATAACAGTTTTAAGTGGCTTATTTTAATTACCGTATTAAAATAAACTGTGATTTTCATAAGAGAAATTCTTATTTAATAATAGGCAAGAATAGCAATTGTAACTGCAGTGTTTATGGTTGTCATAGCCATCGGAAAACCAATCGAAACATTAACTTTCGTAACTTAATGCTTTAACAGTGATTTCCACACATAAATGATAAGCTGAGAATTTATACTAACTCTTCTCCCTATATGATGCATTGGCTTGTGGCTATTGTATTTTAAATTGAAAAGATTAATATATATTTTAAATACATCTTAAGCACTGATTGTAATATAATAAACTTTAGCACAAACTAATGAGATGGTTCAATTTAAATTTAAAATCAGAAAGACGCGCGTAATTACGTATGCATCGTCAGCTAGCGGGAAAACTAAAAATCTTAAATTGCGCATGTACTTCTTAAAAGGGTGGGAGACTTTTAAGGGTAGGACACGGGGAAGCGGTGGAGATCGGAAGGTGGAATCTCGTTAGAGATAGCAATACGCGTTTTTACCCTGAAAAGTTTCTTTGTATAATTTGTGTTGTTTTAGCAATTTTTGTAAATTGCTAGGTATGTATGTACAATAATTTTAATTCATGTAAGCCTGCCTGTTCTTGTATTTGTGCTCTAAACGTGAACCAGGGTGGTTTTTGCCTTTGTTACTTTGTTTGAAAAGCTAGCGTGGGTTGCCATTTTATAGTACCGTTACTTTCCCATTTATATTTCTCTTATTTTTCTCTGTGCCAATTTATGTTTTCTTTTAAAAATTGTGTTTAAACAAAACGATTTTATTTTACAATTGAAATTTTATTGTTCTTAAATGTAAACTTACTCAAATCGCGTACCGAATGACGGAGCACGTTTTATTGTAACTTGCTTTTGTTTGATCATTGCTCGTGTGTTTTATGAATTGCTCAAATGGCTAGAAGTTAGAATTGTTTATATTATGATATTCATGCATTCATGACGGGAAATAACCAAATGTACGGTAGCTGGTGCAAAGACCTTTATTGTGTTTTTTTGTGAAGTAGCGTATCCTAAGTCTATGATATAGACAGGTGCCTGCTTCAATATATATATATTAAAGTCACCGTAGGTCGCTTCCATAATATGGACCCTACATTTTGGTGACATTTGGTTGATTTTATTGTGTTTATTAGAGGCATTTCGTTATGTCGTGAACTGTGACCTTGAGTCGAAAATCGGAATTAATTTACTAAAAGTCAAAGATTTGACAAGTCTATTTGCATTCCAAAAACGTTAGTCTATTCAAAAGGCACTCACGTCAATAAAAATTAAAAATAATCAGATATTTATTTATTAAATAAAAATGAATGTATTTATAATAATACCTAAACTTAGTAACAACAAATACAACGATGAAAACAAAGATAGGTTAGAAAAAATGTACCGCTAAATGTTCGTAAGATGGATAATAACAATATTTTGACATATAGAGACTACAGCGCCACAGTTCACGAGATCTTGAAATACGTCTATATGTGTATTTTGGTGTCCTTGATTGTTTTTTTTTGTGTCGGAATTTGAATCTGTTATCGTACCTGCCTATCCGAACATTTTATTTAAACTCACCGCATTCTAATTTCTAGATCAACGGTGTAATTTCATTTATCTGAAAAAGGTTACAATAAAATGAGCAACGTACATAATTACTTGTTAATTTAATTTGCTACTGTGTTATTTTGATTTGACCCAATTGTAATTTATTCATCGCCTGTTAAAATATTGTATAGCTAGCTGAAGCATTTATGCTGTTTGCTTTTATTAATTCATAATTTACTTCTTTTTATTGTGTATCTTGAAACATTTCTACTTGAAAGGAAATTAATTTGTTAGTAAAACTTCCATAATAGTAACTTACAAAACCGAATTGCAAATTAACATCACTTTTCAGCTTACATGGCTTTGTTGCTAAACTTCTATTAGTTTCGCTGTGTTGCCATACTTGCTAAAAGTACTTAAAAGACAAGCAATTTCTTTTACACATTGTTGTATAATGTATTAGCTGATTCTTTATAACAATTATTCATTTGCACATTAATTATGTAATTTATTTGTATTAACACTCCGTTCAAGGACTGGAGGGGTTTCTTCGCTCTGTTCTTCCCCTCCTACGACGGGTCCCACCGAACAGGCACGGTCTCGGTTAAAATTTAGAGTTAAACTCGAATAAAAATTACGATTCATTTTTTTATTGTGTGTTTTATTTAACCTACAACAGCCTTCCCACATATCGAGAGTAAGCAGTGTATAACGAACTTAATACAACGTACGAAGGGGGGGGGGTAACTAGACGATCACAGCCACAGCGAGATGTCGCTACTTTTTGTTTGTTCGCGGGTTTTTAATTTCAAACGCGAGTGGGTTACATCACACTAAGAAATAAAAGGTATGATTATAAGCGACTTTCGGCTTAGACCGAAAGTCGCTTATAATCATAAACATAACCGCGAAAGCTTAAGATTTTAAATAAAAGGTAGTTAATACACCAGATCATAAATACATATGAATTAACTAAACAATAATTAATAATTAAGCCCATTTACAAACTATTAACTTATTTTAAATTTCAACTACACACCATAACCTAACAAACATTTTAAACTTAGTTGTTAATAATTATTGTAATGTTATGGGAATTTAATAAAACAAATAACTACTACTTTGACGAAGACGTTTGCACTAATAATTTGGTTTAATCACTATTTTTAATTAAAAATAAGGATAAATTAAAACAATAATAATTACAACTTAGATGGATATAAGCAACTCAGCTTAATATATAACACACAAGTAGACTGAATTTAAATTATAATTTTAAAATTTAAACATTCGTTAAATCTATTTAAAATGTAAAATGGCTTCTATCAAACTATTTAAAATAGAAAATGGATATTTTAAATTGATTTATAAATAGAAAATAGTTTAAAATCATATAACTTTGGATGTAATTGGGAAAGTGTAGAATAACCCCCCAGCACAGAACACCTTTTACAGAACACAATAAAAAGCTGTAGATGCTATGATCATATTAATTGATAAGAAAGAGGTTTTGATGACCTGAACACGCGATTAAAATTATGTAGCCACAAAAGCTTACACAAACTTCGGTATATCTAGGTCGCCTATGAGTAAGTATTTAAAATAGAAAATGGTTCTAATTTATTTAAAATAGAAAATGGAAAATAAATTTAAGTTAAAAATTTGAAATAGAAAATGGCATTTCCATTTAAAATAGATTTATTCAAAATAGTTACCCACTTCTGAATTCCTTTTTGTAATACAAATTAGTAACCAAAAGCATTGATTATACCAATGCCAAAAGTAAAAACCAAAATTGGGTTGCATTGAACATTGCCAAAGCTCTGTGGTATGGTTGGTATGGTAGACACTTTGTAGCAATCTGCTGATGATACAAGCATACAAACAATAATAAAAAGTAACTGTCTTTGAGTAACACTGAGCAAGATCTACGAAAATATGGGAGAAAAAACAACAATAATTTGTCGAATTTGTTTACTAGAAATAGTGGAAACTGAGCATTATTACTTTCTGAATAACGACAATAACTTAATGCTACAATTCAAATTGTTGAACATTCTACCAACGATTGTAAGTATAACTGATTATATTCTATCGAGTAACATAAAGTTTCTTACAGGATCCAAGCGTCACACCAAATCCAATTGCTTGTAACAGATGTATGATTGCCATTGAAGAAATATATGAATTTAAGCAACTATGTCTACAAACCGAAACAACTGTAAGAAACTTACGACAACAGGATGTAATTAAAGAGGAGTTGCGAGCTCCTAACATTCAAGTCAAATTTTCAAACTTGCAAATCATCAGCGATAACTACTTGAAATTAAATAAGGATGAGCCTGTATGCATTGAGGAACCTGCCAAAATAAAACTGTATTATTGCTACAACTGCAATTTCAATACTAACAAAAAGACTATTTTAATTCGACATATGCAAGTGCAACACACTGGTAGAAAACGATTTAAATGCAATATATGTGATTACTGCAGTACCAACAAGTATTATTTAAAAACACATATGTTTATACACACAGGTGAAAAGCCATTTAAATGCAATATATGTGATTACTGCAGTACCACCAAGTATTATTTAAAAACGCATATGCGTATACACTCTGGTGAGAAACCATTTAAATGCAATCTATGTGATTACTGTAGCAGCCGTTTGCAACATTTAAAATCACATATACTATGTAAGCATACTGGCGAAAAACCATTTAAATGCAATATATGTGATTACTGCAGTACTACCAAGTATTGTTTAAAAACGCATATGCTTACACACACTGGTGAAAAACCATTTAAATGCAATATATGTGATTACTACTGTACCACCAAGTCGTGTTTCAGAGAGCATATGGGAAAGCATACTGGCGAAAAACCATTTAAATGCAATATATGTGATTACTGCAGTACTACTAAGTATTGTTTAAAAACGCATATGCTTACACACACTGGTGAAAAACCATTTAAATGCAATATATGTGATTACTACTGTACCACCAAGTCGTGTTTCAGAGAGCATATGGGAAAGCATACTGGCGAAAAACCATTTAAATGCAATATATGTGATTACTGCTGTATCACCAACTCTGCTTTAACAAGGCATATACGTAAGCACACTGGTGAAAAACCATTTAAATGCAATGTATGTGATTACTGCAGTACCACCAAGTCGGGTTTAAGAAGGCATATGTATAAGCACACTGGTGAAAAATCATTTAAATGCAATATATGTGATTACTGCTGTGCCACCAACTCAGATTTAAAAAGGCATATGAGTACGCACACTGGTGAAAAACCATTTAAATGCAATATATGTGATTACTGCAGTACCAGAAAGTCGGTTTTAAGTAGGCATATGTATAAGCACACTGGTGAAAAATCATTTAAATGTAATATATGTGATTACTGTAGTAGCCGTTTGCAACATTTAAAATCACATATACTATATAAGCATACTGGTAAAAAACCATTTAAATGCAATATATGTGACTACTGCAGTACTACCAAGTATTGTTTAAAAACGCATATGCTTAAACACACTGGTGAAAAACCATTTAAATGCAATATATGTGATTACTACTGTACCACCAAGTCGTGTTTAAGACAGCATATGGGAAAACATAATGGCGAAAAACCATTTAAATGCAATATATGTGATTACTGCAGTACCACCAAGTCGGGTTTAAGAAGGCATATGTATAAGCACACTGGTGAAAAATCTGCTGTGCCACCAACTCGGATTTAAAAAGGCATATGAGAACGCACACTGGTGAAAAACCATTTAAATGCAATATATGTGATTACTGTAGTACCACCAAGTCGCTTTTAAGAAGGCATATGTATAAGCACACTGGTGAAAAATCATTTAAATGTAATATATGTGATTACTGTAATAGCCGATTGTATCAGTTAAAAAAGCATATGCATAAGCATACTGCTAAAACGCCAATTATTGTATTACTACAAAATACAGTGGTGTAACATTAAAGTATTTTATTTTTGTCGTTTAGTGAAGGAATACTATAGAGCAGTGGCGGCCTTTCCATGAGGTAATTTGGTGAATGACCCTCCAAAAAAATTATTAAAATTGTTTTGTTACTAATTTACAATTGCAAATATGCTTAAATTCATAATGCAAGCGCATTATATTCAATAACTATCAAATACACACAACCAAACTTATATGGAATCACCTAGTATTTCTTACTAATATTGCGAAATGTATGAAAATTTTTCATGCAGATAAGAGATAAAGATAACGAAAGTGTTTTGTTGAAAATAACAAAGGTTTTTGAAGTTGTCTATCACGTATGTCGTGATAACAATTGAAAATTGTTAGTTGTAAAACTTAAGTGACAGGTTAAACTTTCCAATTTAGAAGTTTGTGTTCAAAATGCCTCGCGTAGGCTTGTCCGAAATTCAGAGGGGAAGAATTATTACTCTTGTTGGGCATGGAATGTCACAGAGGCACATAGCAGCAACAGTTTGGTATTGTTTCCAAAACTTATACAAGATTTTTGGAATTGGTAACACTAAAGAACAGACCTAGACAAAGTCGTCGCAGAGTGACTACTGATGAACAAGACCGATACTCAAATTGCTAGAAGAAAGCCAACCTCTTCTATTCCGGCGCTCAAAAGGCAACTTGTGCAGGCTACAGGTGTTGGTGTTTCTCTTGAAACAGTACGAAAGAGACTTCGTGCCCGAAATTTATTTAGCAGGAGCCAGTTAAGGGTTTCCGAGTTATCCAGAGAGAACAAAATTAATCGGCTAAATTGGTGTCTCGAGTACCAGAACTGGACAGTTGAAGATTGGCAAAATGTCCTTTTTTCGGATGAAACCAGAATTGGTCTGAGATTTGATGACCGTCGAATTCGAGTTCTAAGAGGTCCAGGTGGACAAGGTAAACTGCAAACGGCCAGATCTGTCCCAAAATACAAAGGAGGAACGGTAATGTTCTGGGGCAGTATCATGATAGGAGATAAAACTCCTTTGGTTCCACTACGCCAGAGTTTAACAGGTCTTAGGTACGTTGATTTGGTGCTAGAACCAATAGTTAGGCTGTGGAGAGGTGCAGTGGGAGACAATTTCGTCTTTATGCATGATAATGCTTCTCCACATACCAGCCGAGTTGCTACAGAATTTCTAGAAAGAGACGCTGTGACGGTTCCAGAATGGCCTGCCTCTTTACCAGACCTGAATTCCATTGAGCATGTGTGGGACTGTGTCAAAAAAGAGATTAGGGCTAGAAGAAATGCTCCAGGAAATATGGAACAGTTCATTCCAGCCGCCCAAGAGGAATCGGCAAACGTACGTCAGGAAAACGTTGATTAGAAGCATTCATCGTCGAATTGCAGCTTGTATTAGGGCTAGAGGTGGTAACACTGACTATTAAAGTGAAAAACATGTCCGAAAAAGGGTATCTACCTTTTGTTTAACCAACTACCTACATTTTTAATTTTCGCGTTTTTATTGTTTTTGTTCATCTTAAATCTTTGTTGTAATTTTTTCTCGTTGTAATTTAATAAACTACGTTATAATAAAGCCATTCTCGCTTTCTATACGGAATTTGTCAGAAATACTGAATAACATCGGAAATATTGAGTTGGGTTGTGTGTATGCTTAGAGGCCATGTAGAAGAGAATGTATTTTTAAAGTTTTAATATTGGCCTTCTTTCAGCATTGACCACCAGCCGCCACTGCTATAGAGGCGCAACCACGAATATTTTCCGTTCTAAAAAGTGACTGAGAAATAGATGGCGAATTTATTAAAGCTGCCGAGATTTAGTCACAGTATAGAAACAAATCAGTAGTTTCACTTCGTAGGCGGCACTTTGATGTTCGTGTAACATATTTCGTCAGTGCTAGTGGTGGACGAAAATATCGCAAAAGCGAGAATATCGCATTCGAGATCTCGTTTTCGCGAGGCGAGACCATAGTTAAATCTCGTCTCGCAGAGCGAGACGAGAACGAGATTACCAAGAAATATCGTCTCGCGTGACATAGTCTCGAATGCGAGATTCTCGCAATCTCGTATTTCAGTTGTAAATTACCAAAAATTGGATAACATTTTAGATTATTTCGACGCCCAGAGCCAGACTTATAGTTCTCGTTTTACAGTTAAATCGTACTATAAAAATTATTTCATATTTACTTTTCCAAGACCGAAAAAATGCTTATTTTTGCTTACCCCATCCAAATAGACACGATGCAGGAGCAAAAGAAGAATAAAAACAAGTAAACAACACAATATTATACTTATGTCTGTTTTTATTTTTAACAATCAAATATTTTATATAAATCCCACAAATAAGGCACAAAATCCTTTTGCTGACTTGTATGACATAACCAAAATTACCAAATACCAAACACACTTTTTCGACAAGACCGTAAGACAAAATAATATTTCAAAATTCGAATATCTTTTGAATATTAAATAGAATTGCCTTTGCAAATAGAATTTACCATATTGATATAATACCAAAATACATTTTTAATCCAAAATTGGAAAGAAATCCCACACAAAGTTCTTAATTCGTTAATCTTATAAGTTTAACGAATACCACGAATTCAAACATAACTGCTCACGTGCTGATTCGTTACTTAATCTTGTTCTATGCTTCCTAACTAGCAAACCAGCCTTTGAAAATAAGCGTTCAGATGGAACGCTTGTCGCCTGTATACACACGAAGTCCCTCGCCATTTTCTGTAGGCAAGGAAATTTATTCCCGTTTGTTGCCCAATATTTTAGTATGTCTACATTATACATAGCACGTTTTTCTGAATAGTAAGCATCTAATTCTCTTCTCCATTCATTTGCATCTGGGTTTAAGCGCGACAAGTGATGTGAAGGATGCTCAAAAAGAGCATTCAAATCAAATATATCTTTTTCATCTTCAGAATCTTCCGGTTGGTCAGTATAAACCTCACTTACTTCTGAAACATTTGGCAAATAATAGTTATTCTTGAAGATATTTTCAAAAGTTTCCACGGACTGTTCCATCATCTCATGGCCCCATCTTGAAAGCGGAAATGTTTCCTTCTTATGCTTGGGATCCAAAATCAAGACGGCGCAATAAATCCAGTTAGTTTTGGTATAATGTTTCATCATTTTTTCGGAAGACGCTTTAATTGCTGCTAAGAATGTGTTACTTTCTGGATTGCCACATCTTGCAGCATAATCAGTATAAATTGCCTCAATTTTATCTAGCAATAAATTAAACCCAACAATCACCGTCGGAAGAGTTGCGTATTTTTGTCCACAAAGGTAAGTAGAAAACTTTTTAAAGGGAAGTAGGAACTTCCAGGCATCCTGTAGAAAAGTCCATTCTTTATCAGAAAGGCGTAGTTGAGAAAATGCAGCGTTAGTGTCACAAAAGTGATTCAATCCATTTTTCATTTTTATTCCGCAGTCGATCATGTTGAAAGACGAATTCCACCTGGTTACAACATCAAGCACTGGAGTTTTATAATCACAGCTTGTTAGTTCACAACACATTTTCAGCTTTCGGGTATGTTCGGAGTGCTTGATCTTTTTAAAGAGATTTCGCAATTTGGATAAAGGTGTAGTGTCGTTTTCATCACCTTCATCGATAAGATTTTCTTCTTCCTTTTCACTGTCTGTTTCATGACCTTCATCTCCTGTGATAAGACATTCTCCCGACTCTTCAACTTTCAAAATTTTCAACATATCTTGAACTGCAAGATTCATTATATGAGCAAAGCAACGGAAATGGTTGTTTTCATCAAAACCCGGAATTAAATCCGAGAGCTTTTCCATACAGGTAGAGTTTGCTACTGCATTATCCACCGTTATACCCATCACTTTGTCTAAAATTCCATATTCACTGACACACTTGTAAAAAGCCTGTGCAATATCTCTTCCGGTGTGTTTACCTTCGGAAGCCACAGAGTCCAAAACGACCGAACGAAGATTCCACTCGTTATCTATGAAATGAACGGTAATTCCGTAATATGATTTACCAGCTGAGGAAGTCCAACCATCCAGGGTGAAACTAAGTTTTGATGAGTTTTCCCGTATTAAATTCTTAACTTGAACACGTAGACATTGGAAATGAGTTGATGATAATTGTTTAATTTTCTTTCTTTTCGGCATTTTCACAGATGGATTCAGTAGACGAAAATAATCTTCAGTTTGCTTATCATCAAAAAAGTTGAAAGGTAGCAATTTCAATGCAACCCACTTTGTCGTTTCCTTTTCTATTAAATCTGATGTTGGTACAGTGTTGATTTCAGCTTCCTGGAAAAAAAATAAAAAGAAATTTGAAATAATACGTGATAGTATTCCTGAGAGTGGATGTTTCGTCCATAACTTTATGCACAAAATTTATTTGTGTTTACGAAATATAATTTTATGTTCATTCTCCATTGCTTTGAAGCCTTTTTCATACCTCTCTGGTAGCTGCTGTTGTACGAAAGAAAGACTCAATTCTTGCAGTGGGAGATGTTTGAAGCACAAGAATTTTCTTCGGGAACAAAGACTCAAACTCCTTTTTATGGTGAAGTTTGAAATGACGATGAAGTCCTGATGTATTTGACCCTTTCATTTTTACGGAAAAATCAACGTTTCTCTTCTTGCAGAGTATACAGATTCCTGTTTTATCTCATTTCGAATTCTGATCATACTTGCACTGAAAATAATCTGACACTTTTTTTGCCACAGTGCTGTAAAAGAAATAAAAAATAATTAATGTTATGTACCTCTAGTTATCTACTAGGCATATTTGAAAATCTATACTCCTTTCATTTTCATACATGCCTAAAGACCTATTTCATTAAGTTATTATTATAAAAGTCTTTAAGTCATACATATCACATGTTTCATTTAAATCGTTCTGAAGCGTTGTGTGTGGAGTAATAGAGTTAGTCTATGTGAAATAAGTGTTGCATTTGATTCCGTTATTTGATATCATATTAATTATATGTGT
The DNA here is from genome assembly GCA_035610365.1 of Aquatica leii. NCBI lineage: Eukaryota > Metazoa > Arthropoda > Insecta > Coleoptera > Lampyridae > Aquatica > Aquatica leii. The sequence continues at coordinate 14,062,980 of CM069438.1, forward strand.
ATGCTAGGTGGCCTATTCTTGACCAGTTTTTTAATTTACAATAGGCCTAAGTAATTTTTTTTCTGCTTTAACGCTTAAGTCTCATTTAGTTTTAAAATGTAAATCAAACAATAGTTATAAAACTGTTGTTGCTTTCAATTGGCAGAGTTAAATAATGCTACAATGAGATAGGCCTAGTGGCCTACAGTAATTGACACATAAAAAAGGCTATGTATTTTATAATGCTTGCGTTATTTTACTATGATTATTACAGTAGGAATTATATGAAATCACATGATAGGTTTTTTCATTCACAAGATGATACAAAACACATGAAATCTATATTTTACCTCTCATGGCGGTTATCTGGTTCTCTTGACTCAGTTGACGGTGTTGATGTGCCTGCTGCGCTAGTACTAGGGACGCTCGGATGAAGTCTATTCCCATCACTGCCATAAGTCACAGTAGAAATGTTACTCCTCAGGTTAGCGTCAAGAATATTAGGATGTTTTTCTAAAAATTATACGTAAAAATGTAATTTTCATGTTTACAAATTTTAACAGAATTTCAGATTGTAATTCTCTTTAAAAGTTAAAAAAATGAATGCACAAAAAGGCAGAAAAATCGTTTAAACAATTTTCTAAGGTTGAGATTTTCAAATAAAATTTAAAAATTACAACTCTGTTAAAGGATATCCGTAAGATTTCTATGCATTTTTCCCTATTCTTCATTTTAAAAAGGAAAATATTATGTATTGATAGATAAATCTAATTTTTGTTACATTTTTAATTGAAGTGTGACAACACAAATGTGAAACTTCCACCTCCAACTTTGTCAGATTTTGTCACAAATTCCTAACTCCCTCCCCCTCCTTGTGCGTGACGTAATTCATGAATGCCCCGTAATAATAAGGAATTGATTTGATTAGTATTATTCATTTAAAAACTTGCCTCTTCTTACTTTTGATTTCTGAAACCTTTTCATTCTTTTTTCTGGCGGCGGAGGATTTTCATTTTCAGATGATAATTCTTCCTCTGGAAGCACATAGTCATTCATCATCATCTGGTGAACACATCACTGTCTTCACTCGGATCATCCGTATTCATATTTCACAAGCTTTCGCGGCACTAGCTCACTATAGTTGATTGAAACACAAAAACTTGGAAACAAAAAAAAGCCACAATGTGGACGTCTCAACGGTCAACGTACGACAAAACAATGCTGCCCAACTTACCTTGGCGAATCAGATCGCTCTTGCGGAAAGCGGTGAATCCCCGTAATGCGAGACTTGCGAGGTTGCGAGATCTCGCGAGATTCTCGCAAACGAGACGAGATGGCAGTAGAATCTCGCTTTGCGAGAACGAGATATTAATTAATCTCGTCTCGCACTGTGAGACGAGAACGAGATTTACGTAAACCTTGCGAGATCTCGATCTCGTCCATCACTAGTCAGTGCGCATTATGCTGCGAGTTGATTTTGATGATGAACCTATGACGCTCTTTTTTTAAATTTGTTTGCAAACGTTTATGTAGCACAGGAACAGAATTCCTCAGAAGTAACAATTAAATATATAATTTTAAACGAAGGCATTTATTTATTTATAAGAATTGCATATGTTGTCAAGTGCTTAACTTTAAATTTAATTTTTTTAAATACGAATATGCAGACATGATAAAAATGTTCAATATAAACACAATAAACGAAGTTAATACGTAACCAAATAACATTGTTTTGAATCCGGGTAGTTACGCTCCTATTCTAGGTGGCGTTAGCATTGGACAGTTTATGGTTTAACGATATTATTTTTGGTTTTTTAGCGTCGTATTATTTCAACATCTATGGTTCACTGTCTTGATCCAATGAACATCGTTTGTTTCGTTGGTTTATTTTCCATGTTTTAAAAATTTAATAATACATTAATTTTCGTTATATTTGATTCTTTGTTATTTCGGAAGTGTAAAATGTATATCACGTAAAAACAAAGTTGAAAAATTTGTTTGTTTATTATACTATGTATATCATACTCATTATCCGATTGTTACTATTTCGTGTGGTCTTGTAGTTAGTAAACGCGTTTAATCATTTATATTACAATCGCAATTTCTGTTTGTATATTTGTGTATAAAAAAAATTGGGCGTTTTTCGTTGCACAATAAAAGACATTAATCGTAATACATCGAAATTGTGGTAATACATGTCGGAGGCACTGAATATAAGCCTGCCTACGGCTATGGAATGTATACACGTGCACTATTGTTTGTGTTTCCATAAATTATGTATAAAATGTTTAGTCTTTCACTGTCTTTATAACTTAATAACTTAGAATCAACCAATAAGGATTTGATATTTTGTAATATTGCCTTTTATGGGCATAGGAACGCGCGTGAAATTACAATTTTCATGTGAACGGAACGACACCAGCGAGAAAATGTAACTTGTAAGAGGGCAGATTAAAATGATATTTGGTGGTGACAACTTGATAAGATAAAAGAGCTGGTGTCGGATCGTTTGTTCCAGTGTTGATCATTAAACGTTTATAAATTTAATTTTTATAATAATGAAATCAGTTTTGTTTGTTTGTGTTAACGACTTTGTTTGAAATTTGTAATCGTAACTTTTGCTATAGTAAATAAATTGCGTAAACGGTCAGTGTCGTGCGTTATTCACTTGTAATAAATTATCGATGCAGTCTAACTCAGCACAAACGCCCAGCGAAACCCCTTTTATTTTCGATTCGTCTCTGACATCAGAAGTGGGATCAAGACTGCAATTGATAATGATCATCCGTTACGAAAAAGTGCAAGTAAAAGTGAAAATTGTAGTGCAACTCTACAAAGAGTAAAATTGCTACAACAATTATTCTTAGTTATTCTACAAGTCACCAAATTCAATAAATTTTACAAATGTAAAATTGACAACGTATTATAAAAATTAAAAATTTGAAAATGCCGAAAGCTGATGCACTATTGTTAGTTTGGATGGAATACTTGTGTTACCCAAACAAATTGCTTTAAATCAACTTTTCTGAAACCGTAAATGAAAATTTTAATGTTACCGTAAACACCAAATTAATTGTTGAAACGCTTTCGACAATAATACACCAGATCATAAATACATATGAATTAACTAAACAATAATTAAGCCCATTTACAAACTATTAACTTATTTTAAATTTCAACTACACACCATAACTTAACAAACATTTTAAACTTAGTTGTTAATAATTATTTTAATGTTATGGGAATTTAATAAAACAAATAACTATACTACTTTGACGAAGACGTTTGCACTAATAATTTGGTTTAATCACTATTTTTAATTAAAAATAAGGATAAATTAAAACAATAATAATTACAACTTAGATGGATATAAGCAACTCAGCTTAATATATAACACACAAGTAGACTGAATTTAAATTATAAGTTTAAAATTTAAACATTCGTTAAATCTATTTAAAATGTAAAATGGCTTCTATCAAACTATTTAAAATAGAAAATGGATATTTTAAATAAATTTATAAATAGAAAATAGTTTAAAATCATATAACTTTGGATGTAATTGGGAAAGTGTAGAATAACCTCCCAGCACAGAACACCTTTTACAGAACACAATAAAAAGCTGTAGATGTTATGATCATTAATTGATAAGAAAAAGGTTTTGATGACCTGAACACGCGATTAAAATTATGGAGCTACAAAAGCTTACACAAACTTCGGTATATCTAGGTTGCCTATGAGTAAGTATTTAAAATAGAAAATGGTTCTAAATTATTTAAAATAGAAAATGGAAAATAAATTTAAGTTAAGTATTTGAAATAGAAAATGGCATTTCCATTTTAAATAGATTTATTCAAAATAGTTACCCACTTCTGAATTCCTTTTTGTAATACAAATTAACCAAAAGTAAAAACCAAAATTGGGTTGCATTGAACATTGCCAAAGCTCTGTGGTATGGTTGGTATGGTAGACACTTTGTAGCAATCTGCTGATGATACAAGCATACAAACAATAATAAAAAGTAACTGTCTTTGAGTAACACTGAGCAAGATCTACGAAAATATGGGAGAAAAAACAACAATAATTTGTCGAATTTGTTCACTAGAAATAGTGGAAACTGAGCATTATTACTTTCTGAATAACGACAATAACTTAATGCTACAATTCAAATTGTTGAACATTCTACCAACGATTGTAAGTATAACTGATTATATTCTATCGAGTAACATAAAGTTTCTTACAGGATCCAAGCGTCACACCAAATCCAATTGCTTGTAACAGATGTATGATTGCCATTGAAGAAATATATGAATTTAAGCAACTATGTCTACAAACCGAAACAACTGTAAGAAACTTACGACAACAGGATGTAATTAAAGAGGAGTTGCGAGCTCCTAACATTCAAGTCAAATTTTCAAACTTGCAAATCATCAGCGATAACTACTTGAAATTAAATAAGGATGAGCCTGTATGCATTGAGGAACCTGCCAAAATAAAACGGTATTATTGCTACAACTGCAATTTCAATACTAACAAAAAGACTATTTTAATTCGACATATGCAAGTGCAACACACTGGTAGAAAACGATTTAAATGCAATATATGTGATTACTGCAGTACCAACAAGTATTATTTAAAAACACATATGTTTATACACACAGGTGAAAAGCCATTTAAATGCAATATATGTGATTACTGCAGTACCACCAAGTATTATTTAAAAACGCATATGCGTATACACACTGGTGAGAAACCATTTAAATGCAATATATGTGATTACTGCTGTACCATCAGCTCTAATTTAACAAGGCATATGGGGATGCACACTGGTGAGAAACCATTTAAATGCAATCTATGTGATTACTGTAGCAGCAGTTTGCAACATTTAAAATCACATATACTATGTAAGCATACTGGCGAAAAACCATTTAAATGCAATATATGTGATTACTGCAGTACTACCAAGTATTGTTTAAAAACGCATATGCTTACACACACTGGTGTAAAACCATTTAAATGCAATATATGTGATTACTACTGTACCACCAAGTCGTGTTTCAGAGAGCATATGGGAAAGCATACTGGCGAAAAACCATTTAAATGCAATATATGTGATTACTGCTGTATCACCAACTCTGCTTTAACAAGGCATATACGTAAGCACACTGGTGAAAAACCATTTAAATGCAATGTATGTGATTACTGCAGTACCAACCAGTCGGGTTTAAGAAGGCATATGTATAAGCACACTGGTGAAAAATCATTTAAATGCAATATATGTGATTACTGCTGTGCCACCAACTCAGATTTAAAAAGGCATATGAGTACGCACACTGGTGAAAAACCATTTAAATGCAATATATGTGATTACTGCAGTACCAGAAAGTCGGATTTAAAAAGGCATATGTATAAGCACACTGGTGAAAAATCATTTAAATGTAATATATGTGATTACTGTAGTAGCCGTTTGCATCATTTAAAATCACATATACTATATAAGCATACTGGTAAAAAACCATTTAAATGCAATATATGTGACTACTGCAGTACTACCAAGTATTGTTTAAAAACGCACATGCTTACACACACTGGTGAAAAACCATTTAAATGCAATATATGTGATTACTACTGTACCACCAAGTTGTGTTTAAGACAGCATATGGGAAAGCATAATGGCGAAAAACCATTTAAATGCAATATATGTGATTACTGCAGTACCACCAAGTCGGGTTTAAGAAGGCATATGTATAAGCACACTGGTGAAAAATCTGCTGTGCCACCAACTCGGATTTAAAAAGGCATATGAGAACGCACACTGGTGAAAAACCATTTAAATGCAATATATGTGATTACTGTAGTACCACCAAGTCGCTTTTAAGAAGGCATATGTATAAGCACACTGGTGAAAAATCATTTAAATGTAATATATGTGATTACTGTAATAGCCGATTGTATCAGTTAAGAAAGCATATGCATAAGCATACTGCTAAAACGCCAATTATTGTATTACTATAAAATACAGTGGTGTAACATTAAAGTATTTTATTTTTGTCGTTTAGTGAAGGAATACTATAGAGCAGTGGCGGCCTTTCCATGAGGTAATTTGGTGAATGACCCTCCAAAAAAATTATTAAAATTGTTTTGTTACTAATTTACAATTGCAAATATGCTTAAATTCATAATGCAAGCGCATTATATTCAATAACTATCAAATACACACAACCAAACTTATATGGAATCACCTAGTATTTCTTACTAATATTGCGAAATGTATGAAAATTTTTCATGCAGATAAGAGATAAAGATAACGAAAGTGTTTTGTTGAAAATAACAAAGGTTTTTGAAGTTGTCTATCACGTATGTCGTGATAACAATTGAAAATTGTTGTTAGTTGTAAAACTAAAGTGACAGCTTAAACTTTTCAATTTAGAAGCTTGTGTTCAAAATGCCTTACGTAGGCGTGTCCGAAGTAGAGAGGGGAAGAATTATTACTCTTGTTGAGCAGGGAATGTCACAGAGGCACATAACAGCAACAGTTGGTGTATCTCAGGGTATTGTTTCCAAAACTTATACAAGATTTTTGGAATCGGGAACACTAAAGAACAGACCTAGACAAAATCATCGCACAGTGACTACTGATGAACAAGACCGATATTTAGCTCAAATAGCTAGAAGAAATCCAATCTCTTCTATTCCGGAGCTCAAAAGGCAACTTGTGCAGGCTACAGGTGTTGGTGTTTCTCTTGAAACAGTACGAAAGAGATTTCGTGTCCGAAATTTATTTAGCAGGAGACAGTTAAGGGTTTTCGAGTTATCTAGAGAGAACAAAATTAATCGGCTAAATTAGTGTCTCGAGCACCAGAACTGGACAGTTGAAGATTGGCAAAATTTCCTTTTTTCGGATGAAACCAGAATTGGTCTGAGATTTGATGACCGTCGAATTCGAGTTCTAAGAGGTCCAGGTAGACAAGCTAGACTGCAAACGGCCAGATCTGTCCCAAAATACAAAGGAGGAACGGTAATGTTCTAGGGCAGTATCATGATAGGAGATCTTTGGTTCCACTACGCCAGAGTTTAGCAGGTCCTAGGTACGTTGATTTTGTGCTAGAACCAATAGTTAGGCTGTGGAGAGGTGCAGTGATAGACAATTTCGTCTTTATGCATGATAATGCCCCTCTACATACCAGCCGAGTTGCTACATAATTTCTAGAAAGAGAAGCTGTGATGGTTCTAGAATGGCCTGCCTCTTCACCAGACTTGAATCCCATTGAGCATGTGTGGGACTGTGTCAAAAAAGGGATTAGGGCTAAAAGAAATGCTCCAGGAAATGTGGAACAGCTCATTCCAGTCGCCCAAGAGTTATGGGCAAACGTACGTCAAGAACACGTTGATTAGAAGCATTCCTCGTCGAATTGCAGCTTGTATAAGGGCTAGCGGTGGTAACACTGACTACTAAAGTTAAAAACATGTCCGAAAAAAGGTATCTAACTTTTGTTTAACTAACTACCTACATATTTAGTTTTTCGTCTATTATTGTTTTTGTTCATCTTAAATCTTTGTTACAATTTTTTCTCGTTGTAATTTAATAAATACGTTATAATAAAGTCCTTCTCACTTTCTATACGGAATTTGTCAGAAATACTGAATAACATCGGAAATATTGGGTTGGGTTGTGTGTATGCTTAGAGGCCATGAAGAAGAGAATGTATTTTTAAAGTTTTAATATTGGCTCTTATGATAAACAATTGACCATATTCAAGCGTTTTTTTGGACTTCAGGTTTAACATTTTTGGGTTGGTAAAACTGATGAATTTTAAATCGCCCTCAAAAAATAAAAACTTTTATTGGTTGTCAACAACGACCTCTCTGATTGATGGGTCATAATGAATTCCAGTGATTTGCCAAATCGGGTTAGTAGCAACAATAACCTCATGATAACAACCAAATCTTTTCGTCCATATTTGCTACCAACCCGATTTGACAAATCACTGGAATTCATTATGACCTATCAATCAGAGAGGTCGTTGTTAACAACCAATAAAAGTTTTTATTTTTTGAGGGCGATTTAAAATTCATCAGTTTTACCAACCCAAAAATGTTAAACCTGAAGTCCAAAAAAACGCTTGAATATGGTCAATTTCGTTTGTTGAAAATTATAGTGACAAAATAACGTCATTACTCAATTTATATTTATGTTAAAATTCGTATTGTTAGCTGCACGGTGTAATGAGTTAAAAACATAAATAATACAGACTAGACTAAATACCACAACATTCTTTTCCGATCAGAAAATTGTAGTTTAAGCTTTTGTTAAATCGTCAGAATTTTTTTAAATTAATTTAATAATTAAGATGATAAAGTCATTCGAATTACTTTGCAAATGTGGTCAGCTTAAACAGATAACTAAACTATATTTCAATTATATATCTAAGTTAGTTAAAATAATCGATTTGTTGTCTAAAAAAATGCATTCTACTAGAAAAAATTAAATCTGGCGCTACAACACTATTTTCAAAATGGCCGAAGGTTACTCATTTTCCGGACTGCAATATCAAAGATGCCGACAAAAGTGTCCCTTATGGTTGTTATTATGTGATATGACATAGACTTATTAACTAAGACCTAAACTAATCCAACAGTTCTTACACTTGTTAGCATTTAAAGCTTTCGTAAGAACATCTGCTGGCATTTTCTTAGTAGTCATATAATTTAATATTAATATATCTTCTTTGTTAATACATTCCCTTATAAAGTAAAACTTTATGTCGACGTGCTTTGTTCTTTTGTGAAAGACGGGATTTTCTATTAGTTTTACAGCGCCCTGATTGTCACTATACAAAAGTACTGCTTCATTTATAGTTGTTATTTCCTCAGAAATATAGCCTCCTTCCCTGCTTCTGCTACAGCTACATACTCCGCCTCTGTTCTTGATAAAGCAATGGAGTTTGGTTTTCTGCTTTCCCAGGATATGGTCAAGTTATTGAATTTAAAGATATATCCTGAATAAGATTTTCTATCTTCTCCACTTGCCCAGTCAGCATAAACCATAATGTTTTCAGAGCCAGCTGTATAACTTAGTCTTAAGTGACGTGTATTCTTTATGTAACACCCGCTTTGCCATGATCCAATGCTCATCACTAAAACATGTGTTAAACTGACTTAAATAGCTGACGGCATACATAATGTCAGGACGTGTACAGACAGCTAGGTACATCAACTAAGAAGTAGGTATAAGTTTTTTTTTTCATTTTATCGTGTATGTTATTTTACTTTTAAAACATTCTTTAAGTAATTATTAAGTTTTGTTTTTCTATTGTTGTTTATATTATATTATTTTGTGAAATATGTAATCAATTTTTAAAAACTTGATTTTTGTATTGTTTTTCTGGTATTGCATTGTATTATATATACTGTAAATCGTTGTATTATGTATTAATCCTATTTTAATAAATTCTTGTATCTAATTTTGTAATGTATGAACAGCGAACATAGGGCTGGAACTTTTATGGACGTTTTTTGGATGTCGAACTCTGTGCCAAAGTAACGTACTATAGACGTTCATAGTATTTACTTTGAATCTTTTGAGGACGTCCGAAAAACGTTCAAATGTCCATGAAAAGACATCCGCTGGAAGTCCATTATGCATTTTTGTGCTATTAGGGTTAAGACTAAGTTATACAGCTGGTTCTGAAAATATTATAGGTTACGCTGACTGGACAAGTGGAGAAGATAGAAAATCTTATTCAGGATTTATCTTTAAATTCAATAACTCAACCATATCCTGGGAAAGCAGAAAACAAAACTCCATTGCTTTATCGACAACAGAGACGGAGTATATGGAGCTGTAGCAAAAGCAGGGAAGGAGGCTATATTTCTGAGTAGGGCTTTTAAATGAAGCAGTGCTTTTGGATAGTGACAATCAGGGCGCTATAAAACTAGTAGAAAATACAGTCTTTTACAAAAGAACAAAGCACGTCGACATAAAGTTTCATTTTATAAGGGAATGTATCAGCAAAGATATATTAAATTATAAGCCTACTGAGGAAATGCCAGCAGATATTCTTACGAAAGCTTTTAAATGCTCACAAGGATAAGAACTCTTGTATTAGTTTAGGTCTTAGTTAATAAGTCTGTCATATTGTTTATAAAAATAAGGAAAGGTGTTGAAGTATTATTTTTATAATAATTGGCAGTTGTTTTTTTTTGCTGACAATTTTTTTTGTAACCAAATGTAATGTACTATGGCGTGTACTTCCTGTTGTATGTTATAACTTATAACACTGGCACTCAATTAAACAACAAGGTTAATTATTTCGTTAGCTTTCCGTTTATTATTGAGACCAAGTATCCGCATAACTTTAATACTTATAAATGTAAAAGAACACCATCGTCGATTTATGATATGCAGAAACTAATCAACAACAGGCTGATATACTCACAAAGATTCATAACTTTGTTAAATTTAAATACTTTATGAACCTATTAAATGTTGTAATAAATTAGTGAAAATAATGATGAATTGCTAGAGGGTGTTGAACGATTCGATTCATAGGAACTGGAATAAAGTTGTAACCGTATAACTATAAAAAAAAAGGTATTTGTATAAAATAATTAAGAATTATGTTTTTGTAATGGTGTTTTGTAACCAATTATTATTTCAATTTAATACACGATTTATACAATTTAATGTATTAATTAAAGACAATTAACCGACAGTTTCTCATCAGACTTGGTGGTATAGCAGGAGTTACATATATTGCTTATTGTAAATGGTTTTTCACCAATTTGCTTATGCTTTCTTAAATCTGTAATTTGGTTACTACAGTAATTACACATATTTCATTTAAATGGTTTCTCACGAGGTGTGCGTACGCATATGCAATTTTAAATACCACTTAGCAGTTGTGCAATGATCACATATATTGCATTTAAATGGTTTTTCTCCAGTGTGCGTACGTATATGCCTTCTTAAATCACACTTGGTCGTACAGCAGTAATCACATATACTGCATTTATGAGGTTTTTCGCCAGTGTGCCTACGCATATGTTTTCTTAAATCCGACGTGGCGGTACAGCAGTAATTACATATATTGCATTTAAATGGTTTTTCACCAGTATGCTTATATATATGCGTTTTTAAATGTTGCAATCGGTTGCTACAGTATTCACATATATCGCATTTAAATAGATTCTCACCAGTGTGCGTACGTATATGCGTCTTTAAACTATACTTGGTGGTACAGCAGTAATCACATATATTACATTTAAATGGTTTCACACCAGTGTGCGTACACATATGCGTTTTTAAACTATGCTTGGTGGTACAGCAGTAATCACATATATTGCATTTAAATGGTTTCACACCAGTGTGCGTACGTATATGATTTTTTAAACTATACTTGATGGTAGAGCAGTAATCACATATATGGCATTTAAATAGTTTGTCATCAGTATGCGTACGCATATGCTTTCTTAAATCTGGCCTGGTAGCACAACAGCAATAACATATATTGCATTTAAATGATTTGTCAGCAGTGTGCTTATGCATATGCCTTCTTAAATTTACTATTTGGTTACTACTGTAATCACATATGTTGCATTTAAATGGTTTCTCAGCAGTGTGCGTACGCATATGCTTTCTTAAACCCCATTTAGATTTACAGCAGTAATCACATATATTGCATTTAAACGGTTTTTCACCAGTGTGCGTACGCATATGCATTCTTAAAACTGACTTGGTAGTACAGCAGTAATCACATACATTGCATTTAAATGGTTTTTCTTCAGTATGTTTATATATATGAATTTTTAAATGTTCCAATCTGCTACTACAGTAATCACATATGTTGCATTTGAATGGTTTCTCACCGGTGTGCGTACGCATATGCGTCTTTAAATTATACTTGGTGGTACAGTAGTAATCACATATATCGCATTTAAATGGTTTTTCGCCAGTGTGCTTATGCATATGCCTTTTTAAATCCGACTTGGTGGTACAGGAGTAATCACATATACTGCATTTAAATGGTTTTCTGCCAGTGTGTTGTACTTGCAGGTGTTGAATCAAAATCATTTTTTCGTTAGTATTGAAGTTGCAGTTGTAGCAATAACACACTTCTGTTTTTGAAGGTTCCTCAATGCATACAGGCATATCATTATTGATTTCCAAGTAGTTATCCTTGATGATTTGCAAATTTGAAAGTTCGACTTTAATATTATCAGCTCGCAACTCCTCTTTAATTACACATTGTTGTCCTAAGTTTCTTACAGTCGTTTCGGTTTGTGTACACAGTTGCTTAAATTCGTATATTTCTTCAATAACAATCATACATCTATTACAAGCAATTGGATTTGGTGTGACGCTTAGATCCTGTAAGAAACTTTTATGTTACTCGATAGAATATAATCAGTTGTACTTACTAGTTTTGGTAGTAAGTTCAACAATTTGAATTGTAGCATTAAGTTATTGTCGTTATTCAGAAAGTAATACTGCTCGGTTTCTACTATTTCTAGTGAACAAATTCGACAAATTATTGTTGATTTTTCTCTCATATTTTCGGAGATCTTGTTTAATATTGCTCAGTCAGTTGCACTTTTCTAGCAAGTGTCTGCCATACCGCTATACCCGGCTATACCACAACAGAATTTGGCATTGTTCAAGCAACGCAGCTTTAGTTAATTGGTCTTGAAGTCCGTTGTGGTTGATGTTATTCTTAAGTAGCATTCACATAAGCGTTAGTGTAATTGTACTGCACTTGCAGTGTAGTTGTGTAGTGTAGTGTAGAATTTTTTAAGTCGAAGCATTCACATAAGCTTTAGTGCATTTACGCATTTAGACGTCTTTCAGGATCTCGTGAACTGTGGCGCTGCAGTCTGTATATGTCAAAATATTGTTATTATCCGTCTTACAAACATTCACCGATACATTTTTTCTAACTGATTATTGCTTTTATCGTTGTGTTTGTTGTTAATAAGTCTTTAGGTATTATTATAAAAAAATTAATTTTTACTTAATAAATAAATATCTGATTATTTTTAATTTTTATTGACGTGAGTGCCTTTTAAATAGACTAACGTTTTTGGAATTCAGATAGACTTGTCAAATTTTTGACTTTTAGTTTATTAATTCCGATTTTCGATCAAGGTCACAGTTCACGACATAATGAAACGCCTCTACAGAAAGCCTGCGCATGTGATTCCGTATTTTAGTGATTTATACAACAGAAATAAATATAGTAATATCGTAACCGTTCTATTTTTGTCGGTCAATAATTTATTTATACTTAGAATCGCATCTTCTATTAAAAATAAACTGATTTTTTTGTTATACTTAAATTTCCGACCAATTAAAACGCCTTTGAGGTATTACAAAGATCATAAAATTTAAGATGAAACTCAGAAATCAAAAACTGCCACGCAAGTTGTTTGCGTTGGTTAGTAGTTGTAAGCATTATATAATCTTTGGTTGTATAAGCGTGTAGTGTAAAAGTTAAAAGCTTGTTAGCTTTTGCACTACCACTACCATACGAATCTTACAAATAAGCCAATGTGAATGGTTGCATAAGTAAAGCATGCAATTAGGTATTTACAACTACACTGCAACTGCAGTACAAATACAATAACGCTTATGTGAATGCTACTTTACAGAGTTCCACAATTAAAATTCTTATTAATAAAGACGTGTTTAATAGTTTTTAACTGTCATAAATTTTTAACTTTTGTAAACCGTCTTTTAGAGTTTTTACGCAGTTGTCAAAATACACGTCAAACTGTTTTTAAGAATTTAGTTTGACCAATAATAGTATATTATATATCAAGGTTGAGAAGTGCATCATTATAACCTAAGCGATAGATTATATTATATAAATCGCGCAGGTTATAATGAACTTCTCAACCGTGGTATATACAGTGTTGTAAATAGATAATTTTTAAATTATATAGATACAGATAAAATTTTTTTCTTTCAAAAATCATCTAGTATTAGATAATAGATAAACTATTCAAACTTTATATAGATAACAGATAATAGATGAAATAACCTAGGTAGTAATAACGATAGATGGAGTTGATTTGAAGAACTATTATGGAATGTGGGAAATTACTAAAGAAAAACATACATATTGTAACTTGAATTTTACGGGACACTGGATTTTTTATAAATTTTATTTAAATAATTTAAATAAAAAATTATATATATACAGATACATATATTTTATATATTTTTTGATTGTATCTAGATACATATAAATAGATAAAAAATATGAATCTAGATTAATTTATCTATATAAATTTATATAGATAATTTACAACACTGGGTATATATACAATTTTTTCCACTACTAGAATAATTAAAACCTTCCTACCTGTTACTAAATTGAATTTAAAATTTAAGATATTAATTTTAAATTAAAAATCAAGTCAATGATTCTGACAGTTGTCATTAGTTTAATAGAATTAATTTTGACGATTCTTAATTGTGATTTAAAACACAAAAATAAACAGATAACGTAAGTTTTTATTGCTAAAGTTGTTTAAAACATTATTATTTTAAGCATTGATTATATCAAAAACTTATTTAACTCAATAATATATACATTTAATTAAGCGCGAACTTCAAATAACTTTTTAAAATCAAATTAATTTATTAATTGAGCGATTTGAAAACTTAAATTAGCATTAAATAAAATCTCTTGCTCTTGGTACCCAGTTTCCTAAACTTTTTTTCTTTGAAACTGTTGTAGTAGTATTATCAGAAAATGTAAACATGTTCATTATTAACTACTAGTTAATAATGAAATATTATTTATTCACACTCAGTTAGTAACGTACAGTTTTCCGAACCTCTTAAAGGTTGGTAAGTAAGCGGTTTCCATGGTTTAAAAAAAAACGAGTATGTAATGAAACCTCACGGTCAGTAATGTACACTTTCCGAACCTATAATTTGTGTGTGTTTTGTTTTAATTAATTTGATAAAATGACAATGATAAATTAAATACGTATATGTCAATTGTGAAGTGCCTACTATGTGTTAATATTTTACCGAAATAAACGATAATATTTTGGAAATAGGTTTTCATTCATTTTTTATTAGTTTTATGTTATTTATTTTATTTAATGGCTGAAACTATAACTATCGTTCTCTCGACAGAAATGGAATACTTTCCGCCTCGGTATGTTAATCTACTATTACCTGCGCTTAAAAAAGTACAACTTCACGACCTACTATTATACGTAATAATGCAAGCGTATATAACTAGTAGTGGAAAAAAATTATTAAATTACTGAACGTAACGAAAAAAACGTGTGATAATAGCTCAGCTTATAGTAAACGTACAAAATTGACAAGTGACATTTGTCGTAGTAAAGTGTACACCGTGCTTTAAGGGGACGAGGGAAAGTATTTCAGAGTAGTTCAGTGATCTTTGGTTCAGTGTAGTTTACCCAAGTAAAACGAACGTGGTACGGGGAGATAGGATCTACCTGAAGCTACCAAAGCGCGCAAAAAGAAAGGTGCTATTGGAGGTTGCATAAAATTAACTATAAAAAAATGTATTTATATATAAGAATTAAACTTTTGTAACGGTTTGTTTTGTAACTAATTATTATTTTAATTTAATACACGATTCATACAATAGAACCCATTAATTAAAGACAGTAACCGATAGTTTCACATCAGTGTGCGTATGCATATGAATTCTTAAATCTGACTTGGTGGTACAGCTGTAATCACATATTTTGCATTTAAACGGTTTTTCACCAGTGTGCTTATGCATATGCCTTCTTAAATTTACAATTTGGTTACTACAGTAATTACATATATTGCATTTAAATGGTTTCTCGCCAGTATGCGTACGCATATGCAATTTTAAATACGATTTGGCAATTGTGCAGTGACCACATATACTGCATTTAAATGGTTTTTCTCCAGTGTGCATGCGTATATGCCTAGCTAAATCCCTCTTCGTCGTACAGCAGTAATCACATATATTGCATATATGTGGTTTCTCGTCGGTGTGCGTACACATATGCTTTCTTAAATCCGACTTGGTACTACAGCAGCAATCACATATATTGCATTTAAATAGTTTATCAGCACTGTGCTTAAGCATATGTCTTTTTAAATTTATAATTTGGTTACTACAGTAATCACATATATTGCATTTAAATGGTTTCTCACCAGTGTGCGTAAGCATATGTCTTCTTAAAGCCGAATTGGTTTTACAGCAGTAATCACATATATTACATTTAAATGGTTTCTCACCAGAGTGCGTACGCATATGCATTTTTAAATCCGACGTAGCGGTACAGCAGTAATTACACATATTGCATTTAAATGGTTTTTCACCAGTATGCTTATATATGTGCGTTTTTAAATGTTGCAATCGATTGCTACAGTATTCACATATATTGCATTTAAATAGCTTTTCGCCAGTGTGCGTACGTATATGCGTTTTTAAATTATACTTAGTGGTACAGCAATAATCACATATATTGCATTTAAATGGTTTCACACCAGTATGCGTACACATATGCGTTTTTAAACTATGCTTGGTGAAACAGCAGTAATCACATATATTGCATTTAAATAGTTTCTCACCAGAGTGCGTACGTATATGCGTTTTTAAACTACACTTGGTAGTACAGCAGCAATCACATATATTGCATGTAAATGGTTTATTAGCAGTGTGCTTAAGCATATGCCTTCTTAAATTTACAAGTTGGTTACTACAATAATCACATATATTGCATTTAAATGGTTTCTCACCAGTGTGCGTACGCATATGCCTTCTTAAAACTGACTTGGCTTTACAGCAGTAATCACATATATTGCATTTAAATGGTTTTTCTCCAGTATGTTTAAACATATGGGTTTCTAAGTGTTCCAATCGGCTACTACTGTAAACACATATGTTGCATTTAAATGGTTTCTCATCAGTGTGCTGGCGCATATGCTTTCTTAAATCCGACTTGGTAGTACACCAGTAATCACATATATAGCATTTAAATGGTTTATCGGCAGTGTGCTTAAGCATATGCCTCCTTAAATTTACAATTTGGTTATTACAGTAATCACATATATTGCATTTAAGTGTTTTTTCACCAGTGTGTTTACGCATATGCCTTCTTAATGCTGAATTGGTTTTAGAGCAGTAATCACATATATTGCATTTAAATGATTTCTCACCAGTGTGCGTACGCATATGCATTCTTAAAGCTGACTTAGTGGTAGAGCAGTAATCACATATATTGCACTTAAATGGTTTTTCTCCAGTATGTTTATATATATGGGTTTTTAAATGTTCCAATCGGCTACTACAGTAATCACATCTGTTGCATTTAAATGGTTTCTCACCAGTGTGCATACGCATATGCGTTTTTAAAGTGTACTTGGTGGTACAGCAGTAATCACATATATTGCATTTAAATGGTTTCTCACCAGTGTGCGTACGCATATGCTTTCTTAAAGCCGACTTGGTTTTACAGCAGTAATCACATATATTGCATTTAAATGGTTTTTCTCCAGTATGTTTATATATATGGGTTTCTAAATGTTCCAATCGGCTACTACTGTAATCACATGTGTTGCATTTAAATGGTTTCTCATCAGCGTGCATGCGCATATGCTTTTTTAAACCCGACTTGGTAGTACTGCAGCAATCACATATATTGCATTTAAATGGTTTGTTGGCAGTGTGCTTAAGCAGATGCCTTCTTAAACTTACAATTTGGTTACTACAGTAATCACATGTATTGCATTTAAATGGTTTCTCACCAGTGTGCGTACGCATATGCATTCTTAAAACTGACTTTGTGATAGAGCAGTAATCACATATATTGCATTTAAATGGTTTCTCACCAGTGTGCGTACGCATATGCATTCTTAAAACTGACTTGGTGGTACAGCAGTAATCACATATATTGCACTTAAATGGTTTTTCTCCAGTATGTTTATATATATGGGTTTTTAAATGTTCCAATCGGCTACTACAGTAATCACATCTGTTACATTTAAATGGTTTCTCACCAGTGTGCGTACGCATATGCATTTTTAAAGTATATTTAGTGGTACAGCAGTAATCACATATGTTGCATTTAAATAGTTTCTCACCAATGTGCTGACGCATATGCACTTTTAAATGTGACTTGGTGGTACAGTAGAAGTCACAAATATTGCATTTAAATGGTTTTCTATCAGTGTGTTGCACTTGCAGATGTTGAATCAAAATCGTCTTTTTGTTAGTATTAAAGTTGCAGTTATAGCAATAATACAGTTCTGTTTTTGAAGGTTTCTCCATGAATACAGGCACATGCTTATTGATTTCCAAGCAGTTTTCGCTGATGATTTGCAAGTTTGAAAGTTCGACTTTAATGTTATTGGCTCGCAACTCCTCTTTAATTAGAACTTGTTGTCGTAAGTTTCTTACAGTGGTTTCGGTTTGTATACAAAGTTGCTTAAATTCATATATTTCTTCAATGGCAATCATACATCTGATACAAGCAATTGGATTGGGTGTGATGCTTAGATCCTGTAAGAAAGTTTATGTTACTCGATAGAATATAATCAGTTGTACTTACGATTTTTGGTAAAAAGTTTAACAATTTGTATTGTATCAAATTATTGTCTTTATTCAGAAAGGAATACTGCTCGGTTTCTACTATTTCTAGTGAACAAATTCGACAAGCTTTTGTTGATTTTTTTCTCATATTTTCGGAGATTTTGCACAGTGATGCTCAAAGACAGTTGTACAGTTATTTATTTTGTATTATCACAACTACCATCACTACCATTACAGCACGTTGCTAGCAAGTGTCTGCCATACCACATACCACAGAATTTTGGCAGTGTTCAATGCAACGCAGTATTAGTTTTAACTTTTTGTTAGCTGGGATTAAAAAGGGGTAATAAGGCATCGCGTGACTAAAAACACTTTTCAACTTAGATGCTTGAATCGTAAACAAATCCGTGACATAACCTGCAACTACGTACAATTGAAACTGAGTTCGTTTATTTATTAGCATTTAAAGCGAGATTCACACGATGCATTCTTTTTGTGTAATTTTCATGGTGCAACAAAATTGCTTTTTTTTCTATTCACACCATGCAATTTTTCAAGCAATTCGCCATGCAGTTTTGACGCATGCAATTAGAGATTGTTCTATACATGCAATTCCTTGCATGCAATTGTGGTTACTTTTCGTTATTTCTTCCATACTAGCTTGTGATTTCGTGTTGGTTTTCTGAATTATTTTTATCTTTAGCATATAAAATAAGGCTGCTACTACATATTTAACGGTTAGAAGAAATTAACATAACTATACACCCTTAACTAGGATGTTAAAAAAATTGCAACGTGTGAATAACAATTGCAATTTTGTTGCAGAAACTAAATTGCACATAAATTTGCAAGTACAATATTGCAGCGACAAATTGCATCGTGTGAATTCCGTTTAAAGTCACTTTATACCATGCAATAACATTCTATGCAATGCAAGAAAAGTTGCACGTGATAATCAGCCCTATGATGTATCATGTCACGTTATGCACAACGTGCACGTTACGACAATTTCACGTTATCTAACCACTATTCCTAAGGTGTATCAAATTTAAGCGGCACGTTAGCATATTGAGCCACGTTTTTTTTTATTCGAGGTGCTGTTAACTTTAATTTAAGTCATTTATTTCCTATTTTCTATTTGTACGTACTTCTTAAGATGTTTTTTACCCTTTACTCGGATTATTGATAGTTTTAAATAATAATAATAATGTTTGTTTTTTAAATTTTTTTGTATGAAGACAATTTTGCGGTTAAAAAAAATAGTAGTTTTATGTATTGCTGCCGGCAAGTAGCTTTTTGCAATATTTTTTTAGTTAAAGAAACAAAAGTACAACACGACAATACACTGATTATATTTTAAGCGTATAATAAAAACTATTAAATTTGTTTGAAGTACATCTATTACAGGCAGATACTACGAATGATTTATTGCTCTGAACCCTTAAAGTAAGCATCTCCAAATTACCGCTTTCTTAGAGGCTGCCGACGATATACCAACACAACAGCAACACAACGTGTACAGTAGCTGTTATTATATATTTCAAATTGTTTTACACGAAGCAATAAAAGCGCAACACGTTATTAGAAAATGTTACCACTACAAAAAAAATAATTAATTGTTTTACTGATCGTTACAAAAACAAAACGGAATTTTTAAGTTGACGGCACTGAATATCACCTGAATATTACTAAAATTTCATACGCATTGCAATGCAATTAGGACAAATTCTAATCAGGGATTAGACCGGAACCAAAAAGAACCGGAATCGAATGTAAAGCTGCACCACAATTTGAATTTTTTCTTATGGATACTGTAAAATAAAAATTACATTGTAATGCTACTCAAATAACTTATACACTTTTTTAGCAATTTCTAAACTAAATTATGAAGTTTTTGAAGTAATTATAAAGAATTGCTTTGTAAATAGTCGTGAAATAAAATACAATATAAATCATAAATGTCGAGTTTGGCAGTAATGCACTTGAAATCCCAATACGTTAATATACATATAAAGTTAATGTTTTAAGTTTTAAACCTATAAACTATAAAATACTCTGAAGCATCTTACCATAAATTAAATTTAAATTTTTTTACAAATTTGTTTTGCTTTATCCAAACCTTGGTTAAAACATGTCTCGTTTGCTGCATCTTTTCATCCAACAAAGTAGATTGAATCAATCTAAAAAAAATTCAATTAGGTAAATACAACTCATCAATAATAATAATGAATTGGGAAATTTTAGATAACTCACAAACTAACATCCCAACAACTATAAATTCCAAAGTCACTTTATATTTGCGCGAAATCGTGTTAGTTTTTAGGTTATATGTTTATTAAGAAATAATATCGGTTATATTTGAATTTAATACTTACTTATTTTGTCAATCCATCCTAAATGATGAAAAACAAACACAGTTTTTCTAAATTTTAAAGCACAAAATGGTTTGCGTAGAATAAATACAAGATGTTGTGGCTAAAGCTAAACAAAAGTGACAAAAGCAAGGGTAGGGGAAGAGCTACGAGCTACTTCATGGTGATGGCGACAAGAACCGAACAAAATCGAATAATCTGCGAATAAAAACGTGTTTTAAACATGATTCGTAGAAGATTGATAGCGTGTACGTTATAGAATAAGCAGTATTGAAAACGCACTATACCGTTACGTTGTTTATAGTACTGGGATTTACGTACAGAACGTGTACTTTTTATGCACTACAAAAACCATAAACGCATTTTGCCTTTAATCGCTGTAATGGCATTGTACACTGCCGGGCTTTCTGTGTTTATTGGGTAGGATCATTGGTAGGATTAAGCGGATTATAATAAATACCTCGCTTATTAATGAGTTTCATAATTACCTTTTGTAAATACAGTCAACTACCGAAATAACGCGATTCAGGGGAGTGCGTAAAAACCGCGTTATTTTGGTCGTCGCGTTATTCTGAACGGCGCGAATTTTAAAAAAAATCGTTTAAAACTTCCTCAGGCACGGATATATTTTCGAGGATTATTATTTAAACAATAAAAGAATGTATTCATTAAATCAACACTGTTTTCATAATTTATTTATTAAATAGAAATTTTATATTTATTTTCCACATTTTTTTTAATGATAATAATCAGTGATATGCTTTTGACATAATGCTTCTAATCGTTGTTTTTCGAAAAAATCCATGAACTTGTCACACATCTGCATTAATTTAGGATCTTTTACAGTTTCTTCAACATACTGATTAAACTGCATAAAAGCTTGGTATGCTTGTTGCCGTGAAACTGGTGTAAGCTGCTCATTTTCTTCAGCGCTTTCTTCTTCACTTTTATTGTTTTGTGGAATGGATGAAATAATAATTTCCTCTGTAGTGAGACCTCCTGTAGTTGCCAATTCATTGTCTACATTCAAAAAAAATTCCATTGATCCTTCAATTTTACCACGATCTTGTAAGTAACTCCACAAGTTATCTATTGCATCCTCATAAACTTCAAATTCTTCATTAACTGGCTATAAAATGCTTTTATTATTAAGGGATCAAAAATAAGTAAACATAATTTTACCTCAATGTCTTTCAAAAAGCCAGATTTAAAAAAAAAACAGTTTTTTAAAGTTTGCGGTTGTACACACTCTCATGCTCTACGCAATAAATGAATTGCATTAAGCAAAGTAAATTTATTATCTATATTGTCATCAATTGCAGCTACTCTCCTACGTAGTAACAAACGACGATAATGCACTTTTAGGTTTTGAATGATACCCTGATCCATTGGCTAAAAATGTATACATTTGTTATCAGTGCTGAAAAACTGTACATAAACTTACCTGAATAATCGCAGAAGCATTCGGTAAAAAGAAATGCAAATTAATATTACATAAGGTGAGTTTGGGGTGAGCTGGACAATTGTCCACCAAAAGCAGAATCCTTCTGCCTTCTATTTTAAGTTGCCGATCCCATTTACGAAGCCATTCTTCAAAAATGAGGCCTATAAGTCAAATGCAATTCAAAATTTTGTTTAAGTTAACTACAAAGACTTACTTGTCATCCATGCTTTTTTGTTGCTTTTATATTCCACCAGCAATTTAGCATTTTTAAATCCTCTTGGATTTGCTGATTTTCCAATAACTAGTAAAGGAATTTTTTCTGTGCCACTCATATTCGAACCTACAAGAACCGTAATTAGCTCTTTACTTAATTTACCGTTTGTGCAACGATCATTTTTAAAACACAATGTCTTAGTTGGAAGTAACTTCCAAAATAGACCTGTTTAAATCGACATTAAAAATATCATTAGGTGAATAATTGGCTATCAACTTTTTCTAAAACGGTGTTTTTCCACTCATTAATATTTTCAATATTTATATCGCCAGCTTCACCTTGTTGGGTTCTAAAAACGATAGAATGCCTAGCCTTAAACCTTGTTAGCCATCCATCTGTTGCTTGGAAATCTTCAATTTTGAGTAATTCTGCGAATTCTAAAGCTTTTGCCTACAACTGATGTTTTGAAATATTTTAATTAAAATATCAATCGAAAACCTTTAAAAGGGGACCATCTACAGCTATATTTTGGCTACGAACTTGCTTTAACCATTTCAGTACAGACTCTTCTAAATTGGGATGCCTAGACGATGTCAACTTTGCCCGTTTTAAATGTGAACCATCTTCAACGGCTTTCAAAATATCAACCCTCTTTTTTATAATTGATCGAATTGTAGATTCTGGTAACTTATATTTTCTTGCTAAATCACTTGTTTTAGTTTTTGTAGAATGCAAAATTATCTCCTGTTTTGTACAAAGTGTAATTGTTCTTCTTTTTTTACTCATTGTTTAATTGCACAACTCACATGAATCAAACTTAACCTATTTATTTATCTGCGCGAAGATAATCCGAACACATCCGATTGGGTTAGGTTCAGCTCGTTCGCGTTATTAGCACCGGAATTTTTTAAATCTATTATTTTAAACTCGCGTTATATCGAATTTCGCGTTATTTTGAATGTCGTGTTATTTCGGATGTTCATTTCATATAAAATATATTGTGTACTGCCAAATCATTTAAAAATCGCGTTGTTCTGATTGTCGCGCTATTTCGGTTGGCGTTATTTTGGTAGTGGACTGTATATCATCAGGTTATGACCTTTTGTCGTATAAATAGAAATTTTTCATTTACAAAATTGTAATATAAATTGGGAGTGCTTAGTGGTAACATCATTGTTTATGTGATTATAATATTTTGTGAATATGCTTCGAAGATTACGACAAATGGCACAAGCAGGAATGTCACCTCGAACAATATCATAACATGTTGCGTCTTATCGGTAAGCGTTTTTCTAAAGTATATTTTTTACATTGCATTGCAACACAGTCAGCATGCATTAAATATGATCACTAACAATACTGTTTTATAAGATATTGGAATCTATTAAATTGACGTCAAATTTTAAATACATATATAATGTATCATGGCTTTTAATATAGTATTAATGATAAATGTAATCTAATACTAAGAACTTAACACTTTGTAGATTAAACAAATCCGGCGATGGATTACGAAAGATCAGGAAGATGGTAATAGGTCACTTGTAAGCAACAGACCATCTAAGCCTAGAATTACTTCTCGGCAAGAAGATGCGGACATACTTGGCTGTACATTACAAAATCCTTTCACAACTTGCCAAAAAATAAAGGAAAAGCTGAATATTAATTGCTCTGTTTCCATTATTCAGAGACGTTTACACGAATCAAATTTACATTGTAGAAAACCGACAAGTAAACTTAACATTACAGAGCGTCATGCTGCAGCTCGGTTGCGCTTTTGTAGCTAATATTTAAATTTGGATTGGAGTACTCTGTTATCTTTACAGATGAAAAAGTATTTTCTAGCACTGATCAATGTCTAACTACAGTGTGGAGACTACAAAACACTCGTTACAATATAGAACATGTTTTGCCCAATAGGCAAAATGGTCGAGTGACTACTGGAGTGTGGAGATGGATATCTCAAGCGGCTCCAGGAGAGTTATTAGTGCAAGTGACACCACCTCGATTTACTTCAGAGCAATACCTGAATATTTTACATAATATCTTGATACCTCATCTGTGAGAAGAATATTTCCACAAGATGAGGGACTTGATTAAAGATCAAAACAAAGTTGAAATAATTGAATGGCCAGTGAGATCACCAGATTTGAACCCAATTGAAAATATGTGGGGTGCATTGATCAGAAACTCGGATATTGATATTCAATTTAGAACACCTGAAAACACAGTTGTGTGAAAATTTAGTAAATGCTATGCAGTCTAGATTAGAAGCATGCATACAAAATAATTATTAATTATTTCTATACAACTTTTGTAGTGTTGTTTTTTTATCTAATTATATTATTAAAATAAACTACCTACAACATGAACTGTAATTATAAACGTATGCTTATTTATTAACATTTTATTAACGCAACTGTGAGTAATACCTAAATAATTATTATTAAAATAAAAATAATATTAATGAATACGAAATAGTAGTTTACGTAACAAGAGTCGAAAGTAAGAAATAGCATAACGAACGTTAATGCGACGCGAGGCCGCACGGCCGAGCGTTGCATGTGAGTGAGTTATGCTATGATTCTTTCGACGAGAGTAGTGTACATTATTTTTTGTGTTGCCTTTTATAAAATCACTTTTTTTTTAAAAAAATAAAAAAAAATTAACAGAAATATAATGTTGGTACTATATTTATTACTAAATCTGTCACATTTGACATTAACTTTAACATCGTTTTTCTTCAATTTTAACTGAATTTCAAGATTTTTAAAATGATTTTTCCACCTGTCGCATACTCGTTCTAATATACTAATTCACTTTGAACACTTACTTTTATGTGGATTCCTAGTTTTCGTTTTGTCACCCTAGAGCTTTTTTTGTTTATTACGTAACTACACTAACGAACGAATCTTGACGTTTGCGATATTGGCAGCATAAAAATGTATTTATGATACTCATTAATAAGTGAAGTATTTAACCGCTTAAACAAAAAAAAGAATGTGACTATGTGAACAAAAATTTAAACAAATTACATTATATTAGCACAAATATTTATTGTTACACTGCAAAATTCCATTTGATAGTATCATTTATATTTAAACAAAATTAAGGTGTAGCGGACTTACTTTTGAATTCAAATCTAGCGCCAACAACTAATAAAGGAAGCATCCCTTCTCAAAACTTCAACACTAGGTACAGCCACCCGGTAAGAGATTCCGGTTCGGCCTCTCGAGTAAAACGCATCGCTTCCGCTTGTATTTATATTTTATCTTAATTATACTTTTAATCATTCGTTTACTTTATAATTAAATATTTATGTTGTTGTTTATTTTTATTAACGACAGACACGCTAAAAAGGTATAAAAGTTTCACTTTATTTATAAATAATTTTGCACATACAACGAAATATTAATAGTATACCTATGTAAAATTGTTTTTATAAAATCAGTAATTAGATTATTATTTACAATGTACCTTAATTTTATACGTGTGTACATAAATTAAAAAGTACCTTTCTTGGTACTTAGGTACACAAAAATTACCTAGGTACTTCCCAACACTGTTTATGTATTACATAATCTTAAATTAATGTCTACATAGGCATACTTATACTTATAAATAACTGAACTAACAACCATTAACTTAAATAAAAAAATTAAAACTAAAAGTTGACTATCAGTTGTTCACAAGGTACTTACATTTGACACATGATTTTGAACTAAATTGAACACTTTAATGATACGTCACTGTTTAGTCGTTATACAATAACTGGAGTTTCACTACGCCAATGTATTTAACAGGTGGAACAGGAAGGCTTCGCCCACAGGTCCTTTACTAATTAGGCGAAGTGTTGCATTTCAATCATTATTAATCAGTGTGCATAAGCATATGGTTTTTTAAATTTTCCATTTGGTTTTTCACCAGTGTGTCTACGCAAATGAATTTTTAATTGGTGCATTTGGTTACTGCAATAACCACATATATTGCATTTAAATGGTTTCTCGCCTGTATGCGTACGTATATGCCTACTTAAATCAGACTTGGTGGTACAGCAATAATCACATATATTGCATTTAAATGGTTTTTCACCAGTGTGCGTACGCATATGCATTCTTAAAGCTGACTTAGTGGTAGAGCAGTAATCACATATATTGCATTTAAATGGTTTTTCTCCAGTATGTTTATATATATGGGTTTTTAAATATTCCAATCGGCTACTACAGTACTCACATCTGTTGCATTTAAATGGTTTCTCACCAGTGTGCATACGCATATGCGTTTTTAAAGTGTACTTGGTGGTAAAGCAGTAATCACATATATTGCATTTAAATGGTTTCTCACCAGTGTGCGTACGCATATGCTTTCTTAAAGCCGACTTGGTTTTACAGCAGTAATCACATATATTGCATTTAAATGATTTCTCACCAGTGTGCGTACGCATATGCATTCTTAAAGCTGACTTACTGGTAGAGCAGTAATCACATATATTGCATTTAAATGGTTTTTCTCCAGTATGTTTATATATATGAGTTTTTAAATGTTCCAATCGGCTACTACAGTACTCACATCTGTTGCATTTAAATGGTTTCTCACCAGTGTGTATACGCATATGCGTTTTTAAAGTGTACTTGGTGGTACAGCAGTAATCACATATATTGCATTTAAATGATTTCT
Organism: Aquatica leii; assembly: GCA_035610365.1. Classification (NCBI taxonomy): domain Eukaryota; kingdom Metazoa; phylum Arthropoda; class Insecta; order Coleoptera; family Lampyridae; genus Aquatica; species Aquatica leii. The sequence continues at coordinate 14,090,220 of CM069438.1, forward strand.
CACCAGTGTGCGTACGCATATGCATTCTTAAAGCTGACTTAGTGGTAGAGCAGTAATCACATATATTGCATTTAAATGGTTTTTCTCCAGTATGTTTATATATATGGGTTTCTAAATGTTCCAATCGGCTACTACTGTAATCACATGTGTTGCATTTAAATGGTTTCTCATCAGTGTGCATGCGCATATGCTTTTTTAAACCAGACTTGGTAGTACTGCAGCAATCACATATATTGCATTTAAATGGTTTGTTGGCAGTGTGCTTAAGCAGATGCCTTCTTAAACTTACAATTTGGTTACTACAGTAATCACATGAATTGCATTTAAATGGTTTCTCACCAGTGTGCGTACGCATATGCCTTCTTAAAACTGACTTTGTGATAGAGCAGTAATCACATATATTGCATTTAAATGGTTTCTCACCAGTGTGCGTACGCATATGCATTCCTAAAACTGACTTGGTGGTACAGCAGTAATCACATATATTGCACTTAAATGGTTTTTCTCCAGTATGTTTATATATATGGGTTTTTAAATGTTCCAATCGACTACTACAGTAATCACATCTGTTACATTTAAATGGTTTCTCACCAGTGTGCGTACGCATATGCATTTTTAAAGTATATTTAGTGGTACAGCAGTAATCACATATGTTGCATTTAAATAGTCTCTCACCAATGTGCTGACGCATATGCACTTTTAAATGTGACTTGGTGGTACAGTAGAAGTCACATATATTGCATTCAAATGGTTTTCTATCAGTGTGTTGCACTTGCAGGTGTTGAATCAAAATCGTCTTTTTGTTAGTATTAAAGTTGCAGTTATAGCAATAATACAGTTCTGTTTTTGACGGTTTCTCAATGCATACAGGTACATGCTTAGTTATTTCAGAGCAGTTTTCGCTGATGATTTGCAAGTTTGAAAGTTCAACTTTAATGTTATTGGCTCGCAACTCCTCTTTAATTAGAACTTGTTGTCGTAAGTTTCTTACAGTGGTTTCGGTTTGTATACAAAGTTGCTTAAATTCATATATTTCTTCAATGGCAATCATACATCTGATACAAGCAATTGGATTGGGTGTGATGCTTAGATCCTGTAAGAAAGTTTATGTTACTCGATAGAATATAATCAGTTGTACTTACGATTTTTGGTAAAAAGTTCAACAATTTGTATTGTATCAAATTATTGTCTTTATTCAGAAAGGAATACTGCTCGGTTTCTACTATTTCTAGTGAACAAATTCGACAAGCTTTTGTTGATTTTTTTCTCATATTTTTGTAGATTTTGCACAGTGATGCTCAAAGACAGTTGTACAGTTATTTATTTTGTATTGTGCTAGCAAGTGTCTGCCATACCACATACCACAGAACTTTGGCAGTGTTCAATGCAACGCAGTATTAGTTTTAACTTTTTGTTAGCTGGGATTAAAAAGGGGTAATAAGGCATCTCGTGACTAAAAACACTTTTCAACTTGGAAGCTTGAATCGTAAACAAATCCGTGACATAACCTGCAACTACGTACAATTGAAACTGAGTTCGTTTATTTATTAGCATTTAAAGCGGGATTCACACGATGCATTCTTTTTGTGTAATTTTCATGGTGCAACAAAATTGCTTTTTTTTCTATTCACACCATGCAATTTTTCAAGCAATTCGCCATGCAGTTTTGACGCATGCAATTAGAGATTGTTCTATACATGCAATTCCTTGCATGCAATTGTGGTTACTTTTCGTTATTTCTTCCATACTAGCTTGTGATTTCGTGTTGGTTTTCTGAATTATTTTTATCTTTAGCATATAAAATAAGGCTGCTACTACATATTTAACGGTTAGAAGAAATTAACATAACTATACACCCTTAACTAGGATGTTAAAAAAATTGCAACGTGTGAATAACAATTGCAATTTTGTTGCAGAAACTAAATTGCACATAAATTTGCAAGTACAATATTGCAGCGACAAATTGCATCGTGTGAATTCCGTTTAAAGTCACTTTATACCATGCAATAACATTCTATGCAATGCAAGAAAAGTTGCACGTGATAATCAGCCCTATGATGTATCATGTCACGTTATGCACAACGTGCACGTTACGACAATTTCACGTTATCTAACCACTATTCCTAAGGTGTATCAAATTTAAGCGGCACGTTAGCATATTGAGCCAGGTTTTTTTTTATTCGAGGTGCTGTTAACTTTAATTTAAGTCATTTATTTCCTATTTTCTATTTGTACGTACTTCTTAAGATGTTTTTTACCCTTTACTCGGATTATTGATAGTTTTAAATAATAATAATAATGTTTGTTTTTTAAATTTTTTTGTATGAAGACAATTTTGCGGTTAAAAAAAATAGTAGTTTTATGTATTGCTGCCGGCAAGTAGCTTTTTGCAATATTTTTTTAGTTAAAGAAACAAAAGTACAACACGACAATACACTGATTATATTTTAAGCGTATAATAAAAACTATTAAATTTGTTTGAAGTACATCTATTACAGGCAGATACTACGAATGATTTATTGCTCTGAACCCTTAAAGTAAGCATCTCCAAATTACCGCTTTCTTAGAGGCTGCCGACGATATACCAACACAACAGCAACACAACGTGTACAGTAGCTGTTATTATATATTTCAAATTGTTTTACACGAAGCAATAAAAGCGCAACACGTTATTAGAAAATGTTACCACTACAAAAAAAATAATTAATTGTTTTACTGATCGTTACAAAAACAAAACGGAATTTTTAAGTTGACGGCACTGAATATCACCTGAATATTACTAAAATTTCATACGCATTGCAATGCAATTAGGACAAATTCTAATCAGGGATTAGACCGGAACCAAAAAGAACCGGAATCGAATGTAAAGCTGCACCACAATTTGAATTTTTTCTTATGGATACTGTAAAATAAAAATTACATTGTAATGCTACTCAAATAACTTATACACTTTTTTAGCAATTTCTAAACTAAATTATGAAGTTTTTGAAGTAATTATAAAGAATTGCTTTGTAAATAGTCGTGAAATAAAATACAATATAAATCATAAATGTCGAGTTTGGCAGTAATGCACTTGAAATCCCAATACGTTAATATACATATAAAGTTAATGTTTTAAGTTTTAAACCTATAAACTATAAAATACTCTGAAGCATCTTACCATAAATTAAATTTAAATTTTTTTACAAATTTGTTTTGCTTTATCCAAACCTTGGTTAAAACATGTCTCGTTTGCTGCATCTTTTCATCCAACAAAGTAGATTGAATCAATCTAAAAAAAATTCAATTAGGTAAATACAACTCATCAATAATAATAATGAATTGGGAAATTTTAGATAACTCACAAACTAACATCCCAACAACTATAAATTCCAAAGTCACTTTATATTTGCGCGAAATCGTGTTAGTTTTTAGGTTATATGTTTATTAAGAAATAATATCGGTTATATTTGAATTTAATACTTACTTATTTTGTCAATCCATCCTAAATGATGAAAAACAAACACAGTTTTTCTAAATTTTAAAGCACAAAATGGTTTGCGTAGAATAAATACAAGATGTTGTGGCTAAAGCTAAACAAAAGTGACAAAAGCAAGGGTAGAGGAAGAGCTACGAGCTACTTCATGGTGATGGCGACAAGAACCGAACAAAATCGAATAATCTGCGAATAAAAACGTGTTTTAAACATGATGACAAAATGCGTAGAAGATGCATAGCGTGTATGTTATAGAATAAGCAGTATTGAAAACGCACTATACCGTTACGTTGTTTATAGTACTGGGATTTACGTACAGAATGTGTACTTTTTATGCACTACAAAAACCATAAACGCATTTTGCCTTTAATCGCTGTAATGGCATTGTACACTGCCGAACGTTCTGTGTTTATTGGGTAGGATTAAGCGGATTAATAAATACCTCACTTATTAATGAGTTTCATAATTACCTTTTGTAAATATATTATCAGGTTATGGCCTTTTGTCGTATAAATATAAATTTTTCATTTACAAAATTGTAATATAAATTAGGAGTTCCTAGTGGTAACATCATTGTTTATGTGATTATAATATTTTGTGAATATGCCTCGAAGATTACGACAAATGGCACAAGCAGGAATGTCATCTCGAACAATATCATAACATGTTGCGACTTATCGGTAAGCGTTTTTCTAAAGTATATTTTTTACATTGCATTGCAACACAGTCAGCATGCATTAAATATGATCACTAACAATACTGTTTTATAAGATATTGGAATCTATTAAATTGACGTCAAATTTTTAAATACATATATAATGTATCATGGCTTTTAATATAGTATTAATCATAAATGTAATCTAATACTAAGAACTTAACACTTTGTAGATTAAACAAATCCGGCGATGGATTACGAAAGGTCAGGAAGATGGTAATAGGCCACGTGTAAGCAATAGACCATCTAAGCCTAGAATTACTTCTCGGCAAGAAGATGTGGACATACTTGGCTATACATTACAAAATCCTTTTACAACTTGCCAAAAAATAAAGGAAACACTAAATATTAATTGCTTTGTTTCCACTATTCAGAGACGTTTACACGAATCAAATTTACATTGTAGAAAACCGACAAGTAAACTTAACATTACAGAGCGTCATGCTGCAGCTCGGTTGCGCTTTTGTCGCTAATATTTAAATTTGGATTAGAATACTCTGTTATCTTTACAGATGAAAAAGTATTTTCTAGCACTGATCAATGTCTAACTACAGTGTGGAGACCACAAAACACTCGTTACAATATAGAACATGTTTTGCCCAATAGGCAAAATGGTCGAGTGACTGCTGGAGTGTGGAGATGGATATCTCAAGCGGGTCCAGGAGAGTTAGTGCAAGTGACACCACCTCGATTTACTTCAGAGCAATACCTGAATATTTTAGATAATATCTTGATACCTTCTGTGAGAAGAATATTTCCACAAGATGAGGGACTGGATTAAAGATCAAAACGAAGTTGAAATAATTGAATGGCCAGTGAGATCACCAGATTTGAACCCAAGTGAAAATATGTAGGGTGCATTGAACAGAAACTCGGATATTGATATTCAAGTTAGAACACCTGAAAACACAGTTGTGTGAAAATTCAGTAAATTCTATGCAGTCTAGATTAGAAGCATGCATACAAAATAATTATTAATTATTTCTATACAACTTTTGTAGTTTTTTTTATTTAATTATATTATTAAAATAAACTACCTACAACATGAACTGTAATTATAAACGTATGCTTATTTATTAACATTTTATTAACGCAACTGTGAGTAATACCTAAATAATTATTATTAAAATAAAAATAATATTAATGAATACGAAATAGTAGTTTACGTAACAAGAGTCGAAAGTAAGAAATAGCATAACGAACGTTAATGCGACGCGAGGTCGCACGGCCGAGCGTTGCATGTGAGTGAGTTATGCTATGATTCTTTCGACGAGAGTAATGTACATTATTTTTTGTGTTGCCTTTTATAAATATACATTCTTTTTTAAAAAAATTTAAAAAAAATCAACAGAAATATAATGTTGGTACTACATTTATTACTAAATCTGTCACATTTGACATTAACTTTAACATCGTTTTTCTTCAATTTTAACTGAATTTCAAGATTTTTAAAATGATTTTTCCACCTGTCGCGTACTCATTCTAATATATTAATTCACTTTGAACACTTACTTTTATGTGGATTCCTAGTTTTCATTTTGCCACCCTAGAGCTTTTTTCGTTCATTACGTAACTACACTAACGAACGAATATTGACGTTTACAATGTTGGCAGCACAAAAAATGTATTTATGATACTCATTAATAAGTGAAGTATTTAACCGCTTAAACAAAAAAAAGAATGTGACTATGTGAACAAAAATTTAAACAAATTACATTATATTAGCACAGATATTTATTGTTACACTGCAAAATTCCATTTGATAGTATCATTTATATTTAAACAAAATTAAGGTGTAGCGGACTTACTTTTGAATTCAAATCTAGCGCCAACAACTAATAAAAGAAGCATCCCTTCTCAAAACTTCAACACTAGGTACAGCCACCCGGTAAGAGATTCCGGTTCGGCCTCTCGAGTAAAACGCATCGCTTCCGCTTGTATTTATATTTTATCTTTAATTATACTTTTAATCATTCGTTTACTTTATAATTAAATATTTATGTTGTTGTTGTTTATTTTTATTAACGACAGACACGCTAAAATTGGTGACCCACGACGAACTAAAGTGTTGTTCTCAACAAAAACTCTGGTACCGCGTGTAGTGTTTTCTTGTGTTAGGTGTACACGAAGATAAAAAGCAATCTAACGATGGAAAATGAAAGTGAAAGTATAATCCAAACGGAACCTAAAACATCTGCTGCAGAAGTAAGTGAAATACGACACGTGAAATTGCCACCATTTTGGCAAACACGTCCGTCACTTTGGTTCGCTCAAGTCGACGCACAATTTTACCAATTTGGTATACGAGCAGATAACACTCGCTACTATACAGTCGTTGCCGCCTTAGACTCCGCCGTTCTTCAACAAGTCGCAGATATAATTGAAAACCCTCCACCGACAGACAAATACGAAGCCTTAAAAAAGCAACTCGTTGGACGGTTTACGGATTCGCATGACAAACAGCTGAGAACATTACTGACAGACTTAGAACTAGGAGACAAGCAACCTTCGGCATTACTTCGGGAGATGAAAACACTAGCAGCTTCAAAAATAGACGAATCTGTTCTTCGCACGCTTTGGCTACAGAGAATGCCGTCTCAAGTTCAAATAGTACTTTCGGTGAGTAAAGACGAAAAACTAGAAAAACTAGCGGAAATGGCAGACAGAATTGCGGAAATTAGCAATTATAGTATTGCCGCCATTAATAAAACCGCACGCGCAGAAACATCCACCAGCGACGTCATTGAAATGTCTGGAATCGCATCGTTGCAGAAGCAAATTGCCGAGTTAACGGAAAAAGTCGATAAACTTTCAGTGCGACACCGACCACCTACATCGCGACCGCGCTCATGGTCCGGGGGCGCAGCGCCAACCCGAAGTATTTATATCACCGCCGTTTCGGAAAAAACTCGAAGAAGTGCCGTTCGCCGTGTAGATTTAGTGATATTACGCCGGAATCGGGAAACGAACCTCACCGTCGTTAGTGGAGGCGGTAAGCGATGGAACGTGGTTACAAAGCCGCCTATTTATACAAGAACGAGAGACAGGTATGCGTTTCCTAATGGATACCGAAGCTGACGTGTCGGTAATACCGCTCACTTGCACCCGTCTACGAAAGACACCGGCTGCCTTAAAGTTGTTCGCCGCAAACGGATCTACCATAAATACGTACGGTGAAAAGTCTATATGTGTAAACCTTGGATTACGTCGCGCATTCCGGTGGAGATTCTTAGAAGCGGATGTCGCTCGACCGATTATAGGCGCCGATTTTTTAAGACATCACGGATTGCTAGTGGATTTAAAGAATCGCCGACTAATTGACAACATCACCCATTTGTCAACAGTAGGCTCAATAGCGCGCTGCGATTTCACAACGATCACAACGGTAGCGAAAACATCTATTTTCCATGAACTGTTTCCAATTTCCATCGGTGACGCGGACATCAGTATTGACTCCCACTAAAAAGCATGAAGTCGTTCATCATATTATCACTAAAGGGCAGCCGCTAGCGGAGCGCGCACGCAGATTGCCTCCAGAAAAAGCTAAAGCCGCTAAAGAGGAATTCGAATACATGCTCGAGCAAGGGATTTGTAGACCATCGAGCAGTCCTTGGGCCAGTCCGTTACACCTAGTGGTTAAAAAATGGGGTGAGTGGAGACCGTGCGGAGACTATCGTCGCCTTAATGCCGTTACAACACCAGACCGGTACCCTATCGCGCATATTAAGGACTTTTCTTACAAATTAAACGGTAGAACAATATTCTCAAAATTAGATTTAGTGCGTGCCTATCACCAAATTCTGATCGTAGAAGAAGACATACAAAAAACAGCAGTTATAACACCGTTCGGGTTATTTGAATTTCCATTCGTGACATTTGGACTCCGTAACGCCGCGCAAACGTTTCAACGGTTTATGAATATGGTGTTAAAAGGCCTTGATTTTTGCTATTGTTACATCGACGACATTTTAATAGCTTCCGTTGATCGAACACAACATTTAAACCATTTAAAAACAATCTTTGAACGACTTGACGCTTACGGAATTGCAGTTATTCCAGCTAAATGTGTATTAGGTGTTACACAATTAGAATATTTAGGATACCTCATTTCCGAAAAAGGATCAACGCCGTTACCATCCAAAGTTAATTACTGACATGAAGAAACCAACTACGATTGTCGAACTTCGTCGTTTCTTAGGAGTAATAAATTTTTACAGAAGGTTTATTAAAAATGCTGCAAAAACACAAGCGATACTAAACGGCTACTGTAAAATAGTAAACGCAACGACAAAAGGTTGATAGAGTGGACACCGGAAGCTGAACAAGCATTCCATTCCTGTAAAAGAGATTTAGCAGAAGCAACAGCACTCGCGCATCCGTCAGAAGAAGGACCTCTCTCATTAACAGTTGAGTCGAATTATGCCGTCGGTGGTGCACTAGAACAATTACAGAATGAAACATGGCAACCGCTCGCATTCTTTTCTCAGAAACTTAATAACGCACAACAGAAATACAGTGCCTATGATCGCAAACTTTACGCAGTGTACGCCGGTATAAAACATTTCAGAGACGTTATTGAGGGACGGCAGTTAATAATAAAAACCGACCATAAACCATTAACATTCGCGTTTCGACAAAGATCTGACAAAGCATCGCCACGTCAACAACGCCAACTTGACTTTATAAGCCAGTTTTCGACTGACATAATATATATAGCGGGAGCTGATAATACTGTAGCCGACGCACTCTCGCGATTAGAGGCTATTAATTTACCAACCACGGTAAGCTCAACTGAAATAGCGCGCGAACAAACCGGTGACTCGGAACTCCAAAATTTATTAAGTAATCCTACATGCCTGGTGCTACAAGAATACACGTACCCCGTTAGACAGCGATCTTCCATTATATTGCGACATATCAACAAGCAGAATTCGACCGTACGTCCCAAAAACGCTACGTCGACGAATTTTTGATTCGGCTCATAATATATCTCATCCAAGCAAACGCGCAACTTTACGGCTTCTCGCAAACAAATTCGTTTGGCCATCAATGCGCAAAGACGTCACTGATTGGGTACGTAGTTGCAATGCATGTCAACGATCGAAAGTACAACGGCACACAAAGTCGCCTATTTGTCACTTTCCCGTTCCACACTTTCGCTTTCAACAGGTACACCTAGACATCATCGGACTGCTACCACCGTCACGAAGATACCGCTACTGTTTGACTATGCTGGATCGCTTTTCCAGATGGCCCGAAGCAGCACCCCTAACAGACATCACTAGTGAATCGGTAGCTACTGCCTTTTATGAGTCATGGATATCTCGTTTCGGGGCTCCGCAAACAATTACAACCGATCAAGGTCGACAGTTTGAATCATCTCTTTTAAAAAAATTAACTAATCTTTTGGGTACGAAGCGCAGTAGGACTTCAGCGTATAACCCTAAAAGCAATGGAATTTTAGAACGCTGACACAGAACGTTAAAAGCCGCGATTATGTGTCATGAAACGGACAAGTGGGTTGATGTATTACTGTTGAATTAACAATGTAAAAGTAGCTTACTTAAATAGTAGTTATGTTAAACTGTAGTATCCTTGGTTACCGAAAAAAAAAATAATGTAATATAAATAAAAATAAGAAAGCGTCATGTAGAAATGGTGAAGTTGAAAACCAAATAAAATACTATTCTTTATTAAGTAAACAGTTTATTATTTCACCACTAACACGATTTACAACAATTACCTACAGTATTAATAGGACTACGTGCTACCTACAAGGAAGACATCAAGTGTTCTCCCGCGGAAATGCTATACGGAGAAATTTTGCGTTTACCGGGTGAATTTTTCTTAAGTGATGATACATGCGACGATCCAGTAACTTTTATAGATAAATTAAGGAACCACATGAGAGAAATACGACGTACACCTACCGCGCATCACGGAAAACATTCAATTTTTGTACATCCTGAATTAACTAAGTGCAGTCACGTCTTTTTAAGAGACGATACGGTTCGACGACCTCTGCAACCGCCGTATACCGGTCCGCATAAGGTCATTGAACGAATCAACAACAAACTTTTTAAAATACAGGTAAATTCAAGAATACTAAATATCTCCGTAGATCAATTAAAACCAGCCTTCTTGGCGCCGGAAGATTGCGAAACGCTAACCTCGAACACAGCAGCAAGGCCACAGATGCCACGACACAATCAGCCATCGGAAGTTAAACAAACAAAGTCGGGTCGTACTGTAAAGTTACCTACGCGCTTTGCTACCACTTCGTTGTCACTGGGAAGGGGGTGATGTAGCGGACTTACTTTTGAATTCAAATATAGCGCCAACAACTAATAAAGGAAGCATCCCTTCTCAAAACTTCAACACTAGGTACAGCCACCCGGTAAGAGATTCCGGTTCGGCCTCTCGAGTAAAACGCATCACTTCCGCTTGTATTTATATTTTATCTTTAATTATACTTTTAATCATTCGTTTACTTTATAATTAAATATTTATGTTGTTGTTGTTTATTTTTATTAACGACAGACACGCTAAAAAGGTATAAAAGTTTCACTTTATTTATAAATAATTTTGCACATACAACGAAATATTAATAGTACCTATGTAAAATTGTATTTATAAAATCAGTAATTAGATTATTATTTACAATGTACCTTAATTTTATACGTGTGTACATAAATTAAAAAGTACCTTTCTTGGTACTTAGGTACACAAAAATTACCTAGGTACTTCCCAACACTGTTTAAGTATTACATAATCTTAAATTAATGTCTATATAGGCATACTTATACTTATAAATAACTGAACTAACAACCATTAACTTAAATAAAAAAATTAAAACTAAAAGTTGACTATCAGTTGTTCACAAGGTACTTACATTTGACACATGATTTTGAACTAAATTGAACACTTTAATGGTACGTCACTGTTTAGTCGTTATACAATAACTGGCGTTTCACTACGCCAATGTATTTAACAGGTGGAACAGGAAGGCTTCGCCCACAGGTCCTTTACTAATTAGGCGAAGTGTTGCATTTCAATCATTATTAATCAGTGTGCATAAGCATATGGTTTTTTAAATTTTCCATTTGGTTTTTCACCAGTGTGTCTACGCAAATGAATTTTTAATTGGTGCATTTGGTTACTGCAATAACCACATATATTGCATTTAAATGGTTTCTCGCCTGTATGCGTACGTATATGCCTACTTAAATCAGACTTGGTGGTACAGCAGTAATCACATATATTGCATTTAAATGGTTTTTCACCAGTGTGCTTATGCATATGCCTTCTTAAGTTTACCATTTGGTTAGTACAGTAATCACATATACTGCATTTAAATGGTTTTTCGCCACTGTGCTTATGCATATGCCTTTTTAAATGCTGGACATAACTGCTACAGTAATCACATATATTGCATTTAAATGGTTTCTCATCAGCGTGCGTACGCATATGCCTTCTTAAATCCGACTTAGTGGTATAGCAGCTATTACATGTATTGCATTTAAATGATTTTTCGCCAGTATGCGTACGTATATGTTTTTTTAAATTTTCCATTTGGTTACAAGAGTGATCACATATATTACATTTAAATGGTTTCTCATCAGTGTGCGTACGCATGTGCTTTCTTAAATCAGACTTGGTGCTACAGCAGTAATCACATACATTGCATTTAAATAATTTTTCACCAGTGTGCATACACATATGCCTTTTTAAACCAGACTTGGTGATATAGCAGTGACCACATATGCTACACTTAAATGGTTTCTCATTGGTGTGCGTACGCATATGTCTTCTTAAATCTGACTTTGTGGTACAGCAGTTATCACAATTATTGCATTTAAATGATTTTTCGCCAGTGTGCGTACGCATATGCTTTTTTAAATTATCCATTTGGTTACAAGAATGATCACATATATTGCATTTAAATAGTTTTTCACCAGTGTGTATACACATATGCGTTTTTAAACCAGACTTGGTGTTATAGCAGTAATCACATATGCTGCACTTATATGGTTTCTCACCAGTGTGCTTACGCATATGCCTTCTTAAATTTACAATTTGGTTACTGCAGTAATCACATATATTGCATTTAAATAGTTTTTCTGGTTTTTCACCAGTGTGCTTACGCATATGCCTTCTTAAATTTACACTTTGGGCGCTGCTGTAATCACATATATTGCATTTAAATGGTTTCTCAACAGTGTGCGTACGCATATGCTTCCTTAAATCTGACTTAGTGATACAACAGTAATTACAGGTATCGCATTTACATGGTTTCTCGCCAGTGTGCTTAAGAATATGCCTTTTTAAATTTGCCATTTGGTTACAACAGTAATTACATATATTGCATCTAAATGGTTTTGCACCAGTGTGTTTATGCATATGCCTTTTTAAATGTTGAACATAGCTGCTACAGTAATCACATATATTGCATTTAAATGGTTTTTTACCAGGATGTTGCACTTGCAGGTGTCTAATCAAAACAGTTTTTTTGTTAGTATTAAAATTGCAGTTGTAGCAATCATACAGTTCTGTTTTTAAAGGTCCTTCAATAAATAAAGGCACATTCTCATTATCTTCCAAGTAGTTATCGCTGATGATTTGAAAGTTCAAAAGTTCGACTTTGATGTTATCGGTTCGCAACTCTTCTTTAATTAGGGCCTGTTGTCGTAAGTTTCTTATCGTTGTTTCAGTTTGTATACACAGCTGCTTAAATTCATATATTTCTTCAATTGTAATCATACATCTGTTACAAGCAATTGGATTTGGTGTGACGTTTAGATCCTGCAAGAAAGTTTATGTTACTCGATAGAATATTATCAATTGTACTTACAATTTTTGGTAGAAAGTTCAACAATTTCAATTGTAGCATTAAGTTATCGCCGTTATTCAGAAAGTAATACTGCTCAGTTTCTACTATTTCTAGTGAACAAATTCGACAAGTTTTTGCTGATTTTTCTCCCATATTTTCGTAGATCTTGCTCAGTGTTGCTCAATAAGAGTTGCACTTTTATAATATTTTGTAGTGTCTGCCATACCACAGAACTTTGGCAGTGCTTAATGCAACGCAGTTTTACTTCTAACTTTTTTTTAGTTGGTTTTAAAAAATCAGTTAAAGCGTTAAAGCGTTGTTTTTAAAAGATTTAATAAGAAATGAGAACATTATCAGCATATTTTTAAATATTATTTATTTTATATTATTAAACTAATTATTATTGCGTATTGCAAATTTTTTTTTAAATTTATTCATGTCGGTAGAGCATAATACTTCTTTTCTCTATTTCGACATGAGAATTAGCGATTCTTACACTAAAATCCGTGTAAAAGTGAGTTTATGCACCAGCGGATTGCGATTTGCGAAGAACGAGACTTGTTCTGATTGGTTGAAAAAAAACCAGTTTGAACGGCATTTTGCTAGTTCACGATTTTGCGATTTCTGCAAAACTTGAAAACATTTTAATATTTTGTGAGTTCCGCTAATATAATATTGAACTACGCATGCGTTTATATGAAGTTATTACGCGGGAAAGCACCTACTTCATCTAATCTTAACCAGATGTATACTAAAAAATAAGGTTATACAGAATAGTAATGTATGGTAATGGTTTCTACCAACTTGTATATTGATAATTCACTACTTGGCGTATTAAAAATTCTTACTTTCAGCGAGTGAAGTCGCTGTTGCATGAACCAAGCAAAAAAATATTGCGGAAATCGCAATCTGCTGGTGCATGAACCCACCTTAAAGAATAAACAAATTCTTACACGAATTTTAGTACTGTTAGTTTTTTCAAAGTTGGTATCTCTGCATCCTAAGTTGACGTTACATGAAAAAGAAATCAAAATTACTGGACCTTATAATAATTGAAATTCAAATTTTGATGCTAATAATGATAAGATAAAAATGTCCTATTAATTCAAAGTTATTTACTTATAAAGGTATAAAGAGATACTTTTGTATGAGATTTTAGGTTAACACATAAATTTTAATATGTCAAAGTGTAAGTGTTGCCATTTCAATGAAATATAAAAGTTTCCTAATGTTGTTATAAAATTAAAATTATACGATAAATATTAAATATTGTATCAAAATAGAGAAAATAGTATAAAGCACGCACGCCCTAGAATACGTTTCAATCACTCGACCGCTTCATAAACTCGCAGCTGCGCGGCTCTTGTATGAAACTCGGTCTCGTGCTTGAAACGCGTTCATTCTATAGCTTGTGTTTTAATATACTATTCCCAGGTTTCTTCCTCTTAAGGAATCTGTAAGTAAACTCAATAATAAATTCAGAGGTGGGTAACTATATTAAATAAATCTATTTTAAATACCTATTTAAACTGAAAATGCCATTTTCTGTTTTCTATTTTCAATACTTAACTGAAATCTATTTTGTATTTTCTATTTTAAATGGAAATTTAGAAACATTTTCTATTTTAAATATTTCGATGTTCACTAAACATAACCCAGATAGCACAGTCAGTTTGATACAAGGTTAAAACAAACTTGTTTTAACAATCATGTAGACTGGAAACAAACTTGTCTGGAGACTTATATCAAGCATAATTCAAGCTTACTAGTTACCGCTACCACAAGCTTATTTTATAAAGCTTGAAAAAAGCTTATTAGACAAGCTGGAAAAAAGTATGTTGGGCAAACTTGAAATAACCATGTTGAACAAGCTTGAAAGAAGCGTGTTGGGCAAATTTGAAAAAAAGCATTTTTTTCATTTTGAATCGATTTATTTTCTAAAAAAAAGTGGATTAAGATATAAAAAAATACATTGCGTTAGATAATATAAACTAAACTAAAAAAGGAATAACATAACAGTATAAACTATATATGAAGAAATCGTTAAGCAATTGTAGTTTTTCCTACTGAGTTTCCACATTGGATCGATTTCCTTGATTTCTGAAAAAAAAACAATTGAACTAGAACAAAAACATGCACCTTGAAGAAATGTGAATCCGTTTATTAAAATACCAGATACAAAAACAAAATTGAAAATTTAATTATAGCTGAATTAAGTTATTAGCTGTTAGTCTACTTCTTCTGTGGTTAATACAAATAGCATAAGTGAAAAACGATTTGGTCGAATTTAATACAACTAATCGAACTAATACAAAAATATATAAATTATTAACAAATGTTAAGATATGTTACTTTTGATTTCAGGTTATAAACATATTTATGCCCATTCGGGTTTTTTAAATAATTTGTTAAAACAGAAAATAATTTCAAGATATGTAACTGAAAATTATGAATTTATATAAAAGAATCGATAGATCAGTAGTCATATAAATTGACCGTTAAAATGAAAATAGATATCAGTGATAAAAACATTCCATACTATTTAAGATTAAGAAGTATGGTTTTTTACAAGTGTATAACATAACCTCAACAAAAATTGAATTACTCGATTAGTGTACTTAATTAATTTTACATTTAGGATTTAAAATAAATACTCACCTTACTTTTTTCGAAGAATAGTAGTTACACCACAAACCGCAACAATCAAAATAAAAATTGTAAGCTGCCTATTCAACGGTAAAAACAAGGTAAAATGGCTAAGTTCAACCATCGTTGCCGCTATTTAGAAAAACACTGATTTTTTAGGTTAACGTACTTTTTGCAATATCTTCGAACAAAACGAATTTTAAAACTGCATAGACCAAGGATGTTTATTCGTAGGAAAAACTAACATTACGATTTTTATGTATCTATCTTTTTTAGCCAATGAAAAGATGTTACAGATATACTTATGGCGCACCTTTCAAATCAATCTTTGTTATAATTATTATTTAAACAAAACGTACTGAAATCAGTTACAAAAGTATTGACGTACTTTTACTTGAGCAAAAATATGCTGATTCAGTACAAATGTATACTAACTTGGGCAATATTCTTGGGCAACATTGACTATAGCTACTTAACGAAGCATTCCGGCAACTTTCGGATAACACCGTTGCCAAAATAATAGCAGAGCTTGTTACGATTTTTTTAAAGCTTATTACCAAGGCTTATTACAAGCTTGTTTCATAGTTAAAGTGAAAGTTTAACATTGCAAGCACAACCAAGTCAAAAACAAACTGGTTGTAAGCTTGCATGCTACCTGGGTAATAAACTTGCAATAAGCTTATTTTGCAAACTTGCTTCAAACTTTCCAACCAAGTTTCAAGTTTGATTCAAGGTTAATTCAAGCTTCATGTTTGAAACTTGCTTTAAGCTTGACATGACAAGTTAAAAGCAAACTTGCCGTAAGCTTACGTGCTATCTGGGAAATAAAATGCAGTTGTTGAGCAGAAGCAAGATTCAGAGGGTGATAATGCTAGCATTATAGCAACACCGTTTATATTATACGAAAAGTTTTTTAAAATTAAAACACGTGACCGTAATATAGTTAGTGCACAGTGTCTTAAATGCATTTCTAAAGTTGATAGAAAACAACTTCAGGAATTGTTTTTCAACGAACTAGAAATTCTCTCGTTAGAACCTAAATAATGTGTTAATGATGAAGTTAAAGTAATAGAAACTTCCTTTAATCAGTTAACGAATAAACACTTCCTATTTGATGAGAATAGTACTCAGGACCGTTTTTAAAGCGTGGGCGCTTTTAGCCTAAGCTCAAGAATTTTTGTCGCCTTCTATTAATGACAATAGGAAGGTGGTCAAATCGGTAATTTTTCAAAAAAATAATATAAAAGTCACTTATGAACATAGTTTGAGCAATAGTCTCTATAATGAAATCAAATATTAATATATACAGCTAGTATAATAATTAATAGGTCGCACCCTCTAGCATTATTGTGTGTCCCTAGACCTGGGCCTACCGGCCTAAGCATTGATAGCACTAGTCTCGTTTCTCAACCGGAAAATAACAATTGGCAGCTTCAGGAACTGCAATTACTGTAAAACAGTAATTCAAATTTTAGCATGTTGCATCAATATCAAGGTGCCAAGAAGTTCTTTATAAAATTCAATAGCCCATTAACTGTAAATCTAATATCTTTCTACCGTGGCTGGGCAACAACGAACGGCCGCAGGTTGCTTCCATGCTATGGGACACTGTATTTTATGTGTAATGGCGCAAGTTGCTTCCATGCTATGGGACCTTGCACATTTGTGTGTTTTCTAGCCGCGGTAGCTTGCTTCCATGTTATGAGGCCCTACATTTTCGTTTACTTGTTTATGTATTACTTTTATTATGTGCATTACTGATTTTACCTATATGTTTTTGGCCTTACTTGTTGTTCAAACTTTCAACTTTAGCTGGGTTGATTCGTAACCAGGACCCCAGTACCCATTGGCGGGGGCGCCGATTTTATAACACGTCTTCAGTTTAAAGTGATGATGTTTGTGCACGTGTTTGTATGTGTTGGTATTTAAATCTGTTATCCGGTCTGTTTATTTGTCTAATTTACTGTAATTTAAGATGTCTTTGCTTTACGACGTGTGTTAATGGTTTTGATTACAAGCCGATTGTTTTATCAATCTAAATTATGTAATGATCTGGCATTTTAATTCAGTTAGAGGGCTGGAGGGGTTTTTAGCTTTGTTCTTTCCCTCCTACGACGGGTCCCACCGAACAGGCAAGGTCTCGGTTAAAATTTAAAGAGTTAAATTCGAATAAAAATGACGATTCATTTTTTTATTGTGTGTTTTATTTAACCTACTACAGCCTTCCCACATATCGAGAGTAAGCAATGTATAACGAACTTAATACAACGTAGGAAAGGGGAGGGGAGTAACTAGACGATCACATCCACTACTTTTTGTTTGTTTGCGGGTTTTAAATTTCAAACGCGAGTGGGTTACATCACAAGTGTACAATTAATCTTTTCTACAATCTACATATTTAATGATTCTAAACCTTCCATTCTCTATAGAAACAACTATACATTGTAACAGTTTTGCATATGTAAAAACAAAAACTTTATTTAAAAACTAAATACATATGTCAATAATCGATTGAACATTTTTTATTTCACCTATTTTAAAACGTTGTAACGTTTTTAAAACATGAAAAAAACGTTTTCTTGCCGATTGGGTAAAGGTTCTCGACCTGTAATAGTAAGAATGAATAAGGCAACGTTATTTCAAATATTTCTTGACCCTTTTAACTTTACATTCTAAATTTTAATTGTTTTATTTTCAAATACTAACAATGTAATCTTTTATAACCTGATGTGTGATTTTGAAGTTATTTAATGATTTATTAACTTTACAAGCACGATTTTCCTTAAAGACATAAAGTCTGCAAGCTTTACGATCTCTCACCAAACTTGTATGAAATTTACATTCAAACAAAACGCGGGAAATTTTGAGCCAGAACGGTCATCTTAACTAAAATTGAAATTTAAAAAAAATCGGGAAACCTGACCTTATTAGACAGTGCGCTCCGATTCTCTGAATCTTCGAGATTTGTCTTGTAATTTATAAATGTTAATTTATTTCTTTTTGAAATGTAAACGTTAGGCCGACAAGTTTAATTTGTTGCACGACGTGTTGCCCAACCGACGAGGGCTTTTGTCAACCACTATATTGTCTGTGATATTGACCTACATTCTAGCGTTTGACCGCACTTATGTTTTATTTATAATTTATCTTCTTCTCTCTACGAACTTTTATGTATGTGATAAAATAAATATACTCGTTGTTAAAACTTCTGTTTGGTCACTTGTTCTCTGTCAAATTTGGGTAGTTTTAAAGGGTATTTCCCATCCTAATCCTTCCTTTTGGCGCCTTTTTAAACTTACTTTATAGCTTAGCACCACGAAGCTTACAACCCATCACCGAATCAACTGACCTAGTGGTTTCTATTAAAACTACAATAAAACCCTCGTAACAATCATTCAATTTATGCATTTGTGATAATCTTTGTAGACTCTACGAGCTTTCTAATTGAGCTAATACAAGGCTACGAATTTGTTTATGACCTGTCTCATATACTACAAAAATGTAAAAGTGAAGGACCAGGCATGGAAAGAAATTTCTAAAGTTGTAAAAAAACCAATTAAGTCGATTTTTTTCAGTATAGATAATTGCATTACATTGTAATTATTTTCAGTAAAAGATTGCCAAAAAATATGGAAAAATTAAAGGGATCTATTTACAAAGAAATGACGTAACCATCCTTTTGGCTCTGAGGCAACCGATTCTAACTGGCCTTAGTTCGATAAAATGAGTTTCTATTCGAAATACACAAAGCCCAGGAAGTATACATGTTATTATGTTTTTTGCAACCAATCAGCACTGTTTATAAAACATTTACAAGTACTCCAATAAAGAGGCAGATGACCGATGAGAATAGGCATTTCAGTTCTGCTTTCGATTATGCGTTGAATACAATGCAGACAACGTTGTTTCCTCAACCAGATGAAACCAACGAAACTGGCGACGAGAAAAGCGAAAAAAACTAATTCAATGACAAATTTCATTTATTAATTCTTTGTGATTTTAGAGGGTGCACTAACATTCCAAAAAGATAAAAACACGAAAACGTTATTGAATTAGTCCAAATTGCTCCAAGTATAGGATTAAATCTGTGCAATAAAAATTCAAACGACGCAAACCAAACATTTGTGGAATACATTATTTATTCCCAATTGAGATGCCTAGAGATGTGGTACAAGAAACAAGCAAGGCAATGTTTGCTATACTCAAATTTGATTAGTTTATACAAGTTTTAATTGAAATTAAAAAGGTTTAAATATTCTTCATTTTCACATTCTTTATCTATTAATAGTTCGATCCTTCCATGAAACGTTTCCATTTTCTGAAGTAAAATATTCTACCAGCGTATCCCTTATTTCATACAAGTCTGTGTGCTACATTAGATCTAACTCGTTTAATGTAACCTAAAAGTGTTGTTTGTTCACCTCTTCACGCTCTTGTTTTAATTTTTTGAATCCACATATTCAGGCAGATAATAGAGATTTTCATAAACATTTTTCGGTAGGTTACTAGAAATGAGAATATCTATATCAGAATTTTCAAGTCTGTGGCCAAAAACACTATTTTTAAAAACACCTCAATCACTATCACAAGATGCCAATACTGAATCTTTTCTTTTAATTAAAATACAAGGATCTAGCCTTAAGTGGAGCTTGAATTATGTTTGCCATCAATGGCACTCAGTTTTCAATACGTATCCATTCTTCTTCAGATGATGGAGTCTGTAAATATATAAGACAAAGTTCACAACAAATTGCTTTTCATTTGGTTACTACAGTAATCAAATATTACATTTAAGTGGTTTCTCACCAGTGTGCGTACGCATATGCCTTCTTAAATCAGACTTGTTGTTAGAGCAGTAATCACATGTATAGCATTTAAATGGTTTTTCACCAGTATGCTTAAGCATATGCCTTCTTAAATTTGCAATTTGGTTACTACAGTAATCACATATTTCACATTTAAATGGTTTTTCACCAGTGTGATTATGCATATGCCTTCTTAAATTTGCAATTAGGTAAGTACAGTAATCACATATATTGCATTGAAATGGTTTCTCGCCAGTGTGCTGTCGTAAATGCTTCCTTAAATCCGACTTGGTGATACAGCAGTAATCACATGTATCGCACTTAAATGGTTTTTCACCAGTGTGCTTATGCATATGCCTTCGTAAATTTACAGTTTGGGCGCTGCTGTAATCACATATATTGCATTTAAATGGTTTCTCAACAGTGTGCGTACGCATATGCTTCCTTAAATCCGACTTGGTGGTACAGTAGTTATTACACATATTACATTTAAATGGTTTCTCATCAGTGTGTGTACTCATATGCTTACTTAAACCCAACTCGGTGGTACAGCAGTTATCACATATATTGCATTTAAATGGTTTCTCACCAGTGTGCGTACGCATATGTCTTCTTAAATACGACTTGGTAGTACAGCAGTAATCACATATATTGCATATAAATGGTTTTTCGCCAGAGTGCTTATGCATATGCCTTCTTAAATTTACAATTTGGTTACTACAGTAATCACATATATTGCATTTAAACGGCTTCTCGCCAGTGTGCTGACGCATATG
The DNA here is from genome assembly GCA_035610365.1 of Aquatica leii. Classification (NCBI taxonomy): domain Eukaryota; kingdom Metazoa; phylum Arthropoda; class Insecta; order Coleoptera; family Lampyridae; genus Aquatica; species Aquatica leii. Next base: position 14,111,467 of record CM069438.1, read on the forward strand.
CATTTTTAAATCCCACTTGGTAGTACAGCAGTAATCACATACATCGCATTTAAACGGTTTCTCAGCAATATGCGTACGCATATGCCTTCTTAAATACGACTTGGTGGTACCACAGTAATCACATATATTGCATTTAAATGATTTTGCAACAGAGTGCTTATGCATATGCCTTCTTAAATTGATAACTTGGTTAGTACAGTAATCACATATATTGCATTTAAATGGTTTCTCTGCAGTGTGTGTAATCATATGAGTTTGTAAACTATAGTTGGTGGTACAGCAGTAATCACACATATTACATTTAAATGGTTTTTGTCCAGAGTGCTTCTGCATATGTCTTCTTAAATTTATAATTTGGTTACTACAGTAATCACATATATTACATTTAAACGGTTTTGTACCAGCATGTTGCACTTGCAGTTGTTGATTCAAAATTGTCTTTTTGTTAGTATTGAAGTTGCATACAAGCGCATCCTTTTTCATTTCCATGCAGTTATCACTGAAGATTTCTAAGTTTGAAGGTTCGACTTTAATGTTATCGGCTCTCAACTCCTCTTTAATTACACCTTTTTCTTGTAAGTTTCTTACAGTCGTTTCGGTTTGTACACACAGTTGCTTAAATTCATATATTTCTTCAATGGCAATCATACATCTGTTACAAGCAACTGGATTTAGAGTGACGCTTAGATCCTGTAAGAAAGTTTATGTTAGTCGATAGAATATAATCAGTTGTACTTACAATCTTTGGTAGAAAGTTCAACAATTTGAATTGTAGCATTAAGTTATTGTCGTTAGTCAAAAAATAATACTGCTCGGTTTCTACTATTTCTAGTGAACAAATGCGACAAATTTTTGTTGATTTCTCTCCCATATTATCGTAGATTTGTTCAGTTCAAAGTAAGTTGCATTTTCATTTTTTTTATGTTGTCAGCACTGTAATTACTGTAAATAAAACTTTGGTAGTGTTCAATGCAACAATTTTTACTTTTTATTCGTTGGTATTCATTCCGCTTTGCTTAAATCTGTGGTTTCTATTCGTTTGATCGACGTGAATTTAGTTTTCACCATTAATTTAATTTACAAACTTAACTTAATATCACGAAAACATTTTTACGTTTTTAATAAACAACTTATGTACACATCACATTACATTACAGATTACACAAGTACAACATAATACAATCCGACTTTAGCCAACGGAGGTTATTACGGAAGTGGTGACACCAAAGATTGCCTGGTGACACATTCGACGCTACCGCTAAAAATCCCTTCCATCACCTACTCGTTACTTCTAGCCGCCACATTCAGCTTTGTTGCTTGAACGCGCAGAGGTCGCCACAGGACTCCCCTTTCAGTGAGCTTCCGCAGATAAGTTAACGATCCGCGGATCGAACGAAACCTTCTTTGCATAGGAATGGTCTTGATGTTTAAGTGACGATTGAGCGTAGGTGTGATCATGACTTGGGACTGGTTCAACATCTTCATTAGTTAGAAATGCCGGTTTAAGACGATCCACTGAAATCGTTTGTTCCTTCCCATTTATCATGAGGGTAAATACCTTATCATTTCGATTTATAACAGGATACGGGCCGTCATATGTTGGCTGCAAAGGTTTACGTACAGCATCATGGCGAACAAAAACATGGGATGCTGTGGGTAGCTCTTTAAAAACAAAGATTTTTTTGTTTGAATGTGGTTTTGTCGCTTGTGGCCGGATTGTTTGAAAATGCTTTTGCATTCTGGAAACGAAGTCACTGCAAGTCTCGGGTTTGCCTGGGGTAAAAAATTCACCGGGAAGACGAGGATGTTTCCCAAATACTAGTTCTGCAGGAGTTGAATTTAGATCTTCCTTGAGTGCCCGATCGAATTCGTAGTAGCACCAATGGCAACGATTCGGTCCATGCTGTGTTTTCGTGGCATTTAAGAGCTGTCTTCAATTGTCGATGGAAGCGTTCTACAAGACCATTAGACTGTGGGTGGTACAAAGTTGTTTTTACGTGTTGCATTCCAACAATTCTTCCTAGCGCACTGAATAAAAAAGATTCAAATTGTCGACCTCTGTCGGTTGTAATGCAAAGAGGTACGCCGTATCGTGCAATCCATTGTGCTGTAAATTGTCTAGCTACTGTTTCAGCGGTGGTGTCGGAAATTGGAATGACTTCTGGCCATCTTGTAAACCTGTCAACACACGTGAGTAGGTGGGTGAAACCGTTTGATGGTGGTAAAGGCCCCACGATGTCTAAATGGACATGTTCAAACCGTTCGTTTGGAAGTTGAAAACTCTGTAACGCACTTGATACGTGTCGAGACACCTTGCAACGTTGACATTTTATACATTGACGGCACCACGTTTTGCAGTCTTTCTGGAGACCTGGCCACACAAAGCGATCAGCAATTAAACGTACAGTTGCTCTTGCACTCGGATGCGATAATCCATGAAAACTTTCAAAAACACGTTTTCGTAAATGTTGCGATACAAATGGCCTAACTGAACCAGTTGAAGTGTCGCAAAAAACATGCACATTAAAATTATCAAAAAATACTTTTTGTAAGCTAAGGGAGCTGTTTCCTTTTAATAGGCACTGCAACTCAGCATCTTTTTCTTGAGCTTCTGAAAGTTCGGAATGAGAAACGATTATAGGTTTCTTGTCAATAGCATCCAATCTTGATAATGCATCTGCAGGTATATTGTTTTCTCCACTTACATGGCGTATATCGGTTGTAAACTGGCTAATGAAATCCAGGTAACGAAACTGCCTTGGGGATGTTTTTTCTGATTTTTGTCTAAATGCGAAAATTAGCGGTTTATGATCGGTGTACAGCGTAAACTGTCGGCCTTCTAAGTACTGCCTAAAACGTTTTGTTGCGGTGTATGCTGCTAGTAATTCGCGATCATATGCGCTGTACTTTTGTTGCGCTGGAGACAATTTTTTTGAGAAAAACGCAATGGGTTGCCACGCGTTGCCATTTTGTTGCTGTAGAACGGCGCCTATGGCCGTATTTGAAGCATCAACCATTAGCGATCTAGTAGCGTTGGCTGAAGGATGAGAGAGAGCGGCTGCATCAGCTAATGATTTTTTAACGAGATCGAAAGCCTCTTCGGTGGTTGCGTTCCAAGTAATTGGTTCGTTTCCTTTTTTTGATGTACCTCTTAGTAGCGAACTCAACGGTGCTTGTGTATTTGCGGCGTTTGGAATGAAACGTCGGTAAAAATTTACCATACCAAGGAAACGTCTAAGTTGTTTCACCGTAGTAGGAGGGTTAGCATTTAGCACTGCGTCGATGCGATCTTGAGGTGGTTTACATCCAGATGAATTGACTGTATATCCTAAAAATTGAACTTCGGATTTACCTAAAACACGTTTTCCTGGGTTTATTACAATCCCGAATTCCTGTAATCTCTGAAATAAAAGTTTCAAATGCGTTAGATGTTGAGTTTCTGATTCTGATGCGACTAATATATCGTCGATATAGGCATAACAAAACTCTAATCCTCTGAGGGCTTCATCAATGAAACGCTGAAATGTTTGAGCTGCGTTTTTTAACCCAAAACTCATGAATTGGAATTCGTACAGTCCAAAAGGTGTAGTAATTGCAGTTTTTGGTACGTCTGATGGATTAATCGGTATTTGATGAAAAGCCTTGACAAGATCAATCGTCGAAAAAATTCTTTTGCCATATAAAGTTTGCGAGAAGTCCTCGATATGCGGAATTGGGTACTTATCGGCAATTGTGCGAGCGTTTAGTGCACGATAATCACCACATGGACGCCAGTCGGTATTGGTCTTCGGAACTAAGTGAAGAGGCGATGACCACGCGCTATTTGAAGGCTGGATTATACCTAACGATAACAGATGCTGAAATTCCTTCTTAGCAATGGCAAGGCGTTCTGGAGCTAGCCTCCGAGGTCGAGAAGTAACGGGTTGACCTGGCGTTGTTTCGATATGATGACTGACATTATGCTTAATTGAGCTGGGTTTCCATGACGGATGCGTTAAGGCTGGAAATTCTGTAATCAGATGGTGGAATAGCGAATCTCCTGAAATTGTTTTAATTATTCCATCTGATTGCGTTGTCACTCCTCTCGTTGTAAGTTTTGTTGTTGAATCAATCAATAAAGCGTTTTTAGGATCTATAAGCAAACCAAAATACTTTAAAAAATCGATTCCTATAATCGGTTTATCGACGCCTGCAATAACGAATTGATATCTATGTTCACGACGTAATCCTATATTTAAATTTAATGTAATTAATCCGAATGTAGGAATTTCTGTGCCGTTTGCTGCATACAACTTATAACTAGATTTAGGAGCGGGCCACTTAATTAGTCTACGCGGAAAAACACTAACTGTAGCACCAGTGTCAATTAAAAACTGCGTTTTTGAAGTATTATCCGTAACAAAGAGGCGACCGGCTAAGTTCGTGCCTGCAGTGTTGGTCGCGTTCACTGCGGTGTTTGTTCGTTTTTTGCTACATAATTACATGGGGCTTGGCACTTAGTCGCGCGTGCTCCGAACCGGTAGTGGTACCAACATTTATCGTACGTTCGGCGACGCGAAGAAGAACGGTTACGGGAATGACCGCGCGATTGCGATCTACTACGTTCTTTAAGATCACTTATAGTTTTTGTTAATTGATTCATTTGACGTATCAAATTGTCTATATCCGCGCGAATAGAATCGTTATTGTCAGAAAAAACTGTAGGTTGTATTACCTTAGAGGCAGCGCTGGTAGAAGGGTGCGCGACGGCAGCGACGTGAACAACTTGACCGGTTACTTCCCTGATTTTGTCAGCCATGTCGGATAAATTCTGCAATGATTGGTCTGGTTGCGTAGCTAATAATGCAGGAATTGGTGCGGGCAATCGGTTGGTCCAGATTGTTCTCATTAATGTGTCTGGAACGGATTTACCTGCCAGGCTTTGCAAATGGTGCAAAAATTGGGATGGTATACGATCGCCTATTTCTTCATGCTCTAATAGTTGTTTGACTCTTGCGTTTTGCGAGGTGGACAACCGTTTTATTAATTCCGTCTTTAATTTCTCGTATTTTTCTTTGAGTGGAGGATTTGATATGATGTCTTCTACTTCGCTAATATATTGATCTCCTAACGAAGATACCGCCGTCCAGAATTTAGTTAAATCGCTTTTTATTCCCCTTACTTGAAAATGACCTTCAAGTTGTATAAACCAAATGTGCGGTTTCCCGGGCCAAAATGGTGGAATGTTGGTGTCCATTCGCTCAATCCGTTGGTATTCCTGGCATTCTTGTTGTTCTGGTAGGGGGGACGTTGATGGTTCTGCCATATTTAATTTTACAGCACGTGTCGTTCACGAAATTAAAGCATGCACTCACGGATGTTATTCTAATATTTATCGTAATATGTACAAAACAAACACACCTTACTTGTTACGATTCATTATTTCCTTATTAGCGTTTGCAGGTTAACTCGTTGGGGTCACCAATGTGGTTTCTATTCGTTCGATCAACGTGAATTTAGTTTTCACCACTAATTTAATTTACAAACTTAACTTAATAATCACGAAAACATTTTTACGTTTTTAATAAACAACTTATGTACAAATCACATTACATTACAGATTACACAAGTACAACATAATACAATCCGACTTTAGCCAACGGAGGTTATTACGGAAGTGGTGACACATTCGACGCTACCGCTAAAAATCCCTTCCATCACCTACTCGTTACTTCTAGCCGCCACATTCAGCTTTGTTGCTTGTACGCGCAGAGGTCGCCACAAATCCATCGACCTGGCAACAACGGAAAGCTATGCTTGCTTTCCGATATTGCCAAGTCGATGCTTAAATCACACTTAAATCACAACAAAAAGAAACTGTACAAATTATTATGAATTAATTTTAAAATATTTTTTTTATAGAGGCGTAATTTTAATTAAAAACAATGAATTGTATAAATTGAACACAGGAAATCGGCACAACAATTTAATTAATGGTTTTAAATTAGACAGGCGACGTTTCGATAAATGTTTTAGCTTATACATGCCTAAAATTGATTATAATTCATAAACAGTACTAAAAATATTTTATTTATAAATTAACTTACCAACTAATTACAACAAATTTATCATTAACAAATAAATTCATACACTAAATAAACTAACAAATCGTTGTAAAGAACGTACATTAATATTAAAGCGACCATTACATTAACACTAAATTTACTACATGATGTCGCAAGGTCACAATCAATTCTTGTAATTCAATAATATCATTAACATTTGGAAAATGTTATTATAATTTTACTGATCTTAAAATGGTCCAAGTTTAATTAAATTTGAATACATACTGCTTAATTTCTTAGTATCCTCTCTGTTAATTTTATAAATAACATTTCTTAATTAATCATCCATTTTTTTATAACCAGTTTCTTTATACATGAAGTTCGTTGTATTTACGTCATATGAATTATTTATAACATGTTCAGTTAATTTAGTAATATTAAAATAGCTAAAAAAGGTAAAGTGTCTAATAAGCAATTATTACAATTTTATTGAAAAGAAAACAATAAAATCAAGTTGATCGTAACATACACCTCACAAAAATGACTGTAGTCATCTATGACTTGGTAATACTTTTCTTCGTTAATTGAGGTAGGGTTTATTGAGCCGCCAATATCTGAATATAACATATTTCCACAAATCTCACTTCTACTATAAAAATGGCTTTCGTTGTGCTTTACCTTCACTACAATTAGCTACCACACACCTTTTTACTTAAAAAGCAATTTCATTTTTGCTAGACTCGCTCTGTTCAAATGTCCCAAATCGTTAGTGCCACAAATTTTCTGCTTCAGCAAAGAGACAATTACTACATGTTGTTATTAATAAATCTGCTATAAACAACTTTCCGACAATATGATATGTTACTAGGGTTTTTGACTTTTCAACAATTTCTGCTTTTCCATTTGAAAAAATTACTTTTCTATCAGATTCATTAATGGTGCTTACTGACAACAAATTCATGGACAAGTTCTTTACTATTAATGCATTAATATTAATAGACAACTTAATATTCCCTTTTGTGTTGCAATTAATTTTTCCCTATTAGCAATATTAATTTCTATCGGCAGTTTCAGATTTTCCACTTTTTGCATATGTTGAGCCTCAATCAAGTGGTCAGTACATCCATAATCTACTACAAATCTAAATCTCTGCCGATCCTTCTGATGCGACAAAAGAAATATTTTTATTTTCAGACTCAACATATTGACTGAAGTAGCTGTGACTTTTCTTTTTTACTCTACTTCGTCCTCTCATTCGTATGTAGTAGCCTTGACTTCTGTGTTCTTTAGTTTTGTTGGGAATTGTGCTATTAGGTGATCATTCTTACCACAGGAATAACAATTCAATCTTGTAACAGCACCTACAAATGCGTTATTGCTACACTCTGAAGCTTTGTGTTTGTGATTTTTAAATTTTAATTCTGTATCTAGTAATTTGCTTTTTACACCATCTGTTAGTTTCTCTGTAGTTGTTTATAGAACGGTAATTACAGTTTCAAACTTGTCTGGCATCGTCAAAAGCAAGTGACACACTTTATCGTCTTCTTCAAATGTTGCTCCAGTTGCCTCTAATCCTCTTATTAAATATTTTCTCTAACGACTTCAACTTTTCATGTGATATAGGTGCAACTGACTCCATATTCGTTCCTTTTTGTACCTTGGACCTCTTCACATGTTTCCTATTACACATTTTACAACAGAATTCTTTAGGCGCACATTCGCGTATTTCGCCATTAGACGAAACATTTTAGGCTATCGAAAGTAAACATTCCAGCAATTTGTATAACATTACTGTAAGTTTATTTTTTTTAAATGTGCAGCATTTTCTTAAAGAGTACATAAAAATATGTTGGCGACTTTTTTCCAAATTTGAAAAGTGTTTACGATAGCAACAGTTTTGACCCAGGGAACATCTATAACCTGGATAAAAGAGGAAATAGAACAGTCCACGTCCCAACAAAGGTTCTAGCCACAAAAAGTCAGAAACAAATAGGCAGCGTTAGATCGAGAGAAAGAGGTATGCATGTCACTGTAGTACCAGCTATAAGTGCCTTGGGCAATTATGTTCCTCCACTGCTTATATTTCCAAAAGTACACTTTAAAAACCATATGTTGAAAGGCTCTCCACCTGGGCCAATAAGATGAGCAACTCCTTCAAGATGGATTAATTCCTTGAAGGTGCTTCTAATATATGACAATCATACATTTCCCTAGCCGCAATAAATCTAGCAAAGAACCATAGGGTGGTTCTACTAACTATGCCTCCTCATACGTCCCACAAACTCCAGTTTCTCGATCGAACTGTTTTTGGCCCTTACAAGACATTTTACAACCAAGCGTCTAAGTCTACTTTTCGACATTGCGTTCTGTGCACGTCGGCTGGAATGCGTGCCGTGTCAATCCGAGTTACACGCTGTTTCAACTTTCAGAAATATGGCTACCACTGCTCTGACTGTAAAAAACGATTTATATAGCGGCTATTGTGCTGAAAAACACGAGACAAAGACATGTCCAAAATGATTTAAAAATATAAAAATAATTAATTGTTTAAAGTAAATTTTATGTCAAATTATAAATTAATTGAAAGATTTTCGTATGTTCAATACAACAGTCTGTATCCGACGTTACTTTATTTATTTTGTTTTGAGGTTATAATTTAAAGAATTGCTTTTGTTAAATGATTTAAGGTGACGAAAATTAAACAAAAATATTCCGTATCGAAAAGAACGTTGTTTCGATGCCGAATTCAGTTTTATATTATGTAGGTATGCAAAATAGAAAAAAAAGCTCTTTTTTACATTGATAATTAGACGGCGATTATTATACTAATATTTTAATTTTACTCCATTTGGTCCACGTAGAGACCATCTATATAAACGTATAATAGACGAGCCGTTGTTACTAGGGTAATGCGGTTTTTAAGTTAATTTGGTGTTGAAGGTAACGTTGGTACAAAACCCCTACGCTTAGTGTACCCCAAATAAAGGTAATCGCACGGTGTAATATCTGGAGAGTTTGGAGACCACGCTAGTAATGCCAAATCTGCTTCAGCACAACAGCCTATCCAAGAACGAGGGAGTTTCTCGTTTAGATACGACCAGTGTTGTAACAGATACTTTTTTTCTAGTATCTAGATACAGATACAGATACTTTTCATAAATTGTATCTAGATACAGATAAGATACTTTTTCAAAAAAAGTATCTAGATACAGTTACAGATACTTTAAGAGAGTATCTAGATACATGTCAGATACATTTTTAACAAAATCTTGAAATAAAATTTAAAGAAAGCGTCTATTCGGTTCAGCTAAAAACAAAATAACTGTATCCCAGGCAGCACATTACGTCTCATTGACGTCAAAATTACAAGACTTCATTAAGACGTGTCAGTGTCGTCATATGACGTCAGTGTGCTGTCTGGGTATTAAGCAAGACATTACCTTATCCACCTTAACCGCATAAAAAAATACAAATTTACAAATAAAGCTTATTTTGTTTTAAAAAGTAATAGCTTGTTAAATGTCTCGTCATTATATTTCGAGGTAGAGTTAATAGTAAACTACTAACACTAAAAAGTTTCTCCACTTTTTTGCTCTATTTGATCTAATGAAGAAATTCAGTGTTGCCAATTGACTTTGTCCGCTTTGTCGCGATTCCCTGCATAAACTATAAAAGTTTCATAATAGCTACAATATTATACTCATAGTTCTACAAAATTGAAATTTGTTTTCTTTTTTTTAAAGTATGAATTTGGTTTGATGGCATAAATGCTAACACGTCACATTTCTCAAGTAATACTAGAATATATAAAATGTAGGTTCATACACGGTTTTCTTCAAAATTCCACAACAGTTTATAATACCCACAAAATACACGCTACTACATAAAATCTCTAAATTTGGCAGAATTCCACTAGAATTGGCGACGCTGAAAAAATTTCACTCATAAATCACCGAATGCAAAGTCCCCAAATTCAAATTGTAATCTATATGATGAACTGACAAAAAACTACCACGGTGTTTAGTAAAAAACTTTACTACTATTTACAATTTGAGCAAGAAAAAGTATCTAAGTATCTAAACCACTAAGATACTACGAAAAATGTATCTAGATACAGATACAGTTACATTTTGTCTAGTGTATCTAGATATGTAACTAGATACTCCAAAAGTATCTAGATACTGTATCTAGATACTTGTATCTAGATACGTCACAACACTGGATACGACGTACCTCATTATGCCAGTGAGGCTGAGCTCCATCTTGTTTGAATATAAAGTTGTTGGAATCATCTGTCAATCACACTTTTTTCATGCATGAAAACGATCCGTGCACTTTTGTGTTGGATACAGCATAAAAGACAATTTTGGAGAACGGCATGTGGTTTTTCGGTGGCCCATATCCGAATGTTATGAACCAGACGGTTTGCAAATTCGTCGTTCTACATTGCATCCTGTATGTTTGTACAAGACTCGGCTTCTTTAACATAATCGTCTGGTCGTAAACGTTGCACCATTTGTATTTAGTAATACGCTTTAATTTGCTATCGTTTCCGCAAAATTTTCCAAACAGTTTGCTGCGGAATATAAAGCTCGACTGGTAAACTTTTGTGGCAAATGCACAAAATATTGTCTAACCGCATCCACGGTGGCGTCAGGCACTTGTGGTCTTACGGTGTTTTTACGTGTTAGTAAGTGATCCTGTAGCCTGGAATTGCCCATGCCATCGTAAAATGGTCTGTTGACCAAGAGAATTAATTTCATATTGCCGTCGAAATTCACGTTGCATTGTAACAACCGAGAAACATCGCACATACTCCAAAACACAAAACGCTTTCTGTTGCCTACTCACCATTTTGCAAAGTACGCATGGGCAGCGACATCCACAGTAGTGCGTTCTAAATTTGGAGTTTATCGCTATCTATAGACATGTCATTTACTATTCTATCTGAAATACTTTCTGAAATCTAGATGTCAAATTCGATGATTAGCCCTATAATTTAGTTAAAATAATGATAAATTACAAGAGGCTGTTGATACATTTGATTAATAGGAGAGTTGTAACTGTAGTAACTATAAAAAAAATTATTAATATAAAATAATTAAGAATTAGGTTTTTGTAACCTGTTTTTATTTCGATTTAATACGATTCACACAGTTTCACGTATTTATTAAATCCAATTAAACAGTGTGCGTACACTAGTTTTTAAGCTATGCTTGGTAGTACAGCAGTAATCATATATATTGCATGTAAATGAATTCTCACCAGTGTGCGTACGCACATACTTTCCTAAATCTGACTTAGTGGCATAGTAGTAATCACATATATTGCATTTAAAAGAATTTCAGTGCTTATGCAAATGCCTTCTTAAATTTAGGATTTGGTTACTACAGTAATCACATATATTGCATTTAAATAGTTTCTCACCAGTGTGCGTACGTATATGCTTTCTTAAATCTGATTTCGTGGTAGAGCAGTAATCACATATATTGCATTTAAATGGTTTCTCGCCAGTGTGCGTACGCATATGTGTTTTTAAACTACCCTTGGTGGTATAGCAGTAACCACATATATAGCATTTAAATGGTTTTCCATCAGTGTGCGTACGCACATGCTTTCTTAAATCTGACTTGGCGGTACAGCAGTAATCACATATAATGCATTTAAATGATTTCTCACTAGTGTGCGTACGCAAATGCGTTTTTAAACTATTCTTGGTGGAACAGCAGTAATCACATATATTGCATTTAAATGGTTTCTCGTCAGTGTGCGTACACATATGCTTTCTTAAATCCGCCTTGGTGGTACAGCAGTAATCACATATATGGCATTTAAATGGTTTTTCACCAGTGTGCTTATGCATATGCCTTCTTAAATTTACAATTTGGTTACTACAGTAATCACATATATGGCATTTAAATGGTTTCTCGCCAGTGTGCGTACGCATATGCTTTCTTAAATATGACTTGGTGGTACAGCAGTAATCACATATATTGCATTTAACTGGTTTCTCATCAAGGTGCGTACGAATATGCCTTCTTAAATTTATTATTTGGTTACTGCAGTAATCACATGCATTGCACTTAAATGGTTTCTCAGCAGAGTGCGTACGCATATGTTTTCTTAAATCTGGCTTGGTGGTACAGCAGTAATCACATATATTGCATTTAACTGGTTTCTCACCAGTGTGCGTACGCATATGCCTTTTTAAACTATACTTGGTGGTACAGCTGTAATCACATATATTGCATTTAAATGGTTTCTCATCAGTGTGCGTAAACATATGCTTTCTTAAATGCGACTTGGTGATGCAGCAGTAATCACATATGTGGCATTTAAATGGTTTTTCACCAGTGTGTTTATACATATGCCTTCTTAAATTTACAATTTGGTTACTACAGTAATCACATATATGGCATTTAAATGGTTTCTCACCAGTGTGCGTACGCATATGCCTTCTTAAATCTGAATTGGTGGTACAGCAGTAATCACATATATGGCATTTAAATGGTTTCTCATCAGTGTGCGTACGCATATGCCTTCTTAAATTTACAATTTGGTTACTACAGTAATGACATATATTGCATTTAAATGGTTTTTCACCAGTATGCTGATATATATGCATTTTTAAATGTTCCAATCGGCTGCTACAATAATCACATATATTGCATTGAAATCGTTTGTTACCAGTGTGTTGCACTTGCAGATGTCGAATCAAAATCGTCTTTTTGTCAGTATTGAAGTTGCAGTTGTAGCAATACAGTTCTGTTTTTAAAGGTTGCTCAATGCATACAGGCACATCCTTATTGATTTCCAAGTAGTTATCGCTGATGATTTGCAAGTTAGAAAGTTCAACTTTAATGTTTTCTTCTTTAATTACACCTTGTTGTCGTAAGTTTCTTACAGTCGTTTCGGTTTGTATACACAGTTGCTTAAATTCATATATTTCTTCTATGGCAATCATACATCTGTTACAAGCAATTGGATTTGAAGTGACGCTTAGATCCTGTAAGAACGTTTATGGTACTTGATGGAATATAATCAGTTGTACTTACAATCTTTGGTAGAAAGTTCAACAATTTGAATTGTAACATTAAGTTATTGTCATTATGGAGAAAATAATACTGCTCAGTTTCTAATATTTCTAGTGAACAAATTCGACAAATTTTTGTTAGTTTTTCTCCCATATTTTGGTAGACCTTGCTCAGTGTTGCTTAAAGACAGTTACAATTTTATTATTTTCAAAGATTATTTTTGTATTAACCGCACTACAACCGTATCGCATGTTGCTAGCAAGTGTCTGCCACACCATACCACAGAACTTTGGCAGTGTTCAATGCATCGCAGTTTTAGTTTTTTAACTTTTTGTTAGGGCGGGTTTATGCAACTTCTTTATGCTTAATAGCTAAATCTTAATTCATAATTCTTAGAAAATAAAAAGATAAAAGTGGAATATTTAATGAAAGCGTTTATGTACTGAGGTAACCAAAGAAAAGCTGTTTACGAAATTTTGCAAGCTTTGGCAACGTACAACACGATTCTGCAACAAGTGGCAACATCGCTCTTGCGACATTTTTGCGCGGGATGCATCTTTTTCGGCTGGAAAGGATCATCTTTGTCCGTACCTTCGAAGTGTTCACATCATATTTTTTTGTTTTAAGTATTCTTGTTTTATTGCTCTTTGTGTGTAATATCACCACGTGTTTTATTTCAAGGTAGTACTGTTTTTATTTTAATGCATATCTGATTTAGCTAACTATTTAATTCATTCTTAATTTGTTTATTTTTAAAATATGTTGTACATGCAATTTCTTTCTAGGGTGTAACAGTTGTTACCTGCTTTTGTTTGGCCGCGTTAATATTGTTACTTATTTGCTGTAGGTCTGTCGATTTGCGGTTTGCTTTGATTTTAAATTGGGGATTGAATGCGGCATTTCCAACAATGAACAAAGTGTGAACTGACCTGTTATGTTTTGTACTAACATTTTCCGCCTTGAAGACTACCTTTCAATACGGTGGTAACTATCCAAATATACTTAATTAAAGTCCGTATTGCTTAGTGGCAAATCATCTCTAGCCCACGTTCGCACAAGAGCGTGATATTGGTACCTATGCGGGGGGCCGTATTAAGACTAATACTACTTCTGTTTTATTTTATATGTTTCGAGATGTTAAATGTGTGTTAATTGCTAGAGATGCCAGATATCAACCCTTGTGTTCATTTTTTTTCTTTGGTTTTACGGGCCAAATAGACAGACCTATGGTTTAGTATAACGATTCATGATCGACCATTATTTTTCCATCCCTTTTGCCTAAGCAGGTAACAAGTGTCGACCTTTGCAACTTTGTGGTTTTTTTTGTTTGCGCTTATAACATTATAACTGTACAACATGTTTTATGTATCTATTTCGGGATTTTATGTCTCTGTTTTGGATTTAATTTGTGTAACCAATTGCTACTTTATCACTTGACATGTTTTATTTGCGTAATTATTTGTGTTTTGGATATTTTGATCAAATCAGGGGTACAGGGTTTGTTTAGGTTCTTTGTTTATGTAAGTTTTTGTATCGTCATTTAAACATGTGTATTTTGAACGACAGGCTTTGAGATTGATCGAAGTCCTGTTCAAATTTTCTTGTCTTATGTTAAATGTTCATATTTTTCAACAGTTTTGTGTGATTTGTGTACTTAAATTTGCTCTGCGTAATTATTTTGTATAAGCGAGTAGTTTTTCTTGGGAGTTCTTTTCTGCTCGCAAATCGTCGTTGAACTGCCCATTGTCCTTTTTGGCCGTGTGTTGCTAATTAATAAATTAATAATTACAAAATTTTAGGAAGCTTTTAAATAAATATCCTTTTGTTTACTATGTGTTTTGATCTTCCCTTCCGTTTACAGTTCTCTGCAAGTGTATTCGTGTCTCCTTAAGACAACAGAGGGCCTTACTAGATGATCACGTTTGTGTGGGTTTTGCCGGGTAATTTTAAACTTTACCGCGTTTTCTAAATTTGGGGCGGGTTTGTTTTGGCGGGAAAGTTGGTTTTAGCCGCCATTTGTAAGTTTTCCCTCTCTGATTTGAATTTTTGTAACTGTAATGTGAAGTTAGCGTAGAATCTGGGGTTTAGAACATTACAGTAATTCCTTAATTCCTAATTCGTTGTCATAATTCTTATAACATAACCTTGAAAGTTCCCAACTTTCAACTTTTAAGTATTAAGAATTAAGAATTACGAAATTTTTACATAAACGCATGCGTGGAGCGTATTTACTATCAGCTGGAACCTATAAAGTGAGGTTATTTGTTGTTGCATAAACATGTTTAGGAGAATGCTTTAAAAGTTAAGAATTATGCTTAATGGATTAAGGATTAAGAATTAAGCATAAACCACAAAGAAGTTGCATAAACCCGCCCTTAGTTATTATTAAAAAGAGGCTACAGAGTAATTGGTATGCATAGTTAGCAATATAACCTCTCTTATTGTTAATTGTTGGTCATTGCTTAGAATCGGTTGATGTTATCTTTGTTGGAGGGAATTGACCATATTCAAGCGTTTTTTTGGACTTCAGGTTTAACATTTTTGGGTTGGTAAAACTGATGAATTTTAAATCGCCCTCAAAAAATAAAAACTTTTATTGGTTGTCAACAACGACCTCTCTGATTGATGGGTCATAATGAATTCCAGTGATTTGTCAAATCGGGTTGGTAGCAACAATAACCTCATGATAACAACCAAATCTTTTTGTCCATATTTGCTACCAACCCGATTTGACAAATCACTGGAATTCATTATGACCCATCAATCAGAGAGGTCGTTGTTGACAACCAATAAAAGTTTTTATTTTTTGAGGGCGATTTAAAATTCATAAGTTTTACCAACCCAAAAATGTTAAACCTGAAGTCCAAAAAAACGCTTGAATATGGTCAATTGCGGAGTTGCAGGGTGCTTGTTTATAGTAATGGCAAACACATTTAAGAAATAAAACAATATACTTGTTACTTTAACAATGGCTACTACATGTACTGTACTACACCTTACTAATTACTGCGCATGTACAAGATTCGTATAAGCGCGGAATACAAAATATCTTAATCTTATGTAGTTATATAATTAAAATTTGTTAGTTCATTGTTCTTACCTGTCATAAATTTTTCGTCTTTGCAAACTTTCTCTTTGAGAGTTTTTATCACTTGTCAACAAAAACGTCAAACTGTCCTTAATAGATTTTGAGACTTTTGGAGCCTTGTATAATTTCTGTTCGAGCAATCAAATGTTATTTGTGTTTTGTATATTATTATATGTGATATAAAATCTAGTTGCTTTAGAAAAATTATGCTCTCAGAACAATAATGTAATAAACATTATTTAGAATGTTATTTACTCAGCCTAGGCACGTCCCTGGGACATGATGTTGCTGATCACTGGACGTCCCAAAGTCATCCCATTTTGGTCCTGTGTGCATCCTAGGGACATTCATAGGACGTTCTTTTGTCACAACTGTGTGCATCCCTACGATGTCCTTCTAGGACATTTTTGCGTATCCGCGTAGGATGTCTACGGGACGTCTTCTTTAGAATGCTGTACGATATGTAGGAGGTAATCACCCCTCCCCTTTTCTACATATAATGCGTGTTTTAATGATTGTCCGGTGAATTTGCCGCGTCGTCATTCTAGTAACTATAATCAAACAATGTTGGTTTGTTGACGAATAAACAAGCGGCAAATTCAAACACCGAGCAATCATTAAAATACACACTGTATATGAATTGATAAAACATTTTTATATATAGTAGTAATTACGAAAGCTCGAGTGTGACTCAGTTAGGTAAAAAACAAGAATTGAGAAAAGAAATAGCAACTAATATGTCGATCGATACTTTCAATGCAACGTGTTCTGTTGTTTAATTCATACGCTTTTAAACAATGAGTTACTCGAGCTCTCGTAATTACTGTTATATATGCATTCTATATTTTTATCAAGAAAGGTACCATTTCAAGTTAAAGTACTGTAGTGTAACGTGCAAGTATTTAAAAAGGAAGAATATCCCGCGTAAAATCGTCTACCAACTACGTTGTCAAAAACAAAATTTAAGCTTAAACCAACACCAAAAAAAAAACTATAGTTCATTACTCTGTTTTACTCTCGGACATTAGCATGCGTGAAATAGGTCTGTCCATAATAAGAAAGGTGAGAGAGAGAGAGATAAAAAAAAGAGATAAAAAAACTAATACTTGTAATAAAATGTCGATTTATTGTATGACTTCCGCTATGCTCGATTACTCGATGGAGGAAGAGCATGCGAGAAACCTCCACCAGTCGTTATCTTTTCATATCCAAAATATTTAACAAACAATAAAATAAAATACACACATGCAAATAATGTAGAAAAATGCAATAGATTACAGAAGCTCATATATAATGAATCTAATCTACAAATTGAATACGGAAGCTTGCTTTGATCAAAACATATTAAGAGGACCTTAATCGCTACGTTACACCTTCACATATCATCAACTAAAACACAAGAATTGTTAAAGAGTGGACATGCCATGTCCAAGGTACCAATGTCTCTGGATTGCGAGTACGTATGGCTAAAGTTGAAGATGCTCCGAAATTGCAACATTAGTAAAACCGGCTACCAAAGTAATCTAATCATGGCTCATCGTTTCGAGGCCGATCATAGACCGTTCTAAGGAAAACGTTCAGCATAGAACGTTTAGATTGGTTTTTTTTTAAATCAATCTTAGATTCATTACATATGTACATGAATCACATTGAGTTACTTTACAATACAATCAAGGAGGGATGGTAATACTTTAGCAATTCGAATTCACGGGAGAAAATTGTTAGTAAAATCAACAAGGCATTTCATACATAGCATAACGTAGAATTAAGGTGAAAAAAAAATTACACACAAAAAATCGCAGCAAGTTCCGTTTACAATCACAAAAAAAAACAACATGTGTCTGAAACTACGTAGATGACGTAATCGTCTATGATTAAGTTTTCTTTCAGTCGCGAGAACAAAGAAACCGATGCGTAAACACAAGATTGATACCTAAATTCGATAGCAAACTCCATTCAATTTTTCTAATACATATTAAATCAAAATTTTATACAAAAGAATAATTACGTTACTTTCAAATAAATTACAAAAATGTCCTACAAAAGGTAAAGAAAAATACAACAATTAAACACCAAAACTAAGACAGCGCAATCTAATTCCTTTGTCTTAAGTGAACAAAGGAAACGTATCAATGCTTTTAAAATTAATTTTTAAACTGCCATGACAAATAAAATTTAATTATTTTGAATTTGAATGTATAGAATGAATTCATACCTGCAATTGCAATAGCACTATTTACTTGTTATTATTTTACCCGTAACTTTCTTTTGTTCTCTATTTCTTTGTTTCTACGACCACCAGCAATCTAAAACTACCTCCCTCATTCCCTCGGGTTTCAAAGTCCCCCTATTTTTTTTCCGCAAGCGGTAAGCCCAACCCTCGTTTCCTCGCTAAGATTAAGATACGTTTTCTTAGACAAATAGCTGTGCAGGCAACCAACAATACTTGCAAAATTTGAACTGGAATAACTGGATACTACAGTACATTTACTTTGTGATTTTTTCTATTGTTTTTTTTATTCAGTCAGGAGACTTAACGTACTACTCTGCGACATAAACGTAATAAATAAAAATAACTTTATCAAATAAAATACAAATTACTATTACATAAAACTATATTTTTAAATCCTAATTATATTCAATAAAAATAAATTTAAAGATTATTTCATTTTTTTATCTTCTCGATCTCAGCGTTTTTGGCTCTCCTTAGCCTGCAGTTTTTTATACTTTCTTTCCGATTTTTTTCAAGTAGCGCCTGAAACAATGCAACTACATAAGAGATAGTAATCGTCATGTAGAGACGATAAATAAGTTAATACAAAAAACTTATTTTGGTATTTCTATATAGTCAGAATTTACATTTTTCTAAATTAAAGAACTGATAAATTGATACTTCTGGTTATTTTGTAGAATTATTGATTGATCTTTTTGACGATTCTATGACTGATTAAATCATAAGAGATGATCGATTATAACCAGAAAAAATTATTTAAATCGTTTTTAAAAAATGTTTTTGTGAACACGTTAGTTTTGCACATTATGAATTTTTATACGTTTCGCATTTACGTTTCATCATAGGAATGTGGTGAAAACAGAATTAATTAGTTTGTTTATTTTTAAAGGTATTTTTAACTGCCTAACTAATTATTGTGGAAACAGTAATACAATACCAGAAATCCGCACAATAATCATAACTATAAACTAAGACGCTGTTACCAAGAAAGCGATAACGTTATAGTTTCTTAGTTAGATTAACGATTTTGTGCCTTATCGGTCATGTTGATTGGTCGAGTCGTGTGTTACCGAAAGATTCTTGCCGTTTGACACAAGGTAGTGAGTAAATTATTGTGACAATAAAAGTTGTGATAACGTCAGGTTTTTAAACCTTTAATACAAAGAAAAAAAATTTTAAATAATTTTTTGAGTAAAAAAAATTTTTTTGCATAAAATAAATATTTTCAATTTACCCCATACATATGCGTGCGATGGGTTTTAAATCACTATTATTAGTAAATGTGATCTTTTAATTTTGAGAAACTTTTTATTACATCTAGTAATTGAAAATAATAATTATCCCGTAAACGGCTACATAGAGCAGCAAACCTTACTTCAGTATACCTCCCTAGAAGTGGCAAATATTGATGTATATACTATTTTCGGCAGTCTTACATAAACCGTTTTTGTGTAAATAATAGTGCGTCAGAGTCCACAAAACTCCACATCACCGTTAACGTAAAATCAGATCAAATACGTATATTTTCTAATTACTTTCAATTTTAAAATTGATATTTTCATTTTCTTTTGCCTATTAACGCGTCATTATGGTTCTTGTATCATAGTGTATTTATTTTACCATAGTGTATTTATTCTTTTTGTGTATATAATTATAACCCTGCTTATGTGTTAGAAGTCTGTGAGACTCCACGTCACCGTTTATGTTGCAAAAGTAAAACCATACCGGTTACGGGTTATAAATGATGATTTTTATACATTATAAATAAATAAATACAAAGTACAAAAAACTCACCAAATAAATTTGTTTATGCACTAAAACACCCAAAAAACGTTAGATAATAAAATAAAGAACAGATAAATAAAGTAGTCAGAACGCAAACAAAAACAAATACAGATGCAAGCGGTGCAAACAGAGTGTTCCACTTTGATATACCAAAGGAGTGTACGGGTGTTGAGTAGGCACCAGACAGCAAGAAGAAAAGTGGGCACGCGCACTAAGTTTGCATTCGTCTCGTTTATGTGCGAAAACCGATTATCGGTGTGGTTGAAGTGAATCACACACATCAACATGTTCAAAATATTTGTTATATCAAAAGAAAGTAGAACCAGAGTAACCGAAATTGATAGATGGATAATATTTATTTAACTGTCCTATATTTATATAATTGATTAATTTATATTTGTATATAATGAATGTATAATCCTGTTCTAATTTTATTTGATAAGTATTTTTAAATAAACATTCGCATTAGGTAATATGACAATTCTTTTCAATTTTTTTAAATTCGATTAGAAATATGAATTGCCAAACGCCCAAATTTGTTTTCCCGCATAGGACATCCCATCGTACGTTCTTCATTGACATCCTGAGCACGTCCTATTAAAGACATCTTAAATTAAAGAGGTCCGTTTTAAATCCCGGGATGTAAAGACATCATTCGTCGTCGTGTGTTTACTGAGATTGATGATTTGAGCAGGTTCGTAATGAGGTAATTCAGCATAGTCTTAATTCGGTCATACAGTGCCCTGTCAAACCTTATTGTGTGACAGAGAACAACAGTACGTGTGATTATCTTATTACTAAATTGTATAGAATAATAAAATTGTAAAGAATAGTTTGATAACATTCCGGACATCTCTAGTGCATTGACATTGCTTTAACCACAATGTCCTTTACGTTGTGGTTTTATCCTGCAGTTTTATTCAAAACTATTTTAAATTACACGGTTGTAAAATCGAGTTACAACAATTACCACCTTTATAGCTATTTACAGTTATCGTTCATATACAGTCCCTTATCCTACGAGATAGCTCTGCTATCAATCGTTTGCTAAGAGCGTTTAAAACAACTTTTTTTTATCAAGATTGTCCGATTTTTTATACGGATGAAAGTTATCTTCGTACCACTCAATTGCTAAATTACTCATGAACTAGCATAAAGAGGTCTCTCCATTCTATATTTGTAGTAAATAATGCATCATATCACAATACAAAGGCTATAAGTGACCCAACGATGGCTACTAGAAAAACAGACATGATTTCGTGGTTAGTACTATTTTGTTAAGCTGGTTTTCTTGTAACAAAAAATATAGAACGGCTAACACAGTTTTTCCGGAGAGGAAGTCGCAGGCTTTGTGATGTTAAATTATAAATTAAATATAAAAAGGCGCCAAATCGATGAAAGGAATTAAATTAGGAAGATATGGTTTAACTCTGCCGCAGCTGTAAAAGAACAATTAACACAACAAAAATGATAACACAGAATATATGTTTATTGTATCACAGAAGTAATTGAAGAGGACGAAAGCAGTAGCTACATAATTATAGTTATATAAACGTTGTAAACAATATTACATCAGTTGATATCACAAGCCAAGTATCAGTTACGCCCTTTGACTGGGCAACACGTCGCACAACAAAGTGCCCTAACTTTTACATTTAACAAAGGAACGACTTTATTAAGTTAAATTACAAGAATACGAAAATCCAAAGTATAGGGAATCAAAGCGCACCAAATAAGTATGTGACATACAAAAGAGTTTAACATTAATTGTGATTACAACCTAGTATGCACGTGTGGCCATTCCAATAATCGACATGACCAACGAAGTAATACTCGTAGAAATAGAAAATGCAGTACTTACAGTTGTTTATTATACAGTAAGGGATTAGCTAATTCCGTACCAGTATGACCTAAAACGTAATATGCAATTTGACACAAAGCGTACATACGGCGTTAGCACATAAGTAAATTGATTTAATGAATACGATATTTGACGTATAAGAATGTGCCGAGCTTCTCTCTAATTAACTTCGCACTTTTGTAAGTATTTCTTCCCATAAAGTGGTGTTTAACGCCTAAGGTGTTTTATCAATCGTCACTAATAAGGTTACAGATGGAGTGATCGGACCCGCTAAAGAATTAATTTAAGCCATCAATTCAAAAAAAGTTGTAGAATACAATAAGTATTCACTCAACAATACGTAAAATTCGTCCACATATTCACGTGGAATGACGTGAAACAATTTAATAATGAAAGCCTTGTTCAGCCTAAAGATACCGCTAAAAACGGTCCGTGTTATACAAAACGTTAACGGGAAATGAATTCGTTTGACAGCCGTCTACAAAAAAGTAGGCGTGTCGATGACAAATTTTATACTAGAAAAATTTTAACCTACCAACTTTTTAACATAATTTGTAACGTTAATAATTAAATTGAATTCGAACACCAGAATGGGTATTTGGTGCTACGTCTACCACCATATCAAAACATGAATCAATTAATGTTGTTAACAAGGAAAGTGTAGGCGAGTGAATTTTTGCGGCATTAAAGTATTTGCCAGTTGATAATTCATTCTTCTTCCGTAACCTTGAAAACACAAGCCTCTCTAGAAAATGTACATTCTAAACTTCTGGTGGTGGCTTTACAAGCAGATTATTATTATTAATAAATCTATTGAATTTATTGATTATAACTCAAATTAAAGTCTACATAAGCAAACCTAAACTATTTTACTTATAAATAACTAAACTAACTACCACTAATTTAAATAACAGAAAATTTAAATCTATAGGTGAACAATGACAGTTGTCACTTACAATTAAAAAACATGATTTTTAACTAAATTGAACACTTTAATGTTAAGCCACAATTTTTTTGTCGAAATACAATAATTGTATTTAGAAGGTCGCACAGAGAAGCTCCGTCTACAAGTCCTTTACAGATTCCATGAAGCATTGCATTTCAATCATCATTTACCACTATGCTTACGCATATGCCTCTTTAAATGATACAATCGGCTGCTACAGTAATTACATATATTGCATTTAAATGGTTTCTCACCTGTGTGCGTATGCATATGCATTTTTAAATTCGACTTGATGGTACAGCAGTAATCACATATATTGCATTTAAATGGTTTTTCACCAGTGTGCTTATGCATATGCTTTTTTAAATTTTGGTCATAGTTACTACAATAATCACATATATTGCATTTAAATGGTTTTTCACCAGTGTGTGTACGCATATGAACTTTCAATTGGTGCATTTGGTTACTGCAATAATCACATATATTGCATTTAAATGGTTTCTCACCAGTGTGCGTACGCATATGCCTTCTTAAAACCGACTTGGTGGTACTGCAGTAATCACATATATTGCATTTAAATGGTTTTTCACCAGTGTGCTTATGCATATGCCTTCTTAAATTTACAATTTGGTTACTACAGTAATCACATATATGGCATTTAAATGGTTTCTCGCCAGTGTGCGTACGCATATGCTTTCTTAAATCTGAGTTGGTGGTACAGCAGTAATCACATATATTGCATTTAACTGGTTTCTCACCAGTGTGCGTACGCATATGTGTTTTTAAACTATACTTGGTGATACAGCTGTACTCACATATATTGCATTTAAATGGTTTCTCGTCAGTATGCGTACGCATATGCCTTCTTAAGTTTACAATTTGGTTACTACAGTAATCACATATATGGCATTTAAATGGTTTCTCACCAGTGTGCGTACGTATATGCCTTTTTAAATCTGACCTGGTAGTACAGCAGTAATCACATATATGGCATTTAAATGGTTTCTCAGCAGAGTGCGTACGCATATGCTTTCTTAAATCTGACTTGGTGGTACAGTAGTAATCACAGATATTGCATTTAACTGATCTTTCACGAGTGTGCGTACGCATATGTGTTTTTAAACTATACTTGGTGATACAGCTGTACTCACATATATTGCATTTAAATGGTTTCTCATCAGTGTGCGTAGACATATGTTTTCTTAAATGCAACTTGGTGATACAGCAGTAATCACATATATAGCATTTAAATGGTTTTTCACCAGTGTGCTTATGCATATGCTTTCTTAAATTTACAATTTGGTTACTACAGTAATGACATATATTGCATTTAAATGGTTTTTCACCAGTATGCTGATATATATGCATTTTTAAATGTTCCAATCGGCTGCTACAATAATCACATATATTGCATTGAAATGGTTTGTTACCAGTGTGTTGCACTTGCAGATGTCGAATCAAAATCGTCTTTTTGTCAGTATTGAAGTTGCAGTTGTAGCAATACAGTTCTGTTTTTGAAGGTTGCTCAATGCATACAGGCACATCCTTATTGATTTCCAAGTAGTTATCGCTGATGATTTGCAAGTTAGAAAGTTCGACTTTAATGTTTTCTTCTTTAATTACACCTTGTTGTCGTAAGTTTCTTACAGTCATTTCGTTGTGTATACACAGTTGCTTAAATTCATATATTTCTTCTATGGCAATCATACATCTGTTACAAGCAATTGGATTTGAAGTGACGCTTAGATCCTGTAAGAACGTTTATGGTACTTGATGGAATATAATCAGTTGTACTTACAATCTTTGGTAGAAAGTTCAACAATTTGAATTGTAACATTAAGTTATTGTCATTATGGAGAAAATAATACTGCTCAGTTTCTAGTATTTCTAGTGAACAAATTCGACAAATTTTTGTTAGTTTTTCTCCCATATTTTGGTAGACCTTGCTCAGTGTTGCTTAAAGACAGTTACAATTTTATTATTTTCAAAGATTATTTTTGTATTAACCGCACTACAACCGTATCGCATGTTGCTAGCAAGTGTCTGCCACACCATACCACAGAACTTTGGCAGTGTTCAATGCATCGCAGTTTTAGTTTTTTAACTTTTTGTTAGTTATTATTAAAAAGAGGCTACAGAGTAATTGGTATGCATATAGTTAGCAATATAATCTCTCTTATTGTTAATTGTTGGTCATTATTTAGAATCGCTATATAGAATCGGTTGATGTTATCTTATGTAGTTATATAATTAAAATTTGTTAGTTCATTGTTCTTACCTGTCATAAATTTTTTGTCTTTGCAAACCTTCTCTTTGAGAGTTTTTAATTACTTGTCAACAAAAACGTCAAACTGTTCGTAATAAATTTTGAGACTTTTGGAGCCTTGTATAGTTTCTGTTCGAGCAATAAAATGTTATTTGTGTTTTGTATATGTTGGAGGCACCGAATATAAGCCTGCCTACAGCTATGGAATGCATACACGTGCACTAATTTGTTTGTGTTCCCATAAATTATGTTTAAAATGTTTAGTCTTTGTAACTTAATAACTTAGAATCAACCAATAAGGGTTGGATATTTTGTAATATTACCTTATATGGGCAAGGAACGCGTGTGAAATTACAATTTCATGCGAACGGAATGACACCAGCTAGAAAATGTAACTTGTAAGAGAGCATATTGAAATGATATTTGGTGGTGACAACTTGATAAGAAAAAAGAGCGGGTGTCAGATCGTTTGTTCTAGTGTTGACCATTAAACGTTTATAAATTTAATTTTTATAATTAATGAAATCAGTTTGGTTTGTTTCTGTTATTGTTTAATAATGACTTTCTTTGAAATTTATAATCGTAACTTTTGCAATAGTAAATAAATTGTGTAAACGGTCAGTGTCGTGCGTTATTCACTTGTAATAAATTGTCGATGCAGTCTAACCCAACACAAACGCCCAGCGGATCCCCTTTTATTTTCGATGCGTCTCTGACATATATTATTATATGTAATATAAAATCTAATTGCTTTAGAAAAATTATGCTCTCACAACAATAATGTAATAAACATTATTTAGAATGTTATTTACCTAGCGGATCACTGGACGTCCCAAAGTCATCCCATTTTGGTCCTGTGTGCATCCTAGGGACATTCGTAGGACGTTCTTTTGTCACAACTGTGTGCATCCCTACGATGTCCTTCTAGGACATTTTTGCGTATCCGCGTAGGATGTCTACGGGATGTCTTTTTTAGAATGCTGTACGATATGTAGGAGGTAATCACCCCTCCCCTTTTCTACATATAATGCGTGTTTTAATGATTGTCCGGTGAATTTGCCGCGTCGTCATTCTATATAGTAACTATAATCAAACAATGTTGGTTTGTTGACGAATAAACAAGCGGCAAATTCAAACACCGGGCAATCATTAAAATACACACTGTATATGAATTGATAAAACATTTTTATATGATAATAATAATAATAATAATAATAATAATAATAATAATAATAATAATAATAATAATAATAATAAAAGTTTATTATCCAACAGATTTACATTTATTTATAGGACAATATACACACGTGAAAAAAAAATGCAAGTGTACACACAAAAATTTTACACAAAATTATATAATTTGAACATTCCTATATTTGCTATATAGTACATATGTAATTACGAAACTAATATTAGTATTATCAATAATGGAAAAATAAAACAAAAATGAAAATGAAAAAGGTAGGAAAAAATTAAAAACCAAATTACGCATCATCTAATGCTTTTAACAATAACCCCAAGCTACAATTATTGACATCCACGCAATTCGACAACTTGTTATATATCCGGCTACAGTTGACAATCGGGCATCTATATAAAACATTAGTACGTGGTGTGGGAATATAAAACGCATTTGATTTTCTAGAAAAATAACTAGGCACTAAAAAATGTACCAAAGATAATAAATAAGAGGAATCTATTTTATTATTTAGTAAGTTAAAAAGAAAAGTAAGAGCGATTTTACATCTTCTTTTTTTTAAAGATTGAAAGTCAAATCGTTCTAATAGTTGATCATTAGAAAAACCTCTAGCGGGATAAGCACCATCAGTTTTGAAAACCAAAAATTTTAAGAATTTTCTTTGAATCGATTCCAACATATTTATTTCATATTTATGTTGAGGATCCCAGATCAAACTGCAGTATTCAAGTTTGCTACGTACCAAAGAAAAAAACAAGGATTTTAAAGCTGTCATGTTTGAGAATGATTTACAGTTTCTAAAGATAAACCCAAGCAACCCCATTGAAGAACGAGATATACTGTAGACATGTTTATAAAACGTAAGCTTCCTGTCAAAATGGATTCCCAAGTCTTTGATAGAATCAGTTCTGTTTAATCGAACAGAGTGAATACTATAATTATATTGAATCCACTGATTTTTTCGCGTATATGAAACTATTTGACATTTGGGTATATTTAGAGATAAGCCATTATCGTAACACCAATCTTGCAAAATAACTAATTGTTCTTGAACTAGTTCACAGTCTGCAATAGAAGAAATGCTGGAAAATATTTTTAAATCATGAGCAAAAAATAATTTTTTCAATTTAAGTTTATATGTCAAGTCATCAATATATAACAAAAATAAAAGCGGGCCCAAATTTGATCCTTGGGGTACACCTGTTAAAGATAAAATAGGACGAGATAAATAATTATTATATGTAACAAACTGCATTCGATTTGCAAGGTAGGATTGAAAAAATAATAGTAAATTGCTGTTGAAACCAAAGTTACTGAGTTTTGCAAGGATAACATCATGTGGTATACGGTCAAACGCCTTGGCAAAATCAGTATACACCACATCGACTTGTCCATTATTATCAAGTTCACTAGCTATATGATGCAATAGACATGCAAGATTAGTAACAGTGGATCGCTGCTCCATGAAACCGTGTTGGTCTGAGGAAATGAATTTCCTTACAGCAGGATATATACGAGAATAAATGACCATTTCAAATACCTTGGCAAAGTTATTCAATATACTAATAGGTCGATAGTTGGTAATATCAGCTGAATTACCATTTTTTAAAATTGGGCATATAGTAGCTACTTTCCAAACGTTTGGAAACACAATCTTTCACTAAAAAGCTTGGTATTTGATCTGGCCCAGCCGTACATTTGTTGCTTAGCTTTCTTGTAGACGCAATAGTTTCTTCTAACGTGATGTTTCTAATAGAAATGTTAGGAAAGTTATTACTATAGTAAAATTGAGATATATCTCTATTAACTACAGGCGCATATACGCTGCCAAAATAATTACTAAAAGCGTCAACTATTTCTTGCGGGTTTGTAAATATTTTATTATTATAACTTACTTTGTTAGGAATACGCGATGAGCTGCGTTTAGAGTTAACAAAATTCCAGAAGTATTTTGGATTACTAGTAATCGAATTTTGAGCATCAGTCAAGTATTTGTTGTATGATACAGTAATTTGAGATTTGACAAGTTTCCTTAGTCTTTTGAATTCCAATAAATCAATTTCTGTAGCATGTTTATGATACCGTTTTAAAGATTTAGCCTTATGTTTGATATTACGAATGAGTTCAGGTGGGATTTGGGATAACCGGAAGATTTGTTTGCATATACAGGAACATAAGAATTTAATAATGAGTATATAATATTGTAAAATTGATTACACGCAGTCTCAACATCAGAAACTGTTTTTAAGAAAGACCAGTCGACACCAAGAAGAGAATTATATAAGTTATTATAATCGGCTTTTTTGAAATTAAATCTTTTGTTAGTACAATTAAAAGGAACATACTTTGATTGTTTAGATTTACAATAGAGAACTATATGTAATGCGGGATGATAATTATCTTCCGCTATCAAAGGTACATCATCATGATAAACCTCACATCTTAAATTACTTAGAACTAAATCAAGCAATCGATATTTACAGTTAAAAATATTGTTAAATTGCGTTAAATTAAATATATCAATAAATTCATTCATCACCTTCGCTTTCTTATCTATCTCAGAACCACTAACAAAATTAGGGATATTAAAATCACCAAGCATTAAAACATCGCCCTGACACCAACTCTCCTGCTCCAGCAACTCAAAAAACAACTGGAAATCATGTAATGTAGTGCTGGGAGGTATATAAATTGTAAGAATAAATAATAAACCAAAAGCAAAAATACACTTACAACACACAATATCAATAGTTGGTAGAACATTTGTTATATTGGTTAGATCGATATGTTCACTGGTAATGTAATTATTTACTGCAATTAACGCACCTCCGCCCCACTTTTGTTTAGTTATACCAAACTTACGGTCACACCTGTAGATAGTAAAGTTGTTTGGAAATATTTCACAATTGGATATTTCCGGTATAAGCGCAGTTTCAACAAGGCCGATAATGTCATAATCACAGTCGCAAACACCGCTATATAAACACTGTATCTTTGACCTTAAGCCTCGTACATTTTGGTAATAACAATTTATTATATTAAGAGATCTGTTGCCGTTGCTAGGGTGGGATTTCAGTTTTTTGTAGAAATAACAGTAGGCACGTTACGAATGTATTTTATTGTCAAGTTAGTTTCTCCGTTTTGAATTCGTTCTTGAAGAGTGCTATTGATGGTTTTTTTATAACTTCTTTGCATAACGGTTTCATCAGAAGATATAGATATTTTTAAGTGTTTTGGTAATTGACGCTTATTTTTAAGCATTGCGATAGCATCTTTTCTGGTGTTTAAAACAACTTTAAGTGGGCGATGCGAATTAGAACTTCGACGCCCTATGCGAAATACCTTAATGTTCTCTTTTGCTACTTCTGGGGCAATTTTATCCATGATAGCTTTTACTTGCGCGATGTCTGTAGACGTATTAGCATCGTCCGGTTCATTCAAACCATAGACGATAACATTACGCGCCCTAACATTGCGCTCATTCAATTCACTTATCAAATCTTCTCTAAAGGTGGCTTCACTTAAAGGTGAGATTGATTGTTTTTTCAACGCAGTTATTTCGTTTTTGAGCTCAGTTATGATTTTAATTAAATCACTTACTTGTACCTTGTTACAATTACACAGCTCGCACACGTATTTAATTCGGCGATCTTTTAAGTTTAAGCATTGCACTTCAGCGCGGGTCAATCCGTAGCCGACCGATAGATCTAGCCTGCACTCTCATCCCCACTTCGTCACCTACGTCACAACTGCGGATGGACGGTGATTGACGATTGCTATTCAATACATAGGATATATTTTAGTCATAAACTAAAAATACCGTAATTTGTGATTTTAATTCTTCAGTATTTACAGTGAGTGTTCTGTGCTATTTACTTAACTGACGGTGTGGTTAATACCTTACCTAAATTGAATTAGTTTTTACTAAAAGACAAGTTTAGTGTGGTCATTTACAAGGCAGGTAATAAAACTATTAAAACTTTTTCGTTTAATAGGAATTAAGGGTTATTCTTAATTAGGAAAATGCCTTCTGCTTGCTGCGTTCCAGGATGCAAAAGTAATTATAATGCTAATGAGAAAGTTACAATTTTTCGTTTCCCAAAAGATGAAAGTCGTAGAAGTAAGTGGCTGAATTGCATTCACCGTAAAGGTTATGAAATTACAAATTCTTCTCGAGTTTGTATAAAGCATTTCACTGAAAATTGTATTATAAGAGAAGATACGATAACCAGACCAGATGGGACGATTTTAAAGGTTTCAAGGGGCCAACTAAAACTTTCAGATGACGCTTATCCAACGGTTTTTGAAAATCAGCCCTCATATATGACCATTAACCTACCTCCTAAAAGAAAATCGCCTTCTTTGCGACACTGGGAATGTGAGAAAAAGCAGAAAGTTGAAGAAAAAGCTAAAAAAAATGAATATAATTAACAGCTTTGAAGAGTTGAAAAATAATATTTCTGGCAAAATAGACAGTTTTGCATTATTAAAGAGTTATTTTGATGTAAAGGTCTATAAAGACAAAATTTGTATTTTTCATATTGAATGTGATACGACGTCTGAATTGCCATATGTTCTTAAAGGCATAATCATACAGCTTGACTTAAGGGTAATATTTTTTTACAAAAACGTTGAAATTAATAACAAAGATTTAAGTAATATTTTAGGAAAAACCAAAAGATGTAGCGCTTGGTCTGTTTTATTTAATATGTTAGAATTTGTAAAAAATTATGTTATAGATTATACCACGAAAGACGGTTTAAAGTTTATTAGCAAAATTTTGAATAAATTGGAAGTAGAAACTAATTCTGATGAGCATTTACAAAAATTAAAGTTTATTGGCGAACAAATTAATTTACTTAATTGCAATAAAAGAACATACTGTACAGATACTCTTATTTGGGCAAGTACTATATCTTTTACTTTTCCCGGCGCATACCGTTTAATAGAAGATTCTAATATTTTAACACTTCCCAATTCGCGATATCTTAAACGTTTGTTGCTAAAACTTGGACCAAACAATTCGGGTATAAATGGAAATCATGTAAAGTACTTAACTGAGAAAAGAAAAGTTCTAAGCGATAAAGAAAAATATGTTATTTTATTACTGGATGAGATCTATGTTTCCTCTAACATATCATATAAAGGTGGAAAAATAGAGGGGTTTGCTACGGAAAAGGGCAGTGACTTATCAGTGTCTGATGAGCAATCGTTAATTCCAGCAACTACTATTCAAGCTTTTATGATATCATCTATATATTCAAGTTATAAAGATATAGTAGGATTGTTTCCTGTTTCCACACTTAAGCATGGTTTACTGCATGAACTAACACTTAAAGTTCTAAAAGTTCTCACTGAAATTGGTTACCAAGTAATTGCCGTGATTTCTGATAATAATTCTGTAAATAAGAAAATGTTTGACTTACTCTGCGGCGGTGAAATAAATATTTATTTTCTTAATCCATATTCCAAAACAACTCAGAAAGTGTTCATGTTATTCGACACAGTTCATATTTTTAAATCAATTAGAAATATTTGGTTCAACCAAAAGGATAGCATGCAAACTTTTATTTTTCCAAAGATACCGGATGATATGCAAACTTTACAAACATTTCAGGATCCAGAGAGAATAACCACTATAAGTGCAAGCGTAAACCATTTAAAAAAAATGTACAACCAAGAAGAGAATAGTCTAATAAAATTGGCACCAAGTCTCTCAAGAAAAGTATTATATCCTTCCTCTATTGAACGGCAAAACGTACAATTATGCGTACGTCTTTTTGATAATAAAAATGTAGCTGCTCTTGAAGAATATAATAAGAATAACATTAGTATAGTAAATGGAACTATACAGTTTTTAAATCTAATATCAAATTGGTGGAAAGTTGTAAATTGTAAATCCCAGTTTAAAGGTGTACGTTTTCGTGATCCACATTATGATCCTATAAAATCACCAGAATGCGACAAAAATATTATTTTCTTAAAAAATTTTCTCACATGGTTGAAATTATGGGAAAACTTAACTATCTCAGGTGAATTGAATAAATCCAGAAATGGCAAACTATCAAGCCAAACATACTTTTCTCTAAGTCACACATGTAGATCTTTTATAGAATTGGCTGAGTACTTATTAACCGAATTAAAATTTGATTACGTGTTACTTGGTAAATTTCAGACAGATGATTTAGAGGGACGATTTGGGCAATATAGGTTAATGTCTGGCGGTAATTACCATATATCTGTAATGCAAGTTCTAGAGTCCGAAAGAAAATTAAAATTGTTAAGTGTTTTAGAACTAAAATCGTCCTACAAGGGCTCTTTTATAGTAGATAATTTATTGTTAACAAAAGAAAAAAAAATATCGATCTGGATACTCACGTAGAATTTGATGACATTTTTCTGGATGCTGTAATTTTGACCAATGATGAAATAATTAGCGAAAACGAGACGCGTGTGTTGATATACATAGCAGGTTACATTGCCAGAGTAGTAAATAAAAAGTTGAATTGTGAAAGTTGCTGTAATTTCCTTTGCTTTAGAACAAATTTGGACGTTGAACTACCCAATAGCACCGAATTCTTATATATACAAAGTTTGGACCGCGGGGGCTTAAAATGGCCTAAAGATGTTGTAGTACACCTTATATCACATATATTTTTGCTCTTTAAAGTGTTAATTAGTGAAAGATTTGAAACCTTCTTCTTAAAATGTAAGTCACAAAAAAGTATTTTACAGTTTTTGGCTGTGGAGATGTTAAATTACAAAAATATTACATTTAACATTTGTACTGCTTGTGCAATCGATAGAAACAAATTAGCTGAATAATGTATTACTCACTTTTCTAATATACTATTAAATAATTACTGCAAATCCAATAATGAATCAATTCAAAAGAACCAAAAAAAGAAAAAGTGTAAAAAACAAAAGGCTGTGCAAAAACTTAGTAGCAAATAGGTTTCTGTGTATTTGTTAATTAGTGTTTACGCCAACAGCTTCTTTTTCTATAATGTTTAACTTCCTTTTCATTTGAAATAATTTTAATTAGTTAATAAGCTGTTTTGTAAAAACTGTAGTTATTATGTTCTTGTATTTATTTTGTATAATGTATAAATTGCTTAATAGTAGTAGTTAAGCTTTTTAGTTTTATTACATAAAATATCTCAACATTTATACTGTGCTATTAGCATGTACAAAGTAAGACATCATTCAAGAGGAATGTCGGTATTGATGTAGTTAAACTTAATATAATAAACTAAAGTCAGTGCAATTTTACTCCTTCGAACTCCTTCGATAAAAAATAAATCAAGTACCACAGTGAATAATATTAATTTCATTTAAAAATGCGTGTATTTCTAACGCATTTGTACAACGAACGCGACGACGACTCATCTACAGTTGTGACGTCACGAAAGCAGTGTCCGGGCTAGATCTATCCCTAGGATCTATCGGTAGGCTACGGTCAATCCTGAACATGTGGTATGAATTGGATTGCCACATTCATCGCATTTTAGTTCTTTTTCTACATGTAATTCTAACTTACATACACTGCACTTGCTTATTATTGGCATTTTATTTAATACTATAATTTAAATGTATGGAATATATGTATGTATTTATAACACAAACCGGTACACGTCTACACTTGGCGGCGGTAATATATAGTAGTAATTACGAAAGCTCGAGTGTGACTCAGTTAGATAAAAAACAAGAATTGAGAAAAGAAATAGCAACTAATATGTGGAACGATACTTTCAATGCAACGTGTTCTGTTGTTTAATTCATACGCTTTTAAACAATGAGTTACTCGAGCTCTCGTAATTACTGTTATATATGCATTCTATATTTTTATCAAGAAAGGTACCATTTCAAGTTAAAGTACATTTACTTTGTGATTTTTTCTATTGTTTTTTTTTATTCAGTCAGGAGACTTAACGTACTACTCTGCGACATAAACGTAATAAATAAAAATAACTTTATCAAATAAAATACAAATTACTATTACATAAAACTATATTTTTAAATCCTAATTATATTCAATAAAAATAAATTTAAAGATTATTTCATTTTTTTATCTTCTCGATCTCAGCGTTCTTTGGCCCTCCTTAGCCAGTTTTTTATACTTTCTTTCCGATTTTTTTTCAAGTAGCGCCTGAAACAATGCAACTACATAAGAGATAGTAATTGTCATGTAAAGACGATAAATAAGTTAATACAAAAAACTTATTTTGGTATTTCTATATAGTCAGAATTTACATTTTTCTAAATTAAAGAACTGATAAATTGATACTTCTGGTTATTTTGTAGAATTATTGATTGATCTTTTTGACGATTCTATGACTGATTAAATCATAAGAGATGATCGATTATAACCAGAAAAAATTATTTAAATCGTTTTTAAAAAATGTTTTTGTGAACACGTTAGTTTTGCACATTATGAATTTTCATACGTTACGCATTTACGTTTC
Source organism: Aquatica leii (assembly GCA_035610365.1). Taxonomy (NCBI): domain Eukaryota; kingdom Metazoa; phylum Arthropoda; class Insecta; order Coleoptera; family Lampyridae; genus Aquatica; species Aquatica leii. The sequence continues at coordinate 14,146,387 of CM069438.1, forward strand.
ATCATAGGAATGTGGTGAAAACAGAATTAATTAGTTTGTTTATTTTTAAAGGTATTTTTAACTGCCTAACTAATTATTGTGGAAACAGTAATACAATACCAGAAATCCGCACAATAATCATAACTATAAACTAAGACGCTGTTACCAAGAAAGCGATAACGTTATAGTTTCTTAGTTAGATTAACGATTTCGTGCCTTATCGGTCATGTTGATTGATACGGCAAAGTCGAGTCGTGTGTTACCGAAAGATTCTTGCCGTTTGACACAAGGTGGTGAGTAAATTATTGTGACAATAAAAGTTGTAATAACAATTTAAATAATTTTTTGAGTAAAAAAAGTTTTTTTGCATAAAATAAATATTTTCAATTTACCCCATACATATGCGTGCGGTGGGTTTTAAATCACTATTATTAGTAAATGTGATCTTTTAATTTTGAGAAACTTTTTATTACATCTAGTAATTGAAAATAATAATTATCCCGTAAACGGCTACATAGAGCAGCAAACCTTACTTCAGTATACCTCCCTAGAAGTGGCAAATATTGATGTATATACTATTTTCGGCAGTCTTACATAAACCGTTTTTGTGTAAATAGTAGTGCGTCGGAGTCCATGAAACTCCACATCACCGTTAACGTAAAATCAGATCAAATACGTATATTTTCTAATTACTTCCAATTTTAAAATTGACATTTACATTTTCTTTTGCATATTAACGCGTGATTATGGTTCTTGTATCATAGTGTATTTATTTTACCATAGTGTATTTATTCTTTTTGTGTATATAATTATAATCCTGCTTATGTGTTAGAAGTCTGTGAGACTCCACGTCACCGTTTATGTTGCAAAAGTAAAACCATACCGGTTACGGGTTATAAATGATGATTTTTATACATTATAAATAAATAAATACAAAGTACAAAAAACTCACCAAATAAATTTGTTTATGCACTAAAACACCCAAAAAACGTTAGATAATAAAATAAAGAACAGATAAATAAAGTAGTCAGAACGCAAACAAAAACAAATACAGATGCAAGCGGTGCAAACAGAGTGTTCCACTTTGATATACCAAAGGAGTGTACGGGTGTTGAGTAGGCACCAGACAGCAAGAAGAAAAGTGGGCACGCGCACTAAGTTTGCATTCGTCTCGTTTATGTGCGAAAACCGATTATCGGTGTGGTTGAAGTGAATCACACACATCAACATGTTCAAAATATTTGTTATATCAAAAGAAAGTAGAACCAGAGTAACCGAAATTGATAGATGGATAATATTTATTTAACTGTCCTATATTTATATAATTGATTAATTTATATTTGTATATAATGAATGTATAACCCTGTTCTAATTTTATTTGATAAGTATTTATAAACATTCGCATTAGGTAATATGAAAATTCTTATTTTCAATTTTTTTTAATTCGATTAGAAATATGAATTGACAAACGCCCAAATTTGTTTTCCCGCATAGGACATCCCATCGTACGTTCTTCATTGACATCCTGAGCACGTCCTATTAAAGACATCTTAAAGAGGTCCGTTTTAAATCCCGGGATGTAAAGACATCATTTGGACATAAAACAAACGTCCCTGGGACGTCGTGTGTTTACTGAGATTGATGATTTGAGCAGGTTTGTAATGAGGTAATTCAGCATAGTCTTAATTCGGTCATACAGTACTCTGTCAAACCTTATTGTGTGACAGCGAACAACAGTACGTGTGATTAACTTATTACTAAATTGTATAGAATAATAAAATTGTAAAGAATAGTTTGATAGCATTCCGGACATCTCTAGTGCATTGACATTGCTTTAACCACAATGTCCTTTACGTTGTGGTTTTATCCTGCAGTTTTATTCAAAACTATTTTAAATTACACGGTTGTAAAATCGAGTTACAACAATTACCACCTTTATAGCTATTTACAGTTATCGTTCATATACAGTCCCTTATCCTACGAGATAGCTCTGCTATCAATCGTTTGCTAAGAGTGTTTAAAACAACTTTTTTTTATCAAGATTGTCCGATTTTTTATACGGATGAAAGTTATCTTCGTACCACTCACTTGCTAAATTACTCATGAACTAGCATAAAGAGGTCTCTCCATTCTATATTTGTAGTAAATAATGCATCATATCACAATACAAAGGCTATAAGTGACCCAACGATGGCTACTAGAAAAACAGACATGATTTCGTGGTTAGTACTATTTTGTTACGCTGGTTTTCTTGTAACAAAAAATAAGCAACGGCTAACACAGTTTTCCCGGAGAGGGAGTCGCAGGCTTTGTGATGCTAAATTATAAATTAAATATAAAAAGGCGCCAAATCGATGAAAGAAACTAAATTAGGAAGATATCGTTTAATTCTGCCGCAGCTGTAAAAGAACAATTAACACAACAAAAATGATAACACAGAATATATGTTTATTGTATCACAGAAGTAGTTGAAGAGGACAAAAGCAGTACATAAGTATATAGTTATATAAACGTTGTGAACAATATTACATGGGTTGATATCACAAGCCAAGTATCAGTTACGCTCTTTGACTGGGCAACACGTCGCACAACAAAGTGCCCTAACTTTTACATTTAACAAAGGAATTACTTTATTAAGTTAAATTACAAGAATACGAAAATCCAAAGTATAGAGAATCAAAGCGCACCAAATAAGTATGTGACATACAAAAGAGTTTAACATTAATTGCGATTACAACCTAGTATGCACGTGTGGCCATTCCAATAATCGACATGACCAACGAAGTAATACTCGTAGAAATAGAAAATGCAGTACTTACAGTTGTTTATTATACAGTAAGGGATTAGCTAATTCCGTACCAGTATGACCTAAAACGTAATATGCAATTTGACACAAAGCGTACATACGGCGTTAGCACATAAGTAAATTGATTTAATGAATACGATATTTGACGTATAAGAATGTGCCGAGCTTCTCTCTAATTAACTTCGCACTTTTGTAAGTATTTCTTCCCATAAAGTGGTGTTTAACGCCTAAGGTGTTTTATCAATCGTCACTAATAAGGTTACAGATGGAGTGATCGGACCCGCTAAAGAATTAATTTAAGCCATCAATACAAAAAAAATTGTAGAATACAATAAGTATTCACTCAACAATACGTAGAATTCGTCCACATATTCACGTGGAATGACGTGAAACAACTTAATAATGAAAGCCTTGTTCAGCCTAGAGATACCGCTAAAAACGGTCCGTGTCATACAAAACGTTAACGGGAAATGAATTCGTTTGACAGTCGTCTACAAAAAGTAGGCGTGTCGATGACAAATTTTATACTAGAAATATTTTAACCTACCAACTTTTTAACATAATTTGTAACGTTAATAATTAAATTGAATTCGAACACCAGTATGGACATTTGGTGCTACGTCTACCACCATATCAAAACATGAATCAATTAATGTTGTTAACAAGGAAAGTGTAGGCGAGTGAATTTTTGCGGCATTAAAGTATTTTCCAGTTGATAACATTTTTCTTCCGTAACCTTGAAAACACAAGCCTCTCTAGAAAATGTAAATTCTGAACTTCTGGTGGTGGCTTTACAAGCAGATTACTATTAATAATAAATCTATTGAATTTATTGATTATATCTCAAGTTAAAGGCTATATGAGCAAACTAAACTATTTTACTTATAAATAACTAAACTAACTACCACTAATTTAAATAACAGAAAATTTAAATCTATAGGTGAACAATGTGTTTAGATTGTAAACTTATTTTATTAAAACTTTATTGTTACGCTACTGATAGTGGCAGGGATTTCAACCAACATCCCTCTTTGTAAAATCAGTCATCATGTAACCACATGATGAAACGAATGTTCTTTCGATAAATTTTATTCGTTCTTATTACTTTGTGTTTTATTTATATCGTTCTATGTAATTAACAAAATAAAGAACTACAGTCCACTAAAATTAACATTTGGTGCTTCGAGCCACATTATTACAAGAAACAGTGAATTTTCAAGATTTCGCAAGAATTTATATTGTTTGACGAAATATGCAATTTCGTGCCTATGAGTTAGAAAGAGACAGCCAAAGACTTCTTTCGCCAACAACTTAAAGGGTTTGATACCCACAAACGATAGCAGGTTTGCCTTCTCTTTCCTTTACATTTGTTTTGCTTGCTTACTTTGTTAAGCCAGTGCATTTATTCCAACGTGTTCTATTTATAGTTGTATCTTAAGCTTTAAAATTGAATTACGTTCAAAATTTATTTTCATTGAATAAGGTGTCATTCGCTGCATTCGGCAGCACGGCGCGGCGTTGTTTTAATTGAGAATACTATTTTTTTTAGATTCAATTCTTGTTTTTGTAAGTAACGATATTGTTACCGTTATTTTTGCATTTAATTCTTAACTTGCCGTTGCTTAGTTGAAACGAAAATATTAAAATAAATCTATTCATTATGGAAGCTTTAATTAGAAATCGCGGTCTAGTTGAATCCAAACTTACAGGATTTCATACGTTCTTAAGCAATTTTGAATTGATGCATACCGATAAACCAGAAGACGAACATGTTTTTGAAATTGAAACGAGATTAGAATCAGCTAATTATTTATTATCTGACTTTGAACAAATTCAAATACAAATTATCGAAGTTACTACTGACGTCACCGCGGAATACAAACATCAAGAACAATTCGAAAACTCATATTTTTCGGCGCTCTCTCGAGCAAAAAACTTTAGAAATAAATGGGGTCACAGCCTCAAAACTACTTCTAATAGCAGCTCCTCTAGGAGTAGTGTCCATCGCAGTAACGACTTGTGTAGTACGGGTCATCATGGCCACCAAAAAGCATTATTTAATCTGCCAAAAATTTCTATACCCAAATTTTCTGGGGATTTAGAGGCATGGCTAGAATTTTGCGAAATATTTACTAGCTTAATTCACAGCAACAAAGATCTTGACGATGTTCAACGTCTTCATTACTTGAAATCCAGTTTGATCGGAGATGCAGCCCAAGTTATTAAATCGCTACAATTTTCAGCCGACAATTATCAAGTTGCTTGGCAAACTATTTGCACTAGGTACGATCAACCCCGTTTGCTCATACACAACTATTTCAAATCTATTTTAGACATGGAGTCATTAAATAAAGAATCCGCTTTCAAGTTAAGAAAAATTTCTGATTCCTTATTTAAACACGTGACAGCGCTCAGATCGCTTTCCGCAGATGAACAGTTATTCGAGGCTCTGATCATCCATATTGTTTCAAACAAACTTGATCCCATTACTTTTCGCCAGTGGGAAACTCTGAGAAACAGGTCAGGTTCTGATTTACCTTCGCTGGAGAAATTCAAAACTTTTCTCACAAACACTGCCAATTTACTAGATTGTTTAGGGCCCAATCAGGCCAAACCGCATTCGGAAAAGTTCAAACCTTCTTCTGAGAGACCAAAATCGTACTCCAAATCTTTTGTTGCAAATACGCTTGCATGCGTACTTTGCAAAGGTTCTCATTCAGTAACCAAGTGCGATAATTTATAAAGCTTTCTCCGCGTGCAAGATTAACTAAATCGAAAGAATTAAGACTTTGTCTGAATTGTTTGTATAAAGGTCATTTTGTGTCTCAATGTTCTTCACAGCATACTTGCCGAACGTACAAGTCCAAGCACAATTCACTACTGCACATTGGAGATGCTCCTGCGGCCATGCCGTTGATGCAGTCAGAACATTTGTCTAGCGCAGATCTCTCTGTTGAACCAACCCAAATAGTTTCGGCGTTTACTTCAAGCACAATTCAAGTTCTTTTACCTACGGCTTCCGCTCAGATTCTAGATTCTGAAGGAAACTCCCACTGTATTCGAATGTTACTTGATTCAGGTTCTCAATCGAATTTTATTCGTTCGAGCTTATGCACTAAGTTAAAGCTGCGCACATGTATTGTATTGGTCAAATACAATCGGGTCCTAATCTTCCTATTGTTCAAAATACTCGTTTCGGTTGGGTTTTAGCTGGACCGATAAACTCAGTTAGTGCTACTAATTCGTCTTGTCATCTTAGCACTTTGGACGATCTTTCAAATCAGCTTTCGCGGTTCTGGGAGTTGGAAAGTTATCCAAGCGAAAAGGTGTTATCGCAGGAGGAAAATGCCTGCGAAGCTCATTTTGTTAAAAATCTCAGAAGAGACAATGACGGTAGATTCGTTGTCTCAATTCCATTCAAACAGCCAATAGAGTTGCTAGGTAACTCGTTCGATAATGCTTAAGGTACATTGCTGTCTCAGGAGCGGCGCTTTCGAATCAACCCAGAGCTATATAAACTTTATTCTGATTTTATGCAACAATATCAGGAGCTGGGGCACATGTCAGTTGTCAACCCCACTTGCAATGAAACATCAGTTTATCTTCCTCACCACGGTGTGCTCAAGGAGGAAAGTGTGACGACCAGGTTACGTGTCGTTTTCAACGGTTTATCAGCAACCACAACAGGGCATTCGCTCAATAGCATTCAAATGGTCGGCCCTACCATGCAGCAAGATCTGTTTTCCATTTTGGTTCGCTTTCGCAAACATTATTACGCCATATCGGCAGATATCGAGAAGATGTATAGGCAGGTTCTGCTCAACCCTAGCCAAAGGTCCCTTCAGCGTATTTTGTGGAGATCGGATCCCACAAAACCCATTCTATCGTTTGATCTAAACACTGTCACTTATGGAACGGCATCTGCTTCGTTTCTTGCCATTCGTTGTCTTTACCAGCTCGGTATCGAATGTGAGACTACTATGCCTGAAGTCTCGCAAATCATCAAAAATGATTTTTATGTTGACGACCTGTTGACAGGCGCCAACGATTTAGAACAAGCTCGCAAATTATGTTCCGACCTCTCAACTACACTTAGTTCAGGGTGTTTCAAACTTCGTAAATGGATCTGCAACGACCCGCGTGTTCTTTCTGTCTTTTCAGATACAGAAATTCATCCCAATGTTCTTGAAATCGGTGATCATGCACATACTAGTACTCTAGGTCTTATTTGGTCTTTCCAAAACGACAGTTTTATGTTTTCTATTTCAAAGCCTTCGATAGGCAAGGTCACAAAGCGGTCAATGCTTTCTGAAATATCTCGGATTTTTGATCCTCTAGGAGTGCTTTCACCTTGCACGATTTCTGCAAAAATAATGCTCCAACAGCTCTGGATGGGACGACCCTGTTCCCAACAATGTATGTTCAAAATGGCGTTCATATGCTTTTGAACTCGTCAGTCTGCGGGATTTACAAATTCCTCGGCATGCTTTGTGCAAGAATCCCATTGGTATCCAAGTACATGGATTTTGTGACGCTTCCACAAGCGCATATGGTGCGTGTTTGTACCTTCGTTCTGTTGACGAGGACAACCGGGTTCATTCTCATCTTTTATGTGCTAAGTCAAAGGTAGCATCTCTTAAGCCCACTACAATCCCTAGGCTTGAGCTTTGCGGAGCTTTGCTACTTGCTAAACTTTTAGCCCATGTTTTGAAAATCATGGGATTAACTATATCGTCTTGTAACTTATGGTCGGACTCTACCATAATCTTGGGCTGGCTAAAAACACGCCCTACTCTTCTCAAACCATTTGTGTGCAATAGGGTTGCTGACATCCAGCAACTCACTTCGGCTTCCGTTTGGCGACATGCTTCTACTAAATCGAATCCAACCGATATGCTGTCCAGAGGCATACCTCCTCAAAATTTAAAAGGGTGGAATGGTCCATCTTGGTTATTGGATGATAAATCTTCGTGGCCTAGTTCTGCTCATGTTACTTCCGAACTTCTAGATCTGAAAACGGAAGTTCAAGCTTTAATTTCGCATCGTCCAAATGATTTTCCCATAGAGAATTTCTCTAGTATGACTCGTTTAGAAAGAGTCGTCGCTTATAGTCTTCGTTTCTACAAAAATTCTTCAAGTTCGCCAAACAATCGGTTTTGCGGGCCTATTACTGTTCAAGAAATCCGATCAGCTTTACTGTGCCTGATCAAAATGTCCCAAGCTGACTCCTTTTCTGATGAGCTTAAATCGCTTCAGCGCTCTGAACAACTGAAAAGTTCCTCGCCATTAGTGGGTTTTGCTCCATTCCTTGATGACATGGGCATCATTCGTGTCGGAGGTAGACTCCGAAATGCTCCATTTTCGTTCGACAAAAAACATCCGTTTCTTTTGTCGGGAAAACACTTGTTAGCCAAATTGATAGTAACACGGGAACATCTTAGACTGCTCCACGCAGGCCCTCAATTAATATTGGCTTCGCTTCGAGATCAATTTTGGATCTTATCAGCTAGGCATCTTGTTAGACAAATTGTGCATAAATGTGTAAAATGCTTTCGGTTTTCTCCAAAAACAACAGCCCCGATTATGGGCAATCTTCCTGCTTCACGAGTGCAACCTTCGCCGCCTTTCCACATTACTGGCATTGATTATGGAGGCCCCATAATGATTAAAGACCGCAAGGGTCGCGGGTGTAAGTCTATGAAGGCTTATGTCTGCTTATTTATTTGTTTTTCGACTAAAGCAGTTCACCTGGAACTGGTGACTGGCCTAACCACCGAACTATTTGTTATGACATTTCGACGTTTTGTTGCCCGTAGAGGCAAACCATTCCGTGTTTTTTCCGATAACGGTACTAATTTCGTCGGAGCTAATTCGGAACTGCAAGAATTAGCTGAATTTTTTAAGAAGCAACAGACTTCTATTGTCGAAGCCGTTGCTGCCATGGGCAGCGAATGGCATTTTATTCCTCTCCATAGCCCTCATTTTGGAGGTTTATGGGAGGCTGGCATAAAGTCCGTGAAAAAACACATCAAACGAATATTAGGAAATTCTATTTTGACTTATGAGGAGTTTTGCACTGTGCTTGTTCAAATCGAAGCAACCCTGAACTCTCGTCCCTTGTGTCTTCTGACGTCCGATCCTAATGACCTTCAAGCCCTCACGCCTGCACATTTCTTGATTGGTAGACCGTTGATAGCGCTCCCGGATCCAGACGTTACGAACATTGCTCAGCATCGTTTATCTTTATTTCAAATGCTTCAGAAACTTCATCAACATGTATGGAGAAGATGGAGTCACGAGTATCTCGTCGGGTTGCAGCAGCGCCCAAAATGGCGATCAAACATTTCCGATCTTCAAAGGGACACAATGGTCCTTATTAAAGAAGATAACCACCCCCCCATGTATTGGAAAATTGGCAGAGTTGTAGAGCTGCATCCAGGCAGCGATGGCGTAAACCGAGTTGCTACCATAAAAACTGCAAATGGTGTAGTGCGACGTTCATTCGCTAAAGTTTGCCCTCTCCCTGTAGAGACCAGCAAAACTGCGTGAAAGTGTAGTGAAAAAATAGCTTTTGGAATATTTTATTTTTTGTTTATGTTTGCTAATAGAATTTAAGATTTTAGAGACTCCTCAAATTATTGTCGTTTCTTTGAAAGTTCTGCTTTCAAGGACGGGGGTATGTTTAGATTGTAAACTTATTTTATTAAAACTTTATTGTTACGCTACTGATAGTGGCAGGGATTTCAACCAACATCCCTCTTTGTAAAATCAGTCATCATGTAGCCACATGATGAAACGAATGTTCTTTCGGTAAATTTTATTCGTTCTTATTACTTTGTGTTTTATTTATATCGTTCTATGTAATTAACAAAATAAAGAACTACAGTCCACTAAAATTAACACAATGACAGTTGTCACTTACAATTAAAAAACATGATTTTTAACTAAATTGAACACTTTAATGTTAAGCCACAATTTTTTTGTCGAAATACAATAATTGGCGTTTTACTACGCCAATGTATTTAGAAGGTCGCACAGAGAAGCTCCGTCTACAAGTCCTTTACAAACTCCATGAAGCATTGCATTTCAATCATCATTTACCACTATGCTTACGCATATGCCTCTTTAAATGATACAATCGGCTGCTACAGTAATTACATAGATTGCATTTAAATGGTTTCTCACCTGTGTGCGTATGCATATGCATTTTTAAATTCGACTTGATGGTACAGCAGTAATCACATATATTGCATTTAAATGGTTTTTCACCAGTGTGCTTATGCATATGCCTTTTTAAACATTGGTCATAGTTGCTGCAGTAATCACATACAGTGCATTTAAATGGTTTTTCACCACTGTGCTTATACATATGCTTTTTTAAATTTTGGTCATAGTTGCTACAGTAATCACATACAGTGCACTTAAATGGTTTTTCACCAGTGTGCTTATGTATATGCCTTTTTAAATCTTCCATTTGGTTACCACAATAATCACATATATTGCATTTAAATGGTTTTTCACCAGTGTGTCTACGCATATGAACTTTCAATTGGTGCATTTGGTTACTGCAATAATCACATATATTGCATTTAAATGGTTTCTCGCCAGTGTGCGTACGCATATGCCTTCTTAAAACTGACTTGGTGGTACTGCGGTAATCACATATATTGCATTTAAATGGTTTTTCACCAGTGTGCGTACGCATATGAATTATTAAATGCGACTTAGTGGTACAGCAGTAATCACATATATTGCATTTAAATGGTTTTTCACCAGTATGTTTAAACATATGCCTTTTTAAATCTTCCATTTGGTTACTACAGTGATCACATACATTGCATTTGAATGGTTTTTCACCAGTGTGTCTACGCATATGAACTTTCAATTGGTGCATTTGGTTACTGCAATAATCACATACATTGCATTTAAATGGTTTCTCACCAGTGTGCATACGCATATGCCTTCTTAAAACTGACTTGGTGGTATAGCAGTAATCACATATATTGCATTGAAATTGTTTTCTACCAGTGTGTTGCATTTGCAGGTGTCGAATCAAAATCAGCTTTTTGTTAGTATTAAAGTTGCAGTTGTAGCAATAATACAATTGTTTTTCTGAAGGATTTTCAACACATACAAGCCGATCCTTATTGATTTCCAAGTAGTTATCTCTGATGAGTTGCTTGTTTGAAAGTTTGGCTTTAATGTTAACGACTTGCAACTCCTCTTTAATTACACCTTGTCGTAAGTTTCTCACAGTTGTTTCAGTTTGTATACACAGTTGCTTAAATTCATATATTTCTTCAATAGTAATCATACACCTGTTACAAGCAATTGGATTCGGTGTGACGCTTAGATCCTGTAAGAAAGTTTTATGTTACTCGATAGAATATAATCAGTTGTACTTACAATTTTTGGTAGAAAGTTCAACAATTTGAATTGTAGCGTTAAGTTATTGTCTTTATTCAAAAAGTAATACTGCTCCGTTTCTACTATTTCTAGTGAACAAATTCGACAAATTTTTGTTGATTTTTCTTTCATATTTAGGTAGAATAGATCCTTTATTTTTAGTATATTTTGTACTATCAGTACGTTGCTAGCAAGTTTCTGCTAAAGTCTTCCATACCACAGAATTTTGGCGGTGTTCAATGCAACGCAGTTTAAGTTTTTTTTTTGTTAGTTGTATTAAAAAAAGAACGCAGGCTAATTAGTAGCAATATAAATTTCTCATATTATTGATTGTTGGTCATTGCAAGAACTTGGTTAAACACGCTAATTTTATCTTAGTTATGAAATTAAAATTTGTTGTTAAAAACAGTTTTGTTTTAGCACATTTTTAGTTATAATTAGTAAAAAATTCGATTATGGTTTTTATAGTGGTAACATTTCCTAATAACATCTTGCGCCTTTATTGCTTTGTGTAAAACAATTTGAAATACTTGTTTGCACGTGAAACTTTTCTTGCATTGCATAGCACAATTACATTGTGTAAAGTGGCTATTAACTTTGGGAGGATTCGTAGTCTTTGTTCGAGCAATAAAATGATGTATTTAACTCGTTCAAATTATAATTTTTGATAATCGTTGTTGGTAAATTACGTTAGATGAATTTTTTTATTTAAAATTTTATACGTTTTAATGATTGCTCCAGCTACTATTTTTTTGAATAATAAATGAAACCTCTTTCTGCCAGGACTTATTAAAACACACTGTAAATCTTGGTTTTGATTCAAGTAAAACTCGTCAAATTTTACCGATCGGTGGAACCCCCAATAGAAAGGAAAGAACAGGCAAAGAAACCTCTCCGGTTCTCTAACTGAATGAACCTGCAAGATCATTACATAATTTAAATTTATGAAGCAATTAGTTTTTAATCAAAGATATCAATAAAACTCAGATAGTTAGAACGTCTCAAATTTAACTTATTTAAACGAATGCACATATATGATAACAGGTTTAAAACCCAACACATATAGACATATGCAAAAACATCACTATATTAAACAAAATAATTTGTTAATTGAAGGTCTGTCAGTGGGTACTGAGGTCCTAGTTACGGAAGCAACCCAGCTATTAGTTGTATGATCGGGACAAAGAAACAAGAGCCAAAAATACACCTTATCTTACGTTATACAGCGACTTAAATTATCTCGTTCCCTAGAGCCTTTATGAATCAGTCGCCACTGACTATCTTTATATTAAACATATGTACAATCTTTTTATAAACTTGTCTTAAAACTATACCTATGTGATAAGATTATCCAAAACGCAGGTGAATTGACCACAGGTTTTCTAGTACACCATACACCTGCTGTTGTTTCTTAAACTAATTACGATCATAATTATTGGCGATTTCAAACAATTAATTTACTGCAAAGTTGTTTTTGGATTTGATGCAAAACACCTTTAAAACAGAGAACTAGCCAAAATTATTTCTTTAAAACGTAGTAATACATTTATTTTAAAATAGTCTTTAATAATATCCTGAAATAACAAGACTAAATAATTTAAAATTTATTGAGATCATAAATATTTTTTTGCTGAGAAACAGAGATTAACAACCGCAGAAACCAATCTGAACCCGGCGAAATAAACACTTCTAAATCTAAAACAATACGATCTCTTCAAAAAAATTCCCCTCGCTGCGCCGCCCCTCTCGTCAGAGCTGACAACGAAATGTAAATCTTCATGTGTTTTTTGCTGAGATGTGAATCAGAATGTGACTCTTTAAATTCTTCTTACTCCAAGCAGAGAACGCACAAACGGTTTTAGCTAGCTGTGAGTTTTCATATGTTGTTTTAAATTCCTCTGATACCGAGTAGAGTACCCACAAGTTTCACAAACAAACGGTTTTACTGCGCTGTGAGTTGTCAAGTGCTTCTTTAGATTATTCTTATGCTGAGAAGAGAACCCACAAGTTCCACAAACAAACGGTTTCACCAAGGTATGAATCTTCATATGTTGCTTTAAATTCCTCTGATATCGGGTTGAGTACCCACAAGTTTCACAAATGAACGGTTTTACCGAAGTATGAGTTATCATGTGAGTCTTTAAATTATGCTTGTATCGAGAAGAAAACCCACAAGTTTCACAAATGAACGGTTTGTTTGAGCTGTGAGTTATCATGTGATTCTTTAAATCGGCCGACCTACAGAAAGAGATTCCACAAGTTTCACAAACAAACGGTTTCACTAAGCTGTGAGTTATCAAGTGATATTTTAACTCCCGCCTACTTCGAAAAGAGAACCCACAAATTTCACAAACAAAAGGTTTTACTGAGCTCTGAGTTATCACGTGCTTCTTTAAATTACTCTTATATTGAGAAGAGAAACCACAAATTTCACAAACGAACGGTTTTCCCGAGGTGTGAGTTATCATGTGCTTCTTTAAATTATGCTTGTATCGAGAAGAAAACCCACAAGTTTCACAAATGAACGGTTTAATTGAGCTGTGGGTCATCTTATGATTCTGTAAATCCCCAGATCTTCGTAAACAGATTCCACAAGTTTCACAAACAAACGGCTTTACTAAGCTATGAGTTATCAGGTGGTGTTTTAACTCCCGCCTGCTTCGAAAAGAGAACCCACAAGTTTCACAAACAAATGGTTTTACTAAGCTGTGCGTTATCATGTGCTTCTTTAAATTACTCTTATATTGACAAGAAAACCCACAAGTTTCACAAACGAACGGTTTCACTGAGGTGTGAGTTATCATGTGCTTTTTTAAATTATGCTTGTATCGAGAAGAAAACCCACAAGTTTCACAAATAAACGGTTTAATCGAGCTGTGAGTTATCATGTGATTTTTCAGCTCCCCCGAACTTTGAAGAGAGATTCCACAAGTTTCACAAACAAATGGTTTTACTAAGCTGTGAGTTATCAAGTGACGTACTAACTCCCGCTCACTTCGAAAAGAGAGCCCACAAGTTTCACAAACAAACGGTTTTACTGAGCTGTGAGTTATCATGTGGTTTTTTAAAACATTCTTATATCCAGAAGAGAACCCACAAATTTCACAAGCGAACGGTTTTACTGAGCTGTGAGTTATCATGTGCTTCTTTAAATTATTCTTATATCGAGAAGAGAACCCACAAGTTTCACAAATAAACGGTTTATTTGAGCTGTGAGTTATCATGTGATTCTTTAACTCCCCTGAACTTCGAAAAGAGGCTTCACAAGTTTCACAAACAAATGGTTTTATTGAGCTGTGAGTTTTTATGTGACGTTTTAACTCCCACCCACTTCGAAAAGAGAACCCACAAGTTTTACAAACAAACGGTTTTACCAAGCTGTGACTATTCATATGTCGTTTAAAATTATTCTTATGTTGAGAAGAGAACCCACAAATTTCACAAACAAACGGTTTAATTGAGCTGTGAGTTCTGATGTGCTTCTCTAAACTATCCTTACATCGAGTAGAGTATCCACAAGCATCACAAAGACGTAGTTCCACCAAGTGTTTGTTTAAACTAGCTCGATGCACACTTTGATTGCAATTGTTCACTTTTAAGTCTTTGTGCAACAACATGTGACTATGTAAAGATCTCCTAGTGTGAGTCAAATAATTACATAAATCGCATTTAAACTGTTTTACATTTCGATGAATCATGACATGATAGACCAACTTATCTTTTTCATTAGTCTTATAATCACAATTATGACACAGGTATAAGTTGTTGTTTGTGTGGGTTGAAGAATGCAGCGGGCAATAACCTGATTTTGATTCTGAAGGTTCCTTAATACATAAAAGCCCATCTGTATTAGTTTCCTTGTAATCATCATGGATCAATTGCATATCTAAAGGTTCGATTTTAATGTCTTCAAGCAATGATTCTTTGATTGTCTCTTCTTTAACATACCTTAAAAGATTATTAGAAGGTATTGTTTGTTGTAAGTTCCTTATAGTAGTTTCAGTGTGCAAGCACAGTTGCTTGAATTCGTATATTTCCGCAATTGTCATCATACATTGACTACAACTAATTGGGTTCGATGTCATATTTAGGTCCTGTAAAATAGATATTAGTTTATAGAATACAGTTGGTTCTACTTACTATTTGTGGCAGAATGTCCAACAACTTGAATTGTAGCTTTAACTGATTGTCGTTAAGAAAATAATATTGTTCTGTTTCCACTACTTCCTGTAGACATATTCGACAACTGTTTGTTGTATTTTCACCCATATTTTTGTTATTATTATGATAATCGCAAGATCCTGTGCTAATAGTTAGGTTAGGTTTTCTGTGTTTCTTTAGATCAGTGATTCTCAACCATTTTTTTTGTTGTGGTACAATGTTAACAATTTCTAAATTTGGCGGAACACTGATTATAAAATAAGTTTAAAAAAATTTATATTTATTATATCCGTTTCTAAAATTTGACGGTACACTTCAAGAATTGTGCGGCACACAAAAGCGCCGCGGCACAGTGGTTGAAAATCACTGCTTTAGACAAACAGTTGTCATGTTTTTTTTTATTAGAAAGACAGGTTCGTACTGACAAATTTTAACTTTAGCATTCCACATTAATTATTTTGGATAGTCAAATAAAAATTTTAACATTGTTAGAAACCTCGACAGTTAAATCAAAATGTATATATGTGATCTGTGTTCATTTTTAAACACTACTAAAAAATTAAATGTGAAGTTAGATAAATTCAGCTATAAAAATTGTACCTCATTTTAAACAGTGTGATCTTTTTAGATCTATATATTATGATACTATAGCTACCTAAAATAGCAGCAACTGAAAAAAAGTTTAGACGTATATCTCATATCATGCAAAGAAGCAACGTAGCTGTTACTTATTTATTACCGCAGATAAGTAGATATCTTAAAAACTTACAATGTTGTTATTCAAGATAACTAAAATTACGGTAAATTAGAAAGAGAAAACTAGCCGAATAAGCTTATGATTCAAGCTTGTTACAACAAGAGTATCAACTTATGCAGCAAGCTTATCTTGGCAAGTATCTAAGCTAAGTTTGAATCAAGCATTCAACATACCACACTAGAAACTTGAGATAAGCTTATTTATTGCTATCTGGAATATAGAATACTTTTCTGTGTTCAAAAATCATCGACTACGTAACTTCGTTTGTGAAAAAAAGTTATACATAAATCTTGTAGTTTTTCTTATATCAATCTTATACAATTTTCTATATCTGTAGTTTGATGCCCGAACCACAGCGAACCCAGACCGCAACATAACATGTATCTAATATGATCTACGCATATAGTTCTAACATCAAAGCACAAAATTATTCTTTCGACCCTTCATAATCAGACATTTTCTAAAATTATAACCGCTTTATATTATAAACAGTCTACTTTATTTCTTTAAATTCGAATAACCAATTAATCAAATACAAATCAATGTAATCAGAGCTGGGCAGTAGTTAAGGTACTAATCTAACTATTTTATTTGTTGACGGTAGTATTATTCGACCTATTCAAGTGAGTGTATATCATTGGATTTTATTTACTATTACTTATTTAGCTAAACTTGGGTCTTCTAATCTAACTGTATGGACTGTCCCAGTTTATCACGTTCTGTGTTTATTATATTTTATTTGAAAGTTTGTATTAAAATAGATGTACAGTATAATAGAATAAGTCTGAAGGCGGCCAATACACTGATCCGAAACGTGAAATTAACAGTTAACTCTCGTAGTAAAACCATTGTTTCACGGGCTGCATGACAAGTTACGCCATCCTGTGGAAACCAAATGTCGTCGAGACCACGAGTTTCAATTTGAGACTGCATATAATTCGTTATCATAACGTAATAACGCTCGGCCTGTTTTGTCTGATTGTGATGATCCATTTCCGGTTGGTCTTTGCCACAAATAAGCCTCATCAGAGAACAAAATTTTATTCAAAAACAGTGTGGATCTTCTGCAAGCTTATCAAAGAGCCCAAGCACTGAAACAGTGAAGATTCGGCAGATCGACCGGCTTTACTTCCTGCACTAATTTATTTTTGTATGCGTTTTAGCCAAGATCTTTATGTAAAATACGCAAAGTTGTTGCATACGACAAACCAAGCTGTTGAGAGCGGCGACCAATCGATTGTTCGTAATCAACATGTACACTCTGCGCTACAGCTACTATATTTTCTTTACTACGTGCTGGATTTGATCGCTAATTATCCAATAATGAATATTCGATCGAAAATTTTTACATAGTATAACCATTGAGTAATAATTTAAGAAGAGGCGCAACTAGTGTGTTAAAAATCGTACTGTAGTTTTATCTCTCTTGTTTCTCTTTTTTTTATCCGTCTGTACCCCCTCTTTTCATAAACTAATAGACTAAGACCTGCTGCCATCTGCAAAATCGTGGTTTTTATTTTGCGAACTTACTTATTTCTTATGAAGTACCAGTTAGAACTTTCTCTTATATTTGTGTTGACTTTACAGTTTACCTGTTCAAAACAGGTTAATATCATAAACAATAGCTTGTATTGTTACGACACAAGTCAATGTCAAATAAACTTAAACAATATCATGCTTTATATTTACGAAAACAAAAAAATATGTATATTCAAAGATTTATTTATTTTTGTAAAATATAAATCGAAAACATAGAAATAACTAAAACAATGGAAATTAAATTAAAAAAAAATTGTTATGGGGATTTATTGTTATTATTCGTCAATTTTTAAAATTATTCAAATTACCAGTCCACCAATAATAAATTATAAAACTTATAAAAAGTTAAGATTACAAAAAGTTTTTTAACTTACATTTTTTCGAACAATCTCAAATCTAAAAATTTGTAACTAGATAATTAAAAAAATGTAAGTTTTACAAAATGTTAATTATTTTAAAAAAGGAAGATGGTGCAATTTAGAAACAAATATAAAAAAATTTAAGTTTAAAATCGTAATTGAAATTGGTTTGCTAGTTCAACAAAAAATTATTTGATATTTTAATATAAATGAACTGTAGTAATTGAAGAATTTCCCAGTGAGCAAATTGCAGCTAAAACCGGCTATTTTATAACTACTTTAGCTTTTAAAGTTACTCTTTAGAACACTTTTAAGTGGTTTGTGAAAAAACTGAAGCCTCCATGAAGCGTTTAAGTAGCTAAAAATTTCTCAGTTATGTTGCTGTTAGGTAGCTCCTTTAATGCATTAAAATCGGGCTTATACAGCTCTTTGTGGTACTAACAAAGTTTTAAAGAAGCTCTAAAGGAACTGTAAACCACCTTTCAGAAACAACTATACAGCTTAAATAGCTTTATTTTTACTACCTTTAAGTAGCTTAAAAATTAAATAAATATTTCATTAGAAAAAGAAATCTTGAAATCGTTACCTTTACTTAATTTCTTAAAAAAATTGAGAAAAGTGATAAAGGAGAACCCATTGAAAGACCTAAATTTTGTTTAAAAAATTGATTATCAAATTTATCACTTATTTTTACTGAAATCTTCTTAAACAATTTAAAAAGTAAATATATTTCTGAACACCAAATTTTCTTACAAAAAATAATATTTTGGAAAAGATATGACATTTTTTGTATTTAAAAAAGTTGTAAACATTTTTTGTAGATTTTCTGAAGATGAGCATCATTATTTTAAAGCTCGAAACATATGTAAACAAATTTGTTATTAGTGGACTGGTAATTTAAATAATTTTAAATTAAAATTAATGTTAAATTTCTGAAAGAATAATTGACCAATTAATCCTTTAAAAGGATTTTTGACGGAGAATCCATTTGTATCACTATGTTGCGTAGTTTAGTCAAAACTTAACGGCTTGACGAATTTGAGAACACACTGTGGTCGTTCCGATATCTTCAAAATATTATAGGACGTATCTTCAACTATAAAACATATATTAAAAATTACGTATTATTGCTTGTCTACTTATACCTTCGTTTAGTGAACTGGAGCTGTAGAAAGAATAAATTTATTCGTCTTCACGATCGTCATCAATAAATAACAATCGACGTTTTCTTCCATATGTTTGAGAAACTACTACATTTGAGTATCTTAGGTTGATGTTCATATCAACAATTACAGCTTCTGTAAAAAATTATACTAAATAAGCCCAAAAAGTAAAAAAAATTAAGTTGTTAGTATTTTAAAAATAAAGTTTTGAAAATGCAATTAGTATTAGTATTTTCAAAATTTTTGCGATTTTTTTTAAAACAATTGTAAAAATATTTTATGTATTGTTGGATTTGTATTGTAGTGCTTTTAGCATGCTAAAATAAACATAAAAGAATTTTGTTTATAATTTTTTTTATTTTTTAAAAAACTAAGTATTTATTAGACAAGGTGCTACAGAAATGCGGCCCTAACATTTACAAAAACGATATTTTTATTCGACATGCCAACATCAACAAAAAACATTTAAAGCAATGGCCAGAGCGATTATGCAATTACGATGAATCGATCATTATGCAAAATAATGATCGCGATATCGAGCGTCTGTACAATAACGATCGCAATCATTGATCGCTTATAAAATAACAATTGCGGTTGTGGAAAAGAAATTAATACTTTTAATTGTCGCATAAACAAATAAGACTAATATAACACTATAATATTTACTTTAATAAATGTATAATAAACTTTAAGTATGCAGGTAGTTCACGGAAAATCGTAAAATTTTGTAGGTAAATAACCCCTTTGCTCTTTTCCTCGTAAGAATTTTAAACCACATACAGATTTTTTAATAAAAAAGTAACATGAATTTAAACATTGAATTATATTTTTTTTGTTTACAGAAATTTAACATTGCATTCTTTTCAAAGAGAATTAGAAAACTCTTCTAGGAAAGAACGTTTGTAAAATTTGTGTCACACATTCAGCATTTAGGGAAAAACCTAGCTTTATATAAACACCAAGGTAAATCATAAAAACACAGGAAGTTAAAAACAATTAGCATTAACTACAAATGACAATACGTATTTGAAAAGAATTGCAAATTTATTTTTAATACATAAATCTTATGTTTGAGACAAATATCAACACGAGTTATTACTAATTACTCAACAATCTTTTCAGGGTCAATTTCAAATAGAAACATTTAATTTACGAAAGAACGACACTTATTTTTTAATATGTTGTTTATTAATGCTTTAAACCATTTGTTCGTTTGCATCAGAATTCAAATAGCACGTCATGTCGAAAAAAAAACATCACAGTAGTATCTATTTTCTGTGAATTTTTGTAAATATTTTTTTTAAATCTAAATATGAACAAATTTTAATTAACTTATTGTTTAGAAACAATATTAAAAAATACTTAGATATGTTGATTTTCAATACTCCAAACGTTATTGTATCCCGGAAAACGAAAATCGAATGTTTATGGCTAGATTTATGACTAACTTTACACGAGCGACTTTTTAGCAACAGTCGATTACTAATTAATTCTAAAAACCATGATTGCGATCATTGATCGTAGAAAATAATAGCGATCTCAGCTACTGATTTACAGTAATTATTTTAAGTTATTGTACAATTAAGTGCAACAAGAAGAAGAAGAATCCGGACAAGGAGATTCTCCGATGCTAATTTAAACCATTTTTAAACGTTTGGTAGAAAAAAAATTTTTAAAAATATTTACCTGATTGAAGGTGTAGAACAAGAACTGCAGTGTGTTTAAAATTTCCTTTTGTTGTTATACATTATCTCCGAAGATGCTTCTCACAAATCTTCTTTTGTTTTAAATCTTCCAAGTCCATTGTGGGAATGTTTATATTTCCACAGTTTTTCTAACATTCTTTAGCACGCACTTTATCACTAATAAAAAACTTAAGAAAACTAGTACCTTTGTTTTCGGTATTATTATTTTCACAATTAATATAAACACAACCGTGATCTGTAACTTTTCCCATTTTAAAAATAAATCAATAATATATTTACACTTAAACTAAACAAAAGTTCAAACAAACATTACTACTACCAGAATTTCAAAAATCGTATCGCAATGTTAACCCAAGAAAAACTTTCAATTCAATTCTGAAGTTTACAAGTCGACAGACACGCAAGAACTGAAAAATCTCGATCCAATACGAACGTGGCGACCTCTATATCTCGATCCAAGCAGTCGATACGATATCGCCCCTTAAGTTGCATTTCTTCTTACATTTATTATTCAATGGTATAACCAATTGTGCGTTCAATCGGCAGATTATGTGAACCATAAGTTGATTTAAGCATATGAAATGTTTTCCTTGTAGAACGCTGATTTTTCTTGAGCTAAGTCTTCATGATAAAATGTCAAACAATACCGACCAATAATAACACGCCATTGTGATCGTTTACTACATGCAGAAAAGGTACCTCGTAATGAATCACCCTTTAGTAAGGATGAACAGCCTTGATAACTTGTTAGTTAGGTAGTGAATTAACTGTGCAGTTTCTACGAGATGGCGTTTTCACAGATTTTAGTTTAAAAACCAAATGCAACCAGAAGAACCTGCAAAAAGATGATGAGAAGAAATGAAAGAAAGAAATCTGAAAGCTATAGAATAAGCTACCAGTTTAGTTACAGCGTGATTCAAATGACGTCAATCATATCTTAGTCAACTTTTTGGGTGCAAAATATTCGTAGAACAATTTTTATAAAATTCATAAATGGTTTTTTAAAGAATTTTTATATAAAATTCATAAAGAACTGCAAATATTTTATATTTGAAACATTAGATTAAAGGTCCTTATATACTATAAAGTGTTGTTGAGTACAACTGTAACTACGAACTGTGACCTTTCATGTGACTCTTTAAATTCCACGGATATCGAGTAGAGAACTTACAAATTTCGCAAACAAACGGCTTTGCAGAGCTATGGGTCATTATAATGTGTTTCCTTAAATTCCCCTGGCGTCGAAAAGAGAAACCACAAGTTTCACAATTAAACCGTTTTACGCAGCTATGAATTACCATATGTTTTTTTAAATTCCCCTGATACCGAGTAGAATACCCACAAGTGTCACAAACAAACGGTTTTACCGAACTGTGCATCCTCAAGTGAATCTTTAAATTTCCCATATATCGAGTCGAGTATCCACATGTTTCACAAACACACGGTTTAATCAAGCTATGAACAATCACATGTTGCTTTAAACTATCTGTGTACACACTTTGAAAATCACATTGATCACATTTGTACACTCTTTTTCCTTTGTGCAACAACATGTGATGATGTAACAAATTCTTAGTGTAGGTAGAATAATTACACAAATCACACTCAAACTGTTTTATATTTCGGTGAAGCACGACATGATAGATCAAATTACGTTTTTCCATGGTCTTATAATCACAATCGTGACAATGATATAGTTTCTTGTAGTTGTTAGTGCATTGAAAAGACCGAATATGTTTGTCTATCTTAAGATGTCGAATTAAATTCGTTTTCTTGTTAGTGTCAAAGTTACAGTTGTAGCAATAATATAATTTTGTTTCTGAAGGTTTCTCAATGCGCACAGGCAAATCGGTATTAATTTCTATGCAGTCATTTTTAATGAATTCTAAATCTGTAAGTTCGACTTTAATGTTATCATCAACCGAATCTTTTATTGATTCTATTTTAACACTGGTTAAGAAATCATTAGAAGGTAATACTTGCTGTAAGTTCTTTATAGTGGTTTCGGTTTTCATGCACATTTGCTTGAATTTATGTATTACCTCAATTATGTTCATACAATGAATACAAGTAATTGGATTCGGTGTGATGTTTAAATCCTGTAAAGCAGTTGACTTAGTTGATAGAATCCACTTAGCTCTACTTACTATTTGTGGAAAAAAATCTAACAACTTAGCTTGCAACTTTAGCTCATTGTCGTAAAGATAATAATACTGCTCAGTTTCCACTATTTCTTGTAGACAAGTTCGACAACTGTTTGGTGTATTTTCGCCCATATTTTTGTGTACCAAAAGCCGTAATTAATTGTTTTCAAAGATAGTATATCCTCAGTGCTGTTTCTAGGTTATTTCTATAGGTGACGTTGGCTGCCTTGTTAGTGTACACATTTAGCATGCACTGTGCACATTTGAATGAAAAAAAAATTAAAAATAAGTGTTTATTCAACAGATATTTTAAATATAAAATAAAATATACTAACATTTACACGCTTGTATTCTTTTATAGGTACTCAAATTAACCAACGTTGTCACATTTCTATTTTCCCCATAAATACTAAAAAAAAATTCTAAGCTAATTTTGCACTTGGTATAAATTTAAATGTAGCCCTTCTGTGTGCGAACGGAAAACGTAAAAAAAGGAAAAGTGGAAGGTGTGTGCGGAAAGTTTTGTAAAACATTACTCGGACACATGTGGAAGTAAATTAAAATTTGCTTTTATTACAAGCATAAGTAAACGCTTTTCGTTTAAGCAAAAGTGAACAATAGTATATTATATATCAAGGTTCAGAAGTGCATCATTATAACCTAAGCGATAGATTATATCGCGCAGGTTATAATGAACTTCTCAACCGTGTTATATATACAATTTTTTCTACTACTAGAATTATTAAAACCTTTCTACCTGTAACTAAATCAAATTTAAAATTTAAGATATTAATTTTAAATTAAAAATCAAGTCAGTAATTCTGACAGTTGTCATTAGTTTAATAGAATTAATTTTGACGTAATTCTTAACTGTGATTTAAAACACAAAAATAAACAGATAACGTAAGTTTTTATTGCTAAAGTTGTTTAAAAACATTATTATTTTAATCATTGACAACAGGTAGACAGGTTTTAATAATTCTAGTAGTCTAAAAAATGGTATATATACCACTGTTGAGAAGTTCATTATAACCTGCGCGATTTATATCAGGGTATGAGCACTGGCATTGTACGTTTTGTTTTTATAGAAAACAGTTTTAGTCCTTTTCATTAGATGGCACTAGTCGTTTTCGCATAAAGTCGGAAACCGAATTCACACGATTTTTGACTTCATCATGTACCTAAATTAAATAATAAATAATAGCATGTGCAGGGAACGCGCGTATCATGTCCTAAGTGTCATAAATATCCGTCAAACTTTGTGTGTTATTGTCATTTTTGTGAAGTGAATTAACAGTATCTCTTAAATTTTGTTATTGACCTGTGTATTTTTAATTTTTATAAAGGGATCAATCGAATTTTATTAGGAAAAGAAACTAAAGTTTCTAGTAGCACATATCATTTATATAAAGAAGCGTTCGAATTACTCAAAAAACGAAGACTGTTTTATAAAAGAACATTGTTAAATGTGTTTTAGGTATTAGTTTAAGTAAGTTCCAAATATTTATTTATCAATGTTATTGTATATATCTTTAATTAAACGGTGTTATACATTTTCAGTTGTTATTATTTATTAAAAATAAAAATTTAATTCTAAATAATAAAATTATTATTAAAATTAAAGTTGCCGCTAAATTATTTTAGTAATAGCACAATTCAAAAGATGTCTTAATATAAAAACAAATATGTGTATTAAGTGGCCTATCTAAATAATTTATTATTTAATCTAGAATTTATATCCCTCGACGCTTCGCGTCTCGCGATATGATCTATCGCTTAGGTTATAATGATGCACTTCTCAACCTTGATGTAATATACTATTAATTCCTTAAATTATAATTATGGTTTCTTACGAGTGTGCGTACGCATATGACTTTTTAAATGCGACATGGTGGTACAGCAGTAATCACATATATTGCATTTAAATGGTTTCTCACCAGTATGCTTACGTATATGCACTTTTAAATTCGATTTGGTGGTACAGCAATAATCACATGTATTACATTTAAATGGTTTTTCGCCAGTGTGCTTATGTATATGAACTTTTATACCCAATTTGGTGGTACAGCAGTAATCACATATATTGCATTTAAATGGTTTTTCGCCAGTGTGCTGAAGCATATGTGTTTTTAAATTTTCTAATCGGCTGCTACAGTAATCACATATATTGCATTTAAATGGTTTCTCACCAGTGTGCATACTCATATGCCTTTTTAAAGCAGAGTTGGTGATACAGCAGTAATCACATATATTGCATTTAAATGGTTTCTCACCAGTGTGTGTGCTCATATGCCTTTTTAAAGCAGAGTTAGTGATACAACAGTAATCACATATATTACATTTAAATGGTTTTTCACCAGTGTGCGTACGCATATGCCTTGTTAAATGCGACTTGGTAGTGCAGCAGTAATCACATATATTGCATTTAAATCGTTTTCTGCTGGTGTGTTGCATTTGCAGGTGTCGAATTAAAATAGTCTTTTTGTTAGCATTGAAATTGCAGTTGTAGCAATAATACAGTTTTGTTTTTGAAGGTTCCTCAAGGCATACAAGCACATCCTTATTGATTTCCAAACAGTTATTGCTGATGATTTGCATGTTTGAAAGTTCTACTTTAATCTTATCGACTTGTAACTCCTCTTTAATTACACCTTGTTGTCGTAGGTTTCTTACAATCGTTTCGGTTTGTATGCAGAGTTGCTTGAATGCATATATTTCTTCAATAGCAATCATACATCTGTTACAAGTAATTGGATTTGGTGTGATGCTTAGATCCTGTAAGAAAGTTTATGTTACTCGATAGAATATAATCAGTTGTGCTTACAATCTTTGGTAGAAAGTTCAACAATTTGAATCGTAGCTTTAACTTATTGTTATTATTGAGAAAGTAATACTGCTCGGTTTCTACTATTTCTAGTGAACAAATTCGACAAACTTTTGTTGATTTTTTTCCCATATTTCCGTATATCTTGTTCACTTTTGCTCAAACAGTTACACTTTTACGTACTGTGCTTTTACCTATGGCTTTTACCAAAGAACTTTTGCTATATATATATATCATATATTGCAACTTGCTAGCAAAGTGTATGCTATAGATAGTGTACGCCATCTTTGTTCCATTTGCATACCACATAATTTTGGCAGTGTTCAATGCAACGTAGTTTTAGTTTTAACTTTGTGTTAGCTGTCTTTAAAAAAGAAATACAGGGTAATTGGGATTTAGTCATATAATCTTTCTTAAAAAGGATTTGTCAGGTTTAAGTTTAAAAATTAATAAAACAAGATGCGGTAATAAAGAGAAAAAGATAGCGCTTTGCATTCGTATTCACATATGAAAACTTCTTTCTTGATAAAATTCGAAGTGCTTACATAACTGTTGCATAGGCCACACACACTACAAAACGAATGTTAAGGGGTGGGGAATAAGGGTTAAATCTTAAGGCAGTATAAAATGTAACCTGGATGAATAATCATCTTATATGTAAACGTTATACTTATAAACTAAAATAAAGTGTTACAAATTATAAATAAATTATTACTTAACAACACATAACAATAACAACTGGAATTATCGCGAGATTTAATCTTGCAACCAAATGTAATACTACCCAGAAAACACAAACTGATAGTAGATTAACGGCCAATTCTCAAAAATATGGAATACATGATGGCGTGTTGGCAGTAAATGCCCGTTACTAGAGTTATTGGTAAGAAAAGAAATGAAAAAATAATTCAACGTTTGGAGTTAATCGGCACTTACCGGTATGTGCCGGTATCACAGTATAATGCTTTGAGAACATTATACTGTGCCGGTGCCGGTATTATCCCAGATAGCACGTAAGCTTACGGCAAGTTTGCTTTTAACTTGTCATGTCAAGCTTAAAGCAAGTTTCAAACATGAAGCTTGAATTAACCTTAAATCAAACTTGAAGCTTGGTTGGAAAGTTTGAAGCAAGTTTGCAAAATAAGCTTATTGCAAGTTTATTACCCAGGTAGCATGTAAGCTTACAACCAGTTTGTTTCTGACTTGGTTGTGCTTGCAATGTTAAACTTTCACTTCAACTATGAAACAAGCTTGTAATAAGCCTTGGTAATAAGCTTTAAAAAAATCGTAACAAGCTCTGCTATTATTTTGGCAACGGTGATATCCGAAAGTCGTCGGAATGCTTCGTTAAGTAGCTTAGCAGTAGCTTAGTCAATGCCCAAGCTAGTATACATTTGTACTGAATCAGCATATTTTTGCTCAAGTAAAAATACGTCAATACTTTTGTAACTGATTTCAGTACGTTTTCTTTAAATAATAATTATAACAAAGATTGATTTGAAAGGTGCGCCAAAGTATATTGTAACATCTTTTAATTGGCTAAAAAAATAGATACATAAAAATCGTAATGTTAGTTTTTCCTACGAATAAACATCCTTGGTCTATGCAGTTTTAAAATTCGTTATGTTCGAAGTTATTGCAAAAAGTACGTTAACCTAAAAAATCAGTATGTTTTTCTAAATAGCGGCAACGATGTTTGAACTTAGCCATTTTACCTTGTTTTTACCGTTGAATAGGCAGCTTACAATTTTTATTTTGTTATTGTTGCGGTTTGTTGTGTAACTACTGTTCTTCGAAAAAAGTAACGTGAGTATTTATTTTAAATCCTAACTGTAAAATGAATTAAATACACTAATCGAGTAATTCAATTTTTGTTGAGGTTATGTTATACACGTGTTGTAATAAAGTGTAGGACAACCATAAAAAACTTGTAAAAAACCATACTCCTTAATCTTAAATAGTGTGGAATGTTTTTATCACTGACCTCTATTTTCATTTTAACGGTCAATTTATATGACTACTGATGTATCGATTCTTTTATTAAATTCATAATTTTCAGTTACATATCTTGAAATGATTTTCTGTTTTAACAAATTATTAAAAAACCCCGAATGGGCATAAACATGTTTATAACCTGAAATCAAAAGTAACATATCTTAACATTTGTTAATAATTATATATATATTTTTGTATTAGTTCGATTAGTTGTATTAAATTCGACCAAATCGTTTTTCACTTATGCTATTTGTATTAACCACAGAAGAAGTAGACTAACAGCTAGTAACTTAGAAAATATATCATTTTATCTACAAGTTTTTATTCAGCTATAATTAAATTTTCAATTTTGTTTTTGTATTTGGTATTTTAATAAACGGATTCACATTTCTTTAAGGTGAACATACAACACATTATTAAGAAAATATACATTTACTTTTATTCCTTAGCATGTTTTTGTTCTAGTTCAATTCTTTTTTTTTAGAAATCAAAGAAATCGATCCAATGTGGAAACTCAGCAGGAAAAACTACTATTGCTTAACGATTTCTTCATATATAGTTTATACTGTTATGTTATTCCTTTTTTAGTTTATATTATATTATCTAACACAATGTATTTTTTTATATCTTAGTCCACTTTTTTTTGGAAAATAAATCGATTCAAAATGAAAAAAATGCTTAACACGCTTCTTTCAAGCTTGTTCAACATGGTTATTTCAAGTTTGCCCAACATAATTTTTTCCAGCTTGTCTAATAAGCTTTTTTCAAGCTTTATAAAATAAGCTTGTGGTAGCGGTAACTAGTAAGCTTGAATTATGCTTGATATAAGTTTCCAGACAAGTTTGTTTCCAGTCTACATGATTGTTAAAACAAGTTTGTTTTAACCTTGTATCAAACTGACTGTGCTATCTGGGATACTTTGTTTGTATATTATTTATTTATAACTGTTTACTTGAGTCTGCTTGAGTCTAAAAACTTTTACAGTGAAATATTTTAATGCTTCTTTTCACTTATTTTGTCAAACGGTGGTATAAGGAATCGGTTTTAATTATTTTGTCGTGTTATACGAAATATATTAAAAAACATCAGTACATTAGGCAGTTCAGTTTACCGGTAAGTCAGATTTCTATAAGTTATGTATGTATACGATGTATACTTTAATAAAGTGATATTTGCTTTATTGTTAATTTTTGCCTTTGTAGGTAAGATATGGGAATCTCAAAATTTAGAACACTCAAACGTGTCAAGTAGTAGTTATGCTGATTAACAACAATCAAGAAACAAAAGAATCATTTTCAGACTATTAAGAAAACTTCTTTAATGAAAGTGCTTACATCACCAATACTGACCAATACTTTCTAAGAAAAAGTGAATTTATACTTATGTGTATCTAAAAACCCATTTACAAGACCTTGAACATTAACGTTCAAAAGTCTATAAACATTAATTAAGTACAATCGTTGGTAGATTCAGATGTAAAGGACGCAAAGTCAATCAATGTAAATACCCAGCAAACATGGTCACATCTTTATCACGTTTTATTTTAGTAGTTTTTAATCGTAAAGACGTTAAATAAGACGTAATCATCATGGGTATATAACGTTGGAAAGTCATAGTTTAAAGACGTCTTTTTTGATGGCACGAAGACGCCTTCTTTTCACGTCATATAAACGTCTTTTATACACGTCAAAGACGTCTTTTTTTAACGTCAAAAATGTTACAGGAAACGATTTTTTTAAGTGAAATTTGCGTCATTTGCTAGGTTTTATTAAAAAAGTTAATATACTGAAACAGACCGACAGTGTGAGAACCCTATAAAATGAAGCTGAAGTAATCACATGTGCCGAAAAAAAAAACTATTTGTTATCAGTGAAGCGAAACGAGGGCGACAAGTTAATCCGCTAGCATACAACCACCACATTCTGCAGGTGTCCAGCTAGTACGTTGATTCGTTCCACCGCTGTGGGAATGTCTTAAGAAATGAAGCAAATCAGTTCAATAAGAAAAATTTGGCGGTTTCGATTCAATCATGGGTTACAAGAAAAACAGTTTCAGATGGCTAGTGTAATATTACAAAAGCGACAAAGCGATTCTTGGCCACAAAAAGGCCGCAATGATCACCAAAAAGAACTGGATCGAAACCCACATGTTCGACCCATACCTAATTTATGTTCAGATTATGTAATACGTTTAAGCAAGATAATAATTTATTAGATCTAATTTTCCAATCTATATAGTTAGAACTATCATTAATCACTAGTTTAAGTCATAAACGCTTTCAATGTAAAGAGCTATCAACCTAGAACGAAAGTATGTAAAACAAAATTTGAGTAAAAATTTAAAGGTTGAAATTGTATAAACAGTCAGGCAATTGTAAAGATTATTAGCGTTATAGATGTGTTAAGATTAAACAAAAAATCTATGTTAAAGTAAAGTTTAACTATTCAATGCATGTTTATAGTCAGTAGCGCTTTAGTTCATTGTTAATTGCAAAGAAAGTTGCGGAATCGGTAAATTTTATTCCAGTTGAAACACCCAGCGCCATCTAGTAACGACGTGGCAATATCTTAACGGCAAAAAAGGGGAAAACGCCGCCTTCGGGAGAATGAGCAAGAAAAGCCAATTGTCAGATTTGGTACTGAGAGGGTTTAAAAACGTAACCTATAGAACCTTTAAGAGTGGAATCTTTAGAAACTCCATTACAATTACGACGAGAGTTTTTATCAGAAAAATTTATTTTAAAATCTGTAACAAAAAATTTTAAATTAGTAAAAGAAATTTGCAAACTAAACGTCTTCGATCTCTGCAACAAATATTGGGAGAAACGAAAATCTATTCCTCTTTGTGCAGCATTTAGAAAATGCAACAATCTTTTTACTGGTCTTGAAGAATTATATCCGAAAATACCATCGTACGAATTCTATCATCTTTCATTTATCCCAGAAGTTACCATACCTATCTACAGCAATACTTCCAGTATTTGCAAAAGCGTATTTATCGAAGAAATAACAAAATTACACTTTGATATTTGTATTTTCACGGACGCGTCAAAGTCTCAAGAAGGTACTGAAGCCGCCTTCCTAGTCAAAAATTCGCACGTTACAAGAAAGTATCAACTACCACCAGAGACATCCGTTTTTTCTGCTGAAGCATTTGCTATTCTTCAATCCATAGAATACATAAGTGAAATGAAATTTCAAAATGGTTTAATAATAACAGATTCTCTGTCAGCACTCTCTTCCATCAAAACCAGCTACAACCCAAATGAAAAAATAAACCCCATAGTCTTGCAAATCAAAAAATCACTTTATCAATTGCATTTAACGGAAATTAGTATTAAATTTATGTGGGTCAAAGCCCATAATGGTTTTTTTTAAACGAAGAAGTGGATAAGTTAGCAAAAGAAAGCGCAATCAATGGCAGAACAGTGCCGTTATACCTAAACCTAGAAGAGTGCATAAATTTAAGAAAATCCGCAACAAGAAAGAATTGGGAAGATTATTACAAACGTTACTGTATGGAACATCCTACGCAGTATACTTTAATACAATCAAAAATACCTATTAAAAATTGGCATCATTTTACTAATATCTGTAGAAAATACACAACGATAATTAACAGATTGAAGTTTGGACACGGCTGTTTTCCATCTCATTTAGCACGATCCATCTAGTCTATGTGAACTCTGCAAAGTGGAAGGAGATCATTTATTGTTTAACTGCAAAAAAAATATAATAGCATGTGATCGACTGTACCAGAATCTAATAAAAGTTGAAGGTGTTTATGCCCCAATAAACTTAAAATATGTGTTAAGTGTTAACAACAAGAAGATTTACAAGAGCATAATTTATTTTATATCAGAAACTAACTTTAAAATATGAAAACAAGTGAAAAAGTGTAGTGGCTGCATGGTGTAATACCAAAAGTCAAAAAAAAAAAAAAACGTAACCAATCAAAACAAAGCGTTTTTAGAAATAAGTCAAAATTGCGCACAATGAAGGAGGAGAAAGTTTTAAAAACCCTAACGCGAAGAAAAAAAGAGGATGATTGAATGGAGTTGCAGACTGCATACGGGAGTTCTTCTTTTGATCACGTCTCGCGAAAAGAGTTACTTAACTTAACTGAATTCAATTTGAGCTTCAATTTTAACCTTTTAATTGTGTAAACGTGTAATTATTTAGTGTTCAGTGATGTTTGTAAGAAAATTTGTTTAACTTCAATTTTGCTTTATGTCATACAGATTTTAACTTAAATTTTACACTTCGGATCGTTTGTTAGCTATTAAGTGAGCGTTAACGTGCGTCCAGTCAAGGCCAAAAAGTTGCGGTACCTAGTCTACAATTAAGGAATAGGCGCCATATAAAAAGGTCAGAAATTAAGTTAAATTTATTTGAATGTGCATTTATAAGTTTATTCGATTATTGTACGAGAGATACGATGAATTGAGATACTGGCTAACGCGATAAAATTGAGAATAATTATCTAACATCAATCTTCCCAGTAAACACACGACGTCCCAGGGACGTTCGTTTTATGTCCAAATGATGTCTTTACATCACGGGCTTTAAAACGGACCTCTTTTTAGGATGTTTTTGATAGGACGTCCTCAGGATGTCAATGAAGAACGTACGATGGGATGTCCTATGCGGAAAAACAAATTTGGGCGTTTGTCAATTCACTTTCCTTCTTGTTCTCTGAAAGATGTCCTATAAGGACATCGCAGCGATGCACACAGTTGTGACAAAAGAACGTTTTATGAATGTCTCTAGGACGTACACAGAACCAAAATGAGACGACTTTGGGACATTCAGTGATCCGCAACATCATGTCTCCGGGACGTCCTTGGGACATCTTTGTGTTTGTTGGATTAAGATTTAAACATTTTTTTTGTTGGAAACGGATAGAGCAAGTTTAATATATTTTTGTTTGTCTTTGGCAATTGACATGTTGCTTATCAAATTTGTTTTACTTCTTTTGCGCCGAAAGATTACGCTGAGAACACCTAAAGAATTGAGTCCAAACATCAATTATTTTGCGTCGGGATACGTTTTAATGTGCGTTCAGTCTGGTGTAAGTCTTCTTTAGATATGGCAGGAACAAGGTATCGCGAACGCAACAAACTGTCGAAAAAGTCCAGTTTGTAAACTGTGGATGCAAATTTCCAAAGGTGAAATCTCCACTTTAAAACTTTTACATCTGAAAAGGTGTGGCAACAATCGTTTGTTCGTTTTATATTAATGGATATTAAATATAATAATAACTGAGTGTTAATTATTTAATTTTGTCATCAATGCAAGGGAAATTGTTATCAAATTCAGAAGTGGGATAAAGAAACTAAAAACCGGGAGAGTTGGAAATGTGATACGAGTACGTAAGTGGTTTCAGGGGCATGAATTATCTGTAAACGTAGATAACCAAGTTTAGGGAAACTTCGGAGAAATTGTCTACAAGGTACAGAAGTTGATTTAGTCCTAGAAGATTATTACAGTCAGTAATGGCGTCCAAAAGTGTCATGGCGGACATTCCAGTAGAAGACGTGTCGTTTGGAGAAGGCGACCATGGCGCCTCTAGCGGTGTGATGTCATCAACAAAGATGGTTGCAGAAAATCAGCTAAAAGCGAGGCTAGAAGGCAAATGGCATGATCGGGAAAGCGTTAATTTGACAAATGTTTCGAGCGCAGATGTGTCAATGATGTTAACACAAATGCAACAGATGCTACAAATAATTAGTTGTGGACAGCAGTAATCTAACAGCATGGTGCTTCCAGGAGTAATAAGCGAATTTACAGGAAAAGAAGTATACAAGTGAGTGGATAGAGCAATTAAAGTCAACAAAGAAGTTGAATCGTTGGTCCGACGCATATGCCGTTGAAATTGCGCGGATGCATTTGAAGAGCGGAGTAAAGTCATAGTATTCGACGCGGCGGTTGATGATTCAATCATTTCAAGACTTTGAAGAAGCTTTCTGAAAAATGTTTTTAAGTAATGTTTGTTTGGCGAAGAAATGGGAAAGAATGCGTAATAGAATTCTACGAGAAAATGAAAACGTGGGTATGTACGTTCACGACAAACATATGCTGTGTGAATCATTAAAATTACCATTCAGCAAAACTAAAGAACAGTTACTATCGGGACTCTATAATGAAGGATTATTAATTAAGAATCACGAAAATATAGAGGAATTATTCAGCGACCTTCTTTCACAGCAAAGGATTATAACAATTCAGCAAAAATAGATCTGCGAGGACAAGGTCAGATAAAGAACATAAAATCACCAGAAACATCAAACCATCGTAATGTAAACACTGCAGGAGAATTATACCACAAAGCTGCGAAAAGTACTGTTTTGAAAACGGAAAACAAAACGTGCTTCAAGTGTAAACAAAACAGGCATTCAACTAAAGATTGCGTTATTCTGGTTAATGAACTGATTTGTTTTAAGTGTAAGAAACCTGGACATTTTAAAAGACAAATGTACCGGTGATAATGAAATGGTAGATAGATGACTGTGGTTCTAAAATTCAATTGAATCGCGTGTACAGATTGAATGTTATTGCGCAAATTGATCCCGGATCGTCGGCAAATACGATGACGGACTAGACTTGAAGTAGACGATGTCTCGGAAACGAAATTTTGTGTAGTTCCAAATACACGTTTACAGATAGTCCGGAAATTGCATACGTCCGAGTAGATGACAAATTGGTGTTCTATACTAGAAACGGATCAAGGTGTACACAAAAACTTTTAAAAACCAATTTCGAAGTTAGAGAATGTATTGTATGAAAAACGCCACAAAAATGATTCTCATGAACACTTTTAAACTGTATATTGACAAACGTTGACTACAACAAACGACGTATACAAGTTTTTTGATATTTTGTTCTACTTGGGTTTTACAAATTGCTTTATTCAGTGGCGGATTAAAGAAGGTTGGTGCCTGTAACACTTTCACGAATGGAGCACTTTAAAAAACAACATTTTACAGAGAACGAAAAGTAAAGATTTATTATTTTCTTATTTTAAGGTTTACAAATGTATCTAAATATCGCCAATATTAATTAAAATGGGTAACCTTTTCATAGAAATTAGACTTCGCCGAAGATGGTCGTAGGTCGGACGATTAGAAAAAAGTACTCTTCCGATTAGTCTATGCGCTTTGCGCCTCCTTTCCTTACAGATGACTAACGTACTGAACTTCTAGGCTAGAAAAAAGAAAATCCCAGACCCGCAATCCCTAAAGTACATTACAAAATAAAACACTTGTTCAAGTAAGAAAATGACAGTTTCGTTTATTAATTTCTTTTTTTTTGTATCGTTTATCTACGACAACCGACCCTCACAAAAGAAAATAGGTAGATCAGAGTCGAATCGTCGTTGTTTACAAAATTTTTACTGCTCCTGTGGCTACGCCACTGGTATCGTTATAATTATGACACAAATACTAAAAATACAAAACAACAAATCTAAATCTGGAAACAGGTATTTGAATATACCGTCACAATTTACTAACGGTAGCAATAGTTATAAATACGTCCGCGTAACTGATTTGATTGACGACAAATTCGCTAGTCAGATATATACATGGGATTATCTTACCCGGTCGCATCACATCAAACTTCGACGCATACTTTAAATCTCTTTACATCTAATATAATTTAAATTTATGAGGGTTAAGTAATAATATTGAAGTTTATAAAAGTTAAGTGATAAACGAAGGAAAAGATAACAATTTACTAAGCGCACATGACCAAGAACATAGTTTATAATTACATTAATTAATTCATTATCTGAAACATTCTGACAATCGACGAGCAGTTAAATTGTTGCAAGCGGGAAGCGATTCGAACGGCCCAACAGCACGCGATCGAGTTACGGTCTGTACAGCGTTCTTTCCCCGGTTTATACACCGTTGAAATGATTTGAAAGTAAATAGCTTTGGAAGAACTCCGCCGCAATTAGACCACCTCTACTTACGTACAGCGATATGCCATCAAAACTGAATTACAGACGCATGCCATAGAAGTTTAATTACAGGACCATCCCATAGAAGCTTAGTTACACGAGTATGCCGTGGAAACTACAATATGTGCTGATCAGAAATATATCTGTGCGTCGTCCCACGACTCACACATCCAAGATTGGTTTCAGATTTTACTAAAAAAACGCATCTATAAGCCAAATGTCGATTGATGACACAATCTAATTATCTTACCCATCCTTTTTTTAATTGAGTGAAGTTTTCAGTTGATAACATTTTTCTTCGGTAACCTCGTGAATATCTGCTTCGTGTTGGGTTTATAGGCAAATTATTGTTATTAATATATATAAATAAACCGAAAACGGTGGAAGAACATAGAAGCCTATAACAGTGAATGCAAGCGGGCGAGAGATGATGAAGCAAACAAAAACTATTTTACTTATAAATAACTGAATTGACCAATAATTTAAATTAAAAATAAAGCTTGGAATACAATGAAGGTGAAGCTAATGCCCTTTTAACGCGAACAAAAGTTAAAATCGTGCTACGAAATTGGCGCAGAACACTTAAAATTTATCAGTCATCACTTTTATTGCACTTTTTTTAGGTTATGGTTTAGAACGCATTCACGTAACAATTGTACGAAGTTCTTCCTACATGTGCGTATTTTTAACATTGGTCGGCGTCAAGAACGCGTTAGTTTCGCGTCCATTGTACTCTAGGCTTTAAGGTTGACTAGCAATTGTTCACAAGCTACATATATTTAAAATACATTATTTTGAACTAAATTGAACAGTTTATTGTTGTATTACAATAATGGGCGTTTAAGTCACGCAGAAAAGCTCCGCCCACAAGTCTTTTACAAATTACGTAAAGTATTGCATTTGAATCGTTATTCACCAGAATGCCTACGCATATGCTTTTTTAACGATGCCATTCGGTTACATTTATGATTACATATATTGCATTCAAATGGTTTTTCACCAGTGTGCGTACGCATATGCCTTTTTAAATGCGACTTGGTGGTAGAGCAGTAATCACATATATTGCATTTAAATGGTTTTTCACCAGTGTGTGTACGGATATGCTTTTTTAAATCTGACTTGGTGATACAGCAGTAATCACATATATAGCATTTAAATGGTTTTTCACCAGTGTGCTTATACATATGTCCTTTTAAACCCCATTTGGTGCTACCACAGTAATCACATATATTGCATTTAAACGGTTTTTCACCAGTGTGCTTATACATATGCATTGTTAAAACCGAGTTGGTCCTACAGCAGTAATCACATATATTGCATTTAAATGGTTTTTCACGAGTGTGCATTTGCATGTGCCTATTTAACTGCGACTTGGTGGTATAGCCATAATCACATATATTACATTTAAATGGTTTTTTACCAGTGTGTTTATGCATATGTGTTTTAAAATGTCGGGCATAGATACTACAGTAGTCGCATATATTGCATTTAAATGGTTTTTCACGAGTGTGCATTTGCATGTGCCTATTTAAATGCGACTTGGTGGTATAGCCATAATCACATATATTACATTTAAATGGTTTTTTACCAGTGTGTTTATGCATATGTGTTTTAAAATGTCGGGCATAGATACTACAGTAATCGCATATATTGCATTTAAATAGTTTCTCACCAGTGTGCTTAAGCATATGCACTTTTAAAGACCACTTGACATTAGTGCAATAATCACATAAATTGCATTTAAATGGTTTTTCACCAGTGTGCTTGCGCATATGAATTATTAAACGTGCCTTGATGGTACAGCAGTAATCACATATATTGCATTTAAATGGTTTTTCACCAGTGTGCTTATAGAGATGCCTTTTTAAAAGTTGAACATAATTAGTACAGTAATCGCATATATTGCATTTAAATGGTTTTCTACCACTGTGTTGCACTTGGTGTCGAATTAAAATCGTCTTTTTGTTGGTATTGAAGTTGCAGTTGTAGCAATAATACAGTTTTGCTTTCGAAGATTCTTCAATGCATTCAGGCACATCCTTATTGATTTCCAAGAGATTATCGCTGATGATTTGCAAGTTTGAAAGTTCAACTTTAATATTATCGACTCGCAAATCCTCTTTAATTACACCTTGTTGTCGTAAGTTTCTTACAGTCGTTTCAGTTTGTATACACAATTGCTTAAATTCATATATTTCTTCAATGGTAATCATACATCTGTTACAAACAATTGGATTTGGTGTGACACTTAAATCCTGTAAGACAGTTTGTTACTCAATAGAATATAATTAGTTATACTTACAATCTTTGGTAGAAAGTACAACAATTTGAATTGTAGCATTAAGTTATTGTCGTTATTCAGAGAGTAATGTTGTTCGGTTTGTACTATTACTAGTGAACAAATACGACAAATTTTTGTTGATTTTTCTCCCATATTTTCGTAGATCTTGCTCAGTGTAGTTGCACCCTTTGGTTGCATCCAAAGAGCCCAAAGCGTTCCACCAATATGAAATGAGTTGCACTTTTATTATCTTTCGTATTATCAGCACGTTGCTAGCAAGTGTCTGCCATACCACAGAACTTTGGCAGTGTTTAATGCACCCTAACTTTAGTTTAACCTTTGTGTTAATTTTTATTAAGAAAGGGATACAGGGTAACTATAGCACGTGAGTGAGTTATGCTACGAAAATTTTTGACTAGAGAAAGGTACATTATTATTTGTGCTGTTTTTTTTGAAAAATTGCGTTTTTTTAAACAAAATTAAAATCGCCAGAAATATAACGTTGGTACTATATATTGCCTACTAAATTGTAAGAGAGATTCTCACTATCGTAAGAAGGATTCTCATTCCGAGTTACTGAAAAAATTGCATTATTTTTAATTTACGCATTTTATTTATTTTACTTTTATCGGGGCTCAGAAAATATTTACTTCATATAAATTTCCAAAAAGGTGCGATTTTTTCGCTATCATTAGCTTGCCATATTAACTATATAATTTTAATGGTTAGAAACTAAATTACTCTTAGCAGTGGTGGGTAAAATAGTTTGGAAAATACATTTAAGATGGAAAATACAAAATACCCAAACAGCAATGTAAGCTTGTATCAAGATTGCAGCAAACTTGTCGTGACAACTATAAAACTTGCAGCAATATTGTCGTAACAAGTTTGGAGACTTGCAGCAAGTTGGCTAAGGAAGCAATAACAAGCTTGTGGCAATACCTTGTCGCGACAAACTTGCAGCAATATTGTCATGACAAGTTTGGAGACTTGCAGCAAGTTTGCTGCAAGTTTCGACAAACTTGCAGCAATATTGTTAAGTCTTGCCATGACAAGATTTGAATTTGCAGAAATGTTACAGTCCCCTGTCATCGCAAAGTTTAAAATTTGTAAAAATGCTATTGAAACATGTAATCGCAAGACTTACTTACTTACAGACATATTAAAGTTACTTGTCATGGAAATTCGTCAAACTTTCAGTAATATCGCTATACTTTGAAGCAAGGTACAAAGAAAAACAAAGAATTATTTTGCTTACTGATATTGTAATTAAATAAAGACTTGTTTCTACAAACTAAGTTACAACTTCATTAGGTATTGTCTATTTGTTTTAATTCTGTTCCATTTCCACCTGTTCTATTCATCGCTAGGTTTGACCTGAAACATAAAATTAAGAATAACCTTAATTGCTCATTTGATGGTAATGTTAATTAAGCTAAACGCATGCAAAACTTTAATAATTTAAAATCATATTATTACACAATACACAGCATACATCAATAGTCTCAAACTTGGTTACTAGTGTTTGCAAAATAATTTAAAATTGTTAATCGAATATAAGTATACAAACCTAAGATGCAAACCAATAAGTGCACTAAAATGCAATAATACTTACCTAAAAAGTCTACGATGAGTAAACACAGAACTAAATAATAATTGTGTTAGAATACAAACACCATGTAAATAACAGACATGACTTTCATTAACATAAAAATGGCGAGACATGCGCCGGTATTTATGCGTTTACGCCTGCGTACTGTAAATTTAAAAAAAAAAGTTTTCTGCAAGCTTGCAGCAAGTTTGCAGCAAGCTACTCAAATTTCTCAAGCGCGTGTCGTCAAAGTTGCCAATATTACCAATATTGCTGCAAACTTGCATAAAGATTCGTAAACTTGGCAAGGAAAAAGCAAGCTGAAAGCAAACTTGCTGTAAGTTTACATGCTATCTGGGTAGGTTAATTAAATGTATTTAAAATACAAAATGGAAATAGAATAGAACATTGTTATTTAAAATAAAAATGGAAAATTGCAGTGTTGTAACAGATACTGTTTTTTAGTATGTAGATACAGATACAGAAACTTTTCATAAATTGTATCTAGATACAGTTACTGGTTCAGCTAAAAACACAATAACTGTATCCCAGCAGCACATTACGTCTTATTGACGTCAAGATTACAAGACGTCATTAAGATGTGTCAGTGTCGTCATATGACATCAGTGTGTTGCCTGGGTTTTAAGCAAAATATTCATTTCTCAACCTTAATCGTATAAAAAAATACAAATTTACAAATAAAGCTTTTTTGTTTTAAAATTAATAGCATCCCAAACAACACATTGGTATAAAAATCGTATAAATGTCCGCCGAATAGACGTTTATTAGACATTAAAACGGTTTTAAACGCGTTATTAACGTTTATTAGACGGACATTTAGACGTTTTTTGTACCAATGTGTTGTTTGGGATGTTAAATGTCTCGTCATTATATTTCGACGTAGAGTTAATAGTAAACTACTAACACTAAAAAGTTTCTTCACTTCTTTGCTCTATTTAAGCTGATGAAAAAATTCAGAGTTGCTAATTGACTTTGTCGCGATTCACTGCATAAACCATAAAAGTTCCACAATTTTTTTAAGTATTATGAATTTGGTTTGTTGGCATAAATGCTAACACGTCACATTTCTCAAGTAATACTAGATTATATAAAATGTTCATACACGGTTTTCCCCAAAATTCCACAACAGTTTATAATACCCACAAATACCCGCTACTACATAAAATCTCCAAATTTGGTAGAATTCTACTAGAATTGACGACGCTGAAAGAATTGTACTCATAAAACACCGAATACAAAGTCTACAAATTTAAATTGTAATGCACATGATAGACTGACAAAAAAAAACTAACGCGGTGTTCAGTAAAAACTTGAGTAATTTACAATTTGAGCAAGGAATAAAGTATCTAAGTATCTAAACTACTCAGATACTACGAAAAATGTATTTTGATACAGTTACATTTTGTCCAGTGTATCTAGATACTTCACAACACTGGAAAATTGGTATTTTAAATAAATTATAAAATGCAAAATAAATTTATTAAAGTGCATATTATAAACCACCCAAAAAATGAAATTATTTGCTTTGATCAATAACTATTTTTCAAACGGTTTATCGTTCATAGACTTTCGCTTTGGTATCATTATCATACCTGCATGTGAAATCAACCTCTCCATTGGCGCCGAAGAAGGTACCCATACAGCACCCAATATCCTGAGGATGTCAGTTTCTTGGCCAATTCATAGATGTATGTCCCGGCTATTTAAACAATATTCATGGGATATCATAAAAATGATATATTTAAGAGGTCATTAAAACTATATCGTAGGATATCTTTCACTGGCTTTTCAGCGTTTAAGCTAATGCTTCACGCTTTTGTTTCGTTTTGTGCTGTGATCTTGATTGTTACGTACGTAAGAAAAGAATGAAAAAATATTGATTGGAGTAACCCAGTGAACACATGACTTTAATATGACGGCATATAAAGGTCATATAGAGATCATTAATTTTTTACGTAAATATGACGTAATGATGACTTAATTCATGATTTCAATATGATGTCATATTGAATTACATCATGCTGGCATTAAATTTGACTTTGAAATGATGTCATTTTTATGACTTTTGTTACGTAAAACTGATGTAATATTTTAATCACATTGTAATGTTATGTAATTTACGTAATATGTAAGTCATACAATTATAGGCATAACGAGTCATTATTATGACGTAAAAGTGACATCATAAGTCAATCATATTCTTACGTAAGAAACAAGTATTACGCAGGCGAGCAGTTTTGAACTCTTTGCTTGTGGCACTTGTCTCAGCACGACAGAACCAAAGACTTTTTCAAGATACCTGCGTTTATAATATGCATAATATATTAGTAACAGAAATTTTGCGGAACAAAATTTGATAAACAACACGACCTTGAATTTATAGTCGATAAAGAATCAGATTACGAGGGATCAAAAAATTTATAATCACAAAGTCTTACCGATTGAAATGGAAATAACGAATATGAATTAAAATAGATAATATAAAAATCGAACTAAAAAAAAACATTCTATTTGTTACTATCTATGAGAGGAGAGTTATGAAAATGTAATAAAATGCACCCCCACGGTTTTTACTCTGAATTGAATTATTCTGTTAATAA
Source organism: Aquatica leii (assembly GCA_035610365.1). NCBI lineage: Eukaryota > Metazoa > Arthropoda > Insecta > Coleoptera > Lampyridae > Aquatica > Aquatica leii. The sequence continues at coordinate 14,188,681 of CM069438.1, forward strand.
CTTAAATTTTATTATAATTTTCTTTTGAGGTGACAAATTATGATTGATTGTTCGATCTGCTACTACTGTATTATAAACTTTTTGTAATTAAAAATTATTTTCTACTTTTTAGTTCGATTAGCTATAAAAGCGTGTTTTTTTCAGTTTTAATAAACTATTATTTTTATACAAACGTGCTTTAATATTAAACAAAATGTATTTACAATACGATAAGTCGTAGTAGCTCATTTTTCACCTTCTTTCGATTCATTTTCATCCGTATATAAATTGATTAGCAGAATTTATTTGTTCACAATATGAAGAGAGGAATTTTAGATAATATACATAGTTTAAAAACAATATAATCCGACAAGATAGCAAAATTCTGTTCTTGGCTAGAACTAAGAGGAAATTATAAAATAAATAACACAAAAACGTGTTATCAAAGGTATATAATAATAAAAATAACAATTATTTATTGTAACACATTTCAGATGTAATCAAGACTATTTTTGCCATCAGCAGTGAAAACGATTTTGAATTAATTGTCACAGAATGGTTTTGTTTAGCTGCCACCAGAATCAAATATAAGAAAAACGAAGAAAATTATTGTTATACAATATAATACAAGTTTATATTTCAATAAAGAAGTTTTTATTTTTTTATACCAAAAAGTGGATAATACATACGAAAATAGTATACATATATAATTATATATACAGTAATTATACATACTCTTCATGATGTATAAGGTATATTTTATAATATATTAATTATGCAGTATCTATATAAACAAATTTATTAATGTAACAATTGTGATATCAGTGAATTGTAGGCAGTTCTTTCTACATGTGCGTATTTTTGACATTGGTCGTCAAGATCGCGTTCGTTGTATTCTAGGCTTTAAAGTTGACTATTCTCTGTACGGCAAAAAGATATAGTTAAGTTCCTCCCATCAACTAGGCGCTAAATTTGAATAAATTTTTTTTATTGGTTAAAATTTTCAAGTCCTTATTACAACAAACAAAAATGACATACTTCAGTTTGACCTGAGTTTAACGTTCGACATTTTGGTTAATTTATTCGCAGTTTTAAGGTTTGTTATTTCCATTCATTTGACGAAATAGTATTTTTCAATACTTTGAAAGACATTTGTGTATATTCGTGTGGAGGATGACTTCTTCCTCTGAATCATCCTTTTTTTTATACAAAATGTTATTTAAACTGTCATAAAATATGTCATAATTTTAGTTCGTCAAATTTGTTAATAAGTAAACATTTAATGAAGCCCTTATTTATACGCGTTTGAAATGTTTAGTTGTTCCCTCCAAGTGTCATTTGATATATTTTAAAAATAAATCGTGTAACTAAATTAACAAATAAAGTTGTAAACGTATTTATTTGTTATAAGTAGAAATTTATAATTTATAAGTTTTCCTATGTACTTTAATCTTTAATGCCTATATTATACATTACATAATTTTTGAATTTTCGCGCTGTTACTAATTTGAGCCGTGTAAACTTGTCTCTTCATACATTGGTTTAAATTATCATACAAAATTGAAGGAGGAGCTTAACTCTATCTTTTCGCTGTACAGGGTTTAGTAGTTCTTAACAAGATTTAAAATACGTTATTGTGAACTAAGTTAATCATTTTAATGTTACGCCACCATTTTCTGTTGTACTACAATAATTGGTGTTTTACCCAACGACGTCGAAATACAGTGACTCAATAAAGTCTGCATACAGCTGCCGATTGTTACTAAAAATTTGTTTAAAAAAATTTTAGTAGCTCTTAATTAGAATTTTTCCTTTTTAATAAAAGAATCAATATGTTTCTTACGAACACACAAACTTTCAGAAACAAATAAAAATTATATAGAAACATAAAAATAAAAATGTAAATTTTTGTCACAAATACTTAACAATAAAGTCTGCATACAAAACATAACTATTTCACAAAGTGTTTAAGATATCACGTTTGCTATGGATTTACCTTGTTTTCTAGAAGTTGTCATTTGTTTTGCAATTATTAACTTGTCTCAGAAATAAGTTTGGTGCATAAACTTTCTTAAAATATCAACTATGTCGCCTAAAAAAGAAAATGTTGTTAAAAAAGGATGCGAATTATCAATAGACGCGCGAGAACTAATTATAAAACTTCACTTCGAAGGAAAGGCATTACGCAAAATAGGACAATTAATGGGAAAATCGCATGCTACAATTCAGCGAGTAATTAATAATTACAAAGTCACAGGAAGCTTAAAATCAAGATCCCGAAGTGGAAGATCCAAAATACAAAGCAATCGGGAAGAACGATATTCTAAAAAAAATGAAAATTAACCCAAAAATAAGTGCGGTAAATATTGCGGAAGAACTTGCCGATGAACATAATAAAAATGTTAGTGCCGAAACAGTGAGAAATGTTTTAAGAAAAGGGAATTATCATGGCCGTGCAAACCAGTAAAAAGTGAATTTTATTTTGGAACGGCCATGCGCACTCGATAGAATTTTTGTTTTCATTTACATAACCTTACATTATATATAAAATCAACTTTCCTCAAAAAACACCTATAATTACTTAACCTTAATTAGTAGATACTAATACCAGTTCTGACAAGTGCTTTAACAAGCTCTAACTATTAAACTATAGTAAAAATGTTTCTTTGCCAATATTGCGATAAAAAATATGTAGTCGAAAAATCATTAAAACGACATATAAAAACTTTGCATGGTGATGAATATGAATCTTACTGCAATGCTGAAAGAACTGCTAAGTATGATGAATTAAGAATTTTATAGGTATAGTTTATTATGGTAGTTTAACATTTTAGGTATAAATTCAACTGTGAAAACTGTGAGCATATTTGATGTACAAATAATGTAAGGTTACCAGAATACACATGGACTTTCAACTTTTTGAGGAAAGTTGATTTCATAATAAAATATGTAGTATTCTTTCAATTAGATTAATAAGTTTATAATGTAAGGTTATGTAAATGAAAACAAAAATTCCATTGAGTGCGCATGACCGTTCCAAAATAAAATTCATTTTTTACTGGTTTGCGTGTGGCAAGACGAAAACCATTTATATCAAAAGTGAATAGACTTAAGCGGATGGACTTTGCTAAAAAGTTTTCCAAACACACGGAAGAGTTTTGGAAACGTGTAATTTTTAGCGACGAGAGCAAATTTAACATATTTGGATCAGATGGCCGTCAGCATGTCTGGAGACGTCCCAATTCTGAATTTGATGTAAAGAACACATGGTCGACAGTGAAGATGGGAGGAGGCAACGTAATGATGTGGGGGCGTATGGCAGCTAATGGCGTAGGGAAGTTCACATTTATAGGAAGTACAATGAACAAGTATGGTTATTTAAAAATCCTAAAGGAAAATCTACAGGATAGTGCCAACAAATTGGGATTATACAATAACTACATCTTTTAGCAGGATAATGATCCTAAACATTCGTCGTACCTGGTGAAGGAATGGTTATTGTATAATGTTCCGAAACAGCTCCACACACCCCCACAATCACCTGATAGAGCATCTATGGGAATTGCTCAATCGGAGAGTACGAAAATACTCCATTAGTTCGAAACAAGCCTTAAAAGAAAAGTTACAGAAAGAATGGGACAAAATTACTGCTTCAGACACGTCAAAATTAGTTTTAAATATGAAAAAACGTCTTGAAGAAGTTATAAAACAAAAGGGTTATTCAACAAAATATTGAACTACCACTTTATAGTTTTGTTATATTATATTTGTTATTTTGTATGCAGAGTTTTTTGTTGTTCATTCATTTAGTTTAAGTATATTTCATTTTATTTTTAAATAAATTATGTTATGCTGTGAATTTGTTTAAGACTGGTTTCTACTCGCATTATATTTGATTTAGAAAAATTAAATTAAATTAAAATGTTATTTAATGACTACATGAAATTTATAGATTATTTTGCATGTGTATGCAGACTTTATTGAGCCACTGTATATAGACTAAATATGTTGCTCAAACATAGGCAGGTCGTTTGAATGCAATATGTGCAGGGGACGTGCTCTCCATTCACCGTACCACGTTAAACGGAACCTTAAGCAATGACGAAGAATATAAACAAGAACGTTTATCCAACAGATAAATGCGTATAATTGTATTTATACAATGACAAAAACAACACGCCACTGGTTTGTTTACACATTGACATGTTTAGTTTACAATCCATAACCTAACTATATTGAAATCAAAATATGTCTACATAAAATAAACGTACTGCACCTTAATCGTATATTTTTGAAAATAAATTACGTTTTAACAAGTAATTAACAAACACAGCCTCCAAATTTAAGGATTTACACTCTAAAGTATTTCTGCGATTCGCACCTTTTAAAATGTGACCAATCACAAAGTGGACCTGACCTTCGAATTTAAGGTCTAAATTCGAATGCTTTGTTTTATTTTTCCTTTACCCGCCTGTAGTTGTTGGCTTCAAAACAAAACGCTTCGTTGAGTCTATATCTTTCGATCTCTCTGGTTTTACCATGCCAATGTATTTGTAGGTCGCGCAGAAAAGCTCCGCCCAAAAGTCTTTAACAAATAAGTATTGCATTTGAATTGTTATTCACTAGTATGCTTACGCATATGTTTTTTTAAAGCATACAATGTATTGCTACGGTAATCACATATATTGCAGTTATATGGTTTTTCACCAGTGTGCACACGCATATGAGTTTTTAAATGTGACTTGTTGGTACAGCAGTAATCACATGAATTGCATTTAAATGGTTTTTCACCACCAGTGTGCGTTTGCATATGTTTTTTTAAAGATGACTTATAGTTATATCTATGATTACATATATTGCATTTAAATGGTTTTTCGCCAGTGTGCCTATGCATATGCTTTCTTAAATCCGACTTGGTATTACAACAGTAATCACATGTATTGCATTTAAATGGTTTTTCACCAGTGTGCTTGCGCATATGAATTATTAAACGCGCCTTGGTGGTACAGCAGTAATCACATATATTGCATTTAAATGGTTTTTCAGCAGTGTGCGTTTGCATATGGTTTTTTAAAGATGACTTATGGTTACATCGATGATTACATATATTGCATTTAAATGGTTTTTTGCCAATGTGCCTAGAAATATGCTTTTTTAAATACGACTTGGTAGTACAGCAGTAATCACATATATTGCATTCAAATGGTTTTTCACCAGTGTGCTTGCGCATATGAATTATTAAACGCGCCTTGGTGGTACAGCAGTAATCACATATATTGCATTTAAATGGTTTTTCACCAGTGTGCTTATAGAGATGCGTTTTTAAAAGTTGGACATAATTAGTACAGAAATCGCATATATTGCATTTAAATGGTTTTCTACCAGTGTGTTGCACTTGGTGTCGAATCAAAATCGTCTTTCTGTTAGTATTGAACTTACAGTTGTAGCAATAGTACACTTCTTCAGGCACATCCTTATTGATTTCCAAGTAGTTATCACTGATGATTTGCAAGTTTGAAAGTTCGACTTTAATGTTATCGGCTTGCAACTCCTCTTTAATTATACCTTGTTGTCGTTGTATACACAGTTGCTTAAAATCATAGATTTCTTCGATGGCAATCCTACATCTGTTACAAACAATTGGATTTGGTGTGACGCTTAGATCCTGTAAGAAAGTTTATGTTACTCAATAGAATATAATCAGTTGTACTTACAATCTTTGGTAGAAAGTTCAACAATTTGAATTGTAGCATTAACTTATTGTCATTCTTGAGAAAGTAATACTGCTCGGTTTCTACTATTTCTAATGAACAAATTCGACAAATTCTTGTTTTTTTATCCATATTTTCGTAAATTTTGTTCAAAGTCAGTTGCACGTTTATTATCTTTTGTGTCTGCCATACCATAGAACTTTGAGTGTTCAATGCACCGCAGTTTAAGTTTTAACTTTTTGTTAGTTGGTATTAAAAAAGAGATTCACGGTAATCATAGACGGTTTTGTTACGCTATAAAACTGTTTTAATTTGTTAAATTATGTAACTAAATAAAGTAGCATTGTAGTGTGAAGACATCAAAAATAAAATTAATGATGGTAAATATATAGAATCACAGCCGATAATCATTAGAAAACTTTTTTTTGTATAAACAATTTTCATTATATATATATTTCTACATAAAGTGAGCTTGCATTTACACTAACAAGAGTTTTAAAAAAAATTCAGCGGCTCAGCTCTTATTAGTGCACATAACATTATGCTACTTTTTAATTGGAAGCATCATGTTTACATCTATTTGTTCGTTATGATTTGATCTTGGTATGTTAAGTTTTATTACCATATAGCAGAATCTGAACTTGAGAGGTCACTATATGTCTTTGTAGTGTCGTTAACCATTTGTCTATTTTGGCTTCAGTTTTAATTCATCATACGAGTAAACATCCTTGCAAATTACTAACAACTTTATAGTTTCCTACATGTGAATATAATTCGTACATAACTCCACTACTACTAGACGGAGTTGGTCACATATTTTACATACGAATTTAACGCCCGAATAGAAAATAACCAAGGATATTTTTACTTCTACGTCACAAACCCTACATACCTAACTTCCTGAATGCCTAACTAATGAATTAAAAGTGAAGCTAATACCGGTCATTTGCAGGGGAAACAAAATATCGTTATGTGATTGTTTCAAGACATTACAACGATAGTATGTCGTGAACCAATCACATAATGACTTAACTTTTATCATTGCAACGGTAGTTCGCCGGTTATCGCTAGAGGCACTAGAATCTTAAATTGAATCGTTTATAGCTGATTTTTTTGAAATTAGAATAGTATATTAAAGCACACGTTGTTACAGAATGAACTTCTATATTTTTTTTAACTCGTTCCACATTCTCTTGAATATTATCTTTTAAAAATTCGACAACTTTGATGTTTGGAGTCATTTATTGTTTTGTTATCTAATTTAGCTTTTGATCATTCTTAACGTTTTGTCTTAATTTTTCAATCTCAAATTTTTGTTTGAGTGTATTACATCGTTTTCGCTGAATTTCGGATCTTCTTTTAGCAGCTAGAACTTAATTATTTTAGATTTGACGAAGTATGAAGGAGTTTTCATTATTAGTTGAAGGCGGTGTTACCGGAGAATTTGTGGTAGATTGTTTTAGGCGATCTCTATGTTTTTTCGTTTTTTCTCTCCATATCTTTCTGACAGCTCTTTGCTCTTTATTAGTCATGTGTTGAATACTCCTAATTTGTCCTTTCTTTCTTTTTAGAATATTTTTGTTTTTCTTTCTCTTTTAATACAGCATTCTTGATCGGGTCATTTTTAATTCTTTGATAGCGCAATCTTTCAGCTTTTTTTCTATTCTCTCTTCCATAGTTTGCTTTTCTTCCGTTTACCATGATACCGATTTGTATTTAACAAAAACAAGTATCTAAAATAAATTAAATGAAGCGTTAAAATAGCAAATTTTAGCTAGGTATATTTTTTGTGATTTCCCTGGATTATATTTCCCCTGGCATAAAAACTACCAGAGGAGTGACAAAATTGTACATAACTTTGAAATACTATTAAATATGTAACTATTACCACAATTAAAAGTAATTCATGAAACATGTGCACAAGGACCTTTGTTTCTGACAAATACACAATCAAACATTAAAACTTTAAAAAATATACTTACCAGAGGAAATACTGCAAACACTGGCAAAACGCAACTTTAAGACAGCACAAAGATAACTAACGCGTTTAGTGTGAAAATATGTCCAACCGCGTTAGCTTACAGCTAATATGACTTTGTTTACAGCGCACTTCTTACGGTTAAGATATGAGTTTATTATTTTTGTGCAAGATTAATTTAAATACTAATATATTTTTACAATTTAATTTACAAGAATACGTTTGGATTTGTATTTAGTTATGAATTAAGATTAGAAGTAACATTATATCAGTTAATGATAAAATATAGACTTAAAATTCTAATGGAAATCGTTAATGATGCAAGCCAGGGGATTACGCATTTTACGTTATTTTCAATATTAATGTCTAAAGTTAAATACTTATCAGAATTGTATTATATGGTCCAAATAAAAGGCAATATTCTTTATAACTTACGGATATAACAGAATAAATTATTAAATTTGGCATAAAGTTTATCAATCACAATACCATATAGTCACCCATATGCCTTGATAAATGATAGTTGATGGTACAGCAGTAACCACATACATTGCATTTAAATGGTTTTTCACCAGTGTGCTTACGCATAATATGCTTTGTTAAATCCGAGTTGGTGGTCCAGTAGTACTCACATATATTGCATTTAAATAGTTTTTCACCAGTATGCTTATGCATATGCACTTTTAAGACCAATTTGGTGGTTCACCAGTAATCACATATTGGATTTGAATGGTTTTTCACCAGCGTGCTTAGACATATGTGTTTTTAAATTTTCCATTCGGTTAGTACAGTAATCACATACATTGCATTTAAATGGTTTCTCGCCAGTGTGCGTATACATATGCCGTTTCAGATGAGCCATGTCTATACTACTATAATCACATATATTGCATTTAAATGATTTTTCGACATTATGCCTACGCATATGCTTCTTTAAACGTGTCATTTGGTTACAACAGTAATCACATATATTGCATTGAAATCGTTTCTCGTCGATATGCGTACTCATATGCCTTGCTAAAAGAGAGTTGGTGGTACAGCAGTAATCACATATATTGCATTTAAATGGTTTTTCACCAGTGTGCTTATACATATGTTCTTTTAAACCCCATTTGGTGCTACCACAGTAATCACATATATTGCATTTAAACGGTTTTTCACCAGTGTGCTTATATATATGCATTGTTAAAACCGAGTTGGTCATACAGCAGTAATCACATATATTGCATTTAAATGGATTTTCACTAGTGTGCACACGCATATGAAGTTTTAAACGCCACTGGGTGGCACAGCAGTAATTACATGTATTGCATTTAAATGGTTTTTCACCAGTGTGAGTTTGCATATGTTTTTGTAAACCTGCCATTTGGTTACATCTATATTTACATATATTGCATTTAAATGGTTTTTCACGAGTGTGCATTTGCATGTGCCTATTTAAATGCGACTTGGTGGTATAGCCATAATCACATATATTACATTTAAATGGTTTTTCACCAGTGTGTTTATGCATATGTGTTTTAAAATGTTGGGCATAGATACTACAGTAATCACATATATTGCATTTAAATAGTTTTTCAGCAGTGTGCGTACGCATATGCATTTTTAAACGCGAGTTGGTGGAACAACAACAATCACATATACTGCATTTCAATGAGTTTTCACCAGTGTGCATTTGCATATGCTTTTTTAAAAGCGACTTTGTGGTACCGCAGTAAACACATATATTACATTTAAATGGTTTCTCACCAGTGTGCTTAAGCATATGCACTTTTAAAGACGACTTGACATTAGTGCAGTAATCACATGTATTGCATGTAAATGGTTTTCTACCAGTGTGTTGCACTTGGTGTCGAATTAAAATCGTCTTTTTGTTGGTATTGAAGTTGCAGTTGTAGCAATAATACAGTTTTGCTTTCGAAGATTCCTCAATGCATTCAGGCACATCCTTATTGATTTCCAAGAGATTATCGCTGATGATTTGCAAGTTTGAAAGTTCAACTTTAATATTATCGACTCGCAACTCCTCTTTAATTACACCTTGTTGTCGTAAGTTTCTTACAGTCGTTTCAGTTTGTATACACAATTGCTTAAATTCATATATTTCTTCAATGGTAATCATACATCTGTTACAAACAATTGGATTTGGTGTGACACTTAAATCCTGTAAGACAGTTTGTTACTCAATAGAATATAATTAGTTATACTTACAATCTTTGGTAGAAAGTACAACAATTTGAATTGTAGCATTAAGTTATTGTCGTTATTCAGAGAGTAATGTTGTTCGGTTTGTACTATTACTAGTGAACAAATACGACAAATTTTTGTTGATTTTTCTCCCATATTTTCGTAGATCTTGCTCAGTGTAGTTGCACCCTTTGGTTGCATCCAAAGAGTTCCACCAATATGAGATGAGTTGCACTTTTATTATCTTTCGTATTATCAGCACGTTGCTAGCAAGTGTCTGCCATACCACAGAACTTTGGCAGTGTTTAATGCACCCTAACTTTAGTTTAACCTTTGTGTTAATTTTTATTAAGAAAGGGATACAGGGTAACTATAGCACGTGAGTGAGTTATGCTACGAAAATTTTTGACTAGAGAAACGTACATTATTATTTGTGCTGTTTTTTTTGAAAAATTGCGTTTTTTTAAACAAAATTAAAATCGCCAGAAATATAACGTTGGTATTATATATTGCCTACTAAATTGTAAGAGATTCTCACTATCGTAAGAAGGATTCTCATTCCGAGTTACTGAAAAAATTGCATTATTTTTAATTTACGCATTTTATTTATTTTACTTTTATCGGGGCTCAGAAGATATTTACTTCATATAAATTTCCAAAAAGGCGCGATTTTTTCGCTATCTATTAGCTTGCCATATCAACTACATAATTTTAATGGTTAGAAACTAAATTATACTCTTAGCAGTGGGTGGGTAAAATAGTTTGGAAAATACATTTAAGATGGAAAATACAAAATAGGTTAATTAAATGTATTTAAAATACAAAATGGAAATAGAATAGAACATTGTTATTTAAAATGAAAATGGAAAATTGCAGTGTTGCAACAGATACTGTTTTTTAGTATCTAGATATAGATACAGATACTTTTCATAAATTGTATCTAGATACAGTTACAAATACTTTAAGAGAGTATCTAGATACATGTTAGATGATTTTTTTACAAAACCTTGAAATAAAATTTGTAACAAAGTGTCTATTTGGTTCAGCTAAAAACACAATAACTGTATCCCAGCAGCACATTACGTCTTATTGACGTCAAGATTACAAGACGTCATTAAGATGTGTCAGTGTCGTCATATGACATCAGTGTGTTGCCTAGGTATTAAGCAAAACATTCATTTATCGACCTTAATCGTATAAAAAAAATACAAATTTACAAATAAAGCTTATTTTGTTTTAAAATTAATAGCATGTTAAATGTCTCGTCATTATATTTCGACGTAGAGTTAATAGTAAACTACTAACACTAAACAGTTTCTTCACTTCTTTGCTCTATTTAAGCTGATGAAAAAAATCAGTGTTGCCAATTGACTTTGTCGCGATTCACTGCATAAACCATAAAAGTTCCACAATTGATATCCCTCGGATATACGCATATCTAGTATGAGATATCAGTAGGCTATCCTTAGGATTGAAGTGTGCTGTGTGTGTAGTGTAGTGTTATATTTAATAAACATTTTTTTGATATCAGGATATTGATCTAACATATGTAAATCTGTGTCATTGTTTTGAAGATGTTGTAGGGCTTGAAGCTGCAGAGTATTGTTAATATCAAAGAGCATATAATGTAAAGAGAAGCAACCGTATTGTAATTTGTGTTCACTTCTAAGTTAGTAGCCCGCTTTTAGTCGTCACTGGTCCATCTGGTGGGCTCCTAACAAAATTACTTTACCTCTATATTTACTAATTCGGATAGATATCTTTTATATTTTAGTATATAGCGTTGTCAAGTGTCATTAGTTTATCCCTAGTAATAAATAAATAGTGCAGACTTAGAACATCTTAAGATAATTTCCCATATTATAAATTGAAGTATTTTTTTATTTATGTTTGGATCAGGTTCTCATGGTTTGTTTTATATATTGTGTTATCAGCATATATTTGCATTTATTAAATCTAAAACTACTTTGTTGGGATATGCACATGCGTTACGACTTAGTACCAGATAATTTAAAAGTAGTTTTGTCGTTTTTAGATTATTTACTAAATTTATTCTTAAAATGAAAAAACATTTATGAAATTATAATTTGGCGTTAAAATTTTTATTTGGTGGTATTTAAAAATTCAGTTTAATACTAACAATAAACGTGACCGGGGATATATTTACTTCTAGAAATTTGTGTCCTTGTCAAAATGTAACGTATCAAATATTTATTATAATTATGTGTATCAGAGCAGAGAAATAATAAGCTATTGCACTGACCTAACTTAACTTTACGTAGTTAACATGAGGAATGTGCATTGTAAGCTGTAAGAGAATTTTGGAAATTCAGCTTTGTTAGGGTTGGGTTCGACAATCTGCTTTATCATTACAATTTTGCAGTTGCTAAGTGAATCGCGTGATAATATGTCCTCATACGTCATAATATTTTAATTCCCAATAAAAAATTGTAGGTATTGCAAATAGTAGAGAACCGGCGTAATGTTTAGTATGTTATTGTAATCGATGTGTTCCTAAGTTTATTTATAAAAAAAAATATTTACAGCTGCTGAAAAAACAAAAACAATTTATGATTATAACACATCTTTACGGTTTGATAATAAATTACGATAACAGTAACTGTATTATATTAGAATTTTCCAATCTGGATATTTCCGGCAAAGGAAAAGACACGTAAATTTAATATTAATTTTACAAAAACTGAACTAAGAATCTTGTCTGTTTACATCAAGGTGCACGTTCCGTTCAGCGTCTACATTATGTACAGAGAGAAGATATACTTAAAGAGTTTATGGCGCCCTACAACGGTTGTGGGGAAAACAAATAGCGCGAATTTTAAACTTAATGTGTGGGTGTGGGTAGCACCTATTATTATTACAATGGTTTATTTTGAATGTTTTCTTGTTTTTGAAAGAATAGTTATGAAAATTGTCACTTTTTTATAATTATGCGTTAAAAAAAGCGACTTATTTTATATAACATTTTTTATTTGCACAAATACAATATAAATAACTTCCAGTTTCATTCAAATCAACACCGTGTGAATATTGTAACAACTTTTCTTTAAAACGAATATGAAAACCTTCAGTTTTTAAATAGTAATAAACGTTAGAATCAAACACGTGTAAAAATAACTTGCATTATTTAGTCGATTTTATTCGAGAAATGCAATTCAGCGTTTTTAGACTTCAAGGTACGAAAAAGAGGAAAATAAAATTTGCTGTGTTTGTATTTTTTACCGATAATTATTACATAGTGGCCTCTAACGGTTGTGGGGAAAAGTTAAAACGTTAGTCCTTTTCTCTCAATTGAAGTTACTCGTCTACAAATACTTAGTTTATGATTATGTAGGTGTATAATTCATATGGCAACAATGTCGGAACACGTCGTGTAGTTCATGTAACCTTGAAACTCATTCAAAACCAATGTTTGATTTGATCATTGTCCTTTATATTTAAAACGATGTTCGCTCACTCTAACAGATAAATTAATATGAAAAATGCCTATAGGCAACACACTTTACAGTATAAACTCGAAAGTCTATGAGGTTGCTTCTCTTTACATTACATACTCTTTGGTTAGTATTGACATAGTATGAACTACCATGACTGATTGATGAATTTTCATTTTCAAGTAGCTACCATCTAACTTCTTAGTAGTTTCTGTTATTTCAGGTGTCCCATTACCAAATTTTTGTTTGCATTTATAGGAAATCTCTAATTCATTCAACAATAATCGCATTAGTTGATTTCTAGATTCTTTGGGAGCCCATCGCACCTTAAAAAAGTGTTCCCAGTATCGCGTCGTTTACAGATGAAGGTAATGAAAAATAATCTTTAAACCTCCTTTCTAAATTTTCTTTTACAATAATACCTAAGTTTGAACAAAATTTTAATTGTATATGACACAAAGTTAAATTTTTTTTAATGCGTATCAATTCTGGAATAAGCTCCCCAAAAAAATGTATTTTTAAAACCCTGCAAGTTGTCAAATGCACCAGCAAAAAGACGAACGACTTTATATATAACTAGCTGTACCCTGCCACGCTTTGCAGTGGCACATTGTGATTCTATGGTTGACATTTAATGTAATACTATTTGTATACATTAAAAGTGAGGTTAATCCAAAATAAACAATATAATTACTAAATAATATAATTACGTCCACGTGTTAGATGTAATAAAAAAGATATAACCACTCACTTCTGTTAGAAATTCACTTGAATTATAATAAGTCCTTTTATTTTGCCTGTCAGTTAATAATATTTTTACTGTCCATCTTTAATATAAAATATAACCTCTACTTACGATTTGGTGAAAGGCGCATTTCTATCACAACACTATCACACCAAAAATTCTTTATTTAAGTGAATATTTAACTCAGATTGTATAATAATCAGAATCAGATGCAAATTTTTTTGTAAATAAACAATGTAATTGGGAACGAAATTGTTTCTCATGTGACTGCGTCGTTACTATTTTGGTTACTATCGTTACTATTGCGGTTGTCAGCGAGTGTTTTCCTCGCTTATGACAGATGGCGCGGTCACTGGTACACAGCTGATCGTTAAAAAAAAACTCTTTTCTCGCAGTCGCAGATATGTGACCGATGCAAAAAATAGATAAAAACAATCCTTGATGCGGATTTTATACCATATTAAAATTTCAACTCAATCGGTGCAGAACTTTTTGAGTTTTTGAAGCGTACACAAACCAACATAACATTTTTATATATATAGATATGTAAGAATAATACACTTCGGTTTTTGAAGGTTCTTTAATGCATATAGGCACATCCTTATTGGATTCTGTTTTAGTATGTAAATCGAGCGTTAATTTAAATATACTTGTAATGTTCTAACCCCAGATTCTACGCTAACTTCACATTACAGTTACAAAAATTCAAATCAGAGCGGGAAAACTTACAAATGGCTGCTAAAACCAACTTTCCCGCCAAAACAAACCCGCCCCAAATTTAGAAAAACGCGGTAAAGTTTAAAATTACCCGGCAAACCACACACAAACGTGATCGTCTAATAAGGCCCTCTGTTGTCTTAAAGAGACACGAATACACTTGCAGAGAACTGTAATCGGAAGGGAAGATCAAAACACTCAGTAAACAAAAAGATATTTATTTAAAAGCTTCCTAAAATTTTGTAATTATTAATTTATTAATTAGCAACACAAGGCCAAAAAGGAGAATGGGCAGTTCAACGACGATTTGCGAGCAGAAAAGAACTCCCAAGAAAAACTACTCGCTTAAATACACATTAATTACGCTGAACAAATTTAAGTATACAAATCACACAAAACTGTTGAAAAATATGCACATTTAACATAAGACAAGAAAATTTGAACAGGACTTCGATCAATCTCGAAGCCTGTCGTTGAAAATACACATGTTTAAATGACGATACCAAAACTTAGATAAACAAAGAACCCAAACAAACCCTGTACCCCTGATTTGATCAAATATTCAAAACACAAATAATTACACAAATAAAACATGTCAAGTGATAAAGTAGCAATTGGCAACACAAATTAAATCCAAAACAGACATAAAATCACAAAATAGATACATAAAACATGTTGTACAGTTATGTTGTAAGCACAAAAAAAAGAACCACAAAGTTGCAAAGGTCGACACTTGTTACCTGCTTAGGCAAAAGCGATTGAAAAATAATGGATCGTTATACTAAACCATAGCTCTGTCGATTTGGCCCGTAAAACCAAAGTAAAAAAATGAACACAAGGGTTGATATCTGGCATCTCGAGCAATTAACACACATTTAACATCTCAAAACATATAAAATTAAAACAGAAGTAGTATTAGTCTTAATACGGCCCCCCGCATAGGTACCAATATCACGCTCTCGTGCGAACGTGGGCTAGAGATGATTTGCTACCAAGCAATACGGACTTTAATCGCTTTAATTAAGTATATTTGGATAGTTACCACCGTATTGAAAGGTAGTCTTCAAGGCGGAAAATGTTAGTACAAAACATAACAGGTCAGTTCACACTTTGTTCATTGTTGGAAATGCCGTATTCAATCCCCAATTTAAAATTAAAACAAACCGCAAATCGACAGATCTACAGCAAATAAGTAACAATATTAACGCGGCCAAACAAAAGCAGGTAACAACTGTTACACCCTAGAAAGAAATTGCATGTACAACATATTTTAAAAATAAACAAATTAAGAATGAATTAAATAGTTAGCTAAATCAGATATGCATTACAAATAAAAACAGTACTACCTTGAAATAAAACACGTGGTGATATTACACACAAAGAGCAATAAAGCAAGAATACTCAGAACAAAAAAATATGATGTAAACACTTCGAAGGTACGCACAAAGATGCTGCTTTCCAGCCGAAAAAAATGCATCCCGCGCAAAAATGTCGCAAGAGCGATGTTGCCACTTGTTGCAGAATCGTGTGGTATGTTGCCAAAGCTTGCAAAATTTCGTAAACAGCTACTCTTTGGTTACCTCATACTTCGTATTTATTATATTTTATAAGCATGAATAATGCGACTTCATGTTAACCTTATGGGCACGTTCTGTCTAGTACGCAAGTCTCATTTTACCGCATTTTCTTGCAGTGCTACCACAACAAATTCCAAGTAGTTATCGCTGATAATTTGCAAGTTTGATAATTCGATTTTAATGTTATCGGCTCGCAACTCTTCTTTAATTTCAGTTTGTATACACAGTTGCATAAATACATACATTTCTTCAATGGCAATTATAGGTCTGTTACAAGCAATTGGATTCGGCGTGGCGCTTAGATAGATATAACTTATTGTAGTTATGCAAAAAGTAATACTGCTCGGTTTCTACTAAACAAATTTTTGTTGATTTGAGAGCCATATTTTCGTGAACTTTCCCCAATGTTGCTCAGTCAATTCCACTTTTATCTTTTGTGTCAGCACGTTGCCAGCAAGTGTCTGATTTTGACAGTGTTCCATGCAACACAGTTTTAACTTTTTGTTAGTTGGTGTTAAAAAAGAGATACAGGGTAACTATTGCATGAGAGCGAGTTATACTATGAAACTTTTTGACGAGACTTAACATACATTGTTTCTTGTAAAATTAACTATTTTAAATAAAATTAAAAAACTGAAATTTCTAGAAATATAACGTTGGTACCATAAGGGGAAGAGTATCAACTACTATATACAAATGTGACCGTTAGTTCTAAAAACCGCCCTTCGGGGCGTTGGTGGGCAATTTTGTAGGTGCGCAACGTTAATAAGATTGGTTCAGTTTCCCGCTAAATTGTCATTGTAAGTTTCTAACCTTGTTCGGGTGAGTATTCTCTTTAAATGTAATTATTAAATAAATATATTATAATATTTACTAGTTTTGAGTATAGTCTTAATCAAAATTAATATATAATTATGCAAATGAATATCAACATGCAATGATTCTAATGTTTTTCAAGTTTGTTATTTACAATTATCTTAACCTTAATCGACATTACACATAATACCCATGTTAATTATTTATAATTATAGTAAAATATGATTATTAATTTAAATTATGTTTCCTATTCCAATAGATTATACATCGTCCTATTGTTCAACACGATTTATTCAAAAAATATTTAATTTAACTCTGCCTGTGATGACAATTTGGTGAACAACTAGCATTGGAGTCATCACTGCCGGTCCCAAGCTCGGATGAAAGAGGAGGGAATATAAACATGAATTCACTAAGATTCAAAAAAGATCGTAGAACCAACAATGATGAACAACATTTAATATGATCCGAAGACAACACCCGCATAATATTGATCAGGAAATGTTTGTTGTAGATTATATATTCGTTATTCATTGTTTTTAAATGTAACATTCTATTTTCTGTATGTAATAAACTGTTAATTACTAATTTTATTTTTGTTTATTTGTATATAAATTAATATCTTTTTTGAATTTAAGTGGAAACGCGCGCTTTTCTTTGCTGGTAAAGTAGAATTATTTATGATCATTTGACACCGTTTTAGTTCTAAAAACCGCCCTTCGGGGCGTTGTAACGTCCTAAAAATTTGTACGGAGTTGATACTCTTCCCCTTGGTACTATATTTATTACTATTGTAAGAGATTCTCACTATCCTAAGAAAGATTCTCATTCCGGGTTATTAAAAAATTTGCATTGTTTTTGATTTACGCTTTTTATTTATTTTACAACTTGTACCAGGAGGTAACAAATTTTTTACAAATTAAGCAAAGTATTTTTTCAATCGTTATTCAACCAGTATGTTTATGCATATGTCTTTTTAAATAATACAATTGGCTGCTACAATAATCACATATATTGCATTTAAACGGTTTTTCACCAGTGTGCTTATGCATATGCCTTTTTAAACTTGCCTTTAAGCTAAAACAATGATCACATATATTGCATTTAAATAGTTTCTCATCAGTGTGCGTATGCATATGCCTTTTTAAATTTGCCTTTAAGCTACAACAGTGATTACATATATTGCATTTAAATGGTTTCTCATCAGTGTGTCTATGCATATGCATTCTTAATTCCCACTTAGTGGTACAGCAGTATTCACATATATTGCATTTAAATGGTTTTTCACCAGTGTGCGTACGCATATGAATTTTTAAATAGGACTTGGTGGTACAGCAGCAATCACATATATTGCATTTAAATCGTTTTTCACCAGTGTGCTGATACATATGCATTTTTAAATAATACTTGGTGGTACAGCAGTAATCACATATATTGCATTTAAATGATTTTTCGCCCGTATGCTTACACATATGGATTTTTAAACTCGCCATATAGTTACTACAGTAATCACATATATTGCATTTAAATGTTTTCTCATTGGTGTGTATACGCATATGCTTTATTATACTCCCCTTGGTGGTACCGCAGTAATCACAATTATTGCATTTATATGGTTTCTCGCCAGTGTGCCTACACATGTGCCTTCTTAAATCTGCCTTGTTCATAGAACAGTAATCACATATATTACATTTAAATGGTTTCTCAAGAGTGTGCTTACACCTATGCACATTTAAATACGATTTGTCGGTAGTGCAATAATCACATTTATTACATTTAAATGGTTTTTTACCAGTGTGTTGCACTTGGTGTTGAATCAAACTCGTCCTTTTGTTAGTATTGAAGTTGGGGTTGTAGCAATAATACAATTCTGTTTTTGAAGATTCCACAATGCATTCAGGCACATCCTTATTGACTTCCAAGTAGTTATCGCTAATGATTTGCAAGTTTGAAAGTTCGCCTTTAATGTTATCAGCTTGTAACTCCTGTTTAATTACACCTTGTTGTCGTAGGTTTCTTACAGTTGTTTCAGTTTGTATACACAGTTGCTTAAATTCATATATTTCTTCAATGGTAATCATACATCTGTTACAAACAATTGGATTCGGTGTGACACTTAAATCCTGTAAGACAGTTTATGTTACTCAATAGAATATAATTAGTTGTACTTACAAGCTTTGGTAGAAAGTTCAACAATTTGAATTGCAGCTTCAAGTTATTGTCATTATTCAGAAAGTAATACTGTTCGGTTTCTACTATTTCTAGTAAACAAATTCGACAAATTTTTGTTGATTTTTCTTCCATATTTTCGTAGATTTTGCTGTGTTGCTCAAAGACAGTAGCAACTTTATTATCTTAGCAAGTGTCTCCCATACCACAATACTGGCAATATTGTATACACCGCAGTTTTAGTTTTAACTTTTTGTTGGTTGGTATTAAAAAAGAGATACAAGGTAAGGTTGAATGTGAGTAAGTTACGCTATGAGACTTTTAACGAGAGCAAAGTATATTATTTTTGTGTTGTTTTTTTTTGTAAAATTACACCTTTTTGAATAAAATAAAAGTAACGTTGGTACTATATTTCTTATTAAATTGTAAGAGAGTTTCTCACAATTGTAAGAGAGATTCTTATTCCGGGTTATTAAGAAATTTGCATTGTCTTTAATTTACGTTTTTTATTTATTTTACACCTTGATCGGGGCTCAGAAGGTATTTACTATTTACTTATTCATATAAATTTACAAAAAAATATAAAAATAAAACACTTTTTTATTGTACGTCATACTTTCTTTTCATAAGAGAACTTCTATTGGAAGTTCTTTTCACGCAGTTCTCGAATTTTAGTTTCTTTTTGTGATTTGCACAATCTGGCTTGTTCAACGGAACCTAAAAATTGAATTTTTATTTAATCTAAATTAGAGAATATGATAATTTGTATAATACAGTTTATTACATAGATTGGACGACTATTTTATTGATTTATATGTCGAAACTGTATACAATATCAAATTACATTTTAGCTGACATGTAAATAAAAAAAAATAATTTAATTTTACATTATTTTTATATTTTACTTACGAAATTTTGAAATATTTAATTCACGAAACGGCCTGTTACTGTTTCTTCCAATCCAGCTGTACCTCTGAGAGTACCTATATTAATTTGTACCATTATGAGGCACAGCGTCCTTTTAATAAGACAATAACTAGATGATCCTACTCTTAGTTTGAATAACTCAGCAACCTAAAAAGAAGAAAAAAGAAATTGTTTGTTTTGAATTTCAAACATAAGAAAATTGTTAGTAGAAGCAATGCTAACATGAAATTAACTGTGTATGTTAGATTATTTTACTCTTTAAAGCAATCATCTTTTATTCTTATGAAATTTAAATATATTTACTATAGCGTGAAAGTAAATATCAACTTACAGCATTTTTAAAATCATTTTCATTATCAAGTATGAGAAAATCTATTCCTGGTAGATTGAATAAACTATACGGACGATGACAAGAAGTCAAACTAAAGTTGACAGTGACAATTTTGTTAAAATTTTAATTTATGTTAATGTGTTAATGTTTTACTTTAACTTGATAATGTGAGACCTTGCCGAAACGTAATAACAATAATAAAAACGTATTTACACGAGAACGAATCCGAAATTCATTTGAATATATATAAAAATTATCAGCACTCTGCTAGCAAAGCAGTGTTCAATGCAACGCAATTTTAGTTTTAATAACATCTGATTACTTTCTCAGCATTGTACAATGTGTCAATAAATAGAGGCCTGAAGAAGTTCACACACAGCCGCACGTAACGTAGCCGATTCTTAGACACTTGAAGTGTTTTAATGCCGCTCCTCATCGAAGAGCTGAAAAAGTAATTAAGTGTTGTATAAATCTATTGTGAATTTGTATTTTCTATTTTCATATAATAATGTTTTCTTTTTACATGTTGATAAAAACTGTTTTTTATAATTATAAAGATGGCCTCTGTCAAAATAATGTAATAAATTGTGTTTGTTTATAATTAAAATCCATAAAAATACATCAGGTTATGCGCCCAGTTAAACGTGAAGTTTGTGATTAATATATTCAATGAATAAACAAACAGAAATATGGATGGATTAAATGGAAGTGAAGTGAACAATCAAGAACAAGCACAAGTACTAAAAACCATGTCTACTTTTGTAAGTTCAATTCCAAATATTACTAAATTAAAGGGGATTGAAAATTATCAAAGTTGGAAGTATGATATGGAAATGTGTTTAATGCATGAAGATTTGTATGATTGTATCGAAGTAGACAAAGATGGAAATGCATTGTGTACCGATAAAAAGAAAGAACAAAGAGCGAGGGCGAAAATTGCACTTAGTTTGGAAAATGGTCCAAAACTTCTGGTTAGAAATTCAAAGTCAGCTTTTGAGTCATGGTTAACTTTAATAAAAAATTATGATGATAAAGGAATAAATAGACGACTTGTACTTCTAGACCAATTATTGGAGATAAAACTTCAAGATAATATGGATAGTTATGTGTTGAAATTTAAAGAAATAACTAGCCAGTTGCAAGAAATGGGAAAACCAATAGATGATGACTTAACAACTGTTTTAATGTTAAGAGGCCTTTCTCCTGAATATGAGGCATTTAAAACTGTTATAAAACACAATCTAAAAGGTGTTACAGCTGATGACGTAGGATCAAAACTTATTGCGGAGGCGAGAGAACGAGAAGCATCTCGCAGGGAAATTAATGAAAGTGGTGCGGCTTTTGCAGCCAAGGGTGCAGGAGGACGAGGTGAGGCGATGGGGAAAAGACCCAATCATCCCTCAGGAGGATATCAAGCTCGTCAAACCTGTTTTCACTGCAAGAAGGCTGGTCATACGGCTAAATACTGTTGGTTCAAGACGAGGAACAGACCACAAGGTGAAGATAATAATAACGGTCAGAAGAAAAGTACTGTAAGTACGAATCAGACTAATAATTCTAGTAGCAAAGGGGACAAATCATATAATTGGCTCACTGCTTTATCTGTAAAAGTAGAATCAGGGAGTTGGTATATTGACTCGGGTGCGACGACGCATTTTGCCAAGTCAAAAGATTCATTTGAAAATTTTAATAGCAATACAAATTATAAAACTGTAACTATTGCTAATAATGAGCAACTTGATGTTGAGGGCCAGGGAAATATTTTTGTAAATCTAAAAAGGGGCGTTAAAGTTCAAATGAATGATGTTGTATATGTCCCAAATTTGGCTGCAAACCTTTTGTCGGTTAGTAAATTAGTACAAAATAACAATGTTGTTGTGTTTGACCCAAAAGGTTGCAATATTTACTCTGCAGACAATGTCATTGTAAAAGGCGAGGTCATTGCGGTTGCTAGGTGTACTGATGGTGTTTACCAATTAGAAACAGTAGAAAAATTAGAAAAACCAAATATTATACCTCAAAATTTAGATTCGGTTTCACATAATAAATTGTTTTATAGTTAAAAGTGAAAAAGATCAGATGCTTTGGCATAGACGGCTAGGACATTTGAGTGGTCAAAGCATGAAAGTACTAAAAGATAAGTTATCTGTAGGTATGGATTTTAATTATAAGGAGTCAGAACCGTGTATCCCCTGCGTTGAAGGGAAAATGACTCGTACCCCGTTTCCTAAGGCTAGTGGACGGCGCGCAAATGAGAAATTACTCTTGATTCATTCAGACGTCGTGGGTCCAATGAATATAAAGTCAATTCAAGGTAAAAATTATATGCTTTTATTTGAAGACGATTATACTAGAAAAATATTCGCTTATTTCTTAAGTTCAAAAGATGAAGTTGGACGTTATTTTATATTATTCAAGTCCAATGTTGAAAAAGAGACCGGGCTACAAATTAAAGCTATCAGAACTGATTGCGGTAGCGAGTATGTGAACAAGGAACTTGAGGGGTTTCTACGTAATAATGGTATAAAGCATGAAAAATCGGTTCCCTATGATCATGAACAAAATGGGGTCATTGAGAGGTCAGTTAGGACAATAGTTGATAAGGCTAAGAGTATGCTAAGCGATAGTGGGTTAGAAAAACATTATTGGCAATATGCGTGTGAGGCGGCAATATACTTAAAGAATAGGTCACCCACAAGGGCGTTAGTTGGTTGTACTCCTGAAGAAAAATGGAGTGGAAACAAAGTAGATTTAACTCGTATTAAGATCTTTGGTTGTATTGCTTTTGTGCACATTCCGAAGGAGAAAAGAAAGAAATGGGATTTTAAGGCTCAAGCAAAAATTTTTGTTGGTTAACCCAGAGGGCATGAAAGGTTATAAGTTAGTAGACCCTAGTGTGCCGAGTAAAATTACATTAGCGGAAAGTGTCGTTTTCTTTGAGAATATGTCACTTAGCAATTTAAAATCGTGGAAGAATAACAAAATAGAACCACTTAACATTGAAAATGTCATTAGTTATTTAGAAAACTATGTGCCTGAGGGCGACTTAACTGAAAATTTAAATGAAAATAATTCAGATGTCGAAGTTTCTGATATTAATGAAAGTAGTGACTTGTCAGATAGTGATGGTGAGTTACCTGAAACTTCTGATAAAGCAGATGAGGGTCAAGTTGTAAGTAGGCGATACCCTTTGAGGGACAGAGTAGCAAAGGAATATCCTGATCACGTTCTTTATAGTGTAGGGACGAATGATGAGGAGCCGGAAACTTACAAGGAGGCCATGTCAAGTGTAAATAAGCAAATGTGGCAACGGGCCATGGAGTCAGAAATTGAATCATTAAATAAAAACGAAACATGGACCCTTGTAGATTTACCTCCTGATAGAAACCTCATTGACTCTAAGTGGGTGTTTAGGATTAAAAGGGATGCTAGTGGCAAGGTAGATAGGTTCAAGTGCAGAGTGGTTGCGCGGGGTTTTTCCCAAAAGGATGGGGTAGATTATGAGGAGACTTTTGCCCCTGTAGTTAGACATTCCACTATTAGGCTACTTTTTGCATTAGCTATAAAATATATGTGCGTAGAGCACTTAGACGTGGAAACGGCATTCCTTAATAGTGAGTTAAAAGAGGAAATTTACATGAGACAGCCAAAAGGCTTTGTTGACAAGGGAAGTGAAAATAAAGTGTGCAAACTGTCAAAGGCAATTTACGGATTAAAACAGGGATCTCGTGCTTGGAACGAAAAATGTAATCAAGTATTGAGTAAATTAGGATTTAGTAAATGTGACAGTGAACCATGCGTTTATATTCGTAGGAAAAATAAAAGTATTGCAATTATGGCGTTGTATGTTGACGACTTTTTATTATTTTGTAATGATGGTAATTTGATGCAGGAAATTAAATCTGAACTAAAATTATGTTTAAAAGTAAAGGAACTTGGTCCAGTGTCACATATTTTAGGAATGAGAGTAAAGAGAAAAGATGGGTGTTACTTTCCCAGCCAGCACACAGGCGTCGAATCCACGTGAATTCTACGTTACTTATTACGTCGAAGTGACCAAAAATTCAACGTCGAATACACGAATAAAAGACGGCAATATGTCACATCGAATCGACGTCCCTGTAAGACGTGAAATGACGTAATCTAACAGCGTTCTTTCGACTAAATAAAACTGCTAAAAATTATAGGTGCTAATAAATTTTATTTAATACAAGTACCTACATACATAAAGAAACAAGAACTACTGTAAATAATGTGTTTATCAGTTATTATAATCGATTTTCAAAATTAAATAATATTTCAATAACATGTGTGAAATAACGGAATTGAAACAAATCTATCATCTCTAAAAGACAAAACTAAACATTTCCCAAAAATACAATCTATACTAAAGTTCTCTAACTTGCGTGACAATCGAGAAATGATGTATATGCTAAATGTTTTTGAATCACATGGGTAGTTGAAAAATGATTCATTTATTTTAAATCGTCTTCCAATTAATTGAACTTTCCCATTAAGTCCCAATAAAATATTCTCAATTCTGACCACACACAGATGTAAAAAAATAACAATCAGATAATGAGCACGCATGTATTACCAGTACATAACTATTATGAAAATGCAACTTTTTATATTGCTTAAAAAAAATAACATCTTCGCATGGGCCATAATTATGTTCTAGGGCAACTCGTATATCGTCTTCTTTATTTTGTTTGAAAGTTACATAATTTAACTCCTTTATTCTACGACAAATTTGTTGTAGAGGTCTGGTTGATGATTTGACTAAATTTTTTAACTGCTGAAGATAGTTTTCAAAAGCAAAAGCTGAAAATGAGTCCAATGAACCAAATTTCATAGCATCATCACTAAGATGACTCAAAACATGAACATTGTAAATCATCAGATAACAAATTTTGAGAAATGTTTACTTCTGCATTTTTAGTTTCATTATTCACAGATACAGACAAAGATTCAACACAGTTGGTGTTTAGATTTGGAACATTTATATCATTACATATTTTTTCATATTCCAAGGCAACCCATCTATACAGTTGTCGTTTCGAAATAACTCCTGTTTTATGTTTTTTAGACATTTTAGATAAAAATAAAATATGAAACAAAACTAACCATTAGTTACCAATTTAGTTTGCAATTTCACTGCACTACTAGACAAACGCTTAGGGGCATGCTTCAACCAAATTTTGATGCAATCATTGATATCTTTTTCCTTAAAGTCATCAGTTAATAATGCATCTGGAACAAATTTACATTACCTAAATATATTTATCAAATTCTACATTAACTCACTAATAATAACTGAATGCAATGCTAATTTACTGAACGCTTTCTTCTCTTGTCGGCTTCCTAAAAAACTGAATTTAACAGCAACAGCGTTTGAAATTAATTTTCTTAAAATTATGTTTGTTTTATTTTTTGCATCACTACCACCAATTGTTTTTAAGTAAGATGTCTAAAATGTTATAATGTAAAAACTAACATATTTACAATTGGATAGTCTTACCAGTAAATCAGCATTGTTCCCAATTTCTAAATATTTGTCAAGCATTTCTAAATCATTCACCGATTGAATTGGTAATTTGACAGGAAGATCCTTTGTAATGTTACTCACTGTCGGATTAATTACAGAAGTACTTGTATTTTTTAATGCCTCAATTATTTGCTCATTTTGGTTTTTTAAAATAATGACATAATTTAATATTTTCTTTAAGAACAATTCTGAAACAAAATTAAATTAAAAAATGTCATAAAAATTGAAGTTTTACCATTAGTATTTGTAGAGTCTTGGTAATTTGGAGAATTATTGGATCCACTTAAATCGGTTTGTTCTAAATTGATACTACTACAGTGCTTTAGTACAGCCACTCCTTCATTCAACTGGGTTGATGCACTTACTTTTTCTGTAATTCAAAATGCCAAATAGAATTTAACACATTAAATTTCTAATTTATTTTATTACCTATAAATGTTTTTTTGTTAAAAATTGGTGAAGTTTCAAATACACTGTCATCTGAGGAATCAGATTCCTCTAACCTCCTTGGACGCTTTACTTTTCTTTTTTGTATACAAACTTCTGCTTCAGTTTGTATGTCAGAATTATATTCGGCAATTTTTAACTTTTTTTGTGCTTTTGTAAAATCACCTGCAAGGTTAAAAAATCCGTTAACGCTAATTAGCGCTGAGTTTATCATATAATACAGTAGAAATTGCAATGTTTCATATTTTCGCGCAATATATTGCAATTCGGTGAAGATTGCAGCATTTTATAAAATTTACACTGTAGCATTAATCCTCTTATTCTTAATGTCTATACGGTTTACTTACTTTCTTTAAAAAACGAAGGTTTTAATTTATATAACTTCCACGTATCGGTTTGTGGCGTGTCTCCTTTTCGTAATGATTTATTAAATTTATCACTGTGTTTGTGTGGAGGCCACCAAGTTTGGTTTTTTCTTGGCGTCAGCCATTTTTCATTAATTAAAACTAATCCACCTCCTTCATCATCGTGGAATTCAACTCCTACAAACATCACCTCTAGTGTTACATTAATAACACAAGCTAAATGCACGAAATCGCAAAATAAATAATAAAATGATGAAAATATTTCAACCATTTATTATTTAAGGTTAAGCACATTTAAATAAAACAAACAGTCAATGCGCACACTCGAGCAAATATCTGTAATCTTTATCTCGCGCAGTTCAACTCGTAGAGTAATGCGCATTGGTAAATTGACTCAATTTTGAAAAGTGCTTAATTATGGAGCGTAAAATAAAATCGATGATCAAACGAAATATAAGATAGCAAAGACTAACAAAAATTTTTATTAATAATTATAATTACTTATGTTTAGTTTTTAATTGATACTGAAAGTGAATTTTAGGTTGAATATATGACGTGCCTTCAACGTCTTAATGGAACCATTATTTCACTTCGTAGGAAATTAAATCATCAGTTGTAAGATATATCTTTTTACAAAAATTAATTTATGTTTAATATATAAGATTATACAGAATAATAAATGGAACAAGAAAATCGTTTTTTAAATCTTTTGTTACGTCTATAGTTGGTTCAAAAATGACGTCGATAAAACGTGTTTTTTTGATCATTCTACGACTTCGACCACAAATCACTTGAATTCAACGTCGCTTCTACGTGATTCGACGTCTGTGTGCTGGCTGGGTTCTAGATCAAAATGCTTATATTAAAAAACTATTAAATAAATTTGGCATGAGTGAGTGCAAACCTGTTAGCACGCTTCTAGAATTAGGATCTAAGTTAGGATGTAATGAGGACATAGATGAAAACTTACCTTATCGTGAGCTTATTGGTGGGTTGATGTATCTGGCGGTCTGTACCAGACCAGACATTATGTATGCAGTTAGTTATTTAAGCCAATTTAATTCGTCATTCAGAAAGGAACACTGGTTAATAGCAAAACGTGTGTTGAGATACTTAAAAGGAACATGCGATTTAGGTCTTCGTTTTAAAAATTCCGATGATAATTTAGTGGGATATGTAGACGCAGATTGGGGGAGCGATGATAATGAGAGAAAATCTTATACCGGATATGCATTTAAATTCGGGGATTGTTTGATATCATGGGAGTCAAAGAAACAAAGGTGCGTAGCACAATCCACCACGGAGGCCGAATATGTAGGCTTGTCTGAAGCAAGCAAAGAGGCAGTATTTTTGAAAAATAGTTCATCAAATAATTGGATTAAATGAGCCGGTCAAATTATTTGTCATTGAATACCAAGGGGCGATTAAACTAGTAAAGAACCCGGTTCATCATAAACGAAGGAAACATATTGACATAAGATACCATTACGTTCGAAACTGTTTTTATGATAAAAGTATAACCTTGGCTTACATGCCAACTTCAAAGATGCCTGCGGACGCACTGACCAAACCTTTAGGTAGGGTGAAATTTAATGAATGTATCTCTAGCTTAAAAGTGTGTCAAATGTATGTGTAAAGGATAAGTAATCTTGGAATTGAGAGAGTGCCAATAAATAGATAGAATAATTATTATATTCAATAAGAGGGGGTATTGTGAATTTGTATTTTCTATTTTCATATAATAATGTTTTCTTTTTACATGTTGATCAAAACTGTTTTTTATAATTATAAAGATGGCCTCTGTCAAAATAATTATTATGTAATGTTATGTAAAAATGTAATAAATTGTGTTTGTTTATAATTAAAATCCATAAAAATACATCAAAATCGAAGGACGAAAGAAAAAAAAACAACTTTTAGTTTTAACTTTTTGTTAGTTGGTATTAAAAAAAGGGATACAGGCTAACTATTGCACAAGAGTGAGTTATGCTATAAGGCTTTTTGACGAGACTAACGTACATTTTTTGTGTATGTGTATGTTTTATCTTACATATTTTCCTTCTAAAATAATAAAAAAACTAAATAAAGATTACATTAAATTTAAAGTAAATTACTAATTAATAAAATTATTTCGTCATTTTGTGACGCTCCTCTTTCTTTCCGTGCACTTTTCAATTATATTGAGTCTGAGCAAAATCACAAAAATTGTAACTAAAACTGTAAGTACAATCCAAGGATGTTTATAATCACCTGTATAAAAAAACTAACAATTAATCTTTGTTTGAAATTACAATAAAAAAAGTCGTTGCGGATGTGGCTATGAGTTACTAGAAAAAGATCATAAACATTTCACTAGGAACGACGTTTACAGGTATAAAACTAATTTTGTACTAAAGTGAAGTGGGTCAAATGTAATAATCGTTATCAAAATAATTATACAAATGTATTTAGTATCGCCATCTGTGAATAAGAGTACAGAAGCATCGTGCAGACCATCGCGCAACTACAGTTATGTTACTGGGTTTGTGTACAGTCAGCATATCTTAATACGTAAAATTAAAGAAAAGCTGAGTGTAGTGTTTTTAGGCAATAAATTCATAACATTAGTGTTTTTATAGGTTTTACCCCTTGAAATTTTGTATGTGGGGTAAATGTGTATCAGTAAGTAAGGGAAAATGTATCATATATATTACATTTGCCCCTAATTGTTGCAGATTCACTATGGTACAAAATTATAAAAGAAAAACTACTGATGCCGATAAATATTCAAAAGATGGCCTTGCTCGTGCTATTGATGATGTAAGAGCTGGTCGAAGTACAGTTTATCGGGCTGCAAAAATTTATAATGTACCTTATATAACACTGTATTCTCGTTTAAAAAGCATACGTGGTGCTAAGATGGATTCTAAGGGTCGTCCATAGAAGGGTCGTCCTACGTGTATTTCATTTGCACAAGAAGTTAGATTAAGCAATGGGCTCAGAACGTTAGAAAAATGGGGATACGGCCTATCAAGGAAAGAGGTGCTGGAAACAGTTGCGAGTTTCGTTAAGACCAATAAATTGAAGACTCAATTTAAAGATGGTTTCCTAGGGAGGACTGGTTTTTAGGCTTTAAGAAAAGGCATAACTTAAGTCTTAAAATTCCACAAAATGTAGAGTATGCCAGCCCCCATTGATTATCTGTGAAGGGGTGCACATATGGGATCAGTGACTCGCATCACCCAGATGTTGAATTCAAAAGAACCGTTTACGCAGCTAGTAAGAAAGGCTGGATGAAGGGTGAAATTTTTAAAAATTATTTTGTAAACACGATTCTTCCTACAGTAGGCACTGAAAGGCCTATATTAATAGTTTATGATGGGCACTCTACACATTGCAGATTGACTTATTAGAAAAGGCAATTGAAGAACAAATTACAATTATAAAATTACCCCCTCACTCTAGTCATTTGCTCCAGCCTTTGGATCTATCAGTTTTAAATCCTTTAAATCAAAATGGGACGAAAAGCTGGTAATACGACAAAGACAGTATGTGGGACAAAAACTGCCGAAAAAGCTCTTTTCTCAATTTCTTTGCGAGACTTGGAAAAATATAAACCAGACGTTATTGCAAATGGATTCCGAAAAGGTGGGATCTACCCATTTAACAGAAAAGTTATACCAGAATCAAGTTTCACTCCTGATTTTCTTAAAAAGTGGAAAGAAAATGAAGCAACTCAGACTGATATAAAGGGAGGATCTGAAAATATTCGTGAAGAAACAACTTCAGTACAAATTGAAGTGATTCCTGGACCGTCACATTAGAGCCAAAGCCACTAGTACCTGATGCAGAACCCAACAAACATACCGAAAAAGTTTCAGTGGAAATTGAAACAAATTCAGGTACGTCTATTGAGGATTCGTTGCTAAGTGTCGTTAAACAGATTGCGAAATGTCAACCTCAAAAACGCTCAAGAGTGTGTCCTGGTGCTGAAGTAATAACATCAACCAATGCATTTAATAGGCTGCTACAAAAAACAAATCAATCTACCAAACAAAAAGTTGCAACAAAAACCAAAAAACAAACCCGATTGTCTACTAGCAGCGAAAGTAGTAGCGAAAGTTCTCTGTCCCAACAGTCAGTAATGAATTCTGATGACGATAATTCTTCTGATTTCAGACGTGATTTACTAGAAGAAAAAGAAAATATGGAAATAACAGAGAATCATGATTTAACTTTATACTCATGGGTATTGGTGCAGTATAACTGCTCCAAAAAGGTTGTTAAGCATTTTGTAGGGCAAATTATCGCAAAAAATGATGATGCGTGGGACATAAAATTTACAAGGCTTTATAAAAAGAGCAAATTTCTGTGGCCTAAAGTCAACGATATTGACACCAAAGAAGAAAACAACATAATTTAGAATATTACCGGAACCTATAATTGACAGACGTGGTTCATATAAATTTTCTACATCTTTTGCGGGGTTCAATTTACAATAATATGTATATAATTTAATGCAGAATTTAAATTTAAAATTTAGTAAGTTTTTATTAGCATGAAAATATGATTATTTTTAAGAACACTGCCTTTTTTTAAAAAAAAGTTCATAACATCCTTGTTTATAACTGTATAATGTTCAATAAAAAACGTATTTGAAGCATTTTTTCATATTTTTATACATTTACCCTGTGTAGTGCCTTAACACGCTTAATGATAAATGGTATACCTTTATCACGTTTGTCCCAAATTGCGGGGTAATTGTGATACAGTGACATTGCTTTAAAAATTGTGTATAACTTTTTTGGAAAATACAATCAGCAAAAATTATATTATACACCTTGTTTAAAGTATAATTAGGTAGTCTTCCATAATTTTTTCAAATTTTTAACTT
Organism: Aquatica leii; assembly: GCA_035610365.1. NCBI lineage: Eukaryota > Metazoa > Arthropoda > Insecta > Coleoptera > Lampyridae > Aquatica > Aquatica leii. Next base: position 14,220,503 of record CM069438.1, read on the forward strand.
AAAAAACCTAAGGATGATGAGCCTTAAAAGTTGAACTATTCAATTTCTGCATCACATTTGCCCCACTTCACCTTATATAAAAAAATTAAATCGACTATCCTTATCACATAATTTTTTTAAATAAATGCATAGTGCGGCACCTATTGCACAAAAATATAATTTACATGTACAATACGGCACAAACATCACCTAGAGAGCTAACCTAATACAATCTGGTCAAACCGATAGTCAGACACGCTGACGTCACGGCGGCTATATTTGACTATGGCAAAACAAACACAGATATCATTTATTTATTGACTATGTTAAATATTTATTTAAAATCTTAATACACCCAACACTGGGCCGTCAAAAATTGCTATACATGAAAGGAAACGGCAAGGAGTAAATGTAATGTATCTGAAAGCATTATACTGTGGTAATTATTAGCGTTTTACTACGCCAATATATTTAGAAAGTCGCGTAAAGCTCCACCCACAAGTCTTTTACAAATTACGCGAAGTATTGCATTTGAATCATTACTCACCAGTATGCTTACGCATATGCCTTTTTAAAGCCATTTTGGACATATAGCAGTAGTCACATATATTGCATTTAAATGGCTTTTCACCAGTGTGTTTACGCATATGAGTTTTCAATAGGTTCATTTCGCTACTGCGATACTCACATATATCGCATTTAAAGGGTTTTTCACCAGTGTGTTTATGCATATGCTTTTTTAAATTATACTTGGTGGTACAGAAGTAATCACACATACTGCATTTAAATGGTTTTTCACCAGTGTGCGTACGCATATGCATTTTTAAATGGGACTTAGTTGTACAGCAGCAATCACATATATCGCATTTAAATGGTTTTTCGCCAGTGTGCTTATACATATGCCTTTTTAAAGAATACTTGATAGTACAGTAGTAATCACATATATTGCATTTAAATGGTTTTTCAATAGTGTGCTGATACATATGCCTTTTTAAATAATACTTGGTGGTACAGCAGTAATCACATATATTGCATTTAAATGATTTTTCGCCAGTATGCTTAAACATATGCGTTCTTAAATTCGCCATATAATTGCTACAGTAATCACATACATTGCATTTAAATGTTTTCTCAACAGTGTGCATACGCATATGCTTTGTTAAATCTGACTTGGTGGTACCGCAGTAATCACATATATTGCATTTATATAGTTTCTCGCCAGTGTGTCTGCACATATGCCTTCTTAAATCTGACTTGGTGGTACAACAATAATCACATATATTACATTTAAATGGTTTCTCACCAGTGTGCTTACGCAAAATATGCGCTTTTAAATAAGATTTGTCAGTACTGCGATAATCACATTTATTACATTTAAATGGTTTTTCACCTGTGTGCGTATGGATATGCTTTTTTAAATTTTGCATTCGGTTAGTACCGTAATTACATATATTGCATTTAAATGATGTTCTATCAGTGTGTTGTACTTGGTGTTGAATCAAACTCATCTTTTGGTTAGTATTAAAGTTGCAGTTGTAGCAATAATACAGTTCTGTTTTTGAAGATTCCTCAATGCAATCAGGCACATCCTTTTTGATTTCTAAGTAGTTATCGCTGATGAGTTGCACTTTTGAAAGTTCGACTTTAATATTGTCAGCTTGCAACTCATGTTTAATTACACCTTGTTGTAAGTTTCTTACAGTTGTTTCAGTTTGTATACACAGTTGCTTAAATTCATATATTTCTTCAATGGCAATCATACATCTGTTACAAGCAATTGGATTCGATGTGATGCTTAGATCCTGTAAAAAAGTTTATGTTACTCGATAGATTATAATCAGTTGTACTTACAATTTTTGGTAGAAAGTTTAACAATTTGAATTGAAGCATTAAGTTATTGTCGTTATTCAGAAAGTAATAGTGCTCAGTTTCTACTATTTGTAGTAAACAAATTCGACAAATTATTGTTGATTTTTCACCCATATTTTCGTAAATTTCCTAATTTATGTTTTCTGTCATATGACGAAACTTTGGCAGTGTTCAATGCACCGCAGTTTTAATTTTTTGTTAGTTTGTATCTTTGTATTAAAAAAGAACTACAGGTTAATTGCTACATGTGAGTGAGTTATGTTATGAGACTTTTAACCAGAAATATAACGTTGGTGCTATATTTCTTACTAAATTGTAACAGATATTCTCACTATACTAGAAGGATTCTCATTACGGGTTGTAATGGGTTGTAATAGGTAATTTCCAACAGCTCATCAATATGGCGGCACTCAGATGATTTGGAGGGTAACAAACAAATGTTAGAAGTATACATGAGTCAAGGTTCGTATATACTAGGTTACCTCGTAACCAGTGTTGTAAATAGATAATTTTTAAATTATATAGATACAGATAAATTTTTTTTCTTGCAAGAATTATCTAGTATTAGATAATAGGTAAAATATTTAAACTTTATATAGATAACAGATAATAGATAAAATAATCTAGGTAGTAATAACGATAGATAGAGTTCATTTGAAAAACTACTACGGACTGTGGGAAATTACTGAAGAAAAACATACATATTGTAACTTGAATTTTACGGAACACTAGATTTTTATAAATTTTATTTAAATAATTTAAATAAAAAATTATATATATACAGATACATATAACTTATAAATTTTTGATTGTATCTAGATACATATAAATAGATAAAAAATATGAATCTAGATTAATTTATCTATATAAATTTATATAGATAATTTACAACACTGCTCGTAACTTCGAACTGAAGTGAGGGCCGTGAGGGGAGAAGCGCTTAAATGCTATACGTGTAATCGACGAAATCTATAAATTTATTTAACTTAAATCAATATTTATAATTAAAGAGCGGAAGTTGTGGCAGTACAAATCTTCAAAAATTGCGCCATAAATTGCATATAAAATTTTTCAAAATTGCATTAAAAACTAGGAAAATTGCAGTATAAAAGATAAAATAAAATCAATTGGTGCATTTGTTTTGTACTCGTATAGATATTTTCCCATCATTTACATAAATTTCACTGTTAGTGCTATAGTGCTATACGTTTTAATTTACGTATTTACTTGTAATTGATGAAGGTAACTTAAGCATCTTAATTAGTGCAAAACGTCTCAAAACTATCAAAAACTTATATATGGTAACACGCATTAAAAGCATAACAAAACTTTAAGATCAGGTGATTATGATCTTACCACCGTTCGTTTAATTGAGTTAGACAAAGTTGCATTTGATAAAACAGCACAATTCTGGAGTTCCATTGTTTTTATTTATTTCTCGAAACATAGTGTATATTCATTTATTGTAGAATCAGTAGTATTCACCTGATGACCATTGCAGATACTCTAGCAATTGAAACGTAGTGTATACTGCATATTGATTTATTTTTAAAAATATCTAAAATGAAAATCCAGAATTGTGTTCTTTATTACCGTTGTTACCAAGAAACGCGGGAAAAAACTTCAAGTTAAAATACGTCTAAATGTAAAATTTAGTTGTAATTTAATTTTTCTTATTAAATTGTAAGAAATTTGCATTATTGTTGAAAATTGCTGAAAAAGTGCAATAACACCCAAAATTGCAAAAATTGCAAAAAATTGCAAATGCCACAACTTCCGCTCTTTATTTATAATTAATGCTGTATTCAGTATTGCAAAAAAGTTTATTTACCGAGAGCGGTTTAAAATTAGAAAAAAATAAAGAAGGTCTTGAAATAAACAATTATTTTTTAAGTGTTTTTGTATTTTATTATTTAAAAAATTTTATATATTAACTTAATCGAACAATTTGTTCTTTGTTTGAAATAAATTGCATGTATTAGAGAATAAAATATTTAATTATTGAATATACAAAATTTGGATTGTTCCTTTAGTATCAGTAAATTTAAGACGTTTTTATTAGAAACTAAATTTAAATAAATTATATTGTTTCATATGCGGGAGTTAAAGTAGAAACAAAAAAATTTAACAAAACTTAAATTTTACAGCGACATTTACGTAATTCGAATAATATTCATTAAATTGTTACCGTAATTAGATTTATTCACGTGTATTGAACAGGGTAATAAAGTATGCAATAATACTACTCACAAGTATTCGTAACCCAACATTTGAATGTGTATACTTGATGACGCGTTCCCGCTTGATTTCTGATTGGTCCATAGTTATCAGGTAACCTAGTATATACGAACCTTGTACATGAGTGACGTTGTTGTATAATGGAGTAAAAATACTTTATTTATTTTTCACTGGATTAATACATAAATTCTCTAACGTCAAAAACAACAACCTTTTTTTTCTGTTACCATGTTAGTAAAAAAACAATAACTTGATGGCAAATCGATATGTTCTTCGATTGTTTGTCCTGGACCTTCTGGAGGTTCTGTAGATTGCACGGGTTACTACTTTCTTCTAATGTATATCTCGTTCTTAATTAGTCGGCATGTTTTTTTTTTTAAATTTCTCCATCAACGTCGACTAAGTATGAGTACATTCCTGTTCTTGACATTATTGTCCCTGGTGTCGATCCTTTACCTATAGTATTATTTACGCACACTGTATGATCTTTTTCAAATTCAGTTTCTTTTGTTTTTCTATGATAATATAATTTTTGCTTTGCAGTTTCCAATTCTTGTGCTCTTAAGGCATCTGCCCAAGCAACATTTTGTAACCGTGGTTACGTTGTAACCAGTTGCAAATTAGTAACATTAGCACCATGGTAAATAAACCGTTGCAGCAACGTAGCAGCAACTTTCGTAATTTACTGAGGTTTCAAATCTATTACAGAAATAACCGTTTTACAACTATGGTTATAACTAAGTTTTTCTTATACCCTTATGTAACTACAGTGTCAATTTAGTGGCATTAAAACCTTCATTTCGGTTTTGAGTGTAACAGTCTTGAAACTATGGTTACAAGTGTGAATTTCTAAAACTACACTACAGTGTTAATCTATACGTTTAAACAGCAACAGAAGAAGTGCATTTTACGAGATTTTTATAAGACACATAGTCCATTATCATTATCCAATAAACAGTACCGAAAGTGTTTCTAAATCAAAACTACGTAAATACAATTATTGGTATATTATATTACTATAATTTTAATCGTGCATTTAAACTACTGTTTCTAATTTAATGAACGTTGAAGAATTAGTTGCCAATTATAAGTAAGCAAATTTTAAATTGATTTTATTTTCTTCTAGGATAAAATAGAATTTGATTGCAAGGACATTACAATATTACACACAGTGATCAGAACGTGTAAATTAGATCGCCATTGCGAACACCTATAATCTTTAAAAAACCAGTCGAGATTATGATCATTGAACCGATTATAATTGCACATGTGCATTTGTAGCCTAATACAAATATTTAACTAAGAATTACGTAGACGCATTAAACTATAACATGTGAGGGATATCTTAATCCGCCATGGTCTTTTAACACAAAGACATTTTTCTCTTAACAAAATTTATGCATTTACTATTTACAAAATTTATAAATAATAGACATAATCCGCTTTTCTTGAAAATTTGCAGTAAAAACCAGTTTACTGGTACCTACCTGCAACAGATGTAAAAATTCTTTTAGGTATTATATCTTTTTTGTTTGAATTTAGTTCTATAAGAAACTATAAAAATTTAAATAATGTACATTTATTATAACTTTTTATATATCTGTATCTTTTTATTAATATATTTTTATCTCTACTTTTGTTTTAATCTTTATGATGCAGTTAGTAACTAAAATCTTGGACAAGTTGCTTAACAAAGCGGTTATAAAGTAGTTTCAAATAATAGTAATAAGCATGTTTTCAAAACAGTTACATAGCAGTTGCTGTAAACGGTAACTACAATGTTACAAATCAATTACAAAACCGTGATGATAAACCATTGCAGAAACGATTCAGAATAGGTAAACATGATTTGTAAAAAACCGTTATAGCAACGCTGCAAAACAGTTACAAAGTAGTAATTGCAACGGTTTCAGACACGTTGTAAAACGGTTATAATATTACTGCAGTTGCCTTGCAACTGACCAAATCCGGTATTGACAACGTATCAGGAAAGACTCAGCAACTATTCTGTAACTAAATACCTTACTGAAACCATAGTTGCAAGAGAGTTTTACAACCGTTTTGTAACTGATTTTTGCTACTTGGGTGGCTTTATTTAATCAAAAATTGTTCTTAGAGGTCTTTCGTAAATTAAATCGCTAGGCGATTGGCCCGTTGATCGTTGCACCGTAATCTCCTATTAAAATCATCGTTTTTGTTTGTTACATTCATTCGTTCTTTAAATGTTTTTAATGCCCGTTCGGCAATCCCGTTGGATTTCGGATGATGTGAGTGATTTTATTAGTTTTACAGAAACACTCAAACTCATTTGACACTAGTTGTGGTCCATTATCTGATACGATAAACTTGGGAATACCAAATCTTGCAATCTCGAAGTGCTTTTATTGTTCTTTCGAAAGTTCTACTGTTAATCGGTATAATTTCAAGCCATCTAGTGTATGCGTCGATTACTATTCAAAACATCTTGCTTTCAAATTGTGGAAAATATTTTAAAATTTTAAATTTACCACGTTTAATAACTGTTAGTTGTATTAGGTAGGGCGCTCATGCGCTTTTGTAAATAATTGCTTATATAAGCCAGAGGGATGCTTGCTTCCCTCTCTTGGCCTTTTAGTTATTTAGTTATTAATGTCGGTTTTTGTTAAAAGTATGCCGGATTCATTTTTTTCTTTGTGTAAATAAATAATGTACATAGTGTGAGTATTTATTTTAAATTCATAAAAAATCTCTTACAAAATGATCCAGCAAAATCTATGTGAATCCGTGACCATGGTTTTAGTGGTGCGTACCATGGGTATAATGGTATTTGTGATAAGGTTTGCTTCGATTGTTGGCAGGTGTTACATCGTTGTGAAAAAGCAATTATGTCATTGTCTATGTTCTACCAATAAACATGAATTCTAGCCATCAATTGCATAGCGCAAATTCCAGCATGCAGCATGTTTTTGTAGAGAAACCAGAATGCACAACCTTCCTTTCCACGGCAGTATGTTTTCCTCAAGAGATAGTTCTTCCCTTTTTTCATAATAATGTAAGAATTCGGATGTTAGCTGTTTCTTGTCAGGCCAATATGATTGTACGTAGTTTATCACTTGACTTAAAGCTTTGTCACTGGCAGTTTTATCTCTTAAATTTTTTTTCGTTATAGGTAACTGTTGTAATCGCAAGTTGAGTAAATGTCCTCGATCAGGCAATCCTATTTTCTCGTAAACCATTTTTGTCGATTCGATGTCCCAAAAATACGATGCTGTCCTGAAGCCACAAGCATTTGGACGTATGCGTTTTTATACCTGTTTCGACTAATCGTTGTAGCACTTGTACTCGTTCTATGTGTTGTTCTTTTGTTGGTTCAGTAATAAGTATATCGTCCAGATAACAAATTGTTCCATCTATGCCGCTTAGAATTTGATCCATTGTTCGTTGGAAAAATGCTGGTGCAAAGGATACACCCAATGGTAAACTTTTGTATGTATAATATCTTTTATGTGTTATGATTATGCGCATAATACTGGGTTTAGTTTAAACTTTTTGAGTATCAAATATTCTATTATTTATATTTAAAATTAAACATAAGCATGTACCAGAATATACAGGGTTTAACTGATGTAACGTGTAATCTGTTAATTGGGGGTAGCTGTAATGATTTGAAGCATATATATATCTATTATAAATATATTGCCTCTTTCTGATAGTTTTTGAGAAAATCCAATGTCAATTTTTAAATACGTACCCTGGTTGAACTCGAGTACAAGTAGCGTGTAGCACAAGTCAACCCACTAGGCATTATAATATTGTTGCGAATTTATTTATTTATTAACTACTAATTTATTTAAACGATTAAAACTACGTTTACTTAATCTAGAAATATGTACACTTTTAAATTAACCGAACTAATGAAATCTAATAATATTTAATAAAAACGCTTACACTATAATTTATGTATAACCGTTGTATAATACTATCACTAACACGAGATAAGATAACGTCATCGGATAGCCTCACACTTGTTTGTCTACACTATTTATCACGTTCACGATTATTCTCGAGGTAGACACACGCGCGTGCTAATCACTTATTTATCTTCACTTGATTAATCTTCTTAATACTGCATGCATTCACATTCCATCAATAACTGATCTACGATTTCTTTCTTACGTATTTATAGACATCGGCGAATCCTTCTCGAGCGTTCCTTACTTTTCGCTATATCTTCTAGAAACTAGATAACAGCTTCTAGAAGGCTCTTGCGTTTGCAAGTAATTTCTTGAACGTTTCAATATACAAGTATTTGGAGTAAGTATTGTTACATGCCAAAATTAACACGAAGTCACTGCCTGAAATGAGGTAACATAAACGGTGTTTTGCCACTAGCTCAATGGAGAAGGGGGTGGGTTGTAATTTAAAATTCCGTGAAAAATTGGAAACGCGATCGACGTAAAATTGAACTAAAACGGTAAAATAGTCAAAAATCGGTAAGGGCGCCAATCAAGGTCATGATGAGGGTAGCTTCCGAACCCCTGATTATCCGAAAGCTCATCTGGTTGGTTACAACCCCGGAACTTACCTTGAGTTGTAACTATACTGAAATATACTTAAAAACAAAAATTTACGTATGCGGCAGCTAAATGAATAAAAGCTCTTTACATTTAACAATTAACATTTATTGATTAAATATTTAAAAAAAACAAGTAATAAAGAAAATTAAACAAATTTGAATAAAAGAAATGAAATAATCTTAAACAAAACAAACAAAAATGAACAATCTACACACAAAACATTAAATTAAAATTTATAAAAAGAAAATACTACTATAATAGCGTTAACTCGACGTTTTCAAATAAAACATAACGCAAATAAATTTCAAGGCCTTGACCGCATAAATAACAAACAATTCGATTAAATTAAAAATACAAATTATAAAATATATGTTCGAACTAAACGTACAAACAAATTATACTTTACAAATCGTTACATTATCTTATATTCGGGAATACGATTTACTTTTCATACGCACCAAAACAAAGTTAATTTATTTCAACTTCGCGCAAACACTTTAAGTGTTCATTGAAATAATTAAATTTATCGTTAGTTAATCGATAAATACCTTTACTTAATTGTAGATACCAGGTAAGCTGCGGGTCACAGTGGTTTTTTTTAGAAGCTACAACCTCAGATGGACTTCGGTCGCTCCCTAAAGTACCGTAGTCGAATGCGGGATCAATGGAACCCCCAAACAATAGGACACCAGCGGAAGATTTATTTCACAATTTAAACCGCACAATAGCGAAGAAAAGGGATTTTTCTACTTAAAACATCGAAACTAAATCCCTCAAGCGTGATTGTTTATTTTTGGATACCGTGACGTCTATATAAACCGTACATTACGAAATTTGAAAAATTAACATTTTCATCACAACACTTAATTTTCACGGTACCAATTAACTTCCGCGGTAAGGCATAACGATAGGACAAAGTACCCTACTCACTCTACTACATCTCACGGTCCCCGGTATTTCTCTAATTATTGCCCCCACGATCGAATCCTCATCCATATATCAACTTTTTTCGACTACCCTTTCCACAAAGGCTGTGTTCGAAATTTCAAGAACGAAAATACTCTCATTAAGAAGTGCGATAAAGAGGTAATCAGTCCCCATTACGTCATATTCATAGCATTTGGACACAGCATTTCGCTTGTACGTGAAAGTGTCAAATTGACAAAATATTATATTACAAGAATTTAAACTGCCTAATAAATTAAGATAATGACTTAATTTTTCCACGTAATCTAAACGATTGACACAAAGAAATCAAAGTACGACCGTACTGAGAATGCACTTGAACAAAGAACTTTTGAACCAACTTAAAATAAACAAACGGCGAAAATATATTTAATTACGATTATATCTCAGAAGGGAAACATAAATTACAACTGGAATTCTCAACAAACCAAGTGAAATACTTAATAAACAAAATCGCGAAATCAGATGGTTCACGGCGTAACAAAATACAAAACTTTATCAACAATTTAAATTGTAACTTTGAATTTAAAAACGTAAAATAACTTATTAAACTCAATCTAAAATCATATTAAAACAAATTCAAAATACTGTGTCCATTACCAAAGATTACTCAAACAACCAATCGATTTTAAACGATGGTTACACCGAGCTAACAAATCGAGAAAGAAAAAAAAAGAAAACGCAAATTCAGCCAGCTGAATCTATTTATGGGGTCTGTCATAAAAAGAAAACTGCTGAATTCCAAACGCAGGTCACAGTATGCTTTTTTTTAATTTTTGCGAGTTATGAAATGTAGCTTATTGAAAGTGTACTGCAAGATAACTTAATTAAGCTGAATTTCTAAAACTCATTACTGTAATTTTGCGTATGAGAGTTTAGAGATATATGCTTGCTTCGTGGACTACGAGAAGGCCTTCGATAAAGTACGTCATAATAAACTTGTCGAACTATTAACAGAAAAACAGATAGATAAACGAGACCTACGAATAATCAAAACTTTATATAACAAACGAACAGCCAAGGTCAGACTAGAAGGAGAGTTTACAGAGGAAATCAACATCAAGAGAGGAGTAAGGCAAGGATGTGTCTTGTCACCAATACTTTTTAATGTCTACTCCGAAGCAATCATCCAGGAATCCCTCACAGCAGAAACAGCTGGTATTGCAGTGAATGGAATACCCATTAACAACATCCGATACGCTGACGATACAGTGATAATCACAGACAACATCGAAGATCTTGAGAGGGTGGTCGAGAAGATTAAGGAAAAAAGTGAACAATACGGTCTAAAGATGAACTTAAAGAAGACAAAATTCATGATCATCATCAAATTCCCGACAAGTAATAACGTACAGCTTAAAATACATAATGAAAACATCGAGAGGGTGTACCAATATAAATACTTAGGGACTTGGATAAATTCTAAGAATGACAACACACAAGAAGTAAAAACAAGAATCGAAAAAGCAAGAAGCGTATTTTATAGAATGAAGAATTTATTTTGTTCTAAACAACTCAACAAAGAACTAAAAATACGCATGATGAAATGTTACATATATCCGGTACTTCTCTATGGTATTGAAGCCAGTACATTGAACAAAAACACAACAAAACGCATAGAAGCCTTCGAAATGTGGGTGTTTAGAAGAATGTTAAAAATAGCTTGGACGGAGCGAGTCACTAACGTAGAGGTGCTGAGAAGGATGTCAACAAAAAACGAAGTGATAGACATCATCAAGACACGCAAGCTTGAATACTTTGCACATGTGATGAGAGAACAAAAATACGAATTTCTGAGGCTAATAATGCAAGGCAAGATTGAAGGTAGAAGGGGTCCAGGAAGACGCAGGATCTCAAGGCTGCGTAACCTACGAGAATGGTTCAACTGCACAACAAACCAGCTATTTAGAGCAGCCGTAAATAAAATACAGATCGTCATTGTTATGTCTTTACTTAAAGACGTTTGAGTATGAACTGGGTTATTTACAAAATCCAATATGACGGTACAGGTTGGGTATGCAACCCACTATACAATGTTGTACATTTGTATGCGTATACTATATAACATCTCCCTTTTTAATTTAATTAATTTTTACCATAACACATTTTTGAAATTACAAATACTGTTTAATACAAAACATAATCTTTGAAAGTTGATGGTTTTCTAGTGGTTCTATTGCTTGTACGAGTTTCAATATTGTTTTTATCGATACTGGTACTTGGTTCATTAATAATTTCAGTATTTGTATTTCCAATTTCTTTGTCATCTAAACTATATACAAAAGGTTTTGAGAATGAAGATTGCATTGGTTGTGAGCTGTTTTTTCTTAAATAAATGCTATTTCTCGTAATGCAGACTCCATCCTCTCTCATTATTTTATAAGTTCTATTTCTAATTTTTTCAACTATTTTTCCTCTTTTCCAAGTGCTTTGAGGATAAGCTTGAAACCATATTTCAGTATTTATCGGATAACTTTCCTTATCTACTAGATTTCTATTATAATACTTTTGAGATGATTCTTGAAAAGATTCAATCTTACAATCTAAAGTTTTCTTATTTATGAGTTTAGGTTGTAATTTACAATCATTGATAACCAGATTATCTCTAAGATTTCTTGACATTAAAATTTCAGATGGTGTATAAATATTATAAACAGGAGTATTACGTAGTGCTAATAAACTTAAATATATGTCGTCATTGTTTTCTTTCGACTTTTTAATTAATTTTTTTACAGATTGGATAGTCCTTTCGACCAATCCATTCGATTGTTGGTGATGCGGTGAACTTATAATTGATTTAAAATTCCACTGCTGAGCAAACTTTTGAAATTCAGTACTCGTAAATTGTTTACCTCCATCAGAAACTACTACTTTGGGTATACCGTGTCTCGCAAAAATAGATTTTAATTTATTTATAACATTTGCCGATGTTAAGTTTTTATTTAAATTACATATCTCTGGATATTTTGAATAATAATCCACTACTATTAGAAATGTTTCATTATGTAATTCATAGAGATCAATGCCTAATTTCTGCCATGGTTTTCTAATAATATTGTGTGCAATCATCGGTTCCTTCTTGTTTGAATTTTGAAATTGGTTGCAAACATAACATCTGTTTACTAAATTTTCTATATTTACTGTAATATTAGGCCAATAAACAGCATTCTTTGCTCGTGCAATGCATTTTGTTATGCCAAAGTGACCAGTGTGTATGCTATCTAATACTTGGCTTCTCCAGGACTTTGGAATGATTGCTCGTTGTCCAAAATATAATAAGTTGTTTACACCTATTGTGATCTCAGATTTTATTTTATAGTATGGTTTGAGATTGCTAGATATTTTATTTATTTGTTTGGGCCATCCATTTTTTACATAATGTTTTATCTGTTGCAGTTCTTCATCATTTTCAGTATCTTTCTCCAACTTCTTTAGTTTTTCATCGGTTATCGACAAATTTTTTTGAATTAAACAAACTTGAGCATCGAGATGCAAGTTGTCGTAAAAAAGTTCAGGTAAGTTTGCTCTAGATAGTGCATCGGCAACTACCAAATCTTTACCTGGCTTATATATTAAATTTATTTCATATTTTTGTAATGACAACAACATTCGTTGAAGTCTGGCGGGACAATCGTTTAATTGTTTGTAAAAACTGAAATTAATGGCTTATGATCAGTTTCAACTGTCACCTTCTTACCATAAACGTATTGATAGAATTTGTTAATACCAAAGCATATGGCCAAGAGCTCCTTTTCAATTTGTGCATATTGCTGTTGCGTTTGAGTCATTGCTCGTGATGCATATGCACATGGTTTACCTTGTTGTAATAAGACTGCTCCTAGTCCATATTTCGATGCAACCCACTATACAATGTTGTACATTTGTATGCGTATACTATATAACAGTCATGATGGTCGCCAACCTTCGGCAGAAGACGGCACGATAAGAAGAAGAGTTTAGTTTTGCAAATTTGAAGACAACTCCCATCTAGTTTTCAATAAAAGCTTAAAGTAAGTTTGCAAAACTAAATTGACAATTTACTGTTAGTCCATTTACGAAAAGTATATATAATTTTTCAGTAGAAAAGGCGCAGAAAGTATACTTATACTCGTTTAATATCGATTTTTTCTTGTAACCAGCAGTCTAAATATAGATATTCTTATCTTGTATAAACCAAGTATGAATTTGTATTTTTGCGTAATTGCACTATTAAAAACTAAAATTTAACAGATGATTTTTTATGTGATTATGTTTTGTGGCATTGTGGGAATTTCTACGCTAATACAATGGAAAAAATAATAATCAAATAAGTTATTTTATAAAGATGTTGCAAGTTATACATACCATATTAGAATTGACAAAAGTTACCGAAACATTAGAATTTTTTTTTACTACTCAAACCCGTAAATTAGAGTTCCATAAAAACGAGTTATTATTATATATCAGTTTACATGAATGTTAAATCCTTAGAATCGTGTAATGTATTTTGGTTTTCGATTTTATTTATATAATACAAAATTTTATTTTATACAGGAGTCTGTATATAAATAATTTTAAAGGAATGTAACTACTTTCCAGCGTAACCATAAAAAATATGTGTTTAACAGATACCCATATATGAAATCTGTAAACTTTAATGTTTTATTTATAGAAGCAGTTCAAGTGTCATCATAGTAAGAACGACAATTCACAACTAATTAGCTTTAAAGAATTTTTAAATTGCAGTTGTATTTTTTAAATATCTAAGTGTACTTATAAAAAATCATTTTAGATTTTATGAATGAAGAAAACTTGAGCAGATGACCATAATTACATGTTTTAGAAATTTTTAGTTTTTAAATTCCACACCTGATGGAATTATGGTTGTTATTATGTTGTGGTATTACTACTATGTATTTACGTCGCGCAGGACTTGTGGGTCGCTTCATTCGTTATTCACCAGTATGCTTACGCATATGCCTTCTTAAATTCGACTTGGTGATATAGCAGTAATCACATATATTGCATTTAAACGGTTTTTCACCAGTGTGCTTATACATATGATTTTTTAAATCATTCTTGATGGAACAGCAGTAATCACATGTATTGCATTTAAATGGTTTTTCACCAGTATGCTTATGCATATGCGTTTTCAAATTATACTTGGTGGCACAGAAATAATCACATCTATTGCATTTGAATGGTTTTTCACCAGTGTGTGTACGCATATGCATTTTTAAATGCGATTTGGTAATACAGCAGTAATCACATATATTGCATTTAAATGGTTTTTCACCAGTATGTGTACGCATATGAATTTTTAAATGCGACTTGGCGGTACAGCAGTAAACACATATATTGCATTTAAATGGTTTTTCACCAGTGTGCGTACGCGTATGCATTTTTAGATGCGACTTGGTGGTACAGCAGTAATCACATTTATTGCATTTAAATGGTTTCTCACCAGTGTGATGAAGCATATGAGCTTTCAATTGGTGCATTTGTTTACTGCAATAATCACATATATTGCATTTAAATGGTTTCTCACCAGTGTGCTGACGCATATGCACTTTTAAATACGACTTGTCAATAGTGCAGTAATCACATATATTGCATTTAAATGATTTTTCGCCAGTATGCTTATACATATGCGTCTTTAAATTCGCCATTTGATTGCTACAGTAATCACAAATATTACATTTAAATGATCTCTCACCAGTATGGGTACGCATATGCCTTTTTAAATAATACTCCGTAGTACAGCAGTAATCACATATATTGCATTTAAATGGTTTTTCACCAGTGTGCTTATGCATATGCCTTTTTAACTGTTGGACTTGGCTACTGCAGTAATCACATATATTGCATTTAAATGGTTTCTCACCAGTATGCGTACGCATATGCCTTCTTAAATGTTCCATTTGGTTACAACCGTGATCACATATATTGCATTTAAATGGTTTCTCATCAATATGCGTACGCATATGCTTTCTTAAATCCGAATTGGAAGTACAGCAGTAATCACATATATTGCATTTATATGGTTTCTCACCAGTGTGTGTACGTATATGCCTTCTTAAATCAGAGTTGGTTATACAGCAGTAATCACATATACTACATTTAAATGGTTTCTCACCAGTGTGCTTACGCATATGCACTTTTAAATATGACTTGTCAACAGTGCAGTAATCACATATATTACATTTAAATGGTTTTTCACCAGTGTGTGTACGGATATGCTTTTTTAAATTTCCCATTCGGTTACTACAATAATTACATATATTACATTTAAATGGTTTTCTACCAGTGTGTTGCATTTGCAGGTGTCGAATCAAACTTGCCTTTTTAGTAGTATTGAAGTTGCAGTTGTAGCAATAATATAGTTCTTTTTTTGAAGGTTCGTCAATGCATATGAACACATCCTTATTGATTTCCAAGAGGTTATCGCCGATGATTTGCAAGTTTGAAAGCTCGACTTTAATGCTATCGGCTCGCAATTCTTTTTTGATTATACCTTGTTGTCGTAACTTTTTTATAGTTATTTCGGTTTGTATACACAGTTGCTTAAATTCGTATATTTCTTCAATGGTAATCATACATCTGTTACATGCAATTGGATTCGGTGTGACACTAAGATCCTGTAAGAAAGTTTATGTTAGTCAATAGAATATAATCACTTGTACCTACAATCTTTGGTAGAAAATTCAACAATTTGAATTCTAGCATTAAGTTATTGTCGTTATTCAGAAAGGAATACTGCTTGGTTTCTAGTGAACAAATTCGACACATTTTTGTTGGTTTTTCTCCCATATTTTAGTATATTTTGCTGAGAGTTGCTCAAAGACAGTTGCACTATTATTGATTATTAACTATCGTGCATAGAAAAATCGTGTTTGTGTTATTGGTGTTATTAACACACGTTGCTAGCAAGTGTCTGCCATACCGCAGAACTTTGGCAATGTTCAATGCAACGCCGTTTTAGTTTTAACTCTTTGTTAGTTGGTATTAAATAACGTATACAGAGTAATTATTACATGTGATTGAGTTTCGCTATCAAACTTTCGGCGAGAGTAACGTACATTATTTTTTGTATCGCCTTTGGAAAATTATATTCTTTTTTGAAAAAAAAAATTGAAATTACCAGAAATACAATATATATAATAATATATAATAATAGATGTATTACTGGCCTGTCACAATGATGTTAATGTTAATGGTAGTGGTAATGTTAGTTAAAATGTTAAAGTACAGAAAATGCTTTCTGTTAGCAACTGTTCACAATGATGTTAATGGTAATAGTGATGTTAGGTGGACATGTTAACAGTACAGAATATTTCTGGATTTCGTAACATCACCACTAACATCTACCAATAGAAATGCGATCTCTTATGCATGCGATTTGTGTGACTTAAATTTTTGACGGATCAGACTTCAAATTTGAAATAACGGAAATTCGCCAATATTCGTCGAAAACATGAACGTGTAAAAGAAAGAATTAACGAAAGATAACAATGATCATGAAAGATAATAAAATAGTAGAAAATGATATAAAACAGGAAAAACGGCAATGAAACGAGAATAATAAGAGCGGTAAAATGTAAGCATAGGAATGTAAGGTTAAGATTATGATTATGAATTTTTGGTAATAAATACTAGCGTAATTATTTGTGATTTAGTAATTTAGAATTTTTCCATTGGTGCAACTCATCCTCCCATATTACACCGCGAATTTTAAATTTGCAAGACAGTTACGAATTTGGTTAACATGATTGTGCCCAGTATTAACACTATCATTACCATTAACATCTTAACACTGACATTAACATTAACATCATTGTGACAGACGCTTTAGACATGTAATGATCATTTACTTGTTAGTATGTCTTTACATAATATGACTAATTGTAATTTAACGTAGTTTAAACTTAATGATCATTGTAAGTACGATGTCGTTTTTAAAACGTCATCGGAGCGATTCGGAAAAAAATCGCACTATCATTACCATTAACATCTTACACTGACATTAACATTAACATCATTGTGACAGACGCTTTACTAAACTAAATTTCAAGATGTTTCAAATGTATTTTCTACCTGTCGCATACTCGTTCTAATATAAATAATTGACTTTGAACACTTAGTTTTATGTAGATTTCTAGTGTTTTTTCCGCTGATTATGTAACTAGTCACAATAAAAAAATTGTCACTAACAAACGAATAATGACGTTTGCGATATAAGCAGCACAAAAAGCGATTTAATAACATTCAACACAAATTATGTTTATTAAAATTACGTTACGGGAATTTCATGTTATCTAACCACACTATTGCTAAGATTTATCAAACTTAAGCGGTACGTTGGTTTATAGTGCGACGTTATCTTTTCAACGTAATGTGAAATAAATAGCACCACCATTCGAGGTGCTGTTGACCTTAATTGAAATCATTTTATTTCCTATCTTCTTCTTGTACGTACTCCTTAAGATGTTTTTTACTTTTTACTCGGATTATTGTGATAAAAATAAATATGCACTCAAACGAATGCGCGTGATCCTGAAGGCAAGTAGTAGGGGGTCGAGGCAAATCGCGAGCTTGCAGAGGTCATTCAAGCGTGTAATGTTGAGTAGAGCTACGATACAATAAATGCCTAAGTTTTGTGCTTAAGTCTAAGTAGTTTTATTGAAAAGTCCTTATCAAATTCAGAAGTGGGATAGGCATATCGACAGTTGCAAAAGCAGCAGTGTTGTGTACGTACCTGAAAGTTAGAAATCAATTTGTGTTCGAAAATCAAAAGGGAAGGTGCGCGTGCACGTTGAGGAATCCTTGGAGCATTGCGTTTTACCGTCTACAAACGTAAAATCGCGGGTAGTGTTTGGATTCCTGAAAGCATAATGCAGAGATTCGATTACAAGCAACCGCCAAATCCAGAAATCACCACACAGGCGTGCGCAGGGAATTTTTTGGCTCGAGCAGTTAAAATCGAGTGCATCAATAAACAATTGGTCAGACCAGTGGTTGTTGGAAACGGGCAAGACTACATTTGATGGGAGCAGCACGTAGTTGGTATGCTACACGAAGAGTTAACATTCGCAACATTGGAGATTTCGAGAGAGCATTTAGGCGCACATTTGTAGATGAATGAAAAATGGGAGAAAATGCGGAAAAGGATACAGGCTGTCAACGAATCGGTGAATTCCTATGTACACGACAAACACATGTTGTGCAGTTCGTTAGGTTTGCCTTTTTCGGAAATAAAAGAACAGATTTTGTCCGGCATCACGTGTGCGAATACTGTAGGTAATAGGATTAGCGGGAAAAGATCATGCGAATATTGACGATTTGTACGGAGACATATTGATTTACGATAGGTTGAATATCAGTAGAAAGGTTCGGTCAAATAATTATAGCAAACCAGTCGATCGCACTACCGTGACTAGTACTAAGTTTTTGGTACAACCAAAAGAAACTACCGAAAATTCAAATAGGAATAGCGTAAAACAAGTTGTTTGTTTTAAGTACAAAAACATAGGTCACAATTGGAAAAAATGTTGGGTGAAGAAATCGGAACTACAATGTTTTAACTGTAAGGAAATAGGTCACACGAAACGTGAATGCACCAACTGTAAGATGATGGCGGTCGACAGTGCTTCAACTACAGGGTCAATCGACAAATATTTGCGCAAGGTTTGTGTGAATAGTTACAGTGTCAATGCGTTAATTGATATGGGTTCTAGCGTGTGCACTATCAGTCGGAATGCATTGCGAAATTGTAGTCTCAATTACGAAAAATCAAACATCGAATTATTTAAGTTCGGTAACGGAAAAACACCGACCTTAATTGTGTAGGCGTAGCGCATGCAAAGCTTAAGCTTGATGAGATCGAAATCGCAATGTCATTTTGTGTGGTACCCGAAGGGGTACAAAGTGTAGATGTTTTAATTGGGCGAACGTTTACCGTAATGTGGATTTAATCAATACGAACAAAATAACTGTACATGTAACAGATAAGACAATTTTACACGCGGGTGAGGTGAATTTAATACGCGCACGATGCTTATATAGTGAACTTGTTGTGCCGATTTTGAACACTTATAGCGAAGATACTAAAATATAAGAGAGAACAAAGATTGTGTAGATTAAAATTAGTAATAATTCAGGAGCGTCATTAGCCGACAAAACGGGAGATATCTACAGAAGACATTTACCAGATGGCACTGAAGACTGCGTGCGCGATAAATTGAAAAACTTATGTATTAAATACCGTGAGTGTTTTGCTTTTAATTTAAGAGAGCTCGGATGCACTAACTTAATGGAAATAAACATTAAAAAGGGCCGAAGAACCAGTACGAGCGAAACCGTATAAGGCGTCCGCAAGTGAAAGACGGGTGATAGCAGACATTGTCAACGAGTGGAAACTTCACGGAATTGCTAGTAATACGACGTCGTCGTACGCTTCTCCATGCCTACTAGTGCGTAAGAAATCAGGAGAACCAAGATTAGTGATTGATTATTGGGCTTTAAATATGCACACTACAAAAGTTAATTTTCCTATACCTACCATAGAAGAACAATTTGAAGGACTTATTGGCTGTAAACTATTTTCAGTTTTAGACCTAGGAAGTGCGTATTTGCAAGTGCCGTTGGCGAAGGAAGCACGACACAAAACAGCTTTTATCACAAACGATACAACGGGTGAACTTAATCGAATTGGTTTATGCAATGCTCCATTCGAGTTTAGTCGTTTAATGGCGATCCTTTAGGTAAGGATATTGCGAAATGGTACCTAGATGATGTGCTCGTAGCTGCTAGTGATTGGGCTCAAATGCTTCAAAAACTAGAATGCGTTTTTAAGGCATTCAAAAAGGCCAATACAATGATAAAGATAAGCAAGTGTGAATTCGGCAAACCGGAAGTGGACTATTTGGGATGTTCGTTAAGTGCAAATAGAATTAGACCGGGAGATGTAACAACACGCGCGGTAAAGAATTTTCCATGCCCAAGAAACGTTCGCGAGTTACGCAGGTTCCTCGGTTTAACCAGTTATTTCCGGCGCTTTGTAGAAAATTACGGTAGACGAGCCAAGGCCTTAAGCGACTTAATGAAAAAGGAAGTACCATTTGTGTGGGGCGAACTACAATAAGCTTCGTTTGAAGACTTGCGCCAGACACTGTGTACCAAACCCCTATTAAAACTATTTAATCCGGCGGTGCATACAGATGCGTCTAAGGAGGGAATTACAGGTATTCTGCTACAAGCAGATAAAATTACCTAACCACTTCAATCGGTAATTTACGTATCGAAGAAGGCATCGGGCGTGGAAGCAAAATATTCTAGTTAGAATTGATGACGTTAGTGCATGTTATTGATAAGTTAATAATGTATTTGATTGGATTAAAGTGTAGCGGACTTACTTTTGAATTCAAATCTAGCGCCAACAACTAATAAGGGAAGCATCCCTTCTCAAAACCTCAACACTAGCTACAGCCACCCGATAAGGGATTCCGGTTCGGCCTCTCGAGTAAAACGCATCGCTTCCGCTTGTATTTATATTTTATCTTTAATTATATTTTTAATCATTCGTTTACTTTGTAATTAAATATTTATGTTGTTGTTGTTTATTTTTATTAACGACAGACACGCTAAAATTGGTGACCCACGACGAACTAAAGTGTTGTTCTCAAGAAAAACTCTGGTACCACGTGTAGTGTTTTCTCGTGTTAGTTGTACACGAAGATAAAAAACAATCTAACGATGGAAAATGCAAATGAAAGTATAATCCAAACGGAACCTAAAACATCTGCTGCAGAAGTAAGTGAAATACGACACGTGAAATTGCCACCATTTTGGCAAACACGTCCGTCACTTTGGTTCGCTCAAGTCGACGCACAATTTTACCAATTTGGTATACGAGCAGATAACACTCGCTACTATACAGTCGTTGCCGCCTTAGACTCAGCCGTTCTTCAACAAGTCGCAGATATAATTGAAAACCCTCCACCGACAGACAAATACGAAGCCTTAAAAAAGCAACTCGTTGGACGGTTTACGGATTCGCATGACAAACAGCTGAGAACATTACTGACAGACTTAGAACTAGGAGACAAGCAACCTTCCGCATTACTTAGAGAGATGAAAACACTAGCAGCTTCAAAAATAGACGAATCTGTTCTTCGCACGCTATGGCTACAGAGAATGCCGTCTCAAGTTCAAATAGTACTTTCGGTGAGTAAAGACGAGAAACTAGAAAAACTAGCGGAAATGGCTGACAGAATTGCGGAAATTAGCAATTATAGTATTGCCGCCATTAATAAAACCGCACGCGCAGAAACATCCACCAGCGACGTCATTGAAATGTCTGGAATCGCATCGTTGCAGAAGCAAATTGCCGAGTTAACGGAAAAAGTCGAAAAACTTTCAGTGCGACATCGACGACCTACATCGCGATCGCGCTCATGGTCCCGGGGGCGCAGCGCCAACCCGGAGTGTTTCTATCACCGCCGTTTCGGAAAAAACGCGAAAAAGTGCCGTTCGCCGTGTAGATTTAGTGACATTACGCCGGAATCGGGAAACGAACCTCACCGTCGTTAGTGGAGGCGGTAAGCGACGGAACGTGGTTACAAAGCCGCCTATTTATACAAGAACGAGAGACAGGTATGCGTTTCCTAATTGATACCGGAGCTGACGTGTCGGTAATACCGCTCACTTGCACCCGTCTACGAAAGACACCGGCTGCCTTAAAGTTGTTCGCCGCAAACGGATCTACCATAAATACGTACGGTGAAAAGTCTTTATGTGTAAACCTTGGATTACGTCGCGCATTCCGGTGGAGATTCTTAGAAGCGGATGTCGCTCGACCGATTATAGGCGCCGATTTTTTAAGACATCACGGATTGCTAGTTGATTTAAAGAATCGCCGACTAATTGACAACATCACCCATTTGTCAACAGTAGGCTCAATAGCGCGCTGCGATATCACAACAATCACAACGGTAGCGAAAACATCTATTTTCCACGAACTGTTAGCGCAATTTCCATCGGTGACGCGGACATCAGTATTGACTCCCACTAGAAAGCATGAAGTCGTTCATCATATTCTCACTAAAGGGCAGCCGCTAGCGGAGCGCGCACGCAGATTGCCTCTAGAAAAAGCTAAAGACGCTAAAGAGGAATTCGAATACATGCTCGAGCAAGGGATTTGTAAACCATCGAGCAGTCCTTGGGCCAGTCCGTTACACCTAGTCGTTAAAAAATCGGGTGAGTGGAGACCGTGCGGAGACTATCGTCGTCTTAATGCCGTTACAACACCAGACCGGTACCCTATCGCGCATATTATGGACTTTTCTTACAAATTAAACGGTAGAACAATATTCTCAAAATTAGATTTAGTGCGTGCCTATCACCAAATTCCGATCGTAGAAGAAGACATACAAAAAACAGCAGTTATAACACCGTTCGGGTTATTTGAATTTCCATTCATGACATTCGGACTCCGTAACGCCGCGCAAACGTTTCAACGGTTTATGAATATGGTGTTAAAAGGCCTTGATTTTTGCTATTGTTACATCGACGACATTTTAATAGCTTCCGTTGATCGAACACAACATTTAAACCATTTAAAAACAATCTTTGAACGACTTGACGCTTACGGAATTGCAGTTAATCCAGCTAAATGTGTATTAGGTGTTACACAATTAGAATATTTAGGATACCTCATTTCCGAAAAAGGATCAACGCCGTTACCATCCAAAGTTCAAGTAATTTCTGACATGAAAAAACCAACTACGATTGTCGAACTTCGTCGTTTCTTAGGAGTAATAAATTTTTACAGAAGGTTTATTAAAAATGCTGCAAAAACACAAGCGATACTAAACGGCTATTGTAAAAATAGTAAACGCAACGATAAAAGGTTGATAGAGTGGACACCGGAAGCTGAACAAGCATTCCATTCCTGTAAAAAAGATTTAGCAGAAGCAACAGCACTCGCGCATCCGTCAGAAGAAGGACCTCTCTCATTAACAGTTGACGCGTCGAATTATGCCGTCGGTGGTGCACTAGAACAATTACAGAATGAAACATGGCAACCGCTCGCATTCTTTTCTCAGAAACTTAATAACGCACAACAGAAATACAGTGCCTATGATCGGGAACTTTACGCAGTGTACGCTGGTATAAAACATTTTAGAGACGTTATTGAGGGCCGGCAGTTAATAATAAAAACCGACCATAAACCATTAACATTCGCGTTTCAACAAAGATCCGACAAAGCATCGCCACGTCAACAACGCCAACTCGACTTTATAAGCCAGTTTTCGACTGAAATAATATATATAGCGGGAGCTGATAATACTGTAGCCGACGCACTCTCGCGATTAGAGGCTATTAATTTACCAACCGCGGTAAGCTCAACTGAAATAGCTCGCGAACAAACCGGTGACTCGGAACTCCAAAATTTATTAAGTAATCCTACATGCCTGGTGCTACAAGAATACACCCCGTTAGACAGCGATCTTCCATTATATTGCGACATATCAACAAGCAGAATTCGACCGTACGTCCCAAAACGCTACGTCGACGAATTTTTGATTCGGCTCATAATATATCTCATCCAAGCAAACGCGCAACTTTACGGCTTCTCGCAAACAAATTTGTTTGGCCATCAATGCGCAAAGACGTCACTGATTGGGTACGCAGCTGTAATGCATGTCAACGATCGAAAGTACAACGGCACACAAAGTCGCCTATTTGTCACTTTCCCGTTCCACACTTTCGCTTTCAACAGGTACACATAGACATCATCGGACCGCTACCACCGTCACGAGGATACCGCTACTGTTTGACTATGCTGGATCGCTTTTCCAGATGGCCCGAAGCAGCACCCCTAACAGACATCACAAGTGAATCGGTAGCTACTGCTTTTTATGAGTCGTGGATATCTCGTTTCGGGGCTCCGCAAACAATTACAACCGATCAAGGTCGACAGTTTGAGTCATCTCTTTTAAAAGAACTAACTAATCTTTTGGGTACGAAGCGCAGTAGGACTTCAGCGTATAACCCTAAAAGCAATGGAATTTTAGAGCGCTGGCACAGAACGTTAAAAGCCGCGATTATGTGTCATGAAACGGACAAGTGGGTTGATGTATTACCTACAGTATTAATAGGACTACGTGCTACCTACAAGGAAGACATCAAGTGTTCTCCCGCGGAAATGCTATACGGAGAAACTTTGCGTTTACCGGGTGAATTTTTCTTAAGTGATGATACATGCGACGATCCAGTAACTTTTATAGATAAATTAAGGAACCACATGAGAGAAATACGACGTACACCTACCGCGCATCACGGAAAACATTCAATTTTTGTACATCCTGAATTAACTAAGTGCAGTCATGTCTTTTTAAGAGACGATACGGTTCGACGACCCCTGCAACCGCCGTATACCGGTCCGCATAAGGTCATTGAACGAATCAACAACAAACTTTTTCAAATACAGGTAAATTCAAGAATACTAAATATCTCCGTAGATCGATTAAAACCAGCCTTCTTGGCGCCGGAAGATTGCGAAACGCTAACCCCGAACACAGCAGCAATGCCACAGATGCCACGACACAATCAGCCATCGGAAGTTAAACAAACAAAGTCGGGTCGTACCGTAAAGTTACCTACGCGCTTTGCTACCACTTCGTTGTCACTGGGAAGGGGGTGATGTAGCGGACTTACTTCTGAATTCAAATCTAGCGCCAACAACTAATAAGGGAAGCATCCCTTCTCAAAACCTCAACACTAGCTACAGCCACCCGATAAGGGATTCCGGTTCGGCCTCTCGAGTAAAACGCATCGCTTCCGCTTGTATTTATATTTTATCTTTAATTATATTTTTAATCATTCGTTTACTTTGTAATTAAATATTTATGTTGTTGTTGTTTATTTTTATTAACGACAGACACGCTAAAAAAGTTTACGTGTGTGACTAATTGCAAAGCCCTTGTGTACATGAATGCACAAAAAACGAAAAGTTCACAAGTTGCATTTACTCCAGAATTTTGACATGGGACAAGGAATGCAGAAGGCGATGTGTGTTCGTGCACACGATTTGTCAGGGCATTTTGGCCTTGAACGAACAATTGCAAAAATAAAAGACAAATACTGGTTTAGTGGCATGCGTCGATACGTTCGTAAACCTTCGGATTGACAACCGGGATTATTACATAATCTACCAGTACCACGAAGATCGTTTGAGAGGATGCATCTGTTACTCACTTTACTTATACACATGTGAGTATTCTCTTACTTAGTGAAGACATAATTATCTTTTAAGTTTTAATAAAACACATTTAGGAGATTGACCTTTTATTGTACGACCTGCCTGTTGCGTCGCTTGTGTACCAACCCGCTGGACTCTGGGTGTTGCCAACCTACCCCCTAACATAATACATCGTGCTACCAACAGCATCTTGATCATTGTGGACCTTTAGTTACAAGCAAAAGGGGGAAATTATTTTCCTTGAAAAACACGTGTACAAGCGGAATTTTGCAAAATGTATTAGACACATTCGTAAATCCCGTAAGAATCGTCCCCGATAGAGAAACGAGTTTCACGGCGGCGAAGTTCAAACAGTTTTGTGCAGAACGTGGAATTCATCATACTTTGAAATCAAGTCGGCATCCACAAGCAAATTGCTAAGTTGAACGAAATTTGAACTCAGCTATGAACGCGAACACCAAGAAGACTCCGTGTGAAGCGCTGTTTGGTTACCGACCGAATTATGATAACGTGCTGTTTGAAGAGCTCACAAATGGCATTAATTATATACAGGACCAATCGACAACCAACAGAAGGTGCGTGACAACGTGTTAAACGCCCAAGTGAAGTACAAGCAGAGATATGACTTAAGGCACTAGGTTGGGAATCACTACGAAGTAAGTAGCATTGTTTTGATTAAAACTGCTCCGGTGCATGCAGGCCAATCTACGAAGTTACAACCAAAACACCGCGGACCGTACGTGATAACTGAAGTGTTACCTAGTGATCAGCGAGCTTAAGGGTACCGAAAATAAGAGATTTTCAACTACCGTACACGTTAGTCAGATCAAGATATACCGTAATCACGACGAATCAGACACCGACTCGGAAAGTGAAGACGAGGTAAACAACCGAAATCAACGGATAATAAACAAAGGCAAAACTGAGACGTTAAAAAATGTACCTGGCGGGGAAGAAAAAAGCGGAGTTTCAAGCGGTACCACTGATAGCCAGGAAGGTGAAGTCCTCGATATGGTCGGTGTATCGTATTGCTCTCAGCGTACAGGTGCAAGAAAAAGAAAATCGCTACGATATTTAGAAGAATACGAATTATAATAATGTTTATTTTGTTTATTATTATCAGTGTTGATTTTTCGTTTTTTTTAATAAGATTTTTGTGTAATAGTTATTTGCGCAGGTGGTAATAGTGACATTATTACAATATTAAGTTTGTACGTTTCGAAATTTATCGCATTCGGTTTGATACCCCTGGCTACTCATGTTAACAGTCCGATTGCGTTGTTGTAAATGATTCATCCGAGGGCTGTCTTTAAGTGTGCTGTCACTGCCTACATTTGAACTTTTAACAAGGAAGTTTTATACACATTAACGGTACCCTTCGGGCATCTATAAGGAAAAATTGCGTAGGTCATGTATTATTTTTGGAAGTTTAGGAATTCCTAATGTGATTAAGTCCGAAACAAATATATAAAGCGTACAATACATGTACGCTTAAAAGTACCTATTTTATTAGGTACTTAGGTACAGGTAAAGGTACATAAATTAAAAAGTACCTTTCTAGATACTTAGGTACACAAAAATTACCTAGGTACTTGTATCTACGTACATTTACCTAGGTACATCCCAACACTGATTTAAACGGTAAACAATAGCTAATAAATATGACAACTATGTTGGGTCACCTTCTTAAAACTACCTGTTGCTTCTTTCACCTTCAGATTGACATTTTAAGTTATCCTTTTCTTTCTTACGTTGCAAATAGTTTGTCCTTTACAAATCTCTAAAATCGTGGTTGATCGTTAAGTAGGCAACACACCATACAGGCACACTCGATATTCAATAAGGTTATATGTCTTCTTATTATTTGGTAGTTGGTTATAGTAGATATGCTTTAATAACTTCAGCGCCCGCTCTAGGAGCGAGCAATCTGGACATTTGTCCGGAGCGGCATTCTGGTTGTAAGTGTGAGACAAATATTTATATGTTAAATACCCAATTAGTAAAAATTTCCAATATAATGATTCTAAAGAAAACAATTACAAAAGAGCTGTATGTTTAAGTAATTAAATAACAGCATTCTGCTTAAGGTGCTCAATCTGGTGAGATTGTGATACATACTTATCACAACCCAGTAAACACACGACGTCCCAAGGACGTTCGTTTTATGTCCAAATGATGTTTTTACATCCCGGGCTTTAAAACGGACCTGTATAGGATGTCTTTAGTAGGACGTCCTCAGGATGTCAATGAAGAACGTACGATGGGATGTCCTATGCGGGAAAAAACAAATGCAAACTTAGTGCGCGTGCCCACTTTCCTTCTTGTACTCTGGTACCTACTCAACGCCCGTACGCTCCTTTGGTATATCAAAGTGGTACACTCTGTTTGCACTCTGTATCTGTTTTTGGTTGTGTTCTGACTACTTTATTTATCTGTCCTTTATTTTATTACCTAACGTTTTTTGGGTGTTTTAGTGCATAAACAAATTTATTTGGTAAGTTTTTAATACCTTGTATTTATTTATAATGTATAAAAATCATCATTTATAATTATTATTTTGAATTACTAAAAATTAATAAAAGGTTATTAAAATTAAAATATCACAATTATTAATAATGGTGATTTAAAACTCTATCTCGCGCGCATACCTATCCGGTGAATTGAAAATATTTATTTTATGTTTTTTTACTCAAAAAATTATTTAAAAAATGTTTTCTTTGTATTAAAGGTTTAAAAGTGTGACGTTATCTCACGACTTTTTTCGTCCCAATTCACAATAAGTCATCCAAAAATGTCAACATGACCGATAGGGCACAAAATCGCTAATCTAACTAAGAAACTATAACGTTATCGCGTTCTTGGTATTCATAGTTATGATTAGTGTGCGTATTGTATTACTATTTCCACAATAATTAGTTAGGTAGTTAAAAATACGTCTAGAAATAATTTTGTTTTTACCACATTCCTCTGATGAAATGTAAATGCGAAACGTATCAAAATTCTTAATGAATTTGCAAAACTGACGCGTTTACAAATTTTTTTTTAAAACGATTTAAACAATTTTTAACTGGTTATAATCGATCATCTCTTATGATTTAATCAATAATAGAATCGTCAAAACGATCAATCAATAATTCTACAAAAGTAGTATCACTTTATCAATTCTTTAATTTAGAAACATGTAAATTTTGATTACAGAGAAATATCAAAATAAGCTTTTTGTATTAACTTTTTTATCGACTCTACATGATGATTATCATCTCTTATGTAGTTGCATTGTTTCAGGCGCCACTTAAAAAAATCGGGATGAAAGTATAAAAACTCGCTAAGGAGGGCCAAAGAACGCCGGGATCGAGAAGATAAAAAAATGAAAAAATCTAAATTTATTTTATATTGAATATAATTTGGATTATTATTTAAAAATATAGTTTTATGTAATAATAATTTGTATTTTATTTGATAAAGTTAATTTTATTCATTACGTCAAGTCGCAGAGGAGTACGTTAAGTCACCTTACTGAATAAAAAAACAATAGAAAAAACCACAAAGTAGAAAGACTTTAACTGGAAATGGTACTTTTCTTGATAAAAATATAATATACATATATAGTACATATCCTACAGCCATCTAAAAGGGACGTCCCGTTGCGGATACGCAAGGATGTCCTATAAGGACACTTGTGACAAAAGAACGTCCCATGAATGTCCCTAGGACGTACACAGAACCAAAATGAGATGACTTTGGGACATTCAGTGATCCGCAAAATCATGTCCCCGGGACATCCTTGTGTTTGTTGGGAATATTTAAAGATTTCAGAGATATTGAAAACTGATTCATTTTTTAAAACTTTTATTACGGCAATATATACTATGTTACTTGAGGGAATAATACACAAAACGATAATCTATGAAAAATATTTTCTACCACTGCCCATTATGAACGATTGTTGCATTGCTGAGGTATACAACTTAGTATATGAAACAGTTTTGTATAGTTCTCTCGCATGACCACCCAAAAATTGCATTTTGAATTTTTCTTTATGAGATCATGTGGCTCTGACTGTCCGGCGCTACACGATTCTTCCTTACTTCTCTGAACAGTCGAACAGAATGCCATGCGAGCAGAGAGCCCTGCTTCAATTTGTGTTTGAACATGCATAAACTTGCATTTTAATTGCCTCTAATTATAAAAGATAGATTTCACTACACTACACACTATTTTTGCTATATTTTATTTATCCGTAAAGGCTTATTGAATCAATAAAATAATTGCTTATATTTTGTGTTATGAAAACAATTATTTGAACTAATTATATGACATTTATTAAGTTCATTGCTTCGATAAAACGCGTTTTATAATACAGTAGAACTTGCTTAGTAAGTAGTCGGTTAGGTTACTAAGCAAAACCGTTTAATTTTATACTGTTTGAGTTTGGTTTGAGTAATGGTGCTTGTTAAGCTGAATATTTAAGATGAAATAAATAGCGGATATAACAGATAGGTAACACTTGTACTATTAACGTAATTCTTTTTCAATTTACACTTATTCATTCTCTATAAAAGCAACTAACCCGGTTAGTAACCGCCACAGTTGTAAAAGCTACGTATAGATGATTAATGATGTTTAACGCACTTTTTTGAGCCAACTGGAAATGAATACATTTTATTGCATTTAGATAAAATTGATAAACTACAAATTTCTCAGTTTACGTAAACAATCAAACATTTTAAATTTTTTGAAATTTGTAGTACATACTATGTATAATAGTAGATTACATACCGATGAGGCGGAAAGTATTCCATTTGTGTCGAGAGAACTATAGTTTACCGAGAGGCATAGCCTCGAGGTGAAATAGTTCTCGAGGCAAATATGGAACACTTTTCCCAAAGTTGTATACAATTTTATTCACAATCAGCCATTAAATAAAATAAATAACATAAAACTAATAAAAAATGAATGAAAACCTACTTCCAAATTATTATTGTTTATTTCGGTAAAATATTAACACATAGTAGGCACTTCACAATTGACATATACGTATTTAATTTATGATTGTCATTTTATCAAATTAGTTTAAACAAAACACACAAATTACAGGTTCGGAAAGTGTACATTACTGACCGTGAGGTTTCATTACATACTCGTTTTTTTTTAACCATGGAAACCGCTCACTTACCAACCTTTAAGAGGTTCTGAAAACTGTACGTTACTAACTGAGTGTGAATAAACAGTTTTTTCCACTACTAGCTATGAAGTTGGCAATTACTACGTATAATAGTAGGTCGTGAAGTTGTACTTTTTTAAGCGCAGGTAAATAATATTTCATTATTAACTAGTAGTTAATAATGAACATATTTACATTTTGTGATAATACTACAACAGTTTCAAAGAAAAAAAGTTTACGAAAATGGGTACCAAGAGCAAGAGATTTTATTTAATGCTAATTTAAGTTTTCAAATCGCTCAATTAATAAATTAATTTGATTTTAAAAAGTAAGTTATTTGAAGTTCGCGCTTAATTAAATGTGAATATTATTGAATTAAATGTTTTAGATATAATCAATGCTTAAAATAATAATGTTTTTAAACAATTTAAACAACTTTAGCAATAAAAACTTACGTTATCTGTTAATTTTTGTGTTTTAAACCACAATTAAGAATTACGTCAAAATTAATTCTATTAAACTAATGACAACTGTCAGAATTACTGACTTGATTTTTAATTTAAAATTAACATCTTGTAGTAATTCTAGTAGTGGAAAAAATTGTATATATAACACGGTTGAGAAGTTCATTATAACCTGCGCGATTTATATCCCTCGACGCTTCGCGTCTCGCGATATAATCTATTGCTTAGGTTATAATGATGCACTTCTCAACCTTGATATATAATATACTATTACATACGTACATATGTATATGTAATACAAATTTAAAATTGTAAACAGAATTCTTTTTTGATTTTTAATAGCTTACTTAGTAACTTCGGTTAAGAAGTAAATGTGTCAATGGTCCCTGGAGTTACTTACTAAACGTTTTCTACTGTAAATAATAATTAATGTATTTGATTATACTACTAAACTGAATACAATCTAAAAATCAAGAATTATAAAATTGTTTGTAATGACTACATGTTTATGATTTGCTGAAATATGTGTTACTTATTATAAAATAAGCTAGACTTTCTTTACGTTCATACAATACGAAAAATAATTCTGAAGTTATGTTGATTATGGTCTTAGCTTATTTAGGATAAAAAATAAATTTTTATTTTTAAAATAGAATTTTTTTATTTTACAATCGATCAAGCACTAAATGCACTCACTAGATGCCAGATTTGAACAACTTAATAATCATAAAAACTATTTTGAATTCTTATATAATATATACGATTTAAATACCATGCCCAAAGAAATGCTACTTAAACACTGTAAGAATTTAGAATGTATTTCAACAGATGGTGATTCTATTGATATAAATAGGTCAGCATTAGCAGAGGAAATTTCAGCAGTATCTGCACTTTTGAGCAAAAAAGAAAGCCTAAGCAATGTACCGAGCTTAATTACAAATTTAAATTTTGCCACAAACTTTATAATTGCTATAAGAATACTGTTAACAATACCAATAACTATAAATAGCTATAAAACGACGGTAAACACGTTGAATTAGTTTAACACCCGCGAAATTCAAAATCAGCTTTGAATAATTCGTCAGGATAAAACCACAACGTAAAAGTACATTGGGGTAAGCAATGTCAATGCAATTGTGCAAACGCCACTAGAGTGAACTACTGGGCCGTTTCGCCCTTTTGGGGCTCATCAGCAGTAGGAGATACACTCTAATGTAGTTCCCATAATTGCATTGACGCCCCTTATAGCTTATATTTAAGTATAACGAAGTAACGATTCAAAAGTGTTTGATAGCAAAGCCATCTCATAATGTAATTTTACTATGTATCTAAGGCATTGACATTGATTACCCCAATATCCTTTTACGTTGTGGTTTTATCCCGACGAATTATTCAAAGCTGATTTTGAATTTCGCGGGTGTTAAACTAATTCAACGTGTTTACCGTCGTTTTATAGCTATTTATAATTTACCTTAGATACATAGTAAAATTAGACTATGAGAAAGGTTCTGGTATCAAACACTTTTAAATACCAATAACTGTAGCCAGTGGCGAAAGGAGTTTCTCAAAGTTAAAATTAATTAAGAGCTTTTTACGTTCAACCATTACACAAAATTGTCTCAATGCTTTGGCCATTTTGGTAATTGAGCATGAAATTGCTGGCCAAGTAAATTTAAGACATAATAAAAAAGTTTAAAAGTGAGTGATTTTAGCGAAGTTTACGTTACCTTGTTTTATTTTCAAAACAACGGCATTTTGTTTTGGCTAAGTACGTTTATTTCTTAATTAATTTCTACCGTTTTGTACTACATACTTGATTGTCAATATTTTTTTATGTTTCATTCTAAATGTATGCTTTTAATAAATTTTAAATAAAATGATTTGATATTTATTGAAAATAAAAAAATAATATGCACAAATATACTTAGGGGTCGGCAATTTGTCTTTTTGTCCGGGGCGATGTAACTGCTAGAGCGGGCGCTGATAACTTCTACTTCTTACCGCAATTGTAAACAATACAATTAAAAAATTATCAATATAACCAAATTTCCTGTTATAGGATACGGGTACATTGATTAATTGCATTTAAATTGTTGTTCACCCGTGTGTTTATGCATATGCTTTTTTAGAATTGCCATTTGGTTACAACCGTGATTAAATATTTTGCATTTAAATGATTTTTCGCCTAGTGTGTGTACGCATATGCTTTTTTAAATCAGACTTGTTGGTGCAGCAGTAATCACATGTATTGCATTTAAACGGTTTTTCACCAGTGTGCTTATTCATATGCACTTTTAAACGCGACATAGTAATAGTGCAGTAATCACATATATTGCATTTAAATGGTTTTTCACCAGTATGCTTATACATATGCCTTTTTAAATTCGCCATTTGGTTGCTACAGTAATCACAAACATTGCATTTAAATGATTTCTCACCAGTGTGCGTACGCATATGCGTTTTTAAATAATATTTTGTTGTATAGCAGTAATCACATATATTGCATTTAAATGGTTTCTCACCAGTATGCTTAAGCATATGCCTTTTTAAATGTTCCAATCGGTTGCTACAGTAATCGCATAAATTACATTTAAATGGTTTCTCACCAGTATGCGTACGTATATGCACTCTTAAATTTTCCATTTGGTTACTACAGTAATCACATATATTGCATTTAAATGGTTTCTCATCAGTGTGCGTGCGCATATGCTTCCTTAAATCTGACTTGGTCGTACAGCAGTAATCACATATATTGCATTTATATGGTTTCTCACCAGTGTGCTGACGCATATGCACTCTTAAATATGACTTGTCAATAGTGCAGTAATCACATGTATAACATTTAAATTGTTTTTCACCAGTGTGCGTACAAATATGCTTTTTTAAATTTTCCATTCGGTTACTACAGTAATTACATATATCGCATTTAAATTGTTTTCTACCAGTGTGTTGCACTTGCAAGTGTCGAACCAAAATCGCCTTTTTGTTAGTATTGAAGTTGCAGTTGTAGCAAAAATACAGTTCGGTTTTTGAAGATTCCTCAATGCATGCAGGCACATCCTTATTAAATTCCAAGAGGTTATCACTAACGATTTGCAAGTTTGCAAGTTCAACTTTAATGTTATCTGTTCGCAACTCTTTTTTAATTACACCTTGTTGTCGTAAGTTGCTTACTGCAGTTTCGGATTGTATACACAGTTGCTTAAATTCATATATTTCTTCAATGGCAATCATACATCTGTTACAAGTAATTGGATTCGGTGTGATGCTTAGATCCTGTTAGAAAGTTTGTTACTCGATAGAATATAATCAGTTGTACTTACAATTTGTGGTAGAAAGTTCAACAATTTGATTTGTAACATTAAGTTGTTGTCATTCAGGGAGTAATAGCGCTCGGTTTCTACTATTTCTAGTGAACAAATACGACACATTTTTGTTGATTTTTTTTCCATATTTCCGTAGATATTGCTGTTGCTGTTGCTCAAAGACAGTTGCACCTTTGCACTTTTATTTTTTGTATTGTCAGCAAAGATTGCCAGTGTCTACCATACCACAGAAATTTGGCAATGTTCAATGCTACAGTGTTTTAGTTTTTTGTTAGTTAATTTTAAAAAAAAGATACAAGCAGTAATAGGTCAAGACGGTGATGGGTAAGTATCTTGAATAATTTTAATTGAAAAAGGTATATTTAAAATACTACTTTGTATTTCAATTATATGTGAATAATATACTTTGTATCTTATACCCTCGACATACTACAAAATTAAATGATCATTAGACATGTAATGATCATTTACTTGTTAGTATGTTTTTACATAATATGACTAATTGTAATTTATAACGTAGTTTAAACTTAATGATCATTGTAAGTACGATGTTGTTTTTAAAACGTCATCGGAGCGATTCGGAAAAAATCGCCGTGTATATATACGTTTTAGTGTAAAGTTGGCTGTGCTGTTTCATATTCATAACCTCTTTTCCTTTTCGATTAAAGGCTGGAATGTTTTTATTTTGGTTTTTATAATGTCTTCACAAAAATTAAAATTTAAGTGGACGGAGGATTTGGAACGCGTTTTAAATGATTTATGGGCAACGAAACTTGTAGATTTGAGGAAGCAAAAAAGAAATTTCATCGGAGCGATTCGGAAAAAATCGCCGCGTATATATACGTTTTAGTGTAAAGTTGGCTGTGCTGTTTCATATTCATAACCTCTTTTCCTTTTCGATTAAAGGCTGGAATGTTTTTATTTTGGTTTTTATAATGTCCTCACAAAAATTAAAATTCAAGTGGACGGAGGATTTGGAACGCGTTTTAATAGATTTATGGGCAACGAAACTTGTAGATTTGAGGAAGCAAAAAAGAAATTTCATCGGAGCGATTCGGAAAAAATCGCCGTGTATATATACGTTTTAGTGTAAAGTTGGCTGTGCTGTGTCATATTCATAACCTCTTTTCCTTTTCGATTAAAGGCTGGAATGTTTTTATTTTGGTTTTTATAATGTCCTCACAAAAATTAAAATTTAAGTGGACGGAGGATTTGGAACGCGTTTTAATAGATTTATGGGCAACGAAACTTGTAGATTTGAGGAAGCGAAAAAGAAATTCCCATGTTTATTCGGACATGGCTCAATACACAAATTGTGAAAATAAAGAAATTTTAAATAGCCGAACTATAATCGCTGCTGAAACTAAAATCAAGATCAATAATTTAACTCAAAGATACAGGTAAATTCTAACATAATAAGGTGTATTTTTAATCTTAAAAGCATGCTGTATTTTAAGGCAGAAAAAAAGGCAATTGGTCCATCAGGAGGTGCTCCATCTAGTTGGAAATATTTTGAAAGTATTAATAAAATTGTAGGAGCATCACCATGTAATGACTTTTCCTTAATCGAAGATCTATGTCTCCTCCTCTTGAATTAAGTCATTACTACAGTGAAGAACAATTTGAAATAATCAATGAAGATGTAGAGATAATTTAACGTTTATTTTAATAAGTATATAACTTAATATTCAGTCTGAATCAGAAGCAACAAGTGATGCGCCGGGATCACTTCCATTAGCTTCAGATACATCCATGCCTTCAACTTCTTCAATGACTTCATCTTCATCTGTGAAAAGAAAATTGTTAAAACGAAAGGTAACTACTCGTTTAGATGAACAACTGTTACAAGAAATAAAAGCTAATGATTTAACAGAAACAGAAATGAATGAAAGTAAAGAACTACATGCTATGCACATGCGAACATTAAATGTACTACAAAAAACATGTAATGCATTACTGACTTCTTTAAAGGACAGTGAAAATAAATATAAATAAAAAACAAATTTTCAGCTTACTAAAATATTTTGCAATGGCATTTCTAACTTGATTGCCTGAAATGTCAGCATTTCCGATATTCGTTGTAAATGTAGGTTGATTTTCTGAAATATTTAATCAATGCTGGGGTATATCATCATTATGTGCATTGCAAAAATTATTTAAGATACAGCATGCTATTATAATTGAAGATACATTTTCAATGTGTACTTCTAAACCTTTTAATAAGCTCCGGTATCTTGGTTTTAATCGACCAAAGGTATTTTCT
This sequence comes from Aquatica leii, assembly GCA_035610365.1. Classification (NCBI taxonomy): domain Eukaryota; kingdom Metazoa; phylum Arthropoda; class Insecta; order Coleoptera; family Lampyridae; genus Aquatica; species Aquatica leii. The sequence continues at coordinate 14,257,568 of CM069438.1, forward strand.
ATCACCCTTCTGCATTTAGATAATTGACAATTAAACAAATTCTCAGATTCGGGTTGTTCTATTCTGTATGAATATGGTTTAATTAAATATGATTATAATTTAAAAGCACAGTCTCCTATCAGAAATACAGGAATAGAAACTCCATTTATAATTCTTGAATTGTTTATGTATATTTTATTAGTAGCATGTTCTGTTTTAATAGCAGACGTTTCATAAATATGAGAATCATTGTTCCTTCCTGGAGAGCTGACATTTACATATTTAAAATTGACCATATTCAAGCGTTTTTTTGGACTTCAGGTTTAACATTTTTGGGTTGGTAAAACTGATGAATTTTAAATCGCCCTCAAAAAATAAAAACTTTTATTGGTTGTCAGCAACGACCTCTCTGATTGATGGGTCATAATAAATTCCAGTGATTTGTCAAATCGGGTTGGTAGCAACAATAACCTCATGATAACAACTGATAACAACTAAATCTTTTTGTCCATATTTGCTACCAACCCGATTTGACAAATCACTGGAATTCATTATGACCCATCAATCAGAGAGGTCGTTGTTGACAACCAATAAAAGTTTTTATTTTTTGAGAGCGATTTAAAATTCATCAGTTTTACCAACCCAAAAATGTTAAACCTGAAGTCCAAAAAAACGCTTGAATATGGTCAATTATGTACATCTGTAAAAATAACATTGACCATAAGCGGAACATATGATAAATATAATATGTACCTATGGTCACTGACTGCTAAAAGAATGACAGAATACCATCCCTTATAATTGTAGTAGTCCACAGCCAGTGTTGTAAATTATCTATATAAATTTATATAGATAAATTAATCTAGATCCATATTTTTTATCTATTTATATGTATCTAGATACAATCAAAAATATATAAGTTATATGTATCTGTATATATATATAATTTTTTATTTAAATTATTTAAATAAAGTTTATAAAAATCCAGTGTTCCGTAAAATTCAAGTTACAATATGTATGTTTTTCTTCAGTAATTTCCCACATTCCATAGTAGTTCTTCAAATGAACTCCATATATCGTTATTACTAACTAGATTATTTCATCTATTATCTGTTATCTATATAAAGTTTAAATAGTTTAACTATTATCTAATACTAGATAATTCTTGCAAGAAAAAAAATTTATCTGTATCTATATAATTTAAAAATTATCTATTTACAACACTGTCCACAGCTGAGTCTTTAGGTGGACATACTTCAATATGACATCCATCTAGAAACAATGGCAAAATACTTAAAATAAAAAGATCAATGTTTAATTGCATTTACCAATAGCCCCTGCACATTGTGGAAAACCTAATTTTTCAAATCCTGTTATAATTTCTTTCAATTTAGTTTGGGTCATTGGATATGTACATATGTATATATTTTCTAATTTGCTTATTATAACTTTGCAGAAATCACGTACGATTTCTCCTACTGTGGTTCTACCAATTCCAAAAAGATTAGCAATACTCCTATATTCGGCAGAACTACCTAAAGCATAAAGAGCAATTGCAATTCTTTTATCCACAGGTATAGATGTTCCAAATCTAGTATTTGTAACGGAAAAATCATTTAATAAATAATAGGTCTGTTAGTATTTTAAACCCATTTCTGTAAATCCGGAAGTTTTCTTTAAATTGTACATCAGTGTAAGTAGGAACTTCCTTCTCCCAAAATGTACTAGATCTGTCCTAAATGTATCAGTATAATTACATTAATCATAATAATCATATGCCCATGTAAATTTACCAGTTTCCAAATTATTCTGTTCCTTCTTTTCCTCCTTTGTGCCCTAATCGTAAACATAAAAATAAGCTTTTTTCTTTTTAAAATTCTAGAACGCTTTGTTCTAATAGTAGTTTGTAAACTTAAAAGCGTATGAATTAAAATAATTGTGTTACTTAAATATTTCCTAACTGCGGTAGTATTCATTGTAGTACAGGTTAGGTTATGTTATTTATCAAAATAGACAGTGGTAGTAGTATCGTAGTATGTCAACCTTTAAGTCTAATGATCATTTGTTTCTAATGATAATTTCTTCAAATGATCATTAAACCTGTAGTATGTCGAGACTCGAGAGTATTAACTCACTCACAAGCAACAATTAATCCCTTTTTTAATACCACCTAAACTGTGGAGCATTGAACACTGCCAAAATTCTGTGGTGTTCTGTGGTATGGCAGACACTTTCTAACAACGTGCTGATAATACGATAATACAAACAATAATAAAAGTGCAACTGTCTTTAAGCAACACTGAGCAAGATCTACGAAAAAATGAGAGAAAAATCAACAAAAATTTGTCGAATTTGTTCATTACAAATAGTAGAAACCGAGCAGTATTACTTTATCAATAACGACAATAACTTTATGCTACAATTCAAATTGTTGAACTTTCTACCAAAAGTTGTAAGTACAACCGATTATATTCAATCGAGTAACATAAACTTTCTTACAGGATCTAAGCGTCACACTAAATCCAATTGCTTGTAACAGATGTATGATTGCCATTGAAGAAATATATGAATTTAAGCAACTGTGTTTACAAACTGAAACGACTGTAAGAAACCTACGACAAAATATAATTAAGAAGGAGTTGCGAAGCGATGACATTAAAGTCGAGCTTTCAAACTTGCAAATCATCAGTGATAACCTTTTGGAAATCAATAAGGATGTGGCTGTATGCATTGAGGAATCTTCAAAAACAGAACTGTTTTATTGCTACAACTGCAACTTCAATATTAACAAAAAGGAAATTTTGATTCGACACTTGCAAGCGCAACACGCTGGTAGAAAACCTTTTAAATGCAATGTATGTGATTACTGCTGTACCACCAAGTCTTATTTAAAAAAGCATATGCGTATGCACACTGGTAGAAAACCATTTAAATGCAATATATGTGATTATTGTAGTAACCAAGTAGGAACTTTAAATAGGCATATGCGTACACACACTGGAGAAAAATCATTTAAATGCAATATATGTGATTACTGTAGTAATCAAATGGGAAATTTAAATAGGCATATGCGTACACACACTGGAGAAAAATCATTTAAATGCAATATATGTGATTACTGTAGTAATCAAATGGGAAATTTAATAACGCATATGCGTAGGCACACTGGGGAAAAACCATTTCAATGCAATATATGTGATTACTGCTGTACCACCAAGTCGCATTTAAAAAGACATTTGCGTATGCACACTGGTGAAAAATCGTTTAAATGCAGTATATGTGATTACTGTAGTAACCAAATGGGAAATTTAATAATGCATATGCGTAGGCACAATGCCGAAAAACCATTTAAATGTAATATATGTAATTACTGTACTATAAATCAGTCATATTTAAAAGTGCATATGCATAGGCACACTGGTGAGAAACCATTTAAATGTAATATATGTGATTACTGCTGTACCACCAAGTTGAGTTTAAAAAAACATACGCGTACGCACACTGGTGAAAAGCCATTTAAATGCAATATATGTGATTACTGCTGTGCCATCAAGTCAGTTTTAAAAGAACATACGCGTAGGCACACTGGTGAAAAACCATTTAAATGCAGTATATGTGACTACTGCTGTATTACCAAGTCTGATTTAAAAAAACATACTCGTACGCACACCGGCGAAAAACCATTCAAATGCAATATATGTGCTTATCGCAGTAGCCAAGTGCACCGATTGAAAACTCATATGCATAAACACACTGGTGAAAAACCATTTAAATGCAATATATGTGACTACTGCTGTATCACCAAGTCAGATTTAAAAAAGCATATCCGTACACACACTGGTGAAAAACCATTTAAATGCAATATATGTGATTACTGCTCTACCACCAAGTCGCATTTAAAAAGGCATATGCGTACGCACACTGGTGAAAAACCATTTAAATGCAATATATGTGATTATCGCGGTAGCCAAATGCATCTATTGAAAACACATATGCGTAAACACACTGGTGAAAAACCATTTAAATGCAATGTATGATGTATCACCAAGTCGGATGGTGAACAACGATTCAAATGCAATACTTTGCGTAATTTGTAAAAGACTTGTGGGTGGAGCTTTTCGTTTCTTAGCACGATTAGATGTGCAAGGCTAGAGGCCACATATATGACACCTGAAAACGTTTAAAAGGAAACAACTTCTCTTTAAAAAGCACTATTTCCCAACTTCTACTTTAAGACTTTACTTCCATATGATGATGTTACAATGTACAATGTGAAAAAGATGTTGTAACCGTCATTTGAGTTTGTGCGATTTCTTTTGTGAAAAACCCGATATTTGAGTTGATTTTATCGGTTTCGTGTACTTTGGGATTGTTTGAGTAATTTCACGTTAATTTAGTGAAGTTAGTTTACGTTTTTAGTCATCTGTCAATCCAATTTGTAACTAAATTTGTATTTACGTTGATTTGGCATTTTCTTTGTCCTGGCAATATCTAATTTATGTTTCGCTTTTGAGATAGTATTGTAATTAAATATATTTTAGCAGTTGGTTTAAAAGTTCATTGTATTAACTACGTTTTTAGCGCATTCTGATTTGAGTCATGTTTAATTTTTATAATTTATTACTTCCGATAGTTTTAACAATTTAATCTTTATGAGTATAATTAAATCTTTTCATTTTGATATTTTTTTGTCGTGGGATAGGTCGTCTTCGAACTCTACTATTACGTCTTAATTAAATCTGTTTGCATCTTTTCTCGTCTTTGTTTTACTGTTTTTTTTTTCAAAAATTTTGGTCGCAGTTGTTTTTCTTATTTATATTGGCACGTTTTTATTATATCATCTCTACATACATGTACAACTGTAACTAACTTCATACATATTTACAAATAATAATAGAATACAATACTTATTTGCGACGTTGCTGCACTTATAATTATACTGGATTTTAGCGTATACTAACAGTTTTTATGGAAGTGGGCGCGCACGCAGGTTATAAAAAGAGGTGGTTTTAAAAGAAAGTAACTCAGAAGTTTTCAATCACTGAAAGTCAATAAGATATAGTCTTGTTAGGGGCGAATCAACCCTTAAGATTTGAAGGTATCCGCGAAAGTCATGCAGAAAACAGTGAATTTTTAGTTCAGTTAGTGAAGGTTTGTTTTTCCTAGTGCTTTCATGTTTTATTTTTACTTAATGTAGAATCGTTTAGTTGTGTGACGCGGTTTTATCTTCGCCTTGGTGGCGGCTTATTGAAAATCTTCCGACGGTAACTTGTCAAATGGTTGGGGTTCCTTATCGAAGTTCCTGCCGACGTCAACTGGCCTAAAGCTAACCAGGAGTCCATCTACGAACAAAGCTTCAAGGTACTTATTAATTACCGCTTAAGCTATTTATTCGCGAGTGCAGTGATTGAAAAGCTTTGAAAATTGAAGTTCACTGCTAGTTATAGAATCTTTCGTTTATTCGCCAAACATTTTATGGTGTTTGTGCTAACTTCAATTATTTTTATTATTACACAACAAAAATGAAAGACGATATGTAACCAACATTTACAATGTTATATCGACGTTAAACTAGAAAAATTTATTAACTACATACCATAGTATTAAGATTTCCGATGTTTGTTTTATTTTAGTTACGAAATTTATTTTATGTTGTTAGTATGCATTTTATTTTTTTTTAATGCGATGCGTTTTATTTTTCTTTTAAAATGTAATTAAGTTTTTTTTTAAATTATTTTCATTTTGTTTATAATTTCACTGTAACCATGTTATTCTTTTTATTCAGTTTTATTTTAATTTAAAATTTTATTTACGTAACTTGATCCAAATTTAATGTATTTCCTGTTTTGCTGGCTTATCCACTTTTTTAATTTTGAATTATGTAATAAATGTTAAATGTAACAAAGCTTTTATTCAGTCGGCCTACGCGTATGTTAAGTTTAAGATTACAGATTTTCGTGTGATACACTCTTAAGGTAAGTCTCATTTGTGTGTATCCATTTGGAGCGGACATGTGGTTGGCAAGTTCATTTGAGCTTTACACCTTTCTGGCGCTCTTTGATTTTGACTTTTTTCATTTACTTTCAAGTTTTCCAAACGGTCACGAAATTTTGAATATAATCTACACCAATCTTCACTAAGCACCGGCAAAACCTTGTTTATGTTACTTTAATTCAGGCAAGTTTTATTTTTCCAGCTTTTGGACGTAACAATGCTGCATCTACGTTGATTAAGGATATCGAAATCTTTGATTAATTACTACAATTGTAACCGTATTGGAAGATCGTATGAACCCAAGGGAACTTATTTGTTATAACACCATAAGTACGTGTTTGTTTATTTACGCGAATATTAAGAAATTCTGGGGAAGGGTTGAAAAGAAAAAAAATTAAGTATTGTATTTCTTTTTTAATTTTTTTATCTACGTTGTCAGGCGTATATCATAGCTTGTTGTCAAATTAATTATAAAACTTTTTTTGTGTGTAATATAATATTAAAGGGTGCGCACGGGTTCTCTTAATTATTGTGATATTGCATATTTGTTATGTATCTACCAATGTAAATTTGTTCTTTTGAAATTTAAAAGTTAGGTCGAAAAGTTTAATTATATGTACGTGTCAGTCAACCGAAGAGGGATTGCATCAACAATTATTTTCTACTTACATACTAGCAACTAATCGCATTTATGTAAATCTACTTCGCTTCTCTTTTCTCACCTTTCGGTGAATATTCGTGTTACAACTTGTGTGTTGTCATTTGTTCTCTTTCGGCCTTGGATAGATTTAAAAGTCTTCCATAGAAGAGAGAACATTAATGGATCTAATGATCACAAAATACAACATCAAGAGTGTCTCGGCCACCCGGAAGCCGAAAGGTGGACTCTGTATTTTTCTTTTTTCGAGGAAGGGAAGGGAGTGCCGGTAGCGACCCAACATAGTAATAGTAATTATGCTAACAAATAAAAATGTACTTACGTGAACTCCACAATCGCTCTGCATAAATTAAGGCGCGTACAACTACCCAACCTCGAAATAAATCAAGGTTTCAACTAGCCCTAGAATGAGCGCTTGCGCGACTTTATCTCAATCTTCTTCACTAAAGGCTGGCGGAAATAGAGGCTCGAGACAATAACGTGTTCTCAAAATAAACAAATGATGTTATTACTAGAAGTATTTTCCATCTGAGTATTTGACAATTTGTACTGTTTTATTCCTAATGGTTCTAGGCTCAAATATCTGCTGATATGTCATCGATTGATAGAATAACTGGACAGAATCATATATACAGCATGTTTACAACGCACTGAAGCAACTCAATTAATCAGCTTCTCCGGAAATTATGTGAACTAAAATAAATTTATGGGGACAAAACAATCGTCTATTCTGTTGGAAATGTGTGTGCGCCTTTAAAGAAGGAAAAGAAAAGGTGAACGCGCTAGGCAACAAATCGATTATTTTAAAAACTTAATTTAGTTATCAGCAGTGTTGTGACAGGTACTCATTTTTGGTACCTAGGTACAGGTACAGGTACATTTATTTAAAAGTACCTAAGTACAGGTGCAGGTACAGATTTGGCAAACGTACCTAGGTACAGGTACAGGTACAAAAAAAATGTACCTTAGAATTTCAGGTACTTTTTAGGTGCTTATTTATGATCATAGAAAATACAATAATTTAGTAAGCCAACTCTTATTTGTGCGATCTCATTGAAAAACGATAGAAATAATTACAGCTATAAAATGCATGAAATGATTGAAATCAATCAACGACGCTACTATATTAATCACTGTTGATGACACACACAGTAGCTGGTGTGAATCTCAGTAAAGATATTAAAATTTATACAACTTTTGTAATTGCAGTTTATTAAGCAATGCTATTGTTGTTTATTGTATGAAGTGCATTATTTAATAATAAAAATAGGATTACTTCTTCTTAAATGTTTTTCGATCATTTGTACTTATCCGAGAAGACTTGCTATTCGACGTATACGACACCTTAATTTTCGTTGAGGTCGTGCTTACAGCATTTATGTTATACCGTTGGTTATACCCGTTATACTTATGTTCTCGGCTATGTTTATGTAATTTAGTACAATACAAACTCAAATATGTCATTTTTAGAATAAGTCATTAAGCACGTATTGTTTATATAAGCAGAAATACGATTCGTAATAAATTTTATTATAATGTCATTGTGTTATATAATCAGTTATAATTGTTTGCTTTTTCCTAGAACTCCACAACTCTTTTCTCTAAAAATCATCTTCTATTTTATACAAATTATTACGTTTCGAAATTTATCGCATTCGGTTTGATACCCTGGCTACTCATGTTAATAGTCCGATTGCATTGTTGTAAATGATTCATCCGAGGGCTGTCTTTAAGTGTGCTGTCACTGCCTACATTTGCACTTTTAACAAGGAAGTTTTATACACATTAGCGGTACCCTTCGGGTATCATTAAGGAAAAATTGCGTAGGTCATATACTATTTTTGGAAGATTTTAGTAATTTCAAATGTGATTAAATCCGAAACAAATATATAAAGTGTACAATACATGTACGCTTAAAAGTACCTATTTTATTAGGTACTTAGGTACAAAGGTACTTTCTAAAAAGTACCTAGGTACAGGTAAAGGTACATAAATTAAAAAGTACCTTTCTAGGTACTTAGGTACACAAAAACTACCTAGGTACTTGTACCTAGGTACATTTACCTAGGTACATCCCAACACTGGTTATCAGTTTAAGCTGACTACATTTTCAAAGTAATTTAAATGATTTTCTCATGTTAATTATTGTTTATGCATTTAAAAAAATCCTGACGATTCAACAAATTTATAAACTACATTTTTTTTATCGGAAGATAATGCTTTGTTATTTTAGTCCAGTCTGTATTATTTGTGATTTTAAGTTATTACACCATGCCGCTAACAATACGATTTTTTGTGTTGCACTCAAGTACTGCATTCGTAAATCCTTGACGTTTATTTATCATAAAAGATGTAAATACAAAATTTGAATTTTTATTACTTGGTATGCTTTTTTAATAATCTAATGTATTAGCTATATTTTTAATAAATTATAATTATTTTGTAGTGATACTGATGGTGACATTTAAAAATATCGAAACATGTTTATTAAATGAATTAAAAATTAAAACGTGCGGAACAAAATAATTTAATTGTATATAATACTCCACTTTAAGTAATGGATTACTTTAACGTCATTTATTATTTCTGGCAATTTCGATTTTATTTTTTGAATAAAAAAAACGTAATTTTGTCAAAACTGAACACAAAAAGTAATTACGTTACTGTCGTCGCAAGTTTTATAGCATTACTCGCTCATATGCAACAAATATCTTGTATACGTTTTTTAATACCTACTAACAAAAAGTTAAAACTAAAACTGTGGTGCATTGAACACTGCTAAAATTCTGTGGTATGGCAGACACCGCAGACACATGCTAACAACGTGCTGAATTGCTGATAATACTTAAGATAAAAGTGCAACTGTCTTTAAGCAACGCTGAGCAAGATCTGCGAAAATATGGAAGAAAAATCAACAAAAAGTTGTCGAATTTGTTTACTAGAAATAGTAGAAACAGAGCAGTATTGCTTTCTGAATAACGACAATAACTTAATGCTACGATTCAAATTGTTGAACTTTCTACCAAAAATGGTAAGTACGGTACAACTGATTATATTCTATTAAGTAACATAAACTTTCTTATAGGATCTATCCGTCATACGGAATCCAATTGCTTGTAACAGATGTATGATTGCCATTGAAAAGATATATGAATTTAAACAACTGTGTATGCAATCCGAAATGGCAGTAAGAAACTTAGGACAACAAGGTGTAACGATAGCCGATAACATTAACATCGAGCTTTCAAACTTGCAAGTGGAACACACTGGTAGAAAACCTTTTAAATGCAATATATGTGATTACTGTAGTACCACTAAGTCTTATTTAAAAACTCATATGCGTACACACACTGGTGAGAAACCATTTAAATGCAATATATGTGATTATTGCTGTACTACCAAGTCGCATTTAAAAAGGCATATGCGTTCGCACACTGGTGAAAAACCATTTAAATGCAATATATGTGATTATCGCAGTAGCCAAATGCACCGATTGAAAACTCATATGTGTAAACACACTGGTGAAAAACCATTTAAATGCAATATATGTGATCACTGCTCTACCACCAAGTCGCATTTAAAAAGGCATATGCGTACCCACACTGGTGAAAAACCATTTAAATGCAGTATATGTGATTATCGCGGTAACCGAAGGTGCCAATTGAAAAGTCATATGCATAAACACACTGGGGAAAAACCATTTAAATGCAATATATGTGACTACTTCTGTACCACCGAGCATAATTTAAAAACACATATGTGTAAGCACACTGGTGAAAAACCATTTAAATGCAATATATGTGTTTATCGCAGTAGCCAAGTGCACCATTTAAAAACTCATATGCGTAAACACACTGGAGAAAAACCATTTAAATGCAATATATGTGATTACTGCGCTACCACCAAGTCGCATTTAAAAAGGCATATGCGTACGCACACTGGTGAAAAACCATTTAAATGCAGTATATGTGATTATCGCGGTAGCCAAACGCACCTATTGAAAACTCATATGCGTAAACACGCTGGTGAAAAACCATTTAAGTGCAATATATGACAAATGCTATATCACCAAGTCGGATGTAAAAAGGCATATGCGTAAGCATACTGGTAAATAACGATACAAATGCAATACTTGGCGTAATTTGTAAAGGACGTGGGCGGAGCTTTTTTGTGCGAGTTAATTACATTGGCGTAGTAAAACGCCAATGATTGTATTACAATAGAAAACAATGGCGTAACATGAAAGTGTTCAATTTAGTTCATAATCATGTCTGTCAAATATAAGTATCTTTTGAACAACTGGTAGTCAAACTTTAGTTTTAATTTTTTTGTTGTTTATATTAGTGGTCAATTCAGTTATTTATAAGTACACTGAGAGAAGAGTATTACCCACTACTCAGAATGAGTAATCATTAATAAAAAAGTGATTGAAAATCCGACCTAAATGTTTATTATTTATAACTCGATAATTTATTACAATCTTATGATATAATATAGATTACTAGTAAATTTTTCTTGATTAGTAGTTAACTGTCACAAGAATTAATAATAAACCTTTTAGTTAAATGTTAAATCAAGTTTTATTAATAGTCAATATGTAGATTACTAGGTATTTTGCTTTATTAATAGTTAATTGACATTCATTAAAATTAATTAATTAACCTTTGTTTATTAATAAATAAATGCTAGTATTTTTTAAATTTTTGTATTGAAACATTACTACACATATAGTAATTAGATATATTTATATGGCAACAGCAAACTGAAAAACTAACAAACCATTCTTAAACGCTATTTACAATAAGAAACGTAACAAAAAAAATTTAAGTTATTAATATTATTGTTATTCATTGCAATACTTAAGTCCTGACCTTTATTTTTAATTTTTTTTATGGAAACCCTAAACTAATTACATATAATATTAGGAAACAATCGAATAACAAAGCAAACAACTAATAAGCTAAATGTTATATAATAATAAAAAACGTAACAAAAAATCTTAAAGTTAATGTACATTCACTGCATGCAAAGTTTCTGACGTTTATTTTTAAATTTTTTTGATTGATACACAATCTCAAAATTCAACTACATTCATTGTACTACATAATTCGTGACCTATTTCAGAGATGAGGACCAGGGTCACCAAGCTGGATTGTTTTGAATCCGGGTAGTTACGCTCCTATTCTAGATGGCGTTAGCATTGGACAGTTTAACAAAATTATTTTAGTTTTTTTGCGTCGTATCTGTTACTTTGGCATCCATGGTTTACTGTCTTGAGCCAATGAACATCGTTTGTTTATTTATATTTATTTATATTATAACATATGCGTAAAGTTAAAATATATTAATTGTATATAATACTCCACTACCGTCATGTAGTACCTGTTTTATATTGATTAATGATTATATATTACAGAGGTGGGTAAAATGGTTTTCAAAACCTATTTAAAATGGAAAATAGAAAATACATTCGTTAAATGTATTTAAAATACAAAATGGAAAATGGTTTCTATCAAGCTATTTAAAATACAAAATAAAAATGGATATTTTAAATAGATTTATAAATAGAAATTAGTTTAAAATCATTTAACTTTTTTACAGTATAACAGCCAAAGCCAATGACTAACTTACTTGTTTCAAACATATTGATAATATTACTATAACAAGAGGTTACTTACTGTTTATAGTTTACTGAGAAACAGTTTCTCAAATGATTCATATTTCATAAACTTTTGCAACGGGAGCTGAGTAGAAGGAACTTCTTGACACCTTGATATTGATAAAACATAGTAAAAATTGTATCATTGTTTTGCAGTCCCCGAAGACTAGTGCTATCACTAGGGGGCGCGACCTATTAGTTATTATATACTAGCTGTTTATGCTAATATTTCATTCAATTATAGATGCTATTCCTCAAATTATGTTCGTAAGTGACTTTTATACAATAAATAGTTCATCATAAAGATTAATTTCTTGTGAAAAATTACTACCTTCCTTGTCATTAATAGACAAAAATTATTGGGCCTAGCTTAGAAACGTCCACACTTTAAATCCAAACCTGACTACCTATTCTCATCAAATAGGAAGTGTTTATTCGTTATGATTATAAGCGACTATAGGCTGTTACAAGCTTTAGCTATTTTACGAACCTGCACGGCCAACTCGCAATAGTCGGTGTGAGGGGTAGGTTCCTAGATACATTAAATATAATTAAGGACGCCAGAGCTTATCCCAGAGTAACTTCTGTCCGCTCACAACAGAATGGTATCACTTGTAACAAGATGTTAGGTTCGTAATGCTGAAAGAAGCGAAAGAAAGAGAAAAACTAAATCGTTAATAACAATTGTACTTTAATTACTCTATCACGATAAATATAATCAAAGTTAAATAGCCAAATCTAAGTAGGTACTAGCGAGAATATACAAAATAGAATAACAGCAGGATCGGCAACTTACACTACATAAGTGAACTACAGTGAAATAGATAGCGAAGAATAGTTCGTAGTAAATATCGTTTACATAATTAGTAATATGGCATTACTGACAATAAAACAATGATAATAAGTATGGCATTAACATTAATTTATCACAATAAGTATTGGTGGTACACAGCATGCGTAACCCGAAATGAGAGAAGAAAAATTACTATATAAATGGTACTTCAATAACGTTCGTAACCACGAAATTAATATGTACAACAGTTTCGTGAGCGACCTTGTTGACAACAAAATAAGATACATATAAAATCACTTACCAAACACAGGAACTTCCACTTGTGTGAAGAAAGTACTTTCCCCGACACGTAATCCTGTAAATAATTTGAATTGCAAATCGTGTCAAACCAATGCCTCACGAAATCAAGATCTACAAAATCATTACTTAAATTTTAAAGCAAACACACCTAACACAACCCGGTAGTCGGATGCGTTGTACCCCTTTACTGTGGTTTAATTATTTCTACTCGTAGGCCTTATAAAAGTTAGCATCGTCCCCTCAAGATATTTATCGATGTTAATGTGCCAGATAATGGTGGAATGGCCGTTGACGATTCGAAAACTCCACACGATCGTAACGAAGCCACAACTTTCCCTGGTGGACGTTAAATTATAACCAGAATGCCCCTAGTTATGAGGTAGCACATGGCGCTAACAAAAGACAGAAAAATTACCTTTAATCAAAGAAAGAACAAAATCACTTACTCTGCGTGAATAAACTAAGTTAATTAAGAAAACTTCTATTTTCCATCGTGTCCCTACACGTGGATGATTTTAGAAAACGGATTTTTCACTCACGCAGACATAGATACTAACATGCACGATGTTAAAGTCAAAATGCCGGTCTGTCACCGGATGTCGCCTACTCAATACAAAGTGACCAACGAATCCGATAGATGGCGTCAAGAAATATAAAAGTAATTTTTAATTAAACTGATATACAGGGTAATGCATTATTTAAATTTGTGCACGTAACAAGGCTTAAAACGCGTCGTAGTCTAAGTCAAGTTGCTTATAATCTGAACAAAAATAACCGCTAAAGCTAAGATTTTATAAAGTTGCTATTCGTTAACTGATTACAGGAAGTTGTATATTACTTTAACTTCTTTGTTAACACATCCTTTAAGTTCTAAAGATAGAATCTCTAGTTCGTCGAAAAAGAATTGTTGAAGTTGTTTTCAAGCATCTTTAGAAATTCATTTAAGACACTGCACTAACCATATTACGGTCACGTGTTTTAATTTTGAAATACTTTCCGTTTTAATACCCAATCTACAAGGAAACATTTTTGAAATGTTTTTTTCAACGTTTTACAAAAGATATATTTACATTTTTAAAAACATTGCAAAAACGTCTTAATGGCCAGAATTACGTTGCAAAGTCAATGTTAGAAAAACATTCTAAAAATGTTTAAAAAATATTATTTATAATATTATTTATATATATTTATAATATTTTACAAATGTTACATTAATGTATAAAAAATGTATAATCAACGTTTTTTTTTTAATATTGCAATATACTTAAGGGCAGTTCTACAATTATGGTATAAATGTAAGTTTAGTTATACTTGCTTTAATTTTAAAATACTGTTATATTTGGCTGTTAGTTTTATTTATACTAGCCAATAACGACAGCATTTTACAATCAAATTAAGTATAACTTAACTGACATTTATACCATTATTATAGAACCAGCTCTAAAATGCTTACAAAAGATAAATAATACAATCTTCGTGTAGTCTAAATATTTCAGTTTCATGTGGCTGTAAACGCATTTGATGCCTATAACAAAAATTAACACATTAACATAAAAGTAAAACAAACATTATTCATGTAATTACTTTATATTAATTGAAATAATTATAATAATCCTCTCAAAAGTTTCCAATTAATTAAAAATTTTTCTGTTTAATGAATAGGATCCTTCAGAGTGGAAAAACGACAACAATGGAAACAACCTTTATCTGTTAAGGCCTGAACAATAAAGGTTGTTTTTATTGTTGCCGTTCCTCCACACCGACCCAATCAGCAAGGAAACGTTTTTTTCATGTTTTAAAAACGTTACAACGTTTTAAAATAGTCGAAATAAAAAATGTTTTTCAAAAAAATATTAATGTTGCGTTTTAAAAATATTTCATTTAAACATTGATATTGAAATATTTAAAAAATGTTTTCTAAAACATTTTTTAGTAACATAAAAAACGTTTTTACTTTATTAGAAATCATACTTTTGCTTGCTTTCACCTATACACTTTTTTCTTTTATATATTGTAACAAAAACACAATTATATGAAATTTTGTTACATATTATTAATAGATACATATTAAACCTTTTCGTTTTTCTAAAAACTTTCTTGCAAATTTGAATCGCGTTTGCGCAAAGCAAGCGCAAAGTACCGGTACCTGCGTGAAAAGATTGCGATTTTGTATATTAAATTGCATTATATTTTAAGCTTCAAAGAATCAACAATTTCCATGGTATTACTCGCTATGCTGTGTAATGTATCGTTAGTGTATCAGTTTAATCGTTTTCTAATTTAAGTTCTAGTGAAACTCAAATAGATACTTTTAGTTTATATCAGCATTTATTATGGTACGTTTTTCTTTGTTTTTTTGTTGCAAGAAATTTTGCTGAAGTATAATGTTATTTGTTACAGCAGTGGTACACTAAAACGTTCATTCTATGTACTTTATGATTTCCATTCTTTGTGATGTTTTAAGGTTATCAAAAATAGATTTAAGTTAAGTATTTGAAATAGAAAATAGACAATGGCATTTCCATTTTAAATAGGTATTTAAAATAGATTTATTAAAACCATACGGATATACGGCGCATCTATTCAATTTCTTAATTTCGACTAAAACTTCGTCACTTTTCATTGTTTCATCTTTGCCGTTTTATCACTAAACTGCAACAGTTAAAGATACTTTAAAATTGTTCCCATTTGATGTTAAATTCGTTGTGACTGCTACAGGTGTACTCCTTCCACTTCCTCATGTATCAAAAAGAAAAACTTCTTTGCCATCTTCCATCCGTCACCTCTTGTTATCAACACTCGAGTCCCCTCTCCGGTCCCCAAAACAAACTCATCACATCACTCCCCCCTTTTTCCTTCCTATCTTTATAATGTGTATTTACATATACAAATATTCTTTCTTATACTATCACTAATATCTATCACTGCAATACGTACATATATGTAATACAAATTTAAAATTTTAAACAGAATTTCTTTTTTATTTTTAATAGCTTACTTAGTAACTTCGGTTAAGAAGTAAATGTGTCAATGGTCCCTTGAGTTACTTACTAAACGATTTCTACTGTAAATAATAATTAATGTATTTGATTATACTACTAAACTGAATAAAATCTAAAAATCAAGAATTATAAAATTGTTTGTAATGACTACATGTTTATAATTTGCTGAAATATGTGTTACTACGCTAAACACTAACACTAAAGCAACGCTTAAATCTTAAAGGAAGAAGTATATTATGTAATGTCAAACAAATGTCAATCACAGATTCAATTGTATTGGTAGTTTTAAAATTGTTTATCAGAAAATGTCTTAAATACGCACTAACACCAATTTTAAACGAAGACGTCAACTCGGGAAAGTGTAAAAGTGTTTTGTAAAAACGCGATTGTAGAGTTCCTGTTTCTTACATAGATTAGACAAATTATGCTTTCTTGTCGATTGGCGTTTGATTTAAAACTGCTGGTAAAAAAGGAAGTAATTTTTAGCGGATGATCAGAATTGATTTCAGCGACATCTCTCGGATGGGAGATAAATATAAACAGAACCACGTGACTTTCCCAAGTCTACTCATTGGGGTTAAACGTCTAAAAGTAGGTGGTTTGTGGTATCTTCTACTGCTGATGAGCCCCAAAATGGGGAAACGGCCGTCCAGTAGTTCACTCTGGTGGCGTTTGCACGATTGCATTGACATTGCTTACCCCAAA
The DNA here is from genome assembly GCA_035610365.1 of Aquatica leii. Lineage (NCBI taxonomy): Eukaryota > Metazoa > Arthropoda > Insecta > Coleoptera > Lampyridae > Aquatica > Aquatica leii. Next base: position 14,274,658 of record CM069438.1, read on the forward strand.
GTCCTTTTACGATGTGGTTTACCGTCGTTTTATAGCTATTTATAGTTAACCGTAGATACATAGTAAAATTACACTATGAGATCGCTCTGCTATCAAACACTTTTGAATACTAATAACTGTAGTAAGTGGCGAAAGTTCTCCAAGTTAAAATTAATTAAGACCTTTTTACGTTCAACCATTACACAAAATCGTCTCAATGGTTTGGCCATTTTGGCAATGGAGCATGAAATTGATGGCCAAGTAAATTTAAGAGACATAATAAAAAAGTTTGCAGAACTAAAAGTGAGTGATTTTAGCGAAGTTTATGTTACCTTGTTTTATTTTCAAACAATGGCATTTTGTTTTGGCTAAGTACGTTTATTTCTTAATTAATTTCTACCGTTTTGTACTACATACTTGATTGTCAAAATTTTTTTATGTTTCATTCTAAATGTATGCTTTTAATAAATTTTAAAAAAATGATTTGATTTTTATTGAAAATAAAAAAATAATATGCACAAATATTCTTAGGGGGCGGCAATTTGTCTTTTTGTCCGGGGCGATGTAACTGCTAGAGCGGGCGCTGATAACGTCTACTTCTTACCGCAATTGTAAACAATACAATTAAAAAACCATCAATATAACCAAATTTCCTGTTATAGGATACGGGTACATGGATTAATTGCATTTAAATTGTTATTCACCTGTGTGTTTATGCATACGCTTTTTTAGATTTGCCATTTGGTTACAACCGTGATTACATATTTTGCTTTAAATGATTTTTCGCCTAGTGTGTGTACGCATGTTTTTGTAAATAAGACTTGTTGGTGCAGCAGTAATCACATATATTGCATTTAAATGGTTTCTCACCAGTGTGTTGACGTATATGCACTTTTAAATTCGACTTGGTGGTACACAAGTAATCACATATATTGCATTTAAATGGTTTCTCACCAGTATGCGTACGTATATGCACTCTTAAATTTTCCATTTGGTTACTACAGTAATCACATATATTGCATTTAAATGGTTTCTCACCAGTGTGTTGACGTATATGCACTTTTAAATTCCACTTGGTGGTACAGAAGTAATCACATATATTGCATTTAAACAGTTTTTCACCAGTGTGCTTATTCATATGCTTATTTAACTGCCAGTTGGTAATACAGCAATAATCACATGTATTGCATTTAAATAGTTTCTCACCAGTGTGCTGATACATATGCACTTTCAAACGCGACATGGCAGTAGTGCAGTAATCACATATATTGCATTTAAATGGTTTTTCACCAGTATGCTTATACATATGCGTTTTGAAATTCGCCATTTGGTTGCTAAATCGTTTCACGTCAGTGTGCGTGCGCATATGCTTCCTTAAATTTGACTTGGTCGTACAGCAGTGATCACAAATATTGCATTTATATGGTTTCTCACCAGTGTGCATACGTATATGCCTTTTTAAATCAGAGTTGGTGGTACAGCAGTAATCACATATATTGCATTTAAATGGTTTCTTACCAGTGTGCTGACGCATATGCACATTTAAATTTGACTTGTCAATACTGCAGTAATCACATATATTACATTTAAATGGTTTTTCACCAGTGTGCGTACAAATATGCTTTTTTAAATTTTCCATTTGGTTACTACAGTAATCACATATATTGCATTTAAATGGTTTCTCATCAGTGTGCGTGCGCATATGTTTATTTAAATCCGACTTGGCCGTACAGCAGTAATCACATATATTGCATTTATATGGTTTCTCACCAGTGTGCTGACGCATATGCACTTTTAAATATGACTTGTCGGTAGTGCAGTGATCACATATATTACATTTAAATGGTTTTTCACCAGTGTGCGTATAAATATGCTTTTTTAAATATTCCATTCGGTTAGTACAGTAATTACATATATCGCATTTAAATTGTTTTCTACCAGTGTGTTGCACTTGCAAGTGTCGAATCAAAATGGCCTTTTTGTTAGTATTGAAGTTGCAGTTGTAGCAAAAATACAGTTCGATTTTTGAAGATTCCTCAATGCATGCAGGCACATCCTTATTAACTTCCAATAGGTTATCGCTAATGATTTGCAAGTTTGCAAGTTCAACTTTAATGTTATCTGTTCGCAACTCCTTTTTAATTACACCTTGTTGTCGTAAGTTTCTTACTGCCGTTTCGGATTGTATACACAGTTGCTTAAATTCATATATTTCTTCAATGGCAATCATACATCTGTTACAAGTAATTGGATCCGGTGTGATGCTTAGATCCTGTTAGAAAGTTTGTTACTCGATAGAATATAATCAGTTGTACTTACAATTTGTGGTAGGAAGTTCAACAATTTGATTTGCAACATTAAGTTGTTGTCGTTATTCAGAGAGTAATAGCACTCGGTTTCTACTATTTCTAGTGAACAAATACGACACATTTTTGTTGATTTTTTTTCCATATTTTCGTAGATATTGCTATGTTGCTCAAAGACAGTTACACCGGTTACACCTTTGCACTTTTATTTTTTGTATTGTCAGCAAAGATTGCCAGTGTCTACCATACCACAGAAATTTGGCAATGTTCAATGCTACAGTGTTTTAGTTTTTTGTTAGTTAATTTTAAAAAAAAGATACAAGCAGTAATAGGTCAAGGACGGTGATGGGTAAGTATCTTGAATAATTTTAATTGAAAAAGGTATATTTAAAATACAAAATACTACTTTTTATTTTAATTAGTTGTGGATAATATATTTTGTATCTTATATTTAAAATACAGAATTAATTTTTATTAATAAAATCAGCTTTCAACATTTCCATTTGTATAGCCATTTATATATTATTATTCATGCATAGTAAATTTATACTATACTTAACACCTCTAGATCGTCAATTCCATTGTCTAGCTAGAATGAAATAAACAGAAATAAATGATAGTTATTAATAGTGGAATTACACGGCGTTTTATTCCTGCTAACTTTCCAAGGTTAATTAATAGTATAAAAAGATAGCATTTCCTGTGATAAGAAAGGTACACTATATGAAAAACCTAAGTACTATCTATAATTATATTTACCCAACAAAAACTGTTACAAAATTGACTGAATACCCAAAAATCAGTCTTCTCTTTTTAAGATGTATTAACAAGAAAAATATAAAATCTTTAAATATTTAAGCCGATTGAATAAAAGCTTTGTTACAGTTTAATAATTTAACATTGAATGGAATTGTTATGTCTTTACTTAAAGACGTTTGAGTATGAACTGGTTTATTTACAAAATCAAATATGACGGTACAAGTTGGGTATGCAACCCACTATACAATGTTGTACATTTGTATGCGTATACTATATAACATCTCCCTTTTTAATTTAATTAATTTTAATTTTTACCATAACACATTTTTGAAATTACAAATACTGTTTAATACAAAACATAATCTTTGAAAGTTGATGGTTTTCTAGTGGTTCTATTGCTTGTACGAGTTTCAATATTGTTTTTATCGATACTGGTACTTGGTTCATTAATAATTTCAGTATTTGTATTTCCAATTTCTTTGTCATCTAAACTATATACAAAAGGTTTTGAGAATGAAGATTGCATTGGTTGTGAGCTGTTTTTTCTTAAATAAATGCTATTTCTCGTAATGCAGACTCCATCCTCTCTCATTATTTTATAAGTTCTATTTCTAATTTTTTCAACTATTTTTCCTCTTTTCCAAGTGCTTTGAGGATAAGCTTGAAACCATATTTCAGTATTTATCGGATAACTTTCCTTATCTACTAGATTTCTATTATAATACTTTTGAGATGATTCTTGAAAAGATTCAATCTTACAATCTAAAGTTTTCTTATTTATGAGTTTAGGTTGTAATTTACAATCATTGATAACCAGATTATCTCTAAGATATCTTGCCATTAAAATTTCAGATGGTGTATAAATATTATAAACAGGAGTATTACGTAGTGCTAATAAACTTAAATATATGTCGTCATTGTTTTCTTTCGACTTTTTAATTAATTTTTTTACAGATTGGATAGTCCTTTCGACCAATCCATTCGATTGTTGGTGATGCGGTGAACTTATAATTGATTTAAAATTCCACTGCTGAGCAAACTTTTGAAATTCAGTACTCGTAAATTGTTTACCTCCATCAGAAACTACTACTTTGGGTATACCGTGTCTCGCAAAAATAGATTTTAATTTATTTATAACATTTGCCGATGTTAAGTTTTTATTTAAATTACATATCTCTGGATATTTTGAATAATAATCCACTACTATTAGAAATGTTTCATTATGTAATTCATAGAGATCAATGCCTAGTTTCTGCCATGGTTTTCTAATAATATTGTGTGCAATCATCGGTTCCTTCTTGTTTGAATTTTGAAATTGGTTGCAAACATAACATCTGTTTACTAAATTTTCTATATTTACTGTAATATTAGGCCAATAAACAGCATTCTTTGCTCGTGCAATGCATTTTGTTATGCCAAAGTGACCAGTGTGTATGCTATCTAATACTTGGCTTCTCCAGGACTTTGGAATGATTGCTCGTTGTCCAAAATATAATAAGTTGTTTACACCTATTGTGATCTCAGATTTTATTTTATAGTATGGTTTGAGATTGCTAGATATTTTATTTATTTGTTTGGGCCATCCATTTTTTACATAATGTTTTATCTGTTGCAGTTCTTCATCATTTTCAGTATCTTTCTCCAACTTCTTTAGTTTTTCATCGGTTATCGACAAATTTTTTGAATTAAACAAACTTGAGCATCGAGATGCAAGTTGTCGTAAAAAGTTCAGGTAAGTTTGCTCTAGATAGTGCATCGGCAACTACCAAATCTTTACCTGGCTTATATATTAAATTTATTTGATATTTTTGTAATGACAACAACATTCGTTGAAGTCTGGCGGGACAATCGTTTAATTGTTTTTTAAAAACTGAAATTAACGGCTTATGATCAGTTTCAACTGTCACCTTCTTACCATAAACGTATTGATAGAATTTGTTAATACCAAAGCATATGGCCAAGAGCTCCTTTTCAATTTGTGCATATTGCTGTTGCGTTTGAGTCATTGCTCGTGATGCATATGCACATGGTTTTCCTTGTTGTAATAAGACTGCTCCTAGTCCATATTTTGATGCATCTACTGACAATGTTGTTTGCTTATTTGGATCAAAATATGTGAGTAGCGGTTCATTTGTTATTAACTGTTTTAATTTTTGAAAAGCTCGCTTTTGTTCTGTTTCCCAAAAAAATGCATTTTCTTCTTTGATTAGATCTCTTAAAGGCTTCGTTTCTTCAGATAAGTTTTGGATAAATTTCCCTACATAAGTGACTAATCCTAAAAATCTTTGAACATCCTTCTTATTCTTTGGTTCAGGCATGTTCGTTATCGCTGTAATTTTTTCATTATCTATCGTGATACCGTGCTTAGAGAATTTGTGTCCTAGGTATGTTACTTCATCAAGACCAAATTTGCATTTTTGTAAGTTAAATTTGATATTATTTTCCTTGGCCTTCTTAAATACTTTCTTCAATCTTTCATCGTGCTCTTCTTTATTTTTTCCATGAACTAGGATGTCATCAATGTAGATTTCAACACCTTTTTGTTCGAATATTTCTTGAAATCTTTCCTGAAACACTTCGCTAGCTGTTTTGATACCAAATGGCATTCTTAAAAATCTGTATCGACCAAATATAGTTCCAAACGTGCATAACTTACTGGACTCTTCATCTAATGGTATATTCCAGAATCCACTCGTGGCATCTAGTATTGTAAATTTCGTCGATCCATTTAAATTAGAAATGATGTCGTCTATATTTGGTAATTTGTACTTTTGACATTTAATTACCGAGTTCAAACTTTTTGGATCAAGACAAATCCTTAACGAATCATCATTCTTTTTCACTAAAACATATGAATTAACCCAGTCGGAACACCCTTCTACCCTTTCAATAATGTTTAAAGCTACTAAATTATCTAGGCATTTTTTGAAAGAGTCTCGTATTGCAAATGGTACATTTCTGATGGGGTTCACAATCGGTTTAGCATTTGGTTCAATTTCAATATGGTACGGTTTACCTACTTTACCTATTCCATTGAATAAACTTTTATATTCATCTATTAAACATTCGTAACTTTTATCATAATTTATTTGATCAACTGTTTTCATATTCGTGTTATCAGAAAATTGAATTATTTTTAAGTCTAGTGCCGTATTTAACCCAATAATGGAATTCAAATCATCCTTAACTACATAAAATTCAACATTTTTTAAAAGCATATCCTTGTATCTTAAATCTAAATAACACTTACCTAATAACGGGATTTTTTCTTTTGTAAATGTCAATAACATTTCATTGGTTCTTTGAATTATATTAGTTTTATATTCTGATCTTTTTAAATCATTTAATGAAATTATATTGGCATTTGCACCCGTATCAATTTTAAATTTAGTGGTTACAACTACTTTACTATTTATCGGTAACTCTATACTACAATAATTAAATCCGTCTCTATTTATGGCATCGATTGATAAATAATCATCTTTGTACTCATCGAAAATTTCATTAACCCTTCTAGTTTTATATCTACATACATGTGCAAAGTGATTTAGTTTGTGACAATTTTTGCAGTTTTTTCCATATGCAGGACATTTATTTACAGCATGATTTAAACCACATTTTGTGCAATTTTTTATTAAAGTTGTGTTGGCTTTCATTACCTGATGTCTGGTGCCCTCTGTCGTTGATGAATTGAAATTATTTTGCTTGTATTTTCTTACTTGGTTTGGTCGGTTAATGGCGGCTATTTCCTGTTCACGTGATGGTTTATCATCTCTCATTTCTTTAATTGTTTTCTTGAATTGTCTGTTATTACACAACACTCGATCGCCTTCTCTAAAGTTATTTCTTCTTTTTGAAGTAAAATTTCCCTTGTTGGTTCATCTTTTATTCCTATTATCAGCATTGTTTTTACCAACTCTTCCTGTGTCTTTGTATCTCCCAAGTCGCATTTTTGTATTTGATTTTTTAAGAATGTTACAAATTGTTCTGTAGTTTCACTCATTTGTTTCGCGGTGAAGAATTTGTAACGTTCAAACGTAACATTCTTTTTTGGAACAAAGTAGTCCTCAAACTTTTGTTTTAATACAGCAATTTTATTTTTATCAGCTTCTTGGAATGTGAAACTATTATACACTGCAATTGCCTCGTCCCCCATTGTGTTGTATGATATTTTCATATATTTTATTATAATAATAGTTTTACTTTACATATATATTTTATTACATCATACTACATATATCTTACAGGTTATGTCTGCTGTGTCTCCTACTACAACAACGTGTACACTCACTACATCTTTCTCTTTTTTTTTTTTACAAAACTTACAAAACGTAATCTTTAAGATACTTAGGTGGTTTACTAATTCTTCCACTAAGTGTCCTATTTACATTGTTTTCTACTATTTTATTATTATCAAGTGTTTCATGCTGTAAAGAACAGTCCTGTTCATTCAGGTCCTCATTCACAACATGGTCACCCGATAACTCTATTCCTATGTCCTTATTTACTACAAACTCTGTTTTATCTGGATTGCTTAACAAATGTTTTCTATTCCTATCTATAATTTGACCTGTTTCTAATTTTATTGAATAAGATCTTGGTCGATTCTGATTTTTATCGATAACTATGCCTGACTTACTCCACACTTTATCCTTTGAATCTCTAACATGTACTTTATCTCCCTTTTGAAACTCATTTAAAATTCTTGTTTTACGATCGTAATAATGTTTCTGTTTAAGTTGACGTTTGATTAGTTCATTTTTTATTTCTGATTTTGTTACTTGTTTGTTTGAACTGCTAAAATTTGGCAATAAACCGTTGATATTTCTTTTAAACATAACTTCATTAGGGGAAGGTAAATTTGAACCTAATGGTGTATTTCTTAGTTCTAGAATTGCTAAATATGGATCTTTGTTATCTAACATAGCCTTTTTTAATGTTCGTTTAATCGTTTGAATGTGTCTTTCGACCATTCCATTACTTTGTGGAAACATTGGGCTTGAGGTTTTATGTTCAAATCCCCATGCGTGTGAAAATTCTCTAAATTTCTGGCATGCAAATTGAGGTCCATTATCAGAATAAACTGTATATGGAATTCCGTGTCTTGCACAAACCGATTTCATCACATTTATCACTGCATTACTACTTAAGTCAGGTAGTAAACCTATTTCAACATATTTACTAAAATAATCCACGATGATTAAATAATTTTTACCAGACAATTGAAAAATGTCAGTACCTAATACTTGCCAAGGTCCTTCAGGAACTTGTCTATTAATTAATGGTTCAGATGGATTACTATGTCTTAATTTTGAGCATATTACGCAATTTGTAACTACATCTTCAATTTGTTTTCCCATTGAGGGCCAAAACAAGCTTTCTCGAGCTCTTTGTTTTGATTTTTCTACACCTAAATGAATGTAGTGTATTCTCATGAGCATCTCTTTTCTTAACGTATTAGGAACAACTATAGTTTCCCCTTTGAACAACAAACCTTTATACTCATACAATTCCTCTTTAAATGTAAAATATGGTTTAACATTATCTGGCACTAATTGCTTATGTTCGGGCCAGCCGTTACGTACGAACCATAAGATATCTTGTATCTCTGTATCATTTAATGTTTCATTTACAAATTCTTTAATTTTGTTATCTGTAATGTTTTTTACCTCTAAAATCATGCCTACGTGTGCTTCTATATCTATTATACTATCAGGACAAACTTCATCTTTCAGGAAAGACCTCGATAATGTATCAGCAATTACCAAGTCTTTACCTCGTTTATATTTTAATTCAAAGTCGAAAGTTTGCAATTTAATACGGATTCTTTGTAGTCTAGCAGGACTCTTATTCAAAGGTTTTTTAAAAATTGTTAAAAGAGGTTTATGATCAGTCTCAATTAAAATTTTTTGATCATAAATGTATTGATAAAATTTAACACATCCAAATAATATTGCAAGGGCTTCTTTCTCTATCTGCGCGTATGCTTTTTCAGTGTCTGTTAATGCTCTTGAAGCATAACATATAGGGCTATTTTCTTGTAACAGACATGCACCTAGTGCCTCTGATGAAGCATCTACACTTACTACAATTGGTTTTTTCATATCAAAATATTTCAAAATTGGAGGAGTTGTTATTAATTGTTTTAATTCATTATATGCCTTTTCGTGGTTTTCTTCCCACTGATACAAAACATCTTTTTTTGTCAATTCTCTTAAAGGAGCCGTCAAAGTTTGTATATTTGGTATAAATTTCGCAAGATAATTTACCATCCCTAAAAATCTTTCTAGTTCTTTAACGTTTTTGGCGAAGCCATTTCAGTTATAGCTTTACTTTATTTTTATCTACTTTAATACCACTGTCAGTAAATACATGACCTAAATACTTTACTTCCTTAACACCTAAACTACATTTAGTTAAGTTAAACTTAACATTGTATTTCTCAGCTCGTTCCAAGACTAATTTTAAAATTTTGTCATGTTGATCTTTAGTTTCTGCCCAGATTAAAATGTCATCAATGTATACTACTACATTGTTAATGTCACTAAATATATTAGCAAATGCTCTATGAAATACTTCTGGTGCTGTACATAAACCATAGGGTAAACGTAAATAACAATACCTCCCAAAGGGCGTGTTAAATGTAGTTAACTTTGAACTATTCTTACTTAACCTAACTTGCCAAAATGCTTTATTAGCGTCTAACTTACTAAAAAATTTTGCATTTGTAATTTTACTTCTTACTTCTTCAAATGTTGGAAGTGAATAATGCTCCCTTAATATACTATTATTTAAATGTTGTGGATCTATACAGATTCTTAGCGACCCATCTGCTTTCTTAACTATTACTAATGAACTAACAAAATCTGTCGGTTCTTGAACCTTTTGAATAACTTTTAATTGTTCCATTCGATCAAGCTCTTTTTTAAGCGGTTCTAGTAACTTAAATGGTACTTGCCTACTTGGCTCAATTTTACCAATTGCACCAGGTCTTAATTTGATTTCATACTCTGTATTATCAATTTCACTTATGCCTTCAAATACATTTTGTTTTTCTGCAATTAATTGTTTATACTCGTCATTATGATTCGAGTTAGTCAATGATGCTACTAAATCCATTCTCCTAATTAAATTCAAATTCTCAATTGCAGGCAAACCTAATATTATCGGGCATTCTCTATTGCACTTTACAACTTGAAATTCTATAAATACAATTTCACCACGCACATGACATGATAATCTTAATTTACCAACCACATCCAATGCAGTGCCATTATAATTGCGCAATGATAATACTGATGGCTCAATCTTATTTTCAACACCTAATCTTTTTGCTCTTATGAATGGCATTACATTAGCTTGTGCACCAGTGTCTAATTTAGCGAATACATAATTACTTGCTATTTTTATTTTCTCGTACCAATCATTTTTTCCAGTAGTTTGTATTTTGCACTCACCAATAAATACATCTGCCTCTTCCGTTCTTGATTCTTCGATTTCACTTACTATCTTCCTGTTTCGGCAACACTTTGCAAAATGGTTTCTCATGTTGCATTTCTGACAATGCTTTCCAAATGCTGGACATCTCCCCCATTGATGTTTAATTCCACATTTTTTGCATTGTTTGTCGAACCGCGAACTTCGATTCTTCTTCCAATCGTACTCTACCGGTTTAAGATCTTGCTGCCTGTAGTTTTGTTTTCTTACAGCACCTTTGGATTCATTTTTTAATTCATGTACTTCAACACTGCTTTTCTCAAATGTCTTTACTTGCATTGTTACTAATTCTGCAGCTTTACAAATGTTTATGGCCTTATCAAGTGTTAACTTTGGTTCCCTTAACATTCTCTGTCGCAACTGATCTTCTCGTACACCTGCAACAATAACGTCCCTTATCAGGCTGTCTCTTAATGTACCGAATTCACAGCTTAAACTTAATTTCCTTAAATCGGTAATAAAATCATCGAACGATTCATATTCTGCCTGACGTCTTGTAAAAAATACATGACGATCTACACTTTCATTCTTCTGTGGTACGCAGTAATCTTCAAATGCTTTCAATACACTTTCCACCTTCTCTTTATCAGCTTCTTCAACCTCAAATGTATTAAATTTATTTAACGCTTCATCACCAATTATATGAAGTAATACAGCAACTTGTACATCTTCTGTTTTTTTATCTAACCCCGAAGCTTTTCTATATAAATCAAATTTTTGTTTCCAATTTTTCCAATTCTGCGATACATTTCCGTCGAAACTTAAACTACCAGGTGGTTTTAGCATTTCCATAATTATTCTTGTAATCGTCGCTTTTATTTGTTTATCTCTTTTTCTAGCAATATTTTACACCGACTGCGCCATGTGTTGTATGATATTTTCATATATTTTATTATAATAATAGTTTTACTTTACATATATATTTTATTACATCATACTACATATATCTTACAGGTTATGTCTGCTGTGTCTCCTACTACAACAACGTGTACACTCACTACACCCATGCAATGAAGAAGTTGAGCGCACTGTATATTTTCTGGCTTTTGATCTAATTCCGTCGCCATTGAATAAATTTCAAACCTTTGACGCCATTGCTTCCAGTTGTCGGCCACGTGCTCGTTAAAGTTAAGGGGTTTGATTCCACGTCCATCCATTCTTGTATTTTACTTATACACATTTAATTATATTCTTCTTGAAATTATTTTGTTTGTAATTTTTTTAATTCTCATTGTTTAATTAGTAGGTGTACTCCGCGACTGCGCCATGTTATGTCTTTACTTAAAGACGTTTGAGTATGAACTGGTTTATTTACAAAATCAAATATGACGGTACAAGTTGGGTATGCAACCCACTATACAATGTTGTACATTTGTATGCGTATACTATATAACAGGAATAAATAAACAAAAATCAAAGCAGGATTAAAAATATATTAAATTAAATAAAACACAAAAATAAAATCAAGTACGAGTGATTGCAATATTTTTAAGATTTAACAGTACGACAAACGGTCGGTTTTTCAATCATAGTTTAAACTTTGGTTAAGTTAAACTTTAGTTAAGCTTAATTTTAAAATATTGTCATATTAATGGTTATTAGTTTTGTGCTAACAAATATGACAGAATTTTTCCTAAAGAAATTAACTGATTTTGAATAAATAAACGACGCCCAAAATACCGGGTACAGAAAAAAATACGCCCATAAAACAAACCACGGTTACAAGGTACGTAAAGATAATTTAAAGAGTACTTATATCCATGGTGTAAAATCGAGATTGTTTGATTTTGAAATCTTCAAACAGCAATCTGTGAAATTAATCAAACAATGATTGGCCGATATCGCTGATATACCTTGTATATCTCGGCTTGTTACACCATATTCGTAATAATTCTTAAGACGAAAAAATCAAAGCATACGCAATTTATTTGACAACTTTTCTGGTTACAAAGACTCCCAGATAGCATGTAAACTTACAGCAAGTTTGCTTTCAGCTTGCTTTTTCCTTGCCAAGTTTACGAATCTTGCTGCAAGTTTGCAACAATATTGGTAATATTGGCAACTTTGACGACACACGCTTGAGAAATTTGAGTAGCTTGCTGCAAACTTGCTGCAAGCTTGCAGAAAACTTTTTTTATCAAATTTACAGTACGCAGGCGTAAACGCATAAATACCGGCGCATGTCTCGCCATTTTTATGTTAATAAAAGTCATGTCTGTCATTTACATGGTGTTTGTATTCTAACATATTATTATTTAGTTCTGTGTTTACTCATCGTAGACTTTATAGGTGAGTATTATTGTATTTTAGTGCAATTATTGGTTTGCATCTTAGGTTTGTATACTTATTCGATTAAAAATTTTAAATAATTTTGCAAACACTAGTAACCGAGTTTGAGACTATTAATGTATGCTGTGTATTGTGTAATAATATGATTTTAAATTATTAAAGTTTTGCATGCGTTTAGCTTATTTAACATTACCATCAAACGAGCAATTAAGGTTATTCTTAATTTTATGTATCAGGTCAACAAACCTAGCGATGAATAGAACAGGTGGAAATGGAACAGAATTAAAACAAATAGACAATACCTAATGAAGTTGTAACTTAATTTGTAGAAACAAGTCTTTATTTAATTACAATATCAGTAAGCAAAATATTTTTTTGTTTTTCTTTGTACCTTGCTTCAAAGTACAGCGATATTACTGAAAGTTTGACGAATTTCCATGACGAGTAACTTTAATATGTCTGGAAGTAAGTAAGTCTTTCGTTTACATGTTTCAATAGCATTTTTACAAATTTTAAACTTTGCGATGACAGGGGACTGTAACATTTCTGCAAATTCAAATCTTGTCATGGCAAGACTTAACAATATTGCTGTAAGTTTGTCGAAACTTGCTGCAAGTCTCCAAACTTGTCATGACAATATTGCTGCAAGTTTGTCGCGACAAGGTTGTCACAAGCTTGTTATTGCTTCCTTAGCCAACTTGCTGCAAGTCTCCAAACTTGTCACGACAATATTGCTGCAAGTTTTAAAGTTGTCACGGCAAGTTTGCTACAATCTTGATACAAGCTTACATTGCTGTTTGGGCTGCGATCTATGTATACGCAATGTGTTTCCTAAAAGTTTTATTACTTACCGGAAAATACTACTAAATGAGACAGCCCCATGTCTTGAAGCAACCTTGTGACCGCGCTACCTATTTGGTAATCCCATAAATTAGACAATAAACACAAAATAATTGTCTAGAATTGGAAATGGGACGAAAATCAAAACTGAAACTCGTGAAATCAACGTGCACCGTAGTGAAACTGCGCAATTCTGCGGTCTGCGTCCGTAATATAATAGGGAAAGTAACGGTACTATAAAATGGCGACCTACGCTAGCTTTTCAAACAAAGGAAACAAGGGCAAAAACTACCCTACTACTGAGAAACAGTTTCTCAAATGATTCATATTTCATAAACTTGCAACGGGAGCTGAGTAGAAGGAACTTCTTGACACCTTGATAATGATAAAACATAGTAAAAATTGTATCATTGTTTTGCAGTCCCCGAAGACTAGTGCTATCAGTGCCGGATTTACTTAGGCCGGTAGGCTCAGATCTAGGGGCACACAATACTAGGGGGCGCGACCTATTAGTTATTATATACTAGCTGTTTATACTAATATTTCATTCAATTATAGATGCTATTCCTCAAATTATGTTCGTAAGTGACTTTTATACAATAAATAGTTAATTTCTTGTGAAAAATTACTACCTTCCTTGTCATTAATAGACAAAAATTATTGGGCCTAGCTTATAAACGTCCACACTTTAAATCCAAACCTGACTACCTATTCTCATCAAATAGGAAGTGTTTATTCGTTAAGATTATAAGCGACTATAGGCTTAAAACGCGTCGTAGTCTAAGCCAAGTTGCTTATAATCTGAAGCAAAATAACCGCTAAAGCTAAGATTTTATAAAGTTGCTATTCGTTAACTGATTACAGGAAGTTGTATATTACTTTAACTTCTTTGTTAACACATCCTTTAAGTTCTAAAGATAGAATCTCTAGTTCGTCGAAAAAGAATTGTTGAAGTTGTTTTCAAGCATCTTTAGAAATTCATTTAAGACACTGTACTAACCATATTACGGTCACGTGTTTTAATTTTGAAATACTTTCCGTTTTAATATGGATATGCAGCAAACTTGCAATTTTATCCCACGCACAAAACGCCTGTACAGAACACAACAAAAAACTATGGATGCTATGATCATTGATAAGAAAAAGATTTTGATGGCCAGAACACGTGACAAAAATGTATAGTCACAAAAGCTTGCACAAACGTTGGTATATTTAGGTCGCCTATGAGTAAGTATTTAAAATAGAAAATGGTTCTAAATTTTCATTTAAAATAGAAAATGTAAAATAGATTTAAGTTAAGTATTTGAAATAGAAAATAGACAATGGCATTTCCATTTTAAATAGGTATTTAAAACAGATTTATTAAAACCATACGGATATACGGCGCATCTATTCAATTTCTTAATTTCGACTAAAACTTCGTCACCTTTCATTGTTTCATCTTTGCCGTTTTATCACTAAACTGCAACAGTTAAAGATACTTTAAAATTGTTCCCATTTGATGTTAAATTCGTTGTGACTGCTACAGGTGTACTCCTTCCACTTCCTCACATGTCAAAAAGAAAAACTTCTTTGCCATCTTCCATCCGTCACCTCTTGTTATCAACACTCGAGTCCCCTTCTCCGGTCCCCAAAACAAACTCATCACATCAGTCCCCCCCATTTCCTCCCTATCCTTATAATATGTGTATTTACATATACAAATATTCTTTCTTATACTATCACTAATATCTATCACTGCAATACGTACATATATGTAATACAAATTTAAAATTTTAAAAGAATTTCTTTTTTATTTTTAATAGCTTACTTAGTAACTTCGGTTAAGAAGTAAATGTGTCAATGGTCCCTTGAGTTACTTACTAAACGATTTCTACTGTAAATAATAATGAATGTATTTGATTATACTACTAAACTGAATACAATCTAAAAATCAAGAATTTTAAAATTGTTTGTATTGACTACATGTTTATAATTTGCTGAAATATGTGTTACTACGCTAAACACTAACACTTAAATCTTAAAGGAAGAAGTATATTATGTAATGTCAAACAAATGTCAATCACAGATTCAATTGTATTGGTAGTTTTAAAGTGTTTATCAGAAAATGTCTTAAATACGCACTAACACCAATTTTAAACGAAGACGTCAACACGGGAAAGTGTAAAAGTGTTTTGTAAAAACGCGATTGTAGAGTTCCTGTTTCTTACATAGATTAGACAAATTATGCTTTCTTGTCGATTGGCGTTTGATTTAAAACTGTTGGTAAAAAAGGAAGTAATTTTAAGCGGATGATCAGAATTGATTTCAGCGACATCTCTCGGATGGGAGATAAATATAAACAGAATCACGTGACTTTCCCAAGTCTACTCATTGGGGTTAAACGTCTAAAAGTGGATGGTTTGTGGTATCTTCTACTGCTGATGAGCCCCAAAATGGGGAAACGGCCGTCCAGTAGTTCACTCTGGTGGCGTTTGCACAATTGCATTGACACTGCTTACCCCAAAGTCCTTTTACGATGTGGTTTTATCCCGACGAATTATTCAAAGCTGATTTTGAATTTCGCGGGTGTTGAACTAACTCAACGTGTTTACCGTCGTTTTATAGCTATTTATAGTTAACCGTAGATAACTAGTAAAATTACACTATGAGATGGCTCTGCTATCAAACACTTTTGAATACTAATAACTGTAGCAAGTGGCGAAAGGAGTTTCTCAAAGTTAAAATTAATTAAGACCTTTTTACGTTCAACCATTACACAAAATCTCAATGGTTTTGCCATTTTGGCAATTGAGCGTGAAATTGCTGGCCAAGTAAATTTAAGACATAATAAAAAAGTTTGCAGAACTAATAGTGAGTGATTTTAGCGAAGTTTACGTTACCTTGTTTTATTTTCAAACAATGGCATTTTGTTTTGGCTAAGTACGTTTATTTCTTAATTAATTTCTACCGTTTTGTACTACATATTGTCAATATTTTTTTATGTTTCATTCTAAATGTATGCTTTTAATAAATTTTAAATAAAATAATTTGATATTTATTGAAAATAAAAAAATAATATGCACAAATATACTTAGGGGTCGGCAATTTGTCTATTTGTCCGGGGCGATGTAACTGCTAGAGCGGGCGCTGATAACTTCTACTTCTTACCGCAATTGTAAACAATACAATTAAAAAACCATCAATATAACCAAATTTCCTGTTATAGGATACGGGTACATTGATTAATTGCATTTAAATTGTTGTTCACCTGTGTGTTTATGCATACGCTTTTTTAAATTTGCCATTTGGTTACAACCGTGATTACATATTTTGCTTTAAATGATTTTTCGCCTAGTGTGTGTACGCATATGTTTTTTAAATCAGACTTGTTGGTGCAGCAGTAATCACATATATTCATTTAAATGGTTTCTCACCAGTGTGTTGACGTATATGCACTTTTAAATTCGACTTGGTGGTACAGAAGTAATCACATATATTGCATTTAAATGGTTTTTCACCAGTATGCTTATACATATGCGTTTTTAAATTCGACATTTGGTTGCTACAGTAATCACAAACATTGCATTTAAATGATTTCTCACCAGTGTGCGTACGCATATGCGTTTTTAAATAATATTTTGTTGTATAGCAGTAATCACATATATTGCATTTAAATGGCCTTTCACCGGTGTGCTTAAGCATATGCCTTTTTAAATGTTCCAATCGACTGCTACAGTAATCGCATATATTACATTGAAATGGTTTCTCACCAGTATGCGTACGTATGTGCACTCTTAAATTTTCCATTTGGTTACTACAGTAATCACATATATTGCATTTAAATGGTTTCTCACCAGTGTGTTGACGTATATGCACTTTTAAATTCCACTTGGTGGTACAGAAGTAATCACATATATTGCATTTAAACGGTTTTTCACCAGTGTGCTTAGTCATATGCTTATTTAACTGCCAGTTGGTAATACAGCAATAATCACATGTATTGCATTTAAATAGTTTCTCACCAGTGTGCTGATACATATGCATTTTCAAACGCGACATGGCAGTAGTGCAGTAATCACATAGATTGCATTTAAATGGTTTTTCACCAGTATGCTTATACATATGCGTTTTTAAATTCGCCATTTGGTTGCTACAGTAATCACAAACATTGCATTTAAATGATTTCTCACCAGTGTGCGTACGCATATGCGTTTGTAAATAATATTTTGTTGTATAGCAGTAATCACATATATTGCATTTAAATGGTCTTTCACCGGTGTGCTTAAGCATATGCCTTTTTAAATGTTCCAATCGACTGCTACAGTAATCGCATATATTACATTCAAATGGTTTCTCACCAGTATGCGTACGTATATGCACTCTTAAATTTTCCATTTGGTTACTACAGTAATCACATATATTGCATTTAAATGGTTTCTCATCAGTGTGCGTGCGCATATGCTTCCTTAAATCTGACTTGGTCGTACAGCAGTAATCACAAATATTGCATTTATATGGTTTCTCACCAGTGTGCATACGTATATGCCTTTTTAAATCAGAGCTGGTGGTACAGCAGTAATCACATATATTGCATTTAAATGGTTTCTTACCAGTGTGCTGACGCATATGCACATTTAAATTTGACTTGTCAATACTGCAGTAATCACATATATTACATTTAAATGGTTTTTCACCAGTGTGCGTACAAATATGCTTTTTTAAATTTTCCATTTGGTTACTACAGTAATCACATATATTGCATTTAAATGGTTTCTCATCAGTGTGCGTGCGCATATGCTTATTTAAATCCGACTTGGCCGTACAGCAGTAACCACATATATTGCATTTATATGGTTTCTCACCAGTGTGCTGACGCATATGCACTTTTAAATATGACTTGTCGGTAGTGCAGTGATCACATATATTACATTTAAATGGTTTTTCACCAGTGTGCGTATAAATATGCTTTTTTAAATTTTCCATTCGGTTACTACAGTAATTACATATATCGCATTTAAATTGTTTTCTACCAGTGTGTTGCACTTGCAAGTGTCGAATCAAAATAGCCTTTTTGTTAGTATTAAAGTTGCAGTTGTAGCAAAAATACAGTTCGATTTTTGAAGATTCCTCAATACATGCAGGCACATCCTTATCAACTTCCAATAGGTTATCACTAATGATTTGCAAGTTTGCAAGTTCAACTTTAATGTTATCTGTTGGCAACTCCTTTTTAATTACACCTTGTTGTCGTAAGTTTCTTACTGCCGTTTCGGATTGTATACACAGTTGCTTAAATTCATATATTTCTTCAATAGTAATCATACACCTGTTACAAGCAATTGGATTCGGTGTGATGCTTAGATCCTGTTAGAAAGTTTGTTACTCAATAGAATATAATCAGTTGTACTTACAATTTGTGGTAGAAAATTCAACAATTTGATTTGCAACATTAAGTTGTTGTCGTTATTTAGAGAGTAATAGCACTCGGTTTCTACTATTTCTAGTGAACAAATACGACACATTTTTGTTGATTTTTTTTCCATATTTTTGTAGATATTGCTGTATTGCTCAAAGACAGTTGCACCTTTTTTGCACCGTTGCACTTTTATTTTTTGTATTGTCAGCAAAGATTGCCAGTGTCTACCATACCACAGAAATTTGGCAATGTTCAATGCTACAGTGTTTTAGTTTTTTGTTAGTTAATTTAAAAAAAAAAGATACAAGCAGTAATAGGTCAAGGACGGTGATGGGTAAGTATCTTGAATAATTTTAATTGAAAAAGGTATATTTAAAATACAAAATACTACTTTTTATTTTAATTATATGTGGATAATATATTTTGTATCTATATTTAAAATACAGAATTAATCTTTATTATTGAAATCAGCTTTCAACATTTCCATTTGTATAGCCATTTATATATTATTATTCATGCATAGTAAATTTAGAGATGACTCTGCTATTGTATTTCACTAATGTCGGTCGTCCGCAGTGGTTCACACTCTGTTGGTATCTTAACATTTACATTGACATTGTTAGCTTACAATGTTTATACGTTGTAGTTTTATCCAGCTGTGTATTCAAAACTTTTTTGAATTACGCGGGTATAAAATCAGCTTTCAACGTTTCCATCTCTATAGCCATTTACATCCTATTATTAATACATAGTAAATTTATACTATGAAATGGCTCTGTCATCGTATTTCACTTATGTTGATTCTTTGTTATCTTCAACGTGTTTAATTTTAAAGATTTTTTTCTATTTTGACATAAGAATTAGCAATTCTAAAAGCCACTTTACATAATGCAATAACGTGCTATGCAACGCAAGAAAAGTTGCACGCGTAATAAAACATTTCTAATTGTTTTACATGAAGTAATAATAGTATATCATATATCAAGGTTGAGAAGTGCATCATTATAACCTAAGCGATAGATTATATCGCGAGACGCGAAGCGTCGAGGGATATAAATCGCGCAGGTTATAATAAACTTCTCAACCGTGTTATATATACAATTTTTTCCACTACTAGAATTATTAAAACCTTTCTACCTGTTACTAAATCAAATTTAAAATTTAAGATATTAATTTTAAATTAAAAATCAAGTCAGTAATTCTGACAGTTGTCATTAGTTTAATAGAATTAATTTTGACGTAAGTCTTAATTGTGATTTAAAACACAAAAATAAACAGATAACGTAAGTTTTTATTGCTAAAGTTGTTTAAAAACATTATTATTTTAAGCATTGATTATATCTAAAATATATTTAATTCTATAATATTCAAATTTAATTAAGCGCGAACTTCAAATAACTTACTTTTTAAAATCAAATTAATTTATTAATTGAACGATTTAAAAATTTAAATTAGCATTAAATAAAATCTCTTGCTCTTGGTACGCAGTTTCGTAAACTTTTTTCCCACTATTAGCTATGAAGTTGGCAATTATTACGTAGAAAAGTAGGTCGTGAAGTTGTGCTTGTACTTGTTCTAAATCGATGCTATGCAAGAAAAATTTCACCTGTAATAAAAAAAATTGCACCGAATAATAACGTGTAAAGTGGCTTTTACACTAAAGTCTATGAAATAATTAGCAAGTCTTAGCCAGCAGTTCATTGCATCACTCTTTACGTTACCTAACTAATAACCTTTTACATACAACACAAGAAAATAAATTATTAGATAAATTTTCTACTAAACAACCTCACTACCAACGGATTCCGATTAACAAAAATCTATTCATTGCAGAATCCTGAATCGTTAACAATGTCTTCTATAAATAGAACGCTGTTGGTGTGTAGCCGTTTTCCTTATATATCAACCAGATTCATTAATTTGGGTGTTATTCTTCACACTGAAACTACGAATTAAGAAACACGAAAAGATCACTGGAAGAAGAAAAAACATGATGGTTTGAATTTGATTGTTTTAAAACTAAATTTGCGTTTAAAACAGCGTTAGAACGACCGGTTTTTTTGTCTACCCTTAACTCACTATCATCTCTTAAACTAAATAAATAAAAATTGGCGATTCTTACAAATAAAATGATGAAATATATACTTGTAAAAAGAATATAAATAATACTAAAAACCTAACGAGTAGAATCATTTTATATATTAAAACCCATATTCTGCTTTAAATATTAACGACTAAAGAGCATGTTCATTTCATATACTAAAGCACATACCCAACACTTTTTCCCCCTAAATTGAATGTCAATGAAATATGATCATTATGAACAAGTCAATTAAGCATATACGACAAATTATTTATCAGCAAAATGTAAATATTAGAAACCACATGCAGAAATCAGAAGAAAAGAAAGGCATGCAAAGTGTTGTATATCACAGATCCGTTAGACATAACTTTTGTCGAATGTAGCATCCGTAAAACAATTTTAATTAAAATGCGTACCAGTTTTTTTTAAATTACTGTCCTTTAATTAAATTGTAAACCCGTGGAAAACAATTTTAACATTTTTTTGTTTGAAAATCCCTGCTACTAATATAATGGATCGCAAACTCAAATATCAGCAAAGTGAAGCCAAAATGGGCTATGTGATTGGTATAGCGAGATAGTGTTAACTACCATCTTGTGGGTATCTGATCAACTTTTATGAAAAAAAGTATTGATTTATAGTTTTCTTTAAAATCTCCACAAGATGGTAACTATTACTATATCTCCTAATATTGTTAACCAATCATATATTTTGCCTACCTAGCAAATGGCCGATATTGGCTTCACTTTTAATTCAAGTTAGCTATCCAGTATATAAGAGATGTAGGGGTAAACATTCTTAAGAAATATTTTTTGCTATAATAAATTTCTTATATGCTAATAAGCGTTGTTCTCGAGTACAATTCTAACTATTAGCTATGAAGCTTCATGTGACTCTTTAAATTCCAATGATATCGAACCGAGAACCCACAAATTTGACAAACAAAGGGTCTTTCCACACTGTGACTTGTCATATGATTCTTTAAATCCCCATGCCTTCGAGCAGAGAACCCACAAATTTCACAAACAAAGGGTTTTACCAAGCTATGACCAATCATGTGGTTCTCCAGATGCCACGAATTTTGAGTCGAATACCCACAA
This sequence comes from Aquatica leii, assembly GCA_035610365.1. Classification (NCBI taxonomy): domain Eukaryota; kingdom Metazoa; phylum Arthropoda; class Insecta; order Coleoptera; family Lampyridae; genus Aquatica; species Aquatica leii. Next base: position 14,296,909 of record CM069438.1, read on the forward strand.
GTTTCACAAACAAATGACTTTGTCGAGCTGTGAGTTATAATGTGTTTCTTTAAACTGACTTGATGTCGAGAAGAAAACCCACAAATTTTGCAAACAAAGGGTTTGACAGAGCTGTGAGTTATCATGTGACTCTTTAATTCACTCTGACTTCGAACACATAACCCACAAGTTTCACATACAAATGGTTTCACCAAACTATGCGTCATTAAGTGTACCTTTAAATTCCTCTGGTATTTAGTAGAGAATCCACAAGTTTCACAAACAAATGGTTTCTGTAAGCTATGAACAGTCTTATGAGTCTTCAAAACACCTTTATACGCACTTTGAAAATTACACTGATCACATTTGTAGACTTCTACGGGATTATGCAACAACATGTGACTAGTGAACAACCTCCGGGTGTGAATCGAATAACTACACAAATTACACTTAAACTGTGTACCATGATGAACCTTAACATGAGAAGTCAATTTGTCTTTTTCATTGGTCTTATATTTACAAGCATGACACCAGTATGATTTTTTATTGTTTTGGGGTAAATAATGAAGTTGAAGTGTGTGTTTTTGAGCTAATATATAATTAAAATCTGTGCTTTTATCGAGCTTCTCTTCAGTGTGTGTTTGCAAATGCACTTTAAATGACAATTTATTAATGGAATTGTAATTACATTTGTTGCACCGAAACGACTGAATATGTTTCTCTCCCGTAACATGTTGAATCAAACTTGTTTTCTGGTTAGTGTTGAAGCTGCAATTGTGGCAATAATATGATCTTATTTTTGAAAGTTTCTTATTATATATAAGCATATCTGTATTCATTTCCAAGCTGTCATTGTTCACAGATTGCAAATCTGCAGGTTCCACTTTAACGTAGGTTAAGACATTATCAAAAGGTACTGTTCGTTGTGAATTCCTTCTAGCAATTTCGGTTTGCTTGCACAGTTGTTTGAAATCATATATTTCCTCAATCGTAATCATACATTGGTGGCAAGTAATTGGGTTCGATGTGATGTTCAAATCCTGTAAGGTAGTTTACGTTAGTTGATACAATTGACTTGTTTCTACATACTATTTGTGGCAAGAAGTCCAGCAACTTCGATTGTAGGTTTAACTCATAGTCGTTGTTAAGAAAATAATACTGCTCCGTTTTCACTATTTCTTTTAGACAAATTCGACAACTGTTTGTTGTACTTTCACACATTTTTATACATCAAATTGTCTCGTTTAATATTTACTAAACAATGGTAGCCATCTTTTTTTTTAAGCAGTAAGTCAGGTCCGTATTTTCAAAATTTAACTTCAAGTTTCAGGTTAGTATTATGTTGTATTTTAATTTTTTTTCTAAGATACGATTGTCACAAAGTAAATACGCCTAACTAATGTCATCTTTAGATACTTTTCTAAAATTGACCCCAATATTGTTGTATTTAACAAAATTTAAACAGTATGATACTAAACTTCTGTTTACTGGTGGGCGTAAAAAATATATTCATTATGTAGAAAATCTTGATAACATGTTTTGTTTAGTAATTTGTTAAATCTTAATTGATAGGTTAATACTATCTTTTTGTCATACAGAAATCAGAGACCTCAACCAAGCCGTAATCGTTACTTACAAGTTACAATACAATGCTTATAGTCAGACCAAAATTAGCCAATAACAAATGTTTGTGATGTAATAAAAATGCGATCTGATTATACCATATGAGCAAAAAAATTGTATTTTATAGTTGCGGTTCATATATAGCAATGTTTTGTTTATATAAAAATTGACGTCACGACGTAGTCTTTGCGGTCACTTCCTTCTAAGTTTAAATTTCTTTTGCATTTATCTAGAAAATAAAATTTTTTTAAATTTTTTGAAAATTAATTTATTATAGCATTTTAAAAAACGGCGAAAACACCTTATTATGTGACGTTTGTGACCAACGCAACTATTTTATAGGTAATCGATAGTTCTAAAATATAAATCTAATTTGTAACAACGAGCCGTAGTGTCGCAGCGACGCGATACACTTTAGTTAGAGAGGGCTGCCTCGCGGTAACAAAAGACTACCTTTGACATTAGTTTTAATTTTATGATTTTCAAAAAAAGTCAATTAAAGTGTTAATTCATTTTGAATGTATCAGTTAACTAAATAAAACTGTGTGTTACGTGTATTAGTGGCTATCAGTACTATAACTATCGAAACGAGGGTAATATAACCCACACCTGCCCGCCACAAGTGTCGCCCAACGCGTTGCCTTAAGTTTTCGGTGGTGAACAGTATTCAACAAACGTTTAAAACGAAAGTAAGATTTCGTAATTGTTTCGTCAAGATTGCCGCGTTTGGTGTTAACAAACTAGCGTCCTCCATTACGAACAATTCAAATATTTGTTTAGCTAATCGAATTAACCTGTGTTTTTAGAACTGCGCATCACACTACTCTGACAGCACGGTATTTGTTTATGCTGTTACGATCAGGAAAAGTTACCAGTGATTTGACAAATATGGCAGAAAATCAACCACAACAGTTAATTATGACAGTTGAGATGATTCAGAATTTAATCCAAGGGATTCAAGTAAATAATCAACACAACATTCAAACTGTGAGTACTGCAAATTTTTCTGCATGTAAAGCAAGGTTTAATGGTGATTCATACTCCGATATCGAAGCATTCATTGATTCAATAACGGTATATAAGGAATGTCTTAATGTAAGCAACGAACATGCACTAAAAGGACTTTCAATGCTTCTAACAGATGATGCAGAGCTACATGGTGGCAAGGAATTAAAAGTTCAATTCAATGCTTTGATGAAGCTATCACATCACTTCGACATGCTTATGGTTATCTAAAGCCTGCACACCAAATTTTCCAGGATTTGTTTGCACTTAAACAAGATAATGAGAAAACCGACGTCTTTATTTCTAAAACGCGCGCATTGTTATCACGTCTTACAGGCAAATCTGTTATTTCAGAACATGTACAACCTGACATGGTGTACGGACTTTTAAATGTGAAAATTAGAAAAAAAATTACTCGCGTAAAATAAACTCATTCAAAGAATTGATCGAATCTGCACGTGTCATTGAACAAACTTTCTCTGAAATTCCAAGTAGATCAAATAACTCAATTAAAAATAATATGCCTTACAATAGCCATCACAATCATATTCGTGAACCTAAACAATGTGTTTATTGTAAAAACTACGGACACCTTAAAGATGAATGTAAGAAGTTATTACGCATACGTTCCGAGTCTTCAAATGTTACTGAGAATCAGAAACATGTTGTGAATAATGCTAGTTCTATAGGTTCAAGTGGCGACTGTAAAATTTCGTGTTATGGATGCAAAACACCTGGGTATATCCGCAGCAATTGCCCTAATTGTTCAAAAGGTAAAACCGAAGTTGCTCATGTGAGTACATTTAGATCTGATTCACCTATTGAATTTTTATGTAATATGTTTAATGATGTATCAAACTGTAAGAATTTGTATTCTCAGAATGCACGACCACTGACTCGTGTTCACATCGAAGGCCATAGCGGATACAGTTACCTGGATTCCGGTGCTCAATCTAGCATAGCAGGTACTACACTCAGAAATATACTTCTGCAGGATGGCGTCCCATATTTTTCCAAAGTCATGGAAATGACACTAGCAGATGGCAAAACGTCAAAGGTTAATGTACTTGTGTTTCAAGTTAAAATTCTCTTAGGAGGGAGATCGCATAATATTTCATTAATTTCTGTACCAGAACACTCTCAAAGTAAAACACTTTTAGGTGCTGATTTTTTAAAAGTAGCAAATATGTATTGTTATTGATATACCTCATGAATCATGGTTGTATGGAGATTTTCTTCAAAGGATTTACCCATTTGACTCTGAACCAAATTCCGTAAATCAATGTTCGTGTTTTTTGAATTCAGTTCAGTTAAAAGACATTAAATTGCGCTCTGATGAAGGTATTTCGTTTACTTCGGTAGAAAAATCCGAATTTAATAATGTTCTCGAGAAAAATCTTGATTTATTTCTACCCAACAAAGAAGCCACTGCGTATGCAGAACATACCATTACTCTCACAGATAATACTCCTATAGCAGTTCCACCTTATCGTCTCTCGGAAGGGAAAAAAGATATCTTACGTAAAGAAATCGAACATCTTCTATCGGAAGATATTATAGAAGAATGTGAATCTCCTTATGCTGCTCCAATAGTTTTAGTGCCAAAAAAATGGAGGCACAAGGCTAGTAGTAGATTATCGAAAACTAAATGCTATCACTTGTTCAGATAAATATCCATTGCCTCATATCGAAGATTTACTTCATTCGGCTAAAAAAGCCACTTATATGACAACTCTTGATCTTAAATCAGGTTACCATCAGATTTCAGTCAAGCCAGAAGATCGGGATAAGACCGCATTTATTTGCCCTTTAGGTTCGTTCCGTTACATGCGGATGCCGTTTGGATTGCGAAATGCAGCTTCCACATTTCAACGCCTTATTGATAGATTTCGCTCCGGTTTACAAGATGTAAACATCTTGGCTTACTTAGATGACATGATCATATTGTCTCCTACTTTCACGAAACATGTTAGGGACATACAATTTGTGTTCAATCGCCTAAGAATCTTTAAGCTTCACTTAAACAGATTCAAGTGCACATTTGGTTGCCCTTCTGTCAATTACCTTGGTCACGTGATTAGTCCCCAGGGTTTAAAGCCGAATCCAAGCAAAGTGTCTGCCATTCTAGATATGCCTACGCCCAAGAACACGAAACAAGTTCTCTCTTTTCTCCAAACCTGTTCATGGTACCGCCGTTTTATAGAGAATTTTACAGGTATAGCTAAACCTCTCACGAACCTCACAAAGAAAAATATAGTTTGGACTTGGGGTCCTAAACAAGAAGAAACCTTCTAACAACTAAAAAAGCTGTTAACAACTAGTCCAATTCTCCGTCAGGCTGACGCAAAGCTTCCCTATGTTCTTAAAACCGACGCTAATGCATATGCTCTTGGTGCATGTTTACTCCAGGGGGAGGGTCCCGACGAAAGACCCATAGAATATGCATCCAGATTGTTGACGCAATCGTAACAAAATTATTGTACTACAGAACGCGAAGCATTAGCTGTCGTGTGGGCCGTTAACCGTTTTAGAGGTTACTTAGAAGGTTCCACTACTGTTGTTCAGTCGGATCATCAACCGCTCAGGTGGCTTATGTCATTGCTATCACCAACAGGTCGTCTAGCACGATGGTCACTTCTTCTCCAGTCTTATGACTTAAAATAGACTATACTCCAGGTCGATTAAATGTTGTAGCTGACATGCTATCAAGACCTGCTTTGGAAAACTTAGAAGCCAAACTTGTAAGCATTAATTTACCCAAGGAAAGTACCAACGAAGTGCGCCGTGAACAAATGAATGATCCCGACCTAAGTAAAATCATCGACTGCTTCGAACGTCCTACTAATGATGTCGATTTTAAACGATGGACCGAACGTGGTTATGTTATGATTAACGGTATTCTACATCGCTATGTTCCAGACTCAGATGAAGAGACTGCTCAGCTAGTAGTTCCGAAGTCTTCTATTAGTAAGATCATCTCGGAATGTCATGATTCTCAACTAGCTGGTCATTATGGAGTTGATCGTACAATGCAGCGAATCGCCAGTAGATACTATTAGACAAGTATGCGTCGTGACATAACCCATCACGTAGCAAAATGTCTAGATTGCCAAAGGTATAAAGCTTCTAACTTGAAACCCATCGGACAGATTCAAACGCCCATTCAAAATCAACGATTTGAAGTTCTTTCTATGGACTTATTTGGACCTCTACCTGAGACAGAGGATGGATATAAATGGATCTACATAATACAAGACACAACCAGTCGCTGGGTAGAGCTCTTTGCATTAAAAGTTGCTTCTGCTGAAAATTGTTCTAGAATTCTTATAGATGAAATAATCTTACGTTTTGGACTTCCTAGGCGCGTAATTAGTGATAACGGTGTTCAGTTCGTGAGTTCCGTTATGCAACAGACAGCTCATTGTCTCGGTTTTTCACAGACTTTAGTGTCATTGTATCATCCGGAAGCTAACCCGGTTGAGCGTAAAAACCGCGATTTAAAAACACAACTTTCTATCTTAACTGCTAACAATCATACATGGAAAGATAAACTCCCGGCAGTGCGATTTGCCATGAATAGTGTGAAATCTCAAACAACCGGTTTTAGTGCTGCTTATCTTACATTCGGACGCGAGTTACGCACGCCCGAAGACGTACAGCGTGATTTTCGCGCGATTATAGAGAATGACAATTTCGTTTCTCAAGTAACTCCATACTTGCGTAACCTTGCTGATACCTTACGTCTTGCTCGTGAAAATCAAGAACAGCAACAAGACCGATATAAGAAGTACAGCGATGCCAATCGTCGCCCAGCTCCAAATTTTCACATTGCAGACAAAGTGCTCATAAGAACGCATGTCCTCAGTAAAGCTAAAAGTTCCTTTACTCCAAGTTCGCGCCTCGTCGTGATGGTCCATATTTGATTCACAAGATCGTCACACCTACAACTTATGAGGTTACCTCTGTTAGTAACCCAGATGAAATTTTAGAAAAATATCATGTCGCTGATCTAACTCCTTTCAACTCAGACGAAGAAACTGCTCCAATCATTCCTATTCGCAAGAGAGGACGTCCACCTATTCAAACTAAAAGTTCTTCTCGTGAATCTAGTGAAGCTGGAACAGAAGTTCCCTCACCCTTCTATCCCAACTCTTCACACAGCTTCTCAACAAAGAATCCAGAAAAATAAGTGTCCCTGTTGCAAGTAAACCATTATTGTTGCTCCTATTTGCGGGACGCTTCATGAAGCAAAGGGGGAGATTTGTAACAACAAGCCGTAGTGTCGCAGCGACGTGATACACTTTAGTTAGAGAGGGCTGCCTCGCGGTAACAAAAGACTACCTTTGACATTAGTTTTAATTTTATGATTTTCGAAAAAAGTCAATTAAAGTGTTAATTCATTTTGAATGTATCAGTTAACTAAATAAAACTGTGTGTTACGTGTATTAGTGGCTATCAATACTATAACTATCGAAACGAGGGTAATATAACCCACACCTGCCCGCCACAAATTGCATTTTCTAAAGTATAAGCAATGTGAATTGTTACCAATTTTTAATCGATGAATTCCGAAATAAACAAATAAAGGTTTATTGGTTAGAAAGCAATAAATACATACAGCGTGTATCTGATTAACATGTTGTTAATTTAGAAGACTAAATCATAGCATCAATAAAAGCAGAAAATATCAAAATAAAAATTTTCATTAATACGTTTAAAAAAATCAAAATTTTGAGCCATATAAATAAAAAATTACTGACCTGTAACAATATATAGTTTGTTGACACCGTTAATAAAAAGAAATGAAAAATAATGTATGTTTAATTTACTGTTCCAAGAACTATACATTGCTTTTCAGTAATTTGCTGACACTAAAAATAAATACAAAATAACGTTATCACATAAGATATAGTTAAATAAAATTGTTGTTCTAAGAACGCATGATATGCTTTCCAAGTTAAGCATATATTTACAGAAGTTTAATGCAATGTTATGTAGGTCAGTCAAAATACTAGAATAAATAACACTGCAAAAATAAAGCTAAACAAGCAAAACAAGTATTTTTAGAGTACAATGATAAAATTTTTCACTCTAAACAAGCGTATCGGAAGCCTATTATGAAAATTCTGCTAAAAATTCATGCATAATATGTTGTTCATGTATTGTATAGTAACACACCTGAGAAGAAAATTGATAACATAATCGAAATTATGATTACTATAAACTGTGTTTTTTTTATGTAATATTACCCAATTGATATTATCTATGATTCTAAGAAGCGGCGTGCAGTGTATATATAATTAATACAAAAAAATTGTATTACAATACATCAATTAATTTTTGTTCATCCAATACGCCTTATTTTTTAAACGTTTTTTTTTTCTTATTTTGTTTTAATAGTTATAACCTCAAGAGTAAACAAAAAAGGTTTTAAGACAGATCAGTTGTTGAAATTTGTATTTGCACAATGTGTAATTTCAGCAATTTAGCTTTCAAGAGAGAATTTTTTTTCTACTATTAGTTTGATTAAAATATATACATACATATGTATAACTTGATTACCAGCTGTATACATTTCATGTGTAAACCTTCTTAAATTACTTTGTTACTTACTCAAGTTTATTTTATACATATTCTACATACTCGACATTTTCTACATTAAATGTGTAATGTAGAAAATTATTTTCTACGCGTAGAAATTACAATTTTCTAGATGATGTAGAATACGCCCCCATCACTGAAGATGACGCTTAAATTATTGTATTGTTAAGGTGTAAAAAAATACTTTGTCAACTCACTTGTTTAGCTAGCTGGTGCCATGCGCCACCTTTCCTTCCAAGTAGAGAAAAGTTTGGGCTAGGAAAAAGACACCTGTGACAACTGTGCGTTGAAAATAAACCAATAGAACGTTATAGTAAGATTATCACAACGATGTGAGCGAATAAGAGAAATAAACGTTTCACAGCAAAATTCACAACTAAACACTCAATCGTGGTAGCTATGCAGTTGATAACGACAGTACATAAAACAAATTGAATTAAAATTACAGTTAGCTTTCAGTAATCAGTTAAGGCTTATTGAAGATCTGAAAGTAATTAAAACAATGCCCAGGAAAAAAATGTTAAATTCACAGGTACCAAATTAAACAGCTTAATTTCAGTTGTATAACGCGTTTGCAACCGTGATGAAAATTGGTTTAATTAGCAATTCTTTTAACGTAACGTAAGCAACGTACTTCCGAATCTCCTTACAAAAAAAGAAATATAGAATAGCAATTGTAATGAAATGACATAAAGTTCGCTGATCTAGTAGCAAACGGTTATCAATTGAATTGTTTATGTACCGAGTAATCCGGGAATTATTTCTAGCGAAACCTGACCCCGCATGGACCGATGTTTAAGAATTAATCCATAAATATAAAACGGATAGTATACTCAATATATAATCACGATTGACATTCCCTAAACAGTAAGATCCGTAAGCCGGTTAGTAACCCCTATTGCAAAACTTCATTAATAATCAATCATGAGAGTAACAAATAAGGAGCTGAAAAGACGTGTGGATAACCAACCTTAAGTAGATCTTTTTTTAATTGCACGCAAAAATGAACATATGTATTTTCTTTGATTTAAATGGGTAACTTAACACTTTTTCTTACACGTATTTCTGGTAAGTTGGTACTCATTATATAGAGAAGAGTACTTATTTGCTGGAGTGATTATTCGAATGTACGAATATAAATCCGCGGAAAAAAAAGCCTGTGAATTAAAAACCGATAAAAAAAAGTCGTGGAAAAAAAGTTCCCCGGCTTTTTATTCCGCCTGCGTGATTATTCATACGAGTGAATTTTACTAAAGTGGTTTTTAATGGAGGTGTGTTAGTTTGAAGTGATTATTGTTTGTAGTTATTTTGACCGAAGTGGATTTATCTAGTTATTTTTACGGAGTGGATTTCACCTAGACCCGTTCTAAGGCACACAATAAAAAGAATCAAGAAAGTGTACCACGTAGCGTTTCATCTGAGGTTTCAGATCTAATTTTTATGACTTTTAAACTTTAAAAATCAAAGCCGATTAAAACTTCAACTTTTTTCTACAACATTTAGTGCGGGTAATGGTATCAAAATCAGTTGGCAACACTGACACAAGCAGAATTTTTGATGATGTTGATAACAAATGTGCCAAAATGCAGCCATCACAATGATGAAGAGACAAAAAAACTTGATTGAGAATTGAATTACTGCAATCAGATGACTACAGCCAAATTGATTTCTATAAAATGTAAAAATATTTCTATAATTGACATCCTTTATAAATTTATCGTCTTAATTCATAAGGCTATCAATGATATAAAATAATATATTTTTCTGAAAAACAGATTTAACAATTCCATAAATTTGACTGTAACTACAAACTATGAATTTACATGATTATAAGCTACTTTCGGCTTAGATCGCGTCGTAGTTAAACACCCAGACTGGGACTTGGTCGTAATCTCTCCTTGAGAGCCAAAACCAGAAGGAGAACTTGGCCTTTGCCGTGTATTGTCGTTCGTGAACCCAAACGAACTGACGTTTCGCAAGACATTGCAGCTTGCATCTTCAGAGTGGTAAATGTCATTGAAAGAAAAAGTGTATGTGACTTTTTCCTTCAGTGACATTTACCACTCTGAAGATGCAAGCTGCAATGTCTTGTAAAACGTCAACTTGTTTGAGTTCACGAACGACAATACGACAAAGGCCAAGTTCTACCTCTTGTTTTGGCTTTCAAGGATAGACTTGGACCAAGCCTAAGTCTGGGTGTTTAACTACGACGCGATCTAAGCCGAAAGTCGCTTATAATCATAAACTAAACAACCGCGAAAGCTTAGAATTTTGAATTTACAAGTTCCTTTTTAGATTCCTCTGATATCAAGTTGAGTATCTACAAGTCACAGTCTTACTGAGCTGTGAGTTATCATGTGAGACTTTAACTCACCCGGACTTTGGAAAGAGAACCCACAAGTATCACAAACGAACGATTTTACCGAGTTGTGAGTTAGAATGTGTCTTTTTAAATTCTTTTGATATCGAGTTGAAAACCCACAAGTTTCACAAATGAACGGTTTGATTGAGCTGTGAGTTATCATGTGATTCTTTAACTCCCACGAACTTCGAACAGAAATCCCACAAGTCTCACAAACAAATGGTTTTACTGAGCTATGAGTTATCATGTGATACTTTAAGCCTCCCGGACTTCGATAAGAGAACCCACAAGTTTCACAAACGAACGATTTTACCAAGCTGTGAGTCAGAATGTGTCTTTTTAAATTCTTCTGATATTGAGTTGAAAACCCACAACTTTCACAAACAAACGGTTTTACTGAGCTGTGAGTTATCATGTGACGATTTAACTCCCAGTCACTTCGAAAAGAGTTTTTACAAGTTTCACAAACAAATAGTTTTACTGGGCTGTGAGTTCTCCTATGATACTTCAATTTCTTCCGACTTTGAAAAGAGAACCCACAAGTTTCGCAAACGAACGATTTTATCAAGCTGTGCTTCAGCATGTGTCTTTTTAAATTAATTTCATATCGAGTTGACAACCCACAAGTTTCACAAATGAACGATTTCATTGAATTGTGTGTTATCATGTGACGTTTTAACTTCCACCCACTTGGAAAAGAAACTTCACAAGTTTCACAAATAAACTGTTTTACTGAGCTGTGAGTTCTCATGTGCTTCTTTAAACTATTCTTACATTGAGTAGAGTAGCCACAAGTATCACAAACACATGGCTCTATAACATGATAGATCGTCTCTTTTTCATTTGTCTTCTTGTTGGTGTGGGTTAAAGAGTAAAGCTGACAATAATTTGATCTTGTTTCTGAAGGTTCCTTAATGCATGTCGGCCCATCTGTATTGATTTCCAAAAAGTCATCATTGATGAATTGCAAATCTGAAAGTTCAACTTTAATGTTATCAACTAATTCTTCCTTGATTGTTTCTTCTTTAACATTAATTAGGACATTATTTAAAGGTATAGTTTGTCGTAATTTCCTTACAGTAGTTTCAGTTTGCATGCACAATTGCTTGAATTCATATATTTCTTTAATAGCATTGATACATCTGTTACAAGCGATTGGATTCGATGTGATGTTTAAATCCTGTAAGAATGATTATATTTTACTCGATTGAATAGAATCAGTTGAACTTACAATTTTTGGTAGAAAGTTCAACAATTTGAACCGTAGCATTAACTGATTGTCGTTATTCAGAAAGTAGTAGCGCTTTGTTTCTACTACTTCTAGTGAACAAATTCGACAAGTTTTTGTTGATTTGTCTTTCATATTTTCGTAATCTTGCTAGTGTTGCCACGTGTTCCTCTTTTATTATATTTTGTGTTATCAGCACGTTGTTAGCAAGTGTCTGCAATACCCGGCCATACCACAGAATTTTGGCAGTGTTCAATGCACTATAGTTTTAACTTTTTGTTAGTTGGTATTAAAAAAGGGATAAGCGATACAAGGTAATTGTTGCATGTGAACCAGTTATGCTATCAAACTTTTGAGGACATAACGTATATTATATTTTGTGCCGACTTTTGCAGGTGGCGTTTAAAAATGTCTAATTACTTTTTTTATTAAACTTATTTGACTTGTAAACTTGAATCAATCATCTTAGTTACCACACAACAAGCTTGCAGTCAGCTTATTTTGCAAAAACTTCAAACTTTTCAACTAACAGCAAACTTGCTCAAGTTTGATTGAAACTTCATTTAAACTATGTTGTAAACTTGTTTTAAGGTTGACATGACAATTACAAAGTAAACTTGCTGTAAGCTTACTTGCTATCTTTAATTATTTTTTTGAACACCAACAGCAGTTGGCTATCATGTTTTTTCATTCCATTTTGCTTGGTACATTTGTAACATTTCTTTATTGTCCTGATGGAACCTCTTTCCTTCATCGCTCATTTGTTCAAGTTTTTTCAACATACTTTTAACGACTTTTTCATAATCTTGTGATTTAAGGTATCTCAAAAAGTTGATTATTACAATTAAAAGCAAGCCAGGCTTTTCTTTCAACAGCAGTCTTCTGCTTTGCTTTATTATATCTAATTTGATAAGCAATAGAGATAAAAGTATTTTGGGTGTACAATAATTTTTGATCCCTTGTGCTTCAGAGGATCTTATAAAATGCTCAGCAACATACTTCAAAAATTCGACGTCTTGTTGAGTTAATTTCTACGGCATCAAAGTATTTTTTAGTTGATTACATTCTACTTCCATAACCTCGTGAATATCTGCTTCGTGTTGGGTTTAGACAAATTATTATTAATAAATTTATTAAATTTATTTATTATACAATTTCAGATTAAAGTCTATGTAAATAAACATTAGTGACAAGAAACTGGATAAATAAAGCACAAAACAGAGAACGGTGCAAAAACATAAAGGGGCCCTATATCCAACAATGGGTGCAAGCGACTGAGGGATGACGAAGCAAACAAAAACTATTTTACCTATAAATAACTGAACTAAGAACCACTAATTTGAACAAAAAATTTTAAGCTTTAATGTTACGCCACTGTTTTCTGTTGTAATACGATAATTGACGTTTCACTACGCCAATGTATTTAAGTCGCGTAGAAAAGCTCTGCCCACAACTCTTTTACAAATTACGCAAAGTAGTGTTGGGCATAATCGATATATTTCAATAATCGAATTAATCGAAATATCTCGTTTTGCATAATCGAATGATCATTCGTAGTTTCGATTATGAATAATGGCGCATGCGCAGTATTATCGATCATGTTTGGATTTGAATCCGAGTGAAAAACTAATTTGTAGGAGTAGCAATTTAAATTTATCGCGCTTAATTGCTCCCATTTTCAGTTTTTTTTATTTAATTAAAAAAGGTTTTCTGATTACAACACTTTACTACATCTACAATATCTACATCTTATTATGGATAATAATGAGCTGGAAATTAAATAATAATCAATTTAAAGTAATGTTCTTTAGATTTAATAAATTTATTTCATTCATCTACTAATTTTTCGTAAAGTGGTTAGTTTAACATTTTCACTTTAATTATTAACAATTTCGGTCATAATTAAACGTATGATTATTCATCAAAAAGTAATTTATAATGAAAGTTTCCAATATTTTGAATATTGCGCCGCGTGACTAGCTTAAGAACGAGGTCTCGTCGGCCATATTTACACTTAGAGTGTAATCTCTAGTAGGTGCTGCTTTAACGGTGAAGTTATTAAAATTAAAAAGTTATACTACTGTGAGCCAGGTAGCGCAACAAAAAATATTATAAAATGTGTAAAAGCTGCAATTTTTTACGAATAAAGAAGTTACACTATTGAAAGCCAGGTGGAGCAAAAATTATAAAAGTTTAGTGGTGGGAGTAATTGCGATTATTCTCTTGAGAATGTTCGTTATCGCACGACTATCATTTTTGCGATAGTTATATCAGTTAGCAAGCTAAATGCTTCTATCAAGGGATTTTTATTACTGCAAACATTCTTAAGGCTTTGTGTCCGGAGCAGAAATCGTTTTTACAATTGTAGAATTGGAAAGATGATTCTTGTATTCAATTTTTTTAATTAAAATGTCATTCCTGCATGGTTTATCTGCACACAAGTTTTTGCAGACACTGCTATTTCCACAGTACGCTTAAAACCCTCTAATATGATGTCAAATTCCATTGCCCTAGATGTTCTTGATCAGTTTTTGTAACATCTGTGTTCGCCCACTGTAATATGTATTTCTTCGTTTGGCCCTTTCCCACACAGGGCAACATTTGTTTCTAACGGCGACAAATAATAATTTACCAGTGTTGGCACCAACAACACATGCCACACCAGAAGAAGCAACATACTTTGCCTTATAGGACCGTTTCGATCACGCTCCATCGGCAACGGCCGTTATATTTACCTATACTAAAGGATTAAAGTTAAAAAAATAAATAAAAACTACGTTAATTTGGAAATTTTTTTGTTTTGATCGCTCGACACCATAATTGGCCGTTGAGTCTTACAAATTTTAAATTTTCTTGTAAAATGTTCTACAAAATTTCTTTGTATCAAATTTTTTCAAGAATTTTGCCACTCTGCCAAAATGTTTAAACTTGGAAATGTATAACGCCTATGCATACTATTGGTATCATAAAGTTTCATTACGTAATTACCGCACTATGTTTAAAAAAACAACAAATCAAAATTTGTTTCTATTGTCTAAATCTTACTTCTATCGTTAGCAAATCGTTTATAAATTATGCAAGAATACAGTACACGCTCACAAATTGTTTGAGGATCAACTTACATAACAAATAAAAATTGTTTTTGATTACACCGGAATGTTACTACTACCACCTGTTTATCTTATGCATAGTAGTAGAATACGATATGACACATGACTTTGATTATAAATTATGCAAGAATACAGTACACGCTCACAAAAATTTTTAATGCTCACTGGCTTTTAAAAAGAAAGTTCTATGATATTGTCAGTACTAAACGTACTAAAAAGGAATTACCTTATTATACATTACATTAAAGTAAAAGTAAATATTTTAGGTAAAACCATATTACTTTTTGTAAATGAGAGAAGTAATCCGTTTTGAAAGTAGTCAGAAAATATGATTTCTTTTCTAGTATTCTTACTAATGAACATCTGTGTGTCGCTCCTAAGGTCATTTCGCGCTAGTTTGTTTTAATTTTTATGACTAACAGCAATGAGTATTCCTTTTTTTCCACAATCGCTTCTGTTACTTTATAAGCGAGCGATGTTTACGATAGTTATTTTATAGGCAATCGATGATTTTGACAATTTTTTATGATCCACGATTGTGATTGCGATCGGTTTTTTGAAGAGGCTGCAATGTTTTACAAAACTTGTTTATATTTTCTTAAAAGCATTTTGGCAATAATGAAGTTTAATTTTAATGTCATTACTAGTTTGTAGGCCGTAAATTTAAATTTGAATTATTTCTCATATATCTAAACTTCTACAAACAAATGAAACATAATACATAGTAATACTATTTCAATAATACATTGTTTATCACTAAGGAGCGGAAGTTGATGCAGTAAAAATCATCAAATAAAATATAGATACGTACATCCAATTTACAACGCTCCCTTCGAGAAGTAGTTGAACTTTTAAACAGCTTTACTTCTACAAATATACCGCTAGGTTCGCTCTGCAATGAATTTAACTAGTTTATTTTGATTTGTAGCGTTAATAAGCAAAATTAGCATTGTAGCTTGAAATATGTTACAAACCGCTAAATTTGGCAGGGGATGATACAATTTTAAATTACGTAAAGTAAAAAAAAATTCGAAATTTTCAATATTTAATAATTTATTGTGGTCTTATTCTAACTACTATTTCTATAAAAACAGTGTTAGCCCCAAAAGCTAAGAACAATCTTTAAAGTAAGCTTTAGTTTTTATGAAAATTTTGCGTTATAAGGCTAAGGGCCGATTTCATAATCAAAACGTTAATAGAGAATTAACTAATTTGTCTATTAGGTTAATGGATGTTTAAATTGTCACTTAAATATATTGCATTTCATAATAAATAATTAACTAATGTAGCATTACGCTTAAATTAAACCGAACTTAACCGAATGATTAATTTGAATTTATTCATAATCTATATATTTTGCTGACAGTTAGGTAACGGTAACTTTTCAAACGTGATTTTCACAATTAAATAGAGAAAAAGAGAAATAGAGAAACACATTTCTCGAAGCAAGAAGAATTTCTTTTATTGGTAGAGGTGGGAAAATTAAAAAACATTATAGAAAACAAACAATCACATAAATTACATACATCCGAAAAGATATAAATAATATTATTTTATTATATTGTGGATATCAAATAAATCTACCTAAATTTTAGTCTAAAGCATAGATTATGGTAGCAAATAACTTTATTGCTGTTAATTGCATCGCTCGATCGCAAGATCAATTGAAAATCAAGTATGAGAATCCAAAAATAAAAGCCCGAAAATTTGCAGACGATAGCGCTTTTGTCAGGGAACTGGTGGAGCACCACCAAATATTAATATAAAAGATCCGCACAAGTAAGTAAACTTATCATTTTTTTTCTTTATTTAATAATACTTTTATTTTAGAACAAAGAGAACGTACTACCGGTAACTGTATATAAGGCAAAGTCGGTTACAGTACGAAGTATATAAATAGAAGTTTCCTAATTATTATCTTTTGTTTTTGTTTTAGGAAGATTTAGATTACGAGATTTTCCAGTCTCTACTAGTTTTAGAAGTAGGTATACACCTAAAAAATTAAACCCCCAATTTCAAAAGGATTGAAGCCCAAAAATGTTTGTAAACCCTATAAAAGAAGAATACTACAGAAAAAAAGTATTTAGAAGAAGAAATAGAGAAAAGCATACTTTAACAAGAAGATATGATAATAAAAAGAAAACAAGACAAGGAATTTCATTAGATTTAAAAACAAAATTAAAACAAAAAGAACTGTTAAAATAACATAAAAGTAATTTTTTCTATTATATTGGTTTTAGAATTGTTTAATGTATTTGCTTAATGTCTTTAAGTTAACTTAAAATAATTGAATCAAATTAAATAATTGTTTTTTTACAATCTTCCAAAATGTTCGTTAATAATGTTGTGCCTCGCTAGGGTATCTAAAGGGGCCGCATCTTCTTCTCTTGCAGTATCTTCTTCCTCTATTGGAATTGTCCATTCGTCTAACATATCTTCGTTCTGTCGAAGATCTATGTTGTGCAAAACAGCTGTAGCTATAATAACTGTAAGAGTTCTTTCAAGTTTTAATGCCGAACCACTTTGTAAAATTGGAAAACGCCGTTTCCAAACGCCATAGTGTCTCTCAACAACATTTCTTGTTCTTATAATAGACTCGTATAAATTTTCATTTGCTGTTTCTACGTTTAGCAACTTTGTCATTAGATATGATTTTAATTGATAATCACTATCACGTACAAGTAAATGTCTTCCAAATTGTCTTTGTTCAAATAATCTTCTCAAACTTGAATTATTAAAACTTGCAACATCTTGCAACAATATCCCTGATATACAGTTTACTATCGGAAACTGTTTGAACATTTATTCCAAAGAAATGTTTTCTTGTTCGAAATATCTCCGCATCGTCGCCGCCAGAGGATGTAATTTTTATTAAAGTGCAATCTATAGCACCTATGACCCTCGGAAATCTAGCAATCTTATAAAATTCTTCTGCAGTTTTTCTCATCTCTTCTTGAGTTTCATCTATTTTGATGTAACGTGGAGCTAACATAGCAATAGATTCCGACACTTTTTTAATAATTCTAGAAGCAGAAGATGTTGATACGCCACTTAAATCTGCTACTGATTTTTGCATGTCTGCAATTGCATAAAATCGAAGATTCAAAAGTAGCTGAATGACTGGTTCAATACTTCCACCTCTACAATAAACAATAATTAGTTAATTGTTATCAAACTAAAAATCTTGTTGTTGACTAAGTTACATACTTTCTTGTCACAGATTGTAAACGATCTTGAATTTGCAGTAATACCGGATTAAACGTTTCTTTAGTTAACCGAAATCGTTCAACAAAATCTAGATCATCATAAATTTCTACATAATTTTTTCGTTTTTTTATACCGTTTTGGTCATCGAACATATTCATTATCTGATTAAGAACTAGAACTAGTACTGTCTAGCAAAATGTTCATTTTGAGAAGAAAAATAAAAACTTTGTCAAATTAATATCACAAACTAATATTTTTTAGGTTAAATTGAATACCAAATTAAATATTTAATAATTGAAAATCGTCACATTAAGTTAATCGTCAATTAAATTTTAATAGAAGTTTAAAAATGATTATGAAATCCATATTTATTTAATTCTGGTATTAGAACTTAATGCCAAATTAAAAAATCATTATGAAATCGGCCCTAAAAAAGATGATTTAAAATCACATTTGATTTCACTAGTGGCGCCATCTCGAGGAATTCGTGCTGTGGAGCCCCCCTCTTAATTAGTCGATTACAGACCTTATATTAATCATTCGAATGATTCGAGACATGGTGTCAAGTTCGTTTCGACTCGTATCGAGTCGTGTCGATTTCGATATATTTGAAATATTATATTTTTATATATGTGGGCTTTTCGTTATCGTTTTTTCGTTTGTGGATAATTCAAAGTAAACTACGCACGTTTCCTTTTAAATGAAATCTTTTATTTCCTCTGATACATTATGAAAAACTACTCTTAATTTTAACACTTCAACAGAAATGTCGTTTAGTAAAGTCCGCGCTTTTTTCACCCACGGTTACCAACCATGTTGCCAAACTAACTCTTGTCGTCGCAACAAAAGCACTTGCGCTTTGCGTGCACTCTACCGGCAGGAACCACAATTCCCACATATATTATATATTCGTTGCATTCATTAATATCGCTTGTAATATAAGTTTAAGGTAAGTAATCAAAACATAAACACGTGTAACTGTGCTGAATCTAGTGTAACGACTGATTCACCTTGTTTATTAGAAAGAGACAAACAAATATATATATATTATTCTACATGCTAAAAACTAGAGGGCGCAGTACATACCTTTTTGAGATATTTATATACAACATAATCGATATATCTCGATTATATCATTCATAATCGCCCAACACTAACGCAAAGTATTGCATTTGAATCGTTATTCGCCAGTATGGTTACGTATATGCCTTTTTAAAGACATTTTGGACATATAGCAGTAGTCACATATATTGCATTTAAATGGCTTTTCACCAGTGTGTTTACGCATATGAGTTTTCAATAGGTTCATTTCGCTACTGCGATACTCACATATATCGCATTTAAAAGGTTTTTCACCAGTGTGTTTATGCATATGCTTTTTTAAATTATACTTGGTGGTACAGAAGTAATCACATATATTGCATTTAAATGGTTTTTCACCAGTGTGCGTACGCATATGCATGTTTAAATGGGACTTAGTTGTACAGCAGCAATCGCATATATTGCATTTAAATGGTTTTTCACCAGTGTGCTTATACATATGCTTTTTTAAATTATACTTGGTGATACAGTAGTAATCACATATATTGCATTTAAATGGTTTTTCACCAGTGTGCGTACGCATATGCATTTTTAAATAGGACTTGTTGGTAGAGCAATAATCACATATATCGCATTTAAATGGTTTTTCACCAGTGTGC
Source organism: Aquatica leii (assembly GCA_035610365.1). Taxonomy (NCBI): domain Eukaryota; kingdom Metazoa; phylum Arthropoda; class Insecta; order Coleoptera; family Lampyridae; genus Aquatica; species Aquatica leii. Next base: position 14,316,724 of record CM069438.1, read on the forward strand.
GTACACATATGGTTTTTTAAATTTGCCATTCGGTTACAACAGTGATTACAAATATTACATTTAAATCGTTTGTAATCAGTGTGCGTAAGCACATGTTTCCTTAAATCCGACTTAGTGGTACAGCAGTAATGACATATATTGCACTTAAATGGTTTTTCACCAGTGTGTGTACGCATATGTCTTTTTAAAAGGGACTTGTTGGCAGAGCAATAATCACATATATCGCATTTAAATGGTTTTTCACCAGTGTGTGTACGCATATGAATTTTTAAATGAGACTTGTCGGTAGAGCAATAATCACATATATTGCATTTAAATGGTTTTTCACCACTGTGCGTACACATATGCCTTTTTAAAAGGGACTTGTTGGTAGAGCAATAATCACATATATCGCATTTAAATCGTTTCTCACCAGTGTGTGTATGCATATGAGTTTCTAAATAAGGCTGGTGAATAGTACAATAATTACATATATTACATTTAAATGGTTTTTCTGCATTGTGCCTACGCATATGCCTTTTTAAATTTCCCATTTTATTACTACAGTAATCACATATATTGCATTTAAAAGGTTTTCTACCAGTGTGTTCCACTTGTAAGTTTGAAAGCTCGATGTTAATGTTATCGGCTTGCAACTTTTTAATTACACCTTGTTGTCGTAAGTTTCTTACAGTTGTTTCGGTTTGTAAACAAAGTTGCTTAAATTCATATATTTCTTCAATGGCAATCTTACATCTATTACAAGCAATTGGATTTGGAGTGATGCTTAGATCCTGTAAGAAAGATTATGTTACTCGATAAAATATAATCAGTTGTACTTACAATTTTTGGTAGAAAGTTCAATAATTTGAATTGTAGCATTAAGTTATTGTCGTTATTCATAAAGTAATACTGCTCGGTTTCTACTATTTCTAATGAACAACTTCGACAAGTTTTTGTTGATTTTTCTTCCATGTTTTCGTAAACTTTGTTCAGATTATCCGAAACAGTACGTTCACCCGAATGTCAAATTTTGTACATAAGCTTTTAGATCCAGTAGGACCACTTCTTGTCGGCACCTTTGATATTTTATCCAAAAATTTTTGTTGCGCTAGTTACCACGAGTTGATTTGAGTGGAAGAATTTTTAGCGCTAAATACAAATTTTAAATATTTTTAATTCAAAGTGTCGGTGCCATTCACTTTTTCACGCCCGATGTTATTTTCTTTTTAAATCAATTTTATGCTATTTATGTAATAACAACGGAATACTGTTAAAACAAACTATTTATTTTTAAATTTAAAATTCAATAAAAGTAACTAACATTTATTTCATAGAACGTCAAGTATTACAAACCTTAAAATGATCCGCGAACGTGTAACCTAGTTACGCTGTTTATGCAAAATTTAGATGTGCAACACTGATATAAGTATTTACGAGGTATTGCCCATAAGACATGGTGTCAAGTTCGTTTCGACTCGTATCGATTTCGATATATTTGAAATATTATATTTTTATATATGTGGGCTTTTCGTTATCGTTTTTTCGTTTTTGGATAATTCAAAGTAAACTACGCACGTTTCCTTTTAAATGAAATCTTTTATTTCCTCTGATACATTACGAAAAACTACTCTTAATTTTAACACTTCAACAGAAATGTCGTTTAGTAAAGTCCGCGCTTTTTCACCCACGGTTACCAACCATGTTGCCAAACTAACTCTTGTCGTCGCAACAAAAGCACTTGCGCTTTGCGTGCACTCTACCGGCAGGAACCACAATTCCCACATATATTATATATTCGTTGCATTCATTAATATCGCTTGTAATATAAGTTTAAGGTAAGTAATCAAAACATAAACACGTGTAGCTGTGCTGAATCTAGTGTAACGACTGATTCACCTTGTTTATTAGAAAGAGACAAACAAATATATATATATTATTCTACATGCTAAAAACTAGAGGGCGCAGTACATACCTTTTTGAGATATTTATATACAACATAATCGATATATCTCGATTATATCATTCATAATCGCCCAACACTAACGCAAAGTATTGCATTTGAATCGTTATTCGCCAGTATGGTTACGTATATGCCTTTTTAAAGACATTTTGGACATATAGCAGTAGTCACATATATTGCATTTAAATGGCTTTTCACCAGTGTGTTTACGCATATGAGTTTTCAATAGGTTCATTTCGCTACTGCGATACTCACATATATCGCATTTAAAAGGTTTTTCACCAGTGTGTTTATGCATATGCTTTTTTAAATTATACTTGGTGGTACAGAAGTAATCACATATATTGCATTTAAATGGTTTTTCACCAGTGTGCGTACGCATATGCATGTTTAAATGAGACTTAGTTGTACAGCAGCAATCGCATATATTGCATTTAAATGGTTTTTCACCAGTGTGCTTATACATATGCTTTTTTAAATTATACTTGGTGATACAGTAGTAATCACATATATTGCATTTAAATGGTTTTTCACCAGTGTGCGTACGCATATGCATTTTTAAATAGGACTTGTTGGTAGAGCAATAATCACATATATCGCATTTAAATGGTTTTTCACCAGTGTGTGTACTCATATGGTTTTTTAAATTTGCCATTCGGTTACAACAGTGATTACAAATATTACATTTAAATTGTTTTTCACCAGTGTGTGTACGCATATGTCTTTTTAAAAGGGACTTGTTGGTAGAGCAATAATCACATATATCGCATTTAAATGGTTTTTCACCAGTGTGTGTACGCATATGAATTTTTAAATGAGACTTGTCGGTAGAGCAATAATCACATATATCGCATTTAAATGGTTTTTCACCACTGTGCGTACACATATGCTTTTTTAAAAGGGACTTGTTGGTAGAGCAATAATCACATATATCGCATTTAAATCGTTTCTCACCAGTGTGTGTATGCATATGAGTTTTTAAATAAGGCTGGTGAATAGTACAATAATTACATATATTACATTTAAATGGTTTTTCTGCATTGTGCCTACGCATATGCCTTTTTAAATTTCCCATTTTATTACTACAGTAATCACATATATTGCATTTAAAAGGTTTTCTACCAGTGTGTTCCACTTGTAAGTTTGAAAGCTCGATGTTAATGTTATCGGCTTGCAACTTTTTAATTACACCTTGTTGTCGTAAGTTTCTTACAGTTGTTTCGGTTTGTAAACAAAGTTGCTTAAATTCATATATTGCTTGAATGGCAATCATACACCTGTTACAAGCTATTGGATTCGGTGTGCCACTTAGATCCTGTAAGAAAGTTTATGTTACTCGATAGAATATAATCAGTTGTACTTACAATTTGTGGTAGCAAGTTTAACAATTTGAATCGTAGCATTAAGTTATTGTCGTTATTCAGAAAGTAATAGTGCTCTGTTTCTATTATTTCTAGTAAACAAATTCGGCAAATGGTTGTTGATTTTTCTCCCATATTTTGGTATATCTTGCTCAGTGTTGCTCAGACAGTTGCACTCGTTGCACTTTTATTACCATTTGTTGTATCAGCACGTTGTTAGGAAGTGTCTGCCATACCGCCATACCACAGAATTTTGGCAGCGTTCAATGACCACAATTTTTGTTTTAACTTTTTGTTAGTTTGTATTAAAAAAGCAGTGTTGTAACAGATACTTTTTTTCTAGTATCTAGATACAGATACTTTTCATAAATTGTATCTAGATACAGATAAGATACTTTTTCAAAAAAAGTATCTAGATACAGTTACAGATACTTTAAAAGAGTATCTAGGTACATGTCAGATACATTTTTAACAAAATCGTTAAATAAAAATTAAAAAAAGTGTCTATTTGGTTCATCTAAAAACACAATAACTGTATCCCAGGCAGCACATTACGTCTCATTGACGTCAAAATTACAAGACTTCGTTAAGACGTGTCAGTGTCGTCATATGACGTCAGTGTGCTGCCTGGGTATTAAGCAAGACATTATTACCTTATCAACCTTACCCGCATAAAAAAATACAATATTACAAATAAAGCTTATTTTGTTTTAAAATTAATAGCATGTTAAATGTCTCGTCATTATATTTCGACGTAGAGTTAATAGTAAACTACTAACACTAAAAAGTTTCTCCACTTCTTTGCTCTATTTGAGCTGATGAAGAAATTCAGTGTTGCCAATTGACTTTGTCGCGATTCCCTGCATAAACTATAAAAGTTCCATAATGACTACAATATTGTACTCATAATTCTACAAAGTTGAAATTTGTTTTCTTTTTTTTAAAGTATGAATTTGGTTTGATGGCATAAATGCTAACACGTTACATATCTCAAGTAATACTAGATTATATAAAATGTAGGTTCATACACGGTTTTCCCCAAAATTCCACAACAGTTTATGATACCCACAAAATAGCCGCTACTACATAAAATCTCTAAATTTGGCAGAATTCCACTAGAATTGGCGACGCTGAAAGAATTGCACTCATAAAACACCGAATACAAAGTCTCCAAATTCAAATTGTAATGGATATGATGAACTGACAGAAAAAACTACCACGGTGTTTAGTAAAAACTTCTACTACTATTTACAATTTGAGTAAGAAAAAGTATCTAAGTATCTAAACCACTCAGATACTACAAAAAATGTATCTAGATACCAGTGTTGTAAATTATCTATATAAATTTATATAGATAAATTAATCTAGATACATATTTTTTATCTATTTATATGTATCTATATACTATCTAAAATATATAAGTTATATGTATCTGTATATATATAATTTTTTATTTAAATTATTTAAATAAAATTTATAAAAATCCAGTGTTCCGTAAAATTCAAGTTACAATATGTATGTTTTTCTTCAGTAATTTCCCACATTCCATAGTAGTTTTTCAAATGAACTCCATCTATCGTTATTACTAACTACATTATTTCATCTATTATCTGTTAGAGTTCATTTCAAGACTAAAGAACCGCTGCGCAGAAACCAATTTTGTTCCGAATGTCAGTACACTAGCTAACCAAAAAACGTTTGCACTTTTCTTATTCTTATTCCACAAGTTGTTACAAACCCTTTTTCATTTTTGTGTTTTATATTTTTTTATATTATATTCATCGTCTTGTATACATTCATTTTTTAGTTAAATTAAAAATAAACCATTACAGTTAATGTGCATTGTTTACAGATGATGTTTTTAATTATAATTTATTTCGCACGATCGTCAAATTCCGAATTTATCCGACGCGCACCTCACGGTTCTTTAGTCATGAAATGATCTCTATCTATATAAAGTTTAAATAGTTTATCTATTATCTAATAGTAGATAATTCTTTCAAGAAAAAAAAATTATCTGTATCTATATAATTTAAAAATTATCTATTTACAACACTGCTAGATACAGATACAGTTACATTTTGTGCAGTGTATCTAGATATGTAACTAGATACTCCAAAAGTACTTGTATCTAGATACGTCACAACACTGTAAAAAAGGGATACAAGCATCGTCGGAAAGCTACGCTTATCTCTGGACGAGTAATCTGTATGCTTTCGTAATGTGTTTGTTTATCTCAAACATGCAGAAAAGGAAGTACATTTGTTTATGTTTACGATACCCTAGATTAAATAATAATTACGATACGCACTACTTGTCAATTTTACGTTAACATATATTTAACCTCAAATTTTAGAATCGGTTTTAGCAGCATGATTTGAAGTACGTAGATATTAAAATTAATTGAAACAAACGTTAAACATGGAATATAAATACTATCGACCTGACATCGGAAAGCTACGCTTCCCTCTGGACGAGTAATCTGTATACTTTTGCAATGTGTTTGTTTGTCTCAAACATGTAGAAAAGGAAGTACATTTGTTTATTGCTATCAGTGTTGTGATGTATCTAGATACAAGTATCTAGATACTTTTGGAGTATCTAGTTACATATCTAGATATACTGGACAAAATTTAACTGTATCTGCATCTAGATACATTTTTCGTAGTATCTGAGTGGTTTCGATACTTAGATACTTTTTCTTGCTCAAATTGTAAATAGTAGTAAAAGTTTTTACTAAACACCGTGGTAGTTTTTTCTGTCACTTCATCATGTACAATTTGAATTTGGAGACTTTGTATTCGGTGTTTTATGAGTGCAATTCTTTCAGCATCCTTAATTCTAGTGGAATTCTGCCACATTTAGAGATATTATGTAGTAGCGGGTATTTTGTGGATATTATAAACTGTTGTGGAATTTTGGGAAAAACCGTGTATGAACCTACATTTTATATAATCTAGTATTACTTGAGAAATGTGACGTGTTAGCATTTATGCCATCAAACCAAATTCATACTTAAAACAAAAAGAAAACAAATTTTAACTTTGTAGAACTATGGGTACAATATTGTAGTCATTATGGAACTTTTATGGTTTATGCAGAGAATCGCGACAAAGTCAATTGGCAACACTGAATTTCTTCATCAGCTCAAATAGAGCCAAGAAGTGGAGAAACTTTTTAGTGTTAGTAGTTTACTATTAACTCTACGTCGAAATATAATGACGAGACATTTAACATGCTGTTAATTTTAAAACAAAATAAGCTTTATTTGTAAATTTGTATTTTTTTATGCGGTTAAGGTTGATAAGGTAATGTCTTGTTTAATACCCAGGCAGCACACTGACGTCATATGACGACACTGACAAGTTTTAATGAAGTCTTGTAATTTTGACGTCAATGAGACGTAATGTGCTGCCTGGAATACAGTTATTGTGTTTTTAGCTAAACCAAATACACTTTTTTAAAATTTTATTTCAAGATTTTGTTAAAAATGTATCTGACATATCTAGATACTCTCTTAAAGTATCTGTATCTAGATACTTTTTTTGAAAAAGTATCTTATCTGTATCTAGATATAATTTATGAAAAGTATCTGTATCTAGATACTAGAAAAAAAAGTATCTGTTACAACACTGATTGTTATGGTACGCACTACTTGTCAATTTATGTTGAAATACTTATAACCTCAAATTTTAGAATTGGTTCTAGCAGCATTATTTGAAGTACGTTGATTGTAAAATGAATTGAATCAAACTTTAAACATGATATATAAATGCAATTGTCGTTAAACAAGTAGTGCGTACAGTTTGTTGACAAATACTATTTCTATCTCTTACAATGTTGTGTGCACTTTGCAACCTGCGATTACTCGTCCAGAAGGAAGCATAGCTTTCCGTTGTTGCCAGGTCGATGATAAATACAATATATCTTGTAGTAGACAAGGAAAATGGTCGTTTGACAAGTAGTGCGTACCGTTTGCTTACAAATATTTTTATTTCTTACAATGCTGTGTACACTTTCTAGTTTGTGATTACATAGGCAGGTCGTTTGAATGCAAGATGTGCAGCGGACGTGTTCTCCGTTCACTGCACCACATGTGAAACAGAACCTTGAGCAGTGACGAAGAATAGAAAAACGGTTACCAGAAGCAAAAACACTAACGGAGGCCAAAAAAATTTTTTCTCTCAAAAACTATATCTTGTAAAAAAAATTAAAGTACGTACCCTTTTTGGAATTTAGTTAAATTATCATATCTACTTAAAAACATATAGTTCCTTTCTTGAGAAGTGTTTAAAGCAACTTTCAAAAAAATTGAATAAAGTATTTTCGGGACGCCCTCTCGCGGCTTAACAAAGTACTTTAGTATATAGGTAAGTTTAGCCTATTTGATTTTTTTTTGATACCACAAACGGAATATTGGGATTCCAGCTGTATCTTAGACTACGGCCGTAAAAGTAGATTCTAATGATTCTTCTATCACGTAATAACCATAAGGGACACTTACTGTCTAAAGGCTGACTGACACAATCAACTTTTTCAACCGAATTTTGAATGAAAATTTCAAATAAAATTTCTTTGATCGTGTCAGATACACTTGTACGAAATTTATGACGAAAAATGGAACATGTTCTATTTTTCATCTAAAAATATATCCGCGCATGCGTAGTTGGTTTTGTTTATTTTCTATTCGTAACAAATTTTGTGTTTTGTAACCTCAAATACGACAATCAAAAATATCAATGCTTGTATATAACGAAACACCCGTTATATCATAATCGCAGTGCAAGGGCACGGATGCCTTAAAAATACGTACGAAACATAAAAATGAGATTATAATTAACTTTTCAACCAACAGCAAGCTTGACTCGAACTTCATTCTGTAGCGTATTTGCACTTGCGAATAGCCACAAGAAAATAATAATAAGCAAAATATCTTAATTATTTACTTACAACATGTTTCATTGGAAAGTTACAGACAAAGATACTAAAAATGTTGTCTACATTACCGGTTCTACCCGTTACAACCTCCCACTTTTGGTCGGTGTCTAAACTTACGCTATTTAAATACATCACACATTCAAGCTCGACATGACAATTTCAAAATAAACTTGCCGTAAGCTTATTTGCTATCTTTAATTCTCTTTTTGAACACCAACGTCAGTTGACCATCATGTTTTTGCATTCCACTTTGCTTGGTACCATTTCTTTTATGTCCTGATGAAACCTCTTTCCTTTTTTGCTCATTTGCCCAAGATTTTTCAACATATTTTTAATGACTTTTTCATAATCTTGTGATTTATGATTTCTCAAAAAGTTGTTTATTACAATTAAAAGTAAGCCAGACTTTTCTTTCAACAGCAGTCTTCTGCTTTTACAAATTGCTGTGATTTATTATACCTAATTTGACAAGCAATAGCGATAACAGTATTTTATCTGGCTTCACTAAACTTTGGTGTGCAATATTTTTTGATCCATCGTGCCTCGGACCCTCTTGTAAAATGCACAGCAGCATACTTCAAAAAGCCAAAGTCTTGTTGTTCAGTAAATTTCTGCAGCATCTAAGTATTTTTCAGTTGATAACATTCTTCTTCCACAACCTCGTGAATACCTGATTCGTGTTGACTTTAGACAAATTATTGTTAATAAATGTATTGAATTTATTTATTTTAGAATCGCAAATTAAAGTCTATGTAAGAAAATTTAGTGACAGGAAACTGGACAAATAAAGTACAAAACAGAGAACGGCGGAAAAACATAAAGGAGCCCTCTATTCAACAGTGGATGCAAGCGGCTAAGAGATGATAAAGCAAACAAAAACTATTTTACTTATAAATAACTGAACTAACAACCACTAATTCAAACAACAAAAAAATTACTTTAGGTTGACTAGCAGTTGTTCACAAGGTACTTATATTTGACAGATTGATTTTGAACTAAATTGAACACTTTCATGTTACGCCACTGTTTTCTGTTGTAATACAATCATTGGCGTTTTACTACGCCAATGTATTTAAGTCGCGCAAAAAAGCTCCGCCCACGTCCTTTACAAATTACGCAAAGTATTGCATTTGAATCGTGATTTATTAGTATGCTTACGCATATGCCTTTTTGAATCTGACTTTGTGATATAGCTGTAGTCAAATATTGCATTTAAATGGTTTTTCACCAGTGTGTTTATAAATATGGTTGTTAGGGATTGTATACCTTTCCCCATAGGCGCTGGTAATTGGTGGGGCTTCGTGTGGTCGTGAAAGTTAATTGAAAAACTTGTAAAACATTTATTATTGTATATTCATCGGAAAACACAAGTAATTACAATGGCGATCTTAATCCGCCTCGAAAACGTTACCCTCCCTCTGCTCCACGCTCATATGCGTGCGCACTATCTACATGTTGAGTCAAAACACTCGCCTCCGTTGAAATCACAGATTTCAACCAAAACTTACAACATAAAATACATTAAATATAATAAGATGCAACAACATAAAGTTTAAATTTTATATCATATTTCGTAACTGAAATTTATAATTCAACTCCGAATAGCACCACGTAATTATTAACAGAAAAACATCAAACGTTTAATTCGGTGGCAGCACGCAAAGTTTGTGCACTGATCGACGCAAAACACTTCCATTTGCAAGACGCAAGGATGCTGCGCGTATTACGTTGTCAGCACCTGGATGTAACTGAATTACACGTCCTAGTCGCCACTGTAGAGGCGGGACGTTGCCTTCTTGAAGTAAGACGATGGAATCAAGTTTCAATAGATCGGGGTAGTCGTTGGAACCATTTTTGTCTTTGTTGATACTTAGGAACCACCTCACGACTCCAACGTTTCCAAAAATGCTGGTAAATTTGTTGTGCTCTCCTAAACGCGGATAAGCGATTTTGTGGTGTATGGGTTAAGTCGGTTTCGGGAATGGAAGCTAAAGGACGACCAATTATAAAATGGCCAGGTGTTAATGGAGTAAGGTCCTCAGGTTCTGAGGAAATCAAAGATAACGGTCTTGAGTTCAAAACCGCCTCTATCATTGTTAGAGTCGTATATAACTCTTCAAATGTCAAATTTGAATTACCCAACACACGCCTTAAATGCACCTTAACTGCTTTGACTGAGCTTTCCCATAACCCTCCTTCGTGAGGAGATTTAGGATTAATAAAATTCCATTTTATAGCTTTAGAGTGCAAGTAATCAATAATTTTACCTTGCGACTGCGGTTCATGTAATATTCCGAACCAAGAATCTAATTTTGCTTTCGCGCCTCGAAAATTCGTGGCGTTATCGCTAGATATAGTACCTGGCAACCCTCTGCGAGCGATAAAACGCTTTAATGTGTTCAAAAATGAGTCAGTAGATAGAGACGTTACTAATTCTAAATGCATGGCACAAGTTACCATGCAAACAAACACACATATGTACGCCTATCTTTAATAAGAATCGGGCCAGCATAGTCAAGGCCGACATCGTAAAATGGGTGAACGAAATTTAAACGAGTTCTGGGTAAGTCTCCCATTAAAGGATGGCGAACAATTGGACTTGCCTTAAAACAACTGGTACACCTTCTAATAATTCCCTTTACATAACTGAGTCCTCCAATAGGCCAAAACCTTTCCCTAAGTGTAGCAAGAAGTGTCTGTGCTCCACAATGGAGTAGTTCTGTGTGAAAACTTCGTATAATCAACTCGGTAAGCTGATGGCCTTTGGGCAGTATTAATGGATACCTTTTCTCAAACGAGAAAGAAGAATGAGATAATCTGCCTCCAACACGAAGACACCCTTCGTCGTCTAAAAACGGATTAAGAGCTCGAATACGTAAAGATTTGACAACCTTGTTGTCATTAATTGATTTGATCTCATTTGAGAAGTAATATTGTTGGCATAACTTTACTAACGTGGATAAAGAAATTTTTAACTCATCGACTTGTAGTGCGTTTTTGCGAATATTAGATTTTTGACAATTCTTGACAAACCTCAAAATATAAGCAAATACTCTTTGAAGTTTTGCCAGTGTAGAATATCTTTTACAAAAGGCGTTGAAGAATTCGGTTTCCGCCGACATATTAGGTAGAACTGAGGAAGTTTTAAGCTCCACGCTTTCATCAGACTCTATTATGTGGTCAGTGCCAAAAGGTAATTCGGCTTCTAACAGAAATTTAGGACCATGAAACCAAAGATCATTGTTTTTTAGATTTGTTATACTCAACCCACGAGAAACCAAATCAGCTGGGTTGCTAGAAGTGGCAACATGGTGCCAATTTTGAATATTGGTACATTCTTGGATAGTAGCGATACGGTTCGCGACAAACGTTTTGTATTTGTTAGGAGTAGAATTAATCCAATGTAGGACAATCTTAGAATCGGTCCACAAAAAAATATGATTTGGTTTAGGTTTAAAAATATCAACAACCTTAGAACACCATTCAGCCAACAAGACCGCTGCACATAATTCCAACCGTGGAATAGTGGTTGTGCGTAGAGGTGAGACTCGCGATTTTGAGAGTAAAAGGTTTGAAACAATACCGCCAGATGATGTAAGACAGCGCAAGAAGAAACAACAACCGTAAGCTACAGTGCTTGCATCGCAAAACCCGTGTATTTGGATTTCTGAACATTGAGACGGAATAACACAACGGTTGACCCTCATGACGCTCAGTTCAGATAACTGATCTCTAAAGTCCCTCCATTTAGGAACAAGGTCGATAGAAATATAATCGTCCCAATTAAGGCCAGCCTGCCACAGAGCTTGCATCATTAATTTCCCTTGTACAACAAGAGGTGCAAATAGACCCAAGGGATCGAAGACCTTTGCGACTGCAGAAGGAAGTTCTCTTTTTGTAGAAATGGCGTCGTCGACTGGCTTTTGAATCTTGCAGAATAAAGTATCCTTCTCAGCATCCCAATGCAGACCTAACGTTTTAGAATCAGCACGTCCGCCCAACGGAACAGTGGCAAAATCCACCTCCGCTGTATTAGCAGAATCAAAAACCTCTAGTTTGTTAGACAGAAATTTTCTAATGACGAATCCAGAAGCTGCGAGAATAGAATATACCTCATTCTTGAGGCGGATAGCCCCTTCAACAGAAGTTGTTGAAAACAGAAGATCATCCATATAGAAATTTTTTGTAATGATTTCAGCGGCCTCCGGGAACGCGTCCTTGTTCAGTTCGGCGAGGTAAAGTAAGCACCGCGTGACCAGGAAGCTGGCAGATGCTGTGCCGTAAGTAATAGTATGTAACGTCCCGTTTAAGTTCATTACAATTAAAATTCAATTTTACATTCATTTATTTTTTGCAACTAATATTGCACTTAAATTTATTAAGTTTGACAACGTCGCGTTGTATTTCGGAGGAGTCTGGGTAATTGACTTGAGTAGAAAGTTTGAAGGTTAAGCACCACTTCCGTGTGAGCTTCTTACGAGTTCACGTGAGTGATGCAAGAGGAAGACAATTTTCTTGATTATGGCGTAAAAACGCATGTATTTTCATTTTGATTCATTCCATCTAATTATTGGTGAGTTTACCTTTATTTTGATATAATTTTTCTATTGAATTCAACATTTTTAGTGCTTTCAAAGTATTGCGCAATTGTTAGACAAAGGAATGTGTTAAGACCGTTACATTGAAGGTGTGACGTAAGTAAATGATGTCATTTAAAAAACCGTTCTAATTATTTGTATTTAGGGTCTTTTCTTTTGGGTCTTTTTCTTTTTATTGGATTTTATTCTGGATCCTTTATTTTGGTTTTGTCGTTGAATTAAAGAATTATCATTAACGAAGTTTATTATACATGGATATTTCATGCTGATTGGTATTTATTCCTGTTGAAGAATTTTATCACGTTAACAAAGTATGTGCTAAAAATAGAAGATATCCGATAACGTTATGCTATACATGGTGAGTCAACTAAGATTAATACTACCTGTGTTACGTTTTGAATTCAAATAACTAGATTGTGTAGTTTAAAACCTTTCGGGAAAAATACTCGATAACAAATTTACCGTTTACTATTTTTGCATTTAATGTTAAGTATTTATTAGGTGTAAGATTTTACGCTTTTTATTTACCACGTAACGTGGTTGGCGTCCAATATTTTATTTTAAATACTGTTTTATTTCAAATATGTTTTAATTCAATTATTGTTCATTGTTCTTTAATGTAAATAGTAGTTATAAGTAATAAATGAACGGAGTTCACATCTTTGTAATTATTTCGATTCAACCCATTACCTTGATGTCTATGCCTACGATTGCTTGCCGTGGTTATATTATTTTTTTACTTTTTATTAAATGTATTTTTACTTTTTTATTACAAGTATTTAAACGGAAAATAGAAACAGGATCAGAAGGCTGTTCCCTCCAAAGTATGTGTTGAAATTTCCTAAAGTCAGAGTTCACGTTGACCATGCGGTACATTTTAGCGATATCTCCGCAAATGGCAACTTCATGTGCGCGGAAGCGCAATAGAATATCGAGCAAGCCATCCTGAACTTGAGGGCCTACCAACTGTGCATCATTCACAGAAACGCCAGTAGAAGATTTAGCACTGGCATCAAAAACGACGCGTAACTTCGTGGTTAAAGACGTTTGTTTTATTACTGCATGATGAGGTAAGAATTGGGGTGGTACAGAACCACTATTAACAGAACCATCGATGGTTTCCAGGATACGTTCTGACGGAGCAAAACATTCATTTTGAGTGATCCTTGTCATATGTCCGAGTTTTTCGTACTCGAACATGAACTTGGAATATTCCTCAAGAAGTTTGGGTTTGTTGTGGAGACTTTTCTCTAATTGCATGAAACGTGTTTCCGCAATATTCAGTGAGTCACCCAACAAAGTCAGCTTAGAGTTATATGGAATAGACACAGAAAAGTGATTACTCTCATCAATGCGCACAGTCTTTAGAAATTGTTCTTCACAGAACCTCTCTTGTGAAGAAAGCAAAGATAAATTCGAATAGGGTTTGGGGTGGTCTCATTCCCAAAACTTAGACAATGACTGACGTAATTCTACATTGGACTCATAAATTTGACTAACCGTCTGACAACAAACTGTCACGTCACTAGAATCGTCGTCCATCGATGAATGCACTGCCCGACTTGTAGGTAAGTCGCCAGAAGCGATCCAACCTAGCATCGTATTTTGCAAGGTAGGGAAGTTTTTACCTAGCGATAACTGCTCAGGTATTAACAGTTTATAAAAAATAGAAGAACCGATTAACAAATCGATGTCACCAGGCTCATGGTATGAGTTGTCAGCAAGACGTAAATGAGAAGGAATTTTAAGAAGATCTTTCTTGAAATGACTCCTAGGCAATCTATCGGTAATAGTAGGAACGATTAAACAATCGATGTTTGAGTTGAATAAACTAGTAACAGATTGCAGTTGAATAGAAGTGTACTTCGAACAAGTAGAAATAACACCGTTGACTCCCTTAAGTGTCAAATTAATAGGCTTAATTGCAGTATTCAATTTTTTGTGAATCCTTTCAGTGATGAGATTGTTCTGTGAGCCTGAGTCCAATAGACCTCGAACCTTAAAACATCTATCTCCGCAAACCACATTAACCTGAACGGTAGACAACAGAACTTCAGAAGACCTTGAAAATCCACAAACTGAAGAATCGGTAGAATTGCTAAAAGCAGATGTGCTACTAGAATCTAAAGGAACGCTCGAAGAAGCAACAGAAGCTTCGCCGCCATCACTCACGTTGGTAAGTCGAACGGAACTCTTGAAGCAGAGCAGGTGATTATGACGCAAGTTGCAGAATTTGCAATTAAGAGTAGATGCGCATTTTGATTTATTGTCGTGGCGAAGACAAATAGTACAGAACTTGAATGCTCTGATTTTGTTAAAACGAGCTCGAGTCGACAAAGCCAGGAATGTTGGACAATTGTTCAAAAAATGCTCATCTTTACAAATGATGCAAGAACTAGATGATTGAGCCAACGTGTATGTAAGGTTCTTCGGATCAGACACAAATCTTTTGCCGCCAGTAGGTGGCTTATTTTTGCTTCCCGAAGAAAGCTTTAAAGCACTATAAGTTTCTTCAACTATGTTACACCTAGCCGATAGAAATTTACAAATTTCGTCAACCGACGGAATCGTTTTTGGAAACAATTTTGCAAACTCTTCAGCGGTACGGCTGTCAAGTTTTGATTTTGTTATATAAGCTAACACGGCATACTTATATTCAAGGGGTTCTATTTTTTCATTGTCAATAACTCTGACATGAGCAGTGTTGTAAATAGATAATTTTTAAATTATATAGATACAGATAAATTTTTTTTCTTGCAAGAATTATCTAGTATTAGATAATAGATAAACTATTCAAACTTTATATAGATAAGGATAATAGATGAAATAATCTAGGTAGTAATAACGATAGATAGAGTTCATTTGAAGAACTACTATAGAATGTGGGAAATTACTAAAGAAAAACATACATATTGTAACTTGAATTTTACGAGACACTGGATTTTTTATAAATTTTATTTAAATAATTTAAATAAAAAATTATATATATACAGATACATATAACTTACATATTTTTGATTGTATCTAGATACATATAAATAGATAAAAAATATGAATCTAGATTAATTTATCTATATAAATTTATATAGATAATTTACAACACTGGACATGAGTAATGAAATTATCGTAATATGACCTTAATTGCGATTCTTTTGACAGTTTGGGAGAATCCAATAATAAATCAAAATGACTAAAAATAAGAGATTTTTTATTGTCGTAGCGTTCTTTTAATAATTCAATCGCTACTTGATAGTTAGCTTCGCTTGCTTTTAACTCGCTAATAATTTCTTTGGCGACTCCCGTCAGACAGTTTTTTAAATATAAAAATTTTTCCACGTTATTCAAACGCTCGTTATTACCCACCAAAGCTTCAAAAACTTCGAAAAAACTAGGAAAAGCGTGACGGCTTCCATCGAAATTTGGTAATGATATAACTGGAAGTTTTACTCTGTCATGCAAATGGTTTGGATTAAACGAATTAAATGAATTACTTGAATTTACAACAATGTCATTTTCTAAAAGGGTTTCCGCTTTTACTTTTAATTGCGTATAACTTCTTCTGAATTGAGTAAGTGGTAGGAATTGTTCGATTTCAAGATTTGCGGCAGTGGCTTCTATCAGAAAATTTGCGTATTGTTCCATAAGCGGATTAAAAATATCAAGTTCTACACGAATCTGCCTTTTAACTGTATCGGTAATATGATCGTCAACCAACGAATCCAAAAAGTCACGAAAATAATCGCATTCCTCAATAAGAGAAACACCCTTTGCTCGTAAAAATTTAACATCTGAAGGTTTTTTATCTTTAGACGTCATTGTATCAAACGTATTTATTGAAATTAAAACGCTAATGCGATAAAAGATAAAATAAATTTTAAAGCGACGAACGAGACACCGTTCCTCAAGGCTAAGTTGCCGGTGGTATATCCGGCGATAACAAACAATGTTATCACAAACTGCAATGTGCAATTTTAAGTTAAAATAATAACAAAGGTGATTATAGGCGTGTATTGGTGTACTAAACGTTTATATGAATGCATATAAAAAGGTTTAACTAATTTACAAGCAATACACAAGGCCGTTATAATTTGAATTTACATATAAATGTAAGGTAAAGATGAACGGGTAAATAGGAAATCACTCACCGGTTCCATAAGCAGAATCTTAGGTTTGTAACGATGATTCCATCAACCAGGTTCGGTAATAAAAGTTTCACGAAATTTCCAAATTTCGAAGTATCCCGTGCGAAGGACCAAATGTTAGGGATTGTATGCCTTTCCCCATAGGCGCTGGTAAATGGTGGGGCTTCGTGTGGTCGTGAAAGTTAATTGAAAAACTTGTAAAACATTTATTATTGTATATTCATCGGAAAACACAAGTAAGTACAATGGCGATCTTAATCCGCCTCGAAAACGTTACCCTCCCTCTGCACCACGCTCATATGCGTGCGCACTATCTACATGTTGAGTCAAAACAATGGTTTTTCAATCGGTACATTTGGCGATAAACACATATATTGCATTTGAATGGTTTTTTAACAGTATACATAGGCATATGCTTTTTTAAATCCGCCTGGGCGATACAGCAGTAGTCACATATATTGTATTTAAATGGTTTTTCACCAGTGTGCTTACGCATGTGTTTTTAAATTACAATTGATAGTACAGAATTAATCACATATACTGCATTTAAATGGGTTTTCTCCAGTGTGCGTACGCATATGCCTTTTTAAAACCGACTTGGTGATATAACAGTAGTCATATATTGTATTTAAATGGTTTTATACTATTGTGCGTACGCGTATGCTTTTTTAAATCAGACTTACTGATACAGCAGTAGTCACATATATTACATTTAAATGGTTTTCAACCAGTGTGTTTATGCATATGAGTTTTCAATAAGTGCATTTGCCTACCGCGATAATCACATATATTGCATTTAAATGGTTCTTCAGCAGTGTGCGTACGCATATGCCTTTTTAAATGCGACTTGGTGGTAGAGCAATAAACACATATATTGCATTTAAATGGTTTTTCGCCAGTGTGCGTACGGGTATGCTTTTTTAAATCCGACTTACTGATACAGCAGTACTCACATATATTGCATTTGAATGGTTTTTCACCAGTGTGTTTACGCATATGAGTTTTCAATCGGTTCATTTGGCTACTGCGATGAACACATATATTGCATTTGAATGGTTTTTCACCAGTGTGTATAGGCATATGCTTTTTTAAATCTGACTTGGCAATACAGCGATAGTCACATATATTGCATTTAAATGGTTTTTCTCCGGTGTGTTTATGGATATGTGTTTTTAAATGTGAGTTGGTGGTATAGCAGCAATCACATATATTGCATTTAAATGGTTTTTCTTTAGTGTGCGTACGCATATGGTTTTTTAAACTTCCCACATGGCTACTACAAAAATCACATATATTGCACTTAAATGGTTTTTCACCAGTGTGCTTACGTATATGCTTTGTTAAAGCAGAGTTGGTAGTACAGCAGTATTCACATATATTGCATTTAAATGGTTTTTCAGCAGTGTGTTTATACATGTGCGTTTTTAAACTCGATTTGGAGGTACAACAGTAATCACATATATTGCATTTAAAAGGTTTTCTACCAGCATGATGCACTTGCAGGTGTCGAATCAAAATTTTCTTTTTGTTAATATTAAAGTTGCAGTAGTAGCAATAAAACAGTTCTGTTTTTGAAGATTCCTCAATGCATACAGCCACTTCCTTTTTGATTTCTAAGAGGTTATCGTTGATGATTTTCAAGTTTGGAAGCTTGACTTCAATGTTATCGGCTTGCAACTCCTTTTTAATTATACCTTGTTGTCGTAAGTTTCTTACAGTCGTTTCGGTTTGTAAACACAATTGCTTAAATTGATATATTTCTTCAATGGCAATCATACATCTGTTACAAGCAATTGGATTCAGTGTGACGCTTAGATCCTGTAAGGAAGTTTATGTTACTCGATAAAATATAATCACTTGTACTTACAATTTTTGGTAAAAAGTTCAACAATTTGAACTGTAGCATTAACATATTGTCATTATCCAGAAAGTAATGGTGCTCTGTTTCTACTATTTCTAGTGAACAAATTCGACAAGTTTTGGTTGATTTTTCTTCCATATTTTCGTAGATTTTGTTCAGTGTTGCTTAAAGACAGTTGCACTTTTATCTTTTGTATAGACCCCATTAGTGATGACGTCAAAATTGTCTGGGAAATTTAAAATTTTGGACAACTCACATTTTGACGTCGAGAAATTGACCCTTAACGCCACGTTGTTAAGGTTTATAATAAAAAGGTGTAAGTTTGCTTCATATTTTTGGAGTTATTATAACGAAATGAGTGGCAAGGGGTCTTGAAATGTTAACCACGAAGCTTCTATTTGTGTGTTGGAAAGAAATTTCAATGTAAAAAGACTCACAATTCTTTTAATTTCGTATTTACGATAAGGATGCAAACTACAAAAATTCAACTTAGTTACGCCATACGTCGCTTTGTTATGATTTTGTATTCGCGGTGCTTTCTGGACTACATAACCTCCAATATTACTTAATTCTCAACTTGCTCTCGTTCCTTTGTTCGTTATCGTATTTCCTAAGCTTTTACCTTTTATTAATATTCGTTTCATTGTTAATTGTTTTATGCTAATTTTTTAGATTAATAAATACAAAATCATAACAAAGCGACGTATGGCGTAACTAAGTTGAATTTTTGTGGTTTGCATCCTTATCGTAAATACGAAATTAAAAGAATTGTGTGTCTTTTTACATTGCAATTTCTTTCTAACACACAAATAGAAGCTTCGTGGTTAACATTTCAAGACCCCTTGCCACTTATTTCCTTATAATAACTTCACAAATATGAAGCAAACTTACACATTTTTATTATAAACCTTAACAACGTGGCGATAAAGGTCAATTTCTCGACGTTAAAATGCGAGTTGTCCAAAATTTTAAATTTCCCAGACAATTTTGACGTCACACTAATGGGGTCTATTATCAGCACGTTGTTGTTGTGTCTGCCATACCACAAAATTTTGGCAGTACTCAATGCACCACAGTTTTAGTTTTAACGTTTTGTTAATTGGTATTATAAAACGCATATTATATACATACGGGTGCAAAAAACTTTCTATAAATAGATAAATGTTTACAAATGTTAATGTAAGGTTATATTATTTACGTTAGATAAATTTCGTAGAGACAATGATTGCTGCATATCATTTTAAGGAAACTGATTTTGAATCCTATGCAAGCGAATGATTTCGACTTAGTAAATTAAGATTAACAACGGAACAACAAAAACATTGTAGAATTTTATTTTTAGTGTAGGAATTACTATTATTTAGTTGTATTTTTTTAAAAATTATTGAACTACTTTTTTAATTATTGTAGGTATACGTTGTGTCCCACGCTAGGGGTACCCCATGGGATTTACCATGGGAAAATTAAAATTATTTTTTTCCTGCTTCCCAAATTAAAAAATCGCAAAAATTTGACGCAGATTTAAAGTGGCACTTAAAACGTTTCTAAAAACAATTTTTTTATTATAATTTTATAATTAATAAATTAATATCAGACATTTGAAATTCGAAATTTTGAAGGTTTTTCGCGCATGCGATTCAGATCGGCTATCTTCGGTTTTTAAAGTAATATGGATGCTAAAATTAAATTGTAGCCCGTCAAATCAACATTATGCAACTTTATTTTTGAGGAAATGGAAATATGAAGAACAAGGATTAGAAAAATTACATTTGAAAATTTTCTGTAGGCTAAAAAAACCAAATTGCGCCCGCATTTGCGAACTAATAAACCAGCATATGATTCCAAAATGAAATAAACTTGAATTATGTTCAAGTAAATAGGTATTAAAAATCAAGTTAGCATTGATTTGTTATAAAACATTTGAAGTGTTGACAGTTTTGATAGAATTGTTTTACAAGCTTCGAAAATGAATGTAGAAGAAAAAAATCTTGTGGTAAAACAATTATTTCGAGGTGTTTCAAAGGTCCAAATTCGAGAAGACTTTTTTGGTTTTTCGCAGATAGACCAATACCTTCTTTAAAGAATATCAAAAAAACGATACAATTATTTGAAACCACTGGCTCCGTAAATCCACCATGTAAATGTCAGCGTCCACGACCCTTACACGATCATGAAGACAACCCTCAGAACTTGGCAGTTTTTGCAGCTGTAGACCAAGATCCTGATGTTAGTTTGCGAGAAATTGAAATTAATGTAGGTGTTCCTCGGTCGTCAGCATTCAGGTACCTCAAACAGAAGGGCTTTAAAAGTTACCGTTGGCAATGCCATCAAGAATTATTACCACACGATAATTATGCTCGTATGAGATTTTGTGAAATAATCACCGAAATGAACAATACCAATCGCGATTTTGTAAAAAACATTTGTTTTTCGGATGAATGTTCATTTGGACTTGATGAAAGACCAAATCGACAAAATAATCGTACATGGGCTCTCGAAAATCTACACAAATTAGTAAATGGACCAAGTCAATGGCGATAAAATGTCAATGTTTGGATGGGCTTGCTGGGAAGTCATGTTATTGGTCCTTTTTTCATTGAAGGTACACTTGCTTTCATAAAATATCATTAACTTCTACTAGAAGAAGTGTTTCCACAACTAAATGATGTTGCGGGTGAAAATCACCAAGTTTGTTTTATGCAGGATGGTGCTCCAGCCCATACTGCTAGACTAAACACTGGGCTTCTGAATGAAGCATTTCCAAATCAATGGATAAGCAAGAAATGGTCCCATTACATAGCCTGCTAGGTCACCTGGTTTAAACCCTTGCGATTTTTTTTGTGGAGTTACATAAAAGAAAAATTATTCAAAAGAGGAAAACGGTATAAAAATCGGGACGCACTAACAGATGAAATTCAAGTGATATGCCGAGCTATTACCATTCGTAAATTAGCCGAAACACGAAAAAGATTTGTTGAACGGCACACTTATTGTATAGTTCAAGCAGGAGGCATTTTTAAACACCTCATACCCAAATAGGTGATTCGCCGTGGTCGTTCCGCCAAGCAACGGATCGACAATGTTAAAAAAGCCCTTTACAAGTCCACAAATTCTCAATTGAAATAAATTTTTCTGCACGACGATTATTCAAGCAATCTTCCTGCGTTCGACCTATTGGTACCACGATGAGTGTTCGTAGATACCTATGTAAATGTAAATTTATAATTGATTAATTTTTTTTCTAGTCTGCTACAGAAAATTTTCAAATGTAATTTTTCTAGTCTTTGTTCTTCAAATTTCCATTTCCTCAAAAATAAAGTTGCATAATGTTGGTTTGACGGGCTACAATTTAATTTTAGCATCCATATTACTTTAAAAACCGAAGATAGCCGATCTAAATGGCATGCGCAAAAAACTTTCAAAATTTCGAATTTCAAATGCCTGTAATAAAATTAATGTATTAATTATCAAATTATAATACAAAAATTGTTTTTAGAAACGTTTTAAGTGCCACTTTAAATCTGCCTCAAAATTTTTGCGATTTTTTAATTTGGGAAGCAGGAAAAAAATAATTTCAATTATCCCATGTTAAATCCCATGGAGTACCCCTAGCGTGGGACACAAGGTATAAACTATTGTTAATTGTTATAATAAAAGTTTTTCTTTTTATTTGTGTGCTTATATAATTTAATGTTTATTATGTTATTAGCAATAACGTTTTAATTATAATTTAGTTTTTAAAGTTTCTTTATCATTTTTCTACAGGCTGTATGTGCTAAAATACCAAAAAAAAATTATAATGAATGCATTTAGCGTTTACCTAACTTTTTTTTCAATTTGTTACATTTACGTTGCTTTGATATTAGGCCGGTTGAAGTAACAGTCATATTACATTTTAAGTACGTTTATATTACATTTACAGGATAATTATATTACAGTGTAATGTAATTGATATATTATTTAGATGTTGTATTGTGGCTGACATTTCACCTAAATGGCGTATTACATGTAACATACCTGTTACATTACATTTGAACTTAAGATAACCAATGTTATGTAACATTTCTATAAATGATATACATTTGTGTTTGCTGTATTCGTAATTTAATTCGTTTAATATATTTAAATATCTCTTTCAGGTACCATTAGTCAGCCATTATCTAAACTAATAGCGTCCCAATCAACGCAAGGAAACATTTTTGAAATGTTTAAAATGTTTTTGGAACGCCATCCTGTGGTAAAATATCACGTATAATAATATAGAAAACTATAAATTAGTACGGAGGGTAAAAAAGTTGTCATTGGATTTAATGACAGCGAAAGTCAATGATCTATTGACAAGTGACGCTGTCAAAATCCCAACTATAAAATAGGTTAGGAACAATGTTAGTATAATTGTGAAAAACAACATCAGAACTAGCGGACAGCTGTTTCGTTCTTTAGGAACTCGTCAGCGCTAGGATACACCGGATGTGTTTCCACAACTATACTGACAGACAACCGTACTCTTTTATGTCGTGTAGACATTACCAACATATTTAAAATGTTTTTGGAACGCTATCATTTTTACCACAGGATGACGTTCCAAAAACATTTTAAATATCTTTAAATATTAATATAGAACCAGCCCTGGTTCTATAATAACCCTAGTAGAAAAATTCATTTCTGCAACATTTTCAAAACGATTTTTATGAAATAAAGAAATATACCAGAATCGTTTCACACTTGTCTCAAATTTGATAAATGTCCGCCCTTTGCAATGTTTCTATAAATCATTTCCTAAAGCATTCTTGAAATGTTTTAAAACACTTCTAAAAATGATAACTAGAGTCGTTACTTATTCATTCATTCATTTAATTTATTAAATTGTTTCTTAAAATAGCATTGGAACGATTATTAAGTTTAAATCCAAAATAAGGAAAGTATACGTTCAAAAAACGATTTTTTGAAATGTTTTTGGAACGTTTACACAGGCGGGGTTTGCAACGATTATAAAGTTCAATTTCAAAATAATGCAATTATGCGTTCAAAATATAGGATAGGAAAACTTGCTAGAACTTGATCTTGACGGCCGATTGGACTTGTTTAACGAATAAAAAACGTCATTTAATATATTGCTTTATAAACAACCAAAAAATATAATGAGTATCACGAGTGAGACTCGTTATTTCTACGTTTGGCAAAAGTTACATACCACGAGTTTGGCTCGCTATTTTGTCCCAATGGATTAATACTGAATCGTCAAAAAACAAAGCTATCTAATAGCTTTTTGTATTAAGTTTAGCGGTTTCATATGTATAGTTTTGGAAATACAAATACAAATAATTCAAAAAATTTACGTGTAAATCGTTTCTAGAAACATTAAAAGATGATAAATGTGTATTATTCTGCAACGTTACGTAGATAACTCCGTAAATTATTTTGGACATCAACGTTTAATATTTAGTGGAAACTAACTGAAAATGTTACAAACACGATTTAGGCAATAATTTTTCAGTAAATTTTGGTATTATTTTTGAAATCGATTTGTATGCGCTTCAAAAACCGTCTAAAAAACAATGTTCGGATTCGCTTTTGAAGCAGTATGACATTGATTTGAAAACGTTTTATAAACGTTTTAATGTACCATTTAAGCGTATTAAAAATGTTACAAATGTAAATGATTTAGAAACGTTTTGCTCTACTTGGGGCTGTTTCGACATTTTTAAATGTCACCATCAGTATCACTACAAAATAGTTATAAAATATAGCTAATACATTAAGTTATTAAAAGAGCAAACCAAGTAATAAAAAAGGAACTTTTGTTACTTTTGTATTTAAATAAACGTCAGGGATTTACGAATGCAGTATTTGAGTGCAATACAAACAATTATGCTTATGATAAACAATTTGTTTGTTTAATAAGATTCTAGTAAAAAAAAATATGTCAAAAGATATATTTATGTTAATATTCGTATTGTTAGCGGCATGGTGTAATGACTTAAAATCATAAATAATGCAGACTGGACTAAATAACAAAGCATTCTCGATAAAAAAATTGTAGTTAAATTTCGTCAGAAATTTTTTAAATGCATAAATAATAATTAACATGATAAAATCATTTGAATTACTTTGAAAATGTAGTCAGCTTAAACATATAACTAAAATACATTTTAATTATACATTTAAAATAATCGATTTGTCTGGCGCGTTCACCTTTTGCACACACTTCTAACAGAATGGACGATTGATTTTTCCCCTCAAATTTAGTTTAGTTCACATAATTTCCGGAGAATCTGCTTAATTGAGCTGCTTGAGTGCGTTGCACACACGCTGTATATATGATTGTCTCTCCTGCACTATTCTATCAATCCATGACTATAATACCATCAGCACATATTTGAGCATAGGACCATTAGGAATAAAACAGTGCAAATTGTCAAATATGCAAATGGAAAATAGTTGCTTCGTTGCTTAAAACAATTTTTCAAAAATTCAATGTCACTTGACTAAACTTGATAATGTTCTCGTCTCTTTGCTGACCATTCTGGTAACGGTTGGTAACAGAAAGAAAAAAAATATATATATAGTTTAATAATTAAATCTTAATTTTTGCGTCTCAAGCCTCTAATTCCGCCAGACTTTGGGGAAGAAGATTGAGCTAAATCGAGCAATCGCTCAGTCTGGGGTGAGTTGAGACCTCGATTTATTTCGAGGTTGGGTGGTTGTACGCGCCTTAATTCATACAGAGCAATTGTGGAGTTCACGTAGGTACATTTTTATTTGTTAGCATAACTATTACTAGATTGGGTCGCTACTGGCACTCCCTTCACTTTTTCGAAAAAAGAAAAATACAGTCCACCTTCCGGGTGACCGAAACCAAATGTTGTATTTCGTGATCATTTGATCCATGAATGTTCTCTCTTCTATAGAAGACAACGTTTAAATATATCCAAGACCGAAAGAAAACACATGACGACACACACGTTATAACACGAATATTCAAAGAAAGATGAAAAAAGAGAAGCGAAGTAGATTTACATAAATGCGATCAGTTGGTAGTATGTAGGTATAGATCACAGAAAATAATCCCTCTTCGGTCGAGTAACACGTCTTACATAAAATTAAACTTACATTCCAAAAGAACAAATTTACATTTGTAGATATAATACAAATATGCAATATCTCCATAATTAAGAGAGATTACACAAAAAAAAAGTTTTTTAATTAGTTTGACAACAACCTGATATGTACGTACAGTCGTATGTGCAAACGCCTGACAACGTAGATAAAAGAAAATTCAAATAAGAAATACAATACTAATTTTTTTTCCTTTCAACCCTTCTCCAGAATTTCCTAAAATTCGCTGAAATAAACAAACACGTAGTTATCGTGTTATAACAAATAAGTTCCCTTGAATTCATACGATCTATGAGAAAAAACCAGATGCGCCAAGTTTCTCCCAGATTAAAATGGATATGTTACTAAATGGGTCTTCCAACACAGTTACAATTGTAGTAATTAATCAAAGGTTTGGATATTCTTAATTAACGTAGATGCAAGATTGTTACGTGCAAAAGCAGGAAAAATGAAACTTGCCTGAATTAAAGTAACAAACGCCGGTGCTCAGTGAAGATGGGTGTGGATTATATTCAAATTTCTGTGACCGTTTGGAAAACTTGAAAGTAAACGAAAACAAAAGTCAAAATCAAAGGGCACCAGAAAGGTGTAAAGCTCAAAGGGACTACAGGCCCTTGCCAACCACGAGTCCGCTCCGAATCGATAAACTCAAATGAGACTTACCTTAAGAGTGAATCACACGAAAATCTGTGATCTTAAAATTAACATACACGAAGGCCGACTGAATAAAAGCTTTGTTAAATTTAACATTTATTACATAATTCAAAATTTAAAAAAAAATGTACAAGCCAGCAAAACATAAAAATAAAAAAGGAAAATGCACGGCAGTAATCGCTTTAAAAAAAAATACAGTACATTCTAACGAAATAAAATAAATTTCGTAACTATTTAAAATTAAAAAAAAATCGGAAATCTTAATACTATAGTACGTAATTAATAAATTTTTCTGGTTTAACGTCGATATAACATTTTAAACATCGGGTACATAACTTTTACTTTTGTTGTTTAATAATTAAAAAATTTTTTTAAATCAAATTAAAGTTAGCACAAACAAACACCATAAAATGTTTGGCGAATGAACGAAACTAGCAGTGAACTCTCATCATAATTAATTTCAAAGCTTTTCAATCACTGTACTCGCGAATAAGTAACTTATTTATAAATACCTTGAAATTTTGTTCGTAGACGGACTCCTGGTTAGCTTTAGGCCAGTTGGCGTCGGCAGGAACTTCGATAGGGAACCACAACCATTCGACAAGTTACCGTCGGAAGATTTCCAATAAGCCACCAAGGCGAAGATAAAGCCGCGTCACACAACTAAACGATTCTACGTTACGTAAAAATAAAACTTAAAAGCACGTAAACTGAACTAAAAATTCACCGTTTTCTACATGACTTCCGCGGATACATTCAAATCTTAAGGGTTGATTCGCCCCTAACTATACTACACCTTATTGACTTTCACTAATTGAAAACTTTTACTTTCTTCCAAAACCACATATCTTTATAACCTCCGTGTGCGCACACTCCCATAAATGCTGTGACCGAAATCTTTGTGATAACAAAAACAGTAAAACAAAGCCGTGGATAGAAGATGCAAACAGATTTAATTAAGACGTAATAGTAGAGTTCGAAGACGGCCTTTCCCGCGACAAGATGCCACGTTAAAAAAAATTTCAAAATCAAGATTTAATTATACTCATAAAGATTAATTTGTTGAAACTATCAGAAGTCATAAATTATAAAAAATTAAACATGGCTCAGATCCAAATACGCTAAGAACGTAGTTAATACAATGACCTTTTAAACCAACTTAAAGTAAACAAACTGTTAAAATATATTTAATTACAATACTATCTCAAAAAGGAAACATAAATTAGATACAACTGGAATTTTACCAGGACAAAAAAAATGCTCAATGTATGTATGTATGTATATGCAGCGTAATAAATTCGAATTGAATACAAAACTTTACCTACAATTTTGATTCACAAAACTGAATCTAAAAACGTGAACTTTACTTCATTAAATTAACGTGAAATGACTCAAACAATTCCGAAGTACACGAAACAGCTAAAATTAACGCAAATACCGGGTCTTTCACAAAATAAATTGCACAAACTCAAACGACGGTTACATCCGTTTCACTAGTGTTAGGCATAACCGATTTATTTCAATAACCGAATACTCAGTACTTGGGTGATTTCAAAAACCGAATGATTATTTGAATTATTATCATTTGAATTGTTTAACAGTGCTCAATCGCATATTTACATTCGTCACGCCATACTCTCCTGATGGTTATTTAATTGAAAATCTAATATAAAAATTTTAACTTCCTACTATTATTTTTTAAATTATATAGAAGTAAACAACTGCCGTCTGATTATAGTCGCACGTTTTGTTTTATTATAGTAAAAGTACATACATTGATTATGGATAACTGGATACTACATACTGAATACTGTCGGTTTTTATAATTTGATTGAAATACGTGTGTGTATGCATACGCAGTTGCTGGCGCAGGCGTATAGTTTTCGATTATTTTCTATTCGAATACTTTGATGTAATAACCGAATTACAACGATTATTTTGAAAACCGGATGATCGGTTATTCTTCATTCGAATGATCCCATCACTACTTTTCACATTGTAGATTGTAACGTCACCATATGGAAGTGAAGTCTTGAAGTAGAAGTTAGGAAGTAGTGGTTTTTGAAGAACAGTTGTTGCCTTTTACACGTTTTCAGGTGTCATATCTGTGGCCTCTAGCCTTGCACTTCTAATCAGGTTAAGAAACGAAAAGCTCCGCCCACAAGTCTTTTATAAATTACGTAAAGTATTGCATCGTTATTCCCAGTATCCGACTTGATGATATAGTTTAGTCATATATTGCATTTAAATGGTTTTTCACCAGTGTGTGTACGCATATGCCTTTTTAATTGCGTCTTGGTGGTAGAACAGTAATCACATATATTGCATTTAATTGGTTTGTCACCAGTGTGTGTACGCGCATGCCTTTTTAAATCCGACGTGGTAATACAGCAGTGGTTACATATATTGCATTTATATGGTTTTTCACCAGTGTGTTTACGCATATGAGTTTTCAATCGGTGCACACGGGTACAGCGATAAACACATATATTGCATTTGAATGGTTTTTCGCCAGTGTGCGTACGCATATGCACTTTTAAATATGACTGGTAAATAGTACAATAATTACATATATTACATTTAAAAGGTTTTTCTGTAGTGTGTCTACGCAAATGTGCTTTTAAATTTCCCATTTGGTTACTACAGTAATCACATATACTGCATTTAAACTATTTCTCACCACGGTGCATAAGGAAATGCCTTTTTAAATTCGACTTACAGGTAAAGCAGCAATCACATATATTGCATTTAAATGGTTTTTCTGGTTTTTCACCAGTGTGCTTACGCATATGCCTTCTTAAATTTACAATTTGGTTACTGCAGTAATCACATATATTGCATTTAAATGGTTTTTCATCAGTGTGTATACGCATATGCCTATTTAAAGTTCCCACTTTCTTACTACAGTAATCACATATATTGCATTTAAAAGGTTTTCTAGCAGAATGTTGCACTTGCAGATGTCGAATCAAAATTTCCTTTTTGTTAATATTGAAGTTGCAGTTGTAGCAATAAAACAGTTCTGTTTTTGAAGATTCCTCAATGCATACAGCCACATCCTTATTGATTTCCAAGAGATTATCGCTGATGATTTGCAAGTTTGAAAGCTCGACTTTAATGTTATCGGATTGCAACTCGTTTTTAATTATACCTTGTTGTTGTAAGTTTCTTACAGTCGTTTCGGTTTGTAAACACAGTTGCTTAAATTCATATATTTCTTCAATGGCAATCTTACATCTATTACAAGCAATTGGATTTGGAGTGATGCTTAGATCCTGTAAGAAAGATTATGTTACTCGATAAAATATAATCAGTTGTACTTACAA
Source organism: Aquatica leii (assembly GCA_035610365.1). Classification (NCBI taxonomy): domain Eukaryota; kingdom Metazoa; phylum Arthropoda; class Insecta; order Coleoptera; family Lampyridae; genus Aquatica; species Aquatica leii. The sequence continues at coordinate 14,346,665 of CM069438.1, forward strand.
TTTTTGGTAGAAAGTTCAATAGTTTGAATTGTAGCATTAAGTTATTGTCGTTATTCATGAAGTAATACTGCTCGGTTTCTACTATTTCTAATGAACAACTTCGACAAATTTTTGTTGATTTTTCTTCCATGTTTTCGTAAACTTTGTTCAGATTATCCGAAACAGTACGTTCACCCGAATGTCAAATTTTGTACATAAACTTTTAGATCCAGTAGGATCACTCCTTGTCGGCACCTTTGATATTTGTTCCAAAAATTTTTGTTGCGCTAGTTACCACTTGATTTGAGGGGAAGAATTTTTAGCGCTAAATACAAATTTTAAATATTTTTAATTCAAGGCGTCGGTGCCATTCACTTTTTCACGCCCGATGTTATTTTCTTTTTAAATCGATTTTATGCTATTTATGTAATAACAACGGAATACTGTTAAAACAAACTATTTATTTTTAAATTTAAAATTCAATAACAGTAACTAACATTTATTTCATAGAACGTCAAGCTTTACAAACCTTAAAATGATCCGCGAACGTGTAACCTAGTTACGCTGTTTATGCAAAATTTAGATGTGCAACACTGATATAAGTATTTACGAGGTATTGCCCATAATTTTCAAATTAATGCATGTTACATTTTATTTGTAAATAAATTTATAGATTAGATAGGAAGGAACATACAGTGGGGAAAAACAAAAATAAAAGTAGTGACGGTTTATAGCAGTAGAATGAAAGAGACAAGGAAAAACATAGAAGAGATGATAGAAGAGAGGGAAGAGGGATTGATAATAGTAGGAGGGGACTTCAACGCAAGAATAGGGAAAGAGGGGGGAATACAAGAAAGAAAAGGGACGGGAAAGAGACAAACAAAGGACAAGGTGATAAATAAAGAGGGAGAAGAACTGCTGGAATTGTGCAACGAAAAAGGGTGGGAAATAATGAACGGGAACAGAGAAGAAGATGGAAAGGGGGAATTTACGTACATAGGAGGAAGGGGAGAATCAATAATAGATTTTGTAATGACAAATGAAGAGGCCGCAGAAAAGGTAAAGACATTTAAGGTGGAAGAAAGGGTAGAGTCAGACCATCAACCACTGGAATTGACAATGGAAGAAAGGGAAAGAGAAGAGAGAGAGGAAGAGGAGAAGTACATAACTAAAAAAAGTGGACAGAAGAGAGTATTAAGAGATATAAAAAGAGAATAGAAAAAACGGTATTGGTAAGGAAGGAATTACAAGAGTATGTAAAGGAAATAAGAGAGATGATGGAGAAAGTAACAGAGAAACTCAAATTTAGAAAATGGAAGGGGGAGAAAATAGGATGGAATAAATGGTGGGATAAGGAATGCAAGGAAGCAAAGAAAAATGCAAGAAGAGCATTAAGACAGGGGAAAAAGGGGAGGAAAGAAAAAGAAGAATACAAAGAAGCAGTAAAAATACACAAAAACATGCGACAGAAAGAAGGAAGAAAACAAAAAGAAACAAGAGGAGCAGATCAAAGGAATAAAAACGGAAGAAGATGTATGGAAGTACCTAAAGAAACAGAGGAAAAAAAACATGACGACAAAGGGAATAAAAATTAAAGAATGGGAGATATATTTTCGGAACCTGTTGGGAGGGGAAGAACAAAGGCAGAAAAAAGAAAAGACGCGGTAGTAAGACAAGAAGAAGGAGATAGGGATGGAATAAGTGAAGAAGAAGTAATGGAGGCGATAAAGAATATAAAAAGGAAAGGCGACAGGAGAAGATGGGATACAAGGAGAAGAGTGGATATACGGGGGAGAAAGTGTAGCAAAAAGGATGACGGAAATACTAAACAAAATATGGAAAGGGGAAGGATTTCCAGAGAGATGGAGAGAGGGAATAATATGCCCAATCCATAAAAAAGGAGAAAAAAATAAAGTCAAGAATTATAGAGGGGTAACATTAGTGAGCACGGCATACAAATTGTACGCGACAATACGGCAAGAAAGACTACAGAAGGAAATAGAGGAAAGAAGTTTGGTACCAGACGGGCAAGCGGGATTCAGAAAAGGAAGAAGGGCGATAGACAACATATATATACTGAAACACTTAGCAAATAAAGAACTAGAAAAAAAAAGAGGGAAAATGGTGGCACTATTCGTAGATCTAAAAGCTGCTTTTGACAAAGTGAATAGGGAAAAGCTGTGGGAATATATGAAAAGAAAAAAAATAAATGAAAGATTAATACAAAGAATAGAGGAAATCTACGAAGAAACGAGGAGCAGGGTGAAAGTGAATGGGGAAGAGAGTGAGAAATTCATCACAAAGAGAGGGTTGAGGCAGGGATGTCCACTGAGCCCAAGCCTGTTCTCAGTATATACGGGGGATCTGGAAGAGACAATGAGAGGAAGTAGTGGTTTTTGAAGAACATTTGTTGCCTTTTACACATGTTTTCAGGTATCATATCTGTGACCTCTAGCCTTGCACTTCTAATCAGGCTAAGAAACGAAAAGCTCCGCCCAAAAGTCTTTTATAAATTACCCAAAGTATTGCATCGTTATTCCCAGTATCCGACTTGATGATATAGTTTAGTCATATATTGCATTTAAATGGTTTTTCACCAGTGTGTGTACGCATATGCCTTTTTAATTGCGTCTTGGTGGTAGAACAGTAATCACATATATTGCATTTAATTGGTTTGTCACCAGTGTGTGTACGCGTATGCCTTTTTAAATCCGACGTGGTAATACAGCAGTGGTTACATATATTGCATTTATATGGTTTTTCACCAGTGTGTTTACGCATATGAGTTTTCAATCGGTGCACACGGGTACAGCGATAAACACATATATTGCATTTGAATGGTTTTTCGCCAGTGTGCGTACGCATATGCACTTTTAAATATGACTGGTAAATAGTACAATAATTACATATATTACATTTAAAAGGTTTTTCTGTAGTGTGTCTACGCATATGCGCTTTTAAATTTCCCATTTGGTTACTACAGTAATCACATATACTGCATTTAAACGATTTCTCACCACGGTGAATAAGCAAATGCCTTTTTAAATGTGACTTACAGGTACAGCAGTAATCACATATATTGCATTTAAATGGTTTTTCTGGTTTTTCACCAGTGTGCTTACGCATATGCCTTCTTAAATTTACAATTTGGTCACTGCAGTAATCACATATATTGCATTTAAATGGTTTTTCACCAGTGTGTATACGCATATGCCTATTTAAAGTTCCCACTTTCTTACTACAGTAATCACATATATTGCATTTAAATGGTTTTTCACCACTGTGCGTACACATATGCCTTTTTAAAAGGGACTTGTTGGTAGAGCAATAATCACATATATCGCATTTAAATCGTTTCTCACCAGTGTGTGTATGCATATGAGTTTCTAAATAAGGCTGGTGAATAGTACAATAATTACATATATTACATTTAAATGGTTTTTCTGCATTGTGCCTACGCATATGCGCTTTTAAATTTCCCATTTGGTTACTACAGTAATCACATATACTGCATTTAAACGATTTCTCACCACGGTGAATAAGCAAATGCCTTTTTAAACGCGACTTACAGGTACAGCAGTAATCACATATATTGCATTTAAATGGTTTTTCTGGTTTTTCACCAGTGTGCTTACGCATATGCCTTCTTAAATTTACAATTTGGTCACTGCAGTAATCACATATATTGCATTTAAATGGTTTTTCACCAGTGTGTATACGCATATGCCTATTTAAAGTTCCCACTTTCTTACTACAGTAATCACATATATTGCATTTAAAAGGTTTTCTAGCAGAATGTTGCACTTGCAGATGTCGAATCAAAATTTCCTTTTTGTTTATATTGAAGTTGCAGTTGTAGCAATAAAACAGTTCTGTTTTTGAAGGTTCCTCAAGACATACAGGCACATCCTTATTAATTTCCAAGTAGTTATCGCTGATGATTTGCAAGTTTGAAAGCTCGACTTTAATGTTATCGGATTGCAACTCGTTTTTAATTATACCTTGTTGTCGTAAGTTTCTTACAGTCGTTTCGGTTTGTAAACACAGTTGCTTAAATTCATATATTTCTTCAATGGCAATCTTACATCTATTACAAGCAATTGGATTTGGAGTGATGCTTAGATCCTGTAAGAAAGATTATGTTACTCGATAAAATATAATCAGTTGTGTAGTGCAGAGTAAAAATAAGTATGTCGGCAGCGTGGCAGTAACAGTGGCAACAGCGCTGGCGGTATCCATATTATTACACTGGGTAAAGAGTTACTTTACTGTATTCTCAAGTTTGTTAATAAAAGTAATTATAAATCCTATGTTGGCGTTTTAAATAAGATATATACAAATATAAGTGCAACATGGCGCTGCGACAAAGTTTTTAATACAAATAAGAAGTTATCAAATTACGTGTAAAAGAAAAAACAAAATTAAGAAAATTAAATAAATATGGCTGAAAACGTGCTGACGCAATTAGCATTGAACAATGGTGGAAATCCTGCAGAACAATGGGCGCAATGGTTAAGTAGTTTTAAAATATATTTAACAGCTACAGAAGTAAATAAAAAGGAAGAGAAAATTCAAGTAGCACAGCTACTACATTTTGCAGGTACGGAGATACAAAAAATTTATAGTACATTTCAGTTTGATGAAGATGAGAAAGATAAACTTGAGCCAGTAATAAACAAATTCAATAATCATTTTACGCCAAGGGAAAATTTAACATTCACTCGCTATAAATTTATTACATCAAAACAAGGCGAACAAATAACGTTGGAACAATTTATAACAGATCTTCGCAAACAAGCCAATAATTGCAACTTTGGTAATCTAAAAGATGACCTCATTAAATTAATGCTAATATGTGGAACCAATAATGGGGAAATTAGACATCGATTATTACAAGAAGACGATGCAGACCTGGCAAAGGCTATAAAATTAGCATCGATAATCGAACAATCTAAATCACAAGCTAGAAAAATGGACAACCAATCAGAACGTGAAGCTCAGGTGGATCGTATGGTAAAAGCAACTAGAAGCCGTGCCCCAGACAGGAGTGTATCTAGGTACCATCGAAGCCAATCGAAGAATGATCGTAAACATGAAAGACCGTGGTCGAGTAACCGTAATAATTCACAACATCGATATAAAGGTAAAACTGATTATATTATAAAGTGTACACGTTGTGGTGTGTCGCACCAAATAAATCAATGTCCTGCTTTTAAAAAAACATGTGGAAAATGTAAAAAACTAAATCACTTTGCTAACATGTGTAAAAGCACAAGAATTGTAAATAGTTTAAGTTATAATGATTGTACTACAGATGAAAATGTTATTTATATAAATAGCGTAGCTACCGGTACTAACATAAATAATTATGAAAATCAAACCTCGTGGTCAGCCAAATTGAAAATTAGGGGGAAACCAGTTTGTTTTAAAATTGATACAGGGGCTATGGTGAATACGATTTCTATTACAGATTTTCTTAACTTAGGAATCCCATTTTCATTAATTGAACCAAGTAGAGTGACATTGAAATCTTATTCAGGGGACTGTATACCGATTATAGGTCAATGCACATTAAGGTGTGAACATAACGATAATCCATACAATATTCAGTTTTATGTTATTAATCACATAACAGACTCTTTGTTAGGGTTAAGAACTTGCATTCAACTTAATTTAATTAGTAAGAATAAGGAATCAGAAATTAATGACTCCATTAACTTAATTCAAAATTCAAGAGAAACAAATAAATCCGAATTTATTCAGGCATATAAAGATGTGTTTAAAGGTATAGGTTGTATTAATCCGCCGTATCACATACATATTGAACCCAATGAAAAACCAGTAATATGTCCTATTAGAAATGTACCACACGCGTTGCTAAGTAAACTACAGGAGACCTTAAATCATTTACAAGAAGTAAATATCATTAAAAAAGTAAATGGACCAAGCGAATGGGTACATCCGCTAGTATTAGTAAAGAAAAATGATGGATCCTTAAGAATTTGTCTCGATCCTTTACATTTAAATAAAATAATAAAACGGGAGCATTGTAAATTACTGAGCTTAGACGAAATTACAAGTCAACTCCAAGGTGCTAAGTATTTTTCTAAATTGGACGCTAGCCAAGCTTTTTATCAAATACCATTAGATGACGCTAGTAGTGAGCTTTGCACTTTTGGAACCCCTTTTGGACGGTACAAATTTTTACGAATGCCATATGGAATAAAATGTGCTCCGGAGGTATTCAATGAACGGTTTAGGCAAATTTTCGAAGTAGAAAATGTCGCAATTTATATAGATGACATAATTATTTGGGGGAATACGAAACAACAACATGATATGGTTTTAGAAAAAGTATTAGAGATTGCTAGTAGAAATAACGTAAAGTTTAATTTAAATAAATGTCAATTTAGAATAAAAGAAATTAAATTTATGGGCCATATTATAAACGATTCTGGTGTAGCGGTAGATCCGGAACGAGTAAAAGCCATTGAGGACTTCCCTGAACCTAAATCAAAAAAAGACGTGCAAAGATTATTAGGGGTTATAAACTATGTAAATAAATATATTCCAAATTTTTCAGAAGAGACAAAGCCATTAAGAGATTTGTTAAAGAAGGAATTTTTTTTTAATTGGGATGATCATCATAGAGAAGCTTTTCACAGAATCAAAAATAAATTAAAGAGAGTCCTGTGTTAAGTTTTTTCGATCCGAATAAACCCATAACAGTGTCGGTAGATGCGAGCCAAAACGGATTGGGTGCGTGCTTATTACAGGACAATAGACCAGTATGCTATGCATCCAAGGCTTTAACGAATAGCCAAATTAATCAGCCACAAATAACTAAAGAATTATTAGCAATATGGTTTGGGTTGTCTAAATTTCATAACTATGTTTTTGCGAGATCAGTAATAGTAGAAAGCGACCATAAACCTTTGCTCGCATTAATGAAGAAACCTTTAAATAATGCACCTGCACGCTTACAGCGTATATTATTATCTCTACAAAGATACCAATTTTCACTTACGTATAGACCTGGAAAGGAATTAATTATAGCTGATACTTTATCTCGGGCTTGTCCACCCGTATCACAAAATGATAAAGAATTGGACTTTACAGATCAAATATGTATAGTTCAAGAAGTAAATATTTCGGACGAATACATGCAAAAAGTTAAATCCGAAACATTAAATGATCCCGAATTAATTGAGTTAACGCAAACTTTGCTTAAAGGATGGCCAAATAATAATAAATCATTGCATACGATGATACGCCCCTACAGTAGATTTAAAAGTGAACTAACTGTAGAGGACGGCATAGTGTATAAAAACAACAGCTGCGTAATTCCACATACACTAAGAAAAAACGTGTTAGAGAAAATACATTACAGTCATCTAGGGTATAACAAGTGCATAAAGTTAGCCGAACAATCAGTTTTTGGCCGACTAGGAGAAATGAGTTAAAATTAATGATTGATGGATGTTTTGTTTGTCAAAAGTATGGAGCATCACAACCTTCAGAGCCTTTAAAACCGCATGAAATTCCAGCAGTACCATGGTACAGAGTGGGCTGCGACCTGTTTGAATTAAACGGTGTTCATTATTTGTTAGTTGTGGACTATTATTCAAAATATGTGGAGCTTGAAATTTTAAATCACAATACTACAAGCCATAATATTATAAATAAACTTAAAAATATTTTTGCGAGATTTGGGGTACCTCAATATTTTGTATCAGATGGAGGCCCTCAGTTTACATCAGACCAATTTAAAGTGTTTTCAAAAGAATGGAACTTCGTTCATAAAATCACATCCCCAACTCATAGTGAGTCAAATGGGATGGCCGAACGACACGTACAAACGCTTAAGAAATTAGTTAGGAAAGCAATAGAAGACAATAAAGATATTCACTTAGCTTTATTACAGTTACGTAACACACCTACATTCGGAACTAGTTCCCCAAGTGAAATTTTGATGTCACGTGCTACGAGAAATCCTTTATTGCCAACACCAATTATCAAATTAAAATCGCATGTAATTGACAAAAATGAATATAATCAATTTTTAAATAACAAACAAATAAAACAATCTAATTATTACAACAAGAAGAGAGGTGTTAAGACGCTTTCGATATTAAAACCAAATACCAGGGTATTGGTACAATTAAAACCTAAATCAATTTGGCAACCAGGAAAAATCGTACAAGTTTTAGGTGAACGTAGATACAAAGTATTAGTTGATAATAAAGGAACATATGTTAGAAATAGAATATTTTTAAAACCTTCGTTGATGAGAGATAACCAAGACGAACACCTTAAGAAAAAAGTTTCGTGGTCACCGGTTTTGGACTCGTCAACGAAGGAGGAAGATAAGAGAAATTATGATCTTAAGTTAGGGAAAATACAATTAAATACATTTAAGAATTTGAGTAAGGAGAATGTGAACGATAACAATGTAGAATCTTCACAGTCTCGACGTGTAGGAGATGAAATTCTAAATTATAAGGAAAATGTTAACTTAAACCCAAATACAAATAATTACAAAACTCGTAGTGGTAGGTATTTAAAGCAACCTAAATGGATTAATGATTATATACAATAAATGTATTGTAAGAACAAATTATTTGATTTAAGTTGTTAAAGTAGTATTAGATTTACTTGTTTAATTTAAAAGGGGTAAGGTGTAGTGCAGAGTAAAAATAAGTATGTCGGCAGCGTGGCAGTAACAGTGGCAACAGCGCTGGCGGTATCCATATTATTACACTGGGTAAAGAGTTACTTTACTGTATTCTCAAGTTTGTTAATAAAAGTAATTATAAATCCTATGTTGGCGTTTTAAATAAGATATATACAAATATAAGTGCAACAAGTTGTACTTACAATTTTTGGTAGAAAGTTCAATAATTTGAATTGTAGCATTAAGTTATTGTCGTTATTCATGAAGTAATACTGCTCGGTTTCTACTATTTCTAATGAACAACTTCGACAAGTTTTTGTTGATTTTTCTTCCATGTTTTCGTAAACTTTGTTCAGATTATCCGAAACAGTACCTTCACCCGAATGTCAAATTTTGTACATAAGCTTTTAGATCCAGTAGGACCACTTCTTGTCAGCACCTTTGATATTTGTTCCAAAAATTTTTGTTGCGCTAGTTACCACGAGTTGATTTGTGAGTGGAAGAATTTTTAGCGCTAAATACAAATTTTAAATATTTTTAATTCAAAGCGTCGGTGCCATTTATTCCTCTATAATTACGTATATTATATTGACAACCTTTTTTTTTTTACTTAGTTACCGCTACCCTGATTCATATATCTTAACACTCCTCCTCGATTTAAATTTACAATTCAATGAAAAATAATAAATCGTAACTTAAATATTACAAACTCGGGCCTTAAATTAGTATTTCTAAATTTAACAAATTTTTCTTTACACAACGGTTTAGTAAACATATCCGCAATGCTTTCTAAAGAATAAACATGATTAATAACAAATACCTTATCATAAACTAGATCTTTCAAAAAATGGTTTCTAATGTCAATGTGTTTACTACGTTTTGAGTTCTCGTAACTTTTTGACATAAGAATCGCACTTCTATTGTCAATGTATAATACTGTTTCACAATTAGTATTAAATTCACTTATAACATTTTTTACTTCACCCATGTCTTTTGCTTGAAATTCGTTTTTTAAAGATTTTACTATTACTTCTATTTTTTCTTGATTTCCAGTTAACAAAATGTCATCAACATAATTAATCATTCATAGTCTCACTACAGTACAAACAACAATCATATTTTGACCTTTTGAAATTGTTTTTAATTGCAAAAGTATTAAATCTATCATTCCATACTTTAGGTGATTCTTTTAACCCATAAAGTGCTCGATTAAGTTTTAAAACTTTAGTTTTTACTTTTAACCCATTAGGTGGATAAATATAAATTTCTGATTTTAACTCACCATTAAGAAATGCAGTTGGTATATCTAGTTGTTTAATTATCCAATTCTTTTGTAACGCTTGATTTAACATTATTCTTATAGTAGCCATGCGTGCAACTGGAGCATACAATAGCTCGAAATAATTCTCCTCCTTCAATTGAAAACCTTTTGCTACTAATCTTGCTTTTCTTGTTCCATTTTCTTTTATTTTAAATATCCACTTAGTTTCAATTATGTTTTTATCCTTAGGTGTCTCAGTTTCTTCCCAAGTTTTTAGTTTCTTATGCGAATCTAATTCCTTTTTTATTGCTTTTTTCCATTCACTGATTTGATCTGCTTCTACGTAAGATTTTGGTTCTTCCTGACTACTTAATAAACAATAAGCAAAATATATTTCATATTCATTCATATGCTGTGGAATTTTGACCATTCTTCCAACTTTTGTTTTCGTTATACTATTCCCTTCTTTGTCATCTGTATCTGAACCTTGATCTTCTTGTCTTGTTTTCTCGATTTCATTATATTGTGTTTCGTTATTACTATTCGCTTCTTTTTCTCTACTTCATCACTCACTATTTTATTTTCTCTTTTATCTTTTTCGTTTGTTAAATATTCTGACATAAACTTGACATTTTTCTCATCAAATGTAACATCTCTAGCACAAATTATTTTTCCTTCTTTAAAGTTCCATAAACGATATCCTACTCCACAGTAACCAACCATTATAGACAGTTCTGATCGTGTTGTTAATTTATCTTGCTTAGGGAGTTTAGTTACCCATGCTCGACTTCCAAAAATTCGTAATTTCGATAAATCGTTGCTTACATACCAATTTTTTGCCGATGGTGTAGCAAAGTTTGCAGCAGTTGGGGATCTGTTTAACTCGTATGCAGAACATTGAATCGCTTCTCCCCATAATGTTTTTGGTAGTTTGTCTCTGCAAGTTTTACACGTACTTATCTATTAGTGTTCTATTCATCCTTTCGGAATTGTATACTGTATTTCTATGCCTTTTAACCTACAAAATTTTTTGAAATTATTTGAAGAAAATTCTCTACCATTGTCACATCGTATTCGTTTTGTTTTCATTCCATGTTGGGTTTTAATCAGTTTTATAAAATCAATTATGTGTTGTTCAGCTTCGTTTTTTGACTTTAATAATTTAACAACCACAAAGTGTGAAAAATCATCGATTAAAACTTAAAAATACTTATAACCTTCTTCGGTACTTGGATTAATTGGCCCTAAAATATCTGTGTGTATTAGATCTCCAATTTGTTTTGATTGCTTATATGCAACTGTATAAAACGGTTTCCTTGTTGTTTTTCCTTCTACACATTCTGAACAAACGTTTTCATTAATAGGTAGCCCTAAAGCTTCGAGTCCACGTCTATTCAAATGGCCTAATCTGCGATGCCAAATACTTTTATCTTCATTTATTTTGTAACATTCTTCATATTTATAATTTTCTCTATCAATTTTTAATAAATATAAATTGTTTACGAACTCGCATTTAATTTCAAAATTATTTCCTACTAATTTAGCATTTTCTGATTCAAATTGTAACTTGATTCCTTTGCTTAATAATTGCCTTACGGAAATGAGATTATGTTTTACTCCATCAACAATAAGCGCTGTAAATGACAATTTTCTTCCTTGACAAATACCATGTAATACACTTTTTTTCTTTGCAACCATATTTTCTCCATTAGCTACTCGAATAGTTATTTCATTATTTAACACTTCAATGTCAGTCATAAATTCTTCATTTTCTTTTCTAACTATATGTTGTGTGGCACCAGAATCTAAAATGAACACATTATTCTCGTTTATTTGTGTACTACAGTTTAATGCAATGAAGGATATATCTTGATGCTCGCTGCTTGTTTGATTTGCTCTTTCGTTACTACCATGACCTTGACCTTTATATCTTGAAAATCTTCCACGTTGAAAATTAGGTCTTGTCCTTCTGTATTGTACATTCCCATGCTTTATGCCCTTCCTTTTTACATTTAAAGCAGATAATTTGATGAACTTTTAACGCTACGTCACCTGTTCCATTTTTGTGATTATTTCTTGATTTTAATTTAATTTCTTCGTCTAGTAGTCTCGATTTAACAAAATCCATTGTAACTTCTGTATTTAAAGTTTCTATTGCAGTAATTACTGGATCATATTTTTCATTTAGTGACAACAGCAAATTACATACTTTATCGGATTCTTCGACCTTTGAACCTACATTTTCCAATTCTCTAATTATTTTATCAAATTTAAGGAAATGATCTTCCAGCTTTTCATCTTTTTGTAACTTCAAAACTAACAATTTCTTTTTGAGTGTAAGCTTATTGGTAAATGCACTTTTTAGTTCAAAAATATCTTCTAATGACGACATCATTTGCTTTGCACTTTTTGCATCTTTTACTAAATCTAAATGTTTATCTGTTAAGAATTGTATTATTACTGATCTTGCCTTTGAATCTTTTAATAAAAATTCTTCTTTTTCTTTTTGTCCAGTGTAATCCTTGAGATCCTTTTCTAATGTTACTTTTGTCTGCTTTTCTTCTAGTAACGTCATTACTCAGAATTTCCAATTATTAAAATTTTCGGAGTTTAATTGTGGTAAGCTGAACGTCGCTGGGTTCACCGCCATCACTACTTATGCACGTATTTAAATCACTTAATGTTCAACATGTTCTCTGGGCCCATAACCTTTTATTATTATTTATATCTTTGATGTTTATTAAAGTTTTATTTACTTTAACGTTGATTACAAAAGCAGTTATTTATTCTCTATAATTCCGCGTTTCGCAAAAACCGGCTAATGAATCTATTAATTGGTCAATTTTTGTACAACGGCTATTCATTACAGCTGTTTTCACGGTAGGATCTGCAATACCATTGCATACACACTCAATCATAACATGATCTGGCCAAATCCACGGTCGGTCGATTCTTGTTAACTTAGAAATTTTCTGGCGAGCGTATTCATCGTACGTAGCTTCCGATTCAGAAGTATTTAAGACAGTTTCTTTTAACAGCTCTCCGGAATTTTGTCGACGCGGAAAAGCTGTTGTGATTGCAATTTTAAACTCAGACCAATTACGTTTTGCAGTTGGTGGTCTCCAAGTGTTGTACCAGCGTTTAGCAGAACCTGTTAAATAACTAGAACCATGATCAAAAAGTTAACAGTCGTCCCAACCCACACAGCACAAGCATATCCATTGGATATGAAATGTACACACCAACCATGGATACCGGAGGTGCATCGAACATCCATATTTAATATTATGGAGCAAGGATGGAGGTCCATTGGATATATCATTCCGTCACGGAAAGATCTTCATAGTATGTCCATAGGACCTCCAAGTGGATAAACATTTTACATCCATATGGAGATATATTGAACAGTCATATGAACGTACAAAATACATACATATGGAGGTTCAATGAACATTTAATTAAAGTATAATTCATTAAACATTCATTTTTTTATAGAACCTTCATATGTAGGTAAAATATATGTGCATATCTATATATTAACAAAAAATATGGCCACACGTCAAATAAAGTCAATACAAAATGCCAATAGTGATATTTTCCAGATGCAACAACTCCGGTTGGTCCACAGAAAATATGACCACTTGTTCATTTTCACTCAAACACAATCGAACTTTTTTATTTACACATTCTCTCATTTTTCTAGAGCTTTTATCCATTATTTATATTATAAGAATTCAAATACTTACTAGATTAATGTACAGCAAAAGTAAATTCAAATATGCAAAAATACCTTGTCTTTACCCAATAAACACATCTGTACTGGCAATGTACTCCTTAGCCGGCACTCAGAATGCTGGCAATGTACTAAAATGAAGTACACTGCCGGTAACCAGGTGACACACCGGCCGATATATTGCCGGATGAATCTTGCCAATGCAGAAATTGCATCGAACCAATATCGGCAAGTTATGTATATTAATACAAGTTAAATGCAGAATGCCAGTGAAATCTGTGCAATATAATATGTACTTTGCCATCACATAAATAGTGCGCAATTTTAAAAGCATTGGCAATGTTAGCAACTTAACACAAATTAAATGCATACAATGGTATTATCATTTTTAATTTAATTAATAAAACAATTTGGAAACTTAACATACGATGTCCATATATGTACTGAAAAAAATTTTAAAAATATAAAAAACCTATTTACATTCATTCTGTGCTTATGTTTATTGGCGTCTTTCGTACCCACTACTCCTGGTGTTTATTGCGTGTTGTAAAGCTGCACCACAATTTGAATTTTTTCTTATGGATACTGTAAAATAAAAATTACATTGTAATGCTACTCAAATAACTTATGCACTTTTTTAGCAATTTCTAAACTAAATTTTGAAGTTTTTGAAGTAATTATAAAGAATTGCTTTGTAAATAGTCGTGAAATAAAATACAACATGAAAGTCCAGTTTGGCAGTAATGCACTTGAAATCACATTACGTTAATATACATATAAAGTTAATGTTTTAAGTTTTAACCTATAAACTATAAAATACTCTGAAGCCTCTTACCATAAATTAAATTTAAAATATTTTTACAAATTTGTTTTGCTTGATCCAGACCAATTACTTGGTTAAAACATGTCTCGTTTGCTGTATCTTTTCATCCAACAAAGTAGATTGAATCGATCTAAAAAAAAATTTCAATTAAATAAAACTCAGCAATAAGAATAATGAATTGGGAAATTGTAGAAAACTCACAAACTGGCTATTAGATTACAAATTCCAAAGTCATTATATATTTGCTCAAAAACGTGTTAGTTTTTAGGTTATATATTTATTATTAAGAAATAATTTATATTTGAATTTAATACTTACTTATTTTGTTTACCCATCCATCCTAAATGATGAAAAACAAACACATTTTTTCGAAATTTTAAAGCACAAAATGGTTTGCATACGATAAATACAAGCTAAACAAAAAGCCAAAACCAAAGGCCAAAACGTTTGCGTGTGCAATCTGTGTGCAATCATTCAAGTGGCGATAATATAACATACGCGAAAACCTTGGCGAAAACAAACGAACAACGAAGAAAGTTTAAATTAAACCGCGCCAAGTATTTTTTTTTACTTTTTCAATTTTTCATTAATTTTGTTGTTGCATGTTAAATATTTACTACAAATGTTAAATTTTAGAGAATATAATTATTTCTAAATAATTTTGATAAAAAATAGCAACTCACAAAATTATGTAACATGATACATAAAAAAAAATGTTTCCGAACATAACACTTAAGATAATCCTATTTCACAGATATCCATGAATGTATATAATATGCATATACAATGGATATTAAACTACGGATGTACATCAATGGATATTATATGGATAAACATGTATATCCATTGCATCTCGCGTGCTGTGTGGGAACCCAGTTGAGTACCGACATTCTTTACTCCTTCGATTCGCTGATTTACATCATCTACCAACGGATCCAGTGACGGCAACGCAAATTCAGTATGAAAATTTTCAGAAAACGCCACAGCAGAAACATTTTTATTAACATTTGCTACGGCTGTCAAAAGGGTGGCAAGCCATGGCGGCGGCTCCGAGTTAACAGTAGCTGTAGGCGATGGCACAGCCCCGGATTCTGTGCAATTTACATCACTAACATTAAACGGTGGTTCCGCCATTTTGTTAGACAACACTTCTTTAATTTATTATTAAACTAGTTCAAAAATTCTACTTGAGAGCAAACACGAGCGAATCCCACTTCTGATGTTATAGTATCGTTAAATAACTTAAAGAAAAGCAATATTTTATTATAGTTACTAAAACTTCACATCAAACAAACAATAAGGTGTTGCCACCGAGGATGGGTACAGCAGACTGACTTTCTCAGTTCGGTTCCATACACAGTTGCATTCAGAGTTGCATAAGTATCAGGAGTACGAGTATGTAATTATAACACAGTATAACACTCGCGAATAAATAGTTTAATCGGTAATTTATAAATACCTTGAAATTTTGTTCGCAGACGAACTCTTGGTTATCTTTAGGTCGGTTGGCGTCGGCAGGAACTTCGATAGAAAACCCCAACAATTCGACAAGTTACCGTCGGAAGATTTTCAATAAGCCACCAAGGCGAAGTTAAAGCCGCGTCACACAACTAAACGATTCTACATTACGTAAAAATAAAACTTAAAAGCACGTAAAATTTTTAAAAACCGTACATTCGAACTAGGAAAAACAAACCTCCACTAATTGAACTAAAAATTCACTGTTTTCTACATGACTTCCGCGGATATACATTCAAATCTTAAGGGTTGATTCGCCCCTAACCATAGTACATCTTATTGACTTTCAGTTATTGAAAACTTTTACTTTCTTCCAAAACCACATATCTTTTATAACCTCCGTGTGCGCCCACTCCCATAAAAACTGTGACCGAAATCTTTGTGAAAACAATAACAGTAAAACAAAGACGTGGATAGAAGACGCAAACAGATTTAATTAAGACGTAATAGTAGAGTTTGAAGACGGCCTTTCCCACGACAAGATGCCACTTTCAAAAAAAATTATTAAAATCAAAAGATTTAATTATACTCATAAAAATTAACTTGTTGAAACTATCAGAAGTCATAAATTATAAAAATTAAAGATGACTCAGATCCAAATACGCTAAGAACCTAGTTAATACAATGACCTTTTAAACCAACTTAAAATAAACAAACTGCTAAAATATATTTAATTACAATACTATTTCAAAAGGGAAACATAAATTAGATACAACTGGAATTTTACCAGGACAAAGAAAATGCTAAATGTATGTATGTATGTATGTATATGCAGCGTAATAATTTCGAATTGAATACAAAACTTTACCTACAATTTTGATTCACAAAGCTGAATCTAAATACGTGAACTTTACTTCATTAAATTAACGTGAAATTACTCAAACCGGGTCTTTCACAAAATAAATCGCACAAACTCAAACGACGGTTACATCCTTTTCACTAGTGTTGGGCATAACCGATTTATTTCAATAACCGAATACTCATTACTTGGGTGATTTTAAAAACCGAATGATTATTTGAATTATTATCATTTGAATTGTTTAACAGTGCCCCATCGCATATTTACATTCGTCACGCCATACTCTCCTGATGGTTATTTAATTGAAAATCCAATCTTATAAAAATTTTAACTTCCTACTATTATTTTTTAAATTATATAGAAGTAAACAACTGCCGTCTGATTATAGTCGCACGTTTTGTTTATTATAGTAAAAGTACATATATTGATTATGGATAACTGGATACTACATACTGAATACTGTCGGTTTTTACAATTTGATTGAAATACGTGTGTATATGCATACGTAGTTGCTGGCGCAGGCGTATAGCGTTCCATTATTTTCTATTCGAATACTTTGATGTAATAACCGAATTACAACGATTATTTTGAAAACCGGATGATCGGTTATTTTTCATTCGAATGATCCCATCACTACTTTTCACATTGTAGATTGTAACGTCATCATATGGAAGTGAAGTCTTGAAGTAGAAGTTAGGAAGTAGTGGTTTTTGAAGAACGGTTGTTGCCTTTTACACATGTTTTCAGGTGTCATATCTGTGACCTCTAGCCTTGCACTTCTAATCAGGCTAAGAAACGAAAAGCTTCGCCCACAAGTCTTTTATAAATTACGCAAAGTATTGCATCGTTATACCCAGTATCCGACTTGATGATATAGTTTAGTCATATATTGCATTTAAATGGTTTTTCACCATTGTGTCTACGCATATGTCTTTTCAATAGTTGCATTTGGCTACAACGATAATCACATATACTGCATTTAAATGGTTTTTCACCAGTGTGTGTACGCATATGCCTTTTTAAATCCGTTTTTGTGGTAGAACAGTAATCACAATTATTGCATTTAAATGGCTTTTCACCAGTGTGTGTACGCATATGCCTTTTTAAATGCGTTTTTGTGGTAGAACAGTAATCACATATATTGCATTTAATTGGTTTGTCACCAGTGTGTGTACGCGTATGCCTTCTTAAATCCGACGTGGTGATACAGCAGTGGTCACATATATTACATTTAAATGGTTTTTCACCAGTGTGTTTATACATATGTGTTTTCAATAGTTGCATTTGGCTACCGCGATAATCACATATATTGCATTTAAATGGTTTTTCACCAGTGTGCGTACGCATATGCCTTTTTAAATCCGTCTTGGTGGTAAAACAGTAATCACATATATTGCATTTAAATGGTTTTTCACCAGTGTGTATACGTGTATGCTTTTTTAAATCCGACATGGTGATACAGCAGTGGTCACATATATTGCATTTAAATGGTTTTTCACCAGTGTGTGTACGCATATGCCTTTTTAAATGCGCTTTTGTGGTAGAACAGTAATCACAATTATTGCATTTAAATGGTTTTTCACCAGTGTGTGTACGCATATGCCTTTTTAATTGCGTCTTGATGGTAGAACAGTAATCACATATATTGCATTTAAATGGTTTGTCACCAGTGTGTGTACGCGTATGCCTTCTTAAATCCGACGTGGTGATACAGCAGTGGTCACATATATTACATTTAAATGGTTTTTCACCAGTGTGTTTATACATATGTGTTTTCAATAGTTGCATTTGGCTACCGCGATAATCACATATATTGCATTTAAATGGTTTTTCACCAGTGTGCGTACGCATATGCCTTTTTAAATCCGTCTTGGTGGTAAAACAGTAATCACATATATTGCATTTAAATGGTTTTTCACCAGTGTGTGTACGCATATGCCTTTTTAATTGCGTCTTGATGGTAGAACAGTAATCACATATATTGCATTTAAATGGTTTTTCACCAGTGTGCCTACGCATATGTATTATTAAATTTCCCATTTGGTTACTACTGTAATCACATATATTGCATTTAAATGGTTTTTCACTAGTGTGTATACGCGTATGCGTTTTTAAATCCGACATGGTGATACAGCAGTGGTCACATATATTGCATTTAAATGGTTTTTCTGCATTGTGCCTATGCATATGCCTTTTTAAATTTCCCATTCTATTACTACAGTAATCACATATATTGCATTTAAATGGTTTTTCATGAGTGTGCGTACGCATATGCCTTTTTAAAAGCGTCTTGGTGGTAGAACAGTAATCACATATATTGCATTTAAATGGTTTTTCACCAGTGTGTATACGCATATGCCTATTTAAAGTTTCCAGTTTCTTACTACAGTAATCACATATATTGCATTTAAAAGATTTTCTAGCAGAATGTTGCACTTGCAGATGTCGAATCAAAATTTCCTTTTTGTTAATATTGAAGTTGCAGTTGTAGCAATAAAACAGTTCTGTTTTTGAAGATTCCTCAATGCATACAGCCACATCCTTATTGATTTCCAAGAGATTATCGCTGATGATTTGCAAGTTTGAAAGCTCGACTTTAATGTTATCGGATTGCAACTCGTTTTTAATTATACCTTGTTGTTGTAAGTTTCTTACAGTCGTTTCGGTTTGTAAACACAGTTGCTTAAATTCATATATTTCTTCAATGGCAATCTTACATCTATTACAAGCAATTGGATTTGGAGTGATGCTTAGATCCTGTAAGAAAGATTATGTTACTCGATAAAATATAATCAGTTGTACTTACAATTTTTGGTAGAAAGTTCAATAATTTGAATTGTAGCATTAAGTTATTATCGTTATTCATGAAGTAATACTGCTCGGTTTCTACTATTTCTAATGAACAACTTCGACAAGTTTTTGTTGATTTTTCTTCCATGTTTTCGTAAACTTTGTTCAGATTATCCGAAACAGTACGTTCACCCGAATGTCAAATTTTGTACATAAGCTTTTAGATCCAGTAGGACCACTTCTTGTCGGCACCTTTAATATTTTATCCAAAAATTTTTGTTGCGCTAGTTACCACGAGTTGATTTGAGTGGAATAATTTTTAGCTCTAAATACAAATTTTAAATATTTTTAATTCAAAGTGTCGGTGCCATTCACTTTTTCACGCCCGATGTTATTTTCTTTTTAAATCAATTTTATGCTATTTATGTAATAACAACGGAATACTGTTAAAACAAACTATTTATTTTTAAATTTAAAATTCAATAAAAGTAACTAGAAGTCTTTCAGGATCTCGTGAACTGTGGCGCTGTAATCGGCTTATGTCAAAATGTTGTTATCATTCGTCTTACAAACATTCGCCGGTTTCATCCTAAACGAATCAAATGTCATTTGTATTTTGCTTCAGTTTCGTTCCGTTCGCTTTTCCTAACCTATCTTTGCTTTTGTCGTTTTATTTGTATATTTAGTTTTATTTTTTTAAATAAATTATAGTGTATACAATGGCTACAAATAAAGTTATTCACAGTCAAGGACGTGAAATTATTTGCAACGTCTACAAGTTCATGCTAAACGAAAAGGAACAAGGGCAACTTTCATTACCTTTAAACAACCTGCAAGAAAGAGTTGCAGCTGCTACAGGAGTTGGATTAAGTACGGTGAAGAGAATTATAAAAGAAGCAGATCAAACTCCCGGAGGCAGTAAATTTTCTTCACCAAGAAAATCTTTTAACAAACCAAACCCAAAATCATCCGTAGAAAAATTTGAGGAAGAAATTATTAGAAGGATCATATACACATATGCAGACATTTATCACAAAAGGCCAACGATGAAAGCTGTATTTGAAGAATTAAAAAAAGAAGAGAATATTAATTTCCAAGGTAAATTATCTTCATTTAGAAAATTAGTGCATAAAATTGGTTTTCGTTGGAAAAAGCAGAAGACAATCGCAAGCAGCTAACTGAAAAGTTTGAAATTCGGACCAAACGAATTGAATTTTTACGAAAGTTACAGAAGTATAAAGAAGAAGGTAGAAACATTGTGTACAGTGATGAAACTTACCTGCATAGCTCACATACAGTGCCGAAAAGTTGGGATGACGATAGTCAGAAATGCCTAAAATCACCGGTTGCCAAAGGACAACGTTTGATAATTCTACATGCTGGAGGCAAGAAAGGTTTTGTAGAAAATTCTTTGTTAATTTTTAAGTCTGGACTTAAAACTGGAGATTATCATGACGACATGAACCACAAAAATTTTGTAAAATGGTTAAAAGAAAAGTTTCTTCCGAATGTTCACAAAAATTCTGTTTTGGTGTTAGACAATGCATCTTACCACAATGTTACAATCGAGCCAAATCCAACATTTACGTGGAAAAAAGATGCTATGCAACATTGGTTGTCAGAACGGGCTATTGCATTTGAAATGCAGGACACTAAAATTGAGTTGTATGCTAAAATTCAAAATAATAAACCAAGCAATAAAACTTATGTTGTCGATAAACTCCTAGCAGATCATGGCCATTCGGTACTAAGATTACCACCGTACCATCCAGAACTTAATCCAATTGAGAAAATATGGGCATTGGTGAAGAATCATGTAGCTGTACACAACACAACATTTAAATTGAATGATGTATGGAAACTGGCAGAAGATAAATTCAAGGAAGTTGGTATAACAGAATGGCAAAGTGTTTGTGCTCATGTAGATCTAGTGGAGGCTAATTACATCGAACAGGAATTAATATGTGATAACGTTCCAGAGCTTATTATAAACATAGGTGACGATGAAGATGAAACAGATTATTTTTCTTCTGACGATGATTAATTATATAATTATTAAAATTGTACGTTATGTGTAACACTAATTTTAGTCCTACTTATTTTAAACTGCTATATTTACATCAAAAAACATTTTGTCGCTTTTTAGAATTTATACTATTTACCTTTTAATCAAAATTAAATTGAAATCACAAAAAATTATGTTATTCATGCTTCATTACAGTTTAACTAAGGGCCATTATTATTTCATGTGTATGTAAATATACATAAATATTTGCAATAACAAAATCAAGAAAATAATCTGTATAAAATTTTACATACGGATAATAGTGTCTTTCAAGTATTTACATTGTGTGCGTAACAACTGAAAACAAGAATACATCAGTAGCCGTGCAATCTAAACTTAAATGTGCCTGGCCGACTCGTGTATAAAAAATCTACGAATAATTATAATAAAATGCATAATTACACGTGTTATAAGAACACGATAATACTTCATTTGCAAATACTCAAATTTTGTGTATTTATATTTCTTTTCAATACATCCAAAACCATTGCCTCTAGAGGTTAATCAAATAAATTGTTAACATTTCAATAAACTACGATAATCACATACTGGAAACATCCTTAGTATTCTTGCTTAACTTTGTATTTTAAAAGCATCTAAAACAGTTATAAGTAATAAACAACACAAAACTTTCTACATTAAGCTGTACCTTTGGAAATAAAATTACATTCTGTGTCGATGAAACCGATTTCACACATTAATGCTTTTACAGTGGTATGTTTATAGTTTAAATGCTGAAAATAATTAGAATTGGTTTAATTTAGACATTGAATGTATAAATACCTATGTGATTACTTTTAAATTGTTAGTTTCTTTGTTTGCGGTTTTATAAAATGTAAAACATAACAAACTTTCTAACCTATGTATAGTCGGTAATTTAGATTTCTATAGTGTTTGTCTTTCAAATAGACTAATGTTTTTGAGATTCACTTAGACTTGTCAAATTTTCAATTTTTTACTAATTAATTCCAATTTTCGACTCAAGGTCACAGTTCACGACATAGTGAAACGCCTCTAACATTTATTTCATAGAACGTCAAGCATTACAAACCTTAAAATGATCCGCGAATGTGTAACCTAGTTACGCTGTTTATGCAAAATTTAGATGTGCAACACTGATATAAGTATTTACGAGGTATTGCCACATATGATATCTATGGGTATTGCCCATAATTTTCAAATTAATGCATGTTACATTTTATTTGTAAATAAATTTATAGATTAGATGAAAGTTTCTACTTTTTAATACATTGCAGCTCGTATTAAAACTTTGCTTTAGAATTAAAATTTTTATGAATATCTATATTTCTCTAATGCCTCAATTAACAAATATGTTACATGATATTATCTAAATTAATTAATTAATAAATTAAGATAAGTATTTACTTTTAATATATATTTTTTTTAATTGTCTACCATAGGTAATTAATTAAATATAACTCCGTTTAATTATTTAACAAACTATAGTGAATTAATAGGGTAACGTAATTGTAATTGTGCTCAAAATTTACCTTGCAATTCATAGTCTTCCAAAAATAGAAAAGCACAATCGTCCGGTGTCCAATCTACTGGCCATAATAACAAATCTTCTGCAGCAGCACTCGTTCGAGAATGTGAATTTAATTTCTTTAGGTTATATCTATTATGTCCTAGGTAATTTACAATTCGATAAGGACCTTTTACATCGGAATCCATTTTTGCGTTAGAACTTATGTTTCGGTATAACAGTACAAAGTCACCACGTTGAAATTGTTGTGCTGGTTTACCTCTTTGGTTCGTGTGATTTTCTTGCCTTTTCGCATTTTCTTTTAACCGTCGAGATACCAATGGACGGCGAGTTTGACGAGTGGTACCTGGAAGAACGGTACACGGATGTTTTACGTCTCTAAGATCACTAAGAACTGATCGTATTAACGGAATGGTATTGTCGCAATCTAATAACAGTTGCAAGAGTGATATTCCGGTAGTTTTATTTGGTGTGGTATTGATAATTCATTGGATTTTCCATAATCCGTTCGTCCATTCTGACTTTCTTACACTTTCAACGCGAAGCAAGTTTGCAATTGTACGTATGTAACGTTCTACTTGACCGTTGGCGCGATGTACATACGGCGTAATAGCGTGAACTTCAACGTTCCATTCTTCTAACCATTTCCTCGAAATTTTGTTTTTAAATGCTCCTCCATTGTCTACTATAAGACGTGTAGGTGTGCCCCCGTGTCTATTAAACTATTTACCGCAATACCTTTTATTACACCCACTATCACGTCATTGCGAT
Source organism: Aquatica leii (assembly GCA_035610365.1). NCBI lineage: Eukaryota > Metazoa > Arthropoda > Insecta > Coleoptera > Lampyridae > Aquatica > Aquatica leii. Next base: position 14,370,585 of record CM069438.1, read on the forward strand.
TCCCAAATTTTGCTGAACAAAGATTTACGTTTCGGTTGCACTGTTCAAGTCTTTGATGGGCAAAACATTTGTCAATGTTGTGGTTTGTTTTCTTACAGAAGGTAAAAAACATATCGTTCCTAATTCTTTTTGCAGGGTGGGTTAACGTAGCTTCCGATCCAGAAGTATTTAAGACAGTTTCTTTTAACAGCTCTCCGGAATTTTGTCGACGCGGAAAAGCTGTTGTGATTGCAATTTTAAACTCAGACCAATTACGTTTTGCAGTTGGTGGTCTCCAAGTGTTGTACCAGCGTTTAGCAGAACCTGTTAAATAACTAGAACCATGATCAAAAAGTTAACAGTCGTCCCAACCCAGTTGAGTACCGACATTCTTTACCCCTTCGATTCGCTGATTTACATCATCTACCAACGGATCCAGTGACGGCAACGCAAATTCAGTATGAAAATTTTCAGAAAACGCCACAGCAGAAACATTTTTATTAACATTTGCTACGGCTGTCAAAAGGGTTGCAAGCCATGGTGGCGGCTCCGAGTTAACAGTAGCTGTAGGCGATGGCACAGCCCCGGATTCTGTACAATTTACATCACTAACATTAAACAGTGGTTCCGCCATATTGTTACACAACACTTTTTTAATTTAACTTTTGTTTTATTAAACTAGTTCAAAAATTCTACTTGACAGCAAACACGAGCGAATCCCACTTCTGATGTTATAGTATCGTTAAATAACTTAAAGAAAAGCAATATTTTATTATAGTTACTAAAACTTCACATCAAACAAACAATAAGGTGTTGCCACCGAGGATGGGTACAGCAGACTGACTTTCTCAGTTCGGTTCCATACACAGTTGCATTCAGAGTTGCATAAGTATCAGGAGTACGAGCAGTGTTGTAAATAGATAATTTTTAAATTATATAGATACAGATAAATTTTTTTTCTTGCAAGAATTGTCTAGTATTAGATAATAGATAAACTATTTAAACTTTATATAGATAACAGATAATAGATGAAATAATCTAGTTAGTAATAACGATAGATGGAGTTCATTTGAAGAACTACTATGGAATGTGGGAAATTACTGAAGAAAAACATACATATTGTAACTTGAATTTTACGGAACACTGGATTTTTATAAATTTTATTTAAATAATTTAAATAAAAAATTATATATATACAGATACATATAACTTATATATTTTAGATAGTATATAGATACAGATAAATAGATAAAAAATATGAATCTAGATTAATTTATCTATATAAATTTATATAGATAATTTACAACACTGAGTACGAGTATGTAATTATAACATAGTATAACACTCGCCAATAAATAGTTTAATCTGTAACCCCAACCATTCGACAAGTTACCGTCGGAAGATTTTCAATAAGCCACCAAGACGAAGTTAAAGCCGCGTCGCGTCACACAACTAAACGATTCTACATTACGTAAAAATAAAACTTAAAAGCACGTGAAATTTTTAAAAACCGTACATTCGAACTAGGAAAAACAAACCTCCACTAATTGAACTAAAAATTCACTGTTTTCTATATGACTTCCGCGGATACATTCAAATCTTAAGGGTTGATTCGCCCCTAACCATATTACATCTTATTGACTTTCAGTTATTGAAAACTTTTACTTTCTTCCTAAACCACATATTTTTATAACCTCCGTGTGCGCCCACTCCCATAAATGCTGTGACCGAAATCTTTGTGAAAACAATAACAGTAAAACAAAGACGTGGATAGAAGATGCAAACAGATTTAATTAAGACGTAATAGTAGAGTTCGAAGACGGCCTTTCCCACGACAAGATGCCACGTTAAAAAAAAATTATCAAAATCAAAAGATTTAATTATACTCATAAAAATTAACTTGTTGAAACTATCAGAAGTCATAAATTATAAAAATTTAAGATGAGTCAGATCCAAATACGCTAAGAACGTAGTTATTCCCTGTACGGCGAAAAGATAGAGTTAAGCCCCTCCTTCAATTTTGTATGATAATTTAAACCAATGTATGAAGAGACAAGTTTACACGGCTCAAATTAGTGAAAGCGCGAAAATTCAAACATTATGTAATGTATAATATAGGCATTAAAGATTAAAGTACATAGGAAAAAGTATAATTTTCAATTAATGTACAAAAGTATAAATTTCTACTTATAACAAATAAATACGTTTACAACTTTGTTAATTTAGTTACACCATTTATCAAATAACACTTGGAGGGAACAACTAAACATTTCAAACGCGTATAAGTCATAAGTCATTAAGTTTTTAGTTATTAACAAATTTGACGAACTAAAATTATGACATATTCTATGGGAGTTTAAATAACATTCTGTATAAAAAAATAGGATGATTCAGATAAAGAAGTCATCCTCCACACGAATATACACAAATGTTTTTCAAAGTATTGAAAAATACTATTTCGTCAAATGAATAGATATTACAAAAACTTAAAACTGCGAATAAATTAACCAAAATGTCGAACGTTAAACTCAGGTCAAACTGAAGTATGTTATTTGTTTGTTGTAATACTGACTTGAAAATTTTAACCAACAAAAAAAATTTATTCAAATTTAGCGCCTATTTGATGGGAGGGACTTAACTCTATCTTTTCGCCGTACAGAGAATAATACAATGACCTTTTAAACCAAATTAAAATAAACAAACTGCTAAAATATTGTTGCGTTTTTATTTATTAAAAACTAATTTATTTAAACGACTATAAGTTATACTCAGTTTAATTTTAAAATACTGCTATATTATTGGTTGTTGGTTTTATGCTAACCAATAATATGTCAGTATTTTGAAATTATACTGAGTATTACTTAACTGAGGTTTATACCATGTTTGTAAAATCGGCCCTAACGATGTTTACTTATTTTAGAAATATGTACACTTTTAAATTAATCGAACTAATAATATTTAATGAAAACACTTACACTAATTTATGTATAACCGTTGTATAACACTATCACTTAAGATAAGATAACGTCCTCGGATAGCTTCACACTTGTTTACACTAAAAATCACGTACACGATTATTCTCGGTATATTTATGTACACACACGCGTGCTAACGACTTATTTATTTCCACTTTAATAATCTTCCTAACACTGCTGTATTCGCATTCCAGCAATAACTGACCTACGATCTGTATCGTCGGTATATATACACATACGGAAATCCTTCTCGAGCGTTCCCTATTTTTCGGTATATCTTCTAGAAGATGGATAACAGCTTCTAGAAGGCTCTTGCATTTGCAAATAATTTCTCGAACGTTTCACTGCCCCCTTCTTAGGACTGTTCTGTTCCAGAACAGGAGACTGGATGCGACACCGGTAAAAGGGATCGTGGCGATAGCGGCAGCTTCCTCCATTTCGGCAACTTCCTTGACCATAAAAGTAACAGTCAATGAACTTTTCCTGACCCAATATTCTCCTTGGTTGGTAACTACAGAAAAACACTTGAATGCCTGTTCCTCGGAAGACGACCTCCAACATGTTTCGAACTGTCCTCCAATTCAGTTGATCTAAGCCACAACCAAGCTTGGGTACTGCCAATTTCTTAACATGATGGAACTCCATTTTTCTCTTAAGACTCCATAATGTTCGCCACAGATCTTTGTATAACGGTTTGACACGTGAGTATTTCTTGGTGACCAGATAAAAAACGAAGCGTCCGTCACCACGTAGTCCTAAAACTTTTCCGACTGCCGGTTGCTGTCTTCGTAATTCATCTAGCTTCTTTTTAAACACGACTGCAACCCCTTTGGACATGTCAAGATCCTCGCTCACTCAATGTGCGATGGCGTAATCTTTTTGTGTCTGGAACAAGTCTTGTTGTTCCTCGGTGGTAACTCCGAACCTAGCTTTTCCAGAACCTCCGTATAAGTTCATAAACTTCTCGAACTCCATTTTTTCGATTGGATTCCTGGTTCTGCTACTTATTACTCTGGTTCCGACCTGAACTTGCGCATTGTGGTTGTCGCCAGCAAACGGGGCTAGACGATCGACGTGGACCACTTTTGGCTTGCCACAGGGCGGTTTTCGGATGCGGTATATAACGTCGTTAATACGCTGAACGACTTCATAAGGGCCCTCCCATTGCCTTTGCAGCTTCGACGACAAACCACGTCTCCTTTGAGGGTTATACAAACAGACCATATCGCCACGTTAAAACCCACCATTTTGTGCCTTGACGTAATATCTTGTTTTCATCCTGTCGCTGACAATTTGTGTGTTTTTACGGGCCTCTTCATGTACTTCGTCTAGCCTCTTGGCCAGCTTGCTGACGTAATCTTCTCCAGCGACTTCCTCTTCCGGTTTTCGTCCAAATTGAAGGTCGCATGGCAATCGTATTTCACGACCGAGCATTACACAGGATGGTGTTTGGCCTGTGCTTTCGTGAACGGATGATCGGTATGCCATTAGGAAAAGGTGCAACTACTGATCCCAGTCTCTTTGGTGTTCGGATACTACCTTGGCTAAGTACTTGCCCATTGTTCGATTCATCCGTTCAACCATGCCATCAGATTGGAGATGGAGAGGCGTTGTCCTAGTCTTCTTAATTCCTAACAGCCGGCAAACTTCTAGAAACAGCCCAGACTCAAAAATTGCGGCCTTGATCGGAATGTAATTCCAACGGAACTCCAAACCGGCAGAAAAACTCCTTTACTAATACGTCTGCGACTGTAGCTGCTTTCTGATTGGGTATGGCGTAAGCCTCCGTCCATTTCGTGAAATAATCCATCGCCACCAGGATGTATTTATTTCCCGAATCGGATTCTGGGAACGACCCTGCGATGTCAATCGCTACTCTTTCCAAAGGGCTTCCTACGTTGTATGGTTTCATGGGTGCTTTGCGCTTTCTCGCTGGACCATTTCCTGATGCGCAGACTATGCATTTACGGCACCATTTCATGACGTCCTCTTTGCAGTTCATCCAGTAGAATCGTTCTCGCACTTTACCCAACGTCTTCTTAATGCCAAAGTGTCCTCCTGATGTCCCATCGTGGAGATGCTTTAACACTTCTGACACCCTGCTCTTCGGCACTACCAACTGTAGTCTGTTTCCCGTGCCCTCGCCACTTTCTAGGGATCGCTTAAGCAGACCGTCTTCTACTATCAAAGAATCCCACTGCGCCCAGTACGCTTTGATGTTTCTGCCGAAAGCACTCACTTCTTCCCAGGTTGGTCGTCGCCCGCTTTCTTTCCAGTCCAGGAGTAGTCTAATTTCAGGATCGTCTTCTTGTTCGCGACGTAACTGCTCAGGTTCCCACTCATCATCAACCATAGCAGTTCTCCGCAGGCATTCGACTTTTTCTTCCAGTCGCGAACAATGGCTGCAGTCCGCCGGACATGGTCTTCTGGACAAGGCGTCAGCGTTCCGATGACTGTTTCCGGCACGGTGTTCTGTGTCATAGTCATACTCTTGCAGTCTCGATCCATTTTGCCACTTGTCCTTCTGCGTTACGGAACTGCAGTAGCCATTTTAAAGCGGCGTGGTCTATTCTCAGTAAAAATTTTCGTCCATACAAATACTGTAGAAATGTTCGATGGACTTAACGACTGCTAACAGCTCCCTCCTAATCACGCAATAATTCCTTTCTGACCTGAACAAAACCTTGCTAAAATACGCGATAACCTTTTCTTGTCCATCTTGAACCTGCGAAAGGACCGCGCCTATGGCCAGATTGCTTGCGTCGGTATCCAAAATAAACTTTCCATCTTCTCTTGGATAACTCAGAATCGGCGAAGTGACTAGGGCTTGTTTTAGTTGATTAAAAGAATTTTCGCAGTCTTCATTCCATCTAAATTCTGCTTTTTCTTCGGTTAATTTTGTCAATGGTTTGGCAATATTGGCAAATCCGGGTACAAATCTTCTATAATAAGTACACAACCCAAAGAAACTTCGGACTTGATGTCTGTCGATTGGTCTTGGCCATGCTTGCACTGCTCGGATTTTGTCTGGGTCAGCCCTTACTCCATCTCTAGATACGACGTGGCCAAGGTATTGGACTTCCTTCTTAAATACGTGGCACTTCTTTGGGCTTAGTTTGAGGTTAGCCCCACGTAATCGCTGGAACACTTCCTTCAAGTTGTTCAAGTGTTCTTCAAACGACCTTCCAACCACGATCACGTCGTCCAGGTAAACCAAACACGTCTTTCAAGACAATCCGCGCAAGATGGTCTCCATCAAACGCTCGAACGTTGCAGGAGCATTACACAGGCCGAAGGGCATTACAGTGAACTGCCACAAACCAGTTCCGATCGTAAAAGCTGTTTTTTCACGATCCTTGGGTTCTAATTCTACCTGCCAGTATCCACTCTTTAAATCTAACGTAGAAAACCACTGGGATCCTGACAGGGTGTCTAGCGTATCGTCAATTCTGGGTAAAGAGTAGCTGTCCTTTTTGGTCACGTCGTTTAGCTGCCTGTAGTCTACGCAAAACCTCGTTGATCGATCCTTCTTCTTTACGAGTACCACTGGGGATGCCCATGGGCTACTTGAAGGTTCAATCACACCTTCTCTCTCCATATCCGTAATTATTTGTTTGGCTTCTTCTCTTTTCGCCAAAGGAAGTCTGCGTGGATGTTGTCGTATCGGCCGAGCGTCTCCGGTATTAATTTTATGTTTCACCACGTTAGTTCTTCCTTTGGAGCCACTCTCCAGCGCAAACACATCTTGGTACTCTTGGATCAACACTTTAACTTTAGCCAGCTGGTCTTGGCTGAGGTTTTCGCATTTGGTGGTAAGAATGTCCAATAGATGTTGTGGACACTTTTTCGGCGACGTATCTTCGTTCGACTTCACGCATCTCACAATTTGCGATACTGGCGTGCATTGGCCTACCACGGTCTTCTTTTTCAACGTTACAGGATCTGAATTGATGTTTAAGATCCTTACTGGCATCGTGTTCTTCACTCGTACTAAAGTTCTGCCAACGAGTAGTCCCTTTTCAACTAAGCTGCTCTCCATTGGTTCAATCGCGCATATGTAGCCTTCCCGGAGACTTCCATCCAGGCGTGCCATCACCACACTTTCAGTCCTTGCAGGCAGGGTCACGTCTTCAGTCAATAAGACTCGTACGGCTGCCCTCTCTGACGAATGAAAAGGAATTTCTTCATTGTCGATCTTCAGGACATCGTTCTTCATATCCAAATGGAACCCATACTTCTTTATCACGTCCATTCCCAGGATAACTTCTTCCGTGATGTCGGCTACCAGTACTTGATGGTCGAGTACTCTATTTCCCAAACCAATGGTTACTTTGACTTGTCCGTGAGTAGGTCCCATACAACACATGGATGACTATTATACATACACTAAATATCTACATAAAATATCCACAATACATACATTAGATATCCATAGCTCACCTATGTATATTGAATGGATATACAAATGTCCTCCCAATATCCAATCCATATGAGATATGAAGTGGATATTATCTATGGATATCCAATACAGCACATAGATGACTATTATACCTACATTAAATATCCAAACGTCAGCCCAATATTCAATTCATTGTGATATAATGTATATCCCATAGACATACATGTTCTGATTGTTTCATAGATGCACAAAAATAAAGCATAAGTACATACAAAAAGTTTTATTTATATAAAACATGAGTTATTAAAATGATAAATATGTTAAATGTATAAGATAGGTAGTTCAAATAAAATCAAACACAAATACAGTATAAAGTATAAAATATAAACAAACACTACTTATTAACATTTTTGTCGAATTTGATGTCGCTAGATACAGATGACATTCGTTTCTCCCTAAATAAAAAAAAAGTTAAAATTATTTGCAAAACGATTGAAGTAATAAAGAATTGATTCATGATAAAATAGTTAATAAAACTGAACATAATTGCTTCAAAATGCTACAAAAATACACTACATCTTAACTTCCAAAAATAATTGAAAATTTGAATTAATGTAGATGCAAGATAGGTACTTACGAAAATAGTAAAAAAAAACCTTACTGATTTTGACTCCTCGTGCTGGCATGGCAAAGCCAATTCTTAACACTATCTATAACATCTTTTTTAATGAAAGCACTTCCTCCAGAATTACTTCGAACGCTCTCTAAAAATACATAACGATAAAGATATAAACATTTTTTAAAAATTCTAAAAGAACTTTACAGTAGAATAAAAATAACCAATCTAACAAAATTTAATTAAATGACAAAGAAATAAACTGTCAAGCAATACATAGTTGGGGTGGTTTGTGCATAGTTGTTTTTAGCTGATTTTTGCAGTAATGTAGAACTTTGTATAATTTTATTAATTAATATGTTGTGAACTATGATTAGACTTAAATTATAATAAATAATTGACTAATTGATAATTCAAGATGAAATAGAACCACTTACTCAGAAAGTCTTAAATTGGAAAATTTCTTTTTCTTTTTTCCCCCAACCCAACTGAACATGGCAGCAAGTTTGTCCGTAAACAGCATTCTTAAAATCAATTTAGTGATTACATCCACCTTGCATCCTCCAATAAGACTTAAAGCAGATATCTAAAATTGAAAATCTTTTTTAGAATAAGCAACCAATTTGTAAAAAATAATAAGATTTAATAAAGATTGTTCGAGCTGTATGTGGGAATTGCTTCTAACACTAATAGTGCATGCATGTAGTTAGAACAAAATGAAATTCTAGGTGACAAATTTATAACTTAAATCATTTAGTATGAATAGTAATTGATACTTCTGTAGCGAGTAACCGCCAAGTGTTTTCTTTTAAGTCTTTTAGGCATTACAAAATATAATTAACGTCCACAAAAATTAACGGAAATATAAAACCGTAGAATGAATTTTATAGGTTAGAAAACGCAGGTTAAAGTACTTATAAACAAACGCTATAATAAAGTAAAGCAAAGCTACAAATGAAAGTAACGACTTACTTATAATTACAGCATCCTGGAAATGTACCAATTTATTATACCAAACATACAATTCAAATACAAAATTAATCACGTTACGTTTGGTTATGGGTTACATGAGTTGCACATGGGTTACACCTTCAACACGTCATACGAACGCACACGATACTGCAAAGCAAAGCAAAGTTGTTCGATTCGGGCGCTGTCGGTTGCGCTTCCTGTCATCGAATACAATGTCGAATACTCATGAGAAGTTACGCCAAAATAAATGCTGCTTATTTGAAATTAAAAATAACAGAACCTAACACGCGTAATCGTTATTTTATTTATCGTAAATTACTAACTTTGTATTTTATATTATGAGCTCAAATTCGATTAGATAAATGTATGTATTCATTATCAAGAAATATCTGCTAGATGTATAGTGGATATTCCATAACGGCAATAATATTATATCTATAACAAACATTTTATAGATATACAGGGGATATAGCTGGTACAAATCGTTTTCAACAATAATTAATATTTATTTTACGATTAATCATTATTTATGCTTAAACTATGACAATGCAACAAATTTAATAATTTTTTATGATCAATTAAGTGACGCGATTCATATCCATTTACTTTAGCCAATGTATATCCATTCCATATCAGTAAGGATATGTATCTGTTATGGATGTTGTGGTAATCTAAAGGATATCCACTGTATGTTATGTGTTGTATGGGGTATTTCGTCGCCCGTCGCCGTTCGAAGTCGTACTGTTACTAGTAATGTCTTCTCGTTTACCACTAACATGTCAGGACGAATGATGGTCTTCGTCGCTCCTGTGTCAACCAGTAACTGAACGCTTCTCCCATTAATCTTGCCATCGAGATAAATGCTATGAAATTGCTCCCTAGGCGATGTCATTTGGATTGTAATCTCCGGAGTCTGACTAGATGAGATTACTTTTTGTCTCTTTTGCTCGCCTCGTTCCAAATTATCGAGCGCTCTTCTTGTCCTCTTCTTAAGTTTAGCACGATGCCGTCGTACATGGCCTATTTCATCGCAGTTCAAAGCTGTCACTCCTTTTTCCCGAAGTATTCGTCGCGCTATCTCCTCGATGCTTTCCAGTGTCTGCGCGGGTACATCTGTAGCACAGCAGAGTCTATGATCATCTCGTAGCGATGCTTGTTTTGCTACTTCAAACTCCAAAGCATGCACCAAAGCGTCATCCAATGTCTTCAGTAGAGCTAACCGGAGAGTTTGCTGCGTTTCGTTGTCTCGGAGGCCGTCTACAAAGGTTTGAATCGCCAACTGCTCCAAGAAGGTATCTGGTGCTGTAGGATACGCAAACCGTGTTAATCTGGCAATGTCAGCCTCAAACTCTTGAAGACTTTCGGCAGCTTTTTGAACCCGACTTTTAATTTGAGCCTGGTATACTTGTTGAAGATGAGCATCTCCATATCTCATTTCTAAGCGTGAAATTAAAAGTTCGTAATTTCCTTGTAGGTGGTCAGGAACAGTTTGTAATATTCCAAGCGCTTCTCCACGTAAGGACACTATTAAAGACGTCGCTTTCTGCTTGTTGCTCCAACCATTAGCAGTAGCTGCGGCTACAAACTGCTTGTAGTAGGTTGACCATGGAACTTTACCATCAAAATTCGGAGGTACAACTTTGAACTTATGAGTGTTTTCTTCTCGATGGTCGATTATTAAATCTTCACTCGTGACGCTTTCTTCCCCGTGACAATTCATTTGGTTCATTCTCTCTTCAAGCAGTTGTATTCTTTCTTTCAATTTTTCTTCTAACTTTTGTTCTAATTTGTCTTCTACTTCTTCTATTTTGTCATTCACAGATTCGCAAATTTTTTCTTTTAAATTTAACATATCTGCTTGAGTTTCTTCTTGCACAATTTTGATTTGATTTTCTATGCTCATTTGTATTTCTTCTTTTAATCGTCTAGAATTTTCCATCAACTTTTCTTCTATTTTCTGGGTATTTTCAAATAATTTTTCTTCAATTTTCTGAGAATTTTCTTCCAATTTCTGCGAATTTTCGTAAAACTTTTCTTCCATTTTTCTAGAATTTTCGGACAGTTTTGCTTCGATGTTCTGAGAATTTTCGCCCATTTTCCTATTATTTTCTTCCATATTTTTATTCATCGATTCGAGAATTTCAAATATTTTTGAATCCATTTTTCCTTTTTGCAAACGCGTCACCGGCATAAATTTAAATATAACAGGAATATAAAGTTTAAATACACTACTTTTTAAAATGCAGTTTTTGTATAACACAAAATTTGAATAACGATCCACTTGTTAATATAAAACTACTAGTGTACGGAAACGAATTTAATTAATATCGCGATTATTTGAATGTATTAAACAATGTTGCTTGATGCGAAGTAATAACATTCTGCTGAACTTTAATTGTTTATTATTTTAAAACGAATTCGTTTCAAAATAATAAACAATGAAAGATCAGCAGAATGTTATTACTTCGCATAATATCGCGATCACGCACTTGTTAATAGAAAAAGTTTAATAAACACTATTTTATACTTTATAAATAAACACGCGTATCGCGAACTAAACGCAATTAATGTTCTTACTACGGGAGCGATATTAGATTACTTAATAGTATTTACACTAAAAAAAAATCGCGAACCTTACACGGTGACACCAATGTTGCGTTTTTATTTATTAAAAAGACTAAAACGATGTTTACTTATTCTAGAAATATGTACACTTTTAAATTAATCGAACTAATTAAATCTAATAATATTTAATGAAAACACTTACACAAATTTATGTATAACCGTTGTATAACACTATCACTTAAGATAAGATAATAACGTCCTCGGATAGCTTCACACTTGTTTACACTAAAAATCACGTACACTATTATTTTCGGTATATTTAGGTACACACACGCGTGCTAACGACTTATTTATTTCCACTTTAATAATCGTCTTAACACTGCTGTATTCGCATTCCAGCAATAACTGACCTACGATCTGTCTCGTCGGTATATATACACATACGGAAATCCTTCTCGAGCGTCCCCTATTTTTCGGTATATCTTCTAGAAAATGGATAACAGCTTCCAGAAGGCTCTTGCATTTGCAAATAATTTCTCAAACGTTTCAATATATTTAATTACAATACTATCTCAAAAAAAAAACATAAATTAGATACAACTGGAATTTTAGCAGGACAAAGAAAATGCTAAATGTATGTATGAATATGCAGCGTAATAATTTCGAATGGAATACAAAACGTTACCTACAATTTTGATTCACACAGCTGAATCTAAAAACGTGAACACGAAACAGCTAAAATCAACGCAAATACCGGGTCTTTCATAAAATAAATCGCACAAACTCAAACGACGGTTACATCCTTTTCACTAGTGTTGAGCATAACCGATTTATTTCAATAACCGAATACTCATGTACTTGGGTGATTTCAAAAACCGAATGATTATTTGAATTATCGTTTGAATTGTTTAACAGTGCTCAATCGCATATTTACATTCGTCACGTCATACTCTCCTGATGGTTATTTAATTGAAAATCCAATCTTATAAAAATTTTAACTTCCTACTATTCTTTTTTAAATTACATAGAAGTAAACAACTGCCGTCTGATTATAGTCGCACATATTTTGTTTTATTATAGTAAAAGTACATATATTGATTATGAATAAGTGGATACTACATACTGAATACTGTCGGTTTTTATAATTTGATTGAAATACGTGTGTATATGCATACGCAGTTGCCGGCGTAGGCGTATAGTTTTCGATTATTTTCTATTCGAATACTTCGATGTAATAACCGAATTACAACGATTATTTTGAAAACCGGATGATCGGTTATTTTTCATTCGAATGATCCCATCACTACTTTTCACATTGTAGATTGTAACGTCATCATATGGAAGTGAAGTCTTGAAGTAGAAGTTAGGAAGTAGTGGTTTTTGAAGAACAGTTGTTGCCTTTTACACATGTTTTCAGGTGTCATATCTGTGACCTCTAGACTTGCACTTCTAATCAGGCTAAGAAACGAAAAGCTCCGCCCACAAGTCTTTTATAAATTACGCAAAGTATTGCATCGTTATTCCCAGTATCCGACTTGATGATATAGTTTAGTCATATATTGCATTTAAATGGTTTTTCACCATTGTGTCTACGCATATGTCTTTTCAATAGTTGCATTTGGCTACAACGATAATCACATATACTGCATTTAAATGGTTTTTCACCAGTGTGTGTACGCATATGCCTTTTTAAATCCGTTTTTGTGGTAGAACAGTAATCACAATTATTGCATTTAAATGGCTTTTCACCAGTGTGTGTACGCATATGCACTTTTAAATGCGTTTTTGTGGTAGAACAGTAATCACATATATTGCATTTAATTGGTTTGTCACCAGTGTGTGTACGCGTATGCCTTCTTAAATCCGACGTGGTGATACAGCAGTGGTCACATATATTACATTTAAATGGTTTTTCACCAGTGTGTTTATACATATGTGTTTTCAATAGTTGCATTTGGCTACCGCGATAATCACATATATTGCATTTAAATGGTTTTTCACCAGCGTGCGTACGCATATGCCTTTTTAAATCCGTCTTGGTGGTAAAACAGTAATCACATATATTGCATTTAAATGGTTTTTCACCAGTGTGTATACGTGTATGCTTTTTTAAATCCGACATGGTGATACAGCAGTGGTCACATATATTGCATTTAAATGGTTTTTCACCAGTGTGTGTATGCATATGCCTTTTTAAATGCGTTTTTGTGGTAGAACAGTAATCACAATTATTGCATTTAAATGGTTTTTCACCAGTGTGTGTACGCATATGCCTTTTTAATTGCGTCTTGATGGTAGAACAGTAATCACATATATTGCATTTAAATGGTTTGTCACCAGTGTGTGTACGCGTATGCCTTCTTAAATCCGACGTGGTGATACAGCAGTGGTCACATATATTACATTTAAATGGTTTTTCACCAGTGTGTTTATACATATGTGTTTTCAATAGTTGCATTTGGCTACCGCGATAATCACATATATTGCATTTAAATGGTTTTTCACCAGTGTGCGTACGCATATGCCTTTTTAAATCCGTCTTGGTGGTAAAACAGTAATCACATATATTGCATTTAAATGGTTTTTCACCAGTGTGTGTACGCATATGCCTTTTTAATTGCGTCTTGATGGTAGAACAGTAATCACATATATTGCATTTAAATGGTTTTTCACCAGTTTGCCTACGCATATGTATTATTAAATTTCCCATTTGGTTACTACTGTAATCACATATATTGCATTTAAATGGTTTTTCACTAGTGTGTATATGCGTATGCGTTTTTAAATCCGACATGGTGATACAGCAGTGGTCACATATATTGCATTTAAATGGTTTTTCTGCATTGTGCCTATGCATATGCCTTTTTAAATTTTCCATTCTATTACTACAGTAATCACATATATTGCATTTAAATGGTTTTTCACCAGTGTGTATACGCATATGCCTATTTAAAGTTTCCACTTTCTTACTACAGTAATCACATATATTGCATTTAAAAGGTTTTCTAGCAGAATGTTGCACTTGCAGATGTCGAATCAAAATTTCCTTTTTGTTAGTATTGAAGTTGCAGTTGTAGCAATAAAACAGTTCTGTTTTTGAAGATTCCTCAATGCATACAGCCACATCCTTATTGATTTCCAAGAGATTATCGCTGATGATTTGCAAGTTTGAAAGCTCGACTTTAATGTTATCGGATTGCAACTCGTTTTTAATTATACCTTGTTGTTGTAAGTTTCTTACAGTCGTTTCGGTTTGTAAACACAGTTGCTTAAATTCATATATTTCTTCAATGGCAATCTTACATCTATTACAAGCAATTGGATTTGGAGTGATGCTTAGATCCTGTAAGAAAGATTATGTTACTCGATAAAATATAATCAGTTGTACTTACAATTTTTGGTAGAAAGTTCAATAATTTGAATTGTAGCATTAAGTTATTATCGTTATTCATGAAGTAATACTGCTCGGTTTCTACTATTTCTAATGAACAACTTCGACAAGTTTTTGTTGATTTTTCTTCCATGTTTTCCTGATGTTTTCGTAAACTTTGTTCAGATTATCCGAAACAGTACGTTCACCCGAATGTCAAATTTTGTACATAAGCTTTTAGATCCAGTAGGACCACTTCTTGTCGGCACCTTTGATATTTGTTCCAAAAATTTTTGTTGCGCTAGTTACCACGAGTTGATTTGAGTGGAAGAATTTTTAGCGCTAAATACAAATTTTAAATATTTTTAATTCAAAGCGTCGGTGCCATTCACTTTTTCACGCCCGATGTTATTTTCTTTTTAAATCAATTTTATGCTATTTATGTAATAACAACGGAATACTGTTAAAACAAACTATTTATTTTTAAATTTTAAATTCAATAAAAGTAAGTAACATTTATTTCATAGAACGTCAAGCATTACAAACCTTAAAATGATCCGCGAACGTGTAACCTAGTTACGCTGTCAATGCAAAATTTAGATGTGCAACACTGATATAAGTATTTACGAAGTATTGCCACATATGATATCTATGGGTATTGCCCATAATTTTCAAATTAATGCATGTTACATTTTATTTGTAAATAAATTTATAGATTAGATGAAAGTTTCTACTTTTTAATACAATGCAGCTCGTATTAAAAGTTTGCTTTAGAATTAAAATTTTTATAAATAGCTATATTTCTCTAATGCTTAAATTAACACGTATGTTATTAGTTATATTACAAATATGTTACATGATATTATCTAAATTAATTAATTAAATATAACTCCGTTTAATTATTTAACAAACTATAGTGAATTAATAGGGTAACGTAATCGTAATTGTGCTCAAAATTTACCTTGCAATTCATAGTCTTCCAAAAATAGAAAAGCACAATCGTCCGGTGTCCAATCTACTGGCCATAACAACAAATCTCCTGCAGCAGCACTCGTTCGAGAATGTGAATTTAATTTCTTTAGGTTATATCTATTGATGTCCTAGGTAATTTACAATTCGATAAGGACCTTTTACATCGGAATCCATTTTTGCGTTAGAACTTATGTTTCGGTATAACAGTACAAAGTCACCACGTTGAAATTGTTGTGCTGGTTTACCCCTTTAGTTCGTGCGATTTTCTTGCCTTTTCGCATTTTCTTTTAACCGTCGAGATACCAATTGACGGCGAGTTTGACAAATGGTACCTAGAAGAACGGTACACGGATGTTTTACGTCTCTAAGATCACTAAGAACTGATCGTATTAACGGAATGGTATTGTCGCAATCTAATAACAGTTGCAAGAGGGATATTCCGGTAGTTTTATTTGGTGTGGTATTGATAATTCATTGGATTTTCCATAATCCGTTCGTCCATTCTGACTTTCTTACACTTTCAACGCAAAGCAAGTTTGCAATTGCGATTCCCAAATTTTGCTGAACAAAGATTTACGTTTCGGTTGCACTGTTCAAGTCTTTGATGGGCAAAACATTTGTCAATGTTGTGGTTTGTTTTCTTACAGAAGGTAAAATACATATCGTTCCTAATTCTTTTTGCAGGGTGGGTTAACTCCCTAGTATTATTATAAACAATTTTACGGGGACAACTAGCTTGTAAATGTTCAAAAGACCCACACTTAAAGCACGATTTGCGATTATTCGGAACACGGCGTGAATCGTTCATATTACTGACTGTACGCATAGAAATATTGCAGTCCGAATTCCGCGTTTTGCGAAAACCGGCTAATCAATCTATTAATTGGTCAATTTTTGTACAACGACTATTCATTACAGCTGTTTTCACGGTAGAATCTGCAATACCATCGCATACACACTCAATCATAATATGATCTGGCCAAATCCACGATCGGTCGATTCTTGTTAACTTAGAAATTTTCTGGCGAGCGTATTCATCGTACGTAGCTTCCGATCCAGAAGTATTTAAGACAGTTTCTTTTAACAGCTCTCCGGAATTTTGTCGACGCGGAAAAGCTGTTGTGATTGCAATTTTAAACTCAGACCAATTACGTTTTGCAGTTGGTGGTCTCCAAGTGTTGTACCAGCGTTTAGTAGAACCTGTTAAATAACCAGAACCGTGAACAAGAAGTTTTCGGTCGTCCCAAGCCAGTTGAGTGCCGACATCGTCTACCCCTTCGATCCACTGATTTACATCATTTACCAACTGATCCAGTGACGACAACGCAAATTCAGTATGAAAATTTTCAGGAAACGGCACAGCAGAAACATTTATATTAACATTTGCTACGGCTGTCAGAAGGGTGGCAAGCCATGGCGGCGGCTTCGAGTTAGCAGTAGCTGTAGGCGATAGCACAGCCCCGGATTCTGTGCAATTTACATCACTAACATTAAACGGTGGTTCCACCATATTGTTACACAACGCTTCTTTAATTTGACTTTTGTTTTATTAAACTAGTTCAAAAATTCTACTTGAGAGCAAACACGAGCGAATCCCACTTCTGATGTTATAGTATCGTTAAATAACTTAAAGAAAAGCAATATTTTATTATAGTTACTAAAACTTCACATCAAACAAACAATAAGGTGTTGCCACCGAGGATGGGTACAGCAGACTGACTTTCTCAGTTCGGTTCCATACACAGTTGCATTCAGAGTTGCATAAGTATCAGGAGTACGAGTATGTAATTATAACACAGTATAACACTCGCGAATAAATAGTTTAATCAGTAATTTATAAATACCTTGAAATTTTGTTCGCAGACGAACTCTTGGTTATCTTTAGGCCGGTTGGCGTCGGCAGGAACTTCGATAGAGAACCCCAACCATTCGACAAGTTACCGTCGGAAGATTTTCAATAAGCCACCAAGACGAAGTTAAAGCCGCGTCACACAACTAAACGATTCTACATTACGTAAAAATAAAACTTAAAAGCACGTGAAATTTTTAAAAACCGTACATTCGAACTAGGAAAAACAAACCTCCACTAATTGAACTAAAAATTCACTGTTTTCTATATGACTTCCGCGGATACATTCAAATCTTAAGGGTTGATTCGCCCCTAACCATACTACATCTTATTGACTTTCACTAATTGAAAACTTTTACTTTCTTCCAATACCACATATCTTAACCTCCGTGTGCGCCCACTACCATAAATGCTGTGACCGAAATCTTTGTGAAAACAAAAACAGTAAAACAAAGACGTGGATAGAAGATGCAAACAGATTTAATTAAGACGTAATAGAAGAGTTCGAAGACGGCCTTTCCCACGACAAGATGCCACGTTCAAAAAAAATTATCAAAATCAAAAGATTTAATTATACTCATAAAAATTAACTTGTTGAAACTATCAGAAGTCATAAATAAAACGTACACCACCCCAATTATCAATAATAAAGGATTTAGTACCGCATACTTGTTTTATTCCATCCGTGGCGTAGCCGTCCAGGTGTCGACAATCCGACACGGGAGCACCACCACTACAAAACTATCAGAAGTCATAAATTATAAAAATTAAACATGACTCAGATCCAAATACGCTAAGAACGTAGTTAATACAATGACCTTTTAAACCAACTTAAAATAAACAAACTGCTAAAATATATTTAATTACAATACTATCTCAAAAGGGAAACATAAATTAGATACAACTGGTATTTTACCAGGACAAAGAAAATGCTAAATGTATGTATGTATGTATATGCAGCGTAATAATTTCGAATTGAATACAAAACTTTACCTACAATTTTGATTCACAAAACTGAATTTAAAAACGTGAACTTTACTTCATTAAATTAACGTGAAATTACTCAAACAATTCCGAAGTACACGAAACAGCTAAAATCAACGCAAATACCGGGTCTTTCACAAAATAAATCGCACAAACTCAAACGACGGTTACATCCTTTTCACTAGTGTTGGGCATAACCGATTTATTTCAATAACCGAATACTCAGTACTTGGGTGATTTCAAAAACCGAATGATTATTTGAATTATTATCATTTGAATTATTTAACAGTGCTCAATCGCATATTTACATTAGTCACACCATACTCTCCTGATGGTTATTTAATTGAAAATCCAATCTTATAAAACTTTTAACTTCCTACTATTATTTTTTAAATTATATAGAAGTAAACAACTGCCGTCTGATTATAGTCGCACGTTTTGTTTTATTATAGTAAAAGTATAGTCCAAATTTTCTAACTTTGAAAGTGCGTCATAACTGACGTCACTTTTAATGTAAATGCCACTACCAAAGTATCAATTCAACTAATAATTACTAAATTATTATTTTAGTTTTTTTGGTAGAAAAATATAAATATTCTTGACATATTTTCTTTAAATATGGCAAATAGATAATCTTTTGTATAAAACACGAGTATTTAGAATAAGCAAAGCTATTCAAAATTATAACAACAGTAAATGTTTTATTTGTCAAGTTGGTACCGGTAGCGGAGATGCCGGTTTGAAAGTATCATATTTATTCTCATTCTAACCTCGCTTTTGTGTTATTTAATTTTGTTCATTTCTTGCCTATTTCTTGTTATCAATCAGTTCTTTTTAGAACTCTACTACCGTTCTGTTAATAATTACGCGCTGTGTTCATTAAATATGCCCAAAGCACTACAACAACAATCAAGAGAACTTGTAAGTCTTTTGATTAATTATTTCGAACAGGAGAAGAATAACGGGGGACCGCTTTTGTCACTAAATTGTGTTCGTGAAGTAATTATCTATATTGTTTCCTAAAATTGTATTATCTGTTAAGTTTTCAATTGCATTAGCGCGTTTGTCAAGCACTGCAAATTAGTATGACTACCGTAAGTGGTATATCAGCTGCTGCAAAACGTAATGAAGTGTTATCCGGTCCTAGCAAACACAGGCAACGACAACAACCAGTACGTAGCATAGATACTTTTACTAGTACAGCAATTAGGAATGCAGTATACAAGATGTATCAAGAAAGTAAGTTTAATTTACTAAAAGAATTTATTTACACTTACTTTCGTTTATAGAACAACATATTACAGTAGCTACTTTATTAAATCACCTCAATCAACACGATATTTACAATGGAAGCAAATTAACGTTATGTAAGATATTACATGATATCGGTTTTCAATGGAAGAAGGATAATCCACGAAGAGGATTCATGGAATTGCCATATGTAGCATTACTTCGTGTGAGTTTTTTTAAAGAATACGTTCGTAACCTAAACAATCACTTTTGGGAATTTGTGTATTTAGACGAAACTTGGATTTATGAGAATGGTACAATCACCCGATCATGACAAGATAATCGTGTAAAAAGTGTTAAGAAAATTAAGGGCGAAGGAAAACGGTTTGTACAAACAACCTTTTAATTGTTTTATACTTAATTGCTAATTTGCAGGTATATTGTAGTACATGCAGGTAACAAAAATGGTTTTATTCCTGGAGCATCTTAAGTTTTTTCTTTTAATACAAAAAACCCAGATTATCATGGAGAAATGAATCAAAATAATTTTTTTCAATGGTTTGAGAATCAGCTGTTAAAAAATCTAAAGAATCCATCTCTTATTATTATGGATAATGCTCGATACCATAGTTCAGTTGAAAAAACTACTCCGACAGCAACATGAAAGAAAATCGAGATACAGAATTGGCTTACAACTAATGAAATAACATATGACCCAGACTTGAAACCACAACTATTGTCATTAGTGAAAAAGTGAGTTCATTGCAATCCAGTATTTTCTTATTAATAAATAAATTTTAGACATATACCACCAAAAAAATACATTGTTGATTAGCTGGCCGAAAAATATAAACATAAAGTGCTTCGCTTGCCTCCATACCATTGCATTTTCAACCCTATTGAACACATTTGGGGTATAGCTAAAAATTATTTCAATAGGCATATAGGAAGAGATGGTAACGGTATGAATAATGCAGTTCGTATGTGGCATGAATCGTTAAATCATGTTACACCAGTGATATGGTCAAATTCAATTAGTCACTGCGAAAAAAATGTACAAGACTGGTGGTATCGAGAAGTAGGTTTTGACCAGGAAGATGTTCAACCTTTAATAATAAATTTAAATGAGAGCGACGATAGTAGTGAACAAGACTCCGACACTGAGTAGGTTCCTATACATTCTATATTTGAATTCGTTTCTGTGAATATTCATGTTAAAACCAATTGTATAATGAAATCAAATAATTAAAATATGTGTAATTTAACGTTTAATTTCATTTTATCCTGTCGAGTAGGTAATTCCTATGTAAATTTAGAATTATTGTAGTTTTGTTGTAGGTATTTATGTTTAGATGTCGATCAATTAATCAAATCTTCAATTTTTTGTGAAGTACACATAAGGAGAATAATAAGTTATTTATATAAAAACTAAAAGTTTGTTGTAACATACTAAAAATAAGGTTACATTTAATAACCTAATTCGTTGAC
The DNA here is from genome assembly GCA_035610365.1 of Aquatica leii. Lineage (NCBI taxonomy): Eukaryota > Metazoa > Arthropoda > Insecta > Coleoptera > Lampyridae > Aquatica > Aquatica leii. The sequence continues at coordinate 14,391,984 of CM069438.1, forward strand.
GTTTGCACACAACTTAAAAAAAGCTGGCAACCATGTATTCATTTTCATTGATAACGCACTTTCAAACTTATAATAATTTAAGTATACATATATTGATTATGGATAACTGGATACTACATACTGAATGCTGTAGGTTTTTATAATTTGATTGAAATACGTGTGTATATGCATACGCAGTTACTGGCGCAGGCGTATAGCGTTCCATTATTTTCTATTCGAATACTTTGATGTAATAACCGAATTACAACGATTATTTTGAAAACCGGATGATCGGTTATTTTTCATTCGAATGATCCCATCACTACTTTTCACATTGTAGATTGTAACGTCATCATATGGAAGTGAAGTCTTGAAGTAGAAGTTAAGAAGTAGTGGTTTTTGAAGAACAGTTGTTGCCTTTTACACATGTTTTTAGGTGTCATATCTGTGACGTCTAGCCTTGCACTTCTAATCAGGCTAAGAAACGAAAAGCTCCGCCCACAAGTCTTTTATAAATTACGCAAAGTATTGCATCGTTATTCCCAGTATCCGACTTGATGATATAGTTTAGTCATATATTGCATTTAAATGGTTTTTCACCATTGTGTCTACGCATATGTCTTTTCAATAGTTGCATTTGGCTACAACGATAATCACATATACTGCATTTAAATGGTTTTTCACCAGTGTGTGTACGCATATGCGTTTTTAAATGCGTTTTTGTGGTAGAACAGTACTCACAATTATTGCATTTAAATGGTTTTTCACAAGTGTGTGTACGCATATGCCTTTTTAATTGCGTCTTGGTGGTAGAACAGTAATCACATATATTGCATTTAATTGGTTTGTCATCAGTGTGTGTACGCGTATGCCTTTTTAAGTCCGACGTGGTGATACAGCAGTGGTCACATATATTGCATTTAAATGGTTTTTCACCAGTGTGTTTACGCATATGAGTTTTCAATCGGTGCGCACGGCTACAGCGATAAACACATATATTGCATTTGAATGGTTTTTCGCCAATGTGCGTACGCATATGCACTTTTAAATATGACTGGTGAATAGTACAATAATTACATACATATATTACATTTAAATGGTTTTTCTGTAGTGTGCCTACGCATATGCGCTTTTAAATTTCCCATTTGGTTACTACAGTAATCACATATACTGCATTTAAATGGTTTTTCTGGTTTTTCACCAGTGTGCTTACGCATATGCCTTCTTAAATTTACAATTTGGTTACTGCAGTAATCACATATATTGCATTTGAATGGTTTTTCATCAGTGTGCGTACGCATATGCCTTTTTAAAAGCGTGTTGGTGGTAGAACAGTAATCACATATATTGCATTTATATGGTTTTTCACCAGTGTGTGTACGCGTATGCTTTTTTAAATCCGACGTGGAGATACAGCAGTAGTCACATATATTACATTTAAATGGTTTTTCACCAGTGTGTTTACACATATGTGTTTTCAATAGATACATTTGGCTACCGCGATAATCACATATATTGCATTTAAATGGTTTTTCACCAGTGTGCGTACGCATATGGCTTTTTAAACTCGTCTTGGTGGTAGAACAGTAATCACATATATTGCATTTAAATGGTTTTTCACCAGTGTGTATGCGCGTATGCTTTTTTAAATTCGACATAGTGATACAGCAGTAGTTACATATATTGCATTTAAATGGTTTTTCCCCAGTGTGTTTAGCCATATGAATTTTCAATCGGTGCACTTGGCTACAGCGATAAACACATATATTGCATTTGAATCGTTTTTCGCCAGTGTGCGTACGCATATGCACTTTTAAATATGACTGGTGACTAGTACAATAATTACATATATTACATTTAAATGGTTTTTCTACATTGTGCCTACGCATATGCGTTTTTAAATTTGCCATTTGGTTACTACAGTAATCACATATACCGCATTTAAACAATTTCTCACCACGGTGCATAAGCAAATGCTTATTTAAATTCGACTTACAGGTAAAGCAGTAATCACATATATTGCATTTAAATGGTTTTTCACCAGTGTGCCTACGCATATGCATTATTAAACTTCCCATTTGGTTACTACTGTAATCACATATATTGCATTTAAATGGTTTTTCACCAGTGTGTATACGCATATGCCTATTTAAAGTTCCCACTTTCTTACTACAGTAATCACATATATTGCATTTAAAAGGTTTTCTAGCAGAATGTTGCACTTGTAGATGTCGAATCAAAATTTCCTTTTTGTTAATATTGAAGTTGCAGTTGTAGCAATAAAACAGTTCTGTTTTTGAAGATTCCTCAATGCATACAGCCACATCCTTATTGATTTCCAAGAGATTTTCGCTGATGATTTGCAAGTTTGAAAGCTCAACTTTAATGTTATCGGATTGCAACTCGTTTTTAATTATACCTTGTTGTCGTAAGTTTCTTACAGTCATTTCGGTTTGTAAACACAGTTGCTTAAATTCATATATTTCTTCAATGGCAATCTTACATCTATTACAAGCAATTGGATTTGGAGTGATGCTTAGATCCTGTTAGAAAGTTTGTTACTCGATAAAATATAATCAGTTGTACTTACAATTTTTGGTAGAAAGTTCAATAATTTGAATTGTAGCATTAAGTTATTGTCGTTATTCATGAAGTAATACTGCTCGGTTTCTATTATTTCTAATGAACAACTTCGACAAGTTTTTGTTGATTTTTCTTCCATGTTTTCGTAAACTTTGTTCAGATTATCCGAAACAGTACGTTCACCCGAATGTCAAATTTTGTACATAAGCTTTTAGATCCAGTAGGACCACTTCTTGTCGGCACCTTTGATATTTGTTCCAAAAATTTTTGTTGCGCTAGTTACCACGAGTTGATTTGAGTGGAAGAATTTTTAGCGCTAAATACAAATTTTAAAGATTTTTAATTCAAAGCGTTGGTGTCATTCACTTTTTTACGCCCGATGTTATTTTCTTTTTAAATCAATTTTATGCTATTTATGTAACAACAACGGAATACTGTTAAAACAAACTATTTATTTTTAAATTTAAAATTCAATAAAAGTAACTAACATTTATTGAATAGAACGTGAAGCATTACAAATCTTAATTGTCTACCATAATTAATTAAATTAAACTCCGTTTAATTATTTAACAAAATATAGTAAGTTAATAGGGTAACGTAATAGTAATTGTGCTTAAAATCGGCGGTGCGCAGCTTTTAAAAGTCTTAGCGATCAAAAGTTTCAGCGTTCAATTTTCCAGTGTTCAAACGACGGCGTTCAAATAGCTGTGTTCAATAGGCGGCGATCAAATGACCGAGTCCCGCTCGCAAGCATTACTAGCGGCAATCAGGCGTCGTTGTTGGCCGGTGCGCGGGCGTAACGTTATTAACAAAATCGTTCACAATTGCGTCGTTTACCCAAGACAGCGTTCTACCAGCTCCACCATTTTATCACACGTCCTGTGATACAAGGCGGAAATGTCAATCAATTAAGTGTTGGTTCATTAGTAATTTTAAAAGATGATTAACTGTCACCCGGTCAATGGGGATACGCTCGAGTTGTGCAGCTTCATCCTGGTCCAGACGGTGTTATTCGAATAGTCACAGTCAAAACCAAAAATGGTATTTACAAAAGACGTACCACCAAGCTGTGTATACTAACTATAGTTTCAGTATTGGAAGATGACGAAAATCAACTACAATGTTCATTTTAGTTTTCATGTATAGTGGTATTAGTGTAAAGTTGATTTATGAAGTTAAACATTTTGTTATTAAAATGAAAGATTTGTTTATACTATTAATTACGTTAGAATTATTTAATTTTTTTGAAAAAAAAATTGGGGAAAGTATGTTGAATATTGTTAAAAATATTTTTGAAATATTAATCTAAGGCGCAAGTCTTTAGTATTTTTATCAAACAAGTTTCATACGTTGTTCACGACGACATATTGAAATCGAACCAAGTTAAAAGCACTTCAATAAAAATCTTACTTAACTGTTTTTACTTTCCCATAAGCAAAGTACAGCAACCGCAATTTTTTTTAAAAAAATTTTTTTTGCATAATTTTACGTTTCAATTCTCCTGAATCAGAAAAAAGTATTTTTGACAAAAAAATTTTGGGTATCTGTGTGTAACGATGTACCCACGATAACTCTCGAACCAAAAGTCTTAGTAACTTGAAATTTGGTATGGAGCTGGCTTTTCATATTCTCTCGGTTCTATCAAAAGATGGGTCTGATAAAAAAAACCGGAAGTGTGTGTATCCGCCTTTTCTAACAGTTTTTCTTATATAATAAAAAGAGTAAATTCGAATTAGACAGACGACGAATTTCTAAAATTTCAAGATTAAGATTAAAAATGACTGGTAGATAAAATGTGATTTAAAAATGCAGAACAGGTATTAGAGATGCCGGTATTTAAGTTTCTATTCATAAAAGAAATGTGTTCTTTTAATCTAACTTTGAACTTTCTTCTAGTTTAACCGACATGAAAAGAATTACAAGAAGAACAAGAAATTATTCATTAAATGTTAAGTAAACAGATTTGTTAAACTGTGAGTTAGAATGTATGGATTTAAATAAAAATTTTTGTTTGACGAATAACTCTTTTCTAGTTTTCTAGATAGCAAAATGTTGAAAATAAGCTATATATACTTGTGATTACAAGATTTGTTGATGTTAATATATTAAAATAATAAGTGTAAAAACTACACAAAATTAAATTAATGCAAACCAAAATTACATAATAACTATAAGAGACACTCAGTAGTTTCCCGCGCAGAGAAATCGAAGGTGTCGATATCCTTAATCAACGTAGATGTAACATCTTTTTCACATTGTAGATTGTGGCGTCATCATAGGATAGTGAAAAAGAAAGTGAAGTCTTGAAGTAGAAGCTGGATATTAAAGTGATTTTTGAAGAGAAGTTGTGGTCTTTTATACCTGTCTTCAGGTGTCATATTTGTGACCTCTCACCTTGCACATCTAATTTTTACCGAACCAAATATGTGTTTTGTTACACAGTATTCAATGTCGTTACTGACTCTTTTGACGAAGAAAACAACTTAAAATCGGGAACATCAGATGACGATTAGTACCTACGTGGCACCTGTCACGGTTTTGAACCCTATAGAGAAATTGTGAGCGGCGGCCATACGTGGGTTGAACGACGAACTGGATCATAACGTAGAAATGCAAAATATAAATTAGTTGCAACGTCATATTAATGCCGTATGAAAAAGATTTCGAAGAACTAATGTATGTGGCAACTTAATCAATTCAATGCCAAACCGTCTACAGGAATGTTAGCATGCATATATTTAAATAAGCTATACTTTTTTATTGCGATTTTTTGTATATAGTTTTGTTCTTGTAATATAGATTTTTTTCATTGTTTGTATGAGAAATTTGACTTGATTTTACAAATAGAGATATATGTTTAAATTTTTCATACTAAACACTTGAAGAGAGTCATATGGTAATTAAGATTGCAGTTCTTCAACCACTAATTACGTTTCAATGGTCTACAGTTTATCTTTATTCGAACTATTAATGGAAATTATTTAATTATAAATGACAACTGGTATTTTTCAAGGGCTAAAGCATTCATTTAAAATTTAAGCAGAGAACATAAATAAATAGAAAAATAAAAAAATTTAAACTTTAGGGTTAAATTTAGAAACATTTGCATGTAAGAACATTTTCCTTGAACGCTTGATACGGTGCTTATGAAGAATGGATACTAACTTCGTAATGCCTACAATGCGAATAATGTCAAATCATTGAATACCCACACAGCACGCGAGATGCAATGGATATACATATTTATCCATATAATATCCATTGATGTACATCCGTAGTTTAATATCCATTGTATATGCACCTTATATACATTCATGGATATCTGTGAAATAGGATTATCTTAAGTGTTATAAGTGTTATGTTCGGAAACATTTTTTTTTATGTATCATGTTACATAATTTTGTAAGTTGCTATTTTTTATCAAAATTATTTAGAAATAATTATATTCTCTAAAATTTAACATTTGTAGTAAATATTTAACATGCAACAACAAATTTAATGAAAAATTGAAAAAGTAAAAAAAAAATACTTGGCGCGGTTTAATTTAAACTTTCTTCGTTGTTCGTTTGTTTTCGCCAAGGTTTTCGCGTATATTATATTATCGCCACTCAAACTTTTTGGCTTTTTGTTTAGCTTGTATTTATCGTGTGCAAACCATTTTGTGCTTTAAAATTTCGAAAAAATGTGTTTGTTTTTCATCATTTAGGATGGATGGGTAAACAAAATAAGTAAGTATTAAATTCAAATATAAATTATTTCTTAATAATAAATATATAACCTAAAAACTAACACGTCTTCGAGAAAATATATAATGACTTTGGAATTTGTAATCTAAGAGCCAGTTTGTGAGTTTATCTACAATTTCCCAATTCATTATTCTTATTGCTGAGTTTTATTTAATTGAAATTTTTTTTAGATCGATTCAATCTACTTTGTTGGATGAAAAGATACAGCAAACGAGACATGTTTTAACCAAGTAATTGGTCTGGATCAAGCAAAACAAATTTGTAAAAATATTTTAAATTTAATTTATGGTAAGAGGCTTGCTTCAGAGTATTTTATAGTTTATAGATTAAAACTTAAAACATTAACTTTATATGTATATTAACGTAATGTGATTTCAAGTGCATTACTGCCAAACTTGACTTTCATGTTGTATTTTATTTCACGACTATTTACAAAGCAATTCTTTATAATTAATTCAAAAACTTCAAAATTTAGTTTAGAAATTGCTAAAAAAGTGCATAAGTTATTTGAGTAGCATTACAATGTAATTTTTATTTTACAGTATCCATAAGAAAAAATTCAAATTGTGGTGCAGCTTTACAACACGCAATAAACACCAGGAGTAGTGGGTACGAAAGACGCCAATAAACATAAGCACAGAATGAATGTAAATAGGTTTTTTATATTTTTTAAATTGTTTTCAGTAGATATATGGACATTGTATGTTAAGTTTCCAAAATGTTTTATTAATTAAATTGAAAATGATAATACCATTGTATGCCTTTAATTTGTGTTAAGTTGCTAACATTGCCAATGCTTTTAAAATTGCGCACTATTTATGTAATGGCAAAGTACATATTATATTGCACAGATTTCACTGGCATTCTGCATTTAACTTGTATTAATATACATAACTTGCCGATATTGGTTCGATGCAATTTCTGCATTGGCAAGATTCATCCAGCAATATATCGGCCGGTGTGTCACCTGGTTACCGGCAGTGTACTTCATTTTAATACATTGCCAGCATTCTGAGTGCCGGCTAAGGAGTACATTGCCAGTACAGACCCATTGATTTGTGTTTATTGGGCAAAGACAAGGTATTTTTGCATATTTGAATTTACTTTTGCTGTACATTAATCTAGTAAGTATTTGGATTCCTATAATATAAATAATGGATAAAAGCTCTAGAAAAATGAGAGAATGTGTAAATAAAAAAGTTCGATTGTGTTTGAGTGAAAATGAACAAGTGGTCATATTTTCTGTGGACCAACCGGAGTTGTTGCATCTGGAAAATATCACTATTGGCATTTTGTATTGACTTTATTTGACGTGTGGCCATATTTTTTGGTAATATATAGATATGCACATATATTTTACGTACATATGAAGGTTCTATAAAAAAATGAATGTTTATTATACTTTAATTAAATGTTCATTGAACCTCCATATGTATGTATTTTGTACGTCCATATGACTGTTCAATATATCTCCATATGGATGTAAAAAGTTTATCCACCTGGAGGTCCTATGGACATACTATGAAGATTTTTCCGTGACGGAATGATATATCTAATGGACCTCTATCCTTGCTCCATAATATTAAATATGGATGTTCGATGTACCTCCGGTATCCGGTTGGTGTGTACATTTCATATCCATTGGATATGCTTGTGCTGTGTGGGTAATAAATGTAAGAAGAAATGCAACTTAAGGGGCGATATCGTATCGACTGATTGGATCGAGATGTAGAGGTCGCCACGTTTGTATTGGATCGAGATTTTTCAGTTCTTGCGTGTCTGTCGACTTGTAAACTTCGGTATTGAATTGAAAGTTTTTCTTGAGTTAACATTGCGATACGATTTTTAAAATTCTGGCAGTAGTAATGTTTGTTTGAACTTTTGTTTAGTTTAAGTGTAAATATGTTTTTGATTTATTTTTAAAATGGGAAAAGTTACAAATCACGGTTGTGTTTATATTAATTGTGAAAATAATAATACCGAAAACAAAGGTACTAGTTTTCTTAAGTTTTTTATTAGTGATAAAGTGCGTGCTAAAGAATGTTAGAAAAACTGTGGAAATATAAACATTGCCGCAATGGACTTGGAAGATTTAAAACAAAAGAAGATTTGTGAGAAGCATCTTCGGAGATAATGTATAACAACAAAATTAAATTTTAAACACACTGCAGTTCTTGTTCTACACCTTCAATCAGGTAAATATTTTTTTAATTTTTTTTCTACCAAACGTTTAAAAATGGTTTAAATTAGCATCGGAGAATCTCCTTGTCCGGATTCTTCTTCTTCTTGTTGCACTTAATTGTACAATAACTTAAAATAATTACTGTAAATCAGTAGCTAAGATCGCTATTATTTTCCACGATCAATGATCGCAATCATGGTATTTAGAATTAATTAGTAATCGACTGTTGCTAAAAAGTCGCTCGTGTAAAGTTAGTCATATATATCTAGCCATAAACATTCGATTTTCGTTTTCCGGGATACAATAACGTTTGGAGTATTGAAAATCAACATATCTAAGTATTTTTTAATATTGTTTCTAAACAATAAATTAATTAAAATTTGTTCATATTTAGATTAAAAAAAAATATTTACAAAAATTTACAGAAAATAGATACTACTGTGATGTTTTCTTTTCGACATGACGTGCTATTTGAATTCTGATGCAAACTTACGAACAAATAGTTTAAAGCATTAATAAACAACATATTAAAAAATAAGTGTCGTTCTTTCGTAAATTAAATGTTTCTATTTGAAATTGACCCTGAAAAGATTGTTGACTAATTAGTCATAACTCGTATTGATATTTGTCTCAAACATAAGACTTATGTATTAAAAATAAATTTGCAATTCTTTTCAAATACGTATTGTCATTTGTAGTTAATGCTTATTGTTTTTAACTTCCTGTCTTTTTATGATTTACCTTGGTGTTTATATAAAGCTAGGTTTTTCCCTAAATGCTGAATGTGTGACATAAATTTTACATACGTTCTTTCCTAGAAGAGTTTTCTAATTCTCTTTGAAAAGAATGCATTGTTAAATTTCTGTAAACAAAAAAAATATAATTCAATGTTTAAATTCATGTTACTTTTTTATTAAAAAATCTGTACGTAGTTTAAAATTCTTACGAGGAAAAGAGCAAAAGGGTTATTTACCTACTTACACAAAATTTTACGATTTTCCGTGAACTACCTGCATACTTAAAGTTTATTATACATTTATTAAAGTAAATATTATAGGTAAAATGGTGTTATATTAGTCTTATTTGTTTATGCAATAATTAAAAATATTAATTTCTTTTCCACAACCGCAATTGTTATTTTATAAGAGATCAATGATTGCGATCGTTATTGTACAGACGCTCGATGATCGCGATCATTATTTTGCATAATGATCGATTCATCGTAATTACATAATCGCTCTGGCCATTGCTTTAAATGTTTTTTGTTGATGTTGGCATGTCGAATAAAAATATCGTTTTTGTAAATATTAGAGCCGCATTTCTTTAGCACCTTGTCTAATAAATACTTAGTTTTTAAAAAAATAAAAAAAATTATAAACAAAATTCTTTTATGTTTATTTTAGCATGCTGAAAGCACTTCAATACAAATCCAACAATACATAAAATATTTTTACAATTGTTTAAAAAAAAATTGCAAAAATTTTGAAAATAACAATACTAATTGCATTTTCAAAACTTTATTTTTAAAATACTAACAACTTAATTTTTTTTTACTTTTTGGGCTTATTTAGTATAATTTTTTACAGAAGCTGTAATTGTTGATATGAACATCAACCTAAGATACTCAAATGTAGTAGTTTCTCAAACATATGGAAGAAAACGTCGATTGTTATTTATTGATGGCGATCGTGAAGACGAATAAATTTATTCTTTCTACAGCTCCAGTTCACTAAACGAAGGTATAAGTAGACAAGCAATAATACGTAATTTTTTTAATATGTTTTATAGTTGAAGATACATCCTATAATATTTTGAAGATACTGGAACAACCACATTGTGTTCTCAAATTCGTCAAGCCGTTAAGTTTTGACTAAACTACGCAATATAGTGATACAAATGGATTCTCCGTCAAAAATCCTTTTAAAGGATGAATTGGTCAATTATTCTTTCAGAAATTTAACATTAATTTTAATTTAAAATTATTTAAATTACCAGTCCACTAATAACAAATTCGTTTACATATGTTTCGAGCTTTAAAATAATGATGCTCATCTTCAGAAAATTTACAAAAAATGTTTACAACTTTTTTAAATACAAAAAATGTCATATCTTTTCCAAAATATTATTTTTTGTAAGAAAATTTGGTGTTCAAAAATATATTTACTTTCTAAATTGTTTAAGAAGATTTCAGTAAAAATAAGTGATAAATTTGATAATCAATTTTTTAAACAAAATCTAGGTCTTTCAATGGGTTCTCCTTTATCACTTTTCTCAATTTTTTAAGAAATTAAGTAAAGGTAACGATTTCAAGATTTCTTTTTCTAATGAAATATTTATTTAATTTTTAAGCTACTTAAAGGTAGTAAAAATAAAGCTATTTAAGCTGTATAGTTGTTTCTGAAAGGTGGTTTACAGTTCCTTTAGAGCTTCTTTAAAACTTTGCTAGTACCACAAAGAGCTGTATAAGCCCGATTTTAATGCATTAAAGGAGCTACCTAACAGCAACATAACTGAGGAATTTTTAGCTACTTAAACGCTTCATAGAGGTTTTAGTTTTTTCACAAACCACTTAAAAGTGTTCTAAAGAGTAACTTTAAAAGCTAAAGTAATTATAAAAAAGCCGGTTTTAGCTGCAATTTTCTTACTGGGAAATTCTTGAATTACCAGAGTTCATTTATATTAAAATATAAAATACATTTTTTTTGTTGAACTAACAAACCAATTTCGATTACGATTTTAAACTTAAATTTTTTTAGATTTGATTCTAAATTGCACCATTTTCCTTTTTTAAAATAATTAACATTTAACATTTTGTAAAACTTACATTTTTTTAATTATCTAGTTACAAACTTTCAGATTTGAGATTGTTCGAAAAAATGTAAGTTAAAAAACTTTATGTAATCTTAACTTTTTATAAGTTGTAAATATTTTTACTTTTTTGAAGATGAGCTTCATTATTTTAAAGCTCGAAGCATATGTAAAATAGTATATACATTTTGAAAGTTAACGAATTTATTATTGGTGGACTGGTAATTTGAATAATTTTAAAAATTGACGAATAATAACTATAAATACCCATAACAATTTTCTTTTAATTTAATTTGCATTGTTTTAGTTATATCTATGTTTTCGATTTATATTTTACAAAAATAAATAAATATTTGAATATACATATTTTTTTGTTTTCTTAAATATAAAGCATGATATTGTTTAAGTTTATTTGACATTGAGTTGTGTCGTAACAATACAAGCTATTGTTTATGATATTAACCTGTTTTGAACAGGTAAACGGTAAAGTAAACACAAATATAAGAAAAGGTTCTAACTGGTACTTCATAACAAATAAGCAAGTTCGCAAAATAAAAACCACGATTTTGCAGATGGCAGCAGGTCTTAGTCTATTAGTTTATGAAAAGAGGGGGTACAGACGGGTAAAAAAAAGAGAAACAAGAGAGATAAAACTACAGTACGATTTTTAACACACTATTTGCGCCTCTTCTTAAATTATTACTCAATGGTCAAATTTAATAAGCCGTACTGTTATAACGTGAGTTAAGTTGTCTACGTTGCAGGCGCTTAAACATGTCCAATTACTTTTTTAATCAACTTATTTTGCAAGCGTGTAAGCTTGGATCAATCATCCTAGTTATCACACAACAAGCTTATTTTGCAACCTGAATTCAAACTTTTCAACCAACATAACAGCAAGCTTGTTCAAGTTTTATTCAAACTTCATTCAAGCTTTGTTTTAAACTTGACATGACAAGTTAAAAATAAATTTCTTGTAAGCTTACTTACTACCTGGGAATTCTCTTTTTAAACACCAACATCAGCAGTTGACTATCATGTTTTTGCATTCCAGTTTGCGTTGCTTTGTACCATTGCAGTCTTCACTCATTCGCCGTTGTTTCACGTTGTTTATTACAATTAAAAGTAAGCCAGGCTTTTCTTTCAACAGCAGTCTTCTGCTTTTACAAATTGTTTTGCTTTATTATACCTAATTTGACAATATACTTGGTAAAGATTCTTTCTCTTCCTCTGTATGTTTACTAATTAATTTAGACTTCTTCGTTTAGAAGGGGCATGTAAAACCACTTTAATTTATTTTTGTGGCAACGTTTCGTGCTAAAGGCGAACAGGCCAACTGTAATTTATTAAACTCGTAAGTCAACAACATAGTAACAACAGAATGAATTAACAGATAATTTTTAACACATAAAACTTACAGAATAAAATCAAGTGGACCACCGACCAAGGACATCCGGTAACTTTACGAGATAGTGTTTAATTAATAATAAATAAAACATTAAAAATAAATGGTCAATAATTAAAATTTTTTATATAACGCAGGACATAAACGTTCAACAAACAATTGACAAATGTTGTGTAATCAAAAATTTATGAATGTCAAGAAAAAGATAAGAATAAAAAGATAAACAAAACCACACAAAACTGAATAACGATAAATCCAACCTATATACTTATCTCATAATTTTGGATATTAAATTATTATAAACGCTGCTTAAATTGTTGGTATCGTTGTTAAAATTAATATTATTATTATATATATTGATGTATAGCATTTCGGAAACTAAACGCTTTTTCAAGTTGTTTTCCACATCTAGAATTGTGGGATTGATAAAATTGAAATTGTGTCCCGTGTCTATATGATGTACGGCCAAAGCTGTATCGCCTTTTTTTGTGCTACAATCATATTTATGGTTGGCCATCCGATTTTTTAGCTTCTGTTTAGTTTGACCAATATAACACGCATTGCATCCAGTACAGTCAAGCTTATACACTACGTCGTGTTTATCTATAGTGTTAGTTCTATCTTTAGTATTACTATACAGCATGTTGTAAATGGTGTTAGTGTTATACATGGTTATTTTGATGTTAGGTGTTGTTAGTATCGGAATGATTCTTTGTGTTAGATTTGGGACGTTTATGATTTTGGTCTAAGTGATATTAGTATTAAGGTTAGTACTAGGTGGGTTAACTGGTGGTGGAATAGTATTAGTTGTTAATGTAATATATAGCGAAGGCTTCCACGGTCGGAATCTATACTAACATTAGAATGTCTTCCAGGTTTGGACCGTGTCATAGTTGCAACCGAAGCTGCCAACGTTTCGCCCACTTTCGTAAGGGGCTTCATCAGGGCGTGAGATAATTCGCAAAACTCAAACAAGCAATCGAAATCTAACTAAGAACTTCTCAAAAGTTAGGTTATCCACTTGTAAAACAAACCATAACCTAAACTATGAAAAGGAAGAAAGAAAACGATAACCTGAAAAAGCAAACGAAAATCTAACAAAGAACCACTACCGAGTTAGGTAATCAACTTGTGAACCAAGCCAGATTCTAAACTCCGTAGAAGTGACTTAAGAAGAAATAGTCTCCGTATTTAAAGAAAAAGGATCGTCACGGATGATTAAGCTCGACCCTGATTGGGTTACGGTTGCTAGGGGGCGTGTTTTTGATAAATGACTAATAACCGGGAACCAAAGAGGGGATAGTTCGAAACCATTTCTATGCTTTCTCGGAATTTCCTGTTGAAAAAGAATGGAGATTTGGCAATCAACGAAACATTATCAAAATCTATCTTGTGACCTGTAGTAAAATGATGTTCAGCGACCGCAGACTTGGAAGTATACCTTTTCCTTATACAACGATCATGTTCTGAAATGCGAGTAATGACGGAACGACCGGTTTCACCAATGTAGACTAAACCACAAGAACAGGGAATTTGGTATACACCTTGAGATGAAAGTGTAGGAAATTTGTCTTTGGGAGAAGGAAGAATCTGAGAGATTTTGCCTATCTCACGCCCTGATGAAGCCCCTTACGAAAGTGGGCAAAACGTTGGCAGCTTCGGTTGCAACTATGACACGGTCCAAACCCGGAAGACATTCTAATGTTAGTATTAGTTGTGTTAGTGTGTAGTAGTATTTTTTTTATTATATTGTTAGGATAGTTGTTGTTTCTAAGTATTTTCTTTAGAATCTTAAAGTTTTTTTCATGAAATTGAGGACTGCTCAAACCTATAATTTTATTTTTCATAGCCTTAATAGTATTAATTTTTTGGTGGTGCGGATGTTTAGATAAGTAATTGATCGTTCTATTAGAGGCTATCGGCTTAGTATATAATTCAGTAATTATCGTATTAGTACTAACATCCCTAATCAGTCTAACATCTAAAAATGGTAAAGATCCTTGTGTTTCTATTTCAAAAGTAAATTTTAAATGTGGATTGTAACTATTAAAAACGTTTAAGGTATTATTAATTTCAGTTTCTGGAATACATGCAACGATATCATCAACATAGCATAATAAAAATGTTGGAGTGTAAGTCAGTTTGTTTTTAACATATTTTTAGCAGATCATGCATTGTGAGATTCGCTAATATAGGCGACGCCGGATTTCCCATGGCAGTACCGAATTTTTGAGTATACATTTTGTCATTATAAGTAAAATAACTAGAGTCAAACAGGAATTGAATGATTTGTACAACTTCAACTAATTCTAATGTGGTGTGGCTCTTTAGCTCAACCCAATATTCATTTAGTAATTTAACTGTAAGTTCTTTAGTGATATTGGTGAATAAAGATGTAACATCAAATGATATAATCTTATGGTGCCAATGTATTCCTAGCACCATCTGATTATAAGCTACACACTAACACAACTAATACTATTCCACCACTAGTTAACCCACCTAGTACTAACCTTAATACTAATATCACTTACACCAAAATCATAAACGACCCAAATCTAACACAAAGAATCATTCCGATACTAACAATGCCTAACATCAAAATAACCATGTATAACACTAACACCATTTACAACATGCTGTATAGTAATACTAAAGATAGAACTAACACTATAGATAAACACGACGTAGTGTATAAGCTTGACTGTACTGAATGCAATGCGTGTTATATTGGTCAAACTAAACAGAAGCTAAAAAATCGGATGGCTAACCATAAATATGATTGTAGCACAAAAAAGGCGATACAGCTTTGGCTGTACATCATATAGACACGGGACACAATTTCAATTTTATCAATCCCACAATTCTAGATGTGGAAAACAAGTTGAAAAACGTTTAGTTTCCGAAATGCTATACATCAATATATATATAAAGTTGGATTTATTGTTATTCAGTTTTGTTTATCTTTTTATTCTTATCTTTCCCTTGACATTCATAAATTTTTGATTACACAACATTTGTCAATTGTTTGTTGAATGTTTATGTCATGGGTTATATAAAAAAATTAATTATTGACCATTTTATGTTTAATGTTTTATTTATTATTAATTAAACACTATCTCGTAAAGTTGCCGATGTTCTTGGTCGGTGGATTGATCCACTTGATTTTATTCTGTAAGTTTTATGTGTTAAAAATTATCTGTTAATTCATTCTGTTGTTACTATGTTGTTTACTTACGAGTTTAATAAATTACAGTTGACCTAATAAAGTGCTCGCCTTTAGCACGAAACGTTGCCACAAAAATAAATTAAAGTGGTTTTACATGCCCCTCCTAAACGAAGAAGTCTAAATTAATTACTAATTTGACAAGTAATAGCGAGATAAAAGTATTTTATCTGCCTTCACTAAACTTTGATGGTGTACAATATTTTTTGATCCATCGTGCCCGAGGACCTTCTTGCAAAATGCTCAGCAGCATACTTCAAAAACCCGAGGTTGTTTAGTGAATTTCTACGACATTAAATTATTTTCCAGTTGATAACTTTCTTCTTCCATAACCTCGTGAATATCTGCTTCTCGTTGGCTTTATACAAATTATTATTAATAACTTAGTAAATTTATTATACAATCTCAAATTAAAGACTATTTAAGCAAACAAAAACTATTTTACTTATAAATAACTGAACTAACTACCACTAATTTAAACAACAAAAAAATTAAAACTGAAGGTTGATTAGCAGTTGTTCAAAAGGTACTTAAATTTGACAAGACAGGATTTAAAACTAAATTGAACACTTTCATGTTACGCCACTGTTTTTGGTTGTAACACAATAATTGCGCGTTTTATTACGCCAATGTATTTAAGTCGCGCAAAAAAGCTCCGCCCATAAGTCTTTTAGAAATTACACAAAGTATTGTATTTGTATTGTTATTTACTAGTGTGCGTACGCATATGCCTTTTTAAATGCGACTTGGTGGTAGAGTAGTGATCACATATATTGCATTTAAATAATCACATATACTGCATTTGAATGGTTTTCACCAGTGTGCTTACGCATATGAGTTTTCAATAGGTCTATTTGGCTATCGCGATAATCACATATACTACATTTAAATGATTTTTCACTAATGTGCGTACGCATATGAACTTTTAAATGCGACTTGGTGGTATAGTAATGACATATATTGCATTTAAATGGTTTTTCACCAGTGTGCGTACGCATATGGTTTTTTAAATTCGAATTGGTAGTAGAGCAGTAATCACATATATTGCATTTAAATGGTTTTTCACCAGTGTGCGTACGCATATGGCTTTTTAAATTCGAATTGGTGGTAGAGCAGTAATCACATATACTGCATTTAAATGGTTTTTCAGCAGTGTGTTTACGCATATGACTTTTCAATAGGTCCATTCGGCTACCGCGATAATCGCATATCCTGCATTTAAATGGTTTTTCACGAGTGTGCGTACGCATATGGCTTTTTATATTCGACTTGGTGGTAGAGGAGTAATCACATATATTGCATTTAAATGGTTTTTCAGCAGTGTGTTTACGCATATGAATTTTCAATAGGTACATTTGGCTACCGCGATAATCACATATACTGCATTTAAATGATTTTTCGCTAGTGTGCGTACGCATATGAATTTTTAAATACGTCTTGGTGGTATAGTAGTGATCACATATATTGCATTTAAATGGTTTTTCACCAGTGTGTTTACGCATATGAGTTTGCAATAGGTGCATTTGGCTACCGCGATAATCACATATACTGCATTTAAATGGTTTTTCATCAGTGTGCTTACGCATATGTGTTCTTAAATTCCCTTTGCGGTTACAACAGTATTGACATAAATTACATTTAAATGGTTTTTCATCAGTGTGCTTATGCATATGTGTTCTTAAATTCTCTTTGCGGTAACAACAGTAGTGACATAAATTGCATTTAAATGGTTTTTCTCTAGCGTGTTTATGTTTATGTGTTTTTAAATGTGACTTGGTGGTATAACAGCAATCACATATATTGCATTTAAATGGTTTTTCTCTAGTGTGTGTATGCATATGGTTTTTTAAACTGTTCACATAGCTAGTACAGAAATCACATATATTGCATTTAAATGGTTTTTCAGCAGTGTGCTTATACATATGCGCTTTTAAACCTGATTTTGAGGTATAGCAGTTATCACATATAGTGCATTTAAAAGGTTTTCTACCAGCATGCTGTACTTCCAGGTGTCGAATCAAAATTTCCTTTTTGTTAGTATTGTAGTTGCAGTTGTAGCAATAAAATAGTTCTGTTTTTGAAGATTCCTCAATGCTTACAGGCTCATCCTTATTGATTTCTAAGCAGTTATCGCTAATGATTTGCAAGTTTGAAAGCCCGACTTTAATGATATCAGCTTTCAACTCCTCTTTAATTACATCTTGATGGCATAAGTTTCTTACAGTTGTTTCAGTTTGTATACAAAATTGCTTAAATTCATATATTTCTTCAATGGCAATCATACATCTGTTACAAGTGATTGGATTTGGTGTGACGCTTAGATCCTGTAAGAAACTTCATGTTACTCAATAGAATATAATCAGTGTTAAGATATATGAATCAGGGTAGCGGTAACTAAGTAAAAAAAAAAGAAAAAGAGGTTGTCAAGTCAATAATAATAATATAAATAATTATAGAGAATAAATAACTGCTTTTTTCTACTTTGCGTTTATAATTACTTAATTGTGACACCGAAAACAGTTTCACAATGTAGCTCATTGTGACACCGTTTTTAGTAAAATAGTAAATAAGAGGAATTGTAGCTCGTTCCATTGGAGCACTTCTCGCTGCGCTCGTCGTGCTCCAAACTCACTCGATGCTACAATAAGCCCTCTTATTAAACTTGTATAATAATATACTATTGTAATCAACGTTAAAGTAAATAAAACTTTATTAATAAACCTTAAAGATAGAAATACAGTCGAACTCCTATATAGTGATGTTCAAAATTCCCTTCAAAAACATCATTATATAGAATTTATACTTAAAAAATAAAACACAAATTTAAACGTACATAAGAAATACACTTTCGTTTATTTTTAACCAACTTTACACTTAAACAACTTGAAACAAAAAAATTGCAAATGAAACGTGTTCAATAACATGACAATGCATTTCAAAACTCAAAGGAAATCCTATAATCCTCTAAAACAATTCATGCATTTATGTTATTTACAAATGTACAGAATTTTTACTACCATTAGTAATAGCGTAAATTAAGAAGTCTTATAATCCGCTTATCCGTTTAACAATGCGGTATTGTAAAGGTAAAGTAAATTGTACGTGATTCCAAGAAAACTTTAAGTAGTTGGGTAACATTTTCTTTGAAAAAGATCATAATATAGAATTTGAACATCATATTTTAGAGGTGTTTTTACACGCATTTTAACCCGAAGGTCAATATCCTAAAGAAAACATCACTAAATAGAAAAAATCATTAAATAGGAGTTCATTGAATGGAGGTCTGACTGTAATAATAAAAGGTTATAGGCCCAGTGCACATATTGAACATTAAGTGATTTAGTAATACGTGCATAAGTAGTAATGGCGGTGAACCCAGCGACGTTCAGCTTACCCCAATTAAACTCCGAAAATTTTAATAATTGGAAATTCCGAGTAATGACGTTATTAGAAGAAAAGCAGACAAAAGTAACATTAGAAAATGATCTCAAGGATTACACTGGACAAAAGAAAAAAAGAAGAATTTTTTTTAAAAGATTCAAAGGCAAGATCAGTAATAATACAATGCATAACAGATAAACATTTAGATTTAGTAAAAGATGCAAAAAGTGCAAAGCAAATGATGTCGTCATTAGAAGATATTTTTGAAAGAAAAAGTGTATTTACCAAGCTTACACTCAAAAAGAAATTGTTAGTTTTGAAGTTACAAAAAAATGAAAAGCTGGAAGATCATTTCCTTAAATTTGATAAAATAATTAGAGAATTAGAAAATGTAGGTTCAAAGGTCGAAGAATCCGATAAAGTATGTAATTCGCTGTTATCACTAAATGAAGAATATGATCCAGTAATTACAGCAATAGAAACTTTAAATACAGAAGTTACAATGGACTTTGTTAAATCGAGACTACTAGACGAAGAAATTAAATTAAAATCAAGAAATAATCACAAAAATGGAACAGGTGACGTAGCGTTTAAAGTTCAACAAATTATCTGCTTTAAATGTAAAAAAGAAGGACATAAAGCATGGGAATGTCAACAAAATGTACAATACAGAAGGACAAGACCTAATTTTCAACGTGGAAGATTTTCTAGATATAAAAGTCAAGGTCGTGGTAGTAACGAAAAGGCAAATCAAGCAAGCAGCGAGCATCAAGATATATCCTTCATTGCATTAAACTGTAGTACACAGATAAACGAGAATAATGTATTCATTTTAGATTCTGGTGCCACACAACATATAGTTAGAAAAGAAAATGAAGAATTTATGACTGACATTGAAGTGTTCAATAATGAAATAACTTTTCGAGTAGCTAATGGAGAAAATATGGTTGCAAAGAAAAAAAGTGTATTACATGGTATTTGTCAAGGAAGAAAATTGTCATTTACAGCGCTTATTGTTGATGGAGTAAAACATAATCTCATTTCCGTAAGGCAATTAATAAGCAAAGGAATCAAGGTACAATTTGAATCAGAAAATGCTAAATTAGTAGGAAATAATTTTGAAATTAAATGCGAGTTCGTAAACAATTTATTTTTATTAAAAATTGAAAGAGAAAATTATAAATATGAAGAATGTTACAAAATAAATGAAGATAAAAGTATTTGGCATCGTAGATTAGGCCATTTGAATAGACGTGGACTCGAAGCATTAGGGCTACCTATTAATGAAAACGTTTGTTCAGAATGTGTAGAAGGAAAAGCAACAAGGAAACCGTTTTATACAGTTGCATATAAGCGATCAAAACAAATTGGAGATCTAATACACACAGATATTTCAGGACCCATAAATCCAAGTACCGATGAAGGTTATAAGTATTTTCAAGTTTTAATCGATGATTTTTCACATTTTGTGGTTGTTAAATTATTAAAGTCAAAAAACGAAGCTGAACAACACATAATTGATTTTATAAAACTGATTAAAACCCAACATGGAATGAAAACAAAACGTATACGATGTGACAATGGTGGAGAATTTTCTTCAAATAATTTCAAAAAATTTATAGAAATACAGTATACAATTCCTTACTGTCCTCAACAAAATGGAACATCTGAAAGGATGAATAGAACACTAATAGATAAAGTACGTGTAAAACTTGCAGAGACGAAACTACCAAAAACATTATGGGGAGAAGCGATTCAATGTTCTGCATACGAGTTAAACAGATCCCCAACCGCTGCAAACTTTGCTGCACCACCGGCAAAAATTTGGTATGGAAGCAACGATTTATCAAAATTGCGAATTTTTGGAAGTCGAGCATGGGTAACTAAACTCCCTAAGCAAGATAAATTGACAACACGATCAGAACTGTCGATAATGGTTGGTTACTGTGGAGGAGGATATCGCTTATAGAACTTTAAAGAAGGAAAAATAATTTGTGCTAGAGATGTTACATTCGATGAGAAAAATGTCAAGTTTATGTCAGAATATTTAACAAACGAAAAGGATAAAAGAGAAAATAAAATAGTGATTGATGAAGATGGAGAAAAAGAAGAGAATAGTAATAACGAAACAGAAGATGATAAAAACGGAAAAACAAGACAAGAAGATCAAGGTTCAGATAAAGATGACAAAGAAGGGAATAGTATAACAAAAACAAAAGTTGGAAGAATGGTCAAAATTCCACAACATATGAATGAATATGAAATATATTTTGCGTATTGTTTATTAAGTAGTCAGGAAGAACCAAAATCTTACGAAGAAGCAGATAAAATCAGTGAATGGAAAGAATCAATAAAAAAGGAATTAGATTCGCATAAGAAACTAAAAACTTGGGAAGAAACTGAGACACCTAAGGATAAAAACATAATTGAAACTAAGTGGATATTTAAAATAAAAGAAAATGGAACAAGAAAAGCAAGATTAGTAGCAAAAGGTTTTCAATTGAAGGAGGAGAATTATTTCGAGCCATTGTATGCTCCAGTTGCACGCATGGCTACTATAAAAATAATGTTAAATCAAGCGTTACAAAAGAATTGGATAATTAAACAACTAGATATACCAACTGCATTTCTTAATGGTGAGTTAAAATCAGAAATTTATATTTATCCACCTAATGGGTTAAAAGTAAAAACTAAAGTTTTAAAACTTAATCGAGCACTTTATGGATTAAAAGAATCACCTAAAGTATGGAATGATAGATTTAATACTTTTGCAATTAAAAACAATTTCAAAAGGTCAAAATATGATTGTTGTTTGTACTGTAGTGAGACTGTATGAATGATTATTTATGTTGATGACATTTTGTTAACTGGAAATCAAGAAAAAATAGAAGTAATAGTAAAATCTTTAAAAAACGAATTTCAAGCAAAAGACATGGGTGAAGTAAAAAATTTTCTTGGTGAATATATCGCAGCTGCGAGTACTGCACAAGAATTAATTAACGTGAAAGGTGTTATAAGTGAATTTAATACTAATTGTAAAACAGTATTATACATTGACAATAGAAGTGCGATTCTTATGTCAAAAAGTTACGAGAACTCAAAACGTAGTAAACACATTGACATTAGAAACCATTTTTTGAAAGATTTAGTTTATGATAAGGTATTTGTTATTAATCATGTTTATTCTTTAGAAAACATTGCGGATATGTTTACTAAACCGTTGTGTAAAGAAAAATTTGTTAAATTTAGAAATAAGGCCCGAGTTTGTAATATTTAAGTTACGATTTATTATTTTTCATTGAATTGTAAATTTAAATCGAGGAGGAGTGTTAAGATATATGAATCAGGGTAGCGGTAACTAAGTAAAAAAAAAAAAGAAAAAGAGGTTGTCAAGTCAATAATAATAATATAAATAAGGGTCCATATCACTTTAGGGCACTCTTCTTTGAAAATTACAATTAGGTGTTCTTAATACAGAAAAGCGTTTTAAGATGGTTATTGGAAAAAAAATTGCGGAATATTAACTTTTCTTAAAGTTATACGGTCTTAAAGTTGGAACTACTTTTTACTCATATGACGTCATTTACCTTTTTACAACGCACGGTAGGAATTACGATTTTTTTTTAAAATTGCTACATTATCGTCCGCCATAGAAAAAATTTCTAAACTACATGTATGGTCGCCGTGGGTAGTAATTAAATTTAAAAACACTTTTAATAACATCAAAACAATTTGAACTTCAAAAAACACTCCTTTTCTTGGCGTATAACACAGATCAATAAATAATGTTATATTAATTTTTATCAACTTAATAACGCCTTCTTTTTTGGAAATGATTAAGACTAACTCAAAATGAACCAAAAACAATAAAAATGTGTCAACACCTTTAAATGCATTTTTATGTTTATAAAGACACGTTGTTTGTCGTACAATTCATGTCACATAAAATGATCTAAATGCTTAGGTAAAAGCTTCGATTGCAGTACAGTTTTTTATTGAACGGTCCACTAGCACTCAACTGAAACATCTTTGGCACTTTTAACAACTGCTAAGCAGCCACGTCTATGATAAAGTTGGCAAACCGTAGAAAGTATTAAGTTAAGCAATAGCCCCACAACACCGGTACCAGGCAATTCTAAAAATACGAGTATGTCGAATAGATAAAAGTATCTTTTAAAAAAAATCCTTTTAGTACATTATAATGCGTTTTAGATCTCTGGCATATAAAATTATGTCTCAGAATGGTTGACGATGACACCTAAATATTGGGCGTACTCGGCCCCCATTGCCGCAAACAAATCAGTAGTTTCAATCTGCTAGCGGCTCTTTGATCTTTGTGTAACAATTTTACCCAATGCGCATTATGCCGGAAGTCGATTTGAACGGCAAGATTGGATGAAATTTTGGCACCTGTTTTCAACGTGTCAAAGCTATTGCGCATGATTTGTTTCTATACTGTGAAGTAACCTTAACCCTAACTTTAACACTAACCTTAATCTTAACTCTTACTTTAACCGTAACCTTAATCCTAACCTTACCTCAAACCTTAACTCCAACATTTAACTCTAACTTTTACTTAATTCTTAATTCTAGTCATGTCGTTCACTTTGATCCTAACCTTAGCTTTAATGACAACTTTAACCTTAACATTAACTAACTCTATTAACCATCTTAAAAGCGTGTAAAGTGGTGACATTTTTAGTATCTGTAATTTTCCCGTTACACCTTGTGTTTATAATACATTTGCATTTATTTTTAAATTAACCACCGTTACGAATGTAATTGTATAATAAGTTAAGTTTACTTTTAAGCATCTTTTAACCCATGTACGTATTGTACAAACGTTGATTTTTTCTTTGTTTTATTTTTATTTCCCACAAAAAGCACATTGCTTTTTTCATCTGACGTTGTAAACAATTTAAAGTGTACCAGTATTGTATCACTACTTATTAAGACGCCATGTCTAAGAGCACGCTAGCTTGTGCCTTAACGGGTAATGTAGGTACACTAGGGTGATTCGTTTTGACTGAATATTTTTTTTCCTTCGCTCCCGCAGCAAAATATCTTTCTATACGCTGAAAAAAAGATCCTGTCCAAAGCGGAGCTCTTAATTTTAATTTTAAGTACTTTTTTTTTTAATTTTGAAGTTTTTCCATCTAAAATACACGTAAAATTAGATTTTTGTTTTTTTAATTTTTATAGCTCTGAGACATCACATGGTATCGTCATTCCCGAAAATACGTCTTTTTCAGAATTGAACGCTCTAAAAAAGTCTCCATTGTAGCAAGACCGTAACTCACACTGGCGAGGTATTACGGGCCCTTAAAAATCAGGTTTAAGGGCCCGTAATACCTCGCCAGTGTGAGTTACGGTCTTGCTACAATGGAGACTTTTTTATAGCGTTCAATTCTGAAAAAGAGGTATTTTCGGGAATGACGATACCATGTGATGTCTCAGAGCTATAAAAATTAAAAAAACAAAAATCTAATTTTACGTGTATTTTAGATGGAAAAACTTCAAAATTAAAAAAAAAGTACTTAAAATTAAAATTAAGAGCTCCGCTTTGGACAGGATCTTTTTTTCAGCGTATAGAAAGATATTTTGCTGCGGGAGCGAAGGAAAAAAAATATTCAGTCAAAACGAATCACCCTAAGGTACACGCTAAAACGTCATCGTTGATTATGACGTAAGCATTTTAGCGTGTACCTAAATTACTATACTTAACTAATGTCAACGCTGGTACACGGACATTTAAGTAGTTTTTATATTCGACTCACAGGCCATATTGCATAAAACATTGTAATCTTATTATTATTTATTGATAATTGTTGAGCCATTCGGCCTTACAATGGATTACGTTACCCTTACACCTTTACCCTTTACATAAAAATATAATAAATAAAAAATAAAATAACTTTCTCCAATAAAATATTCCAATCACCATCTTACTATTCTATTTCGTTAGACCTAACCCTCCCCTCTTATCCTTCTTTTCTTTACTGCTTTTATCCAATCCAATCCCTCCCCAAGCAAAACCTTCCTCCCCTCATTTCTTCCTTTAGCTCGTCACACTTTTCACTCAAGTGCTATATGTCCTCCCATCCCTCCCCACATAATTTACATCCCCTCATTACATCCTCCTTCCAATACTTATTTAAATTCTCCTCATTTCCACATCTAAACCTGGCTATAAGCCGTTTCTCTCCTAAGCTTCTCCTCCCCATCAGATACTTAGGAACCCCCCTGGACACTATATTCCCATACCTTACGTTATACTTTCCTTCCCTTATCTTTCCTTCCCTCTCTTGCATCTGCGAGTCTTTATCTCTTCTTACTATCTCCTCCGTATTTAACCTCCCTTCCTCTCTCCTTCTTTCCACCTCTTCTCTTGCGAAACCTCCTCGTTGGTAGTACAGTTTCCTTTCCTCCTGTCCATATATATTTTTGCTATCTTTTACCGTCCTCCAGCAACATTGCAAAATTTTACATTCTCTTCTACCCTTTATTGTCTCTTCATAACCCATCGCCCTTTTCCCTGCTTTTATTCTAATCTTCTCTAACTTCCCCTCCTTTTCTATTATGTACCCCGGCGTCTCCTTGTCTAAACCTAGTATTCATTTCCAATATTTTATTTGCACCCTTTCCAATAGGTTCCACTCTTTCCAACCCCATACCTCCACCCCGTACAACATCACACTTTTAATCAATTTTTCGAACCAGCCATCTTCTCTTCTCGACCTCCTTCCCAAACACTCTTCCCCTAAACTCCATACCTGCCCTAATACCCTGTTACCCTTCTTTGCTAACTCCCTTATATGCGCATCATCTTTGTTATCGTACCTTAGCCTTTATCCCAAATATGTCACTTCATTCACTGCCTCTATCTTCTGTTCTCCCCAACTTAACTTCTCCTTTTTCTTCCCTCCTCTTCCTTTTTAAAAAACTACCATCTTTGACTTTCTCACATTCAAACCCAAATCTTTCCTTTCCAGGTACCTCTTTATCGTATTGATCATACCTTTCATCTCCAACTCATTTTTTGCCACCATGACCATATCGTCTGCATATGCCAACACCCACACTTTAACCCCTCCCTCCATGACCACCCCACCACACTGTCCTCCCTTCAACACTTCCTCTATGTCCCCTATATACAGTGCAAATAAAATAGGGCTAAGAGGACACCCCTGCCTTAACCCCTTCCTCGTCCAAAACACTTCACTAACACTATCCCCTATTTTTACCCTATTCTTAGTCTCTTTATATATCCCTTCTAGTTTCCTCACTAGTTGTTCCTCTATTCCTTTTTTCCTTAACACCCTCCATAGTTTTTCCCTATTCACATTATCAAACGCAGCTTCTATGTCCATAAAGAACGCGTATATCTTACCCCTTTTCTTATCTAGCTCTCCATTGACCAATTGTTTCAATATATAAACATTGTCTATTGCCCTTCTTCCCACTCTAAATCCCATTTGCCAATCTGGTAATAGATTTTTTTCTTCCACTTCCTTTTCCAACCTCCTTTGTATAATCATGGCATACAATTTATGACTTACATTAGTAACACTAATCCTTCTATAATTCTTTACCTCCTTCCTATTCCCTACCTTATAAAAGACGATTATTATTATTATTATTATTATTATAAACCGGAAGAATTAAACTTTCTTTCCAACTTTCTGGCAATTCCTCCCCTTTCCATATTATATTAAAAAATTTTCTTAAATTTCCTCTCACTCTCTCCCCTACATATTTCCATTGCTCTCCTTGCGTACCGTCCGTTCCTGCCGTATTTCTTAATTTTAGGTTATTTATTGCTTCCTCCATTTCCTCTTTCGTTATCTCCCACCCCTCCTGTATTGTATTTACCCCTTGCAATATCACCTGCCCTGGTCCTTCTATTGTTCCCTCCAAACGCTCCATACAATAACCCAACCACACCTTTAAATCCATTAAACCTCCTCTCCTCTTACCTCTTCTCTCCTTGTTTAGAAATTCCCACACTTCTCCTTCTTTCTTTATTTCCTTTACTTGTTTCTCCATTTCCTCTTTATAAGACACCTTTCACTCAAAACATACATTTTTAAATTTCACTTTCTTTCCCTTATACTCCTGTACATCTATTCTACCTTTCTTCCATCTTCTTCTAGCATTTCTCATCTCTGGTTTTGCCTCTCTACATTCTCTATTCCACTACCTATTTTTGTTCCTCTTTTATCCTTGTCTTCTCCCAAACCTTTTCTTTTCTACTGTCTTCTCCATTTCTGCAGTCAACTCCTTTAATCCTTCTTCCCTCCCCCCTACATCTCCCCAATTCACTTGCTTCAACTTCATCTTATATCTTTCTATGCTTTCCTCAGTCTACACCTTTTTCACTCCCCATCCCTTTTGTTCCTCCGTATTTCCTTGCTCTTTTCTTTTTAAAATCACTTCCAGTGGCTGATGATCCGATTCCTCTTCATCCCCCACTTTAAACCTTTCTATGTCCTCCCACATCTCCCCACTCACTATCACGTAATCGATCACCGATTCCCCCTTCCCTCCCATATAAGTGTAGTCACCTCTGCCCCCCTCCTCTATATTTCCATTAAGAATTGACCACCCTTTTTCCTCACATATCTCCACTAACATTTTCCCATTCCTATTAACTGTCTTATCCATGCTAACTCTTCTCTTTACTTCCCCTCCTACCTTTTCCCCTGTGCTCCCGTTAAAATCACCCCCGATAATAAGCTTTTCCTTTTTCTCCCCCTGTACCATTTTCTCAATCTGTTCACTTATCAACCTCATATCCCGCCCATAAACTGTTAGCACTATATATTTTTCCTTTCCTTCTCTGACCACATAATTTTTTACGATCCCTTTCCTTTGCTTCTCGTCTCCCTCCTCTTCTTCCACCGACCAGTTCCTTTTTATACCCGTTAGTATTCCTCCCCTTGCTCTACCTTTACTTTTTTTTCTAGTTGCAAATTCCACTTTCCAATTATACCCCTCTGGTAATTTTTTTACATACTTCCCAGTCTTTTTCCTTCAACCATGTTTCCGACATTCCCATCATATCAAAACCCTCTACGTATCTCCAGAAATCCTCTCCTTTATTTTTTATGCCTGCCACATTCCAAAACAATAATTTCATTTGATTCTGCATTTCCATCTCTTTTTCCTTAAAACTTGCTAAGCCAACATCCTTTGGTCCATCCTTTCCTCCCCCAACTCTTAGTTTTTTGCTCCCTTCTTCACTAGAGTTCCTCTCTCCTCATCCCAAAACCTTTCTTCATCTTCCACCCACACTTTCAAGAATCCTATTTTAATACTTTTCCTCTCTCCCTCCATCTTACTCGCCTCATATCTTATCTTCTTTTGTATTTCTATTTCCCTTCTCGTCATGTCATCGTCTAAATAAATGTTCGTACCTCTTAACCTTCTTTTTTGCTTCCATACATCTAACTTATCCTCAAATGTACCCATCCTTACTAACATTACACGCTCTGCTAGCTTTCTAGTTTCTACCACTGTTTTCTCTATATTTAAATCCTTCTTCATCCAATTTTCCACTTGCTCCTTATGCTCCTTCTTTCCATCTTTCACTTCCATACCTCTTATGATAATGTTTGTTCTCCTTTTTTCTTTTTATGTTTTTTCCCAGCTTCTTTCTATCTTCTCCAATCTGGCCTCCAACTTTCTATACTTTTCTCCCATTTCTTCAAATTTCCTCTATCATTTTTCATTTGTCTTTCTTAATTCTTCTTTCATCTCCTATACCTTTTTATTATTCTCTTCCAACTTCTTACCCATCTTAATTTGTTCCTCTCTTATACTCTTTACTTCCTTTAACAGTTCTTTACACATTTCTACTAACTCACCATCTTTTCTCTCTTTTCCTTCCGCTACCGGTGATTTCCTTACTTTGGTGCTCTTTCTAAACACCTCCTCCACCGTAGCTTGCCTTTTCCTTTTTCCTTCAGACCACCCTTCCTCGGAATTCGACATAATTTCCCTTCTCCTCTTATCGTTACACTACTTAACTGTCTACCCTTTCTGATTAACGAAATGTTAATTATATTAAATTCACCAAAAAATTCTACGTATTTTATGCATACAAATGCAAAATATAAACATTGTTATCTTTGACGATGTAGTTAACTGACACTATTGTTAAATTAATACCTACGATTTAGTGAACGGCGTCAGCTAATATAGCTAACTTTGCTTTATGCAACCAGAAAATAATGTGTTTGTTGCTAAATGAATAATGAGATAAAAGAGTAATTTTCCAATTATCAATCATTTTTTTTGTCCGCTTTCGTTTGATACCGATAACAGTTTGCTTTGCACCTCTAAGTCTGCTTTAAATTTAGCAATTTTATGTCGTTTTTTAAATTAAAAAAAAAACCTTAAAAACCTGTAACCTTACGTAGGTACACTTCTGCGCGTAGATACACCTTTTATCAAAGATTCACCTTTTATCAAAGATTCACCTTTTATCAAAGATGCACCTTTTTCAAAGATACACGTTTTTTAAAAAAACATAATAATTTTGGAATATTTTATTTAAGAATCCGAAAATGTAGCACGCTTTAATTTAGTAGAAGTTACATAAATTTTTACACGTAACAAACATACAATATACACCGCCGCCGTGCGTTGCAAAAATATAAATGACGTCTAAAAGTAAAAAGTAGTTCCAACTTTAAGACCGTTTAACTTTTGACAAAATGAATATTCCGCAATTTTTTTTTCAATAACTATCTTAAAAGGTTTTTCTTTATTAGGAATACCTAATAGTATTCTTCAAAGAAGAGTGCCCTAAAGTGATATCCAGCCATAAATAATTATAGAGAATAAATAACTGCTTTTGTAATCAACGTTAAAGTAAATAAAACTTTATTAATAAACCTTAAAGATAGAAATAATAATAAAAATCAGTTGTACTTACAATTTTTGGTAGAAAGTTCAACAATTTGAATCGTAGCATTAACTTATTGTCGTTATTCAGAAAGTAATAGTGTTCTGGTTCTTTTATTTCTAATGAACAAATTCGACAAATTTTTATTGATTTTTCTTCCATATTTTCGTAGATTTTGTTCAGTGTTCCTTAAAGACAGTTGCACTTTTATTATCTTTTGTATTATCAGAACCACAGATAAACCACTTGGATGATAGCAGATGATAGCATTAGGATGATCGCACGACGCTAGCAAGGAAGTGTCTGCCATACATTATGTTTGCTGCCGTACCACAATATTTTGGCAGTATTCAATACACCGCAGTTTTAGTTTTAACTTTTTGTTGGTTAGTATTTAAAAAGGAATACAAAGTAGCCGGTTGCACAAAAGTCTGGTTAATTGGCGATTTACTAATCGTCGATTAAAGATGATGGTTGATTAACATTCAATTGCGTTGCACAAAACTGCTAGTCAACTTGACAACCGCGTGTTTTAATGTCAGTTTATGAAACAAAAATGACTACTAAAGAGGTTATTTACAAATATTTAAATCAAGAAAGAATAATAAATATTGTAGTAAAGTGAGTATTACAATGGTATTACTATATTATTCACGTTTTCTTATAAATAGTTATATTATCATGATATAGATAGCTAAGTTTTATTTTATGTTTACCGATAAAAAATTTCTAATTCTATAAAATTTCTTGCTTAATTCTTTTTATCCTTTACTTTACATAACAATATAAAAGAGTAACTCGCTAAAAGATTTATAGTTGAAAAAAAATGTTCTGTCAACAAACATCACCAACGAATGTAATGCATCGACTAAAACAGGTCTTCGAACAGCAAAATACCTGAAACTTTGTTTGTATATATGAAACTGAAGATAAAACAGATCTGCCGATCAGGAGGTTTTGCTGGCGAACATTGCATGCCAAAGTGAACCACCTAGAAATTGCTTTGAATTGCTTTACA
Source organism: Aquatica leii (assembly GCA_035610365.1). Taxonomy (NCBI): domain Eukaryota; kingdom Metazoa; phylum Arthropoda; class Insecta; order Coleoptera; family Lampyridae; genus Aquatica; species Aquatica leii. The sequence continues at coordinate 14,423,221 of CM069438.1, forward strand.
GCTTACTATTTTGGTATATTGGGAGATAATTACAATGAAATCTAGTATTAATTTGTATCCTTAGTAAAAATGGGCAAAGAGAATCATTTCATGTGGCTGAACCTCAACCTGGATTGTCTCGTATTCTTGTCTTTCGCACATTGATATTTACTGCAGAACCTATGGCAACTGTATATCCTATTTGATTGTTATTTGGCCCCATGGTAAAGATAAACTCGATACCTTTTTGAAACACTTGAATCTGCAAAATAAAGCTATCAAATTCACAATGGAAATTGAAGAAAATGAACAATTACCTTTCTTAGATACTCTTATAAAAAAGAAAAATAACAATCAAATCGGATATACAGTTTACAGAAAAACAACTAATACGAATAGATACCTTTAATGCAAAATCACACCATCATCCAGCTCAACTATCATCCGTAGTTAATTCACTAGTAACACGGTCTAAACGTCTAACAGATAAGGAACATTATAATATAGAAATTAAATATTTAAAGAAAGTTTTAGTAGATATGGTTATTCAAACAAAAGTTATTATGAAAGCAATTAATTCCAACAAATCTTCACAAGAAGAAACTTCAATGAAAAAAGCATTTCTACCTTACATTAAAAACATCACAGATAAAATAAGCAAAATTCTGTTACGAAATAATATCAAAACAGTTTTTACTGCAAATAAGAAAATCAACTCTGTACTACAATCTCCTAAAGAACGTATCCTACTTGAAGCACAAGGAGTATATGAAGTTCCATGCGGCATGCGCAATAAGACTTATATTGGTCAAACTAATAGACGGATTGCAGCAAGAGTAGAAGAACATAAACGTGCAGTTAGACAAGAACTTTCCTCATCGTCACTAGCCCAACATGTTAAAGAAACGGGACCTACTATTAATTTTAACAACACAAAAGTTTTAGCAAACATTGAACATTTTTGGTCTAGAATAGCTAGAGAAGCCATCGAAATACGACGATTGTCAGAGACCCTAATTATATCTGTAGTTTTAATAGTGCAATGCGACACCGTCGCAACATGTCAATTTTAGGTTTAGTTTCACTCTGTGGTTTTCTTTTGTTGTCAAGTTTAGTTGTAAGGTTAAGGTGTGAATTTTTGGGCGGAATGTGATTGCCGCGTTTTTTTAGAGGGTCTTTTGTGTATGTGTGTTATAGTTTTTGTACCGATTTTGATTTGTTGAATTGCTGTTATAATTAACGTGGGCCGAAAACATCCAATAAAATAATAAAGAGAACTGTGTATGTTTTGTTCGCGTACTAAGTTTTGTTTTATTAATCGAACCGTCGATGCCGCATTTGAACTGGTAGCTCTTTGTTGGCGCGACATAAAAGCTGGCGACCGTGACAGGACAGGGTGTTTTTTCTAAGGAAGGTTTGCGATTAACAGTGAAGTGAATAAACTGATCGGGGACAAAAGTGCGTGTCGATTTCCTACCGGCAAACTTTTACCGCGTTTTGTGTAGTATTTGCATTTTTAAAACGTTCGGTGGTTTCGAACCAAGTTTGAGATGGCTAACGAAATCGAAATTAAAAAGAAAAGTAGAAAGGCGCTACGGACTTCGTTTACGAAAACGGCAAACGAACTTGAAGCACTTTTTAGTGTCGATAAGCTTGATCGCGAATCTATCGAAGTTGCGTGGGAACTTTTACTATCGAAATATGACGACTTAAAGATAGTGGACAATGAGATTTACGAACTTTTATTGGAAGGTGCTACCGAGGCCGAACTTGAGACTGATGTGGAGGGCCGAGATACGTATTTCAAGAGATTTACTGGGTTAAAGGTGAAGTACAACAGGTTATCTGAAGATTCAGCAACAGAAGGCACCGGTTCGCACCGCACAGGAACATACAGGTCAAATGTTCGGGAAACCACAGGTAGGCGAAAATTTAAATTACCTCGAATAGAATTCAAACACTATGATGGTAGCGTCAAAGACTGGTTGGCCTTCTGGGCCCAGTTCAAAAGTACATGAAGATAATACTATTGATAATCATGACAAAATAGAGTATTTAGTACAAGCCACGGTACCGGGGAGTAGGGCAAGGCAATTAGTCGAGAGCTATCCAGCCATGAGTGAAAATTACAAAAAAATAGTAGAGAGTATGGAAAGCAGATTTGGTAGGGAAGATCTTCAGATCGAAGTATATGTGAGAGAGTTGTTGAAGCTTATTTTAACTAGATCTACTTCGAAACAAAAAATGGATATTGCCACTCTTTATGATCAAATTGAGACTCAGTTACGAGCACTCGAAACCTTGGGCATAACCTCTGACAAATGTTCAGCCATGCTATTTCCACTAATAGAATCGTGTTTACCGAATGAGTTACTGAGAGTTTGGCAACGTTCTGCGACGTTTAACGGTTCTGCGGATTCTGAAGAAACTTCATCTCCCCTAGAAGCTCGACTTAAGAAGTTGATGCTTTTTCTCAGACAGGAGGTAGAGAACGAGCAGCGAATAGCCTTAGCGGCTGAGGGGTTCGGTTTGTCAGAAAGAACGTCGTCTACCAAAATGGGCACTAGCGAAGGACACACTAGAAATAAGCCATTTCAAAAAACATTTTTTGAAGGTCCGACAGCTACGGGGTTTATGAATTGTGAAGTTGCAGGTTGTGTATTTTGCGCAGGGTCTCACGATAGTGAAGCGTGTTTTAAGGCACAGAAAATGACTTACTCTCAGAAAAAGGATGCACTTTCGGAAAAGAAGGCCTGTTTCCGCTGTTTAAAGAAAGGCCATCAGTCTAAAAGATGTAAGGGACGCTTAAGATGTGTTTTGTGCACTCGTGCACATGTGGCTTTAATGTGTCCTGATCTGCCGACCCACAAGAATACAGAGAAGTCGCATGTCGACAACGGCAGTGTGCCATCGAGTGATACCGGAAAAGACCAAACATTGACCAACCGGACCAGCACGCAGGTGTTTCTGCAAACTCTACGAGTGACCTTGAAAGGAGCGAATGGTTGTAAAGTGATTCGAGCATTGATTGATAGTGGATCGCAAAGGTCTTACATCTTAAAGGAGACTGCTACACAACTAGGATACCGACCTAAACGTCAGGAGAAAATCGTTCATTGTTTGTTTGGTGGGTCAGAGATGGTAAATACTCACAACTCCTTTGACGTCACTATCTGCAACGGGACGTATTTTTACACATTCGAGGCCTTAGATCAGTTGACGATTTGTGGAGAGGTAAGTCCAGTTTTTTATGGACCATGGACCGATGAGATGCGCATCTTAAATGTCCAAATATCAGATGCTCAACAACCTGGTCCGATCGAGCTCTTGCTAGGAGCTGACGTGGCTGGACATTTATATACAGGAAGCCGTCGAGAACTACCATGCGGTTTAGTAGCGATTGAAACACACGTCGGGTGGACACTTATGGGTAAAATGCCGGACATTAGTATACGTTCTAATATCGCTATGACCACTTTGAACCTATTTGTGAAGAATGCTTCCATAACCGATTTGTGGGAACTTGAAGCGCTAGGAATCAAGGAACCTTCTGATAAGCGGACCAAGGAGGAAACGGCCGTAGCAGCTAAGGAGCTCTTCTTGCAAACGGTGAATGTTAATAAAGATGGGCGTTATGAGGTTTGCCTTCCATGGTTAGAGGGCCACCCTCCTCTCTCGAATAACTACAAATTGGCTCAAAAGAGGTTGGATTCAGCTGTCCGTAAACTGAAAAATGATTACCTGTTTGAGCAGTACGAGCGCATCTTTTGTGAGTGGGAAGCGGAGGGAATTATCGAAAAGGTGGATACATCAGAATGTGTGAACGTGAATCAAGGTCATTATCTCCCTCATAGACCGGTTATTAAGGGAAACAGTGCGACAACAAAAAATCGACCTGTATACGATGCGTCTGCGCACGAAAAGGACAGACCATCGTTAAACCATTGCTTGGAGAAAGGGTCCAATTTAATAGAACTAATTCCTTCGTTGCTGTTAAGATTTAGGAAAAACAAAATAGGTGTTGTGTCCGATATAAGAAAAGCTTTCCTACAAATTAGTATTAACGAGAAAGACCGAGAATTTCTCAAATTTTTGTGGATTGATGACAAGGGCGAAGAGGTCATTTTCCGTCACAAGCGCGTGGTCTTCGGTTTGATTAGTAGCCCGTTTCTGCTAGGAGCAACGTTGGAATACCATTTATCTCTGTGCTTAAAAAGATGCAATGAGGCTGAAACTGTTTATTCTAAGGAGACTGTAGAAAGGTTGAGTCGTAGTTTCTATGTTGATAATTGTGTGACGAGCCTGGCAGATGAGGAATCGGCCGCAACATTTATCAAAGAGTCTGTTGCTATTATGATGGAGGGTAAATTCGAACTGAGAGGGTGGGAGCGTACCCAAAATTTAAGATCAGATACGGTTGTCGAGCTATGTCCTCTCCTTGGTTTGAATTGGTGCCCAAGGAAAGATATTTTGACTATAAGTTCAAACCTTTTGGAAGAGAATCTTGACATTGATAGTATGGTGGTTACGAAACGTCAGATTCTTTCCATAACACAGAAAGTTTTCGATCCGATTGGGCATACATGCCCATCTACTTTACTACCTAAGCTAATGCTGCAGAGATTATGGAAGAAGGAGTTAACTTGGGACCAGCCAGTGGATGATGTCACGGCTCAAGCATTCAAAAGTTGGATGAAGGATTTGCATCACTTGTCGAAAATTGAGCTACCGCGCTATATACTGGTGGGCGACCCGGAATCACATGATTTGAGCATACATACATTCTGTGATGCGAGCCAAGATGCTTATGCTTGTGTTGTGTTTGTGCGAGTGGTTTTGCGTGGCAACGTTTCTGTCTTCTTGTTGGCTGCCAAAGCTAGAGTAGCACCTATAAGAAAATCGAGTTCGAAAATGACTATACCACGTTTAGAGTTGCTGGCGGCAACTATAGGTGCTCGGCTGTATACGCATGTGAGTGAGAACATAGGAAGGCAGATTGACTGTTTTTTCTGGACTGATTCGGCTACAGTCGTCTCGTGGATTCAACGAAAAGAAGAGTGGGGTGTATTCGTATGGAATAGAGTAAGCGAGATTCGTAATTTGACTCCAGCGGAGAAGTGGCGCCATTTACCAGGAATACAAAATCCGGCGGATTTGCCCTCAAGGGGATGCTCTCCCAAACAACTGTTTGGATCAAGATGGTGGGAGGGCTCAAGATGGCTATACGAAGCACAAGAAAGATGGCCGTCCGTGAATACAACCTGCAACGAGCATGAAATTAACGGCGAGCGCAAGAAGAAGTTGGTTACTACGCTTCTGAATTTTGGAGACTGTTGCGCTTGGCATCTAGACTACTTTTCTAAATATACAAAAACTGTACGAATGATGGCTTGGATACTTCGGTTTGCTCAAAATTGTAAGCGTCCAGATCAGAAACAGCGTGGTGAATTGTCTTTTGAAGAACAGGACGCGGCAGAGACGTTTATTTTCAAATTGGTGCAAAAGGAAGCGTTTTCTGGTCAGGAGGACAAGAGAATTAGTGGTCTCAATCCTTTTAGCGACGAACAAGGCCTCATTCGATTAAGATCTAGGGTGTCGAATAGAGAAGACACTGAAAATTATCGGTTTCCCATTGTGCTTCCTTCTAAGCATCCATTGACTAAGAGCCTGATCATGAACATACACGTAAAATCATGCCATGTTGGGACTCAGGGTATGTTAAGTTTGCTGAGGGAGAGGTTTTGGATCTTGGGCGGTAGACGGACAGTCAGATCAGTTATATCCAAGTGTGGAACATGTAGAAGGTACAACGCAAAGCCTTTGACTGTAGAGCCTCCGCCTTTACCATTAGACAGGGTTCGTGACGCAGCTCCCTTTGAAGTGACGGGAGTGGATTTTGCAGGGCCGTTGTACCTAAAAAATGGTGATAAGGTTTGGATATGTTTGTTTACGTGCGCGGTCTTCCGAGCGGTTCATTTAGAGCTGACAACATCCCTGTCCACTCCGAGTTTTCTACAGGCCTTACGTCGTTTTGTGTCGCGTCGGGGTAGGCCTCGAACAGTCTACAGTGACAATGGGACGAACTTTGTAGGCACCGAGAATGCCTTATCGCTTCTAGATTGAGACTTGATCTTGCGGGAAACGTTCGTCCAGCGCATTCGCTGACGATTTAATCCCCCCACAGCGGCGTAGTAGAGAGGGTTCTGAGAACGTTTAATTGGAGTGTTAAAACAACTATTACGCAAAGTACTGGGTCGTGCGAGATTGAGCTATGAAGACTTATTTACCCTTGTTTGCGAGTGCAAAGCAGTTGTTAATGCGAGACTCTTAACTTACTTTTTCGGAGGACCCTAAAGAGTTAGTTGCGTTAAGTCCGTTGATGTTTTTGTCCGAGCAAGTGGAGCGTGGTTTACCGGATTGTGACGCTATAGACAATGCTTCATTGTGTCGGAGGGTGCGTAAAATTCAAGCTTTACGGGAAGAACTTCGGGCTCGATTTCGTATCGAGTACCTTGGACAATTGAAACTTTTGTGTGACAAAAAGACTGATCGTCAAATTGTGATTGGCGAATTGGTGCTTGTCGGCGACGACAACAACAAACGTTTAAACTGGCCAGTTGGTCGAATCGTGAAATTTTACCGGGTAAGGATGGCCGAGTTTGTTTGGTTAGAGTAGAAACCGCTAGGGGGCAGTTATTAAGGCCACTGCAAAGACTGTATCCTGGAGGGTGACAGTGTTCGGGAGTTCAATGTTGGCGATGGAGACATGCTGCAACACGGCGACGAAGAGACGGCGGGGAATGTTGGAAATCCAGATGGCTCCGATTCCGAATCCATCTTTGAGCGTGGTGATAGTGTCAGTGCGGGAGTGTTGGTGCCGAAAGTAAAAGCGACGCGAAGTGGTCGTGTTTGTACTGTACCGCGACGTTTTCTGTAATCGTAGTATTAGTATCTGGTTATGTACCTACTTGTATAATACTTTGCTTTTGTATTACATGTTTAGTTTGAGGAACATTTTGTTGTCTCAAAACATTCCTCAGGTGGGAGAATGTCAGAGACCCTAATTATATCTGTAGTTTTAATAGTGCAATGCGACACCGTCGCAACATGTCAATTTTAGGTTTAGTTTCACTCTGTGGTTTTCTTTTGTTGTCAAGTTTAGTTGTAAGGTTAAGGTGTGAATTTTTGGGCGGAATGTGATTGCCGCGTTTTTTTAGAGGGTCTTTTGTGTATGTGTGTTATAGTTTTTGTACCGATTTTGATTTGTTGAATTGCTGTTATAATTAACGTGGGCCGAAAACATCCAATAAAATAATAAAGAGAACTGTGTATGTTTTGTTCGCGTACTAAGTTTTGTTTTATTAATCGAACCGTCGATGCCGCATTTGAACTGGTAGCTCTTTGTTGGCGCGACAACGATAGCACAAGATTACATAAGATATGGAAAACGATACTTCCTTCCATAAAAACGCAAATGGCAATAAGTTCATCTAATAACATTAATACAGATTTACCTATTTCATCAAAAAATCTAAATATAAATCAACTACAAATAAATCTTTCGTTGATGTAGTTTTTCCGTATGTTATCGGAACGCGTACGAATCCCTATGGCGAAAATATTTTATGCGTGTACGAGCGAAATTTTGCATTCGTCGCACTTAATGGAATGTTGATTTTTAATTTTGGAAATTCTGAATGTGGCAATAATATCACTGGACTTCCGAAATCTACGTAAAAAAAACCACTGAACCAATATTGACGTTGACGTAATATTTTTCGTCGTCTGTTTCAAATGATGGTGAATGCGGTTGTGGTTCTGTTTCAGCACTTTTAGATAATACGTTTATTGATGTTTTTTTCTGGCTTTATTTTTACTAATGTAACTATGCAAGCTTTACTTACAAGAGCTGTTCGACCGCACGAATTAGAATTCGGCGAATTTTTATTTGGTCGGCATTTATTGGAACGGTGATTGTCAAGGCCGCACCGTAAACATAATTTATCGATACCAAATTCTTTGTAATTTATGCGTGACCTCGTGAGCGAATGAATGATTCGTTTGCTTAAATCGTGACCTCGCCTTCCGGGTTATATGCACAGCGAATTTGTTTTGCGGTCGTAATTCACTAACACGATTAATTCCATTTGACACTGTATGCGACATTTCTTTGCTTAAGTCTTGAGACTTCGTGTGCAAGAGCTATTTCGGTAGCTTTTCAAACGTTAAATTTGGAGTTTGTAGAAGTTTCTCCCTCAACGCGGGGTCAAGTATTCTTCGAATGAATTGAGCTCGCAAATATATATTAGAAATAGATTTACCACATGTATATGATGGACACTCAAATTCACAGGTAACTGTCAAAAAGACTACAAAAAATCAGAAAAGATACCAGAGCTGGATATAGAAAAAACAGTCATCAATCTTTCGAAGCAGCAACTAACTGAAGCACAAACAAAAGTATACCTACTTGCCAAAGGACTCAACTTTGTAGTCGCACCTACAAAAATACCAAAAGAGGAGATCATCGCTCAAGTGGAATGTGCTATCCGCAATCTACCCATCGAAGATGCTAAAGTAATAAGACACAAAACTTGTATCTTACGGACAGCCAAACCACCATCAAGAAACATAACCAAGAATGAGAAAAGAGCATTACTTGACTTACGTAAGAATGAAAAAGTAATCATTCTACGAGCGGAGTAATAATGGATAAGAAAATCTAAATCAGGAAAATGGACAGTCTACTAGACCTAGACTATTACACAAAACTAAACAAGGACCCTACTGCGAAAATTGAACGATGCATAAGAAAGGCGATCAAAGACTCATCCATACCAACAGAAAAGGCTGTTACCATCGGAAAGCTAACCTCCACGACTGTATGGGTTATCGAAAATTCATAAAACCGGAAACCCTCTAAGACCTACCGTCAGTACCTGTAGATCACCGACTTAGCAAAATACTTAGCTAGAAGACTACAGCAGCACACCGGACAGACAACCAGCTACGTTAAGAATTCCGAACATTTCGTCGAGATTCTCCAAGGACTTGAGGTAACTACCAGTGACATACTAGTTAGATTCGACGTAGCATCACTATTCACCAATGTACCAGTGGAAGAAACATTAGAGATCATTAGACAACAACTAGTGCCACGAGGTTTACAAGAATATTTGATCGACTTGGCGAGACTCTGTTTAACGTCAACCTACTTCCTGTGGAATGGTGAGTTCTATGAACGGCTCAAGTATGGGATCACCACTGTCACCAGTAATAGCCAACATCTTCATGGAAGCTTTCGAACAAGAAGCTATCAACTCAAGAGTCAGGAAACCGAAATGCTGGTACAGATACGTGGACGACACTTTTGTCGTATGGCCTCACAAACGGGAAGAATTACAAAGTTTTCTTTAATATATCAATGAACACCACAACAGTATCAAAGTCACCATGGATATCGAAAAGAACAAAACGATGCCCTTTCTAGACGTTCTGGTAACACGCATAGATAACAACAGGCTAAGTAATAGCGTATACCGCAAGGAAACACATACAGACCAGTATCTACACGCATCCTCTCATCACCATCCACAACAAAAGAGATCCCTCATCAACACACTTCTAAGAAAAGCGAAGAAAATTAGTGATGAAGAACACAAGCCGGATGAAATCAAACACATCAAGGACGCTCTTATAAAAAATGGCTACAACAAAAAATTAATAAGACCACAGAAGAAGAAGGAGAAGCAAGCTGAGGTTGCTGCGGAGACACCGTCAGAAACATATGCTTACTTACCCTACGTTGCCGGAGTCACTGACAGACTAAAGAGGGTTCTAGGAAAGAAAAACATTACTACACGTAATAACAAAGTAAAGAAAATAGATCAGCTTATACCACCTAATAAAGATCAACTACCAAGACTACACACCAAGGCTATATACAAATTAGAGTGTATATGCAGCAAAAGTTACATCGGCCAAACAGGGAGGAGTATTCAGTGCAGGGTCAAAGAACATCAACGCACGGACAAATCTGCAGTAGCGGAACATCTACATGACAATGGACATCACCGGATTCATTACGGGAACGTAAACGTATTAGCACGAAGTAGACACTATCACCAGCGAATAATACTCTAATAACACTATTAATAAAATTGTATATTGAAATCAAAATGAACAGAACTCCTAATGTAAACTGAAAAAACTTATTCGAGTATCTAGAACTCTTCGAAGTAGTTTTTCGCAATCGTTGCAGAATTGCTCATCACTACGTTGCATATAACACGTCAAGTATTATTAGCCTAGATGAAAGTCCGAATGACAGCGATCCAAAGACGGTGCAAGAAGCTCTATCGAGAGGTGATAAAGTGCATTGCAAAGAGGCTATGAAAAGAGAGTATGATTCTTTGATGGAAAATGAGGTTTGAATTTTGTCAGACTGTCCATACAACAAGAAAATCATTAGAAATAAATGGGTATTTTGTCTTAAGAACGGTTCAAATGGCAGGAAACGTTACAAAGCTCGACTAGTCGCCAAAGGCTTTACTGAAGAGTACGGAGTTGACTACAACAAAACTTTTTCACCAGTGGTACGTAATTGTACAATAAGAATAATGTTTGCGTTTTGTGTAAAACTTGATCAACAACACTGGAATCATGCTAAAAGAATTTTAAAGTATTTAAAGGATGCTGATTTTTCGAATATTTGTGACAGAAAGTCATACTCAGGTTATGTTTTCAAAATTGGAAATGGTGCCATATCTTGGAAATCACAAAAGCAATCTTGTGTAGCACTCTCAAGTACAGAAGCTGAGTACATAGCTATTTCAGAAGCAACTAAAGAAGCCGTTTTTATTAGAAGCTTTCTTTCAAAATGAGTAAAAAAAAACATATATATCATAATAGAACAAAACATATAGATACAAGATATAATTGTTCGAGTAGTTTCGAAAGGTCTAATTGAAATTCGTTATTTGTGTACAGAACGGATGGTTCTAGCTGATGTTCTCACAAAAGGTCTGCCTAATATTAAGCATAAGTTATGTGTTGAAAACTTTAATTCAAAATAATCAATGGATTAACGAAAGGTGCTGGTATTTTGATATCTTATCCATTTATTATGAACAAATCATGTTTACCTAGTGATAAAAAAAATGAATTAAGTGTTGTGGTAACAATATAATATATGATTGTAAGTTGTGTGCGTTAATTAAAAATAAAAACTATTTTTTTGTTTATATTGGCGTATATAGTTTAATTTCCACGTACCAACCAACATACCATAGTTACAAAATCTCTATAACCGAATTTCTGATGCTTCTTTGGGTAGCGCTACTACAGCGCTAATCTCACAAGTGTGTTGCCGCCAAACTAATTTCATTTAGCCGCCAGAAAAGTAACGTCCAATTTAAAGCATGTGGTTGGCTATCTGTATACCTTATTTATCTGTGCTATTATCGACTTTAATTTATTGTTTTTTTTATAATAAAAACATAAAATATACCATTTCGATTTATATCAAAACTAACTAAACTAGAGCGCATACTACGTTTGTACAAAATATAAAAGAAAATGCACGATTACACATTATATTTCAAGTCTTGCATTTAAATCATGTTATAAACTTTATTTTTTTTTATATATTTTATATTCATGTTTAAATTGAGGGCGCGCATGAGTGGCAGCCATTTTTATATTTCAGTTAAAAAATGCGGAGTAGGTGTCCGTATGTGAAGGCGAGCAGGAGTAAATTTATTTTTGGCGTACGGGAGATTGTTTAGTTATACAATAGATATTAAGTTGAAACTATATTGTCATTACAATATTCAGTGCAAAAGTCTATTTATTTCCAATTCACGTAATTTACTGAAATTACAAGCACAAAGGAAAAAGGGTTAACTAACAGGCGTAGGAAAATAGTTAACATTCATCAGAAGTGGGATTATGTGTATCCAGATGCAGGAGGAGTAGTTCAAATTTCGGTAAAGATATCTTGGCAGTGAACGTTTTAACACGTGAAGTTTCAAGATGGGGTTCGTGTAAACTTGCCGTCGCTTACAAACCGGTTGCTGCACAACGTTGTTGGTGAAATCCGAAAAGTGCGCGTGCGCGACTAAAATGGCGCATAAGTATAGCGTGGAGGATTTTGATGCGTTTGAAGAACGGACAAATACGAACGCACATCGAACAGCCGAACCTTGTGATAAGGGAAACGCGAGCGGAATGGGAGCATAACGGGGGACGGTGGACTTGCACGGGTCCTGGAGATGATGCTCTTGGATAACAAGATTTCCGCCGTTGGAATCACTCCCGGAGATGAGAAAACTGAAGTTATCAATAGATTTTCGCGACCGGTAAATGATCACGAGGTGAGAAGATTTCTGGGGCTTAACAGTTTCTTCAGAAGATTTGTACAGGGGTACGCAACCATTGCACGACCTCTGAGTGATTTAACACGAAAAGACGTGAAGTACAATTAGACGAAACGTCACCATGAAGCTTTTTACACCCTGAAGGAGAAATTAGTTTCGTACCCAGTGGTTAAATTATATAACCCTAAGGCGAAAACAGAATTACACACAGACGCGAGTTCGTTGGGGTTGGCAGGAATGATGCTACAGGAGGGGCCAGACGAAGCCATGCACCTAGTGTACGCGGTTAGCAAGAAAACTACGGACGTGGAAGCAAATTATCACAGTAGCAAGTTGGAGTTGATGGCCATCGTGTGGTCAATGATCAGATTAAGGACATTTTTGTTACCAATCTACTTTACGGTGGTGACGGATTGCCAGGCGCTAATTTACCTAAACATGCAGAAAACAACAAAAGCACAGATAGCACGTTGGAGTCATCTTTTACAAGAATTTAATTACGAAATCAAATTCAGAAAAGGGGAACGGAGATACGATGGAGGATATATACGAACAACGATTGGAAGTGTACGCGATCATACCAGAAGAAGAAAGAATCTTATTAATCCAGCACGCAGACGCTAAATTAAGTGAAATGATTGACATATTACGTAAGAACAATATAAACTAAAGCCGGTTAGAACGCGAAAAGGCGAATCATTATAAATTATTAAACGGACGATTAGTTCGCGAAGTGGAGGTGAACGGCAGGGCTCGGAAGTTGTTTGTGATACCGAATTCTATGCGGAAGAGCATCATGATAAAGTTTCATGACCTTTCGGGACATTACGGAGTCGTTAGAACTGTAGATGCGATGTTGAAACAATCCTGGTTCCCTGGCATCCGCCAGTATGCGAAGGCTCACATCAGAGCATGTTTAGAGTGTTTATTAATGAAATCACCAGGTGGAAAGCAACCGGGCTTGTTGCATCCGCTTCCAATACCGGAGAAAGTGTTCTCACGTATACATATGGATCATCAAGGTCCTTTTGTACGAAGTTCCAGGGGAAATATGTACCTATTGGTGATAATCGACGGTTTATCAAGGTTTGTGAAATTGTATGCGGTAGCGAACACGAAAGCTAATAGTGCAATAGTGTTTGGAAAAATTCATAAACGATTTTGGGTTACCTGATAAAATTGTAACCGACAGGGGAACCGCGTTTACAGCGGAAGCGTTTAAACAATTTTGCGTACGGAACGGGATACGACATATTTTGAACAGTTCGAGACACCCAATGGCGAATGGAGTTATCGAAGGTGCGAACAGGACAATAACACCAACTATCTTGACAAAAATGCAGAGTGAAACAACTTGGGATCGTTGCTTAGACCAAGTGCAAAGGGACGCGAACAACGTAATAAGCCATTTTTATGTCAGTTAAAAAATGCGGAGTAGGTGTCCGTATGTGAAGGCGAGCAAGAGTAAATTTATTTTTGGCGTACGGGAGATTGTTTAGTTATAAAATAGATATTAAGTTGAAACTATATTGTAATTACAATATTCAGTGCAAAAGTCTATTTATTTCCAATTCACGTAATTTGCTGAAATTCCAAGCACAAAGGAAAAAGGGTTAACTACCAGGCGTAGGAAAATAGTTAACAATCATTATTCACCAGTATGCTTATGCATAATATGCCTTTTTAAGTTCGACTTGGTTATATAGCAGTAGTCACATATATTGCATTTATATGGTTTTTCACCAGTGTGCGTATGCATATGCATTATTAAATGCGACTTGGTGGTACAGCAGTAATTACATGTATTGCATTTAAATGGTTTTTCACCAGTGTGCTTACGCATATGTGTTTTTAAATTATACTCCATGGTACAGAAGTAGTCACATATATTGCATTTAAATGGTTTATCTCCAGTGTGCGTACGCATATGCCTTTTTAAATGTAACTTGGTGGTACAGCAGTAATCACATATATTGCATTTAAATGGTTTTTCACCAGTGTGTCTACGTATATGCGTTATTAAATTTGTCATTCGGTTACTACAGTAATCACATATATTGCATTTAAATGGTTTTTCTCCAGTGTGTGTATGCATATGGTTTTTTAAACTTCCCATATGGCTACTACAGTAATCACATATATTGCATTTAAATGGTTTTCTACCGGTGTGCGTACACATATGAGTTTTTAAATAAGACTTCGTGGTACAGCAGTAATCACATATATTGCATTTAAATGGTTTTTCACCAGTGTGGAGACGCATATGCCTATTTAAAGTTCCCACATGGTTACTACAGTAATCACATATATTGCATTTAAAAGGTTTTCTACCGTGTTGCTCTTGCAGGTGTCGAATCAAAATTTCCTTTTTGTTAATATTGAAGTTGCAGTTGTAGCAATAAAACAGTTCTGTTTTTAAAGATTTCTCAATACATACAGCCACACCCTTATTGATTTCCAAGAGGTTATCGTTGGTGATTTGCAAGTTTGGAGGCTTCACTTTAATATTATCGGCTTGCAAGTCCTTTTCAATTATACCCTGTTGTCGTAAGTTTCTTACAGTCATTTCGGTTTGTAAACACAGTTGCCTAAATTCATATATTTCTTCAATGGCAATCATACATCTGTTACAAGCAATTGGATTCCGTGTGACAGTTAGATCCTGTAAAAAAGTTATTTGATAGAATATAATCAGTTGTACAGTACTTGCCATTTTTGGTAGAAAGTTTAACAATTTGAATCGTAGCATTAAGTGATTGTCGTTAATCAGAAAGTAATAGTGCTCTGTTTCTACTATTTCTAGTGAACAAATTCGACACGTTTTTGTTGATTTTTCTTCCATATTTTCGTAGATTTTGTTCAGTGTTGCTTAAAAACAGTTGCACTTGTATTATCTTTCGCGTCATCAGTACGTTGTTAGCAAGTGTCTGCCATACCACAGAATTTTAGCAGTGTTCAATGCATTACAGTTTTAGTTTTAACTTTTTTTAAAATTACATTACAAAAAATTAAAATCGCTAGAAATATAATGTGTAGGTATTAAATGACGGTAAAGTAATACATTACTTAAAGTGGAGTATTATATACAATTAAATTATTTGAACTTAGTCTTTTCCGCATATGTTTTAATATTTAATTTATTTTATAAACATGTTTCAACTTTTTTAAATATGATCATCAGTATTACTACTAAAATTATTAAAAATATAACTAATAGTATTACAGAACGATAATATACGGATCAAGTTATTGTTTTTTTACTAAGGTAACAGAACAAAAAAGGTTGTTGTTTTTTTGACGTTTGAGAATTTATGTATTAATCCAGTGAAAAATAAAGTATTTTTACTCAATTACACGACAAATAGGGTATAAATAGTTCATAAAAACTAATTAAACAAAATAAACTTACGTTATTAGTGTTTTTTACTTTCTTGTTGAAGTTCGGTACAGGAGCGGTGAAAAAAAACAGTATAGAAAGTGTCGCTAATCAATCATCACACGGAAATTTTAAAAAATGTATTTATACGGTTTTTTCATTTTTTTTGTCTTTTTTGGTCAATTGCTAGAATTGTTATGAAAGTATGTCATTGATTGTCAACGTAAATATGGCACAGATTAGTTTATGAAACACATAACAGGCATAAACTTCGAGATACATGAAAACTGCAAAAATCACAAGTTCCTCGTCCGCAGACTTTGCAGAACCTGAAATTATCTGAGGTTTCCCCACACACTACGCAAAGAGACCAGATGTTTTCAGAATTATGCAATAGGAAATTTTGAAGTTTTTTTCTATACTCTGATGGGTCAAATGGTATGTCCATGTTTATTTTTTTACTCAAAAATTCTGCATAAAATATGCAGAATATTCCACAATTGTAACCGTCCTTCTGTGTTGAATAGTTTGCTTTTTTATTTTTAAGTTGCACAAACGGGCGTGTGGTTGAAGTTTATGTTTAATGCCTTTTTGTATCCGATTTTCAAATATTTCAGATCTTCGTGCTTCGATGTCACCTGGATCATAAAAAACATAGGTGGCCATATTAAGATTACAATATACAAGACACCAGTGTGCTGGCGATTCAATATAAATCGGAATTACGATTTTATCAGCATATTCCAGTATCTCAAGTTTCTTTCCATGGTTAATTAAGTTATAAGAATCTAAACTATGTACAAAAAAAATCGTGTCATTATTTTTATATAGATTGAATATATAATCCAGCAAAAAACTGTCAATGTACATTGCGTTTGATCGGCTGTGTGTATTTAATGTATCCCAGCTTTCAAAAGTATAATTTATGAGTGCCAGTGTTACAAACCACATAATTACTAGAAGTTTTACGTAAAAAATGTTTACCCATAATCTTCTTAATTTCAGATTTTCTCACTGATGATGTTGATTTTTGGCTGATTTTTTTTCTTGAGGAAATACGTTTCGTATACTGTCCTTTAAAACACCATGTTTTGCTCGAACCCTTTTCTTCCACACTTCGTCTTTGACCACATTATTATTTTGTTGAAAAGAGTTAAAATTGCAAATTCATAAAACATTCCATTAACTACATATCGTTTATGTTAAAAAACGAGGCCAATAAAGCCTAATTCACATGCATCCGATTTCCGACGGTACGAAACCTGTTCTCATTGGTTAATTTTCAAACATGTTTTGGCGGTAAAATCTTTCCGACATACTTTCAACTTTCATCCGACGTCGGATCGAGTTGAATTTAGTTTAACTTTTTCCGATGTCGTAGCTATTATAACCTCACTTTTAGTACTGATACACTTGTCAGTCATTAACTTGTGCAGTCTGTGTTAACAATGAATCTGAATGCTTATATTAGAAATACTACCAGTATACTTTTGGCATCATTGTATTTGGTTAGATTAAAAAGAAAAAAGAGAAGACCAAAAAATATCGGCCAAAACCTTTGAAATTCGGATACATGTGAAACGGAAAATTTTATCGGAAATATAATTCTTCCGATTCTAAATATCGGACATCGGAAAACGGATGCATGTGAATGTGGCCTAACTCTTTCAGGTTTTGTTTTACGTGGGAAATATTTATAATGCGTATTTACAAATTTAACAAATAATTTGATTAAATAAGCGCAGCACAATTTGTTTTTAATCAAGATGTGCGAGTTTTCGCTCGAAACTGTGTTATTAAACAACTTGAGCAATTGATAAAGCAAACAAAAACTATTTTACTTATAAAATAACTGGACTAACAACCACAAAACAAATTCAAACAAAAAAATTTTGAACTAAATTGAACACTTTCATGTTACGCCACTGTTTTCTGTTGTAATAGAATCATTGGCGTTTTACAACGCCAATGTATTTAAGTCGCGCAAAAAAGCTCCGCCCACGTCCTTTACAAATTACGCCAAGTATTGCATTTGTATCGTTATTTACCAGTATGCTTATGCATATGCCTTTTTCCATCCGACTTGGTGATATAGCATTAGTCATATATTGCATTTAAATAGTTTTTCACCAGCGTGTTTACGCATATGAGTTTTCAATAGGTGCGTTTGGCTACCGCGATAATCACATATACTGCATTTAAATGGTTTTTCACCAGTGTGCGTACGCATATGCCTTTTTAAATGCGATTTGGTGGTAGAGCAGTAATCACATATATTGCATTTAAATGGTTTTTCTCCAGTGTGTTTACGCATATGAGTTTTCAATTGGTGCACTCGGCTACTGCAATAAACACATATATTGCATTTAAATGGTTTTTCACCAGTGTGCTTACGCATATGTGTTTTTAAATTATGCTCGGTGGTACAGAAGTAATCACATATATTGCATTTAAATGGTTTTTCACCAGTGTGCTTACGCATATGTGTTTTTAAATTACAATTGGTAGTACAAAAATAATCACATATACTGCATTTAAATGGTTTTTCACCAGTGTGCGTATGCATATGCCTTTTTAAATGCGACTTGGTGGTAGCACAGTAATCACATATATTGCATTTAAATGGTTTTTCACCAGTGTGTTTACGCATATGAGTTTTCAATTGGTGCACTCGGCTACTGCGATAAAGACATATATTGCATTTGAACGGTTTTTCATCAATATGCATAGGCATATGGTTTTTTAAATCCGACTTGGCGATACAGCAGTAGTCACACATATTGCATTTAAATTGTTTTTCAACAGCATGCTTACGCATATGTGTTTTTAAATTACAATTGGAGGTACAGAAGTAGTCACATATACTACATTTAAATGGTTTTTCTTCAGTGTGAGTACGCAACTCCTTTTTAATTACACCTTGTTGTCCTAAGTTTCTTACTGCCATTTCGGATTGTATACACAGTTGTTTAAATTCATATATTTCTTCAATGGCAATCATACATCTGTTACAAGCAATTGGATTCCATGTGACGGATAGATCCTATAAGAAAGTTTATGTTATTTGATAGAATATAAGCAGTTGTACCGTACTTACCATTTTTGGTAGAAAGTTCAACAATTTGAATCGTAGCATTAAGTTATTGTCGTTATTCAGAAAGTAATAGTGCTCTGTTTCTACTATTTCTAGTGAACAAATTCGACACATTTTTGTTGATTTTTCTTCCATATTTTCGTAGATTTTGTTCAGTGTTGCTTAAAAACAGTTGCACTTGTATTATCCTTCGCGTTACCGGCGTTACCAGCACGTTGTTAGCAAAGCTTAGCAAGTGTCTGCCATACCACAGAATTTTAGCAGTGTTCAATGCATTACAGTTTTAGTTTTAACTTTTTTTAAAATTACATTACAAAAAATTAAAATCGCTAGAAATATAATGTGTAGGTATTAAATGACGATAAAGTAATACATTACTCAAAGTGGAGTATTATATAGAATTAAAGTCTTTTCCGCATATGTTCTAATTTTTAATTTATTTTATAAACATGTTTTAAGCGGGATTCAGACTATGCATTAAGTTGCTGCAGTTTTAGTTGCTGCATCAAACTGCATGCATCTCAGGCATTCATACTATGCATTTCTTCACGCAATTTTTGATGCGCAACTAAAATTGCTCGATTAGAACAGGTTCTAAATTCGCGCATTTCCATGCATTCATTTCTGGAGTTTTTAGGAATATTCTGTACTGCCAACTTGTTGTTAAGTTGGTAGATTCGTGATTTGTTTTGCGTGGTTTTGTCACATAACCTTATTTAATCTATTTTGTGTATTTACTGTTTTTTTTAACTAAATAGTATATTAAAACCATTAGAAATGCCATTTACGTGGACACGTGAGATAACAAAAGATTTAATCGCTGCATACGAAGCACAACCGGTTTTGTACGTGACTTCGATAAAAGATTATAAACATAAAATAAAACGTTTGCAGGCGATTCAAACAATGAAAACGTTGTTTTATTATTATCACATTCATTATTCCATGGTTTTAGCTTTTACCCACTATCTTCTCTTGTAATAAAGCAAGACTGCTGGCTGCAGTTATTATAACCAACAATAAAAGTTCTTCTTTATCAAACATTTTTTTATTTATAGAAACGGTACTGCCCTGTACTACAGTAAAAAAATACAATAGTGTCCTTAGATCGTTTAAATAATAATTTTGATTGTATAAGCTATAAGTTAGTGTTTGACACAGTTTGACAGTTAGTAGTTGACAGTTGACCCTCAGTTGACTTTTATTCTGTAGTGTCACCATCACCAACATAAAAAGTAAAGTTGTCACGTTTAAAAAACCCTAGCAGACAATTTAGTTTCAAGATTTTAGTTGCACAGTGTGAATGCTTTGTACATCATGCATCAAAACTTGCAGCAACACCATTAGAGATGCAGCAACTAAAACTGCAGCAACTTGATGCATAGTCTGAATCCCGCTTTAGCATTTTTAAATATCATCATCAGTATTACTACTAAAATTATTAAAAATATAACTAATACTGTAGACTGTAGTATTACAGAACGATAATATACGGATCAAGTTATTGTTTTTTTTACTAACATAGTAACCATAGATATAGTAACAGAAAAAAAAGTTGTTTTTTTGACGTTTGAGAATTTATGTATTAAATCCAGTGAAAAATAAATAAAGTATTTTTACTCAATTATACGACATTTTCGGGCGACGAAGATATAAAAAGTAAAACGGTAACAAGCAAGTGCATTTCGGCAAAACGTGGTTATAACAAAAGGAACCATTAACAGCAAACATTGAACATATTATTTCTTTTAGTTTTGACTGTTGTTCATGAGCATTTCAAACAATGAGTGAATCTACAAAACATTTTGTGTTCGATAAATTTTATCCAAAAAAGGAGGAATGGAATTACTATTTACAACGATTTGAGTTTGAGTTAACATTACATGGAACGGTCTACGAGGATGAAAAAAGAAACCTGTTGCTAACTAGGATAGGATCTGATTCATTTAAACTTCTGGTGGATCATTTTAAGCCCGATAAAACTTATAAGGACATTGTAGATACGTTAGACAAATATTACGGAAAAAAAATTGTTTATATTCGCAGACAGAATGCATTTGCGTCGCGTACGCGTCAGCAAGATGAGTCGGTTACACAATACTTATCTGGTGTGATTTCAAAGAAACCTTGACCAAAACACTTTGAGATCAGCTAGTTATTTGGTTAAATAGTTATTAGACAGCACCAAATAAACGACGCAAAATTAGCGGATGTCGAATCAACAGCGATAAACTTGAACAAACTGAATTGCAATCAAAACGATTGAATTTACTATGAAACACCCAACTAAACACAATTATCGCGTAACACGAAGCAAAACAATAACCAAAAACAAAAATACGAAGTACAGGATAATAAAACAACTAAAAACAATTTAAATAAGAAAACTTTTAACAAAAAGAAAAACTGTTTATTTTGTGGATACGAACGACATAGACAACTAAGTGATTGTCCTGGAATCGGTAAAAAGTGTAGTGCATGCGGTCGTATGAATCATTTTTCTAGAGTGTGTATTGCATCAGGTCCTAGTAACAAAAACAATGTTAAACATAGCACGATGTGTGTACAAGAGGCTGTACATTCGGATTCTGAAGATTCGTCAACTAACACATCAAATATTCGTCATGTGTCAACAGCTAAAAAGGTTTTACTTTCTGTAACACTTAACAACAAACGTATAGACATGCTTTACGATTCAGGTTTCGTGTCACAATAAATCCATATGTACAAGTAGATGACTACCCAACAAACACAAGGATATCGCGGGGACATGATTTTGCGGATCACTGAATGTCCCAGTCATCCCATTTTGGTTCTGTGTACGTCCTAGGGACATTCATGGGACGTTCTTTTGTTACAAGTGTGTGCATCCCTACGATGTCCTTATAGGACATCCTTGCGTATCCGCAACGGGAGGTCCCTTTTAGATGACTGTATGTATATATTATATTTTTATCAAGGAAAGTACCATTTCCAGTTAAAGTACATCTACTTTGTGGTTTTTTCTATTGTTTTTTTTATTCAGTAAGGAGATTTAACGTACTCCTCTGCGACTTGACGTAATGAATCAAAATAACTTTATCAAATAAAATACAAATTATTATTACATAAAACTATATTTTTAAATAATAATCCACATTATATTCAAATAAAATAAATTTACATTATTTCATTTTTTTATCTTCTCGATCCCGGCGTTCTTTGGCCCCTTAGCGAGTTTTTTTATACTTTCTTCCCGATTTTTTTAAGTGGCGCCTGAAACAATGCAACTACATAAGAGATGGTAATCGTCATGTAGAGTCGATAAAAAAGTTAATACAAAAAGCTTATTTTGGTATTTCTATGTAATCAGAATTTACATTTTTCTAAATTAAAGAATTGATAAAGTGATACTTCACTCACATTAGAATGTCTTCCGGGTTTGGACCGTGTCATAGTTGCAACCGAAGCTGCCAACGTTTCGCCCACTTTCGTAAGGGGCCTCATCAGGGCGTGAGATAAATCGCAAAACTCAAACAAGCAATCGAAATCTAACTAAGAACTTCTCAAAAGTTAGGTTATCCACTTGTAAAACAAGCCATAACCTAAACTATGAAAAGGTAAAAAAGAAAACGACAACCTGAAAAAGCAAAGGAAAATCTAACAAAGAACCACTACCGAGTTAGGTAATCAACTTGTGAACCAAGCCAGATTCTAAACTCCGTAGAAGTGACTTAAGAAGAAATAGTCTCCGTATTTAAAGGAAAAGGATCGTCACGGATGATTAAGCTCGACCTTGATTGGGTTACGGTTGTTACGGGGGCGTGTCTTCGATAAATGACTAATTAACCGGGAACCAAAGATAGGATAGTTCAAAACTATGATTGCGATTAAAGTTATTGGGGCGTTTGATGATTACTATGCTTTCTCGAAATTTTCTGTTGAAAAAGAATGGAGATTTGGTAATACACGAAACATTATCAAAATCTATCTTGTGACCTGTAGTAAAATGATGTTCAGCAACCGCAGACTTGGAAATATACTTTTTCCTTATACAACGATCACGTTCTGAAAGGCGAGTAATGACGGAACGACCGGTTTCACCAATTTAGACTAAACCACAAGAACAGGGAATTTGGTATACACCTTGAGATGAAAGTGTAGGAAATTTGTCTTTGGGAGAAGGAAGAATTTGAGAGATTTTGCCTGTCGAGTTGAGTATGGGTTTAATGCCATTCTTACGAAGGAGTTTCCCTATTTGATCTGTAACCTTGTGAATGTAGGGTAAAAAAGCCAATTTCAGGTTGGATTCGGGAGTAGAAATGTCCTTAGGTAATCGAGTACGTGGACGTAAACGATGATTAATAACTCTATGAATATCTCGCTTTACATAACCATTGTTCACTAAGGTTCTAGTAAGATGACGGAGTTCTGAGTTTAGATTCTCAGGTTGACAAATAGAAAAGGCACGATGGACCAAAGATTCAATCACAGAACGTTTCTGTGCAGGATGATGATGAGACGAATCATAGAGGTATCTGTCCGTATGGGACAGTCAATTTTTAAGTACATAAATACAAAACAAAATATTTTTTAACCTATAAAACTTTTACACTAAAATGGAAGATTTATTGTTTTTTATGCAAGCAGTTGCTGCAATTAATGTTATTGTTGCCACTGTAGTATGTAAGAAATTAAGGAAAAAAATAAAAGGAGATCTACAAGACAGTGATTAAAGCGAAGAGTATCGAAAGGTTTAGGTGTATTGCAAATCCTTAATGAAGAATTTGTACCAGAAGATTCTATTTCTTATAAAAATTATCTACGAATAGATAAGATTCAATTTGATTATTTGTTAAATTTAGTGACTAAAGATCAACCACAGAGTTGCTTAACTAAACAGAACAACTAATCTAACCATTTTCCCCCAAAAAAATCACCAAAAATTGAGAGTGAAATAGGACCCGTTCTATGCAAAGAAAATTTGAGAAAAAATAGGATGCGTTGCAAAAACTAAAAAATTGACTAAAAGATGGATAAAAATAATCGCATGAAACATTCAATTTTTTAGTTGCTAAAATATTGTCTAAAATATGTACAATATAAGTGATCGTTACAAACGGGCTTTAGTTTGTATTAAAAAAGGGATACAAGCATAGACTTGGCAATGTCGGAAAGCTATGCTTCCCTCTGGACGAGTAATCTGTATGGTTTCGTAATGTGTTTGTTCGTCTCAAACATGTAGAAAAGAAAATACATTTGTTTAGTCCTTTTCATTAGATGGCGATAGTCGTTTTCGCATAAAGTCGGAAACCGAATTCACACGATTTTTAACTTAAGCATGTACCTAAATTAAATCTTTAAATTAAATAATAAATAATAGCATGTGCAGGGAACGCGCGTATCATGTCCCAAGTGTCATAAATAAGCGTCAAACTTTGTGTGTTATTGTCATTTTTGTGAAGTGAATTAACAGTAACTCGTAAATTTTGTTATTGACCTTTGTATTTTTAATTTTTATAAATTTGTAAAAGGATCAATCGAATTTTATTAGGAAAAGAAACTAGAGTTTCTAGTAGAAGATGTCATTTATATAAAGAAGCGTTCGAATTATTAAAAAAACGAAGACTGTTTTATAAAAGAACATTATGTTAAATGTGTTTTAGGTATTAGTTTAAGCTCCTTTGGTTTAAGTAAGTTCCAAATATTTATTTATCAATGTTATTGTATATATCTTTAATTAAACGGTGTTAAACATTTTTAGTTGTTATTATTTATTAAAAATAAAAATTCAATTCTAAATAATAAAATTATTATTAAAATGCCGCTAAGTTATAAATTTTAGAATCGGTTTTAGCAGCATTATTTATATATATTAAGTACGTAGATATTAAAATTAATTGAATCAAACATTAAACATGGAATATAAATACAATGTATCTTTTGCTTGTAGTAGACAAGGAAAATAGTCGTTTGACAAGTAGTGCGTACCATTTGTTTACAAATAATATTTTTATTTCTTACAACCCACACAGCACAAGCATATCTAATGGATATGAAATGTACACACCAACCATGGATACCGGAGGTGCATCGAACATCCATATTTAATATTATGGAGAAAGGATGGAGGTCCACTGGATATATCATTCCGTCACGGAAAAATCTGCATGGTATGTCCATCGGACCTCCACGTGGATAAACATTTTACATCCATATGGAGATATATTGAACAGTCATATGAACGTACAAAATACATACATATGGAGGTTCAATGAACATTTAATAAAAGTATAATAAACATTCATTTTTTTATAGAACCTTCATATGTAGGTAAAATATATGTGCATATCTATATATTACCAAAAAATATGGCCACACGTCAAATAAAGTCAATACAAAATGCCAATAGTGATATTTTCCAGATGCAACAACTCCGGTTGGTCCACAGAAAACGTGTTTTTTCTATTCTCGTCATTATTTAATATGACCACTTGTTCATTTTCACTCAGACACAATCGAACTTTTTTATTTACACATTCTCTCATTTTTCTAGACCTTTTATCTATTATTTATATTATAGGAATCCAAATACTTACTAGATTAATGTACAGCAAAAGTAAATTCAAATATGCAATAATACCTTGTCTTTACCCAATAAACACAAATCAATGGGTCTGTACTGGCAATGTACTCCTTAGCCGGCACTCAGAATGCTGGCAATGTACTAAAATGAAGTACATTGCCGGTAACCAGGTGTCACACCGCCCGATATATTGCCGGATGAATCTTGCCAATGCAGAAATTGCATCGAACCAATATCGGCTAGTTATGTATATTAATACAAGTTAAATGCAGAATGCCAGTGAAATCTGTGCAATATAATATGTACTTTGCCATCAGATAAATAGTGCGCAATTTTAAAAGCATTGGCAATGTTAGCAACTTAACACAAATTAAATGCATACAATGGTATTATCATTTTTAATTCAATTAATAAAACAATTTGGAAACTTAACATACAATGTCCATATATGTACTAAAAAAAAATTTAAAAATATAAAAAACCTATTTACATTCATTCTGCGCTTATGTTTATTGGCGTCTTTCGTACCCACTACTCCTGATGTTTATTGCGTGTTGTAAAGCTGCACCACAATTTGAATTTTTTCTTATGGATACTGTAAAATAAAAATTACATTGTAATGCTACTCAAATAACTTATGCACTTTTTTAGCAATTTCTAAACTAAATTTTGAAGTTTTTGAAGTAATTATAAAGAATTGCTTTGTAAATAGTTGTGAAATAAAATACAACACGAAAGTCAAGTTTGGCAGTAATGCACTTGAAATCACATTACGTTAATATACATATAAAGTTAATGTTTTAAGTTTTAACCTATAAACTATAAAATACTCTGAAGCCTCTTACCATAAATTAAATTTAAAATATTTTTACAAATTTGTTTTGCTTGATCCAGACCAATTACTTGGTTAAAACATGTCTCGTTTGCTGTATCTTTTCATCCAACAAAGTAGATTGAATCGATCTAAAAAAATTTCAATTAAATAAAACTCAGCAATAAGAATAATGAATTGGGAAATTGTAGATAAACTCACAAACTGGCTCTTAGATTACAAATTCCAAAGTCATTATATATTTTCTCGAAAACGTGTTAGTTTTTAGGTTATATATTTATTATTAAGAAATAATTTATATTTGAATTTAATACTTACTTATTTTGTTTACCCATCCATCCTAAATGATGAAAAACAAACACATTTTTTCGAAATTTTAAAGCACAAAATGGTTTGCATACGATAAATACAAGCTAAACAAAAAGCCAAAAAGTTTGCGTGTGCAATAATTCAGGTGCGATAATATACGCGAAAACCTTGGCGAAAACAAACGAACAACGAAGAAAGTTTAAATTAAACCGCGCCAAGTGTTTTTTTTTACTTTTTCAATTTTTCATTAAATTTGTTGTTGCATGTTAAATATTTACTACAAATGTTAAATTTTAGACAATATAATTATTTCTAAATAATTTTGATAAAAAATAGCAACTCACAAAATTATGTAACATGATACATAAAAAAAATGTTTCCGAACATAACACTTATAACACTTAAGATAATCCTATTTCACAGATATCCATGAATGTATACAAGGTGACTATACACTGGATATTAAACTACGGATATACATCAATGGATATTATATGGATAAATATGTATATCCATTGCATCTCGCGTGCTGTGTGGGAATGATGTGTACTCTTTCCAGTCTGTGATTACCAACGACGTCAAAATATATAGACTAAATATGTTGCTCAAACATAGGCAGGTCGTTTGAATGCAAGATGTGCAACGGACGTGTTCTCCCTTCACTGCACTACATGTGAAACAGAACCTTTGAGCAGTGACGAAGAATAGAAAAAAGAACGTTACCATCAGAAGGAAAAACACTAACTATATGTATATCTTGTAAAAAAAATTAAAGCACCCTTTTTGGAATTTAGTTAAATTATCATATCTACTTAAAAACATACAGCCCCTTTATTGAGATGTGCCCAAACCAACTTTCAAAAAAATTGAACTAAGTATTTTCGGGTTATTAAAAAAAATAAAATATTCTTTCAATTTTGACGCCTTCTCGCAGCTTAACAAAGTACTTTCGTATATAGGTAAGTTTAGCCCATTTGACTTTTTTTGATACCACAAACGGAATATTGGGACTCTCTGTATATTAGACTACGGCCGCAAAAGTGCATTCTAATGATTCTTCTACAGAGAGAAGATATACTTAGAGGGGAATCTCCTGTATATAAACTTGGAACACAGTTTATGGCGCCCTACAACGGTTGTGGGGAAAACAAATAACGCGAATTTTAAACTTAATGTGTGGGTGTGGGTAGCACCCATTATTATTACAATGGTTTATTTTGAATGTTTTCTTGTTTTTGAAAGAATAGTTATGAAAATTGTCACTTTTTTATAATTATGCGTTAAAAAAAGCGACTTATTTTATATAACATTTTTTATTTGCACAAATACTATATAAATAACTTCCAGTTTCATTGGAATCAACATCATGTGAATATTGTAACAACTTTTCTTTAAAACGAATATGAAAACCTTCAGTTTTTAAATAGTAATAAACGTTAGAATCAAACACGTGTAAAAATAACTTGCATTATTTAGTCGATTTTATTCGAGAAATGCAATTCAGCGTTTTTAGCCTTCAAGGTACGAAAAAGAGGGAAATAAAATTTGCTCTGTATTTTTTACCGATAATTATTACATAGTGGCCTCTAACGGTTGTGGGGAAAAGTTAAAACGCTATTCCTTTTCTCTCAATTAAAGTTACTCGTCTACAAATACTTAGTTTATGATTCTTCTATTACGTAATAAGCATAAGGGACACTTACTGTCTAAAAGCTGTCTGACACAATCAACTTTTTCAACCAAATTTTGAATGAAAATTTCAATTAAAATTTCTTTTATCGTATCAGATACACTTGTACGAAATTCATGACGAAAAATAGAACATGCGTAGCTGGTTTTGTTTATTTTCTATTCGTAACGAATTTTGTGTTTTGTAACCTCAAATACGACAGTCAGAAATATCAATGCTTGTATATAACGAAACACCCGTAATATCATAATTGCAGTGCAAGGACGGATGCCCTAAAAAATACGTACGAAACATAAAAATGAGATTATAATTAGTTATAATCTTTCAGGTTATAAAAGCAATGCTCATGCTTTCCTGATGCTTTCATATGTAATTTCATGGATAATATAAATTAGTGTCATTCACGATGTATTTTATTTAAGAATTTGTAGCACTTTCCTTTATACAATATTTTTCGTTCAAATTCTCATTCAAAATTTCGTTGAAAAAGGTACCTCCTTCCTGACCTCCCTGCATTTCTTATTTCACAACCTTTTTTCTTAATGCTCCTTTATGTTTTTTTTTTAATTTTTTTCTTTCTACTGCTTTATCCATTTTATTGATCAATTTTTTCACTCCTTTCTCTACCCATTGTTTCTCCTCTAATTTTTTCTTATAAACCTCAATATTTTCATCTGTCCATACTTTTTTCTCCCCCCAGACAGTGTCTGAATTCTTTCTTTCTCTCTTCCAACCTTTTAGTTTTACTTCTAATGGCTGATGGTTAGAATCTAACTTCTTCCCTTATTTTAAAACTTTTTATTTCCTCCAAAACTTCCCCACTAACCATTACATAATCTATTATAGATTCTCCCCTCTCACTTATCCCAATAAACACAAATCAATGGGCCTGTACTGGCAATGTACTCCTTAGCTGGCAATGTACTAAAATGAAGTACACTGCCGGTAACCAGGTGTCACACCGGCCGATATGTTGCCGGATGAATCTTGCCAATGCAGAAATTGCATCGAACCAATATCGGCAAGCTACGTATTTTAACAGAAGTTAAATGCAGAATGCCAGTGAAATCCGTGCAATATAATATGTACTTTGCCATCACATAAATAGTGCACAATTTCAAAAGCATTGGCAATGTTAGCAACTTAACACAAATTAAATGCATACAATGGTATTATCATTTTCAATTTAATTAATAAAACATTTTGGAAACTCAACATACAATGTCCATATATGAACTAAAAAAAAATTTAAAAATATAAAAAACGTATTTACATTCATTCTGTTCTTATGTTTATTGGCGTCTTTCGTGTCCACTACTCCTGGTGTTTATTGCGTGTTGTAAAGCTGCACTACAATTTGAATTTTTTCTTATGGATACTGTAAAATAAAAATTACATTGTAATGCTACTCAAATAACTTATGCACTTTTTTAGCAATTTCTAAACTAAATTATGAAGTTTTTGAAGTAATTATAAAGAATTGCTTTGTAAATAGTCGTGAAATAAAATACAACACCAAAGTCGAGTTTGGCAGTAATGCACTTGAAATCGCATTACGTTAATATACATATAAAGTCAATGTTTTAAGTTTTAACCTATAAACTATAAAATACTCTGAAGCCTCTTACCATAAATTAAATTTAAAATATTTTTACAAATTTGTTTTGCTTGATCCAGACCAATTACTTGGTTAAAACATGTCTCGTTTGCTGCTTCTTTTCATCCAACAAAGTAGATTAAATCGATCTAAAAAAAATTTCAATTAAATACAACTCAGCAATAATAATAATGTTTGCGCGAAATCGTGTTAGTTTTTAAGTTATATATTTATTATTAAGAAATAATATCGGTTATATTTGAATTTAACACTTACTTATTTTATTAATCCATCCTAAATGATAAAAAACAAACACATTTTTTCTAAATTTTAAAGCACAAAGTTTGCATACGATAAATACAAGATTTTGTAGCTAAAGCTAAGCAAAAGTGACAAAAGCAAGGGTAGGGGAAGAGCTACGAGCTACTTCACGGTGACGGCGACGAGAACCGAACAAAATCGAATACTCTGCGAATAAAAATGTGTTTTAAACGTGATGGCAAAATGCGTAGCAGATGCGTATTGTGTACACCGTAGAATAAGCAGTATTGAAAACGCGCTATACCGTTACGTTGTTTATAGTACTGGGATTTACGTACAGAACGTGTACTTTTTATGCACTACAAAAACCATAAACGCATTTTGCCTTTAATCGCTGTAATGGCATTGTACACTGCCCGACTTTCTGTGTTTACTGGGTAACTACAGTTGCCAACAAAACTGCCAAACTTGTTTTCCGTGGAATTTGTAAATTTTGTCTTTTTTACGATTTCCAGAAAAATTTAATACAAAACACGTAAGTAAAATCTTGGAGCAATTGGCTATTCAAACCTTTGTAGACGGCCTCCGAGACAGCGAAACACAGCAGACTCTCCGGTTAGCTCGACCAAAGACGTTGGATGACGCATTAACCCATGCTTTGGAGTTCGAGGCGGCGAAACAAGCGTCGCACCGAGGCAGCCATAAGCTCCGCTGTGCTGCAGAAGTATCCTCGCACACAGAAGAAAGCATTGAAGACATAGTGCGACGGGTACCTCGAGAACGAAAAGCTCGAGGAAGAGAACTAACGTGCTGGAACTGCGGAGAAGTGGGCCACGTACGACGCCGTTGTACTAAGCCCAAAAGAAGACCAGAAGAGCGTCCGGAAAACTAGAACGGGTCGACCGAATGGGTCGAAAGTCGACCTCAAGGAGCCATGCCCCGGAGATTACCATTCAAATGGCTTCGCCTAGGGAGCAGTTGCATAGCATTTATCTCGATGGCAAGATCAATGGAAGAAGCCTTCAGTTACTGGTTGACACGGGAGCGACGAAGACCATCATTCGTCCGGACATGTTATTGGAAAACGAGAAGACATCACCAGTAACAGTACGACTTCGAACAGCGACGGGCGACGAAATACCTACTCACGGACAAGTCAAAGTAACCATTGGTTTGGGAAATGGAGTACTCGACCATCAAGTACTGGTAGCCGACATCACGGAAGAAGTTATCCTGGGAATGGACGTGATAAAGAAGTATGGGTTCCATTTGGATATGAAGAACGATGTCCTGAAGATCGACAATGAAGAAATTCCTTTTCATTCGTCAGAGAAGGCAGCCGTGCGAGTCTTATTGAGTGAAGCCGTGACTCTGCCTGCAAGGACTGAAAGTGTGGTGATGGCACGCCTGGATGGAAGTCTCCGGGAAGGCTACATACGCGCGATTGAACCAATGGAGGGCGGCTTAGTTGAAAAGGGACTACTCGTTGGCAGAACTTTAGTACGAGTAAAGAACACGATGCCAGTAAGGATCTTAAACATCAACTCAGATCCGGTAACGTTGAAAAAGAAGACCGTGGTAGGCCAATGCACGCCAGTATCACAAATTGTGAGATGCGTGAAGTCGAACGAAGATACGTCGCCGAAGAAGTGTCCACAACATCTATTGGACATTCTTACCACCAAATGCCAAAACCTCAGCCAAGACCAGTTGGCTAAAGTTAAAGTGTTGATCCAAGAGTACCAAGATGTGTTCGCGCTGGAGAGTGGTTCCAAAGGAAGAACTAACGTGGTGAAACATAAAATTAATACCGGAGACGCTCGGCCGATACGACAACATCCACGCAGACTTCCTTTGGCAAAAAGAGAAGAAGCCGAACAAATAATTACGGAAATGGAGAGGGAAGGCGTGATTGAACCTTCAAGTAGTCCATGGGCATCCCCAGTGGTACTCGTAAAGAAGAAGGATGGATCAACGAGGTTTTGCGTAGACTACAGGCAACTAAACGACGTGACCAAAAAGGACAGCTACCCTTTACCCAGAATTGACGATACGCTAGACACCCTGTCAGGATCCCAGTGGTTTTCTACGTTAGATTTAAAGAGTGGATACTGGCAGGTAGAATTAGAACCTAAAGATCGTGAAAAAACAGCTTTTACGATCGGAACTGGGTTGTGGCAGTTCACTGTAATGCCCTTCGGCCTGTGTAACGCTCCTGCAACGTTCGAGCGTTTGATGGAGACCATCTTGCGCGGATTGTCTTGGAAGACGTGCTTGGTTTACCTGAACGACGTGATCGTCGTTGGAAGGTCGTTTGAAGAACACTTGAACAACTTGAAGGAAGTGTTCCAGCGATTACGTGGGGCTAACCTTAAACTGAGCCCAAAGAAGT
This sequence comes from Aquatica leii, assembly GCA_035610365.1. Taxonomy (NCBI): domain Eukaryota; kingdom Metazoa; phylum Arthropoda; class Insecta; order Coleoptera; family Lampyridae; genus Aquatica; species Aquatica leii. Next base: position 14,455,693 of record CM069438.1, read on the forward strand.
GTCACGTATTTAAGAAGGAAGTGCAATACCTTGGCCACGTTGTATCTAGAGATGGAGTAAGGGCAGACCCAGACAAAATCCGAGCAGTGCAAGCATGGCCAAGACCAATCGACAAACATCAGGTCCGAAGTTTCCTTGGGTTGTGCACTTATTATAGAAGATTTGTCCCCGGATTTGCCAATATTGCCAAACCATTGACAAAACTAACCGAAGAAAAAGCAGAATTTAGATGGAATGAAGACTGCGAAAATTCTTTTAATCAACTAAAACAGGCCCTAGTCACTTCGCCGATTTTGAGTTATCCACGAGAAGATGGAAAGTTTGTTTTGGATACCGACGCAAGCAATATGGCCATAGGCGCGGTCCTTTCGCAGGTTCAAGATGGACAAGAAAAGGTTATCGCGTACTTTAGCAAGGTTTTGTCTAGGCCAGAAAGGAATTATTGCGTGACTAGGAGGGAGCTGTTAGCAGTCGTTAAGTCCATCGAACATTTCTACAAGTATTTGTATGGACGAAAATTCTTACTGAGAACAGACCACGCCGCTTTAAAATGGCTACTGCAGTTCCGTAACCCAGAAGGACAAGTGGCAAGATGGATCAAGAGACTGCAAGAGTATGACTACGACACAGAACACCGTGCCGGAAGCAGTCATCGGAACGCTGATGCCTTGTCCAGAAGACCATGTCCGGCGGACTGCAGCCATTGTTCGCGACTGGAAGAAAAAGTCGAATGCCTCCGGAGAACTGCTATGGTTGATGATGAGTGGGAACCTGAGCAGTTACGTCGCGAACAAAAAGACGATCCTGAAATAAGACTACTCCTCGACTGGAAAGAAAGCGGCCGACGACCAACCTGGGAAGAAGTGAGTGCTTTGTGCAAAAATATCAAAGCGTACTGGGCGCAGTAGGACTCCTTGATAGTAGAAGACGGTCTTCTTAAGCGATCCCTAGAAAGTGCCGAGGGCACGGGAAACAAACTACAGCTGGTAGTGCCGAAGAGCAGGGTGACCGAAGTGTTGAAGCATCTCCACGATGGGACATCAGGAGGACACTTTGGCATTAAGAAGACGTTGGGTAGTGCGAGAACGATTCTACTGGGAAGCCCTTTGGAAAGAGTAGCGATTGACATCGCAGGGCCGTTCCCAGAATCCGATTCGGGAAATAAATACATACTGGTGGCGATGGACTATTTCACGAAATGGACGGAGGCTTACGCCATACCCAATCAGGAAGCAGCTACAGTCGCAGACGTATTAGTAAGAGTTTTTCTGCCGGTTTGGAGTTCCGTTGGAATTACACTCCGATCAGGGCCGCAATTTTGAGTCTGGGCTGTTTCAAGAAGTTTGCCGACTGTTAGGAATTAAGAAGACTAGGACAACGCTTCTCCATCCTCAATCTGATAGCATGGTTAAACGGATGAATCGAACAATGGGCAAGTACTTAGCCAAGGTAGTGTCCGAACACCAAAGAGACTGGGATCAGTACTTGCACATTTTCCTAATGGCATACCGATCATCCGTTCACGAAAGCACAGGCCATACACCATCCTGTGTAATGCTCGGTCGTGAAATACGATTGCCATGCGACCTTCAATTTGGCCGAAGACCGGAAGAGGAAGTCGCTGGAGAAGATTACGTCAGCAAATTGGCAAAGAGGCTAGACGAAGTACATGAAGAGATTCGTAAAAACACACAAATTGCCAGCGACAGGATGAAAACAAGATATGACGTCAAGGCGCAAAATGGTGGGTTTCAACCTGGCGATATGGTATGGTTGTATAACCCTCAAAGGAGACGTGGTTTGTCGCCGAAGCTGCAAAGGCAATGGGAGGGCCCCTATGAAGTCGTGCAGCGTATTAACGACGTTATATACCGCATCCGAAAACCGCCCAGAGGCAAGCCAAAAGTGGTCCACGTCGATCGTCTAGCCCCGTTTGCTGGCGATAACCACAATCCGCAAGTTCAGGTCCGAACCAGAGTAATAAGTAGCAGAACCAGGAATCCAATCGAAGAAATGGAGTTCGAAAAGTTTATGAACTTATACGAAGGTTCTGGAAAAGCTAGGTTCGGAGTTACCACCGAGGAACAACAAGACCTGTTCCAGACACAAAAAGATTACGCCATCGCACATTGCGTGAGCGAGGACCTCGACATGTCCAAAGGGGTTGCAGTCGTGTTTAAAAAGAAGTTTGGGCAGCTAGATGAATTACGAAGACAGCAACCAGCAGTCGGAAAGGTTTTAGGACTACGTGGTGACGGACGCTTCGTTTTCTATCTGGTCACCAAGAAATACTCACGTGTCAAGCCGTTATACAAAGATCTGTGGCGAACATTATGGAGTCTCAAGAGACAAATGGAGTTCCATCATGTTAAGAAATTGGCAGTACCCAAGCTTGGTTGTGGCTTAGACCAACTGAATTGGAGGACAGTTCGAAACATGTTGGAAGTCGTCTTCCGAGGAACAGGCATTCAAGTGTTGGTCTGTAGTTACCAACCGAGAAGAGTATTGGGTCAGGAAAAGTCCATTGACTGTTACTTTTATGGTCAAGGAAGTTGCCGAAATGGAGGAAGCTGCCGCTATCGCCACGATCCCTTTTACCGGTGTCGCATTTAGTCTCCTGTTCTGGGACAGAACAGTCCTAAGAAGGGGGCAGTGAAACGTTCAAGAAATTACTTGCAAACGCAAGAGCCTTCTAGAAGGCTGTTATCTATTTTCTAGAAGTTATAGCGAAAAGTGAAGAACGATCGAGAAGGATTTCCGTATGTCTTTATATAGCGACGAGAGAGATCGTAGGTCAGTTATTGCTGGAATGTGAATGCATGCAGTATTAAAAAGATTAATCAAGTGAAGATAAATAAGTGATAATTATAATAGCACGTGCGGAGTTTAAATAAATAAGTGTACACCGAATCGAGTGAACGTGACTTACAGTGTGAAATCCGAGGACGTTATCTTATCTCGTGTTAGTGATAGTATTATACAACGGTTATACATATATTCGTGTAAGTGTTTTCATTAAATATTATTAGATTTAATTAGTTCGGTTAATTTAAAAGTGTATATATTTCTAGATTAAGTAAACGTAGTTTTAGTCGTTTTAAATAAATTAGTTTTTAATAAATAGATACGTAACATTATATTTGACAGACATGATTTTGAACTAAATTGAACACTTTCATGTTATACCACTGTTTTCTGTTGTGATACAATTATTGGCGTTTTATTACGCCAATGTATTTAAGTCGCGCAAAAAAGCTCCGCCCACGTCGTTTACAAATTACGCCAAGTATTGCATTTGTATCGTTATTTACCAGTATGCTTATGCATATGCCTTTTTCCATCCGACTTGGTGATATAGCATTAGTCATATATTGCATTTAAATAGTTTTTCACCAGCGTGTTTACGCATATGAGTTTTCAATAGGTGCGTTTGGCTACCGCGATAATCACATATACTGCATTTAAATGGTTTTTCACCAGTGTGCTTACGCAAATGTGTTTTTAAATTATGCTCGGTGGTACAGAAGTAATCACATATATTGCATTTAAATGGTTTTTCACCAGTGTGCTTACGCATATGTGTTTTTAAATTAGAATTGGTAGTACAAAAGTGATCACATATATTGCATTTAAATGGTTTTTCACCAGTGTGCTTACGCATATGTATTTTTAAATTATGCTCGGTGGTACAGAAGTAATCACATATATTGCATTTAAATGGTTTTTCACCAGTGTGCTTACGCATATGTGTTTTTAAATTACAATTGGTAGTACAAAAGTAATCACATATACTGCATTTAAATGGTTTTTCACCAGTGTGCGTATGCATATGCCTTTTTAAATGCGACTTGGTGGTAGCACAGTAATCACATATATTGCATTTAAATGGTTTTTCACCAGTGTGCTTACGCATATGTATTTTTAAATTATGCTCGGTGGTACAGCAGTACTCACACATATTGCATTTAAATTGTTTTTCAACAGCATGCTTACGCATATGTGTTTTTAAATTACAATTGGTGGTACAGAAGTAGTCACATATACTACATTTAAATGGTTTTTCTTCAGTGTGGGTACGCAACTCCTTTTTAATTACACCTTGTTGTCCTAAGTTTCTTACTGCCATTTCGGATTGTATACACAGTTGTTTAAATTCATATATTTCTTCAATGGCAATCATACATCTGTTACAAGCAATTGGATTCCGTGTGACGGATAGATCCTATAAGAAAGTTTATGTTATTTGATAGAATATAAGCAGTTGTACCGTACTTACCATTTTTGGTAGAAAGTTCAACAATTTGAATCGTAGCATTAAGTTATTGTCGTTATTCAGAAAGTAATAGTGCTCTGTTTCTACTATTTCTAGTAAACAAATTCGACAAATTTTTGTTGATTTTTCCTCCATATTTTCGCAGATCTTGCTCAAAGACAGTTGCACTTTTATCTTTAGTATTATCAGCAATTCAGCAGGTTGTTAGCAAGTGTCTGCCATACCACAGAATTTTAGCAGTGTTCAATGCACCACAGTTTTAACTTTTTGTTAGTTAGTGTTAAAAAACGGATAGAAGGTATTTGTTGCATGTGAGTGAGTAATGCTATAAAACTTGCGACGACAGTAACGTACATTACTTTTTGTGTTGAGTTTTGACAAAATTACATTTTTTTTTATCAAAAAATAAAATTTCAATCACCAGAATTATACTGTTCGTAATACATGACATTAAGGTAATCCATTACTTAAAGTGGAGTATTATATACAATTAAATTATTTTGCTCCGCACGTTTTAATTTTTAATTTATTTAATAAACGTGTTTCGACTTTTTAAAATGTCACCATCACTATCACTACAGAATAGTTATAAATTATTAAAAATATAGCTAATACATTACATTATTAAAAAAGCATACCAAGTAATAAATTTTGTGTTTACATCTTTTTTGATAAATAGACGTCAAGGATTTACGAATGCAGTATACTTGAGTGCAGCACAAACAATTATGCTTATGATAAACAATTTCGTTTGTTTAATAAGACCCTAGTGAAAAACAATGTCAAAATTTATATTTATCTTAATATTCGTATTGTTAGCGGCATGGTGTAATAACTTAAAATCACAAATAATACAGACTGGACGAAAATAACAAAGCATATATTATCTTCCGATAAAAAAATTGTAGTTTATAAATTTGTTGAATCGTCGTATTTTTTTAAATGCATAAACAATAATTAACATGAGAAAATCATTTAAATTACTTTGAAAATATAGTCAGCTTAAACAGATAACTAATTTAAATTTTAATTATACTTAAGACTGGAGACTTTCTGGCTTATTTTAGACTTTGTTAACTTAGTACACAATTCAAAAAGTATCAAATATTTTGCTTTTATTTTTTCAACACAGAATAATAATGCATTAACCTACGACTTAAAACACTTTTTAGTTTAATATAATCACTTATAATTAACAAAATGATATTCAACCCTAGTAGCACAAAATATACGTAATATATTAGTAAATAACATCTGGTAAATATTTAAATGTCACACTTTTTTATATTGGCCATTTATTGTAATGCTATATCAATAATTTATATAAAATAAATATATTCTAAATATATGTTTTCGATATATGGTAGACGTTAGATGTAGATGTCGTCTCAATATTTGTTTCCAATATATGGGAAATATATCTTTTTAATCTGTTCTAGATGTATCTCACTATTATTTGTGAGATATTTGTAAAATATATACCTACTACATATGTGTATGTTTGTAAATGATATTTAATCTGGTTCTTTTTTGCTACGCATTGTACAGTTTTTATTAAACCGTATTGAAACACTGCAGATATTCTGTAGAAACACGTTTATTTATAAAAATTACACTAACAAAACAAAATTACAAATGAATAAAATATAAATATAAAATCTGTATACATTTTAAACATCTTTAAAAAATAAATACACAAAAAAAAATTGTATCTTAAAATTACTTATTAATATGATCACATATTACATAGGTAGTACATAAATGTTCTAAATCTTGCCAAATATAACGCAACATTAGGATGTCGTCTTGTGATGGCATCTGAAAAAAAACACACAATTAAGATTTACTCTACAAAGTTGTATTAAAAAATTTACATTTTATAATAATAATTATAAAATGCATTAAAATTATTTTAATTGTTATAAAACATACAGACAAATGGTTTTAGTTTGAATTTTTCAATAAAGAAACTCTATCAAGACATATATTTTTTTTAAAATTTGGTTTACAGAAATATCAACAGCATTATTAATTTAGTTATTATTTTAGATTAGTTTTAAAAGTGCACAAAAGCATTTTCTTGGGATTGCTATTCAAAAAATAAGGTAAATTTGTTGTTTATTAATTATTGATTATAGTTACGTAAATAAAAGCATTTTTCTAATTTAGGTTTCTTATTAGTAATGACCGTTGAAATTTTTTTGAATTATGTTCTGTCAACGTTGAACAGCCAACTAAGCTCCGTTAAAATTATTTACAAAATGACTTTTTGCTTTTCTGTAGTTAGGAAACATGATCCAAAATAAAAAATAAGAAAATTAATAGGCACTTACCTGATTATACAATTACGTTGCACTAAAACTCGATATAAAAATTTAAACTTGGCAAACTGCAAACACGAAACTCAAATGCATATTAGTAAAGAAAACTTTCCTTATTCTTGTTCAGGGTCTATATAACGGTTTTTGACCTCAGTACCCAAAAGCAGGTAAATAATACATTTTTTCAATGTTGCAAAGGATTCTAAGAAATTTATTAAAAGCACCTAAAAGGTAATATACCCGTTTTTAATGCCACAAAAGTATTTGGAAAAGATGACCTTCAAAATCATAAATACTTGCTAGCATTACTAGTAATTTTACAGCAGAATTAAAATACCTTGTCTAAAATTTCATTGCAGCAAATGTAGTTTATTATTGTAAAATTACTATAGTTCTAGTTATAATACAATTGGTTTTTCCATTTAATTCAAACGCAGATGTTTCAATTTTATATACTCCTTGTGTAATTTTTTTAATAATTAAATTGCGTTGCTTACAAAATTTTTAGCAGATTACATACTATGATATTGGATTGCTTTTTATTAAAATATACGCATATAAAGATAATTTTTAAAATCAGCATATTTAAATTATGTGAACATTGTGTTAGGGTTTTTAGCAAAAATGAAAAAAAAGTTTAAGAAAAACGTTTAACAACTATAAATACATAAATTTAAAAGTACAGTTAAAAAATAAGCATAAAAAGTTAGATACTGATTAAATATAAATATTCGCTGTATATATAACTATAATATATATTTTATGTCAGTCAAATTTTGAAAAACATTTGTGACCTTAGAATACACGAACGATATTGTTGGTACATATTTTTAAAACATTGTTTTTATCTAGTTTTACAATATCTAGAATACATTTTTTACATCTTCCAATAAGTATCTAGAATTAAGATATTTACCTGATGTCATGTAAACCTTGAAAAAATTTATGAGGTTTTAAAATATATCAATGATATTGTAGGTATATATTTTTAGGATATTAGTATTATACACTTTAACAATATCAAAAATATATCTATTACAGCAAGCAATATTTAGCCGACTTTAAATATTGTACCAAGATCATTAGAATATCCTACATATATTTTGTGCTACTAGGGAAATATTGATGTTTATAGGTTATTGTATTTTATTAATTATCGAGTGATTATTATATTTAAACGCCTTATACTACATATCATGTCATAGCTGAAAATGTTGCAAAAGAATTGACGTACTTATAATTAATGCTGGGGCAAAATTAATTGAGTTGTGTATTTAATTGTGAAGTCCTACAAAAATCAACAAAATTATTACTGCATGTAATAGTTAGGTTTCAACCCGTTTTTTGAAGAGTATGTATAGAAAAAGTTTGATGATATAAGTATAAGAAGCGCTTCCAACACTTGTATTGTTTGCAACCCGTAAAGTTCGTTTTGAAGAGTAACATATCCCTTTTATGAAGTGACTTATAACCAGACTTAAGATAACGGTTTCATGTGTATATGCGTACACTTTTGCGAGACAAGGTTTAAGCATTGCGAGCGGCCAAAACATTGTAGAAAACTAATATATATATATATTTATTATAAACACATTTGCACACTGCTGAAATCTACCATGGAAAGTTTCCGGCTACTACCTACACGGAGAGAAAAGTTTACTGTAATAAAGCAAAAACAGCTTTATTTTAAAGAAAACACGTTATATATTGTTTAAAAATTAAATCTAAATTTGTGCGTCTCGAGCTTCTATTTCCGCCAGCCTTTAGTGAAGAAGATTGAGATAAGTTGAGCAATCGCTCATTCTAGGGCGAGTTGAGACCTCGATTTATTTCGAGATTGGGTAGTTGTACGCGCCTTAATTTATGCAGAGCGATTGTGGAGTTCACGTAAGTACATTTTTATTTGTTAGCATAATTACTATTACTTATGTTGGGTCCCTGCCGGCACTCCCTTCCCTTCTTCGAAAAAAGAAAAATACAGTCCACCTTTCGGGTGGCCGAGACACTCTTGATGTTCTATTTTGTGATCATTAGATCCATGTATGTTCTCTCTTCTATGGAAGACGTTTAAATCTATCCAAGGCCGAAAGAGAACAAATGACAACACACAAGTTGTAACACGAATATTCACCGAAAGGTGAAAAAAGAGAAGCGAAGTAGATTTACATAAATGCGATCAGTTGCTAGCATGTAGGTAGAAAATAATTGTTGATGCAATCCTTCTTCGGTTGACTAACACTTTGTACATATAATTAAACTTTTCGACCTGTTTTACATTTCAAAAGAACAAATTTGCAATATGCAATATCACAATAATTAAGAGAACCCGTGCGCACCCTTTAATATTATATTCCACATAAAAAAAGTTTTATAATTAATTTGACAACAACCTGATATATGATATACGCCTGACAACGTAGATAAAAAAAAAATTAAAAAAGAAATACAATACTTAATTTTTTTCTTTTCAACCCTTCCCCAGAATTTCTTAATATTCGCTGAAATAAACAAACACGTACTTATGGTGTTATAACAAATAAGCTTAAATGGACTACAGGCCCTTGTCAACCACGAGTCCGCTCCAAATGGATACACACAAACGAGACTTGCCTCTTAAGTGTATCAGACGAAAATCTGTAATCTTAAACTTAACATACGCGAAGACCGACTGAATAAAAGCTTTGTTACATTTAACAATTTAACATTTATTACATAATTCAAAATTAAAAAAATGGATAAGCCAGCAAAACAGAAAATACATTAAACTGGAATCAAGTTAACGTAAATAAAATTTTAAATTAAAATAAAACTGAATAAAAAAAAATAACATGGTTACAGTGAAATTATAAACAAAATAAAAATAATTTTAAAAAAAACTTAATTACATTTTAAAAGAAAAATAAAACGCATCGCATTATAAAAAATAAAATGCATACTAGCAAAATAAAACAAATTTCGTAACTAAAATAAAACAAAAATCGGAAATCTTAATACTATGGTATGTAGTTAATAAATTTTTCTGGTTTAACGTCGATATAACATTATAAACGTTGGTTACATATCGTTTTTTATTTTTGTTGTTTAATAATAAAAATAATTAAAAAAAAACAAATGAAGTTAGCACAAACAAACACCATAAAATGTTTGGCGAATAAACGAAAGATTCGATAACTAGCAGTAAACTTTCATCATAATTAAATTCAAAGCTTTTTAATCACTGCACTCGCGAATAAATAGCTTAAGCGTAATTAATAAGTACCTTGAAGTTTTGTTCGTAGATGGACTCCCGGTTAGCTTTAGGCCAGTTGACGTCGACAGGAACTTTGATAAGGAACCCCAACCATTCGACAAGTTACCGTGGGAAGATTTTCAATACGCCGCCACCAAGGCGAAGATAAAATCGCATCACACAACTAAACGATTCTACATTACGTAAAAATAAAACTTGAAAGCACTAGAAAAAACAAACCTCCACTAACTGAACTAAAAATTCACTGTTTTCTGCATGACTTCCGCGGATACCTTCAAATCTTAAAAGTAGATTCGCCCCTAACCAGACTACATCTTATTGACTTTCAGTGATTGAAAACTTCTGAGTTACTTTCTTTTAAAACCACCTCTTTTTATAACCTGCGTGCGCGCCCACCTCCATAAAAACTGTTAGTATACGCTAAAATCCAGTATAATTATAAGTGCAGCAACGTCGCAAATAAGTATTGTATTCTATTATTATTTGTAAGTATGTATGAAGTTAGTTACAGTTGTACATGTATGTAGAGATGATATAATAAAAACGTGCCAATATAAATAACAAAAACTACGACCGAAATTTTTGAAAAAAAAAACAGTAAAACAAAGACGAGAAAAGATGCAAACAGATTTAATTAATACGTAATAGTAGAGTTCGAAGACGACCTTTCCCACGACACAAAAAAATATCAAAATGAAAAGATTTAATTATACTCATAAAGATTAAATTGTTAAAACTATAGAAAGTAATAAATTATAAAAATTAAACATGACTCAAATCCGAATGCGCTAAAAACGTAGTTAATACAATGAACTTTTAAACCAAGTTAGGATAAACAAACTGCTAAAATATATTTAATTACAATACTATCTCAAAAGCGAAACAAAAATTAGATATTACCAGGACAAAGAAAATGCCAAATCAACGTAAATACAAAATACGGATGCATATGCAGCGTAATAATTTCGAATTAATTGAATACAAAACTTTACTTACAAATTTGATTGACAGATGACTCTAAAAACGTAAACTAAGTTCACTAAATTAACGTGAAATTACTCAAACAGTCCCAAAGTACACGAAACCGATAAAATCAACTCAAATATCCGGTTTTTCACAAAAGAAATCGCACAAACTCAAATGACGGTTACATCTTTTTCACATTGTAGATTGTAACATCATCATATGGAAGTAAAGTCTTAAAGTAGAAGTTGGGAAATAGTGCTTTTTAAAGAAAAGTTGTTGCCTTTTACACGTTTTCAGGTGTCATATCTGTGGCCTCTAGCCTTGCACATCTAATCAGGGTAAGAAACGAAAAGCTCCACCCACAAGTCTTTTACTAATTACGCAAAGTATTGCATTTGAATCGTTATTCACCAGTATCCGGCTTGGTGATATAGCAGTAATCATACATTGCATTTAAATGGTTTTTCACCAGTGTGTTTACGCATATGTGCTTTCAATAGATGCATTTGGCTACCGCGATAATCACATATATTGCATTTAAATGGTTTTTCACCAGTGTGCGTACGCATATGTGCTTTCAATAGATGCATTTGGCTACCGCGATAATCACATATATTGCATTTAAATGGTTTTTCACCAGTGTGCGTACGCATATGCCTTTTTAAATGCGACTTGGTGGTAGAGCAGTAATCACATATATTGCATTTAAATGGTTTTTCACCAGTGTGCGTACGCATATGCGTTTTTAAATGCGACTCGGCGGTAGAGCAGTAATCACATATATTGCATTTGAATGGTTTTTCGCCGGTGTGCGTAAGCGTATGCTTTTTTAAATCAGACTTGAAAATACCGCAGTAGTCACATATACTGCATTTCAATGGTTTTTCACCAGTGTGCGTACGCATATGCCTTTTTAAATCCGACTTGGTGGTAGAGCAGTAATCACATATATTGCATTTAAATGGTTTTTCAACAGTGTGCGTACGCATATGCCTTTTTAAATTCGACTTGGTGGTAGAGCAGTAATCACATATATTGCATTTAAATGGTTTTTCACCAGTGTGCGCACGCATATGAGTTTTCAATAGGTCCATTCGGCTACCGTGATAATCGCATATCCTGCATTTAAATGGTTTTTCATGAGTGTGCGTACGCATATGGCTTTTTATATTCGACTCGGTGGTAAAGCAGTAATCACATATATTGCATTTAAATGGTTTTTCACCAGTGTGTTTACGCATATGAGTTTTCAATCGGTGCACTTGGCTACTGCGATAAACACATATATTGCAGTTGAATGGTTTTTCGCCAGTGTGTGTGCGCGTATGCTTTTTTAAATCAGACCTGGTAATACAGCAGTAGTCACATATACTGCATTTAAATGGTTTTTCACCAGTGTGCGTACGCATATGCCTTTTTAAATTCGACTTGGTGGTAGAGCAGTAATCACATATATTGCATTTAAAAGGTTTTCTATCCGAGTGTTGCACTTGCAGATGTCGAATCAAAATTTCCTTTTTGTTAATATTGAAGTTGCAGTTGTAGCAATAAAACAGTTCTGTTTTTGAAGATTCTTCAATGCATACAGCCACATCCTTATTGATTTCCAAAAGGTTAGTACTGATAATTTGCAAGTTTGAAAGCTCGACTTTAATGTCATCACTTCGCAACTCCTTTATAATTACATCTTGTCGTAGGTTTCTTACAGTCGTTTCGGTTTGTAAACACAGTTGCTTAAATTCATATATTTCTTCAATGGCAATCTTACATCTATTACAAGCAATTGGATTTGGAGTGATGCTTAGATCCTGTAAGAAAGTTTATGTTATTCGATTGAATATAATCGGTTGTACTCACAACTTTTGGTAGAAAGTTCAACAATTTGAATTGTAGCATTAAGTTTTTGTCGTTATTGATAAAGTAATACTGCTCGGTTTCTACTATTTCTAATGAACAAATTCGACAAATTTTTGTTGATTTTTCTTCCATATTTTCGCAGATTTTGCTCAGTGTTACTCAAAGACAGTTGCAACAGTTGCACTTTTATCTTTAGTATTATCTGTGGTATTATCAGCAATTCAGCACGTTGTTAGCAAGTGTCTGCCATACCACAGAACACCACAGAATTTTGGCAGTGTTCAATGTACCACAGTTTAGTTGGTATTAAAAAAGGGATTAATTGTTGCTTGTGAGTGAGTTAAGCTGCATTCACAACCTCAAATTAATGTTTATAATTAAGAAGTGAAATTGTAACGTCAACTTACTCAATTTGAATCATTCGCAATACATAAAATTAATAGGTGAAATTACTGTGTAAGTAGTGGCGCCATCTATGTAGCGAGCCAATTATTTAACACAACAACATTAAACATAACCTTTTAGCACAATTTATTTAGTTTATGATCGTTTTGTTTTACCTTGACCTTTATTATGGAAAATGCTAACGAAGCTGTAGAAGAGAATTTCATACACTACATAACACAATACACTTCTCTTTATGATAAGCGGGAAGCGCATGCGTACTTGAGTTCATTTCCGTGAAATTAATCTGCTAAAGTTTGGAGTTTGCAAACTTTTGCGTTAAATATTAAGTATGAGGATTAATTTTCAAATATTGTGAATGCTTTCATCTAAAAGCTTAGGTTAAACGTTTACGCTAATTTTGGATTATTAATTCTGCGTATTAATTTTAAGGTTGTGAATGCTACTTAAAGTAGCTATAAAACTTGCGAACGTACATTATTTTTTGTGTTGACTTTTAGTAAAATTACATTCTTTTATTAAGTTAAAAATAGAAATATAATGTTGGTGCTTTATTTATTACTAAAATCTGTCAAATGTGACATAAACTTTAGCATTGTTTTTTTTTCAATTTTTACTAAACTTTTTTCAGCTTTCCACCTGTGAAATACTCGTTCTAATATAATAATTGAAATTGAACACTTAATGTTATGTAGATTTCTAGTTTTCATTTTGATATTTATCAGTGTTGTGACGTATCTAGATACAAGTATCTAGATACATCAGTATCTAGGTACTTTTGGAGTATCTAGTTACATATCTAGATAAACTGGATAAAATGTAACTGTATCTGTGTCTAGATACATTTTTCGTAGTATCTGAGTGGTTTAGATACTTAGATACTTTTTCAAATTGTAAATTATACAAGTTTTTAGTAAACACCGCGGTAGTTTCTTCTGTCAGTTTATCATGTATATTACAATTTGAATTTGGAGACTTTGTATTCGGTGTTTTATGAGTGAATTTTTTTCAGCGAATATTTTTCAGCGTCGCCAATTCTAGTGGAATTCTACCAAATTTAGAGATTTTATGTTGTAGCGGGTATTTTGTGGGTATTATAAACTGTTGTGGAATTTTGGGGAAAACCGTGTATAAACCTACATTTTATATAATCAAGTATTACTTGAGTAATCAGACGTTTTAGCATTTATACCATCAAACCAAATTCATACTTTAAATTAAAGAAAACAAATTTTAACTTTGTAGAACTATGAGTACAATTGTAGTCATTGGGGAACTTTTATAGTTTATGCAGGGAATCGCGACAAAGTCAATTAGCAACACTGAATTTCTTCATCAGCTCAAATAGAGCAAAGAAGTAGAGAAACTTTTTAGTGTTAGTAGTTTACTATTAACTCTACGTCGAAATATAATGACAAGACATTTAACATGCTATTAATTTTAAAACAAAATAAGCTTTATTTGTAAATTTGTATTTTTTTATGTCATTAAGGTTGATAAGGTTATGTTTTGCTTAATACCCAGGCAGCACACTGACGTCATATATGACGGCACTGACACGTCTTAATGAAATCTCGTAATTTTGACGTCAATGAGACGTAATGTGCTGCCTGGCATACAGTTATTGTGTTTTTAGATGAACTAAATAGACAATTTTTTAAAATTTTATTTCATGATTTTGTTAAAAATGTATCTGACATGTATCTAGATAATCTCTTAAAGTATCTGTAACTGTATCTAGATACTTTTTTTTGAAAAAGTATCTGTATCTGTATCTAAATACTAGAAAAAAGTATCTGTTACAACACTGCCATTTATAGAGCTGACAAATGTAACTACAAACTGTGAATCGTCATGTGTTTTATGAGTAGAGAACCCACAAGTTTTATAAACGAACTGTTTTACTGAGCTATAAGAACATGTACGTCGCTTGAAACTTTTTTTACGAGTTTAACAAATGTAAGTTTTCACTGATCTGAGTCAAAATATAACTTTAAATTCTTCTTAGATTGAGCAGAGAACCCACAACTTTTGCAAATAAACGGTATTATTAAACTGCGAGTAAGAAACGTGTCGATTTAAATAATAATTTTGTTTGCCGAATAACTCTTTCTTAGTTTATTAAAAAAACATATTGTTGAAAATAAGTCAATGTTTTTAAACTGTTAATGATAATATAGCATGTGCCAGAACTCAGTGGCGGCTGTTGGTCAATGCTGCAAGAGGTTCATTTCAATATTAAAAACTTTAAAAACGCATTCATATTTAATAGAAAATGTATATTTAAAGTCAATTTATCTATCTTTGGAATAAGCAAAATAAAACGGTACATATCTGCAATTGTAAATTATTAATAAATCTAATATAAAAGCTTAGTTTTTTTGGGAGGTCATTGACCAAATGACCTAATGGAGAAGCCGCCACTGCCAGAACTGATGTTACAAGAGGTGGGCGAAACTAAAAAGTTGTTCAAATTAACAAATTGTGGCGTTATGCATCATTTTAGAAATATGTGCCTACTTTGATTCAACCGTCATTGTTTAGATTCAAGAAAAGTGTTTATAAAAGGTTTTATTTGTAGAACATTAAGCGACAGAAACAAATATTTATAGTAAATTTGTCAACAATATCCGCCCTTTTATCTGAATTCTTAAAACAGTGTGACAAAGAAAAAATAGACCAAGAAACGGCAATTGTTGATCAACCTTTCTGTTAGATTACGATTGGTAGTAATCTTTAGTTCGAATTTTAATTACTACCAGATTATCTTGTTTTGTGTTATAGTTCGCTAACAAAAGTGGTGCTGCAATTTAACAACAAATTTTCCAACACTTACTGTAAACCAGGATAGTAGGTACCTAGTACCTTAAATGTCAAGACAGGTTGTAGTATATTAAAATAAGTGCAAAAAATGTGACGCTATCGTTGTCTGAAAATGAGACAGGCTCGACTAATCCAGAGAAACAGTACGAGGATATAATAAGTCTTATCAACCACGGCACTGGTGGGATTTAGTAGTATTATGAATAAAACAGCAAAATTAGAAATCAAATTAAAATTGGTGGAAAGCGTTTGCTACTACTGGAATTTAAAAAAATGGCCTGTTAATTTAAGTTCAAATACAATAAATCTATATTGAAAATAAATTTAAGATTGAGATCACTCGTGGTAACAAATAACTATGTAAGAATGACTATATTGTACATTAAAGCAAAATCTATGCTATATGAATTCTTTTAGCAAGTAAACGAAGTGCATAAAAATCTTGATTTTGGTACTTTCTGTAATAATATGATCAGAATAATTATTGGTTTGAGTCCCTAACTGCATAGAACGATTATTTAAAAATAGGTAAATAAAAAAACAACAATGATCATTCCATCCGTAGGTTGAATCTTAAAACAAACGATGATTTATCTAAAAAAATAGATAAATCAATTAATTAAATAAATAACGCAACAACTTAAGTGTATTTTCAAAAACCTAAATGAAACCAGTGGCGTGTTGTTATTAAAACAGAATTTTTATTTAAACTAAAACTAATCAATAACGGAACGTTTCAAAACTACACGAAATTAAACTAATGCAAACCAAAATAAAGTATGAAGTTTATATAACTACAATTACGTTGATTTAGTTCACATAATTTCCGCAGAACTTGAATGTTTAAGTACGTTGTACGCACGCTGTACATGTGATATAATGATGGTACTAGAGACACTACTGAGAAGTTTAAAATTTTGTAACGGTTTTTACTGTTTTCTAGTTTGTGATTTGTATCGAATAAAAGCAATTTCAGTACAAATATGCAATCATTATGTGATAAAATTGATTTATTGAATTTAAATATGAGTTTTATAGAGTATGGAAAAGTTTCCAAAGCAGATTGTATCAATATAATAACGAAAACTAAAACTAATACAGATTGTGTAGTTAAAAAACTAGAACTTGCAAAGCAATTGCTAGAAAAACATAAAACGTTGTTTCGCAAACTACTGGTCTGTGTCTCTACATATCGCTTTTGTGAATTTACGTATTTTTTACAGGAAATCGAAAAAGAAGTACAGAAGCGAATTAATGATTTAAATGGAATTAATCTTTCATCAGAAAACATAGGCAACCATGTTTTGTTAGACCATTCAGATGTAGATATGTCTAATGGTACTTGTTCTACTAATTGTTATAATATTTCACCATCTCCTCTAATACCTCGCAGAAATATTACAACGGTGACACCTAATTATTTAACATTTGATATTTCACCTTTAACTATTGATGAATACAAATTAATTCCTAAGTAAGTGTTTGTATACATAATCGGATGAATATTGTTTTGTATGTGTTATAGGTATATGCTTGGTCGATTAACTCTTGAGTCAATTAATTCATTTATTGATCATGTAAATAGTACACTTTTAAGCAAGTATAATCTTTTATCAAAACCTGTTAAAAGTTTGAAGAATACAGAGTTGCAGTTACGTAAACAGTTTCAAATGCAACAAAGCGGACAACTAAAAGGTATATTTTTGTGTATATAATATAATTTGCTTTTACACGTTTACTTTCACTTATTGCTTATGATTTGAGTTTTAGATATTCCTTTTTACAGTAATCTACTAAGGATATTTGTTTTTTTTCTAAATCCGTACCTGTTAGTCTTAGATTTACCTCTTGTTCTATCTACTGAAACCAGTTTTTTGTGCTCTAAATTATTAGATAAAGAAATACTTCAACGGAGCAAACAACCACCATGCAAAGGAGTACCACAAACAAAAAGTCCTAAGGAATAGATAAACCAAAACGACAACCATGAAATATCAATAGAATAGAAACAAAATCAACCACCACCAATAATTCTGTATGGTATCACTAATGTCTAAGAACTGAAAAAATTAATGGAGATTGTTATTAGCTCAATCTATTTCAAATACATAATTAACAAAAATTTACTGCGCATAATAGATTGTGTAGGCAACTATAAAAAAGTTGGGGATTGGACTAGACAAAAAGGACTAATTGGAATTCTCAAGAAACGACAGAATCGTAATCAAACTTACGGTTTTTCCTAATATGCGATTAGCTAATGGCATCTCTAAAACAATTCCCTAAATTTGCTGCATAATATATGGAAGTAGACATACTGGCCTAACACCTGGTGTAATGGTTTGGGGAGGCCGCTCTCCTTTAACATTTATCCAAGGCACGTTACAACGACAACGTCTTAGAACCAGTTCTTTTACCTCTTCTTCAAGAACGGCCAGAAACTATCTTCCAACAAGATAATGCGCGATGTGGCAGTAATGACATAAAGAATTTTTGAAGAGAATGACGTAAATTTGCTACCGTAGCCTGTTAGATCGCCAGATTTATCGCCAATAGAACATATCTGGGACAAGATGGACAAAAGACTGCGTCATCTAGCTCACCCTCCAAATACCATAGAAGAATTGCGACAACAGCTTCAAATAGCCTGGGATGAGATACCCAGGACGCAATAAATCACCTTTCCAGCATGCCTAGAAGAGCAACTTCTTGCATACAAGCACGTGGTGATGTTACACATTGAAATTTTTTCAATAAAACGTGTTGCTTCTTCCAAACTGTCATCATTTATTTGTCTCTATGTAACAGTTTTACATACAAAATTTCAGCCCTCCACGTCTATTCCTATGTGGCGCATTTTATTTGAAACCCAATGTATAATGATATCACAACTAAGTTGCGAATAGTTCATCCAATGATATAAACAGAATGCGCCAAGCTTCCAAATGACTTACTGATAAAATCGCAGCTGTGCTCAAGATTAATCGTCCATGTGTTGTGTTTAATGCTTGCATCCGTACAAAGGAAGAAATACTTCTGAGGTGGCAGACACTTGGAGGTGACCTTACCTACTACGAGAATACAAGACTATTAAATCGCGTTGTAAAACAGAACTGAATTCTTACCCCGGCGAAACTTTCACAAGTAACACATCGAAATTGATTTACGAATGAACGAGGATGGTCTACGATACTTAAAATGTAGATATCCCTGCATAGCGTTAGTTCACATGCTATCTTCCTCAACATCAGAAACGAAAATCAAAATAAGTAACATCCCTCTCGTAAAATGACATTTACCCCCAGGACAATATTCATACAGCACGAAAACTATACCAAAATGTTTTTAACATACACCATTAACATTTGCAAAAAATTTTATTTGCATTTAATTCGAAAAAAATTAATGTGGTTGGCTGACCCCGTAGATGAGTACATGTTTAGACATCGACAAAATGAGATGTGTGTTTGTGGTACTTCGTTCTAAGCAACTTGAACTTCGTTGCTTGTACCAAAGTCTGTGGAGGAATGTGCAAACTTGATAGTCTCCTCATCACAATCACGTGTTCGATTGGATTTAAATCCGATGAACCGGGTGCCCATAGCAAAACATTAATGTCTGCTTAGAAGAAGTCCATAATTCGATGGGTAATATGGGGACGTGCGTTGTCTTGCTGAAAACGGACGTATGGATCTAGATAAGGCAGTAGTTGTAGGACATTAACATAACGCACCGCTCTCATACTACCTCCATTAAAGGCAAGTGGCGATCGCCTACCATAGGCAATAGCCCCCCCAAACCATTACTACAACAGTCCTGTATACATGCGTCTCAATAGCAAACCCAATATCACGTCGCTGTCTACGGCCATTTTATATACTTAGACAGAATTGCAAAGACGACATGCCAATGTTGACGTTCTCTGCACTGGTTCAAACGTTGATGGCAGTGGTCTGCAGTCAAAGGAAGCACTAATCGCGGGCGGTATTAAAAAAGCTCATAGACTCGAATGCGGCGGTATAGTTACGCTCAGTGACAGGTCTACTTTTTACTCGAAACCATTGGCTAGCGATTTGACGTATAGTAGCAGAACGGTCTCGTAGATCCAATTGTCTGAAGTACCTATCTTGACGCTCTTTGGTACGCCTCGGTTAACCAGTTGGTATTTTTCATGTGCCTCTACCTTCTGTTCACACACGCATTACCACGATAGAATAAACCAACTTCTCGATAGGCAATCCACCTGTGCAAGTCGCTAACTCGAGACTTTTTCTCATTAATTATACTTCAGACCATATCCAAGCAACAACAGTGCAAATAGAGGACCGCACAGGCCCTATAAGAATATCAGTCAGATATTGTCCTACTAAGCATGTAATATTCGAAGGTATGTTAGTGACTACTTCCAGACTCTTGGGCCAACATCTATAGTAGGTGGAGACTGGAACGCCAAACATACATTTTGGAGATTTCGTATTACTTTACAAAGGGGTCGATCATTGAAATGCTGCTTAAAAACAAACCACTTGCAACTGGGGAACCTACCTACTGCCAACTGATCCTAAACTACCGGACCTGCTTAACTTTTTTGTGGCGAAAGGCATAGGACGTTACATTATGCAGTGGAATCCAGCTTGGATGGCAGCTCAGAAAACGCTCTAGTCATCACTACAGTGTGTAACACTCAAGAGCAAGCGGAATTCCTTTATCCATAAATAGACTGGCGCGCAGTTACCTCCAATAATGACATCCACAAAATGGGAAAGAACTCACGCCGCAAAAGCGTTAGCTACTCATCGAGCAACTGTGAAAATCTCAATAATTAGAGTGATTGATCGGGTCTTAGGCTTAGATATGCAAATGTGTTTATCAATAAAACCTATTTTACTCAAAGAAACATGGAAGGAAGTCAAAGGTCTAAACAGTAATAAGGCCTAATTACTCCCAAAATTTTGAAGGAGCTGCCTATAATCCGAACATTCTACTTCCCACACATTTGGAAAGCTTCCCAGACTATAATAATTTATAAACCTGGAAATCATATTCATGAAGCTTGCTCCTATAGGCTAATCAGCCATACACCTGCGCTGTTTAAACTCGGCGAAAGATTTTTATACATCAATTTTTTTAACGGGGGTAGTTTCCTGGTCATGCCCTGGGCCTTCTACTTCAGTCCTTAAGAGAGTGTTAGTATTAGCTACAGCTTCTCTCCAGGCTACTACTATAATTACCAGTTTAATGATTGAATAAGAATAGAAAAAACACGCACCAACCAAGTGCGTACAGCACAGATTTCATTTTTGCCCGGGAGGATAATAGCTTCCGTTTTCCTGAGAGCAACAGGAAGTGAATCGATTAAAATCAGTAATGCTCTGTTTTTATTTCTGTGCGTGTTTGTATGACTTACGATTCCAGTTCATGTTTCAAATAAAATACAAATAAAGGTTTCTGTTCTGGTCCCTGTTACCAGTTAAAAAATATATTTTGAATTTGATACCAATATGCTAATGTTCCATAAAACCATATAAGAAGTTTGTTTGATTTCAGTAAAACGATTTGTAACCGAAACTGATATAGCACGAGAATACAATAAACCAGTTCTAGGGAAAAAAACCTGCAACTTGTTGACAATATTGAGGCATTGTAAGAAAATAACAAGATTGCAAATATCCAGCGAGGTTTATTACGTCATCGATTGAACTATTTTTAATGTAAATTGTTATTTCAACGCCATTTAATTGTGTAAAATTTTAATATAAGTAATTTACTGTTCATTATTTTAATTTTGTAAAATACATTTTTCATTCCAAAATAGTATTTTTTTTACCGGAACGAGATTCGGCTCTGCCTTTACAAGAAAAAACTTGAACAACAGAAATTGGTAATTGGAAATTTTTATCTTCGTTAGATAATGGGGGTATTTGCACTACTTGGCGAGTATATTCCACTATGCAATTGTTATAATTTTTCCGATTACACTATGCAATTGTACCTGCATTTCTTATCGCAATAATAATAATAATTGTAGTTAAATTTGGTAATACCAACATAACCTTTCTTTAAAGATTTCTTATTTGTGGATTGTGTTGTTTTAAGTAGTAATTTACGAAATATCTATACAAATATATAAATAGACGAAAGAGCTTACCAAATTGATTACATTTTCTGAACAATTTTCGTCTCTATTAGACAAATGATTACAAATAACGTTTCTCAAAAGTTTACTGATCCAGTCTAAGAAAATTCAACTGCAACTGTTGGCCTGTCGACTTTACCAGCCGATAAATCGACGCCGCCTTCGAGGTTCATCACATCACCAAGAGTCGCCTCGAATTAAGTCATATTTGTGTAACCAAAAGGCTTTGAAAATCTCAATTTATGTTCCAATTTAAGAATTCTGGTAAGCAAACTATTCGTTTATAGTTATGAGTAAAGTTTAGTTAACTTTGGTTTACGATAGGCAAATCCTTGAATTTTTTATCAATTAATTTTTTTCGTGTATTAACCCAATATTTATTTGTTTTGAACTTTTTCTCTTTTAATATGTTTAGTTGACGATGTTTAAATTTTAATATCGTCAGTTTTATTTAACTGGTAAAAACTGATTTTATTTTATTATAATTTTTTTGTTGTAATCCATTCATTTCAAATTTGTTTTATAGTGAATGTTTGTTATTTAACTTGTAAGTGAAGCCTTTAGTTCACAACCATTCGCGTCGTAGTGAAAAAGGACGTAGAAGCTATTAAACGTCGTGTCCTTATTTGGCGCCCTACCGATGTACCATATCACTTTATAATGTAGACATATTTGTTTTATTTTTACAGTCCTTTTCAATAAAAACCTAATCTAATAAGGCTGTATAATGTATAAAATTTATTGGGAGCTACAAATATTTTTTGCTAAAACATTAGATTAACATTTCTTAAATAATGTTGGTGTAAAACTTAACTACAAACTATGAATCTTCATGTGTCTCTTTAAATTCCCCTGATATCGAGTCGAGTACCCACAAGTTTGACAAACGAACGATTTTATCGAACTGTGAATTATGTGATTGTTTAATTTAGCCGAACCTTGAAAACAGATTCCACAAATTTCGCAAACTAACGGTTTTACTGAGCTGTGAGTCAAAACGTGTTTCTTCAAATTTTCCTGATATCGAGTAGAGAACCCACAAGTTTCACAAACGAACGGTTTTGAAGTACTGTGAGTAAGACTGTGTCGCTTTAAATTTGACCTACGTCGAGCAGAAAACCCACAAATTTCACAAATGAATGGTTTTACTGAGCTGTGAGTCAAAATGTGTCTCTTTAAACTATCATTACATCGAGTCGAGAACCCGCAAGTTTCACAAATAAACGATTTTACTGTGCTATGAGTCAGAATGTGCCTTTTTAACTTTTTCTTACATGGAGCAGAAAACCCACAAGTTTCACAAATGAACGGTTTTACTGAGCTATGAGTCAGAATATGATTTTTTAAATTCGCCTTAAAACGAGCAGAAAAACCACAAATTTCACAAATGAACAGTTTTAGTGAGCTGTGAGTTAGAATGTGTCTTTTTAAACTTCTCTTACACCGAGAAGGAAACCCACAAGTTTCACAAATGAACGCTGTTACTGAACTGTGAGTCATAATGTGTTGCTTCAAATTCACGGCATATCGAGTAGAAAACCCACAGGTTTCACAAACGAACGGTTTTCTTGAGCTGTGAGTCAAAATGTGAGTCTTTAAATTTTCTTTACATCGGGCAGAAAACCCACAAGTTTCACAAATGAACGGTTTTACTGAGGTGTGAGTTGTACTGTGTTTTTTTAAATTCTCTTGATATCTAGTAGAGAACCCACAAGTTTCACAAATAAATGGTTTTACTAAGCTGTGTGTCAGAATGTGTCTCTTTAGACTCACTTGATATCGAGTAGAGAACCCACAAGTTCCACAAATGAAAAGTTTTGCAGAGTTGTGACTCAAAATGTGACTTTTTAAATTCCTTTCATATCTAGTAGAGAATCCACAAGTTTCACAAACAAACGGTTTAACTAAGCTGTGATGAGTTATCATGTGTTTCTTTAAACTATACTTACATCGAGTAGAGAACCCACAAGCCTTACAAACACGTGGTTCCACCAAGTTATGAACAATCACATGATTGTTTAAACTACCTCTATGTGTACTTTGAAAATCAGATTTGTACAAATCTGCAAGTTCAACTTTAATGTCAACTATTTCTTCTTTGACATGATAGATCAACTTGTCTTTCTCATTGGTCTTATAATCACAATTATTCTTGTTGGTGTCGGTTAAAGAATGAAGCTGGCAATAATTTGATTTTGTTTCTGAAGGTATGTTAATGCGTGCCAGCCCATCTGTATGCATTTCCAAGCAGTCATCGTTGATCAATTGCATATCTATAGGTTCGATTTTAATGTCATCGTGAATCAATTCTTTTTTGATTGTCTCTTCTTTAATATCAGTTAAGGCATTATTAGAAGGTATTGTTTGTCGTAAGTTTCCTACAGTGGCTTCAGTTTGTATGCACAGTTGCTTGAATTCATATATTTCCTCAATTGTGATCATGCATTGGCTACAACTAATCGGGTTTGATATGATGTTTAAGTTCTGTCAGATAATTTACATTAATCGATAGAATTCAGGGGGTTTTACTTACTATTTGAGGTAGAATGTCCAACAACTTGGATTGCAGCTTTAACTCATTGTCGTTGTAAAGTAAATAATATTGTTCGGTTTTCACTATTTCTTGTAGACAAACTCGACAACTGTTTGTTGTATTTTCACCCATTTTTTTAAATAGCAAATATACAATAAATATAACCACACTTTTCGAACGAATTTGAATAGTTAACCAGGTTCGCACTTAGAAATTTTAACTTCAGGACCGTATCTCCATTATTTATATTTATGTGTAGGGTCGTCGTTGTTGTATTTGAAAACGATGGTATAATGGAATCTTAGTTACTTTTGATATTGTAAAGCTCAAAACAAAGGATTTGTGATATCTTTTAAAATAAAACTTGCTTCATCTTTCTTAACGCCATTCTGTATATTTTACCATTGTTACAAATCTTATTGCACCTATATTCTTATATAACAAATTTCGTGTTTTTTCTAATTCTTATTATTCCTAATTATTAATTCCTACATCTCGTCCAATCTGACATTGGTCGACCTCGACCAAAGACGTGGATGGGTTGTTCTCTGACCACAACTTTATACGTGAAGCATCAACAACCGAATTGTATGGTAACTGCGTTATTTGGAACCCCTCCACGTCCTTTACAACATACCTATCATTACCTAATACACGTTCGATAACATAAGGGCCTTTATATTTTGGCAATAGCTCTTGTTATTACCGGGCGGCGTTATGTTATTTGTTACGACTACATAATCACCTATCTTATACTCTTTTTTTATGCTTTTATCATAATAAAACTTATTTTCTAATTGTGACCGCTCTATGTTAATTGCAGCTGCCGCACGAGTAGCCTCCAAATCTCTATCACCTTCTAAATTTAAAAATTCTCGCAATGAGTCGATAATATCGCCACGTTGATTTACACCAAACAATAACCGACTTGGTGTGTTTCCCGTCGACTTGCTAACACTGTTATTTATAGAAAATTCTACAACATCTAACACCTCATCCCATCGATCGGGTGTACCACTTATTTTAGCTAACATTGGTGTCACTATTCGATTTATTCGCTCCACTTGGCCATTCGCGCGCGGTGTGCCTGTAGCGATTTTTACATGTTGTATGTTATATTTGTCAGTAAATTCTACGAACGCAGCTGACGTAAAAGCAGAACCCCTATCAGAAATGATTCGTTTTGGTCTACTGTAATTAGAGCTAAATGATTCTAAATGTTTTAGAACTTCACGAGCATCTACAGATTTGCAAGGATACAACTTCACAAATTTCGTGAAGCCATCAACTACAACGAAAATATGTTTTTTCGACCTAGGTGTTTTTTCAAAAGGACCGACATGGTCTATATGAACCGTATCAAAAGGTACGTTTCCTTTCGATATTGGATGCAACAAACCTTCTTTAGGACCGCTCGGTGAAGAATACACGACGCATTTTAAGCAATTGCCAATATGATTTTTAATTTTGGTCCGCAACTTTGGAAACCAGTAGCTTCTTAAAATTAACTCTACAGCCTTATCCACACCTACGTGCCCAAATTCATCGTGATATTTATATAATATTGTATGTTCCATCACTCGCGGTACATAAAACAGTAACCTATCTAAGTGCTTCCGGTACACCAATCCATTCTTCAATTCATAAGTAGAACTCTCTCGTTCCTCCAAAGATTTCCTAACTTTTTTTTATTTCTAAGTCAACGTCTTGTTTAATTGATAAATTGTGCTCTAGACTGTAATCTTCTAACACCATGAGTCCATGCAACCTACTCAACGCATCGACATGAGCCATGCGCTTGCCTGTCCTATGCTCAATTATATAGTTAAAGTCCTGCAAAAATAAAACCCATCGCATTATTCTTGGGACCACATCCTTTTTGCTAAAAGTCAATCGTATGCTGTCGCAGTCGGTTATGATTTTAAATTCAATCCCCTTTAAATAAATTTCAAATCTCTTTACCGCAAAAACTATCGCAAAACATTCTAGCTCGTAACTGCTATACCTGCTCTCGCAATCAGTTGTTCTTTTGCTGAAATAGCTGACGGGATGAAACTTATTATCAGGCTGTCGTTGAAATAAAACTGCGCCAAACCCGTGACAACTTGCATCGCAATGCAACTCCGTATCGGCAGAAACTGAGTATATCGCTAAAACTAGTATAGATATCAACTTATTCTTAATGGTTTCTATTGCTCTTAACTCATCTTCGCCAAATTTAAATGTTCTGGTCTTTTTGATTAAATTAAATAAAGGTTTTGCAATAATCGAAAACGTCTAAAATAGCTTGCCAGTCTCAAAAAGCTATGCATCTTTCGTGCATCTGTTGGAACTGGAATGTCTATGACCGATTTAACATCCTTACTTGGCCTAATACCTTGTGCGCCAATCTCGTATCCCAAATACTGAATTCTATTTTTTAAGAATTCCCATTTCTCCAAACGCAACTGCAGTAAATTGTCGACCAAAACTTTAAATACTTTCCCTAGTATGTGAATATTCTCATCTATGGTAACAGTCGCGATCATAATGTCGTCTAGATATATCAAAACCTGTCCCTTCGCTACTAAATCTCGAAATACCTCGCTAACAAAACGTGCAAATATAGCTGGACTATTGCAGAAGCCAAATGGCAACTTCAGGAACTCATACTGACCGTGCGGAGTGACAAAGGAAAGAAATTTAGTTGAATCCTCAGCCATGTTGATATTATAAAACGCGTCTTTAAGGTCCAGTTTACTAAAAATCATTTTACCATGCATCGCGTCCAAATGATCATCAATCAAGGGTAAAGGAAATCTATCCTTGACCACGACTTTGTTTAACTCGCGGAAATCCACACACAATCTTTTAGAACCATTTTTTTTTGAAACTAAGACAATGGGCGAAGCGTATGGGGACGAACTGTTTTTAATTATACCTCTACCTAATAAATCGGATACTATCTGATCAACTACCTGTTTATCCGTGTAAGCAAGTCTACGAGGACGATAGAAAAAATGTTTATGAGGATCCGTTTCGATCCTAGCAGTGTATTGAAATTTTGGATACAACCCTCGTGCTGGCTGCATATACTCATTTTCAAATACCTCAAAAAAATCCATTCTACTTTTCATACTAATCTCATCGCAAACATTTAAACTCACCAATTTTTCACGGTCATCATGATCAATATCAATTAACATAATATCAGTTAATTCATCTGTAACATTCTGATCGTCTTGAACATCTTTTGGTTTTACAGTAACACCATCACTACCGAATTCAACATGAATTGACGGCTGTGAGATAAAATCTCTACCCAACAAACAATCGTAGTTCATGGTGTTATTGCTCACCACATAAAACTTAACATTAACATAAATCCCTTCAATACAAACGTTATAATTATATATACCTACTATGTCTAACTTAGTGTTATTAATACCTGTGAAAGTTTCACAATTACGATACGGAAGCCTGTATTCCTCTGGGACAAAACAAGCCTTTATCAGAGAGATCCCACTACCAGTGTCCAGTATTGCTTTCACTATAGGACGCACATCCTCAAATGATAACTGTAGTTCAAGGTAATAAGGTGATGCAATGTTCAACGACTCCTCCACGACCATCGTAGTGCTATCCGGTGCTGTTGTTTGATTTCTTGGACAATCTTTCTTAAGGTGGCCAATAGCATTACAACCATAACATTTCTTCTCTTGGCACCTTGAGGCAAAATGTCCATCTTTACCACACACAAAACATCTAACGGTTTCCGTGCTCCTGTTGGGACCACTGATGTTCTTGCAGGAATTGCTGATACATTTCCTGTTACACTTGGTTTCAACACATTCCTCTCAACGTTAGTTAAGCCATTCATTACATCCAATAACTCCTCCAATTTCGTAAACCTAGTCATCCTTGCTTGTGACTGGAGAATAACATTATCGAAACCATCGATTAAGTATGCAATTAAATCATCGTCACTAATATTTAATTGGTTGCCCAGCATAACCTTTTCATGATAATAGCTAGAAAAACTTTCATTTCGTCTCCACTTACGTGCATCGAACTTCCTCATCAAGTTAATTTTGTTTTCACGACGACTAAACATAGCCAACATTAATACCCGCAAATCCTCATACTCCAGCGCAGCGTGACTCGGCTTTGAATGAAACCAATTCAGTGCAAGCCCTTTCATCTTAGTGGCTAATATCGCAACAATTTCTTTATTATTTAAACTGTGTGCCTGCTTGACCGTTGCTACCCTTTCAAACCATGTAGCAGCATCTTCATCACAGGTTCCACTAAACTCTGGAATTAACGCAGCTATTTCTGTGGTACTCACTTTTTTAGTGGATTCCACTTCCTTCATAGTCGCAACAACCATCGATATTAAATCTTGTACGGTAACATTTAATCCCATCTGCTGCCCTCGTGCTGCCTCCACGCCTTCAGCTGCTTGAGAAATAAATTCACCAACACCCATCTGCTGTTCAGATTGTTCACCGCGACCACGTGTTTCCATTTTTCGTAATTACTGTCAATCTTGCTTAAATACACTTTAATTTTTACCAATGCACACAAGCTCAACCCCACACCTGAATTTGTAAAGCTCAAAACAAAGGATTTGTGATATCTTTTAAAATAAAACTTGCTTCATCTTTCTTAACGCCATTTTGTATATTTTACCATTGTTACAAATCTTATTGCACCTATATTCTTATATAACAAATTTCGTGTTTTTTCTAATTCTCATTATTCCTAATTATTAATTCCTACAATATAATTCTTTGAAGTTCCAAATACAACGTATTTAACTTAATTTGTTTTAAATTAACATTTAATTAATTTTTATTATACGCTTATACGTAATCCGTTAACTGTAAATAGCTATAAACGACGGTAAACACGTTGAATTAGTTTAACACTCGCAAAATTCAAAATCAGCTTTGAATAATTTGTCGGGATAAAACCACAACGTAAAAGGACATTGGGGGTAAGCTATGTCAATACAATTGTGTAAACGCCACCAGAGTGAACTACTGGACGGCCGTTTCGCCCTTTTGGGGCTCATCAACAGTAGAAAATACACTCTAATGTAGTTCCTACAATTGCAAAAGTGACTTCTACTTCTTGGTTCACAAGTTGATAACCTAACTCGGTAGTGGTTCTTTGTTAGACTTTCGTTTACTTTTTCAAGTTATCGTTTTCTTTCATACCTTTTCAGAGTTTAGATTATGGCTTGTTAGTTAGATTTCGGTTGCTTGTTTAAGTTTTGCGATTTATCTCACGCCCTGATGAAGCTCCTTACGAAAGTGGGCGAAACGTTGGCAACTTCGGTTACAACAACAATGACACGGTTCAAACCCGGAAGACATTTTTATCTTAATACATAGTCGGGTTTGTTCGAACACTTATAACTCGAGACCGGCTGGACCGATTTTTATGGTTTTTGATTTGTTGGATTTGTCTCCGTCCCGAATAGCAGAATAACTATTAAAAACATTGGAAAATGTACGAAAAAATAAAATAACCATTTTCCTATACAAAATGTTCGTGGATTTCGTACCTGTCAAACACTTAATGTTCGTCTAGTCGATACGGTGAACTTTCCCCTCAAATTAGAGAACATATTTAAATAAAGGTATAAAATAGTGTCAGTTGAAAAATGATTGAGGTATTTATTAGTTGTCAAATATTTATGCGTGAGTTCAGAAATTTATACCAATCTCCTTAAATATAGAACAAATGATAAATGAAAGTTGTCTGTGAGGATTATTATTCATTTGTTTTATAAATTCAGATGCCGTCAAGAATCTAATCTTTTCCAACGTAGCAATTAAGCTACGGAGCATTGCAAATCAATTAACTGATTAAGAACGACAAATTGCACAAGAAGGGCGCCGCGTTGATATGGCACGAATTAGGGCCATACTTTGTGCTTTTCAAACACAAGAGCATGCCAATAAACGATGATTACAAAGTCGTGATCAGAGTGGATAAACCACCAGCTGGAATACACAAACGTACATTTATAACGCTCCAACAATAGATGAAGTTGCAATCCTGATTATTGGTGAAAAGTTGGAAACACGCGATATTGTGCTGGGCAGCTAAAAAAATATATGAAACACACTGTTCATATGACACTGTCTTTACGACTATTATTAACTGTAGTAAATTTTATTGTAATTTTTAATTGTTTCTACATGTTTTAAAATGTAATTGAAAATTCTTAACTATCTTAACATCGTTATTTTTTAAGATGGCGCTTAACCGCTATATATCCTCTATCTTACGCATACTCGTTCGCGCATTCATCTAACAAAACAGTGTTGCACGATGTAACATGCAGCCCTCCTTGAAAGTTTTTACTTTCAACATATGATGTGTAATATTAGGTATAAATATGAACTAATTCTAATTACAATTACTGCACGATAATGACTTATTCTACTTATAATAACATAGTTTAGTCAACAGTGTAAACAGGCAATGAACATAATTTTTTAACGGCGCTTTTTATTATTCCACTGGTTGTTTTAACACTCACTACACGACACACACCATCATCACCTGGGTGAAGTTTAACGAATCGTCCTAGACGCCATTTTAAAGGTGGTTGATTGTCGTCCTTGACGATAACCATGGTATCTGTATGTATAGGTTGTGATTTGATGTGCCATTTGCTTCTTGTTTGCAGTTGACTCAGATATTCGGTGCTCCATCGTGTCCAAAAATTTTGTATTACTTGGGTCATGAGATTGTACCGATTTAATCTAGTATGGGTTTGGTCGCGATAATCGGCTTGAGGTAAGGCGGTGAGAGAGTCGCCAATCAGGAAATGGCCGGGAGTTAAAGCGTCAAGGTCGTTTGGATCTTCGGTTAACGGAGTTAGTGGTCGTGAATTTAAACATGATTCTACCTGAGTTATGATAGTATAGAATTCCTCGTAGGTAAAAGTCAAATTGTTTGTTATGCGACAAAAATGATACTTTGCAGATTTTACTGCTGCCTCCCAGATCCCTCCCATATGCGGGGACCGAGGTGGTATAAAATGCCACTTAATAAAATTGTCTGCTAATTCGTTTATAATTTTAGATTTAACCGCTTGGTTATCTAAAAACATTTTTAAATCCTTTAATTTATTATTAGTTCCGACAAAATTAGTACCATTGTCCGAGTACATATCCTTACAAATCCCGCGTCTAGCTATGAAACGTTTAAGACAATTCATAAATGATTCGGTAGTAAGTTCACCGACAAGTTCGAGATGCACAGCCTTAGTTGAGAAACACACGAATACACATAAGTATGATTTTAATAATTTACTGTTACGTAAGTTACTGGCCTTGATATTAAATGGCCCCGCATAATCTACGCCGCAATGAACAAACGGACGTGATGGGTTAACTCGATTCATGGGAAGATTACCCATACGCTGCTCAAAGGTGACGGGTTTAGCCTTAAAGCATATTATGCATTTATGAACTATTCGTTTAACTGTGTTGCGACCTGATAGTGGCCAATATTTCATTCTTATATTTGCTAACATAGCTTGAGTTCCTGCATGTAATAATTTTACGTGTACATATGTAATTAAGAGTTCGGTGAATTTGTGATTACTAGGTAAAATAATTGGATGCTTCTGGTCTTCTTGGATATTTGCATGTTTTAGTCTACCTCCTACCCGTAAAATTCCGTTGTTGTCAATAAATGGTGATAATGTTCGCAATTTGCTCCGTTTTGAAACTTCGCCATTTTTATTTAGTGATTCATAATCTTCTGAAAATATTTGAGTTTGCACTAATTTTATAAGTGTTAGCGTTGAATTGGAGAGTTCGTCAACTGATCAGTTATCCTTTAATTTGTTAGATCTATTGGTTGTAGTGTTCTTAATGAATCGCATAATGTAAGCAACTACTCTAATTAATTTATTGTACTTGGAATACCTATCAAATATATTAAAAGAACTTATATTCAATAATAATTTACTAGTACTGTTCTCAATGTGTTTTTGATCAGGAATGTCTGTTAAATTTTTAAAATTACTGTTAGGCCACTGACTATCTGGTTTTGTTAACCATTGTGGTCCTGTCCACCATAATTTGGAATGAACTAGCTCGTTAGCATTAGCACCACGAGAAATGATATCCGCTGGGTTGTCCTTGCTGTTTACGTATCGCCAGTTGTTTTGGTTGGATAATGCTTGAATAGCCGTAACACGATTCGCAACAAACGTTTTCCACTTGCATGACTCGCCCGCAATCCAATTCAAAACAATTGTGGAATCGCACCACCATAAACATCTATGTAACCTTAAATTCAATTCGTCGATAACCCTTCGAGACAACTGGGCTGCTAACAGAGCACCACATAATTCCAATCGTGGAAGACAAATCCGTTTGAGAGGTGCTACTCTAGATTTAGCGCATAATAATTGAATTTTATAGTTACCTTCTTGATCAACCGATCGTAAATATATACAAGTTCCATATGCCTTCTCTGACGCATCAGAGAAGCAATGAAGTTCAACCGTAATTGGGTTTGTGTAAAGCGCATGTCTTTCCACTCGTACACTATTAAGATGCTGTAGTTGGTTAATGAAACTGATCCATGATGTATATAACTCCATGGGAACTGATTCGTCCCAACTGAGTTTAAGTTGCCACAATTTTTGTAAAATTAATTTGGCCGCTACCACTACTGGACCTACAATACCAAGCGGGTCGAATATTTGTGATACGACTGAAAGAATAACTCGTTTTGTTATATTATTTTGTTTGTTGTGTTTTATTTTAATATTATATTGCAATTTATCTGCTACCGCGTTCCATTCTAACCCCAAAGTTTTAGTTGTTTGATTGTCTAATAGCGCATAATGGGAATCTTGGGAATTTCCTTCTAATATATCAGGAACATTGGAAATCCACTTCCTCAGAGTAAACCCATATGTTTTTAATAACGTTACCAATTCAGTTTTAATCGTGATCGCGTCTTCGTAGGTGTCAGTACCCGTAAGAAGATCGTCTACATAGAAGTCCCTTAATATGACTTGACTCGTACGAGGATAAATGGTGTTGTTCTCTAATGCAATTTGTTGTAGGCATCGCATGGCTAAATAGGGCGCTGACGCTGTTCCATATGTGACCGTATTTAGTCTATAATGTGAAATTTCTTGCTCAGGATTATCTCGCCATAATATTCTTTGATAGTCACACTGGTTGGGTTGTACTAATACTTGGCGGTACATTTTTTCAATGTCCGCTGCTATTACTATAGCGTATGTTCGAAAGCGAAGCAAAATAATAAAAAGATCATCTTGGATACTGGGTCCTACCTTTAATGTATCGTTTAACGATAATCCCGTGCTTGTTTTCGCAGACGCGTCAAATACTACACGAAGCTTGGTTGTGCTGCTCGATTCCTTGACAACCCCATGATGTGGCAGATAACATCCATCATCATTGTTGCTGTCAGGCTTAATTTGTGTCATATGACCTAGTGTTAAATATTCATGGATGAAGTCTGTGTATTCTAATTTCAATTCAAGGTTTTTTCCTAGTTTTTCCTCTAATTTCATAAAACGTGATTTGGCTATATCTAGCGAATTGCCGAGTTGTGCGATGCTTTGCTTAAAAGGTAGAGTCACAATAAAACGTCCATCCATGTTCCGACGTGTCGTTTGCTTAAATTGGTCTTCACATTCGATTTGTTCTAAGGAATATTTTAAATTATTTTCTTGGATACATTCCTCGATGTTCCAAAATTTTTCGATTCTTTTATCAATTTTACTTATGGCAACGTTGCACATTGATCGCGTCGAAAGTTTACAAAGAGATGCCTCGCCGGAAATGATCCATCCTAGCTTGGTTTTTTGTAAGATCAAATTGTCGCTATTTAATCTTTGTTGGCCTATGCATAACAAATCCCAAAAAAGTGGGGTACCAATCAAGATGTCAATTTTATTTGGTTTATTGAATGTGGGGTCAGCAAGGCAAATGTTATCAGGTATGCCAAGACTTGACTCTTTGACATACCTTGTAGGTAAAGATTCAGTTAATTTGTCAATGACTAGGCATGATACATTGGCCTTATAGTTGTTAAAACGAGAACCTATCTGCGTGTTTGTACTATGATTTATTTTTGACGTGCTTTGATTTATACCTGTGATTGAGTGATTGATTTTGTTTTTGTTTAATTGCAGTTTGTTGCACAGTTCTGTCGTCATTAGATTTGACTGAGAACCGCAATCTAATAGTGCTCTACATTGGTGTTTACGACCGGTTTTATCAAAAATATCTATTATAGCTGTGGCTAACAAATTTTCAACAAAATTGGTAGAAATTTGCGCTGTAAGTGTTGTGTTTGTAGCAGCTGATGGCGTTTCTTGCGTCTGAACGGTAGCATTGGATTCTGTGTTTGGTTGTAATTCAGGTCGATTAGACTGACTCCTAAAATCAATGTGTACAAGACTATGATGTTTTTTGCCACAAGCGCGACAACCTTCTGACCGGCAATCTTGATAATTATGATCGGATCGTAAACAGTTGTAACAAAGGTTTTTGCCTTTTATTTCCTGCATTCGCATTTTTACTGGCATTTG
The DNA here is from genome assembly GCA_035610365.1 of Aquatica leii. Taxonomy (NCBI): domain Eukaryota; kingdom Metazoa; phylum Arthropoda; class Insecta; order Coleoptera; family Lampyridae; genus Aquatica; species Aquatica leii. The sequence continues at coordinate 14,490,845 of CM069438.1, forward strand.
CAGAAATTTATTGCATCGATATATTGTATGTGTATCACTTTGGCAAAGTACACAGAATTGCTTTGTCATAACCAATGTTCTAGTGTTAGTTTTGAGTGCTGTTGTATTTTGGTGCGAATGAGGTTTTGAATGTAAATTGAACGTTTTACTTGGTTCTACTGTTTCTAATATTTGACACCTTTGAGACAGAAATTCTACGAAATTGGTTAACAATGGCTCTGTCTTTGTTATATTTAATTTCTCCCACTCACGTTTACTTATAAAATCCAACTTTGCACTTAACAAGTATATAAGAATAGTGTCCCAATGTGTTACAGGTTGCTCCAAAGATTCTAATACTCTGAGGTTCTTTTTTATTTCGTCTATCATTTTTCGTAATGACAACACCGATTCCTTATGAATTACAGGTAACTCAAATAATGCCTTTATGTGATTATGAATAATTAGTTTTTTATTTTCAAATCTGTCGCATAATAAGTTCCAAGCAATAATGTAATTGTTGTTTGTTACTTCTAATGAATGAATAATGTTTGCTGCGTCACCTATTAGCGAAGACTTCAAATAATAAAACTTTTCAATTATGCTTAAACTATCATTTTCATGCACTAATGACCTAAAGGCGTCCCTAAATTGCAACCACTGCTCATACATGCCATTGAACTTAGGTAATTCTAAAGTTGGTAATTTGACGTTTTTTAATTTGGTTGAATCTAAATTAATTGAATTATTAGCATTGTGGCTATTTAACATTGCCTTTGCTTGCGTAACAGTTTTAAAGTAAATATTTTCAAAGTCATCTTGCTCCTGCAGCTGTACATCTGAACTATCGGAGGCCTCGACTTCTGTTTGTACTTTATCGAAGGCATCCCACAAGCTCTCGCACTTGATTAATCGTTCTTTTAATTGATCGCTATTTTCTACATTGATATCAGATATGTAATCGACAAATATACTCAATTTTGACTTAATTACGTTTCTACTAGCTTTCAATTTTGTTAAGTTCTGAGACATTTTATTGGTTATATGTTATAACAATTACTAATTTCTTTTTATATTTTTTTTTTTATATATATATAAATGTAAGGAATATAAATTAATTTTTATACATAATACAAATTTTGTTTAAATTCATTACCAAAAGGAATTATTGATGGGTAAATAAGGAGCAATAACTCACCACCTGTTCCTTTGTTTCCCTTTTTTTTTTTTGCTTTATTGTTCGATGTCCTTGGACCCTATTCGTGGATTCTGCTTGTAAGTTATAGTGTAATTTTTCGTTTTGTAATTGTTAATTGCCGTTTCTTTTGTAGGCTTTGATGATTCGATTTTCTTAATGGTTGTTTTTTTGTTTTCTTCAATTTCGTGATTACTTAGTTAAGTATAAGTAATTTATCCGGCTTCTCGAAGGACCAAAATGTCTTTACGACAATTATTAACTGTTGTAAATTTTATTGTAATTTTTAATTGTTTCTACATGTTTCAAAATGTAATTGAAAATCTTTAACTATCTTAACATCGTTATTTTTTTAAGATGGCGCTTAACCTGTATATATCCTCTATCTTACGCATACTCGTTCGCGCATTCATCTAACAAAACAGTGTTGCACGATGTAACAGACACGTTGCAATACCCGCTAATGTTTTGGCAAGGAGACGAAGGATATCACTTCAATATCAAGATTATTAATTCATTAAATGGGATACTTGTATATTTTTTGTGTTATTATCTTAATAAAGTACTGAATTTAATATTTATTTTATATTCATTGTATTACTTCTATAAAATCATAAATTTAGTTCAGCTAATGAGTAACACGACATTCGTTGACTGTTAGGCGGTACGAAGTTCGCCGGGTCAGCTAGTCAATCCATAAAAATCAAAACATAAATTGATATATAGCTATCATGTTTTAGTTTAATTATTAATTACGACCATAATAAGCACTATAGTATGTTTTAATAAAAATATTTATTACAAATATACAAAACAGAAAAGTAAATATGTACTATAATAATTTCTTCACAAAGGTGTAACACATGACCAAACTGCTACTTTTTTTTAAAATTTGTTATTTCAAAAAATGTATTTTGAACTAAATTTTCAATATAAGCTACTTTGCTGTGCCCTATTATTCATTGGACGTTTTTTTTTTAAAAGACTCGATATAACTATTATACAATTGGATTAAGTCACAATGATTGGGACTGAATAACCAGAATTATTAATGCTTTTAGAACCAGTAGGAACACTCAGGAAAATTTTTCCGTAAAATTTTACGGAGCGTAATCGACTTGTGGCAACTAGCTCAGTAGCTTATTTTTAGTATTTGTTATTGTTTATGTTTTTATAACTTTTTCTGTCTTTACCCTTTTTTGGGCCACTTACGGTGGGTTTCGGATATGAAGAAATTGACCCCGATTGTTACAATTCATGATTAACTTTATTAAACGAAACTTAACATTCTATCTTCACTTCAGCCATCTTAATAATGTAATTTCAGTGTTGCCGCATTTCTTTAAAATACATGAAATACATGACATAACTTTATTTAGTATAATCTTTTTAAAGTTTTTGTGTAATGTAATATTTATCATTTGTTTGCTAAACTAATAGTAGTAATAATTCGAACCTTTATTTTTTCGTAAACCAGCTGATGCAATAAGGTAAATTTTTCGTTTATATACATCCGTTGAATTATCTACATGTAAAAATTGCCTTAGAAAAAGCGGTCGTATAGATTTGATAACAAAAGCTGGTAACTATTGTTACAACCAAGTCAGAATGTGCAGTAATAATTTTGAAGATGGGATGTTTTCGCTATTGTTGCAAAATGGATTAAAATGAGATACTGTTCCGTTATTTGAATCAATACGGTCAGAAGTTAGCGCACCACAGACTGTTGTAAGTTTTAAATCAGCACAGTTAACATTGATATATAGGTTCTGTTAATTGTTTTCTATACGTTATAAACATTTTAAAAATGTACCACGTGGCGGCAGTCTTAAAAATGATTCGAACGTGAAACGTCGCCAATGACACGCGTAGCATACATGTTTCCTTTTCGTTTAAATGAATTGTGTGTAGCGCCAATGCTAAGGTTAAGTGGTCCACTTAAATTATTAGCTTTATCCTTTAATCCTTCTAAGTCCCGCTTTACGAGGCAGCACGTGTTTGGAGCTAAGGGTGAGTTTTTTTTTAATTTTTATTTTTTAGATTCTTTTTAAAAACCAATCGTGTACATATCAAACGTTTTCTTTCAGTTTCAAAATCTATGGAACAAACGAATCAAACCATAGACACATCAAGTTCTACAATTGAGAGTGAGACTGATGGTATTGTTGCGTCTTTATTTATTAAAAACTAATTTATTTAAACGACTAAAAATTACGTTTACTTATTCTAGAAATATATACACTTTTAAATTAACCGAACTAATTAAATCTAATAATATTTAATGAAAACACTTACACTAATTTATGTATAACCGTTGTACCTCGGATTTCACACTTGTTTACACTAAAAATCACGTACACGATTATTCTCGGTATATTTATGTAGACACAAGCGTGCTAACGATTTATTTCCACTTGATAATCTTTTTAACACTGTTGTATTCGCATTCTAGCAATAACTGCCCTACGAATTGTTCCGTCGGTATATATACACATCGGCGAATCCTTCTCGAGGGTTGCCTACTTTTCGCTATATCTTCTAGAAAATGGACAACAGCTTCTAGAAGGCTCTTGCATTTGCAAATAAGTTTTCGAACGTTTCAGTATGTTATGTTTATTACTTTTCAATAAACGTTTCTTTCTTATTAATCAAATGTCTCATCATAGGTTTTATAGTGTAGTTTTCATTGTTTAGATTTAGCAACGACTTCAGTTAAATCCTCGAAGGTATACATTACTACATAGTCTTTAATATGGTGTTAGTTTTTCTTTGTGTATCAGATGTATTTCGCAAACCTCAACATCAGCATTGACTGCAAATACTCGATCAAAATTAAAACTGCGCAGAAAATTGGACATTTTTCGAAAAACTGAGTATAAAAAAAAATCGTGGTATCAAAAATAATTGATGAATACTTTCTTAAAACAATTGCCTCCCAAGCTGCCACCTTTATAAAATCGCAATTACAGCTAACAAAAACTGCTCCGAAGGGTTCTAGGTACTATAATAAGTTTTTACAGTTTGCATTAGGAGTTATGTTTATTTTGATTTCAATATACAATTTTATTAATAGTGGATACTGTTACACGTTAATAATTTTAGTTATGTAAGTTGAATAATATAATAAAAAGTTTGTTTTTACTTTAAAGTCTTAATACATTAACACTGGACCGTCAAAAATTACTATACTGTTTGATAAAAAGTAGGTAACTTGCTAATATCGATTTTTTAAAATTTGGGACACAAATTTCATATCAGTGTTGACCATGCACATCTAAATTTTGCATAAATACCATCATCTTATAAAGAGAATACACGTTGGCGGTTAATTTTTTAGGTATGTAATTTTTTGCTTTCTATGGTATAAATAGTTACTTTTACTAAATTTTAAATTAAACAAAAATAGTTTGTTTTGTGGATGGGCGTTCAATTTCATAAAAATACTTTCTTTGTGTTTATACTGTATATTTCTTAAAATATCTAATTGAGACATAATCGGACCGCCATTTTTCTTCTTAACTAAATGCGTCCTTTCTTAACACATCATCAGATACATAATGGATACATAATAATTCTTGTTCATAACATATTATCAGCATAATCTTTTCCAACTCAACAACCATCAATCTTAACTCCCTACTTTACCGACACTCTGTTCGTTGTTGTCATATTTATGCGTTGTTGTCACGTTTACATAAAATACTAAAAACTAAATTTGCCTACAGTCGGCCATCCTGACAACTACGATCGTCCCTGATCGTATAACATAATTTTCTTAATCCTAACTTAACAACATAAACAAAACATACATAAAGTACAAGATTCGTGATACAAATTAATACATAAAATTTTCTATTTAATGTGTTTCATAATAGCTATTTATCAATGACATGCTTAATACTAAATTTCTTATTGTAAACTCAAACAAGCGTCTAATATGAATGTTTATTTTTGTTCATCGTCAGATTCGAGAAGCATATCTGAATCATCCATATTATCATAAAGTTTAATTTGCTCTGGTGAATATATCGACTCATAAGGTGTTTGTGAGATTTGGAAACCCTTAATGTCTCCTACTACATATCTTTCCCTGTCGAGTACGCATTTTATCTCATATGGCCCTTTAAATTTTGGTGTTAATTTTTATTCCCTTGGGACGTATCAATGTTTTGAACCATGACGATATCACCCATTTTATAAATTTTACTAGGTTTTCTTCGTTTATCGAAATTTCGTTTATTTTGTTCTTGCACCCTTCTGTTTATCGTAACCGCTTTTTCACGTAATTGTTCCAAACTTTCATTCTTGTCCCGATCTCCTTCTAAAAATATTTTTATCGGATCCTCTACTTCGCCTAACTGATCAGTTCCAAATAATAGTCTAGCTGGAGTTGTACCTATCGATCTGTTCATTGTGTTATTTATACAAAATTCCACTTTACTTAATACTTCTGTCCACCTGTCTATTTCTGGCGCTAGTTTCGCCAACATAGGCACTATGGTTCTGTTACACCTCTCAACTTGCCCGTTTGACCTTGGCATGTGACTCGCTATTAAGGTCAACTTAACTTGATTCTCATCTAAGAAGGTCTTAAAAGTGTTCGATGTAAATGCTGTGCCTCTGTCCGAAATTATCCTCACCGGTTTACTGTAAGCTCTAAAATAAGATGATACGTGCTTAATAACCTCACTGGTTTGCGTAGTTTTACATTGAAATAACCTAATAAATTTACTGAATGCGTCGACGATTACTAGCACAAACTTATATCCTTGGCTTGTCTTTTCAAGAGGCCCTAAGTGATCAATATGTAGGGTGTGAAATGGAGATTCACCTTTATCTATTGGGTTTAAATAACCTTCAATCCTTCCTGATTTCGCTGAATACGCAATGCATTTCAGACAGTTACTGATATACTTTTTTATCTTTTCAGTCATGCTTGGGAACCAGTAAGTTCTTAACACATACTCTTTTACTTTGCCTAATCCTATATGTCCTAATTCATCGTGACTACATCTTAATACATTCCGTTCCATAGATTTGGGTACATAAAACAAAGATTCTTCATCGCCGTTCTTTGGTTTGCGGTATACTAACCCGTTGCGTAACTCGAAATGTTTCAATTCGGTTTTTTCTAATTGCTCCCTAATTTTGACAATTTCTGGATCGCAATTTTGTTTAAATACAAGATTTTGCTCTAATGAATTTTCTTCAATTACCATAATTGGGCTTAACCTACTCAACGCATCAACATGTCCCATCTTTTCCCCTACTCTATGTTCAATTGTGTAATCATACTCTTGTAAGAATAATGCCCACCTCGAGATTCTGGGATTTATGTCCCGTTTTGCTAGTGTCATCTTAAAACTATCACAGTCTGTGATGATTTTAAACTTTATCCCTTCTAAGTAAATCCTAAATCTTTTTATGGCGTATACGGCCGCTAAACACTCTAATTCAAAACTATGATATTTGGACTCCGCCGGACTAGTCCTCTTACTAAAATAAAACACCGGATGGAATTTATCATCCGTTTGCCTTTGCATTAATATTGCCCCAAAACCCACTGAGCTCGCATCGCAGTGTAACTCAGTTTCTACCGATGGTGAATAGATACAAAGAATTGGATCTGACAATAATTCCGCTTTTAAAATTTCGAAACTTTGTAACTCGATTTCGGTAAATTTAAAATCCGCATCTTTCTTTAATAAATCGTACAGCGGTTTCGCCTTTGTCGCAAAATCTTTAATAAATTTTCTAAAGTAACTAACTAGCGATACAAATCTTTTTACACTATGAGTGTTCTGTGGAATCGGATAATTCTGAACTGCTTTTAACCCTTCCCTATTTGGTCTACATTCATTGTTCTTAATTATATATCCTAAATAGCAAATTTCATCCGTTATGAATTCACACTTATCTAACCTAAATTCTAACTTATATGTAGCTGCTAATTTAAAAATTTCTTTTAATACAGTGATATGTCGTTCTAAGGTATTTGTTGCTACTAATACATCATCGATAAAGATCAAAATTTCGTCAGTTTGTAATAATTCCATAAATATGTTCCAAATGAATCTCTGGAAAACTCTACCTGAATTCTTCAATCCAAACGGTACTCTTAAAAATTCATATTGGCCTAATGGGGTTATAAACGATGTATATTTTATAGACTCATCGTTCATCTTAACGTGATAAAATCCGTTGCGTAAATCTAATCTCGAAAAACAATTTTTACCGCGTAATTTATCAATTTGATCTTCGATCAAAGGTGTTGGAAAATTTTCTTGCGTCGTAATTTTATTCAATTCGCGGTAATCAACACATAACCGTAACTCATCATTCTTCTTTTTGACAAGGACTATTGGACTAGCATACTCGGAAACGCTTGGCCTAATAACTTTCCTCTCTAACAAGTCACCTAAGAGTATTTGCAATTTTTCCCTATCACGAAATGAAATTCGACGCGGTCCAAAAGCAATAGGTCTATCAGTATTAACTCTAATATTCATCTCAACCTCAGACGATTTTTCATAACTACCAAATTCATTTATGTATTTGTCATAAATTGCTACAACAGCTTGTTTGGATTTACAATCTGCAATGTTTCCGAACTTTAATTCATCACGTTCACCCTCTGCAATATGATTAACATTTAATATGTCATTACTATCACTTTCATTCCGATAAGTACAACCTTTTACATCATCATTCGACTCATTCTTACTTATTTTAATGTTATCACCTCTTAATTCTACAATTAGTTCGTTTTCACTAAAGAAATCTCTACCTAAAATACAGCTACACGTAATAGTATTGTCTTCAACAACTAAAAAATTTACATTTAACTCTAATTCATTTATATTTACACACTTTTGAAATGTTCCTCTTATATCTAATTTTGATCCGTTTATACCAGTCAAGTTTAAACTTTGATTAAAGTCTATATTAATTTCTGTGCTAGGTACGTAACCTTCTCTAATTATGCTAACCGGACTACCTGAGTCAACTAATGCCTTTAGATTGTAACATATAACATTCTCACATTTATCATAAACGTCAAATTTTATGTTCAAATAATAAGGTTTACTTAACTTACGAATCTCGACCAAATGCGTCGTACTTTCCGGTGTTGTTGTATCTGGCTTAACTTGTGGTCGTTTGGAACATTGCACCGCCATATGACCCATAGTCCCGCATCTAAAACAACTGCCTCTTTCTCGACTTGGTAACCTGCAGTCTTTGATGATGTGCCCTGACCTGTTGCAGTTAAAGCATCGTCTCGTATCATGTTGATGACCCTCTTGCTGGCTACTTAAATATTCACGCTTATTATCTTCACGTTTCGCTACTGGAGTTTCATCGACGACTACATATTTCATCGTCTCCAACATTTCCTCAATCGTTGAAAATCTTGCCATTCGGGCCTGGTTTCGTAATTGCTTATCGTGTATTCCATCTATCAGATATTCTAACATATCTGTTTCGCTCACCCTAGCCTGGTTTCCCAGCACTACTTTTTCATAAAAATATGTTGAAAAATCTTCTTTTTTTCGCCATCGTCGTAACTCAAACTCCTTCATAGCTCTTAACTTCGATGGTCGGCTTTCAAAGAATGCACACAGTCGTTGTTTCAAATCTTCCCACGACAAAGAGATGTATTCCGGTTTTGAGTGGAACCATCTCAAGCAGTGCCCTTCAAACTTTCCAATAGCCATAATCTTTATCACATCATCGTCCACTCCGTATGTATTCTTGATCAAATCGACTTTATCCACCCATTCTAATGCATCATCATTCATGCCAGAAAATATTGGCAATAACGCCGAAAGTTCCGCATGTGATAATCTAGAACCTTTTCGTTCTTCATTGTTCAGGTTAATAGCTTTTATCGTGGTGGCTATGATCTCTTCCATCGTCATCTGAACAGATTCTCTTTCCTCGTGTTGCGCCATTGTTTTCTTAAAGTAAATCTAATTTAATCTTAACGATCGTACCTTGCGTGTATTTCATATCCCACTTCTGAATTCTGTGGATGGGCGTTCAATTTCATAAAAATACTTTCTTTGTGTTTATACTGTATATTTCTTAAAATATCTAATTGAGACATAATCGGACCGCCATTTTTCTTCTTAACTAAATGCGTCCTTTCTTAACACATCATCAGATACATAATGGATACATAATAATTCTTGTTCATAACATATTATCAGCATAATCTTTTCCAACTCAACAACCATCAATCTTAACTCCCTACTTTACCGACACTCTGTTCGTTGTTGTCATATTTATGCGTTGTTGTCACGTTTACATAAAATACTAAAAACTAAATTTGCCTACAGTTTTGAAAGTGTTAAATAATTTGCGTTGCTATTAGATAAATAGCATCAAATTGATTAAAAAAACCAAATCCTCTGGCGTGAAAAAGTGAATAGCACCAACGCTGTGAATTTTAAATATTTAAACTTTGAATCTAGTGCTAAAAATTCTCCCATTCAAATCAACTCGTGGTAACTAGCGTAAGAAAAATATTTCTAACAAACATCAAAGGAACCGGCAAGGAGTGAATTTACTGGATCTGAAAGCATTGTGATTACACTGCGGTATGGCAGATACCACGCAGATACTTGATAGCAACGTGCTAATAATAGAAAATATAATAAAAGTTCAATCGTCTTTGAACAACAATGAACAAGATCTACGAAAATATGGGAGAAAAATCAACAAAAACTTGTCGAATTTGTTCACTAGAAATACTAGAAACTGAGCAGTATTTCTTTCTGAATAACGACAATAAGTTAATGCTGCAATTCAAATTGTTGTGCTTTCTACCAAAGATTGTAAGTACAACTAATTCTATTCCCATAAGTAACATAAACTTTCTTACAGGATTTAAGCATCACATCGAATCCAATTGTTTGTAACAGATGTACGATTGCCATTGAAGAAATATATGAGTTTAAGCAACTGTGTATACAAGCTGAAACAACTGTAAGAAGCTTACAACAACAAGGTATAATTAAAAAGGAGTTGCAAGCTGATAACATTAAAGTTGAACTTTCAAACTTGCAAATCATCAGCGATAATTACTTGGAAATCAATAATGATGTGCCTGTATGCATTAAGGAACCTTCAGAAACAGACCTGTCCCAACAAACATTAAATAGTTGGCCGACGGTTGTATTTTCATCGGCAACGTTGGTAAATGACTGGCAACGGTATGTCAACGTAATGCCTTCGTAGTGTCAATGTTGTCAAATATATGTAGTTTCACTAATGTCTAGGGAATGCCGGCTATGTGTTGTTTTCCGACGTAAACACATTAATGTAAAATGGCATAAAAACATCGTTGGCAAGCGTGTGTTTTTCAGACGGTATTTAAAAAGACCGCCCTAACTTGTAGCGCCAACGAAGTAGGAATTTACTTCCCAGATAGCGCTCGTCACTGTGCGTGCACATAGTTATTTACATGTTATTTACGTTGTTTACGTTATTTACACAGGTTATTTATTACCACATGTTTGTAATAAGTGTAATCATTGTGTAATTTTTACGATTTTTACTGCAACGAAGACGCAAAATCCTAGATTGTGTACAGGTAAATTAATTTCTAAGTAATTTTAGATTTTTGTAGTCATGTATTTTAGTTCCGATTTTAAAACATGGTTACGAAATTTAGCTGATCGAGATGGCTGCAGAACCAAAAGAAGTAAAACAATCAGTAATTAAATATATTGTTTAAAAAATTAATTTCTTTAGAATAAAACATGATATATAGTTTATTTTTATGGGAAGCACCTTAGTAAATTTTTATAAATTATACCTACTTGAATCAAATTACGATTTTTTAAATAGGTCAATATAATTAAATAATTTATTTAAAAATCAAATTAGTAATTTCAATAAAAATGATTCAATTGGAATCATGCGACCGGGATGATAAAACTGGAACTTAAAGCAACATTTACCCTTCTGGTAAGTATAGGTAGGTATAATAATGATATAATTACATATTGAGCACATAGAGCAATAATAGATATGATAAAAAATGCACTACCAATGCATTTGCCAACGCATACCCAATGTTAATCATGCATATTTCCGTCATAAAAAAAACGTTGTAGGCCAACGTTGAACCAACCGTCGGCCAACGAGACATATTTATTAAGGTCCAACATTGTTTGCCAACATATTTACGCTGTTGGCAGAGTTGGCGGGGGTACATAGTTCCAACGTTGGTCAAATGTAAAATTGTTTGTTGGGGTATTATTGCTACAACTGCAGCTTCAATACTAACAAAAAGACAATTTTGAATAGACACCTGCAAGTGCAACACACTGGTGGAAAACCATTTAAATGCAATATATGTGATTACTGTAGTAACTATACGACAAATTTAAGAAGGCATATGCTTACGCACACTGATGAGAAACCATTTAAATACAGTATATGTGATTATTGCTGTACCACCAAGTCGGATTTAAAAAAGCATATGCATAAGCACACTGGTGAAAAATCATATAAATGCAATGTTTGTGATTACTATACTAATCGAAGGGAAACTTTAAAAACACATATGTGTAAGCACACTGGTGAAAAACCATTTAAATGCAATATATGTGATTATTGTTGTACTGCCAAATCTTATTTAACAAGGCATATTCGTACGCACACTGGTCAGAAACCATTTAAATGCAATATATGTGACTACTGCAGTAACGACACGAGAAATTTAAGAAGGCATATGCTTACGCACACTGGTGAGAAACCATTTAAATGCAGTATATGCGATTACTGCTGTACCACCAAGTCGGATTTAAAAAGGCATATGCATAAGCACACTGGTGAAAAATCATATAAATGCAATGTTTGTGATTACTATACTAATCGAAGGGAAACTTTAAAAACACATATGTGTAAGCACACTGGTGAAAAACCATTTAAATGTAATATATGTGATCACTGTAGTAACCAGAGGGCAAATTTAAGAAGGCATATGTTTACGCACACTGATGAGAAACCATTTAAATGCAGTATATGTGATTACTGTTGTACCACCAACTCGTATTTAACAAGGCATATGCTTATGCACACTGCTGAGAAACCATTTAAATGCAATATATGTGAATACTGTAGTAAGCACAAGGCAGATTTAAGAAGGCATATGCATACGCACACTGGTGAGAAACCATTTAAATGCAATATATGTGGTTACTGCTGTACCATGAAATCGGATTTAAACAAGCATATACGTACGCACACTGGTAAGAAACCTTTTGAATGCAATCTATGTGGTTACTGCTGTAGCACTAAGTCAGATTTAAAAAAGCATATGCGTACGCACACTGGCGAGAAATTATTTAAATGAAATTTAGGTGATTATTGCACTATTCCCACGTCGTGTTTAAAAGTGCATATGCTTAGACACACTGGTGAAAACCATTTAAATGCAATATATGTAATTACTGCTGTATCGCCAAGTGGAAGTTTAACCATATGCATAAGCACACTGGCAAAAAACCATTGAAATGCAATAAGTGTGACTACTGCTGTACCACCAAATCGACTTTAAATAGACATATGCGTAAGCTTACTGGTGAATAACGATTGAAATGCAATACTTCGTATAATTTGTAAAAGACATGGGCGGAGCTTTTCTGCGCGACCTAAATACATTGGCGTAGTAAAACGTCAATTATTGTATATAAGTACCTTGTCGACAACTGCTAGTAAACTTTTAGTTTGTGTTTTAGATTGTATAATCAATAAATTCGATACAATGATTGAACAGAAGTTATAGAATTTATACTTTCCAGTGCCAACTGCACCGATAATACTTAAACTAAAACTTAGTTAAGCGTCACTTAACTAATAAGTGTAACTTTATGACTGCAATGTGATAATTTAAGTGACAGTAAAATCGGACTTAGTGATTTTTAGATTTTTCAGTTTATAGGTAAGTTCACGCCGAAGACTATGCTCGCTCAAAGTAAATATACCTATTATATTTGTTATAGTTTCCGAAAAAAGAATTAGGACGCAAAATTATACCAATGATGAAAAATTACATTTAATCAATATAGTTAGTATATAAAAATATTGTATATAAGAAAACTGACGCTACCATATGAAAAGACATGGACAAGGCGCGGACTCCCCTTACTAAACAATTTAATGTCGCCAATTCGGTATTTCGAAGCAAGGAATTTCAAAAAAATTTATGAAGTAAGGAAATATATGTAGCTGACGAGAAGAGGGAGAGTAATGTAACAGGTGGTGGTACCATACCGAAACCTTCCTATGGTTCTTTTGTGGATGTGCTAATAGAAATTACGGATACAAAAACTATAAGTAGATTAATAAATCCCTGCGATGGAGATGCAGCTGCTTCGGCATTTTATGAAGATAGTTATAAAGACGAAGTTGAGGCTCCTTCGAGTAAGATGCCTCGAACGGTCGATATTGCTCATATTTCTAGCTTACCTTCGAGAAACACAGATTCAGATATGTTATCACACTATTGTCGGAGAAATTAGCTGTGAACGAAGAAAACACAGACATTGCATGACAAATGGAGCATGTAGACTTAATGAAGTTTGAGCAATATTCAGAAGTGGCCAATTTGAAAGAAAAATATTTGCTACACGAAATTGAATTATTTACGACAAGGGAAGAGCTAGAAGTAGAGCTATACGAATTGTTGCAATTTATTTATTATTAACTATTTTATTTATAACGACTAAAACTACGTTTACTTATTATAGAAATATGTACACTTTTAAATTAACCGAACTAATAAAATCTAATAATAAAAACACTTACACTACAATTTATGTATAACCGTTGTATAACACTTAAGATAAGATAACGTCGTCGGATATCACTCTTGTTTACACTAATTATCACATACACGATTATTCTCGATTTATTTATGTAGACAAACACGTGTTAACGATTTATTTTCACTTGATAATCTTCTTAATACAGCTGCATTCGCGTTTCGACAATAACTGACCTACGATTTCCATCTTCGGCTTTTATAGACATCGGCGAATTCTTCTCGATCGTTCCTCACTTTTCGCTATATCTTCTAGAAACTAGATAACAGTTCTAGAAGGCTCTTGCATTTGCAAGTAATTTCTCGGACGTTTCACTGCCCCCTTAGGACTGTTCTGTTCCAGAACAGGAGACTGGATGCGACACCGGTAAAAGGGATCGTGGCGATAGCGGCAGCTTCCTCCATTTCGGCAACTTCCTTGACCATAAAAGTAACAGTCAATGGACTTTTCCCGACCCAATACTCTCCTCGGTTGGTAACTACAGACCAACACTTGAACGCCTGTTCCTCGGAAGACGACTTCCAACATGTTTCGAACTGTCCTCCAATTCAATTGGTCTAAGCCACAACCAAGCTTGGGTACTGCCAATTTCTTAACATGATGGAACTCAATTTGTCTCTTGAGACTCCATAATGTTCGCCACAGATCTTTGTATAACGGCTTGACACGTGAGTATTTCTTGGTGACCAGATAGAAAACGAAGCGTCCGTCACCACGTAGTCCTAAAACCTTTCCGACTGCCGGTTGCTGTCTTCGTAATTCATCTAGCTGTCCAAACTTCTTTTTAAACACGACTGCAACCCCTTTGGACATGTCAAGCTCCTCGCTCACGCAATGTGCGATGGCGTAATCTTTTTGTGTCTGGAACAGGTCTTGTTGTTCCTCGGTGGTAACTCCGAACCCGTATAACCAGCCGATACAGATTTCCGTGGACTGTATAGATCTGTTCCTAATCTATAAAGATTACTCGGTAAATAATTTAACTATATAGAAACTAAATAGTATAAATAAATATTTCTTTACAGATATGTTCTGTATTTAATCTGTATAGTAACTATAAAGTTCGTCTGTATATGTGTATTCTGTACAGAATCTATGGCTTATATGTATAGGATACATACAGTATCAGTGCTTTATTCAATAACGCATCAATATCGCATAAGTAAAGATTTCCGATACAGACCACATACAGACTTCCCTTTGTCAATAATATATATAAATAGTAATTATAACCAAACATTTATATATGCAAATACATATAACTTTTATATTTTGTCAAAAATACACAAATAATACTTTAATGCTCATGTTCTTGCGTCTAATGGCAGTTTCTTATGATGACCAATGTGTACTAATATTTTTAGCAATTTCGACAGTTGAATTAATTCAATATTTCGATTTACTGCCCATTCACGCAATTTATCCGAAAACGATTTTTGATCTGTAAGCTCATCAGAATGAAATGCAGATACAGTATCACTATTTGTACTTGAAGATTGATCCAGAGATAAATTAATATGATTATCAACAGTCGTCGTTATTCATTGTGTTTTATGCATAAATGGTTCTGTAAAACAGATTGATTGAAATATATAACTTACGTGTATTACTTACTTACAATATTATTAATGTTACACAAATTTAATCGACAAGATTTATATCCCCATATAGTCTATGTACTTCGGTAGGTATACTGTTGCCCAACGCCGACTACTATTCCTTTTATTTTTCGGCATATCGTTTTATATATCAAATTTATATTAATAATAATAATTTGACACTAACAACATACACTGATCAATTAAAAATACAAAAAAATTTAACTAAACATTATTTGGACAAAAGACGATCTAATCAATGTACTTATAACTCTGAAATAATAATGATATAGAAGGACTTCTGTGGCACAACTGCAAGAGTCGCCGACTTCGTAAGTAACAGCAAAAATTAGTCGTAGGTTCGAACCTCATCCAGGCCACGTCTAAGTCAAAAAAATTAAATCATAAGGGAAGAGTCGCTGAACAGATAATGTATATCAGACATTGTGTAAAAATAAATACTGAGCATATTGTACGTTAAATAATTTATTGGCTTTTTTTTACAAAAATAACGATGTAATATATATAGCCTGTATAGGGTATTTACAGGTGCTTTAGTCAGAATATAACGCATCGCTACCGATTCGATAAATATATTCTTTTTGTAATCTATATTCCAACTGTATTAAAACCCGTATCGTCGCTGTACCAAAAGAGTATAGGTTGCTTTATAGAGTAAAGATTTAAATATAGGAGCGATATAGGTTATATACAGTTTGGTTATACGGGAACCTAGCTTTTCCAGAACCTCCGTATAAGTT
The DNA here is from genome assembly GCA_035610365.1 of Aquatica leii. Classification (NCBI taxonomy): domain Eukaryota; kingdom Metazoa; phylum Arthropoda; class Insecta; order Coleoptera; family Lampyridae; genus Aquatica; species Aquatica leii. Next base: position 14,507,214 of record CM069438.1, read on the forward strand.
CATAAACTTTTCGAACTCCATTTCTTCGATTGGATTCCTGGTTCTGCTACTTATTACTCTGGTTCGGACCTGAACTTGCGGATTGTGGTTATCGCCAGCAAACGGGGCTAGACGATCGACGTGGACCACTTTTGGCTTGCCTCTGGGCGGTTTTCGGATGCGGTATATAACGTCGTTAATACGCTGCACGACTTCATAGGGGCCCTCCCATTGCCTTTGCAGCTTCGGCGACAAACCACGTCTCCTTTGAGGGTTATACAACCAAACCATATCGCCAGGTTGAAACCCACCATTTTGCGCCTTGACGTCATATCTTGTTTTCATCCTGTCGCTGGCAATTTGTGTGTTTTTACGAACCTCTTCATGTACTTCGTCTAGCCTCTTTGCCAGCTTGCTGACGTAATCTTCTCCAGCGACTTCTTCTTCCGGTCTTCGTCCAAATTGAAGATCGCATGGTAATCTTATCTCACGACCGAGCATGACACAGGATGGTGTTTGGCCTGTGCTTTCGTGAACGGATGATCGGTACGCCATTAAGAAGAGGTGCAAGTACTGATCCCAGTCTCTTTGATGTTCGGACACTACCTTGGCTAAGTACTTGCCCATTGTTCGATTCATCCGTTCAACCATGCCATCAGACTGAGGATGGAGAGGCGTTGTCCTAGTCTTTTTAATTCCTAACAGTCGGCAAACTTCTTGAAACAGCCCAGACTCAAAATTGCGGCCTTGATCGGAGTGTAATTCCTACGGAACTCCAAACCGGCAGAAAAACTCCTTTACTAATACGTCTGCGACTGTAGCTGCTTCCTGATTGGGTATGGCGTAAGCCTCCGTCCATTTCGTGAAATAATCCATCGCCACCAAGATGTATTTATTTCCCGAATCGGATTCTGGGAACGGCCCTGCGATGTCAATCGCTACTCTTTCCAAAGGGCTTCCTACGTTGTATTGTTTCATGGGTGCTTTGCGCTTTCTCGCTGGACCATTTCCTGAAGCGCAGACTATGCATTTACGGCACCATTTCATGACGTCCTCTTTGCAGTTCATCCAGTAGAATCGTTCTCGCACTTTACCCAACGTCTTCTTAATGCCAAAGTGTCCTCCTGATGTCCCATCGTGGAGATGCTTCAACACTTCGGTCACCCTGCTCTTCGGCACTACCAGCTGTAGTCTGTTTCCCGTGCCCTCGGCACTTTCTAGGGATCGCTTAAGAAGACCGTCTTCTACTATCAAGGAGTCCCACTGCGCCCAGTACGCTTTGATATTTTTGCCCAAAGCACTCACTTCTTCCCAGGTTGGTCGTCGGCCGCTTTCTTTCCAGTCCAGGAGTAGTCTTATTTCAGAATCGTCTTCTTGTTCGCGACGTAACTGCTCAGGTTCCCACTCATCATCAACCATAGCAGTTCTCCGGAGGCATTCGACTTTTTATTCCAGTCGCGAACAATGGCTGCAGTCCGCCGGACATGGTCTTCTGGACAAGGCATCAGCGTTCCGATGACTGCTTCCGGCACGGTGTTCTGTGTCGTAGTCATACTCTTGCAGTCTCTCGATCCATCTTGCTACTTGTCCTTCTGGGTTACGGAACTGCAGTAGCCATTTTAAAGCGGCGTGGTCTGTAAGAATTTTCGTCCATACAAATACTTGTAGAAATGTTCGATGGACTTAACGACTGCTAACAGCTCCCTCCTAGTCACGCAATAATTCCTTTCTGGCCTAGACAAAACCTTGCTAAAGTACGCGATAACCTTTTCTTGTCCATCTTGAACCTGCGAAAGGACCGCGCCTATGGCCATATTGCTTGCGTCGGTATCCAAAACAAACTTTCCATCTTCTCGTGGATAACTCAAAATCGGCGAAGTGACTAGGGCCTGTTTTAGTTGATTAAAAGAATTTTCGCAGTCTTCATTCCATCTAAATTCTGCTTTTTCTTCGGTTAGTTTTGTCAATGGTTTGGCAATATTGGCAAATCCGGGGACAAATCTTCTATAATAAGTGCACAACCCAAGGAAACTTCGGACCTGATGTTTGTCGATTGGTCTTGGCCATGCTTGCACGGCTCGGATTTTGTCTGGGTCAGCCCTCACTCCATCTCTAGATACGACGTGGCCAAGGTATTGGACTTCCTTCTTAAATACGTGGCACTTCTTTGGGCTCAGTTTGAGGTTAGCCCCACGTAATCGCTGGAACACTTCCTTCAAGTTGCTCAAGTGTTCTTCAAACGACCTTCCAACCACGATCACGTCGTCCAGGTAAACCAAGCACGTCTTCCAAGACAATCCGCGCAAGATGGTCTCCATCAAACGCTCGAACGTTGCAGGAGCGTTACACAGGCCGAAGGGCATTACAGTGAACTGCCACAAACCAGTTCCGATCGTAGAAGCTGTTTTTTCACGATCCTTGGGTTCTAATTCTACCTGCCAGTATCCACTCTTTAAATCTAACGTAGAAAACCACTGGGATCCTGACAGGGTGTCTAGCGTATCGTCAATTCTGGGTAAAGGGTAGCTGTCCTTTTTGGTCACGTCGTTTAGCTGCCTGTAGTCTACGCAAAACCTCGTTGATCCATCCTTCTTCTTCACGAGTACCACTGGGGATGCCCATGGACTACCTGAAGGTTCAATCACGCCTTCTCTCTCCATATCCGTAATTATTTGTTCGGCTTCTTCTCTTTTCGCCAAAGGAAGTCTGCGTGGATGTTGTCGTATCGGCCGAGCGTCTCCGGTATTAATTTTATGTTTCACCACGTTAGTTCTTCCTTTGGAGCCACTCTCCAGCGCGAACACATCTTGGTACTCTTGGATCAACACTTTAACTTTAGCCAGCTGGTCTTGGCTGAGGTTTTTGCATTTGGTGGTAAGAATGTCCAATAGATGTTGTGGACACTTCTTCGGCGACGTATCTTCGTTCGACTTCACGCATCTCACAATTTGTGATACTGGCGTGCATTGGCCTACCACGGTCTTCTTTTTCAGCGTTACAGGATCTGAGTTGATGTTTAAGATCCTTACTGGCATCGTCTTCTTTACTCGTACTAAAGTTCTGCCAACGAGTAGTCCCTTTTCAACTAAGCCGCCCTCCATTGGTTCAATCGCGCGTATGTAGCCTTCCCGGAGACTTCCATCCAGGCGTGCCATCACCACACTTTCAGTCCTTGCAGGCAGAGTCACGTCTTCACTCAATAAGACTCGCACGGCTGCCTTCTCTGACGAATGAAAAGGAATTTCTTCATTGTCGATCTTCAGGACATCGTTCTTCATATCCAAATGGAACCCATACTTCTTTATCACGTCCATTCCCAGGATAAGTTCTTCCGTGATGTCGGCTACCAGTACTTGATGGTCGAGTACTCCATTTCCCAAACCAATGGTTACTTTGACTTGTCCGTGAGTAGGTATTTCGTCGCCCGTCGCTGTTCGAAGTCGTACTGTTACTGGTGATGTCTTCTCGTTTTCCAATAAGATGTCAGGACGAATGATGGTCTTCGTCGCTCTCGTGTCAACCAGTAACTGAACGCTTCTCCCATTGATCTTGCCATTGAGATAAATGCTATGCAATTGCTCTCTAGGCGATGCCATTTGGATTGTAATCTCCGGAGTCTGACTAGATGAGATTACTTTTTGTCTCTTTTGCTCGCCTCGTTCCAAATTATCGAGCGCTCTTCTTGTCCTCTTCGTAGGTTTAGTACGATGCCGTCGTACAGGGCCTATTTCATCGCAATTCAAACCTGTCACTCCTCTTTCCCGAAGTATTTGTCGCGCTATCTCCTCGATGCTTTCCAGTGTCTGCGCGGGTACTTCTGTAGCACAGCAGAGTCTATGACCATCTCGTTGCGTTGTTTGTTTTGCTGCTTCAAACTCCAAAGCATGCACCAAAGTGTCATCCAATGTCTTTGGTCGAGCTAACCGGAGAGTCTGCTGCGTTTCGTTGTCTCGAAGGCCGTCTACAAAGGTTTGAATCGCTAACTGCTCCAAGAAGGTATCTGGTGCTGTAGGATACGCAAGCAGTGTTAATCTGGCGATGTCAGCCTCAAACTCTTGAAGACTTTCGGCAGCTTTTTGAACCCGACTTTTAATCTGAGCTTGATAAACTTGTTGAAGATGGGCATCTCCATATCTCATTTCTAATCGTGATATTAAGAGTTCGTAATTTTCTTGCAGATGATCCGGAACAGTTTGTAAAATTCCAAGCGCTTCTCCACGTAAGGACACTATTAAAGACGTCACTTTCTGCTTGTTGCTCCAACAACTAGCTGTAGCTGCGGCATCAAACTGCTTGTAGTAGGTTGACCATGGAACTTAACCATCAAAATTTGGCGGTACAACCTTAAACTTGTGAGTGCTTTCATCCCGGCGGTCTCTATTGCTTCTATTTTCTCATACATAGATTGTTTTCCGTTTTCCAGAACTTCGCATATTTCTTCTCTTAAACATAACATGTCTGCTTGTGTTTCTTCTTGAGCAATTTTGATTTGATTTCCTACACTAACTTGTATTTGTTCCTCAATAGTCTTTATTTGATTTTCCATGCTCGCTCGTATTTCTTCTTTTAAACTTCTAGAATTTTCTTCCATTTTTCTTGAATTTTCTGTGAATTTTCGCCCATTTTTCTATTATTTTCTTCCATATTTTTATTCATCGATTCTTGAGCATTTTTTATTGATTCAAGAAATTCAAATAGTTTTGCATCCATTTAAACTACTTGCGAACGCGTTACCGGCATAAATTTAAATATAACACGAATATAAAGTTTAAATACACTACTTTTTAAAATGCAGTTTTTGTATAACACAAAATTTTAATAACGATCCACTTGTTAATATTAAACCACTAGTGTACGGAAACGAATTTAATTAATATCGCGATCACGCACTTGTTAAAAGAAAAAGTTTAATAAACACGAATTTAGCTATGATTACACTTTATTTATAAAAAAAAAACGCGTATCGCGAAATTAACAGTTATTTACGCAATCAATTACGGGAGCGAAATTAGATTACTTAATGGTATTTACACTAAAAAAAATCGCAAACCGTTTGTTTTATTCGATACTCCACACTGACGCCACTGTTGCGTCTTTATTTATTAAAAACTAATTTATTTAAACGACTAAAAATACGTTTACTTATTCTAGAAATATGTACACTTTTAAATTAACCGAACTAATTAAATCTAATAATATTTAATGAAAACACTTACACTAATTTATGTATAACCGTTGTACCTTGGATTTCACACTTGTTTACACTAAAAATCACGTACACGATTATTCTCGGTATATTTATGTAGACACACGCGTGCTAACGATTTATTTCCACTTGATAATCTTCTTAACACTGTTGTATTCGCATTCCAGCAATAACTGCTCTACGAATTGTTCCGTCGGTATATATACACATCGGCGAATCCTTCTCGAGGGTTTCCTACTTTTCGCTATATCTTCTAGAAAATGGATAACAGCTTCTAGAAGGCTCTTGCATTTGCAAATAAGTTTTCGAACGTTTCAGTATGTTATGTTTATTACTTTTCAATATTCAATAAACGTTTCTTTCTTATTAATCAAATGTGTCATCGTAGGTTTTATAGTATAGTTTTCATTGTTTAGATTTAGCAACGACTTCAGTTAAATCCTCGAAGGTATAGATTACTACATAGTCTTTAATATGGTGTTAGTTTTTCTTTGTGTATCAGATGTATTTCGCAAACCTCATCAGCATTGACTGCAAATACTCGATCAAAATTAAAACGACAGAAAAATGGACGTTTTTCGAAAAACTGAGTATAAAAAAAAATCGTGGTATCAAAAATAATTGATGAATACTTTCTTAAAACAACTGCCTCCCAAGCTGCCACCTTTATAAAATCGCAATTACAGCTAACAAAAACTGCTCCGAAGGGTTCTAGGTACTATAATAAGTTTTTACAGTTTGCATTAGGATAATTTTAGTTATGTAAGTTGAATAATATAATAAAAAGTTTGTTTATACTTTAAAATCTTAATACATTAACACTGGACCGTCAAAAATTACTATACTGTTTGATAAAAAGTAGGTAACCTGCTAATATCGATTTTTTAAATTTTGGGACACATAAATTTCATATTAGTGTTGACCATGCACATCTAAATTTTGCATAAATACCATCATCTTATAAAGAGAATACACGTTGGCGGTTAATTGTTTAGGTATGTAATTTTTTGCTTTCTATGGTAGAAATAGTTACTTTTACTAAATTTTAAATTAAACAAAAATAGTTTGTTTTCAAAGTGTTAAATAATTTGCGTTACTATTAGATAAATAGCATAAAATTGATTTAAAAAACCAAATCCTCTGGCGTGAAAAAGTGAATAGCACCAACGCTGTGAATTTTAAATATTTAAACTTTGAATTTAGTGCTAAAAATTCTCCCATTCAAATCAACTCGTGGTAACTAGCGCAAGAAAAATATTTGTAACAAACATCAAAGGAACCGGCAAGGAGTGAATTTACTGGATCTGAAAGCATTGTGATTACACTGCGGTATGGCAGATACTACGCAGATACTTGATAGCAACGTGCTAATAATAGAAAATATAATAAAAGTTCAATCGTCTTTGAACAACAATGAACAAGATCTACGAAAATATGGGAGAAAAATCAACAAAAACTTGTCGAATTTGTTCACTAGAAATACTAGAAACTGAGCAGTATTTCTTTCTGAATAACGACAATAAGTTAATGCTGCAATTCAAATTGTTGTGCTTTCTACCAAAGATTGTAAGTACAACTAATTCTATTCTATTAAGTAACATAAACTTTCTTACAGGATTTAAGCATCACATCGAATCCAATTGTTTGTAACAGATGTACGATTGCCATTGAAGATATATATGAGTTTAAGCAACTGTGTATACAAGCTGAAACAACTGTAAGAAGCTTACAACAACAAGGTATAATTAAAAAGGAGTTGCAAGCTGATAACATTAAAGTTGAACTTTCAAACTTGCAAATCATCAGCGATAATTACTTGGAAATCAATAAGGATGTGCCTGTATGCATTGAGGAACCTTCAAAAACAGAAGTGTGTTATTGCTACAACTGTAATTTCAATACTAACGAAAAGATGATTTTAATTCAACACCTGCAAGTGCACCACACTGGTAGAAAATTATTTAAATGCAATATATGTGATTACTGCTGTACCATCAAGTCTTATTTAACAAGGCATATGAGTACGCACACTGGTGAGAAATCATTCAAATGCAATATATGTGATTACTGCTGTACCACTAAGTCGTATTTAACAAAGCATATGTGTACGCACACTGGTGAGAAACCATTCAAATGCAATATATGTGACTACTGTAGTAACCACATGGCAAATTTAAGAAGACATATTCGTGCGCACACTGGCGAGAAACCATTTAAATGCAATATATGTGATTACTGCTGTACCACCAAGCATTGTTTAAAAACGCATATGTGTACGCACACTGGTGTGAAACCATTTAAATGCAATATATGTGATTACTCCTCTACCACCATGTCGAATATAAAAAGCCATATGCGTACGCACACTCGTGAAAAACCATTTAAATGCAGGATATGCGATTATCGCGGTAGCCGAATGGACCTATTGAAAACTCATATGCGTAAACACACTGCTGAAAAACCATTTAAATGCAGTATATGTGATTACTGGTCTACCACCAATTCGAATTTAAAAAGCCATATGCGTTCGCACACTGGTGAAAAACCATTTAAATGCAATATATGTGATTACTGCTCTACCACCAATTCGAATTTAAAAAACCATATGCGTACGCACACTGGTGAAAAACCATTTAAATGCAGTATATGTGATTATCGCGGTAGCCAAATGCACATATTGAAAACTCATATGCGTACGCACACTGGTGAAAAACCATTTAAATGCAATATATGTCATTACTATACCACCAAGTCGCATTTAAAAGTTCATATGCGTACGCACATTAGTGAAAAATCATTTAAATGCAGTATGTGTGATTATCGCGATAGCCAAATAGACCTATTGATTACTGCTGTACCACCAACTCGTATTTAACAAATCATATGCGTATGCACACTGGTGAGAAACCATTTAAATGCAATATATGTGACTACTGTAGTAACCACATGGCAAATTTAAAAAGGCATATGCTTAATCACACTGATGAAAAACCCTTTAAATGCAATATATGTGATTACTGCTGTATTGCCAAGTGGAAGTTAAACAACCATATGCATAAGCCATTTGAGTTATAATATAGGGAGGCCGTGTTTTCTATTCTAAAACGACACCACTACCGCCATATTGATGATAGACGTATGTCATTCCAACGTCAAATGTTAGTAGGTGCCTTTCTTCAACGTTTATAGTATTTTTTGTGTTTGTTTATATGTTTTTTTTAGTTTTTAATTATAAACATTTAAAACATGATGGTTTTGTGTGTTTTATGTAGCTGTAATAGTGGAAAAGGTATAAATAAGAAGTTATTATTGGGAATTACATTTCACAGGTATGTACGCAATTTAAGCAGACCAGTATTAAAGAAATGTATACATTAATACCCCAATTTACTTTTTTTAAAATTTGGTTATTAAGAATCAATTGTAATAAAACTTAAATGGTCGATTACTGTTTTTTTTTAAATAATCCATTTGATTTGTTGCATTTTATTAATAAGTTTTAAATTTTTTTTACTAAATTAGCTGTAATCTAAAAAAAGTTTTTCTTTGCTTACACTAATAAAGTTGATAAAAAACATCAAAGCACATATTACTTAATTGCGTAGATCCACAAATCTCCAGTTAAATAATTTTCTTAGTTAATTACAGTATTTGAACTTTATAATCATAATTATACATCTGCAACATTGTAATTATGTCAGCTACATTTTTTTAAAGCATACATTCAAGTAATTTGATAAGCTATTTTAATTTTGTATACTAACATATAAACTGATGAAAAATTTACAATGTGCGATTAATGTTAGAACTTTAATTTTTATGTAATCCGGGCCTGGCAAAGTATCCATCTTGATAGTAGACTAAGCCACGCCTAGTGGTTCCACTTTGTACATAGAAACTAGATGCTTTATGCTATCTCCTTTTATAATAACTCAATGGCATAAGCACACTGGTGAAAAACCATTCAAATGCAATATGTGCGACTACTGCTGTACCATCAAGTCGGCTTTAAATAGACATATGCGTAAACATACTGGGTGAATAACAATTGAAATGCAATACTTCGCATGATTTGTAAAAGACATGGGCGGAGCTTTTCTGCGCGGCCTGAATACATACATTGGCGTAGTAAAAGGGCAATTATTGTATTACGACAAAAATTCATTTCAAATATAAGTACCTTGTGAACAACTGCTAGTAAACTTTTAGTTTTAGATTGTATAATCAAATTCAATAATTTATTAATAATAATAATTAATACAGAAGTTATAGAATTCATACCTTCCGGGACGAACTGCACCGATAATACTTAAACTAAAATTTAATTAAGCATCACTTAACTAATAAGTGTAAGTTAACTGTGTGTACGACTGCAACGCAAAGAATATATAAAGTCAGCAAGGAGCATATGCAATATTATTGTGTGACCGGGATGGCCTTTGCATATGGTGGATGATTGTTGAAAAACAATCACACAATATAGATTTCTACATTCATATATTTGTATTATTTATTAAGTTTTATATATAATATTTACACCAATAACATTACCCTATGTTTAAAGACGCTAATGTCTACAAACAGTACGCCTACGCAATGACCATCATATAACAAAGTGAGTCAAACTTGCAACGTGATATATATATATATATAATGTGTCTTTTGTTTTTATAATCTTGCTCCGTACATGAGCACAAAATGCATCATGGTTTTCATTTGTTGCTTCAACAAATGCTTTTCTTGTTAACGACATTAGTTGATTCATGTTTAGACTACCATATCTCACACATTGAAAATACGTTTAGAATAGAAATACATTTGAAATATTTAATGCATATATTTAGTGAATATTTCCAATTCTATGTTCCACAAATATTCAGAAAACATTCTTTGTATATTTCCAGAGTGTCCTAATAATATTGAATATAAATATTTCCACTAAGCAAACTAAGCTTGTATTACAATGCTTGTATTTAACTTGCTGTGAATTCACATCGGAGAATGTAAGTTATGATGTAAAATACATAGTTTACTGAAAGCCTGAAAGAGCCACACAACACTTTTGCAAAATTTAAGAATGTAAATTTTCTGCAGGTTATACAATAACTTAAGTTGTGAATTAATTACAGCTTCTAGCCAGAAATTAAGATTATAAACTTTCTGCAAGTATACAATTATGAACTAACTGCAAATTCACAATAAAAAACTTTCTTTAAATTAGAAATATGTAAATTTACATTAGGATTAAATTATAGGTATACAATTAACTACAAAAGTATTCATAAAATATTAATTTTTATTACAGATATTTGAAGTACAGTAAAGGTAGGTATATTACTTAATTTCTAAATTTTACACAGTAATATGTATTGCACTAGGTTTGAAACTTAAAAATTTCCTTCATTCATAAAAAGTAAAATAAATTTTTATAGGTACACTTAGATATTTAAAAAATAAAACTGCAATTTTAAAATTCTTTAAAGCTAATTAGTTGTGCATTATCGTTCTTGCTATGATATGACACCAATCCATCACTTGAACTGCTTCTATAAATAAAATAACATCAAAATTTACACATTACATATGTGATATTGTTAAAACACATTTTTTTGGTTACGCTGGAAAGTAAGCATATTCATTTAAAATCATTTAATATACAGACAATTGTATAAAATAAAATTTTGTATTATATAAATAAAATAGAAAACCAGATTAATTACATGATTCTAAGGATTTAACCTTCATGAAAACTGATAGATGTACGTATAATAACTCGTTTATGTAGAACTCTAATTTAAGGGCTTGAGTAGTATTAAAATTCTTCTAATGCTTCGGTAACTTTTGTTAATTCTAATTTAGTACTACATCTTACTTGATTATTATTTTTTCTATTGTATTAGTTTAGAAGTTCCCACAACAATGCCACAAAACCAACACGTAGTCACATAAAAAAACAACTGTTAAATTTCAGTTTTTAATAGTACAATTGACCTTTTTCACGCCTGCGCAATAAATGGCGCTGCTTTACTTACGGTCTACCTTTCAAAAATATTATTTGTTTAGTTCAGTTTTATGTTGGCAATCTTAATTTAACCTTAAATATGTTGGGTGATTTCTTATTTTGTTATAACCTCAAATATCAGTAATGATATATAACAATAGAGGTACTATGGTTAATCGATTACGTATAAGCATAATTAATAAAATTTTGAAATTTTAATTTAAAACAAATTAGGTTAGATGTGTTGTATTTCAAACTTCAAAGAATTTTATGATAAGTAACTAGGATTCCATTAAACCAACGTTTTCAAATACAACAACGACGACCCTAATGGTAGACCCAAATTATAGTTACAAAAACCGACGTTGGCGGTAAAAAAGGTCCATTAAGCACAAAATGCAAGTTCATACTTGGTTTATACAAGATACGTATTTCGATATTTATACTACTAGTTACGAAAAAAATCGATATTAATCGAGTATAAAAGTTAAACTGTTTGCGCCTTTTCTACTGACAAATTATATATACTTTTCGTAATTGAACTAACAGTAAACTGTCAACTTAGTTTTGCAAACTTACTGTAAGCTTTTTTTGAAAACTCGGTGTTAGTGTTTAGATGGGAGTTGATTTCAAATTTGCAAAACTAAAGTTTTATATGCAAAATTACAGTGAGTTTTAGAAATTCATCTTAATTATGTTATCTTACAGTAAGTACACTTCTAATCAGTTACATTTAATAACTCGCAAAAAAAACATACTTACTGCAAATACTTGTAAATTACAATGCTTAGCGTGTAATGTACGTATCTACTTTGTAAAAACTTTGTTATTTTTACCTTTTTGTATAAGTAAATTTAGTTGTGTAAATTTGTATTAGTATTCACATATTGTTTTACTAGAATGCAAAATTGTGCTTGCAATGGCATGTGATCGACATTTTAAATGATTTTTTTGAATACAGTGAACGGAGATGTAGATCGCAGGATGCGGTCATTAATCAAAGCATTAGCGGTAAGTAGAAATGAAAAAATACTCGATTCTATTTTAATAAGTTTTAATATGTAGGTTATCTTGATAATTTGGGCAGCCAACAAAAACTGATTAAAATGCTGTAGAAGATATACTACTTAATTTGTGATAATGATATGAATGTTTATATAAAAATACTTTGAAGTAATACTATTATAGGTATTATTATTATTGAAAGCAAATTAACAAAGGAAACAACGAAAAATATGTGCGGAATTCTTTAAAATAAAATGGCTTATTTTTGTAGTCGCGGGAAAGTAAGTATGAAACATGAAACGGATTTTAAAGTCTTACACTTGAGAAAATTAGTATTTCGTAAGTGTTCTCACGCATTTGTATCTTTAAATAATTGACTTTCCAGTGGCGGCTGGTGGGTCTATAAATAGGGTAGGCGCTTAGGTAATTAGCGTCCAGGCGATTTTTTTTAATCAGGGGATGTAGGCTATTTAAACTATTTTTTCCGGGAGCCGAGAAATCTTAGGTAAAAAAAAACAAAATATTAGAGATTCTTATAAGTTAATTTTATTACCACGGCACAGACTGACGATTATGCAGTAAGTAAAGTAAGGTTATTCTTAGAACTAACATAAAAATAATAGTAGATTAGATTACATTTCACTTTGCAGTTTAAAAAATCGAGAGTTGACGCTCATACACGAAAGGTGTCCGATTGAATCGCCTATAGACCCGTTATATCTTGTGAATTTTACATTACGTATGCTCGGATATTGAAGACGAGGTGATTCATTTGCTGACATAGGGACCAAATAGTAACAAAAAAAATAGGCGGCGATGATGTGTGCCTTTATGTACTTTCTTTTAAATATCCTACTTGTTAGCATGTTATATTTTCATTGTTACTTTCATTTATAACACTTCCTCAACAAGATAAACCTCTTTTTTGTGGTTAATTCAGTTTACTTTTTGATTTCAGTTGATTTGAAATAATATAACAATGATTAGATTTAGAATAACTTCGTGTACTTGGCTTCATGTGTTTGTTGTGTTAGGGTAGGCTACGCCTACCTTGCTTACCCCGACAAGCCGCCGCTGCGACTTTCTTATTAACATTTAGAAGTTATAAAGCATCATAACCAGTGTTGTAAATAAATAATTTTTAAATTATATAGATATAGATTTTTTTTCTTTCAAAAATGATCTAGAATTAGATAATAGATAAACTATTCAAACTTTATATAGATAACACTTTTGAATTGTAACTTCGTCATACTTAAATATAAGCTATAAGGGGCGTCAATGCAATTGTGGGAACTACATTAGAGTGTATCTCCTACTGCTGAGGAGTCCCAAAAGGGCGAAACGGCCGTCCAGTAGTTCACTCTGGTGGCGTTTGCACAATTGCATTGACATTGCTTTACCCCCAATGCCTTTTTACGTTGTGGTTTTATCCCGCAGAATTATTCAAAGCATATTTTGAATTTCGCGGGTGTTAAACTAATTTCAACGTGTTACCACCGTTTATTGCTATTTACAGTAAACTTTAGGCACATAGTAAAATCACACTATGAGATATGGCTCTGCCATCAAACACTTTTGAATACTACACAACGTCTAGCACAAGTACAGGCTTGTAATACTATCAAAGTTTATTATAAATGGGGCCTAAATGCTAGTGGTGGACACAGTATATACAAATAAAATTTTGCGAATAATTCAGAGGATGCGGATTCCAACATAATTTTATGTACGATTGTACCACTACAAATGTGTGAATCTAATGATACTAACACAAAAATATATTGGAAAAACACGGCACCATCTTCAACAAGGTAATGTCGTCCAATTGGATTCCAAAGTGTTCAAAATGTGGACGAATATTATAACGAAATACAAACGCACGCAAATATTGCAATTGGAGCCGACAATAATCGTTCTAGGCACTAAAGAAATAAAATTTAAACACATTCTCATTTGTACAATGCTGGATGGAAAGACTATTAACATTTTGACTGATATTTTAAGTTCGCAAGCGTGCAATGTTTGTAAAGCTACTCCTAAAGATTTAAACGATCTAAAAAAACTAAAAAATAGAGTATGTGATGAAGACACCTTCAAGTTTGGTATTTCTATACTACATGCACATCTAAAATCCTATGAATATTTAACATAACAGTGGCAGGCAAGATGTGAAAATGCAGAAGAAAAAGTAAAGGAAAGAAAAAGTAAAATAGCGACTGAGTTTTATAAAGAAATGGGATTAGTCAAAACAAGGTGGAGGCAATATCATCGACGGAAACACAGCACGAAATTTTTTTAAGAATCCGTCACTCGGTTCCTAGATAACTGGGATACATAAAGAATTAATAGAAAGATTTGCAATATCCTTTCCATAATTCTTGTGGACATTACGTCAACGAAGAACAATTCAAGAAGTATTGTTTTGTAACAGCACAAATTGCTGTTTCTCTTTATGGTTGGTACAAAATGAGTGTTCACACACTCTTAATGCATGAAGCTGATATCAAATCTTTACCTTTGCCAGTAAGCCATTTATCAGAAGATGTAATTGAGACAGGTCATAAATACTATAAGAAATTAAGAAAATATCACTCTAGAAAAACTTCAAGAATCAACACTAATAGTGACATATTTAACTGGATGCTGGTGTCCCCTGATCCTATTGTGACAAAAAATCAAAAAAAAACCTAAAAAAAATAAAGCCAGAATTTAATGAAGTTGTATTAGGAGGCATGCTAAGACTGCCTACTTTCTGTAGAGGTGATGATGACGGCAATGAGGATCAGGAGTCTGATAATGGTGATGACGCTGTAGAATAATATTTTGATTAAAACTGTACCAGCCTGATTATATTTTTTTTTGTTTAATTTAAAATACAGAAATAGTTTAAAATATTTTTTTAAATTACAAAACTATGATTATCTGGCCCCAAATTAGGCATTTTTCTAAAAGTTATACATTAAGTAGTCTTTTTATAAGCATTTCTGATGAGAATATAAAATTAAACCATATTTTATATTTTTGTCGTCGTAAATTGATAATTTGACCTTATGTGACGACGCGGTGAATTAAAAAAAATTTAAATTTGAATTTAGCGCTAAACATTCCCCCACTGAAATCAACTCGTGGTAACTAGCGCAAAAAAATATTTGGAACAAACAAAGGAACCGACAAGGAGTGAATTTACTGGATCTGAAAGCATTATCCTGCGGTATGGTAGACACTTTCTAGCAAGCTGCTAATAATACAAAATGTAATAAAAATTCAATCTTCTTTGAACAAGATCTACGAAAATATGGGAGAAAAATCGACAAAAATTTGTCGAATTTGTTCACTAAAATTAGTAGAAACCGATCAGTATTATTTTCTGAATAACGACAATAAGTTAATGCTAGAATTCAAATTGTTGAACTTTCTACCAAAGATTGTAAGGACAACTGATTATATTCTATACAGTAACATAAACTTTCTTACAGGATTTAAGCATCACACCGAATCCAATTGCTTGTAACAGATGTACGATTGCCATTGATGAAATATATGAATTTAAGCAACTGTGTATACAAGCTGAAACAACTGTAAGAAGCTTACGACAACAAAGTATAATTAAAGAGGAGTTGCGAGCTGATAACATTAAAGTCGAACTCACAAACTTGCAAATCATCAGCGATAACTATTTGGAAATCAATAAGGATGTGCCTGTATGCATTGAGGAACCTTCAAAAACAGAAGTGTGTTATTGCTACAACTGTAACTTCAATACTAACGAAAAGATGATTTTAATTCAACACCTGCAAGTGCACCACACTGGTAGAAAATTATTTAAATGCAATATATGTGATTACTGCTGTACCATCAAGTCGTATTTAACAAGGCATATGAGTACGCACACTGGTGAGAAACCATTCAAATGCAATATATGTGATTACTGCTGTACCACTAAGTCGTATTTAACAAGGCATATGTGTACGCACACTGGTGAGAAACCATTTAAATGCAATATATGTGACTACTGTAGTAACCTCACGGCAAATTTAAGCAGGCATAGGCTTACGCACACTTGTAAGAAAACATTTAAATGCAATATATGTGATTACTGCTGTACCATCAAGTCGTATTTAACAAGGCATATGAGTACGCACACTGGTGAGAAACCATTCAAATGCAATATATGTGATTACTGCTGTACCACTAAGTCGTATTTAACAAGGCATATGTGTACGCACACTGGTGAGAAACCATTTAAATGCAATATATGTGACTACTGTAGTAACCTCATGGCAAATTTAAGCAGGCATAGGCTTACGCACACTTGTGAGAAAACATTTAAATGCAGTATATGTGATTACTGCTGTACCACCAACTCTTATTTAACAAAGCATATGCATATGCACACTGGTGAGAAACCATTTAAATGCAATATATGTGACTACTGTAGTAACCACATGGCAAATTTAAAAAGGCATATGCTTAATCACACTGATGAAAAACCCTTTAAATGCAATATATGTGATTACTGCTGTATTGCCAAGTGGAAGTTAAACAACCATATGCATAAGCACACTGGTGAAAAACCATTCAAATGCAATATATGTGACTACTGTAGTAACCACATGGCAAATTTAAGAAGGCATATGCATACGCACACTGGTGAGAAACCATTTATATGCAATATATGTGACTACTGTAGTAACCACATGGCAAATTTAAAAAGGCATATGCTTAATCACACTGATGAAAAACCCTTTAAATGCAATATATGTGATTACTGCTGTATTGCCAAGTGGAAGTTAAACAACCATATGCATAAGCACACTGGTGAAAAACCATTCAAATGCAATATATGTGACTACTGTAGTAACCACATGGCAAATTTAAGAAGGCATATGCATACTCACACTGGTGAGAAACCATTTAAATGCAATATATGTGATTACTGCTGTACCACCAAGTCGGATTTAAGAAAGCATATACGTATGCACACTGGTGAGAAACCATTTAAGTGCGATATCTGTGATTACTGCTGTACCACCAAGTCGGATTTAACAAAGCATATGCGTACGCACACTGGTGAGAAACCATTTAAATGCAATATATGTGAGTACTGTAGTAACCACATGGCAAATTTAAAAAGGCATATGCTTAATCACACTGATGAAAAACCCTTTAAATGCAATATATGTGATTACTGCTGTATTGCCAAGTGGAAGTTAAACAACCATATGCATAAGCACACTGGTGAAAAACCATTCAAATGCAATATGTGCGACTACTGCTGTACCATCAAGTCGTCTTTAAATAGACATATGCGTAAGCATACTGGGTGAATAACAATTGAAATGCAATACTTCGCATGATTTGTAAAAGACATATGGGCGGAGCTTTTCTGCGCGGCCTGAATACATACATTGGCGTAGTAAAACGGCAATTATTGTATTACGACAAAAATTCATTTCAAATATAAGTACCTTGTGAACAACTGCTAGTAAACTTTTAGTTTTAGATTGTATAATCAATAAATTCAATAATTTATTAATAATAATTAATACAGAAGTTATAGAATTTATACCTTCCGGGACGAACTGCACCGATAATACTTAAACTAAAATTTAATTAAGCATCACTTAACTAATAAGTGTAAGTTAACTGTGTGTACGACTGCAACGCAAAGAATATATAAAGTCAGCAAGGAGCATATGCAATATTATTGTGTGGCCGGGATGGCCTTTGCATATGGTGGATGATTGTTGAAAAACAATCACACAATATAGATTTCTACATTCATATATTTGTATAATACTTATTAAGTTTTATATATAATATCTACACCAATAACATTAACCTATGTTCAAAGACGCTAATGTCTACAAACAGTACGCCTACGCAATGACCATCATATAACAAAGTGAGTCAAACTTGCAACGTGATAATTGACAGTAAAGTCGGGCTTAGTGGTTTTTAAATTTTTTAGTTTATAGCTAAGTTTACGCCAAAGACTTCATGCTAGTTGAAGCTTGTTTATAAATATACTTATTATAGTTTCCGAAAAAAGAATTAGGACGCAAAATTATACCAATGATGAAAAATTACATTTAGTCAATATAATTAGTAATTATAAAAATGTTATTGAAAATAAGAAAACTGACGCTACCACATGAAAATACCAAATGAAAAGACAAGGTGTGGACTGCCGTTACAAAACAATTTTATGCCACCAATTCGGTATTCCGAAGCAAGAAATTTCTCAAAAAAAATTATGAAAACAACATAAGTATGAAATTTGTAGCTGCGGCGTAGGAGAGAAATCTAACAGGTGCTGGTACCATACCGAAAAGTTCTTATGATTTTTCTATAGATGTGCTATTAGAAATTACGAACCCAAAAACTTTAACTGGATTAATAAATCTCTGCAATGGAGATGCAGCTGCTTCGGCATTTTATGATTATAGTTATGAAGACGAAGTTGAGGCTTCTTCGAGTAAGATGTCTCGAACAGTCGATATTGCTCATAGTTCTAGCTTACCTTCGACAAACAGAGATCCAGATGTTATCACACCACTGTCGGAGAAATTATCTGTGAACTAAGAAAACACAAAGACATTCCCTGACAAATGGAGCAGTAGTCGACGTAGGCTTAGTGAAGTTCGAGGTTTTCACACTACTCACCTTTCAAAACAATATTCAGAAGTGGCCAATTTGAAAGAAAAATATTTGCTACACGAAATTGAATTATTTACGACAAGGGAAGAGCTAGAAGTAGAACTATACGAATTTAAAAAAAGCTTACTTTTAGGCATAAGAATTAAAAAGTGCAGGTTTAGAATTTATAAAAGCGTAGTGAGTATGAAGCTATCCAAACTAGTCTATAATGTGTCTTTTGTTTTTATAATCTTGCTCCGTCCAAGAGCACAAAATGCATCATGGTTTTCATTTGTTGCTTCAACAAATGCTTTTCTTGTTAACGACATTAGTTGATTTATGTTTAGACTGCCATATCTAACACATTGAAAATACGTTTAGAATAGAAATAAATTTGAAATATTTAATGCCTATATTTAGTGAATATTTCCAATTCTATGTTCCACAAATATTCAGAAAACATTCTTTGTATATTTCCAGAGTGTCCTAATAATATTGAATATAAATATTTCCACTAAGCAAACTAAGCTTGTATTTAACTTGCTGTGAATTCACATCGGAGAATGTAAGTTATTATGTAAAATACATAGTTTACTGAAAGCCTGAAAGAGCCACACAACACTTTTGCAAAATTTAAGAATGTAAATTTTCTGCAGGTTATACAATAACTTAAGTTGTGAATTAATTACAGCTTCTAACCAGAAATTAAGATTATAAACTTTCTGCAAGTATACAATTATGAACTAACTGCAAATTGACAATAAAAAACTTTCTTTAAATTAGAAATATGTAAATTTACATTAGGATTAAATTATAGGTATACAATTAACTACAAAAGTATTTATAAAATATTAATTTTTATTACAAATATTTGAAGTACAGTAAAGGTAGGTATATTACCTAATTTCTAAATTTTACACAGTAATATGTATTGCATAGGTTTGAAACTTAAAAATTTCCTTCATTCATAAAAAGTAAAATAAATTTTTATAGGTACACTTAGATATTTAAAAAATAAAACTGCAATTTTAAAATTCTTTAAAGCTAATTAGTTGTGCATTATCGTTCTTGTTATGATATGGCACCAATCCATCACTTGGACTGCTTCTATAAATAAAATAACATCAAAATTTACTCATTACAAATGTGATATCGTTAAAACACATTTATTTTGGTTGCGCTGGAAAGTAGGCATATTCATTTAATATACAGAGACAATTGTATAAAATAAAATTTTGTATTATATAAATAAAATAGAAAACCAAATTAATTACATATGATTCTAAGGATTTAACCTTCATGAAATCTGATAGATGTATAATAACTTCTTTATGTGGAACTCTAATTTAAGGGCTTGAGTAGTATTAAAATTCTTCTAATGCGTCGGTAACTTTTGTTAATTCTAATTTAGTACTACATCTTACTTGATTATTATTTTTTCCATTTAAGGGCGAAATTTTAAGGATGTTTCTTTTATTTACCTTCAGGGTGGGGGTGTTTTTCCTGGGTTTTCGGTCTCCTGATCTTTGAACAGATTTCTACCTGGGGGGGAGAGGAGACTTGGTGTGGTCAAGCGAGTACGAGGTGCGGTGACGCGCGCTTGGGTGGACTAACGTTGGGGAGCCCAACGACGCGCTAATTCCATCTTGACGCGAGGGCTTGAGGTGGGATTAAGACTCCGACGTCACACAATCGTCCGGCACTCCGTCTAGGAAATCTTTGATCACAGCAGGAATCCTGGGATGGTATCCTAGTCTCGGGGTTTGTGGGTTGTTCCTTTTTCATAGTACCTTTTCCTTTCCTGAGGGGTTTTGCCCGGGGTGAATTCAAAAGGGGGGGTCTTGATTTAAGTGGGTGTAGAACTTCAATAGGATTTTAGGGCTTTTGGGTCCTTGACGCTAGTCTAAACTTCCGTCTTTTTTCTCCTCTTCGTTTTCCTCTTAGTTGTCTTGGGTCGTCTCTCCTCACTTGGAGTAACGTCTCGTTGTTTATTCTTACCCGAAATCGCCTTTTGGTGGCTTTAACGAGCACGTTTGGGTTCGTAATATTCGCCTTCTAAGTTTTCTGGAGTTTGGTTTCTCAGGCAGTATCATTTTGTTTTATGCATCTATAGTCCAAGTCAGGTTTGATTGATTTTAGGGAACTTTGAATTTTCTTTTCCTTCGACTATTGGGTTGGGTTTCTGTGGTTTTTCGGTTCCTGGGTTGGGATTGGTTTTCACTGTGTTTGCTTAGTGCATACGAACTTCCTTACAAGTTCCACTCTAAGCTAGCTCCGCTACTGCGTTCGGATTTATTTCGACCGTGGGTCTCACTTCTTGCTAGGGGGGAATTTGTAACGATTATTTTCTTACTTCGGTCATAATTTTACTTGATGTTTAGGCAACTTACCCAACCGAAGACACGGCGTTGGATCGTGTCGTTACTCACCGAACGTTTTGGGGTCTGGAATCCTGTTTGCGGGATGTGTACCGTTTATAGTGTCACGTTACCACGTAAATGTGGAAGTAAAAGTTATAGACTACTTATCTCAATTGCTGATACGTTTGCTTGCTTCTATTTTGTATGTAATTATTTACGCCGAATTCAAATCTATTAAATTTCTTTGTAATCAAAACATATAAATAACAAATTTTATTCAGTTAATGCGGAATTGTAACTAATAAAGATTTAGGAGGCACAGTTACTTAGTATTAGTTTTTTTTACTGTATTTGCCTGCTAATATCATAAATAAATATCTAAAATTTACAAATTATACGGAGGTTACATTGTTTTTAATTTAAGTATGGGTTTAAAATGTATGTAAAAAAAGAAGTTTCTATATTCACAAACGTAAGTATCTATTTTTAGCTTTAGGTACTTAGAGTACCTAATTCTTATAAACAGGAGTACTGACGTCTGAATTTTACGTTATGTAGAGTATCAACGGTTTAAAGCGGCCATACATGCGTTAACTGATATTTTATTTCAATTATTTATCGGCTTCTAAGACATGCGTATGAAAATTAATAAATTAATACATTTAATTAATTATTAATACGTATTTTAAACCTCTCCCTTACATAAGAATTAAATAAATTTTGTATATTATCAGACATTAAATATATATATATATATATATATATATATATAAAATTTATGTTTATCATACATTATTTACTTATTGTCTATTTGTCATCTATGTTGCTCATAATAATTATTCTTTAATACTTAATAAAAATCAATGTTTGAGGTTATTATGCACTATTTTATTTGAAAATCAAACTTGGTTCTTAATTTTTAAATGCGCATGCTCACAGTGGATATTTCTTCAAACATTTTTACTATCGTTTCCAACTCGTCAAAAACTTTATTACAATTTTTTTGCTTATGAAGTAACCTTTACAAGGTTATTTATATATGAATTTCTTCATAACATATTTGATAGTAAAAATAACATCGTGTCAACAGGCCTAACGCAAAAAAATATTTGGAACAAACAAAAGAACCGACAAGGAGTGAATTTACTGGATCTGAAAGCATTATACTGCGGTATGGTAGACACTTTCTAGTAACCTGCTAATAATACAAGATATAATAACAATTCAATCTTCTTTGAACAAGATCTACGAAAATATGGAAGAAAAATCGACAAAAATTTGTCGAATTTGTTCACTAAAAATAGTAGAAACTGATCAGTATTATTTTCTGAATAACGACAATAAGTTAATGCTAGAATTCAAATTGTTGAACTTTCTACCAAAGATTGTAAGGACAACTGATTATATTCTATACAGTAACATAAACTTTCTTACAGGATTTAAGCATCACACCGAATCCAATTGCTTGTAACAGATGCACGATTGCCATTGATGAAATATATGAATTTAAGCAACTGTGTATACAAGCTGAAACAACTGTAAGAAGCTTACGACAACAAGGTATAATTAAAGAGGAGTTGCGAGCTGATAACATTAAAGCGGAACTTTCAAACTTGCAAATCATCAAGGATAACTACTTGGAAATCAATAAGGATGTGCCTGTATGCATTGAGGAACCTTCAAAAACAGAAGTGTGTTATTGCTACAACTGTAACTTCAATACTAACGAAAAGATGATTTTAATTCAACACCTGCAAGTGCATCACACTGGTAGAAAATTATTTAAATGCAATATATGTGATTACTGCTGTACCATCAAGTCGTATTTAACAAGGCATATGAGTACGCACACTGGTGAGAAACCATTCAAATGCAATATATGTGATTACTTCTTTACCAATAATCATAATTTAAAAGCACATATCCTTAAACACACTGGTGAGAAACCATTCAAATGCAATATATGTGACTACTGTAGTAACTACACGACAAATTTAAGCAGGCATAGACTTACGCACACTTGTGAGAAAACATTTAAATGCAGTATATGTGATTACTGCTGTACCACCAACTCGTATTTAACAAAGCATATGCGTATGCACACTGGTGAGAAACCATTTAAATGCAATATATGTGACTACTGTAGTAACCACATGGCAAATTTGAAAAGGCATATGCTTAATCACACTGATGAAAAACCCTTTAAATGCAATATATGTGATTACTGCTGTATTGCCAAGTGGAAGTTAAATAACCATATGCGTAAGCACACTGGTGAAAAACCATTCAAATGCAATATGTGCGACTACTGCTGTACCATCAAGTCGGCTTTAAAAAGACATATGCGTAAGCATACTGGGTGAATAACAATTGAAATGCAATACTTCGCATGATTTGTAAAAGACATATGGGCGGAGCTTTTCTGCGCGGCCTGAATACGTACATTGGCGTAGTAAAACGGCAATTATTGTATTACGACAAAAATGCATTTCAAATATAAGTACCTTGTGAACAACTGCTAGTTAACTTTTAGTTTTAGATTGTATAATCAATAAATTCAATAATTTATTAATAATAATAATTAATACAGAAGTTATAGAATTTATACCTTCCGGGATGAACTGCACCGATAATACTTAAACTAAAATTTAATTAAGCATCACTTAACTAATAACTGTAAGTTAACTGTGTGTACGACTGCAGCGCAAAGAATATATAAAGTCAGCAAGGAGCATATACAATATTATTGTGTGACCGGGATGGCCTTTGCATATGGTGGATGATTGTTGAAAAACAATCACACAATATAGATTTCTACATTCATATATTTGTATACTACTTATTAAGTTTTATATATAATATTTACACCAATAACATTAACCTATGTTCAAAGACGCTAATGTCTACAAACAGTACGCCTACGCAATGACCATCATATAACAAAGTGAGTCAAACTTGCAACGTGATAATTGACAGTAAAGTCGGGCTTAGTGGTTTTTAAATTTTTTTTCGGCATTTTATGATTATAAGTTATGAAGACGAAGTTGAGGCTTCTTCGAGTAAGATGTCTCGAACAGTCGATATTGCTCATAGTTCTAGCTTACCTTCGACAAACAGAGATCCAGATGTTATCACACCACTGTCGGAGAAATTATCTGTGAACTAAGAAAACACAAAGACATTCCCTGACAAATGGAGCAGTAGTCGACGTTGGCTTAGTGAAGTTCGAGGTTTTCACACTACTCACCTTTCAAAACAATATTCAGAAGTGGCCAATTTGAAAGAAAAATATTTGCTACACGAAATTGAATTATTTACGACAAGGGAAGAGCTAGAAGTAGAACTATACGAATTTAATAAAGCTTACTTTTAGACATAAGAATTAAAAAGTGCAGGTTTATAATTTATAAAAGCGTAGTGAGTATGAAGCTATCCAAACTAGTCTATAATGTGTCTTTTGTTTTTATAATCTTGCTCCGTCCATGAGCACAAAATGCATCATGGTTTTCATTTGTTGCTTTAACAAATGCTTTTCTTGTTAACGACATTAGTTGATTCATGTTTAGACTGCCATATCTCACACATTGAAAATACGTTTAGAATAGAAATACATTTGAAATATTTAATGCATATATTTAGTGAATATTTCCAATTCTATATTCCACAAATATTCAGATATATATTTCCAGAGTGTCCTAATAATATTGAATATAAATATTTCCACTAAGCAAACTAAGCTTGTATTTAACTTGCTGTGAATTCACATCGGAGAATGTAAGTTATGATGTAAAATACATAGTTTACTGAAAGCCTGAAAGAGCCACACAACACTTTTGCAAAATTTAAGAATGTAAATTTTCTGCAGGTTATACAATAACTTAAGTTGTGAATTAATTACAGCTTCTAGCCAGAAATTAAGATTATAAACTTTCTGCAAGTATACAATTATGAACTAACTGCAAATTCACAATAAAAAACTTTCTTTAAATTAGAAATATGTAAATTTACATTAGGATTAAATTATAGGTATACAATTAACTACAAAAGTATTCATAAAATATTAATTTTTATTACAGATATTTGAAGTACAGTAAAGGTAGGTATATTACTTAATTTCTAAATTTTACACAGTAATAGTTAGTTAGTGTTTAGATGGGAGTTGATTTCAAATTTGCAAAACTAAAGTCTTATATGCAAAATTACAGTGAGTTTTAGAAATTCATCTTAATTATGTTATCGTACAGTAAGTACACTTCTAATCAGTTACATTTAATAACTCGCAAAAAAAACATACTTACTGCAAATACTTGTAAATTACAATGCTTAGCGTGTAATGTACGTATCTACTTTGTAAAAACTTTGTTATTTTTAACTTTTTGTATAAGTAAATTTAGTTGTGTAAATTTGTATTAGTATTCACATATTGTTTTACTAGAATGCAAAATTGTGCTTGCAATGGCATGTGATCAACATTTTAAATGATTTTTTTGAATACAGTGAACGGAGATGTAGATTGCAGGATGCGGTCATTAATCAAAGCATTAGCGGTAAGAAGAAATGAAAAAATACTCGATTCTATTTTAATAAGTTTTAATATGTAGGTTATCTTGATAATTTGGGCAGCCAACAAAAACTGATTAAAATGCTGTAGAAGATATATACTACTTAATTTGCGATAATGATATGAATGTTTGTATAAAAATACTTTGAAGTAATACTATTATAGGTATTATTATTATTGAAAGCAAATTAACAAAGGAAACAACGAAAAATATGTGCGGAATTCTTTAAAATAAAATGGCTTATTTTTGTAGTGGCGGGAAAGTAAGTATGAAACATGAAACGGATTTTAAAGTCTTACACTTGAGAAAATTAGTATTTCGTAAGTGTTCTAACGCATTTATATCTTTAAATAATTGACTTTCCAGTGGCGGCTGGTGGGTCTATAAATAGGGTAGGCGCTTAGATAATTACCCAGCCGGCAGACTGTCGTCATTATGACGTAAATAACTAGTCATACTAAGATATATGACGTGAAAAGTCCAAAGAGGTTTTAGAAAAGAACGTCTTTATAATGACGTCATAAGGTGGTCAGGTACAATTACATCACTTTGATGGTTATGGTGAAATACAAACAAGTTTGAGTTTGAGGTATAATACTTTTTGTTTATTTTTAGTTTACTACCTTAAAGATTTTACAATTTTCGCAAATAGCAAAATTGTAACCATTAATTTTACAATTATAAGGTTATGTTATAAGATGATGAAACTGATGAAACCTTCGGTAAAATACGTGAAATGCGGTTTTGTGTTTCTACCTTTCTTTTATTAATTATAGTTACTTTTCAATAATTTTTTGTTCCCTGTAGCTCAGTTTTGTTGTGTGAGTTTTTTTTTAATTTAATAATAGGATTTCTTATGAAGAAGGTAAATATCATTACGTTAGATTTGTAGGTTAGCTATACCAATTTTGTAGGTTTTTATTAGATTAAAACTCAATTACTTTGATTCATATATATCAGTTATATTCGTCAATGTTTCCAAGTTATGCTTAGCACGATGGCATTTATTGGACTGGAGTTTAATTAGTTCTAATGTAGATGATGGTCTTTGTGGAAGATCAATTGGATTAGTTCGCAGTTCCTTTAAAAAAGCAGATATTTTGGCCTCCATACAAAACGAGCTCCCAGTATCGAAAGTCACTTTTACAAGGAGACGAACCTGATGAAGAAAACTGGTTGCAACAATCCATTTTGAATGTGGTATGTACTTAAGTAATTAAAAACAAGTAAAGTACGAATTTATTGATGTCAAAATGTATAAAATAATATGTGAATATTTTCTTAAGTTTTAATTTCTACCATACTTGGTAATTTCTATCACTGAATCATACTTTACCTGGTAAAACTCTCGAATGAATAAAACTATCTGTTAAATTGTAAATAGACCATTATTTTGTGTCACTTCCACTGTTAATTTTAAGAATTCAAGTTTATTTAACTTTATTATTATATCTAGTAGATTCTTATTTTTAATGTTGATTTTTGTAATGTATTTTATAGCACAAATGTTTAGTAATAAATATTTTTTATAGTATTATTATACCTACCCTATATAAAAACTCGTCAAATTATGACATGAAATGTACGTCACTAAATGACGTCTCTGGTCTGTGACATTAGTATGTCTTTATGACGAGATAATGACGTCATAACTGGTCATTAAACTAGTCAGTTCTAGTCATATAGTGACTGGTTTCTGACGTCATTTTGACGACAGTTTGCCAGCTGGGTAGCGTCCAGGCGATTTTTTTTAATCAGGGGATGTAGGCTATTTAAACTATTTTTTCCGGGAGCCGAGAAATCTTAGGTAAAAAAAACAAAATATTAGGGATTCTTATAAGTTAATTTTATTACCACGGCACAGACTGACGATTATGCAGTAAGTAAAGTAAGGTTATTCTTAGAACTAACATAAAAATAATAGTAGATTAGATTACATTTCACTTTGCAGTTTAAAAAATCGAGAATTGACGCTCATACACGAAAGGTGTCCGATTGAATCGCCTATAGACCCGTTATATCTTGTGAATTTTACATTACGTATGCTCGGATATTGAAGACGAGGTGATTCATTTGCTGACATAGGGACCAAATAGTAACAAAAAAAAATAGGCGGCGATGATGTGTGACTTTATGTACTTTCTTTTAAATATCCTACTTGTTAGCATGTTATATTTTCATTGTTACTTTCATTTATGACACTTCCTCAACAAGATAAACCTCTTTTTTGTGGTTAATTCAGTTTACTTTTTGATTTCAGTTGATTTGAAATAATATAACAATGATTAGTTTTAGAATAACTTCGTGTACTTGGCTTCATGTGTTTGTTGTGTTAGGGTAGGCTACGCCTACCTTGCTTACCCCGACAAGCCGCCGCTGTGACTTTCTTATTAACATTTAGAAGTTATAAAGCATCATAACCAGTGTTGTAAATAAATAATTTTTAAATTATATAGATATAGATTTTTTTTTCTTTCAAAAATGATCTAGAATTAGATAATAGATAAACTATTCAAACTTTATATAGATAACACTTTTGAATTGTAACTTCGTCATACTTAAATATAAGCTATAAGGGGCGTCAATGCAATTGTGGGAACTACATTAGAGTGTATCTCCTACTGCTGAGGAGCCCCAAAAGGGCGAAACGGCCGTCCAGTAGTTCACGCTGGTGGCGTATGCACAATTGCATTGACATTGCTTTACCCCCAATGCCTTTTTACGTTGTGGTTTTATCCCGCAGAATTATTCAAAGCATATTTTGAATTTCGCGGGTGTTAAACTAATTTCAACGTGTTACCACCGTTTATTGCTATTTACAGTAAACTTTAGGCACATAGTAAAATCACACTATGAGATATGGCTCTGCCATCAAACACTTTTGAATACTACACAACGTCTAGCACAAGTACAGGCTTGTAATACTATCAAAGTTTATTATAAATGAGGCCTAGATGCCAGTGGTGGACGCAGTATATACAAGTAAAATTTTGCGAATTATTCAGAGGATGCGGATTCCAACATAATTTTATGTACGATTGTACCACTACAAATGTGTGAATCTAATGATACACAAAAAAATATTGGAAAAACACGGCACCATCTTCAACAAGGTAATGTCGTCCAATTGGATTCCAAAGTGTTCAAAATGTGGACGAATATTATAACAAAATACAAACGCACGCAAATATTGAAATTGGAGCCGACAATAATCGTTCTAGGCACTAAAGAAATAAAATTTAAACACATTCTCATTTGTACAATGCTGGATGGAAAGACTATTAACATTTTGACTGATATTTTAAGTTCGCAAGCGTGCAATGTTTGTAAAGCGACTCCTAAAGATTTAAACGATCTAAAAAAACTAAAAAATAGAGTATGTGATGAAGGCACCTTCAAGTTTGGTATTTCTATACTACATACACATCTAAAATTCTATGAATATTTAACATAACAGTGGCAGGCAAGATGTGAAAATGCAGAAGAAAAAGTAAAGGAAAGAAAAAGTAAAATAGCGACTGAGTTTTATAAAGAAATGGGATCAGTCAAAACAAGGTGGAGGCAATAGCAACGACGGAAACACAGCACGAAATTTTTTTAAGAATCCGTCACTCGGTTCCTAGATAACTGGGATACATAAAGAATTAATAGAAAGATTTGCAATATCCTTTCCAAAATTCTTGTGGACATTACGTCAACGAAGAACAATTCAAGAAGTATTGTTTTGTAACAGCATAAATTGCTGTTTCTCTTTATGGTTGGTACAAAATGAGTGTTCACAAACTCTTAATACATGAAGCTGATATCAAATCTTTACCTTTGCCAGTAAGCCATTTATCAGAAGATGTAATTGAGACAGGTCATAAATACTATAAAAAATTAAGAAAATATCACTCTAGAAAAACTTCAAGAATCAACACTAATAGTGACATATTTAACTGGATGCTGGTGTCCCCTGATCCTATTGTGACAAAAAATCGAAAAAAACCTAAAAAAAATAAAGCCAGTATTTAATGAAGTTGTATTAGGAGGCATGCTAAGACTGCCTACTTTCTGTAGCGGTGATGATGACGGCAATGAGGATCAGGAGTCTGATAATGGTGATGACGCTGTAGAATAATATTTTGATTAAAACTGTACCAGCCTGATTATATTTTTTTTTGTTTAATTTAAAATACAGAAATAATTTAAAATATTTTTTTAAATAAATATTTTATCTGGCACCAAATTAGGCATTTTCCTAAAAGTTATACATTAAGTAGTCTTTTTATAAGCATTTCTGATGAGAATATAAAATTAAACCATATTTTATATTTTTGTCGTCGTAAATTGATAATTTGACCTTATGTGACGACGCGGTGAATTAAAAAAAATTTAAATTTGAATTTAGCGCTAAACATTCCCCCACTGAAATCAACTCGTGGTAACTAGCGCAAAAAAATATTTGGAACAAACAAAGGAACCGACAAGGAGTGAATTTACTGGATCTGAAAGCATTATCCTGCGGTATGGTAGACACTTTCTAGCAACCTGCTAATAATACAAAATGTAATAAAAATTCAATCTTCTTTGAACAAGATCTACGAAAATATGGGAGAAAAATCGACAAAAATTTGTCGAATTTGTTCACTAAAATTAGTAGAAACCGATCAGTATTATTTTCTGAATAACGACAATAAGTTAATGCTAGAATTCAAATTGTTGAACTTTCTACCAAAGATTGTAAGGACAACTGATTATATTCTATACAGTAACATAAACTTTCTTACAGGATTTAAGCATCACACCGAATCCAATTGCTTGTAACAGATGTACGATTGCCATTGATGAAATATATGAATTTAAGCAACTGTGTATACAAGCTGAAACAACTGTAAGAAGCTTACGACAACAAGGTATAATTAAAGAGGAGTTGCGAGCTGATAACATTAAAGCGGAACTTTCAAACTTGCAAATCATCAAGGATAACTACTTGGAAATCAATAAGGATGTGCCTGTATGCATTGAGGAACCTTCAAAAACAGAAGTGTGTTATTGCTACAACTGTAACTTCAATACTAACGAAAAGATGATTTTAATTCAACACCTGCAAGTGCACCACACTGGTAGAAAATCATTTAAATGCAATATATGTGATTACTGCTGTACCACTAAGTTGTATTTAACAAGGCATATGTGTACGCACACTTGTGAGAAAACATTTAAATGCAGTATATGTGATTACTGCTGTACCACCAACTCGTATTTAACAAAGCATATGCGTATGCACACTGGTGAGAAACCATTTAAATGAAATATATGTGACTACTGTAGTAAGCACATGGCAAATTTAAAAAGGCATATGCTTAATCACACTGATGAAAAACCCTTTAAATGCAATATATGTGATTACTGCTGTATTGCCAAGTGGAAGTTAAACAACCATATGCATAAGCACACTGGTGAAAAACCATTCAAATGCAATATATGTGACTACTGTAGTAACCACATGGCAAATTTAAGAAGGCATATGCATATGCACACTGGTGAGAAACCATTTAAATGCAATATATGTGATTACTGCTGTACCACCAAGTCGGATTTAAGAAAGCATATACGTATGCACACTGGTGAGAAACCATTTAAGTGCAATATCTGTGATTACTGCTGTACCACCAAGTCGGATTTAACAAAGCATATGCGTACGCACACTGGTGAGAAACCATTTAAATGCAATATATGTGATTACTGCTGTATTGCCAAGTGGAAGTTAAACAACCATATGCATAAGCACACTGGTGAAAAACCATTCAAATGCAATATGTGCGACTACTGCTGTACCATCAAGTCGGCTTTAAATAGACATATGCGTAAGCATACTGGGTGAATAACAATTGAAATGCAATACTTCGCATGATTTGTAAAAGACATATGGGCGGAGCTTTTCTGCGCGGCCTGAATACATACATTGGCGTAGTAAAACGGCAATTATTGTATTACGACAAAAATGCATTTCAAATATAAGTACCTTGTGAACAACTGCTAGTTAACTTTTAGTTTTAGATTGTATAATCAATAAATTCAATAATTTATTAATAATAATAATTAATACAGAACTAAATTTAATTAAGCATCACTTAACTAATAAGTGTAAGTTAACTGTGTGTACGACTGCAACGCAAAGAATATATAAAGTCAGCAAGGAGCATATGCAATATTATTGTGTGACCGGGATGGCCTTTGCATATGGTGGATGATTGTTGAAAAACAATCACACAATATAGATTTCTACATTCATATATTTGTATAATACTTATTAAGTTTTATATATAATATTTACACCAATAACGCAATGACCATCATATAACAAAGTGAGTCAAACTTGCAACGTGATAATTGACAGTAAAGTCAGGCTTAGTGGTTTTTAAATTTTTTAGTTTATAGCTAAGTTTACGCCAAAGACTTCATGCTAGTTGAAGCTTGTTTATAAATATACTTATTATAGTTTCCGAAAAAAGAATTAGGACGCAAAATTATACCAATGCTGAAAAATTACATTTAGTCAATATAATTAGTAATTATAAAAATGTTATTGAAAATAAGAAAACTGACGCTACCACATGAAAATACCAAATGAAAAGACAAGGTGTGGACTGCCGTTACAAAACAATTTTATGCCACCAATTCGGTATTCCGAAGCAAGAAATTTCTCAAAAAAAATTATGAAAACAACATAAGTATGAAATTTGTAGCTGCGGCGTAGGAGAGAAATCTAACAGGTGCTGGTACCATACCGAAAACTTCTTATGATTTTTCTATAGATGTGCTAATAGAAATTACGAACCCAAAAACTTTAACTGGATTAATAAATCTCTGCAATGGAGATGCAGCTGCTTCGGCATTTTATGATTATAGTTATGAAGACGAAGTTGAGGCTTCTTCGAGTAAGATGTCTCGAACAGTCGATATTGCTCATAGTTCTAGCTTACCTTCGACAAACAGAGATCCAGATGTTATCACACCAGTGTCGGAGAAATTATCTGTGAACTAATTATCACACCACTGTCGGAGAAATTATCTGTGAACTAAGAAAACACAAAGACATTCCCTGACAAATGGAGCAGTAGTCGACGTAGGCTTAGTGAAGTTCGAGGTCTTCACACTACTCACCTTTCAAACCAATATTCAGAAGTGGCCAATTTGAAAGAAAAATATTTGCTACACAAAATTGAATTATTTACGACAAGGGAAGAGCTAGAAGTAGAACTATACGAATTTAATAAAGCTTACTTTTAGACATAAGAATTAAAAAGTGCAGGTTTATAATTGATAAAAGCGTAGTGAGTATGAAGCTATCCAAACTAGTCTATAATGTGTCTTTTGTTTTTATAATCTTGCTCTGTCCAAGAGCACAAAATGCATCATGGTTTTCATTTGTTGCTTCAACAAATGCTTTTCTTGTTAACGACATTAGTTGATTCATGTTTAGACTACCATATCTCACACATTGAAAATACGTTTAGAATAGAAATACATTTGAAATATTTAATGCATATATTTAGTGAATATTTCCAATTCTATGTTCCACAAATATTCAGAAAACATTCTTTGTATATTTCCAGAGTGTCCTAATAATATTGAATATAAATATTTCCACTAAGCAAACTAAGCTTGTATTTAACTTGCTGTGAATTCACATCGGAGAATGTAAGTTATGATGTAAAATACATAGTTTACTGAAAGCCTGAAAGAGCCACACGACACTTTTGCAAAATTTAAGAATGTAAATTTTCTGCAGGTTATACAATAACTTAAGTTGTGAATTAATTACAGCTTCTAGCCAGAAATTAAGATTATAAACTTTCTGCAAGTATACAATTATGAACTAACTGCAAATTGACAATAAAAAACTTTCTTTAAATTAGAAATATGTAAATTTACATTAGGATTAAATTATAGGTATACAATTAACTACAAAAGTATTCATAAAATATTAATTTTTATTACAGATATTTAAAGTACAGTAAAGGTAGGTATATTACTTAATTTCTAAATTTTACACAGTAATATGTATTGCACTAGGTTTGAAACTTAAAAATTTCCTTCATTCATAAAAAGTAAAATAAATTTTTATAGGTACACTTAGATATTTAAAAAATAAAACTGCAATTTTAAAATTCTTTAAAGCTAATTAGTTGTGCATTATCGTTCTTGTTATGATATGGCACCAATCCATCACTTGAACTGCTTCTATAAATAAAATAACATCAAAATTTACACATTATACATATGTGATATCCGTTAAAACACATTTTTTTGGTTGCGCTGGAAAGTAGACATATTCATTTAAATCATTTAATATATACAGACAATTGTATAAAATAACATTTTGTATTATATAAATAAAATAGAAAACCAAATTAATTACATGATTCTAAGGATTTAACCTTCATGAAAACTGATAGATGTATAATAACTTCTTTATGTTGAACTCTAATTTAAGGGTTTGAGTAGTATTAAAATTCTTCTAATGCGTCGGTAACTTTTGTTAATTCTAATTTAGTACTACATCTTACTTGATTATTATTTTTTCCATTTAAGGGCGAAATTTTAAGGATGTTTCTTTTATTTACCTTCAGGGTGGGGGTGTTTTTCCTGGGTTTTCGGTCTCTTAATATTTGAACAGATTTCTACCTGGGGGGGGGGGGAAGACTTGGTGTGGTCAAGCGAGTACGAGGTGCGGTGACGCGCGCTTGGGTGGACTAACGTTGGGGAGCCCAACGACGCGCTAATTCCATCTTGACGCGAGGGCTTGAGGTGGGATTAAGACTCCGACGTCACACAATCGTCCGGCACTCCGTCTAGGAAATCTTTGATCACAGCAGGAATCCTGGGATGGTATCCTAGTCTCGGGGTTTGTGGGTTGTCGTTCCTTTTTCATAGTAGTACCTTTTCCTTTCCTGAGGGGTTTTGTCCGGGGTGAATTCAAAAGGGGGGGTCTTGATTTAAGTGGGTGTAGAACTTCAATAGGATTTTAGGGCTTTTGGGTCCTTGACGCTAGTCTAAACTTCCGTCATTTTTCTCCTCTTCGTTTTCCTTTTAGTTGTCTTGGGTCGTCTCTCCTCACTTGGAGTAACGTCTCGTTGTTTATTCTTACCCGAAATCGCCTTTTGGTGGCTTTAACGAGCACGTTTGGGTTCGTAATATTCGCCTTCTAAGTTTTCTGGAGTTTGGTTTCTCAGGCAGTATCATTTTGTTTTATGCATCTATAGTCCAAGTCAGGTTTGATTGATTTTAGGGAACTTTGAATTTTCTTTTTCTTCGACTATTGGGTTGGGTTTCTGTGGTTTTTCGGTTCCTGGGTTGGGATTGGTTTTCACTGTGTTTGCTTAGTGCATACGAACTTCCTTACAAGTTCCACTCTAAGCTAGCTCCGCTACTGCGTTCGGATTTATTTCGACCGTGGGTCTCACTTCTTGCTAGGGGGGAATTTGTAACGATTATTTTCTTACTTCGGTCATAATTTTACTTGATGTTTAGGCAACTTACCCAACCGAAGACACGGCGTTGGATCGTGTCGTTACTCACCGAACGTTTTGGGGTCTGGAATCCTGTTTGCGGGATGTGTACCGTTTATAGTGTCACGTTACCACGTAAATGTGGAAGTAAAAGTTATATACTACTTATCTCAATTGCTGATACGTTGTTTGCTTGCTTCTATTTTGTATATAATTATTTACGCCGAATTCAAATCTATTAAATTTCTTTGTAATCAAAACATATAAATAACAAATTTTATTCAGTTAATGCGGAATTGTAACTAATAAAGATTTAGGAGGAACGCCATGGTTGTTGCGGTTTAGCTGAAATTGAATAACAACAACCTTTTTGGCTTAAAAATTTACAGTTCTTCAAAAATGACTTTAGTTTGTCCTTGATTTATCCTAAAATACTTAAAAACAGTATTCACCGACAACGATATTACGAATAAAAAAGATATCGGTGTTTCATGACTATTAAACTTCAAAAAATTAAAAAATATTATTTGGAATAATAAAGAACATTTAACAATAGAATTTAACAGCACCATTCACAGGTAGCAAGAATCGTTAAAAGTATAATCACACGTATATGGAAATGTTTAACAAAACAAAAGTAAACTTTGTGCTATTTCTAGCAAGCATGTTTTGACTAAACAATGAATATAAATTAGAATATACAAATTATTAAAATAAGTCAGATCATGTTATTGATTTTTGGAATATCATTCGTTTAGAAATGTATGAAATCTTAAATCGTCGAATTAAGCTATTCTTAGAAATGTGTACAATGTCAAAGCAACCGCTGCAATTAGGTTTCCTAAAAATTTTACGATGGCTGTCTTGCACGTGAGAGAACAATAGGATTTAAGCAATGATGTGCTGTATTTTACAACACTACCTCTCTCATCTGCAAAAACTTTCCACTTCAACTTTGTGGATTTTTAGATTTTTGTTTATGCATTATTTCTTATTTACTATTTAAATGCAGTTGCAATTTGTTGTTGAAACTGAACATTTATTACTCTTGTTTTTATTTATTCGGTGTTTTAAATCCATTTTGTTTAGTGTTCTTTTTATTATTATTTTGTGAATCTTGTTTGATAAGCTAAGGGGTAAGTAATGTTTGTATTAATCGTATTCATATTAATCCCCCATATATTTTGTTAGTATTAATTTGAATAGGATTAGGATTTATTTATTAATTCTTAGAAAATTATCGAAGTTCCATAAAAAAACAGTATCTTTTTTAAGACTATAGAAAAAATAACAATGTTATAATTTAATTAAACTAACTGACTTCTTTGTAAAAAAAAATTAACTATTTGTTAATGACGTGATGGTTTTTGAGTTTAAATAAGATGCCAATGAATTATGAATCGGGAATTATACTCAAGTTTACAAAGCAAACGCCACATTACGACGTTATATAAAAGGAATACAACAATTTTTTTAATTAACATTTATACTTGAATTTGAAAAGTTTTAATAAAAAAGGGTTTGTTTTTTAAAAACATTAAAAATTACACCCATTTATGAATACATTATTAGGTTTAAATCTGTGAAGTTGCATTAAAATATACAGATTTGTTAACATTACTAAAGATCGTTTCACTTTACAACTAATTCGAGGGCCACCATGGGGATCTACCAAACGGTAAGAGATACGAGGTTGTTTAATTAGAGAAAAGTTGCACTATTTTATAACCTTTCATATTCCGCTAAAAAACGAAATTATCTACAGGGAATTCCGGAAAATATATGTTTTTGAGAAAGATCCCAGATTTCATGTGATGATTTCTAACTACATATCATTATTTTAAAATCAATCAGTCAATCAATATTACTTTAATCTAGCGAACGTGGTTTTTTACAGGTGTAATCAAGAATACACATAAGGACGTCACCGATGAGTTCGAGGTGATTGCGAGCGTTCTGTTTGGCGAAGCTGCAAATGAAATCAAATAAATAATGAAAACACTTCTTATACTATTAGTTACTTAGTATTACTTTTTTTTACTGTATTTGCCTGCTAATATCATAAATAAATATCTAAAATTTACAAATTATACGGAGGTTACATTGTTTTTAATTTAAGTATGGGTTTAAAATGTATGTAAAAAAAGAAGTTTCTATATTCACAAACGTATGTATCTATTTTTAGCTTTAGGT
Source organism: Aquatica leii (assembly GCA_035610365.1). Lineage (NCBI taxonomy): Eukaryota > Metazoa > Arthropoda > Insecta > Coleoptera > Lampyridae > Aquatica > Aquatica leii. Next base: position 14,544,659 of record CM069438.1, read on the forward strand.
ACTTAGAGTACCTAATTCTTATAAACAGGAGTACTGACGGCTGAATTTTACGTTATGTAAAGTATCAACGGTTTAAAGCGGCCATACATGCGTTAACTGATATTTTATTTCAATTATTTATCGGCTTCTAAGACATGCGTATGAAAATTAATTAATACATTTAATTAATTATTAATACGTATTTTAAACCTCTCCCTTATATAAGGATTATATAAATTTTGTATATTATCAGACATTAAATATATATATATAAAATTTATGTTTATCATACATTATTTACTTATTGTCTATTTGTCATCTATGTTGCTCATAATAATTATTCTTTAATACTTAATAAAAATCAATGTTTGAGGTTATTATGCACTGTTTTATTTGAAAATCAAACTTTTGGTTCTTAATTTTTAAATGCGCATGCTCACAGTGGATATTTCTTCAAACATTTTTACTATCGTGTCCAACTCGTCAAAAACTTTATTACAATTTTTTTGCTTATGAAGTAACCTTTACAAGGTTGTTTATATATGAATTTCTTCATAACATATTTGATAGTAAAAATAACATCGTGTCAACAGGCCTAACGCAAAAAAATATTTGGCACAAACAAAAGAACCGACAAGGAGTGAATTTACTGGATCTGAAAGCATTATACTGCGGTATGGTAGACACTTTCTAGTAACCTGCTAATAATACAAGATATAATAACAATTCAATCTTCTTTGAACAAGATCTACGAAAATATGGAAGAAAAATCAACAAAAATTTGTCGAATTTGTTCACTAAAAATAGTAGAAACCGATCAGTATTATTTTCTGAATAACGACAATAAGTTAATGCTACAATTCAAATTGTTGAACTTTTTACCAAAGATTGTAAGGACAACTGATTATATTCTATACAGTAACATAAACTTTCTTACAGGATTTAAGCATCACATCGAATCCAATTGCTTGTAACAGATGTACGATTGCCATTGATGAAATATATGAATTTAAGCAACTGTGTATACAAGCTGAAACAACTGTAAGAAGCTTACGACAACAAGGTATAATTAAAGACGAGTTGCGAGCTGATAACATTAAAGTGGAACTTTCAAACTTGCAAATCATCAAGGATAACTACTTGGAAATCAATAAGGATGTGCCTGTTTGCATTGAGGAACCTTCGAAAACAGAAGTGTGTTATTGTTACAACTGTAACTTCAATACTAACGAAAAGATGATTTTGATTCAACACCTACAAGTGCACCACACTGGTAGAAAATCATTTAAATGCAATATATGTGATTATTGCTGTACCATCAAGTCGTATTTAACAAGGCATATGAGTACGCACACTGGTGAGAAACCATTCAAATGCAATATATGTGATTACTGCTGTACCACTAAGTCGTATTTAACAAGGCATATGCGTACGCACACTGGTGAGAAACCATTCAAATGCAATATATGTGACTACTGTAGTAACCACACGGCAAATTTAAGCAGGCATAGGCTTACGCACACTTGTGAGAAAACATTTAAATGCAGTATATGTGATTACTGCTGTACCACCAACTCGTATTTAACAAAGCATATGCGTATGCACACTGGTGAAAAACCATTTAAATGCAACATATGTGACTACTGTAGTAACCACATGGCAAATTTAAGAAGGCATATGCATACGCACACTGGTGAGAAACCATTTAAATGCAATATATGTGATTACTGCTGTACCACCAAGTGTGATTTAAAAAAGCATATGCCTAAGCACACTGGTGAAAAACCATTTAAATGCAATATATGTGATTACTGGTGTGTCACAAAGTCGGATTTAAGCAAGCATGTGCGTACGCACACTGACGAGAAACCATTTAAATGCAATGTATGTGATCGCTGTTGTAACCAAATGGAAAATTTAAAAAGGCATATGCGTATGCATACTGGCGAGAAACCATTTAAATGCAATATGTGTGATTACTGCTGTATCACCAAGTCGCATTTAAGCAATCATATGCGTACGCACACTGATGAGAAATCATTTAAATGCAATATATGTGATTACTGTTGTAACCAAATGGCAAATTTAAGAAGACATATTCGTGCACACACCGGCGAGAAACCATTTAAATGCAATATATGTGATTACTGCTGTACCACCAAGTCGGATTTAAAAAAGCATATGCGTATGCACACTGGTGAGAAACCATTTAAATGCAATCTATGTGATTACTGCTGTACCACTAAGTCAGATTTAAACAAGCATATGCGTAAGCACACTGGCGAGAAATTATTTAAATGCAATTTATGTGATTATTGCACTATTGCCATGTCGTGTTTAAAAGTGCATATGCGTCAGCACACTGGTGAGAAACCATTTAAATGCAATATATGTGATTATTGCAGTAAACAAATGCACCAATTGAAAACTCATATGCTTAAACACACTGGCGAAAAACCATTTAAATGCAATATATGTGATTATTGCTGTACTACCAAGTCGCATTTAAAAATGCATATGCGCACGCACACTGGTGAAAAACTATTTAAATGCAACATATGTGATCACGGTTATAACCAAATGGCAAATTTAAAAAGGCATATGCTTAATCACACTGATGAAAAACCATTTAAATGTAATATATGTGATTACTGCTGTATCGCCAAGTGGAAGTTAAACAACCATATGCATAAGCACACTGGTGAAAAACCATTCAAATGCAATATGTGTGACTACTGCTGTACCATCAAGTCAGCTTTAAATAGACATATGCGTAAGCATACTGGGTTGTAAAAAACGCCAATTATTGTATTACGACTAAGTACCTTGTGAACAACTGCTAGTTAACTTTTAGTTTTAGATTGTATAATCTATAAATTCAATGCATTTATTATTAGTAATAATTAATACAGAAGTTATAGAATTCACACCTTCCAGGACGAACTGCACAAATAATACTTAAACTAAAACTTAATTAAGTATCACTTAACTAATAAGTGTAAATTAACTGTGTGTACGACTGCAACGCAAAGAGCATATAAAGTCAGCAAGGAACATATGCGATATTATTGTGTGACCAGGATGGCCTTTGCATATGGTGGATGATTGTTGAAAAACAATCGCACAATTTTTCGTCTCGGAATTCTTAAAAATAAAACGGCTTATAGTAGTGGCGGAAAAGTATGAAACAGGTTTTTAAAAAAATTAGTATTTCGTAAGTTTTTTAACACATTTTGTATCTTGAAATAATTAAATTTCTTATTAATTAGAAATTGTTCGTTATAAAGTATCATCGAAAGAAGCAACCGAATCAGATATAGTGCATTATGTTAAAAAATCCTTAGTTCAGATTAAGTTTAGGAAGCTACAAGAAATCAATCCTACAAATATATGTACAATATTTATAAAATATTTTAAGTATATATTATAATAATATATAAAATATTATACACACAATTAGTAAATTACATTTGTATATTCATAGAATATCCATTTGGAATATGCGCAAGTGAGACATTTAATGTTCACTGTGTCTTTGTTGTTTGGGATGTAATGGTTTTTTATCGGTTTTGTTCACAACCAAATCATTTCTTAAATTGCCTATAGTTACATCTAGATTACCAATAGACTATTGTTAATTAAAACACTTTTCAATTATAATTCTTTATTATATATAGCTGGAAAGCACAAGATTGCACCACGCCCAAGAATGGTTAACAACCGCTGTTGTTATCTCACCCCGTATTCCTCCGCCCTTGGATTCACCGTCCGCGCCTGTTCGCTACGCGCGAAGAAGAAACCCCTAACACTATAGTTATGTTTTTATCTTGCTTCATGTAGATCCCAATGATGTCCCATAATAATAGAAGCATATAGGTTTTTTTACTGGTTTCAATGTGAATTTTATATGAAATTTTCAATAGAGTAACGACTTCTTGGAGGTCGAAACATTTTTATAGGTGCGTTATATAAACTTTTAAAAGTTTTTTAGTTGCTAAAAACAATACGATTCCATAAATCCAGCGGTTTATCCTCGCTAAGAATTTTTTATAGCTGCTTGATACTGTTTTATTCCAGCCACTTTCAGTCTTGCCCTAGGGTTAACTGACATCCCAGAAATTCGACGTCGGCTATAGCATTTCGGAAAGTTATAAAAGGATTTTGAGTAATATATACCACTAAAGCCACCGTAGACACTCTTCGTCTATTACTCCCGACGCTCTGTTTATCGTGTGCTCCCGATACTACTAAACTCGAATACGTCCCACAGTAGTCTGTAAAATCATAATCATTCGAGCATTTGCTCAAACACTAACTCCGCGATGGTTTTAGCCTTCACTCGTATGTGTATGCATTATCAATAACAAATAGCTTTCTAGAGAAACTTATTAACTTGATGCGATACTTCTACTAAATCTTAAATTAAATACAATTATATATATATATATATATAACCAGAACTTTAACCGCGTGCAGTTATGTCTGCTTTTCAGCTTTCTTAATCCTTTATTTGGGATGGATTAGTACCCGATTGTCTTATTTTTTTTTATTTATATTAATTTTTTGCTATTCTTTGCTTCTTCTGCGATTCTAGACCATTCCGTTCTGTTATGGCATTTTACTTTCCAGTTTTTTATTTCTAACGTTTTTAGATCATCTACAACATCGTCAATCCATCTGATCTTCGGCTTGCCTCTCTTCCTGTTTTCTGTTGGTTTCCATTCAGTTACTATTCTTATTGTTTTCGTTTTATCCTTTCTCATTACGTGGCCTAGCCATTTTATTCGTTGTGATTTTATATAGTTAACGATGTCCTCGCCTTTCATTTGGTCTCTTATCTCGAAATTCATTCTTGGTCTATATTCGTTGTCTCCCGTGTTGATTGGTCCTAGAATTTGCCTTATTATTCTTCTTTCAAAAATTCTTAATTCCTCCTCTTCTTTTTTTGTCATTGTCCATGTCTCTGACGCATATACTACTACCCCAGTAAACACACGACGTCCCAGGGACGTTCGTTTTATGTCCAAATGATGTCTTTACATCCCGGGCTTTAAAACGGACCTGTATAGGATGTCTTTAATAGGACGTCCTCAGGATGTCAATGAAGAACGTACGATGGGATGTCCTATGCGGGAAAAAAACAAATGCAATCTGAGTGCGCGTGCCCACTTTCCTTCTTGTTCTCTGGTGCCTACTCAACACCCGTACGCTCATTTGGTATATCAAAGTGGTACACTCTGTTTGCACCGTTTGCACTCTGTATTTGTTTTTAGTTGTGTTCTGACTACTTTATTTATCCGTTCTTTATTTTATTATCTGACGTTTTTTGGGTGTTTTAGTGCATAAACAAATTTATTTGGTAAGTTTTTGGTACCTTGTATTTATTTATAATGTATAAAAGTTTATTGAAATTAAAAGATCATAATTATTAACAATGGTGATTTAAAACCCCATCTCGCGCGCATACCTATGCGGTGAATTGAAAATATTTGTTATGTAAGAAAAATTTTTTTTACTCAAAAAATTATTTAAGGTTTAAAAGTGTGACGTTATCTCACGACTTTTATCGTCGCGATTCGCAATAAGTCATCCAAAAATGTCAACATGACAGATAAGGCACAAAATCGCTAATCTAACTAAGAAACTATAATGTTATCGCGTTCTTGGTATTCATAGTTATGATGAGTGTGCGTATTCTCGTATTTAAAAATACGTCTAGAAATAATTTTGTTTTTATCACATTCCTCTGATGAAATGTAAATGCGAAACGTATAAAAATTCTTAATGAATTTGCAAAACTGACGCGTTTACAAAATCTTTTTTAAAAAACGATTTAAATAATTTTTAACTGGTTATAATCGATCATCTCTTATGATTTAATCAATAATAGAATCGTCAAAAAGATCAATCAATAATTCTTCAAAAGAAGTATCACTTTATCAATTCTTTAATTTAGTAAAATGTAAATTCTGATTACATAACCAAAATAAGCTTTTCGTATTAACTTTTTTATCGACTCTTCATGACGATTACCATCTCTTATGTAGTTGCATTGTTTCAGGCGCCACTTAAAAAAATCGGTAAGAAAGTATAAAAAACTCGCTAAGGAGGGCCAAAGAACGCCGGGATCGAGAAGATAAAAAAATGAAATAATCTAAATTTATTTTAATGGAATATAATTTGAATTATTATTTAAAAATGTAGTTTTATGTAATAAAAATTTGTATTTTATTTGATAAAGTTATTTTTTATTAAAAATATAATATACCTAGTACATATCCTACAGTCATCTAATAGGGACGTCCCGCTGCGGATACGCAAGGATGTCCTATAAGGACATCGTAGGGATGCACACACTTGTGACAAAAGAACGTCCCATGAATGTCCCTAGGACGTACACAGAACCAAAATGGGATGACTTTGGGACATTCAGTGATCCGCAAAATCATGTCCCCGGGACATCCTTGGGACATCCTTGTGTTTGTTGGGACTGGTCTTATCAAAGTCTTATAAATCTGGATTTTAGCATTTATGCTTAAGTGTTTACTGTTAATATATTTTTTATTTGCGTAGTAGCTTCTGTATCCTTCTTGTATTCTTTGTTTGGTTTTGTCATTATCTTTATTTTTTCTGTTGTATATTATGGTTCCTAAGTATTTGAATTTTTGCACACTTTCTATTTTATGATCTCCTACTTTTATAAATTTTTCATTGTTAGTGTTACTATATTTTAAGTATTTTGTTTTCTCTCCGTTGATTCTTAACCCAATTTTTGTTGTTTCCTCCTCTATTTTTATGGCAGCATCTATCATTCCTATTTTGGTTCTGCTTATGATTACTACGTCATCGGCGTAAGCAATAATTTGTGTATTTTTGACGTTTATTGTACCTTCTATTTTTGTTCTTTTAATTGCATTGTCTAGCACTATATTAAATATTAAAGCTGATAGAGTATCCCCTTGCTTTACTCCTTCCTTTACTTCAAAGCTTTTTGTTGTTATATTTCCTACCTTCACTACTGCCGTTGTGTCTTCTAATGTCATTTTAACCAAGTTTATTATCTTTTGTGGTATTTCCATTTTTTTCATTTCTGTCGGTATATTAGCTCGTATTATTTTATCAAATGCTTGCTTGAAGTCTATGAATAATATGTGTAGTGTTATGTCATATTCATTAGCTTTTTCCAATATTTGTTTTAATATATATATTGCATCCGTTGTTGATCTTCCCGGCCTGAATCCTTGTTGGTAATCTCCTATTTTAATATCTGCATATTCTTGTAATTTATTTTTGATTAGTTTTGAGAGTATCTTGTAGGTTACAACAGCTGTATTCCTCGGTAATTCTCACACTGTTCCATATCTCCTTTTTTGTGTATTGTTGTTATTATTCCTTTTCTCCATTCTTCTGGCATATATTCTTCCCTCCATATTTGACTTATTAATTCTTGTATTTTTTTATGTAGTTTTTCACCTCCGTTTTTGATGAACTCTGCAATTACGTTATCGCTTCCGGCTGTTTTGTTATTTTTTAAATTTTCTATTGCTCTTTTCACCTCCTCTAGAGTTGGTTTGTGTATTTTTAAGTCTACTGTTGTATTTGTTGGTGTATTTATATTTGTCTGTGTTTCGCTACTGAATAGCTTTTCAAAGTAGTTTCTCCATATTTGTTGTATTTCAGTTTGTGTATATTTTGTGACGCCTTTTTCATCTTTGAAACCTCTTGGTTTTATTTTATAATTTCTCTTTTCTTGCCTTATTCTTTGATAAAACATTTTTGTATTTCTGTTTCTATATTCTCCTTGTATTTTTAATCTTATTTTCGTTCCATTCCCTTTTTTTCTTTTGCATCTATTTCTTGCTATTGCGTTTGCTTCTTTATATAATTAGTTGTCTTCTTCTGTTTTTGTTTGCAGCCATTTTATCCATTTTTCATTTTTTGTTTTGCATGCTTCTTCACATTCTTGATCGTACCATTCTTTACTCTTATCCATTTTTTTTTCACCTATCCATTCTTCCGCTGTCACTAAAATACTTGTTTTTATGTTATACCATTCCTCTTCTATTCCATTTTTGCCTTTTTTAAGTTCATCATCTCTTTTTTGTTGGAGTTTTTGTGTTATACCTTTTTGTAGTTCTTGCTGTATCTTTACATCTTTAATTTTTTCTGTGTTCCATCTGCTCTTCATCTTGTTTTTAACGTTGTCTTGTGCTACACTTTTCTTTTCTTTTATAGTTGCAATTACTAGAACATGATCTGTGTCTGCAGTAGCTCCTCTGTACGATCTAACATTTTCTATGTTTTTTAATCTTTTTTTTGTTATCAAAACATGGTCAATTTGACTTTTTGTTACATGATTTGGGTGATTTCATGTGATTTTATGTTTGGTTGGATGGGGAAATTTAGTACTTGCTAAGTATAAATTCATTGCTGCTGCTAGATTACAGATTCTGTTTCCATTATCGTTAGTTTTTTCGTGTATTGTGTGTTTTCCAGCTACAGTTTTTATGTGATCTTCTTTTCCTACTTGCGCATTCAGATCTCCTAATATTATTAGAGTATCATATTTTGGAGTTTTCTCGCATTCTCTTATAAGTTTTTCATAAAAATCTTCTTTTTTCTCATTTGTGTCTACTTCTGTTGGTGCATATACACATATGAGGGTGGTATTACTTATTTGTCCTCTTATTCTAAGCTTCGATATTCTGTCATTTATAGCTTCAAATTTTATAATATTTTTCATTTGCTTTTGGGTTACTATAAACCCTGTTCCATTTTTACCTTGTTTTTTTCCTCCGCTCCAAAATATCGTGTAGTTACTTCTGTTTATCTCACCTTCTTCTGCCCATCTCAGTTCTTGTATTGCTATGATATCTATTTTATATTTTTCTAAAGTTTGTACGATATCTCTCATTTTTCCTGGTTGTATCATCGATCTTATATTCCATGTTCCAATTTTTATTTTGCCTTGCTTTTTCTTTTTTATATTTCTTACTTTTACTTCACTTTTGTTTTTCCTTTTTTCTGTTTTTTTAATTATTTGTGTAGTGCATGCTACTTTTTCATTATCCTTTGTCATTGTTTTATAAATGCAATAGAAAAATATATATGTATATATGTTTTGTATAGATACAAATAAATTTGTAGTATTATATAAATCGATATATATATATATGTATAAATAAAATATGTAAAAAATATCACAGTTTATTTTTGTAGATTCTGGACGTCACAACATTTATATCACAGTTTATAGATATCACAAGTTCTTTATCTGCAGTTAGTGCTATGTCTTTTCACCCATCTCCTTGCTATGTTTTCGAGCTTTCTTTATATAATTTCTCCAGCTTGCGCAATTCCCTCTACCGGCGCTGTGACCCTCCTCTTCACATAGTGGGCAGTATTCCACTTCTTGGCATTCCTTGTATTCATGCCCTTCTTTTCCGCATTTGTGGCATAATTTTGTCCTATCATTTCCCTTACAGTCTTTGGCATTGTGCCCGTACTCCCAACATCTGTAGCATCTGACGGCTCGTTGCTGCTCTTCTAGGCTACATTGCGACATTGCTATTCTTATTTTCTTTTTTTGAATCATTTTATTAGCTTCGTCTTCTGGAACTCGGATTGTGACCGTTTTTGTGTAATTTTTATTGGGCCTAAACTCCCCTATTTTTAAGTTTTCTACACTGCCATATTGTTTTATTGCTTCTTCTATATCTTTTGTTGTCGTCATTAGATCCATCCCTCTAATAATCAGATTTTTTGTTTTTACTCTCTCTCCGAGTTTTCTCACGTTAACTTCTTCGTTTCCTTTCTCTAGTTCTTCTTTTATTCTATTTAGTGCCTTTTCATCTTTCTCTATCGTTATTAATAATTTTCCTTCTTTGGTGCTCCTTATGGTTTGTATTTTTTCGGTTTCTTCTTTACCTTTTAACTGCGTTCTCATTCTTGTTACTAGTTCTTCGTATTTTTTTCCTTTTTGTTCTACAACTAAGGCGTAGGTCTTCTTTTGGTTGTCTTGCTTAGCTATACTTTCTTGTGTTTGGGTATCCTTTGGTACTATTATGTTTATTCTTTTTTTGTTTGTCTTGAATATACACTCTGCCATTTTTCTTAGTCTGTTTACGCTCATTGTTTTTAGTTTGTGTAACATTATTTTTCTGTCTTCCTCCGTTTCGGATTTTATTGTTTCTAGCTTCCTCCATACGACCTCCTCATGGTCTTGACATATAATTCTAATTATTTTTTTTTATGTTGATGTTATTTTTTATTTTCGTTTTGGTTTCTCTCTCCAAGGTTTTTATTTCTTCTTTTTCTTTGTTTATTTCTGGATATACTTTTTCTATCATTAATTGTAGCCCAGTATTTTCTTCTACTTCTTTTTCCGTTACCCATAGTGTACTTGTTCCTGTAGTTTCTTGTAGTGGGTGTCCTTCTACTATTTTTGTGTGTACATAAGCACTATCTCCCCATTCTTCCTCTGCTACTTGTTTCCATTCTTCGTATGTGTTTACATTCTCTACGCTGTCTATCATCTCTTTTCCTTCTGCTGTCCATTGCGTCGTTTGTATGGCAATTTCTTTCGTTTCTTTGCTGTGTGCTTTCCATGCGTCTGTTTGCGATTCAGTTTCTATCGTCATTTTTTCTGTTTTTTCCCATCGTTCCTGTGCTAGGTAATTTTGGATTGTTGTTTTATTGAAATATTCGATTTTTTTTCCTAGCCTATCTATGGCTGTTTTTATTTCATTCTTGGTATTCGTCGAGACGTTTTTTATTAAAGTATTATACGTTGACTGTATTGCTTCAATGGTATCTATGATTTCCATAACTGCTACGTTTGGCCTTCTCCGGTATATTATTGCGTCTTGAGTAGACAAATCTGTCGCTTTTTTTTTCTCCACCCCATGAGAAGCTCCTTTTATGGCATGTATTTTTTGTTTCTTTTCTAGTAGGGGTACTTATTTTGGAAGCCTGTTTGCCTACCTCGAAAACAATGTCTGTGAATGACGACCCGGAAGTTCCCACCTCCCTTGCCGGCCCTGGGGTATCCTTTCCCTACGCGGTAATATTCATTTTTGTCGTGTGTAATTTCATAATTTATTGTTTAGAATTGTCCGTTATTCGTAGCCATGTTCTTACAATTAACATGCCCTTGCGGGAACCTGATGAAAGACTTATACATTGCTTTTTTTTTTTTAATTTTAATGTTTTTTTTGTATTTTATTTACACTTTTGAAGACTAAAACACTGACTAGACCACAGTTGGGACTTCACACACACTAGACATCACGATAGTACTGGTTACGTGTTCTTTGTCAGAAATTTTAATTTTTTTTTTTTTTCTTTTAAACTTTTATTGACTTTTGATTTTTTTTCCCCACTTGCAAATTATCCTATGAATATTCCACATTTTTCCCATTGTTGTTCTTCGTATGGTTTCTTTGTAAAACGTTCAGTCACTTTATTTTCTGTGTGCCTCTTGTATAATTGTTCGAAATTCGTAATCACAAGGATTTTGTGTAACCTCTCCTAATTTTATTTGTAACCCGATAAGCTTCATTTTTTTTAGTGATAGCTAATGATATGTATTCAGTCAACAAATATTTTGACGCTTATCGCTTCATATGTTTCTATTTTATTACATTATCAAATTTATATTGATACGCTTTATGTGCTTCTATATTTACTTTGTATGAGTTTTTTTTTATTTGCTACCTTTCTTATCATGTTCGCTATATCATATCCTTTCATTTGACACCTCACATGCCTATTTTCCGCCCTATTTCGACGCTTTTTTTTTGTCCAATTTCCGTTTTATAGAAATTTTGGTTTTTGGTATTAAAAAGTTGATTTTGGCCCTTACTTTTAGTTTTTTTATTTAGATTTTTTGATATTTAAGTTCTTACTATCTAGGCCTACCTTAAACGTTGTTTTTTTCTTATCGCCCTTCCGTTTGTCCACGATAGCCTTATCTTTTCTTTTCCCGCGTTTTCATTTACTGCTTTATTACAAAGCTACCATTTTTTCTTATTTTTTCTAACTGGTGTCAAATGATTCGTCTTTTTTTCTGTATTTTTTGGTTACACTTGCACTTTTATTACTTCACAATTACACCTTTGTTTTTCAGTTTTAGATTTTAACTTTCACTATAATCTAATTTTACCTTAAACTACTGAAATGTCACTCAAATTTTTGTAATTTTTAGGATATGTTTGTTGCAACTAAAACATACTTTCATACTTTACACCTTTTTTTTTTTTTTTTTAATTGTACCTATTTTTAAGGCGTTTTTTGATGTTTACGCGTTATAGCCGCGTTCTCATGCCGAGCCACGTGAGAGTATACATATGCCTGAAATACAATTACTCTTACAATAATTAACGGTGACGGTAATTCACATGTAATAAATAATAGACCGGCCAATTAAGGTTTTGGGACTATAACAGCGACTTAAAAACCAAAAATAATGAATAAATATAAAGGTAAAATATTTTCTTAGTAGACATTCCTGAAAAGTACAGTTATCGTATTATAGTAAAGCAGGATACGTGTGACAGGGAAAATACGAATTTTTTGTTTATCATACGCTCTTAAATCCGTACGTATTAACAACTTTCAAATAAATTTCTTATTTTTTTACTAATATCGCAAAAAAATGTATTGTTTTAACGTTATAAAAATATCGTAAAAATGCAGAAAAAGACTAAAGAGCGCAAACATGCATTAGGAGACAAAGGAATAAATATTTCAGCGTTACAATCAATTTTATTTAACTGTTTTAGAAGGCTTATTTTAGATGTTTCTTGTAGAGTTATAAATAAAATATAAACCATTTGCTTTTTTAAGACGCAACTAATATTATTTCTTTAAAATGTAATAGAAATATTTGTTTTTTTTTAACATGATTATCTTCAATAAAAACCTAAAATAATAAGGCTGTATATTATATACAATTTATTGGGATCTACAAATATTTTTGGTAAAACAATAAAATAGCATTTCTTATATAAAGTTGAAGTAAAACTGTAACTACAAACCATGAGTCTTCATGTGTCTCTTTAAATTCCCCTGATATCGTGCAGAGTACCCACAAGTTCCACAAACGAACGGTTTTACCGAGCTGTGAGTCATCATATGTTTGTTTAAATCTCTCCGCTGACCAGTCGAGTACTCGCAAGTTTCACAAACAAATGGTTTTAGTGAGCTGTGAGTCAAAATGTGTTTCTTTAAATTCTCTCGATATCGTGTAGAGAACCCACAAGTTTCACAAACAAACGGTTTTACTGTGCTGTGAGAAACACTGTGTCGCCTTAAATTCGACTTACATCGAGCAGAAAACCCACAAGTTTCACAAATGAACGGTTTTTCTAAACTGTGAGTCAGAACATGTCTCTTTAAAGTATCCTTATACCGAGTCGAGAACCCACAAGTTCCACAAATGAATGATTTTACTGAGCTGTGAGTCAGAATGTGACTCTTTAACTTCTCCTTACATTGAGCAGAGAACCCACAAGTTTCACAAATAAACGGTTTTACTAAGCTGTGAGTTAGGATGTGATTTTTTAAATTCACCTTAAACCGAGCCGAGTACCCACACATTTCACAAATGAACGGTTTTACTGAGCTGTGAGTCAGAATGTGTCTTTTTAAACTTTTCTTACATCGAGAAGAAAACCCACAAGTTTCACAAATGAACGCTTTCATTGAGCTGTGAGTCACAATGTGTATCTTTAAATTCTTCAGATATCGAGTACAAAACCCACACGTTTCACAAATGAATGGTTTCACTGAGCTGTGAGTCAAAATATGACTTTTTAAATTTTCTTTACATCGAGCAGAGAACCCACAAGTTTCACAAATGAACGGTTTTACTAAAGTGTGAGTCAGAATGTGAGTTTTTAAACTATTCTTAAATAGAGTAGAAAACCCACAAGTTTCACAAATGAACGGTTTTACTGAGCTGTGAGTCAGAATGTGTCTCTTTAAACTCACTTGATATCGAGTAGAGAACTCACAAATTTCACAAATAAACGGTTTTATAGAACTGTGAGTCGAAATGTGTTTCTTTAAAGTATCCCTATATCGAGTAGAGAACCCACAAGTTTCACAAATGAAGGGATATACTAAGCTGTGAGTCAAAATGTGACTTTTTAAATTTTCCGTACACCGAGCCCAGAACCCACAAGTTCCACAAATGAACGGTTTTACTGAAGTGTGAGTTAAAATGTGACTTTTTAAATTCCTTTCATATCGAGTAGAAAAACCACAAGTTTCACAAACGAATGATTTAACTGAACTGTGAATTATCATGTGTCTTTTTAAACTATACTTAGATCGTGTACAGAACCCACAAGTTTCACAAACACATGGTTCCACCAAACTATGAACAATCACCTGATTCTTTAATCTGTCTCCTTGATCGCATTTGTACAAACTTGTAAAATCAACTTTATTATCGTCAACCAATTCTTCTTTGACATGAGAGATCAACTTGTCTTTTTCATTGGTCTTATAATCACAATTATTCTTGTTGGTGTCGGTTATAGAATGAAGCTGGCAATAATTTGATTTTGTTTCTGAATGTATGTTAATGCGTGCCAGCCCATCTGTATGCATTTCCAAGCAGTCATCGTTGATCAATTGTATATCGCCACGTTTGATTTTAATGTCATCATGAATCAATTCTTTTTTGATTGTCTCTTCTTTAATATAAGTTAAGGCATTACTAGAAGGTATTGTTTGTCGTAAGATCCTTACAGTTGCTTCAGTTTGTATGCACAGTTGCTTGAATTCATATATTTCCTCAATTGTGATTGTACATTGGTTACAACTAATCGGGTTTGATATCATGTTTAAATCCTGTAAGATAATTTGCATTAATCGATAGAATCCGATTGGTTCTACGTACTATTTGTGGCAGTACGTCCAACAACTTGAATTGTAGCTTCAACTCATTATCGTTAAGAAGATGATACGGCTCGGTTTCCCCTATTTCCTGTAGACAAATTCGACAACTGTTTTCACCCATATTTTAGTATATCAAGAATAAGTGATAATCGTAAGAATTATCTCCTTTGATAATTTTTGTACACACATTAGCAACGTTTTTCGATTAGTTAGCCCAAAGAGTTAGCCTAGCAACGTTGCCGCTACTACAAAATTTTAATTATCGACTTCCATCACTGATCTCTAAAAAATTTTCTGAATACTTCCATCAAAAAACGTACCGGTTTTTTAGGTTAACGTACTTTTTGCACTAACTTCTGACTAACTTTTTTTAAAACTGCGTACACCAATAGTAGTTTTTGTGCTGCCAACATCGCAAACGTCAATATTAGTCCGTTAGTGTAGTTACGTAATGAACGAAAAAGGCTCTAGGGTGGCAAAATTAAAACTAGGAATCCACATAAAAGTAAGTGTTCAAAATCAATTAATATATTAGAACGAGTACGCGACAGGTGGAAAAATCATTTTAAAAATCTTGAAATTCAGTTAAAATTGAAGAAAAACGATGTTAAAGTTAATGTCAAATTTGACAGATTTAGTAATAAATATAGTACCAACATTATATTATAAATAAATCGAATAATCAAAAAAAAACTTCTCTAAAAACTACCTATAGGTAATAAAAAATTAAAATTTTTAACACAATATATAGAAATATCATATAGAAATCAACAGGTAGTATACAAACTACTAAGATTTGAAGCCTGTGTTTTTGTGTAATCTTATAGTTTACAACATTTAATTCCTGTGCTTGTAAACTACTCCTAAACACACAAACAGAATTTAAAGAGTCTTCACTTAATCGGTTTCGTTTCTTTGTTTTAGTGTCGGTTACCGCTGAGAATACTCTTTCGGGCTCTGCTTTAGACTGTGGCAATACCAATATCAAACTCACCAATTCCACCAAATTCGGACTTTTCAGAGAATCTTCAAAACTTTTCATCAGACTTCCCTCTACATCTCCTGCAAAAGAAGATTTTTCAGCCTCATTCTTTCCTCTTCATCCACAAAGCAATTAAAATTCCGCCATTCGATTGATAATGCGGTAACATCTATTGCTAAATAAGTAGATACTTTAATAGTATGAATTAAAACTTTTTGACTCTGAAATAAGACATTAAATGCGTTAAAATAGTTAAGGACATCTTTGAGGAAATACAAATTTGCTTTGGTATAAATATTTTTTAGCTCTCCTAATATAAATTTTGCGGTTTTGGACTGCTGGACCTGCTGAGCCATGAGGTACCAGATAACTTCAACATCCGATGCTGCTTGGTGTTGAAGTGTTGCTGCATCTCTTGAAGTTGTGCCAACCTCTTGGCACTACCGGATACATAGTTATATATCAGTTTTAACATTTCATCTGCGGTTTTTGGCAAATGTGCACATGGCATTAGATGCCATCAACGCGGATGTGTGACATATACAACTAAGCTGAACGAAGACAGGAAAATGAGTGGTTCCTGACATCATGACACTGGTTCCATCAGATGCAACACCTAACATATATAAACCATTTTAGAATATTTACGTATGTAGAAAATGTATAGCATCAGCACTCAGAACTTACCTACCTTAAGTGGCACACCATGCTTCCCTAAACATTGAGAGAACTGCTCACGAATCCTTGTAGCACCAGTGTCTTTAGCATCCAACTCAACTAGTTCCAACAGCCTTGTCTCTACTCGGAAGTTATGCTAGGTATCGCACCAATACAGCTGAGCTTTTATAATCAGTAATATCTGTTGACGATCGAAAATAGTTGAGCCCTCAACTGTTCAACGAGATCATCCGTTTTTTTCATAAAACATTTTTTATAATTTCGGTGGTCTTGGTTCGTTTGATGTTTATGTCTTGGCAAATTTTACTGTCGGGAAATATTTCTTTTCAACACAGGCTCTTGATCGATAATCATGAAAACAATATTATTCGCTGCAAACACAGATGCCAGTTTAATTTCAGCTTTTTTTACATTTCACTTATGGATGGTGTCAGCGGTATTTTTTAACATTGGATCAATATTTTTGTTTTGTTTAAGTGACTTCATGCGCTGTACATGTTTCGCCCCTGTGGAATGTTTTATCAAATAACTTTTTCCCGAAAAAAAATTAAAAAAATTATAGGTAACAAGTTTTTAGAAAAAATAGAATCAATTTATTTTCATGTTTTGCCTTACTCTTGGAATTCTCATCAGCTTCTAGCCAATTATTAAAAACAGGATCCAGCAACCAATACATTTAGAAGTTGTTTTTTTGCTCGTTTTAATTCGAGAGAGCTCAATATTAAATCTAGAATATATTAAATAATCCAATGTATTTTCACTGTGTACTATGGATTCTGCTGACATTGCAGCTACTTGAAACAAAATTATGATAGCGTTCAAAAGATTGTAAGTTTGCGCACTCTTGCAAAGATCAAAAATTATCTAAAAAGGGAAAATTTTCCTCGAGTTAGCACTACTGCGGCAACGTAGAAGCTTAGGTCTCTACTTGCCACTTTTAAATTCAGAACCATGTATGTCAGTTTTTTTATTACAAAAATTTTCCACATAAAATACACTGATCTTGATTAACCCAGATATGCCCAGGATTTTTTGGTTCCAAAAAACTATGTAAAATTATGTTTTCTGTTTACAATTACGAATAGAATACATCAGAAAAATGTCAAAAAAATCACCTGCTTTAATTTTTGAGAAAAGTGGTGTCCTTTTCCTTGACATTTTATTTTTCCTCTTGTTCTATCACTCCACTACACTCTCTTCTGATTTAATAGAAACCAGTATTTTCTTACTTCTTTCTTGCGTTCAGCAATTTGTTGACGCTTTCCCCTTTTTCCTGCCAGTTCGCGTTCTGCTTCCTACATTATCTGACTCCCGCCTCGCTCCCTACCACGCATATGTTTCTGCTTTTCTTCAAAGCCCTATCCCAATTTCGTTAAGCTTGGAGGAGCCTTCCAACGTCTTTCTTCTTTCATACCCGTATTTATAATTTTTATTCTCTCTTCTTCCGCCGGTCACGACTGACTTACCCGTCAGCCATGAATCCCTAGGCTCGATTTCCACCTTGGATTGGGGTTTATTATGAAGTTGTCTTCCGTTGAATTTTTATCCGCCACTGGAGCCGATGAGTCACAAGTATCGGTCCAACGGTATATCGGGTACGCTCCTTCGCAAGGACGGCGTTTTCCCGGCATTGATTTAGCTGGATTTGTCACTTACCCTTGACATTACAGAAGTGGGAGGCTCACCGTTCACGGCTGACCTTTCTGTCAACCACGCATTTTTTGGTCCGGTTACCTTAAAAATGGGATTGTCTCTACTTAGACTTCGAGGTCACCCACCGGTACCGCGGTATTAACCCAAATAGCAAAATAAGTTTGTGAAGTACTTGTCAAAAGTTTGTCATTAAAAAGTGAAAAGTGTCTTAAACATGTTGTTGGCAAGGTTCAAAAGTGTTTGTCAACTTTGTAAAATACTTGTGGCAAGTGTTCTACTTGACAAAAGACAAGTTTGTCACATACTTTTCATAGGTATTTCAAAAGTCTCTACAAGAAAATTCGACAAACTTGTGTCAACTATCTAGGAAGTGAGCAAAATGTTTGCCTCAAGTGTTTACCAAGGGTGTGCAAAGTTTGCTATCAACAAGATTGAGACAAGGTACTTTTCGATACGGTCAAGGACACGAAAAATTAATAATATTGACGTAAAACTTAAACATAATTTATTCATCTTAACAGTAAAAAAGTAACAAAGAATAAGTACAGAAACTATAATACAACACTATATTACATATACCTATACCTATTTAATATTTAATTTTACTTATAAACGTTATATATCCATATCATTTATATCTTCAGCCCCACCAGTTGATATTATTGGTTGCTCCAACTTTCTAGATGCCCGTTGTTCCCTATAAAAATATAGCATTTATAAAACAATCCATACTAAAGAGTTAAATATTTACTTTTTATATTTCCGGTGTTTGGCTTGAGACAGCCAGTCGCTAACCACTTTTCTGATTTCCTTTTCTTGAATTGAATTAAATTTTTTTATGCAACGATCTGAAAAATAAATTAAGTACATGCATTAAAAATTAAACAAGAACATTATTGCGAAACACGCATTTGAATATTGAAAACAAAATCAAATTTAAAACAATATCAAAAGAGAAAAGAAACAAAACTACTCACCAAAAACAAATTTATAAGTGCACGTTTTATCAAACCTTGGTTTGCACAAATTAGCTGCACTTGCTTTCCCGGACAATGAATATTCGTTTGCTAATTCATCCGTCATTAGCTTCCGAAGCAGATTGGAAGCAAATGTGCCAATATCAGTCCCGTCGCAATGGAATACGTGCTTAGACTGTAAAACATATCATAATCAGATTCAATAAATAAAATATAGAAAAAAAATTATAAAAAATCGATCTGAATACTAATGAAATGCATATAAGGTTACACAATTTGCTTTTTAATATTAGCGAAATGAATGTAATGTAATGAAATGAAAACTTACCTATTATTTTTTAGTTGATGTGTTCACAAAACTGCACTCAATCAATCAGCACTTTACACAGGTATTATATTAAAAAAGCTATCAACAACCAGAACAACGTCAAGTTCAATACTGTTTAAATTTTTACTCAGCAAGTGTCCTTTTTAAAAAGAACAAATGCAAAGTGCCATTGTTTGGAGAAAATCGTTACAACCCCAGGCGGTTACAGCAGGTAGAAAAACTTCAAAAGGTGCATTAGTCACCAAATTCTTGTCATTAGCTTGTGACCGACAACTTTTCCATTGCTTACTTTGTGGAAAGTATGTTATTGTCTTTCTGTAATAGACATACCTGCTTTAACCTTGCTTTAAATCTTACTTTTAAAAGTTTGCGAGCGACAACCCAACAGCAAATAACAAACAAGTATGCCACAAGGATTTATGCTATCTGGGAAAACTCCCGGATCTAACGGTCTATCGAGTACGCGACATCACACAAACAGCGTTTCCTAAGCATCGCTTTAGCTCGTGCAAAGCTTCGCCCTTGACACTACAGATGGAAAAACCCGCCGGTCACGGCTGACCTTCACGTCAGCTACGCATCTTAAGCCCGGTTGCCGCCGTAGATTGGAGTTTCTTACGACGTTGTCTCCCCTTGCGATCCCCCACTGGTACCAATATATAAAACCTTGTCCAACGGTCTATCGAGTACACGCCTTCACTAGAACGGCGTTTTCCCCGGCGCCAATTAAGCTCATGCATTCCCTTACCCTCGTCACAGTTAGTAGATCTTACAGGTAATTTCTGATTTACCAGTCAGCCACGCATCTTTCTGTCCGGTTGCTACCTTAGATTTTGGTTTGTTATAGGGTATCTGTATTTGAATCTCGCGATCCCCCACTGATACAAAGACATAAACCTTGATCCAACGGTCTATCTGGTACGCGCCGCCACCAGGACGGCGTTTCGCCGGCATCGATGTTCGCGTGACACGCAGATCTCTGTCCTGTTCTGTCTCCTTTACAGTAGAAACCCTTATTAGCAATTGGAATTTCTAGCCAACAGTCCATTGTGAGTGAAAAGTTGCCTATCCCTCAGTCAGAAATGTACTACCTAAAATGTATTTTAAGTCGTTACAAATTATTCTAAAGAATATATAGTAGAAGAATTAACGACTGAAAAGATTGAGAATAAATGAAAATAAACAAAAATGATTGAAAAGGGAAATAAAAGTACGGAAGAAAGTCTAAAAATGAAAAAACCAGGAATATAAGGAAGTCGACAAGTCCATAAAATAAGTTATGGTAACAAAGGATAAAGACAAAGAAACTGAGATAAAAGACAAAATATTAGCAGAAAATAGGGCATTTTACACAGACAGATGAAGAGCTTTATTCATATTTAATTAATTGCTATGAGTGCCTCCAAATTTAGCTTTGATATTTAACAGTCAAACTTAAACTTAATGTATTTTACACAAAGAAAGCTGCATAAATTAATCATGGCAACATATATATTTAAGTCGTTCGTATTTACGCTCGACACCAACATAAATTATTAGACAATAAAGAGAGTTACTTATGATTTTCCAGACATGCGATTAGCTAATGGCATATCCAAACAATCCTTTAAAATTGCTAAAAATGTAATTAAAATAGGTACATATCACAAGTAAATATAGTAAGTCGTCCAATGATATAAACAGAATGCGTCAAGCTTCCAAATAATTTTCACTATTAACATCGCAGTCTTCGAGATTAATCGTCCATTTTACAAATATCCCAAGTTGACCCCAAATAAGCTGTTTGTGTTTAATGCTTGAATCCGTATGTGTTCCAATTTATTGAATCAAAAGAAAGATACTTGAGAAACGTTTAACAACTCTAAAGGCACAGACACGTGAAAGTAATCCAACTTTCTATGATAATACGAGAAAATTAAATCCAGTCGTAAAACAGAACTTAATTCTTACCCCAGCGAAACTTTCACATGTAACACATAGAAATCAAAATTAATTTACCCATTTACAACGAAGATATACGATGTTTAAAAATAAAGATCTCATTGAACGCAGCGTTAGTTCACGTGCTGTCTTCCTCAACGTCAAACACAGAAGTGAAAAACAATTCTTTCTCATACGTAGAAATTACATTTACGTTCCGGGACAAAATTCATACAGCACGCAGTAGTAAGTCACTTTTCTCATGGTCATGACTTAGTCGAAATAAAATATACGATGAAAAAGAAATAAAGAAAAAAACTAGCGAGTTGATTTGAATTTTATGATGAAGTTAATTATTAAAATTGCAGAAACCTGTTCTTTACTTTAATACTTGCTTTCGCAAAACATTTGTAATCAGTTTAATATCTCTATTAATCATAAGTTAAAATCTTTTATTGTTAATAAGATATATATTCGTTTTGAACAAATCTGAGGTTGACAAAATTTCTTGTTGTTCTTACGATGTTTCTTAAGTCGGTCAAACAAGCATGTATGTTACCTTCGTCAAATGCCTCATAGCATAACAAACTGGGCTTGCAGCCTTTCGTCGCATTAACGCTTGTTATGCTATGCTTCACTTTGACATGTTACATAAATTGTTATTTTTGATAATCTTTTTGCTGAAACGTACAAATATAATTACAGGCTGTGAATTTTCATGTGTTTCCGTAAATCTTTCTGACATTGAGTAGAGAATCCGCAAGTTTTACAAACGAACGGTTTCACCAAGCTGTGGGTCAAAATGTGTTTCTTTAAATTCGTCTGAAATCGAGTAGAGAACCCACATGTTTCACAGAGAAACGGTTTTACAGAACTGTGAGTCTTTATGTGTCGCTTTAAATTAGAGGGATTAGTAGTAGAGAACCCACAAGCCTCACAAACGAACGGCTTTAGTGAGGTGTGAGTTATCACGTGATTTTTTAAATTCGCCCGGTATCTGGTCGAGTATCCACAAGTTTCACAAACAAATGGCTTTACCAAACTGTGAATGATCATATGGTTCTTTAAATTTACCCGACGTCGAGCGGAGAACCCACAAGTTTCACATTTAAATGGTTTTACTGAGCTATGAGACGTTATGTGCCATCTTAAGGTGTCTTTAAGTTTAGTAGAGAACCCACAAGTTTCACAAATTAACGGTTTTACTAAGTTGTGAATCTTTATGTGCTTCTTTAAATTCTGTCGACATCCAGCAGAGAACCCACAAATTTCACAGATGAAGGATTTTATTGAGTTGTGAGTGATCATGTGCCTATTTAGCTCACTCTGACGTCGGGCAGAAAACTCACAAGTGTCACATACAAACGGTTTTATCGAACTGTGAATAGTCAGGTGTAACTTTAAATTCCCCCGATATCGAGTCGAGTATCCACAAATTTCACAAACATATGGTTTCACCAAGCTATGAACAACCTTGTGAGTTTTTAAACTACCTTTATGTGCACTTTGAAAATCACATTGATCACATTTGTACACTTTTTTGGCTTCATGTAACAACATGTGATTATGTAACAACCTTCTAGTGTGGGTTGAATAATTACACAAATCACAATTAATATTTTGACGGACCACACTATGACACAATTCTGTTGAAGGTTCCTTGTTGCATACAGGCTCCTTTGTATTTATTTTATCTTTGATAAATTGCAAAGATTCAACTTTAATGTTAACATCAACAAATTCTTCTCTGATTGTTTCTTTTTTAACATAAGTTAAAACATCATTAAAAGGTATTGTTGGTTGTAAGTTCCTTATAGTAGTTTCGGTTTGCATGCATATTTGCTTGAATTGGTATATTTCCTCGATCGTGATCATACATTGGTTACAAGTAATCGGGTTGGGTGTGACATTTAAATCCTGGAAGGTAGTTTACACTAATTAATAGAATTTAGCTGGTTTGACTTACTATTTGTGGCAGAATGATCAACAACTTGGTTTGTAGCTTTAACTCATTGTCATTGTTAAGAAAATAATATTGGTCGGTTTTGGCTATTTCTTGTAAACAAATTCGACAACTGCTTGTATTTTCAGCCATATTATTATGTATCAAAAATACATAGAAGATCGTAACCTTTGATATCTTTTGTATAAACAGTAGCTACGTTGTTTCTCGATTCGTAAGGCAAGTTCATATTACAAATTTTAAGTTTAATTCAGGACCGTATTTTTATTTTGGAATTATGAATACAAACTTTCAACATATTTTTCATCATAAGTGACTTTAACTTTTACGACACTACGAGTGTTACTCCAACCACAATATAATTGTTATCAGATCCAGTAGGTTCACTCTTTGGTTCGCTCTAGGGTGTTTGGCAATTATGAATGATATAATCGAGACATATCGATTATAGCCCAATCATCGATCATTCGCAATTATAGTTTCGAAGTAATCAAAATAGCATTCGTTGGAAACAGCCGATGCCAATACGAGTCGACACAAACTCGAGATTCTGTGTCGAATCATTCAAATGATTGATTGATAAATTACTTACACGTGTTGTGAATAAAAATCATACCTATGCAACATTTATTTATGACCAAATTGTTAATAATTACTCTAGTAGAAGTCTTCAGGATCTCGTGAACTGTGACGCTGTAGTCCGTATATGTCAAAATGTTGCTAACGTTCGTCTTACAAACATTTGTCGATACATTTTTCTTAACCTATCGTTGATTTTATCGTTGTATTTGTTATTAATAAGTCTTTATGTATTGTTATAAATAAACTTATTTTCATTTAATATATAAATATGCAATTATTTTAAATTTTTATTGACGTGAGTATCTTTTAAATATCCTAACGTTTTTAAGATTTACATGACATCAAATTTTTTGACTTAAGGTCACAGTTCATGACATAATCAAAGGCCTATAGCACAAAATACATGTAGAGGCATTTCATTATGTCGTGAACTGTGACCTTGAGTCGAAAATCGGAATTAATATACTAAAAGTCAAAAATTTGACAAGTCTATCTGAATTCCAAAAACGTTAGTTTATTTAAAAGACACTCACGTTAATAAAATTTAAAAGTAAGCAGATATTTATTTATTAAACAAAAATTAAGTTATTTATAATAATACCTAAAGACTTATTAAGAACAAATACAATGATAAAAGCAAAGATAGGTTAGAAAAAATGTACCGGCGAATGTTTGTAAGACGGATAATAACAATATTTTGACATATACAGACTACAGCGCCACAGTTCACGAGATCTTGAAAGACGTCTACGATATTGTAATGATCTTGGTACAATATTTAAAGTTGGCTAAATGTTGCTTGGTGTAATAGATATATTCTTGATATTATTAAAATGTGTAATACCCTTGTTTATATACATTATAGTTAGACAATGAGATAGCTTTATATGGAAACAGATTTTTTAGTCATGTTAGATGGCGATAGTGAAAACAAGGTGATATTTAAATGCAAAGCCTCAAACCGTTTTTTGTTTGTTTTTTTAAAAAGATTGCAAACGATGGCGGCACAAGTAAGCTACTTACACACGCTATTAGTTTCCAGTGTTGTAAATTATCTATATAAATTTATATAGATAAATGAATCTAGATTCATATTTTTTATCTATTTATATTTATCTAGATACAATCAAAAATATATAAGTTATATGTATCTGTATATATATATAAGTTTTTATTTAAATTCTTTAAATAAAATTTATAAAAAATCCAGTGTCCCGTAAAATTCAAGTAACAATATGTATGTTTTTCTTCAGTAATTTACCACATTCCATAGTAGTTTTTCAAATGAACTCCATCTATCGTCATTACTACCTAGATTATTTCAGCTATTATCTGTTATCTATATAAAGTTTGAATAGTTTATCTATTATCTAATACTAGATAATTCTTGCAAGAAAAAAAATTTATCTATATCTATATAATTTAAAAATCATCTATTTACAACATTGTTAGTTTCGACATACGTGCAAAGCAATGTTTTACCAGTTGACTTGCTTTGATTCTTAAAGCTCTGAGTTTGCAAAAATAATTCGTACACTTGAATATCTGTTTATAAGCAAAATATAGAATGAATAAAATCCTACAAACGTTTTGATAAAATTATAATCGGTTGAGTGGTTTGCTTCATTTACTTTGATTAATTTTCTTTTCAAGCCGCAAGCCAACGAAGATGTGCTAATTTAATTTTTTTTTAAATTTTTATACTACTCAAAGGGCACATAAAATATAAATATACAAGCTTATTAGCACTTTAGAGGTATCTTTAGCAATAAATTCAGCCCGATGCTTCAAAGATTCGGACTTCAGAACCAAATTATTGATTTAAATTTTCGCATGAATTACTTACAGTGCTCGCCGCTTATCGGAATCACGGATAATGTTTTTAATCGGGTAATATCACTTTACTAAAGTAACAATCCGGACGCATGCTACTACATAGAAAAAATGCCGCTTATAGTAATCATAATTTAGGTTTATGTTATCAATTTATTCTCAGGTTTGTTTCTATACATGATCAATAACTTATTTTGTATGCATTTTTGAGCTGAATTTCACAATACGGTTGTTTAGAGTGAAAAATTTTATCATTGTACTCTAAAAATAGTTGTTTTGCATATTTATCTTACTTTAGCAGTGTTATTTATTTATTAAAATAATTTGATTTACGAAACGGCACATTATTTTAACATCTGTAAATAAGTTATCTTTGTGAATTAACTTGGAAAGCACGTGCCTTCTTAGAATAACAAATTAAATTAACTACGTCTTATGTGATAACATTGTTTTGTATTTATTTTTAGTGTCAGCAAATTTTCGAGAAGAATTGTGTAGTTCTTAGAACAGTGAATGAAGCATCATAACATTCATAACGTTGTTGTTTTTGATTTCGTTTTATTAACGGTGTCAGCTTTTTTAGACGTTTTATAAAAATTTTTTTGCTTGTATATACGATTTGATTTCACCTTCTAAATTAACAACCTGTTAATCACATACACGCTGTATGTATTTGCTGCTTTCTAACAAATAAGCATTATCATTCGGTTATTGTTATCAAAAACCTCAAGTCCCAACCTGATTCTATTAAGCAGCGCGCACTGCATAGTTAAAAATGCACGCATTCGGCCAGAAATAATACCAGCATTACCTACAATATACCAGATTTATTATGTCAATAAACAGAAACATGTAGAATATTTCTGTTTATTGACATAAAAAGACCATCCTTAGCTAAACATGCCTGCCCACCCAAATTATCTTTTATCATTTTTATCAGCATGTGTATTCATTAACTAGTTAACTTTAACCTAATTTATATCAAATTTGAGTAGAAATTTTGTAAATTTGGTAGTTTATTTTATTGTTTTGATCGCTCAAATACTATGAACAAATATATACAAATTAGAAACTGTACATTCAATTATAAAATTGTCTTCTATTAGGGGAATAATTATGTTTTTCAGAATACCAGTTGTTTACGTAGACCGAATTTCATAACATAAGTGTTATCGTGCATAGATATAATTTTCTTTCAAGCTTATTTTACATGTAATAAAAAAAGAACGTATGTCTTTTCCAAATCTCTAAAACTGTATCTTTATAGATCACTGTAAGAGAATATACTGATCTGTAACTTAGAAATCTGTAATATTAACAAAAGCAGCGCTAAATATGTCAATTTTGCGTTTGCATCCAAAACTACTCTTTTTGCATCCAAATTAATGTTTCCAATTTTAGCGCAGTCATTGTCTAACAATAATGTATATAAACAAGGGTAATACTAATATTCTAAAAATATATACGTACAATATCATTGATATATTTTAAAACCTTACAAATTTTTTCAAGGTTTACATGACATCAGGTAAATATTTTAATTCTAGGTACTAATTGTAAGATGTAAAAAATGTGTTTTAAATATTGTAAAACTACAGAAAAACAATGTTATAAAAATATGTACCAACAATATCGTTCGTGTATTCTAAACTCACAAATGTTTTTTCAAAGTTTAACTGACACAAAATATATATTATATACTTATGTATAGAGTTAATATTTATTAAAAGAACGGTTTTAAAATGAATGTTAATATTTATGTTTAATCAGTATCTAACATTTTCATGCTTATTTTTAAATGTACTTTTAAATTTACGTATTTATAGATGTTAAACGTTTTTTTAACCTTTTTTTTTATTTTTGCTAAAACCTTAACACGATGTTCTCACGATTTAAATATGCTTATTTTAAAAATTATTTTTATGTGCGTATATTTTAATAAAAAGTTATCCAAAATTATAGTATGTACATAAACGCAATTTAATTTTAAAAAAATTACACAAGAAGAATATGAAATCGATACATCTGCGTTTGAATTGAATTGAAAAAACAATTGCGTTATAACTAAAAATATAATAATTTTACAATAATAGAATACATTTGCTTCAAAGAAATTTTAGACAAGGTAATTCTGTTGTAAAATTACTATTAGTTATTTATGATTGTAAAGGTCATTTTTTCCAAATATTTTTGTCGCATTCTAAACGGGTTTACACAAAGTACCTTTCAGAAAATTTCGTAGAATTTTTTGCAACATCGAATATCTTAACAAGTATATTACCTGTTTTTGAGTACTGAGGTCAGAAAAAAGTTATATAGACCCTGAACAAAAACAAGGAAAGTTTTCTAAACTAATATGCATTTGGATTTCGTGTTTGCAGTTTGCAAAGTTTAAATTTTTATATCGAGTTTTAGTGCAACGTAATTGTGAGATACATCTAGAACAGATTAAAAAGTAATGTTTCCCATATACATTAGAAACAAATATTGCGACGACATTTACATCTTATATCTGCCATACATTGAAAACATATATTTAGAAGATATTTAGAACTAATACTTAAAAAAAATTATTTTATATAAAGTATTGACATAACATTACAATAAATGGCCAATAAGTGTGATATTTAAATATTTACCAGATGTTATTTACTAATATATTACGTATATTTTCTGCTACTAGGGTAATGAGTGGAAAGGTTAAACTGACGACTTCACGAAAAACATTTGAGTCACCAAAAAACAACCAGACTGTTTCAAAAGAACACATACACGTAGTCTCAGTAATTTCAGTATCGAAACGTACATGCGAACATAAAACGTAAAGAAAAATACATTTAATATAAAAATACTTTGAAGCAATACTAATAATTATTACTAAGGAATTATCTAAAATCAGAAGCACATCAATAAAGGAGATAACGAAAGCAGAATCCTTAAATTGGGTTATTTCTTTAGTCGTGGGAAAGTGTGAAAAGAAAAACCGATTTTGAAGTTGTTCGTTATAAAGCATCATCGAATCATGTTAAAAATTATTTAGTTCGAATTAAATTTAGGATACTACAAGAAAAAATGTATTTTAACATTGTTGAAATACGTATCAATCAAGTGTATAATTAACAAGCATAAATACATCATATCCTATAAATATATTTATAATATTTATTAAATATTTTAAGTATATTTTATTAAAAATTTGAATAATGTATATACAATTAGTGAATGTCATTTGCATATTCACAGAACATTCATTTAGAACATTTAATGAATATGCGCTAGTGGGACATTTAATGTCCACAGAATATTCATATAACAATATCTGTAGAAACTTTTATATTTTATAAACAATCAATATTTTTTCTTAAATATTCATTGGATGCGTTTTTGTTGTGTGGGTAACGGAATCTATATCTAAATACATTTTTATTGTATCTGAATGGTTTAGATACTTTTCCTTGCTCAAATTGTAAATTATATACGTTGTTAAT
The DNA here is from genome assembly GCA_035610365.1 of Aquatica leii. Taxonomy (NCBI): domain Eukaryota; kingdom Metazoa; phylum Arthropoda; class Insecta; order Coleoptera; family Lampyridae; genus Aquatica; species Aquatica leii. The sequence goes on from CM069438.1 coordinate 14,573,949, forward strand.
TAAACATCGCGGTGGTTTTTTTGTCAGTTATTATGGTACACCCTCTGCATCACAATTAGAAACTTTTTATTAGTTAGGTGTTTTATGGGTGTTAATGCTTCATCATCTCCAATAGACACTCTTTAGCAAAGATCTCTTTAGTGTTGGTGGCAGTGTTGCCAGATCTCTAGATTTCGCACCAAATTAGATGATTTTAGAACCCCACTGGTGTTTAAGATGTAGATAAAACAAGATTTTTTCCAAAATTCTACAACATAACCGCAATTACATAAAATCCCAAAATTTTTTGGATTTTTACTACAATTGGTAACACTGCGCTTTTATAAAATCTATCCTGAAATAGCGTCATGCGCAACGAAATGCGCGAACAGATGCCACTAACAAAAGTTAGCTTGCTTATTGTTATTTATGGTGTGGTGACACCGCTTCCACCTCTACCGACGTGTCCATCGCAAACATCGCCGATCCCCCGCTAACCACAAACGGCGGCCCTACTACTTCAAAACATCTCAGAGCAAATGCGGCTTTGAAAAGCGGAACCTGAAGCCGGCAAAAGCATTCCGAATTAGGAATTTTGTGCTGTCAAGACACCACCACTTAATGAGCGACTGAGGCTTGTTACGTGCATAAATAAAAATAATGCATTACCCTGTATATTGGTTTAATTAAAAATTACTTTTATATTTCTCGACGCCATCTATCGGGTTCGTTGGTCACTTTGTATTGAGTAGGCGATATCCGGCGAGAGACCGGCATTTTTGATTTTGACATCGGTCATATTCTAACCTATGTCTGCGTGAATCGAAAAATCGTTTTCTAAAATCATCCGCGTGTTGGGACACGATGGAAAATAGAAGTCTTCTTAACTAACTAATTTATTCACGCAGACGCCATGTGCTACCTCCTAAATAGGGGTATTCTGGTTGTACTTTAAATTCTACCAGGGAAAGTTGTGACTTCGTTACGATCGTGTGGAGTATTCGAATCGTCACCGGCCGTTCCACCACCATCTGGCCCATTAACATCGACAAATATTCTGAGGGGACGATGCTAACCTTTTATAAGGCCTACGAGTAGAACTAATTAAACCACAGAAAAGGGGTACAACAGCATTCGACTACCGAGTTGTGTTATGTGTGCTTGCTTTAAAACTTAAGTAACGATTTTTGTAGATCTTGATTTCGTGAGGCATTGGTTTGACACGATTTGCGATTCAAATTATTTACAGGATTCGTGTCGGGGAAAGCGCTTTCTTCGCACAAGTGGAAGTTCCTGTGTTTATGGTAAGTGATTTTATATGTTTTATTTCGTGGTCAACAAGGTCGCTCACGAAACTGTTGTACATATTAATTTCGTGGTTACGAACGTTATTGGATTACCATTTAGATAGTAATTTTTTTTTCTCTTATTTCGTGTTACGTATGCTGTGTACTACCAATACTTATTATGATATTGTAATATTAATGCCGTACTTATTATCATTATTTCGTGTATCTCGCATGCTGTATACAAATGAGATTTACTATAAACTCTACCTCGCTATTCATGTCGACGTAATTTACCTCTGTATTGTGTGTTGCCGATACTACGGACTTGCTGTAATGAGAATTCTTATATACCTGTGATAATCATCAACGATTCTAGATTAAAGTTATTATTGTGGTTACTTGTTCTTTTATGACAACATACCTTTCTCTTTGGATCGTCGTTATGTAATAACAAACGTTGGCTACTCGAACAGCCGAGTATAAGGATTACAAACCTAACATCGTGTTACAAGTGTTTACCGCCTGTCTTGAGCGGGTGTTACTGCTAACGCTGGCGCGTACAAACATAGGCTGGGTAGCAATGCGAGAAAACCCCAAGTCGACTAGGCCAACAGAAGCAGGCCAACTAGCTCCAGTCGTGAGGGCGTAGATAATAATTTTCTTTATTTTTCAAGAAGATTCAATTATAAGGGCGCCACCGAATTAACCTCAATTCGCAAACGTAACCCGGAACGTTTCCCAGGTCTGCGGGTACCTAGCACTATATTTCCGTCTATGTAAAGCCTACTAATATGTTTACCAACTACAAGCACTAAAAGCTTTCTTTTAAGGGTGGGAAAAGTTAAAATAGCAGTAAAAAGCATTAAGCCACAAAAGGAATATTAATTAAGATTTTAAAGCAAAATTAAATAAAATACAGATAACGCAGTTGCCTGTTTTCCGAGTATACACCTTAAAATATGTTTAAGCATAACAATAAAAAAACAAAAACGGCCCAAATCAATCTCGATATAAGCGCTTGTATCGTTACATGCCGTACGCTAATGAACTATATCTATCTACGCATAAATTTTGAAGGAATACAGGTAATTGTGCTTAACTAATAATAACTACGCATGCTCAAGTACATGCCATGCTTAACGAACTAAATTAATAAAAATAAAATTAAGAAAGTTTTATAGCTTATCTTGGGTTCCTGAATCTGCGGTAAATTAACCAGGGCTACAAGTAGCAAGAATTTAGGTTCCTCCCGTAGTAGCAGCAACAATAAAACCACCAAACATTAACTGGTTGAATCACGCCTACTATCTCTGACAATTAAAGTCCTTGCGTGGGGATACGACTTCCGTTTCGCTACTAAACTACCTAAAACGAAGCTAATGCAGATGCGCAAGACAAAAGTACAAACCATCGCTTACCGGAAACGGTTACCTAATGACATGCAAATTACAATACGCAAAAAAAACTAAGAGTAGCCAAGACAGTCCTTACAGAGTTATGATTTATCTAAAAGGTAAACGTGATATTACAATCAAAATATTAATATTTTTGCATGCAAGAATACTCGAACATACCTAAGGGTACTACTGCTTCGAAATCCGCTAATGCGAGTGAAGACACCAAAACTACTATCGGAATTCTTCATAAAAAGCAAGTAGTAGGCGAATTTTGAAATTTTAAAATCCCAAACTAATGGATGCATAAACAAAATGCGGCTGGTTCCAAAAATTCGCTGTTCTCGTGTTGTATATAAAGATGGCTACCTCTTAATGCATTTTTATCTTAAAGCATGCGTATAACGTAAAGTTGGTTTAACTTGTAAATAGTGTTTCACGTCCCGGAAAAAGCTTAGAAAATAAGTAATGCGTCGAAAATTATGGATAAGAATAATTAAACAAAATGATCGTAACACGGGACAGAAGTTACTTTGGGATAAGCTCTGGCGCCCTGAAACATCTTTTATATATTTCTTGGGAACCTACCCCTCTCACCGACTATTGTGAGTTGGCCGTGCAGGTTCGTAAAACCAAAAAGCTTGTAACAGGCTGGTCGTCCGGCACACGTTACTGATTCAATCTCCGAGTACGAGTCACCAGGAGTAGACAGATCGTATATATGTATATTTAAGTACCAATATATTATTAAACCATTATAGTTTCTTTCGAAAATCGCGCTTTGGCTTTATAAACGCGCCGCTATAGTCGATCGTACGGCCACCACCACGCCAACTAGTGATACAAAAACAGACAGTTTTTTAACTGTAATATATACAATATCCTATTTACTACCATTCACAGAACTACAAATTGTCTTAAGTTTACAAAATAACCAATAATAAAACATATCGAACAGATTGTCTAATAGACTCTAATCATAATTTAAATTTTCACTTGCATCATTTTTTTAATATCTTAAGAACAATCAGTTTACTAAAGTAAATGAATTATTACAGGTATGCAAAGGTAGTGGATAAATTATTCCGGAACATTTTTTTTCAATCAGTTTTTCTTATGCTTGTCAATGTAAATCATGTCTAGTGGAGCAAATGAAAAAACGCAGTATGCAAAAATATTCCTGAAGTCAATTGTGTGATAAGCTATTTTTATATTACTTTTGAAAAGATGTCCACTATATTATAGTCAGCCTCTGAATGTGAGTTCTGCAACCAGACAAGAGGGATATGTTTTTCCCACGTGCTATATATTATATATACATTGTTATCTAGTACTATTCTGTAAAAAACAATTAATTTTAAAAATAAGACGAACAGATAATTACAATCCACTATTTTTTGCATCACTAATACCAACATTATTTATATAATGTTTTCAATGTGATTTTTTTTTAAATTTTACAAGAAACAGAACAAAAAATAATGTATGTTACTCTCGTCGAAAGTCTCTAGCATAATTCACCTCGCACCGTATTAAGGTTAGTTTATGCTATGCTTCACTTTCGACACTTGTTATATAAATTACTTTTTTATACTGTCTTCATTAAAAACACGTAATATTCGTTTGTTAGTGTAGTTAGGTAATGGCAAAAAAACTCTCGAGTTGCAAAGTAGAAAATCGAAATCTGTATAAAACTATGCCACAAGTCATAATTATTATTTAAGTAGAAGCTTATCTAGTAAAAAATCTGTCTGAAATTTAGTTAAAACGTTCAAATGTTGAATTTGATAAATTTAATTAGTTTGAATATTTGTTTTCGCCGTATTAACGTTCGACATGCTTTTCTTTTGACGCTCGTTAAATGAATTACTATTTAGAATTTTTTAAATTCCTAAAATAATTACATAAAATTTATTAGGAACATAATTTTTACTGAAACTTACAACTATAACTACAAACTATGAATATTCATGTGTTTCTGTAAATCCTTCTGGCGTTTAGTAGAGAATCCACAAGTTTCACACACCAACGGTTTTACCGAGATGTGAATCATCAAGTGTCTTTTTAAATCCCCCCGCCGTCCAGTAGAGAATTCACAAGTTCCACAAACAAACGGTTTTACCGTGCTGTGAATAATCATGTGTTTCTGTAAATCTCTCGCACGTCGAGTAGAAAAACCACAAGTTTCACAAACAAACGGTTTTACCGAACTGTGAGTCAACATGTGTTCTTTTAAATGAGACGAATTAACAGTAGAGTACCCGCAAGTTTCACAGACTAATTGTTTTGCTAGACTGTGATTCATCATGTGTTGCTTTAGATGAGTCGATTTAGAAGTCGAGTACCCACAAGTTTCACAAACGAACGGTTTTACCAAGCTGTGAGTCCGAATGTGTTTCTTTAAATCATCCTGATATCGAGTAGAATAACCACATGTTTCACAAACGAACGGTTTTTGCAAACTATGAGTCCACATGTGTTTCTTTAAATGACCCTTGTTAACAGTAGAGTAACCGCAAGTTCCACAGACTAACGGTTTCATCTTGGGTTTTTCCAAATTGTGAATCTTCATGTGTTGCTTTAAAAGAGACGGTCTACCAGGAGAGTACCCACAAGTTTCACAGACTAACGGTTTTACCGAACTGTGAGTCGTCATGTGTTCCTTAAAATGAGATGAATTAGCAGTGGAGTACCCACAAGTTTCACAGGTGAACGGTTTTACTAAACTGTGAGTCCACATATGTTGTTTTAAATTAGACGGATTAGCCGTCGAGTACCCACAAGTTTCGCAGACGAACGGTTTGACGAGACTGTGAGTCCACATGTGTTGTTTCAAAGTAGACGGATTAGCAGTCGAGTATCCACAAATTTCACAGACGAGCGGTTTTACAAAACTGTGAGTCAACATGTGTTGCTTTAAATTAGACGATCTACCAGTCGAGTACCCACAAGTTTCACAGACTAACGGTTTCGCCGAATCGTGAGTCCTCATGTGTCGCTTTAATTTAGCTAAAGTAACAGTAGAGTGCCCACAAGTTGCACAGACGAATGGTTTTACCAAACTGTGAGTTTTCATGTGTGATTTTAAATTAAATGGATTAGCAGTAGAATATCTACAAATATCACAGACGAACGGTTTTACCGGACTGTGAGTCCACATGTGTTGCTTTAAATGAGACGAATTTCCAGTCGAGTACCCACAAGTTTCACAAACTAATGGTTTTGCCGAATCATGAGTCCTCATGTGTCGCTTTAAATTAGACGGAGTAGCAGTAGAGTACCCACAAATTTCACAGATGAATGGTTTGACCGAACTGTGTGTCCTCATGTGATTTTTTAAATTAGACGGAGTAGCCGTAGAGTACCCACAAGTTTCACAGACTAAACACTTTAGCGAATTGTGAGTCTTCATGTGTTGTTTTAAATTAGACCGACTAGTAGTAGAGTACCCACATGTTTCACAAATGAACGAGTTCACTGAGCTGTGAATTACCATGTGCTTTTTTAAATTCGCCCGGTACCGAGTCGAGTATCCACAAGTTTCACAAGCAAATGGCTTTACTAAGCTGTGAATCATCATATGGTTCTTTAAATTCTCCCGACGTCGAGCGGAGAACCCACAAGTGTCACAAATAAACGGTTTTACTGAGCTGTGAGACGTCATGTGCCGCTTTAAAATACCTTCAAATCTAGCAGAGAACCCACAAATTTCACAAATGAATGGTTTTATCAAGCTGTGAGTCGCCATGTGTTGTTCTAGAGAGTCTTTAAGTTTAGTAGCAAACCCACAAGTTTCACAAATGAACGGTTTTTCGGAGCTGTGAGTCAATATGTGCAGTCTTAGAGTGTCTTCAAGTTTAGTAGAGAACCCACAAGTTTGACAAATGAACGATTTCACTGAATTGTGAGTAATCATGTGCCTTTTTAACTCACCCCGACGTCGAGCAGAGAACCCACATGTGTCACATACAAACGGTTTTAACGAACTGTGAATTGTCAGGTGTATCTTTAAATTCGAGTGATATCGAGTAGAGTATCCACAAGATTCACAAACAAATGGTTTCACCAAGCTATGAACAACCATGTGAGTCTTTAAACTACCTTTATGCACACTTTGAAAATCACATTGATCACAGTTGTACACGTTTTTGGCTGTGTGTAACAACATGTGATTATATAACGACCTCCTTGTGTCGGTCGAATAATTACACAAATCACACTCAAAATTTTGACGAACCACGGCATGATACAATTCTGTTGTTGAAGGTTCCTTGATGCCTACAGGTACATTTGGATTCATTTCCAAACAGTCATCTTTAATAAATTGCAAATCTGAAAATTCGATTTTAATGTTATCATCAACTAATTCTTGTTTGATTGTTTCTTTTTTAACATAAGTTGAATCATCATGAAAAGCTTTTGTTAATCTTAAGTTCCTTATAGTGGTTTCGGTTTGCATGCATATTTGCTTGAATTGGTATATTTCCTCGATTGTGATCATACATTGCTTACAAGTAATTGGGTTGGGTATGACGTTTAAATCCTAAAAGATAATTTACACCAATGGATAGAATTCAGTTGGTTTCACTTACTATTTGTGGCAGAATGTCTACCAACTTGGTTTGTAGCTTTAACTCATTGTCGCTGTTAAGAAAATAGTATTGCTCGGTTTTTACTATTTCTTGCAGACAAATTCGACAACTACTTGTTGTATTTTCACCCATATTATTATGTATGATAAGTATGTGTTAATCCCAAGAATTGTATCCTTTGATATTTTTGAACAAACAGTAGCCACGTTGTTTTTGGAATCATAAGACAGGTTTGTATTTACAAATTTTAACTTCACCTCAGGACCGTATTTTTTTAAATGTAATTATGCATAAGTTCAATATATTACTCTTATGCAAGATTACTGTTAAAAAATACTTATAATATTGGAATAATTAGTAACAAATACTAGACCTTTTTCACAGGGTTGTACTACGTTATACTTCGTTTTAAACAACGTGGTTTCGAATTTTAACTTAAATTATAAATACAAATAATAATTTGATTCGTAGTTATCGTTTTTTATCTCAAGTTCTAATGAAAATTAAATAATTCTTTTTGGCAACTTATCAAATTAGGACGGATCATGTTACGCTAGTTTTCGTGTAACAAAAAAAAATGTGTGCCGTGTGGCGACACGACTTTCCTATAAGGAATGATGAAAAAATGTATTTTTATAAGGTTATGTTGTCATAAAATCATTTTGAAGTAATATGTTTGTGTTAAAAACGATTAGTAAATCTCCAATTAACCAGACTTTTGTGCAACCGGCTATTTATTTGTTCCTAAAAAAAATCGTTGCATCAGGATTCGAACCTAGATTATATAATGGAAATCACTTTAAATTATAAATTAAATATCTAATAAACTGTTAATGTTAGAAAAAAAAATTATTTGAATAAATTGTTAGGAAGAATTATCTTTATAAGAAACTGTAAAAATAATTCGAATAATTTACATTCGTAAAAAAATTATATAAGAAAAGCTGTTCAAAATGGCGGATACACCTACTTCCGGTATCTTTAACAGATCTATCTTTTGATAAAGCCGAGAGAATATGAAAATCCAGCTCTATACCAAATTTCAAGTTACTGTTATTATTATTATTATTTATTGATAATTGTTGAGCCATTCGGCCTTACAATGGATTACGTTCCCCTTACACCTTTTCCCTTTACATAATCATATAATACATATAATACATACAAAAATTTATGAAACTAAAATAACTTTCTCCAATAAATTATTCTAATCACCATCTTACTATTCTATTTCGTTAGACCTAACCCTCCCCTCTTTTCCTTCTTTCCTTTACTGCTTTCATCCAATCCCATCCCTTCCCTCCTCCCCAAGCAAAGCCTTCCTCCCCCTCATTTCTTCCCTTAGCTCGTCACACTCCTCACTCAAGTGCTCTATCTCTTCCCATCCCTCCCCACACAATCTACATCTTCTCATTACATCCTCTTTCCAATACTTATTTAAATTCTTCTCATTTCCACATCTAAACCTGGCTATAAGCCGTTTCTCTCCTAAGCTTCTCCTCCCCATCAGATACTTAGGAACCCCCCTGGACACTATATTCCCATACCTTACGTTATACTTTCCTTCCCTTATCTTTCCTTCCCTCTCTTGCACCTGCTAGTCTTTATCTCTTCTTACTATCTCCTCCGTATTTAACCTCCCTTCCTCTCTCCTTCTTTCCACCTCTTCTCTTGCGCAACCTCCTCGTTAGTAGTATAGTTTCCTTTCCTCCTGCCCATATATATTTTTGCTATCTTTTAACGTCCTCCTGCAACATTGCAAAACTTTACATTCTCTCCTACCCTTTATTGTCTCTTCATAACCCATCGCCCTTTTCCCTACTTCTATTCTAATCTTCTCTAACTTCCCCTCCTCCTCTATTATGTACCCCTGTCTAAACCTAGTATCCATTTCCAATATTCTATTTGCACCTTTTTCAAAAGGTTCCACTCTTTCCAACCCTATACCTCCGTCCCGTACATCATCACACTTTTAATCAATTTTTCGAACAGCCATCTTCTCTTCCCGATCTCCTTCCCAAACACTCTTTTCCCTAAACTCTATACCTGTCCTAATACCCTGTTACCCTTCTTTGCTAACTCCCTTATATGCGCATCATCTTTATTATCATACCTTAGCCTATATCCCAAATATGTCACTTCATTCCATGCCTCTATCTTCTGTTCTCCCCAACTTAACTCCTCCTTTTTCTTCCCTCCTCTCCCTTTTTGAAAAACTACCATCTTAGACTTTCTCACATTTAAACCAGAATCTTTCCTTTTCAGGTACCTCTTTATCGTATTTATCATACCTTTCATCTCCAACTCATTTTTTGCCACCATGACCATATCGTCTGCATATGCCAACACCCACACTTTAACCCCTCCCTCCATGACCACCCCACCACACTGTCCTCCCTTCAACACTTCTTCTATGTCCCCTATATACAGTGCAAATAAAATAAGGCTAAGAGGAGACCCCTGCCTTAACCCCTTCCTCGTCCAAAACACTTCACTAACACTATCCCCTATTTTTACCCTATTCTTTGTCTCTTTCCCTTCTAGTTTCCTCACTAGTTGTTCCTCTATTCCCTTTTTCCTTAACAACCACCATAGTTTTTCCCTATTCACATTATCAAACGCAGCTTCCATGTCCATAAAGAACGCGTATACCTTACCCCTTTTTTTATCCAGCTCTCCATTCACCAACTGTTTCAATATATAAACATTGTCTATTGCCCTTCTTCCCACTCTAAATCCCATCTGCCAATCTGGTAATAGACTTTTTTTCTTCCACTTCCTTTTCCAACCTCCTTTGTATAACAATGGCATACAATTTATAACTTACATTAGTGACACTAATCCCTCTATAGTTCTTTACCTCTTTTCTATCTCCTCCCTTATAAACCGAAAGAATTAAACTTTGTTTCCAACTCCCTGGCAATTCCTCCCCTTTCCACATTACATTAAAAAAATTTCTTATATTTTCTCTCACACTCTCCCCTACATATTTCCATTGCTCTCCTTGCGTACCGTCCGTTCCTGCCGTCTTTCTTAATTTTAGTCTATTTATTGCTTCCTCCATTTCCTCTTTCGTTATCTCCCACCCTTCCTGTATTGTATTTACCTCTTGCAATGTCACCTGCCCTGGTCCTTCTATTGTGCCCTCCAAACGCTCCATACAAATAACCCAACCACATCTTTAAATCCATTAAACCTCATCTCCTCTTACCTCTTCTTCTCTCCTTGTTTAGAAATTCCCACACTTCTCCTTTCTCTCAACACATACATTTTTAAAATTCACTTTCTTCCCCTTATACTCCTGTACATCTATTCTACCTTTCTTCCATCTTCTTCTAGCATTTTTCATCTCTGTTTTTGATTCTCTACATTCTCTATTCCACCACCTATTTTCGTTCCTCTTTTTTCCTTGTCTTTTCTCAAACCTTTTCTTTTCTACTGTCTTCTCCATTTCTGCAGTCAACTCCTTTAATCCTTCTTCCCCCCTACATCTCCCCAATTCACTTACTCCAACTTCATCTGATATCTTTCTATGCTTTCCTCAGTCCACACCTTTCTCACTCCCCATCCCTTCTGTTCCTCCTTATTTCCTTGCTCTTTTCCTTTTAAAATCACTTCCAGTGGCTGATGATCAGATTCCTCTTCATCCCCCACTTTAAACCTTTCTATGTTCTCCCACATCTCCTGACTCACTATCACGTAATCGATCACCGATTCCCCCTCCCTTCCATGTAAGTGTAGTCACCTCTGTCCCCCTCCTCTATATTTCCATTAAGAATTGACCACCCTTTTTCTTCACATATCTCCACTAACATTTTCCCATTCCTATTAACTGTCTTATTCATGCTAACTCTTCTCTTTACTTCCCCTCCTATAATCACTCCTCCCTTTTCCCCTGTTCTCGCGTTAAAATCACCCCCTATAATAATCTTTTCCTTTTCCTCCCCCTGTACCATATTTTCAAACTGTTCACTTATCAACCTCATATCCCGCCCATAAACTGTTAACACTATATATTTTTCCTTTCCTTCTCTCACCACGTAATTTTTTACGATCCCTTTCCCTTGCTTCTCGTCTCCCTCCTCTTCTTCCACCGACCAGTTCCTTTTTATACCCGTTAGTATTCCTCCCCTTGCTCTACCTTTACTTTCTTTTCTAGTTGCAAATTTCACCCCTCCGGTAATTTTTCCTTCCATACTTCCCAGTCTTTTTCCTCCAACCATGTTTCCGACATTCCCATCATATCAAAACCCTCTACGTATCTCCAGAAATCCTCTCCTTTATTTTTTATGCCTGCCACATTCCAAAACAATAATTTCACTTGATTCTGCATTTCCATCTCTTTTTCCTTAAAACTTGCTAAGCCAACATCGTTTGATCCATCCTTCCCTCCCCCAACTATTAGTTTTTTGTCCCCTTCTTCACTAAAGTTCTTCTTTCCTCATCCCAAAACCTTTCTTCACCTTCCACCCACACTTTCAAGAATCCTATTTTAATACTTTTCCCCTCTCCTTTCATCTTACTCGCCTTATATTTTATCTTCTTTTGTATTTCTATTTCCCTTCTCGTCATCGTCTAAATAAATGTTCGTACCTCTTAACCTTCTTTTTTGCTTCCATACATCTAACTTATCCTCAAATGTACCCATCCTTACTAATATTACACGCTCTGCTAGCTTTCTAGTTTCTACCACTGCTTTCTCTATATTTAAATCCTTCTTCATCCAATTACCCACTTGCTCCTTTTTTCCATCTTTCACTTCCATACATCTTATGATTATGTTTGTTCTCCTTTTTTCTTTTTCCGTTTTTTCCTAGCTTCTCTCTATCTTCTCCAATCTGGCCTCCAACTTTCTATTGTTTTCTCCCATTTCTTCACATTTCCTCTTCCATTGTTCATTTGTCTTTCTTAATTCTTCTTTCATCTCCTTTACCTCTTTATTATTCTCTTCCAACTTCTTACCCATCTTAATTTGTTCCTCTCTTATACTTTTTACCTCCTTTAACAGTTCTTTACACATTTCTACTAACTCACCATCTTTTCTCTCTTTTCCTTCCGCTACCGGTGATTTCCTTACTTTGGTGCTCTTCCTAAACACCTCCTCCACCGTAGCTTGCCTTTTTCTTTTTTCTTCAGACCACCCTTCCTCGGAATCCGACATAATTTCCTTGCTCCTCTTATCGTTACACTACTTAACTGTCTACCCTTTCTGATTAACGAAATGTTAATTATATTAAATTCACCAAAAAAAAACACGTATTTTATGAATACAAATGCAATATATAAACGCCGGAAAATCCACGCTGATTATTATATTATCTTATCCGCACGCCGCACCTTATTTCGTAATCAAAACGACTTCGTTATAAATGCACTACTGCGTTTATCAACCTTTAAATTTTTACTTAAGTTTTAAAACCGTTTAAACGCGTTATTTTAGATTTATTCAATTTATATATCTACACAACCTTCCTCTTTCACCGCCTAAACGTAACGTAAGTTACTAGAACTTTTGGTTCGGGAGTTATCGTGGGTACATCGTTACACACAGACACAAACACAGACACCCAAAAATTTTTTGTCAAAAATATTTTTTTCTGACTTAGGAGACCTTGAAACGTAAACTTATGCAAAAAAAAATATTTTTTTTTAAATCGTCGCAGGCAGGATTCGAACCTAGATTATATAATGAAATTCACATTAAATTGTAAATTAAACATCTAATAAACAGTTAATGATAGAAAAATTTTTTATTTGAATAAATTGTTAGGAAGTATTGTCTCGATAAGAAACTATAAAAATAATTCGAATAATTTACATTCGTACAAAATTATATAAGAAAAACTGTTAAAAAAGGCGGATACATTCACTTCCGGTTTCTTTATCAGACCCATCTGATAAAACTTGACATCTTGATAAAACCGAGAGAATATGAAAAGCCAGCTCTATACCAAATTTCAAGTTACTAGGACTTTTGGTTCGATAGTTATCGTGAGTACAACGTTACACACAGACACACACACAGACACCCAATTTTTTTTTGTCAAAAATACGTTTTTCTGATACAGGAGACCCTGAAACGTAAAATTCTTAAAAAAAAATGTTTTGAAAAAAAATTGCGAATGCTATACTCTCCTTATAGGAAAGTAAAAATTAAGCAACGGCTAACACAGTTGTTCCCTGGGAGTGAATCGCAGGCTTCGTGATGCTTAAAAAGGCGCCAAAACGATGAAAGACGAAATTAGGGAGATATCGTTTAACTCTACCCGTAGCTGAAAAAGAACAAATAACACGACAGAAGTGATAACAAAATATATATTTATTTTATCACAGACAATAGTTCCAAAGAGGACGAAGAAAGTACATAAGTATATTTACGTAAATTTTCCAATCTTTAATACATGGGTCGGACAAAATATAAATTACGCCCTATACTGGGAAACACGTTGTACAGTAAACTGGCCTAATCGGTCTAACTTTTACATTCGAAGAAGGAATGACTTTATATGCGTAAATTCAAAATCACAAAAGTATATAAAAAAATTGAAGACTTAGAGACTCAACGGACGTGCGGTCATTCTAACAATCAACATGACCAACGAAGTACTAATCATAAAACTAGAAATTGTAATACTTACAGTTAGGTTTTTTCCAGTAGGGGATTAGCTAATTCCGTACCTATATTCAGTGGTGTAGTCCTAATTATAAAAGTGGTTATACCGATACGCTCAAAAATGACTCCAGTCAAAGATTTTGTACATATTTATGAATTTTTATTTATTTTCAGCTCAGCTTCACTCCAGCCAGGGTATACTTAGACATATTTTGTAGTACACTAATGAACCAACACAACAACACTTCTAATTTCCTTTAATACGTCTAAATTAGTGAATTTACCATACAATAATTATACTTACTAACTATATACCTAATTAAATACAATTTCATAGTTTTTTCCATAACTCGCTAATTAAATTTTCTTCGCCCTTGCTCTTAAAAGTATCAACATGCCTTGATTGGTTATCTGTGGCACTTCTATGATTATTTTTCAACTTTCCACATAGTTTTCTGGATTAAACTGTTTTAGTGGTGGTCCATTTATTTTGATCATCATTAAATTACTTATATTTTCAATAAGTAACTTTGATCTCAATTTTGAACAAATTAAATTCATAGCCGAAAAACCCCGTCCGCATTCTGATGTGCTGCAGGAAAATGTGTTTATTACATGGCTTAGCTCATCCAAATCTTTGGGCACTATATCCTTTCTATCTACATATTCTCGCATTCCGTTCAAAGCCTTTCTGGTGTCTAAGTGAAATCTGCTACAGAGTCTTCTTATTTGCTGCTCTCCATATCTGATAGATAAATTGTCTGGCCAATACGTTTTATCCAAAATTTGTAGATCAGATAGAATAGTATCACATTTATCACTCATTAGTCGTGCTTTAATGTTATCAAATGCAAAAATTGTAAAGCATTAATTTCTTGTATTTTAGAGCTGCTTAAAGCCACCCCACGAAATATCTTACATTTTACCGCTGAAAAGGCTTCAGAAAAATTTTTATCCATGATCAGTTACATGATTCTAGAACCCTAATAGTACTTTTTATTATTTCGTCTGCTTTCTTCAGACTAACATTCCTTTTTTGAACATCCAGTGACAGATTGGATAGCTCATATATATATATATATATATATATATATATATATATATATATATATATATATATATATATATATATATATAAGCAGTTATACATTAGGGCTAATTTTCTTTAAATAACCTTGACTTGATAATTTCTCAGCAAAACTTGAGAATTTTTTTCTCCACCGTTGCACTTCTGTAATTTAATTAGATTTTCACGATCTGATTTGGCAATATTATAGGCAGTTCTAAAAATTCGGTTAGTGACTTCATCGACGCGCTGACTTTCCTTGTGTATTACATGTGCCAAGGCATTTGTTGCAGCCTAGTCATTTATTTCTATTGCGAACTTGTGGACTTTGGAATCTACGTGTTTTTTTATCTTGCACCGCAAATTACTTAATTTTGTTGCGCGCGGTTTTCATTTAACGTTGGTTCTATGTGACATTCGCACCACTCTGGAGCTAAACTGAGGCCCTGTTGCTTAAAAGATCCTAAACCTTTGAAAGATATTTCTCGACATATGCGACACCCGAGCTTGCCATTATTTGCTTCTAACCACGGATTGTTGTTTTTAAAGGTATTCCATTGGTTTTCGTTCTCAATAAAAGGATATATTGGCTGTTTTTTATTTTCATTGTCACTATTTTGAAAAGATCCTCGTTGTAACGTAAATGTATTGTTTGATGTTAAATTCTCAGCACTTGGTCCCGGTAACACACTTTCATCGTTATTATTTGACTGTCGCCTTGGCAATTTTATATTAAGAAAATGTAATAAATCTCCTTGCCGTTTATTCTGTAAACAATAAACCACTAGCACCAGCCAACTAACTACTAACCAACACAAAACGCAGCATTTACCTGAAGAAAATTACCGCCAAGAGGTCAAACGAAAGAGATATTAAATTACAACCTGCATGTCGGCGGCTACCCGATCTATCGGTCGGCTACGGGCTACCACCCACTGCTAATACCCTATGCACTTAACAATACAAAGGATTTGTTGTCAGCACGTCAAATTCAGTCCCGAGAACTCTTGTACTATTGTATTTCCGTAGTATAAATATTTTAAAAACTACCTAATTGTGTTGCTTAGCGTTGCAACAAGCGAACATGCAATAATAAAAAGATGGTTATACGCTTTTAGTCATGCGAAAAAAAGTTGTTATACGCTAATTTTTTTTGTGAAGTATACCTGCGTATACCCCCGACTACACCACTGCCTATATTACCTAAAACATCATATTAAATCTAGCACAAGACGTACATACGGCTTTAACACAAGTAAATTCCGTTTTTAAAATATCATTTGAGATAGCGAATCCGCAGCATTTCCCCTTGACTAAATGTAGTAATTGATGGTAAAAGTTCCTTCCAAAAGAAATCGCAATCTTAAAGTTTTCCAACCCCTTTACGGTGTGAATGGTTAAATTACAGCAACGTGACGCCATGGAAATTTTTTCGCAAATATTCCATCTGTTTGTTATATACACCGACAAAGGAAACGTGTGAGGGGTAAAGAAATCCGCCGTAGACAATATGGAAAGAATCAATTAAAACCCCCAATACAAAAAAAATGCATGTTCACGTAGAATTCCGTGAAATAACTTAATGATGAAATGCTTTTTGGGTCTAGGGGCCGCTAAAATAAAGTTTGTGTTGCACAAAACGTTACCGAAAGAGGAATGAATCTCGCTTTTAAAAGTTTGTCGCCAATAAAAAGTGAGCGTGTCAAGGACATTATACTCAAAAAATTTTAACTTACCACCTTTTTAACATAACAGTCAGTACAGAAGATGATTTACCATTATAGCAAACATCACTGCTTTTTTAAATCTTTGGTCAATAATAAATTATGTAGGCTTTTTTATAGTTTTTGGATAATTCATAGTAAACTACGCACGTTTCCCTTCAAATGAAATCTTATATTTTCCTGTGTTACATTATGAAAATTACTCTTAATTTTTAACACTTCAATAAAAGTGTTTAGTAAAATCCGCTTTTTTTCACACACGATTACCAACCTAACTCTTCTCGTCGCAAGAAAAGCACTTGCGCGCACTCTACCGGCAGGAACCACAATTCCCACATTTATGGATTTTGTAATGGATTCAAATCATAGATATCTTAATATATTATATATATGATCAGGGGTGGGCAGTCACAAAATACTTGTATTGAAAATACAGTATTTGAAATACATTTGTATTTTGTAGTATTTGATAAAATTTTCCTAACGTATTTTGTATTTGAAATACTCAGTTATGGGTATTTTGTATTTCGTATTTGAAATACATTAATAAATGTATTTAGCCCAACGCAATATTACAACAGGTTTTAAAATACCGTTCTGATTCATTCGAAAGATCTGGAAATGTTTGAACTGACTAACTTGGCAACCAAAACATTAAAACGATTTCCGCCATCTTAGATGGAAAATTTTTTCTAATTCAGAAAAAAGTCAAAGCAAAATGTTTAATGTCTAAACAAAAAGATATAATAATTAGTGGAACTCTTAAAGCTACTACAAATTTTAAGTTACACATGAAGGTATGTAATTTCAATTTTGTTGAATTTTTTAACCTTGAGTTCAATTACTGCGTAAATATCAAAAATTGCTGGAAGAATTTGGTAAACACAAAAACGAAAAAATTAATATAAAAATAAAGAAGAAACACAAATTAATAATAACCCATATATATATATATATTTGTATTTTGTATTTAAAATACATGTATTTGTATTTTGTATACTTTGAATAAAAACATAAAAGTATTTTGTATTTCCTATTTCAAATACTTTTATAGGAATATTTTGTATTTGAAATACTTTGGTGCATGTATGTTGCCCAGCACTGTATATGATATCTATGATTCAAATTATTTAAATAACCGACGATAATAAAGAAGAGCTTACGAAAAGATGAATGAAATTTGCTGTCTGTAAATTACAAGTAGTGAAAGTCTAAGAAATAAACAAGTACAATTTAAAATGATGACCACAAAACAAACCAAAAATTTTTGTATTTAATGCAAAATATGTTTATCTCAAACGTGATACACATAACATAACAAACATAAATGCGACAAGAGGACGTAGGCTGTTACGGTTACGTAACAAATACGTAACTACGCTAACAAACAAAAATCGACGTTTCTTTTAAAATAATTTTTAACATGATAGGTAATCTTTAACAACCTGAAATAATAATGCAGTCAATTATATAAAATTTATTAAATTAACTGTACCTATGTTTTGTTAAAATCCAAAACTTTTGTTGTCGAGTAAAACTATAACTACAAACTGTGAATTTTCATGTGTACTTGTAAATCCCTACGAAGTCTAGTAGAAAAGCCACAAGTGTCACAGATAAACGGCCTTAGCGAACTGTGAGTTCTCATGTGTTGCTTTAAATTACAAGGTCTACTGGTAGAATACCCACAAGTTTCACAGACAAATGGTTTTACAGAGCTGTGAGTCATCATATGTTTTTTTAAATCCCCCCGCCGACCAGTAGAATACCCGCAAGTTTCACAGACAAACGATTTTACAGAACTGTGAATCTTCATATGTTGCTGTAAATTAAAAGGTCTACTAGTAGAGTACCCACAAGTTTCACAGACAAACGGTTTTATGGAGCTGTGAGTCATCGCATGTTTTTTTAAATCCCCACGCCGACCAGTAGAATACCCGCAAGTTTCACACACAAACGGTTTTACAGAGCTGTGAATTGTCATGTGCTTCTGTAAATACGTCCGATGTCGAGTAGAAAAGCCACAAATTTCACAGACAAAGGGTTTTACCGAATTGTGAATCTTCATATGTTGCTTTAAATTAAAAGCTCTACTAGTAGAGTACCCACAAGTTTCACAAACAAACGGCTTTATCGAACTGTGAATCTTCATGTGTACCTGTAAATAGGTCCGATGCTGAGTAGAATACCCACAAATTTCACAAATGAATGGTTTCACTGAGCTGTGTCTTATAATGTGATTTTTTAAATTCTCCTTGTATCGAGTAGAGTACCCACAAGTTGCACAAACAAAAGGTTTTACCGAGCTGTGGATGATCACAGGTTTCTTTAATGTATAATGACGTAGAGCAGAGAATCCACAAGTTTCACAAATGAATGGTTTTACTGAACTGTGAATCCTCATGTGTTGTTTTAGAGTGTCTTTAGTTTCAGTAGAGAACCCACAAGTGTCACAAACATGTGGTTTTACCAAGCTATGAACAATCTTGTGAGTCTTTAATCCAGTTAGTTGGACACTTTGAAAATCGCATTGATTAGATTTGTACACTTTGTGTATCATGTGATTATGTAACGACCTCCTAGTGTGTGTGGAATTATTATGCAATTCTGCGTTTGAAGGTTTCTCAATGCATGCAGGTACATTGGTATTGATTTCCAAGCAGTCATCTTTGGTCAATTGAAAATCTGAAAATTCGACTTTAATGCTATCATCAACTAATTCTTCTTTGATTGTTTCTTCTTTAATATAACTTAAAACATCATTAAAATGTAGTGTTGGTGGTGAGTTCCTTATAGTTGTTTCGGTTTGCATGCATATTTGCTTGAATTGGTATATTTCTTCAATTGTAATCATACATTGGTTACAAGTAATCGGGTTGGGTGTGACGTTTAAATCCTAAAACAGAGTTTATACTAAATGATAGGATTCACTTGGTTGTACTTACTATTAGTGGCAGAATGTCCACCAACTTGGTTTGTAGCTTTAACTCATTGTCACTGTTAAGAAAATAATATTGCTCAGTTTTCACTATTTCTTGTAGACAAATTCGACAACTCCTCGTATTTTCACCCATATTATTATGTATGATAAATACGTGTTAATCCCAAGAATTGTATTCTTTGATATTTTTTGAACAACAGTAACCACATTGTTTTTGGAATCATAAGACAGGTTCGTACTTACAAATTTTAACTTCAGCTCAGGACCGTATGTTTTTTTAAAGTAATTTTGCATAAGTTTCCATATATTACCTTTTTTCAAGATTACTGTTAAAAAATACAGCGTGGTTTCGAATTTTAACATAAATATAAACATAAATAATCATTTGTTACCTTTTTTATACAAACATACTCTTATAACTTGAGATTTTGTCTTTGAAAAAATAATTATAATTTATACTTGTCTTAAAGGCTTAAAGCTTAAGAATGAGCCAATCAGAACACATTTAATCTAGCCAACCAGATCACCTTATTATTAGATAATTTTAACTTTACTGGATCATCATATTACGTTATGTGTGTAACGTGATAATTAACAATATTAAGTACGACTAAAAGACCAAAGTCGTATAACGGTAGTTATCTAACGCTTTTATTACCGTGTATAACAATAATTAGCTTTTTTAATAATAATAAATCAAACAATAAAATTATATTC
Organism: Aquatica leii; assembly: GCA_035610365.1. Classification (NCBI taxonomy): domain Eukaryota; kingdom Metazoa; phylum Arthropoda; class Insecta; order Coleoptera; family Lampyridae; genus Aquatica; species Aquatica leii. Next base: position 14,594,264 of record CM069438.1, read on the forward strand.
AAGATATTGTAAGAGTACCAAAATTCCTGTAAATATTTTTTTGTAATTATTTAATATTTAAAAATTGCATATTATGATTTTCCAGTAAGTTTTAGCAGTAATCGAGTCTTATGTCAGAGGCCACAAATTCCATTAGATATACTATATATGTCCACAAAATAAAATTCATAACTCAAACTTCCTCTTCTAAAACCCGCGAACAAAAAAATATTGCGACAGCCCGTTGGGGCTGTGATCGTCAAGCTACTCCTTCTCCTTTTACGTAGTATTTAGTTCGTTATACACTGTGTTATGAGGATTTTCTTGCAAGTTAATTGCTGGCGACTATTTCACCTGAATCGGAAGACGGATTGCAGGTCTCGATGTGCTAATTACAACATAAAATTAAAAAAGCCCCAAAACGGTTACAAAACATCGTTTAAATATATCTAAGACTAAAAGAGAACAAATTACAACACACTGCGGTTGTAACATGAGTATATTTTTATTTTATCATAGAAGGAGAGGTTATAAAAGAGAAGCAGTAGATTTACATAAATACGACTAATTGCTAGTATGTAGGTATAGATCACAGACAATAATGGTTTCCATTGGGCAACACGTCGTACATAAAATTAAACTTTTATATTCCAAAAGAACAAATTTACATTGGTAGAAATAAAACAAATGTGCAATATAACGATGATTTAGAGAAGCCAAGCGCACCCTTTAGTATTATATTACACAAAAAAAGTTTTATAATTAATTGTAACAAAAACTTGATATACTCGTACAGTCGTACGTGCAAACGACTGACAACGTAGATAAAAAAAATTAGAATAAAAAATACAATACTTACAGTTTTTTTCCTTCAAATTATACGGCTAGCTAGCGTCACCTTCCCCAGAATTTCTTAAATTCACAGAAATAAACAATGGCATAAATATGTCGTTATCACAAATAAGTTCCCTTCTGTTCATACAATCTATCAGAAAAAAAAACAAATGCGCCAAGTTTCCCCTAGATTAATATTGATATTTTGGTGAGTGGGCTTTTCAATATGGTTATAATTGTAGCAATTAATCGATATCCTTAATCAACGGAGCTGTAACACCTTTCAATTAACAGATGTTAATATTTCCGCATTAATGCAATTTTCAGAAAAACTTTCACATAAGAAGCAAAAGTACTACACATATTTATAACGTGGATGCGTGTGAATATTTAAAGATGAAAGCCCCACCGAGCGTGTACGTTAGATGATTCCTGTACCACAGACAACGGAAAAATGGTTTTACCCCAGTTATTGACAGCCACTACTCTGGATGTAGTAGCAAAATGTGGGCGAAACTTATACGGTACGAAAATCATACCAAAACACTTTCAACATAACAACTGCTTACTTACGAAATATGGAAAAGCTGTAGTAAATTAAACAAAACACACAGTAAAAAAATTAATCATGTTCGGTCCTCTTACTGCATGTTAATGCAAGATCATTACATAATTTAGATTTATCAAGCAACCAGTGTATGATTAAACATATCAAACATCAGAAAGTTAGAACTTCCCCAAATTTAAGTCAATTAAACGAATACTCAGATATAGCAAGTTTAAATCTCAACACACATAAACACGTGCACCAACAACTTTATTTTAACAGAAGAGTTAGTTAACTGACGGCCTGTCAGTGCGTACTGAGGTCCTAGTTACGGAAGCTATTAGTTGAGTGGCCGGAACAAACAAACAAGGGCCAAAAATACATATGTATAGTAAAAACAATAATATATCATATAAAATGTAGGGTTCAATGGCTATTACCCAGTGAGCAAATTGTAGCTAAAACCGGCTCTTTTAAAACTACTTTAGCTTTTAAAGTTACTCTTTAGAACACCTTTAAGTGGCTTGTGGAAAAACTAAAGCCTCCATCAAGCGTTTAAGTAGCTAAAAATTCCGCAGTTATGTAGCTGTTAGAGAGCTTCTTTAATGCATTAAAATCGGGCTTATATAGCTATTTGTGGTACTAGCAAAGCATTAAAGAAGCTGTAAAGGAACCGTAAACCACCTTTCGGAAATAACTGTGGTGCTTAAATAGCTTTATTTTACTTCCTTTAAGTAGCTTAAAAAATAACCAAAGAAAATAAATTAATTACTTATTTTACACTTCTTCTCGTTTTGTCCTACGTGTTTTACAGGTGTATTTTTGTTATATATATTTTAAAAACGCAAATTTTACTTTTTCTCCTGGTCAGATTTGAACCCGCGGACCTCCTACCTAATGGATTTGTCATCATTAGATATTCCAACTGAGCTATCCTACAACATAAATGTTACTTTCACGAACTGCTTAATATTTGATAATCTGTTTTACAATACGAAAAATATGGGCGTTTTAAATCATAGTTTTAGATTTTAAATTTGAAATCTAGTTTTTATGTTTTAACCAGTACTGTTTATAAGAAACTTGCTGTAATATGTTATAATTTTCCATTTTTTTAAGTATTTATTTTTGTGTGTGTGTGGATTGTTTGCTTATATTTATAAGGGAATAATATAAAACATAGATTAAGTGTGGTTTAATTGGTATGTGCTTCAATAAATGTATGTTGTTTTTTTATCCGTTACAATTAAATTTTAGGTATGGTAGTTAAATAAGGATCAAGTATCATTTTATTCTATTTCTGTTTCGACACATATTTGATGTGCATAAAAATGAACTCTCACAACAGCACAGAGACTACGCTGTAATTTAAAGAGAAAGTTTCACAAAACCGAAATAAATTATTAAGATAAACCAGCAGTATTAGAAGTTGTTACCTATCTAAGCTAGATACCATCTCAAATATGAGATTTATAAGGGGTTGATGTATTTTTATGGATTTTAATTATAAACAAACACAATTTATTAAATTTTTACATAACATTAGATAATAATTATTTTGACAGAGGCCATCTTTATAATTATAAAAAACAGTTTTTATCAACATGTAAAAAGGAAACATTATTATATGAAAATACAAATTCACAATACCCCCTCTTATTGAATATAATAATTATTCTATTCTATCTATTTATTGGCACTCTCTCAATTCCAAGATTACTTATCCTTTATATATACATTTGACACACTTAAGCTAGAGATACATTCATTAAATTTCACCCTACCTAAAGGTTTGGTCAGTGCGTCCGCAGGCATCTTTGAAGTTGGCATGTAAGCCAAAGTTATACTTTTATCATAAAAATTTTCTGACTCCATGGCCCGTTGCCACATTTGCTTATTTTCACTTGACATGGCCTCCTTGTAAGTTTCCGGCTCCTCATCATTCATCCCTACACTATAAAGAACGTGATCAGGATATTCCTTTGCTACTCTGTCCCTCAAAGGGTATCGCCTACTTACAACTTGACCCTCATCTGCTTCATCAGAAGTTTCAGGTAACTCACCATCACTATCTGACAAGTCACTACTTTTATTCATATCAGAAACTTCGACATCTGAATTATTTTCAGTTAAATTTTCAGTTAAGTCGCCCTTAGGCACATAGTTTTCTAAATAACTAATGACATTTTCAATGTTAAGTGGTTCTATTTTGTTATTCTTCCACGATTTTAAATTGCTAAGTGACATATTCTCAAAGAAAACTACACTTTCCGCTAATGTAATTTTACTCGGCACACTAGGGTCTACTAACTTATAACCTTTCATGCCCTCTGGGTAACCAACAAAAATTTTTGCTTGAGCCTTAAAATCCCATTTCTTTCTTTTCTCCTTCGGAATGTGCACAAAAGCAATACAACCAAAGACCTTGATACGAGTTAAATCTACTTTGTTTCCACTCCATTTTTCTTCAGGAGTACAACCAACTAACGCCCTTGTGGGTGACCTATTCTTTAAGTATATTGCCGCCTCACAAGCATATTGCCAATAATGTTTTTCTAACCCACTATCGCTTAGCATACTCTTAGCCTTATCAACTATTGTCCTAACTGACCTCTCAATGACCCCATTTTGTTCATGATCGTAGGGAACCGATTTTTCATGCTTTATACCATTATTACGTAGAAACCCCTCAAGTTCCTTGTTCACATACTCGCTACCGCAATCAGTTCTGAGAGCTTTAATTTGTAGCCCGGTCTCTTTTTCAACATTGGACTTGAATAATTTAAAATAATATCCAACTTCATCTTTTGAACTCAAGAAATAAGCGAATATTTTCCTAGTATAATCGTCTTCAAATAAAAGCATATAATTTTTACCTTGAATTGACTTTATATTCATTGGACCCACGACGTCTGAATGAATCACGAGTAATTTCTCATTTGCGCGCCGTCCACTAGCCTTAGGAAACGGGGTACGAGTCATTTTCCCTTCAACGCAGGGGATACACGGTTCTGACTCCTTATAGTTAAAATCCATACCTACAGATAACTTATCTTTTAGTACTTTCATGCTTTGACCACTCAAATGTCCTAGCCGTCTATGCCAAAGCATCTGATCTTTTTCACTTTTAACTATAAAACAATTATGTGAAACCGAATCTAAATTTTTAGGTATAATATTTGGTTTTTCTAATTTTTCTACTGTTTCTAATTGGTAAACACCATCAGTACACCTAGCAGCCGCAATGACCTTGCCTTTTACAATGACATTGTCTGCAGAGTCAATATTGCAACCTTTTGAGTCGAACACAACAACATTGTTATTTTGTACTAATTTACTAACCGACAAAAGGTTTGCAGACAAATTTGGGACATATACAACATCATTCATTTGAACTTTAACGCCACTTTTTAGATTTACAAAAATATTTCCTTGGCCCTCAACATCAAGTTGCTCATTATTAGCAATAGTTACAGTTTTATAATTTGTATTGCTATTAAAATTTTCAAATAAATCTTTTGACTTGGCAAAATGCGTCGTCGCACCCGAGTCAATATACCAACCCCCTGATTCTACTTTTACAGATAAAGCATCAGTGAGCCAATTATATGATTTGTCCCCTTTGCTACTAGAATTATTAGTCTGATTCGTACTTACAGTACTTTTCTTCTGACCGTTATTATTATTTTCACCTTGTAGCCTGTTCCTCGTCTTGAACCAACAGTATTTAGCCGTATGACCAGCCTTCTTGCAGTGAAAACAGGTTTGACGAGCTTGATATCCTCCTGAGGGATTATTGGGTCTTCTCCCCATCGCCTCACCTCGTCCTCCTCCACCCTTGGCTGCAAAAGCCGCACCACTTTCATTAATTTCCCTGCGAGTTGCTTCTCGTTCTCTCGCCTCCGCAATAAGTTTTGATCCTACGTCATCAGCTGTAACACCTTTTAGATTGTGTTTTATAACAGTTTTAAATGCCTCATATTCAGGAGAAAGGCCTCTTAACATTAAAACAGTTGTTAAGTCATCATCTATTGGTTTTCCCATTTCTTGCAACTGGCTAGTTATTTCTTTAAATTTCAACACATAACTATCCATATTATCTTGAAGTTTTATCTCCAATAATTGGTCTAGAAGTACAAGTCGTCTATTTATTCCTTTATCATCATAATTTTTTATTAAAGTTAACCATGACTCAAAAGCTGACTTTGAATTTCTAACCAGAAGTTTTGGACCATTTTCCAAGCTAAGTGCAATTTTCGCCCTCGCTCTTTGTTCTTTCTTTTTATCGGTACACAATGCATTTCCATCTTTGTCTACTTCGATACAATCATACAAATCTTCATGCATTAAACACATTTCCATATCATACTTCCAACTTTGATAATTTTCAATCCCTTTTAATTTAGTAATATTTGGTATTGAACTTACAAAAGTAGACATGGTTTTTAGTACTTGTGCTTGTTCTTGATTGTTCACTTCACTTCCATTTAATCCATCCATATTTCTGTTTGTTTATTCATTGAATATATTAATCACAAACTTCATGTTTAACTGGGCCCATAACCTGATGTATTTTTATGGATTTTAATTATAAACAAACACAATTTATTAAATTTTCACATAACATTAGATAATAATTATTTTGACAGAGGCCATCTTTATAATTATAAAAAACAGTTTTTATCAACATGTAAAAAGGAAACATTATTATATGAAAATACAAATTCACGATAGGGGTGTGATTCGTAAGCATATTGGAGATGTTTTGCACGAAAGAAAGGATACGAAAAAAATTTAAGTAGTACGCAGTACAATTAGTTTTCAAACAGTGCACGTACTTATACTAAGTGATTAAATAAATAACCATTGAACGTTTGATTATGTGAAAACTAATCGTACTTATATTTCTTACATAATACTGAAAATCGACAAGACACGAACAACTGAATTAATAAAATATTTGACCTTCCCCTTCTTTTCTTTAGAAAACTTTTTCAAATATCTTCTTGACTGTGTAACGGTAGACCAACTATTACAAATGAATCTTTTTTTATGAAATCACAGTACAATTTGTCAATAAGGATTCAACATTGGTCATTGATTTTGTATTGGCAAATAAAAACCTCACTAAAAACACGTCTAAGATCACAAAATCCTACGAAAAAAGTAAAAAGAATAAGTTAAAGCTAATGAAAACAATGTAACAGCTGGTTCTGTTTGTCCCAATTTTTGTAAGCTCTCCATTTTGTAAATATGAATGACAATAAATGATTAATAAAAAAACAACAGCTACTTTAATGTAACAAAGTCAACTTTAAGAAACAATAATACTAATAAAGAGGCATTGTTGAATGCTCTTGAGAAGCTGTCAATGAAGTAGCTGTTTAAGGGTGGTAAAAAACTTTATAAGTGGTTCTTAAGTAGCTGAGAAATTTTACATTGGTGCTTAAGCTCTAAAGAAGTTTCTTAAGTTGCCAATTAGCTACTTAAGCCAATATCACTTCCTAACAGCCATTGAGTAGCCTAAAATTCCACAATAAAGTAGCGTTTTGCTCACTGGGTAGGAAGCAACCTACCGCGACTTTAATACATAAAATAGGCAATTGTGTATTATGCGTAATTTAGAATTGAAGTCAGAAATTAGCACAAATAACATGCAAAAAAATGATTTAACAGATTAACACAAGTTGATTTTAAAACACGTCAAAGATATACAAATAACAAAAAAGCAATGAAGTTTATAAATAGCTTTTTTTTACAAACAAAGGAACATTTGCACAAGTAAAGCCTTTTTCTTTAAATAATTTTCAAATTTAAGTATAAAATAGTAAATTACTGCAGTCAAATTTATTACGCTTACGGCCGGTTGCGCCAACACGACTTAAACTTAAGCACTGCTTAAAAATAATCGTTGTTATGATTTTAACAATTGTTTTTAAGCTTTGCTTAAGTCGCGTTGGTGCAACGGGCCATTAATGTTGTGTCTAAAATTACACATAAATCATATAATAAAATAAAGAAAATAGTGCGAATTTAAATTACATTTCAATCAATTCTTTAAGGCATGTCGATTTAGTAATTTTAAGTTTTAATTAATAATTTGTAAAAAAACATCATTTAATAATTCTAAATAAATTAATTTTGTAATGTATCATACACATAATAAAACAATTGATCGAAAAATTAAATGTCCGCCAATACGTTTGTTTTACCAAAACAAAGAAAACATGTAATGTTTCCATAACGCTTCCGCAGACGACGATGCGTACGTAATTTCGCGCCTCTTTAATTGGACTAAAATTTAAACTGGATCATCTCAAGTTCTAATGAAACTTAAATAATTCTTTTTGGCAACCTATTAAATTGGGACAGTACAGATGATTTACCATCTTAGCAAACCTCACTGCGTTTTTAAATATTTGGACAATAATGAATTTATTTATTCAACTTTAAATTATTTAAATAACCGACTATAATAAAGAACTTGAGGTACATAACATAACAAACGTAAATGCGCAAGAAGACAAACAAATATCGAAGTTTCTTTTTAAAAAATGTTTAACATGATAGGTAATCTTTAATAACCTGAAATAATAATGCAGTAAATTATATAAAATTTATTAAATGGTAAAATGAATAACTTTTGTTGTCAAGTAAAACTATAACGAAACACTGTGAATTTTCATGTGTACTTGTAAATCCCTACGAAGTCGAGTAGAAAACCCACAAGTGTCACAGACAAGCGGCTTTACCGAACTGTGAGTTCTCATGTGTTGCTTTAAATTAAAAGGTCTACTAGTAGAATACCCACACGTTTCACAGACAAACGGTTTTATGGAGCTGTGAGTCATCGCATGTTTTTTTAAATCCCCACGCCGACCAGTAGAATACCCGCAAGTTTCACACACAAACGGTTTTACAGAGCTGTGAATCGTCATGTGCTTCTGTAAATACGTCCGATGTCGAGTAGAAAAGCCACAAATTTCACAGACAAAGGGTTTTACCGAATTGTGAATCTTCATATGTTGCTTTAAATTAAAAGCTCTACTAGTAGAGTACCCACAAGTTTCACAGGCAAACGGTTTTACTGAGCTGTGAGTCATCGTATGTATTTTTAAATCCCCCCGCCGACTAGTACAGTACCCACAAGTTTCACAAACAAACGGCTTTATCGAGCTGTGAATCTTCATGTGTACCTGTAAATAGGTCCGATGCTGAGTAGAATACCCACAAGTTTCACAAATGAATGGTTTCACTGAGCTGTGTCTTATAATGTGATTTTTTAAATTTCCCTTGTATCGAGTAGAGTACCCACAAGTTGCACAAACAAAAGGTTTTACCGAGCTGTGAATGATCACATGTTTCTTTAATGTATAATGACGTAGAGCAGAGAATCCACAAGTTTCACAAATGAATGGTTTTACTGAACTGTGAATCCTCATGTGTTGTTTTAGAGTGTCTTTAGTTTCAGTAGAGAACCCACAAGTGTCACAAATAAACGGTTGTACTAAACTGTGAGTCAATATGTGTCGTTTTAGAGTGTATTTATATTTAGTAGAGAACCCACAAGTTTTACAAACATGTGGTTTTACCAAGCTATGAACAATCTTGTGCGTCTTTAATCCACTTAGTTGCACACTTTGAAAATCGCATTGATTACATTTGTACACTTTGTGTATCATGTGATTTTGTAACGACCTCTTAGTGTGTGTGGAATTATTATGCAATTCTGCATTTGAAGGTTTCTCAATGCATACAGGTACATTTGTATTGATTTCCAAGCAGTAATCTTTAGTCAATTGAAAATCTAAAAATTCTACTTTAATGTTATCAACCAATTCTTGTTTGATTGTTTCTTCTTTAACATAAGTTAAAACATTATTAAAAAGTATTGGTGGTGAGTTCCTTATAGTTGTTTCGGTTTGCATGCATATTTGCTTGAATTGGTATATTTCCTCAATTGTGATCATACATTGGGTACAAGTAATTGGGTTAGGCGTGACGTTTAAATCCTGAAACGTAGTTTACACTAATCGATAGAATTCACTTGATTCTACTTACTATTTGTGGCAGTATGTTCAACAACTTCGTTTGCAGGTTTAACTCATTGTGGTTGTTAAGAAAATAATACTGCTCTGTTTCTAATATATTTTGTAGACAAATTCGACAACAATTTGTTGACTTTTCACCCATATGTTTAGTATTAAAAATATTTGATAATCGAAAGAATTGTATATTTTGATATTTTATAGATTTTTCCCTACAGTACGTACAGTAGACACCAGGCAACAGTATTGCCAAATGACTTTGTTACATTAAATTTTTTTCTTATGAATTTGCTTAGTTGGTATAAATGCTAACACGCTACATTCCTCTAAAACATACGGATTATAAGATATAAGTTCAAATCAAGCGTTCAAACAGGATTTCCCCCACAATTTAAATATACCCGCAAAATACTCGAATAAATTTTGTGAAGTTTCACTACAATTGGCAACATTGCCAGGTAGTTGACATTTTTCAAACAGTAAGTCAGATTGTTTTTCAAATTACCTCAGCATCTGTATACACCATTATGTCATTATATTGTTTCATTATACTAATTCTACACGCATTATTCAAATAAGTAAAACAAATCATATCGTAAATTTACCGCATCTTCTTACTTTGGCCTCTGCAAATTTAATCTTTGGTTTCTATACTGTGCCTGCAAATTTAGGTTCGATATTTAACAGAACCAAGTACTTGGCGCTAAATGTGTACAAGGGGAGAATGGGGGAATCGTGGTCAGCAAGACAGAATCTTTTAATAGACAAGAATAAATAGGGTCGCGACATCTTCGAAATTGTATTAGAAACCATTCAGTTCATAGTAAGGTAGCAGATTGAGCGTTAGTGTTTTCCATGTGCATAAATGTTAAAATGTGAGTGTGAATTTTATATGTTAACAATTCCGCATTTGTTAAGTTGAAGTCGAGGATTGTTTTTACTGAAGGTATCTACATATTCCTTCTTTGGAATATTTTATTGTTATATGTTTCCAATTTTTTATTTTCTTGCCACATAAAATTATCCACGTATTTGTGCAACATCGGATAATGACGGTCACGTGACCGCGATTACCCCTCACATGACCGTGATTACCCAACAGTGGGTTTTAGGTGACGTGAGTTGACGTAAGTCGCCCCTGCATCAAGGTTTGTGTATAAAACTAATTGCATATGGTGTATTTATTAGCCTATACTAATAGTTTATAATTGACAGGAGTGACTTAAAACGAATACAGTTAATAATACTTTATTGCCTACTTTGTTCGCTTTCAGATGCCTAAAATTTAGAAAAGAACAACTGAAAAGCCACAATGATGGATATGTCCAATGCAGTCAATAATGGTATAACTCAAAGAAAAGCAGCGTCGAAATTCGGAATTCCTTTTACCACATTTCAAGAACGACTAAAGAAGCTAGGACAAGGAGGTCTCAGCATAAGTAGAAAATCCGTTTTCACCAAAGTTCTAGAAGCTGAAATAGCTGCCCATCTCAAAACATTGGCAAATATGTATTATAGGCTAACTCCCATGTAGTTGCGCCAATTTGTTTTTGAATTTGCTGAGAGGTTAAATTTGCAATTTAGAGAAAGTTATGGATCGATATAAATTCCCACCACATAATATATACAACATGGACGAAACCGGCTATACTGACCAGGAAACCAGTAAAATATTAGGACCAAAAGGCCAAAAAAGGTCGGTGCTACAGTAGGAGGATTCGTGCCACTTATGTTTATCTACGCGCGTCAAAGAATGACTCCTACTTTAGAGGTAAATGGACCACCTGGATCGTTATACACTTGCTCCAAGAATGGCTGGACGAATGAGGAACTTTTTCTTACTTGGCTAAATCATTTCCACAAATATGCAAGTCCAAGCGAAGAAGCACCAGTCTTCTTCACTTCTTGTCTTAGACAACCATGGCGAGGTAACAATATAGTGATACTTTCACTACCTCCACTCTCGTCAAACCGAATGCAACCCCTCGATGTCAACAGGCCTACAACAGAGAGTGTGATTTGCAACCGAAAAGCAAACCTGGCAAACTCGTCACTGTTTATAAGCTTGCTGACTTATTTAATAAAGCATATTCAAGCTTTGCTGTTATTTCTAAAGGAGTGTCGGGATTTTCAACGACTGGTAATTATCCAACATATTTTCAAATGAAGATTTTTTTAAAGGCTAGAAATGAAGGAATATTGGCTGAGGATAATTTTTCCCAAACTAGAAACGAAGATGATATTTTAGGAATGCAACCTGCTCAGACCGAAGCAACAACTGATCGACAGCAGTTAACAATCGAAATAACTGACTGATCAAAAAATATCTTCAGTTTCTTTTGATGATCTCTCCCCCATTCCAGGACCTAGCACTTTCGTCACTTCGAAGACTACAAAGAAGCAGCATTCCAAAATACTGACAGATGTATCAGAGAAATCTGCGTTTGAAGATAAAAAAGAAAGAAGGTTACGTCAACAAAAGGTAAAACCACAAGGAGGAGTGAAGAGAAGAATATATGAAATCTTCGACATAAGATCTACGAATGTCTTGCGTAATTCCAAGAATAAGCGTCTAGATTATGAAGATTCATCTTCAGATTCGTCTGATGGTGAACTTCTATATCTAGCTGAGGATGAAGACGATTATCCTCAAAAAACAGGTTTTACATTAGAAAAGCAAACGGAGTTGAAAGAAAACGATTTTGTTCTTGTAACTGTTTCAAATAATAAGACGAAGAAAGAGTTGCTGAAGTTATGAAGATTCGTGAAAATAAAATTGTAGTGAAGTTTATGCGTTCTCACAGAGGCCAGTGGAATATTTATATTTTCCCTGTAATAGATGACATAAGTCATGTTACTCGATCAGATATTGTGGGTAAACTTACACTGTATGAGAAATTTAGATATGGCAAAATTAAATTTAATTAACTGAGTCACAGATACTGGCAAAAAATGTACTTGTTTTTTATTCACGATTGATTTATTTTCAGTGTATGACCGTTATTACCCCTCATCCCTGACCGCCATTACCCGACTCATAGGACAATACTCAATGCTACATTTACCTTTTTTTTGTAAGGAAAATATTTGATTTAGGGCTTCCAGATCCCATGTTGTTAATGCCTAATTATTTCTAGCACATACAACCTTTAAAATTCACAGATTTGTGGGATTAATAACCAAAGTCCCTTAGGTGACCGCGATTCCCCCATCCTCCTCTATCTTATTACCTAAATTACAGTTTCTTTACACAGCCGCAAAAACTGTTCGCGTTTTTTTGTTACTATCGATATGTAATTTTCCTTGTATTTAATTTCTATCACCTCATGCAACAAAAAAATAAAAGTGACAATGGGGAGACTTACCACGCCGCTCGACAGTCTGTGGCTATATGCGGCAAGAATTCCAGAATGAATCATTTCCCGTAGAAGTAGTTCCCCGATCTGACACCAGCTGATACTTACGTGTGGGGAATGTTAAAAGAGAAAATTTTCAGTTGTCCGGATCCACCCAAAGCAGCCTGCATTTTGGCACATAGGGGAGAGTAGTACACAGTGTGACAAAAAACATTCTAAATTTCTTCCAACCCTAAGGTTTTTGTTTCTTGTACTATATAATGATCCAGTAGACTTATAAAGAACAACCAGCGCAGGTGCACAGTGGGACATGGTAGTGGTCAACACTGGGATAGTAAGTTTTAGTTGTGGAATGGATGTGTTTGTTAAATACAAACGCAACTATGACAAAGCAATTTTTGTATTAGTTGACTTACACCAAATTCAAAGATGCTAGATATTGTAATTTAAAGCAATAGTAATCTCTACGGATTTCTGGTTATGGCAAAATTTTCCTTACTTTTCTTATTTTAACAGTTGTCTCATCCTTCAGCACGGGAAAAACATTGTTTTTTAGACTTCTTCAAGAAGTTAACGACTACATTCTTCCTTTTGTTCTACTACTTGTCCTGCGTAGAAGAACTTGTACTTCTTGGCCTCAAACTCCACCAAAACGAGTAAAGCGTTGGAATAAGATCTGCATCGAAAAATCCCTCCTCATCTGCATCCTCTAATTCAGAACCTGAATCTAGCAAGACAGAGAATTCGTCATCGTTACCATATTTCCTTGATCGAACACAAACCGCTCCTCTTCCATAGAGGATCCGGTCCGGATCAACAAAGGGTTTTTTCTTGGCTACTTTCAGGAGTCTTTGGATAACTTTCCAGGTGGGTTTGGCGCTGGTGTGAGTTGGATTTCTGTATTGTCATTATTTGCGGCTGCCGTTAGTTCTCCAGCTTCGTCTTAGATGAGAATTTGAATTGGCAGAGGTCTATTTGTCACGGATGATTCTATAAAGTGGACACCTGCTGTGCGCGCTTTCTCCGCTACTTAAATTGAAACGTGCGCCTCCAGACTGTCAAATATCAATAAGGATGGTTCCTCATTGAAGCTGTGTGAATGGGTAATGAAGTGATCCAACACTTGCGGAAATAGCTGAAGACATTCAGCCACTCTCAGCGGCTAAGCCTAAAGTTCCAGGAGGTGCTCCCGACAACATATGCGGCTTGAAATATTTCCTGGCAAATATCATTGCTGGAGGAAAAAAAAGTTCCAGTAACACAAATAATAGCACACTTTGTTATTAAGGTGCCTGGTTCTGCACTAATGCAAGAGTATACCTGCTTAAAGCCCTTTTCAGCAACAACTTTCTTCGAGTTTTGCACAGTTGTCCTAGTTTCATCTAGGTTGAATATCCTTGACGGATGCATTAATGTAGGATTGTTTTTCACTGCGCCTTTTAAATTTTCCAAAAGCAGCAAGACATTGTACTTATTAAAGAAAGTCAGGTGGGAAAGGCTGCATCCCTCCGGTTGGCGAATAGATTTTTATCAGAAACGCTCAAAGCCAGTCTCCCTCTGCTGCTTTTGAGGCTCTCCATGAGTCTGAAACTTTTTTGTTATTTGCAGTTGCTAGTTGGAAAACCAGCTCTTTGACTAATTTTGAAGTTAGACCATCCTCGCACAACATGATATATATTCGGTCAATGATGCTTCTTCTGCTTTGGAAAACACACTATTAATAGAAGAATTCGGTTCTATTAGAGTATCTTCTCGGCCTGATGTTCTGTGTTTGGCAACATATCGTTGTAATGTGTATTAAGACTTAAAATTTGACTCCAGCTTTCCGAATTCACCCGCCTTCGAGAACAAAAGCGACAGCTTTCTTCATTTGCTCTGCTATAAAATTGGCGATTTTCCTATCCTAGTATAATACACAGTGGGACGTCCTACTGTGTATCGGAGTGGTGTCTCACTGTGGACCAAGCGCATAGTACCAAGATTATTTAAAAAATTAATGTTTGGCAAGATTATAATAATCGCAAATTTATCTCGATAAATAACAGACAAACAACATAAAATACTTAACCGAGAGTAAGTCAACGCACCTCTCCTAAATTTTTATCCGAATGTCGATGTAAATATAGTAGGAAAATGATAAATGTTTATAACGACCGCTGCGTTCTTAGGGTATCATCAGCTACGGTCGGAAGAACCAAATGAAGCAAGTTCTGATTTACCAATGCAATAACGACGGAAAATTTTAAAGATGTCTCACTGTGTACTACTCTCCCCTACTGTATATTTAGGAGTTGGTACTACGTAAAACATTCGAATGTCAAATTTGATAGATTTAATTAGTTATAAATGTACTACCAACATTATATTTGTTTTCGTCGTATTAACGTTTGTCATGCCATGCTTCACTTTCGACTCTTGTTACATAAATTACCACTTATTTAGAATGATCAAGTATTACTGCAATCTGTGAATTTTCATGTGTTTCAGTAAATCCTTCTGGCGTTTAGTAGAGAATCCACAAGTTTCACACACCAATGGTTTTACCGAGCTGTGAGTCATCAAGTGTCTTTTTAATTCCCCCCGCCGTGCAGTAGAGAATTCACAAGTTTCACAAACAAACGGTTTTACGAGACTGTGTGTCAATATGTGTTGTTTTAAGTGATACGGATTAGCAGTAGAGTACCCACAAGTTTCACAGACGAACGGTTTTACCAAACTATGAGTCCACATGTGTTGCTTTAAATGAGACGGATTAACAGCAGAGTACCCACAAGTTTTACAAACTAACGGTTTCACCGAACGGTGAGACCTCGTACGTCGCTTTAAATTAGACGGACTAGTAGTCGAGTATTCACTTGTTTCACTAACAATCGGCTTCACTGAACTATGAGATAGCATGTGCTTTTTTAAATTCCTCTGGTATCGAGTCGACAATCCACAAATTTCACATACAAATGGCTTTACCGAACTGTGAATTGTCATATGTTCCTTTAAACGAAACGGATTAACAGTCGAGTACCCACAAGTCTCACAAATGAACGGTTTTACTGAACTGTGAGTCTTTATGTGCCGTCTGAGAGTGTCTTTAAGATTAGTAGAGAACCCACAAGTTTCACAAATTAATGGTTCTACTGAACTGTGAGTCATTATATGCCGTCTTAGGCTGTTTTTAAGTTTAGCAGTGAACCCACAAGTTTGACAAATGAACAATTTCACTGTGTTGTGAGTGATCATGTGCCTCTTCAACTCACTCCGACGTCGAGCAGAAAACCCACAAGTGTCACATACAAACGGTTTTATTGAACTGTGAATTGCCAGGTGTATCTTTAAATTCCCCCGGTATCGAGTAGAGTATCCACAAGTTTTACAAACAAATGGTTTCATGATGCTATGAACAACCTTATGAGCATTTAAACTACGTTTATGCACACTTTCAAAATCACATTGATCACAGTTGTAACCTTTTTTGGCTTTATGTAATAACATGTGATTGTATAATGATCTCCTAGTTTGGGTTGAATAATTACACAAATCACACTCAATATTTTGACCAACCATATGATACAATTCTGTTGAAGGTTCGTCAATGCATTCGTTTACATTTGTATTGATTTCCGAGCAGTCATCTTTGGTAAATCCCAAATCTGAAGATTCAACTTTAATGTTATCATCAACCAATTCTTCTTTGATTGTTTCACTTTTAGTTAAAACATCATTAAAAGGTATTGTTGGTCGTAAGTTCCTCATAGTCATTTCGGTTTGCATGCATATTTGCTTAAATTGGTATATTTCTTCGATTGTGATCATACATTCGGTACAAGTAATTGGATTAGATGTAACGTTTAAATCCTGAAAGGTAGTTTACACTATTCGATCGAATTCAGTTGGTTCTACTTACTATTTGTGGCAGAATGTCCAACAACTTGTACTTTAACTCATTGTCGTTAAGAAAATAATATTGGTCGGTTTTCACTATTTCTTGTAGACAAATTCGACAAGTGTTTGTTGTATATTCACCCATATTTTTGTGTATCAAAAATACGTGTTAATCCCTTGTTAATCCCAAAAATTTTATCAAATATTTATTTTGATGTTTATAAATAACAACACGTCATTTTAGGAATCCTAACCTAATTTTTGTTTTCGAAGGCAGGTTCGTACTTACAAATTTTAACCTCAGTTTAGGAACGTATTTTTGAAGTGAAATTTCTTTAGAGGGTAAATATAAAATAATTATAAAATTGTTGTAAGTTGTGTTATTTGTTTTAACTTTTCCAATAACACGAAGTAATTGAGTATTTCTGGTATTTTTTTTTAACTGTATTTAACTGATAACAGTAACAAGTGTGGCGCCTGACAAGATAGGCAACACACAACGGGAACGTAAAATTCATACATTCACAAGTTGCAGCGTAACAAAAAAGGACAGCCCAGAACAGTGACGACACTTATGACTTAAAGTTCCGTTCATCCGCTATGAAGAGGCTAATTTCAAATTCTATATTATACAAAATATCAAAAACTCAACAAATAATGTTTTAGTATTAGCAAAAGACTGAATCACACTAAAGGAAAAATTACTAATTACTGTCCCACGCGATTAATAATTTTATAAATTGCATAATTACAGACTGATTGCATGTACTTGTTTCACAAAAATTACATTACATATATATAGCACGAGCAAAACTAGATCGCATAATTGTCATACAAATTGCATAAATATTGCATACATTGTACGCAAATTAGAAAATGCAATTGTTTGGCTTTTATTTTAATTTACTAGAAGAGGTAAAATAAATCAAACTAAACGAAATTGCACTTGTTGAAGATGTTGTCTTTGAAAGAATATCTGATGATACTATCATTAAAACTTGTCTCTAAAAATCTATGAAACGAAAGTCTTGTCTCAGGTATTGGTATAAACGTCAATAATTCACCTAAAGCGAATGGTGTTAAATTAGCTACAATTTCAATTCCAAAATTTTAAGACACGGCCCAGGTTTGGATTGAGTTTTGTGATTTGTTTATTTCGTTAATACACAAAAATGCGTGGAATACTTTGTGCAAACGTTATAATAATAAGCGAATGTTCACAATCACATAAAATCTATTTTATCCTTTGTGCCTATGCCCAAAAAACTAGCAGCTAAATTACGTGATCTCCACGACAGTCTATATAAGCATTTACATGCACTGAAATCTCTTGCTTCTAAATTTGTATCAATTTTCATGCACTTAAGCTCAAACGCGCTAGACTCTCGAACCATCCGTGAGTAGGAAACTCACAAAACTAACTCATATACTGAATTGTTTAGTTTAAATGACTTTTGCAAATTTATTAACGCCAAGGCAAATCTTGTTGAAACCTTCAAGACTAAATCAAACACTGAGGTTGCGATTGACAAACTTGTCACGCGGATTTTCTTGTAACCTAATTGCTGGCGGCAATGTCAGTATTATTTGGTGAGCGGATCGTAGGTCTCGATGTACTAATTATAAAGTAAGATTTAAAAAACGCCAAAACGGTTGAAAACTAGAATGGAAGACTGAACGAAAATAAATGGCAACACATAGGTTGTAACACGAATATATGTTTATTTTATCACAAAACGAGAGGTTAGAAAACAGAAGCGATGTTGATTTACATAGATGCGATCAATTGCTATTACGTAAATAGAGATCACAGACAACAATTGTTGATCCAAGCCCCCTTCGGTTGGGCTACATGTCGTACATAAAATTAAAATTGTCGGCCTAACTTTTACATTCCAGAAGAACGTATTTAAATTAGTAAGTAGAATACGAATATGCAATGTTTCGATAATTAAGAGAAGCAAAACGCAAAAAAGTTTTATAGTTAATTGTGACAACCTAATATGTACGTACAGTCGCTGCGAAACGACTGACAAAACAGCGTAGATAAAATAAAATTAGAATAAGAAATACAATTTCTCAAAATTTTCTACAATTTGCTGACACAAACAATCACGTACATATCACAAATAAATTCCCTTCTGTTCATACGATTAATGAGAAAACGAAATATTTCGGTAAATGGGCCTTCCAATACGGTTAATTGTAGTTTTTAATCCATATTTTTTTTACATCGTAGATTGTGACGTCATTATAGAAATTTTCCCAAAATGGACGAACAGGTATCAACATCTCGGCATTTATGGAATAACGTGTGAGTATTCAAAATTGCTAATGACATATACGAAACAATAAAACTAAATCACAAAAATAGAATCAATTCTTACCCCAGAATGACTTTCACATTTTAATAAACAGCGTGATTTCGAATTTCTTTAAGCATTAACTATAGAAACTTTATTTGTTTTTCTGGTCTTGAATACCACGTTTAGAACTTGTAACTGAGTGCGGTTGAGGATATAATTCCGGGCCCAGTTGCTTAGAGAAGTAATTTCCCAATTGTTTTCGTGTGGCTTAAGTTTACCGACATGTAGGATTGTGATGTCCTCAGAGCAAGGTCCGTTTCCGTCGGAAGTAATAGTTGAAACTTCGAACCGATATTTATTAAGCGGCAGCACAGCAGTAGATTCTTCAATAATATAAATTTTAGTTACAGATGTTACAGTATACGTATACGACTATGTCGTCTAGGTACACCAAAGCACTTTTTGTATCATTAATTTTTAGAACTTCGACGGTGCGTTTAATAACCCGAATATTACTCTGAATTAATAAGCTGTGCCGTCTGGTGCGAAAATGCGTTAGTTTAGCAAAAACAAAAAAATGTTCTAATAAGAATATAATTAATCCTAAAGCACAAAACTGTACAGTTCATGTTTTATTAATAAATTGTTATCTGTTTTGAGGCCAGTGTTTTATTTGTATAACAAACAACCCAACACCAGTATTACTAGTACATTTCCTCTAATTTACGTTACAAGCGTCAACAGTGATGCATAACATAACGAACGTAAATGCGCTGCATGACAGTGAGTTATGCTATTATTAGCTCATTATATAATTTACATTAAGTTAGTAATATTTACAGTAATTTATTCTAACGTAATGAGTAAAACTGAAAATTCTAGTAATAAATGTAGTATACCAAACTAGTCAACATTTACGCTACAATCGCCTTCAACCGAAATAACCGTCTCAAAACCAATATAAACTACATAATTCGAGGGCCGTTGAGATGATCCAGTTCGAATTTAAATCCGACTAAAGACGCGCAAAATTACTACAAATCCGTTTACGCATGATCTGCTTTAAGAAGTGGTTGCGCACGCTAAAGGTAGAACGTTCAAAGCAGATAGGTGCCGACCCACGGTACAATCATCATTGATAATATAAAATTGGTGTAATGTTCGGTTTTCTTTGTGTTTTGTGAAATTTTATGGGTATGTAACCAAATGTATTAGTTAGCTAACGTAAACGTTGATAAAATTAACTAAATAATTTGTGAACACTTTGTATTAAAATTCCAGCGTTATAAAAATAGACAGGTTTTCTTTGTTTTGGTGAAACAAACGCATTGGCAACCATTTTAATTTTGTCGATTCAATTGTTATATGATACATTATAAAATCAATTTATGTGGAATGAATAAACAATTAGTAATTAAGACTTAACACTACTAAATCGATGTTTTAAAGGAATGGTTGAAATGTAGTAATTAAAATTTGTCTTATCTTTTTTATTTCATAATTTTATTTGTGTAATTTTTGATACATTAGACGTTGTAAATTTAACCACTTTATACTTAAATTTAAAGAGGCCTTTCGTATATGTTTCGTTGTTTGTAACAAGACGCTACTTAAATTGCTTTGTCTATTTGTTTTGTCATTTATATAGCTATAACGTGTTTTGGAATCAATTTGCGATAATCTATTAAATTATTTTCTTTTCAAGTTATTAATGCTAACTTATCTAATTATGCATAATAACTTAATTATAAAATGTAATCCAATGTTTTATTTACCGTGATGAACAAACAACGTGAGATCGCTGGTAGTTTGCATACTATGAAAACCTTGTAGTTTTATGTGAAGTAGTGTATCTTATGTCTATGATATAAACAATGTGCCTGTTTTTATGTATTAAAACCGCGGTAGGTTCCTTCTATGTTTGCTTGTAACAACAGTTCAACTTCATCTAACCGAGTTGCTTCCGTAACAGAGCCTCAGTACTTACTGGCAGATAACTAATTCTTCTTCTGTTTAATATGTTTGTACACGTGTTGGGCTTAAACTTGTTATCATATCTGTGTATTTGTTTAATTAACTTAAATTTACAAATGTTCTAACTTTCTGATGTTTACTGATATCTTCAATTGTAAACTGGTTGCTTGATAAATTTAATTAATGTAATAATCTTGTATTTATATTCAGCTAGAAGACCGGAGAGCTTTCTTTTCCTGTGCTTCCCTTTCTTCTGCGGGTTCCACCGAACAGGGAAACTTTCGGCTAGTTTAACGAGTTCATTTGAATAAAAACCACGATTTACTTTTGCTGTTTTATTTAACCTACTACACATATCGAAAGTAAGCAGTGTACAACGAACTTAAGACAACGTAGAGGGGTGGGAGGTAGCTAGACGATGACAGCCGTAGCGAAATGTTTCTTTTTTGTTTTCTAACGTGAGTTATATTTCAAAGTAGTATCCATTTTTATATACAAAAGTTTTTAATTCATAATAGTCAATTCTTTTATAATTATAATTCATATAATCATTCTCATCAATATAAACTCTTGGGTCCGGTTTCACCAACTAAAATTTAACTGTAGATTAACTAGCCTACGATTAAATTTAAAATCCTGTCATATCATTGGTTAGCTTAAAACCACTAACCAATGATATGACAGGATTTTAAATTTAATCGTAGGTTAGTTAATCTACAGTTAAATTTTAGTTGGTGAAACCGGACCTTAATAATGTAACGGGTACTCCGTAATTATAACTTTAAAGAAATTGTTTTGTATAGATTTTACTTTCCAAGTTATAACTGTTTTTTCGCCATTACGTAACAACACTAAACAACAAATATTGACGTTTTTGACTAGAACAGGAAAAAAACAATTTTAATTAAAACGAGTCTGGTGGAAGATCTATTTGAAATTTTGTTAAAAAAAAGTTTTATAAATACGAAAATTAGAGTATTATATATTTAGAACTTCATACTACGTAAATAATAAGTAATGTTTTCAATGTGATTCTTTTTTAAATGTTTTCAAAAATTTTACAAAGAGCAGCGCAAAAAAATAATGTAGGTTACGTTCGCTATGCTATGCTTCACTTTCGACGCTTGTTACATAAATTACTATATCGAATAATAATGTTAATATACAAGATAATTATATAAAATTTATTAGCAACTTAAAATAGTTTTTACTGAAACGTACAACTATATCTACAAACTGTGAATTTTTATGTTTCTGTAAATCCTTCCGACGTTGTGTATAGAATCCACTAGTTTTAACAGACGAACGGTTTTACGAGACTGTGAGTCGACATGTGTTGTTTTAAATGATATGAATTAGCAGTAGAGTACCCACAAGTTTCACAAACTAACAGTTTTACCGAATTGTGAGTTCGCATGTGTCGCTTTAAATTAGACGGAATAGCAGTAGAGTACTCACAACTTTCACAGACGAACGGTTTTACCGAACTGTGAATTGTCATGTGTTCTTTTAAACGAGACGAATTAATAGTGGAGTACCCACAGATTTCACAAATGAACGGTTTTAGTGAACTGTGAATCTTTATGTGCCGTCTTAGAGTGCCTTTAAGATTAGTAGAAAACCCACAAGTTTCACAAACGAATGCTTTTACTGAACTGTGACTCATTATGTGCCATCTTAGATTGTTTTTAAGTTTAGTTGAGAACCCACAAGTTTGACAAATGAACGATTTCGCCGAGTTGTGAGTGTTCATGTGCCTCTTTAACTCACCCCGACGTCGAGCAGAGAACCCACAAGTGTCACATACAAAGGGTTTCATCGAACTGTGAATTGTCAGGTGTATCTTTAAATTCCCCCGATATCGAGTCGAGTATCCACAAGTTTCACAAACAAATGGCTTTCCTAAGTTGTGAATGATCATATGATTCTTTAAACTCTCTCGACGTCGAGCAGAGAACCCACAAGTTTCACAAATGAACGGTTTTACGGAACTGTGAGTTGTCATGTGTTCCTTTAAACGAAAGGAATTAGTAGCGGAGTACCCACAAGTTTCACAAATGAATGGTTTTACTAAATTGTGAGTCTTTATGTGCCGTTTTAGAGTCTCTTTAAGATTAGTCGAGAACCCACAAGTTTCACAATTTAATGGTTTTACTGAACTGTGAGTCATTATGTGTCGTCTTAGACTGTTTTTAAATTTAGCAGAGAACCCACAAGTTAGACAAATGAACGATTTCACTGGGTTGTGAGTGATCATGTGCCTCTTTAACGCACTCCGACGTCGAGCAGAAAACCCACAAGTATCACATATAAACGGTTTTATTGAACTGTGAATTGTCAGGTGTAACTTGAAATTCCCCTGATATCGAGTCGAGTATCCACAAGTTTCACAAACATATGGTTTGACGTAGCTATGAACAACCTTGTGATTTTTTAAACTACCTTGATGCACGCTTTGAAAATCACATTGATCACAGTTGTACCCTTTTTCGGCTTTATATAACATGTGATTATATGATTTCCTAGTGTGCGTTGAATAATTACACAAATCATACTCAATATTTTGATGAACCACAGCATGATACAATTCTGTTGTTGAAGGTACATTTGTACTGATTGCTTGGAAATCATCTTTGATAAATTGCACATCTGAAGGTTCGACTTTAATGTTATCATCAACTAATTCTTCTTTGATTGTTTCACTTTTAACATACGTTAAATCATCATTAAAAGGTATTGTTGGTTGTAGGTTCCTTATAGTGGTTTCGGTTTGCATGCATGTTTGCTTGAATTGGTATATTTCCACGATTGTGATCATACATTCAGTACAAGTGATCGGATTGCATGTGACGTTTAAATCCTGAAAAGTGGTTTATACTAGTTGATAGAATTCAGTGGTTCTACTTACTATTTGTGGTAGAATGTCCAATAATTTGGTTTGTAGCTTTAACTCATTGTCGTTGTTCAAAAAATAATACGGTTTGGTTTTTACTATTTCTTGTAGACAAATTCGACAACTGACTGTTATATTTTCATCCATATTTTAATGTATCAAAGATACGTGTTAATTCCAATTGTAAGAACTATAGGTACGAACGATTTTGGAATCTTAAACATATTAAGGCAGGTTCGTACTTACAAATTTTAACTTCAGTTCAGAACCGGATTTTTGAAGTAAAACTGCTTTATCGAGGGTAAATATGAAATTTTTGTAAACTGCCCCACAGGTTGCACCGTAACGAAAAGGGCGACTTGTACCACATGTACGACCTAAACACCGTCCATCCGCCATGAAGAGGCTAATTTTAAATTCCATATCGTACAAAATATCAAAAATTCAATAAATAAGTGTGCCATTTTCTATTTTAAATACTTCACTTAAATCCATTTTCTATTTTAAATGGGAGTTTGAAAATATTTTCTATTTCAAATACTCACTCATAGGCGACCTAGATATATCAACGTTTGTGCAAGTTTTTGTGACTACATTTTCGTCACGTGATCAAAACCTTTTTCTTATCAATGATCATAGTATCCATAGTTATTTGTTATGTTCTACAAAGGTGTTCTGTGCGTGAGTTAAAATTGCAAGTTTGCTACCTATATCAAAGCCGATTAATAAATCTTTCGATCTTCACTGAACCAAAAAAATGCAGCTGTTGGAGAGAAGCATAATACAGAGGGTGATAATAAACTAGCATTAACAACACAGTTTATACTAAACATAGTTTTTCAAAATTAAAACGTGACCGCAATATGGTTAGTGCACATTGTATTAAATGCATTTCAGAAGATGATCGAACTAGAAATTCTCTCGTTAGAAAAGAATGTGTTAAGGATGGAGTTAAAGTAATAGAAACTTCCTCTGATCAGTTAACGAATAAATGCTTCATATTTGATGGCCGTAATTAAAGTGTGTGCTGTTAGCCTAAACTCAAGAATCTTTGTCGCTTTCTATTAATGACAAGGAACGTGGTCAAATCAAAAAGTTAATCCTTTTATGATGACAATGAACTTTATTGTATAAAAGTTACTTATAAACATAATTTTAACCAAATATTATAATATAAACACCTAGTATAATAATTAATAGGTCCCCACCTCTAGCAAATCCCACACAGCACAAGCATATCCAATGGATATGAAATGTACACACCAACCATGGATACCGGAGGTGCATCGAACATCCATATTTAATATTATGGAGCAAGGATGGAGGTCCATTGGATATATCATTCCGTCACGGAAAAATCTTCATAGTATGTCCATAGGACCTCCAGGTGGATAAACATTTTACATCCATATGGAGATACATTGAACAGTCATATGAACGTACAAAATACATACATATGGAGGTTCAATGAACATTTAATTAAAGTATAATAAACATTCATTTTTTTATAGAACCTTCATATGTAGGTAAAATATATGTGCATATCTATATATTAACAAAAAATATGGCCACACGTCAAATAAAGTCAATACAAAATGCCAATAGTGATATTTTCCAGATGCAACAACTCCGGTTGGTCCATAGAAAATATGACCACTTGTTCATTTTCACTCAAACACAATCGAACTTTTTTATTTACACATTCTCTCATTTTTCTAGAGCTTTTATCCATTATTTATATTATAGGAATCCAAATACTTACTAGATTAATGTACAGCAAAAGTAAATTCAAATATGCAAAAATACCTTGTCTTTACCCAATAAACACAAATCAATGGGTCTGTACTGGCAATGTACTCCTTAGCCGGCACTCAGAATGCTGGCAATGTACTAAAATGAAGTACACTGCCGGTAACCAGGTGACACACCGGCCGATATATTGCCGGATGAATCTTGCCAATGCAGAAATTTCATCGAACCAAGTTATGTATATTAATACAAGTTAAATGCAGAATGCCAGTGAAATCTGTGCAATATAATATGTACTTTGCCATCACATAAATAGTGCGCAATTTTAAAAGCATTGGCAATGTTAGCAACTTAACACAAATTAAATGCATACAATGGTATTATCATTTTTAATTTAATTAATAAAACAATTTGGAAACTTAACATACAATGTCCATATATGTACTGAAAAAAATTTTAAAAATATAAAAAACCTATTTACATTCATTCTGTGCTTATGTTTATTGGCGTCTTTCGTACCCACTACTCCTGGTGTTTATTGCGTGTTGTAAAGCTGCACCACAATTTGAATTTTTCTTATGGATACTGTAAAATAAAAATTACATTGTAATGCTACTCAAATAACTTATGCACTTTTTTAGCAATTTCTAAAC
Organism: Aquatica leii; assembly: GCA_035610365.1. NCBI lineage: Eukaryota > Metazoa > Arthropoda > Insecta > Coleoptera > Lampyridae > Aquatica > Aquatica leii. Next base: position 14,620,479 of record CM069438.1, read on the forward strand.
TAAATTTTGAAGTTTTTGAAGTAATTATAAAGAATTGCTTTGTAAATAGTCGTGAAATAAAATACAACATGAAAGTCAAGTTTGGCAGTAATGCACTTGAAATCACATTATACGTTAATATACATATAAAGTTAATGTTTTAAGTTTTAACCTATAAAATATAAAATACTTTGAAGCCTCTTACCATAAATTAAATTTAAAATATTTTTACAAATTTGTTTTGCTTGATCCAGACCAATTACTTGGTTAAAACATGTCTCGTTTGCTGTATCTTTTCATCCAACAAAGTAGATTGAATCGATCTAAAAAAAAATTTCAATTAAATAAAACTCAGCAATAAGAATAATGAATTGGGAAATTGTAGATAAACTCACAAACTGGCTCTTAGATTACAAATTCCAAAGTCATTATATATTTGCTCGAAAACGTATTAGTTTTTAGGTTATATATTTATTATTAAGAAATAATTTATATTTGAATTTAATACTTACTTATTTTGTTTACCCATCCATCCTAAATGATGAAAAACAAACACATTTTTTCGAAATTTTAAAGCACAAAATGGTTTGCATAGGATAAATACAAGCTAAATAAAAAAGCCAAAAAGTTTGCGCAAGTTTGCGTGTGCAATAATTCCTTAAATAATTCAGTGGCGATAATATACCCGAAAACCTTGGCGAAAACAAACGAACAACGAAGAAAGTTTAAATTAAACCGCGCCAAGTATTTTTTTTTACTTTTTCAATTTTTCATTAAATTTGTTGTTGCATGTTAAATATTTACTACAAATGTTAAATTTTAGAGAATATAATTATTTCTAAATAATTTTGATAAAAAATAGCAACTCACAAAATTATGTAACATGATACATAAAAAAATGTTTCCGAACATAACACTTAAGATAATCCTATTTCACAGATATCCATGAATGTATATAAGGTGCATATACAATGGATATTAAACTACGGATGTACATCAATGGATATTATATGGATAAATATGTATATCCATTGCATCTCGCGTGCTGTGTGGGTTGTGTGTCCCTAGGCCTGAGCCTAGCGGCCTAGCCTTTCAATCGGAAAATAACAATTTGCAGCTTCAAAGACTGCAATTACTGCAAAACAATGATACAAATTTTAATATGTTGTCTCAATATCAAGGCGTCAAGATGCTATTTATAAAATTGTTACGTGCGAAATTTTCATAACGTAGTACCTGTATATTGACTTAAAATTAGATTCTGGTTTTGACGCCCTCTGCCGATCTTTTTGGTTACTGAGAGGTTGCGGAGCCATGTTGAAGCTGTCAACTACGTGAGGGTCTGTGTCGAAAAATTTGACCTGATTTCTAAGATTCTAAGTGCATCCATTGTGATGAGTACGAATTTATAAGTCAATTACGATTTATTGTAATCTATTCGGCACAGGGTAAGATATTTTGCATCCGGTTTATTAAGATTCCTTTGTAATTTCTGTATTAATTTGATAGCCCAATTTCGCCACGCTTCAATCACATGTTCGATTCAATAAAGAACAATGAAGAATAATTACTATTGATAAATACGGCCGTTACCGAACGTGTAAAATTTTGGGAAGGCATATTACCCACAACGAAAACGAAGTCTCGACAAGCATTACTTTGGAGATGTTATTTCTTGTACACCAGTCGATTGCGTTACCACCCACCTGTTCGTAATTACAACTAACAGCATTCGATACAATGGGTTTTTATATCTCATTTAATTTTTTATTATTATTAACGATTTTGTAGCTTCCTATCTTCGTGAGTTATTGTGTGACACGATTTGCTATTTAGTATCTATTCTAGGCTGCTACCGGGGAAAACGTTTTCTTCGCGCAAGTAGGCACTGGATTTTGGGTAAGTCTGTTTGATTATTTTTCTTCGCTGTCATAAAAGTCACTCACGGAACTTTGGCTAATGTTAATTTCCGTAATTACGTTTACTGTTACAATACCATTAAGGTAATTTTAATTATTATTTAGAGTGTATCGCATGCTGTGGTCAGACAATATTTATTGCGAAATTTTCTTCGCTATTTCGATGCAACTTAACCTATGCATTGTGTGTTGCCGATATGTCTGGCATTTATGAGTTGAGAAATTAAACATACTCCTGTTAATCTTTTACGTTGCTAAATTAAAGTTTTTTACACCTGTTAATTATACTTGTTAATCTTTCTAGCATTTATGAATTGAGAAATCAAATATACTCCTGTTAATCTTCTACGTTACTACATTAAAGTTTTTATACCTGTTAATCTTTCTTTTATGGTAACATACGTATCTTTCTCTTTAAATTGTGGTTACCCGAACACCCGAGTAGCAAGGATTACGAACCTAAAAATTCGTTAGTTTGAACCGTCTGTCGTGATCGAGGCAGAAGTGTTAATTAGGATTGATCTGGCGTCCTTAATTATAATTTCCTTGAACCTCCCCTATCTCCGACTGTGTGAGTTGGCCGTGCAAGGTTCGTAAGACCTAAAGCTTGTAACAAAATTCTATAGTTCATTTCCTTCTTCTCAGCTTCCGTTGAGAGGTTACGCCGGAAATGATCATGAGACCCAAATGCAAGTTTATGAAGAATGAGAAACTGTTTTTCAGTAAATAAACTATTTCCTATTTATAAATCTATTTAAAATACCCATTTTCTATTTTAAATAGTTTGATAGAAACCATTTTCCATTTTATAGTAAGGTGAGATAACGTGAATGAGTCGGTAGCCTTGAGCGTGTGAAGTGTTGAGAGACGAGTGTGGCGATTTAATCGCAGATTGATTATTTCATTATATAATTTTACTATTAATGTGTATTATGTTTGTTCTATCATTAAAAATCTTAAAAACGAACCCGTGTAAAGTGATTTAATAGCTAACAAAATTCAGAACTGGGATAAATTAGATTTGTAAATAGGACAAATTGCCGAGAAATCAACGTGTTATTGTAGTATATATAAAATGGAAAACAGTGATAGTAGTGGAAACCAACAAATGTTTGCGTTATATTTACGAAAATGATGACCCAGATGGAGGAAAATCGATTAGCGAGTGAAGAACGAATGTTTAAGTTAATTCAAGGGAACGCGGAAGTGGTACCAAAATTTCATGTGATGCCCGACTTGAATGCAAATATTGAAGATTTCTCTGGAGAAAAATGCGACAAATCCGCATTAGATTGGTTAAATAAACTAAAAAGTTTTGCGAATTTATTAAATTAGCTTGAGGAATTTTTATTGGAAACCGCAGATACATTTGACACGTGCAGCGGCAGATTGGTATTTATCAAACCAAGATACGATAAATTCTTAGAATGCATTGGAGAACAAATTTAGAAGCACGTTTTGCAAATCAGTTACATTTTCAACACAGAAAATGTAACTGATTTGTGGCAGGAAATGAGAAACCGTAAATACAACAACAACAACAAAAATGAGTCGATAAGTAGGGGAAGTACGCCTACCCAGTAAACACACGACGTCCCATGGACGTTCGTTTTATGTCCAAATGATATCTTTACATCCCGGGCTTTAAAACAGACCTGTATAGGATGTCTTTAATAGGACGTCCTCAGGATGTCAATAAAGAACGTACGATGCCCACTTTCCTTCTTGTTCTCTGGTGCCTACTCAACACCCGTACGCTCCTTTGGTATATCAAAATAGTACACTCTGTTTGCACTCTGTATCTGTTTTTGTTGGTGTTCTGACTACTTTATTTATCTGTACTTTTTATTATCTAGTGTTTTTTGGGTGTTTTAGTGCATAAACAAATTTATTTGGTAAGTTTTTGGTACCTTCTATTTATTTATAATGTATAAAAATCATCATTTATAATTATTATTTTGAATTACTAAAAATGAGTAAAAGTTTATTGAAATTAAAAGATCACAATTATTAATAATGGTGATTTAAAACCCCATCTCGCGCGCATACTTATGCGGTGAATTAAAAATATTTATTTTATGTAAAAAAAATTTTTTTTACTCAAAAAATGATTTAAAAAATGTTTTCTTTGTATTAAAGGTTTAAAAGTGTGACGTTATCTCACGACTTTTATCGTCGCGATTTACAATAAGTCATCCAAAAATGTCAACATGGCCGATAAGGTACAAAATCGCTAATCTAACTAAGAAACTATAACGTTATCGCGTTCTTGGTATTTATAGTTATGATTAGTATGCGTATTCTCGTATTGTATTACTATTTCCACAATAATTAGTTAGGTAGTTAAAAATACGTCTAGAAATAATTTTGTTTTTACCACATTCCTCTGATGAAATGTAAATGCGAAACATATAAAAATTCTTAATGAATTTGCAAAACTGACGCGTTTACAAATTTTTTTTTTAAAAACGATTTAAACAATTTTTAACTGGTTATAATCGATCATCTCTTATGGTTTAATCAATAATAGAATCGTCAAAAAGATCAATCAATAAATTTACAAAAGAAGTATCATTTAATCAATTCTATAATTTAGAAAAATGTAATTTCTGATTACATAGAAATACCAAAATTAGCTTTTTGTATTAACTTTTTTATCGACTCTACATGACGATTACCATCTCTTATGTAGCTGCATTGCTTCAGACGCCACTTAAAAAAATCGGGAAGAAAGTATAAAAAACTCGCTAAGGAGGGACAAAGAACGCCGGGATCGAGAAGATAAAAAAATGAAAAATATGGTTTTATGTAATAATAATTTGTATTTTATTTGATAAAGTTATTTTTATTCATTACGTCAAGTCGCAGAGGAGTACGTTAAGTCTCCTTACTGAATAAAAAAAACAATATAAAAAACCACATAGTAGATGTACTTTAACTGGAAATGGTACGTTTCTTGATAAAAATATAGTATACATATATAGTACATATCCTACAGTTATCTAAAAGGGACGTCCCGTTGCGGATACGCAAGGATGTCCTATAAGGACATCGCAGGGATGCACACACTTGTGACAAAAGAACGTCCCATGAATGTCCCTAGGACGTACACAGAACCAAAATGGGATGACTTTGGGACATTCAGTGATCGGCAACATCATGTCCCCGGGACATCCTTGTGTTTGTTGGGTATGTTGGACCCCCTAAGGAAATATCATAACTATTTTAGTTTTGCAATTATTATTTTGTTTTATATGAAAATATATACTTAGTTTGATGTTTATTATAATACACAATAAATTTTTGATCAATTAATTTCCTATTTAATAACACAGTATATTTTAAAAAAATAACCAAGTGGTCCATCATTGGCATATATGTGCCCATGTTGGCCCCCTTTAAAATAAATTAATAAAAGTGTCTTTAAACAGTTTTATTTGACAAAATATATGAACAACTAACATAATAAAATAGAACAAACTAACATAATAACATATTATATACATAGTTCACAAGTAAAAGATTTGCAACTCGGGGTAACGCCGGCGCATTCATTGTGGCACCACGACTTCCATATTTGGCATCGAATCCAAGTTCCTCTTGCACGTGAGTTCGAGTACAATTCATTACAGTAAAGGCAACCAGCATCATCATCATCACGTCTGAGTCCTCCAAAATGACTTCGTCCTCATCAGAAGCGTCATTGTCAATGACAATTCGTCGTTTTACTGACCTGACTTGTTGTTTTCTCACCTTCAGTTTCTTTTCAATAACTTTCTCTTTAAGTTCTTGAATTTCTGGTGTTGAATTCAAATGGCCTGTTTTTCCACGTCTTCTGCCTTTTCGTTTATCAGCTCGAGGAGAAGGTAAAATTTCTTTCACCGAAATGTCGAGAACTGAGGATGGAGACGAGTTAAGACCAGATTTAGATTGCTCTTGCATCTCTAATTCCATTTGGTTTTCGTCTTTAACCTCGGGAATCGGCCTATCCGTATCTAAAGCTGGTGCAAACTCCCAGTCCTCATAGATATGAGGATTGAAAAAATGGATGCCAGTCTTTTTGAAGGAATTTATCGCATTTGTTGGTACAGCACTCTTCAAATAAGCTTTATTGAGGTCTTCTATTTTGAATTGGGCTTTCCTGGATTTTGACGCAGCCATAATTGTATTTCTTGGTCGAAATATGTATGAAGAAGACGGAAAAATCTAACCTCCAATGGTTGAACGTGATGAGAACAGTGTGCAGGGAAGCAAAACACAACAACACAATTTTCTCTAGCAAACTGTAGGGATTCAAGACTCTTATTGCTACTGTGCCCATCTAGGACTTGAGTAGTAAGAGTAAGAATAAAAGTAAAAGACAACTTTTAAGATTTCTAATCCACCATACAACTCTTAATTGATTTACCTAGAGCAATATGATAATACCTATATTTTTCTTACAAAGTTTTTAAGTGAGTTAGTCAGTTTTCTACTAAATAAACAAATGCAAAGCTAGAAAACCTTGCAATTAATTATACAAATAAATATTCATTCAAAAGTGGCTGATTAAATCCCGTACTGAGATAACGGAGTAGTTTTACGATAGCAAAAGTATGAAGTTGCGAGATAATAATAAGAGCCCTGTGAAGATTGGTATCTAAGAAGATACAGTAGATCAATGTCGATAGTTACTCCATTTTGTACACCTACCAAAGGTCCATATCAGCAAGATAGAAAATCGATGTAATCAAACTCTTCGTTAGTAAATCATTGCTCAAACTAGAATTTTTTAAATGCTGTTTTGGAAACCTTTTCATCATAAAATCCTGTACAGCAAATTACTTTACTCTAGCGGGCATTGTAAATAATGCAGTTTAAACTTCAACGTAAACAAACACATATTTAGCCTCCTCATGTTTGATTTTCCCATGTCACTTCTCTAACTTTTCTTTTTCACTTATTCTAAACTTTTATTTGTATTTACCTAATTTTAGTAATTTTTTTATAAAAAAAAATAGTAACAGTAACACGATTAGATATTGTGCTGACCGTCTGTGGCGACACTAGTCGGTGCAGATAATTTATAGAGCGGTAAAGAAAGTTGTTTCATACTTATTAGCACGTAGTTGGGCTTCTTCCAGTAAATACTACAATCAATTTTCTCCCGTGAATTCGAACTGCTAAAGTATTACCATCCCTCCTTGATTGTATTGTAAAGTACTTAAATGTGATTCATATATGTAATTTATCTTTATTAGTTCACCTATATTTTACAAAGTAATCAGTGTTTCTCCTATTTACAATGTTATCCACTTTTTTTACATTTATTTACACTTCTTTCTCTTTTAATGTCTCCTACTCTCCTCTTAGCTGTTTCCTCCTTCTACATATTCTTCCGTTTTCTTCTAAGACTTCCTCTACTTTCTCTACTGCCTGCATTCATTCCTCGTGTGTTTAAGGTACTCAGTCTCTTCTCCACATAGTCTGCACATCCTTTCTTCCTCTTCTTTCCAGTATTTATTTCCTAACTCTTCGTTCCCACATCTGAACCTTTTGCTATCATTTTTTCCTTCTTGCTTTTGTTCCCTTCCCCTTTAGATATTCCGGAACCCATTCTCCCTTGATATTCTTATAATTCGCATTATATCTGGCCTCTTTTATCTTTGTCCATCTTTCCTGCTTTTCCGTGTACCTATCTCTCATTATTTCCTCTCTTGTCCTTACTCCCTATTCCCATAATCTCTCTACTTCTTCTCCCGCGTACCAGTTTATTTGTAGTATTCTTCTCTGTCATCCTGCCTGTACTTCACTCTTTCTCCCTTTCCAACATTCCTGTAGTATTTTACATTCGGTTCTTTCCCTCAGTTCTTCCTCATATTTTATAGCCCTTTTTCGTGTCTATACTCTTATTTTTTCTGTAGTCTTCCTTATAGCACTGTCACATATAATTTGTATGCCGTGATTGTCACCCCTCTGTAATTCTTCACCTTTCGCCATATCCTTCTTCCCGTCTTACTACTAATTCTTTTCTTTGCTCCTAAAATATCTCTCCCATTCTTTTATTTGTATTCCCTTTCTTCTTCCTTTCTTTCTTTAAGTATTTCCATACATCTGCTTCCGTTTCTTTTCTTTCTCTTCCTTCCATTATCAATTCCAGTGGTTAGTGGTCTGACTCCACCTTTCCTCCCACCGTAATTGTCTTCACCTTTCCTCCAGCCCCCTCATTTGTCATTACAAAATCTATTATTGATCCTCCCGTTCCTCCTATGTATACTCCCCTAATTATTTCTTCTCTGTTCTCATTCATTATTTCCACCTCCTATCGTTGCACATTTCCAGCAGTTTTTCTCCCGTTTTATTTATCACTTTGTCCTTTGTTTGTCTCTTTCCTTTCTTGTTTTTCTCCCTCTTCCCATATTCTCGTGCTAAGGTCCCCTCCTAATATTATCAATCCCTCCTCCCTGTCTTCTATGTTCTTTCTTGTCTCGCTGCTATAAAACGTCACTATTTTTATTATTCCCTACTGTATAATCCTTTCTACAATTCCTCTTCTTTGTTGCACTTTCTTTTTCTGACTCAACCATTTTCTTTTTATTCCCGTTATTATACCCTTAGCTCAGCTCCCTGTCGTTCCAAATGTATCTTTCTCCGTCTATCTTCATTTTCCTGTATCTTACTCATACTCTTTTCCCTTCCGCTCTTTACTATTTCTCTTTCTACTCTCCTTTTTTCCCATGTCAAATCGTGATCTATGTGAATTCTTGTATTCCTTAATTTCCTCTTCTCCGTCATCACTTTTTTGCTTTTCCTCCCATTTCCGCCACCATTATCTCATTTTCCTTCTCTCTATTTATCATTGTCATCTTTTTAACTTCTACTTTCACGTTTAATTTTTTTTCCAGCATCAATACTAATTCCTTTTGTGATTCTTTACTTCGCCACCCCTTTATTACAATATTGTTCTTCCTTTACCCTCTCTCTTCATCTTCCACTTTTTCTATTCTCTACTAGTTCCTCTTTTTCTTTCTTCCACTTCTTTGCCCTTTCTCCGATTTCTTTTTTTATTTCTTGCATGTTTTCTTCCGTTTCATCATCTCTTTCATTAATTTCTTAAGTTCCTCCATGTCTTTCTGTTCTCTTCTCCTTCCTCTTTCTATTATTGAGCTGTTTCCTTCGTTATCTTTTTAATGTCCGGTGATCTTATTGTTTTCTTTCCTTTACCATCTATTTGTTGTCGGTCCTTTTCCTCTCTCTTTTATTCATTACTTTCTCCTTCTTATAACTCCGTACTTTCTTTTCGTGTTTAAATCGTCCCACTTAGGTTTTACACTTTCCACTTAATTATTTATTCTTTCTTGCCCTTACACCCTTCCTCCTTTACCCACCCCTTTCTCTCTCCTTCTGCCCTCTTACTTCCGCTACTAACTCCAGTTCCTTTTCTCACTAACTTCTCTAACTTCTACCCTTACTTTTCACTTTGACGTTGCCTTAAATGTAAAATACGACCTTCTGGGTCCAAAGGTACCGCACGAATCATTCATCTAAGATCATGAACAGACCGATTTCACACATGTTAATGTCCGAGAGTACAACAAAGTAATAATTTTTTTTTGTGTTACAACGTAGTTGGTAACGATTTTAAGCGGGGTTTTCTTCCTATTTAAATACTAGCGCGATACATCACAAACTATATCAAATTTATTAGGAATTTAAAATAGTTTTGCTGAAACGTATAACTACAAACTATGAATTTTTATGTGTTTCTGTAAATCCTTCCAACGTTGAGTAGAGAATCCACAAGTTTCACAGACGAACAGTTTCACGAGACTGTGAGTCGACATGTGTTGTTTTAAATTAAACGAATTAGCAGTCGAGTGCCCACAAATTTCACAAACGAACGGTTTTATTGAGCTGTGAGTCCACATGTGTTGCTTTAAATGAGACCGATTAACAGTCGAGTACCCACAAGTTTCACAGACAAACGGTTTTACTGAATCGTGAGTTTTCATGTGTCGCTTTAAATAAAATGGAATAGCAGTAGAGTACCCACAAGTTTCACAGACAAACGGTTTTACCGAACTGTGAGTTCTCATGTGGTTTTTTAAATTAGACGGAATAACAGTAGAGTACCCACAAGTTTCACAGACTGACCAATTTAGCGAATTATGAGTCCTCATGTGTTGTTTTAAATTAGAGGGATTAGTAGTAGAGTACCCACATGTTTCACAAAGTAACGGCTTCACTGAGCTATGAGTTCTCACGTGCATTTTTAAATTGCCCCGATACCGAGTCGAGTATCCACATGTTTCACAAACAAATGGCTTTCCTAAGTTGTGAATGATCATATGGTTCTTTAAACTCTCCCGACGTCGAGCGGAAAACCCACAAGTTTCACAAATAAATGGTTTTACCGAACTGTGAATTGCCATGTGTTCCTTTAAACGAAAGGAATTAGCAGTAGAGTACCCACAAGTTTCACAAATGAACGGTTTTACTGAACTGTGAGTCTTTATGTGCCGTCTTAGAGTGTCTTTAAGATTAGTAGAGAACCCACAAGTTTCACAAACTAACGGTTTTAATGAACTATGAGTCATTATGTGACGTCTTAGACTGCCTTTAAGTTTAGCAGAAAATCCACAAGTTTCACAAATGAACGATTTCACTAAGTTGTGAGTGATCATGTGCCTCTTTAACTCAAATTGACGTCGAGCAGAAAAACCACAAGTGTCACATACAAACGGTTTCATCGAACTGTGAATTGTCAAGTGTAATTTTAAATTTCCCCGATATCGAGTAGAGTATCCACAAGTTTCACAAACATATGGTTTCACAAGGCTATGAACAACCTTGTGACTCTTTAAACTACCTTTATGTGCACTTTGAAAATCACATTGATCACAGTTATACCATTTTTTGGCTTGATACAGCTCAGTTGTTGAAGGTTCCTCGATGCATACAGCTACATTTGTATTGGTTTCCAAGCAGTTATCTTGAGTAAATTGTAAATCAGAAGATTCAACTTTAATGTTATCATCAACCAATTCCTCTTTAATTGTTTCACTTTTAACATAAGTTAAAACGTCATTAAAAGGTATTGTTGGTCGTAAGTTCCTTATAGTGGTTTCGGTTTGCATGCATGTTTGCTTGAATTGGTATATTTCCTCGATTGTGATCATACATTCAGTACAAGTAATCGGATTAAATGTAACGTTTAAATCCTGAAAGGTAGTTTACACTAGTCCGATATAATTCAGTTGGTTCTACTTACTATTTGCGGCAGAATGTCCAACAACTTGGTTTGTAGCTTTAACTCATTGTCGTTGTTAAGAAAATAATATTGGTCGGTTTTCACTATTTCTTGTAGACAAATTCGACAACTGTTTGTTGTATTTTCACCCATATTACTGTGTATTAAAAATACGTGTTAATCCCAAATATTGTATTCTTTTATATTTATAATCAGCAGCCACATCATTTTTGGAATCCTAACCTAATCTTTGTTTGGATAATGCAGGTTCGTACTTAAAAATTTTAACATCAGTTCAGGACTTATGCATACCGTTTCATATTACGTATGGCAGTATTTTTATCATAATTCACTATAATTGCTTTCGCTAGATTACTGTTAAAAATACATATAATTTTTCTATTCGCTGAAAGCATATCAACTATAAAAATTTTATTTGTTACTTTTCTTTAGTAGCCATTGTAAGTAGCTGTTTTTTACATTTCAAAAAGTTACCTACAAAATAAAAGATAAATGTAATAGCTTTATTATTATCAATAAATTTTTATTACCTGTGGAAGAGTATATGCTGTGCACTTTTTGTGTCCCAAAGTAATGGCGGTAACACATTTTTTTTAAAACAACTCTCAGATAGGATAAATCTTTGTATGTAGTAATAAATGTCAGGTGGTTATAAGTTTTTTAATAAACGAATTGTACAAAAACACTGTACTTTATTTGCTCCTTAAAATCATAACATAACTAAATAAAAACTAAACTAAGGTTGCGCATATGCAACGAGAGAATGAGAATGAATCAAAACTAAGCTTTCCGGAACGATCGTTGTCAGCGCCACTAAGCAGGCGGTAAATTCAAATTTAAACTTTTGGCACTGCAGTTCGGCTAACCTGACAATTAGATCGTCTCGATCTAAATACATTTATAAGAATAAGTAACGAAAATAACTAAATGCAAAATCATAAGTACTAAATGTATAATAACTATTAATAGAAAGTTAAGATCACATAACTAAACGTAAGTTGCACATAAATCAGTAAATACATAAATTCTTACATAAATTCATAAGTTTCAGAAATAATATATGGATATATTCGTAAGTACAAATTTTCATTCTAAATCAACATCATAATCGGTAAGCCATAATTTCATGTTTTCTGAACTGAAAATACCTTCAAACGGTTTTTGTGTTAATTGAAAGTTGTCAACATCAGTAACCAAGTATCGATCATTGTCTAAAACTTTTTTTATTTCATAAGGACCACGAAATCTTGGTAATAGTTTTTTGTTTATACCGGGTGTAGAGTCAACATTTCTAACCATAACAAAATCATTAAGTAAGTAAGTGTGAGGAGCTTTATGTCTCTGATCATAATATCTTTTGTTATAATTTTGAGATTTTAGATTTTGATCTTGAGCTTCGTTTCTTATTTCCTCTAAGTTTCTTTCATGTGCTTCCAATTCTTTTGTTTCTAAATAATTTCTTAAATCGTCATTTGGGTCTCGCTGGTTAACACCAAACAATAAGACTGAAGGACTAAATCCAGTGGTTCTACAAATTGAATTGTTAATTGCATATTCTACTTCTGGTAATGCAAGCGACCATTTATTGGTGGTTTTGCTTAATTTAGCTAACATGGGAGTTAAGTCTCTATTGAAACGCTCAATTTGACCGTTAGCCCTTGGTGTTCCCGTAGCTATTTTTATATGTTTAATATTATGTTTACTTATAAAATTTGAAAATTCTCCCGACGTAAATGCACTTCCACGATCCGAAATAATTGTTTGTGGTCTACTATAGTCACGAAAATAACTTTCTAATTTATGTATGGTTTCCGTTGATTTAGTAGACTTAACATCATAAAATCTAACAAATTTTGTAAAAGCATCGACAATTTCAAAAATGTATTTTTTATTCTGAGGAGTTTTTTCTAAAGGACCATAGTGGTCTATGTGAATAGTTTGAAAAGGTTTGTTCCCTTTTGGAATGTTATGTAAAGATCCTTCTGCTTTACCATAGTTACAGTTAAAAGTTATACATTTTAAACAATTATCGATGTAAGTTTTAATTTTAGTTTTACTATCTGGGAACCAATAACATCTACTTAAATATTCTAAAGTTTTATCTACTCCTACGTGTCCTAATCTGTCGTGACAGTTGAAAAGTATTTTATTCTCCATTGCCCGGGGAACATAAAATTTGACGTTGTTTTTGAATTTTCTATATACCAGACCATTATTTAACTCATAATTTTTGCTTTCTGCTAAACTCAATTCCTCTTTTAAATTTTTTATATAGGGGTCTAGATTCTGTGCGATTGATAAGTTTTGTTCAAGGGTATTTTCCTCCAAAACTAAGATATGAGACATTCGACTAAGAGCATCTACATGTTTCATTCTGTTACCGCTTCTATGTTCCAACTCATAGTTAAAATTTTGCAAAATAAGTGCCCAACGATTAATTTTTGGGTTAATTTCTTTTTTATTCAGTGCTAATTTAATAGAATTACAATCAGTAATAATTTTGAATTTAATTCCCTGAAGGTACACGTAAAATCTGTTTAAAGCGTTTACAATAGCTAACATTTCTAGTTCGTAACTATGAAGCTTTGATTCCGGGTCAGTAGTTCTTTTACTATAATAAAATGTTGGTTTAAACAATCCATTTTCCTGTTTTTGCATAAGAACAGCACCATACCCTTTCGAACACGCGTCACAGTGTAACTCGGTTTCCAGAATGGGTGAATAAATAGCAAGAATTGGACTGTTTACTAATTTTTCTTGGAGACTGTTAAAAGATTCTAATTCTAAAGATTCAAATTTAAAAACAGTTTGTTTTCTTAATAAGTCATACAACGGTTTTGCAATAACTGAAAAATTTGGTATGAATCGCCTAAAATAGCTAGCTAGACCGAGAAATTGTTGAATTTCTTTCGTATTTGTCGGAATAGGGCAATTGGCAACTGCAGCAACGTTTTGAGGGTTGGGTTTGATACCATTTTCGTCGATTACGTATCCTAAATAAATTATTTGGTTTTGTAAAAATGAACATTTATCTAAACGCAATTCCAATAAATTTTCGCTTAATTGCACGAAAACGTTATCTAATATTTGTAAGTGTTCTTCAATCGTCTCGGTGGCTATTAGGATATCATCTAAATATAATAATACTTGATGATTTCGAATAAGGTCTGAAAATACTAGGTTTAAATATCTTTGGAAAACTGCGGGCCCGTTACAGAGACCGAAAGGAACTTTCGTGTACTCAAATTGACCTAGAGGCGTAATAAATGATGTGTACTTAATAGATTCGGGGTTCAAAGCAATTTGATGGAACCCGTTTTTTAAATCTAAAGTGGAATAATATTTTTTATTTCTAAGACAATCTAAATGATCGTCAATAAGCGGAATAGGATAATGATCTCTTATGGTTAATTTGTTGAGCTCTCTAAAATCAATACATAATCGATACTTAGAATTTTTCTTTTTAATCAAAACTATAGGGCTACAATAAGGCGAGTTGCTTAACCGAATGACGTTGGTTTCGATTAACTCATCCAAAATTTTTGTTAATTGTTCCTTTTGTTCATAAGATAAGCGTCGGGGTCTAAATGAAAATGGTACATGATTAGGTTTCAAAACAATTTGCATTTCATAATTCAATTCGGCTTTTGCTGGTCTTTCATAATTCAAATAGCTGTTATTAAAACTGTCTACGATTTTGTTTTGAACACCGTAATCTAACTTATCGTTTATATCTAATAAAGTATTCTTCTCATGATCTGTGTCAATAAACATAATGTTATCACAAAGTAATTCTTGTTCACAAAACGCAACGCTTTCAGTTTTTTTTGAGATAACTACTCGATCAGAGAAGGTCACATACAAATTAGAATTTTTTATAAAATCGCGTCCTAACAAATAATTATGACTCATTGTTTGAGCGGGTACAACATAGAAGACAATACTACAGTGGTGTCCCTCTATGCAAATAAAATCTTCATAAATGCCTAAAATCGTTAACGGCGAATTATTTATACCGACATAATTACATGTAACTTCGTAAGGTTTTAAATGAATTGGCATAACAAAGTTTGACGAAATAAGCGAAACAGGGCTACCACTATCAATAATGCCTTCTAATGTAAAATTGTACTTATCTAACTTAATGGTGATTACGAATGGTGATAACGCTGTTTCTTCTGGAGCATCGACCAGAGAAGTCGTGGGTGGACTTTTATTGCTAAAGTTGAATCCTTGGCGTCGTCTAGGACAAGCAGAAAGTTGGTGTTGAAGGTCCCCGCACTCATAACATGACCCTCTTTGCCTTCTGGGTTTTCGGCAGTCGCTTGAATAATGTCCCAATCCATTACAATTGAAACATCTAATATTCTTATCCATACTCGACGCTGCATTCATTGGAAAATTCGGTTTCTTACTATCCTTAGCATCAACTGATTTTTCTTTAATAATATTCGAAGTCACTTGTGTCATAAGAACAAGTAAATCACTTCATCCGGGCCTGCGTTTTTAAGTTACAATCTTCAATGCCGTCAATTAAGTATTCAATCGTTTCGTCGTCGCTTAATTTGAGTCGATTGGCTAACAGAATTTTCTTGTGATAATAATCGCTAAAATCGTCAGTTCTTCTAAATTTGCACTTTTCTATTTTGCGACGTAATTCCAATGCACTTTCTTTTTGTCCGTACATTTCAACCATTCGCAATTTGAGTTCCTCGTATGAAACAGCAACGAGTTCGGGTTTTGAATGAAACCAATCTAAGGCACGGCCTGTTAATTTGCCAATAATCGTAATAACTAAAACTTTTTGATCCACTTGGTAATTATCTCGAACGGTCTCGATGCGACGAAACCAATTATTTACATCGTCATTGACTCCATTAAATTCTGGGATCATATTTTTTATTTCTGATGCATTCAATCTTAGTTCATTTTGAAATGACAAAGCCCGTACCGTAGATTGCACCAAATCTTCAATAGTAAATTGCTGATGAACGTTATCTTCATTTTCGGCAGCCATTATTCAGTTACACCGCACTTTTTTTTTAAACTAAATATTTGTTCTATCCCACTTCTGAAGCTGTAGTAATAAATGTCAGGTGGTTATAAGTTTTTTAATAAACGAATTGTACAAAAACACTGTACTTTATTTGCTCCATAAAATCATAACATAACTAAATAAAAACTAAACTAAGGTTGCGCGTATGCAACGAGAATGAGAATGAATCAAAACTAAGCTTTCCGGAACGATCGTTGTCAGCGCCACTAAGCAGGCGGTAAATTCAAATTTAAACTTTTGGCACTGCATGTAACACATTTATCGTTTACTTTACTTTTTGTTAGATGGTCCCTTAATAAACTTTTTCAAAAAAAAAGTTAAATGTGAAGCTAGTGCCACATTATCTTTTCAACGTAACGTGAAATAAATAAACTGAACACTACCAACTTAAACTAAATGGCAGAAAACTTAAAATTCTACTCTGCAATAAAGACAAACTTATTCTTTTTACAAGTTTAGTAAAGGGAAAGTTCACCGTCACAAGTAAAAAAAATTTAACCATACATATCTATATAATTTAAAAATTATCTATTTACAACACTGGTTATATGTGAAAAATTCGCCGGAAAAACTTTTACATGTCTGCTATTTAGAAAATTGTTAATTGTTCAAATATTTCTTCCTTTGGATTGCTAATTTGAACGTGCACAGATGCCATAATTAAACACCTAAGTCTTGATGACTAATTTAGAGCCAAGCCTTGTGGAATAGCCATTAACACGCCACCTGCATGTGGTTTGGATGGCGTATTACGCGGGTCAAAACCAGATACTAAGAATACGGCGACCGGTATGGAAGAAGAGGGATGGTTATACAGTAGAGCAGCATCTCAGGCTTTGGTAGGAATCGGTTTTTGGCCGGTTATCGGACTTGAACTTTCCTTTTATCGTTGCGCGCTTAGTTTTATAACGGACGGTTAGAAGCGACTTCAAGCGGGGATAATATGCGCTCTGATTCTCACTCGCCAGTCTTGCAGAAGTTCCCTCCTTAAATAATTTACAAAATACAAACAATATTTATAATTCACATGACTGTACTTAGAATCTAATTAACGGTTCGTTACAATATTAAAACATTCTATTATTATAGTTGTAAAATACAATAAAAAACACGAAAGTAAAAGCTTAACAGTAAACTAAATATTGGAACACTTGTATAGAAAACTTGTTGAAAAACCTTAGTATGAATTTTGCCCATTTCGATGTGTGAGATTCGCTGGGGTAAGGATACATTTCCATTTTACAATGCGATTTAGTTTTCTTTTATTATCACAGCAAGTTTGGTCACCCCCACGTGTTTGTTATCTCTGGAAATTTCTATTACCCAATTAACCATTCAACTTAAGTTATTTAAATCCGGTATCCGTGCACGTTTTAATTATCTACCCCAAAGAAAAATATTATGGAAAAAGTATGGTAGCTGCTAAGGATTGAAGGTAGGCCGATGGCCTTCGGCTCATGACCGCAAGGCATCGTTTGAGATAAATATTTTCTTTTCTAACTTGTATAAAACTATAATAAGTTTGTCTTACTCTCGACTACAGAAACTCTCGAGTTCTATACAATGCAATAACAATTCTTCATGAGCCTCGAGCATGTTCCCTAATTTTCGAGTGTTGCACTTGAATTGAGAATTTTAGATTAAACGTTACCTATTTTTAATTGCATATTAATAAGGAAACAATTTTTATTATTTTTTTGGGGGGGTCATTAACCGAATGGAAAAGCGGTCACTGCTTTATAACATAACAAACTTAAATGCGATGTGAGAACGTAGGCTGTTACGGTTACGTACCAACGTTAACAAACGAATATAGCACAGAAACAATTTTTAATATGGTAATATTATAAGGCTGTAAAAGATAAATATTTTTTACTAAAATAAATACTAATAACTTTTCTTGTCGAGTAAAACTGCAACTATAAACAGTGATTTTTCATGTGTTTCTGGAAAGATGTCCGATGCTGAGAAGTAAACCCGCAAGGTTCACACACAAACGGTTTTACCGAGCTGTGAGTCAGCATGTGCTTTCGTAAGCCCCTCTGACGTCGACTAGAAAAATCACAAATTTTACAAACAAACTGTTTTAGCGAGCTGTGAACTACCATGTGTTCCTGTAAGGACGCGCGATACCGAGTACAAAACCCACAAGTGTCACAAACGAACGGTTTTACTGAGCTGTGAATCGCCATGTGTTTCTGTAAGGACGTCTGATACCGAGAAGAAAACCCACAAGTATCACAAACGAACGGTTTTACAGAGCTGTGAATCGCCATGTGTTTCTGTAAAGACGTCCGATACCGAGTAGAAAACCCACAAGTTTCACAGACGAACTGTATGGGTTTTAAATGACTTTGCCGACCAGTGGAGTACCCACAGGTTTTGTACACAAACGATTTTACCAAACTATGAGTCAACATATGTTGCTTTAAGTGAGCAGGATTATAAGTCGAGTACCCACAAGTTTCACAAACAAACGGTTTCACTGAGGTGTGAGTGATCATGTGTTTCCTTAAACTATCCCGACATCGAACGGAGAATCCACAAGTTTTACAAATGAACGGTTTTACTGAACTGTGCGTCAGTATGTGTTTTTTTAGAGTTTCTCTAAGTTGTGTAGAAAACCCACAAGTTGCACAAATAAACGGTTTTACTGAACTGTGAGTCACTATGTGTCGTTTTAGAGTATCTTTACGTTTAGTAGAGAACCCACAAGTTTCACAAATTAACTGCTTTACCAAGTTGTGAATCACCTTGTGCGTTTTTAAATTCTCCCGACATTCGGCAGAAAACCCACAAGTTTTACAAATAAACGGTTTCACTGAATGCTGCATGATCATATGTTTCTTTAACTCAGTCCAACGTCGGGCAGAGAACTGACAGTTATCACAAACAAACGGTTTTGTTGAACTGTGAATTGTCAGATGTACCTTTAAATTCGAGTGATATCGAGTAGAGTATCCACAAGTTTCACAAACATATGGTTTCACTAAGTTATGAACAATCTTGTGAGACTTTAAACTACTTTTGTGCGCATTTTGAAAATCACATTGATCACATTTGTACACTTTTTTGGCTTTTTTTTTAGTGTGTGTCGAATGATTACACAAATCGCATTTAATAGTTCTACAAACCAAGGAATTATGCAATTCTTCTTTTGAAGGTTCCTCGAAGGATACAGGTACATTTGAACTGATTTCCAAACGGTCATCTTTGGTAAATTGCAAATCTGAAAATTCGATTTTAACCTTATCATCAACCAATTCTTGTTTGATTGTTTCTTCTTTAACATAAGTTAAAACATTATGAAAAAGTATTGGTGGCCTGGAGTTCCTTATAGTGGTTTCGGTTTGCATGCATATTTGCTTAAATTGGTATATTTCTTCGATTGTGATCATACATCGGGTACAAATAATCGGGTTAGGTGTGACATTTAAATCCTGAAAGGTAAGTTTATTAGTTGATCAAATTAGGTTTTACGGGTTTACTATTTGTGGTAGAATGTCTAACAACTTGGTTTGTAGCTTTGACTCATTGTCGTTGTTAAGAAAATAATACGATTTGGTTTTCACTATTTCTTGTAGACAAATTCGACAACTGTGTGTCACACTCATATTTTTATGCATCAAAAATACGTGTTAATTCCAAGAATTGTATTCTTTAAATGTTTTGGATAAACAATGCCACATCATCTTTCGAATTGTAGACAAACAGCGTTGCCATATCAGAAATCCTCAGTCACTAAAAGGTATTTAAATTTATTTTTTAAATTACACATTTAACTGTTAATAACCTAACTAAAATACAAAAAAAGTTATACAATTGTGAGCTTAGAAAATTCCAACCTCAGTGAAAATTGCACAAAAGATTTTTCTTTCATACACTACAAAAAGATGAAGCTAAACATGTTAACAAATTATCGAAGAGAAGCTTTTTATTATAAGCACTGGTTTGCATTTTGTTTATTGCTTTTGCATATGAAAATCGCGCTAATCATCTGAATGACGTAGATATGCACGAGGTTAGAAACCTTTGTTAGCAGTGACGGCTTTTTCATTAGGTCATGTGGTCAAGGGCCCTCCCAAAAATACTAATGCTTACTTAATTTTGTTACAGCAAAACGTAACTCGGCACAAGGCTGAACTGCGACCTATTAGAAGTTTCCTAAATCATACATATCCAATCAACAATAAAGAAACATTTTTGAAATGTTTTTTTCAACGTTTTACAAAAGATATATTTACATTTTTAAAAACATTGCAAAAACGTTTTAATGGCCAGAATTACGTTGCAAAGTCAATATTAAAAAAACATTTTAAAATTGTTTAAAAAATATTATTTATGTATATTTATAATATTTTACAAATGTTACATTAATGTATAAAAAATGTATACTTAATCAACGTGTTTTTTAAATACTGCAATATGCTTAATTCATTAAATCATGGTATAAATGTAAATTTACTATATATGTACTTTGCCATTACATAAATAGTGCACAGTTTTACAAGCATTGGCAATGTTAGCAACTTAACACAAATTAAATGCATACAATGGTATTATCATTTTTAATTTAATTAATAAAACAATTTGGAAACTTAACATACAATGTCCATATATGTACTAAAAAAAAATTAAAAAAATATAAAGAACCTATTTACATTCATTCTGTGCTTATGTTTATTGGCGTCTTTCGTACCCACTACTCCTGGTGTTTATTGCGTGTTGTAAAGCTGCACCACAATTTGAATTTTTTCTTATGGATACTGTAAAATAAAAATTACATTGTAATGCTACTCAAATAACTTATGCACTTTTTTAGCAATTTCTAAACTAAATTTTGAAGTTTTTGAAGTAATTATAAAGAATTGCTTTGTAAATAGTCGTGAAATAAAATACAACACGAAAGTCGAGTTTGACAGTAATGCACTTGAAATCACATTTCGTTAATATACATATAAAGTTATTGTTTTCAGTTAGTATAAACTATAAAATACTCTGTAGCCTTTTACCATAAATTAAATTTAAAATATTTTTACAAATTTGTTTTGTTTGATCCAAACCAATTACTTAGTTAAAACATGTCTCGTTTGCTGCATCTTTTTATCCAGCAAAGTAGATCTAAATCGATCTAAAAAAAATTAATTAAATACAACTCAGCAATAAGAATAATGAATTGGGAAATTGTAGATAACTCACAAACTAACATCCCATTAACTACAAATTCCAAAGTCACTTTCTGTTTGCGCGAAATCGTGTTAGTTTTTAGGTTATATATTTATTATTAAAAAATAATATCGGTTATATTTGAATTTAATACTTACTTATTTTGTTATTCCATCCTAAATGATGAAAAACAAACACATTTTTTCTAAATTTTAAAGCACAAAATGGTTTGCATACGATAATTACAAGATTTTGTGGCTAAAGCTAAACAAAACCCAGGCAGCAACAGTACGTCTCTAAAACGTTGGTTTAACGTAATTTACAGACCACGACGTAACTTGTCCAAAATGTAACGTCTTTATTACGTCAAAAGTAACACCAAAATACGACGTTATATCTTGACGTCATTTGGAAGTTGTATTAACGTAATCTTTTCTTGCGCAATACGAGAGAATATTCTGTATTACAAAATATCACTATCTTTAGTTATGAACTCTCAATATCAAACAACAGGTAACTCAATCAACAAACTAATTTTTAACTTCAGGTATAAATAAGATACAAAAATTTACTTTATTTTTCATTCCGAGTTTACGTTTGTCAGAGTGTATAACCTAAACATATAAAGAGCATTATTATTATGTTATAATAAATTAGACACCTAAAAAAATTTCAAATTTAACGATTCAGGGAGATGTACATTTTCATTTCTACGTTCGTTTTCAATCGACTATTATCGCATTAAAACGGTTTGCATATTACACTTTGTTCGTTGTTCAGCGCGCATGTGAACTTTAGGTTATGCTTGGGTTGTTGGGTTATGGTACATCAGTTTTTTGGGTTTTGTGTGCTACACCTTTACAACAGGAAGGTAATAACTAAATTTTAGTAAGTACCTACAATTGTCTACCTATAACTAATTATATTCTTTATAGGAAAATGTTTCCATTAGTAGAATTTGCAGAGGAATCTGGTGGAGGTTTATCAGTCATTCGAAGTGAAGGGTATACTCCTCGTAAAAAGGAAGTGTTTTGGCTTTCTACGAAAGAATCAAAGAAATTTGAAAAGATATTATTAAGCGAGAATCAAACATTTGACAAGTGGAAGCTTTACTCCATCAAACGATGCTTGTATGAATCGGGTAAGTTTTGTTCTCGTTACACCGGCACTACAATTTTGAATATATAGTAGCTTTGATTAGCGTTTGATAATTTCTCAATTCACTTCATAGTCATATAACAATCACTTAAATGTTTAATCTAAGATTTTATATTATAAGGCACTAATAAGTGTTTTTATGTAAATAGATGATTACAAAGTGATAAAAAAGAAATTGAGAAGGGCTGAAGACACCTCAGACTTGCAAAGTGAAGCTGATGAGGTTGTTGCAACTCTCTCAAAGAGAAAAACAAGACCTACTCAACGGCTATTACAGTTTGACAGTAGTGAAGAAGACACTGCTTCAAAATTTTCTCGGCCTCCTACTATTAGTTTGGATAGACAGTGTAAGTACTCATTAAGAGTTTGTTTAGTTTTATTTAATCTTTATGTAATTATTTATGGTAAAGTAAGAAATGTAGCATCTCAACAGCAACTAGAAGTTTTGGAACTTGTAGCTCAATGCAGTATTCCAATATCAAGATCCTCAACACCACAATCATCTCTCAGTGGTCTCGATTCATCCATTGTAGAAAACTCAACTTTGACAACTTGTTTAGGTAACTACACAACACAGTAGGTAGTATTTTTTACACGGCTGGAATTTTTTAATTTTAGCTCTTCAAAAAAAATTAACAAATGATGTCATCTTCATCAAAGAGCAATCAAGCTGCCTATTAATACAGATCATGATATTCGGCAACCAGAGGAATATTTAAAACGACAGGATAATTATGATGCATTGGTAAATGTTTACTAGCATGTTATGTTATCATACTTATTAGTTACTCATTCCAGCGTTGCCACTTATCTACTTTTGGTGGCAAAAATGTTAATGATATCACTTCGAAAATATTTAAAAAAGTCATTGATGATCAGTTGGCATGCAATTATAATTATCTTGGCACATGGTCTCAAAAAAAGGCCTTTTTACAATTATCCTTAGACAAGGTTGTTATTGGTGAGTTAAATTATTTATAATATGAACTTTTATTTACGATTTTTTTGTAAAGATGCAGTAAAAGCAAAACAATTCTTGGAAAAGAAAATAAACTTTACCAGTCTGTTTATGGATACCCTATAGACTCTAAATTACTAAATAATTTTAAAGTTAGTGATAAAACTGAGGTAATTGAGACTGTAATGATATTGATGCGAAATGTGTGGTACTTACTTCCGAAAATTCTAAGATTGCATTACCTTAACTGCACACTCTGTAGCTTAAAGTTAAGTAATTTTTTTGTGTATCTACAAATTAACAATATAATAAACTGATAAGTGGTATTTGAGTATTATTTTGTAATGTGCTGAAAACAATAGATGAATTTTTCAAACGTTGTGACTTCGTAATTATTGTACGTCGCAACGACGTAATTACATAATATTATGACGACGTATATTTTTTACGTCACTATGACGTTACTACTTTACGTAATTGGGCTGTGACTTATGCACGTAAAATTTACGTGTTATTTACGTGCACATTGTGGTTGTTTTGACGTAATTAAGTACCAAAAATTGACGTCATTAAGACGTACGTTGCTACCTGGGAAGTGTCAAAAGCAAGGGTAGGAGAAGAGCTACGAGGTACTTCACGGTGACGGCAACGAGAACCGAACAAAATCGAATAATCTGCGAATAAAAATGTGTTTTAAACGTGATGGCAAAATGCGTAGCAGATGCGTATCATGTACGCCGTAGAATAAGCAGTGTTGAAAACGCGCTATACCATTACGTTGTTTATAGTACTGGGATTTACGTACAGAATGTGTACTTTTTATGCACTACAAAAACCATAAACGCATTTTGCCTTTAATCGCTGTAATGGCATTGTACACTGCCGGACTTTCTGTGTTTATTAGGTATATTGTAAAGAAGATTCATTATCTCTTCAACATCATTTGGTTTAGAGAGATCATATTTTCTAGCCAGGAAAACTAAAATTAGAAGTCAGTCGTACACACTCTGCCTGAAAAGCCAGAGTCCACTACAGCACTTATTTCTCAAGAATTTCACCCAGAACCGGCGTATTTGAGTATAATGAACACTTGCAAATAACAATATCTTGAAAAAACTCACCTTCAAAATTGTGACGCAATCGGCTTATAAAAACAGGGAGGTTGTACAGCCAGTGTTGTAAATAGATAATTTTTAAATGATATAGATGTGGGCTTTTCGTTATCGTTTTTTTCGTTGTGGATAATTCAAAGTAAACTAAGCACGTTTCGTTTTAAATGAAATCTTTTATTTCCTCTATACATTATGAAAAACTATTCTTAATTCTAACACTTCAATAAAATGTCGTTTAGTAAAGTCCGCGCTTTTTTCACACACGGTTACCAACCATGTTGCCAACCTAACTCTTCTCGTCGCAACAAAAGCACTTGCGCTTTGCGTGCACTCTACCGGCAGGAACCACAATTCCCACATCTCGGCCATCGCTGACGAATGTGCTGTCCTCAGCATCGAGTGATGTACGAACATCCCGCTCTTCAAACTCGTCGGCGCGTTGGTCTTCGGGATAGTCAATCTGAATATCATCAGAACCATCTATCTGTTCTTCAAAGTTTTCGTTAAGAGATTCTTCCAATCCTCTTGTAACCCATGGTTTCATAAAGTCTGCACTCGAAGATGTGACGTTTGGACCTTCGTGAATTCCTTCTTTACGAACCTCGTAGCGGTCATTACCTTTTACTTTGGTTACAGAAAAAGGACCAAAATATTTTGAAGAAAGCTTCAGCCTTGGGCCGAATTGCGTTCTCTTAATTGCAACTAAATCACCTTCTACATACAAGTGTGCTGGTTTTCTCTTCTTGTTGTAGGTACGCTTATTCGCTTCTTGTATCGCTAATATCTTCTTCTTTGCTTCTATTCTTTTGACTTCTCTTCCTTCCATGTAGTTAAATAACTCTTCTTCTTCTATCAGTTCCCTAATTTCTAAGTCGTCCTTGAGCCGCATGCGAGTATCGGTTAATAGTTCAAATGGAGTTAATTTAGTGCTTCTGTGGAAAGTACTGTTAAAGAATTGTTGTACTCGATAAACGTGTTTAAACCAATTCTTTGGGTCTTGAGAGGCTAGCTTGCTTAACACCGAGATTATCGTTGAGTTTATACGTTCCACTTGACCATTTCCGCGTGGCACGCCCGTTGTTATTTTCACATGTTGAATTCCTTCAGTTTCACAATATTTTGAAATTCCATGGATGTGAATGTAGTACCTCTGTCCGTAATTATCCTCTTCGGGTTTCCAAACGTTCTCTGTTGAAGCTCTAACTTCTCCAATGCCTCTTCGGTTGTGGTGGATCTCGTTGGGTAGATCCATACAAACTTGGTAAAACCATCAATTATAACAAAAACGTAAGCGTAGCGTTTTCTGGTGCTAGGTAATGGACCTAGGTGATCGAGATGATAAGTGTCAATGGGGGTATCACCCTTTTCAATCGGATTTAGATAGCCTTCTTGCCTACCTTGTTTACTTTTGGTCTTTATGCAAGGAACACAGTTATGGATTACTGCTTCTACTCGTTCTTTTAGTCGTGGAATGTAGTATTGACGCTTCAACATTTCTTCAACCTTTTTAAAGCCGAAATGTCCTTGTTCGTGTGCTCGTCTTGCTAATTCGGTCTTTAATCCATCTGGAACCACAAGTAAATTTTTCCCATTGACGTTCTTATGAAGTAGTCCACTTTCAATAATATAATCTTCGTAAGGGCCTTCTTGTAAGATAGCAAAAATTGCTTTTAGCGACTCGTCTTTTTGTTGCAAATGTTTCAATCGTTGAATTAATCCGTCTTCGTTCTTAAAACTTAACGTTTCTTCGTCGCTTTCTTCGATAGTTATGTTGTCCACACAATTTACTGAGAATTTACGACTCAAACAGTCTACGTGACTCAACTTACTACCAGAACGGTGTTCTATTTCATAATCCAAGTCTTCCATTAACGTACACCACAAAAAATTCTTCTGTTAATGTCTTTCTTTGATAAAGTCTGTTTTAAGGCTATACAATCAGTAGTAATTTTTAAATTATAAATAAAACCAAATTTTTTTCAAAGCGCGCACTACGGCGTACGGTTAATGTTTCTAACTGAAAACTGTAATAATGTGATTCCACATTGTTGGTCTTCTAACTAGCATAATGTATCGGACGAAGGCATTTATTATGTTTTCTTTGTAGTACGATTGCAGCCAATCCAGTTACACTTGCATTCGTATGCATTTCTAATATTTGCCTAGAGTCGTAGATTTTTAAAATTGGTTCAGTCACTAGTGCTTTTTTTAAATCTTTCATGGTATTTAATTGTTTCTTACCTATTTCGAATTTCACACTTAACTTTACTAAGTCTGATAAAGGTTTAATTCTGCGAGCATAGTCTTTGATAAAACGCCTAAAATATCCCGTTAAACCGCAAAATCTACGCACTTCGTGTACAGTCAATAAATTAAAAATCGAGACACTACCTGCGTCCGAATACAAGAATTTAGTTGTTTAAATGGGGTTTAACCCTATCAATTACAGACCCCAAATAATTTCAGGTAAACTATTTATTGTCCATATTTTGCAATCTGCTAGTTGTTTTTACTAAAGAATGATTTTATCGTTTACGTTTGCAATGCACTGCTTTTGGCGGTTACATTTTTAAAGAAATTTAAATTTAGAAACGCATAATCAAATTGGTTAGTAGTTTAAGCTTGATTATTAAGATAAACAACTAAAAAAATAAAGTAGATTTAAGAAAAGCACAGCATTATTATTAACAGATATAATAATTAATAGATAATCCACAATGTTTTTAAAAGCAATTACTTCATTACATCAGCATATCATTGCTTAAATACCTACTAATGCTAAATCGTTGAAGACGAAACGGGTTATTGAATTGTTACGATCATTTTATTTGTTCTGATTGATTTTTTGTCATTCAAGTTAGATCGAATAAATCAAATAGCAGAAAACAATTATCTTCCCTATAAATTAGACAAACCGTTGAAACGTAAAGTAATCGTATTCAACAAAAAATCGTCTACCAATGTTTGTTTTCTTAAATGTAGCAAATTATTATATTCAATACGGTAACTTTTTACAGACATTTTTAACTACAAGTGATCATGAATTAATATTTTTTTCTAAAAGTGCAAGGACACGCTTTGTCTGCAACAATATAGCACCAGTAAGTATTTAGGAAATGATATTCGCTAATTAGCTTTTGTGTAAGAATTTCTTAAACACAAGAATCATATATATCATTAAATTTTTTTTTTAGTTATTTAAGTTAATTGTCAAATTTAATTTATAATATATATAATATACTATTTAGAAAACGTAACAAAATGTATACAAAGGTCATTAAAAGTAACAAAAGAATCGGAAAATACCGGAAATGTATTTATTGTGATGATAATTATATATTGTATAAAAATTTCTTAACTCATGGTATTTGGGAATATTGATTTAAATCAACTAAAATTTAGTCTACTAGTTATGCACGTTTTCACACTCAATTATAATGTATAATAAATTCCAGAATTTCTTAAAATCGCAATCAAAACAATTTGCCTTTAAAAAAAATAGCATTACAAATTTACAATTGAATAAGAAATCTTTTTCGATTATTATTTTATCACAAGGTAATCTTAAATTCTGACTGTGTTATAATACCTAAATGTTATGCAATAAACTGATACTCATATTCGTTAATGAAGCGTTTATTATACTAAAATATTTTATAACCATATGGAGCGTAAAACTAATAACGATATAAACTTCTTTGTTTTGAATACATTCCTTTAACCGCCTGGGTATGGATGCTATATCAAGTGATTTAAATATTCCACACCAATTGTCTCCCAAGCATTTTCAATCGCTCTAACTAATTCATTGCGATTTTTAGGTATAAAGATAGGACCTTGTTGTTCTTGAAGATATGCACCATGCACTTTGCTTGTTAGGGTAACACATTTAGGTTATTTTTTGTAACCAACGACAAACCATCGTGGATGCGTCTATAGGCACATTGCCCTTGTAACAAAAAAAGTGTCAAAACCATTGTGTCAAATCAAGAAAAATTAAGTTTATGATATATAACAGAAAACTTATTTGTTGAAATACATAATTTCTGTCATGATATACAATTTCGACAGACGGCTCCATAACATCCCGCAATATATTCAAATAGCCCTCAGAATTTAGTCCACCATCGATGATCTAACAAATTCCTGGACCTCTCAAGTTAAATCAACCTCACACATTCACAGAAAAGTAGCCACTACGTTTTGTTTTCCTAACACGATTTGCCCCATAACGATTTTCTCTGGATCAATACGCTATAACAGGACCATTGTTAAAACTTTTAAATGTTTTTTCATCGCTAAAAATAACGTGATTCCAAAGCTGTAATGGCTGGTTGACATATTGTCTGGTAAACTCATTAGTGTAAGAAAAAAAATTCTAAGATTTAAATAACCTCATTCATTTTAGTAAGGATGCAAGGATAACAAAAGAATTGGAAAAAGTTGACAGGTTTAATTATAAGATATTGGCAAATAATTGTAGAAGTGAGGAGCCAAGTTTCCATAAATACCGATGATAACCCTAATATATTTTAATGTTTCGATCGTTATTTGAAATGCCTGCACATATAAATACTGAGGTAAGGGTTCGAATTGTGGCAGAGTTGGCTAATGGTGTTAGTGTTCGCAAAATAGCGCGTATGTTAAATGTTTCGCGTGCTACTGTAGGACGTGTGCGTGTTAAATGGCATCGTGACCATACAATTGATAGAGTGGTAGGTAGTGGCAGAAAAAGAATTTCCACTGTAGCTCAAGATGAAGCATTAAGAGCATATGTGATTGAAAATCTATTTTCCACTTGTAAAAAGGCTATACGTCAAACAGCATTTCCTGGATGTGCAGTAACAGCTTGTGCAAGATTGAAAGACAGTGGAATTAAAAAAATTACAGCTGTTTCTAAAGAGAAACTTAGTGAGCAAAATCGAAGAAACCGCTTAGAGTTCGCCAGACAATATGTCAACCAGCCATTGGAATTCTGGAATAATGTCATTTTTAGCGATGAAAAAACCTTTAAAAGTTTTAACGATGGCCCTGTTTAAGTGTATCGATCTCGAGGAAATCATTATGAGGCCAATCATGTTAGAGAAACTAAACGTAGTGGCTACTTTTCTGTTAATGTGTGGGGTTGGATTAGCTCGAGAGGTCCAGGTATTTGTTGGATCATCGATGGTCGACTAAATTCTCACGGTTATTTGAATATATTGCGGGATGTTATAGAAATTGTATATCCAGACAGAAATTATCTATATCAACAAATAAGTTTTCTGTTATATATCATAAACTTAATTTTTCTTGATTTGAAACAATGGTTTTGACACTTTTTTTGTTACAAGGGCAATGTGCCTATAGACGCATCCACGATGGTTCGTCGTTGGTTACAAAAAATAACCTAAATGTGTTGCCCTAACAAACAAAGTGCATGGTGCATATCTTTAAGAACAACAAGGTCCCATCTTCATACCTAAAAATCGCAATGAATTAGTTGGAGCGATTGAAATTGCTTCGGAGACAATTGGTGTGGAATAGTTAAATCACTTGATAGCATCCATACCCAGGCGGTTAAAGGAGTGTATTCAAAACAAAGAAGTTTATATCGTTATTAGTTTTATGCTTCATATGGTTATACAATATTTTAGTATAATAAACGCTTCATTAACGAATATGAGTATCAGTTTATTGCATAACATTTAGGTATTATAACACAGTCAGAATTTAAGATTACCTTATGACAAAATAATAATCAAAAAAGATTTCTTACTTAATTTTAAATTTGTAATGCTATTTTTTTTAAAGACAAATTGTTTTGATTGCGATTTTAAGAAATTCTGGAATTTATTATACATTATAATTGAGTGTGAAAACGTGCATAACTAGTAGACTAAATTTTAGTTGACTTAAATCAATATTCCCAAATACCATGAGTTAAGAAATTTTTATACAATATATAATTATCATCACAATAAATACATTTCCGGTATTTTCCGATTCTTTTGTTACTTTTAATGACTTTTGTATACATTTTGTTACGTTTTCTAAATAGTATATTATATATATTATAAATTAAATTTGACAATTAACTTAAATAACTAAAAAAGAAATTTAATGATATATATGATTCTTGTGTTTAAGAAATTCTTACACAAAAGCTAATTAGCGAATATCATTTCCTAAATACTTACTGGTGCTATATTGTTGCAGACAAAGCGTGTCCTTGCACTTTTAGAAAAAAATATTAATTCATGATCACTTGTAGTTAAAAATGTCTGTAAAAAATTACCGTATTGAATATAATAATTTGCTACATTTAAGAAAACAAACATTGGTAGACGATTTTTTGTTGAATACGATTACTTTACGTTTTAACGGTTTGTCTAATTTATAGGGAAGATAATTGTTTTCTGCTATTTGATTTATTCGATCTAAATTGAATGACAAAAAATCAATCAGAACAAATAAAATGATCGTAACAATTCAATAACCCGTTTCGTCTTCAACGATTTAGCATTAGTAGGTATTTAAGCAATGATATGCTGATGTAATGAAGTAATTGCTTAAAAAAACATTGTGGATTATCTATTAATTATTATATCTGTTAATAATAATGCTGTGCTTTTCTTAAATCTACTTTATTTTTTTAGTTGTTTATCTTAATAATCAAGCTTAAACTACCAACCAATTTGATTATGCATTTCCAAATTTAAATTTCTTTAAAAATGTAACCGTCAAAAGCAGTGCATTGCAAACGTAAACGATGAAATCATTCTTTAGTAAAAACAACTAGCAGATTGCAAAGTATGGACAATAAATAGTTTACCTGAAATTATTTGGGGTCTGTAATTGATAGGGTTAAACCCCATTTAAACAACTAAATTCTTGTATTCGGACGCAGGTAGTGTCTCGATTTTTAATTTATTGACTGTACATTTCGGGGACACGGAAAATCGATCACGTCGCGCACTTTCTCTAAACCGGGTCGTATTTCATTTTTCTTTATTTGGTATCCCAAATAGTCTATTTCAGTCATTGCAAATCTACACTTGTCTAACCGTAACTCTAAATCGTTGTTCTTTGCAACTTGAATCACTTCTTTTAAGTTTGTTGCATGCTTTTCTAAGGTTTCCGTCGCAAGTAAGATATCGTCCATGTACATTTGGATAATTTCTTTTTCAATCAATTCTTTAAACAACATATTCACATACCTTTGCAAAAGAGGCGGTGCGTTAGCTAGACCAAATGGCATTTTTAGGAACTCGTATTGTCCGTTTGGAACAACAAACGATGTATACGGAATGAATTTCTCTTCAACTGAAACATAATAAAAACCGTTTTTGAGATTGAGCATTGTGAAGTATGTTTTGTTGTTTAAGTTGCTAAGCAAGTCGTCAATGTGTGGTAAGGGAATGTTATCCCGTTTCATTTCTTTATTTAATTGTCTATAATCGATGCATATCCTGTACTCCCCATTCTTCCGAGTACAATACTCCGATTTCCTCGGTCTGACAACGTTCTTTTCGATCAAGTCTTGTAATATACCGTTCACTACGTCATTCTCGTGTTGCGACAATCTCCTTGGTGCTGATCTAATTACATTTTGCGATTTTAATTCTATCGTCAACTTTGGTAAAACATCTGATGCCATTCGTGGTCCGTTCTTTTGAGTTTCTTGTATAATTTGTACTATGTGGTTTTGTGTTGCAATTGGTATCTCTGCATTAATTTTTATGTCGTTTGTCGGGGAAACTCCTTCAATTGCCATTAATAAATTGACGTCTGCTGTTTCGTTGTTTCGTCTAAAGCTTATGCCCGTTGACGTCGAAGTCCAATCGACATTTTCTAGAAAGTTTCGACCAATTATGATGTCCGTTTTTATTGAATTGTTAGGTGTAACAATTGAATCGATTTCGTAGATTACTTCGTCTATTTCTACTGGAAACTTAGTAGAATATGTACAGTTAACTTCTACATTTTGAAGTCCGTGCAGAAGACATGGATCTTTCTTGATTGGTAAATCCAATTTTTTCACCCAATCTTCTTGAATCAACGTTTTATTGCACCATGTATCATGTAATCATAAATTTATAGCTTTTGTAGTGTGTTAGGCTTAAAACTTATTTACATAACTTCAACTATAAAAAAGAAGAGCATGCGAAGAGATTTCTTGTATGTGAACTAAAAATAATGAAAAACTAAAAGAACTATAAAATAAACCACTAATGCAGGAATTAACTTCCATACAACATAATCATATCAAATGATGACAACCATAAAACAAACCAACCTTTTTTGTATTATTCTCAAGTTCGAGAACCTTCATGAAGTTTTTATCCATTTCTAAAACGTTCACCGAAAGATATAGAAAATTCTCGAACGTTTGGGCAAAATGTATAAATGCGCTACAAACAAATCATAAGGCAGTTATTTCAGTAATTCGAAGTCGGCAGTGTTAAGAAGATTATTTAAGTTTAAATAAATAAGTGATGAATGCGTGTCCAGATAAATACGACGTATTAAAATCGTGCGTGACTTTAATGTAAACAATAAGTGTTAAACTGAAGTTATCCGCGAACTTTATCTTTCGTGTAACTGACAGTATATAAATTAGTTTAAGTGTTTTTAATTAAATATCCATAGATTTAATTAGTTCAATTAGTTATGAACGTGTACATATTTTTTAGTATAAATTAGTTTTAATAATAATCGTTACAGTATTTAGTGCAAAATATGTTATTTTAAAAGTGATGCATATAATGTAACTAACGTAAATGCGGGGAGAGGACGTAAGTTACTGTTATGGTTACGTAACTACACTAATAAACGAATATTGATGTTTCCCCCGTGGGCAGCACAAATATAATTTTTAAGCTGATAATTTTTAATAACGTCAAAATAATGTAAAATAATGAGGCTGTAAATTATATAAAATTTATTAGGAACTATAAATATTTTACTAAAATGTTAAAATAACAGTCCTTGTATACTAACAACTTTTGTTGTCGACTAAAATTATAACTACAAACTGTGAATTTTCATGTGTACCTGTAAATTCCTCCGAAGTCGAGTAGAGAACCCACACGTTTCACAAGCAAACGGTTTTACCGAGCTGTGAATCTTCATGTGTTTCTGTAAATACGTCCGATGCCGAGTAGAAAACCCACAAGTTTCACAGACAAAAGGTTTTACCGAACTGTGAGTCATCATGTGTTGCTTTAAATTAAAGGGTCTACTAGTAGAGTACCCACAAGTTTCACAGACAAACGGTTTCACCGAGCTATGAGTCATCATATGTTTTTTTAAATTCTCCCGGCGAGCAGTGGAGTACCCACAAGTTTCACAAACAAACGGTTTTACCGAGCTGTGAATCGTCATGTGTTCCTGTAAAAAAGCCCGATGCTGAGTAGCATACCCACAAGTTTCACAAACGAACGGTTTCACTGAGCTGTGTCTTATAATGTGATTCTTTAAATTCCCTTTGTATCGAGTAGAGAACCCACAATCTGCACAAACAAATGGTTTTCCCGAGCTGTGAGCGATCACATGTTTCTCTAAAGTACATTGACGTCGAGCGGAAAATCCACAAGTTTCACAAACGAACGGTTTCACTAAGCTGTGTCTTATAATGTGAATCTTTAAATTCCCCTTGTATTGAGTACAGTACCCACAAGTTGCACAAACAAATGGTTTTTCCGAGCTGTGAGTGATCACATGTTTCTCTAAAGTATACTGACATTGAGTGGAGAATTCACAAGTTTCGCAATTAAACTGTTTTACTGAACTGTGAATCCTCATGTGCCGTTTTAGAGTATGTTTAATAATAGTAGAGAACCCACAAGTTTCACAAAAGAACGGTTTTACTAAACTGTGACTCATTATGTGTCGTTTTAGAGTGTATTTATTTTTAGTAGAGAACCCACAAGTTTCACAAACATATGGGTTCACCAAGCTATGAACAATCTT
This sequence comes from Aquatica leii, assembly GCA_035610365.1. Lineage (NCBI taxonomy): Eukaryota > Metazoa > Arthropoda > Insecta > Coleoptera > Lampyridae > Aquatica > Aquatica leii. The sequence goes on from CM069438.1 coordinate 14,655,031, forward strand.
GTGAGTCTTTAATCCGCTTAGATGCACACTTTGAAAATCACATTGATTACATTTGTACACTTTTTTAACTTTGGGTAATAACATGTGATCATGTAACGACTTCCAAGTGTGTGTCGAATGACTACACAAATCACAATTAATACTCCTACAAGCCATGACATTATGCAATTGTGCTTTTGAAGGTTTCTCGATGCATACAGGTACATTTAAAGCGATTTCTAAGGGGTCATCTTCAATAAATTGCACATCTGAAGATTCGACTTTAATGTTATCATGAACCAATTCTTCTTTAATTATTTCACTTTTAACACAGGTTAAAACATCATTAAAAGGTATTGTTGGTCGTAAGTTCCTTATAGTGGTTTCGGTTTGCATGCATATTTGCTTGAATTGGTATATTTCCTCGATTGTGATCATACATTCAGTACAAGTAATCGGATTAAATGTAACGTTTAAATCCTGAAAGGTAGTTTAAACTAGTCCGATATAATTCAGTCGGTTTTACTTACTATTTGTGGCAGAATGTCCAACAACTTGGTTTGTAGCTTTAACTCGTTCTTAAGAAAATAATACTGCTCGGTTTCCACTATTTCTCGTAGACAAATTCGACAACTGTTTGTTGTACTCATATTTTTATGTATTAAAAATGAATATTAATGTCTATTCCTTAGGTTAATCCTAAGAATTAGATCCATAGGTAATATAAGTTGCTTATTAGATCCTTTGGGTGCCTTTGATATAGTAATCCAGGTTTGTACTTAAAATTTTAATTTCAGTTCAGGACCGTATGTCAACTATTTATATTACATAAAACTTGAATCTGTGCTTGAATAGTCAAATAAGTATTTTAGAATTGTTAGGAACACTGATAGTTAAATTAAAACTTACCAATATTAAGACAGACGAATATTATAGAAAACGATACTTAGCATAAAATAGCGTACAGTTTTTACAGAAATTTAGCAAAGTTACATTTATTTAACATTGTCGTTTATGGTTGCTGGGATCTTTCGTTTCACACGTGTTACGTCACCCTGCTGTGTTTGCGGTCAGTTATATGATGTTGTTTAACTTTAACATTAATTCCGCGTCCTGCCTCCCTCATATAAGTTGATCTATAGGAACAAGGAATTTTGTTCACAACAGCATATTTTAACATTTTCGCGAACTCGCAGCCGGTAGAATATAATAATGTACAAAGATAAGTACAAGCGCGGAATACAAAATATCTTTTAACATATATAAAGGAATTTGGAAGCACAACTTGGAAGTAACTTACTGTGCAGTGTTGCTTTCAAAGGTTGCCTTTGTCGCGATTATATAGAATGGAGGTTCATCATACAAGATTTTCTACAACAAATGACCATATTCAGGCGTTATTTGGACTTCAAGTTTAACGTTTTTGGGTTGGTCAAACTGTTGCCTATTCATGTGAAATCGTGTTCTATACGGCGTCGTTGAACAAATATGGTCAAAAAGATCTGGTTGTTATCATAAGTTTATTGTTGCTACTAACCCGATTTAACAGATAATTCATTATGCTTAATCAATCAGAAAGGTCGTTGTATACAACTAATAGAAATTCGCACTTTTTGAGGACGATTCAAAATGTACCAGTTTCACCATCCCAAAAATGTTATACCTGAAGTCTAAAAAACGCCTAGATATGGTGAATTTTTAGTACTCAAAAATACCCTCAATTACATAAATTCTTCAAATTTTGTTTCCCATCAACCTGGAAAGATCAGAAAGCTACGCTTCCCTCTGGACGAGTAATCTGTATCGCTTTCGCAATGTGCTTATTTTTCTGAAACAAGTAGAAAAGGAAGTACATTTGTTTATGTTTGCAGTACGCACTGCTTGTAATTTATGTTGACATTCTTATATTCAGAAATTTTAAAATCGGTTCTATCAGCGTTATTTGGTTTTTGTAATGCTTTTATTGCCCTTTTGTTAGAAATAGAAAACCTGGAGAACTTAATTGGAAAAAACCTGAACATATAAAATACAACAGTTGCGAAGAAGGTGAATCATTTCGTGTTTTTCACGTGTTTATAATGCGTTATTTTGAAACTATATTTGTCGGATTGAATTGATCAGTGAAATTTTTTTAAAAAATGAGTGTGGTATAAACGAATTTTATATACAATATAAAACATCATTAATATAAAATAAAAACTATGTTCAGATGTAAAATCTTAAGCTTTCCCGGTTGTTATGTTTATTATTATAAGCGACCTTCGGCTTAGACCGCGTCGTAGTTAAACACTCAGACTTAGGCTTGATCCTAGTCTTTTCTTGAGAGCCAAAACAAGAAGTAGAACTTGGTCTTTGCCGTATTGTCATTCGTGTCACTGTGAAACCAATGACATTTACCACTCTGAAGATGCAAGCTACAATGTTTTGCGAAACGTCAGTTTGTTTGGGTTCACGAACGACAATACGGCAAAAGCGAAGTTCTGCTTCTTGTTTTGGCTCTCAAAAAGAGACTAGGACCAAGCCTAAGTCTGGGTGTTTAATTACTATGCGGTCTAAGCCGAAAGTCGCTTATAATCATAAATATATTCAGATGATTTATATTGTAAGTCAAATAAACATTTATTAAGGTACAATTTAAATTTCTCGCATTACTGACGTATGTATAGTCGGTAAACGTAAGGATGAATAGACACTTTTTATTCATATATATTAAGATATATACAGGGTTCACCATTACTCCGGCCTCGGTTTCTGGTGCCTTTGTATAAATGTCAGCATAAAATCTGTAGTACTGTACTTATTCCTGCATGTTTTAAAAATATTTTTGTTTATACAAGGTGTTCAGGTTTCGCTGGTCAGCATAAAGTTTCACTTTTTTAAATAGCAACCTATTAATATTTTTATGTTGTTCGATGAAGGCTTAATTTAGATGAAAGACATTTTGATTGCCGTGCTTCAAGTATCCGTGCATTGCAAAAATTATTGGTTCGATTCGAAAAACAAGATCGGTAAACTAAAAAGCACCTGTTCAAAGAAAAAGTGTCAAAACAGATGAGGCAGAATGTATGGTATTGCAAGCTGCAGTTGAAAATCCACATCATCCTTATTACATTGAACTGCATCAAAAATTGACTATAGAGAGTTTGAACTAAAAATTTTTTGTGTATGGCTGTTAAATAAACTTAATGAGGCGCCAGGCTTTATATCCACTGTTTATTTATCGACGAAGTTGTCTTTTATAGTAATGGCCGAGTAAGATAATGTAAATTCTCATATTTTGAGAGATTGGGATCAACATAGATAGACGGTCAATGTATGGGGAAGAATTGCGGATGATTTTATCATAGATCTTTACTTCTCTGGTGGTTATTTAAATGTCAGCTGATATTTGTAGTTTTTGAATAATTTTTTACCAAAGTTACTTATACCACGTTTACTACTACGGTTCGATCCGGAGAGAAACTCAAGCGATTTGGTAAATTCTGTTTAAATTCTAGTTAATCTTCGAAATAAACACTTGGGATAAAGAGTTTAGGCGGCTTGGAAAAATTAATCAAATCCCAACAATTTGGTAGATTGGCTTAAGATAAGCTACTTTAACTTTTCGAAATAAACGTTTAATCTACTTTTAATCGGGATCACGTTTTTGTGCCTAATTTTACTCGTCTTTAAATGTCATTTTGAACAGTCATAAATCTTAAAATCAGCTGGGGAAATTGTTAGTTAAGTACTAAATTTTGTTTTTTTTTTAAATCAAAATGAAATTGAATAAAAAGAAAACAGTTTTTATCTAATATGTTCAGATTTTTTTTTCTTATAATAATTCAAGTAAAAAATAGTTTTATTTTCACTCCAGGTACTTCTGTTTCGTTTTTTCATCATAGTTAAATAATGCTAAACATTTACTAATAGTAAATGCTATCTAAATACACTACAAATAAACACTAATTTACACTAGTAAACTAATACAAAAAACTGAGGTTAAGTATTTCCGGTCTTAATACTTCTCGATATAAACGCTTAAGATTAAGGATTAATAATTCAAGCCGCTTGAATTTCTATCCGGATCAAACCGTCGAAATAAACGTAGTAACTAAGAAATGTTCCAGAAAACACAAGAAATGGTTAGACAGAAGAAACCATATTATAAATCAATAAGAGCTCGTAAATAAACAGTGTTGTGCATTATCTAGATGAAATTATATAGATAATTCATCTAGATAATTTTTGATCATCTTTTTCCTTATCTAGATAAAAGTATTGAACATTATCTAGATGATTATCTTAGATGATCTTTCGGTTATCTATCATGAAATTATCTAGATCATAATTTTTTTGTTTGGATTTGTTGTTTTGTAATTTTTATATTTACAAACATAATATTGTTTGTAATGTCTGTGGTAATGTAATACGGTCCAGATCGCTAAAACCTGATAATTGATAAATAATCGCCGTAGATGTTTTGCATTTTTGCAGCTCTTCTGCTGACAAAAACTAGACTCACATGACCTTGAGCGTAAATACATGCAGTACGAGATATAAACAAAAACACAACTCAAATTACTTTTTGAAACTGAACAAATTGCTTGCGATAAGTATCTTATCGTCTTTAGAAACAATAATAAGCTTTTTGATATACGTACATTTATTCAATCTTGCACGATTCAAACATTGAGAATTCTGTAGTTTTGAAAATTTAATTAGTTGAAGTGCCTACACAGCAAAACTATGCCCAAATAAAAAAAATGCTTGATTAAAAAAGAGAAAATTCATGACTTTTTGATCAGTTGAAAGTAACAAACCTCAATACACGTGATCTTTAAATCAACTTGTGAATAAGTAATATTAACGTTAAATTAAAGTCGCAATAAGATCCTAATGTAGACCGCGTAGAATAAAAACGCTTCTATATAATTCTATGATGTAAATTATCATATGAGTACAATTACTGACAACCTGTCAAATATATTTAACAAAACTGCAAAGCAAAAATGCTTTTTTTACATTTGGATTTGTTGCACTTACAATTACAAAAAGTACCGAGCAGAGCATAAACTGTTTAAAATAACCCAAATTTTTTAGCAGAAACAAAAGTGCTTGCGTTTTTTTAAAAGACATAAAAGCTAATTCTTTAAGTGATCGCTGATGTAAGCTGCTCAAAATTTAAAATATATATAGTTGGTTTTTTGTTAAAAATTTGCTTAAAATATCGAACTACAAATGATAAACTTAAATTTAAAAAGAAAAAGCAATAATTCAGGGAGTGTGATTAACGGCTATGAGCGATAATTTTTTAATCTTTTGGGTTCAAACTGACGTCGATATCAAAGCCAGATTTTTCCTAACTGTTACAAAGGAAAACTAATTAAGTTTACTAGACACTTCTCCATTTGTGAAAAAGTTATTGATTAAACATATCAATTTCGGCGCTAATTGAAAGACTTTATAGTACTGATTCCTAATAGTTTAAGTTTTGCTTAGCAATGAAAATTTTGAAAGGACCATATTGTATTAAGAAATTTGTTTTATATTTTACAATAGTAGGTCATTAAATCAATAAAATTTCTGTCCTGTTTTTTTTCGATAATTATTTTTTTTTCAATTTGTCTTTCAGTTTTTTAATTAGTTAATTTAATACACAATGGATTGATATTGATGATGATGATAATTAAATGGTAACAATTTATTATTACCTGTTTGTACTTATTTGAAAGAATCATCTATCGTATTATCTACGTAAATTATAGATTATCTTATCTATTATCTAGATAAATTCTTCAACTTTTATCTAAATCGTTATCTAGATAAAAAATTGGAAATTATCTATTATCTCATCTAGATAAAAATTTAATTATCTATGCACAACACTGTAAATAAACAAAACAGAAAAACTAACTCGATAACTTATTCTCCAAATTAATAATATAAACAAAATATATATGTATAAACTGTCTGCGTCTATAGTTCTCGCAAGCTCACTTTCGATGCACGTCATTGATGACGTAAAATTCATACCACCCTATTTATAGTAAAAATTAAATAAATACCGAATTGTCTTATGGAATTTTTTTTATCACGTTGTTGGTGTGCTTACTACAGTTGCAGCGTTGTTGACATCTGTCAAATTAAATTTGTGTTTTTTATGTCAAAGTGCTCATTGTTTTTTATACTTATTTTAGATACAAAACTGTACTATTTTGAGCTAGAACGAGATAATAGTGGTCCATTGATATCAGTAAATGCTGTGCGAGAAGTACCCTTTTACTTAATATTTAAATTGTGGTAATACATACATATATTCTACAGTTATTGCTGTATGTGCAACGGTTGCTAACAACGAGGTTCTTAGATCTCTTCAAAACGTAAGCGTAGTACAACTGTTACGAATGTAGAAACATTTAATGAAAACGTAATATGCAATGTAATATTAAGAATGTACGAAAACAGTAAGTTTACATGATAATACCGACAACATGGTTGAATAACTACGTCACTGACGTTAATGACGTGCATCGAAAGTAAAATTGCGAGGACTATATCAATAACTAATCAGAACATCATTTTGCTCAACATAAATTCAAACGGTTCTATATATATGACGTCACGTCAAAATATTTAAGTGACGTCACATAAATAAAGAATTTTTGACACGTCTGTCAAAATCAGAGGTGGGTAGCTATTTTGAATAAATCTATTTTAAATACCTATTTAAAATTAAAATGACATTTTCTATTTTCTGTTTTAAATACTTAACTTAAATCCATTTTCTATTCTCTATTTTAAATGGGAGTTTAGAAACATTTTCTATTTTAAATACTTACTCATTAGCGACCTAGAGATACCAACGTTTGCGCAAGTTTTTGTGGCTGGTCATCATGAATGATCATAGCATCTATAGTTTTTTTGTTGTGTTTTGCAACGGTGTTCTGTGCGTGGGATAAAATTGCAAGTTTGCTACCTATATCAAAGCCGATTAATAAATATTTCGATCTTCACTAAACATAAAAAAAATGCAGCTGTTGGAGAGAAGCATAATGCAGAAGATGATAATAAACTAGCATTAACAACACCGTTTATATTAAACGCAAAGTTTTTCAAAATTAAAACGTGACCGTAATATGGTTATAGTACACATTGTATTAAATGCATTTCTGAAGATGATAGAAAACAACTTCAGCAATTATTTTTCAACGAACTAGAGATTCTCTCGTTAGAAGAGAATGTGTTAATGATGGAGTTAAAGTAATAGAATTAACGAATAACTACTTCATATTTGATAAGAATAGTACTCATCAGGGCCGTATTTAAAGTGTGGACGCTTCTAGCCTAAACCCAAGAATGTTTGCCGCCTTCTATTCATGACAAGGAAGGTGTCAAATCGGTAATGTTTAAAAAAAATTAATCCTTATGATGACAATGAACTTTTTATTGTATAAAAATCACTTATTAACATAATTTGAGCAATGGTTTTTATAATGGAACCAAATATTAATATAACCAGATAGTACAGTTAATAGGTTGTGTGCCTGAGCCTGCCGGCCTAGTGATAAATCCAGCACTGATAGCACCCGTCTCTCAATTGGGAAATAATAATTTCCAACTTCCGGGACTGCAATTACTGCAAAACTGTTGAGAAAGAATTGTAAGCAAAATGTAATTAATATGCGCGCATGTTCAGTAACATTTATATATTAAGTCGTAATGTAGACCGCGTATAGTACAGACGGTGTTATAACTGTATTCATTTAGTTAATCTTGTAATATATCTTAACAGTACAAATTATAGTGTTTCAACCACTGACAACCTGCTTAATAAAGTTTAATAGGTTATGGGCCCAGTGGACGTGAAATATTAGTAAAGTGGATCGTAAATCAGTTTTACGTGTGTACAGTAAAGATGGCTGACAAGATTGACGTAGGATCCATCAGCAAGTTTGATGGCAAAAACTACCAGCAATGGAAGTTTCAAATGAAGTGTGCTTTACGTGCAAAGGGTTGTTATGAGATTACCACTGGAGAACTCATAAAACCAGAGTCAAAAGAAACAAAAGAATTTGCTTCTTGGAACAAGATGGACGCCGTAGCTATGTTCACCTTAACGTCGGGTATGGAGCTTGCGCAAATCACTTTAGTAGAGAATTGTACAAGTGCAAAAGAAATAATGGATCGGTTGGACACCATCTACCAACAAAAATCTGAAATGAATAAAATGATGTATCAAGAACGTTTCCATCAGTACCGAATGAATCCAAATGATAGTGTTGCGCTTCATGTTGCTAAAGTAGAAAACTTAGCTAAACAAATTAGAGAATCTGGTGACGTAATTAGTGATGTAGCAGTGATGACGAAAATGCTTACTTCATTACCAGATAAATTTAAAAGTGTCAGGCAAGCGTGGCTATCAGTAGAAGAGAAACGTCAGACGATTCAAAATCTTACTGCAAGATTGCTTGACGAAGAAGCAAATCTAGCAGCGGTAGAAGAAGTTGACAACGCGTTTACGGCACAAGTGAAACTAAAACCAACTGTAAATACCAAGCATAAAAAGAAATTCACTTGTTACAATTGTCAAAAGAAAGGGCATTTTGCAAGAGATTGTCCTAATCCAACAAAAAAACGAAACTCAAAAAGTACCAAAGCAGATGACAAATCGAAACCACAAGGAAACGTATCAGCTTTTACAATAGAAGAAGATTTTGTCTTTGTGACGGAATCAAAAGATGATACTTGGATATTATATAGTGGTGCATCTGGACACATGAGTTTTAAGCGCGAATTTTTTCATACGTTTGAAGAATCCGATAATGAAACTTCAGTGACATTAGGAAACAATAAAACTCTTGCAGTAAAAGGCAAAGGAACCATTAAAATACGTAAATTATTAAACGGTGCGTGGCATGACGCAATAATAACAAATGTGCTATATGTTCCTGACCTTCGAAAGAATTTGTTTTCAGAAGGAGTTATTACGCGCAAAGGAATGAAAATAGTAAAAGAAAATAAGCACGCATATATTTATGAAAACAATAAACTTACGGCTAGTGCAGCACGTGTATCGAACAATCTTTATTACCTACAGTTTAATACTATCGTTTCTTATGAAGGAAATGTGGTAACGGATACTGAGAAGTTTGAAATGTGGCATAATAGACTTGGACACGTCAATTTCAAAACGTTGAAAGAAATGGCATCAAAAGGTTTAATTGAAGGAATAGATTTAAAGAATGTTGATCGAAAATTTTGTGAAGCGTGCGTTTACGGTAAACAACATAAACTTCCTTTCTTGCGCGTAGTACGAAATACGAAACCGTGTGAGTTAATATACAGTGACCTTTGTGGGCCAATGTCAACATCGACAATAAACGGTGCTAATTACTTTGTTCTATTTAAAGACGATTGTACTGGTTACCGAGTAGTGTACTTTATCAAACATAAGACAGACGTGTTTGAATGTTTCAAAAATTTTGTTACTACGTGTAAAAACAAATTTGGTTATTCAATAAAAACATTACACGTCGATAATGGAACTGAGTATATTAACACACATTTTCGGCAGTTTCTAATAAAAACTGGAATTGATATAGAACGAACAGCTCCATATACTCCACAACAAAATGGTAAAGCGGAACGCGAAATGCGGACAATTGTCGAAAGTGCGCGATCGATGCTATATCAAAAGGATTTACCTGCCAATTTATGGGGTGAAGCTGTAAACACAGCAGTGTATATATTGAACCGAACTTTGAATAGTAAAACAGAGAAAACACCTTATGAATTGTGGACTGGAAAGAAAGTCAATTTAAGTCACGTTAAAATATTTGGGTGTGACGCATACATGCACATTCCAAAAGAAAAACGTACAAAGTTGGATTCGAAAAGCAAAAATTAATGATGGTTGGGTATGACGGAAACTCTACAAATTACAGGCTTTTAGATCCTCAAACAAATAAAATAAGTGTTTCTAGAGACGTGATTTTCAATGAAAATGCGTGTTTTACTAAAACTCGGCACAATACTGCAAAGATAGAAATAGAGGAAAATGAAGCAAGTGATCACGAAGAAGAGGTTCTGCAAGAAATTGAACAAGAACTTCCACAAGAAGAAATTGAGTCATCGACTTCTTCGCAAACTCCTTATAATTTAAGACAACGTGAGACGCTACGAGTACCACGCAAATATGAACAGTTTGAAACAAATTGTGTAGAAATAGACATTCCTCAAAATTACGACGAGGCGATAAAAAGCGTCAACTCGGAAAAATGGAAACAATCGATTAAGGAAGAATTAGAGGCATTAAAGAAGAACAATACTTGGGAATTAGTGGCAAAGCCGAACAATAAAAACGTAATCAACTCTAAATGGGGTTTTAAAGTGAAAAGAACGCCTAATGGGGAAATATCACGTTACAAGGCTAGACTTTGTGCTAAAGGATATAACCAAATCAAGGGATTAGATTATGATGAAACGTTTTCGCCCACTACAAGATATGATACTATAAGAATTTTGCTTGCGTTAGCGGCAACACACGATTGGGAAATTATTCAGTTCGATATAAAAACCGCTTTCCTGAACGGTTATTTAGAAGAAGAAATTTATATGTCACCTCCAGAAGGCACAGACGTAAAACCTGTTGTAGTGTGTAAATTAAAGAAAGCCCTGTACGGATTGAAACAGGCGCCTAGATGTTGGAATAAAACTATAGACAAGTTTTTAACAAGTTTAAGTTTTAAACAATGTGATGCAGACCGATGTGTATATAAGAGAGAAGTTAATAAAATTAAAGTTATTATAGTGATTTTTGTAGACGACGGTCTTATGATGAGCAAAGATAAGACAGCGATTAATGAAATTCTTGAAGAATTAAAGAATAAGTTTGAAATTACAGTTACTAAATTTTTAAACTATTTTGTGGGTTTAGAAATTGAACGAAATCGTCAAAATGGAACTATTTTTATTCATCAATTTAATTATATACAAGAAGTCATAAAAAGGTTCAATATGATTGACGCGAAAGTAACAAACGTGCCTGTAGACGTAAATACTATCCTGACCACCGCAACCGAAATAAAGCATATGGATCAAGTTCCATATCGGGAAGCAGTGGGAGCTTTAATGTTTATCGCAATTATTAGTAGACCGGATATTAGTTACGCAGTCGGTTTAGTTAGTAGATTTCTTAATAAATACGATGTGTCACACTGGAATGCTGTAAAACGGATCATTAAGTATTTGAAACATACCGCAAATGTTGGGATCCAATACGGAGTATCACAAGAATCTACAAAACTAATAGGATTTTCCGATTCTGATTTCGCGAATGATACCATTACAAGATCAACTTCGGGGTATATTTTCAAACTGAACGGAGGAGCCGTTACTTGGTCCAGTCAACGGCAACGGACGGTCTCGCTTTCTACGACTGAAGCGGAATACATAGCAGTATCCAATGCAGCAAGGGAAACGATTTGGATACGACGTTTATTACATGATCTCGGAGAACTCGATAAGAATCCAACAATTTTATGTGTAGACAATCAAAGTGCAATTCGACTTGTGAAAAATTCGGAACATCACAAACGCACTAAACATATCGATATAAAACATCATTTTATACGAGAAAAATGTGAAAACGGAGATATTGAAGTTGTTTATGTGCCATCTGATGAACAATTGGCGAATATAACAACCAAACCGATCAGTAAAGAAAAATTTAATCGTTTGAAATCACTCTTTGGTATGCGTGAAAGAGTAACTACGTAATTATATTAGAATATATTTAGTTATTTGTAATAAGTTTTTCTTTGTAATGTTAACAATCTTGAATTTATGTTTTCTTTTTGCTAACAATTAGTGGGAGTGTTGAGAAAGAATTGTAAGCAAAATGTAATTAATATGCGCGCATGTTCAGTAACATTTATATATTAAGTCGTAATGTAGACCGCGTATAGTACAGACGGTGTTATAACTGTATTCATTTAGTTAATCTTGTAATATATCTTAACAGTACAAATTATAGTGTTTCAACCACTGACAACCTGCTTAATAAAGTTTAATAAAAACAATGATACAAATTTTAATAGGTTGTGTCAATATCAAGGCGTCAAGATGTTATTTATAAAATTCAATAGTTCATTTCCTTCTTCTCAGTTCCCGTTGAGAGGTTATTCTCGTACGCCGGAATGATCATAAGACCCCAATGCAAGTTTATGAAGAATGAAACATTTGAGAAACTGTTTCTTAGTAAACCAAACAGTAACCTCTTGGCACAGTAATGTTATCAATGTGTTTGAAACAAATAAGTTAGTCATTGGCTATTTTGAACTATTTTGTATTTTTAAATCTATTTAAAATACCCATTTTCTATTTTGTATTCTAAATAGTTTGATAGAAACCATTTTCCATTTTGTATTTTAAATAGATTTAACAAATGTATTTTCCATTTTGCATTTTAAATAGGTTTTAAAAACTATTTTACATACCTCTGGTCAAAATACATATAGTACACTCAGGGTTGTAACAGATACTTTTTTTCTAGTATCTACATACAGATACAGATACTTTTCATAAATTGTATATAGATACAGATAAGATACTTTTACAAAAAAAGTATTTAGATACAGTTACAGATACTTTAAGAGAGTATCTAGATACATGTCAGATACATTTTTAACAAAATCTTGAAATAAAATTTAAAAAAAGTGTCTATTTGGTTCAGCTAAAAACACAATAACTGTAGCCCAAGCAGCACATTACGTCTCATTGACGTCAAAATTACAAGACTTCATTAAGACGTGTCAGTGTCGTCATATGACGTCAGTGTCCTGCCTGGGTATTAAGCAAGACATTACCTTATCAACTTTAACCGCATAAAAAAATACAAATTTACAAATAAGGCTTATTTTGTTTTAACATTAATAGCATGTTAAATGTCTCGTCATTATATTTCGACGTAGAGTTAATATTAAACTACTAACACTAAAAAGTTTCTCCACTTCTTTGCTCTATTTGAGCTGATGAAGAAATTCAGTGTTGCCAATCGACTTTGTTGCGATTCCCTGCATAAACTATAAAAGTTCCATAATGACTACAATATTGTACTCATAGTTCTACAAAGTTGAAATTTGTTTTCTTTTTTTTAAAGTATGAATTTGGTTTGATGGCATAAATGCTAACACGTCACATTTCTCAAGTAATACTAGATTATATAAAATGTAGGTTCATACACGGTTTTCCCCAAAATTCCACAACAGTTTATGATACTCACAAAATACCCGCTACTACATAAAATCTCTAAATTTGGCAGAACTCCACTAGAATTGGCGACGCTGAAAGAATTGCACTCATAAAACACCGAATACAAAGTCTCCAAATTCAAATTGTAATGTATATGATGAACTGACAGAAAAAACTATCACGGTGTTTAGTAAAAACTTTTACTACTATTTACAATTTGAGCAAGAAAAAGTATCTAAGTATCTAAACCACTCAGATACTACGAAAAATGTATCTAGATACAAATACAGTTACATTTTGTCCAGTGTATCTAGATATGTAACTAGATACTCCAAAAGTATCTAGATACTGTATCTAGATACGTCACAACACTAAGTACACTATAAATTCCCATTTAAAAAATGTTTATAAAAAATACACACAAATATGTACAAAAATATTGACAGTGGGTTACTGCGTTGCATTGAACACCGCCAAAGTTCTGTGGTATGGCAGACACTTGAATACAAAAGATAAAAGTGCAACTGTGTTGGGCAATACTGATCAAAATCTACTAAAATATGGAAGAAAAATCAACAAAAATCTGTCGAGTTTGTTCACTAGAAATAGTAGAAACCGAGCAATATTACTTTCTGAATAACGACACTAAGTTAATGCTACAATTCAAATTGTTTAACTTTCTACCAGAAATTGTAAGTACAACTGATTATATTCTATCGAATAACATAAACTTCTCTACAGGATCTAAGCGTCACACCAAATCCAATTGCTTGTAACAGATGTATGATTGCTATTGAAGAAATATATGAATTTAAGCAACTCTGTATACAAACCGAAACGACTGTAAGAAACTTACGACAACAAAGTCTAATTAAAGAGGAGTTGCGAGTCGATAACATTAAAGTCGAACTTTCAAACTTTCAAATCATCAACGATAACTACTTGGAAATCAATAAGGATGTGCCTGTATGCCAGGAGGAACCTTTAAAAACAAAACTGTATTATTGCTACAATTGCAATTTCAATACTTACAAAAAGACTATTTTAATTCGACACCTGCAAGTGCAACACACTGCTAGAAAACCTTTTAAATGCAATATATGTGATTACTGTTGTACTACCAAGTCACATTTAAAAGTGCATATGCGTCAGCACACTGGTGAAAAACCGTTTAAATGCAATATATGTGATTACTGCTGTACCACCAAATCTAATTTAAAAATGCATATAAATACACACACTGGCGAAAAACCATTTAAATGCAATGTATATGATTACTGCTGTACCTCTAATTCGGATTTGAAAAGGCATATACGTACGCACACTGGTGAAAAACCATTTAAATGCAATGTATGTGATTACTCTAGTAACCGAATAGGAACTTTAAAAACACATATGTGTAAGCATACTGGTGAAAAACCATTTAAATGCAATGTATGCGATTACTGCTGTACCTCTAATTCGAATTTGAAAACTCATATACGTACGCACACTGGTGAGAAACCATTTAAATGCAATATATGTGATTACTGCAGTACCACTCAAACGCATTTAAAAAGTCATATACGTAAACACACTGGTGAAAAACCATTTAAGTGCAATATCTGTGATTACTGCTGTATCACCAAATCTAATTTAAAAATGCATATAAATACACACACTGGCGAAAAACCATTTAAATGCAATGTATGCGATTACTGCTGTATCTCTAATTCGGATTTGAAAAGGCATATACGTACGCACACTGGTGAGAAACCATTTAAATGCAATATATGTGATTACTGCAGTACCACTCAAACGCATTTAAAAAGTCATATACGTAAACACACTGGTGAAGAACTATTTAGATGCTATATATGTGATTACTGCTGTACCACTAAGAACTACTTAAAAACGCATATGCGTATACACACTGGTAAGAAATCATTTAAATGCAATGTATGCGATTACTGCTGTACCTCTAATTCGAATTTGAAAAGTCATATACGTACGCACACTGGTGAGAAACCATTTAAATGCAATATATGTGATTACTGCAGTACCACTCAAACGCATTTAAAAAGTCATATACGTAAACACACTGGTGAAAAACCATTTAAGTGCAATATCTGTGATTACTGCTGTACCACCAAATCTAATTTAAAAATGCATATAAATACACACACTGGCGAAAAACCATTTAAATGCAATGTATGCGATTACTGCTGTATCTCTAATTCGCATTTGAAAAGGCATATACGTACGCACACTGGTGAGAAACCATTTAAATGCAATATATGTGATTACTGCAGTACTACTCAAACGCATTTAAAAAGTCATATACGTAAACACACTGGTGAAAAACCATTTCGATGCTATATATGTGATTACTGCTGTACCACTAAGAACTACTTAAAAACGCATATGCGTATACACACTGGTAAGAAATCATTTAAATGCAATATATGTGATTACAGTAGCAGCTATGTTCACCATTTTAAAAGGCATATGCATAAGCACACTGGTGAAAAACCATTTAAATGCAATGTATGTGATTACTCTAGTAACCGAATAGGAACTTTAAAAACACATATGTGTAAGCATACTGGTGAAAAACCATTTAAATGCAATGTATGCGATTACTGCTGTACCTCTAATTCGAATTTGAAAACTCATATACGTACGCACACTGGTGAGAAACCATTTAAATGCAATATATGTGATTACTGCAGTACCACTCAAGCGCATTTAAAAAGTCATATACGTAAACACACTGGTGAAAAACCATTTAAGTGCAATATCTGTGATTACTGCTGTATCACCAAATCTAATTTAAAAATGCATATAAATACACACACTGGCGAAAAACCATTTAAATGCAATGTATGCGATTACTGCTGTACCTCTAATTCAGATTTGAAAAGGCATATACGTACGCACACTGGTGAGAAACCATTTAAATGCAATATATGTGATTACTGCAGTACCACTCAAGCGCATTTAAAAAGTCATATACGTAAACACACTGGTGAAAAACCATTTAAGTGCAATATCTGTGATTACTGCTGTATCACCAAATCTAATTTAAAAATGCATATAAATACACACACTGGCGAAAAACCATTTAAATGCAATGTATGCGATTACTGCTGTACCTCTAATTCAGATTTGAAAAGGCATATACGTACGCACACTGGTGAGAAACCATTTAAATGCAATATATGTGATTACTGCAGTACCACTCAAACGCATTTAAAAAGTCATATACGTAAACACACTGGTGAAGAACTATTTAGATGCTATATATGTGATTACTGCTGTACCACTAAGAACTACTTAAAAACGCATATGCGTATACACACTGGTAAGAAATCATTTAAATGCAATATATGTGATTACAGTAGCAGCTATGTTCACCATTTTAAAAGGCATATGCATAAGCACGCTGATGAAAAACCATTTAAATGCAGTATCTGTGATTACTGCTGTACTACCAACTCTAATTTAACAAGGCATATGCGTACGCACACTGGTGAGAAACCATTTAAATGCGATATATGTGATTACTGTAGCAGCCAATTGTATCTTTTAAACACTCATATGCGTAAGCATACTGGTAAATAACGAATAAAATGCAATACTTCACGTAATTTGTAAAGCACATGTGGGCAAAGTTTTTTTGCGCAACCGTATAAATACACTGGCATAGTAAAACGTCAATTATTGTATTATCACAACGTGACGTAACATAGTGTTTAATTTAGTCGTTGAGTGAAGGAATATTACAGGTTGCATAAAGTAATAGTGTAGTATGTTCTAAGTTCACGCAGCGCTCGATCTAGCCTTTAATTTGTTCCGTGCAAACGTAAATATTTGCGCCCTCATGTTAAAAAAGTAGTAGCAGTCTTCATAAAAACAACGAATATAGAGAAAAGCATTATTTTTATTAGAAAACATTTAAAACGCAACAGTGTAACATTTAGTAATAATATAATAAATATTTTTTTTATACATAAAACTGAATTGATCAAATAAAAAGTTTTTTTCAAACTCTTAATTCAACAAACTTGCTTATTAATTTAGAAACTTCTAAGTCGTTGCTGCGATCGTACTCGATTCCCAACAAAGCTAGTTCTAATAATTGTATTTGAGTGGTAGTTGTTTGTAAATAGTTTTTAATTATTTTTAGTTTGGAAAAGCTGCGCTCGCCTGAGGCAACAGTTATTGGAAGCGTTAATAAAATTCTTAAAATTTTAATGTTATGGATTTTAAAACTGTAAAATTTTTCTCTAAAAGGGAACATAGCACAGTTATTTCATCTGGAAGTTTATGACTATTTATATCAAAGGATTTACCGTCTTTTTAAATGGTCTCTAAGTCTTTGCAATAGACCAAAAGTTTAGTGTGGCTAATACCTTTAAATTTATAATTATTATATAAAAAACTAAAGCAATTATTATGATGCTCTAGTTGAGCAAATCTTCGTTCTACAGAATTAACAGCAATGTCAAGTATATAGTAAAAAAATCAATTTTATATTGCTTCTTAGCATCTATAATTGGGTCATCTGTGGATTCGTAATCAAATTGTTTTATCTGTCGTCGAACTCAATATCTATTGGTTGATTTAAAAATTTTTTCTACATCTACTTTGAATGCCAAAAACAATTTGACGTTTTCCAAAAGCTCGACTGCAGATGCGATGTCATAATCCTTGCTTTGGGGTTTATATGGTTTTATATCTCATACGATGGAACAAAGAAATTTGTAAAGCACTAATGGTATTTAATAAACAAAATAATTACAATGAATTTCTTCAACTAAAATAACTATATGTGAGTTAAATGTCATTAGACCGAACTTATTCGCAATCACACCTGTTACACGTACGTCTACTACGGGGCGGTCTTAAGAGGCGGCCAGCGGCGCAGAAATCAGTGGCGTCTCCCACTGTTACATCCTCCCCTTTTGAATCGATGGTACGTCTCGGAAGCGATTCAACAACAGGGTTCGATTCAAGGTCTTCGGCTGAGGTTTCTTTTCGTGGGCGACCACGTTTTCGAATAGGATTGATCGGGTTGACCTTTTTTGGCTCGTCGGAATCAAAGAAAGGTCGAAGAGCGGAAGTGTGATAAATCCCCAATGGAACTTCAGGGTTTTCAACGGAAGCAATCTGATATGACGTAGGTGATGCTTGTCGCAACACAATGTATGGACCATCACGTCTAGGAGCAAATTTGCTTGAAAAGCTCTTTGCGGCTTGGCTCAGAATGTGGGTGTCTACTAAGACACGGGAACCAGGCTCGTAAACAATAGACTCACGGCGATGAGCATCGGATGTTTTCTTGTTCCGGTCTTGTTGGTGCTCATGAGTTTCGCGTGCGTGTTCCAAAGTATTGGAAATGGTTTTGAGATATGGGATAATCTCGGAGATAAGATTTTCATTATCTACAACTGCTCTGAAGTCACGAGCGGTCTCTTGAGGAGTTCGTAGCTTTCGACCAAAGGTGAGGTAAGCTGGGCTGTAACCACTAGCTGCATTCACTGCTGTATTCAGTGCGAATCGTACGCTAGGTAAGGCTTCCACCCATCCAGTATGGTCAGGACCAAGGATCATAGATAATTGCAGCTTAATATCCCTATTACGCCGTTCTTCGGGGTTTGCAGCGGGATGATAATACGGTATTAAATTTTGCTTAATACCCATACAGTAAGCTACTTGTTGCATCACCTCTGCAACAAATTGCACACCATTATCACTTATGATGCGGCGTGGGGTTCCAAAACGTAGAACCTCATCAATAAGGCAACGAGCGCAAGATTCTGCGGTAGCCTGAACAAGGGGAAACAATTCTATCCACCTTGTGGCAGTATTTTCAATAGCAAAGATCAATCTTTCGTCAGAACCGGCCGATGGGAGAGGTCCTACTAAGTCCATAGCAAGGGTTTCAAATCGTTGGTTGAGAATAGGTGTTTCCCAGCAAACACGCTTGTGACATTCAGGTATCCGAGACATAACCTTTGAAAGTACCATTACTATCATTTGGTTATGTGCATTTCAGGTACTTTTGACGTAACGGATACATGTGCGTACGTATCGAAAGGTTTATTATGAAGGTGCTCTTTATGGTACATCTGTAGAATATTATTGCGTCATTTAACTGTGATATAATAATGCGAACAAAACTGTATCATATAAAATATTTTTAATGTTTACTTGATGTAAACATGTAACATACGGTGATTGTAATTGTAATTCCTACCATGTATATATAAAAAACCAAAATTTCGGTTTGCCCAAATTGCGTTTTATAGTAATTTAAAGGTGTTTTGTCGGATGTGCGGTTTTTTTACAATTAATATAAGAAATAAAATATAAGTATAGTTACTTATTTAAATTTTTATTACAATTCGCGGCCCTTACAAACATAATAAAAATTTTAAAAATAAAGCGTTTATTATCTATGTTGTTTACGCTTTTTATTTAATTTACAAAACAAATAAATAATAAAAATATTAAAAAATTAATTGAAAAATACAATTTCAAGTACCAAGTGAATGTGTTATTTTTTTAAAAGTAGGGATTTTCCCCCATAAAATCGCAAAACGATCGTAGTTGCGCGTGACAGCGCGTAAAGCTGCGCGATAGCACTGGATAGCACTAGAAGGGCACTACTTATTTTTTTGTTTTTAGCCTGTTCTTAGCATTACTTTTATAGGAGTACCTCGTGAATTGTTAAGTTTATGCAAGTTTATGTGCACAAAACGACTGCAGTTGATAGAGGTAAGTGTACCCATACTACGTTTTTATATTTATTTTGTAAGTATATAATATTGTTTAATGTAATAGATAATATGCATAATACCTAACCTTAAAAACCTCGTTTTTGGCGGTACCACATACATAAATACTTTAAACGTAATAGATAACATTAAGCTTTGTAATCACGATTAAACAAAAATGTATAGAAAAGTTACTTATAGGCAAGTTAGACGACGAGTTATAAAAGAACGCGAAAATATGAAAACCTCTTTGGTTTCACCAACTAATTATAATGAATGTTCGGAAACAGTTATAATGGATGTTGAAGAAGTACATGATAGCACTAGTAAAATTATTGATTCGAATGTAACAACAAATAAGAATAGAGAGTCAAGTAATTTTAGTGTAGGTGAGATGCCGAAGCTTATTTCAATTAATATAAATGATGAAAAATTTAATATCAACGATGAATTAAATGACTCTACTACATTGCCATCGGACCTTGGCAATTTTTGCATACTATTAAGAACTTGGGCACTCAAATTCAATATATCACATGCAGCAATCAGTGCCTTATTATTAATTTTAAAAACACTTAATATTTTCTTTACTTTACCAGTGGATGCAAGAACAATTATGAGAACTCCGAGAAGTGCAAGTTCACAAATCATTCAAGTGAATGGTGGTGAAAGTATTCATTTTGGTTTAGCTCGTGGTATACTGTACTCATTAAAAAAGTATTACAATACTAATCAGTATCCTGCACATGTAAAAATTAATATTAATGTGGATGGACTGCCCCTTACAAAAAGTTCGAGTGGGCAATTTTGGCCTTTATTGGGATCTCTTGTGGAAGATTTTTATACAGAACCTTTCATCATTGGAATATTTTATGGCATGAACAAACCAATTAATAGTTGTGAATATTTGCAAAATTTTGTTGATGAGGCTAAAGTAGTTCAAGAGAAAGGAATTGTTCTAGATGGAAAACAAATTTCTGTGATTATAAACGCAATAATATGTGATGCCCCAGCAAAAGCTTTTGTGACAGGAGTTAAATATCACTCTGGTTATTTTGGATGCAGTAAATGCATACAAGAAGGGGATTGGATCGATAATCGAGTTGTATACATCGAATTAAATTCTACATTAAGAACTGATCAATCATTTATATGTAGAAATCAGCCAGAACATCATAGAGAATATTCAATATTAGAAGAATTGAACATTGGTATGGTTTCACAAATCCC
Organism: Aquatica leii; assembly: GCA_035610365.1. Classification (NCBI taxonomy): domain Eukaryota; kingdom Metazoa; phylum Arthropoda; class Insecta; order Coleoptera; family Lampyridae; genus Aquatica; species Aquatica leii. The sequence continues at coordinate 14,676,234 of CM069438.1, forward strand.
CTTAGATTATATGCATCTCGTGTGCATTGGGGTGATAAAGCGATTGATTCAGTTTTGGGTAAAAGGCCCTGCAAATGTAAGGCTGAAACCACAATTTTTGAAAAATATTTCAGACAAGCTAATAGTTTTAAAACCATCTATTACTTTTGATTTTGCAAGAAAACCAAGATTGTTAGCTGATATAGACAGGTGGAAGGCTACAGAATTAAGACAATTTTTACTCTACACGGGTCCAGTAATTCTGTTAGATAATTTAGAGCCTCAATTATATGAACACTTTCTCTCATTAACAATAGCGATAAGAATATTAGTTGACCAGCATTTATACTTACACTTTAATCACTACGCAACCTCCTTACTCAATTGGTTTGTGAAGTCTTATTCAAAATTATATGGTGCAAAACATTTAACTTACAATGTGCATAATTTACTACATATTTCTGGTGATTGTTTGAAATTTGGACCTTTGGATCATTTTAGCAGTTTTAAATTTGAAAACTATATGCAACATATTAAAAATAAACTGAAACCAAGTAGTAAACCATTGCAACAACTTGCTAATAGAATGGCTGAAATAAATTCTTTACCACCAAGCCCAAATGAAACAAAAGCATATCCTATATTACATTATTCAAAAGCCGGCCCTGTGTTTAAAATAGAATTTAAACGGTTTTCTCTATCAAACAGAGAACCCAATAATTATGTTTTACTAAGGAATAATGTGCTTGCAGAAGTAAGAAATATTATTTTAGAAAATGATTCAATTACCATTAAAGTTAAACGTTATACCCAAACATATTCCTTCTTTGAGCAACCAATAGACTCTACCAAGATTGGATTTTTTTTAGTTAAAGACGATGAAATAGATCAGCTAACGGTAAACATTTCCGTCAATGAAATTAAAAGGAAATGTCTGAAACTAAAATTAAATAACAGCCAACACATTATGGTGTCTTTAATTCATTCTGATATTTGACAATTAAACATATTGTAAGTACAATTTTTGAGACACCTACTATAAAACTACAATTAAATCGTAACTAATATTTAAATGATGATTTCCAGGTATTGTACTATGGAGAAAGAAGAGGATCTTATGCAAGCAATGCCATATGCCGTTGTCAGATTTATCGATGAACACAACCAGTCTGATGATGTAGTGTCAGAAATACCATCCAAATGGCTTTTTCAGAATAACACTTTATGCTACTGGCCTGTTGTAAAGAATGTTAGCACCTATATTTCCAAAGCAGTCGAACCAAACAAGGATACATGGACTGTGAATAAAGTTGCAGTTGAATTTTTCTGTAGTAAGAGTGTCGATTGTTTTTATAAAAATTGAATATAATACGAATGGTTATTTTAGAATCATTACATACAGCTCGTAAGAAAGCAGAGGACAGTAAGTACTCATCTTCGGAAGAATGTACATCAGCAGTCAAGAGGAAGCCAAAAAAACACTTTTTTGTTGAAGAGTGGGATTGTAGTGATTCTGACACCAGCATACGTAATAAAAGAAAGAGTGAGTCTTTGCTTTAATGCTGTCTTATAAACCACGCTTCTTTTATGTTTATAGAGAATGCTGTAAGTCCTCCACCCACTTTCTCATATGATCTGAACAATATGCCGATCATTTTTGAAGAAGTTGAATCTTCAGTTACACCAGTAGCGGAAGTTTCTCATAGCACAATAGGTAAATACGTTTATGTAATTTACATATGATGTCTAACACAGTTTATTTTTTAGATAGTTTACAAAAGGAAATTGTTAGTAGTGCTTCTAGTGTGCAAAATTCAACTGCTGTATCTGTTGATTTTTGTAACTCTTTATCGCACAGAAGCACATCCTCGCCTGCTCTGTCATTAGGTTCCTCTTTCACTTTGAATGGTAAGTGACTAAATAATCCGATTATAATTAAATCCTAGCTCTATTTGATTACATTTTTAAATAATGGTTATCAAAAGAATGTCTTATAATCGATCCTGCTGATCATACAATAACAATTTAAAATCTTTCTCTCAAAGGCATTAATCGTGTTTTCGAATACATTACAATATACTGATTTAATTATAACTAATACTAGATCCATGCAGTAAAAATCATATTTCTTAATTTTTGGAAATGTTTCATTAACAAAATAATTTTGTTATAGTATCATTTTGTTTGGGTATATTAGTACTGATTGTTTTGTTTTCAGTAGAATGTATTCAATGTATTTCAAGGAAGTCTTACAATAAGTTAAACATTACAAAAAATATTTAAAGAGACTCGGTTGTAAATATATCAAAAATTATTTTTATGGTAATAAGTAAATAAGTAGATTACAAAATGTCGTTTTTAATAATACTTGACTCTTCATTTCCTACTTGTATGGTTGTATAAATGCTGAACTGAAGTTGATTTGAATAATCAGTGTTTTTTTTTGTGACGATACGCAACGAACGCGTGCCGGGAGCTTTTTTGATTTTTACAATAAATATTTAATACAAATAATGTACATATACAGCAAAGATGTACAGTATCGGCAGCTTTTTTTTACAAAAAAAAGCACTGAAAAAGAATAGTGCGTCTGTATAAGAAAGTGTCGTTTTCTAGATTCCCAAACAATAAATAAAATTTGGAACGCAGTTTCCGAAATTAAGGTACAGATGATGGAACTTCATGATAAAGTTTTGTACAGAACTAGTTACGATTCTGGTCTTGATGACTCTGTGGCTGTTTTAAAACAATATTTGCCAGTGCGAGATTTGGAAGCGTTAGAAAATTTTGAACAATTATTACAATCGGAAGACAATGTTAAATTGTTTGTGAGTATTTCAAATTAATTATAAAACTTTTATCAACGAGTAATTTTAATGAATCTGTGTAATTCCATATAAACAAAAAAGTTTCTTATTAAATTTAACAAATAGTATACATACTTGAATTAATACAGTTGGTTTAAAATACTAATTTGAAAATGATTTTTCAGATCAAATTTATAAATAGTATCGGTGGAAGTGGTCCAAAAGAAAATATGCACCGTATCTTTAAACAAGTTTATTCTGATAATATGTCTGTAAGTTGTTCTTGGTTAGGCCAGCGTCAGAATTACCGGATGTGTGATAAAAAATCAATCATGTGTATAAAAGGTAAGATTGAATTGTATTACGTATGCTTCGCTACCTTAAATTAATTTTAGGAGTAATTCTAAATACTTACAAAATGCGAGAAAACGAATTCGAAAATATATCTTCAGAATGGTTTCGCCATGCCAAGCAGAGGCTGAATCGCAATACTAAAAAAAAATAAGAACACATGATGTGTACTATATTTTAATCGTTGACCTTTTATATACATTTTTTTTATATATATTCTATCGATTATTTGAGTTTAAAAGTAAAATACATTTATATGATATATATATATGTTTTTTTTGACGTGTTACCCTTGGAGAAAGAAAGAAGTTTTACCACGTTTTTGTTCTATGATAATCAAATCCTTGACTTACATTTACCTGGTATTTATAAAATTACAGTCTATCTATATTTAAACACAGAAATTTATTTATTTGTCAAAAATTTGAATTTAGGTATTGTGTTAAAAAGAATCCAAGTCTGAAGGTATACTATTCACAGTTCACGACTGTGGTTGTATAATCTAGTTCAATGTATTCCTCAGATTGTGGTTCAAAGTAAATATTTTTAGAAAAGCAAATTTAATTAAAATATTTTTTTTGCTGGTTATAGGTATTTACATAGTAAAAATTGTACCTATTGTTACTTTTGTTATAATAAGAATTTTGAACAAATTTGGTTTTCCATGATCAGAATAATAATGTGAATTATTATTTTAACTGAATTTATTAACTAGTGTTACATTAAAGTTAAAATTAATAAAAATGACAATTTACTTACTGGATTTTGTTAATTTCAACAACTTTAAAGTTAAGAAATTCGCTTAACAATAACATATTATTCTAATTATGCATTTTGTGATACATGATTATTGGAAAACCATATTGTTCAAAAGACCTAGTAGAAACAAAAGTTAACTACAGGTATAATTTTTACTATGTAAATTTTACGCCCAGTGATAAAACGCACCTATGCTACGTACTTGTTACTAGTACGTTTCTCAGACCATTTACATAACATTTAACATCTCTGCTATATGTTTTCTGTACTTACCATGCATATAATCATTGTATTATACAATTATATAATTTTGTGATATGAATAGTACATTATTCTTGACATCATCATAACATTATCAAAATGTACCATGTTGCTGACATTAGAAAGTAAATGGGCTGTACATGTGCTAAGTATAGTATGTCTAAATAATGTCGGATGTAATTCAAAACATGTAAGTGTTTCGTAACAAAGATGAAAATGTGTTGACTGGGTTGAAGCAAACCGGCGGGCTTGAGATTGTTAGGCTTGTATTTCTGGCAAGTAACACACTGGGAAATATGTTTATTGATATCCTTTCGGATACTAGGCCAATAATAGAGATTGGCAACACGGCGGAATGTTTTCTCACGTCCGTTGTGTCCGGCCAAAGGTGAACTGTGGCATTCGGCGAGAATAGTAGGCACTAGTTGGCGAGGTATCACCAATTGTCCGTTTTCGGCTTCGCTTTCAGGAGAGTAGCGGTATAGCAGACCACTAGATAATACATCATATCCTCGGTCAGCCCATTTGACACGATCGACGGGGTCAGAGTCGTCAGATTCGAAACATCTGATGATAGTTGCGACATCGGGGTCGTTCATCTGTTGCGTTCGCATTTCGCTGCTGGATTCTGTGGGCAGCAGTACTGAAACGGTACAAACATCAAAAATCGCTACGTCCTCGTTAGGAACGATAGGACGAGAAAGTGTGTCGGCGACAACATTCTGTTTTCCAGGTAAATAGTCAATTCGTAAGTCGTAAGCTTGTAACAAAAGTGCCCAACGAGCAAGCCGACCTGTAGGTGATCTTAATGACATCAACCACCTAAGAGGCTGGTGATCCGTCTTGATTAAAATGGTGGCACCATCGAGATAGCCACGGAACTTTTGTATAGCATAGACTAGAGCAAGTGCTTCTCGTTCAGTCGTCGTATAATTTCTTTCAGATGCAGTGAGTAAACGTGATGCATACTCTACTGGTCGCTCCTCAGGTCCCTCCCCTTGGAGTAAACATGCTCCTATTGCATAACAACTAGCATCACTCTTGATGATAAAAGGTTCTTCAGAATTCGCCTGTCGCAGTATCGGAGGACTGATTAGGCACTTCTTCAACGCTTCGAACGCGTCGTTTTCGGCAGCGGTCCACGTCCAAGCGGAGTTCTTCTTGGTAAGAGCACTCAAAGGGCGCGACACGCGTGCAAAATTTGGTATAAACCGTCTAAACCAGCTACAAGTCTGTAGAAATGTCAATAGCTGCTTTAGATTACTAGGAGGTGGCATGTCGTTAATGGCCTGAATCTTTCCTGGATCGGGCTTGATTCCAAAAGGAGTGATCAAGTGTCCAAGATATTTCACTTCATTACGACAGAAAAACACTTTGGTCTATTCACGGCTAAGCCAAAAACACGAAGTCTATCGAAAACTAATTGTAAATCACTCAAATGTTCGTCAAAGTTAGAGCTAACTAAAATCAAATCATCCAAATAAGCAAATACAGTAATATCACCGAGACCGGCGCGAAATCTATCTATTAAGCGTTGAATGGTACCGGGGGCATTACGAAGTCCAAATGGCATTCTACAAAAACGGTAGAGTCCAAAAGGCGTAATGAATCCAGTTTTATCGCGATCACACTCTCTTACTGAAATCTGATGATATCCAGATCGTAAGTCGAGGGTTGTCATGTAGGCTGCAGTTTTGGCCGAATGCAATAAATCGTCAATTCGTGGAAGTGGATAACGGTCGGGCATGGTAACAGCATTAAGCTTTCGAAAATCGATGCAAACTCTAATCGCACCATCCTTTTTGGGGACCATTACCACAGGTGCAGCATAAGGAGAATCAGACTCTTCGATGATTCCCTGTTCTAGTAAGGAATCAATCTCGACTTGAAGAGCAGCTCTTTTAGGAGGTGACAGCCTATATGGCGGCACTGATATTGGTGTTTCATCCGTAAGATTGATAACATGCTCAGCGTATGGAGTAGCTTCCATCTTAGGTGAAAATACATCACAATTCTTCTGAACCAATTCATCCATACGGTCACGTTGACACGTCGACAAAGAATTTCCCTCATCAGAACGTAGGCAGAGTTGAATTGAAGCTGTTTCCACAATTGCCATCTGTTCAGGTTCGGAATCTGCACTAATGGGCTCTGGTGTAATCTGAAACTTTACACGTGGTGAATCGGAAAAATAATACGTCATTTTAGAAATGACGAAAATCATTCCCGCACTTTTCACAAAATCAACACCTAGTAGTGTTTTACTGTCAGTGTATTCAGGCACAGCAATAAATTTTGTAGGGATAGCGTGACCATTTATGTGCACGATAGTTTCAAAAGTAGCCGCGGTTACAATTTTAGGTACACCATCAGCTAAAGTCATTTTCATTGTTGAAACTGTATATGGGACATTTCTAGATAAGAAATGTTCATACAATTTGGTTCCAGCTATACTGCACTTGGCACCAGTATCCAGAAAAGCAAGTCTCGTCTTCTCATCAACGGTGATGCATAACATAGGCCGAGGCACTCGACAACCATTGTCGTTGATAAGGACTTCCATCATTGACGTGGCGGCAGAAGAAGGTTTCTTGCATCTCGGGCATTGGGATTTAATAAATCCTGGATTACCGCATCCGTAACAGGAGATCTGCGTCTTGACGGGTGGCGATTTCTCGATGGTCGCATCAGAAGCGTTGGCGCGCTTACGACATTCATCAAATAGGTGTCCAAAACACCCGCAAAAAGTACATTTAGGACGAAGTTTCTTTTGTTTTTCTTCACTCTTAATCTTGGATTGATTGTTAATCTGTGTTTCGTTTACGCTATCTTCGATTGATCGAGCTTTATCTATAATCTCTTGAAAGGTTGTCACCGTTTCGCGGGGAATCAACTTTCGAATTTTATTGCTTAGCAATCCATAAACCATATCTATTTGGCACTTAATTGGAAGTGGACTGTCACTAGAGGGTAACTTCGCTAACAATGCGCGCGCTTTGTTAACAAAAATATCTGTTGGTTCGCTATCTTTTTGTTCGTTTGCGAACAATTCTCTATATATTCTGTGTGGCGGTTTGTGTCGGCCAAACGCATGGCGCAACCATTCAACAGCATCCTTCCAGGTAGCTCAATCGGATTTGGCACCCTGCCACCATATTGCAGCGGGCCCGTCAAGTACCATTGACAAACCAACCAAGGACAGCATTCTCGTCCGAAACAGCGGCACAATCTTTATAAATGATAATTGCATCTAAAAAGGCGTCCACGCATTCGTTGCGATTTCCAGAAAATCGTGATTTACAACGAACGAAATTTCCTGTATTCATTTCAATTTGATTTACAGGTTGACCTACATTACTTATCATATTTTGCACGCCAGCAAGAAGCTGTTGCAGCATTTCTTCAGTCATTACTACGTTTGTCATTTCGAGTTCACTAACTTTTGATTGTGGTATTTCTTGATTGTTTGTTGAACGTAGATAATACCGATGTAAAGCAGTAGAATCCTGACGATCAAAAACGATGTGATTGTTCTTTCGCTGATCCAGGTTGGACCAATTTAAACATACAAAAATAGCTCGTAAAATCACCCGCGCGCGTCACTGTAAGTACAACGCTAACAGAAAAACCGCGAAAATATGCGAGGTTATTGTTACTTTCGTATCTAAAACTGCAATAACTAATTAACACGTTCAGCGTGTTAAAAATGAACGCAAAACTTATAAAACACTGCACAAACGAATCGGTTTCCCGCTTGTGAAAATGCACCTTATTCTGGTGAATGCACGTGCACTGCTAAACACGCGATTTTTTTTTAAATCTTAATTTCTGTTTCGAGCCCCACGTTGGGCGCCAATTGTAAAGCACTAATGGTATTTAATAAACAAAATAATTACAATGAATTTCTTCAACTAAAATAACTATATGTGAGTTAAATGTCATTAGACCGAACTTATTCGCAATCACACCTGTTACACGTACGTCTACTACGGGGCGGTCTTAAAAGGCGGCCAGCGGCGCAGAAATCAGTGGCGTCTCCCACTGTTACAAATTTAAATTGTTTTATGTGCGTGAGCAACCCAGATTAGTGATGGTGAATTTCGTTACTTTTGAGTAATCGTTACTTATACTTTTTGTATTCGTTACTTTGATTACTTTGGATACTATGACTACTTTGACAACTGTATGTTTTTGTGGTAGTAAATACGGGTACCTAGTGTTAGAGTAAGTATTAGGGTTAGTAATGGATGGGTTTATTGGTGGTGGAGTATTGTTATTATTAGTTGTGTTAGTGTGTACGAGTATTCTGTTTATTATGTTATTAGGGTAGTTGTTTTTTCTTAATATGTTCTTTAAGCAGGTTTTTCGTAACGAACTGTGGGCTGCTTAAACTTAATATTTTATATTTTTTTTCATAGCCTTGATCGTATTAATCTTTTGATGGTGTGGTTGTTTCGAAAAGTAATTTAACGTTCTGTTAGAGGCTATGGGTTTTGTATACCATTCACTAATTATACAACCCGTGTTAGTATCCTTACTAAGTCTAACATCTAAATATGGTAATGAACCTTTTTGTTCAACTTCATACGTGAATTTCAAATGTCGATTGTAACTATCAAAAGTGTTGAGGGTGTTATGAATTTCTGTTTCTGGTATACAAGCAACAATATCATCAACGTAACAAAATAAAAAGACCGGTGTATATGATAAATTGTTTTTTACATATTTAAGTAGGTCATGCATAGCAAGATTAGCCAATATAGGTGACGCAGGATTACCCATGGCAGTACCAAATTTTTGAGTATACATCTTGTCATCAAATGTAAAATAACTTGACTCAAAAAGAAATTCTATAATATAGACTACATCAACTAATTCTAAATTTGTATGGCTCTTCAAATTATTCCAATATTTATTTATTAATTCAACAATAAGATCTTTAGTAATGTTAGAGAATAAAGATGTAACATTAAACGATATGATTTTATAATTATTCGGTATTGTAATACTTTTGGTTTTTTCAATAAGTTTGTAGGAGTTCCTTATGTTACCCAGTAAACACACGACGTAACAGGGACGTTCGTTTTATGTCCAAATGATGTCTTTACATCCCGGGCTTTAAAACGGACCTGTATAGGATGTCTTTAATAGGACGTCCTCAGGATGTCAATGAAGAACGTACGATGGGATGTCATATGCGGGAAAAAACAAATACAAACTGAGTGCGCGTGCCCACTTTCCTTCTTGTTCTCTGGTGCCTACTCAACACCCGTACGCTCCTTTGGAATATCAAAAGTGGTACACTCTGTTTGCACCGTTTGCACTCTGTATTTGTTTTTAGTTGTGTTCTGACTACTTTATTTATCTGTTCTTTATTTTATTATCTAACGTTTTTTGGGTGTTTTAGTGCATAAACAAATTTATTTGGTAAGTTTTTGGTACCTTGTATTTATTTATAATGTATAAAAATCATCATTTATAATTATTATTTTGAATTACTAAAAATTAATAAAAGTTTATTGAAATTAAAAGATCACAATTATTAACAATGGTGATTTAAAACCCCATCTCGCGCGCATATCTATGCGGTGAATTGAAAATATTTATGTTATGTAAAAAAAAATTTTTTTACTCAAAAAATTATTTAAGGTTTAAAAGTGTGACGTTATCTCACGACTTTTATCGTCGCGATTCGCAATAATAAGTCATCCAAAAATGTCAACATGACCGATAAGGCACAAAATCGCTAATCTAACTAGGAAACTACACCGTTATCGCGTTCTTGGTATTCATAGTTATGATTAGTGTGCGTATTCTCGTAGTTAAAAATACGTCTAGAAATAATTTTGTTTTTATCATTCCTCTGATGAAATGTAAATGCGAAACGTATAAAAATTCTTAATGAATTTGCAAAACTGACGCGTTTACAAAATCTTTTTTAAAAAACGATTTAATAGTTTACGTAACAAGAGTCGAAAGTAAGAAATAGCATAACGAACGTTAATGCGACGCGAGGCCGCACGGCCGAGCGTTGCATGTGAGTGAGTTATGCTATGATTCTTTCGACGAGAGTAATGTACATTATGTTTTGTGTTGCCTTTCATAAAATTACATTCTTTTTTGAAAAAATAAAAAAAAATCAACAGAAATATAATATGTTGGTACTACATTTATTACTAAATCTGTCAGATTTGACATTAACTTTAACATCGTTTTTCTTCAATTTTAACTGAATTTTAAGATTTTTAAAATGATTTCTCCACCTGTCGCATACTCATTCTAATATATTAATTGACTTTGAACACTTACTTTTATGTGGATTCCTAGTTTTTATTTTGCCACCCTAGAGCTTTTTTCGTTCATTACGTAACTACACTAACGAACGAATATTGACGTTTGCAATGTTGGCAGCACAAAAATAATTTTTAACTGGTTATAATCGATCATCTCTTATGATTTAATCAATAATAGAATCGTCAAAATGATCAATCAATAATTCTACAAAAGAAGTATCACTTTATCAATTCTTTAATTTAGAAAAATGTAAATTCTGATGACATAGAAATACCAAAATAAGCTTTTTGTATGAACTTTTTTATCGACTCTACATGACGATTACCATCTCTTATGTAGTTGCATTGTTTTAGGCGCCACTTAAAAAAATCGGGAAGAAAGTATAAAAAACTCGCTAAGGAGGGCCAAAGAACGTCGGGATCGAGAAGATAAAAAAATGAAATACATAATCTAAATTTATTTTAATTGAATATAATTTGGATTATTATTTAAAAATATAGTTTTATGTAATAATAATTTGTATTTTATTTGATTAAGTTATTTTTTATTAAAAATATAATATACATATATAGTACATATCCTACAGTTATCTAAAAGGGACGTCCCGTTGCGGATACGCAAGGATGTCCTATAAGGACATAGTAGGGATGCACACACTTGTGACAAAAGAACGTCCCATGAATGTCCCTAGGACGTACACAGAACCAAAATGGGATGACTTTGGGACATTCAGTGATCTGCAAAATCATGTCCCCGGGACATCCTTGGGACATCCTTGTGTTTGTTGGGATATAAAAGAATTTGGAAGCACAGCTTGGAAGTAACTTACTGTGCAGTGTTGCCTTTGTCGCGATTATATATAATGGAGGTTCATCATACAAGATTTTCTACAACAAATGACCATATTCAGGCGTTATTTGGACTTCAAATTTAACGTTTTTGGGTTGGTCAAACTGTTTCATATTATGTGAAATCGTGTTCTCTACGGCGTCGTTGAACAAATATGGTCAAAAAGATCTAGTTGTTATCATAAGTTTATTGTTGCTACTAACCCGATTTAACAGATAATTCATTATGCTTAATCAATCAGAAAGGTCGTTGTAGACAACCAATAGAAATTCGTACTTTTTGAGGACGATTCAAAATGTACCAGTTTTACCATCCCAAAAATGTTATACCTGAAGTCAAAAAAACCCCTAGCTATGGTCAATTTTTAGTACTCAAAAATACCCTCAATTACATAAAATCTTCTAATTTTGTGTTTCCCATCAACCTGGAAAGATCAGAAAGCTACGCTTCCCTATAGACGAGTAATCTGTATCGCTTTCGCAATGTGCTTGTTTTTCTGAAACAAGTAGAAAAAGAAGTACATTTGTTTATGTTTGCGATACGAACTGCTTGTCAATTTACGTTGACATTCTTATATTTTCAAATTTTAAAATCGGTTCTATCAGCGTTATTTAGTTTTTGTAATGCTTTTATTGCCCTTTTGTTAGAATTAGAAGACCTGAAGAACTTATAATTGAAAAAACCTGAACATATAAAATACAACAGTTGCGAAGAAGGTGAATCATTTCGTGTTTTTGACGTGTTTATGATGCGTTATTTTGAAACTATTTTTCGGATTGAATTGATCAGTGAAATTTTTTTAAGAAATGAGTGTGGTATAAACTAATTTTATTTACAATATAAAACATCATTAATATAAAATAAAAACTATGTTCAGATGTAAAATCTTAAGCTTTCGCGGTTGTTATGTTTATTATTATAAGCGACTTTCGGCTTAGACCGCGTCGTAGTTAAACACTCAGACTTAGGCTTGATCCTAGTCTTTTCTTGAGAGCCAAAACAAGAAGTAGAACTTGGCCTTTGCCGTATTGTCATTCGTGTCACTGTGAAACTAATGACATTTACCACTCTGAAGATGCAAGCTGCAATGTTTTGCGAAACGTCAGTTTGTTTGGGTTCACGAACGACAATACGGCAAAGGCGAAGTTCTGCTTTTTGTTTTGGCTCTCAAGAGGAGACTAGGACCAAGCCTAAGTCTGGGTGTTTAACTACTATGCGGTCTAAGCCGAAAGTCGCTTATAATCATAAATATATTCAGATGATTTATATTGTAAGTCAAAGAAACATTTATTAAGGTACAATTTAAATTTCTCGCATTACTGACGTATGTATAGTCGGTAAACGTAAGGATGAATAGACACTTTTTATTCATATATATTAAGATATATACAGGGTTCACCATTACTCCGGCCTCGGTTTCTGGTGCCTTTGTATAAATGTCAACATAAAATCTGTAGTACTGTACTTATTCCTGCATGTTTTAAACATATTTTTGTTTATACAAGGTGTTCAGGTTTCGCTGGGCAGCATAAAGTTTCACTTTTTTAAATAGCAACCTATTAATATTTTTATGTTGTTCGATGAAGGCTTAATTTAGATGAAAGACATTTTGATTGCCGTGCTTCAAGTATGCGTGCATTGCAAAAATTATTGGTTCGATTCGAAAAACAAGATCGGTAAACTAAAAAGCACCTGTTCAAAGAAAAAGTGTCAAAACAGATGAGGCAGAATGTATGGTATTGCAGGCTGCAGTTGAAAATCCACATCATTCTTATTACATTGAACTGCATCAAAAATTGACTATAGAGAGTTTGAACTAAAATTTTTTTGTGTATGGCTGTTAAATAAACTTAATGAGGCGCCAGGCTTTATATCCACTGTTTATTTATCGACGAAGTTGTCTTTTATAGTAATGGCCGAGTAAGATAATGTAAATTCTCATATTTTGAGAGATTGGGATCAACATAGATAGACGGTCAATGTATGGGGAAGAATTGTGGATGATTTTATCATAGATCTTTACTTCTCTGGTGGTTATTTAAACGTCAGCTGATATTTGTAGTTTTTGAATAATTTTTTACCACAGTTACTTTACCACGTTTACTTCGACGGTTCGATCCGGAGAGAAACTCAAGTGGTTTGGTAAATTCTGTTTAAATTCTAGTTAATCTCCGAAATAAACACTTGGGATAAAGAATTTAGGCGGCTTGGAAAAATTAATCCAATCCCAACAATTTGGTAGATTGGCTTAAGGTAAGCTACTTTAACTTTACGAAATAAACGTTTGATCTGCTTTTAATCGGGATCACGTTTTTGCGCCTAATTTTACTCGTCTTTAACTGTCATTTTGAACAGTCATAAATCTTAAAATCAGCTGGGGAAATTGTTAGTTAGGTACTAAATTTTGTAGTTTTTTTTAAATCAAAATGAAATTGAATAAAAAGAAAACAGTTTTTATCTAATATGTTCAGATTTTTTTGTTCTTATAATAATTCAAGTAAAAAATAGTTTTATTTTCACTCCAGGTACTTCTGTTTCGTTTTTTCATCATAGTTAAATAATGATAAACATTTACTAATAGTAAATACTATCTAAATACACTACAAATAAATACTGAATTACACTAGTAAACTAATACAAAAAACTGAGGTTAAGTATTTCCGGTCTTAATACTTCTCGATATAAACACTTAAGATTAAGGATTAATAATTCAAGCCGCTTGAATTTCTATCCGGATCAAACCGTCGAAATAAACGGAGTAACTAAGAAGTGTTCCGGAAAACACAAGAAATGGTTAGACAGAAAAAACTAAAGACCATATTATAAACAGTGTTGTAAATTATCTATATAAATTCATATAGATAAATTAATATTTATTATCTATTTATATGTATCTAGATACAATCAAAAAATATATAAGTTATATGTATCTGTATATATATAATTTTTTATTTAAATTATTTAAATAATATTGATAAAAAACCTAATAGCGTTTTTCACTGGTCATTCTAGTGCACACTTTTGCGCACTAAGTGTTCCTGTTATTTTTCACTGGTATTTTTAATGCATACTGATTCAGTTTTATTATTTTTCACTGGTCTGATAAATGCACTTAATTCTGTACTAGTGCAGATTTTGTTGCACTGACAACAGATGCAAGTGCAACAGATCCAGTGCAAACATGGCGAATTTAAATAATTTGAATGTTGTCTATATCCTCAACATGTAAAAAATTGTTTGATACTAATTCGTTTACGTAATTTACTGTATATACATTATCAGCTAAAAACACATTTGATATATCCAAATTCTAGATAAATGCATTTTAACTTTCCTTATTAGTTTAAAGTACGTTAATTTGATCTGGAAGTTGTAAAGTAACAACGTCGTTACTAATTGGAAGCGTAACAATATAAAGAAGTTCTCCCATTATATATTATATGATGCACTGTTCAGCATTTCATTTTTCACTGAAAGTGCAATGTTAATGCACTGCCAGTAACACAATTATAGTGCACAGTAAACTGGCCCGGTGTTAGTGTGCATTCAAATTTGTTCAGTGAAAAACGCTATAAGTGTCTCGTAAAATTCCAGTTACAATATGTGTTTTTCTGCAGTAATTTTTCGCATTCTATAGTAGTTCTTCAAATGAACTCCATTTATCGTTGTTACTAGATAGATTATTTCATCTATTATCTCTTATCTATATAAAGTTTGAATAATTTATCTATTATCTAATACTAGATAATTTTTGAAAAAAAAAAGTATCTATATCTATATAATTTAAAAATTATTATTATAAACAGAAAAACTAACTCGATAACTTATTCTCCAAATTAATAATATAAACAAAATATATATGTATAAACTGTCTGCGTCTATCAATAACCAGTGTTGCATAGATACAGTGTTGTAAATAGATAATTTTTAAATTATATAGATACAGATAAATTTTTTTTCTTGCAAGAATTATCTAGTATTAGATAATAGATAAACTATTTAAACTTTATATAGATAATAGATGAAATAATCTAGTTAGTAATAACGATAGATGGAGTTCATTTGAAGAACTACTATGAAATGTGGAAAATTACTGAAAAAAAACATACATATTGTAACTTGAATTTTACGGAACACTGGATTTTTATAAATTTTATTTGAATAATTTAAATAAAAAATTATATAAAATATATACAGATACATATAACTTATATATTTTAGATAGTATATAGATACATATAAATAGATAAAAAATATGAATCTAGATTAATTTATCTATATAAATTTATATAGATAATTTACAACACTGTCAATAACTAATCAGAACATCATTTTGCTCAACATAAATTCAAACGTTTCTATATATATGACGTCACGTCAAAATATTTACGTGACGTCACATAAATACAGAACTTTTCACACGTCTGTCAAAATCAAAATACAAATAGCACACTATAAATTCCCATTTAAAAAATGTTAATAAAAAATACAAACAAATATAAAAATATTTACAGTGGGGTACTGCGTTGCATTGAATACCGCCAAAGTTCTGTGGTATGGCAGACACTTGAATACAAAAGATAACAAAAGTGCAAACTGTCTTTAATAATACTGATTATAAAATATGGGAGAAAAATCAACAAAAACTTGTCGAATTTGTTCACTAGAAATAGTAGAAACCGAGCAATATTACTTTCTGAATAAAGACACTACGTTAATGCTACAATTCAAATTGTTAAACTTTCTACCAGAAATTGTAAGTACAACTGATTATATTCTATCGGATAACATAAACTTCTCTACAGGATCTAAGCATCACACCAAATCCAATTGCTTGTAACAGATGTATGATTGCTATTGAAGAAATATATGAATTTAAGCAACTGTGTATACAAACCGAAACGACTGTAAGAAACTTACGAGAACAAAGTCTAATTAAAGAGGAGTTGCGAGTCGATAACATTAAAGTCGAACTTTCAAACTTTCAAATCATCAACGATAACTACTTGGAAATCAATAAGGATGTGCCTGTATGCCAGGAGGAACCTTTAAAAACAAAACTGTATTATTGCTACAATTGCAATTTCAATACTTACAAAAAGACTATTTTAATTCGACACCTGCAAGTGCAACACACTGCTAGAAAACCTTTTAAATGCAATATATGTGATTACTGTTGTACTACCAAGTCACATTTAAAAGTGCATATGCGTCAGCACACTGGTGAAAAACTGTTTAAATGCAATATATGGGATCATGGTTGTAGTCAAATGACAAATCTAAAAATGCATATGCGTACACACACTCATGAAAAACCATTTAAATGCAATATATGTGATTATTGTAGTAACCAAATGACAAATTTAAAAATGCATATGCGCACGCACACTGGTGAAAAACCATTTAAGTGCAATATCTGTGATTACTGCTCTACCACCAAATCTAATTTAAAAATGCATATAAATACACACACTGGTGAAAAACCATTTAAATGCAATGTATGTGATTACTGCTGTACCTCTAATTCGGATTTGAAAAGGCATATACGTACGCACACTGGTGAGAAACCATTTAAATGCAATATATGTGATTACTGCAGTACCACTCAAACGCATTTAAAAAGTCATATACGTAAACACACTGGTGAAAAACCATTTAGATGCTATATATGTGATTACTGCTGTACCACTAAGTACTACTTAAAAACGCATATGCGTATACACACTGGTAAGAAATCATTTAAATGCAATACATGTGATTACAGTAGCAGCTATGTTCACCATTTTAAAAGGCATATGCATAAGCACGCTGATGAAAAACCATTTAAGTGCAATATCTGTGATTACTGTTGTACCACCAACTCCGATTTAACAAGGCATATGCGTACGCACACTGGTGAGAAACCATTTAAATGCGATATATGTGATTACTGTAGTAACCGAATAGAAACTTTAAAAACACATATGTGTAAGCACACTGGTAAAAAACCATTTAAATGCAATATATGTGATTACTGCTGTACCACCAAATCTAATTTAAAAATGCATATACATACACACACTGGCGAAAAACCATTTAAATGCAATATATGTGATTACTGCTGTAATACCAAATTGAGTTTAAAACTGCATTTATATAAGCACACTGGCGAAAAACCATTTAAATGCAATATATGTGATTACTGTAGCAACTAAATGATAAATTTAAAAATGCATATGCGTACACACACTGGTGAAAAACCATTTAAATGCAATGTATGTAATTTCTGCTGTACCTCTAATTCGGATTTGAAAAGGCATATACGTACACACACTGGTGAGAAACCATTTAAATGCGATATATGTGATTACTGTTGTAACCAAATGTCAAATTTAAACAAGCATATGTATAGGCACACTGCCGAAAAATAATTTAAATGCAATATTTGTGATTACTGCACTATATCCATGTCGCATTTAAAAGTGCATATGTTTACTTACACTGGTGAGAAACCATTTAAATGCAATATATGCAATTACTGTAGTAACCAAATCGGAAGTTTAAAAAGGCATATGCATAAGCACACTGGCGAGAAACCATTTAAATGCAATATATGTGATTACTGTAGCAGCCAATTGTATCTTTTAAACACTCATATGCGTAAGCATACTGGTAAATAACGAATAAAATGCAATACTTTACGTAATTTGTAAAGCACATGTGGGCAAAGTTTTTTTACGCAACCTTCTAAATACACTGGCATAGCAAAACGTCAATTATTGTATTATCACAAAAAAGCAGTGACGTAACATAGTGTTTATTTAGTCGTAGAGTGAAGGAATATTACAGGTTGCATAAAGTAATAGTGTAGTATGTTCTAAGTCCACGCAGGGCTCGATCTAGCCTTTAATTTGTTCCGTGCAAAAGTAAATATTTGTGCCCCCATGTTAAAAAAGTAGTAGCAGTCTTCATAAAAACAACGAATATAGAGAACAGCATTTTTTTATTAGAAAACTAAAACGCAACAGTGTAACATTTAGTAATAATATAATAAATAATTTTTTTATACATAAAACTATAAATTTATCAAATAAAAGGTTTTTTTCAAACTTGTAATTCAACAAACTTGCTTATTAATTTAGAAACTTCTAAGTCGTTGCTACGATCGTACTTGATTCCCAACAAAGCCAGTTCTAATAATCGTATTTGAGTGGTAGTTGTTTGTAAAGAGTTTTTAATTATTTTTAGTTTGGACAAGCTGCGCTCGCCTGAGGCAACAGTTATTGGAATCGTTAATAAAATTCTTAAGGCAATGCATAAATTAGGAGCAAATTTTAATGTTATGGATTTTAAAATTGTAAAATTTTTCTCTAAAAGGGAACATGGCACAGTTATTTCATCTGAAGGTTTATGTGGCTAATACCTTTAAATTTATAATTATTATATAAAAAACTCAAGTAATTATTATGATGCTCTAGTTGAGCAAATCTTCGTTCTACAGAATTAACAGTAATGTCGAGTATATAGTAAAAAAATCAATTTTATATTGCTTCTTAGCATCTATAATTGGGTCATCTGTGGATTCGTAATCAAATTGTTTTATCTGTCGTCGAACCCAATATCTAAGTATTAGTTGATTTAAATTTTTTTTCTACATTTACTTTGAATGCCAAAAACAATTTGACGTTTTCCATCAAAAGCTTGCTTTGCATGAGTTTACTAACAAGGTTTATATGGTTTAATATCTTATACGATGGAACAAGGAAATTTAAATTGTTTTATGTGCGTGAGCAACCCAGATTAGTTATGGTGAATTTCGTTACTTTTGAGTAATCGTTACTTATACTTTTTGTATTCGTTACTTTGATTACTTTGGATACTATGACTACTTTGACAACTGTATGTTTTTGTGGTAGTAAATACGTGTACCGGAATATAATTCCTTGAATCGTTTCGCGATATGGATTTGATTACCTTAGACGTATGTGCTTAAATGACTAGAACGTGTTGTTGCTTTACTTAAATATGTAGTTTTGTCATCTTTATTTAAAATCCTTCGTACATGCTCTTCCGTAACTGTATCAAACTCGGTTGACAGTTGAACCAGTTTTAAAAAGTTTTAGTTACCGTGTTTGTAAAGTGTTTCATTTGTCCTTCTAAATGCTAAGCAGCTGTTTCCTAAAAAAGCACAATATTTTTTATGTTTAATTCTTTTAGTGTGTAACCGGCGTTGAAATTTAGTCGTGAATCTTTTATGTAAGACCCCGTAATCAGATTCATCTGGCTTTTTTTACGATTGATTAGTTCGATGTTAGCATCGAAAACGTTTTACTCGTTATTTTATTAAGTTTGATTTAAGTTTATTTGTATTTCATAGTTATTTCACAATTATTACTGGTATTTTTTTTTAAATGCATAAAGTTCCGTGGTTTTGATTTTGATTTAGTGTTTTTACTTTTGGTTATCTCAGTAAAATAACACTCCTATCTAATTTACGACTTCCTTTTTGGAATGTAATTTGATCAATTTTTCTTGGTATCTATACTTTTGTTTATGTTGAGTTCATTTGCGAGCTATTTGATAATTTAACAGAGTAAGCGTTTTCTGTGAGAAGATTTTCTTTCTTTCGAGTACCTACGTGACATGACGCGCTTGGCAATTATAGTTTTCATCTTTGTTAATTTACTTTGTTTAGTGTTCTATCTTTTACAAAGATTTTACGGCGCAAGTTTGTGATTTAAGTAGGATTACGAGGTGATATAAGGAGTAAAATTTTGATTTTGGGGAGGATCTTTTTGTCGCAATTAAGAATACCGGGTACCGGAATGTAGTCAAGTGTTCGGGGTGTTTTACCCTACCGTTATGCAATACCGCGGAAGTTAAAGAAATGGTGCCGTGAAAATTGAGTGGTGTGATGGGAAATATTGGTTTTGCAAATTCGTAATTTTACGGTTTAATGAACTTCATGGTATCCATAATAAAACTCACGTTCGAGTTGGATTTATTTTCGAGGTTTTGTGTTAAAAAAAATCCAGTCTTCGCTTTTGTGCGGATTTCAATTAATTAATAAAATAAATCTTCCGCCGGCATTCCGTTGTTTTGGGGGTCCCACCGAGCTTGTATTCGACTACTGTACACCTAGACCGTCCCGGGGTCGATCTAAACTCGAGAGCTTCTGGAACCGCTGTGCTCAGAGTTTACCTGGAGTATACATTTGAGTAAAGGTATTTATTGAATTTGTTATTATCGTGAAGTGAACCGCGATTGATATGATTTAAAAGCTTTGAATTGAGCCGACTGAATTACGGCTAACGTTAAATATTTCAAGAAACACTTGAAGGTGTTTGCGTGAAGTTCGCTTTAATTAATTAGTTTTGTTTTGTGTATGTAAAAGTAAGCCTTATTCATGCATGAAAGATAATGTAACGAAATGTAACATATAATTTGTTTGAACGTTTAGTTCGAAGCAAAGTTTCGGACGTATATTTTATGACTTTTGTATTTTTTTTAATTTGTTGTTTGCGGATTAAATATGCGGACAAGGCCTTGAATTTTATTTTTATTGTGTTTTATTGAAAAACGAGTTAACGCTTTTATTATTTTTTTTATATATACAGTGTGTCCCCGGATAGGTGAAACGACTCTTGTGAAAGATAAAAAAATTTTGATATAAAATTTCATTGTTTGGGGTTCAGCCCTGCTTAGTTAAAGACTAACTTCTGGCATAATTTTAGTTTTCTAAAATCATGTATGCCTTGGATCTTTTCAAAAATCTGATTTTTGGTTCTAGTAAACCACCTTTGTTAGTAAAGATATAACAAAATTTGATTAACAAAAGTTGTTTAGAATCATGAAAGAGTCCTACTTCTAGAATTTCAAGCACCTAGGCCAATGTTGATGTTTTGGCAATTTACAATAATTTTTATCTGATAGTCCATTATCCATTATCGAAAGGTCGGGAGATCTAGCCGGTCAAGATGTCACGCTCATTCTACAAAGATTGATATAAAAAAACAAAAAAAAATAATGGATTTTAAACTATCAGATAAAAATTATTGTAAATTGCCAAAACATCAACGTTGGCCTAGGTGCTTGAAATTCTAGAAGTAGGACTCTTTCATGATTCTAAACAACTTTTGTTAATCAAATTTTGTAATATCTTCACTAACAAAGGTAGTTTACTAGAACCAAAAATCAGATTTTTGAAAAGATCCAAGGCATACATGATTTTAGAAAACTAAAATTATGCCAGAAGTTAGTCTTTAACTAAGCAGGGCTGAACCCCAAACAATGAAATTTTATATCGAAAATTTTTTATCTTTCACAAGAGTCGTTTCACCTATCCGGGGACACACTGTATATTTGAATTTTTATATTCAGTTTGTGAATTTTTGTCTTGTTTATTATTTTTATTCAAGTTTGTTTGATATTCATTTTTATTTTTAATATTATTCAGTCAATAAATGTTAAATTGTTAAACTGTAAAGAGCCTTTATTCATTCAGCTGCCGCGTACGTAAATTTTTAAGTGCATTTCAGAGTTTAGCCAGTTACAACTCGAGGTAAGTCCAGGGGTTGTAACCAACCAGATGAGCTTTTGGGTTATCAGGGGTTCAGAAGCTATAATCATCGTGTCCTTGATTGGCGCCCTAACCGATTTTGAGTTTTTTTTACCTTTTTATTTCGATTTTATGTCAATCTCGTTACCTTTTTGTGATACTTCCTTTCTTGTTTCTTTGGAGTATCTTTCCGCTTCATCGCTACTTTTGCACACTGTGGATGGTTGATTCTTTGCGAATTGGGAAAAGTTCTTTTTCTTCACCTTCGTTCTTCTTGGATTGCTCTCAAGAATTTTCTGTTGTATTTGTTCTCATTCTTTTTCTATATGCTCCGGTCTGTTATCTTGCTAGGGGGGACTGTTACGTTTTTTTATTTAGTAACGTTCTCAAATGAACGCACCAGTTTTCTTTTATTCAGAAATGGTTTGCAACGTAAATATAAAATGGGCCACTACTATGAGATGCGGGTTTGAACTAAGTCCAAAGTGTAGCGCATGCGTTACTTGTATTTGGCGCCTTCTTGTCAGCTTGTCTTGTAGTTGCTAAGCACGAAGTTTGACGCCGCTATAAAAATTTAGTTTTAAATGGTCAACTCTTAGCTTGGTAAGTTTTCTAATCCACATTTTATTGTTGCTAACTTAGACAAATATTTACAGAGGGTTTTTTTTATCTTTCCGATTTTCTTTATTTATCTTGGCTGCTTGTTCCTAAATGTAACCGTTTACGACGAATAAAAGGGTACAAGATGGCGGGTGAAAGTCAACCTCGCACATCTCTCTTGCGTCGATGCTAAAGATGGCGACGAGTGCCGTTATGTGTTATAATTACGATGTCTGATTGAGACAATTTATCTAATCCTTACTATTCGATTTGGAATAATTACGGCGAATGATCGTTTCTTCAGAATTTTATTGGATGCAGCTTATGGAAATTTACAATGCTAATTTTCTTTTCTTAAGTTAAGTAAACGTAACTTCAATTATCAGCTTCTATCTATTGTTGTAATTTTGCTTATGTGCTAACCTACATTAAATGTGAAGTGTGGGAGTGCTGTCTTACTTTTGTTGTGTTTTAACTACTTTCTTTTCCGACCACTAAGGACGAACACTTGGACAGAGCTCTGGACTAGTCAATCGATCGGGTTATGTAAAACATTGTCACCTGTGACAGTAAGGTAGTATCCCATATTTTTTTTTACATTTTATGTAGTGTTATTTGTTTTAACGATTCATAATTGGTCGTGTGATTGTGACTGGACCAAGTTTGCTTAAGCCTTTTGATTGAGTAGACGTTTACTTCAATTTACTTCAATTTATTTAAATTTCACTTAAATATTACTAAATATGATTTAATTGTGTTTAATCGTACTTAATTTTACTTAATTTGTTTGGATTACTCTACGAGTAATAATCAAAAATTTGTTTCGACGATGATTGCACCGAGGGAAATTACTCCCTAACGGTAGAAATTACTAAGTTTCTTTAATTTGTGTTCTCGACTCGTATGTATTTAGAGTCCATATTAACTTAGGTCTAATTAATTTGCTTACTATATGTATATATTATTCTTATATCTATTGTATCCTTAAGTAGTTAAGTATATTTACTGTATATGTATTTCTTTGCTCGGTTTTGGTAATTTAGCCAGAATTACAACTGTTAATTCAAAATAAACTACCTGGCGCCTGTATCTCTGGGTATTTTCTAAATCTCTTAAATATCAAAGTGCATATTATTTTATTATTATATAAGCTATCTCCAAATTCGGCTGCATTTTTCTTTCTAACCTACTTCCCCTCTCCTGAGCTAGGGCAATATTCTTTTGACTATTAATTCCAATTGGAATTTTTCTGCATCCATTATTACTACCCCACTGCAGCTGGTAGGGGTTGGTAATATAGTAAACACTGGGAGAAGCAGACACAAGGATTTTGAGGAGACAGTGAGAAGACAACTTGTAGGAGAGATAGTAGCAAGAAAAGTAAAGGTGTGGTCGTTTGCGTGTGCGGATGACATAGTGCTGGTGGTTAAGTAGGAAAAAGAAATGAAGATGATGAAAACGTGTAACCTGCGTTGGAATTCTTTTGTAAAAGACCCCGTATTCAGATTTATTGGACTAAATTTTCTTTTATTTTAGCGATTGATTAGTTCGATATAAGCATCGAAAACGTTCTACTCGTTATTTTATTACGTTTGATTTAAGTTTATTTGTATTTCATAGTTATTTCACAACTATTACTAATATATATTTTTTAAAAACGCATAAAGTTCCGTGGTTTTGATTTTGATTTAGTGTTTTTACTTCTGGTTATCTCATTAGAATAACAACTCTATCTAATTTACGACTTCCTTTTTGGAATGTAATTTGATCAATTTTTCTTGGATACTTTTGTTTATGTTGAGTTCATTTGCGAGCTATTTGATAATTTAACAGAGTAAGCATTTTCTGTGAGAAGATTTTCTTTCTTTCGCGTGCGTACATGACATGACGCACGTGGCAATTATAGTTTTCATCTTTGTTAATTTACTTTGTTTAATGTTCCATCTTTTACAAAGATTTTACGGCGCAAGTTTATTGAATTAAGTGGGATTACGAGGTGTTATAAGGAGTAAAATTTTGATTTTGAGGGATTATCTTTTTTGTCGCAATTAAGAATACAGGGTACCGTAATGTAGTCAATTGTTCGGGGTGTTTTACCCTACCGTTATGCAATACCGCGGAAGTTAAACAAATGGTGCCGTGAAAATTGAGTGGTGTGAGGGGAAATATTGGTTTTCCAAATTCGTAATTTTACGGTTTAATGAACTTCATGGTATCCATAATAAAACTCACGTTCGAGTTGGATTTATTTTCGAGGTTTTGTGTTAAAAAAAATCCAGTCTTCGCTTTTGTGCGGATTTCAATTAAGTAGTAAAATAAATCTTCCGCCGTCATTCCATTGTTTGGGGGTCCCACCGAACCTTCAATCGACTACAAGAACACCTAGACCGTCCCGGGGTCTATCTAAACTCGAGAGCTTCTGGAACCGCTGTGCCCAGAGTTTACCTGGAGTATACAATTGAGTAAAGGTATTTATTGAATTTGTTATTATCGTGAAGTGAACCGCGATCGATATGATTTAAAAGCTTTGATTTGAGCCGACTTAGTTACGGCTAATTTTAAATATTTCAAGAAACACTTGAAGGTGTTTGCGTGAAGTTCGCTTTAATTAATTAATTTTGTTTTGTGTATGTAAAAATAAGTCTTATTCATGCATGAAAGATAATGTAACGAAATGTAACATATAATTTGTTTTAACGATTAGTTCGAACCAAAGTTTCGGACGTATATTTTATGACTTGTATTTTTTTTTTGATTTGTTGTTTGTTGTTAAATTTACGGATTAAGTATGCGGACAAGGCCTTGAATTTTATTTTTATTGTGTTTTATTGAAAAACAAGTTAACGCTTTTATTAATTTTTTTTTAAATATTAATTTTTGTATTCAGTTTGTGAATTTTTGTCTTGCTTATTATTATTTCATTTATTATTTTTATTCAAGTTTGTTTGATATTTATTATTTATTTTTTTTTTTAATATTCAGTCAATAAATGTTAAATTGTTAAACTGTAAAGAGCTTTTATTCATTCAGCTGCCGCGTACGTAAATTTTTAAGTGCATTTCAGAGTTTAGCAAGTTACAACTCGAGGTAAGTCCAGGGGTTGTAACCAACCAGATGAGCTTCTGGGTTATCAGGGGTCCAGAAGCTATAATCATCGTGTCCTTGATTGGCGCCCTAACCGATTTTGAGTTTTTACCCTTTTATTTCGATTTTATTGTCAATCTCGTTTCTAAGTTATCACGGAATTTTAAAATATAACCCACCCCGTCTCCACTGAGCAGCGGCACAACATCGTTTATGTTACCTCATTTCAGGCAGTGACTTTGTTTTAACTTTGGCATGTAACAAGTGATACGCTTTGATTTTTCAGTTTTCCAGTTTTGCGCCCCTCAAATGGCTCTGGTCCACGTTTCTTACTGTTGTGTTGTATTTGTTCTTGTGTTCAATTAATTTATTTTTAATGTTTGTTTATGTGATTAATTGTCTTCACAGTGCAGGTCAAAACACACCATTTTTCTAGTCTGTAATTGTAAGTGTAATTCTTGTAGTATTTAATTACTAACTAATGTTAGTTTACCTGTCATGTAATAATTACAATTTTAATAAAACAGAGGTTTGAAGAACTACGCACTTAGCTGCACGAAACGTTGCTTCCTCATAGAAGAACCTTAAAGAAATCGTGTCAAGTCGAATTAAGGAGGAAAATAATACGGTTCATTCTTTTTAAAGGTGTCCATAGGGATTTATATACATGCTAATATGTAGATTTGATGCAAATTTTTAATTAAAAAACTAAAATAGAAATTTTTCTACAGAATGCGCATTTCGCAAACACCACATCTGTCCTTATTTAATTTATTGTAGCATTTAAAGTTCGAATAATTATGCGAAAAATGAGTGCGTGAAAATCACTTTTCCTTTGAAATTAGCAAAACATTGTAAGCGTAAATCTTTAATGAAATAGACATTATTATTAGGATATTGTCTAAATTTGCATTATTCTTATACTTAATTTTTTTCTATTGTTAGCTTTTATTTCATGTTTTATGTTAATAGGTTGTAATAAAATTATGTGTTTTTATACGTCAATAACAACTTTGACAAAAATTATAAAATAAGTCAACCGTTGCTAGTAGTTTCATTAACTATTTACCAATGCTATTTACTGAACAGTGGCGGCTGGTGGTCAATCATACCATAGGGTAATTTTTAAAATATTCAAAAAAAAGCAACTACCACAAAAAGTAAAAAAAAAACTGTTGCATTTAACCGATTTATATTTAAGATCTATTCATCTATCTTTACAATTAGCAAAATGATCTATCGAAACATACAAAACAGTAAAATCTATTAGTTTCTTCACATTTACAAATCCAATTTGATAAATCATATATAGATTCTTTGTACTCCCACCATTATGAAACAAAAACGGTAATATGTACTTAACCACAATTAATTTCCTTATAACTTGTGAAAGTCATTGACATTCGTTACAACGAAAAGTTTGTCGCATGTGATAAAAAATGTGCATTGCAGTATCTTTGTTCTACAAACAGGTGTTGCGGAGATAATAATAAATGAAGTAAGCATTGCACTGAGTACGTGAAATGGGACCTGGCTGACAACCGCAGAAAACATTTAGGCATTTAGTTGTCTTTGTCTATTGATTTTGGAGGGTCATTGTCCGAATGACCTAATGGAGAAACTGCCACTGTTACTGAATAACAGCTTAAGAATTATCATCCACTATAAAACATGTTCAAATAAAAAGCTCATTTTTTAAATACCTATTCAATGTCTAAAATTAAACCGCAGGCCAGGGATGCAGTACATTGCACTACCTATTGGTAGCGTAAAAATCTTTTGAAAATAACGGATTTTTAATTAATAAAATTATTAATTTATTACAATAATTATTTTACTTTATGTCAAACTGATCTATCATCTATTTCATTAAAGACTTACGTTTATGTCTATGGTTTATGTTTTGCTATGCGGGATTACAAATGTGGGCGTTTATCAATTCATGTTTCTAATCGAATTAAAATCGTATTGAAAAGAAGAATTTTTACATAATCCAATGCGAATGTTTATTTGTAATTATTTATCAAATAAAATTAGAACAGGATTATACATTCATTATTTCGCACATAAACGAAACAAATGCAAACTTAGTGCGCGTGCCCACTTTCTTTCTTGTTCTCTGGTACCATACGGTTTACACGGTTTGCATTCTGTATTCGTTCTTGTTGTTCTGACTATTTTAATTATTTGTTTTTATTATTATTTTTTATTTTAATATCTAATTTTTCGGGTGTTTTAGTAATTGAACAAATTTATTTGGTAAGTTTTTGGTACCTTGTAATTATTTATAATCTATAAAAATCATCATTTATAATTATTAAATTCAATTACTGGATATATAAAAAGTTTATCGAAATTAAAAGATTACAATTATTAATAACGATCCCGTGATTTTTCAATCACGTGAGTCGTTACTGTTTACTGCTTTTTGGTAATGATTTAAAACCTCATCGCGCGCAATCCTATGCGGTAAATTGAAAATATTTATTTTATGCAAAAAAAAAGATTTTTTTACTCGAAAAATTATTTAAAAAATGTTTTCTTTGTATTAAGGGCTTAAAAGCGTGACGTTATCTCGACTTATCGTCGCGATTTCCAATAATTCAACAATAATTCATCCACTACCTGTCCACTACATTGTGCCAATACGGCAGAAATCGTTCGGTAACACACGAAAGTCGACTTTACAGTATCAAGCAACATGACCGATATGGGACAAAATCGTTAATCTAACTAAGAAACCATAACGTTATCGTTTTCTTAGTAACAACGTCTTATACATAGTTATGATTAGTGTGCGGATTTCTGGTATTGTATTACTGTTTTCGCAATAATTAGTATCAGTATTATAAATGGTATCAGGCAGTTAAAAATGCGTCTAGAAATAAACGAAATACTAGGAAAGCTGTTATTTAAAGTAATGTGTTATGCACTTTTTACTTTCTTTCAAGTATAAAGCATATTTTTTTATATATTTTTCTTTTTTTTGTGCATTTTTCCATAACAAGGTCTAATTCTGAAATTCCAGTTTTATTTAAATCTGACTTAGGAATGGCGATTTTTAATCGATTATATAAAGAATCGATTTTTGTATCCAATAATAAAACGATTTCTAAAATCGCCCACACAGCACGCGAGATGCAATGGATATTATCCATATAATATCCATTGATGTACATCCGTAGTTTAATATCCATTGTATATGCACCTTATATACATTCATGGATATCTGTCAAATAGGATTATCTTAAGTGTCATAAGTGTTATGTTCGGAAACATTTTTTTTTTGTATCATGTTACATAATTTTGTGAGTTGCTATTTTTTATCAAAATTATTTAGAAATAATTATATTCTCTAAAATTTAACATTTGTAGTAAATATTTAACATGCAACAACAAATTTAATGAAAAATTGAAAAAGTAAAAAAAAAATACTTGGCGCGGTTTAATTTAAACTTTCTGCGTTGTTCGTTTGTTTTCGCCAAGGTTTTCATTATCGCCACTGAATTATTGCACACGCAAACTTTTTGGCTTTTTGTTTAGCTTGTATTTATCGTATGCAAACCATTTTGTGCTTTAAAATTTCGAAAAAATGTGTTTGTTTTTCATCATTTAGGATGGATGGGTAAACAAAATAAGTAAGTATTAAATTCAAATATAAATTATTTCTTAATAATAAATATATAACCTAAAAACTAACACGTTTTCGAAAAAATATATAATGACTTTGGAATTTGTAATCTAAGAACCAGTTTGTGAGTTTATCTACAATTTCCCAATTCATTATTCTTATTGCTGAGTTTTATTTAATTGAAATTTTTTTTTAGATCGATTCAATCTACTTTGTTGGATGAAAAGATACAGCAAACGAGACATGTTTTAACCAAGTAATTGGTCTGGATCAAGCAAAACAAATTTGTAAAAATATTTTAAATTTAATTTATGGTAAGAGGCTTCAGAGTATTTTATAGTTTATAGATTAAAACTTAAAACATTAACTTTATATGTATATTAACGTAATGTGATTTCAAGTGCATTACTGCCAAACTTGACTTTCATGTTGTATTTTATTTCACGACTATTTACAAAGCAATTCTTTATAATTACTTCAAAAACTTCAAAATTTAGTTTAGAAATTGCTAAAAAAGTGCATAAGTTATTTGAGTAGCATTACAATGTAATTTTTATTTTACAGTATCCATAAGAAAAAATTCAAATTGTGGTGCAGCTTTACAACACGCAATAAACACCAGGAGTAGTGGGTACGAAAGACGCCAATAAACATAAGCACAGAATGAATGTAAATAGGTTTTTTATATTTTTTAAATTTTTTTCAGTACATATATGGACATTGTATGTTAAGTTTCCAAATTGTTTTATTAATTAAATTAAAAATGATAATACGATTGTATGCATTTAATTTGTGTTAAGTTGCTAACATTGCCAATGCTTTTAAAATTGCGCACTATTTATGTGATGGCAAAGTACATATTATATTGCACAGATTTCACTGGCATTCTGCATTTAACTTGTATTAATATACATAACTTGCCGATATTGGTTCGATGCAATTTCTGCATTGGCAAGATTCATCCAGCAATATATCGGCCGGTGTGTCACCTGGTTACCGGCAGTGTTCATTTTAATACATTGCCAGCATTCTGAGTGCCGGCTAAGGAGTACATTGCCAGTACAGACCCATTGATTTGTGTTTATTGGGTAAAGACAAGGTATTTTTGCATATTTGAATTTACTTTTGCTGTACATTAATCTAGTAAGTATTTGGATTCCTATAATATAAAGGATAAAAGCTCTAGAAAAATGAGAGAATGTGTAAATAAAAAAGTTCGATTGTGTTTGAGTGAAAATGAACAAGTGGTCATATTAAATAATGACGAGAATAGAAAAAACACGTTTTCTGTGGACCAACCGGAGTTGTTGCATCTGGAAAATATCACTATTGGCATTTTGTATTGACTTTATTTGACGTGTGGCCATATTTTTTGTTAATATATAGATATGCACATATATTTTACCTACATATGAAGGTTCTATAAAAAAATGAATGTTTATTATACTTTAATTAAATGTTCATTGAACCTCCATATGTATGTATTTTGTACGTTCATATGACTGTTCAATATATCTCCATATGGATGTAAAATGTTTATCCACCTGGAGGTCCTATGGACATACTATGAAGATTTTTCCGTGACGGAATGATATATCCAATGGACCTCCATCCTTGCTCTATAATGTTAAATTGTAACGTGTACATTTTTTACGTTTGAATAAGTCTGTTTTTAATTAACATTTTTGTATTCACTGTTGATATAAAATTCTTTTGCGCAAGCATTTCACGCACGCACATGAGCTTTGAGCCTTCTTCTTAAGTACGAAGTCATTATTCGACATCTTACGTTTCGAGATGAAGTAAGCGGACATTTTTTTGTGTGTTGCAAGTTATGCCGGCGTTTGGTAGTAGCACCTCCGTTTGGTAGTAACACTTGCGTTTTGTGGTATTATTTGCGTTTCGTTGTTGAATTTACGTAATTAATAAAGTAAACCCGTTAATTCGAAGGGGTAAGTTAATTTTGTTTCGATTCGTATTTTGTAATACATCGTAATTTACGTTTTAGTTTTTTCTGGATCTTTGGTTTTTGTTTGTATATGGTACTTGGTTTCAAATCTACGAAAAAGAATTAAATATACGATTTACGAACGTTGCATCATATTACGTCATTTCAATGAATCATATGATTACTACGCCTAAATGGAAAGTTGCGCAATAATTTTTTTGTACGTTCGAATTGGAAATCTTTGCTTTTGATATACGACTACGCTTTCTGATTTATTCGATGTTTTTTT
Organism: Aquatica leii; assembly: GCA_035610365.1. Taxonomy (NCBI): domain Eukaryota; kingdom Metazoa; phylum Arthropoda; class Insecta; order Coleoptera; family Lampyridae; genus Aquatica; species Aquatica leii. Next base: position 14,707,623 of record CM069438.1, read on the forward strand.
TGATTATTTGTACGTTTGAATTCGTTATTGTTACGAAAATTTCGTTTGGATACGTACGCCTTTTTACGATTTTGATGTTTGAAATGCGCTATTAAGATATGGTTTTACGATGCACGTTTGATGTTAGTCACAACGTAGCTGTTACGAAAATTTCCGTTACGAATTATGATTTTTATGAGTAAAAATCGATAATTATTCATGTTACGTCTGATAAAATTTGAATTGGATGTTTCGAATGAAATTATCATACGTTACGTTTGTTTTACGATGTTCTGGTTAATGGATCTGTACGAATATTAGATCAATCAGGATAAATACGGAAAATATGGAAATTTAGATATGCATTTCAAGAATTTCGTAATGTTGCATCATCGCATAAATTAGATGAGAACGCGTCACTGACCTCACCAATTCGACTTGCGCATTAAAGTTTGAAAGCAGGTAACTTTAAATTTATATTTGACCTTCGATACTGTCAAAATATGTAAATATGTTTTTTTGTTATTATGTTAGTGTTAATCTTTTGGTTTCAATATTTAACCATTATATATAAAAAAATATTGTGGCGTCCAACTTATAAAATCTTTTGTATTTATCAAATTCAAAATTATTAATCTTAAGTAACGTAAGAATTCCCACGACTCTAATAAAATAAATATGAAAATTCTCATTGTTCTTATGTAGTTAGTTTTTTTATAATGTGTTTGTAATAAATATTTTTGTGAGCTGGCTGGTGCATTTAATTAATTTATTTTGTTACGATTAAAGTGTATTAGTAAGTTTTTCGCTATACAAATGACACCTTTGTAAGTTTTTACGTTACAAAATATGGATGTTCGATGCACCTCCGGTATCCATGGTTGGTGTGTACATTTCATATCCACTGGATATGCTTGTGCTGTGTGGGCGTGCTTCAAGTATCCGTGTATTGCAAAAATTATTGGTTATTATTATAGGTATTGGTGATCAAACCGTCGAAATAAACGTAGTAACTAATAAATGCTCTGGAAAACACAAGAAATAGTTAGACAGAAGAAACCATATTATAAATCAATAAGAGTTCGTAAATAAACAAAACAGAAAAATATTTATAAATAATTTATTAAGTTTTGGTTACGTTTTTTATTTTTTTATTAATTTTGCCGACAGTTTCAACTAATTTTTAGTCATCATCAGGGCTATAAGGAAACATTATATATATAAAATATTATAAAACTTATAAATTCTTTACCTAATTAACATTTTTCAAATATAAAAAAGTTTAAATTTATAATATTTCAAACATGAAAAAATTATTTTGAAACATGCCTACTTAAAACAAAAATAATAATAATAATACAAATTTAAATTAAATTACTATAAATTTTACTTAAATTATCGATGTCACTATGATTATTACAATTTTGTTGTTTTTTCTTTATATAAAACATTTCTTTTATTAATCTTTTCTTTAAATTTAATTCTTTATCTAAAATTTTGTTCAATGTTCTGAATGCAATTTGGGTTATGTTGGCCAGACTTCGCAGTATCTAAGAACAAGAATGTCACAACATCGTAGAGATATTAGACAAAATAAAGATAGTATAGGTTTGGCTAGACATTCTTTAGAAACAGGACACAGTTTTGATTTTAGTAATGTTAAAATTTTAGATAAAGAATTAAATTTAAAGAAAAGATTAATAAAAGAAATGTTTTATATAAAGAAAAACAACAAAATTGTAATAATCATAGTGACATCGATAATTTAAGTAAAATTTATAGTAATTTAATTTAAATTTGTATTATTATTATTATTTTTGTTTTAAGTAGGCATGTTTCAAAATAAGTTTTTCATGTTTGAAATATTATAAATTTAAACTTTTTTATATTTGAAAAATGTTAATTAGGTAAAAAATTTATAAGTTTTATAATATTTTATATATATAATGTTTCCTTATAGCCCTGATGATGACTAAAAGATAGTTGAAACTGTCGGCAAAATTAATAAAAAAATAAAAAACGTAACCAAAACTTAATAAATTATTTATAAATATATATATTAATGGTTAATAATAAAATAACATATTAAAACAGAAAAACTAACTCGAATAACTTATTCTCCAAATCAAATTAATAATAAAAACAAAATATATATGAATAAACTGTATGCGTCTATCAATAACTAATCAGAACATCATTTTACTCAACATAAATTCAAACGTTTCTATATATATATGACGTCACGTCAAAATATTTACGTGACGTCACATAAATACAGAATTTTTGACAGGTCTGTCAAAATGCATATAGCACACCATCGACCTGGCAACATCAGAAAGCTACGCTTTCCTCTGGACGAGTAATCTGTATACTTTTGCAATGTGTTTGTTTGTCTCAAACATGTAGAAAATGAAGTACATTTGTTTATTGTTATGTTACGCACTACTTGTCAATTTATGTTGACAAACTTATAACCTCAAATTTTAGAATCGGTTCTAGCAGCATTATTTGAAGTACGTAGATAGTAAAATGAATTGAATCAAACTTTAAACATGAAATATAAATACAATGTATATTTAACTTGAAGTAGGAATATGTAAAAGTAAACAAATACAATTGTCGTTTGACAAGTAGTGCGTACCGTTTGTTGACAAATACTATTTCTATCTCTTACAATGTTGTGTACACTTTGCAGCCTGCGATTACTCGTCCAGAGGGAAGCATAGCTTTCCGTTGTTGCCAGGTCAATGTAGCACACTATCAATTCCCATTTAAAAAATGTTTATAAAAAATACAAACAAATATAAAAATCAATAAAAATATTGACAGTGGGTTACTGCCTTGCATTGAACACCGCCAAAGTTCTGTGGTATGGCAGACACTTGAATACAAAAGATAACAAAAGTGCAACTGTCTTGGGCAGTCTTGGGTTGTGTCTTGGGCAGTACATTAGGGCAATACTGATCAAGATCTACTAAAATATGGAAGAAAAATCAACAAAAATTTGTCGAATTTGTTCACTAGAAATAGTAGAAACCGAGCAATATTACTTTCTGAATAACGACACTACGTTAATGCTGCAATTCAAATTGTTAAACCTTCTACCAGAAATTGTAAGTACAACTGATTATATTCTATCAAATAACATAAACTTCTTTACAGGATCTAAGCGTCACACCGAATCCAATTGCTTGTAAAAGATGTATGATTGCCATTGAAGAAATATATGAATTTAAGCAACTCTGTATACAAACCGAAACAACTATAAGAAACTTACGACAACACAGTCTAATTAAAGAGGAGTTGCGAGTCGATAACGTTAAAGTCGAACTTTCAAACTTTCAAATCATCAGCGATAATTACTTGGAAATCAATAAGGATGTGCCTGTATGCCAGGAGGAACCTTTAATAACAAAACTGTATTATTGCTACAATTGCAATTTTAATACTTACAAAAAGACTATTTTAATTCGACACCTGCAAGTGCAACACACTGCTAGAAATCCTTTTCAATGCAATATATGTGATTACTGTTGTACTACCAAGTCACATTTAAAAGTGCATATGCATCAGCACAGTGGTAAAAAACGGTTTAAATGCAATATATGTGATTATTGTAGTAACCAAATGACAAATTTAAAAATACATATGCGCACGCACACTGGTGAAAAACCATTTAAGTGCAATATCTGTGATTACTGCTCTACCAACAAATCTAATTTAAAAATGCATATAAATACACACACTGGCGAAAAACCATTTAAATGCAACGTATGTGATTACTGCTGTACCTTTAATTCGGTTTTGAAAAGGCATATACGTACGCACACTGGTGAGAAACCATTTAAATGCAATGTATGTGATTTCTGCTGTAAGTCTAATTCGGATTTGAAAAAGCATATACGTACGCACACTGGTGAGAAACCATTTAAATGCAATATATGTGATTACTGTAGCAGCCAATTGTATCTTTTGAAGACTCATATGCATAAGCATACTGGTAAATAACGAATAAAATGCAATACTTCACGTAATTTGTAACGCACATGTGGGCAAAGTTTTTTTGCGCAACCTTATAAATACACTGGCATAGTAAAACGTCAATTATTGTATTATCACAAAAAAACAGTGACGTAACATAGTGTTTAATTTAGTCGTTGAGTGAAGGAATATTACAGGTTGCATCAAGTAATAGTGTAGTATGTTCTAAGTCCACGCAGCGCCCGATCTAGCCTTTAATTTGTTCCGTGCAAACGTAAATATTTGCGCCCCTCATGTTAAAAAAGTAGTAAGTAGTCTTCATAAAAACAACGAATATAGAGAAAAGCATTATTTTTATTAGAAAACATTTAAAACGCAACAGTGTAACATTTAGTAATAATATAATAAATATTTTTTTTATACATAAAACTGAATTGATCAAATAAAAAGTTTTTTTCAAACTTTTAATTCAACAAACTCGCTTATTAATTTAGAAACTTCTAAGTCGTTGCTACGATCGTACTCGATTCCCAACAAAGCTAGTTCTAATAATTGTATTTGAGTGGTAGTTGCTTGTAAATAGTTTTTAATTATTTTTTGTTTGGAAAAGCTGCGTTCGCCTGAGGCAACAGTTATTGGAAGCGTTAATAAAATTCTTAAAATTTTAATGTTATGGATTTTAAAACTGTAAAATTTTTCTCTAAAAAGGAACATAGCACAGTTATTTCATCTGAAAGTTTATGACTATTTATATCAAAAGATTTATCGTCTCCAAGTCTTGGCAATAGACCAAAAGTTTAGTGTGGCTAATACCTTTAAATTTATAAATATTATATAAAAAACTAAACTAATTATTATGATGCTCTAGTTGAGCAAATCTTTGTTCTACAGAATTAACAGCAATGTCGAGTATATAGTAAAAAAATCAATTTTATATTGCTTCTTAGCATCTATAATTAGGTCATCTGTGGATTCGTAATCAAATTGTTTTATCTGTCGTCGAACTCAATATCTATTAGTTGATTTAAAAAAAAATTCTACATCTACTTTGAATGCCAAAAACAATTTAACGTTTTTCAAAAGCTTGACTGCAGATGCGATGTCATAATCCTTGCTTTGGGGTTTATATGGTTTAATATCTCATACGATGGAACAAAGAAATTTAAATTGTTTTATGTGCGTGAGCAATCCAGATTAGTGATGGTGAATTTCGTTACTTATGAGTAATCGTAACTTATACTTTTTGTATTCGTTACTTTGATTACTTTGGATACTATGACTACTTTGACAACTGTATGTTTTTGTGGTAGTAAATACGGGTGCCTAGTGTTAGAGTTAGTATTAGGGTTAGTAATGGATGGGTTTATTGGTGGTGGAGTATTATTATTATTAGTTGTGTTAGTGTGTGTGAGTATTCTGTTTATTATGTTATTAGGGTAGTTTTTTTTCCTTAATATGTTCTGCAGTACCAAATGTTTGAGTATACATCTTGTCATCAAATGTAAAATAACTTCCCATATAGCACAAACACATTCTAAAAATATTTTTAAAATGTTCATGTAGAAATATTCTAATGTTTTTAAAACATTGTTTGAAATTTTTGTGATATTATTTAAATATTATGAAAATGTTTTGATGTCCCAGATTTGAACATTCAGACAATATTGATGACAAATTTTCTCAAAATGTTTTTAAATATTCTTCAATGTTTTATAAATATTCAGATATTACCATCCAATATTTTATAAATATTGCCCAAATATTTTAAAAGCATTTCCAAACGTTTCTGGAATATTTTACGATAATTTTTAAAACTGGTATTTATTTTTTCTTTAAAACAACCTGCCGTTAACGTTTCTTTGCCAACCATTGATTTTTCTAAAGCAGATGAATTTGAATATAAATAAAGTTACACACATTTAATCCCTACAATAGTTGTCAGATGTTATACTAGATTATGTAAAAAATTTATCTATATTCAAATCACACTGATTAGAAAAGCCTTTGGTTGGTAAACTGAAACGTATCATCAGCTTGGTTGCAAAAAGAAAATGCATATTACACAAAATAAATCCATAAAAAGTTTATTCTTCGCCTTTATATAGTAACAACAAATATTTATCAGTCCTTCTACAATAAAAAGTATCAACTATTCTAATGAAATTGTTTTTGAATTGTACTCCCTAAAAATAAAAGAACAGTAAATTAACATGTATTATATAATATTTAGTTACTTACGCTGCAGATGTGGTAACGACGGTATTTGCATTTCCTTTTAATCGAAATTTGGCCAACCAGCTCTTAATTTAACCTATGATTGCTTTTTCAGTAGCTCCTGACGTATTTTTATTTAGTCAAACAGCTCCTGTAATGACAAAATATTTAACTATATGTAATAAAAGTTGAAATTAAGTACACACTTAACACAAGTTTATAAAGCTCCAAATTTTTGATGATCTTTTTCTTTTTGAACCCTTGGAAACTATACAGCAATCTTAATTCATTAGCGATAATCCTATACATAATACCACAAGTAATTTGTTTGACTGTATCACCACCTACTTTTAAAATTCTTTTGCCTAAAATTACTAATAATAATTATGCAATTAATCCGGCAAAAAAAAATGCTTTGTAACTTAGGAATTTGCTCATAACATTTGCATCTTTCAAATGTATCTCGATCTCGTTTAATTGGCAGTCATTTAATTGCAGCATTCGCTTCTTCTTCGTCATCATTTTCACTATTACTCATTACGATTCATAATCAGGCAAATTCTTTTTATAAAGAAAAAGCCTCAGAACAGGACGACAATGATTCCTGTTCTTTCGCCAATTCACATTTTTTAGAGGCCACCTTAAACTCGTCTAAAAATTAATTTATTTAAAATAGAGAATCCTTATCTACATGTTACAAATGTTGTACTTAATTCTTAGTATTAAAAACACTGTAATTTGTAGACATACCGTAGCACTTTAATAATCTAATTTTGTATTTTGTCCAGGTGTTCTGTGGAGTACTTTGTTTTATAATTGCTTCTTTTAGTTTAGCACCCTTCAGAGGTGGCCAAAAACATTCCTTGCTAACGCACCAAGTTGTCGGTACAACTTCTACACTATCGTCATCAATAAATATTACTACAGCCCAAGACATCCTCTATGTACATATATCTCATATATCTATCTAAAAAGAATTAGTGTCCATAATACAAGAATGACCCTCAATAAATATCAAAACGCAGTACTTAAAGTGGAATTCATAAACTATTCTTAAGTCAATACAGAAGTAATAATATGCAGTAGAAAGTGAGGTTAATAATCATTAATGATAAAAATAAGGAAAACGCATTTATGAAATAGTCATACAAATACTTACCTAATTCATGCAATTCATACACTACAAATTTACGCAACTAATATCAAACACAGGTGCTATATGAGCAACGGAAAAAAATTAATTTAATTGCACGATGTCGTGAATTGTTGTGAATGTACAAGATGCACAATCAGCACAATGAGCACATCATACCTATGCATTTATTCACTCAACGTTTATTACGCGAACGCTGATTAGATAAGAACTTGGATACAGGAATATCAAAAATCTTTAAAAACCTACGCTTTGTGGAAAAAAAATTAAAGATATTTTTGAACAAATGTTTTCTTAATATATCCTAAGCAAATAATAAATAAATATTATGTTAAAAATATTTAGTAAATATTTGCTAGAAAATATTAATCAGTCAATATTTTTGTAATGTTTACAGAACGTAGAAATATTGATCAATCATGTGAAAATATTTTGTAAACATTGAGTGCTATATGGGTTGACTCAAAAAGAAATTCTATAATATAGACTTCATCAACTAATTCTAAATTTGTATGGCTCTTCAAATTATTCCAATATTTATTTACTAATTCAACAATAAGATCTTTAGTAATGTTAGTGAATAAAGATGTAACATCAAACTATATGATTTTATAATTACTCGGTATTGTAGTACTTTTGGTTTTATCAAAAAGTTTGTAGGAGTTTCTTATGTTATGATCAAATATGTAAGAAATGTTTGGAATTATAATAGAAACATATTTAGATAATTCATAAGTGGGAGCTCCTATACAAGAAACAATAGGTCTGGCCGGATGTTGTAATCTTTATGTATTTTAATTAAACCATATACCTTTGGAGGTACACTCCCAGGCAGCACACTGACATCATATGATGACAATGATACGTTTTAATGACGTCTCTTACGTAATTATGACGTCAATAAGACGTAATGTGCTGCCTGGGCTAGTGTACGTTACAAGTCTTTTATAAGTAATAAAGTCGATGTGTCCATCTACAATACAATAAGAACAGATGGTGTTTGCGAAATATGCAGTATGTAGAAAAAGTCTATTTTATTTTTTTAAATAAAAAGTTGTTTCAAACCCACATAGATTGATAGGTTAACATAGGGTCAAAATATTAGCATGTAAATCCCTATGGACGCCTTTAAAAAAATACACTGTATACAACTTACCGTTAAGATATAGACTAGAATGTAATGATGATTGCCTAAGCTATGTAATCTTCAGTTGTAAATTATAAACTAAAGCAGTTACAAACTTAAATAAATATTGTTTATTGTATCACTTTCTATAGAAGGGCACTACTGAATAGGTATCGCAATGAAGGAATAAAACTCTGCAAGTTGCGACTTATCTTTACTGTATATAGAGGTAGACCGACTTTCTATGCAAGTTAGGTACATGCGGTACAATAATGTACAAACAGGCGAAACATAAACTAATAAAAGTAATGCTGTACATATCCCCGGCCTTGAAATGAAAAGATTAAATTAAGCTAAATCGAATAATTTCAAGATCGCAAGCAATTTGAATACTAAAGATACATCTTACAAATTTTATACAAACAATATAAAAATCCTATTATAAGTATAGAATTAAAACTAAAAACGTTTACTCATTGATTGACAGGGGGCACACTTCATATTTCTAATCGAATTAAATTGGTATTGAAAAGAAGAATTTTCACATAATCTAATGCAAATGTTTATTTATAATTATTTATCAAATAAAATTAGAACAGGATTATATACATTCATTATTTCACTCATAAACGAATTGAGTGCAAACTTAGTGCGCGTGCCCACTTTCCTTCTTGTTCTCTGGTGCCTACTCAGCACCCGCTTTTGGCACCCGTACGGTTTGCATTCTGTATTCGTTTTTGTTGTTGTTCTGACTATTTTAATTATCTGTTTTTATTATTATTTTTTATTTTAATATCTAATTTTTCAAGTGTTTTAGTGATTGAACAAATTTATTTGGTAAGTTTTTGGTACCTTGTAATTATTTATAATCTATAAAAATCATCATTTATAATTATTAATTTCAATTACTGGATATATAAAAAGTTTATTGAAATTAAAAGATTACAATTATTAATGAACGATCCCGTGATTTTTTAATCACGTGAGTCGTTACTGTTTACTGCTTTTTGGTACCCACACAGCACAAGCATATCCAATGGATATGAAATGTACACACCAACCATGGATACCGGAGGTGCATCGAACATCCATATTTAATATTATGGAGCAAGGATGGAGGTCCATTATTGGATATATCATTCCGTCACGGAAAGATCTTCATAGTATGTCCATAGGACCTCCAGGTGGATAAACATTTTACATCCATATGGAGATATATTGAACAGTCATATGAACGTACAAAATACATACATATGGAGGTTCAATGAACATTTAATTAAAGTATAATAAACATTCATTTTTTTATAGAACCTTCATATGTAGGTAAAATATATGTGCATATCTATATATTAACAAAAAATATGGCCACACGTCAAATAAAGTCAATACAAAATGCCAATAGTGATATTTTCCAGATGCAACAACTCCGGTTGGTCCACAGAAAATATGACCACTTGTTCATTTTCACTCAAACACAATCGAACTTTTTTATTTACACATTCTCTCATTTTTCTAGAGCTTTTATCCATTATTTATATTATAGGAATCCAAATACTTACTAGATTAATGTACAGCAAAAGTAAATTCAAATATGCAAAAATACCTTGTCTTTACCCAATAAACACAAATCAATGGGTCTGTACTGGCAATGTACTCCTTAGCCGGCACTCAGAATGCTGGCAATGTACTAAAATGAAGTACACTGCCGGTAACCAGGTGACACACCGGCCGATATATTGCCGAATGAATCTTGCCAATGCAGAAATTGCATCGAACCAATATCGGCAAGTTATGTATATTAATACAAGTTAAATGCAGAATGCCAGTGAAATCTGTGCAATATAATATGTACTTTGCCATCACATAAATAGTGCGCAATTTTAAAAGCATTGGCAATGTTAGCAACTTAACACAAATTAAATGCATACAATGGTATTATCATTTTTAATTTAATTAATAAAACAAATTGGAAACTTAACATACAATGTCCATATATGTACTGAAAAAAATTTAAAAAATATAAAAAACCTATTTACATTCATTCTGTGCTTATGTTTATTGGCGTCTTTCGTACCCACTACTCCTGGTGTTTATTGCGTGTTGTAAAGCTGCACCACAATTTGAATTTTTTCTTATGGATACTGTAAAATAAAAATTACATTGTAATGCTACTCAAATAACTTATGCACTTTTTTAGCAATTTCTAAACTAAATTTTGAAGTTTTTGAAGTAATTATAAAGAATTGCTTTGTAAAAAGTCGTGAAATAAAATACAACATGAAAGTCAAGTTTGGCAGTAATGCACTTGAAATCACATTACGTTAATATACATATAAAGTTAATGTTTTAAGTTTTAACCTATAAACTAAAATACTTTGAAGCCTCTTACCATAAATGAAATTTAAAATATTTTTACAAATTTGTTTTGCTTGATCCAGACCAATTACTTGGTTAAAACATGTACCTTCGTTTGCTGTATCTTTTCATCCAACAAAGTAGATTGAATCGATCTAAAAAAAATTTCAATTAAATACAACTCAGCAATAAGAATAATGAATTCAGAAATTGTAGATAACTTACAAACTGGCTCTTAGATTACAAATTCCAAAGTCATTATATATTTGCTCAAAAACGTGTTAGTTTTTAGGTTATATATTTATTATTAAGAAATAATTTATATTTGAATTTAATACTTACTTATTTTGTTAATCCATCTTAAATGATGAAAAACAAACACATTTTTTCGAAATTTTAAAGCACAAAATGGTTTGCATACGATAAATACAAGCTAAACAAAAAGCCAAAAAGTTTGCGTGTGCAACAGTGTGCAATACGCGAAAACCTTGGCGAAAACAAACGAACAACGAAGAAAGTTTAAATTAAACCACGCCAAGTGTTTTTTTTACTTTTTCAATTTTTCATTAAATTTGTTGTTGCATGTTAAATATTTACTACAAATGTTAAATTTTAGAGAATTTAATTATTTCTAAATAATTTTGATAAAAAATAGCAACTCACAAAATTATGTAACATGATACATAAAAAAAAATGTTTCCGAACATAACACTTATAACACTTAAGATAATCCTATTTCACAGATATCCATGAATGTATATAAGGTGCATATACAATGGATATTAAACTACGGATGTACATCAATGGATATTATATGGATAAATATGTATATCCATTGCATCTCGCGTGCTGTGTGGGTAATGATTTAAAACGAAATCGCGCGCAATCCTATGCGGTAAATTGAAAATATTTAAGTATTTTATGCAAAAAAAAGATTTTTTTACTCGAAAAATTATTTAAAAAATGTTTTCTTTATATTAAGGGCTTAAAAGCGTGACGTTATCTCGACTTCACAATAATTCATCCAAAAATTCACCCACACTCTAACTAAGAAACCATAACGTTATCGTTTTCTTAGTAACAACGTCTTATACTTAGTCCATAGTTATGATTAGTGTGCGGATTTCTGGTATTGTATTACTGTTTTCGCAATAATTAGTATCAGTATTATAAATGGTATCAGGCAGTTAATTTTTGAATATCATCCTCTGTAATGGAAATCAAATTATAACTTTATTACGTTTTTAAAATAATTTAATCGTCACAGGGTAAGATACTTAAATCCGTTTTGTTAGAATTACTTTGTAATTTTTTATTGATTTGATAGCCGTTCCACCACGTTTTGGCCCACATGTTTCTATTCAATAAAGAATAATGAGGGATTAATATCGATAAATACCTTCATAGGACGAGTATAAACTCTATATACGTTGGGCGCCAAAATTTTCTACAAGCTTTAGGTCTTACGAACCTTGCACGGCCAACTCACACAGTCGGAGATAGGGGAGGTTCAAGAGAATAATAATTAAGGGCGCCAGATCATTTATAATTAACACTTCTGCCTCGATCAAGACAGACGGTTCAAGCTTGTAACGAATTTTTAGGTTCGTAATCCTTGTTACTCTGATGTTCGGGTAACCACAATAACAGAGAAAGGTATGTTACCATAAAAGAAAGATTAACAGGTATAAAAACTTTAATTTAGTAATATAGATGATTAACAAGAGTATATCTAATTCTCAGTGCATAGATGCCAGCAGGATCGGCAACACACAATACATAGGTTAAGTAAATCTTGTTTGTACACAGCATGCGATACACACAAAATAATTAATGAAACTACCTTAATGGTATTAAAACAATGGATAGTAATTACGGAATTAACACTAGCCAAAGTTCCGTGAGTGACTTTTCTAACAGCGATAAAATAATTAAATAAACTTACCTACAATCCAGTACCTACTTGGTCGAAGAAAACGTTTTTCCCGGCAAGTGAGCCTGAAATAAATTTGAGTAGCAAATCGTGTCAACACAATGACACACGAAATCAAGATCTACAAAATTGTTAATTACTGCTAAAAGAAAGTACACATAACATAATACCCGATTGTCGAATGCTGTTGTACACATTCAATGAAAGTTGGTTTCGCAGATGTTTGTCGCATGAGTAGGATCTCGAAAAAAAGTTCTTGTCTTCGGTTTTTTTAGTCTTAAACGTAGGCCTTATAGAGTTTATACCCGTCCCATGAAGGTATTTATCGATATTAATTCCTCATTATTCTTTATTGAATAGAAACATGTGGGCCAAAACGCGGTGGAACGGCTATCAAATCAAGAAGAAATTACAAAGGAATTCTAACAAAACTGATTTAAATATCTTACCCTGTGACGAATAATTTTTTTTAAAAACGTAATGAAGTTATAATTTGATTTCCATTACAGAGGATGATATTCGAAAATTTTCTTTAAGCGACACAGGCCATTTTATGCAGTTGTCAGCTTAACGACTTCGTCGTAAAATGACAGTGACGAGAAAAGATCGGCAAAGGGCGTCAAAACCGGAATCTATTTTTAATTCAATATACAGGATAGTACGTTATAAAAATTTAGCACGTAACAGTCTTATACTTAGTCCATAGTTATGATTAGTGTGCGGATTTCTGGTATTGTTTTTGCAATAATTAGTATCAGTATTATAAATGGTATCAGGCAGTTAAAAATGCGTCTAGAAATAAACGAAATACAAGAAAAGCTGTTATTTAAAGTCATGTGTTATGCACTTTTTACTTTCTTTCAAGTATAAAGCATATTCTTTTATATATTTTATTTTTTTGTGCATTTTTCCATAACACGGTTTAATTTTGAAATTCCGGTTTTATTTAAATCTTGATTTTATTTCTTACTTTCGTAATTAATTGGATATCAAAAATTTTGAAATGTCAGGATTATCTAAATAAATAAAGTATTAGTCTGTTGGTATTCGACAATGCGATCTGAGATCTAATCTGAGTGGTTTGACTTAGGAATGGCGATTTTTAATCGATTATATAAAGAATCGATTTTTGTATCCAATAAAACGATTTCTAAAATCGATTTTTCTGTGACAGATTTTTTTACTAATGGATTCAAAAATTTAAAGAATCGATCTAGATTCGCGAACTATAATCATTCTACAATCACCTGTAATGTAACAACAAAAAAGTAAGTTCTAATTTAAATACTTGCATAATAAGCAAAAAAGAATTATTGTTTTTATGTTGATGAACTGCTCTCTGAAAGGATTAGCAGAATATTTTCCTACGTTACCAAATGATTCTAGAACGTTATTAAAAACTCCACGAAAAACAGTATTAAAAATGGTAGAACCTGGACAATACTATCATTTTGGATTAGAAAATTGTGTTAAAAAACTTCTTACAAATTATAGCGATTTAAAAAGATTAAGTGCTGTAGAAGTGTGTGTTAATATTGATGGTTTACCACTGTCAAAAAGTTCTGGTAGCCAATTATATCCAATTTTATGTAGTTTATTTCAAAATAGAAATGTCGTTAATGTTGTGGGTGTGTATCACGGAAACCAGAAATCACACGACGCCAATATGTTTTTAAGCGATTTCATCCAAGAGGCAATTGATTTAACAACTCTAGGCTTAATTTATAATGACAGCATATACAAATTCAAAGTTAAGGCAATTATTTGTGATGCCCCAGCAAAATCTTTTATCACCTACACTAAAAATCATAATGCTTACTATTCATGTCAAAAGTGCAGTGTCGAAGGTAATTATATTAATAATCGAATGTGTTTTTTGGATACTGATAACCTTCCGTTAAGAACAAATGAGAACTTCAGGTCTAAACAACAAAAAGAACATCATGTGGGTACATCATTGATTGAATCTATACCAGATTTCGATATGATACAGGACATTCCACTTGATTATATGCATTTGATATGTTTGGGAGTAGTTCGAAAATTGGTTCTTGTTCTTTGGTCTTGTGGTAAACCTCCCTATAAATTATTCGCACATCAACTAGCCAGTATTTCAACTGCATTACTTAATCAGTCCAATAATTTACCATGCCCAGTAAGGAAAATTGCGCATCAGATGCGTAACCGATGCATTGAAATCTTGGCGGGAAACGTTTCTAAAACGTCATCCAATACGTTTCTGAAACCATGAAATGTCCTCCTACAATGCGCAACAGTGAAATATTACGCGGCTATGCATCAGATTCGCAACGGCGAAACGTTTCATAGAAGTAGCCATTACACAATGATGAAACGTTGCATGGTTACGCAACAGACCCGCAGCGACGAAACGTTTCATAGAAGTAGAAATTCTGCAACCATGATATGTTAGAATAGGTTGCATTATTTTAGTTTTTTATAGAGAAACATCGGGAGAAAAGTCAACACAATAAAAATGTTTAATATATGTATATTTAACACATACAAAATAGGTACCAAAAGGAACCAATAAAACTATAAACAAATATGAAAAAGGTGTATGTATATAATTCAATGCCATTAAGTTACATTTTTCTTTAAATGTCGTTTCAAGCGTAATCCAGCACCACAAAACTAGTCGTTCACAGCACTTTTAAATACCTCATTTCGAAGATCCTCAAAATTAGATTGCACTGATTTTAATAAGAATTCAACCAATATAGAATTTCTAGAAAAAAATAAAAGCAAACGAGTTTACCTTTTATAGTAGAAAGCACGGCAGTGCAGTCTACCTTAAAATTATCCTTCTGTCCTTTATAGGAACACGTTATTGCGAATTCGATACCAAACACCTCGGGCATTATTTGAAAGATTGTGTCCCTCTCGCTGTTGAAAACAAAATGTCGTCTCAGTTCATGTACCTGCAACAAAGAAAAACACTATGAAAGACAGAAATATTTCAAGTTTTGCATAGTTATACCAGTAAATCTTTCAGTTCGTCATTTTTTAATTGGTTATCAGTCGCCTCGAATTCCTCCAAACTTCCAATCGGCATTTTTGGGAGAACCACGAGAAAGAAATTTAGGAAAGAAATGGCTTTGGTCACGTGTGGTCTATGCAGCAAATAGATTTATTTCGCGATGGTCACGTGAAAGAAGTAGGGTGCTTGTCACAAATAGCAAGTACAAATGTTTCAACCTTGCATTAATTTTCGTAACTGATATATTATGCAGTCAGCACTCGGAAACGTTTCCATGTCACCTGCAAGACACTTTAAATGTAAAGTAATAACATCTCTGAAACTCTACAGATGCGAAGCCATGAATCGCATCATGGTTGCAAAAATTACACGTTATGAAACGTTTCGGAAACATTAGCACCTTACTGGGTGCGAATTCAACAGAAAACCAAGATCAATGTATGAAGCCAAGCCATTACTCCGGCTTCGGTTTCTGGTGCCTTTGTATAACTGTCAGCATAAAATCTGTAGTACTGTACTTATTCCTGCATGTTTTAAAAATATTTTTGTTTATACAAGGTGTTTAGGTTTCGCTGGGCAGCATAAAGTTTCACTTTTTTAAACAGCAACCTATCAATATTTTTATGTTGTTCGATGAAGGCTTAATTTAGTTGAAAGACATCCTGATTGCCGTGCTTCAAGTATCCGTGCATTGCAGAAATTATTGGTTATTATTGGTTTTGGTGATCAAACCGTCGAAATAAACGTAGCAACTAAGAAATGCTTCGGAACACAAGAAATGGTTAGATAGAAGAAACCATATTATAAATCAATAAGAGTTCGTAAATAAACAAAACTAACTCGGATAACTTATTCTCCAAATCAATAATGAAAACAAAATATATATGTATAAACTGTCTGCGTCTATTAATAACTAATCAGGAACATCATTTTGCTCAACATAACTTCAAACGTTTCTATATATATGACGTTATATTTACGTGACGTCACATAAATACAGAATTTTTTACAGGTCTGTCAAAAAGCATATAGCACACTATCAATTCCCATCTAAAAAATGTTTATAAAATTAAAAGTAAAACTGCGTTGCATTGAACACCGCCAAAGTTCTGTGGTATGGCAGACACTTGAATATAAAAGATAACAAAAGTCCAACTGTCTTGAGCAATATTGATCAAAATCTACTAAAATATGGGAGAAAAATCAACAAAAATGTGTCGAATTTGTTCACTAGAAGTAGTAGAAACGGAGCAGTATTACTTTCTGAATAACGACACTAAGTTAATGCTGCAATTCAAATTGTTAAACCTTCTACCAGAAATTGTAAGTACAACTGATTATATTCTATCGAATAACATAAACTTCTTTACAGGATCTAAGCGTCACACCAAATCCAATTGCTTGTAACAGATGTATGATTGCCATTGAAGAAATATATGAATTTAAGCAACTCTGTATACAAACCGAAAAGACTGTAAGAAACTTACGACAACAAAGTATAATTAAAGAGGAGTTGCAAGTCGATAACATTAAAGTCGAACTTTTAAACTTTCAAATTATCAACGATAACTACTTGGAAATCAATAAGGATGTGCCTGTATGCCAGGAGGAACCTTTAAAAACAAAACTGTATTATTGCTACAACTGCAATTTCAATACTTACGTAAAGACTATTTTAATTCGACACCTGCAAGTGCAACACACTGCTAGAAAACCGTTTAAATGCAATATATGTGATCACAGTTGTAGTCAAATGACATATCTAAAAATGCATATGCGTACACACACTGGTGAAAAACCGTTTAAATGCAATATATGTGATCATGGTTGTAGTCAAATGACAAATCTAAAAATGCATATGCGTACACACACTGGTGAAAAACCATTTAAATGTAATATATGTGATTATTGCGGTACCACCAAGTGGCATTTAAAAAGTCATATGCATAAGCACACTGGTGAAAAACCGTTTAAATGCAATATATGTGATTACTGTTGTACCACCAACTCGGATCTAACAAGGCATATGCGTAAACACACTGGTGAGAAACCATTTAAATGTAATGTATGTGATTACTGTAGTAACCGAATAGAAACTTTAAAAACACATATGTGTAAGCACACTGGTGAAAAACCATTTAAATGCAATATATGTGATTACTGCTGTACTACCAAATTGAGTTTAAAAGTGCATATATATAAGCACACTGGCGAAAAACCATTTAAATGCAATATATGTGATTACTGTAGCAACCAAATGATAAATTTAAAAATGCACATGCGAACGCACACTGGTGAAAAACCATTTAAATGCAATGTATGTGATTACTGCTGTACCTCTAATTCGGATTTGAAAAGGCATATACGTACGCACACTGGCGAGAAACCATTTAAATGCAATATATGTGATTACTGCAGTACCACTCAAACGCATTTAAAAAGTCATATACGTAAACACACTGGTGAAAAACCATTTAGATGCTATATATGTGATTACTGCTGTACCACTAAGAACTACTTAAAAACGCATATGCGTATACACAGTGGTAAGAAATCATTTAAATGCAATATATGTGATTACAGAAGCAGCTATGTTCACCATTTCAAAAGGCATATGCATAGGCACGCTGATGGAAAACCATTTAAATGCAATATATGTGATTATTGTAGTAACCAAATGACAAATTTAAAAATGCATATGCGCACGCACACTGGTGAAAAACCATTTAAGTGCAATATCTGTGATTACTGTTGTACCACCAACTCGGATTTAACAAGGCATATGCGTACGCACACTGGTGAGAAACCATTTAAATGCGATATATGTGATTACTGTTGTAACCAAATGGCAAATTTAAACAAGCATATGCGTAGGCATACTGGCGAAAAATCATTTAAATGCAATATATGTGATTACTGCACTATATCCATGTCGCATTTAAAAGTGCATATGCTTACTCACACTGGTGAGAAACCATTTAAATGCAATGTATGCGATTACTGTAGTAACCAAATTGGAAGTTTAAAAAAGCATATGCATAAGCACACTGGTGAGAAACCATTTAAATGCAATATATGTGATTACTGTAGCAGCCAATTGTATCTTTTAAAGACTCATATGCGTAAGCATACTGGTAAATAACGAATGAAATGCAATACTTCACGTAATTTGTAAAGGACAGCTGGGCAAAGTTTTTCTGCGCAATCTAACTACATTGGCATAGTAAAAGGCTAATTACTGTTATATCACAAAAAAAAGTGTGATTAATTTAGTCGTTGAGTGAAGGAATATTATAGGTTGTATAAAGTAATATTGTATAGTGAAGATATAGACACGAATTCTTTAAGGGTCTACTGTGAATTCACAGTATGTTGTAAGTCCACGTTTCTTACTGTTGTGTTGTATTTGTTCTTGTGTTCAATTAATTTATTTTCAATGTTAGTTTATGTGATTAACTGTCTTCACAGTGCAGGTCAAGACACCATTTTTCTAGTCTGTAATTGTAATTGTAATTCTTGTAGTATTAATTACTAACTAATGTTAATTTACCTGCTTTGTAATAATTACAATTTTAATAAAACAGAGGTTTGAAGAAGTGCGCACTTAGCTGCACGAAACGTCGCCTCTTCATAGAAGAACCTTACAGAAATCGTGTAAAGTCCAACTAAGGAGGAAAATTATATACAACTTACCGTTAAGATATAGACTAGAATGTAATAATGGTTGCCTAAGCTATATAATCTTCAGTTGTAAATTATAAACTAAAGCAGTTTCAAACTTAAATAAATAATGTTTATTGTACTACTTTCTATAGAAGGGCACTACTGAGTAGGTATCGCAATGAAGAAATAAGACTTTGCAAGTTGCGACTTATCTTTACTGTATATAGAGGCAGACCGACTTTCTATGCAAGTTAGGTACATGCGGTACAATAATGTACAAACAGGCGGAACATAAACTAATAAAAGTAATGCTGTACTTATCCCCGGCCTTGAAATGAAAATTTTAAATTTAGCTAAATCGAATAATTTCAAGATTGCCAACAATATTTGAATACTAAAGATACATCTTACACCTCAACATTCTATATAAACAATATAAAAATCATTAAATTATTTTTTGGGTAAATGGTGTATATTTATTTAGAAGAACTTAGACAAAGTTCGAAAGCTAGCAATTGTATTTCTAAATAAATATACACCATTTACCCAAAAAATAATTTAATAATGTTTTATGGTAAAAGTTTTATGTCTAAAATATAAAAATCCTATTATAACAATATAATTAAAACTAAAAACGTTTATTCATTTATTGGTAGGGGGCACACTTAGCGAAGGAACGTTGACAAGTTCCATTTGTGGTCAGGATCGTGGCGACTCGTTTATTCCATCTTGACCGGTGTGAAGTTCGATCACTCCCGCTAACTTTCATTTTAGATGAGGCAAATTGTCCTCTTTGACCAAAACTAAAGAACCAAACAGAAGATCGGACTTATGAATTTAGATTAATTTTCTTAATTGCCTTCATTAATTTACTGCTGTTAGAAGATTTTTTCCAAAACTTCTAGAACAGTTATTGTAGGTACTAAAATAAACAACTTAATTTACTCGGTATAAGTGTTTTTGTTAATAAATATGTAAAGGCTTTCTTACCTTTTTGGTCAAGCAATGTAGGCGTGTAAAACAGCACCACTCTATATTTTCTGCCCTGGGCCCACTCATGTGCCTACTCTGAAGAACAAAATTTTATCAAAAACCTGCGGAGATAAATAAATGAAAAAAATCTAAAGATTTTATCAAGTATTTTAAATGGCACGACTCCTACAATGTGCAGAATGATAATGGTAATATAATATATAGCTGTGGTTTCGTTTTCATCGGAAATGCGGCGTTACCAATCTTATCTTAAACGTTATAGAATTTTTTTCGCTGATGCAGACATACACACAAAACATATTTCTTAAAATTTATTTGTGGTTTACATTATTTCTATAGTTTTGATAACAAGTCATTTATTATTTTATTCAGTTCAGTTGGTCTTTAGATTTGGTAGCTACGTAACACACTATCGTGTGCAGTTCTTCTTATGTGTTGATTATTGATTTTTTAAGTATTTCTAATTTATAATATTTTTTAAAATGAGTGGTAGTGGCAAAAAAACTTTAGTGGACTATTTTGGTCCTCCAAAAAAAGTTAAATAAATTAGGAATCACAAATTTTATCATCGTCGACTTCCGATAACGCGGCTTCTACTTCTAAAAAAAATATTTCCGCGTCCATGGTAGAATCCACTCTAGATTTTGATTTGGTTTTAGAATTGCCCTAGTAGCACAACCAGATTGGATCGAGATAGGCTATCAATATTGGTGCAACATTAAAATGTAACACTTTTATATATAGTATAAATATTGGCAACAATCTGTATTCTACATTAGCAACCAATATTTATCCTAGATCGGTGACCGATGTGTTTTCCACGTTGGTGACCTATCTAGGTTACATATTGTAAACCAACATCTATTTTAAATTGAAAATTGATAACTATTGTACATGGATAACCTATATTGGTTCTGCATTGGTAACTGACATCTATTCTACATTGGTGACGTGTATTAGTTTTACATTGAGAACCCACTTCTATTCTTTATAGGCGACCTGTATTTGTCCTACATTGACCACCAACGACTGTTCTAGATTACAAACCAATCTTTATTTTATATTAAATAGATTAGTTGTTGGTAATAAATATTATAATAATTTAGTAACGTATATATTCTTTATTGTCTTCAAAAAATATTGACAAATTTTTTACATGTATTAAGATTATTTTCAGCAATAAATTAGATAAAAACAAGAAACAAAAATTATAGCTAATTAAATTTAAAATAAATCATTAATTATCATACAAAAACAATAATACATAAAACTAACTAAAAAGTTATGATTATTTTTCTTCAGCGCAGCGGTTGCCATGAACATCAGTGATAAGATTTTCAAATACTTGTGTCTTGCACTTATTGGAATCGGCGTTCAACTCCAACTTTAACAAAAATGAATATTAAATACATAAATTTTAAAATATATTTACAGCTTACCCAAAATAACTTCGTACATTTTTGTTGTACTTGAATATAAAGCGATCGCTTGGAGTTTTTTCGTATCGCTATAAAAAAAAAACAAAACCTCTTTCTAAAATCAGTAATTCCAACTTACCAATCTTTTATTTTTTTCGGGTCTTCTAAATCTTCAATATCTTTAGTTTTCATCGGTAGTTTATTGCATACATTAGCTTGAAACCTAAGTAAACTCAAATTTAAAACTGCAAACAGAAAATTATACAATTAAAAATGAGATTTAATGTTATAATAAAAAAATTTACTTACGTTAAAACCAAGTATTTGCTACAAACAAGTTAGTGGCATAAGGAAAAGTGTGTATTAGACGAAGGGTACGAAAATACAACAATGGGATTATTTACAAGGGTTAAAACTGCGAACCAAAGTTGTCGACCTTGAGCAAACAACAGTTACTTAGAAGTAGTAAAATGCAGTTTTAAAAAAATTCTTGTATATTTTTATTATATTTTTTTTAGATAATGAGTATTTCTTCTCAAATTGTGCATTATGACTTCTCGTGGAGATACTGATTATTATATTAATTAGTTTAATCAGAAGGTACCTACAAGGAAAACTAACTAGATATTTTTCATAGATTTTTTTTAATAACTTATATACATATATTTTTATAACTAGAATTAAAACAAGAAAGTAATTAATCGATTTATGATTACTAGTCAGGTATAGCTTTAAAAAATTTAAAAAAAACTTGGTTCAGAATCAGACAAATATAAGTGTTAGAAAGAAATAGGTATAGGTTTGTCTTACAAATGTTTGCTGCAGGTACACGTACCGAATGCATCTAATCGTGTTTCAAAAACACTATTTAGCAGGTTTACTGTTTAAATAAATTTAATTAGTAAAAGGATTAAAATGGCATTTATCGTAAACGTAAAAATACAAAAGTAAAACGCTAAAAATCCAATGTTTTAAGTTTTTAATCAACAAAATACAACTATGTAAACATTTACTTTTATTTGATTGAATTATAAATTATAATTATATAAGGTTTTAAACTGTTTATTGTAATATTTTATTGACTATGTCATATGTATATACTTTAAGTTTGAGACAGATTCTTTCATCTACTGAAATAATAAGTTGTAACAAAAAATTAATTTGAGCAGAATGTTTACAGATTACTATTTAATATTCTACAATATCTGTGTCTTACCTTCGATGTTTCTACACGCTGCATTTATGCAATTATTTAATCTTTATTTACTTACGGCCAGTTTTATAATCCTTTTTAAAGTAACTTTAAAAATTAAAGGAACTTTTAACTCATTTCTGCGTTCTATAATAATTTATAAAGTCACTTTACTGTTAAAGTACCTTTAAGACTTAAAGCCATTTCTTAGACCATTTAAAACATACTTTAACGCAAAAAGCGGACTTTAAGCACGACCTAACCTAAAACTGTTGTCTTTCAATCGTAATTTTTATAGTATTGTCATGTTTTCTTCTTCAAGTTCAACTTCTTCAGATGAAGAAATAGTTAGGGCCCCAAGGAGGCGAAAAATTTACAAGGAAAGGGTTAATTATTTAAATACTTTAAATGAAACTGAGTTTTTTGAAAGGTTTCGTTTAAGTAAGGTAACAGTTGAAAGACTGCTACAACAAATTGAAGATAATATAAAATTACCAACAAATAAGTAAGTATATAAATATGATCATGAATGTAAGAAAATGTGTTTATTGATTTACTTTAGGGGTGGTAGTGTTAAACCAATCACTCAATTGCTATTGACGCTAAGATTTTACGCGACAGGTAGCATGATGTTGACTATGGGGGATTTTATGGGCGTTTCAAAAGCTACCTCAAGTTTAATTATTGCAAGAGTGACACATGCCATAGCTATGTTAAAACCTAGATATATAAATATGCCAGAGACTCCAAATGAAATGGCCGAAGCTGCTGCGGAATTCTATCGTATATCTCGTTTTCCCCGAGTTGTAGGCACCATTGATTGTACCCATATAAGAATACAATCACCAGGTTTGTAGCATATTTGCTTACACATTAAGTTTTTATTACATACATATCCCTCTATAGGAAATCAAGATGGCGAAATATACCGAAACAGGAAGGGTTATTTCTCCTTAAATGTGCAAACTGTATCAGATGCGAAACTAAGAATCCGAAATATAGTAGCTAGGTGGCCAGGGTCAGTGCATGACCAAACAATATTTATTAATAGCTCAATTAAACAACAATTTGAAAATGGTGTTTTTGGCCAGTTTCTACTAATTGGTGACAGTGGTTATGCCATACGCCCATACTTAATGACTCCGTTGCAGCATACACAGAATGCAGCAGAAAATTTATACAACGAAGCGTTGGTACGTACAAGAAACACTGTCGAACGTCAATATGGAGTTTGGAAACGAAGGTTTCCAATCTTATCATTAGGCATGAGATTACCAGTTGCTAAAGTCATGGGTGTGATAGTAGCAACTGCAATACTGCATAATATGGCTATCGAGATGAATGACAATTTACCCTATCATAATGAAGACGATGATGTGCATGAGAATAATATTATAGAAGATATGCCCAATTATAATAATGTAAACCATGATGGAAATATGCAACGGCAAATACTAATTAATAATCATTTTGCTCAATTATAAGTAAATGTTATTTTATTACCTAATACTTAATTATTATTAACATTCTAGCATAAAATTAATTAAAAGTACCTATACAATTACAATTGTTTTCTTTTTAATTCTATTTCAATTTTTATTAGCTCCATTTTTACTCGATGGTACTCTTCATCCATAACTAACCGTTTCTTTCTATCTTGTCTTTCCTCCTCAAGTGCAGTAGTTTTCAGTAAGATATATTTTTCTTTGAGATTTACAACTGTATTTTGTTCGTTTACGATCAGCTTCTTGCTTTTTCTTTTTAATGTTTTAGGAGTATAAGACCATCGTTCTTTGCTTGAACGTATCGGTTGTACCTGCGGTGCAGCTGTTGATGTCCCTACCTGTTTACTTTCGTTATTTGTCTCTGTAGTAATAAATTGTTGTTCTCCTTCTGGAATCGTGCTAACGATCCCGTCATTTTCATAAACTACATCCATAGCATTAAATTCATCGCCTGTAAATTCTAATAAAACATCATTAAGTCTAGGTGATTTTGAATCGACGATTTCTGTTGCATCATCATCATAACTGTTGTCTAAACCAGCAACAGTTTTTTTGTTTAAAATCTCTATAACAATGTCATAAATGGCACTTTTTATATCATTTATTAATGGAGGTCCACCACCAGTACCTCTATGTGCTGCCCTGCAATTGGCAGCATACTTTCTGCTACCTGTTTTTAAATTATCGTACTTCGATTTTAATTGAAGTAAACTTCTGGTTCGGTTGAAACTGTTGTACTTCGTTAATACTTCATTCCAAGCAGCTTCCTAAAATAGGTAATAATTTTTTGTATATTCATGAATATAGTATTATAGTAAAAGTTTAAACTGATTACCTTCTGTTTAATGCTAATTGAGTTTGTTGTTTTGCACTCTAAAATGTGTTTCACTTTTTGAATTTCCTGCACTAAATGTAGCTCCTCTTCTAATGTGAAATTGGTAGAACGATTTCGCTTTTCGTTATTCATTTTAATACGCTACAATAAATTACTTAAAAATTTCCTGTGATGTAAACAACCAAGTAAACAACGCAGCTAACTTAAAATATAACCTCAATCTCCATGTTCACTGTTGCCAACACTTGCTTTTTTCATTTTTTACTACTTTAACTAAAGTTACTCACAAAAGGTATTATAAGATCGGCATACTTTAAATAATTCTTAAAGTCACTTTAAAGATAAAGTCTGCTTTAACTAAAGGTGCTTTAACCTACACATTATAAAACTGGGCGTTAGAGACAAATCCTTACCGTTATAAACAGGTAAACTTTCGTAAACCTTTGTAAAAATAGATTTATTCATAAATGTACAATTGACAAGTTCTAAGTATGCACAAAGTTTTACGTTTTTAAAATAACAAAAAAATTATGGCTCCAAAAGTATTTAAAATGCTTCAAGTAATAAATCGCTTAACTATTATTTTGATGATAAACCATTTTTAAACAGTATTTATCAAAAAAATATTTTTTTAATTTAAGCAATATAATTAACAATTTACATAATTATAATTGATGTCATTAATAACTCTGTATAGTATATAGTACAGTATTCAAGTTTTTTTAAAAATATAAGACAAGAATAGTTTGCAAATATTTTAGTAAGATTGGTTTTACACACACAATCCATATTACGCTACCCAAATAAATTTAATGTAGGTTCTATGTTGCTATACAATATTTAAAAATGATCGGTTGTCAATATTATATCTAATTTAATTTTACGTGGTCATTCAATATTGGTTATCCTATATAAATTCGACGTCTATTTTACATGGTTTTACTACATTGGATAATAATAGGCTGCCAATATTGTAACAAGATGAGTTTTAAATGGCCAATATTGGACAATATTCAAATATCGGAAACAGATCGGAACCATATGGTTCCAACTTTGTGTGCTACTAGGGGATTGACACCGAATTTGCCCAAAATGGCGATTGACCAGAAAGTTATTTTAACAACAATATTTAAAACAAAAAAATAATGGGGAATAAATTGTTTGTCATGGAAACCAGTTTACATTTAAAACATCAAGTACCCAGAAATTAAAAAAAATCTTCAATTATCAACACAACTAGTTCATATCTATAAATTTCATAGCATCAGAATAACAAAAAAAACATAGATTAAAAATCAAACGGCAAACAAAATCGGGGGCGTTTATAAAGAATTACCAACGAAAACTTAATGATGGCGCTGTAATCTATATATGGTGAATATTTTAGGCACTTACGCATGGTTAGATGCCACTAATGGGCATTTTACAGAAACCTTGTTAAAAGGATTTTCTTCAGCTAACTGTTTCTACTAAAATATAGAGGTCTCTTGATTTCTTTCATAAATAATACATTTACTATTTTACGTTTGATATTTGTTACTATCTTACACTTTTCAACTGTTGACTTAGTCCTTTGGGTGGGTCGCTACTTCTTCAGATAGTTTAAAAACTATATATGTTTAGTAATCTAAATGCAATTTTGTGTTTAAGAAAGGAAGACAGAAAAAAATCTTAACTTCTTTGTTTTATCTTTAAACTGTCGCTTCAGTTTTAGTTTACAAATTTAAATATGAGTTTTCTTTAATTCAAATTAGGCATGGTAACTAATTAATTGACAATTGACAATAACCGGTTAATTTAGTCAATTAACACTTAAGTCAAATATTTCGTTTAGTAAATTAACCGGTCAATATAAAAAGTATTGTCATTATTATATGAGTTTTTTATCAGCAGAGTTTCAATTTTAATACTTCGAACAGATAAGCAAATGTTCGCTTCCAGATACAAACTTTTATTTTGAATAAAGCAAAGGTTTATCATTTTATTATATCAGAAATTCGAATATTACTGATATCACTGACTGTCTTATGAAAACAAATAATCTGTAATCTCTTTTTCTATCTTATTATTTTTAAATTAGAACCCTCTATACGAAAGGTTTTGCAACTATTTTAGAGTAGCTTCATATATTTAATACGTAGCTCAAAGTTGTTAGCGCCCTCTTTTAATAAATGCCTACACTTTATTCCTACAAAAATTTTAGTGATATAACCTAAAATTAAGTCGCTGATCTATACAACATATTTCAGTTATTACTTACGATTTCGCACTAATAATTAAAATATAAGCTTTTTTGGGATTGCTTCGGGTTATGTATATCTCAAAATTTTCTAAGTTTATTAAAAAAAACTTCCAAATAAATACTCAAATTTGACCTCAATTTATTTTTATAATTCCAAAATAAGAGGTTCCCTGAAGTAACATGTAGAGAATCATATTCTTTAATCAGATTTCTTAAATTTTGTTTGTAAATGCAGTAAGCTTGTATAGAAAATTGGTTAAAAATTATACTGTGGCGCCATAATCTTTTAACCCGCGTGACTTAAACGCCCCTTTTAAACGCTTTTAAAATAATTCAAATATTATGTTCTTTATTTGGTCACTAGATGACGTATTCGATTATATGAAATTGACTAAATAGGAGCGTATCAGAGCGTATCTAACAAAATTTTAGAACGTTACAACGGCTATCACTATTCCTGTTTCTAGTGCGGGCTGTGAGCTTAAGACGTGTGAAAACATATCTTCGTAATATAATGAGTGACGAAAGATTGAAGCACTTAGCTATTCTGAACATTAAAAACATCTTGTCAAAAAGTTTGGACTCAGAAGCAATCGCTCGGAAATTTGATTCCATAAACATTAACAGTGTTGTAAATAGATAATTTTTAAATTATATAGATACAGATAA
This sequence comes from Aquatica leii, assembly GCA_035610365.1. Taxonomy (NCBI): domain Eukaryota; kingdom Metazoa; phylum Arthropoda; class Insecta; order Coleoptera; family Lampyridae; genus Aquatica; species Aquatica leii. The sequence goes on from CM069438.1 coordinate 14,735,879, forward strand.
ATTTTTTTTCTTGCAAGAATTATCTAGTATTAGATAATAGATAAACTATTTAAACTTTATATAGATAACAGATAATAGATTAAATAATCTAGTTAGTAATAACGATAGATGGAGTTCATTTGAAGAACTACTATGGAATGTGGGAAATTACTGAAGAAAAACATGCATATTGTAACTTGAATTTTACGGAACACTGGATTTTTATAAATTTTATTTAAATAATTTAAATAAAAAATTATATACAGTACTGGGCATTAATCTGAGCCCACCTTGAAATATTGATTACAAGAAAAGAATGATATATAAAATAATACAAAATTCAATTTGAATAAAGTACAACACTGATTCATTTTAAATCTTTTAAACATATTTTAAGTAGAACACATTATATTCAATCGTAATTAAAATTAAATTTTGTTTTCTTCAAAAAAACATCCTTTTTCAATAACACATCCTTTGCAATGTTTCTGAAAGTTATTCAAAACCAACCTTTCGGTTAACAGCCGAACGCGCTAGTCGATTGCGCCACGGAGGCACATACTATAGGTCACAAAACGGATGGTTATAAGGTACACGATCAAAACGTTGCTATAAGATACGATCAATTGTTGTTTTGTAATTAATGGCTTATGGTAACTGAAATATGAAATTGAATCTACAAAAATTAGTTAATTGATTTACAAAAATTTGTATTCATGTTTATGATAATAAAATCCTTTTGTTTAAAATTTATTTAACTTTATTTAACCAATTTCTGAAAAGTTGCATATAGATCATTTTGCGAAAAATAAGGCCATAAAAAAGTTTCACTTCTTACGTGTGTACACTAGTACACGCCCTCATATTTTTTTTTAATTCAAAATCTTTTTGAATGTTATAAAAAAAACCATAGGATTTAGGGCCCACCTAATAATATTTTAGCCCACTGATGGCCCACCCTACGTAAAAATTTTAGCTACGTCCCTGTCACTTGCTCAAATAAATTTTATTGAAAACTGATGAGATTAAATTCTGTGCACCTTTTTCCCTTTGCTTTTACCGTTCGCATTCACCGAAATATCGATATTCATAAAGCGCACGATTCATGCAAACGCAAAGATGTAGAATAATTCTTTGAATATAGTCAATTAACCTCCGTATTTTTTTTTTAATGACAACTAACAAAAACTTAAAAGCAAAACTGCTTTGCATTGAACACTGCTAAAATTCTGTGGTATGCATAAGTGGTATGGCAGACACTTGCTAGCAATGTGGTTAAATGTGGTTATAATACAAAATATAATAAAAGTGCAACGGTTTTTAAGCAACACTGAACAAAATTTACGGAAATATGGGAGAAAAATCAACAAAAAGTTGTCGAATTTGTTCACTAGAAATAGTACAAACCGACCAGTATTACTTTCTGAATAACGACAATTACTTAATGCTACAATTCAAATTGTTGAATTTTCTACCAAAGATTGTAAGTACACTGATTGATTATATTCTATCAAGTAACATAAACTTTCTTACAGGATCTAAGCATCACACCAAATCCAATTGCATGTAACAGTTGTATGATTGCTATTGAAGAAATATATGATTTTAAGCAACTCTGTATACAAACCGAAACGACTGTAAGAAACTTAGGTATAATTAAAGAGGAGTTGCGAGCTGATAACATCAAAGTTGAACTTACAAACTTGCAAATCATCAGTGATAACGACTTGGAAATCAATAAAGATGTGCCTGCATGCCTTGAGGAACCTTCCAAAGCAAAACTATATTATTGCTATAACTGTAATTTCAACTCTAACAAGAAGATTATTTTAATTCGACACTTGCAAGTGCAACACACTGGCAGAAAATCATTTAAATGTAATATATGTGATTACTGTGGTACCACCAATTCGAGTTTAAAAATGCATACGTATAAGCACACTGGTGAAAAACCATTTAAATGCAATATATGTGATTACTGCTGTACCACCAATTCGGGTGTAACAAAGCATATGCGTAAGCACACTGGTGAAAAACCATTTAAATGCAATATATGTGATTACTGCTTTACCGCCAAATCAAGTTTAAAAACGCATATGTATAAGCACACTGCTGAAAAACCATTTAAATGCAATATGTGTGATTACTATGGTACCACTAATTCGAGTTTAAAAATGCATATGTATAAGCACACTGGTGAAAAACCATTTAAATGCAACATATGTGATTACTGCTATACCGCCAAATCAAGTTTAAAAGCGCATATGTATAAGCACACTGGTGAAAAGAGATTCAAATGCAATGTATGTGATTACTGTTCTAACGAAATGGGACATTTAAAGAAGCATATGTATAGGCACAATGGCAAAAAATCATTTAAATGCAATATATGTGATTACTGCAGTATAGACATGCCTCATCTAAAAGTGCATATGTATACACACACTGGCGAGAAACCATTTAAATGCAATAGATGTGATTACTGCTGTAGCACTAAATTTGGTTTAAAAGTGCATATGTATAAGCACACTGGTGAAAAACCATTTAAATGCAATATATGTGATTACTGTGCTAACCGAAGGGAAACTTTAAAAACACATATGTTTAAGCACACTGGTGAAAAACCATTTAAATGCAATATATGTGATTACTGCTGTACCAACAACCAACTTTTAACAAGGCATATGCGTACGCACACTGGTGAGAAACCATTTAAATGCAATAGATGTGATTACTGCTGTAGCACTAAATTTGGTTTAAAAGTGCATATGTATAAGCACACTGGTAAAAAAAAATTTAAATGCAATATATGTAATTACTGCTGTACCACCAGCACTAATTTAACAAGGCATATGCTTACGCACACTGGTGAGAAACCATTTAAATGCAATATATGTGATCATGGTTGTAGTCAAATGACAAATCTAAAAATGCATATGCGTACACACACTGGTGAATAACGTTTGAAATTAAATACTTCCCGCAATTTGTAAAAAACGTGGGTGAAACTTTTCTGTGCAACCTTCTAAATATGTTGGCGTAGTAAAACGTCAATTATTGTATTGCCACAAAAAAACCAGTGACCTAACATTCAAGTGTTTAATTTAGTCTTTGAGTGAACGAATGCTATAGAGGCGAATTTATTATAGTTGCTAAGATTTAGTTCAGTACGAACTTAGCATTCGACTGATACTGGTACGCGCGACCTTGTAATTGATACGCGCACTTATTCATTTATATTAAAATGGCAGTTCTGTTAACATTTGTGTATAAAAAATTTGACCTTTTTTCCTTTCTCAATAACAGAAATTTATGGTGCACATATTAGTTTAAAAAATTGTGGTAATACCAGAGCTGGGCAAGTTATTACTTTGTAAAAGTAGTTAACTACTAACTAAAGTTACTACTTTTTAAAAGTAGTTTAAGTCATATTCCAAAATATAAGTTATTTTTATCAACTACTTTTAGAAAAGTAGTTCTAGGACGATTTATTTTATACCACTTTCAGTCATATGTTCAGTATAGAAACTGAGTTATTATTAAATTAAAGAAGAAAGTAAATCAATCACGCTCACACACGAAAACAAAACAATTTTAACGTAGGTACTATTATCCTGTACATCTATTTTTATACAAATTCTCAAAAAATATAAAATAAACCTTTAAAAAAACGGAACTTATTGTGGTATTCGATATTTATTTCCTTTTAATAAAACTAACTTTTCAAAATGAGCATCGGACAATGCATTTCTTTATTATATCTAACGAAAATTTGTTTAATGATCTTATAATCATCTAGCATAGATAAATGAATTCTGTTATGTTTCAGGTATTTTAACAAATAAGTAACAAATTAGGTTTGCTGCATTTATAATTTTTTTTTAATAGTTTGTTTTCTTCCGCGAGTAAAATAAGCGTAGTTTAGGTAGGAAATGGGACGTTTTGGCCCTTGGATGTTTTCGCGTTAACTTTGTTACGTTTATCGGATGTTAATTATGTATTAAATTTTAATTTTATAAACAAAGATACAAAATGTTTAATTTATGTGTTTATCAGAAAGAAATTTGTGTGTAAAACTTGTATTTGTTGCGGATTACTTTTTTATATAGTTTATAAGCTTACCATAATTTGCGAATACTTTTTATTTCAATCTCAATTGGCGATACTTTGCAAGATCGGCTTGACACAAATTGGTTCCGTTATTGTATCCTTACCACATAAAATGATCAATATAAATGTTTTGCGAGTAACTGCCCATCACGGCAAAATTCAAGAAATTTATTTGTTCCTATTAAATTTTCATTAAGATTCTAATACTTAGATTTTTTTTTATTTCGATAGTGATTCGAATACAGAACTTGTTTCGCGTTAGCGAAATCATGTTTTTTAAATAAAATAAACTTGAAATGGTTTGAAAAAGTAATTAAACATAAAAAAGTTACAAATTACAAAAATTACATTACAAAATTTTAAGTTTCTGATTCAGATGGCAACTACTGTGGCGGTTACGGAACTTTACAATACATATGTTTCATCTTTTTTGATGTTACATTGCAGCATGGAAACTGCAATGAAGTGGAATTAAAAACCTCATGTTTCATGTTGTAAAGATTTAAATTCGAAATTGGTAATTTTTAAAAAATACACAATATATTTATTAATACAAATTTTCTTAATCTAACACAATAATAACGCACTTATTTCAAACATTAATTTACATATTACGGTTCCATTTCATAATTATATGAAATCCGCGTAAGTATTCTACAATTTGGGTATTATTGTAACCTTCAACGAGTCTTTTTATACGTCTGTCAGCATCCCGGTACTTCTTCAATTTTTTTGGTGGACTCTTTCCTGCTAGCATTTGCTCGTAAAAAACATCACGCCCCTTCTGCACTTTTTTGAGAGCAGTTATGAATGCCCACAGGTTAGGGTGGTTCATCCCAAGTTCTTGTAATCTTCGACGAGCCGCCTCAGCATGGTTACTAGTTCTGTCAATATTTGTTACAAGCTTTATGTCTTACGAACCTTGCACGGCCAACTCACACAGTCGGAGGTAGGGGAGGTTCACAGGAAGTATGCTTAAGGGCGCCAGAGCTAATCCAAGATAACACTTCTGCCTCGCTCACGACAGACGATCCAAACTTGTAACCCAATTGGAGGTTCGTAATCCTTCTTACTCTGATGTTCGAGTAGTCAAAATTAGTTAATAGATAACGATAATCACAGGAGGAAGAAAAATAAAAAGAGAGATTAACAATTATAATCACTTTAATGTCTTAACGTTGGATACCAATAAGAATATATGAGATTTTTGCACCTATCGATGCTCGAATGGTTTCCATGTAGAATTAACAAATATCACAGTTTTGCTTTAGTAGCGCAGTAAATTGACAACAATACGCTAAATGCGCAAACCTTAAATACTAGAATGAATAACAACTTTCATTAACAAGTAGAGGAGACTTTGATTTCATACTACATAAAATTTACTAGATTATATCGAAGTTCTCATACATGAATGCCGCAGTATCGGCAACACACGCTACACATTGAAATTATGTCGAAATGGACAGCACCGAAAGTCGCAGAATAAATATGTTTTTCCCTCACAGCATGCGATACAGTTATGAAATGATTAAAATTACCTTATTGGTATATAAGCGATAACGTAATTACGGTCATTAACAGTAAATACAATTCTGTGAATAACTTTCGTGATCCCGATATAAAAGTCAAGCAAATAACTCACCCCAAAATCCAGTTTCCACTTCCGCGGCGAAAACGTTTTCCCGCCAGTGGCCTGTAGTAAATAGTGAAAAGCAAATCGGATTACAACCTAGTTCACACAGAACAAAAACTAAAAAAAAATAGTATTAATAAATCATTAAATGTTACATAAAAACCCGTTGTATCGTGTACTGTAAGGAACAATTTTAACACAGGTGGCTGATAACACAATCGACTAGTATACAGGTAGCAACATCTCCCACGGTAAGGCTTATCGAGACCCCGTTTTCGTGGCGTAGAAAACGCCTCCCAAAAGCGTACGTGTTCGGTAACGGTATTCCTTAGTAAAAATTACTATTCACCATTTCTTTGTTGAAACGTACATGTGCTCGAAGCGGATAGAAAATGGCTGTTAAATGAAGGAGGAATTACAAACTAATTTTAATAAAACGACAGCAATTATCTTACCCTGTGACGACTCAAATATTTTATGAACGTAATGTAATTACAATTTGATTTCCATTATTACGGATGGTACTTGAAGAAATTACTTAAGACGTACAGACCATTTTAGGCAATTGACAGCTTCGCAATTTTGTCGTAAAATGACAGTCGCGAGAAAAGATCGGTAGAGGGCGTCAAAACCGGAATCTAATTTCAATTCAATATACAGTCTTCCGTAATGAAAATTTCGTACGTAACACATTATTTAATACACGGTCATAAACAGACCATATTTCAATAGGAAAAATTGCACGTCGTCTTCCATGTCCCCTTCGATTGGGACGACCTACATAATTATCCTCAAACCATTCCAAAACGGGTTGTAGCTCTGGTGGTAGCAATTCTTTTAAGGAATTGATTGCCTCATCCATATATCGGCGGGTGGAACAAATCCCAGCGAAGTAATCATTTTTGCTAAAACTGCAAACTCTGCATCGTTATTATAACGACCAAGGAGACCTTGTTCGCCAACATGCTTCTTCATATTTGTGGTTAAATGAAAGAAACATCCTTGTATAGTTACGGTTTCAAATGCATTACGAAATGCTGTAATAGCGGCCAATTCAAAATCGCAACTTATACGTGCAGGATTTAGTTGTACCTCCGGTTGTATATTACGTAACATGTTAATCATTTCAGTATATGTTGCTTGTTAGGCAATAGAATGTATAAAAGAGGATGTACACTTTCAAAACGTTTTGCTAGAAATACATACACTTGATAAAATAATGGAGGTGTACATTTAAAAGTTCCGTCAACAAACCAGTGGTCGCATTCACTAAGTATCTGAAATAAATACGTGACGATTTAGATGTTAATTAAAAATACATATTATATTTTCTTAATAAGAATCGTTTACCTGCAGAGAACGTGCTCTTCCAAAAATCAAAATTCGATTTTGTAATGGTCCGTTGTCAGCCAACAAAAAATTTTCGTGTACATTTCTTTCATATTAGTACAATTTATATTCGTCCGGGATAACTAGATCTATCACATTTTTATGAGTTGGAGGAGCAGCATTTATTTGATTTTGTCTTCTTCGTATTATTTTTCTCATTGCATCGTGGTTAGGTAAAATGCTTTGAGCAGCTCGGGAAATGTTGTTGAGGGATACGTTTATTACCTGGCTTGTTGATTCAATTTGTGATTATTTTTTCGACTTCAATTTTGGCTGCAGAGCTATCATGATTATGTTCGTTGATTGATTTTATAATAATGTTGTTTTCCACATGAATACGAGCTAGGCAAGAGTTCTTTTTTTCACATCTCCAAAATTGTTTTGTATTACAGCGACTAAACTTATCGAACACATAAATGTAACCATCACAAAAAAATTTATTTTTTCCGCGATTACTTAGAATATCGTTCATTTTTAGTTTTATTTGTGAATCAATGTTAATTTTAAAACAAACTGACTATTTTTCACTTTGTACTTTACGAGGAAACTTCTGCTAAAAATGTTTAACAGTGGGGATATTTTAAAACTATTGTCTTAGCAATGGTAAATAAAGAAAAAGAAAGCTTAGAAGCTCTTAGAACTATAGACACAATTACTTAGAGGATCAGCGTCATTTCGTTTTTTTTAAGCAAATAGAGGATTACAGTGATAATTTTTTACTGTATCAATTAACCAATCAAAAAATTTGATTTTATTGCATTGTTTAAAATTCAACCAATCATCAACGGATTACAGCGATAACACCACTAGTGTGGTGTTATCGGGCAAAGCAGACATGATATATTCAAATGTCAAATTAAATGTCAAATAGTAAATCAATTCATAATTGTTCATAATAATCATACAAAGATTTTCTGATATTTTTAACAATAAAATTAACAAAATTCTTTAAAAAAATACACCAAAAAACACAATTAATTTGTATTAATTAATTAAACAACATGAAAAGTAGTAAAAAATTATCTTACCGAATACCCCTCGAGCATTGATAAATACTCAAAATTTTGTCGTAGAGAATGTTTCAAGCGTGTTTCTTTGAGGTAATATCACTCGGCCTTCGGCCTCGTGATATTACCAAGAAACACGCTTTCAACAATCTCTATGACAAAATTATCTCGGTATTATCAATGCTCTAGGGGTATTATAGCTGATAATACTTTAACAATACTTACACTTAGTATATATAAATACGATGTGTCCGGATTGCGCCGCGGCCGATGGTCAGTATTCAGCGTTAATCCTAGGACCGGATTGCGCAACAGTTAAATTTAGGCATGAATGAGTTTAACCGACTTTTTGCAGGTGAAACTACATATTTGATTTTCTTTTGAACACGAATAAAAAATATGACAACTCTTACCACTCTAGGTAGTACTTATGTGCATTTCATAAGTACCTATGATTTAATGAACAATAATAATATAAATCTTAAAATTACGCAATTAAGCATCAGCTAGACACATACTAGAATCAATTAAATTGAAATATTTATGTATCATTATATTCAGAAGTGATTTATCATTTACATTTTTTGCTTAAACTACATAAAAGCTAACATTATGAGTATTGAAAAAGGCGGTTTCTATAATTTAACAAACTAATCCAATGTTTAGAAAGTGATAGAAAAATCTCCTATTCATTAAAGACTTTGTAAGTGTACCGACATAAGTGTTGTACTTAGAAAAAATGTAGACATGTATAAAAATATGAGTATTGACCGTTTGTATTTTGTTAAAAGATGTTGGTATTATTTCAAAAAGTGATTTGCCTGTGCTTAACCTTATTGTAATGTACTCGAAAATAAAAATGTACAAAATTTATTTATGGGAATAGGTCCTCGCCAAGACATCCATGCGCCAAAACATCCATGTGCAAAACATTCCCGCGCCAAAAAGTCTTAGCGCCAAAACGGCGGTGCCAAAACGGCGGCGCCAAAACGTCCTAGACCCGTTTAGGTACCTATATGGTTTTAAAAATAGTTCATGTATTCATAATTTTCAGAGAACGATTACATAATATTAAGTTTACGACAGTTTTGAATAACAGCTTCTAATATAAAAATTAGTGTGTAACTACAATCCAAATGTTGTGTTTTATACTTTACTTTCCAATAAAGCGTAGACAATTTTTACATAATATCTTTACATCCATGTTTACTTTTGCGTTATCACTTTTGAAGCGCCTTTACACATCTCAGTTTAATACTTGGTATAGTTATTGCTACTATAACTGCTTCTTCTCAATCTTTACTTAGTGATGCACAGCACTTTGTCTTTGACACGTTTTACCCTGCAAAACTGCAAGCAAGCTGAATAACTGTAACCATTACATGTAATTGAAGCCGCTAAGAAAGTAGTTGAATTATAGTTAAGCTATTAACAAAGTAGTTTAACTATTTTTGTAGTTAAAAAAAGAGTAGCTAACTATTTTTTAAATACGATAACACCAAAAAAGGAATTTATTCCAACTACAGTTACATTATTAAATAAAAGTAACTTGAATATGTAGAATACAACTAACGTCAACAATAAAGTAGCTTAACTACTTTGTAGTTAACTACTGCAAGACTTAAATGTCAATCAGGATGTCGAGCAATCAAAAGAATAAAATAAATTCGGAAATTTGCAAAATTTCTATTTAAATTAAATATAAAATCTATACAACATATTTCAGTTATTACTTACGATTTCGCTCTAATAATTGAAATATAAGCTTTTTTAAGATTGCTTCGGGTTATTATATCTCAACATTTTCTAAGTTCGTTAAAAAAACTTCCAAAATACTCAAATTTGACCTCAATTTATTTTTATAATTCCAGAATAAGAGGTTCCCTGAAGTAACATATAGAGACTCATATTCTTTAATCGGATTTCTTAAATTTTGTTTGTAAATGCAGTAAGCTTGTATAGAAAATTGGTTAAAAATTATACTGTGGCGCCATAATCTTTTAACCCGCGTGACTTAAACGCCCCTTTTAAACGCTTTTAAAATAATTCAAATATTATGTTCTTTATTTGGTCACTAGATGACGTTGTATTCGATTATATGAAATTGACTAAATAGGAGCGTATCTAACAAAATTTTAGAACGTTACAACGGCTATCACTATTCCTGTTTCTAGTGCGGGCTGTGAGCTTAAGACGTGTGAAAACATATCTTCGTAATAAAATGAGTGACGAAAGATTGAAGCACTTAGCTATTCTGAACATTGAAAACATCTTGTCAAAAAGTTTGGACCCTGAAGCAATCATTCGGAAATTTGATTCCATAAACATTAATAGGAGAATTATCTTGCAGTAAATAAAGTTTTTCAATTTTTTAATTCAAAATCTTTTTGAATGTTATAAAAAAACCATCGGATTTAGGGCCCACTGGGGCCCACCTAATAATATTTTAGCCCACTGATGGCCCACCCTACGTAAAAATTTTAGCTACGTCCCTGTCACTTGCTCAAATAAATTTTATTGGAAACTGATGAGATTAAATTCTGTGCACTTTTTTCCCTTTGCTTTTACCGTTCGCATTCACCGAAATATCGATATTCATAAAGCGCACGATTCATGCAAACGCAAAGGTGTAGAATAATTTTTTGAATATAGTCAATTAACCTCCGTATTTTTTTTTAATGACAACTAACAAAAACTTAAAAGCAAAACTGCTTTGCATTGAACACTGCTAAAATTCTGTGGTATGCATAAGTGGTATGGCAGACACTTGCTAGCAATGTGGTTAAATGTGGTTATAATACAAAATATAATAAAAGTGCAACGGTTTTTAAGCAACACTGAACAAGATTTACGGAAATATGGGAGAAAAATCAACAAAAAGTTGTCGAATTTGTTCACTAGAAATAGTACAAACCGACCAGTATTACTTTCTGAATAACGACAATTACTTAATGCTACAATTCAAATTGTTGAATTTTCTACCAAAGATTGTAAGTACACTGATTGATTATATTCTATCAAGTAACATAAACTTTCTTACAGGATCTAAGCATCACACCAAATCCAATTGCATGTAACAGTTGTATGATTGCTATTGAAGAAATATATGATTTTAAGCAACTCTGTATACAAACCGAAACGACTGTAAGAAACTTAGGTATAATTAAAGAGGAGTTGCGAGCTGATAACATCAAAGTCGAACTTACAAACTTGCAAATCATCAGTGATAACGACTTGGAAATCAATAAAGATGTGCCTGCATGCCTTGAGGAACCTTCCAAAGCAAAACTATATTATTGCTACAACTGTAATTTCAACTCTAACAAGAAGATTATTTTAATTCGACACTTGCAAGTGCAACACACTGGCAGAAAATCATTTAAATGTAATATATGTGATTACTGTGGTACCACCAATTCGAGTTTAAAAATGCATACGTATAAGCACACTGGTGAAAAACCATTTAAATGCAATATATGTGATTACTGCTGTACCACCAATTCGGGTGTAACAAAGCATATGCGTAAGCACACTGGTGAAAAACCATTTAAATGCAATATATGTGATTACTGCTATACCGCCAAATCAAGTTTAAAAGCGCATATGTATAAGCACACTGCTGAAAAACCATTTAAATGCAATATATGTGATTACTATGGTACCACTAATTTGAGTTTAAAAATGCATATGTATAAGCACACTGGTGAAAAACCATTTAAATGCAATATATGTGATTACTGCTGTACCACCAAATGGCGTTTAAAAGTGCATATGTATAAGCACACTGGTGAAAAGAGATTCAAATGCAATGTATGTGATTACTGTTCTAACGAAATGGGACATTTAAAGAAGCATATGTATAGTCACAATGGCAAAAAATCATTTAAATGCAATATATGTGATTACTGCAGTATTGACATGCCTCATCTAAAACTGCATATGTATACACACACTGGTGAGAAACCATTTAAATGCAATGTATGTGATTACTGTACTAACCGAAGGGAAATTTTAAAAGCACATATGTGTAAGCACACTGGTGAAAAACCATTTAAATGCAATGGATGTGATTATTGGTGTACCACCAAATTGGGTTTAAAAGTGCATATGTTTAAGCACACTGGTGATAAACCATTTAAATGCAATATATGTGATTACTGCTGTACCAACAACCAACTTTTAACAAGGCATATGCGTACGCACACTGGTGAGAAACCATTTAAATGCAATAGATGTGATTACTGCTGTAGCACTAAATTTGGTTTAAAAGTGCATATGTATAAGCACACTGGTGAAAAACCATTTAAATGCAATATATGTGATTACTGTACTAACCGGAGGGAAACTTTAAAAACACATATGTTTAAGCACACTGGTGAAAAACCATTTAAATGCAATATATGTAACTACTGTACTAACAGAAGGAAAACTTTAAACATACATATATGTAAGCACACTGGTAAAAAATCATTTAAATGCAATTTATGTAATTACTGCTGTACCACCAGCACTAATTTAACAAGGCATATGCTTACGCACACTGGTGAGAAACCATTTAAATGCAATGTATGCGATTACTGTAGCAACCAATTGTATCTTTTAAAGAAGCATATTCGTAAGCATACTGGTGAATAACGATTGAAATTAAATAGTTCCCGCAATTTGTAAAAGACGTGGGTGAAACTTTTCTGTGCAACCTTCTAAATACGTTGGCGTAGTAAAACGTCAATTATTGTATTGCCACAAAAAAACAGGGACGTAACATTCAAGTGTTTAATTTAGTCTTTGAGTGAAGGAATGCTATAGAGGCGAATTTATTATAGTTGCTAAGATTTAGTTCAGTCCTAACTTAGCATTCGACTGATACTGGTACGCGCGACCTTGTAATTGATAAGCGCACTTATTCATTTATATTAAAATGGCAGTTCTGTTAACATTTGTGTATAAAAAATTTGACCTTTTTTCCTTTCTCAATAACAGAAATTTATAGTGCACATATTAGTTAAAAAAATTGTGGTAATACCAGAGCTGGGCAAGTTACTTTGTAAAAGTAGTTAACTACTAACTAAAGTTACTACTATTTCAAAGTATAAGTTATTTTTTTCAACTACTTTTAGAAAAGTAGTTCTAGGACGATTTATTTTGTACCACTTTCAGTCATATATTCAGTATAGAAACTGAGTTATTATTAAATTAAAGAAGACAAAGTAAATCAATCACGCTCACACACGAAAACAAAACAATTTTAACGTAGGTACTATTATCCTGTACATATATTTTTATACAAATTTTCAAAAAATATAAAATAAATCTTTAAAAAAACGGAACTTATTGTGGTATTCGATATTTATTTCCTTTTAATAAAACTAACTTTTCAAAATGAGCATCAGACAATGCATTTCTTTATTATATCTAACGTTTGCTTTTACCTTTTCATATCAAGCTTAAAACAAGTTTAAAACATAAAGCTTAAATCAAGCTTGAACTAGACTTAAAACAAACTTGCTGTTGGTTGGAAAGCTTGCATAATAAGCATATTACAAGCTGGTCGTGTGGTAACTAGGATGCTCGATTTAAGTTGGAATCAACCTTTCACGCTTGCCAAGGTAAGCTTGTTGCAACCCAGCCAATAATGCAATGCTTCAGATACGTCTCGAAAGCGTTTCAAGGATTAATGAAACGTGTGCGTTTATGTTGCGAATACGTTTCGAAAACCACAAAATGTCCGGCGTAGTAACGTATGTAACATCGAAACGTTTCACTGAATCGTTTCTGAAACCATATGAGACGCTACTTGTTATCGTAACTGTAATGCAACATTATGCTTCAATAGGACAATAGGAATCGTTCAATGAAAACGTGTCGGTTATGTAATAAAAGTAAACATTGTAACTACATTTACTTATATGTATTTAGTTTAATTAATAACATTAGATTATAATTTTTTTCTCTTATAACGTAATTCTGCACCTCTCAAGCAATCACTGATTGCAGGGTAGAACATTGAAAATGTGAGTCAGGGACGCCCTTCAATATATCGATACAACGACCCAGGACTAATTATAACAAATAGTCATTTAGTATAATTTTTTACAAAAATAAATTACTTACCGACATAATCAAATTATAGTGTGGCTCACAAAATTCAGAACGGAACGTTTTAAAAACAAAAACGTGCAAGACAAATGGACAAACTTATTTTAAAGTTATATTTTATATTATATTCCCGCCTTACTGTAGCAAGTGGTTTGTGTACAGTGCAGTAACTACATAGTTTTATAACTGCAAATTGTATTATGATTGCAACGTTGCTGAAATGCATCTGATTATTATCTTATCTTTATTTTACGTTTCAGAAACATTACTGAAAGTAAATTTTGACACGTTTTGTTTACCGAAACATAGCAGATACGTATCTGAAAACTAACATAAGAAACGCAATCTTGTCACACAAATGAAACACTAGGGAAACGTTTCCGATACATTCATTGTCGGCTGAGAAGTTTGCTAAGTAAATTTCTTGCATATATTTGCATAATAACCTTGATGAAAGCTTTTAAACTAAATATGATGCAAACTTGCAAAATAAGCTTCTTGCAGGCTTGTGTGGTAATTAGAACGCTTGATTCAAGATCGCAGTTAGTTTAAAATTCAAACAGTAAAGCGCATGCGTCTAAAAACGGCAATGAATGCGCATGAATTGCTTGAACCATTCGTGAACTAAAGACTAATGAATTTGCAGTAATTGCATTTTTTAGTTTGTTAATCGTTAATATTTCTAATCCTAAGTGTTCTGAGTGTTCTTAAGCGTGCTGCCTAGGTATCTATCTATACGTGTAAATACCCAATCAACAAAGAAACATTTTTGAAATGTTTTTCTCAACGTTTTACAAAAGATATATTTATATTTTTAAAAACATTGCAAAAACGCCTTAATGGCCAGAATTACGTTGCAAAGTCAATATTAGAAAAACACTATAAAAATAATTAAAAAACATTATTTATAATATTTTACAAATGTTATATTAATGATTAACAAAAATATAATCAACACCTTTTTTTTAATATTGCAATATGCTCAAGGACAGTTCTACAATCATGGTATAAATGTAAGTTAAGTTATACTTGCTTTAATTTGAAAATACTGACATATTTGGCTGTTAGTTTTATTTATACTAACCAATAACACTGCCAATAACGACAGCATTTTACAATCAAACTAAGTATAACGTAACTGACATTTATACCATTATTATAGAACCAGCCCTAACATGCGTACAAAAGATAAATAATACAATCTTTGTATACTCTAAATACTTCAATTTCATGTGGCTGTAAACGCATCTGGTGCCTATAACAAAAATTAACACATTAACATAAAGTAAAACAAATGTTATTTATGTAATTACTTTATATTAATTGAAATAATTATAATAATCTGCAGAAAAGTTTCTAATTAATCAAAAGTTTTTCTATTTTATGAATAGGATCTTTCGGAGTGGAGAAACGGCAACAATAAAACCAACTTTTATCTGTTCCCAGCTAGCAAACTGCCGTCAAAATGACGTCAGAAACCAGTCATTATATGACTAGAACTGACTAGTTTAATAACCAGTTATGACGTTATTCTCTCGTCATAAAGACATACTAATGTCATAATTTGACGAGTTTTTATATAGGGTAGGTATTAATAATAATAATAATAATAATAATAATAATAATACTATAAAAAATATTTATTACAAAACATTTCTGCTATAAAATACATTACAAACATCAACATTAAAAATAAGAATCTAGTAGACATAATAATAAAGTTAAATAAACTTGAATTCTTAAAATAAACAGTGAATTAGTGGAAATGACACAAAATAATGGTCTATTTACAATTTAACAGATAGTTTTATTCATTCGAGGGTTTTACCAGGTAAAGTATAATTCAGTGATAGAAATTACCAAGTATGGTAAAAATTAAAAATTAAGAAAACATCACATATTATTTTATACATTTAGACATCGATAAATTCGTAATTTACTTGTTTTTAATTACTTAAGTACATACCACATTCAAAATGGATTGTTTTTATTTCGCAAAGCCACCAGTTTTCTTCATTAGATTCGTCTCCTTGTAAAAGTGCCTTTCAGGCCAAAATATCTGCTTTTGTAAAGGAGTTAACCAGGAACTGCAAACTAATCCAATTGATCCTCCACAAAGACCGTCATCTACATTAGAACTAAACTAGTCCAATAAATGCCATCGTGCTAAGCATAATTTGGAAAACGTTGACGAATATAACTGATATATATGAATCAAAGTAATTGAGTTTTAATCTAATAAAAACTTACAAAATTGGTATAGCTAACCTACAAATCTAACGTAATGATATTTACCTTCTTCATAAGAAATCCTATTATTAAATAAAAAAACTCACACAACAAAACTGAGCTACAGGAAACAAGAAATTATTGAAAAGTAACTAATGAATAAAAGAAAGCTAGAAACACAAATCCGCATTTCATCATGTTATAACATAACCTTATAATTGTAAAATCAATGGTTAAAATTTTGCTGTTTGCGAAAATTGTGAAATCATTAAGGTAGTAAACTAAAAATAAACAAAAAGTATTATACCTCAAACTCAAACTTGTTTGTATTTCACCATAACCATCAAAGTCATGCAATTGTGGATTTGTTCCATACTGGTGATACGGTACATTAAAAAGACGTCTGTGCCTGACCACCTTATGACGTCATTATAAAGACGTTCTTTTCTAAGACGTTTCACGTCATATATCTTAGTATGACTAGTTATTTACGTCATAATGACGACATCCTGCCGGCTGGGTTGTTAAGACCTGAACAATAAAAGTTGTTTTTATTGTTGCCGTTCCTTCACACTGAACGATCCTATCCATAAAACAAGACTAATTATGCATGTACCTCTTTGTGTAAAAACGAAAACCAGAACAACTAACTGTAGTGTATTAAAGTACCGGGGGCGTGGGGAGAGCCACGACATTGTAGAGATGGCCGCTGAGGAGGGATATACACTGATTGTAGTAGCGTTCGTATATTGTGTTTGTTTATATATATAAAATTTAACGATAGTCTGTGACTGTATTAATAAACGTATTAATTAGTGAAGGTTTATTAATGAAAGTACACATCGGCTAACCTCGACATAACAAATTGGCGACGATTCTGGAAAAAAAATAAAACGTGGGACGACAAATATCCATAACGGAAAGAATACTACAATGGCATTAATTGGTTCGATAGATAGCTTCAATCCAAAAAGGGACAGCTGGATTATATATCAAGAGCAGTTAGAGCAATTTTTTAACATAAATGGTATAAAAAGCATGCTACTGTTGCATCTGATAATCAATCAGCTGGAGAATTAGATAAACGTGTAAGTGCATTATTAAGTCTTATTGGTTCCGATACTTACAAGATACTCAGAGATTTGTGTATGCGTAGACCTACAGTACCAAAGCATATGAAGACCTGTGTAATCTTTTAAAAAACCCATTTTTCGCCAACAACTTGCATATTTAGAGAAGCGTATAGAATTTTACAATGCAAAACAAGAAGAATATGAAAATGTTAACGATTGGTATGCAAAAATACATAACTTGTCAACTAATTGTGAATTTGGTGTGCAGTTACAAAACATTTTAAAGACAAATTAAATGTGTGGCTTAAAACAAGGAAAAATAAGAGATAGACTTTGTGAAGAAAAACCTACAACAACCTTGAATAAATTACTGGAGATTGCTCAAGCAAGGGAATCGAGTATTCAAGCTGAAAGCAAAGACGTGCATTTTTACATAAGAAGAAACCTGTACAACAGCAGAAGTATGAAAAAGCACATGGTACAGCAAGGAATTTTTCAAATAAGATGGATCAAGGAAATAGTTCCAGGTCGGGTAAATGGAAATGTAAATGCTGTGGTAATTTTCATACAGGGAAACAAAACTGTAAGTACAGTAACTACACATGTAATAAATGTAAAGTGATAGGACATTTATCAAAAGTCTGTAATAATACTAAAAGCATTAGACAAAACACTTTGGATGTAGAGTTAGATAATGATTGTGTAGATATAAATAGCATATATATTAATAATGAAAAACCTTTATATTTAAATGTAAATATAAATAACAATGATTACAAAATGCAAGTAGACACAGGGGGCAGGTTTATCAGTAATAAGTTATGACTTCTATGAGAACACTTGTCTGAGTGTGAGCTGAAGCATTCTTTTATAACATTGCGTAGCTATTCTGGTTGTAAGTAAAGCCAATTGGTTGTGTAATTGTAAACATTAAATTTGAAAATGTTATTTGTAAAAATTTTATGTTTCAAGTTGTTAGGAACGATACGCCAACTCAAAATTTATTGGGCAGAGATTTCCTGGAAAAATTTAATTTTAAACTGACTGCAGATGTGTTAGTAACTACTGTCAACAACAGGAACCACTTCTTTATCGAGTTTCCCAACATTTTTCAAAATAAGTTAGGATGTTCCAAGTATAAACAAGTTGATTTGCAGGTAGCTGAAAATACCAAACGTATTTACTTTAAACCTAGACCTATTCCTATCGCATTTAGATCTAAGGTGGAGCAAGAGCTAACAAGATTGGAAAAGGAAGAGGGTTATTTCAGCAATTGAATCATCAGAATGGGGAACTCCAATTGTACCCATAATAAAACAAGACAGGAATTTGAAAATTTGCGGCGACTATGAGTAACGCTAAATAAACATTTGTTAAAGGTTATGTACCCATTGCCAACCATGGAGCATATCTTTTCACTGCTCAATGGGGGAGAGTCATTTACAAAAATCGATTTGAGTAACGCCTACAACCAAAAATGTGTAAATGAAGAGTCTGCAATGAAGCTAGCATGGAGCACACATAGAGGTATTTTCAAACTGAATAGATTACCATATGGCATTACACCTGCAAGTGCAATTTTCGAAAGAGAAATGGAAAAATTGTTACAAGGATGTAATGGTGTTGCGAATTTTTTGGACGATATCATAATAACGGGCAAAACTATAGAAGATCACAAAGAAATATAAGAGAAGTTTTCAAGAGATTGGAATATGCAGGACTTCAATTAAAAAAAAAGAAAAAGTGCGTTTTTTCAAGATGAAGTAAGCTATTTGGGATATACCATCTCGAAAGAGGGATTAAAAAAAATTCAGATAAGCAAGGGCAATTATTGATGCACCCAGACCAGAAAATGTTACCCAAGTTAAGAGTTTTATTGGTGTGGTGACATATTATGGAAAGTTTGTTCCAAAATTATCAATAATAATGAAGCCAATTTTTGAATTATTAAAAAAAATAACAAGTACATATGGACTGATGCTTGTGGTAAGGTGTTCAAAGAAATAAAACGAATAATATGATCGGATGAAGTACTAGTTCATTTTGACCCAAAAATCGCAATAATTCTGCAAACGGACGCATGTCAAGATGAAATAGCAGGAGCATTACTGCATACATTTACAAATGGACAATTGAAACCTATTACTTTTATATCAAGAACGCTAATGCCGACAGAAAAGAATTATTTAAAATTGCATAAGGAAGCGTTAGCTGTATAATGGTCAGTAAGAAAATTCTATCACTACTTAATGGGGCAAGAGTTCACGATACAAACGGATCATAAACACAGTTACAACGGTGGGCATTATTTCTGTCAGGCTTTGCATATATATGGGAATATGTAAACGGAAAGAACAATCAAGTTGCAGATATGCTTAGCAGACACCCAATTAAGATCAAATATATTTCAGACGATTATAACGCAAAGTCGACGTATATCAACTTAATAATTACGGATAAAATACCAGTTAATTTCAAAAGTATTATTACCGAAACAAGGAAGGATTTTCTATTAAGCAAAGTATTAGAATATATCATAACAGGATGGCCTGAAAAGAAAGAGAGAGAGAGAAGAACTCTTACAATTTTTCAGAAGACGATTTGAATTATATAATGAGTAAGGATGTATTATGTGGGGATACAGAGTGGTAATTCCGATTCAAGAAGAATTGCATTCAACTCATATGGGAGTGGTAAAAATGAAATCCATTGCAAGATCGTATTTCTTTTGGCCCAAAATAGATAAATGCATAGAAGAAATGTGTAACGCATGTACTCCATGTCAAACAATTTCAAATAACCCAAGTAAATCCATAACAATCCCTTGGAATAAACCAGAAGGACCATGGCAGAGAATACACATAGATTTTTAGGACCTATAAATAAATCACATTATCTGATTATTTTAGACGCTTATTCTAAGTATCCAGAAATATTCAGAATGAACAACATAACAGCGGAAGAAACAACTCAAAATTAAAAGGGGAATCATTCGCGAGATGGGGCATTCCAAAAACTGTTGTTTCAGACAATGGACCACAGTTAGTATCAAGAGATTTTAATAACTTTTTATTAAAAAACGGAATCAAACACATTACAAGTGCACCATATCACCCTGCCAGCAACGGAGCGGCAGAAAATGCGGTGAAAAGTTTCAAAAAATGTTTAAAAGCATCATTATTAGACAAGAGAAATAAAGACTTATCTCCAGATATAATAGTTTGTAGATATTAAATCAACTATCGTAATTCGGACATTGTACAACAAACGAAACACCTTCATTCATGATGATGGGTAGGAAAGTGAGAACTCTATTTGATTTATTGAAACCACACAAGAATGAAAAACTTGAGGTAAAAGGAAGAACTCAAACACTTAAAGAGGGGGAAAAAGTATTAATTAAAGACTACAGAAACAAGAATAATCCAATATTCATTGAAGGCATAGTTAAAGAAGCACAGGGAACAAAAAACTACATATGTGAAACAAAGGAAGGACACTTATGGAGAAGACATATACATCAAATAAAAAAAAACTTAACATTCAAGCTTCAACAGAGAAAAGGGAAGATAAGGAAGTTAGAAGATTCATTCCCAAGACTCCGAGCATTGCCATAACGACGATACCTATCTCACCTAATCCTATTGACAACACTAATTCTGAATCGATACCCGAAATTGCAAATCAAACTGTAATTGTAAATACTTCTAATAAGTCTAATAACACTGTAACTCAAACTAGATCAGGCAGGAAAGTCTCAAAACCGGTAATCCTCAAAAATTACTATACAAATATCTAAAATTAAGTTTTTGTATTATGTATTGTTTATTTTATTGTATTCTATTTTAAATTGTAACTTAAAGAGGAGGAAATGTAGTGTATTAAAGTACCGGGGGCGTGGGGAGAGCCACGACATTGTAGAGATGGCCGCTGAGGAGGGATATACACTGATTGTAGTAGCGTTCGTATATTGTGTTTGTTTATATATATAAAATTTAACGATAGTCTGTGACTGTATTAATAAACGTATTAATTAGTGAAGGTTTATTAATGAAAGTACACATCGGCTAACCTCGACATAACACTAACTATCCAAGATTTTGAAACTTTGTGCACACAAAATAATACTGCATCAATATCAGAAAAATTACATACCAAGATTAATTGGTTATTGTGCACGTTGAAATCTCCCATTTGGACGACATCATATCAATTTGATAACCTTAAAACATCACAAAGAATGGAAATCATGAACTACATAGAATGAACGTTTTAGTGTACCACTGCTGTAACAAATAACATTACACTTCAGCAAAATTTCTTGCAACGAAAAACGTACCATCATAATAAATGCTGACATATACTAAAAGTATCTATTTGAGTTTCACTAGAACGCAAATTAGAAAACGATTAAACTGATACACTAACAATACATTACACAGCATAGCGAGTAATACCGTGGAAATTGTTGATTCGTTGAAACTTAAAATATGATGCAATTATAATATACAAAATCGTAATCTTTTCACGCAGATACTAGTACTTTGCGCAAACGCGGTTATTAAGTACTTAATTCAAATTTGCAAAAAAAATTTTAGAAAAACGAAAAGGTTTATTACGTATTTATTAATAATATGTAACAAAATTTTATATAGTTGTGTTTTTGTTACAATATATAAAAGAAAAAAGTGACAAAGACAAAAGTATAATATCCAATAAAGTAAAAACGTTTTTATGTTACTAAAAAATGTTTTAGAAAACATTTTTAAAATATTTTAATATCAATATGTTTAAATGAAATATTGTTAAAACGCAACAAGAATATTTTTTTGAAAAACATTTTTGGTTTCGACTATTTTAAAACGTTGTAAAACGTTTTTAAAACATGAAAAAAACGTTTCCTTGCTGATTGGGTATTTTTTGGCTTTTCTTTTTACTATGTTTACAACAATGTTTAATAATTTTGCGCGAATACCAACCCGTATATGCACGATTTTGTTGCAAGAATTCCATTTAATTTCCAGCGTGGGAAAATTATCGACCAATCAGAACAATTACTATACAAAAAAACAAGTTAGATTCCCACACAACAAATCGACGTCTAATAGATATCTATTCGACCAAATTGTAATGACATATTTCGTCTATAGGCGTCTATTTGTTGTGTGGGTTCGTTTGAATTCGTTTTGTTCGCGATTTTGTAGTTGGGACAAAAAACTTCGAAGCAGCAACTTTAAAATTAGCAAAGATTAAGGGCGCATGAAAATATAAAGAACAACTTGTAAAATAATACTTGTGTGTTTACGAAAGGTAAAAGACTACTTATGTATGCTGCGTAGTCAAATTATTTTTTATACATGCCTGAGATTTGAATATGAATGCGAGCCATAGGTAAATGCAAGCTTTCTATAACATAATTTTTGTTGTAAGAAATATGTAATCAAAATAAAGAAAAGAATATACTGATCACGCATTTTTAAAATAACCTAATGAAAAAGGCTTACTTAAATTTGTTAGTAAGATAACAGATGAAACACATATTTTAGCACATTGCCAATTATCGTTTCGAAAAGAGCATGTTATGTGATTTATGTTGTAATTTTAGCGTTGAAATATTTTTTCCACTTTAATTTGAAAAAAATTCTCATTCAGAAAATCAAAAATTTACGAAAAAGTACTGCATCAACATATAGATTTGTTTCATGAAATTATAAAACATAACATTTATGTCTACTTTATCGACTTACCCGAAAATTGATAACTTCGTTTCTAATAAAATCATTAATGATGATGATAATTGATACTGATTTTTTTAAAACAAATTATATATATTGTTAACTGTATTTGTTATTTCCTGTAACAGTTTTTTAACGTGACGTAACATTAAAGTGTTTAATTTAAACGTTGAGTGAAGGAATATTATAGGTGTTATAATCAAAGATGTAATATTGTATAGTTAAGATTTGGACTAGAATGTAATGATAGTTGCCTAAGCTTTGTAATCTTCAGTTTTAAATTGTAAAATAAAGCAGTCGCAAATTATAATAAATAATGTTTATTGTATCACTTTCTATAGAAGCGCACTACTGAATAGGTATCGCAGTGAAGAAATAACGCTCTACAAGCTTAAATTAAATAAAAGTAATGCTTACATACCGCCAGCCTTGAAATGAAAATATTAAATTTAGCTAAATTGAATAATTTTAAGATCACAAACAATTTGAATACTAAAGATAACACATCTTACAACTAAACATTTTACACAAACAATATAAAAATCCTATTATAAGTATATAATTAAAACTAAAAACGTTTACTCATTTATTGGTAGGCGGCATGCACTTAGCGAAGAAACTTGACAATTTGCATTTGTGGTCGGGATCGTGGCGACACGGTTTATTCCATCTTTACCGGTGTGAAGTTCGATCACTCGTGCTAACTTTTATTTTAGATGAGGCAAATTGTATTCTTTGATCAAAACTAAAGAACCAAACAAGATCGGACTTATGAATTTTCCATTTTTGCTTCTGCTGCAATTCAGCGATGTCTTGTTCAGTCGCTTTGCTGGTGAAACAACTGTAACCGTTGGAATATTGCCAAACAATTTTCTTTTAATAACGTCGAATCAGGATCTGGTGGTGCAATCAACGGTTGTTCAACCAGAAAATGTGTCAGCGTCAGTGGATTTAGATCGTAAGGATCTGAGAATAAACAACGGAAATTCAAGTAGCTTCCATGTGCACAAGCAAAGTACAAAGTTCTTCGAAAGTTAAAACTGTTAATCTTCAAACTTGTTCTAGATCAAATTTACAAAATTTGTTTCCTGCCTCCCAAAGACCACCAGATCTCGTGCAGGTATAAAACTTCACTTATTCGTACAGGTTTTAATCATAGACTTTTCATTTTTGCGAATAAAAGTTTCTAATGCCTTTAACTTTGAATTGGTACCAACCGTTATCCGAATAAATCTTAGAGCGTTTGTTTCTGCGTGTTACAAACCTTTGAAACGCAAGTTAAAAAAATCTCGGTGATTAAATCACTAACTAATTCTATGTGGATAGTTTATAATATAAATTTTTATAATAACCAAACGTTTATAGTTTTGCGCTTAATTCATAACAATTTAGTTTGTTTTTGATGAAAATACAAAATATCCCTAATGTTTTGTCACTATCTTTTTGTAGTACTTATGTTGATACGATTGATCACTGTAGCGTCAGAGCGTTAGTTACCTTTTTGTATTTGTAGTAAGTTCATGTGTCACCTTATTTTATGTTCAGTATTTTATATTCTAACTTTTTTAATTAAACAAACGTTTTCTTAGTGTTATTGTTTAAATCAACAATAGGTTATGTGCTCAGTTCGTTTGTATATTTGTATAACGTGTTTAAAAAAAAAACGAGGTTAGGTTGCTGCACGTGTTAGATTCTATTTTGCGTTTTTTTTTTGTGTTCGGTATGGATTTCAAGGCACAGATAGAAAAACACAAGAAATTGGAGTCGATGGCGAAGACAAATGGAGTTGTTACTTCGACATCAGGAAGTATTGGATCTCGTGATGGGCGATAGAGCCATTCCGGACCCACCTGGTGAAGAACAATTGTCTGAAGCAGCGAAAAAGTCATACGAAGCTGAAGTTAAAATATATAAAAAAGGTGACGCCCTAGCTCAACTAGTTTTAGTAAGCAGCATGAATGATGCAAATGTTGATTTGACGGGAACTTGTAACTCCGCAAGTGAAACTTGGAACAAGCTTCTGTCGGTATACGAACAAAGTTCTGGCCAACGTGTCGATAGGCTGATGGAAAAGTTCTTCAGCTGCGAAAAGGATTCCACAGAAGATATTGCCACGCATGTCGCGCGCCTTCAGAGGAATTTTAGGGAACTAAACGACGAGTTGAAGAAGCTTGTGAAGACCGAGTTACCGGACTTGCTTTTGATGAGTAGAATAATGTCTACGCTACCATCTGATTACTTCGAGTTCAAAAGTGTTTGGGAGTCGATACCTTTGCCTGAAAGAACAATTAATAAATTAACGGAACGACTGCTTCTAATTGAAATGTGCCTTCCTGAAAAAAGAAGCGATTCCTCGGCTCTCATCGTGAAGGATCAAAAGTCTACCGCCAAATTTGAGAAGAAAACGAAACCGAGAAAAGTTTTTAAATGTTTTAAGTGTCACAAGGTAGGCCATTTAGCGAAAAACTGTACAAAGAAAGCAGATGCAGCGGGAAAATCAAAACTGGCGGGAGAAGCGTTTCCATGCACAGATGGCGACAGGGAAGATAAATGGTTGGAGGACACAGGTGCATCTGGGCACATGACCAACAACAAACAATATTTTTTAACCTATGAAGCTTTCGATTTTCCACGTGATGTTCTAGTTGGGAACAATAACATAATTCAAGCGTACGGACAGGGTGCGATTAATGTAGAAATGAAAATAAAAGGTGATTGGGAACGTAACCACCTGCAAGGCGTTTGGTATGTACCCAAGATTGGAAAAAAATTGTTTTCGATTGGTCAAACTGTAAACGAAGGTTTTGAATTCATCGCTGATAAAAATGGATGTGCATTTAAAAAGGATGGTGTAGTACATTTGGTAGGCGAGAAAACGGTTAAAGGTCTCTATGTTTTAGCAATGCGTGTGTGTTTACCGGAAAACGTTACTACAGGGTTCATTGCAACAGGAACGGATGAGTTACAGCTGTGGCATGAACGTTTATGCCATCAAAATAAAAAGCACGTTCAAAAGGTGCTAAAGCGAAGTGAAATTGATGTGCAAGTTGAGAAGGAATTCTGCGTTGGATGTGTGTTTGGCAAACATCAACGTAAAAGTTTCGGTGTACGAACAAATAGGCCGATGACTCTTGGTGCATTAATTCACGCAGACGTTTGCGGACCAATGCAAGAAGAATCACTCGGGGGTGCAAAATATTTCGTGTGTTTCAAGGACGATTACACTAAATTTCGTCGTGTGTTTTTTTATTAAAACAAAAGCAGAAGTGGTTAACTGTTTAAAAATAGTCATAAACGAAACAAAAACTGCTGGACATACGATAAAAGAATTCTTAAGTGACGGCGGAAAAGAGTTCGATAATTCGAGTGTGAAAGACATTTTAGAATTAAACCGAATTAATTTTCGAGTGATCATGCCATATACTCATGAACAGAATGGGGTTTCGGAACGGGAAAATAGGACACTAGTCGAGTGTGCGCGGTCAATGATTCATGCAAAGAACCTTCCAATAAAACTGTAAGCGGAAGCTGTTAACACAGTAGCGTACATTTTAAATAGAACCGGCCACACACCCGTTGAGGACAAGGCGCCTGCTAAATTATGGTTAGGTAACAATAATATGAAACTTGATCATTTGAAAATTTTTGGTACAGAGTGTTTTGTACATGTATCAAAGGAAAAGAGACGAAAATGGAACAGAAAGAGCGTTTCTGGAAGATTCGTAAGATACTGCGGAGAAAAAGATGGTTACCGAATCTATATAGAGGCTGAGAAGAAGGTTGTTCGAAGCAGAGAAGTTATTTTTAAAGAAGAACAGCTTCTAAAAGGGAATGGAAAATTGTTTTTAGAATATGAAGAAAAAACGTCCATTGTTCATGTAAAAAACGAAAAACAAACTGTACATGAAATTAAACTGAAAAACACTAGTTCGGAGAAAGAAGAAGTTGTACCCACAACTTCGGAGGAAGTGGTTGAGGATGATGTTGCCCCAACGATGTCACGCGAAGACGACAGTGGTGCAGGACGACGTAAAATTAATAGACCAGCATATTTACGCGGTTACGTGTACCTAGCGGAAAACATTCCAGATTCCTACACGGCGGCTATGAAAACAACAGAAGGGGAGAAATTGCTAGAGGCTATGTGTGAAGAACTAGCTTCGTTGCGACAAAACGACACGTGGGATCTTGTAGATTTACCACCACATCAACGGCTAATCAAAATCGATGGGCGCTGAAAATTAAATACCAACCCGATGGATCTATTGATCGATATAAAGCGAGACTCGTTGCAAGAGGGTTTGCGCAGAAGGCTGGAGTCGATTATGGTGAAACGTTTAGTCCGGTAGTTCGTTTCGACACCATACGAACCATGCTAAGTGTTGCCTCCTCTGAAAGGATGCAGTTGAAGCAATTCGATATTAAAACTGCGTTTTTATATGGAATTCTACAGGAGAAGGTTTACATGAAGCAGCCTGATGTTTCGACGATGGAAGTGGTCGCGTTTGTAGACTTAAACGCAGTCTATATGGGTTAAAGCAGGCACCAAGATGTTGAAATGAGCGTTTTGTTGACTTTTTATGTAACTTACAGTTTGTGCAAAGTGTGGCAGACCCATGTCTATTTGTGAAAATGACAAGTGTGTCCAAATTATTTGTTGCACTTTATGTGAATGATGGACTAATTGTCGGGACAAATAATGTGGAGATAAACTGTTTTGTTGGTGAACTTGAAAGACAGTTTCAAATTACAATCTGTTCGACAAATTATTTTGTAGGGATACAGATTTCAAAATTAATTTGTGGTTCATATTTTTTAGATCAAAGGGTCTACACGAACAAAATTCTGCAGCGGTTCAACATGGATGAGTCGAACGCTGTGACAACACCGTCCGAAACAGGCACTATCGAGGACGATTCCCCAGCAAATGGAGTCCCATATCGTGAGGCGGTCGGTAGTTTCATGTACCTGGCTGTAGCTACAAGGCCCGACATCAGTTATGCAGTAAGCCTGGCATCTGAATCGCTAGACAGCCCAAAAGCTTCAAATTGGAAGGAGGTGAAGAGGATTTTTCGCTACCTAAAAGGGACAATGGATTACGGTATCCGGTACCGAGGTACAAGCGAGAATCACGGTTTTCTAGCATATAGTGACGCCGATTATGCCGGAGACAGCAAAACAAGGCGTTCAAGGAGTGGAGTCGTTTGTACTAATCAGGATGGTGCAATATCCTGGTGCAGCAGAAAACAACCCTGCATAGTATTATCAACTATGAAAGCAGAATACATTGCAGCCAGCGAGGCAGTCAAAGAAATAATCTGGCTTAAAAGGCTATTTCAGGAGCTAACAGGTGAAAATTGTGCTCCAACTCTCTTCATTGACAACCTTAGTGCTATCAAACTAATTAAGAATCCAGAATTTCATAAGAGGTCAAAGCACATAGACATCAAATTTCATTTCATTCGTGAAAAGTTCAATGCAGGTGAAATGAACATTCAACACATCAGTGGAGTTAACCAAATGGCGGATATGTTCACCAAGTCGTTACCTCGTGTTAAATATGAAAAGCTGAGATGCTTACTCGGCATGTGTGTTCTGAAAAACAATAGTTACAATATTTTGGGAGGAAGTGATGAAAATACAAAATATCCCTAATGTTTTGTCACTATCTTTTTGTAGTACTTATGTTGATACGATTGATCACTGTAGCGTCAGAGCGTTAATTACCTTTTTGTATTTGTAGTAAGTTCATGTGTCACCTTATTTTATGTTCAGTATTTTATATTCTAACTTTTTTAATTAAACAAACTTTTTCTTAGTGTTATTGTTTAAATCAACAATAGTTTTCATACTTAATGTTTGCTTATTTAAAACATGTCGTCATGGTGTTTACTCGTTCTAATCAATTCTTTAAAATATAGTTGGTATTTACGTACTTTTTTGTATCTCATCACTTGCGTCGAATGTTTATTGTAAAAATATTGTGTAGTACCTACGCTTGTTTTGGTTTTAACTATATAGATCTATATCAGTAGATGTTAAAACAAGTAAAGATAAGATTTAACAAAAATAGAATCAACATAGCATTTTAAAAAAAAGGTGGGTTTCTTAAGGTTTTTTGAGTTTGAAAAAAATTATGTCGGTCCTTCTTCCCTGCAAACTTTTATTTTTATTGAAGTTCGGTACTCACGCAATGAATCTTATACCACAAGAGGTAGGTAGGTCTCTACACATTTATAGAAAAGTTACATTCTAGTTTAGTACTAGTAGTCATTATAGAAATTTACTATATTTTACTAATTTGTTCTTCTGTTTAGAGTTGCCAGAACGCTATTTAAAGTTTTGAAAAATCTTGTTATTGTAGAATATTCATTTGGTTACTAATCAGTTGTTAATTTGACTTTCAATACTTAGGTACCAATTGCAGTAAAACTAAAAAATAATTTCTCTTTTGAGTGTTTTGACATACATATGTTGTATTTAATTCTAAAATGATTGATTAGAGTTTATGTTTTGCTGGCTGAAATTGTTATCGGGAAAATACATAAAAACAACAAATGTTTATTACACAGTTTATACCTCAAGAATAGTTTTATACTATATACCAAAATGAAAGCAACTAACTTTCTAATCGGTCTATTAACATTTTTTCAAACATTTTGTAAGGTGGCTACTAATTTCGTACATTAAGTTGTGATTTGTCGATTTTAGATTACGGTTCATTTAAGTCAACATTTCTTGAACGTATAATAGGTGGTGGAATTGCCGCAGATAATGCTTTTCCATATCAAATTGCTCTTTTGGTAAATGACGAGTATCATTGTAGTGGTAGTATTATTTCAGTTAAACATGTATTAACTGCTGGTCATTGTGTTGATCGGTAAGTGTTGCTTTTGTAAATACTGTTATGTCAATGTATTATTACAACAGATCAGAACCAAAAGAATTAAAAGTTATAGTTGGAACAAACAACTTTAAAGTTGATGATCAAATGTATCCAGTATTCTTAAGACATTTACATGAAAATTACAATCGCGTGAATCTATTAAACGATATTGCCGTACTTTATATTAAATATGGAATAATTCTTTCCGAGAAAGTCACAGTCATAAAATTGTCAACTACACAACCGTTGGCAGGTTCTGCGGCGGTGGTAGCAGGGTGGGGTGTAACCGCTGAAACTTCTGCACCAGTATCTGTTGTACTGCGTAATCTTAATGTTACAATTAAGAGTCCTTCAGATTGTGTAACCGCATTAAATGGCTATCCAATGCAAAGTCCGATAATGATTTGTACCGAAGGTCGGATCTTGCAGGGTCCTTGTTTTGGAGATTCTGGTGGCCCATTAACGCAAGCTAATAAACAATATGGAATTGTTTCATGGTCTGTCGGTTGTGCCAAAGGAAAACCAATCGTTTATACAAATGTTGCTAATTACATAACATGGCTTAATAAAGTTACAGAAAACACTATTACTACATAAGTTAAAGATCCATTAGGGTTGTGGTTTAATTTATAAATAAAGTATTAATGAACTGTATTTAAAAAAAAAATTACACAAGTTTCACCATAAAACATAATAAAATAGTTTTTGGGTAAATGTGTATGTTTCGTCTCTAATTTAATTATATCATTTTGTAATCTCTTGTTCCTTGTATATGCGAAACATTTCAAATACGTTGTCACGGAAAAAATATTGTAAAAAAAATCAATTGTAAAAATTAAGTGGTAAAAAATTGTATCGATATCGACACTTCGGAGAATCTGTTATCTTCCTTGAATATAATGCGCATTCATGGTTCGGTGGAATTATGTAAGAGTTGATTCCCATAGATGCAGTCGACTAATTAATTACTACCAATGGTCATTTGGGTCGCACTTATCGGTAATTAAAGTCCATAATTATCAGCATCTGGCAATTGTACAAACGCGCATATGAAATAGTAGACATATTTATGTCGGGAAGTAGTATGGATAACAAGACGTTATTTCGTGTCAATTGTGGTTGCATAGGCAATATCTTTTTTTTTACTTTATTCTATTTATCCGAAACTAGTTTGTAAGTAAATTGATAAACTTGTAAATATATAATATACGTTAGTCGCTAGTTATCGCTTCTTTTGTTAATCTTTTGATAAATAATAGTAGCGACCGCATGTTTGTTGCGTACATAACGCAACTGGTCCTCGCCTAACAGTTTGCAAAGATATTTTATATTTTTCCAAACACCTTAGATACAAACAGTGTATATATTTATTAAAAACTCACAAGCTTTCAAACGTGTTATACCCACACAGCACAAGCATATCCAGTGGATATAAAATGTACACACCAACCATGGATATCGGAGGTGCATCGAACATCCATATTTAATATTATGGAGCAAGGATGGAGGTCCAATGGATATATCATTCTGTCACGGAAAAATCTTCATAGTATGTCCATAGGACCTCCAGGTGGATAAACATTTTACATCCATATGGAGATATATTGAACAGTCATATGAACGTACAAAATACATACATATGGAGGTTCAATAAACATTTAATTCATATGTAGGTAAAATATATGTGCATATCTATATATTAACAAAAAATATGGCCACACGTCAAATAAAGTCAATACAAAATGTCAATAGTGATATTTTCCAGATGCAACAACTCCGGTTGGTCCACAGAAAATATGACCACTTGTTCATTTTCACTCAAACACAATCGAACTGTTTTATTTACACATTCTCTCATTTTTCTAGAGCTTTTATCCATTATTTATATTATAGGAATCCAAATACTTACTAGATTAATGTACAGCAAAAGTAAATTCAAATATGCAAAAATACCTTGTCTTTACCCAATAAACACAAATCAATGGGTCTGTACTGGCAATGTACTCCTTAGCCGGCACTCAGAATGCTGGCAATGTACTAAAATGAAGTACACTGCCGGTAACCAGGTGACACACCGGCCGATATATTGCCGAATGAATCTTGCCAATGCAGAAATTGCATCGAACCAATATCGGCAAGTTACGTATATTAATACAAGTTAAATGCAGAATGCCAGTGAAATCTGTGCAATATAATATGTACTTTGCCATCACATAAATAGTGCGCAATTTTAAAAGCATTGGCAACGTTAGCAACTTAACACAAATTAAATGCATACAATGGTATTATCATTTTTAATTTAATTAATAAAACAATTTGGAAACTTAACATACAATGTTCATATATGTACTGAAAAAAATTTAAAAAATATAAAAAACCTATTTACATTCATTCTGTGCTTATGTTTATTGGCGTCTTTCGTACCCACTACGACTGGTGTTTATTGCGTGTTGTAAAGCTGCACCACAATTTGAATTTTTTCTTATGGATACTGTAAAATAAAAATTACATTGTAATGCTACTCAAATAACTTATGCACTTTTTTAGCAATTTCTAAACTAAATTTTGAAGTTTTTGAAGTAATTATAAAGAATTGCTTTGTAAATAGTCGTGAAATAAAATACAACACGAAAGTCGAGTTTGGCAGTAATGCACTTGAAATCACATTACGTTAATATACATATAAAGTTAATGTTTTAAGTTTTAACCTATAAAATACTCTGAAGCCTCTTACCATAAATTAAATTTAAAATATTTTTACAAATTTGTTTTGCTTGATCCAGACCAATTACTTGGTTAAAACATGTCTCGTTTGCTGTATCTTTTCATCCAACAAAGTAGATTGAATGGATCTAAAAAAAAATTTCAATTAAATAAAACTCAACAATAAGAATAATGAATTGGGAAATTGTAGATAAACTCACAAACTGGCTCTTAGATTACAAATTCCAAAGTCATTATATATTTTCTCGAAAACGTGTTAGTTTTTAGGTTATATATTTATTATTAAGAAATAATTTATATTTGAATTTAATACTTCCCAAACAACACGCTAATGTTTAAAAGACATAAATAAAACGTACTCGTAGATGGTCTATAGATAGTATAATTTACTCAAAGTCGGGCGTATATTCGACATCTAAATGTCCGCGGTATTTACGTATAACTTGAATCTAGTTTTAAACGTATTTACAATGTTTCGTTTCTCAACTTCTAAAAGATGTATTTAATTGTACCGAGTCCTAGCATTATAATTTAACGTACATTTAACGTTAAATTTTGTATCTCTAAAAGATGTCTTAGAGTATAACAAATTTAGACGGAATAATTTGTATAAAGAATATGCCAATATTAGACGTTCATTTTTTGCGAAAATGAAACATCGTATAGATATCATCTTCAACACGCACAGAATACGTTACCTACTTTTTTGATTTTAAATGTGATTTTGTTATTCGAATAAAGATCGGTTATGTGCATTAGATACATCAAATTAGAAGTTTAAATTATAAAAGTGGTAGAAATATTCAAACCTTTTACATATAACCGAATTGGTAAATACATTTTTTAAATAAAAAATATTATTATAAAAACCTGTAATATATTTTTTTACATAAAATAAACAAATAAACATATGCAATAGACATCGCCTATCTTTGAGTAATATTTTTTTAAAACAAAACTAAAAACAATACATTCTATACATTCTATTTTTCACTTGAATAACACCAGAATACTAGCTTTTGCCTTAACATGTATCCAAATTTAGCTGGGTTACGTAAAGATTAATTTTCTTGCCTACTTCTTGGGTTACTTTTCTTTTTGTAGTTATAACGTGCTGCCGACCGAAGCCAATCTTGAATGGTTTTTGTGATTGACAAGTCTGTTAAATCTATAGGTTTATCTGTAGTGAAATGAACGTGAACTGCCTCTGCAAAGATATTACATATAAGATCTAAGTTTTTACCATCATGTACATAGTACATATAATGTGCCGTTTTGTTAGAAAAAAAACTATTTCTCGTACATATTCCAATCAAAAATTATAGAAGATATATAAAAACTAATTTAGATGTTTAATGAATCATGTATAAAATGCGTTGTAAATTCAATTCGAAATTAAGTTCGTTTTCAGATAACAATGTCGAGCGCAGCAGATTTTATATAGTACTTCAAAATAAACATATACCGTTACATTATACTGTGGGATAATCACCGTGTATAACGCTTCATAAGCGTTACATTATGGTGATGCTGTTGAAGGTCATCCAACCAATAAACCATAGAGAATTGTGTTAATGTTAAAAAATCATCCACATATTGCTTTCATTATCGTTTTTAGACTACAATGTAAGTAAACTACTGAAAACGTTTAACTTAAACCTACATACAACGCGTATTAATCAATTGCATGCAATAAAAATTTAGATGTTATTGAGAGAATTCGCAATAAAAGGTTTAGTACGTTCAAATTGCATTCAAAAAAACATAACGCTTTTGTTTGCACTTATCTAAGTACTTACCTACTACACAGGTTTTTATACACACACACTGGATTGAACAACGTAATTTTAATAAATTCGTTAAAGTAAAACGCTTATTGCACCTACTTCTGACAAGCATGAATTGGCAATTTCGACAATGATGTGCTCTGACACTGACCGAGGCTCGAAAGAATTCGCTGTGAGTGCTAACGTTGGTGCTAGTGATTAGCGTTGTTAGATAAGCGTTATAATCGCTGTAATCGCGAAAGAAAATATCACACTCATAAAAATAATAATTTTAAGACTATTAATTTGTTTTTAATTTTCTGTTTTGCACAAAAATGTAATTAAATATATTTTCTGTTGTTTATTTAATTTTTTGATAATGCGTTAAAGTATTTGGTATCATAAATACTTCAATTGAATGTTACTTTTTGCACAATTATTCTTTGCTAACAAACAAAAAGTTGTTTTTGTATGTTTTCCTCATGTGACTAAAAAGTAGTAAAATAAAGTGAGATTTTAGACGTCCATTAGAAATAACTTTTGCTGAATTTATTTTATGTAAAATTTATAAAACTCTAATTAAGATACAAGATTTTCGCAACTTTAGAAGTAGTCTAAATTATGTAAATTTAAGGTCTAAATAAAATTAATACCACAATAGACGTCTATTACCTATCAACTTTTTTATTTAGACGTTCATAGATGGTTTTAGACGTCTATTAAATTACATTTAGATGGGTATGTGTTGTTTGGGTTACTTATTTTGTTTACCCATCCATCCTAAATGATGAAAAACAAACACATTTTTTCGAAATTTTAAAGCACAAAATGGTTTGCATACGATAAATACAAGCTAAACATAAAGCCCAAAAGTTTGCGTGTGCAATAATTCCAAATAATTCAGTGGCGATAATATACGCGAAAACCTTGGCGAAAACAAACGAACAACAAAGAAAGTTTAAATTAAACCGCGCCAAGTATTTTTTTTTACTTTTTCAATTTTTCATTAAATTTGTTGTTGCATGTTAAATATTTACTACAAATGTTAAATTTTAGAGAATATAATTATTTCTAAATAATTTTGATAAAAAATAGCAACTCACAAGATTATGTAACATGATACATAAAAAAAATGTTTCCGAACATAACACTTATAACACTTAAGATAATCCTATTTCACAGATATCCATGAATGTATATAAGGTGCATATACAGTGGATATTAAACTACGGATGTACATCAATGGATATTATATGGATAAATATGTATATCCATTGCATCTCTCGTGCTGTGTGGGTACGTTCTTCTTCAGGTGACAATTAATAAAATGACAATTAAAAAATTAAGGTAACTATAGAAAAAACAAATGTTCGGAAAACTTGATAAATGTTATAAGTTCTTTTAGCTACAGCATTTGCTCGAAGGTCTAAACAAAAACTACGATTAAAAACAAAAAATATTATAGTGTGTTTGGTGGATAAAGTAAAGATCGGGAAATAACAGGTAACCAGGTGTGAGATAACTCATAACCATTGTCCCTGTTAAAGTTGTTGCGCACTTTAATAATTTCAATCGCTTCTCTGATCTTTCTTGAACGCCAGTTTTTGGTTTTAGCAATCGTTATAGTTTTTTCGAATTTTATGTCATGTAAAGATTCGGTAACGGCAGATTTAGAAGGTTGAAATAAACGAAGATGTTTTTTGTGTTCTTTTGGTCTAGTTTCAATAGTTCTACCAGCTTTTCCAATATATATCTTGCCACAAGCGCATGGAACTTGATACAATCCACAGGTGTTATGTGGAATTTTATCTTTAACAGGATTCGACAAATTTTTAATTTTTGTGATAGTATTATAAGCAACTTTAATGTCATATTTCTTCCAGTTTTGTCACTTATATTGGCAACAAAAGGTAGAACAGCAAAATTTTTGCTTATAGTTGAATCATTTAGAACAGTAGGTCTAGTTTTTGGTAGAATATGCTTTTTAATTCGTTCTTCGTTAAAACATTAGAAGAGCGTAAGTTTCCTCAGACAGAATAGAATTGATTTTCGTAACATAATCAATTTGGTTCAAAACTACAGTGGCGTTGCCTTTGTCGACTGGAAGAACAATAATATCAAGGTTCTTACGAAGACTTTTTAGAGCTGACTCTTCCGACTTAGAAATGTTGGATTTAGGAATTTTAGATGATTCAAAGATTTTGCCAGTGTTAATACGAATGGGATCTGAGATGTGGCGAGGAAGATGTCTTATAGAAGACTCAACAGCACATAAAATATCTTCTTTAGGAATACGTTTGGGAGCAATCGCAAAATTCAAACTCTTAGAGAGCACCGATTCCTGTTCTGAAGTGAGAACCAAACTAGATAAATTGACAACCGTCTTTACGGAGTTAGTAGTAGATGAAACTTTACGATTCTTGAATTCCAATAATTGAAACTTTTTGAGATGACCTTCAGTGGTTAATCGTAGAGTGATATCAGACTGCTGGTAAGTAATGTTGTCGAAGAGTTTCCAATCATCCGGGGATAGAGGGTTAGCCAACTCAAGATGAAGATAAAAGAGTTGTTTAGAAATGGTGTTCGCCTAGTTTGCTTAATCCGTTCGCGTATCAACGCTAGACTAGCAGGGTGTAGGATGTTATTAGAAGAACGTGTCTGAATGTGGAACTTGATTCTGAGGAATGCAGGAATGATGTTACTACAGGTCACAAGATAGATTTTGATAATGTTTCGTTGATTGACAAATCTCCATTCTTTTTCAACTGGAAATTCCGAGAAAGCATAGAAATCATCAAACACCTCAATAACTTCAATCGCGATCATAATTTCGAACAATCCCCTCTTTGGTTTCCGGTTATTATTTATCGAAAACACGCCCCCTAGCTACTGTAACCCAATCTGGACCGAGCTTAACCATCCGTGACGATCCTTTTCCTTTAAAACGGACTATTTCTTCTTAAGTCACTTCTACGGAGTTTAGAATCTGGCTTGGTTCACAAGTTGATTACCTAACTCGGTAGTGGTTCTTTGTTAGATTTTCGTTTTCTTTTTCAAGTTATCGTTTTCTTTCTTACCTTTAGATTATGGCTTGTTTCACAAGTGGATAACCTAACTTTTGAGAAGTTTTTAGTTAGATTTCGGTTGTTTGTTTGAGTTTTGCGATTTATCTCACGCCCTGATGAAGCCCCTTACGAAAGTGGGCGAAACGTTGGCTACTTTGGTTACAACAGCAATGTTAGTACTTTTTCTTAGTTTGCGTTGTAATATTTTGTACTTAGTATACCTGGGTAACTGTTTTTATTTTTATGATGAATTTCCGACTCTGTGACTCACTCAACACATCTCTGCCGTTTCTATTGTCCACGGCTTTTCTTTGACAACCATCGGTCAATTTTTTTTTTAATGTAAATGTTATTAGGTACCTAAACTTGAGTGTATAATAAAAAACGGAATTTAAACGTCTATACTTATTTACGTTTCGGCTAAAATATAAATGCCAAATTTAAAACAGCCCTTGCATAGTAATTGTTCCTTTTTTAACGCAAGCATGTTGTTAGAGAAGAAAAATGTAATTACTCGAGTTTATACTTTTGCCAAGAACATTCATCCCTTCTTCATTTTCAGTTGAAATATAATTTTTTTTAGAAGTAGAACGTTTTTGTGTATATAAGTAAATTCTATGAGTATATCTACAGTGCAATTCATAGGTGCAATTTGTGTTAACGTACAGCTGTTACACGATGTAAGTATTATATCTTATGTAAATTAAAAACTAGATTTTTCTATGGTTTTCTCAATATTGTAGAATTACATTAATTGTGGAATATTGAAGCGAAAGGATTTTTGTGATTTGTCGCGGACAAACTGACTCATTTAATAATTCAGTTACTGAATATAATTTAGAAACTACTAGAATCACTAACATTTTTCAACATTCGCGAACATTACCTTCTAAATTAGAACATTCACGATCAGACGATAAAAAATTAATTTTGAACAAACTATCAACATGCCTGTAGTAGTTAATCATAACAATAACATAAATAGTTGTGGTTTAAGCAGTGACAGTTCTTTTAACTTGTCCCACAAGGATAGTTTCAATTTTATAACCCTAGAAGAGTGTTTAGTAAATTGGGTACATAAGTATAACATTACCTATTGCGCTGTTAATGATTTATTGCAAATCTTAAATAAATTTGGTTACATTAATATACAGGGATCGGCATAAGTCAGGCAACAAATTTGCATTAAGAGAAAAAAAAGCAGCGTCAAAATGAATTTATTCAAAGAAATTACAAACGGGATTCGAAAAAGGGTTACTGTAAGTGTTCAAATTGATGCCCATCTTGATCAGTGCATTTACTGCAACGTTTCTCAACGGAGAGGCAGGTCCGGCGAAGCACGTCAAGCTGTCCGCGAAGATTTCCAAATTCTTCTTCAATTGCAGTTCAGAAGTCGGGAAGGGTGTGTGGTCCTCTTGCAAAAACGCGGTCCTTGAGAAGACCCCACAGGAAGAAATCACAAGGTGTCAGGTCACATGACCGTGCGGGCCACTCAACGATTCCTCGTCTGCTTATCCATTCTCCAAAATGAACATTAACGAAGCTCCATCCTGCATGAAATGACGGATGTTCGCGAGTGTTGGATCGTTGTCCATTTGTCCACGTAAATCTTCGAGCATTTCCAGATAACTTTGACCCGTCACGTTACCCTCAAAAAAGTACGGACCTCCCGCATGGATACCTGCCCACACACACACCCCAGGCAGGATTAATTCTTCTTCAATGATGATGCTTATGGCGATTAAGAAAGCTGTAATACCATTTTTTCCCGGACGATCGTTGACGAAAGGAGTTTTAATATTTGCTTCTCGTCAATTCAATTGCAAATCCCATTTTCGCACAAGCAAGTATCCATTCAACCAACTGGTTTTCAGTATCCTTTCCCAAGTGAGACTCGAATTCGTAGTGCTTTGAATCTCTTGGAGACTTTCCTGATACTTTATTACGCAAAGTAGTTCTTGGTATATCAAATTTACAACTTGCTTTGGCAACAGCCATTCCGTCAGAAATGGCATTTAAAGCAAGATTAAGTTTTGTAGGAGAATACTGAAATTTTGCTTTTCCCAGCTTTTCTACTCGGCCTTCATGGGTTTTATTCAGTGCTTTTGGCATTTTAACTGAAAGAAATATTACACATTTATGTAAATATATTACATTAAGTATTTATTTAAACAAAAAAGTAAACTGGCCAAAAGTAGTTTTTGCTTATCTACTTATGGTCAGCAGGATGGCCATAAGTGGGTAACTAGTGAATTATTGATTCCACTAACGGCCACTGTCATTATACAAATATCATAATGTTAAGTGTAACGAACAATTGTTACAAGCTTTAGGTCTTACGAACCTTGCACGGCCAACTCACACAGTCGGAGATAAGAGAGGTTCAAAGGAATTATAATTAAGGGCGCCAGATCAATTCTAATTAACACTTCTGCCTCAATCACGACAGACGGTCCAAACTTGTAACGAATTTTTAGGTTCGTAATCCTTGTTACTCTGGTGTTCGGGTAACCGCAATTAAAAGAGAAAGGTATGTTACTATAAAAGAAAGATTAACAGGTATAAAAACTTTAATGTAGTAACGTAGAAGATTAACAGGAGTATATTTGATTTCTCAATTCATAAACGCCAGAAATATCGGCAACACACAATACATAGATTAAGTTTAATCGAAATAGCGAAGAAAATTTCGTAATAAATATCGTTTGTACACAGCATGCGATACACACAAAATGATAATTGAAATTACCTTAATGGTATTGTAACAGTAAACGTAATTACGGAAATTAACATTAGCCAAAGTTCCGTGAGTGACTTTTATGACAGCGAAGAAAAATAATCAAACAGACTTATCCAAAATCCAGTACTTACTTGTGCGAAGAAAAGGTTTCCCCCGATAGTAGCCTAGAATAGATATTGAATAGAAAATCGTGTCACACAATAACTCACAAAGATAGGAAGCTACAAAATCGTTAAAAATAATAAATTAAATGAGGTATAAAAACCCGTTGTATCGAATGCTGTTAGTTGTAATTACGAACAGGTGGGTGGTAACGCAATCGACTGGTGTATAAGAAATAACATCTCCAAAGTAATGCTTGTCGAGCGTAACGGTATTTATCAATAGTAATTATTCTTCATTGTTCTTTTATCGAATCGAACATGTGGTCAAAGCGTGGCGAAACGGCTATAAAATTAATACAGAAATTAGAAAGGAATCCTAATAAACCGGATGCAAAATATCTTACCCTGTGCCGAATAGATTACAATAAATTCGTTATTGACTTATAATTTCGTACTCATCACAGTGGATGCACGTAGAATCTTAGGAATTAGGTCAAATTTACGACACAGACCGTCTCAGGTAGTTGACAGCTTCAAAATGAATCCGCAACCTGTCAGTAACCAAAAGGATCGGCAGAGGGCGTCAAAACCAGAATCTAATTTTAATTCGATATACAGGGTATTACGTTATGAAACTTTCGCACGTAACACAATGAAAAATATTCAACAAAAAATTGCTTACCTTAATTACAGACTCCAGTGCAGAAAAAAAACCGTTAGTAGGAGATTCAAAACGATGATTTAAGATTACTTTCTTAACAAAAGTCGTAATTTTTTTCACACATGACACTACTACTACTACTCGAACTGCTGCAATAAAGCTAAAATGCAGCTTAGATAAATTTCTGTCACTGTACCGACTTAATGTTGACTGAAATGACATTTTAGCAGCTACAAGGTCATTGGTAGATAGACGCCATGTTTATTATTCAACCAATTATAGTAGAGTGGCCATAAGCAGGGTAATGGCCATAAGTGGTGCCTCTACCCTACAACTAACAAAAAATAATAGTTGTGTCCTTCTTAAAAACGGAAAATTTGGTGTAATTAATAAATTTATAGCTGAAAATAACAACTTTTATATAAGGGGAAAATACTTTATTAAAAAACGTCCATTATTTAAGGTACCCTGTGATTCAACCAAGCTAGGCATGTTAATAGTTGATGAAGGTTCAGAATTTACAAAAATTAATGTAAAAGAAATTTATAAAAAATGCATACAATTTTTAATTGGCAATGAAACTGTTCTGATTTCACTTATACATCACTAATTAGTTCATAGACGTCTGTAATTTTTTTTTTATTTTCATAGTTTTAATTTAGTAGGAAAGTATGATATTCTGTAGTTTAAAATTATTTAAGCACTTTGCACTTTTGGATTGAGTCCAAAGGTAAAATTTATGTTTTAATATAAAGGTGAGTTTATGATTTAATATTTAAAATGTTTTAGGAATATTAGTAAACCATATGCGGTCGTATTATTTACTGACGAAAATAATTTGACGTCAGAAATACCAAGTTGACTGTGCGATGCCAACAGTAAATGCCGTTGGCCACCCAACTGCAAAAATCCAACTTTACTGATGAGAAAAGGAATGAAGCCAGACAAAAGTTGGGGTACCTTCAAAGTTCGTGTCGAAAGTTATTGCAGTAAGTTTAGTTTTATGCTTTTTTATATTTAAAAATATGTTACTATAGTTAGTACCTAAAAGTTTTTTACCTTCTTATTGTACAATAAATTTTCTTTACTGCTCACTAACTACACGTATATTTTACTTATATATCTGTCGATTTAGGAATTTATTTTTAAGGCACACTACAGAAGGCAAAAATGAGGGCCGAAAACATAAATTATGAAACAACCGAAGATGAGGATTTAGGCCGTGGAGTGTGCAGTAATGTAGTTAAAAGTTCCTTGAGTGGAGATTGGAGTGGATCTGAAGGTGCTTGGTTATATTTAACTTTGAAACATATTTTTTTTAATACAATTTTCAGATTCACTTCCTATTCCACCTATATCTATAACTGCAGAAAGCGAAGGTGCTGATGATGGGCCAGAAGTATTTCCTATAGAAAGTACGAGTATAGCTTTCGATGACCGGTGCATGGCATGTCCTCTTACAAAACCTAATGATATAATTAATCTCGATACGGTATCAGTACTAGAGACTGGTAAGCAGAGTTATAATTCAAAGAGACTATTTTTTAAAACTATTTTTATTTGTAGGCAGTTCAGTAGATTTGAAAAAATTAATAAAAATAAGTAATGAAATATTACTTTATGTACGCAGTATTGACGACAGATTAAGAAAAATTGAAAAAAATCCTGTAATTGTGCCCAATAAAGAGAAGGAATCAGTGATAGAATCTTTTTTGCCAATAACATCAATAGTGGAAATGCAGAATTTTGAACAGTTCATAGAAGATAAAATTAATCTTCAACATTTTGTAAGTTTTTAACAATAATAATATCAATTAAGGTTTACACATTAAACACTAACATACTTATAAGGAATCATTTTCTTTAATTCTGTTTCTTACTTCATTTTGCTATAAACTGTACTATCATTACCTTTTTACTTAGATGCAGCATTTAGTAAAGTTATTGTTTTTTTTGTAATATATGAGAAAATTTAAACTTTCTATTTGTAGCATGAATATGTCAGCAGAATTGGTGGTCGCAATGGAAAAGAAACATTGCAAAGAATTTGCAAAACTGTGTTCTCTAACAAGTTTGCAGTTTTATGTTCCTGGTTAGGCCATCGAGGAAACTTTGCAATAAAAAATTTGCAAACAACAATTGTAATTAAAAGTAGTAATTAAATAATAATCTGATAAACGTATCCATTTTGCTATTTTTTCAGATATAATACTTGGCGAATATGCTGATTTTACAGAGAAGGACATTGAGTCTTCTGTTAGCGAATGGTTCCGTTTAGCGAAACTGCGGTTGAAGCGAGAAAATGAAAAGTAAAAACAATTAATAGTAGTTTACGTAACAAGAGTCGAAAGTAAGAAATAGCATAACGAACGTTAATGCGACGCGAGGCCGCACGGCCGAGCGTTGCATGTGAGTGAGTTATGCTATGATTCTTTCGACGAGAGTAATGTACATTATTTTTTGTGTTGCCCTTTATAAATTTACATTCTTTTTTGAAAAAATAAACAAAAAATCAACAGAAATATAATGTTGGTACTACATTTATTACTAAATCTGTCAAATTTGACATTAACTTTAACATCGTTTTTCTTCAATTTTAACTGAATTTCAAGATTTTTAAAATGATTTTTCCACCTGTCGCATACTCGTTCTAATATATTAATTGACTTTGAACACTTAATTTTGTGTGGATTTTTAGTTTTCATTTTGCCACCCTAGAGCTTTTTTCGTTCATTACGTAACTACACTAACGAACGAATATTGACGTTTGCGATGTTGGCAGCACAAAAATATATTAATTTTTATTATAGCTATAGAATGACTTAACTTGAATTGTACAACAAATAATTGCAAAAGTATGTACCTATTCATGTGTGCTTTAGTCAGCGACGGCGCCAGAGGGGGATTGGGTGGGCACATACCCACTCTGTTTACCCAGGTGCCCACCCGCATGTCCACCCAAATTGGAGAAAACAATTTTTTGCAATTATTTGCTTGATAAAGTTTAATATACTTTAATTAACAAGACTCGCACTGTTACAATAAACATGCACGTCCCGTTTGTCACATACAGTAATTATTTTTAATTGTTTTCTTGTTTCAGGTTTCCGCAGGAAAACGCAGAAATATACTAAAATAAAATAAATAAATTATTATTATTATTTAATAAATATATGTATTACTAAATATTGTTTTGTTATATTTATATAGTAATAAATCGAGTTAATTTGGGAATTTAATATTTCATTTTTGTTTAATCAAAAAATTATATCTACACCTGATACATTCTATTACATGTAGAATATATAAATGATTCTACATACCATTATCTGTAATAATAGATACGAGTTTGGTACATAGCAGTTCCTTATGGATGATATATAAACGATAACACCATTCTCTATACTAGATACGTAGTTCCTCATCGAAACATATTTGAGCTGACTATGTAACATACATGATACGATTATTTCCATATCTGATATGTATATGTTCTGTAGTTATTGTGTGTACCTAATATATATTTGAAACATGTACAATATGTTGCTGATATTCATACTGAAACGTCCGAGAAATTACTTGCAAATGCAAGAGCCTTCTAGAACTGTTATCTAGTTTCTAGAAAATATAGCGAAAAGTGAGGAACGATCGAGAAGAATTCGCTGATGTCTATAAAAGCCGAAGATGGAAATCGTAGGTCAG
Source organism: Aquatica leii (assembly GCA_035610365.1). Lineage (NCBI taxonomy): Eukaryota > Metazoa > Arthropoda > Insecta > Coleoptera > Lampyridae > Aquatica > Aquatica leii. Next base: position 14,780,781 of record CM069438.1, read on the forward strand.
TTATTGCTGGAATGCGAATGTGTTAAGAAGATTATCAAGTGAAAATAAATCGTTAACACGTGTTTGTCTACATAAATAAATCGATAATAATCGTGTATGTGATAATTAGTGTAAACAAGAGTGATATCCGAGGACGTTATCTTATCTTAAGTGTTATACAACGGTATACATAAATTGTAGTGTAAGTGTTTTTATTATTAGATTTTATTAGTTCGGTTAATTTAAAAGTGTACATATTTCTATAATAAGTAAAAGTAGTTTTAATCGTTTAAATAAATTAGTTTTTAAATAAATAAAGACGTAACAGTGGTGTCAGGTGTGGGGTATCAAACCGTTCGCGATTTTTAGTGTGAATACCATTAAGTTATTTGATATCGCACCCGTAATAAAAACATTGCGTAAATATCTGTTAAGATTCGCGATAAGCGTGTTTATTTATAAAGTTAAAATAGTGCGTGATTGCGATATTAATTAAAGTCGTTTCCGTGGTTTAATATTAATAAGTGAATCGTTATTAAATTTTGTGTTATATAAAAACTGCATTTTAAAAAGTAGTGTATTTAAAACTTTATATTCGTGTTATATTTAAATTTATGCCGGTGACGCGTTTGCAAGCAGTTAAAATGGATTCAAAAATAATTGAAATTCTCGAATCGATGAATAGAAAAATGGGCGAAAATTCACAGAAAATTGAAGAAAAACTGTCGGAAAGTTCTAGAAAAATGGAAGAAAATGCTAGAAGGTTAAAAAGAAGAAATAAGAGCGAGCATGGAAAATCAAATAAAGACTATTGAGGAACAAATACAGGTTAGTGTAGGAAATCAAATCAAAATTGCGCAAGAGGAAACCCAAGCAGATATGCTAAATTTGAAAGAAGAAATTTGCGAATCTGTGAATGAGAAAATAGAAGCAATAGAGGACAAATTAGAAGACAGAATAAAACTGATTGAAGAAAGAATGAAGCAGATGAATTGTCACGGCGAAGGAAGCGTCACGAGTGAGGATTTAATAATGGACCATCGTGAAGAAAACACTCACAAGTTCAAAGTTGTACCACCGAATTTTGATGGTAAAGCTCCATGGTCAACCTACTACAAGCAGTTTGAAGCCGCAGCTACTGCTAATGGTTGGAGCAACAAGCAGAAAGCGACGTCTTTAATCGTGTCCTTACGTGGAGAAGCGCTGGGAATTTTACAAACTGTTCCGGACCATCTGCAAGAAAATTACGAACTCTTAATATCACGATTAGAAATGAGATATGGGGATGCTCATCTTCAACAAGTATACCAAGCTCAAATTAAAAGTCGGGTTCAGAAAGCTGCCGAAAGTCTTCAAGAGTTTGAGGCTGACATCGCTAGATTAACACGGCTTGCGTATCCTACAGCACCGGATACCTTCCTGGAGCAGTTAGCTATTCAAACTTTCGTAGATGGCCTCCGAGACAGCGAAACACAGCAGACCCTCCGGTTAGCTCGACCGAAGACGTTGGATGACGCTTTGGTGCATGCTTTGGAGTTTGAAGCAGCAAAACAAGCATCGCAACGAGGTGGTCATAGACTCTGCTGTGCTACAGAAGTACCCGCGCAGACACTGGAAAGCATCGAGGAGATAGCGCGACGAATACTTCGGGAAAGAGGAGTGACAGCTTTGAACTGCGATGAAATAGGCCATGTACGACGGCATCGTACCAAACCTAAGAAGAGAACTAGAAGAGCCCTCGAAAATTTGGAACGAAAGAAACAAAAAGTAATCACATCTAGTCAAACTCCGGAGGTTACAATCCAAATGGCATCGCCTAGAGAGCAATTGCATAGCATTTATCTCGATGGCAAGATCAATGGGAGAAGCGTCCAGTTACTGGTTGACACGGGAGCGACGAAGACCATCATTCGTCCTGACATCTTATTGGAAAACGAGAAGACATCACCAGTAACAGTACGACTTCGAACAGCGACGGGCGACGAAATACCTACTCACGGACAAGTCAAAGTAACCATTGGTTTGGGAAATGGAGTACTCGACCATCAAGTACTGGTAGCCGACATCACGGAAGAAGTTATCCTGGGAATGGACGTGATAAAGAAGTATGGGTTCCATTTGGATATGAAGAACGATGTCCTGAAGATGGACAATGAAGAAATTCCTTTTCATTCGTCAGAGAAGGCAGCCGTGCGAGTCTTATTGAGTGAAGACGTGACTCTGCCTGCAAGGACTGAAAGTGTGGTGATGGCACGCCTGGATGGAAGTCTCCGGGAAGGCTACATACGCGCGATTGAACCAATGGAGGGCGGCTTAGTTGAAAAGGGACTACTCGTTGGCAGAACCTTAGTACGAGTAAAGAAGACGATGCCAGTAAGGATCTTAAACATCAACTCAGATCCTGTAACGCTAAAAAAGAAGACCGTGGTAGGCCAATGCACGCCAGTATCACAAATTGTGAGATGCGTGAAGTCGAACGAAGATACGTCGCTGAAGAAGTGTCCACAACATCTATTGGACATTCTTACCACCAAATGCGAAAACCTCAGCCAAGACCAGCTGGCTAAAGTTAAAGTGTTGATCCAAGAGTACCAAGATGTGTTCGCGCTGGAGAGTGGCTCCAAAGGAAGAACTAACGTGGTGAAACATAAAATTAATACCGGAGACGCTCGGCCGATACGACAACATCCACGCAGACTTCCTTTGGCGAAAAGAGAAGAAGCCGAACAAATAATTACGGATATGGAGAGAGAAGGCGTGATTGAACCTTCAAGTAGTCCATGGGCATCCCCAGTGGTACTCGTGAAGAAGAAGGATGGATCAACGAGGTTTTGCGTAGACTACAGGCAGCTAAACGACGTGACCAAAAAGGACAGCTACCCTTTACCCAGAATTGACGATACGCTAGACACCCTGTCAGGATCCCAGTGGTTTTCTACGTTAGATTTAAAGAGTGGATACTGGCAGGTAGAATTAGAACCCAAGGATCGTGAAAAAACAGCTTTTACGATCGGAACTGGTTTGTGGCAGTTCACTGTAATGCCCTTCGGCCTGTGTAACGCTCCTGCAACGTTCGAGCGTTTGATGGAGACCATCTTGCGTGGATTGTCTTGGAAGACGTGCTTGGTCTACCTGGACGACGTGATCGTGGTTGGAAGGTCGTTTGAAGAGCACTTAAACAACTTGAAGGAAGTGTTCCAGAGATTACGTGGGGCTAACCTCAAACTGAGCCCAAAGAAGTGCCACGTATTTAAGAAGGAAGTCCAATACCTTGGCCACGTCGTATCTAGAGACGGAGTAAGGGCTGACCCAGACAAAATCCGAGCAGTGCAAGCATGGCCAAGACCGATCGACAAACATCAGGTCCGAAGTTTCCTTGGGTTGTGCACTTATTATAGAAGATTTGTCCCCGGATTTGCCAATATTGCCAAACCATTGACAAAACTAACCGAAGAAAAAGCAGAATTTAGATGGAATGAAGACTGCGAAAATTCTTTTAATCAACTAAAACAGGCCCTAGTCACTTCGCCAATTTTGAGTTATCCACGAGAAGATGGAAAGTTTGTTTTGGATACCGACGCAAGCAATATGGCCATAGGCGCGGTCCTTTCGCAGGTTCAAGATGGACAAGAAAAGGTGATCGCGTACTTTAGCAAGGTTTTGTCTAGGCCAGAAAGGAATTATTGCGTGACTAGGAGGGAGCTGTTAGCAGTCGTTAAGTCCATCGAACATTTCTACAAGTATTTGTATGGACGAAGATTTTTACTGAGAACAGACCACGCCGCTTTAAAATGGCTACTGCAGTTCCGTAACCCAGAAGGACAAGTAGCAAGATGGATCGAGAGACTGCAAGAGTATGACTACGACACAGAACACCGTGCCGGAAGCAGTCATCGGAACGCTGATGCCTTATCCAGAAGACCATGTCCGGCGGACTGCAGCCATTGTTCGCGACTGGAAGAAAAGTCGAATGCCTCCGGAGAACTGCTATGGTTGATGATGAGTGGGAACCTGAGCAGTTACGTCGCGAACAAGAAGACGATCCTGAAATAAGACTACTCCTCGACTGGAAAAAAAGCGGCCGACGACCAACCTGGGAAGAAGTGAGTGCTTTGGGCAAAAAATATCAAAGCGTACTGGGCGCAGTGGGACTCCTTGATAGTAGAAGACGGTCTTCTTAAGCGATCCCTAGAAAGTGCCGAGGGCACGGGAAACAAACTACAGCTGGTAGTGCCGAAAAGCAGGGTGACCGAAGTGTTGAAGCATCTCCACGATGGGACATCAGGAGGACACTTTGGCATTAAGAAGACGTTGGGTAAAGTGCGAGAACGATTCTACTGGATGAACTGCAAAGAGGACGTCATGAAATGGTGCCGTAAATGCATAGTCTGCGCTTCAGGAAATGGTCCAGCGAGAAAGCGCAAAGCACCCATGAAACAATACAACGTAGGAAGCCCTTTGGAAAGAGTAGCGATTGACATTGCAGGGCCGTTCCCAGAATCCGATTCGGGAAATAAATACATCTTGGTGGCGATGGATTATTTCACGAAATGGACGGAGGCTTACGCCATACCCAATCAGGAAGCAGCTACAGTCGCAGACGTATTAGTAAAGGAGTTTTTCTGCCGGTTTGGAGTTCCGTTGGAATTACACTCCGATCAAGGCCGCAATTTTGAGTCTGGGCTGTTTCAAGAAGTTTGCCGACTGTTAGGAATTAAAAAGACTAGGACAACGCCTCTCCATCCTCAGTCTGATGGCATGGTTGAACGGATGAATCGAACAATAGGCAAGTACTTAGCCAAGGTAGTGTCCGAACATCAAAGAGACTGGGATCAGTACTTGCACCTCTTCTTAATGGCGTACCGATCATCCGTTCACGAAAGCACAGGCCAAACACCATCCTGTGTCATGCTCGGTCGTGAGATAAGATTACCATGCGATCTTCAATTTGGACGAAGACCGGAAGAAGAAGTCGCTGGAGAAGATTACGTCAGCAAGCTGGCAAAGAGGCTAGACGAAGTACATGAAGAGGTTCGTAAAAACACACAAATTGCCAGCGACAGGATGAAAACAAGATATGACGTCAAGGCGCAAAATGGTGGGTTTCAACCTGGCGATATGGTTTGGTTGTATAACCCTCAAAGGAGACGTGGTTTGTCGCCGAAGCTGCAAAGGCAATGGGAGGGCCCCTATGAAGTCGTGCAGCGTATTAACGACGTTATATACCGCATCCGAAAACCGCCCAGAGGCAAGCCAAAAGTGGTCCACGTCGATCGTCTAGCCCCGTTTGCTGGCGATAACCACAATCCGCAAGTTCAGGTCCGAACCAGAGTAATAAGTAGCAGAACCAGGAATCCAATCGAAGAAATGGAGTTCGAAAAGTTTATGAACTTATACGGAGGTTCTGGAAAAGCTAGGTTCGGAGTTACCACCGAGGAACAACAAGACCTGTTCCAGACACAAAAGATTACGCCATCGCACATTGCGTGAGCGAGGAGCTTGACATGTCCAAAGGGGTTGCAGTCGTGTTTAAAAAGAAGTTTGGACAGCTAGATGAATTACGAAGACAGCAACCGGCAGTCGGAAAGGTTTTAGGACTACGTGGTGACGGACGCTTCGTTTTCTATCTGGTCACCAAGAAATACTCACGTGTCAAGCCGTTATACAAAGATCTGTGGCGAACATTATGGAGTCTCAAGAGACAAATGGAGTTCCATCATGTTAAGAAATTGGCAGTACCCAAGCTTGGTTGTGGCTTAGACCAATTGAATTGGAGGACAGTTCGAAACATGTTGGAGGTCGTCTTCCGAGGAACAGGCGTTCAAGTGTTGGTCTGTAGTTACCAACCGAGGAGAGTATTGGGTCAGGAAAAGTCCATTGACTGTTACTTTTATGGTCAAGGAAGTTGCCGAAATGGAGGAAGCTGCCGCTATCGCCACGATCCCTTTTACCGGTGTCGCATCCAGTCTCCTGTTCTGGGACAGAACAGTCCTAAGAAAGGGCAGTGAAACGTCCGAGAAATTACTTGCAAATGCAAGAGCCTTCTAGAACTGTTATCTAGTTTCTAGAAAATATAGCGAAAAGTGAGGAACGATCGAGAAGAATTCGCTGATGTCTATAAAAGCCGAAGATGGAAATCGTAGGTCAGTTATTGCTGGAATGCGAATGTGTTAAGAAGATTATCAAGTGAAAATAAATCGTTAACACGTGTTTGTCTACATAAATAAATCGATAATAATCGTGTATGTGATAATTAGTGTAAACAAGAGTGATATCCGAGGACGTTATCTTATCTTAAGTGTTATACAACGGTATACATAAATTGTAGTGTAAGTGTTTTTATTATTAGATTTTATTAGTTCGGTTAATTTAAAAGTGTACATATTTCTATAATAAGTAAAAGTAGTTTTAATCGTTTAAATAAATTAGTTTTTAAATAAATAAAGACGTAACAATACATATTTGCCATGTAAACGATACAATTGTGCCATATGTCTGAGATAATAGCGTTCTTTCAGGAATATTTCAGATATGTATAAGTTATAAGTATGTGTTAACTGGGTTGACATTTCATATTTCGTTTCATTCATTAGCATCGCTTCTCGGTTGTTTAGAACGAATGATATTTCGATTATTTCGAATGATGCGAGACATGGTCTCGAGTTCGTTTCGAGTCGTGTCGATTTCGATTATTTCGATATATTTGACATTTCATATTTCGTTTCATTCATTAGCATCGCTTCTCGGTTGTTTCGAACTATTGTTGATTTAAACAATAACACTAAGAAAAAGTTTGTTTAATTAAAAAAAGTTAGAATATAAAATACTGAACATAAAATCAGGTGACACATGAACTTACTACAAATACAAAAAGGTAATTAACGCTCTGACGCTACAGTGATCAATCGTATCAACATAAGTACTACAAAAAGATAGTGACAAAACATTAGGGATATTTTGTATTTTCATCACTTCCTCCCAAAATATTGTAACTATTGTTTTTCAGAACACACATGCCGAGTAAGCATCTCAGCTTTTCATATTTAACACGAGGTGACGACTTGGTGAACATATCCGCCACTTGGTTAACTCCACTGATGTGTTGAATGTTCATTTTACCTGAATTGAACTTTTCACGAATGAAATGAAATTTGATGTCTATGTGCTTTGACCTCTTATGAAATTCTGGATTCTTAACTAGTTTGATAGCACTAAGGTTGTCAATGAAGAGAGTTGGAGCACAATTTTCACCTGTTAGCTCCTGAAATAGCCTTTTAAGCCAGATTATTTCTTTGACTGCCTCGCTGGCTGCAATGTACTCTGCTTCCATAGTTGATAATACTATGCAGGGTTGTTTTCTGCTGCACCAGGATATTGCACCATCCTGATTAGTACAAACGACTCCACTCCTTGAACGCCTTGTTTTGCTGTCTCCGGCATAATCAGCGTCACTATATGCTAGAAAACCGTGATTCTCGCTTGTACCTCGGTACAGGATACCGTAATCCATTGTCCCTTTTAGGTAGCAAAAAATCCTCTTCACCTCCTTCCAATTTGAAGCTTTTGGGCTGTCTAGCGATTCAGATGCCAGGCGATATGGGACTCTATTTGCTGGCGAATCGTCCTCGATAGTGCCTGTTTCGGACGGTGTTGTCACAGCGTTCGACTCATCCATGTTGAACCGCTGCAGAATTTTGTTCGCGTAGACCCTTTGATCTAAAAAATATGAACCACAAATTACTTTTGATTGTAATTTGAAACTGTCTTTCAAGTTCACCAACAAAACAGTTTATCTCCACATTATTTGTCCCGACAATTAGTCCATCATCCACATAAAGTGCAACAAATAATTTGGACACACTTGTCATTTTCATAAATAGACATGGGTCTGCCACACTTTGCACAAATTGTAAGTTACATAAAAAGTCAACAAAACGCTCATTCCAACAATTTGGTGCCTGCTTTAACCCATATAGACTGCGTTTAAGTCTACAAACGCGACCACTTCCATCGTCGAAACCATCAGGCTGCTTCATGTAAACCTTCTCCTGTAGAATTCCATATAAAAACGCAGTTTTAATATCGAATTGCTTCAACTGCATCCTTTTAGAGGAGGCAACACTTAGCATGGTTCGTATGGTGTCGAAACAAACTACCGGACTAAACGTTTCACCATAATCGACTCCAGCCTTCTGCGCAAACCCTCTTGCAACGAGTCTCGCTTTATATCGATCAATAGATCCATCGGGTTGGTATTTAATTTTCAGCACCCATCGATTTTGGATTAGCCGTTGATGTGGTGGTAAATCCACAAGATCCCACGTGTCGTTTTGTCGCAACGAAGCTAGTTCTTCACACATAGCCTCTAGCCATTTCTCCCCTTCTGTTGTTTTCATAGCCGCCGTGTAGGAATCTGGAATGTTTTCCGCTAGGTACACGTAATCGCGTAAATAAGCTGGTCTATTAATTTTACGTCGTCCTGCACCACTGTCGTCTTCGCGTGACATCGTTGGGGCAACATCATCCTCAACCGCTTCCTCCGAAGTTGTGGGTACAACTTCTTCTTCCTCCGAACTAGTGGTTTTCAGTTTAATTTTTATGTACAGTTTGTTTTTCGTTTTTTACCTGAACAATGGGAGTTTTTTCTTCATATTCTAAAAACAATTTTTCATTCCCTTTTAGAAGCTGTTCTTCTTTAAAAATAACTTCTCTGCTTCGAACAACCTTCTTCTCAGCCTCTATATAGATTCGGTAACCATCTTTTTCTCCGCAGTATCCTACGAATCTTCCAGAAACGCTCTTTCTGTCCCATTTTCGTCTCTTTTCCTTTGGTACATGTACAAAACACTCTGTACCAAAAATTTTCAAATGATCAAGTTTCATATTATTGTTACCTAACCATAATTCAGCAGGCGCCTTGTCTCAACGGGTGTGTGGCCGGTTCTAATTAAAATGTACGCCACTGTGTTAACAGCTTCCGCCCACAGTTTTATTGGAAGGTTCTTTGCATGAATCATTGACCGCGCACACTCGACTAGTGTCCTATTTTCCCGTTCCGAAACCCCATTCTGTTCATAGTATATGGCATGATCACTCGAAAATTAATTCCGTTTAATTCTAAAATGTCTTTCACACTCGAATTATCGAACTCTTTTCCGCCGTCACTTAAGAATTCTTTTATCGTATGTCCAGCAGTTTTTGTTTCGTTTATGACTATTTTTAAACAGTTAACCACTTCTGCTTTTGTTTTAATAAAAAACACACGACAAAATTTAGTGTAATCCTCCTTGAAACACACGAAATATTTTGCACCCCCGAGTGATTCTTCCTGCATTGGTCCGCAAACGTCTGCGTGAATTAATGCACCAGGAGTCATCGGCCTATTTGTTCGTACACCGAAACTTTTACGTTGATGTTTGCCAAACACACATCCAACGCAGAATTCCTCCTCAACTTGCACATCAATTCCACTTCGCTTTAGCACCTTTTGAACGTGCTTTTTATTTTGATGGCATAAACGTTCATGTCACAGCTGCAACTCATCCGTTCCTGTTGCAATGAACCCTGTAGTAACGTTTTCCGGTAAACACACACGCATTGCTAAAACATAGAGACCTTTAACCGTTTTCTCGCCTACCAAATGTACTACACCATCCTTTTTAAATGCACATCCATTTTTATCAGCGATGAATTCAAAACCTTGGTTTACAGTTTGACCAATCGAAACCAAATTTTTTTCAATCTTGGGTACATACCAAATGCCTTGCAGGTGGTTACGTTCCCAATCACCTTTTATTTTCATTTCTACATTAATCGCACCCTGTCCGTACGCTTGAATTATGTTATTGTTCCCAACTAGAACATCACGTGGAAAATCGAAAGCTTCATAGGTTAAAAAATATTGTTTGTTGTTGGTCATGTGCGCAGATGCACCTGTGTCCGCCAACCATTTATTTTCCCTGTCGCCATCTGTGCATAGAAACGCTTCTCCCGCCAGTTTTGATTTTCCCGCTGCATCTGCTTTCTTTGTACAGTTTTTCGCTAGATGGCCTATCTTGTGACACATAAAACATTTAAAAACTTTTCTCGGTTCCGTTTTCTTCTCAAATTTTGCGGTAGACTTTTGATCCTTCGCGATGAGAGCCGAGGAATCGCTTCTTTTTCAGGAAGGCGCATTTCAATTAGACGCAGTCGTTCCGTTAATTTATTAATTGTTCTTTCAGGAAAAGGTATCGACTCCCAAACACTTTTGAACTCGAAGTAATCAGATGGTAGCGTAGACATTATTCTACTCATCAAAAGCAAGTCCGGTAACTCGATCTACACAAGCTTCTTCAACTCGTCGTTTAGTTCCCTAAAACTCCTCTGAAGGCGCGCGACATGCGTGGCAATATCTTCTGTGGAATCCTTTTCGCAGCTGAAGAACTTTTCCATCAGCCTATCGACACGTTGGCCAGAACTTAGTTCGTATACCGACAGAAGCTTGTTCCAAGTTTCACTTGCGGAGTTAGAAGTTGCCGTCAAATCAACATTTGCATCATTCATGCTGCTTACTAAAACTAGTTGAGCTAGGGCGTCACCTTTTTTATATATTTTAACTTCAGCCTTGTATGACTTTTTCGCTGCTTCAGACAATTGTTCTTCACCAGGTGGGTCCGGAATGGCTCTATCGCCCATCACGAGATCCAATACTTCGCCTGATGTCGAAGTAACAACTCCATTTGTCTTCGCCATCGACTCCAATTTCTTGTGCCTTCAAGTTTTTCTATCTGTGCCTTGATATCCATACCGAACACAAAAAAACGCAAAATAGAATCTAACACGTGCAGCAACCTAACCTCGTTTTTTTTTAAACACGTTATCTTAGCTACGCAGATACAAATGAACTGAGCACATAACCTATTGTTGATTTAAACAATAACACTAAGAAAAAGTTTGTTTAATTTAAAAAAAATTTAGAATATAAAATACTGAACATAAAATAAGGTGTGTCATGTGTCATGAACTTACTACAAATACAAAAAGTAACTAACGCTCTGACGCTACAGTGATCAATCGTATCAACATAAGTACTACAAAAAGATAGTGACAAAACATTAGGGATATTTTGTATTTTCATCAATAATCAATGTGAAAGGATAACTGGAAACAAGCAATTGTGGCTCAGATCTTAATCAAAATATAACGTCTATGGCAGAAATTCGAACTTTGACGGCCTCGATGACCACGTGTCGCATCGAAACTGGACATGATACTTATAGGGTCAAAAGATATTGCCATAAGACAGATTTTAGCGAAGTCAGAAGTTGCGACTAATTTTTTTATGGCCGCTAGGGGGCATCAAAGTTTTTGTAACTTTTGGTAAAAATTCCGTTTAAAATGGCATTCATTCGATGTATTGATGTTAATTATCGATAAGAAGCAATTTTGATCTATAGGGCAAGTGAAATGATCAAAAATATTTATATATAATAGAAATACCGAAAAATTGAATAATAATAAGAAAGAAACGTTGAGTGATTAAGTAATATAGTCCTTTAAATACGAGGGTCTTTTTACGTTACGCACTGGTCTACTATTTCAGGTAGACCATACCTAGAAAACAATTCTTTCAATTTGGTGATGATCACATTTTCGGTCATTAATTGAAGCTTAAAAATTTCAAAAAACCGAGAAAAATAATCAGTTATAATTAGGTACCACGTTCCATCATTTTTAAACAAGTCAAGTGCAATTTTTTGCCATGCGCAATCCGGAAATTCGTCTTTAAAGAAAGGCTCTTTTATATTAATTCTAAACTCAATGCAACGTGAACAATTACGAACTAGATTTTCTATTTTAGTCGACAATCCTGGCTACCAAACAGAAGACTTAGCTCTAGCTCTACTCTTTACTATATGCCTTAGTGCCCTTGATGAATGAAACGTAACCCTAGTAGAGCAAAACGTTTCTAAATCATTTACATTTGTAACATTTTTAATACGCTTAAATGGTACATTAAAACGTTTATAAAACGTTTTCAAATCAATGTCATACTGCTTCATAAGCGAATCCGAACATTGTTTTTTAGACGGTTTTTGAAGCGCATACAAATCGATTTCAGAAATAATACCAAAATTAACTGAAAAATTATTGCCTAAATCGTGTTTGTAACATTTTCAGTTAGTTTGCACTAAATATTAAACGTTGATGTCCAAAATAATTTACGGAGTTATCTATGTAACGTTGCAGAATAATACACAGTTATCATCTTTTGATGTTTCTAGAAACGATTTACACGTACATTTTTTGAATGATTTGTATTTGTATTTCCAAAACTATACATATGAAACCGCTAAACTTAATACAAAAAGCTATTAGATAGCTTTGTTTTTTGACGATTCAGTATTAATCCATTGGGACAAAATAGCGAGCCAAACTCGTGGTATGTAACCTTTGCCAAACGTAGAAATAACGAGTCTCACTCGTGATACTCATTATATTTTTTGGTTGTTTATAAAGCAATATATCAAATGACGTTTTTTATTCGTTAAACAAGTCCAATCGGCCGTCAAGATCAAGTTCTAGCAAGTTTTCCTATCCTATATTTTGAACGCATAATTGCATTCTTTGAAATTGAACTTTATAATCGTTGCAAACCCCGCCTGTGTAAACGTTCCAAAAACATTTCAAAAAATCGTTTTTTGAACGTATACTTTCCTTATTTTGGATTTAAACTTAATAATCGTTCCAATGCTATTTTAAGAAACAATTTAATAAATTAAATGAACATGAATAAGTAACGACTCTAGTTATCATTTTTAGAAGTGTTTTAAAACATTTCAAGAATGATTTAGGAAATGATTTATAGAAACATTGCAAAGGGCGGACATTTATCAAATTTGAGACAAGTGTGAAACGATTCTGGTATATTTCTTTATTTCATAAAAATCGTTTTTAAAATGTTGCAGAAATGAATTTTTCTACTAGGGAAAGTTTTTGTTTGGAGAGATTGGGGAATAATTATGTGTGAACCACGCAATAAATAACCGTCGCAATCCGAAATTTCATGTCTATATTGGAAATAAGTAGAAACTTCTAGATCTATTATATTTCTCCTAGACCAACCTAAATTAATATACTGCAAACGGGGTCGTATTTTGCTCGGATTTAATTTCTTCTAAAAAGTAGGGTTTTATTTTAAAATTTGTAGTTATTAAATTTACAAAGGTATCGGTTTCTAACGCAAATTCATCATTTTCAGGAAATTTTTTTGACAATGCGTCCGCAATTACTAAATCTTTGCCTGGAACATAATGAATCTCATAGTCGTATCTTAAAAGTCTCAACCTAAATCTCTGAAGATGCCGAGTTAATTCATCAATATGCTTTGATTGTAAAACTTGAACTAGTGGTTTATAATCCGTTTCAATGAGGACTTTCAACCCGTTAACATATTCGGAAAATTTGTTACATGACCAGGTCAAAGCTAACGCTTCCCGCTCTATTTGGGCGTAACGTTGCTCCGTTTTTGATAATAATCTAGACGCATAAAATACGACTTTTTTATTCCCATTTTCATCTTCTTGAATAAGACATGAGCTAATGCCAAAGGAAGAGGCATCCGCAGAAATTATGATTTTCTGGCTCGGATCGAAATATTCAAGACACGGACTCTCCTGCAGCAATTTTTTTATTTTTTCAAAAGCTCGTTTTTGAGCATAATTCCAAGAAAAAGAAACATTTTTCTTTAATAGAGTTGTCAGTGGATCTAAGACATCAGATCTGTTGGGAATAAACCGACACAAAATTAACCATGCCCAAAAAACGTAAAAGTTCGATTTTATCAGATGGTTCGGGAAATTTGACAACAGCGCTTATTCGGTCGGGGTCTACAGATATCCCATTACCTGATATGGAGTGACCCAAAAATGCTAATGACCGTACGACGAAAAGACATTTATTTTTATAAAGTTATACCTTCTTTATAAATCCGTGTTAAAACTACATTCAATATTTGATCGTGTTGTTCAATTGTCGGTGCATGGATAAGAATATCATCTATATGAAAAATTACTTTATCAAGACTTTTTAAAATTTTATTTATTAACATAGAAAAATACTCGGGTGCACAGGTTATACCAAATGGTAACCTTTTAAATTTGAAACGGCCAAATGGTGTTATGAAACACGTTAAATCCTGACATTCTTTGGATAATTTAATTTGATAAAACCCAGAGGTTGTATCTATTCGGCTAAAGTACTTAGATCCTTGAACTTGAGCGAGAATTCTTTCGACTTTACCTATAGAAAAATGCGTGCGCATCACGGCTTTCTTTAATTTGGTGTAGTCAACACAAAGACGAATTTTATTATCTTTTCGAACTATAACAATGGGACTGACCCATGGAGTATGATATTCAACGGGTTAGATAATGTTTATTTTTTGTAGGCGTTCAAGTTCATCTTTTAAAGGTTTAAGTAAAGGAACGGGCACAACTCGTTAAACTGATTGTATAAATGGATAAACATTTTCATCAATCTCAATTTTAAATTCAGTTTTAAAAGTACCCAGCTGATCAAAAATTCTAGGAAATGTTTGCTCAATTTCTTCCAATTTAAGGTAACTGACTTTTGGAAGAAACCCATCACCAAATTGTAAGATGTTTAAATCTATTTTACATAACTCTTCAATGACATAAATGTCCGTAAAACATTTGTTTTTAGAGTTACTTAATGTACCATGCAAGATACCTAAAATATTTAATCTCTTGCCTGAAAGGCCCGTCACTACTCTGTTAGTAATATGTAAGCCTTGAATGACATTTTCATCCAAAAGGGATACAGGTATACAAGTTATATCGGCACCTGTGTCTATCATAAATTCGATTTCTCTGTTTGATTCAGAAATTTTTAAAGAAATTGACCATTCTTTCTGAGAAATCAAATTTATTTCGATTGACCCTAAAAACTGATTTGACTAGTACTATCATTATGAGAACAATGTAACCCTGGACTAAATTGTACAATTGTACAATTTAGTCCAGGGTTACTATTACAATCATTATCTACCCACACAGCACAAGCATATCCAGTGGATATGAAATGTACACACCAATCATGGATACCGGAGGTGCATCGAACATCCATATTTAATATTATGGAGCAAGGATGGAGGTCCATTGGATATATCATTCCGTCACGGAAAGTTCTTCATAGTATGTCCATAGGACCTCCAGGTGGATAAACATTTTAGATCCATATGGAGATATATTGAACAGTCATATGAACGTACAAAATACATACATATGGAGGTTCAATGAACAGTTAATTAAAGTATAATAAACATTCATTTTTTTATAGAACTTTCATATGTAGGTAAAATATATGTGCATATCTATATATTAACAAAAAATATGGCCACACGTCAAATAAAGTCAATACAAAATGCCAATAGTGATATTTTCCAGATGCAACAACTCCGGTTGGTCCACAGAAAATATGACCACTTGTTCATTTTCACTCAAACACAATCGAACTTTTTTATTTACACATTCTCTCATTTTTCTAGAGCTTTTATCCATTATTTATATTATAGGAATCCAAATACTTACTAGATTAATGTACAGCAAAAGTAAATTCAAATATGCAAAAATACCTTGTCTTTACCCAATAAACACATCTGTACTGGCAATATACTCCTTAGCCGGCACTCAGAATGCTGGCAATGTACTAAAATGAAGTACACTGCCGGTAACTAGGTGAACACCGGCCGATATATTGCCGAATGAATCTTGCCAATGCAGAAATTGCATCGAACCAATAATGGCAAGTTATGTATATTAATACAAGTTAAATGCAGAATGCCAGTGAAATCTGTGCAATATAATATGTACTTTGCCATCACATAAATAGTGCGCAATTTTAAAAGCATTGGCAATGTTAGCAACTTAACACAAATTAAATGCATACAATGGTATTATCATTTTTAATTTAATTAATAAAACAATTTGGAAACTTAACATACAAAATGTCCATATATGTACTGAAAAAAATTTAAAAAATATAGAAAACCTATTTACATTCATTCTGTGCTTATGTTTATTGGCGTCTTTCGTACCCACTACTCCTGGTGTTTATTGCGTGTTGTAAAGCTGCACCACAATTTGAATTTTTTCTTATGGATACTGTAAAATAAAAATTACATTGTAATGCTACTCAAATAACTTATGCACTTTTTTAGCAATTTCTAAACTAAATTTTGAAGTTTTTGAAGTAATTATAAAGAATTGCTTTGTAAATAGTCGTGAAATAAAATACAACACGAAAGTCAAGTTTGGCAGTAATGCACTTGAAATCACATTACGTTAATATACATATAAAGTTAATGTTTTAAGTTTTAACCTATAAACTATAAAATACTCTGAAGCCTCTTACCATAAATGAAATTTAAAATATTTTTACAAATTTGTTTTGCTTGATCCAGACCAATTACTTGGTTAAAACATGTCTCGTTTGCTGTATCTTTTCATCCAACAAAGTAGATTGAATCGATCTAAAAAAAAATTTCAATTAAATAAAACTCAGCAATAAGAATAATGCATTGGGAAATTGTAGATAAACTCACAAACTGGCTCTTAGATTACAAATTCCAAAGTCATTATATATTTTCTCGAAAACGTGTTAGTTTTTAGGTTATATATTTATTATTAAGAAATAATTTATATTTGAATTTAATACTTACTTATTTTGTTTACCCATCCATCCTACATGATAAAAAACAAACACATTTTTTCGAAATTTTAAAGCACAAAATGGTTTGCATACGATAAATACAAGCTAAACAAGCTAAACAAAAAGCCAAAAAGTTTGCGTGTGCGATAATATACGCGAAAACCTTGGCGAAAACAAACGAACAACGAAGAAAGTTTAAATTAAACCGCGCCAAGTATTTTTTTTTACTTTTTCAATTTTTCATTAAATTTGTTGTTGCATGTTAAATATTTACTACAAATGTTAAATTTTAGAGAATATAATTATTTCTAAATAATTTTGATAAAAAATAGCAGGTCACAAAATTATGTAACATGATACATAAAAAAAAAATGTTTCCGAACATAACACTTAAGATAATCCTATTTCACAGATATCCATGAATGTATATAAGGTGCATATACAATGGATATTAAACTACGGATGTACATCAATGGATATTATATGGATAAATATGTATATCCATTGCATCTCGCGTGTTGTGTGGGTATAGACTCACATTGGATAGATCTAACCTTTTGAAGTGAAACTTCTTTATCGGCGTTGGAAAAAAATTTACCGTCACATTTTACGCGTCACGTCAGATTTTTTATCGTCACATTTTTCCGTTACGCGCCATCTTTTTTATTTCTGAAACGCAATAGCGACGTGATAAATAATATATCAATACTAAAGTGATCAACAAAATCAAAGGTTTTATTTTAATTCTAATTCCAGTGGATTTTTAACAAAAGTAAGTAATGATATCTCTTTTTCTAATACTTGGGTGGGATTGTGGTATTTATTTTTTTAAATTTAAGATATTTAAGGTTAACCTCAGTTTCTGATTGTAACTATCGGTCAATGTATATGATTTCATTAAAATAGTATTTATTAATTAATACGACTGCTAATTTAATGAACATCAATTAATTGACATAGAGTATAAATTCTGAAATATGTTATTAATTTTTTTTAAATTTAAGATATTTAAGGTTAACCTCAATTTCTGATTGAACGATGACAATGATAGTAATAATTCTATTTCAATTAATGAAATGCTGTAATAATCTTAGTAGCAAAAAGTTAAAGTGAAACACGGTTGGTTCAGACGAAGAGTACTTTCAGTTTCTCCAACGCAGTAGGGATAGCATGTCGCTTATTTCGTTACGCGTCACATTTTTAATTAATACGACTGCTAATTTAATGAACATCAATTAATTGGCATAGAGTATAAATTCTGAAATATGTTATTAATTTTTGTAAATCAATTAACTAATTTTTGTAGATTCAATTTCATATTTTAGTTACCATAAGCCATTAATTACAAAAATATATAATAACGATGACAATGATAGGAATAATTCTATTACAATTAATGAAATGCTGTAATAATCTTAGTAGCAAAAAGTTAAAGTGAAATAATTGTATTATTTGTATTCATGTCTATGATAATAAAATCCTTTTGTTTAAACTTTATCTAATTTAACTTTATTTAACCAATTTCTGAAAAGTTGCATGTAGATCATTTTGCGAAAAATAAGGCCATAAAGAAGTTTTACTTCTTACATGTGTACACTAGTACACGCCCTCATTTTTGTTTCGACATACAGTCGCCCAATGTCCTTGCTTATTACAAGAACGACACGTCGATTGATTGGTAGGACACTTCTCTTTGGGATGGTCCGCTAACCCATAAAATTGACATTTTCTGGAAACAGTCGTTTTATATTGAACTTCTCTCCCTTTTTTATTGACAAAGCAAGATCTGGTAACCGCGTCTTGGAAAGTAGTTTGTTTGATTAAAATTTATTTAAATACGTATTAATTTTGGTCAAGTTTGCTTTTATTTGACCTCGTTTTTGTATTAACGTGAATTAAATCAAGATTTAAAAAAAATTAAATCGTTAACCTTGAGAATCATTGAATTGCTTGGCACTTGATTTATAAAAAATAGAATTACCCTCTTGCGGTTGATATTATGGTGATGTCTTTGTCACGCTCGTATGAACCAATTTGAATCTTCGTTTTCTTTTTCTTGTCGTCAAACGTTTTAGTATCACTCTCTTTCAGCTTGTAGTTGTAGCGATGTCTTTCTCGCAATTGCACAAACCAATTCTTACTCCTTCAATACTTCTAATCTAATTAATCAATGTTTATTATGTCACTTTCTATAGAAGGGTACTACTGAATTTAAATCTTGTACCCGCTCGGTTGTTAAAATTACAGTTGTATATATAAAAAAGAATGTAATAAAGTGTGTGCGCAGAGGTAAAATAATAATAATGGCGCGTTTTTGTGTAAGAGTTATAGTACTTTAGTACTTAATGTGTAACTTTTTTCTTAATAATTAGATAAAAGATAAACAAACAATTGAATTGTTAAAATGTACCTCCTAGTTTGAATAATTCGGTAACCTATAAAAACATAAAACGTTTAATTGTTTTGAATAGCAGACAAATAAGAACGAAAACAAAATTGTTAGTAAAAGCAATGGTAGAAGTAATAGCTAACATGAAACCAATTGAGTATGTTAGATTATTTCAAAATTTAACTGCACATCTTTTAGTTTTATGACTTTCAAATGCATTTACTATAGACTTGAGGGTGAATATTAACTGATTACATTATTTTTTAAATTATTCTCGTTATTAAGTATTTTTTTTAAATAAATTTATTCCTGGTAATAGGTTCCTGTTTATTTAGCCTGAGTTACTCCATTAATGTCTTATTTTACTTCTTTGCTTCTGAAAGATCAGCTACGAGTCCTCGGAAAATGTAGTTTTTTTGCATTAAGGTTTTGAAGTTGCTATCTGAAACTAATCAAAAAAATGTTTGATGTAGGTACAATGCTAGAAAATTAATGTAAATTTTACAAAAGAAATTAATTCATATCTAAAGTAATAACTATTAGTATTTTTGCACTTATTAGATTATTATATATAGTGTGTCAGAAATACGTGTTAATTGTAACTCATAGAAAAACTCGACAAGTTGAACTATTTTCATTAGAACACGAAAAAAATTCTCATTTTTTTACCTCTATTTTCAATAAATAAGTCGTTTGGTGTTTGAACTGATTCTTTCTTCAAAAACTCATGACAATTTTGACCACTGTTGTTGAGTCAAATAGAAAAAAATAATTCAATTGCAGTGTTAAAATTAACATGAGAGGTTCTGGATACAGTCTGTATATATTTGTCTATTTCTGTAATAATTACTAACAATAGTAGTAATAAATAATATAATAAAACGTAAACAATTAGATGATTCATAACAATACATTGTCACTTGCTCAAATAAATTTCATTGAACACTGATGAGATTTAAATGCTTTAAATATTCACGTATACGAAAGCGACAGTGTTGGGATGTACCTAGGTAAATGTACCTAGGTAATTTTTGTGTACCTAAGTACCTAGAAAGGTACTTTTTAATTTATGTACCTTTACCTGTACCTAGGTACTTTTTAGAGAGTACCTTTGTACCTAAGTACCTAATAAAATAGGTACTTTTAAGCGTACATGTATTGTACGCCTTATATATTTGTTTCGTACTTAATCACATTTGAAATTCCTAAACTTCCAAAAATAATACATGACCTACGCAATTTTTCCTTAATGATGCCCGAAGGGTACCGTTAATGTGTATAAAACTTCCTTGTTAAAAGTGCAAATGTAGGCAGTGACTGCAGTCTTAAAGACAGCCCTCGGATGAATTATTTACAACAATGCAATCGGACTGTTAACATGAGTAGCCAGGGTATCAAACCGAATGCGATAAATTTCGAAACGTACAAACTTAAATAATTTGTATAAAATAAAAGATGATTTTTAGGAAAAGAGTTGTGGAGTTCTAGGAAAAAGCAAACAATTATAACTGATTATATAATACAGTGACATTATAATAAAATTTATTACGAATCGTATTTCTGCTTATATAAACAATACGTTGAGATGGTTCAATTTAAATTTAAAATCAGAAAGACGCGCGTAATTACGTAAGCATCGTCAGCTAGCGGGAAAACTGAAAAATACGACTTGCGCCGTGTTACCATCGTTTTACGCATGTACTTCTTAAAAGGGTGGGAGACTTTTAAGGGTAGGACAAGGGGTAGCGGCCGGGGGCTAGAAGGGGAATCTCGTTAGAGATAGCAATACGCGTTTTTACCCTGAAAAGTTTCTTTGTATAATTTGTGTTTTGTTTTGTCAATTTTTGTAAATTGTTAGGTATGTATGTAAAATAATTTTAATTCATGTAAGTCTGCCTGTTTTTGTATTAGTGCTTTAAACGTGAACCAGGGTAGTTTTTGCCCTTGTGTCCTTTGTTTGAAAAGCTAGCGTGGGTCGCCATTTTATAGTACCGTTACTTTCCCCGTTATATTTCTTTTATTTTTTTTCTCTGTGCCTATTTATGTTTTCTTTTAAAAACTGTGTTTAAACAAAACGATTTTATTTTACAATGAAAATTTTATATAAACTTGCTCGAATCGCGTACCGAAGGCGGAGCACGTTTTATTGTAACTTAAATTTCTTTTGTTTGATTAGGTATTGCTTATGTGTTTTATGACTTGCTCAAATTGCTAGAAGTTAGAATTGTTTTATACTATGATATTCATACCTTCATGACTGGAGATAACCATACGTACTGTACTGATACGTACTGGTTCAGGTTACTGGTTGTGTAGCTCAGCTAAGGTAGAGAATTAGTTTAAGAGTTAATTAATTTACAAAGTTGACAATTGTATTTATTTTCGGTATACACTGTATGTAGTATAATAAAAGTATTGTATATTATTTAACCCGTCCTGTAATTCCCATGTAGTGGTAGTACTGCGATCGACTTCCGTTTGTATCTGTAAGGTTGTAATTTTAGTGCTGATAAAATACTAATAAATACAATAAAGAACGTGGGTGAGTGAATCGGATAATTACGGGAAAGGATTACTGTGCAAAGTAACTGGATCTATAATATTTATTTCGGATCAGGTGGACAATAATACGGGAAGTTTGTGTGATTGCTTGTTGAGGTTAATAACACGTGCTTTGTGCTGATTGCCAGATAAGTATTAAACAAAGATAATGAACTACAGGCTTAATTGCAAACGGTATTTCTACAGGTAATTAATTCTGAGTACTAGGGTGATTCGAGAAGTTAATACAATTTAATTCGACCAGGAAAACGTATTGAACATACTACGATTGATACTTGAATTCAGGTGATTGTTGTTTTAATATACTCGTAGATTTAGCTCTTGTGAATCTATACGTTGCAGGTGGGTAAACCAACGAATTATAACAAATCTACGCTACGGTTCCCCAATGCACTATTTTTGTTAAACTCGAGGATTTACCTTACGCTAGGTGGTTAAACGATTACAAACGTACCGAGTTAACTGTAGTCTGTAACAGAATTTGTCGAGGGTAAGTTAACAATCGTAGCTAAGCAGTTGTAGCGATACCTCGATACAAAAGGCTTAGTTACTTTGTATACTTAAACTCCTACTGTTCTAGCACTGCGATGCTACTGGTTTCGGTACAAGGCTGGACTGGAAATTACTTAAACGGTGAACTTACTAACAGGTCAACAATCGTGAATGAATAAATACAAGAAATCTGGTCAGTACGAGGATTTATCGTAACACAAAACAATCGAAAGAATGAGCCAGGTGAATCGCGTTTGGTCAGGTTAATCGGTGAAATTACTAAAGAATTAATCAAGGGACGGTGCGAGGTTCGGTGTTAACAGGGTTATCAATTTTTAACAGGTTAGTTCGGTGTAACAGGTTCTGGTAACAGGAATAATTAGTCGGTTTCAGGAGAGCAGGCCAAGACGTAGCGGTTGTTGTCGAATAAACGGATTAGAGAATTAGCAAGGTGAATAGCGGACGGTCTGGTTAATTATTAAAACGGACAGAGAATTATCAAGAGACGGTGCGAGGTTGTCGTTACTGGATTTCGGCAGGTTAATTCGGTTTACAGGTAAACAGGATTAAGGCTAAGTGACATTTGTTTTCAGGGGATCTCCTTTTATAGCGGGTTATCACGTACGAGGACACATGAGTGGGGTATGGCGCGCGCTTCGTCGGCTGGAGGTGGTTTAGATGCGTAGGGTACTAAGTTCACGCGTAATTTGATTGAAATTATAAAAATTTTGAATACAAATATACGGCGGACTTCCGATTTATTACAGTACGGTAATTGGTGTAAATACCGTTGTTTGAATTGCCTTGTCGAATGTAAACATAATATTTTATTTACCGTGAGGGGCATACAACATGTGGCTGCAGGTAGTTCTCATACTATGAGGACCCTGTGTATTTTTTTGTGAAGTAGCGTATCCTAAGTCTATGGTATAGACAGGTGCCTGCTTCGATATATGTATTAAAGTCGCGGTAGGTTGCTTCCATGATAAGGGCCCTACATTTTACAAGATTTGTTTGATATTATTGTGTGTTTATTATATGTGTATTTTGTGTATTTTCGCGGGTTTTTAATTTCAAACGCGAGTGGGTTACATCACAACGTGCTTAACGACTTATTCTAAAAACGACATATTTGACTTTGTATCATACTAAATTACATAAACGTAGCCGAGAACGTAAGAATAACGTGTATAACCAACGGTATATAACATAAATGCTGTAAGCACGACCTGAACGAAAATTAAGGTGTCCTGTACGTCGAATAGTAAGTCTTCTCGGATAATAAATACAAAACGAGCGGTTCCTTGAAGTACTTACTAAGCAATGTCAACTGTATCAATAAACTGCCATAGATTACCTTTTCTGTTCAGTATCTTATAATTTAGTCCTAAAACCTTAACAGGTAACTTTTCATAAACATTGAAGAATAAGTAATCCTATTTTTATTATTAAATAATGCAATTTATACAATAAACAGCAATATCATTGCTCAATAAACTGCAATTTAAAAAGTTGTATAAATTTTAATATTTTTACCGAGATTCACAGAAGCTACTGTGTGTGTGATCAACAGTGATTAATATAGTAGCATATCGTTGATTGATTTCAATCAGTTCATGCATTTTACAGCTGTAATTAATTCTATCGTTTTTTAATGAGATCGCACAAATAATAAGAGTTCGTTTACTAAATTTGTATTTTCTATGATCATAAATAAGTACCTAAAAAGTACCTGAAATTTTAAGGTACATTTTTTTTGTACCTGTTCCTGTACCTAGGTACGTTTGCCAAATCTGTACCTGCACCTGTACCTAGGTACTTTTAAATAAATGTACCTGTACCTAGGTACCAAAAAATGAGTACCTGTCACAACACTGAGTAGCGAGTTCTCTTTACTGTTCGCTTTCACCGAAATATCGAAATTGATAAAGCGCACGATTCATGCAAATGCGAAGGTGTAGAAAAACCCTTTGAATATGGTCAATTAACCCTCGTATTCTTTTTTTTAATGATAACAAAAAGTTAAAATTAAAACTGCGTTGCATTGAACACTGCCAAGATTCTGCGGTATGGCAGACACTACAGAGACTTCTGTTTTGATTTTGCTAATATCTTTAATGCTAATAATACAAAAGATAATAAAAGTGCAACTGTTTTTAAGCAAAACTGAACAAGATTTACGGAAATATGGGAGAAAAATCAACAAGAATTTGTCGAATTTGCTCACTAGAAATAGTAGAAGCCGAGCAGTATTGCTTTCTGAATAACGACAATAAGTTAATGCTACAGTTCAAATTGTTGAACTTTCTGCCAAAGATTGTAAGTACAACTGATTATATTCTACCGAGTAACATAAACTTTTTTTACAGGATCTAAGCATTACACCAAATCCAATTGCTTGTAACAGATGTATGATTGATATTGAAGAAATATATGCATTCAAACAACTCTGTATACAAACCCAAACAACTGTAAGAAACTTAGGTATAATTAAAGAGGAGTTGCAAGCTGATAACATTAAAGTCGAACCTACAAACTTGCAAATCATTAGTGATAACGACTTGGAAGTCAATAAGGATATACCTGTATGTTTTGAGCAACCTTCTCAAACAAAACTATATTATTGCTACAACTGCAATTTCAATTCTAACAAAAGGATTAATTTAATTCGACACCTGCAAGTGCAACACACTGGCAGAAAACCATTTAAATGCAATATATGTGATTACTGCTGTACCACTAACTATCCTTTAAAAAGGCATATGCGTAGGCACACTGGTGAGAAACCATTTAAATGCAATATATGTGATTACTGTTGTAATGAAAGGGCAAATTTAAACAAGCATATGTATATGCACACTGGCGAGAAACCATTTAAATGCAATGTATGTGATTACTGTACTAACCGAACGGAAACTTTAAAAATACATATGAGTAAGCACACTGGTAAAAAACCATTTAAATGCAATGTATGTGATTACTGTTGTACCCTCAACTCTACTTTAACAAGACATATGCATACGCACATTGGTGAGAAACCATTTCACTGCAATATATGTGATTACTCCTCTACCACCAGCGCATGTTTAAGAAACCATATTATGCGTAAGCACACTAGTGAAAAACCATTTAAATGCAGTGTTTGTGATTACTGTACTAACCAAATGAAAAGTTTAAAAACACATATGTATAAGCACACTGGTGAGAAACCATTTCAATGCAGTATATGTGATTACTGCTGTATCACCAAATTCGGTCTAAAACTGCATATGTATAAGCACACTATTGGAAAACCATTTAAATGTAATATATGTGATTACTGCTGTACCACCAACTCGTATTTAAGAACCCATATGCATAAGCACACTAGTGAAAAACCATTTAAATGCAGTGTTTGTGATTACTGTACTAACCAAATGAAATTTTTAAAAAGACATATGTATAAGCACACTGGTGAAAAATCATTTAAATGCAATATTTGTGATTACTGTTGTACCATCAACTCTACTTTAACAAGGCATATGCGTACGCACACTGGTGCGAAACCATTTCAATGCAATATATGTGATTACTGCTGTATCACCAAATCCAATGTAAAACTGCATATGTATAAGCACACTACTGAAAAACCATTTAAATGCAATATATGTGATTACTGCTGTACCACCAAGTCGTATTTAAGAAGCCATATTATGCGTAAACACACTAGTGAAAAACCATTTAAATGCAGTGTTGACTAACCAAATGAAAATTTTAAAAACTCATATTTATAAACACACTGGTGAAAAATCATTTAAATGCAATATATGTGATTATGGGAGAGTGGGGAAGATTCAACCACTTTTCATATTTTGTCTTGTATTTTTTGAAAGAAATATCATTTTGTCCATTTCGCTGTATACCTGATTGAAGTAAGGCATTTAATGAATACTGAACCAACCAAAATATGAAATAAAATATATAATAACTGATTCTGATAATTTTTTCGAAATGTCTATTTTGGTTGAATCTACCCCAGGCACGGGGAACCTTCAACCACGGCTTGGGGTGAATACAACCAGAATCACTCCATTTCAGAGAAAAATATTTATTGGCCCAAAGTTGAGTGTACATATACTTGATGATATGAAGTAATGTTTAATTCATAAAAAATTATCGGATATTCCAGTCTTTGAAATTGAATTTGAATAATGCTGAAGTCCTGACAGTCATAAGTGTGGGCAGGATTGCTACTATCTGGTCTCTCTCAACTGTGGCAATATCTTCAACTAAAGGAAAAATGAATGTGCTGTAATTATTTTTTCTCTTCAAGAATTTCACTTCGTATTCGGCATTGTCTTTCGATAACACCTTTCTTATGTAGTAGATTACAGATGATTTTGAACAATATTTTACTATCACAAAGTCATCAACTTTTACGACATATTCTTCAGATGATTCAATACAAAAATCATCTACAGATGAGCTGTCATCAGAATTTTCTTGGAAACTCACAGAACTGTCCGAGGAACTTTCACAGGTCTCGAAAATCTTCCGCTTTGTAGTTTTTGCGGCTTTTAAAGACATTTTTCTCTTCTTTTTTAGTTCTGCTTGCTGCAGTTCGTTGAACTCTGGCGTTGAAGTGTAGATCTTTGATTTGTATTCTTTCTTTTTTCCCTTACTTGTCTTCTTCTTAAGTGATCTAGGTAGCGGCCTCACATCTTGGATTCGAATCTTAGATTTATTTCCATTCATCATTT
This sequence comes from Aquatica leii, assembly GCA_035610365.1. NCBI lineage: Eukaryota > Metazoa > Arthropoda > Insecta > Coleoptera > Lampyridae > Aquatica > Aquatica leii. Next base: position 14,807,655 of record CM069438.1, read on the forward strand.
GTATTTCGTTTTCATCGCTTTGGTCCTTATTTTTCCTGTCATTTCCATCATTTGTGATACATGTTGTTCCCGTAATCAGGTTTACGCCTGCCTTCTCTCCGACTTCTTCAGTTTTGTCTTCATTGCTATTGTCCTTCGAGCAGCCAGGTTGTGCTATCTGGTTTTGATTTGTATCCTGTTTTTCTGTTGAATTATTATTGAAAAAACTGTCACAGAAGTCATCGTCGCTGAAGGCTTGTCGATTCAAAGGCCATGTGCCTGTTTTCTTTCGAAACTGTAAAAGCTCGAATAAATGCTGTTTTAGTCAAGTCGTCTATGTTCCTTATTGTAGCTACTTCCCCAGGATGTGAAACTAATGAATCATTGAAAGCAGTTGCTAGAGATGATTTAAATGTCCCGAAGACTCCAACATCGAGCGGCTGCAAACGATGAGTTGTGTGTGGCGGGAAAGACAACATTTCTATTCCAGATTCTCTACATACTTTTACTGCTTCAAATAATACATGAGATTCATGGTTGTCAATTAGCAAGATGATTCTGTTCAGTTTAGAGCAGCGAGTCTGTTTTATGATGTGATCAAAAACTTTCAGAAACAACTCTTTTGTCATCTATCCTGATTTGTTGTTGAGGACTAAAGATGAAGCAGGAGCACCAGTGATGTATTTGTGGGGATTTCTTATTCTAGGAACCACATAAACTGGTGGAAGGGCATTTCCCAAGCCATTTACGATACCAACAAACGTCACTAACTCTCCTCTTTCGCCAGAAGATATTTGCCTTACTTGTTTCTTTCCTTTTTCAGAAACTACGTTAATTGTTCTCATCACGATGGTGACGCCACTCTCATCCAAGTTATAGATATTTTCGGCTTTGAATTTGAATTTTTCTAATAGAGAAAGATAGTTGGCAAAGAAATCTTCGACGTTCTCTTTGTTGAAACCCATTGATCTTAAGAAACTGGTGCTCTTTAGTTTTCTAAGAGCAAGTTCAGGATGTCTTGCCATATAACCATACAACCAATCAACATCTTGAAAAGAAATCAGTCATTGAATAAAATGCTACCTATATGACGTTACATTACATTATAGAAATAGTGAATGTTATACTTACCAGCCATTTTATTGACTGTCCATTGGGAAGGAAATTTCATTCAGGTATCTTAGATGCAAATTCATATGCGAGAAATCGAATTTGTTTGTATGATAGACCCTACTGAAGACGCGAACACTTTTACGTATTTTGAGAGATCATGTTCTTCTTTTTCAGAAAAAAAATTGTTTCACCGTATATTTGCTTTGGAACGTTCTCTCATCATCATCATCATCACTGGATGTGACGCCAGAATCCGACGATTTACAGTACTCCCCTTCTTTACCAAGGGTTTTGATTCGCTTCATGCGTGACATCAGTGTGTCTCTCTGTCGAGCTACCTCTCGAATAGGCCCTGTTTTTTTGAAGCATCTCTTGAGCGCGATTTTCATTACCTTTTCGTCAATTTCTCGATTCGTTTTTCTTTTGTACACTCTGGGATCTGTAGGAAAGTGCAAGTTTCAAAATCAATTTCTCAATTTTCTAATATTGATTTTGCAACGTAATTCTGGCCGTTAAGACGTTTTTGCAATGTTTTTAAAAATGTAAATATATCTTTTGTAAAACGTTGAAAAAAATATTTCAAAAATGTTTCCTTGTTGATTGGGAAGTAGTACAATCGTTGGTAGATTCAGATGTAAAGGATGCAAAGCCAACCAATGTAAATTGTACTGTATAATAAAAAAAAGTTTCTATAAAGTAGATTCATTAATAATATTTCTTTATATGACTCATTTGAGAACTCACGTGTAGAATGATATCAAGAAATGTTAATTATTTGGGTAACCGAATTATTCTATGCTTTTGAATTAACAATATACAGAGCAAGATTTTTTTAACAACTGGCAGTTTATAGATTTCACTTAAGATTTTTTTTAAACTTAACAAAAGGTGAAGGTTGTAATGTAGAGACATTAGTTGTCCAAGTTGGCAACAGTTACGTTGGCAGCAAATCTAGGCGGTAAACATAAGATCACGCCATTTGTAATATTAGTAAATTATACTCGTATCATTGAATAACAGTTATTCAATGCTCGTATTCATTGTTCTGTATTAGCCATTACTATTAATAGACGTTCCCGTTTAGGTAAGCCGATGTATAAGTATTAGAATAAACATTCTAATAAATGTTTAGTTTTAGAATTATAACATAGGGTTTGTAAACTTAAGTTAAATAAAGAATAAGCAAAACATTATAAAGGTAACTTTTGATAAGTAGTATAATTTGTAGCAAACAATGAGTACATTTTGCAAAATTGTTTGTTTCAAATTTCAAAATGTGAGTAGAAAAATAAAACAATATTGCATAAGACTGATCGGGATGATAAAACATTTACTAATTTCACATTTAAATATAATTAATTTAATACATGGTAAGTTATGTATTTTTCAGTGGTCGAAAGTATAGCGATAATACTATCGCTATACTTAATTAGTACAGAATATCGTATCGCGATACATTTGAAAAAAAAGTATCGATATAGATATCGCGATAATTTTTTTTAGAATCTTAAATTCTATATAGTATTTTAAATTACAACTACAACGTCAACTTTTAAATATACCATTGTATTTGCTTTCTTTAAAACAGGTGTACCTACACCATTATTGACTGCCAATTGAATTTTATGGCTTTTTCTAAATAAACAGAATATACTAAGTAGATTTTTTTTTCTAAAGCCCGGAATAGACGATAATAGTTTACATGTAATTTAGATCAATTTATTCACAAGCTGCGAATATCAACGTGTACTGCAAGCTTAAAATTTTACTTCAATTTTACATTTATAAATTTGACCATCTAGTGCCCGCTTTCGCTTTTCGAAATCATGTACAACAGACGTTTAATTTATGGTACAAAAATCAAATTATTTTGAAAATTTATCAAACATGGTACTACTTGTTATTATTTTATAACAAATTATGATTTAAAAAACAGTAACAATTTGGATCAAAAAGGATTGCAGTAAACAGCTTTTAAGTAAATCTTCACAACCACCCAAAAGTCACGTTGCAAAAAAATACTTTTAGCTTTACCGACCCCAGATGTACATACAAATTGTATAGGTATTTATCTTTTTTTAATGCCTGTCACAACCAAACCATAATCCAACACCCAGACAATAAGACAAGTACTGGAACATTAGCAAATATTCAAAATGTCATCAAGACATCGTTCAGAAAAGCACCAGTTTGAGTCGCGCAAAGAGACAAAATTTTATTCAATTAAGTAAACGAATCTTTGCATTTACAGATATATTTAAGTTCATTTAGATTTAAGTTTCATATTATTAATCAATCATTTAACATTTTTGTTCTAATGATTATAGATACTTTTTTTCTTTATAGGTAATTAAGGAATACTGTATTTTTAATATTTTTATAAATACATAAAAATATAAATAAGTACATATAAAATATTGTATTATTTCCAGTACGTACTTTTAATGAGTCATGAACGGTATATTTAATGGGTCCGTAAAGTTGCCATTGCATCCCCAGAATATTTCATTAATGGCGCGATACAATCGGGTGATTAACGGCCGGATGGACACCGAGGAATTGGGTCAATAATAGCTAACGATGATGACTCAATAAGTACTTGCCGGCCAAACGTCGCATTGCCAGTACTGGCACAATATATCCCACACAGCACGCGAGATGCAATGGATATACATATGCATCCATATAATATCCATTGATGTACATCCGTAGTTTAATATCCACTGTATATGCACCTTATATACATTCATGGATATCTGTGAAATAGGATTATCTTAAGTGTTATGTTCGGAAACATTTTTTTTTATGTATCATGTTACATAATCTTGTGAGTTGCTATTTTTTATCAAAATTATTTAGAAATAATTAAATTCTCTAAAATTTAACATTTGTAGTAAATATTTAACATGCAACAACAAATTTAATGAAAAATTGAAAAAGTAAAAAAAAACACTTGGCGTGGTTTAATTTAAACTTTCTTCGTTGTTCCTTTGTTTTCGCCAAGGTTTTCGCGTATTGCACACTGTTGCACACGCAAACTTTTTGGCTTTTTGTTTAGCTTGTATTTATCGTATGCAAACCATTTTGTGCTTTAAAATTTCGAAAAAATGTGTTTGTTTTTCATCATTTAGGATGGATTAACAAAATAAGTAAGTATTAAATTCAAATATAAATTATTTCTTAATAATAAGTATATAACCTAAAAACTAACACGTTTTCGCACAAATATAAAATGACTTTGGAATTTGTAATCTAAGAGCCAGTTTGTAAGTTATCTACAATTTCTGAATTCATTATTCTTATTGCTGAGTTGTATTTAATTGAAATTTTTTTTTAGATCGATTCAATCTACTTTGTTGGATGAAAAGATACAGCAAACGAGACATGTTTTTATTAAACTTTATTAAGCAGGTTGTCAGTGGTTGAAACACTATAATTTGTACTGTTAAGATATATTACAAGATTAACTAAATGAATACAGTTATAACACCGTCTGTACTATACGCGGTCTACATTACGACTTAATATATAAATGTTACTGAACATGCGCGCATATTAATTACATTTTGCTTACAATTCTTTCTCAACACTCCCACTAATTGTTAGCAAAAAGAAAACATAAATTCAAGATTGTTAACATTACAAAGAAAAACTTATTACAAACAAATAACTAAATATATTCTAATATAATTACGTAGTTACTCTTTCACGGTGATTTCAAACGATTAAATTTTTCTTTACTGATCGGTTTGGTTGTTATATCCGCCAATTGTTCATCAGATGGCACATAAACAACTTCAATATCTCCGTTTTCACATTTTTCTCGTATAAAATGATGTTTTATATCGATATGTTTAGTGCGTTTGTGATGTTCCGAATTTTTCACAAGTCGAATTGCACTTTGATTGTCTACACATAAAATTGTTGGATTCTTATCGAGTTCTCCGAGATCATGTAATAAACGTCGTATCCAAATCGTTTCCCTTGCTGCATTGGATACTGCTATGTATTCCGCTTCAGTCGTAGAAAGCGAGACCGTCCGTTGCCGTTGACTGGACCAAGTAACGGCTCCTCCGTTCAGTTTGAAAATATACCCCGAAGTTGATCTTCTTGTAATGGTATCATTCGCGAAATCAGAATCGGAAAATCCTAGTAGTTTTGTAGATTCTTGTGATACTCCGTATTGGATCCCAACATTTGCGGTATGTTTCAAATACTTAATGATCCGTTTTACAGCATTCCAGTGTGACACATCGTATTTATTAAGAAATCTACTAACTAAACCGACTGCGTAACTAATATCCGGTCTACTAATAATTGCGATAAACATTAAAGCTCCCACTGCTTCCCGATATGGAACTTGATCCATATGCTTTATTTCGGTTGCGGTGGTCAGGATAGTATTTACGTCTACAGGCACGTTTGTTACTTTCGCGTCAATCATATTGAACCTTTTATGACTTCTTGTATATAATTAAATTGATGAATAAAAATAGTTTCATTTTGACGATTTCGTTCAATTTCTAAACCCACAAAATAGTTTAAAAATTCAGTAACTGTAATTTCAAACTTATTCTTTAATTCTTCAAGAATTTCATTAATCGCTGTCTTATCTTTGCTCATCATAAGACCGTCGTCTACAAAAATCACTATAATAACTTTAATTTTATTAACTTCTCTCTTATATACACATCGGTCTGCATCACATTGTTTAAAACTTAAACTTGTTAAAAACTTGTCTATAGTTTTATTCCAACATCTAGGCGCCTGTTTCAATCCGTACAGGGCTTTCTTTAATTTACACACTACACCAGGTTTTACGTCTGTGCCTTCTGGAGGTGACATATAAATTTCTTCTTCTAAATAACCGTTTAGGAAAGCGGTTTTTATATCGAACTGAATAATTTCTCAATCGTGTGTTGCCGCTAACGCAAGCAAAATTCTTATAGTATCATATCTTGTAGTGGGCGAAAACGTTTCATCATAATCTAATCCCTTGATTTGGTTATATCCTTTAGCACAAAGTCTAGCCTTGTAACGTGATATTTCCCCATTAGGCGTTCTTTTCACTTTAAAAACCCATTTAGAGTTGATTACGTTTTTATTGTTCGGCTTTGCCACTAATTCCCAAGTATTGTTTTTCTTTAATGCCTCTAATTCTTCCTTAATCGATTGTTTCCATTTTTCCGAGTTGACGCTTTTTATCGCCTCGTCGTAATTTTGAGGAATGTCTATTTCTACACAATTTGTTTCAAACTGTTCATATTTGCGTGGTACTCGTAGCGTCTCACGTTGTCTTAAATTATAAGGAGTTTGCGAAGAAGTCGATGACTCAATTTCTTCTTGTGGAAGTTCTTGTTCAATTTCTTGCAGAACCTCTTCTTCGTGATCACTTGCTTCATTTTCCTCTATTTCTATCTTTGCAGTATTGTGCCGAGTTTTAGTAAAACACGCATTTTCATTGAAAATCACGTCTCTAGAAACACTTATTTTATTTGTTTGAGGATCTAAAAGCCTGTAATTTGTAGAGTTTCCGTCATACCCAACCATCATTAATTTTTTGCTTTTCGAATCCAACTTTGTACGTTTTTCTTTTGGAATGTGCATGTATGCGTCACACCCAAATATTTTAACGTGACTTAAATTCACTTTCTTTCCAGTCCACAATTCATAAGGTGTTTTCTCTGTTTTACTATTCAAAGTTCGGTTCAATATATACACTGCTGTGTTTACAGCTTCACCCCATAAATTGGCAGGTAAATCCTTTTGATATAGCATCGATCGCGCACTTTCGACAATTGTCCGCATTTCGCGTTCCGCTTTACCATTTTGTTGTGGAGTATATGGAGCTGTTCGTTCTATATCAATTCCAGTTTTTATTAGAAACTGCCGAAAATGTGTGTTAATATACTCAGTTCCATTATCGACGTGTAATGTTTTTATTGAATAACCAAATTTGTTTTTACACGTAGTAACAAAATTTTTGAAACATTCAAACACGTCTGTCTTATGTTTGATAAAGTACACTACTCGGTAACCAGTACAATCGTCTTTAAATAGAACAAAGTAATTAGCACCGTTTATTAATTTACGTATTTTAATGGTTCCTTTGCCTTTTACTGCAAGAGTTTTATTGTTTCCTAATGTCACTGAAGTTTCATTATCGGATTCTTCAAACGTATGAAAAAATTCGCGCTTAAAACTCATGTGTCCAGATGCACCACTATCTAATATCCAAGTATCATCTTTTAATTCCGTCACAAAGACAAAATCTTCTTCTATTGTAAAAGCTGATACGTTTCCTTGTGGTTTCGATTTGTCATCTGCTTTGGTACTTTTTGAGTTTCGTTTTTTTGTTGGATTAGGACAATCTCTTGCAAAATGCCCTTTCTTTTGACAATTGTAACAAGTGAATTTCTTTTTATGCTTGGTATTTACAGTTGGTTTTAGTTTCACTTGTGCCGTAAACGCATTGTCAACTTCTTCTACCGCTGCTAGATTTGCTTCTTCGTCAAGCAATCTTGCAGTAAGATTTTGAATCGTCTGACGTTTCTCTTCTACTGATAGCCACGCTTGCCTGACACTTTTAAATTTATCTGGTAATGAAGTAAGCATTTTCGTCATCACTGCTACATCACTAATTACGTCACCAGATTCTCTAATTTGTTTAGCTAAGTTTTCTACTTTAGCAACATGAAGCGCAACACTATCATTTGGATTCATTCGGTACTGATGGAAACGTTCTTGATACATCATTTTATTCATTTCAGATTTTTGTTGGTAGATGGTGTCCAACCGATCCATTATTTCTTTTGCACTTGTACAATTCTCTACTAAAGTGATTTGCGCAAGCTCCATACCCGACGTTAAGGTGAACATAGCTACGGCGTCCATCTTGTTCCAAGAAGCAAATTCTTTTGTTTCTTTTGACTCTGGTTTTATGAGTTCTCCAGTGGTAATCTCATAACAACCCTTTGCACGTAAAGCACACTTCATTTGAAACTTCCATTGCTGGTAGTTTTTGCCATCAAACTTGCTGATGGATCCTACGTCAATCTTGTCAGCCATCTTTACTGTACACACGTAAAACTGATTTACGATCCACTTTACTAATATTTCACGTCCACTGGGCCCATAACCTATTAAACTTTATTAAGCAGGTTGTCAGTGGTTGAAACACTATAATTTGTACTGTTAAGATATATTACAAGATTAACTAAATGAATACAGTTATAACACCGTCTGTACTATACGCGGTCTACATTACGACTTAATATATAAATGTTACTGAACATGCGCGCATATTAATTACATTTTGCTTACAATTCTTTCTCAACAGTTTTAACCAAGTAATTGGTCTGGATCAAGCAAAACAAATTTGTAAAAATATTTTAAATTTAATTTATGGTAAGAGGCTTCAGAGTATTTTATAGTTTATAGGTTAAAACTTAAAACATTAACTTTATATGTATATTAACGTAATGTGATTTCAAGTGCATTACTGCCAAACTTGACTTTCGTGTTGTATTATTTCACGACTATTTACAAAGCAATTCTTTATAATTACTTCAAAAACTTCAAAATTTAGTTTAGAAATTGCTAAAAAAGTGCATAAGTTATTTGAGTAGCATTACAATGTAATTTTTATTTTACAGTATCCATAAGAAAAAAATCAAATTGTGGCGCAGCTTTACAACACGCAATAAACACCAGGAGTAGTGGGTACGAAAGACGCCAATAAACATAAGCACAGAATGAATGTAAATAGGTTTTTTATATTTTTTAAATTTTTTTCAGTAAATATATGAACATTGTATGTTAAGTTTCCAAATTGTTTTATTAATTAAATTAAAAATGATAATACCATTGTATGCATTTAATTTGTGTTAAGTTGCTAACGTTGCCAATGCTTTTAAAATTGCGCACTATTTATGTGATGGCAAAGTACATATTATATTGCACAGATTTCACTGGCATTCTGCATTTAACTTGTATTAATATACATAACTTGCCGATATTGGTTCGATGCAATTTCTGCATTGGCAAGATTGATCCGGCAATATATCGGCCGGTGTGTCACCTGGTTACCGGCAGTGTACTTCATTTTAGTACATTGCCAGCATTCTGAGTGCCGGCTAAGAAGTACATTGCCAGTACAGATGTGTTTATTGGGTAAAGACAAGGTATTTTTGCATATTTGAATTTACTTTTGCTGTACATTAATCTAGTAAGTATTTGGATTCCTATAATATAAATAATGGATAAAAGCTCTAGAAAAATGAGAGAATGTGTAAATAAAACAGTTCGATTGTGTTTGAGTGAAAATGAACAAGTGGTCATATTTTCTGTGGACCAACCGGAGTTGTTGCATCTGGAAAATATCACTATTGGCATTTTGTATTGACTTTATTTGACGTGTGGCCATATTTTTTGTTAATATATAGATATGCACATATATTTTACCTACTGTGGTATCCTCAGTAGAAACACAGCTTTAGCTGTAGTAGTAAGTTGCTAACTTCACTCGGAAGAAAATGGTTGCGTTACTCCGTTACCATACGTTACTCATAGCGTTACTTTCAAAGTTACTTTTTGTAGTGTATTAGAATAATGTATATGTAAAATGATAAAGTACAAAATAAACGATATAACAAATGTGTACAATTACAACAAATTGGCGACGATGTGAAAATTATAAAAGTGCACGTGACAACGTACGTAACTCGCGTAAGTACATGCACGTGTTTTTGTCATTATTTTTTCAACCAAATACTTGCCGAGTTCAATGCCCCATTAAACATTAAGTACCGTTAACACCGTAAAACCTCAACGGTTGTGTTTTTCAATAATTTTTCAACTTGACACAAGGAATTTCTATTACAATTTGAATAAATATGGATGCCGAACAGCTGAAACAAATTTTGGGAGTTTTCGCCGAAACTATTACAACCACCCAGCAACACCTAGTCGAACAACTTCTAAATAGACCAGCCACTACTTCCGACTCAGTATTAAATATTGCTCCATTCGAAAACTACGATGCAAAAAAAGAAAAATTTACATGCTACCTAGAACGATTTGATAACCACCTTGCTGTTAAAAATGTCACCGATACATCAAAAAAAGCACAACTTCTGTGTGCATCAATTGGGTCAATTCATTACAATAACTTATCAGCATTCTTGGGGCCAAATCACCAAGTCAAAGATGTACCGTACGAAGACCTTGTCGACAATTTCAGAAAAATGCTCGCACCAAAAACCAACAGTGTTGTGGCTCAACATTATTTTTTATCGTGTTATCAAGCTGAGAAAGAATCTGTCGCCGAGTATGTTGCCACATTACAAAGAAACTTAGCAGATTGTAATTTCCATGTAGAGTGTTCGTGTAAACAAAAGGTATCGGTTGCCGAAATTTTTCTTCGGGCACAATTTATTCGAGGTTTAAGAGACAATTATATTCGAGAACAATTACTGCAAACGGATGTTACCAAATTTCATGACATTGTGGACAAAGCGGTTGTGTTAGAAGGGTCGCGCATTCAAAGCAAAGAACTAATGAAACAAACAAACCCTTCGGACGTGTCGGAAAGCGGAAGTGACGTGAACAAACTGTCGCAGGTTCGCCATTCTCGGTCCCGCCGTGAGAAAAGTCGAAATCGTCCCCGTAATCGCGACCAAATATCAAATTATCGTAGTAAATCGATGTCTCGCCGTTCCTTGTCGCGTTCATCATCATCACGGGACTATCGAAATCAGCCAAATAGGACAAAAGTAGATTATCGAGCACTTGGAATTGAAAATTTGTGCTTCAATTGTGGGAAAAATAACCATAAATCTAGTGAGTGCCGCACCGATCGAAGAAATCTCTATTGCGAGTCCTGTAAAAGAAACGAGCATATCGCTAAAGTTTGTATTAAAACGCACTTAAGTCAAGCAGCTGACAGTAAGCAGGTTTCAAATGAAGATGATGCAGTTTATTCATACGGAGTCAATATTATTCAACCCTTGTTCGACTTACTAGAAGTCAATCCTGATTCAAGAAAGTATATGGTTACAGTTCTCATAAATAATAAACCGCACAATATGGAAGTCGACTCAGGAGCGAAGTTTTCTATCCTCTCAGAAGATGAATTTTTCAAGCTCAACCTCGGAATTGCAATTCAACCAGCTAATGTAACATTCAGAACATTTTCAAAAGATCTTGTTCCATGCAAAGGCAAAGCTAAGGTTAATGTCAAATATAAAAATAAATCTCTCTGCGCTGATCTGTACATTGTGCCACAGGGTCACGATTCCCTAATTGGACGTGAATGGATAAGAGGTCTAGATCTTGAATTAAAAGAAATTGACGATGAACTGACTCAACATACCACTTACCAGCCGGCTCCTGCCTCAGACGTGTCACCAATGCTTCAAGTTGATGTTTTTCGAGAATTTGAAGACATTTTTCAAGAAAAGATAGGTTGTGTTCCAAATTTGCAAGTGTCACTTACTCTACGAAAAGATGCCAAACCAATTTTTATCAGAGAACGCGATGTTCCATACTCCTTACGAGAACAAGTTGAAAAAGAATTGGACGCACTTGAGCATTCAGGTATCATTACCCCTGTTTCCACAAGTGACTGGGGATCACCCCTTGTTGTAATACCTAAGCATGATGGAGGTATTAGAATCTGTGTTGATTACAAAACTGGAGTGAATGAAAGGTTAGAATCAGCCAATTTTCCGATTAGAAGAATTGAAGATGTTCTCAATAGCTTGCGTAATTCCAGATACTTCTGTAAGTTAGACTTATATAAAGCATATTTACATTTGAAAGTCGATGAAGAGGGAAGTAAAATTCAAACAATTTCCACACACAAAGGAACATACAGAATGAACAGACTTAGTTTCGGAATAAAGACTGCTCCTTCGGAATTTAATCGTATCCTGTCACAACTTCTGCGTGGACTTCCAAACGTAGAAGCATATTTCGATGACATCATTGTCCATGCCGCTACTAAAGATGAATGCATTTTAAATTTGCGAATGTGTTTGCAAAGATTGTCAGAACATGATTTGCATCTAAACAGAAACAAATGTTCGTTCTTTCAAACAAAAACTGAATATTTGGGATACGTTATCGAATATAACAAAATAAGCAAATCGCCAGAAAAGGTTCGAGAAGTGTTAGAAATGCCACGTCCTTCGAATGTGGAAGAATTGCGACAATTTCTGGGCATGGTAACATACTACTCGCGATTCATCCCTAATTTTTCAACAAAATGTTACCCTTTACGACGGTTGATGTGCAAGAACCAGCGATATTTTTGGACCGCTGCGTGTGAATCAGCTTTTATCAACCTTAAAACAGAACTGTGCAGTGAACGTGTTCTCATACCATACGATCCAGCGCTGCCGCTTATCCTTACAACAGATGCCAGCCCCAGCGGAGTAGCTGCAGTACTTAGTCATTCAATTGATGGAAGTGAAAAGCCAATAGCGTATGCTTCACGGCCACTGACCCATTCCGAACAAAATTACAGCCAGTTGGACCGCGAAGCTTTAGCCATAGTATTCGCCGTGACTAGATTCTATAATTACGTTTATGGAAGGAAATTTTATTTAATCACTGATAATGAATCTCTTACCAGAATTTTTGGCCAAAATCGGGCATTGCCACAAATGACGTCAGCGCGCTTACTTCGATACGCATCATTCTTATCTGGATTTGATTATACAGTAAGATTCAAGAAAGGTAAAGACAATGAAAATGTTGATTGCTTGTCTCGCGCCCCAATTGTTCAAAAACAGAAAACATTCGACACGTACATCAATCAGGAAGTTGATGATTTATACTCTGAAACTTTATTTCAAATTTCAAATATTTCTATTACCGCTGATATCATCTTACAAGAAACCACAAAGGACTCAGAATTACAAGCCATCATTAAAGAACTTCGAACAAAATCGGTAGATTCGTCGTTTACCCTTTCTCGTGGTATTTTATTTCGAGCCGATAGGGTTGTTATACCGAAAACTCTTCAAGCCTCTATTCTCCAGGAATTACATGCGACACACATAGGCATAACAAAAATGAAGCAACTAGCTAGACGTTACGTCTATTGGGTTGGATTAGATCGTAACATAGAAGAACTTGTTAGAAGTTGTCAAGAATGCGCTAAACTGCGCAACAACCCACCGAAAGTTATCGTACACCCGTGGGATCCACCGAAGACCAACTGGGAACGTATTCATGTGGATTATGCTGGACCGTTCCAAGGACATCATTTCTTGGTGTGTGTTGATGCGAAGTCAAAATGGGCTGAAATCCGTATTGTACGAGACGCACCTACAACTGGTTCCACTATTGCTCTTTTAGAAGACATTTTTTCATTTCGTGGATATCCTGAAATATTTGTATCGGATAATGCTACAATATTTACAAGCACTGAATTCAAAGAATATTGTTCTACACATGGAGTGTCACAAAGATTTATTGCCCCCGGTCATCCCGCTACTAACGGGTTAGCTGAGCGGAACATGCAAACCTTCAAGAATCGCCTGAAATCAATTTCAGAAGAACCAGCGAGTTTATCGCGGAAAGTTCAAAAAATCATGTTCAAATACCGGGCCACTCCTCTTGCATGTGGCTGAACTCTATTACGGCCGCAAGATCAGAATCCAATTGGACGCAATTTTTCCAAATCACTCGCAGAAATCACAGCTTGTGAAAAACCATGTTCGTTTCTTATCAGTAGGGGAGAGAGTTCAAATCCGCATGTTTCAACAAAATAGAGAAATCTGGGAATGTGGGTACGTCACAGAAAGATTGGGCTCTTGTCACTACCTTGTGAAGATAGACTCGGGACGTATTATCAAACGCCATATTAACCAGTTATGTTCCACCTGTGTAACTCACCAAGACTTCAAGGAATCACATTCACAAAAACATTCCAACGCAACATATGTCACATTTGATGTTCCTAGATTACCTAGTCGAAGTGTTGAAGAAGAACTTCCAGAGATGCCAAATAACGCACCAACACCAAACAGAGACCAACAACCAGGCTTACCTATTCTAAGGAGGTCTGAGCGTGCCAAGAGACAACCTGTATTTTTAAGAGATTATGAATTATAACTTTATTTTTCAAATTAATGTATCTTTAAGTTTAAGCTAATTTTGTGTTCCAAAGCAATAGGATAGTATTAAGTGGGGGAGAACTGTGGTATCCTCAGTAGAAACACAGCTTTAGCTGTAGTAGTAAGTTGCTAACTTCACTCGGAAGAAAATGGTTGCGTTACTCATAGCGTTACTTTCAAAGTTACTTTTTGTAGTGTATTAGAATAATGTATATGTAAAATGATAAAGTACAAAATAAACGATATAACAAATGTGTACAATTACAACACCTACATATGAAGGTTAATTAAATGTTCATTGAACCTCCATATGTATGTATTTTGTACGTTCATATGACTGTTCAATATATCTCCATATGGATGTAAAATGTTTATCCACCTGGAGGTCCTATGGACATACTATGAAGATTTTTCCGTGACGGAATGATATATCCAATGCACCTCCATCCTTGCTTCATAATATTAAATATGGATGTTCGATGCACCTCCGGTATCCATGGTTGGTGTGTACATTTCATATCCACTGGATATGCTTGTGCTGTGTGGGCTATATCGCTTCTATATTCTCTCCCTCATGTGTATTTAATTTTTTTGATTTAAACGTGGGCCTGGATGAGGTTCGAACCTACGACTAACTTTGCTGTTACTTACAAAGTCGGCGACTCTTGTAGTTGTGCCACAGAAGTTCTTGTATATCATTATTATTTCAGAGTTATAAGTACATTGGTTTGATCGTCTTTTGTCCAAATAATATTTAGTTAATTTTTTTTGTATTTTTTATTGGTGATCAGTGTATGTTGTTAATGTCAAATTATTATTATTAATGTAAATTTGATATATAAAACAATATGCCGAGAAATAAAAGGAATAGTACTTGGCGTTGGGCGACGTACCGAAGTACATAAACTATATGGGGATATAAATCTTGTTTTACAGAACCATTTATTCATAAAACACAATGAATAACGACGACTGCTGATAATCATATTAATTTATCTTTGGATCAATCTTCAAGAACAAATAGTGATACTGTATCTACATTTCATTCTGATGAGCTTACAGATCAAAAATCGTTTTCGGATAAATTGCGTGAATGGGCAGTAAATCGAAATATTGAATGAATTCAACTGTCGAAATTACTAAAAATATTAGTACACATTGGTCATCATAAGAAACTGCCATTAGACGCAAGAACATGAGCATTAAAGTATTATTTGTATATTTTTGACAAAGGGAAGTCTGTATCGGAAATCTTTATTTATGTTTTATCAATTTATATGTATCTAGATACTATGACAAAATATAAAAGTTATATGTATTTGCATATATATAATTTTTTATTTAGTTGATTTAAATAATATATATAAAAAAATCCAGTGCCACGTAATATTTTGGTTTTGTAAATTACAATTTTTATGTAAATTTTTTAGTAATTTTACGCATTTTTGAAGTAGTTCTTCAGATATACTCCATTTATCATTTCTATTATCTAGATTATTTCACATTATCTATTATCTGTTATCTATAAAGAATTTTAATTTTTTATCTATTATCTAACACTAGATAATTTTCTAAAGAAAAAAATTTAACTGTATATAACTTAAAAATCATCTATTTTCAACACTGGCTGTATTGATGTGTT
This sequence comes from Aquatica leii, assembly GCA_035610365.1. Lineage (NCBI taxonomy): Eukaryota > Metazoa > Arthropoda > Insecta > Coleoptera > Lampyridae > Aquatica > Aquatica leii. The sequence goes on from CM069438.1 coordinate 14,823,513, forward strand.
ATCGAATAAAGCAATTATACTGTATGTATACTATATATAGTAGCCATAGATTCTGTACAGGATACGCCTGTACAGACAAAAGTTATAAATTTTTGGTTATAATTACTATTTATATATATTATTGACAAAGAGAAGTCTGTATGTGGTCTGTATCGGAAATCTTTACTTATGCTATATTGATGCGTTATCAAATAAAGCACTGATACTGTATGTACCCTATACATAGAAGCCATAGATACTGTACAGAATACATATACAGACGAACTTTATAGTTACTATACAGATTAAATACAGAACATATCTGTAAAGAAATATTTATTTATACTATTTAGTTTCTATATAGTTAAATTATTTATCGACTAATCTTTATAGATTAGGTACAGATCTATACAGTTCACGGAAATCTGTATCGGCTGGTTATACGGGTACCAAGAATGCTGTAAACTTGCAGCAAGTTTCGTAAACTTAGCAAGGAAAAAGCAAGCTGAAAGCGAACTTGCTGTAAGTTTACATGCTATCTGGGAATACTCTTGGCTAATGCCGTTGGTAATAATTAGTTTCTGACGCAAGCTTCGATGACTGGGAAATACATGTTTGTATAGTACCACAAACAACTATATAAGCCCGATTTTAATGCATTAAAAGAGTTCTCTAACAGCTACATAACTGCGGAATTTTTAGCTACTTAAACGCTTCATGGAGGCTTTAGTTTTTCCACAAGCCACTTAAAAGTGTTATAAAGAGTAACTTTAAAAGCTAAAGTAGTTTTAAAACAGCCGGTTTTAGCTATAATTTGCTCACTGGGGAAGCCTATATTCCCAGTGGTAGTGATGGCAAGAAAAAAAAGAAAAGATGGGAATTTTATGATGCCATGTCCTTAAAAAAAGATGGCAAGAAGAAAAAGAAACGATGGAATATCGTCCAAATACCGCAAACTTATCACCAAGGCAGAATTCAGTTGGAGATAGAGAATCACTACAGTCATCACCAGCCACAACACCAGAGCCTGGCAGAATAAAGAAAAAAAGGGTACACAGTTCAACAAGTGGTGCAGATGCTGCCATAATAGATGTTTTAAAAACAATTAATGCACCTCCCCCTACACAATCAGATAACATAAATCCTATTTGTCGCAGAATATCAGACGTGCTCAATGTTATGCCTCAGAGAGAACGTACAATGCTTGAAATAACATTGATGCAGACTGTGTATGATGCTGCAAAAGATTACATGTAACATAATATAAGATAATGATGTAGGTATTATATTTATTTATTCCACTGGAATGAAAAGGCACCTTCAGAGAGAAAATATAAAGTTAATTGCTCTCTCATTATGCACACATTTCGTGTATACATGTTACTACCAACACGTTGTATTTTGACAAAATTAGTTGCAGGTTCTGCGTTGCGCCATGCCCCATCCATAACTTGGCCTGTTTGCTCTTCACAATCGACAGAAAATGTAGACAAGTAGCGCTGTTCTCAGTGTTGTAAATAGATAATTTTTAAATTATATAGATACAGATACATTTTTTTTCTTGCAAGAATTATCTAGTATTAGATAATAGAAAAACTATTTAAACTTTATATAGATAACAGATAATAGATGAAATAATCTAGTTAGTAATAACGATAGATAGAGTTCATTTGAAGAACTACTATGGAATGTGGAAAATTACTGAAGAAAAACATACATATTGTAACTTGAATTTTACGGAACACTGGATTTTTATAAATTTTATTTTAATAATTTAAATAAAAAATTATATATATACAGATACATATAACTTATATATTTTAGATAGTATATAGATACATATAAATAGATAAAAAATATGAATCTAGATTAATTTATCTATATAAATTTATATAGATAATTTACAACACTGGCTGTTCTCTGCTTACATGTGATTGCCTAACGATTAGCCAATTGTGTAAGCAAACTGCAGCTTTAATAATACTTTCAGTAGTCTGTAAACTTGCTATGATAGGCTTTCTAAAAATTCTCCATTGTGCAGCAAAAACATCAAAAGTATTTTTAAGACGTGCTCTGCATAATCTAAAATTCTAACACATTCTTAAGTAATTAAAATGCTTCTCTTTATCTACAAGTCGCATCTCTGGTAACAAATTACAAAATACCCCTTGACTTTTACGATTTTTAAAAATATCTCTTGTCCAGACCTTTCTTTTAATAATTTTTCGGTTAGTTCTTCTTAAATATAATACTAGAAGAAGCACAATATTTATCTTTTGCACATAAGCAGTTCTAGCAATTTCACTATTTATATTCATTGTTCGTAAGTTAGAAGGTTAAGTACATAAACAAAAGTATTAGTCATTTAAAAAGCTGTATGACGTCACATAATTTGCACGACGTCGGGCAAAAGCTGAAGTTTTTTTAACTTCTTCCGACATCGTATGGAAGTTAATTTTAGTCGGACTGTTTTACCGCCGTAATAATTTTTGAATAGTTTAACCAATAGGAAGCCGTATAGTACAATCGGATGTCGGACACAAAAAGGTAAATTAAAACTGCATTGCATTGAACACTGCCAAGATTCTGTGGTATGGCAGACACTTTCTAGCAGATAATAAAAGCACACTGTTTTTACACAAAACTGAAAAAGATTTACGGAAATATGGGAGAAAAATCAACAAAAATTTGTCGAATTTGTTCACTAGAAATAGTAGGAACCGAGCAGTATTACTTTCTGAATAATGACAATAAGTTAATGCTACAATTCAAATTGTTGAATTTTCTACCAAACATTGTAAGTACAACTGATTATATTCCATCAAGTAACATTATCTTTCTTACAGGATCTAAGCATCACACCAAATCCAATTGCATGTAACAGTTGTATGATTGCTATCGAAGAAATATATGAATTCAAGCAACTCTGTATACAAACCGAAACGACTGTAAGAAACTTAGGTATAATTAAAGAGGAGTTGCGAGATGATAACATTAAAGTCGAACTTACAAACTTGCAAATCATTAGTGATAACGACTTGGAAGTCAATAAGGATATACCTGTATGTTTTGAGGAACCTTCTCAAACAAAACTATATTATTGCTACAACTGCAATTTCAATTCTAACAAAAAAATTAGTTTAATTCAACACCTGCAAGTGCAACACACTGGCAGAAAACCACTTAAATGCAATATATGTGATTACTGCTGTACCACCAACTATCTTTTAAAAAGGCATATGCGTAAGCACACTGGTGAGAAACCATTTAAATGCAATGTATGTGATTACTGTTGTAATAATAGGGCAAGTTTAAACAAGCATGTCTATAGGCACACTGACGAGAAACCATTTAAATGCAATGTTTGTGATTACAGTTCTAGCCGAATGAAAAATTTAAAAATACATATGTATAAGCACACTGGTGAAAAACCATTTAAATGCAATATATGTGATTACTTTTGTACCGCCAACTCTAATTTAACAAGGCATATGCGTATGCACACTGCTGAGAAACCATTTAAATGCAATATATGTGATTACTGCGGTACCACCAAGTGGTGTTTAAGAAACCATATTATGCGTAAGCACACTAGTGAAAAACCATTTAAATGCAGTGTTTGTGATTACTGTACTAAACAAAAGAAAACTTTAAAAACACATATGTATAAACACACTGGTGAAAAACCATTTAAATGCAATATATGTGATTACTGTTGTACCGTCAGCTTAAGTTTAACAAGGCATATGCATATGCACACTGGTGAGAAACCATTTAAATGCAATATATGTGATTACTGCGGTACCACTAAATTCGGTCTAAAACTGCATATGTATAAGCACACCATTGAAAAACCATTTAAATGCAATATATGTGATTACTGTTGTATCTTCAACTATTCTTTAACAAAGCATATGCGTACGCACACTGGTGAAAAACCATTTAAATGCAATATATGTGAATACTGCTGTACCACAAACTGGTATTTAAGAAAGCATATTATGCATAAGCACACTCGTGAAAAACCATTTAAATGAATTGTTTGTGATTACTGTTATACCACCAAATTGGGTTTAAAAGTGCATATGTGTATGCACATTGGTGAGAAACCATTTAAATGCAATATATGTGAATGTTGCTGTACCACCAAAGTGTATTTAAGAAAGCATATTATGCATAAGCATACTGGTGAAAATCCATTTAAATGCAATGTTTGTGATTACTGTACTAATCAAAGACAAACTTTAAAAACACGTATGTGTAAGCACACTGGTGAAAAACCATTTCAATGCAAATATGTGATTACTGTAGATGCCAATTGTATCTTTTAAAGACTCATATGCATAAGCATACTGGTAGATAACAAATGAAATGCAATATTTCACATAATTTGTCAAGGATATGTGGGCAAAGTTTTTCTGCGCGACCTTCTAAATACATTGGCGTAGTAAAACGCCAATTATTGTATTATTATAAAAAACAGTGACGTAACATTAAAGGGTTTAACTTAGTCGTTGAGTGAAGGAATTCTATAGTGTATAGTTTGTAACACGCTGAAAATTTAAACGGCAGAAATTTGATTTATAGTGGCGCCATCTGTGTTTTGTAGGTACAAACACTATATTTAAATGTTTTGGCGGTCATTTAAATATTTAAGGTGATGTTAAAAATTCGTTCGTCGCCCTCTGGGATTTTCAATTTTTGCTAGATTGCTGCTGTAAAGCAGGATTGTCCAGAGAAAACGACTTATATTTCAGTGGTAAATTTTGACATTGGTATTTACGCTGATTTTCGTAAGGGATCATTTTGGAATTTTTCACCACATTGCACCTTCAACCTGTCTCGTACACCTGGGGCGAAAAACAATCTCAATCAAACATAGTAAGTAATACTTTCAAGTATTATAATTAATATACTTATTATACAATTCAATCGATTTAATTGCACGTTTTTACTTCTTCGCCTTAGACGTTGCATTGGGAAGTTGGTTCGGCTAAAATCAACTAGAGTAGAGTAGATAAATTAAGCGGCCCAATCTATTACCTCCTGGCTTCAGTATCTCCAACGACAATCTACGTAGGAAACTTGCCCGAGACCTCTGACCTGTTCGGTGTACCAAGCTTAGCCCTTGAACAACCTGTATCAAACTAGATAAGTAAATGTAATTGATTTTAGTTATAAGTTACATTACTTACGTCGACCGATTCTTCTCTTAATTATCTAAAAATGAATCACCATTATGAATATTATTATTAAAGTTATCTTGTTTTACTTACGGTATATATTAATAATCGTTCATTTACTCCGTGCAATTAGGGTTTAAGGTCACATTTATAGTTTTCATTTTTTTTTTGTGGTTATATGCATTATATTATAAGTCAATTTATAAGTAGTTGTGAACGTGTCTCATCGGAACTACTGTAACAAAATATCTACCGTGCTACCGTTACAATATCCAGTAGCGCACGATTATTATCGGAATTTGGGTCCGGCTTTACATTAATTAATTAATTATTTGTTTTATGTACAGGTTAAGCAAACAAGTACTTGGGTGTGTTAACTCTTTTAATGTATTATTTTTTGAACTTATTTAATTTAGGCACAGACAGGAGCGCTGTGAGAGGATCCAGGCCTGATCGTGGTCGGCAATTGTTTTTTTGTTAACTAAATTATATGACATTTACCGCTAATTTTATCCTTTTTGCGGTTGTAATTGAACGAGGAACTGAGTAAACCCTAGTATTACGTTTTTTTGTTGGTTATGGTATATTAATTATAAAGTTTTTATTTATCTGTCCACAATTTATGATAGGAATAAACATATTTGTTGCGGTTTATTCGTCAACTTGTTTCTTTCCCCTTTATGCCAGTTAGTGGAACTTGATTGCATTAGAGCAGGTCCTGTTGCGTCAAGGTGTGTGCGCATCGCTGGGTAGACTTGCTGGCGCCCCATAAAATAACTGTTTTACCCGCACCCCCCTCCACTTGAGTCGGCCGGAGCCACATACTTCCACTACGAGAAGAGAGAAAACTCGTCTTCGATAGGAGAAAGCGTTTCAAGTTAAAGTATAGGCTAGAATGGAATTATGGTTGCCTAAGCTATGTAATCTTCAGTTGTAAATTGTAAAATAAAGCAGTCTCAAACTAAAATAAATACTGTTTATTGTATCACTTTCTATAGAAGCGCATATGTATAAGCACACTATTGAAAAACCATTTAAATGCAATATATGTGATTACTGGTGTACCACCAAATTGGGTTTAAAACTGCATATGTATAAGCACACTGGTAAAAAACCATTTAAATGCAATATATGTGAATATTGCTGTACCACCAAAGTGTATTTAAGAAAGCATATTATGCATAAGCATACTGGTGAAAATCCATTTAAATGCAATGTTTGTGATTACTGTACTAACCAAAGAGAAGCTTTAAAAACACATATGTGTAAGCACACTGGTGAAAAACCATTTCAATGCAAATATGTCATTTCTGTAGCAGCCAATTGTATCGTTTAAAGACTCATGCGTAAGAATACTGGTAAATAACGAATGAAATGCCATACTTTACGTAATTTGTAAAGGATATGTGGGCAAAGTTTTTAACGTGTCTTGGGTTCCTTTCAAGATACGGAATTTTTTTGTAAAAAATAATTCTAGGCAGGATTCATACCTAGGACCATATATGGAATTCACTTTCAATTATAAATCAAATATCTAATAAACTGTTATTGTTAGAAAAAAATTTTATTTGAATAAGTTGTTAAAAAGAATTAACTATAAGAAACTAAAAATAATTCGAATAATTTACATACGTACGAAATTATATAAGAAAAACTGTTAAAAATGGAGTTTACACTTCCGGTTTCTTTATCAGAGCCATTAATAGAACCGAGAGAATATGAAAAGTCAACTCCATACCAAATTTCAAGTTACTAGGACTTTTGGTTCGAGAGTTTGCACCGCATATGCATATATTGCGAAATGTATGAAAATTTTTATGCAGATAAGAGATAAAGATAACAAAAGTGTTTTGTTGAAAATAACAAAGGTTTTTGAAGTTGTCTCTTCTATTCCGGAGCTCAAAAGGCAACATGTGCAGGCTACAGGTGTTGGTGTTTCTCTTGAAACAGTACGAAAGAGACTTCGTACACGAAATTTATTTAGCAGAAGACAGTTAAGGGTTCCCGAGTTAACCAGAGAGAACAAAATTAATCGGCTAAATTGGTGTCTCGACCACCAGAACTGGACAGTTAAAGATTGACAAAATGTCTTTTTTTCGGATGAAACCAGAATTGGTCTGAGATCAGATGACCGTCGAATTCGAGTCCATGTAGACAAGCTAGACTGCAAACGGCCAGATCTGTCCCTAAATACAAACGAGGAACAGTAATGTTCTGGGGCAATATCATGATAGGAGATAAAACTCCTTTGGTTCCACTACGCCAGAGTTTAACAGATCCTAGGTACGTTGATTTGGTGCTAGAACCAATAGTTAGGCTGTGGAGAGGTGCAGTGGGAGACAATTCCGTCTTTATGCATGATAATGCCCCTCCACATACCAGCCGAGTTGCTACAGAATTTCTAGAAAGAGATGCTGTGACGGTTCTAGAATGGCCTGCCTCTTCACCAGACGTGAATCCCATTGAGCATGTGTGGGACTGTGTTAAAAAAGGGATTAGGGCTAGAAGAAATGCTCCAGGAAATGTGGAACAGCTTATTTATTTGAAATGGATTTGTTAAATCTATTTTCTATTTTGTATGTTAAATATAAATGTGTAACTATTTTCTATTTAAAATAGATTTGATTCGACAAAAGACATTTTGTAGATTACATTCGGTGCAGAAGGAAGTTTGACAACATCTGGATTTTAGAATTTTTCATTTTTTTTCTTGAGCGTACGTGTGGTGAATACTGTGGTGAAATGGTGATGAACCATGGTGAACCGTGAACGTTAAAACGTTGGTCACGTGTAGTAAACGAAACGATAGCTGCATCTCTTAAGACCATGTTACTATTCTGATTATTCTGTGCATACATTATTGCACATGCATGTTGTTCTTGTTTGTTTTTTATCGCTTGAATGTAAATAATACATGCTGAAATTAAATTTTGTAATATGTCGAAATCAGATGATAACAATGAAATTGATGATGATGTTGAAGATAGTGACGAATTATTACCATTGATTTTAAACGGAAATTTTTTTAAAATAAAAAGTGATGGAAACAAAATTAGTGTACAGTGCATCACTTGCAGTAGAATTATTAAAGGACAACTCAATTCGACCACAAATTTTAGAAACCATCTGTATTTGAAGGTCAAGTAAAAGTTGCTGTCACATTTTTAGCAACAAATTCAATGGGTACTTGTAGATAAAAAATCATAGTATCGAAGAGTATAACAACTATAAAGATAGTAACTATGTACACTCTAGAAAAAAAACTGAATGATACAAGAAAATCTAATTTCAAAAAATGCATTTGGTTGATGTATTAGTACACATTTAAATAGCGTATAAATTACAGATTGATGATAATTTTACCAGAAAGAGTGGAGCATTAGCCTGCAAAAGATTTCTGCGAAGTCATACTTATGATAAAATAGCCAGCATAATAAATGAAATTCATAAGCAATTTATTGATAAACAAAGAACAACAATTATAAAAACTGTTACTGATAATGCATCAAATATAGTGAGAGCATTCAAAGAATCCCAGAAAACTACTGATACAGTCGATGAGGGTCGTGTTTTGAAGGTGATTGACTGAGGACGTGTTTAATAGTATTGCGGAGTTTTGTGTAATTTAAAGTGATTTACAGCAATTAATTGACGTGTGCGTGTTGAGGATTGTGAAGTTGAAGAAATGATTAGAAGTACAGTTTAAATGTGAGTAGTAAATAAGTACATTAAAATTATGGCTAAGAAGATATAGGTGGCTCAGATAACGTGTGCGAATGCGAGCGGATATCGTGGACTAGTTTAAAGGTCAAGCGCGCGCTTTTGATAACAGTGAAGTATAAACTTTTATTTATATACTTTTTCTAATATTTGTGGCGGGCTTTAATTAAATACAATTAGAAAGAAGAATCATAATAACAATAAATTTAAAAAAATTAATAAAAAAAAAATTAAATAAATAACTAAATTTAAAAAAAAATAAATAAATAAGTAATAAAAAAAGGGGGAAAGAGATGAATAAAAGAGAGAGAGGAAGAGGAAAAAGAAAGGCAACAAATATTTGAAAAAGGAAAGAAAACAATAAGATCACCAGACATTAAAAAGATATCGGAGGAGAGCGAAGGAAAAACCTCAAGAACAGAAGGAGGAAGGAAAGAAATGGAGGAGTTAAAAGAATTAATGAGAGAAATGATGAAACAGATGGAAGAAAATATGCAAGGATTAAGACAAGAAATCAAAGAAATGAAAAAGAAATGGGAGAAAGAGAAAAGAAATGGGAGAAAGAAAAAGAGAAACTGGTGGAGAGAATAGAAAAACTGGAGAAAAAAGCGTAAGACGAGGAAAGATAGAAAAGAAAGAATAATATTGTGATAAAGGGGTGGAGAAGTGAAAAACCACAAAAAGATTTAGCAGTGATGCTGGAAGAAAAATTAAATGTAAAAGTAGAGGTGAAAAAAGTGACAGTAATAAACAAAGAGAAGAAAAATGAGATGGTGGTGGCGGAAATCGGAGGATGGGAGGAAAAACAGAAGGTAATCGCGGAGAAGAAGAAATGAAAGAATACAAGAATATATATGTCACGATTTGACATGGGCTGAAAGAAGAGTGCAAAGAGAAATAATGAACATAGCGGTGGAAAAAAGAGCGGAAGGAAAAAGAGTATGGGTAGGGTACAGAAAAATGGAGATAGACGGAGACAGATACATATGGAACGACAAGGATTGGGACTGAGCAGAGAAAGGGGAGAGAAATTGGGGAACCAAAAGGCAAAAAACTAAAGGGCAAAAGAGGGGTGGTAAAGGAAAGAAAGTTGACGAAATGGCAAAGAAAAGGAATAATGAGAGATGGAAATGGAAAAGAAAAAGAAGGAAGAAAAAAAGAAAATAATGAAGAAGCACAGGGGGAGGTGAGTGAGCTGAGAGTATTGTTTTGGAACGTAGCGGGAATAAAAAACAAGAAACATGATTTCTGGAAGTACATCAAGGAACAGGATGTAGTGGGATTACAGGAAACATGGATGGAAGAAAAAGAATGGGAGTGGTGGGAAAAAGAGTTGCCGGAGGAATTTGAGTGGGTGGTGCAACATGCAGAAAGAGAAAAGAAAAAAGGGAGAGCAAAGGGGGGTATAATAACGGGAATAAGAAAAAATGGTTGAGCCAGGAAAAGAAAGAGAAAGTGCAACAGAGAAGAGGAGTTGTAGAAAGGAACATACAGTGGGGAAAAACAAAAATAAAAGTAGTGACGGTTTATAGCAGTAGAATGAAAGAGACAAGGAAAAACATAGAAGAGATGATAGAAGAGAGGGAAGAGGCATTGATAATAGTAGGAGGGGACTTTAACGCAAGAATAGAGGAAGAGGGGGGAATACAAGAAAGAAAAGTGACGGGAAAGAGACAAACAAAGGACAAGGTAATAAATAAAGAGGGAGAAGAACTGCTGGAATTGTGCAACGAAAAAGGGTGGGAAATAATGAACGGGAACAGAGAAGAAGATGGAAAGGGGGAATTTACGTACATAGGAGGAAGGGGAGAATCAATAATAGATTTTGTAATGACAAATGAAGAGGCCGCAGAAAAGGTAAAGACATTTAAGATGGGAGAAAGGGTAGAGTCAGACCATCAACCACTGGAATTGACAATGGAAGGAAGGGAAAGAGAAGAGAGAGAGGAAGAGGAGAAGTACATAACTAAAAAAAAACTGGACAGAAGAGGGTATAAAAGATATAAAGAGAGAATAGGGAAAACGGTATGGATAGGGAAGGAATTACAAGAAAGTGTAGAGGAAATGAAAAAGATGATGGAGAAAGCAACAGAGAGAGTCAGATTTAGAAAATGAAAGGGGGAGAAAACAGGATGGAAGAAATGGTGGGATAAGGAATGCAAGGAAGCAAAGAAAAATGCAAGAAGAGCATTAAGACAGTGGAAAAAGGGAGGAAAGAAAAATAAGAATACAAAGAAGCAGTAAAAATATACAAAAAAACATGCGACAGAAAGAAGGAAGAAAACAAAAAGAAACAAGAGGAGCAGATCAAAGGAATAAAAACGGAAGATGTATGGAAATACCTAAAGAAACAGAGGAAAAAAACATGACGACAAAGGGAATAAAAATTAAAGAATGGGAGATATATTTTCGGAACCTGTTGGGAGGGGAAGAACAAAAGCAGAAAAAAGAAAAGACGCGGTAGTAAGACAAGAAGAAGGAGATAGGGATAGAATAAATGAAGAAGAAGTAATGGAGGCGATAAAGAATATAAAAAAAGGAAATGCGACAGGAGAAGATGAGATACAAGGAGAAGAGTGGATATACGGGGGAGAAAGTGTAGCAAAAAGGATGACGGAAATACTAAACAAAATATGGACAGGGGAAGGATTTCCAGAGAGATGGAGAGAGGGAATAATATGCCCAATCCATAAAAAAGGCGAAAAAAATAAAGTCAAGAATTATAGAGGGGTAACATTATTGAGCACGGCATACAAATTGTACGCGACAATACTGCAAGAAAGACTACAGAAGGAAATAGAGGAAAGAAGTTTGGTACTAGACGGACAAGCGGGATTCAGAAAAGGAAGAAGGGCGATAGACAACATATATATACTGAAACACTTAGCGAATAAAGAACTAGAAAAAAAAAGAGGGAAAATGGTGGCACTATTCGTAGATCTAAAAGCTGCTTTTGACAAAGTGAATAGGGAAAAGCTGTGGAAATATATGAAAAGAAAAAAAATCAATGAAAGATTAATACAAAGAATAGAGGAAATCTACGAAGAAACGAGGAGCAAGGTTAAAGTGAATGGGGAAGAGAGTGAGAAATTCATCACAGAGAGAGGGTTGAGGCAGGGATGTTCACAGAGCCCAAGCCTATTCTCAGTATATACGGGGGATCTGGAAGAGACAATGAGAGGACAACAGACAGGAGGGATAGTGGTAGGGAAAGCTAAGGTATGGTCGTTGGCGTATGCGGATGACATAGTGCTGGTGGCTAAGGAGGAAAAGGAAATGAAAGAGATGATGAAAACGCTAGAAAAATATATGAAAAAAAAAGAAATAGAAGTAAACACGGAGAAAACAAAGATAATGATATTTAGAAAAGGAGGGGGGAAAAGAAAAAGAAAGGAGTGGATATGGAGTGATGAGAAAGTGCAACACGTGAAGGAATTTACATACCTGGGCTACACGATGAAACAGGATAATAAAGAGGGAGAACACATAAAGGAAAGGGTGAAGAAAGGAAACAGGCCAATAGGACAATTCTGGGGTGTGGGGGAAAGAGTATTCAAGATGGATATAAAAAAAGAACATTGTTGTTCGAAAAATTAATAAAGGGGGCGGTAATGTATGGTGCGGAAATATGGGGCTGGAAGGAGTGCAGGGAGGTAGAGGGGATACAGGAAAAATACTGGAGATGGGTGTTAGGATTGGACAGGGATACACCGAGGTATATTGTCAGAGAGGAGGTACAGATAGAAAAAATAAGGGCAGGAAAAAGAGCAATAAAATACGAGGAAGAAATGAGGGAAAGAACAGATTGCAAAATTCTGCAAGAATGTTGGAAAGAGATAAAGGGAGGGAAAGTGAAGTACGGGCAGGAGGGCAGAGAAGAGTATTACAAAAGAAACGGGTACAAGAGAGTGAAGAAGTGGAGAGATTAAGAGAAGAGGGAGTAGGGATAAGAGAAGAAATAAAAAGGAGAGATAGAGGCATCGAAAAACAAGAAAGATGGACAAAGATAAAAGAGGGCAGATATAATAGGAATTATAAAGATATCAAGGGTGAAGGAGTGCCGGAATATTTAAAAGATAGAGAGATTAAAAGCAACAAAAAGAAAAAAATGGTAGCAAGGTTCAGATGTGGCAACGAGGAGTTAGGGAACAAATATTGGAAAGAAGAACCAGAAAAGTTGTGCAGGCTATGTGGAGAAGAAACGGAAGACCTTAACCACATGAGAAAGAGATGCAGGGAACTAAGAGAAGAGGTGATGAAAACAGTGGATATCTTAGATGAAAACGGAAAAGGAGCGGAATGGATGGAGGAAGTATGGAGCAGGAGGAAAAAGTTAAGGGGGGAGAAGGGATAAGAAAATGTATTATATATGTATATATAGCACGATCAAATTTGTAAGCCAAATGGCAACGAATAAAGTTAAACTTATATAACTACTGATACAGTCGAAGAGTATAGTGTTCAAAATTTGCTTTGGATGATTCTTTAAAAAAAAGTCATAGAAATTGGTAAGAGCTATAACTTATTCTAAATTAGTTTTATATATGTTTCTTTAATAACAACTTATGAAATTGACAATACTTAATTGTAATGAAGACGAAGATGAAAATCCAATCACAGAGACAATAATAAGTTACTTAAATGATGACATTAATTCTGGGAATAACCTATTTTTACGTGATCACCAGCTATGCGTCAGTCACACATTAAATTTAATAACAACTACAGGCATCAAGCAAGGATATAAAAAATATCCAAATGCGTTTAGTAAGTGCTCTGCATTGTGGAATTTAATTTCATGGTCCCCAAAAGCATGTGGAACTTATTATCAATTGACTAAAAGGTCTCCCACTACACCATCTCCAATCCGTTGGGATTCTGTATTTGATTGCTTACTCAATTTAATGAAAGTGCAAGAGAAACTGAAAGATGTTTATAAAGCCTTAGACTTGCTAGTCTTTAAGGAAAGTGAATTAGAATTCCTTTTAGAATATATCGAAGTCGTTCGACCTTTTGTTGATGCATCAGACAACTTGCAGGGTTCTAAAAACACCTTTTTTGGGGAGCTTATTCCAGAATTGGTACGCATTAAAAAATTGTAACTTCGTATCAATTACGACAATTAAAATTTTGTTCAAACTTAGTTATTTTAAAGGAAAGTTTAGAAAAGAGGTTTAGGGATGCGATGGGCTTCCAAAGAATCTAGAAATCAACTAAAGCATTTATTGCTGAATGAATTAGAGATTTCCTCTAAACGCAAACAAATTTGGTAATGCGACACCTAAAATAACAGAAACTACTAAGCAGTTAAATAACAGCTATTTTCTGTTGATGAAGATTCATCAAACAGCGGTGGTAGTTCAGAATCTGCCAATACCCACAATACTCTGCAGCAGCAAGCCCTACAATATCTTCAAAACAATAAAACATATTTACGTATGTTAGACCAATATCCTGATATCAAACAATTGTTCATTAAATATAACACTACACTACCTTCTTCGGCGCCAGTGGAGAGATTGTTTGCATATGCAGATATGATAATGAGACCAAAGCGAAGGTCTATGAATGATGAAACATTTAAAAAATTGTTACTGATCAAAGGAAATAATTTCATTCTTTAGATGATTTATAATGTGCATTTGAATAAATTCATTTTGCATTTTATAATTTATTTAAAACACCTATTTTCCATTTTCATTTCAAATAACGTTCAATTCCATTTGCATTTTGTATTTTAAATACATTTAACTACCCAGATAACACAAAGACATCTGAAATATATCTTAAAGATGTACATTCTAAGACATAACAGACATCTCTAAAACATCTTTTATTTCCGGAAAGACATCTTTAAGATGTAGAGAAGATATCTTTTGTTGCAAAGATTGATATCTTACAGATAACTTTACAAGACATCTCTAAAATGTCTTTTATTGATATCTTAAAGACATGTTTTTATTATTCACATTACAGCACAAAAAAAGCAAAGATTTGTTCATTGCATGCTTCTTTCCGCACCCACAACTGGATGGATTGTTCAATTTCTTGCCTTGTCGCAAAATATGTGAAATAAGTTAGATTTACACAATGATTTGGCTTTTTTAATTAAATATTAGAGCATTATTTAACCTTAGTCTTAGAAAACTTTTTCTAGTACACAAAATAATAGAGAGATAATAAATGAGCAAAATATAATTAGATATCCCATACACATCTTGTAAGATATAGAAATTAAGTAATAATACCCACCTTCCACCTATTATTAAAGTGGAAACTTTTAAAGTTTTGAAAACTTTTGCCCTTTCTGCCCAACCAACTATAACTAAGGGCTAATTAATTCATTGGTCAATATTAACTTTAGTGCTCTCGACACAAAACTGTAGGCGGTGGAACCACCCACTCTTGCAAGTTCTGTAACCTAAAAACATAAGATAAAGACAATAAAAAGCTATAGATTAATTTAAAAACTGTTTCACCACTTCACCAACACACTTTATCTTTATATCTCCACATGAGCTAAGTTAGCCTTAGTTTTAATTTTCTTCGGATGATGTTAATCTGCTTAGCGAAACACATGAAGTAGCAAAAATGGTTTTTGAATTTAAAAGCTATAGAAACTATTTAAATGTTAAATAAATGAATAACAAAGTGTATGAAATGAAATTTGTAGTGTATTTGGTTCAATGTAAATAAATTGCACAAATTAAAATTACGCAGTAAATTTGTTGTATGTTAGGCACCCCAATAAAAACTTACATCATTTTTAAAGTTTTCTTCCACGAAAACCTAACTGTTTTAGGTTTTCGTGGTCTTAAATGTAGTAACAACTTAATATCCATTTTAGATAATTGAAGGCCTGATGAAGCAGACACAGCAGTCTGTGAAACGTCGCCTACTGAATTTAATCCAAAGAAACTAATTTTCTCCTTACACGTCTTCCTATTGTGAATCTATAATAAATAACGTTAAATTAATGATACAAGGAGAAGGATATAAAAAAATTAATAAAAATATCAAAATCCTCATTCTTACTCTGATATAAAACAGTTTGGAGTTGTAATAAGTTAAGTGTTAATATGTCGTTATTTTCCACTACATCTGCAGCTTTCATACTTCTAGATGCATTATTATGAAAAGAGCTTGCAGGTTCTGAATGTGATTCTTGACTGCTTAGTTTGACTCATTTAGTCTGCATGTACGAGGGGTAACAATAAAGTAAGGTCTCCAACTCTGTAACTTCGCGGAATTCCGCGCTAGGCCAAATCTGGCAACCCCGCCAAGTTCCCTGGTTCCCCCACTACAACCCTGTTGCTGGGCGCGTATACGCCGACAGCTCAGTCTTGGCTGAGCAGCCATCAACAATGGAAGTACCCCTCGCGTCAGCGTCCAATACAGAAAGATACTGTGGGACATTAGAAAAGCTTCGCCGTGCCATTAAGAACAAACGCCCGGGAATGCTGACCAACGGAGTGAAATTTCACCACGACAACGCGCGCCCGCACACAGCCAAAGCGACCCTGGACCTAATCAGGAAATTTGGCTGGGAAATCATTGATCACCCTGCCTACAGTCCCGACCTGGCCCCAAGTGACTACCACTTGTTCCCCGCCCTAAAAAAACATCTCGGAGGGAAGAAGTTTGCGTCGGACGCGGAGGTTCAAAAAGAGGTCAACACCTGGCTGCGCGAAGCAGACGGAAAGTGGTACGATACCGGCATAGAAAAGTACATCGCGCAGATGCGGAAGGTGTTGGAAAAAAATGGCGATTATGTTGAAAAATAGCCAAGATCCTGGCCTTTCAAACGATGTATCATACTTAGTAAATAAATGTCATTTTCTATTAAAAAAAAAAATAGGAGACCTTACTTTATTGTTAGCCCTCGTAATATTTTTGTAAATTGTTTCGTTGCATTGTAATGATAACCGAAAACCTTATAACCTACGTAACTAACACTAAACTTTGCTAATATTCTATTTTAAAAACACTACACAAAAACGCACAGTAGGTTTCCGCACTTTAGTGCAATCAAATAACCAAGTTTAAATAACCGCTTCGATCATTAAACAAGATAAACCCGTAACAGAGCTTTGAAAGGTGTAACACATGTGAACATAACCAACGTAACCTAACATGTCATATTTAATATTGACATGAACGCGTCTCATCATTGGTCCGATTTGAATAGCGCGTCATTTAATGCGCATTCGTTTGTTTGACGTAACCGTCGTCAAACTATTTTTTAAATATTATTACAATGAAAATTATTTGATCTGAACGACCGTAACAAAGATATCTTTGAGATGTGCATTATTTAACATATTACAGATATATTGAAAAAGATATCTTTAAGATATCCTATAAACGTCGTATGACATTCAGATGTTAATAGGATGTAAAAAAGATATCTCTAAAACGTCTTGTGTTATCTGGGTAACCTATCTTGTATTTTCCATCTTTTTTTAATGATAACCAGTGGTGGACAGTAACGAATTACTTGTATTACAAATACTGTATTTAAAATACAATTGTATTTTCTAAATTGTATTTAGATGCAATGCAAAACTGTATTTTGTAATTTGTATTTCAAATACATTGTTTGATGTATTTTGAGTATTTCAATTACATCAATTACTCGAGACTAACGTAAATAAGTAAACTGTTAATTTTTAATTTAAAATCATATCCAACAGTAAAAAAAATGTTTATAAAATTCCATTCAATACAAGTTTATGTTTTTCGGCAATAGTGAAACGTCTATTTCACTAACTAGACGTAGTTTATCATACAAAAAATTAAAAAAATTAGCTTTTTTGAAGGAACATAAATCTTTTTATTAAAAAAAAAGAGTAGTTAAATTTGTCAAGTGAATGAAGATTATTTACACGTTACTTAAGTGTTACAAAGTAATTTGTATTTTTCATTGTAATTGAAATACTATTATACATTTTGTAATTTCGATATTTTGTATTCTATTTCTATATCTATCTGTATCTAGTATTTTAAATACTCTATATTAATATAATCTCTATTTTGTACTTCAATTACCTAATCAGGTGTATTTTGCCCACACCTGATCCTGATGATAACTAACAAAAAATTAAAATTGAAAATGGATTCCATTGAACACTGCCAAAATTCTGTGGTATAGTCGTATGGATAGTGGTATGGCAGACACTTTCTAACGAAGCAACACTGCAACACTGAACAAGATCTACGGAAATATGGGAGAAAAATCAACAAAAATTTGTAGAATTTGTTCACTAGAAATAGTAGAAACCGAGCAGTATTACTTTCTGAATAACGACAATAAGTTAATGCTACAGTTCAAATTGTTGAACTTTCTGCCAAAGATTGTAAGTACAACTGATTATATTCTACCGAGTAACATAAACTTTTTTACAGGATCTAGGCATTACACCAAACCCAATTGCTTGTAACAGATGTATGATTGCTATTGAAGAAATATATGAATTCAAGCAACTCTGCATACAAACCGAAATGACTGTAAGGAAAGAGGAGTTGGAAGCTGATAACATTAAAGTCGAACTTACAAACTTGCAAATCATCAGTGATAATGACTTGGAAATCAATAAAGATGTGCCTGCATGCCTTGAGGAACCTTCCAAAGCAAAACTATATTATTGCTACAACTGCAATTTTAATTCTAACAAGAAGATTATTTTAATTCGACATCTGCAAATGCAACACACTGGCAGAAAACC
The DNA here is from genome assembly GCA_035610365.1 of Aquatica leii. Classification (NCBI taxonomy): domain Eukaryota; kingdom Metazoa; phylum Arthropoda; class Insecta; order Coleoptera; family Lampyridae; genus Aquatica; species Aquatica leii. Next base: position 14,842,120 of record CM069438.1, read on the forward strand.
ATTTAAATGCAATCTATGTGATTACAGCTGTACCATCAGCTTTAATTTAACAAGGCATATGCGTACGCACACTGGTGAGAAACCATTTAAATGCAATATTTGTGATTACTGTACTAACCGAAGCGAAACTTTAAAAACACATATGTTTAAGCATACTGGTGAAAAACCATTTAAATGCAATATATGTGATTACTGCTGTATCACCAAATTGCGATTAAAAGAGCATATGTATAAGCACACTGGTGAAAAACCATTTAAATGCAATATATGTGATTATTGCTCTACCATCAACTATAATTTAACAAGTCATATGCGTACGCACACTGGTGAAAAACCATTTAAATGCAATGTTTGTGATTTCTGTACTAACCGAAAGGAATCTTTAAAAACACATATGTTTAAGCACACTGTCGAAAAACCATTTAAATGCAATATATGTGATTACTGCTGTACCATTAAATTGAGTTTAAAAGTGCATATGTATAAGCACATTGCTGAAAAACCATTTAAATGCAATATTTGTGATTACTGTACTAACCGAAGGGAAATTTTAGAAACACATATGTGTAAGCACACTGGTGAAAAACCATTTAAATGCAATATATGTGATTACTGTTGTGCTACCAAAGTTGGTTTAAAAGTGCATATGTGTAAGCACACTGGTAAAAAATCATTTAAATGCAATATATGTGATTACTGTTGTACTACCAAAGTTGGTTTAAAAGTGCATATGTGTAAGCACACTGGTAAAAAATCATTTAAATGCAATATATGTGATTACTGCTGTACCACCGGTTCTAATTTAAGAAGGCATTTGCGTACGCACACTGGTGAGAAACCATATAAGTGCAATATTTGTGATTACTGTACTAACCGAAAGGAATCTTTAAAAACACATATGTTTAAGCACACTGTCGAAAAACCATTTAAATGCAATATTTGTGATTACTGTACTAACCGAAGGGAAATTTTAGAAACACATATGTGTAAGCACACTGGTGAAAAACCATTTAAATGCAATATATGTGATTACTGTTGTACTACCAAAGTTGGTTTAAAAGTGCATATGTGTAAGCACACTGGTAAAAAATCATTTAAATGCAATATATGTGGTTACTGCTCTACCATCAGCTCTAATTTAACTAGGCATATGCGTACGCACACTGATTAGAAACCATTTAAATGCAATATACAGGTCCCACAACTAAAGATGATTCGGGTCGCGCAGATACGTCATTGCGCGGGAACAATCGTCAAGTGTAACAGCTTAAAATCGCTTACCAGTGGCGGCGTAATTAATCGTTGGTACATGTACAAAATCACACTTAAAGTTTTGTTATTTTATTAATTTAATAATTTATATACATTTCGAACAAGTAGAAATACTTATATATAATATTATGTAATAAAAAAATTAATCACTATCACTAAATTCATCGTCCGAACTGTTTTCTTCTCCCAAATTTATTACTATACTTTCCGTTTGAATATCAAGAAAATGTTCGTTTTTTAAGTAACCGTCTTCATTTTTAATATTCTTGCAACAATTTCGCCAATGGTTCTGCGTAACATTCGAAATTTCTTCTTCCAATAAAGCTTTTACTTCGTTAAAATTGAATGTCACGTTTCTTTTTGCGACATTGTTTTTTATTTGTGCCCATATCAATTCTATTGGATTTAAATCAGGATGATAAGGTAGAAGTCTGAGTATAGTATGATTATTTTTGTGTTGTTTAATAATATCGTATAACTGCGGTTTGAACATTTGCGGAGTAAATGATAATTTTTTTTCAAGTAACCACTTTACCATTTCTTCTTTTTTAGAAGCACTGGATGGAGCTCGATTAACTTGGACGTTGTGATAAGGCGCGTTATCTATCACTAGTACCGAATTTGGCGGCAAATTCGGTAAAAGCTTCTCTTGCAACCATTTTTCATAGTTTGTCGAGTTCATAACGTCATGATAATCTCCACTTTTGATCCCAGATTTAAAAACCAAACTGCAACCATCTAGAAACCCCATTTCACCACCCTCATGCACTACAATCATTCGTGGTCCTTTAGATATGTTACACTTTAGCCCATTTTCACTACCATCACTCCATGAGTTTGATTGAGTATGTCCACTGCGTACATACGTGTCATCCATATACACAATGGGGCGTTTTAATTCACGTAATATTTTATTCGTTGCAAGTAGGAAATCTTCAGTGCTCGAATGTCGTTCCTTTCTTTCAGAAGTTTTCTGTTGTTTTCAGTTTTACGCCACTTAAAACTAAGTTCCGTGAAAATACACCTTAATGATGATCCGCCATAAGTTTATTACGCAAAGCATTTAAATTCACTCTAGGACTCTCTGTTTTATGGAAGTTATATATAAAGTTGTGAAATATAGTTTTTTCGTATGGTTGTAGATGTGTTACTGGAGATTCACGTGGACGTTTTTTTCCGGGACTCGAAAATTGAGGTTTCCCTTCTACGTCGGCTTCGCCTTTCTTGATAAATAATAGCGTAAACGCTATTTACAATAGTACAATGAATAACAATACTAATCATAAATAGTATAAAATAATGTAATAAAACATAAACAATCAGATGATTCATAACCAGTGGCGTATTGAAGGTCCAGGGCCTCGTCGTGCAAAAGTAGGAGGGCCCATTACATAGGTGGTAAAAAAAGATCTAGTTATTATATTATGGTAAAAACACAAAATGTAATGTCACAGACTGTGGTAATGTATGGATAAGCTAGCTAGTATATTCCCAGGAACAAACGAAAATAGTTATTTTACTAAACAAGGATTTTATTTTACACAAGGGGAAAGGAGTTATTTACTTTTACGTACTTATAGCACAAAAAAACATAATACAGATCATATTTTATGAAGGTACTTTGTAACTACAAATTCTGTACACCCCCACACCTAGTTTTTCTATTTAGAAACATATCTGACAGGATCAAGTTGACTCATAGTTGAAAGCAAATACGTCTTTAATCGTCGTAGAGCACTGAACGAACGTTCGGCACTAGGTATTCCAACTGGCAACGTTAAGAATATCCTTAACAATACTTCAAATTCAGTATATGAATCTGCTAAACCACTTTCAATTAAATATTGCAACAATGATGTTACGTTTAGTTTTACTGTATCAGTTTCTTCTGTAACAGTTGCGAAGTAAATATTTCTAAATGATAAGCATTGAATTGATAAATTTGCTGTAAAGTCCTCTGAAAATTTTCTAACTATACCATCGCAACTAGACTGAATCTCTTCGTCACTTAAATTTCGAAATGTATGTGGTTGTAAAAACCCGAACGTTTTGACAACTTCTCTGAAACCCACTGTTCTCCTTTCCAGTTCGTAGATCATGCAGTCCAAACAGTTGTAATATACATTTATACGACATCTCGTAGCAGCATCTGTAAATGGTTTATCTTCCATCTGCTCATCATGAAACCGTTTTACTCGTTGAATCCGTGTGATTTTGAACCCAATATCATCCGGTTCCAAACCCATTAACAGCCATTGCTCTTTTGCTTGATTAGAAAATTTAACAAATGAATCTTCAGTTCGTAATTCCTTAAGATTTTCTCCTGCAGATTTAAACACAGAGACAACCTTGAACAAATCTAATTTCTTAGCTTGAAGAATTACGGAACATCCGTGTAATACTGTTAGAATTTTATACCATCAAGTTCCAGTAAAGTAAAAAGTGCAATCTAATTTCCCCAGTAAGTTTGTAGAGTCTTTAAATTCATCACTTGTGTGATTTTGCTCTATTAAATCTTCTAAGCATACGATGATCAGTTTGAAATTTCTAAGCACTGCATACCGGGTAACTTATCGTGTTGTTGAAAGGGACTTCAAAGTCGGGGCCATATTCGAAACAGTCGTTTTTCTTGTTTGTTCTTCATTCTCCGATAAATCTCCATCCACAATTTCGGAATTTACATCACTTGCAGAATTATTCGAACGAACTTTCTTCTAGCACACCAGTATCCTTTGCTATTCTGAATAACAGATCCCACCGACGATTAGAACTGCTGAAAAATGTATAAATCATCTGTACATAATCATAAAAACTAATCAGTTCAATTGCCGTTTGAAGTGTGCCCTTCTCTTTGCTATTTCTTTATTTTCAGTAGCATGAATTAAAACCAGGTTCAACTGATGAGGGGGGCAGTGAATGTGGGGCAAAAAACTATTCTCTCCGTAAAGCTGCTTGATGATTGCCTGAACTCCACCACCTGCACAACTCACAACGTTTGCTCCATCATAAGCTTGCCCTCTTATGTACTTCCGATCAAATTTGCATTCTTCATAGAGAACTTTCATTAACAGAGTTGAAATACCCATGCCTGTTGCATCATGGACATGGTGAAAACCTAAGAAATGTTCCCTTAATTCCGCAGATTTTACTTTTCTGTCAATGTACAGCCAATTGGTCATTGTGACTAATATCGGTTGTAGCGTCGGCAATCACAGTGAAAAATTTTGCATCTTTACACAAGTTTATTATGTGAATTTTTAGAGCGTTCAAGAGGGTAGCAATTTGTTCTTCAGTGATTGTCTTGCTGATGTATTTTATTCTTCTTTCACTGGTTATATGTTCATGCAACACCGGATCACGAGCTGCAATAAATCTCAGCAGTTTTAAGTATACTCCAGGATTCACATCAATCGTGTTAGATCTATGACCCCTAAATGGAAGACCAATAATTCCCATAACTCTTATTAACCCGAATTGAACAGTCAGAACTTCCTTCCACCGGCGTCTCTCTAGAAATCTTGTGATTCTGACTATTAGAATAATGTATAAGACTTTCTTTCAAATGGTTAAAATCCGTGAATGACGATGACCAATTCGATTTATGAGCTTCTTTATTTACAAACAGCCAACAGCAATGACAGTAAGCATAATTTTTGCGAAACAAAAAAGCAAGCCATGAACGCTCTACGCGTTCTGTTGATGCTGTAACCTGCGTTTGAATCTTTTATGTCAGACCCCGTAATTAGATTCAACTGGCTAAATTTGCGGTTTCTTTTTTTTTCTCTTTCGATTGATTGGTTCGATGTTAGCATCGAAAGCGTTTTGCTCGTTATTTTATTGCGTGTGATTTAAGTTTATTGGTATTTCAAGTTGTTTTACAATTATTACTGTTTTTTTTTTGAATGCATAAAGTTCCGTGGTTTTGATTTTGATTTAGTGTTTTACTTGTTTATCTCAGTAAAATAACAATTCTATATAATTTACGACTTCCTTTTGGAATGTAATTTGATCAATTTTTCTTGGTATCTTTACTTTGTTTATGTTGGGTTCTCTTATAAGCGCGATTGCGAACCACCTGCAATTTAGCGAACTAAGCGTTTTTGGTGAGAAATGTTCCTGTCGTAGGTCTACGTGATAGAATTCACGTGGCCAATTATAGTTTTCATCTTTGTTAATTTAGTTCGTTTAATGTTCTATCTTTTACAAAGATTTTACGGCGCAAGTTCATGAAATTAAGTGGGAATAGAAAGTTTTAAAAGAGGTAAAATTTTGTTTTGGGGATGATTATTGTTTTCGGAGGCAATTAAGAAGTACCGGGTACCGTGATGTAGTTGAGTGGTTAGGGTACTTTTACCCTATCGTTATGTAATGCCGCAGAAGTTGGAACCGTGAAAATTAAGTGTAGTGGTGGAAAAGTTTGATTTTTCAAATTTCGTAATTTACGGTTTAAATAGACTTCATGGTTTCCAATAATAAAAACTCACGTTCGAGGGATTTATTTTCGATGTTTTGTGGGGAAAAATCCTTTCTTCGCCGTTGTGCGGCTTAAATTATATTGTGAAATAAATCTTCCGCCGGTATTCTATTGTTTGGGGGTTCCACCGAGCTTGTATCCGACTACGGTACACCTGGAGCGACCGGAGTTCAATCTAAAGTCGTAGCTTTCTGAAACCACTGTGGCCCGCAGTTCACCTGGAATCTACAATTGAGTAAAGGTATTTAACGAATTTGTATTACCGTGTAGTGAACCGCGATTGATATGAAGTAAAAGCTTTGATTTGAGCCGATTGAATTACGGCTAACGTTAAATATTTCAAGAAACACTTAAAGGTGTTTGCGTGAAGTTCGATTTAATTAATTTTGTTTTGTGTGTATGTAAAAGTAAATCTTATTCATGCAAAGGAGATAATGTAACGAAATGTAACGATATGTAAACTATAATTTGTTTGAACGTTTAGTTCGAAGCAAAGTTTTGGACGTATATTTTATAACCTGTGTATTTTTATTTTATTTGAATTTGTTTATTACTTATGCGGTCAAGGCCTTGAAGTGTATTTTTATGATGTTTTATTTGAAAAAGACGAGTTAACGCTATTATTAGTATTATTTTCTTTTTTTTATATATTTTAATTTTTGTATTCAGATTGTTCATTTTTTTTTGTTTTGTCTTGCTTATTATTATTTCATTTCTTTTAATTGAATTTGTTTGATATTCATTATTATTTTTTTTTTAAATATTCAGTCAATAAATGTTAAATTGTTAAACTGTAAAGAGCTTTTATTCATTCAGCTGCCGCGTACGTAATTTTTGTTTTTAAGTGTATTTCAGAATAGTTACAACTCAAGGTAAGTTCCGGGGTTGTAACCAACCAGATGAGCTTTCGGGTTATCAGGGGTCCGGAAGCTACAATCATCGTGATCTTGATTGGCGCCCTAACCGATTTTTGAGTCTTTTACCGTTTTATTTCGATTTTATGTCACTATCGTTTCCAAGTTATCACGGAATTTTAAAATATAACCTACCCCGTCTCCACTGAGCAACCGGCACAACATCGTTTATGTTACCTCATTTCAGGCAGTGACTTTGTTTTAACTTTGGCATGTAACAATGCATTTGTAATGAAATGACGAAAACGACCTTCTAATTCGGGTGAATTTTCCGCCAAGCATTTCCTCACTCAAAGGACGACAAACGGTTTTAGCAAGGAATGTTAATTTATTTTGTAAATCTATAGGTGCCAAGTCATCGAACAATGCGTTATCTGTTGGAAATCGAATGCTCTGCTGATGATGCATGTCTAAAGAAGGTAAATCAATCAACTCTTCTTTCACTTGTTCTCCAACATCAGATTCAGATGTGGAATCACGTCTTGGCTGAAATTGTTAAATGGAATTATAATAGTTCAAAACGGTATATTGCAATAATCATATAGTTCTCATGTGACGTCATAATATAAAATAAAATTCGACTTGTTCGTGCATTGGTTACTATTGTTTTATCAAAGAACACGTTTTGTTACCTTTTCGTTTTGTCCCACACCTTGGAAGCTAATCGATGCAGTTGTGGTTTGGTCCACATCTAATTCTTCAGCTGGTTCTCGTTCTTTACTTTTTTGGTTACTCTTACTTGCTAACAGTTCATAACGTTCACTGCCCATTGTGGTAAAAGATAATTTGCGCTGTTTTTGATCGGATCCGGCTTTAGCTAATTTTTTTGCTTCTTTTCTTTTTCTTTTGCTATGCCCACTTTCAAATTGTTTTTTCATGATTTTTTTGATTTCACTAATTTTAACAACTTAACATACACCACTCCGACACCAAAAGGATATAAGGACACAGAAGAAGAACATACACTACGACAAGTCGACAACACGAGCACAAATGTAATGTCCAAACACCGTTTTTAATTAATTAATAATAATAATAATATGGTTCGGTACAAGTAGTGTAGTAGCAACAAAATAAATTAAGAACCCATTACGTCCTCGGATCTCGCAACGTAAAAATTATTTTCTAAAAAAAACGCTATTTTCAACGTAACTGCCTTAATGACATTTTATTAATGTGAATGTATAATATATTTTTTATATATAACTTTGACACATCTACGAAATCTTATCGGAGCGTCATATTACTTAGTTATTTAGTCGCGTTGGAGTTTTAAACATTTTTGAGATCTGGTATTTTATTTTGTCGAATCAACATGAATTTATGCGGAAGGTAAGTTATATTTATTACTTATATTATAATTCTACGGCATTTTTTATGTTTATAGCCTTCTTGGGTCAATTTGTTGTAGTGAGCAGTGTTAATTTTATTGTCTCTTATTTGTTGTCTCTTATATATTATGTATATTCAATTATCATTAATTTTATTTTTTGAAGGGCTGAAGGCCTCGTTTTGCGAGGGCACGACTCGCACGCCCGTTAAATACGCCACTGTTCATAACAACACATTGTCACTTACTCAAATAAATTTCATTGAACACTGATAAGATTAAATTCTTTAAATACGCACGTATATGGAACCGAAATATCAAAATTGATAAAGCGCACGATTCTGGAAATGCGAAGGTGTAGAATAACCATTTGAACATGGTCAATTAACCTCCGTATTCTTTTTTTAATGATAACTTACAAGAAGTTAAAATTAAAACTACGTTGCGTTGAACACTGCCAAAATTCTGTGGTATGGCAGACACTACAGAGACTTCTGTTTTGATTTTGCTAATATCTTTAATACTAATAATACAAAAGATAATAAAAGTACAACTGTTTTTCAGTAAAACTGAACAAGATTTACGGAAATATGGGAGAAAAATCAACAAAAATTTGTCGAATTTGTTCACTAGAAATAGTAGAAACCGGGCAGTATTACTTTCTGAATAACGACAATAAGTTAATGCTACAATTCAAATTGTTGAACTTTCTACCAAATATTGTAAGTACAACTGATTACATTCTACCAAGTAACATAAACTTTCTCACAGGATCTAAGCATTGCACCAAATCCAATTGCTTGTAACAGATGTATGATTGCTATTGAAGAAATATATGAATTCAAGCAACTCTGTATACAAACCGAAACGACTGTAAGAAACTTAAGTATAATTAAAGAGGAGTTGCGAGCTGATAACAGTAAAGTGGAACTTACAAACTTGCAAATCATTAGTGATAACGACTTGGAAGTCAATAAGGATATACCTGTATGTTTTGAGGAACCTTCTCAAACAAAACTATATTATTGCTACGACTGCAATTTCAATTCTAACAAAAAGATTAATTTAATTCGACATCTGCAAGTGAAACACACTGGCAGCAAACTATTTAAATGCGATATATGTGATTACTGGTGTACTACCAAATTGGGTTTAAAACTGCATATGTATAAGCACACTGGTCAAAAACCATTTAAATGCAATATATGTGAATATTGCTGTACCACCAATGTGTATTTAAGAAAGCATATTATGCGTAAGCACACTAGTGAAAAATCATTTAAATGCAATATTTGTGATTACTATACTAATCGAAGGGAAACTTTAAAAACACATATGTGTAAGCATGCTGGTGAAAAACCATTTAAATGCAATGTTTGTGATTACTGTACTAGCCAAATGCAAACTTTAAAAATACATATGTATAAGCACACTGGTGAGAAACCATTTCAATGTAATATATGTGATTACTGCTGTACCACCAAATTTTATTTAAAAGCACATATGTGTAAGCACACTGGCGAAAAACCATTTAAATGCAATGTTTGTGATTACTCTTCTAGCCAAATAAAAACTTTAAAAACACATATGTATAAGCACACTGATGAAAAATTATTTAAATGCAATATATGTGATTACTGCTGTACCATCAACGCTAATTTAACAAGGCATATGCTTAAGCACACTGGTGAGAAACTATTTCAGTGCAATATATGTGATTACTGCTGTACCACCAAATTGGGTTTAAAAGCACATATGTGTAAGCACACTGGTGAAAAACCATTTAAATGCAATATATGTGATTACGGTTGTACCTTCAACTCTTCTTTAACAAGGCATATGCGTACGCACACTGGTGAGAAACCATATCAATGCAATATATGTGATTACTGCTGTACCACCAACACGTGTTTAAGAAACCATATTATGCTTAAGCACACTGGTGAAAAACCATTTAAATGCAGTGTTTGTGATTACTGTACTAGCCAAATGAAAACTTTAAAAACACATATGTATAAGCACAATGGTGAAAAATCATTTAAATGCAATATATGTGATTACTGTTGTACCATAAACTCTTCTTTAACAAGGCATATGCGTACGCACACTGGTGAAAAACCATTTCAATGCAATAAATGTGATTACTGCTGTAACACCAAATTCTGTCTAAAATTGCATATGTATAAGCACACTATTGAAAAACCATTTAAATGCAATATATGTGATTACTGGTGCGCTACCAAATTAGGTTTAAAACTGCATATGTATAAGCACACTGGTGAAAAACCATTTAAATGCAATGTATGTGAATACTGCTGTACCACCAACGCGTATTTAAGAAAGCATATTATGCATAAGCACACTAGTGAAAAATGAAATGTTTGTGATTACTGTTATACCACCAAATTGGGTTTAAAAGTGCATATGCGTACGCACACTGGTGAAAAACCATTTAAATCCAATATATGTGATTACTGTAGCAGCTAATTGTATCTTTTGAAGACTCATATGTTGGTATACTGGTACATAACAAATGAAATGCAATACTTCATGTAATTTGTAAAGGATATGTGGGCAAAGCTTTTCTGCGCAACCTTCTAAATACATTGGCGTAGTAAAGCGCCAATTATTGTATTATCACAAAAAACAGTGACGTAACATTAAAGTGTTTAATTTAGTCGTTAACTGAAGGAATATTATAGTTGTTATAAAGTAATAGTGTATAGTTAAAGTATGGGCTAGATTGTAATGACGGTTGCCTAAGCTTTGTAATCTTCAGTTGTAAATTGTAAAATAAAGCAGTCTCAAACTAAAATAAATACTGTTTATTGTTCTTAACTGTCATAAATTATAATTTTTCGCGATTGTAAACCGTCTTTGACAGTTTTGACACACTTGTCAACATAAACGTCAAATTATTTTTTAAAGATTTTGAGACTTTGTGGGGCTCCTAGTCTCTGTTCGAGCAATAAAATGTTGTATTCAACTCGTTCCTGTCTAAATTGGACACTTTTTTTCCCTCGAGGACTTTTTAAACCCTCGTTTCACTCGGGTTTAAAAATGCCCTCTTGGGAAAAAAAAGCGTCCAATTTACACAGGAACTCGTTAAATAAACTACTATATTATTGTATCACTTTCTATAGAAGCGCACTACTGAATAGGTATCGCAATGAAGAAAGAAAACTACAACTTGCGACTTATCTATACCACATAATAACAACCATAAGGGACACTCAGTAGTTTCCCGCGCAAAAAAAATTGATAGCGCATGTGCTAGTTTGCACACATAAGAATATGGCGGTCGTTAATCTATTATTTCTGACAAATTAGGTTATATTTGGAATTCTTTTGTATTTACATCTTTTATAATAAACGTCAAGGATTTACAAACGCAGTACTTGAGTGCAATACAAACAATTATGCTTATGATAAACAATTTCGTTCGTTGAAGATTATAGTGAGAAAAATAACGTCATTACTCAATTTATATTTATGTTAAAATTCGTATTGTTAGCTGCACGGTGTAATGAGTTAAAAACATAAATAATACCAATAACACAGACTAAACTAAATACCACAGCATTCTTTTCCGATAAGAAAATTGTAGTTTAAGCATTTCTTAAATCGTCCGAATTTTTTTAAATGCATAACAAACAATAATTAAGATGATCAAGTCATTAGAATTACTTTGCAAATGTGGTCAGCTTAAACAGATAACTAAACTATATTTTAATTATATATCTAAGTTATAGCGTTTTTCACTGAACAGATTTGAATGCGCACTAACACCGGGCGAGTTTACTGTGCACAATAATTGTGTTACCTGCAGTGCATTAACATTGCACTTCCAGTGAAAAATGAAATGCTTGAACAGTGCATCATATAATATATAATGGGAGAACTTCTTTATATTGTTACCCTTTGAATTAGTAATGACGTTGTTACTTTACAACTTCCAGGCCAATCAACGCACTTTAAACTAATGAGTAAAATTAAAATGCATTTATCTAGAATTTGCATATATAAAATGTGTTTTTAGCTGATAATATATATACAGTAAATTACGTAAATGAATTAGTATCCATCAATTTTTTACATGTTGAGGATATAGACAACATTCAAATTATTTAAATTCGCCATGTTTGCACTGGATCTGTTGCACTTGCATCTGTTGTCAGTGCAACAAAATCTGCACTACTACAGAATCAAGTGCATTTATCAAACCAGTGAAAAATAATAAAACTGAATCAGTACGCATTAAAAATACCAGTGGAAAATAACAGGAACACTCACCCAGATAGCACGTAAGCTTACGGCAAGTTTGCTTTTAACTTGTCATGTCAAGCTTAAAGCAAGTTTCAAACATGAAGCTTGAATTAACCTTGAATCAAACTTGAAACTTGGTTGGAAAGTTTGAAGCAAATTTTCAAAATAAGCTTATTGCAAGTTTATTACCCAGGTAGCATGTAAGCTTACAACCAGTTTGTTTTTGACTTGGTTGTGCTTGCAATGTTAAACTTTCACTTTAACTATGAAACAAGCTTGTAATAAGCCTTGGTAATAAGCTTTAAAAAAATCGTAACAAGCTCTGCTAGTGTTTTGGCAACGGTGTTATCCGAAAGTTGCCGGAATGCTTCGTTAAGTAGCTATAGTCAATGTTGCCCAAGAATATTGCCCAAGTTAGTATACATTTGTACTAAATCAGCATATTTTGCTCAAGTAAAAGTACGTCAATACTTTTGTAATTGATTTCAGTACGTTTTGTTTGAATAATAATTATAACAAAGATTGATTTGAAAGGTGCGCCATAAGTATATCTGTAACGTCTTTTCATTGGCTAAAAAAAATAGATACATAAAAATCGTAATGTTAGTTTTTCCTACGAATAAACATCCTTGGTCTATGCAGTTTTAAAATTCGTTTTGTTCGAAGATATTGCAAAAAGTACGTTAACCTAAAAAATCAGTATGTTTTTCTAAATAGCGGCAACGATGGTTGAACTTAGCCATTTAGCTTGTTTTTACCGTTGAATAGGCAGCTTACAATTTTTATTTTGATTGTTGCGGTTTGTTGTGTAACTACTATTCTTCGAAAAAAGTAAGGTGAGTATTTATTTTAAATCCTAAATGTAAAATTAAACAAGTACACTAATCGAGTAATTCAATTTTTGTTGAGGTTATGTTATACACGTGTTGTAATAAAGTTGATAAAGTGTATAACCATAAAAAACTTGTAAAAAACCATACTCCTTAATCTTAAATAGTATGGAATGTTTTTATCACTGACATCTATTTTCATTTTAACGGTCAATTTATATGACTACTGATCTATCGATTCTTTTATATAAATTCATAATTTTCAGTTACATATCTTGAAATTATTTTCTGTTTTAACAAATTATTTAAAAAACCCGAATGGGCATAAATATGTTTATAACCTGAAATCAAAAGTAAGATATCTTAACATTTGTTAATAATTTATATATTTTTGTATTAGTTCGATTAGTTGTATTAAATTCGACTAAATCGTTTTTCACTTGCTATTTGTTTTAACCACAGAAGAAGTAGACTAACAGCTAAGAACTTAAAAAATATATCATTTTATCTACAAGTTTTTATTCAGCTATAATTAAATTTTCAATTTTGTTTTTGTATCTGGTATTTTAATAAACGGATTCACATTTCTTCAAGGTGAACGTACAACACATTATTAAGAAAATATACATTTACTTTTATTCCTTTTAGCATGTTTTTGTTCTAGTTCAATTGTTTTTTTTTCAGAAATCAAGGAAATCGATCCAATGTGGAAACTCAGTAGGAAAAACTACAATTGCTTAACGATTTCTTCATATATAGTTTATACTGTTATGTTATTCCTTTTTTAGTTTATATTATATTATCTAACGCAAGATATTTTTTTATATCTTAATCCACTTTTTTTTAGAAAATAAATTGATTCAAAATGAAAAAATTTTTTTTCAAATTTGCCCAACACGCTTCTTTCAAGCTTGTTCAACATGGTTATTTCAAGTTTGCCCAACATACTTTTTTCCAGCTTGTCTAATAAGCTTTTTTCAAGCTTCATAAAATAAGCTTGTGGTAGCGGTAACTAGTAAGCTTGAATTATGCTTGATATAAGTTTCCAGACAAGTTTGTTTCCAGTCTACATGATTGTTAAAACAAGTTTGTTTTAACCTTGTATCAAACTGACTGTGCTATCTGGGCAGTGCGTAAAAGTGCGCGCACTAGAATGACCAGTGAAAAACGCTATTAGTTAAAATAATCGATTTGCTGTTGCATTCTACTAAAAGAAATTAAATCTGGCGCTATATAATACTATTTTCAAAATGGCCGAAGGTCACTCATTTTCTGGACTGCAATATCAAAGGTGCCGACAGAAGTGTCTTTTATGGTTGTTATTATGTGTCTATACTGCATATACTTCCTTTTTTAAGCTTAAAGAAATGCACGTGAGGTACATGCGGTACAATAATGTACAAACGGGTGGAACATAAATAAAAGTAGTTCTGTACATACATACCTTCGGTTTTGAAATGAAAAGATTGAATTTAGCTAAATCGAATAATTTCAAGATCACAAACAATTTGAATACCAAAGATAACACATCTTACAACTAAACATTTTATATAAACATAAAAATCCTATTATAAGTGTATAATTAAAACTAAAAACGTTCCCAAACAACAATGTAAGCTTGTATCAAGATTGCAGCAAACTTGTCGTGACAACTATAAAACTTGCAGCAATATTGTCGTGACAAGTTTGGAGACTTGCAGCAAGTTTGCTGCAAGTTCACTAAGAAAGCAATAACAAGCTTATGACAACCTTGTCTCGACAAACTTCAGCAATATTGTCATGACAAGTATGGAGACTTGCAGCAAGTTTGCTGCAAGTTGACTAAGAAAACAATAACTAGCTTGTGACAATCTTGTTTCGATAAACTTGCAGCAATATTGTTACATCTTGCCATGACAAGCTTTGAATTTAAAGAAATGTTACAGTCCCCTGTCATCACAAAGTTTAAAATTTCTAAAAATGCTATTGAAACATGTAATCGCAAGACTTACTTACTTACAGACATATTAACGTTGTTTGTTATGGAAATTCGCCAAACTTTTAATAATATCGCTATACTAATTAAAAATAACCTTAATTGCTGATTTGATGGTAATGTTAAATAAGCTAAAAGCATGCAAAACTTTAATAATTTAAAATCATGTTATTACACAATACACAGCATACATTAATCGTCTTAAACTTGGTTACTAGTGTTTGCAAAATTATTTAAAATTTTTAATCGAATAAGTATACAAACCTAAGATGCAAACCAATAAGTGCACTAAAATGCAATAATACTCACCTAAAAAGTTTACGATGAGTAAACACAGAACTAAATAATAATGTGTTAGAATACCAACACCACGTAAATGACCATAAATGACAGACACGACTTTTAACATAAAAATGGCGAGATATGCGCCGGTATTTATGCATTTACGCCGGCGTACTGTAAACTTGAAAACAAAGATATTTGAAAATGAAAGTCTTCTGCAAGTTTGCAACAAGCTACATAAATTTCTCAAGCGTGTGTCGTCAAAGTTGCCAATATTACCAATATTGCTGTAAACTTGCAGCAAGATTCGTAAACTTGGCAAGGAAAAAGCAAGCTGAAAGCAAACTTGCTGTAAGTTTACATGCTATCTGGGTTTACTCATTTATTGGTAGGGGGCACTCTTAGCGAAGGAACGTTGACAAGTTCCATTTGTGGTCAGAATTGTGCTGGCGACTTGGTTTATTCCAGCTTTGCCGATCTGTAGTTCGATCACTCGTGCTAACTTCCATTTTAGATGAGGCAAATTTTCCTCTTTGATCAAAACTAAATAACTAAACAGAGGATCAGACTTATTAATTTTCCATTTGTAAGACCTTACTTGAATAGATTTTAAGTAGCTAGTTTTGAAACACCCTATATATATTTCACTTAGGTTTTTTTAGTTTTGGTCAAGTTAAGTTGGTAGTGAGTAAGTAAGATAAGTCATCTGTAGTATGTGAAAATAAATTTAAATAAAAGGCCAGTCTAACAACTTCAGGTGTGGGGTTGTAAACAGGTTGTCTAGGTGGGTGCTGTTTATTTGCAAAGAAGTTTAAGATTTTCTTGAGAGCACGTGGTAGAAGTGTGGTTATGTCATTCCCGGAAGATTCAAGGCCGCCATCCTTGAATCTTCCGGGCCGTTGATCAACCGTTGGCAATGGATGGTGATATTGAAGGAACAGCGGGGGCTGTCCTATCAAATTTCAGTGTTAAAGATTTGATTGAATCGGTGGTGCACGCGACCCAAACAGCAGTGGGGTCGGTACACAAAGTTGAGCATTTGGCAGCTCTTGTGCCGTGGTTTTCTGGTGGAATAGATGAAGACATTAGGCAGTGGTATGAGCGGATTGGCAATGTTCGTGACACTTACGATGTAGATTCGAGAACGATGAAGTTAATATTGATTGGTAGATTGAGAGGGAACGCATTGGCTTGGTTCCACAGCAAGCCCAGCTATGCATCCTTATCATATGGAGACTTAAAATTGGAGATGTTGGTTATGTTCTCTTGCAAGGACGATAGGCTGATGCTAATGAAAAAATTTGAAAGTAGGCGTTGGAAGCGGGGTGAGAAATTTGCCATTTACTTCCAAGAAAAGGTAATGCTTGCGAACAGATTATCTTTATGTGAAGAGGATATCATTTCTTATATTATTGATGGGTTTGATAACGTCTCGCTGCAAACCCAAGCAAAGATGAAGGAATTTCAAACGTTGGGTCATTTGCTACAAGTTATGAATTCAATTTCTAATCAAGAGAGAGTTGGTAATGGAGTGCGTTCAATTACAATGGCTGCAGTACCAATAAATAGGGCACCTAATGTAAGAGAGCGTACGTCTCCAGCTATGAAATGCTTCAATTGTGGTGAAATGGGGCACTATGCTACGTCATGTTCGAAGCCATCTAGAAGTAGAGGTTCTTGCTACAACTGCGGTGATGCATCCCATGTGAGACGAGATTGTCCAAAGGTAGATCATCGAAAAGCTGCTGCGGACTCCACCACCAATGGAGAAACGACTCTTTTGTTGGAGGAAACCGAAATTGTGAGACCATACACAATTGAGATTCAGGTAAATGAATTAGGTGTTACTTTAAGTGCATTAATCGATACGGGTAGTGCAATATCCCTTATCAAGGATAGTTTGGTGCCTGAAGTATTGCGCGAAATCTTGCCTGCTAAAATTACTAAATTTCAGGGAATTAATGGTAGTCCTTTACAAATTTTATGTAAATTTAATTGTCTTTTGTGTATGAAAATATTAAGATGCAACATCTGTTTTATGTGGTGCCTGACTCAACTATGTCTGTTTCATGTTTACTATATAGAAACTTTGTTTTAAATCCGAATTTTACAATTACATTGGGGGACACTGTTGTTATTAATTTTATTTGTGATAATGTAACGGCAGGGGAGAATGAAGGGAATATAATTAATGAATTAATGTTGATCGATTTGGGCGATGAACCTAATTTAAATTTAAGTATAGGCGAGGAAATTTCTCCTAATGATGCTTCTGCATTTGTAGAGTTGTATAATACTGAATATTTGAGTGCTCCGAGAAGTAAAGAATCTCAAATTAAGCTTTTAGCTACAGTAAGGTTACAAGATAACCATTCCCCGTTTTTTTATCGACCTAGAAGGTTGTCACATTTTGATAAGCTCGCGGTTAAGCAAATTATCGAGGATTTATTAGCTAGAGAGATAATAAGGCCTAGCATCTCGCCGTATGCTTCGCCAATAGTTCTGGTCAGTAAAAAAGACGGTTCCAAACGACTTTGTATTGATTATTGTGATCTGAATAAAGTCGCAATAAGGGATAGATTTCCAATTCCGTCAATAGACGATCATTTAGATAGTTTAAAAGGAAAAAATACTTCAGTAAGCTAGACTTAAAAGACGCTTTTTATAACATTCGGTTGGAAGAAGGCTCGTCACAGTACACGGCTTTTGTGACTCCGGAGGGGCAATATGAGTTTTTGAGATTGCCCTTCGGTTTCTGTAACAGTCCATCGATTTTTGTTAGATTCATATCGGAGGTTTTTCGCGATCTAATATCCAGCGGAAGAATTTTAGTTTACTTGGACGACATAATGATTGCCACTAATACCGTTAATGAAAGTATGCGCATTTTAAGGGACGTTTTTCGAACGTTAGTAGAAAATTCGTTGGAGTTGCGTACAGATAAATGTAGTTATTTACAAACTAGTACGGAATACTTGGGTTATAAAATACGCGATGATGGCATTAGGCCAAATCCCGAAAACGTGAGAGCGGTTGTAGAGTACCCGATTCCTAGAAGCGTTAGAGAATTGCGCGGGTTCTCGGGGTTAAGCAGTTATTTTCGACGTTTCATTAGAAATTTTTCAATTCTTGCCAAACCACTTTTTGATTTAGTAAAAAAGGACGTCGAGTTTGAGTTCGGACAAAGTCAATTAGGGGCGATGGAGTCTATTAAGAAACACTTGGTAAGAGAACCTGTGTTAGCTATTTACTCGGTGTCTGCAGAAACCCAGCTACATTGCGACGCGAGTGCACTGGGGTTTGGAGGTATTTTGCTCCAAAAACAGAGCGATGGGAAATTTCACCCAATTGCTTATTACAGCAAACGCGCAAGTGAGTGTGAAAGTCGCTACCATAGCTATGAGCTCGAATGCTTGGCTATAGTATATTCGGTCAAACGGTTCGAAATTTATTTAAAAGGGATTTCGTTTACTATCATTACGGATTGCCATAGTATTAGTGCGACGTTTTCAAAGAAGGAGATTGTTCCTTGGATAATGCGTTGGGTTATTTTCTTGCAGGATTTTAATTATAACATACAGCATCGCGCGGGAATTCGTATGTCACACGTGGACGCTTTAGGTCGACTCTCCGCTGTCATGATTATTGAGGACAACCCTATAGAATTTACGTTGTTCGTGAAACAAGATGCCGATGATGAAATTAAAGTTGTTCGCGACAAATTAGAGCATCAACAATGCACTGAGTATGAGTTGTTGAACGGGTTGGTGTATCGAAAGCACGCTGATAAAGTTTTGTTTTGTGTACCTAGCGTTATGGAGTATGAAATTATTCATAAGTACCATTCAAGTATGGGACATTGCGGGGTGGATAAGACGGTTGAGCTCATTTTGCGGAGTTACTGGTTCCCCAAGATGAGGGAAAAGGTTAAGCATTTTATTGGGAACTGTTTGAAATGCATAGTGTATTCAAATAAGAATGGTAAAAGTGAGGGCTTTTTACATGCAATTCCAAAGGGTGATGCCCCCTTCACCACCGTACACGTCGATCACCTGGGGCCCTTTGAGAAGACCGGAAGTAATAATCGTCATATTTTAGTCTTGATAGACGCGTTCAGTAAATTTGTTAAGCTATACGCGTGTAAATCCGTCGACGCGAAGGAAACTGTTAAGCACATTTCATCTTATTTTCGAAATTATAGTGTACCGCAACGTATCATATCCGATCGTGGCGCTGCTTTTACGTCAAAAGTTTTTGAAGACGCGTTGTCCAATAGGGGCGTGCAACACGTAAAAATTGCAACCCGCACACCGCGGGTAATGGGCAGGTAGAAAGAATGAACCGCGTAGTCATTTCAATGTTAGCAAAGTTAACCTCTTCTCCTAGTTGTTGGGATGAAGTGTTGGAGACTGTTGAATTTTCTATGAACAACACGTTGAGTAAATCCACCGGAAATACTCCGTCGCGATTGTTATTTGGAATAGACCAGCGGGGCGTTGTAGACGATCGACTTCGAGATCTTTTATTAGATAACCAAAATTACGATTTAGATAAGATTCGCATGGATGCTTCCGCGAATATTGAGAAAAAGCAAGCATACAATATCCAGTATTATAACAAGTCGCATAAGAAGGCTAGAACCTACAATATAGATGATTACGTTGTTGTAGCAAATAATGTGTCAACTGCGGGAGTAAATAAAAAGTTATTGCCCAAATTCAAGGGTCCGTATGTGATTTGTAAGATCTTAAATAATGATAGATATTGTGTTAGGGATGTCGAGGGATTCCAGCTAACGCAGGTGCCTTTTGAGGGTGTATTTGATGCTTCTCATTTGAAGCCCTGGTCGGCAAACAACCCCTCCACTTCCTCGCTTGATCGGGTCGAGCAGGAGTCAGGTCAGCCGAGTTGTAAGACCTTACTTGAATAGATTTTAAGTAGCTAGTTTTGAAACACCCTATGTATACTTCACTTAGGTTTTTTTAGTTTTGATCAAGTTAAGTTGGTAGTGAGTAAGTAAGATAAGTCATCTGTAGTATGTGAAATAAATTTAAATAAAAAGCCAGTCTAACACATTTATGCTTCTGCTGTAATTCAGCGATGTATTCCTTGTTTCATCGGTTTCATATTTGCTGGTGAAACAACTGAATCCGTTCGAATATTGCCAAACGATTTTCTTTTAATAACGTCGAATCAGTGCAGTCAAAGGGGGTGCAACCAGAAAATGCGCCAGCGTTAGTGGGTTTAGATGGTAAGGATAAAAGACGGGCTTTCACCTGCACAAACAAAGTACAAAGTTTTTCAAAAGTTAATTTTAAAACTAGTTTTAGATGAAATTTACAATATTTGTTTCTTGCTTCCTAAAAACCACTAAAATGTAGACTACGCGCAGGTATAAAACTCCAAGCAGCTCCCTTATTCGCACAGGTTTCAATCACAGACAATCATTTTTACGAGCAAAAGTTTCGAATTCCTTTAACTTTGAATTGGTACCAAACGTTATCAGATTATACCTTAAGTGGGTTGTTTTTGCGTGCTACAAACCTTTAAAACGCAAGTAAAAAAGATTCAGTAGTTAAATTAAAGTGGATAGTCCTAGCGGCAAAACACGCATATAAACAAATGCAAGTCTTTGAGTGCTTTGCGCCACGACCTTTTTTGTCTTTGATCATATAAAGACCAGCATATTCAATGCCGACTATAAAAAACGGACTTGATGGTTGAATTCTGTTGAGTGGTAAATTGTCCATAATCGGTTCAGATAATTTTGGTGAAATCCTAAAGTATTTTATACATTGATCTACAAGTTGTTGTTAATAGATGATAATAATAACTGAGAACTTGCGTGAAACAATATTAAATGCTCTTGGCTAATGCCGTTGGTAATAATAGAGGTTGCTTAAGCTTAAGCAGAACTCAGAAATGGTTTGATTTGTTTCTGACGCACATTTTGCAAGCATATTTTGAATTACAATTTTGTTTTGTGTGGCCTTTACCAAAACAATGTAGGCAAACATCTAATTCTTTAACTTTTCCTGGTTAGATAATGCTCTTTTTTGTACGAATAGCACGTGAGGTTACATGTAACTAACGCCTTTGAATAAAATTTTACCTTTTCAGGCTGAACGTTTTTTTTTGTTTTATGATTTCTAAAGGCCGTGTGACACGGTGCAAAATGTGCCATTAAATTTAGCAGTAAAATTTGATAAAAATTATTTTGAACTCATAAAATATATAAAGTTTTTTACTAAAATTTTTAAATATTACTCTCAAATAAATGTTTTATAAAACTAAAATTTTCTTTGTATTTTTGGTGCAAATTAAAAAACAAACACTTTTTTCTAATTTTGAATAACAATTTATTAACATATTTTTAACAAACATAGGACATAGGTACTATATCGTCAAATTTTTAGTTAATAAATGTTTTGAATAAAAATACCAAAATTATATTTGCAAAATTATTTAAAAAGTATTTGTTACGTGTAAATTTTAACTATTAATGTAATTTATTGAAGAGTGTGTTCTGTTAGTCACATTATTTTTGTATGTAGGATGTATAAAGCTGGCTTATCAGACCCGGAGTAATGTTTGGTTATAAGAATATGCAGCCATTGTTACTATAATTTATAAACAATTTTTCTTATATAATAATTAATAAGTAACAACGATACTTGTTTTTTGTTTATTTTTTTAATTTCTTAATTTGAATGTTAGTCCGGTTTATGTAAAAGTAGGTATTGTACCGGATATGCATCCTAAAGTTAAGCGGATTAACAAATACCTCACTTATTAATGAGTCATAATTACCTTTTGTAAATATATCATCAGGTTATGGCCTTTTGTCGTATAAACATAAATTTTTCATTTACAAAATTATAATATAAATTGGGAGTTTCTAGTGGTAACATCATTGTTTATGTGATTATAATATTTTGTGAATATGCCTCGAAGAGTATGACAAATAATGAATTCTACCTTAGAATTAAGAGGAAGTATTGTTGGGATGGCACAAACAGGAATTTCACCTCGAACAATATGACATGTTGACTTATCGGTAAGCATTTTTCTAAAGTATATTTTTACTTTCCTATAAAAAAAGTATAGCAATCGCAATTTTTTTTCAAAAAATTTTTTTTGTAGAATTTTACGTTTCAAGGTCTCCTAAATCAGAAAAACGTATTTTTGACAAAAAAAATTTGGGTGTCTGTGTGTGTGTAACGTTGTACCCACGATAACTCTCGAACCAAAAGTTGTTTTACTTTTATGTTAATGTGTTAATTTTTGTTATAGGCACCATATGCGTTTACAGCCACATGAAATTGAAGTATTTAGAGTATACAAAGATTGTATTATTTACCTTTTGTAAGCATGTTAGGGCTGCTTCTATAATAATGGTATAAATGTCAATTAAGATATACTTGGTTTGATTGTAAAATGCTGTCGTTATTGGCTGTGTCATTGGTTAGTACAACTAAAACTAACAGCCAAATATGTCAGTATTTTAAAATTAAAGCAAGTATAACTAAACTTACATTTATACCATGATTGTAGAACTGCCTTTAACCCGCGATCGGTACCGCCTCCTACAATTACGCGATCGGGAACGCGTTAGATTTTATCTAACATAGTGTTTTTTAATTTTATTCACCATATTATGTAAACACTATTATTGGTGACATTAGCAAGTGTCAATTATTTTTTTTTCAATAATTTTAAACAAAAATAAAACAATACATCTTATTTTTAAAAGTTTTTATTATGTGAAAATGACAACTAAAGCATACATCATGTAAGAAAAACAAAATTTATGATTCCTCTCCTTCGTTTAAGCATACCGTGCACGTCAAAACAGTTTTAGCTGTATGTTCTTTGCATAGTGGCTTTGAACATTCATTACAATAGTGTTGCGTAAAACGATTTTTTTCTTTTCGAACAATAAAAGCATCTGGATTTAGCTTCTAACTGACGTGGTTCTGCGTCTGCAACTTTTTCGTGTTGGTGACCCAAAACATTTTTGATTTTCTGTTTTAGAGGAATAGACAAAGAAGTTATACTAGATCGGCGAATAATATGCGGTGTGACAAGTTGTTTAGCTAGATCCGTCAAATACACTCTTCGCTCCATCTTCTGATTCGTGTTATTATTTTATTATTTGGGAATTAATACCGTCGATGTTCAGTAAACTGCAAAATACTGTAAGTGGCCATCTGTTGCTCACTCGTGTAACACTATATTCGGCCTTCATTCTGTCTACCACATCTACCGCCCCTTTGGTAACGTTATAAAATGTTATTACTGAGGGTTTCATCTGCTCTCCGGTGTTTGCATCTATTTCATCATCCTCGTGAAAAGTTGACAACATCAAGACATTCTTATTTTTTTTAGGAATATATGAAGTTAGGAAGTATTTGTTAGAATCCACTCCCCAAGCAAACATGCTACTATGTACAGGCCGTACTTTTGTTTCTAAAAAAATTGACGGAATCTCACTCTTGTTTTTTCGTAACGTATTCACCAAAGTGAGTTGGTGGTTCTTTAGAAGGTCATTTGCCAAAGGAACCGAGGTAAAATAATTATCACATTTCTTCCAGTACCACTGTAATGCTTTAGAAAGCGCATTACAACACTGTGCGCATCATTTTTCAGTTGCAATGGGCTGAGGGACTGTTTTCCGGCGTATATTTCAATATTATGGGTATAAAACATTCTAGCATCTACGGCAGCATAAATCTTGATACCATATTTGGCAGGTTTGTTAGGTATATACTGCCTAAACAAACATCTGCCTCTAAAGGCTTCCAACATTTCATCAATTGTTATGTAGGAGCCAACGGAGTAATTCTTTACACATTTTTCGGTGAATCCATCAATCTGTCGCACAGGAGCTAAATTGTCTATTTTAGATCTCCCAGCTCGCGTATCCTTGTCGTCAAATCTAATATTTTGGACTAGAGCGTGAAAACGACGTTGGGACATAGTTGCTGCAAAAAATTCTGGAGCCGTTCCATCTGTAGCCCACAGTTGCGACGTATTTAGGTGTTAGGCCCTCTTACACCTGTTAGATATAAAATGCCCAAAAAGGCACCAATTTCCTCGAAATCAGTTGGCGAATTATGTTTCTCGGCTCCAGTAAGCCTTGTTCTAGCAAACTGCTTGTTTGTACAGTCTGTAATATGAGCAATCATTTCATCGGAAAAGAAAAGTTTCCAGCAGTCAAGAACAGTCTTAGCATTTTTAGCTATTTGTTTTTCCCCGGGCAACTGTGTTATTATATTATGACGTGCAGTTTTACCTTGTTGCCTGGTCTCTTTATGAACATACCATTGAGTTATACCGTCTTTACCAGTATATAAACGACAGTTTTGACTCTTCTTTCCGTTTGGAGAATTTCGGGGCTTTCATCATGATCAGAAATCGACTGCTCCGTATCGGTATCATGGATACTGTGATCAGATGGAGCGTTTTCATCTGATAAACCACCTTCCATTTCACGCGACGTAGATGGCTGATCATCATCTGACAAAACTTCCTCCCAAAGCATTTGCAAACGTTTGTATTCCTTCTCGTACGACATTACACTTCCACAATTAAACAATATTGTCACAAAACTAAAGTTTCTAATGTCAAAAACCTCCAATACGCCCTTTGATTATATTTTAAACGTAGTTAAATTACGATTACGTAATAGGTACCGCGTTAGATTTTAACTAACATGTTTACCGGACTTCAAACAAAGATGCACTGGTCGCTTACGTCTGAATCCTTAAATAAACTAGTAGAAGGGATGACTGGGAGATTCTTAGGGAGGCATAGCTAGACGGCCAAAGATGTAGGGGTAACTCACTTAACAAAATATGGATAATTGTAAAAATGTTAGATAAAATCTAACACCGGTACCGATCGCGGGTTAAGCATATTGCAATATTAAAAAAAAGGGTTAATTATACATTTTTTATACATTAATGTAACATTTGTAAAATATTACAAATATATATAAATAATATTACAAATAATGTTTTTTAAACATTATTTTTAGAATGTTTTTCTAATATTGATTTTGCAACGTAATTCTGGCCATTAAGACGTTTTTGCAATGTTTTTAAAAATGTAAATATATCTTTTGTAAAACGTTGAAAAAAACATTTCAAAAATGTTTCCTTGTTGATTGGGAATGCATGGCAGTTTAGTGATACAGTTGACATCGGTTCCCTAGTAGAAAAATTCATTTCTGCAACATTTTCAAAACGATTTTTATGAAATAAAGAAATATACCAGAATCGTTTCACACTTGTCTCAAATTTGATAAATGTCCGCCCTTTGCAAGGTTTCTATAAATCATTTCCTAAATCATTCTTGAAATGTTTTAAAACACTTCTAAAAATGATAAGTAGAGTCGTTACTTATTTATGTTCATTTAATTTATTAAATTGTTTCTTAAAATAGCATTGGAACGATTATTAAGTTTAAATCCAAAATAAGGAAAGTATACGTTCAAAAAACGATTTTTTGAAATGTTTTTGGAACGTTTACACAGGCGGGGTTTGCAACGATTATAAACATTAGAAAGTCTTCCGGGTTTGGGCCGTGTCATAGTTGCAACCGAAGCTGCCAACGTTTCGCCCACTTTCGTAAGGGGCTTCATCAGGGCGTGAGATAAATCGCAAAACTCAAACAAGCAATCGAAATCTAACTAAGAACTTCTCAAAAGTTAGGTTATCCACTTGTAAAACAAGCCATAACCTAAACTATGAAAAGATAAGAAAAAAAACGATAACCTGAAAAAGCAAACGAAAATCTAACAAAGAACCACTACCGAGTTAGGTAATCAACTTGTGAACCAAGCCAGATTCTAAACTCCGTAGAAGTGACTTAAGAAGAAATGGTCTCCGTATTTAAAGGAAAAGGATCGTCACGGATGATCAAGCTCGACCCTGATTGGAGTTACGGTTGCTAGGGGGCGTGTTTTGATAAATGACTAATAACCGGGAACCAAGAGGGGGATAGTTCGAAACCATGATCGCGATTGAAGTTGTTAGGGTGTTTGATGATTTCTATGCTTTCTCGGAATTTCCTGTTGAAAAAGAATGGAGATTTGGCAATCAACGAAACATTATCAAAATCTATCTTGTGACCTGTAGTAAAATGATGTTCAGCGACCGCAGACTTGGAAGTATACCTTTTTCTTATACAACGATCATGTTCTGAAATGCGAGTAATGACGGAACGACCGGTTTCACCAATGTAGACTAAACCACAAGAACAGGGAATTTGGTATACACCTTGAGATGAAAGTGTAGGAAATTTGTCTTTGGGAGAAGGAAGAATCTGAGAGATTTTGCCTGTCGAGTTGAATATGGGTTTAATACCATTCTTACGAAGGAGTTTCCTATTTGATCTGTAACCTTGTGAATGTAGGAGTAAAAGGCCAATTTCTGGTTGGAGTCGGGAGTAGAAATGTCCTTAGGTAATCGAGTACGTGGATGTAAACGACGATTAATAACTCTATGAATATCTCGCTTTACATAACCATTGTTCACTAAGGTTCTAGTAAGATGACGGAGTTCTGAGTCTAGATTCTCAGGTTGACAAATAGAAAAGGCACGATGGACTAAAGATTCAATAACAGAACGTTTCTGTGCAGGATGATGATGAGACGAAGCATGAAGGTACCTGTCCGTATGGGTGGGTTTTCGATAAACAGAATGGCCTAGAAGTCCGTCGGGCTTACGAGTCACAAGAACGTCAAGAAATGGAAGAGAACCATTACTTTCGATTTCCATAGTAAATTTGATATCTAAGTGTTGATTGTTAAGATGATCAAGAAATTTAGACAATTCAAGATGACCATGAGACCAAACAATAAACGTGTCGTCAACATATCTAAACCATACTTTAGGTTTTAATATTGATGATTCCAAAGCAACCGTTTCAAAGGATTCCGTAAAAATGTTAGCTACAACAGGTGATAAAGGAGAACCCATAGCAGCACCAGAAACTTGTTCGTAAAACTTATTATCAAATTGGAAGTAAGTAGAGGATAGACACTTTTCAATAAGAGGAACCAAACTCAAGTCCTTACCATGTTGAGACAGAATCTGTTTGATGATAATAAGCGAATCCTTAATAGGAACTTTAGTGAAAAGTGAAGTAACATCAAAGCTCACGAGAAGATCTTGGGGTTCAAGTTTTATAGTTTCTAGACGTTGAATAAAATGCTGAGAGTTGAGGATGTGAGAAGAGGTTTTACCTGTAAACTCGCAAAGAATGTTGGACAAGAACTTGGCTAGCTTGTAAGTAGGAGATTGGATAGTACTAACGATAGGTCGAAAAGGAATACCTTGTTTGTGAATTTTGGGAAGTCCGTATAGACGAGGTGGTTTAGAATCTGATGGGGTAAGTCGACGTTTAGTTTCAGGAGGTAGATTGGAAGATTTGATGATTTGGCTAACCTCGCATTCAATCCTCGAAGTGGGGTTATGGGTTAGAAGGGCGTAAGTTTCCTCAGACAAAATAGAATTGATTTAACCGTAACCCAATCAGGGTCGAGCTTGATCATCCGTGACGATCCTTTTCCTTTAAATACGGAGACCATTTCTTCTTAAGTCACTTCTACGGAGTTTAGAATCTGGCTTGGTTCACAAGTTGATTACCTAACTCGGTAGTGGTTCTTTGTTAGATTTTCGTTTGCTTTTTCAGGTTATCGTTTTCTTTCTTATCTTTTCATAGTTTAGGTTATGGCTTGTTTTACAAGTGGATAACCTAACTTTTGAGAAGTTCTTAGTTAGATTTCGATTGCTTGTTTGAGTTTTGCGATTTATCTCACGCCCTGATGAAGCCCCTTACGAAAGTGGGCGAAACGTTGGCAGCTTCGGTTGCAACTATGACACGGCCCAAACCCGGAAGACTTTCTAATGTTAGTATAGATTCCGGCCGTGGAAGCCTTCGCTATTACATTAACGATTATAAAGTTCAATTTCAAAATAATGCAATTATGCGTTCAAAATATAGAATAGGAAAACTTGCTAGAACTTGATCTTGACGGCCGATTGGGCTTGTTTAACGAATAAAAAACGTCATTTGATATATTGCTTTATAAACAACCAAAAAATATAATGAGTATCACGAGTGAGACTCGTTATTTCTACGTTTGGTAAAGGTTACATACTACGAGTTTGGCTCGCTATTTTGTCCCAATGGATTAATACTAAATTGTCAAAAAACAAAGCTATCTAATAGCTTTTTATATTAAGTTTAGCGGTTTCATATGTATAGTTTTGGAAATACAAATACAAACCATTCAAAAAATGTACGTGTAAATCGTTTCTAGAAACATTAAAAGATGATAACTGTGTATTATTCTGCAACGTTACGTAGATAATTCCGTAAATTATTTTGGACATCAACGTTTAATATTTAGTGGAAACTAACTGAAAATGTTACAAACACGATTTAGGCAATAATTTTTTAGTCAATTTTGGTATTATTTCTGAAATCGATTTGCATGCGCTTCAAATACCGTCTAAAAAACAATGTTCGGATTCGCTTTTGAAGCAGTATGACATTGATTTGAAAACGTTTTATAAACGTTTTAATGTACCATTTAAGCGTATTAAAAATGTTACAAAAGTAAATGATTAAGAAACGTTTTGCTCTACTAGGGTTAGTAAGTACTTTAAGGGATCGATCGTTTTGTACTTATTATCCGAGACTAACTACTCGACGTACGGACACCTTAATTTTCGTTGAGGTCGTAGTTACGGCACTTATGTTATATATCGTTGGTTATACCCG
The DNA here is from genome assembly GCA_035610365.1 of Aquatica leii. Taxonomy (NCBI): domain Eukaryota; kingdom Metazoa; phylum Arthropoda; class Insecta; order Coleoptera; family Lampyridae; genus Aquatica; species Aquatica leii. The sequence continues at coordinate 14,871,257 of CM069438.1, forward strand.
TTATACTTACGTTCTCGGCTATGTTTATGTAATTTAGTATGATACAAAGTCAAAATATGTTGTTTTTAGAATAAGTCATTAAGCACGTATTGTTTATATAAGCAGAAATACGATTCATAATAAATTTTATTATAATGTCACTGTGTTATATAATCAGTTATAATTGTTTGCTCTTTCCTAGAACTCCACAACTTTCTTTCTAAAAATCTATTCTATTTTATACAAATTATTTAAGTTTGTACGTTTCGAAATTTATCGCATTCGGTTTGATACCCTAGATCCGGCTTTTTTTCGAAGCACTTAATTCTTTCGTCACATTATTAACTACAATTCAAGAAATGTAGTAGTCATACCGTTGACATTTCTTCAGTCAACGGTCATACCAAAACTTTATAACGTCAGAATGGATAACTTAAAATACATTAACTAAATGAGAAGGTAATAGTTATTTGTATCACTAGTCCAGAAAGTGCTATTTTGCGAGTATGAGCATATTTGTAGGCCGAGGTGAAGCCGAGGCCTACAAAAAGCGAATACTCGCAAAATACTTTTAGGACGTGTGATACATAACATGTTTTGTGCTGACCTTTATAGTATAAATTAATTAAAAGCAGTTATTTAAGTATTGATTTTTAATAAAATTTAATAACATATGTTGATAAAACGGAAACCTGTAATGACGAAATACAATTGTTTTTGAAATTATTTTAACAATTGCATAATATTATTTTAAAAACACTACACAAAAACGCACAGTAGGTTTCCGCACTTTAGCAGTGTTGTAACAGATACTTTTTTTCTAGTATCTAGATACAGATACAGATACTTTTCACAAATTGTATCTAGATACAGATAAGATACTTTTTCAAAAATAGTATCTAGATACAGTTACAGATACTTTAAGAGAGTATCTAGATACATGTCAGATACATTTTTAACAAAATCATGAAATAAAATTAAAAAAAACTGTCTATTTAGTTCATCTAAAAACACAATAACTGTATCCCAGGCAGCACATTACGTCTTATTGACGTCAAAATTACGAGACTTCATTAAGACGTGTCAGTGTCGTCATATGACGTCAGTGTGCTGCCTGGGTATTAAGCAAAACATTACCTTATCAACCTTAATCACATAAAAAAATACAAATTTACAAATAAATCTTATTTTGTTTTAAAATTAATAGCATGTTAAATGTCTCGTCATTATATTTCGACGTAGAGTTAATAGTAAACTACTAACACTAAAAAGTTTCTCCACTTCTATTTGAGCTGATGAAGAAATTCAGTGTTGCCAGTTGACTTTGTCGCGATTCCCTGCATAAATTATAAAAGTTCCACAATGACCACAATTGTACTCATAATTCTACAAAGTTGAAATTTGTTTTCTTTTTTTTAAAGTATGAATTTGGTTTGATGGCATAAATGCTAACACGTCACATTTTTCAAGTAATACTTGATTATATAAAATGTAGGTTCATACACGGTTTTCCCCAAAATTCCACAACAGTTTATAATACCCACAAAATACCCGCTACTACATAAAACCTCTAAATTTGCTAGAATTCCATTAGAATTGGCGACGCTGAAAGAATTGCACTCATAACACACCAAATACAAAGTCTCCAAATTGAAATTGTAATGTACATGATGAACTGACAGAAAAAACTACCGCGGTGTTTGCTAAAAACTTGTATAATTTACAATTTGAGCGAGAAAAAGTATCTAAGTATCTAAACCACTCAGATACTACGAAAAATGTATCTAGATACAGATACAGTTACATTTTGTCCATTGTATCTAGATATGTAACTAGATACTCCAAAAGTATCTAGATACTGTATCTAGATACTTGTATCTAGATACGTCACAACACTGCACTTTAGTGCAATCAAATAACCAAGTTTAAATAACCGCTTCGACCATTAAACAAGATAAACCCGTAACAGAGCTTTGAGAAGTGTAACACATGTGAACATGACCAACGTAACCTAACATGTGATATACATTGACATGAACGCGTCTCATCGTTGGTCCGATTTGAATAGCGCGTCATTTAATGCGCATTCGTTTGTTTGACGTAACGGTCGTCAAACTATTTTTTTAATATTATTACAATGAAAATTATTTGACCTGAACGACCGTAACAAAGATATCTTTGAGATGTGCATTATTTAACATATTAAAGATATATTGAAAAAGATATCTTTAAGATATCCTATAAACGTCGTATGACATTCAGATGTTAATAGGATGTAAAAAAGATACCTCTAAGACGTCTTGTGTTATCTGGGTAACCTATCTTGTATTTTCCATATTAAATGTATTTTCAAAACAATTTTACCCACCTCTACAATTAACGACCAATATTCTTTTTTTAATGATAACCAGTGGTGGACAGTAACGAATTACTTGTATTTCAAATACTGTATACAGTAACTAGACGTAGTTTATCATACAAAAAATTAAAAAAATTAGTTTTTTTGAAGGAACATAAATCTTTTTATTAAAAAAAAGGAGTAGTTAAATTTGTCAAGTGAATGAAAATTATTTACACGTTACTTATGTGTTACAAAGTTATTTGTATTTTTCATTGTAATTGAAATACTATTATACATTTTGTAATTTCGATATTTTGTATTCTATATCTTGTATCTAGTATTTTAAATACTCAATATTAATGTAATCTCTATTTTGTACTTCAATTACCTAACAAGGTGTATTTTGCTCACACCTGATGATAACAAAAAATTAAAATTGAAACTGCATTCCATTGAACACTGCCAAAATTCTGTGGTATGGTCGTATGGATAGTGGTATGGCAGACACTTTCTAACGAAGCAACACCGCAACACTGAACAAGACAGTACAAGATCTACGGAAATATGGGAGAAAAATCACCAAAAATTTGTCGAATTTGTTCACTAGAAATTTTAGAAACCGAGCAGTATTACCTTCTGAATAACGAAAATAAGTTAATGCTACAATTCAAATTGTTGAACTTTCTACCAAAGATTGTGAGTACAACTGATTATATTCTATCGAGTAACATAAACTTTCTTACAGGATCTAAGCATTACACCAAACCCAATTGCTTGTAACACATGTATGATTGCTATTGAAGAAATATATGAATTCAAGCAACTCTGCATACAAACCGAAATGACTGTAAGAAACTTAGGTATAATTAAAGAGGAGTTGCAAGCTGATAACATTAAAGTCGAACTTACAAACTTGCAAATCATCAGTGATAATGACTTGGAAATCAATAAAGATGTGCCTGCATGCCTTGACGAACCTTTTAAAGCAAAACTATATTATTGCTACAACTGCAATTTTAATTCTAACAAGAAGATTGTTTTAAGTCGACATCTGCAAATGCAACACACTGGCAGAAAAACATTTAAATGTAATCTATGTGATTACAGCTGTACCATCAGCTATAATTTAACAAGGCATATGCGTAAGCACACTGGTGAGAAACCATTTAAGTGCAATATTTGTGATTACTGTACTAACCGAAGCGAAACTTTAAAAACACATATGTTTATGCATACTGGTGAAAAACCATTTCAATGCAATATATGTGATTACTGCTCTACCATCAACTCTAGTTTAACAAGTCATATGCGTACGCACACTGGTGAAAAACCATTTCAATGCAATATATGTGATTACTGCTCTACCATCAACTCTAATTTAACAAGTCATATGCGTACGCACACTGGTGAAAAACCATTTAAATGCAATATATGTGATTACTGCTGTATCACCAAATTGCGATTAAAAGAGCATATGCATAAGCACACTGGTGAAAAACCATTTAAATGCAATATATGTGATTACTGCTGTATCACCAAATTGCGATTAAAAGAGCATATGCATAAGCACACTGGTGAAAAACCATTTAAATGCAATATATGTGATTACTGCTGTACCATCAGTTCTAATTTAACAAGGCATTTGCGTACGCACACTGGTGAGAAACCATATAAGTGCAATATTTGTGATTACTGTACTAACCGAAAGGAAACTTTAAAAACACATGTGTATAAGCACACTGTCGAAAAACTATATAAATGCAATATTTGTGATTACTGTTGTACCACCAAAGTTGGTTTAAAAGTGCATATGTGTAAGCACACTGGTAAAAAATTATTCAAATGCAATATATGTGGTTACTGCTCTACCATCAGCGCTAATTTAACTAGGCATATGCGTACGCACACTGATTAGAAACCATTTAAATGCAATATACAGGTCCCACAACTAAAGATGATTCGGGTCGCGCAGATACGTCATTGCGCTCGGGAACAATCTTCAAGTGTACACCTTAAAATCGCTTACCAGTGGCGTCGTAATTAATCGTTGGTACATGTACAAAATCACACTTAAAGTTTTATGTCATTTTATTAATTTATATACATTTCGAACATGTAGAAATACTTATATATAATATTATGTAATAAAAAAATTAATCACTATCACTAAATTCATCGTCCGAACTGTTTTCTTCTCCCAAATTTATTACTATACTTTCCATTTGAATATCAAGAAAATGTTCGTTTTTTAAGTAACCGTCTTCATTTTTAATATTCTTGCAACAATTTCGCCAATGGTCCTGCGTAACATTCGAAATTTCTTCTTCCAATAAAGCTTTTACTTCGTTAAAATTGAATGTCACGTTTCTTTTTGCGACATTGTTTTTTATTTGTGCCCATATCAATTCTATTGGATTTAAATCAGGATGATAAGTAAAAGTCTGAGTATAGTATGATTATTTTTGTATAATGGGTCATCAAATTTGTACGTAGTATACTGTTTTTTGTGTTGTTTAATAATAACTGCGGTTTGAACATTTGCGGAGTAAATGATAATTTTTTTTCAAGTAACCACTTTACCATTTCTTCTTTTATAGAAACACTGGATGGAGCTCAATTAACTTGGACGTTGTGATAAGGCGCGTTATCTATCACTACTACCGAATTTGGCGGCAAATTCGGTAAAATAAGCTTCTCCTGCAACCATTTTTCATAGTTTGTCGAGTTCATAACGTCATGATAATCTCCACTTTTTATCCCAGATTTAAAAACCAAACTGCAAGCATCTAGAAACTCCATTTCACCACCCTCATGCACTACAATCATTCGAGGTCCTTTAGATATGTTACACTTTAGCCCATTTTCACTACCATCACTCCATGAGTTTGATTGAGTGTGTCCACTGTGAACATACGTTTCATCCATATACACAATGGGGCGTTTTAATTCACGGTAATATTTTATTCGTTGCAAGTAGGAAATCTTCAGTGCTCGAATGTCGTTCCTTTCTATCAGAAGTTTTCTGTTGTTTTCAGTTTTACGCCACTCAAAACTAAGTTCCGTGAAAATACACCTTAATGATGATCCGCCATAAGTTTATTACGCAAAGCATTTAAATTCGCTCTAGGACTTTCTGTTTTATGGAAGTTGTCACCGTCCCGGTGGTTTTTGGGGCTGAGAGTTTTTATCCATTTATTTTTTTTTTATTATTATGTTGTAATTACGGGTGTGTGTAGCATTTCCATCGTTCATTAAACTTCTTTGTATTTTCGAATTGCGTATTTTTTGGTAACATTTTAAAAGTTTCCATTGTATTTATTGACATTCATTTAAAATTATTTATTATCTGGTAATTGAATATCTTTTGGCGACGGATGTCTGTGTACGTGCCTTAAACCCATTAAATTTTTGAAACTTGAGATTTGGTTCATGTTAAAAATTATTTTACTTAGAATTATTCTTTGTTTAGATGTCTCTTTGTATATTTTAAGTTTAGATTAGAGTAAGATTTATGTTTCTGAACGCGTTTATTACTCCGTTCCCATGGACTTGCTGAGCTATCATTCTTGGTATATTTCATAATCAGAAGCAAGTGCTAATTTAGCTGTTGCGTTAGAGGATTCGGATAAGAATTGTCACGTACCTAAATTAGGTTAAGTTCTTTGTCTTAAAGTAAGATGTAATTAATGTAAGGTTTTTGATTGGAGATTTTGTTTGTGAGAAGGGGCTATTTAAGCTTCATTCTTTCCAGAGGAAAGTTAAGTTCCTTTTTGGCCCTCGAAAAAAAAGGTCAATTAATATAATTTCGAATCCAATCAGAAATTTTGTATAATTGAAATTTGTAAAACAAAGAGTTGATTTAAGTTCGGTTCAAGAAGTCAAGTGTTTTATGCGGGTAATTAACACCGAGTTTTCGGCGACGCATTATAAATACAGGTGATGAACATTACGTTACTTAAACATTCTAATTCAAGTGGCAAATTAGAACCGCACTTGTGTGTGTTTAATTAAATACAGGTGAACTACGAAAATTGGTTAAAATCAAACGATTGAGGCGAGAATAAGACCTTGAGGTAAAAAGTTTGGTAAACGAAGAATGTTAAAGTGTGGGTAGTTGAGCAGCCTGAACATCTAAAGAATCGAAGATCGTAATAATTAGTTCCGGGAAAGTTGCCGGTTGTTCTCCCAATTGAGAAAATAGTCGCTACTGCGGACTTTATAAAGTTTTCCCGGCTAATGGTACTGTATCGACGCGTTTTACCGATGCTGAACGCGTGTAACGTCTTTGACGGAGTTAAGTGAATCGATTCTGACAATAAAATGTTGAGTTTTTGTTGTAAACTAAGGATTAGTAGCTGTCAAACTGCAGGCATACCTGTAAGTACCTTTAACAACTTATCACCTCTTCAACTGAAGAACTCGCCTCCAATTCGATCGTTAGAGGAACATCACGGACACCCGTTATTTTCGACGCGTACTTCTATTTGACTTTGTTTTTGGTTGATTTAAATTGTTGATTAAAGTCAAGACGGGCGAATCGATCAGAATAGAGTCTTAGAATTCAATTATGTCTTGATTATCAAACTTTAGACCCCTCTGACTCGGTGCGCAGTCTTGATTTATTATTTTGTTTGATGTTTTGTTGTATGCATGCTTTAGTTGTGAATTAAGTTAAGGTAGTTCTCGAGTAGCGGCATTTATCGTTTGCGGCGAGTCGTACGTACGACCAAACGCTCTGCGGCTGATTCCCTGTGCGACTTTTAAATTTAAGATTAATTTGAATGATTTTATTTCGGATTTTATTAACTATTTCACTTGCTTTAAATTTTAATATACGAATTATTATCTCATATTTGACTTTCTCTGAATCGCCTGTTTTCATCTACGGAGTGTTCGAATTTCCGGTTTTGACGAACATTTCACAGTGACTAAAAATTCGGTGGCGCCCTTAACAACTCTTCCTGATTTAAGTAAACTCGGCAAAAGGTAAGTGAGAGACAAATAATTCGACCCGCCCCTTCTCGACTAAGTTAGCTGGCAAACCACCATCCCATTGTTACCTTCTCTAAACCATCGTTTTAGAGTGTAACAAAGTTATATATAAAGTTGTGAAATATAGTTTTTTCGTATGGTTGTAGATGTGTTACTGGAGATTCACGTGGACGTTTTTTTCCGGGACTCGAAAATTGAGGTTTCCCTTCTACGTCGGCTTCGCCTTTCTTGATAAATAATAGCGTAAACGCTATTTACAATAGTACAATGAATAACAATAGTATTAATAAATAGTATAAAATAATGTAATAAAACATAAACAATCAGATGATTCATAACAATACATTGTCACTTACTCAAATAAATTTCATTGAACACTGATGAGATTAAATTCTTTAAATACGCACGTACATATATGAAAGCGAGTCCCCTTTACCGTTCGCATTCACCGATGTAGTAACCGTAGCTGGTTTTTTAGTAAATAAGATTGTAATTTCAATGTAATTTATTGAGTAAAATACAACCTATCAGTTTACAATTCTATAAGCAACTGCATACATATGTATATGCATTTTGCGCATGTGTTAACCCCACTAATACTGTCAGCGCAGCCATGACAAGTTTGAATTAAATTAATTACAATTTTAAATTATATTTATGAATAATCCTAACACTCCCGGTACTTGTAAGAAAAAAAATAATTTTTTTTTCTTTTTATAAATCTAAACGATCGGGTTTCTTAATAATTCTTGAAGATTTTCTGATTTGAGGAGTTGGAAACGTACTTTCAGTTGTTATAACTGGATTTGGTTGTTCGTTTTCTAAAGATTTATCTTTATTACTTGAACTTTCTGTAATTTCAGTAAAATTTTTTGACAATGATTGTACAGGTAATGGCTGTACACACGCTGGTTTTACAATGATTGTTGGTTCTATGTAATCAGTTCCAATATTTTCACCAATTTTTTGAATCTGATCTACATGCCTTTTAACTATTCTACCATCGTCTAAACGTATAAGGTAATGTAATGTTCCTAAAACGTTTTCAACTTTTCCAAATCTCCATTTATCACCAAAGTAATTTCGACTTGCAACTCTCATACCAATATTAAATGTTTTAGTTTGATTGTATAAATTTAAATTGCGTTTGAGATTCTCAGCCAAATGTATACTAGGTTTAATGCAATCTAATCTAGAACGAATTTCTCTTTTCATTAACATAAATGAGGGTGATTGACCAGTATTAGCGTGAGGCATTTTTCTATATTGTAACAACAAATCATTAAGTTTCTGGTTAACTGACTCATAAGTTTTATCATAAAACATTGCTCGTAATGAGTTCTTTAAGATTTGTATAAACCTTTCGGCTTGCCCATTTGTAGATGGGTGGTATGGAGCAGTTAACTTTAACTGAATGTTATTTAAATTTAAAAAATTTTGAAATTCGCGAGAAGTAAATTGCGTTCCATTATCGCTTACAAAACATATGGGTAATCCATGTGTCGCAAAAATAGTTCTACATACTTCAATCGTAGATTTAGACGAAATATTATTCATAACATGAATTTCTGGCCATTTTGAGTATGCATCCACGAGTATAAAAAAGTATGAGTTCTGGAATGGTCCAGCAAAGTCAGCATGTACTCTTTGGAAAGGACCGGAAGGGCGTTCCCAAAAATGGTTCTGTACCTTTGGTGGATCGTTTTTTACTTTTGCACAGCAAAAACAATTCTTAGCAATTTCCTCAATATCGTAACTGATTCCAGGCCACCAGCAGTAGCTACGTGCGAGTGCTTTCATTTTTGTAATACCGAAATGCCCTACATGTAACTCGTTCAAAATAGTTTTTCTGTAAATGCTATGTACTACAACTCTTAACCCTCTCACGATACACCCTTCTTGTAAACCAAATTCGATTTGATCTATGTTAAACCTATTTTGAAATGATACTGGTACACCTAATCTTAAACCTTCTAGTAGAGGAAGTAGTTCTTTATCTTTGCATGTTGCTAAAGCTAATTTTTTTACTGTAATTGGTAGTGTCTGAATTTGATTTATATTAAAAATATCGGATTCGTCAAATTTTACAGTATTGTTAACATTATTTTTAACTAATCTGGACATTGCGTCCGCATTTGAATGACTTTTACCATTTCTGTATTTAATAGTGTAATTGAATCCTTGCAAATAAATTGCATAATGTTGCATACGCGCTGCAGAGTAAACTGGAAGTCCTTTATGAGAACCAAATATTTGCACTAAAGCCTTGTGATCGGTAATTAACGTAAAATGAATTCCGTATAAGTATTGGTAAAATTTACGCACGCCAAATATTATTGCATAAGCTTCGCGATCAATGTTTGAATATGAACGTTGTGTCGCTGTCAGAGTTTGTGAGGAAAACTGTATGGGTCTTTCCGATCCATTTGGTAAAATGTGTGAAAGTACTGCCCCTGCTGCTACTTGACTACTATCGGTTGCTAATACTAGCGGTAATTTTGGATCAAAAGCTATTAGTACATTATCCGATTTAATTTCTTTCTTAACATTTACAAAAGCATTTTCACATTTTGAATTCCAGCGCCATTCGACACTATCTTTAAGTAAATTATTCAAAGGATAAATCATTGTACTTAAATTTTGAATAAAACGTGAGTAATAATTTACTAACCCTAAAAATATTTGTAATTCATTTTTATTTGTAGGTCTTGCAATTGTATCTATCGCTTCTACTTTAGATTGAGATTTATGAATTCCTCTTTTGTCAATAACGTAACCACAGTATTCTATTTTATTTTCCAAAAATACACACTTATCAAAATTTATTCTTACATTGTATTGTTTAAACCTTTCAAAAACTTGAATTAAAGTACGTACATGCAAATCATCGTTAGGTCCCGTAACCCTAATATCATCAAAAAATACAGCAATGTTTTGTATTCCTTGCAAAATTTGCTCTATCGTTTTCTGCCAAATTGCAGGTCCCGATGCAACACCGTATAATAAACGCGTTGGTCTTAATAAGCCTAAACTCGTATTAAGTGTCAATAATTCGCGGTCATCTTCATGTATTTCTAAATGTAAGTACGCTTGTTGTATATCAATTTTGAAAATTTTTCTCCCCCAGCTAAATTTGTAAATAATTCATTAACCGTAGGAAGAGGGTAATCGTCCACGACTAAATTTGGATTTAAAGTGGATTTGTAATCTCCGCAAATTCGAATAGCATTATTCGATTTAACTACCGGTACTATCGCGCTAGCCCATGTACTTGTATTTACGGGTTCCAAAATATTTTGGTTGATTAAATTTTGTAATTCTTGTTTAACGCGATCATGTAATGCAAAAGGTACAGGTCTATCTTTAACAAATATTGGTTGAGCATTCGGTTTCAAACGTAACTTAGCTTGAATTCCTTGAATTTTCCCTATTTGTTTTTCGAATAATGTTTTGTATTTTGATAGTATAGCATCGATATTTACTGTATTGCTAGTTTCTGTACGTAATTGAAATAACTCGCTTATATTTAAATTTAGTTGACGTATCCATTCCCGACCTAACAAAGGTTCTCTGTCCGTATGTAAAATATACAAACGTAAATTATGCAAGTTATCGTTGTATTGAACACGAACTGTAGTGTAACCTAATACTTTTAACTGAGTATCGCAGTACGTAAATAATTTAATTGTATGAGGTTGCGTTTGGAGATTAGGAAAATACTTATCAAAATCTTTCTTACCCATAACGCTTACAGCTGCACCGCTATCAATTTCAAATTGAACTTGTGACCCCTCAACAATCATTGTACACCAAAATTTTTTCCGTAATTCGCGTAATTTGGAAGAATCCCGTATTTGATACAATTGTACGATTTCCTCATTCGCATTCAGATCATCTTCTTGCGCACCTGCAACATCAGAAACTAAATTTACATTTTTAGAAAATTGTGATTGCTTTTTAAGGCAAACACTAGCTAAATGTCCCTTCTTTTTACAAAAATTGCAAATTGCATTCACATATTTACACCTGTTCGCCAAATGTTCGTTGCTTCCACATCTGTAGCACTTTTGATTGGTTTTCTTTGTAATTCTGGCATTTTCTCTGATTTCTGTAAACGATTTTCTTTCTTGTTTCGGTTTCTTCTTATCCCGGAACGAAATCGCATTAACCACGTTTGGTTTTTCCATTGTATTCCATTGCGCTTCCGTCATTTCAAAAGCTCTTGCAATTTCACTTACTTCTTGTAATTTAATATCACCTTTTTCTAAAAGTTTTCTTCTTAATTCCGACGATAAACATTTTTCTATAACTTGATCTCTAATTTGATCATCCAAATCCATGTATTTGCACGACTTCCCTTGTTCCTTTAACCTCGTAATAAATTGTTCAACCGTTTCATCAGAGTTTTGTTTTAATGTTCTAAACACGTAACGTTCGTATACTGAATTTACTTTTGGAGCAAAGTAACTGTCCAAGGCATTGATGCTTATATCGTATAAATCGGGTGAAGCAGAATCTTCGGATTCAGGCAAAGTAAAGTAAATGTCTTGCACTTGTTGACCAGCCAAATGTAGTAGTAAATTCTTCTTTCGAATATGATCGGTGATTCCTTTCGCACTAATGAAAATTTCGAAACTTCGTTTCCATTTTCCCCATTTTGTACCCAAAGTAGCCGTTTTTGTATTGCGATTAAACGGTGAAAGCGTAAAATGCTCCATTATCCTCGTCGCCAATTCTGTAGTAACCGTAGCTGGTTTTTAGTAAATAAGATTGTAATTTCAATGTAATTTATTGAGTAAAATACAACCTATCAGTTTACAATTCTATAAGCAACTGCATACATATGTATATATATTTTGCGCATGTGTTAACCCCACTAATACTGTCAGCGCAGCCATGACAAGTTTGAATTAAATTAATTACAATTTTAAATTATATTTATGAATAATCCTAACACATTTCTTCCAGTACCACTGTGATGCTTTAGAAGGCGCATTACAACACTGTGCGCATCATTTTTCAGTTGCAATGGGCCGAGGGGCTGTTTTCCGGCGTATATTTCAATATTATGGGTATAAAACATTCTAGCATCTACGGCAGCATAAATCTTGATACCATTTTTGGCAGGTTTGTTAGGTATACACTGCCTAAACAAACATCTGCCTCTAAAGTCTTCCAACATTTCATCAATTGTTATGTAGGAGGCAACGGAGTAATTCTTTACACATTTTTCGGTGAATCCATCAAGTATCTGTCGCACAGGAGCTAAATTGTCTATTTTAGATCTCCCAGCTTGCGTATCCTTGTCGTCAAATCTAATATTTTGGAGTAGAGCGTGAAAACGACGTTGGGACATAGTTGCTGCAAAAAATTCTGGAGCCGTTCCATCTGTAGCCCACAGTTCCGACGTATTTAGGTGTTGGGCCCTCTTACACCTGTTAGATATAAAATGCCCAAAACGGCAGCAATTTCCTCGAAATCGGTTGGCGAATTATGTTTCTCGGCTCCAGTAAGCCTTGTTCTAGCAAACTGCTTGTTTGTACACTCCGTAATATGAGCAACCATTTTATCGGAAAAGAAAAGTTTCTAGCAGTCAAGAACAGTCTTAGCATTTTTAGCTATTTGTTTTTCCCCGGGCAACTGTGTTATTATATTATGACGTGCAGTTTTACCTTGTTGCCTGGTCTCCTTATGAACATACCATTGGGTTATACCGTCTTTACCAGTATATAAACGACAATTTTTGACTCTTCTTTCCGTTTGGAGAATTTCGAGGCTTTCATCATGATCAGAAATCGACTGCTCCGTATCGGTATCATGGATACTGTGATCAGATGGAGCGTCTTCATCTGATAAACCACCTTCCATTTCACGCCACGTAGACTTCCACAATTAAACAATATTGTCACAAAACTAAAGTTTCTAATGTCAAAAACCTCCAATATGCCCTTTGATTATATTTTAAACGTAGTCAAATTACGATTACGTGATAGGTACCGCGTTAGATTTTAACTAACATGTTTACCGGACTTCAAACAAAGATGCACTAGTCGCTTACGTCTGAATCCTTAAATAAACTAGTAGAAGGGATGACTGGGAGATTCTGAGGGAGGCATAGCTAGGCGGCCAAAGATGTAGGGGTAACTCACTTAACAAAATATGGATAATTGTAAAAATGTTAGATAAAAGCTAACACCGGTACCGATCGCGGGTTAAGCATATTGCAATATTAAAAAAAAGCGTTAATTATACATTTTTTATACATTAATGTAACATTTGTAAAATATTACAAATATATATATAAATAATATTACAAATAATGTTTTTTAAACATTATTTTTAGAATGTTTTTCTAATATTGATTTTGCAACGTAATTCTGGCCATTAAGACGTTTTTGCAATGTTTTTAAAAATGTAAATATATCTTTTGTAAAACGTTGAAAAAAACATTTAAAAAATGCTTCCTTGTTGAAAGTTGGATTCAACTGTATCACTATAGTGCCATGCATTACTCTTCCCGTTCTGTATCTTATAATTTAGTCCTAAAACCTGAAAAGGTAACTTGTGTGTGTCATCAACAGTGATTAATATAGTAGCATGTCGTTGATTGATTTGAATCATTTTATGCATTTTATAGCTGTAATCATTTCTATCGTTTTTCAATGAGATCGCACAAATAAGAATTGGTTTACTAAATTTGTATTTTCTATCATCATAAATAAGTACCTAAAAAGTACCTGAAATTTTAAGGTACATTTTTTTTGTAACTGTATCTGTACCTAGGTACGTTTGCCAAATCTGTACCTGCACCTGTACATAGGTACTTTTAAATAAATGTACCTGTACCTGTACCTAGGTACCAAAAAATGAGTACCTGTCACAACACTGGAAACTACAAATAAATAAAAAATTATGTAAGTAGGTAAATATTCAGTTTTTTTTTCGAATTTTACGTCATCTCTTATAATAGGAGCAGAACCATGAAGAAGTCAAGATTAGATTTAATTTTTTTTTAATGTTATACCTACATACGTTAATTGTTTTGCATTTTTTTATGTTTAGGCTTAGAAAAACGTTGTATTTATTAATTTAATCTTTTTTTGTTTATGCTGAAATTTATATAAGTATCTACTATACTTAAATTAAATAAATACCTAAGTAACATAATTTGTGGATTTTATACTTCAAAAATACCTACATTGCTAAGGAAGTGCTGTAAATTTAATAGGGTGATTTCTTATATAGGTTTTAAGAAAAATGTGTATAGAAACATAACTTGAAAGCATTCACTTCTTAAAATAGATTTTGAACAATAACTGATAAGTACCTAATAAGAAATAACGCATTCCTTGTGCATATTAATATAACAAACATTATCTTTAAACATACAAGAAATTGGTTTTGCATTTACATAGGATACCTGTACACAATATCAAAAGAAGACATTGCGGGAACGAATACCTGTGACATCACATGTACGATCAATAAGCAATATTTAAAAAATGTCACAGGATGACGCTAGCGCGATGTAAATCAAGAACGTCACATGAACGTTCAATAAGGAATATTTAAAAAATGTCACAGGATGACGTTAGCGCGATGTAAAATCAAGAACGTTTCGTTAATGTTATGTTTGTGGCGTTACAAAACTAACGTCGCTGACGCGGACATAAGCAATTGCAATAACGTTGCACAGATGTTTATATGACTTAAACAGTAACATCACATGCAACACAACCACATCACTACAACGTGATTGCTACGTTTTTTTTCTTAGTGGGACCTAACATGTGATATTTAGTATTGACATGAACGCGTCTCATCGTTGGTCCGATTTGAATAGCGCGTCATTTAATGCGCATTCGTTTGTTTGACGTAACGGTCGTCAAACTATTTTTTTAATATTATTACAATGAAAATTATTTGACCTGAACGACCGTAACAAAGATATTTTTGAGATGTGCATTATTTAACATATTAAAGATATATTGAAAAAGATATCTTTAAGATATCCTATAAACGTCGTATGACATTCAGATGTTAATAGGATGTAAAAAAGATACCTCTAAGACGTCTTGTGTTATCTGGGTAACCTATCTTGTATTTTCCATATTAAATGTATTTTCAAAACAATTTTACCCACCTCTACAATTAACGACCAATATTCTTTTTTTAATGATAACCAGTGGTGGACATTAACGAATTACTTGTATTTCAAATACTGTATTTAAAATACAATTGCATTTTCTAATTTGTATTTAGATACAATGCAAAACAGTATTTTGTAATTTGTATTTCAAATACATTGTTTGATGCATTTTGAGTATTTCATTTACATCAATTACTCGAGACTAACGTAAATAAGTAAACTGTTAATTTTATACATTATAACCGTTTCTTAATTTAAAATCATATCCAACAGTACAAAAAATGTTTATAAAATTCCATTCAGTACAAGTTTATGTTTTTCGGTACAAGTGAAACGTCTATTTCACTAATGGTCGGTTTCTGAAAAGATTTCATAAACTCGACATAACTATCTGTAGATAACGCTATTGGTCTGATAAGTTGCAAGTAGCGTTTCTCAAAACTTATCTACTCATAACTTATGCGTGGATTGTAATCTGCTAATAACTAAGTTCTACTTTTACTCGCTAGATGGATAACAGTTGTGGCTATACTCAGTATTTACTAGAAATAAGTCCTGCAGTGCCTAATTCAAATATAAGTTTACCTGAATTTACGTAGTTTATCATACAAAAAATTAAAAAAATTAGTTTTTTTGAAGGAACATAAATTTTTTTATTAAAAAAAAGGAGTAGTTAAATTTGTCAAGTGAATGAAGATTATTTACACGTTACTTATGTGTTACAAAGTAATTTGTATTTTTCATTGTAATTGAAATACTATTATACATTTTGTAATTTCGATATTTTGTATTCTATATCTTGTATCTAGTATTTTAAATACTCAATATTAATGTAATCTCTATTTTGTACTTCAATTACCTAACAAGGTGTATTTTGCTCACACCTGATGATAACAAAAAATTAAAATTGAAACTGCATTCCATTGAACACTGCCAAAATTCTGTGGTATGGTCGTATAGATAGTGGTATGGCAGACACTTTCTAACGAAGCAACACCGCAACACTGAACAAGACAGACAAGATCTACGGAAATATGGGAGAAAAATCACCAAAAATTTGTCGAATTTGTTCACTAGAAATTTTAGAAACCGAGCAGTATTACCTTCTAAATAACGAAAATATGTTAATGCTACAATTCAAATTGTTGAACTTTCTACCAAAGATTGTGAGTACAACTGATTATATTCTATCGAGTAACATAAACTTTCTTACAGGATCTAAGCATTACACCAAACCCAATTGCTTGTAAGACATGTATGATTGCTATTGAAGAAATATATGAATTCAAGCAACTCTGCATACAAACCGAAATGACTGTAAGAAACTTAGGTATAATTAAAGAGGAGTTGCAAGCTGATAACATTAAAGTCGAACTTACAAACTTGCAAATCATCAGTGATAATGACTTGGAAATCAATAAAGATGTGCCTGCATGCCTTGGGACTAACCTTTTAAAGCAAAACTATATTATTGCTACAACTGCAATTTTAATTCTAACAAGAAGATTGTTTTAAGTCGACATCTGCAAATGCAACACACTGGCAGAAAAACATTTAAATGTAATCTATGTGATTACAGCTGTACCATCAGCTATAATTTAACAAGGCATATGCGTAAGCACACTGGTGAGAAACCATTTAAGTGCAATATTTGTGATTACTGTACTAACCGAAGCGAAACTTTAAAAACACATATGTTTATGCATACTGGTGAAAAACCATTTCAATGCAATATATGTGATTATTGCTCTACCATCAACTCTAGTTTAACAAGTCATATGCGTACGCACACTGGTGAAAAACCATTTAAATGCAATATATGTGATTACTGCTGTATCACCAAATTGCGATTAAAAGAGCATATGCATAACCACACTGGTGAAAAACCATTTAAATGCAATATATGTGATTACTGCTGTACCATCAGTTCTAATTTAACAAGGCATTTGCGTACGCACACTGGTGAGAAACCATATAAGTGCAATATTTGTGATTACTGTACTAACCGAAAGGAAACTTTAAAAACACATGTGTATAAGCACACTGTCGAAAAACTATATAAATGCAATATTTGTGATTACTGTTGTACCACCAAAGTTGGTTTAAAAGTGCATATGTGTAAGCACAATGGTAAAAAATTATTTAAATGCAATATATGTGATTACTGCTCTACCATCAACTCTAATTTAACAAGTCATATGCGTACGCACACTGGTGAAAAACCATTTAAATGCAATGTTTGTGATTTCTGTACTAACCGAAAGGAAACTTTAAAAACACATATGTTTAAGCACACTGTCGAAAAACCATTTAAATGCAATATTTGTGATTACTGCTGTACCATTAAATTGAGTTTAAAAGTGCATATGTATAAGCACATTGCTGAAAAACCATTTAAATGCAATATTTGTGATTACTGTTGTACCACCAAAGTTGGTTTAAAAGTGCATATGTGTAAGCACACTGGTAAAAAATTATTTAAATGCAATATATGTGGTTACTGCTGTACCATCAGCTCTAATTTAACTAGGCATATGCGTACGCACACTGATTAGAAACCATTTAAATGCAATATACAGGTCCCACAACTAAAGATGATTCGGGTCGCGCAGATACGTCATTCATCTTCAAGTGTAACACCTTAAAATCGCTTACCAGTGGCGGCGTAATTAATCGTTGGTGCATGTACAAAATCACACTTAAAGTTTTATGTCATTTTATTAATTTATATACATTTCGAACATGTAGAAATACTTATATATAATCTTATGTAATAAAAAAATTAATCACTATCACTAAATTCATCGTCCGAACTGTTTTCTTCTCCCAAATTTATTACTATACTTTCCGTTTGAATATCAAGAAAATGTTCGTTTTTTAAGTAACTGTCTTCATTTTTAATATTCTTGCAACAATTTCGCCAATGGTCCTGCGTAACATTCGAAGATTCTTCTTCCAATAAAGCTTTTACTTCGTTAAAATTGAATGTCACGTTTCTTTTTGCGACATTGTTTTTTATTTGTGCGTATATCAATTCTATTGGATTTAAATCAGGATGATAAGAAAAAGTCTGAGTATAGTATGATTATTTTTGTATAATAGGTCATCAAATTTGTACGTAGTATACTGTTTGTTGTGTTGTTTAATAATAACTGCGGTTTGAACATTTGCGGAGTAAATGATAATTTTTTTTCAAGTAACCACTTTACCATTTCTTTTTTGGAAGCACTGGATGAAGCTCGATTAACTTGGACGTTGTGATAAGGCGCGTTATCTATCACTACTACCGAATTTGGCGGCAAATTCGGTAAAATAAGCTTTTCCTGCAACCATTTTTCATAGTTTGTCGAGTTCATAACGTCATGATAATCTCCACTTTTTATCCCAGATTTAAAAACCAAACTGCAACCATCTAGAAACCCCATTTCACCACCCGCATGCACTACAATCATTCGTGGTCCTTTAGATATGTTACACTTTAGCCCATTTTCACTACCATCACTCCAAGTTTGATTGAGTGTGTCCACTCTGAACATACGTTTCATCCATATACACAATAGGGCGTTTTAATTCACGGTAATATTTTATTCGTTGCAAGTAGAAAATCCTCAGTGCTCGAATGTCGTTCCTTTCTATCAGAAGTTTTCTGTTGTTTTCAGTTTTACGCCACTTAAAACTAAGTTCCGTGAAAATACACCTTAACGATGATCCGCCATAAGTTTATTACGCAAAGCATTTAAATTCGCTCTAGGACTTTCTGTTTTATGGAAGTTATATATAAAGTTGTGAAATATAGTTTTTTCGTATGGTTGTAGATGTGTTACTGGAGATTCACGTGGACGTTTTTTTCCGGGACTCGAAAATTGAGGTTTCCCTTATACGTCGGCTTCGCCTTTCTTGATAAATAATAGCGTAAACGCTATTTACAATAGTACAATGAATAACAATAGTATTAATAAATAGTATAAAATAATGTAATAAAACATAAACAATCAGATGATTCATAACAATACATTGTCACTTACTCAAATAAATTTCATTGAACACTGATGAGATTAAATTCTTTAAATACGCACGTATATGAAAGCGAGTCCCCTTTACCGTTCGCATTCACCGAAATATCAAAATTGATAAAGCGCACGAT
Organism: Aquatica leii; assembly: GCA_035610365.1. Taxonomy (NCBI): domain Eukaryota; kingdom Metazoa; phylum Arthropoda; class Insecta; order Coleoptera; family Lampyridae; genus Aquatica; species Aquatica leii. The sequence continues at coordinate 14,890,862 of CM069438.1, forward strand.
TCTGGAAATGCGAAGGTGTAGAATAACCATTTGAACATGGTCAATTAACCTTCGTATTCTTTTTTTAATGATAACATAAGAAGTTAAAATTACTACGTTGCGTTGAACACTGCCAAAATTCTGTGGTATGGCAGACACTACAGAGACTTCTGTTTTGATTTTGCTAATATCTTTAATACTAATAATACAAAAGATAATAAAAGTGCAACTGTTTTTAAGCAAAACTGAACAAGATTTACGGAAATATGGGAGAAAAATCAACAAAAATTTGTCGAATTTGTTCACTAGAAATAGTAGAAACCGAGCAGTATTACTTTCTGAATAACGACAATAAGTTAATGCTACAATTCAAATTGTTGAACTTTCTACCAAAGATTGTAAGTACAACTGATTATATTCTACCGAGTAACATAAACTTTCTTACAGGATCTAAGCATTGCACCAAATCCAATTACTTGTAACAGATGTATGATTGCTATTGAAGAAATATATGAATTCAAGCAACTCTGTATACAAACCGAAACGACTGTAAGAAACTTAAGTATAATTAAAGAGGAGTTGCGAGCTGATAACATTAAAGTGGAACTTACAAACTTGCAAATCATCAGTGATAACGACTTGGAAGTCAATAAGGATATACCTGTATGTTTTGAGGAACCTTCTCAAACAAAACTATATTATTGCTACAACTGCAGTTTCAATTCTAACAAAAAGATTAATTTAATTCGACATCTGCAAGTGCAACACACTGGCAAAAAACCATTTAAATGCGATATATGTGATTACTGGTGTACTACCAAATTGGGTTTAAAACTGCATATGTATAAGCATAGAAAGCATATTATGCGTAAGCACACTAGTGAAAAATCGTTTAAATGCAATATTTGTGATTACTATACTAATCGAAGGGAAACTTTAAAACACATATGTGTAAGCACGCTGGTGAAAAACCATTTAAATGCAATGTTTGTGATTACTGTTCTAGCCAAATGAAAAATTTAAAAACACATATGTATAAGCACACTGATGAAAAATTATTTAAATGCAGTATATGTGATTACTGCTGTACCATCAACTCTAATTTAACAAGGGGGACCTGATCACAACGGCCACTGATCATAACGGCCACCCCGGTTTTTGCTATTTCATAACGGCCACCTTGATCACAACGGCCACTAATAATATTTGATCATAACGGCCAACTTTTTCACAATGGCCACTCTTTCAGTTGATCACAACGGCCACCTTGATCACAACGGCCAACTTTACGAGTTGATCATAACAGCCACCGTAATCATAACGCCCACTCGTACTTGTGATCACAACGGCCACCTTGATCACAACGCCCACCGACGCCAGTAGAGAAAAACGTCATACGACGATGATCATAACGGCCACCTCGATCACAACGGCCACTTTAGAAACTGATCATAACGGCCACCGTGATCATAACGGCCAATTTGAGTGATGATCATAACGGCCACCGTGATCACAACGGCCACCGACGCCAGTTGACAAAAACGACCAACAACGGTGATCACATCGGCCACTGTTACTCGGATCATGATCATAACGGCCACCTTGATCACGACGGCCATTTTTAAATTTTAGTTCCGCCAAGAGATCGTATCCCTCATATACGTATTTATGTATATGGTATCCCTGAGTGCGTATCTGGGGGACCTGACTCGGTACATATATACACATGCAAATGTATAAGTAACTGTACATATTTACCGAAATTTCTTCATATTTAAATCAGAATAAGCAATGACAAATGTCAAGTTTGCTACCGTAAATGTATTGTTTTGCCAGTAGTGTATAAAGCCAATGATTACACATTAGCTAATAGCTTTTTCATTGAATTGAAATTAGTTCACATATTTTCTGGAGCTCCGATAGACTTGGTGGGTTGTACTTGAGTTATTTTCGATTAAATGTATACTCCGAAATAAACAAAATTAAATGGAATGATTTAAAAACATTTGTGTGAAAAAAATTATACTTACTCCATAAATATTTTTAGCATAGAAAGTTCCTTTCTATGGTCATACATTCTTTAAACGGCAAAATAACTTCAAGTTAGTACCACTCGTTTATTTAGAAAATGAATCTAACCCTTATATAATATATTTCTTGCATGGGAGAAAAGTGCAATTTTTTAAATAATTGTTTGCTTAAGCAGATTGTTTTAGAAATAAACAAATAACTATCGAATCAAAGTAAAGGTATTTATAAAGCTTAAAAATAGGTAAATCCGGTATAACCGGAACCGCTAGAAATCTGAAAATATTTTATCTCATAAACTTCTAATGAAAGGTCTCGCTGAGACGCCCTGTATAATACCTAATTTTTATTTTATCTATACGTGTTTATGCGTATAAGATATGAACAAGGTTTTCAAGAAGACTTTATTAGTTTGTGGTCATTAGTCAATTTACGGAAACCCGTCGCATTACCAAAGAACGTATTAATATATAATACGTTCTTTGGCATTACTACTTCACTTCAAATCTTAACATTCCGACTATTAGTTTACTTTCTCCTTTGATGTAAAAAAGTCTAAAAAGAGTACAATAACATAAAACATAAAATGTGTAATAATTTTTTTGTTATTTATTCATTTTCTTATTAGGTGCTTACAACTCGCAAAAACTCTGTAATAGGGATTCTGTCTAGAGGACAAATAGAGTAGTCTATAACATAACCTAATTCTTCGTCCGGTCTCTAATGTTGTATGTTTCTCACTTTATATTCCTCTGTACAATCGTCGCATAACCCAAAGTGCGTACACGGGAGCAACACTGTTGTTGGCACGTTGTCTTTGCAGATAATGCAAGTAGCGCGATCATATCCTTGGGAGGCTTCAGGTTCTCTTTCTGTCGAATTTTCCTCTTCGTGCTCATCATCGGGTGTATTTTCTACTTCTTCGTTTTCATCTGAAATGTGACGTACGTATGAGTAACTTCAATTAGGTTTCTCTTACTTACATAGAAATTTGTATAATAAAATTGATGTAAATTGATATTTGTGAATATATAGAATAGAAATAATAAGTGACAAAAAACAATTTCTATGATGAAAAAACCTTACCTATTACTTCATATTCTGGCGAAACAGGACCCAAAAGAGGACCGAGAAGATATTCCTCGGTCTCTTCTTCCATATCTCGCGTCCGCTGAATAATGGTTTCTACGCAGTAGGACACCATATTTAAAAAAGATCCAACACTTTCGTTCTCTAAAAAAGCCACCGTTGCGTCCTTGATTCTTTTATTGTTTGCTCGAAACTTTCTCTTCGCCAGGCATTTTATCTGCAACCCCTCATCTATAAAACTTCTTCTCTCTTATAGCAACTGCAGAAATGTTGCGAAGTCCATCTTAAAAAAAAATAAACACCTTAGAAGGGCCTACAAATCAAAAATAAAAAAAATATTGCCAAATCCTACCTGCACCATACTGAAAAGTAGAATAAGTATCTGACATGAATTTCAATTATATACTTCGATTTAAAATCGGCAGTTAAGTAATTCACAGATCACAGACACGTATCTACCTATGTAATTAATAATAGGTATAGGTAAGTAGAACTTGTCAATTGCTTACCAGTAAATTCCCATACATTAGGTCCTCGTACTCTTAAAATGCGTTGGAGTGATGCATGAAATGATTCAGAATCGTTATTTGTTCTCCTTGATCGCTTAAAGACCGAAAAAGAATCTGCACCTACTCGCCTTATCCATTGTTTCTCATGGTATCTATAATTACATAATATAGAACGTAAAACATTACTACATATAATTTTTAGGAAAAGTAACTTGGAAACGGCTCATCTTACATAATGATGCATATTCGTTTTCGAGAACTTAACACTTTACTTGTAGGAATTAAATTTCTATTTCTACATCATTGTAATAAGACATTTTGTGTGCGATAATGCATATTTATTTATATTTATTACACTTTAAACGATAAGTTATTCCCAAGGTACTTTGGCGGCAACCATAGGTATAACCTGCGATCATTAAAACAAGTCCACCAAGAAATTACACCATATCAAAGTACAATTCAAATAGAATGGTAACGTAGTGGTAATAACATAATATTGATTTATTTTGAACTGAAAGAAGTTTCTTTGGATATGCTTAAATGATCACCTTGTATCTCTACAGACTGGAATAAATGTTATACTGTTAAAAATTTTACTTGCTGAATGAAAACATTAAGTAATTTAAACGGAACTTAAAACATAGTTACATAATCCTACTTATTGTAATTATTACAAAAGAAATTAACTCACTGAAACTGCACATTTAATCTAAAAGTTGGAAGGTAGGTAAGTGATGTACTTACTGTATGAGAGTTTTAAACTCGTCCTGTAGACGATTTTCTATTAAAAATGTCTTTATGTGATGAAGCGGAGTTAGGAAGCTTTACTTATTGGCATCACACCGGAGATAAAATAATAAAACACGTTGTTTATTAGAACAACAGGAAAAGAGTGAAAGAATAACATACATTGTCAAAACCTTAAAAATACAAAAGTCACTAAGAACTAAAGAATGGTTCACACTAACTGTTCTTATTTCAACATTATGTGTTGGACACCGTCTGCTATTCTTTGTGTTGGCAACAATGGCAAACACAACATCAGTTTCAGGACCTTCTTAGCTGACGAATTTTGTTTCAAAAATCGGTTCATGCCAATATTTCCAGCTTTTTTCATAATAGCCTAAAATTCAACATGATGAGTTTATCCTACTATAATTTGTTTTTGATAAGATTATATGCGATGATACCGAAACAATGTCTCATTAAAAAACTACTCACTTGACAATAATGAAAAAAGCATCCAGACTTTGAAGAGTTTGGGAAATTTTCGTCCAATGACTTTTTAAGCGAAACTTCGTAATCAGTCATTATGAGTTTTGGATCAAACTCTGGCACAATTTCTTTAAGTATAGAGAAAACTCCGTTGTAAGCTTCCACCTTTCTATTTCCCATCAAGGCAAAAGCACAAGGAAATGCCTGTAAAAATAAAGTAGACTCAATTAATAAGTTGATCTGTAAACTGCAGATTCCAGCTTACAATTTCATATTGAACAGCCATTATTGTTAATAATTGGCTACTTTGTGGATTTTGTGGCCTCGTTTTGAACGTACCGTCTATATGAATTTCTCTGGCCTCCGACAGTAAACTCTTCATATCCTCGGCTAGAAAAACTACTGAGATATTTTCACCTTCTCCAACGCAACCTCGGCAGAATGGTTTGCCATCTATAACCCCAAATCTTAAATTATTTTGACATACCATTCCATACTCTTCCAAAGTAGCTGGGGTTCCCGGTTGAGTTTTTTGACGTTGGCGCCTCATAGATTGCGATATTGCCGGAAAAGCTATTTTTGCTGCTGCTTCGACATTCGTTCTGAAATCAAGTGATAATTTATCAGTGACCGCAATTTTAAATTGAAATAAACATTTGTTTTAGTAATAATAATCAAAAAGAATTTAAGGTGTCCTTTAATATGATTTAATACAATTTCAGAATTTTTTCCATTTATCATTAATACTTTGATTTTAGAAAGATAATGAATTTGAATTATGAAAACAACCAACGATTCTCATTTCACATGCACATATATTATTTCTACTTATGTATTTTACAACTTTTTCATTAGAGTGACCGAATAGTAACGAAATTAATTTGATAAATACTAAAATAAAACAAAAACTTACCCAGCACTATTTTCAACGAAAATTGATTTAAGTTGATTACTGCTAGAAGTGGCTTGATCGATTAGCTTTTCCTTTAAATGGAGAGCTTCTTTCTTCCAAATATCAGGGAGGTGAATGTGATTATCGCCCAGTTTTAAAAATTCCGACTCATTGCACGATGCTCTTGCAGGGCAGTTTTTTTCAATACATACAAGATAAGTAACGCCCTTTTTATAACTTTTTTTTCTATAAAAAAATCCTGCATCGGCGTCACAGGTGAAGTAGGTAGAACCTTGTCTATATCCTGCAACTTTCTGCACATCCATTCTCGGTATCTAAAATTGAAATTTCACAAAACAAATTTATAAACAAAATTTATTTGAAAAATCAAATTCAAGATCTTACCAAAGCTTTCGTCGATGTAAATGAAGACCCCCAAGTTTAAAAAACGAAACACTATATAACTTCTAACTCAAAACGCAAGTAGCTATAATAATGCAAACAGCAACTAGCAAATGAAATGATCGATTGTTAAAAGTAAATTAAGAATTTTTTTTGAACCACCACAACTTATATTAATATTGCAGTTGTCACATTAACCAATCAGGATGCGGTAAAATTTTCTAATTACACACTGTGATTGCACAGATGAAAAAGAAAAAATCCTTAATTTATGGCTGATTTGTTTGTGTAAGAACTATTTGCCGTAGAGTAGGTAGTTAAAGTAAAACCGCCTACTATTATACAAAATAGACACGTACATTCAAATTTTCGAAACGGAAACGATTGTAAAACTTACCATTGTTTACAGGGTTAATGTCCTATCTACCCCAAGCACAAATGCAATTTTATATACCTACGTACCCACACAGCACAAGCATATCCACTGGATATGAAATGTACACACCAACCATGGATACCGGAGGTGCATCGAACATCCATATTTAATATTATGGAGCAAGGATGGAGGTCCAGTGGATATATCATTCCGTCACGGAAAAATCTTCATAGTATGTCCATAGGACCTCCAGGTGGATAAACATTTTACATCCATATGGAGATATATTGAACAGTCATATGAACGTACAAAATACATACATATGGAGGTTCAATGAACATTTAGTTAAAGTATAATAAACATTCATTTTTTTATAGAACCTTCATATGTAGATAAAATATATGTGCATATCTATATATTAACAAAAAATATGGCCACACGTCAAATAAAGTCAATACAAAATGCCAATAGTGATATTTTCCAGATGCAACAACTCCGGTTGGTCCACATAAAATATGACCACTTGTTCATTTTCACTCAAACACAATCGAACTTTTTTATTTACACATTCTCTCATTTTTCTAGAGCTTTTATCCATTATTTATATTATAGGAATCCAAATACTTACTAGATTAATGTACAGCAAAAGTAAATTCAAATATGCAAAAATACCTTGTCTTTACCCAATAAACACAAATCAATGGGTCTGTACTGGCAATGTACTCTTTAGCCGGCACTCAGAATGCTGGCAATGTACTAAAATGAAGTACACTGCCGGTAACCAGGTGACACACCGGCCGATATATTGCCGAATGAATCTTGCCAATGCAGAAATTGCATCGAACCAATAATGGCAAGTTATGTATATTAATACAAGTTAAATGCAGAATGCCAGTGAAATCTGTGCAATATAATATGTACTTTGCCATCACATAAATAGTGCGCAATTTTAAAAGCATTGGCAATGTTAGCAACTTAACACAAATTAAATGATGCATACAGTGGTATTATCATTTTTAATTTAATTAATAAAACAATTTGGAATCTTAACATACAATGTCCATATATGTACTGAAAAAAATTTAAAAAATATAAAAAACCTATTTACATTCATTCTGTGCTTATGTTTATTGGCGTCTTTCGTACCCACTACTCCTGGTGTTTATTGCGTGTTGTAAAGCTGCACCACAATTTGAATTTTTTCTTATGGATACTGTAAAATAAAAATTACATTGTAATGCTACTCAAATAACTTATGCACTTTTTTAGCAATTTCTAAACTAAATTTTGAAGTTTTTGAAGTAATTATAAAGAATTGCTTTGTAAAAAGTCGTGAAATAAAATACAACATGAAACTCAAGTTTGGCAGTAACGCACTTAAAATCACATTACGTTAATATACATATAAAGTTAATGTTTTAAGTTTTAACCTATAAACTATAAAATACTTTGAAGCCTCTTACCATAAATTAAATTTAAAATATTTTTACAAATTTGTTTTGCTTGATCCAGACCAATTACTTGGTTAAAACATGTTTCGTTTGCTGTATCTTTTCATCCAACAAAGTAGATTGAATCGATCTAAAAAAAAATTTCAATTAAATACAACTCAGCAATAAGAATAATGAATTCAGAAATTGTAGATAACTTACAAACTGGCTCTTAGATTACAAATTCCAAAGTCATTTTATATTTGTGCGAAAACGTGTTAGTTTTTAGGTTATATACTTATTATTAAGAAATAATTTATATTTGAATTTAATACTTACTTATTTTGTTAATCCATCCTAAATGATGAAAAACAAACACATTTTTTCGAAATTTTAAAGCACAAAATGGTTTGCATACGATAAATACAAGCTAAACAAAAACCAAAAAATTTGCGTGTGCAACAGTGTGCAATACGCGAAAACCTTGGCGAAAACAATCGAACAACGAAGAAAGTTTAAATTAAACCGCGCCAAGTATTTTTTTTTACTTTTTCAATTTTTCATTAAATTTGTTGGTGCATGTTAAATATTTACTACAAATGTTAAATTTTAGAGAATATAATTATTTCTAAATAATTTTGATAAAAAATAGCAACTCACAAAATTATGTAACATGATACATAAAAAAAAATGTTTCCGAACATAACACTTATAACACTTAAGATAATACTATTTCACAGATATCCATGAATGTATATAAGGTGCATATACAATGGATATTAAACTACGGATGTACATCAATGGATGTTATATGGATAAATATGTATATCCATTGCATCTCGCGTGCTGTGTGGGTGGTGTGTACATTTCATATCCATTAGATATGCTTGTGCTGTGTGCCCAGCCGGCAGAATGTCGTCATTATGACGTAAATAACTAGTCATACTAAGATATATGACGTGAAAAGTCCAAAGAGGTCTTAGAAAAGAACGTCTTTATAATGACGTCATAAGGTGGTCAGGCACAGACGTCTTTTTAATGTACCGTATCACCAGTATGGAACAAATCCACAATTGCATCACTTTGATGGTTATAGTGAAATACAAACAAGTTTGAGTTTGAGGTATAATACTTTTTGTTTATTTTTAGTTTACTCTACCTTAAAGATTTCACAATTTTCGCAAACAGCAAAATTTTAACCATTGATTTTACAATTATAAGGTTATGTTATAAGTTGATGAAACCATTGGTGAAATAGGTGAAATGCGGTTTTCTGTTTCTAGCTTTCTTTTATTCATTTTTCAATAATTTCTTGTTCCCTGTAGCTCAGTTTTGTTGTGTGAGTTTTTTATATTTAATAATAGCATTTCTTATGAAGAAGGTAAATATCATTACGTTAGATTTGTAGGTTAGCTATACCAATTTTGTAAGTTTTTATTAGATTAAAACTTCAATTACTTTGATTCATATATATCATTTATATTCGTCAACGTTTTCCAAATTATGCTTAGCACGATGGCATTTATTAGACTGGAGTTTAGTTCTAATGTAGATGACGGTCTTTGTGGAGGATCAATTGGATTAGTTTGCAGTTCCTGGTTAACTCCTTTACAAAAGCAGATATTTTGGCCTCCATACAAAACGAGCTCTCAGTATCGAAAAGCACTTTTACAAGGAGACGAACCTAATGAAGAAAACTGGTTGCTAAAATAAAAACAATCCATTTTGAATGTGGTATGTAGTACTTAAGTAATTAAAAACAAGTAAATTACGAATTTATTGATGTCAAAATGTATAAAATAATATGTGATGTTTTTTTAATTTTTACCATACTTGGTAATTTCTATCACTGAATCATACTTTACCTGGTAAAACTCTCGAATGAATAAAACTATCTGTTAAATTGTAAATAGACCATTATTTTGTGTCACTACCACTGATTCACTGTTTATTTTAAGAATTCAAGTTTATTTAATTTTATTATTATGTCTACTAGATTTTTATTTTTAATGTTGATTTTTGTAATGTATTTTATAGCAGAAATGTTTTGTAATAAATATTTTTTATAGTATTATTATTAATACATACCCTATATAAAAACCCGTCAAATTATGACATGAAAAGTACGTCACTAAATGACGTCTTTGGTCTGTGACATTAGTATGTCTTTATGACGAGAGAATGACGTCATAACTGGTCATTAAACTAGTCAGTTCTAGTCATATAATGACTGGTTTCTGACGTCATTTTGACGGCAGTTTGCTAGTTGGGTGGGTAGTCATACCGTTGACATTTCTTCAGTCAACGGTCATACCAAAATTTTAACGTCAGAATGGATAACTTAAAATACATTAACTAAATGAGAAGGTAATAGTTATTTGTATCACTAGTCCAGAAAGTGCTATTTTGCGACTATGAGCATATTTGTAGGCCGAGGTGAAGCCGAGGCCTACAAAAAGCGAATACTCGCAAAATACTTTTAGGACGTGTGATACACAACATATGTTTTGTGCTGACCTTTATAGTATAAATTAATTAAAAGCAGTTATTTAAGTATTGATTTTTAATAAAATTTAATAACATATGTTGATAAGACGGAAACCTGTAATGACGAAATACAATTGTTTTTGAAATTATTTTAACAATTGCATAATATTATTTTAAAAACATTTCACAAAAACGCACAGTAGGTTTCCGCACTTTAGTACAATCAAATAAAACAAGCTTAAATAACCGCTTCGACCATTAAACAAGATAAACCCGTAACAGAGCTTTGAGAAGTGTTACACATGTGAACATAACCAACGTAACCTAACATGTGATATTTAATATTGACATGAACGCGTCTCAACATTGGTCCGATTTGAATAACGCGCCATTGAATGCGCATTCGTTTGTTTGAAGTAACGGTCGTCAAATTATTTTTTAAATATTATTACAATGAAAATTATTTGACCTAAACGACCGTAACAAAGATATCTTTGAGATGTGCATTATTTAACATCTTAAAGATATATTGAAAAAGATATCCTATAAACGTCGTATGACATTCAGATGTTAATAGGATGTAAAAAAGATATCTCTAAGACGTCTTGTGTTATCTAGGTAACCTATCTTGTATTTTCCATCTTAAATGTATTTTCAAAACCATTTTACCCACCCCTACAATTAACCCCCATATTCTTTTTTTAATGATGATAACTAACAAAAAATTAAAATTAAAACTGCATTCCACTGAACACTGCCAAAATTCTGTGGTATGGTCGTATGGATAGTGGTATGGCATACACTTTTTAACGAAGCATCATTGAACAAGATCTACGGAAATATGGGAGAAAAATCAACAAAAATTTGTCGAATTTGTTCACTAGAAATAGTAGAAACCGAGCAGTTTTACTTTCTAAATAATGACAATAAGTTAATGCTACAATTCAAATTGTTGAACTTTCTACCAAAGATTGTAAGTACAACTGATTATATTCTACTGAGTAACATAACCTTTCTTACAGGATCTAAGCATTGCACCAAATCCAATTGTTTGTAACAGATGTATGATTGCTATTGAAGAAATATATGAATTCAAGCAACTCTGTATACAAACCGAAACGACTGTAAGAAACTTAAGTATAATTAAAGAGGAGTTGCGAGCTGATAACATTAAAGTGGAACTTACAAACTTGCAAATCATCAGTGATAACGACTTGGAAGTCAATAAGGATATACCTGTATGTTTTGAGGAACCTTCTCAAACAAAACTATATTATTGCTACCACTGCAATTTCAATTCTAACGAAAAGATTAATTTAATTCGACATCTGCAAGTGCAACACACTGGCAAAAAACCATTTAAATGCGATATATGTGATTACTGTTGTACCAGCAAATTGGGTTTAAAAGCACATATGTGTAAGCACACTGGTGAAAAACCATTTAAATGCAGTATATGTGATTACTGCTGTACCAACGACTCTAATTTAACAAGGCATATGCGTACGCACACTGGTGAGAAACCATTTCAATGTAATCTATGTGATTACTGCTGTACCACCAACGCGCGTTTAAGAAGCCATATTATGCTTAAGCACACTCGTGAAAAACCATTTAAATGCAGTGTTTGTGATTACTGTACTATCCAAATGAATACTTTAAAAACACATATGTATAAGCACACTGGTGAAAAATCATTTAAATGCAATATATGTGATTACTGTTGTACCATCAACTCTTCTTTAACAAGGCATATGCGTACGCACACTGGTGAGAAACCATTTCAATGCAATATTTGTGATTACTGCTGTACCAGCAAATTGGGTTTAAAAGCACATATGTGTAAGCACACTGGTGAAAAACCATTTAAATGCAGTATATGTGATTACTGCTGTACCATCGACTCTAATTTAACAAGGCATATGCGTACGCACACTGGTGAGAAACCATTTCAATGTAATATATGTGATTACTGCTGTACCACCAACACGCGTTTAAGAAGCCATATTATGCTTAAGCACACACGTGAAAAACCATTTAAATGCAGTGTTTGTGATTACTGTACTAGCCAAAAGAATACTTTAAAAACACATATGTATAAGCACACTGGTGAAAAATTATTTAAATGCAATATATGTGATTACTGTTGTACCATCAACTCTTCTTTAACAAGGCATATGCGTACGCACACTGGTGAAAAACCATTTCAATGCAATAAATGTGATTACTGCTCTAACGCCAAATTCCGCCTAAAATTGCATATGTATAAGCACACTGGTGAAAAACCATTTAAATGCAATGTATGTGAATACTGCTGTACCACCAACGCGTGTTTAAGAAAGCATATTATGCATAAGCACACTAGTGAAAAACCATTTAAATGAAATGTTTGTGATTACTGTTGTATCGCCAAATTGGGTTTACAAGTGCATGTGCTTACGCACACTGGTGAAAAACCATTTAAATCCAATATATGTGATTACTGTAGCAGCCAATTGTATGTTTTGAACACTCATATGCTGGTATACTGGTACATAACAAATGAAATTTAATACTTCATGTAATTTGTAAAGAATATGTGGGCAAAGTTTTTCTGCGATACCTTCTAAATACATTGGCGTAGTAAAACGCCAATTATTGTATTATCACAAAAAACAGTGACGTAACATTAAAGTGTTAGTCGTTAAGTGAAGGAATATTATAGTTGTTATAATGTAATAGTGTATAGATTGTAATGATGGTTGTCTAAGCTTTGTAATCTTCAGTTGTAAATTGTAAAATAAAGCAGTCTCAAACTAAAATAAATACTGTTTATTGTATCACTTTCTATAGAAGCGCACTATTGGATAGGTATCGCAATGAAAAAATGCATAAACTATAAAAGTTCCACAATGACCACAATTATACTCATAGTTCTACAAAGTTGAAATTTGTTTTCTTTTTTTTAAAGTATTATGAATTTGATTTGTTGGCATAAATGATAGCACGTCACATTTCTCTAGTAATACTAGATTATATAAAATGTAGGTTCATACATGGTTTTCCTCAAAACTCCACAACAGTTTATAATAACCACGAAATACCCGCTACTACTTAAAATCTCCAAATTTGGTAAAATTCCACTAGAATTAGCGACGCTGAAAGAATTGCACTTATAAAACACCGAATACAAAGTCTCCAAATTCAAATTGTAATGTACATGATGAACTGGCAGAAAAAAACTACAGCGGTGTTTAGTAAAAACTGGTATAATTTACAATTTAAGCAAGAAAAAGTTTCTAAGTATCTAAACAACTCAGATACTACGAAAAATGTTTTTAGATACAGATACAGTTATATTTTGTCCAGTGTATCTAGATATGTAGCTAGATACTACAAAAGTATCTAGATATCAAGATATGTCACAACACTGGTTGTATGACATTCAGATGTTAATAGGATATTGTGTTATATGGGTAACCTATCTTTTTCATTTTAAATGTATTTTTAAAACCATTTTACCCACCTCTACAACTAACCCCCATATTCTTTTTTTAATGATATAACTAACAAAAAATTAAAATTAAAACTGCGTTGCATTGAACCCTACCAAAATTCTGTGGTATGGTCTTACAGTGTTGCCGATTTGCAAATAATTATCCGATTAGTGGATATTCTTAAGTGCTCGCTTTCCTAATCCTCTCATAAAACGGGATATTTGCGGATATTTTTATTAAAAAAATATAGCGATAAAATGTTAAAGCAATTGTCATGTATTCGCAACGCCGCATCTAGGAATCGGGCGGCAGTCAATTCTCGGCTTTGAATACATACAGTCAGACTAAATTACTGTATTAGTTCCTATGTTAAACGTAAACTAGAATAAGTTACCTGGTGCCTTTCTACTGTTACATTACGTGTGAAATAAATTGCCTGCATTAACTTAGAACTTTATTATCGAATATCTAATACAGCTAACTAATAAATAAAACCCGAGTATTTAACATGGTGGCAGCGCGTAAAAGTGCACAGTAGTGTCGTGAATAATAAAACGGAATAAACAGCAGAAAGAAGGAAACTTATTAAATGTTTGTGAAAAAAATAAAAATAATAAAATGGTTGATAGCGGTAGGACCCCAGAAGAAATGAAATCGGTAGGCGATCTCGCTAGCCAATGGAAACTTTGAAAGCAAAAGTTTGAAAATTATCTTCTGGCGAGCGGAAAAAACTCAAAACCAGACAAGGTAAAAATCGCAATTTTGCTTAACTTAATGGGCGATCAAGGGCTAATGACTTACAATACATTTTCGTATGATGAAAACGAAGACAAAACGCTACTTGCCACAGTAATTAATAAGTTCGAAAACCATTGTAATCCGGTAAAAAACCTTGTATTCGAACATTACAAATTTTTCAAGAGAGATCAGTTACCTGACGAAACAGTGGATCAATTCGTTACGACATTAAGACAATTATTTATTATATTTAGCTATAACTACTTCTAGTGTGGATTGAGGCCATCGAGGTTGAAGACACCCAGATTAACCGGAAGATCGACACAGGTAGCCAGGTGAACATATTAAAGTTCTGTGATTTTCAGAAGTTAAAAATAAAGCGTAGTGACCTACTTAAAACCACATCTGTATTATCTTCCTATTCTGGTCATAAAATTGTTATTTTGGTACAAATTTTCTTGGAATGCTACTTTAAAAATGTAAATAAACGTTTATTGTTTTACGTGCTCTCGACAAATTCAGCATCTTCTATTCTCGGGATGCAAGCTGCGCGCGACCTTGATATAATTAGTGGAAACGATAACATAAAAAGCAGCTGCGTAAAATGTTTTGAAGTGAAAAACGCTGAACCGTCAAATTTAAACACAACAAGTAATAAGTTAATTGATTTATCTCCAATTTTAAAGAAACATAAAAATGTATTTTCGGGAATCGGAAAAGTCAACCGAAATTACTCAATAACTTTAACTGATAATGCGGTACCAAAAGTGTGCGCCGCGAGAAAAATACCGATTTCTTTAAAAGACAAAGTTAAGCAAAAGATAGACTTAATGCGGTTTCGGAAAAAAATTTAGTTCCGGTCACCAAACCCACCGATTGGGTTCACCCTGGTTCACCCTATAGTGATTGCACCCAAATCAAATAGTGATATTCGCATTTGTATGGATCCAAGAAACTTAAATATTTATTTAAAACGTGAAAATTTCCACATACCAACAGTCGAATCATTATTCGGAGAACTTAATGGTGCAAAATGTTTTACGTTATTAGATGCTTCACAAGCATTTTTACAAATACCAATAGACTATGAAGGTTCGAAATTATGTACTATCGCTACAAATTGGGGTAGATATAGATTCGTGCGTTTACCTTACGGTATAAATTCCGCCCCTGAAATTTTCCAGCGCTTTATTCATTATACATTAGAAGGCGTGCGTGGTTCCGTATCGTATTTCGACGATGTACTTGTGTTTGGAAAGACACTTCAAGAACACAATGAAAACTTGGACAATGTTTTAACGAAGATTTCAAAAAGTGGTTTAACTTTGAATTTACAAAAATCAAAATTTTGTCAAAAAAGTGTGAAATTTCTTGGACACTTAATTAGCGAAAGTGGTGTCGCACCCGACGAAAAGAAAATAGAAGCAATCAAGAACATAAAACCACCCGAAAATCGGAAAGACTTGCAGAGATTTCTCGGTATTGTATCTAGCAAAATTTATACCAAATTTGTTAAAAGAAACTGCGTGTCTTAGAAAACTTCTTAGTAATAAAAATTAATGGGTATGGGCAGAAAATGAAAATGTATGTTTTAATCGACTAAAAAAGCTTGTGACTTCAGCTCCAATACTTTCTTACTTTGATTCATCCAAATAAACCGTGTTGTCAGTTGACGCGAGTCCTTTTGGTCTAGGAATCGTAATAATGCAGGAAAGCCATCCAGTTGAGTTTGCATCCGTTTCTCTCACACACACTCAGCAGAGATACAATCATTGAAAAAGAACTGTTAGCAGTAGTTGTTGGTTGTGAAAGATTTTTCTTTACCTTTACGGTAAGAAATTTCGAATACAAACAGATCACAGACCTTTCCTAGGTTTGCTCAAGGAACCATTGGACGAATTGTCTCCCAGATTGCAGAGGCTTGCGATAAGACTACTCAGATATCACTTTGTTCTGGAATACGTACCCGGAAAATACATGCAAGTGGTCGATGCCCTGAGTCGAGACCCAAATCCTAATCTTGTCGACACCAGCTACTTAGATAAGAACTTAATGGTACATTCGATAATATCTACAACTAAAGAAAACGAAGAACGCCTAATAAGCTATCTTAAATGATGCGAACTTACAACAAGTTCGAAATTATGTGCTTTTCGGTTGGCCTGTACACAAAAAACGCATTAAACCCGAGCTAAAAATGTTTTGGAACATTAAAAATGAAATTTACTTGCATAAAGATGTCTTGTTTTACAAGAAAAGGTTATTAGTTCCTCAAACTTTACGGCAGGAATTTTTAAATCTCATACACAAAAGCCACCAAGGCATCGTTTCATGTAAAAAACGGGCACAAGAAACTATATATTAGCCAGGAATTACAGCTGATGTTGAAAACTTAATACTAAGTTGCCAAACCTGCTAGGAATATTCTCGAAGTAATTCAAAAGAACCACTGACATCTCACAAAGTACCCAACTTACCATGGGAAAAGATCGGCATCGACTTCAAGTCACATGAAGGTTTAAATTTTCTAGTGCTTGTTGATTATTTCAGTAAATTTGTGGTTATAAACAAGCTGTCAAGTAAAACCGCCGAATCTGTAATTTCTTCATTAAAAAACGTGTTTGCAATAAATGAACTACCTTTGGAGATCTTTTCCGATAATGGACCTACATTCAATTCAACGGAATTCGCAAACTTTGCGGCTAAATACGACATCAAATTGACTACATCCAGTCCACTATATCCAAAAAGTAATGGAATGGTAGAAAGATCCATCCAAACGGTAAAAAGTTTTTTGACAAAGTTTATTAAAGATGGTGAAGATCCGTTTTTAGCAATATTGAACTACAATGTGACGCCTAAGCAAGACATACCAGCTCCTAGTGATCTGCTAATGGGACGAAAATTACGCACCACACTCCCAGTCCAGCGTAATTTTCTAAAACCAAAATTTTACGCCAAAGATGTCAAGAAAAAGTTAGAACTTAATCAGCAAAAACAGGCTGTATACTACAATTGCTCTACAAAAAAGTTGTCAACATTTAAACCACAACAAAAAGTATTGATCCAACAAGGGATTCGAAACTGGAAACCAGCTGTTGTTACCCTTCAGTCGGGACCCAACGACTATCATGTTCGTACATCAGATAATGGCGAATATAGGCGAAACAGAATTCACCTAAGACCACTGAAAGAAAAGGATCCTATTTTTATAAAAGAAGAGGAGGATGGCTCTGCAGAAACAACGGTAAACTGTAATCCAGACTCAACAAACAGTGACGTCATTCCGGTTGTGAGTGAAAAAGTGGACACTAATTCGAATAACAAAATGAATGAAAATCTTTATTGTACTCGTGGTGGTCGTGTTGTAAAACCACCCAAAAAATTAGATTTATAAGTGTTCTTATTTAGGGTTAGTATTTTTCTTTTCTTTAAAGATAGGGCATGTCATGTATTCGCAACGCCGCATCTGGAAATCGGGCGGCAGTCAATTCTCGGCTTTGAATACATTCAGTCAGACTAAATTACTGTATCAGTTCCTATGTTAAACGTAAACTAGAATAAGTTACCTGGTGCCTTTTTACTGTTACATTTCGTGTGAAATAAATTGCCTGCATTAATTTTATTATCGAATATCTAATACAGCTAAGTAATAAATAGAACCCGAGCATTTAACAGCAATTAAACAAGGATAGCGATTGTAGAACCGGTTATCACGTTGTAAATAAGTCAATGGGAACGCCATTTATTTTGTGCAACCCAAAATTTATCTATGCCCAACACACTTGAACGCAACCGAATTTGCAATTAAACACCTAACCACGTCGTATAAATTATTTAAAAATAATAGGAATAAGTTAAATTTCATTATTATTATTATTAGAGAACGTAAACTCCAGAATAATGAATGGTATATAAATAGTGACAAAAATATATAGCGTACGCATGTATTTATTGGTTTTATTAATTAACTTACAAAATTCGCCGATATTTTCGAAGTACTGTGTGGATATTTTTAATTTCCGAGATTGGCATCACTGGGTCATATGGATATTGGTATGGCAGACACTTTCTATCAGCGTGCTGATCGGTGCTGATATGATAAATTAAAATATAATAACAAAAACTGTTTTTAAGCAACACTGAATAAGATCTACGGAAATATGGGAGAAAAATCAACAAAAATTTGTCGAATTTGTTCACTAGAAATAGTAGAAACCGAACAGTTTTACTTTCTAAATAATGACAATAAGTTAATGCTACAATTCAAATTGTTGAACTTTCTACCAAAGATTGTAAGTGCAACTGATTATATTCTACCGAGTAACAAAATTTTTTACAGGATCTAAGCATTACACCAAATCCAATTGCTTGTAACAGATGTATGATTGCTATTGAAGAAATATATGAATTCAAGCAACTCTGTATACAAACAGAAACGACTGTAAGAAACTTAGGTATAATTAAAGAAGAGTTCCGAGCTGATAACATTAAAGTCGAATTTATAAACTTGCAAATCATCAGTAATAACGAGTTGGAAATTCATAAGGATATTCCTGCATGCCTTGAGGAACCTTCTAAAACAAAACTGTATTATTGCTATAACTGCAATTTCAATTCTAACAAAAAAATTAGTTTAATTCGACACCTGCAAGTGCAACACACTGGCAGAAAACCACTTAAATGCAATATATGTGATTACTGTTGTACTACCAACTATCCTTTAACAAGGCATATGCGTACACACACTGGTGAAAAACCATTTAAATGTAATATATGTGATTACTGTTGTAGTGAAATGGCAAATTTAAACAAGCATATGTATAGGCACACTGGCGAAAAACCATTTAAATGCAATTTATGTGATTACTGTACTAACCGAAGGGAAACTTTAAAAGCACATATGTGTAAGCACACTGGTAAAAAACCATTTAAATGCAATATATGTGATTACTGTTGTACTCTCAACTCTACTTTAACAAGACATATGCGCACGCACACTGGTGAGAAACCATTTCAATGCAATATATGTGACTACTGCTCTACCACCAATGCGTGTTTAAGAAACCATATTATGCGTAAGCACACTAGTGAAAAACCATTTAAATGCAGTGTTTGTGATTACTGTACTAACCAAAGCAAAAATTTAAAAACACACATGTATAAGCACTCTGGTGAAAAATCGTTTAAATGCAATATATGTGATTACCGTTGTACCCTCAACTCTAGTTTAACAAGGCATATGCGTACGCACACTGGTGAGAAACCATTTCAATGCAATATATGTGGTTACTGCTGTACCACCAAATTCGGTCTAAAACTGCATATGTATAAGCACACTATTGAAAAACCATTTAAATGCAATATATGTGATTACTGGTGTGCTACCAAATTGGGTTTAAATCTGCATATGTATAAGCACACTGGTGAAAAACCATTTAAATGCAATATATGTGAATACTGCTGTACCACCAATGCATATTTAAGAAAGCATATTATGCATAAGCACACTAGTGAAAAATGAAATGTTTGTGATTACTGTTATACCACCAAATTGTGTTTAAAAGTGCATATGCGTACGCACACTGGTGAAAAACCATTTCAATGTAATATATGCGATTACTGTAGTAGCCAATTGTATCTTTTAAAGACTCATATGCATAAGCATACTGGCAAATAACGGATAAAATGCAATACTTCATGTAATTTGTAAAGGATATGTGGGCAGTTTTTCTGCGCAACCTTCTAAATGCATTGGCGTAGTAAAACGCCAATGATTGTGTTATAACAAAAAACAGTGACATAACATTAGTGTTTTTAGTCGTTGAGTGAAGGAATATTATAGTGATATAATAGTGTATAGCATAAGTATAGGCTAGAATGTAATGATGGTTGCCTAAGTTATGTAATCTTCAGTTGTAATTTGTAAAATAAAGCAAAATAAATAATGTTTATTGTATCACTTTCTATAGAAGCAGTGTAGAAAACTAAAAAGAAAAATACAAAAATTAAAAAAAAAAGTACATCAGAAAATGAATATGCTAAAAACTGCAGGTGGTTCCTTTTTCAATAATTGCATTGAGTGGTTAAGATCAAGTATTGCATGATATTGTTGGTCCACTCATTGATGGATTACAGAACAATTATAATGATGGCAAGGTAGAATTAGGAAATTAATCTTGTTCAAGTGTTAATGTAAGCAATTGGTAATCTTTTCCCTGAAATTTTGTTATCTCATATTTTAGCAGGATTAGCAACAAAAAACAATTATATCATTGAATTTGATTGATGGGACTCGCAGGAGCCTCAAAAGTACAAAAAAATGATGCTTGAAGGACATCATATAAAAATGGAAACCTTAAAAAGAAAACTTACTCTAATTAACAAAAAAATTAGAATTGTTAAACGTTCAAGTAGACAATAATTTGTCTTAAATGTATTTATCTCGGGCTATTTGTATTCAAATTGTTTCTTTCTTCCAGTAAATGTATGTTTTCTACCTCATTCACAAAGTTTATGACTTCTTCTTCAGTCACAGGAAGACTAATATCGTTCATGTCACAAGTAATGTTATGCAACACTGCAGTAGCTACAACTATAGCTTGAGCAGTATCTAAGTCCTTTCAACATTTCGCGTTCTTATATGCCACACTCATTAAATAAAATTTTACTTGGAGTTCTGTGCTTTGCGAGGGGAGTAATCAAGTATGATTTTACACCAACCACTATCAACTAATAATAATTTTCATTCTCCATCAGTTCATACAAGATATCCAACATTTTTTTATCTCGACCATGCACAAATATTTATTTCAAGTCCAGGGATGGGCAAAATACACCCTAGTAGAGCAAAACGTTTCTAAATCATTTACATTTGAAACATTTTTAATACGCTTAAATGGTACATTAAAACGTTTATAAAACGTTTTCAAATCAATGTCATACTGCTTCAAAAGCGAATCCGAACATTGTTTTTTAGACGGTTTTTGAAGCGCATACAAATCGATCTCAGAAATAATACCAAAATTGATTGAAAAATTATTGCCTAAATCGTGTTTGTAACATTTTCAGTTAGTTTCCACTAAATATTAAACGTTGATGTCCAAAATAATTTACGGAGTTATCTACGTAACGTTGCAGAATAATACACAGTTATCATCTTTTAATGTTTCTAGAAACGATTTACACGTACATTTTTTGAATGATTTGTATTTGTATTTCCAAAACTATACATATGAAACCGCTAAACTTAATACAAAAAGCTATTAGATAGCTTTGTTTTTTGACGATTCAGTATTAATCCATTGGGACAAAATAGCGAGCCAAACTCGTGGTATGTAACCTTTGCCAAACGTAGAAATAACGAGTCTCACTCGTGATACTCATCATTATATTTTTTGGTTGTTTATAAAGCAATATATCAAATGACGTTTTTTATTCGTTAAACAAGTCCAATCGGCCGTCAAGATCAAGTTCTAGCAAGTTTTCCTATCCTATATTTTGAACGCATAATTGCATTATTTTGAAATTGAACTTTATAATCGTTGCAAACCCCGCCTGTGTAAACGTTTCAAAAAATCGTTTTTTGAACGTATACTTTCCTTATTTTAGATTTAAACTTAATAATCGTTCCAATGCTATTTTAAGAAACAATTTAATAAATTAAATGAACATGAATAAGTAACGACTCTAGTTATCATTTTTAGAAGTGTTTTAAAACATTTCAAGAATGATTTAGGAAATGATTTATAGAAACATTGCAAAGGGCGGACATTTATCAAATTTGAGACAAGTGTGAAACGATTCTGGTATATTTCTTTATTTCATAAAAATCGTTTTGAAAATGTTGCAGAAATGAATTTTTCTACTAGGGCACCTTATTAGGTAATTGAAATACAAATTACATTGGTATTGTGTATTCAAAATACTAGATACAAGATATAGAATACAAAATGTCGAAAATACTGTAGTAATAAATCTCAGGTGGTTATAAGTTTTTTAATAAACGAATTGTACAAAAACACTGTACTTTATTTGCTCCATAAAATCATAACATAACTAAATAAAAACTAAACTAAGGTTGCGCGTATGCAACGAGAATGAGAATGAATCAAAACTAAGCTTTCCGGAACGATCGTTGTCAGCGCCACTAAGCAGGCGGTAAATTCAAATTTAAACTTTTGGCACTGCAATACAAAATATACAATAGTATTTCAATTACAATTCAAAATACAAAATACTTTGTAACACAAAAGTAACGTGTAGAAAGTCTTCATTTACTTGACAAATTGAACTAATTTATTTTTTTTTATTAAAAAGGTTTATTTTCCTTTAGAAAAACTAATATTTTTCAAATTGTTCGTCTGATAAACTACGTCTAGTTGGTGAATGTATAAAATTTGCAAATAAAAATAGACCTTCCACTTGCCGAAGAATAGAAACTTGCCATGTGTGCGCAGAAGTAAAATAATTGTAATGTAGCGTTTTTTTGTAAGTAGTACTTTTTAGTACCTAATGTGTAGTTTTTTCCTTAATGATTAAATAAAAGGTAAACAAACAATAAAATTGTTAAAATGTACCTCCTAGTTTGAATAATTCAGTAACCTAAAAAGAATAAAACGTTTGTTTTGAATTGCAGACAAATAAGAACGAAAACAAAATTCTTAGTAGAAGCAGTAGAAGTAATAGCTAACATGAAATTAACTGAGTATGTTAGGTTATTTTACAATTTAAAGTACACATCTTTTACTGTTATGACGTTCAAATGCATTTACTATAGACGTAAGGGTGAATATATTAACTATTGACAGCATTTTGAAAATCATTCTTGTTATCGAGTATTTTTCATAAATTTGGAAACTCCTGTTCATTTATAGAAAAATTTATTCCTAGTAATGGTGCTTTTACAAAAACCTGAAACAAGATTCAATAATTAAAAGAAGAATCTAATATGTTAAAAATTTTTAACTTTTTGCTGGCAGAAATTGACTTAATTGTTTACTATTGCAAAATCGTCTCTAATGAATTCACACACGCCCTATGTATTCCATTTGCTAGACAAGTTAAATGTTTTAAATTCGGATAAAATATTTCTAATGCCTGAGCGGATTTGATCATATAAGGTGCTGCATCGGTTACGAATAAGAAAACCTTTTCTTTTTTTACGCCATTGGGATACAGAAGTTTTACAAACATAAAATTATATAATTGTAATTAATAGATTGGATTATATTAACCAATCATTAAAAAAAACTTACGTAAACAATAATCGAAAAAATTTGCAACTGGTTTGTGATTGGTCTGTGAAATTTCTTTGGATGCTAGCAAATGAGCTTTTTCTGGTTTTAGCTCAGACAATTTACCAACTACAAAATTTGCTATATGTCGACCTCTGCAATCGGTTGTTTCATCAACCGAAGTCTAAATGTAATGGTCCCCAATGTAATTCCTTATTGTCTATATTTTCTATAAAAGGTAAACCAGCATTTTGAAAACTATTAATACTTTAATTAAACTGCTTACCGATTGGTAACATATTTCAAAACAATTTTTTCTCAAAGTTGATTCATCTGGAACAACTTTTTCTGTATATTTTTTGAGGAAATTGCTTCGCACAAATCTAGAGCAAAAGCTGTTTTTGATAAGCTAGGTTTATTCCGTTGATCTTCTATAACGTTTTTTAACAATGGTTGTTTCATAGTTTTTTTAATATTTTTTAAATGTAAACCACTACCCAAGTGTTGTTTTACATGGTACTTTTTAGTAGCACCGATCTAAAATAATACATATACTAGTAATTCAAAGCATTTAAATTAAGATAATACAAACTTACTGATTTTGAACAAACTTGACAAAAAAGGTTTTCTCCATCCGTTGTTAAATTATTGTCCAATTTACTCTACTTGTAATAATTTTAAAAATTTGATTGTTTATTAGATGGCATTTTTTAAAATTTACTCACAGCACAACAGCAATAGACTATCACAGTGTGACAATATCACAGGTATTTATAACAAACAAAGAATATTTTAGTCATGTGTTTCAGTCATTAAAGGAATTTAACCGGACAGAATTATAATTATCTATATATTTGTTTGCTTTACTTAGGTACTGAATAAACCTATAAAATATGATTCATTCCAAAATCCTGCCGGTTTTGTAAATAGTGTTCTGTTAAGCCTGTCATTGTACATCCTAGGTAAGACCTTTTGAGCAAAGAATGTTAATTATATTATTGTACGTAATTTAAGTAAAATTTTGTAATGCTTTTATTGTCATCTACCTATTAAAACACTGTTTACACAAAATAATGCTCACTAAAAAGGCAAAAAGTTACACTAAAAAGCAAAATAGGCAGGCTCCAGACATTTGCCTGACTGTCCGCTCTTTATTCATAACAATACATTGTCACTTGTTCAAATAAATTTCATTGAAACCTGATGATGAGATTAAATTTTTTAAAAACGCACGTATACGAAAGCGAGCACCCTTTAGTGCGTGGCCACACATAAGGCGGTCAGCGGAGCAGAGAGGAGTGCGGAGAGGACAGCGGAGCGTTCAATGGTATGAAAGTAAACGTACGCGGCTACACATACTGCGGGAAGTGGGGCGGAATTACGCGTACCTGCTAGATGGTTGCGGAGCGTTCAAATTTATTTGATATTTTTGCGCGTATTGTTTTATTTCGAGTTGAAGTTTTGTGATTTGTGGACGTACAAAATGGATTGCGAAACTTTAATTAGCGAAGTATATACTCGTCGACCAATTTGGGATGTTTCACATTCACATCATCACAATCGAGGTGTTTTAGAAAAATTATGGTCTGAAATTGCTGAGCACATGGGTATTTCAGGTAGGTAAATTAATAATAAATTATAATTTAAGTTCACAACCTATATATTTTTATTTATAATTCTACTGTAGTTAAAAGTTAATATGTATGAACTCAACCATTGTTATTAATTGGAAAATCTTTAAAATAGTCAGTAAATTTTTGTCGTATTTCTTTAGCCGCTACAGTAGGATTATTGTTTCGCCTAATGATATGTGATTGAGATCGTGTGCTACCTCCTCGAATATTAACAAAATCGACAACGTTAAACCCATCTAAGACCCTAACAAAGTTATGTAATAAACAAGATGCTTTTATAATATCGCAGGCATTTTCTGTATTAGTTTCCATATTCTTCGTTAAAATTCTCCATTTGGCACAAAAAATTCCAAAGGCACACTCAACACATCTCCTAGCTCTTGACAGTCTATAGTTAAATGCTGTTTTTTCTGGTGTTAAATTATTTCGTGGATATGGTCTCATAAGATAGCTTTTAAGTGGATATGCTTCGTTTCCTACTAAAACGTTTGGCACTTTTATCAGTGTCTTCGGAATATAACTGTCCTGGGGAACGTTAAAATTTCCACTTTCTAATAGCTGGTAAGTAGTAGAGTATTGAAATGTACCCCCATCACTCTGTCTTCCTGCTCCTCCAACTTCGATTACAATAAATTTATAATCTGCATCTGCAATGGCTTGTAGCACTATTGAGAAATGTTTTTTATAATTGAAATAAGTTGATCCAGTATTTGCTGGGCAGTTAATTTTGCAATGTTTTCCGTCAATTGCTCCGAAACAATTGGGAAAATTCCAACGGATAAAAAATTGGTTTATTACGTCTTGTAAATGTGGTTGGGTCGAAGATGGCATATAAGTAGGTTGCAATTCATTCCAGATTACTCTACATGCTTCAACGACAATTCCTCCTATAGTAGATTTGCCCATTCTAAACGTAAATGCGAGTGAACGAAAGGAAGCTCCAGTTGCTAGATATCTGAAACAAAAATCAATAAACACTGTTTTACTGATACCAACTGATACAATAAATTTGTTAGTTGGATTAATTTTAGTAACTACGTTTATTGATGTCATGAACATTTTTATTATATTTTGTCATACATAAAGTTTTTTTTTCAGTTAAAGATGCGAGAATAAAATGGAAGTATCTTCGAGATCAGTTTAGAAAAGAACTAAAAAGAATGCCACCTACGCAATCTTGTGATCCAGCGTCACCATATGAACCCAGTTGGCATACTTCAAATTGCTACATTTTTTAAATGATCAAATGGAGGCTAAACCAACGACCAGCAATTTATTGGGTCGTGCATCTGTAGTTACCACACAAGAGCACGCAGACACTGATAATTATAACGAAGACTCTCAAATTTAGATTTGTCGAATGATATAACTGAACCATCAAACAATGATAATCAAGTTCCTAATAAAACTACGTCTAAAAAGGCCTGCAAAAGACCATTAAGTAATATTGACTTAAATGCGAAGCTATTGACCTTGGAGGAAAAAAAGCTGGAATTGTTTGCAAAGCAAAATTTATCAAGTAATCAGGAACCGAAATCCGATGACTATCATTTTATCTTTACCAGTGATGGACAATTTTAATTTTCTGCAATACGCAATAAAATTTAAGAAGCAATAACGACAGAATTATCAATGTTGCTACAATATCAAGCTACTGCTGTACCCATGTGTTCTGCGTCATCATAGTCATACGAGTCACGGCCAGCGTCGGTTTTTTCTCACTATTCAGGTCAGGGCATACAAGGATACAACCTCGGATACAACTACCCAATGTTACCATCGCAAAACCTAATGAATACACAGCCACAATATGAAAATTCCCAAAATTTTTCAAATATGTCCTAAAGAACTAGTTATAATATAAATAAAATACAATATATTTAGTATACTTCCTTTAGAATTTTTTTAATCTAATTTCTTTGACGTTCTGGACATGCGCAATGCATATTATCAATTGTAGTAGGTACTTGTCAACAGTTTAGTTCAAAAAATTCCGATTATAGATAGAATAATTAATTAAATAGTGTGTCTTACCTGAGACAAATAATAAGCCTCTCTTCTGGTGCAATTGGCCTTCTCCATCCGGTCGTTTCTTTCGTTATCTTGTGCCTGACGTTTAAAAGCAATAAGTCAAAAGAAGTAATTGACATCCTTGTATATTCGACAAATTTTTGAGGATATCTTCTTAACTTGGCATAAAGATGATGAAATTCTCCATGAGTTTCCTTACTCTTGTTAATATCATAAACCCAAACTCCTCGTTTATTGGATAAAATTCTGAATTTTAATACAAAATTTTTCATTAAATATAAGTTAGCAAGAGACATTTTCGCGTAGTATCATCACAGGCCAGACTGAACAACTAAAAAAAATATGTATTCCTTATGCATCTTAAAATAAGCTTTCAAAACCGCGACATGTGTAGCCAGAGTCCAAACTCCTCTCCGTCATCCGCTGTGTGCTACCATCTCCGTGATGTATTTTTATGGATTTTAATTATAAACAAACACACTTTATTAAATTTTTACATAACATTACATAATAATTATTTTAACAGAGGCCATCTTTATATTTATAAAAAACAGTTTTTATCAACATGTAAAAAGAAAACATTATTATATGAAAATAGAAAATGCAAATTCACAATACCCCCTCTTATTGAATATAATAATTACTCTATCTATTTATTGGCACTCTCTCAATTCCAAGATTACTTATCCTTTACACATACATTTGACACACTTAAGCTAGAGATACATTCATTAAATTTCACCCTACCTAAAGGTTTGGTCAGTGCGTCCGCAGGCATCTTTGAAGTTGGCATGTAAGCCAAGGTTATACTTTTATCATAAAAACAGTTTCGAACGTAATGGTATCTTATGTCAATATGTTTCGTTCGTTTATGATGAACCGGGTTCTTTACTAGTTTAATCGCCCCTTGGTTGTCATTGAATAATTTCACCGGCTCATTTAATCCAATTATTTGATGAACTATATTTTTCAAAAATACTGCCTCTTTGCTTGCTTCAGACAAGCCTACATATTCGGCCTCCGTGGTGGATTGTGCTACGCACCTTTGTTTCTTTGACTCCCATGATATCAAACAATCCCCGAATTTAAATGCATATCCGGTATAAGATTTTCTCTCATTATCATCGCTCCCCCAATCCGCGTCTACATATCCCACTAAATTATCATCGGAATTTTTAAAACTAAGACCTAAATCGCATGTTCCTTTTAAGTATCTCAACACACGTTTTGCTATTAACCAGTGTTCCTTTCTGAATGACGAATTAAATTGGCTTAAATAACTAACTGCATACATAATGTCTGGCCTGGTACAGACCGCCAGATACATCAACCCACCAATAAGCTCACGATAAGGTAAGTTTTCATCTATGTCCTCATTACATCCTAACTGAGATCCTAATTCTAGAGGCGTGCTAACAGGTTTGCACTCACTCATGCCAAATTTATTTAATAGTTTCTTAATATAAGCATTTTGATCTAGAAAGTAACACCCATCTTTTCTCTTTACTCTCATTCCTAAAATATGTGACACTGGACCAAGTTCCTTTACTTTTAAACATAATTTTAGTTCAGATTTAATTTCCTGCATCAAACTACCATCATTACAAAATAATAAAAAGTCGTCAACATACAACGCCATAATTGCAATACTTTTATTTTTCCTACGAATATAAACACATGGTTCACTGTCACATTTACTAAATCCTAATTTACTCAATACTTGATTACATTTTTCGTTCCAAGCACGAGATCCCTGTTTTAATCCGTAAATTGCCTTTGACAGTTTGCACACTTTGTTTTCACTTCCCTTTTCAACAAAGCCTTTTGGCTGTCTCATGTAAATTTCCTCTTTTAACTCACTATTAAGGAATGCCGTTTCCACGTCTAAGTGCTCTACGCACATATTATATATTATAGCTAATGCAAAAAGTAGCCTAATAGTGGAATGTCTAACTACAGGGGCAAAAGTCTCCTCATAATCTACCCCATACTTTTGGGAAAAACCCCGCGCAACCACTCTGAACTTGAACCCATCTACCTTGCCACTAGCATCTCTTTTAATCCTAAACACCCACTTAGAGTCAATGAGGTTTTTATCAGGAGGTAAATCTACAAGGGTCCATGTTTCGTTTTTATTTAATGATTCAATTTCTGACTCCATGGCCCGTTGCCACATTTGCTTATTTACACTTGACATGGCCTCCTTGTAAGTTTTCGGCTCCTCATCATTTATCCCTACACTATAAAGAACGTGATCAGGATATTCCTTTGCTACTCTGTCCCTCAAAGGGTATCGCCTACTTACAACCCTCATCTGCTTCATCAGAAGTTTCAGGTAACTCACCATCACTATCTGACAAGTCACTACTTTCATTCATATCAGAAACTTCGACATCTGAATTATTTTCATTTAAATTTTCAGTTAAGTCGCCCTCAGGCACATAGTTTTCTAAATAACTATAATGACATTTTCAATGTTAAGTGGTTCTATGTTGTTATTCTTCCACGATTTTAAATTGCTAAGTGACCTATTCTCAAAGAAAACTACACTTTCCGCTAATGTAATTTTACTCGGCACACTAGGGTCTACTAACTTATAACCTTTCATGCCCTCTGGGTAACCAACAAAAATTTTTGCTTGAGCCTTAAAATCCCATTTCTTTCGTTTCTCCTTCGGAATGTGCACAAAAGCAATACAACCAAAGACCTTGATACGAGTTAACTCTACTTTGTTTCCACTCCATTTTTCTTCAGGAGTACAACCAACTAACGCCCTTGTGGGTGACCTATTCTTTAAGTATATTGCCGCCTCACAAGCATATTGCCAATGATGTTTTTCTAACCCACTATCGCTTAGCATACTCTTAGCCTTATCAACTATTGTCCTAACTGACCTCTCAATGACCCCATTTTGTTCATGATCATAGGGAACCGATTTTTCATGCTTTATACCATTATTACGTAGAAACCCCTCAAGTTCCTTGTTCACATACTCGCTACCGCAATCAGTTCTGATAGCTTTAATTTGTAGCCCGGTCTCTTTTTCAACATTGGACTTGAATAATTTAAAATAATGTCCAACTTCATCTTTTGAACTCAAGAAATAAGCGAATATTTTCCTAGTATAATTGTCTTCAAATAAAAGCATATCATTTTTACCTTGAATTGACTTTATATTCATTGGACCCACGACGTCTGAATGAATTAAGAGTAATTTCTCATTTGCGCGCCGTCCACTAGCCTTAGAAAACGGGGTACGAGTCATTTTCCCTTCAACGCAGGGGATACACGGTTCTGACTCCTTATAGTTAAAATCCATACCTACAGATAACTTATCTTTTAGTACTTTCATGCTTTGACCACTCAAATGTCCTAGCCGTCTATGCCAAAGCATCTGATCTTTTTCACTTTTAACTATAAAAGAATTATGTGAAACCGAATCTAAATTTTTAGGTATAATATTTGGTTTTTCTAATTTTTCTACTGTTTCTAATTGGTAAACACCATCAGTACACCTAGCAGCCGCAATGACCTCGCCTTTTACAATGACATTGTCTGCAGAGTAAATATTGCAACCTTTTGAGTCAAACACAACAACATTGTTATTTTGTACTAATTTACTAACCGACAAAAGGTTTGCAGACAAATTTGGGACATATACAAAATCATTCATTTGAACTTTAACGCCCCTTTTTAGATTAACAAAAATATTTCCTTGGCCCTCAACATCAAGTTACTCATTATTAGCAATAGTTACAGTTTTATAATTTGTATTGCTATTAAAATTTTCAAATGAATCTTTTGACTTGGCAAAACGCGTCGTCGCACCCGAGTCAATATACCAACCCCCTGATTCTACTTTTACAGATAAAGCAGTGAGCCAATTATATAATTTGTCCCCTTTGCTATTAGAATTATTAGTCTGATTCGTACTTACAGTACTATTCTTCTGACCGTTATTATTATTTTCACCTTGTGGCCTGTTCCTCGTCTTGAACCAACAGTATTTAGCCGTATGACCATCCTTCTTGCAGTGAAAACAGGTTTGACGAGCTTGATATCCTCCTGAGGGATGATTGGGTCTTCTCCCCACCGCCTCACCTCGTCCTTCTCCACCCTTGGCTGCAAAAGCCGCACCACTTTCATTAATTTCCCTGCGAGATGCTTCTCGTTCTCTCGTCTCCGCAATAAGTTTTGATCCTACGTCATCAGCTGTAACACCTTTTAGATTGTGTTTTATAACAGTTTTAAATGCCTCATATTCAGGAGAAAGGCCTCTTAACATTAAAACAGTTGTTAAGTCATCATCTATTGGTTTTCCCATTTCTTGCAACTGGCTAGTTATTTCTTTAAATTTCAACACATAACTATCCATATTATCTTGAAGTTTTATCTCCAATAATTGGTCTAGAAGTACAAGTCGTCTATTTATTCCTTTATCATCATAATTTTTTATTAAAGTTAACCATGACTCAAAAGCTGACTTTGAATTTCTAACCAGAAGTTTTGGACCATTTTCCAAGCTAAGTGCAATTTTCGCCCTCGCTCTTTGTTCTTTCTTTTTATCGGTACACAATGCATTTCCATCTTTGTCTACTTCGATACAATCCCAGATAGCACGTAAGCTTACGGCAAGTTTGCTTTTAACTTGTCATGTCAAGCTTAAAGCAAGTTTCAAACATGAAGCTTGAATTAACCTTGAATCAAACTTGAAGCTTGGTTGGAAAGTTTGAAGCAAGTTTGCAAAATAAGCTTATTGCAAGTTTATTACCCAGGTAGCATGTAAGCTTACAACCAGTTTGTTTTTGACTTGGTTGTGCTTGCAATGTTAAACTTTCACTTTAACTATGAAACAAGCTTGTAATAAGCCTTGGTAATAAGCTTTAAAAAAATCGTAACAAGCTCTGCTATTATTTTGGCAACGGTGTTATCCGAAAGTTGCCGGAATGCTTCGTTAAGTAGCTATAGTCAATGTTGCCCAAGAATATTGCCCAAGCATATGCCCAAGTCAGTATACATTTGTACTGAATCAGCATATTTTTGCTCAAGTAAAAGTACGTCAATACTTTTCTAACTGATTTCAGTACGTTTTGTTTAAATAATAATTATAACAAAGATTGATTTGAAAGGTGCGCCATAAGTATATCTGTAACATCTTTTCGTTTTGTTCGAAGATATTGCAAAAAGTACGTTAACCTAAAAAATCAGTATGTTTTTCTAAATAGCGGCAACGATGGTTGAACTTAGCCATTTTACCTTGTTTTTACCTGTGGTTTTTACCGTTGAATAGGCAGCTTACAATTTTTATTTTGATTGTTGCGGTTTGTTGTGTAACTACTATTCTTCGAAAAAAGTAAGGTGAGTATTTATTTTAAATCCTAAATGTAAAATTAATTAAGTACACTAATCGAGTAATTCAATTTTTGTTGAGGTTATGTTATACACTTGTAAAAAACCATACTCCTTAATCTTAAATAGTATGGAATGGTATGGAATGTTTTTATCACTGATATCTATTTTCATTTTAACGGTCAATTTATATGACTACTGATCTATCGATTCTTTTATATAAATTCATAATTTTCAGTTACATATCTTGAAATTATTTTCTGTTTTAACAAATTATTTAAAAAACCCGAATGGGCATAAATATGTTTATAACCTGAAATCAAAAGTAACATATCTTAACATTTGTTAATAATTTATATATTTTTGTATTAGTTCGATTAGTTGTATTAAATTCGACCAAATCGTTTTTCACTTATGCTATTTGTATTAACAACAGAAGAAGTAGACTAACAGCTAATAACTTAAAAAATATATCATTTTATCTACAAGTTTTTATTCAGCTATAATTAAATTTTCAATTTTGTTTTTGTATCTGGTATTTTAATAAACGGATTCACATTTCTTCAAGGTGAACATACAACACATTATTAAGAAAATATACATTTACTTTTATTCCTTAGCATGTTTTTGTTCTAGTTCAATTCTTTTTTTTTAGAAATCAAGGAAATCGATCCAATGTGGAAACTCGGCAGGAAAAACTACCATTGCTTAACGATTTCTTCATATATAGTTTATACTGTTATGTTATTCCTTTTTTAGTTTATATTATATTATCTAACGCAATGTATTTTTTTATATCTTAATCCACTTTTTTTTAGAAAATAAATTGATTCAAAATGAAAAAAATGCTTTTTTTCAAATTTGCCCAACACGCTTCTTTCAAGCTTGTTCAACATGCTTATTTCAAGTTTGCCCAACATACTTTTTTCCAGCTTGTCTAATAAGCTTTTTTCAAGCTTTATAAAATAAGCTTGTGGTAGCGGTAACTAGTAAGCTTGAATTATGCTTGATATAAGTTTCCAGACAAGTTTGTTTCCAGTCTGCATGATTGTTAAAACAAGTTTGTTTTAACCTTGTATCAAACTGACTGTGCTATCTGGGATCCTACAAATCTTCATGCATTAAACACATTTCCATATCATACTTCCAACTTTGATAATTTTCAACCCCCTTTAATTTAGTAATATTTGGAATTGAACTTACAAAAGTAGACATGGTTTTTAGTACTTGTGCTTGTTCTTGATTGTTCACTTTCCTTCCATTTAATCCATCCATATTTCTGTTTGTTTATTCATTGAATATATTAATCACAAACTTCACGTTTAACTGGGCGCATAACCTGATGTATTTTTATGGATTTTAATTATAAGCAAACACAATTTATTAAATTTTTACATAACATTACATAATAATTATTTTGACAGGCCATCTTTATATTTATAAAAAAGAGTTTTTATCAACATGTAAAAAGAAAACATTATTATATGAAAATAGTAAATGCAAATTCACAATACTCCGCTATAAGCTTTATGTGTGGCCGCCCACTTACCGTTCGCATTCGAGCTGCGCATTCAACGAAATATCGAAATTGATAAAGCGAAAAATTCATGAAAATGCGAAGGTGTAGAATAACCCTTTGAATATAGTCAATTAACCCCCGTATTCTTTTTTCAATGATAACTAACAAAAAGTTAAAATGAAAACTGTGTTACATTGAACACTGCCAAAGTTCTGTGGTATGGGAGACACTGCAAACACTTGCAGCAACGTCACAGCTTTGCGTCACAGTATTTGCAACGAATGTGCAACGTGCTGTTGCTAATATTTAGTTGATATCTTTGATTCTGATAATACAAAAAATAATAAAAGTGCTACAGTTTTTGATCAACACTGAACAAGATCTACGGAACTATGCAAGAAAAATCTACAGAAATTTGTCGAATTTGTTCACTAGAAATAGTAGAAACCGAGCAGTATTACTTTCTGAATAACGACAATAAGTTAATGCTACCATTCAAATTGTTGAACATTCTACCAAAGATTGTAAGTACAACTGATTATATTTTACCGAGTAACATAAACTGTCTTACAGGATCTAAGCATTACACCAAATCCAATTGCTTGTAACAGATGTATGATTGCCATTGAAGAAATATATGAATTTAAGCAACTGTGTTTACAAACTGAAACGACTGTAAGAAACTTAGGTATAATTAAAGAGGAGTTGCGAGCTGATAACATTAAAGTCGAATCAACAAACTTGCAAATCCTCAGCGATAACTACTTGGAAATCAATAAGGAGGTGCATGCAAGTCTTGAGGAACCTTCTGAAACAAAACTATATTATTGCTACAACTGCAATTTCCATTCTAACAAAAAGATTATTTTAATTCGACACCTGCAAGTGCAACACACTGGAAGGAAAACATTTAAATGCAATATATGTGATTACTGCTCTAACACCAAATTGGGTTTAAAACTGCATATGTATAAGCACACTGGTGAGAAACCATTTCAATGCAACATATGTGATTACTGCTGTACCACCAAATTTGGTTTAAAAGCGCATATGTGTAAGCACACTGGTGAAAAACCGTTTAAATGCAATATATGTGATTACTGTACTAACCGAAAGGAATCTTTAAAAGCACATATGTGTAAGCACACTGGTGAAAAACCATTTAAATGCAATATATGTGATTTCTGGTGTACCACCAAATTGGGTTTAAAAGTGCATATGTATAAGCACACTGGTGAGAAACCATTTCAATGCAGTATATGTGATTTCTGCTGTACCACTAAAGTTGGTTTAAAAGCACATATGTGTAAGCACACTGGTGAAAAACCATTTAAATGCAATGTTTGTGATTACTGTACTAGCCAAATGAAACATTTAAAAGGACATATGAATAACCACACTAATGAAAAATCATTTAAATGCAATATATGTGATTACTGCTGTACCACTAACGCTAATTTAACAACGCATATGCGTACGCACACTGGTGAGAAACCATTTCAATGCAATATATGTGATTACTGCTGTACCACCAAATTAGGTTTAAAACTGCATATGTATAGGCACACTGGTGAGAAACCATTTCAATGCAATATATGTGATTACTGCTGTACCACTAATATGCGTTTAAAAGCACATATGTGTAAGCACACTGGTGAGAAACCATTTCAATGCAATATATGCGATTACTGCTGTACCAGCAAATTGGGTTTAAAACTGCATATGTATAAGCACACTGGTGAGAAACCATTTCAATGCAATATATGTGATTACTGCTGTACCACTAATATGCGTTTAAAAGCACATATGTGTAAGCACACTGGTGAGAAACCATTTCAATGCAATATATGTGATTACTGCTGTACCACTAATATGCGTTTAAAAGCACATATGTGTAAGCACACTGTTGAGAAACAATTTCAATGCAATGTATGTGATTACTGTAGCAACCAATTGTGTCTTTTAAAGAAGCATATTCGTAAGCATACTGGTGAATAACGATTGAAATTAAATACTTCGCGCAATTTGTAAAAGACGTGAGTGCAACTTTTCTGTGCAACTTTCTAAATATGTTGGCGTAGTAAAACGTCAATTATTGTAGTACAAAAAAAAACC
Source organism: Aquatica leii (assembly GCA_035610365.1). Lineage (NCBI taxonomy): Eukaryota > Metazoa > Arthropoda > Insecta > Coleoptera > Lampyridae > Aquatica > Aquatica leii. The sequence goes on from CM069438.1 coordinate 14,927,370, forward strand.
AATGACGTAACATTAAAGTGTTTATTTTAGTCTTTGAGTGAAGGAATGCTATAGAGGCGAATTTATTATAGTTGCTGAGAAGTTCAGTACGAACTCAGCATTCGACTGATAATGGTACGTGCGACCTTTTAATTGATAAGTGCGCATATTCATTTATATTGCAGTCGCAGTTCTGTTAACATTTATGTATAAAAAATTTGACCTTTTTTCCTTTCACAATAACACAAGTATTTGTTTAAAAAATTGTGTAGTTAACTACTACTTTGTAGAAAAAGTAGTTCTATTAACGTAATAAACTTATTGTGGTATTCGATATTTATTTCCTTTTAATAAAACTAACTTTTCAAAATGAGCATTAGACAATGCATTTCTTTTGGGCGAATTTATGAGTGGCAAACGAAAATAATTGCTTGACAGCAGCTGATGAAGGTAAAATTGCATTCGGCTGGCGGGACCTGTTGCCCGGCCGTCCCCAGTTGTCTGCCATTTCTCTAAATATTTGAATTAAAGATTTGAATATAACAGGAAATTTTTTTATCTAACCTCAAACTAATAGTAATCTGTGGGTTCTACGATATTTCATTCATCATTTATCAGAAACTGGGCAGGCGCAGAGCCCAACGGCACTGTTTAGAAATTATTTAGTATGGCAGCTTTTGTTCCAACTGGAGCTTTGGTTACTTCTTTTTTGTTTAGTTGGTCTTTACCGGCTGTCGGCCAGGGTGGCCGAGAAGTGGTTCTAGGTGGGAATTTTTATTCTGTCCTTGTTTAATACATAGTAACGTTATGCGTAGTATCTCTTTTTTCTATATTACCAGATATATTTGAAAATAATCCAGACCAGTTCGCGGCCGCTTTTATTTAGTTGGACAAAAAAAAGAATTTAATGCTTGATGGGGCTTGTATTATGAGGCCGACAACCGGGTCTTTCTCGGCCACTGTGTTATTACATGTTCAGTATTTCAAAATAGATACCTAGGTATTTTTTGTTTCCAACATTTTCCAACATGTCGAATCGAGGGAAAGTAGTGAAAAAGATAAAAGACAAAGCCCTTAAAAGAAAATTATTTATATACTCGAAGAATCCTTGAAAGAAGCTCTTAAACAAATTAGATTAGGTGAGGTTTCAATAAGAGAGGCGGTTCAGGGTGCCAAGAGCTACCCTGCAAGATAGATTGCATGGCAGACGTGGTGATGCTGTCCAAAAAACAGGTCCACAGCCGATAATGGGTGTTGATGGTGAGAAAAAAATAGCCGAATGGGCTATTAACATTGCTAAGTCCAGTTTTCCAATTAAAAATGAGTTTTTAATTGAAACTATAACCAAAATTGCGAAAGACAAAGAAGAACTGCACCGCTTCCCAAATAACAGGCCAACTATAAGATGGTACAAATGTTTTCTAAAGCGTTATCCAGAAATTTTCGTTCGTGAGGCCGAGGGGCCCAGCTAGCAAACTGCCGTCAAAATGACGTCAGAAACCAGTCATTATATGACTAGAACTGACTAGTTTAATGACCAGTTATGACGTCATTCTCTCGTCATAAAGACATACTAATGTCACAGACCAAAGACGTCATTTAGTGACGTACTGTTCATTTCATAATTTGACGGGTTTTTATATAGGGTATGTATTAATAATAATACTATAAAAAATATTTATTACAAAACATTTCTGCTATAAAATACATTACAAAAATCAACATTAAAAATAAAAATCTAGTAGACATAATAATAAAATTAAATAAACTTGAATTCTTAAAATAAACAGTGAATCAGTGGTAGTGACACAAAATAATGGTCTATTTACAATTTAACAGATAGTTTTATTCATTCGAGAGTTTTACCAGGTAAAGTATGATTCAGTGATAGAAATTACCAAGTATGGTAAAAATTAAAAATTAAGAAAACATCACATATTATTTTCATACATTTTGACATCAATAAATTCGTAATTTACTTGTTTTTAATTACTTAAGTCCTACATACCACATTCAAAATGGATTGTTTTTATTTCACATAGCAACCAGTTTTCTTCATTAGGTTCGTCTCCTTGTAAAAGTGCCTTTCGATACTGGGAGCTCGTTTTGTATGGAGGCCAAAATATCTGCTTTTGTAAAGGAGTTAACCAGGAACTGCAAACTAATCCAATTGATCCTCCACAAAGACCGTCATCTACATTAGAACTAAACTCCAGTCCAATAAATGCCATCGTGCTAAGCATAATTTGGAAAACGTTGACGAATATAACTGATATATATGAATCAAAGTAATTGAAGTTTTAATCTAATAAAAACTTACAAAATTGGTATAGCTAACCTACAAATCTAACGTAATGATATTTACCTTCTTCATAAGCAGAAATCCTATTATTAAATATAAAAAACTCACACAACAAAACTGAGCTACAGGGAACAAGAAATTATTGAAAAATGAATAAAAGAAAGCTAGAAACAGAAAACCGCATTTCACCTATTTCACCAATGGTTTCATCAGTTTCATCATCTTATAACATAACCTTATAATTGCAAAATCAATGGTTAACATTTTGCTGTTTACGAAAATTGTGAAATCTTTAAGGTAGTAAACTAAAAATAAACAAAAAGTGTTATACCTGAAACTCAAACTTGTTTGTATTTCACTATAACCATCAAAGTGATGCAATTGTGGATTTGTTCCATACTGGTGATACGGTACATTAAAAAGACGTCTGTGCCTGACTGTTATGTCGAGGTTAGCCGATGTGTACTCTCATTAATAAACCTTCACTAATTAATACGTTTATTAATACAGTCACAGACTATCGTTAAATTTTTTTATATATATAAACAAACACAATATACGAACGCTACTACAATCTGTGTATGGTCCCTCCTCAGCGGCCATATCTACAATGTCGTGGCTCTCCCCACGCCCCCGGTACTTTAATACACTACATTTCCTCCTCTTTAAGTTACAATTTAAAATAGAATACAATAAAATAAACAATACATAATACAAAAACTTAATTTTAAATATTTGTATAGTAATTTTAAGGGATTACCGGTTTTGAGACTTTCTTGCTTGATCTAGTTCGAGTTCCAGTGTTATTAGACTTATTAGAAGTATTTACAATTACAGTTTAATTTGCGATTTCGGGTATCGATTCAGAATAAGTGTTGTCAATAGGATTAGGTGAGATAGGAATCGTCGTTACGGCAATGCTCGGTGTCTTGGGAATGAACTTCCTTGCCTTCCATTTTCTTTGTTGAAGCTTGAATATTGAGTTTTTTTATTTGATCTATATGCCTTTTCCATAAATGTTCCTCCTTTGTTTCACATATGTCGTTTTTTGTTCCCTGTACTTCTTTAACTATACCTTCAAGGAAGATTGGACTATTCTTGTTTTTCTAGTCTTTAATTAATACATTTTCCCCCTCTTTAAGCGTTTGAGTTCTTTTTACCTCCAGTTTTTCATTCTTGTGTGGTTTCAATAAATCAAATAGAGTTCTCACTTTCCTACCCATCATCATGAATGAAGGTGTTTCGTTTGTTGTACAATGTACCGAATTACGATAGTTGATTAAATATCTACAAACTATTATATCTGGAGATATGTCTTTATTTCTCTTGTCTAATAATGATGCTTTTAAACATTTTTTGAAACTTTTCACCGCATTTTCTGCCGCTCCGTTGCTGGCAGGGTGATATGGTGCACTTGTAATGTGTTTGATTCCGTTTTTTAATAAAAAGTTATTAAAATCTCTCGATACTAACTGTGGTCCATTGTCTGAAACAACAGTTTTTGGAATGCCCCATCTCGCGAATGATTCCCTTAATTTTTGAGTTGTTTCTTCCGCTGTTATGTTGTTCATTCTGAATATTTCTGGATACTTAGAATAAGCGTCTAAAATAATCAGATAATGTGATTTATTTATAGGTCCTAAAAAATCTATGTGTATTCTCTGCCATGGTCCTTCTGGTTTATTCCAAGGGATTGTTATGGATTTACTTGGGTTATTTGAAATTGTTTGACATGGAGTACATGCGTTACACATTTCTTCTATGCATTTATCTATTTTGGGCCAAAAGAAATACGATCTTGCGATGGATTTCATTTTACCACCCCCATATGACTTGAATGCAATTCTTCTAATAATTGATCTTGAAATTTCCTCGGAATCCCCACTCTGTATCCCCACATAATACATCCTTGCTCATTATATAATTCAAATCGTCTTCTGAAAAATGGTAAGAGCTCTTCTCTCTCTATCCTTTCAGGCCATCCTGTCATGATATATTCTACTACTTTGCTTAATAGAAAATCTTTCCTTGTTTCGGTAGCGATACTTTTGAAATTAACCGGTATTTTGTCCGAAATTATTAAGTTGATATACGTCGATTTTGCGTTATAATCGTCTGAAATATATTTAACCTTAATTGGGTGTCTGCTAAGCATATCTGCAACTTGATTGTTCTTCCCGTTTATATATTCCGTTTTATATGCAAAACCTGACAGAAATAATGCCCACCGTTGTAATCGTGTCGCTGCCATTTGCGGAATGCCTTTATTTTCTCCGAAGATTGATGTCAACGGTTTATGATCCGTTTGTATCGTGAACTCTTGCCCCATTAAGTAGTGATAGAATCTCCTTACTGACCAGTATATAGCTAACGCTTCCTTGTCCAGTGTCGAATAATTCTTTTCTGCCGGCATTAGCGTTCTTGATATGAAAGCAATGGGTTTCAGTTGTCCATTTGGAAATTTGTGCAGTAATGCTCCTGCTATTCCATCTTGACATGCGTCCGTTTGCAGAATTATTGGGATTTTTGGGTCAAAAATGAACTAGTATTTCATCCGATCCTATTATTCGTTTTATTTCTTCGAATGCCTTACCACAAGCATCAGTCCATATGTACTTGTTATTTTTTTTTAATAATTCAAAAATTGGCTTCATTATTATCGATAATTTTGGAACAAATTTTCCATAATATGTCACCATACCAATAAAACTCTTAACTTGGGTAACATTTTCTGGTCTGGGTGCATCAATAATTGCCCTTTGCTTATCTGAATTTTTTTTTAATCCCTCTTTCGAGATGGTATATCCCAAATAGCTTACTTCATCTTGAAAAAAACGCACTTTTCTTTTTTTAATTGAAGTCCTGCATCTTCCAATCTCTTGAAAACTTCTCTTATATTTTTTTCGTGATCTTCTCTAGTTTTGCCCGTTATTATGATATCGTCCAAAAAATTCGCAACACCATTACATCCTTGTAACAATTTTTCCATTTCTCTTTCGAAAATTGCACTTGCAGGTGTAATGCCATATGGTAATCTATTCAGTTTGAAAATACCTCTATGTGTGCTCCATGCTAGCTTCATTGCAGACTCTTCATTTACACATATTTGGTTGTAGGCGTTACTCAAATCGATTTTTGTAAATGACTCTCCCCCATTGAGCAGTGAAAAGATATGCTCCATGGTTGGCAATGGGTACATAACCTTTAACAAATGTTTATTTAGCGTTACTCTATAGTCGCCGCAAATTTTCAAATTCCCGTCTTGTTTTATTATGGGTACAATTGGAGTTCCCCATTCTGATGATTCAATTGCTGAAATAACCGTTCCTTTTCCAATCTTGTTAGCTCTTGTTCCACCTTAGATCTAAATGCGATAGGAATAGGTCTAGGTTTAAAGTAAATAGGTTTGGTATTTTCAGCTACCTGCAAATCAACTTGTTTATACTTGTAACATCCTAACTTATTTTGAAAAATGTTTGCAAACTCGTTAAATAATTGTTCCCTGTTGTTCACAGTTGTTACTAACACATCTGCAGTCAGTTTAAAATTAAATTTTTCCAGGAAGTCTCTGCCCAATAAATTTTGAGTTTGCGTATCGTTCCTAACAACTTGAAACATAAAATTTTTACAAATAACATTTTCAAATTTAATGTTTACAATTACACAACCAATTGGCTTTATTTTACAACCAGAATAGCTACGCAATGTTATAAAAGAATGCTTCAGCTCACACTCAGACAAGTGTCTCTCATAGAAGTCATAACTTATTACTGATAACGCTGGCCCGGTGTCTACTTGCATTTTGTAATCATTGTTATTTATATTTACATTTAAATATAAAGGTTTTTCATTGGTAATATATATGCTATTTATATCTACACAATCATTATCTAACTCTACATCCAAAGTGTTTTGTCTAATGCTTTTAGTATTATTACAGACTTTTGATAAATGTCCTATCACTTTACATTTATTACATGTGTAGTTACTGTACTTACAGTTTTGTTTCCCTGTATGAAAATTACCACAGCATTTACATTTCCATTTACCCGACCTGGAACTATTTCCTTGATCCATCTTATTTGAAAAATTCCTTGCTGTACCATGTGCTTTTTCATACTTCTGCTGTTGTACAGGTTTCTTCTTATGTAAAAATGCACGTCTTTGCTTTCAGCTTGAATACTCGATTCCCTTGCTTGAGCAATCTCCAGTAATTTATTCAAGGTTGTTGTAGGTTTTCTTCACAAAGTCTATCTCTTATTTTTCCTTGTTTTAAGCCACACACGAATTTGTCTTTTAAAATGTTTTGTAACTGCACACCAAATTCACAATTAGTTGACAAGTTATGTATTTTTGCATACCAATCGTTTACATTTTCATATTCTTCTTGTTTTGCATTGTAAAATTCTATACGTTCTCTAAATATGCAAGTTGTTGGCGAAAAATGGGTTTTTAAAAGATTACACAGGTCTTCATATGCTTTGGTACTCGGTAGGTCTGGCGTACACAAATCTCTGAGTATCTTGTAAGTATCGGAACCAATAAGACTTAATAATGCACTTACACGTTTGTCTAATTCTCCAGCTGATTGATTATCAGATGCAACAGTAGCATGCTTTTTTATACCATTTATGTTAAAAAATTGCTCTAACTGCTCTTGATATATAATCCAGCTGTCCCTTTTTGGATTGAAGCTATCTATCGAACCAATTAATGCCATTGTAGTATTCTTTTCGTTATGGATATTTGTCGTCCCACGTTTTATTTTTATTCCAGAATCGTCGCCAATTTGTTATGTCGAGGTTAGCCGATGTGTACTCTCATTAATAAACCTTCACTAATTAATACGTTTATTAATACAGTCACAGACTATCGTTAAATTTTTTTATATATATAAACAAACACAATATACGAACGCTACTACAATCTGTGTATGGTCCCTCCTCAGCGGCCATATCTACAATGTCGTGGCTCTCCCCACGCCCCCGGTACTTTAATACACTACACTGACCACCTTATGACGTCATTATAAAGACGTTCTTTTCTAAGACCTCTTTGGACTTTTCACGTCATATATCTGAGTATGACTAGTTATTTACGTCATAATGACGACATTCTGCCGGCTGGGGGATTAACAAAGGTCGAGCTTTAATAACAGAGGAACTGATAAGAGCATGGTTCAGAGACCTAACCAAATTTCTCGAAAGCAAAAACTTACAAGAAGTTGTTGACCATCCCCAAAGGATATTTAACGGCGATGAAGCCGGTTTCGCATTATGTCCCAAAACGGGCAAGGTACTTGCCCCGCGAGGTTGGAAGAACCTTTACCAAATAAAGACAGGAAGTGACAAAGAAAATATAACAGTGCTCGTAGTATTTAATGCCACTGGAGATATATGCCCACCTCTAGTTGTATTCCCATACGTCAGACCCCCGAGAGCATTAGTTAACAGCATGCCCGACAACTGGACATTGGGGAAATCTGAAACGGGATGGATGAGGAGCGATGTATTTTATGAATACATTTGCAATGACTTCAACAAATGGCTAAATAATAACAAAATTGCGAGACCTGTAATATTATTCGTAGACGGGCATAAAAGCCATATGACCTTGCCTTTAAGCCAATTTTGCGACGAGAATAGCATAATACTTTATGCTTTACCACCCAACACAACTCATATGCTTCAGCCAGCAGACGTCAGTGTCTTCAAGCCATTAAAGGAGAATTGGAAAAAAACCGTAAGAAACTGGCAAAGCAAAACCGAAACAGCCAACAATATCATAACGAAGATCAATTTCTGCTCACTTTTTAATGAAACGCTTAAAGCAGCACACATGAGAACTTGGATTTAAAACGGATTTTGACGATGTAGCTTATTCCCTCTAAACCCAGACGAAGTTGATTATACAAAATGCGTAAAAAATACATTAGAAAAATTAAGTTAATGCAAATCTATCACCGGTAGTACCACACTGTCACCTCAAGATTTAAGATCAGCTGAAAAAGTCATAAAGGTAATCGAGGATCGACTGTACGAATATGGCATTAACGTTAAAGTGATAACAAACGAAATCAAGTACCTCGAGGACAGTATTTACTCAAAGAAGAATATTGATCCACTTATTGTGGATGAAAATGTAAAGAACAACTCTGTTGGTGAAATTGTAGATACAAATTCTGGTGACGAAAATGCAAATAGAAATCGGAACAACAATTTCTATGGAAGATGTCGATGTTTACGATGTAGCTTTTATAAATGACTTTCCACCAAAACTTGAATTTATTGATCTATCTAGTAATATTGTTCCTGAGACTGCTGAAACAAAAATACTCGATAAGGAAGGTCCAGAGGATGAAGGAGAGATGACTGCCGTTTTAAATGAATTGCCTCCTGTGGTACTACCTGACGCTGATGCAATTCGTAGCATAAGACACAAATCCCCTGAAAAAGAAACGTTGGTTAATAAAATTAATATTCTAAGTGATGTGGTGATAAGGCCGCCTATTCCAGAAAACCCTAATAATGCTGTCAGAGATCTTCAAACTCGAATGAGTCGCCTATAACACCTTTCAGTAAACATTTGCTTTATCCTACTGCAACAAGGAGTCAACAAAATTCTGATAAAAAAGAGAAGCTGCCCAGTGCAATTTCAGTAAAGAGACAAAAAGTAGAGGCGATACGAAAGAGGAAAGAATTAAAAGAACTGAATCAAAATACACAAAAAAGGCCAAGCCAAAGAACCTAGGCAACAAAAAGAAATCAGATGTATCAAAAATGCAGTATGAGACAGAAAAAGAGAATATACAGTGTTCGCTTTGTGAAGACGAATTATTTAGCGAGGCAGAAGGAGACTCAGAGAAAAATATTGGTTGTGAACATTGTTCCAGATGGTACCATCTTCGCTGCACAGAATTCGCAGAATATGCTTTTGAAGATGTTGCCTCTAAAGACTACATTTGTGATATATGCAAATAGCCATGTACCTATTACCTTATACATATACCTATTGTTTTACCTGTACCTAGAATCTTTTTTTATTTGTTCCAGTTTTCGACGTTGTATTTTATATTGCTTACACAAGGGTACATGCATGTAAACGTTAAAGTTGCCATAAAGGTTTTTTTCAATGCCTATAAAGAGTTTCCAAACTTCAACTTTTTATTTATTTTATTATACCTATTATATACCTAATTTATTATATTTACTTATCAGCAAGTGACGTTTTATGAGATATTAGACAAATAAGTATCAACTAGAAAACTTATCTAGCGATCTTACCGTGTACGGACGCCAAACAGTTATTTGTCGGCCAGGGGGCCGAGAACAGGTGGAATGAAGGCCGAGAATAATACAGTCCTAGCCGACAACTAGTAAAAAGTGAATTTTCTTGAAAAACATTTTCTGACTTTTTTTGACCTAATGAAATGATACTTTCAGTGTATTTGTGAGACACTAGAAGGTCCAATCCACCGTATATCGCTGTCTCTTTTCCGTTAACGTAATTGTATTAATCGGAAATATTTATTTCACTCTCAACATGGCGCTAAAAGGCCGTCAACCGGTGTCGTCACCCTATATCTAATGAAATTTTTTTTACTAATCGCGTATAATCATCTAACATAGATATATGAATTCTGTTATCCTCCAGGTATTTTAATAATTCCAGTTCTATTCTTCTGGTTTTTTGAGCATGTTCATTCTCAGTATTAGAAGAAATCTGCAACTTTTTAGACAAACCGGGTTCATCAAAATAAAAAAAAAATTCGTTTTGTTGAAGTAATATTTTGTTTACGTTTAGCTCAGTGGCATTTAACATTTAGGAACAAATTAGATTTGCTGCATTTATAAAATTTTTTTGAATAGTCTTCACATCCATGTTAACTTCTGTGTTACCGTTCATCACTTGAAGGGCATTGATGTGGCATTAATTGAAACGGAAAATTTGAAGCGCTACCCACTATGCAAAATATCGCCTCATTACCATTTGTACAACGTTACCAAAGTAACTTGTGACATTGCGTTTTAACAACCCTTACTGTTACAGCAACGTAATCATATAAGCTCTTATGTCAGGGTAAATAACATTGTGGTATTAACGTTCCTATCAACTACAGTGATATGCTGTTATTTTATAACGTTGACGCACTATTGTTTTATAAGGTTGACATATTGTTGTTTTATAACGTTGGCGCACTGTTGTTTTATAACCATGAGATTCTGTTGTTTTATAACGTTGATATTCTGTTGCTGCATATCATTTATACATTATTGTTTCATACCCAGGCAGCACACTGACGTCATATGACGACATGGACATGTCTCAATTGTTACGGTTTGTGACACGTTTAGGTGTTTAGCAGATTTTCAAGTTGTATCGGCAACGTAACAATTTATTATTATGATGATTAATCATATAATCGAAATGCAATGTAATGTATAAGAAATAAAAATGATGACGGTTTTTCTTTCGACATGATGGCTTTATTAAATACACACTAATAAATATAAATACTTACAACCAGTTCAAAACAAGCTGAGTTATGTTTCCAAAGGAGCAACGAACTTTTGAAAACCTAACAATCCAGTTGTGTGCGTATGAGAAACGACTCGACCCGAAGGATACCAACTTGACCGAAGTAGCGCTGACAGTACGCACAAGGCCATCTGCATCCAGCAAGCGTCAACAAGGTAACCAACAGCTGCAACGGCAGCAACAAGCCAAACCAGGTGGTAAACGGTAAACAAGATTTTTACTTGTCGATATTGTGGTCGTATGGGTCACTTTATAAAAGAGTGTCGTCAGTGGAAGGTTGATGGACATCCGCCGTATCCAGCGCGATGGAGCAGTTACCAAGATTCAAATTCAAAATCCGGTGCCAACGATACTAAAGAAGTAAAAATACATGATGGGATGCTCATAGAAATGAGTGCGTTTTCGGTCAACCCCGATAAGTCTGATCCTAACGCATGGTTTGTCGATAACGGTGCGACAAGTCACATCACTAATGATCGCAACTTATTTACGCATTTTGAAGAATTCGAGAAGACTGCTTACAGCGTCATGACAGCCGAAGGAGTTCGAGCTGAAGCAATCGGAAAAGGTACGGTTGAATTCGACTCTGCCGTAAATGGAAAATACACCAGAATTTCGCTTAATAATGTCTGGTATGTTCCAACGATTCGAAAAAATTTGTTTTCAGTATTAGCTGCGCAAGACAGGCTACCTGACAGTCTATTTACCTCCGAGACCCGAAGCTGCAAGCTTACTCGTTCAGGACGCACACTTGTAGTAGGCGTACGTGAACCAGGGGGTGGTCTTTATAAACTAAAAGTTCGAAATACGAAATCTATTCAACAAGCGAATGCCGTAACAACGACTGATACGGTAAATAAATTACAAATTTTACACGAGCGATTCGGACATCAGAATAAGAAACTTGTTCGAAAGTTTGCGATACGTGAACTCAACCTTAATTTACCACTCGACAGCGAATTGTGCGAGGGGTGCGTTTACGGAAAGGCGCATCGGCGACCTTTTGGGATTCGCGAAAAGTATCGAGCTACTAAACCGGGTGGGCTCATACATGGTGACGTTTGCGGACCTTTCCAAATTCCTTCAAAGAGAGGTTTCCGTTATTACGTTTTGTTCAAGGATGATTTTTCGCGTTTTCAATTCGTCTATTTAATTAAACAAAAGAGTGAAGTTCCGGAGAAACTCAAACAATTCATCGCAGAGGTAAAAACACAAGGCCATACTATTCAACAATTCAGGTGTGATGGTGGTGGTGAATTTAACAACGCAATCGTTACGTCGATTCTACAACAGGACGGTATTGAACAACTTATAACAACTCCGTATACTCCGCAACAGAACGGCGTTGCTGAGCGAGAGAACCGAACAACAGTTGAAGCGACGCGTTCCATGCTTCATGCTCACGGAAGCTTGCCAGAATGGTTGTGGGCAGAACTTTTATTAACAGCTGTTTACATTCTCAATCTTACTGGGTCATCATCCGATGACATGAAGGCACCGTACCATGTGTGGTTTGGTCGAAAACCGGCGATCAAACATTTACGAGTGATAGGTACAACATGCTATGAAGCATTGCCGCATCAACGTCGTAATTCAAAAATGTCCAAAAAGGCCATCAAATGCCTACTTGTAGGCTACGATCACGATGATTGTTATCGTTTATACGATCCTTAAACCGACAATATAATACGCTCTCGAGATGTCATTTTTCAGTCTGAACCAGTCAGCCTGCCGACTCGCAACATTCAGCTACCAGCAGAACTTGTGGATAAAGGCCGAAGCAATTTCACAATGTTAGATGTCACACCGAACTTTCCAGAAACAGACCAGATCGAAACGGAATCAGAAGAAGTAACGTCTGGAAGTTAATCCGAAAATGAAATTGTGAATGATCTTCCACGTCTACGTGACCGAACTAAGATTCCAGGTAGGTTTAACGACTACTTCTTCACATCATCGTCGAAGCACACGGCAATCGATGAGCCACAAACGTACGACGAAGCAGTCGAAAGCCTGGAACACCCGAAGTGGGCCAAAGCGATGGAAAACGAAATGTCATCGCTTATTGAACACAACACCTGATCGTTGGTTCAGTTACCGAAAAACTGCAAGACTATCTCATGCAGGTGGGTCTATTGCATTAAAATTAATCCTGATGGTTACCCAGACAAATTCAAAGCTAGGTTGGTGATCAGAGGATTCAACCAACTCAATGGCGTTGATTACAATCAAACGTTTAGTCCTGTAGCAAAATTGGGCACGATTCGAAGTCTCATCGCAGTCGCAGCCGAAGAGGGCATGTCACTTACACAGTTCGATGTGTCTACAGCGTTTCTTTACGGCAACCTCGATAAAGAAATTTACATGCAACAACTGGAAGGGTTTGACGACGGCACCGGACGCGTTTGCAAGCTAAACCGTAGCTTGTATGACCTGAAACAGGCACCCCGTTGCTGGAACAAGCGCTTTGCTTCTTTTCTCAAAAACCTACATTTCGAACAATCAACAGCTGATCCATGCCTGTTTACGAGGGTCCGAGATCAGAGGAAGCTGATTGTGGCATTGTACGTCGACGATGGTCTCGTCGCTGCAACCGATCAAACAGATGCCCAACAGTTTCTATCCGAATTAGCAAATGAATTTAAAATTGTGTCGAAACCAGCTACTTATTTTCTAGGAATCGAAATCGATCAACGTCAAGACGGTTCGAAAAAGATCGGCCAACAAGCATATACAAGTCAGATGCTAACAAAGTTTGGGATGCAGGACGCCAATCCGAAAGCAACCCCAATGATAAAAGATGGACCAGAAAACTTAGATGATAAGAAGCCTAACACGACTTACCCGTATCGAAAAGCAGTTGGTACATTGATGTATCTGATGTGTGGGACGCGGCCAGACATTGCATATGCTGTTGGTGTTGTGTCACGAACATAGGAAAATCCAACTAATCAGGATGTGGCGAAAGTGAAACGCATTTTCGCGTATCTGCAAGGTACTCAAGATCTTGGTATACTCTATCGTTCAAAAATCAAACAGGGTGAGCTTGAGTGCTATAGTGACGCAGATCATGGTGGTGATGCGACCACTGGCAGATCCACAAGCGGTGTTACCTGCATGTATGCGGGTGGGGCTATCACATGACTCTCCCAACGACAAACATCGGTTGCCATATCAACAACAGAAGCAGAAATTGTAGCGGCTAGCGAAGCTGCACGCGAAGCGGTCTGGCTCCAGCTTCTTTTGAGCGAGATTGGAAAATTAACAAAAAAACCTGTTCTGTACGTTGATAACCATGTAGCAATCAGATTAGCTGAGAACCCTGAGTATCATCGCCGTACGAAGCATATACGGCTTCGTCACTTCTTTGTGCGAGAAAAGGTTACTGCGGGCGATATTGATATTTTGCGAGTGTCCACGAAGGAAGAAATAGCAGACATTTTAACAAAACCACTACACAAGCCAGTATTTCAGAGTTTGTGTTTACAACTTGGTCTGATACGAAATTAACTCTTTGTAGTGAAGTGTTTAGTGCGATTTTTTTCTTTTGATTAATATTAATGTTATCGTTTATCTGTATTTTAAAGTATTGAATAATTTTTGTTTAGTAGTTATTCAATACAAATGAACGCATATATATTTTATTTTAATGTAAGAAAATCTTCTAAAATAATAATAATAATAATAATAATAATAATTCTTTATTTCTGCTAAATATGTTACAACATTTACAGACGTCAAAACTTATAAGTAATTACATAAAACTGTGCTTACAATTAAAGAATTCTTCTAAAGAATAAAAAGCTTTTTGTAACAAGTACATTTTCACTTTACATTTTAAATCTTTTAAACCGAGTTTTCTAATTTCTAAAGGAATATAACTAAATATTTTTTTTGCTGTGTAGACATAACTATTACGCGTTTTATTTAAACGATAGAAATTTAAAACTAATTCATCATTTTGACGAGTATTATATTTATGAATGTCAGACCTAACTAAAAATTCTTGTTCTGTTTTTTTTGCAAATATTGCACAATTTAAGATATATATGCAAGGTAAGGTTAAGATTTTTTGTTTAATAAAGATATTTTTGCAGTCCTCTCGGTAACCTAAACCACCTAATATACGAACTGCTTTACGTTGAAGAGCAAAAATCTTTTTCGCAGAAGCTGAATTTCCCCATATTAAATTGCAGTAATTTAAGTGGGCGTGGATTATAGCAAAATATACCGATTTTAAAACATCTTGAAATACATTATCGGCTAGACGACGTAAAATAAAAATATTACAATTAATTTTTTTGGATAAATTATTAATATGCTGTATAAAGCTTAATTTTGCATCTAACGTTATTCCTAAAAATTTAACAGTGTCAATTGTATTTGACTGTATAGTTTTTAATGAAAATAACATTTTAGTTGTTTTGTTTTTATTCAATTGTAACTGGTTAATATTACACCATTCGTCTACCGCTGCCATTAGTTGCTCGGAGTGTTTTAAAATTGTGTTTTCATCTTCACCATTTATTAATATGGTGACATCATCAGCATACAAGATACAGTTTGCATCATTTGGAAAGCTTGATGGCAAATCATTTATAAAAATTAGAAACAACAATGGTCCTAAAATCGAACCTTGAGGGATTCCTTTTTCCACTATTAATTCTGATGATGTGACATTTTTAATCCGTACAACATGAGTTCTGTTTGACAAGTAAGATTTTATCAAATCCAAACTGAGTTGATCAAAATTATATATGTTAACTAATTTAGTCAGTAGGATTTGGTGCGATACATAATCAAAAGCTCGACTTAAATCTAGAAATATTGCTAGTAATTGTTCACCTTTTTCAAAACATTTTAAAGTATGCTTAACAAAGTAATTAACAGCATCACAAGTGTTTTTCTTTTGTCTAAACCCGTACTGGTTTGAATAAAATATGTTTGAACTTTCAAAATGTGAAGTTATTTGATTGTATATAGCACGTTCAAAAATTTTTGACATTATAGGAAGTACAGAAATAGGTCTGTAGCTTTGGCAATTTGTTCTATCACCTTTTTTATATAATGGCAGTACTAAAGCTTTTTTTAGTTTATCAGGGAATATTCCATTGGAAAACGATAAGTTGATTAATTTAGTCAATGGTTCTACTAACAAACTAACATTTTTTTTAATAATTTTAGTGGACATTCCAAATATATCTTTCGTTTGACTATCCGATAACGAATATATTATTTCTCTGACTTCCACTTGTGAAACCAGCTTAAAAGAAAATTTAAAATCTAAGTTACTATTTTTAACAATTTTTTTTCTAAAAACTAACTGTGAATTATTTTTGAATGTCACATTATTTATAGAATTTTCTACAAAATATTTATTAAGTACGTTAACATCAATATTGATTTCATTATTATTGTCTTGCATTTCCGCTCTGTGCGAATTAACAATTTGCCACATAGTTTTGATGCTATTATTAGAATTTTTTATTAATCTATCGTTTGCTGCACGTTTTGCTCTTATGATTGCTTGTTTGTAACAAGATCTTAAATGATTTCTAGCATTTAACAATGTAGGATATTTATATGTGCGATATAAAGTACTAATGTTCGACAGTTTAACTCTAAGATTATTCAGTTCAGAATTGAACCATTTAACATTATTGTCAGTAACACGAGTTTTTAATACTTTCTGTGGAAAAGCTATTAAAAAAGCATCCATAAAATTAGAAAAATATATGTTAAATTTAGTTTCAAAAGTAAGATATTCTAGATCTAGATAATGCCAATTACAATTACTAAGTATATAAAATAATGCATAACAACTCCTAGTTGTAATGGGTCGAACAGTTTTTTCAATAAACTTATTACTAACAGTTTTACAAAAATTTCCAGATACAGTTAACATTTGACCAAAATGATCTGAAAGATTAGTGTCATGTACTGTGCACTCAAAAGATTGCAAACAGAAATTTATAAAAATATTATCTAAACAATTTTTTTTCCTAGTAGCTGAATGTACAGTTTGACAAAAACCATAAGTAGTAAACACTCCACATAAATCTGCGGTATTCTTTTCATCGGGACTGTTAAATTTAACATTGAAATCTCCAACAATTATGATTTTCTTAAATTTTAAAAGTTTAGATAGTAAGTTATTTATTATATCAAGAAAAACTTTAAAATCGCCATTTGGTGAACGATATATTGTCACAATAACTATATTAAAGTCGGTGCACATTACAGCCGAAATTTCTCCGTGTATCTCTACCGATAACTCATTAACGTCATCCAGTCTTTTAAAGCATATACCTGGTTTACTCAAGATTAGCACACCGCCATGACCGCTTATTTTTCGAGCATAGTATGATTTTAACAAAAATTTATGTAGCTTTAAACCGCCGCTTAATTCATTGTCTGTTAACCAATGTTCAGTAACACATATCACATCTAAGTTTAAAGATTGTATGTAAGATTCAAGTTCAATTATCTTAGAACGCAGAGACTGTATATTTATATGAAACACGGAAAACTTTTGAATTATGTTTCCGGTTTCGGTATTTTTGAGCGTATCACTAAAAAACGATTAATGATTACACCTGCAGGCCAAATCTTCGGATCCTTTGCAGTATCCAGCTCTCTCTCAGCAACAGATACCTTAAAAGAGGAATATTCTTCTGGATGTTTCGCCGTAAGTTTATTACATTTAACTGTTTTAATGTTTTTAGACTTTAAGTAGTCAATTAACATGTCTTCCGTACAATCTACAGATAAACGGTAGATATGTAAATGAACATATTTTTCAGCTGCTTTTAAAGTACTATCTTCACATGAACCAAACGTTCCTGGATTGTACTTACGATTAAGTGCTTTAGGTTTTTTTCTAACAACCGAAAACCAGTCGTTTTCTACATTGTTATTATTTACAATTGCATTCTCATTATCGGCAATGTTCGTTCCTAAAGTTGTTTTGTTTTTTTTAATTCTTTCATTAGAAACCGTTACGAAACCAGCATTGTTTGGTGATAATCCTATATCGAGTACCGTATTGTTAGATTGTGAGTTATTTAAAGGTAAATCGCTATTTATATTAAGTATTTCGTTCATTTTTGATTTTTGTTTATTTGCAATTTTCAAGGATTTTGAGTTATCTGTTAGTATTATTTTGGATGCACTATCTACGTTTGATTTATTTCCACGCATTTCGATTGCATTCTTTTTTAACGGATTTTGATTTTTGATGACGTCACTGTATGATTGAATATAGTTACTAGTTTGTTGAAGAGAGCCGGCTACTGTATTAAGAGAAGTAGAAGATAACAATGTATTTAATAATCCTACTTGAGCTTTTAACGATTCAATTGTATCTTGCTGATTGTTAATTATTAGGTCTTTGTGAGCTAATAACGATTTTAAATAATTAATTTCGATTGAACTTACGTCGCCGTTGTTGACGATATTCGTAGTATTAATATTGGTGCAAAGTTCACTAGCGGCAACTGGTTCGGTTTCACTATTTGCACAACATATTACTTGATTATCGTTAATCAACTTAACATTTTTTATGTATTTTACACATCCAGGATGGAATACACTACCACAATTTTTACACTTTAGACCCAATTTGGGCATACTTTTGCAATGTTTACATGGTTTGTCGGGAAGCAAATTCAAAGCGTTTTCACTTTCCGCCATTTTTCGAAAAAGAGGAAGTGTTACGGTTTTTGATACGTTTAGGTGTTTAGCAGATTTTCAAGTTGCATCGGCAACGTAGCAATTCATTAATATGATGATTAATCATATACTCGAAATGCAATGTATGAAAAGTAAGAAATAAAAATGGTGACGGTTTTTCTTTCGACATGATGGCTTTATTAAATACACACTAATAAATATAAATACGCAAAATATATTAACATCAATGACGTCTCGTACGTAATTTTGATGTCAATAAGACGTTGGGTAACGATGTGACCTAACATAATTCTGTAGATGTACTACGTCTTATGTTAAGTTCACATCACTGATCGAGATGTCTCAGTAATTTAACGTAATTAAATAAATGTACTCTTTGAATGTTCCCAAAACAGAAATCGCATTGAACCAACAATAATTACGCATTATGCAGTCACTTGAGACGTAACTAAATGCAAAGTAAACGCATCGCAAGACATATTTTATCACAGGTTAAGTGTAAAATGCCAGTGAAATCTGTGCAATATAATGTGTACTTTGCCATCACATAAATAGTGCGCAGTTTTAAATGCATTGGCAATGTTAGTAACTTAACACAGGTTAAATGCATATAATATGCTATTATCATTTTTAATTTAATTAATAAAACAATTTGGAAACTTAACATACAATGTCCATATACTAAAAATATTTTTTTTAATATAAAAAACGTATTTTCATTCATTCTGTTTATTGGCGTCTTTCGTTTGCAAAATGAGAAGTTCATTGCTTTTGAGGAAATGAAATCAAAACTAATAGGCGTGTCAATATTAGCAATTTATTTTAACATATTAACAACAGAATTACATTTTGTGATAAATAATTTGTCTAGATATCACAGCTATATGAGTTAGAATTGTTAGCAATCAATAATGCTCTTAATCAGTGGTCGGAAGCATAGAGTATACTTTTTAAGTATAGAAGATCGTATAGCGATACATTAGAAAAAAACTGGTATGGTCGTACACGACTTTCCTATAAGAAACGTCTACATATCTTTTTTAAGCTTATGTTGTCATAAAACCACGTAGAGGTGATATGTACACGTTTGTATTGACTTCCTAGCATGCTATAATTTTTTTGAAATTTTTCTATTCGATTTTATTCAGATATAACAACAATGACCAACCAAACCCGGAAGACATTCTAATGTTGGTATAGATTCCGACCGTGGAAGCCTTCGCTATTACATTAGTTATACTTACTTTAATTTTAAAATACTGACATATTTGGTTGTCAGTTTTGTTTATGCTAATCAATAATATGACAGCATTTTACAATCAAATTCAAATTAAAACTGATGCATCGTACGACTGCGCGCCTAGCGATTGCAGTCCCTTTATTAAGTGATATAATTACATAGATGTAGAATAAAATATTTGTCAACTGCGATTCGACGTTTGTGTTTTTTTCTACGACAAACATATAACTTAACTGGCATCTATGCCATGATTATAGAACCAGCCTTAAAATGCTTACAAAGGATAGACAATACAATCCTTGTGTACTCAAAACACTTCAATTTAATGTGTAGAAACTAAAACCAGCACAACTAACAATCCAAAATTTTGAAATTTTATGCACACAAAATAATACTGTATTCATATCAGAAAAAATTACATAACAGAATTGTTATTGTGCATTTTTAAATCTCCCGTTTGGCTAACCGTAGGTATTAATTTGATAAACATAAAACATCGCAAAGAATGGAAGTCATGAAGTACACAAAATGAATGTTTTAGTGTACCACTGCTGCAACAAATAATATTACACTTTGGCAAAACTTTCTTGCGACAAACTTACCAGTATAATAAATGCTGACATATACTAAAAGTATCTATTTGAGTTTCACTAGAACGCAATAATTAGAAAAACGATTAAACTGATACACTATAACAATACATTACACAGCATAGCCAGTAGTACCATGGAAATTGTTGACTTGTTCAAACTTAAAATATAATTCAGTTATAGTGTGCAAGATTAACACAATCGCCATGTTTGTTTTGATCACGCAGAAACTGGTACTTTGCGCAAACGCAGTTATTAAGTACTTAATTCAAATTTGCAGGAAAGTTTTTAGAAAAACAAAATGGTTTATTATGTATTTATTAATAATGTGTAACAAAATTTTATATAATTGGGTTTTTGATGCAATATATAAAAGAAAAAAGTGCAAAGGTGAAAACTAGCAAAAGTTTAATTTTTAATAAAGAAAAAACATTTTTTAAGTTGCTATATTTCAATATCAATGTTTAAATTAAATCTTTTCAAAACGCAACAAAAATATTTTTTTGAAAAACATTTTTTATTTAATCTATTTTAATACGTTGTAACGGTTTTAAAACGTGAAAAAACACGTTTCCTTGATGATTGGGTTGTTAAAGGGGTTAAAGGTTTGTGTTAGAAAGATAACAATTTCTTATTAGTATGTCTTCAAACTTACTTCTTAAAAAACAACGTTAAATCTATAAATAAAATTTTAATTATGAGTTTTGATTTTTGTTTTGAGTGTTTAAACAATCATAGCTATGTGAGAAAAAATTGCAGTGCTACACATAGGTTTTCAACTTAACAAGTTTTCTATAATTTTGTTCTATAAGTTAAAAAATATAAAGCCATATACGTTATTTACGTATATTTTGCATTAAGAAAATATTTGCTTATTGAAATTTCAAACATTTTATATGTGATAGTTTAACTAAGGAATTTTTCAAGCAATTCGCCATAGTGCAGTGTCTCGAGTGGTCTCGCATTCAACCGACAATGAAAGGATCCGGGGTTCGAATACCAGGGGAAACTTCTAAAAATTTATAAAGACACGTACTGCTTTAATTAAAAAAAACTTAATAGCATTAAAAAGTAGAACAAATGCCATTCAAGAACTTTGAAATATATTAATTTATTTCCCATTATATTTTATTTACTTTCCAAGACATGTTTCTAAATTGTATTTAGAAAATGTTTTTTATTCAACACAAACGTGAGATATTTCTGACGTATCGTAAAGACATTTATTAAACAAATTCGTTTTGATGTACATTCGCATTGGTAATATGAACTCTTCAATTTTTTTTAATTCGATTAAAAATTAAACTGAATTTCCTCGCATAGGACATCCCATCGTACGTTCTTCAATGACACCATGAGAACGTCCTATTAAAGACCTCCTAAAGAGGTCCGTTTTAAAGCCCGGGATGTAAAGATATCATTTGGACATAAAACGAAGGTCCCTGAGACGTCGTGTTTTTACTGGGTTCGTGGTTCAAATCCCGTTCCGCCACTTCTAAATATGTGTAACAGCCACCGCCGTTTAATTTAAAACTAATAGACATTAATGTTCTACGGTATTCTAAGAAAACTACAAACGAATGTCATTCCAGAACCAAAATTCTTTATTTTCAAAACCACTTTATTTTACTTTTCAAAATTGTATTTTATTCAACCCCGTGACATTCTCCAAATGAATCGTTAAGACATTTATTAGGCGAATACATTTGATTTTGTTGTACACGGACATTTCGCGTTCTTGGTGTGATGATAAAACATTTTTGTGCCAAAAATTAAAACGTTTTTTGAAAAAAAAATTTGTAGTATTTAAAAAACGGATTTGTTCTACTAGGGTCCTTTTTTTGGAAGAGGTATCACAAATTGTTAAGGAACAAAGAAAAAAATTTTTGGTAGAAATTAAGATCAGATACTACAAAAAAATCAAACAAAATTTGATTGCTACTAAGTCTTATTAATCGTTTACAGCTTAAGCAAATTAAAACTAAAAACATAATTAAATTAAAATATAAAAGTAAAAATGTACTATTTAACTCCTAAAACTATAATTGCACATTTTTTTTAAATTTAACTAATACGTTTTTATTCAAAACTGTTAATATACACAATATGAATATGAATTCTTCCGTTATCTCTAACTTTTACACAAATACTATATATAGCGCTTCAAATTTTCAATTTCCATTAATGCCACATCTGTATCACCACAATTTTTTTAACAATTACGTGCAATATTAATGTTTGTTATTGCAAAAGGAAAAAAAGGTCATTTTTTTATATACAAATGTTAACAGAAACTGCCATTGCAATATAAATGAATAAACTCGCTTATCAACTACAAGGTCGCGCGAAACAGTCGGATGCTGAGTTCGTACTGAACAAAATCTCAGCAACTATATTGAATTCGCCTCTATGGCATTCCTTCACTCAACGACTAATCAAATACTTTAATGTTACGTCACGTTTTTTGTGGTAATGCAATAATTGACGTTTTACTACGCCAACGTATTTAGAAGGTCGCAAAGAAAAGTTTCGCCCACATGATTTGCAAATTATGCGAAGTATTTAATTTCAATCCTTATTTACCAGTATGCTTACGAGTATGCTGCTTTAAACACGATTTGGTGGTACAGCAGTAATCACATATACTGCATGTAAATGGTTTTTCACATGTGTGCTTATACATGTCTTTTTATAGCATCCATTCGGTTAGTACAGTAATCACGTACATTGCATTTAAGTGGTTTTTCACCAGTGTGCTTATGTATATGCACTTTTAAACCCGATTTGGTAGTACAGCAGTAATCACATATGTTGCATTTAAATGGTTTTTCACCAGTGTGCGTACGTATATGCTTTTTTAAATCCGCATTGGTGATACAGCAGTAATTACATATATTGCATTTAAATGGTTTTTCGCCAATGTGCTTATGTATATGCACTTTTAAACCCGATTTGGTGGTACAGCGGTAATGACATATGTTGCATGTAAATGGTTTTTCACCTGTGTGCTTACACATATGTGTTTTTAAAGTATCCATTCGGTTCGTACAGTAATCACATACATTGCATTTAAGTGGTTTTTCACCAGTGTGCTTATACATATGCACTTTTAGATGAGACATGTCTACACTGCAATAATCACATATATTGCATTTAAATGGTTTTTCACAGGTGTGCTTACGGATATGCTTTTTTAAATCCGCGTTGGTGATACAGCAGTAATCACATATATTGCATTTAAATGGTTTTTCGAAAGTGTGCTTATGTATATGCACATTTAAACCCGATTTAGTGGTACAGCAGTAATCACATATGTTGCATGTAAATGGTTTTTCACCTGTGTGCTTACACATATGTGTTTTTAAAGTATCCATTCGGTTAGTACAGTAATCACATACACTGCATTTAAGTGGTTTTTCACCAGTGTGCTTATACATATGCACTTTTAAACCTGATTTGGTGGTACAGCAGTAATCACAAATATTGCATTTAAATGGTTTTTCACCAGTGTGCGCATACATATGCACTTTTAAACCCCATTTTGTAGTACAGCAGTAATCACAAATATTGCATTTAAATGGTTTTTCACATGTGTGCTTATACATATGGGTTTTTAAAGTATCCATTTGGTTCGTACAGTAATCATATACATTGCATTTAAATAGTTTTCTGCCTGTGTGTTGCACTTGCAGGTGTCGAATTAAAATAGTCTTTTTGTTAGCATTGAAATTGCAGTTGTAGCAATAATACAGTTTAGTTTTAGAACATTCCTCAAGATATGCAGGCTCATCCTTATTGATTTCCAAGTAGTTATCGCTGATGATTTGCAAGTTTGTAACTTTAATGTTATCAGCATGCCACTCTTCTTTAATTATACCTAAGTTTCTTACAGTCGTTTCAGTTTGTAAACACAGTTGCTTAAATTCATATATTTCTTCAATGGCAATCATACATCTGTTACAAACAATTGGATTTAGTGTGATGCTTAGATCCTGCAGACAGTTTATGTTACTCGGTAGAATATAATCAGTTGTACTTACAATCTTTGGTAGAATTTTCAACAATTTGAATGGTAGCATTAACTTATTGTCATTATTCAGAAAGTAATACTGCTCGGTTTCTACTATTTCTAGTGAACAAATTCGACAAATTTTTGGTGATTTTTCTCCCATATTTCCGTAGATCTTGTTCAGAGTTGCACAAACACAATTGCACTTTAATTATATGTTGTACTATCAACCCTAGCTATCAACATGAAAGATAGCTAGCAAGTGTCTGCTATACCACAGAATTTTGGCAGTGTTCAATGCAATGCAGTTTTAATTTTAACTTTTTGTTAAAGCCTAATTACATTATACTTTTTTATTTTTTAGGCTTTCGCGGCCATGATTTTTTAACAAATTATTTATTTTTGGGTTTTGAAGCGCGTTCCATATTTACACTTTTCACAAAATTTATAAAACTTACTGGCCTGTCACAATGATGTTAATGTTAATGGTAGTGGTAATGTTAGTTAAAATGTCAAAGTACAGAAAATGCTTTCTGTTAGCAACTGTTCACAATGATGTTAATGGTAATGGTGATGTTAGGTGGACATGTTAACAGTACAGAATATTTCTGGATTTCGTAACATCACCACTAACATCAACCAATAGAAATGCGATCTCTTACGCATGCGATTTGTGTGACTTAAATTTTTGACGGATCAGACTTCAAATTTGAAATAACGGAAATTCGCCAATATTTGTCGAAAATAGGAAAAAGGAACGTGTAAAAGAAAGAATTAACGAAAGATAATACTGATAATGAAAGATAATAAAATAGTAGAAAATGATATAAAACAGGAAAAACGGCAATGAAACGAGAACAATAAGCGCGGTAAAATGTAAGCATAGGAATGTAAGGTTAAGATAATGATTATGAATTTTTGGTAATAAATACTAGCGTAATTTTTTTGTGATTTAGTAATTTAGAATTTTTTCATTGGTGAAACTAGTTAAATGTAGCTCCTCCCATATTACCCCGCGAATTTAAATTTGCAAGACAGTTACGAATTTGGTTAACATGATTGTGACCAGTATTAACACTATCATTACCTTTAACATCTTAACACTGACATTAACATTAACATCATTAAAATGGTTATTTAAAATGATCAACCGACATTTAAATGTGGCTATTTAAAATGTTGTTTTGATAATTTTAATTGGTCGCTGCAATCGGTGGCGAGTTTTGAAACTGTGTCAGTATAGGGAATACAATGTAAATTTAGTTGTAGATCGCACCACCGACCGTAGCGACGAATTAAAATTATCAAAACGACATTTTAAATAACTACATTTAAATGTCGGTTGATAATTTTAAATAACCACTTTAATTCTTACATTTTAATTCAATCAATTTAAATGTCGATTTTGATCTGGTATTACTAATTTTAAATCTTAATACACATTAATTAAACTTACATATTAAATAAGTACATATTAAAAAGCAACATTTAAATTTCGTAAGACATTTAAAAGAAACACTAAAATTTATTTAAGAATTAAATTTGTTGTTCAATTTGAATTTTAATAATAAAAAGTAAAACGGCGTGCCATAGGAGAAAGAGAGAGTATTCTTTTAAATGACCCAATCAGCAAGGAAACGTTTTTTTCATGTTTTAAAAACGTTACAACGTTTTAAAATAGTCGAAATAAAAAATGTTTTTCCAAAAAATATTTATGTTGCGTTTTAAAAATATTTCATTTAAACATTGATATTGAAATATTTAAAAAATGTTTTCTAAAACATTTTTTAGTAACATAAAAAACGTTTTTACTTTATTAGAAATCATACTTTTGCTTGCTTTCACCTATACACTTGTTTCTTTTATATATTGTAACAAAAACACAATTATATGAAATTTTGTTACATATTATTAATAGATATATATTAAACCTTTTCGTTTTTCTAAAAACTTTCTTGCAAATTTGAATTAAGTACTTAATAATCGCGTTTGCGCAAAGTACCGGCACCTGCGTGAAAAGATGGCGATTTTGTATATTATAATTGCGTTATATTTTAAGCTTCAAAGAATCAACAATTTCCATGGTATTACTCGCTATGCTGTGTAATGTATCGTTAGTGTATCAGTTTAATCGTTTTCTAATTTAAGTTCTAGTGAAACTCAAATAGATACTTTTAGTTTATATCAGCATTTATTATGGTACGTTTTTCTTTGTTTTTTTGTTGCAAGAAATTTTGCTGAAGTATAATGTTATTTGTTACAGCAGTGGTACACTAAAACGTTCATTCTATGTACTTTATGATTTCCATTCTTTGTGATGTTTTAAGGTTATCAAATTGATACGATGTTAGCCAAATGGGAGATTTGAACGTGCTCAATAACCAATTAATCTTGGTATGTAATTTTTTCAGTATTTTTTTGTGTGTACAAAGTTTCAAAATCTTGGATTGTTAGTTCTGGTTTTCGTTTTTACACAAAGAGGTAGTGAAAAGTTTTCTTATTTTATAGATAATATTGTAATGTTCTAACCCCAGATTCTACGCTAACTTCACATTACAGTTACTAAAATTCAAATCAGAGCGGGGAAAACTCACAAATGGCTGCTAAAACCAACTTTCCCGCCATTACAAACCCGCCCCAAATTTAGAAAACGCGGTAAAGTTTAAAATTACCCGGCAAACCCCACACAAACGTGATCGTCTAGTAAGGCCCTCTGTTGTCTTAAGGAGACACAAATACACTTGCAGCGAACTGTGATCGGAAGGGAAGATCAAAACACACAGTAAACAAAAAGATATTTATTTAAAAGCTTCCTAAAATTTTGTAATTATTAATTTATTAATTAGCAACACAAGGCCAAAAAGGAGAATGGGCAGTTCAACGACGATTTGCGAGCAGAAAAGAACTCCCAAGAAAAACTACTCGCTTAAATACACATTAATTACGCTGAACAAATTTAAGTATACAAAATCACACAAAACTGTTGAAAAATATGCACATTTAACATAAGACAAGAAAATTGGAACAGGACTTCGATCAATCTCAAAGCCTGTCGTTGAAAATACACATGTTTAAATGACGATACCAAAACTTACATAAACAAAGAACCCAAACAAACCCTGTACCCCTGATTTGATCAAATATTCAAAGCACAAATAATTATACGAATAAAACATGTCAAGTGATAAAATAGCAATTGGCAACACAAATTAAATCCAAAACAGACATAAAATCACGAAATAGATACATAAAACATGTTGTACAGTTACAATGTTATAAGCGCAAAAAAAAAAGAACCAAAAAGTTGCAAAGGTCGACACCTGTTACCTGCTTAGGCAAAAGGGATGGAAAATAACTGTCGATCATGAATCGTTATACTAAACCATAGGTCTGTCTATTTGGCCCGTAAAACCAAAATAAGAAAATGAACACAAGGGTTGATATCTGGCATCTCTAGCAATTAACACACATTTAACATCTCAAAACATATAAAATTAAAACAGAAGTAGTATTAGTCTTAATACGGCCCCCCGCATAGGTACCAATAACACGCTCTCAAAGTGAACGTGGGGTAGAGATGATTTGCTACCAAGCAATACGGACTTTAATTAAGTATATTTGGATAGTTACCACCGTATTGAAAGGTAGTCTTCAAGGCGGAAAATGTTAGTACAAAACATAACAGGTCAGTTCACACTTTGTTCATTGTTAGAAATGCCCAATTCAATCCCCAATTTAAAATTAAAGCAAACCGCAAATCGACAGATCTACAGTAAATAAGTAACAATATTAACGCGATCAAACAAAAGCAGGTAACAAATGTTACACCGTAGAAAGAAATTGCATGTACAACATATTTTAAAAATAAACAAATTAAGAATGAATTAAATAGTTAGCTAAATCAGATATGCATTAAAATAAAAACAGTATTACCTTGAAATAAAACACGTGGTGATATTACACACAAAGAGCAATAAAACAAGAATACTCAGAACAAAAAAAATATGATGTTAACACTTCGAAAGTACGAACAAAGATCATGCTTTCCAGCCGAAAAAGATGCATCCCGCGCAAAAATGTCGCAAGAGCGATGTTGCCACTTGTTGCCGAATCGTGTGGTATGTTGCCAAAGCTTGCAAAATTTCGTAAACAGCTACTCTTTGGTTACCTCAATATCCTTCGGTGTGGAGGAACGGCAACAATAAAAACAACCTTTATTGTTCAGGCCTTAACAGAAAAAGGTTGTTTCTATTGTTGTCGTTTTTCCACTCTGAAGGATCCTATTCATTAAATAGAAATTCTTTAATTAATTGGAAACTTTTGAGAGGATTATTATAATTATTTCAATTAATATAAAGTAATTACATGAATAATGTTTGTTTTACTTTTATGTTAATGTGTTAATTTTTGTTATAGGCATCAAATGCGTTTACAGCCACATGAAACTGACTACACGAAGATTGTATTATTTTTCTTTTGTAAGCATTTTAGAGCTGGTTCTATAATAATGGTATAAATGTTAGTTATACTTAATTTGATTGTAAAATGCTGTCGTTATTGGCTAGTATAAATAAAACTAACAGCCAAATATGTCAGTATTTTAAAATTAAAGCAAGTATAACTAAACTTACATTTATACCATGATTGTAGAACTGCTCTTAAGTATATTGCAATATTTAAAAAAAAAAAACGTTGATTATACATTTTTTATACATTAATGTAACATTTGTAAAATATTATAAATATATATAAATAATATTATAAATAATGTTTTTTAAACATTTTTAGAATGTTTTTCTAACATTGACTTTGCAACGTAATTCTGGCCATTAAGACGTTTTTGCAATGTTTTTAAAAATGTAAATATGTCTTTTGTAAAACGTTGAAAAAAACATTTCAAAAATGTTTCCTTGTAGATTGGGGAAGAACAAAAAATTGAAGCAACTCTAAAATAACAATGTTTTTTAATTAAATTTGTGATTATCAAATTCGGTTGCTTGTTTTCATTACTGTCGATTTCTTGTTGTGTATTTATTCTTATTTTCTACAATTTTTTGGTATTTATTATTAATTTGCTGATGATACTGATAACACTAATTATATGCATTTTATAACAGTTTTAACTCTAAAATTACAGTTAGCATAATTTTTGACTATTTTGTTGCTACTATAGGAAATTCCTATTCGAAGGGTAGCTTATAATTTTTTTTAAAAATAAAAACTTGTTCTTTAGAATATCAAATTTAACTCCGGTATTTTAAATAAATATGTAGATAAAAGTTAATAAAAAAACAAAACAAAACAACTTTTGTTATTCATAATAACCATTAACCGTTCTTTAACTTTGTATAACAAAAATTAGTTTATTACAATATTTAACATTCCTCATTAGTCTTGAAGCTTTATGCATTTTTAATATATGGGTTTATTTAAATAACTGTACAAAAACCTCTTACTTCGGACAATTTATCTTCTGATACCCGAAAAGAGTTTCTTGAGAGCTTTTACTGTATTAATTAATGAATACGTATATCATTTGTTTTAATAGGTTTTAAATGCTATAAAATGAAGTGAGGTTTTGATCTTTAAAAGTCAAAACAGCTGAGGAATAGAATACGTAGATATACGTAGACTAAATTGTAGGTTATTACCAAAGATAAATGTATGTATGTGTTATTACTATATGTGATTTATCAGTTTCAAAAGTACCAAATATTGTTTATGTGCGTGTGACACCTACAATCAAAATGCCAAACTAAAGTTTTAAAAGAAGCTAGCATAAATTTACAATTCTTTAGAAATATGTCTAGTAACACCTCTAACCAATAGATGTCACCCTAAAAATGATTTTCCTTTATAACTTCAAAATTATTTACTTAAATTTAATAAACATAGGTTTAACGTAATCTATGATATACTAATAAAGTATTAAATACAATTTTTTGCATATGACTATTACAATTCTTCACTTTTTTTGCCATCAAACAATTCCAAAAATGGAGCTCTTTGTGCGCGTTACCCTGATAATCTATTCATACTTTTTGTTTAAAATTTGTTTTAAACATAACTAAGGACCTTTAACAACAATTTCATTCATTGAAAAATTCATAAAAATGATTATTTATGGAGTTATCTAGGAATTAAAAACATCCATTTTACATCTAAAAAACATCATTTGAAACGCCATCTTAACATAAATATTCACTACAAACTAAAATGCATCATTTAAAATAACAAATTACAGAGTACCATTATTAAATAAAAACGTAAAAGAAACAATTTGTTACATTGAAACGAGTTTTGTTAACGAGCATTAGGTATATCATTTAGTACATTGTAAATAAAACTTTCTCTACTAAATCAATTACATTCATTTAAAAACCCAGAAAAGTAATCCCATTTGTCTGGAGGAAACTTTTTGTTAAACGACCGCTTCAAAACTGTCACCAACATTTAGATGAATTTAAAATCTTGATCATGAAGGGTCAACTAGAATTTCTAATTACACATTCCTATAGTCTGAGCTTTGTAACTACCGTATGCATTTATCTTGGTCAGAAATGTTAATCCTTAATTTTGCACTTATGGTTGAATATACTTATTAGACTGGAGCTTGCTTGAGTTTATCTCTGAAAAAATATATTAACCTAGATCAACATTCAATACATTTTAATTTTTTACAAATCAGCAAAAGTTAAACTAAAGAGACATAACCTCCAACAATCAATTAGCAGTAAACTTTGAAAATTGAAATTGAACATTAAAATATGTGTTTAAAAAATTAACGATAAAACGTTATTATCGGACGGTGTGACACCAGGTTACCGGCAGTGTACTTTATTTTAGTACATTGCCAGCATTTTGAGTGCCGGCTAAGGAGTACATTGCCAGTACAGGCCCATTTATTTGTGTTTATTGGGAAATATAAACAATCAAATGATTCATAACAATAAATTTCATTGCAAACTGATGAGATTAAATTTTTCAAATACGCACGTAAATACGAAAGTGAGCACTCTTTACCGTTCGCATTCGACCTCAAAAAAATCGCATTTGAGAAAGCGCACAAAAATTGCTTGCGAAAGTGTAGAATACAGATTTAGAAAACCGTTCGCATTACGTTGTCAATGCGAACAATTTTGGCGAATGCAAAAGTGTAGAATAACCCCTTAAATATGATCAATTAGTCCCCGTATTCCTTTTTTAATGACGACTAACAAAAAGTAAAATTAAAACTGCGTTGCAATGAACACGTTGAACACTGCCAAAATTCTGTGGTATGGCAGACACTACCTACGTTGTGACATGTTGTGATATCTTTGATGCTGATAATACAGAAGCTAATAAAAGTGCAACTGTTTTTGAGCAACACTGAACAAGATCTACGGAAATATGGGAGAAAAATCAGCAAAAATGTGTCGAATTTGTTCAATAGAAATAGAAACCGAGCAATATTACTTTCTGAATAACGACAGCAAGTTAATGCTGCAATTCAAATTGTTAAACTTTCTACCAAAGATTGTAAGTACAACAATGGTACAACTGATTATATTTTACCGAATAACATAAACTTTCTTACAGGATCTAAGCATTACACCAAATCCAATTGCTTGTAACAGTTGTATGATTGCTATCGAAGAAATATATGAATTCAAGCAACTCTGTATACAAACCGAAACGACTGTAAGAAACTTAGGTATAATTAAAGAGAACTTGCCAGCTGATAACATTATTGTCGAACTTACGAAATTGCAAATCACCAGCGATAACTACATGAAAATCAATAAGGATGTGGCTGTAAACCTTGAGGAACCTTCTAAAACAAAACTATATTATTGCTACAACTGCAACTTCAATGCTAACAAAAAGTCTATTTTAATTCGACACCTGCAAGTGCAACACACTGACAGAAAACCATTTAAATGCAATGTATGTGATTACTGTTGTACCACCAACTCCGTTTTAAAAATTCATATGCTTAAGCACACTGGTGAAAAACCATTTAAATGCAATATATGTGATTACTGCTGTAGCACCAACTCGGATTTAAAAAAGCATATGCATAAGCATACTGGTAAAAAACCATTTAAATGCAACATATGTGATTACTGTTGTACCACCAAATCGGGCTTAAAAGTGCATATGTATAAGCACACTGGTGAAAAACCACTTAAATGCAATGTATGTGATTACTGTAGTAACCGAATGGATGCTTTAAAAACACATATGTATAAACACACATATGAAAAACCATTTACATGCAGTATATGTGATTACTGCTGTACCACAAAATGGGGTTTAAAAGTGCATATGTATGAGCACACTGGTGAAAAACCATTTAAATGCAATATTTGTGATTATTGGTGTACCACCAAATTGGGTTTAAAAGTGCATATGTATAAGCACACTGCTGAAAAACCACTTAAATGCAGTGTATGTGATTACTGTACTAACCGAATGGATACTTTAAAAACACATATGTGTAAGCACACAGGTGAAAAACGATTTAAATGCAAGATATGTGATTACTGCTGTACCACCAAATCTAATTTAAAAATGCATATACATACACACACTGGCGAAAAACCATTTAAATGTAATATATGTGATTACTGTTATACCACCAAGTCTTATTTAAAAGTTCATATGCGTAAGCACACTGGTGAAAAACCATTTAAATGCAATATATGTGATTACTGCTGTACCACCAAATCAGGTTTAAAAATGCATAAATATACGCACACTTGCGAAAAACCGTTTAAATGCAACATATGTGATTACTGCAGTACCACCAACTCTTTTTTAACAAGGCATATGCGTACGCACACTGGTGAGAAACCATTTCAGTGCAATATATGTGATTACCGCTGTAACCAAATGGCACATTTAAACAAGCATATACGTAGGCACAATGGCGAAAAATCATTTAAATGCAATATATGTGATTACTGCTGCATAGACATGCCTCATTTAAAAGTGCATATGTATAAGCACACTGGTGAAAAACCATTTAAATGCCACGTATGTGATTACTGTACTAACCGAATGGAAACTTTAAAATTACACATGTGTAAGCACACTGGTGAAAAACCATTTATATGCAACATATGTGATTACTACTGTACCACCAAATGGATTTTAAAAGTGCATATGTATGAGCACACTGGTGAAAAACCGCTTAAATGCAATATATGTGAATATCGCTGTACCTCCAACTTTGTTTTAAAACAGCATATGCGTAGACACACTGGTGAAAAACCATTTAAATGCAATATATGTGATTACCGCTGTACCACCAAATCTAATTTAAATCAGCATACTCGTAAGCATACTGGTGAATAAGGATTGAAATTAAATACTTTGCATAGTTTGCAAATCGTATGTGGGCGAAACTTTTCTGTGCGACCTTCCAAATACATTGGCGTAGTAAAACGTCAATTATTGCATTACCACAAAAAACCGACGTAACGCTAAAGTATTTGATTTAGTCGTTGAGTGAAGGAATGCTATAGAGGCGAATTCAATATAGTTGCTGATATTGTGATCAGTACAAACTCAGCATCCGACTATTACTGTTTCGCGCGACCTTGTGGTTAATAAGCGAGTTTATTCAATTATATTGCAATGGCAGTTTCTGTTAACATTTGTATATAAAAAAATGACCTTTTTTCCTTTTGCAATAACAGACATTAATAGTGCACGTAATTGTTAAAAACATTGTTTTGATACAGATGTGGCCATTAATGGAAATGGAAAATTTGAAGCGCTATATATCGTATTTGTGTAAAAGTTAGAGATGACGGAAGAATTCATATTCATATTGTGTATATTAACAGCTTTGAAGAAAAACGTATTAGATGGTATTAGTTAAATTTAAAAAAAATGTGCAATTGTAGATTTAGTAATTAAATATATTTTTACTATTATATTGTAATTTAATTATGCTTTTAGTTTCAATTTTCTTAAGTTGTAAGCCACGATTAATAAGACTTAGTATTTCTGGGGCCTTATTCTCGAGTTCATGCGATAAACTTCGTACGTGAAAAATGGCGCATGGTAAATATCACATTCGATACAGGGGGGTTATTCTACACTTTCGCATTCGTAATGTAATGCGAACCGTTTTCTAAATTCGTATCCTACACTTTCGCAATCAGTTTTCGTGCGCTTTCTCAATTGCGATATTTCCGTGAATGCGAACGGTAAAGAGTGCTCGCTTTCGTATTTACGTGCGTATTTGAAGCATTTAATCTCATCAGTTTGCAATAAAAAATTTATTGAATCATCTGATTATTTATATTTTATTATATTATTTTATGCTATTTATTATTAGTATTGCTTAAAATTAATTTTTACAGTAATAGATAAATTTATACAAAATATCAGAAACTGCTATGTTCATTTTAACACTGACTGCAGTTAACTAAATGAATTATTTTTTTTTATTCGACTCAACAGCAATGGTCAAAATTGTCATAGGTTCTAAAAAAAATAGTTCAAACACTAAACGACTCGTTTATTGGAAAATAGAGATAATCAAAATAGTTCGACTTGTCCAGTTCTTCTATGAGTTAAAATTAACGCACGTATTTCTGACACACTTTGTATAACAGTGTAATGACTGCAAAAATACTATAGTTATTTTTTAGATATGAATTAATTTTTTTTGTAGAATTTGCATTAAAATTTTCTAATAAGTTTATTTTATTTTTTAAGGTTAAAATTAACAGTTTTTTCTGTTTTGGCACTTAGATGTTTATTATCGTTTAAAATTTTTATTATTAACTAACTAAAAACAATTTTCGAAACTAAAATAATTTATTATTTAAAATTTAACCACACTTTCTATTACAAATTACGTATAGAGCATGCGCAAACGGTTTTATGCGACGTCGCCAAATGTATCTTCTCCAATTTTAAAACGAATCTGTTTTAAATGCGACCAACGCAATACGAAAGTGTAGAATACATCCTAGGCCGCGGTTGCTCTGGTTGCACCTCAGCTTCTTCTAAAACTTCGATAGCAGCAAGAAACGCAATTTCACCATAATTAGCCATAATTATAAAAATTAAAAAACAAAACGAATAAACAAAATTAACGAAAAACTAAACAGAATGAAAGCAATAAAACCAGGTTATGTTAAAAGTTTATAATCTGTCATAACAAAGTTAATGCGCATGTACCGCATACGAAATTTCTGCTTCACACGATAAACTGCGTTCGTTGCGCTTCAATTTACTCAAATTTTTCAAAGAATCCTTTCATTTTGTATAACATAAAACAAACCAAAGAAAAATTTATTATCGTGTTTTATAGTTTTGATAATCAGCATATATCATATTACTATACTTCATTTAATAACTACAAGGAGCGATTTAAATTTATGGCGCTTAATTCTTGCAATTCTATTGGCCAAACTGCAGCCTTTTTTACACAGCCGCAAATACTGTTGTTTGTTTACTACGCCATTTTGCTTTTGTATCGTCTTGTAACTTCTGTGCTGTTTTTGTGTTTTAAACCTATGCGATCTTGTATTTAATTAAAAAAGTTCTTCTGTGAACTAAGAATTCTGTATTACGATATTTGATTATGGAGTGCATCATTAATAAGTACAAGCAAATTCTGAGTGAAGATGCAAATACAAAAACTGTTTTTATTGTATCTAAAATTTCCGAAAGAGCAGGTATGTTTTATTGATGATCGAAATTGAAGGTTTTAACTTGTAGATTTTTTGTAGGCATTGCAAAATCAACTGATATGAAAAATTGGTTACAATTAAAGAATATCGCATTTGTCCTGGACATGGTTCGGTCTGAGCTTTTACAGCTAATTCGTGAACACAAGTATCAACATAATTTATATACAATTTATAAAATGGCAAAGAAAGATAACAAATAGTGTTACGACTGCCACCGTATCATTGCGAATTAAATCCGATACAACTGATATGGGCTGAAGTAAAGAACGAAACGGCAGCTAAAAATAAATCGTTCAAATTGTCTGAAGTAAAAAATCTTTTACAAGAAGCTTTATTTAATGTATCCAGTACCAATTGGAAAACAAGTTAAATGGAATAGTCGATAATTTAATAATGACAGTAGTGATACGACTTCAAGTTTCGAATCAGACATTGAATAGTTTACATGTGTTTGCTTACATTTTAATGTATTTAAAATTGTATTTCTTATTCTGGGTGATTGGGCAGTGTAGTGTTTATTTATGTTCGTAGTACTCATTATTTGTAATACAAAATTTTATGATTCGTGTAATTTTGTTACTTGTATTATGATTTACATTAATAATCATGTTCTGAATTTTACTATGATGAATTGACAGCGCTATAGCAATTTAATTTTTGACTCTAGTTACTACAAAAAAGTTTTTTAGACTTATATGTAATTATTAAAATTATGGAAGCATACTACTTTCGAATTTACCGCCTCAAATTATTTAGTTATTTATCTGGTGACTTTTAGCAGTGTAAATGAATCTTTTGCAATCGCTCCTCATAGTTTTTAAATAAGGTATAGATTAATTGTATTATTCAAGTGTTAGTAACCTGAGGTAATGCCATCTACCGAATACTAGTCAAAGGTATGTAATAAAAGTAGCAAAAAGTTATCTGCTTGTTTATAGCCATCTAGTGTTTTGAATTTTGTTAGCGTATTAAAAATTATATTAAAGCGATAGCAGCGCCACTGTATATTTATAACAGAAACACAGTATATAAACGGCCCTCTTAAAACAGCAGTGAAATTTTTTTTTTAATTCTAGGGAATTCTAAGAAATTTTCGTAAAAGTGTCTAGGTATTTTCAACTCTCCCCATCTGGCACCACTGGTAAAAGCTTTGTCGTTAAATTTTTAGACATCTATCAACAATAAAATAAATAAGCACTTAAAATACAATTAGTTATTAGAATGTCTTCAAACTTAATTCTTAAAAAATATTCAATTTATAACTAAAACATATCCTCTTTGTACGGTATTCTAAGAAAACTACAAAAGGATGTCATTCAAGAACCAAAATTATTTATTTTCAAAACTATTTTATTTTACTTTCCAAAATTGTATTTTATTCAACGCCAACGTGACATTCTCCAAATTAATTGTTAAGACATTTATTAAACGAATACATTTGATTTTGCTGTACACAGACATTTCACGTTCTTGGGGGTGATTATAAAACATTTTTGTGCCAAAATTTAAAACGTTCAGTTTTAGAAAAAACAAATTTGTAGTATCTAAAAAACGAATTTTTTCAACTATGGTTCTTTTTTTGGAAAAGGCATCACAAATTGTTAAGGAACAAAGAAAAACATTTTTGGTAGAAATTAAGATTAGATACTACAAAAAATCAAACAAAATTTGATTGCTACTAAGTCTTATTAATCGTGGCTTACAACTTAAGAAAACTGAAACTAAAAGTATAATTAAATTAAAATATAAAAGTAAAAATGTATTTAATTCCTAAAACTATTATTGCACATTTTTTTTTTTAACTAATACGTTTTTCTTCAAAACTGTCGCACAGAAAAGTTTCGCCCACATGATTTGCAAATTATGCGAAGTATTTAATTTCAATCCTTATTCATCAGTATGCTTACGAGTATGCTGCTTTAAACACAATTTGGTGGTACAGGAGTAATCACATATATTGCATTTAAATGGTTTGTCATTAGTGTGACTACGCATATGCCTTCTTAACTCCCATTTGGTGGTACTGCAGTAATCACATATATCGCATTTAAATGTTTTTTCAAGATTGTGTCTACGTATATGTCTTCGTAAATAAACCATTTGGCTGCTACAGTAATCACATATATTGCATTTAAATGGTTTTTTACCAGTGTGCTCATCCATATGCACTTTTAAAGCCCATTTGGTGGTACAGTAGTAATCACATATGTTGCATATAAATGGTTTTTCACCAGTGTGCTTACACATATGCACTTTTAAATGAGGCATGTCTATACAGCAGTAATCACATACATTACATTTAAATGATTTTTCGCCATTGTGTCTACGCATATGCTTGTTTAAATTTGCCATTTGGTTACAACAGTAATCACATATATTGCACTGAAATGGTTTCTCACCAGTGTGCGTACGCATATGCCTAGTTAAAAGAGCCTTGGTGGTACCGCAGTAATCACATATGTTGCATTTATATGGTTTTTCACCAGTGTGCTGAATCTTATGCCTTTTTAAAGATTCCAATTGGCTGCAACAGTAATCACATATATTGCATTTAAATGGCTTCTTAATAGTGTGCGTACGCATATGTCTTTTTAAACTTCCAATTTGGCTACTGCAGTAATCACATATATTGCATTTAAATGGTTTTTGGCCAGTGTGCTTACACATATGCTTTTTTAAATTCGCGTTGGTGATACAGCGGTAATCACATATATTGCATTTAAATGGTTTTTCACCAGTGTGCTTACGCATATGCTTTTTTAAATCAGAGTTGGTGATACAGCAGTAATCACATATGTTGCATGTAAATGGTTTTTCACCTGTGTGCTTACACATATGTGTTTTTAAAGTATCCATTCGGTTAGTACAGTAATCACATATACTGCATTTAAGTGGTTTTTCACCGGTGTGTTTATACATATGCACTTTTAAACCCCATTTTGTAGTACAGCAGTAATCACATATACTGCATGTAAATGGTTTTTCATATGTGTGTTTATACACGTCTTTTTAAAACATCCATTCGGTTAGTACAGTAATCACATACATTGCATTTAAATGGTTTTTTACCAGTATGCTTGTGCATATGCTTTTTTAAATTCGAGTTGGTGGTACAGCAGTAATCACATATATTGCATTTAAATGGTTTTTCACCAGTGTGCTCATACATATGCACTTTTAAACTCCATTTTGTGGTACAGCAGTAATCACATATACTGCATGTAAATGGTTTGTCAAATGTGTGTTTATAGACATGTGTTTTTAAAGCATCCATTCGGTAAGTACAGTAATCACATACATTGCATTTAAATGGTTTTTCACCAGTGTGCTTAAGCACATGAATTTTTAAAACGGAGTTGGTGGTACAACAGTAATCACACACATTACATTTAAATAGTTTTCTGTCGGTGTGTTGCACTTGCAGGTGTCGAATTAAAATAGTCTTTTTGTTAGCATTGAAATTGCAGTTGTAGCAATAATACACTTTTGTTTTAGAAGGTTCCTCAAGGCTTACAGGCAAATCCTTATTAATTTCCAAGTAGTTATCGCTGATGATTTCCAATTTTGTAAGTTCGACATTAATGTTATCAGCTGGCAAGTTCTCTTTAATTATACCTAAGTTTCTTACAGTCGTTTCAGTTTGTATACAGAGTTGCTTGAATTCATATATTTCTTCGATAGCAATCATACAACTGTTACAAGCAATTGGATTTGGTGTAATGCTTAGATCCTGTAAGAAAGTTTATGTTATTCGATAAAATATAATCAGTTGTACCATTGTTGTACTTACAATCTTTGGTAGAAAAGTCAACAATTTGAATTGCAGCATTAACTTGCTGTGGTTATTCAGAAAGTAATATTGCTCGGTTTCTACTATTTCTATTGAACAAATTCGACACATTTTTGCTGAATTTTCTCCCATATTTCCGTAGATCTTGTTCAGTGTTGCTCAAAAACAGTTGCACTTTTATTATCTTTTGTATTATCAGCATCAAAGATACATATACGTATATGCCAGTATATGCAAAGATATCACAACATGAAATCACACAGCAGTGCAACTCTCAGGCGGTACCTTTGAAGTGGGAGACTTAAATTTGTTGACCTTGAAGACGCCATTTCGGTATAGCAACAGGGACGTAATGTGTACAGAGCCGACTTCATTTTTTTTGTAGCATCTATTTTTTGTGGTTACATTACATATTACCATACAGCACTTCAAAATATTTTGTCATATCACAATTTTAACATCAGAATGGATAACTTAAAATTTTATTATAACTAGTTGAGAACGCAAAACAATCGAAATTGTTTAAAAACTGAAATTAGCATTCTTTTTTGATACAAATTGAGCTTAGTTAGTCTGCAAAGTTGTGTGATGACGTAACTAATCCTTAAATTTGAACATAATGTTTTTGTAAGATTAAATTGAGCTGTCATTGACCAAAATATTTAATTGAATCGAATAATTTATTACGAAATATCTTACTATAATGCTCATAACAAAAAAAAATGTTGGTTTTATAGTACAATGATAACCAGGTAGTAGAATATAAAAAATATATTATGGAAAAAGAAATATTAATAAAAAAAGTATAAACTCACACATACATAAAAAATATAAAACTTACAAACTTATTAATTGACCATATTCAAGCGTTTTTTTGGACTTCAGGTTTAACATTTTTGGGTTGGTAAAACTGATGAATTTTAAATCGCCCTCAAAAAATAAAAACTTTTATTGGTTGTCAACAACGACCTCTCTGATTGATGGGTCATAATGAATTCCAGTGATTTGTCAAATCGGGTTGGTAGCAAATATGGACAAAAAGATTTGGTTGTTATCATGAGGTTATTGTTGCTACCAACCTGATTTGACAAATCACTGGAATTCATTATGACTCATCAATCAGAGAGGTCGCTGTTGACCACCAATAAAAATTTTTATTTTTTGAGGGCGATTTAAAATTCATCAGTTTTACCAACTCAAAAATGTTAAACCTGAAGTCCAAAAAAACGCTTGAATATGGTCAATTGTGACGCCATATAATCAATTTGTTTTTATTAATATGTTTAAAATTCCTATTAATATCTTTTAAATCGTAAACACAAACACAAAGACCAAATTCAGGTTAGGTAATGAAATTGTCTGATTTTGCGGGAACAAAGCTGCTAGACTAAAATGGCGTATGCGCGAGAATATGCGCCAATCCTTCCCGCGATTGAGAGTTGCACATGGTTGCACTGCTGTTTATGAAATTTCGTATGCGGTACATGCGCATTAACTTTGTTATGACAGATTATAAACTTTTAACATAACCTGGTTTTATTGCTTTCATTCTCTTTAGTTTTTCGTTAATTTTGTTTCTTCGTTTTGTTTTTTAATTTTTATAATTATGGCTAATTATGGTGAAATTGCGTTTCTTGCTGCTATAGAAGTTTTAGAAGAAGCTGAGGTGCAAGCAGAGCAACCGCAGCGTCAATTTTATCACAATAGGGATGCTTTTGCTATGAGCGATATAATTTTTTTAAAAATGTTTAGATTTCCAAAACATGTAGTTGAGGAAATTGTAGACATGGTAGCACCGTATGTTACAGATGCAACCAGAACATCTGCAATAAGCAGTGTTGTAAATTATCTATATAAATTTACATAGATAAATTAATCTAGATTCATATTTTTTATCTATTTATATGTATCTAGATACAATCAAAAATATATAAGTTATATGTATCTGTATATATATAATTTTTTATTTAAATTGTTTAAATAAAATTTATAAAAAATCCAGTGTCTCGTAAAATTCAAGTTACAATATATGTATATTTTTCTTCAGTAATTTCCTACAGTCTATAGTAGTTCTTCAAATGAACTCCATCTATCGTTATTACTACCTAGATTATTTCATCTATTATCTGTTATCTATATAAAGTTTGAATATTTTATCTATTATCTAATACTAGATAATTTTTGAAACAAAAAAAATTTATCTGTATGTATATAATTTAAAAATTATCTATTTACAACACTGGCAATAAGTGTTAAACAGAAAGTAAGTGTAATAAGTATACCCTTTTTTTGAAATTGTTTTTAATGTTAAATGGTTTTATGTAGGTTTTACTTGCATTACGATTGTTTGCTAGTGGTAGCTACCAGGTTGATATTGGTTCAAACATCCATACTGCTGTAAGTCAACCATCAGTATCGAGGTGCTTTAGGGAAGTAGTAAATGCATTAAATCAACCTGAAATATTTAATACATGGGTAAAATTTCCTCAAAATTTACATGATTTAAGCATAATTCATAATGAGTGTGTAAAAATTGCATGTTTACTGGGAATTTTACATTTTTTATTTTTAGATTTTATCAGAAATTTGATTTTCCAGAAGTGATGGGATGTATCGATGGTACACATGTTGCAATGGTTTCTCCACAAACTGGCAACCAAGATGTTGAAGAACATTTGTATGTGAATCGAAAAAACTACCATTCAATTGGTAAGTTACATTGTTCTATCGAGTACTTTTAATTTTTAGTTCAATTAAAGGTGTGTGATAGCAACATGAGGATCATTAACGTAAATGCACGGTTTCCTGGTAGCACCCACGATTCCTTTATTTGGAGTAATTCAATTCTAAAGGAGTTTATGCAACGATTAAACACTGATCACAAAGCATACTATTTATTAGGTATAACTTTTAAACTTTATTACTAGAAACTGCATAATTTTAATTGGACTTTCAACATGTGATTCAGGATATCCTCTTAGACCATGGCTATTAACACCCTTAGAGCATGAGTCACTACCAGAATCACCTGAGGCTGCTTACAATCGCCACCATAAGAGGACACGTTGCTTAATTGAGAGGTGCATAGGTTTATTGAAAATGAGGTTTCGATGCCTTCTACGACACCGTGTTTTACATTATGCACCTGATGTTGCATCGCAGATTGTTAATGCATGTGTGGTACTGCACAATATTTGCATTTATCACAATGTTCCCGATCCAGAAGAAGAAGAAGGTGATGATCAAATAGATTTTGGATATATTGTAAATACGCCTCACGAGAATGAAGAAAATAATCAAGCAAGGAGAATTAATCCTCATCTCGTTGAGTCACGTCAATTGCAGCGAAGAATTATTAGAAATCACTTTGTACAGTTGTAAAGCTATTTATTTATTTAACAAGTTTTAGTAATTTAATTTTTTCTTTTTTTAGTTTTAGTATTTCTGAATCAAACTCTTCTTGATGTTTAATTTGAGCCTCTAATAATTGTAATTTTTTCTTGTGATAAGTTTCCTTTAGTTCTAATTTGATGTCACCTTGTTTTTGTAGTGATTCTACAGCTGAAATACTGCTCTGTAGTTTTTTTATTTTTCCTGGAGTTCTTTTTAAAGCTGTAAAAATGTTTAATTAGTATTACAGTAGAAAAATGTATATATATATATATATATATATATATATATATATATATATATATATATATATATATATATATATATTAAGGTTATTACTTTTTTTAGGAGTATCTACTTCATTTTGTGCAGGTTGAAGATGAACTGCATTTTGTTCTACCAGTTCTACGTAATCGTGATCTGCAAAAAATTGTAAATATTGATTTCTTACAATTAGTGAACTTACCGTGAACAATTAAGTCATCATCATTAGAGTCGGGCGGCTCCAACTTTTGTGTACCTGATGTTGAAGGTTGATTAAGATCAGGGAAGGAATCCTACGTATTAAAAGTACATTGTTTTATGTGTAATTAATAGGTAAATGCTTACAAATATCACAATCGATTCTGCAACATTTGAATGGCCTGTGACAGATATTGGATTAATTAAATCCATTATTTTTTCATCCACTTCAATATTTATCGGAGGACCACCACCAGTTCCATTTTGATATTTGGTAATTTGTGATTTTTGTTTTTTTGCTTTAGTGCGGTAATCATGCCACGTCTATAAAAACATGAGTAAACAATGATTTTAATTTTCAGTGATTAC
The DNA here is from genome assembly GCA_035610365.1 of Aquatica leii. Taxonomy (NCBI): domain Eukaryota; kingdom Metazoa; phylum Arthropoda; class Insecta; order Coleoptera; family Lampyridae; genus Aquatica; species Aquatica leii. The sequence continues at coordinate 14,971,430 of CM069438.1, forward strand.
ATCTATAATGTAAAATAAATATTAAATAAAATTATTAACCTTTCGCCATTGCATCCAGTCTTTTTTTGCACCAGGAGCTACTTAAAACAGTCGCTATTTCTTGCCACTCAATTTGTGCATTTTTTTTACTAAACATTAAAAATTTTCTGCTAATTAAATTGGGGTTATTTTTTAATATTTCTACTAATGCATTTTTTCGTGCAGTTGTTGCGTAGCCTACGCGTTTATCCATTTTAAGCTAAATGAAAAATACCAGTGCGGACCGCAATAAAGGTATTTATAACCCTAATTTGAATTTCAAATGGAAAAAGTAATAAAACATTTGCAGTGCATATTGGCAACAATATTTATTAAAGGAAACATTTTAAGTCACGTTTTGAATTATAATATAATAAAAATTTTAGAAACTAGTAAATAAAAGATATATTCTTTTGTAGACATTACATTTGTTCACACCCAAAATTTCTTTTGAAAATACAGATTTTACCGCGTTAAACATATAACTGTCACGTGATTTTTTAAGCTCTCATCATTGGTTATTTCACCAAATAAGTAACGACATACGGTGTTTCATCAGCGCTGCCAGATTTGGCTACTTTACGCCAAATTGGCTACAATTGAGACCAGTTTGGCGTTCGAAATTTTGAATTGGCGCACTGCAAAAAATTTTGGCTATTTCTAACTTTTTGTGGCGTCATTCATATGGTTTCTCATGTGTTAAAGCTAAAACAATAAATTGGCATATATAAATAATTTAGGAATTTTCTACGATAATTTGTTATATTGCCACCCCGGTTAATATCTGCATGTGCCACTGTGTTGATCTAATCTCAAAAAGTAATGCATGATAACTAAAGTTATAGTAAATATTTACTTATAAGAAAAATGGGCAAGTATGCCAAATATAGGTGGCAATATAGAAAAGAATGAGAAAATCAACCTTAGGCCAAGGGTATAATTAAATAACTCGTATAGTAATCGTAAACCGAACAAAATCTATGAAAACAGAACTAGGATGGCTGGAACATATAAAAAATCTAATATGACGTACGTACAGTCAACAAAGTTCAGTGTCGTATATGTAAGTAATTGAAAAAAGCATGCAAACTCGCAAAAACACAAACAATATGCTTCAAAATGTTGCACAAAAATAAATACTTTAGAAAATATTGGAGTTACTAGTGGTATATATAGGTAAACCTGCAGTTATTAAAAATTTAAAATTAATTTGTATTACTTTTGGCCAAAACTTCAGCTTCTAAAGTGGCTGATATTAAGCTGCTACATAAAAACTTTTAAGATTTGTGTTTATGGCACTGACTTAAGAAAGTATTACATAAGTATTTACGAAAAATTTATATAACGCTTCATATTTTCAGCTCAGATTCGATTGATATTATAGTATAATGAAAATCTATATTTATTTCTCACTTACGGTTTTAGATTTTGTTTTAAGAAAATCTCTAAGATTTGATCTAAAAAAGACGTTAATGCACAGTTGCTATCTAAAGACTTTTTTACGAACTAAAAGTTGTATACCCCACGTACTCGCACCCCACGTATACTCACGGTGTAAGCAAAGTTGGCTACTTTTGGCTACTTTTCATTGTGATGTTGGCGCCCTGACCCAAAATAAATCTGGCAGCGCTGTGTTTCATGCGAAATGCCTACAAAACTTATCGCGCCATGTCAAGAATGCGACTTCGCATGAAACCAATATGAAACCAGTATCGCATGCGATATTTACCATGCGCCATTTTTCACGTACGAAGTTTATCGCATGAACTCGAGAATAAGGCGTATATGTATCTTTGATGCTGATAATACAAAAGATAATAAAAGTGCAACTGTTTTTGAGCAACACTGAACAAGATCTACGGAAATATGGGAGAAAATTCAGCAAAAATGTGTCGAATTTGTTCAATAGAAATAGTAGAAACCGAGCAATATTACTTTCTGAATAACGACAGCAAGTTAATGCTGCAATTCAAATTGTTAAACTTTCTACCAAAGATTGTAAGTACAACAATGGTACAACTGATTATATTTTACCAAATAACATAAACTTTACGATGAAATTATTTAACCTCCTAATTAGTGTATTTAAGTAAGGTGTTTAAATCCTTCAATTGTAGGAGATGGCGACAAGAAAACACAACTTAAAGTGTTTTTTGTAGGCTACGTTTCGTGAACAGTGTGTTCACTTCATCAGGCCTCTGTTTAATAAATGAGAAAAAAGACAAAATTAACAAAACATAAATACAGCTCAGGTGTAACAAACAAACTTTTTAAGCAAATAACGAGTTGTAAAAAACTAAACAATACAAATCGTTTACATGAACAAACAACATTAAACAAAAAAAACCAAGTCAAATGATATAAAATAGACAAATTACTTACAAAAAAAAAAAAAAAACTAAGAACAAGTGGTGGTCCGCCAACACAGTCGATAACATTGAAACAATAAATTCAAAACAAGGAAACACATAAAAGATGTGAACCATAACAGATGGCGCTTTCAGTGAATAATCGCGCTTATTTTCGAAGTACTGTGTGGATATCTTTGCGAATGTATTTACCGTACCGATACAGGTTAATTCGATTCACTATAGAGCAAATAAAAAAATAATAGATTTCCTGTACATTTTAAAACAAAATCGATTGAATAAATTATTCTATACCGAATCAGTATAGACATTTAATAACTGTATCGATACGTTATACGGGAAGAATAGCGAACAAATACAAGACTTACGTGTAACTTTCTTTCACAAAGAAATAACCAGTAATCTATGTAGTTGATAACTTTTTGCTAATTTTGTTATTTCAAATGTTTCCATTTTTTCAGTACCTGAAAAAGGTATTACATATATTTCATTTTCTAATTTACAGTTCCCCAAATTATTTTGACTGAAAGTTTTATGATTGTAATGTAAAAACATTACTTAGACGTAATAATTATGTAATTCCAAAGTTGCTTCCTTGCACGAGATGATCTAAAGTTTTGTGTTTTTTTTTAGTAAAAATTGGAATTTACAAGACTAGATACTAAACAAATTTTAACATGAAATGCAAATCAATCATTGCGTTTATGTTGACTTTGAGCGTGGACTCGTATCTTATTCGTAGATATGCGCACGATGTTTGTGTTAGCTCGGTTACGACGTGAAAATAATGTTGTTTTTTAACGTTATTTGTACGTTACTGCCAGTGTTGTGAATAGATAATTTTTAAATTATATAGATACTGAGATAGACCAATTGAAATTTAAATCCTTGAAAACATGTAAAATTACACAGACGCCATCTAGCGAAGAAAAAAAATAACGAAAACTAAGAATCTGAAAATGCGCATGTATTTCTTAGAAGAGGGGGAGGGTTTTAACGATACGACGCCGGAAAACGGTCGGGATGTTAAGGGTGAATATTGTTCGAGATAGCAATACGCGTTTTACCCTGAAAAGTTTCTTTGTATAATTTGTGTTTTGTCATTTTTTTTATAAATTGCTAGGTATGTATGTAAAATAATTTTAATTCATCTAAGTCTGCCTGTTTTTGTATTTGTGCTTTAAACGTGAACCAGGGTAGTTTTTGCCCTTGTTTCCTTTGTTTGAAAAGCTAGCGTGGGTCGCCATTGTATAGTACCGTTACTTTCCCTGTTATATATTTTTAATTTTTTCTCTGTGCCAATTTGTTTTCTTTTAAAAATTGTGTTTAAACAAAACGATTTTATTTGTTCTTAAATGTAAACTTGCTCAAGTCGCGTACCCGAATGACGGAGCTCGTGTTATTGTAAGTTTCTTTTGTTTGATCATTGCTCGTGTGTTTTATGAATTGCTCAAATTGCTAGAAGTTAGAATTGTTTTATACTATGATATTCATACCTTCATGACTGGAAATAACTATATGTACGTTAACTGGTGTAAATACCGTTGTTTGAATTGCCTTGTCGAATGTAAACATAATATTTTATTTACCGTGAGGGGCATACAACATGTGGCTGCAGGTGGTTCTCATACTATGAGGACCCTGTGTATTTTTTTGTGAAGTAGCGTGTCTTGAGTCTATGATATAGACAAGTGCCTGCTTCGACATATGTATTAAAATTGCGGTAGGTTGCTTCCCTACATTTTATAACATTTGTTTGATATTATTGTGTGTTTATTATATGTGTATTTTGTGTATTATATGTGTATTTTTGGCCCTTGTTTGTTTGTCCCGACCAATCAACTAATAGCTGAATTGCATCCGTATCCCAGGACTTCAGTACCCACCGATAGGCCGTCAGTTAACTAACTTCTTCATTTTAATATGATGATGTACGTGCATGTGTTTATGTGTCGGGATTTAAATCTGTTACCGTACCTGCTTATCCGAACATTTTATTTAAACTCACAACATTCTAACTTCTAGATTGACGGTGTAATTTCATTTATCTGAAAAAGGTTACAATAAAATGAGCAACGTACATAATTACTTATTAATTTAATTTGCTACTGTGTTATTTTGATTCGACCCAAAATGTAATTTATTTGTCGCTTGTTAAAATGTTGTATAGCTAGCCGAAGCATTTATGATGTTGGCTTTTATTAATTCATAATTTATTTCTTTTTATTGTGTATCTTGAAACATTACTACTTCAAAGGAACTTAATTTATTAGACAAGCAATTTCTTTTACACATTATTATCGAATGTTAGCTGATCCTTTATAACAGCTGTTGTTTTGTATATCTAAATTATGTAGTTTATTTGTATTAACACTCAGTTCAAGGACCGGAGGAGTTTCTTCGCTCTGTTCTTTCTCTCCTACGACGGGTCCCACCGAACAGGCAAGGTCTCGGTTAAAATTTAAAGAGTTAAACTCAAATAAAAATGATGATTCAACGAACTTAATACAACGTAGAAAAGGGAGGGGGTAACTAGACGATCACAGCCACAGCGAATGTCGCTGATTTTTGTTTGTTCGCGGGTTTTAAATTTCAAACGCAAGTGGGTTACATCACAATACAGGTAATTTTTTTCTTGCAAGAATTATCTAGTATTAGATAATAGATAAACTATTCAAACTTTATGTAGATAACAGATTAAATCTAGGTAGTAATAATAACGATAGACGGAGTTCATTTGAAGAACTACTATGGAATGTGGGAAATTACTGAAGAAAAACATACATTATGTAACTTGAATTTTACGGGACACTGGATTTTTTATAAATTTTATTTAAATAGTTTAAATAAAAAATTATATATATACAGATACATATAACTTATATATTTTTGATTGTATCTAGATACATATAAAGATATGAATAGATAAAAAAATATGAATCTAGATTAATTTATCTATATAATTTAAAACACTGGTTACTGCGTTCTAAAATTAATATAAAGAAACAAGAATTACGTTAAATTAACGTTATTGGTCATTTCTGGTTGCATGGAAATCAGTTGATTCATAACAATAAATTGTAACTTGTTTACATAAGTTTCATTCAAAACTTATGAGATTAAATTGCGAGCACTCTTTGTCGTTCGCATTCCCGAAATATCTCAGTTGATAAAGGGTACAAAAATGTATTGCGAAAGTCTAGGATACGGATATAGAAAACCGTTTGCCAGTCCATTTGCATTACGTTGTAATACACATGATTCTTGCGAATGCGTAACTGTAGAATAACCTCTTAAATATGATCAATCAATTCACGTATTCTTTTTTCAATGACGACTAACAAAAAGTTAAAATTAAAACTGCGTTGCATCAAAAGATGCAGCACTCCGTGTATAAAAAATGGTATGACTTTTCCGATACTATTGACATCTATGTTTGACCCAAGAACTATTTTTTTTTTAAATTATAGAAATCTACACAATAACACCGTAGCGTCATCTCAAGGTTATATTAATTAACATTATATATATAATAATAATAATATGCATTTAAATTTTATAAATAAAACAATTATTTTAATGTAAAATACTATTTATTTATGTAAAAATTCTCAACAAAATCAACATAAGACGTAAAAAAATGTATAGACAACACTGTTATAAGCAATGCGTAGGATTTACTTAAATAACTAGTTTTGGGTAATACCATTGATTATATATAATCAATGGTAATACGTAAATTCTATTAAAGAATGAATGTTTCTTATTAATCAAATGGTTTCTATGTAAACGATTAATTTGCAATTTTTGCAATTAAAATTCCCATTGATTAGAAAGAAACATGATGAGTATCATTTTTGAATTAATTAATAATTTAAAAATAATTTTGAAAAAACTACGAACGGAATAAAGGCAATTCATAAAATACACTAAGAATTATATTTATCTCGAGGGACTGCAAGAACGTATGTGAATTATGGTTAGAAATTTGTCAATTATGAGATGAAGGTGCGTTTTTTCTGGAGCAACTAAGTTGGTGGAAATTGAAAAGACTGTCGGTGAACTTTGGAATACTTGAAAAAATAAGAAAACGATTGCTATAAACTTGATTAATAAAATAGGATTTGGGATAAACGAAAAAGGATCCGTAATATTTGTATACAATTCAAGATTTAAGCACTTCTGCTTAATTGTTGTGAATCAATAGAGGCACTAAACGTAGAAACAATTGGGAAATCGATGAAGTTTAAGTTGTGAACAAAGAAAGATCTGTAAGGCAGGCAATAAATTGGAAGAACATTGCACACCTAGAGTATTTTTTGAATTTTTGTTTTTAATTAATCTAAATTTAATATTATAAAATACCCTTTTCTGTTTCCTAATAATATTTTGTAATTTTTTTGTTTTTCACTCACTTGAGGAATGTTGATATCAATTTCTACAAATTAACAAAAGTGTTAAATCTGTTATATCTACAATGTCATTGCTTACTTGATTGCTGTGAAGTGCCTGCTACTTTATTGGTAGCTATTTTGATACGCAGAAGCCTTGCAGCACACTCAGCAGAAGGGACAATTTTGATAGAAGTTTTTTTATTGTAGTGCAACATTTGAACGTGGAGTACCAACTCGAGTTTGTTCACTATCTTCACATGAACCTGTTTAAAATAAATAGTTATGCATAGTAAATAAAGCATGTATTTAATCATACCATTCGAAATTGCATTGCGACACAATTTAGTGCACAAAGCATCAACCAATGCAATACATTAGCAATCGGTAGCGCACATCTAATTTCTTAACGTGTTAAATGGTTTAAGTTTAAAATCTTCGTTGCACCATTTCCAACCACAAGTCCCAATGGTCCTTAATTCTTGGTAAAGTAAATTGATTGAGAAGGGAGGGACATCTCTAATGCAATCCATCTAGAAGATTATTGAATTAATAGCCTATCAATTTACATTATCTATTAAAACGTACCTTATTTATTGTCCTTAAATTAATTTTACACTAACAAAATCATACATACAATAAACTTTCACAACCACGTTTATTATTTGCGAGTAACCAAAAAAGTTGATACAACAAAATAAATAGGCTAAATAAACGCGAAATAAATTTGAAATAAACTGTGCGCGAATGACATCATTGGGAGGTTTTTATCTAAGGTTTTTATCTTAGCTGTAAATAATAACAAATGTCAAAATAATTTCCGGTGCACTCATAGATGCAGTGTTGTATCAGATACTTTTTTTCTAGTATCTAGATACAGATACACATACTTTTCATAAATTGTATCTAGATACAGATAAGATACTTTTTTTAAAAAAGTATCTAGATACAGTTACAGATACTTTAAGGGAGTATCTAGATACATGTCAGATACATTTTTAACAAAATCATGAAATAATGTTTTAAAAAATTGTCTATTTAGTTCATCTAAAAACACAATAACTGTATCCCAGGCAGCACATTACGTCTTATTGACGTCAAAATTACGAGACTTCATTAAGACGTGTCAGTGTCGTCATATGACGTTCGTGTGCTGCCTGGGTATTAAGCAAAACATTACCTTATCAACCTTAATCACATAAAAAAATACGAATAAATCTTATTTTGTTTTAAAATTAATAGCATGTTAAATGTCTCGTTATTATATTTCGACGTAGAGTTAATAGTAAACTACTAACACTAAAAAGTTTCTCCACTTCTTTGTTCTATTTGAGCTGATGAAGAAATTCAGTGTTGCCAGTTGACTTTGTCGCGATTCCCTGCATAAACTATAAAAGTTCCACAATGACCACAATTGTACTCATAGTTCTACTGTTCTACAAAGTTGAAATTTGTTTTCTTTTTTTTTAAGTGTGTATTTGGTTTGATGGCATAAATGCTAACACGTCACATTTCTCAAGTAATACTTGATTATATAAAATGTAGGTTTATACACGGTTTTCCCCAAAATTCCACAACAGTTTATAATATCCACAAAATACCCGCTACCAGTGGCGGCTGGTAGTCAATCATACAAGAGGGTCATTTAAAAAAAACGCAATTATCGCATAAAGTCTAAAATAACATTCTTATAGTAACGCGATTTATATTTAAGATCAATTGTTTTTAAGATATTCGCCTATCTTTACAATTACCAAAATGATCAATAACAAGATCATTAAAATTTAGAATGTTTTTAATGCAAGATTTTTCAATGCGCACAATTTTTTTTGTCCCATAGTATTGCCGATTGCGTAGAAATGTTTTAATTCTTTATTTAAAGATGTAGGTATCTATTTTGACAAACATGTTCATTGTGGTCTGCTTCTAAGAGTAGCATAATTCATACCATTTTTCATGTGATTTGCCGATAGCGAGTGCTTTTTACCTTTTTTTTAAATGCTTTAAATCCGTAACGTTATTTTTACACCATAGGTAATGATTAATGAATCAAGCCAAGGCTGGAGACCGCACGAAACCATTTAAACATGTACTTATCTTCTTTTTTAATTCGCATAAAATTGCAATATGTGTGTCTCACTCTTGACTATACAATAACTATCATCGTTGACTGAAGAACGCTATCATGTACAATTTGGCTTGAAATGATAGTATACATACGGGCACCTCTCTGGGGCATCGGTAAGTGGCAGCCTCGGGTAGATTCCAAGCTTTCGTATCGGTTGCGTTTAAATTGACAATAGGGAGTTATCGCACTGGTCCCGCTAGCGCTAACGCTAACGCTAAAATCACATAAACCAATACGGTACTTCATATAACGGGTCGGTTATATTTTTAGTTATCGCAAATTTTTACGGTAACGTAAACTTAATCTTAAAATTTTTCTTTTTATAATTACTAGTAACAATGGAAGATTTAGTAGAATTAATGCAGTTTGAAGCACCTGAAGATGAAGTATTAGATAATATGTTACTTATGTTAATGCGAAGACCTAAAAGGATAAGGGCCGATCAGTATGGAAGGTTCAACTTAGATGGTATGTCTGCTGAAGACATAAATTCAATTTTCGATTTGAGAAAGATGATTTAGCTAGAGCTAGCCTTTCTAAATCATCTAAATATGTAAAAAGTAAATATAACTACAACATAAACTATAATCGCTTAAAAATTGTTTTAATACTCTACGAAATAAATGATTTGAAGTTAGCGTAAATGTTTAAATTGAACTATGTACACGCTTGAATTGAACTATTTGAATTTAGCGTACGTTACGATATTTCAGAAAATTTAGCGGAATCCGATAAATATTTAGCGTTACAGTATTTTCTGCGCATGCGTCTTTAGTACAAAAGTATCTAGATACATCACAACACTGTATAGATGGCTCAGAAAATCGTGTTGTACATAAAATTCGTATAAGCGAATACCCCTTGCGTTGCATTGAATATTGCCAAAATTCTGTGGTATGGCAGATACTTGCTAGCTACATTGTGAGGTTGTGATATCTTTGATAATACAAAAGATAATAAAAGGGCAACATTTTTACATTTTTTGAACAACACTGAACAAGAGCTACGGAAATATGGGAGAAAAATCACCAAAAATTTGTCGAATTTGTTCACTAGAAATAGTAGAAAGCGAGCAGTATTACTTTCTAAATAACGACACCAAGTTAATGCTGCAATTCAAATTGTTGAACTTTCTACCAAAGATTGTAAGTACAACAGATTATATTCTACCGAGTAACATAAACTTTCTTACAGGATCTAAGCATCACACCAAATCCAATTGCTTGTAACAGTTGTATGATTACTATTGAAGAAATATATGATTTTAAGCAACTCTGTATACAAACCGAAATGACTGTAAGAAACTTAGGTATAATTAAAGAGAACTTGCGAGCTGATAACATTAATGTCGAACTTACAAAATTGGAAATCATCAGCGATAACTACTTGGAAATCAATAAGGATTTGTCTGTAAGCCTTGAGGAACCTTCTAAAACAAAACTGTATTATTGCTACAACTGCAATTTCAATGCTAACAAAAAGACTATTTTAATTCGACACCTGCAAGTGCAACACACTGACAGAAGACTATTTAAATGCAATATTTGTGATTGCTGCTGTACTACAAAATGGGGTTTAAAAGTGCATATGTATGAGCACACTGGTGAAAAACCATCTAAATGCAATATTTGTGATTACTGCTGTACCACCAAATCAGGTTTAAAAGTGCATATGTATAAACACACCGGTGAAAAACCACTTAAATGCAGTGTATGTGATTACTGTACTAACCGAATGGGTACTTTAAAAACACATATGTGTAAGCACACAGGTGAAAAACCATTTACATGCAACATATGTGATTACTGCTGTATCACCAAATCAGGTTTAAAAGTGCATATACATAAACACACTGGCGAGAAACCATTTAAATGCAATATATGTGATTACTGCTGTATCACCAACTCTGATTTAAAAAAGCATATGCGTAAGCACACTGGTGAAAAACCATTTAAATGCAATATATGTGATTACTGTTGCAGCCAATTGGAATCTTTAAAAAGGCATAAGATTCAGCACACTGGTGAAAAACCATATAAATGCAACATATGTAATTACTGCGGTACCACCAAGGCTCTTTTAAGTAGGCATATGCGTACGCACACTGGTGAGAAACCATTTCAGTGCAATATATGTGATTACTGTGGTACCACCAAGTATCTTTTAAGAAGGCATATGCGTACGCACACTGGTGAGAAACCATTTCAGTGCAATATATGTGATTACTGTTGTAACCAAATGGCAAATTTAAACAAGCATATGCGTAGACACAATGGCGAAAAATCATTTAAATGTAATGTATGTGATTACTGCTGTATAGACATGCCTCATTTAAAAGTGCATATGTATAAGCACACTGGTGAAAAACCATTTAAATGCCACGTATGTGATTACTGTACTAACCGACTGGAAACTTTAAAATTACATATGTGTAAGCACACTGGTGAAAAACCATTTATATGCAACATATGTGATTACTACTGTACCACCAAATGGGCTTTAAAAGTGCATATGGATGAGCACACTGGTAAAAAACCATTTAAATGCAATATATGTGATTACTGTAGCAGCCAAATGGTTTATTTACGAAGACATATACGTAGACACAATCTTGAAAAAACATTTAAATGCGATATATGTGATTACTGCAGTACCACCAAATGGGAGTTAAGAAGGCATATGCGTATTCACACTAATGACAAACCATTTAAATGCAATATATGTGATTACTCCTGTACCACCAAATTGTGTTTAAAGCAGCATACTCGTAAGCATACTGATGAATAAGGATTGAAATTAAATACTTCGCATAATTTGCAAATCATGTGGGCGAAACTTTTCTGTGCGACAGTTTTGAAGAAAAACGTATTAGTTAAAAAAAAAATGTGCAATAATAGTTTTAGGAATTAAATACATTTTTACTTTTATATTTTAATTTAATTATACTTTTAGTTTCAGTTTTCTTAAGTTGTAAGCCACGATTAATAAGACTTAGTAGCAATCAAATTTTGTTTGATTTTTTGTAGTATCTAATCTTAATTTCTACCAAAAATGTTTTTCTTTGTTCCTTAACAATTTGTGATGCCTTTTCCAAAAAAAGGACCATAGTTGAAAAAATTCGTTTTTTAAATACTACAAATTTGTTTTTTCTAAAACTGAACGTTTTAAATTTTGGCACAAAAATGTTTTATAATCACCCCGAGAACGTGAAATGTCCGTGTACAGCAAAATCAAATGTATTCGTTTAATAAATGCCTTAACAATTCATTTGGAGAATGTTACGTTGGCGTTGAATAAAATACAATTTTGGAAAGTAAAATAAAATAGTTTTGAAAATAAATAATTTTGGTTCTTGAATGACATTCTTTTGTAGTTTTCTTAGAATACCGTACAACATTATTGTCTATTAGTTTTAAATTAAGCGGCAGTGGCTGTTACAAATTTTTAGAAGTGGTACAACGGGGTTTGAACCACGGGCCTTAAATCATTCATCGGCGTAATAGGAAACCTTGTGAAGACCATTGGATACATTACACCACGGCTGATTGCGTGTAAAGTTCTTAGTTCAAGTATCACTAACGTACGTTTTTTAATGTTTGAAACTTTAATAAGTAAATATTTATTTTATGCAAAACAAATTGGTTTTACATTTTTTTAACTTATAGAACAAAATTATGGAAAACTTGTAAAGTTGAAGACCTATGTACGAGATTGCAATTTTTTCGCACATAGCTATGATTGTTTAAGCACTGAAAAAAAGCATAATTATTAAAGAGGATATGTTTTAGTTATAAATTGAATATTTTTTAAGAATTAAGTTTGAAGACATTCTAACAACTAATTGTATTTTAAGTGCTTATCTATTTTATTGTTGATAGATGTCTAAAAATTTAACGACAAAGCCTTTTTACCAGTGGTGCCAGATGGGGAGAGTTGAAAATACCTAGACACCTTTCCGAAAATTTCTTACAATTCCCTAGATTTTTAAAAAAAATTTTACTGCTGTTTTAAGAGGGCCGTTTATATACTGTGTTTCTGTTGCAAATATACAGTGGCGCTGCTATCGCTTTAATATAATTTTTAATACGCTAACAAAATTCAAAACACTAGATGGCTATAAACAAGCAGATAACCCAGGGAGCACATTACGTTTTATTGACGTCAAAATTACGTACTAGACGTCATTAAGACGTATCAATGTCGTCATGTGACGTCAGTGTGCTGCCTGGGAACTTTTTGCTACTTTTATTACATACCTTTGTGCTAGTATTTGGTAGATGGCAATACCTCAGGTTACTAACACTTGACTAATACAATCAATCTAGCAATATGATATATGCTGATTATCAAAACTATAAAACACGATAATAAATTTTTCTTTGGTTTGTTTTATGTTATACAAAATGAAAGGATTTGTTACTCACTTTACTTATATGTGAGTATTCTTTTACTTAGTGAAGACATAATTATCTTTTAAGTTTTAATAAAACACATTTAGGAGATTGACCTTTTATTGTACCACCAGCCTGTGGCGTCGCTTGTGTACCAACCCCCTTGACTCTGGGTGTTGCCAACCTACCCCCTAACATATACATCGTGCTACCAACAGGATTCTTTGAAAAATTTGAGTAAATTGCTAGTAATATAACACGTGTTGTTTAAACGTAGTATTGATAAGAACAAGTAAAAACACTTCCAAACAAATTTGTCCCTGAAATCGTAAGAGCTTGAATTGGAAGTCGTAAAAAATGCATCGATCCTTTTTACATAATAGAAAAAATTAAAAAAGAGAACAGAAAAAAGATACTCAAGAACATCGATCAGTTGCAATAAATAACCTGTTTAATTTAATTGATAAATTATCAGGTTTTTATATATTCTATTAATTTTAAAATGTTTTCATTTTTTGATACGAATTTTTTATTTTTAAAAGACATTAAATTAAACACAAAACGTATATAAATGCAGATTAATTTTTTCTTAAAGCTTTTTAGAAACTTTCTAGTAATTTTGACTAAAACAGTAACGCTGTTAATATAATTTCTAGGATCAATACTAAAATGATCTAGTACTGCCAATGTTTGATATAATTAATTTTGAAAAATACTAATCGTTTGAATAAGTTCGTTTAATGTAATTAAAGAATATTTTTTGAAATGTGAAAAACGATACTGTATGGTGGGTGTTAGACAATCATTAATCACACAAGTTTTTGTTTCAAGAGTGATCCCTTTTCTTTAAAATAAATTATAAAAAGATCTTTATTATTTATCCAATGAAAAGATTTGTACTTCATCTTGTACCATGATGAATAATTTTCTGAAAAATCAACTGTTATACACAGTACTATTTTTTAAATTTTCTAACATAAATTTTTACTTTAAGGAAACGTCCTGTACACACACTAAGAATGAAAATAACAAAACGACCAATGCAAACACTTGAAATTAAAAGTAAGAACTAAAGATCCCGTGAGTCTCATATTTTTATGTCGCAGTAGACACGTTCATATTGTGACCTAAAAACCCAGATTTTTTCGAATTTAAAAATTTTAAACAGATATTTGTTGCACAAAGATAAGGCTATTTGGATTTGTTGAATTTATTTGTTCTAGGGTGTTCACTTCATTTTTGAGTAACATTAGGTGGTAACATTAAATAACCGAGGCACTGGAGTCAGTTAAAATTCACGAAAATGAGTTTAAAAAATGTATTTTTAGCAGCATGTCATTATTGGACGCTATTGACTAAGTGAAGTTTTATTATGTGCACAAAAAATGTCATAGTAAAAGTAAGACTATTAAAAATGGAAACCTTGAAAGCTAACTTTATACCCACGTAATTCAAACAAGTTTTGATGAGTGAAATACGATGGCGAACATTAATTGTTACTTTACAATATTTATACATTGTGATTTTAACCCGCGGTTTATTCAAAACTTATTTGAATTACGCAGGTATAAAATCAGCTTTCAACGTTTTCATTTCTATAGCCATGTACTTACTATTATTCATGCATAGTAAATTTATACTAGGAGATAGCTCTACCATCGTATTTCACTCATCATAAAAACTATCATCTTTTTCTTTTCAAATTCCGTTTTGGATGTACGGTTATCTCTTATAGAAAAAAATTTACAGCTAAAGAAAGTAAAGCAGAAAAATTACGTTTTTAAAAAGTTTTACTTCGGTCAAGCGAGAGCGAAAGGTTATAAAAATTAATTAGGTGTGAATTTTTTCTTTGAAAGATTTCCTAAAAGTTTCATCAAAACCTAAAATTAACCGGCTTTGCAATTACACAATTTCATATGTCTCATTCTATATTCGACAAAATACATACATACAGCTCAAAAAAGATGTAATTTAAAACTTAAATGCGAAAAAAAAGCTGAGATCAAAAGGTTTATTAACAAATTCTTTCTTAGACAAAATTTTACAATTTTCTTTAAACAATTACCTGCATACCTAAAAAACATTTCAGTAAAATAAATATTTCAGGTAAAATTCGTTACGGCAGTTATTTTATAAGTAATCTATGCTCGCGATCAGTATTTTGTATATGATCTTTTGATCGACAACTGATAATGTATTTAAAGAAGTATTGTATAAATAAATCATAAAATAGAAGTTGTTTATGCAAAATATTATGTATTTTTAGCACATCACACATATTATTAGGAAAATTGATTCATTTATCAAGTTTCCGTAAATCACAGTACATCTGTTGTACTACTATACAGTATCATGCGACACTGACATTCAATGTCACGAAATACGTACCACAACAATGAATATATTTTAGCATTATTTTAGGCAATATTTATTATTAAACGTATGATACTGTAACGCATAAAAACGCAATCTTGCCCTGTAGTGAACATTAATTGTACGAGCTGGTATACTATTCAGAAAAACACTATCACCATCTAGTCACATAAAGCTATACTATATAATTGTCAAGATCAAATTGTAAAAACTAACTAAACCAAATTTAGGTTAGAAATTGTTGCCACAAACCATTGTTGCATTTCTTATTCTTGGAGATATTTGAACGAACTGTGAAGTGAAAGTTTAGATTTAACATTAGCTTAATGCGCTTTTGGCTTAGAAATATTTAAATTTTAAAATAAAGACTAAAAAATGTTTAAAGCTGATTAGGTTTAATGCTAAATTAACCCCAGAAAAAGAATGATACGGGAAATTTTAAACATTTATTGTCCTAGACCATAGTAAAACGTCTTATAAAAACGAATTTAGCAGTATTTGAGAAATAGCGGCATGACTACAATCATTGACTAATCATATAAGACTTGTAACCGGACTAGTTGGGGTCTAACAGGGATAGATGGCGAGAATCTAACACAGGTCGCAACGGTACTTACAGTGGCGTACAATATATTATTATTCTGGGCACTTGTAATAGCAGCGCAAAATTCAAAAATGAATGACATTCGAATTAATGTTACGCTCATGGTCGTCTATTATTTATGCGTTCATTTATAAAGGTCAACGCTTATCACTACCTTTCTCCGAATGATGACAATTAATACGTGCACAATCATAGCGTTTACAGATAAATATCACTTAAGATTGTAAATGCACGTAATTGTTTTTTAAATTAATCCAATACAATTCCCAACATAATTTTGCACAATGTAAAACTTCTAATTTATTTTTTGGAAGTATTTCTTAACCGATTGAGCTTGGGTTTTGTGTAGTAAATTTCTTATTTAAATACCTACAAGATTGTTTTATTCATTCTTAAAATATCTAAAATTAACTCAAAACTAGGATTGGTCGTTTTATTATTCTATAAATCTGGCTGAAAAAAAACAAAGCAAAAAAATGAGTTCAAAGTTTTACGAGTATAATCACAGTAACTAAATGACATTAAATCACTGTCGTTTTTTTACAATATGTGAAAAAGTTTGGAGGGTAGTAAGCAAGAAGAGAGATCACAGTCTTTGTACTGATATTATTTCTGATTTGCACTGCCTGTCTGTTAATATATATATCGTAATAATTTTGCCAACGTACAAAATATAAAATTACGAAATTAAAGTTTTTTTTGGAATCTTGTACAGAAAAAAAATATCCTAAAACTAGTAAACTTTTAATGCAATCTAAAACATCTGGCTTAATATGTTTATTCTAGCTAGGCTGTATCAAAGAGCCTCAACTCTCACGGATTTATTCTTTCATATTAAAAATGCCAAAAATCAGTAAGTGGTTTAGCACCTAAGTATTTTAACTAATCGCCATATAGTATAGTATTGTTATGTGTTGTTAAGTAATATAATTTATTTATAATTTGGAACACTTTATTTTAGTTTATAAGTATAACGTTTACATATCAGATGATTATTTATCTAAGTTAGATTTTACTGCTTTAAGGTTTAACCCTTATTCCCCACCCCTTAACATTCGTTTTGTAGTGTGTGTAGCCTATGCAACATCTCCCCTTTTTCTTGAGAAAAGAAAAACTAACAGACAACAAAAATAAATTACAATTCATACTCTCTTAAATAACTAGGTAATCTGGTAATACGTTTAGGTCTCGTATTAACAAAGTGATTATTTTCATTCTTACAAACTAAATCAGAATTTTCTACATTAACATCTCCTTCGGTTACAGATTTAAAATTAGAACTAAATCTACTCTCTGCCTTCTCAGGAACTTCAAGATCTTTTGTATTTAAATTATATTCAAGCAACTCATCAAATATTTTATCCTTAAGTTCCCGAGTCAGGTTTATTTTATGTAAGTATTTTTTATTTCTAAAAATGTTATTATTTGTAGAATATAAACCATAAAATTAAAAGATCTAGGCCTATCATCTATTTCAACTACTCTTCCTGGTTCCCATTTTTTAGTTTTTTCATTTTGAATCATTACTTCGTCATTAACATTAATATGTGTTCTCTGTTTTGCTGTGCGGTCATAATACTGTTTTTGTTTATGTTGTTTATTTAAAAGTAAATAATTGTAGTTATTGGTATGTTTCATTGGATATAATAAATTTGAACGTATTGGTAACTGACTTCTTAATCGTCTTCCATACAAAAGTTGCGCAGGTGACGGTTGATTATAACTAAGAGGTGTATTTCTGTATTCTAATAATGTGAGATATATGTCTTTACCACTGTGTAATGCCTTTTTAAGTAATTTTTTTATAGTTTGTACTTGTCTTTCTATGAATTCATTGGATTGCGAGGATATACTGGAGAACTTGTTTTGTGTATAATTTCCCATTCGGAAATAAATTTTTCAAATTCAATTGAACTAAATTGTGGGCCAGTATCTGTGTACAGTATCTGTGGTCTACCATGTCTAGAAAGAATAATTTGAAACATTCAATGATTTAATGGCTTGTTGTTGAATTGTTACAACATACCACTTTAGGAAATTTAGAATACATGTCTACGATTAATAAGTATTGTTTATCGTTAAAATAAAACAAATCTGCTGCTACGCATTCCCAATGCATGCGAGGTAATTCTCTGTTAATTAATGGTTCTTTTACATGACTGTTTTTGAAGACAAGACATGACATACACGTTTTAATTTTATTAGTTATTTCAATTATATAATTAGGCCAATAAACATATTCTCAAGCTCTACTTATTGTTTTTTCTAAGCCCATGTGATTGTAATGCAGTTTATTCAATACTTCTTTACGAAGAGTTTTTGATATGACAACTTTGTTACCTAACATCACACAATTATTTATAATGCTCAAATTGTTCCTATGTTTATAGTAAAAATTTACAAAGTCTTTTACTAATTCACGTCGATTTGGCCAACCAAAAGTAATTAATTTTTTAACTTCCTTTAATTCTTCGTCCATTTCTGTTTCAACTTGTACTTTTTGTAGAAAAGGATCACCTATTATTTTTGAATATTGTATTAAATTAATTTCACTTTCTATTTCATTTTCTATAATTTGAAAATTTTTGTCATTATAACTAGACCTTGACAAAGTGTCAGCTATGTATAATAATTTTCCCGGTTTAAATTTTACATCAAAGTCATACTGTTGTAAAGTTATTCGCGAGTTATTCGCATACGTTGTAATCGCAGTGGACATTTTTCTAGCGGCTTTTGAAAAATAATTAGGGGTTTATGATCTGATTCTACAACAAATTTTTTTCCAAAAAGATATTGGTGGAATTTTTGAAACCCGAACGTTATCGCTAGTGTTTCTTTTTCGATTTGAGAGTACCCTTTTTGAGTATCATTTAGAGATTAAGAGGCGTAAGCTATTGGTTGTTCTTCTTGTAACAAAACTGCTCCTAAACCATCTCTAGAACTGTCCACAGATAATTTAAGAGTTTTTACAGGATTATAGTAATTTAAAACTGGACTGTTAGTTTGACATTTTTTTAATTCATTAAATTCTAAATCATGATTTCACGACCACGTCCATTCGTTATTTTTCTTTAATAAAATTCTCAAATTAACTGTTTTTTTAGACAGATTGGGAATAAATTTGCCTAAGTATGTAACCATACCTAAAAATCTAGACAATTCTTTTTTATCTTTTGGTAAGGGAATTTTATCGATTGCTTTAATTTTATCTTCATCAACTTTAATTCCTTCAGCACTGAATATGTGACCTACGTACTTAACTTCTTTAACTAAAATTTTGCATTTGTCTCTGTTAAATTTAATACCTTTTTCCTTAGCTACAGTCAGTACTTGTTTGAGAATTTTGTTGTGCTCTAATATTGTTGGAGCGTAAATTAGAATGTCATCTACATATATTCTTACTCCATTCAAATTTTGCAAAATTTCGGAAAAAATTCTATAAAAAATTTCCGACGCGTTAGTTAAACCAAAAGGTAATCTATTAAATTTATATCTGCCTAAAGGTGTTACAAAAGTAGTCAATTTTGAAGCATTATTGTTAGTGGTATTTGCCAAAAACCTTTATTCGCATCTAAGATTGAAAAAAAATTTGCATCTGTCATTTCGCGTGTAATTTCCTCAAAAGTTGGTAATGGGTAGTATTCCCTACACAAATAATTATTTAAATTGCGAGGATCTAAGCAAATTCTAATACCGCCATTAGCTGATTTTTTTACAATTGTTATTGGGTTAATAAATTCCGTAGGTTCAGTTATTTTACTTATGATATTATCCCTTAACATACGATTTAATTTTTTTTTAACGGTTCCATTAAACTAAAAGGTATTTTTTTTTAAAAGGTATTCGCAGGGTGTACATTTAATTTTACCGACACCTGTAAATAATGTATTAGATTTCTCTATCATTTGTGAACAATTATTTTCAGTATTATCGACCTCACACAATTATGTGAAATTTCAGATTAAATATCGCACCATTAAAAGAAATTTCTAAAAAACAAGAACCAGTAACTGTTAATCTGTTACCCTCAAAATTTCTTACGTTTTAATTCTCTTGGTTTAAAATAATTGGTATATTTAATTGATTAAAAATATGTTCCGGAATTACATTAATACTTGCACCTGTGTCAACTTTAAATTTAATTATTTGATTTATACAGTTAAATTTTACTTCTACAAACCATTCATTTGGAACATCATTGTTAGTAGTTATGGTGGCTAAAACGTAATCATCGTTTTCTGTTTCATTTATATCGATATTATTAATTGCACCTGGTACTGATTTACAACAAAATGGTAGATGATTGCGTTTTCCACATTTTGTACAGATTTTGTTAAATGCAAGACATTGATTAATTAAATGTGTACGTCCACATCTATAACAATTATTGATTGATTTTACAAAATATTGATTTTGTTGGTACCTGCTTTTATAACTCGTATTATTTGATTGGGGCATTTTCTTTCCATTGACGTTTTGGCGGTTGTTGAAAACCACATGGTCTCTTGGATGATTTTGATTTGTTCCTCCCTTATACTGAGAAGGATAGCTTCTTTGCGCATTCGTTGTAGCCAGTTGCTGCATGGTTGTAGATGGCCTTTGTAATGTATTGTACTTATATAATTTAGATTACTTGTAATACATTATGAGTTTATACACGTGATTGTTGCGTCACCAGCAAAAGTATTTATATACCGCACCGACGCATACTAAGACAATGTCTTAAGATCATGTTTGATGTCAAGTTCGCCATAAGCCTCCATTTAAGACAATCATTAAATATATCACTGACTTCGTCTGTTGTTTTATTTATTTAAAGACACCACAGCCTTGGCATTCGTTGATAATTTCCATTATTTTTAATTTCTTGTATTCGATCGTCATTATTTTTATTTAGAATTTCTTTAATATGTTTTTCAGTTCTTTCCGCAGTCCTACATATCTCTAATGCTTTATTTAAATTTAAATTTGTTTCACTTAAAAGTCTGTCTTTAATTTTAGAATTCTTAATTCCGCAGACAATGCGATCTTTTATCAAGTCGTCACGCATATTACCAAAATCACAATTTGATGCTATTTTCTTTAATGTATTGTAAAATTCGGTGCCTGTTTCACTTTGAGATTGCACAAAAGTGTTGAATTTATGCCGTTCGACACTGACATTGCTCTTTGGTATAAAATAAGCTTCGAATTTCTTGACTACTTCTTTGCAATCCATTTTGCTTGTTCCATCTAAATTTTCATAAATTTCTCTGGCTTCCTCACCTACACAGTGTAGTAAACAAGCTGCTTGTACTTCTGAGGGCTGTCTTTCTTTAGCGCCCGTTGCTGTTAAGTACAATTCAAACGCCTTAATAAATTTCTTTCATTGCGATCCCAAATCACCATCCATGAACATCGGGTTGGGTTGTTTTAAAAAATCCATTATTTATACGTCAAACCACTTATTTTACTTGTTAATTTATTTAATTAGTTGTGTTTTATATTTCCTTTTATTTAATTTGTGGATAATTTTCACACTTTATTTTAACCACGTGGTGTACTTTTTCTTTTTTCTTTTTTTTTTAATTTTAGAAGCTCTACTTCTTTTTAAACCGACTGCGCCATGTTATGTGTTGTTAAGTAATAATTTATTTATTATAATTTAGAACACTTTATTTTAGTTTATAAGTATAACGTTTACATATCAGATGATTATTTATCTAAGTTAGATTTTATACTGCTTTAAGATTTAACATATGTGCAATGGGTCTATATCACAACGGCCACTGATCATAACGGCCACCCCGGTTTTTGCTATTTCATAACGGCCACCTTGATCACAACGGCCACTAGTAATATTTGATCATAACGGCCAACTTTTTCACAACGGCCACTCTTTCAGTTGATCACAACGGCCACCTTGATCACAACGGCCAACTTTACAAGTTGATCATAACGGCCACCGTGATCATAACGCCCACTCGTATTCGTGATCACAACGGCCACCTTGATCACAACGCCCACCGACGCCAGTAGAAAAAAACGTCATACGACGATGATCACAACGGCCACCTCGATCACAACGGCCACTTTAGAAACTGATCATAACGGCCACCGTGATCATAATGGCCAATCTGAGTAATGATCATAACGGCCACCGTGATCACAACGGCCACCGACGCCAGTTGACCAACAACGGTGATCACAACGGCCACTCTTACTGGAATCATGATCATAACGGCCACCTTGACCATGATGAAAATTCTCTTAGGAGATTGAAATAAGATATAATATACCTACGTGCGATGCAATTATCAACAATATCAGACAAGGGTGCAAGGGGATGCTGAATATAGATCCCATAACTGGATCTAAATTAGAAAATGGGTTTAGATCATATTAAACATTAAACTATTTACAATTGGTTAAATTAATTAACCTGTCAACATAAATGATAAATAATTATTTTTAGTTTTGCAGATTAATAAATTCTTCCAAGTTCTTCTTCATCTTGGATATTGAGTTTTTATACGTATAGGTATACCTACTAACACAATATAACATAATGTAAGTTGTACAAGTAAATTACTTAATGATTAAATCAAATTCCCACCCATTAACAACACAACTTAAATGTACAGGATATTTCTTATTGATATGCGAATATTTTTAGGATGTGAATCTACATGAAAAATTAATGATAGTTTGCTTTATGAACTGGTCCAAAAATGATTTATTACGAAAATACGGGGCGATAAAGTTGTAGGAAAAAAATGCAAATTAATTAATAAATACATATTTTTTAGTTAAGAAAGACATTGAATCTTATTATTTTTAAACATATTTGTCGGCAACTTACTGTTAAAGTACGTATAGCGTTAACAAAATTCTTACGGTATTCTAAACCTTTGCTGGAAAAATATTTTTCCTAGAATTGTACAGAAGCAGGTATAGTATTTAAAACTGTTTATTGCAAATGCTATTACATGGACAAAGGATTAAGGGGTGCATTATGTCAGTCGAAATTTGCAGAACGCTTGTTTATTATAAATTCTTCCGGCTTTAGGCCTTTTTTATCTTTTATGATTTATTAAGCTTGGCTGTTGCGTTTAGCACTTCGTCCATACGTACCATGTAGAATTGGTTTACGCGCCATAGGGATGTCAACTTTGAATTTTAAATATGCTTCTATTACCTCCCTTAATTATTTTAGAGCAAAAGTATAAATATATTTTTTGTAGAGAAAAAAATACTGTTTATAACCATATCATTACTTACTGTTTCATTTTTCATACAAGGGTGAAAATTAAATGCGTCCGTATGTCGTTATTTTTTTATGAAGGATAATTAAGTTCTGCATCTACGTTAATATTAATAAACCCAATAATATCACCCTCATATAGTGTAAAAGCTTATTGAAATAATTTTGCAGGTCTTATAATGCATTTCGTTCTAAACTATTCCTAACCTTTGCATTCAATTTGCCATATTCACAGGTTTTTCGTTATTTTATATATGAAAACGAACCGTTTATAATCTCTGAAAACTTTTTTTAAACGTTTAATAAAAATGATATTATTTACCCTTAATAAATAGAGTAAGCAATAGATCACAATAAACAATATACCTAATCGAAACCGATTTGTCTAGATAACCCACGAAACTCTTAAATTGGGACTCGGGGCTGTTTTTCCTTGATTAGTAATTTCACATTAAATTCTTCAAAAGTTATCTTTATTACAAAGTACGGTTTAAAAAGTAACCGAATACTTGTATAGGTACAGTATTGGTTTCATGCTGTCACCAATGAGCAATCCGCGTGGGAACGAATTAGCAGTAATCAGTAGGTAGGTATATAAAATTGCATTTGTGCTTGGGGTAGATAGGACATTAACCCTGTAAACAATGGTAAGTTTTACAATCGTTTCCTTTTCGAAAATTTGAATGTACGTGTCTATTTTGTATAATAGTAGGCGGTTTTACTTTAACTACCTACTCTACGGCAAATAGTTCTTACACAAACAAATCAGCCATAAATTAAGGATTTTTTCTTTTTCATCTGTGCAATCACAGTGTGTAATTAGAAAATTTTACCGCATCCTGATTGGTTAATGTGACAACTGCAATATTAATATAAGTTGTGGTGGTTCAAAAAAAAAATTCTTAATTTACTTTTAACAATCGATCATTTCATTTGCTAGTTGCTGTTTGCATTACTATAGCTACTTGCGTTTTGAGTTAGAAGTTATAGTGTTTCGTTTTTTAAACTTGGGGGTCTTCATTTACATCGACGAAAGCTTTGGTAAAATCTTGAATTTGATTTTTCAAATAAATTTTGTTTATAAATTTGTTTTGTGAAATTTCAATTTTAGATACGGAGAATGGATGTGCAGAAAGTTGCAGGATATAGACAAGGTTCTACCTACTTCACCTGTGACGCCGATGCAGGATTTTTTTATAAAAAAAAAGTTATAAAAAGGGCGTTACTTATCTTGTATGTATTGAAAAAAACTGCCTTGCAAGAGCATCGTGCAATGAGTCGGAATTTTTAAAACTGGGCGATAATCACATTCACCTCCCTGATATTTGGAAGAAAGAAGCTCTCCATTTAAAGGAAAAGCTAATCGATCAAGCCACTTCTAGCAGTAATCAACTTAAATCAATTTTCGTTGAAAATAGTGCTGGGTAAGTTTTCGTTTTATTTTAGTATTTATCAAATTAATTTCGATACTATTCGGTCACTCTAATAAAAAAGTTGGAAAATACATAAGTAGAAATAATATATGTGCATGTGAAATGAGAATCGTCGGTTGTTTTCATAATTCAAATTCATTATCTTTCTAAAATCAAAGTATTAATGATAAATGGAAAAAATTCTGAAATTGTATTAAATCATATTAAAGGACACCTTAAATTCTTTTTGATTATTATTACTAAAACAAATGTTTATTTCAATTTAAAATTGCGGTCACTGATAAATTATCACTTGATTTCAGAACGAATGTCGAAGCAGCAGCAAAAATAGCTTTTCCGGCAATATCGCAATCTATGAGGCGCCAACGTCAAAAAACTCAACCGGGAACCCCAGCTACTTTGGAAGAGTATGGAATGGTGTGTCAAAATAATTTAAGATTTGGGGTTATAGATGGCAAACCATTCTGCCGAGGTTGCGTTGGAGAAGGTGAAAATATCTCAGTAGTTTTTCTAGCAGAGGATATGAAGAGTTTACTGTCGGAGGCCAGAGAAATTCATATAGACGGTACGTTCAAAACGAGGCCACAAAATCCACAAAGTAGCCAATTATTAACAATAATGGCTGTTCAATATGGAATTGTAAGCTGGAATCTGCAGTTTACAGATCAACTTATTAATTGAGTCTACTTTATTTTTACAGGCATTTCCTTGTGCTTTTGCCTTGATGGGAAATAGAAAGGTGGAAGCTTACAACGGAGTTTTCTCTATACTTAAAGAAATTGTGCCAGAGTTTGATCCAAAACTCATAATGACTGATTACGAAGTTTCGCTTAAAAAGTCATTGGACGAAAATTTCCCAAACTCTTTAAAGTCTGGATGCTTTTTTCATTATTGTCAAGTGAGTAGTTTTTTAATGAGACATTGTTTCGGTATCATCGCATATAATCTTATCAAAAACAAATTATAGTAGGATAAACTCATCATGTTGAATTTCAGGCTATTATGAGAAAAGCTGGAAATATTGGCATGAACCGATTTTTGAAACAAAATTCGTCAGCTAAGAAGGCCCTGAAACTGATGTTGTGTTTGCCATTGTTGCCAACACAAAGAATAGCAGACGGTGTCCAACACATAAAGACATTTTTAATAGAAAATCGTCTACAGGACGAGTTTAAAACTCTCATACAGTAAGTACATCACTTACCTACCTTCCAACTTTTAGATTAAATGTGCAGTTTCAGTGAGTTAATTTCTTTTGTAATAATTACAATAAGTAGGATTATGTAATTATGTTTTAAGTTCCGTTTAAATTACTTAATGTTTTCATTCAGCAAGTAAAATTTTTAACAGTATAACATTTATTCCAGTCTGTAGAGATACAAGGTGATCATTTAAGCATATCCAAAGAAACTTCTTTCAGTTCAAAATAAATCAATATTATGTTATTACCACTACGTTACCATTCTATTTGAATTGTACTTTGATATGGTGTAATTTCTTGGTGGACTTGTTTTAATGATCGCAGGTTATACCTATGGTTGCCGCCAAAGTACCTTGGGAATAACTTATCGTTTAAAGTGTAATAAATATAAATAAATATGCATTCATCGCACACAAAATGTCTTATTACAATGATGTAGAAATAGAAATTTAATTCCTACAAGTAAAGTGTTAAGTTCTCGAAAACGAATATGCATCATTATGTAAGATGAGCCGTTTCCAAGTTACTTTTCCTACAAATTATATGTAGTAATGTTTTACGTTCTATATTATGTAATTATAGATACCATGAGAAACAATGGATAAGGCGAGTAGGTGCAGATTCTTTTTCGGTCTTTAAGCGATCAAGGAGAACAAATAACGATTCCGAATCATTTCATGCATCACTCCAACGCATTTTAAGAGTACGAGGACCTAATGTATGGGAATTTACTGGTAAGCAATTGACAAGTTCTACTTACCTATACCTATTAATAATTACATAGGTAGATAAGTGTCTGTGATCTGTGAATTACTTAACTGCCGATTTTAAATCGAAGCATATAATTGAAATTCATGTCAGATACTTATTCTACTTTTCAGTATGGTGCAGGTAGGATTTGGCAATAATTTTTTTATTTTTGATTTGTAGGCCCTTCTAAGGTGTTTATTTTTTTTAAGATGGACTTCGCAACATTTCTGCAGTTGCTATAAGAGAGAGAAGACGTTTTATAGATGAGGGGTTGCAGATAAAATGCCTGGCGAAGAGAAAGTTTCGAGCAAACAATAAAAGAATCAAGGACGCAACGGTGGCTTTTTTAGAAAACGAAAGTGTTGGATCTTTTTTAAATATGGTGTCCTACTGCGTAGAAACCATTATTCAGCGGACGCTAGCTGTGGAAGATATGGAAGAAGAGACCGAGGAATATCTTCTCGGTCCTCTTTTGGGTCCTGTTTCGCCAGAATATGAAGTAATAGGTAAGGTTTTTTCATCATAAAAATTTTTTTTTGTCACTTATTATTTCTATTCTATATATTCACAAATATCAATTTATATCAATTTTATTATACAAATTTCTATGTAAGTAAGAGAAACCTAATTGAAGTTACTCATACGTACGTCACATTTCAGATGAAAACGAAGAAGTAGAAAATACACCCGATGATGAGCACGAAGAGGAAAATTCGACAGAAAGAGAACCTGAAGCCTCCCAAGGATATGATCGCGCTACTTGCATTATCTGCAAAGACAACGTGCCAACAACAGTGTTGCTCCCGTGTACGCACTTTGGGTTATGCGACGATTGTACAGAGGAATATAAAGTGAGAAACATACAACATCAGAGACCGGACGAAGAATTAGGTTATGTTATAGACTACTCTATTTGTCCTCTAGACAGAATCCCTATTACAGAGTTTTTGCGAGTTGTAAGCACCTAATAAGAAAATGAATAAATAACAAAAAAATTATTACACATTTTATGTTTTGATGTTTTATGTTATTGTACTCTTTTTAGTCTTTTTTACATCAAAAGAGAAAGTAAACTAATAGTCGGAATGTTAAGATTTGAAGTGAAGTAGTAATGCCAAAGAACGTATTATATATTAATACGTTCTTTGGTAATGCGACGGGTTTCCGTAAATTGACTAATGACCACAAACTAATAAAGTCTTCTTGAAAACCTTGTTCATATCTTATACGCATAAACACGTATAGATAAAATAAAAATTAGGTATTATACAAGGCGTCTCAGCGAGACCTTTCATTAGAAGTTTATGAGATAAAATATTTTCAGATTTCTAGCGGTTCCGGTTATACCGGATTTACCTATTTTTAAGCTTTATAAATACCTTTACTTTGATTCGATAGTTATTTGTTTATTTCTAAAACAATCTGCTTAAGCAAACAATTATTTAAAAAATTGCACTTTTCTCCCATGCAAGAAATATATATTATAAGGATTAGATTCATTTTCTAAATAAACGAGTGGTACTAACTTGAAGTTATTTTGCCGTTTAAAGAATGTATGACCATAGAAAGGAACTTTCTATGCTAAAAATATTTATGGAGTATAATTTTTTTTCACACAAATGTTTTTAAATCATTCCATTTAATTTTGTTTATTTCGGAGTATACATTTAATCGAAAATAACTCAAGTACAACCCACCAAGTCTATCGGAGCTCCAGAAAATATGTGAACTAATTTCAATTCAATGAAAAAGCTATTAGCTAATGTGTAATCATTGACTTTATACACTACTGGCAAAATAATACATTTACGGTAGCAAACTTGACATTTGTCATTGCTTATTCTGATTTAAATATGAAGAAATTTCGATAAATATGTACAGTTACTTATACATTTGCATGTGTATATATGTACCGAGTCAGGTCCCCCAGATACTCACTCAGGGATACCATATACGTAAATACGTATATGAGGGATACGAGCTCTTGGCGGAACTAAAATTTAAAAATGGCCGTCGTGATCGAGGTGGCCGTTATGATCATGATCCGAGTAACAGTGGCCGATGTGATCACCGTTGTTGGTCGTTTTTGTCAACTGGCGTCGGTGGCCGTTGTGATCACGGTGGCCGTTATGATCATCACTCAAATTGGCCGTTATGATCACGGTGGCCGTTATGATCAGTTTCTAAAGTGGCCGTTGTGATCGAGGTGGCCGTTATGATCATCGTCGTATGACGTTTTTCTCTACTGGCGTCGGTGGGCGTTGTGATCAAGGTGGCCGTTGTGATCACGAGTACGAGTGGGCGTTATGATTACGGTGGCTGTTATGATCAACTTGTAAAGTTGGCCGTTGTGATCAAGGTGGCCGTTGTGATCAACTGAAAGAGTGGCCGTTGTGAAAAAGTTGGCCGTTATGATCAAATATTATTAGTGGCCGTTGTGATCAAGGTGGCCGTTATGAAATAGCAAAAACCGGGGTGGCCGTTATGATCAGTGGCCGTTGTGATCAGGTCCCTGTGCAATGTAATTCGTAAAAGGTTTATGTTCACAAATGATTGTGAGGCAGGACGTGTCTTATGGCCGTTTTCCCCGCACTAATTTAAGGAAGCCTTAACTTTAAAGAAACAATAAAATGCAAAATTGTTTGCACCGCCTCTCAAGCATCTCCTAAGGACTCCTTATCTTAAGTGTAGATTTTTCTGCACTTAAATTTTAAAGCGAGGTTTCTAACCTCACATTTTTGTGGATATTTGGTAGTATTTTAAAACAAGAACACGGTAATGGAATTTCTAAATGATGACCTAGATATATTGGACATAATTGAAAATGGAATACCAAGGAGAATGTATAATCGAGCGAATCACTTTGTTGAAATGGATAACCTGACATTTTTCCAAAGATTTCGCTTGACGAGAGAAACTGTTGTGGAGGTAATACTTCCTCAAATATAGGAGAATTTGGAGTTTGAAGTAGATTGGTAAGTAGGTAGACTTAATTATTTTTTTTCATCAAAGACTGAGAGATGAGAACATATTTGGTTAATTGATTTTTTTTTGCAGTAATAATTCAGTCTCCCCACTAAATCAGTTGTTGACCACTCTACGATTTTATGCCACAGATGGGCACCTGTCATCAGTTGCAGATTTTATGGGAATACATACTTCTTCAGCATCTAGAATAATCAAAAAAACATCACAAGTATTGGCAAGTTTACGCCCCCGATATATAAGAATGCCACAAAATGAAGAAATTGTACAAGTCCAAAATCACTTTTTCCAGATTGCATCATTCCCATGAGTAATAGGATGCATTGACGGAACTCACATACGCATTCAATCTCCAGGTAACTTTTAAATCAATTAAATATTGGAAGAAATATGCATGGGTAGGTTTTAAAGGAATAATCTTGAAAAAAACTAGCCCCCCCTGCACCTTCTTTTAAAGAATGTAGAAGGAATGATATTTTTTCAGGAGGAGCTGACGGTGAAATATTCCGCAACAGAAAAGGATATTTCTCTATAAATGTTCAGATGATTGGAGACTCTAATCTAAAAATTAGAGACATTGTTGCGCGTTGGCCCGGATCGCAACACGATAACACAATTTTCAACCATAGCCGAATAAAATCAAGATTGGAAAACGGAGATTTCCAAAATTGTATCTTGTTAGGTATGACTGTTTTTAAAAATAAATCTGTAAATTTAGTCGTTAAATTCGAGTTTAAATTTAAATCTGCATCATCTTGTTTGAGTTATATTTTATTAACATCCTATTTTTGCCTTAATCTACAAATTTTTTCTTAGGTGATAGTGGTTATGCCTTGAAGGATTATTTGCTTACTCCAATAACAAATCCCATAGGACAAGGAGAAGTGTTATATAATGAAGCTCATATACGAACGCGAAATTGCATAGAATGCCTGTTTGGAGTTGTAAAAAGGAGATTTCCAGCTTTAGCCTATGGTATACGCTTGCATATAGAAACTGTGTTAAATGTGATAGTTGCTACATCAGTACTGCATAATATTGCACGTGACATGCATGAAAATGAACCACCAGCAGAAATAAATAATGATGAACTGGATTATTTAATTGCAATGGGAGATATTCCAGACCAGCTTATACATAACAATAATCAAGCAGTGATATTTAGAAATGAAATTGTAAATTATTTTGAAAATATGGCTTGACTTATCCTTACATTTTATATACTAAGCTGATTAAGTAAATATTAATTTCTGTTTAATTAACTTATCTTTTTTTATATGCATGAATAAAACAAAAGATGAAAAATAGAAAAGTTTTATTGCCACTTTAACATTGCACAAAGTGAAAAATTTATTTGAGTGGTAATTTGTTAACTGAACAAAATACCTATCTTAAATATAATTATATTTACCATTCTTGTAAAAGCATAGTATGGAGAAAATACTGTCACTCTTACAAGAATTGTAAATATATACATAGAAACTAAGAATTCCCTCTATAAACTTGGTATTTAAAAACAGACAAAAAAAAATTATAGCATCAACTCGGCGGATTCTATTAAATTTACATCTGTGTCGTGAAAACCAGTAGCAATTAACTGCTTCTTTTTAAGGGCAATATCAAACCTCAATAAAGTCATTATTAGCTCATGTTCTTGTTGTAATCCATTTGCTAGATGAATTTTTTTGTCTAGCAGTATTTCGTACTTCTCAGCCAGAGTTGAAGATGACAAAGGTCTAATCACTGATGGTCTACGCCTAGAGAAGTTTGGTCTTTTTCTTGCACTTTCATTTATAGGGATGGAATTATTATATGTCTAAAAGCATTAAAATTGTCAAATTAAAAAAATTCATACTTAAGTGCTAAACTGTTTAATATTTTTTTGAAGGCACGGATTAAGAACTTTTCGTAGATCACCAGGCTTTGTTCCAAACGACTTGTCCTACATAAATATAAAAAAATTTAAAACAGATACTTTAACCTAAATAGATTCTAAAAGAAAAAACTAAGTACTTACGGAAAGGTTCATTGATGCACAAGATGAATTAGGTTGATCTACAAAAACAACTTCTATTTGATCTGTTGGAATGCCCGTTCCATTAAATGTTTCCTAAAAATAAAAAAAAAATAAAAATGTTGAAACAAGATAACTGACTTTTATTACTGAAACAGAATTAGTATCACTTTCCATTATTGTTTCCGTCCAGGGTTCTGAGTCTTCCATACTAATTTGCTTTTCTGTGACTTCATCATTATCACAAGGATTTGCCAACCCGAATATTGTTTTAGTATTTACAATATCCAGGATTAAATCGTAACAATCGTCTTTTTTTATTGGAGATGGAGGTCCACCACCTGTTTTATAAAGCGATCTTCTTTGGTGCCCAGCCTTTTTCCGAATATCTTCTTTTAAGTTGTCATAGTATTTCCTCAGCGAATCAGTATCCCGTAAACAGTTGTTGGGAGAAACACAGTTAAACTCTTGAGTTATTTTAAACCATGCCAATTTCTTATCATTGACTGAAACTGCATCAGTCTTTTTGTTTTCGACAATGTTTTTATGCTTTCTAACAATAGTTAAAAGCACCTCTTTCTCCTTAGAAGAGTAATTAGGAGCTCTTGCCCGTTTTTTTTCCATATCGTCCATATCGTGCTTTTGCATTTTTGAATGTTTTCCTTGCTGACTAATATTTACAGTAGTTAACTCAGATATTATATACCAACAACCTTGTTTTATATAACCAATAAATGATACAGAATTAAAAAAAAATGTATATGAATAGCGGCAACTGTCTTAGTAAGCGTTGAAGAATTGCAGCTTGTTTATTATGTGCATCGCTGTTTATCTGATTTTATTCTTCTGTATTTATATTATCCTTTATCTACCCATAAATACATAATTGTTGCTTCGCTTAAACAAAGAATTGTACCAGCACAAATTCACATCTGTTCGCTTGTCAGGCCATTTAAAATGACTATTTGTATATCTTTTCTTTTTTTCATAATTTTTTTGTTGGATTTTATGATCTACAAGTTTCACTTAAATTCGTATGTACTTTATATACTTAGTATTTGTCGATAATTTTAACTGAAACAGGTTGCTTTCAAGTATTGTGCCGAGACTAAAATTTAGTTAACAAGATAATTGCAAATGAAGTAATAAATGCTTATACATGTAAATATCTGATTTACTCTGTTACCGGTCAATTAATTTCTGATTGGAAGATTTCCATTAAACCTAGAATTTACTAACTCGGGAAGAAGTTTTTCCATACAAAAATTAAACAACTTTTGTTGCATTTTTGTATTCCAAAAGTCTTTGTTTCGTACTATTCTTCCCCTTATTATTTTGTGTGGACTCCAAATTACAAAAATGCAATACTTTTTATTTTTATTTATTATTTTTTTGACTTTTGGTATTACTTTTTATTTGTTATTTCTAATTGTCATTGGACTTGGTAATAATAATCGTGATTAGTATTTAAAGTAATATCACCATCTGCTGAAATATTGCAAAATTTTATAATTTTTGTTTAATGGCATCTTGAGAGCTTAACGCCTTGAATTAAAAAGACATTTAATTTCTATGATTCCACTGTTGTCCAAAATTACAGCATCCGGTTTATAAACAGAAAAGCCCACATTTTCTATATTGTATTGATATTTCTGCAATTTATTTAAGAGCTTGTGTTTTGTGCAATTCCCCCCACCTTGTGGCCTTCAATCCATAAAATTTTGAATAAAAAATATTTTTTGTAGTCTATTCGTTTGGTCTCTCAATTTACAAACTTTACCAAAATTTGATGAGGATTTTTTCAAATCTCTTACCACAGTTTCGTTTATTGCAATACTTTTAGAACTTTTTTGTGATTATCAGAATAAAGTTTTTCAGTTACATCACACATATTACATTTAAAAACTAATTAACAAGCAAATCCCATTCTTAATTAATTTTTTTAAAAAAGCCATGTTAGTGACGTTACATCCATATGGTGATTCGTGAGCTTCAAATTTTTTTAATTAATAAATTAGAAAATGTATTTTAAATATTCTATGACCTTCTATTTTTATATCTCTATTATCGTTTTTTTTTGTCTTTTTCAATAAGAAAATTAGTATCCTTGTCAATGTCTTTATTTATGTGGCTGCTAATCATCTTAGACTCAAAAACGTTATTAGAACTGTAAAAATTTATATGTAAAATTTGAACAAAACAATATATATTGTAACGAATTTTATTGTTAAAACTAATTTATTTAAACTACTACTAAAAATATTTTTTACTTATACTAAAAATATGTACACTTTTAAATTAACCGAACTAATTAAATCTAATAATATTTAATAAAAACACTTACACTCATTTACATCACTTACACGAAGATAAGATAAATTCCGCGAATAGCTTCACACACTTGTTTACACTAAAGTCACGTACAAGATTATTCTCCGTATATTTATCTACACACACGCGCGCTAACGACTTATTTATTTAAACTTGACTAATCTTTTTAACACTGCTGCCTTTGCATTACGGGAATAACTGACCTACCATTTGTTTGTTCCGTATATATACACATTTTGGAAATCCTTCTCGAGTGTTCCATATCTTTCGGTATACGTTCTAGAAGATGGATAACAACTTCGAAAAGGCTTTTGAATTTGAGAACGTTTCAAAATGATTGCCATACCTACTTGCCATCATCTAATTTATCTAAATATCCGTTTTGAAGATTCTCGGTATTAACGCCTTCAAAAACCGGGGACCTAACATCATCATTATTAGTAAATTATTAATAATTATTTTCTAAATATAATCTTACGTTTTACTAGTATGCAGATCGTGCGCCTGCTATGCTGTCTTGAAGATAATTTTTAATAATTCAATCTACGTTTTCCCATATTTTTCTGTTGCACGAACATTTGCACTAAACACACTACCACTCAGTTTAATACTGCGTTAGTAAATACTTTGCAAAAAGTTTCTATTTTTGGTAGTCCCAACAAAAAAGGTTAAGACTGGAAAACTTACTTAGCAGTTTATCTTTGGTTGTCAGATAAAAACTCGATCCTCTTGTGTGTTACTAACTAAAGAGTATGTAAAACTTAACAAAATGATTTACCCTGAATAATATTAACATGTAACGAGCGGCATAGCTTCAACCGAGGGATGAGTAAAGTGTAACTAAATTGATAATACTCTTGTATGATATTAATTTATTTTCCAAAAATAGACACTATCTTAAGAACATCAAAAACTTGTATTGCCGATCGAAAAGAAGTAGTTGTTGATTTTTTTCCTTCGTTAGTTTTAGTTTGTTATTTAGGCGTAGTTGTATCTGATACAAATAGTTGCGATTAGTGATAAAACGTAAGTCTAATGTTAACAGTAGAATTGATGCAAAAGCAAAGAATTAAAAAATATTATATTTATAATTAAAAAGTTAGTTAGATTACAAGATAATTCATCAATAAATTTTAACACATTTTTTTATTTTTAATAATCAAGCAATTTAGATTTTTCCAGAAAACTACATTCGCAAAATTTATAAATTTATATAGTTAAACATGGTTAACTTATTGCAACAAATACACATATGAAAAAAAAATAATTAACATTAATCTAAATTAAGTATAGCATATATGTATATATAAAAAATAATAGTTTTATGAAAGAAGTTTAAAACATATTTTTGATCAAACGTCCATTAAACCATAATCGGAATTTTGGAAACATTGATCGATACACAATTAATTAGCATAATTTTAATTCTGTATTTTAGAATTTCTAGATAGAATTTGTTTACATGTTAACATGTTTAAAAGTTAACCACAGAGAAATTTAACAATAAATTTAAATCTTTTTTTTTTTACTTCTAATAAAAGAGAAATTAAAATCTTTCATCTGAAATATACTAAAAGATGCGATTTCTATGCTGACCAGGATCTTATTAGTAGCGTGATGAAAATTCGAAGCTATCAGTTTCTGTAAACATTACAGATAAGTAAGTTTACATAAGCTCAGGTTTAATTACGTCCAATTACGTCTGCAATCTGCATTAGCTTTACTATTCCATTCTCTTCATTAACCGATGTTTCCCGAAAGAATCGTGTCTTAGTTATATGCGCCTAGAGTAGGGATGGAGAATCTCATCGCGTTTGTAAAATACTAACAAAAATAGTGTTTGTAGACGTTTACGGTTTTAAATATTTTGGATCTAATTGTTACGTTATCGCAGTACAATTTTTTTTATATTGTTCACAAAATGTGTAGCTACAACGTGGAGTTCGATTTTTTTAAATATTTATCTTAGTTGTTTTGCACTGATTGATAAAAGTTAAGCATTGTTTTGTGTGTTCTTCAACAGCACGTAGCTTCAAAAAAAAATAAAACAAAACTAAGCTCCACGTTCTAGCCACATGCTTTCCATGTCTGGAAAAAATTTCAACTCAAAATGTTTTAAAATAACTTTAAAAAATGTAAAACGGTAAAGGTCTAAAATGCTACATTTTTAGATAGGTAAATGCCCGCCTTAATTGAACTAAAAATTAAAAGTACTCGATAGAACAATGTAACTTACCAATTGAACATTAATTGAATGGTAGTTTTTTCGATTCACATACAAATGTTCTTCAAAATCTTGG
The DNA here is from genome assembly GCA_035610365.1 of Aquatica leii. Taxonomy (NCBI): domain Eukaryota; kingdom Metazoa; phylum Arthropoda; class Insecta; order Coleoptera; family Lampyridae; genus Aquatica; species Aquatica leii. Next base: position 15,007,961 of record CM069438.1, read on the forward strand.
TTGCCAGTTTGTCGATCGATCGATACATCCCATCACTTCTGGAAAACCAAATTTCTGATAAAATCTAAAAATAAAAAATGTAAAATTCCCAGTAAACATGCAATTTCAGGTTGATTTAATGCATTTACTACTTCCCTAAAGCGCCTCGATACTGATGGTTGACTTACAGCAGTATGGATGTTTGAACCAATATCAACCTGGTAGCTACCACTAGCAAACAATCGTAATGCAAGTAAAACCTACATAAAACCATTTAAAATTAAAAACAATTTCAAAAAAGGGTATACTTATTACACTTACTTTCTGTTTAACACTTATTGCCAGTGTTGTAAATAGATAATTTTTAAATTATATAGATACAGATAAATTTTTTTTGTTTCAAAAATTATCTAGTATTAGATAATAGATAAAATATTCAAACTTTATATAGATAACAGATAATAGATGAAATAATCTAGGTAGTAATAACGATAGATAGAGTTCATTTGAAGAACTACTATAGACTGTAGGAAATTACTGAAGAAAAATATACATATATTGTAACTTGAATTTTACGAGACACTGGATTTTTTATAAATTTTATTTAAACAATTTAAATAAAAAATTATATATATACAGATACATATAACTTATATATTTTTGATTGTATCTAGATACATATAAATAGATAAAAAATATGAATCTAGATTAATTTATCTATGTAAATTTATATAGATAATTTACAACACTGCTTATTGCAGATGTTCTGGTTGCATCTGTAACATACGGTGCTACCATGTCTACAATTTCCTCAACTACATGTTTTGGAAATCTAAACATTTTTAAAAAATTTATTACGCTCATAGCAAAAGCATCCCTATTGTGATAAAATTGACGCTGCGGTTGCTCTGCTTGCACCTCAGCTTCTTCTAAAACTTCGATAGCAGCAAGAAACGCAATTTCACCATAATTAGCCATAATTATAAAAATTTAAAAAACAAAACGAATAAACAAAATTAACGAAAAACTAAAGAGAATGAAAGCAATAAAACCAGGTTATGTTAAAAGTTTATAATCTGTCATAACAAAGTTAATGCGCATGTACCGCATACGAAGAGAAATGTTACAAATCGCTGGAATTCATTATGACCCATCAATCAGAGAGGTCGTTGTTGACAACCAATAAAAGTTTTTATTTTTTGAGGGCGATTTAAAATTCATCAGTTTTACCAACCCAAAAATGTTAAACCTGAAGTCCAAAAAAACGCTTGAATATGGTCAATTAATAAGTTTGTAAGTTTTATATTTTTTATGTATGTGTGAGTTTATACTTTTTTTATTAATATTTCTTTTTCCATAATATATTTTTTATATTCTACTACCTGGTTATCATTGTACTATAAAACCAACATTTTTTTTTGTTATGAGCATTATAGTAAGATATTTCGTAATAAATTATTCGATTCAATTAAATATTTTGGTCAATGACAGCTCAATTTAATCTTACAAAAACATTATGTTCAAATTTAAGGATTAGTTACGTCATCACACAACTTTGCAGACTAACTAAGCTCAATTTGTATCAAAAAAGAATGCTAATTTCAGTTTTTAAACAATTTCGATTGTTTTGCGTTCTCAACTAGTTATAATAAAATTTTAAGTTATCCATTCTGATGTTAAAATTGTGATATGACAAAATATTTTGAAGTGCTGTATGGTAATATGTAATATAACCAAAAAAATTAGATGTTACAAAAAAATGAAGTCGGCTCTGTACACATTACGTCCCTGTTGCTATACCGAAATGGCGTCTTCAAGGTCAACAAATTTAAGTCTCCCACTTCAAAGGTACCGCCTGAGAGTTGCACTGCTGTGTGATTTCATGTTGTGATATCTTTGCATATACTGGCATATACGTATATGTATCTTTGATGCTGATAATACAAAAGATAATAAAAGTGCAACTGTTTTTGAGCAACACTGAACAAGATCTACGGAAATATGGGAGAAAATTCAGCAAAAATGTGTCGAATTTGTTCAATAGAAATAGTAGAAACCGAGCAATATTACTTTCTGAATAACCACAGCAAGTTAATGCTGCAATTCAAATTGTTGACTTTTCTACCAAAGATTGTAAGTACAACAATGGTACAACTGATTATATTTTATCGAATAACATAAACTTTCTTACAGGATCTAAGCATTACACCAAATCCAATTGCTTGTAACAGTTGTATGATTGCTATCGAAGAAATATATGAATTCAAGCAACTCTGTATACAAACTGAAACGACTGTAAGAAACTTAGGTATAATTAAAGAGAACTTGCCAGCTGATAACATTAATGTCGAACTTACAAAATTGGAAATCATCAGCGATAACTACTTGGAAATTAATAAGGATTTGCCTGTAAGCCTTGAGGTACCTTCTAAAACAAAAGTGTATTATTGCTACAACTGCAATTTCAATGCTAACAAAAAGACTATTTTAATTCGACACCTGCAAGTGCAACACACCGACAGAAAACTATTTAAATGTAATGTGTGTGATTACTGTTGTACCACCAACTCCGTTTTAAAAATTCATGTGCTTAAGCACACTGGTGAAAAACCATTTAAATGCAATGTATGTGATTACTGTACTTACCGAATGGATGCTTTAAAAACACATGTCTATAAACACACATTTGACAAACCATTTACATGCAGTATATGTGATTACTGCTGTACCACAAAATGGAGTTTAAAAGTGCATATGTATGAGCACACTGGTGAAAAACCATTTAAATGCAATATATGTGATTACTGCTGTACCACCAACTCGAATTTAAAAAAGCATATGCATAAGCATACTGGTAAAAAACCATTTAAATGCAACATATGTGATTACTGCTGTACCACCAAATCTAATTTAAAAATTCATACACATACACACACTGGCGAAAAACAATTTAAATGCAATATATGTGATTACTGCTGTACCACCAAATCGAATTTAAAAAAGCATATGTGTAGGCACACTGGTGAAAAACCATTTAAATGCAATATATGTGATTACTGCTGTATCACCAACTCGAGTTTAAAAAAGCATATGCATAAGCATACTGGTAAAAAACCATTTAAATGCAACATATGTGATTACTGCTGTATCACCAACTCGAATTTAAAAAAGCATATGCATAAGCATACTGGCGAAAAACAATTTAAATGCAATATAAGTGATTACTGCTGTACCACCAAATTTAATGTAAAAATGCATATACATACACACACTGGCGAAAAACAATTTAAATGCAACATATGTGATTACTGCGGTACCACCAACTCTGTTTTAACAAGGCATATGCGTACGCACGCTGGTGAGAAACCGTTTCAGTGCAATATATGTAATTTCTGTTGTAACCAAATGGCAAATTTAAACAAGCATATGCGTAGACACAATGGCGAAAAATCATTTAAATGTAATGTATGTGATTAGTGCTGTATAGACATGCCTCATTTAAAAGTGCATATGTATAAGCACACTGGTGAAAAACCATTTAAATGCCACGTATGTGATTACTGTACTAACCGAATGGAAACTTTAAAATTACATATGTGTAAGCACACTGGTAAAAAACCATTTATATGCAACATATGTGATTACTACTGTACCACTAAATGGGCTTTAAAAGTGCATATGTATGAGCACACTGGTAAAAAACCATTTAAATGCAATATATGTGATTACTGTAGCAGCCAAATGGTTTATTTACAAAGGCATATACGTAGACACACTCTTGAAAAAACATTTAAATGCGATATATGTGATTACTGCAGTACCACCAAATGGGAGTTAAGAAGGCATATGCGTAGACACACTGATGAGAAACCATTTAAATGCAATACATGTGATTACTCCTGTACCACCAAATTGTGTTTAAAGCAGCATACTCGTAAGCATACTGATGAATAAGGATTGAAATTAAATACTTCGCATAATTTGCAAATCATATGTGGGCGAAACTTTTCTGTGCGACCTTCTAATTACATTGGCCTACTAAAACGTCAATTATTTGCATTACCACAAAAAACAGTGACGTAACATTAAAGTATTTGATTTAGTCGTTGAGTGAAGGAATGCTATAGAGGCGAATTCAATATAGTTGCTGAGATTGTGATCAGTACAAACTCAGCATCCGACTATTACTGTTTCGCGCGACCTTGTGGTTGATAAGCGAGTTTATTCATTTATATTGCAATGGCAGTTTCTGTTAACATTTGTATATAAAAAAATGACCTTTTTTCCTTTTGCAATAACAGACATTAATAGTGCACGTAATTGTTAAAAACATTGTGGTGATACAGATGTGGCCATTAATCGAAATGGAAAATTTGAAGCGCTATATATCGTATTTGTGTAAAAGTTAGAGATGACGGAAGAATTCATATTCATATTGTGTATATTAACAGCTTTGAAGAAAAACGTATTAGTTAAATTTTAAAAAAATGTGCAATTGTAGATTTAGTAATTAAATATATTTTTACTTTTATATTTTAATTTAATTATGCTTTTAGTTTCAATTTTCTTAAGTTGTAAGCCACGATTAATAAGACTTAGTAGCAATCAAATTTTGTTTGATTTTTTGTAATATCTGATCTTAATTTCTACCAAAATTTTTTTTCTTTGTTGCTTATCAATTTGTGATTCCTTTACTATAGTAGAAAAAATCCGTTTTTTAAATACTACAAAATTGTTTTTTCTAAAACTGAACGTTTTAAATTTTGGCACAAAAGTGTTTTATAATCACCCCAAGAACGTGAAATGTCCGTGTACAGCAAAATCAAATGTATTCGTTTAATAAATGCTTTAACAATTCATTTGGAGAATGTTACGTTGGCGTTGAATAAAATACAATTTTGGAAAGTAAAATAAAATAGTTTTGAAAATAAATAATTTTGGTTCTTAAATGACATCCTTTTGTAGTTTTCTTAGAATACCGTACAACATTAATGTCTATTAGTTTTAAATTAAGCGGCGGTGGGCTGTTACAAATTTTTAGAAGTGGTGCAACGGGGTTTGAACCACTGACCTTTCATCATTCGTTGGCGTAATGGGAGACCTTGGGAAGACCATTGGATACATTACACCACGGCTGATTGCGTGTAAATTTCTTAGTTAAATAAGTATCACTAACGTACGTTTTTTAATGTTTGAAACTTCAATAAGCAAATATTTTTTTATGCAAAACAAATTGGCTTTACATTTTTTTAACTTATAGAACAAAATTATAGAAAACTTGTAAAGTTGAAGACCTATGTACGACATTGCAATTTTTCCGCACATAGCTATGATTGTTGAAGCACAAACAAAGCATAGTTATTAAGGATATGTTTTACTTATAAATTGAATATTTTTTAAGAATTAAGTTTAAAGACATTCTAATAACTAATTGCATTTTAAGTGCTTATCCATTTTACTGTTGATAGATGTCTAAAAATTTAACGACAAAGCCTTTACCAGTGGTGCCAGATGGGGAGAGTTGAAAATACTTAGACACCTTTCCGAAAATTTTTTAGAATTCCTTAGATTTTTTTAAAATTTTTCACTGCTGTTTTAAGAGGGCCGTTTATATACTGTGTTTCTGTTATAAATATACAGTGGCGCTGCTATCGCTTTAATATAATTTTTAATACGCTAACAAAATTCAAAACACTAGATGGCTATAAACAAGCAGATAACTTTTTGCTACTTTTATTACATACCTTTGACTAGTATTCGGTAGATGGCATTACCTCAGGTTACTAACACTTGAATAATACAATTAATCTAGCAATATGATATATGCTGATTATCAAAACTATAAAACACGATAATAATTTTTTTTTTGGTTTGTTTTAAGTTATACAAAATGAAAGGATTCTTTAAAAAATTTGAGCAAATTGCTAGTAATATAACACGTGTTGTTTAAACGTAGTATTGATAAGAACAGGTAAAAACACTTCCAAACAAATTTGTCCCTGAAATCGTAAGAGCTTGAATTGGAAGTGGTAAAACATGCATCGATTCTTTTTACATAATAGAAAAAATTAAAAAAGAGAACAGAAAAAAGACACTCAAGAACATGAATCAGTTGCAATAAATAACCTGTTTAATTTAATTCATAAATTATCAGGTTTTTCTATATTCTATTAATTTTAAAATGTTTTCATTTTTTGACACGAATTTTTTATTTTTAAAAGACTTTAAATTAAACACAAAACGTACGCTCTAAATATAAATGCAGATTAATTTTTTCTTAAAGCTTTTTAGAAACTTTCTAGTAATTTTGACTAAAACAGTAACGCTGTTAATATAATTTCTAGGATCAATACTAAAATGATCTAGTACTGCCAATGTTTGATACAATTAATTTTGAAAAATACTAATAGTTTGAATAAGTTCGTTTAATGTAATTAAAGAATATTTTTTTAAATGTGAAAAACGATACTGTATAGTGTGTGTTAGACAATCATTAATCACAATTTTTTGTTTCAAGTGATCCCTTTTCTTTAAAATAAATTATAAAAAGATCTTTATTATCTATCCAATGAAAAGATTTGTACTTTATCTTATACCATGAATGAATAATTTTCTGAAAAATCAACTTATACACAGGCTCTTTGATACAGCCTTGCGAGGCTGTATCAAAGAGCATCAGCTCTCGCGGATGTATTCCTTCATATTAAAAATGCCAAAAATCAGTAAGCGTTTTAGCACCTAAGTATTTTAACTAATCGCCATATAGCATCAAGATGTCAAACAATTTAAAAGTAAAGTAAAACTGTTAACGTCCTTAGTTTTTAGTTTACTATTCTATTTTCAGTTTTAGATTAAAAATGTAAGCTTTATTAGGATGTAAATTTGAAATTTAATACTCACATTGAACATAAAAAGTGTTTTTCATTTTTGGTTTATGTAGTCAGAAATAATTAAAAAAAATCAACAGTCTTATAATTTATAATTATTGACTAAAGGCGGAAAGAAAAAGTGTGTTTTGTTTTATGTGCAATGTAATTCGTAAAAGGTTTATGTTCACAAATGATTGTGAGGCAGGACCTTGAGTCAAAAATCGGAACTTATATACTAAAAGTCAAAAATTTGACAAGTCTATCTGAATTCCAAAAACGTTAGTCTATTTATAAGGCAAAGATAGATTAGAAAAAATGTACCGGCGAATGTTTGTAAGACGGATAATAACAATATTTTGATATATACAGTTCACGAGATCTTGAAAGACGTCTACAATCAAGTCAAAATATGCAGCAGTAATTTTGAAGATGGGATGTTTTAGTCATTGCTGAAAAAGCGATTAAATTGTCATACTGTTTAGTTATTTAAATCAATACAGTTAGAAGTTAATGCACCATAGGCAAACTGTCGTAAGTTTTAAAATTAACACAATTAACATTGATATATAGGTTCTTTTTAAAAACCAATCGTGTACATATAAAACGTGTTCTTTCAGTTTCAAAATCTACCCAGTGAACACCTTAACATAATTAATACGTAAAAGTAACATAACGCAAAATTTTGCGTTATGTAAATTGTAAGGCGCTTTTGAGTCACATGTGACGCACAATTTCACACTCTTTTACGTAACGTCATGACATAACGTAATGAACGTAAATGTGACGTTCATGCTATATTACTGTTATATGTCGCTATATAAATCAAGTGTAATATTTACGTAAAATAGAAGTCATAAGTAGATCTAAATTTTACATTTAGCCTATGTTATTGTGACTTCTTTGTTACATAATTTTTTATGTAAATCTTATATAGTATCTATACGTGCTATTAATGTAATATTTACATTTAAATAGATCTAGTAAATAATAGTATTTTCAATATTATAAAAAAAAGTATTAAACGTTAAAATGTTAGAATAAGTTAATAAAATTTGTACTTTTATTATTAAATTTGTTTGTAATAAAAATTCAAATTAATGACAAAATTTTTTTTAACTCATCATAACGTGTTAACTTCAATGACTTTTTTAATCTGTAGAGAATACTATTTACTGAATAATTTCATGTTGAGTAAATATACTAAATGAATAATTCATAACAATAATTATGAAGGCCACAAAGTTTTATTTAGTTAAAAAGAAAGTTTTTTATCATTGTATTAAGTGAAGTAAATAAAATGTAGATTTATTAATACGCTTGTAACGTCAGGATCCTAGCTGGAATTATTCTCTTTGAATTACGATAAAAATTACTATAACCATGCAATAGTGAAATTAAATTTTGATACACCTGAAACTATAAAAACAATCATCATATAGTAATTCCATATTTTGAAATTTATATACCTTATAAATACCTTTCACGACTTGAATGTAATTGGAGATAACTCAAATAAATATTATAATTCGCCCGATTCACGAACTGGTAGTAGCAGAACGATTATCATATGTATTTTAGCAATTATACTTTTTTGATATAATCAGCAGTATACTGTTCATCTCTGTTTCTGGAGCAGGAGTAAGCTTATTACTTCTGCGCTTGTAACGTTGAGCTCCCAACCGAAACCATTCTCCGGCCTTACGGGTAAAATCACTAGAAGTAAGGTCAGGAAACTTTGATTGAATGGCTTCTGAAAATGTAATAACAGTAATTAACGATAAGTCAGTAATTATAAATTTATAGGCAAACATATACATACCTCTCACCGTTTTATTAAATTTAAGTTCACTCAGGTTCAGCTTATTTTTTTTCCCCATCCACGTATTTTCAGCCGCAAACTTATCATCATATATTAGAGTGAATACATTTTTCATGAAATCAGCTCCATTTTTCCGAATTCTGCACACAAGTTTTCTAAAAAAAATTTTATGAAAATTATTACAAGTTTATCGTTACAGTGTACAATTAATCACAAAGCACAATTAAAAAATAGATAAAATTTATTGAAATATAACAACTAAAACATTTGGGATTATGAATCTTATAATTTATTTACGCTAAGAGTATTCTAGTAAACACAATTTTTTTTTTAGTTTAAACTTGAGTCGTCATAAATTGAAATTAGAAAATAATTGATTTGTTCATATTATTTTATATTTCAAAAAATCTGATTTATTTAAGAATTACTTTACTTTCTATTTCTTAATATATAAACAGGTACGTACAGTTATCAATTTTTTTGTTTTTCTCTTGTTCTTCGTCCTCGTCAGTTGTAAAACCATTAACAACAGGTGAAGCAAATCTCTTATTATATTGTCGTTCGGCATCAGTAGGCTTAGAAATACGACAACCTCGACCAAGAATTTCTGTGATCGAAGTGTAGTCTGACTCAGCTGCAATATTACGAGCTTTCTCATTAGAACCTATAAAACAAAAAATAATTTACAACTAATAAAATATAAATTTTAATGCATGTAAAATTCTAGTACATACCATAGTAACCTAAAAATTTCACACTCTCAAGACTCCACGATCGAGAATCGGGTTTAAATTGCTCTTTAATATATAAATTCATTTTTTACCTGTACTAAAAGACGCCATGATCGCAAGCAAAATCCAGTAAAATTACTAAAATCGAGCGGTAAATCAATAGTGATTTATTTATTGAAAACAGCTTCTATGTGCGGCCACAGGTACTACCCGTAACATAGATCACTTATGATTAGCTAAAAATTAGCGCGAAGTTTAAAAATCATCATTTATTACATATGTATTTATATTTCTTGTCGGTATTTCAACTGTGTATATTTTTGTAATGAATTTGAAACTCAGCTTAATATTCATACGGAATCCCAGCCATGTGAGTCAAAAGTTTAAAACATTTCTACAATTAATAAATTTTGTGAAAGGAGCAAATTAATTTCTGTCGAACTTTCATTTGTAAAATGTAAATGTGTACATTTGTCATTACATTCTGATGAAATTTTTATACCATTATTTTAATATAATAATTAATTACAAATAATTCTTGTTTTTTTATTTATTATTATTGTTATTATTACTTTTATTTGTTTTTAATAAATATTAGAAATGCTAAGTTTTTACAGTTTTATGATACACAATACTTTTTTTTGCGTAAATTGAATATAAAAACTATAATATAAGAAATATAGAACTTAGTTATGTAAATGTAATAAAACATTACGTTGTAAACTAAATATAACTAATTTTATACAAGTGTACTGTAAAAATTTGAACATAAGTTAAACGTGTTTATGAGAGATGTAGATGTGACATTTCAACAAAAGCACATTGCGTTATATTACTCACAAGTTTATCTCGTTACATTATTAGGATGTAATATCTAGCCTGTAAAACATACGTAACAATGTAACATAAATATTATGTGGCCTATAGGTCGTTGATGTGATATCACTTTTAAAGTCACATATATGTCGACTTGATATCATGTTTACATCACTTATTTTATATTCTCTTTACATTACAATTTATATCATTGAAATGTAAAATTTATATAATATTTGTTATGTTACATGTTCTCCAGGTGTGATATCACTGTTACATTAGGGTGTTCACTGGGTATGGAACAAACGAATCAATTAATACACACATCAAGTTCTACAATTGAGGATAAGACGTAGGGCACGTAGTTTATTACTTTAAAGTTTCTTTTTTATTAATCAAATGTGTCATTGTAGGTTACAAGTACAACCCGATTGTAGTTTTTATTATTTAGATTTAGCAACGACTCCAGCTAAATTCTGGAAAGGTGTAGATTAATACATAGTCTTTAACAAAGTATTATTTTTTCTGTGTTTTTCAGATGTTTTTTCGCAAACCTCAGCAGCATTGACTGCAAATACTCGATGAAAATTAAAACTGCGGAGAAAATTGGATGTCTCTCGAAAAATTGTGTATAAAGAAAAAATAGTGGTATCAAAAATAATTGATGAGCAATTCTGCAACTATTGCGATGAACACTTCCTTAAAATGCTGCCACCTTTATAAAATTGCAATTACGGCTAACAAAAACTGCTCCGTAGAGTTCTAGATTCTCGAATAAGTTTTTACAGTTTGCATTAGGAGTTCTGTATATTTTGATTTCAATATACAATTTTATTAATAGTGGATGTTGCACGTTAATTATTTTTGGTATGTAAAAGTTAAATAATATAATAAAAAGTTTGTTTTTCTTTTAAAATTTTAATACATTAACACTAGGCCGTCAAAAATTGCTATAGTTTGATAAGTATAACATCAATTTTTTTAAGTTCGGGACAAGTATAAATTTCATATCAGTGTTGACTATGCAAATCTAAATTTTGCATGAACAGCGTAAATACCAAGAGGATACACGTTCACGGATCATTTTAAGGTTAATGCTTCACGTTCTATGAAATAAATATTAGTTACTTTTACTGAATTTTAAATTTAAAAATAAATATACTGTTTTAACAGCATTAAATAATTTCTATTGTTATTACATAAATGGCATAAAATTGATTTAAAAAGGAAACAACATCGGGCGTGAATGGCACCGACGCTTTAAATTAAAAATATTTAAAATTTGAATTTAGCGCTAAAAATTCTCCCACTCAAATCAACTCGTGGTAACTAGCGCAAGAAAATTTTTTGGAACAAACATCAAAGGTGCCGACAAGGAGTGGTCCTACTGGCAGTGTTGCCAATTCGTGGGAATTATCCCGATTCGTGGTACTTTCATTTTCTAAAATAACGATTGTAGGAAAAGGGATTTGTTGATGAAATATTGACAGTTTGTGGGAATTAAAAGTAGATAGTGCATTTAAATGAATGATAAATTTAAATGATCACCAACGATCGTATAATGTGATTTTCCACTGCCAATATTCAAGCATCTATCAAATTAGTAAACGGTTGCGGTTGGTGGTTCATTAATCACTGCCAGTTTAGCTCTCTGTAATACGCAGTTAGCGTAAATTATTTTGTAGAGTACACAAGTAAAAAATATATTTTTTGCCTTATTGGTAAAAATTATTATTCTGTTGGTATTGATCCTTAATAACTTTAATGTACATTAGAATATATATAGTTACGAAATAAATTCGTCTGTTTTGACACTCTTAAAATAGCGTGGGAATTTGGTGGTATTTTTTCTTGTACTCTGTGGGAGTAATTTAAGTTAATTTAAAATTTTGCGGGATTTTTTGTTAAAAATGGTTGGCAACACTGCCTACTGGATCTGCAGCGGGATTCTGAATACTAGACACGATACTTGAGACGGTCGATAGTAAACTCGTTACCAAATACGATATCGCGTTACCGTATTCGCAACTACTAGTGCTGGGCGATACGGAATTTTGTGTATCGAACTTATGGCAGCATTTTGCTTTACACTGTCAGATATAACATCAACCAATTTTGACAATGTATTGCCTATATCGGTACGATTATTATCTATAGTCTCATTTAAAGTTTGTATGGAATGCAATGGAAGCAATGACCACATTACTATTTACAACTTCTCGTAATGTTAATAATATTTTCTAATACCACCAAGATTTTTTCATACATTTGATCGGGTGTAGTTTTAACTTTAATTTTCTGTGATGGCGTTGGATTTTCAACCGCGCCTGGAATGGTTTGATATTGTGAATGGTCGTAATCATGGTCGTCTATTATATTTAGGTTGTACATTCTACGCTTTGATGTGGTAGGGCTATTTGTGTGTATAATATCTTTTTTCAGCTATTGATCTCTGCAATTAAAAAATGAAATGGGGAATAATTTAGACATTCACATTACTTTAGGTGGAGTTGTGCTGGTGGAAGAAATTTGATTTTGCCCTTGTGTCATAGGCACTCTCATAACTGTTAGCTATAATGTACAAAATTGAAAAGATGACAACTATATGTAGTATAACAGTTACCCTATGCTCTGTTGTGCCACAACCTTAGTAAAAAATATTACCTAAAATATCTAATATCTTTTTTTCGATTTCCGTTAACTTTTTTTCGTACTCTGGCCCTCCTCCAATGGCATTTTGTGACCTTCTAATTTCACTCGCTTTTTTTTAGGTTGCACTTGAAATCTGTCCATGTCTAGAACGATTCATTACGTACCTACAAATTCTAGCAATTTCCTTTTCTAATCCATCACTTACCTTTTGCCATTTTTCCACTGTTCTATCGCCTAAGCCTGCACTATTTAATTTGAGTGTTAACTCCTTCCACAAGCTCTTATAAGTTTCCCGTCCTGTGGGATTATTAATTTTACCTGTAGCAAAATCAGGATGACTTCCCATAAATTCCACAATTATTTCCCAATGCATTTCTTTTATCTTGAAAGCCCTGTAATTTATAAAAAACTAGCTGACCCGGCGAACTTTGTTCCGCCTTAATGTCAATAAATAAGCAGATTTTTTTTTATTGGAAAAAAAACAAAAAAAATCAAATTTCTACATCAATCATTCATAATTATTTCTGTATTTTAGTACATAGGTTGCTCTTCATTTAAGTACCTTGTGATACACGACATTTTTTGTTTTATTATCAGGCGCAAAAACAAACCACGCAGATGGTCTTCCGACCCGTGAACATATGCCACGTATAATTGACCATGGGAAAAACATGAATGTTCTAGATTTAAACCACAAACTTTTAAGGATTGGCCTTGTGATTTGTTGATGGTCATGGCAAATGCAAGACGTATCGGAAATTGAAGTCTTTTAAATTCAAACGGCATATCGGTTGGGATCATCGGTATCCTCGGAATGAGAACTTCCTCACCTTTGAATTTTCCTATCATTATCGTAGCGTAAATTACATTGTTCATCAATTTTCTAACCACCAAACGCGTACCGTTGCACAGTTTTGGTTGGTTTATGTTTCGAAGCATGATTACTACGGAGCCAACCTTTAGGCGTAAATTGTGCGGTGGTAAGCCAGGCACGTCCAAAGAGTTTAAAAATTCAATTGGATAGTTGGTGGCTTCATCTTCATTTGTGACGCAGTCAATAGATTTGAATGAATGCATTGTTCCAATGATCTTATTTTGAATTATGTAGTTTAGGTCATCTACATCTTTATTCTTAGCCGCTAAAATTGCTCGCTCACTCAACCATTCATTATTTTTGTAGTTAGAAATAATTTCTGGAAATACATTGTTGATAAGTTTGTCTTTTGATGAGACAAAATTACAGAAATTATTTGGAAATGATATTAATCCGCTCGATTCATCGACAGGTACTTGACCATTACCGATAGTCAGCAATTACTCCGAGAAATCTTCAGCAGATGTATCATTAAGCAATGTAACTCTCATGTTTATTGTCAGTTGCAGTTTCTTCATATGACGCCATAGGTTAGACGATTTGAGGCAAGCGTTTATTTCGTCGGCAGCCGTAGATCTTGGAATTACTGACAGTATTTGGCGGAAATCGCCAGAAAGTAAAATCATTGCTCCTCCAAAACATCTCGAGTCATTGCGTAAATCTTTTAATGTTCGGTTAAGTGCTTCTAATGCACGTTTATGCGCCATTGTGCATTCGTCCCAGATGATGATTTTCGATACCGCTAAAACTTTGGCCATTGCTGAGTGTTTTGCAATATTACACGTTGGTTCTTCAATAGTTTGAAGATTTAACGGTAATTTGAATGCTGAATGAGCCGTGCGGCATCCTTATAACAATGTGGCTGCTATTCCAGAAGAAGCAACTGCAACCGCTATGTTAGATCTCGCCCGAACAGTTGCTAAAACTAATGACATGAGGAATGTCTTGCCAGTTCCACCAGAGGCATCTAGGAAATATAAACCACCATTTTCATCATCGATTGCCTTCATTAAAGTATCATAAACTTCCTTTTGTTGGTAATTCAACAGGGGTACATTCGTTTGAACTACTAAATCTAATTCCCGGTGATCATATTCACGTTCCCGTTCCAATTCTCGATTAAATGCGTCATTCATTTCACGATATGGTGCTGGCATTCCTAATCTGATTAATAAATTACCGCACATAAGGTAACACATATCTTCGATCAAGAGTAAAGCACGATTATGTATCTCCTCATTCATCTCAATATCGTGATTTCTGGAACTGACACGAATTTGATGTAAAATATCTTCTGACATATTATCCTTGTATTTTTGCCACAGGTTACATGGGTTTGATGGAAAACATGTCAAAATTATGATAGCGAATAATGTGCGTATCTGACTTGGAGATGCAGAGATAATGGCTTCAGCGATTGTCGTATCCCAATGACTATCGTTTTCTAATAACTTCAATTCTTCACATGCAGCACGATATGTTGGGAATATTACATCATTAACAGTTCGTAGTGACTCAAATGACGTTGGCCCACGCACATTTACCAGCAACAACCGCAAATAGAAACATTCATTATTCTTTAGATGAACTGTATACATACGACCAAGAGCATCAGTAGAACGCACATCTGGATACCCAGGAACCGCATCGCCTTGCTTCCGTCTTTGAAAATTCTTCGATGAAGCATTCCAAGTATAATAACGTGGCATCTCCGAGTAAAGCAAAGTTCGTGCAAACTGATCGCTTTGGCAGATTGCAAAAAAACTGGTCAATGTAGTTGCTGGAGGTGTTTCAGCACGTTGCGTAGCATTGGAAGCCGTGAAATATACTCGTTGACCATTCTCCAGATGCACCGCCAAATGCGTAACAGTAGGATGACGTTCGTGAATGGGAAATGCGAATATATGCCAAATCGCTTCATTACAGTTCACATAACGACCAACTTGATAGCGTGAAATTTCATCGTTGGTATTCGAGGATTGCAATCCAAAAACCGCCATATCACTGCCTTTCGTGACATATTTGCAAATATATTTTATGGACTTAACTGAATTGCAGTATTCAACGTTGCAATGTGTCTTGAACGATTTAGAAATAAGTGGCGAATATGGAACAATCCAACTGTTGTCGACAACGAAATCCATTCTTTTCACTTTCGTTGTGACAGTTCGACCGTTGTCATCTGGTGATCGACGCCGATACAGCGGATAACCATCATTGCCAGTGACAGTCTCCTCCGTTAATTTTCGTGGATATCGTTTAGAGCACTTTCCATCGACCATGCAAGGTGATTGGGGATTGATGGCACCACACGGTCCATGAATCATATTAGTAGTAACAACATCATGTAGGTCTGGATCGACTTCATAATCAGGAATCTCAGCACATATGATATCATCTATTTGGTCAGGCTGAATTCTTTCCACTAACCAAATAAGAATGTGTGCGTGCGGCAGGCCTTGCTTTTGCCATTCGATTGAATACATCCAGCATCGATTATCTCCAAAGACGCGTTGTTTAACAATAAAGTTCATCAGGGACCAAATTTTTTGCCTGAATATACGTGCTGTGATGTCGTGTCTATCACTTGATGTTTGTCCGGGAAGCAGCAATTGAGTAATTTCTATCCATTTTGGATTACAGGTAAAAGTAATAAAGAGATCGGGCCGACCGTAATGACGAACACATGTCATTGCATCTTGTGCATATTCATGCATATGACGTGGACTACCAATGTATGTCGCCGGCAAAATAGTTAATCGACCAATATTAGCTGCATTTCCTTCAGTACTAACTGCATCACGTAAGTGGATGTACTCCTCAGAACGCAGTTTGGCTTAGTTCAACCTAATGAATGTTACTTATATATAAGTACAAAAATAAATACCTTAAATGTCGGATTAAATCCCCGTTCTTCGATAATATCTGCCCCAAATGACGTCATCTGGAAACAACCATTGTATTTTTGAGTATTTGCAAGAAAGTGGCGTGATTCTTGTGTTTCGCCACAAAGCAATGAATACAATGGCTTAGGTGGCGGAGTCAACAATGGCAATTTCACTTTACCATTAAGGCAGCATAATCCAGGCGTTTCTCCGGAAAACTTTAATGCACCACAATACTCGCAAACTACGTCCATTTGCCCAATGCAAACGCTAGGATGCAAGCTGTAATCATTGCTGCAATCGTATTGAAACGCTGCTCGATTCAAATCAGCACTTGATAAATATCTTGTTCTGCGTCGCAAATTTTCTATTTGTTGACCTCTGTTGTTCGCTCGACGATTTTGCATTGCCAACCGAGCTGTTTCACGGGCTGCTTCACTTTGCTTTCGTGATTGAGAAGCACGAAGTCGAGCCATACTATCGCGGCGCTGTTCACGTGCAATTTCTTGTTCTTCTTCAGTCCTTTCATTTGCAGTATTTCGTATTCTTCTTGCATCACGGCTTTGTCGGGAAAGATTCGATCGTCTTGGTCGCGGCATTATTAATTAAACTTCACTTCACCTAAAAACTTAAATTTCCAACCATACCGAGTTTTATAGTTCACTTCACTGTTTATACGAATGGGCAATTGGGCAATAATGTTAATTATTTATTTAATAGAAATAGTTTTATTATTGATTTCTTACAAATATCAAATTGTCATCCATACGTCATTACATAGCTGTCATTATACGTCAATTTTGTTATTCCAAGTCTGATTCTTTTTTGTTATACCACGTTTTATAGTGACTGACGTTACATGTCAAGTCACACGGGAATGCTGTCGAACGGGATAAAAAGTATCCAATGTCCTTCTCCTGGCTCTAAAGTACCTCCCTGCCAATTTTCAGCTAAATCGGTTCAGCCGTTCTTGAGTTATAAGTGAAGTAACTAACACGACTTTCTTTTATATATATAGAAGATTATAAATGATGTAAATATCATATTCTAATAGAATACCTACATAATTTCTGATATTAACAATTATTTTGAAAGGTTTATTTTAGGTGATTATCTTTGAACCGCAAAGTTGAAATAAAAATAAACTACATTTTCTACCTACCCTTTCTTTAATCTTTGTCACCCTAAATAAATAACCCGTCCGCAAAACAATTGAAATGTACCTGCGAAGTGCCAATTAACCTATAAAAAAACTAATTTTTGGTATTATAGATATAAACAAAAAGGAGGCGCGGATTGAAATGAAATAGATGTACCGAATTTGTGTCACGATATCATGAGAGGTGTCGTCTTAAAATTGTTAATTCTTCACGACAATCGAGTTACTCGATAGTACTTAGAATCGCAAAAATGGCGTACTCGTGTCGAGTCGGTCGATACTCGATACAGTCGATACGATACCATTCAGAATCCCGCTGCTGAAAGCATTATACTGTGGTCAATGCTACAATTTACTAGGTCCGCCATCTGTCGACTATTTTAAAAAATCGGCGGGTTTAACCCCCGTATTCCTATTTTAATGACAACAATGAAAATGTTAAAATTAAAGCTGCGTTGCATTGAACACTGCCAAAGTTCTGTGGTATGGCAGACACTTGCTAGCTACCTTTGATGTTGATAAAAGTTGATAGGGTTGACAGTACAAAAAATAATAACAGTGCAACTGTTTTTGAGCCACACTGAACAAGATCTACGGAAGTATGGGAGAAAAATCAATAAACATTTGTCGAATTTGTTCAGTAGAAATAGTAGAAACCGAGCAGTATTACTTTCTGAATAACGACAATAAGTTAATGCTACAATTCAAATTGTTGAACTTTCTACCAAAGATTGTAAGTACAACTAGTTACATTCTACCGAGTAACATAAACTTTCTTACAGGATCTAAGCATCACTCCAAATCCAATTGCTTGTAACAGATGTATGATTGCCATTGAAGAAATATATGAATTCAAGCAACTCTGTATAGAAACCGAAACGACTGTAAGAAACTTAGGTATAATTAAAGAGGAGTTGCAAGCTAATAAAATTAAAGTCGAACTTTCAAACTTGCAAGTCATCAGCAATAACTACTTGGAAATCAATAAGGATTTGCCTGTAAGCCTTGAGGAACCTTCTAAAACAAAACTGTATTATTGCTACAACTGCAATTTCAATGCTAACAAAAAGACTATTTTAATTCGACACCTGCATTTAAATGCAATATATGTGATAACTCCTGTACCACCAAATCGGGTTTAAAAGTGCACATGTATAAGCACACTGGTGAAAAACCATTTAAATGCAAGGTATGTGATTACTGTGCTAACCGATTGGAAACTTTAAAAACACATATGTGTAGGCATACTGGTGAAAAACCATTTAAATGCAATATATGTGATTACAGCTGTACCACCAGATTTGGCTTAAAACTGCATATACATAAGCACACTGGTGAAAAGCCGTTTAAATGCAACATATGTGATTACTGCTGTACCACCAACTCTGTTTTAACAAGGCATATGCGTACGCACACTGGTGAAAAACCATTTCAATGCAATATATGTGATTACTGCTGTACTACCAAATTAGTTTTAAAAGTGCATATGTATAAGCACACTGGTGAAAAACCATTTAAATGCAATATATGTGATTACTGCTGTACCACCAACTCGGTTTTAACAAAGCATATCCGTAACCACACTGGTGAAAAACCATTTAAATGCAATGTATGTGGTTACTGTACTAACCAAATGAAAACTTTAAAAACACATATGTGTAAGCATACTGGTGAAAAACCATTTAAATGCAATATATGTGATTACTGCTGTACTACAAAATTGGGTTTAAAAGTGCATATGCATAAGCACACTGGTGAAAAGCCATTTAAATGCAACATATGTGATTACTGTGGTACCACCAACTCTCTTTTAAGAAGGCATATGCGTACGCACACTGGTGAGAAACCATTTCAGTGCAATATATGTGATTACTGTTGTAACCAAATGGCAAATTTAAACAAGCATATGCGTAGGCACAATGGCGAAAAATCATTTAAATGTAATATATGTGATTACTGCAGTATAGACATGCCTCATTTAAAAGTGCATATGTATACGCACACTGGTGAGAAACCATTTAAATGCTACATATGTGATTACTGTAGCAACCGATTGTATCTTTTAAAAAAGCATATTCGTAAGCATACTGGCGAATAACGATTGAAATTAAATAGTTCGCGTAATTTGCAAATGACGTAGGCGAAACTTTTCTGTGCGACCTTCTAAAAACATTGGTGTAGTAAAACGTCAATTAATGTATTACTACAAAAAACAGTGACGTAACATTAAAGTATTTAATTTAGTCATTGAGTGAAGGAATGCTATAGAGGCGAATTCAATATAGTTTCTGAGATTTGGTTCAGTACGTACTCGGCATCCGACTATTACTGTTTTATGTTTTCTAAAAATATATCACAAACACCGTTTTCGAGATATTGGTAGCAACTTTCTTATTTTAAATGGGCGCCAGCTTGGATTTTGACATAAATAGATTGTATTTTTTTGTGTTTTTAACAACGTGTAACAACCTATGTTTTAAATGACGGATAACGGCAACCTAGATAGTATTTAAATTAAAATAAAATAGTCATGTAAACAAATGAAATTTAACAAAACTTGCTAAAACAAATAACTTCCCATACTGTTAGATCGTTTAGTTTTATTAGTTTGTACACCAAATCAGTGGTTTATCAGTTTTTTATGATAGAATAATAATTTATTTTATTTCCACTAAACGAACAATATATGCTTTGTACTTATATTAGATTTAACAAAAATTCGCACTTTGGTGCTAAAGACTATGAGAATAATTTCCCAGAAAGACGACAACCATATGCTAGTGTATTTAAACGGTTAGACAAAAATATACAGCAATACGGTAGCTTAAGAAAACCCACCCGTAATACAAACCTGCGTGACGAAGACAAGGAATCGACACAAATTGAAATGCAAGTTAATGTTAATAAAAGTAAGGAATCTAAAATATTAAGGCAGCACAAGTGAATACCATTTAAACTACATGTTTCTCAAACTCTACGACTGAATGATCATTTACAAAAACGAACATTTTCTAGATGGATTATTAACAACATGGCAGAAAATGATTGTTCAAATGATTAATCAAATTCTCTGGTCCGATGAATCGTATTTTAGTAACTGCGGTTTGTTTAATCGTCACAATGCACAAAAAAATCCACACATTGTAATACAACGGCGCAACCAAGTTTTTTTGTGGGATATTCGGCAATCGCTTAATTGGCCCTATTTTTTTTAATGGAACTAACTGCGCCACGTAATTTCGAAATCTTTTTGGATGAATTACCATTGGTACAAAATTTGGCAATATGGTATCAACAAGATTGTGCACCTGCTCACAATGCAAGGAATGTTATTAATTATTTAAATAATCGGTTTAACAACCAGTTAATAGCTACTAACACATGTTAGGTAGCCACCCAGATCAGCAGACCTAACATCTCTGGATTTTTTTCTATGGGGTACCATAAAAAATAAAACATATGGTAGCAACTGTTTGGTACCTAGGTACAGGTACATTTTTTTAAAAGTACCTAGGTGCAGGTACAGATTTGGCAAACATACCTAGGTACAGGTACAAAAAAAATGTACGTTAAAATTTTAGGTACTTATTTATGATCATAGAAAATACAAATTTAGCAAACCAACTCTTATTTGTGCGATCTCATTGAAAAACAATGGAAATAATTACAGCTATAAAACGCATGACATGATTGACATCAATCAACGATGCTACCCAATCAGCAAGGAAACGTTTTTTTCACGTTTTAGAAACGTTACAACGTTTTAAAATAGTCGAAACAAAAAATGTTTTTTAAAAAAATATTTTTGTTGCGTTTTAAAAATATTTCATTTAAACATTGATATTGAAATATTTTAAAAATGTTTTCTAAAACATTTTTTAGTAACATAAAAAACGTTTTTACTTTATTAGAAATTATACTTTTGCTTGCTTTCACCGATACACTTTTTTCTTTTATATATTGTAACAAAAACACAATTATATAAAATTTTGTGACATATTATTAATAAATACATGTTAATAAACCTTTTCGTTTTTCTAAAAACTTCCTTGCAAATTTGAATTAAATAATGACCGCGTTTGCGCAAAGTACCAGTATCTGCGTGATAAGATGGCGATTTTGTATATTATAATTGCATTATATTTTAAGCTTAGCGAAACAACGATTTCCATGGTATTACTCGCTATGCTGTGTAATGTATTGTTAGTGTATCAGTTTAATTGTTTTCTAATTGCGTTCTAGCGAAACTCAAATCGATACTTTTATTGTCAGCATTTATTATGATGGTACGTTTTTCTTTGGTTTTTGTTGCAAGAAATTTTGCTGAAGTATAATGTTATTTGTTACAGCGGTGGTACACTAAAACGCTCATTCTATGTACTTCATGATTTCCATTCTTTGTGATGTTTTAAGGTTATCAAATTGTTATGAGATTGGCCAAATGGGAAATTTGAAGGTGCACAATAACCAATTAATCTTGGTATGTAATTTTTTCTGATATTGATGCAGCATTATTTTGTGTGTACAAAGTTTCAAAATCTTGGATTGTTAGTTCTGCTTTTTGTTTATACACATAGAGGTACATGCATAATTAGTCAAGTTTTCTTTTTTTATGAACTTTTACCATAAAACATATTAAAATATTTTTAGGGTAAATGGTGTATTTATTTAGAATAATATAAATGCGAGCTTTCGAACTTAATTAATTAATTTTGCCTGACCAACAACTTAGACCAAGTTTGAAAGTTCGCATTTATATTATTCTAATTAAATAATACATCATTTACCCTAAAAATATTTTAATAAAAACAACCTTTATTGTTCAGGCCTTAGCAACGTACAGATAAAGGTTGTTTTTATTGTTGTCATTCTTCCACTCCGAAGGATCCTATCCATAAAAAATAAAAATCCAAGAAATATTTTTTTTGTGAGGATTATTATAATTATTTCAATTAATATAAAGTAATTACATAAATAACATTTGTTTTACTTTTATGTTAATGTGTTAATTTTTGTTATAGGCACCAAATGCGTTTACAGCCACATGAAGTTGAAGTATTTAGAGTATGGGAAGATTGTATTATTTATCTTTTGTAAGCATGTTAGGGCTGGTTCTATAATAATGGTATAAATGTCAGTTAAGATATACTTAGTTTGATTGTAAAATGCTGTCGTTATTGGCTGTGTTATTGGTTAGTACAACTAAAACTAACAGCCAAATATGTCAGTATTTTAAAATTAAAGCAAGTATAACTAAACTTACATTTATACCATGATTATACCATGATTGTAGAACTGATCTATGACTGATGTATTTTTTATACATTAATGCATCATTTGTAAAATATTACAAATATATATAAATAATATTATAAATAATATTTTTTAAACATTTTTAGAAGGTTTTTCTAATATTGATTTTGCAACGTAATTCTGGCCATTAAGACGTTTTTGCAATGTTTTTGAAAATGTAAATATATCTTTTGTAAAACGTTGAAAAAAACATTTCAAAAATGTTTCCTTGTTGATTGGGTAGTCCATTATTATCGAAAATATTTAATGCTCATATAAATGTGGAGTATTGTAATTCAGTCAAATAAATTAAATATATTTGCAAGTATGTGAATAAAGGGAGTGATATGGCTGTTTTCGGTATTGCTGGCGATAATAGAAATGAGTAAATTACTCAGTATCAAATGGGGTGCTATATTAATAGTAATGAAGCTGTCTGAAGGATTATGTCGTTTCCAATGCACGAAAGACATCCTGTCGTTGCTCACTTGGCTGTGCATCTTGAGAATGGCCAACTTGTTTATTTTAATGAAGCAAATGTATCGGAAAGAGCAGCACAACCACCAGCGACTACGTTGACCGCTTTTTTCAGATTATGCGAAACTGATACATTTGCGATAAATTTGTTATATTCTGAAGTGCCTCAGTATTACACAAGAAATGTGTCTTCGAAAAAATTTCAAAGACGTAAACAAGGAACAGCAGTCAATTGGCATCCAGGCATTTTCCAAACAGATGCAATTGGGAGAATATATAAAGTATATATATAATGTGGTGTGAATTTGGAGGAATCGTGTTTTTCACATGGCCAACTTTATGTTGCCTGTTCCAGAGTCAGTACCCCAGCCGTTTGTTTATTCATGCTCAAAATGGAAAAACAAAAAATATTGTTTATCGAAATGTTTTGAATTAAGTTTTAAAATAGCTAGCAATTAATAATAGTAGTTTACGTAACAAGAATCGAAAGTAAGAAATAGCATAACGAACGTTAATGCGACGCGAGGCCGCACGGCCGAGCGTTGCATGTGAGTGAGTTATGCTATGATTCTTTCGACGAGAGTAATGTACATTATTTTTTGTGTTGCCTTTTATAAAATTACATTCTTTTTTGGAAAAATTTAAAAAAAGCAACGAAATATAATGTTGGTACTACATTTATTACTAAATCTGTCACATTTGACATTAACTTTAACATTGTTTTTCTTCAATTTTAACTAAATTTCAAGATTTTTAAAATGATTTTTTTACCTGTCGCATACTCGTTCTAATATATTAATTCACTTTGAACACTTACTTTTATGTGGATTCCAAGTTTTCATTTTGCCACCCTAGAGCTTTTTTCGTTCATTACGTAACTACACTAACGAACGAATATTGACGTTTGCGATGTTGGCAGCACAAAAAAAAATTTTTTGTTTGAATAAATGAATTTGATGTTCCAATTAAATTTTTTTATTATTTCACTTTATACGTAGCGAAGCACGTACCGGGCCGCTAGTATTTTTATAAATATATCAATACAAATATATGTACATATAAAATATTATATTATTTCCAGTGTGTATACTTTCAATGGGACAATGGGTTTAACGGTATATTTAATGGGTCAGTAAAGTTGCCATTGCATGCCCAGAATATTATGTTAATGGCGTAATACAATCGGA
Organism: Aquatica leii; assembly: GCA_035610365.1. NCBI lineage: Eukaryota > Metazoa > Arthropoda > Insecta > Coleoptera > Lampyridae > Aquatica > Aquatica leii. The sequence continues at coordinate 15,032,701 of CM069438.1, forward strand.
CGACTAACGGCCGGATTTATACCGGCGCATTGATGGCCCAATAAGTACTTGCCGACCAAACGTCACATTGCCAGTATTGGCCCAATATATTTGTGTTTGCAGCTTACTATTATGCTTGTTGAAGAACTTTACGAAGTGTAATTTTGCCTTAGACTTCGACTTGAACTGAAAGAATTTACTAATATTTGTAAAGTAATCATTGTTATTTAAATTAAATTATGATTAACGTTGATATGTATTAAAAAACAAACGCAGTGACTGCACAAATTTAAATTAATCTAAAAAAAACAATGTTGTTCATAATTTATTCGTTTATGCAAGATTGCAGTTATGTAAAATAAGTATTCTGTACTAACCGTTCTACGAAAATATCAATAACTTATAGACATAAACACAAATACAATTAATAGTATATTATATATCAAGGTTGAGAAGTGCATCATTATAACCTAAGCGATAGATTATATCGCGAGACGCGAAGCATCGAGGGATATAAATCGCGCAGGTTATAATGAACTTCTCAACCATGTTATGTTATATCTACAATTTTTTCCACTACTAGAATTATTAAAACCTTTCTACCTGTTATTAAATCAAATTTAAAATTTAATATATTAATTGTAGTAATTAGATTTTTGTAAAATAATTTAGATATAAAAGGAATTAGTTTTTATAAGAATTAGTTGGTAAGTTAAGATTGTCATGCGCAATCAATTTTCTAACGGAAATGTAATTTGAAAAAAGTAATTTTACATTTTAGTCAGTTGCTGTTTGTTAGTGGTAATGTAATGTAACTCGTGTTTTTGGTATTGGATTGTATCGGTGCTTCCATTACCGCATGTACATTTTATTCAAATAAAAACGTTTATTTGGCGGGATTGTTTTAAATACAAAATAAATTCCTACATAATTTTCAATTAAAAATCAAGTAAGTAATTCTGACAGTTGTCATTAATTAATAGAATTAATTATGACGTAATTGACCATATTCAAACGTTTTTTTGGACTTCAGGTTTAACATTTTTGGGTTGGTAAAACTGATGAATTTTAAATCGCCCTCAAAAAATAAAAACTTTTATTGGTTGTCAACAACGACCTCTCTGATTGATGGGTCATAATGAATTCCAGTGATTTGTCAAATCGGGTTGGTAGCAACAATAACCTCATGATAACAACCAAATCTTTTTGTCCATATTTGCTACCAACCCGATTTGACAAATCACTGGAATTCATTATGACCCATCAATCAGAGAGGTCGTTGTTGACAACCAATAAAAGTTTTTATTTTTTGAGGCCGATTTAAAATTTATCAGTTTTACCAACCCAAAAATGTTAAGCCTGAAGTCCAAAAAGAATATGGTCAATTCTTATTTATGATTTAAAACACAAAAATAAACAGATAACGTAAGTTTTTATTGCTAAAGTTGTTTAAATTGTTTAAAAACATTATTTTAAGCATTGATTATATCTAAAACATATTTAATTCAATATAATTCACATTTAATTAAGCGCGAACTTTAAATAACTTACTTTTTAAAATCAAATTAATTTATTAATTGAGCGATTTGAAAACTTAAATTAGCATTAAATAACATCTCTTGCTCTTGGTACCTAGTTTCGTAAACTTTTTTTCTTTGAAACTGTTGTAGTATTATCACAAAATGTAAGTATGTTCATTATTAACTACTAGTTAATAATGAAATATTATTTATTGTTCTTAACTGTCATAAATTTTAATTTTTCGCTATTGTAAACCGTCTTTGACAGTTTTGACACACTTGTCAACATAAACGTCAAATTATTTTTGAAAGATTTTGAGACTTTGTAGTCTCCTAGTCTCTGTTCGATCAATAAAATGTTGTATTTAACTCGTTCCTGTCTAAATTAAATGCTTTTTTCCCTCGAGGACTTTTTAAACCCTCGTTTCACTCGGGTTTAAAAATGCCCTCTTGGGAAAAAAAGCGTCCAATTTACACAGGAACTCGATAAATAAACTACTATTACCTGCGCTTAAAAAAGTACAACTTCACGACCTACTATTATACGTCATAATTGCCAACTTCATAGCTAGTAGTGAAAAAAAACTGTTTAACTGGTTTACGGAAGCAAACTAAAAGGCAAAAACCAGAATTGCGTTGCATTGAACACTGCCAAAGTTTTGTGGTATGGCAGACACTTGCTAGCAAATGCAAGCAAATGCAAAAGATGCAAAAGTGCAACTGATTGAGTATAACGAGTATAACGATGGTATAACGTGGTATAACCCGAATAACCATTCTATGTATTAACTGAGCAAGATCTGCGAAACTATGGGAGAAAAATCAACTAAAATTTGTCGAATTTGTTCACTACAAATAGTAGAAACCGAGCAGTATTACTTTCTGGATAACGACAATAAGTTAAGGCTGCAATTAAAATTGTTGAACTTTCTACCAAAGATTGTAAGTACAACAGATTATATATTGTATGGAGTAACATAAATTTTCTTACAGGATTTAAGCATCACACCAAATCCGATTGTGTGTAATAGATGTACGATTGCCATTGAAGAAATATATCAATTTAAGCAACTGTGTATACAAACCGAAACGGCTGTAAGAAACTTACAACAACAAGGTGTAATTAAAAAGGAGTTACGAACTGATAACATTAAAATTGAATTTTCAAATTTGCAAATCATTAGCGTAAACTACTTGGAAATTAATAAGGATGTGCCTGTATGCATCGAGGAACCTTCAAAAACAGAACTGTGTTATTGCTACAACTGTAACTTTAATACTAACAAAAAAATGATTTTGATTCGACACCTGCAAGTGCAACACACTGGTAAACCATTTAAATGTAATATATGTGATTACTGCTGTACCATCAAGTCAAATTTAAAAAGACATATGCGTACGCACACTGGTGAGAAACCATTGAAATGCCATATATGTGATTACTGCTGTACCATCAACTCGATTTTAAAAAAGCATATGCGTAAGCACACTGGTGAAAAACCATTTAAATGCAATATATGTGATTACTGTTGCAGCCGATTGGAATCTTTAAAAAGGCATATGATTCAGCACACTGGTGAAAAACCATTTAAATGCAATATATGTGATTACTGCTGTACTACCAATGCGTATTTAACAAGGCATATGCGTACGCACACTGGTGAAAAACCATTTCAATGCAATAAATGTGATTTCTGTTGTAACCGAATGGCTAATTTAAAAAAGCATATGTGTAGGCACAATGGTGAAAAATCATTTAAATGCAATATATGTGATTACAGCAGTATAGACAAGTCTCATTTAAAAGTGCATATGTATAAGCACACTGGTGAAAAACCATTTAAATGCAACATATGTGATTACTGCTGTACCACCAAATATGGTTTAAAAGTGCATATGTGTCAGCACACTGGTAAAAAACCGTTTAAATGCAATATATGTGATTACTGCTGTACCACCAAATTGTGTTTAATGCAGCATATTCATACGCATAATGGTGAATAAGGATCGAAATTAAATACTTCGTGTAATTTGCATATGATATGTGGGCGAAACTTTTCTGTGCTACCTAAATACATTGGCGTAGTAAAACGTAAATTATTGCTTTACCACAAAAAAACAGTGATGTAACATTAAAGTATTTGATTTAGTCGTTGTGTGTGTGGTTACTCTATTTTCGGGTTTAAATATTCGCGCCACACTAAATAATTCAAGTAGCAGTAATGTATTGGTTTATTACACATGAATTGTAAAATGGTGCATATCTCGAACTAATCATAATAATAATGATGGCCGCCTTTTTTATTGTACCAAAACGCACCCCCTGAAACGCACCAACCACTGTCCGCTAATGCGACTGCGCACAAAGCTTATTATTTAACCTATTAACTAATACCTGTGCTAATACATACATTTTGCTTAAGAGTGCGTTTTAAGTATAGTGGGTTGCCTAAAATATAACATTTTTATGCAGTCACCGTTTTATAGCTTTTTCAAAATTGAAAACTAATATTTATGTTTTTATTAATGAACACTCTAAAAAACATGTTAGGCCATCGCGTAAGCTAATTTATTTCTTAAAATAAGGTAAGACTTAAAAGTTATTGATACTCAAAGTTAGTCAAGAAATGACAGTGTTTTAATGTGGTTTTAAATATTTATAAAACGATCATCGTAATTATAATAGCTCAGTACGATGAAGTAATACATCAAATAATAGTACATACTTTTAATTTTCGAAAATGTTGTCTATTTTTCGAAAAAGCTATAAAACGGATTTCACTCCATATACCTAATGTAAATCGCATCTAAATTACAGGAAATGATAATTTTTTAGTTCATCATTTATCCAATAGGTGGTCAACCTTTAACATGCGCGCATTACGTCATTACTACTTATTATCTTTATTGTTTTCCGAAACACAATATGCTTGCAACAACAAAACAAAGATAATTAATTCATACAAGATTTAAACGAAACATTTATCACGCTAACGCAACGTTTTGAAAAAAAGACCTATTTCGTCTTTTCGTTTTTACATAGTTATCTTCTTTGCCGTGTAATAATAAGTAGATTGTGTGTTTTTTCGAGTGAGGAAATTTTTGAATTGCTTACAATGAAATCATTTCCCTGAAACTAATACTAACCTACGCTTTGCATTTTTTTAATTGAATTAGTAGTAAAATTTCTAAAATTCAGCTGGACAGTGGAGAAGCAAAATTTGTTAATCTTACTTCTTTAATATTTATTTTAATGTCTTCCACACTCCAGTGCTAATGTTAAAAATTTTTTTTCTCAAATAAATTTAAAAAAAAATAGTAACTGCCTAGAATAATTTCTTCTAATAAAACTTTGGTGGTTCCAAAAGTGGCAATTGTTACAATGTTAAAATTATCCTAGATTTATTAAAGAAAATTACAATTCAAATGTACAATTTGGACGATCAAGGAGATGTCAAGATATAAAATAATTGTAATAAAAATTTATTTAGTTTCAGTAACAGCCAAAAAAATATTTCAGCTGCATTGCAGTCGGAATTTGACTATAAATAACCAAAAAAAGCATAAAATTTAAACTTTATTTGCTCCAATTTCTAATGTCACGATTTTTTTGTGGTGACTTAAAGAATTTTTACAATCGATTTTTCATTATACATTCATTTTTTCTAATCGATTAATAAATTTAAAGAAATCGACCGAGAATCGTGAACACTACTACAAATATGTAGCATAATATTAAAGAACATAAATTAATTGTAAAAGAATTTGTTAGTACACATATAAATATTCTTTTTGTGCTGCCAACATTGCAAACGTCAATATTCGTTCGTTAGTGTAGTTACGTAATGAACGAAAAAAGCTCTAGGGTGGCAAAATGAAAACTAAGAATCCACATAAAAGTAAAGTGTTCAAAGTCAATTAATATATTAGAATGAGTATGCGACAGGTGGAAAAATCATTTTAAAAATCTTGAAATTCAGTTAAAATTGAAGAAAAACGATGTTAAAGTTAATGTCAAATCTGACAGATTTAGTAATAAATGTTAGTACCAACATATTATATTTCTGTTGCTTTTTTTTATTTTTTCAAAAAAGAATGTAATTTTATAAAAGGCAACACAAAAAATAATGTACATTACTCTCGTCGAAAGAATCATAGCATAACTCACTCACATGCAACGCTCGGCCGTGCGGCCTCGCGTCGCATTAACGTTCGTTATGCTATTTCTTACTTTCGACTTTTGTTACGTAAACTACTATTTTTGTACTTCCGTCCGTTTTGATGTATTTTGCAGGCATCACAATCGTCCGGAAATTTTACTTTTCCGGCCTAGGCCGGTAAGGTGTAGTAGAATTTTATAACTAGATCGAAGTTGGCAGTAACAATCTTTAATTAATTAAACGTCATTTGTCAGATTTATTAACATACACCATAATCTATGTTATAATTTGGAATAACACTAACAAAACTTTTTTAAACACATAATAAATTTGCTTATATCTTACCATTGCTAAAAACAACAATAGTTTTATTTCCTTTCAGTCGGTCTGCAAACGAGGTCTTCGTGCGGCGAAATGTCTAATTGTGACATTTGTTATTTAATATACTATTTTCGCTTTCATCATAGATAGATATCTATGGCTTTCATAAACCGTTTTGACAGTTTTTGCGCAGTTGTCAACATAAACGTCAAACTGTTTTTGTGAGATTTTGAGAATTTGGGGGCTTCGCAGTTCCTGTTCGAGCAATAAAATATTGTATTCAATTCGTTCTTGTATAAGTTGGGCTTTTTTTCCTCGTGGACTTTTAAAACCACCGTTTCACTCGGGTTTAAAAAAGCCTACTCGTGAAAAAAAAGGTCAATTTACACAGGATTACGTTAAATAAATAACCATTTCTCATTCAAACTCTGTAGATTCATTTTGACTAAATGATTATTTCTAAGTTTAGTATATATAAGTTGCAAAAAAATCAATTTAAAAAAAATATTATTGTGCCATCAATTTTTCTCTAGATTGATTTTTGACGCATTGATTATAAACGATAATCGCAAAATGGATCTCTTTCAAGAAAAACTACAATATCATTAGTTATCAGTAAAATTTGGTTTTTGGATTTGGAGTTTAAAGAAATTAGAGATTAAATGTAGTACAGTAGCCTCCCGATTATCCGGATCCCGACTAACCGAAACGTCGCATTATCCGAAACAAACTGAACTTTTGAACCCGCCGAAACCGAAGCGAAACAAATTTAGACGAAACATTTGGTCGGACATTTCGTTGAAAACGTCGGGAATCCCAAAAATTTCTAATAAAAATTTGCCTGCTTAGATGAGGGTTAATTGTACTTCCAGTCTACAAACATGAGTCATTACTTTTCATAAAATGTTCTTTTCGGACTTTATACAAAAGGTCTTTGTAAATGCTTTATTATTATTACTTTTCTCAACATTTAGAACAAAACATTCAGTTTTAAATACGCCACTGTCAACATGAGTAACATAATAAAAAAGCAGAAACGTGTTGTTGTTACTGTGCAAGAAAAATTAACTGTAATTAAACGGTTTGATAAAGGAATATCCTTAAAAAGTGTTGCCAAAGATTATGGTGTAGGTATAAGCACGGTATCCAACTAGAAAAAAATCGATAGAAAACAATGGTGTAGTGTACTAGCATCCTCAACATCAAAGCCAGAAGTCTATGAAACGGCGAATACAATAAAATTGACGAGACATTGTATTTATGGTTTACTCAACAACGCGACCGTGGTATTCCAATCTCGGGCCCTATATTACAGCAAAAAGCAATTGAAATGATACATTTATAGCAAGCGACAGCAGGTTATCGAGATAGAAAAACCGCCACGACGTACGTTAACTAAATCTTTGCGGTAAAAAATTGTCTGCTAATCAAACCGAAGTTGAAAATTGTAAACAAAAGTTTAAGCAACTTATAGAAGAAGAGGAATATACGCCAGATCAAATTTATAATAGCGACGAAACTGGTCTATATTACAAAATGTTACCAAAGAAAACTTTAGCTGGAAGAAATGAACGCGCTGCCGCTGGCTACAAAAAAATAAGGACCGCATAACAATGCTTGCCTATTTAATATGCATTAGCAAATCCGCAAAGCCAAGGGCAAAAGAGTAGACATTGGTAAAAGACTCATGGATTGTTTAGAAATAATAAATATAAAGAGGTAATTTATTTTGCATGGAATAAAGTGAAAAGTACAAAGTTACAAAAATTTTAGGCAAAGATAATACACCAAAAAGAACTTCCTGCAGACAATGATGATGAAGAAGAAGCTTCGCTTCATGAAACGATGAGGGATTTAGATGGTTGGGAAGATATTGGCGCGGAAAAAATTAAGGAGTGGATAACATTTGACAACAAAGAACAAGAAGAACTAACTGACGTTGACTTCATTGAACTTGTTAATGAAAGAGATCGTGAAAAATACTAGTGATAATGAATCAGAAGAGAATGAAGAATGAGAGAAGAAAATTTTGCACTTTTAAGCTTTTGATGCGTTAAACTGGTTAAACACAGCATTATTATATGTAGAGCAACAGCCTAATACCACACCAAGTGACATCTTTACTTTTAGCAAGGTGAAAACACATTGCTTCAAAAAAACCGCTTGGATGCAAAATTTAAGCAAAGATTGATTCTTTTTTTTACACCAAAATAATATACCAATGTACCTACTTATACTGTAGTACATTTTTTTTAAATAGAAACTTATGTATTTTATTTCAAATATATTTTTTTGTTCTTTGAATAGATACATATTTTTGTACCTACATAAATATTTTACGTTTTTGCCTCTTAAACTCTGTATTAACCAAAATTTCAGTTATCCGAAAACGCTTCGGTCCCGACTGTTTGGGATAATCGGGAAACTACTGTAGTTCTGTTTATTAGTTGAAATTCTTAATAAAGAATTTTTGAATGACATAATGAAAAATAATTTGGAATGAACCTCCACTATATGCTTGTAATTTTATTTATTTTATTTTCATATATAATTATTTCATTCGTGTTCATTCAAATTACAACTATTGCTGTTGAAATTCGAATCAGCAATTTGACTGCTATTTTTAAATTTGCTTACATTGGCACCTTTAAAGATAAAAAGAAAACCTTGAATGAAATTTGATAAAATTGAACCAACAACCACAGCATAATGCAACAACTTTTAGTGTAGAGTTGGGTGTAGTCACTATACGTCTTATTCCTCGTATTAACTCATTTTGTAATATATTTAAAACATTTGGTTCTTAAAACGAAATTTAATGTATGCATTAATTTTCTAATTCCGTTATTATTTCTTGGAAGCAACTACTGAGAAGATTCTAATAACAACTTCTACCCATCTCTAATTTTCTTTATGCGTCATACGAACAGTTTTCTACTTTATAACTAAGCTGACATCTGTTTTAAATATTTTATATTATTACTTCTACTAATGCTCACTACGTATTTGGAATGTCGCATTCGAACGCGCCCTTAAATATAAAGCATGATATTGTTTAAGTTTATTTGACATTGACTTGTGTCGTAACAATACAAGCTATTGTTTATATTTACCTGTTTTGAACAGGTAAACGGTAAAGTAAACACAAATATAACAAAAGGTTCTAACTGGTACTTCATAAGAAATAAGTAAGTTCGCAAAATAGAAACCACGATTTTGCAGATGGCAGCAGGTCTTAGTCTATTAGTTTATGAAAAGAGGGGGTACAGACGGGTAAAAAAAAGAGAAACAAGAGAGATAAAACTACAGTACGATTTTTAACACACTAGTTGCGCCTCTTCTTAAATTATTACTCAATGCATAAAGAGAAATAATTTGGAATGAACCACCTATTGGATAAATGATGAACTAAAAAATTATCATTTCCTGTAATTTAGATGCGATTTACATTAGGTATATGGAGTGAAATCCGTTTTATAGCTTTTTCGAAAAATAGACAACATTTTCGAAAATTAAAAGTATGTACTATTATTTGATGTATTACTTCATCGTACTGAGCTATTATAATTACGATGATCGTTTTATAAATACTATAAAACCACATTAAAACACTGTCATTTCTTGACTAACTTTGAGTATCAATAACTTTTAAGTCTTACCTTATTTTAAGAAATAAATTAGCTTACGCGATGGCCTAACATGTTTTTTAGAGTGTTCATTAATAAAAACATAAATATTCGTTTTCAATTTTGAAAAAGCTATAAAACGGTGACTGCATAAAAATGCTATATTTTAGGCAACCCACTATACTTAAAAAAATTTCTATACTACAACATAAATTCCTACATGTGAAGGAATTATTGCCTTTTGGAATAACAGACATTCATAGTGCACATAATAGTTGTTTCGTAAACAAATAAAATTACTGTGTGCGGTTTTAAAATGCCTTTAATGTAGAAACTTTGACTAAAACAGCAACCAAAGCCATAATTCAACGACGATTTTTTACAAAATTATCGTTACAAAAACAGTCAAAAAAAACACTTCAAAAATGTTCTCTTGTTTTTTTCTAATTTACGAAAACTTGATAAAATATGAAAAATACGCACACGCAACATCAAAGTTTTCATTAAACACATTAATTCTGTTAACATTTAACAATAGTTAAATCAATTGTACAGATGTGGCCTTAATAGAATTGGAAAATTTGAAGCGTATAACCATCCTGTACATAAAATCCCGATCAGAGTCGACAACATCGAGAGATAAGAGGATATGATAGCGCGAATGTAAGAAAGGAACGCGTGATTATCATTTTATGGTTACCTTAAGTTTTAATTTGTGACATTTATGTTTTATTTCTATAAAATTTATATTGTTAATTACAAAAAATAACGTGTAATAAAAACTACGTTATAGTGGCGCACCAACGAGGGCTCGAAAAATGGTAAATGTGAAATAATTCATATTGTGCGAATTGTTGATTCAGCGCTGTAGATTCTAATTGCGTATATCGACCGTTGACCTTAATGTATCTTACTACGTCTTGTCCATCTTGCAAAAATCGTACGTGCTTGAATAACGTCCTTATTGATACTCCGGGATTTTTTCGATAAATTAATAATAGTGAATGTATGTATTAAAAATAACCGAGGGGCTTTTCACTCGTGAAAATCTTTTACACTAATGCCAGAGAGAAGATATACTTAGAGGGGAATCTCCTGTATATAAACTTGGAACACAGTTTATGGCGCCCTACAACGGTTGTGGGGAAAACAAATAGCGCGAATTTTAAACTTAATGTGTGGGTGTGGATAGCACCCATTGTTATTAAAATTATTTATTTTGAATGTTTTCTTGTTTTTGAAAGAATAGTTATGAAAATTGTCACTTTTTTATAATTATGCATTAAAAAAGGCGACTTATTTTATATAACATTTTTTATTTGCACAAATACAATATAAATAACTTCCAGTTTCATTCGAATCAACACCGTGTGAATATTGTAACAACTTTTCTTTAAAACGAATATGAAAACCTTCAGTTTTTAAATAGTAATAAACGTTAGAATCAAACACGTGTAAAAATAACTTGCATTATTTAGTCGATTTTATTCGAGAAATGCAATTCAGCGTTTTTAGCCTTCAAGGTACGAAAGAGAGGGAAATAAAATTTGCTGTGTTTGTATTTTTTACCGATAATTATTACATAGTGGCCTCTAACGGTTGTGGGGAAAAGTTAAAACGTTATTCCTTTTCTCTCAATTGAAGTTACTCGTCTACAAATACTTTGTTTATGACTAATGCCGAAAACAGCAATGGATTGCCGCAATTCCGAAATTAACAATGAATTGCCGCAATGCTGTGTATTGCCGTGCATTATTGTTGCATTGCCTGCAATTACCGAAATTGCCGAATTCCCTTCACTATTGCTGAGAGCAATATTGTCGCATTACGGTGCATAGCATTTGAAAAAATGAGCGAATTCACTTAATATAAAGTTATAATTTTCGCCATTAAAGTAGCGATTTCGTGATGAAATAAAAAAAGATAATATTAACTTTTTTAATGAACTGTTTATTATACAAAAAAATAAATAAGAAGCTAAATACACATCTAGAAACATTAATTCCAGTCCCTTTTAATTTCTTTATAAAGTCTACTAATTTCGCTGTTGTCATGTCTTCTAATTGTAAATGGATTAATTCCTTCCAAATACAGCGGACGGTAAAAAACAAACTGTCTATCAACTTCAGCAATGTCATCTTTTTTGGGCCAAAAGTAATTTCCAAGGTCTTCTTTTAAAAATTTTATCGTTATTTTGTCACCATTAATTTCCAAAACTCTTTCAATATACCATTTTGTATCGTAATAGATAGCACAATAACTTTCAATTTTCAATTCCAACTCTGTCACTTTAATCATCTTCACTGATAAATCCCCCTTCACTTTCACTAGTATTTCTTAAAGATAATGCACTGTCACTGACATCTGTTTCATCTTCACTTGTCTCATTGGAACTAATTTTTTTTTCTGAGCGTCTCGATTGTTTTTTATACGTTTTTTGTCGGTTTCTTTTATGAACAATGTATGTTTCTTCATCAATTTCTTCCGAGGTTTCTTCGTGTTTTCTCTTTGTTGCAGTTTTGGCCCATGCACCCGGAAAATTCGGTCAACTTATAAACGCCCTTTTTTGCTAGCAAAAAACCAACATAAGCTGGATTTACGAATCGTAATTGTTTTTTGATTGTCCAACGTTACTTTCAGAAAAGATGTAGATTCTTTATTTTTTTTTTTAATTTTTATCTCCATAATCTTTAAAATTTAGACTATCAAAACCTGAAAGCAAATTTAAATCGGTTTTTATGTCCCTTATTTCTGTGTCAGATATTTCTTCTAAAAGTATTTCTTCAAGATTATCTGCTTCGCTTCTCAAATTATTGTGGTTTGGATTGTCTTCACCGAGGTCCTCAGCAATGTCTTCAAATAAATCATTTTCCGTTTTTACGTTAGGCAGGCCCACAACAATCATTGAACCTGTATTTGATTCACACTCCTCAGGATCATCAATTTGTGCCCGCTGAAGTGTAGATATTATTTCTTCCACGGAAGTAAGTTTTGGACTTACATTGCTTGTTGCACCTTTGCCCAGTTTTCCATTTTCTTCTCTAGGGAAGCAAAATAATGGGTCGATTCTGAGACAATCTATAAGATATGTAAGCGAAAATCTATAAAAGTTACAGGGATTGCAATTCTGCGATACCTATTAGCTACAGATTTCCTTATAGATTTGTAAATATTTACAGGTGTCATATACCCAACCGTATGAAATTACAGCGACCGTTTATAACTTAACAATTCGATATTTATGTTTGAAAAAATTCTTTTTTTGACTACTTTTACTGTTTTTGACAAAAGTAGAATGAATGTTGCACAAGTCAACATACTTGTTGGTATTCTTTTGGAAGAGGATGAAAATAGGTAGGTTATTAATTGTAAATTTAATAAATGGTTGTGCTTTTCTATATTATTTGTTAGAAATTTTATGAGAATCCAACTGATGAGAAGATTAAGGGGACGAGCTAAACCCATTTGATTTAACAAATAATGCGTTTCGGCAAATGTTTCGCCCTGATAAAAATTCGGTTTATCAATTAATAAACAGTTTATTGCCCCACGCTACTGAAAGACACATTTTGTCAGGAATTCCTTTCACGACAAAAGTTTTCGCAACGCTAAATTTTATTTCGACAGGATCTTACCAAAATTCTGTGGGCTGCAATTTATGGATATCTCTGTCACAAACTTCTATAAGTAGAAGCATTCATTATATATGCGAACTGATTGTGAATCATTTACTGCAACAATGGCTAAAATTTCCCATAACACCTAAAGAAAAAATTTTGTAAAAAACGGTTTTTATGAGAAGTACAATTTAAGAGAAACAGTGGGTGCCATCGACGGTACCCACGTTGACATATTGGCACCTCCAGAAACAGATGAAAATTTACCGCCCTTTGTTTATATAAATAGAAAAGGGAAACATTCTATTAACGTAATGTTAATATCAGACTCGTCATGCAAAATCCTTGCTTGCTCAGCCAGGTTTCCTGGATCTACCCACGATTGGGCTATTTGGCAAATAAGTGTCCATTTGTCACGAAGTTATTTTGAAGGAGATGTGTCGTCAAGACTTCTTAGAGATAGTGGATACCCCTTAGAACCTTGGCTGTTCACCCCATTTCTGCAGCCAGCGAATCAAACTGAGGAACAATTTAACGCTTTGTTGACAACTGGACGAAATGTTATTGAACCAACGAACGGTGTTGTTAGGCATCATGACTAACATATATGTAATCACAGCTGCCTACCCAATCCCTCTTGTATATAACGAATAATAATAAAGCCAGTTCAAGCCAAGCCGTCTTTGAATGTACAACATGGCGCAATCAAGTGTATAAATAAATAAATTTAAATTGGGTAAATTCAATAAATAAAATTAAGTACCACCCCTAAGAAATTAAAGGGTTTGGGAAGCATGGAATCAAAAGCTCCTATTGCACAAATTAGAAGGAAATGTAGCCGAAAATTGGAAACAATGGTTGCAACGGTTTGAAATATATTCAGCTGCAACAGAATTGGACAAGAAGGACGAAAGAATTCAATGTGCGCAATTATTATATTGCATAGGTGAGGAAGCTATACAAATATTTAATACTTTTTCATTTGCCGAAGCAGAAAGTAACAAAATTGATGTTCTAAAAAATAAATTTGCAAGTTTCTTCACACCGAAAAAGAACCTAACACATGAAAGATTCAAATTTTTCACGGCTAGGCAAGAAAGTGAAAAATTTGAGCAATTTATCACTGAATTGAAAAATCAAGGCGCAAAATGTGAATTTGAAAATTTAAAGAAAGAAATGATCAAAACGATGATTATAATAGGTATCAAAGATGAAGCGCTTAGAGCAAGATTATAGGAAAAAGAAGAATCAACATTGGAAAAAGTAATTGAATGCTGTGTTCAAACGGAATCATCCCGACAACAATTGAAATTAATGCAAGATAAAGAAAATAACGCAAGACAAAGAGAAAACGTTGATTTTATCAATCGGAAATTGAAATCAAACAAAGAAATGGCTCAAATGCGACATCAACAGTCCAACTTAAGACCAAGGTCAGCCAGTACCATTTCTAAAGACAGAACAATAGCACGTCAAGGGTACAGTCGAGGGACAAGTAAAGTTTTGTAATTTATGTAAAAAACAAAATCATTTTGCAAATGTTTGCAAATATAAAAACAGACGAGTACATGAAATTATTGACTACGAAATTTATAGCGAAAATTTAGTTATAGATAATGTTCACTCAATTCACCAGTATAATTATTGTGTAATTAATTTACCAATAAGTAAAAATGTTGATTTGTTTATTTCATTTAAAGTAGACACAGGTGCTAGCGTAAACATAATTTCATTAGGTGATTTATTAATGACCGAATTTGATAAAAAGAAAATTCAGAGAACTAACGAAACGCTGTTTACTTACACTGGAGAAAAAATACCAATTTTAGGTAAATGTTATTTAGATCTTAAGTTAGCTGATAAGAATTTGAAAAATGTTGAATTTTATGTTACGGATGGCAAAAGATCTTCCATATTAGGCTTAAATACTTGCATCGAATTAGGAATAGTATCATTAAATAAAAATGTATTTGTAAAGTCTAGGTGTGACTCAATTATTATAAATGATATGCAGTGCAAAAGTTTAAATTTGACTTTACCGCCTACTTAGTGGCGCTGACAACGATCGTTCCGGAAAGTTTAGTTTTGATTCATTCTCATTCTCGTTGCATACGCGCAACCTTAGTTTAGTTTTTATTTAGTTATGTTATGATTTTATGGAGCAAATAAAGTACAGTGTTTTTGTACAATTCCTTTATTAAAAAACTTATAACCACCTGAGATTTATTACTACAGCTTTAGAAGTGGGATAGAACAAATATTTAGTTTAAAAAAAAAGTGTGGTGTAACTGAATAATGAAGATAACGTTCATCAGCAATTTACTACTGAAGATTTTGTGCAATCTACAATACGGGCTTTGTCATTTCAAAATGAACTAAGATTGAATGTATCAGAAATAAAAAATATGATCCCAGAATTTAATGGAGTCAATGACGATGTAAATAATTGGTTTCGTCGCATCGAGACCGTTCGAGATAATTACCAAGTGGATCAAAAAGTTTTAGTTATTACGATTATTGGCAAATTAACAGGCCGTGCCTTAGATTGGTTTCATTCAAAACCCGAACTCGTTGCTGTTTCATACGAGGAACTCAAATTGCGAATGGTTGAAATGTACGGACAGAAAGAAAGTGCATTCGAATTACGTCGCAAAATAGAAAAGTGCAAATTTAGAAGAACTGACGATTTTAGCGATTATTATCACAAGAAAATTCTGTTAGCCAATCGACTCAAATTAAGCGACGGCGAAACGATTGAATACTTAATTGACGACATTGAAGATTGTAACTTAAAAACGCAGGCCGGATGAAGTGTTTTACTTCGTTAAGTGATTTACTTGTTCTTACGACACAAGTGACCTCGAATATTAGTAAAGAAAAATCAGTTGATGCTAAGGATAGTAAGGAACCGAATTTTCCAATGAATGCAGCGTCGAGTATGGATAAGAATATTAGATGTTTCAATTGTAATGGATTGGGACATTATTCAAGCGACTGCCGAAAACCCAGAAGGCAAAGAGGGTCATGTTATGAGTGCGGGGACCTACAACACCAAATTTCTGCATGTCCTAGACGACGCCAAGGATTCAACTTTAGCAATAACAGTCCACCCACGACTTCTCTGGTCGATGCTCCAGAAGAAACAGCGTTATCACCATTCGTAATCACCATAAGTTAGATAAGTACAATTTTACATTAGAAGGCATTATTGATAGTGGTAGCCCTGTTTCGCTTATTTCGTCAAACTTTGTTATGCCAATTCATTTAAAACCTTACGAAGTTAAATGTAATTATGTCGGTATAAATAATTCGCCGTTAACGATTTTAGGCATTTATGAAGATTTTATTTGCATAGAGGGACACCACTGTAGTATTGTCTTCTCAACGGTGCAACTCTCAATCGCGGGAAGGATTGGCGCATATTCTCGCGCATACGCCGTTTTAGTCTAGCAGCTTATTGTTCCCGCAAAATCAGACAATTTGATTACCTAACCTGAATTTGGTCTTTGTGTTTGTGTTTACGATTTAAAAGATATTAATAGGAATTTTAAACATATTAATAAAAACAAATTGATTATATGGCGTCACAATTAATAAGTTTGTAAATTTTATATTTTTTATGTATGTGTGAGTTTATACTTTTTTTATTAAAATTTTTTTTTTCCATAATATATTTTTTATATTCTACTACCTGGTTATCATTGTACTATAAAACCAACATTTTTTTTTGTTATGAGCATTATAGTAATAAATTATTCGATTCAATTAAATATTTTGGACAATGACAGCTCAATTTAATCTTACAAAAACATGCTAATTTCAGTTTTTAAACAATTTCGATTGTATTGCGTTCTCAATTAGTTATAATAAAATTTTAAGTTATCCATTCTGATGTTAAAATTGTGATATGACAAAATATTTTGAAGTGCTGTATGGTAATATGTAATATAACCAAAAAAATTAGATGCTACAAAAAAAATGAAGTCGGCTCTGTACACATTACGTCCCTGTTGCTATACCGAAATGGCGTCTATAAGGTCAACAAATTTAAGTCTCCCACTTGCACTGCTGTGTGATTTCATGTTGTGATATCTTTGCATATACTGGCATATACGTATATGTATCTTTGATGCTGATAATACAAAAGATAATAAAAGTGCAACTGTTTTTGAGCAACACTGAACAAGATCTACGGAAATATGGGAGAAAAATCAGCAAAAATGTGTCGAATTTGTTTAATAGAAATAGTAGAAACCGAGCAATATTACTTTCTGAATAACCACAGCAAGTTAATGCTGCAATTCAAATTGTTGAACTTTCTACCAAAGATTGTAAGTACAACAATGGTTCAACTGATTATATTTTACCGAATAACATAAACTTTCTTACAGGATCTAAGCATTACACCAAATCCAATTGCTTGTAACAGTTGTATGATTGCTATCGAAGAAATATATGAATTCAAGCAACTCTGTATACAAACCGAAACGACTGTAAGAAACTTAGGTATAATTAAAGAGAACTTGCCAGCCAATAACATTAATGTCGAACTTACAAAATTGGAAATCATCAGCGATAACTACTTGGAAATCAATAAGGATTTGCCTGTAAGCCTTGAGGAACCTTCTAAAACAAAACTGTATTATTGCTACAACTGCAATTTCAATGCTAACAAAAAGACTATTTTAATTCGACACCTGCAAGTGCAACACACCGACAGAAAACCATTTAAATGCAATGTGTGTGATTACTGTTGTACCACCAACTCCGTTTTAAAAATTCATGTGCTTAAGCACACTGGTGAAAAACCATTTAAATGCAGTGTATGTGATTACTGTACTAACCGAATGGATACTTTAAAAACACATGTGTATAAACACACATTTGACAAACCATTTACATGCAGTATATGTGATTACTGCTATACCACAAAATGGAGTTTAAAAGTGCATATGTATGAGCACACTGGTGAAAAACCATTTAAATGCAACATATGTGATTACTGCTGTACCACCAAATCGAATTTAAAAAAGCATATGCATAGGCACACTGGTGAAAAACCATTTAAATGCAATATATGTGATTACTGCTGTACCACCAAATCGAATTTAAAAAAGCATATGCGTAGGCACACTGGTGAAAAACCATTTAAATGCAATATATGTGATTACTGCTGTACCACCAAATCGAATTTAAAAAAGCATATGCGTAGGCACACTGGTGAAAAACCATTTAAATGCAATATATGTGATTACTGCTGTACCACAAAATGGGGTTTAAAAGTGCATATGTATGAGCACACTGCTGAAAAACCATTTAAATGCAATATATGTGATTACTGCTGTATCACCAACTCGGATTTAAAAAAGCATATGCGTAGGCACACTGGTGAAAAAGCATTTAAATGCAATATATGTGATTACTGCTGTATCACCAACTCGGATTTAAAAAACCATATGCGTAGGCACACTGGTGAAAAAGCATTTAAATGCAATATATGTGATTACTGCTGTACCACCAAATCGGGTTTAAAAATGCATATACATACACACACTGGCGAAAAACAATTTAAATGCAGTATATGTGATTACTGCTGTACCACCAAATCTAATTTAAAAAAGCATATGCGTAGGCACACTGGTGAAAAACCATTTAAATGCAATATATGTGATTACTGCTGTACCACCAAATCGAATTTAAAAAAGCATATGCGTAGGCACACTGGTGAAAAACCATTTAAATGCAATATATGTGATTACTGCTGTACCACCAAATCGAATTTAAAAAAGCATATGCGTAGGCACACTGGTGAAAAACCATTTAAATGCAATATATGTGATTACTGCTGTATCACCAACTCGGATTTAAAAAAGCATATGCGTAGGCACACTGGTGAAAAAGCATTTAAATGCAATATATGTGATTACTGCTGTACCACCAAATCGGGTTTAAAAATGCATATACATACACACACTGGCGAAAAACAATTTAAATGCAGTATATGTGATTACTGCTGTACCACCAAATCTAATTTAAAAAAGCATATGCGTAGGCACACTGGTGAAAAACCATTTAAATGCAATATATGTGATTACTGTAGCAGCCAAATGGTTTATTTACAAAACCATATACGTAGACACACTCTTGAAAAAACATTTAAATGCGATATATGTGATTACTGCAGTACCACCAAATTGTGTTTAAAGCAGCATACTCGTAAGCATACTGAATAATAATAATAATGATTGAAATTAAATACTTTGCATAATTTGCAAATCATATGTGGGCGAAACTTTTCTGTGCGACCTTCTAATTACATTAGCCTACTAAAACGTTAATTATTTGCATTATCACAAAAAAACAGTGACGTGTAACATTAAAGTATTTGATTTAGTCGTTGAGGTAAAGAATTCTATAAAGGCGAATTCAATATATTTGCTGAGATTTTGTTCAGTACGAACTTAACATCCGACTGTTACTGTTTCGCGCGACCTTGTAGTTGATAAGCGAGTTTATTCATTTATCTTGCAATGGCAGTTTCTGTTAACATTTGTACATAAAAAAAATGATCTTTTTTCCTTTTGTAATAAGAATTAATAGTGCACGTAATTGTTAAAAAATTGTGGTGATACAGATGTGGCATTAATGGAAATGGAAAATTTGAAGCGCTATATATCGTATTTGTGTAAAAGTTAGAGATAACTGAAGAATTCATATTGTGTATATTGACAGTTTTGAAGAAAAACGTATTAGTTAAATTATAGTTTTAGGAATTAAATACATTTTTACTTTTATATTTTAATTTAATTATACTTTTAGTTTCAATTTTCTTAAGTTGTAGGCTATGATTAATAAGACTTAGCAGCAATCAAATTTTGTTTGATTTTTTGTAGTATCTGATCTTAATTTCTAACAAAAGTGTTTTTCTTTGTTCCTTAACAATTTGTGATGCCTTTTCCGAAAAAAAGACCATAGTAGAAAAAATCCGTTTTTTAAATACTACAAATTTGTTTTTTCTAAAACTGAACGGTTTAAATTTTGGCACAAAAATGTTTTATAATCACCCCAAGAACGTGAAATGTCCGTGTACAGCAAAATCAAATGTATTCGTTTAATAAATGTCTTAACAATTCATTTGGAGAATGTTACGTTGGCGTTGAATAAAATACAATTTTGGAAAGTAAAATAAAATGGTTTTGAAAATAAATAATTTTGGTTCTTTAAAGACATTCTTTTGTAGTTTTCTTAGAATACCGTACAACATTAATGTCTATTAGTTTTAAATTAAACGGCGGTGGGCTGTTACAAATTTTTAGAAATGGTACAACGGGGTTTGAACCACGGACCTTTCATCATTCATTGGCGTTATGGGAGACCTTGGGAAGACCATTGGATACATTACACCACGGCTGATTGCGTGTAAATTTCTTAGTTAAATAAGTATCACTAACGTACATTTTTTAATGTTTGAAACTTTAATAAGCAAATTTTTTTTATGCAAAACAAATTGGCTTTACATTTTTTTAACTTATAGAACAAAATTATAAAAAACTTGTAAAGTTGAAGACCTATGTACGACATTTCAATTTCTCCGCACATAGCTAAGATTGTTTAAGCACAAAAAAAGCATAGTTATTAAGGATATATTTTACTTATAAATTTATTAATATTTTTTAAGAATTAAGTTTAAAGACATTCTAATAACTAATTGCATTTTAAGTGCTTATCCATTTTACTGTTGATAGATGTCTAAAAATTTAACGACAAAGCCTTTACCAGTGGTGCCAGATGGGGAGAGTTGAAAATACCTAGACACCTTTCCGAAAATTTCTTAGAATTCCTTAGATTTTTTTAAAATTTTTCACTGCTGTTTTAAGAGGGCCGTTTATATACTGTGTTTCTGTTATAAATATACAATGGCGCTGCTATCGCTTTAATATAATTTTTAATACGCTAACAAAATTCAAAACACTAGATGGCTATAAACAAGCAGATAACTTTTTGCTACTTTTATTACGTACCTTTGACTAGTATTCGGTAGATGGCATTACCTCAGGTTACTAACAGTTGAATAATACAATTAATCTAGTAATATGATATATGCTGATTATCAAAACTATAAAACACGATAATAAATTTTTCTTTGGTTTGTTTTATGTTATACAAAATAAAAGGATTCTTTGAAAAATTTGAGTAAATTGCTAGTAATATAACACGTGTTGTTTAAACGTAGTATTGATAAGAACAGGTAAAAACACTTCCAAACAAATTTGTCCCTGAAATCGTAAGAGCTTGAATTGAAAGTGGTAAAAAATGCATCGATTCTTTTTACATAATAGAAAAAATTAAAAAAGAGAACAGAAAAAAGACACTCAAGAACATGAATCAGTTGCAATAAATAACCTGTTTAAATTAATTCATAAATTATCAGGTTTTTCTATATTCTATTAATTTTAAAATGTTTTCATTTTTTGACACGAATTTTTTATTTTTAAAAGACTTAAAGTCAAAGTTACAAACACAAAACGTATGCTCTAAATATAAATGCAGATTAATTTTTTCTTAAAGCTTTTTAGAAACTTTCTAGTAATTTTGACTAAAACAGTAACGCTGTTAATATAATTTCTAGAATCAATACTAAAATGATCTAGTACTGCCAATGTTTGATATAATTAATTTTGAAAAATACTAATAGTTTGAATAAGTTCGTTTAATGTAACTACAGAATATTTTTTTAAAAGTGAAAAACGATACTGTATAGTGTGTGTTAGACAATCATTAATCACAATTTTTTGTTTCAAGTGATCCCTTTTCTTTAAAATAAATTATAAAAAGATCTTTATTATCTATCCAATGAAAAGATTTGTACTTTATCTTATACCATGAATGAATAATTTTCTGAAAAATCAACTTATACACAGGCTCTTTGATACAGCCTTGCGAGGCTGTATCAAAAAGCCTCAGCTCTCACGGATGTATTCCTTCATATTAAAAATGCCAAAAATCAGTAAGCGTTTTAGCACCTAAGTATTTTAACTAATCGCCATATAGCATCAAGATGTCAAACAATTTAAAAGTAAAGTAAAACTGTTAACGTCCTTAGTTTTTAGTTTACTATTTAATTTTCAGTTTTAGATTAAAAATGTAAGCTTTAGGATGTAAATTTGAAATTTAATACTCACATTGAACATAAAAAGTGTTTTTCATTTTTGGTTTATATAGTCAGAAATAATTTAAAAAAATCAAGTCTTATAATTTATAATTATTGACTAAAGGCGGAAAGAAAAAGTGTGTTTTGTTTTATGTGCAATGTAATTCGTAAAAGGTTTATGTTTACAAATGATTGTGAGGCAGGACGTGTCTTATTGCTTTTAACGATAGATGCGCGCGAACAGCTATTTGCAAACACACGTCTACAACAGTATAAATAAAATCAGTGCTATTTGTCAACGACGTGACGGTTATGATCTAGACAAGGAAAACACGTTCGCCATCTCATGCATAAAAACGCAACTAAAGGTTGAATCAGTTGAATGTCTTATATGATTAGTCAATGCACAGTGTGGTCAATGCTACAATTTACAAGGTCTGCCATCTGTCGACAATTTTAAAAAATCGGCGGGTTTAACTTCCGTATTCCTTTTTTAATAGGGAGTTATCGCACTGGTCCTGCTAGCGCTAACGTAACGCTAATATCACATAAACCAATACGGTACTTCATATAACGGGTCGGTTATATTTTTAGTTATCGCAAATTTTTACGTTAACGTAAACTTAACCTTAAAATTATTCTTTTTATAATTACTAGTAACAATGGAAGATTTAGTAAAATTAATGCAGTTTGAAGCACCTGAAGATGAAGTATTAGATACTATGTTACTTATTAATGCGAAGACCTAAAAGGATAAGGGCTGAGCAGTATGGAAGGTTCAACTTAGATGGTATGCAGTGTTGTAAATAGATAATTTTTAAATTATATAGATACAGATAAATTTTTTTTGTTTCAAAAATTATCTAGTATTAGATAATAGATAAACTATTCAAACTTTATATAGATAACAGATAATAGATGAAATAACCTAGGTAGTAATGAAACGATAGATGGAGTTCATTTGAAGAACTATTATGGAATGTGGGAAATTACTGAAGAAAAACATACATATTGTAACTTGAATTTTACGGGACACTGGATTTTTTATAAATTTTATTTAAATAATTTAAATAAAAAATTATATATATATATATACAGATACAATGATACATATAATTTATATATTTTTTGATTGTATCTAGATACATATAAATAGATAAAAAATATGAATCTAGATTAATTTATCTATATAAATTTATATAGATAATTTACAACACTGATGGTATGTCTGCTGAAGACATAAATTCAATTTTCGATTTGAGAAAAATGTTTTAGCTAGAGCTAGCCTTTCTAAATCATCTAAATATGTAAAAAATAAATATAACTACAACATAAACTATAATCGCTTAAAAATTGTTTTAATACTCTACGAAAATAAATGATTTGAAGTTAGCGTAAATGTTTAAATTGAACTATTTGAAGCAATTTGAAGTTCGTGTACAATTTGAATTTAGCGTACGTTACGATATTTCAGAAAATTTAGCGGAATCCGATAAATATTTAGCGTTACGGTATTTTCTGCACATGCGTCTTTAGTACAAATTTGAAATAACGTTAGCGTTAGCGTTACCGGAACCAGTGCGATAAGTCCCTAATGACAACTATCAAAAAGTTAAAAGTAAAGCTGCGTTGCATTGAACACTGCCAAAGTTCTGTGGTATGGCAGACACTTCTAGCTACCTTTGATGTTGATTGGCTTTGCAACGTTGATAGGGTTGACAGTATAAAAGATAATAAAAGTGTAACTGTTTTTGAGCAACACTGAACAAGATCTACGGAAGTATGGGAGAAAAATCAATAAACATTTGTCGAATTTGTTCAGCAGAAATAGTAGAAACCGAGCAGTATTACTTTCTGAATAACGACAATAAGTTAATGCTACAATTCAAATTGTTGAACTTTCTACCAAAGATTGTAAGTACAACTTGTTATGTGTTGTTAAGTAATAATTTATTTATAATTTGTAACACTTTATTTTAGTTTATAAGTATAACGTTTACATATAAGATGATTATTTATCTAAGTTAGATTTTATACTGCCTTAAGATTTAACCCTTATTCCCCACCCCTTAACATTCGTTTTGTAGTGTGTGTGGCCTATGCAACATCTCCCATTTTTTTTTCAAGAAAAGAAAACTAACAGACAACAAAAATAAATTACAATTCATACTCTCTTAAATAACTAGGTAATCTGGTAATACGTTTAGGTCTCGTTTTAAAAAAGTGATTATTTTCATTCTTACAAACTAAATCAGAATTTTCTACATTAACATCTCCTTCGGTTACAGATTTAAAATTAGGACTAAATCTACTCTCTGCCTCCTCAGGAACCTCAAGATCTTTTGTATTTAAATTATATTCAAGCAACTCATCAAATATTTTATCCTTAAGTTCCTGAGTGAGGTTTATTTTATGTAAGTATTTTTTATTTCTAAAAATGTTATTATTTGTAGAATAAGGCATAACATTAAAAGATCTAGGCCTATCATCTATTCCAACTACTCTTCCTGGTTCCCATTTTTTAGTTTTTTCATTTTGAATCATTACTTCGTCATTAACATTAATATGTGTTCTCTGTTTTGCTGTGCGGTCATAATACTGTTTTTGTTTATGTTGTTTATTTAAAAGTAAATAATTGTAGTTATTGGTATGTTTCATTGGATATAATAAATTTGAATGTATTGGTAACTGACTTCTTAATCGTCTTCCATACAAAAGTTGTGCAGGTGACGGTTGATTATAACTAAGAGGTGTATTTCTGTATTCTAATAATGTGAGATATATGTCTTTACCACTGTGTAATGCCTTTTTAAGTAATTTTTTTTATAGTTTGTACTTGTCTTTCTATGAATCCAATGGATTGAGGATATACTGGAGAACTTGTTTTGTGTATAATTTCCCATTCGGAAATAAATTTTTCTAATTCTATCGAACTAAATTGTGGGCCATTATCTGTATACAGTATCTGTGGCCTACCATGTCTACAAAAAATAATTTTTAAACATTCAATGATTTTATGGCTTGTTGTTGAATTGTTACAACATACAACTTCAGGAAATTTAGAATACATGTCTACGATTAATAAGTGTTGTTTATCGTTAAAATAAAACAAATCTGCTGCTACGCATTCCCAAGGTATGCGAGGTAATTCTCTTTTAATTAATGGTTCTTTTACATGACTGTTTTTGAAGACAAGACATGACATACACGTTTTAATTTTATTAGTTATTTCAATTATATAATTAGGCCAATAAACATATTCTCGAGCTCTACTTATTGTTTTTTCTAAACCCGTGTGAGTGTAATGCAGTTTATTCAATACTTCTTTACGAAGAGTTTTTGGTATGACAAATTTGTTACCTAACATCACACAATTATTTATAATGCTCAAATTGTCCCTATGTTTATAGTAAGATTTTACAAAGTCTTTTATTAATTCACGTCGATTTGGCCAACCAAAAGTAATTAATTTTTTAACTTCCTTTAATTCTTCGTCCATTTCTGTTTCAACTTGTACTTTTTGTAGAAAAGGATCACTTATTATTTTTGAATATTGTATTAAATTAATTTGACTTTTTATTTCATTTTCTATAATTTGAAAATTTTTGTCATTATAACTGGACCTTGACAAAGTGTCAGCTGTGTATAATAATTTTCCCGGTTTAAATTTTACTTCAAAGTCATACTGTTGTAAAGTTATTCGCATACGTTGTAATCGCAGTGGACATTTTTCTAGCGGCTTTTGAAAAATAATTTTTAGGGGTTTATGATCTGATTCTACAACAATTTTTTTTCCAAAAAGATATTGGTGGAATTTTTGACACCCGAACGTTATCGCTAGTGTTTCTTTTTCGATTTGAGAGTACCCTTTTTGAGTATCATTTAGAGATTAAGAGGCGTAAGCTATTGGTTGTTCTTCTTGTAACAAAACTGCTCCTAAACCATCTTTAGAACTGTTAAGAGTTTTTACAGGATTATAGTAATTTAAAACTGGACTGTTAGTTAGAAATTTTTTTAATTCATTAAATTCTAAATCATGATTCCACGACCACGTCCATTCGTTATTTTTCTTTAATAAAGTTCTCAAATTAACTGTTTTTTAGACAGATTAGGAATAAATTTGCCTAAGTATGTAACCATACCTAAAAATCTAGACAATTCTTTTTTATCTTTTGGTAAGGGAATTTTATCGTTTGCTTTAATTTTATCTTCATCAACTTTAATTCCTTCAGCACTGAATATGTGACCTACGTACTTAACTTCTTTAACTAAAAATTTGCATTT
This sequence comes from Aquatica leii, assembly GCA_035610365.1. NCBI lineage: Eukaryota > Metazoa > Arthropoda > Insecta > Coleoptera > Lampyridae > Aquatica > Aquatica leii. Next base: position 15,059,359 of record CM069438.1, read on the forward strand.
GTCTCTGTTAAATTTAATACCTTTTTCCTTAGCTACAGTCAGTACTTGTTTGAGAATTTTGTTGTGCTCTAATATTGTTGGAGCGTAAATTAGAATGTCATCTACATATATTCTTACTCCATTCAAATTTTGAAAAATTTCGGAAAAAATTCTATAAAAAATTTCCGGCGCGTTAGTTAAACCAAAAGGTAATCTATTAAATTTATATCTGCCTAAAGGAGTTACAAAAGTAGTCAATTTTGAAGCATTATTTGATAGTGGTATTTGCCAAAAACCTTTATTCGCATCTAAAGTTGAAAAAAATTTTGCATCTTTCATTTCGCGTGTAATTTCCTCAAAAGTTGGTAATGGGTAGTATTCTCTACACAAATAATTATTTAAATTGCGTGGATCTAAGCAAATTCTAATACCGTCATTAGCTGATTTTTTTACAATTGTTATTGGGTTAATAAATTCCGTTGGTTCAGTTATTTTACTTATGATATTATCCCTTAACATACGATTTAATTCATTTTTTAACGGTTCCATTAAACTAAAAGGTATTTTCATACAGGCTGATATTGAAGGTACATAATTTCCCTTTAAATAAAATTCGCAGGGTGTACATTTAATTTTACCGACACCTGTAAATAATGTATTAAATTTCTCTATCATTTGTGAAGAATTATTTTCAGTATTATCGACCTCACACAAATCATTAATATCTGCAATTTTTAGTATGTTTAATTTATATATCGCCGGTAACCCTATTATAGGATTCGCTTTATAATCGGTTTTAATTATGTGAAATTTCAGATTAAATATCGTACCATTAAAAGAAATTTCTAAAAAACAAGAACCAGTAACTGTTAATCTGTTACCCTCAAAATTTCTTACGTTTAAATTCTCTTGGCTTAAAAGAATAGGTAGGTATATTTAATTGATTCAAAATATGTTCCGGAATTACATTAATACTTGCACCTGTGTCAACTTTAAATTTAATTATTTGATTTATACAGTTAAATTTTACTTCTACAAACCATTCATTTGGAACATCATCGTTAGTAGCTATGGTGGCTAAAACGTAATCATCGTTTTCTGTTTCATTTATATCGATATTATTAATTGCACCTGGTACTGATTTACAACAAATTGGTAGATGATTGCGTTTTCCACATTTTGTACAGATTCTGTTAAATGCAGGACATTGATTAATTAAATGTGTACGTCCACATCTATAACAATTATTGATTGATTTTACAAAATATTGATTTTGTTGGTACCTGTTTTTATAAATCGTATTATTTAATTGGGGCATTTTCTTTCCATTGACGTTTTGGCGGTTGTTGAAGACCACATGGTCTTTTGGATGATTTTGATTTGTTCCGATCGATCATCGTTATTTTTATTTAGAATTTCTTTAATATGTTTTTCAGTTCTTTCCGCAGTCCTACATATCTCTAATGCTTTATTTAAATTTAAATTGGTTTCACTTAAAAGTCTGTCTTTAATTTTAGAATTCTTAATTCCGCAGACAATACGATCTTTTATCAAGTCGTCACGCATATTACCAAAATAAAAATTTGATGCTATTTTCTTTAATGTATTGTAAAATTCGGTGACTCTTTCACTTTGAGATTGCACACAAGTGTTGAATTTATGCCGTTCGACACTGACATTGCTCTTTGGTATAAAATAAGCTTCGAATTTCTTGACTACTTCTTTGTAATCCATTTACTTGTTCCATCTAAATTTTCATAAATTTCTCTGGTTTCCTCACCTACACAGTGTAGTAAACAAGCTGCTTGTACTTCTGAGGACTGTCTTTCTTTAGCGCCCGTTGCTGTTAAGTACAATTCAAACGCCTTAATAAATTTCTTCTATTGCGATCCCAAATCACCATCCATGAACATCGGGTTGGGTTGTTTTGAAAAATCCATTATTTATACGTCAATCCACTTATTTTACTTGTTAATTTATTTAATTAGTTGTATTTTATATTTCCTTTTATTTAATTTGTGGATAATTTTCACACTTTATTTTAACCACGTGGTGCACCTTTTCTTTTTCTTTTTTTTTAAATTTTGGAAGCTCTACTTCTTTTTAAACCGACTGCGCCATGTTATGTGTTGTTAAGTAATAATTTATTTATAATTTGTAACACTTTATTTTAGTTTATAAGTATAACGTTTACATATAAGATGATTATGTATCTAAGTTAGATTTTATACTGCCTTAAGATTTAACCCTTATTCCCCACCCCTTAACATTCGTTTTGTAGTGTGTGTGGCCTATGCAACACAACTTATTATATTCTACCGAGTAACATAAACTTTCTTACAGGATCTAAGCATCACTCCAAATCCAATTGCTTGTAACAGATGTATGGTTGCTATTGAAGAAATATATGAATTCAAGCAACTCTGTATAGAAACCGAAACGACTGTTAGAAACTTAGGTATAATTAAGGAGGAGTTGCAAGCTAATAAAATTAAAGTCGAACTTTCAAACTTACAAGTCATCAGCAATAACTACTTGGAAATCAATAAGGATATACCTGTATGTTTTAAGGAACCTTCTAAAACAAAAGTATATTATTGCTACAACTGCAATTTTAGTGCTAACAAAAAGACTATTTTAATTCGACACCTGCAAGTGCAACACACCGACAGAAAACCATTTAAATGCAATGTGTGTGATTACTGTTGTACCACCAACTCCGTTTTAAAAATTCATGTGCTTAAGCACACTGATAGAAAACCATTTAAATGCAATATATGTGATAACTCCTGTACAACCAAATTCGGTTTAAAAGTACACATGTATAAGCACACTGGTGAAAAACCATTTAAATGCAATATATGTGATTACTGCTGTACTACGAAATTGGCTTTAAAAGTGCATATGTATAAGCACACTGGTGAAAAACCATTTAAATGCAATATATGTGATTACTGCTGTACTACGAAATTGGCTTTAAAAGTGCATATGTATAAGCACACTGGTGAAAAGCCGTTTAAATGCAACATATGTGATTACTGCTGTACCACCAACTCTGATTTAACAAAGCATATGCGTACGCACACTGGTGAAAAACCATTTCAATGCAATATTTGTGATTACTGCTGTATCACCAACTCTGATTTAAAAAAGCATATGCGTAAGCACACTGGTGAAAAACCATTTAAATGCAACATATGTGATTACAGCTGTACCACCAGATTTGGTTTAAAACTGCATATACATAAGCACACTGGTGAAAAACCATTTAAATGCAATATATGTGATTACTGCTGTACTACGAAATTGGGTTTAAAAGTGCATATGCATAAGCACACTGCTGAAAAGCCATTTAAATGCAACATATGTGATTACTGCGGTACCACCAACTTTCTTTTAACAAGGCATATGCGTACGCACACTAGTGAAAAACGATTTCAGTGCAATATATGTGATTACTGTTGTAACCAAGTGGCAAATTTAAACAAGCATATGCGTAGACACAATGGCGAAAAATCGTTTAAATGCAATATATGTGATTACAGCAGTATAGACATGCCTCATTTAAAAGTGCATATGTATACGCACACTGGTGAGAAACCATTTAAATGCAATATATGTGATTACTGCTGTACTTCCAAATGTTTTTTAAAAATGCATATGTATAAGCACACTGGTGAAAAGCCATTTAAATGCAACATATGTGATTACTGTGGTACCACCAACTCTCTTTTAAGAAACCATATGCGTACGCACACTGGTGAGAAACCATTTCAGTGCAATACATGTGATTACTGTGGTACCACCAAATCTCTTTTAAGAGACCATATGCGTACGCACACTGGTAAGAAACCATTTCAGTGCAATATATGTGATTACTGTTGTAACCGAAAGGGAAATTTAAACACGCATATGCGTAGACACAATGGCGAATATATGTGATTACTGCAGTATAGACATGCTTCTTTTAAAAGTGCATATGTATACGCACACTGGTGAGAAACCATTTAAATGCAACATATGTGATTACTGTAGCAACCGATTGTATCTTTTAAAAAAGCATATTCGTAAGCATACTGGCGAATAACGATTGAAATTAAATAGTTCGCGTAATTTGCAAATGACGTGGGCGAAACTTTTCTGTGCGACCTTCTAAAAACATTGGTGTAGTAAAACGTCAATTAATGTATTACTACAAAAAACAGTGACGTAACATTAAAGCATTTAATTTAGTCGTTGAGTGAAGGATGCTATAGAGGCGAATTCAATATAGTGTAGGGAAATTACTGTTATTTTTAAATTTAGCGCTGCAACTACTCCATCTTGTACTAAATAAGCATGCGCCAGTTAAGTGGTACAAGCGCGTTTTGTTTGAGGAACCAGTCGGTCGGCAATACTCTCATCGTTTAGATGTAAGAGTGCCGAGTTTTTTTTGTGTTTATTGTTAATTATATTTTTTATGTAATAAAGTGTTATTTTTTGTGCAACTTAAACTGTTTTAGTTATAATACCCTACAAATTTTCTCAGAAGTGGGATAAATAAACTCATTATTAGTGATTACTTCAGTGTTAGCATTGTGTTAGTAATTTAGTAAAACGGAAATCGGCCATCTTGAAAAGAAAAAACGTGTTCGGTTAGTGTGTCGGGTTTTAATCTTATATGTAACTTCTTAATAATCATGGAAAACAATAGTGCTAGTGGTAGTGCATCGCCAATACCTGAAAATGCACCACTTTTGACAAATTTTAATATTAGCTTGGGAGAATATGTGGCGGCTACGGTGCAAGCATTGCAGCTCCAACAACAGAAACAAGTTTCTACGTCGGAATTAACAGCATTGCTACCCACATTTGAAGGGAATAGTTATGAAAACATCGAGGCATGGATTGAACGCATTCGAACTGTTGAATGGTTTAATGAAAAAGTTTGAGTCCAGAAGATGGCGTCGCAACGAAAAATTTTCAAATTATTTTAATGAAAAGATTAATTTAGGTAATAAACTGAATATGTCGGAACCAGATTTAATTAGTTATTTGATTGACGGCTTTGATAATCCTATCTTACAATCACAAGCCAAAATGAAACAGTTTCGAACACTGACGGAATTATTAGGAGTAATGTCGGAGATATCGCTCGATGAACGATTTTATCAACAAGCATTTCAACGAAGATCCCATCCTGTTTCAGTTTCAAGTGGGTACAGTAATAGAAACCTTGGTGAGGCCTCAACGACGCGTACTACTCGAGGTTTTGGTAATAGTGTACCGAGTTTTAGTGCCAGTAGTGCTAGCATACGTTGTTTTAACTGTAATGAGTTCGGTCATTTCTCTACATCTTGTTCAAAGCCGTTACGTCAGCGTGGATCGTGTTTTAAGTGTGGGAATATGGGACATAAAGACATTGATTGTCCAAGTCGAAAGCAGCAGCAACAGTTTAGTTCAAGAACCTCCAATGGACAAAATCAACAAAGTGGCAACAGTGCGCTGTTAGTGCAACCGCAACCGGTCAACATCGCTCCAGCATACACTGTCAAATTTAAAATGGTGGTTAATGGTATTTACGTGAGTACAGATACTGTGATAGATTCGGGAAGTCCAATTTCTTTTATATCGGAAAAACGCATTCCTTTATGTACATTGCAACCGTATGATAATAAATTGCAATTAACTGGAATTAATGATAGCCCTTTAAAAATATTAGGTCTCCTTAAGCAAAAGGTTAGAATCAATGATATTAGCTTAGATTTAGATCTTTATGTTGTAGATTTTAAAACGATGAATTGTGATTGTGTTATTGGTCGGGATGTATTGTCACGATTCGACATAGAAGTAGTTTTAGGACCGAAAGTTATTATTAGGCACTCGGCTATGCCTTCTACATCAAATAGTTTCACTTTTAACGAGATTATGTTGATTGATGTGTGTAATGAGCAACTAGAAAATCAGATAAACGTAAACGAAAATTTACCTTTTGATCTCAAACAAGATGTTCATGATCTGCTTATTTAAAATAGTTACACAGCTGTAGAAAAACCATTAGAACCTAGTGTTAAGTACGAAATGGAAGTTCAGTTGGTAGCCAATCATACTCCATTTGCTTTTAGACCTCGACGATTGTCATATATTGTGATGTAACCCACTCGCGTTTGAAATTTAAAACCCGCGAACAAACAAAAAGTAGCGACATCTCGCCGTGGCTGTGATCGTCTAGTTAACCCCCCCCCCTTCTGCCTACGTTGTGTTAAGTTCGTTATACACTGCTTACTCTCGATATGCGGGAAGGCTGTTGTAGGTTAAATAAAACACACAATAAAAAAAATGAATCGTAATTTTTATTCGAGTTTAACTCTAAATTTTAACCGAGACCGTGCCTGTTCGGTGGGACCCGTCGTAGGAGGGGAAGAACAGAGCGAAGAAACCCCTCCGGTCCTTGAACTGAATGAAAATGTAAAATCAATACATAATTTAGGTTGATAAAACAATTGGCTTGTAATCAAAACTATTAACACACGTCGTAAAGCAAGGACATCTCAAATTACAGTAAATTAGACAAATAAACAGACCTGATAACAGATTTAAATACCAACACATATAAACACGTGCACAAACATCATCATTTTAAACTGAAGACGTGTTAGACAATCGGCGCCCCCGCCAATGGGCACTGGGGTCCTGGTTACGAATCAACCCAGCTAAAGTTGAAAGTTTGGAACAACAAGTAAGGCCAAAAACATATAGGTAAAATCAATAATGCACATAATAAAAGTAATACATAAACAAGTAAACGAAAATGTAGGGCCCCATAACATGGAAGCAACCTACCGCGACTTTAATACATATATCGAAGCAGGCACCTGTCTATACCATAGACTTAGGATACGCTACTTCACAAAAATCATACACAGGGTCCTCATAGTATGAGAACTACCTGCAGCCGTTCGTTGTTGTCCAGTCACGGTAGAAAAATATTAGATTTACATTCTACAAGGCAATACACACAAAGGTCTTTATATCCGTTATCAAACCTCTTATGATCACCATCAATAGGTAACTGTTACGACAAAAAAAAGTATGTCCAAGCTTTGATCGACGTTTGTATCATCAAACTATAAACAACAACAAAAAACAAACAAATTATTACGATACTTTTGAATTAAAATCAAGGATGAACATTTTGAAATTATTATTTATAGTGTAAAAAAAAAATAACTCAATAAATTAGTGCCAATTGTTTCTAAAACCTATGATACGTACACAAATAACATAGCAAAAACAAATAAGCTAGAAATATGAATAGCGTCCTTTTGACAACAAAGGAATTATTACGTAACGGGTAAAACACACGCCCCTTGCATTTGATAACATTTAAATTTACGGATACAATGGTAAGTTACTGATGCTACATTCCTAATCCTCAATGTTTCATACAAAATCATACACGCTAAACGAAGTTATTGAAATGGCAAACAAATAAAAACGTTAAATTGGATTTCGCCCGAAGCGTCCTTTTTAAAACAAAGAACTGTTAGTACACGCCTCCTACAGTTTCACAATGTTTAAACGTAAAAATAAACGGTTAATTATTGTAGTTATAGTTCTAATTCTAAATGTTTTGTACAAAACTACACATGCTAAATGAAGTTATTAAAATTGTCAAACAAAGAGACGATAAATCTCAATTTCATCCGAAGCGTCCTTTTTAAAACAAAGAACAGTTAATACACGCCCCTTTACAGTTGCATAATGTTTAAACGTAAAAATAAACGGTTAATTATTGTAGTTACCGTTCTAATTCTAAATGTTTTGTACAAAACTACGCAAGCTAAATGAAGTTATTAAAATTGTCAAACAAAGAAACGATAAATCTCAATTTCATCCGCAGCGTCCTTTTTAAAACAAAGAACAGTTAATACACGCCCCTTTACAGTTGCATAATGTTTAAACGTAAAAATAAACGGTTAATTATTGTAGTTACAGTCCTAATTCTAAATGTTTTGTACAAAAACTACACATGCTAAATGAAGTTATTAAAATTGCCAAACAAAGAAACGATAAATTTCACTTTCATCCGAAGCGTCCTTTTTACAGCCACGCCCAAGCATTCTTATATTTAAATTTAGGAAACAAAAAATTTAAAAATGGGATCACATCGGGCATCTTTTACACTAGTTAACGCTATTACATGTATTTACGTAGCTACAAATACACACAAAGAAAATGTAAACAAAATTTTTAAAATCACTGATACCGATTCGACTTAAGGCGAGGTCGATAACAATCTCTAACGAGATTCACCCTTAAGATCTCCACCGCTTCCCCGTTTCGTACCCTTAAAAGTCTCCCACCCTTTTAAGAAGTACATGCGCAATTTAAGATTTTTAGTTTTCCCGCTAGCTGACGATGCTTACGTAATTACGCGCGTCTTTCTGAATTTAAATTTAAATTGGTCCATCTCAATATGGAAAAGATTCAAGTTGATAACATCATTACTGATTTATTACAGAAAAACGTAATAAAACCTAGCTGTTTTGATTATTGTTCCCCAATAGTACTTATAAAAAAGAAGTCTGGTCAGATAAGATTATGTGTCGACTTTCGGCAGTTGAACAAAATAACAGTTAAGGATAGGTATCCTCTTCCCTTAATAGAAGATCATCTTGATCGCCTTAAAGACAAAAAATATTTTTCTAAATTAGACCTTAAGAATGCATTTTATCACGTTAAAGTTAAGGACCACTGTACAAAATATTTATCATTTGTCACTCCTATGGGTCAGTTTGAATTTTTAAAGATGCCATTTGGGTTTTGCAACAGTCCTGCAGTTTTCACTCGTTTTATAAATATTATTTTTCAAAAATTAGTTAAGGAGGATAAGTTATTGATATTTTTTGACGATTTATTAATTGCTACTGAAACGATTACTCAACATTTAGAAGTTTTGGAAGAAGTACTTTGTTTATTGTCAGATAACTTGTTAGAATTAAGGTTAGACAAATGTTCATTCTTAGAAACTGAAATTATTTATTTAGGATATCAGATAGATATAAGTGGAATTAGACCCAATCCAGCAGCTCTAGAAGCGATAGAAAAGTATCCAGTACCCACAAATTTGAAATCATTACACAGTTTTCTTGGATTGGCAAGCTACTTTGGAAAGTTTGTAAAGGATTTTTCAATAATTTCCAAACCACTATATGACATTATGAAAAAGAAAGATCTTTTGTTCGAAATTAATGGTCCGGCTTTAGAATCTTTTGAAAATCTTAAAACCAAGTTAATGTGTAAACCTATATTATGTTTGTACTCCCCATTTTTAGAAACTGAGCTTCATTGTGATGCCAGTAGTTTAGGATTTGGAGCCATTTTATTGCAAAAGCAAAAGTTTGATGATAAATTACATCCAATTTTTTATTTTAGTAAACGTGCTACAGATGTTGAGGCCAAATATCATAGCTACGAGTTAGAATGTTTGGCATTTATATATGCACTTAAACGTTTTCACATTTATCTACAGGGAATTAAGTTCAAAATTGTTACCGATTGTCATAGTTTAAAGTGCACATTAGATAAAAAGGACATAAATCCTAGGATAATGAGGTGGGCATTACTTTTGCAAAATTATGATTACTCGGTAGAGCATCGTGGAAACAATCACATGAAGCATGTCGATGCACTTAGTCGGTTACATTATGTTCTTGTTATCGAAGGAAACACGTTGGAAAGAAGTTTAGCTATTAAACAGGATTCCGACAAAACAATATGTCTAATTAGGGACTCGTTGGAAAAATCGGTAAATGAATACTATGAATTAAGTCACGGTTTAGTGAACAGGAAAGGGAAGGATAAGTTTTTATTTTATATTCCGGAATCCATGAAGCAAACAGTTTTGCATAAATACCATAACGAAATGGGTCATATAGGGTCAGAAAAGACTTTTGAGCTTGTAACTCGAAGCTATTGGTTTCCACAATTAAGGCAAAAAATTAAAAGTTATATTAGAAACTGCCTGACATGTGTAGAGTATTCTCCAGTATCAGGGAAAAAGGAGGGACTTCTTCATAGCATTCCAAAGGGAAATGTTCCTTTCAAGCAAATTCATATTGACCATTATGGTCTTTTAGAAAAGCCGGGACAATATAAACATATTTTTTTGGTAATCGATAGATTCACTAAATTCGTTAAGTTGTACCCTACCGCCACAAAAGAAATTATTAAACACCTTAGGTCATATTTTAGTAGTTACAGCACACCGACAAAAATTATATCAGATCGTGGCAGTTGTTATACATCATCAATTTTTTCTGAGTTCACTAAAGAAAATGATATATATCATCAGTTAGTTGCAACCAGTGCTCCTTGGGCCAATGGTCAAGTAGAAAGAGTAAACAAGACCCTTACTCCTATGTTAGCCAAATTGTCAGACGGACTAAGAGATTGGAGTAGTGTTTTAGATCAGGTTGAGTTTTGTTTAAATAATATCACAAACCGCTCTACTGGTGAAACGCCAGCTAAACTTTTATTTGGTAGAAATCAAAAAGGTTTTCTACGCGATAATTTAAGAGAAATTTTAGAAAGTTTTGATAGCAGTCAGAGTGTAGATATTTCTGAAATACGAGATAAGGCTAGTACGTCTGTTAGAAAAATAAAGAATATTATTACAAACGACATAAGACTCCCCATTTATACAATGTCGGTGATCGTGTCATGATTACTAACACAGACACAACACATGGAGTTTCGAAAAAATTAATTCCTAAATTTAGAGGTCCATATTTAATAAAATCGGTTTTGGGAAATGATAGGTACGGAGTCGCTGATATCGATGGCTTTCAAAACAGTCAAATTCCATATGATGGTGTAATTGAAGTATCCCGTTTGAGACCATATTCTAAGTAAATAAGTTGTATTATATAGAGTTGTATTAGTATAAGACCCGTTTTGTATCTGTTACGGTTTTTGACACGTTTAGGTGTTTAGCAGATTTTCAAGTTGCATCGGCAACGTAGCAATTTATTAATATGATGATTAATCACATAACTGTAATGTAATGTATGAAAAATAAAAATGGTGACGGTTTTTCTTTCGACATGATGGCTTTATTAAAATACACACTAATAAATACAAATACGCAAAATATATTAACAGGTTATGGGTCCAGTTTATGTTTACGTGCGCGATTAAATTAATCGAGTGTAGTGTTTTGAATTATTAACTTGTTATTAACTAACTGTAAAACTGCAAAACGTGTATGTTTTTTCGTGTTAGTAACCGCGGCATCTTTAATCGTTTAAAATGGAACAAAGCAACCGGCTTCTGCCATTTAAACAATTAGAAGGAAAAAGTAATTGGGTGACATGGAAATATCGAATTACCATTCATCTCAAATCAACGGACGGAGCCATTAACGTCGTAGAAGGTAATCTCACCGAACCGGCAGTATTAAACGAAGCAGCTACTGTAGCAGAAAAAGCAAAATACGATGCGGAACTGAAACGATTCCAGAAGGCGCGATCGACAGCGATGATTGTCCTTACAAGTGGAATTGGCGATGAATTAATGGAACGGTTTACAACCATCGAAGATCCCCGCGTGTTGTGGGAAGAGCTTAACAAGCTGTACGGAGGAATCGAAGAAGATCGTGCTTTTGAGCTAAGTACAAATTTATTTTCTTTTAAATATAAGCCAAACGAAGAAATGGCAATGCAGTTATCCGCGATTAAGACTATCTGGTTAAATTTAAATAAAGAACTTTCAAAAAATAACGTTACTGTCAAATTACCCGAAATGCTTTTAATATGTAAAGTGTTTGACGTTTTACCTGAAACTTACAACCAGTTCAAAACAAGCTGGGCTATGTTTCCAAAGGAGCAACGAACTTTTGAAAACCTAACAATCCAGTTGTGTGCGTATGAGAAACGACTCGACCCGAAGGATACCAACTTGACCGAAGTAGCGCTGACAGTACGCACAAGGCCATCTGCATCCAGCAAACGTCAACAAGGTAACCAACAGCTGCAACGGCAGCAACAAGCCAAACCAGGTGGTAAACGGAACAACAAGATTTTTACTTGTCGATATTGTGGTCGTATGGGTCACTTTATAAAAGAGTGTCGTCAGTGGAAGGCTGATGGACATCCGCCGTATCCAGCGCGATGGAGCGGTTACCAAGATTCAAATTCAAAATCCGGTGCCAACGATACTAAAGAAGTAAAAACACATGATGGGATGCTCATAGAAATGAGTGCGTTTTCGGTCAACCCCGATAAGTCTGATCCTAACGCATGGTTTGTCGATAACGGTGCGACAAGTCACATCACTAATGATCGCAACTTATTTACGCATTTTGAAGAATTCGAGAAGACTGCTTACAGCGTCATGACAGCCGAAGGAGTTCGAGCTGAAGCAATCGGAAAAGGTACGGTTGAACTCGACTCTGCCGTAAATGGAAAATACACCAGAATTTTGCTTAATGATGTCTGGTATGTTCCAACGATTCGAAAAAATTTGTTTTCAGTATTAGCTGCGCAAGACAGGCTACCTGACAGTCGATTTACCTCCGAGACCCGAAGCTGCAAGCTTACTCGTTCAGGACGCACACTTGTAGTAGGCGTACGTGAACCAGGGGGTGGTCTTTATAAACTAAAAGTTCGAAATACGAAATCTATTCAACAAGCGAATGCCGTAACAACGACTGATACGGTAAATAAATTACAAATTTTACACGAGCGATTCGGACATCAGAACAAGAAACATGTTCGAAAGTTTGCGATACGTGAACTCAACCTTAATTTACCTCTCGACAGCGAATTGTGCGAGGGGTGCGTTTACGGAAAGGCGCATCGGCGACCTTTTGGGATTCGCGAAAAGTATCGAGCTACTAAACCGGGTGGGCTCATACATGGTGACGTTTGCGGACCTTTCCAAATTCCTTCAAAGAGAGGTTTTCGTTATTATGTTTTGTTTAAGGATGATTTTTCGCGTTTTCGATTCGTTTATTTAATTAAACAAAAGAGTGAAGTTCCGGAGAAACTCAAACAATTCATCGCAGAGGTAAAAACACAAGGCCATACTATTCAACAATTCAGGTGTGATGGTGGTGGTGAATTTAACAACGCAATCGTTACGTCGATTCTACAACAGGACGGTATTGAACAACTAATAACAACTCCGTATACTCCGCAGCAGAACGGCGTTGCTGAGCGAGAGAACCGAACAACAGTTGAAGCGACGCGTTCCATGCTTCATGCTCACGGAAGCTTGCCAGAATGGTTGTGGGCAGAACTTTTATTAACAGCTGTTTACATTCTCAATCGTACTGGGCCATCATCCGATGACATGAAGGCACCGTACCATGTGTGGTTTGGTCGAAAACCGGCGATCAAACATTTACGAGTGATAGGTAAAACATGCTATGAAGCATTGCCGCATCAACGTCGTAATTCAAAATGTCCAAAAAGGCCATCAAATGCCTACTTGTAGGCTACGATCACGATGATTGTTATCGTTTATACGATCCTGAAACCGACAATATAATACGTTCTCGAGATGTCATTTTTCAGTCTGAACCAGTCAGCCTGCCGACTCGCAACATTCAGCTACCAGCAGAACTTGTGGATAAAGGCCGAAGCAATTTCACAATGTTAGATGTCACACCGAACTTTCCAGAAACAGACCAGATCGAAAAGGAATCAGAAGAAGTAACGTCTGGGAGTGAATCCGAAAATGAAATTGTGAATGATCTTCCACGTCTACGTGACCGAACTAAAATTCAGATGCCAGGTAGATTTAACGACTACGTCTTCACATCATCGTCGATGCACACGGAAATCGATGAGCCACAAACGTACGACGAAGCAGTCGAAAGCCTGGAACACCCGAAGTGGGCCAAAGCGATGGAAAACGAAATGTCATCGCTTATTGAAAACAACACCTGGTCGTTGGTTCAGTTACCGAAAAACTGCAAGACTATCTCATGCAGGTGGGTCTATCGCATTAAAATTAATCCTGATGGTTCCCCAGACAAATTCAAAGCTAGGTTGGTGATCAGAGGATTCAACCAACGCAAGGGCGTTGATTACAATCAAACGTTTAGTCCTGTAGCAAAATTGGGCACGATTCGAAGTCTCATCGCAGTCGCAGCCGAAGAGGGCATGTCACTTACACAGTTCGATGTGTCTACAGCGTTTCTTTACGGCGACCTCGATGAAGAAATTTACATGCTACAACCGGAAGGGTTTGACGACGGCACCGGACGCGTTTGCAAGCTAAACCGTAGCTTGTATGGCCTGAAACAGGCACCCCGTTGCTGGAACAAGCGCTTTGCTTCTTTTCTCAAAAACCTACATTTCGAACAATCAACAGCTGATCCATGCCTGTTTACGAGGGTCCGAGATCAGAGGAAGCTGATTGTGGCATTGTACGTCGACGACGGTCTCGTCGCTGCAACCGATCGAACAGATGCCCAACAGTTTCTATCCGAATTAGCAAATGAATTTAAAATTGTGTCGAAACCAGCTACTTATTTTCTAGGAATCGAAATCGATCAACGTCAAGACGGTTCGATAAAGATCGGCCAACAAGCATATACAAGTCAGATGCTAACAAAGTTTGGGATGCAGGACGCCAATCCGAAAGCAACCCCAATGATAAAAGATGGACCAGAAAACTTAGATGATAATAAGCCTAACACGACTTACCCGTATCGAAAAGCAGTTGGTACATTGATGTATCTGATGTGTGGGACGCGGCCAGACATTGCATATGCTGTTGGTGTTGTGTCACGAACATTGGAAAATCCAACTAATCAGGATGTGGCGAAAGTGAAACGCATTTTCGCGTATCTGCAAGGTACTCAAGATCTTGGTATACTCTATCGTTCAAAAATCAAACAGGGTGAGCTTGAGTGCTATAGTGACGCAGATCATGGTGGTGATGCGACCACTGGCAGATCCACAAGCGGTGTGACCTGCATGTATGCGGGTGGGGCTATCACATGGCTCTCCCAACGACAAACATCGGTTGCCATATCAACAACAGAAGCAGAAATTGTAGCGGCTAGCGAAGCTGCACGCGAAGCGGTCTGGCTCCAGCTTCTTTTGAGCGAGATTGGAAAATTGACAAAAACACCTGTTCTGTACGTTGATAACCATGCAGCAATCAGATTAGCTGAGAACCCTGAGTATCATCGCCGTACGAAGCATATACGGCTTCGTCACTTCTTTGTGCGAGAAAAGGTTACTGCGGGCGAAATTGATATTTTGCGAGTGTCCACGAAGGAAGAAATAGCAGACATTTTAACAAAACCACTACACAAGCCAGTATTTCAGAGTTTGTGTTTAAAACTTGGTCTGATACGAAATTAACTCTTTGTAGTGAAGTGTTTAGTGCGAAATTTTTTTTTGATTAATATTAATGTTATTGTTTATCTGTATTTTAAAGTATTGAATAATTTTTGTTTAGTAGTTATTCAATACAAATGAACGCATATATATTTTATTTTAATGTAAGAAAATCTTCTAAAAGAGGAAGTGTTACGGTTTTTGACACGTTTAGGTGTTTAGCAGATTTTCAAGTTGCATCGGCAACGTAGCAATTTATTAATATGATGATTAATCACATAACTGTAATGTAATGTATGAAAAATAAAAATGGTGACGGTTTTTCTTTCGACATGATGGCTTTATTAAAATACACACTAATAAATACAAATACGCAAAATATATTAACAGTATCTACTCTTTATGTGCAACTAAATACCTAGTTTTAATTTGTGAATTGTTTGTATTCCTGTGTATTTTTAAGTAAGTTTAGCTCAAATTAAGTGAACGAGGCGTTCAATTGTCAGGATGGACGAGTTGTAGGGAAATTTCTGTTATTTTTAAATTTAGCGCTGCAACTACTCCATCTTGTACTAAATAAGCATGCGCCAGTTAAGTGGTACAAGCGCGTTTTGTTTGAGGAACCAGTCGGTCGGCAATACTCTCATCGTTTAGATGTAAGAGTGCCGAGTTTTTTTTGTGTTTATTGTTAATTATATTTTTTATGTAATAAAGTGTTTTTTTTGTGCAACTTAAACTGTTTTAGTTATAATACCCTACAATAGTTTCTGAGATTTGGTTCAGTACGTACTCGGTATCCGACTATTACTGTTTTATGTTTTCTAAAAATATATCACAAACACCGTTTTCGAGATATTGGTAGCAACTTTCTTATTTTAAATGGGCGCCAGCTTGGATTTTGACATAAATAGATTGTATTTTTTTGTGTTTTTAACAACGTATAACAACCTATGTTTTAAATGACTGATAACGGCAAACTAGATAGTATTTAAATTAAAATAAAATAGTCATGTAAACAAATGAAATGTAACAAAACTTGCTAAAACAAATAACTTTCCATATTTGATCGTTTAGTTTTATTAGTTTGTGCACCAAATCACTGGTTTATTAGTTGTTAATGATAGAATAATCATTTATTTTATTTCCACTAAACGAACAATATGATATGCTTTGTACTTATATTAGATTTAAGAAAAATTCGCGCTTTCGTGCTAAAGACTATGAGAATAATTTCCCAGAAAGACGACAACCATATGCTAGTGTATTTAAACGGTTAGACAAAAATATACAGCAATACGGTAGCTTAAGAAAACCCACCCGTAAACAAACCTGCGTGACGAAGACATTTAAACTACATGTTTCCCAAACTCTACGACTGAATGATCATTTACGAAAACGAACATTTTCTAGATGGATTATTAACAACATGGCAGAAAATGATTGTTTCATTAATCAAATTCTCTGGACCGATGAATCGTATTTTAGTAACTGTGGTTTGCAGATACATTGTTTCTTAAAGTTTTTTAGAAACTTTCTAGTAATTTTGACTAAAACAGTAACGCTGTTAATATAATTTCTAGGATCAATACTAAAATGATCTAGTACTGCCAACCCAGATAGCATAAATCCTTGTGGCATACTTGTTTGTTATTTGCTGTTGGGTTGTCGCTCGCAAACTTTTAAAAGTAAGATTTAAAGCAAGGTTAAAGCAGGTATGTCTATTACAGAAAGACAATAACATACTTTCCACAAAGTAAGCAATGGAAAAGTTGTCGGTCACAAGCTAATGACAAGAATTTGGTGACTAATGCACCTTTTGAAGTTTTTCTACCTGCTGTAACCGCCTGGGGTTGTAACGATTTTCTCCAAACAATGGCACTTTGCATTTGTTCTTTTTAAAAAGGACACTTGCTGAGTAAAAATTTAAACAGTATTGAACTTGACGTTGTTCTGGTTGTTGATAGCTACGCTTATACCTCTGATGAAGAAAAATGTATATTTTTTACCGAATACATAATGAAATTGTGTAACCTTATATGCATTTCATTAGTATTCAGATCGATTTTTTATAATTTTTTTTCTATATTTTATTTATTGAATCTGATTATGATATGTTTTACAGTCTAAGCACGTATTCCATTGCGACGGGACTGATATTGGCACATTTGCTTCCAATCTGCTTCGGAAGCTAATGACGGATGAATTAGCAAACGAATATTCATTGTCCGGGAAAGCAAGTGCAGCTAATTTGTGCAAACCAAGGTTTGATAAAACGTGCACTTATAAATTTGTTTTTGGTGAGTAGTTTTGTTTCTTTTCTCTTTTGATATTGTTTTAAATTTGATTTTGTTTTCAATATTCAAATGCGTGTTTCGCAATAATGTTCTTGTTTAATTTTTAATGCATGTACTTAATTTATTTTTCAGATCGTTGCGTAAAAATTTAATTCAATTCAAGAAAAGGAAATCAGAAAAGTGGTTAGCGACTGGCTGTCTCAAGCCAAACACCGGAAATATAAAAAGTAAATATTTAACTCTTTAGTATGGATTGTTTTATAAATGCTATATTTTTATAGGGAACAACGGGCATCTAGAAAGTTGGAGCAACCAATAATATCAACTGGTGGGGCTGAAGATATAAATGATATGGATATATAACGTATATAAGTAAAATTAAATATTAAATAGGTATAGGTATATGTAATATAGTGTTGTATTATAGTTTCTGTACTTATTCTTTGTTACTTTTTTACTGTTAAGATGAATAAATTATGTTTAAGTTTTACGTCAATATTATTAATTTTTCGTGTCCTTGACCGTATCGAAAAGTACCTTGTCTCAATCTTGTTGATAGCAAACTTTGCACACCCTTGGTAAACACTTGAGGCAAACATTTTGCTCACTTGCTAGATAGTTGACACAAGTTTGTCGAATTTTCTTGTAGAGACTTTTGAAATACCTATGAAAAGTATGTGACAAACTTGTCTTTTGTCAAGTAGAACACTTGCCACAAGTATTTTACAAAGTTGACAAACACTTTTGAACCTTGCCAACAACATGTTTAAGACACACTTTTCACTTTTTAATGACAAACTTTTGACAAGTACTTCACAAACTTATTTTGCTATTTGGGAATGTTTGATATAATTAATTTTGAAAAATACTAATAGTTTGAATAAGTTCGTTTAATGTAATTAAATAATATTTTTTTAAATGTGAAAAACGATACTGTATAGTGTGTGTTAGACAATCATTAATCACACAATTTTTTGTTTCAAGTGATCTCTTTTCTTTAAAATAAATTTTAAAAAGATCTTTATTATCTATCCAATGAAAAGATTTGTACTTTATCTTATACCATGAATGAATAATTTTTTCAAAAATCAACTTATACACAGGCTCTTTGATACAGCCTAGCGAGGCTGTATCAAAGAGCCTCAGCTCTCGCGGATGTATTCCTTCATATTAAAAATGCCAAAAATCAGTAAGCGTTTTAGCACCTAAGTATTTTAACTAATCGCCATATAGTATCAAGATGTCAAACAATTTAAAAGTAAAGTAAAACTGTTAACGTCTTTAGTTTTTAGTTTACTATTTAATTTTCAGTTTTAGATTAAAAATGTAAGCTTTAGGATGTAAATTTGAAATTTAATACTCACATTGAACATAAAAAGTGTTTTTCATTTTTGGTTTATATAGTGAGAAATAATTTAAAAAAATCAACAGTCTTATAATTTATAATTATTGACTAAAGGCGGAAAGAAAAAGTGTGTTTTGTTTTATGTGCAATGTAATTCGTAAAAGGTTTATGTTTACAAATGATTGTGAAGCAGGACGTGTCTTATCGCTTTGAACGATAGATGCGCGCGAACAGCTATTTGCAAACACACGTCTACAACAGTATAAATAAAATCAGTGATAATTGTCAACGACGTGACGGTTATGATCTAGACAAGAAAAACACGTTCGCCATCTCATGCATAAAAACGCAACTAAAGGTTGAATCTCTTATATGATTAGTCAATGCACAGTGTGGTCAATGCTACAATTTACAAGGTCTGCCATCTGTCGACAATTTTAAAAAATCGGCGGGTTTAACTTTCGTATTCCAATAGGGAGTTATCGCACTGGTCCTGCTAGCGCTAACGTTAACGCTAAAATCACATAAACCAATACGGTACTTCATATAACGGGTCGGTTATATTTTTAGTTATCGCAAATTTTTACGTTAACGTAAACTTAACCTTAAAATTATTCTTTTTATAATTGCTAGTAACAATGGAAGATTTAGTAAAATTAATGCAGTTTGAAGCACCTGAAGATGAAGTATTAGATACTATGTTACTTATTAATGCGAAGACCTAAAAGGATAAGGGCTGAGCAGTATGGAAGGCAGTGTTGTAAATTATCTATATAAATTTATATAGTTAAATTAATCTAGATTCATATTTTTTATCTATTTATCTGTATCTATATACTTTCTAAAATATATAAGTTATATGTATCTGTATATATATAATTTTTTATTTAAATAAAATTTATAAAAATCCAGTGTTCCGTAAAATTCAAGTTACAATATGTATGTTTTTCTTCAGTAATTTCCCACATTCCATAGTAGTTCTTCAAATGAACTCCATCTATCGTTATTACTAACTAGATTATTTCATCTATTATCTGTTATCTATATAAAGTTTAAATAGTTTATCTATTATCTAATACTGGATAATTCTTGCAAGAAAAAAATTTATCTGTATCTATATAATTTAAAAAGTATCTATTTACAACACTGATGGAAGGTTCAACTTAGATGGTATGCAGTGTTGTAAATAGATAATTTTTAAATTATATAGATACAGATAAATTTTTTTTCTTGCAAGAATTATCTAGTATTAGATAATAGATAAACTATTTAAAGTTTATATAGATAACAGATAATAGATGAAATAATCTAGGTAGTAATAACGATAGATGGAGTTCATTTGAAGAACTACTATGGAACGTGAGAAATGACTGAAGAAAAACATACATATTGTAACTTGAATTTTACGGGACACTGGATTTTTTATAAATTTTATTTAAATAATTTAAATAAAAAATTATATATATATATACAGATACAATGATACATATAATTTATATATTTTTTGATTGTATCTAGATACATATAAATAGATAAAAAATATGAATCTAGAATAATTTATCTATATAAATTTATATAGATAATTTACAACACTGATGGTATGTCTGCTGAAGACATAAATTCAATTTTCGATTTGAGAAAGATGTTTTAGCTAGAGCTAGCCTTTCTAAATCATCTAAATATGTAAAAAATAAATATAACTACAACATAAACTATAATCGCTTAAAAATTGTTTTAATACTCTACGAAAATAAATGATTTGAAGTTAGCGTAAATGTTTAAATTGAACTATTTGAAGCAATTTGAAGTTCGTGTACAATTTGAATTTAGCGTACGTTACGATATTTCAGAAAATTTAGCGGAATCCGATAAATATTTAGCGTTACGGTATTTTCTGCACATGCGTCTTTAGTACAAATTTGAAATAACGTTAGCGTTAGCGTTACCGGAACCAGTGCGATAAGTCCTTAATGACAACTATCAAAAAGTTAAAAGTAAAGCTGCGTTGCATTGAACACTGCCAAAGTTCTGTGGTATGGCAGACACTTCTAGCTACCTTTGATGTTGATAGGCTTTGCAACGTTGATAGCACTTGATAGGGTTGACAGTATAAAAGATAATAAAAGTGTAACTGTTTTTGAGCAACACTGAACAAGATCTACGGAAGTATGGGAGAAAAATCAATAAACATTTGTCGAATTTGTTCAGCAGAAATAGTAGAAACCGAGCAGTATTACTTTCTGAATAACGACAATAAGTTAATGCTACAATTCAAATTGTTGAACTTTTTACCAAAGATTGTAAGTACAACTTGTTATGTGTTGTTAAGTAATAATTTATTTATAATTTGTAACATGTTATTTTAGTTTATAAGTATAACGTTTACATATAAGATGATTATGTATCTAAGTTAGATTTTATACTGCCTTAAGATTTAACCCTTATTCTCCACCCCTTAACATTCGTTTTGTAGTGTGTGTATGCAACACAACTTATTATATTCTACCGAGTAACATAAACTTTCTTACAGGATCTAAGCATCACTCCAAATCCAATTGCTTGTAACAGATGTATGGTTGCTATTGAAGAAATATATGAATTCAAGCAACTCTGTATAGAAACCGAAACGACTGTTAGAAACTTAGGTATAATTAAAGAGGAGTTGCAAGCTAATAAAATTAAAGTCGAACTTTCAAACTTACAAGTCATCAGCAATAACTACTTGGAAATCAATAAGGATGTGCCTGTAAGCTTTGGGGAACCTTCTAAAACAAAAGTATATTGCTACAACTGCAATTTTAGTGCTAACAAAAAGACTATTTTAATTCGACACCTGCAAGTGGAACACACTGGCAGAAAACCATTTAAATGCAATATATGTGATTACTGCAGTAGTACTATGGCAAGTTTAAAAACGCATATGTTCAAGCACACTGGTGAAAAACCATTTAAATGTAATATATGTGATTACCGCTGTACCATCAAGTCTAGTTTAAAAATGCATAAGTTTACGCACACTGGTGAAAAACCATTTAAATGTAATATATGTGATTACCGCTGTACCACCAAGTCTAGTTTAAAAATGCATAAGTTTACGCACACTGGTGAAAAACCATCTAAATGCAATATATGTCATTACTGCTGTACCACCAAATCGAATTTAAAAAATCATATGCGTAGGCACACTGGTGAGAAACCATTTCAGTGCAATATATGTGATTACTGTTGTAACCAAATGGCAAATTTAAACAAGCATATGCGTAGGCACAATGGCGAAAAATCATTTAAATGCAATATATGTGATTACTGCAGTATAGACAAATCTCATTTAAAAGTGCATATGTATAGGCACACTGGTAAGAAACCATTTAAATGCAATATATGTGATTACTGCTGTACTTCCAAATTGGTTTTAAAATTGCATATGTATAAGCACACTGGTGAAAAACCATTTAAATGTAATATATGTGATTACCGCTGTACCATCAAGTCTAGTTTAAAAATGCATAAGTTTACGCACACTGGTGAAAAACCATTTAAATGTAATATATGTGATTACCGCTGTACCATCAAGTCTAGTTTAAAAATGCATAAGTTTACGCACACTGGTGAAAAACCATTTAAATGCAATATATGTGAATACTGCTGTAGCACCAAGTCGGATTTAAAAAGGCATATGCATAAGCACACTGGTGAAAAGCCATTTAAATGCAACATATGTGATTACTGTGGTACCACCAACTCTCTCTTAAGAACGCATATGCGTACGCACACTGGTGAGAAACCATTTCAGTGCAGTATATGTGATTACTGTTGTAACCAAATGGGAAATTTAAACAAGCATATGTATACGCACACTGGTGAGAAACCATTTAAATGCAACATATGTGATTACTGTGGTACCACCAACTCTCTCTTAAGAACGCATATGCGTACGCACACTGGTGAGAAACCATTTCAGTGCAGTATATGTGATTACTGTTGTAACCAAATGGGAAATTTAAACAAGCATATGTATACGCACACTGGTGAGAAACCATTTAAATGCAACATATGTGATTACTGTAGCAACCGATTGTATCTTTTAAAGAAGCATATTCGTAAGCATACTGGCGAATAACGATTGAAATTAAATAGTTCGCGTAATTTGGAAATGACGTGGGCGAAACTTTTCTGTGCGACCTTCTAAAAACATTGGTGTAGTAAAACGTCAATTAATGTATTACTACAAAAAACAGTGACGTAACATTAAAGCATTTAATTTAGTCGTTGAGTGAAGGAATGCTATAGAGGCGAATTCAATATAGTTTCTGAGATTTGGTTCAGTACGTACACGGTATCCGACTATTACTGTTTTATGTTTTCTAAAAATATATCACAAACACCGTTTTTGAGATATTGGTAGCAACTTTCTTGGATTTTGACATAAATAGATTGTATTTTTTGTGTTTTTAACAACGTATAACAACCCACGTTTTAAATGACGGATAACGGCAAACTAGATAGTATTTAAGTTAAAATAAAATAGTCATGTAGACAAATGAAATGTAACAAAACTTGCTAAAACAAATAACTTCCCATATTTGATCGTTTAGTTTTATTAGTTTGTGCACCAAATCACTGGTTTATTAGTTTTTAATGAAAGAATAATCATTTATTTTATTTCCACTAAACGAACAATATGATATGCTTTGTACTTATAGTAGATTTAACAAAAATTCGCGCTTTCGTGCTAAAGACTATGAGAATAATTTCCCAGAAAGACGACAACCATATGCTAGTGTATTTAAACGGTTAGACAAAAATATACAGCAATACGGTAGCTTAAGAAAACCCACCCGTGATACAAACGTGCGTAACGAAGACAAGGAATCGACACAAATTGAAATGCAAGTTAATGTTAATACAAGTAAAGAATCTAAAATATTAAACTAAACTCGACGACCGAATGATCATTTACGAAAACGAACATTTTCCAGATCGATTATTAGCAACATGGCAGAAAATGATGGTTTCATTAATCAAATTCTTTGGACCGATTAATCGTATTTTAGTAACTGGTTTGTTTAATCGTCACAATGCACAAGAAAATCCACACATTGTAATACCACGGCGCAACCAAGTTTTTTGTGGGATATTCGGCAATCGCTTAATTGGCCCTATTTTTTTTAATGGAATTAACTGCGCCACGTAATTTCGAAATGTTGCAAACAACACTAGAAGAGTTTTTGGATGAATTACCATAGGTACAAAAGGTGGCAATATGGTCTCAACAAGATTGTGCACCTGCTTACAATGCTAGGAATGTTATTAATTATTTAAATAATCCGTTTAACAACCAGTTAATAGCTACTAACACACATGTTAGGTAGCCACCCAGATCAGCAGACCTAAAATCTCTGGAATTTTTTCTATGGGGTACCATAAAAAATAAAACATATGGTAGCAACTGTTTGGTACCTAGGTACAAGTACATTTTTTTAAAAGTACCTAGGTGCAGGTACAGATTTGGCAAACATACCTAGGTACAGGTACAAAAAAAATGTACCTTAAAATTTTAGGTAATAGAAAATACAAATTTAGCAAACCAACTCTTATTTGTGCGATCTCATTGAAAAACAATGGAAATAATTACAGCTATAAAACGCATGACATGATTGCCATCAATCAACGATGCTTGTAATTAAGTTTTGGATTTAAAACGCAGTTTTTATGTAAAAAAATACTTTTATTAACATATATAACATTGTTTTGTCGTTAATTAAATAATAACAAAAAAAACTCTATCACCAACGTGATTTCAAAATACGCACACTTTTCGAGTTGTACATATATAAAATACGCGCCTTTTACTAGGCAACACACATTCCTTTTGCACAATTATTAACAATGCTATTTTCCATTATTATCGAAAATATTCAATGCTCATATAAATGTGGAGTATTGTAATTCAGTCAAATAAATTAAATATATTTGCAAGTATGTGAATAAAGGGAGCGATATGGCTGTTTTCGGTATTGCTTGTGATAATAGAAATGAGTAAATGGGGTGCTATATTAATAGTAATGAAGCTGTCTGGAGGATTATGTCGTTTCCAATGCACGAAAGACATCCTGTCGTTGCGCACTTGGCTGTGCATCTTGAGAATGGCCAACGTGTTTATTTTAATGAAGCAAATGTATCGGAAAGAGCAGCACAAGCACCAGCGACTACGTTGACCGCTTTTTTCAATTTATGCGAAACTGATACATTTGCGATAAATTTGTTATATTCTGAAGTGCCTCAGTATTACACATGGAATGTGTCTTCGAAAAAAATTCAAAAACGTAAACAAGGAACAGCAGTCAATTGGCATCCAGGCATTTTCCAAACAGATGCAATTGGGATAATATATACAGTACATCCAAACAATGCTGAGTGTTTTTATTTGCGATTGTTATTAATTAACGTCAATGGCCCAAAATCATTTCAACAATTGATAACAGTCAACGGTCATTTGTGTCAAACATATCGTAAAGAATGTCAACTCTTGCATTTAATGGAGGATGTGCACATTGAAATTCAACACTTCATGATGCATCTACTTCAGCTCATCCACAACAAATACGAATGCTATTTGCCATTATATTATCAACATGTATGCCATCAAATCCACTTGAATTATGGAACAAATATAAACATTATATGGCAGAAGATATTTTAATTCGTATGCGTCATCATGCAAGAAATTCTGATTTGTTGATTACCTTGGAAATGTACAACGAAGCTTTGACAATAATTGAAGATATGTGTCTAATGATTGCAAATAAAGCATTAGTACAATTGGATATGACCGCACCAAATCGTGAGATGCATGATTTATTTGATTGTGAATTGCAACGTGAGCAGGAATTGAATTATAATGATTTGCGTTTATTTGTACAATCGAATATAACCAAATTGAATATTCAGCAAAAACATGTATATGACACAATCACGCAAAACGTTTCCAATAATGCAGGTGGATTATATTTCTTGGATGCACCTGGTGGTACAGGCAAAACGTTCGTTATATCATTGATTTTAGCGACTATTCGATCGGAACAGAAAATTGCATTGGCACTTGCATCTTCGGGAATTGCTGCTACATTATTAGAAGGTGGTCGGGTCGCACACTCTGCATTAAAATTGCCATTGAATGTACAGGTGATTGAAACTTCAACTTGGCAATATTTCGAGAAATTGTACTATGACAAAAGTTCTGCGATTAACGTCAATTAGTGTACAATGGCGAATAAAAAATCACTAGAAGCATTTAATCGAACAATGCAAGATTTACGTGGTAATCAACAGCTTTTTGGTGGTGCTTTGACATTACTGTCAGGAGATTTTCGTCAAACATTGCCTGTCATTCCTCGATCAACTTCTGCTGATAAAATAAATGCCTGTTTGAAGTCATCAGTTCTTTGGAGATATGTACAAAAATTGACACTGAAGATTAATATGCGTATTCACCTACAAAATGATCCAGCTGCCCATGAGTTTTCAAAACAATTGTTAGAAATTGGTGATGGCAAAATACAAATCGACAGTACCAACGGATTGATCGCTGTATCGAACAATTTTTGTACAATTGCGCAATCGATAGATAAATTGGTTGAATGTGTTTTTCCGAATTCTTCAGAATTACAGAAATCATGATTGGTTGAGAGAACGCGCTATTTTAGCACCGAAGAACATTTATATCAATGCCATTAATTTTCAAATTCAAGCGAAACTGCCAGGTGTAGTCACGATATATAAATCAATTGACAGTGTTATGAATCAAGATGAGGCAATGAATTATCCAATTGAATTTTTGAATTTATTGGAACCGGTTGGTATGCCACCGCATTGCTTGAATCTGAAAGTTGGTTCTTTGATTATATTATTGCGAAATATTAATCCACCAAAACTGTGTAATGGCAACAGATTGGCAGTGAAAAAGTTATTGCCAAATTTGATTGAAGCTACGTTCTTAACTGCTAAATCAAAAGGAGAAGTTTGTTTGATACCGCGTATCTCTATGATTCCAAGGGCAAACACTTCACGTTTGTGGTGTAAATTTGGAGGAATCATGTTTTTCACATGACTTCAAATCATGGTTTTTTACCCCAGCCGTTTGTTTATTCATGCTCAAAATGGAAAAACAAAAAATATTGTTTATCGAAATGTTTTGAATTAACTTTTAAAATAGCTAGCAATTAATAAAATATTTTTTTGTTTGAATAAATGAATTTGATGTTCCAATTAAATTTTTTTATTATTTCACTTTATACGTAGCGAAGCACGTACCGGGCCGCTAGTATTTTTATAAATATATCAATAAAAATATATGTACATATAAAATATTATATTATTTCCAGTGTGTATACTTTCAATGGGACAATGGGTTTAACGGTATATTTAATGGGTCAGTAAAGTTGCCATTGCATCCCCAGAATATTATGTATGTAGCGAGAGCATCAGTCCTGACCCCGAAGCGCGTGGACGAAAATGAGTCTAGTGGTCCCTCGCGGTTCCAAATTTAACGATAGTATAAATACCTCGTTTACTTCATTTCCCCAACCTGTAGCACAGCGCCATCAATCCACTGGGATCTTTTACTCTGCGACTTCGATTACTGCATCAGTACAGCGATTCCAAGATAACTCAGTCCGACACTTCAACAGAGCTCGGAAGAAAATTCCAACAGATATTGAGAAACCAAAAGCAAGAAAGACGAAAGAGCTAAAATAGCGAATATTAGTTGATACGCCTCCATTTTTTAACCACGTGCGAAATACTAACCTACTTTATGAGCTTTGCAGTAAAATACATAGATCTTTGATTGGATGCATCGAACGTTTAATCGGATTTATTAGTGATTTCTAAAATAAAACGTCGTTGTATTAGATATTAATCGATGAAAGAGAAACCTCATGTTTCTTACCCATCCGACTTTGTCACGTTCCTCACACCGCAAAACCACCACATAAAATGAATCACAACTCGAGGTCAGGGTCACCAAGCTGCAATTGATTGTTTTGAATCCGGTTAGTTACGCTCCTATTCTAGATGGCGCTAGCATTGGACAGTTTAACGATATTATTTTCGTTTTTTTGCGTCGTATCTGTTACTTTGGCATCTATGGTTCACTGTCTTGAGCCAATGAACATCGTTTGTTTTATCTTCAACTTATTTATTATATAATTTATTTATAGACGATTTAGACGCCATTTGAGTTTCGTTGTTTTATTTCCAATGATATAAAAAGTTAATAATTTTATATTAATTTTCATTATATTTGATTCATTGTTTAGTATTAGTGTTTTATTTCGGTAGTGTGAAATGTATATTACGTAAAAAACAAAGTTGAAAAATTTGTTTGTTTATTTTTTGCATCGATAATGGTTCACTTATGCTCGATTACACTGCATTTTTTAAGTTATACTTTGTGCTAATACTTGATTACTGTGAAACATTCGTTATAAAAATACGGGACAATCGAGCATTAATCAATATATAATATGACAATATCCAATAAATTCAATTTCAAAATTTCCCGCTGCGTTTTTAAGCGAGTTTAGTTACGCTCCTAAACTAGATGGCATTAAAGGCTTCAAACGTCAACATTGTAGCTTGGCAACCCTGCTCGAGGTCTGGTATTCTCCGTTTTTAAGGTAAGTTGCCTAACTATCAGGCGGATTTTCGCTCAATTCCGAATTTACACGTTACACATTAGACAAATTTACAACATTTTTTCAACATCTGAAATTTAAAAGCGGTTTAATTAAAATTAAAGAACCTTTAAGATACTACGTGAAAATGACGATGCCACGACATAATTACAAATTTTTAAAAACTCGACTTCGTCTGTTTTTAACCAGTGTTCTGTCAAGCAGATAATTGGTATATCTTTGTCACAAAGGTATTTAAATGAAGAATTTTCGTGTGTTTTTTAGAGTTGTCACTTTCTGTCGATTGTCTTTTTGACTTGTGTACATTCGTGTTATTTACAATGTGTTCATATTTTGTCACTTGCTTATTACATTCTGTGGTTTTCTGGGAAAAAATATCGCGTAACGTAAGTTCCGCAAGGCCACTTTTGTTCATCTAACGCTGCATTTAAGTTTGCAGAAAAAATCATCACTTTAAAAAAACTATAATGATCTGGATGCTTTGATTGCATTTGTTTACATTTTGCTTCTGGAAAGTATTGTGTTAAGTAATTTGTGACATCTTCTGTTTTTGTTTTTGGATGTGTAGTATCCAGATATTCCAGTTCAAATTTCACAAGTATTGTTGGTTGCCTGCACAGCTATTTGTCTAAGAAAACGTATCTTAATCTTAGCGAGGAAACGGGGGTGGGTTAGCGCTTGCGGGAAAAAATAGGGGGACTTTGAAGCGCGAGGGAATGAGGGAGGGAGTTTTTGATTGCTGGTGGTCGGAGAAACAAAGAAATAGAGAACAAAGGAAAGTTAAGGGGTGAAAAAATAATAATAAGTAAATAGTGATATTGCAATTGCAGGTATGAATTCATTCTATACATTCAAATTCAAAATAATTAAATATATGTAATGGCAGTTTAAAATTAATTTTAAAAGCATTGATAAATGTTTCCTTTGTTCACTTAAGACAAAGGAATTAGATTGCGCTGTCTTAATTTTGAGGTTTAATTGTTGTATTTTTCTTTACTTTTTGCAGGAAATTTTTTTGTAATTTATTTAAAAGTAACGTAATTGGTTCTTTTGTATTAAATTTTGATTTAATATGTATTAGAATAATTGAATGGAATTTGCTATCGAATTTAGGTATCAATCTTGAGTTTACGCAACGATTTCTTTGTTCTCGCGGCTGAAAGAAAACTTAATCATAAATGATTACGTCATCTACGTAGTTTCAGACGCATGTTGTTTTTTTGTGATTGTAAACGGAACTTGCTGCGATTTCTTGTGTGTTTTTTTTTCACCTTAATTCTACGTTATGCTATGTATGAAATGCCTTGTTGATTTTACTAACGATTTTCTACCGTGAATTCGAATTGCTAAAGTATTACCATCCCTCCTTGATTGTATTGTAAAGTAACCCAATGTAATTCATGTATGTAATGAATCTAAGATTGATTTAAAAAACCAATCTAAACGTTCTATGCTGAACGTTTTCTTTAGAACGGCCTATGATTGGCCTCGAAACGATGAGCCATGATTAGATTACTTTGGTAGCCGGTTTTACTAATGTTGCAATTTCGAAGCATCTTCAACTTTAGCCATACGTACTCGCAATCCAGAGACATTGGTACCTTGGACATGGCATGTCCACTCTCTAACGATTCTTGTGTTTTACTTGTTGATATGCGGAGGTGTAACGTAGCGATTGAGGTCCTCTTAATATGTTTTGATCAAAGCAAGCTTCCGTATTCAATTTGTAGATTAGATTCATTATATATGAACTTCTGTAATCTATTGCATTTTTTCTACATTATTTGCATGTGTGTATTTTATTTTATTGTTTGTTAAATATTTTGGATATGAAAAGATAACGACTGGTGGAGGTTTCTTGCATGCTCTTCCTTCATCGAGCAATCGAGCATAGCGGAAGTCATACAATAAATCGACATTTTATTACAAGTGTTAGTTTTTATCTCTTTTTTTTATCTCTCTCTCTCACCTTTCTTATTATGGACAGACCTATTTCACGCATGTTAATGTCCGAGAGTAAAACAGAGTAATGAAATATAGTTTTTTTGGTGTTGGATTAAGCTTAAATTTTGTTTTGGCAACGTAGTTGGTAGACGATTTTACGCGGGATATTCTTTCTTTTTAAATACTCGCACAGAACACTACAGATGTAATCGAGAAACGTATAGAAACGATTTCTTAGGTACGATGGTTAGTTCCGTGTTTTCTGTTCTGTAGGTACTTCCTGATCCTTAATCTGAGTATTCAACACCGTGTCGACGCTTTGGCTGTTGTCTTTTAGTTGCTTACTAATAATCTTTAAGTTTTGCAGTACCAGTTGTTAAAAATCTAGGACCAACATTATAAATAAAAGCAATCAAAATTTAAAAACTTACCTATCGTTTGTACCACAAATTCCTCAAATTGTTTGATAAGACTGACTAAGTCTGGATTACTATTACTACTTGCCGGCTCTAGTTCAAGTTTTCTTATTATCAATTACTGCATCTAAACAAAACAAACGATTGTTTCAATACCATACAACAATCGCAATAATGTATTCGATTTACCTTTTTGGTGTAATATTTTCTGGCTGTTATTGTCTCCTGAAAGATAAAAACATTATTCCTTCATAGGCACCTTAACTATAGTAAGAAAAATTTTACTTTGTTTGCCTTTTGTTAATAGAAAAGGATCAATTTGAGTAGTTGAGGCAGTGAAACATCACTGACAATTTGTTCTTCTCTACTAGAACTTCCACTGTTATGTTCAAAATTTACACTGACCTTGTTTCTTTTACTACGACAACCTTTCCCCAAGTCTGCAATTAAAGGAGCAGACGATTTGGTTTGGGAGTATTCAAAGCTTGATGTTAAATTGTCACTCTCTCTTGCCATTTCACATTTTTTGCTAGCAACTTTTAAAGTCATCTGAAATGCAAGTATGAAATTATTTAATCAGTCATCAGTCTCTTACCACATTTTTTCAAAATCTTTATTTTGAATATTTCCCAATTATGTTCAGGATTCGCCCTTTGAATAATACAATTACGCATGTTAGCAATGGAGTGGGGAGAAAGGTGACGGTAGTAGAGTAGCAGTGGAGTCCGGGTAGCGATAGAGGGAAGTCGTGGGTACTGCAAACTCGTGTATGTGTTTTAGAAAAGTAAAATATGTAATACCTAAAATTCCGTTTAATGTAATGCAAATAAAGTATAAAACAGCTTTAAATACGTTTAATTGAAGAACGAGAGTTAACATCTCAGAAGTGGGATTCTAATAGGATTCAAACCCGTGAAGCGTGAAAACAAATATCGCGACGGAAGAACGAAATAGTCTCGTCAAGGGGGTCATGAATATGGCGGCGGATGAAGGCGTTGGCGAGAACGGTTTTGATTCTGCGCGTGCTCAGGTCGACGACGGGCAACGACCAACAACGGAAACCGTTCAGGAAGATCCAATTACCAAAATAACAGCGATGTTTACAAGCTTAGTGACGTCCATGGAAAAGAATAGAATTGCTTCCGAAGAAAAACTGTTGACCTTGGTGGAACGTCTGACCAAACCAGAAAGAACTAATGATTGTAATCTAATTACCATTGTGCCGAACCTGGGGGTGGCGATCGAGGACTTCGACGGGGATATTAAGGAAGACAAAGGCATGGAATGGCTAAAGCGCTTGAAGCATGCGGCGGCATTAGGTACTTGGCCCAAGGAATTTATGCTAGAATCAGCAAGAACACATTTAACCGGGGCGGAGTTCAAGTGGTATAGCACGAAAAGGGACAGTATCCGTTCTTGGAAAGATTTTGAATACGAATTCAATAAAACCTTTCGATTTGAATATTGTCTAACACAGAAATGGGAAAGAATGCGAGCGAGAAAACAGCGGTCAGGAGAGCCGATCTCTACATATTTTTATGATAAATTACACTTATGTGAATGCTTGGAATTATCGTTTAAGGAAACGAAAGAACAGACAGTGACTGGACTTTCGTCGCAAGATGTACTGTACGGTTTAATGGCGAAGTCGCATTCAGACCCAGACGAGTTGTTGCATGACGTAGTCGATTTCAGCCGTGTGGTTTGTAATAGAATTTCTCCTAGTGGCTTTAAAAAGCACGCTGAAAAAAATGATAAGACTATCGATGAACCGGATAAGGTTAGTGCATCGATGAAAGTGAGCGGACACTACCAAAGGTGTTTTAGGTGCCACACGCGTGGGCACACTGGAAGAGAATGTCCGGATAAAGGTCGACTTGTTTGTTACTCGTGTCGTGGTTACGATCACAAAAGAGCTGATTGCCCCAAAGACAATTCAAGAACGTCCCTAAAGTGACACTCACAATACACTCATACTACACTCAACATCTACTCAGGTTAGGGTTAGACTCTCTCATTCTTACTTTTTGAATTCACAGTCGACCCACCATTAGTGACTAACTTGAGTGGGTTATCCATAATCTATGGTAAAAAATTTTAAGTTAGCGTTCGTATGTTTAATGACGTAATGCGCAGTGCATAGAAAAAATATATAAACGCAATTCCCTAAACTATTAGTCATTCTCATTTTGCCCTTTGTGTGTATTAGTTGGTTTGCGTTTTTCTTGGTATTATCTTTTAGTATATTTGTAGTTTTATAGTTTGTAGTTGTAGTTTTATTTTATCTTTTTTAATATAAGTAGCATTTATTTAATTAACCTTAATATTAACATACTTTATTTTTTCTTATTAATTGCATAGAGTAGTTTTAATCAATTAACAAGTTTCTTTTTTAATTTAACTTAACATGGATACACAATAGGCAATAAAATGTTGTTGATCACATTCCTTCCAAACCTACACCTTTGTATTAATTCATTATTAGAAAATCGTTCAAAAGGGTTCTTCATATCCCTTAGTACAATTCTGAAGAAATACATATTAAAATTATATTAAAAATATCAATTTATGTTTACCTCGGTACTTCTAAATTTATGTAAATATGTTTAATAAATTCATTAAAATCGTCATCCATTGTAAGTATTTACGGAAAGAAAAGGAATTATATACAATTAAGTACTACGTAAAACTATAAATTAATTAAAGATAAAGGTTGTTAAACTATGGGTTATTTCACTACTACACTAACTACTAAAACAAAAATTTTAATCAAAACACACTACAAAGAGGAAGAATGAAGGAAAACACATGAAGTAACGTAAGCAATGAAATTCAGGTTATGTTGGGTTATGTTTATCTGCTATGACGGTAGCGCAATATTTAAAGTTTCATAAAAGTGGACTTTAAGGGTGCTACGTCGAGCACTTAAGTTTTACTCATTCTTTACTTAAACGTCACTCAATTTCTAGGGTGGTATAAGTGCCTATTTATTTCTGAATTCCAAAATTGAGTGTAACTACCAAATTGAGTGTGAGTGTAGAACAAGGATGTTATCATAGGTAACATGATGTTATATAATTAATTGGATTGCCAACTCCGTCTTAAAAAGTGAGGCAAGTTGATGTCACGGGCGGCCATCTTTGACTAGGGCAAAACAAACAATGTCAATGTGACTTACAGAAAAAGTTGTATATTTTATTGACTTAAATTAATTATTCTTACAGTTAGTTATTTGAATAAATAAAACATGCCTGATTCGTGTTGTGCTTACGGATGCTCAAATAGAGCACATCGTGGTGATAATAATCAATTTTTTGGGTAAGTTCAGTTTTTTGTTAATGTTATATTAATACTTTATTTTATAATTAATATTTCACAGGTTTCCTTTAAAAAACGATGAGCGTTTAAAGCGTTGGCTTAATGCCATAAAACGGGAAAATTTTATACCCACCAAATCTTCTAAAATATGTAGTGACCACTTTTTGCTTTCTGATTATTTGGAAAGGCCAGGAGCTTGCAAGCGATATTTAAAACCAGATGCAGTACCCTCTGTATCTTATGCTTTTCTTTCTCATTTACAAAAACCAAGTTCTATGCACCTTCTCAAAAGAACTTATGCAAAATCTGGTATGATAGTTAAATTTTTCGCTAAAAGTTTATTGCTGTTGTTCTTTATTTTGCTCATAAATGGACCTTATTGAAAAGAAATATTTTTTCCTAAAAACTCGTAAAAATTTAAGAAGTAATTTATTTTCTAACAGGTTTAGAGGTCTTTCCATCATACTGTGAAGATGTAAAGCATATGAAGATTGTGGAATGTCCTGAATCTTACAATAAATCGGAATTGGAATTGTCATCAGATGTTACATTATCTTC
This sequence comes from Aquatica leii, assembly GCA_035610365.1. Taxonomy (NCBI): domain Eukaryota; kingdom Metazoa; phylum Arthropoda; class Insecta; order Coleoptera; family Lampyridae; genus Aquatica; species Aquatica leii. The sequence continues at coordinate 15,094,249 of CM069438.1, forward strand.
TGCCTTTAGTACATCTACAGATATTGTTGGATCAACCGATATACCTAGCCCTACTAAGAAAAACCTTCGGCGAAAAATCAAAACTTTTCAACAGAAACTGAAAAGATAAAAAAATGTATAACTTAAAATCGTTAATTCAGGATTTAAAGAAAAAACAACATTTAGATGAAGAAAAGTGCAGTCGTTTATTACATGGGTTTGAAGGCACAGTTTAATTTTAAATATTTTAAAATGAAAAGAGAAATATTAGTAAAAATCCTAAAGAAAAACGTTATTCTAAAGATTTGAAAGCGTTTGCGTTAACCTTAAATTATTATTCACCCAAGGCATATAATTATTGCAGGTAGGTATTCACTTTATTATTAATTTCTGTGTTGCAGGTACTATACCATATATGTAATGCTTTAAAAACATTAATTGTATTATAAGTCGTATTGTAAGATATATATTAAGATTTTAACTGTTTTGTAGGAAAATATTTAGTTTACCTAGTCCTGGTTCAATAAGAAACTGGACTTCATCAGTAATATATCCTAAATCCTGTCAGTAAAAGACATGATTTAAGTAAAAAAATATTGTTTTTAAATTCATAAATGTGATACGTATAATAAAACTGTTGACGCTCATTTACAACATATAATATTATATTAATAAAGATGGTAGTTAAGTTTGTCATGTATTTTTATTTTACTAATTAAATTTAAGGATCCACAAGCACAACACAAATCAGGGCATGTTTTGTTTTAACGCACTAACTCTAAGAATATTTAACAAAGTAAATAAGAAATAAATAAGCTTGAAAAAGGCAACTTTTTCCATGTTACAATGATATCATCGTTTGTTTTGCCCTAGTCAAAGATGGCCGCCGTGACGTCAGCATGTCTCACTTTCAGTTTGACTAGATTGTATTAAGTTGGCTATCCAGTTAATTATATAACATCCTTGGTGTAGAATGAGTGACCCTACATTGTCGTTCTTGAATTTGGACCTAAGTTTACGTATTTTCCGGATGCAAACAAAAAGTCAATACCAGAATCGAGTTGCATTGAACACTACCAAAGTTCTGTGGTATGGCAGACACAGAAAAGCTTTGGACACTTGCTAGCAAATACAAAATATTTATGCTGTGACAAAAGTGCAACTAATTCTGAGTAACACTGAGTAACATCTGCGAAACTATGGGAGAAAAATCAACTAAAATTTGTCGAATTTGTTCACTAGAAATAGTACAAACCGAGCAGTATTTCTTTCTTAATAACGACAATAAGTTATTGCTACAATTCAAATTATTGAACCTTCTACCAAAGATTGTAAGTACAACTGATTATATTCTATGGAGTAGCACAAACTTCCTTACAGGATTTAAGCATCACACCAAATCCAATTGTTTGTAACAGATGTACGATTGCCATTGAAGAAATATATCAATTTAAGCAACTCTGTATACAAACCGAAACAGCTGTAAGAAACTTACAACAACAAGGTGTAATTAAAAAGGAATTGTGTGCTGATAACATTAAAGCTGAACTTACAAATTTGCAAATCATCAGCGATAACTACTTGGAAATCAATAAGGATGTGCCTGTATGCATTGAGGAATCTTTACAAACAGAACTGTATTATTGCTACAACTGCAACTTTAATACTAACAAAAAGGTTGTTTTGATTCAACACCTGCAAGTGCAACACACTGACAGAAAACTATTTAAATGCAATATATGTGATTACCGCTTTACCATCAAGTTTAATTTAGGAAGACATATGCGTACGCACACTGGTGAGAAACCATTTCAATGCAATATATGTGATTACTGCTGTACCACCAAGTCGAATTTAAGAAGACATGTCCATACGCACAATAATGAGAAACTATTGCATAAGCACACTGGTGAGAAACCATTTAAATGTAGTATATGTGATTACAGCTGTACCACCAAGTCGAATTTAAGAAGACATGTCCATACGCACACTAATGAGAAACTATTGCATAAGCACACTGGTGAGAAACCATTTAAATGTAGTATATGTGATTACCGCTTTACCATCAAGTCGAATTTAGGAAGACATATGCGTGCGCACACTGGTGAGAAACCATTTCAATGCAATATATGTGATTACTGCTGTACCAGCAAGTCGAATTTAAGAAGACATGTCCATACGCACACTAATGAGAAACTATTGCATAAGCACACTGGTGAGAAACCATTTAAATGTAGTATATGTGATTACTGTTGTACCACCAAGTGGTATTTAAAAAGACATATGCATAAGCACACCGGTGAAAAACCATTTAAATGTAATGTATGTGATTACTGTTGTAACCGAATCGAAACTTTAAAAACACATATGTGTAAGCACAATGGTGAAAAATTATTTAAATGCAATATATGTGATTACTGCTGTACCACCAAGCCGTGTTTAAAAAGTCATATGCGTAAGCACACTGGTGAAAAAGCATTTAAATGCAATATATGTGATTACTGCTGTTCCACGAAACTTGGTTTAAAAGTGCATATACATAAGCACACTGGCGACAAACCATTTAAATGCAATATATGTGACTATTGCTATACCACCAAATCGAGTTTAAAAGTGCATTTACACAAGCACTCTGGTGAGAAACCATTTAAATGCGATTTATGTGATTACTGCAGTGCCACCAAGTATACTTTAAAAGGTCATATGCATAGGCATACTGGTGAAAAACCATTTAAATGCAATATATGTGATTACTGCTGTACCACCAACTCGCATTTAACAAGGCATATGCGTAGACACACTGGTGAAAAACCGTTTGAATGCAATATATGCGATTACTGCTGTATCACCAGCTGGGATTTAAAAAGGCATATGAGTACGCACACTGGTGAGAAACAATTTAAATGCAATATATGTGATTACTGCTGTACTATTAAGTCACGCTTAAAAAGTCATATGCGTAAGCACACTGGTGAAAAACCATATGCGTACGCACACTGGTGATAAACCATTTAAATGCAATATATGTGATTAATGCTGTACCACCAAATCGCATTTAAAAAATTATATGCGTATGCATATTGGTGCAAAAGCGTTTAAATGCAATATGTGTGATTACTGCTGTATCACCAACAGCTAGCGAAATTGTAAAAAAAGAAGCGACCCAATGTGTACAGTTACTCCACTACATATTTATACAACTTTCAGGATGGAAGAAAGTGAAAAAAATAAGTTAAAACCACTTCTCGACAAATTCGAAGCGCGATTCTTACCGAAAGAAAATTTATCGCGCGAACGGTACAATTTTTTTTCGTATCAACAAGAAACACAAACGTTCGAATTAAAACGTCGAGCCATGCAATGTTATTATTATTTTCATATTCATTGTATTGTAATATTACAAACATAGTCCATCCTAAATACAGTGCTACAAAAAAATTCCTTCGTATTTCAAAAAATTACAAATTGACTATTTAGATAATACTTGTAAGACAATTAAGTTTTGAATTATAATAAACAACAGAACGTAGTTTCGCATCTTTAAAGTTGAGCTTAAATCCGTAAAAAAAAAGTTGTTTTGTTTTCTGAATTGTTCAGGTTTCTCTCCATTTCTCGAATCTTTTTATCCCACAATCTATCATTTCTTATCATCGTCATGACCATGCGTACTATCGTTCTGTTCACTCTTTCTACCTGACGATTTGCCTGGGGTCTATGACTCACGTTTAACGTATGAGAGATACCACGTCGCGCGCACATATGTCTTTAAATTGTTTTGACGTAAAACTACTTCCACGGTCACTCACGATTATGTTTGATACTTCAAAATAAAACCTTCTAGTGCTCTCACGCAATGTTGGGCTCTTGTGCGTTCCATTAGGTAAAGTTTTACAAACTTGGTCAGTCCATCCACCACAACTAAAATGTATACATTCCCTCTGTCACTTTTTACGAAAGGCCCTAAGTGATCGATGTAGATTCGCTCAAAAGGTCGACTCGGCAATGGTATTAAGTTAAGCAATCTCGGTCTTTTATCTCCTGGTATTTTACTAATTAGACATTCAAAGCAGCTGTTTATATAATTTTGCACGTAATTCTTCATTCGTCGAAATCAATATTTTCGAAAAATAAGTGCCACCATTCTATCTACTGAGAAATGTTCCCTTAAATTGTGAAACTGAACTACTGTTCCTTTTCTCATGGAATCTGGTAGTACGTAAAGTAAACTTTTCTACTTGTTTATTTCTACTTTTCTCATCAAACGTCCATCTATTAACAAGTACTGGTTAACTCGATCTTTCTCTTCTTTACACCGTTCTTCCTCGGGTTGTTGTAAAATTTCTATCAATCCTCTTAACTTCATCTGTTCTCTGGATTATTAACATCTAATCTTCGTCCGTTAACTGAACTAAAACTTTCCCTCTTTCACTTATTTTGCCCTAGGTATTTTCTTAAATCCAATAGGAGCACGACTATAAGTGCATCCAAAGGATTCGTGCGGTACCTTTCGATGTAGAAGGTCGTATTTACATTTAAGGAAACGTGAAAGTGAAATACAAGTATAGAAGTTGGAGAAGATAGTTAGTGAAGGAACTGGAGTTAGTAGTGGTAGTAAGAGGGAAGAAGTAGAGAAAAAGGGGTGGGCAAAGGAGGAAGGGTGTAATATAATAAATAAATTAAGTGAAAAATAGAAACCGTGGTGGAAAGTATAAAATTGTGACGAACAAGTGAGATTAAGGTGAATAAACAGCATAATTGAGAAGGTCAGCGATAAAAGATAACCTCCAACATTAATAGAAGTTATCGCATTTAAATCGAAACTAAAGCGAAAACACTACAAGTGGGACGTTTAAAAACACGAAAAAGTAAAAAAAGAAGGTAAGGAGGAATAAATTAAAAAAAAGAGGGAAAAGGGATGAATAAAAGAGAGAGAGAGGAAAAAGAAAAGGAAAGACAACAAATATTTGAAAGAGGAAAGAAAACAATAAGATCACCGGACATTAAAAAGATAACGGGGGAATTCGAAGGAAAAACCTCAAGAACAGAAGGAGGAAGGAAAGAAATGGAGGAGTTAAAAGAACTAATGAGAGAAATGATGAAACAGAGGGAAGAAAATATGCAAGGAATAAGACAAGAAATCAAAGAAATAGAAGAAAGGAAAAAGAAGTGTAAGAAAGAAAAAGAGGAACTGGCAGAGAATAAAAAACTGAAGAAAAAAGCGTAAGATGAGGAGAGATGGAAAAGGAAGAATAATATTGTGATAAAGGGGTGGAGAAGTGAAGAACCACAAAAAGATTTAGCAATCATGCTGGAAGAAAATTTAAATGTAAAAGTGGAAGTGAAAAAGGTGACAGTAATAAACAAAAAGAAGAAAAATTAGATGGTTGTGGCGGAAATGGGAGGATGGGAGGACAAGCAGAAAGTGATGGTGGAGAAGAAGAAATTAAGGAATACAAGAATATATATGTCACGATTTGACGTGGGAAAAGAAATAATGTACATAGCGGTGGAAAAAAGAGCGGAAGGGAAAAGAGTATGGGTAGGATACAGAAAAATGGATATAGACTGAGACAGATACATATGTAACGACAGGGATAGGGTCCTGAGTAGAGAAAGGGGAGAGAAAATACGTAACCAAAAGGCAAAAAACTCAAGGGCAAAGAGGGGGCGATAAAGGAAAGAAAGTTTACGAAATGGCAAAGAAAAGGAATAATGAGTGATGGAAAAGGAAAAGAAAAAAAAAGTAAGGAAGAAGCACAGGGGGGGATGAGTGAGCTGAGAGTATTATTTTGGAACGTTGCGGGAATAAAAAACAATGAACAGGATTTTTGGAAGTACATCAAGGAACAGGATGTAGTGGGATTGCAGGAGACAGGGATGGACGAAAAAGAATGGGAATGGTGGGAAAAAGAGTTGCCGGAGGAATTTGAGTGGGTGGTGCAACATGCAAAAAGAGAGAAAAATAAAGGAAGAGCAAAGGGGGGTATAATAACGGGAATAAGAAAAAAATGGATGAGTCAGGAAAAGAAAGAGAAAGGAACATACAGTGGGGAAAAACAAAAATAAAAGTAGTGACAGTTTATAGCAGTAGAATGAAAGAGACAAAGAAAAACATTGAAGAAATGATAGAAGAGAGGGAGGAGGGATTGGTAATAGTAGGAGGGAATTTCAACGGAAGAATAGGGAAAGAGGGGGGAATACAAAAAAGAAAAGGGACGGGAAAGAGACAAACAAAGGACAAAGTGATAAATAAAGAAGGAGAAGAACTGCTGAAAATGTGCAACGAAAAAGGGTGGGAAATAATGAATGAGAACAGAGAAGGAATGGGGGAATATACGTACATAGGAGGAAGGGGAGAATCAATAATAGATTTTGTAATGACAAATGAAGAGGCTGGAGAAAAGGTGAAGACATTTAAAGTGGGAGAAAGGGTGGAGTCATTTTTACTTCACACTCAATTTTCAAATCACAATTTACCACTGGATGCGGAGATCCAAAACCATGTAGCTTCAAATCGTCTGGAGTGCAATCCTATTTATTATTTTCTTCGCAAAACTTTTTGTTATGGTACACACAGCACTTCTTTATTGTTCAACAGTTCAACACACTTGTTTTCAAAAATGTTGCCATCTTGTCACCTTGATTTTTATTATCAGTTCTACATACTTGTTTAACGGAACTATTCGCATTACGGCTTCTTTGAGTGTGTCCTTCTCTTTTACATCGGAAACAAATTAGTTTCTTATGGCCTTGCAATCCGCCTTCACGTGTCTTTCTTTATTACACTTAAAACATTTTAACTTCTGCGGTTTTGGACAGTACCTTGAAAAATGCCCGTTTTCAGAACAATTATAACATCCAATAGTCGCCTTTTTGTCATTATTTTCCGTCTTTATTTCACACTTGTTAGGGTAATGTAATACTTTTTCGTTTACGCTATTTCCTGGACACACTCTTTTAAAGTCTATAATATCGTGTAATAATTCGTCTTCAATATTGTGCGACTTGGCTATTAATCCGCTAACTATGTATATCTGAACAATTTAAACCTTTTAGAACTTGTTCTTTAAATTATAATGTTAACGATTTACAAAGTCGATATTTGTTATGAAAATAACTACTTATTGATTCATTTTTATTTAGTTTACGGTTTCTGATTCCCTGTCATAAATCAGTTAAATTTTCAAGGTAGCAAAACAGCTTTTAAATTTGTTCTCGAATGCATTCCAAGAAATTATCGTATCTTGGTTTGATAAATACCAGTCGCTGCACTTGTCAAATGTATCTTTGCGGTTTCCTATAAAAATTCTTCAGGCCAATTTAATAATTTCGCAGATCTTTTTAGTTTATTTAACCAATCTAATGCCGATTTGTCGCATTTTTCTCCAGAGAAATCTTCAATATTTGCATTGAAGTCTGGCATCACATGAAATTATGGTACCACTTCCGCGTTTCCTTGAATTAACTTAAACATTCGTTCTTCACTCGCTAATCGATTAACCTCCATCTGGGTCATCATTTTCGTAAATAACGCAAACATTTGTTGGTTTCCACTACTATCACTGTTTTCCATTTTATATATACTACAATAACACACGTTGATTTTTCGGTAATGTGTCCTATTCACGAATCTAATTTATCCCACTTCTGAATTTTGTTAGCTATTAAATCACTTTACACGGCTTCATTTTTAAGATTTTTAATAAAACAAACACAATACACATTAATAGTAAAATAATATAATGAAATAATCAATCTACGATTAAATCGCGACACTTTCGTCTCTCAACACTTCTTCAAACGCTCGAGGCTATACCGATTCACTCACGTTCTATCGCCTTTCCGTCCCCTTTACGCTTCTTCTTCTCTGCCAAAAGTCAGCTTTACTCTCATAGATGTATTAAAAAAACAAACGCAGGGACTACACAAATTTAAATTAATCCAAACAAAAACCAACGTTCATAATTTATTATATTCGGGGTTATTCTGGAGGCTCTTGAAAAGTTTGCAATATTGGAATTGAAACGTATTCAACATTGAAACGTGGCGCTATTCAGGACGACTCCTTGCAAACGCCTATTTGAAGAATCTTGAATGTACATTTATTGAAAAGTAAACGGTCCGAAGTTAGCTTTCATTGTATTCGCCTTACAAAAAAAGTCAGACAAAAACAAGTGATTTCTAACTTTTTGGCGATATCGGTAAGTTTGCATTGAGTTAACCTACAATAAACACGTGTTCTGTCTTCCGCGCAAACCACATTAATGATTTGTGGTCTTCCGTGTCTTCTGATTCTGTATTCGTTTGTGGTAAGTTTTTTTATTGCCTGTTGATAACGTTTATACATAAATATTTATTCAATTAGCACTGAAAATGTCTGGAGCGAAGAAAAAACCACGCACTAGTAAAAGTCAATTCAGTTGCTATGTCAGAATGCTTGAAGAAAACCCAGTACTCCGGAAGGGCAAACTTTCACCGGATATGACCCCAAAGGACATTGAAATGTTATGGCAAAAATTGACAGACAAATTAAATGCTTGTGGGGATGGTCCTACTCGTGATATAGATGGGTGGAAAAAGGTAATGGTGACTGGTGGTACTTTTGTACATTTTGTTTTTATTATATTATGGCATTATGCATATCAATTAATGAAAATGTTGTCTTATAGGTATTCACAGAATGGAAAAGTCAATAAGTGAAGAAAAAAGCTCGGGAAAGTAAACCATTAAACGAGTTGGAGAATCGTGTATTAACAGCGACCGGTAAAATTGTTGTTGAGGGCATAGCAACTGTACCAGAACTTGGCAGCAATGAAGTTGAAAATGTTATCAATGAACTCCCAAATGTTATTGTGGAATATGAATATGTCAGTTAATTTTATTGTTCATGTAGGTAAAGTGTGTTTATATATAACTAATTCTTTAGGTACAGAGTGATGTAAGTGTTGGACATAAAGAGTCAATTACGCCAAATAATTTAGGGATATGCGAAGTGCCTATTGCTGCGGCTTCCACTTCATTTGAAAAAGAAGTTCAAGAGCAACATATGAGTAAGGGTCATTGGTGTCGATCTTTTGGAAAAATAATATGTTTCAGCAAATACACCAAAACGTACTAAAGCAAAGGCATCTGACAAAAGTTATTACAGGCATACATAAAAACAACCGATTCTCAAAAGGAGGGTTTGGGAGAAGTGGCTGCAGGGTTAAATGTAGTACCCCTTTCTGTTTAAAAACACAATTGCTGGATGATTTATATCGTCCACTGGTGGTGAAGATATAGCAATGTGGGTACAATTAATTGCTCCGATTATACCAGGAAATCCATTTTCCATCTGCATGAACCTAATAATGTTTGTATGTACTCTAAAGTAGGCACTAAGTCATTTATTCACCTTTGCTTTTCTTCCTCACATTCCGCATTAGTTGTTGGGAACTTAATAAGATGATAAAACTGCTCCAACGCAATATTAATATCAGATATGCATCTACTTACAGATGACTGACTCATTGCAATAAAGAAGTCTTGGCCTACGGCCTTCTGATAATTGCCTTGAGCAAAGAAATGTAATGCTACTAACATCTACACAAAAAAAGAAGTTACACAAAAAATTAAGATATAATTACTGCACTTACTTTTATTTGTTTAGGTATAAACAAATTCCCTTCATTCTCCGGTAAATGAGGACCAATTGTTACAATGAGATGCTGAGCTAACTGTCGCGACAATCTATAAATACTTCGAAAAGTCACCTCTGGCAAAGATAGGGGATCACTTTCATCCCTTAATTGATGACGGTAGAGTCGGGAGTTATTTCTATAGAACTCAGTTTTAAATAATAATCACAAAACGAAACTAATACTTACATATTTTCTTCATTATTTATAGCCTCAATAATTAACAAAAAGTTTGGATTATCCATGAGGAGCCCCTTATTTATGATTATAGGTTATAAGAGTATAGACTTGAAATTGAGAAATAACACTGGCAATGGGAAAAACTCTCAATATTGAAAAGAATATTATTGAAATTTTTTCAATTACAAGTGGCACCTGAATCCCAAATGTTGAAAAGTTTACAATAATTGAAAAATTTCCAATATTGAGAGCGTTACAAGAGCCTCCAGAACATATACGTATAAAGATACCATTACATTGCTGCAATAAGTGTAAAGTGAAGCAAAGATTGTGAAACAGAGATATTAAAATCGCATAAGTTTATGTCTTAATTTCCCAATATCGTTTATGCGCACACGCAAAATATTTTGTTGTTATTGGTTGGTGTTTCGCGTCATTTACATGCAGTTTACCATATATATAAGAGAGGAGTATATTGCGCATACTACATATTCTTAATGTAAAAAAAGTGGTTCCAAAATAGAGCGAATAGAAAATATGCTTTGTCCTTGTTGTTGCTTGTGTACGAGATGCGCCAGCGCAAATTTTTATTCATATTGAGGTTAAGTTCCATATAAAAAAATTATGTGCCTATTTTTTTCTTCTTATTGGTATAAAATTTTAAGAAAGCCCGGAAGTAAGAATACACAGTTTCGAAAAGGCTTACTGAGAAATGTTTCACGAGGGCTAATTCGACATCTTCATCTCATAGTTTTAAATTTTGTAAAGGAATAGTTAAAAATATAAGCTTAGGTTCTGCGCTTCTTGTGGGTAATTCCGAAGAATTTGTCTGGAAACTTCACACGTGCATTGGTAGAAATTTTAGGCTTCGATTAGTCTGAACAAGGTACAAATTAAATCGGTGGTCAGTGGGTATTACCTGTAAACTTGGCTAATATCGAGCAAAATGTTTACAGAGATTTTTCTCAGTTTTTACCCTGTCCAGTCCGACACGAGAAATGGATAATAAACAATAATCATTGTAGGTATACATGTATATATATATTAAAAGAACATAATCAACTTACATTAAATTAATACAAAAACCTTAAAATTAAATTTTCTGAAAGTATATGAGTACTGAAAGTCTGACGCCAGACAGCTACATAAGTATACTTAACTAATTATTGTAAACTAAATAAAGCTAACCCCAACCAACCCCACTTTTTTAATTTTACATGACTATGACATGGCTAACGATACAATATTATTGATTATTAAATAAAACTAATTTTGTATATTTATGCCGAAGGTGTTTGTCTTTTCCCGATCTTAATTTTGCTTCGTGGTACAGTCTTATTTTTAGGTATAATTCAATAATTAACTTAGTTAGCTGTGTTCTGTGGTTGCCTAGTGGAGGCTGAGCTAAAATATGTTTATTCATTTTAGGACTATTGAAAACTAAGCCAATGCGTGCAAATGACACATTACTAAGATAGTGCATTATATTTTTCTTTGTAAATATCAAAAAAATATTTTCTCGAAATACCTTTTCACTTTCTTTGCATATTTTAATTATATCTGCACCTGGGATAATATATCTACCCTTATTTTTTAATTCAATAAGGGGATATTTCTTATTGACATTACTAACACTACTGCGGCAGATTTCACATTCAATTTTTTTAATTATTTTGGAAACTACGAAACCAGCAATATATTCAATAACATTTTCTACATAAAGGCTTAAATTCCAACCAACATTAATGTAATCATGTTCTGGTACTGATATCTGTATTTCCTCATAATCACATATAGGATTAACTAAATTTTCTTTTAATTGGCTGCAATGTAAAATATCAATATGGTCTGACAAGCAATTAGAATTTTCAAAATAATTTATTTCGTGTCTTACTAATAATCGTTTATATGCAGACTCAAATTGTCGTGCATTAGGGTTATTATTAAACCCTCCCCTACTGCGAATTGCACTAAAAAATGTCTCCAGAGGATCTTGAGACAGTTTAAAAGTTAATAAATAATCTAAACCTACAGATTCTTGAAGGTTGAATATATTCTCTAAGTTTATAATAAATCCCAAGAACCCTGTTTTTCTATTGCTTAGTAAAATAGGTTTCCCAACGTCATCTTTCAAGTTTTTAATATAATTTATGCAAACCAAGGCTCTAGCATGCAATTCATTAAATGTATTATTATTTAATGGTTTGTTGTAACAATAATTGGCAAATTTTGATTTGCAATTTAACATATCAAAGCAGTCATTAAAAATTTGACAAAATTCCGCAGTGGCTAAACTATTTTTAAACATTGTAATATTGTAACTGTTTAATAATTTTAAAGCAGCATGTACACTTGAACTTAGTATCTGAACGCTTAATTTCACATTCATGCGATTGTCATCAAAATTAATGTGTTTTTTTGTAATTTTAGTAGCTGCATGAAGGCCTTGGTCTGATTGAAATTTTTCCAAGTCAACAATAAATTGCCATTTAATGGGCTCATTCAATTCATTAAATAGAATTTTTTTATCGCCTAAAGTATTTCTAACTAATTTTATAACGTGGCAGTTATCCAAAAATACGAAAACCTTATTATCAGCAAAAGGATGTTTGAACCACGGCTGAAAGTGTTCCTTGTATTCGAAATTAGAGCCCATTTGAATGCACATACTTAAGTTAACTGGCGCTCCATCAAAAGTAATTGAAAATACCTTTACCCCTATAGAATGAAGTAATTCCAAACATTTTGTTAAGAGATTTGCCCTCTCCTTGGCATTTAAACTTTTTATTAAGAAATAAGCAACTGGGACCTTCCAACTCCCATTTATTGCTACTGCCATAAAAACCAATGCATTCTTGGCAAGAACCGCATTGTCTGTTTGAACTTGCCCTGTTCCAAAATCCACACCACCATAAAACATGTCTGTTGGTGCAGAATATTGGATTTGTTCCCGAATGGACATCTCGTCAATTACAATGTTACAAATAACACTTTCACCATTATCAGTCCTTAGTTTCATGGCTTTAAATGCTTCGTCTGAAAACCCAGGTTTACCGTTGATGACAGTGTACCATCTTCGCAGAGTGGATGGGTGAGGCAGCAATCTGGTGAACTTTCGTCGAACATAATTATAAGCTTTAGTGGAATAAAATGCCAGGGATAACGCGAAGCTCCTTAGCTGAGGGCTATATTTTCCCCTTGTTTTTATTTTTCTTGATATTAGCTCTTGAATACAATCTGGTGTTTCCTGGAAATAACAGTTGCATATTAAAACATAGAAAAGAACTCGCAATTAATTGATAAGAAGTTTGTGTTCTGCTCAAAAGAAGAAGAATCAATAAACAAAAGTTAAGTAATAATATTTACCATAACTGCATCACCAGCATCTTCTGATAATAAATTGTTAGATTTAAGATGCACAATTAAATCTTGAAGATTACATATACGTGCTAATAATCTTCTCTTTTGTCTCTGCAAATTTTTAATTTTCTTGGCTTGTTTAGCAATACGTAGGTTTACATTAACCAAGTGCCTACGTGCTCTTCTAGGAGTGGAGACATCTAGTGAGTGCATCCTATTTTCTGTTTCAACACGTCTTCTTTTCGGGGTACCACATTCATTATCATTATTATTTGATTCAACAATTAATGGTTCAGGATTGGTTGTAACTAGAAAACAAAAAACAGTAATTATTAAGTATATTATGGAATACTAATGTTGATTTCTTTTATTGAAATTAGGGCCATTCAATGTGTTTGCGCTATCGATTTTACTTTTATATAATATTTAAATATACATAGAACTGTAAAAAATGTTTTGATGCTTATGCCTTTGTGTATGTATTTAATCACCGATTGTGGAATTTTCCACAACCTTGTAATATTTTAACAGGTATTTTTAGAAGGTCGTTGCAGTACCTTTACCACCCCCTTCGCCATTCTTTTTTGTAAACGAATTTACCTGATCGGGTAGTTAGTTGGTACTCTTCAAAGAAATAACTTGTATTGCAAGAAAATAAATAAGTTTGTTAAAACTAAGTTTTTGTTTTAATTATAAAATTATAAATTAAAGAAGTTATCAACTACTCAAACACAATCATCAATCGATTGCAATCATTTTGCAATTCATCGTTTTTTGCACATTCAACGTAAGCCTAATGGGATTTGTATCGATTATTAAAATTTTAATAGTCTAAATTTCACTATTGAAATCAGAACATAGACAAAAAAAATAACAGCCTTGGCTAAACACTGTTTAGCACAATACCTAATCATTGGAAACTGGTTTAAAACAAAAATCAACATATGCGACTGATGCATGATATGCCTCTAAATTTGATCTTAATACAATTTATCCGAATTTATCGATAACGAAACGAAATTATTATATAAATGCTACAAATAATTACCTAATTCGATTGAACCTGAATTGTCATTTTTATTATCAAATGCACAACTAGGTCTTTTACGAATTCTGGGAAAAGCGCCTTCTGTCAGTACCATTCGTCCTCCTTTACTTTTTGCTGTTGAATCGATAAAATTTTCAGATAAAAAGTGTACTGAGCAAATTTTTATTTTAGACACATCATCATTTTCGTTCAACTTACAAAATTGCAACCACAAGGTTAAGGTTTCTCGGTTTGTTGGAAACCTACAAATTACAATTATAGATTAAGTTATGAATGCAATTCATTTGCAATCAAATAACTTACTTATGAAGTGAAGTCGTGGTCGAAATAACTGATCCACATAAATAACAGTATCTGCCCATTTTAACCTATAAACTTTTAAGGTTACACACGTTACACATCAACAAAACAAATAACTGCTTAATTTTAATGACATGCGCATTAGCAGCAAAAACAAGAAAAAGAACTCATATCGTTCTGTCTCACAATTTGGAACCACTTTTAAACGAAAATGAGCAATATACTCCTCTCTTATATATATATGCAGTTTACACTAACGGCGTCCATCTTGCATCGAAGTGATTGTTATACTTTGTAGACCATTATCAGGCTTAATTTAGGACCACCTACATGAAATCAACGAATTATACAGAACATTTAATTCAAAAATAAAAAGTTGATAAGACAAGGGATTAATTATTTTAACTCTACCCCACATTGGAATGGATTTTCTCATATGCCTATAATTTGTTTGTCATTTATATAATTATAATAAACTTTTAGAATATAATGAAACAGTGTAAGATACGAATGTAATGGTTTTAATTTTTTTAAACATATAATTTCATTGAAATAATTCGTTTATTTTGTATTATTCTAATTCTATAACATGTATGATCTTACAAGTTTTCTATTAAGAAATTACTTATAATAACCACTTAAGTTTGTAAATCCTCCTTATTTAGTATTACGCAGAATGAATAATATTTTCTCTGATACAAGTGCTTTCTTCAATAATTTTTACATAAAATCAAATCGTTTACAAACTTTGGAAATTAACATATTAAGGTGTGGAGTAGGTATAATTTCTTATTTTCCAAAAAAGTCACAACAGAAAATATAACCTAAAATACATTTAAAAAACCACTTTTAATTCATGAAAATAGCCAATCAACGTTCAAGTTTTTACATTTGCGCTTTCAATGCATTGAGTATTAAGAGACAGACTTATGCAAGATGTATATAGCTCCGTTTCAAGATGTTTGCTTCACTAATTGTCATACATGCTCGGTATAGTCTTTAATACGTATATGCTCCAGAATAACCCCGATTATGTAAAGTTGCAGTTATGTAAAATAAGTATTCTGTACTTACCGTTTTACGAAAACTATTTAAGAGGGGGCTCCACAGCACGAATTCCTCGAGATGGCGCCACTGGTGAAATCAAATGTGATTTTAAATCATCTTTTTTAGCCTTATAACGCAATATTTTCATAAAAACTAAAGCTTACTTTAAAGACTGTTCTTAGCTTTTGGGGCTAACACTGTTTTTATAGAAATAGTAGTTAGAATAAGACCACAATAAATTATTGAATATTGAAAATTTCGAATTTTTTTTTACTTTACGTAATTTAAAATTGTATCATCCCCTGCCAAATTTAGCGGTTTGTAACATATTTCAAGCTACAATGCTAATTTTGCTTATTAACGCTACAAATCAAAATAAGCTAGTTAAATTCATTGCAGAGCGAACCTAGCGGTATATTTGTAGAAGTAAAGCTGTTTAAAAGTTCAACTACTTCTCGAAGGGAGCGTTGTAAATTGGATGTACGTATCTATATTTTATTTGATGATTTTTACTGCATCAACTTCCGCTTCTTAGTGATAAACAATGTATTATTGAGATAGTATTACTATGTATTATGTTTCATTTGTTTGTAGAAGTGTAGATATATGAGAAATAATTTAAATTTAAATTTACGGCCTACAAACTAGTAATGACATTAAAATTAAACTTCATTATTGCCAAAATGCTTTTAAGAAAATATAAACAAGTTTTGTAAAACATTGCAGCCTCTTCAAAAAACCGATCGCAATCACAATCGTGGATCATAAAAAATTGTCAAAATCATCGATTGCCTATAAAATAACTATCGTAAACATCGCTCGCTTATAGAGCAACAGTAGCGATTGTGGTAAAAAAGCAATACTCATTGCTCTTAATAGTCATAAAAATTAAAACAAACTAGCGCGAAATGACCTTAGGAGCGACACACAGATGTTCATTAGTAAGAATACTAGAAAAGAAATCATATTTTCTGACTACTTTAAAAACGGATTACTTCTCTCATTTACAAAAAGTAATATGGTTTTGCCTAAAATATTTACTTTTACTTTAATGAAATGTATAATAAGGTAATTCCTTTTTAGTACGTTTAGTACTGACAATATCATAGAACTTTCTTTTTAAAAGCCAGTGAGCATTAAAAATTTTTGTGAGCGTGTACTGTATTCTTGCATAATTTATAATCAAAGTCATGTGTCATATCGTATTCTTCTACTATGCATAAGATAAAGAGGTGGTAGTAGTAACATTCCGGTGTAATCAAAAACAATTTTTATTTGTTGTGTAAGTTGATCCTCAAACAATTTGTGAGCGTGTACTGTATTCTTGCATAATTTATAAACGATTTGCTAACGGTAGAAGTAAGATTTAGGCAATAGAAACAAATTTTGATTTGTTGTTTTTTTAAACATAGTGAGGTAATTACGTAATGAAAGTTTATGATACCAATAGTATGCATAGGCGTTATACATTTCCAAGTTTAAACATTTTGGCAGAGTGGCAAAATTCTTGAAAAAATTTAATACAAAGAAATTTTGTAGAACATTTTACCAGAAAATTTAAAATTTGTAAGACTCAACGGCCAATTATGGTATCAAGCGATCAAAACAAAAAAAATTGCAAATTAACGTAGTTTTTATTTATTTTTTTAATTTTAATCCTTTAGTATAGGTAAATATAACGGCCGTTGCCGATGGAGCGTGATCGAAACGGTCCTATAAGACAAAGTATGTTGCTTCTTCTGGTGTGGCATGTATTGTTGGTGCCAACACTGTTAAATTATTATTTGTCGCCGTTAGAAACAAATGTTGCCCTGTGTGGGAAAGGGCAAAACCAAGTGGGCGAACACAAATGTTACAAAAACTGATCAAGAACATCTAGGGCAATGGAATTTGACAGCATATTAGAGGGTTTTAAGCGTACTGTGGAAATAGTAGTGTCTGCAAAAACTTGTGTGCAAATAAACCATGCGGGAATGACATTTTAATTAAAAAAATTGAATACAAGAATCATCTTTCCAATTCTACAATTGTAAAAACGATTTCTGCTCCGGACACAAAGCCTTAAGAATGTTTGCTGTAATAAAAATCCCTTGATAGAAGCATTTAGCTTGCTAACTGATATAACTATCGCAAAAATGATAGTCGTGCGATAACGAACATTCTCAAGAGAATAATCGCAATTACTCCCACCACTAAACTTTTATAATTTTTGCTCCACCTGGCTTTCAATAGTGTAACTTCTTTATTCGTAAAAAATTGCAGCTTTTACACATTTTATAATATTTTTTGTTGCGCTACCTGGCTCACAGTAGTATAACTTTTTAATTTTAATAACTTCACCGTTAAAGCAGCACCTACTAGAGATTACACTCTAAGTGTAAATATGGCCGACGAGACCCCGCTCTTAATAAAGATGAATACAAGTCAAATTTAAAACATCAAAAACTTATAAACAAACACGAGTAAAATTAAAAGTTTTTATATGGAAAGTACCTGTTAGGATTCTTAAATTTTGATTAAATTTTGAACTCTTTGCATTGTACGATTTATTTACCACCACAAATTTTTAAATTAAGTTTACTTATTTTCGGAATGCAAACAAAAAGTCAAAACCAGAATTGCGTTGCATTGAACACTGCCATAGTTCTGTGGTGTAGCTGGTATGGCAGACACTTGCTAGCAAATACAAAAGTTTAACTGATTCCGAGTAAACACTGAGTAAGATCTGCAAAACTATGGGAGAAAAATCAACTAAAATCTGTCGAATTTGTTCACAAGAAATAGTAAAAACCGAGCAGTATTCCTTTCTTAATAACGACAATAAGTTAATGCTACAATTCAAATTGTTGAACCTCTTACCAAAGATTGTAAGTATAACTGATTATATTCTATGGAGTAATATAAACTTCTTTACAGGATTTAAGTGTCACATCAAATCCAATTGTTTGTAACAGATGTATGATTGCTATTGAAGAAATATATGAATTCAAGCAACTCTGTATACAAACCGAAACAACTGTAAGAAACTCAGGTATAATTAAAGAGGAGTTGCGAGCTGATAACATTAAAGTCGAACCTACAAACTTGCAAATCATTAGTGATAACGACTTGGAAGTCAATAAGGATATACCTGTATGTTTTGAGGAACCTTCTCAAACAAAACTATATTATTGCTACAACTGCAATTTTAATTCTAACAAAAGGATTAATTTAATTCGACACCTGCAAGTGCAACACACTGGCAGAAAACCATTTAAATGCAATACATGTGATTACTGTAGTAATCAAATGGCAAATTTAAAAGTGCATATGCGTCAGCACACTGGTGAGAAACCATTTAAATGCAATATATGTGATTACTGCTGTACCATCATGTCAAATTTAAGAAGACATATGCGTACGCACACTGGTGAGAAACCATTTAAATGTAATATATGTGATTACTGCTGTACTACCAAGTCGAATTTAAGAAGACATGTGCGTACACACACTAATGAGAAACCATTGCATAAGCACACTGGTGAGAAACCATTTAAATGCAATATATGTGATTACTGTAGCAACCAAAAGGCAAATTTGAAAAGTCATATGCATAAACACACTGGTGAAAAACCATTTAAATGTAATATATGTGGTTACTGTTTTACCACCAAGTCGATTTTAAGAAGACATATGCGTGCGCATACTAATGAGAAACCATTTAAATGCAATAGTTGTGATTACTGTAGTAACCAAATAGCAACTTTAAAAAGGCATATCCGTAAGCACACTGGTGAGAAGCCATTTAAATGCAATATATGTGATTTCTGTAGCAACCAAATAGCAAGTTTAAAAAGGCATATGCGTAAGCACACTGGTGAGAAACCATTTAAATGCAATATATGTGACTACTGTAGTATCCAAATGGTAAGTTTAAAAACGCATATGCATAAGCACACTGATGAAAAACCATTTAAATGTAATATATGTGATTACCGTTGTAAACAAATGAGAAATCTTAAAAAGCATATGCGTACACACACGCGCGAAAAATTATTTAAATGCAATATATGTGATTACTGCACTATTGACATGCGGTATTTAAAGGTACATATGCGTCGGCACACTTGTGAGAAGCCATTTAAATGCAATGTATGTGATTACTGTAGTAACCAAATGACAAATTTAAAAAGTCATATGCATAAGCACATTGGAGAAAAACCATTTAAATGCAATATATGTGATTACTGCTGTGCCACCAAGTCGCGTTTAAGAAGGCATATGCGTACGCACACTGGTAACAAACCATTTAAATGCAATGTATGTGAGTACTGTAGTAACCAAATGGAAACTCTAAAAAGGCATATGCATAAGCACACTGGTGAAAAACCATTCAAATGCAATGTATGTGATCATTGTTGTATCACGAAGTGGGACTTAAGAAGGCATATGTTTACGCACACTGGTGAGAAACCATTTAAATGCAATATATGTGATCACCGTTGTAACCGAATGTCAAGTTTAAAAAAGCATATGCTTACGCACATTGATCAAAAACCATTTTAATGCAATATATGTGATCACTATTATAAGTAAATGGAAAATTTAAAGACACATCCATGTTAAATCTTTGTACAAGCGTAGTTAGTAGAAAGGTGTGGCACAGTATATGTAGTAGCAATTGTTATAGTAACAAGTATATACTTGTAAGTAATAGGTTTTCGTTCGTGTTAATATGTTCTTCTTCTGACTAAATATAAGTAAGCACTTCTTCGACGTGTTTGCCTTTATTACAACAAACACCCTGCAGCTCTGCAATTCGTTGCAACAGATTATGTGTTTTGGGCTAGTGTTGCATATTAGTAGTAAAGGTAGCGCATGTTTGTGTTGAAGAGCGTTGGGAATCCTCGTGGAGTACGCAGGCAGTTTTGTGTGGTGTCCCGAAGCTATTTTAAAAGAGAAAAATGGCTGATGGTTTCAGTTTAACTTCTATAAACAAGTTCGAAGGGAAGAATTACAACCAGTGGCAATTCCAAATTAAATGTACGTGAAGGGTACGTATTAAGTAGCAACAGTTGCGAGATCGACACTAACCCAGCCCGAAGAAGCCGCAATGTGCATTATCACATCGGCTTTGGACCTATCGCAAATAATGCTAATAGAAAATTGTGAAACGTCGAAATAAATATTAGATAAATTAAACGGAATATACGCCCTAAAAACGGAAACAAATAAAATAATGGTTAATGAACAATTTCATCAATACAAGATGGCGCCGAATGATTTGGCTTGGCAGCATATCGGAAAGGTAGAAAACCTTTCTCGACAAATTAAAGACACCGGTGATACTGTTAGAGATACAGCAGTTCTAACAAAAATCATTGAAACCCTTCCTACGAAATTCAAACATTTAAGACAAGCTTGGTTAGAAGAGAAAAAACAAACATTGGAAAATTTGTTCATTCGTTTAATCGACGAGGAAGCATCACTAAATACAACGGAATCAACAGAAAATGCTTTAGTGGCATCCTCTTCAGATAGGAGCGAAACGAAGCAGTAAGGCAAATTTCGAGTTACGTGTTTTAATTGTAATAGGATCAACAGATTTCCGCGTACCATAAAAACAGAAGAAAGGTTTTGAAAATAGAAAAGATAATTCGTCCGCTTTTAAGGTAGAAAAAATAAGCGCATAGTTTCAGCGTAGATTGAATTTCTTTTTTGAAAATCTATAAAATGTGAACGAATTGGTGTAAAATTAGGAAACCATCAAGGACTTACAGTGAAAATAAAATTCTTACTAGGCAATTGACAGTGTACGTATGGTAGAATTAAGAAAACAATTATTTTCTGAAGGTGTGATAACACAAAAAGGAATGACTGTTAAATAGGTGATACAGCAGAAATTTATCAAAACGGTATATTGAAGGCTCGAGGAGTACGTGATTCGAATAATATTTACAAACTTTTGTTTCGAACGTGTGTACCGGAAATAAATGTAATTGTGAAGGACGACTTTAAAACATAATACGAGCGTTTAGGTCATGTTAATAATACGTGAAACAGTATCACAAGAACTTATTAAAACCGTGGCGATAAGCTCAAATGCGTAGGTTGTCACTATGGTAAACAACACCGACTTTGTTTTGATAAAGCCCAAAGAAAAAACGTGAACCCTGGCGAATTTATTCATTGTAATTTGTAATATCTGTATTACGTGCTGTTTAAGGACGATTGTACTGATTATCGGTCAGTTTATTTCGTGAAACACAAATCCGATACACGCAATTGTTTTAAACAATTTGTAAGTCTTTGTATGAATAAATTTGGTCATAAAGGGAAAACAATTCGAACTGATAATAGATCAGAATATATTGAAACGTTCGAGAAGTTATTATCAACTTCGAGGGCCTTCGCGAGGTTTTTGTACATTTCCAGAACGTATACCGAAAGATATAGAACATTCGAGAAGGATTTCCAAAATGTATAAATGCGGCACAAACAAATCAGAGGTCAGTTATTTTTAGTAATTCGAAGACGGCAGTATTAAGATGATTACTCAGGTTTAAATAAATAAGTGATCAACGCGTGTGAGATAAATAACCTGGTACGTGACTTTAACGTAAACAAAAAGTGTTAAACAAGTGTGTGAAGTTATCCGCGGACTTTATTTTATCTTCGTGTCAGTGATAGCGCTATATATAAATTAGTGTGTTTTTATTAAATATCCTTAGATTTAATTAGTTCGGTTAGTAATAAACTTGTACATATTGTCAGTATAAATAAATTAGTAGTAATAATAATCGTTACAATATTAATAATGATTTTTTTTACATTCAGAGTGAATAGAACTAGAAACCAGAGCTCGCTATTGTCATCAGCAAAACGAAAAGGCAGAACGCGAAAATAGAACAATTGTCGAAAGTGCAAGATAAATGCTTTATACTAAAGATCTGCCACTTTATTTGTGGGCTGAAGCGGTAAATACTTTCTGAATCGTACCCCAAATACCTTCACAAAGGACACAGTTCCGTTTGAAAAATGGTACGGAAGGAAACCTACACTAAATCAGAAAAGTGTTTGGTAGTAAAGCTTTTTGCTTATACCCGATGATTTACGCAGAAAACTAGATGCAAAAAGTTAATCTTAGGATCATACGAAAAGGAATCTACAAATTACAGACTATTTTATCCTGAAACAAAGAAGTTTCGTGAAAAACTATACGATAGAATGCAAACTTTCACGGCCGTTGTTTAATGTAGCGCTGTTTTTCGGGTGTTGCCGCGTCACAAAACTTTCTCTTAACGTTTCGCTGATCATGCTGTCAGCTTCTTCAGAAGATTTCTAAAGACAGATGTTATCGTCATGCGTTCCTCGTCATGTAGCGTCTTATGGCTCCGCTTCGCCGATCCGTGTCCGTTCTGATCTTAACGTTTCGCTGATCATGCTGTCGGCTTCTTCAGAAGATTTCTAAAGACTGATGTTATGGTACCAGAACGGACACGGATCAGCAAAGCGGAGCCATAAGACGGTATATAACGAGGAACGCAATACTATAACATCAGTCTTTAGAAATCTTCTGAAGAAGCTAACAGCAAAACGTTAATAGAACGTTTTGTGACGCGGCAACACCCGAAAAACAGTGCTTCCTTTCTTTATGCTATTGCCTACATTCAAAAACTGTGGTTGGTACCATCGTTAGATTCTTCACACAGGAAGCACGATGGGTCTTCCTTTTTCCTAATACCATTTAGATAATTCCCGAAACACCCATGGCCTGTGATTGTCTGTGTGCTGTAGAAGTTAAGCAATCCGTGCTTTCGAGTTACTCATGCATGGATGTGTGGGATTAAAATGTGGGTCCAAACTGTTTTAGGATACAATTCCCATCTTGCCTGCCATTTTAGTAAGGACTCCGCCTTCCTGAGCAACTTTGGAACCCCTCATCTTGCGTAGCTCCTTTCCTTTGCCAGAAAATCTATGGGAACGCAGACTGGTAGGACTCTAGCAGTTTCCAGAGACACCGTCCTATAAGCGGCGGTAATCTTGAGGGTCACTTTACGCTGTTTTTTTTCTGCCATAGTTTTGTATCTCCCGATCTTTAGAGCAGAAAGCAAGGGCCGCGTAGAGGAAGGTTGACATCACAGTCAATATTATTAACCTCCTTTTGACCGCACGAGGTCCTTTCACATTTGGCATTAGTTTGGCCAAGGCCACCGCTCTACTGTCTGCTTTGATAGCAGCTTGCTTAACATGCGGTCTAAAGTTCAGGTTTTTTTCTAGCATCACCTACAGGTATCTCTTGTTGGAGTTTCGACTCCTTTATGCGTGAAACTAATTGGATGCAGAATTCGTCTGCCTGTGCAAGCGATCGCTTCGGTTTTGTCAGCCGCAACCGTGAGGTTGTTGCTCTTGAGCCAATAATCCACCAGTTCTAAACTATGGTTAATGGCTAATTTTAAGGATTGTGTATTGGATTCTTGTCCGAAGATCGCCAAATCATCAGCAAAGGCCGTGAGTTGAATTTGTCTGGGGAGGTTAAGGTTTAACAGATCATTATAGAATATGTTCTATAGTGTGGGGCCTAGGATGGAACCCTGTGGGACCCCACACGTCATCTGGTGTTTTAGCGATTGATTTTTGTCGTCTAAGTAAATTATTGACCTATCTGACAAATAGCAACAATCTTAACTAGGTGTCCTTCATGAGTGTCACGATGCACCGGATGCCGGACATTATGGTGTCGACAAAACCATCGCTAAAGTTAGTTACACTAGGCGTGACATAGCTAACCATATTCGAAAATGTTTGGAATGTCTGAGATTAAACCAAACAATCTGAAATCGGCAGGACTGCTACAAACCCAAGCTTGCCCAAAGGTTCGAGACGCTTGCTATAGATCTGTTTGGCCTTTGCCGAATGATGAACATGAAGAACGTTGGGTAATTGCTGTTGAACATACAGGAATTAAATGGATGGAGTTATTCGCTTTGAAATAGGCCACCGCCCAGACCTGTGCCCGAGTACTGATCGATGAAATATTTCTCCCGTGTGGAACTCCTAGACGTATAATCAGTGATAACGGTAACGTCTTGCAAAAAGTTACCTATTGTTTGGGTATAAAACAAAACCTGACTCGTTTTTATCATCCGTCTTCGAATCCAGATGAACGACGAAACAAGGATTTTATAACGGAATTATCAATATTGGTACAGGAAGACCACACAAGTAGGGCCCAAGTCTTTAGCCTTTGTACGTTTTGCCATAAACAGTGCAAAAAATGTATCTACTGAATATACCCGAGCGTACCTATCCTTTGCAAGAGAAATGCGTATTCCAATGGGCGTGCATCATAACCTTCGCGCTATCATCGACAATAAAAACGTAGTAGTAGAAATAACGCTGTACCTTCGTAAGTTAGCTAGTACTCTCAGTCGTGCCCGTGAGACAAATGAACTACGACAAGACGTGTCTAAGCGGTGTTATGACTTACGCCATAGGGAAGTCGCTCCGTATGAACCTGGTGACAAAGTTCTCGTGGACGTGCACGCGTTAAGTGACGCCGCGAAAGGATATACGTCGAAGTTCGCACTTCGAGATGGACCGTTTCTCATAAAGACACAGTGTTTGCTGACCACGTACAAAATCGTGAATGTCAGCAACCCAAATGAGATTATTAGATCTTATCATGTGTCTGTGCTTCGACCTTTTGTGGAGGACGACAACAACGATGATGGAATTGATCCTAGTCGTCCAATCAGAAGTCGAGGATGACCCAAGATTCATTAAGAAGTTGTCATCAAACAACCAGATGCACAACCAGTGACAGCTGCTCCCCACACAGCACAAGCATATCTATATGAAATGTACACGCCAACCATGGATACCGGAGGTGCACCGAACATCCATATTTAATATTATGGAGCAAGGATGGAGGTCCACTGGATATATCATTCCGTCACGGAAAAATCTTCATAGTATGTCCATAGGACCTCCAGGTGGATAAACATTTTACATCCATATGGAGATATATTGAACAGTCATATGGACGTACAAAATACATACATATGGAGGTTCAATGAACATTTAATAAAAGTATAATAAACATTCATTTTTTTATAGAACCTTCATATGTAGGTAAAATATATGTGCATATCTATGTATTACCAAAAAATATGGCCACACGTCAAATAAAGTCAATACAAAATGCCAATATAGTGATATTTTCCAGATGCAATGGGAGATGTAGCTGCACAATGACGAGGAGTTCGTAACAGGGTACGAGCATCAGCTGGAACATCTAAATTTTGTTTTTTTAATAACACTAGTAATTTTGAAATGAACCCCAAGGTTATTTTTTCATTAATTGCCCAATTTTGCAATTGTGCTCAAAAAGAAACTGTTTTATGAAAAGGTTCAGTATTTTTGAAGTTATCATCATCACTTTTTATATTGTCTATAATAATTGTTCACTCATTTCAATTATCATGTTCGTAATTAAATTATTTATATTATTTACATTTACATCTTCAAACAACAACTCCGGTTGGTCCACAGAAAACGTGCTTTTTCTATTCTCGTCATTATTTAATATGACCACTTGTTCATTTTCACTCAAACACAATCGAACTTTTTTATTTACACATTCTCTCATTTTTCTAGAGCTTTTATCCATTATTTATATTGTAGGAATCCAAATACTTACTAGATTAATGTACAGCAAAAGTAAATTCAAATATGCAAAAATACCTTGTCTTTACCCAATAAACACATCTGTACTGGCAATGTACTCCTTAGCCGGCACTCAGAATGCTGGCAATGTACTAAAATGAAGTACATTGACGGTAACCAGGTGTCACACCGGCCGATATATTGCCGGATGAATCTTGCCAACGCAGAAATTGCATCGAACCAATGTCGGCAAGTTACGTATTTTAACACAAGTTAAATGTAGAATGCCAGTGAAATCTGTGCAATATAATATGTACTTTGCCATCACCTAAATAGTGCACAATTTCAAAAACATTGGGAATGTTAGCAACTTAACACAAATTATAAATGCATACAATGGTATTATCATTTTTAATTTAATTAATAAAACAATTTGGAAACTTAACATACAATGTCCATATATGTACTGAAAAAAATTTAAAAAATATAAAAAACCTATTTACATTCATTCTGTGCTTATGTTTATTGGCGTCTTTCGTACCCACTACTCCTGGTGTTTATTGCGTGTTGTAAAGCTGCACCACAATTTGAATTTTTTCTTATGGATACTGTAAAATAAAAATTACATTGTAATGCTACTCAAATGCACTTTTTTAGCAATTTCTAAATTAAATTTTGAAGTTTTTGAAGTAATTATAAAGAATTGCTTTGTAAATAGTCGTGAAATAAAATACAACACGAAAGTCAAGTTTGGCAGTAATGCACTTGAAATCACATTTCGTTAATATACATATAAAGTTAATGTTTTAAGTTAGTATAAACTATAAAATACTCTGAAGCCTCTTACCATAAATGAAATTTAAAATATTTTTACAAATTTGTTTTGCTTGATCCAGACACATTACTTGGTTAAAACATGTCTCGTTTGCTGTATCTTTTTATCCAACAAAGTAGATTGAATCGATCTAAAAAAAATTTCAATTAAATAAAACTCAGCAATAAGAATAATGAATTGGGAAATTGTAGATAACTCACAAACTGGCTCTTAGATTACAAATTTCAAAGTCATTATATATTTGCTCGAAAACGTGTTAGTTTTTAGGTTATATATTTATTATTAAGAAATAATTTCGGTTATATTTGAATTTAATACTTACTTATTTTGTTTACCCATCCATCCTAAATGATGAAAAACAAACACATTTTTTCGAAATTTTAAAGCACAATATGGTTTGCATACGATAAATACAAGCTAAACAAAAAGCCAAAAAGTTTGCGTGTGCAATAATTCAGTGGCGATAATATAATATTGTATAATATACGCGAAAACCTTGGTGAAAACAAACGAACAACGAAGAAAGTTTAAATTAAACCACGCCAAGTATTTTTTTTTACTTTTTCAATTTTTCATTAAATTTGTTGTTGCATGTTAAATATTTACTACAAACGTTAAATTTTAGAGAATTTAATTATTTCTAAATAATTTTGATAAAAAAAAGCAACTCCCAAAATTATGTAACATGATACATAAAAAAAATGTTTCCGAACATAACATTTATAACACTTAAGATAATCCTATTTCACAGATATCCATGAATGTATATAAGGTGCATATACAATGGATATTAAACTACGGATGTACATCAATGGATATTATATGGATAAATATGTATATCCATTGCATCTCGCGTGCTGTGTGGGTCCAGAAGTAGTCACGACGGTAAAGTCACTCAGTAATGGACGGCATGTCCGCCGGCGACAACCGAAACAGCCATATGTGTAGGGGAATGTTGTCGTACATCAACAATTAGTTGACAGCCCAATAAACACAGAAAGTCCGGCAGTGTACAATTCCATTACAGCGATTAAAGGCAAAATGCGTTTATGGTTTTTGTAGTGCATAAAAAGTACACATTCGGTACGTAAATCCCAGTACTATAATCAACGTAATGGTATAGTGCGTTTTCAATACTCCTTATTCTATGGCCAAACTATGGCGTACACACGCTACGCATTGTGCCATCACGTTTAAAACACATTTTTATTCGCAGATTATTCAATTTTGTTCGGTTCTCGTCGCCGTCACCGTGAAGTAGCTCGTAGCTCTTCCCCTACCCTTGTTTTTCTCACTTTTGTTTAACATAACTTTAGCCACAAAATCTTGTATTTATCGTATGCAAACCATTTTGTGCTTTAAAATTTAGAAAAAATGTGTTTGTTTTTCATCATTTAGGATGGATTAACAAAATAAGTAAGTATTAAATTCAAATATAACCGAAATTATTTCTTAATAATAAATATATAACCTAAAAACTAACACGTTTTCGAGCAAATATATAATGACTTTGAAATTTGTAATCTAAGAGCCAGTTTGTGAGTTATCTACAATTTCCCAATTCATTATTCTTATTGCTGAGTTTTATTTAATTGAAATTTTTTTTAGATCGATTCAATCTACTTTGTTGGATAAAAAGATACAGCAAACGAGACATGTTTTAACCAAGTAATGTGTCTGGATCAAGCAAAACAAATTTGTAAAAATATTTTAAATTTAATTTATGGTAAGAGGCTTCAGAGTATTTTACAGTTTATAGATTGTAACGGGACCACCCTATATATATAGGTAAATTTTCAATAAAATACATAACGCATTAAATTGTTAAATTGTTGTTATTGCGATATTAAGACCTTCAGGCGCTTAAGCGATAAGACGCAGCAGTTTCGAATGGAATTAGCGATTATTCTAAAACGCGTCGTTGCAAACGCAATACAATTTTTGGTTTTCTTTGATATTTTTAACCGAGTTCTTAGCAGGCTGCTGGAATGGTTAATTGAAATAACACTTAATTAAGTGTATTAGCGATCCGTCTAACAAAGATTTCTTTTATGTTATTTTATTTATCTGATAGGGTTGTAAGAAACTAGTGGTCCGTTGTTTCGTTTATCACTATTTGCAATAATAAATTTACTGTATAAAATATAAGAAAAAGAAGATTGTTTCGTATTGGATTAGAGAATATTTTTTTTGCATAACTGGATAATAAAAAACTGAAGGATTTGATACCGTAAGTCAGCGGTGCCCAACCTACGGCCCGCGGGCCGGATCCGGCCCGCGAAGAAGCTCAATCCGGCCCGCGAGCTCCTTTCAAAGGTGTTAAAAGGTGTTACTAAGATATGCAATTATAAAAAATCCGGCCCGCGAAATCGTATGTCATGATGAATCCGGCCCACGGACAAAAAAAGGTTGGGCAACATTGCCGTAAGTAGTATCCCCGAGAAACTGACCCTTCCTTAGACGCACCCTTTCTTTTCTTTTTGGTTCAGTTTTTTTGTTTGGAGGATTGTTAAATTTTCTAATTGTTTTATGGGAACCACGCTGGCAGAAGGAACTTACAGCTAAGTGACTAAGCTTACGTACTTTGTTAATAAGAAAAATTAAAAAAAAAAGAAAATTTCACTAAACTTAATTTATAATCATAAGTTATAATTTATCGTGCTTGTAGCAAAACAAAAACGGTTTTTTTTAAATTGTACATATAAATTAGACGTGAGTTTGAGAATGAATAAATGTGGATGCGAGTGTGTAAAGAACGTTATTAACTCAGTATAATTTTAAGGTGTACAACCGTATTTGCTATTGTTTTTGTATATAGTTATTATTTCAGTTTCTTTATTACACTATTATGGGGATTTGTGACTTTAATTATCTATTTGGAAAGTAAGTAGTGACGTAGCTGCTGTACCAACTGAAAGATTTCTCAGTTTGGCATTAGTCGCCACGGATTGGGTCATTTCGTTTAAACTGAGTGGCGCCCCAAATCAGTGGTGGGTAAATATTTCAAATAAATCTATTTGAAATGCTTATTTAAAATAGAAAATAGCATTTTGTATTTTATATTTGAAATACTTTCTTCTAAAAATATTTTATATTTATTATTTGAAATAGAAGACCAAGGTATTTTCTATTTGAAATATATTTATCGATTATAGTATTGAACGAACATCTGTTGTATAATAACATAATATACTAATTAGCTACTAGTGTCTGCTATGAGTGTATGTATTGTGACACCGATGACTAACGACCAAGTTTTAAGATGTTTTTTTTTCTGTGCGCAAGTCAGGAAACGCTTTAGAAACCGCGGTTTATATTTACTTAAAACGTGTTCAACGTGATTTGTGAACTTAAGATAATTAACTAAAAAATTGAACTTTTTTTAAATCTATTGTTCAGAAAATACGATACATTGTTTTCCTATGCTGGGATGATTATGCAACCAAAACGGAGGTCAATGAGTGATGATACTTTTGAAAAATTATTGTTAATCAAAGCAAATGCATGTTTTAAACATAAATAATAATTTATGTGAAAAGCATTTTTCATTTAAAAACTTATTTGAAATACCTATTTTTCATTTTGAATTTTAAATAACAACCCAGCAAACATACATATAAATTTTCTATAAAATATATGTAAAATTTAAAGAAATAGTCATACATAAGCCTTTTTACATCTAGAATATATCAGTCTTCCTTATGAAAATAACATCTATTTTACATTTGGGTTTATATATAAGAAATATATAAGTTAATATAAATAAACATGTATATTACATACAAGAGTTTACATGAATCGTACATATTAAGGGTAACATATTTCTTATATGAAAAATCATACGTATTAAAAACATGAGAATGTTTATATATATTTAATATGAAAAAAGGTATATACTGTTCATATAGCAAAATTTATGATTATTTTACATAAGAATAGAAATGTATTAAAAATATAATTAAATTCAGATCGGGTTAATGTGTATAAAAGGACGTATTGTAGATGTAAATCAGATTACATTTACTTAACATATACATTATATGCAGTACCTGTTAAAAACGCCAGTTATAACTTGTTACATCATTTTATTAACCTATCCTATACCAGAGCTCATTAATTACATTATGTTACTTGTTTGGCAATTTTTATCAGACCATTAGTTTTAAAAGATAGTTTTATTGGACCAATTTTCTAATTTGTATCAGAATTGTTTTAATTTCAAGAACGGGCTCAGAATGGAAAGAACAAGTTAATTTTCCCCACGGTTAACTTTTCCAAAAAGTTAATAAGACGTAGATCTTCATTGAAAAAAAAATCTGTTATAAATATACATAAATTGGCATACTATTCTTATACATATATTTGCCGCGCTGTGGTTGTTGCTGTTTAGCTGAAATTGAATAACAACAACCTTTTTGGCTTAAAAATTTACAGTTCTTCGAAAATCAATTTATTATGTCCTTGATTTATCCTAAAATACTTAAAAACAGTATTCACCGACAACTAATAAAAAAGATAATGGCGCGTTTCATGACTATTGAACTTCAAAAAATTAAAAAATATTATTTGGAATAATAAAGAACATTTAACAATAGAATTTAACAGCACCATTCACAGGTAGCAAGAATCGTTCAAAGTAATCACACGTATATGGAAATGTTTAACAAAATAAAAGTAAACTTTGTGCTATTTCTAGCAAGCATGTTTTGACTAAACAATGAATATAAATTAGAATATACAATTATTAAAATAAGTCAGATTATGTTATTGATTTTTGGAATATCATTCGTTTAGAAATGTATGAAACTATCTCAAATCGTCGAATTAAGCCATTCTTAGAAATGTGTACAATGTCAAAGCAACCGCTGCAATTAGGTTTCCTAAAAATTTTACGATGGCTGTCTTGCACGTGAGAGAACAATAGTATTTAAGCAATGTGCTGTATTTTACAACACTACCTCTCTCATCTGCAAAAACTTTCCACTTCAACTTTGTGGATTTTTAGATTTTTGTTTATGCATTATTTCTTATTCACTATTTAAATGCAGTTGCCTTTTGTTGTTGAAACTGAACATTTATTACTCTTGTTTTTATTTATTCGGTGTTTTAAATCCATTTTGTTTAGTGTTCTTTTTATTATTATTTTGTGAATCTTGTTTGATAAGCTAAGGGGTAAGTAATGTTTGTATTAATCGTATTCATATTCCCATATACTTTGTTAGTATTAATTTGAATAGGATTAGGATTTATTTATTAATTCTTAGAAAATTATCGAAGTTCCATAAAAAAACAGTATCTTTTTTAAGACTATAGAAAAAATAACAATGTTATAATTTAATTAAACTAACTGACTTCTTTGTAAAAAAAAATTAACTATTTGATAATGACGTGATGGTTTTTGAGTTTAAATAAGATGCCATTGAATTATGAATCGGGAATTATACTCAAGTTTACAACGCAAACACCACATTACGACGTTATATAAAAGGAATACAACAAATTTTTTAATTAACATTTATACTTGAATTTGAAAAGTTTTAATAAAAAAGGCATTGTTTTTTAAAAACATTAAAAATTACACTAATTTATGAATACATTATTAGGTTTAAATCTTTGAAGTCGCATTAAAATATACAGATTTGTTAACATTACCATTGATTAAGTATTGACATTACTAAAGATCGTTTCACTTATACAGGGTTACAACCAATTCGAGGGCCACCATGGAGATCTCCGAAACGGTAAGAGATACGAGATTGGTTTAATTAGAGAAAAGTTGCACTATTTTATAACCTTTCATATTCCGCTAAAAAACGAAATTATCTACAGGGATTTCCGAAAAATATATGTTTTTGAGAAAGATCCCAGATTTTATGTGATGATTTCTAACTATCATTATTTTAAAATCAATCAGTCAATCAATATTAATTTAATCTAGCGAACGTGGTTTTTTACAGGTGTAATCAAGAATACATCTAAGGACGTCACCGATGAGTTCGAGGTGATTGCGAGCGTTCTGTTTGGCGAAGCTGCAAATGAAATCAAATAAATAATGAAAATACTTCTTATACTGTTAGTTACTTAGTGTTAGTTTTTTAACTGTATTTGCCTGCTAATACCATAAATAAATATCTAAGATTTACAAATTATACGGAGGTTACATTATTTTTAATTTAAGTATGGGTTTAAAATGTATATAAAAAAAGAAGTTTCTATATTCACAAACGTAAGTATCTATTTTTAGCTTTAGGTACTTAGAGTACCTAATTCTTATGAACAGGAGTACTGCGGCCATACATGCGTCAACTGATATTTTATTTCAATTATTTATCGGCGTCTAAGACATGCGTATGAAAATTAATTAATACATTTAATTAATTATTAATACGTATTTTAAACCTCTCCCTTATATAAGGATTATATAAATTTTGTATATTATCAGACATTAAATATATATATAAAATTTATGTTTATTATACATTATTTACTTACATAGAATATACATAAAGCGAATGGTAAAACGCATAATACTTTTACATGTTCTATACATTAGTCGTCCTAGAAAATTGATGTAAGCTAGATGTAAACTAGATGTACAGATTTTACCTAAAATATCTGTAATTTATACATGTGAAATTGCTGACATCCTGACATGTAAATACACTAGATCCTTCTTTCCCATTTATATAAGGCTAACCTTAAATTATCTTAAATATACGTATATCTGATGTAGCAATGTTTGTTGGGAACGGTCAATTCTATTTCTATTTTGTATTTTAAATATGTTGAGCTAATCTATCTTATATTTTCCATCTTAAATGCTTTTTGAAAACCATTTTACCCACCTCTGCCCCAAATTCGTTTTATTTTCGTGTTATATATCTTTTGTGCCCTTCTTCACTGACTAGCTCGGGGCACCCCAAGTCGTGGGTATATTTACCTCCTAGGTATAGAGGTTACGTAGCAAGATTAAAACATTAACTTTATATGTACATTAACGTAATGTGATTTCAAGTGCATTATTGCCAAACTCGACTTTCGTGTTGTATTTTATTTCACGACTATTTACAAAGCAATTTAGTTTAGAAATTGCTAAAAAAGTGCATAAGTTATTTGAGTAGCATTACAGTGTAATTTTTATTTTACAGTATCCATAAGAAAAAATTCAACTTGTGGTGCAGTTTTACAACACGCAATAAACACTAGGAGTAGTGGGCACGAAAGACGCCAATAAACATAAACATAAGCACAGAATGAATGTAAATACGTTTTTTATATTTTTTAGTTTTTTTTAAGTACATATATGGACATTGTATGTTAAGTTTCCAAATTGTTTTATTAATTAAATTAAAAATGATAATACCATTGTATGCATTTAATTTGTGTTAAGTTGCTTTTAAAATTGCGCACTATTTATGTGATGGCAAAGTACATATTATATTGCACAGATTTCACTGGCATTCTGCATTTAACTTGTGTTAATATACGTAACTTGCCGATATTGGTTCGATGCAATTTCTGCATTGACAAGATTCAGCTGGCAATATATCGGCCGGTGTGTCACCTGGTTACCGGCAGTGTACTTCATTTTAGTACATTGCCAGCATTTTGAGTGCCGGTTAAGGTGTACATTGCCAGTACAGGCCCATTGATTTGTGTTTATTGAGAGTGTTTTCCTGAAACATTGTTTAGGACTTTAATGCTAAAAAGCAACACGTTTATTTTGTATTTGTAGTTAATTCAATAGATGAATTTAACTTTTCGTGTTTTAATTCTGTGGGAAAATTACTGATAACAAAATATAGCTCTACCATCTCAAGTTGCACTTTTAAAAATTCAGCTTAATTATGTTATCTTACAGTACACTCCCAATAAGTTACATTGCATAACTCGCAAAAATTAAAAAAAAACATATTTACTGCAAATACTTGTAAATTACTATCAAAAAGTTAAAACTAAAACTGCGTTGCATTGAACACTGCCAAT
This sequence comes from Aquatica leii, assembly GCA_035610365.1. Lineage (NCBI taxonomy): Eukaryota > Metazoa > Arthropoda > Insecta > Coleoptera > Lampyridae > Aquatica > Aquatica leii. The sequence goes on from CM069438.1 coordinate 15,129,308, forward strand.
GTTTTGTGATATGGCAGACACAAAGAAATAAAAGTGCAACTTTGAGTGCAACTGTCTTTGAGCAACACTGAGCAAGATATACGAAAATGGGAGATGGATCAACTAAAATTTGTCGAATTTGTTCACTAGAAATAGTAGAAACCGAGCAGTATTTTTTTTTGAATAACGACAATAAGTTAATGTTACCATTCAAATTGTTGAACTTACTACCAAAAATTGTAAGTACAACTGATTATATTCTATCGAGTAACATAAACTTTCTTACAGGATCTAAGCATCACATCGAATCCAATTGCTTGTAACAGATGTACGATTGCCATTGAAGAAATATATGAATTTAAGCAACTGTGTATACAAACCGAAACGACTTTAAGAAACTTACAACAAGTTGTTATTAAAGAGGAGTTGCGAGCTGATAATAAATTTTTAAACTTGCAAATCATTAGCGATAACCATTTGGAAATCAATAAGGATGTGCCTGTACGCATTGAGGAACGTTCTAAAACAAAACTGTATTGCTATAACTGCAATTTCAATACTAACAAAAAGACTATTTTAATTCGACACCTACAAGCGCAGCACAGTGGTAAAAAACCATTTAAATGTAATATATGTGATTACTGTAGTAATCAAATGACGAATTTAAAAATGCATATATTTATGCATACTGGTAAAAAACCATTTAAATGCAATATATGTGATCATCGTTGTAACCGAATGGCAAATTTAAAAAAGCATATTCGTACTCACACTGGTGAGAAACAATTTAAATGCAATATATGTGATCACTATTATAAGCAAATAGAAAATTTAAAAAGACACATGCGTACGCACACTGGCAAAAAACCATTTAAATGCAATATATGTGATAACTGCTGTACCACTAAGTTGGATTTAAGAAGGCATGTGCGTACGCACACTGATGAGAAACGGTTTAAATGCAATATTTGTGATCACTGTTGTAACCGAATGGCAAATTTAAAAAAGCATATGCGTACACACACTGGTGAAAAACCATTTAAATGCAGTATATGTGATTACTGTTGTATCACCATGTCAGATTTAAAAAAGCATATGTGTAGACACACTGATGAGAAACCATTTAAATGCAATATATGTGATCACGATTATAAACAAATGGAAAATTTAAAAAGACACATGCGTACGCACACTGGGGAAAAATCATTTAAATGCAACATATGTGATTATGGCTGTATCACCAAATGGCATTTAAACAGGCATATGCATAAACACACTGGTGAAAAACCATTTAAATGCAATACATGTAATTACTGTTGTGCTACTAAGTCGGATTTAATAAAGCATATGCATATGCACACTGGTGAAAAACCATTTAAATGCAATATATGTGATCACTGTTGTAACCGAATGGCAAATTTAAAAACGCACATGCGTACACACAGTGATGAAAAACCATTTAAATGCAATATATGTGATTACTGCAGCAGCCGATTGGATCTTTTAAAAATTCATATACGTAAGCATACTTCTCATAATTTCTAAAGGACTTGTGAGCGGAGCATTTCTGTGCGACAATATAAATATAATTGGCGCAGAAAAGCGCCAATAATTGTATTAGGACATAAAACACTGGCGTAACATTAAATTGTTCAATTTAGTTGGGAACAACTGCTAGGCAAGCTTTAGTTTTAAATTTTTTGTTATTTAATAAAAAAAATAAGTTAATTGTGGAATTACGTCAGAGACTATTTTCCAGTGCTGATGATTCCCAAAAGGGTAGAACCGCCATACACTAGTTCTCCCTGGTGGTAATTTTTGCAATTGTGCTGAGATAGTTCACTATATTCGTCGATGGATTATAATCGTGTTTTATCGATACAATTTTGGAATTGCGCGGTTATTAAATCCAACTACCAACATGCTACGATCTCTATAGCATCAATTTTTTAAAATCCATGTTCATGCATTCTTATATAAACAAAGATTAATTTTAGAAAAATACTTAACTAATTTTGTATGTACGGCACTGTTTGTGCTCAATAAATTGCAAAATCATCTGCAATAGTTGTTTTTGGGGTTGCAGTGTCATTATGATTATAGTTTAATTTTTGAAATTATTTATAGAATTGTATAAAGCTAAAGGTGTTCACAGTGTTATTAATAAATAAAATTTGCGGACGCAACCATTCACTAACAAAAAATTATTAGTTGTCGTTGGTGTTACTTTTTACACAGTTGCGCTGTAGGATGATACACGTTAATGCAACTAAATTAATTTTAACTATATATCGGTATTTTTTGCACACCGTCTTTCTAATGTTATTTATAAAATTGATGAACCATTCAAGTAACGAAGGGTTTATTAATTATTGTTGGTCCCAATCGGCAAAGAAACGTTTTTTTCATGCTTTAAAAACGTTACAACGCTTTAAAATAGTTAAAATAAAAAATGTTTTTCAAAAAAATATTTTTGTGTTTTAAAAATATTTCATTTAGACATTGATATTGAAATATTTTAAATTTTCTAAAACTTTTTGCATAATTATAAGTTTCAAGGTCTGAATCAATAATGTATTTTTGACAAAAAAAATTTGGGTGTCTGTGTGTGTAACGATATACCCACGATAACTCTTGAACCAAAAGTCCTAGTAACTTGAAATTTGGTATGCAGCTGGTTTTTCATATTTTCTCGGTTCAATCAAAAGATGGGTCTGATAAAGAAACAGGGAACTGGTGTATCCGCTATTTTAAACAGTTTCTCTTATATAATTTTGTTCGTATGTAAATTAGTCGAATTAAAAGTTTCTTATAGAGATAATTTTTCCTAACAATTTATTCAAATTCAAAAATTTTCTAACATTCCCACACAGCACGCGAGATGCAATGGATATACATATTTATCCATATAATATCCATTGATGTACATCCGTAGCTTAATATCCATTGTATATGCACCTTATATACATTCATGGATATCTGTGAAATAGGATTATCTTAAGTGTTATAAGTGTTATGTTCGGAAACATTTTTTTTTATGTATCATGTTACATAATTTTGTGAGTTGCTATTTTTTATCAAAATTATTTAAAAATAATTATATTTTCTAAAATTTAACATTTGTAGTAAATATTTAACATGCAACAACAAATTTAATGAAAAATTGAAAAAGTAAAAAAAAATACTTGGCGCGGTTTAATTTAAACTTTCTTCGTTGTTCGTTTGTTTTCGCCAAGGTTTTCGCGTATCGCACACTGTTGCACACGCAAACTTTTTGGCTTTTTGTTTAGCTTGTATTTATCGTATGCAAACCATTTTGTGCTTTAAAATTTCGAAAAAATGTGTTTGTTTTTCATCATTTAGGATGGATGGGTAAACAAAATAAGTAAGTATTAAATTCAAATATAAATTATTTCTTAATAATAAATATATAACCTAAAAACTAACACGTTTTCGAGAAAATATATAATGACTTTGGAATTTGTAATCTAAGAGCCAGTATGTGAGTTTACAATTTCCCAATTCATTATTCTTATTGCTGAGTTTTATTTAATTGAAATTTTTTTTTAGATCGATTCAATCTACTTTGTTGGATGAAAAGATACAGCAAACGAGACATGTTTTAACCAAGTAATTGGTCTGGATCAAGCAAAACTAATTTGTAAAAATATTTTAAATTTAATTTATGGTAAGAGGCTTCAGAGTATTTTATAGTTTATAGGTTAAAACTTAAAACATTAACTTTATATGTATATTAACGTAATGTGATTTCAAGTGCATTACTGCCAAACTTGACTTTCGTGTTTTATTTTATTTCACGACTATTTACAAAGCAATTCTTTATAATTACTTCAAAAACTTCAAAATTTAGTTTAGAAATTGCTAAAAAAGTGCATAAGTTATTTGAGTAGCATTACAATGTAATTTTTATTTTACAGTATCCATAAGAAAAAATTCAAATTGTGGTGCAGCTTTACAACACGCAATAAACACCAGAAGTAGTGGGTACGAAAGACGCCAATAAACATAAGCACAGAATGAATGTAAATAGGTTTTTTATATTTTTTAAATTTTTTTCAGTACATATATGGACATTGTATGTTAAGTTTCCAAATTGTTTTATTAATTAAATTAAAAATGATAATACCATTGTATGCATTTAATTTGTGTTAAGTTGCTAACATTCCCAATGTTTTTGAAATTGTGCACTATTTAGGTGATGGCAAAGTACATATTATATTGCACAGATTTCACTGGCATTCTACATTTAACTTGTGTTAAAATACGTAACTTGCCGACATTGGTTCGATGCAATTTCTGCGTTGGCAAGATTCATCCGGCAATATATCGGCCGGTGTGACACCTGGTTACCGTCAATGTACTTCATTTTAGTACATTGCCAGCATTCTGAGTGCCGGCTAAGGAGTACGTTCCCAGTAAACACACGACCTCCTAGGGACGTTCGTTTTATGTCCAAATGATGTCTTTACATCCCGGACTTTGAAACGGACCTGTATAGGATGTCTTTAATAGGACGTCCTCAGGATGTCAATGAAGAACGTATACGATGGAATGTCCTATGCGGGAAAAAACAAATGCAAACTTAGTGCCCGTGCCCACTTTCCTTCTTGTTCTCTGGTGCCTACTCAACACCCGTACGCTCCTTTGGTATATCAAAGTCGTACATTCTGGTTGCACTCTGTATCTGTTTTTGTTGGTGTTCTGACTACTTTAGTTATCTGTACTTTTTATTATCTAACGTTTTTTGAGTGTTTTAGTGCATAAACAAATTAACTTGGTAAGTTTTCGGTACCTTGTATTTATTTATAATGTATAAAAATCATCATTTATAATTATTATTTTGAATTACTAAAAATTAATTAAAAAATCATCAAATTAAAAGATCACAATTATTAATAATGGTGATTTAAAACCACATCTCGCGCGCATACATATGCGGTGAATTGAAAATATTTATTTTATGTAAAAAAAAATTTTTTACTCAAAAAATTATTTAAAAAATGTTTTCTTTGTATTAAAGGTTTAAAAGTGTGACGTTATCTCACGACTTTTATCGTCGCGATTCACAATAAGTCATCCAAAAATGTCAACATGACCGATAATATCACAAAATCGCTAATCTAACTAAGAAACTATAACGTTATCGCGTTCTTGGTATTAATGATGTACCGAATATTCGGTTAACTATTCGACGAACGGAATATTCGGCCACTTTACCGAATATTCGGTTACCGAACAAAATCGTTATTCGGTACATCTCTACAATAAGCACTCCACTAGTTGCGCCGGTAATACGACACTACCGGGAGAATGTTTACAAATGTTGCATAGATTAAGATTTTCTATGTGTGACTATTTTTAATTTATTTTTTTCAATAGCAAATTAATTAAAAATATGCCTAAAATAAATGCTTTACGCCAAGGACCAAATTTTTCATAAAAAAAGTGTAATAGATTCTGAATGTTTCGTAACAAAGGAATAGATTTTCTGTAATTGCAATAGATATTACGATTGTACATTGCAATTGCAATAGCAGAATGGTGACCGGTATAACGTTTTTATGCTTTATATTTTTTTATATCAGGTGGGGGCCCTTCGATCTATATTCGCTTTAAGTTTGACGTGGTATTTATGGGACACGACGCCTATAGAAAAAGTGACCAAATATTTAGTTTCGAATGTAATTCATTATTCGGCTAGGCCGAATATTCGGTTACCAAACAAAATCGTTATTCGGTACATCTCTACTTAGTATTCATAGTTATGATTAGTGTGCGTATTTCTCGTATATTGTATTACAATTTCCATAATGATTAGTTAGGTAGTTAAAAATACGTCTAGAAATAATGTTGTTTTTACCACATTCCTCTGATGAAATCGGAAAGAAAGTATAAAAAACACGCTAAGGAGGGCCAAAGAACGCCGGGATCGAGAAGATAAAAAAATGAAATAATCTAAATTTATTTTATTTGAATATAATTTGGATTATTATTTAAAAAGATAGTTTTATGTAATAAAAATTTGTATTTTATTTGATAGTCATTTTTTATTAAATATATAATATACATATATACCTAGTACATATCCTACAGTCATCTAAAAGGGATACGCAAGGATGTCCTATAAGGACATCGTAGGGATGCACACACTTGTGACAAAAGAACGTCCCATGAATGTCCCTAGGACGTACATAGAACCAAAATGGGATGACTTTGGGACATTCAGTGATCCGCAAAATCATGTCCCCGGGACATCCTTGTGTTTCTTGGGTTCATTTCAAGAATAGAATCATCACCTACAAGTCCGTCAGGTGATGCACCGATAAAGTGATATTCGGGATCTATAAAAAGTCCAGAATCTATTACATCTAAACCTATTGCTCGGATAAATGCCTGTCGTGCGCGAACTTCGTTTATAATTCCGTGCTCTAAGGATTTTGATTTTATAGGTACTTTGTTTAACATGCTTTTCACCAACCTTTTAGTGTTCGTATTTTGACGCATTTTGCAAACCAATCCAAAATTACTAGCTGTTAATCTATTACATCTTTCTTTATGCCAAGCCGGATTTGAATTTTGACCTACAGTGTTTTTTAATATTTCTTCGTGATTAATATTAGCCAATTCAATTATAAATTTATTTTTACCCATGGCAAGTTCGGGCACACCGTCCAACACAGCACCGTAATCAGCATCTTCATTAAAAACAACTCTTTTCCTTTTTGAAATGTTATTAATTCTTCTCCTCACTTTTTCTGAAAACTCTGAAAAACTGCTTCTGTACGATGTCTACAAAACAGCCGTGATTATTAAAAAAAAAGCCGCCTTGCATCTGGCCTCATAAGAGCCACGTTTGCAAAAATTTATCCTTTTCCCTCCCACTAATTTATTAACAACGGAATTATAATTTTCTACACTGTTGTTATCGACGTCAAACAGCAGGCTAGCAGAATTATTGCCAACGCGCATCAGCGCACTTTGAAATTCGTCGAAAATTGGGCACTCTTGGAATTGTGTATAAATATTACGTTCCCCGAGTTTTGGTCCTTAGCAAAAATATTTGTTCTGGTCGTTTTCTGTACAGTTGACGTGATCTCCGAAAATATGTCGAGGTCCATTAATTATATCTCGCTTTAAATTTTCAATTTTTTTTGGTAGGGAAACATTTTCGTTCTTCCTTTGTTTAACAGCACCTACAATAGCAGTGCTAAATCTTAGTATGTTGCTCCTAATAAACGATTTAATATTTGAGTCTACTTTAGGTAGTCTAGTAAGTTCCTTTAAATTTCTCAGCATGTGGTTTCTACATTCGATTTTTTGAATGTGGTATTTTGGCCCGTATGGTTTGCTTTTTTGTATCTTTTTGTATACGCTACTGTCACCGTCTCCTATCAGATATTTGTATCGCAAATTGTGCATGGTTATAGAACGTTTAAAACCATCTAAAATAATTGCTGGTTCCATGGATGTAGATGTGCCTATCTAATTTCTATGACATTTATGCACGGGAGTTTCCTTGCCACTACACTTACATTTTTCACATAAACTACAATATTTGTTTTTTACACTCATATACAGAACTTTTTTAGTCCTAACTCCGACTATAGCTGCTACACCACTCTTCGCCTAGGCCATCGACGATAACAGTAGTAAAAGGAATGCCATCTGCATCAACATCTCCAGCTTCTACCGCTAATCGTGATTCTTCAGCACATGCTATTAAGATTTCATTCCAGCTGACTTCGTGTATCCTTTCTTCTACTTCACTTTGACACTTGAGATATTTATTAGATGAGATTGCTGGTATATTAAGCGATGAAAAAAGTTCACTCAGTTGACTATGGTCAGCACCTATGGAAAGCGCACCACATACGGCAGATTTATTTATGTCCTTGGCAGCTTTATTTTCTGTACAAATAGTTTGCTTTTTGTTGCACATATCACACACAAAAGTTAATGTACTCTTCAGGCCTATTCTTTTTTCAGAAACTAAGTTCATACTAAAAAAACTACAACCAAATCCTTCGTGCTTCAATTAATGATTTCAGTGTTTGTATAAACTGAATCAATTCAACAATGCGACGACCACTAATAATTTCAGATTTTTCAATAGCAGTGGTTTCCGTTTCGACGTCTAAATCGGGCAGTTCTTCTGAATATTGCATGTCAATATCCATAAATCTATCATCACGTTCCACGGTAACGTTCTTTGATTGTAAATCTGAACGTTCAGAATTCCTAAAACATTAATTAATTAGTTAGTATTATTAAAATTTAAGTAATTGGGTTGTTGAATCTATCTACGGCTACATTTTTTATTCTTACCTTTGTAGTCTATAGCGGCTGATCTCTTTTGAAAACTTTTTTTTTGCTTTTCTGTCGTCCTGAGCATGTTAAATTTCTTTGGGTATGTAGGTAACGTAGGTATACCTAATCGATTTTATGTTACAAAGTTGAATTAATCCTAGAAATGAATTTACTATACTAATAAGAAAACTGAAATAAACTTAATATGTACTAAAAATGAATTTTCGAGCTATGACTGCTTTCTAACAACTGTACAAATGCACAAATCTAGTCACAAGTCACAACCCAACCTTTTCGGTTATAATAGGAGGATTAGAGAGGATTAAAATAGTTGTTTTGTGCAGGTACTTTTGGGATAAATATTTGGTGTTTAAGAGTAGGCAACTTTAAATAGAGAAAATAGAAATTTATTTTAAGCGTAAAGCCTTAACAGAATCTGCCATTGTAATATAAATGAATAAGCGCGCTTATCAACTACAAGATCGCGCGAATCAGATCGGATGCTGAGTTCGTATGGAACTAAAACTCAGCAATTATATTAAATTCGCCATCTATTTCTCAGCAACTCTTCATAACGGAAAAGATTCGCAATTGCGCCTCTATAGTATTCCTTCACTCAACGACTAATACGTTACTGTTTTTTTTGTGGTAAAACAATAATTGACGTTTTACTAAGCCAATGTATTTAGGTCACACAGAAAAGCTTCGCCCACGTCATTTATAAATTACGCAATGTATTTAATTTCAATTGTTATTTACCACTATGTTTATGAGTGTGCTTCTTTAGAAGATACAATCGGTTGCTACTGTAATCACATATATTGCATTTAAATGCTTTCTCGCCAGTGTGCCTACGCATATGATTGTTTAAATGTGTTATTTGGTTACAACAGTAATCACATGCATTGCATTTTAATGGTTCTTCACCAGTGTGCTTATAAATATGAACTTTTAAACCCGATTTGGCGGTACAACAGTAATCACATATATTGCAATTAAATGCTTTCTCTCGTGTGCCTACGCATATGCTTGTTTAAATTTGTCTTTTGGTTACAACAGTAATCACATACATTGCATTTAAATGGTTTTTCACCAGTGTGCTTACGTATATGCACTGTTAAATGAGAGTTGGTGGTACAACAGTAATCACATATGTGGCATTTAAATCGCTTTTCACCAGTATGCTTACACATATGCTCTTTTAAATGTGCCTTGGTGGTACAGCAGTAATCACATATATTGCATTTAAATGGTTTTTCGCCAGTGTGCTTATACATATGCACTTTTAAGCCCGATTTGGCGGTACAACAGTAATCACATAAAGTGCATTTAAATGGTTTTTCACCAGTGTGCTTACTCATATGTATTTTTAAAGTTTCCATTCGGCTAGTACAGTAATCACATACATTGCATTTAAATGGCTTTTCGCCAGTGTGCTTATACATGTGCACTTTTAAATAAGACATGTCTATACTGCAGTAATCACATATATTGCATTTAAATAATTTTTTGCCATTGTGCCTACGGATATGCTTGTTTAAATTTTCTATTTGGTTACAACGGTAATCACATATATTGCATTGAAATGGTTTCTCACCAGTGTGCGTACGCATATGTCTTGTTAAATACGCGTTGGTAGTACAGCAGTAATCACATATATTGCATTTAAATGGTTTCTCACCAGTGTGCGTACGCATATGCCTTGTTAAATACGCGTTGGCAGTACAGCAATAATCACATAAATTGCATTTAAATGGTTTTTCACCAGTGTGCTTACTCATATGTATTTTTAAAGTTTCCATTCGGTTAGTACAGTAATCACATACATTGCATTTAAATGGTTTCTCACCAGTGTGCTTATACATATGCACTTTTAAATGAGACATGTCTATACTGCAGTAATCACATATATTGCATTTAAATGATTTTTCGCCATTGTGCCTACGAATATGCTTGTTTAAATTTGCTAGTTGGTTACAGCGGTAATCACATATACTGCATTGAAATGGTTTCTCACCAGTGTGCGTACGCATATGCCTTGTTAAATACACGTTGGTAGTACAGCAGTAATCACATATATTGCATTTAAATGGTTTTTCACCAGTGTGCTTAAGCATATGCCTTTTTAAATTTGGCATGTGGTTACAACAGTAGTCACATATATTGCATTTAAATGGTTTCTCACCAGTGTGCATACGCATATGTCTTGTTAAAACCGAGTTGGTGGTACACCAGTAACCACATATATTGCATTTAAATGGATTTCTACCAGTGTGTTGCACTTGCAGGTGTCGAATTAAAATAGTCTTTTTGTTAGCATTAAAATTGCAGTTGTAGCAATAATATAGTTTTGTTTTACAAGGTTCCTCAAGACTTGCATGCACCTCCTTATTGATTTCCAAGTAGTTATTGCTGAAGATTTGCAAGTTTGTAGATTCGACTTTAATGTTATCAGTTGGCAACTCCTCTTTAATTATACCTAAGTTTCCTATTGTCTTTTCGGTTTGTATACACAGTTGCTTAAATTGATATATTTCTTCAATGGCAATCGTACATCTGTTACAAACAATTGGATTTGGTGTGATGCTTAGATCCTGTAAGTAAGTTTATGTTACTCTGTAGAATGTAACGAGTTGTACTTACAATCTTTGGTAGAAAATTCAACAATTTGAATTGTAGCATTAACTTATTGTCGTTATTTAGAAAGTAATACTGCTCCGTTTCTACTATTTCTAGTAAACAGATTCGGCAAATTTTTGTTGATTTTTCTTCCATATTTCTATAAATCTTGTTCAGTGTTGCTTAAGAACAGTTGTACTTTTATTATTTTTTGTATTATCTTATCAGTATCCAAGATATCAGCAGAATATCAGCTGTGATATCAGCATCAGCACGTTGTTAGGAAGTGTCTGCCATACCACAGAACTTTGGAAGTGTTCAATGCAATGCAGTTTTAATTTTAAGTTTTTGTTAGTAGGCATCAAAAAAGGAATACGGAGGTTAATTAACCATATTCAAAGAGTTATTCTCAGAAGTGGGTAACTATTTTGAATAAATGTATTTTAAATATCTATTTAAAATGAAAATGCCATTTTCTAAAGCGTGTATTGTTGCAGAGTACGTTTTTTCAGCGTTATTTGGTACGTTTACCAATTTACCCCGTTATCAACTTTTCATATCTGAGGACGACACGAAAACCAAACCACTTCGGTAACAGTAACTTATTTATTGTAGGACTTGAATAACATAAGGAAAAACACATTTCGTAATATACAAAAACTAACTACTACGTTTTACATTTTTTACTGTCAGCCATTTTTCTGTGTTGTTCACATCCGTTCTTTTTTCTGGCGTGTTTACCTTTTTTTACATTTCCTTCCATTAAAGACGCGCACACACTTCTAACACCCCCCCTGAATCTTTGATTCCTAACTTCTCTAGATGAATTTTCGATTTTCCTTCAGGTAATATTTTCGTGATTTGATCCGCTAAATTTTTCTCCGTATGGATATACTCCAGCTTTAATTTCTTGCTCTGTATGCAGTCTCGAACGTGAAACATTTTCAGTTGGATATGTTTGCTTCTGTCTGAAGTTGCATTATTTTCAACTACTTTAATAGCGCTTTGGTTGTCAATTTTTATTATTGGTGGCTGGTATCTCACTTTCGTTTGATTTATTTCGTTTGTCAACTCCGATATCCATAAGCATTCTTTGGCTGCCTCGCTTAAAGCCACGAATTCCGCTTCCATTGTGTTTAATGCCACGCACCGTTGTTTTCTGCATGTCCAAGTTATAGCACCTCCGGACAGCGTTGTTACTTGTCCACTATAAGACTTTCTATCTACTATATCGCTTCCCCAGTCTGCGTCTGAATACGTGACAATCTTGTCATCCACTCTTCGGTAAGTTAATTCTTTGTTCAGCGTTCCTTTTAGATATCGTAAGATGTGTTTTAATCCCTTCCAGTGTTGCTTCGATGGTTTACTACTAAATTGGCTCAAATATGTGGTTGCAAATGATAAATCGGGCCTCGTGTTAGTGGATAGGTACATTAAGCTTCCAATTCCCTTTTGATACAGTTTTTTCATCTCTTTGTTCAGGGCTTCGTCATCCTCGCTGTTTTCGTATTTAGCTCCTATACATAATGGTGTTTTTGTTTCTTTTGCATCATTCATACCAAACTCGTTAATGATTTCCTTTATGTAATCAAATTGATTTAAGCTAATTTCGTCCAGAGTTTGTCTTACGTTAATAGATAAAATCCGCCTAGCTTTACCTAGGTCTTTTATCTTGAACTTTTGTCCGATCTTCTCTTTGAAATTTTCGATTTCCTCGATTTTTCCATATATTAATAAATCGTCTACGTACGAAGTCACGTACAATTCTCTGTTAGCGTCATAATATAAACATGGATCTGATTTGCATCGCAGGAAACTTTCTTCCATCAAAAACTTATTTAAGGTATCGTTCCATAATAGTCCTGATTGGTGTAATCCGTACAATCCTTTTTTTCAATTTACATACGTAATCTTCATTGTTTATTCGTTCTCTCGTAAAGTTCTCATATCCATCGGGGATCTCCAAGTATACTTCGTCGTTGATTTCTGCGTTTACATCTATGTGATGCACTTGCCAATTTTCTCTGACGTTCAACGCCATCATGAGTCTCATTGTCTTCCTCATTACGACCGGCGAGTAGTTTTTATCGTAGTCCACTCCGTATTTTTGGTGATTTCCTAGTGCTACTAATCTTGCTTTATATTTTGTTATCTCACCACTTTCGTTAAGTTTTTTCTTGTATGCCCATTTCGTTTTCAAAACGCGTTTGTATTTTGGTCGTTCTATGATTTCCCATGTATCGTTCGTTTGGATATTTTCGAATTCCTCGTCCATTGCTTTTTCCCAATCTAATTTTTCGGTACCGTGCGTTGCTTCTTTGTACGACGACGGTTCTCTTACTGTTTCTCTTTCCATTAGTAAATACTGCTTCATATCGTAGTCCTTCGTCCACGCTGGTGTTCTTATTTTGCGTCCACTAGTCGTAATTCTTTCCTTCGCCAAATCGCAGCTGTTATCCTCTTCGCTGTTGTCTGCCACTTCCGATTCTACGTTTGTTTCGGGTTCAGTTTCCGACTCGTCGTTTATCTCAATTTCAATCTCTTCGTTTGATTTAGTTTCAACTTCTGGCTCTTCGTTCAATGCAGTTCCCCAATCTACGTTTAGTTCACTAATTTTTCTTGTTTCGTTTCCATTTTCTAAGTTTTTTAGTGGAAATATGTTTTCATCAAATGTTACGTTTCTACTAATTGTTAATTTATCTGGATGGTTTTCATCCCATAACTTGTAGGCCTTTGCTCTGGGATCGTACCCTATGAACACATACCTTTTGCCTCTTGGTTGCCATTTATAATAATTTCTTTGATCTTTTCCGAGTACGCTCCATGCTCTGCAGCCAAATATTCGCAAATGATCTATTTCCGGTTTTCTGTCGTTCCATAATTCGTATGGCGTCTTTTCGTCGTTAGCTTTTGTTGGTCGTCTGTTTTTTATGTAACAAGCATTTAGTATTGCTTCTGCCCACATGTCGTTTGGCATTCCAGATTCTTCCACAATGCATCTGGTGATGTTCATGAGAGTCTGGTTTACCCTTTCGGCTACACCATTTTGTTGAGGCGTTCCTGGTATCGTCAGTTGTCTCGTTATTCCTAAATTTCTTAAGTAATCTTCAAAATTTTGATTTGTATATTCCCCTCCATTATCGCTACGTATTGTTTGGATTTTCTTCTCAAATCGTCTCTCTGTCTTTCTTCTATACTCGTCGAATTTTTCCAAAGCTTCGTCTTTAGTTTTCATTAAAAATATTTCGGTGTATCTCGTAAAATCATCCGTGAACGTTATTACATACTTGTTTCCTCCTGGTGATGGTGGGTTAATAGGTCCCATTAGATCCGTGGGTATTAATTCCAACACATTTTTTCTGCGATTCTCGCTTTGCTTCGGAAATCTTTTTGCTTTTGGTTTTGCCGTTTCACAAACGTCGCATTTTGCCATTTGTCTTCCGTTTTCAGTAGGTTTTCCGTAACTGTTTAACATAGCGTCCAAATCTTGTTCGTTTAAGTGTCCTAACCTTCTATGCCATAGTCGTTTTTTACTTTCTTTCACGTTTCCCACTGTTGGTTTAACTATATGCATTCTTCTTTAATTTCATATAAGTTTTTATTTTCTATGGCTACAAACAATAGTCTTCCTAACTTGTCTTTTATTGTACATCTTCTGTCTCTGAAGAACAGCGTTATCCCTTTTTCACACATTCTCTTCGTGGATAGCAGGTTTACGTTTATGTTTGGTACGTAGAGTACGTCTTTTAATGTTACAACGTACCCTCCATTTTCTTTTTGCCATTTTGCTTCTATGTCGCCGTAGCCTTCACCTTTTAGTATTTCTCCGCCTGCTCCAATAACTTCACATTTTGCCTCGTGAAACGTTTTAAATTTGTTTCTATCGTTACACATATGATCTGTGGCACCGCTGTCGACGATCCATATGTCGTTATCATTTTTAGCGTCTGTTGTGCAACCTATGTTTGCTTTTACGACGAATGATGTTCGGTGGGTGTTACTTTCTTTATTTGCTTGTTGCTCGTCACCGTATCGTGGACAATTTCTTCCAATGTGTCCTCTTTTATTACACCGAAAAAATTTTACGTCATGAACTTTGTTTTCATATCGAGGCGTTCCTCTGCGATGTGTTTCGTTTCTCGTAGATTCGTAGTTCTGTCTTCTCACGTTATTCACCTTTAGTTCACTTCTACCTTTCGTTTCGCTTATTCGTCTTTCTTCTTCTGCTAAACGCGTTTTTAAACGTGATAATGACACATCGTCGCCGTCCAATTTTATCGTTCGACTCAGATAATCGTAGTCTTTTGGGAGCCCTATCAATATTAGTCCTATTTGTACTTTTTCCTCGAATTTAAAGCCCGAACCCTGCACTTTTTTATATAAGTCATTACGTCTATTTACATACTCACTAACATTTTCATTTTCGCGTTTCACTTCGTTTATAAATTCTTTTAATAAAAGAATACTGTGGTAGCTATCGTATTTAGTATGTGTGTCACGTAATTTGTCCCAAATTTCTTTACCCGTATTACACTCTTCGATACTGTCTAAATTATTATTGTCTACACTTAAATATATTAACGATTTGCACTTTTCATCTTTCTTTTTCTGGTCGTTTGATAGATCACCTGTGTAACTTAATGCTTCCACGCAATCTTTCATTCCTAGCAAACCCTTCATACGTAGTGACCATTGTCGATAGTTGCTATCATTTAACCTTTCGAATTTTTCCTCCATCTCGTTAATTTTCGTTTACGTTTGTTAACTTAAATTGATTAACCATCTGGGCACATAACCTGTTGCAGAGTACGTTTTTTCAGCGTTATCTGGTACGTTTACCAATTTACCCCGTTATCAACTTTTCATATCTGAGGACGACACGAAAACCAAACCACTTCGGTAACAGTAACTTATTTATTGTAGGACTTGAATAACATAAGGAAAAACACATTTCGTAATATACAAAAACTAACTACTACGTTTTTTACTGTCAGCCATTTTTCTGTGTTGTTCACATCTGTTCTTTTTTCTGGCGTGTTTTTTTACATTTCCTTCCATTAAAGACGCGCACACACTTCTAACATGTATTACATTATCCCACTAAACATTTTTATATAAATTTATGTAAATACAATATACCAATATATATTGTTGTGTTGTAAATTGTGATACAAGCACAAAAAATACAAAAACATCGATTTCCCAAAGATCCAGTGGTAAGTTGAAATTTGTATGTTACAAATAAATTATTTTTGTTAAAAATACTATTTAGGAAACCATGCGCTTTATATTAATTTAAAATTTGTCTAGCTGTTTAGAAAATGGATTGAATTTGTTCAACGTGCAGATTTAGAAAACATGGATATACACAAGGTGCGGAGTAATTATAGAGTTTGCGACAATCATTTTGCTCCAGAATACAAGATCGGTGATGAATATTTTAGTCAATCAGGACTCATTACTGGAGCTGTACCAACTTTGAATCGTTCATCAAACCTGAAATCTGGAAAATACGATACATATTATTATTAATTAATTCAGTAGGCTCTTTAGTTCAGTCAATTTTAATTTTTGGTAATTTTATTGCAATTTACTAGAATTGTTTCTTGTTTCTTATAGATAATATTGCACCTGCTGCAGCTGGTGAAGATAATGCTGTTGTGATTGCTACCGTACAACCACAATACGATCCTGAGGCGATTGCTGGACCTAGTCATGAAAACAATGAAAGAATGGATTTTCAGCAACGTGGGAACTCGAAGGGGTAAATTCTTATATTATATTTCAATCCTTGTTCAAATAGGATTATTTTATTTCTAAGGTCATTGAATAATTTATGTTATATACGGCAATTTTGCAACACATGAATCGAGAAAATATGTTTTTTTTTATTATTTTATTTTATATTCTAAAATATAGGGTCTTAGGATTAGCACAGCTGCATGTCATAAAAAAATTTATAATTTAAAATTATGGGAAAAGAAAAGTTTGCTAAATGTGTTATTTATGGTAGTTTGGTAATTTAGGGTTATGGTTTAAGGTGAATGATTAAAATTTTTGATAAATTGTGGTATTTACGGTTTTTGTATATCTGCGAACGTGAAATTAAATTTTGGGTAACAAATATATCAACCGGTGGCGATTCTCAGGGTTTTTCAATTTTCAATTTTTGTTCGAATAAACATTACCGCTAATTTAATGCTACATAGTTTTTACACCAAAAGTTGTTTTTTAAAACCACAGGTAAAACTTTTTATATAAAGTTCTGTAATGGAATCGCTTCTCTAAATTCTATTAAAGCGTATGATGTGGTAAATTCAAATAATTAGTTTTTAATGTATTATAAAATTAAGCGCATTAGCAATGGTATTAGTAATAAGTATACAGGAATTCTTACTGACCATACAAGTAATATATTTTTATTTCAGCAATTACCAAACGGATCGACTTCTTAAAATTGGTTGGTGTGAGATGAGTTGCGCAGTTAACGACAAAATAACAAAAATGTACGTTTTAGCGCGTAATTTAAAAAAAACTGGAGCTAAAGTTGTATGCAGAAAATATATCTAATAAAAAACGTCTGCGAGCAGCTGAAGAATATATTCAGTCAGGGGATTTTGTAGGATCTAAAATCAACAGCACTACCTTAAGATTCTTGAAGTCGCAAATAGAATTACATATGAAAAAGTCCCGAGGACGTCGATTTACTCTAAAAGATAAAATTTTTGCTCTTTCCCTTTTTAAACAAAGTCCTAAAGGCTATAGGTTGTTAGAAAAAATGTTTGCCCTTCCATCACGAAAAACATTGTCTAAACTATTAAGAAAAATTCCATTTAAATGCGGCATTAACAATAATATAATTAATAGCTTAATAAGTACTGTTGCAAAAATGACATTTCAAGAAAAAATTTGCATCCTTATATATTTCTTTCATTTTGTAAATTAAACGCATTTTCAATAGAATCCCTTGCTAACTTCTTTCCATTCCTGTTTTTTTTGACTCCATTATTTCTTTATAATTATGTACCAGTTCCGGCAGTAGCTTTTTCTCATCGACGGTAAAGTTTAACGTACGTTTAGTTGACATAATCGACAAATTTAGTCATCAATCAATTAATAACAAACAAATTAAGGTATTTGTACACAAACTGTTGCATAACAAAATACGTAACCTAACATAACAATCACAATAGTAGTTCAAACAATAGTTAATAGTAATACCAACAATTTAAAAATTCATTTTTACTTACGTTTAGATTACCATAGTTTAAAAAAATTTGTAAAGCTTGAATTACATTATACTTTTTTTATACAAGAAACTTGAAAGTTTAGTTTCTAGTTTAGTGATTTACATTCTCCAAGTTTACAAACTAGAAACTATTTTCAAAACTACCTAGTGAGCAAAATTATATAGATCCTGAACAAGAATAAGAAAAGTTTTCTTTACTAATATGCATTTAGATTTCATATTTGCAGATTGCGAAGTTATATTTTTATATCGAGTTTTAATGCAACGTAATTGTATAATAAGGTAAGTTCCTATTACTTTTTTTATTTTTGCATCATGTTTTTTAAATATAGAAAAACAAAAAACATTTTGTAAATAATTAATTTTAACGCAGTGAGTACACCCTAAATTCCATGTTTGCTTAGTTGGTTGTTTAACGTTTATAGAAAATAATTCAAATAAATTTCAATGGTCATCACTAATAAAAAACATAAATTAATGCTTTTATTTACGTAACTATGGTCAATAATCAATAAACAACATATTTTAAAAAAATATATAAGCAATATATATGCAAAAAACAGTTTCTACAATTTATTTGAACATTGTCCTTATTTTTTGAATAGCAATAATCTCAAGAAAATGCTTTTGTGCACCTTTAAAACTAATCATGTTTAAAGTTTTTTCTAATTTTATTAATTCATACTAGTCGGTAAAAAACAAACAGTACAATAACATACAGTAGATGTTCTATTGAAGTGATTAATTAATTAATAGAAATAATAATACTGTTGAAATTTCTGTAAACGTAACGTTGGCCTTTGAATCGACAAGCCTTCAGCGACGATGACTTCTGTGACAGTTTTTTCAATAATAATTCTACAGAAAAACAGGATACAAATCAAAACCAGATAGCACAACCTGGCTGCTCGAAGGACAATAGCAATGAAGACAAAACTGAAGAAGTCGGAGAGAAGGTAGGCGTACACCTGATTACGGGAACAAAATGTATCATAAATGATGGAAATGACAGGAAAAATTAGGACAAAAACGATGAAAACGAAATACAAATGATGAATGGAAATAAATCTAAGATTCGAATCCCAGATGTGAGGCCGCTACCTAGATCACTTAAGAAGAAGCCAAGGAAAGGAAAAAGGAGAGAATACAAGTCAAAGATCTACACTTCAACGCCAGAGTTCAACGAACTGCAGCAAACAGAACTAGAAAAGAAGAGAAAACTATATTTAAAAGCCGCAAAAACCACAAAACGGAAGATTTTCGAAACCTGTGAAAGTTCCTCGGACAGTTCTGTGAGTTTCCAAGAAAATTCTTATGACAGCTCATCTGTAGATGATTTTTGTATTGAATCATGTAAAGAATATGTCGTAAAAGTTGATGATTTTGTGATAGTAAAATATTATTCAAAATCATCTGTAATCTACTACATAGAAAATGTGTTATCAGAAGACAATGCCGAATACGAAGTGAAATTCTTGAGGAGAAAGAATACTTCCAGCACATTGCCACAGTTGAGAGAGACCAGATAGCAATCCTGTCCACACCTATGACTTGTGGAACTGTCAGGACTTCAGCATTATTCAAATTCAAGGACTGGAATATCCGATAATTTTTTATGAAATAAACCTTACTTCATATCATCAAGTATATGTACACTCAACTTTGGGCCAATAAATATTTTTCTCTGAAATGGAGTGATTTTGTAACACTGGTTGTATTCACCCTAAGCCGTGGTTGAAGGTTCCCCATGCCTGGCGTAGATTCAACCAAAATAGACATTTCGAAAAAATTATCAGAATCAGTTATTATATATTTTATTTCATATTTTGGTTGGTTCAGTATTCATTAAATGCCTTACTTAAAATAAGTATACAGCGAAATAGACAAAATGATAATTCTTTCAAAAAATACAAGACAAAATATGAAAAGTGGTTGAATCTTCCCCACTCTCCTCTAATCACATATATTGCATTGGAATTATTTCTCACCAGCGTGCGTACGCATATGACTTGGTAAATTAGAGTTGATGGTACAACAGTAATCACACATATTGCATTTAAATGATTTTTCACCAGTCTGCTTATACATATGAGTGTTTAAAATTTGTATTTGGTTAGTAAACACTGCATTTAAATGGTTTTTCACTAGTGTGCTTACGCATATGGTTTCTTAAATACGAGTTGGTAGTACAGCAGTAATCACATACATTGCATTTAAATGGTTTTTCAATAGTGTGCTTATACATATGCAGTTTTAGATTGGATTTGGTGATACAGCAGTAATCACATATATTACATTTAAATGGTTTTTCACCAGTGTGTGAAAACATATGCCTATTTAAACTTGATTTAATGGCAAAGCAGTAATCACATATATTGCATTTAAATGATTTTTCACCAGTGTGCTTATACATATGCAGTTTTAGATTGGATTTGGTGATACAGCAGTAACCACATATATTGCATTGAAATGGTTTCGCACCAGTGTGCGTACGCATATGCCTTGTTAAAGTAGAGTTGATGGTACAACAGTAATCACATATATTGCATTTAAATGATTTTTCACCAGTGTGCTTATACATATGTCTTTTTAAATTTTTCATTTGGTTAGTACAGTAATCACAAACACTGCATTTAAATGGTTTTTCACTAGCATGCTTACGCATAATATGGGTTCTTAAATACGAGTTGGTGGTACAGCAGTAATCACATATATTACATCTAAATGGTTTTTCAATAGTGTGCTTATACATATGCAGTTTTAGACCGAATTTGGTGATACAGCAGTAATCACATATACTGCATTTAAATGATTTTTCACCAGTGTGCTTATACATATGTCTTTTTAAATTTTTCATTTGGTTAGTACAGTAATCACAAACACTGCATTTAAATGGTTTTCTGCCAGTGTGTTGCACTTGCAGGTGTCGAATTAAATTAATCTTTTTGTTAGAATTGAAATTGCAGTTGTAGCAATAATATAGTTTTGTTTGAGAAGGTTCCTCAAAACATACAGGTATATCCTTATTGACTTCCAAGTCGTTATCACTAATGATTTGCAAGTTTGTAAGTTCGACTTTAATGTTATCATCTCGCAACTCCTCTTTAATTATACCTAAGTTTCTTACAGTTGTTTCGGTTTGTATACATAGTTGCTTGAATTGATATATTTCTTCAATGGCAATCGTACATCCGTTACAAACAATTGGATTTGGTGTGATGCTTAGATCCTGTAAGAAAGTTTATGTTACTCGGTAAAATGTAACCAGTTGTACTTACAATCTTTGGTAGAAAATTCAACAACTTGAATTGTAGCATTAACTTATTGTTGTTATTTAGAAAATAATACTGCTCGGTTTCTACTATTTCTAGTAAACAAATTCGACAAATTTTTGTTGATTTTTCTCCCATATTTCTATAAATTTTGTTCAGTGTTGCTTAAGAACAGTTGCACTTTTATTATTTTTTGTATTATCTTATCAGCATCCAAGTTATCAGTAGAATATCAGCATCAGCACGTTGCTAGCAAGTGTCTGCTACACCACAAAACTTTGGAAGTGTTCAATGCAACGCAGTTTTGATTTTATGTTTTTGTTAGTAGTCATCAAAAAAGGAATACGGAGGTTAATTAACCATATTCAAAGGGTTATTCTCAGAAGTGGGTAACTATTTTGAATAAATGTATTTTTAATACCTATTTAAAATGAAAATGCCATTTTCTATTTTAAATACTTAACTAAAATCTATTTTGTATTTTCTATTTTAAATGGGAATAGACCCCATTAGTGTGACGTCAAAATTGTCTCGAAATTGAAAATTTTGGACAACTCGCATTTTAACGTCGAGAAATTGACCCTTATCGCCACGTTGTTAAGGTTTATAATAAAAAGGTGTAAGTTTGCTTCATATTTGTGAAGTTATTAATCACGAAGCTTTTATTTGTGTGTTAGAAAGAAATTTCAATGTAAAAAGACACACAATTCTTTTAATTTCGTATTTACGATAAGGATGCAAACCACAAAAATTCAACTTAGTTACGCCATACGTCGCTTTGTTTACTACTATTAATCTAATCAATTAGTATAAAACAATTAACAATGAAACAAATATTAATAAAAGGTAAAGGCTTAGGAAATACGATAATGAACAAAGGAACGAGAGCAAGTTGAGAATTAAGTAATATTGAGGTTATGTAGTCCAGAAAGCACCGCGAATACAAAATCATAACAAAGCGACGTATGGCGTAACTAAGTTGAATTTTTGTGGTTTGCATCCTTATCGAAATTAAAAGAATTGTGTGTCTTTTTACATTGAATTTTCTTTCTAACACACAAATAGAAGCTTCGTGGTTAACATTTCAAGACTCCTTGCCACTCATTTCGTTATAATAACTCCACAAATATGAAGCAAACTTACACCTTTTTATTATAACCCTTAACAACGTGGCGTTAAGGGTCAATTTCTCGACGTCAAAATGTGAGTTGTTCAAAATTTTAAATTTCCCAGACAATTTTGACGTCATCACTAATGGGGTCTGTATCGTTGTAGAATTTGTCGATACAGAAGTTCAAGAAAAAATAAATTCAACGTCTTCAAGAAGGAACACGTTGCCGTAAATGCTGGATTTCGAAATAAATGTAAACGCCTCGAATCAAAGAAAACTTATAAATTTTAATGCACTAAACTGTACACTGGTAATACAAAAACGCAGTATAAACAGATTGTAATAATTATAATTGTGCCGATACTTGGGCATACAAGGAGGTATCAACTATGTACCTTAGCACCCTTAACAATACACTCCCCTATTGGCCCTATTTAGCAACGCCACACGCTCAACGTAAGCAACCCGCAGGCGCTAACAACACAAAACTTAGCAAGCGGTATAAATTCAAATAATTTAAATATTTATAGATTATACAAAACTGTACAGGGTCTATTTAGAAACATTTTCTATTTTAAATAATTACTCATAGGCGACCTAGGTATACCATCGTTTGTGCAAGCTTTTGCGACTACATTTTCGTCACGTGTTCTGGTCATCAAAACCTTTTTCTTTTCAATGATCATAGCATTCATAGTTTTTTGTTGTGTTCTGCAAAGGTGTTCTGTGCGCGGGATAAAATTGCAAGTTTGTTACTTATATCAAAGCCGGTTAATAAATATTTCCGATGTCCATACTAAACATATATAAAACGCAGCTGTTGGGGAGAAGCAGGATTCAGAGTGTGATAATGCTGGAATTAGCAACACCGTTTATATTAAACGGAAAGTCTTTAAAAATTAAAACACGTGACCGTAATATGGTTAGCACACAGTGTCTTTCATTTCTAAAAATGATAGAAAACAACTTCAGCAATTGTTTTTTAAGGAACTAGAAATTCTCTCGTTAGTTTGATGAGAATAGTACTCAGGGCCGTATTTAAAGTGTGGACGGCTTTAGCCTAAACTCAAGAATTTGTGTCGCTTCTTATTAATGACAAGGAAAGTGGTCAAATAGGTAATTTTTCAAAAAAAATAATTCTTATGATGACAATAAACTTTTTATTGTAGAAAAGCCACCTATGAACATAATTTGAACAATAGTCTCTATAATTAAATAAAATAATAATTATAAATATATGTACAGCTAGTATAATAATTAATAAGTCGCACCCCATAGCATTGTGTGTCCCTAGGCCTGAGCTTACCGGCCTAGTAGTAAATCAGCATAGTCCCGTTTCTCAATCGGGAAATAATAACAATTTTCAGCTTCAGGAACTGCAATTACTGCAAAACAATTATTCAAATTTTATCATGTTGCATCAATATCAAGATGCCAAGAAGTTATTCATAAAATTTATTAGTCAATTTCTTGTTTCTCAGCTACCGTTGAGAGGTTATTCTCGCACGCGGGAATGATCATAAGACCCAAATGCAAATTTACGAAGAATGAATCATTTGAGAAACTGTTTCTCAGTAAACTATAAACAGTAAGTAACCTCTTGGTATAGTCATATTATCAATATGTTTGAAACAAATAAGTTAGTCATTTGATGTTTTAAACTACTTTGTATTTATAAATCTATTTAAAATATCCATTTTCTGTTTTGTATTTTAAGTAGTTTGATAGAAAACATTTTGTATTTTAAATACATTTAAGAATAGTATATTAAAACACCAGTTACAGAATAAACGCGCTTTAATCAAGAGACCGGGCCAATCAGCAACGAAACGTTTTTTCACGTTTCAAAAACGTTACAACGTTTTAAAATAGTCGAAACAAAAAATGTTTTTCAAAAAATATTTTTGTTGCGTTTTAAAAATATTTCATTTAAACATTGATATTGAAATATTTTAAAAATGTTTTCTAAAACATTTTTTAGTAACATAAACAACGTTTTAACTTTATTAGAAATTATACTTTTGCTTGCTTTCACCTATACACTTTTTTCATTTATATATTGTAACAAAAACACAATTATATAAAATTTTGTTACATATTATTAATAAATACATGTTAAACCTTTTCGTTTTTCTAAAAACTTTTTTGCAAATTTGAATTAAGTACTTAATAACCGCGTTTGCGCAAAGTACCAGTATCTGCGTGATAAGATGGCGATTTTGTATATTATAATTGCATTATATTTTAAGCTTCAGCGAAACAATTTCCAATGTATTACTCGCTATGCTGTGTAATGTATTGTTAGTGGATCAGTTTAATTGTTTTCTAATTTGCGTTCTAGCGAAACTCAAATAGATACTTTTATTGTCAGCATTTATTATGATGATACGTTTTTCTTTGATTTTTGTTGCAAGAAATTTTGCTGAAGTATAACGTTATTTGTTACAGCGGTGGTACACTAAAACGCTCATTCTATGTACTTCATGATTTCCATTCTTTGAGATGTTTTAAGGTTATCAGATTGATAGGATATTGACCAAATGGGAGATTTGAACGTGCACAATAACCAATTAATCTTGGTATGTAATTTTTTCTGATATTGATGCAGCATTATTTTGTGTGTACAAAGTTTCAAAATCTTGGATTGTTAGTTGTTCTGCTTTTTGTTTATACACATAGAGGTATCTGCATAATTAGTCAAGTTTTCTTATTTTATGAAGAGAATCCTTCGGTGTGTAGGAACGGCAACAATAGAAACAACCTTTATTCTTCAGGCCTTAACAACAGATAAAGTTTGTTTTTATTGTTGTCGATCTTCCACTCCGAAGGATCCTATCCATAAAATAGAAACATTTTTGATTAATTGGAAACTTTTGTGAGGATTATTATAATTATTTCAATTAATATAAAGTAATTACATAAACAACATTTGTTTTACTTTATGTTAATGTGTTAATTTTTGTTATAGGCACCAAATGCGTTTACAGCCACATGAAATTGAAGTATTTAGAGTATAAGAAGATTGTATTATTTATCTTTTGTAAGCATGTTAGGGCTAGTTCTATAATAATTGTATAAATGTCAGTTAAGTTATATACTTAGTTTGATTGTAAAATGCTCTCGTTATTGGCTGTTATTGGTTAGTACAACTAAAACTAACAACCAAATATGTTAGTATTTTAAAATTAAAGCAAGTATAACTAAACTTACATTTATACCATGATTGTAGAACTGCCCTTAAACATATTGCAATATTAAAAAAAAAGCGTTGATTATACATTTTTTATACATTAATGTAACATTTGTAAAATATTACAAATATATATAAATAATGTTTTTCTAATATTGATTTTGCAACGTAATTCTGGCCATTAAGACGTTTTTGCAATGTTTTTAAAAATGTAAATATATCTTTTGTAAAACGTTGAAAAAAACCTACCAAAAATGTTTCCTTGTTGATTGGGAGGATTCATACACGAGCCGCGCAGCGGCTAGTTTATGAAGCGGTCGAGTAATTGAAACGTATTCTATGACGTGTGCTTTATACTATTTTCTCTATTTTGATACAATATTTAATATTTTTCGTATAATTTTAATTTTAAAACAACCTTAGGAAACTTTTATATTTTATTGAATTGGTAACATTTAATTACACTTTATCATATTAAAATGTATGTGTTAACCTAAAATCTCATACAAAATTATGTCTCTATACCTTTCTAAGTAAATAACGTTGAATTAATAGAATATTTTTATTTTATCTTGGCATCAAAATCAGAATTTCAATTGTTAAAGTTCAATAATTTTGATTTCTTTTTCACGTAACGTCAACTTACGATGCAGACATACCAACTTTGAAAAAAATAATATTACTAAAATTTTTGTAAGAATTTGCTTATTCTTACACGGATTTTATTGTAAGAATCGCTAATTCTCATGTCGAAATAGAAAACTGTATTTTCTCTATTTCTACATAAGAATTGGCACTCAAACCCGTAAATTAAGGTTTCATAAAAATGAATTATTGTTTTGGTTATTAAGGTTTTTTATATGGAATTGAGGATTACTTAATCTTATTATTTTGTTTTTAATAGACTTTATGTTTATTTTTTATCGTAACTGTTAAAAACATTCAAAGCGTTTAAAACCTCATGTTCAGGAATGCAAGTAATGAGATCGCCTATACATAACATAACAAAAATATGGGATGAAATGATAGTTTACTTAATACATTATCAAGCAAATCATGTATAACCAAACTAGCTAGAACTGAGAATGCTGGGTTACCCATTGCAGTGCCAGATTTTTGTAGATAAATAACATCTTTAAAAATAAAATAACTAGAGTCAAACAAGAAATTAATAATGTCAGTAAAGCCTGACAACTCAATAGTAGTATGACTCTTAAGATACCTCCAATATTTAATATACTAAAAAATTTACTCAAAAGAACAAAGATCCTAATAACCTGATTAATAAAATTTTGTTTTACACTAACACCAGCAACGGTACACCATCACCATCTATTCAAACTAAATCTTATATGTAATTTTTTTTAAATCATTAAACGTTCCTGGTCTTACTAAGAAACTGATTCCTATTTTAACAACATTGGACCTTAAAATAACAACTTATAATAACAATACTATTTACAACATTTATTCCAACATTAAAGATAAGACCAAGTTATTAGACAAACATAACGTTGTATATAAAATCGATTGTATGGATTGTGTAATAAATGTTATATTGGTCAAACGAAACAAAAAACTATTAACAGAATTAAGAATCCTCAATATGATTGTGAAAATAAAAAGGCAAAATCAGCTCTTACTCTCCACTATATTTAATATACATCATAATTTTGATTTTAGTAATCCTTCAATATTAGATGTAGAACCCAAATTGTATAAAAGATTAGTTGCAAAAATGATATTTATTACACAACGTAAGAATAATGTTAATTTCAACACTGATACTAACAATCTTAGTACAGTTTATAATAACCTTATCTCTAAAATTTCCTACACCTTGGGTATGTTTTGGGTTATCTTTTCATTGCTCATATTTTATATCACACGGCCATAAAATTGTAATGTTAGTGATTTAGTTTGTAGTGGTTTTTCGTGTATTTTTACATTAATTGTTTTTCGTTATTTATTAATTTTTGTATTAATGACGTTGTTTGCGGACCATTCTACTTTGTTTTTGTTTTCCGTAACTAATCGTCTACAATTATCAAACAGTATTTATAATAAGTAGCAGATAAATTTGTAGTTATCGCCGAATTGTAACTGCCTTTTTATTTATGTTGTTTTTTTTTGAATAAAATCCGTTTCGCTGAAGAAGTGGACACAACAGGTCCACGAAACGTCGCCCTAAGAAAACATATAAAGTAGTTTTCATAGCCTCTCCTACAGAATTGTGTTTACCGATCTTAGTTTAATTACATCAATTTAATGTTAACATAATATAATATTGACATAACAAATAATATAAATTATATGTAACACATAATATATTGTATATACATCACAGTGATGTCAAATTGTTATATCAAATTTATGTAACAATTGAGGTAACATGTTCTGGACATTTTCATATAAAAGTGATATAATATAAATGTTACATCTACTACGTTACCTAAAAGTAAAACTGGTATATAATTTTTACAAAAATGTGATATAAAAATAGTGGGTTATTATATCGTAAGCCGAATACAATGTCTGTTTACGTCTTAATGTTTTGTACGACCCCACCCCTTTAAACCCTGGTTAATGTTAAATATCTCTTGTAGCACGAAATAAACGTTTAAAACAAACAATTTTATTGTTTTACAAATCTGAAGATACAACAGTAAAAAGACTTCTATAGTTTTTTCGTGGTACTGTAACTTTAATCAAAAGGTGACTACACAACAATGTCCTTTTGTGCAAAAGGCATCACATATTGTTAAGAAACAAACAACTTAAGAAAATTAAAACTAAAAACACAATTAAACTAAAATATAAAATTAAAAAAGTTTTCAATTCCATAAATTATAACTGCATATTTTTTTTAAATTCAACTGTTTTTCTTCAAAACTTTTAATATACACAATATGAATTCTTTCGTTATCTCTAACTTTTACACAAATACAATGTATAGGCTTCAAATTTTCCAATTCCATTAATGCTACATTTGTATTACTATATTTTTTTAACAAATACGTGAACCATTAATGTCTGTTATGGCGAAAGAAAAAAGGTCAAATTTTTTATACACAAATGTTAACAGAATCTGCCATTGTAATATAAATGAATAAGCGCGCTTATCTACTACAAGATCGCGCGAACCAGGTCGGATGCTAAGTTCGTAAAGAACTAAATCTCAGAAACTATATTAAATTCGACATCTATTTCTCAGCAACTTTTTATAACGGAAAAGATTAAACGACTAAATTAAATACTTTAATGTTACGTCACTGTTTTTTTTTTGTGGTAATACAATTATTGACGTTTTACTACGCCAATGTATTTAAGTCGCGCAGAAAAGCTTCGCCCACATGTCATTTACAAATTACGCAAAGTATTTAATTTCAATTGTTATTTACCAGTATGTTTATGAGTGTGCTTCTTTAGAAGATACAATCGGTTGCTACTGTATTCACATATATTGCATCTAAATGCTTTCTCGCCAGTGTGCCTACGCATATGATTGTTTAAATGTGTTATTTGGTTACAACAGTAATCACATACATTGCATTTAAATGGTTTCTCACCAGTGTGCCTACGCATATGATTGTTTAAATGTGTTACTTGGTTACAACAGTAATCACATACATTGCATTTAAATGGTTTCTCACCAGTGTGCCTACGCATATGATTGTTTAAATGTGTTATTTGGTTACAACAGTAATCACATACATTGCATTTAAATGGTTTCTCACCAGTGTGCCTACGCATATGATTGTTTAAATGTGTTACTTGGTTACAACAGTAATCACATACATTGCATTTAAATGGTTTCTCACCAGTGTGCCTACGCATATGATTGTTTAAATGTGTTACTTGGTTACAACAGTAATCACATACATTGCATTTAAATGGTTTCTCACCAGTGTGCCTACGCATATGATTGTTTAAATGTGTTACTTGGTTACAACAGTAATCACATACATTGCATTTAAATGGTTTCTCACCAGTGTGCCTACGCATATGATTGTTTAAATGTGTTATTTGGTTACAACAGTAATCACATATATTGCATTTAAATGGTTTTTCTCCAGTGTGCTTACGCATATGCTTGTTTAAATGTACCATTTGGTTACAACAGTAATCACATATATTGCATTTAAATGGTTTTTCACCAGTGTGCTTAAGCATATGCCTTTTTAAATTTGGCATATGGTTACAACAGTAATCACATATATTACGTTTAAATAGTTTCTCACCAGTGTGCGTACGCATATGCCACGTTAAAACCCAGTTGGTGGTACACCAGTAATCACATATATTACATTTAAACGGATTTCTACCAGTGTGTTGCACTTGCAGGTGTCGAATTAAAATAGTCTTTTTGTTAGCATTAAAATTGCAGTTATAGCAATAATACAGTTTTGTTTTTGAAAGTTCCTCAATGCATACAGGCACATCCTTATTGATTTCCAAGTAGTCATCGCTAATGATTTGCAAGTTTGAAAATATATTATCAGCTCGCAACTCCTCTTTAATTACACCTTGTTGTCGTAAGTTTCTTACAGTCGATTCGGTTTGTATACAGAGTTGCTTGAATTTATATATTTCTTCAATAGCAATCATACATCTGTTACAAGTAATTGGATTTGTTGTGATGCTTAGATCCTGTAAGAAAGTTTATGTTACTCGAGAGAATATAATCAGTTGTACTTACAATCTTTGGTAGAAAGTTCAACAATTTGAATTGTAGCATTAACTTATTGTCGTTATTCAGAAAGTAATACTGCTCAGTTTCTATTTGTAGTAAACAAATTCGACAAATTTTTCTTGATTTTTCTCCCATATTTCCGTAAATCTTGTTCAATGTTGCTCAAAAACAGTTGCAATTTTATTATTTTTTGTATTATCTTATCAGCATCAAAGATATCAGCAGAATATCAGCATCCAGCACGTTGCCGTTGCTAGCATGTGTCTGCAGTCTGCAGTGTCTACCATACCACCAGAGAGAAGATATACTTAGAAGGGAATCTCCTGTATATAAACTTGGAACACAGTTTATGGCGCCCTACAACGGTTGTGGGGAAAACAAATAGCGCGAATTTTAAACTTAATGTGTGGGTGTGGGTACCACCTATTATTATTACAATGGTTTATTTTGAATATTTTCTTGTTTTTGAAAGAATAGTTATAAAAATTGTCACTTTTTTATAATTATGCATTAAAAAAAACTACTTATTTTATACAACATTTTTTATTTGCACAAATACAATATAAATAACTTCCAGTTTCATTCGAATCAACACCGTGTGAATATTGTAACAACTTTTCTTTAAAACGAATATGAAAACCTTCAGTTTTTAAATAGTAATAAACGTTAGAATCAAACACGTGTAAAAATAACTTGCATTATTTAGTCGATTTTATTCGAGAAATGCAATTCAGCGTTTTTAGCCTTCAAGGTACGAAAAAGAGGGAAATAAAATTTGCTGTGTTTGTATTTTTTACCGATAATTATTACATAGTGGCCTCTAACGGTTCCCAGATAGCACGTAAGCTTACGGCAAGTTTGCTTTTAACTTGTCATGTCAAGCTTAAAGCAAGTTTCAAACATAAAGCTTGAATTAACCTTGAATCAAACTTGAAACTTGGTTGGAAAGTTTGAAGGAAGTTTGCAAAATAAGCTTATTGCAAGTTTATTACCCAGGTAGCATGTAAGCTTACAACCAGTTTGTTTTTGACTTGGTTGTGCTAGCAATGTTAAACTTTCACTTCAACTTTGAAACAAGCTTGTAATATAAGCTTTAAAAAAATCGTAACCAGCTCTGCTATTATTTTGGCAACGGTGTTATCCGAAAGTTGCCGGAATGCTTCATTAAGTAGCTTAGTCAATGTTGCCCAAGTTAGTATACATTTGCACTGAATCAGTATTTATGATCAGTATACTTTTGCTCAAGTAAAAGTACGTCAATACTTTTGTAACTGATTTCAGTACGTTTTCTTTAAATCATAATTATAACAAAGATTGATTTGAAAGGTGCGCCATAAGTATATTTGTAACATCTTTTCATTGGCTAGAAAAAATAGATACATAAAAATCGTAATGTTAGTTTTTCCTACGATTAAACATACTTGGTCTATGCAGTTTTAAAATTCGTTTTGTTCTAAGTTATTGCAAAAAGTAATTCAATTTTTGTTGAGGTTATGTTATACACGTGTTGTAATAAAGTGCACAACTATTAAAAACTTGTAAAAAACCATACTACTTACATCTTAAATAGTATGAAATGTTTTTATCACTGACCTCTATTTTTATTTTAACGGTCAATTTATATGACTACTGATCTATCGATTCTTTTATATAAATTCATAATTTTCAGTTACATATCTTTAAATTATTTTCTGTTTTAACAAATTAGTAAAAAAACCCAAATGGGCATAAATATGTTTATAACCTGAAATCAAAAGTAACATATCTTAACATTTGTTAATAATTTATATATTTTTGTATTAGTTCGATTAGTTGTATTAAATTCGACCAAATCGTTTTTCACTTATGCTATTTGTATTAACCACAGAAGAAGTAGACTAACAGCTAATAACTTAGAAAATATATCATTTTATCTACAAGTTTTTATTCAGCTATAATTAAATTTTTAATTTTGTTTTTGTATCTGGTATTTTAATAAACGGATTCACATTTCTTCAAGGTGAACGTACAACACATTATTAAGAAAATATACATTTACTTTTATTCTTTAGCATGTTTTTGTTCTAGTTCAGTTGTTTTTTTTTTCAGAAATCAAGAAAATCGATCCAATGTGGAAACTACAATTGCTTAACGATTTCTTCATATACAGTTTATACTGTTATGTTATTTCTTTTTTAGTTTATATTATATTATCTAACGCAATGTATTTTTTTATATCTTAGTCCACTTTTTTTAGAAAATAAATTGATGCAAAATTAAAAAAATACTTTTTTTCAAATTTGCCCAACACGCTTCTTTCAAGCTTGTTCAACATGGTTATTTCAAGTTTGCCCAACATGCTTTTTTCCAGCTTGTCTAATAAACTTTTTTCAAGCTTTATAAAATAAGCTTGTGGTAGCGGTAACTAGTAAGCTTGAATTATGCTTGATATAAGTTTCCAGGCAAGTTTGTTTCCAGTCTACATGATTGTTAAACCAAGTTTGTTTTAACCTTGTATCAAACTGACTGTGCTATCTGGGTTGTGGGGAAAAGTTAAAACGTTATTCCTTTTCTCTCAATTGAAGTTACTCGTCTACAAATACTTAGTTTATGCATACCACAGAACCTGTGACAGAACTTTGGCAGTGTACAATGCAACGCAGTTTTCATTTTAACTTTTTGTTAGTTCGTTCATTAACTATATTCAAAAGGTTATTCTACACTTTCGCATTTGCATGAATCCGCATTTGCAACGTAATATATAAGCGGTTTTCTAAATCCCTATCTTGCGCTTTATCAAACGCGAGATTTCGGTGAATGCGAAGGTCGAATATGAACGGTAAAGAATGCTCACTTTCGTATATGGTTTTAAAATAAATAAATATTTTTTGTCTATAGCTAATGTTAAAGTGTGCTTTGTACAGGGGTGGGCAATATACACCTTATTATGTAATTAAAATAGTAAATACAAATTACATTAATATTGTGTATTTAAAAATTATAACACATCAAACTAATAAATTTTAAATGCTAATTTATCCTTTTTTCTCTATTGTAATAACAAAATTCAGGTATATTACATTTCTTTACAAATTTCTTCTCATACATAAGCAATCAAACTGTTTTTACTTTGTTGTTAATAATTTCATGATATTTTAAAGCCTGTGACATGAATAACTTCTAAAATTTAGAAAACCCTAGCAACCCATACAACTGAGATTTTAGAACGTGATTGAATCAGTCAATTTTTTTTTCTACGACTAACAGACAATACGATACATGTTTAATTGCGATTAGGCAACGTCGTCGTGCATTGTGATTGTGTAATTTCATTTTCGTAGAGGTCAAAGTCATTTCCGTACAGGTCAAACCTATTAACGTACAGGATAATGAATTATAAGAAGATAATTTAAAAGACATTTACAAATATTCCCTGTATCACAAATTATAAAATTTGGAAACAAAATCATTGAGGGTCATGTACAAGGTATTTCATTATTAGTTATATAACATAAAAAGTGTGGTTTATAAATTACATATTTTAGGTTATATTTCGACATTTAGTGACTTTCTTCTAATGAAATGTAAATATATTTTAGAAGTTCAAGGTAATTAGAATAAGTAAAAATTTCTAATTTGCAAACTAACTACTTGTTTTCTTTTGATGGGAAGGAAATGTTAACAGTAATTTATCGAACTTTTGCTTTTGCAGTGTTATAAACAGATTAAGTAATCCAATACTTGAAATAAAATTACTCTTTTTATAATAACATGCTCAAATTAACTTAAAGAAGTTAGTATCTATTAGAAAATTTATCAGTTTTTTGAGCTGCATGATAATTCAGAAGTAACCAGTTATTATCTTTTGACCTTCATCAATGGTTGCAAGATACCAAAATGTTTGTTTCACGCATGCCTGATATCTGTTTGTTATTATTTATCCTTATATTAATGCAGTTTTCATAAGGATTTATGTATACTTTCACTACATATTATATTATAATCTTATAAAAATAATTCATTCGCACATTGTCGCTATACCTTGTTAAAAATTTAATCACAAACACTTTGGACTTGACATGATAGTAAATAACACAAGATAAACATAAATATAATCAATATTGTTACAAGACTAATGCAAACCACTGGTTTATACATTGAAAAATTATATATTTAGATGTAATTATAAGCAAAAGCACTGAATCACTTGTTTCCTTTTACTTACAATGTGTTTTGTTAACAATTCATTTCTCATATTTAAACTAATTTTTCAGTCAAGATTATTACAGTATATTTGATCCATTAGAATAATTAACTATCTTGCATTTTCTAAAAGGATTTTTATTCAATTCTTTAACTACGATGATTTTATTACCTTCTTAGTTTGGAAAGCTTCATTCTTAAGAATAACACCTATTAATTACAAATTATCTTTAAACATTCACAAATTTACCTTATTTGCTTTGTAAGTCACATCCACATGTTATTCGGTTGAAGCTTCTAGGAAAAACTATCATATCAACATTTTTCAGAACTTGACGACATTGTTAACGATTCAGGCTTCGACATGAATAGATTCTTTAATTTACTGACTGCATAAGCAAAATCTTGTCATTGAATCATTAGTACTTTTTAAACTCCAGCTCATTCATATTCGGTTATGCTTTAAAGAACGTCGTGTTAGGGTTTTTAGCAAAAATTAAAAATAAATTTAAGGAAAACGTTTAACATCTATAAATACGTAAATCTAAAAATACAGTTAAAAATAAGCATTAAAAAGTTAGATGCTGATTAAACATAAATATTATAACACTATACATAATTAAAATATATATTTTATGTCAGTCAAACTTTAAAAAACATTTGTGACTTTAGAATACACGAACGATATTGTTGGTACAAATTTTTATAACATTGTTTTTATCTAGTTTCACAATATTTAGAATGCATTTTCGACATCTTGCAATAAGTATCTAGAATTAAAATATTTACTTGATATATATTTTGATTACCCTACGAAAAATTACATTAACAATCTACATAAGTATCTCTAACTATTTATTTGCATCTAAATAATATTTTGCAAAATTATTTAGATATGAATTTATATACATTTATTCAATAAATATTTGTATCTATATTTAAAAGTTAAAACTAAAACAGCGTTGCATTGAACACCGCCAAAGTTCTGTGGTATGGCAGACACTGCAGACTGCGACATTTCTATCAACAATATTCTGTTTTGATTTTGTTGATATCTTTGATTCTGATAATACAAAAGATAATATAAGTGCAACTGTTTTTGAACACAACTGAACAAGATCTATAGAAATATGGGAGAAAAATCTACAAAAACTTGTCGAATTTGTTCACTAGAAATAGTAGAAACCGAACAGTATTACTCTCTGAATGACGACCGTAAGTTAATGCTACAATTCAAATTGCTGAACTTTCTACCAAAGATTGTAAGTACAATTGATTATATTCTATCAAATAACAAACTTTCTTACAGAATTTAAGCATCACACCAAATCCAATTGTTTGTAATAGATGTACGATTGCCATTGAAGAAATATATGAATTTAAGCAACTGTGTATAGAAACCGAAACAACTATAAGAAACTTACAACAACAAGGTGTAATTAAAGAGGAGTTGCAAGCTGATAACATTAAACTTTTAAACTTGCAAATCATTAGCGATAACTACTTGGAAATTAATAAGGACGTGCCTGTACGCATTGAGGTACCTGCAAAAACAGAACAGTATTCTTGCTACAACTGCTACTTTATTACCAACAAGAAGACTATTTTAATTCGACACCTACAAGTGCAGCACAGTGGTAGAAAACCATTTAAATGCAATATATGTGATTACTGTAGTAACTTAAAGACAAATTTCAAAATGCATATGCTTATGCACACTGGTAAAAAACCATTTAAATGCAATATATGTGATTATCGTTGTAACCGAATGACAAATTTAAAAGTGCATATACGTCAGCACACTGGTGAGAAACCATTTAAATGCAATATCTGTGATTACTGTTGTGCCAACAAGTCGCATTTAAAAGGGCATATGCGTACGCACACTGGCGATAAACCATTTAAATGTCGTATATGTGATTACTGCTGTGCTGCCAAGTCACATTTAAAAGTGCATATGCGTACGCACACTGGTGAGAAACCATTTAAATGCAATATATGTAATTATCATTGTAACCGAATGACAAATTTAAAAAAGCATATTTTTACACACACTGGTGAGAAACCATTTAAATGCAATAGTTGTGATTACTGCTGTACCACCAAGTCGCGTTTAAAAGTGCATATGCATACGCACACTGGCGAAAAGTCATTTAAATGCAATATATGTGATTACTCCTGTACCACCAAGTTCGATTTAAAAAGACATGTGGATATGCACCCTGCTGAGAAACGATTTAAATGCAATATTTGTGATCACTGTTGTAACCGGATGGCAAATTTAAAAAAGCATATGCGTTTGCACACTGGTGAAAAACCATTTAAATGCAATATATGTGATTACTGCTGTACCACCATGTCTTATTTAAAAAAGCATATGTGTAGACACACTGACGAGAAACCATTTAAATGTAATATATGTGATCACAATTTTAGACAAATGGAGAATTTAAAAAGACACATGCGTACGCACACTGGCGAAAAACCATTTAAATGCAATATATGTGATTACTGTAGCAGCCGATTGGATCTTTTAAAGATTCATATATGTAAGCATACTGGTGAATAATTGATTGAAATGCAATCATTTTTAAAGCACTCGTGAGCAGAGCATTTCTGTGCGGCAATATAAATATAATTGGCGTGGAAAAACGCCAATTATTGTATTAGGACATTAAACACTGGCATAACATTAAATTGTTAAATTTAGTTTAAAATCAAACATAAGTACCTTGTGAACAGCTGCTAGTCAACCTTTAGTTTTAAATTTTTTGTTATTTAATAAAAAAAAAATAAGTTAATTGTGGAAATACATCCGAAAGTATTTTCCAATGCTGGTGATTCCCGAAAGGGTAAAACCGCCGTACACTAGTTCTCTCTGGTGGTAATTTTTGCAATTGTAGTGAGACAGTTAGTACCAATAAAAAACTCAATATCAATGGATATTTTTATTGTAAATTCCAAATTAAAACATTTTATTTTAATATCAATCGGGAATTCCTTATTAATCCGAACAAATAGGTCAGTCATATTCAAATTTTCTCATGGTAATAGCAGTTGAAAAATGGGAAATTCAAATAAAAGACGTTGATACAAACAATATTTATGTTAATTTGATTATATTCAGCCAGAAAAGCACAAGTTTGCATCACGCCCAAGAATGGTTAACAACCGCCGTTGTTATCAAAGATAATGTCAGGAGGGTAATTGTGCGACGTCTCAATCGGTATGTCTGCTACTACGTTGTGGCGTAGACTAACTTAGTT
Organism: Aquatica leii; assembly: GCA_035610365.1. Classification (NCBI taxonomy): domain Eukaryota; kingdom Metazoa; phylum Arthropoda; class Insecta; order Coleoptera; family Lampyridae; genus Aquatica; species Aquatica leii. Next base: position 15,167,197 of record CM069438.1, read on the forward strand.
AAACAAAGTCTTACCGTTTGCGTTGTTGCGCCTGCTGTTCCACAATGGATGCTTGGCGTTGAGGTCACCACCGATGATAGTAGGAGGGTTGGTGGAGATGATACCGTCAAAGTCCGCTTCTCGAATCGGGTTGCCAGGCGGGTAGTAGGCCGCATATATCGCGACGTCGCCCGCCGAGGCGTGCGAACGACAACAAGCGTAAACAAGGTAAAAAATTACATTTAAACATATTTAAGTTAAAATTAATCTGTTGTTTAAATTATTTTCACTAAAACGGAAAGAAACTTCACAAAAAATTAATAGCGTTTGCTGTTTGATGCATTCACTTTGAACATTTCCACGGTGATTCTTTAAAAAAAAGCCCACAAGTTGTAAAAAAATTAAGTATTAAAATTAAGAAAAAAGAAAACATTTTTCTAGACATTATTATGGCGTTTTGCAAATTAAGGATCAGAATGAACTATAAAAATATAAAGATTAGTGAAAAAAGACGTGGAAAGAAAGCGAATACAACAGCTCAAGAAACCGATGAAGAAAGAATAAAACGAAGAAAATTAAATAAAATTTCAAAATTAACTTGTAGTGTGTTATGTTATTTTTTATTTTTGTCATACAAAACATCAAATGCAGATCGGGAAATTATGAGGAACACGATACAAGAGTTACGCGACGCCGGTATAGTTTCGGACACAAAATCACTTTACGCGTCTCCTGTATTGTTAGTGCCCAAACCGTCGGGAGAAAAACGACTTGTAGTAGACTTTAGACGATTAAATAGTCAGACGAAACGTACAAGTTTTCCTATACTAAGTGTGGATGAACAGTTTGAACAGTTAGCGGGTTGTACATTATTTACCACCTTGGACTTAGCGAGTGGATATTTACAAGTGCCTTTAGACGAGAAATCGCGTGAGAAAACCGCCTTTATAACATCTGACGAAACTGGACAATTTAATAGAATGTTTTTTGGACTAACTAACGCGCCGTATGAGTTTTCGAGGTTGATAGCTATAGTGTTAGGTGAATTGCGCAATAAAATTGCAATGTCTTATATAGACGATATCTTAGTGCCTGCGCGAGATTGGACTCAAATGATTGAACGTTTACGAATGGTCCTTGAGAAGTTACGATACGCAAAATTAAGTTTAAAATTATCTAAGTGTTATTTCGGCCAAGACCAAGTAACCTACTTGGGGATGGATGTTGATAAAAATGGAATAAGACCGGGTGCGAAAAAAGTAAATGCAATAAAGAATTTTCCTGAACCGAAGAGTGCGAATGAAATAAGAAGATTTTTGGGTCTTACTAGATTTTTCCGAAAATTTGTCGAGAAGTATGCGCAAAAAGCGAGAGAGCTCAGCGATTTAACAAGAAAAAAAGCCATTTTTAAATGGGCAGAAAAGGAAAAAGGATCGTTTAATTGTTTACGAAATGAGTTACTTGGAAAACCAGTGCTTCAACTTTTTGACCCAGAGTTAAGCACAGAACTACATACGGATGCTAGTATGGTTGGGTTAGCGGGAATGCTGATTCAGTTAACGCCATGTGGAGGAAGACATTTAGTGAGTTGTGTATCAAAGAAAACTACCAGTGCAGAAACCCACTATCATTCGACTCGTTTGGAACTATTAGCCGTAGTCTGGTCGGTTGAAAGATTGCGTTCGTATTTGGTGGGAATTCATTTTACCATCGTAACGGATTGCCAAGCGATAGTGTATTTAAATTCAAATAGGACGTTAAAACCGCAGATAGCACGATGGCATGCACTATTGAGCGAGTACGATTTTGAGGTTAAACACCGATCCGGAGAGAAAATGGGTCATGTGGACGCACTTAGTCGCGCTCCTACTGAATGCAAAGAAGATGCCTTGAGCGAAATAAGTGAACGAGGAGAAGTTTTAATTCAGTTAACGGAGGAAGATAAGATGTTAATGATCCAGAGAACAGATGACAGGTTAAGAGGGTTGATAGAAACTTTAGAAAAAGATGAGGAAGAACGGTGTAAAGAAGAGAAAGATCGAGTTGACCAGTACGTGTTAATAGACGGACGCTTAATGAGAAAAGTAGAAGTGAATAAGGAAAAAAGGTTACTTTACGTATTACCAGATTCCATGAGAAAGGGAACAGTAGTTCAGTTTCACAATCTAAGGGGACATTTCTCAGTGGATAGAACAGTATCTCTTATTTTAAGAAAATATTGGTTCCGGCGAATGAGAAATTACGTGAAAAACCACATAAACAGCTGTTTTGAATGTCTGATTAGTAAAATACCAGGATTGCTCAACCCGATACCGTTGCCGAGTCGACCATTCGAGCGAATCCACATCGACCACTTAGGGCCTTTTGTAAAAAGTGAAAGAGGAAATGTATACATTTTAGTTGTGGTGGATGGACTGACCAAGTTTGTAAAACTGTATCCGATGGAAAGCACGAAAGCTCAACATTGTGTAAGAGCACTGGAAGGTTTTATTCTGGATTTTGGAGTGCCAAGTATTATCGTTAGTGACCGAGGAACTAGCTTTACGTCGAAACAATTTGAAGAAATGTGTGCGCGACATGGTATCCATCATACGTTGAACGCGAGTCATAGACCTCAGGCAAATGGCCAGGTAGAAAGAGTGAACAGAACGATTGTACCTATGGTTATGGCGATGACAAACGACGATAGATCATGGGATAAGAAGATTCGAAAAATGGAAAGAAACCTGAACAATGCAGAAAACAAAACCACAGGACGAACGCCCTTCCAGCTTTTATATATGGATATAACCCCAACTTTGAAGATGCGAAACTTGCACGTGTGTTACCGACCGAAGAATACCAAAACCCGAAAATTATTAGAGACAGTATTAGAGAACGTGTCAAGAAGGAACAAGACAAAACCAAGATTAGATATGATCAAAAGAGATATAGAGGTTATAGTTTGAACATTGGAGACGTGGTAGTGATGAGAAGACCCCATATAGGAAAAGGTGAACCGACAAAACTACAACCTAAGTATGTTGGCCCATTGATAGTGTTAGAAAAAGTAAGTTCAGATATTTACAAAATTGAAAGACTCCGTGGAGACGACACGCAACCTTATGTTACAACAGCTCACGTTAGTCAGTTAAAAATATATCAGAACCACGAAGACGACTGTGAAGAAAGTAAAGGTCGAATGGGAGAACAAGATGATAGCCAAGAAGAAGAAAACGAAGTAGGAACGCATGAAGAGACCTTACCCAACACAGAAGAGTCTGAAAGTGAGAAGGAGGAAACCGAATTTTTAGACGACGAAGATTATCAACCAGAGACAAAAGTGAAAGTCGAGCTAGAATCTCGCGGTAAACCGAGTAGAAGACGGCAGCCGCCAGGTTATTTAAGTGATTCTCTAACAGATCTGATGAACGAGGACGTTCATGGTAGTCAGGAAAGGCCGAGTGACGGAAAAGCCGATTTCGCGGAAAAGAAGAAGCGTGAAAGGAAGAGGAAGGTGAGAGAAGAGAGGGGAGTTGGTAGCGAGCAGTGCGCGTGAAGAAGTGATGAGAGAAGAGTGTCGCGAGTTATTCGCCGAGTGTTTATTATTTGATTACGTTATTTAACCATTGTCTGTAAGGTGTTTATTCTATCATTAAAAATCTAGAAAACGAACCCGTGTAAGTGATTTAATAGTTAACAATTTATAGAAGTATAAGTGATTTTTCTTCCTATTACCTTTTTTTTTGTAAAATACAAATGTTTTTTGTCAATCGTTTAATGCGAATAAAGTTTTACATATTTGTATCTTAGTTTATTGCAGTAATACATACATAAAATGGTATTTTCCTTTTAGTCGTAACTAATCTAAATAGAACCACTGGATAATAAAATATGATTACAAACGAGAAAGTCTGAAGATAATCTTAAAATACAATCACAATAAATGAAAACAAATTTTTACACATTTCAGTTGTAAAATAAGTGCACAAATTTACTTCTATGAGTAAACATAATTTAAAAACTGAAAATGTTTTCTGATTTTCAATATTGTTTATATCACTGGTTTTGTTGCTGCAATGCATTATGTTTTTGCTACGAAAATTCATGTAGTTTTGTAAATCTTCGTCTGCTCCTTCATATAGCAGCTACGTTAAATAATATTCATGCTAATTACATCTGGAACATGTTCCAGATAAGAACTAGAGTTGTCATTCGGCAAAAAAAAGATTCTTAGCGTTAATTGCCGATATTTCTTGCAAATAATGTGTCCCAACGTCTCTCTGATGTTGTAGTTAATCCATACAATACTTGGATTAGCCTTCCATTGTTTAAGATTTGCGTATTTAAGGCCACAACAATGGTTACAATAATAAACTTATGACAACAACAGGTTTGTTTGTCCAACGATCACCATTTTTAAATGGCCGAAGTCACGTGATATGGAATGCCTAATTGTAATTTAAACATAGAAATATAAATGAATAAGCGCGCGCTTATCAACTACAAGATCGCGCGAACCAGGTCGGATGCTAAGTTCGTAAAGAACTAAATCTCAGAAACTATATTAAATTCGCCATCTATTTCTCAGCAACTTTTTATAACGGAAAAGATTCGCCGTTGCGCCTCTATAGCATTCCTTCACTCAACCACTAAATTAAATACTTTAAGAGGGCGATTGCTGCAGTTTATCCCGATAGATGACACCACATGTAAAAACAGTATTAACTTTGCGACTAGAAAACTCGCTAAAAACAAAAAACTATGATCGTTTTAGTGATAATGTTGTTTTAAAGAGGAAATGTTAATTTAGATAATGACAAAATTCTACATCGAACCTAGCTTTACTTAACGAGTATTTTACAATTGAAATCAGTGTAAATTGAATTTTGATTGCAACCAATTACAATTATATTACTTTAATACCTACGTTAGACAATAACAAGCATTATGTGAAAGTATAAGATAGTTATAATATAACACTATAAACCGTGTACAAATTTGCATTTTTTGTAAAATAATGTACCTCTTTAAATAAATTAAAAACAGAAATCATAAGAAGCTTTATTTTTTTCTAAGTTTTTTTTACTATTAAAAAAGACAAATAACTTATCATGAATTCTTGCCCACGCTTAGCATTCAGCTCTGACTGTAATGTGATACTTGTCTTTGATACAGTTTATCTACATTTTAAAAGAAGTGTTCTAAAAGTACTATTTACAATTTGCTGTTTCGTGCGTTTATTGTTGTGATAAAAAATTTAAACTTTAACTTTAAAATAATTATGATATGTGCTTAACATGTAGAAATTTAAATCCTAATATCTACAGTAGCGGTTTTCCATTAGGTCATTTGGTCAATGATCCTCCAAAAATATTTAATATTAAAATGACCTTTTTGCACTATTGACCACTAGCCGCCATTCATTACCCATTAAATTAAATAAATTACTAACAAAGATTATAAGACGCTTACGCAGTTAAAATGTATTTTATTTTTATTACTGTCGTTTTTAAGTAAAATATTAAAAGATAATTTAAAAAAAGAGATCGATAATAATAAAGTAGATGCTTATAAAAACTTTCATGTATGCCCACGATACGGTCGCTTAGTATTCGGTTTTGACTGTAAAATGATACGAGCCTATAAATATAATATTTGTACATTTGTTTTTACTAACTAAATACACACTGAAAATATAAAATACTTTAGTAATAAAATCTACAGTGGCGGCTGCTGGTCAATGCTGCAGAAGGGCATTTCAACATTAATACTTTAAAAACTCATTATTTAATCAAAGATTTATATTTAAGCTCGATTTATCTATCGTTGTAATATGCAAAATAATTATTATCGTTTATAATCAATAATATAAACTAGAAACTAGCATAATTATTAGTATTTCTTTGGAGGGTCATTGGCAAATGACCTAACAGAACAGTCACTATTGATAATTAGAAGTAGCAAAAATTCGGTTTCTATTTTCCAATATTTTACATTTCCTGTAACAAATTGAAAAAACATTTTAAATTATATGAAATTCGATATTCAAAATTTGTCTAATTTCAAATGTCTTCTCAAAGTTTTATAAATACTGTCTTTATGAATTTTTAAATTACGTTTCGTCATAAAATAGGACTAAAATGATACAAAAAAACATTAACAGTAGAATTAAATCAAAAATAATAAACAAATTTGCACTCAAGTTTTTATAGTGGTTGCATATTATTTTCTGTAATTTTTTTAAAATTTTTAATGCCCTGTATGAATGTCGAGTTGACATTGTATTACTTCTAAGATACTCATAAAACTATCTCATTCCAACTACTATAATGGCGCTTTTAATTTCATTTTAGTTTTTATATGTTGGGTGCCATCTATGAATTAAGAGTTGACGTTGATTTGCATCTATGATACACATAATAAAAAATATCAAATCCCCACTACTTCCATCGCGCTCTTAATGTTACGTCACTGTTTTTTTTATGGTAATACAATTATTGACGTTTTACTACGCCAATGTATTTGGGTCGCACAGAAAAGCTTCACCCACAGGTCATTTACAAATTACGCAAAATATTTCATTTCAATTGTTATTTACCAGTATGTTTATGAGTGTGCTTCTTTAGAAGATACAATCGGTTGCTACTGTAATCACATATATTGCATTTAAATGCTTTCTCGCCAGTGTGTCTACTCATATGCTTGTTTAAATTTGCCATTTGGTTACAAGAGTAATCACATACATTGCATTTAAATGGTTTCTCGCCAGTGTGCCTACGCATATGATTGTTTAAATGTGTTATTTGGTTACAACAGTAATCACATACATTGCATTTAAATGGTTTCTCACCAGTGTGCCTACGCATATGATTGTTTAAATGTGTTATTTGGTTACAGCAGTAATCACATAGATTGCATTTAAATGGTTTCTCGCCAGTGTGCCTACGCATATGATTGTTTAAATGTGTTACTTGGTTACAACAGTAATCGCATACATTGCATTTAAATGGTTTCTCGCCAGTGTGCCTACGCATATGATTGTTTAAATTTGTTATTTGGTTACAACAGTAATCACATACATTGCATTTAAATGGTTTCTCGCCAGTGTGCCTACGCATATGATTGTTTAAATGTGTTATTTGGTTACAACAATAATCACATACATTGCATTTAAATGGTTTTTCTCCAGTGTGCTTACGCATATGCTCTGTTAAAAGAGTGTTGGTGGTACAGCAGTAATCACATCTGTTGCATTTAAATAGTTTTTCACCAGAGTGCTTATGCATATGCATTTTTAAACCCATTTTGGTGGTATAACAGTAATCACATATATTGCATTTAAATGCTTTCTCGCCAGTGTGTCTACTCATATGCTTGTTTAAAGTTGCCATTTGGTTACAAGAGTAATCACATACATTGCATTTAAATGGTTTCTCGCCAGTGTGCCTACGCATATGATTGTTCAAATGTGTTACTTGGTTACAACAGTAATCACATAAATTGCATTTAAATGGTTTCTCGCCAGTGTGCCTACGCATATGATTGTTTAAATTTGTTATTTGGTTACAACAGTAATCACATACATTGCATTTAAATGGTTTCTCGCCAGTGTGCCTACGCATATGATTGTTTAAATGTGTTACTTGGTTACAACAGTAATCACATACATTGCATTTAAATGGTTTCTCACCAGTGTGCCTACGCATATGATTGTTTAAATTTGTTATTTGGTTACAACAGTAATCACATCTGTTGCATTTAAATAGTTTTTCACCAGTGTGCTTATGCATATGCATTTTTAAACCCATTTTGGTGGTATAACAGTAATCACATATATTGCATTTAAATGGTTTTTCACCAGTGTGCTTATACACATGCACTTTTAAATTATACATGTCTATACTGCAGTAATCACATATATTGCATTTAAATGATTTTTTGCCATTGTGTCTACGCATATGCTTGTTTAAATGTACCATTTGGTTACAACAGTAATCACATATATTGCATTTAAATAGTTTCTCACCAGTGTGCGTACGCATATGCCTCGTTAAAACCCAGTTGGTGGTACACCAGTAATCACATATATTACATTTAAATGGATTTCTACCAGTGTGTTGCACTTGCAGGTGTCGAATTAAAATAGTCTTTTTGTTAGCATTAAAATTGCAGTTATAGCAATAATACAGTTTTGTTTTTGAAAGTACCTCAATGCATACAGGCACATCCTTATTGATTTCCAAGTAGTCATCGCTAATGATTTGCAAGTTTGAAAATATATTATCAGCTCGCAACTCCTCTTTAATTACACCTTGTTGTCGTAAGTTTCTTACAGTCGATTCGGTTTGTATACAGAGTTGCTTAAATTCATAAATTTCTTCAATAGCAATCATACATCTGTTACAAGTAATTGGATTTGTTGTGATGCTTAGATCCTGTAAGAAAGTTTATGTTACTCGAGAGAATATAATCAGTTGTACTTACAATCTTTGGTAGAAAGTTCAACAATTTGAATTGTAGCATTAACTTATTGTCGTTATTCAGAAAGTAATACTGCTCGGTTTCTACTATTTCTAGTAAACAAATTCGACATATTTTTCTTGATTTTTCTCCCATATTTCCGTAAATCTTGTTCAATGTTGCTCAAAAACAGTTGTAATTTTATTATTTTTTGTATTATCTTATCAGCATCAAAGATATCAGCAGAATATCAGCATCCTGCACGTTGCCGTTGCTAGCATGTGCAAAGATAAGCGTGTCAAAGCATGTGTCTGCAGTCTGCAGTGTCTGCCATACCACAGAACCTGTGACAGAACTTTGGCAGTGTACAATGCAACGCAGTTTTCATTTTAACTTTTTGTTAGTTCGTTCATTAACCATATTCAAAGGGTTATTCTGCACTTTCGCATTTACATGAATCCGCATTTGCAACGTAATATATAAGCGGTTTTCTAAATCCCTATCTTGCGCTTTATCAAATGCGAGATTTCGGTGAATGCGAAGGTCGAATATGAACGGTAAAGAATGCTCACTTTCGTATATGGTTTTAAAATAAATAAATATTTTTTGTCTATAGCTAATGTTAAAGTGTGCTTTGTACAGGGTGGGCAAAATACACCTTATTACGTAATTAAAATAGAAAATACAAATTACATTAATATTGTGTATTTAAAAATTATAACACATCAAACTAATAAATTTTAAATGCTAATTTATCCTTTTTTCTCTATTGTAATAACAAAATTCAGGTATATTACATTTCTTTACAAATTCCTTCTCATACATAAGCAATCAAACTGTTTTTACTTTGTTGATAATAATTTCATGATATTTTAAAGCCTGTGACATAAGTAACTTCTAAAATTTAGAAAACTTTAGCAACCCATACAACTGAGATTTTAGAACGTGATTGAATCAGTCAATAGTTTTTTTCTACGACTAACAGACAATACGATACTATATGTTTAATTGCGATTAGGCAACGTCGTCGTGCATTGTGATTGTGTAATTTCATTTTCGTAGAGGTCAAAGTCATTTCCGTACAGGTCAAACCTATTAACGTACAGGATAATGAATTATAAGAAGATAATTTAAAAGACATTTACAAATATTCCCTGTATCACAAATTATAAAATTTGAAAACAAAATCATTGAGGGTCATGTACAAGGTATTTCATTAGTTATATAGCATAAAAAGTGTGGTTTATAAATTACACATTTTAGGTTATATTCGTAATCGTTGACATTTAGTGACTTTCTTCTAATGAAATGTAAATACATTTTAGAAGTTCAAGGTAATTAGAATAAGTAAAAATTTCTAATTTGCAAACTAACTACTTGTTTTCTTGCAGGGTTTTCTTTTGATGAGAAGGAAATGTTAACAGTAATTTATCGAACTTTTGCTTTTGCAGTGTTATAAACAGATTAAGTAATCCAATCCTTGAAATAAAATTACTCTTTTTATAATAACATGCTCAAATTAACTTAAATTAGTTAGTATTTATTAGAAAATTTATCAGTTTTTTGAGCTGCATGATAATTCAGAAGTAACCAGTTATTATCTTTTGACCTTCATCAATGGTTGCAAGATACCAAAATGTTTGTTTCACGCATGCCTGATATCTGTTTGTTATTATTTATCCTTATATTAATGCAGTTTTCATAAGGATTTATGTATATTTTCAGTACATATTATATTATAATCTTATAAAAATAATTCATTCGCACATTGTCGCTATCCCTTGTTAAAAATTTAATCACAAACACTTTGGACTTGACATGATAGTAAATAACACAAGATAAACATAAATATAATCAACTGTTACAAGACTAATGCAAACCACTGATTTATACATTGAAAAATTATATATTTGGATGTAATTATAAGCAAAAGCACTGAATCACTTGTTTCCTTTTACTTACAATGTGTTTTGTTAACAATTCATTTTTCATATTTAAACTAATTTTTTAGTAAAGATTATTACAGCATATTTGATCCATTAGAATAATTAACTATCTTGCATTTTCTAAAAGGATTTTTATTCAATTCTTTAACTACGATGATTTTATTACCTTCTTAGTTCGGAAAGCTTCATTCTTAAGAATAACACCTATTAATTACAAATTATCTTTAAACATTCACAAATTTACCTTATTTGTTTTGTAAGTCACATCCACATGTTATTCGGTTGAAGCTTCTAGGAAAAACTATCATATCAACATTTTTCAGAACTTGACGACATTGTTAACGATTCAGGCTTCGACATGAATAGATTCTTTAATTTACTTACTGCATAAACAAAATCTTGTCATTGAATCATTAGTACTTTTTAAACTCCAGCTCATTCATATTCGGTTATGCTTTAAAGAACGTCGTGTTAGGGTTTTTAGCAAAAATTAAAAATAAATTTAAGGAAAACGTTTAACATCTATAAATACGTAAATCTAAAAATACAGTTAAAAATAAGCATTAAAAAGTTAGATGCTGATTAAACATAAATATTATAACTCTATACATAATTAAAATATATATTTTATGTCAGTCAAACTTTAAAAAACACTTGTGACTTTAGAATACACGAACGATATTGTTGGTACATATTTTTATAAGATTGTTTTTATCTAGTTTCACAATATTTAGAATGCATTTTCGACATCTTGCAATAAGTATCTAGAATTAAAATATTTACCTGATATATATTTTGATTACCCTACGAAAAATTACATTAACAATCTGCATAAGTATCTCTAACTATTTATTTCAAGATTTATTTGCATCTAAATAAAATTTAGCAAAATTATTTATAGCGTTTTTCACTGGTCATTCTAGTGCGCACTTTTACGCACTGAGTGTTCCTGTTATTTTTCACTGGTATTTTTAATGCGTACTGATTCAGTTTTATTATTTTTCACTAGTCTGATAAATGCACTTGATTCTGTACTAGTGCAGATTTTGTTGCACTGACAACAGATGCAAGTGCAACAGATCCAGTGCAAACATGGCGACTTGAAATAATTTGAATGTTGTCCATATCCTCAACATATAAAAAATTGTTTAATACTAATTTATTCATTTACCGTATATACATTATTAGCTAAAAACACATTTGATATATGCAAATTCTAGATAAATGCATTTTAACTTTATTCATTAGTTTAAAGTACGTTGATTGGTCTGGAAGTTGTAAAGTAACAACGTCATTACTAATTCGAAGGGTAACAATATAAAGAAGTTCTCCCATTATATATTATACAGTGCGTATTTTAATGATTGTCCGGTGTTTGAATTTGCCGCGTCGTCATTCTAGTAACTATAATCAAACAATGTTGGTTCGTTGACAGTTCAACAAGCGGCAAATTCAAACACCGGACAATCATTAAAATACACACTGTATGATGCACTGTTCAAGCATTTCATTTTTTCCTGGAAGTGCAGTGTTAATGCACTGCGGGTAACACAATTATTGTGCACAGGAAACTCGCCCGGTATTAGTGCGCATTCAAATCTGTTCAGTGAAAAACGCTATTTTAGATATGTACAAAAGTTAAAACTAAAAAGCGTTGCATTGAACACCGCCAAAGTTCTGTGGTATGGCAGACACTGCAGACTACAGACACTTCTATCAACAATATTCTGTTTTGATTCTGTTGATATCTTTGATTCTGATAATACAAAAGATAATATAAGTGCAACTGTTTTTGAGCACCACTGAACAAGATCTATAGAAATATGGGAGAAAAATCTACAAAAACTTGTCGAATTTGTTCACTAGAAATAGTAGAAACCGAGCAGTATTATTTTTTGAATAACGACAATAACTTAATGCTACAATTCAAATTGCTGAACTTTCTACCAAAGATTGTAAGTACAATTGATTATATTCTATCAAATAACAAACTTTCTTACAGAATTTAAGCATCACACCAAATCCAATTGTTTGTAATAGATGTACGATTGCCATTGAAGAAATATATGAGTTTAAGCAACTGTGTATAGAAACCGAAACAACTATAAGAAACTTACAACAACAAGGTGTAATTAAAGAGGAGTTGCAAGCTGATAACATTAAACTTTTAAACTTGCAAATCATTAGCGATAACTACTTGGAAATTAATACGGACGTGCCTGTACCTTCAAAAACAGAACAGTATTCTTGCTACAACTGCTATTTTATTACCAACAAGAAGATTATTTTAATTCGACACCTACAACTGCAGCACAGTGGTAGAAAACCATTTAAATGCAATATATGTGATTACTGTAGTAACCAAATGGGAAATTTGAACAGGCATATTCGTACGCACACTGGTGAGAAACCATTTAAATGCAATAGTTGTGATTACTGCTGTACCACCAAGTCACGTTTAAAAGTGCATATGCATACCCACACTGGCGAAAAGTCATTTAAATGCAATATATGTGATTACTCCTGTACCACCAAGTTCGATTTAAAAAGACATGTGCATATGCACCCTGCTGAGAAACGATTTAAATGCAATATTTGTGATCACTGTTGTAACCAAATGGCAAATTTAAAAAAGCATATGCGTTTGCACACTGGTGAAAAACCATTTAAATGCAATATATGTGATTACTGCTGTACCACCATGTCTTATTTAAAAAAGCATATGTGTAGACACAGTGACGAGAAACCATTTAAATGTAATATATGTGATCACGAATTTAGACAAATGGAAAATTTAAAAAGACACATGCGTACACACACTGGCGAAAAACCATTTAAATGCAATATATGTGATTACTGTAGCAGCCGATTGGATCTTTTAAAGATTCATATATGTAAGCATACTGGTAAATAATGATTGAAATGCAATCATTTTTAAAGCACTCGTGAGCAGAGCATTTCTGTGCGGCAATATAAATATAATTGGCGTGGAAAAACGCCAATTATTGTATTAGGACATTAAATACTGGCGTAACATTAAATTGTTAAATTTAGTTTAAAATCAAACATAAGTATCTTGTGAACAGCTGCTAGTCAACCTTTAGTTTTAAATTTTTTGTTATTTAATAAAAAAAATAAGTTAATTGTGGAAATACATCCGAGAGTATTTTCCAATGCTGATGATTCCTGAAAGGGTAAAACCGCTGTACACAGTTCGCTCTGGTGGTAATTTTTGCAATTGTAGTGAGACAGTTAGTACCAATAAAAAACTCAATATCAATGGATATTTTTATTATAAATTCCAAATTAAAACATTTTATTTTAATATCAATCGGGAATTCCTTATTAATCCCAACAAATAGGTCAGTCATATTCAAATTTTCTCATGGTAATATCAGTTGAAAATTGGGAAATTCAAATAAGACGTTGATACAAACAATATTTATGTTAATTGAAACACTTCAATTATAATAACATATTCAGTCAGAAAAGCACAAGTTTGCACCACGTCCAAGAATGGTTAACAACTGCCGTTGTTATCAAAGATAATGTCAGGAAGGTAATGAAACGACGGCTCAATCGGTATGTCTGCAATTACGTTGTGGCGTAGACTAACGTAGTTAGACAAAGTCTTGCGTTGTTGCGCCTGCTGTTCATCGCCACCCATGATAGTAGGAGGGTTAGTGTCGATGATAGCGTCAAAGTCCGCTTCTCGAATCGGACTGCCCGGCGGATTGTAGGTCACATGTTTTGCGACGTCGCCTGCCGAGGCGTGCGAACGATGACAAGCGTCGCTTCGAGGTTCAGCAGCGGTGGCGTCCGCATGCGATAATGGTCCAGTGTTTTTTTGGCGTAGATCGCTGTGCCACCTCTTCTGCCAGTAGCTCGGTCGTTGCGGTACAGCTCGTGTGTGTGCTTGTAAGCAAAGTCTTGTAGTTCGTTGCCTTACTCGTCGTTCCAAATGGCAATCTGTACTGAATAGGGATTAATAGGTGTGTTAGCCATTTCTAATTCCAATGTTTTCTGATCATCTTAACGAGCATCATGGCTAGTCGGCCTTGGTGTGGTAATTGGTGATGAAGATCTCGGTACAGTTATTGGTGTGGTAATTGCAGCTGAAGACATGGTTGTTGCAGCATTTGGAAAGCTGAGGCCGTGGGTGACCGTTTTGTTTGGTGCCCTAAGTGCTATTGTGGGTTTGCTGTTGAGATGAGCTGAACATACTATGTAGTTGGCTGGGTGAGCGTCTCTGCAATTGCAACACGTTGCAGAACCATCTTTGCGCTTCTTGCTGCAAGAAAACGTAAAATGCTGCTCGGCGCACGTAACGCATCCGCAATAACGCTGAGTGTGACTAAAACGCTGACATCTGTGACACTGTATGCAGTGTTGTAAATTATCTATATAAATTTATATAGATAAATTAATCTAGATTCATATTTTTTATCTATTTATATGTATCTAGATACAATCAAAAAATATATAAGTTATATATGTATCTGTATATATAATTTTTATTTAAATTATTTAAATAATATTTATAAAAAATCCAGTGTCTCGTAAAATTCCAGTTACAATATGTGTTTTTCTGCAGTAATTTTCCGCATTCCATGGTAGTTCTTCAAATGAACTCCATTTATCGTTGTTACTAGATAGATTATTTCATCTATTATCTGTTATCTATATAAAGTTTGAATAATTTATCTATTATCTAATACTAGATAATTTTTGAAAGAAAAAAAATGTATCTATATCTATATAATTTAAAAATTATCTATTTACAACACTGACTGTGTGGTTGTGTTGGGATATAGAGTTTCGATATAGATCCTAAGTCTGCCTACAAACCTGATGTCAAAGATGCGTTTTGACTATTCGGTCCTCTCGAGTTGCGTCATTACAATGGGGATGGCTGCTTTAGTCCTTGACAATTTCATCCTGATCACGCTTTAGGTCAATTTTAGTTGTTTTTCTTGCGTTGTTGCTGACTGAAACGTTTTGGATACCGACCTTCAGTGGGTTCTTTGACTGCTGCATGTCGGTGTGAAATTCCGTTTCGTGCTGCTCCAGTATCCTGGTGGCCGTGCGATAGTCGTCTTCGGAACGACCGTTGAATAAGACGCCTTGTCTGGTCGTCTTTGCAGATTCAATTTGTTCGCGTAGAAGCGTCATGGCTCGGATGTAACCTTGTTGATTGTAAAGAATTATCGGTCGCATCCTTACCTTAGGAGTTGGAGCATATGTCTCTTAGTGCCTTGTTCTTTATCTTCTATTTTCTTTGACTTCGATGTCTTTAGTTCTTCGTGGTTCAATGGGTTGCCTTCAGTCGTTGGATGTTGCGATGCAGCGTTGTACTTATCTAGAGTCTATTGAAGTAATTCAATTCGACGAGTTAGAGAAGCAACGTGCTGTTGTTGGCGGATTTCGCAGCAAAGAAATTCCTCCGTTGACATTGCAATAGTCGGGACGCCTATGGCAGCGACAGCTCCAGGTTTGCTTAGTTGAGTGGGCACAAATAGGCACAATGTTTTTAGAATGGGTATACATTCATTTGGGTAAAAATATTTCTTAAAAAGTTAATTTAATGTTTTAAAAAATAAAAGCATTATTTAATTTTTCTCATAAAATAGATACTGTATCTAGATACGTCTCAGCACTGTAATTGCACTTTTGATTATCTAAACTGGTATTTGTTTGCATTGTAGATCCCAATTGGCATATGCCAGGATCAATTCGATGCTCCTAGGAGCAGATGTTTTCGCTCTTGTTGTTCGAGAACGTTCCGTGCCGGGTGACGGCCCAGCTGCTATCGAGACTCTTCGGTTGCATACTTTTGGTTACCACAAGTCATGTGACTACAGTTCCAAAATATTTGTTTTTTCTGGCATCAGACACCTCTTTGGATGTCGCTTTAAAAGACTTTTGGGAGGCGGAGGATGAAGTCTCCACCAAACTCGTCGTCTCACTTAAAGATGATCAGGCTGAGAATTTATTTGTTAATACGCATTGTGACCATTCTGATTGTTTTGGTGTTTTGCTACCTTTCAAAAATTTCCAAAATTTGCCCACGTTCAATAATACGATGCAGATTGCTGATCGTCGTTTGCTCGCACTTGAGCGTCGTTTGGACAGTCAACCTGACGTACGCCGCATGTATTCCGCATTTATGAAAGTTTACTTCGCATCGGGCCATATGTCTCTTCTTGCCGCACCCTCCGAAGAAAGCCATTGCTATGTTATTCCGCACCATTGTGTGTTTAAACTGGAAGCAGGCCATCCAAAAATTCGTGTGGCTTTCAATGCTTCTTCGCGCGACGCACACAAGTAACTCAATAAGTTGCCAAATGACATAGTAACTATTTTGCTTCGTTTTTGATCAGATCGTATCGTCTTTACTTGCGATATACGCCAAATGTATCGACAAATATTAATATATGAACCGCATTGTCAATATCAATTAATTCAGTGGAGAGCATCTCCACAAGATGAAGAGATTCAAACCTATCGTTTGAACACTGTGACCTATGGTATGTCGTATGTCACCCTCGCCTTATTTGGCCATTCGTTGTCTGCTACAGTTAGCAGAAGAAAATCAAACACAATTTCCGCTTGCTGCGCAAGCCATTCGTTCGGATCTGTATGTGGACGATGTTGCATCCGGGGCAGAAACTTTAGAGGCTGCACGTAAACTGAAGTTTATACATTGAAAAATTATATATTTAGAGCAAAAGCACTGAATCACTTGTTTCCTTTTACTTACAATGTGTTTTGTTAACAATTCATTTCTGATATTTAAACTAATTTTTCAGTAAAGATTATTACAGCATATTTGATCCATTAGAATAATTAACTATCTTGCATTTTCTAAATGGATTTTTATTCAATTCTTTAACTACGGTGATTTTATTACTTTCTTAGTTCGGAAAGCTTCATTCTTAAGAATAACACCTATTAATTACAAATTATCTTTAAACATTCACAAATTTACCTTATTTGATTTGTAAGTCACATCCACATGTTATTCGGTTGAAGCTTCTAGGAAAAACTATCATATCAACATTTTTCAGAACTTGACAACATTGTTAATGATTCAGGCTTCGACATGAATACATTCTTTAATTTACTGACTGCATAAGCAAAATCTTGTCATTGAATCATTAGTACTTTTTAAACTCCAGCTCATTCATATTCGGTTATGCTTTAAAGAACGTCGTGTTAGGGTTTTTAGCAAAAATTAAAAATAAATTTAAGGAAAACGTTTAACATCTATAAATACGTAAATCTAAAAATACAGTTAAAAATAAGCATTAAAAAGTTAGATGCTGATTAAACATAAATATTATAACACTATACATAATTAAAATATATATTTTATGTCAGTCAAACTTTAAAACACATTTGTGACTTTAGAATACGCGAACGATATTGTTGGTACAAATTTTTATAACATTGTTTTTATCTAGTTTCACAATATTTAGAATGCATTTTCGACATCTTGCAATAAGTATCTAGAATTAAAATATTTACCTGATATATATTTTGATTACCCTACGAAAAATTACATTAACAATCTGCATAAGTATCTCTAACTATTTATTTCAAGATTTATTTGCATCTAAATAATATTTTGCAAAATTATTTAGATATGAATTTATATACATTTATTCAATAAATATTTGTATCTATATTTAAAAGTTAAAACTAAAACAGCGTTGCATTGAACACCGCCAAAGTTCTGTGGTATGGCAGACACTGCAGACTGCAGACACTTCTATCAACAATATTCTGTTTTGATTCTGTTGATATCTTTGATTCTGATAATACAAAAGATAATATAAGTGCAACTGTTTTTGAGCACCACTGAACAAGATCTATAGAAATATGGGAGAAAAATCTACAAAAACTTGTCGAATTTGTTCACTAGAAATAGTAGAAACCGAGCAGTATTGTTTTTTGAATAACAACAATAACTTAATGCTACAATTCAAATTGCTGAACTTTCTACCAAAGATTGTAAGTACAATTGATTATATTCTATCAAATAACAAACTTTCTTACAGAATTTAAGCATCACACCAAATCCAATTGTTTGTAATAGATGTACGATTGCCATTGAAGAAATATATGAGTTTAAGCAACTGTGTATAGAAACCGAAACAACTATAAGAAACTTACAACAACAAGGTGTAATTAAAGAGGAATTGCAAGCTGATAACATTAAACTTTTAAACTTGCAAATCATTAGCGATAACTACTTGGAAATTAATAAGGACGTGCCTGTATGCATTGAGGTACCTTCAAAAACAGAACAGTATTCTTGCTACAACTGCTATTTTATTACCAACAAGAAGATTATTTTAATTCGACACCTACAACTGCAGCACAGTGGTAGAAAACCATTTAAATGCAATATATGTGATTACTGTAGTAACCAAATGGGACATTTGAACAGGCATATTCGTACGCACACTGGTGAAAAACCATTTAAATGCAATATATGTGATTATTGTTGTAACCGAATGACAAATTTAAAAGTGCATATACGTCAGCACACTGGTGAGAAACCATTTAAATGCAATATCTGTGATTACTGTTGTGCCAACAAGTCGCATTTAAAAGGGCATATGCGTACGCACACTGGCGATAAACCATTTAATTGTCGTATATGTGATTACTGCTGTGCTGCCAAGTCACATTTAAAAGTGCATATGCGTACGCACACTGCTGAGAAACCATTTAAATGCAATAGTTGTGATTACTGCTGTACCACCAAGTCGCGTTTAAAAGTGCATATGCATACGCACACTGGCGAAAAGTCATTTAAATGCAATATATGTGATTACTCCTGTACCACCAAGTTCGATTTAAAAAGACATGTGCATATGCACCCTGCTGAGAAACGATTTAAATGCAATATTTGTGATCACTGTTGTAACCGGATGGCAAATTTAAAAAAGCATATGCGAAAGCACACTGGTGAAAAACCGTTTAAATGCAATATATGTGATTACTGTACCAGTCAAGTGGGACATTTAAAATTGCATATGTATAAACACACTGGTGAAAAACCATTTAAATGCAATATATGTGATTACTGCTGTACCACCATGTCTTATTTAAAAAAGCATATGTGTAGACACACTGACGAGAAACCATTTAAATGTAATATATGTGATCACAATTTTAGACAAATGGAGAATTTAAAAAGACACATGCGTACGCACACTGGCGAAAAACCATTTAAATGCAATATATGTGATTACTGTAGCAGCCGATTGGATCTTTTAAAGATTCATATATGTAAGCATACTGGTGAATAATGATTGAAATGCAATCATTTTTAAAGCACTCGTGAGCAGAGCATTTCTGTGCGGCAATATAAATATAATTGCCGTGGAAAAACGCCAATTATTGTATTAGGACATTAAACACTGGCATAACATTAAATTGTTAAATTTATTTTAAAATCAAACAAGTACCTTGTAAACAGCTGCTGGTCAACCTTTAGTTTTAAATTTTTTGTTATTTAATTTTAAAAGAATAAGTTAATTGTGGAAATACATCCGAGAGTATTTTCCAATGCTGATGATTCCTGAAAGGGTAAAACCGCTGTACACAGTTCTCTCTGGTGGTAATTTTTGCAATTGTAGTGAGACAGTTAGTACCAATAAAAAACTCAATATCAATGGATATTTTTATTGTAAATTCCAAATTAAAACATTTTATTTTAATTTCAATCGGGAATTCCTTATTAATCCCAACAAATAGGTCAGTCATATTCAAATTTTCTCATGGTAGTACCAGTTGAAAAATGGGAAATTCAAATAAAAGACGTCGGTACAAACAATATTTATGTTAATTGAAACCCTTGAATTGTAATAACTTGATTATATTCAGCCAGAAAAGCACAAGTTTGCACCACGCCCAAGAATGGTTAACAACCGCCGTTGTTATCAAAAATAATGTAAGAAAGGTAATCGTGCGACGGCTTGGCGTTGAGGTCACCACCGATGATAGTAGGAGGGTTGGTGGAGATGATACCGTCAAAGTCCGCTTCTCGAATCGGGTTGCCAGGCGGGTAGTAGGCCGCATATATCGCGACGTCGCCCGCCGAGGTGTGCGAACGACAACAAGCGTCGCTTCGAGGTTCAGCAGCGGTGGCGTCCGCATGTGATAATGGTCCAGTGTTTTTTTGGCGTAGATCGCTGTGCCACCTCTTCTGCCAGTGGCACGATCGCTGCGGTACAGCTCGTGTGTGTGTCTGTAAGCAAAGTCTTGTAGTTCGTTTCCTTACTCGGCGTTCCAAATGGCAATCTGTACTGAATAGGGATTAAAACATGTGTTAGCCATTTCTAATTCTGGTGTTTTCTGATCATCTTAACGAGCATCATGGCTAGTCGGCCTTATTGTGGCAATTGGTGATGAAGATCTCGGTACAGGTATTGGTGTGGCAGTTGGAGCTGAAGACGTGTTTGTTGCAGCGTTTCGAAAGCTGAGGCCGTGGGTGACTGTTTTGTTTGGTGCCCTAAGTGCTACTGTGGGTTTGCTGTTGAGATGAGCTGAACATACTATGTAGTTGGCTGGGTGAGCGTCTTTGCAATTACAACAAGTTGCAGAACCATCTTTGCGCTTCTTGCTGCAAGAAAACGTAAAATGCTGTTTGGCGCTCTAGGCAGCTCATTACGTCTTATTAACGTCAAAATTAAGTACGAGACGTCATTAAGACGTGTCCATGTCGTCATATGGCGTCAGTGTACTGCCTGGGGCACGTAAGGCATCCGCAACAACGCTGAGTGTGACTAAAACGCTGACATCTGTGGCACTGCGTGATTATCGTGTTGGGATATGCGTTTTGACTATTCGGTCCTCTCGAGTTAGGCCATTACAATGGGAATGGCTGCTTTAGTCCTTGACAACTTCATCCTGATTACGCTTTAAGTCATCTTCGCTTCGCGTAGAAGCGTCATGGCTCGGATGTAATCCAGTTGATTGTAAAAGATTATCGGTCGTATCTTTACCTTAGGAGTTGGAGCATTCTTTTAGTGCCTAGTTCTTGATCTTCTATCAATGAAGTAAAATGTTTCCTCCTTTGGGAAACGGTAGTAAAACTGTCATCAATTTGGGTGGATGTAGAAGCAACGGCTTTGTCTATGGAGTAGCGTTGCTTACTAGATGGTCAGTGGCTGCCGTTGCACAGTCGAGGATGCGAGATGACCGGTAATGGCGTTGGAAGCTCAGTAGGAGCTTTACAAGGAGTTGGAAAATTTGTATTTCCATTAATTTTGAGAACGGTTCTGGTTCGATTTTTCTTTGATTTCGACTTTTTCTAGTTCTTCGTGGTTCACTAAGTTGATTTCAGTCGTTGGATGTTGCGATGCAGCGTTGTACTTATCCAGAGTCGATTGAAGTAATTCAATTCGTCGGGTTAGAGAAGCAACGTATTTCTGGTTACGACAGAATGGTTTTTACCTGATTGGCTTTTACCTGCTGTTGACGGATTTCGCAGCAAAGAAATTACTCCGTTGGCATTGCAGTAATCGGGATGCCTATGGCAGCGACAGCTCCAAGTTTGCTTAATTAAGTGGGCACAAATAAGCAATATGTTTTTAGAATGGGTACATTCAATTGCGTAAAAATATTTCTTAAAAAGTTTACTGAAAGTTTTAAAAAATAAGTGCATTATTTAATTTTTCTCATAAAATAGATACTGTATCTAGATACGTCTCAACACTGTAATTGCACTTTTGTTTATCTAAACTGGTATTTCTTTGCATTGTAGATCCCAATTGGCATATGCCAAGATCAATTGAATGCTCCTAGGAGCAGATATATGTTTTCGCTCTTGTTCGAGAAGGTTCCGTGCCGAATGACGGCATGCGTCCAGCTGCTATCGAGACTCTCTTCGCTTGGATACTTTTGGGTACCACAAGTCATGTGACTACAGTTCCAAAATATTTGTTTTTTTGGCGTCAGGCACCTCTTTGGATGTCGCTTTAAAAGACTTTTGGGAGGCGGAGGATGAAGTCTCCACCAAACTCGTCGTCTCACCTGAAGATGATCAGGCCGAAAATTTATTTGTTAATACGCATTTTTGTGACCATTCTGATGGTTTTGGTGTTTTACTACTTTTTAAAGATTGCCAAA
The DNA here is from genome assembly GCA_035610365.1 of Aquatica leii. Classification (NCBI taxonomy): domain Eukaryota; kingdom Metazoa; phylum Arthropoda; class Insecta; order Coleoptera; family Lampyridae; genus Aquatica; species Aquatica leii. The sequence goes on from CM069438.1 coordinate 15,189,708, forward strand.
ATTTGCCTACGTTCAATAATACGATGCAGATTGCTGATCGTCGTTTGCTCGCACTTGAGCGTCGTTTGGACAGTCAACCTGACGTAGGTACGCCGCATGTATTCCGTATTTATTAAAGTTTACTTCGCATCGGGCCATATGTCTCTTCTTGCCGCACCCTCCGAAGAAAGCCATTGCTACCCAGATAGCACGTAAGCTTACGGCAAGTTTGCTTTTAACTTGACATGTCAAGCTTAAAGCAAGTTTCAAACATGAAGCTTGAATTAACCTTGAATCAAACTTAAAACTTGGTTGGAAAGTTTGAAGCAAGTTTGCAAAATAAGCTTATTGCAAGTTTATTACCCAGGTAGCATGTAAGCTTACAACCAGTTTGTTTTTGACTTGGTTGTGCTTGCAATGTTAAACTTTCACTTTAACTATGAAACAAGCTTGTAATAAGCCTTGGTAATAAGCTTTAAAAAAATCGTAACAAGCTCTGCTATTGTTTTGGCAACGGTGTTATCCGAAAGTTGCCGGAATGCTTCGTTAAGTTGCTATAGTCAATGTTGCCCAAGAATATTGCCCAAGTTAGTATACATTTGTACTGAATCAGCATATTTTTGCTCAAGTAAAAGTACGTCAATACTTTTGTAATTGATTTCAGTACGTTTTGTTTAAATAATAATTATAACAAAGATTGATTTGAAAGGTGCGCCATAAGTATATCTGTAACATCTTTTCATTGGCTAAAAAAAATAGATACATAAAAATCGTAATGTTAGTTTTTCCTACGAATAAACATCCTTGATCGATGCAGTTTTAAAATTCGTTTTGTTCGAAGATATTGCAAAAAGTACGTTAACCTAAAGAATCAGTATGTTTTTCTAAATAGCGGCAACGATGGTTGAACTTAGCCATTGTACCTTGTTTTTACCGTTGAGTAGGCAGCTTACAATTTTTATTTTGATTGTTGCGGTTTGTTGTGTAACTACTATTCTTCGAAAAAAGTAAGGTGAGTATTTATTTTAAATCCTAAATGTAAAATTAATTAAGTACACTAATAGAGTAATTCAATTTTTGTTGAGGTTATGTTATACACGTGTTGTAATAAAGTTGATAAAATGTACAACCATAAAAAACTTGTAAAAAACCATACTCCTTAATCTTAAATAGTATGGAATGTTTTTATCACTGACATCTATTTTCATTTTAACGGTCAATTTATATGACTACTGATCTATCGATTCTTTTATATAAATTCATAATTTTCAGTTACATATCTTGAAATTATTTTTTGTTTTAACAAATTATTTAAAAAACCCGAATGGGCATAAATATGTTTATAACCTGAAATCAAAAGTAACATATTTTAACATTTGTTAATAATTTGTATATTTTTGTATTAGTTCGATTAGTTGTATTAAATTCGACCAAATCGTTTTTCACTTATGCTATTTGTATTAACCACAGAAGAAGTAGACTAACAGCTATAAGAACTTAAAAAATATATTATTTTATCTACAAGTTTTTATTCAGCTATAATTAAATTTTCAATTTTGTTTTTGTATCTGGTATTTTAATAAACGGATTAACATTTCTTCAAGGTGAACGTACAACACATTAAGAAAATATACATTTACTTTTATTCCTTAGCATGTTTTTGTTCTAGTTCAATTGTTTTTTTTTCAGAAATCAAGGAAATCGATCCAATGTGGAAACTCAGTAGGGAAAACTACAATTGCTTAACGATTTCTTCATATATAGTTTATACTGTTATGTTATTCTTTTTTTAGTTTATATTATATTATCTAACGCAATGTATTTTTTTATATCTTAATCCACTTTTTTTTAGAAAATAAATTGATTCAAAATGAAAAAATGCTTTTTTTCAAATTTGCCCAACACGCTTCTTTCAAGCTTGTTCAACATGGTTATTTCAAGTTTGCCCAACATACTTTTTTCCAGCTTGTCGAATAAGCTTTTTTCAAGCTTTATAAAATAAGCTTGTGGTAGCGGTAACTAGTAAGCTTGAATTATGCTTGATATAAGTTTCCAGACAAGTTTGTTTCCAGTCTACATGATTGTTAAAACAAGTTTGTTTTAACCTTGTATCAAACTCACTGTGCTATCTGGGTATGTTATTCCGCACCATTGTGTGTTTAAACTTGAAGCAGGCCATCCAAAAATTCGTGTGGCTTTCAATGCTTCTTCGCGCGACGCACACAACAAGTAACTCAATAAGTTGCGAAATGACATAGTAACTATTTTGCTTCGTTTATGATCACATCGTATCGTCTTTACTTGCGATATACGCCAAATTTATCGACAAATATTAATGTATGAACCGCATTGTCAATATCAATTAATTCGGTGGACAGCATCTCTACAAGAAGAGATTCAAACCTATCGTTTGAACACTGTGACCTGTGGTATGTCACCCTCGCCTTATTTGGCGATTCGTTGTCTGATACAGTTGGTAGAAGAAAATCAAACACAATTTCCGCTTGCTGCGCAAGCCATTCGTTTGTATCTGTATGTGGACGATGTTGCGTCCGGGGCAGAAACTTTAGAGGCTGCACGTAAACTGAAGAGTCAGCTTATAGAATTCTTAAAATTGTGTTGTTTTGAGCTGCGCAAATGGGCCAGCAATGATATTTCGTTGTTAGATCTTTCCGCCGAACATTGTCAAATACAACCGTTAACATTTCACGAAGACGCGGAGTTAGTTGTAAAAACTCTTGACTTGCAATGGCAATCCAACTGTGACGCATTTTTGTTCACGGTAAAAGTACAACATCTTCCACGTACCAAGCGAGCGGTTCTCTTTGAAATCGCAAAAATGTACGATACATTAGGATTATTATCTCGAGTAATTTTGTTTGCCAAGAGACTGACTCAGCGTTTCTGGGCTTTAGGTCTTGGGTGGGAACTTCCTTCATTGGTGGCATTGAAAATCCTTCTATTATTTCCGCATATGTCGTACGAGCCATGTCAGCTTCATGTTTTCTGTAACGCTTTGCAAGTAGGTTATGCGCGCGTGATCTATTTTCCTTTTATCAATAACGCAAAGAATATCCGTATCAATCTTGTGGTTGCCAAATCCAAGATTGGCCTTTTAAAGGTATTATCAATTCCTCGTCTCGAGTTGTGCGCCCCAGTATTGTTATCAAAACCAGAGGCCTTTGTTGTAGACACTTACAAAACCATGGTAACTATTGAAAGGAGATTTTCTTGGAGCGACTCCACTGTTGCTTTAACTTGGATCAAGTCGTCGCCGCATCGTTGGCATCCTTTCGTTTCGAATCGCGTAAGCCTCGTTCAGGAACGATGAGTTCCGCTAAAATACTGGCATCATGTCCGTTCCGGACAAAACCCGACTGATTCAGCCTCTCGTGGTCTCCTGCCAGGAAAAATTTTGTGATGTTCGCTTTGGTGAGCGGGTCCACCATTTTTACAAGACCCTACATTTGATGATTTGTGCAATCTTCCCACTGGATTCCAACCAGAGGAAGAAGCTCGTTTGAAGGAGCGAACTGTCGTGTTGATCATCCAGCAAGAAAAGCATTGGGTACTTAATTTATTGGACAAGTTGTCCTTTCTTCGTAAAATACAAGGTATTGTTGCTTACGTATTCCGTTTTGTAGATGCTTGTAACAATAAGGACCTTGTCGCAGGTGCCCTTTCATCCGCAGAGTTGCTCAAGGCACTTTTATTCATGTGTAAAGTTGTGCAGCAATTAACATTTTCCGAAACAATTTTATCGCTTTGTTAAGGCAAACTTTGTTCTAAACCCATTAGGAAATCACCTACATTTATGAATTAATAAATCTGAGGCTAAACGCCATCTCGTAGGAACGGAGCTACGTACGAGTTAATCCACATGTAGGAAACTAACTTCATAGTTTCCTACATGTACATTTATGAACAATGAAGGATTGCTACGTGTAGGTGAATGTTTTCGTCCGAATTACTTTCGGATGCTTTTGCTGCCTTGTTCCCATCGACTTACAGAGTTGAATATTGAGCATTTTCATCGGGTGCATTTACACCCCGGTTTGCAAACATTGCAATTTTTATTGTCACAACAATTTTGGATTTTATCAGCACGTCGTGCAATCAAGCACCATCTGTCAAATTGTTTTCGTTGTTTTCGTGTACGGCCATGTGTCATTCCCCCTTTTATGGGTAATCTTTCTGCGACTCGTGTGTCGCAAGTGAAGCCGTTTTCTCGAGTTGGCGTTGATTACGCCGGTCCTTTTCTTTTGACACTAGGTTGAGTGAGAGGAGCTAAAATCTACAAAGGCTACATCTGCATATTTCTTTGCTTTGCCGTCAAAGCCGTCCATTTAGAAGTGGTCTCAGACCTGACTACGGAGGCATTTTTTCCGGCTTTACGTCGTTTCGTTGCTCGACGGGGTCGTTGTAGTGACATCTACGCAGTGACTGTCGTATACTTCAAAATTTGAGTCGACAGACTGCTGACACATTGGTCATCAAATGGCACTTCCCACACAGCACGCGAGATGTAATGGATATACATATTTATCCATATAATATCCATTGATGTACATCCGTAGTTTAATATCCATTGTATATGCACCTTATATACATTCATGGATATCTGTGAAATAGGATTATCTTAAGTGTTACGTTCGGAAACATTTTTTTTTATGTATCATGTTACATAACTTTGTGAGTTGCTATTTTTTATCAAAATTATTTAGAAATAATTATATTCTCTAAAATTTAACATTTGTGGTAAATATTTAACATGCAACAACAAATTTAATGAAAAATTGAAAAAGTAAAAAAAAATACTTGGCGCGGTTTAATTTAAACTTTCTTCGTTGTTCGTTTGTTTTCGCCAAGGTTTTCGCGTATATTATCGCCACTGAATTGTTTAAGGAATTATTGCACACGCAAACTTTTTGGCTTTTTGTTTAGCTTGTATTTATCGTATGCAAACCATTTTGTGCTTTAAAATTTCGAAAAAATGTGTTTGTTTTTCATCATTTAGGATGGATGGATAAACAAAATAAGTAAGTATTAAATTCAAATATAAATTATTTCTTAATAATAAATATATAACCTAAAAACTAACACTTTTTCGAGAAAATATATAATGACTTTGGAATTTGTAATCTAAGAGCCAGTTTGTGAGTTTATCTACAATTTCCCAATTCATTATTCTTATTGCTGAGTTTTATTTAATTGAAATTTTTTTTAGATCGATTCAATCTACTTTGTTGGATGAAAAGCAAACGAGACATGTTTTAACCAAGTAATTGGTCTGGATCAAGCAAAACAAATTTGTAAAAATATTTTAAATTTAATTTATGGTAAGAGGCTTCAGAGTATTGTATAGTTTATAGGTTAAAACTTAAAACATTAACTTTATATGTATATTAACGTAATGTGATTTCAAGTGCATTACTGCCAAACTTGACTTTCGTGTTGTATTTTATTTCACGACTATTTACAAAGCAATTCTTTATAATTACTTCAAAAACTTCAAAATTTAGTTTAGAAATTGCTAAAAAAGTGCATAAGTTATTTGAGTAGCATTACAATGTAATTTTTATTTTACAGTATCCATAAGAAAAAAATCAAATTGTGGTGCAGCTTTACAACACGCAATAAACACCAGGAGTAGTGGGTACAAAAGACGCCAATAAACATAAGCACAGAATGAACGTAAATAGGTTTTTTATATTTTTTAAATTTTTTTCAGTACATATATGGACATTGTATGTTAAGTTTCCAAATTGTTTTATTAATTAAATTAAAAATGATAATACCATTGTATGCATTTAATTTGTGTTAAGTTGCTAACATTGCCAATGCTTTTAAAATTGCGCAATATATATGTGATGGCAAAGTACATATTATATTGCACAGATTTCACTGGCATTCTGCATTTAACTTGTATTAATATACATAACTTGCCGATATTAGTTCGATGCAATTTCTGCATTGGCAAGATTCATCCGGCAATATATCGGCCGGTGTGTCACCTGGTTACCGGCAGTGTACTTCATTTTAGTACATTGCCAGCATTCTGAGTGCCGGCTAAGGAGTACATTGCCAGTAGAGACCCATTGATTTGTGTTTATTGGGTAAAGACAAGGTATTTTTGCATATTTGAATTTACTTTTGCTGTACATTAATCTAGTAAGTATTTGGATTCCTATAATATAAATAATGGATCAAAGCTCTAGAAAAATGAGAGAATGTGTAAATAAAAAAGTTCGATTGTGTTTGAGTGAAAATGAACAAGTGGTCATATTTTCTGTGGACCAACCGGAGTTGTTGCATCTGGAAAATATCACTATTGGCATTTTGTATTGACTTTATTTGACGTGTGGCCATATTTTTTGGTAATACATAGATATGCACATATATTTTACCTACATATGAAGATTCTATAAAAAAATGAATGTTTATTATACTTTAATTAAATGTTCATTGAACCTCCATATGTATGTATTTTGTACGTTCATATGACTGTTCAATGTATCTCCATATGGATGTAAAATGTTTATCCACCTGGAGGTCCTATGGACATACTATGAAGATTTTTCCGTAACGGAATGATATATCCAATGGACCTCCATCCTTGCTCCATAATATTAAATATGGATGTTCGATGCACCTCCGGTATCCATGGTTGGTGTGTACATTTCATATCCACTGGATATGCTTGTGCTGTGTGGGTTTAATCCTCCTTCCTCTCCGCATTTTGGTGGATTGTGGGAGGCCGGAGTTAAATCCGTCAAAACCCACCTGTCTCGTGTGTTTCGTCAACAAACCTTCACTTATAAAGAATTTAATACAGTCCCAATTCAAATCGAAGCCGTGTTGAATTCACGCCCATTGTACCCGATGAGTTCGGATCCTAATGATTTGTCTGTTCTCACTCCTGGGCACTTCTTGACCCTTGAGCCGTTGACCGCTCCTCCTGACGAGGATGTTACGTCCCTCCCATTAAATCGTTTGTCACGTTGGCGTTTTGTTCAGCGTTGTCAACAAGAATTTTGGCGTCGTTGGCACCATGAGTACTTACATACACTCCAACAATGCGCAAAGTGGAATCAAGCTTACACTACCCCTTTAGCGGACAGTTTAGTGGTGATAAAGAACGAGTTGCACGATTAATTTAATTCATTTTGAACAACTAGGAAAAAAAATCACGCTCATATAGTGATTTTTAGTGAGCGGTATGTTCTAAATTTATATTTAAATTTTAAAACTTTCTACAAAAAATATCCCTTTCTTTTTGTTATTTTCCCGATACCAGCCCGAACCCCGAAAAACGAACGAATTATTATTATTTGTTGAACTCACATACGAATCGACCCTCAATGTGAATCAGTCGCTTATTTCAACATTGGCCGATGGCACCGTTGCTAATTAAACAAAGCACTTAGGTAGCTTGTGGTGGACGTTTTGGCCATTTTTCGGATTAAGTATTGGCATAGATGAAGCCCACATTCCCAGAAATATCCCACACAGCACGCGAGATTCAATGGATATACATATTTATCCATATAATATCCATTGATGTACATCCGTAGTTTAATATCCATTGTATATGCACCTTATATACATTCATGGATATCTGTGAAATAGGATTATCTTAAGTGTTATAAGTGTTATGTTCGGAAACATTTTTTTTTATGTATCATGTTACATAATTTTGTGAGTTGCTATTTTTTATCAAAATTATTTAGAAATAATTATATTCTCTAAAATTTAACATTTGTAGTAAATATTTAACATGCAACAACAAATTTAATGAAAAATTGAAAAAGTAAAAAAAAATACTTGGCGCGGTTTAATTTAAACTTTCTTCGTTGTTCGTTTGTTTTCGCCAAGGTTTTCGCGTATATTGAATTATTGCACACGCAAACTTTTTGGCTTTTTGTTTAGCTTGTATTTATCGTATGCAAACCATTTTGTGCTTTAAAATTTCGAAAAAATGTGTTTGTTTTTCATCATTTAGGATGGATGGGTAAACAAAATAAGTAAGTATTAAATTCAAATATAAATTATTTCTTAATAATAAATATATAACCTAAAAACTAACACGTTTTCGAGAAAATATATAATGACTTTGGAATTTGTAATCTAAGAGCCAGTTTGTGAGTTTATCTACAATTTCCCAATTCATTATTCTTATTGCTGAGTTTTATTTAACTGAAATTTTTTTTTAGATCGATTCAATCTACTTTGTTGGATGAAAAGATACAGCAAACGAGACATGTTTTAACCAAGTAATTGGTCTGGATCAAGCAAAACAAATTTGTAAAAATATTTTAAATTTAATTTATGGTAAGAGGCTTCAGAGTATTGTATAGTTTATAGGTTAAAACTTAAAACATTAACTTTATATGTATATTAACGTAATGTGATTTCAAGTGCATTACTGCCAAACTTGACTTTCGTGTTGTATTTTATTTCACGACTATTTACAAAGCAATTCTTTATAATTACTTCAAAAACTTCAAAATTTAGTTTAGAAATTGCTAAAAAAGTGCATAAGTTATTTGAGTAGCATTACAATGTAATTTTTATTTTACAGTATCCATAAGAAAAAAATCAAATTGTGGTGCAGCTTTACAACACGCAATAAACACCAGGAGTAGTGGGTACGAAAGACGCCAATAAACATAAGCACAGAATGAATGTAAATAGGTTTTTTATATTTTTTAAATTTTTTTCAGTACATCCCAATCAGCAAGGAAACGTTTTTTTCATGTTTTAAAAACGTTACAACGTTTTAAAATAGTCGAAATAAAAAATGTTTTTCCAAAAAATATTTATGTTGCGTTTTAAAAATATTTCATTTAAACATTGATATTGAAATATTTAAAAAATGTTTTCTAAAACATTTTTTAGTAACATAAAAAACGTTTTTACTTTATTAGAAATCATACTTTTGCTTGCTTTCACCTATACACTTGTTTCTTTTATATATTGTAACAAAAACACAATTATATGAAATTTTGTTACATATTATTAATAGATATATATTAAACCTTTTCGTTTTTCTAAAAACTTTCTTGCAAATTTGAATTAAGTACTTAATAATCGCGTTTGCGCAAAGTACCGGCACCTGCGTGAAAAGATGGCGATTTTGTATATTATAATTGCGTTATATTTTAAGCTTCAAAGAATCAACAATTTCCATGGTATTACTCACTATGCTGTGTAATTGTGTAATGTATCGTTAGTGTATCAGTTTAATCGTTTTCTAATTTAAGTTCTAGTGAAACTCAAATAGATACTTTTAGTTTATATCAGCATTTATTATGGTACGTTTTTCTTTGTTTTTTTGTTGCAAGAAATTTTGCTGAAGTATAATGTTATTTGTTACAGCAGTGGTACACTAAAACGTTCATTCTATGTACTTTATGATTTCCATTCTTTGTGATGTTTTAAGGTTATCAAATTGATACGATGAAATCGGAGATTTGAACGTGCTCAATAACCAATTAATCTTGGTATGTAATTTTTTCAGTATTTTTTTGTGTGTACAAAGTTTCAAAATCTTGGATTGTTAGTTCTGGTTTTCGTTTTTACACAAAGAGGTAGTGAAAAGTTTTCTTATTTTATAGATAATATCCTTCGGTGTGGAGGAACGGCAACAATAAAAACAACCTTTATTGTTCAGGCCTTAACAGATAAAGGTTGTTTCTATTGTTGTCGTTTTTCCACTCTGAAGGATCCTATTCATTAAATAGAAATTCTTTAATTAATTGGAAACTTGAGAGGATTATTATAATTATTTCAATTAATATAAAGTAATTACATGAATAATGTTTGTTTTACTTTTATGTTAATGTGTTAATTTTTGTTATAGGCATCAAATGCGTTTACAGCAACATGAAACTGACTACACGAAGATTGTATTATTTTTCTTTTGTAAGCATTTTAGAGCTGGTTCTATAATAATGGTATAAATGTTAGTTATACTTAATTTGATTGTAAAATGCTGTCGTTATTGGCTAGTATAAATAAAACTAACAGCCAAATATGTCAGTATTTTAAAATTAAAGCAAGTATAACTAAACTTACATTTATACCATTATTGTAGAACTGCTCTTAAGTATATTGCAATATTTAAAAAAAAAACGTTGATTATACATTTTTTATACATTAATGTAACATTTGTAAAATATTATAAATATATATAAATACTATTACAAATAATACTTTTTAAACATTTTTAGAATGTTTTTCTAACATTGACTTTGCAACGTAATTCTGGCCATTAAGACGTTTTTGCAATGTTTTTAAAAATGTAAATATATCTTTTGTAAAACGTTGAAAAAAACATTTCAAAAATGTTTCCTTGTAGATTGGGATATATGGACATTGTATGTTAAGTTTCCAAATTGTTTTATTAATTAAATTAAAAATGATAATACCATTGTATGCATTTAATTTGTGTTAAGTTGCTAACATTGCCAATGCTTTTAAAATTGCGCAATATATATGTGATGGCAAAGTACATATTATATTGCACAGATTTCACTGGCATTCTGCATTTAACTTGTATTAATATACATAACTTGCCGATATTAGTTCGATGCAATTTCTGCATTGGCAAGATTCATCCGGCAATATATCGGCCGGTGTGTCACCTGGTTACCGGCAGTGTACTTCATTTTAGTACATTGCCAGCATTCTGAGTGCCGGCTAAGGAGTACATTGCCAGTAGAGACCCATTGATTTGTGTTTATTGGGTAAAGACAAGGTATTTTTGCATATTTGAATTTACTTTTGCTGTACATTAATCTAGTAAGTATTTGGATTCCTATAATATAAATAATGGATAAAAGCTCTAGAAAAATGAGAGAATGTGTAAATAAAAAAGTTCGATTGTGTTTGAGTGAAAATGAACAAGTGGTCATATTTTCTGTGGACCAACCGGAGTTGTTGCATCTGGAAAATATCACTATTTGCATTTTGTATTGACTTTATTTGACGTGTGGCCATATTTTTTGTTAATATATAGATATGCACATATATTTTACCTACATATGAAGGTTCTATAAAAAAATGAATGTTTATTATACTTTAATTAAATGTTCATTGAACCTCCATATGTATGTATTTTGTACGTTCATATGACTGTTCAATGTATCTCCATATGGATGTAAAATGTTTATCCACCTGGAGGTCCTATGGACATACTATGAGGATTTTTCCGTGACGGAATGATATATCCAATGGACCGCATCCATCCTTGCTCCATAATATTAAATATGGATGTTCGATGCACCTCCGGTATCCATGGTTGGTGTGTACATTTCATATCCAATGGATATGCTTGTGCTGTGTGGGATTATACATGTGTGAAGATCACCTCACGAGAAGTATTTTGGATAAGCAAGATCCATCACTCACTCCGCCGGCTACTGATTTTATTAAACTTTGTATTGTAAATTTCATTTATAAATTTTTGTCATTAAACCTATAAAAAATAAATTGCAGTCTTATTTATTTCAAACATTTCTTTTCGATATCGTGTAAACACTAGTAATTACCTGAAATCATCTCGAAGCTTTTAAGATATCCACTGGATGTTTTACGGATATCTTTGTGCTATGTGGGTGATGAATTCAGTGTTGTGACAGGTACTCATTTTTTGGTACCTAGGTACAGGTACAGGTACATTTATTTAAAAGTACCTAAGTACAGGTACAGGTACAGATTTGGCAAACGTACCTAGGTACAGGTACAGGTACAAAAAAAATGTACCTTAGAATTTCAGGTACTTTTTAGGTACTTATTTATGATCATAAAAAATACAAATTTATTAAACCAACTCTTATTTGTGCAATCTCATTGAAAAACGATAGAAATCATTACAGCTATAAAATGCATGAAATGACTGAAATCAATCAACGACGCTACTATATTAATCACTGTTGATGACACACAGTAGCTGTTGTGAATCTCAGTAAAGATATTAAAATTTATACAACTTTTGTAATTGCAGTTTATTGAGCAATGCTATTGTTGTGTATTGTATGAAGTGCATTATTTAATAATGTCACTGCCTAAATTTGCACTTAAGGAAAATTGCGTAGGTCATGTACTATTTTTGGAAGGTTTTAGTAATTTCAAATGTGATTAAGTCCGAAACAAATATATAAAATGTACAATACATGCACGCTTAAAAGTACCTATTTTATTAGGTACTTAGGTACCTAGGTACTTTCTAAAAAGTACCTAGGTACAGGTAAAGGTACATAAATTAAAAAGTACCTTTCTAGGTACTTAGGTACACAAAAATTACCTAGGTACTTGTACCTAGGTACATTTACCTAGGTACATCCCAACACTGGATGAATTTCAACCTGTTTAAAGTAACTCAAACAAGTTCTCGAAGAAGTACAAGTAAAACAAGAAAATTTTGCTAAGACAGTTTTATCTATCTTTATATTATTAAAATAATTTGCAAACAAACTGAATTAGTGTTATAAGAGTATTAAATTCTTGTAAATTTAGCTTTAATCGCATAAAATACAATCAAAGTTATTCTTTGATGTAGAATTAAAAACCGATAGTATGTAATATGTGCACAGTAAGACAAACTTCATACAATTTCAAAAATTGTGTTTAGTTTGTGTCAGTTTGTGTCATATGTTTGTGTTGTCCTAACCTCATTATTAAACTGTAGGATATGTATGATTAAATAGATTTACTTTATTATAATATTAAGAACAAAACTTTCGTGATATAAGAAAAAATAATAGGTTACATGCGACACCTATTTTTACCACAGTGTCTTTTATCACAATAATTTTTAGGCTATTCTCTTCAAATGTTAAAATTACATCACAAGAATGGAAAAAATGCGACAAAGAATTTTACTGGCAAAGCAGTTGTCTGCGACGTCCGAAAATTTACGACAGGAATTCGAAAAGGTAAAAATTTCTTCTGATGCACAAGTTAAGACGAATGCAGTTTTGGTTTCAATAACCGAAATTTTTGAGTACACTATTAGTTTTAATCCATTTATCGCAGTAACCAGTTTGAAAGTGACTTTTTTGAGAAGATTTTTTGCTAAAGTTAATCAGTTGTATACGTTTCATAATGGTTCCGTATTTACTTTGGAGAAAATCGACGAGTCGGAATGTCAACATACTTTATTTAATAATAAATTATGCACTAACGTCACTTTGACGTTGGAATTTGTACAAGTACGTAAGGGTAACGTGGAACTACTCAGTAAAATACTTGATACAGCATGTGAAACTTTCACACCCATCTTTGACAAATATGTTTCGAAGTTTGTGTATTCTTTGTGCCCATTTCAAGATAATCGGTTACTACTTTTAATTGACTGTGAATATTATAAAACTGAAGCTTGTAGTATAAGAAACCTCATTAGTCGTTATAAGAAACTATTTGGAGAAAATCGTTACAAAGATACCTTGCATTTTTTTTTAAGTAAATGTCACGTGTACCGAACTATAGATGGTTTAATTTACGAATACCAAAGAATTAATTGGGAGGATGAGTCGGTGGCACTTAATAATAAAACCCAGACGGTTAATGCGAAGCTTGAGCAATGTCATATGGCCGAACGGCTCGCATTTAATCATTATGAATCGCAAAGTACCTTGCAGGAACTTATAGAAACGTTTTTTAACCGATTGAAAACAAGTTTTAGTTTTATTAATGTGATTACTTCGGTGTTACCGATACAAACGGTTACTTTTGGCGATGGTGTCGTATGTCAAAAAACTGATTGGATTAACGATTTAAGAAATAACGAAGTCTTTGCTTCGGTCGAGTTGTGGTGTTGGGTTATAATACATGAAGTTCATGACGAAGACCTTGCTAAAAGATACGCTGCAACTGTCCTGGAGCTTCAAGATGATGTCGGTATGTGTATTGGTCGTCCTTTGTATTTTGCGATTAAAGGTAATCGTAAAAATGATTATATAGACGGGTTAAGAACCATAGCTTCGAAAGACATTCAATTAGTCGTCGTTATTCTGAACGAATCTAATAACAAACCCGCACCTTTAATCAAACATATAAGTTGCATTAAGCATCCGGTACCCACCAAAATAGTTTATAGTGCCGAGATTAAGTGCAAGCAAAATGTTCACGATTCGTTATATACGATAAATTCGATGTTAGGTGGAAGCTCGTGGTCTGTGAATCTCCCCGAGAAAGTTTTGATTTGTGCTGTGGACGTTTATGTTGGTTTCGATAAGAAAACAGCACCAGTTTGTAGTTTAGTTACTAATTTAGCTTGTGATGGTATTCAATGGTACAGTAAGACGAGTTTTCTGAAAGAATACTCGATTAGAGAAAGCATAAACGATGCTAGTCATAAATACTTCGACATCAACGGGCAGCACCCTAACCAAATAGTTATCTACCACACTACATCGTCTTCACTTTCAAGCGATGTCATCGAATGCTACCAAAAACTCGAAAGTTTTTTAAAAATGACTGTTGTTTTAATCGACAAGGCTAAATTGTGCTGCTTTGATAAGAATTTGTCTGTTGGTAGTGTGATTCGTGATAAGATCACCGAACCCAACGACTTTTTTTTATTTTCTGGTGCATTCGGGCAAGTACCTCGACCCACGCATTACAAAATTATTAAAGACACTGCTGGTATTTCACCAGCTTTTTTAGAAGAACTTACGTACAAGCTGTGTTATTTGTATTATAATCGTGCCAACGTGGTGCATATGCCGGCGCCGTGTATTTACGCCAGAAGACTGAGCAAATTAGTTACCGAGACTATTTATGACATTCCTTCTCAAGATCTTAACGACTTTTTGTATTACTTATAAGAGGATTAATATATTTTTTTACATTTTGAAGTTTTGTTTTAAAGTGTTGGATCGTATTGATAAATTGATGAACCATGAGCTGTCTCACCTAGGAGAATCTTCGCGTGTTGAACGAAACGCTGGGTGTCGACTGCTATTATCAGGATTTGTTGTTTTAAACCACGGTATATGATCATCTCTAACTTATCTTTTGCGTCTCTTACGGTCTTCTCGTGTTTACATCGAGGTTCTAAGACTCTGTACGGAGCGGGTCTCCGATAGTTCCCGAGTAATTCTTCGCGAAAGCATCACTTGTTTAGACGACGAAAGAATTTGCACCATTACGAAAATTACACTTACAATAAGCATTTGTTCATCGCTTTATAAATGCTACTACAATTTACAGTTTATTGTGATTACAACTGTACACGCAAGCTGGTGACGTGCATTTTTATTATAATTAAACTTTTCTGGTACGCCACTGGCAGGTCAAAATTTCTTGCCCGATACGACACGAGTCGATTATTAACGAAGTAAACATCGTTCGGTTTTTGCATTTCAATTTTCGGTTGATTCTCGGTCTGATCATATTTTTGTCAGCTGCAAAGTAAGTACCATTTTTTAATCTTTTCTGTGGACGTTTTTATTTTTGTCTATGACTGTCTTATCTCGCGGTTTTAAAACCACGGTGTACTTGCAGACGGTCTTTCCAAAGTGATTATACTCCGAACCCGTGGTGGTTTCTCTCGAATCCCCCGGTGTATACATATAAAATACACAGTGATTAGACGGTGCATCTATCGTTGATTTTGACCGTGTGGGTTTTGCTTGCATTCACCGCGGATACATCGTATACAAATAGAACAAACATAGTGAATTACATCACAATTACATTGTGTTTGCTTCGTGGTTTCGAGACCGCGGTGTTTGTGTTACTGGAACAAACTATTTACAAGGTCACTTAGATAGTTCAACCAGGCAAGTCCACTACATTATTATTTGGTAATGCTCCGGTTACTAATGATTTAGCAGCGGTTTATTTAATCTTGTTTAAGATTGAGAGGGTTAGGTCGCATTTTACGTCACTTGTTTGTTAGCATTACGTTCTGGGTGTAACTCATTTTGTTGTCGCTTCCTGCCATCTTGTGGTTTTCTATTGAACATCGTTTCAAACACTCTTTGTGGTATAATAAAAGTCATTTTGTAGTTTTTACGTTTTTTTTTAGATTTTTCAATGTTCTTAGTTGTTTGTATAGTTTTCTTGGAGGTGGTCGGCACGTGATTGACCGTTGATTGAAGTAATCTTAAAGATAGTCAACCTTACGGGAATATACGACCCATATCTTTTTACTACGCACTAGAGGTCATTAGTTTAGTTTTGTACCAAATGATGTGTTACGTTACTGTGCAGTGTACTGTAAAGTGTTGCTGACAAGATTGTAATAGCTTCTTTTAATCGTGCTAATATTGTTCTGATTTGGTTTTTTAAGAACGCTTTTTACAGCCGCTTAATGGATCTTTGCTTCTGTATTATAGTTAGACTTAGCGTTATTTGCCACTTTCCTTATTTATCTTGAAGGTGATTATTTAAATTTAAATGAAAACTAAGGGTAAAGTGGTAGAGAAAGGAGCGAGGAGAAGTAGTTGATTCTTAAAAAGAAGAGCTCTCTCGGTTAACGACCTCGGGCAGATGAAGCTCCTTAGGAATACGGGCGTAACGTTTACGGATGCTTCCACTGAGACGAAAATAGTTCCATATTTACAAAGCTGTGCCACAATGCTCTTCATTAGATTGGAACCAACTTTTTGCTATAGTGGGTTCTGTTGTGGTTGAGAATGCTAGAATAGAAAAGAGAAAAAATATGTTCCACTCGTTATATTGGCAAGATCCTCGGCTCGCAGCCACCAAGGATACGTCTTAATCCACCATTGAACAGATTAGCATGGAGCAAAAAAAGATTACGAGAAAAAGTAACAAGCATTTATTATTCTTTCGAAACTTACCCCATTGAAAATCCTTAAAGCGGGTAGCTGGATATCAGCTATATCCGAAGTGTTATTCTCGAAACGTGCAAAGTATGCAAGCTTACATGCAACGATGTGTGTTTTATGAAATATAACTGAAGGTGGATTATAACTTCGACTGTAAGTAAATTAATTATGACCTTCAAATCAACTTATTAGCTGATGGCTAATACAATTAGTAATCCATAACAAAATGAATAATGCTTAAGGCTTAATAGTTAATAGAAAATTAGATATAATTACATAATACAGTTGCCACTTGATAATCGAAGGTAGAAGTTACGGCGAGGTGTAAGTCATCTGCTACGATCAACTATACTTTGCAGTATCCGTAGCTGTGCAAAGTTCGAATTGAGCAAACAAATCTCTGAAGTCATCAATCCTACATTAATTAATTTAGCGGGATTGGTCTATTGGATAAGCGACATCATTCCAGGGAAATTACTCTTTCCACCCTTATTAATGGACTTAAACAGGAATACATCGAATTTACCAGACTCGATATAAGAATTTTTAAATTACTAAAAGCAAACTGAATGTCGTTGCCATTTACCTGTAAGGGGCAACTACATCGAGAATCGCTTTAATTCAGTCAATATACATAAACAATCTTTCATTCGACGGAAATTCGGAAGAACTTAGCTCATAAGCTTTAATGTTATTTTCCTCTTTAGGAAGATTTCCATGAATCCAGCTTTGGAGTTCATTCATTAACATATAAAAGAAGAAGACACGAGACGATGACCGACCTAATACGTATTTGCACGAAGTCTACAGTCTTCACATTTCACGGATCCTATTACACACGAACGGGGCAGCATTGTCTTTCCGTCCTGTACGCGGTAGTACATCTACATGGAACAGTTCGAGAAGAAAGCACTGGCGACCAGCGCTTTAAAACAAAAGTGCTGGTACCGACACTTTTGTAGTGTGACGCCACGGCAAAAAAACTGTAGACGAATTTATGGTGCACCTCAACAACAAAAATCCAAACTTCCAATTTACCATGAAGGTGGAAAACAGCGAGAGCATACCATTTTTAGATGTCCTCGTAACCAAGAAGGCAGAAAACACCCACGTACAGATATCTAAACGCGCATTCACACTACCATTCAATGCCGAAACTAGTGCTCCACACTATGGCGAAGTGGGAAAAAGTGATATGTAAACCAGAATTATTGGAAGAGGAAACGAAACATCTACAAACTTCTCTACTAAAGAACGATAAAAATTCAGAAGGATAGCAACCGTTTCAATATGGACGACGGAATAGAGCTTCTTTCCAATTGGAAGCATTTATTCGTAAACCGGTCAACTAAAGTGCTGGTACCGACACCTTTGTAGTGCCCCTCGGCAAAAAAACTCTAGGCGACTTTATGGTGTACCTCAACAACCAACATCCAATTCACCATGTAGGTGGAAAACAACGAGAGCATACCATTTCTAGATGTCTTCGTAACCAGACCGACGGCTTATTGGATCACCGGGTGTACAGGAGCACACACGGACAGGTATCTAAACGCGCATTCACACCACCGAAACTAGGAGTGCTCCGCACCTTAGTGGTTATATGTAAACCAGAATTATTGGAAGAAGAAATGGAACATCTACAAACTGCTCTGCTAAAGAACGCATAACACATGAGGGATTTCGAGATTCCGAAGTCTACAGAATTTCCTGCTTCTGTGAGAAAGTATACATAGGACAGACCAGAAGGAAGATCAACACCAGGCTAAACGAACATATAGCAGACGCAACCAGGAATAGCATGAAATCGGCGGTAGCAGAACACTTCCAGACAATTGACTTTGGTGGAATCAGGACACTTGCCAGAATCAGACACTTTTGCCAAGGATTTACAGAGAAGCGATAAAAATTCAAAGGATAGCAACCGTTTTAATACGGACGACGGAATAGAGCTTCCTTCCACCTGGAAGCATAATTTATTCGAAACCGGTCAACCAAAGTACTGGTACCGACATTTTAGTAGTGTGACCCTAATGGTGCACCTCAAAAACCAACATCCAAACATCAAATTCACTATGGAGGTGGAAAACAACGAGAGCATACGATTTCTAGATGTTCTCGTAACCAGGAAGGCTTATTGGGTCACCGGATGTACAAAGCACACACAGACAGGTGGATCAATGTACGGACATCCTAGTAAGCATGGATCAAGCTTTGGAGTTCATTCATCAATATGTAAAGAAGCAGACATAGATGAGACGATGACCGACCTAATATGTATTTGCACGAAGTTTACAGTCTTCACATTTCACGGATCGTATTACAAATTAACTGACGGAGCAGCATTGCTTTTCCCCTGTCCCCAGTAGTAGAAAACATCTACATGGAAGAGTTTGAGAAGAAAGCACTTGCGACATCGAGATGGAAAAGAACGAGAGTATAATAATTCTAGATGTCCTTGTAACTAGGAAGGCCGACGGCTCGATGGGTCACTGGGTGTAGAGAAAACAGACACCGACAGGTATCTAGACGCGCATTCATCACCGGCATCCAATGCCGAAACTAGAAGTGCTCCACACCTTGGCGAAGAGGGCAAAAGTGATGTGCAAACCAGTATTCGTGTAGGAGGAAATAAAACATCTACAAACTGCTCTACTAAAGAACGGATACCATAGGAGGGACTTCAAGATTCCAGAATCTACAACATTCCCTGTTCCTATGAGAAGATATATACATAGGACAGACTGGAAGGAAGATCAACACCAAGCTGAACAAACATGAGATCAGACCACAGGGCATGCAATTGACTTTGACGAAATCAGGACACTTGGCCAAGTATCTACAAGGAAGCAATAGAAGGTTAGCAACAGTTACGGACGACGGGATAGAGGTTCCTTCCACCTGGAAGCATTTATTCGAAGGCCGGTCAACCGAAACGTTACCAACTAGTGAAAAGGAACGAAGAATTAGTATAAATACTTGAACTCATGGGTAAACAAAAGTTTTAGAAATTTTCTAACGTGGTACGTAGTAAAATTGCTAAAAAAAAGTAATAGAAATAATCATCGACGAAAGTTAAATATAAAGAAAAATTACTTACAATTAGGCGGACAAGATTCTATCAAAATCAAACCACTTGCCGCAACTTAAGACAAAAAATGACAAATGACCACCGGCGCAATCCCTTCTCGTAAGTATTGAATAAATCCGAATTATCCCACCAGTGGGGTCCGCGTAACAGTGACTTAGTAAAAATGTGAAATGTTAATACGAATTACATGTAACAAGATGTTTCTGTTATTGCGGTTGCTACGCACTGACCCTATAGTCTAGTGCTTCGACGTAGAAACAATTATGAAATTTGTGGGTGCGAATGGCTATGGATGTAGCATCGGCCACAATCCATCTGTGAAAAATAGGAACGAGCGAGAGCAAGGGAAAACAAACAAGAAAGTAACAGTACAATGGTAAAGGACCTTACGAATGCAGTCCTAAGGTCAATTCAGATCACGAATGCTTCCTCTACGAGGAAAATAATTCCGTTGGTTACGTTTCACTAGGGTCGACTTTCGCAGGAGCGCTTTTTCTAATTTTTAGCTTATGAAAGCAGGGAGGATTTGCCTTCGGGTTTTTCCGGAGGTGGATCTTGAGCCGCCAAGGTTTACTGTGGAAGGTCAGAGTAACTTAATGATAAGTTTCAGCGTCAGAGACGCTAACGTAAATTGTCGTCCGATAATGTCTCGCTTCGGCGGTACATATACTAAAATTGGAACGATACAGAGAAGATTAGCATGGCCCCTGAGCAAGGATGACACGCAAAATCGTGAAGCGTTCCACATTTTTTAGATTCGTGTTTGGAAGGCGGTTGAGTCAGGACGTGTTTAATGTTATTGCGGATAAGAAGGTATAAGCGAGTTCAGATAACGTGTGCGAATGCGAGCGAGTATCGTAGACTAGTTTAAAGGTCAAGTGTGCGCTTTTGTTTGGTGAATTACATACTTTTATTTTATTTATAAACTTTTTTTAATATTTGTGGCGGGTTTTAATTAAACATAATTAGAAGGAATCATCCGACTCGATAGGATCGGAAAGGAAAAACAAACGACAAGAAATTGTGCAAGAAGTTTTTGCAAGGAGTAAACGAACAAAAAGAAACCCGAGAAAGGAGAAGACTGATAAGAATGAGCAGGGAGTAATAGAGATGTGTAGGGAGATGATTAGAGAAATAAAGCAGATGAGGGACGAGAACAATAAATTAGTAGTAAATCGTGAAAAGATCACTGAGGAGTTAAGAAAAGAAAGAGAAGAGCGAAGGGAGATATACGATATTTGGGAGAAAATAAAAATAAGAGCTTGGAAGAAAAAAATGAAAAGTTGGAAAGAAGGGTGGAAGCAATGGAAAGGTAAAAGAGAAGAAAGTACTTGAAAGGTCAAGAGGGAAGAAAAGAACGTAAAAAGCAAGTGGATAACTTGTTTAAAAATGAATTGGGAGTGGAAAAGGGTATAAAAGACGCAATTAAAATAGCGAGGGGGTTAATACTGGTAAAATTGGATTCCGTATAAGATAAACTAGAAATATAAAAGAAAAAGGAAGGCTAAGAGAGACAAGGATATTCATAAATGAAAATATGACCCCAGTGGAAAGAGAGGTACAAAAAAATATAAGGATAAACACAAGAAGACTAAAAAAAGAAGGAAAAAGAATAAAAATAGGGTTTATGAAATTATGAGTTGAGGGAGAGGAGATGCACTGGAACGTAAAAGAAAAAAACTAGAAAAAAGAGGGGTAAAGGATAATAAAATTGGGGGCTACCAGGCAAAAATCAAGGAATACGATAAGAAAAAAACGAAGGAAATAGGTTTAGTTTTTTTTTGCAGGGATTAGAAATAAAGGAGCTGAATTTTGGAAGTATATAGAAGGGTTTAACATTGTGGGTTTAGTAGAAACGTAGCTGGAGGAGAAAGATTGGGAAAGATGGAAAGTAAATTTATATAGATATAAATGGAATGTACAGTTCGCGACAAGAAAAGAAAAATAAGAAAAGCTCAAGGTGGTATAGTATCGGGAGTAAGAGAAGAATTGGTAGTAGAAGAAAAGGAGAATAAAAAGCAAGATCAAGGAATAGTAGTAAATCAAATATTAAGGGAAGATGAGATACAAAGATAACAGTGTAAGGTCAAGACATGAAACAAACAATAAAGAAATTGAAACAGCTAGTGATAGATAGATAGTGATAGAAGAGGAGAGAGGAAAGTTAATAATAGGTGGAGATTTAAACGTGAGAATTGGAGAAGGTGGGGGTATGATAGTGAATGGGGAAGAAATAAAAAGAGTAACGATGGATAAGGCATTAAACAAATAAGATAGAGAGCTATTAGAGTTATGTGAGGGGAAGGGGTAGACTATACTCAACGGAAATATGGAGGAAGGGGATAGAGGAGAATATACATATATAAGTGAGAGGGGAGAATCTATAATAGATTATGTAATGGTTAGTGGGGAGGTTTTGGAGGAAATAGAAAGTTTTAAAATAGGGGAAGAGGTTGATTCTGACCATCAGCCATTAGAAGTAAGGCTAAAAGGTTGAAAGAGAGAAAGAAAAAATGCAGACACAGTTTGAGAGGAGCAAAAGGTATGAACAGATGAAAATATTGAGGTTTATAGGAAAAAATAGAGGAGGAACAATGGATGGAGGAAGGAGTGAAAGAACTGATCAATAAAATGGATAAAGCTGTAGAAAGAAAGAGATATCAGAAGCCAGAAAAAAAACATAAAGGAGTCTAGACAATTGAGGTTGTGAAATAAGGAATGTAAGGAAGCTAGGAAGGAGGTAAGAAGAGGCAAAAGAAAGTAGAAAAATGGAAAAATTGATATTCAGGAATATAAAAGATTGAGATCACAATATAGAAAAGAGTTGGAGGAACAAATAAAAATGAAGGATACATATGGCGCTTTTTGTATAAGGAAAGAAAATTTGGTAAAAAAGTGGGGATACAAATTGATATGAAAAAATGGAGAGAACATTGGGTAAAGGTCTTAGAGAGGGAAAAAGAGAGGAAGGGCGAATTAGAAATAGAAAGGATGACAAGAGGAGGGAGCAGTACGGCTATACAGAAAGAAGAAATAGAAGAAGCGTTAAGAAAAATTAAAAAAAGGAAAGGCAGAAGGGACGGATGGGACGCAAGGAGAACAATGGAAATATACAGGAGAGAGATCGAAAGAAAGAATAAGAAAAATTTTAAATAAGATATGGTGTGGTGACCAATTTCCGGATGATTATACAAAGGAGGAGAGGTAAAAAACTATAGAGGTATAAGTGTGGCAAATGTGGGATATAAGATTTATATGACAGTTTTTCAAAAAAGACGAAAGAGAAATGGAAGAAAAAAAGATCTCACCAGACTGGCAAACAAGTTTTAGAAAAGGAAGAAGGGCATTAGAAAATGTATACGTATTGAAACAGATAGTAAGCAGAGAATTAGAAGTGAAAAAAGAGAAAGTTTTTGCGTTATTTCTGGATATAGATAGAGGAAGAACTAGTTAGGAATATAGAGGAAATATATAATAAGACCAAGTGTAAAGTAAGAATAGATAGAAAGTTAAGTGCAGCATTTTGGACAAATAAAGGATTAAGGCAGGGGTGTCCACTTAGTCCTAATTTATTTGATGTTGATGTTGCAACAGAGTGGTGGAATAGTAATGGGGGGGGGTAAAAGTGTGTGTTTTGGCGTATGCGGATGACAGTGATTATAGCAAAGAAAGAAGGAGTAATGAAGGAGATGATAAAGACAGTAAAAATGTATCTAGAAAAAAGTGTTTAAGTGTAAATGTGAGAAAAACAAAGATGGTAGTGTTTCAAAAACGGAGGTGAGTAAAAAAACAGTGGAGTGGAAGTGAGGAGACGAGTCAATAGAAACTGTAAATGAAGTGACTTATTTGGGTTATCGAATCAGATACGACAATAAAGATGATGTACATATAAAGTGGTTGGCAAAGAAATGTAATAGAATAGTAGGTCAGGTGTGGGGTATAGGAGAGAGAGCGTTTAGGAAGCAAATAGAAGCAAGAAGATGATTTTTTAACAAATTAATAGAGAGTGTGATGATGTACGGGGCGGAAATATGGGAGTAGAAGGAATGGTAGGAATTGGAGAAAGTACAAGAAAAATACTGGAAATGGAGGTTAGGATTAGAAAGGGAGACGCCAGGATACATAGTAGAGTAAGAAATGAAGTTAGAAAATATAAGAGTACAGGCGGAAAAGAGTTACGAAGAACAAATGAAAGAAAGCGAAGAATGTAAATTGCTTCAGATGTGCTGGAGAGAGGTAAAGAATGTAAAAAATTAAACATGGACAAGAAGAAAGCAAAAGGTATTATGAAAGAGTTGGATATCCGAGAGACGAGGTAGAAAAGATAAGGTAGACAGAAGGGAAATAAAAGATGAGATAATAAGAAGAGATAAGGATATACAGAGACAAGAAACTAGAGCAAAAATAAGAGAGGCGAAATACAATGAGAGATATACAAATATAGTATGATAATATTCCAAGGTACATAAAGGGCGAAAAAAGATTGGTAGCAAAGTTTAGATGCGGGAATGAAGAGCAAGAAAACAAGTATTGGAAGGAAGATAAACATAGGAGATGTAGACTATGTGCGAAGGGGTGGGAAACTATAGAGCACATGTTAAAGGAATGCATAAAACTAAGAGAAGAGGAGAGAGCAAGGTTGAAGATTTTGGGAGGAGTGGGATGGATGGAAGACGTATTAAATTTTTTATGACAATATAGGCTATTATTATTATTAGTAATTATGTAAGAACATCAAAGCTCTTTTTGAAGATACCTTCCGTCCCTCATATTCCCCTACGTCAATTCCTTAAATAATTTATGGCAGTGTTTATTAACATCAAATACTTTTTTTCACAAATTGAAACGAAAAAGGATTAGTGTGTAGAAGGTTAGTCGCCACCATTGAAAAAAAATTCCTTGATATTTTGACAGCGGCACTCTCTTTGACTCGATCATTTTTTTGACAGCTAAAAGTGATCCTATAAATTTGCAGATGAATAACAACGAATTCATGAACGGAGATGAAAGGTAAATCAATGTCTAATAAAATTAAGCAAATCATTAATCGCGATTGTTGCAGGAAGCAACGCCTCGAAGCGGCTTTAGAAAAACTGCGCACTTCGGAAGTTAACTCCAAGAGGATTGCTGATAGGTATTTCAAATTAGAGACAATTGTAAACCAAGAGCTGAAGGCTAAAACGGACGAAAATGGTCCGCACAAAACCAATTCAAAAACGTCGGTTTCTAGCACCACCAGTTCGAAGAAGTCTAAAAAGGAAAAGGAACAGGAGATGGTGCAGAAAAGAATCTTTCAATTCCACGATGAAGTTAACGCACTCAATGAGTTGAACAATAAAAGTAACTCCGGAAGAAAACTGTTCTTGAACGCTTTGGAACGAACTGTAAGGTGATCGTTTCGTGTATTGCTTTCAGTAACGGCGAATTTTTCAGAATTCGGAGGTTTGGAAAAGCACCACGGTTAAAGGTTCGGTGACGAAGTTGGAGTATTACATTGATTAATTAAAAAAATAATTGTACATTTTTATTGCGTAAATATAATATATAAAAATCAAGGCGTATTTGAAACTACAAACAAAGGCTTTCCGAATTGTCACTTTCAAAAATATAATTCGGTGTAAATATTTACATTTTAATTCGGGATGAGCTTTAGTTCGAACGATTGGTCCAGTTCCTCCAAAAGTTCTTTTTTACGAAAAAGCGGTGGAATGATTGACGACGAACGCAGTAAAGATCTTCACAGTGAGGTTGTTAAGTCGCAGGAAAAGAAGACACAATCACTACTTTGTAAGGTACCGCACAGTTATCAAAGGTTCGTGCCATTCGTTTTGTTGCCATAGCAAATTTTTTTCCCTATACCGAACATTTTTGTATAGCTCACTAATATTCAAAGTTTTTTAGTGCTGCCATCTAACTCAACTTTTTCAAACTACGTGTACCTAATATAATTCTAATACTCAGTTTATTAGTAAATTTTGATCTAGGTCAATCTTTTAGACTAGAAAAAGCTCTAACACAAGAAAAATTAAATTTTTATCATACTAATTTTTAGGTTGCAAGATCTACATCAAGAACTCGAAAAGGATGCAGAAGTTAAGACGAATGCCGTTTACGTTTCAATAGCTTTCATTTTTGAATACACTGTTAAGTTCAATCCGCTAATCGCAGTTACGAGCTTGAAAGGGACTTATTTAAGAAGATTTTTTGCTCAAGTTCACCAGTTGTTTGCGTTTCGTAACCGTTCCGTATTTACTTTAGAGAAAATCGACGAGTCGAAATGTCCATATACTATATTCTGTAAAGAACTGCGCACTAAGATCACTTTGACGTTGGTACTAGCACAAGTACATAATGCTAACGTGGAATTACTCAGTAATATGCTTGATGCAGCCTGTGAAACTTTCACACCTGGCATTGACAAATATGCTTCTAAATTTGTGTATTCTCTGCGGCAGTTCGAAGACAATCGCTTACTACTTTTAATTGATTGCGAATATCATAAAACTGAAGATTCTAATGTAAAAGATCTCGTTGATTGTTACAAAAAACTATATGGAGAAAATCGCTACCAAGATACTTTGAATTTTTTCTTGAGTAATTGTCTCGTGTACCACACTATAGATGGTTTAATTTATGAATACCAGAGAATTAATTGGAGGGATGAGTCGCTGACGCTTAATAGTATAACCCAGACGATTAATGCCAAGTTTGAGAAATGCCACATAGCTGAACGCCTAGAATTTAACCATCATGAATCGCAAAGTCACGTGCAAGAACATATAGAAACTTTTTTTAATCAATTGAAGACCAGTTTTAGTTTTATTAATGTGAGTACTTCGGTGTTACCGGTACAAACGGTTACTTTTGGCGATGGTGTCATATGCCGAAAAACTAATTGGATTGATGATTTAAGAACTAACGAAGTCTTTGCTTCGGTTGAGTTGAGGTGTTGGGTTATAATACATGAAGTCGATGACGAGGACCTTGCTAAAAGATACGCTGCAACTGTCCTGGAGCTTCAGTACGTTGTCGGTTTGTGTATTTGTCGCCCTTTGTATTTTGCGATTAAGAGTAATTGTAAAAATGATTATGTAGACAGGTTAAGAACCTTCGCTTCTAATGAGATTCAATTAGTCGTGGTGATTCTGAACGAGTCTAATAATAAACCCGCACCCTTAATTAAACTGATTAAACATATAAGTTTCATTAGGCACCCGGTACCCACCAAAATAGTTTACAGTACCGAGATTAAGTGCAGGCAAAATGTTCGTGATTCTTTATATACGATAAATTCGATGTTAGGGGGAAGCTCGTGGTCTGTGAATCTCCCTGAGAATGTTCTGATTTGTGCTGTGGACGTTTATGTTGGTTTCGATAAGAAAACAGCACCAGTTTGTAGTTTAGTCACTAATTTAGCTTGTGATGGTATTCACTGGTACAGTAAAACGAATTTTCTTAAGGAATATTCGATTAGGGAATGCATAAGCGAAGCTAGGAATAAATACTTCGAGATCAACGGACAGTACCCTAACCAAATAGTAATTTACCACACTTCCTGCGCTTCGTTTTCAAACGATGTCATCGAATGCTACCAAAAACTCGAAAACTTTTTAAAAATGACTGTTGTTTTAATCGACGAGGCTAAATTGTGCTGCTTTGATAAGAATTTGTCTGTTGGTAGTGTGATTCGTGATAAAATCACCGAACCCACCGACTTTTTTTTATTTTCGGGTGGATTGGGGCAGGTACCTCGACCTACGCACTACAAGATTATTAAAGATTTTGCTGGATTTTCGTCAGATTTTCTAGAAGAACTTACGTACAAGCTGTGTTATTTGTATTACAAACGTGCTAATGTGGTGCATATGCCGGCGCCGTGTATTTACGCTAGAAGACTGAGCAAATTAGTTACAGAGACTATTTATGACATTCCTTCTGAAACTCTTAATGATTATTTGTATTACTTATAAATAGAAGATTAATTAATTTTTGTTTTAAAGTGTTGATATTTTGTAAAATCGAAGCCTTCTACGGCCGGGGGATGACCTGGGTATATCCTTTTTTATAGTTGATGGGTTGGCCTACTGTGTTACTCAGTCTTACTAAATCCGATGCCATCTATGGCGTTGTGACAAACTAAATTAATGAACGACGCGCTCTCCCGTCTAGGAGAGTTTGCGCGTGTTGAAGGAAGCGCTGTGTGTCGGTTGACGTCATCAGAATTTGTTGTTTTGAATCGCGATTTATGATAGTGTCTATAACTTTCCGACCGGTTCTTTGTTAGACTCATTCACTTCGATTTTTCATCCTTTGCACCATTATTTGTGTCTCTTAACAGTTTTCTCATGGATACATCGATGTTCCAAGACCCACTACTACAAGGTATTCTTAAGACACAGCGTTCAGCATGTCGTCTTGTGTAGATTGCAAATAAGAATTGGCGATAAGAGCGAACATTGCGAGACTCCGACAGTTTCCGAGTAATTCTTCAGTCTGAAACATTTAATATTTTTCAAATTAATGTATTCTAAATTAAAATTAACGGCTGCACTGGTTATACGCCGTTACTGACGGTCAAATCACCTGTACGAGTGGGGATAAGCGCGATTCGCTGTCAAACGTCAATTTTTACTTCTTCTTTACCGTTTGGAAATCGCTGTTCAACTTAGTCTGCTAAATGTCAGTAATTTTTCGTTCAGTTGAATTATCCTCAGTAGTTATTTCGATTATGCTTTTAGCGAATGTGCTGGGAAGTACTTATTCAAAGTATTACGCGAATAAGCAGTTTGGTTGATTGCTTGACGTCCCAGGTATAAAGGCAATCACGTTATCTTTTACCTTTTTAGCGATAACAGCGGGGCTGCTACTACCTCCACCTTCTTTAATGAATCCGAAGTGACTAAATATGACTCACACCTTCGTTTGAAGTCTCAGGATCGTATACTTTTAATTACTTATATAATTAGTCAATCAGTTTCATGCACCTTCCTTATCATAGCGTATTTTGTGATTGTGGTGTATTGCTTATGTCAGCTTTGTGCGTGCTACTTAATACAATTGTATACTGTTATTACTTTTTTGTCTAATTGTATCAGTTCTATCAGTTAACCGTCCGCCTTAAACAAAACAGTTATATGTAATCCTAACGTAAATCATAGTGATTCAATTTTTATGTATTGTCGTATGAGTACATTGACGTGACATCCGTCCAAGTACTTTGAATCAAGGCCAAATCTAGGTACAAAATAGAAACATTGTATATAAGCTTATATACCACACATATTTTGTTCGTAAATCAAATAAAAATAAAGTAGCAAACGTTACTACTGGTGACGTAGAATTTTTCGGTTGGGTACGTATTGTCCTTTTTTCTTGTTTTGCAGTTTAGCATCATAATTGTCGATTATAGACTCGTTTCGCGACTACAGGGCAGAAGAAGTAATTGTTTGAATCTTAGTTAACCTTGATTAAAATCGATCATTTGTTAGCAATTGGGTATAATTAGTTGTATGGCGTGTTGCCTGATCGATAGGGTAATTAACGAATCTATACTTGTTATTTAATTTGTTATTGGTCTACATTTTTCTCTTTTATTTTAACGCCTATCCTCTCTTTTTGGAAATAAATAATATTGTTGTTAGGATTTGTTTTGCCAATTTGTTTCAGTGAATCGATAGATTTAAACAAGGTCTGTATTGGGTGATACTTGTTTTGGCGTCTTTTCAATTTAGTGTATGATTAGCGCACCGAGACTTGTCGCGTCAACGAAGAGCTACCGATTCAATGCGGCATCGACGGTTCGATTAATAAAATAAAACTTAGTACGCGAACAACACATACACAGTTCCCTTTATTATTTTATTGGATGTTTCGGCACACATTAACAGAAATCCAACAAATCAAAATCGGTACAAAAAACTATAACACATACACACACACAGAGACCCTCTAAGGTAATTTTGCCATCACCAACGTATGAATACTTGACCTCGAGAAATTGCGTTCGATTTTTATGCTGTCAGATGGTGCAAGCGTAGTTTATCTTCTAAAGACATTTCCGGTCACTTGATTTTGGTCACGTTCGGTGCGATGCGCGTGTCGGCGTTACAAGCAAAAGGATTTGGTACGAGAATGAGATTTTTTCATCAGGTTTATAGCTGCTTTTCTTTTAGTAAAATCCGAAATCAATCTTTTGGATGTGCGAGTCGGAGATAGATTTCTGTCCAGCACATATTATAGGTTAGTATTTACACGTGGTATCGAGGTACAAGCTATTTTTTGTTATTTTAACTCTTATGGCATACTCGGTTAATTAACTCTTCGAGCATACAAGTCCTATGATGTATTCGAAAAATTAAGTTGACTACGACATGCTTTGGGTATATTCCCGACGATTCGATTCCTGCCTTTTCTCTTTCTTAATAAGGTCGGTTGTCGTAGGTAAACAAAAAAATTGTAAATCAATAAACGAAACTGTCATTTTCTTGTTGAGAACCAGTGTTTTATTTCGGGATGTACTTTGGGGATTGCGGGTCTGGGATTTCCTTTTTTCTAGCCTAGACGTTCTGTACTTTACTCATCTGCAAGAAAAGGTGGCGCAAAGGGCATTGGTTTATCGAAAGAGTACTTTTGTCCAATCATCTGACCCACGACCATCCGCGGCGAAGCTAGCCAAATATCTACGATTATAATTTTTTTTTTCACTTCCCCAATAGGTACGTACAAAAATAAATCGGCAACGAATGCGTTGGACGGACGTGTCACCTACGATTAAGTTCCAATCTAAAAACGATAAGGCATTCTTGGTGTATACGAAGTTCGTCCCATTATCACTGTATATTGTTCGAGGCCTGCCCCGACGCGATACAAAACGACGCGACGTAAGGCCTGTAGAAAACTTGCAGTGGACACGGATGTCGTCAACTCTAAATGAACCGCTCGGAAGACAGTGCACGTAAACAAACAAACCTTATAACCATTTTTTAGGTACAACGGCTCTGCAAAATCCACTCCCGTTATTTCAAAAGGAGCTGCGTCACGAACTCTGTTTAATGGTAATGGTAGAGGCTCTACAGTCCAAGGATTTGCGTTGTATCTTCTACATGTACCACACTTGGATGTAACTGATCTGACTGCCCGTCTACCGCCCAAGATCCAAAACCTCTCCCTCAGCAAACTTAACATATCCCGACATGGCATGATTTTATGTGTATGTTCATGATCAGGCTCGTAGTCAATGGATACTTAGAAGAAAGCACAATGGGGAACCTTCCTTCCTTCCTTTTGCACCAATTTGAAAATGAACGTCTCCGCCGCATCTTGTTCTTCAAAAGACAATTCACCACGTTGTTTCTGATATGGACGCTTACAATGTTGAACAAACCGAAGTACCCAAGCCATCATTCGCACAGTTTTAGTGTATTTAGAAAAGTAGTCTAGATGCTAAGCGCATCAGTCTTCAAAATTCATAAGCGTAGTAACCAACTTCTTCTTACGCTCGACGTTATTTTCATCCCCGTTGCAGGTTGTATTCACAGATGGCCATCCTTCATGTGCTCCGTATAGCCATCTGGGCCGAATCCTTAGCTGCCAGGCTCGTCACACAATTATCAACATAGAAACTACAACTCAAGCTTCCTACAGTATCCTTAGAGTAAACAGTTGCAGTTTCATCGCATCTTTTTAAGCACCGGGATAAATGGTGTTCCAACGTTGCTCCTAGCAGAAATGGGCTACTTTTGAGAGTAAGTCATTTTCTGAGCCATAAAACACGCTTCACTATCGTGAGACCCGGCACAAAATACACAACCTGCAACTATGAAATTTACAGACAGATGTATTTACGGTCTTTGACAAGACTTGTTAGTCGCTTGCCTCTATTTCTCGTAACAAAATTTGGCGCCCAACGTGGGGCCTGATTTCATATGTGCAGTTCTAATTCCTTCTGCTGATTCTTATATTTCTTAATTGTCTTTAGTGGGTTCGACTCACATTTTTGCTTCGCTTTGTTATCCCGTTGCAGGACCTGATTTCGGGTTTAGTTCGCTAACATTTTAACATCTACTAATTCGTGTTAGTACGTTAGCCGAATTTGTTTTATGCATCGACTTACTTTTATTTTAATTGGATTTCTAGTCAGACGCGTGTTGGTGGACTTTTGCTTTGGGTTACTACTTTGATTAGTTTGTTGTTTTAGGTTTTATGGTTTTAGATATGTATTCTTCGGACGAAGAGCTACCTCTTCTTTCTTTCTCAGAATCTGTTTCGGAAACGGACTTAGGAGATTGGAACGTTAAGTTTTCTGGTTACTTATGGAATTTTTTCTTCCGACTGACGACTTTTGCATGTCTCGTGAGTTTTCACAGCAACAACGTTTCCTTTCAGCCTCTGAAGTGCTATCGGGTAAAGCTCTTCTTGTTTTTAGGGTAAACCAAAGTTCTTTGCGTTCTTGGAAAGATGTTGAAATCAAAAATTTCTTCCTGTAGATTATGATGATCGCTTAACGAATTCATCGGAATGTACGTTACCCCCATGCGGTGCCTTTTTATTTTCTTCTTCTGTGTATACTGCTAATTCTAATGCTCTTATTTGTTGTAGTTCTAAAGGTGCTAAATCATTACGCTCGGTTTTTTTTCTTTCTGTTTTGTCGATTGGTTTGTTTTTGGTTTCGAGGATTACCGACCCTACTAGAGACTAATGGTATAACCAGTTAGTGAACAAAGTATTAGCGATTTTCTCGTTGTTCATTGGTCCACGGATTTCTGTGCAAACGAGTACGAGTTTCTCTTGACCATAAGCAGCTGTGGAAGCTAGTAGTTTCGAACGACCACGTTCATTCTACTTCTGGTCATCGTAGTGTTGCCAAGACATTACGTCTTCTTCGACATCATTTCTATTGACTTCATATGAGACCTAAAGTGGTGGAGTGCCTTCGCTACTGTCTAATTTGTTGATCGCAGAAAGCGCTTGGTTCAGATCAAATGTGCGATCGTGTTGCTGCTGGTTTTCTATTGTCTACTCATTCTGGTCTAGCTCAAAGGTCTTCTGCGAACCTTTCTAAAGCTCGTCGTTGTAAAGATGCAGAACCTAGTTTTCTCTTGACAAGATTTACTCGTTTTGATATATCTAGTTGTGCTTTGTCGTTTCCTTCTTTTAATCGATCTCTTCTCTTTTATCGGCGTCGCAAACCTCGTAAGTATTTGTTCATTTTTGGGAATCGGATTCCGACTTTTGGTAATTCTTTTGGTTCTTGTCTATTGTTGTTAGAATTTGTGTTGTGCCAATTTGTTCCTTTCAGTGATCGACAGATTTAAACAAAGTCTGTATTGGGTGATATTAACTTGTCTTCTTAATTTAGTGTAAAATTAGCACACCGAGACTTGCTACCCGATTACCGGATTAACCGAGTTAGTCGCTTGCCTTTAGGTTACGAAAAAATATAGTAACAGCTTGTTCTTATATGATGAAAGCAGTTGCGGTCTACAACGCATCGAGAAACCCGATACCAGAAGCGGATTTTGAGGTCGTTTTCCACACGAACAACGCAACGAGCATCGGTGGAGACCTCAAAGCGAAGCATCCATTTAGGAACAGCATACGCCCTAACGCTAACGGTTGTTTAATTACGTTAGCTTACTCCATAACGTTATTGCTATAATCTTCTTTAAAACCCAATAATGAAAACTGTCGGAAGTAATAAATTATAAAATGTACTTGAAACGTATGACAATAAAATTGACCAAAATGACTCAAGTCCATATGCGCTAAATACAAATGAGAATTACAATTAAGATAAATTTGAAAACGTTAAATACTTCGAAATAATAGCTCTACAATGTCACCAAATAGATGAAATGTATATCAATTATTATTAACAACGCTAAATACCAAGCTTACAAGACCTAATGGTATCGCCTTCTCTAATGACGACCAAGCAGAATTGTTTGCAGTCACCTTAGAAGAACAGTTCAGCCTTACGCAAAAAGACACGACAACAGATTCGTTTGGAATTGATTGCGCGAGGCTCCAAACACATGAATCGAACACACAACTCCGGAAGAGGTCACCTGGACACAGATCGCATCAGCAAGTTGCTGACAGCAACCGAGAGATCCTGCTCCTCCCAGTAAGAGGCGTGGTAATCCTCGTAGCTATTTTTAACGCTTCTCTTAGACTCCGCCCATTTCCAACCCAATGGCAAACGGCTCACGTCATTCTCCTCCCGAACCCGGAGAATCGTCCTATCAGCTTACTGTCGACGTTGTTGGAGCGAGTAAACATTACATTAGGTTGCAAAGAGAAGTCGACGCCATCGAAATGATTCCGAATGAACAACGAAATTATGAACGGAGACGAAAGATAAATCAATCTTTGACAAAGTGGCTAAGATAGACAAAAACAGTCCGCCAAAACTATTTTAAAAATGGCATTTTTGAGCAGTACCAGAATGAAAAAGTCTAGGAGTTAGTCCAGAAGAGAATATTTCAATTTTACGATAAGGTTAACGTAACAATGATTTAAACAACAAAAGTAACTCGAGAAGGAAGCTGTCCTTGAACGCTTTCACTAACGGCCATTTTTCAGAATTTGGAGGTTTGGAAAACACCGACCGGAAAATTACTCGGTGACGAAGCTAGAGTATCACATGGATTAATTTCTAAAAAAAAATGTAATTTTTTATTGGTTAAATAAAAATATAATAAATATCAAGGTGTATT
Organism: Aquatica leii; assembly: GCA_035610365.1. NCBI lineage: Eukaryota > Metazoa > Arthropoda > Insecta > Coleoptera > Lampyridae > Aquatica > Aquatica leii. Next base: position 15,224,297 of record CM069438.1, read on the forward strand.
TGAAAATATAAACAAAGCTCTTCCTAATTGTCACTTTGAAGCATATTCTGTCTAAATATTTACGATTTAATTCAGGATGAGCTGCGGTTCAAACGATCGGTCGAGTTCATCCAAAAGTTCTTTTTCGCGCACAAGCAGCGAAACCATTGATGAGGAACGCAGCGAACAACTACATAATGAGCTTGTTAAATCGCAGGAAAAGAAACCACAATCACTACTTTGTAAGGCGCCGCAGAGTTATCAAAGGTTCGTGCCATTTCTACCATCTTTTTATTTATTTTTTAAAATTATTTTTGCAAACACGTTTGTTTTGTTGCCATAGCAAAATTTTTGTTCTTTCGAAAAGTTGCTAATTTTTTTTCATAGATGTCGGCACATGTAGCATTTAATAAAAAAACTAAATTATTCCAATATTTGAGGTACAGTATCTGTGGTCACAACTCACTAATACTAAAATATTTTCGTCTGTTATCTCATATTGAGAAAGATTTAAACAAACTAAACATATTAATCATAAAAAAATATTTGGATTCCTCAACTTTTTAACAAAGTCGCTAAGCCTACGCTTTGGTATCGTTAGATTAGTGTCACATTAACTATCTCTTCACTCTTGGTAAATCGAATCTATTTTGATTTTGTTGATAAAGCTTGAATCTTCTGCAAAGCACCATTGGCACAATTGGGCAAGAAATTTTCCAACCTTCTCCATTTTTAGTCATAAATTTGATAAATTTTGTTTTAGTCCAAATTTGGTAATCTTTTAGACTAGAAGAAGTGTCCACCATACAAATTTCAAACCAAAAATGTTAATCATCAAAAAACATTTGGATTCCTCAACTTTTTAACGAAGTCTGCAACAAAGGTTTGATATTTTTTGAGTAGTGTCATGGTCATCTCTTCACTCTTGGTAAGCTAATTTTTTAATGTTTTCGACCTTTGAAGGAAACTGAAAAATCTTCAACTTCTTTGTTCAAATTACTTTTTGCTCGATCAAGTCGAATCCATTTTGATCTTGTTGATAAATCTTAAGTCTTCTGCATAGTACCATTGCCACATTTGGGAAAGCGTTGTTCCAACATTCTCTTATTTTTTCATAGTGATTTGATCCATTTTGTTCAAATTATTTTTTACTCGACCAAATCGAATCTATTTTGATCTTGTTGATAAATCTTAAATCTTCTGCATAGTACCATTAGGACAATTGGGCAAGAAATTTTCCAACCTTCTCTATTTTTTGTCATAAGTTTGATAAATTTTGTTTTAGTCCAAATTTGGCAATCTTGTAGACTAGAGTAAGTATCCACTATACAAAAAATTCAAATCAAAATGTTAATCAACAAAAAACATTTGGATTCCTCAACTTTTTAGCAAAGTCTGTAACTCTACGGTTTGGTATTGTTTGGGTAGTGTCATGGTCACTTTTTTTTCACTCTTGGTAAACTAATTTTTTAGTTTTTGGCCTTTAAAGGAAGCTGAAAAATCTGCAACTGCTTTGTTCAAATTACTTTTTACTCGACCAAGTCGAATCCATTTTGATCTTGTTGATAAATCTTGAATCTTCTGCAGAGTAGCATTGGCACCTTTGGGCAAGAGTTTTTTCAACCTTCTCCATTTTTGGTTATAGCGATTTGATAAATTTTGTTTTAGTCCAAATTTGGCAATCTTTTAGACTAGAGAAAGTATTCACCAAACAAAAAATGTAAGTCATCAAAAAACATTTGGATTCCTCAATTCCTTAACGAAGTCTGTAAATCTAAGCTTTGGTATTGTTTCAGTAGTGTCACGGTCACTTTTCTTTCATTCTTGGATCACTCACCTAGTCAATGACATGACTCAAATACAAACGGCACATTATGGAAATCAGATCATCAACAGTCAAGCCACCTTAGATAATAGATCATCACACAATAGACATTCCTATTTCGCAGGCAATTCGGATACTGCAAATTAACTTAGAGAGCAGGAGAGTTGCTCAGGCTCTGGTCACGGTCATTGCCGAAAAAGATAAGGCGGACGCGGTTTTAATAAATGAGCCTAACATCATCATGGCTACGAAAGCTAATTTGATGATGGATAATGAACCAAAAACGGCGATCTATATGTTGATAATATTTTTAATGCAAAGAAAACTCTTGGGTGTCATACGATAGTAGCGGGATACTTTAACGCGAAGGCTGTAGAGTGGGGAGCTAACCGTACGTGCCATAAAGGCAAAAAGATCCTTGAGTCGACTGACTATACTTAATACAGGTCTAACACCCACCTTTGAGTGCGCTGAAAAAAGCTCGCACATTGACCTTACCCTGTGCTTCCAAAATTTTGGAATGGGATGTCCTAACTGAGGACAGCATCAAGGATCATAATTACAATTCATTTGTGATTGATATGGGGAACAAGAATGCGGTTGTACGGCAACAAGTCATCGATTCTAGGTGGAACCTGAATAAAATTAACAATACAGTCTTTACCGAGGCGTTACCTGACAACAACCTTGACTTACAGTCACGTGACTCAGAGCGCTTTGCTAGTGCATTAACAAAAGCGTCTAAGAAAAGCATGCCACGTTCTAAGGGGAGACAGGAGCAATAACGCGTTATATTGGTGGTCGGACGACCTGGATCGCCTACGCAAGGAATGCATTTGAGCCAGAAGAATCTGGGCAAAGAAATCCAAACGCAACAACAAACAAGTCATAGAAGCTACATATAGTACCTACATAGAATGTAGGAAATGGGGCATAAATACCGCAAAGAGAAATGCGTGGGACGTGCTGTGTGCCAATCTGGACAATAATCCATAAGGGAAGGAGTATAATGTAGTCTCCAAAAAACTTAAGATAGTCAACGGAACGAAACACCCTACATGTGAGGAAGCTGTTTCAATTAAACAACGCCTCTTCCCAGCCCATAGTACTTCAACGTGGGTTCCGAGAAACTACTTACATTCAATAGATCAGGGAATAAAAAAAGTCCTTAGACCCGATGGTATTTCTATGGAATGCCTTAAACTTCTGGCAAGCAACTTCCAAAATGATTTTCTCAATTTATACAACTACGAATAAGACAGAGGCAACTTCCCAGATAAATGGAAACAGGCCACACTCGTCCGAAACTCGGTAAAGGAAACACCTCAGGTAGATATTTTCGCCCTATATGCTTCATAAACAGCACTGCAAAAGTATACAAAAGATTCGTACTAGATAGACTACTACAAGACCTAGCCATAAAAGGGGATTTGTTGCCAGTCTAATTTGGCTTTAGAAAGAGGACATCGACAACGAATGCCCTGATGAGGCCTACTAGGTTGGCAACAGGAGCAAAAGCAGGAAATTGGCAGACTAGGAAGCTTGTTTCCTTTGATATCCAAAACGCATTTAACTCGGCGCCGTGGTCCATAATTCTCGAGAAGATGGATTCTAAAGGGTTGGACGCTCATTTAGTCAACGTCATCGTCAGTTACTTAACTAATAGATTGCACTATAAAGCCAGCTGCGGTTTTCCACAAGGATCTGTCTTAGGCCACACCCAGTGGAATATTTTCTATGATAACATTTTCTCCATCGGGCTACCCGCACCAATTCAACTAACAGCGTACGTGGACGACTTCGAGATATTTCGGCAGGGACGCACGCGTGAGGCCTTAGAGGACGCCATGGAACCGGGCGATTGTAATAGTCGAAAACTGGATGCGGACGAATACACTTCAAGTACGGAAAAAAATAGAGACTGTGGTGTTCAAAGGGAGGAGGAGCCTTAGACCAATTACGTTTATGCACGGCTTAGTTTCGATCACGACGAAATACAATATGAAATATCTTGTGGTGGCACTAAATACTCACCTTTCATTTATACCACACCTGAAAACTGTGCTAAATAAAGCAAGAACACGAGAAGTAGCCCTTGTCAAACTCATGACACGAGGAAGATAATGCTGACCACGGAGCTCAGCGCTATCATGTACGCTGTTCCTGTATGGCAATCTGCATTCAGTATCGGCAGGAATAGAATGTTAACCGAAAAAAACACGAGGAGACTACCTCTCAGAATTACAGCTGCCTACAGGACGGTCTCCCTGGAAGCTGCCAGGGTTCTTGCTGGGGGGTTTACATGAGAAATGGAGCAACGCGAGAAACGGCATGGGCATAACCGATAGGAAGGAATTAACATTAAGAATGTGGCAAATTACCCAAAAGCGGTATGGACGAGAGAGCTCATCCCTGACCTGCGGACATCAACAACAAGAAAATCCGGCAACTTAATCTACCATAGTACGCAGGTGTTCACAGGACACGGCTGCTTCGGGACATTTTTTGCAGGCATCCTGAAAAAAGAAGACTCGTTTTGCTTTGTATGTGGTGAGAAATTAGACGATGCCAACCACGCGGTTTTTTGGTGCCAACACTGGCAGGTCGAAAGACTGGCAGGCATATATAATCTATGCAAGAAAGAATTGGTGGCAATCATAATGTCCAGTATCGAAACCCGGAGTGAGATTAATGCGTTTCTGAGTCGACCACGCGTTAGAAGAAGTTAGAGTGAAAAAAAATGGTGCGGACATTAGCTCACTTTTAGCTGCTCTTCACAAACATTGGGCGGATTTGCAGCGTAGTTTTTCTTAAAACATGTGGGTGTCACTTTTACATCGGATTTTAATATGTATTCGAGGAGAAGGAGGTGGAAGTGGACCCACCAACCACCCAAACTTGCTTGGTTCAAGTTCGCCACATAGAGGGTTGAACGATTTAGGATATACATTTCGAGATGAAGGTTCGTCTGTTTAGACGAGTTGGATGGGCTATATTACAGGTTCGTGCTTAGACAACACGAAGTTCCGCGAGGCACCTACATTTCGGCTTATTCTCGCTTTATAACCTAGAAACCAGTAGATGGAAAAAGGAAACGTTATTGCAATGGACAGGATGAGGCCAGTTAGTCAAATCAGCTACGGCTAAAAAGAAACTGATAATGTTAGTAAAACTAAAACAAATCAAGATAAAATACTCTAAAATAATAAGCCCCTATGCAATTAATTGACTCTGGTCTCTTCTAGCGAATACAATGAGTTCGTTAACGTCGGACATTAGTCTAAGGATGAACACGGGAGAATTGGGAAACGGGTCGACCTAGTTTTTAAGGTACTCCGATCATCATCGAACTCTTAACAAGCGAGAATCCTATGTGACGGAGTATCAGGAACACCACACGACATGCATCGGTCGTCATCTGATTCCGGATGGCAACGGAACCCGCCATGGAATGTGAGAATCTGGATGGCCGCTCGTCCCGGATCGTGGGACATGTTGATCCAGTTTATGATGGGATGGGATGTATCCCACATCCGCTGCCGTTCGTCCAAGATCAAAGTCTTGAGATGACGCTTGACGGTCGAAAAGGAAGTAAAATCTGCGGTCGAAACTTGCTGGTCTAAAAAGGTACCAGTGCCAGCCCTTGAGAGAACTATGATGCAGTACGTTTCCTGCAATCGGAGATGCAGAGGGGGATATTTTGCCACGACGCATACGGAATCGATATGAACTGTACGATATGCCCCGAGGATCGTACGAAAGAATAAGAACTGTAGAGATGCCAATTTCCTGACAATATGGGTATGTTTAGTCTATAGTACCAAATGTCTAAGCCATATGTGAGCATGGGGATGACTGCACTATTGAAAATGGTCACTAATGATTTTCTATGTAGGTTCCTTCTTGTAAAACCACATAGGAACAGTGTTGACGAAGCTCAGTTTGTGATCAAGCAAAAGTCCGAGGTATTTGAATTCGAAAACCCTTCGGACTGGAATATCGTTTTGTCGAACTGTGGGATCTCTTGACAACGGGGAGCCCAAAACCATGTACTTGGTCTTGTCAGCTGAGAATGTAAATTGGTTGTTGGCAGCCCAGCGAGTCAGAATGTCTAGGCATTGTCGTGATTTTGCTTCTAGGTCGCGTCTATTGTCTGCGGATACTGTGATGGTAATGTCATCCGCGTAGGCAAAAATGTTTCAGTTATCAGGTAAGTCTCGTTCAAGTAAGGAATCAACAACAACGTTTCACAAGGTCGGCTCAAAAACCAAGCTTTGGAGGCATTAGTGATCGAGCGACTCAATAAATAACTACGAATAACGCGCACTCCGTCTGCAGTTCAATGATTGGTCACCATACGTTATTGAACGCTCCGGAAATGTCTATAAAAATGCAGTCTATACTTGGAGACGTTCGTCTGTACTTTTGTCATTAATTTACGAATGGCGTCTGTCATCGATTTGCCAGAAACAGAGCCGTATTAACTAGGCTGGAATAGTCGTAGAGGGATACTGTCATGTAATTTCTTTAACAATACACGCTCTAAAAATTTACCTAGTTTTGAAAGTAGCGTTATCGGATGGTACGAATTCGGACTGACGAGATCCCTCTTACCAGAGTTGAGAATCGTGATTAGCCTACCAGTTTTCCAACTGTTTGGAAAATACCCGCATTGAACACAAGAAGTAAATAGGTCAATGAAGGTAGAAGAAAGGGAATCTTGTACGACTGTTCTTAGAACCTTACAGTGTACTCCGTCGGACCCGGGAGCTTTATTCTTGGGAATTCTGCTAGCCACCGACGCTTGTCTTCTTTTGTCACCACCCAGTCTGGTCGGGAATCAATATTTGCAAAAATCGGGATCTAATTCAGAATTGGTAAGGATTGTCGTGCGTCGGATCGTCGTTTAAGAAAAGGGAACTAACAATTGACTTAATTGTGTCTTGCTGTGTGAGGGTGTATCTGTCACCGTCACGGACGTTAGAGCTTGGTTGGATAGCCAGGAACTTTTGTGAGGAAAAAACTAATCCCACGGACGCACTGCCAAACATTTCTCAACAAACCTTTGCCACGAGCGAAATTTTGCATTCTTCACTGCCAGTTTGTGCCGGTGAAGCGCGGCCTTATACGAATTTAGCCACTGAGTTTTTAGCTCTGCTGGGGCTTTTTGTGTTTGCTTTCTTAAGCAGCGTACGACTCACTTTAAATGATTTAGTTTTGGACTCCACCACGGTATACCAGCCCTAGAAATCGAACGAACTCGGTTTAAGCTATTTCGGCTACACTCTAGAATTAGAATCATGGCACTTAGCTCTACGTGGAAGATAAGTAGAAAGAAGGGCGCTGACCTCTTTGTTCAGCTTGACAGAATCTATGTGTTTTACATCTAGGATAAGCTTAAGGATCGGAACCGGTCGAGGATTTTCAAGGGTTAAATCAAAACGTATAAGTCGGTGGCCACCTTCAATTTTTCTTGCTAAAACTTGCACCTCGGCTTTATGGCCATATCTGACACAGTTTGCACATGCAGGGTCTCGTGTGGTGTTTGGGTAATCTTTAGTTTCGTGCTTTTCAACACAAATTGAATTTCGCTTTTAAATTCACTTGATTGGTGACCGAACTTTTGGCATTTATAGCACCTTATGATGCATACATGGTCATTGACCCTGCATGAGTTCCATGCAACTTAAACACGACGACTGGCCATGAGCTACTTTCTTACCTTCGGAGTTAGTTCAATTATCCTAATGGATTGGATCTATCTCTGGGCCCCAATTTGAATAGCTCCTTCAGGTGTTCTCTGGCCTGTTGCGTTATTTCATTAGTGGCGGCATCGAAGTTTTGCTTAAGGATCGCCTCCCTTACCTGCTCGAGAGAGAGGTTGGTAGGAACGTCCGTTATAGAGATCCTAGGAAGGATTTTGCCTTGCGGTCTGATGACTTTGTCGAAGATATTCGCTGGGATCTTGGAAAGGTCGGTTTTTTTGGACGCCAAGCGAACGGAGTTTCGTCCTATTTTTGTCACTCGGTCTAATCTTAGACCAAACGTATTAGGATTAAGGAGTGACATAAGCATTGTTTTGGTCTCGTCAGATGTCTTCATGTTAGGGTTGGACTTGGGAACTATCACAACTGTAGATCTTGGGACTGGCGCTACGGATTTACCGGAAGGTACCTTCCCTCAGTCTGTTATTCTGCTAGACCGAGCTACTTGAGCGTAAGAAACAGGTCCAGTTGTGACTTGTTGGATGGCTGGTGATGACAACTTGTTAGTCACCGTCTTCAAAGCAATTTATGCGCCCCTAAGAGCGTCAGAAATATCTGAATGTTGCTGCGACATTCTTTTGGCAAGAGCGGATCTACGGAAGATAGTTTGGATGCGGGACAGTACATACATAATTCAGTTCGTCTGGCAATGAATTTTTTGGAAGTAGAAATCAGCTTAGACATAGTTAGAACCTCTGCTTAGAAGGATTCTTCAAGTGTGGACAGTTGGGAGTCATCAGATTCGTCGTTAGACCCGGCTTCACGACGGCGCTTGACACTGGCAGACTCAACTTCCATGGAGGAGGCTGAGGGGACGGGAGAAGATGCGCGACTTCTTAGGATTACGGCGAATAACTAGTGTCGACGTAACTCTTAGACCGTGCAACGGAATATTATTGCCCGTATAGGACTTATAACCTGAGCGTCATTACCCACCTTTATCCACGTGGTGGTAGGGTTCTAACGCTTTCCGTGTAGAGAGGAATTTACACTATAGAAAGCCAAAGTATATATATAATAATTAACAAATTAATACAATCGCCTGATCTTAATACCAGGAATCGCAGTTGCTCACAATTTAGAAAATTAGTTACCTAAGCTGTAGCTAAAGGTGAAAGATTTATTCGCATGTTGAAGAGAAACCAGTGTGTATTCGAGGTTGAGTAAGAGTGAAGAAAGATGAATAGTTCACCATTTTACACAACTGATTGGTAGAGGGCCAATTAAGCTTGCCGTGGTGACAGACCAACGCCCCCTTTTTTATTAAAGAAACCTAATATTTCAATGCTTTTGATCATTAAAGCAAACTAAAAAATGTGTAATTTCTTTGTTCAAACTACTTTTTACTCGACCAAATCGAGTCTATTTTGATCTTGTTGATAAATCTTGAATCTTCTGCATAGTACCATTGGCATAATTGAGCAAGAAATTTTCCAACCTTTCTATTTTTTGTCATAAATTTGATAAATTTTGTTTTAGCGCAAATTTTGGCAATCTTTTAGACTAGAGCAAGTATTCACCACACAAAAAAAAAACTAAAAATGTTAGTCATCAAGAAACATTTGGATTCCTCAAACAAAATCTGTAACTCGCTTTTGTATTGTTCGAGTAATGTCACGGTCACTTTCTTTTGACTCTTGGTGACTTTTGACTTGAAAATCTGTTACTTTTTTGTTCAAACCTTTTCTCTCATCGTCTTTTAGTAAATCTTGGTCCAGTTCAAATATTATTCATCGAAAAACATTGACATTCTTCAATATTCTTGATAAAGTCGGTAACTCTACGTTTTAGTCATGTACTCTTAACTCTCAGTAGCTTCGCTGTCTTTAATAAATAAAAAAAATGCTAAAGAAGTGGTCTGAACAACAATATCATAGAAAACTCTTTAAAGAATCTTGCAACAGCAACAATGCTTCAAAACCTATTGATTAACCGTCACCATGACAACAAATAAACAAATCGATTTCGGCAACCACAGATGACTTCAAAAAACAACACATTTTCATCACACAAAAAGTATATTAAAACAAAAAACAAATCCTAACGGCACTATCCCGTTTTATTTTCAGAAAATCTAATGTAATTCCATCTCACATTCCGCACCGAAGACTTTTGGAGAAAATGGAACACATAGAACCATTACCCGAACCTTTGGTAACTATCGTTTCGTAACTTTCTGACACTAATAGTTGACTTTGCTAGACGGGGCTCAAAGAACGACAAAGAAAGCTTCAAAAACATAGAAGACCGTCAGTCGAAGATGTTATGTCCAAAAGTAAGTTTTTCTTTCGTTTGAGATTAAATTGAGTTTGCCTTTTAAAGGATCGCGGACGTCTAACGACGAACGCAGACTCAAAGTTCTTTTCGCTACGGAAAGCGAACTTAATATAAAACCAAACGTAGACAAAATTATTTTGCCACACCATAAGTTGCCAGACGTGGTCGACCAAGCCGATTTGATCAGAGATATTCGAGAAAAAAAGGTTGGGTTTTTTATTTATATGTGTTATGCTTGTCCAAGGTCATCTGAGAACTACACCCCTTACGCATTAAAGTAAGTGTCTGTTTTAAGTCAAAACCCAGCGTAAATAAACGTTTTTTAAGAGTTGTGCCGTACGAGAAAGTCGATAAATTTAATTTTATGACCATGAGCTGCCATGGTGTTATGCAACATCTCGGTTCGGAGATGGTTTTCACTCACTTGAATAAATGGGAGATGGAGTACCAAATGTACTGTAAACTAATGCGAATAAAATCGTTTTTCCATTTCCGGATGTGGAAAGGGTTTTTTGTGTGGCGCAAAGGAATTTTGTTTAAAAAAATGGCCTCAGCTGGTAATTTTTTGAACAATAACTGTTTTTTGCTTTTGCCTAGTTTGAGAGGTGCCTTGCTTAACATTAAAAACATGTGCTACATAGTGAGCACCACGAGCTTTACTGACTTGGGCAAGACTTGCAACTTGTACTTATTTTATTTCATAGAAGCACAGGTATTCCGTCTAGTCTAGATGAAGAGTTTTTGCCACGATTACTTTCAGATGGAGAAATTAGAGACAGTAACTTCCAGATTTGAGGATTTTCGCTCTATAGTTAGGGAAATAGTGTTGAACGCTTGCCATGGCGCACTGCTGGCTAGAGGTTTCGTCGTCGACGAAACTAAACTAGAGGAGTACCAAAATAAGAGAAAACCGATGAAATTATCATACATAGATCAGGCCAAGAAAGGAAAGTTTTGTCTCCGGTTAACTTGGTGAGTATTCTTCGACAGTGAAAAAACCATGTCGAAATCCTCAATTCCAGTTTTATAACACTCGTCGATTACTTAATTATAAACATGTTGCACACTGTTATGATGACTTCGTGTGTGGAATTAAGGGATTTGTTTGCACAGCACACTAAATTCCTTCCCAGCGAGGAAATTTTGGAAAGCACGGACGTAAGCGCGGTTTTGGAAAAGCCACGAAATCAGCCCTACTTCGAGGTTTGTGTGTCGATTAGTGCTTTCAGATCACGCTCGCATTTTGATTACAGAAACCGTTGTTCATTATAAATTTAAGAGTAGATCCTAAAGAGATTAGTTTTGAACCGTCTCACGCCATTGCCATTTGGATTTTGAAGCAACTTATAGATTTGTGGGAGGATTCTGTGAAAAGCGTTCGCGCTATAATCGCCGATGAGGTTTACGACCCTTTCACAAAGTAATCTTTTCTTGTAATAAGTGCACTGTGTAAATACAAACGTCTTTCGGGAATCTGCAATTCATGACAAAATAACTTCGTTGTCAGTTATGTTGAGCAGTTTTCGGTTACTGTGTCCATTGCATCGCTGTTTTACAAGAACTCAGTTCTTGAGGTTTATTGGGCAATTTTTAGTATCTCTTGTCTCATGTCGCGACTACAGTCAACTACTGTACGGATAAGTAAGTGTTGCCATCTATAGACAAGGCCAAGAACTTTTCAGACCACCTTCGTACTTGGACAATGCAGTCTTGGAGAATCGATTTGCCAGAACATTCATGTGTCTCAAAAAAATTCTGAGTTGCGGTCTTACTACGAACCGGCTTTATTTAGGTTAAAGTTTCGTCCTATTTCCGTTAGACTAGACTTGAGCCGATTGTCTTAGGATCGAAAGCCTGTCAAAATTTGCTATCTTTAAGCAGGATTCTCTTGTTGGAGACGATTACCACCAAGGAATAGATACGATGACCATATTAGCAGGCTTGGGTTTTTTTACTGTAGTCACCACCCGACTCAACTACAACCAATACGATTACATCCTCAGCGCCAAAACATCGAATAGGATGCACTGAAGGAGTGGGTATCGTGATCTAAAGTACAGCAGATTGTCACCGGCGCCAGATCTTTGTTTCTATCTGGTGTGCTGAGAACCACACAAAAGGCTACGACGCTATTGAACGCTTTACTGTGTTGATTAGACCAAGTCTCGTTACGACCAACCTTCGTAGATTTGCTAACCTTAGAACGCACTGCTAGCAAGCTTACCCCCAAATTCGAGAACGTAACATCGCGTATGAAACATACAAATTGTGAAGGCGTCGTCTCATACGTTTGGCTAGCTTCAATCGAGGATGGTCGTAGATCGAGTTGTTAGCACCCAACTTCATCTGGTGAGCAGGTGCCCTGCGCTAACTTTCCTTTGGAGAAGACGAATAAAAAAATCTGGGCCAAGGAAACCCACAACACAACTGTGCGTTGAGAATCACACTGCATCACAGTGTACTTTATAGCTAGCTTTAAAAAATGATTAGTTAAAGCTTATTGTAGATCTGGAAGTAATTAAAACAATGCCCTAGATTGAAATACAAAAAAAAAATTAAACCTACAGGCTATCATTTTTTTTTGTAGTAATCTCATCGGAACGAGTGACGTCAGTCGTACAAGCGAGATGGAATTTACTTCAATTAAGCATTTTAATAACTTAACGAAAGCAACATACTTCCGAATCTCCTTACAAAAAAGAATATAGGACAAAAAAATTTAATATTTCCCAATCACGTTATCATGCGTTTGCTAACCTCGTAGCATTTGAATTTTTATGTACCGAGTAATACGGATTTATTTCTAACAAAATCACTACAAACTAATGGATTATGTCTCCGCACTTACTGCCTTATTCGATCGCTTGACCCCGCATGGATCGACGTTTAAGAATAAGTATAAATATTATGAAGTGCAAGTGTAATGTAAGACGGATAGTATACTATAGACAGATTGTTCAACCTTGCTCACGATCGACATTATGCAAACGGTATCCGTAAACCGTTTAGTAACCCCTTTTGCGGAACCTCAGTAATAAAACAATCGTGAGGGTAACTAATAAGGAACAGAAAATTGCTAACTCCCTTAAGTGGACCTCCATTTCAATAGCTACATGAAAATTAACATCGAGCAGGCTTCGCCGAGGTTTATACTTTTTGCATCGAGAAATTTCCTCTACAAAAATTGACATTAAGTGGATGTTGATGAAAGAAAATTCAATCATTACCGAGCACCAGATTCAACGTATGAATGACGTTTTTATGGCATTCGGACATCGAACCTGTCCTGACGACAAAAAACGTATTACTCATTGAAATATCTACCCAGACGCGAAAATTGGCTTTTCGACAGTGAGAATGTACTAAGAGGTATTTTTAGTCGTCAACATCTACATTAGCTCTATTTTTCCAGATAAACAATTAGGAAAAACAGAGAGCAATCGACCCAATATCGGGGGAAAAAAAATTGAGAGATTTTAATACTAAGTAAGATGGGTTCCTGCATAAATTAGTTATTCATGAATAACTTTTTGGAGAACTGAAAACGTCACGAAACGTATTGTGCCACCTACTCGGGCGCCAGATTTGTTTTAGGAGTTTACTCTTCTGTTAGACGATGTTGTCGGGGTAACTGTAGTGAAGACACGGTTGTCCTGAGCTTCGAACGGTCCTAAAAACGGAGCTAAACGACGGAAATAAAAGACAGATTTAGGTAAAACAACTTTGTTTTACTCTTTATAAAAATGGTAACGGAACGGTAGTTTCAGCGAACTGATCGAAGAGAGCAGAAGCGGCGGAGACAAAAACCAAGCAAACATTAAATGAACGAAATAAAATGATGATTAAACGTGCGTTCGGTAAGCGGCAACGTCGGTGACCAAGCAAGTATGCAGTGACGGTATTAACCTCCGTCGGATCGGTGTAAAGAAATACTTCTGATTTGGATAGTCGATACAGAGACTTCAGAGTGGAGCAAGTACACGTGCGAAAATCTCTCAACACACAACTTGAACCCAGTGTTGACGGCGTATTACGCAGGCCAAAGCCCGACACTACGAATACGACGCCCGGTAAGAAACAGAGTAGAACAAGTAGCCGTGCGAAAATCTCTCAACATGTTACTTGAACCTGGTGTTGACGGCGTATTACGCAGGTCAAGGCCCGACACTACGAATACGAATTCGGGTAAGGAATAGAGTGGAACAAGTAGCCGTACGAAAATCTCTCAACACGTTACTTGAACCTGGTGTTCACGGCGTATTGCGAAGGTCAAAGCCCGACACTACGAATAGGGGAAGGGTAGACGGTGGAACGGTTTAGTTAATATACTTAGAGCGGCTTACCAGTTTGATTCAATTGGCTGCTCTCGGACCCCGAACTCCTTTTCGGATTGAGCTCTAGCTCGAACTGGCGTTTTGCCGTTGCGGGCTCGGTTTTATAACGAACGATTAGAAGAGGGAAAACTTTTGTTTATATACTTTTTCGAATATGGGTGGTGGGCGTTAATTAAATACAATTAGAAGAATCATAGTAACAATAAATTTAAAAAATATTAATAAAGAAAAAAAATTAAATAAATAACTAAATTTGAAAAAAAATAAATAAATAATAAGTAATAACAAAAGGGGGAAAGGGATAAATAAAAGAGAGAGAGAGGAAGAGGAAAGAGAAAGGCAACAAATATTTGAAAGAGGAAAGAAAACAATAAGATCACCAGACGTTAAAAAGATATCGGAGGAGAACGAAGGAAAAACCTCAAGAACAGAAGGAGGAAGGAAAGAAATGGAGGAATTAAAAGAATTAATGAGAGAAATGATGAAACAGATGGAAGAAAATATGCAAGGAATAAGACAAGAAATCAAAGAAATGAAAAAGAAATGGGAGAAAGAGAAAAGAAGTGGGAGAAAGAAAAAGAGAAACTGGTGGAGAGAATAGAAAAACTGGAGAAAAAGCGGAAGACGAGGAAAGATGGAAAAGAAAAATAACATCGTGATAAAGGGGTGGAGAAGTGAAAAACCACAAAAAGATTTAGCAGTGATGCTGGAAGAAAAATTAAATGTAAAAGTAGAGGTGAAAAAGTGACAGTAATAAACAAAGAGAAGAAAAATGAGATGGTGGTGGCGGAAATCGGAGGATGGGAGGAAAAACAGAAGGTAATGGAAGAGAAGAAGAAATTAAAGAATACAAGAATATATATAAGTCACGATTTAACATGGGAGGAAAGAAGAGTGCAAAGAGAAATAATGAACATAGCGATGGAAAGAAGAGCGGAAGGAAAAAGAGTATGGGTAGGGTACAGAAAGATGGAGATAGACGGAGACAGATACATATGGAACGACAAGGATAGGGACTGTGCAGAGAAAGAGAAGAGAAAGTGGGGAACCAAAAGGCAAAAAACTAAAGGGCAAAGGGGGTGGTAAAGGAGGGAAAGTTGACGAAACGGCAAAGAAAAGGAATAATGAAAGATGGAAATGGAAAAGAAAAAGAAGGGAGAAAAAGAAAGTAAGGAAGAAGCACGGGGGAGGTGAGTGAGCTGAGAGTATTGTTTTGGAACGTAGCAGGAATAAAAACAAGGAACATGATTTCTGGAAGTACATCAAGGAACAGGATGTAGTGGGATTACAGGAAACATGGATGGAAGAAAAAGAATGGGAGTGGTGGGAAAAAGAGTTGCCAGAGGAATTTGAGTGGGTGGTGCAACATGCAGAAAGAGAAAAGAAAAAGGGAGAGCAAAGGGGGAATAATAACGGGAATAAGAAAAAATGGTTGAACCAGGAAAAGAAGGAGAAAGTGCAACAGAGAAGAGGAGTTGTAGAAAGGAACATGCAGTGGGGAAAAACAAAAATAAAAGTGGTGACGGTTTATAGCAGTAGAATGAAAGAGACAAGGAAAAACTTAGAAGAGATGATAGAAGAGAGGGAAGAGGGATTGATAATAGTAGGAGGGGACTTCAACGCAAGAATAGGGGAAGAGGGGGGAATACAAGAAAGAAAAGGGACGGGAAAGAGACAAAGAAAGGACAAGGTGATAAATAAAGAGGGAGAGGAACTACTGGAATTGTGCAACGAAAAAGGGTGGGAAATAATGAACGGGAACAGAGAAGATGATGGAAAGGGGGAATTTACGTACATAGGAGGAAGGGGAGAATCAATAATAGATTTTGTAATGACAAATAAAGAGGCCGCAGAAAAGGTAAAGACATTTAAGGTGGGAGAAAGAGTAGAGTCAGACCATCAACCACTGGAATTGACAATGGAAGGAAGGGAAAGAGAAGAGAGAGAGAGGAAGAGGAGAAGTACATAACTAAAAAAAAGTGGACAGAAGAGAGTATAAAAAGATATAAAGAGAGAATAGGGAAAACGGTTTGGATAGGGAAGGAAGTACAAGAAAGTGTAGAGGAAATGAGAGAGATGATGGAGAAAGCAACAGAGAGAGTCAGATTTAGAAAATGGAAGGGGAGAAAACTGGATGGAAGAAATGGTGGGATAAGGAATGCAAGGAAGCAAAGAAAAAGGCAAGAAGAGCATTAAGACAGTGGAAAAAAGGGAAGAAAGAAAAAGAAGAATACAAAGAAGCAGTAAAAATATACAAAAAAACATGCGATAGAAAGAAGGAGGAAAACAAAAAGAAACAAGAGGAGCAGATTAAAGGAATAAAAACGGAAGAAGATGTATGGAAGTACCTAAAGAAGCAGAGGAAAAAAAAACAGGACGACAAAGGGAATAAAAAAAAGAATGGGAGATATATTTTCGGAACCTGTTTTGAGGGGAAGAACAAAAGCAGGAAAAAGAAAAAAGGAAAGACGCGGTAATAAGTCAAGAAGAAGGAGATAGGGATAGAATAAGGGAGGAAGAAGTAATAGAGGCGATAAAGAATATAAAAAAAGGAAAAGCGACAGGAGAAGATGGGATACAAGGAGAAGAGTGGATATACGGGGGAGAAAATGTAGCAAAAAGGATGACGGAAATAATAAACAAAATATGGAAAGGGAAAGGATTCCCAGAGAGATGGAGAAAGGGAATAATATGCCCAATACATAAAAAAGGCGAAAAAAAGAAAGTCGAGAATTATAGAGGGGTAACATTACTGAGCTCGGTATACAAATTGTACGCGACAATACTGCAAGAAAGATTACAGAAGGAAATAGAGGAAAGAAGTTTGGTACCAGACGGACAAGCGGGATTCAGAAAAGGAAGAAGGGCGATAGACAACATATATATAATGAAACACTTAGCAAATAAAGAACTAGAAAAAAAAGGGAAAATGGTAGCACTATTCGTAGACCTAAAAGCTGCTTTTGACAAAGTGAATAGGGAAAAGCTGTGGGAATATATGAAAAGAAAAAAAATCAATGAAAGATTAAGACAAAGAATAGAGGAAATATACGAAGAAACGAGAAGCAGGGTTAAAGTGAATGGGGAAGAGAGTGAGAAATTCATAACAAAGAGAAGGTTGAGGCAGGGATGTCCACTGAGCCCAAGCCTGTCTCGGTATATACGGGGGATCTGGAAGAGACAATGAGAGGACAACAGACAGGAGGGATAGTGGTAGGGAAAGCTAAGGTATGGTCGTTGGCGTATGCGGATGACATAGTGCTGGTGGCTAAGGAGGAAAAGGAAATGAAAGAGATGATGAAAACGCTAGAAAAATATATGAAAAAAAAAAAAAAGAATTGGAAGGAAAAAGGGAAAAAACAAAGATAATGATATTTAGAAAAGGAGGGGGGAAAAGAAAAAGAGAAGAGTGGAGATGGAGTGATGAGGAAGTGCAACAAGTGAAGGAATTTACATACCTGGGCTACACGATGAAACAGGATAATTAAGAGGGAGAACACATAAAGGAAAGGGTGAAGAAAGGAAACAGGCTAATAGGACAAGTATGGGGTGTGGGGAAAAGAATATTCAAGATGGATATAAAAAAAAGAAAATTGCTGTTCGAAAAATTAATAAAGGGGTGGTAATGTATGGAGCGGAAATATGGGGCTGAAAGGAGTGGAAGGAGGTAGAGGGGCTACAGGAAAAATACTGGAGATGGGTGTTAGGATTGGACAGGGATACACCGGGGGATATTGTGAGAGAGGAGGGTCAGATAGAAAAAAGAAGGATCGAGACAGGAAAAAGAACAATAAAATACGAGGAAGAAATGTGGGAAAGAACAGATTGCAAAATTCTGCAAGAATGTTGGAAAGAGATAAAGAGAGGGAAAGTGAAGTACGGGCAGGAGGGCAGAAAAGAGTATTACAAAAGAAACGGGTACGCGAGTGAAGAAGTGGAGAGATTAAGAGAAGAGGGAAGTAGGGACAAGGGAAGAAATAATAAGGAGAGATAGAGACATCGAAAAACAAGAAAGATGGACAAAGATAAAAGAGAGCAGATATAATAGGAATTATAAAGATATCAAGGGTGAAGGGGTGCCGGAATATTTAAAAGACGGTGTGATTAAAAGCAACAAATGGAAAAAAATGGTGGCAAGGTTCAGATGTGGCAACGAGGAGTTAGGGAACAAATATTGGAAGGAAGAACCAGAAAAGTTGTGCAGGCTATGTGGTGAAGAAACGGATGATCTGAACCACATGAGAAAGAGATGCAGGGAACTAAGAGAAGAGGTGAGGAAAACAGTGGATATCTTAGATGAAAACGGAAAAGGAGCGGAATGGATGGAGGAAGTATGGAGCAGGAGGAAAAAGTTAAGGGGGGAGAAGGGATAAGAAAATGTAATATATATGTAATGTAATAACACGACCAAATTTGTAAGCCAAATGGCAATGAATAAAGTTAAACTTATATAGAAGAGGGAAAAACGACTTTAAGCGGAGACAACATGCGCTCTGATGAAAGAAGCGACTTTAAGCGGGGATAACCCGCTAATCGAGCGGGATTCCTTCCTATTATTTATTTACAATCGGAAAACTGGTACTTAATACAATCCTAATAATAATAAACAAAAATAAATCAGTCTTAATAGTAACAACGGTTCGTTACAGTATTTACTTCCTGACGTGATCATATTTTCGCACATTCGAGCCTAGGTAGATACACATATCGTTGAATAAACTTCCTTCTAGGGTCGATGAATATCACTTCTATGATGAGCAAACGATTAGACATGTAGTGTGTACCCTTAAAGCAGATAAGTCTCCGTCCAATCCCTGAAAAACCTTGCATAGCAGCGGAACGTAATAGTAGGAGTAGGATTATTCCATGGATCTCTGACGTAACTGTGTGAAATCTACACGTGAGGCTATTAGTTAGAACAACACAAGCCTTGTTCGGTCATAAGCGTGCAAGTAGGGACTTGTTCCTCCAGCGTAATTACCGTTGAACCCAGCAGACAGTACGGAGATCCAAACACGCCAAGATTCTAAAACAATTCGTGTATCTAATCCTATAAAACAACCAGTAATTTACCCATCTATCGTTTATCTGATCAGGTAATGGGCGAGCTGGTCTAGCGTTACGTAAATGAATCGATGGGGACTCGTCTAACGATAACGTCGGTCTAACCGGACATGGCTTTGATGCCCCATCTGTTGGTTCTTGTAGTCCCCGAGAGTTAATCTCACGTTATTCAACAAGTTTGCATGGGGTGGGGGAAAATTCATCTCTCTAGTCTCGGATATTAGTAAAATGCACCCGCAAACGTGGTCCTGGTTAAACTCGGCAATATAATACGGCTGAATAATATTGTATCGTGCTCGGTACGTGAGAATGTCCGTAACTAGTTCCTATGATATTAGAATCTATCGACAACCACCAAAATGGTGAGTCATGTTCTTATTGGTTTCTGGTTACAATCGCACTTTACCAATAATCTTTAACCACGCCTCTTTTTTCAATCTTAACCATTGATGGCAATTAGTTACTTTGTCATGATTTGCAGAATTTGACTAAGCGACGATGTTTGTATTTTCCGTATAATTTCCGACCGTGACAGCCTCCAACCTCACACATTTTTTTAGTCCAATGATTAATGGAAAACAAGAAGGAAGAATTTGCGGTTACGGTCCCCCAATATCTTTTTACTTAAACGACGATCCACATTTGGCCGATGCGCTGACCTCTATTTTCGACTTGCTGGCTTACAATTACAGAGCGGCTGGCATCTATATACAAAGACTCGGCTTTATACAAACGTTCTTTTCGCAAGATTCCGACACCAAAGCGTGGACCATTGAAATCGAAAGAGGTATAGGTTTTTTTTATGTCAATAACGTTGTAACTGTTTGCTGATAGAGTTGGAGAAGTTCCGTAGTTGGTGCAACCGATACCACGACGAACTCATTACGGTCGCTAGTATTGTGGATTTGCAACCCATGGGCATTTTGTATTTGCAAAACAAAATACTTAAAGAACTACTCGTGCCGGAGCCTAAACGCCTGATAAATGTACTTCAAAGTACTATGCCAAGAATTGGTAACAATCGAGTTAATCAATTGTTGGAAGAAGCCGAAGAGGCTCAGTTATACTTGGAAGTACCGCCGACTACTACTTTAGAAATAGTGGATTACTTAGTCTTCGTCGAGAAAATCATGATACGAATGGACGATATAGAGGGTGATCTAGAATACTGCAAAGAATTGTACGACATAATGGAGGAATTCCAGGTACCTGTTGAATCGGAACAATTATCAAATTATTTGGGTTTAGGCTTGACGGTTGGTAATTTGAGAAATTTAGTGGATAAAAAGAACGAAGACCGAACGAATTTAATTAAGAAACTTAACGAGAATTTAAACAAAGATATAAGTGCATTGATCTCACAAGTCGGGTGCATCAAAGACGAGTGTTTGGTAAGTGCGCAAATAATGTTTCGAGCAACTACGATTGAGTTTTAGGAACCTTGGCTATATGACATTGAATCTAATGCACAAGAAGTAACCGTTTTTCTCAACGGTCTTTACGAACAATTAGTTCAATGCCAAAAGAAAGCAGGCGAATTTAAGTCTTATCAAAAACAATTTAGGGTAATTTTGCAACCGGTTTTCTTCGCAGTTTAATTTTTTTCCCGCAGATGGAGGTGACTCGGTTTGATCTTTTGGACGACGTCATGAACGACTTAAAATTACGCATGCTGCTTTGGGAAAGTTTAGACTCGTGGTTTAAAACCGTAGATTCGTGGTACACTGCCGATTTCCAAACTTTGAACACAGACGATATGAATTTGTTCACGGCTAAAATGGTAAAAAACATTCTGCAGCTCGAGAAGGGGTTACCTAGAAATTTAATCGTTCCGAAATTGAAAGACGCCGTTGAGTTAATGAAGGATAAATTGCCAGTTGTGGTGTATTTAAGGAATCCGGCTTTGCGGCAAAGGCACTGGTTGAAAATCGAAAACGTGTTAAATCACAAGTTTAAAGCTGAAGAAATGGTCACGCTGGAATTGTTTGAGCATTTACATGTTTTTAACTACAGCGAAGAACTTATGGAGTTATCGGGACAGGCTAGTAGTGAAGCTGGGCTCGAATTGTTATTGAAGAAAATCGAGGAGGGATGGAAAACGGTCGAGTTTTCAGTTGTGCCTCATCGCGATGCGAAGGATGTGTTTATTTTGGGGTCGTTGGAGGAAGTCCAAGCCGTGTTAGACGACAGCAATATAAACATCGCCACTATAGCGAGTTCGCGTAATGTTGGTCCCATTAAACCGCGAGTCGACGAGTGGGCCGCTAAGCTGGAGCTCTTCTCCAAAACATTGGTACGTTTAAAACCCAAATTTACCCAACTAATAGTTGTTTTTGTAGGATGAATGGCAGCTGTGCCAACAGAGTTGGGTGTACTTGGAAATAATATTCTCAGCCCCTGACATACAAAGGCAGCTTCCCACCGAGGCAAAGATGTTTTTAATAGTCGACAAATCCTGGAAGGAAATTATGAGACGCACGGCTAAAGCACGTATTTAACCAAGCTCGAACAAAGCATTCAATTTTGTTTTTTTTTTCAGATGCCGTTGGCAATGGAAGCGGCAACGTTTCCCAATTTGTACAAGACATTTTTGAAGAACAACATGCTTCTAGAACAAATTATGAAGTGCTTGGAGTCGTATTTAGAAACCAAACGAATGGCGTTTCCCCGCTTTTATTTCCTATCCAACGAAGAATTATTGGATATTTTGGCGCAGACCCGAAATCCTTTCGCCGTTCAACCGCATTTGCGCAAATGCTTTGACGCCATTGCCAAATTAGAGTTTGGCACCAAATTAGCCGACGAAGAAGGAGAAGAAGGAGAGGAGCATAAAACGCAAGAAGTTATACAAACAACCGACATCATTGCGATGATTAGTCCTGAAGGTGAGCGCGTCGAGTTGGGCAAAGGCTTAAAAGCGCGCGGCAACGTGGAAGACTGGCTGGGAAAAGTGGAAGAATCGATGTTTGTGTCTTTACGAAAACGCATGAAACAATCGCTGGGACATTATTTTGAAGTGGCTCGGGAAAAATGGGTCTGTTGTCATCCAAATCAAATAGTTTTGGCTATGTCGCAAGTGATGTGGGCCAGAGATGTTCACCAAATTTTAGACGGACACAATACGGACAAAGTAAACGGCCTTCCGAATTTTGAAAAGAAGTGCATCCAAGTGCGTGCAAAATATCTCAAGTTTGGTCTTGATTCGTTTCTGTTTTAGAACTTAAATAAACTTGCCGGCTTGGTTCGGTTGGATTTGCCTTCAGTTGTTCGCAAAATTTTAATCGCTTTGATCACTATCGACGTGCACGCGCGCGATACCATCAGCAGTATGGCAAGAAATAAAGTTCAGTCCACGTAAGTTGTTACTGAAAATTAATTTTGGTTCCAGTAGTGTGTTTCAGGATCGATTTTGAGTGGTTGAAAATGTTGCGGTATTACTGGTTGGAGAGTATTGATAATTGTGTAACGCGGATGTCAAGTGCGGAGCTGCTATATGGTTACGAGTATTTAGGAGCTGGTGGTGTATTGGTTATCACTCCTCTCACTGATAAATGCTACTTGTGTCTAATGGGCGCTTTGCAACTAGATTTAGGTATAAAGTTTTTTAAGGTTGGCTTTGTAGTTACGTGTTCTGGCTATAGGTGGCGCTCCAGCGGGACCGGCCGGCACCGGCAAAACTGAAACCACCAAAGACTTAGCAAAATCACTCGCGATACAGTGCGTGGTATTTAATTGCTCGGAAGGTTTGGACTATAAGATGATGGGTCGCTTCTTTGCCGGTTTGGCGCAATCGGGCGCTTGGTGTTGCTTCGACGAGTTCAACCGTATCGACATCGAAGTACTCTCCGTCATTGCGCAACAATTAATAACTATCCGAAACGCTAAGTTAGCCAAAGTAGCACGATTTATGTTTGAAGGGCGTGAGATCAAGTTGATAACGAGATGTGCCGCTTTTATAACCATGAATCCCGGTTACGCTGGACGAACGGAGTTACCAGATAATTTAAAGGCGTTGTTTAGACCTGTGTCTATGATGGTACCGGATTATGGTACGTGTCTCGTGGTGTTCGTTTCAAAAGTAACAAATTCGACTTTGCAGCGTTAATTGCCGAAGTCACTCTGTATTCTGAAGGTTTCGAATCGTCAAAGATTTTATCGTACAAAATGGTGCAAATGTACAAGTTGTGCAGCGAGCAGTTGTCGTTGCAGGATCATTACGATTTTGGTATGAGGGCGGTGAAAAGTGTCTTGGTCATGGCGGGCGCTCTTAAACGAGCATCGCCGGATCGTAACGAAGAGGTTGTACTTATCTGCGCTTTGAGGGATAGCAATTTGCCCAAGTTCTTGACCGACGATGCGGTTTTGTTTCAGGTATTTTATTACTTGTTATCACTTTTGGTTGATTCGTTACTACGCTAACCCGTCTAGTGAGTTTACACAATCTAACTGTTCTAGAGCTCTGCCAGTAAGGACATTCTCTTTCATGTTCAATAGCACAAACGTCCAATTGTTGTCCGGGATATGGGAATTTGTTGATTGTTAACTTGAATGTATCCATTCTAATTTAAGTTCCGTAGAAGAATGCCTTTTTTGCTGAAACCCTGACTCCCGACCACGTTCAAGACGCCTAACGGTGTATGTGGCCAACGACCGACCCAAACGACATGATATAGTCCCGATATTTGGGTTTGGTCTAAAACGCCGACACCAAGCACTACTTGCCATTTTTAACGTGTTTGGCAGTATGGAAGTCGGCGTTTAGAGCGATAGATTGATTCTGTTTTGAGCAGTCACCTAAGCACCCCATTTCCAAAGTGATAGGGCGACAGCGCCTCATTGTCTCAGAGCCGTCGGAATAGAATCAAAAGAAATTTTATCCAATGCAGTTTTTGGCATCCTGTATCCCGCTCCTAAATCAATATGTAACTTTACTGTGCCTTTTATGCTGACTCCAGTTTACCCTGGTTGTCTTCCTGCAAGATGAAAAATTGTTCTATTTTATTCTGAGATCAGCCCTGTTGAATAGTTTCTTTCCTCAGAGAGGAGCGTTTCCAATTCCACGAAACTGTAACCATTCGTGCTGGATTTCTTCAAGATATTGATCATCAGTTCTAACTTCACTTGAGTTTGTATTCTGGCTTTAAAGTTGCAAGTTCCTGGATCTGCGCCTGCTCCGTCGACGACCTCTCACTAAACTGCTTCTGGTGACTTGTGCTTTGTCCCAACTGATTCAGTGTCACGAAGATTCAAGTTCCCTCTTTTCCTTGTTACTGAAAGTATTCCGTGGAAGAGATTTTGTTTCGGTAGTTGGCCCAAGTCACGGATTTTTTAGTTAAACAACAAGAAAGTGCCACCGTGACTACATGAAGGACAGTCGTGGCGGCAAATCCTGATTTACATATTATAGACCCATCTTTTCTTCCAGGGCATATTAAGCGATCTTTTTCCGGGAGTGACTCTTCCAGTACAAGACTACGGCGACTTTCAAGTCACGATCGAGGACTGCCTACTAATGCAGGGTTTACAAATAGAAGAGGCGATGATTAAGAAGGTGATCCAGTTGTACGAGACGATGCTCGTGCGATGGGGAGTGATGCTGGTCGGGCCAACCGGAGGAGGAAAAACTTCTATACTTAATGTAACTATAATGGTACTATGTGTCAAGTTGTAACGTTTAAAATCCAGACCCTACGAATGGCTTTAGAAAAAATGCACGAGGATGGTGTTCCGGGACATTACTTCGTGCCAGTTCATACTTATATCATGAACCCGAAGGCTGTAACGGCTGGGGAGTTGTACGGTGAGGTGAATCCTTTTACGCTTGAGTGGAGAGATGGGCTCATGGGTATTATGGTTAGAGCTGCTGTTCAGGTATAAGTCTGTAAATTAAGAATTTTTTTTTGAAGAAATGTTACCTAGAGCACAAACACTGATCACCAATGGGTTATTTGCGATGGACCCGTCGATGCCGTTTGGATAGAGAATCTTAACACAGTTTTAGACGACAACAAAATGCTGTGCTTGGCAAATTCCGAACGAATTAAGTTAACACCGTACGTCCACATGGTTTTTGAGGTTCAAGATTTATCGCAAGCTTCTCCAGCGACTGTAAGCAGGTAAGAATCGATCACGAACTTTAGCAACAGTTAATTATATACTAAAGGTGTGGTATGGTCTACGTCGACCCGGACGAGTTAAAATGGATGCCGTACGTCAAATCGTGGCTTGCGAGAGTTAACGAAAAGTACTTACTGCCCGAAATGAAAGAAAACGTTCTAATTTTATTTGAGCACTCAGTCGAAAATGGATTCGTCTTTATGAAAAGAAATTGTCAACATGCGATTGCACAGGTGGGTAAATCGACGCAACGCCGATGTAAGTAATTTCGTATGTATGGTTAACAGGTCGAGGTTAGCAAAGCGACCATGATTTGCAAATTGTTTGAGAGCATCATTTACATTCCCGGCATGATGGATAAAATCGGCGAAAAAAAGAAGGTACAGGTTTTTGTGTGCCAGATTTATATTTTGAGCTATCTTTGGGGCGCCGGAGGAAATCTATTAGACGCGGCTCGAGAAAAGTTTGAGACTTTCGTTCATGAGCAATTTGATGATCACCCAGATGCAAAGTAAGTATCTCTACGTCATGTTTCGAGTTCTTTGCGTATAAGATATTAGTACAAATTCGTAATGGTAAGTAGGTCAACACAAACACATCTGTCAATCGAACATATTTAAACAAATCCTGTTTTGTAAAAACACCCTGGCTAAAAATAACCACCGATCCAACACCGACTCTTCAAGAGTAATCCATGTATTTCATTCCTTAAAGCCGAAATAACCTACAAAATAATCTCATTCGAACAGCTGCGCGTTGTCCGCGTGACTGTAAATCATATCTTGGTGAACGTCTGTTACGAAAATTTACTCGTAACTTAAATGCAGGGGACTAGCTCAGTATAATTCGGCGAGTGGATCGCAGGTCTCGGTGTGCCGATCATAAAGTAATTTAAAAAGGCGCCAATACGGTTGGAACCTAGTAATGAAAGATACCGTTTAAATCTATCCGACACTAAAGGAGAACAAATGGCAAAACTCAGGTTATAACAATAGAGTCGTTTTGATCACGCCGTCGATGCTATTTAGTCAACATAAGCTCTGCCCAATTCCATGTGTCAAAGGCCGAGTTTATGTCTAGTCCTAGTGTAGTAGCTTGTATTCATTTCGCTTTCACAACGCTTCAGGTGTAAAAACGTCTGTGTATATCCGATATCAGTTTCTGGGTGAGAGCGGTACTAATCGAAGCGGTAGTGGATGAAATTCGTGCATATAGAGAAAGTCTGTAAATGCGACACGTTTTGATAAGGGTGTGATAATCCAAACGTTATTACACAGGACCCGTTCTGCTTAATTGACAGGACTTAGAGTATACGGTTGTTGGACAAAATTTTGGTAACGCTAGCTCGTCAAAAACCAGAAACATACACCTAACTACACACTTATAAAGATGTACCCTTATTCTGCAATTACAGACTACCTACTGGATGCAATCTATGGGAATTGTTCCCGAGCAAAGAAACCCATCGCCTTGAAGGTTGGATGCGTATCATACCTGCGTTTACTTACAACAAAGAAACGCCCTTTTTCGAAATGCTAGTTCCGACAATCGACACTTGCCGATTCGGGTACGTCATGAACAGGCTGGTCAACGTAAACTATCCCGTGTTATTTACCGGAGACACAGGTAAACGACCAAAACTACACCAACAACTACTATGATCCGTTTTAGGTGTGGGAAAATCCGTCATTGCCAAAGAAGTTCTTAACGGATTATTTGAAACCGGGCTTTGGGTACCGATTACTCTAAACTTTTCTGCACAAACGAGTAGCTTACGAACGCAAGAAATGCTCGAAGCAAAATTAGATAAACGTAAAAAGACGTTGTTGGGTGCACCCATTGGTAAAAAAGTTGTAGTTTTTGTTGACGACGTCAATATGCCTAAACTAGAAAAGTACGGGGCCCAACCTCCGATTGAGCTATTAAGACAATTTCTGGACTATGGCGGGTTGTACGATAGAGAGAAACTATTTTGGAAATCAATCCAAGATGTTGTTATAACAGCTGCGTGCGCGCCTCCTGGTGGTGGGCGCAATCCCTTAACTCCGCGATTTGTACGACACTTTGGCATGATGCTGATTCCTCCTCCAAACGAATTCTCTTTAAAGGCTATATTCAAAGCAATAATGAGAGGTTTCCTTTTTGAATTTGCCAATCCTGTGCGTGATTTGGCCGATTCTATGGTTAACGCGGCTGTGGAAATCTACGACAGAATTGCCGTAGATCTCCTTCCGACACCTGCTAAGTCTCACTACGTTTTTAACTTGCGCGATTTGTCCAAATGTGTGCAAGGCGTTTTACAAGCCGATGCTGGTTCTTTGCGAGAAGGCATACAAATGATGAA
Source organism: Aquatica leii (assembly GCA_035610365.1). NCBI lineage: Eukaryota > Metazoa > Arthropoda > Insecta > Coleoptera > Lampyridae > Aquatica > Aquatica leii. The sequence continues at coordinate 15,252,002 of CM069438.1, forward strand.
ACTTTTTTACCACGAGTGTTTACGCGTATTCCACGATCGTTTAATCAACGAAGAAGATAAATCGTACTTTTACTATTTGATGAGAGACGTCTGCAACCGTTCGTTCGGAAACCAAGTTCTGCAATTGCCGGACGAACCTGTAATACGCAATCCGCCTTTTCTACTATTTGGAGATTTCTTGGTGTTCGGTGCTAATCGCGAAGATCGTATTTACGAAGAGTTTGTGGATGTGAACAAACTGAAAAATATCTTGCAGGTCGGTTTTTGTTTTTTTTTAAATGTTGGTCATCGGTTTCTTTGTTTTTAGGATTATTTAGACGACTATAACTTGTCGACGTCGAAGGAAATGCATTTGATATTTTTTATGGACGCTATAGAGCACTCGTGCCGATTGGCACGGATTTTACGATCTGAAAGAGGTAATGGATTGTTGGTTGGCGTTGGTGGTATGGGCAAACAAAGTTTAACTCGTTTAGCGTCACACGTCAACGCTTACAAGTAAGTATTTATGTATAACATCAGAGGCTTTAACCGTCTGAATCTATAGTATTTAATATTTTCACAATTTCGGTCACTGCCATCAAGATGTAAGCATTTGTAAATTTGACTTTTACTACTAGTTTAACTTCACTTGTCCACCTGAGTGTTACAAAGTGATTCATGTTCCTCTATTTACAATTTTACCCCCTCCCTTTTTTTCTTACATTTACATTACATTCCTTTTCTTTTTCCTCCTTTCCTTTTAGTTGTTTCCTCCTTCTCCATACTTCTTCCATCCGCTCCGCTCCTTTTCTGTTTTCTTCTAAGATTTCCTCTACTTTCTTAACATCTTCACTTAACTCCCTGCATTCATTCATCATGTGCTTAAGGTCCTTCGTCTCTTCTCCACATAGTCTGCACATCTTTTCTTCCTTTTTTCTACATTATTTATTTTCTAACTCTTCGTTCCCACATCTAAACCTTGCTATCATTTTTTTCTTCTTGCTTTGGTTTTCTTTCCCCTTTAGAAATTCTGGAGCCCCTTCTCCCTTGCTATTCTTATAATTCACATTATATCTGGCCTCTTTTATCTTTGTCCATCTTTCCTGCTTTTATATGTCCCTTTCTCTCCTTATTATTTCCTCTCTTACTCCTACTCCCTCTTCCCTTAATCTCTCTACTTCTTCTCTCGCGTACCCGTTTCTTTTATAGTATTCTTCTCTGCCCGTAGTTCACTTTTCCTCCCTTTATCTCTTTCCAACATTCCTGTAGTATTTTGCATTCGGTTCTTTCCTTCAGTTCTTCCTCATATTTTATAGCTCCTGCCTCTACTCTTATTTTTTCTGCCTACACTTCCTCTCTTATAATAAACCACGGTGCTTCTCTATCTAGCCCTAATACCAATTTTCAGTATTTTTCTTGTATCCCTTCTACCCCTTTATACCCCCATGAACCTGCTTCCTTTCCTCACTCTTTCCTGTATGTGTTCCCCCTCCTTATTATCCTGCTTCATCGTGTAACCCAAGTATGTGAATTCCTTCATCTGCTGCACTTCTTCCTCCCTCCATTTCCTCTCCTCTCTTAGTCTTTTCCTCCCTCCTTTTCTAAATACCATTCATTTCCTTTTCCTCCTTAGCCACCAACACTATGTTATCCGCATACGCCAACGACCACACCTTCACTTTCCTTACTACTATCCCTCCTATCTGTTGTCTTCTTTCTCATCTTCTCCAAATCCCCCGTATATACTGCAAAGAGGTTTAGGCTCAGTGGGCATTCCTGTCTCAATCCGTTGCTTGTAATGAATTTCTCGCTCTCTTCTCCATTCACTTTTACTCTGCTTGTTTCTTCGTAAATTTCCTCCATTCCTTCTATTAATCTTTAATTTATTTTTTTTCTCCTTGCGTATTTCCACAGCTTTTTCCTGTTTATTCTGACAAAAGGGGCTTTTATATCTACGAACAGTGCCACCATTTCTCCCCTTTTTTTCTCTAGCTCTCTATTCGCGAAGTGTTTCAGTATATATGTATAATATATGTTGTCTATTACTCTTCTTCCCTTTCTGAATCCCGCTTGTCCGTCTGGTACTAAACTCCTTTCTTCTATTTCCTTCTGCAGTCTTCCTTGTAGCACTGTCGCATATAATTTGTATGCCGCACTTAATAATATCACCCCTCAGTAAATATTCACTTCTTTTCTGTCTCCTTTTCTGTGTATCGGGTATATTATTCCCACTCTCCATCTCTCCGGGAATTCTTCTCCTTTCCATATTTTATTTACTATTTCCGTCATCTTTTTTGCTACATTTTCTTTCCCGTATACCCACTCTTCGCCTTGTATCCCATCTTCTCCTGCCGCCTTCCCTTTTTTTACCTTCTTTATTGCCTCTATTACTTCGTTTTCGTATATTCTATCTCTATCTCCTTCTTCCAGTCTTATTACTACTTTTCTTTGCCTTTCTTCTTCCCCCCTCCCAGCCGGTTCCTAATATATCTCTTATTCTTTTATTGGTATTCCCTTTGTCGTCCATTTTCTCTTTCTTTCTTTCTTTAGGTATTTCCATACCTCTTGTTCCGTTTTTATTCGTTTGATCTGATCGTCTTGTTTCTTTTGTTTTCTTTCTTCTTTTTCTTGCATGTTTCCTTGTAGATTTTTACTGCTTTATATTCTTCTTTTTCTTTGTTTCCTTTTTTCCAGTGTCTTAATGCTCTTATTGCCTTTTTTTGTCTCCTTGCATTCTCTAACTTACCATTTCTTCCATTCTGTTTTTTCCCCTTTCTTTTTCTAAATCTGCCTTTCTCTGTTGCTTTCTCTATCATCTCTCTTATTTCCTCCACACTGTCTTGTAATCCCTTCCTTACCCATACCATTTCCCTATTCTCTCTTTATATCTCTTTATACCCTCTTCGGTCCACATTTTTTTCGTTATGTACTTCTCATCTTTTTATTTCTCTTCTCTTTCTTCCATTGTCAATTCCAGTAATTGGTGGTCTGACACCACCCTTTCTCCCACATTAAATATCTTCACCTTTTCTCCAGCCTCTTCATTTGTCATTACAAAATCTATTATTGATTCTCCCCTTCCTCCTATGCACGTATACTCCCACATTCCTTTTTCTTCTCCGTTCCCATTCATTATTTCCCATCTCCTTTCTTTGCACATTTCCAGCACTTTTTCTCCCTCTTTATTTATCACTTTGTCCTTTGTTTATCTCTTTCCCGTCCCTTTCCTTTTTTGTATTCCTCCTCTGCCCCTATTCTACGTTAAAGTCCTCTCCTAATATTATTAATCCCTCCTCCCTTCCTTCTATCATCTCTTCAATGTTCTTTCTTGTCTTTTTCATTCTTTTGCTATAAACCGTCGCTATTTTAATTTTTGTTTTCCCCACTTCCTTTCTACAATTCCTCTTCTCAGTTGCACTTTCTTGTTCTCTTCCTGACCCAATTATTTACTTCTTATTCCCGTTATTATACCCCCCTTTGCTCTCCCTTTACTCTCTCTTTCTGCATGTGAAGAGTTTAGGCTCTCCGTTGCCCATACCCGATATTTCGATGTTTATTTTTTGGGCAGGTTTGCCTATCAGCTGGGCGGCTTCTTCGGTAATCAACGATACTTGAGACCCTAAATCGATGTTTTAATTATTACTGTTGCTAAGAGTACCGTGGCTTCCTGGTTTCTTGCGTGATTAGCTGTTATGTTTTCTGATATTAAATTTTTGTCTGCCTTCTTCATTTGTTTGGAGAATACCCTTATTATAAGCAATTTTTTTGTCTTCCTCTTGATTTCGTTGCCATCTTAGCATGCTTTTTGAACGGTAATTGTTAAAAAACGTTTTCTTATTTTCTTCTTGGGTACTTTGCCATCTTAATGAGTTGGGAGAATACTGCTTCTTCTTTTTTTTCAGATATTGCTTTTAATGATTGAAATCTGGCTCGCCAAAATTCCTATAAACTCTTGAACTTCGTGTGGGTCTGATATGGCTTGCTCATCAAGTTTGTTCGTTTCTTAATCCCATTATTACACGTATAACTAACGGTCCCCATGAATCACTTAGTGTGCCTAGATTTTTTATTGCTTCTAGACACTCTAACGTTAAGTCATGTATTAGTTTGATTTTTTCAGCTGATTCATAACTAACCATCGGTAGATCCAGAATTTTGTCAATTTTCTTAAGAAGAGGCCATGCTGTTTCATAATTGGCTTCTGTTATTTGAAGATGTTGGATGATTCTACTAGGTTCATCACGATTTTTAGATACTGTATTTTTTTGGTATTGAAAAAGCCGGAATTAGTGTGAACAATTTTGTTAAATAAGTCGTGGAAATTTGGCCAATTTTCGTAACCTCCATCGAAGATAGGAATTCGCATTTTGGGTAGCAAAACATTTCCATCGCATTCAGTGATGCAGCATTGTATTAGTGCAGATATTTGATATTTTGGGAGGTATTCTTCCACTTCTTCGTATTTGTTGTAAAATGCAGTAACTGAATTTTGTCGTGATTGTTTTGGATTTTTTCCCATATTATTTTAAGCTTCTCTCTTGTATCTTCAATATGTTTTTCTGTGTTTCTTGAGAAGGAACTTGTTGATTAAAAGTTTGCTTACTTCTTTTCCCAATTTTTCTTGCTGGAGGGCGATTTCGTTTACTTCTTCCATTTTGTTTTCTTGAATTGGCGGATGAAACACTACTAGAGGACCCTCTACAAAACCTGTGGAGTCTTAATGGCGTAGTGTAAGATGATCTTAGTTTTCTTTTAAAACACTACTATAGGGCAGACTCGCCCCCTACCAAGCCTTTAGCGGCTCGAAGGACCACGTATATTATCTGCACTGGTGGCAGTCTAATACGTTGTGGAGTAAAAGCAGTGGTTCTGTTAATACTAGGTTTTATTTTGAATTTGTACTTTTCATATACAAAAAATTATTGCTATGAAAATAAATATTTTATTATTTGTAAATTTGACCTTTAGGTAAACACTGTCCAAGTCCCAGGTCATTTTGAAACTTCTTTGTATTGAATGCCATTTTTGTTTAACATGTACGGATTTTGGAGTAGAGAACTACAACATTAGCATGTTCTAACCTCAAAAAATTCTAAATGTTTCCTTGCAGATGCTTCCAAATTGAGTTGACTAGGAACTACGATCACAGCACGTTTTTTGAAGATTTGAGGAAGTTGTATTTTAGCGCAGGCGCAGTCAACGAAAACATGGTGTTCCTTTTCACAGACACCCAAATAGTGCAAGAAGAATTTTTAGAAGACATCAACAATATATTGAATTCAGGTAAAATAGATCAAAGTGGTCTAAGTATAATTTTACGGGTCTTTTAGGCGAGGTGCCTAATTTATTTGAATCGGACGAGCTGGAGAGGGTAATAATTGCCAGTAGGCCACCGGCTAAAGAAGCCGGAATCAGCGAGGGCAATCGCGATGGAATTTTCGATTTTTTCATTAGGAGAGTGCGCAGTAACCTTCATTTGTCATTGTGTATGAGTCCCGTCGGTGACGCGTTTCGGTGACCTTTACTTGTATTAATACGAAAAAAAAGCTTACTGTGACTTGTAGGCGGCGTTGTCGGATGTTTCCATCCCTAGTCAACTGTTGCAGCATCGACTGGTTTTCAAAATGGCCCGAGGAAGCGCTACTTTCAGTCGCAGAAAACAGTCTGAGAGAGTTGGGAAAACCGGAGCTGGTTGAAAAAATTGCCCTTATGTGCGTTAATATGCATAAGGTGCGTATTTGATAATTTGATCTGGCTTTGACTTTGTTCTTGCACAGACTGTAGAAGACATGACTGAGCGTTTTTACAATGAAATGAAGCGCCATTTTTACACGACCCCAAGCAGTTATTTGGAGTTACTGAAATTATACCAAACCATGTTGGACGTCAAAAAACAATTGATTCAAAAAACCAGTGACAGAATTGAAAACGGCTTACACGTAATCTTTTAACTTGTACATTTCCACCACTAAACTCTAGAATTCTAGAAAATCTATGAAACCAACGATGTGATTGATACAATGAAAGAGGAGTTAAGTGCTATGGAGCCGATATTGGCAGAAAAATCTGTTGCCATCGCTGAACTAATGGTTTCTTTAGCAATCCAACAGGAACAAGCCGATAAAGTGCGAGAACGAGTGAAAAAGGACGAAGATTCCGCCAAGGTTGGTGGTTTCTGTTTTATAGTAATCCGACTGAAACCATTATTTATAGAACAAAGCCGCCGATACGCAAGCGTTAGCTGATGACGCTCAGCGTGATTTAGATGTGGCCTTGCCCGCTATGGAAGCTGCCGAAAAAGCTCTAGAATCGCTCAACAAAAACGACATTAACGAAATGAAAGTGTTTCAAAAACCACCCGAACTGGTAAAATTCGTAATGGAGTCAGTGTGTCTGTTGCTTGGTGCCAAGTAAAACTTACCGAATTCTTCGATCTTTTGGTACACTTTTTGTTTGTAGGACAGATTGGGCTGCTGCCAAAACCGTCATGGGTGATGTGAATTTCTTAAAGAGACTACAAGAGTACGACAAAGATCACATACCTGAAATTATGTTGAAGAAACTGAAAGTTTATATCGAAAATAAAGACTTTATTCCTGAAAAAGTAGCTGCTGTGTCTAGAGCATGTAAGAGTTTGTGCATGTGGGTTAGAGCCATCGATACGTACGCTAAAGTCTATAAAGTAGTCGAGCCCAAAAAGCTACGGTAAGCGCTAATATTTTTACGATTCGGTACAAACACTTTGTTCGTAGCTTACAAGAAGCTGAGGTCGAGTTGAATCAGGTGATGGGAGTGTTGAGAGCTAAACAGAAAGAATTGGCCGATGTCGAAGCAATGATCGCTGCTCTAGAAGCACACTTTAATTCATCCGTAGCCGAGAAGCAGTATTTAGAGGATACTATGGCATTGACCGCGGCACGTTTAGTGCGAGCTGGAAAGTTGAATATTGCGTTAGGCGACGAACAGATACGTTGGGAAATTAGTGTGAAGGTGTTGATATCTTTTAAACGCGCTGAAATTACAACACGGACTTTTTCAGAACTTTGGTGTGCAATTGCGTAATTTAATTGGAGACGTTTTGATCGCCGCGGGTGGGGTGGCGTACATGGGGGCATTCACTAGCACATATCGTCGCGATTTAATTAATTACTGGTTAGAAAAGTGCAGCGAGTTGAATATTTCGCGATCGGATAATTTCAGGTAACTGTATTATCGACATTACGTCTCAAATCACTTGTTTTCTTTTCAGTTTAATAACAACATTGGCAGATCCGTATGATATTCGAAATTGGAACGCATGTGGCCTACCTAGAGACAACATATCGACGGAAAACGCCATTCTTGTTACCCAAGCGGGTAGATGGCCTCTCATGATTGACCCCCAAGAACAAGCCAACCGCTGGATCCGACAAATGGAAGGGCAGGAGTTGCGTATTACCAAGTTAACAGATGGAAACTTTTTGAGAATCTTAGAAGGCGCTATACGTTTAGGACTAGCGGTGCTTTTGGAAGAAGTTGGAGAAACTTTAGATCCTACCCTCGGACCGATATTGCTTAAACAAACGTTTGTGCAAGGAGGTCGATTGCTTATACGTCTAGGCGATTCGGATGTCGAGTACGATAACAATTTTCGTTTCTACATTACCACCAAGTTATCGAATCCGCACTATTTACCCGAAATTTGTATTCAGGTGACCATTGTCAACTTCACAGTTACTCCATCTGGATTAGAAGATCAACTTCTGGCGTAAGTCATAATTCATTTCGTTTTCGTTGCTCCAGTATTGTTCTTATTTGTTGCTCGCTACTCTAAGCCACGCCCCTTTATATTTATTTAGCCGAATCACACTCGGCTTGGGTACCTGCGATTTATTCTTTACTTACTTACCACTTACTTTCAAATCTCCGATGCTATTTGTTGAGTAACTTCTCAATGACTAAGTCGCGTTCTGATAAAAAAAAATTGTGCCACCATAGTGCTCGGTACAGTGTCATAAAGTTATTCTTGAAAAACTTATAATGTTGCTTTGCTAAAACTTCTGATAGACCTTGAACGAGTACCCCTTCAATGCAATAATCGGTTGCTACTCCCCTTTCAAAGTTACAACATTTTTCGGTTGACTCCCTTCACCACCACCTAATCAATGCCGTGGCGTTTTCTTTGTAATATGTCGACATTCTCACAAGCGCACTTTGGAACTCAAAATTTAGGTTTTCACACTGTGTCAAACTATCTTGACCGGTTACTATTCTCAAAGCCACGCCCCCTTTTGGTTATTACCTAGTCTTGGGCAACCGTAATTTTTTTTTTGTAATACGCCGACTTTGGCTGATGGCATTTTACACTTTCAGTGACGTAGTCCGTCTGGAACGCCCGGACTTTGAAAGACAACGAACCGAACTAATAATTCGAATCAACAACGACAAAGCTCAATTAAAAGGCATCGAAGACAAAATCCTTAGGCTGCTTTTCGCATCGGAAGGCAACATCTTGGACGACGAAGAATTGATCGAAACTTTAAACGAGAGCAAAGTAAGAACAACTAGTCGTTCTAACCAAAATTTTCAAAGCAACGATTTAGGAAACTTCCGCTGTCATCGCCGCCCGTCTCATCGAAACCGAAGCTACCGAAGAAAAAATTTCCATAGCCAGGGAAAAATATCGATGCGTCGCAACTAGAGGCTCTGTGATATACTTCGTTGTAGCTCAACTAGCTGAAATTGATCCAATGTACCAATTCTCCTTGAAATATTTCAATCAAGTAATAAATTACTTAACCATAATCTAGTTCTACTAATTCATTTTAGGTGTTTTGTAATGTGATTCAAATCAGCGAGAAGGACGACCATTTGCCCAACCGATTAGTGATTTTAAACAGAGAGATTACTATTTCGATGTACACGAACGTGTCTAGAGGCTTATTCGAACGTCACAAATTAGTCTTCAGTTTTATGATGTGCGTCGCTATACTTTTACAGCAAGGAGAGATCAGCGATTCTCAGTATAACTATCTGCTGAGAGGAGCTGTGGGAGCAAAACCACCGGCTGAGAAAAAACCAGACGTTATGCTGCTTTCGGATACCATGTGGGTGTCATCAAACTTTTTAGCAAGTACATTCGAATCTTTTAAACGTTTACCAGAAGAAGTTTTGTCTAAAATTTCCATTAAAATTGGAGAATTTGAACAAGTAATTGAGCTGGTTCCCAAACCGTCCAAAAGTAACACTGATTGGAATACGCATTTGGACGACTTTGAGAAACTGATGTTACTAAAGACGCTTCGCGAAGAAAAAGTAGTCTTTGCAATTACGGAATATGTGCGAATAAAATTGGGGCAGAAATTCGTGGAAAGTCCAGCTATTGGTCTTCAAGTTTTGTAAGTAAAAACGACCGACTAGTGTGGTCTATAAAGTTTTTCTCAAATAGATACCAAGACATATCAAACTCTATTCCGCTGGTGTTTGTACTGAGTTCAGGTTCTGATCCTTTTGGAGCGTTCCATAGGTTCGCGACCGATATGGGATTTAGAGAAAGGATCCAGTCAATATCTTTGGGTCAAGGCCAAGGCCCGGTCGCCGAAAAAATGATTGAAAATGGAAAACAACGCGGCGATTGGATATTTCTACAAAACTGTCACTTGGCCACGTCGTGGATGTTGCCGATGGAAAGGATAATACTTAAAATTGTTGAAGACCCATCGCAAGTGCATGCAGATTTTCGCTTGTATATGAGTTCAATGCCTTCGAGAACGTTTCCAGTTTCAGTTTTGCAAAATTCAGTCAAGGTGACTAACGAGCCGCCCAAAGGTCTACGAGCGAATGTGAAAAGGGCGTTGGTAGAAATGCTCGAAGTTTTTTTCGAGGATCATCGTAAGCTTGAAGGTATGTTCGATTTGAAGTAATGAGTAACGTTTCAGCTTTGGGCCAAGATTGGAGAGCCGTTATTTTTGGATTGTGTATGTTCCACGCCGTCATACAAGAAAGGAAGAAGTTTGGGGCGTTGGGCTGGAACATAGTTTATGAGTTTAATAACAGCGACAGAGAATTTGCGTTCAATACGCTCAAAATGTATTGCGAAATCGGATTTATTCCTTGGGACGCTTTGGAGTACATCACAGGTATGGCATAATGATTGGTTTTTTCTCGGTGTTTGATCTAAATTTTACGAATGTTGATAATAGACTGATTATAGCACTGTCCAAAACAGAAATTTTGTAGCATATGTCAACATTTTTTCACAGTCGAAGTGGGTGTGTCCTAAGAGTGGTTCAAGGTTAGACCATTACTACTTTTTTTTGTTGTCCAAAATGGGGGTGCTCTTAGTAGTAATTTCAAACGTTTTAATAACAAAAAACCGAGGTTTCCGGAAAAATGTAACTTTTTCGTTGTCAAAAGTGGTGGTGCTGCTGGGATTGATCAATCATTTCTAAGTCTTCTACAATTACCCCTTTTTCATGATCCAAAATGGGAGTGGTCCGGGAAAAAAGTTTCAAAGCCTACCATTACCACCGTTTTCGCCGTCTGTTCTCAGCATACTGATTATGGTTTCAATGTTGCGGTGTCTTTTAGTTATTCGTTTTTGTAAACGAGTCCACTAAAACTACTGTATTACAGGCGAAATTACATACGGTGGTCGCGTAACCGATTCTTGGGATTTGCGATGCTTGAAAACAATCCTAAAGGGATTCTTCTCTGCCCCAACGCTTGAACCCAATTATGTATATTCCAAATCCGGCGTTTACTACTGTCCCAAATTAGAGAAACTTCAAGAATATCGAGACTTTATTGACGAATTCCCGTCTATTGAAGAACCCGAAATTTTTGGAATGCACGAAAACGCCAATTTAGCCTACCAGGTTACACCGATATATACGAATTGTCTTTAACTAATGTGTGACAATTTCCAGATCAAAGAAACTCAAACGGTGATCAAAACCATAACGGACTGTCAACCAAGTGCTTCCGGCGGAGGAGGCGCTAAATCCAGCGACGAAATCGTATTCGAACTGGCTGAAGGTGTTATCCAAAGCATTCTCAGGAAAATATCTGTAGACAACGCCCATCCAAATTTATACAAAGTATGAGCAAAATTTCACTGAGTTTTTTTTTAATTTCCAGATTTGTTTTTACAGAGAGATAGAAAAGATCGCTTGCCGTCGTTGACCACAGTGCTGATGCAAGAGGTAGATCGATTTAACAAACTACTGACGCTGATTCACGGATCAATGAATAACTTGCAAAAAGCGATTAAAGGATTAGTTGTTATGTCCGATCAACTCGAAGAAGTTTTTAAAGCGTTTTTGAACAACCAGGTACCGCTCATGTGGTCGTCCAAATCGTACCCATCGCTCAAAAGTCTTGGTAGTTGGGTGCACGATTTAGAATTGCGCATCGATTTTATTAGTGTACGTATTTTGATTCTAAACGAACAAATAGAGTTTTTTTTTAAAATGCAGACTTGGGTAGACTGCTACCAGCCTCCGTCGTATTGGTTATCCGGGTTCTACTTCACCCAAGGATTTCTAACCGGTACTTTACAAACGCATGCTCGTAAATACGACTTGCCAATCGATCAATTGAAATACGATTTTTCCATACAGCCATATTTCGTTGAGCAGGAAGTGATTAGGCAAGCCCATTTGGAAGAAGGCAGAGAGGTTTGTATAACTTCCGCGGTAAGAATTTTGTCAGAACGGTTAGTTTAGGTTCATTCGGCGTACGGGAAAATTAATGTGCCGATAGATGGCGTGCTGATTCATGGTTTGTTCATGGATGCGGGACGATTTGATCACAAGATTATGAAGCTGGTCGATCCAAATCCAGGTAATATATTTTTTGGTTACAACCAAATTCTTATTGGTAAAACCTGAATTTTTTGAAGTCTCATTACTGAGTTTCATCGATCTAAGCATACAGTTGTCGCCATTTTTTAATTTGTTGAAGCTCTTTTTCTTAATTTTTTATTTCACTCAAATCTGTACTTGTTCCTGCGCTTATCTCATTCAAGAAAGTTTGGGTGTACACCCCCGATTCACCCCACACAACAACTGCACTGTCTGAAGGTTAAGCAACCTTCTCACATTAAGGGGCGGAGCCAACAAAATCACACCAAAGTAACGTGTTCTTAATTTTAGGCGAAATTAACCCACCATTGCCAGTAGTTCTACTACTGCCCGTGACGAAAATGCCAGAAAACGACCCCCGCTACGTTTGCCCGCTCTATAAAACCTCGGTACGTGCCGGAACTTTGTCGACCACCGGCCACAGCACCAATTTCGTCATAGCCGTCCTGATCCCATCGAACGAAAAACAAAGCTATTGGATTCTTAAAGGAACTGCCCTGTTAACGCAAGTTACCGATTAATTTAAAACTTAAGTATCGTTAATTTAAAACTTTTATTAATAAAATTGATTTATTTCAAATATTATATCTATTGATTTTCTTGTCAAATCCGCATGTGTATAAAGTGTTCTGGTACCAACCTAAACCTCGTGCAACGCCATCGTGATCGGCTTTTTTCAAAACGATTCGATAGCTATGCTCGGGTTCTAGAACCAACACTTTGGAGGTGTCGCCGCATACTGCTAAGTATCCGGAGTTGTTGAATTTTATGCGATGAATACTAGCGTCGAAACAATGGTGGTAACTCCTAAACTCCCTAGGTTGTCGAATATCGAAACTGTAGAGGTCCCCACCTTGACTACCAACGGTAACAAAGTCAGTCTGTTGGGGGTTCCACGCTATACTAGTTAAACCGGAAAACTCGTTCTGGTATAGCACTGCAAAGAAAGCTTTAGGTCTTAGTCCCTTAACAAAGAAAAAAAAATCACCTGTCGCTGGAATCATCATCCGAGTGTCCCAAATACAAGCCTTCCTATCTAAGCTAGCTGTTGCAAACAAGTAATCGTCGCTTGGTTTTACCGTGATCGATTTTACAGTGTTCGTGTGGACGTTTCTGAATAAGAGTTGTTAGATACAGCAGCAGGTAATTGGGGTTGTACTTACTTGTAATCTTCGAAAGGGTTTGCAACACTTTCGTTTTCTATATTCCAAATCGAAACGTTATTTCCTCCACAACTAACTACTTTTTCATGGTCCCACGCTGCTAATTGTTCGATGGGAGCGTTTGCGTTAAAAAAGTCTAAACATTTTAAAGAGGGTTCTTCGGTCATACTCAATAATCTCAGGTGGCTTGTGTCCTCAGCAAGAACTATCTGTAAGACGCTTTACAGTAGTTATTGATATTAGAGAGGAAAAAATAATCTAGGAGCCACAGAAACAATCGCAAAGTATGTAACCACAACCACAAAAAAAACTATTTTCCACTACAAAGGTACTAATATTTACTTCCTTAAAATACGAAAGTAAATTAGCCGCGCAATATTACTAACTACACATTGTGAACTAAACTTTTGATATTGTCATGGAAAGTAGTTTTTTTTCTTCTAAGAACAATGTTCTGTTTGAAGAGCTTCACGATTGTCTATTTTTCGCCGCGACTGGCTCAACTGACCCTCTTTTCGGTCAGTCAAAACCAGTGGTATCATCTTTTATCATTCAAAATTACAAACAGTGACCTTATTACGTTTCTTCTTCCAACGAACTCACTCTGAAGCGTTAGTCTTCGTTAGTTTTAAAATGCGTTTGAGTGTTAATTTCTTCTTTCAAATGATAGTCTTTATGGCTCTGCGAGAAACTTTAAATGTTTATAAGTTTCAGCCTTGAAGTCATAAATTGTTTAGTTTAGTAGGCCACATCTGAAAGACTTAACCTTCAACTGCCTTATGCATCAGTCTCATGTGAGAAGTTGTTCCCATTGCTCAACCAGGCGTATTAGCATGTTAATCTTGTTCCTCCAAAACATGCTGTTCATGACTCCGCCAAAAACTAACAGGTACTCCTTAATAACTTTTATTTCCGCTACAGCAAAAAGTTTCACAAGCGTTTATGCTTTAGCAGAGGCCTGTACTCATCAAGCGACCAATTTAATAAAATTAGCATTAGCTCCACAAGCCACATAATCACACTATCGAAGATAACAAGTGAAACTACACCAAAACTTAGCAACCAGTAATTTCAATAACGCTTTCGATTAAGATTACTTTACAACCCAAAGACCTTTTACAAACACACAAGGTTAAGTCAGACGTAAGCCCATTACGTTATTAGTAAAATCATTGTGATCCAATAGGAAGAAAAATAAGTAATTAAAACACGTACCTTTCTAGTGTTCGGAATAAAAACAGCATCAGAAATGGAAGTACCACTAATGTAATAATTCGAATATTTGTGCATAACCGCACCATCACCGTTTCCATATACAAACAACGTACTTTCCCAATATGCTCCGACAACATTTGAACATCCAACTAATACTTCATCTAAGGCAAAAAATGTTTAATTAAATAGGAACACACACACAAATGTGGTCATACCTTTATCGTTGGCATCAACAAAATATAAATGGTCGTAACAAACGGGGTCCTTGGAAGGCAATAAAACACGTTCTAAAGGCTTATTTGGAGGATACACAACCTCTACTTCAGTCATTTTTATATTATATTCAAACACATTCAAAAACTTTAGTTGATTGAGGTTAAATTTTGTTTGCTGTACGGTTATTACTGCACTCGCTCTTACACACACTGTTGCGCTAATACGTCTATCTCTTTTTCAAGCAAAATTATCGTTGAAATGACATTGGTTAAATCAATTCTCATTACTTAAATACTTTTTTAAATTTTAAATAAGAAATAAAAAATATAAATTAAATACAAATATATTGCAATTTATTAATTAAAATACAAACGTTTAAATTGTTTATTTTGCCAAATAATTAATTTATTTAGATTTATTGAAACATTAAAACAATTTACTTTCAACATTTCTTAACTTAACAATTTCTTTGAGAATTTTCTATCTTTATCGTTGGCGTTGGATTTTAACACTCAAATGAATTAAAAATTATCTTAGATTTACTATAATATTACTAATTTATTAGATGCAAGATAATTACCGAAATTGCTATACGATGAAATAAAATGGCGTATTTGATTAATAAGATGGCGGAAGTTTAGT
The DNA here is from genome assembly GCA_035610365.1 of Aquatica leii. Lineage (NCBI taxonomy): Eukaryota > Metazoa > Arthropoda > Insecta > Coleoptera > Lampyridae > Aquatica > Aquatica leii. The sequence goes on from CM069438.1 coordinate 15,267,063, forward strand.
GACATTGTTATGTTAAATCGTTTTATATAGGTTAGTGTATTGTATAAATTTTGTTCCGGAACACCCCCTTTAGAACATTCAGAACGTTAACGGTCATTCGTTTTGTTTTTTTCTTGACATACGGATATTAATTAATAAAAAAAGCATTTCCGCTCGATATAAGAAAGAATGTACATGAAGCCTAATATTCGTTGTATCGGCAAGCGGATCGCAAGTCTCGATGTGCCAATTCTACACTAAATTAAACAAGTAAATACCACCCAACACAGACCTTGTTTAAATCTATCGATCACTAAAAGGCACAAATTGAATTGAATTTGAATATATTTATTTCAAGAAAAGAGAATAATTGTTAAAACTAACAGAGAAAGATGTAGACCAGTACCAATTATAGATTCGTCGACTAATATAGTAATATCACAGCTATAATATTAATGTAGACCCTTTTGTTCAGGCAACCCACGATACAACTAATTATATTCAATTGCTAACAACTGTTATAAGTTGTTTAAATATAGATACTACTCGATCAAACTACTTTTACCACCTTACTATGCAGTCGCAAAATAAGTCAAGAATCGACTATGATTATGAATCGCAAAAAAAAGTAAAATATGAGTACAAAAACTTGCCAAACCGACACTTCTTCGTCAATCGTAGTTACTTTCACTATTCTTATTTATCTGATTTTAAACAAAACACTGCACTTGATATATAAACTTATGTTTGACGGTTAATGTTATTTGGTTTTTGGCTACGACTGCATTCAAACGATCGAAGAAACTTGACTGATATCACGTCAACATATTTAACGAAAATACAATAAAGTTACAAATGATATAAAGTTTCACGGAAACTAAATTTAAGTTAGTATGATCTAACGTTATTACATAAAATAAAGTTAATAAGCTGAAGGCTGACGGTTAATGAATACAATTGAATTTACATAAAGCAAAATTCTACGTTACTAATAAGTAGTACAATGGTAGTACGTACAAGGCTGGCGTAAATAAAGTAATAAATATAAACGCAAAAAGATATACGCTATAGGTACTAAGTAATGTCTTCTTTTGTCCCTTCTGATTACATTAAATGAGGAGGACTCCATAAGTTATATACATATCCCGAAAATAGCCGGGTACAAAGGAAACGTCGCGTAATTTACCTTAAACGCCGAATCCAATTAATACATGGAATATACGTTTTCCTTAGCACATTCGAAGTCGTAAAATAGCACTAGATAAACGAATATTTACAGCCATTACGAGCCAGTAAGAAGCCTGTTAGTTGCTGTAACCCCCACCTGTAAAGTGAAATGACAATCATTGGCGTCTTTAGACAGTGCGGTCGTTAGAATAAATATTTTTGATGAATACAAAATAAAGACATGTAACAGATGCATTGATTTAATTTCATATGCGGTGCTTGTGGGGGTTGTCTCGGGTGATTTTTTTGATTTTCTCGTAATTATCGTAGTGACTTGGGCCACCGCCATGTGTATAGTCTTTTTGAAAACTGTGAATGTCGAGTCTATAATTTGTAATCACGTATGACTGGAGACGTTGGTTACTTACATTAATTTCCAGGCGTAATTTGGGGTCAAGTCGAAGTGTTTGGGCGATGGATGATTAACTTGAGGATACACATGCGATGTTATAAGTGACAGTTATTGATGATGATTGAATTATTCAATCATCAATCATTCACTTCTAGCAATTTTAGGAGACGATTTAAGTATACCAATAGCTATTAGCATGACTGGACAATCGTGAGTACAATTTCTTTTTTATCTATTCATTTATGTAATTGTCGAACGCAAATACGTACTACTTAGATATATATGTAATTACGACTATAATGCGGATTTATTTGTGTCATAGTTGCACACGTCGGTGTCGGTTGTCGGTTGTCCTTCACGTGGACACGGCTTACGATTCCGCGAGAAACCGGTGATTTAAGCTCTACGAGGACAGGTAAGATAATGCGATGTATTTAAAACGGGCCTGATTACTTCAATAGTACTTATTTTGTGCTAAAGACCATTTCTCCAATTGTGTGTCGATATGGGTGGCAGCGCAAGATATAATCGTGGCTTTGTTTTACAAAGGTCTGGGAAAAATTATCTTTGATAACCTGAAAGAGATCTTACAATTTAAGGATCTTCTGGACACGTTCATCTATAGTTGGTTCTTCGGGAATTTTTTGGGTGTTGGCCGTTCGATGAATGGTTACAAGTGCTACCAATTCTCTACCAAAGGTAAGGAAGGCCGAGGTGAATTTTGTAGAAAAGTGATGCAAACTGTTGATAGGTAAACCAATCTCAGGAATACATTGGTTCCAGTTTCGTTGGTCTGATCTTGTGATTTGAGTAATCATGGTTCCTATTACCTTATTCCTACGTTCTACAGGATTAGCTTGGAGTGTATACAGAGGAAGCCAAGGTGACATTGGATTCTTAGTTAAGCCAACTCTTGCTTGTAAACTGAAACCCATTATCGGTGAGTAAAATGTTTGGTGTACCATATTTTAGTATCACTTGATTTTTAAGGGCCATCAAGATATTCACAATTTTTGGGAGACGGAATTCTGTTCATTAAGTAGTAATTATCTTTCTTGAATCTGGGTAGCGGTTTAATTAAATTTTCTGCCAAAATCCGTCTCGATAGAATCTCTCCCCGTCCGGTTCTTGGAGAATCTTCTGCCGAAATCTGTCCTGGTAGAACCCGTCTCCGTCCGATAGCCATTTCCGAAGAATTCTCAGTCGAAATCCGTTCTGATGGAACCTGTTCGAAACCCGTTTCCAGAAAACTTCTTTTCCGAAATCCGTCTAGGTAGAACCTCTCGCCGTCACGAAAACAAAATGTAATACACCTTGGTATTGGTGGCTGAGTGGAGATTTTCAAGTAATAATTAAGAAAAGAGAACAAATACACATACTCTGTGTATAAATACAAACAAAACTTTAAATTGCAATAATTCGAAATGAAATAATTAACTTCTACAATTTATAAAATAAAGTGATAAACAAGAAAATTAAATTCTAGTGTAATCGTCGTTGATGTTACGGTTGGTGGCTACTGTATATGGTTTTTCAACGTAGTGAAATCCCACCATCTAGCAGCGGTTATAGCAAGTCTCAGCTGTCAGTGCTAAATCAAAGTTACAATATGGCGTTTTTCTGTATTCTCTTTTTAATTGCTTTTTTCTAATGGTTAATTTCAGCTATCGGTGCTGTGCTGTAGATTTAAATTAATTAGTGGTGAACCGGGATTAACAGAAGATTAAGGAACACGCAAGTAAACAATAACGAATCGTAACACTCAACTCCGGACTTCGACCTATGGTGTTTTTAATTAGACATTTTTTTTGGGATTAATTGCGGCACCGAAAATTACTAAATTTTACATGTAGGTATAGAGTGTTGTTGCAAACAACTCTTAATTGAGTAGACGTCGATCGGACCACTAGTGAAATTATAAGCGCCGTTTAAATGAAAAATCAAGGCCGCTAATGTTAAATTGAATTTTAAATAAAAAGGAATGAATGCGCTGAAATCAACAGGTCATTTTGACGCGTACTTGATAACAATCGGGTGAGTATTATGTCGCGGCACGATAGCAATTGAAGTTTTACGGTAGCTGCTTATTTATAACACGTTCAGTTACATAAAGTTTTCGTTTGGCATACGAAAAAAGAAAACAAACTACGCAAACCTCTGGGCCGGAATTACCTAATCTCACAAAGATCGACAGTTTCAAGCAAAGGCATTTATGTAACCACCAGGAAGTCGGAATAACCGGCGTTAACACTTGGGCCAGGAAATTGCTTAGTATTAAAACAGTTATGCTACTACCAACAAGAGTAAACAGATACACGACTCGACAAATTCAACACTTACTGAATATAAAGTGCAAGAAGGTGATAATGATTCCAACGAATCGACGGTGATTGGATAAAGCAGGTCCAGGTAAATCGCAGCGTAGTCGTGGTCAACACAGCTTTGGGTTGTTCGAGCGGTCGTCAACAAAACTAAAATCACTAATCAGGTTCGGTCTAGCAGAGAACGGTTCTTGGGATAAGAGGATTTTTCGGAAACGAATCTCGGAAGGAAAGTTTTTCCAGAAGCGGGTTTTAGACGGGTTGTACCAAGAAGGATTTCTGCAGAGAATTTTTCGAAAACGGCTAACAGGTGGAGACGGGTTCTACCGGAACGGATTTCGGCAGAGAAATCTTCGAAAACGGCTAGCGGACTGAAAGAGGTTCTACCGAGACGAATCTTGGCAGAAAAATGTTGTTCCAAGCTTATGTGGGGGGATCACCGTGCGTATTGTCCTGGAATTGGTAGGGACCTACGATTTTATACAATTATTTACAAATTTCGTAAAAATTGCTTTCCAGGATTTCGCATCGTTTAACCATTACGGATTTGCATTGATTCTAGTTTTTTTAACTTTTTTCTTACCTATTAAGTTATACTATACGATAATTAGATGTACAAAGTGTTGCCTATTTTAAGGCATCCGTGATATTTAATAACAAACTCTCAATTACTCGTAGATGTGTAGTTCTACACTGCAACAAAAGGTATCTTTCATAAATATGCAAAAAGTATTTATCTATACGTTTTCAACAAGAACGTGTTACGCTGGTTTTATCGTAACCAAAAAAAAATAAGCAACGGCTAACATAGTTGTCCCCGAAGAGGGAGTTGCAGGCTTTGTGATGCGAAATTGTAAATTAAATTTAAAAAGGCGCCAAAACGATGAAAGATTAAATTAGGGAGATATCTTTTAACTCTACCCGTAGCTAGAACAGAACAAATAACACGTAAATTTTCCAAAGCAAATATAAGTTGCGCTCTATACTGGGCAACACGTCGTACATTAAACTGACCTATTCGGTCTAAACTTTTACATTCGAAGAAGGAATGACTTTATATGCGCAAATTTAAAATCGCAAAAGTATATAACAAAACAATTGAAGCCTTAGAGACTCCACGCGCACTGCATACGACTTTGTGACACACAAATTAATCTTATTATTAATTTTGTTAACTTAACATGTATGTACGGTCAACAATCGACATGACCACCGAAGTACTAATCGTAAAATTAGAAATTGTAATACTCACAGTTAGGTTTTATCCATTAGGGGATTACCTAATTCCGTACTTGTGTTACCTAAAACGTAATATTAAATTTAACACAAAACATGCATACGGCGTCAACACAAATAAATGTTGTATTCAAAGCATACAATCATTTCAATATAGCAAATGCGCAGCGTTTCCTTTCGACTTAACGTAGCAATTGATTGTAGCAGCTCCTCTCAAAAGAAATCACAATTTTAAATATTTCCAACCCCTTGATATGGAAATTTCTAACGACTTACCCCGACTAAGCTTCCACTAAATAGCCACAAAATTAATTTGCAGATTCACGTGGAATCGTGTTAAGACTGAAAGCCTTGTTGGGCGTATCGGTCTGTGTACCACAAGACGTTACCGGAAAGTGAATAAAATGCGTTTATAGAATTTGACAGCGCCAACGAAAGGTGAGCGTGTCGAGGACAATTTTTATACTCAAAAAGTTTTAACCTACCAACTTTTTAACATAACAAACGTATACAATACTACAAATGATAATGAATTTATACAAAGCTTAGAATCGACACTGTTAATTATTATAACCGACAAACTCATAAAATATGCAACGGTAATTGCATTTATAAAACGTAAAGCGTTAATAGCAACATAAATCGATGCAGTTTTTAAACTTTGATCGTAATTACTTATCCCATTAGGTTGTCGTCTGATAATTTACAACAGCAATTGTGTTAGTAAGTAACAGCAACGAAGAAATGTTTCTAGACACCATAGTAGACAACTGCATATTTTGTCTTTTTAAACCTTTATTTTACTTCACCAAATGGTTTGGTGCTCCACCGTACCACATTTCGTGCTCGCACAAAAAAGGCAAAACGCAATCAAAAATTACTTTTTCTAAGTTCCATTGGTGCATTGGGTTTTTAGTGACGATTTATTTATCGTACGGTTGTTATTATTACGCACGGATTATGTCGCGCGATTTTGAAAGCATTTTTCAAGTGTCTTGGATAGTACACTTAATAAAATTTCTAACGTGTCTAAGAGCTTGCTTCACTCTTTTTACGTCTTTAGTCAGTGTTAAAACTACGCGTACTTGCGTGATAGCTTTTGATTTTTATATTCAACAACATAAAGCGAAAACTAACGATAACCTCCTAGCTAAGAAGGATATTAAAAAATTGATCGAGCTTTTGGCGTATTACTTTGGAGGAGGCATTTTTTTGGTGTTAATTGAAATAATCATAGACAAAAATACTACTAATCTGTTATCGAAATTTTTTGACGTCGTCAGTGTAACATTTACAATAGTGACTCTAATTACTTATAAATTTCTCGGCGTGTTCTACGAAATTATTTTCAGCAACACTTACGAACATCTCAAAAGAATTTTGAATCAACAATATTGTTTTGATCGATCGAAGAAACTTTCAGACGTTGTGCGATTGTATTTGAGTTTGCATCACAATTTTCGCTATTTCAACAAGATTTATAACACCGGTTTAGTGGTGTATTTGGTGACTTCGATTATAATGACAATTGCTGATACGTTTGTTTACGTTATGATCATCTTCGAACAGATTGATTTTTCTTCGCTGGTTGTAATTACTTTTCGTATTTACGTGGCGTATTTGGCTGGATTTTTGATAGTTACGGGTATTGAGAAGATGCACACTATGGTAAGTTTTCTTTAGCGTTGCTTGTATGTTAGTTTTGTTTTCTTTCCCATTTATATACTGTGTATCTACTATGGTTACACGTTTAAAAACCATAGTAGATACATCGGATAGTCATTGTGAGTTTGACATTTATACGTGGTTTTGGCAAAGAATCACCATGGAAAATAATTATTTTTGTAAATGTAATAAATACACAAACTTTTTTATGACTATTTTCTATTTTCTGTGTTTATACGTTAATGGACATCAATAAACTTTTTGGGTTCGCACTGAATTTTGAGTTTTGACGCACGATTTTAAATACGTAGTTTGCATTTTATTATTATCAATTATATTTGTAATTTTAATAAAGGCATAAACTTCTTTTATGGTTTTTTTGAGGTTTTTTATGATTATACTTTAATCCTCGATAAAGTGTTTTTTGAGTCTGTACTGAATTTTGACGTATCATTTTAAACACAAATTATCAATCAATTTTGTAAATTTACTGTAATCACAAACTTTCATTCATGAGTATTTTTGGGTTTTCTATGTTTACACGTTAATCGCCATCAAACAACGTTTTTTTAGGTCCGCACTGAATTTTGACGCATTGTTTTAATCACAAAGTGTGTATTTGAACAATATTAATTATTTTTGATAATGTAATAAAGACACATGATTTTTTTACTATTATTTTTGTGTTTATACATTAATTACTATCAGTAAAGTGCGTTATTTGAGTCTGTACTGAATCTTGACTCACCGTTCTATGCACAAGCGTACATTTTACTATTAATATTAATTACTTTTGTAAATCTAATAAGGTCACAAACTACTCTTTATTACTTTATTAGAACTTTTTAAGCTAATTTTTTATTAGTTATGATTATTAATCAATTTTGTAAATGTACTATAATTACAAACTTTGTTTTTTGACTGTTTTTGATTTTTTTATGTTTATACATTAATCGCCTGCAATAAAGTGTTTTTTGGGTCTGCACTGAATTTTGACGCATTGTTTTAATCACAAAGTTTGCATTTGAATAATATTAGTTATTTTTTAATAATGCATTAAAGTCACAAACTCTTTTTATTATTATTTTTTGTGTTAGTGCATTAATTACTATCAGCAAAGCGTGTTTTGAGTCCGTACTGAATTTTGACTCACCGTTCTATGCGCAAGTGTGCATTTTACTATTATTAATAATTATTTTTGTAAATTTAATAAAGACACAAACTTCTGCTTATTATTTTATTTGAGCTTTTTATGCTTATGTTTTAATAGTTATAAATAAAGGGTTTTTTGGCTCTGTACTGATTTTTGACGTACTATTTTAAACACAAAGTGTGTATTTAATTATTAATATTTAATTTTGAAAAATTACTGTAATTGCAAAATTTGTTTAATAACTAATTTGTGATTTTCTGTAATTATACATTAATCGGTATTAATAAAGCGTTTTTTGAGTCCACACATAATTTTGAAGCACCGTTTTAAACACGTAGTTTGCATTTTAATATTATGAATTCTTTTTGTAATTTTAAAGATGACAGAAATTTCTTTCTATGATTTTTTAAATTTTTTATGCTTATACGTTAATCGTCATCAATAAAGTGTTTTTTGAGCCTTTACTAATTCTTGACGTACTGTTTTGAACACAAAGTGTGTATATTATTATAAATGATCAATTTTGAAAAGTTACTGTAATTACAAAATTTGTTTAATAACTATATTTGGATTTTCTGTGTTTATACATTAATCGGTATTAATAACGCGTTTTTTGGGTCCACACTGAATTTTGAAGCACCGTTTTAAACACGTAGTTTGCATTTTAATATTATCAATTATTTTTGTAATTTTAAAGATGGCATAAATTTCTTTCTATGATTTTTTTAAATTTTTTATGCTTATACGTTAATCGTCATCAATAAAGTGTTTTTTGAGCCTTTACTGATTTTTGACGTACTGTTTTAAACACAAATTGTGTATTTTATTATAAATAATCAATTTTGAAAGGTTACTGTAATTACGAAATTTGTTATATAACTATTTTTGAATTTTCTGTGTTTATACATTAATCGGTATTAATAACCCGATTTTTGGGTCCACACTGAATTTTGAAGCACCGTTTTAATCACGTAGTTTGCATTTTAATATTATATGAATTCTTTTTGTAATTTTAAAGATGACATGAATTTCTTTCTATGATTTTTTAAATTTTTTATGCTTATACGTTAATCGTCATCAGTAAAGTGTTCTTTGAGCATGTACTGATTATTGACGTACTGTTTTGAACAAAAATTGTATATTTTATTATAAATAATAAGTTTTTAAAAGTTTACTGTAATTACAAAATTTGTTTAATAATTATATTTGGACTTTCTGTGTTTATACATTAATCGATATTAATAACGCGTTTTTTGGGTCCACACTAAATTTTGAAGAACCGCTTTAAACACGTATAGTTTGCATTTTGATGTTATCAATTATTTTTGTAATTTTAAAGACGACATAAATTTCATTCTATGGTTTTTTTTATGCTTATACGCGTTTATACGTCAATCATCAAAAAAGTGTTTTTGAGCCTGTAGTGATTTTTGACGTACTGTTTTGAACACAAATTGTGTAGTTTATTATTAATAATTAGTTTTAAAAATTTACTGTAATTACAAAAATTGTTTAATAACTATTTTCGGATTTTCCGTGTTTATACATTAATCGATGATAATAAAGCGTTTTTTGGGCCCACACTGAATTTTGAAGCACCGTTTTAAACACGTAGTTTGCATTTTAATATTATCAATTATTTTTGTAATTTTAAAGATGGCGTAAATTTTTTTCTATGATTTTTTAAATTTTTTATGCTTATACGTTAATCTTTATCAACAAAGTGTTTTTTGAGCCTGTACTGATTTTTGACGTGTTGTTTTGAACACAAAATGTGTATTTCATCATTATTAATACATTTTGTAAATATACTGTAATTACAAACTTTGTCTATTTTTAGATTTTTGTATTTATACATTAAGCGACAATAATAAATCGTTTTTTGGGTCCACACTAAATTTTGAAGCACCGTTTTAAACATATAGTTTAGATTTTAATATTGTCAATTATTTTTGTAATTTTAAAGATGGCATAAATTTCATTCTATGATTTTTTTAATTTTTTATGCTTAATACGTCAATCGTCATTAATAAAGTGTTTTTTGAGCCTGTAGTGATTTTTGACGTACTGTTTTGAACACAAAGTGTGTAGTTTATTATTAATAATTAGTTTTGAAAATTTACTGTAATTACAAAATTTGTTTAATAACTATATTTGGATTTTCCGTGTTTATACATTAATCGGTATTAATAACGCGTTTTTTGGGTCCACACTGAATTTTGAAGCACCGTTTTAAACACGTAGTTTGCATTTTAATATTGTCAATTATTTTTGTGATCTTAATAAAGACATAAACATCTTTTTGTGGCTTTTTTTGAGGTTTTTTATTCCTTTAGGTTGATCGTCATTAATAAAGTGTTTTTTGAGTCTGTACCGCTTTTTGACGCACTGTTTTAAACACAAAGTGTGCGTTCTATTAATTTTGTAAATTTTAATAAAGGCAATAACTTCTACGTGATTTTTTTTTGATTATTTCTTGATGACCATTAATAAAGCTTTTTTTGGGTCCGCACTAAATTTTGAAGCACCGATTTAAACAAGTAGTTTGCATTTTAATATTATCAATTATTTTTGTAATTTTAAAGATGACATAAACTTCTTTCTATGTTTTTTTTACTTTTATGCTTATACGTTAATCGTCATCAGTAAAGCCTGTACTCATTTTTGACGTACTGTTTTGAACAAAAGTGTGTATTTTATTATAAATAATAAATTTTAAAAGTTTGCTGTAATTACAAAATTTGTTTAATAACTATTTTTGGATTTTCTGTAATTATACATTAATCGGTATTAATAACGCGTTTTTTGGGTCCACACTGAATTTTGAGGCACCGTTTTAAACACGTAGTTTGCATTTTAAAATTATCAATTTTTTTGTAACTTTAAAGATGACATAAATTTCTTTCTATCGTTTTTTTTATTTTTTATGCTTATACGTTAATCGTTATCAGTAAAGTGTTTTTTGAGCTTGTAATGATTTTTAACGTATTGTTTTGAACACAAAGTGTGTATTTTATTATTAATAATTAATGTTGAAAATTTACTGTAATTACAAAATTGGTTTAATAACTATTTTTGGATTTTCTGTGTTTATACATTAATCGGTATTAATAACGCGTTTTTTGAGTCCACACTGAATTTTGAAGCACCGTTTTAAAGTCGTAGCTTGCGTTTTAATAATATCAATTATTTTTGTAATTTTAAAGATGGCATAAATTTGTTTCTATGATTTTTTTTTATTTTTTATGCTTATACATTAATCGTCATCAGTAAAGTGTTCTTTGAGCCTGTACTGATTATTGACGTACCGTTTTAAACAAAAATTGTATACTTTATTATAAATAATAAATTTTTATAAGTATACTGTAATTACAAAATTTGTTTAATAACTATATTTAGATTTTCTGTGTTTATACGTTAATCGGTATTAATAACGCGTTTTTTGAGCCCACACTGAATTTTGAAGCACCGTTTTAAACACGTAGTTTGCTTTTTAATATTATGAATTCTTTTTGTAATTTTAAAGATGACAGAAATTTCTTTTTATGATTTTTTTAATTTTTTATGCTTATACGTTAATCGTCATCAGTAAAGTGTTCTTTGAGCCTGTACTGATTATTGACGTACCGTTTTAAACAAAAATTGTATACTTTATTATAAATAATAAATTTTTATAAGTATACTGTAATTACAAAATTTGTTTAATAACTATATTTAGATTTTCTGTGTTTATATATTAATCGGTATTAATAACGCGTTTTTTGAGTCCACACTGAATTTTGAAGCACCGTTTTAAAGTCGTAGCTTGCGTTTTAATAATATCAATTATTTTTGTAATTTTAAAGATGGCATAAATTTGTTTCTATGATTTTTTTTTATTTTTTATGCTTATACGTTAATCGTCATCAGTAAAGTGTTCTTTGAGCCTGTACTGATTATTGACGTACCGTTTTAAACAAAAATTGTATACTTTATTATAAATAATAAATTTTTATAAGTATACTGTAATTACAAAATTTGTTTAATAACTATATTTAGATTTTCTGTGTTTATACGTTAATCGGTATTAATAACGCGTTTTTTGAGCCCACACTGAATTTTGAAGCACCGTTTTAAACACGTAGTTTGCTTTTTAATATTATGAATTCTTTTTGTAATTTTAAAGATGACATAAACTTTTTTCTATTTGTTTTTAAATTTTCTATGCTTATACGTTAATCGTCATACGTAAAGTGTTTTTTGAGCCTGTACTGATTTTTGACGTACTGTTTTGAACACAAAGTGTTTATTTTATTATTAATAATTAATTTTGAAAATTTACTGTAATTATAAACTTTGTTTAATAACTATTTTTGTATTTTTGTATTTATACATCAAGCGACAATAATAAATCGTTTTTTGGGTCCACACTAAATTTTGAAGCACCGTTTTAAACACATAGTTTGGATTTTAATATTGTCAATTATTTTTGGAATGTTAATAAAGGCATAAACTTCTTTTCGTGACTTTTTTTGAGGTTTTTTATTCCTATACGTTGATCGTCATCAATAAAGTGTTTTTTGACCCTGTACTGATTTTTGACGTACTGTTTTAAACACAAAGTGTATATTTTAGTATTCTTAATTAATTTTGAAAATTTACTGTAATTACAAATTTTGTTTAATAACTATTTTTGGATTTTCTGTGTTTATACGTTAATCGGTAGTATTAATAAAGAGTTTTTTGAGCCCACACTGAATTTTGAAGCACCGTTTTAAGCACGTAGTTTGCATTTTAATATTATCAATTATTTTTGTAATTTTAAAGATAACATAAATTTCTTTCTATGATTTTTTTTAATTTTTTATGCTTATACATTAATCGTCATCAGTAAAGTGTTTTTTGAGCCTGTACTGATTTTTGACGTACTGTTTTAAACACAAAGTGTGTATTTTATTATAAATAATAAATTTTGAAAGTTTACTGTAATTACAAAATTTGTTTAATAACTATTTTTGGATTTTCTGTGTTTATACATTAATCGGTATTAATTAAGCGTTTTTTGGGTCCACATTGAATTTTGAAGTACCGTTTTAAACGCGTAGTTTGCATTTTAATAGTATCAATTTTTTTTGTAATTTTAAAGATGGCATAAATTTCATTCTATTATTTTTTTTATTTTTTATGCTCATACGTCAATCGTCATTAATAAAGTGTTTTTTGAGCCCGTAGTAATTTTTGACGTACTGTTTTGAACACAAAGTGTGTATTTTATTATTAAAAATTAATTTTGAAAATTTACTGTAATTACAAAATTGGTTTAATAACTATTTTTGGATTTTCTGTTTATACATTAATCGGTATTAATAACGCGTTTTTTGGGTCCACACTGAATTTTGAAGAAGCGTTCTAAACACGTAGTTTGCAATTTAATAGTATCAATTATTTTTGTAATATTAGCGATGACATAAACTTCTTTCTATGATTTTTTAAGATTTTTTATGCTTATACGTTAATCGTCATCAATAGTGTTTTTTGAGCCGGTACTAATTTTTGACGTACTGTTTTAAACACAAAGTGTGTATTTTATTATTAATAATTGATTTTAAAAATTTACTATAATTACAAAATTTTTTTTCATAACTAGTTTTAGATTTTCTGTGTTTATACATTAATCGGTATTAATAAAGCGCTTTTTGGGTTCACACAAAATTTTGAAGCACCGTTTTAAACATATAGTTTGGATTTTAATATTGTCAATTATTTTTGTAATGTTAATAAAGACATAAACTTCTTTTCGTGATTTTTTTTTGAGGTTTTTTATTCCTATAAGTTGATCGTTATCATTAAAGTGTTTTTTGAGTCTGTACCGCTTTTTGACGTACTGTTTTAAACACAAATTGTACGTTCTATTATTATTAATTAATTTTGTAAATTTAATAAAGGCAATAATTTCTATGTGATGTTTTAAATTTTTTGTGATTATTTGTTGGTGACCATTAATAAGGCTTTTTTGGAGTCCGCACTAAATTTTGAAGCGCCGTTTTATACACGTAATTTGCATTTTAAAATTATTAATTATTTTTGTAATTTTAAAGATGGCATAAATTTCATTCTATGATTTTTTTAATTTTTTATTTTTATACGTCAATCGTCATCAATAAAGTGTTTTTTGAGCCTGTACTAATTTTTGACGTACTGTTTTAAACACAAAATGTGTATTTTATTATTAATAATTAATTTTGAAAATTTACTGTAATTACAAAATTGGTTTAATAACTATTTTTGGATTTTCTGTTTATACATTAATCGGTATTAATAACGCGTTTTTTGGGTCCACACTGAATTTTGAAGAACTGTTCTAAACACGTAGTTTGCAATTTAATAGTATCAATTATTTTTGTAATTTTAACGATGACATAAACTTCTTTCTATGATTTTTTTTTAATTTTTTATGCTTATACGTTAATCGTCATCAGTAAAGTGTTTTTTGAGCCTGTACTAATTTTTGACGTACTGTTTTAAACACAAAGTGTGTATTTTATTATTAATAATTGATTTTAAAAATTTACTATAATTACAAAATTTTTTTTCATAACTAGTTTTAGATTTTCTGTGTTTATACATTAATCGGTATTAATAAAGCGTTTTTTGGGTCCACACAAAATTTTGAAGCACCGTTTTAAACACGTAGTTTGCATTTTAATATTGTCTATTATTTTTGTAATTTTAAAGATGACATAAATTTCTTTCTATAATTTTTTTAAAATTTTTTATGCTTATACGTTAATCGTCATCAGTAAAGTGTTTTTTGAGTCTGTACTGATTTTTGACGTACTGTTTTGAACACAAAGTGTGTATTTTATTATTAATAATTAATTTTGAAAATTTACTGTAATTACAAAATTGGTTTAATAACTATTTTTGGATTTTCTGTGATTATACATTAATCGGTATTAATAACGCGTTTTTTGAGTCCACACTGAATTTTGAAGCACTGTTTTAAAGACGTAGCTTGCGTTTTAATAATATCAATTCTTTTTGTATATTTAAAAATGACATAAATTGTTGTCTATCATTTTTTTTAAATTTTTTATGTTTATACGTTAATCGTCATCAGTAAAGTGTTTTTTGAGCCTGTACTGATTTTTGACGTACTGTTTTAAACACAAAGTGTGTATTTTATTATTAATAATTAATTTTGAAAATTTACTGTAATTACAAAATTTGTTTAATAACTATTTTGGATTTTCTGTGTTTATACATTAATCGGTATTAATAACGCGTTTTTTAAGTCCACTCTGATTTTTGAAGCACCGTTTTAAACACGTAGTTTGCATTTTGATATTATCAATTATTTTTGTAATTTTAATGATGGCATAGATTTCTTGCTATGATTTTTTTAAATTTTGTATGCTTATACGTTAATCGTCATCAGTTAAGCGTTTTTGAGCCTGTACTGATTTTTGACGTGCTGTTTTAAACATAAAATGTGTATTTCATTATTATTAATAAATTTTGTAAATATACTGTAATTGCAAACTTTGTTTAATAACTATTTTTGTATTTTTGTATTTATACATCAATCGACAATAATAAATCGTTTTTTGGGCCCACACTAAATTTTGAAGTACCGTTTTAAACATATACTTTGGATTTTAATATTGTCAATTATTTTTGTGATGTTAATAAAGACATAAACTTCTTTTCGTGATTTTTTTGAGGTTTTTTATTCCTATACGTTGATAGTCATCAATAAAGTGTTTTTTGAGTCTGTACCGCTTTTTGACGTACTGTTTTAAACACAAGTGCGTTCTTATATTATTATTAATTAATTTTGTAAATTTAATAAAGGCAATAACTTCTATGTTATGTTTTTATTTTTTTGTGATTATTTGTTGGTGACCATTAATAAAGCTTTTTTTGAGTCCGCACTAAATTTTAAAGCGCTGTTTTATACACGTAATTTGCATTTTAATATTATCAATTATTTATGTAATTTTAAAGATGGCATAAATTTCTTTCTATGGTCTTTTTAATTTTTTTATGCTTATACGTTAATCGTCATCAGTAAAGTGTTTTTTGAGCCTGTACTAATTTTTGACGTACTGTTTTGAACACAAAGTGTGTATTTTATTATTAATTATTAATTTTGAAAATTGACTGTAATTACAAAATTTGTTTAATAACCATTTTTGGATTTTCTGTGTTTATACATTAATTGCGGTATTAATAAAGCGTTTTTTTTGGGTCCACACTAATTTTTGAAGCAGTTGGCATTTTAATATTATTAATTTTTTTTGTGATGTTAATAAAGACATAAACTTCTTTTCGTGACTTTTATTGAGGTTTTTTATTTCTATACATTGATCGTCATCAACAAAGTGTTTTTTGAGTCTGTACCGCTTTTTGACGTACTGTTTTGAACACAAAGTGTGCGTTTTATTACTATTAATTAATTTTATAAATTCATTAAAGACAATAACTTCTACGTGATTTTTTTTGACTTTTTGTGATTATTTATTGATAACCATCAATAATTTTTTTGGGTCCGCACTGAATTTTGAAGCACCGTTTTAAATTTAATAACGTGGTTTGCATTTTATTATTATCATGAAGTGACAAGCGTCTTTCTATAATTTTTTGTGCTTATACGTTAATAACCATAAGAAAACGGATGTCATTTGTACACGGATGAATCACTGGTTTCACGGTATATCCGCGGTGAATACACACCAAATCCACACGGCCAAAAACCACGAGCTGAATGTGGATACAACTTATATATATGTGAGTTTGATGCAAGGATGTTGCGGATGTAAGAATTTTGACCTGAATAGCAGATGTTTTTGGGTTCACATTCGCGGATGGTTCACTTCGATTTTAACGCACTATTCGCTACACGCAAAATTCCTAATTTGTCAATCATTTTTGAAAAATTTATGAAGTGATAAACATCCGAAGTTATTTTTACACACACGGTGAATTAATTGTGGTTTCACGCTGCATCCGCGGTAAATACACGGCACACTCAAACGATTAAAATTACGAGGTGGATGCGGATATCCCTCGTAGTGACAGTAGTTTGACGCAGAAATTTTGCGGACGCAAAAATTTTGACATAGCCTTAAGAAAACGGTGTTTTGGATTCATATAGAGATTTAACGCACGTTTCTACACGCAAAGTCTAAATTTTAATTTTGTGAACAATTTTTGTAAACTTTATATTATAAAACTAATTTTATAATTTTTTGTGCTTATATAAGTTAATAACTGTAAGGAAATGGATGTCATTTGTAGACAATAAATACACTGTAGTTACACGGTTCATCCGCGGTGAATACACGTCAATGCTGTACTGTCAAAAACTACGAGGTGGGTGTAGATACACCTTGTAGTCATGTGCGTGAGTTTGACGCATGGATGTCGGAGATGATGATGATGTTTTTGATGCAAAAATTTTGACATCCGCGTATGCGGCTAGAAAGTAGATGCTTTTGGGTTCAATTTGGCGGATGTTCATAATCGAGAGAATAATGTTTGTGAAATGTTAAATTTCTTTTTATAATTGTTTGTGCTTATACATTAATAACTATAAGAAAACGGATGTCATTTGTACACGATGCGTCCACTGTGGTTTTATGGGCATCCGCGGTAAATACACCTCAAAGGTACACGGTCAAAAACCACGAAGCGGATGTGGATACACCTTGCAGTCATGTGAATTTGACGCAGTGATGTTACGAATGCAAGCATTTTGATATCCGGAGATGAGGCTAGGAAGCAAATGTTTTTGACTTCACGTTTGCAGATGGTCATAAAAAAAACTGTGGTTTGGGTTTGCATCAAGGTTTCTACATGTAGAGTGTAAATACTCTATTTTGTCAACAATTTTTGTAAATTTTATGAAGTGACAAACTTTTTTTATAATTTTTTATGCTTTAAGAAAACGGATGTCACACAGTGTATCTACTGTGGTTTCACGGTTCATCTGCGGTAAACACACGCCAAACCCACACCCTCAAAAACTACGAGAAGGATATGTGAATACCTTGTAGTCAAATAGATTGGACCCAAGGATATTACGGATGCAAAAAATTTAACATCCGCGGATGCGGCTGGGAAGCAGATGTTTATGGGTTCACATTTACGGATGGTCTTAAGGAAACGGTGTTTTGGATTAATATCAAAATTTAACGCATTTTTCTACACGCAATGTGTAAATTTTTATTTTGTCTTTTTTTGAAATAGCAAAAATTTTTTTTTATAAATTTTTGTGCGTATACGTTAATAACCATAAGAAAACGGATTTAACTGTGGTTACACGGTAAATAGAAGCCAAACTCACAGGTTTAAAAACTACAAAGTCAATGTGGATACACCTTGTAGTCAATGTAGATTTGACGCAGCAAAAACTTTGACATCTGCGGATGCTGCTGCAGATTGTTTTTGGGTTTAGATTCGCGGTTCTACACGCAGAGTGCAAATTTCTATTTTTGTCAATAATTTTCGTAAATTGCATGTAGTGACAACCATTTCTTTATAGTTTTTTTGCGGATTTTTTAAACTTATACGTTAATCACAATAAGAAAGCAAATTTCATTTGTACACGGTGTATGCACTGTGGTTTCACGGTGCATCCGCGATAAGTACACGCCAAACCCACAAAATCAAAGCCACGGTGGATGTTGATACACCTTGTTGTCATTGCGGAGATGTTGCAGATGCAAGGATGAGAAGCAAATCTTTTTGGATTCACATCCGCGGGTACTAATGTTAACTTTTATTTTTGTTGATAATTGTAAATGTTAATTTCAAGCCGAAATCAAACTATTTTATCTTTTCTAACCATTTAAAATTCATGCTTCAGATCCTTCACTTCGTCAGTTTTTCTTTGTCAGTTTAATCATTGGTTTGATCTATTTTTTGTGCCAGCGATTCAGAGTTTACTTATTAGTTTATCCTACTTTTCATTGTAAATATTAATATTTGTATTTTGATCAATCTAGCTATTGATTTTTTTAAACCTCCGCTTGTTTATCAAAGTTAAATAAATTTAAATTATTAACTATCCAAATGCATATATAAACGCGTAACTTCGAGACTTCGCAAAAAAATGGTCGTCAAAAATTGTGTTTCTTGTGTCATTGGGCCGATAATCTTCTTGTCGAAGTGGTTCAGCGCTCCATCTTACCACATAACGTGTTCCCACCTAAACGGCATTAACAAAACTCAAATGACATCTTCTAGATTTCACCAATTCACCGGATTCGTAGCAACAATGTATTTGTTATTTGGTAGTTTTTATTACGCGAATCTTCTTTACGTTTCGTTTATCAGCATTTTTAATGTTAAGTGGATAATGAACCTGATCGATTTTTTTAGTTGCGCACGAGCGTGTGCTACTTTAGTTACGTCACTGGCTAATTCGAAAACTGCGTGTGAATGCGTACTAGCGATGGGTACTAACATGTTACAACATAAAATGTCAACGTCCAAAGACTTACTGCCTAAAAACACTGTGCGTAAGTTACGTACGCGTACGTTTTTCTACATTGCATGTTCTTGGACTTTACTGGTCGTCGATTTGGTTCTAAACCAAAACGTGCCAAATTTTTTGTGCAAATCGTTTGGTTTTTTGAATCTTATGTTTAATTTAATCGTTTTGATTACTTTTATGACAATGAACAAGATTTTCTTGATTTTGTTTCAAAATTCTTACAAAAATCTTAAAGAGGTTTTGGCTTCACCCGAAGCGGGCGATTTAAATGCAAAATTGTCCGTCAGCGTTCGATGGTATTTAAGTTTGATTTACAACGTTAAGCATTTTAACACGATTTACAGTACCGGTGTTTTTCTTTGGATGGTGAGCACTGTGGTCATTACTATAGCGAACACTTTTCTTTACGTGCTGTTGATTTTCGAACAAGGCGATATGTCGGATTTGGTTGTAATAACAGTACGCGTTGTTTTTACTTACGCCTCGGCTATCGTGATTTTAACTGAAGTTGGGAAGCTACAAGAATCGGTAAGTCTAATACCTGGTTGCATAATAGTAATTTACGTAACAAAGGTCGAAAATGAGGCATAGGATAACGAACGTGAGTGAGTTATGCTATGACATTTTCGACGAGATTAACGTTTGTGAAATTACATTCTGTTTTGAAAAAATAAAAAAGAATCACCAGAAATATAATGTTGGTACTACATTTATTACTAAATCTATCAAATTTGACATTAACTTTAACATCGTTTTTTTTTTTCAATTTTAACTGAATTTCAAGATTTTTTTAAAATGATTTTTCCACCTGTCGCATACTCGTTCTAATACATAATAATTGATGAAAATTTAGTTTTAATGTGGCTTTCTAGTTTTCATTTTGCCTAGACCTTTTTTCGTTCATTACGTAACTACACTAACAAATTATTAACGTTTGCGATGTTGGCAGCACAAAAACTATGTTGTTAGCTGATATCGTTGTTAACTAGATCGTAGCTATTGATTTGACAATGTCGTCAGCAAAACAATTGATTTTGTATTTGACGACCAATGACAATACTTAACGACATGATCACATAGTTAATCACATTAACATTAACAAGGGTTCACGTAACCGGATCTAAATGTTATTTATCCCAGGTTGATTAAACAAAGTCAAGTGTCATATTTTAGGTTTGGTAACTAGTAAAAGAGCTATTTTTCACTATCACGCATACGATAACGTAAAGATCGCTAAACTGTACTCGCGCTGATTGCACACTGAATCCCCTCGTTTGTTACAGGTTCTATTTATATCTTATCGCTTCCAGGATTTTCGTTTATGTGCTTTAATCTTCGAACACTTTTTGGAAACAGAACGTGACATTGCCTCTTTCTTAGATCCGATCTGTCTCAGAACAGGTTCAAACTTATAGAATCTGTAAAAGAGGTCATGACGGGTAAGCACAATTTTGTCCATTTCTGCATCGTCCTTGTTGATAGAAGTAACAGTCCACGGTCTTGTCGTTCCCGGTCGTGTTACTCACGTTATTGCTGCAAACCAACTCTTAAGCTCGTGTACTCCGGAATATGACTTGTACCATATTCCGCACTATCTTCCAATCTAGTTGGTCTAAACTGCAGCCAAGCTTGGAGACCGCCGGTTTCCTGATGTTGTTTCGCATCACGTGGCTTCTCAGTTTCCTTGGTAACTAAATAGTAGATGGACTGTTGTTAATCTTGAATCTTCAAAACTTTTCCTACTGTGGATCGTGGTTTTCGAAGTTCATCTAAGCGTTCAAACTTCCTTTTAAATACTGGACATGCACAAGTGCAAGGGAGTAGTTCTTTGATACGTCAAACAGAACTTGTTGTACTTCTGTGTTCACTCCAAACCTTGCTTTCGCGCTTCAATTATAGGTGGTGGAGGAGGAGGAGAAAATGGACCCACCAACCACCCGAACTTGCTTGGTTAAAGTTCGCCACATAGACGATTGAACGATTTAGGGTAAATATTTCGAGATGAGGGATTGTATGTGTAGACGAGTTGGATGGGCTATGTCACAGGTTCGTGCTTAGAAGCACGAAGTTTCGCGAGGCTTATCTTCGCTTCTTAAGCTAGAAACCAAGTAGGCAGGAAAAGGAAACGTTATTGCAATGAACAGGATGAAGCCAGTTAGTCAAGTCAGCTACGACTAAAAAGAAACTAAAAATGTTAGTAAAACTAAAAATCATCTAAATAAAATATTCTAAAATAATAAGCCCCAATGCAATTAAATAACTAAATAAATACCCTACTTCGTCGTAGCTGACTGTATAAATAAATCAAAACGCCATGCAAAAATAAATTAAGTTAGACTCTGGTTTTACGTTTGACTCGGATCTCTTCTAGCGAATACAATGAGTTCGTTAACGTCGGACACTATTCTAAGAATAGACACGGAGAAATCGAGAAACGGGTTCACTCTGATTCTTAGGGTACTCTGGTCATCATCAAAATCCCGACAAACGAGAATCATATGTGACGGAGCATCAGGAACACCACACGACAGGCATCGGAACCCGCCGATGTGCGATGTGAGAATTTCAACGGCCGCTCGTCCCATACCGTGGGACATGTTGATCCAGTTTAGGATATTGGCTATCATGGAAGAGGCGTTACGCCCCTTATTGGATGCATCCCACAGCCGCTGCCATTCATCTAAGATTAAAGTCTTGAGATGACCCTTGACGGCGGAAAAGGAAGGAAAACCTGCGGTCAAAACTTGCTGATCTAAAAAGGCACAAGTGCCAGCCTATAAGAGAACTGTGATGCGGTATGTTTCCTGCAATAAAAAATGCAGAGGGAGATATTTTGCCACAATGCATAAGAAATACATGGCAACTGTACGATATTCCCCAAGAATCGTACGAAGGAATAATGACTGTAGAGATGACAGTTTCATGACAATATGGGTATGTTTTAGTCTATGGTACCAAATTTTAAGCCATATGTAAGCATGGGGATGACTGCACTATTGAAAATGGTAATTAATGATTTCCTATGTAGGTTCCATTTACAACGAGAATACTTGTTAAACAAGTGCAAGACACTCTTACATTTGTTAACTACATAGGAACAGTGTTTGACGAAGCTCAGTTTGTGATCAACCAAAAGTCCGAGGTATTTCAATTTGTAAACCTGTCGGTTACTGTCATATAATTTCTTTAACAATACACGTTCGAAAAGTTTACTGGGTTCTGAAAGTAGCGTTAACGGACGGTACGAATTAGAGCTGGCGAGATCCCTCTTACCAAGCTTCAGAATCGTAATTAGCCTACCAGTTTTCCAATTGTTTGAAAAATACCTGAATTGAACACAAGAATTAAATAGGTCAATGAACGTAGAAGAGAGAAAATCTTGTACGACTGTTCTTAGAGCGTTACAGTGTACTCCGTCGGGTCCGGGAGCTTTATTCTTGGGAGTTCTGCTAGCCATTAACGCTATGTACTTTTTGTCACCGCCCAGTCTGCTCGGGATTCAATATTTCCTAAAGATCGAGATCTAATTCGGGCTTGGTAAGGATCGTCCTTCGTCGGATCGTCGTCTGGGAAAGGGAACTAACAATTGACTTAATTGTGTCTTGCTCTGTGACCGTGACGGACGTTATAGCTAGGAACTTTTGTGAGGAAATTCTGTAAACTAATCTCCACGGACTTGCTGCCAAACTTTTCTCAACAAACCTTTGGTATGCGCTAAATTTTGCATTCTTCACTGCCAGTTTATACCAGTAAAGCGCGGTCTCATACGAATTTAGCCATGGTTTTTGACCCTGCATGAGTTCCATGCAACGTAAATACGACGACTGGTCATGAGATACTTTCTTACCTCCTGAATTAGTTCAATTATCCAATTGCAATTGGATCTCTGGGCCCGAATTTGAATATAACCTTTAGGTGTTCTCTGGCCTGTTGCGTTATTTCATTAGTAGCGACATCGAAGTTTTGCCTACTTTACCTGCTCGCAGGAGAGGTTGGTAGGAATGTCCGTGATAGAGATCCTAGGAAGGATTTTGCCTTGCGGTCTAAAGACAAGGCCAGATTTATCGAGGATATCCGCTGGGATCTTGGAAAGGTCAGTCTTTTACGACGCGAACGGAGTTTCGCCCTATTTTCGTCACTCGGTCTAATCTTAGACCGAGCGTAGTAGGATTAAAGACTGTCATGAGTATTGTTTCAATCTTGTCAGATGTCTTCATGTTAGACTTGGGAACTATCACAACTGTGGATCTTGGGACTGGCGCGGCGAATTTACTATAAGGTACCTTCACTCTGTCTGCTACTCTGCTAGACCGAGCTACTTGAGCGTAAGAAACAGGACCAGTTGTGACTTGATGGATGGCTGTTGATGACAACTTGTCAGTCACCGTCTTCAAGGCAGTTTGTACGCCCCTTTAGAGCGTCAGGAAAATCTGAATGTTGCTGCGACATTTTTTTGACAAGAGTGGATCTACGGAACATAGCTTGGATGCAAGACAATACATCCATTAGTTCAGTTCGTCTGGCAACGGATTCTTTGGAGGTAGAAATTAGCTTAGACATAGTTGGGACTTCTGCTTCGAAGGATTCTTCGAATGTGGACAGTTGGGAGTCATCGGATTCGTCGTCGGACTCGACTTCCCGACGACGTTTGACACTGGCAGACTCAATCTCTATGGTGGAGGCCCAGGAGACGGGAGAAGGTGCACGCAACAGCGCGATTTCTTAGGA
Organism: Aquatica leii; assembly: GCA_035610365.1. NCBI lineage: Eukaryota > Metazoa > Arthropoda > Insecta > Coleoptera > Lampyridae > Aquatica > Aquatica leii. Next base: position 15,291,203 of record CM069438.1, read on the forward strand.
TTACGGCGAATAACTAGTGTCGACGTTTTGGTCTTGTAACTGGATATTTATGCCGTATAGGACCTATAACCTGAGCTTCGTTGCTTACGTTTAACCACGTGGAGGTAGGGTTCTAAAGCTTTCCGTGTAAAGGAATTTACACTATAGAACATCAAAGTATATAGACCAGAAATCGCAGTTGCTCACAATTTAGAAAATCAGTTACCTAAGCTTTAGCTAAAGGTGAAAGATTTATTTGCCATTATAGGTGAACATTAACCACTCGAAGTCTTTCGGATCGTCCTTATCTGTCACTCTGTTTGCGATTCTCGTGGTTTCATCGTCGTCCGTATTGTTGCCGGCTAAGGGGCTAACCGATTGATGTATAGTATTTTCAGTTTGCTTCTTGGTAACTTTCAGACGCGGTAGATGAGGTCATTTATTTTTGACAAAGTAGCGCAAGGGCTTTCCCATTGTCTCTGTAACTTTGAAGACAACCCTCGTTTTCGTTGTGGGTTGTACCACCAAACCAGATCACCAGGTTAAAACTCTCCTTCTCTGGCTCTTACGTCATATGGGTCTTTCATTTAGTCACTCGTGATTTGAATGATCTTTCGCAGGTTAGAATGATCTGCATTCTTTTCTTGAATTGGTTGAGGTAGTCATCCCCAACAACTTCTTCTTTAGACTTGCACCCAAACTGAATATTGCATCACACAAGCAAGAGATGCCATCTGAATGAGGATGAAGAGGTGTAGTCCTAGTCTTCTTGCTTCCCAGCATTCAATAGACGTTTTGGAACAAAACAGACTCAAAGTTACGCCCTTGATCTGAATGCATCTTTAACAGAACCCCAAAGCGACAAAAAAAGCTCTTTCGTCGCAGCTTCTTGATTTGGTCTCGCGTTTGTTCCGTTTCTGGGAATGGACTTAGTAAATTAATGACAAAAGTACAGACAAACGTCTCCAAGTATAGACTCTGAATTTTATAGACATTTCCGGACATTCTGACTCGCTAGTCGCTATGCTGTCAACAACAAATTGACGGTCTCAGCTGACAAGACCTAGTACATGGTTTTTGGCTTCCCTTTGTCAAGAGATCCTACAGTTCGACTAAACAATATTCCAGTCCGTAGCAAAATATCTCCCTCTGCATTTTTTATTGCAGGAAACATACTGCATCAAAGTTCTCTTAAAGGCTGGCACTTGTGCTTTTTTAGATCAGCAAGTTTTGATCGCAGATTTTCTTTCCTTTACGGTCGTCAAGCGTCATCTCAAGACTTTGATCTGAGATGAATGGCAACGGCTATGGGATACATTCCATAAGAAACGTAACGCCTATACCATGATACCCAATATCTTAAACTGGATCAACATGTGCCACGATCCGGACGAGCAGCCATCCAAATTCTCACATTGCACGGCGGGTTCAGTTGCCAGCTGAAACGCATTAGCGTTTTAGATGACGACCGATGCCTGTCGTGTGGTGTTAGAATTCTCGCTTGTCGGGAAGTTCGATGATGACCGGAGTACTCTAAGAACCAAAGTGAAGTTTCCTGATTCCCCCGTGTCCATCCTTAGGCTAGTGTCCGACGTTAACGAACTCATTGTATTCGCTAGAAGAGACCAGAGTCAAACTTAAAACTAGAGTCTAATTTAATTTATTTTTGCATGGCATTTTGATTTATTTATACAGTCAGCTACGACGAAGTAGGGTGTTTATTTAGTTATTTAATTGCATGGTGGTTTATTATTTTAGAGTATTTTATTTTGATTATTTTTAGTTTTACTAACATTTCCAGTTTCTTTTTAACCGTAGCTGACTTGACTAACTGACCTCATCCTGTTTATTACAATAACGTTTTTTTCTCCGCTTACTTAGTTTCTAACCTAAGAAGCGAGGGTAAGCCGAAAGGTAGGTGCTTCGCGAAACCTCGTGCTCTCTAAGCACGAACCTGTAATATAGCCCATCCAACTTGTCTAAACAGATGATCCTTCATCTCGAAATTTATATTCTAAATCGTTCAAACTTCTATGTGGCAAACTTGAACCAAGCAAGTTCGGGTAGTTTGTGTGTCCACTTCCTCCTCCTCCACTGGGAATGGGCTTGCGATGTCAATTGCTACCCTTTTGAATAAACTTCTGACGTTGCAAGTTCCAATTCATCCGTTTCAAAACACGCATAAATTACATTTGCGGCACCACTTCTTTACATCTTTGTAGTTCACCCAATAGAACTTTTCTCTGGCATTTTCAAGCGCCTTTTTCACTTCGAAATGTCCTCCAGAAGTTCCGTCATGCAAATGCTGTAATATTTCTAATACTCGGCTTCTCGGCACTACTAGACGCAATTTCGTCTCGGTGGCATCGTCGCTCTCTAGGGATCGCTTCAGACCATTTTCTAAGTCTAAATGTGTCTTCACCGTTTTATTTTGCGTGCTGATTTTTGTCCAAGTTGGTCTTTGTCGATTCGTTTTGTAATTTATTATCAACTGTAGTTTCTGATCACTCTCTTGTTCTCGACTTAGTTAAGCTGGTTGTCAATTATCGTCAATCGCCGTTGCATATTAGGTTTCTCTTCTAGTCGAAATCAATGGTCGCACAGTTAACCGGGTATGGTCATCTAGATAGGGGCTAGTTCCAGCACGATGTTCTGTATCAAAATCGTACTCTTGCAATCGTTCAATCCATCTTGAAACTTATCCTTCCGGGTTTCAAACTTGAAGAAGCTATTTCAGAGCAGCAGACTTGACAACAACTAACAGTTCTTTCTTAATTACACAATAATTCCTCTCAAGCTTTGACAAGGTTTTACTGAAGTATCTGATCACCCTTTCTTCTCCATTGTAGATTTGAGAAAGTACACCTCCTACTGCGAGGTTACTAGCGTCAGTGTCCAACACAAACTTGCTTTCCGCTCGAGGATAGCTTAATATCTGTGCCGTAACTAGAAACTGGTTCAACTTTCAAAAGGCCTCATTACAGTCGTCGTTCTAAGTAAAATCCCGTTCTTCTTCGGTAAGCCTTGTCAGCGGTTTCGCAATGTTGGCAAATTCTAACACGAATCTGCGATAACACATGCACAATCTAGAAAAACTGCGTCCGTGTTTATCTTTTGGTATTGGCCAATCTTGGACTGTTTTAATTTTATAAGGGTCGGCCAAAACTCCCGTTTTGGATACAGTGTGTCCTAAATACTTCACTTCTTTTCTGAAGATATCGCACTTCGTTGGATTTAATTTCAGGTTTGCACCTCGCAATCGCTGAAACATTTTTTTCAACATTTTGCTCTTCGTGCGATTTTCTAACCAAATACACCAGGCACGTCTTCCAAAACATTCTTCGCAAGATTGTCTCCATCAAACGCTCGAAACTCGCACAACGCTTGCACAATCCAAAAGACATAACCGTAAATTGTCACAAACCGATTCCAATCGTAAACGCAGTTTTTTGCGGTCCTTTGGTTTCAAGGCCATTTGCCAGTAGCCACTTTTCAAATACAAAGTGAAAAACCATTGTAAACCAGAGAGGGTTGTTGTCAATTCGGGGTGACGGGTAATTATCTTTCTTAGTGATCTCATTGAGTTGTCTATAATCAACACAAAATTTCGTTGATTCATCTTTTTTCTTCACCAGACTACTAGAGATGTCCACGGACTGTTATATGGTTCGATCACACCCGGAGTTTCCATTTGGGTTGTTATCTTCTCGGCTCGTTTTCTCTTGGCCAAAGGAAGCCGCCTTGGATGTTGTCGGATTGCTCGAGCATCGCCAGTATTGATTTTGCGTTTTACGACGTCAGTTCTTGCTTTAGAGTTATCATCCATTGCAAACACGTCGTCGTACTGCTGCATTTGTTTCTTGACTTTACTGCGTTCGCGCTGGTCAAGATCTTGACACGCTAAAGTTACCATTTCCAGTAACTCTTGAAGACATTTCTTTGCTGATGGGTTTCCAACAATGTTTGCACATTTCAGAATGTGAGATACCGACATAGATTATCCTACCACAGTATTCTTCTTCAAAGTTACCCGGTTTAGACTGGTATTCATGATTCTAACTGGTATTACGTTTTTGACCTTCACCAGAGCTTCACCAACTACTAGTCCTTGAGCGAATATTTCATTTTTGGTTGGTTCAATGCTACAAATAAAATCTTCTCGGAAATCTGTTACTAGAACAACACTCACCTGTTTATCTTTTGACGAATGGAAAGGAATTTCTTTTTTCTCTAGTTTGAAGGCATCATTTTCCATGTCTAAATAGAATCCACACTTATTTATAAGGTCCATTCCCAAGATCATTTTTGCAGTTATGTCAGCTACTAGTATCTGATGATTAATTCATTTATTTCCAATACAAATAGTCACCATCATTCCCCCATGAATTGGGACTGTTTTGCCAGTTGTTGTCTTTAGTTGTATCGTGTTATTCTTCCATACTACATCTGGGCGCACTATTGCTCTCGTCGCTCCTGTGACAACCAATAGTTCAACTGCTCGTCTATTGATGGTGCCATCAACATAGATGCTGTTCAGAGAGTTAGTTGGCGATGCAGCGTGGATGGTGATCTCCGGGGCATAGTTGTTGAAAGTCGACTTTTTCCCTTTTTGGACAACCTTGTAATGTTTCACGTTTGAGCGCTAATTGTAATGCTCCACGTTTTTATGCTCGCACTACGCTTGATTTTAATTTGTGATTTTATGTCTATTTATTTCGATCTACTCTGTATCATACGAATTATATGCCCGTTTCGACTTATACCTTCCCTGCTAGCTCAGCAAGAACCCTTTCTCTACAAGACTACTGAGGAATAGTACACCAAATCAAATACACCGTAATATAAACGCATTTAATGATACTTAAATGAAATAAGCGCACATGCTTTACCAATACACTTAACAACTAACCTTAACTACAGCTTTTCGTCCTTGGGCGCCCTTTTTCTATGGGATGATTTCTCTCTTTGCTAGCTTTTCGTTGTTGTGTAGATTCCCTTATTTTCTATCTTAGCGGCTCTGCTACGATTTCGGCAAATCGTTCTACGGTTCGAATGCTGCTGGAGGATGATCACGTACAAATCACGTGTGGTTGGCGTCCTATCGTTGATTTACCACGTGCTCGCTTCTTTACTTGCTTATAGCACAATTTCTAATGGTTAACCCTTTTCTGTTTTAGGTTAAACACTAATTTGGTGGTTCTATGGAACCAAATACGCTTTATATTTACGTATCAACGCTCAAAATGTGGCTCCTTTTGGTATCACCACAAAAACAACCGGTCTCTTCCCGCGCTCACTGTAGCGCTGTCTGTCGCTGACTGTTCCTTTTGTCATGCGCGCACTTTACACACTTGCACCAACTTAACATTTAAAGCACTATACAGGTCGATTCAAAATAATATTAAATATACAAGAGATGTACCATTACAACCTCCACTAAGTTTCGGATGACTTTTGTGTTTTTGGTTTGGGGCAGCGGCGTCGAATGTGACCCAGTTTACCGCAGTTCCAATATCTAATGCCTCGACGTACACGACTCCTTTGGTAACGTAATACTCGTCGAAGTAGCTCTTCAATGCTGTCCTGCCTTTTTCTTATTCTTCTACCATGTTACAAACACGATTACTACCTCGATGAAACATCTGCTTTGCCGCGCGTCGTCGAGCGTCTTAAGTCGAGCTAATCGCAGCGTTTGTTGTGTATCGCTGTCCTTTAAACCATCGACAAAAGTTTGTACTACCAGTTGTTTCAGAAAACTACATGGAGCTGTAAGGTAAGCTAGTCTCACTAAACGTGCAATATCCTCTTTAAACTCTTGAAGCGCGTGGTGCACCTGTTGAAGATGGGCGTCTCCACACCGCATCTCCAGACGTGAGGTCAGCATTTGTTGGCAGTCAGAGATAGTCTACAAGATGTTTATTGCTTCTCCTCAGAGGACAACAATCAACGAGTGGCTTTCTCTTAGCCGTTCTATCCATTGGTCATTGCAGCAGCTTCAAATTGTTTGTAGTATGTTGACCATAATGTCTTGCGGTATTGGTGATGTTACTTCCATTCATTTTCTTTCTTCCATTAGTTGAAATCTTTCTTCTATCTTCCTTGTTTTTTCTTCTAAGCATCTGGAATTTTCTAATAATTATTCTTTCAAAATCATGTAAGTTTCCTTTAAATTCTCTTCGATTACTCTAGATGTTTCTACTAGTTTCTCTTTAACAGATGAATATTCTTGTAGATGTTTTATGTTTTCTTCAAGCGTTGTTGAATTTTCCAACAGTTTTTCCTCGAGTTTATTGGAGTTTTCCATAAACTTTGCTATAAGCTTATATGTGTTACAAGCCCTGCTCAGCCAACTCGCGCTAGTCGGAGAGAGGGTAAGTTCAAGTAAATAGAATTTAATGGGTGCCAGATCTTACTGAGTAAAAACTTCTGTTTCGATCAAGACAGAAGGTCCAAGCTTGCTACAACTTTAATTTAATATTGTCGATTATTAATAAACACAAAAATTTATAGTAAATTATTCAACGAGCACAAAAATTTGTAGTAAATTACAATGGTTATATAAATGCCGGAAGTAACGGCAACACACATTACATAGGCTTAAATTACACATATGGTGTAAAAACCCGGTTATCGAATGCTGTTGCACACATTAAACTAAAGGTGATATCGCAGTCTATTGACTCGTAATTAACAGTACATCAAAGCTTCTTTTTTAGATATAAGGTAGGTCTTCCAAATTTCCATTAAGGTATTTAAACATGAACATGTGAACTAACACGTGTCGGGTAGTGCTAACAAATTAAGATGGAAATTACAAATGAATTCTAAAAACTAATAGGAAAAGCTTACCTTGTGATAACTAAACTAATAAAAATGCGTTGTCGTTTTATATCATAGTCTCAACACACACCGATGATGTTAGAAAATTAATTCAGACATCGCAAGCACGATTTTATGTAATGTACGGTTTAACGTCTTGACAGGAAGTAAAAACGAAACTCGTGAGAGGGCGTCGAAACCAAAATGTAACTGCAGTGTAATGAATATACAGGGTAGTACATTTTGAAATTTATGAACGTAACAACTTTTCTTTCAGAAACTTACAATTTTCTTCCATTTTACTTGTACTTTATATTATATTATTTCGACACTATTTATTTTTATTTTCACTATCACGCATACGATACCGAAAAAGTCACTAAAATGCATTTCATTTTGAATGCATAAGACAACGACAATTTTTGTTGAGTTGGGGCACAAAAAAAAATCGAAAAATGCATTAAGCAATAAAGTGATAATTAGAATTAAATTGATCAAAATGTTTATATTTTGAGTAATTTACGTGTTAATTTGTTTATTTTTACCGTATACTAATGACAGTCGTAATAATGTATAAGAATCATTAGTCGTAACTTCACTTTTGGTAGTCGTTGAGATGACTTCTAAAAACTGTGTCTACTGCGTACTATCACCTTTATTCTTTTACTCAAAATGGTTTGCTGCGCCGGCTTACATCTTCCGGTGTTGTCACTTGAACGAACCCAGCACAGTGACTTACTATTTTTCAAAATTCTACTACGGATTTGGCATCTTTTTATGGGTTATTTTATGTATTGGTTGTTACCACTACATCGATATTTTGAAAGCCGACTACAAAAACCTCTTTAACGCACATTGGATTTTTACTTTAATCAATTTCATAATATGCTTGAGATCGTGTTTCATGCAGGTGGCGTCGTTTCGAAGCGTCATACCCATGAGAGTGTTTGTGTTAACTCTCGACGAGCTTATCAAACGCCATAAATTAGAAACGCATCAAGATATCATCCCAGAACAAGAACAAAAAAAGTTTAAGTCACTGATGATATTGTACATGGAGTGCGGTTTTGCACTGTTGCTGATAGATCTGATTATAGATCGTTCTTCGTCCACAGTCTACTCAAAACTATCCCAACTACTCTCTTTAACGTTTACGTTAATAATTTTAACGACTTACGTTATCGTAAGTGACTATTGCGCTTTTGCCGTAAATTACTGTTACGAGTACCTTCAGAAAGTATTAGAAAATCCTCATCAAAGTGACATAGACAAGAAGATATTAAAGATCGTACAATTATACATCGGATTAGTTCGTTGTTTTAAATATTGCAATATGGTTTATAGTTTTGGAGCGCTTATATGGATGGCTAGTACGGTTTTAATAACAATTTTGAATACATTCGTGTTGATTATATTCATCTTTGAAAGCCTCGAAATGTCGGCGTTTGTTGTTATAACGTATCGAGTTTATGTTGCCTACTTGATTTCAATGGTAATGCTTCTTAGAATCGAGAATATGGATATGCAAGTAAGTGTTTTTGTAATCAAAGTTGCCAACGTTTTGTTCACAACAGAAAATCTAAAGTAAATGAATTGCCGAGTTTGGTTAAGCTGATGAGTCCCTTTAAGAAAGTTCGGTTACGTTATTGACACATAATCCAAAAAACGTTTTCGGCGTTTGAAAACGCTTCGTATACAAAATTTGGTTTAATTACTAACACGTTTTGTAGAATCTGTTAATACTTCGATGTTTACTTTATTGATCGACGTATTTATGATCGTGATCAGTATGGAGTACATTAAAATGCAATTATGTTTCTAAAGCTAATGAATATTTATTTTATTGTTTTAGAATAAACGCATGCTCTCGTTTTTGTACAAGTACCCATCTAGCAAACTTAGACCTGAAGAAGCTTCTCAAGTAAGGAAGCGTTGCTGCTATAACACTATTAAAAATTTTGAGTGTTTACAGATAGAGCTAATATTAAGCACATTTCGACTGTGTAAACCATCGCTCAACGCTTTGGGTATTTTTGACTTGGGTGTTAAACTTTGTGCGGCGGTGAGTATTTTACTATTTTTTTAAGATTAAAGAATTAGTGATTTTAGTGCTCCGGAACTATCATTACGTATATTTTAGTGTTGTTGCAGTTTTATTTGCCATGGGCCAACAAATCACAAGAATCACATTAAAGTTGTTTACGCGTTGTTAGATGCAGCACTTAGTATACATTAATTGATTGTACGTGTGGCTTTTTTTCGTGTTTCTTAGGAGCAATAAGTAAATTAACGATAAAAAAATGTATTGAAACAAAACATAAATGTTTTTTGTTTTCGTAAGTAAATAAAATTTATTAAAGTGTACTTGATTTCGTACGGTTGAAAAAAGGGGCGTGTTTTATGAAAATAAACCAATGAGAAGATAAAACTGTCATCGCCATGAAAATTATAATGGGTATTAATTGTCGCCCCAACAGTTCCATGAGGCATCGGCGGTTCGATGAATAAATAAAACTCAGAACGCGAACAAAAATATACAAATAAGTTCTCTTTATTATTCTAGTGGATAGATCAATCCAACCACCCAAAATTGTTAACACACCCTCTAAAAAGGCACCAATCACATTTCGCCAAAATTCACAAAAGTTAACTTTAAAAGTAACTAAAAAACCTACAGAAAGAAACTGAACCTAAAATTTACATTTTTCGACGGCGTTGCATTGCACTACTGAAACTATGGGTATAATTACGGTCTCTGACATTCTTTCACCTGAGGAATGTTTTGAGACTGCAAAATGTTCCTCAAACTAAACATATAATAAAAGCAAATTATCACATTATTAATGTACAAACCCATTGCTCTTACTTTCTCCGCACCGACACTATCATTACGCTCAAGAGTGGATTCGGAATTGGAGCCATCCGGATGTCTAACCTTTACCGCCGTCTTGCAGTCCTCACTACTGGAATCGAACTCTGGAGCACTACCACATAACATTCCAGGGGATACATTGACTTTAATAACTGCCCTCTAGCGGTTTTCACTTCAACCAAACGAACACGGCCATCTTTACCCGGTAAAATTTCCACGAGTTACTTGTTGTCGTCAGGGGGTATTCGCTTCATACAAATTTTATGTACAACACGATTTTCTGAGCCATCTATGAGTGTCCTAAGAATTATTTTGACATTTGTGATTATTTACAGCAAAAAAACAATAGAAAAACCACAAAGTAGATGTACTTTAACTGGAAATGGTACTTTTCTTGATAAAAATATAATATACATGTCGGAGGCACCGAATATAAGCCTGCCTACGACTATGGAATGCATACACGTGCACTCATTTGTTTGTGTTCCCATAAATTATGTTTAAAATGTTTAGTCTTTGTAACTTAATAACTTAGAATCAACCAATAAGGGTTGGATATTTTGTAATATTGCCTTATATGGGCAAGGAACGCGTGTGAAATTACAATTTCATGCGAACGGAACGACACCAGCTAGGAAATGTAACTTGTAAAAGGCAGATTGAAATGATATTTGGTGGTGACAACTTGATAAGATAAAAGAGCGGGTGTCGGATCGTTTGTTCTAGTGCTGATCATTAAACGTTTATAAATTTAATTTTTATAATTAATTAAATCAGTTTTGTTTGTTTCTGTTATTGTTTATTAATGACTTTGATTGAAATTTGTAGTCGTAACTTTTGCAATAGTAACTTAATTGTGTAAACGGTCAGTGTCGTGCGTTATTCACTTGTTGTCGATGCAGTCTAACCCAGCACAAACGCCTAGCGGAGCCCCTTTTATTTTCGACGCGTCTCTGACATACATATATAGTACATATCCTACAGCCATCTAAAAGGGACGTCCTGTTGCGGATACGCAAGGATGTCCTATAAAGACATCGTAGGGATGCACACACTTGTGACAAAAGAACGTCCCTAGGACGTACACAAAAGCAAAATGAGATGACTTTGGGACATTCAGTGATCCGCAACATCATGTCCCCGGGACATCCTTGTGTTTGTTGGGGACGAAATGGACTCCATAGGTTACATATCTCCGAAACAGCCAGGTACTAAGACAGCATGACAACCTCACGAAACTCGCTGGAACGTTACCAAATCCGACCAATACCTGGAATACGTTTTTCCCAGCACATCCAATGTCGTGTACTAACACTCAGATACAAGAATGTTCGCAGCGATTTGTTACAAGTTTTTGGTGGTTTTACGAACCTGCACGGCCAACTCTCAATAGTCCGAGAGAGGGTAGGGTTCCTAGAGAAGATTGAAAAGATAATTAAGGGCGCCAGAGCCTATCCAAAGTCAGTTCTGCCTGCTCACAACAGAATGGTAAGAAACTTGTAACTAGATGTTAGGTTCGTAACCGCTGAAAGAAACGAATAAAAGGAAAAGAAACTCAATCGTTAATAACAATGGTATTTTAATTACTCTATCACGATAAATATAGTAAGAATTAAATAGTCAAATCTGAGTAGGCACTAGCGAGAATATACAAAATAGAATAACAGTAAGATAGGCAACTTACAATACATAAGTGAAGAACATGGCGTAGAATAGTTTGCAGTAAATATCGTTTACATAATTAATAATATGGCATTAACGACAATAAGACAAAATTAATTAGTATAGCATTAACATTAAATTATCACAGTAACTAAGGGTAGGACACAGCATACGTAGTATAAGCAAATTTACTAATTAATGGTATTACAATTACGATAATCAGTACGAAGTTATGATTAGTGCAAGCTTCGTGAGTAACCTCGTTGACGACGAAAGAAAATTTATAAAAACACTTACCAACAATACAGGAATTCCTTTTGTGCGGAGAAAGTACTTCCTTTGACACGTACCCTGTAAGTAATTTGAATCGCAATTCGTGTCAACCTAATAGCTCACGAAATCCAAATCTACAAAGTCATTACTTAAATTTTACAAGGTACACTTAACCCAAACCGAACGTCGGATGCTGTTATACCCTTTTCCTATGATTTAATTAATTCCAACAGTAGGCCTTAGAAATATTCAGAATCGTCTCAACACAATATTCGTCGAGGGTTATCTCTCGTCTTTCGGTATCGACTAGAATTCATGGGCCGGATGGTGGTAAGAATAGCCGGTGACGATACGAACACCCCACGATCGCAACGAAATCACAAACTTTCCCTGGTGGGCTTTAAATTATAACCAGAATGCCCTTAGTTATGAGGTGGCACATGGCGGCTAACCAAAAAGACATAAAAATTACCTTTAATTAAAGATAGAAATAAAATCACTTACGTTGCGGGAGCAAATTAGTTATTTAAAGAAACTACATAATTTCCATCGTGTCCCTAACACGTGGATGATTTTAGAGAACGAACTTTCACTCACGCAACCCTAGATATTACCAGGTACGATGTTAACGTTAAAATGTCGGAGAAGACACCGGATGTCGTCTGCGCAATACAAAGTGACCAACGAACCCTATAGATGGCGTCAAGAAATATAAAAGCAATTTTTAATTTTACGTCGAAAACACATAGGCGTACCTAATGAAAATTTTGACCGTAACAGATTCCCCCCCAGCAAGATAAAAGCGTGGAGCGAGAATAACGAAAACAAAAGCTAAAATGAAGATAGAAATTTAGGCATACGCCAAGGATAGAACCCTAAAATCCAAAACCAACCCCAAAACACAATAACGCCCAACCCCAGAAGAAACGTAGATGAAAGAAATTTTCTCGATTTACTAAGCATCACCAACCAGATGTGTCCAAAAGTCGCGTGAAGCGGAATGATACTTCAAAGAACCAGAAACTCAACTAACAGAATAGAAGTATCAGCACAGGTACTCGTTGACAGTCGACAACAGTCGTTACGCTAAAAAGCCAGAAAGCAACGCAGTCCCATAGACCCTACTGATCGACAGTACCAAGCGAACCAAGAGAAAAAGAAGAATGATAGGAAAGAAAAGAAGTAATATAAGTCCCCAAAGCTAACTAAGCTAAATAAGTAAAAAGAAAAAAATATCTAGATGTTGAATTGGTATACCGCGGATTTAGAAGAAAAAGTCAAAAAGAAAAACTAATGCCGTTGTGCTCAACAAGTCGTCAACAGACGATATGAGATTCTTCCACCAAAAAACCCAACAGATCCTAAAGATCTAAGCAAAGAAAACCAATGAAGAAATCTCAACCAAAAAGAAAGATTCTGATTAAAAGTCGACATAAGTCGTACTACCAAAAAGGCAGAGAAAAGAATCAGTAATCCCAGAGTCACAATAACAAAGTCACCAAAAAGCTAAACACTAAACGAGTGCCAATCCAAAAGAAATCCAAACCGCGAAACCCAAAACAAAACCAAAAGAAAGAAAGGAAAAGAAGTAAGAACCAATAAAGAATAGAAAACTTCACTTGCTAATTGAACGTCGTGAGTCAGTGCTCGTTGTGTTAGAATGTCACGTTGGAACTTAAATGCCGAAGAACGGATTAGAATATTCCAAGAGCAAAAGAAACCCAAAGAAGAGAAATATCCTAACGGTGACTAACAACATCAAAAATGCCGACTAAGCGGAAGTACAGAGTACAAGGAGCGACGTTGCAGTCTATCCCAAGCTTCAATCCAAAAACAACAAAACAAAAACTCACTAAATCCAATACAGCAAGAAAAGTAACTGAGAAAAAAAAGAAAAAGAGAAGTAACGTAGTGGCAGTGAACACTAGAAAGCAAAGTTACCAAAAACAAAAAAAAAGTGTTCAAGCAATTAACCAAGATCTAAAAAAAAAGACAAGAAGGATACGACTAGGTGTTTCTATGTCCAACTAACCACCCAAGAGGTGAACCATAAGAAGATCAAAAAGAAAAAAAGAATTGATGTCACATAGAAAATCCCTAAGCCTAAGAAGAAAAAATGAAAAGTAGAAAAGATAAGAGATAGAGAAAGACGGAGAAAGATAAGGCTTGATGTTAATGCCTGATTCATTCTTCACCCCGTAAAAGAATGAAAAGAGAGACCACCCTACGGTGCCCAACCAACCGCCCTAAGGGGTAAACCTTTAGGAGGAAGAAGAAGAAAGAAAAAGATGTGGCATGTAGGTGATCAACAAATCAAGAAGAAGGAAAAAAAAATAAGAAGTAAGAAAAACAAGAAAGGCAGAAAAGAAACAGACGGAGAAAGCTAAGACAAGATGTAAGTGTCTGATTCGTTCTTCTCTCCGTAGAAGAAACGAAAGGGAGTGACCAGCCCTTCATTGCCCAACCAACCGCCCTACTAAAAAAAGAAAAAAAAGAAAGAGAAGAGAAAAGATATCACAGTTAGTCATAGACCAAGAGCGTACCAATTGCTGTCCCAAATTGGAAAGTATACTTCACGACTTTAATGCCGACGAGCGGAATAGAAAACTCAAGAAAAGAAAAACCAAATCCAAAAGCCGAAGAGAGAATTCTATATATGACGTACCAATCCCAAAAATGCCGACGAGCGGATATAACTATATACAGACGGAAAGGTAGTCTGTCCTGAAGTAAGATGGAGAAGAAAGAAACCAAAACAAAAGTACTAGAAACTTAAGCAAAGAAAAGAAAATCGGTGACAGCAATATGAGAGGAAACAATTGGGTAGCATCTAAGCTACAACCAACAAGATACCGACGACGCATCCAAAGACTCGAACCACCAAAACCGAAAGAAAAGAACAAAAGAATAGCAAAGGTCGAAAGTCGAAAGCCCAAAAAGCGAACTAGCACTTACGACGCTTGCGACGCCGATGAAAAAGAAGAGAACGATTAGAAGAAGGAGATAGTAAAGAATAATTCGAAGCGACTGAAGCAGATGCAAAAGCAATAGAAGCGGCCTTTACATCCGGAAAAACAGCACGATCTGTATGTATACGCGTAGACCTTATAGCAACACTAGTGTTGGAAAGCTTCGTCGTTGCTGGCAAAACGTGACGTGACCTAATAGGCTTGCTTCGTCGCGAGTTCGAACAAGAACAATGCCGTATAAACTCAGCAACCTTAGGTCTCATATGAGGCCAGTAAAAGTGACGTCGAAGAGCTTCCAAAGTGCTCCTAACACTGAGGTGATCCCAATTAGATGTAATGTGGTGATCCTGAATCAGTTGCTTGCGCTGGTCCGAAGGTACAACTAACTTCCAAACGCAAGGATCAGAAGATGAAATGCGAACACGTTTACCTAAAAGATTTTTCACAACACACCAACGAGAGAAACGACGAGGAGAAGCAGTAACTTTAGATATCATACCTAAATACCAAGGATCAGTAGTAGGCCTAATAATCCTAGAAACTGAAAAGAAATTAGGAGGAAGAGAAAGAAGAGAACGAACAGTACGTAAAGGCTTATCACCTTGAGAACGACAACGAACACAAATATTCGAATTAGAAGGAGACACAGAAGAAGGTGTAGAAGCAGTACGAGAATAAGTATCAGGAATAGCAGAAGAGACGGAAGTAGAAATCTTACTAGCAAAGACTACAGATGACTCTTGAACTTTGTCACCAATCTCTGTTGTAGGGAAGTAGAAAGAATCGCGAGAATTGATGTTAGACTCCAAACGCTTGCCTAAAGATATTAATTGAGCAATAGACGTAATCTCAATCAACGCTAAAGGAAGTTGATAGAACAGCGTTAGATTTCGACGAATAACCTTGAGCTGCATTTGCTCTGAGACCGGTTCTGCTAACTGAAGGAAGAGATATCGCATTGAAGTAACGTAAGTACCAATGGTTTCGTTAGCTCCCATTGTACGACTGCGAATAGTCTCCATCAAGCGCTCATCATAATCCAAAGGTAAAAACTCCGACTTCAACAAAGCAGCAACATCATCCCACGAACGTAACGAACTTCGATTCGTCCTAAAAACAAGAAGGGCTTTGCCAGATAAAACTTCAAAAGCTGAAAGAAAAAGTTGATGTTGTGAAACACCACGAGACAAACACAACTCGTCGATACGAATAAGAAATTCTATAAGTAAAGAAGGATCTTCACCCGAAAAAGTAACATTCCAATTACCTAAATTAGTTTCGGAATCAGAGTCCGAAGAAGTAAGAAATGGTGGGTCTTCATCTGAAGAATACATAGCTAGAACAATAACAAGTAACCAATAAACTAGCCAACGTTGTCAACTACAACGGAAATGTGCCACCCCGTGTCTGATAAAAATTCAAAATAACAGTAAGTACCAGCCGTATTACTACCCAGTAAGTAATCCAATAAGAAAACAAATTAATCGACGTAGTCAAATCAATCCAGAATCAAAACGAAGGTCCGACTAAAAGAAACGTAAGTAAAGTGCTAATCTACAGTCAAACTGCAGCACTAAAGAAAAATAAAAGTAAAAGTTAATGAAGTAACTCAGACGTCCAGTCTAGTAGCAATAACTAAGTAAAGAAAGCAAAGTAAAATCGAACCCACGTAAGACTCAGAAAAGATAAAAGAAATCAATAAAGCTAGAAGAACTTATGATCGCACACACTAAATCGATAGCAAGTGAACAATATAAACTACCTATTCCTGCTAGCAATCCTACACTAATTAGAGAAAAAAAAATCTAAACAGCAGAAAGAATTATACCGAATGAGAAATTCAATAAAAAGAAACGAAAAGTCGGGTAGCCAATTTGTTACACACTAAGTCTAGAGAAATTCAACAGTATAAGTTACCTATGAGTACCAGTAATAATACGCTAATCACAATTAAAGAAAATAGCTAAAAGAAATGTAGTGAAATGAGAAATTCGATATGAGAAAATCGAGGCCCCACGTTGGGCGCCAATTTGTTACAAGTTTTTGGTGGTTTTACGAACCTGCACGGCCAACTCTCAATAGTCGGAGAGAGGGTAGGGTTCCTAGAGAAGATTGAAAAGATAATTAAGGGCGCCAGAGCCTATCCAAAGTCAGTTCTGCGTGCTCACAACAGAATGGTAAGAAACTTGTAACTAGATGTTAGGTTCGTAACCGCTGAAAGAAACGAATAAAAGGAAAAGAAACTCAATCGTTAATTACAATGGTATTTTAATTACTCTATCACGATAAATATAGTAAGAATTAAATAGTCAAATCTGAGTAGGCACTAGCGAGAATATACAAAATAGAATAACAGTAAGATAGGCAACTTACAATACATAAGTGAAGAACATGGCGTAGAATAGTTTGCAGTAAATATCGTTTACATAATTAATAATATGGCATTAACGACAATAAGACAAAATTAATTAGTATAGCATTAACATTAAATTATCACAGTAACTAAGGGTAGGACACAGCATACGTAGTATAATCAAATTTACTAACTAATGGTATTACAATTACGATAATCAGTACGAAGTTATGATTAGTGCAAGTTTCGTGAGTAACCTCGTTGACGACGAAAGAAAATTTATAAAAACACTTACCAACAATACAGGAATTCCTTTTGTGCGGAGAAAGTACTTCCTTCGACACGTACCCTGTAAGTAATTTGAATCGCAATTCGTGTCAACCTAATAGCTCACGAAATCCAAATCTACAAAGTCATTACTTAAATTTTACAAGGTACACTTAACCCAAACCGAACGTCGGATGCTGTTATACCCTTTTCCTATGATTTAATTAATTCCAACAGTAGGCCTTAGAAATATTCAGAATCGTCTCAACACAATATTCGTCGAGGGTTATCTCTCGTCTTTCGGTATCGACTAGAATTCATGGGCCGGATGGTGGTAAGAATAGCCGGTGACGATACGAACACCCCACGATCGCAACGAAATCACAAACTTTCCCTGGTGGGCTTTAAATTATAACCAGAATGCCCTTAGTTATGAGGTGGCACATGGCGACTAACCAAAAAGACATAAAAATTACCTTTAATTAAAGATAGAAATAAAATCACTTACGTTGCGGGAGCAAATTAGTTATTTAAAGAAACTACATAATTTCCATCGTGTCCCTAACACGTGGATGATTTTAGAGAACGAACTTTCACTCACGCAACCCTAGATATTACCAGGTACGATGTTAACGTTAAAATGTCGGAGAAGACACCGGATGTCGTCTGCGCAATACAAAGTGACCAACGAACCCTATAGATGGCGTCAAGAAATATAAAAGCAATTTTTAGTTTTACGTCGAAAACACATAGGCGTACCTAATGAAAATTTTGACCGTAACAGATTTCAAGAAAGTAAACAACTAGTAAAATAACCGTTATTTGTTGTATCGCGTTTATCTCCACCCGTAAGGTGATTTGAAAACCAGTAGCGGCTTGTAAACCAGTGCAGGCGATAATTTTATTTTAAAATAATATATTTAACAATTACGAAATAATGACATGTAACAAATATTTGAATTTAATTTTATCAGATAATTACAAATACCAATCAAAATAGTCAATATTATATTTATAGTTATTGCAATCAAAATCTGTCCATAATAACTGTTACTTATCAATCTTGACTGAATCAGAACAACATGGAATGAAAGTTAACTGCTTTTTATTTTAATTATTCTGGAACTCTAACGATCTCTTATGGAATTTATTCTGGAACCCTAAAGATCTTTTGTGGAATTTATTTTGGAACCCTGCTATGTCCCGCGTTATAATGTAAAGAAACAATATAGCAATAAAAAGAGATTTAATGGAACTTATACATTTTAGTACAAACACGTACGTAGGATATAATGACTTCTATTTGACATTCTTTTTTACAGTGTTGCCTATTTTACATTTTTACCTTCAATACATCACAAGCCCTAAATCTCTTTTGTGGAACTTATTTTGAAACCCTAAAGATCTTTTATGGAATTTATTCTGGAATCCCAAAGACCTTTTATGGAACTTATTGTGAAACCCAATTGCTCTTTTATCTGCCGATCCCGCATTATCTCCACTTGATTCAACCTAAAAATATTCTTTTTAAATTTTCTTTACTAGATTGGTTTGGTTGTTTACGTCTTCATTGTCGCCTACAGCAACGCCTTGTTCCTAAAAATCACGAACATGAAAAAAAAACAAAATTGCAAGAACCAACTTACGTTAGATGAAACTGAATTTGGCACTGCGTCTATTTACAAAATAAAAAAAGTGATTAACGTATACAACTGTATAGTAGATACTTACCGATGCAGTATAGAACGCTTATAAAGAGTACCAAAAAAACGTGTGCTACCTTCATGGTGTCTTAATCGAAAATAATCCAGATACTTTTTTCAAATCAATCAGAAAACTAAAATTGATTGTATTTATAAGTATTATTAATTAGTTCCTTTTCCGTAGACGATAACAGTTATTTTGGCAGATTTGTTAATATGGATACGATAAAGTTTGTCTTATCAGTTATCGTGATGCAGTTTTAATTGTTTCTTTGGTTTTGATTAAAACCTTTCTGATTTATTAAACTTAATTCTTCAAAAAGTTATGCTAAAAAATTTAGAAGTTTTCAGTAAACTACTATTATGAATCTTTGCGAAAATATTTGGTAGTTTCATAAAGTAGTTACAGATGGCTCGATAAAAATTAGGAAAAAAACTATAAATCTTATGTTTTTTTTCTTCAAAGCGAAAAGTCATGTTCTGAGCATAATACTAAAAAAAGCTAATGTAAAATAAATATGTTACGATCACGGCTATGCATGTCTCGCAACTAAACTATCATCAATTTTGTTTTCTTTTGGGTTCTTTTCTATTCGAAATTTTTCTAAAATAATTACCTAAGACGAAATGAAACAGAGTGCGTTATCGATTAGAGAAAGCGCCAAAGTCTCTTACTCTTCTGATGCAAAAAGTGATCTACTCTTATCTCCTCGTTATCCCAGTGGCAACAAACACTATTGGGGATTACTTTTGCAGTCAAAAATGTTAATGTTTTGAATACGGTTTCATCAAGTAATCTTTCAGTGGAAAGGCATCATTTCCCACAGTAACCCTCCGCTTTAAAAATCTCACTTTCTAATTTCCTTCAATAAACAATTCCTAAAATAAATCGTGCTGTCATTTACACGTTCACAGTAATTGTGATGAACTAAGGCGAAAACTGGTGCTAAAATCCTTTGTAGTTAGAAGCCACTATGACTATTATTGAGACATTGTATGTTGATATGAATTCTTGAGAAACAAGCAACGTTCGCACCACATTGACTTCACCATTTATGAATTTAACCAGAAATTTAACCGAAATGTTATCTTATTATTGCTTTTAAAAGTTTCCTTAATTTTCTTTGACTCTCAAGAACTTTACGGAAACAGAACGTAACACTGCCCCCTCCTTAGATCCGCTCTGTCCTAGAGCATGTTCAAACTTATGGCATCTGTAAAAAGGGTCATGACAATAAGCACAATTCTGTCTATTTCTGCATCGTTTTTGTTGATAGAAATAACAGTCCACGGTCATGTCGTTCCCGGTTGTGTTTCTCAAGTGATAGCTGCAAACCAACATGTGAGCTCGTGTACCCCGGAATATGACTTTAATCGCAGCATCCTCCAATTTAATTAGTGTAAACCGCAACCGAGCTTAAAGACCGCCAGTTTTCTGATGTTGTTTCGCATGACCTCTTCTCTTAGGTTCAGCAAAATGTTCCATAAATCTCTGCATTCGTGCTTCTAATAAGACAAGTCTTTGGTAACTAAATAGTAGATGGACCGTTGTTGATCTTAAATTTTCAAAACTCTTTCTACTGTAGGTCGCTGTTTTCAAGGTTCATCCAAGCGTCCAAATGTCCTCTTAAACACCATGACAATCCCTCTGGACATGCGCAAGTCTTGAGCAACATCGTGTCTTCATCGTCGTTCATGTTGTTGCCGGCGCAGAAGGTCAATCGATTAATGTGTAGTACCTTCAGTTTGCCTCTTGGTAACTTTCAGACGCGATAGATGACGTCATTTATTTTTGCCATAATGACCTCTGTAACTTTGGAGACAACCCTCATTTTCGTTGTGTGTTGTACAACCAAACCAGAACACCAGGTTAAAACTCTCTTTTTCTTTCACTTACGTCATAGTGGTTTTCCATTCGGTCACTGGCAATTTGGATGTTCTTTCGGACGTTATCGTGGATGATCTCTTCTCCAGCTTTGCATCCAAACTGAAGATAGTACGGTAGCCTTATTTAACGTTCAAATGTCACACAAGCAAAAGTTTGCCCGGTCACCATTTGGTGAAATAATATATAAACACCAGAATGTACTATTCGCCCTGTTCCGTTTCTCAAAATGGGCATGCGATGTCAATTGCTACCCTTTCCAATCTACTTCCGACGTTGTATTGTCACATAGAAGCTTGCCCTTTTCAATTGATCCGTTTCTAGACGGGCATAAATTACATTTGCGGCACCACTTGTTTACATCTTTTGAAGTTCACCCAATAGAACATTTTCTTGGCATTTTCAAGCGTCCTCTTCACACTGAAATGTCCTCCAGAAGTTCCGTCATGCAAATGCTGACACTTGGCTTCTCCACACCACTAGCTGCAGTTTCGTCTATGTGCCATCGTCACTCTTCAGAGATCGCTTCAGAAGACCATTTTCGAATTTAAAGGAGTCCCACTGTGCCCAATATGCTTTCATCGTTCTACTTTGCGCGCTAATTTCTTCCTAAGTTGGTTTTTGTCCATTCGTTTTGTAATTTATTATAAACTGTAGTTCCAGATCACTCTATTGTTCTCGACGTAGTTGAACTGATTGCCAATTATCATCAATCGCCGATGCTCTGCGAAGGATGCTAGTTTTCTCTTCCAGTCTAGAACAATGACCACCGTTAATCGGCTTTGTTTATCTAAATAGAGCGTCGGCATTGCAATGACTAGTTACAGCACGATGTTTTGCATCAAAATCGTACTCATGCAATCGCTCAACACTTTACTGAAGTATCCGATCACCCTCTCTTCTCTATTCTAGATTTCAGAAAGTACACTTACTATTGCGAGGTTGCTAGAATCAGTGCCCAACACAAACTTGCCTTCCACTCGAGGATAGTTCAATATCGGTACCACAGTCGTTGTTTCAAGTAAAATCACGTCGTTCTTCGGTAAGTCTTGTCAGCGGTTTCGCAATGTTGGCAAATCCCAGCACGAATCTGCGATAATACGTGCACAATAGAAAAAACTGCAAAGTTCGTGTTTTTTATTTTATCAGAGTTGCCCATCACTCCCGTCCTGGATACAATGTATCCTACTTCACTTCTTTTCTGACACCTCACAATCGTTCAAATTTTTCAAGTGCTCTTTGAACGATTTTTCAGCCACAATCAAGTTGTCCAAATACACCAAACATGGCTTCCAAGACAGACCTCGCAAGATCGTTTCTAAAACGCTCAAAAGTCGCAGGAGCGTTGCACAATTCATGTTTGCACTTTTCAGAATGTGAGACACCGACGTAGATTGTCTTATCACTGTATTCTTCCTCAAAGTTACCCGGTTTGGACTGTTATTCATGATTCTAACTGGTAATAGGTTTTTGACCTTCACCAGAGCTTTACCAACTAGTAGTCTTTTGGCGAATACTTCATTTTCGGTTGGTTCGTATCGAAGAATGAAATCTTCTCGGATATCTCTATCCAGACGTCCCATTACAACGCTCTCAGTTCGTCCATGGAAAACAACATCTTTTACTTGAAGAACCCCCACATTTTCATCTTTTGACGAATGAAAAAGAATTTCTAAGTTATATTTAGTTTTTTTTGTCATTATTCAACTCATGTTTGTTAAAATAACTAATTGCATAACAACCAATTATTGAAAAAATTGATTAAGTCAATCAACAATACAGCCAAACAATTCTGTCGTATTGTGTATACATTTTGTATGTATTTTATTATGATTTTGTTAACAATTTTTACATAAATAAATTGTATTTTAAATTGAAATAAGTGTTTTATTTATAAAATTGAAATATATATATTTATGTTAATTAATATAACTATGAGATGGCGCTACAGTGTAGATTTCTATAATTCAACAAAAATTGTTCTTAGAACAAACATAGATGTCCATAGTGTCGAAAAATTATACGATTTTTAATACACGGAGTGCTGCATCTTCTTTACATTATCTTTGGTTGTCGTCGCCGGAAAACGCTATCTCGCCAATCACAATTAGACGATCAGGCCTTTTGTCAAACAACAGCTTCAATTGTTTAATACGAAAATCGAGCCCAAAGTTCTTCCTGTAAAGTTTGAATTTTACGCACCTTCCGACACAATGAAGTATTGTCTAGCGTCACAATCCGGTAAACCACACTCCACGTGCTCGCGCAAAAACAAATTTGTTTTGGTGGGAACTTTCAAATTTAAATAAATCTCAAACACAGCGCCCACCAAAATCACTATAACCTCGTGATATTTATTTGATCAAAATGAATTAAATTAAACAAAATTAGTTGCACAACGGGTAACTAACTTTAAATACTTCAACTATAAAAACCAAATCAAAATAACGCGAAAGTAAGCAAGCTTTTGGTCACAGAGCAAATTTTAATTACAAGTCTTTTGACTAAAACTCGTGCGGTCTTTAGGGTGGCAACATGAGCGATGCTATCATTATCATAATGCAAAGCTACGATGCGACCCAGTTATCAGTATAGAGGTGAAACTAAATCGCTTTTTATTACAACTAAACTATTAAATGAAGGGACAATAAAAGGTTAATTTCATTTTGCGTGTTGTGTTGGAGTGAATGTAAGTACTTATGGTGCCAAGAACGCCAAAATTATTGTTGAACAAAACGCCAACGTGACAAACGATTTAATTGGAGGGACGTGACATCTTCGTCCGAAGGAGCGGTCAATTCCTCAAAGGTTAAGAAATGCCCAGGAGTGAAAACAGTTCATTATAATCTGAAGTTATCGGGTACAATGGGCGTGAACTCAACGCGGTTTCGATTTGGATAAAAACTCTTCATAAGTGAAGATTTGTTCACCAAACAGATAGGTGGGTTTTGATGGATTTAACTCCGGCTTCCCACAACCCACCAAAATGCGGAGAGAAAGGAGGATTAACTGTGTCAGCGGACTGTAGACACAATTTCTGAAGTATGCGACAGGATTGGTTCCACAGTCACTGTAGATGTCATTACAACGATCATGTCGAGCAACAAAACGACGGAAACCCGGAAGAAGCGTTTCCGTAGTCCGGTCTGAGACCAATTCTAAGTAGGCGGCTTTGACGGCAAAGCAAACAAATATATAAATGTAGCTTTTAGTTTCTCTCACTTGACCTAGTGTCTAAAGAAAAAGACCGACGTAATCAACGCCAACTCGTGAGAACGGTTTCACTTCCGACACACGAGACGCAGGAAAAAACAACGAAAACAATTCGACAGAGAGTGCTTGATTGCACGACGTGCTGATACAATCCAAAATTGTTGACATAATAAAAATTGTTATAAAAATGTTTACAAACCGAGGGTGTAAATGTACAATTGCCTTGCTGCAAGAATCTACAAAACGGAATAACTAAGCAACAATGCGTTTTTTGCTGGGTGATCAACACGACGGTGCGTTCTTCTAAACGAGCTTTACATCGAACAAATTATCAAAGATAATATCTTATAAAAATGACGGACCCGCCCACCAAAGCGAACATAACAAAGTCTCTTCTGGTAGAAAACCACGCGAGGCTGGATCAGCCGGGTTTTGTCCGAAACGGACATGTTGCCAGTATTCTGGCAAAACTCACTCTTAAACAAAGGTTAAGAGATTCGAAACGTCTTGGATGCCATGCACAACAATCTAAAAAGCGTGGTAACCACTTCTTCTTGCGCTCGACGTTGCAAGTTGTATTTACGAGCTCATGAGCTTTGTATAGCCATCTGAGCTTCTCCCGCCATTTTGATCCAAATACTTGTTTAAGAGAGCATATTCTCAAGGACAAATCAGTCGGATTTTGCATTTCTGGTAAATAGCGCGATATCTCCGCTGGAGTCAAATTACAGATCTCTGCTCACTCTATTCCATATGAATACATCCCACTCTTCTTTCCGTTAAATCCACAAGACTGAATCCTTCCAAAAAAACAGTCAGCTTGTTATCTTAAGACTGAGCACCTATGGTTGCCGCCAGCAACTCCAAATGCGGTATAGTCATTTTCGAACTGGATTTTATTATGAGTATTATTCTAGCTTTGTCGGCCAACAAGAAAATAAAGACTTTGGCATGCACAACTATTCACACAAACACAACACAAGCATAGGCATTTTGACTCACATCACAAAAAGTATGTGTACTTAAGTCACGTGATTCAAGGTCTTCCACCAGTATATAGCAAAGTAGCTCAATCTTCAACAAGTAATGCAAATCCTTTATCCAATTTCTGAATGATTGAAGCGTCACATCATCCACTGGCTGATCCCAAGTTAACTCTCTTTTCCACAATCTCTGCAGCAGCAGTTTATGTAGTAAAGTAGTCCGAGCAAAGACTTTCTGTACTATGAACAGAAATTGACGTTTCGTAACCACTATATTATTAATGTTAAAATCCTCTTCTAGAGGGTTTGAATTATCGTCAAAATATCTTTCCATGGGAACCAATTCAACTCATGGACAAGACATGAATCAACAACCGTATCTGCACTTAAAGTTTGGGTACGTTCCTACCCTATCAGTTTGAATTTACCTTCAACCATACCCAGGCAGCACACTTATGTCATATGAGGACATTGGCACGTTTTAATGACGTCTCGCATGTAATTTTGACGTCAATAAAACATAATGTGCTGCCTGGGTAATAGCAACAGGCTTTTTGACAAATTTTGCGGCTAAATTTTTATCTACTAGGCTCGTCACACAATCAACATAGAAACTACGACTCAACCTTTGTACATTATCCTTGAAACAAACAGTTTCAGTCTCATCGCATCTATTTAAGCACTAAGACAGATGGTATTTCAATTTTTCTTTAAGCAGAAATGGGCTGTTAATAAGGCCAAAGGCCACACGCTTGTAATCGATCTACAAAAATTTAAGAAACTCTCGATCCTTCTCGTCAATACTGATTTGTAAGAACGGACACTACACCTGTTTGTTTCTCTAAACCTTAACGGCAACGACGGAATTAGTTCTATCAAATTTAGCCCTTTTTCCATGCACTAGCTCAAAAAGACTCTGTGCTTTTCATACGCTGACGCATCGTATACATTTCGCATTTTTGTTGTCACACTTTAACAACAGGTTTATGAGAGAGGTAATGACCCTGATTCACATTCAGACATTTTGAAGTATTCATTTGTTCGACGATTCTCTTCGCTTCCCACTCACAAAGAATCTGCTCGTACTGCTCAAACAAGTAATAATTTTTCAGCTTATGGACGACTGAATCTAACATTTTTGAGCCAATTTGTAGTTAGTCAAGAGGAGGATTACCACTCATCCATGGAAGACAAACTTCATCGCTCATCTTTATTAACAATTACGGTTTGCAGGAAGAGCTCTTTAGTTGCCACGGTTTTTTTTTCTCCATGGTCTTATCAAAATTCCTTCAAGTTCCCACAAATCTGTTATAAAGACAGTCTTTACAAATTGGCTTAAAATGGTCGTAGCTACATTTGAACGTGCACTTATTGCCGATATTTTACCCATAAGTGTTCACCATATGTGTATTTCAATCGCTACTAATCCGCATAGTAATTCTCGACCAGCTCCTGTATATAAATGTCTAGCCACGTCTGCTCCCAGTAAACGATCGATCAGACCAGACTGTTGAACATCGGATATTTCAACATTTAATATCCTCACTTTCCTATTCCGTGATTCATAAAAAAAAGTTGCCTTTCACAGATCGTCAGCCTCGAATGTGTACAAATACGTATCATTGTGGCTGTCCCATAAAAGAACCAATGAACAATTTTCTCCTGACGTTTTGATCGGTTCCCCGGTTGTGTGACAGTTTTCTTTAAGATATAAGACCGATCCGAGCTCAAACCACTTTACACTATTCGCTCATTTTAAAATCAGTCGTAGAGTTTGCAGAAACACCTACGTGACCAGCACGTTGGCCAATGTTTGGTTTTTTGTGATATTACTCGAAGGCACACTGTCGTTGTTGACGGTTTGCTTGTCAGCCCGCAGATCAGGACGCATTAAAGCCACATTTGCGCGAGTGCACAAAACACAACTTAAGCGTCCCTTACATCTTATATTCATGACTTTAAACAGCGGAAACAAATCTTCTTTTCCGAAAGTGTATCCCTTTTCTGACAGTGAATCATTTTTTGTGCTTTATTTCACCATCGTGAGACCCTGAGCAGAATACACAACATGCAGCTTCACATTTTATGAACTCGGTAGCGGTGCAAATTTCAAAAAATATTTTTTGAAATCACTTCTTTCTAGCATGTCCTTCGTTTGCTCCTATTTTCGTAGACGACATTTTTCCTAGCAAACTAAACCCGTCAACTGGGAGGGCTATCCGCTGCTCATTTTGTACTTTCTGTATGAGTTTGAATTTTTTAAGCCGAGCTTCTACAAGAGATTCTTTAGAATCCGCAAAACCGTTAAACATCGAAGAACGTTGCCAAACCCTCAACTCTTTCGGTAAACACTAATGGAAATAGCATGGCCAAAATTATTTATTTTTTTAAATATTTGCTCAAGAATTATAATACATTACATTTGCTTGCTATAATGTTTTGAAGATGAAAAAAAAATCTGTTTGAGTTGTGCCGAGAGCTTAAAAAAAAACACTCTGTATCACAAATAATATTATACTTTTGTATAAATTTTGTCCCATACGAACACTTTTCATAAAAAGTATGTGCAACAACATAACCTAACTTTTTTTACAATTTATACCTCAGTAATTATAATTAAAAAAACCATGAACGAAGAAGAAAAAACGTTAGTCGTTCGTGCAAAACCAATCCGAAAGACGTTTACGGGTAAAAAATTAACTAAAGTTCCAGATTCGTTAATGCAAAATGAGAAACTAAAAAAGGCAATCGCTGGTCTACCGACAAACTACAACTTCGAAATACCTAAAACTATTTGGCGTATACAAGAATTAGCTGCTAAAATGGTAGCGTTGCAAATGCCCGAAGGTCTCCTACTCTTTGCAACCACAATATCCGACATCATTCGAGAATTTACCAATGCCGATATGGTTATAATGGGAGATGTTACTTACGGTGCTTGTTGCATTGATGATATTACAGCGAAAGCGCTTGGAGTTGATTTATTAGTGCATTACGGACATAGTTGTTTGGTGCCGATGGATCCAAGTAGTGGTTTAAAGGTGTTGTATGTTTTTGTTGATATTAAAATCGATACTTTACATTTTATCGAGACTGTTAAACTAAATTTCCCAGTTGACAAAAAATTAGGATTAGTGAGCACTATTCAGTTTGTTGCAACTCTACAAGCAGTTTCAACGCAGTTACAAAATTACGGGTATACGGTGAGCATACCGCAGTTTAAACCATTATCCCCAGGTGAAATCTTAGGTTGTACTGCACCAACGGTTAAATGCGTTGATGTGATCATATACTTAGGCGATGGCCGTTTTCATTTAGAGGCTGCAATGATTGCCAATCCGAAAATAGAAGCGTTTAGATATGACCCATACAGCAAGAAACTCACAAGAGAATATTACGAACATCAGGAGATGCTCGAAATGCGGCACAAAGCAATCACCGATGCGACAAATGCTGGTACTTTCGGTGTAATTATGGGTACTTTAGGACGTCAAGGAAGCCCTAAAGTAGTGGAACATCTACAAAAACGACTGCACGATCTTAATAAGGAAAGTGTCATTATTTTGTTATCGGAAATTTTTCCTGCGAAATTAGATTTGTTTACGAAGTTAGATGCTTTCGTCCAGGTAGCTTGTCCTCGGTTATCGATCGATTGGGGCCGCTCGTTTAATAAACCTCTGTTGACGCCTTTCGAATTGTCGGTTATGGTTAAGGATGCGCAATGGGTTAATGCCGATGGTAGTTGCGGGTATCCGATGGATTTTTATGCAAGCGGGAGTTTGGGTCCGTGGACTCCGAATCATAAACCGTCTGAAAAAGAAATAAATAAAAAATGTTGTGGTAAATGTTTGTAGTTTTTATTAAAATTTATTTCGTGAATTGAGTTTAATTTTAACCTGTTTCGAGCTAAAAAGCATGAATGTCACGTTTTTTAAATTGAAGACGTTTTGTCTGATTTGGTTATAGACATCATCAGAATGGTAGTTAAGTGACCTGTTCACGGGAGAAAAATGTAAAAACGTTTCATCTGTGTTTTTGTAAGTAGAAAAGTTTAAATCAACTCTTTCGCGGTTTTGAAAGCACCGTGTATATCGCCCATAAAAAAATCGCCGTGGAAGCACTGTGTACAAATTTGCCGTGAAGTTAGCAACGGATACACGGTGTAAACCGCGGAAGCATTACAATTCTTTCATAGAAAAAGTAAAAAGACAGCCAAAATTTCTTGATTTATTTGAGACTCGAACCCAAATTACTTTAAGTTTTCTTCTGAGCAAGCTTTGAAAATAAAGAAAACTTTGGTTGGATCCCAAATGACTCGTAGCCGCCTTCGATTTTACAAATCCCCACTAAATAAAAATCGAATTTTTTAACAGCGAAAATAAACTGATAATTAGATTAATAAACGACCTGAAAAATGGAAAATAATAAAATTTGATTTCCCGTAATTCCACTTACAAAATTAAGCTTTAAATGCTGCAAAAAAAAATTAATTTTGGTATTGGCGTCTACGCCCAAAATAAAAATCGGACCCGATTTTCCACGCCATTTGTAAAGAAATTTAGGGTGTAAAAAAATCAAAGTCTATAAAATCGTTTATGTGCTTGAACTTGAATGAAAATGCGAGCGCGTGGGGTGAGTATTGATCTTTCAGCAAGGGAGCTATCGACTAGATGCAGTAGCGCGTCGACTCTTGTCGCGACAAGAATAGTAGTGATGCCAACGTGATACGTGTCCGTGTCGACGGCATCATGTCGTCAATATCGGCCCAAGGGGTGGTGGAGCGTGCCTCCGCCGAATTGTCGAAAAGAATTAATGGCCTGGGACTGAGAGGAAGCAAACATCATACGAAAAGCAGCGTAATGGAACGGGTGACAAATGTATTTTGTGGCAGTAGCAACACGAACGTTTCGGCCCCGGAAAAACCATCGCGGTTGTTACCGTCACGCGGATCAAAAACAACTAACAACCCCGTGATTGTAGTCGCGCGTAGGACTCGCCTACCTCAGATGTACCTAACGTGGGAACAGCTGATGTTTGACGAACGTTTTCTTACAAAATTTTTCTTGTATTTTAATCCTTGCGAACGGTGCGTTTTAGCACAAGTGTGTACTAGATGGAGGGATCTTCTTTATAGGTCTCCACGTTATTGGACCGGATTAGTACCTGTATTGCAATGTCGTGAGCTTAGAAGCGCTCACGGCGCCGATCGCGGACGCCTATACGCGTCTTTGCTAAGACGCGGCTTCCACACACTCTGTTTAATGGGAGCGTCCGACGAAGATGCCCTCGACCTAGTCAATTCTTTCCCGCTTGCCTCAAAGCACGTACATTCTTTAAGTCTGCGCTGCTCTAGCGTCACCGATAGAGGCGTCGAAAGTTTACTCGACCATCTTCAGGTGTGTTTATGTTTACATTGCGCAATTACTCAAATTTGCGTTTTAGGCACTGTACGAACTAGAATTGGCCGGATGTAACGAAGTAACAGAAGCTGGACTTTGGGCTTGTTTAAACCCACGAATAGTATCGCTTACTTTAACCGACTGCATTAACGTAGCCGACGAAGCCGTAGGCGCCGTGGCACAACTACTACCAGGCTTATACGAATTCTCTTTGCAAGCTTACCATGTAACCGACGCAGCTTTAGGATACTTTTCGCCAAAACAAAGTAATACTTTGAATATATTGCGATTACACTCCTGCTGGGAGATCACTAATCAAGGCGTTGTTAACATAGGTAACTATCCAAAAAACCACGTCCAACTCTAACAAATAAATTTCAGTGCATTCATTACCAAACTTAACAGTATTAAGTTTGTCGGGGTGTAGCAAAATAACTGATGAAGGTGTAGAAATGATTGCGGAAAATCTGCAGAAACTCCGTTCTTTAGATTTATCATGGTGTCCAAGAATCACCGATGCTGCCTTGGAATACATTGCGTGCGACCTCAATCAACTAGAAGAATTAACTCTAGACAGGTGCGTTCACATAACGGACATCGGCATTGGATACATCTCCACTATGTTGTCGTTATCTGCGTTATACCTACGCTGGTGCTCACAAATACGAGACTTTGGCTTACAACACTTATGCGGAATGAGAAATTTGCAAATACTGTCCTTAGCAGGTGAGTACCCGCCACAATTGTACAATTTTCTTTAACAGTTTATGCAGGATGTCCGTTACTAACTTCAAGTGGTCTTTCAAGTTTAATTCAGTTAAGGCATATGCGCGAGCTTGAACTAACAAACTGTCCAGGGGCATCTCACGAGTTATTCGATTACTTAAGAGAACATCTACCACGATGCCTCGTAATAGAGTAAGTCATATCACCTAATGTCCAGTTGTTAATATTTGTTAATAGTTTGTGCAATAATATTTAATCTCGGTGACACTTTAGCGAGTAACTCTAAAAATACACAATCTGGGTCGTTTTTATTTACTTCGCCATTATTGACTGATTAAGTTCAACGTTCTTACTATAATTATCGAGCTAAAGTGCCACCCTTATTGTATTGTTACTGTTTTTTGTGTACACTCTAATTTTTGTACAACCTATGTTAAAGTCGTGTTTATTGTTGTATTTCTTCATTGAGATTCAACTATTTTGTGATGTACATAAACATTGTAAGTAACTTTCAATGTTTTTCGCAATAAAGCATAAGTATTTTGTAGAAAAATGTATTTACTTTTTTAACTCTATAAACTCAGTAATATGTGTTTTTTGTTCTTTTTTGTGCCTAATCGATTTACTCGAAGCAATAGAGCGGTAACGAGCTCTTAAACTATGTATGAAACGCATTGTAAGTTTCTAAATAACAGTTTTTAAATCGTTAACCTTTCTCTTTATATCTACGAGGATGTTTACAAAAGTTTTGTAAATAGTACATGAGCTTAATTACAAGTAAGCGAAAAACAGCAGAGAAAAATACTAAATAACAAATTAATGTAAACAAATATACTATTTTAAATCATTAATTTAAATTTTTAGAGAATGTATGTAAAACTAATTGGGAGATTGTTGATTGCCTATATACAAAAGCTATTATTCTAATGAAAACATAAACTTTGTAATAAGTACCAAACTAGACAATAATTTTAGATGCAGTGCAAATTTTTTACAGTCTTTTTGAGTGTAAACCGTATTTTATAATTCTCTGTACATCAAATGTAACTTGATTTTTACGCGCATTGTTACATGACCGTATTTTAAAATCCTCTACAGTGCGAGCACAAAATTCCAGGCTTTAAAAATCATATAAAAAGTATGTTAATTAGATCATATTAAACTTTATATAAATAAATGTTACCTTACATTGTATTTAATTATATAAAATGTATAAAAAACGTAAAGATTTTTGAATTTATATTATAATTTTTAGAAATGCGCCATCTCGTGACAACTATGGCAGTTAGAATTACAGTTCGCTATTGGCAGCTGTCAAGTTATTGACATTTAAACGTGCGACATTTAAGCATTCTATCATATTTAATACTTTTTTTGTGTCAACAAAGTGGTTATTTAAGAAAATTGTAATAGGTAAATAGTCAAATTTAAAAAATGTATTTATACTGTCTAGTACGCTACTTTTTATAATGTTTTTGCATTCATTAGATACGTGTGTAAAGTTCAATTTAAAACCAAGCTAATAATTGTTATTACAAATACGATTAACCCCTGTATATAGGCAACCAACAATATTCCAAAGATTTTATTCGACTTGTCATTATACGTAAATTTTAGTATAGCAATTATGAACAGATGGCAGAACAATAGGCAGAACTTTTGTAGAATGGTTTGTAACAATGCTGAAACAAACATACTGGTTTGTGTTTTAGCTAAGACGATTTAACTTCAGCACTTGTTGCACAGATAGCAAAATTTTAAAACTACAAGAACCAAATGGTATTGACTCCAACTACGATAAGGCGGATCAGCTGCCACATTACTCCATGTAAGACTAATCTACAGATCCTAATTTAAGCGTAATTTAACGAGCAACCTCTGACTGCGTGACGCATGTTCATGTACCGGGTACGCCTCTACAATGGGTACGATCCCGCTATTGGGGATATAGATCCAGATACATTTGAAAATTAGAATCTAATTCCAGATCCAAGATCCTTACGCTTGCTAAGCACAGTACCAATTCGCAACAACTACTGCTACGTATTGAAGAGTTGACCCGGGATAAAAACTGACAGCCTCACAAATGGCGACATACCGAAACTTTCAAGATAGCAGGACGATAAATTGAATGCTGGAATGAAAATCGCTCAGCATCGTAACCGACTATAAAAAGCTAAGCTGGGATTGCTTAACCCTAAAGACGGAAGCGCATGGAAGATGGTCAAAGCGTTGAAGAATTTTGAATTGCCTACACTACAAGAACCAAATGCAACACACAACCCCCAAATTATTTCTAGCTTGAAGAAAAGAAAATTACCAGAACCAGATGTAATCAGCAACCGATTCCACGTGATTTCCAAAACTGGGGAATTACCGTCATATCTATACTTGCTATTGACGTTAGGTAAGTTGCTAGTGGGAGAGATCGTCCACACTAAAATAGTTTTTTTAAACATTGAAAAAGCGTTTGACACAATATAATATCAGGGACTTGGTTTACAACGCCATCTTTTTAACGATGATCCAGCTCATGCGTCCCTACCTCCCCAACTGCACGTTTTGAGTGAAGTTGAACACATTCAAATCCAAACTGAGAAGAATTTAGGCGGAAGTACCTCAATGATCCATCCTGGTACCTCTGCTTCAAAACGTCTACACTTCCGACAACTTGAAGCACCCAGATATGAAGTACGAGCTATACGTCGACGACACCATAGTAATGGCAGGTTTAGATTCCTTACAACAGATTGTCGATCGATTGCAAGTCGCTATGGATCATTTGTTGAAATGGTAGTTCACCACAAACTTTTCACTCACTTACTATCGTGCGTATAGACGACCAAAACACGTTCTTCATTAGATGAATCCATGCAATATGAAGCGACACCTACCCCTCAGAGCTGTAATCTAGAATATACAGGAGTCTCATCGTCGAGGTTTTGGTTTCTTACCATGATTTACGAGCTACTCCAAAAACTTGCTTCCGTCCGTTCATTTGTAGAATTAATTTTTCGTGGTTTATGGTTTTAGCCGTATGCCAGTTAGGGTGTAAAAACCCGTTGTTCGGGAACCGATTTGATTAATTCGTAGGACTTAGATAGTCTAACTGAATGAAGCAGCGGAGACTAGTCCCTCCGGCAATCCAAGCGTTTATATGAATATCTGCAACATAATAGCGAAGGCTTCCACGGCCGGAATCTATACTAACATTAGAATGTCTTCCGGGTTTGGACTGTGTCATAGTTGCAACCGAAGCTGCCAACGTTTCGCCCACTTTCGTAAGGGGCTTCATCAGGGCGTGAGATAAATCGCAAAACTCAAACAAGCAATCGAAATCTAACTAACCTAACTTTTGAGAAGTTCTTAGTTAGATTTCGATTGCTTGTTTGAGTTTTGCTATTTATCTCACGCCCTGATGAAGCCCCTTACGAAAGTGGGCGAAACGTTGGCAGCTTCGGTTACAACTATGACACGGTCCAAACCCGGAAGACATTCTAATGTTAGTATCTGCAACATACTATTTGTGAAAATTGAGAAAAAAAGATTTAGATTTTCGACTCATCTGCTTTGATTAGCTCGGTACCGGAGATGGTCGTGGGTCGAAATAGTAGTAACCGGAGTAGAGCCCTGCACCACATAATTTCATAAAACATCGACGAATAGGAATTGAATCAATGCAAATCTAGTGATTACGCAATCAAAAGCAAATTGCTCCGGTGAAATAACAGGTAATTACACAAACAAATCTGCATAAATTTATCGTGACAACATATATATCTAAGTCGTTCGTATTTACGTTCGACACCAACACATTATTAGGTAATAAAGAGAGATTACTTACGGTTTTTCCTAAAATGCGATTAGCTAACGGCATATCCAAAACAATCCCCTAAAATTGGTTAAAGTGTAATAAATAGATATATATTAATATCACGCAGTCAAAGCGCAATGAGGTATCTCCCAATTCATGGTGGATCAGCATACGCCAAGGATGAATGGCTTGAATTTAAAAGGTCTCTAGTATGCGATCTATGGGAACCAGGCGCCCTCCAGAGTATATAACCTTATCCAATAAAAAGCTCTGCTAGATAGACCGTCTTATCTCCAATTACTCGTAGAAACCCTTCAAAAACAAACACAAATAAAAACAAAGAAGAGGCGGAAACCCCCTCAAACCCAAGGCAAGGGAGGCTGGCAAAAGCAGCGCCTTAGAGCCAGAACGTGAAGTAGAGAAACTAGTCAAAGAAATCGTCTTCCTAAATGTAGGCCAAAATAAGACACGGTTGTGTGGTGCAGCTTTTCAAATGTACAAGTATTTACTGAATGCAGGATACTCCAAAACAGAAGTTAGGAAACTTGCCCTCCTGAAGAAGAAAGAATTCATCGTTCCTAAGCCAGGAGGCAGCGGTACCCAAGCTCCGGTACAAAAAAGACTAAAGTTCCAGAACGAAAGTCCGAGGGTTGTAAAGAACAAAAGCAAAAGACGGTCACTTCCGCTGCTCAGCCAAAGAAACCAGAGGCTAGGAGACAGAAAGATGTCTCATATAAATGTGCCTTAGTAGTATCAAAATGGCGGTGATGTCTAGGAGATTTCCAACAAAACTTCTCACCACTGCCCAGTTGAACCAAATCTGCTCAGCCATCATGAACACAATGGAGGAAAGATACAATGAAACCATTAAACCCAACTTCCTCACCTCTTTGTATAAGGCGGGCTACCTAATGCTTTCATGCACGGGCAACGCCACAATTGAATGGCTCAAGGCGGTGGTAGTCAATCTACACCTTTGGGAAGGTTCAGAGCTGTGGGCTACTAAAGAGGCAGTTATACCTCAAGCTAGTACCTTAGTGGGACTCTTCCCCAACTCCTCTGAGATGTCGGCGGAGAGGATATTACATCGGATCGAAGGACAAAACGATAGTCAACACCTGAACTTGGAGGGTAATAAGGAAGGAGGCGAGGGGTACATCAGCACTTCTAATCCTCTCAATCGACCAAAATTTATGTCAAACAATAGAATCCTTAGAAAATAAACTGTTCTATGGATTTAAAGAGATGCTTATCAAAGTAAGGAAACCTCATGAACCACCACTGGATGAAGAATCATTACATCCTGAGGATGCAACCACCATGAAGGTGGCGGAGGAGAGTGGTACTCCACCTCCCTCATCCACAACTTAACCATGGAGTCGTGCAGGTAAACCTTCATCACGCGAAAGGCTGCTTCGACCGCCTTATGCCACAGGTTTGCCTAAGGAACTAAAATGGTGGGTCTAGTCCAAAAGACCTGGATAAATGGGGGACGAGTTTGCGGACTAGGTACCAAGAACGGTAAGCTGATTTATGATAGATCTACCCTGGTACCGTGGGCAGCCATCTGAAAACCATTAATACACTGACTATCAGAATTCACAGATGCTGATACAGCCACCATAATGACAAAGCTAAGTGTCTTTGCAGACGATATTACGATAGTCGTATCTGATAAAGAAAAATCTCAAGCAGTTAGTAAAATGGAAGAAACATGCGAGATGATTAAAGAATGGATGAACAAGAGGAATCTAACAATAGTACCAGAAAAAAACAAAGTGGCACTGATGACGGGCAAAAGAAGAATAGGGAAGATAAATATTAATATTTTAGAACAAATCATCATAACTGAAAAGTGCATCAAAATGCTAGGGGTGGTTATAGACAAAGACCTAACGTTTATAAAACACATACGATATGTAACGGACAAAGCACTCAAGACTGTAAAGGCGTTGCAAAGGACACTACCAAATGCGGGAGGAGCCAAAGCATCTAAAAGAAGAGTTCTTGCCTACGCAGTAGACTCAATAATACTGTATGCGGCAGTGATATGGGAAGGAGCAACTAAGTGGGGAAAAACAATCACTTTGCTCAACAACGTGCAAAGGTTAATTGCAATCAGAATATGCTGCGCATACAGAACCGTGGTATCAGAAGACATAATGGTAGTGGTAGGGATACCTCCAATACAATTGATGGCAAGAGGAAGAATAAATAAATGGGACAGTGAGCAGCTAACCACGGAATGGCAAAAGCAGTGGAACCAAAGAACACCATGGACACAGCAGAACAGAAGACATGGTGAAACTAACTATTACCTAAGCCAGCTACTCACAGGTCATGGAGAAAACGGGCTGTATTTATTCAAAATTGAAAAAAAAGAAGAGACGACAAATGCATAGACTGCGGAGAATCAGACGGCAAGGAACATGCTGTTTTTAAATGCACAAGATGGGACAAAGAAAGAAAAACTAAACCAAAAAATGAGAGTGAAAATAACCCCAGAAAACATCATCAAGAAAATGTGCAAATCAAAGGAGGGATGGGAGAGAATAGAACAATTTTACATTAAAGTAATCAAAACAAGAGAAACTGAAGGAAGATGGAGAAATGATAAATAGATAGAAGTGAGCGGTCAATGACAGCATGGATGCATAGGAAGTTATGCGAGAGCGGTTCCCTATGCACCCGAATAATGAAGAGGAGGAGTGGTTTTAGGCGCCTTGTCAGGACGGCAAGTGAATCCGGCACACTCCGGTAATCGGGTGTCTTTAGAAGATTTCCACTCCTCCAAACACACAAAAAAAAGTGTTCCTGGAGGAAAGAAGGAGGTAATCTTGACCTTGGCATATTTTCCTCGAGAGGAACCGGAAGTGCCACCAGACACGGTGAAACGACTCATCAGCTACTGCGAAGCCAACAGGAAATATCTAATCTTTGGGGGTGGACGCCAATGCACACAACACCGCCTGGGGAAGCAACGATACCAACGACCGAGGTGAGTCACTTTATGAGTACTTACTAACTACTAATATGGTAGTGGCCAATAAGAGCAATCGTCCAACCTTTATAAACGCTATAAGGCAGGAGGGCTTAACCTTAGTGTCTAGGGGCCTTTAAAACCAATAACAGATCGAGAAGTGTCTGAGGAGGGGTCACTGTTTGATTATGTTCAAGATAGGGGCTTGTTGCATGACCAACCAAACATATAGGGTTCCTAACAAGACCAATTGGGAAAGATACAGAAATATCTTACATGATTGCGTGAAGGAAATACCAAACCAAATAAGATCAATAAGCGACTTGAAGAAAACAGTTAACCTCACAACGGAGGCCATAACGAGGGCATTTGAGGTAAACTGTCCTCTCAAAACCAAAAAGACTAAAAGCAAAGTACCCTGGTGGAACATTGAGCTGAACAAATTGCGTAGCAAAGCCAGAAGAGAGTTTAACAAATCAAAGAGAACACATAACTGAGAAGAGTACCGTAAGGCTCTTACCAAGTTCAATGTGACACTTCATAAATCAAAGAGAAGTTCTTGGAGTACCTTTTGTGAGAACCTTGATGAAGCACCTGTCGCAAGCAGAGTGCAGAAGGCTCTATCAAGAGGCATAACCAAGGTAACGTAGGTGCACTCAAACGTGAAGATGGCACCTTAACGTCAACCTTTCAGGAAACGGTGGAAGTTTTGATTAAAAAACATTTTCCAGGGTGTATAGCAGCTGGAGAAACAAGTAACGGGAACGTCCCCTTGTCAATAAAATTGCATCGCCTGAAAGGATTAAGTGGGCCATAGGAACCTTCAAACCTTTCAAGGCTCCTGGCCACGATGGAGTATTTCTGGCACTCATTCAACGAGGGCAGGACATCTTGCTAGAGACATTGATCAAAATATTCAGATCCAGTTTGTTATATGGCCATGTTCCTCAAGCAAGGAGGAAAATTAAAGATCATATTCCTACATAACAGAGGTGTAAAACCCCTAGATGATCCAGTCATATCGTCCAATAAGTATCCCATCCTTTATGCTCAAACCAATAGAGAAGCTGGTCTTGCCGCCCAATGGTTGGTAAAACGTAGAGTTTGAACCCCAGCATAAGCAATTGGATCTACAAACAGGTCGTTAGACTTGGAGTTCTCTATGGGTCTGCAGTTTGGTGGAGAAAAGTAGACCAAAGTACCG
This sequence comes from Aquatica leii, assembly GCA_035610365.1. NCBI lineage: Eukaryota > Metazoa > Arthropoda > Insecta > Coleoptera > Lampyridae > Aquatica > Aquatica leii. The sequence goes on from CM069438.1 coordinate 15,330,304, forward strand.
CGCAAGCGAAGCTGGTAAAGGTGCAAAGGCTAGCATGTCTGACCACCATAGGCGCTATTAAATCAACACCCACCGCTGCGGTGGAGATCCTTCTCAGCTTGGATTCCTTACCAGTGGCAATTAAGGAGGAAGCTATGAAGCAGGCCCTCAAACTATATGAGGTACACCATTTCAAAGAAGGCAACCTCAAATATCATCTAGAAATTCTCAAAGCCACTACTCTGTTGGACATGGCTGCAGTGAACGATCACATAAACTCAAAAATGATCTTTGATCACAAATACAAAGTCAGGTTCCCCACTAGGAAAGACTGGGTGGGACGCAAGAACTGCGTGCCGAGGTCTTCCCAAAAATAGTTCACAGATGGATCCAAAATAGAAAACGGTGGTGTGAAAGCAGGAATGTTGGGACATTTTCTAAGCAGAACTACACGCCATCTAGATCGTAGCGGAACATCTGATTACCAAAAACCAATGCAAACAAAATATATGCATCATGTCGAACAGCCAAGTGGCATTAAAAGCATTGCAAAGAAGCTGCGTAAGATCACGCATGTTTCACGAGTGCCATCAATTCCTAAACCTGCTGGCGCACAAGAATAAAGTTGAAATTGTTTGGGTGCCAGGGCATGAGAGAATATGAGGCAATGTGGAAACGATCAGCAAGCAAAATTAGGTGCAGTAAAACCCTTTATAGGGCCATCTTTCACGTATGGCTTTAATCAAAGAGACTATCAGGAGGTTATCACCAACTGGACCAACAAAGAACTCAACAGAACTTGGAACAAAATGCCGGTTCTAAGACATTCAAGAAGTCTTGTGGTTTAGTCTACATTGGTGAAACCGGTCGTTCCGTCATTACTCGCATTTCAGAACATGATCGTTGTATAAGAAACAGGTATATTTCCAAGTCTGCGGTTGCTGAACATCATTTTACTACAGGTCACAAGATAGATTTTGATAATGTTTCGTTGATTGCCAAATCTCTATTCTTTTTTAACAGGAATTTCCGAGAATGCATAGAAATCATCAAACACCCCAATAACTTCAATCGCGATCATGGTTTCGAACTATTCCTTCTTTGGTTCCCGGTTATTAGTCATTTATCGAAAACACGCCCCTTATCAACCGTAACCCAATCAGAGTCGAGCTTAACCATTCGTGACGATCCTTTTCCTTTATATACGGAGACTATTTCTTCTTAAGTCACTTCTACGGAGTTTAGAATCTGGCTTGGTTCACAAGTTGATTACCTAACTCGGTAGTGGTTCTTTGTTAGATTTTCGTTTGCTTTTTCAGGTTATCATTTTCTTTCTTACCTTTTCAGTGTTTAGGTTATGGCTTGTTTCACAAGTGGATAACCTAACTTTTGAGAAGTTCTTAGTTAGATTTTGATTGCTTGTTTGAGTTTTACGATTTATCTCACGCCCTGATGAAGGCCCTTACGAAAGTGGGCGAAACGTTGGCAGCTTCGGTTGCAACTATGACACGGTCCAAACCAGGAAGACATTCTAATGTTACTATAGATTCCGGTCTTGGAAGCCTTTGCTATTACATTAACAAATGGTATTGACTCTAACTACGATATGGCGGATCAGCTGCCACATTTAACGCCTTTCTTAGACTGCGCTTATTTCCAAACAAAAAAAAATTGGCATCAGGTGCTTCTACTGAAGCTACCCGTGTCGAGTTGGTACGCTAACACTAGCGTGTTGAGGTACAGACCATCGAAACACGTTCTTCAATAAGTATAAGTATTCAATTTGAGTTCAAGATCAATATGTAACGCCGTAGTGAATAAAATATGTGCAAACGAAAGAGACACGTCTCAAAGCTGAAACCTGGAATATATAGTCTTCCAGGTTTTGGCTTTGTCAGTCTTATCGTAACTTATGGGCGACTCGGAAGACCCCAAACCTTCCATTTGGTTATTTTGCCTCAGGGCCTCTAACTTAACCTAGCCAGACGGTAGTTACTCCATGTAAGACTAATCTACAGATTCTAAACGTAATTTAACGAGCAACCTCTGACTGCGTGGCGCATGTTCATGTACCGGGTACGCCTCTACACTGGGTACGATCCCGCTATTGGGGATATAGATCCAGATACATTTGAAAATTAGAATCTAATTCCAGATCCAAGATCCTTACGCTTGCTAAGCACAGTACCAATCCGCAACAACTACTGCTACGTATTGAAGAGTTTACCCGGGATAAAAACTGACATCCTCACAAATGGCGACATACCGAAACTTTCAAGATAGCAGGACGATAAATTAAATGCTGGAATGAAAATCGCTCAGCATCGTAACCGACTATAAAAAGCTAAGCTGGGATTGCTTAACCCTAAAGACGGAAGCGCATGGAAGATGGTCAAAGCGTTGAAGAATTTTGAATTGCCTACACTACAAGAACCAAATGCAACACACAACCCCCAAACTATTTCTAGCTTGAAGAAGAGAAAATTACCAGAACCAGATGTAATCAGCAACCGATTCCACGTGATTTCCAAAACTGGGGAATTACTTGCTATTGACGTTAGGTAAGTTCCTAGCGGGAGAGATCGTCCACACTAAAATAGTTTTTTTGAACATTGAAAAAGCGTTTGACACAATATAACATCAAGTTTACAACGCCATCTTTTTAACGATGATCCAGCTCATGCGTTCCTACCTCCCCAACTGCACGTTTTGAGTGAAGTTGAACACATTCAAATCCAAACTGAGAAGAATTTAGGCGGAAGTACCTCAATGATCCATCCTGGTACCTCTGCTTCAAAACGTCTACACTTCCGACAACTTGAAGCACACAGGTATGAAGTACGAGCTATACGTCGATGACACCATAGTAATGGTAGGTTTAGATTCCTTACAACAGATCGTCGATCGATTGCAAGTCGCTATGGATCATTTGTTGGAATGGTAGTTCACCACAAACTTTTCACTCACTCAATATCGTGCGTATTGCGTATAGACGAACAAAACACGTTCTTCATTAGATAAATCCATGCAATATGATGCGACACCTACCGCTCAGAGCTGTAATCTAGAATATACAGGAGTCTCATCGTCGAGGTTTTGGTTTCTTACCATATGATTTACGAGCTACTCCAAAAACTTGCTTCCGTCCGTTCATTTGTAGAATTAATTTTTCGTGGTTTATGGTTTTAGCCGTATGCCAGTTAGGGTGTAAAAACCCGTTGTTCGGGAACCGATTTGATTAATTCGTAGGACTCCGGAAATCTAAGCGTTTATGTGAATATCTGCAACATACTATTTGTGAAAGTTGAGAAAAAAAGATTTAGATTTTCGACTCATCTGCTTTGATTAGCTCGGTACCGGAGATGGTCGTGGGTCGAAATAGTAGTAACCGGAGTAGAGTAGAGCCCTGCACCACATAATTTGATAAAACATCGACGAATAAGAATTGAATCAATGCAAATCTAGTGATTACGCAATCAAAAGCAAATTGCTCCGGTGAAATAACAGGTAATTACACAAACAAATCTGCATACATTTATTGTGACAACATATATATCTAAGTCGTTCGTATTTACGTTCGACACCAACACATTATTTAGTAATAAAGAGAGATTACTTAAGGTTTTTCCTGAAATGCGATTAGCTAACGGCATATCCAAAACAATCCCCTAAAATTGGTTAAAGTGTAATAAATAGATACATAATAATATCACGTGGTCAAGGCGCAACGAGGTATCTCCCAATTCATGGTGGATCAGCATACGCCAAGGATGAATGGCTTGAATTTAAAAGGTCTCTAGTATGCGATCTCTGGGAACCAGGCGCCCTCCAGAGTATATAACCTTATCCAATAAGAAGCTCTGCTAGATGGACAGTCTTATCTTCAATTACTCGTGGGAACCGTTCGAAAACAAACACAAATAAAAATAAAGTACAGGCCAAAACCCCCTCAAACCCAAGGCAAGGGAGGCTGGCAAAAGCAGCGCCTCAAAGCCAGAAGGTGAAGTAGAGAAACTAGTCAAAGAAACCGTCTTCCTAAATGTAGGCCAAAATAAGACAAGGTTGTGCGGCGCAGCCTTCAAAGGGTACAAGTATTTACTGAATGCAGGATACTCCAAAACAGAAGCTAGGAAACTTGCCCTCCTGAAGAAAGAAGAATTCATCGTTCCTAAGCCGGGCGGCAGCGGTACCCAAGCCCCGGTACAAAAAAGACTAAGCTTCCAGAACGAAAGTCCGAGGGTTGTAAAGAAACAAAAGCAAAAGACGGTCACTCCCGCTGCTCAACCAAAGAAACCAGAGGCTAGGAGACAGAAAGATGTCTCATATAAATGTGCCTTAGTAGGTATCAAAATGGCGGTGATGTCCAGGAGATTTCCAACAGAACTTCTCACCACTGCTCAGTTGGACCAAATGTGCTCAGTCATCATGAACACAGTGGAGGAAAGATACGCAATGAAACCATTAAACCTAAGTTCTTCACTTCTTTGTATAAGGCGGGCTACCTAATTGTTTCATGCAAGGACAACGCCACAATTGAATGGCTTAAGGCGGTAGTAGTTAATCTACACCTTTGGGAAGGTTCAGAGCTGTGGGCTACTAAAGAGGCAGATATACCTCAAGGTAGTACCTTACTGGGATTTTTCCCCAACTCCTCTGAGATGTCGGCGGAGAAGATATTACATCGATACCAAGGACAAAACGATAGAGTCAACACCTCAACCTGGAGGGTAATAAGGAAGGATGCGAGGGGTACATCAGCAATTCTAATCCTCTCAATCTACCAAAATTCATGTCAAACAATAGAATCCTTAGGAAATAAACTGTTCTATGGATTTAAAGAGATGCTGATCAAAGTAAGGAAACCTCATGAACCACCACTGGAGAAAGAATCAGTAGATTCTCAGGATGCAACCACCATGGAGGTTGCGGAAGAGAGTGGTACTCCACTTCTCTCATCCACAACTTAACCATGGAGTGCGTGCAGGTAAACCTTCACCACGCAAAAGGCTGCTTTGACCGCCTTATGCCACAGGTTTGCCCAAGGTACTAAAATGGTGGGTCTAGTCCAGGAGCCCTGGATAAATGGGGGGCGAGTTTGTGGACTAGGTACCAAAAACGGTAAGCTGATTTATGATAGATCTACCCTGGTACCGAGGGCAGTCATTCTGATCAATAAAACCATTAATACACTGACTATCAGAATTCACAGATGCTGATACAGCCACCATAATGACAACGCGAAGTGTCCCGGCAGACGATATTACGATAGTCGTAACTGATAAAGAAAAGTCTCAAGCAGTTAGTAAAATGGAAGAAACATGCGAGATGATTAAAGAATGGATGAACAAGAGGAATCTAACAATAGTACCAGAAAAAAACAAAGTGGCACTGATGACGGACAAAAGAAGAATAGGGGAGATAAATATTAATATTTTAGAACAAATCATCAAAACTGAAAAGTGCATCAAAATGCTAGGGGTGGGTATAGACAAAGACCTAACGTTTATAAAACACATACAATATGTAACGGACAAAGCACTCAAGACTGTAAAGGCGTTGCAAAGGACACTACCAAATGCGGGAGGAGCCAAAGCATCTAAGAGAAGAGTTCTTGCCCACGCAGTAGACTCAATAATACTGTATGCGGCAGAGATATGGGAAGGAGCAACTAAGTGGGGAAAAACAATCACTTTGCTCAACAACGTGCAAAGGTTAATTGCAATCAGAATATGCTGCGCATACAGATCCGTGGCAGCAGAAGACATAATGGTAGTGGCAGGGATACCTCCAATACAATTGATAGCGAGTGGAAGAATAAATAAATGGGGCAGTGAGCAGCTAACCACGGAATGGCAAAAGCAGTGGAACCAAAGAACATCATGGACACAGCGGTTGATACCACAGCTAAGAAAATGGCTCAACAGAAGACATGGTAAAACTAACTATTACCTAAGCCAGCTAGTCACAGGTCATGGAGAAAACGGGCTGTATTTATTCAAAATTAAAAAAAGAAGAGACGACAAATGCATAGACTGCGGAGAATCAGACGGCAAGGAACATGCTGTTTTTAAATGCACAAGATGGGACAAAGAAAGAGAAAAACTAAACCAAGAAATACGAGTGGAAATAACTCCAGAAAACATCATCAAGAAAATGTGCAAATCAAAGGAGGGATGGGAGAGAATAGAACAATTTTACATAAAAGTAATCAAAACAAGGGAAACTGAAGGAAGATGGAGAAATGATAAATAGATAGAAGTGAGCGGTCAATGACAGCATGGATGCATAGGAAGTTATGCGAGAGCGGTTCCCTATGCACCCGAATAATGAAGAGGGGGAGTGGTTTTAGCCAGTAGGCGCCTTGTCAGGACGGCAAACTTAGTGTCTAGGGGCCTTCAAATCTAATAACTAATCGAGAAGTGTCTGAGAAGGGGTCACTGTTTGATTATGTTCAAGATGGGGGCTTGTTGCATGACCAACCAAACATATAGGGTTCCTAACAAGACCAATTGGGAGGATACAGAAGTATCCTACATGATTGCGTGAAGGAAATACCAAACTAAATAAGATCAATAAACGACTTGGAGAGAACAATTAACCTCACAACGGAGGCCATAACGAGGGCCTTTGAGGTAAACTGTCTTCTCAAAACCAAAAAGACTAAAAGCAAAGTACCCTGGTGGAACATTGAGCTGAGCAAATTGCGTATCAAAACCAGAAGGGAGTTTAACAAATCAAAGAGAACACATAACTGAGAAGAGTACCGTAAGGCTCTTACCAAGTTCAATGTGACACTTTGTAAATCAAAGAGAAGTTCTTGGAGGACCTTTTGTGAGAACCTTGATGAAGCACCTGTCGCAAGCAGAGTGCAGAAGGCTCTATCAAGAGGCAACCAAGGTAACATAGGTGCACTCAAACGTGAAGATGGCACCTTAACGTCAACCTTTCAGGAAACGGTGGAGGTTTTGATTAAAAAACATTTTCCAGGGTGTATAGCAGCTGGAGAAACAAGTGTGTACAAAGGGCCCATAAGGGGTAGAACTCTACTCAAACGGGAACGTCCCCTTGTCAATAAAATTGCATCGCCTGAAAGGATTAAGTGGGCCATAGGAACCTTCAAACCTTTCAAGGCTCCTGGCCCCGATGGAGTATTTCTGGCACTCATTCAACGGCAGGACATCTTGCTAGAAACATTGATCAGATCCAGTTTGTTATATGGCCATGTTCCTCAAGCATGGAGGAAAATTAAAGATCATATTCCTACATAACAGAGGTGTAAAACCCCTAGATGATCTAAAGTCATATCGTCCAATAAGTCTCCCATCCTTTGTGCTCAAAACAATGGAGAAGCTGATTTTGCCGCTCAAAACGTGGAGTTTGAACCCCAGCATAACCAATTGGATCTACAAACAGGTCGTTAGACTTGGAGTTCTCTATGGGTCTGCAGTTTGGTAGAGAAAAGTAGACCAAAGTACCGCGCAAACGAAGCTGGTAAAGCTTGGATTTCCTACCAGTGGCAATTAAGGAGGAAGCTATGAAGCAGGCTCTCAAACTATATGAGGTACACCATTTCAAAGAAGGCAACCTCAAAGATCATCTAGAAATTCTCAATGCCACTACTCTGTTGGACATGGCTACAGTGAGCGATCACATGAACTCAAAAATGATCTTTGATCACAAATACAAAGTCAGGTTCCCCACTAGGAAAGACTAGGTGGGACGCAAGAACTGCGTGCCGGGGTCTTCCCAAAAATGGTTCACAGATGGATCCAAAATAGAAAACGGTGGTGTGGAAGCAGGAATGGTGGGACCTAGGTTCAAAAGACACGTGTCCCTTAGTGCTGAAGCTACCATTTTCCAAGCAGACGCCATCCAGGTCGTAGCGGAACATCTGATTACCAAAAACCAATGCATCATGTCGGACAGCCAAGCGGCATTAAAAGCACTGCAAAGAAGCTGCGTAAGATCACGCATGTTTCACGAGTGCCATTAATCCCTAAATCTGCTGGAGCACAAGATTAAGTTGAAATTGTTTGGGTGCCAGGGCATGAGGGAATATGAGGCAATGTGGAAACAGATCAGCAAGCAAAATTAGGTGCAGTAAAACCCTTTATAGGGCCATCTTCCACGTATGGCTTTAACCAAAGAGACTATCAGGAGGTTATCACCAACTGGACGAACAAAGAACTCAACAGAACTTGAAACAAAATGCCGGTTCTAACACATTCAAGAAGTCCCTTAGCCCTAACAAAAAGAGGGAGCAGAAGCTATAAAGTTAAGAAGAGGAGAATTAAATCTTCTCTGTGGTATACTAACAGGACACATCCATTGCAGATACCACTTGAGTAAGATGGGACTGGGTGGGATGACACATACAGGTACTGTGATGAAGAAGTGGAGCGTAATGACCACATCATCATGAGGTGCCCAGCTTTGTACCTAAAGAGACAAAAACATCTAGACTTCATCTCGGAAGAAGAACTACTAAACCTTTCGACTAGGGGCCTGATCGAATTCGTCAAAGACATAGATCTCTCCTGAGTCCAACTAAAACGGGGAACAAAGATCTAATCTGGTCGCAGTACACGAGGTTTTCATAACACTCACCCTTCTTCTAATAATAAAAAAAATATCACAAGTAAGTTGCAAATAGTTCATTCAATAATATTTATAAATAGAATGCACCAAGCTTCTCAATGACCTTCACTAATAAAATCGTAAGTGTGCCACTAAATGAATCTTCGAGATTAATCGTTTATTTCACAAAATTAGCCATTAAAGATGGTGTATATAATACTTAAATCCGTACACGTTTCAATTTATCGATTCAACAGAAGAAATAGTTAACAATTTCCGAAGTAGTAGACACGTGGAGATAATTTGTTCAGCGAAACTTTCACAAGTAACACATCAAAATCAAAAATGTTCTACGATACCTAAAGTGTAGATTATACTGGGTTTAGCACTAGTTTACGTGCTGTCTTCCTCAACGTCAGTAATTTCCCACATTTACGCCCGGGATAAAATTCATACAGCACGAAAACTATACCAAGATATTTTTTTAACATAACACAATGGAAGCAGTGATAAAGTATCAGAAGACGAGAGCGCAAAAGAATGAAAATGCACAATATAGAGAATGAAACAAACCCAAGTTAGTTTCCGTTTAAGTTATAAAAATTTTCGAATAGTGTCATCTATTAAAGTGTGTATCAACAAAACTAAACATTTGGGTACTATGACTGCCATCTCTCGGTGCAATCGCAATGACAATTTCTCTTCACATATTATGTACTTATTTACATAAATTAAAATGTTTTGGAATATGACTTGTTTAAGTCAATTTTTGAGATTCCCAATTTTCAACTTTGTAACTACATACACTTGAAGTTGGATCCTAAAACATCCAATAGATGTCGCGCCTCTTCAAAAATTTCCTTTTGAATCTTATTTTCTAGCAATAAAATAATAAACAAATATTTCAACACAATTTACTTAAACAGAGCCAAATCCTACATCGATACCCTTTAATATTGGCAAGGTTTGATAATAAAAAAAATTACAACAGTTTTAAAGTACTACGGTACAAATAAAAAAAATTAATCAGTTTCAACAATACATTTCAATATAGATAAAATATAAACTGCAAAAATATACATTTATAAACCATAAAAAGAAATAAAAATTGTCTTTTCAGTCATAGAATTAAGGATACGTGGCGCAAAATAAAACATATTTTCTTAGAAATGACTAGTACGGATTTCGGTGTGTCGTTTTTTAAGTCACGATAAAATTGTTGCACTACGTCAATTATGAAACAGTTGCCTCGATTAATATAAATGTATACAATTACCCTAATTTTAAAAACCATATCACTATATCTCCATAATCATTTTATAAAAATTGTCTACTTAAGATAATTAAAGTTTGGACTTCGGTAAGACAAGGTACAGATACTGTATATGTAGGTAAGCGTCGCTCTGTTTTAGGCTAAGAAATTTAATTCGCCATGCCGAATTCTTTAGCATCGTCGTCTCTGAAATCACCGTATTCCCAAAGATTCCTATGCTTCTTCCTCGCATCTTCTTCGGCTTGTTTGTACTCCGTAATCTACAACATGGTTAATTACATCGAATTCATCGACGACAATAATACGTACCAAACTCCTAAGACGACGTTCCCTTCTGTCTTCGACGTACAGTAACCCATCGGCAATTAGATTTTTAACGATGTCTTGATCTTGACCTTCGGTCATTAAAGTAATGGCGGGTGGAGCTCCTTGTGGACGATACTCAACATTAAGTAACAACTTAATCGAAGCGGTATCATCTCGAAGGTACTTAACGGCAAGATCCCTATAATCGGGATCTTTTGGGAACGTAACACAAGCTAAAGAATATTCAGAAGCGAAAGGCCTTTCGCTCGAATAACCGGCAGGTAGAGATGCTAATCGGCTAACGTTTACAGTTTCCCTATTACCATAATCTATGTAAAAAACAGTTACAATTGGTCCTTGAACTTTCTCGACTTTGGCCCGGTACCATTCATCATCTGCGTATTTAGCAGCACAGATATCTCCACGTTTCGGTGTGTAAGCACCTGGTAATGGAGGATTAACTTTGAATTCTTGTCGGAATTTAGTGTAGAGCGCTTCGGCTTTTGGTCCTTGTTGGTAGCTTTGCACGAAGATAGTACCTTCGGAAGTGACTTCGGTGACGATGACTTCTTCGTAAGTTGGTTTACGTTCTGGATTTTGATGTTCTTCGGCGATCCTTTGTTGTTCTTCTTCTTTTTCTTCGACGTAATCCTTCCAGCGTCGCAATTTCTTTTGCTTGGCAGAATCTTCTGCAATCTTTAATTGTCTGCTGTATTCGCATTTGTCGGCCGTTGGATGCACCGAAGCGAATCCTTCTTCGACTAAAGCCACGTTTATGTTGAGGTTTTCGACCCAAAGCCCACCGATGAAATTACCCGCTTTGTCTTGTGATTCGACTTGTATAGAAACTTCGTGTTGTAGACAATGTTCTTTGGTAAATGCCAACGCTTCATCTCCAAATGGTTCGGATTCGGTCATGGGTGCCGTAGCCGTGGCTGGTCTCGCTGCACGTGGACACGTAATTCCACCCAAGAGGAAGGTGCACAAACAATGGTGTTTTGGTATAAACAACCGCATACGCGAACCGCTCGCTACGAACTCGACGATTGCGTCAACGCGTTGCGCTCGTTGGAAGGAAGGAAAATATTGTTTGGCTTTAGCGGCGTCAATTTCAAAAATCCGTTGAGTTGGAATGTCTTTTTTGGCGTGGATGCCTTTTTGCGATTTAATCGCTTTGGTTTCGGCCGATAATAAGTCGTCGTAGTGAGAGCTACGTTGATCGTCGTCCTGTCGGTACCTGATAACAGTGGCTAGGCCTTTGGAAACCAGAGCTTCGCCCACGTTTCTGTAAGGTACGTCTAAAGACTGGTAGAAAAAGACTTCGGATTACTCACACTCCGCCGATGGTTACGGTGGCGCAAAGTTTCTCGGGAAAGTTGTCGCGCGCCTCCTGGATGTAATCGAGTACCACGTTCACCTTCTTGCCGATTAGTTTTTTGCGGAGGAACTCCCTGGCTTCGAGCATCCATGGGATGTCGTATAACGGGCGAAAACCTTTCGGTCTAGCTGGAAGTTTGCCGTCTTCGTCGGCGGCTCTAAAAACCAAATTTAAATATCTCGATTGGTAAAAAGAATACGAATTACCGTCCAACTTCCTTTGGCGGACGAATACTCGATAGGAAGACTTTTTTAACTTGGCCGGTTGGAAGTTTAACAGATAAAGCGTCACCGTTCACAATTTCAACCACAGTTCCAACAAATTCCTTTTCCTTTCCAGTAATTTGCGGAGAAGTTGATTGCCAGTCTTTCCATAGTCGCAGCCGTGCTTCTTTGGCTTTACGCTCAGCGCTTCGCAACCGATCAGCACCTGATTTCATGAAGGCCATGGACCAATCGACGCATCTTGCAAAACCTTCTTTTAAAAGAGCTTCGGCGATGTTACCCTTGGGATGAACGATCGAGCCGACGAAGTTGTTGTTGTTAACAGATTCCAAGATGATTTCAACGTCGCGTTGGAGTAGACGTATTTCGACAAAGTAACGCGCCTCTTCGGCAAACGGTACTTTGATTCCAGGATCCGGTCTGCCGGTTTCGTCTAATTTAAAACCCGGGCACTAAAACGACAAATTAACACAAAAACAAACGCCTCAAGAACCATACCCGAATTCCAGAAATCATCAAAGTGATGTGATAAAAATCAGGTAGAAGAAAAGCTCGCACTGTAGAACCATCGCGTACGTGTTCGATAACAGCCTTGATCGGTTTCCCCGCTTGTTTATCACAAAACGTACGCATATTCTCCACGGACCATTTAATGTCCCGCACGTGTGATTCCTAAATCGGTAAGCGTGTGATTAAATCAAACACAGTTTAAAGAACTCACGCTCGAACTATCCCATTTGCCTTTTTTCGCCGCCTTAGCTGCATCTTCAAGTTCGAACAGGCGCGTGTTCTCGGGAGTCGTTTTCATTCCCTCTCTTCTGACTGTCACCAAACCTTCGGACACTAAAGATTCGGTTATGTTTTCGCCGGTAGCTGCGTCTTTTCCCAAATACACTGTGCCATATTCGCGCGTCGAATTACCAGGCTTTTCGGAAGTGAACCAAACCTCTTCACCAACGAGTTTTTTTCGCAAGAATTCGCGAGCCTCCCACGCCCACGGTTCATCTTTTGTTTCTTCGACTCTGCAACAGAAAACGCAATAATATATTTTTTGTTTCAACCACATCCTTATCTAACCGCCAAGATTGTTTTGGAGTAACAAACATACATCTAAGATATTTTTACAAGCGGTACAGTGCCTGAAAACTGTAGTTACACACTCAGGACGTTAGAACAATAACCATGCGCAATTATAGCGTTGACCGCACAATTAAAGCCATAAATATTAGATATTTTAAGAACAATGAGTAATCAGTAAGATATCTAGAACGCGTGTAAAAAAAATATCAAGCTCTTTCGCGCCAAAATTACGACATATAGTAACGGTTGCCATCTTGTGGGTATCTTACGCATTACTATTAAAGATAGTAGTTTATGAGATCCCCGAAAGATGGTAGTCATCACATATGTCGCTAATACAATTACATTCAAACTGACCAATAGTAACAATTTGCCTATTTTACAAATGGCCGATTTGCGATCACTTTTGTATACATGATAAAACAAAAATTCATCCCTCACTTGTTTTATCGGCGATCACCGCCTACTTGACAGTCATCGGTTTCTTAACAAACACCGTTACGCTTATGACGGACGAGCGGACTTAATTTTTATGCCTGAGGTTTAAATAAACAGCTCTTAAAAAAATAAAGTATCCAGTCAAGTTTTTTGCAGACAGAAGAAACTGAACAATTTTTTTTACTGCAGTGCAAACGGGCCCACCATACACCACGACCGATTTGATATACAGCATCCGAGGACCTATCGTTAGGTAGATCACAACTTCAAAAACACTCTTAAGAAAGTAAATTATAACACCAAGTATTTTTCTAGAGAGCTACGGCGTTTATGCCGGTATCATCAATGTCCCCCACTGTTAAAAAAGTCCGTAAACCCCCTAATTTTTATAAAAATGAACAATGGTCCTTCTATCCTTGCAAAATCGCCTCTATCTAGCAACAAAGAATCCTTTGACACCGAGAGAAAAAACAAACTGATTAAATTTTTCTCTTGCGGTTTAAGCAGGGCATACACCATGGCCGACTTCGGCTCGTTTCCTTGTTCGGATCGATGATATGAAGCTAAAGCTATAGCGTTTATGTCAGAATAATTTGGCAGAATCACTGTTAAAAAATCCGCACACCTCAATCATAAAGATTAAAGATTCACCGAGAATTTGCGTAAATGGTCTTTCTATCCTTGCGGAAACTTCTTTACCTAGCAACGAAGAATCCTTAGACACTGAGATCTCGCGTATGCTTAAACATTTCGGCCGCTCTTAAAAAAATAAAGTATACAGTAAAGTTCTTTTGCAGAGACAGAACAAACCAAACGAATTTTTTGACGCGGTGCATCCGAGGACCTATCGTTAAGTAGATCACAACTTCAAAAATGCTCTCAAGAGAGAAAATTATGCAACTAAGTATTTTTCTAGAGACAAAACAAACCGACTGATTTTTCTCCTACGGTTTAAGCAAGCCCACCATACAGCATGACTGACTTGGGCTCGTTTCCTCTTTCGGGTCGATGACATGTCGTTTATGCCAGTATCTTTAATGACCCTTACTGTTAAAAGTCTGTAAACCCCAATCATGAAGATTAAAGCTTTTCCCCATAAATGTTCGTAAAAATGAATAATGGTCCTTCTAACCCTATGAAAACCTCTACCTAGCAACAAGCTCCTTTGACACCGAGATCTCGTGTACCCTTAGACATTTCCGACGTTTTTAAAAGAATAAATTATACAACCAAGTAGTTTTCTAGAGAAAAAACAAACCGATTGAATTTCTCTCCTACGCGTAGCTACGGTTTAAACAAGTCCACCATACGCAATGACCGACTTCGGCTCGTTTGGGTCGATGATATGAAGCTAAAGTTATGGCGTTTATGCCAGTATCATTAATGTCCCTCACTGTCGAAAAGGTCCCTAAACCCCAATCATGAAGATTAAAGCCCCCCCTCCCAAGAATTTTCGTAAAAATAAACAATGGTCCTTCTAACCTCTCTATCTAGCAACAAAGAATCCTTTGACACCGAGATCTCCTGTATCCTCAGACATTTGCGACGTTCTTAAGAGAGTGATTTATACAGCCAAGTATTTTTCTAGAAAAAAAACAAATAAACCGATTGCATTTCTCTCCTGCGTGTAGCTACGGTTTAAACAAGCCCACCATACACAATGACCGACTTCGGCTCGTTTGGGACGGAGACATGAAGCTAAAGTTATGGCGTTTATGCCAGTATCATCAATGTCCCTCACTGTTAACAAATCCCTAAACCCCAATCATAACGATTAAAGCTCAACCCCCCACCCTGAATGAACAATGGTCCTTCTATCCTTGCGGAATCTTCTTTACCTACCAACAAAGAATCCTTTAACACCGAGATCTTCCGTATCATTAGACATTTCGGTAGCTCTTAAAAACATAAAGTATACAGTCAAGTTTTTTTTGCGGAGACAAAAGAAACTGAACAAATTTCTTTAATGCGGTGCAAACGAACCCACCATACACCACGACCGATTTGATATACGGCATCCGAGGATCTATCGTTACGTAGATAACTTCAAAAACGCTCTTAAGAAAGTAAATTATACAACCAAGTATTCTTTTAGAGACAAAACAAACCGACTGAATTTTTCTCCTGCGGTTTAAACAAAGCCACCATACACCATGACTAACTTCGGCTCGCTTCCTTGTTCAGATCGATGACATGAAGCTAACATTATGGCGTTTATGCCAGTATCATCAATGCTGCTCACTGTTAAAAAAGTCCGTAAACCCCAATCATAAAGATTAAAGCTTCCCAATTTTGTAAAAATGAACAATGGTCCTTCTAACCCTAGAGAAACCTCTTTATCTAGCAACAAAGAATCCTTTGACACCAAGATCTCGTGTATCCTTAAACATTTTCGACGTTTTTAAAAGAATGAATTATACAACCAAGTATTTTTCTAGAGACAAAACAAACAAACCGATTGAATTTTTCTCCTGCGGTTTAAACGAAGCCACCATACACACAGATTAAAGCTTTTCCCAAACATTTTCGTAAAAATGAACAATGGTCCGTCTAACCCTATGGAAACCTCTCTATCTAGCAACAAAGAATTATTTGACACCGAGATCTTGTGGTCCTTGGACATTTCCCACGTTCTTAAGCAAACGAATTATACAGTACACCATGACAGACTTGGGGTCGTTTCCTCTTTCGTATCAATGACCTGACGCTAAGGCTGCGGCGTTTATGCCAGCTATCATCAATTTTCCTTACTGTTAAAAAAGTTGAACTAATATCGTGAAGATAAAAGCTTCCCCAAACATTTTCGTAAAAATGAACAAATGGTCCTTCTATCATTGCGTAGATCACAATTTCAAAAACGCTCGTAAGAGAGTAAATTATAAAACCAAGTATTTTTCTAGAAAGAAAACAAACAAACCGATTGAATTTTGCTCCTGCGGTTTAAACAAAGCCACCATACATCATGACCGACTTCGGCTGGTTTTTTTGTTCAGATCGATGACATGAAGCTAAAGCTACGGCGTTTATGCCAATATCATCAATGTCACTGTTAAAAAAGTTCGTAAATCCCCAATCATAAAATTTAAAGCTTTCCCGAAAAATGTTCGTAAAAATGAACAATGGTCCTTCTATCCCTGCGGAATCCTCTTTACCTAGCAATGAAGAATCCTTTAACACCGAGATCTCGCGTATCCTTGTAATCATCATTCTTAATCTTTTCCAGTCCGTAAACCTTAACCATGAGGATTACAGCTTACTCTATAAATTGACAATGGTCCTTCTTCTAACCCTACGTAATCATCTTTGATACCGAGATTTCGCTTGTTAGTGACTTTCAAGACTCGTAAGAGAATAAATTATTCTCCTAAGTATTTTTACATAGAAAAACAAACCGATTACAGTTTTTGCTTGCTGTTTAAACAAGTACTCCACATGCCATGGCAGACTTCGTATACAGGGTCCAAAGACCACTGTCCTGTTCCACTTAAGACTTGTGATAGTATAGATCACAAATTCAAAAATGTGTAAATAGTTGGTCCCGTTTCTTCGTTCGAATCGATGAAAATGAAGCAAAAGCTACGACGTTTATGCCAGTCATCAACCATTGAATTTCCCCAAGCTCTTCACTGTTAAAAAAGTTAAATGTTATCCAGCTGACAATCAGACCTTTTCGATTTCGTAAATGTTAAAGATGAGAATTGAAGTTTCCTCTAAAAATTGTCGTAAAAATTGACAATGGTCCTTCTAACCCTGCAAAATCCTCTGTACCTATCATCGAAAAATCCTATGATATCGTGTTCCAAAAGTTGAAGCAATATTATCCAGTCGACTCTCAGTTTTTTCAATTACGTAAATCTTAACGAAGATTGAAGCTTTCTCCAAAAATGTATAATGGTCCTTCTAACCCTGCGGAATCTTCTATACCCACCATCAAAGGATTCTTTGATATCGAGATTTTGCGTAAATTATCAGACAAGTATTTTTGCAAAGACAAAATAAACAAACTGATTATTTTTTTCATTTTTGAACAAGCACACCTCACACGACAGATTTGATATACAGCGTCCAAATACCCACGGTTGTGTTCCATTTAGGCTTGTAATAGCGTAATTAAACTTCAAAAATCCAAGAATAGTTCGGCTCGAATTTTTTCGGTGCTGATGCCATTAATCATCAATTTCAATCATTGTTAAAACAATGAACCAATAGTATACAGGAGATTGAAACTTCCCCCAAAAATTGTTGTAACGATTGATAATGGTCCTTCTAACCCCGCGGAATCTTCTAGATCCACCGTTGAAGAATCTTTTGTTACCGAGATCGCGCTTAAATTACCAGATGAGTATTTTTGCAGAGACAAACAAACCGATTGATCTTTGCCCTCCGGTTTGAACAAGCAAACCGTACACCACGGAAGATTTTATATACAACGTCCCACCGTCGTGTTCCATTTAGGTTTGTAATGGCATAATCACAACTTCAAAAATGCGAGCATAGTTCGGCTCGTTTCTTCGATTGATTAATTAAAATGAACACTAAGCTACGGCGTTTATGCATGTAATCATCAACTGTTATTATCCAGTCGACTCTCAGTCTTTTCCAGTTTGTCAATCTTAATCATGAAGATTAAGGATTTCTTTAAAAATCGCAAATAACTGACAATGGTCCTTCTAACCTTGCGAAATCCTCTTTGATACCGAGATCTCGCGTCTCCTTAGACATTACAGACGCTCTTAAAATAGTAAATTAGATCCCCAAGTATTTTGGAGAGACAAAGAAACCGATTCATGTTTTCCAAAGTTAACAGTCGTGTCCTACTTAAGTTTGTGGTGACGTAGATCACAACTTCAACAATGCGAGCTACGCTGTTTATTCCCGGTATCATCAATTTCCTGCACTGTTAAAAAAGTTAAACCACCTAATATTCTCTAGTCCGTAAACCCTAACCATGAAGATAGCAACTTCCTCCAAAAATTATTGTAAACATTGACAATGGTCCTTCTAACCTTGGAGAATCCTCTGTACCCACCATCGAAGAATCCTTTGATGCCTAGATTTCAAACATCCTAACATTTCCGACGCTTTTAGAAATTTGGGTACTGGTACTGAAAAATTCACTACTGTAAATGGCGCTCTCCTTATACACGCTGTTACAAATCAAAGAACTGATCAAATATCGTCAGCTCACAATATGCGAAAGTGGTCGCGGGTAATAATAAAAAATCAGCGCAAACACAAGTTAACTTGAACAAAAAAAACTCTCAAATTAAGTAAGCAAAGAGTTCCGTTCATAGCCCAAACCTTCTAAGGCCGACTAACACAAGAGACCTATCGGATTATTTTCTCCCAGTCTTTACAACACTAAGAGATTTTTCTTTTCTATCACAACTACGCACTTTACTACCAAGTACGGTCCTACCCCCAATAACAATTAAAAAAAACTACTCATCAAACACAAGATTTGAAGATCTTAGCAGATGCCAGCAGCAACTCATTTGCAAGTGCCCCAAAAAAATGACTAAAGAACCAAAGACAAGATCAAGAACATGATTTGCTAAAAATACGTGCATTTTTTTTCGTACAGAATTTAATCGATAAAATAATATCCAAAACCTCATCAGGCGGGATAACAAATTTCCTAGTGAAACCAACCTGTTGAGGTCTCAACGTCTATCCAGTTGGTGTAGTAATAACAAGCACAAAATATGCTAAAAACACCGCGAGAACACGAAAATCGTAATAAACGGTTTGAACTATCACCTGATTGGTTATCGGTAATTACACCCGTCCCCTTTTCGACTACAACCAATCAGAACGTCACCTACACAACGGCGACTTTTTCTTTCTCAATTTCCAAAAATAAAAGTTTCCACTTTGGCTTCTCGAGGATTAACTAATTAAAGCAGCTAATTGAGGATTTATAACATTCCATAAAGAAAAAAAAGTTTTTATTGTAAAATAAATAAATTAAAAACGTGTTGCACTTATAATTGACAAGCGTTCACTTAACGAATTATCAATAAATAAGCAATTAAGAACATGACACGATGCATGTATTTTTCAATAACAGCTTTCTTAATTGAAGTTAGACACAACGATAAATAAACTTTAATCGGTGAATTAAACTTTTAAATTAGGTCGTGTTGCAGTGCAGTTTCATGCTTCGTTTGGTTTTTATTATGCAGACGAAAGCGAGTAATAAAAAATTGCATATAATTTAAAAAAAAAATACTTACGAGCCAGTCCCTCGTCTTGCCAATTTAGGTGCTGTGATACTCGAAAATGATATGGTCTTTTCGGGTGGTGGAGCACCAACACATCCTCTTATTATTACTGTGTCTCCGGAGAGAACCTAAATGAAACATATTTTCAGTTAGATAAGAATAGGTCTGTTTCTAATCCATATGTATAAGTGGAGCTAATGCCAACAAGGCAAATATTAACGGTATATTAAATTAAGGCCGTTGAAAAATTAAAAAAAATTAATCAACGACGGCTTCGTTAATCGATTAATTAATTAGAATTGCACTCACTTGTTTAACAATACCACGTTTTGCTTGAATTTGCTGGGTCGTCATCGTGTTTGAGCCATGCACGTTTTACTATGAAAAGGACGTA
The DNA here is from genome assembly GCA_035610365.1 of Aquatica leii. Classification (NCBI taxonomy): domain Eukaryota; kingdom Metazoa; phylum Arthropoda; class Insecta; order Coleoptera; family Lampyridae; genus Aquatica; species Aquatica leii. Next base: position 15,350,177 of record CM069438.1, read on the forward strand.
ATCAAGTAGGTTGTTCGTTTCTTGTCTTGTCAACGGTCACGTGACTGGAGAAAGCACGAACGTCGTGTAATCTAAACATCAAAATTATAATTTTCCCAAACGATGCATTTTCACTTTTCATTCAAAACGTGGAAGTTTTTTGTTTTTAAATTGTTATTAACGCATAAACCAAATATTTATTTATTTTTGAATTACCCACGTACTGACGTCACGAAGACCAGTGACGTACGCCTTGGACCCTTAACAAACGGCCTACTTTTATATTTTTTTGAGTATGTTTTTAAAACTAAATTATTTATATTTATTTTTATCAGTATCGTGTCTATTTCTTTATTTTTAGTAGCTCAGCAACTCTTTTTTTCTAAATTGTAGTTTGTAGCACCATCCGAAATATAATCAGATGACGTTAATATTAGATCACTTTAACGTTACTAGATCCTCTTTATTACGTAATATTTACTGTATCCCATTGAGCTATATTCAGACAACTAAGAAAACATTTACAAATAGCGTCCTCTAACCTTTTTGCCACAAATCTAAACCCTAAATACTAATTATTTAAAAAACTAACTACGAAATATAGAAACATGTAAATATAAAAACATCTATTAAATCAAAATATAATAAGTAAATAAATTATACAAAAAAAGTAGAGCTTAAGGTACGAAAACAAAAGTTAGAAAATACAGGTTAGCGCCGTTTGCTATTTTTATACAAATGAATTAATAATATTTTTAATTAATATAATAAATTAATTAATAATATTAATTTTCGCAAGCATAAATAACCATAATGACGTTAAATAAACGTCATATTTTCTGCCATCTTATTGGTCAAATTACAGTTTTTTTATACTCGCAAAAATTGTACGCGTAAGTTTTGTCATTTCTGTAGTTTTCTTGTATTAAACCAAAAAATAGCGTAAACGGAAATCCTTCAATGAAGTTTTAGCAAATTACTAACTCAAACTAAAAAATTATATACAAAAACTGCTGACGCTGAGGTTTGCATACTCAAATTTATTACGACGAAATGATTATGTAGAAAACATTAGAGAAGTACTCTAATAACGTAAAAGTGATGTAATAAAAACGCGCTTAGTTGTCTGAGCCTAGTACTTTCTTCGCAATGACTTTAAGTACGTAAACCTCAAAGTCAGCAATAAAATAATGTAAGTTTGATTTAGTAATTTGTTTATACCAAATTGAGATATTCAGATTATAATAGAGATGGCAAGAAATAACAGTTATCTTGATTTAACGTCATTCTTCATTTATGGTTGTTGAAAGGAAATGAAAACAATACACATTTTTGACAACTAATAAGAGTTCTTATTCTTTAAACGCAATTTATAAATTGCTCCGTTTAGCCAACCCAAAAATGTTAAAAAGTACCAAAAAGTTTGAATACGGTGAATTACAACAAAAAGACGCAATAATAACGTTATTTCTATTACGTTTTTATCACGTAATACAGAAAATAATTACCTTTTTTGTTACAAAATTTAACATTTTTTTAAAGCGTTTACAAATAAAACATTATATACACCAATGGCGGCTTTTCCATTAGGTCATTTTAGTTAATGACACTAAAAAAATACTCAAATATGTTTTACTATTAATTTACAATTACAAACATGATTAAATGCATAATGAAAGCGCAATACATTCAAAAACTAGCAAACTTACCTAAGGGTCATAGAGAAGAGAATTTGTTTTTAAAGATTTATTGAAATGACCCTCTGGCAGCATAGACCACTGAAGGACACTATAAAACTACATTCAAAATATTACAAAATTATATACAAACTTTTCTTACACAACTTAAAAAAATTATTATAATTATTATGTTCTACATTAATTAATGTAGCATATTAACAATTACGTTTATTTAACGTCATTATTTAATTGTAACAGTTTAAGGGCAAGAAAAGCAACACAATTTTGATAGTCAATGGATTCTTATTTTTTCAAAGCACACTAAAATTTATCAGTTTGACCAACCCAAAAATGTTAAAAAGTACAAAAAGCGTCGTCAATTACGACGTAAAGACGCAATAAAAACGTTATTTCTATCACATTTTTACCACGTTGTACAGAAAATAATTACCGTTTTTGTTACAACAATCAACATTTTTTCAAGGCGTTTATAAATAAAACTTTATACAACAATGGCGGCTTTTCTATTAGGTTCTTTTGGTTAATGACCTTCCAAAAAATTGTTTTATTATTCATTTACAATTGCTAATATGCTTAAATTCATAATGCAAACGCAATACATTCAAAACCTAGCGAACTTGACCAAGGGTCATGGAGAAGTAAATGTGTTTTAAAAGTTTTAATATTGAAATGACCTTGCAGAATTGACTATCGATATACACAATATATACATTCAAGATATTACAAAATTATATACAAACTTTTCTTACACAACTTTAAAGAATTATTATAATTATTACGTTCTACATTAATATACAAGTAATAATATAACAGTTACGTTTATTTAACGTCATTGTTTAATTATAATGGTTTGAAAACAACAAAAACAACACAATTTTGACAGTCAATAAAAATACTTATTTTTCAAGACAATCTAAAATTTATCAGTTTGACCAACCCGAAAATGTTAAAAAGTACAAAAAAACGTCGTTAATTACGACGAACAGACGCGATAACAACGTTATTTAAACGTGTAAAGAACTGCTAAAGGAGGTAAAGAGTATAAGAAAGGAACAAATTAAGATGGGTAAGAAGTTGGAAGAGAATAATAAAGAGGTAAAGGAGATAAAAGAAGAATTAAGAAAGTCAAATGAAGAATGGAAAAGGAAATTTGAAGAAATGGGAGAAAAGTATAGAAAGTTGGAGGCCAGATTGGAGAAGATAGAGAGAAGCTGAAAAAAAACGGAAAAAGAAAAAAGGAGAACAAACATAATCATAAGAGGTATGGAAGTGAAAGATGGAAAGAAGTAGCAAAAGGAGCAAGTAAAAAATTGGATGAAGAAAGATTTAAATATTGAGAAAACAGTGGTAGAAACTAGAAAGTTAGCAGAGTGTGTAATGTTAGTAAGGTTGGGTACATTTGAGGATAAGTTAGATGTATGAAAGCAAAAAAAGAAGGTTAAGAGGTACGAGCATTTATTTAGACGATGACATGACGAGAAGGGAAATAGATATACAAAAGAAGATAAGATATGAGGCTAGTAAGATGAAGGGAGAGGGGAAAAGTATTAAAATAGGATTCTTGAAAGTGTGGGTGGAAGGTGAAGAAAGATTTTGGGATGAGGAGAGGGGAACTCTAGTGATGAAGGGGGCAAAAAACTAAGAGTTGGGGGAGGGAAGGATGGATCAAATGATGTTGGATTAGCAAATTTTAAGGAAAAAGGGATGGAAAAGCAGAATCAAATGAAATTATTGTTTTGGAATGTGGCAGGCATAAAAAATAAGGGAGAAGATTTCTGGAGATACGTAGAGGGTTTTGATATGATGGGAATGTCGGAAACATGGTTGAAGGAAAAAGACTGGGAAGTATGGAAGGAAACATTACCAGAGGGTTATAATTGGAAGGTGGAATTTGCAACTAGAAGAGAAAGTAAAGGTAGAGCAAGGGGAGGGATACTAACGGGCATAAAAAGGAACTGGTCGGTTGAAGAAGAGGAGCGAGACGAGAAGCAAGGAAAAGGGATTGTAAAATTATGTGGTCAGAGAAGGAAAGGAAAAATATATAGTGTTAAGAGTTTATGGGCGGGATATGAGGATGATAAGCGAATAGATTGAGAAAATGGTACAGGGGGAGGAAAAGGAAAAGATTATTATAGGGGGTGATTTTAACGCGAGAACATGTGAAAAGGGAGGAGTGATTATAGGAGGGGAAGTAAAGAGAAGAGTTAGCATGGATAAAACAGTTAATAGGAATGGGAAAATGTTAGTGGAGATATGTGAAGAAAAAGGGTGGTCAATTATTCTTAATGGAAATATAGAGGAGGGAGACAGAGGTGACTATACTTATATGGGAGGGAGGAAGGAATCGGTGATCGATTACGTGATAGTGAGTGGAGAAATGTGGGAGGACATAGAAAGTTTTAAAGTGGGGGATGAAGAGGAATCGGATCATCAGCCACTGGAAGTGATTTTAAAAAGAAAGGAGCATGGAATTCAGAAGGAACAGAGGGGATGGGGAGTAAAAAAGGTGTGGCCTGAGGAAAGCATAGAAAGATATAAGAGGAAGTTGGACCAAGTGATTTGGGGAGATGTAGGGGAGAAAGAAGGACTAAAGGGTTTGTCTGCAGAAATGGAGAAGGCAGTAGAAAAGAAAAGGTTTGAGAGAAGACAAGGAAAAAAGAGAAACGAAATAAGGTGGTGGAATAGAGAATGTAGAGAGGCAAAAACAGAGATGAGAAATGCTAGAAGAAGATGGAAGAAAGGTATAATAGATGTGCAGAAGTATAAGGAGGAGAAAGTGAATTTTAAAAAGGTATGTTCTGAGAGAAAGGTGTCGTATAAAGAGGAAATGGAGAAACAAGTAAAGGAAATAAAAAAAAAAGGAGAAGTGTGGGAATTTCTAAACAAGGAGAGAAGAAGAGGTAAGAGGAGAGGAGGTTTAACGGATATAAAGGTGTGGTTGGGTTATTGTATGAAGCGTTTGGAAGGAACAATAGAAGGACCAGGGCAGGTGATATTGCAAGGGGTAAATACAATACAGGAAGGGTGGGAGATAACGAAAGAGAAAATGGAGGAAGCAATAAATAGACTAAAATTAAGAAAGACGGCAGGAACGGACGGTACGCAAGGAGAACAATGGAAATATGTAGGGAAAAGAGTAAGAGGAAATGTAAGAAAAATTTTTAATACAATATGGAAAGGAGAGGAATTGCCAGGTAGTTGGAAAGAAAGTTTAATTCTGCCGGTTTATAAGGGAAGGGATAGGAAAGAGGTAAAGAATTATAGAGGGATTAGTGTCACTAATGTAAGCTATAAATTGTATGCCATGATTATACAAAGGAGGTTGGAAAAGGAAGTGGAAGAAAAAAGACTATTACCAGATTGGCAGATGGGATTTAGAGTGGGAAGAAGGGCAATAGACAATGTTATATATTGAAACAGTTAGTGAATGGAGAGCTAGATAAGAAAAGGGGTAAGGTATACGCGTTCTTTATGGACATAGAAGCTGCGTTTGATAATTTGAATAGGGAAAAGCTATGGAGGGTGTTAAGGAAAAAGGGAATAGAGGAACTACTAGTGAGGAAACTGGAAGGGATATATAAAGAGACTAAGAATAGGGTAAAAATAGGGGATAGTGTTAGTGAAGTGTTTTGGACGAGGAAGAGACTAAGGCAGGAGTGTCTTCTTAGTCCTATTTTATTTGCACTGTATATAGGAGACATAGAAGAAGTGTTGAAGGGAGGTCAGTGTGGTGGGGTTGTCATGGAGGGAGGGATTAAAGTGTGGGTGTTGGCATATGCAGACGATATGGTCATGGTGGCAAAAAATGAGTTGGAGATGAAAGGTATGATAAATACGATAAACAGGTGTCTGGAAAGGAAAGATTTGGGTTTAAATGTGAGAAAGTCTAAGATGGTAGTTTTTCAAAAAGAGAGAGGAGGGAAGAAAAAGGAGGAGTTAAGTTGGGGAGAACAGAAGATAGAGGCAGTGAATGAAAATATGTCATTTGGGATATAGGCTAAGGTATGATAATAAAGATAATGCGCATATAAGGGAGTTAGCAAAGAAGGGTAACAGAGTATTAGGGCAGGTATGGAGTTTAGGGGAAAGCGTATTTGGGAAGGAGATCGAGAAGAGAAGATGGCTGTTGGAAAATTTGATTAAAGGTGTGATGATGTACGGGGTGGAGGTATGGGGTTGGAAAGAGTGGAACCTATTGGAAAGGGTACAAATAAAATATTGGAAATGGATACTAGGTTTAGACAGGGAGACGCCGGGGTACATAATAGAGGAGGAGAGGAAGTTAGAGAAGATTAGAATAGAAGCAGGAAAAAGGGCGATGCGTTATGAAGAGAAAATGAAGGTAAGAAGAGAATGTAAAATGTTGCAATGTTGCTGGAGGACGGTAAAAGATAGCAAAAACAACAACAGGCAGAAAGAAAGGAAACTGTACTACCAACAAGGAGGTTTCGCAAGAGAAGAAGTGGAAAGAAGGAGACAGGAAAGGAAGTTAAATCCAGAGGAGATAGTAAGAAGAGATAAAGATTCGCAGGTGCAAGAAAGGGAAGGAAAGTATAACGTAAGGTATGGGAATATAGTGTCTAGGGGGGTTCCTAAGTATTTGATGGGGAGGAGAAGCTTAGGAGAGAAACGACTTATAGCCAGGTTTAGATGCGGTAATGAGGAGAATTTAAATAAGTATTGGAAGGAGTATGTAATGAGGAGATGTAGATTATGTGGGGAGGGATGTGAGGACATAGAGCACTTGAGTAAGGAGTGTGGCGAGCTAAGAGAAGAAATGAGGGGGAGGAAGGCTTTGCTTGGGGAGGAGGGGAAGGGATTGAATTGGATGAAAGCGGTAAAGGAAAGAAGAAAAAGAGGGGAGGGTTAGGTCTAACGAATTAGAATAGTAAGATGGTGAAGGGAAGATTTTAGGGGAGAAAGTTGTTTAGTTTATAATTTTATGTACGAAATATATTATTATGTTAAGAGAATGATGTAAGGGTAACGTAACCCATTGTAAGGCCGAATGGCTTAACAATTAACAATAAATATAATATAATATAATAACGTTATTTCTATCACATCTTTATTATGTTGCACAGTAAATAATTACCCTTTTTGATACAACATTTAACCTTTTTTCACAGGGTTTACAAATAAACATTATACACCAGTGGCGGTTTCTCTATTAGGTCATTTTAGGTAATGACCCTCTAAAAGATTATTAAAAAATGTTTTGTGATTAATTTACAATTGCAAATATGCTTAAATGCATAATGCAAGCGCAATAGTACATTCAAAGACTAGCAAATTTGACCAAAGGCTATGGAGAAGAGATTGTGTTTTTAAAGGTTCAATATTGAAATATACAATAAAACTACATTCTAGATATTACAAAATTATATACAAACTTTTCTTACACAACTCTAAAGAATTATTGTAATTATATCCAAAAGTGTTTGATGGCAGAGCCATCTCATAGTATAAATTTACTATGTGATTAAAATTAATTGTAGATAGCTATAAACGATGGTAAATACGTTGAGTTAGTTTAACACCCGCGAATTTCAAAATATACTTTGAATTATTCGTCGGGATAAAACCACAACGTAAAAGGACATTGGGGGTGAGCAATGTCAATGCAATTGTGTAAACGCCACCAGAGTGAACTACTAGACAGCTGTTTCGCCCTTTTGGGGCTCATCAGTAGTAGGAGATACACTCTAATGTTGTTCCCACAATTGCATTGACGCCCCTTATAGCTTTATAATTAAGTACGATGAATGAATTAATTTTAATCACATAGTAAATTTATACTATGAGATGGCTCTGCCATCAAACACTTTTGAATGGTAACTTCATCTTCTTCAGTAGTAAATTCTTTAATCTACAAAGCTGTTTCTTTAAGTCAACCACAAATTCTTTAAAAAAAAGTTAAATCATCTAACCAAGGTGTTATCCGAAAACAATTACGATAGAAAAAGTATTAAACAATCTATAACAAAGTTGACGTTTGCAAAACCAAGGGTAACAGCGGAATCTATGTCTATGTCCAGTGTCTATCGCTTATCTACTCTATGTCAAAGCTACCACGGACCGTATAGAAAGAATGTTGCCTAAACACAACGGTTTTCTACTTTTTCAAAATTGGATCAATTCCTTAATCCGACGAAGAACGTTATTCCTTTTCAATCTGAGGGCGTTTAGAGCATTCTTCCTCTTGTGGTTCAGCATACGTAGTAGAAACGTTTTAATATTAACCAAGATATTACTTTTATTTTACCGGAAATTTAGAAACCAGTTTTATCGACTAAAAGCCGGTCTATAAAAACGAGACTTCACGGCGCAATCAATCAGTTTGTTTAGGGATGCGACGTGTGACAAAAGCTCAGCTTGTGTGAAAACAACAACACAGAAATTATCCAGAATAGAAAATTGCATTACGAATGCAACCTGTGGAAGTTTGAATTCTACTATATTCAAGATGTTACAAAATTATATACACGCTGTTCTCGCAGAACTTTAAAGAAATATGATTATTATATTCTGCATTTACTAATGTAAGCCATAATATAATTATATTTTTCATGGAACGTAATAAAAATAATATATGAATACGACCTCGGTCTTTTTTTACGTAATTATAAGGTAATATTTACATTATTTGTGTTACGTAATAGACCTGATCTAGTAAATTGAAATCGATTTAAAAAAAACTGATCTAATTGTTCAAAAATAACTTTTATATGAATTTTTTTTAATCTAATTTGGATCTGTTTGATTTACAAAAAAATCTAACAGTTTTAAACAACTCCTGTACTTACGTAACATTTTTTTAGATGAGGCAAAGATAAGGCAAATGTAAACAAACACTAATATTATCAATTGCAGCAAATTAAGTGTTGGCGTCCGCGGCTTTATAATCTTTGTCTACACTTTACACATAAACATAACGTAAACATTAATATTTTTAATAAATGTTGTAATCTACATAGTTGTACTTTTGTAGTTATTTATTATTTATTTAAAATGTTTTCTTGGTAATAATTTAAATAAGCTAAGAGTAAAAAAAAATACTTTTTGAAGATGAGCTTCAATATTTGAAAGCTCGAAACATATGTAAAAATACATTTTAAAAGTTAACGAATTTATTATTGAAGACTGGTAATTTTAATAATTTAGAATTTGACCAATAACAATGTATCCCCTTAACAATTTAAGAGTAATGTCTCTAATTTTTTTATTGGCCAAATTATATATAATTTTTTTACACAGTTGTAAAAAATTGTAAATTTTTTAATTAGGTTTAAACAAATTATTAAATTAAATAAAATAATTATTTTATTGGTGACTGAAATTTAGATACTCAAATTACGTTATAAAGATAATCTAGGTAACGTCAAAGTGACGTAATAACACCGCAATCTGGTTGGCTAGGAATGAATGTCTAAGTTCAAAGATGCGATAGGCAAAATTGCTGTTGCTTAGATTCTTTGCTCCCATAAACAAAGATAATAAAATCGCAAACGTCAAGGTTGATTTGCACGTGCTACTGAGATATATTACGTTAGTGGCAGTTGATAGTATAAATGTTGTTTATATTTCCTTTCTGCAAAAATTCTTATTCAAATGCAAATGTAAGAGTTCTCTAATGATTCTAACACGTATCACAAAATATATTTATTTTGAAAATGCAGTGTTAAAATTGATAATTAACACATTATGACATCCTGTATATATAAATATTTAAAAAAAGTTTTAAACTTTTTTGTTTTTGAAACATTGTATACAATTAGTACGTGTAACGATAATCCCGTTACGTGTCAATAAACACAACTGTCGTGCATGCGCAATTGTCAGTTGTCAAAGAAAACAGATTCAATGTTAAAGAAGGATGGCCGTGTATATAAGTCTTTAAACAGGTAAAATTTAAGAATGTTTCCACATCCCTTGAAAAATTCCCAAAAATAATCGATTAATTCACAATTTTAAAACTCGACCTAGAAGTTGTACTAGCTAGTTTTGCAGCAGCGCCTCGAACTTTTCTTAAAACGTTTAATATTGAGGTTGCAAGGCAAGCAAGACCAGCATTATGATTTTTTTAAAGTTAATTTTTAATCGTGTAAACCTTCGAAAAAGTTATCGTTGATTGTGATAAAACCGCGCCCGTTTAATCTAAGCATTTTACAGTTAGTTGGTGTTTAACAAACATACCTTCTTGCAGTATCTTAGAATGGCAGAATCATGTCCGATAGATAACAGTAGTATAGCTTTATCTGGATCTTCTTACAACCGAGAATCGGACATAACGAAACAAGACTGCACAAGCCCAAGTCCTACAGAAACTATTTGTTTAGAGTCATTGTGCACGGATAATATTGCAGGTACTAACAAACACTAATTAAATTTCACTCATTTTATTTAATCGAGAAATACGACATTGACGAAAGTTTTTTTTTTAATCGTAACTAAGCTTCTAGATTTTTATTTATTGGTTTTTATAGGTACGTCGCATAGTTTAGTGTTTAAAGACGAAATCGAAGTTATCAGGACTATCGATAACGACAAAGAAGAGAAAACGACATTCCTTAACGAATTAGGATTAGGCGAATGCGACGACAATAGCAATGATAATGGTGATTCGTGGGAAGATTGCCTTGATACTGAGTTTATCGAAGAACATCCTTTCGTATCTGAGATAGTAGACGAGGTATTCACTTTTGCTGTTTTATAGTTGATGTGACGAAATTAAAACCGATTTCTTTTATAGGACGAACAATCGAATAAAGAAGACACGTTAGTTTTGTATTCAACCTTCAACGTCACACATAAAGCCGACCCTTGTAAAAACAAATATTGGGTTAGTATCGGTTACTCACTGTTATTTTTTTAAGCCGATGATGAATCCTTAACGTTTAAACGACGTTAGTATTACCACCGTGTATTGACTAATGTATGACTTCACGCCTAATCTTCTCTCTGATCGGCTAATCTTTTCGCTCGATTTTTAATTTTTTTCGACTTGTTTGATTGTATCTTTTTGTAGAAAAAAAGAAAACTGGATGTGCATAATGGATTTCCTTGTAAAAAAATTATACCAGAAAAGAAGAGCACGTGTTCTATCCTCGGAAAAAAGTTACACGGCATCTCGGTGCACGATTCGAATAACGAAAAATTTAAACGTGCCGTAATTCCCACAAAGGATAATCCCCCGCCTGAGTTACCCGAATGGCTAATTCAATTTCAGGTACGTTTTAAGCTTCTTTCTAATTGCGTTACGATTTGTAAATTTCAGACTTGGTCGAATGCCGAACGAATTTTAGCAATCGACGAGTTGATTTTGCATTGTGATCCAACGCAAGTACGTCATATGATGCAAGTGATTGAACCTCAGTTCCAAAGAGATTTTATATCGTTGTTTCCTCGCGAGTTGGCCTTGTCGGTGTTGCGATTGTTGGAACCTAGCGATTTATTACGTGCTGCTCAAACTTGTCGCAGTTGGAGATTTCTTGCCGACGACAATCTTTTATGGAAAGAAAAGTGCAAGCAAGTTGGAATCGACGATATACCCAAACGTAAAGGTTCGCCTCGATCCCCCAGCAATTCGACATCGCCGTGGAAAGCGGCATTTATGCGACACCATGCTATTGAAATGAACTGGCGCAATAAACCTATTCGTCCACCAAAAATGTTAAAAGGACACGACGATCACGTAATTACTTGCCTTCAGTTTTATGGTAATAAGATCGTTAGTGGTTCTGATGATAATACGCTTAAAGTTTGGTCGGCCACTACTGGAAAAGTGAGTATTTTTTTGTGGTTAATTTAGTTACCAAAATTGAATTTTTTTAGTGTTTACGGACACTGGTAGGACATACGGGTGGTGTGTGGTCGTCTCAAATGTCGGGTACAATTATAATAAGCGGCAGCACTGATAGAACGCTTAAAGTATGGGACGCCGAAACGGGTGTGTGCATTCATACTTTATACGGACACACATCTACAGTGCGTTGTATGCATTTACACGAAAATAAGTGAGTCGTTTTGGTTTATGAATTCCGGTGCTATGACTGTATTTTCAGAGTTGTGAGCGGTTCCCGAGATGCGACTTTAAGGGTTTGGGACATTGAAACGGGAGAGTTCCTGCACGTACTAGTTGGGCATTTAGCTGCAGTTCGATGTGTGCAATATGATGGTAAATTAGTGGTTTCGGGTGCTTATGATTACATGGTTAAAGTTTGGAATCCAGAACGGGAAGAATGTTTACATACTTTACAAGGACATACCAATCGTGTGTATTCTTTACAGGTAAGACACAAACGCTCGTCTTTTAATCGCTTCAAACACTGCCGATGATTATTTAGTAAAAGGTCTGAGGTGTGTGGTCGAGTTCCCTTCGTGTGAAGGTTGAATTCCTATGCATCGCATGATAAAGTCAGATGATGAGGTCAGATTTAAACAAAGATGTAGTAGTTTTGGTTTTATCTTTTAACAAACTTTGTTTCGAAAAAAAGAGATTAGGCAAATGACCTTGAAAAATTTTAAGAGTGTTGGGATCATTCACTCTGGGTTTTCAAAGCTACCAACCTTCGTTCGAAGTTTTCTTAAAAATTCCTACTTTTTGAAATATCTCAAACATTACGGAATTATTTTTTTGAACATTTCTAGTTTTTGAAATATCTCAAAAAACTGAAATTCCGGTAAAATTATTTATATAAAAGCGATTCGATTTATTTTTTAAATAAAATTGATTAGTTCGGAAAATTGAGATTAGGCATATATTCTTAAAAATGCCGCTGTATGTCGAAACTATTAGTATCATTAAATGTGGATTTTCTAAGCTACCAATTTTCACTTGAAAAGCTATTTGAAAATCTAGTTTTTGAAATATCTCAAAAACTATGAATTTCCGGTAAAATTATTCATATAAAAGCGACTCAATGAATTTTTTAAATTGTAATTGATTATTTATTTCTAAAATTCCAAGATATGAAGCAAAAAAATTTAGAAAATTATTTTTTTTTAAATATCTCAAAAAAAATTGTTTCCGGAAAAAGAGATTAGGCAAATAAACTTAAAACTGTCACTTTATGTTGAAACTGTTAGGATCATTAAATGGGGATTTTCCAAGCTATTAACTTCCGCTGGAAAGTTTTTTGAAATATCTCAAAAACTACGAATTTTCGGTAAAATTATTCATATAAAAGCTACTCTATTTATTAAATAAAATTGATTTGTTTTAGTTCTTAAAATTCGAAGATATCAAGTAAAAAAAATTTGTAAACTAAAAATTTTGAAATATCTCAAAAAAATCACACGGAAAATTGAGATTAGGCATATAACCTTAAAATTGTCACTGTATGTCGAAACTGTTAGGATCATTAAATGTGGATTTTCAAAGCTATCAACTTCCGCTGGAAAGTTTTTTGAAATATCTCAAAAATACGAATTTCCGGTAAAATTATTCATATAAAAGCGACTTTATTTATTAAATAAAATTGATTTGTTTTGGTTCTTAAAATTCGAAGATATCAAGTAAAAAAATTTAGATAATTAAAAATCTTGAAATATCTCAAAAAATTACGTTTCCGGAAAATTGAGATTAGGCATATACATATTCTTAAAAATGCCACTGTATGTCGAAGCTATTAGTATCATTAAATGTGGATTTTCTAAGCTACCAATTTTCACTTGAAAAGCTATTTGAAAATCTAGTTTTTGAAATATCTCAAAAACTGAATTTCCGGTAAAATTATTCATATAAAATCGACTCAATGTATTTTTTAGATTGTAATTGATTATTTGTTTCTAAAATTCGAAGATATCAAGCAAAAAATATAGAAAATTAAATGTTTTTAAATATCTCAAAATATTACGTTTCTGGAAAAAGAGATTAGTGAAATAACCTTAAAGTGGACACTTTATGCTGAAACTGTTAGGATCATTAAATGTGGATTTTCAAAGCTATCAACTTCCGCTGGAAAGTTTTTTGAAATATCTCAAAAACTGAATTTCCGGTAAAATTATTCATATAAAAGCGACTCTATGTATTTTTTAGATTGTAATTGATTATTTGTTTCTAAAATTCGAAGATATCAAGCAAAAAAATTTAAAGTTTTTTAAAATATCTCAAAAACTACGAATTTCCGGTAAAATTATTCATATAAAAGCGACTATTTATTAAATAAAATTGATTTGTTTTGGTTCTTAAAATTCGAAGATATCAAGTAAAAAAATTTAGACAATTAAAAATTTTGAAATATCTCAAAAAATTACGTTTCCGGAAAATTGAGATTAGGCATTTATCCTTAAAAATGCCACTGTATGTCGAAACTATTAGCATCATTAAATGTGGATTTTCTAAGCTACCAATTTTCACTTGAAAAGCTATTTAAAAATCTAGTTTTTGAAATATCTCAAAAACTATGAATTTCCGGTAAAATTATTCATATAAAAGCGACTCAATGTATTTTTTAGATTGTAATTGATTATTTGTTTCTAAAATTCGAAGATATCAAGCAAAAAAATTTAAAGTTTTTTAAAATATCTCAAAAACTACGAATTTCCGGTAAAATTATTCATATAAAAGCGACTATTTATTAAATAAAATTGATTTGTTTTGGTTCTTAAAATTCGAAGATATCAAGTAAAAAAATTTATAAACTAAAAATTTTGAAATATCTCAAAAAATGACACGGAAAATTGAGATTAGGCATATAACCTTAAAATTGTCACTGTATGTCGAAACTGTTAGTATCATTAAATGTGGATTTTCAAAGCTACAAACTTCCACTGGAAAGTTGTTTTGCAATATCTCAAAAACTACAAATTTCCTGTAAATAAAAGAGACTCAATTTATATATTAGATGAAATTGATCATTTGTTGTAGTTTTTAAAATTCGGAGATATCAAGTAAAAAAATTTAGAAAAGTAAAAATTTTGAAATATTTCTCAAAAAATTACAGTTTTCGAAAAAGCGGTTAAGCAAATACATAATCTTGAAAACGTCACTTCATGTTGGAATTGTTAAGTGCGGATTTTCAAAGCTACCAACTTTAACTGGTAAGTTTTTTTAATTTGTAGTTTTTGAAATATCTCAATAACTACGAATATCCAGTAGCGACTCAATTTATTTTTTAGATGAAATTGATTGTTTTGGTTTTTAAAATTCGAAGATCTCAATTTAAAAAAATTACAAAATAAAAAAAATTGAAATATCTCAAAAAAATGACTTCCGAAAAAGACGTTAGGCAAATAACTTTAAAAAATGTCGCTCTATGTTGAAATTATTAGGATTATTAAATGTGGATTTTTAAAGCTACCAACTTTTACTGGAAAGTTTTTTTGAAAATCTCGTAGTTTTAAAATATCTCAAAAGAAATTCCAGTAAAATTATTCATATAAAAGCGATTCGGTTTATTTTTTCAGTTAGGTTGATTTTTTTTTAAATTCGAAGATATTAAGTAAAAAAATTTAGAAAATTAAATTTCTTAAATTATCTCAAAAAAATTACGTTTCCGGAAAAAGAGATTAGGTAAATATCCTTAAAAATGTCACTTTATGTTGAAACTGTTAGGATCATTAAATGCGGATTTTCAAAGCTACCAATTTTCACTGGGAAGTTTTTTGGAAATTCCTGTTTTTTGAAGTATCTCAAAAACTACACACTTCTGGTAAATTATTCATATAATTGTAATTGTTAGGATTTTCCAAACTATCAACTTTCATTGGAAACTTTTCTGGAAATTCCTATATTTTGAAGTATCTGTAACACCACACGTCTCCGATAAAATTAGTTATATAACAGTGGTACGATTAATTTTTTTAGATAAAATTGATTACTGCTTTGGATTTTTAGAATTCGAAGATATCAAGTATAAAATTTTGAAATATCTCAAAAACTGACAGTTTTCGATAAAGAGGTTAGGCAAAACATAGTCTGGAAAACGTCACTTTATGTTAGAATTGTTAGAATCATTAAACGTGGATTTTTAAAACTATCTACTTTCATTAGAAACCTTTTCTGAAATTCTCTAGTTTTTGAAATATCTCAAAAACTAGTTTTTGCAAACAAATGTTATATTAAAACTATTTCATTTATTTTTTAGATTAACGGATTTACTTTTTAAGAATTAAAATATATCAAGAAAACATTTTTGGAGAATTGAAATTTTTTTTAAATATCTTAAAAATGACTCCCAAAAAAAATTAAGCAAATAATCTTGAAAACGCCACTTTATGTAGAAACTATTAGGATCATTAAATGCGGATTTTCATAGCTATCAATTTTCACTGGAAAGTTTTTTGAAAATTCCTATTTTTTTAAGTATCTCAAAAACTACACGCCTCTGATAAAATTATTCATTAAACGTGATCCGATTAATTTAATAATTCGAAGAAATCAAATTAAAAAATTTAGAAAATCAAAAATGTTGAAATATCTAAAAAAATTACGTGTTCGAAAAAGAGATCAGGAAAGTCACTTTATGTTGTAATTGTTAGGATCATTAAACGAGGTTTTTTAAAACTATTATATTCGATTGGAAAGTTTTCCTGAAAATCCTGTTTTTGAAATATCTCAAAAACTAGTTTCTACAAAAAAAATTAATACCCAAACTATTTCATTTATTTTTTAAATTACGGGTTTTACTTTTTTAAAATTGAAATATATCAATTAAACATTTTTGGAAAATCGAAAAATGTTAAAATAAAAATATCTTAAAAATGACATTTCCGAAAAAAGAGATTAATCTTGAAATCGTCTCTTTATGCTGAAACTATTTGGATCATTAAATGCGGATTTTCAAAGCTACCAATTTTCATTGGAAAGTTTTTTTTGAAAATCTCATTTTTTTTAGAGTATCTCAAAAACTACATGCTTTCGGAAAAATTATATAAAAGTGGTCCGATTTATTTATTTATTTTTTAAGATAAAATTGATTATTGCTTTTGGTATTTATAATTCGAAGAAATCAAATAAAAAAATTTAGAAAATCAAAAATGTTGAATTATCTCAAAAAAATCTCGGGGAAACAAATTTACATTAAAACTAATTAATTTATTTATTTAGATTATCGGTTTTACATTTTTAGAATTTAGATATATCAAGTGAAACTTTTTGGAAAATTTAAGATTTTTTAAATACCTCAAAAATGACATTTTTGATAAAAGAGATTAAGCAAATAATCTTGAAAACGTCACTTTATGTTGAAATTGTTAGGATCATTAAATGCGGGTTTTTAAATGTTTCATATAAACTCTGTACGATTTATTTTTTTTAAGATAAAATTGATATGGGGTTTTCTTTTTTGAAATGGGAAGATTTCAAGTTAAAAAATTGGAAATATCTCAAAAAATGACGTTTCTGAAAAAGGAGATTAGGCAAATAATATTAAAACTTTTACTCTAGCATTAAACTGTTAGAATAATTAAATGCGAATTGTTATATCTCAAAAATAGATATCTTAAAAACTACGACTTTCCGGGAAAATTTTTCATATAAACTCTGAGCAATCTATTTTTTTTTATATAAAATTTATTTTGGGTTTTGCTTTTTTTAAATTGTAAACTATCAAGCAAAAAATTTGAAAAATTAAAAAATTTGAGATCTCTAAAAATGACGTTTCTGCAAAAGGAGATTAAGCAAATAATATTGAAAGTTTCACTCTGTAAATAAACTGTTAGAATCATTAAATGCGAATTGTCAAAACTCTACCATTTTTTGTTTGAAAGTTTTCTCAAAAATCTCTATTTTTGAAATATCTCAAAAACTACGACTTTTCAGGAAAATTTTTCATATAAACTCTGAACGATTTATTTTTTTAGATAAAATTAATTATGGGTTTTCTTTTTTTAAAATTGTAAGATAAGTAAAAAATTTGGAAAGTTAAAATTTTTTAAATATCTCAAAAAATGACGTTTGCGAAAAACGAGATTAGGAAAATAATCTTTAAAGCTTCACTCTGTAATTTAACTGTTAAAATCATTAAATGCGAATTGTCAAAGCTCTTATCAGCTTTTGTTCGAAAGTTTTCTCAAAAATCTCTATTTTTGAAATATCTCAATTCTGGGACTTTTCAGGAAAATTTTTCATTTAAACTCTGTTCGGTTTATAATCTTGAAAACTTCACCTTATAATGAAACTGTTTGGATTATTAAATGTGAATTTTCAAAGCTCACTCTTTTGTTGGAAATGTTCTCAAAAATCTCAATTTTTGAAATATCTCAAAAACTATGACTTTCCGGGAAAATGTTTAGTATAAACTCTGTTCGATTAATTTTTTTTTAGATCAAATTGATATGGGTTCTGCTTTGTTAAAGTTGGAAGATATCAAGTAAAAAGATTCGAAAATTAAAAATTTTGAAGCATCTCAAAAAGCGACGTTTCTCGAAAAAGAGATTAGGCAAATAAACTTTAAAATGTTATTCTATATTGATCAGTGCATTTTCAAGACTGCCAACTTTCGTTGGAAAGTTTTCTTTAAAATCTCTTGTTTTTGAAATATCTCGAAAACTACGAATTTCCATTAAAACCATTTATATAAAAGCTGTTTATTTATTTTTTGGATAAAACTGATTATTGTTTTTGTTTTTTTTAATTGACAAATTTAGTGCAAAAATCTGAAAATCTTTTTTTATTATTTTTTAAAATTGATGTTAGAAAAAAAGTAGCTTTACACAATCAACCTTAAAAGTGTTACTTTACACCAAGACTTACAATCACGTAAATATTGATTTTTAAAGTTAGATTTTAGAACGTTTTTTGTACAGTCTACGTGCAGTTTTGGATGTATAGCGGGTAAAGAAAACTACTGTGCTGTTTATTAGGTTGGCTTTGATTTTCTAGTTGTACCAACCTTCTGACGTGAAAATGTAGAGAAATGCTTATAGAAAGTATCCTTGTGATGCATCAACTTGCATTTTTCTGGGTTCAATTTGGAGTTGCGCAACTTTTGGTTGAACTATGGAAGAAGCTTTGCGATATCGCTAAACGTCAACTTATACGTCATAGTCAGTCAGTGGGGGTTGACAAAATTTTATAAGTATCGGTGTAAAAGTGAATTTGAAAACAAAAACAAAAAATCTTTCCGTTCGTGTTTATAAAAAAAGACCTATACCAATGAACCTGTGATTTGTTTACAGTTTGATGGCGTTCATGTAGTGAGTGGTTCCTTAGACACAAGTATCCGAGTATGGGAAGTAGAAACGGGTACGTGTCGTCATACTCTAATGGGTCATCAATCTTTAACTTCCGGAATGGAGCTACGTAACAACATTTTAGTATCTGGTAACGCAGACTCGACTGTAAAAGTATGGGACATTATTTCGGGACAGTGCCTACAAACCCTTTCAGGTAATTAGTAATCAGCGTAAGGAAATATCGATTTTGATAACTGTTATTGCAGGACCATATAAACATCAATCAGCAGTAACTTGCCTACAATTTAATAATCGTTTTGTGATAACGTCGTCCGACGACGGAACTGTAAAATTATGGGACGTTCGTACCGGTGAATTTATACGAAATTTAGTATCGCTCGATAGCGGCGGATCGGGTGGTGTAGTGTGGCGCATACGCGCGAGCGATACGAAATTAGTTTGTGCAGTCGGTAGTCGTAACGGTACTGAAGAAACTAAACTGTTAGTGCTCGACTTCGACGTCGATCTTAGATAGCTAAAGACTTAAACAAATGTGAACGTGTGTTGTTAAAGATTTGTTAAATGTGCTCTTAATCTTAATTTCTGCGGTTCGTATATAATTGATAATTTAACAACTGCCATTCGCGAGAGTAACGGAAATTCAAAACTATCATTTTCCGAATCTAACCTAATACAATTACTGTAAGTTAAAGTACAAAAAAATTGTCGAAAAAAATGTTTTTTTTTTGTTCTCGATATGCGATTTGATACATTTATTAGTACGTGATGTGTTTATCTGACGTTGAATCACTTTAATTCTTTTACTAAAGTACGAATGTGTTAAAATGAGTAAGTTATTGTTATTTTTTTGTAAATAAATGATGCAATCGAATCTATTTTTCAAGTTTTATTATTACAATTCTTTTGAGTTTCTCTGAAACAAGTGCCCATTACTGCTCCATCTGAAACTGTTTTACCTGTCACCTGTAGTGCCCGTTATATCGACGTCGTCTTCGAGGTCCCCCTCACCAAGCGTCTCGAATTAAGTCAAGGTATTTATCTTAATTAGATGTGTGACCAAAAGGCTTTAAGAACATAATTTATGTTATCATATAGTAATATATCTTTTTTTTTATGTAACTTGAATACATAATTTATGTCTTATTGTGATAATTTTGAAACAAATGAAATTAATTCAAATAGGAATGCAAGTTTATAGTTTTCAAAGGTAAGTCCCATGAGAATTAAAGCTACCGGATGAGTTTCTTGGTGAATAAGGACCTAGAAGCTATCAAACGTCGTGACTTTATTTGGCGCCCTGCCGATTTAGTCTTTATTTGATTTTCTTTTACGTCTATTTTTTTACCACCATTAAACTCACTTTTGAAAAAGTCCCCTAAGCTTAGTTGGACCAATAATTGCAGTGCAGTTTTTCAAATTATTAAGAATTGTATAGTTTCCGCACCTGTTTTGTCGTGTCCTGATTTCCATTTACCATTCAGACAGATGCTTCCGATTTTGGTTTCAGTTCTATTCTTACCCAGTTTATTCACTGTGAAGAACGCGTCATTTGTTATAATAAGTCACTTACTAAATGTGAACGCAAATATTCCACCACCGACTAAGAGTGTTTGGCTTGAAAAGTTACGTCCTTATCTTGAAGGAATTTTACGGTAGTTACCATCACGTATCAGTAGTTTGGTTGCACAATTTAAAGGAAAAGATCATGTGGTACCTGACGCACCATTTTGTTCTGTTCCAGTTATTGACGAAATTACTACCGAAACTGACATTACGGAGCTTTTTTTTCATAGGAGGTAGAATCCTTTTATAGGCGTTTTGGCAATTACCACCAGAGTAGTGTGGGAGTCTCTAAAATCCGAACAACTCCACGAAAATTATCTCCTTCCGTTCTTGTCTTCTTCTTCGATCTTCTTTTTTATACTTTCTGAAATTCCTTCACAGATCTTTCCTCATTTATCTTCCCAAATATGTCTACCCTCAATCTTTCCCCTAGTTCAATTTTCAATTGGCTCAATACTCTCTTCCACCTTGGGTACTCTAAGACGTGTTTTGCGTCATCCGCTCGCGCAGTACATGTATCCCTCTTTATCTCATCTTTTTTAAAATAGAACTTTGTTCACTCGACTTTCACCCTGCGTTCATCCTCCATTCTCTCTTCTACTTTCTTTATCAGAATTCTACGACTTCTTTCTAATACTCTCCCTAATAGACTGTATCCCGGCCACCACCAGGATGGCTTCCGTAGAAACCGACATCTGGGACATTTTTACCATATCAAGGTAGTGCTTCGACTTCAATATGGGTCCCCATATAGGAACCCTATACAGTAAAACGGAGCGTACCATCCCACATAAATTCTTCTCTCGGACCGACTAGAATTTTGGTTTTATCGGACGCCAGTTCCAGACTATGGTTCACAAGCCAGTTTTCGATTCTGAAAATAGCCTCCTCCTTCCTTCTTAAAAACAGGTCGTCTGCATAACCCAACAACGTGACACCACCCGCATCGCCAACTCTAGCACCCCGCGGTTATAAATGTTCCACAAGATCGGCCTTACGATCGACCTTTGTGGAACCCCCCAGCCGTGAGTTGTATCTGATTGCCTCCTCCGACGTGCAAACATCTTTCACTAAGGTAGTCCTTAACTACGTTGGATAGGTGCTCCAAATTCACTTGTTCTCTTTGGTCTTGACGATGGCCCATAATATCACGCTGTTAAACGCTTTCCGGATATCGAGAATCACAAGAACGCAGCACCTACGGTTCCGCTGACTCTCAATTTTTATCCTGTTAGAAACTGTACCCCCCCCCTCTTGATAGCGTTCAGGGTAAACTTACCTTTTTTGAATCCGAATTGGTTTTGGTTTAGTTTACTTTTGGTTTCTTTAATCTTTCTCCTATCACTACCTCAAGCATTTTACCCAATACTAGAAGGAGGCAAAGGATCCTTACGTGTGGTTTAACGTGATGCGACTACCGTTAGGTTTAAACACCACGGGTTTCTGCAACCTCGGATCGAGATACGCTCGATCAACGCAAGAGACACCGTAAACCGTTTACGAATGCCTCCCTGCCGATTTAGCTTCGAGATAAAGGTCTCTTGTCAAGCACGGCATAACACGGACCACTATCTAGGTCCTCCCGATTAAGCAGATCGGTACCCGAGCAATAAACGTGCTCTTACGTTTGGGGTTTCACGCCCTAGCCAGCATGCGGCTTTAACCACAACCACTACGAGTCCATCCTCAAAAACACCGGGCAGAAGGACGCAATATGGCACGCAAGCGTTGCCAAAACCGCGGTCAACGTTTCGGGGCTCCCAAGTCGCCCGTAGTACCGTACAAAGTCACGGTTGGACTTTTCAGAGCCAGTACTCAAATGGAATCCACCAGACAAGAACCGACTCCTACCTATTTTAGGTCCTGTAACCTAAGGCGTAGGTGACGCCAGCTAGAGTTGTGCAGGCTCGCCAAGCCTGTTGGTTCGAGGTCAGCAATGCCGTGTCTATTGGTGTGCGAGCACAAGGGGGCTACGCACATGGGGACTACGGATAAACTGGCTCTAGCCACTCTACATTTCTCCCTACTTACATACTGTTACATTCACTCATCATCCCAGAAACCTTAGACCAGCCCTCTCACGAAGATCCTCGTACAACACACATATCAACAACACATGCTCCCAATCCTCATCCTCCACACCACACGAACACAAAGCACTCTCCACGCTACCGATACGAGTCAGATACCCGTTGAAACAACCGTGCCCCGTGAGGAAACAACCAACTCCCCAACCGATATCTAACCACAGACACTTATCCACCGTCAGCACATCCCTCATGAAGCGAAAAGTCACTTTTCCTTTCTCACACGAATCCCACCGATCTTGCCAACACGCGAGAATCTTATCCTTCAATAACCTTTTAACAACCCTCTTACTCCCAACTCTCTCTTCCTCGCCCAACAAATCAATCGAATCGCGCGGAATCCGCTTACGCACAACTTACAGCTCACCTCGCATACGGGCCTCCAAGTCCCACGGAACGACGCCAAAGAGAACCTGTAAGGACTCAGTCGACACCGTCCGACATACCGGAAGCATCCCATACAAGACAACCCTCTGCGCACGGTTCAGCAAAACAATAATTCTCTCAAGATTCGGACGAAGATACCACACACTCGATGCGTACAAAGCACAAGCCGACATCTAGCCCTGATACCAGACACGAGCAGCTGCTCCTCTAACGCCCCATTATTTCCTGAGAACTCGTCTCATCAACCCACTCAACTGAACGATCCTGCCTCTCACGATTTCCATGTGACGATTGCAGCTCATCCTCTCTCCGAAATACTCGCCTAGATAGCGAACACAAGTAGATAAACTTACCTGGCTGCCTTCCAGACGTATCGCCGGTGGTCTTGCGATCGCGAGAGATCCCTTTATCATCAACATCTCGGTCTTCTGTCGCGAAACACTCACGCCGACACTCAATCCCCATTCACTAATCAGATTTAACCATTCTTGCCCCTTCTTCTCCAACGCTGCCCTGCTCGTACCTTCCACAATAAGTGTCAGGTCGTCTGCATAGGCCACACATTCGCACCCGCCACATCTCAATTTCTCCAACAGAACATCCATCATCATATTCCATACCGCCGGGCCGCAAATCGACCCCTGCGGACATCCTTTCATAACCCGTCTCTCAACAACATCCTCTACTCCCTGGAGCCAAATAATACGCTCCCTGAAGTAATCCTTCCACAAGTTTAGCTCCTTACATCCCACCTCAGCCAGTCGCTCAATCACACTACTCCGAAGAAGGTTATCAAACGCCCCTTTGAAGTCCACAAATATACCGAGCACGTATTTGTACTCGGATACGCTCACAATCTCTTTCAGACGCCACCAGGCATCCTCAGTCGATTTCTCTTTCTTAAAGCCAAACTGTGTCTCGCTCCTAGGCCACACTAGAGTCTCAAGCCTTACCACCAACATTCTCTCAAGAATCTTACCAAAAACGCTCAATAAACAAATCGGCCTGTACGAACTAACTACACTCTTGTCCTTAAAAGGACCTTTTAAAACCTCAATCACACGCGCTTGCTTCCATGGCTCCGGGAAATTAGCTGCCCGTAGGCAAGCGTTTCCAAGCGCCAGAAAGTAAGCCGCAAGTTCGCCTACCACGTGCTTGGCCAGCAGGGGCTCAACACCGTCGATGCCGGGGGCCCTGCCAGTCCTCAGACGCTTCACCACATACCAAAGCTCATCAAACGTGAATACACTTGGCGTCACCTCGACGCGCTCAAACACACCATCCTCATACACCACATCTAAGGGAAACTGCGCACCTAACAACTTCTCCGCACTTTCACGCCAAGTCAACGAAGACCCCTTTTCGTCCACAATACTGCACAGATCCATACGTCACTTTCTTCCACGACAAGTCTTATAGACTTGCCCTCAAGCATTCGCATTCCCCTCAACGTCCACAAACTCTCTCCAATTGCGCTCCTTTTGCTCACGAATACTCCTCATATACTCACGTCTAAGCATTCCAAACCTCATTCTCGCACGCTTAATTACGACAACATCACAACCCATTCTTACACGCTGGTACTTCTTTCTCGCAGCTCTTACACTTCTCTTCAATCTCTCTAGCTCGTCCCACCACCACCTAACAATCACAGGACTGTCTAACCCAACCAAGGAACTTATCATACATAACCGGAACTGTCAGGGAAGAGAAATCTTCCACTGAACAGTCCACATTCAGCCTTAAGACATACCGGAAGGCATTCCAGTCAACATTCCGACTACACCATCGACTTTCATTCAAGGAGGCAAATAGGCCTGAAACCCTCCGGACTTTCATCAGATTTGGCGGGATTTGAAACTAACGCCACCTTGCTAAAGTAGTTTGTGGTATTCGTACCGCCGTTTATGAGGTTATCTACTTAACGCCATTTTTCGCAAATTTTTGAGGGGATGTCTATCTAGACGGATTAGGTCATGGCAAAACTGCTGATTCAAACATTATCGACGATCTCGCTTTTGCAGATCGTACAGTTTTGGCCGTAAGAAACCCAGCTTTTCGTGATGTTTACGTAGAAATTAAGAACTGCTTAAATGTCGTTTAGGTTTGTTTTAAACATTGTGATTTGCGTCGTCGTCGAACACCTTTTCAAGTTTGCATTTGAAACGCCAAGGACTTAAAGCTGAACCCAAACGGACCAAATTAGTTTAGTTTTTTTCCGTTAATTTCTTTCGTTTATCGTCGTTTGTTTTCGTGTAGAAACGGACTAACAATATTCTCTACAGTGGAGACACCACTTGTCGTAACAGGCGACTAAGCACTGGTTCTTTTATTTCTATTTTTTTTACTTCTTGTCTTTTTCTTTATTCTTTGTGGTTGTTGGTGACTAGGAGCTATTGTTTGGTACTGGCTGTTGATGTGTGAGCATCAATATACATGGATCTCGTGAAATGAAGCGCACCTCCCCAACCAAAGCATACTACCCTTCCTTTTGGTTAGGTTAATTTCGTTATAAGTTTTTGTTCTGTGCTTTACGTTTTTAATGTTTTTCAGACTTTCGTCGTTTGCGAAGTCTGTAGTTTTAGTTCACGTTTTGTTTTGTTTGTTTGTTTGATTTTGGGTTGCATTGTTCTCTTGATTTACATTTTTAAGTTTTACTCTTATAAGAGTAATTTGAGAAATCACTCTTCTAGTAAGGGGTGTGCCACCGTTGTGCTAAATTCGTCGGTTTATTTTTGCGGAAGTCTCGGTATCCATACTTGTTTTAATTAAAAATAATTTTAAATTACCGTTATGTTGTATTTTATGGCGTTAAGGATTTTAGATTTATTACGATTTTATTTAGTCTTGTAATCAAATTTTCTTAAACATGACTATAGTTGCTTCGTAGTAAAGTATAAGTTTGTAGTAGATTTTAAGCTTCGTAGAAAATCCTTCAGCTCTAAAATTCCAATTAGTTTGTATAATATTTTTAATTTACATTTTCTAGTAACTTAACCTTTCTCCTTTCTTAACATTAGATGCACCGTTTTAAGTAATATTTTTTTGCAATCTTGCGGTTTAAAAATAAAAATTAAACGTTTTAACTATCGGTCACCACTGCCACTTGAAAGTTTCTTTCGCTGCAACTGTTTCACGTATCACCTGTGGTGTCCGCTATATTGATGTCGTCTATAAGGTCCTTCACCAAGAGTCGCGAATGAAATCAAGGTATTTATCGTTTATCGTTAATTATATGTGTGATCAAAAGGTTTTAACAACTCAATTTATAGTGGAATTCAGTTGTGTAACACAATTTTCAATTTGGGATAATTTCCGTGTTGTTATCACACACGCTGAGCTTTTGTCACACGTGGCAGTGAACAGTTGTTACGGGTTCTGAAGATGTCCACTGCGACACTACGATTACTACGAATACGACGCTCGGTAAGTAGGGTTAGGGAAGGGTAGACGGGGGAGCGGTATCTCCCGGGGGTTCGGTTAATGTACTTAAAACGGCCTACCTTTTGATTCAGCTGACTGCTCTCGGACTCCGGACTCCTCTTTTGGGTCGAGCTCCAACTGGAACTGGCGGTTTGCCGTTGCGGGCTCAGTTTGATAACAAACGGTCCGAAGAGGAAGAAATGATTTTAAGCGAGGATAACATATGGTACATAATAACCCAATAACCGATGAAAAAAACGGGTTCTATATTCTTCTTTCTTTTTTATTACAAGCGTTTGTATATTGTATTTTATTATGTTTAAGTGCAATTTTTGATTTATATCGTTGTTCTCAAAGGTAAAGTCTTATGAGAATTACAAATAGCGGACGACTTTCTTGATGTATAAAGACCTAGAAGCTAGTGAACGTCGTGACCTTATTTGGCGCCCTACCGATTTTGATTTTCTTTTACCTGTTTTTCTTTAACATCCAAAAATTCACGTATTTTAATTATTGTACCACCTACACCCATCTCACTGAACAAGCCGAGCAATCACCTTTACTTATGATACGTTTTGTAGGCAATTTTACACCATTCGGAACGTAACAAACAGTAAAATGTGAGATCCTCGAGTCACGTAAAAAGAGTTAGAACAAACTAATTTTTTTACTGTTAGATTACTTTAGTTGTGAAACCAAAATCATCATAAATATTAACAATTTTAGAAAGATTGGAGTATTTAAACTTCAAAAGAAAAAACTAAATAGTATGTATATTGTTTTAAGTATAAATTTTGTTCAGTCTGAAGTTTGCTTTTATAACTTTTTGACAGAAAATTGGATTTGACAATTTATAATGTTATTGTCGTAATTATTAAATAAATAAATAACAATAATTAACAAAAATGGGTCGAAGATCCATAAACACCACTAAAAGTGGTAAATACATGAACCCCACGGATCAAGCAAGTAAGTACCCGAAACATATTTTTTCGATTAATTCAAAATGCGCCCTTTTTACAATCAGGAAAAGAAGCACGAAAATTAGAATTAAAGAAGAATAAGAAACAAAGGCAGATGGTAAGAGCTGCCGTGTTAAAAGGCAAAGATCCCAACCAAATTTTAGACGAGTTGGAGAAAATTGATCAAATGGGTAAGTAAGCATAACCACATCGTTCGACGATACTAACACTTCTTCGTAGAATTTAATGTCACCCAACCTTCACCGCTAAACGAAAAAGTTTTAAAAGACAAGCGAAAAAAACTCCGAGATACTTTGGAACGGGTACTTAATATGTATGTAAGTATTAAAGAAGTGAACACGTTACGTAGATTAATTAGTTGATTGTAGTATCGGGACGATCCCGACAAGTGGACGGATTTAAAACGCAAACAGGCCGATTACGAACATAAACGCAATCAAATTGTCGCTTTTTATGAATCGGTTAAAACAGCACAACAAGTGTCTGTCGACGAAATTCCTTTGCCACAAATGCCCGAACAACCATCGAACCTACCTGCACAGATACCTCTTCCTACGGAGATACAGAAACCTCAACACACGATTTATTCAATAGCGACTGCCTTAAAATTACAGGCCTTGGTAAGTAGTTACAAATGTCTCGATGAAATTGAACGTGTGTGTATTGCTATAGGGTCAATCTATAAGAGAACCAGCTGGTTGTCCCCCTGGTCCACCTCCTGATATAAACAGCGATGGTGAAGATGCGGATTATGCGAAAGAGTTATTACAACGAGTCGAGGAAGAGGTTCAAGAGGAGGATGCTCAAGATTCTGGTAATTCGGACGAGGAAGCGATCGATCCCGAACTGGGACCATCAAAGCCGACATCGGTACAACAAAAAATGGTAGCGTTATCCGGACAGAACATCGACGATTTTATGAAGGAAATGGAATCGGTTCATAAAAAACAAGAGGGTGATAAAGAGGAGGATAGGCCGAAACCGACTAGTATAGATCCACCGGCTCCTCCTGGAACTGATCCTTTGCCATCTGTGCAACCACAGATACCGATGCAACCGACGATACCGGCCCCACCGACGCTTATTTTCCCTGGACCTTTACGGTTACCTCCAGGTCCTCCTCCTGGGCGGCCGCTTATGCCACCTGGTCCACCTCCAGGTTTACCTCATCGGTTACCTTTAAGAATGCCCCCAGCTCCGCCTCGAATGATACGGTTGCAAGGTCCACCTCCTAATCTTTCCAATTCGAACCTTCCACTCGGCACTCCTAACGTTCTGACGGCGGCGCCGCAACTCATAGGTCGGTTGGAGATCGGAAAACCGCAAGGGGCGACGATTTCCGCTAAGCCACAAATTCGGAACTTAAGTGCCGATGTTACACGGTTCGTTCCATCGGCGTTGCGAGTGAAACGCGAGGACAAAAAACCTAAATCGTCGACGCGAGCCGCCTTGGCGAACGAATTAAAACAAAAAGAAATGATGGCCCACGTTGGTCCCATTAGACAACAGACTAAAGACGATGCGTACATGCAATTTATGAAAGAAATGCAGGGATTAATTTAAGTTTGTGCTTCAATGTTTAATAAAAGTTTTACAAGTAACACTATTTTTATACACGACGACTCTAAGTTCTTACCAATCCTAGTCACCATCATTGTAAGCCAAAGTATTTAGGTCTTTTCTGCAGCGTTGAGGTTAGATTTGATTTGTGGGACCGAGATAATCCGTGTTTAAAAAGAACAAATCTAAACTATGTCGACACACTTTCTAGATAAGTACAAGCCATAACAAGATAGGAAGTTACGAAATGCACAGTTCCAATGAACTCTTATGTAATAAGTAATAACATTTAATCGTTACATATTTACAAAGTTAGTTCTAGGTATAATATCTATTTCTTATTCAAAACTTCATCGACCCAATGGCTCAACTTATCTTCGTCCTGTAAACCAATTAAACGTTCCTCTACCTTTCCGTTACGAAACACAACTAAAGCAGGTATAGTGCCGACCTCATACTTTGCGGCAATTTCTCCAAAACAGTCTATGTCAACTTTGGCCAAACTAATTTTGTCTTTTCGTTTAGCTACGACGTTTTCTAAACGTGGCTCTAATGCACGACATGGCCCACACCATCTATAACGGTCATTTTAACTACACCGAAACGTTAGCAGAAGTTACTTACGTGGCGAAGAAATCCACAATCACTGGTTCTTTACTATTCTCGACTTTTTCGAGGAAATCTTTGTCGTCTTGTACTTTGAAAGTGCCGTTTAATATTGGCGACGAGCCAATACTTCTGTGCCCGAGTCTAACGTAAGGCGCGAGGAATTTTGTGATATTTGACATTGTTCTTGTTGCGAGCATTTTTTTGATTATTTTACGTTGTTTTATAGTTTTTTTAAACGTTAATTTACAGCATCAGTCTTACAATAAACATGAATTAAAATTTGACAATCACCTAGGAGATAAACGCAATAACTGGACGTTTTTTATACTATTTAAATTTTATACTGCAATTGTCACCGTTAGTGATCTACTAAACATGGCCAACACCACAGACTTTTAACTTTACAGAATCTAATCCAATTAATGATGATTGCGTAAATTAACAAACAAACGATTTTCTCATTATCCACTATCATAGACATAATTATATAGACTTCTATTTACCCCTTTATATGACGTACTGTAGCGTACTTAGATACTAAGAATGACCCGAATTATTCTGGTCTCCTTCGTTGATACACAAATATGCAGTTCTTGAAACACACTGTATATTGTGAATTGACAATGTACAAACAAATATTTATTTTACTGACCTTTGTGCCGTGACTCTTTAAATCTGATTTTAACCAAGAACTTTACAGGATCGGATGTGATAGGTGTAACTAATACTACGACGAAGCATATTCTGGATATATTACACAATAAATACTTCAGACAATTTCAATTGCCGTTCGTCTAACCGCAGCACTAAGTAACGCATTGGTATCTGGTTGTTCGGTCATAACATCGACGCGAACCCATTGCAACGTCCGCGATGATTCACGTATGGCACTTAACACGGCCTGAACGTAGAGTCCATCCTCGAAATTGGCGGCTAACGACACTGGTTCTTTAATCCAACCGGCTTTTTCTTTGACGGGTAAAAAAGCTTCGTGCAAAGCACCGACCATCTTGCAAAGACCTTTAATCAAAGGTCTGGGTAAACTTAAATTCGGCACAGCTAATTGCAAATCTTCCACGTCTAAATATAAAACTTCTTCATTACTTTTAAAACGACGCCCAAACAAATCGCCACCACGCACAACTAAATACGCGTTATTGCCACAAACGGTGACTTCCTGCTGAAAACTACTACACGTAGTGTGACTATTTAAAGTTGCCGTGACCAGTGTTCCTCCCTCCAACTCCATCTGGAATGTGCAGAAATCCGGCGCGGAGATATATCGAATACCGTTAATATTATCAGTTGTTTTGGCAAAAGTCCTAATTACACCGTGAACACGAACAGCTTTAAGCCCAGTGAGGAACGTAACAAAATCAATTACGTGACTCCCGATCAGATTCAACGTCCCTCCACCCATGACATCATCACACCTCCAATCATAGTTATCAGTATCTGTAAACAACCGCCCACTTTGTATCCGTATGTCAATGAGAGTAATATTCGAGCCTAAATAATTCTCACTGATAGTACGTCGCATGTGCGCGAAAGCTGGCAGAAACCGGAAAGAATGATTGATCAGCGAAATCAACGTAGGGTAGTATTGACCAGCACGAACCATCTTCAAAGCATCCGTTTGGTTTAAACCCGCGGGTTTATCGCACACTACGTGTTTTCCGATGCCTAACGCTTTAACCGAAATTTGGGCGTGGAGATTAGGCGAGCACAATACGAAGATTAGATCAACGTCTTTCAACAACAGCACGTCGTCGATTTTATTCGTGAAGAAAGGTATACCCAGTTCTTTCGCGATTTCTTGCGCTTCTTGCATGGTACGACTCCAGATCGCTTCGATTTTAAAGCCATTTTCTTTCAGGATTGGCACCAAGACTTTAACTTCGTAACCTGAACCGAATACTCCAATTCCGGGTAACATATTTTGAGAATTCTGAAACAAAACACTAATATAAAACCCACGACTATACGGTTTCGTAAAAAAAGCAAACTAATTAACTGCCCGAGATGAGTCAGTCTCTATAGCTGAAGAGTTTGTGGAACAAATGAGATGCATTTATTGAATGATGGAGGGTTTTTTAACATACCAAAGCAAAGATACAAAAAGGGTTACGGGACTTATCAGAAAGAGGAAAAGGATAAGCAGCCAAAGCGGGATACCAAAAAATGTTTATGAATAATAGCTGATGGAAGTGGGACATGAATACAGAAAGACTAGAAGTAATGAAAATCAGTACTCCCAAGCCAAAAAACTAACAAAAACCGTTTATCCGCGGCAAGAAAAGCATTATGAGAATACAAAATAATAAAAAAAGAAGACACGAAGATCGGTACTTAAAATGTGAGAAGTTGCTAAAGCAAGGCACGGTCAGGAATTTCATGAGAATACGGAAAAATATAGGATAGAAATATTAGCGTTACAGGTATTTTGGAACAGGTTTAGAGTTAGGCACGACTAGAAGTGTGAAAAGAGGTGCTATAGGAGTTAATAGTTTTCATTTAGAAACAAATGAGAACCGAAAAAAATTGTTTGCAATGGAGAACCAAAAAAACATTATGAGGAACACTAAGAACTAAATAAACCATGTGTTGATAGAGTCTAAACACGCAAAGACCATCAAAGATAGCAGAAACTACCGTGGGGCAGACGCAGACACTGACCAACTTTTGGTATTAATAAAGTTAAGACAAGAAATGCTAGAAAAACCCAGAGGGTTGAAAAGTAGCGCAAAAAGAACCAATATAACACAACTTAAGAATCTAAAGATAAAAAAGAGATTCGAAGTAGAAGTTACAAAAAATCTGGAAGTGCAAGAAATAGAAAACAAATGGGAAGCAGTGGAAAAAACCAGGACAGCACGACAGCTACTAAAAAAATCTAAGAAAGCAAATGGAGAAGACTGTAAAAAAAACCTGAAGAAAGATCAAAGAAGAAACAGAAGAAAGTAAGAAAATTTACGAGAAAAAACGAGCATCAACCAAAAAAATATGTAGATGAAAAAAAGGAGAAGCATAAGAGAAGAAGCTGGAAGCGTGAGCGAAGCATTACAAAAACTATGAGATAAAGAATTTCTACCAAGAAGCTAAAAAACCAAGCAAAAGAAAGTGGAGACGCTGGAATACTGCACAAACAAGCTAGAAGAACTTGTAGAGGACATAAAAAAGAAGAAACGCGTGGGCAAAGAGCTAGTAAGAGCAAACGAACCAAAAACAGATGGAAGAACAAATAAATCATAGTCAACACAACAAGAAATATAAGTAATCGATACATTAGCAAGAAATGCCTAAAGGTATAGGACAAATTCTTAAAAACGATCGGCGAATCACTGTAGTTGACATGAAGGCCACACGAGAAACTCCGTCAAAACGCGGCTGTAAATTGATTATTCTTCTTGACTTCCACTGAAACGGAGGCTAATTGTCATCCTTAGTTAACATTCGAGTATCGACTTGTAGTAATTATTTAATTCACTTCGTCCGGCGCTGGAGCTTAGAGACATATTCCTTGCTTCGTCGTTCCCAAAAATGTTGGTGCGCGGATTGAATGATTTGAAATGTTAAAAGTCTTGAAGCAAGAATTGAAGTGTAGTCATGTTCAGATACAGCCGTTAGAGTGCGCCCAATAAGGAAATGGGCGGAGGTCAAAGGAACTCAAATCGTTGGGATTTTAAGATAAAAGAGTTAACTAACGGCCGGTAATTCGAAAAGGCTTCTACTCCTCATACGTTAAAATCAAGTTGACGCCACTCTCTTTAGATTCTGTTTGACTGATCGGATACCGGCTTCCCATAAGCCACCAGAGTATGTAGAGTAAGGAGGGATAAAATAAATCCTTTGCGAGTGTTCGCTTCAGAAATCGTTGCATATTGCGAAATGAGAAATTCATTGAGTTCCTTTAAGGCAGAATTTTCTCCAACAAAATTGGTACCATTGTCTGAATGTATATTTGCCGGCTTACCCCTGCATGTCACTAAAAAGAATTCCGTAGACAAGGTAGTGACCCATTCAAGAGAAGCTGTCACTTTCCGACACGAATGATGCCACCAAGAACGGATGCAAATTGCTAATAGTACCCGACGGCTTAGGGTCCGATGACAATTGGAAGCCTAAAGCTCATAAGAAAAGAATTCAATTGAAGAGAATTTCATGCTATTAGTAGACTCTTGGAATTCCTCGCAAGATACGGTCAAATAAAAAGCAAGCAATAAGCTGACACAGCTATAAGCTTTTTGAGATTTGATCATTTTGATATGAAAAAAAGATCATTATGACGGTCGTATGCAGACCGTGGAAAGAGACCTCTAGAGAGCAAATCTGCTGGATTAGATTTACTCTGAATATGGCGCCAAATACAACTGAAAGTTGAAAGTTATCCATACATCGAGGCATCTAAGAAGCCATGAAATTCGATCGATATCGAACTTGAGCATACGACATGCCGTTGGATACGATAATCATTGAGAATTGGAGTAATGACAAAACAAATTTCACTTATCAATTATTTGAAACGGGACCATCCAAAGAGAGTCTCATCTTGCCTAGAATTGTACAAAGAGACAACGGTCCCAAAGAGACAAAAATCTGAGCAATGCTTGAAAGCCACAACAATCCTAAAATGTGAACAAATGCATGTAACCCTTGTCGATGTAATCAACTACTTGAGGCTCGTTAGAAATCCACTTACGTAATTTGAAACCACCTTGCATACATACGACTTGAATGTTCTGATATAAATCTCGAACAAAATCTAAACAGTCTGAACCTATTAAAAGATCATCCACGTAGAAATTCTCTCTGATGACCTTAGAAACTTTGGGAAGGGAATCCTTGCAGTCGATTCCAAGATGAACGAAGCTACGAGTGAACAAAAAAGAAGTAGACGCCGTACCGTACATATGTCACAGTCCTCAGATTGTACGTTGCAAAGAGACTGTGACGATAGACGCCAAACAATGCGCTGCAAAGACCTTTGTATAAGAACAACAAGCACCTACCAATACATCTTCTCAATAATCAAAGAAAGGTCTGGTTCTACCAACCATTTCCAAGTCGTTCAAGGAATGACCTGTCGTTGTTTCAACGGAGCGACGAGACGGCTGGAGTTGACCTCCTTACGCGGTAAAAGCTGAAAAATTGATGAGATAAATGCAAACATGAACCAACATATAGAGAAAATGAAGAAACTGGAAGAGATAAGGCAAGGAAGATCGAGAAACTAGAAAATGAACCAAGAAAAAGAAATTTAATAATCTTCGGAATAACGGAAAGTGGAGAGAAGGACTTAAGACACCCTGAAAGAGAAAGTCTTACAAATAATTAAAAAAATAGAGGTTCAACTGGGAGAAAATGAGATAAACTTTATCAACAGAATGGGGGAAAGAAATGAAAATAAAAACAGGCCAGTAAAGACGGAGATGACAACAATATTAAAAAAATGAGAAATTATGAGGAACACAAAGAAATTGGCAAGAACAAAAATAGGAACTTTGACAAGAAGACCAGAAAAGAAAAGAAAAAGCAATTAATCTCTCACATGATGGATGCTAGAAAAAAAGGACTAAGAGCAGTAATTAGGAAGAAAAAACTACTAATAAATAGAGAAGAGTGGTGCATTGAAAACATTACATGAGAAGATAAGAAAAATAAGGACAAATTAAAGGACCCGATCCACAAATGAGGAAGAAGCAAGCCCTGCCCGGGGAGCAATACCAAATCAGAAAAACTGGACACAAACCATACTAACACCCTACCAAAAAGAAAGGCTTGGCTAACAAAACACTTAGAAATATCACAAAGACAAATCGAAACAAACAAATTCCAAAAAACTAACAGGAAATGCAAACTAGACGGAAGTAAAAAGAATTCTACAACACTTTACAAGAAATACTGGATGAAGCAAGGAAGGAAACAGAACCATCCATAATAATGGGCGTCTGGAATGCAAAAGTAAAGAATGGCCAAAATAGAAGCATGGGAAATTATGGAGAGCAAACAGTAAACGGAAACAGCAAGAAAATGATCGAGTTCTGTCAAAGAAATGATTTGATAATTAGAAATACACTAAAGGAACAAGAAATGGAAGATAAGTACACCTTCGTAGTAGAAGAACGTAACGCAAAAAGCTTGATATTATATAGTATTCACACAAACACTAAGAGAGACAGCACATCACATAGAAACAAGAAAAAGAAACAACAAAGAAAAACCATAGACTAGTAGTAGCAAAACTAAATAAAATAGTAAATAAAAGCAAAGAAATAACATACAGCAGAAGAGACCTATAAAAACTAAAAAAAAACAGGTAAGACAAGAAGCATACCAAGAAAAGACAAATAAGCAATTTCGCAAACTATTAGAGGAAAAAAAAGACCTGAAAAAAAATGGAAAAGAAATTAATCTAAACGTAAAAATGTGTGAAAGAAAAAACATCAACAAAAACCTAAAAAGAACAAGATGGTGGACTGAAGAAAGAAAAGAAACAGGTTTCGAAGAAGTATCCGGGGAACAAAAGACAAAGAGGATAAAGAAAAAAGGAACAAGGTAAAACAAGAAATAAATGACAAACAAGGTGGACACAAAAAAGTTTAAGAAAATAGTGAAAAGACTAGGAGAGACTAAAAGCAAAGAAATAAAAGCAATAAAAAATCAGTACCAGGAACTCAAAGTGGAAAGAACAAAAATACTGGAAGTTTGGAATGAGTTCTGCTCAGAGAAACTTAGAGGAGAATTAAACGTAGAAATTGAAAGTAGAGAAGACACAGTAGAATTACTGGAGATAACAAGAGAAGAACTACAGGAAGCTACGAAACAGATTAAAATAGAACGATATAACCAGAAATGCTTAAATATCTAGGGGAAGATGGAACAGAATATGGCTACATAAAATATTAAAAGAAGCGTGAAAATCGAAGAAAATCTGGGAAACAAATTTAATAATTCCGATACATAAAAAAGACGAGACAACAAACTGAAAATTACAGAGCTATATGCATAGCCCAAACCACACTAAAACTATATAGTATACAAGAAAACTAGTAAAAAAGGCTGAGAACATATGTAGAACACAAACTTGAAGAAGAACAAATGGCATTCAGAACAGGAAGACAGACAAGTAACATTTATATAAGGAAATTCTAATAGAAGAGGGTAAAGAACTGTATCTGATATTCATCGATTTGAAAGCAGCGTTCAACACTGTGCACAGACAAACAATATGGAAAGTCTAGAAAGTTAGTTCTTCTAATTCAGAAGTGATAGAAAAATGAACGCAGAAATAACAAATCGTTTAAATAAACCAACAAAACTATATTACGAAATCAACCATATACTAAGACACAGAAACGATAAAAGAAAGTACACAACATAATAATTCCAACAATAACATACGCAGCGGAAAATTGGAGATGGACGAAAAAACATGAAAGTAAGATAAATGCTATGGAGATTAAATACCTTAGAAACTAGCAGGGACCACTTAAAAACGAAACCATAAAGAAAGCAATAAAACAAAAAACAATATTAGAAAGAAACCTACTAATGTACGGCCACGTCATAAGAATGAATACGGCTGACGTAGAATATAATGAGGGGAAACCACGAAAGAAAGAAAAGGGAGACCAAGGAAGAAAATGGTTAGACTAAACAGAAGAACATAGAAGAAAAAAAGGGTTAAAGAAGACCGTGACCTACAATTCGACGCCTGAAAAGGCAAAAGGAAATGAGAAGAAGAAATTCTAAATTTAAATAAATATTATCAAACGCTCTGTATCACTCTGTATATTCAAAAAAGTAAGTAGCGCCATCTCTTGTCTGTACGTGTTTCTAACTACTACACTTTAAAATTCTTGATTTTGGACAAATTGGGTAAGATTTAAATACGAAAACATATTTTTAAAGCGAAACGTATGGGGTAGCTAAAAAAATTCCATCAGTTACCCCAATTTTGATGAATTATACTTTACACCGACCACCACTAAATACATACATTTGAAGCTGAATTTAATCAATAAAAAGATAATTAAATTAAACTTACATAAGCAAAACGAAAATTCACTCCATGAAGTCACTAATAACTTATTTTTCCATTTATTGGTAAATAAATACGTAAAAATGTAAATAAATAACTTGAATATACTAAATTCTTATTCCTAATGGACTTTTTTCATACATGGAAACTTTTCTTATACTACGCTTACTTAATTCAATATCTTCAAAGCATTTTAATAATAAAGCATTTTATTGTGTAAAAAATTAAATTATTTTGTATTTTAACATAGTTACAACACAATATATAACTAGGATTAAATAAAATACGCCAAGTGAATTAATAAAAATCTTCTTCGATAACTTTTGATCCTTGTTGATTATTCTTAATCTGATCTTGATTATAATAGAAATCAGCAACTTGTTGTGCTGATGTGGCTTGCTCGATGTTCTTATCATCACGAATACGTATAAACCTTGGAAAGCGTAATGAAATTCCCTTTTCAGGATCAACCTAAGCAACACTACCTTAGTTACGAAGCCATTAATGAAACATTACTTACAATTCCCATTGCAGCACGATGTACAGGTGACAGAGACAAATCGGCACATTTTACTTCCCACACTTGTACAACATCGAACCAATGATCCGGTTCATGAGACGAATCGAATCTGTAATACGATCTGGGTTCTGGTATAATATGACTTTTGAAAAATTCCGTGTGTGTTTGTAAACCTTCATCGCTAAAACCAGTACCAATTTTACAAATGCTTTGGTATTCTTCATTATCCTTATCATAGCAACCGAGAAGAAAACCTCCGTATGTACCGGTACGTTTTCCTCGACCTAAGTAACCGCCTAATACGACCAAGTCTAAAGTGTCGCCGACGCCGTCTAAGTAATCTTTTTTTAGTTTCAACCAGTTGCGCGAACGCTTAGCGATTTCGTACGTTGCGTCTTCTTCCAAGGTTTTGACCATTAAACCTTCGCATTTACCTTTAACACTTTCTTCTAAAAAATCTTGTACTTCTTCCATAACTGTCGTATCCAAACACTTAGCAAAAAGCCACTGGCCGTCGACTTCGAGAAAGTGTTGCTTGAGCAGCGATCGTCGCTCAACAAACGGTTTCTTAACAAGCGGCTCCCCATTGAAGTACAACAAATCGAACATAAATACACAGACTTGTACTTTAATATCGTCCTCGTTCGCATCCTGAAAATTTACGTAGTCTAAAACAAAAACCACTGTCTTTGCTTACCTTCCGTTTCCTAGTACTGAGGATTTGAAACGGCAAAATCTGCTTATTTTCTTTGTCCCAAGCGACGGCTTCACAATCGAGTATGCACGATTTCACACTATCGGTTTTACATGCTCCTAATCGGTTTATTATATCCGGGTACTTTGACGTATTGTTTTCTTGGTTCCGACTGTAGATGCTAACACTCCCTTCTTCGTGGACGTGTATCTGCGCCCTCTCACCATCGTACTTCCACTCGCAAGTAAATTTCACACCCTCGAACCGTTGCAAAACCTCGTGCACACCTTTGGTAGGATGTGCTAACATCGGTTTAAGCGGAATACCCGGTGTTAATTTACAATGTTCCGGCAATTTTTCGATACCTTCTTTTAGTATCACCGGTATAATTAAATCGTAATTGGGACACTCGCAATAAGTCGTTTTTAAAATCAAAGCGAGCTCGTCGTACGTAGCTTTAAAAGAATCCTTCTTACTAGTGTTTAATTCCGCCGGAGGGTAGGATTGAGTCGGAGGGGTTGTGGCACAAGCTAAGGCTAATGCTTGCAGCACCGATTGCTCAGCTAAACCAATACGAAGTTTCCCAGCCAAAGACCTAATCAAAAACCGGGCTTCGCAACTTCTACACGCCACGAACATACCTTGAATTTTCTCAACTTTTTTAGTTTGTGAAGCGTGTCCGGTCATCTTGGCAATTTCCTTCAGTTTGTCGAAGACTCCTCTAACCGTTAAACGTGCCGGTTGAAAAATCATTTTTTGATTGGTACGCGACTGTTCGGCCACGATTCCTAAATCGCCAGTACTTTTCGCATCTGCTTTAATTTGGGCCATAGTTCGGCCGGTTGAGTGAGCGATTGCTTTCATTAAATTCGTTTCGGCAATGCCTAACTCCATGCCTTCGTAAGCAGGTGCGAGCTTGTTTAGACATAAGTACACAGACGGTAGTAAATCCGACGGACTTAAAACGATCACCGATCGAAAATAATTACTCAAGATTTCTATCATTTTGAGACGAGCTGATACGTTTTCTATTTCGGCTAGAGTTTTAGCAAGCGCAATATACGGAACTTTTTCATCTCGTTTCCAAATCGCATCCTTTATAGGATGATACTTTGTCGAATTCGGATTATAATCAGATGAGGTTTTATCGTCGGATACTTTCGCTTCTTTCTTGGTAACTAAAATTTAAATTACTAAGACGTGTACCAAACTTATAAAATCGTACCAAAGAAGTTTTGAGTAACGCTTGGTTTTTTAACGGGAGAATCTTCCTTTTTGCTTTTTATCGGCGATTCCTTCTTAGGGGACTTATCAACGTCTTTACCGTTTTTCTGTTCTTCGACATTCTTCACTTCTACTTGTGTTTTTGTACTCGAACTCACACCTGCTAAATTTCAAAATTAACCTAACCTAAATATGTACCTTAAACCTACCTGCATCCTCGTCCGAATCAGATTCGATTACAAGCTTCTTTTTCTTCGTTTTGTTGGTTTTAGCAACTTCATCCCCATCGTCACTACTGTTACTTTTACCTCGTTCTTTTAAAATCTTAGCAATTTCCGGCTTAAGCCCGGATGTATCGCACTTAACTCGCTTGGCTAGAAACACCAATTTAATTAACGAAACAAAAACTAAAGATTATAAAAACCTGTTTTTCGTACGGGTGGTGTCCAAGCACTCGATTGATTCTCACTTTCGCTGCTAACACTCGAATCCCGTTGTCTTTTCGTTAAGTCTTTACCCGCATCTTCTTCAGTTCTATGCGCACAAAAAGTTAGCAACGGATGATAAAATTTGTTAGGATTTGTGGTGAATATTTGACGAGTACACGATCTAAATACAAACATTGTTAAAACGTTACGTACCCTTTCTTTTCGTCTTTCACCGTTTGGTCCTTACGAGGTGCTGGTGTAAAAAACGATCTGAAATGTTTGTTCTGCATAAAACTGTTTTAGAAAATGTTGTTAATACTCACGTAATACTCCGCTGAGACATTTTATAGCAAATAAAAATTTTCCCTCCACTTTTGAATCGATTATTTCGTAATGCAATTTAAAGATAACACACACAATTTTAAATGTCAATAATTATCACGAATTGTAACTTAAGCTTTTAAATGCGTTGGCATTTAAATTTAATTCCGCAAAATAACAATTTTGAATTTTTTAAATTGAAATACATAATACAACATAACCTATTTCTTGAACAGTTTTATTTGTTTGGTTGGTGAATTGTCTGTGGGTTGGTGTTACGTTGGTATGTAAATTTAAGTTTGAAACCAACGCTTTAGGCAATTTTTGTTTTTAAGTTTTAGGGTATATAATCCTTGAAGCCAAATTTTGAATATGGTATATAAGCCAATATCACAACAAAAAACTATTACCACTATTATGTCCTATGTTAACTCAAACACAGTCAGGAACAAAACGTTTTTTATATATTTAACGTTTTGAAAAGAACAAAAACGTCTTTTACGTTAGATACCAAAAATATTTTTAAAGCGTAACAAATCCTGTAACAAATATAGCCTTACAATTATCGTTGAATATAGCAACTGTGTAGAAACGTACATACTATGTCAAAATTACAATTCAAAAAAGTGATTTTTTCTGAAGAAAAAATCAAATTAAATTGTTTTAAAGCAGTTGAGAGCTTAATGTAACAAAAGAAGAAAAAGTTTGTAATTAGAAGAAACTGAAAGTATCATTTTTAATCAAATTAAATGTAGAAATAATTTTGACAGACAGAGGAATGTCATTGAAGGAGGCAAAACAAGGTTGCCAGATTTAGGAAAAGTAATCAAAAGCAATGTAGGTGCAACAAAATGAAGGAAAAAAATAATAAAACTACTGAATGGCATAAGGCAAGAATTGAGAGAGAGATATAAGGAAGAAAAACATAATAATCTATAGAATATTAAAAGAAAATGACGAGGACAAAGGAAACTGATGGAAAAGCAAAACAAATATGTAAAAAGATTGGGACTAGATCATGTAAAATAGTGGAATAATAAGAATGAGAAAACACCCAGAAACAAAAAATTGAACAGTAATGGTGGAACTGGCACCAAGGAAACAAAATAGAAAGGCTCAAAGCTACAAAATACTTAAGAGACACAAACATGTGGATAACTGACGATTACCCCAAGAAAGTAAAGGAACAAAAAATAAAACGTGGATACTATCTTAAAAAAAATGAATGAAGAAGCAACAATGGTATAATAAAATAGTAAAAAAGTAGAACACCAAAAGCATCTTACAGAATAATAAAAAACAAAAGGTGACAACAATGAGTGAAAGATCACGAAGTAATACAGGAAATGAAGAGAATGAGATGAGAAAGCTTTTCGAAAATGGATAAATAAAAGACACAAAAGAAAACAAATTAACAAATTATCAAAAAAAGGGGAAAATGATAGAAGTTGCAAAAGAAATAGTAAAAGATCAAGTAGATGTGGGTGCAGTTCAAGAGATACGATGAAACGGTGAGGGGGAAATAATTAAAAAAGACTTCACAATGCTATACTCAGGTGAGAAAAAACAAGAATCCAAGCCAATAAATGATAGACTGGCTTACACCGATAGTGTTGACAGGAAAAAATTGATACAATCCTTGAAAGAAAGAAACAACCTTAACACACATCTATGCAATAATAAGAACGCCAGGCAGAAATATAAATAGATATATCTTCAATAAAAGAATATGATAAAGGAATTCATTATCAGCTACTCTATTTAGTGTAGCCTTAGAAAGTGTGATAAGAGAACTGAAGAGCGAGGGAATAATAGTCAACAATGAAGGGCATATTATGGTGACGTGGCAGAACGGGAAAGAATCTGAAAGTTAGACGAAAGGGCAAGACAAATGGATCGAAGAATAAATGAAAACAATACAAAATATTTGGAATATAGTAGAGATACGACCAGTGGTGGGTAAATATTTCAAATAAATCTATTTGAAATGCTTATTTAAAATAGAAAATAGCATTTTGTATTTTATATTTGAAATACTTTCATCTAAAAATATTTTATATTTATTATTTGAAATAAAAGACTAAGGTATTTTCTATTTGAAATATATTTATCGATTATAGTATTGAACGAACATCTGTTGTATAATAATTAGCTACTAGTGTATGTATTGTGACACCGATGACTAACGACCAAGTTTTAAGATGTTTTTTTTCTGTGCGCAAGTCAGGAAACGCTTTAGAAACCGCGGTTTATATTTACTTAAAACGTGTTCAACGTGATTTGTGAACTTAAGATAATTAACCAAAAAATTGAACTTTTTTTAAATCTATTGTTCAGAAAATACGATACATTGTTTTCCTATGCTGGGATGATTATGCAACCAAAACGGAGGTCAATGAGTGATGATACTTTTGAAAAATTATTGTTAATCAAAGCAAATGCATAAATAAATGATGTAGTATGTGAAAAGCATTTTTCATTTAAAACCTTATTTGAAATACCTATTTTTCATTTTGAATTTTAAATAACAACGGTCAATTCTATTTCTATTTTTTATTTTAAATATGTTGAGCTAACCTATCTTATATTTTCCATCTTAAATGCTTTTTGAAAACCATTTTACCCACCTCTGGATACGACGCAGGAGCCAAAGAAAAACTTTAAAATCAGAGACATATTGGAGAGAGTAAATATATTTGAATATTTAGGAGTAACGATAATTCAAAACGCAAACAAAGAAGAAAATGAAATAAGAGAGAAAATACAAACAAATTTAAACACAAACTATGCAAAGAAAACATGCATCAAAAGCCGCAAAAAGAGAAGAAACAAATGAGAAGAACTGAAAGAAAAATTATAGGAGGAATCTGGCACCAATAAAGATTAATGAAAGCAAAATTAGATAAA
This sequence comes from Aquatica leii, assembly GCA_035610365.1. Taxonomy (NCBI): domain Eukaryota; kingdom Metazoa; phylum Arthropoda; class Insecta; order Coleoptera; family Lampyridae; genus Aquatica; species Aquatica leii. The sequence goes on from CM069438.1 coordinate 15,393,745, forward strand.
GAATGGATAACAAAATAGTTGTAGAAATAAACTGCGTACCTAGCTTGAAGAACTGCCGTACATGCTCATAAACTTATCGAAGTTCATTCTATCGACTTGATTCCTTGATCTGCTTGTTATTCTGGTTCGGACCTGGGCTTCGGTAACGTTATCATCGCCAGCAAACGAAGCTAGACAATCGATATGAACCACTTGCTTCTGGGTAGTTCTCGGATGCGATATATGACGACATTAATATGCTGCAGAACTTCATAAGGGTTTTCCCATTGCCTCTGCAGCTTCGGTGACAAACAGCGTCTTCGTTGAAGATTATACAGCCACACCATGTCGCCCGGTTGAAACTCTCCGTTTTGTGTCTTAATGTCATATCTGATCTTCATTCTATCGCTAGCAATTTGCGTGTTTTTACGAATCGCTTCATGTACTTCGTCTAGCACCTTTATCAACTTTCTGACGCAGTCTTCTCTAACAATTTCTTCTTCTGGTCTTCGTCCAAATTGAAGATCGCATGGCAGTCGTATTTTGCGATCGAGTATGACACAGGATGATGTTTGTTCTGGTTTTCGTGAACAGATGAACGGTATGCCATTAAGAAAACATGCAAATACTTACCTCTCGGACTCTACTTTGGCTAAGTACATTTCCATTGTTCGATTCATCCGTTTAACCATGACAGTAGTTACGTAGTGTTAGTTCTAGATCCAATTCACTCGCGCTTTTTTAAAAATTTGAATGTCGGTTGCGTTTGTATAAGTTCGGAAAAGATCGGATTTTTTTCGGCTGTGTTTGTGTAAGTTCGGGTGCGCGCGCGTTTTTCGAATTTAAATTTCGTGTAAATTCGGGTTCGGGTAAGACCGGGTTTTAATTTTCCAGCGTTTTTTGAAAATTTGAATTTTGTTTTGCAAACCGCTTTATCAAATACCGTGGGAAAATGAAAATCCGATCTCTTTCGATCTTACACAAAACTACCGAACCCGATCTCACCCGAACGCAGCCGCAATTCAACTCAGGGCATTATATCGAGAATGGAGAGGCGTTGTTCTAGTTCTCTTAATCCCAACAGTCGGCAAAACTCTTGAAACACAGCAAACAAACTTGCGACCTTTGTTGGAATCTAATTCTAACGGAACTCCAAACTGGCAGAAAAACTCCTTCACCAAAACGTCTACGAATGTAGCTGCTTTTTGTTTGGGTATGGCGTAAGCCTCCATCCATTTCGTAAAATAATCTATTGCTACCAGGATGTTTTTGTTTCCCGAATTACATTCTGGGAACGGTTCTTCGACGTTATACTGTTTTATTGGTGCTTTCTCTGAGTCAGTTTTTACTCCATCTCTAGATACAACGTGGCTAAAGGATTGCACTTCTTTCTTAAATACGTGGCACTTTTTTGGGCTAATCTTTACATTAATCTCACGTAGTCGTTGGAACACTTCTTTCAGGTTGTTCAAATGTTCTTCAAACGACTTCAATCACAAACAAACGTTTTTCAAGGCAGTCTTCGCAAGATGGTTTCCATCAAACGCTCGAACGTTGCAGAAGCTTACACAGGCCGAAAGGCATAACAGTAAACTGCCTCTAAACAGTAAACGCTGTCCTTTTACGGTTTTTCGGTTTCAACTCCGTCTCCCAGTAACCAACGTAGAAAACCACCGGAATTAAGCTTCTGTAGTCTCAACAAAATCTCGTAGATCTACCTTTTTTTAACTAGTACCACTGGGGATGCTCATAAACTACTTAATAACACTTTCTCTCTACATATCCGTAATTATTTGTTTGATTTTTTTTCGTTTTGCCAAAGGAAGTCGGCATGAATGTTCCGGCATTGGCCAAGCGTCTACGGTATTAACTTTGTGCTTTACTACGTCTTCAGCGGAAACGGATCTTGATACTGGTGGATCAACGCTGTACCTTTATAGCCAGCTGGTTTTGACTAAGCTTTTGGCACTTGAAGATATGAATATCTAATAGATGTTTTTAGCACTTCTTTGGTGACAGCTTCACTAGAATCTCACAATTTGAGATAATGGCGTACATTGGCCTACCACGGTCTTTCTTTTCAGCGTTACTGAATCTGAGTTAACATTCGAGATTCTTACTAGCATCATGTTTTTCACTCGTACTAATGTTCTGCCAACTAATAGTCCCCTTTCAACGAGGTCGCTATCCATTGGTTTGATAGCGCGAGTTTCGCTTTTCCGGAGATTTCAATCTAGACGTGTTATCCGTCTTTCTAGACAGTGTCACGTCTTCACTCAATAAGAATCTCACGTTTGGGTTCTATGACGAATGAAAAGGAATTTCTTCACAGTCAATATTAAGAACACCGTTTCTTATATTCAAATAAAACCCATACTTCTTTATAACGTCCAGTACTTGATGGTCGAGTATTTCCCAAACAAATGGTTTTTTTACTTGTCCGTGAGTAGATATCTCTTTGCCCGTCGCCGTTCGAAGTCGTACTGTTACTGGTCTTCGTCCATTGATCTCGCCATCGAGAATAGCCAAACCAACGGCCCTAGAAGGCGAACCAAATGTTCAAGCAACTAAAAAAACAAAACCGACAATTACCTTACAAGCAAACCTTAAGCAGCCAAAGAGAAGAGTAAGAAAAGCAAGAAGAAAACCATTGAGAAAGATAAATCTTCTGATTCGTTCTTCTTTCTGTAGAAAAAACAAAATGGGTGACCAACCCTACGTGCCCAACCAACCGCCCTAGAAGGCGAACCATAAAATGAATTAATAAAAAAAAATAGATCTAAAAAAATAAAAAGTAGAAACAGTGAATATAAAGCAAAACGTAAAAAAATAAGGTTTGGTGTTAAAGCCTGATTGGTTCTTCTCCCCGTAGAAGCAAGAAAAAAGTGACCACCTTACGGTGCCGATCCAACCACTTTGAAGGCAACCTTTAAGAAGAACAAGAAGAAAGGAGAAGATGTGGCATGCAGGTGATTAACCAATCATCAAGAAGAAAAAGAGAAAATGAATAATTTAAGACGTATATGTCTCTTTTGTTCTTCTTTCCGTAGAAGGAACGAAAGGGTTGACCAACCTTTCACTGTCCAATCAATTCTCAAGCCCGGACAAATAAGGAAAGTTGATGAGCAAGGTTAGCAGCCTCTCAAAGTTCTACTAATAGAACTTCATTAACCGGAAAAATTTTATCGAATAATGACACCAAAAAAATGACTAGAAATTACAAAAACTACGAATGGGAAGCTGGTATATAACGTTATAGTGCAGCGGAAACCAAGAAGTTATAATAGCACTAAATAAACCAAATAAAGACCTAAAAAAACAAAACCAACAATTGTTCTAAAAGCGAACTTTAAGAAGCAAAAGAGAAAATAGTAAGAAAAACAAGAAGGAAAAAACAACGAAGGAAAGATAAGACAAGATGTAGATTCGTTCTTCTTTCCGTAGAAGAAACAAAATCGGTGACCAACCTTACGTGCACAACCTTAGAAGGCGAACCATGAAGAGAATAAAAATAAATAAAAACTAGAAAAAGTTTAAGACGTAAAAAAATAAGGTTTGATGTTAATGCTTGATTTACTTTTCTCCTTATAAAAAAACGAAAAGAGTGACTATTCTACGGTGCCCACCTAACCACTGCAAAAGCAAACATTCAAGAGGAGCAAGAAGAAAGAAAGAGATGTGGCATGCAAATGATTAACCAATCACGAAGAAGAAAAAAAATTAAAAGAAAAAAAACAAAGTCGGAGAAAGATACAACAAGATATAGATGTCTGATTCGTTCCTCTCTGCGTAGAAAGAAAAAGCGTCCTAGAAGGCAAACTATAAAACAAATAAAAAAAAAAGAAAGATAGTTAACACATAAAAAATCTCTCTATAAGAAGGCAGACGGAGAGAGACAAGGCTTGATGTTAATGCCTGATTCGTCCTTCTCCCCGTAGAAGAACAAAAAAAGTGACCACATCACGGTGCTCATCCAACAACACTATAGCCAAACCTTCAGGAAGAACAAGAGGAAAGAAAGAAATGTGGCATATAAGTAATCAACCAATCACGAAAAAGAAGACAAAAATATGAAAAAAGAATGAGCAGAGACTCAAAAAAATAAGTTAAGATGTAGATGTCTGTTTCGTTCTTTTATCTGTAGAAGAAACGAAAGAGCTGACCAACCTTTTAATGCCCAACCAACTCTCAAGCCTGGACAAAGAAGCAAAGTTGGTGAGCAAAGTTAGCAGCCTACGGTGTCGTTGTACGTGACTTATTTTTAGCGCAGTTTGTAGTCGTCACTCTTCTTTCTCAACGCATCCGTCGCACTATTTTCTCAATGTTTTTTTGTGTCTGCATGCGTACTTCTACAACACACCGAAGTTTATTGTCTCGGTACGACAAGTGTTTCGGTGCTTTAAACTCCATTGTGGATTAAAGCGTTATACAACGGCTTAGGTCGAGCTAACTATAGAGACTGCTGCGTTGCTGCTCGGAGACCGTCTACAAAGGTTTGTATAACCAGTTGCTCCAGGAAGGTATCTGGTGCTGTAGGATACGCAAGCCGTGTCAATCTCGAACTCTCGAAGATTCTCTGCTGATTACCAAATTCGACTATATTTGGGCTTGATATATCTGTTGAAGATCAGCATCTTTATATCTTATTGCTAAACGTATAATTAAGAGTTCGTAATTTCCTTGTGGGTAGTCAGGACAGTCTGCAAAGTTCCAAGCGCTTCTCCACGCAAGACCATATTAAAGATTCCTCCCATCATTAGCTATATAGCTGCGGTTTTAAACTATTTGTGGTAGGTTGACCATGGAGCTTCACTATCAAAATTTAGAGATACAAGCTTAATTTTGTTAATCTTGTTAGTCCATCAATTTCTCTTCGCTCATTACGTTTTCTTTACCACAACAATTCTATCTTTTAATTTGTTCTCTACTGCACCTATTCGTCGTTTATAGATTCCCATATTTCTTCTTTGAAATTTAACATACCTGCTCTTGAACCATTTTAATTTAGTTTTCTACACTAGCCTGCATTTGTTGCTCGATGGTTGTCACTTGAGTCTCAATGCTAATTCGTATTCTTTCCATTTTTTGAGTTTTATAATACTTTTTCTTCAATTTTCTAAGAATTTTTTTAAACTTTCTCAAGTTTTCTTGCATTTTCAAAGAATTTTCGCCAAATTTTAATAACGAACGATCGTTTATTATTAAATGGTATAAAATACATATACAATTAACTATTATATCATAGAAAAAAGCCGACCGCGGCTCTAATACGCAACATGTGCAATTTATTGTTCATATCATGGAATCAAGTTGCGCCATTACACATAATAACGTCGTTATTCTATTTATTTATCTATGTAATGCACAGAAACCTAGTCTCTTATTTTAGCTCGCTTTATAATGTGTGTTGTCTTATGCTATACAAGATGTGTCTTGAATTTTATTTAGATTTTTAATTATTTCTCTATTTTATTTTTTTTTGTTTTATTGTATGTATTAGTGGTGGTGGGTTTAGGATCCGTTCAACCATGACAGTAGTTACGTAGTGTTGGTTTTTGATCTAATTTTCCCGTGCTTTTTTATAAATTTGAATGTCGGTTGCGTTTGTGTAAGTTCGGAAAAGATCGGATTTTCTTCGGGTGTGTTTTTGTAAGTTCGGGTGCGCGCGCATTTTATCGAATTTGAATTTCATTCAAGTTTGGGTTTGGGTAAGACCGGGTTTTAATTTTCCCGCGCTTTTTGAAAATTTGATTTTTGTCTAAGTTTGGGTAAAGTCGGATGAGATCGAGTTTTTTTCCGCGCTATTTAAGAATTTGAATTTCGCTTTGCAAACCGCTTTACAAAGCAAAACTCAAAATTTCAAATACCGCGAGAAAATGAAAACCTGATCTCTTCCGATCTTACACGAAACTTCCTCACCCGAAGGCAGCTGAAATTCAACTCAGGACATTATATCGAGGATTGAAAGACGTTGTTCTAGTTTTCATAATCTCAACAGACGGCAAAGCTCTTGAAACACAGCAAACTCAAAGTTGCGGCCTTTGTTGGAATATAACTCTAACAGAACTCCAAACTGGCAGAAAAACTTCTTCACCAAAACGTCTGCGAATGTAGCTGGTTTTTAGTTGAGTATGGCGCAAGCCTCCATCCATTTCGTAAAATAATCTAATCACATTCTGGGAACGGTTCTTCGACGTTATACTGTTTTATTGGTGATTTCTCTGAGTCAGTTTTTACTCCATCTCTAGATACAACGTGGCTAAAGGATTGCATTTCTTTCTCAAATACGTGGCACTTTTTTGGGCTGTTTGTGTATGGTGTAAGCTTCCATCCATTTCGTAAAATAATCTATTGCTACCAGAATTTGTTTTTTTACGAATCACATTCTGGAAACGGTTCTGCGAAGTCAATCGCTACTCTCTCTAAAGGATTTCCGACGTTACACTGTTTTATTGGTGTTTTGTCTAGGTCAGCCTTTACTCTATCTCTAGATACAACGTGGCTAAAAGATTGCACTTCTTTCTTAAATACGTGGCATTTGGGTTCATCTTTAGATAGTCGTTGGAACACTTCCTTCAGGTTGTTCAAATGTTCTTCAAACGACTTCAATCACAATCATGTCGTCTAGATAAACCAAGCACGTTTTTCAAGGCAGTCTTCGCAAGATGGTTTCCATCAAACGCTCGAACGTTACAGAAGCGTTACACAGGCCGAAAGTCATAACACTAAACTGCCTTAAAACAGTAAACGCTGTCCTTTTACGGTTTTTGGGTTTCAACTTCATATCCCAGTAACCAACGTAAAAAACCACCGGAATTAAGCTGTCTGTAGTCTAAACAAAATCTCATAGATCTATCTTTTTTTTACTAGTACCACTGGGGATGCTCATAAACTATTTGAAGGTTCAATAACACTTTCTCTGTACATATCCGTAATTACTTGTTTGGCTTTTTCTTGTTTTGCCAAAAGAAGTCGGCATGGATGTTCCGGTATTGGACAAGCGTCTACGGTATTAATTTTGAGCTTTACCACGTCAGCTGGTTTTGACTGAGGTTTTGTCACTTAAAGATAGAAATAGATGTTTTTAGCACTTTCTTGGTGACGTAGCTTTAGTAGAATCTTGCAATTTGAGATACTGGCGTACATTGGCCTACCACTTCTTCTTCTTCAGCGTTACTGAATCTCAGTTCACATTCGAGATCCTTATTGGCATCATGTTTTTCACTCGTACTAATCTTCTGCCAACTAATAGTCCCCTTTCAACGAAGTCGCTATCCATCCACACGTGCCATCAGTCTTTTTAGACAGTGTCACGTCTTCACTCAATAAGAATCGTACGTCAATCAATCTTAAGGACATCTTTTTTTTGTATCCAAATAGAACCCATACTTCTTTATAACGTCAATTCCCAGGATACCTTCTTTCATGATGTTGGCTATTAGTACTTTCTTTGCCCGCCGCCGTTCGAAGTCGTACTGTTACTGGTCTTCGTCCATTGATCTTGCCATCGAAATGTGCGATTAGTTCATAGGTAATGCCATTTAAACAGTAACCTCAAAGGCATGACTAGATGAGGTAACTTTTGTTTCTTTTGGTCAACTCGTTCTAAGCTTTTTGATTCTATTCTTGTGTTCGGTATCGTCGTACGTGACTTATTTCACTGCAGTTTAAAGTCGTCACTCTTCTTTCTCAAAGCATTCGCCGCATTATTTCCTCAATGTTTTCTTGTGTCTGCACGGGTATTTCTGCAGCACACTGGAGTTTATTGTATTGGTGCGACAACTGTTTCGGTGCTTCAAACTCCAAGGCGTGGATTAAAGCGGCATACAACGTCTTAGCTCGAGCTAACTATTGAGACTGCTGCGTTTCGCTGTCTCGGAGACCGTCTGTACAAAGGTTTGTATAGCCAATTGCTCTAGGGTACCTGGTGCTGTAGAATACGCAAGCCGTGTCAATCTCAAACTCTTGAACATTCTTCGCTGTCGAGTCCGACTCTTTATTTGGGCTTGGTATATCTGTCGAAGATGAGTTCCAAGCGCTTCTCCAGACAAGACCATATTAAAGACTTCTCCAATCATTCGCTATAGCTGCGGCTTCAAACTGTTTGTGGTAGGTTGACTATGGAGCTTTACTATCAAAATTTGGAGGTACAACCTTAATCTTATTAGTCGTTTCATCCCGATTGTCCATCAATTTCTCTTCGCTTATTACGTTTTCTTTACCACAACAATTAATTTGATTTATTTTCTCTTTAATCGGTTTCATTCTATCTTTTAATTTGTTCTCTACTGCATCTATTCGTCGTTTATAGATTCCCATATTTCTTCTTTGAAATTTAACATATCTGCTTTTGAACCATTTTAATTTAGTTTTCTACACTAGCCTGCATTTGTTGCTCGATGGTTGTCATTTTAGTCTCAATGCTAATCCATTTTCTGACTTTTATAATATTTTTTCTTCAATTTTCTGAGAATTTTCGTAAACTTTCTCGAATTTTCTTGCATTTTTTAAGAATTTTCGCCAAATTATAATAACGAACGATCGTTTATTATTAAATGGTATAAAATACATATACAATAAACTATTATATCATAGAAAAAAGCCGACCGCGGCTCAAATACGCAAGATGTGCAATTGTTCATATCATGGAATCAAGTTGCGCCATTACACATAAAAATTCTTTTTATCTATGTTATGCACAGAAACTCTTATTTTAGCTCGCTTTATAATGTCTGTTGTCTTATGCTATACAAGACGTGTCTTGAATTTTATTTAGATTTTTAATTATTTCTCTATTTTATTTTTTTTTGTTTTGCAGTCCTCCAACAAATGTTCTGACGTTATAAGCAAAGTTCTTTTTTTTAGCATAGAAAAAATTGAAACGTCATACTATCCATGGTCGCAAAAGAAACCAAATCACAAGAAAAAAAAAAGATTTTAGAGCGTTTCCAAGGGATGCGATTCCAATTGTGTGGTAATAATACTTTTTTATAATTATTCATTTGTTTTTCTATATAAATTGTTTTAAAATCGTGTAACAATAAATGAGAAAATAATTTCAAGCGTCCGGAAGTAACAATACAATTTTTGGTTTTTGTCAACATTATTTGGCGAAACGGAAAGTGTTCACCGATTTTGGTAAACTCGTAATTTAGATATAACAACAGGAAATTTCTCTACAAAACCACGACTTTGCATGTAAGCGCATTATATAAAATAATTTATGAAATTGTAATAAAACTAATTATTTTCTACATGAAAGTAAATAAGAAATGATGATGAAAGATTAGTCAACGATAAAAAAGTTCTTCAAATTATTATCTAATGGTTTAAATTAGTGGGGGTACGAAATGTACATGTGGGTTTATAACAAGTATCGTTCAATGTTGGTTGTTACTTCGATCAGTGCAAATTACAGCAGACGTTTCTTCATTGTTTGCAAAGGTAAGCATTTTGAAATTTTTTGTTTACACACGACGAAGGTCGTTGAAATATTTTTTTTAACATGTAAATAACATTTTTTTTGTTGACGCAAAAAGTTTTATTATTTTTTTGCAATGTATGTCAGGGAAAAATAATTAATAAAAAACTGAAGTGATTTTTAAATTATGATTTTTAAACTTAATTTGTAACTAAATTAATTAATTATTATATGTTGTAATTAGTTCCATTTGTTTTTTGTGTAACAGTTTACGTTTTAAAAAACTATACGTTTGTGTGACCTACTAATAATGAATTTCCCTTTAGCGGTACCATTTAAGAGAAATGTAAGGCAGTGATGTAACAAGTGCCATTACATTATGCAATTTACTTTCACTGTAAACTATTCAATGGTCCTGTAATTTCCGGTTGCATTTCTTTTGTTGCAATTATTGTTATGTGCCTTTTTCTTATTTTTTGCGCTGAAGATAATTTGTTGATACTGGGTAACGTTTGTTTTATGTTTAAGTTTGTGGTGTCTTTATTTAATTTTCTCTAATTTATTCTTGTGCTTGGTTTTTTGATTTTATAATTGCATCTTTAATTTCCTTTCTTAATATTTTTGGATTGTGGATATCATTTCCAAGCTGTTTATTATTTACTTTTATTGTCTTTCATTATTTGACCCACTTTGTTTCTAAAGTAATTAATTCTGTTACGTTTATAATTTTTTTTTCGTATACTATTTGTCGATACTTTTTCTATAATTATTATTATTTAAGTTTTACGTTATTAAAAAAAACTAATAGAGTAGCTACCCGATCACCATACCGACAATATTTACAGTGTAAATAAATAGTAGTGTAGAAGATTTAAAATTTATCAAAAACATGAAGTGAATAAACACTCAAAAAAACAAAAACGTTTTCATAAATAAATCAACAAATAGCAGAAAAAAGTATACATTAAAAAAAACAAAAAATAAACTAAAGCAAAAAAAAATAAAAATAATGCAAAAAATGGAAAAAAGAAACTAAAAAAATAAAAAAAACAATAAAAACGTTATTAAAATAGACTAGAAGTAAACGAGTAAATTACATACAAAAAAAAATTTTTTTTAACAGTTACAAATTGTGGCCCCGCGTTGGGCGTCAATTTGTAGTCATAATCATTGTTAACACACAACTACTTATTTTTATACGACATTTATTACACCGTGTAGATGTATGTAACACATTAAATTATTAACCATTCGGAAAAAACGTGTCTTTGACCTTAGGATACGATCTATATATGGCGAGATATTTTGTTACATGCAAAAAAATGGTAATAAAGAAAGCCTAAATAAAAACAAGATAAACGAGGTTTTTACTCAATGCTTAGCGGTATGAATTGAATTAGCTCACAATAAATTTTGGAAACCTCAAAAACGGAAGTAAGATACTCAAATCGGTGTAGACGCTTATAAAGTTACGATGAAATTAGCTTCTAGATCTCCAATTACCCAGAAACCAATCAGGTTGATGACAACGCTTAATGAACTTATCTTTAGGGTTGTAGCGTCACAAATCTGCAATTATATCACAAAATCAACGCGCACGCAGTTTGTTTAAATGGCTTTGATACATTTAAATCTTACAAATTTATTATAAAACAGTTAATTAAAATTGAGCAACAAACAAAATAAATGACAATTTAAATAAAATTTACATAAACTTAATACAAAATTGCAAAATACAACCATTAAATTAAAGACAAAAAATGCATGAAACTGCATGGTGAGCAAACAAATGTAAAAATTAAACAAAGAAATGCTAATCGTAAAACAGCAACGGTTACGCAACGTATGTAATTTAAACAAAGTTATTAAAACTGAAATATTAACGGCTCATTTTATAAATGAAGCAAATTTTATTTAGCTTAAGATTAAACCAAAATACACGAATTAATACTTGTCGATTGGTTAAATTTGTTCACCGACGGCGAATCAATCACGACATTAATGTTTTAATTAGTTGACGAATTCTAATAAGTTCAAAACCCTTAAGTTACACTGAACTCGAATATAATTGCAATAAAATCTTTTGCAATAAATTTAATTTGTGAATACCTCAAGTAATTTAGTTTCTTGACGAAAGCTGCGGGTGACTGGACCCAGAAGCTAAACGGTAATTTTAGTTTCTAACAAGGGGTAAAACTTACTTGAGGAGGGATGACGGGTAGACTGGGTATAATATTTATTTAGCCGAAAAATGCACCCAAACATAAACTTAACGAGAAACTAAGTTACGTAAAGAACTAATTTGTATAACCGAAAATTTCCGAACTCGGGTATCTTTCCCTAAACACACAATTTCACGATCCTAAGGAATCAAACACCCATTGCTTCACGCGCCAATCTTGATATAATTTGTTCTGGAATGACTACATCATAACTATTGATTCAATAGCAATCGCGTTGTCTTATATAAACTAACACAAGTTCCGACGAGAAAAATATCAAAAGAAATCGCATATGATCAAACTGCACCCAACTGAGAAACAAAAGGTACAAAGTTAAGACGTAATTAAACATGAGCAACTAAAAACTTATTCTCACAACAAACGTAAAAACATCTAATGATAACAAAACATAAATTAAACTCTTAATGGTGTTAAAATAACAAAACTGCTATAATATCAAATTACTTATATCTTAAAAGCTGAAGAAATGATAGACAGAACTGTAAATTATAATACAATATAAATTTTAATAACACAAAAGAAACGCTAAATCGGCGTAAACACAGCAAACAGATTTTTTAACAACGTAAAACCATAATATATTGAAACAAAAATTACTTAAAAAATTCGAAATGACAAAGTTGATTTGGAATACGTCAAACGCTTCAAAATTCAATCAATTTTTTTTATCAAAATAGCGGCTTCAAATTAAGACCCCACGTTGGGCGCCAATTTTTACTAACAATTATAATTAATACACAACCATTTATTTTTTTACGGCTTTGTTACACTGTGTTTATTTATGCAACACATTAAATTATTTCTAACTATTCGAAACAAAAACGTGTTTATCACTTGAGGTTAGAAACTACATAATGGCGACATACGATTGCTTTATTTTTACTCAAAGTTGCAGTGTTGCGCCGTTTATTATTTTCCAAAGTTGTTGTTTCTCAGTTATCTAGACCAAACTAAGCACAACGGAGAACTGACATTACAAGATTTATCAGTAAACCTTAACTGTAAAAGTAAAGCTGTAAAGTCTTTATTTTCATCAAAATCAAAGAAATCAACAACACTGATTAGAAATTATCAATTCAGATGTGTAGGGTTCAAGTACAATACTTATTATGTCTTTCATTGACGTTTTTTAAAACAAATCACAGATAAGAAAATTAATTTTAACAGCTTGACTAGGAAAAGCAAGCAAATAATTCCTTCGACAAATATTTAAAGAGAAGAAGGATTAGGCAAAGATTAATAATTGCAAAAACTGAAAAGAAAAATCGCATTCTACTGGTCTAGTACCATTTTAGAGAGACAAAGGTTATACACGAAGAAGACACCATTTGAAAAGTCGTCAAGAAAGTTACTTAATGTAAAATACGTCTAAACGTTTAAAGGCACCGTGTTTTCCTTGATCAGAAATTCAACATAAGAGTAGTTGGGTTTTGACCAATGAGAGAGTTTAGAGCAATGTTTCCTAAATTGGGATTCACTAACTAACACAATACTGGCTAAAAGAACGACAACGAAAGTAGCTTAAAATTAAAGAAATATTTACCTATCAAAACAAGATTGAATTTAATGAAGTATTCTGGTAATACGTGTGTTGTTTATGTTTGTATAATACAAATAAATAGGGAGCCCCACGTTGGGCGCCAATGAGTAGCTGCATTATAAATGATACACAGCAACTATATTGTGCAGTAAGTCAACGGGTCTTCATTTCTAATAAAATTAAAGAACCATGAATAGAAATTATCTATTTCGATGTGTAGGTATCAAGCAAGATACTTTGCGACATTCATCGACAATTCTTCAAAATTGTGCAAAATTAAATTCTTTTTACTTCAATCGGCAACTCGACTTGATACATACGATTAAAAAATAATGGCAAGAGCAAAGGAAACCGCGCGTAAATCGACCGTAGGCAAAGCACGGTACAAACAGCTGGCGTCCAAAACCGCCCACAAAAACGCACTAGCCACCGGTGGCGTAAAAAACCCCATCGTTACAGGCCTGGTATTGTCGCGCTACGAAAAATCCTTTGTTATTAGAAGAGCACGAAATAGCCTGAGATTTCAAGACCGACTTGCAATTGTAGAGTTCGACCGTGATTTCGCTGCAGGAAGCGAGCGAGGCTTACCTGGTAATTTTTTTCGAAGACACGTACCAATGCGCGATCCACGCCAAACGCGTGACCATCATGTTGAAGGACGTTCAATTCGCGAGACGCATATACGAGGCGAACGTGCTTGAGAATACAAAAAAATAAATTTTTTTATGGCGGTTACGAAAATACGAATGTTGTTTTCTTTCAATAAATTTAGTTGGCTTAATAAAGTGAACACTCGAGATCTAGGAAACACATAAAGTAATTTACTTTGCTTCCGCTGCAATCTAAAGGATTTACTTATATTACTATAATTAAACTAAACACGTTTTTATCAAAAATGTAATTCCCTATTTATCTTTGTTGCTTAGCATTTTTTGTCGTATTCTTTAAAATAGCAGGCCCCACATTGGGCGCCAATTTGAGGCTGCATTATAAATCAAACACATCAGTTTATTTTGTACGGTAAATCAACAAGTTGTACTTCAAACTGCCATTGCAAGATAGAAAGACACTGACAGAATGAAAGTTTAAATATTTATTACACGACGTCTCTTTAGAAGAAGTTGGCTAAATCTTAAGTTCCGCTAAAATAAAATAAATCAACACAATGACTAGAAATTATCCATATAGACGTGTTGGAATTAAGCAAATAGTTTGTGGTATTCATAGACAATTCTTCAAAATAGTACAGAATCAATTTTTTCGATGAATAAGGTAAAGTCCTAGTCCCGCCTCAAAGTTTTGTCGCAAATCAGACAAAGAAAAATATCAACTCTTTTTTAATTTTTACTTTAAGTACACGTTTTATAACTCATTTATTTTTGTTGTACAGCATTTTTTGTCGTGTTTTCTTCCGCGATTTTTCTTTTATTGTGTCTTCTGTTTTTGTTTTAATCCAATGCGTTGTAAAATGGTAAGTGCCGGTGTATCTGTTTCTTTGTGATACTGGTTGATCTTTCCTCAAATAAATGAAGTAAAACATATGTATACAGTCCAAGAACAACCAATAAAAGACTAACTAAAAGACTGCAAGACAACGAAAACAGCTTTTAAAGTAGAATAAATATGAAAAACCAAAGTTAAAGAAATATCTATCAAAACAAGGTTGAGTTTAATAAAGTTATTATTGTATTTAGTGTTTTTGTTAATTTAAATACAAGTTAATAAAAAGCCCCACGTTGGGCGCCAATTTATAACCACATTATAAATAATACACCGACGTTTATTTTGTACGGTAAATTAACGATATAATATAACAAAATAAACAAAGAACGTAAAATTGTCAACACGACATTTGCTTCATCTTGGTGGTTGCATGAAACTGGTTGATAAGAAAGATGCTGGTTGAAATTTGAAGCTACTTTTACTTTTACGTAGTTTTGCTGGTCTCTACGGGGTAAGAGCAAATTTTAATAAATAAACGCCGCACTACACCATTTGCAGATTTTATGGTTTAGAACATCGCTGTTTAGATGTAGTTCTATAATTCTGACAATCTTCGAACACATAGGGTCAAAGTTGTCTTTTTTAATAAAGAATGGTGTCTCTTTGAAGGTCCGAAATGTTTAATCGCTTTTTGAGCGCTGTTTAACCCTAGGAGATAACTACATATTCTCAATCCATGTTGATAAAGTTTCTGAAGCATTTAAAATAAGTATAAACGAGGCTGAAGAATGCTTGTAACATCTGAATCCGGGAGCGCTATCAACGGCCTACTAATTAAAAAATGTGCAGGCGTGAGGGCTTGCAGATCATTAGGCTCGAGATGTCAGAGGACATAATTCAGGATTCTTTCTATTTGAAGAAGCACAGTGCAAAACGCCTCATAAGTTAAAACGGAATATTCTAGAACTCATTTAATACGTTTTTCGACGGACTTCATGCCAGCCTCCCATAAGCCTCCAAAATGAGGACTATGGGGTAAAATAAAATGCTTTTCGTTGCCATCGAAGCAACGGCTTTGACTATATAAGTCTGTTGCTTCTTGAAAAATGTTGCTAATTCTTGTAGTTCGCGACGACGAAATTGGTTCCTTTATCGGAAAAAACACAGAAGATTACCTGCTCCAGAATTGGTAGCGAAACAAAGAAAATAACATTTGACGGCCTGAATGAAGCAGTCTAAGATGTACCTGTGTCACTATTAATTTGACCAAGTGTTTTTGTGAGAACAAAACGGATGGAGAATTTCGGAGTCTACCTCCGAGACGAATGATGTTCATATCATCAAGAAATAGCGCAAAACCTATTAATAGTGAAGAACCTTTCAATTGTTTAAAGCGCTGAAGCGATTTGAGTTTATCAGAAAAAGAGTCCGCTTGGGAAATTTTGATCAGGCAAAGTAAGGATCATTGGCAGGGCCGGATTTAAAGGTCTGGAGGCCTCGGGGCAACAAAGGAGTGGAGGCCCCTTAGCCCCAAATTATTTTCCAAATAAAATGAATTTTACTGATTGCCTGATTGGAGTAAACAAATATAGATCGACGATTTTTTTTAATAACAAAGTACCGTAGGTAAAGGTAAAACGCGAGATAAAATATGAAAGGAAAAGTTGTTTACTGGTGTTTACTAGTCTGAATTTGAAATTTTTTTTTCCGAAGTCTCTATTGTGGGGGCCCCTCTTTTGTGGAGGCCCTGGGGCTGTAGCTCCGCTTGCCCTCCCCTAAATCCGGCCCTGATCATTGGATTTCTTTAACAGTAATGTGATTAAAAAAACGATTCTTTTTTGAACTTGAAAATTTTTTGTAGAAACGAAAACAATAAACCACGTTTCTTTCTAAACGAGTCGTACTAGAAAAATTCTCTATGGAAAAATCATTTGGATGATACGAAATTAAAGTTTGAACTTCCGTTTTCAAATTCGGCAGTTCGGAACTAATGAGAACATAACTAGACCACAAAGATTTGTCATCTAACAACCAAGAGTACACCTCTTTAAATTTTCAGAAGGTTTGCCTCTGAATAATATGTCGACTGGATTTGGTTTAGTATGAATATGTCGTCAAACAGAATCCGAAGTGAGTTGTCGTATGTCAGCAACTTTTTTGGTAATAAGTGTGTTTATGTTTGTATAATACAAATAAATAGGGAGCCCCACGTTGGGCGCCAGTTAGCAGCTGCATTATAAATAATACAAAAGCTATTTATTTTGTGCAGTAAATCAACGACTTGTGCTTCGAACCGGTATTGAAAGATAGAAATTTGAAGTATAGAAGTCTTCATTTCCAATAAAATTAAAGAAATGAACAGCATGACTCGAAATTATCTATTTAGATGCGTAGGTACCAAGTGAGATACTTTGCGACATTCATCGACAGTTCTTCAAAATGGCGCAGAATTAAATTCTTTTTACTTTACTCGACGACTCGACTTGATACGTACGATATAAAATGGCGATAACAAAGCAAACCTCGCGTAAATCGACCGTAGGGAAAGTACGGTGCAAACAGCTTGCTTCAAAAACCGCCCACAAAAGCGCACCAGCCACCGATGGCGTAAAAATCCCCATCGTTACAGGCCTGGTACTGTCGCGCTACGAGAAATCCTTCGCTATTAGAAGAGCACGAAATAGCCTAAGATATCAAGACTGACTTGTAATTCCAGAATTCAGCCCTGATTGCGCTGCAGGAAGCGAGCGAGGCTTACCTGGTAATTTTTTTCGAAGACACGAACTAATGCACGATCCACGCCAAATGCGTGACTATCATGTTGGAAAACGGTAAGTGCCGGTGCATCTGTTTCTTTGCGATACTGGCTGATCTTCCCTCAAATAAATTAAATAAAACATATATACAATCAAAAACAGAACAACCAATAAAAGACTGACTGAAAGAATGCACGACAACAAAAACAGCTTTTAAAGTAGAATATGTATGAAAAACGTAAGTTAAATAACTATCTAAGTTGAGTTTAATAAAGTTACTATTCTATTTAGTGTTTTTGTTTATTTAAATACAAGTTAATAAAAAGCCCCACATTGGGTGCCAATTTATAACCACATTATAAATAATACACCGACGTTTATTTTGTACGGTAAATTAACGCCTTGTATTTCAAACTATCATTGCAAGATAAGCAACCACTGGAAAACTTGTTATAAAAATTTAACGGCGACATCTTTTTAGAAGAAGATGGCACAGTCTTCATTTTTAGTAAAATGAAACTGTAACTGTAACTGTAGTTTTTATTCTGTAAGTACTAAGAACGATATAATATAACAAAATAAACAAAGAACGTAAAATTTTCAACACTACATTTGCTTCATCATGGTGGTTGTATGAGACTGGTTGATAAGAAAGATGTCGGTTGAAATTTGAAGTTACTTTGCACAACAGTTTTACGTAGTTTTGCTGGTCTCTACGGGGTGAGAGCAAATTTTAACAAATAAAAGCCGCACTACACTATTTGCAGATTTTATGGTTTAGAACATCGCTGTCTGGATGTAGTTCTATAATTCTGACAATATTCGAACGCATAGGGTTAAAGTTGTCTTTTTTAATGAAGACCATGGTGTCTCTTTGAAGGTCCGAAATGTTTGATTGCGCTGCTGCAACCCGAGAAGACACTCGTGACTCTATCTTCTCCATCCATGTTGATAAAGATTCTGAAGCATTTGAAATAAGTATAAACGAGGCTGAAGAATGCTTGTAACATCTGAATCCGGGAGCGCTGTCAACGGCCTACTAATTTAAAAATGTGCAGGCGTGAGGGCTTGCAGATCATTAGACTCGAGATGTCAGAGGACATAATTCAGGATTTTTTCTGTTTGAAGAAGCACAGTGCAAAACGCCTCACAAGTTAAAACGGAATATTCTATTACATACTCATTTAATACGTTTTTAGACGGAATTCATGTCAGCCTCCCATAAGCCTCCAAAATGAGGACTATGGGGTAAAATAAAATGCCTTTCGCTGCCATCGAAGCAACGGCTTTGAATATATAAGTCTGTTGCTTCTTGAAAAATGCTTCTAATTCTTGTAGTTCGCGACGACGAAATTGGTTCCGTTATCGGAAAAAACACGGAAGATGCTTACCTGCTCCAGAATTGGTAGCGAAGCATGCATGACGGCCTGCATGAAGCAGTCTAAGATGTACCTGTGTCACTATCAATTTGACCAACAAGTGTTTTTGTGAGAAAAAAACGGATGGAGAATTTCGGAATTTACCTCTGAGACGAATGATGTTCATATCTTCAAGAAATGGCGCAAAACCTATTAATGGCGAAGAACCTTTCAATTGTTTAAAGCACTGAAGCGATTTGAGTTTATCAGAAAAAGAGTCCGCTTGGGAAATTTTGATCAGGCAAAGTAAAGATCATTGGATTTCTTTAACAGTAATGTGATTAAAGAAACGATTTTTTTTAACTTGAAAATTTTTTGTAGTAACAAAAACAATAAGCCACGTTTCTTTCTAAACGAATCATACTAAAAAAATTTTCTATGAGAAAATCATTTGGATGATATGAAATTAAAGTTTGAATTTCCGTTCTCAAATTCGGCAGTTCGGAACTAATGAGAACAGAACTAGACCACAAAAATTTGTCATCTAACAACCAAGAGTACACCTCTTTAAACTTTCAGAAGGTTTGCCTCTGAATAACATGTCGGCTGGATTTGATCTAGTAGGAATATGTCGTCAAACGGAATTCGAAGTGAGTTGTTGTATGTCAGCAACTTTTTTGGTAATAACTGTGTTTATGTTTGTATAATACAAATAAATAGGGAGCCCCACGTTGGGCGCCAGTTAGTAGCTGCATTATAAATAATATAAAAGCTATTTATTTTGTGCAGTAAATCAAAGTGTTGAACTTTGAACCGGTATTTAAAGAGAGAAATTTGGAGTTTAGAAGAAGTCTCCATTTCCAATAAAATTAAAGAAATGAACAGCATGACTCGAAATTATCTATTTAGATGCGTAGGTACCAAGTGAGATACTTTGCGACATTCATCGACAGTTCTTCAAAATGGCGCAAAATTAAATTCTTTTTACTTTACTCGACGACTCGACTTGATACGTACGATTAGAATAAAATGGCGAGAACACAGCAAACCGCGCGTAAATCGACCGTAGGGAAAGCACGATGCAAACAGCTTTCGTCAAAAACCGCCCACAAAAGCGCACCAGCCACCGGTGGCGTAAAAAACCCCATCTTTACAGGCTTGGTACTGTCGCGCTACGAGAAATCCTTCGTTATTAGAAGAGCACGAAATAGCCTGAGATTTCAAGACTGATTTGTAATTCCAGAGTTCAGCCCTGATTACGCTGCAGGAAGCGAGCGAGGCTTACCTGGTAATTTTTTTCGAAGACACGAACTAATGCACGATCCACGCCAAATGCGTGACTATCATGTTGGAAAACGGTAAGTGCCGGTGTATCTGTTTCTTTGCGATACTGGCTTATTGTCCCTCTAATAAATTAAGTAAAACATATATACAATCAAAAAAAGAACAACCAATAAAAGACCGACTGAAAGAATGCACGACAACAAAAACAGCTTTTAAAGTAGAATAAGTATGAAAAACGAAAGTTAAAGAAGTATCTATCAAAACAAGGTTGAGTTTAATAAAGTTATTATTGTATTTAGTGTTTTTGTTTATTTAAATACAATTTAATAAAAAGCCCCACGTTGGGCGCCACTTTATAACCAGATTATAAATAATACACCGACGTTTATTTTGTACGGTAAATTAACGCGTTGTATTTCAAACTATCATTGCAAGATAAGCAACTACTGGAAAACTTGTTATAAAAATTTAACGGCGACATCTTTTTAGAAGAAGATGACACAGTCTTCATTTTTAGTAAAATTAAACTGTAACTGTAGTTTTATTTTTGAAGTACTTAGAACGATATAATATAACAAAATAAACAAAGAACGAAAAATTGTCAACACGAAATTTGCCTCATCATGGTGGTTGCATGAGACTGGTTGATAAGAAAGATGCCGGTTGAAATCCCTGTTGTTTGCATTGGCGTAACAATAAAGTTCTAATAAAACAATCTTACAATGTAAACATGCCGCCAGTCTTGAAAGTGCAACTTTCAAAGAATCGACAATAATTTGAAGCTACTTTGCACAACACTTTTACGCAGTTTTGTTGCAAATAAACGCCGCACTACATTTGCAGATTTTATAGTGGCAATTCGGTTTAAATCATCGCTGCCTGGATGTAGTTTTATAATTCTGTCAGTCTTCGAACACATAGAGGCAAGATTGTCTTTTTTTAATGATGACCATGGACGCATGGTGTCTCTTTGAAGATCTGAAATGTTTGAGCATCTTTTGAGCGCTGCTGCATCCAGACGAGATACTCCATTCTCCATATTTTGGGCGCTGCTGCTACCCGAGAAGACACTCGTGACTCTATCTTCTCCATCCATGTTGATAAAGTTTTTAAAGCATTTGAAATAAATATAAACGATGCTGAAGAATGTATAAACATCTGAATCCGGGAGCGCTGTCAATGGCTTACTAATTAAAAATGCGCAGGCGTGCGTGCTTGGAGATCATTAGGATCGAGATGTCAGAGGACATAATTCAGGATTGTTTCTATTTGAAGCAGCACAGTGCAAAATTTCTCGTAAGTTAAATTGGAATTTCCTATTACTAGTTTAATGTTTTTTGACGGATTTTATGCCAGCCTCCCATAAACCTCCAAAATGAAGACTATGAGGTAAAATAAAATGCCTTTCACTGCCATCGACAGCAACGATTTTGACAATAGAAGTCTGTTGCTTCTTAAAAAATGCTGCTAATTCTTGTAGTTTCCGACAACGAAATTAGTTCCGTTATCGGAAAAAACACGGAAGATGCCTACCTGATCCAGAATTGATATCGAAAAAAGAAAATAACAATTGATGGCCTGAAAGAAGGAGTCTAAGTTGTTCCCGTGTCATTATCAATTTGACCAACAAGTGTTTTCGTGACAAAAAAACGGATGGAGAATTTTGGAGTCTACCTCCGAGACGAATGATGTCCATGGCATCATGGAATGGAACAAAACCTATTAATAGAGAGGAACTTTTCAGTTGTTTAGAGCGCTGAAGCGATTTGAGTTTATCAGAAAAAGACCCCGCTTAGGAAATTTTGATCAGGCAGCGTAAGGCTGATCGGATTTCTTTGACAGTAATGGGATTGCAGAGACCATTCTTTTTTGACTTTGAACAATTTTTGTAGAAACGAAGAAAAAACATTTGGATTATACAAAAATAAAGTTTGAACTTCCGTTTTTAAATTCGGGAGTTCGGAACTAATGAGAACAGAACTAGACCACAAAGATTTGTCATCCAATAACCAATAGTACACCTCTTTAAATTTTCAGGAGGTATGCTGCTAGATAACATGTCGGCTGGATTTGATCTAGTAGGAATATGTCGTCAAACAGAATCTGAAGTAAGTTGTTATATGCCACCAACTCTATAGCAAATTAAGGGTTTGAATAAAAGTTTAGCAAGACTTTGCAAACCTCAAGCCTAGGGATTGTAGTGAGTTTAAGAAGTGTTACCTTTGACTTAGCACATAAAAGATGTGAATGAACCAGGTTATCCTCGTAAATATATCGAAGATACAAACACGCACCATAATGAGTATGTGAAAGCGTCACAAAACCCAGGTACTTGGACATCTATCGAATGCTTGCACAAAGCATACCGAGATTGTACATCTCGGACACTGACGAGTTCAGAAGCACATAAACATCAGTTTAAAAATACATTGTTGGGAATAGGGTCATCTCAAGACAACGAAAACAACTTTCGAAGTAAGAATAAGTATGAAAAACCAAAATAAAAAAATTAAACAAATATTTATTAAAACAAAATTGAGTTTATTAAAGTTATTATGGTTATTAGTGTTTTATTTTAGTTTATTTAAATACAAGTTAATAGGAAGCCCCACGTTGGGCGCCAATTTCTAGTTGCATTATAAAGAATACGCAGTTACTTATGTACGGTACGGTACATCAACGGGTTGTATCTCGGACTAGCTTTGCTAGTGAATGAAAATTGGAAGATTTATTATAAAAATTTAACCGCGATCTCTCAAATTTGTTATTTTTACTAAAAATAAAGAAATTTGATTTAAAACTACTAAACTGAGACGAGTATTCTATTCGGAAAAATGAGAGTAAATTTTTGGTGTATGGTATTCTGGCTGTTCCAAAACAAAAGAAAAAGGTAAAAAAATCGAAATAAAGAAACTTGGGAATGTAAAGTACAGCATCAGAATAGAGTTCTATAAGAATGAAGAAGGAATTACATAGATAACTAGATCGAATTTTTATTACATTACTTTTATGTTATTAGAGTACCTTCATTTAACATACCCTACATAATCACGAGTCCTTTCTTCGGAATGAATTTGAGAACCTATGCGAACCTCAACGTCAACAATAAAATAGTTTTTAGTTATTAGTAATTTCTTAAAACTGAAGGGAAATTACATCACATAGTAACACAAAATGACGTACAGTTTTTGCGGTGGTTTAAAAATTTAGTATTTAGCGAGGTTACTCTCAAGTAATAACAGTTACGTTTATTTAACGTAATCGAACA
The DNA here is from genome assembly GCA_035610365.1 of Aquatica leii. Lineage (NCBI taxonomy): Eukaryota > Metazoa > Arthropoda > Insecta > Coleoptera > Lampyridae > Aquatica > Aquatica leii. The sequence goes on from CM069438.1 coordinate 15,417,037, forward strand.
TTTATGTTGCTTGTAACGCCAGACGTAAGCGCCTAAGATCTATTATAAGTTTGTCTTATTAAAGTCTTATAGTCTAATTCTGTTTTATGTTTTTTAGCATACGCTGTGTAATGGCAGATCGAACCTGGTTAACGAACCCCGACGAATACGTCTGCAACCTATCAGAAGAAACTCAACAACTGGCCAAAACTGAGCTAAACGAAGATAAACACTGTCGCGATCAAGCTTTAGCATCGATGAGACATTTTATTATGCAAAACCCACGCATCATCAACTGTCGCATGGGTAACGCATCTGTAACTTTTTGTTGCCAATTGACCATAGTCAGACGTTTTTTTGGACTTCAGGTTTAACGTTTTTGGATTGATAAAACTGCCACATTTTAAATTACCCACAAAAAATAAGATCTCCCATTGGCTGCTGAGACAAAGCATTCCATGATCCAACAGTGATCTGTCAAATCAGGTTCAATATGGCGTCGTTTTGACGTTGTTGGTCAAATATGGACAAAAAGATTTGGTTGTTATTATAAGTTTATAGTTGCTACTAACTCGATTTGACAGATCACTGGAATTCATTATGCTTCATCAACTATTAGAGAGGTCGTTGTCGACAATAGAACTTCTTATTTTTTTAAGGGACGATTTAAAATTAATCAGTTTCACCAACCCAAAAATGTTAAACCTGAAGTCCAAAAAAACGCCTGAATATGATCAATTACCGCACTCTCAAATTTCAGACTCAAATTTTCTGCTCCGATTTTTGCGATTTACCAAATTCAGCGTCGTCCAAGCACAAGAAACTTTAGAAAGATACATTCTTTTAAGACAAACTTATGGGATTGCGTTTAACACTTTGGATATTCGTATACCAATGATGCAAGATTTGGTCGATTTGGGATTTTTGTTCGCGTGTCCGCAGCGCGATAAGAAAGGGCGTAGGGTTTATGTGGTCAGACCGGGTTAGTACGCATTTCATATTGCGTTTCGGAAGATCTAATCACTCTGTCTTAGGTGTTTTCGACATGAATAAGTTCACCAATGGAGATATGTTGCGAATTGCCGCGATCACGTTTGAAACTTTGATAGAAGACGAAGAAAATCAAGTAAGAGGATTCGTTTACGTTGCCGATGGACGTGGTGTTGGATTATCTTATATTACTTTGTTCTCGCCGAAAGAAGCCGTTAGACTCACTAAAAATGGAGAAGTAAGTTTATTGCTGGGACTTTTGAAGCAAGACCATGTATATAATAAGCCTCGAATTCCAGCCACGAATGCGTATGTTGAAACTAAGTGCCACAATTTTATCAGATACAACATCGAAATTTTTAGGTCATCGAAGTAAATTAATTAGTTAATTAAATTAATTAATAAAAAAATCGTAACTTTGTAATTATTCAAGAGATGTTTTTCAAATTATAGGAAAATACAATTTATAGTATCCTAATAACGGTAGTATAAGAGCCAGAGTTTTGTCGGATACAGCATTGAAATTTTGAGACCATCGAATTAAACGCGGTGTTAATAAAAAAATCGTAACTTTTGAATTATGCAAGGGATGTTTTTCAAATTATAGGAATATACACCTTATACTATCTTAATAAAGACTATAAGTGCTAGAGTTATGTCGGATACAGCATCGCGAATTTTTCTAATTTTTAATTACGCGGTTAATTTCAACATACGCATTCGTGGCTAATTTTACGGACAATAATATTTCTAGTTTTATTTTAAGTATAATAGATGTTGCTTTATTTTAAATTATATTTATAATTTGAAGTAATAAGTTTAATTAATTCTAATTTATAATTTTAAATTTAAATTAATTTTTAGACTGTATAATTAATACAAGTAATAATTTATGTATTAATGCTGTTTGTATTACTTTTAAAGATAAGGCAGTCGTGGCCGAGCGGTTAAGGCGTCTGACTAGAAATCAGATTCCCTCTGGGAGCGTAGGTTCGAATCCTACCGACTGCGCGACAACCTATTTTTTTTAAATTCAATTTTTTTTTTAAATTCAATTTTTATTTTTTTTTAATTCAATTTTTATTTTTTTTAAATAATAAAATATTTTTTTTAGAAAACTGTTCCATGTAGACACGCCGAAATTTATGGCATTAACGTTCACCCATCGATGAAGTTTGTCGCAGACTTCGGCTTATCATTGCTTTCGGAAAAGATTAAAAGTCGCGTGAAAATTTATAGCACGTTGGATGATCTTCTATCCAGTGGAAACATCGAACACACGATTTTGCCAAAAGAATACGGAGGAATCACTCCTATGACAGATATGATTGGTAGGTACATTTTTTAAAGTATTGATTGGTACGTGGGGGATTTTGCAGCGCTCTGGAAGGAAGAATTGCACAAGTCAAATAAACTGTTACTTTCCCACGATAAAATGCAAGTCCACGAAGAAATGTACACTAGTAAAGAACGCGACGGTGCGGTGTCTGCTTTGAAGAAAGGCACAGTATGGTGTGGCGGCGAAGAAGATCCTTTATATGGAATCACGGGAAATTTTAGAAAACTTGAAGTAGATTAATGTTCATTTAATTTTAGTTTTTTAGTGTAAATAAAACAAGTAGATAATCATTAAACGATAGTATACGGTGGTGAAATATTAGATTTATTCCTAGTTTTTTGTAAAGTTTTAAATACAAATCAAAATTTTTAATAGTATTGTGACAGGAAGATTTTCATGTAACTCTTGTGCCTACTGATGTAGCTTTATCAAAGCACACACGTTATATTAATTTTAAGTTTAGAACTCAAGTGCTCAAATATTAGAATAAGTATTTTCTTTTGGTGTTTTGAAGTGCTTAGACAATAAATCAAAATTTTAAAGAAATTTATTCAATATTACACTATATTTTACAACAGAAATCAAAGATACTGACACAAAAAACAAAGAAAGTTATACTGTCTGACATATGCGGCTATAATGGGAGATCATAGTATCTAACGAAATTAGAGGTCACCGTGTGAACTACAACGAAAGATAATTTACTCATCCGATCGTAGTATGTAACCTTAAGGTGAAGTTTGTTATGTTAAAAAGTTGGTAGGTTAAAATTTTTCGAGTATAAAAATTGTCCTCGACACGCCCACCTTTAGTCGGCGTTTGTCGATTTTTATAAGCGCGCATTTTATTCACTTTCCGGTAAGATTTGGTGCAATACAGACGATTTCCGTATTTCTACGCCCAACGATGAGGCTTTCACCCTTAAGTTATTTCACGTGAATCTGCAAATTAATTTTGTGGCTATTTAGTGGAAGCTTAGTCGGGGCAGGCCATTAGATTTTTCTGTATTGGGATTTTAATTTGATTCTTTCCTAATTGTCTATAGCGGATTTCCATACCCCCTACACTTCTCCTTTATCGGTGGAGATAACGAACAAGTGGCTTATTTGTGGAAAATTTTCCATGACGTCACGTTACTATAACTTAACTATTCACACCGTCAAGGAGTTGGAAACCTTCAAAATTGCGATTTCTTTTGAGAGGAGCTGCTACCATCAATTGCTACGTTAAGTCAAAGGAAAACGCTGCGCATTTGCTATCTCAAATGATTGTATGCTTTGAAAACGAAATTTATTTGTGTTGACACCGTATGTACGTGTTACCGGGGGAAGCGATGTTCGGCTTCAGCAAGCGGTAATCAGCGACAGTCCGGTGGTGGGCCATAGCGATAAATAGGTGGACGATAGAGGGTGAATGATAATATATTACAATGAAGAAATAATGACAATAAATGAACTAAGACTAACTGTACAATGGGCTTAAAACTACATGTAATATCTACGATGGTCACTGTCACTACACTCGTGGACGGCGGTGAACTACCAACATCGGAAGGCGGCGGTGCGAACACGGCTGTAGGCGGCGTGCAACGCGGACGGCGGTTCCCGGGCAGGCTATGACTACGCAGAACAGACCAACGGCGGCGCAGATGGCGGTACGTCCGGAGACGTGGTTGCGGGCAGCGATGTGGTCGTCACGGGTGTAACGTTGAGGTAGCGGCGAGCAAAGGAAGCAGGAGCTGAACACCCAGTCTCAAGTGTCCATTAAGCAGTTTAGACTTTTGCGGCTCCCGCCTCCTCGCGTAGTCAGCGAGGTGACTTTGACTCTGCTCCAAGAGAGCGTGATTTCTGTAGCTCGGGAATCTTCTTTTAAATCCTCAAATTGCTCTCGGGTGTTGTAGAGGTGGTAGCGGTAGTAGGGCGACGGTTCTGATTAACTGAAGTAGCGTAGGTAGTGGTGGAATCGTCTGGGGAAGTGGCAACGGTAACATACGTTTTGTGTTAGATTTAATATTACGTTTGAGGTAATACAAGTACGGAATTAGCTAATCCACTACTGGATAAAACCTAACTGTGAGTATTACAATTTCTAATTTTACGATTTGTATTTCGGTGGTCACGTCGATTGTTGACCGTATGTGCATATTAGGTTAACACAATTATTAATAAAATCAATTTGTGCGTCACAAAGTCGTATGCAGTGCGCGTTGAGTCTCTAAGGCTTTAATTGTTTTGTTATATACTTTTGCGATTTTAAATTTGCGAATATAAAGTCATTCCTTCTTAGAATGTAAAAATTTTGAAAGACAAGGTCAGTTTACTGTACGACGTGTTGCCCAGTATAGGGCGCAACTTATATTTGATTCGACCTATGTATTAACGTTTGGAAAATTTACGTAATTATATTTATGTAGCTTCTTCGTCCTCTTTTGAATTATTCTCTGTGATAAAGTAAATATATATTCTGTGTTATTTGTTTTTTTCCAGCTATGGTTGAGTTAAACGAGATCTCCCTAATTTAATCTTTCATCGTTTGGCCCCTTTTTAGATTTGATTTATAATTTAGCATCACAAGGGCTGCGACTCCCTCTCCGGGACAACTGTGTTAGCCGTTGCTTATTTTTTTTTTGGTTACACGAAAACAAGTGTAACAAGTTACTACCATCCAAGTCCAGCCTGATGGAATACAAGCTGGAATACCGCAGGAATCCGTTTTAGAGCTGCTGCTGTGTGAGTTCTACACGCCCGACATTCTGAAGAACCCAAGCGTAACATACAAAAACATCGCGTGACAAAACCAAAAGTTCCTGAATCGCCTACTCACATGGAAAAAATACATCTACATAGCGTTTTCTCCGTAGATATTAAACTCGCCTTGTTTTCCACAGGAGATGGAAACCCTGGCACATACCAGCAGAGTAGTGTGGAAGTCTCCCATAAAAACGGGCATAGCCACTAAAATCATCTTTTTCCACTCTTGCCTTTTCTTTTTATCCGGTAGAATCTTTCGAGTACTACTTCCGGTAAGGAAGGCCTCATTACACAACTTTTACTCTACACTTTCAACTACCGTCTTCTTCTACCTTCTTTTTTATGATTTCTGAAATCTCTTCACAAATCTTCCCCCATTTACCGTTTCTTATAAACTTCCCAAAATTGTTCACCCTCAACCTTTCTAGTTTAGTTTCCAATTGGCTCAAGACACTCTCCCACTTTCGGCACTCTAGGACGTGTTTTGCGTCATCCGCTCTCACGTCGCAGTACATCCCGTCCCTCTCTTTCTTATGCTTTTAAGATAAGAGCCAAAACCTCATAAATTGGACCACGTAGTGGTTCAGCTCCGACGCAGCCAATTTTACCCACTCATCCACTTTACTAATGAGGTCATACGTTTATCTGCCAACGCTTGTTCTGTCCCATGTATCCTGCCACTCCTCCATCAACCTATCCGAAGATGATTAATGGCCAAAATCTATCGCCCTCACCCTAAAAGACGGTATCCCCGTGACCATCAGGATGGCTTCTGTAGATACCGTCCTATAGGCTGCAATCATCCTCAAGACAACTCTCCTGTGCGTTCTCTTTAACACATCGAGGTGGTACTTCGACTTCAATATTGGTCCTCATGTAAAAGCCCCATACAGTAGAACGGAGTATACCATTCTCACATACATTCTTCTCCGTTCGGAGCTTGCTCCTCTCACGTTTGGCATGAGTCGAACTAAACTCTTTACGGATTTGTCTGCTTTCTCGCATGCACGTCTTACGTGCTCGGTAACTCGGTAACTCGGTTTCTCCGATCCACACGTCTAGACACCTCAAGAACTTCATTCTTCTAAGCCCGACTAGAACTACCGTTTCGGTTTAATCGGACGCCAGTTTCAGACCGTGGTCTGAAAATAACCTCATCCGTCTTGCTGTTTACCAACTCAGTGGTTTTTCCTTTCATTACCACCGCTAAGTCGTTTGCATAACCCAACAGCATAACACCACCCGTCATCTCCAACTCCAGCACCCCGTCGTAATAGATGTTCCACAAGATCCGTTCCGTGAGTTGTATTTGACTGCCTTCTCGGACGTGCAGCAATCTTTCGCTGAGGTAGTCCTGAACTACGTTTGTTAGGTACCCCGAATTCACTTGTTTTCCATGGCCTTGACTATGCCCGACCATGGCACGCTGTCAAACGCGTTCCTAATATCTAGCGTCACTAGAACGCGCAGCACCCTTGGTTTTGCTGATTCGCCTTGTTTATCACGTTGGAAATTTCAAAAAACCCCCCGATAGAGTTCAAGGTAGACTTACCTTTTTTAAATTCAAATTGGTTTTAGTTTAGTTTACTTTCGGCTTTTAACCACGTCTTTAGTCTTTCTCCTATCACTGCCTCAAGCATCTTCCCCAATACTGAAAGGAGACGAATAGATCTGAAACCCCGCGGATTTCCATCAGATTTGGCGGGTTTGGCAGTTTTGCAGAGTCTAGGGAAACAGCTGCTTCTAAGGCATTTGTTAATGCATGATAGCAGGTCGTTTCCGATCACCTGATAAGACGTATATAGGATTTCAACAGTTCTCCCATCAGGTCTTGGGGTTTTATTATTCTTCATGTACCCTACTGCTTTTTCAAGCTCTTCGCTTGTGAACGCCAGTACTTCAACAGCTCTTTCACTGACGCATCCTTTCCTTCTTGTCTATGCTTAAGTCTATCTTCTTGCCGAACTTACCTGTAACCATTCTGTAGTCGTCGCCTCATACGTCCAGCTCCAGCTCTGCTAGTAGACTTTTCGATTTTCGTTTTTTACTTTTTTTAATTGTTTTTTTAGCTTCGTCCTTTTGGTTTTATAGTTTTCTTTTTCTGTATTTTATTTTTCCTTCCATTCGTGCTGTTCTCTATGTCTTTACTCTCTTCTCTATCAGTCTTGTTATACTTCTTCTGGCTTTCATACACCCTTTTCTAACGTTTGCTACATCCGTCCACTAATACATTCCACTTTTACTCTGATACCCGATCTTCTTTTCCAAAACACTTTCACATATTTCTACTCGTTAACTAATTCGATCGTAACTCATCTTCTCTCGTCTTCCATCTTAGCACTTCCATTCCGGTTTCCAGGTTTTTGAAAGCCTCTACGTTTGTTTTCCATCTCACGCCGCGTGCGTTCCTGTATTCATCAACATCATTTCTACACTTATTCCAAACCTAACGTAAGTACATCTGGGTACTTAACGTTTTCTTGTTTATCACCCCCATTCACACACCTCGTTTATCCACCTTTTGTTCACTGGGGTAACGTCGATAATCGACTGTTGGGTCCCTTCCACAAAAGTTGGTGCCCGTCCCCGGTTCGCTACGGCGAGTTCGCAAAATACCCCTAAATCTGTTATGACCTCTCCCCTCCAGTTCGTAGAAGCCGATCCCCAAACGACGTTCTTAATGTTTACGGGTGGTTTTCCACCCGTTTATGATCTCTAAGAACTCGTCCCTCCCTATATTTGGAGAGACGTAACCTTCACAAATGGTGACGTGTTGTAACTCGACGATTATCACACCGCCACGTTCTTTAATTCTCATTACTTTGACGTTTTTGATTCGTCCGTTTATTTTGATACCGACGTCACCATTTTCGTTACAAAAAATCAGCCCCTTCCGATCCCAACGGTTAGGTTCCGCGACTATTATAATTCCTGCTCTAACCTGTAATGCAATATGGTCAAAAAGCTCCTGCGCCGCGGTTCTTCTATCGGTTTTTCCCTGTATAAACTTAATCATTTTACTCACTCTCCTTCGATTCGCACTCTCTATCCTCTCTACTTTCTTTCTTATTTTTTTGCACTTTATTCTGCTCTGTGCCCCTCTAAACCACACATTTAACAGTTTGTCTTCCTGTCGCAACCTTTTGTTTCGTGTCCCACCTTGCCACATCTTTAACACCTTTTTTCCCTTTTTTCGTTTTTGCAGTTGCTTCTTCCTGGCACCTGAAACACTGCTGCGGCATCGTTTTCTCCTTTCCACTCTTTTCTATTTGCATCTCTTCGTTCTACTTCTATAACTTTAAAGCTTTTAATTTTGTCTTCTCTTTTTCCTACTAATCCTATGAATAACTTCTTCTATTTCTTCTTTCTCCACCGTCCAATAACATCTTCAAAACTATATTTCTTTCGTTGGCCATCTTTACGTTATTCGTTTCTAACATCTCCTAACACACTCTTTCATTCTTTCGTTTCCGCCTACCTTTTTCTCTAAAATTATTATTGTCACCTCTCCGCTTCTCGCGTTTTTGACTTTGGTGACTTTTAACTCTATCTCTCCTATGTCTATCTCTTCCTTTAATTTTCTTATTGTTTCTGCGTAGCGGCATCCCTTTTTTATCTTTACAAACATTGTATCTTTCTCCACTCTCTTTTCCTTGCTCAACTTTTAGCCTTCTCTACTAAGGTACTTCAGCACTCTATCCAGTTCTTTGGCTTTTTTAAAGCTGTAAGTTCCCTATTTGTTGAGCGACCAAGTGGACCAAGCACCTCAAACTTTTCTCGGCCCTTTTAAAGATCTGCGCTATTATTCCGATCTCTTCCCTTCCTTGATCTTAAACATGCCCACTATATTTTTTCGCTTAGCATTTTCCTCCTTCCCTTGTTCTATCATTTTACTACACTGTCTTCTGATGTAATAGAAACTAGTATTTTCTTAATTCTTTTCTGCTTCTAGCAATTTGTTGACGTTTTCCTCTTTTTCCTGTTATTTCGCCGTCTCTTTCCCACATTCTTCGACTCCCGCTTTGCTTTCTACCACACATATCATGTTTTTGTATTTTTTCCAAGCTCTATCGTGGACTGTTACTGCGGTGAAGGTTTGCTCCGGCCATTCTGTCATTTCGTTAAGCTTGGAGAAGCCTTTCAAAGTCTTTTCTTCTTTCATACCCGTGTTTATGCTTTCTATTCTTTCCTCTACTTCTCTTACGTAGGTTTGTGTACGAATGTCTCTTGTTTTAACGTCGTCATTCTTCAGTTTCAAATTTCTTTAATTCTCCAAACATACCAACCGCCTCGTCAAATGCATTCAGCATTTAATCAGGTGTAATCATGCTGTCCGCGCTTCTAACTCTTTCCACCCACTTCCTTAACTCCCTTCTGGTGTTTGATTTTACTTCGCTTCTCATCATCTCTGCGTCCAACTTCCTCAGTATTCTCCTGAACTTAGACAGAAGAGCTCCTTCAGCCAGAAGCGGTTTTGACGTGACGTCTAAGTAGTCTTCTGTCCTTCGTCCCATGTTAGATCGAGTACTTTAACATTTCTACCCGGTGTGGCCTCAATTTCTCTTATCGTCGTCTGCGATGGCGACGTTTAAATTTCTAATCTAAAGTTCCTAGCGTTGTAAAAATTTGCTCACCCAGGTTTCCTAGCAATTCGGAGTAGCGGTCGCTTTAGACAGTTGAGGGAGCCCGCCAAACTCCCTTCACCGACCGGCGCTGGGGTATCCCTCTCTGTGCAGCAAATAGTTTTCATGGCTCTACTTGACTCAGCATTTTTATTTGGGTCTCCCATCGGTAGAGATTTTGCTCACCGGTGGGAGTGCTCGCTGGTCATTTCTGACCTACCCGTCAGCCACTAATCCCTTGGATTGGGGTTTATTACGAAGTTGTTTTCCTTTAGATTATCATCCGCCACTGAAGCTGAGTCGCAAGTCTCGGTCCAGCGGCACATCGGGTACGCGCCGTCGCGAAGACTGCGTCTCATATGCATCGATTTAGCTTGTGCGGTCCCTTACTCCCCCGACACTACAGGTAAGAGAGCTTGCGGGCCACGACTGACCTACCCGCCAGCCACGCATGTTTTGGCCAAGTTGCTACCTTAGATTTAGATTCATTGCGGGGTTGTCTCCCTTTAGATCTTGCGGTTTCCCACCGGTAACGAGATATTAAAACCCCGATCCGGCAGTCTGTAAAGTACTCGCCGTCACAAGAACGGTATTTTTCCAGTATCTATTAGCTCGTGCGGTCATTTAACCTCGACACTACAAGCAAGAAAGCTTGCAGGTCACGGCTGACCTATCCGTCAAACACGCATCTTTAGACACGGTTGCCGCCGTATATTTGGGTTTGTTACAAAGTTGTTTCTTCTTAGATCTTGCGATCACCCACTGGTACCAAAATATAAAACCTTGGTCTAACGGTCTATTGAGTACACGCAGTCGCTAGAACGGCGTTTCCTCCGGTGTTAATTAAGCTCGTGCATTCTCTTACCCTCGACACGATAGGTCGGAGAGCTCATCGGTGATGACTGACTTACTCGTCAGTCCGGTTGCCATCTTGAATTTGTGCCACCAGAACGGCGTTTCGCCGGCCTCGATGTAACTGCTTCAATCTCTTGGTCTCGACACTACGAGATCATAATACTATCTTGTTGGTCCGCGGGAGGATTGATCCTCTTATCCACCTGGGGACGCGTCCAATTGAGGTCACAGGTGTCCCCCACGGAAGACAACAAGCTCTAAAAGATTATCATCTAACTCACTATAACATATGCTTCGCTCGTATGCTCATACGCCACAGAGACTCACATCGCAGATCGTTCAAAACACGACATTACAGATGATCATGGATGCACTATGGTTTGTAAGAAACGTATAACTACATCTTAATTTAGAGCATCTCCTACATTAACACATAGTGAAGATCAAAGAAGAGCTAACAACCCTGCTTCCAAACGAAGAAGCATTTGTAACTACAACGTCCGCGTGCATAGGTACAAACGACCAAAGCACGTTTTTCAATAGACTTAAGCTTAGCGTTCTCAGACAGTCAAACCATAATTTATATTTCTAATGCCTAACTGGAGCAATTCACTGTGCTGTAGATGACGCATTAAAGATAATTGCTAAGAACAGTACGAAACAGCAGCATCTATACCGTTCAAATAGAATACAAAACTGGAATTCTTCAATCCTTAAGACAGAAATGCTTAGAAACCGATGAAGGCAATAAAGAAGAAAGCTATGCCGAAGGAGAGAATTGACTAGACTGCGATTTCAACAACGCAACTCGAACACATGACACCGACTAAGAAGATCGAATAAACAAAAATTCCCTGAATCAAGTGGAGCCGGCAAGGGGACGATTTGTTTTTTTTTAGTCAGAAGCGTCGACGTGCGGTTATCATTGACGATTCCTTCCGACTCCGACATCTCCTACCTCAGTAAAAAATAGCTCACGTTAAGCTTTTCACAAAGCCTGAGAAGGAACACGTAAGCCGCAATATTACCGCTCCATCAGCATACGGTAAAACGGGGCAATTCCGTACCTGCAGTTTTCTTAAGTTATGAATTTTACTAGTATGGAATCTTCTTCTTCAAACTGCTCAGGCTCCCATTGTTGAGGTTCTGAACCGTCTCTTTCTTCGATATCTTTGGGACAAACAGAGACATCTTCTGCCATGACCACCTGCACGTCGCTGCCTGGCTGCTAATGAAAGTAAGACTTTTACTTTGTTACGGTCGAGTTTCTTTATGCACGCCTATGTTGCTACGGACGAAATTTCCTTGGCGCACGCCTATGTATTTTCAACGTAAAAGTAGATTCGGGTTTACGCCCTCTAACGTTCGTTTCTCGGCGCGATTTATTTTATGGAAAGTCGTCACACGGGCATGGTATAAAATGGTCTGTACGCATGGGATAGCTATGTTATATCTTATCATCTAGAAAACTAATTCTAATTAGCAAAGGATCTGATTGCTTCAACGCGTTACAGGGTAAGCGATTGTCGTCTTTTAGTAACAATTTCGATCGTAATTCTGTTTTCCTTCTAACAGCCATTTTACATTCCTTTCGTTAACATCTGGTACTTTATCGATAAATGGCTATCGTAAACGACTGCTAAATACGTGAACACGTTGCCGTACACGCGTACCAGCGTAAGGCGATTTCACGCTACGAAATTGGGGGTCTTGCGGAGTTTTCCCGGCCAAAGATTGCTACCGTATTCGATATCCATGTACGAGGGAATGAACCTTGACAAAGATTTAGATGGACGATACTAACTTCTTCTTCATACAGCTTATGGTTATAATTAATTAAATCAACGACAAGGGGTATAACAGCATCCGATTTTCGGGTTGTGTTATGTGTATGCTTTTAAATTTAAGTAATGACTTTGTAGATTTGGATTTCGTGAGATATTAGGTTGACACAAATTGCGATTCAAATTGCTTACAGGGTTATGTGTCGGGGGAAGTACTTCCTTTGCACCTGCGGAAATTCCTGTATTGATGGTAAGTGCTTTTATATGTTTTTCTTTCGTCGTCAACGAGGTTACTCACGAAACTGTCACTAATAGTATGTCCGTACTGATTACCGTAATTGTGGTACTATTTAATTAGTAAATTTGCTTATACTACGTATGCTGTATCCATACTTGTCATCAGTGTTTCATTGTCAGTACTACCATATTACTAATTATGTAAACGATATTTACTACAAACTATTCTTCGCTATATATTTTTACTGTAGTTTACTTATGTACGGTGTGTTGCCTATGCTACTGGCACTTCTGTATTAGGAAGTCTTATAGTCTGTGATAATCATCAGCGAGTCTATATTAAAATTGTTATTGGGGTTAGTTATTTTTTTTTATGACAACATACCTGTCTCCTGTGGCTATCGTTACCAACTAATTACTTTTGACTACTTGAACAGTTGAGTAGAGGAATTACGAACCTAACATCTTGTTACAAGTGCTACCATTCTGTTGTGAGCGGACAGACGTCGCTTTTGGGATAAGCTCTGGCGCCCTTAATTATATTTAATGTATCTATGAACCCCCTCTCTCTCCGACGCTTGGGAGTTGGCCGTGCAGGTTCGTAAAACCAGCAAAGCTTGTAAGAATTGGTGAGATGAAAAAGCGTTTACCTCGCTTCGATGAACCAGAAGTTGTAGGAGTGTCTTTAGTAACTGCGTTTCTTCTAGACTTTTTCAGCTTCCTAACCAACACCCCCGACCATGCTTGAGGCGATTGTTCCGCAAATTCTATTCTTGGAACATTCTTTAATACCTGCTCCTTATTTAAGGAGACAAGACCACATGCCTTAAAACCAGCAATAATATTTTGTAAAACCTTTTCTCCCATAGATTGCATAGCATTCTTTAAAAAAGATGAAAGTGCCGTCTTTGACACAGCTCCCCGATTCTTCATCTCCCACGCTTAGAGTCGTTTTCGCCAAAAAGTTTTCATGGCTTTAAAAAAACTCACGGTTAGTAACTGGCACAAATGCGTTGAGTTTGGAAGCCGCAGAACCAGATCAACAACTTCTAAAGACACATGGCTGGTTATATAAACAATGCCATCTTAAACCACTCGGAGCTATTGCAGGCGTATCGAGAATATTGCAGGCCTCTCCACCTACGTAAGATACACATACTTGGCTTTGTCCACATCTGCTGCCGGCCATCATTACACTCACTAATGTTTTGGAGTGGTCCATCACCCGCTCAGTCAGGCGCGGCTTCAGAGGGGGGGCCGGGGGGGCCACGGCCCCCCCTGACATTGAAAATAGTACTAAAGTTTTTCTCACTTTGTATGTAATACATTCGCTTTTTTAATAGTAGTATAATTTATGATGCTTTATCGCTTGCAAGTAAAAGCTTGGTGCATAACGAAGTGTTCTTCAATTTTATATTAACGCCATATTCAATACATTATTATTTAAAAATGTGATGAGCACCCCCCCCCCCCCGCTTTAAACTGATGGAGTCCCTACCGAAATAAACTGCTGGAGCCGCGCCTGCGCTCAGTCGACGACATCCACGAATGAGGTAGGCGAAAACAGGTGGTCGTCCAACCTGAGAGACGTGCTTATCCGATCCTACTTGCAAACCGATGTTCAAATCGAACTCCCGGAGTACCACAAGGATCCGTTTTAGAACCTCTTCTGTACAATGTCTTCATAACCGACGCCTAATAATACAATAGTTAGTCAGTCACAAGTAGCCATAAACCTTCTAGCAGGCTCATTGACATTATCATCTCCAACCCGTTTTCTCAGTAAAGTTTCTTCATAAATCAATGATGAAGCCCACTATGATCTACTTCTCGTCCATATGGTCCCATATCACCAGAATGCAGATTATCCAGAACAAGACGCTACGGATCATCATCAATCCACAATGTTTCGTTAGAAACAACCGCAACCTACATCAACATCTTCAGATTTCGATCATCAAGGAACTACTCGTTTCGATGCTGTTGACACCGGACATTGCATCGGCGAGAACATTTTCTTTGCTCTAGATGTAATCTGTAAAGACGAGGTAGATGGCTAGTAGTTCGCGGTCCTAAGTTTAATACGTCTTGTCAGCTGTCAAAAGTTTTTTTTTTGAAAAGAAGGTTACTGTTTGCCATTTACCCTGAACCCGATGTTGGAGTGCGCTCCCAATTCAGGATGAGCTAGTGTCGCTTTTATAATGGCTAGAAGCGCTCCCAATTCAGGATGAACTAGTGCCGCCCTTTTTACAGACGTTGAACACAATGCTTACGTCAGTGTTGTATCTTCGACAGAAAGTATATTCAAGAAATCTAACTGAAGAAACTCGAAAATGGCATTTTGTAGGATCGATGAGAATTACATACTGTTTTAGGCGTTTGAAAACAATCTGGAATTTGCGCATATGCTCTTAGTGTGACTGTAATGCGATAAGAATAGTGGACGGTAAGTTGCATATGATGATATGTCGAATGCTTGGGGATATTTTAAAACACACTAACTGTAAAGGTTGAGTAAAGGTTTAAATCTTTGATTCACTTGCTTTGGCTAACTCCGCATCGGAGATGGTCGGGTGTTGAGGTGGTAGTACCCAAAGTAGAGTGGTAAGTCGGTACCCTACGCCACCTTTTCTTGTGAGTTAAAAAGTATTCCTACGATTTATTCTGAGTAGCAGCACACCCAAACAAGAGAGATAGACATAAAGATTACATTAAATAACCATACAATAAAACTGCAATTACAATTAATCAAAAATTATGCAAAATTTTATAGATTAGGAAGTGATAAGAAGCCCTAAACTGAAATGCAAAGAAAACATAAAAAACTTTTATTGTTCCAACCCTAGGAGGTGACGTCAGTTACGAAGGTGGCGTACGAAATGGCTCTTGACGCACCAAGTCTTTAATAAATTAAATTGACATAACTGGTTCATGCACCGAAAAAAAAAATCGTTCCTTTGAAGTAGTTCAATTTCCAAAAGGTCACATTCTACGACGCATTAGAGATTTTAGTGAACAATCGACGTACAACGTTTACCATCTTTATAGCTAACGTTAATAACAATTGCGTTTTAACAGATTTGAGTTGTTTTTAAATAACGATTGTGATTGTCCTGATTTTGTATGTTGCCATCTAGTAGTATAAATATGAACCTTTGCATTTGCAAGTATGTAGTTTAGCCACTATCTATGGCCACTATTGTGCTATTGAATATTTTTCTTAAAATCTTTTTAATGCACAAAAAAGTAATTTAAATGCACAACTATCTTAACTACAATTAAATAAAAACTATAAATCTCAACTAAATTTATATTTCCAAACTCAAACTTAAATTATTTTGCAGCTGCTAATTGATTCTCAAAATTATACCCGCGTATATTGAAAACAACTAAGTATTTAATTAATTTGAGTAACCCAAACCATTACTCTCTTAATTATTTACGATAAAAGTCCATTCGTAACTAAATTCCACTTTTCTGTTTATAAATTTCCGTATGCAAGTGTTGCCAACTACCAAACGAAAAAAATAACTCAGACTGCACTTAAAAATGACAAGTGACAGCTAAACCAAGATCATTTTATTGTTTTCGCCACAACAATAATTAAAAAAATTAACCAATAAACAACCAACAATGCAGTTTTCTATTGTGTTTGTGTTTTAAATGTTTTCAAAACTATGTCTACTCGATCTCAACTTACAAAAGATTTAAACGGTAAGAAAAGTCATTGATAAAATTGAAAATTGGGAAAACCAATGTTTACTTGCATTACCTTAAAAAGGGGAGTGTCACTATTTAACCGCTTTGGACTAATTGCAATTCATAAATTATGCATTAGTTTATAAAGTTCTTATAAAATTGAGGTTAATTTTTTAAAAATGATTATGCAGGTACCAAAAAAAAATATACATAATTTATTGCTGTGTCGTTTTCAGAAAGTGTTAAATTACTTCTCGGCAAACAAGTTAAAATCTTATTCAAAAATGTGGTTCGACTCGAAACCAAAGGAGACAAGACTGAAAATCGAGTTCTGGTAAGTGATAGTTTTAATTGTGTTAACTTCTGCAATAAGTGTAATCGATTATCGTGGTTGGGATTTTCTGAGTAAAGTGATTCACTCATTAATTGTAATTCCGCACAGTTACGAATTATTTTGAATTACTCACTCTTAGAGATTCATTGCTTTAAATGTTTACGCCCATCTTTGTATTTATTCCTCCTTTTATTTTTCGCTAATTTATTTATAACTGAGATTAGTCCGGTACCAGGCAATTAGTTTATTGTTTACCTAAAAAATTAGCGCAATTAAGAATTGTGGCAACTGCGCGCTGTCAGTAAAATTAAGTTGGTAGAACTGTTTGTACCCGTTGTTGTTAAGTCTTCATTGACGAAGTTTGTTTTTCTGGAGTAAAGTAATTGTAAAAATGCCGCGCGCCGAGGTAGGAACCCCTAAATACATCGCAAACAAGATGAAGGCGAAAGGTCTTCAGAAACTACGGTGGTATTGCCAAATGTGCCAAAAACAGTGCCGCGACGACAATGGTTTTAAGTGCCACACAATGTCCGAGTCCCACCAGAGGCAATTACTACTTTTCGCGGACAACTCCAAAAAGTACATCGACGACTTCTCACGCGAATTCAACAGAACCTTCTTAGACATCCTCCGGAGACAATTCGGAACCAAACGTGTCAGTGCTAACCGAGTTTACCAAGAATACATCTCGGACCGTAACCACTTACACATGAACTCCACCCGTTGGGTCACCCTAACCGGTTACGTCAAATGGTTGGGTCGCATTGGCAAATGCATCGTCGATGAGACCGAAAAAGGTTGGTTCATGACATACATAGACCGAGACCCCGACACAATTGCTGCACAGGAGAAACGTAACAAAAAACTAAAATTAGATAAAGACGATGAAGAACGGTTACAAGACTTCATCGAGAAACAAGTAAAACACGGACAGACCCACACCACAACGATCGAGGAACCGAAGTACACCGAGCTTGTTAGAAAAGATGAAGAAGAAAAATTATCGTTGGATTTAAACGTTAAAACTCAACCTTCCGTGGCGATACCCGTTCCAATTAATAAATTATTGAAACCACCTAACACTGCTGACAGTGATACTAGAAGTGTTAAAAGTTATAAAAAAGAAAGTAGGAATAAAACGGCTTTGGACGAAATTATGGCTAAGGAGGAGATGATCAAAGAGAAGTCGAATCGTAAAGATTATTGGGTGACTGAAGGTGTGGTCGTTAAAGTCATGACGAAATCGTTAGGCGAAACCTACTATAAACAAAAAGGTTTAGTGGTCGAAGTTAAAAACAAATACATGGCCGTTGTGAAAATGCTCGATAGCGGTCACAAACTTAAGCTGGATCAGGAGCATTTAGAGACGGTTCTACCTGCTATCGGACGATTGGTTAAAGTTGTTAATGGTGCCTACCGGGGTCAAGTCGCCACTCTGTTATCCATTGACGAAAAGAACTTTTGTGCAAACATTGAAATTGCTTCGAGCGTTTTGAAAGGGAGAAAAGTGAACGGCATCCAGTACGAAGATATTTGTAAATTGCACGTGGAGGATTAACTGTAATTAAGCATATTTTGTAAATATTTAGTTTATTTAAGGACACGTAGTATAATTTTTAATAAAAAAGATTTTGTCTCATTTGGTTTTTATTGTTTTGTCTGAGATTTAAATTGAGTTGGCTGTGTTGAATCTATTCCTAGAAATCGATTTGATTTTCCAATAAAGTGAGACTGGGAGGCGTGGTCTTATTTATCTGTACTAGATGTTTCTATAGGGCGGGCGTGGTCTCGGATCTAAACAGAATCTTTCCTATATGATCGCCGATGTTTCTACAATCAAGATCGCCAGTTCATTCGTTCTACTTCACCTTAGCCGTTCCGACATGTTGCTACTGGGAGGCGTGGTCTTGTTAATCGAAACTGGATACCTCTCCACATATTGATTTTTCACTTTCTTAGGTCGCCAGTTCGTTCGTTTTTAAAGTATCTTATTAACACTGCTTTACCTTAGCCGTTCCGACCTGTTAAAAGGAGGCGTGGTCTTGTTAATATAAACTGGATGCCCCGCCACATATCGGTTTTTTATTTTCTTAGGCTCCCAGTTCGCTTGTTCGTGAAGTATCTTATTATCACTCTGTTTTACTTAAGCCGTTCCGACGTGCTGTTAAAAGGAGGCGGGGTCTTGTTAATCTAAACTGGATGCTTTTGCGCATATCGGTTTTTCACTTTCTTAGGTCGCCGGTTCGTTCGTACTTGAAGTATCTTATTATCACTTTGTTTTACCTTAGCCGTTCCGACCTGTTGCTAAAAGGAGTTGTGGTCTTGTTAATTTAAACTGAATGTCTCTCCACATATCGGTTTTTCACTTGCTTATGTCGCCAGTTCGTTTGTTCTTGAAGTGTCTTATTATCACTCTGCTTTACCTTAGCCGTTTCAACGTTTTTAAAAGGACGCGTGGTCTTGTTATCTGAAACTGGATGCCTCTCTATATATCAGTTATTTCACTTTCTTAGGTCGCCAGTTCGTTCGTTCTTGAACTATCTTATTATCACTCTGCTTTACCTTAGCCGTTCCGACGTGTTGTTAAAAGGAGTTGTGGTCTTGTTAATTTAAACTGAATGCCTCTCCACATATCGGTTTTTCACTTCGTTTGTTCTTGAAGTATCTTATTATCACTCTGCTTTACTTTAGTCGTTGCGACGTTGTTAAAAGGACGCGTGGTCTTGTTATCCCAAACTGGATGCCTCTCCACATATCGGTTATTTCGCTTTCTTAGGTCGCCAGTTCCTTGTTGATGTATCTTATTATCACTGTGCTTTACCTTAGCCGTTCCGACGTGTAGTTTAAAGGAGGCGTGGTCTTGTTAATCTAAACTGGATGATTTTCAGCATATCGGTTTTTCACTTTCTTAGGTCGCCAGTTCGTTCTTGAAGTATCTTATTATCACTCTGCTTTACCTTAGCCGTTCCGACGTTGTTAAAAGGACGCGTGGTCTTGTTATCCCAAACTGGATGCCTCTCCACATATCGGTTACTTCACTTTCTTAGGTCGCCAGTTCGTTCGTTCTTGATATATCTTATTATCACTCTGCTTCGTCTTAGCCGTTCCGATGTGTTGCTACTGGGAGGCGTGGTCTGGTTAATCTAAACTGGATACCTCTCCACATATAGGTCTTTTCATTTTCTTAACACTACGCTTTTCAAATGATCTTATTAGCACTATTTCATTTCTTACATTTGGTGTGTTGGGATCGGGGGCGTGGTTTCCTTCATCTAAACTGAATGCGTCTTTACACAAGATGAGTAACTTGTCTTCGTGTTTTCGCGCCATCGTAAAACTTGTCAAAGTATCTTAATATTGCTCCGTACTAGTGGGCGCGGCCCCCATCTCAGTTTTCTTAGATTTCTCAATCCTAAAATACTATGCTTGTCGTAGAATTTTTTATCACTGTGACGGTGCGCTGAGGTCGGGATGCGAGGTCTCCCTCGTTTAAATTAGACGTGGCGAATCATTCGAGCTTCTGTTCCGATGCGTCGGCATCAGTGGGTGTGTTTCTTCTTCCATCTCAAGATTATCAGTTGATTTTTGGGTTTTCATCCTCTCTTTATCCATTGATTTTAGCATCTCTAAGTTCACGGTACCGATGTGTTACAACTGTGAGGCGTGGCCTTCTTGGTCTAAACTGGATGTCTCTTCACATATCAGTTTTTTAACTTTTGTAACACTACGATTTAAAATGATGTTATTAGCACTCTGTGCTTCCTTTAGATTTAGTGTGTCAAGCCGATGTTTTGAAATCGAGGGCTTGGTCTTCCTGATTCAAACGTGGTCTCTTTCATCTAAACTGAATGTCTGTTCACACAGCCATCGTAAAAGTATCTTAATATTGCTCCGCTCGTTCTTCAGATTCTTCTGCGAATTTGACGGTACCAGTAGGCGAGGTCTCCAGTCTCAGTGTTCTTAGGTTTCTCAACGTCATCAAATTTTTGTTTCCTCGTATTACTACGATGAGATGTTTAAGATTTGCGGTTGCGATATATTGAGTTTGGGGATTAACGTATCATTAGAGGTTCTGTTCCGTTACGTTCGAATCAGTGGACGTATGTTTTCCATTCAATACCATCTGGTGGTCACGTGGATTTTTTTTTCTCATTGGCTTCGTCTTTATATTTGTTGCTCCGATACGTCGATACTGAGATCACACTGATCTCTAAATATGTCCTAACCCAAGATCATTTAATATTGCTCCGTTCGTTTTTCAAATTCGTATTCGAATCTGACGGTACAAGTGGGCGTGGTCTCCAGTCAGAGATTTTTAGGTTTCTAAATCTCGCAATACTATGCTTGTCATAAGATTTTTTATCTCTGTGACAGTGCGCTGAGACCGGGATGCGAGGTCACCCTTCTCGTGCCTTGAGACCAGGATGCATGGTCTCTTTAATCGAAACTATATGTCTTTCCACACAAAATCATCAAATTTTTGTTTTCTCGGATTACTACACTGTGCTGTTTTAGATTTGGTGTTGCGATACATTGGGATCAGGGCGTAACATTGCGTTTTTTGACGAATCCATTAAGGTTCTGTTCCTGTGCTTTGGTATTAGTGGACGTCTTTATATTCGCTGCTCCGCTACGTTGGTACTGAGATCACACTTTGATGTGTCTAGATGGGGGGCGTGGTCTCTTTCATCTAAACTGAATGTGTCTGCCCACAAGATCAGTAACTAGTCGTATGTTTTCTCCCTATCGTAGAAGTATCTAAATATTGCTCCGTTCGTTTTTGAAATTCGTATTCAAATGATGGTACCAGCTGGTTTCTTGGGTTTCTCATGGCCGGTTGCACCAACACGACTTAAACTTAAGCTTAAAAACTTAGATGCAGTTGTTAAAACCATAGCAACGATTGTTTTTGAGCATTGCTTAAGTTTAAGTCGTGTTGGTGCAACTGGCCGTCAATCTTGTAATACTATGCTTGTCTTATGATTTTTTATCACTGTGACGGTGCGCTGAGACCGAGATGCGAGGACTCCCACAAAATCACCAAATTCTTCACTCTGGTAACACTACGTCTACCGAAAGATGTTATTATCGATCTGCTTCTATAGATTCGCCCTTCTCGTGCGTTGAGACCAGGATGCGTGGTCTCTGTGATTGAAACTGGATGTCTCTCCACACAAAATCATCTAATTTTTGTTTTTTCGTGTTAGTACACTGTGATCGGGGGCGTGGTTTCCCTGATCCAAACTGAACATGTCTTTACACATCAGTACTTGTTCTAGGGGTCTTTTCACCATCGTAAAACTACACTTGTCGAGGAATCTTAATATTACTCCGCTCGTTCTTTAGATTTGCATTGATATGCGTCGGTATCGGACGGCGTGGTCTACCTTATCTCAACTGGATATCTCTATACATAAGATCGCTAGTTGGTCCTGTAATTTTTTTAACAATATGGTATTACTCTGGTGTTTGTTCAAATTCGTTACTTCGATACGGTGTGTTCGGGTGGCGTAGCTTCCTTGATCTAAACTGCATATCTCTCCACACAAGATTAGTGCTATATTTTTTGCAGCAGCAACACTACGATGTTCGAAAGGTTTTATCACTAGTCCTTTTTTCAATTCATAGTTTTTTTGTTATTAATCTGCCTTTCCGTAAGATTCGTCGGTACGGGGGGCGTGGTCTCAACATGAGATCATCAGTTCTCCTGCTCCAATTGAACTAGATTTTACAAAATCGTCAATATGTTTTCAACTTGTTAACACCGTCTGGCCAAATACCCTAATATCGATCTGCTTTTGTAGATTTGCCGTTCTGGTACGTTGATGCGTGGTCTTGCTGATCGCCACTGGATGTTCCTTTCCATAAAGTATTCTATTTTTTTCTCGTATTGCTACGCTTCTTCGAGGGTTTTACTAGCAATCTACTCTTGATTTACATTCGCCAGTGCGAATGTCGGGAATGGGGCGCCGTCGTTGTTGTCTTTTCGCTCAATATCGGGATTGGGGGCGTGGTCCCTTTGATCCAAACTGAATTTGTCCTCACAAAAAATCATTAAATGGTCTTAGATCTTCTTACCATGGTAAAACAACGTTTGTCGGATGATCTTCATATTGCTCCGCTCGTTCTTCCGATCCGCTTTCGAATGTGTCGGGATTAGGGGCGTGGTCTATTTTATCTAATACTGTGCTTGTTCAAGGATTCTATTTGCGATTTATTTAGATTCGCCGTTGCGATACGTTGGTAACTGGTCGTCGTCGTTGTTTTTTCGTTCAATATCACCTGACGGGCCCGTGTTTTTTCTCACTCCACTTCTTTAAATTTTTTGTTCCGATACGTGGTTACACTAATTCCTTGGTCTAAACTGAAATCATTGTCAAGATTGAATGAGGAATGATTAAGGAAGGCGACAAAACCCTTTTGAGGCTTATTTCATCGACAATGATGACTGGGAGGGCGTGGCCAAAGTAGATCATTAAGACCCGCTTCTCACTCCTAATGGGGATGCTTCTTACTTGAGAAAGGCTTTAACTTGCCAGACCTGGTGCACTGAAGTCGGATTTTGCAAGGATGTTTCTTTGCATAAGATTGCCAGTTGGTTTCAGGCTTTTCTCGCCCTCATAACATTACGCTTGTCGATAATTCTTGTCACTGCTACTTCTTTATACTCGATGCGTGGAAACTGGAAGTTGTAATCTTCTTGGCCTAAACTTTTTTTACAGGAGGTGAAACCTCTTATTGGCACTCTGACATATACCCTCAGAGTAGTGTGGGAGTCTCTCTAAAAAAACGGGCTACCACTAACTAAAACCACCTCCTTCCGCTCTTGCCTTTGCTCCTCACCCTGTAGAACCTTTCGGGGAGAAAGGCCTCGTTCGCTCGACTTTAACCCTGCTTTTATCGTCAAATTTATCTTCTACTATCTTTCACATAATTTCTGAATTTTCGATTATTTCCTATTTCCCTTCCCATATCAACTTCTCAAAGTTATCCGTCCTCAGTCTTTCCTCCAATTCCATTTCCACTTTAGATAGGAACCAACACTCCACATTTAACCCCAACGCTCCCTATTTCATCCACTCAAACACTTTGATAATTAGCCAATGCCCCTCCTATCTAATCTCTACTGTCGGAAGATGGATGATGTTCGAAATCTCTCACCCTTTTTCTCATACCCTCCCTATAGGCCGCGAGGTGGTGCTTCGACCCCATTCTGGGTCCCCAAATATGGGCTTCATACAGGAGAACGGAGCGTACCACCCTTACATACATTCTTCTCCGTGCGGAGCTTGGTCTTTCCATGCTGGGTATGACTCGAACCAAACTTTTCATGAATTTTTCGCATACACGTTTTAAGTGCTTAGTCACTATACCGTTTTCTCCGATCCACACGACTAAGTGCCTTAAGACCTTCCCAGTTTTGATACCCGGTCCCTCCACCCTTATTGACCAGGACATCCAATTCGGTTTTATGTGGGGCCAGACACTGACCGTGATTGTTCAACCAGCTTTCCACCTCCCCTCTTCTGCTTTCTCACCAGTTCTATGGTTTTACTCTCGACTCGTCTGCGTATTCCAACAGCGTGACCCCGTCTGCCATCGCCAGTTACACTACGCCGTCGTAGTAGAGATTCCACAGAAGCGGTTCTAACACCGATCCCTGTCGTGAGCTCTATTTTTTTTACCTGTCCCGACGTGCAGTTACTTCTCCCTGAGGTCTTTTACTATGCTTAGCGAGTACATCAGTCTTCCATGGCCCTAACGATACCAGACTATATACGTCACCAGGATGCAGCATCCTCTATTGTGGTGCCCCTACCCTCCTTACTTTATCTATAATTTCAAAGACCCCTTCCCCCAATTGCGTTTAGGGTGAACTTACCTTTCCTAAAACTGAATTGGTTTTGGTTTGATTTATTCCCCGTCTCCGTCCACTAGTATATTCCCTCTCCTAATATTACATCTAACAATTTTCCTAAGACCAGAAGGAGGCGTACTAATTTATCAGGTTTATTAGGCTTCGGGATCAGCGCCAAACTCCCGGTCTTCCATTTCCTCGGGAAGTAACATCGGTTTAAACTGAATTTCTGTATTTCAACTAATCGTTTTCATTGGGGTTAGTTAAAGGGCACACCTTCTCTAATTAGGTGGAGTTTTACGGATATCTTTGATTCTTTAATTTTCGCCTGGAGTGTGATTGGATCTATCTTTAGTGAAGACCAATAGCGACTTGTAACTGATAATGCAAAATTAACACCAAGTGGTCTTGGTTTTCAGGTGTTTTCACCGTGTAGGATCTTGTTGCTCACAGCTAAAGTCCCAACGAGGGTAAGTACCTACGCCACGTGCTTACAACTAACGGGCCCAACATGATTCATTTTTGTAGATTGACTGTCACTTCCACTACTTGGAGATCCAGGCGTTGGAAAGCAAACGAGGCAATCAGCTAAGCTTAATGGTCAACGACAAGACGTACTCGTTCCTTGCTGGCGACGATTCAGCGTGTAGTACTGAAGTAGACACGATGATTTCGGCGCTAGCGACCGCCATACGAAATATTTTTCCCACAGTTCCTTTACATTACATCATACGAAAGGTAGTATTGTTTTTGTCGCGCCCGATTATTTACCGTCTGCCTTCTAGATCGACGTTATACCCAATACACGTTTACAACAACTACGCGACGTAGAAGTCCTTACCACCACTCGCGAAGTAGGTCCCTGCGGTGGGTTTTCAACTCAGTATGCGTGCATGTGTGATTTTCACAATATGCCTTACCGTGAAGAAGTTGCGTGGGACGTGGATAACATCTACGTGACTCTTAACACTCGAGAGTTATGCCTTAAAGATTTCGATCACTTAGAACAAAAGTCTGTGTAGGTCCCGTTTCGAGACTTAGTAGTTAATCGTTTTCTTTTAGGGATTTGGTGCCTATAATTAGCGCACTTGAATATAACACGTGGTTCACGAAATTAAGGGCCAATCATGTACGCTTATCCCACGAAACTATGGATCGTGTATTGCACGTTATGAAAAAATCGTTAAGCTTAGAAGAACTTTATCTGGATAATCTAGGTCTTAAATCCGATTTTGTAAATAAATTAACTAACGTCGTTAAGTCGAACATCGCGAGCTCTCTAAACACAATCGATTTATCTAATAATATGATCGAAGATAAAGGTGAGTCAAGTCGGTTGGTATTTACGTGCTCACGGTTCTTCCGTAGGTGCCATAAATTTAACGGGTTGTATACCTCGTTTAAACAAAGGGCTGGTGCACCTCAACTTATCACACTGCGGCCTAACGTCCAAAGGGGTGAACCAGCTAGCTCATGCGCTTACTGCCAATAATAACGTTTACACCACCCTAACCTACCTCAGTTTAAGTGGTAACAATTTGAAAGACGATATTAATGTGAGTAAGTTGTTGTTGCCGATGTGATTTATAGTGACGTCGTTTTAGAATCTGTATAACTTACTGGGACAACCGAATGCGTTAAGACATTTGGATCTCTCATCGACGGATATTATTTTAGAAAGTGTTAGTACCAGTTTTCGGCGTTATCGTATTGACATTTACAGGTTTCTTAGTTGCGGTCTGACTCGCTTCTGATTAGTTGTCGAAGTTGTGGGAGGGGCTTTCGATTAGCCACTCCCATCAATTAATCAGACCACGACTTAAAAACTTGGAAGTTGGGAGCGGTCTAAATCTTACTTACTTTTTTTTACAGTTGTTTGGTGCTTTAGTCAAAGGCTGTACGAGTAATCTAGTTCATTTAAACGTTTCGAAAAATCCGTTTAGTAGTAAAAAAAGCAAAGAATCGCCGTTATCGTTCAAACAATTCTTTACTAGTTCTCTAAGTCTTAAATATCTTAACATGGCGTACTGCAAGCTCCCCCAAGAAGCTCTTAAGTAAGTATTAGTTGGCATCGCTCAGAGCTTGGTGCCAATTTCAGACTAAGGTTTTAACACGCAATTATCGTTTTGTGAGAAATCTAAAATTGGTATACGTCCGTGGGTAATCTCGACAGATTTACCAATGATATGCTTAATATTGGATCTCGGCAGGTGTAGCATAGAAAATATGGGATCTTACCCATTTGAGTAGAAAAACGTGGGCGCTGATGGGATTCGGTTCTCCTCCCCTGTCAACTATCGAGAGTGTTATGAACTGGTTATAAGATGCAAGAACGCCACCTTGTCATCAAAAAAACCAGGTACAAAGTTCAAATCCTGGCCTATGTGAGGACGATGCTTTGGTATCCTCGTGGTGGAAATGTATTCCTAAGAGTGTCGACACCACTACTTTTTAATATGTTTGTGATGTATTCCCTTAACCTCTTGTGACGGAGTACTCAAGTTACTCTGCCATTTTATGGATTTGAGGTCGGAATGACAACGCTTTGATTCACCATCTTTACTTGTTTTAATAATAACGCACTACATGGCTCATTTTGTTGATGACTTCAACAGGGATTGCCATGATTCCAGTCTGATGGTGCCCCTCCCGTCTTGGTTACTCAATTGGGTCTTAGTGCCAATTGGTATTCTCGGAGCAGACCAGATTTTAATCTACCGTAGAATGCGACTTGGGTCCTCTTTCTAGCTAAGATCATTGTCAACCAGAACTTAGAGCTAATACTTTACGTGTATTTTAACTAATTTGTCCAAAACAAGTTTGGGTACATTTTTGAAAGTTTCAAATCCAACTTTAACTAAATAAAAATGGTTGCCCATTTATATTTGTGGTCTTGTAGTCAGATTCTCTCAGAGGTTCGAAGAAATCCTGCCGTAGTACGGAAATGGTCGATATCTTCCTTGACAAACTTGGGATTCCGCCCAACTGGATTCACGCTTGACCTGTACGAACCAAGGCAACAGTGCATGGTTTGGTACCTGTTGAGGGGCCTCTTCTTTTTTTAATTAACTTTGATCACTCCAGCCATGATCGTTAAGTCGTTTTTAACTAATCTATTACTTGCTCTTAAAGTAGTGCGTTAATTACAACTTAAATGCATTCTGAGGACGTGAATTTTGACTACGCGATCGAGTAATCAGTCCAGAAATGCTGCTCTTCTCATGTAAACTTGGACTCTCTTCAACCCTAATCAAACTTGACCTGTACGAACCAAGCTAATCGTGAATGGTTAGTTCCCTGTGTACCACATTTGACTCTCTGCAATCAACGATTTCATGGAGTAGCCACGATCAGGCGGTTTCTGTTGGACGTAAAAGGTAGTACGCCTACTATAGCCTGATTGCAATGTCGTTTTTATGCCATTGCCCAGTCGGCCCAATACACGTTGGGTTACACTTTTTGCAATTCTAATCCGATATCACTACATACAAATGGTTATTCTCTCATATCTTTGTGGTTCTAATTATCGATTTTAATTTAAAACGCTGTTTTAGTACGGAATTGACTGGGGAGAAATTGTTTTAGGTTAACTTGGACGGCAACAATGCATAGGTATGTGCCCCAAATGTTTGATGGGTCGTTTTTAACCCAGTCCAATCGGTTCTGTTTTTATCAACTTTTTACCAAGCTTTTCCTGTATCATAGTGGGCACCTACTACAACTTGATTCAATTACTAAGTCGTGAATTTGGTGTCATTGACCAGTCGGTCCAATACATGTTGGGCTACACGTCTGACAACACAATCAATTTTAACTTGCGTAGTTAAAACTTTAGATCTCTGAAATGGACAACTAAGTCCTTCAAGGTTATATAAGTAACAATCTTTCCAGAAATTTGTTATTGGGATTGGCGTGTAACGAATACACTAAGGAAATGAGTTTGGATTTGACGAGTAACGTACTGGGAGCACAGGGAGCGCATGTTCTCGAATCTTGTGTTCATGGTGTTCGTTGTATTTCTAGTCTAGATATATCAGATAACAGTAAGTGGGCGTGGTGAGGCGTTGTGAGATTGGTTTTAAACTTGTCGTTTCAGATATGGACGTAGATTTAGCGGGCGTAGTGGTAGCAATAAGCAAAAATAAATCGTTAAAGCATCTTAGTATGGGCCGAAACATGATAAACATGAAAGCCAAGCATGTATCGACCGTAATGGATGCCGTAGTTCAAATAATTCAAGACGAAGAGTGCGTTTTGCAGTCTTTAATGATAGCCGATTCTAGACTTAAGACCGATCTACATAATTTTCTTAATGCGTTAGGCGATAATAAGTGTTTAGAAACAATCGATATTAGTGGAAATTTAATCGGCGATTCTGGTGCTAGACTTTTAGCCAAAGCCTTACAAATTAATAATAGGTTACGTACTATCATTTACGATCGTAATAGTATAACGTTGCAAGGTTTTTGCGACATTGCTTATGCGTTGGAGAGCAATCGGGCTGTTCAGTACATGCCGTATCCCATTTATGACGTAGCTCCGTGCATGAAAGCTTCCGCTGAGCGCACCGAGAGCGTCATGAGGAAAATACAGGATTTGCTTAACAGGAACGCTGCTCCAAAACGATACAATAATCGGAATTCTCTGGTTTTGCAACCTAATTTCCAATTGAGTTCCAAACAACAGGCTATGTCGCGGCTTATAATGCAAACTCAAGATGCGATTAAAAACATGTCGGCCGAGTCGATTTCTTCGAACAATGATATTAATCACGCTAATGGAGTAGTACAGGATGCTAATAGTTGTCGGCATTTATTAGTGCGGTTGCAGGAAGTTGCGCAACAAAAGGAGGAGCCGCATCCGATCGAAACTAAGCTGCAACAGGTCATTTGTGATATTCATAGCACTATAGGCGATCATTTACAAGTACGTTGGTAGATTTACGTGTCTGGATTACTAATCACTGATTTTTTAGAACACCACCGATAAAATGCTAAAGTCGTGCAAGGAACTGTGTCCGTACGTGCTGAGGGACAACCCGGTGATTCAAGATGTGAAGAGAGAGTGTAAGAATAAAAATCAAATCCCACTCGAGTTTGTCGCAACCACAGTGAAGCAACAAGCTGGTGTCGACGTCATGACTAAAATACGGTAAGTCGCCGTCAGTGTTTCGTTCGTCATCGAAAGGTGTCGTTTTTTTCACAGGGAAGTGTGCTCCTCGATGGCGATACAAATTTCTGAGCAAATTGTGGACGAAGTCCAAGACACGTTATTGAGAAGCTACAAAATTTTAGTTGGGGACACGTCGGGGTTGCACTTCGATTCACCACCGAGGCGATCGCGATTGAGCAGCTCGGATTCGTCACGTCATGGTGCTTCCGATATATCGATCACCGACAGCAGTCATCAATCTGATCATTCACCAATGGTAAGTACTTCGCCCGTTTTTGTACAATTACGTCATGTAGCCTCTTCTTTTGCAAACGCACAGAAATTGGAATATTTGAATCTGGTAAGTGCAATTGTTTTTTTACCTTGTTTCACCAGGTGCGGGATTGAGACAGTTTGGTGCACCTTCATTACGGCGAGACTGAGAAACAATTGAAATCTACAAAACAGTTGACTAGATTCTGACTGAAACTTCCTCAAAATATTTTTTTAAAGTAACATTGCGTTTACTTAGGAATTGCAGCAGTCACTTCATCCACACTTATTGGTGTGACTTCGTGACTTGGATATGACTTTTTGTGACCTTGACTTTGGTATGGCTTTGACTGGTGACCTTGGTATGACTTCGTGACTTTGGCTGCTCTAAGTTTTCTGGAATGAGAGCCTGGTGTTCATATTTAACTGATTCCCTCTACGTAGGACGTGGTTCTATTTTTTGATAATATTTAACAGTTTGATATTCTTCGAGGTTACTGATCCCGGTCGGTTAGATCTGTTCAGAGACCAAAAACCTACCGCCGCTCGCGTAGTATTTTCAGCGTACTCTCAGTTTTCTGGATCAAAATGGCGTGGTCAGTTTTGGCGGAATCTTGATTTTTTGATTCTAGCTTTTTACATTATAACATTGACAAGTTTATGCGTTTGAAGCGACGCCAAATCTATCAATAAAATGAAAAAGTCTGCACGGGCGCAAGTTAGGGCCAAAATCGGTGGTAGATAGCGTCGAAGGATTATCTGCGGATGACGTTCCAAGTTTGATGCCCACAAATGCGGACAATTCCGAAGAAGCAGATTCAGTAACCGAATTGCCCAACGCTACCCACCAACTGCATCATCTGGTAGTTTGTTCAGGTACGAAAATATAAGGATAAAAAACTCATGACTAAGAGGAAATATTACCCATAAACGCAACTTTTTATCACGGTTCCCCTTCTGCTGAGATGAGAGAGCAAAGACCACTAATAAACCAAATTAGGGGGTTGGATAAACAACCGCGAATGTGGGATAGGAGTTCTTACGGCGTTTTGTATTTGGAACTGGAAATAACCTTCAAAAGCACCGTCGAAGTTTTGAGTTTGACGTCAATATGTGAAACACCTACGACCACTCCCAGCATGCATGAGCTCGACGCGACACTTACTAGTGTTCATATTTAATTGATTCCCTACCTATGTAGGGCGTGGTTCTATTTTTTGATAATATTTAACAGTTTCATATTTTCGAATGTTACTGATCCAGGTTGGCTAGATCAGTTTAGAGGCTAAAATGGGCATTTCATCCCTAACCAACGGCCACTCCCGTAGTATTTTCAGCATACTCTGTTTTCTGGATCAAAGTGGCGTGGTCAGTTTTGGCGGAATCTTGATTTTCTTTATTCTAGCTTTTTACATTGTAACATTGACAAGTTTTGATCCCGACTATTATGCGTTTTAGGCGACGCCACATCTATCAATAAAACGAAAAAGTCTGCACGGGCGCAAGTTAAGGCCAAAATCGGTGGTAGATAGCGTCGAAGGATTATCGGCGGACGACATTCCGAGTTTGATGCCCACAAACGCGCGCAATTCCGAAGAAGAAGATTCAGTAACCGAATTGCCCAACGCTACCCACCAACTGCAACATCTAGTCAAAGGTCGTCCCCGAAGGACGAAAACGCGCGCACCCACACGACCGTTATTAAAGCCAGAATCGATAGAAGCTCCGGATTTGGGAGAAGGTTTAGACACGTTCTTTAGACCGGGGTCTGTCACGCCCACATCGGATGATTGTAACTCGTTCCAAGCAGAAGGCAGTCCTAACCACGATTTTGCATCGCCAGTACTGAGCGAGGATAGAAAAACACCAAAACTAAGCAGAAATTCGCCGCACTTGAAAGGTACTGCACGAGTACGACACAACGCCCACTTAACAATCCGTTTTAGGTCTACTAAACCCCACACCCAGATCTCGCTCCAGTGATAACCTAGAAAAATATTCACCTTTAGCAGCTCGTAAAAGCAACTCGGACGTATCATCGCCTTTGGCTCGACGTTTAACGGGAGACAGTTTGATATCGAGAGAGAGTAGTGACGGAAGTATTGCAGCAGAAACGCACATTCCTTTAGATCATTCCTCGCCAAGTAGTACGTTGTCAAAGGGTATGTAGGTTGCGTGATCTTGGGTTTTTTTACAGGTTTCTGTTTCAGATGACGCGGATTCTTTATCGCACGCCAAATTGAAACCAGGTCCACCGATCGCTCCTAAGCCACGCCCGTGGTCCATGGTAAATTCGGAACCTCGTTCTGGGGACTTGAGCCTGTTAAGCGATGGTTCATCTCCGGTTAACTCGACCGGTAATACGCCCGATTCAGGAGACGCTTTAGATAGTTCCGAATCGTCGTCGATCGATAGGCGTATTGCGAAAGAGAACAAAGCGAAGAAATCAGGTAAGATTTTTATTAATCAAATTGATGAATTTAGCTTTGGTGGACGTAGACACCTTACGGACCCGTAAGTATTAAAAGCTCTTGCAGTTTAAGTTATAACCTATCGAAAAATGACGCGCAGATAAACATAGGCGTTTTTGTTCTTTTCGATCAAAAATCTCAAACGTTCTACTGATTGTGGCCTCTGCACCGAACCATTTCTTCCATGTTAGCCGTGCGCTTAGGTAGGGTTTTGAAGTTATGTGAAGATGGTTCTGTTCTTGAACCCTCAATTCGTAGTTGGTATCTTCATGCGTGGTCGTGTTTCATGATGTCCTGGATGTAAGTAGGGGCGATAACTGATAGAATACAAACGAGAAGAGGCTCTTAGTCAACTTCTTCTGGTGATTGCAGTACGTTGCTGCGATATACATTGCGTGACGTACATTTATAATCGTCGACATGACCTAGGACCTAGAAGAAGATTGTTCCGCCTTCTTGGATTCCTTGTCCGAACAGTGAGGACAAACGGAAAGGTTGAATCCCACGCACATGATTTAAAACGCCCCCTACCTTAACTGATCCATGATGTGATTGGCTAAACCAATGTTCTAAAACAACACCGTCCCGCCTTCTCTGATCTTTGTTCAAAGAAACAATTGAAACCCAAGTGACTTGTAACGCCCCCTACTAACGCATCCAGGACGTGATTGGCTTAAACAAGACAAGCTAAGGTGGTGGTGGATTCACATCCCCCCTCCTCTTTAACGCTATAGACCTGGAACGTTTGAGATTTTTGGTATATAATTTTTCGCTAAGTTCGTCCCAAAGCTATTTGCTAACCACACACGTTGCTTCTATTCATTCCAACTGCTTCTTCTGGTTAAAAAACCAGACGTCGCAAGAACCAACCTCAATTTTTTGTTGTGTTTTGCTTTAGTTCGCTTTTTTTATGTTGACCCCGCAGCATTCCAGAGCTACTTGCCCGATCGCAGCGACTTCAAATTTATTCCTCGAAGTAAGGTATTAGCATTTGTTTTCGTAACGTCGTTGAATGCGATTACCAACCGAAAATACTTATGTTGTAGGTGATAGCGGATAATAGAGAATCGTTGTCCTCTACTAGTTATAATCGTCGCGATAGCAACTACAACTGCAACGTTGCAGAAGACGCACATATTACCAGGTGAGACCCCCCCACGAGCAACTTGACAAAGATTGATCCAGTGCAATTATTTGTTGACGATATTTCAATGTGTAGATTAAAACAATGTGCTTATTATTATTCCCGTAATTGATTTTTATTAGCTTAAGTGATATTTGTGATATTTAATTTATAAATATCTTTGTCCTTTCTCCGGTTCTGCATTAGTTTTAAAGCAAAAACTTCAGTGCTTGCGTCACCAAAATATGCGTACTGACTTAAGTATGGTTTTTTGGTATGCTAATACATACACGAGACCATTTTCACATCCATATATCTTTT
Source organism: Aquatica leii (assembly GCA_035610365.1). Lineage (NCBI taxonomy): Eukaryota > Metazoa > Arthropoda > Insecta > Coleoptera > Lampyridae > Aquatica > Aquatica leii. The sequence goes on from CM069438.1 coordinate 15,450,823, forward strand.
TATTTAAGTATATCTGTGATCTGAATTTTTAACCAATTTTTAATGCTGTCCTACACGTTTTACTTATTTAGAGTTTGATTCAAAGCGGTTATTATTTGCAGCTAGTCATCGTTCATTTTATATCTAAGATTCTTTGAAAGCGGCTTTGACCACGCCCCTAATACTAACTTAATGTAGAAGTCGCGACTTTCGCATTGTATCGAATCTTCCACTCCTCGCCTAAGCATATAAATACGTGGCGCTACATTCCCCGCGTTTACTACCGTAGGCCACGCCCCTTTTATTGACAGTACAACCTAAAAACGTCATCTATACGCGAGCACTGAAGTTTTACATACCCGAGAGAGGGCGTTAATTCTACTAATTGTTACTAAAAACATTGCGCATTTATTTTGCAATAAAATGACGCACAAGCAGGTGCTCTTAACACATAGTATTACAAACGCTTATTATAATTGTTATTTTTAATCTTGTTTTTTTTTTAATTATTTTGGTTTTGGTTGTGTGTATCCAAGTATAAGTGGCAATTGAAATGTACGTAGTATAAAATACGGCTACAAGCAAATACTTAAATTTCCGCCAGGTGTCGTTTTTAATTGTATATAGAAAAAAATATTTTTGATCTACATTTCAATGTACACTTCGTTAGTATTTGTACATAGTATTAATTATCAACTACTTCCAATTTTTTGGGCGATTTTAAACCTCCAAATCGATTTAAATGTCTTCAAAAAAAAACTATTTTAAAGTCGTTTTATAGTCATTTTAATTTAGAAGAGAGGAAAATATTTTGTTAAGAAGTATTTTTGTTGTCTTATGTTTTGTGTAATGTGTAATTTTTGTCCAGTGTCAATTTTTTAAGTATCTTTATTTTTTATACTTGTCTATAAATAAAGTTATTCCCAATTAAATCATGATTAGTGTTTTTGTGTTATCGCCGAATAATCTACTAATAAATGGAGAAGAGTGGGGCATTGAAGACTTTACAGAAGATGAAGAGAAAAATCCGGAAGTAATAACAAGTAACGATATAAAGGAACAAAAGAAAAGAGCCAGATTCACAGATGAGGAAGAACCAAGCCCTGCCCGGGGAGCGATACCAAAAAAGAAAAACTGGGCACAGACCATACTAACACCCCACCAAAAAGAAAGGTCGGGCCCACAGGAGGATGATTTAAACAAAACACTTAGGAACATCACAAATGAGAAAAATAACGACGAAGACAAAAGAACAAGGAAAAAGTAAATAAAGAAGAAACAGACAAAATTGGAATAGGAACATGGAATATAAATACAATCAAAGGGAAAGAGATAGAGATTACAGAAGAAATGGATAACAACAAAATACAAATAATGGGACTGAGCGAAACAAAGATGAAGGGAAAAGGAAACACAAGATTAACAAATAAACACGTAATATACTACGCCGGAGTTGACGCAGAAAAGAGAGCAAAAGAAGGGGTAGGAATAATAACAGAGGAACTAAACAAACGAATAATAAAATGGAAAGCCGTACACTCAAGAATAATACTAGTGACAATAAAACTCCAACAGAAAATAAACATTATACAAATATACGGGCCGATAGAAGGTACACCAGAAGAGGAAGTCGAAGAATTCTATAACAATTTACAAGAAGTAAAATGATCGATTTCTGTCAAAGAAACGATATCATAATAGCAAACACACTACGGAAACAAGATATAGAAGATAAGTGGCAGAAGAACGCAATGCAAAAAGCTTAATAGACTATATAGTATTCACACAAACACTAAGAGAAGCAATACAAGACATAGAGACAAGAAAATAGGTGGAGATAGGTTCAAACCATAGACTAGTAGTTGCAAAAATAGAATAAATACTAAATAAGAGTGAAGAAATAACATACAGCAGAATAGTCCTATACAAACTTAAAAAACCGGAAAGACAAGAAGAGTACTAAGAAAAGACATGCAATTTCGTAAATTATTACAGTAAACAAAGAAAGAAGACCTGGAGACAAAATGGAAATAATTCTAAAGGTAGCGGAGAAGGTATGCCGAAGAAGAAACATAAAGAAAACTCTAAAAAGAACAAGATGGTGGACTGAAGAGGTAAAAGGAATAGTGACAGAAAATAAACAGGCCTAGAAAAAATATATCCGAACAAAAGAGCAAGAAGATAAATAAAAAGGAATAAAGTAAAAAGAGAAAGCGAAAACGGAAATCTGGAAAGAGTTTGAACAAGATATAAATGACAAACATAAGACAGGCACCAGAAAGTTTTGGACAATAGTGAAAAGATTGAGAGGGATTAAAAGCAAAGAAATAAAAGCATTAAAAAATAATCAGCAGGAACTCAAAATGGAAATAATAGAAATATTGGAAGTCTGGAAAAAGTTCTACTCAGAGAAATTTAGAGGAGAATTAAATGTAGAAAATGAAGACACAGTAGAAGTACCAGAGATAACAAGGGAAGAAGTACAGGAATCCATAAAACGAATTAAAACAGGCAAAGCGAGTGGAGAAGACGAAATAGCACCAGAAATGCTTAAATATCTAGGAGAAGATGGAACAGAATGGTTACATGAAATATTAAAAGAGGCGTGGAAATCGAAGATCATCCCCAAAGACTGGGAAATAAATCTAATAATTCCTATACATAAAAAAGACGAGACAACAAACTGTGAAAATTACAGAGCGTTATGCTTAGCCCAGACCACAAATCTATATACGAGAATACTGGAAAAGATATTGATAAAATACGTAGAACAGAAACTTGAAGAAGAACAAATGGCATTCAGAACAGAAAGGCAGACAAGCGACAACATTTATATACTACAAACGCTAATAGAAAGAACAATAGAAGAGGACAAAGAGCTATACCTGATATTCATTGATTTGAAAGGAGCATTTGACACAGTACACAGACAAACAATATGGAATAGCCTGGAAGAACTAGAAGTGCCGACACAACTTATCCAAATAATTAAAAGCAAGTTCAAAACAGTAAGGGAGAAAGTACAAATCGCAGGACAGCGATCAAAAGAATTTGAGTTGAGAAAAGGAATAAAGCAAGGGGACAGCCTAAGCCCAGTTTTATTCTAGATAATAATGGACAGAATAGTAAAACAAACAAAGAGGAGAGAATACTTAAAAACGACAGTAGGATACAACAAGCTAGAACGCAAATAGTCTTATTATATGCGGATGATGTGTAGTACTAATAGCGGACTCACAAAAGAAAATACAGGAATTACTAAATATCTGGGTAAAAGAAATAGAAGAAATGAAAATGGAAGTAAACAACAACAAAACAAAATTGCTGATAATAAATGAAAATCAAACAGAGAATATACACAAAGAAATACAATGCAAGAACACATTTCTAGAAAAAATAACTTTCAACTATCTGGGCACAATAGTAACAAATGATGGAAAAATAGATAAAAGAAACGAAAAAGAAAATTCACAATACAATTAAATTCTAACAATCACATATGCAGCGGAAAATTGGACATGGACGAAAAAAAAAAGAAAGTAAATTAAATGCAACTGAAACACCTTAGGAAAATAGCAGGGAAAACAAAATGGAACCGCGTTAGGAATGAAACCATAAGGAAAGAAATAAAATAAACACCAATATTAGAAAGCATTAAAGAAAAAACCTACATGAGAATAAATAACGATCGGCTGACGAAAATAATAATGAAAGGAGGAAAAGCAAGAAATAGAAAAAAAGAAAGACTAAGAAGAAAATGGCTAGACCAGATAGAAGAACAAGGAAGAAAAAAAGGGAAGAGATGGAAACTTTAGCAAGAGATAGAAAAGCATGAAAGAAATGGGTTAAAGAGGACCGTGATCCACAATCCGACGCCTGAAAAGGCAAAATCAAATGAGAAAAAGAAGTGTTATGGCCGTTGCCACAAAAGAAAAATACCGATCACTCAATCTAGCCGACCCACGGAGGTACACCGTCTGCTACAGTTACCACCGACGGAAACCCCGTACTACGAAGTCATGCTGCAAGTGTCCGATACATTGTACTATCTCGTAATTAGTACGTTACACAGGTTTGTGTGACCATACCACAAAACCTAAGAATCTCCGTAAGGTAATTCTTTAGTATGGTGGTTGGTGTCGTGGGCAGGGTTCAAATCTTTCGAAAAAACTGCAGCATCTACAGTAAATGTTAGTAGATTACGCAACGCAGATTAATTAGTAACCTACACACTGGCAATTTGTCGAACAATTAAAAACTTAATTCAAAATCGTAAAATATGAATTTCCTCGATATTGCCTTAAATTCGGCCATTGCATCGATTACTTGAATGCAACCATTTCAAAATTTTAAATGTCATAACCTCAATTTTGTGTTTAGATTAACACGTGAATTTTATTAGAAAAATAAACAAAAAAATGGATTCGGAAAGTTCAACTCAAGCAGAATCTATGGACGAATCCTCTATAGGTACAAACGTCCAATCTGACACATCGGTGTATTTACCCGGTCAACCTCTCAAAGAAGGAGAAGAACTGATATGTGACCCGACAGCTTATGTGATGTTGCACCAGTTACAAACCGGTTCGCCTTGTTTAAGCTTCGATGTGATTCGCGACGATTTAGGCGACGACCGAGACAGTTATCCCTTAACGTCGTACCTGGTTGCCGGTACACAAACGACGCATTCGCATGCTAATAACGTCATCGTCATGAAGTTATCAAATTTGCATCGTACTAATAAAGAAGAGGATGACGATGATTCGGACGAGGACGAAGATGCACAATATCCCATCATGGCTGCCGCATTAATCAAACACCAAGGGGGCATTAATAGGATCAGGGTTCGTACGGTTGTTTACCCTCAGAATTTTACTTATTTAAGATTTTAGAGCACCTCGGTAAATAACACTACGTTAGCAGCTTCATGGAGTGAATTAGGACGAGTAAATATATGGGACTTAAGCCTACAATTACAAGCGGTGAACGAAGCTGGGGTGTTACAGAAATATATTAAAGATGACCTAAGTAGTGCTGTTAAGCCGTTGTTTACATTCAGCGGTCACCAACAAGAAGGTTTCGCCTTGGATTGGAATTCGATAGATCCTGGCGTACTCGCAACTGGTGACTGCAAAATGGATATACACATTTGGAAGCCGAAGGAAGATGGTAGTTGGTTTGTAGATCAAAGACCCTTAATCGGGCATAAAGCCTCGGTGGAAGATATTCAGTGGTCCCCGAACGAAACTACAGTTTTTGCATCATGCTCAGTCGATAGAAGTATACGTGTTTGGGATATTAGGGCACCACCTAGCAAAGCTTGTATGCTCACGACAGAAAATGCACATGATAATGATGTAAACGTTATCAGTTGGAATCGGAATGAACCGTTTATTGTAAGTGGGGGAGATTATGGTGTTCTACATATTTGGGATTTACGACAGTTTCACCATAAAACACCCGTAGCAAGTTTTAAACATCACACTGGTCCCGTAACGACAGTAGATTGGCACCCGACCGATTCGGCTGTGTTTGCTTCAGGTGGAAACGACGATCAAATCGCTATATGGGATTTATCGGTTGAAAAAGATAACGAATCAGAAGAGGAGATTCTGGTATGAGGTTTTTAAGTCAATAAATGTTGGATGCTTTACGTTTACATTTACAGGGTTTACCGCCACAACTACTTTTCATTCATCAGGGACAAAAGGAAGTTAAAGAAATACGGTGGCATCCACAAATTCCAGGTGTGCTTATAAGCACAGCACTAAGCGATTTTAACATATTCAGGACAATAAGTATTTAACTTTCTTTTAAATAAGATATATTCCTTGTAAGATTAAAAATAAAAATAAAACTGTTTTATGCGCTTTCGAGAAGGTTCAAGTTGACCAAGTGTCGGATTGTTGGTCTACCGTGTGGACAATTCTGAAAGCGATTCCGTATGGAATTAAAGAAAGTTTTATTAAGTTTTATTTACCCATGGTTGGTCGATTTCTCCCATATGATCGATTAATCTTCTCATGTCGCTTTGGTTTAGTGGGCATCCGATCATCACGCTTTTACGACACGCACGAGATGCAAACATGGCACGTATTCTAGTGGGACGACATGCTGTAACGTTGACTTCTTCCTATAAAATTAAATTTGTCATAAATATTTATATTGTCAGTCTCTCCTGTAATATGAGAGGTTTTAAATATCTATTAACTAAGTGGGGATTCTGTTAACGCAACATTTGTAACTTTTGTTGTTACAATTACACTCGTGAGGATACTAACGCAAAAACTTGGCGCCCACACCACTTGACTGGCGAAAGCTAACAGTTAAACTTTTAATACTTCCATCATGATATTATACACATGGGATCAGTCGAGGCTAAAAAACTAAGGTCTACTTTTACCGTGATAAAAAACTTCGCCAGAGGCTTTACGGTGCTAGCGAGCAACGGAAAAATGTTTTCTTCCTGGTAGTGTCTGCTTATAAACGTTTTTTCGGCCAATAGGAAGCGGTCTGGTGGTTTGGCCAATGGTGAGCCTTGCATTCCCGAAAGTGGTGGTATCCGACCAATAGAAAACGGTTTAGTGTTTTGACCAATAGCGAGCCTTGCGTTCGCAAGAGTGGTGGTATCCCCTCCTATCCCTTTACTTGTGATGGAATCGTACCATTAGGCGAATTTTTTTCTGGCTTTTGTCAATGCTTTTTTTTCTGGGCGAGTCGCTACAGTGACGTAGTATCACTTCTCAGAGAAGTTAGGTGGCATTGTGCATAATGTAATTTTTGGGCTCCACGGATTGACTCGTTGGCTGGTGGGTTAGGTACTCTCCTGTTACGCGCATTGCCTCACCATGCACCATTTTGCTGCGATGTCTTCCTTCCATGCTGTGCGTATGCCTAACACGATTAGTAAGGTTTCGTACACATTTTTCGTGTTGTGGCACCTTAGGGCTGCTTCCATATGTCTGTGAAATCTTTCAATGAATCTGTTTGGTTTTGTGGTGTTGGGCTGCGTTCGGAATGACAGCTGTAGTAATAGACCATTCAGAGTGCTTGTCGTTGTAATTATTTCATATTCCGGGATCGTCTCGACTTTGGTCTAGGTATCCGAGAAATGTCACTTTTGTTTGTTCAAAAGTGCATTCATCGTGTTAATCACGATTCCGTTGTCTTGCAACCTCTGGAACAGCTGTTTTAAGTGCATTGTGTGTTCTTCTTCTGACGCTGTTGCTACCAGTATGTCGTCAATGTATGCGTAACAAAAATCTGTGTCGCATAGGACCTTGCGCATAGATCTTTGGAACGTCTGGCGAAGGCTATTTTGGGCACATATTTCGTCGTTCTTTTTACGAACAATGTGTAGCAGTGCAGACCATGGGGTCTTAAATGGGTCGTGCAATGCCCCATCGTGTGCCGAGTGATCGTAGGCAATCCTGGTCCTTTTGTAATTGCCGAAAATTCTTCGATTAATTCGTGGTACTTTTGTTTGTTATTAATCGTGCTTATGGTGTCGATGTGATGTTGATATGATGTCGATATAATGTCTATATGATGTCAACGTCGATATGATGTCGATGTGATGTTGATCTCGATATAATGTCGATGTGATGTCCTTCTACGGTGAGGTTTGTAGATACATCGTGAAATTTCAGTTGTTTCATGAGCGTCATGTAATAGAAAATCGGCTTTGATCATGGCTTTGTGCGTGTCCACGTAAAACGTCTTCGCAACCTGAGATCAAGATCCAAATTTATTGTTCCTTATGTGTTGATCACTGTGTTGTAATGTTTAACAATTTCTTAATATTCATCGGTTTCATTAATATTCCATCGGTCGGCTAGAATGATTAAAGCTAGATCGGTCCCACGGTAGCCCTTATATGGTCACTCAATGAACGTTATCAGTCGCCACTCCCTCATTGGTCGACTGGCGATACGGCTCGTAATACACCTAGTGTCGTCTAGCTCATCATCTTTTTCCTTTGTAATGAAGGTGGAAACGGCACTAATGCCTTCCTAACTGGTGATCGGTGGAGGACGTCTTTCGTTCATCTTTACGTAAATGCTGCTCGTGGTTGCGACCCATGTAAAGGTTGTAACTGCTATGTTACGTGTCGTTAGTATAAAATTTACGAGTGGAGACGCCTCGTTGCACACCATTTTGCTTCATACATTTGCTATACGTAGTTTGTTAAATGTCATTATTTATAGAATTGCTATAAGTAATAATTCCACGTAAAGTTCACGCCGTCACTGTTTTGCCGCCTCCACTGTTGGGTAAAAGGCGTACCGTATTCGCCATTTATGGGGGGAAGCGCAAACGAAAATAACTTTCACTCATTCATTTGTGCACTTGATTTCCTTGTGATCGCTCAATTATATCAAAACACTTTCGGATAAATTGTAATTCTTCTCTATACTTAATTTTCATCCTTGATTATTCCTTTGCGCTTTTAGCAACTATATTGTAGAAGACTTGTGCAGTACTCTGACGAGATCAAGCGACTTATTAAATTAGATCGGCGTTTGCAGGTAATTAATTTAAGATGACGTCGGCGATATGTTGCTTCAATACGATTAAAATTCTTTTAGCGAGTCTACTAATGCTTCAGAACGGTTCTCTCAATAATTATTAATCTGAAAAAATCCTAATCCTTCCCATACACGGGGATAATAATCTAAAAATGGTTCACACCTATGGATCCTATTCTTGTGGAATCTCTGTATGGCGATTACTGACACGAGCTTTCACCAAACTTATCTTAAGGTATTGTATTGTGAAAATTTGTAATTTGTGCCTATATTCAGCCACCACCATTTTTAATATGAATTCACCATATCAGTTATTCTTATTTGTAACTATCGAATTTAATCGTAGATCACTATATCCTTTTACTTTCAGTGGTAAATTTACAAGATCGTTAACGTTATGTAATGTAGCTGTCGTGTGTACGCTGACTTAACACCCGTCAATACTTTGATGGTTTTGAATGTAATCAAAGCCAAGTTTAGGCACATAACGTCATACGTAAGCTTACCTACTATCATTTTCGTCTAGAAACACATAAGTAGTGAACGTTTACTACTCGTTATCAAGAAACTTCGGAGGGGGAAATTTTTAGTACTTTCTCTCTTTAAGCGCTGTTATATTTGTCACTTCTTAATGTGTCTCGACTGCATGTAAATTAAATAGTTGATCAATTAAGTTCGAATTGCTAATAATTCTATTTGCTATTAAAATCTAAAACCAAAACGAACAAAAAGTGGCTTCTGATAAAATATACTCAGTAATAGCACATGTTGTCGTTGACATTCAAGATTTTTTACTGACACCGTGTTTTTTACTCGTTCACAGTAGTTCCTTTTCAACCAAGTCTCCCTCCATTGGTTCGATTACCACACTTCCAGGCAGAGTTACGTCTAACTTAATAAGACTCGCACGTATTCCTTATCTGACGAATAAAAAAAATTTCTTATCAGTCAACTTAAGGACATTGGTCTTCATATCCAAATGGAACCCGTACTTTTTTATAACGTTCATTCCCAGGATAGCTTTTTCCGTAATGTCGGTTACTAGCATTTTTAATGGTAGAGTTTTTATTCAAACCAATGGTCATTTTTACTTGTCCATGAGTAGGTATTGTTTCGCTTGTCGTGGTTTGAAGTCGTACAGTTACTGTTACAGTTACTTCACATTTTCTCTCGCTTCTTCCATTGATCTTGCCATCGAGATCAATACTATGCGATTGCTCCATAGACGATGCCATTTGAATGGTAATTTTCGTTGCATGACTAGATGCAATTAACTTTTGTCTCTTTTGGTCAACTCGTTCCAGACTTTCGATCGCTCTTTTTGTCAGGTTTGGTACGGTGTCGTCATACGTGGCCTATTTCCCCGCAGTTCAATGTCGTAACTCCTCTTACTGAAGTATTCGCCGCGCTATCTCCTTGGTGCCTTCTAGTGCCTGCGTGGGTACTTCTGCAGCACAGCCGAGTTTATGACCGTCTCGCTGCGATGCCCGTTTTGCTACTTGAAACTCCAAAGCATGCACGTCAAGCATCTTAGGTCGAGATAACGTAAAATTTGCTGCGTTTCGCTGTCTCGGAGGCCGTTGTTCCATAGGCGATGCCATTTGAATTATAATTTTTAATGCATGACTAGATGAGGTTGAGATACTCGAGTTTAAATTTGAACCTAATTAAAGACGCGCGATATTACGTAAGCATTGTCATCTGGCGAAAAAAAAAAACGATAACAACAAATCCGTTTGTGCATGGTCTCTTTTAAGAGTGAATTGCGCACGCTATGGGTTGAACGAAAAAAGCACAAGCGTTCCAACCCGATTGATTTTATGTATTTAAGTCGTGGTAGGTTGTTTCTTAAAAAGACCCTACATCTTTATAACATTTGTTCGATATATTGTTTTTATTTTTAAATGTGTATTTTTGACTCTTGTTTGTTTGTCCCGACCTTTCAACTAACAGCAGAGTTGCTTCCGTAACTAGAACCTCAATACCCACCGGCAACGATTAAAACGATGTTTGTGCACGTGTTCATATGTATCAGAATTTAAACCTGTTATCATATCTGTATATGCATTTAATTGACTTAAACTCGGGGATGTTTTAACTTTCCGATGTTTATTGATATCTTTAATTACAAACTGCTCGCTTCATAAATCAAAATTATGTAATGATCTTGTATTTACATTCAGTTAGAGGATCGGAAGGGTTTCTTCGCCTGAGATTCCCTTTTATTGGTTAAAATTTAACGAGTTCCACTTGAATAAAAACCTCGATTTACTTTTGCTGTGTGTTTTGTTGAACTTATTACAGCCTTCCCACATTTCGAGAGTAAACAGTGTATAACAAACTTAATACAATGTAGAAGAAGGGGATGTTTGACGATCACAGCCAGATATCGCTGCTCTTTTTGTTCGCGGGTTTTAGTTTTCTGACGAGTGGGTTACATCACAAGGTTAACTTTTGTTTCTTTTGGTCAACTGGTTTTAGGCTTTTAGACGCTCTTCTTGTCCTCTTCTTAAGCTTAGTATGGTTTCGTCGTACGTGACCGATTTCATCGCAGTTTGAAGTCGTCACTCCTCTTTCTCGAAACATTCGTTGCACTATTTCCTTGATGCTTTTTTGTTACTGTGTGGGTACTTCTGCAGAACAGCGGAGTTTACGACTGCCTCGGTGCGATGCCTGTATAATTACTTCCAACTCTAAGGCGTGGGTTAAAGCATCATCCAACGTCTTAGGACAAGCTAACCGTAGAGTCTGCTGCGTTTCGCTGTCTCGGAGGCTGCCGCTGTAGGATACGCAAGCCGATGTCAGTATCGAACTATTGAAGACTTTCCGCAGCTTTTTCTTCTATTTCCTAAGTATCCTTTTAAGAATCTTCGGTCAGTTTTTTGATTGATTCAAGAAATTCAAAGTTTGTATACGGGTTACAAGTATCAAATACAACACAAATAAATAGTTAATAATATAATACAGTCGTTGGGATAAAAATATATATATACACTTGTTCCATTGTTCGCTTTTTATGCTGTATCCTATTCACGTGGTATCTCCAAACCAAAGATCTTATAAGTACGAGGAGTAGCGCCTAATTATCTCTATCTTTATTATAGTATCTCAACCGCCCACTCACCGACATTGTAGCTTGTGGTGGTGACGTGGTTGTTATCAACGGGGTTCACTACAGAAAAGGTTGGTAAAAATTTGGACGGAACTTTGATCGTTCAATCACAAGTACTTTTAACGATTGAAATGGGCTGCAAATAAAGATTCTTTTTTTTAGATTTTAGATCGGTTTTCTCGTTACTAAATGGCGAGCAGGTTAAATAGTGACCAGAATCATGTTCTTTTTGCTGATTTAACGTAATTTCAACAAGTTAGTGGAAGATCTGAATCTTTCCTGCAAACAGCTTTGAAAAGTGAAAGCGTTTCTTTTATACTGATGTCTAATACGGAGTGGATCAATTCAAATCCGGGACAGTGGTACCGGGGGTTGGGGTAGTTACATTCGAAGGGTCGAATTTGATTTGGACCAGCTGTCGCTAACTATAGTTTCTTTTCATGTAGTTTACGTACCTTACGCCTTAACGTTATTACTGTTATGTATTTATCTGCATTTCTTTAGATCAGGCTTTCAGTTTAATTAATTATAGCCTTCAGCTACTTATAGTGTATTTATGATCATTATTAATATTTTCATTTCAGTCGAGTATAATTATTCAGCCTTTAGTTTATTTGGCATTTGGGTTTACGTTGGCTTGAACCGTACAAGTAACGTTAAAAATAGTTCGTGCTCAAGGTCGGTAATGGCTAATTTAAATCCACGAATGCAAACTTGCACTCCTCGAAAGTGTCGAGGGTATTTTACTGAAGTAGCAATTATTACTTTCTGCTACGCTAGAAAACTCCAGGTCTAAGGGTAAGTCTTACGTTACGGGAATAAGAAGAAAATGGTTGAGTCAGAAAGAGAAGAGCAATTGTAGAAAGGAACATACAGTGGGGAAAAACAAAAATTAAAATAGTTACTGTTTATAGCAGCAGAATGAAAGAGACAAGAAAGAACATATAAGAGATGATAGAAGATAATAGGAGGGGATTTTAACGCGACAATAGGGGAAGAGGAGGGAATACTAGAAAGGAAAGGGACGGGAAAGAGACAAAAAAAAGACAAAGTAATCAATAAAGAGGGAGAAGAACTGCTGGAATTGTGCAACGAAAGGGGGTGGAAAATAATGAATGGGAACAGAGAAGAAGAAAGAATGGGGAGTATACATATATAAAAAGAAGGGGAGAATAAATAATAGGTTTTGTAATGACAAATAAAGAGGCTGGAGAAAAGGTGAAAACAACATGTAAGGTGGGAGAAAGGGTGGAGTCAGACCACCAACCACTGGAATTGACAATGAAAGGAAAAGAAAAAGCAGAGAGAGAAAAAGATGAATACATAACGAAAAAATGTGGACAGAAGAGGATATAAAAAGATACAAAGAGAAAAAAGTGAAAACGGTATGAGTAGGGAAAGGATTACAAGAGAGTGTGGAGGAAATGAGAAAGATGATGGAGAAAGCAACAGATAAAGTCATATTCAGAAAGTGGAAGGGGGAGAAAACATGGGAGGGAATAATATGCCCGATACACAAAAAAGGAGACACAAATAAAGTGAAGAATTACAGAAGGGTGACATTATTAAGCTCGGCATAAAAATTATATGCGACAGTGCTATCAGAAAGGCTACAGAAGAAAATAGAGGAAAGAAGTTTGGTACCAGACGGACAAGCGGGATTCAGAAAGGGAAGAAGAGTGATAGACAACATATATATACTGAAACACTTGGCGAATAGAGAGCTAGAGAAAAAAGGAGGGAAATCGTGGCACTGTAGATTTAAAAGCCGCTTTTGACAGAGTGAACAGAGAAAAACTGTGGGAATATATGAGAAAAAAAATAAATGAAAGATTAATAGAAGGAATGGAGGATATTTAGAAGAAACGTGGAGCAGGGTGAGAGTGAATGGAGAGGAGTGCGAGAAATTCGTTACAAAACGGATACGCGAGAGAAGAAGTAGAGAGATTAAGGGAAGAAGGAGTAGTGGTAAGAGAGGAAATAATAAGGAGAGATAGGGACATAGAAAAACAGGAAAGATGAACAAGGATAAAAGTGGGCATATATAATGTGAATTATAAGAATATCAAGAGTGAAGGGGTGCTAAAATATCTAAAGGTTAAAGGGCATAAAAGCAACACGAAGAAAAAAATGATAGCAAGGTTCTCATGTGGGAAAGAAGAGTTACGAATTAAATACTGGAAAAAAGAGGAAGAAAAGATGTGTATGTGGAAAAGACACATGTGAAACGAATGCAGGTAGTTGAAAGAAGAGATCAAGAAAGTAGAGGTTATCTTAAAAGAAAACGGAAACAGAGCGAAGTGGATGGAAGAAGTATGGAGAAAGAAACAGCTAAGAGGAGAGGAGGAAAAATAAAATGTAGTAAATGTAAATAGAACGTAATGCAAAAAAAAAGAAAAAAAAAGGAGGGGGTAAAATTGTAAATAGGGGAAACACGAATCACTTTATGAACTAATTAAGTAAACAAATAAAGTTAAATTTATATATTGAGACTGTTCGACTTTGCCTTATGTGACTGAATATTGTTATTGCTTGATTTTGTTTAGCATTTATTGGATTTTTGTCTATTAGAAAATATACAACCAATTTATCACGTTCTCTCGTTGTCAGGTGTTTGCTTTTCTCCTCTATCTAATTTCTTCGTATGTACCTTTAGTGTCTTTGAACCAAGGATTCTAGCGGTATTTAACAAGCCGTGGTTGTTACCAGCAGGACCCGCTGGAAAAAAGGTTGGTAACAGCTGTTAGCGGTGTGTACTCTTTACCGTGCTAGCAAGTACTTTTTGTTGATCGCGCGTCTGCTTATAAACGTTTTCGGGCCAATAGAAAACGGTCTGGTTGTTTGGCCAATGGTGTCTCGAAAGTGGTAGTATCCGACCAATAGTAAAGGGTTTGGTGTTTTGTCTAATACTGAGCTTTGCGTTCTCGAGTGGTAGTATCCCCACAAATATATCTATTAAACTACTCAAAACGACACTCATACCTATATGAACTCATAATGTTCAGGCACAACCAAGCGTCATCAGTCTATTTCTCTGATTCTGTCTCTCACTTCTAGGTCACTCAAGAGTCTGATATAGAATTAAAATTGTGGTAAAGAGAAGCAGCGACGGCGCTAAGGGGGGTCTGGGTATGCCCATGCCCACCCATTTTACCGTTTACGTAGTTAGTTTCACAGTAATTACACGCCAAACCCACGGTGTTTACATGGTCAACATCTACACCATGTATCTACCATGGATGCGCCGTGTACAAATGAAACAAACACACGGTGTACACACAGTGGAACTGCTGTAACTATACCTAGAAATACTTACAAACAATACCAAGCGTCTTCAGTCGAATATTCTTTCTCGGATCCTAATTACTTCTTACTTCTAGATCTGAAGTTATACATGATCGAAACTTTCAGGGCAGAGAAGACTTCCACTTAATAGACTACCAGTATTGTTCGCATTATAATAAACTTTCCTAACACTCCGTCCTTCATTTCCATCTAACGATACTTACTCACGTTTTCTACCACTCTATAGCACCGATGTTATTCTCGTTTGTTCACTTCTCTCATCATTCGGAAAACCTCAAACATGACGCTAAGTTCACAAACTTCATAGTTCGTAGAAAGTAATTTATATTATAAAGTGAGCCTCACTTCACCACAGTATTTATGGTACATCTGGTCGGAAAACTTCTACAAGTTTTCTCACCTTAGAATTTTTCCAGCCGACAAAATCGCGGTCCTAAGTTTGTTCTATTTGTGCACGGTATATCTGTTGTGAATATCCGCATTCACTGTGAGTTTGACATGTATACGTGGGTTTAGCGTGGAATCACTATAGAACTACCTTGGAACTAACCACAATTACAGTGTACAAATCGACCAAACATTTAGTGTAAACACAGTGATCTCAACTCATTCCCTCCATTTTCGTCTGTGCCCTAACTCACCACAATCTCACTGAGTGTTTGCTCCGTTTGTACTCCGTGTAAACTTATAGTAATTCCACGCCAAACCCACAGTTAATAACTATCCCGTGGATTGCGGTGTGGATTCCGCGGATACACCGTGTAGAAGTAGAACCAACACACAGTGTAAACACGGTGGACCCTTGTTCAATGAAAGCCACAACCTTTTTTCATCACTAACGAGAACAACTTATAAATGTATTAAGCCCAATTAATTGTCGTTTAACTATTTCTCTCCATTGATCTCAGTTGCTTCTTTCTGCCAAATTGTTCACTTCTAGTTTTTCTAGGCCTTGTCGCACCTGATCGTACCATCTAGTTTTTGAATGTAACTTTCTTGTACCATCGATTACTGGGCTTATAACCTTTCTTAGTATCCTCTCTTCTGCCATGCGTCGTAGGTATCCCAACAATCTAACTTCTGTGTTTCACTATTCCTATAATGCCTGTTCCTTGTAAGTCTTCTAATACTTCTCAGTTTGTTCTTCTTCTCCATGTACTTTTTTCTTTTTTCCCTCTTAATATTCTTCTTATAATCTTCCATCATGTGCGAAAGTTTTTTCCTTATCTCTTTTGTCTTCTTATCCAAACCGTCGCTCACTGTTTTAGTTCCTTTCAGTTTTTTAAATTTTGTATATTTCTAGTTTTCTCATCATTGTAGTTATTCCCACTTTATTGGTTTAGTCTCGTTTCCTCTACGGATTCCTACTTTTTTTATTAAATCTATCTCAATATTCTCCATTTATATTCCCATTCTTCCATTTAAAAATTTCCCTTTTAATGCCGAGTTTTCGTCTTTTCCAGATTTCGGCTTCTAGTTTTTTTATTCTTTCTGTTTGGTGGTTTATAATTTTCTCTAATTCTCTTATTTTTACCGTTTGTTGTTTCATACTCCTATTTGTGTCATCTATTTTACCTTCCATTTACAGCATGATATCCTTTAATGTTTTAGATTTTATTTATTCTTTGCCTGCACTTTAAGTTATGTTATAATTTTTGTTTCTTTTTAAGCTATTTATCTTAATAAGTTGGGATTTTAATCACGCCACTACTTTTAATAAAACAATTTTTCACACAAAATTTCTCTTTTCATTTTAGTTAGAGAATTTGTTCACATTCGCTCACGTTTTCGACGCACTCGTCAATTTCTGGTGTTTCAAGTTTTCTTTTATGTTGGTCCTTTATTGTTTCGTTCGTTTCCGCTTCTTTATTTACCTTTTCCAGGTAGTCTTTGATTGATCCGTAACTTCTTCTTTAATACTTTTATTCGTATTTTGCGACTCCTTTTTTGAATCGGTGCCTTCGTCGGTACTTCAGTTCTTTTTTCACTGCAGAATGTACTTTAGACACTACCGTGCTTACGAGCCTTAACCTCACAATGTTCTATACTTTGTTTATCTAAGTTTTATACTTTGCTATTAGATCATATAAATTGGAACTAATTTGCACCGCACAAATTGATATGGTTTACATCTAATTTCAACTTACCTGCATCATAAAAAGCATTTCTTCAATATCATCCTTACCGAAGATATAGTTCTTGCTAATCGGAATGGCAGATAACTTAACCTTTTTCGTAGCCGGTGCTAAAATAAAACTGCAAATAAATCGAGAACCAATTTCCTTAGCAAAACTTACCAGTAGAATCGATGAGAAATTTAAACCCGTTCTTTTGAAACGTATCTAAATTATCAATGAGTAATTCCTCATTCGCAGCGGACAACTCCATAGAACTTGGGCTACAAATTTAACTTACAACAGTGAACGATCACACCACAAACACTTACTTAACAAGCACTTGATTTTCGATAACAGTGTTGAGTTGTAAATCCTCGAAATTGTATTTTTCATCAGTTGCGTGTTGGTCCACAATAAACAAATCGTTGTTTAATTTCGTAACAATGAAGCCTAAATTAAATTGGCCGATAATCTCCATTTTCTTAAACATATCCTTAGTTATTTGCTTTTGCAATTCGTCCTCAGCGGTTTTATTAGCAGCGGGTGTAATCTGAGATCTAAACCGAATTTTAGTGTCACTTTGTGTTTTAGTTGCACGACAGCTCTCAACCAACTCTTTAATGTAACTCATCGATGCTCTCGCTGTTACATACTTTCGTTGTGAAGTATCCGCCTTACTTTCGTCTTTAGTAAGAGTAACTGTCTTAAAATCATTTACTTGCGGTTCCTTATCTAAAAATACTACGTCAGTTGTTAGTTTAGGTTCAGCTTCGTCTAACTTAGCAGGTTTCGGTGCCGAAACAACTTCCATCACCACACTTTGATCAGGTTTTTCTTCGGCCACAAGCTTGGGTTTTTTAAAAACACGTTCTTCATCTCCCGATTTAGTTTCTTCAACTGTGATTTTAAAAACGTTACTTTCTGTTAGTTTCGGTTGTATCAATGATTCTTGTTTAATTTTAGGACTTTTTCGAAAAACGTCGAGGGTCTTCTTTGTAGTACATTCGGTGCTATCAATCGAGCGTTTGGTACCTTTCTCTAAAAGACTAACTTCCGTGTAGATCGACGGGCACGATTTAAATCCACTCAACAACGATGTTTTCAAAGTCGCGAGTAATAATTTCTCCTTCTCCAAAAAGATCTGTCTTTTATCCGGTGTTACATTAACATCGACGAAAGATTTCACCATGATTACGTTTAAATAGACGAAAGGATACTGATGTGAATTGAATTGTTTGTACACTTCGTTTACTAGTTTTGTAATTTTGTGCGGCTCACAAGGTCTATCGTTGATGTAATAGAATTGCCGGTCGCTAGTACTTCGCCCACTGCCATGTACTGCGCTTGAGATTATCAACTCGAAGTTAAATGGCAACGGTTCTTCCGAAATCGTGTGAAGTTTATAATCCGAAAGTATCTGTTCGTCAGGTTCTATCATGTCGATTTCAATTACCGATTGGATTTGTTTTGTCCCGAAGACGCTTATTATGTTTTCACGTACCAGGCTTGATCCTTCCGTTGATATAACAACTGCACGAGAACCTTTGGTTTGGTTGGTGCAGGTAAACCTATACTTAAAATAGAAAATTACAATGTTATAACTGGTCCGATAGGATCATACTTGACTCCTTTAGATACCAAACAATAAGCATACAACAAATGACACATTTTGGCAAACTCCTTTTTGAGATTCTTCGTAAACTCCTTTCGTCTAACCGGCAAGGACGTAAACAAATTCTCTAAAGTTACTGTAGTACCGACTTCACGAGCTGCTGGTACGCTCGAGGTAATTTTGCCACCGTTATCGTAACAAATTTTAGTGCCATGTTCTGCAGACGAGTGTCTCGTTGTTATAGTCAATGTTGATAGCGCACACAAAGAACTGAGAGCTTCGCCCCGAAAGCCCAAAGTACCTATCGATTCTAAGTCGGTGAATTGCTTCAATTTAGATGTGTAATGTTTCAACGCTGTAAATTTAAAATATCGTTAAATGCACGTATTTATCGCCTTTACTTACTGAGTGCTTGAAAATTTTCTTGCCGTACACCAGTGCCATTATCATTAACTTCTATTAGATCGGATCCATATTCTTTAAGACGTACTTCGATGTTTGTGGCGTTTGCATCAATAGCGTTTTCGATTAATTCTTTAACAGCAATGGCTAAGCTTAAAACAACCTAAGGCGATAATTAGGGTTAATCTAAAAGGTGTTGTGAACTTACTTGTCCGGAGCAGATACGATGCACTGTGTTAGAGTTGATAGGTTTAATTACATCAGGATTTTCAAACTCTCTTTCTGGATTTGTATTAGTTTCAGCAACGCAGTCATCTGTATCAGCCATTTCATCTAATTCTCAAAAAATTATACCAGAATTTTATTAAAATAAAAGTAAGGTTAGATTATATATTTAAAATACAAAACGGCGCGTAAATTAAACAGGTCCGGATTTAAAACATAAAAAAACGTTTATTTATTTATTTGTAGTGAACCTAAAAAAAATGTCAAATTTTTTGTAGGTAGGTTTTGTATGTTAAAAACATATTGGTATAGTTTTTTGGCTGTATGAATTTCGCTCAGTGGTAAGTGTCATCCACGGTAAAATCACACAAAAATTGCCCTCACCTACAAAATCACACAATATTACAAAAATCACTCAAAATTTGCTTTTCCTAAACAAGATATTGTATCTGCATTAACTATCTTAGATCATCCACGCTAGTAGTGGGTAAATAAATTGCATAATAATGGATGTTTTCGTTGTTAGAGGTTTGCTGGGGTAAGAATACATTTCCATTTTACAGCCCTATTTGATTTCTCTTGTTTTATCGTAGCACAGTTATTCGCATTTGTTTATTACCCAGGAAGATTCCAATAACTAACTAATAAGGCACTACACGTATTCTTATTATGTTAACCTACTTTAAATGGGCAATGCAAACCAACGTTTAGATTTGCGCTGCTGTTGCAAAGAATTATCACACGAACTGTGAGGCGCACCTGTTGATATACCTAAAACGGTTTCGGGGGTTTTTATTCATAGTATAAAATTTTTAACATCTTGTTTGTGATAACATGTTTGTATATAATGCCAGTTTCAGCCTCCTTCTCCATACTTCTTCTATCAACTCCGTCCTTTTTCGGTTTTCTTCTAAAGTTTTCTCTACTCTCTTAACCTCTTCTCTTAACTCCCTGCATTCATTCTTCATGTGTTTAAGGTTCTTGGTCTCTTCTCCACATAGTCTGCACATCCTTTCCTCTTCTTTTCTCTACTATTTATTTTCTAACTCTTCGTTCCCACATCTCAACTTTGCTATCATTATTTTCTTCTAGCTTTTGTTTCCTTCCCCCTTTAGATGATATTCTTATAATTCACATTGTATCTGGCTTCTTTTATCGTTGTCCATCTTCTGCTTTTCTATGTCCCTATTACTTCTTATTATTTTCTTTTTTACTCCTACTTCCTCTTTCTTTAATCTCTCTACTTTTTTTCTCGCGTAACCGTTTCTTTTATAATATTTTTCTCCGCCATCCGCACCGTACTTCACCCTTCCACCTTTTATTTCTTTCTAACAATCTTGTAGTATTTTGCATTCAGTTCTTTCCCTCAGTTTTTCCTCGTATTTTATAACCCTTTTTGCTTTATTTCTTTCCACTCTCATATTTCCGTCCCATATATCACCACACTTTCTATTAATTTCTTAAACAGCAGCTTTCTGTTTTCTATGTTAACCCCAACAACATTTCCCCTACATTCCACACTTGTCCTATTATCTTGTTTCCTTTCCTCAATATTTCTTTTATGTGTTTTCCTTCCTTATTATTCTGCTTTATCGTGTAACCCAAGTATGTGGATTTCTTTACCTACTGTACTTCCCCCTTTCTTCATTTCTTCTATTCCCCTTTCTTTTTTAAATACCATTATATTTGTTTTTCCGTATTTACTTTCATTTCTTCTTTTTTTTCATGTATTTTTCTAGCGTCTTCATCATCTCCTTCATTTCTTTTTCCTCTTTATAGCTACTAACACTATGCCATCTGGCTACGCTAACTATCTGTTGTTCTCTCATTATCTCCTCCAAATCCTCTGTATATATATACTGCAAACAAACTTGGGTCTAATGGGCATCCCTGTCTCAACCCTCTCTTTATAACGAATTTCTCACTCTTCCCTCCATTCTCTTTTACCCTGCTTCTCGTTTCCTCGTAAATTTCCTCCATTGTTTCTATTGATCTTACCAAACTCCTTTCTTCTATTTCTTTCAATAGGCTTTTTTGTAGCACTGTTGCATCTAATTTGTATGCCGTGCTTAATAATGTCACATCTCTGTAATTCGTCACTTTCATTCTGTCTCTTTTTTTGTGCATCGGGCATATTATTCCTTCTTTCCATCTCTTCGGAAATCCATTCCAATTGCCATATTATTTACTATTTCGGTCATCCCTTTTGCTACATTTTCTTCCACGTATACCCACTCTTCACCTGGTATATCCCATCTTACCTTCTTTATTGCTTTTATTGCTTCGTCTTCATTTATTCTATGTCTATCTCCTTCCCGTCTTACTACTACTTTTTTTCTTCGCCTTTCTTCTCTTTTTTGATTTTGTTCTCTTCCCCTCTCTCCAGCAGGCTCTTAAAATATATCTCCTATTTTTTTATTTGTATTCCTTTTGTCATCCCTTTTCTCTTTCTTTCTTTCTTTAGGTATTTTCATACATCTTTTTCCATTTTTATTCCTTTGATCTGATCCTTTTGTTTCTTTTTGTTTTTTTCCTTCTTTTTTTCGCATGATTTCTTGTAGATTTTTACTGCTTCTATATATTTTTCTTTTTGTTTCTTCCCTTTTTTCCACTGTCTTAATGCTCTTCTTGCCTTTTTCTTTGCCTCCTTGCTTTTTCTTTCAAAAAATTTTTATTGCATAATTTTACGTTTCAAGGTCTCCTGAATCAGAAAAAAATTGGGTGTCTGTGTGTGTGTGTTTGTGTCTAACGATGTACCCACGATAACTCTCGAACCAAACGTCCTAGTAACTTGAAATTTCGTATGGATCTGGCTTTTCATATTCTCTCGGTTCTATCAAAAGATGGGTTTGATACAAAAACCGAAAGTGGGCGTATCCGCTATTTTTAACAGTTTTTTTTATATAATTTCGTACGTACCTAAATTATTCGAATTCTTTTTAGTTTCTTATAGAGTTAATTCTTTTTAGCAATTTATTCAAATAATTTTTTTTCTAACATTAACAGTTTATTGTTTATTGATTTATAATTTAAAGTAAATTCCATGTATAATTCTAGGTTCGAATCCTGCCTATGCCAATTTTTTTTAGAAAAAAATTTCATATCTTGAGAGGAAAACACGATACGTTAAAAAATAAAAATTTTTTGTAAATTATTTGAATTATTTTTATATTTTCTTATAGAGTTAATTCTTCTTAATAATTTATTTCAATAAAAAAAATTTCTAACATTAACAGTTTATTAGATATTTGACTTGTTTATATACGGAGTGCTGCATCTTATTTAAATTATCTTTGGATGTACCCACGATAACTCTCGAACCAAAAGTCCTAGTAACTTGAAATTTGGTGTAGAGCTGGCTTTTTATATTCTCTTTGTCAAAAGATGGGTTTGATAAAGAAACCGGAAGTGGGTGTATTTGCCATTTTCAACAATTTTTTTTTATATAATTTTGTACGTATGTAAATTATTCGAATTATTTTTACAGTTTCTTCAAACGTGTAGATATCACTTCAAAATAGTTTTATGACAACATAACCTTAAGAAATATGTAAATATTCTTTTCATCATTCTTTATAGGATAGTCGTGTGATGACATCAGTTTTTTTTGTTATGTATTTCTCATCTTTTTCTCTCTCTTCTCTTTCTCTCCTTTCCATTGTCAACTCCAATGGTTGTGGTTTAACTCCACCCTTTTTCCTATCTTAAATGGCTTTGTCTTTTCCCCAGCCTCTTCATTTGTAATTACAAAATCTATTAGTTCTCCCCTTTCTCTTATGTACGTATACTCCTCTATTCCTCTTTATTGTCTGTTCCCATTCATTATCTCCTACTTTTTTTGTTGCACTTTTCCAGCAGTTCTTCTCTCTCTTTACTTATCACTTTGTCCTTTGTTTGTTTCTTCTCCGTCTCTTTCCTTTATTGAATTCTCTCTTTTTCCTTATTCTTGCATTAAAGTGTCCTCTTAATATTATCCATTTCTCCTCTCTCTCTTCTATCATTTCTTCTATGTTCTTTCTTGTCTCTGCCATTCTGCTACTATAACTCAACCATTTTTTTCTTATTCCCATTATTATACCCTCCTTTGCTTTCCCCTTTACTCTTCTTTCTTTCTCCATGTAGCACCAGCGACTCAAATTACTCCGGCAACTTTTTTTTCCACCACTCCCATTCTTTTTTTCCATTCATGTCTCCTGTAATTTGACTACATCCTGTTCTCTGATGTATTCTCAATAATCATGTTTCTTGTTATTTATTCCCACTATGTTCCAAAACAATACTCTCAGCTCACTCATCACCCCCTCCGCTTTTTCTTTTCTTTCGTTTCCTTTATTCCTCTTTTTTGGTCTTTTCCCTTTCCATTACTCATTATTCTTTTTCTTTAAAACCATTAGTTGCTATAAATTTATTATTTTACTTGTGTTAGTCGATTTATCAACCTTAAGCGTTGTCAGGAGTAAACGGGCATCTGCAGTGTATATTTCTTCTCGTTTTGGCGCTTTTTTAAGTAAAATAAATTAAAGTATTTTGAACTCATATTCTACATGTAAAATAGATAGAGAAATTCTTAATAATTGTAATTTGTACGTACACTAATAAATGTTAATTCTTATTATAAAGACTAATAATAATGCCGTGTTAGCAATTTTTGTTGTTATATTTTTTTTGTAGTATTGATAAGGATAACGTTTTTAGTTTTTATAAACGATAAAAATTTAAATGAACATATTTGGGTGTGTAATTAGGTCTTAACATCCTAGCAGCGTAATTTCGACTTTGTGGTTACTGTACAGCTCTGACAACCAATTTACAACATAAACATAACCTATAATATTTCAAATTCTATTATAAAGAAAAATGTTTATTTTAGCAGAAATGAAGAACGTTACTCGCATAACGCCAGATTTATTTAATTTAAAATTAAACGACGCGATAGCGTCGGAACTAAATAAAAAATTAGCTAACAAAGTAACACATTTTCTATAAACGATTAAAAGTAATCGTGCACTTCTAGGTAGTTCTTAACGTAGGTCTTTGCATCGCTTTATACGACATTACAACTTTACAAGAATCCTACGTATTTCCTGGAGATGGTTCGTCTCACACTCGTGTATCTTTTCGATACATCGTTTTTCGACCGTTTATGGAAGAAATACTCTTAGGTAAAATACGGTGTTCGAGTCCTGAAGGTGTGCACGGTAAGTTGACGATACTAATTAGGTGACCGAATAATTGATTTAACATAGTATCGTTGGGTTTTTTCGACGACATTATTATACCTCCGACGTATTTACAACACCCGTCACGGTTCGACGAAACAGAACAGGCTTGGGTTTGGGAATACGATACAGGCGATGGTAATAAACACGATTTGTTTATGGATGCAGGAGAATCGATTCGTTTTAAAGTTACGGCAGAATCGTTTCATGAAACTTGTCCAACTTCGACTGCACCAAGCACGAACGTTTCGGAAAAGATCGATAGCAGCGATAGCAAAATACCTTATTTAATTACGGTGAGATTTTGTTTGATTATGATTGTTACTAATTACTGTTTTTAGGGGAGTATTAATGAACCAGGTTTGGGATTATTGACGTGGTGGGATAACTAAGTATGTACAGTAATAACTAACGGTCCAAAAATCAATTTAAAAAAAAATTTAATAAATCGATTACATTCTACATTACAGTAATACTTAAATGCGTAAAATACACAGTGCGTTGTTCTTAATAAATTTTTAATCCCTTAATTTCCTTTTCCAAGGACGCTATGCTCCATATAACCAACTGCCCGTCAAGTCCCGATGTACTAAATTTGGTACCGTTGAGTTTGCTACCTTCGTAAATACACAAACAAGTAATGGCGTTTTGATGAATGGAATCCAAACTCGTATCGGATATTTCGACACGAGCTTGTTTATCCAAAGACTGGAACTTTCTCATTGCAGACAACCCACTCGCTTCCTTCTTTTGGGACGTGTCTAATTTGGCACTGAACACCAGCTGTCCGTTTGCATCGACCGTGTACAACAATGGCATACAGTTATGTCCGGCGGTGACAATCGAACGGTTACTAATCCAAGTGCAACTTAAAAACGGTAAAAACTCTGTCTTAAGCTTAAACGTCGCATTACCACGAGTCGCATCAGCCAAATTAATCGTTGAATCATGTGCCACCCAACAAACTTTATTCCCGTCCGGGGAAAAACTAACGTTATGAATCCAGCCACCACCTGATGTGGAATTAGGAAACTCAGCCATGAGTTGACCCAAGGGCATTTTACTACCCCAAGACGTTGCTTCAGGTACTTTCTCAATGTCTTTTATAAAAGCCGAAAAAACTCGCACTTTGTAATCAGTGGACCCGGCCACTAATAAAACGTTGTTCGGGTGCCAGTCGATTGATGTAATCGTGGAACGAATGGGTTTTTTAATGTGTTTAGATACCCACCAATCGTTCTCCGATTCAAAGTAACAAACGGATATTAACCGTGCACCAGAACCGACAGCAAATTTGTTTTCATCGGGAGACCATTTAACACAAGTCGCCGCTCGGTTTATTCTTAATAACACTAAAGTCGGTTTCCATTTGCCTTCTTCCCCACAAGTCCATACGTAAGCGTTACGATCTACAGCACAAGTGACGATGCGGTTAGTGTTCGGTGCCCAATCAATTCCCATAACGCGTAAATCATGTTGATTTAAGATATCGATTAACTTCCAATCGTTGCCATTACGTCCGTATACGTGCACTTCGTGGTTGTTTGGGGAAATAGCGATTTCTAAAAAGTAAGTTTGTTAGTTTAGTTTTTTAAGGTATTGTAGAACTTACGGCTGCGGTCTTTGTTCCAGGCATGGCAAGTAATTGGTGCAATGATGTTTCCAAATCTGTGTTGCTCGGTCATAGTCGATGGGTGTGTCTCGATAAATGTGTTTCTTTATAAAAACCTTATGAAACAATGGCACAAAATTAAGGATAGTTAAATAATAAGGGAAATTCGTGGACTCTGGTCAGTCGACACGAATTTTTTACACAAAAACGTTAAAAAAAACCTAACTTTGTGGTTTATACTTTGGTACGGAGTATGAATCACTATTTGAATAAGTAATGTCCGTAACGTTTCTTCGAGTAGGGAAAATATCCAATACACAGGGACGTATTTAGATTATTTCATCAAAACAAGTACTTTGATCGTTTTTAAATTGTAATAAAGATCTTATACTGTTTTTTAACGATTTTTTAAGTATTATTAGTATATCCTAAACGGTTGTGTTAATATAAACTACAATATGTTATAGTCATTTTCGAACTTAGTTTTCATAGAAAAGAAAATACAAACTGCCGGCTTGTCAGTAGGTAGTGAGATAATCTCAAAGACTTAATGGCACACTTGCGATTATATCAGTCTAAAAGTCAGTTGGAAACTATACCTCAAAATTTATGTTGATGTTGAACTTAGATATATATGTTGGCACGATTAATTCATGCAGATTTGCTTGTGTAATTACTTGTTAAAGTTATCACCAGTGCTTCTTCTCTTTGCTTCTAATTGCGTAATCACTAGATTCTCTCGAACAGAATAGAGCACATCATCAAGCGCAAACAACCCAAACTCAAACGTCTATTTGTAGAAGAAGAGTTTTGCTGGACAAGACCTCAAAAGTTAAGAGAAAAACTTGGTGATGTGAAACACCACGAGACACAATTCGTCAATAAGATTTAAGAAAAGAATAAGTGCAGATAGATCTTCACCAAAAAAAGTCAAATTCCAATTCACTAATCTCATTTCTGAATCAAAGTTCAAAGAAGTTAGTAGCGGTTTGTCATCTGAATAATGCATATCTAACACAATATGAGACACAATAGAACAAGCAACTAAACGAAATAGCAAACCAAAGTCAAACTGTATGACTAAAAACCCAATAATCTAAACAATCTGAAACTAAATAGGTCGATATAACCAGCAACTAAAGAAAAATAATGAAATATGCGATACGATAAAAAAAACACTTTAAATAAGTTGCAGCTACTAATGACAATAAGTAGTAAGAGAATCAAAAAAAGAAAGAAAAAATTATAATTGCATAAGAAATAATTGAGCCCCACGTTGGGCGCCAAGAACTTGTTTCTTTCTTAAAACAACAATAATTAAATACCGATTATAAATTTGTCGACAAATATTACAATCTATAATATTAATGCAGACTTTTATAAGTGATTGACTCTAACAAAATTTAAATAGTACTCGATCAATTTTCCATAAAGTCGCAAAAAGAGACGAGAATTGAGAATAACAATAAATCGCAAAAAATATGAGTACATATAACTTACTTAACCGACAATTCTTCATCACAAGTAGCAACGTTCACTACTTTCTTTTATTTGATTTAAGAACAAAAGTAGACGCGGTAAATAAGCGTACGTACGACAGTTCGGTTATGTGCCTTTGGCTTTGACTGCGTTTAAATAATCAAACTTGACGGTTATTTGCGACTTAAATTAAGTCAGTATGATCTACGGTGTGATTGCATAAAATAACTTATACGCTTAGGGCTGATGGTTAGTGAATACAATTAAATAAAAGCCAAATTATACGATACTAATAAGTAGTACGTACAAGGCTGACATGATTAATTAGAGAATTAAATATAATTACGAAAACGTATACGCTATGATAAGTAATGTTCATAAAGCTGATTAATTACAAAAGTAAAAAGAATTAACGATTATACAATACTGAAATTTCAGAAAAACGTGAGAGTAATTTTTTTCACTTCTGAGTTCATAAAATGAGATGTATTTCATAGGTTACATATCCCTAAGACAGACGTGTATAAAAGCTCGCTGGAAACGTTTGTAATTAACCCAATCGCTGAATCTAACTAATACTTCAAATAGGTCTTCTTCAGCACATCCGATTTAACGGACTAGCTTTGACACGACGTTACAGCGGTTTCGAATAGGCAAAGAAAGAATAAATAGACGTTTCTTGTTGTGCGTTTATCACTATATGTAACGGTATGGAAACCATCAATAACGGCGCATAAATCATCGCAACTGTGAATTTTAAAATAAAATGCTATTTTTGACAAAAACAAAATATTTCTATTGAGGTAATCCAGTTTAAATTTAAATTTGTTTCAAACTGCTAGAAATAATGCGCATGCACATGACTACATTATAAAACCGATAAAGGGCAAAGCGTACATTTTTTTGAACACATAAATGTACGTTTTGTAATGTAACTCGCTCATATTTGGAAAGTAAAACCCGCAAACCAAAAAGTATGCAGCTACTTTCTTCTACGTTGTAATAAGTTTGTTATACACTGCTTATTTTCAATACGTGGAAAGTGGTATAGTTTGCGTGCTGTATGAATTTTGTTCCGGAATGTAAATGTCATTTTTACGTATAGAAAAGATTTGTTTTTCACTTCAATTTCTGACGTTGAGAAAGGAATTAACGCTGCACTCAGTGAGATTTTTAAATATCGTATACTATCTTCGTTGTAAATGGGTAAATCAACTTCGATTTGTATGTGTTACTTGTAAAAGTTTTGCTGAGCGAGTTGAGTCAACTCTACGTGTCTGCCCCTTTGGAGTTGTTAAACGTTCTCCCTCTTTCGAGTCGATAAATTGGAACATGCACGGATGTAAGCATTAAACACAAACACCAGTTTACTGATTTTAGATCAAGTTGATGGAATATATGTGAGATGGACAATTAATCTCGAAGAGTCAGTGAGTTGGAAGTTTGGTGAATCCAGTTGAGAGTAATTATTGAGTGAGCTATTCGCAACATTACTTGTGATATCTCTATATATCTGTTTATCAAATTTTCATCAATTTTAGGGAATTGCTTTAGATATGCTATTAGCTAATTGCATCTCAGGAAAAAACTGTAAGTAACGTCTTTTTATTATCTCATAATTTGTGTAACTTTACCGAAATGAAAGCATTAAACTTCCCACTTAACTGTTTCACAAACACATTTTAATCACGCAACCTGCTACCTTAAATTTCAGGAACCGCACATCTTATTGTTTTCTGAGAGAAAGTTTGTATCCAACTGTCTTAATAATTAGAAATGTTTTCCTTTTATAAACGACACACGTATCGTATCGTGATTTTACAATAAGACTGTGAATCGTATCTGCGATTTTTTATATCAGTGATTTTAAAGCGTGACGTGATCACGACTTTCGTATGGTGTTCTCGAATAACGAAATTCAAATTAATAAGGGAACCCTGCCCAATAAATATGGAAACATCGCGCAGTATCTGATCGCCGCTTCAATATTCATATCATTACCGAAAACGAAAACTTTGCAACGACAAACCAGTGAACAGTGCAGATTAAATATCGTTTCTCACGAAATCATGATTTCACAACAAACACGAAATAACCATTTCACAATAACATGACCAAATGTAAAAAGTAACGACTTTGTAAAATTGGTAACAGTCGTTCTTCGTGATTTGTTGGTATCTGTGAAAAAATCACAGTTCGTGAAATATCGCTCATCACTACTGCCGATATAGTTTTCAAAAAGTAATCTGTTATGATGAAAGTGTAACCAACAGACATGAAAAATTAAAACAAAACGTACGAAGTTTTTCATATCATACTTGCAACTGTAAGCAAAGATAATAATGAATAAACAAAACTCTTACTGGTGTTAGCAGAAATAACTGCTAAAAATATCAAATTACTCGTATCTTAAAAACTAAATAAGAATTGTCGAAAACATAAATCATATAGCAATTCCAATTTTATTAATACAAAAAAGGAAGTGCAAAATTCGCGTAAACGCGGCACACATATGTTTAAAATAAATTCATGAAAAACTAAATTAATAAAAAAGTTGAAATAACAAAGATGATTTGAAATACGTCAAACTAATTAACTACAGTATTTACCACTTGACTAAAAGCAAACGTTAAATTGAAACGATCGCAAATACAAGGTTTTCTCATAAAATGAGTACAAAAATTTAAACGCAGGTTATAGTTTATCAGATAAACGCGGGCATCTATAGTGAAGGTTTATTCTATTTTGGCGCTTTTTTAGTTACATTATAGTCAGCACATCAAGGATTATTTACTGCTCACTCTCCGAAGCTCTGAGCTAACCGCTTACTGAAGATTACGGTTGTATTAACGTAACAAACTTTTTTTGTTTGGTGGGACTTGTAGTAGAAGAGGAAGAACAGGCGAAGAAAAGAAAAAAAAACATCGAAAATTACAAATTTAAGTCAATTAAACAAATACATAGATTTGATAACTGTCTAAATCTCAACGCATATAAAAACGTGCACAAGCATCATTACTTTAAACAGAAGAGGAATTAGTAAACTGGCGGCCTTCCAGTAGGTAGTGAAGTAATCTCAAAGAATCAATAGAACACCTACGATTATATAAGTAAAAAAGCCAGTTGGAGGCTTGGTGCATTCTGTTTAAGAGTAATTATTGAAGAACTATTTGCAACATTACTTGTGATATATAGTTTATTAAACTTTCAGCAATTTTAGGGTATTAGTTTGGATATGCTATTAGCTAATTGCATCTCAAAAAGACACCGTAAATAACTTTTATATATGTTGTCACAATGGATTCTTGCAAATTTTCTTGTGTAATTATCTGTTAAAGTTATTACAGGTGCGCTTTGCTTCTTTTTGCGTAATCACTAGATTCGTATCGGTTTTATTTTTAATCTTCGTTTGTATAATAGCGAAGGCTTCCACGGCCGGAATCTATACTAAGATAAGAATGTCTTCCGGGTTTGAACCGTGTCATTGTTAAGATAAGAACGTCTTCCGGGTTTGGACCGTGTCAATGTTGTAACCGAAGTTGCCAACGTTTCGCCCACTTTCGTAAGGGGCTTCATCAGGGCGTGAGAGAAATCGAAGAACTCAAACAAGCAACCGAAATCTAACTAAACACTTCTCAAAAGTTAGGTAATCAACGTGTGAACCAAGCCAGATTCTAAACTCAGAAAAGGTAAGAAAGAAAACGATAAACTTGAAAAAGCAAACGATAATCTAACAAAGAACCACTGCAGAGTTAGGTAATCAATTTGTGAACCAAGCCAGATTCTAAACTCCGTAGAAGTGACTTAAGAAGAAATAGTCTCCGTATATAAAGGAAAAAGATCGTCACGGATGGTTAAGCTCGGCTCTGATTGTGTTACAATATTTGTTATGATCCAATGGGGGAGGTGGAGAAAAAGAAAGAAAGAAGAATAAATTACCTTAACGTAATTACCGAGATGTTGTTGCTTACCTTTCGGCTAGCCTCACCGTAGATGGTCGTCGGGTAAAAGAAAATCGTAAGACACCAAGTTTTCTTTAGGTAAGCTAAATGCCCAAGTGCGCCACCTCTTCTCGAAATGTTTTTATCGCAGATATCCGGTCTAGGTAGGAGAAAAGAAGAGCCTAGACCCGAGGTCCCTCAAAAGAAACATAGTATGAATTAACAATAACCATTTATTAAAATTATTGACTCATAGCCCCTTCCGGAACGGAAAAAAGGCCCCTCGACGGTTACGCTACTGGTATAATCCACAATTAATTATCTACATAACACCACCAGAAATGGTAATAATATACATACAATATACACACAAATTGAAAGCAGGTCCCAAAAATAGACTCTGGGAGCCAACAAAATTTAAAACGCTGCTATTAAAAAAATTATCTCCGCGGCTACCGTAAATCGTAGCAAATCTCAACCGCGTTAACGTACGCAACACCGCCGGTGGACCTTGATATCAAGTTCAGCACGACCGGTAATAAAAGTATCATTCCTTTAGTTTCCGAGAGACGGCATAGCTCCCAAATTTCTACCCTTGATAATAGCCAAAATTCTTTTATGTTAAACACAAATTAATAAGAGGAAGTTACGTTAACTAATCGTTATAGATCAACCATTACAATTAAGGCGTCTGATAACCTTGTAAGTAAATACTAGTAATATTATAAAGAAAAGTGACGTTAAATATTATTAATCATAATTATGCCCGTTACAAAAGTTCATTCGTGTCGTTCAATCCAAGAAATTTAAGATAATTGTAGTCGACAAGAAAAGAAAGGTGTACCGGATGTACGAGAGAACGTTCGAGCTACAAAAGTGTTTACTACATGAAGTCCGCACTGTTTTCACTTAACACGAAACGTACGTAGCGAGAGCAGCAGTCCTGACCCCGCAGCGCGTAGACGAAATGAGCCGACAGCTAGTGAGTCTCCCGCGACTCCAAGTTAAGGATTTTATAAATACCTCGATACTTCATTCCCTCACTTTAGCACAGCGCCAACGATCCCCTGGGATCCTTTGTTTTTGTTGTTTTCCTCTACGACTACGATTCGCATTAGTTCAGCGATTCCGACAGCGCACGGTCCTCCATCTTCACCGAACTCGTAATAAAATTCCCCCCAGACATGGTAGAAACCCTAACAGTACAGACGAAACGACGAAAGAACGAAGGAACTAAGGAGCTAAAATAGCGAGAATTAGTTGATACGCCTCCATTTTCTAAACCACGTGTGAAATACTAACCTACTTTATGCGTTTTGTAGCAAAATACATCGCTCTGGTATTATATGCATCGAACGTTTAGTCGGATTTGTTATTAATTGCTAAAATAAAGCGTCGTTGTAGTAGATGTTAAATGATGAAAAAGAAATTCCATGTTTCTTACCCCTCTGACGTTTCCATGTTCCTATACAACCAAACGACAGAATAAAAATGAGGTTTGTAGATGGCCGACTACTTTCGAGCGCCCTCTGCGAGCGTAACTTAACATCACGACTCGAGGTCGAGGAAACATATTTATCCGTATTTACGGTAAGTTGTCTACTCTCAGGCGGATTTTCGCTCAAATTTGAATTTACACGTTACAATTGGTTTACGGTTGCTAAGGGGCGTGTTTTCGATCAATGATTAATGACCGGAAACCAAAGAAAGGATAGCTCGAAACCATGATCGCGATTAAAGTTATTGGGGTGTTTGATGATTTCTATACTTTCTCGGAATTTCCTGTTGAAAAAGAATGAAGATTTGGCAATCAACAAAACATTATCAAAATCTATCTTGTGACCTGTAGTAAAATGATGTTCGGCAATCGCAGACTTGAAAACATACCTTTTCCTTATACAACGATCATGTTCTGAAATGCGAGTAATGACAGAACGACCGGTTTCACCAATGCAGACTAAACCACATGAACAAAGAATATGGTACACATCTTGAGATGAAAGTGTAGAAAATTTGTCTTTGGGAGAAGGAAGAATCTGAGAGATATTGCCAGTCGAGTTGAATATGGGTTTAATACCATTCTTACGAAGAAGTTTCCCTATTTGATCTGTTACCTTGTGAATGTAGGGTAAAAAGGCCAATTTCGGGTTGCATTCTGGAGTAGAAGTGTCCTTAAATTGCGCACTTCCTTTGTATTAATAAAATTTAGATTACTATATGATTTATGTTTCCGACAATTATTATTTAATTTTTGAGATACGAGTGATTTGATATTTTAGCAGGTTTATTTGTGTTAACACCTAAGAGTCTTGTTTATTCATTATTATTTTGGTTACGGTTGCAAGTACGATGTGAAAAACTTTGTCCAAACTTACGTTTTAATTTTTTATCTCTGTTGGTTGCACTTTCATCATAGGAGATTTATTTTTAAAAACTCTATCGACAGTTCGTTTGTCGTTTATAAAAAGAAAACATTTCTAAATAATAAGACAGTTGGATACAAACTTTATTTTGGAAAACAATAACATGTGGTAGTGCCGCGGTTTCTCAAAATTCAAAGTAGCAGGTTGTGGATTTAAAATGTGTTTGTAAAATAGTTAAGTAGTTTCGTTTCAGTTAACGGATTTTATCTTTCATCAAACACAACTAGTGTACAAAAAGTTAGATCTAGTAGCGGGTCGTTTCTAGTTATTTCAGCAACTTTGAGATCATCTTTGGCTACTAAACTTGCTGGGAACTGCGGTTAATCAAAACACACTCCGAATAAACAGATATTTAAACTAATATTTCTACCGTTTAATTTGTTTTTTTAGCAAAAAGATTCGAATAAAATTTATAACTCTGTGTATTTCTTTTATGTAATAAATGTTAATGTTAATGTAATGGAGCTTTTACTTAATTAACCTGTTTGCGAGTTAATTTCATTTGTTTTTTTTTTAGAATTTAGTGACTACACACTATAAAGGTAGGTTCCAATAGTGTGTACATCACCAGACGTTCTTTGGTTGGCAATGTCTAGGAAGTCCTTTTGAGTAATTTCTATTTTGAGCTAACCCATCCCTTACGAAACCGGCAAAATCTCATTTGTGTTACTTTCATTTAAGTAATTTTTGTTTTAACAGCATTTGAACGTAAAAAGTAAAAACCCGCATATAATATACAATAATATAATATTCTGACGTCAACGTTTACATATATAAATTTATTATAAACAAAGTACTCATAGCTATGCGGGGTACGTTGCAAAAACCGCTTTCGTTTTGCACATTTGGGTAGTTTCGGGTAGATTAGATCTCCTTTACCCCAACAAATGTCACTTATCAATTTTGAAGTTTGTTGTTGTTTAGTTGTGTTATGATCACAGGTTTTTTCATTTTTCTTGAGTAGATAATGTTAATTATTTTTTCCTTAATAAGGAAATGCAAAAAAAATTTTTAATGACTGAATACCTATATTTAGTTTGAGTAAAAGTTTAACAATATCGTTGGGTTATGATGTATTATATTTATCATACGACCAAAAGTAATAAAAGTTTTTGTGTTTTGCACGTGATCAGATCAGATTCAATCTACTTTTTTTGAGAATCAAAACGAAGGCAGCTATAGATACTCTAATAACGTAAAAGTGACTTAATAAAACCAAGATCTGGTTAGCTGAGTTTTTGTAGCCAATAATCTTGTAAAAGCTTGTTTTTACAGCAACAGATAAATTTTTTGAGACAACATGCTTGTTCGATTACATAATCATCGTTACGATTGAGGTCTTGGACTAAACTGATATCAGTCTGAATCACCGGAATAAAACTCAAAATCTTTTAAAATGTTGCTTCTAAAAATGTTGATTCAACCACAACAAATTTTGTTGAGAGTCGCTGGATTTATACATGTGACGTCACTGGCATGCACGCCTAACCTCAAAATTCAAACTCAAAATGTTGACCACAAAAGTGTTCATAAAAAAGAATAAAATCGGAAACTTTTTGAAGGTATTATTTAAGCGTCTTATAACAGAAATAAAATACTTTTTTTTAGCACATACGAGAACACTACCTACGGAATGATTTACTTTGTGGAATTAAAGAGTGCGAGTGTTGTGATGCATCAGAGAGCATTTTGTCTACGACATACAAAAACAAATCCACTTTGTACAAGTTTAATCATTTCCTAGTATTCGATACAAACGTTATATTAGATCAGGTACGTAATCGGATTTTACATAGTTGCTGGGTAACGTAGTACATTTACAGATGGATTTACTGGAGGAAAGTACGATTAGTAACGTGATTATTTTAAACACAGTAATCGAAGAAGTACAGCATAGGAGTTTGCCCATTTATAAACGCTTGATTAGCATTGTTGAGAATTCTAGTCGTATGTTTTATGTTTTCGCTAATAATTTTCATGTGTAAGTAGGTATAAGTTTTTGTAACTTTCGTAAATGTTTAATATACTTTTTATTTTAGTGACTGTCATTTACCTGCAAAAGAAGGCGAATCGCCCAATGATTACAACGATAGACGCATTAGAAAAGCATGCAAATGGTACATGGGTCATGCACCCTTCGCCAGTTTCGTTTTAATCACCGACGACGTCGAAAACAGACGTTTAGCCCAAGACGAAGGCTTATTATGTTGCTCTATGGAAGAATACATATCGCACGTGGAGAATTCAAAAGACTTACAAGATAAACTGGCCAGGCTCGATTACCACTTCCAAGGCGATAAAGAAGACGTATTTCCTCTACATTTAAGTACAGTCGAGATACATCATCGCATTAAAGACAATAAATTACATCAAGGTACTTATCGCGCTTCGCGCGATAATTTCTTAGAAGGATATGTTAACGTCGAAGGCTTCGAGGATCCGGTGAGTTTTTTTTCTACGTTACGAATTACTCATCAGTCTAAATTTAGGTAATTGTCCAAGGACGTTCAGGTCAGAATCGTGCGGTCGATGGTGATGTCGTCGCTGTGGAAATTTTCAACAAAGGCGAATGGATCTCGCCGAGCGAGTTGATTTTAGAAGATGAAGGTGCGGTGGAATCGGGCGTTGAGGAGGTTATAAAAAAGGAGAACGAGTTGAAATCGACCGAGGGTAAAAAAATCGAGGATGTGAAACCAACTGGGCGTGTTGTTGGGATAATTCGAAGGAAATGGAGACAGTATTGTGGGATTTTGCAACAAGATGGGGACGACTCCAAAATTTATCATTTGTTTGTGCCTTCGGATAAAAAGGTACCGAAAATTCGGATCGAAACAAGGCAAGGGGCGTTTTTAAAGACGCAGAAGATTATAGTGAGCATCGATACTTGGCCCAGGCACTCACGATATCCGAATGTGAGTAACTGATACGTGTCGATTTTTGTTACTGTTTTTGTAGGGACATTTCGTTAGAGCACTGGGGAAAATTGGGGATCAAGTCACTGAGAATGAAGTTGTGTTGTTGGAGCACGATGTTCCTCACAGTCAATTTTCAGAGGAGGTTCTTAAGTGTTTGCCCAAATTACCTTGGGTTATTACTGACGAGGTATTGAGTTTTTGTTAAGTGACATTGTTTAATTGTGAGTGTGTAGGATGAAGCTGCTCGTGTTGATTTACGCCACATCGATATATGCTCTGTGGATCCGCCTGGATGTACAGACATAGACGACGCACTTCACTGTCGTGAATTAGAAGACGGCACTTTAGAAGTGGGCGTGCACATTGCTGATGTCTCTCATTTCATTCGACCTGGAACCGCTTTAGACATCGAAGCTGCTAGTCGTGCCACAACAGTCTATTTAGTGAATAAAAGAATCGACATGGTACCCGACCTGCTCAGCTCCAACTTATGTTCGTTAAGAGGCGGCGAAGAACGTTTTGCCTTTTCCTGCGTGTGGAAAATGGACCGTGATGCCAACATTCTAAGCGTGAAGTGTCACAAAAGCATAATTAGATCACGTAAAGCTATGACTTACGAAGAGGCCCAGATCACGATCGACGACCAGAGCAAAAACGATTCCATCGCGCAATCGCTAAGGAATCTCAACATGCTTGCGAAGATTTTAAAACGCAGACGATTAGAGAGAGGGTATTATACATCGGTTTCAGTTTCGATTTAACTACATTTAATTTAATTTAGAGCATTGGTGCTGGCATCGCCAGAAGTGAAAATCCACATGGATTCTGAAACTATGGAGCCTCTCGACGTGGAAGTTAAAAAACTGTTCGAAACAAATTCTATGGTCGAGGAATTTATGTTGTTGGCTAACATTAGCGTTGCCGAAATTATTTTAGAATCGTTTCCTGATTGTGCAATGTTGAGAAGACATCCCGAACCTCCAGCTACGAATTTTGAACCTTTGGTAAAGGCCGGTAGACATTTGGTGAGTTTGTAATTGGTTTTGATAAAGACTGTGATGAAATGTTTTAGGGATTTGAGATTAAAGTCGATTGTGGGAAAAACTTGGCGTTGTCTTTAGACGCAGCGGTGAAAAAAGATAATTTGTATTTGAATACTATGTTGAGGATTTTGGCAACTCGGTGTATGTTGCAAGCGGTGTATTTCCCAAGCGGGGTTTACCAGAAAAGCGATTACTTCCATTATGGGTTAGCTGTGCCGTTATACACGCACTTTACATCTCCAATTCGAAGATATGCCGATATTATAGTCCATCGATTATTAGCAGTTACGGTTGGGTCTGATGCGACGTACCCAGATTTGCTCAATAAAGAAAAAAGCAGTCGTTTGTGCCAGAATTTAAATTACAGAAATCGTATGGCGCAATACGCGGGTCGAGCTTCAGTTGCTTTTAATACCCACGTAAGGAAAATTGTTCTTGTTTATTCATATAATGAATGTTATTTTAGTTATTCTTCCGAGGAAAAATTCAAGACGAGGAAGGCTACGTGTTGTACGTCAGAAAAAATGCCATTCAGATCCTGATTCCCAAATACGGTTTAGAATGCACGTTGTATTTGGCACAAAAAGGCAAAACATCCGCGTTCTTCGCTTACAGCGAAGATCAGCAAACGCAAACTTGCGGCGACATTGTTCTTCACGCTTTTGACCCGGTTACTGTACGCCTATCTTTGGATTCGAACAACATTCAACACGAAAAGTTTGCTCTGCAATTGGTTCATCCATACGTAGAAGGCTTCAGTGTTCCACCTCTAAGTTCAGTGTCGAAACGGAAAGGAGAGGAAGAAGTTAAAGTCGTTTCAGTAGATAAGAAGAAGAAACGAAGAAATAAAAAGTCTTAAATTTGTTTTGTAATTAAGTTTTTTCTTAAGAAGACTAAAAAATTAATTATTTTAATACATTAGTAGTATTGTTACGGACTTCTTATCTGTTTCTAAAAATCTTTATTTTCCCAGTAAGTCACTCGCGATAAGCATTTTCATTTGTTTCTACGTAACTTTTAGATAATTTTTTTCCGATTTCGCCTCGAATACTCCGACGTTTTTCGGACGGTGTGCGTCCGTTAAATTGAGTGTTGGATCGATTCCGAGGTAGCGCTTGCTTAGTTAAGGATCGCTGCGATCTTAACGTTGCTTCAGGAGGAGGTTGGAGAATCGCCAAATAGGTGCGAAGATTGCATTGCTGTGACTGAGGTTCTAAGTTGCATTACTGTTACTGAGGTTCTAAGAATGTGGAATGAGAGTAACGTTTGCACAATTATTATTGTTGCAGGAGGTAATTAGAAATGCAAGGTGTCTGTTGCACGCAAAGTTCGCATCTAACAGTGTCGAATGAGGGTAATGTCTGCACAATTGTAATTGTTGCAGGAGGTAATTAGAAATGTAATTGATTTTAGGTGACTGTTTCACTCAAAGTACACACGATTGTAATTATTACAAGAAGTAATGAGAAATTCAATTGTCTTCAAACTGACTAGCACATAATTGTTATTGTTGTAAGAGGTAATTAGAATTGCAGTTGACTTCAAGATGATCGTTGTAGACAGTTGTTATTGTTGCAGGAGGTAATTATAAATAATTTTAGTGAACTATCACTACACTATGATGTTAATTCTACGACGTCCATCGCAATACTGATGCATAAGTATCGATGCGGTTTAATTGTATGAAAATGTACAAAATTTATTACAAACGTTATTCACCTATGTTGAACTTCAAAGTGACTTATGCACATTTGCATGTTTTAGTGAGGTCAAACGCCAGACGCGAAGATATTGTTAAAACTTGTTTTCTGTTTAACTTAGTATTTACATTATATTTATTATCGATGCGGTTTAATTGGATAAAATCTACATAAGTTATTACAAATGTTATTCACCTCATCAAGAAAAAGTGTAAATGACGATATTTATAGCGATTAGCGTGATTAACGGACCTTATCTTTCCGTTATCACTTGACTGACTCCGTTATTACTCGGTGTAAGTGTTTGTGTCCTTTCCAAAAAGGTGGATCTTTGTCTTAGAGGATATAATACTGGTGGCTAAGATTTACTGAGTCTTAAACCGTTTTCTCGGTTCATATTACATGGATGTTTTTCTATTTCCACAGCTTCGCGTATTAGTCTGGGAAAGTAGAAAGGCGTTTTAGCCAACACTTTAGTTTGGTTAAAGTTCAGCGTGTATCCTTGGTTCCACACGTGTTCTGCCACTGCTGATTTAGTAACTCTGAAGTGTTTGCAATCAGTCATATGTTCTTTTACTCTAACTTCAATAGAGCGTCCCGTCTGTCCTATATAACTTGATCCACAGGATATTATATCCTCTAAAAGATCAACCTTCTTGGAAAAGACACTTACTTCGAGTAATAACGATGTCAGTCAAACGAGAACGGAAAGATAAGGTCCGTTAATCACGCGTATCGCTATTGGTGTAAATATCGTAATTTACACTTTTTCTTTCAGTGACATTACCACTCTGAAGATGCAAGCTGCAATGTCTTGTGAAACGTTAGTTTGTTTGGGTTCACGAACGACAATACGGCAAAGGCCAAGTTCTATTCCTGTTTTGGCTCTCAAGAAGAGACTACGACCAAGCCTAAGTCTGGGTGTTCAATTACGAGCGGTCTAAGCCGAAAGTCGCTTATAATCATAAATATAACAACCGCGAAAGCTTAAGATTTTATATAATGTAAATACCAAGTTAAACAGAAAACAAGTTTTAACGATATCTTCACGTTTGGCGTTTGACCTCACTAAAACATACAAATGTGCAAAGTCACCTTGAAGTTCAACGTAGGTAAATAACATTTGTAATAAATTTTGTACATTTTTATACGATTAAACCGCAACGATACTTATGTATCAGTATTGCGATGGACGTCGTAGAATTAACATCATAGTGTAGTGGTAGTTCACTAAAGTTATTTATAATTACCCCCTGCAACAATAACAACTGTCTACAACGGTCATCTTGAAGTCAATTGCAATTCTAATTACCTCTTACAACAATAACAATTATGTGCGAGAGTCAGTTTGAAGACAATTGACTTTCTAATTAGCTCTTGTAACAATTACAATCGTGTGTACTTTGTGTGAAACAGTCACCTAAAATCAATTACATTTCTAATTACCTCCTGCAACAATTACAATTGTGCAGACATTACCCTCATTCGACACTGTTAGATGCAAACTTTGCCTGAAACAGACACCTTGAAATTAATTGCATTTCTAATTACCTCCTGCAACAATAATAATTGTGCGGACGTTACTCTCATTCCACATTCTTAGAACCTCAGTCACAGCAATGCAACCTTCGCATCTATTTGCCGATTCTCCAACCTCCTCTTGAAACAACGTTAAGGTCGCAGGGATCTTCGTTGTTTTTGGAGGAGGTTGGAGAATCGGCAAATACTTACTACTAAGGTGGCAACGGCGATAATGCTGACGATTGACAGAAGAAAACGTGTAGCTTGTTTTGTTTGTGTCTACGCTCGTGGTTGCGACCTATGTGAAACTTGTAATTCCCTTTATTGGCGCGTGCATCGTGACCCGTTGTCTTAGTCGAACTTAACAAACTGAAGTATACTTCTACCGTGCTAAAAATTATCGGTAGAGAAGTGTCTTCTTGTTGATCGTGCT
Organism: Aquatica leii; assembly: GCA_035610365.1. Lineage (NCBI taxonomy): Eukaryota > Metazoa > Arthropoda > Insecta > Coleoptera > Lampyridae > Aquatica > Aquatica leii. Next base: position 15,492,390 of record CM069438.1, read on the forward strand.
TATGTTTTTAGTCAGTAGGAAACGATTTGGCCTTTGCATTCGCGAAAGTGGTGGTATCCGACCAATAAAAAATGGTTTAGTGTTTTGACCAATGATGCGTCTTATTGCGTTCGTTAGATTGTATTGAATTTCTGGGATTGTTCTTGGAAACTTTTGATACACCAATCATACAAAAATATATGACGAGATACGAATTTAAAATGCAACAAATGTTAGTGTGAGTGACAAAACGGCAGAAACTTAGTTTTATAAAAAACTCGATTACAGCTTTTATATAATATTAATGGTTGATGAGTTCATTTCTTATAAAAGATTACGGAGGATGCAAATAAGAATTCAGAACCTAACAGTAATGTAAACAAAAGCTGCTTGCTAAGGTACGTAGTGCATTTATCTAAACGTCGAACCATCAAAGAGCACGGCCGGCCAACAGGCGAATGAAACAATTACACAATTCATTTTTACAAGTGATTAACAACAATCTGCTGAGTATGACGCGGTACAGTAGCAAACTAAAGCTTTACGATAGCTGTTTATTTTATAATTCGTCCAGTAACATAAAGTTCTCGTTTATTAGCATACGAAAATAGGATTAAATAGCTTCACAAATTTTTGAGCCAGGGTTACCCAACCGCACAAAGATCTGTGGCGTTAGACAACCACTTGGTAGCTCTAACCAAGGGCTGTTATGTAACCCCTAGAAATTTTGATTAACTGTCGTCAACATTTTGAGCTAAGAGTTTGCCTAGCCGCACAAGTATTGAGGCCGTTAAACAACCACCGACAGAAATAAACATGCACGACTTCACAAATTCAACATTTACTCAATAAGATGTGCGAGACGATTATAATGATTTCAATGAATTGACGATGAATGAATAAAACAAATCCAGGTGAGTAACAGCGCAGTCGTGGCCAACAAGTCTCCAGTCGTTCGAGCGGGCCAGGTAACAGCGGTCGTCAACAAAACAAAAATCACTGATCAGGTTCGGTTTACAAGAAAGCAGAGAAAGGTTCTTGTTATAGATCTCGGGAGGAAATAGTGGTCCAGGAACAGATGTCGGACAGGAAGTGGTTCTACCGAAACGGATTTAGGCAGAGAGTTGTTCTCCAAGCTCGTGTAGCGGCTTTGGTTCACCTCGTGGCGGGGAACAACGTGAGCATTGTTCTGTGCTTGATGAGAAACTATGGATGTGGGTGAATGTCCACGCGCAATTTATTTACAATTTTTTCAAAAATTGTTGTTCAGAGTTTCATATTGTTACAATTCTCATGTTGCACTGCATACGCCGTATGTACTACCGTCTGCAGAGTATTTTGAGTTTTGACATCGAAATGATGACTCATCTTTCAAGAGTGATCGAACGTAATGTAGACATCTGGAGTTTGTCGTGCATAGGATTTGTCGTCCGTGAGAGATATTCCCCTAAAAAAAGTTATTAAATATTTGACTCCTAAAACTTTTACCAGTATCGTTGCATTCTTTGTTTAGATAGAATGCGGTATAATCCCGCGGCTAGCAGCTTTACACCAACGCTTTTGAACTAGTACTTTATCAAGTGTCTGATTATGCGGTTTATTTTGTACTGAGCAACGACGTCATCAGTAGGGTTAAACTAATCTGTATTACGAGATCACGTTATTTGTTTTTACCGACGTCGCTAGAAGGCTTGGCTGTCACAAGTCAGTTATCCTTGTAGGCACTTTTTTGACATCTTTTGTTTAAAGCTTTCAAAAATCAAAAATATCGATAGGGCTTGTTTTTTAGGTCCTGTGCTAACTGAGCTTTGACATCAAGCCACCATTTGGTCTTTTGCTCTATGCAAAGTTTTTGTCTTCGTTGTGTTGACCTTGCAAGACTTGCATTATTTTTTGACCGATGTATCGCTCAAATTTAGATCGCAACTCGGCATTACAACGGCAACGACTGCTGCCATGTGACCGTGCACGACGACGGCGTTTTATAAAACGTGAGCCATGACTGCGACCTGAATGTGAAATCTTTGTGTCTCAAGGTACGGTCTCGTTTATGCAGTCAACGTGCGTCGGCTGTGTACTACAGACGCATACAGCAATATGGTGTAAAAGTGTGGTTTCGCTTGTACAGCAGACGCATACGGTCGCAGCATACAGCTAACACAGTCTGTATCGCAAGAACTGCTCCTAAATTCTCTATTTATGGGTTTGCTTATGCGACTGACGCTGCCCGCTGTATGCGTCTCCTACATTGATGTACCAGTCAGACGCAGTAATCGCATTTTTTTGCCCGGTTATCTACGATTTATACGTTACAGATTAGTCTTTTTCCATTTCAAACGTTCAAACTGGCAGTGAGTAAATAAATTGCGATTTTGGATGTGTTGATTGTAAGAAATTCGCTGGGGTAAGAATACATTTCCATTTTACATTGTGATTTCATTTCTCTTTTATTATCATAGCAACTTTGGTCACCCGCACATGTCTATTACTTCACAAAATGCCAATGAGTCACTTATAAATACACTGAATACAAGAACTGCACCGTAAACGTATTATGTTAACCTACGTTAGATGGGAAATTGAAACCAACGTTCAGATTTCCGCTACTGTGGCAAATAATTACGACGAAGTTTAGTGCACTTTCTTTAGTCAGTTTTGTCAAAGCTTTGGCAAATCCGGGTACAAATCGTCTATAATAGTTGCACTACCCAAGAAAACTGCGAACTTGATGTTTGTCGATCAATCTTTGCCATGCTTGCACTGCTCGAACTTTGTCTGGGTCAGCTTTAACTCCATCTCTAGACACGACGTGGCTAAGGTATTGTACTTCTTTCTTAAATACGTGTTTTAATATGATGTTTGTCCCTTTTATAAAATTTATTTTTGGAACGCCCACTTTTCGTCGCATCGGTAGGGATAAAATGACAAATTTCAAAAACGATTTATTATTCCAGTAAAATAACGTGGATATCATCTTGCGTTGTGTACGCCCAACAAGACTTTCATTGTTTATTATTCACAACCAAGCGAATATGGAATAGAATATCGTTGCGATTTGAGTGAAAGTCTGTATTTGGGGCAAGCATTTGTTTCTTATGTTTGTGGTTTAATTTAATTCTTTCGTAATTGTCTGTAGTGCGTTTCCTTGCTTTCAAAGGTGTTCTTTGTCTGTAGTGATAAGCAGATGTTGTAATTTAGAAAATTACTGTAGCTAACACCTACTACACCTTTGAGGGGTTAAATACAATTATTATCGTATTGGACGAAACACAAAAATTAGAGAAACTGCGCATTCGTTTATTTTTAGTGATAACACTGTATGTACGTCTTTGTTAGGTTTTAATTAATTTTTAGGAAATGTTGGAAATGTGCCGCTAGCTAGTCGCATGCTTTGAGGAATACTAATTGCAAGTATTATACTTCTTATTTTAATTCTTAGTATTTTGGTGGTCCGTCAATTGTAAGGACGACTGCACGTACATGTTAGTTTGTTAACACAATTAATTATACAATCGTTTTGTTGTGTCGCATTTTATTATACGGTGTGCTTGATTCTATAGATCTTTGAGATTTGTATTTTTGTATTTTAATTTACGATCTAAATTCGTTTCTCTTTTGAATGTAAACGTTAGGCTGACTAGGTCACTTTGTTGTACGACGCGTTGCCTAGTCGAAAGCTTATTTAGTATTTTGTTTGTGATACCGACCTACGTGCTACTGTTTGATCAAATTTATATACATCTAGTTATGTATTTTTTCTTAACGTGAACCGCTGTCTGTCTGTGATAAATAAATATACTCTGTGATACTACTTCTGTCTTGTCATTTGTTCTATTACAGATTCGGGTAGATTTAACTGTGTCGCCTACCTTAGTCTATTATCGTTTGCCGCTTTTTAAAATTCACTTTATAATTTAGCACAACGAAGCTTAAGACTCAATCACCGTGTTACGTACATAAATTTAAATAATGCATTACCCTGTATATTAGTTTAATTTAAAAATTACTTTTATATTTCTCGACGCCATCTATCGGATTCGTTGGTCACTTTGCATTGAGTAGACGACATCCGGTGACAGACCGGCATTTTGACTGTAACATCGTACCTGGTAGTATCTAGGGTTGCGTGAGTAAAAGTTCGTTCTCTAAAATCATCCACGTGTTAGGGACACGATGGAAATTATGTAGTTTCCTTAAATAACTAATTTGCTCCCGCAGCGTAAGTGATTTTGTTTCTTTCTTTAAATAAAGGTAATTTTTATGTCTTTTTGGTTAGCCGCCATGTGCTACCTCATAACTAAGGGCATTCTGGTTATAATTTAAAGCCCACCAGGGAAAGTTGTGATTTCGTTGCGATCGTGGGGTATTCGTATCGTCACCGGCCATTCTTACCACCATCCGGCCCATGAATTCTAGTCGATACCGAAAGACGAGAGATAACGCTCGACGAATATTGTGTTGGAACGATTTTAAATATTTCTAAGGCCTACTGTTGGAATTAATTAAATCACAGAACAAGGGTATAACAGCATCCGACTTTCGGGTTGTGTTATGTGTGTACTTTAAAATTTAAGTAATGATTTTGTAGATTTCACTTTCGTGAGGAATTAGTTTGACACGACTTGCTATTTCAAATTGCTTACAGGACTACGTGGCGGAGAAAGTACTTTCTACGCACCTGTGGAAACTCCTGTGTTGTGGTAAGTGATTTTATATGTTTTACCTCCTAGTCAACCAGGTCGCTTACGAAACTGTGAATATTAATTCCGTAGTAATTTTCCTGCTTATTGCTTATCGTGTATGACGTATGCTGTGTACTCCCAATATTTATTATGATATTGTAATTTTAAGGCCGTACTTATTATCATTATTTCATGTATCTCGCATGCTATATGCAACTGAGATTTACTATAAATCTACTCTTCGTTATTCATGTAAACCAAATTTATCTATGTATTGTGTGTTGCCGATACTACTGATTTTCTGTAATGAGAATTCTTATATCCTGTGATAATCATCAACGATTCTAGGTTAAAGTTGTTATTGTGGTTACTTGTTCTTTTATGACAACATACCTTTCTCTTTAGATCGTCGTTATCTAATCACAAACGCTGGCTACTCGAACAGACGAGTAGAAGGGATTACGAACCTAACATCTTGTTACAAGTGCTACCATTCTGTTGTGAGCGGACAGAAGTCACTTTGGGGATAAGCTCTGGCGCCCTTAAACATCTTTTCATTATTATCTAGGAACCCTACCTTCTCACCGACTATTGTGGGTTGGCCGTGCAGGTTCGTAAAATACCTAAAGCTTGTAACAACCGGAACAACTAAGTTAGTCGTCGCTTTTTTAAGTTACTAGAAAAACCACCTAACAACTTTTTTGGGCTCAGTTTTAGATTTGTTACACGTAGTCGGTGGAACACTTCCTTTAGGTTGTTTAACTGTTCTTCAAACAACCTTTCTAACACAATCACGTCGTCTAGATAGACCAAGCACGTCTTTCAAGACAGTTCTTGCAAGATTGTTTCCATCAAACGCTCGAACGTTGCAGAAACGTTACACAAACCGAAGGGCATCACAATGAACTGCCACAAACCAGCTTCAATTGTAGAAGCCGTGTTTTTACGGTTTTTTGGTTCCAATTCTACCTGCCAGTAACCACTCTTTAAATCCAACGTAGAGATTCCGACAAAGTGTTTAAAGTGTCGTCAATTCTCGGTAAAAGGTGGCTGTCCTTTTTCGTCACGTTGTTAAGCTGTCTCTAGTCTAGGCAAAACCTCGTTGACCTCACCACGTTAGTTCTTTGTTTGAAATCATTTTTTAGTGGGAACACTGATGCTGTTGAAGCAATACTTTAACTTAAGCCAGCTGGTCTTGGCTGAGGTTTTGGCATTTGAAGGTAAGAATGTGCAACAGATGTTGTGGACACTTTTTTAGCGACGTATCTTTACTAGAATTTACGCATCTCACAACTTGAGATACTGGAGTGCATTGGCCTACTACGGTCTTCTTTTTCAACGTTATTGGATCTGAGTTGCCATTCAAGATCCTTACTGACGTTGCTCGTACTAAACTCCGCCACCAAGTAATCCTTTTTCAACGAAGTCGCTCTCCAGTGGTCCATAGCGGGAATGTAGCTTTTCCGGAAATTTTCATTGAGGCGTGCTAACACCACATTTTTAGTCCTCACAGACAGAATCACGTCTTCACTCAATAAGACTCGAACGGCTGCCTTCTTTGACAAATGAAAAGGAATTTCTAGATAATCAATCTTCAAGACATCATTATTCATATCCAAATGGAACATATACTTCTTTAGACCGTCCAAGATAACTTCTTTTGTGATGTCGGCTACCAGCACTTGATGGTCGAGTACTTCATTTTCTAAATTCGTTGTGCGATCTCTTTAATGCTTTTTAGTGTCTGCGCGGGCACTTCTGCAGCACAACGGAGTTTATGACTGTCTCGTTGGGTAGCTTCTTTTGCTGCTTCAAACTCCAAGGCATGCAATAAAGCGTTATCCAACATATTGGGTTGAGTTAAGGTATCGGGTGCTTCAATCAGCCGACGTCTGCTTCAAACCCTCGAATACTTTTCGCAGTTTTCTGAACCCGACTTTGAACTTGAGCTACACTCGTTGAAGATGAGCATCTCTATATCTTATTTCTAAACGTAAAATTAGGAGCTCGTAATTTCGTTGCAGGTGGTCAGGAACAGTCTGCAGAATTCCAAGCGCTTTTCCACGTAAAGTCACTATCAAAAACGTCGTCTTCTGCTTGTTGCTCCAACCATTAGCTACAGCTGCGGCTTCAAACTGTTTATGGTAGATTGAACATGGAACTTTACCATTCAAATTTGGAGCTAGAATCTTAAACGTGCTAGTGGTTTCTTCCCGATGGTCCATTATTAAATCTTCGCTCGTGACGCTTCCTTTAGCATGGCAAATCATTTGGTTCATTCTTTCTTCAAAAGTTTTATTCTGTCTCATACTCTTCTGTTTTGTCATTCGTATATTTGCATATTTCTTCTTTTAAATTTAAGATGTCTGCTTAGGTTTCTTCTATATAATCTTTATTTGATTTTCAATGCTCGTTCGTATTTCCTTTTTTAAAATTCTAGAATTTTCCAACAATTTTTCTTCTATTTTCTGAAAATTTTCAGACAGTTTTTTTTTCATTTTTCTACTATTTTCTTATATTTTCATTAATCGATTCTTGATCATTTTGTATTGATTCGAGAAATTCTAATAACTTTGAATCAATATTAATTGCTTTCAAACGCGGGACCGGCATGAATTAATACACGAACAAAAAGTTTTTATGCTGTCAACATAACAAACGTTAATATTCGTATAATAATAATATAATATATATATATAATAATATGATAAACAAAAACCACTAGAAATATAATGTTGGTACTACATTTATTACTAAATCTGTCATTATCTTTTACATAATTTTTTTAAATTTTAACTTAATTTTAAGATTTTTTAAATGCTTTTCCACCTGTTGCATACTCGTTCGAATATGATAATTGATTGAACACTTACACTTACATTAATTATCACATCACTCGAATAATAATGTTCGCGAATAACTTCTGTTTATCTAAACCGGTGTTTGTTTATATTAAATGCATGTAACTTATTTATCTGAAAAAACGCGTTACACTCTTAATTTTCTTTAAACCGACAAAATCTACGTAACTTCCGACTTCGAAAAACCGACCATAGCTCTTTTTGAATTATTTCAGTTATCTATGTCGAGAATTTTCTACATTTTTCGATAATTGTCTCGAAGTTGACAATAACTTCGAGAAGGTTTTACTACTATAAGATGGCTATGCTATTGTTGCGTATTTATTAATTAAAAACTAATTTATTTAAACGATTAAAAATTATGTTTACTTATTCTAGAAATATGTACACTTTTAAATTAACCGAACTAATTAAATCTAATAATATTTAATGAAAACACTTACACGAATTTATGTATAACCGTTGTATAACACTATCACTTAAGATAAGATAACGTCCTCGGATTTCACAATTGTTTGTTTACACTATGAGTCACGTCCACTCGATTCGGTGTACACTGTTATTTATTTAAAACTTCGCACGTGCTAATCACTTATTTATCTTCACTTGAATAATCTTCTTAATACTGCTGCATTCGCGTTACGACAATAACTGACCTACGATTTCTTTCTTACGTATTTATAGACATCGGCGAATCCTTCTCGAGCGTTCCTTACTTTTCGCTATATCCTCTAGAAAATGGATAACAGCTTCTAGAAGGCTCTTGCATTTGAAAGTAATTTCTCGAATGTTTCACTGCCCCCTTCTTAGGACTGTTCTGTCCCAGAACAGGAGACTGGATGCGACACCTGTAAAAGGGATCGTGGCGATAGCGGCAGCTTCCTCCATTCCGGCAACTTCCTTGACCATAAAAGTAACAGTCAATGGACTTTTCCTGACCCAATACTCTCCTCGGTTGGTAACTACAGACCAACACTTGAATGCCTGTTCCTCGGAAGACGACTTCCATGTTTCGAACTGTCCTCCAATTCAGTTGATCTAAGCCACAACCAAGCTTGGGTACTGCCAATTTCTTAACATGATGGATCTCCATTTCTCTCTTGAGAGTCCATAATGTTCGCCACAGATCTTTGTATAACGACTTGACACGTGAGTATTTCTTGTTGACCAAATAGAAAACGAAGCGTCCGTCACCACGTAGTCCTAAAACTTTTCCGACTGCCGGTTGCTGTCTTCGTAATTCATCTAGCTGCCCAAACTTCTTTTTAAACACGACTGCAACCCCTTTGGACATGTCAAGATCCTCGCCCACGCAATGTGCGATGGCGTAATCTTTTTGTGTCTGGAACAGGTCTTGTTATTCCTCGGTGGTAACACCGAACCTAGCTTTTCCAGAACCTCCGTATAAGTTTATAAACTTCTCGAACTCCATTTCTTTGATTGGATTCCTGGTTCTGCTACTTATTACTCTGGTTCGGACCGAGACTTGCGTATTGTGGTTATCGCCAGCAAACGGGGCTAGACGATCGACGTGGACCACTTTTGGCTTGCCTCTGGGCGGTTTTCGGATGCGGTATATGACGTCGTTAATACGCTGCACGACTTCATAGGGGCCTTCCCATTGCCTTTGCAGCTTCGGCGACAAACCACGTCTCCTTTGAGGGTTATACAATCAGACCATATCGCCAGGTTGAAACCCACCATTTTGTGCCTTGACATCATATCTGGTTTTCATCCTGTCGCTGGCAATTTGTGTGTTTTTACGAACCTCTTCATGTACTTGGTCTAGCCTCTTTGCCAGCTTGCTGACGTAATCTTCTCCAGCGACTTCCTCTTCCGGTCTTCGGCCAAATTGAAGGTCGCATGGCAATCGTATTTCACGACCGAGCATTACACAGGATGGTGTTTGGCCTGTGCTTTCGTGAACGGATGATCGGTATGCCATTAGAAAAAGGTGCAAGTACTGATCCCAGTCTCTTTGGTGTTCGGACACTACCTTGGCTAAGTACTTGCCCATTGTTCGATTCATCCGTTCAACCATGCCATCAGATTGAGGATGGAGAGGCGTTGTCCTAGTCTTTTTAATTCCTAACAGTCGGCAAACTTCTTGAAACAGCCCAGACTCAAAATTGCGGCCTTGATCGGAGTGTACTTCCAACGGAACTCCAAACCGGCGAAAAAACTCTTTTACTAATATGTCTGCGACTGTAGCTGCTTCTTGATTGGGTATGGCGTAAGCCTCCGTCCATTTCGTGAAATAATCCATCGCTACCAGTATGTATTTATTTCCCGAACCGGATTCTGGGAACGGCCCTGCGATGTCAATCGCTACTCTTTCCAAAGGGCTTCCTACGTTGTATTGTTTCATGGGTGCTTTGCGCTTTCTCGCTGGACCATTTCCTGATGCGCAGACTATGCATTTACGGCACCATTTCATGACGTCCTCTTTGCAGTTGATCCAGTAGAATCGTTCTCGCACTTTACCCAACGTCTTCTTAATGCCAAAGTGTCCTCCTGATGTCCCATCGTGGAGATGCTTCAACACTTCTGGCACCCTGCTTTTTGGCATTACCAACTGTAGTCTGTTTCCCGTGCCCTCGGCACTTTCTAGGGATCGCTTAAGAAGACCGTCTTCTACTAACAAAGAGTCCCACTGCGCCCAGTACGCTTTGATGTTTCTGCCCAAAGCACTTACTTTTTCCCAGGTTGGTCGTCGCCCGCTTTCTTTCCAGTCCAGGAGTAGTCTTATTTCAGGATCGTCTTCTTGTTCGCGACGTAATTGCTCAGGTTCCCACTCATCATTAACCATAGCAGTTCTCCGGAGGCATTTGACTTTTTCTTCCAGTCGCGAACAATGGCTGCAGTCCGCCGGACATGGTCTTCTGGACAAGGCATCAGCGTTTCGATGACTGCTTCCGGCACGGTGTTCTGTGTCATAGTCATACTCTTGCAGTCTCTCGATCCATCTTGCTACTTGTCCTTCTGGGTTACGGAACTGCAGTAGCCATTTTAAAGCGGCGTGGTCTGTTCTCAGTAAGAATTTCCGTCCATACAAATACTTGTAGAAATGTTCGATGGACTTAACGACTGCTAACAGCTCCCTCCTAGTCACGCAATAATTCCTTTCTGGCCTGGACAAAACCTTGCTAAAGTACGCGATAACCTTTTCTTGTCCATCTTGAACTTGCGAAAAGACCGCGCCTATGGCCAGATTGCTTGCGTCGGTATCCAAAACAAACTTTCCATCTTCTCTTGGATAACTCAAAATCGGCGAAGTGACTAGGGCCTGTTTTAGTTGATTAAAAGAATTTTCGCAGTCTTCATTCCATCTAAATTCTGCTTTTTCTTCGGTTAATTTTGTCAACGGTTTGGCAATATTGGCAAATCCGGGAACAAATCTTTTATAATAAGTGCACAACCCAAGGAAACTTCGGACCTGATGTTTGTCGATTGGTCTTGGCCATGCTTGCACTGCTCGGATTTTGTCTGGGTCAGCCCTTACTCCATCTCTAGATACGACGTGGCCAAGGTATTGCACTTCCTTCTTAAATACGTGGCACTTCTTTGAGCTCAGTTTAAGGTTAGCCCCACGTAATCGCTGGAACACTTCCTTAAAGTTGTTCAAGTCTTCTTCGAACGACCTTCCAACCACGATCACGTCGTCCAGGTAAACCAAGCACGTCTTCCAAGACAATCCGCGCAAGATGGTCTCCATCAAACGCTCGAACGTTGCAGGAGCGTTACACAGGCCGAAGGGCATTACAGTGAACTGCCACAAACCAGTTCCGATCGTAAAAGCTGTTTTTTCACGATCCTTGGGTTCTAATTCTACCTGCCAGTATCCACTCTTTAAATCTAACGTAGAAAACCACTGGGATCCTGACAGGGTGTCTAGCGTATCGTCAATTCTGGGTAAAGGGTAGCTGTCCTTTTTGGTCACGTCGTTTAGCTGCCTGTAGTCTACGCAAAACCTCGTTGATCCATCCTTCTTCTTCACGAGTACCACTGGGGATGCCCATGGGCTACTTGAAGGTTCAATCACGCCTTCTCTTTCCATATCCGTAATTATTTGTTCGGCTTCTTCTCTTTTCGCCAAAGGAAGTCTGCGTGGATGTTGTCGTATCGGCCGAGCGTCTCCGGTATTAATTTTATGTTTTACCACGTTAGTTCTTCCTTTGGACCCACTCTCCAGCGCGAACACATCTTGGTACTCTTGGATCAACACTTTAACTTTAGCCAGCTGGTCTTGGCTGAGGTTTTGGCATTTGGTGGTAAGAATGTCCAATAGATGTTGTGGACACTTCTTCGGCGACGTATCTTCGTTAGATTTTACGCATTTCACAATTTGAGATACTGACGTGCATTGGCATACCACGGTCTTCTTTTTCAACGTTACAGGATCTGAGTTGATGTTTAAAATCCTTACTGGCATCGTGTTTTTTACTCGTACTAAAGTTCTGCCAACGAGTAGTCCCTTTTCCACTAAGTCGCCTTCCATTCGTTGAATCGCGCAAATGTAGCCTTTTCGGAGATTTCCATCCAGGCGTGCCATCACCACACTTTCAGTCCTTGCAGGCAGAGTCAGTCTTTATTCAATAAGACTCGCACGGCTGCCTTCTCTGACGAATGAAAAGGAATTTTTTCATTGTCGATCTTCAGGGCATCGTTCTTCATATCCAAATGGAACCCATACTTCTTTATCACGTCCATTCCCAGGATAACTTCTTCCGTGATGTCGGCTACCAGTACTTGATGGTCGAGTACTCCATTTCCCAAACCAATGGTTACTTTGACTTGTCCGTGAGTACGTATTTCGTCGCCCGTCGTCGTTCGAAGTCGTACTGTTACTGGTGATGTCTTCTCATTCTCCAATAACATGTCAGGACGAATGATGGTCTTCGTCGCTCCCGTGTCAACCAGTAACTGAACACTTCTTCCATTGATCTTGCCATCGAGATAAATGCTATGCAATTGCTCCCTAGGTGATGCCATTTGGATTGTAATCTCCGGAGTCTGACTAGATGAGATTACTTTTTGTCTCTTTTGGTCGCCTTGTTCCAAATTTTCGAGCGCTCTTCTCGACCTCTTCTTAGGTTTAGTACGATGCCGTCGTACATGGCCTATCTTGTCGCAGTTCAAAGTTGTCACTCCTCTCTCCCGAAGTATTCGTCGCGCTATCTCCTCGATGCTTTTCAGTGTTTGCGCGGGTACTTCTGCAGCAGCACAGCAGAGTCTATGACCATCTCGTTGCGATGCTTGTTTTGCTGCTTCAAACTCCAAAGCATGTACCAAAGCGTCATCCAATGTTTTCGGTCGAGCTAATCGGAGAGTCTGCTGCGTTTCGTTGTCTCTGAGGCCGTCTACAAAGGTTTGAATCGCCAACTGCTCCAAAAAGGTGTCTGGCGCTGTAGGATACGCAAGCCGTGTTAGTCTAGCGATGTCAGCCTCAAACTCTTGAAGACTTTCGGCAGCTTTTTGAACCCGACTTTTAATTTGAGCTTGATAGACTTGTTGAAGATGGGCATCTCCGTATCTCATTTCTAATCGTGAAATTAAGAGTTCGTAATTTTCTGGTAAGTAATCAAGAACAGTTTGTAAAATTCCAAGCGCTTCTCCACGTAAGGACACTATTAAAGACGTCGCTTTCTGCTTGTTGCTCCAACCATTAGCAGTAGCTGCGGCTTCAAACTGCTTGTAGTAGGTTGACCATGGAACTTTACCATCAAAATTTGGTGGAAGAACTTTAAACTTGTGTGTGGTTTCTTCCCGATAGTCCATTATTAAATCTTCACTCGTGACGCTTTCTTCACCGTGGCAATTCATTTGCTTCATTCTTTCTTCAATCAGTTTTATTCTGTCTTCTAATTTGTTCTCTATTGCTTCTATTTTCTCATTCACAGATTCGCAAATTTCTTCTTTCAAATTTAGCATATCTGCTTGGGTTTCTTCTTGAACAATTTTAATTTGATTTTCTATGCTCGTTCGTATTTCTTCTTTTAAACTTCTAGAATTTTCTTCCATTTTCTGAGAATATTCGGAAAGTTTTTCTTCCAATTTTCTAGAATTTTCTTCCATCTTCTGACAATTTTCTTCCATTTTCTGCGAATTTTCGTGAAACTTTTCTTCCATTTTTCTATTCATCGATTCTTGGCCATTTTTTATTGATTCAAAAAATTCAAATAGTTTTGCATCCATTTTAACTGCTTGCAAACGCGTCACCGGCATAAATTTAAATATAAAGTTTAAATACACTACTTTTTAAAATGCAGTTTTTGTATAACACAAAATATCGCGATCACGCACTTGTTAATAGAAAAAGTTTAATAAACACTATTTTATACTTTATAAATAAACACGCGTATCGCAAACTTAAAAGTTATTTACGTAATCAATGTTTTTATTACGGGAGCGATATCAAATAACTTAGTGGTATTCACACTAAAAATCGCGAACGCTTTGTTCTATTCGATATCCCACTTCTGACGCCACTGTTGCGTATTTATTAATTAAAAACTAATTTATTTAAACGATTAAAAATTATGTTTACTTATTCTAGAAATATGTACACTTTTAAATTAACCGAACTAATTAAATCTAATAATATTTAATGAAAACACTTACACGAATTTATGTATAACCGTTGTATAACACTATCACTTAAGATAAGATAACGTCCTCGGATTTCACAATTGTTTGTTTACACTATGAGTCACGTCCACTCGATTCGGTGTACACTGTTATTTATTTAAAACTTCGCACGTGCTAATCACTTATTTATCTTCACTTGAATAATCTTCTTAATACAGCTGCATTCGCGTTACGACAATAACTGACCTACGATTTCTTTCTTACGTATTTATAGACATCGGCGAATCCTTCTCGAGCGTTCCTTACTTTTCGCTATATCCTCTAGAAAATGGATAACAGCTTCTAGAAGGCTCTTGCATTTGCAAGTAATTTCTCGAATGTTTCACTATCATATTTCAATCAAGTCGTTTACCAATCTTATTGGAGGTTCTTAGTTAGATTTCGGTTGCCTGTTCGAGTTTTTCAATATCTTCTACGCCTTGATGAAGCGCATTACGGGGAAGCGGAAACGTTGATAAGGATAGCATTAAATAAAGGTTAAAAATTTTTTGCAAAGAAAACTTTTACCTATAGCGACAAACTATATAAAAAAGTTTAATTGCGTAGACTGTTAGATGTGGAACAATGAAGTTTATGAGGTTTTGGATTGTACAAGATAACCGGTAACTACGGAGACTCTTAAATTAAATAGAAGAGCTACAGCTGCAGACATCAACTGCGCCAGTTTACTTGGTGTTTGTAAATTAAGACAGATTTCGATCAACCCGAGTGACTAGTCTTCTAATTCTAATGCTTACGTTGCTAATTGTCAATGTCCACATCCGGACTTTTTGGGCAATTTTTTTTTTTGGTTTGTGAAATTATTATTATTAGCGTGAAGATACTGTTCTTTGGGGTTTAAAATAGTTTTGTACCCAAAAGAATGATATAAAGTTAAAAATAAAAAGACAGTTAAATCGGCCCACTAATAAAAGTTTATCAAATCCTTTTTCGACATTAACCAAAAAAAAAACAATATTACTTTGCAGCGCAATTTCAACGAAAGCCTATTTAAAGAACCACGTTTAATTTAGAAATTGGTAGTTGCTTCGGTACAACGGCGGAAGTTCCACGTGAAACCGGTGCCAAAAAATGTTTTGCAGAAAGTTGACTTGAACAAACAATGGCCGTGATAGAAGAAAAGAAAGACGACGAAACGGTGGCGGATGAACAGTCATCATCAAGAGTAAGTGTCCAAAAACTAAATTAAGTAAATTCCAAAAGGTTAATTTTGTTCGAAACGCTCGTAAACATCGTATTAAAACCTGATCGCACAAACACGCACCCGCGAAGTTTTATGAAGGAAGTTAACGCAGTAAACAAACACTTATTTTTATGGTCGAAAAATTTTATTACAAAAAAGCCGAAATTTTATAAATCGAAGATTGTGTGATTAATTAACGATCGATTTAAAATAGATTCGCGAGGAGGACGTTCGAATAATAAATAATCGGGATTATATGTAAATATTCAGGCATAAGAAAATATACAACTAGTTAATTAAATGTGAAATATTGCGCTCGATCGAACAGTATAAATATGACGCATAGGGTGTTAAGTTTTTTATGGTTTCTTGGTACGTGACGTTTTTGCGTGCAACTGTCATTTGTGGGCGTGGTGTATGGATATCTCGTATGCTATTGGACGGTTGCTTTTGTTTTGGTCTGAGACAATTGATTGTACTTATTCTTTTGTTGCACTTTTAATTTGGTGTTTTTTGATGTTGATGAAGATCTGTTTAAATTGTTTTGTCTTTATTCTTCACCAAATTGTCATTGTGCGTGATTTAATTTTATTGTTTTTTTAGTTACTTTAATTTGCTCAATAAAAAAGCAATAAGTAAACGTAGGTACCGTGCGAGTAGTTAATCTAATTATATATTAATTAATCTATAGTACCTGTCCAAAACGATCAACAAGGCTATAAAAACTTTATGGTTTTCCCCTAAATGGTTGGTAAAACGTGAACCTCAGCTTAACCAATTGGATCTACAAGCAGGTCGTCAGATTTGGAGTTCTCTACGCGTCTGCAGTTTGGTGGAGAAGAGTAGATCAAAG
The DNA here is from genome assembly GCA_035610365.1 of Aquatica leii. NCBI lineage: Eukaryota > Metazoa > Arthropoda > Insecta > Coleoptera > Lampyridae > Aquatica > Aquatica leii. The sequence continues at coordinate 15,508,596 of CM069438.1, forward strand.
TACCGCGCAAGTGAAGCTGGCAAATATGCAAAGGCTAGCATGTCTGACGACCATAGGCGCCATGAAATCAACACCCACCGCTACGATGGAGATTCTTCTCAGCTTGGATCTTCTACCAGTGGCATAGGAAGCTATGATGCAAGGCCTCAAACATCATTTCAAAGAAGGCAACCTCAAAGGTCATCTGGGAATTCTCAAAGTCACTCTATTGTTGGACATGGCCGCAGTGAGCGACTAAATGAACTCAAAAAAGATCTTTGACCACAAATACAGTCAGGTTCCTTACTAAGAAAGGCTCGGTGGGAGGCACGGACTACGTGCAGGGGTCTTCCCAAAAATTGTTCACATATGGACCTAAAATAGAAAACGGTGGTGTGGGGGCAGGAGTGGTGGGATCTAGGTTCAAAAGACACGTATCTTTCAGTGCTGAAGCTACCATTTTTCAAGCAGAAGTACACGCCATCCATATAGTGGCGAAACATCTGATTACCAAAAACCAATGCAAACATATATGCATCATGTCGGACAGCTTAGCGGCATTAAAAGCACTTCAAAGAAACAGCGTAAGATCACGCATGCCATCAATCCCAAAACCAGCTGGAGGACTTGAACTTGTTTAGGTACCAGGACATGAAGGAATAGGAAGCAATGTAGAAGCAGATCACCAAACAAAATTAGATGCAGTAAAACCTTGTATAGGGTCATCTTCCATGTATGGTTTTAGCCAAAGGTATTATCAAGAGGTTATCACCAACTAGGTCAACAAAGAAATCAACAAAACCTGAAACAAAATGCCGGGTCTAAAACATTCAAACAAGTTCCTCAGCCCTAACAAAAAGAGGAGGAAGGAAGTTATAAAGTTAAGAAGAAGAGAATTAAAACTCCTCTGTGGTATACTAACAGGACACATCCACTGCAGATACCACTTGAGTAAGATCGAACTGGTGGGTGATGACACATGCAGGTACTGTGGTGAAGAGGTGAAGCGTATAGACCACATCATCATAAGGTGCATAATTTTGTGTCTAAAGAGACAAAAACATCAGGATTTCATCTTCAGCTCGGAAGAAGCATTACTAAACCTTCCGACCAGGAGCCTGATCGAATTCGTCAAAGACATAGATCTCTCCTGAGACCAACGGGAGGAGGCACAAAAGATCTAATCTAATCGCAGGATGTTATCATAACACTCACCCTACCTCTAATAATAAAACTAATAATAATCTAATTTAACGTGTGATTACTCCAAAAACATTGCACTCTATGATTACTACAAAACCACAGGCAAAATTAACGATTTCTATAACAATTTTTATATTCGTCAAAACTTAAAAATCTTCACACTTTAGTTATTGTGGTTAAAAAACAAACAACTGAGATTATCAAAACTAAAAAATTATTTATTGTTTTTGATGAATTTGAAACTGTTTTTAAAGCCACTGTGCTATATCCAACCAACTAGATTGCGTTTTTATTACGTCAATTTTACGTTATTAGAGTACTTCTGTAACGAGCTCTTCTTTCTTTTTGCTTCTATTTAAAGGTTCGGTCTTTAGGCGATTGGTTGGGCATAGAAAAGTCGGTTTGGTCTCTTCTGCGGAGAGAAGAACTAAAAAGACATTTGCACTAAGTCTCATGTTTCTCCGTTTGTCTATTTTTTTATCACTGCTTTCGATGTTTTGTTGCTGAGACGCTCGCTTTTTTTTCTTTTTGGTAACTTTTTACTTTTCTATAAGGAAAGTATAGCAATCTCAATTGTTTTTCAAAAAATTTTTATTGCATATTTTACGTTTCAAGGTCTCTTGAATCAGAAAAATTTATTTTTGACAAAATTTTGGGTGATGTGTGTGTTTTTTTGCTACAAGCTTCTAGTAATTTACGAACCTGCACGGCCAACTCACTGTAGGATTGAAACCCCACCTGTCGGAGAGAGGGGACTCCATAAGTAAATTACATTAATAATGATAATTGACAGTTGACGTAATCAGCATGCGATAGTGATTTACTTAAACTAATTGAGTAACAATAATAAGGTACAAATCAATTCGAACGTTTCGACACGATTAGTAAATATAGTTAGTCATGAGTAGCACCGTAGCGACAGCAAATAATTAAAAGCAAAAATTGACTTACTAAATTCAGGGTTACCTTCAGAAAATGTTTTCCTACTGGCTTCCTGTAATTAAACTTCCTGAAAATAATCGTGTCTATCTGGCGACTCACAAACTACAACAAGTAAAAGAAACATTTAAAAGAAAGTAATATAACCGACACTTATCGTATGCTGTTATAATGCCTTTTCGTCTACGATGGTATTAATTTATTGCCTCCGAAGAGAATTCAATCGTATCCGGTACTTAGGCTCTTCCGGACAAGGTAATATTAATTACTGGTATTAATTGCCTCTGCATTGAAATTCTGCCCTTGTATCGCAGCGTTCTTAGGTCTACAGCTTCCGATTATAATTTTCCCATGTAGATTTTAAATTACGACAAGAACACCCATAGTTAGGAGGTAGCACATGGCGCTAACGAAAAGACATAAAAATTACCCTCAATCAAAAAAAGAACAAAAGCCACTTACCCTGCGTGGATTAAATTAGTTAAAGAAGAATACTTTTATTACCCATCGTGTCCCAACACGTGGATGTTTTAAGAAAACGATTTTTAATTCACGCAGACATCGGTTATATCGTGAACGATGTTAAAGTCAAAATGCCCGTATCTCACCGGATATTGTCTACTCAATACGAAGAGACCAACGAGCCCGATAAATGGCGTCGAGAAACAGAAAAGTAATTTTTAATTAAACCAATATACAGGATAGTGCATTATTTAAATTTATGCACGTAACATTTTTTAAAGAGGTTTGCGGCACAAAATACATTTACGTATCCTCAGGACTTGGTGTTAGGCTTTACTTCACGGAGGAAGGATATAGCTACTGCTATTTCGTCATGTAGTCAAAGTCAGTGCTTATATGTATTCGTCGCTTGTCTTTTTATATGCGGCGGAGTTCTTCTAAGACTTCTGTCGCAAATGAAATTGTTGCTTGGAGGAGAGCATAACTTTTATTAGGGACTCATTAACGGCAGATTCCCAATTACTGCGTAATATATGAAAGCGTGGGCACGCAAGAACACGTGCTCCGCGTCTTCACCTACTCCGGAACAAGACGGACAGTTCGGAGAATCTTCATGTTTAAACTGATAGAGGTATGCTCGGAAGCACCCATGTCCAGATATCATCTGTGTGAGGTACTAATTGACCTCACCATGTTTGCGATTTACTCAAACATCAGCATGTAGGATGAGGCGGTACGTCCACCTACCCTTGGTTGTGTTGTCCCACAGTATTTGGCATCGTCGTATACTAGTTCGCCTTTCTTGTATTTGAAGTTCTTCGGATTTCATCGTTGTCGTTTCTTTTTGCTGGTAAAAGACTTTTCGTTATTCTGTCAGGATTCCAATAGGCAACATCCCGACAATAACGTACACTGCGTCCTCAGATATAGTGCGGAAAGCGCTAGCTACTCTTAAGCTACTCAATCGGTAAACTGATGCAATTGTTCTTCTCGATTCTTGTGTTCTAAGGACATCAGCCCAAATAGGGATTCTATACGTGAGTACTGATGTGACTACTGACGGCAGTAATGCTTTCTTCTTTTGCTTCGGTTCTCCTATATTAGGCATCAGCCGTGATAGGGTTACTCTGAATGCCGAAGCTTTGGCACTTACGTGATCTACTTGCTTTCTGAATTTCAGTCGGGCGTTAATCACACGGTCGGGATGTGATTTCGTGTCTTCCGACCTGCAATGTGATGGTTTCCACCTTTTTTCTACTAGTTATGAGTACCGCTTCATTCTTATGCTCTGTCAACTCTAGGCCAACAGTATCCATTCACTTACGGATCGTCTCGAAGGTAGTGTCGAAGACGAAATTTATTTCCTCGAGGAGCTTTCCAACTATCACTACGTATGCTACGAGTTTGACTGCCGTAGGCATCTTCAATCGTAGAAGCCTATTGTACATGATGTTCCATAGAAGAGGACTCAAGACTGAGCCTTGGGGAATCCCTCCAGTGATTTTGTATTTTTTTGGACCGTTTTCCGTATCGTATTTTAGAATCCTATCAGTAAAGTAGGTAGCTACCATCCGTTGTAGATATCTTAGTACGTTCATTTCGGCTAATGCAATCCCATTTAGCAGAGTTGAAAGCGTTTTTCATATCAAGCGTTGCCACCAAGCAGTACTTTTTTGCACCTCTATTCCATAGGGTTTTCGCAATCGATTCCTTGGCTGTGTTGAAGGTTAATCGCATCCACGATAGACCGACCTTTCCGGAGTCCGTATTGGTTGCTAGCAAGCAGCGGTTCGACTGCTTCTTTAATTCTCTTGTAGACTATGCGTTCAAGTATTTTCCCAGCTGTATCCAGCCTGCAGAGTGGACGATATGATGTTGCTTCATTTGGTGGTTTCTTTTCTTTAGGTAGAAGTACCAGCTTTTGTTGCTTCTATTGGCGTGGGAAAATGGCTTCTTTAAGACATGCATTATAGACCTCAAAAAAGAATACGGGCGCCGATTTGATGACCAATTTTAATGCAATGTTTAGGATTCCATCCAGGCCGGGAGTTTTGGTGTTCCTTTTCTACTACATGCTTCCATTAGTTATTCTTTTGTGTTTGGCGGAATTTCTTCTATTTGGTGCTGCTCTGTCGTATAGTTGGTGGAGAAACAGCGCAGTAACAATCCTATGTAGAAATTCAGGGCATGTTGGTGGTAACATTGGCTGATTTCTCAAGTGGTTAATGATTACCTTATATGGCCTGCCCCACGGGTTCTTTTCCACTCCACAGATCATCTCTTGCCAACATCGCTTCTTGCTTTCTTTAATGGCTTTTTTAAGTTTACGGCGTGCCTTTTTATAATCTGTCACCAGTTCTTCCAAGTTTAGTTTATTTCGACAACGTTGGGGTGCCCTTCCCTTGGTGAAACATTCCTTCCGGAGGGAAGCAATGTGGCTATTCCACCAGTGTACCGATGGTAACTTGCTTGTGTCACGTTTCCTTAGCATGGTGGCGTCACAGGCTTCCGTGATCCTCTTCATCAGTTCTTCTGTTTTATTTTCAACACTTACGCCACTTTAGTTGATTGTCCAAGGCAATAGTAAACGCGTCGGGGTCAAAAGTGGTTGCCTTCCAACCAAAGGAGTGCTCCTTTAGTAGTCTGGCTGGTAGCTACTTCCCATAGTATCGCGCAGAGATCACTGCCTGTATACGTATCCGTAACTTTCCAGCAGCAGTCTCTATTAGCGAGACTGCTGCTGACGAAAGTGAGATCCACGATAGAATTTGCCTGTCCTTTAATAAACGTTGGTTTATCTCCGCTATTGAGCACGACAACGTCTAAAGTGAACATGGCGTCTAGTAAGGCTTGTCCTCGTGCATTAGTTTTTCCATTACATTATCAACTGCTCAGGAATTAAAGCCTCCGGCGTTTGCCACGTGAGGGTGCTGCTTTGCAGCTTTGGTTAGTCGATCCAGGAAGTCTGTGAAAGCGCCAAGTGTGAGGCTGGGTGGCGCGTAGCAACTGTAGAAATGAATCCCGTTTAGTTTTGCCATCACATACCCCGGCTCTGTGGTTTTTACTACACTTTGAAAGGGACATTTATTACACGACCAAATGACAGCTTTAGCAGTGCTATCAGTTTTTCATGGTTGAGTAGTAAGGTGTGTGCATGGCTCAGAGATCAATGCAAGATCTACCTTCAGTTCGCAGGCGGTCTGCATTAACAAATCGTGCGCAGCCTCACAGTGGTTGAGGTTAAGTTGTACTATTAACATTGTCGCTTATACTACTTCTTCTGAAGTGCCTTTTTAAAGACTAGGCATCTGCTACTACCAGCCATGTGAGCACAATTCTTCGTGTCGTCTTTTTCAGCGCATAGCACGCATCGAGCATCTTTTTGACAAGTGGAAGCTTTGTGGCCCTCCTTTCCACACCTGGTACAGAGTTTGAACTGATTCACTTTGCTTTTGCATTTAGGGGAGAGATGACTACAGTGCTAGCACTTATAACACTCCTAATCTTGCTATGCTCGCCTAGTACGTTCTTTACCATCGATGCAGGCAGTGTCACTGAGATTGTCTGGGTACCCCCATAGGCCTTACGAAGTGACCTAATCGAGTCTAGTGTGACGCATTTATCTCCAGCCGCTTTGTTTATAGCAGCGAGAACGTCTTTATTTGTTGTCATTTCGTCAGGGTCTCAAATTTCCAGGTCTTCCTGTGGCTCTTTACTGATGACATCGGCATCTTCTTTGACGATTTCGGCGATGGCTTGTCGTAGCCCCTTACCTTTATCGGTACTTTGCTTCGTCAGGACAATCAGCAGGTCACCGGTAGCTGTCTTACGGATCTTGTCAATCGCGGTGCAGACTTTATCGTCAAGAACATCTTGCTTGACCCGTCTGAGTATATCCGCGTACTTATCCTTTTCTTTCGGCCGATCAATCAGCACATTCGACCGAGTGCCTGATCGTCTACGGGCTGCTTTGGATGCTGCTCTTTTTTTCCTTTTTTCGTCCTTCATTTTCTTGCGGGACCTGACCTTCTGCACACTTGATAGGTGGGGTAGGTCCTGTTTCCTTCCTCTTTTTGGAGTCTTTCCTGCCCGATTCGGGTGACTTTGTCATTCTCCGTTTGGCGTGACGTCACGTTTATCCGTAGAGCATGGCTCAACATCGGCGTCAGTATCAGTGTCTGTCACCAACGTTGTCGCCGTCACATCCGTAAATGTCCGGGTACGTGGTGTCTTCGGCGTATCCACAGCTTGTGGCGCCACGAAAGTAGCGCGCTGGAGTGTTACGCGTTCACCCTCTAGTGCTTTTATTTTTTTAAGCGCACTTCCAATGCTGCCAATTTTATTCTTCATTTTTTTATGAACATTAGGTCTGGGATTGACAAAATCGTGCAGCTCGTCGATGAGCCGCTCCAAGCGTTCCCACGCTTTGGTTCTCTCCTTCTCAGCGGTTGTATCTAATGCTGTTTATTGGGCCTGTTGCCCACTGTTTTCTGCTTTACTTTCCTCTTTATTTAGGTTTGGTGTACGTTTTTTTCCATGTTGCTCCCACGTGTAAGGACGAAATAAAAGGTCACTTGTGGGTGACGCATATTCACACAAGAAAACAAATACAACGGTGTTTGCCAGGTTCACCAAGGTTGCACCGCTAGCGCTGAATTTCTTTCCAGCTATCCACCTCTCAGCGCGGGCCCTGACCTTAGGTTGTGGAGTTTTTTATAGAGGTCATCTTTCTCGCACGCCGGGCGGCTAAGCCAAGATCCTTGCTCCTACAAGACATGACCGCAGGCTTACGATGTTACATGGGTTTCGTCCACGGGAGCTATTTTATTTCACTCCTACTCTCTGCTCAGATGAACAACGAGCATTGCCCTATCCACACGAGAGGACGCGCCTAGTAGCAGTTGTCCTTCTGACCTGGGTGTGTGTGTCTGTCTGTGTGTGTGTGTGTGTACCGATGTATCCACGATAACTCTCGAACCAAAAGTCCTAGTAACTTGAAATTTAGTATGGAGCTGGTTTTTCATATTTTCTCGGTTCTATCAAAAGATGGGTCTGATAAAGAGACCGGAAGTGGGTATATCCGTCATTTTGAACAGTTTTTCTTATAATATATAATTTATATAATTTCGTACGTATGTAAATTATTCGAATTATTTTTAGTTTCTTATAGAGTTAATTCTTCTTAACAATTTCTTTCTTTAGTGTTCATTGTAGCATTGCTTCTTCTGTTTTTCTTTCTCTTGCTTAATTGAGCTTAGTTTTTTGTACTCTATGTATTCCCGCTTAGTCGGCATTTTTAATGTTGTTGGTCACTGTTAGAATATTCTTTTCTCTTTGGGTTCTTTTGACTCTTGAGCTACTCTCATACGTTTTAGGTTCTAAGTGATGGTTTTTATTTGGTTATTATATTATTTTTCATTTACTTTTATTTTTTTTCTTTCTTTTGGTTTTGTGTGGTTTATAAGGGTTAGACTTGATTTTGTTTGATACACTCAAGTAGTGTTTAGCTTGTTTTTGTTTGCGTTTTAGGTAGCTCGACTTGTGTCGACTTGCAATTAGAATATTTTTGCTGGAAATCTCTTCGTTAGTTTCTTGTTCTTAGATTTCTAAGGTCTGCTTGGTTGCTTTAGTGGAAAAAAATCAAAAAGAGCTATCTTTTAATGGCTTTAGAGAACCAAAGCGCACTGGATAACATTAAAGACAAAGTGGATGCCGCAATGCAGGATACGATATGCTCTATGAGAACAATCGAAAGAACGTTGCACATACACAACCTGGACGAGGTTACAACCACCGACGAAGTTGTAGAGGCTATAACTGCAGTTATTAATGCAGAACTAGCAAAAAAGATAATACTTGGAAATCTCAGTCCAGCAAGAGAAGATACTCAGACAATAACGGTATCTACTTTAACAGAAACGCAGATATGCTTATTAATGTAACGTTTAGTATTACTACTAACTAATTTATTTATACTAAAAATATGTACACGTTTATAACTAACCGAATTAATTAAATCTAAAGATATTTAATAAAAACACTTGTTTACTTTAAAGTCACGTACAAGGTTATACTCCGTATATCTATCCCGACCACACGCATTAATTACTTATTTATTTAAACTTGAATAATCTTCTTAACACTGCCGTCTTCACATTACTGGAATGCTGCCTTATGATTTGTTTGCACCGCATTTATACGTTTTGGCGAAACGTTCGCGAATGTTCCACATCTTCCGGTAAACGTTCTGGAAATGTACAAAACTCTCGTGAAAGTTCTCGGACTAGAAAATAATTTCTCGTACGTTTTATTATTATAAAATTTATTAGGGTTGGTCTAAATAGCTGTAGGGTAGTAGAGAGAGTAGACCTTGTTAAATGTACCAGATGCTGGGAAACAGATCACCAGGCGACAAATGCACAGGGATAAATAAAATCGGGCTATGCCTAAACTGCGAAAAGAAAGAGCACGCAGGAGCTGCATGTTCAGATGTAAAATTATGTATTATCTGTAATACTCAAGATCATGCCCCCTGTTCTATGGCGTGCCCAAACTTTAGAAAAGAAATACAAGATATAAAAAACTCTAGACAGATGCAGTAATAACTCAGTTAACATATAACATCAGTATGGACTACACAACCAAAGAGTGTACTAATATTAAGATTCTGCAAATAAACATCGGGCGTAGAAGAAAAGCACAATTCTTAGTCCTTATTATCGCCCAAAAAATGTAGGCTGACGCCGTTTTCATCAGTAAACCAAATATTAAATGACCTAAAAACGCAAATACTATCATGGACGAAGACTTCCGCACTGCAATCTACATTAGAGACGGAATAAGCTCTGGAGCAAAAGCTACCTTAAGAAAATATTATACCATACTCCAATTACAGAATATAACCTGCTACGTCTCTCCAAACGTAAAAAATTTTGAATTAACTACACTGATCAAAGATATCACCAAAGAAAGTAACAACAAGAGCAGCCTCATCGTCATATCGGGAGTTTTTAACGCTCAGGCAACGGAGTGAAGCTCAAGACGAACGAGCGATCGAGGCAGTTTACTACTAGACTGGATCGCAGCGGAAACCCTAGTCAACCTTAACTCAAGGTCCACATAAACTTTTGAGTCAAGCAACTCGAAGTCATGGATGTCACTTTCTGCTCAGAACTAGCAGCTCAAAGAGCCCAGTCTTAGACGAGGAAAGCCTAAGCGATCACAAATATATTATACTTAAAATTTACAAAAAGGCCCAGAAAATGACCGCATGTCAAAAAAACTATTTTCAAAACAGCCTATAATAACTTGTTACTTTTTTCACTTTTACTAAAAAGAGCTGAAGGAAGCAATCTTTAAATTGGGTACAAAAAAAGCACCTGGCCCAGATAGAATCTCAAATGAAGTAATAAAAACCATTTTAAATCAAGAACTTTGTAACGCACTTTCCCAGACTCGTATAAAACATCAGATCTAGTTTTCATCTCAAAAGGGCCAAACGGCTTCCGACCGATTTGCCTGATGAACAACACAGCCAAAGTCTACGAACGGTTGCTACTAGTTAGAATCGCGAGCAAAATAGAGAGTCATGGTGGACTATCGTATTGCCAATTTGGCTTCACCAAGGGTAAATCTACGATAGATGCTGTCCTGAGAATGACAGACCTGGCAATAGCGGGCAGAACCAGCACGTAGAGAAACAGAAATATTAGTGGTTTAGTGCTCATGGACATAAAAAAACGCCTTTAATTCAGTGCCTTGGGTGCTCCTCATTGAAAGAATGCGGAAGAAGAGTATAAAAGTCCACTTCATTAAAATTGTTGCTAATTACCTAACAAATAGATATATCATATACACAGATGATAACAGCGACAGTGTACAACGTCATATGAACCTCAGGGTTTTATTCTGGGACCGGCTCTTTTACAATATCTAGTTTATACCCAACTTCTAAGATAAGTCCAACTTATTGCGTTTGTTGTCATTTGGCGATTTTTGGTCAAGGTAGCAACGCAGAACGCTCACACGAACTGCAGGTAGCAGTAGAAAAAACTGAAGACATAGCGTTCATGGGTAAAAGAAAAATAATTTTTTGCCACAAATGTGTTTCCGTTTCAGTAACAGATAACATAAAATACCTAGGGGTTTTACTCGATAAAAATCTGACTTTTAGACCGCACTTAGAGAAGGCAGACAAACGAGCGGCTACATTTGCTAGACTAATGACGAACGTCCAAGGCCATCGGCTCTTAAAAGGACCGATATGGGTATCGATCATAAAAATTGAAAAATACAAGAGTATGGCTGATAAAACCCAAAGAAAAGTAGCATTAAGAATAACTTCAACGTATCGTATCGTCTCGCTTGAAGTTGCTAGGGTGTTAGCGGGCATCGTACCAATCGAATATTCTAGCCGAAGAAAGGCACAGACTGGGAATCCTTAAAAACGCTAAAAAATCAAAATTAATTTGACAATAGCAAGCCCGTTGGGATGAATACTCTAAAGCAGCCTGCTTATCCCCAACATCGAATTCTGGACAAGCCGTAGATTTGTAATCCTAAACTATTACTCTACTCAGGCATTAACAGACATGGCTGCTTTGCTTCCTATCAAAAAAAAAAAAAAAAAAGAAAACAAAAATCCGATTTGTTTTCTTTGCGAGAAAGACGTGGTCGACGATCCACGCACCATCTTCATATGCCGAAAATGGTCTGCCGACAGAGACCCTCTGGTAAAGAAGTACAATTTACATCAAAGAAATCTAATTGGAACAATGATTAGTAATAAAACAGCTCGACAAGAAACTAGTGCATTCCTCACTATAGTACTGAGAACAACAGTATCTGAATGAAAGATTTGGTGTTATGTACACCAAATCTTTCGGACTTATGCATGCTTAGTTAGTGCACTTACTTACTTCTTGAAGTTATGCAAGAAAGGAACAAGCAGAAACGTATACCACCTTGCATAACTGATCGTACTAAGTCACTTAAGCCCTAAGGAAAAAAATTTAAAAAAAAAGGTAACAATGTCAATGTGAAAATCACGGGACAATCGTTTTGCCCTTTTGGGGTTCTTCAGCAGTGGGAGAGCACTCTACTGTACTTCCTCAAAAGCATTGACAGTCCTATAGATTTATATTAACAAATGATGCGGTCAATATGAGTGGAATACAATGGCAGATCCATCTCATGCATAGTGAACTTATACTAGAGATAGCTCTGCCGTCGTATTTCATTCATTTCTTTCTTTTTCTGATTCCGCATATCACAAACATCCGTTTATACTTGGCATTCTTCTAATTTAAGGTGGGTTTTGATCACTAGGCGTTGGGATTTCATTTGGTTTTTAAAGTTCCAAAAACCTTGGCGCTTATCAAAACTTTTTTTCCCTCTTAGCATGATTTGGTTGTGTTCTAAAGGTCTTATAGGCGCTTTGGCCACTCTTTTTTTAAAGATCTTACTACTTGGTGTTTCTCTCGTCGGTATTTTTTCGAGTTTGATCTTTGGCGTATACCTAAACTTCTGTTCTTCTTTGAGCTTTTTTTGTCATCTCTATGCCTAAATTTTGCTGGAGGGAAATAGGGAAAGATTTGTTACGTGTCATTAGTATTAACGTTTCACATTTTTGTATTTTAATAAATTTCTTGCCACGCTACTTGTACGCATTTTGATAAAACCTTCTTCGTTCAATTTTATTTGACTGAAATAAAGGTTTTCTACGTATATTAACGAAATTAAGACAATTCTCAAACTACTTATTCTTTATAATTACAAGCGACCTTCGGCTTAGACCGCGTCAAAGTTAAACACCCAAACTTTTTAGGCTTAGTCCTAGTCTCTTCTTGAGACTCTTAAAGAGAGACTAAGACACTTACCGGAGTCACACACTACAGGGAAATAATAGAAACCAAATTGACTAACAATGCGCGGCATCTAACCCAGAATTAAGATAAATGGTTCGATTTTGCAATTTCTTCTCAGACACCTTCAAGTCCATCCAAGAAAAATGTAACTGACATATAATAATATTTTTTTGTGCACAATACGACATAATTTATAATTAAAAAATACGCTTTATTACGTTGTATTTACGTCGGCAATAAATTTTTAGTTTGATTTATCGATTTCTTCAAACTTAAATAAAAGATTTACGTTTACGCTATTTTTTAGTTGTTTGAGGTTATACAAATTAAACACAAGAAAACACAAAATGGCGTATAGTTTTTGCGACTCAAAGAATAACAGTTACGTTTTATTTAACGTCATTGGTCATTTATGGTATACTAATCAATTACCAAAAACTTGTGACTTGCACGAGAAAAGCTACGCAGGTTCTAATTCTACTAAGGCTTATTGATAATGTTTTCTTTAGTATTGCACAATTCGTTTTAATCTATTTAATTCGAGACTCTTCCATTGTACACGGACTCTAGAATTCGAGCAACCTTAGTTCAAATATATTTAATTTGTCGAGATGTTGGTACCTAACTTTTTTTGGTGAGCCCATGGTCTGCGCCACCTTTTTTTGTGAGTAGACTAACAAAAAAAAGGTTAGGTTAGGGAAAAGTACCCAACAGGAGTTTTACTTAGTAAGATCTGGCGCCCTTTAAATTCTATTTACTTGAACCTCTCCTATCTCCGACTAGTGCGAGTTTGCCGAGCAAGGTTCGTAAAACCTACAACCTTATAGCAAGACGATTGACTGGTTAAAAACTAGTTGCATCCAAGAGCTTAAAACCAACAGCGTTAAACTAATTGTTTGAGCAACGTTTTTGATCACGAGGAAACAAATTACTAAAGTTCTCCGTAAAGAAAAATAAAAGTAATTGCAACTCAATAATAATATTAACATGTGTTTCCATTATATCAACTATTGTAGTTTCTCTCAGTAATAAAATTCATCTATTCAGTTTCAGAAAAAGGAAAAAGATTTATTTGCATATTGAAGAGAAACTAAAGAAAAATGATTTGAAAATGAACAGTTGTCAGAAAACGCCATTTATGATAAAATCGATGTTAGCAGTAAAATAACTAAATTGCGTTTAGTTAATAAAACTAAAAAAGCGTCTAGTAAGTAGGCATCGATTGAAACAATCTTATTCTAATTGTACAGATACCTGTAATAACAACGAGAAAACTTTTGTTTTTGTGTACTTATAAGTTATTTTTATTACGTAGGTGGCGCTGCGATTTTACTTGTGCGCGTTAATCGATATAAAACCTAAACTTTCATACAGTTTTTTATTTAATAATTTGAGAAAAACTAATTTTTGAAACAAAAAAAACAAACTCACACTAGACATATCTTTTACATGAATTTAAATGATTGATATTAAACGTTGATTAATGATTCAAAATTGTTATATTTATTTTTGGAACAACAACGTTAAGATTATTAAAACTAATTTATTTATACTAAAAATATGTACATGTTCATAACTAACCGAACTAATCAAACCTAAGGATATTTAATAAAAACACTTACACTAATTTATATAACGCTATCACTTGAAAGATGATTTCTGCGGATAACTTCACACACTTGTTTACATTAAAGTCACGTACAAGGTTATACTTCGTGTATTTATCTCGACACGCGTTAATCACTTATTTATTTAAACTTGAATAATCTTTTTAACAGGGCAGACTTCGAATTACTGAATTATCTGACCTATGATTTGTTTGTATCGCATTTATACATTTTGGCCAACCTTCGAGAATTTTTTATATTTTTCGGTGAACGTTCTGGAAATGGATAAAAATTTCGTGAAGACTCTCGAACTTGAGAATAATTTCTCGAATGTTTTAATGTTAAACAGGAAAGGTGGTAAGTTATTTAATTTAGGAGAGGGCGAATCAAAACACTACTAATGAGTTTTTTGAGTCTTTCTTATTTTTGATGGTCAAACCCTCTATTTTTATTGAAACATATTTAATTCGTCTATGTCCGACTAAGGCAACCACTTTAGTTTTATCCAGGGCCAGACACAGACCGTGATCCTTTAACTAACTCTTCACTCTATAGATCCCCTTTTCTACCCTACTCCTAACAGCGTAACACCGTCTGGTATTGCTAGTTCCAGTACACCGTCGTATTAGAGGTTCCAATGAAGCGATTCTAAAACCGACTTCTGAGAGACCCCCGCCGTGAGTTCTGTTTTTTTACTGCCCCGACGTACAGCCACTTCTCTCTAAGGTAATCTTTTACGATGCTTAGCATGTACGTGCATCTTTGTCTTCAATGACTTTGACGATCTCTGCCTATGGCACGTTGTTGAACGCGTTCTGAACGCCGAGCGTCACCAAGATGCAGCATTCTTTGGTCTGGCTATTCCAATTGCGTTAATGGTAAACTTTTTTAAAACCGAATTGGTTTTGGTTTAATTTATTCCTCGTCTCCATCCACGCTGTCATTCTTACTTCTATTACTTCTAATAATTTTCCGAAAACCTGAAGAAGGTATATTGGTCTAAGTCTTCCCACTTCTCCGTTAGGCTTTGTAGACTTTGAGACTAGCGCCAAACTTTTGGTTCTCTATTTTCTTAGGAAGGAACCGCTTCTTCCAACTCCTCTATCGTTGCCACAGGTACTTTGTTAGTCGGCGCCTTCTTCCATTCGATCTTACCGTGTTTTAGAAACAGTTCCCTCGCCAGGCGCACTATTTCTTTTGTTCCCATACTCACTTTTACTTTTGTATGTCATGATCTTGTATCAATTTTCCGATGCATCCTTTTCAAGGTCTGTTAATAGACTTTTCCAGTTCTGTTCTTTACTTTTCGTTATTGTGAGTGTTTTTACAAAATGAGCATACTCACTAAAACCACTTTCTTCCGCTCTTGTTTTTGGTCTTCAGTCGGTAGACCCGGTCTTTTCTTCAATCCCATTTCCATCTTACTCAAAACACTCTCTTACCTTAAGTACTCTAGAACGTGTTTCCTATCTTTGCGTTGCAATACACGCTTTTTTTTCTTTTATCTTTTTTTTGTGAGATAGAAACCAAAACTCCGGTAGCCTGTCAGAAGTTGGACCACATAATGGTTTATCTTTGTTGCTCTCTATTTCACTCTCTCATACACTTTAATTAGCCCGTGTGTTCACCTTCCAACGTTTGCCGTATCCCATCTTACTGAACACTATTCCATCATCCTGTCCGAAGATGAATGATGTTTAAATTTCTATTACTTTTTTTCTTATACTTTTTCTAACGGGCGACATTTCGGTCACCACAAGGATGACCTCTGTTGACATCGTCTTATAAGTCTCAGTCATCCTAAAGACATATCTTCTCTGCGTCTTCTCTGACATATTTTCGATCCTAGTTTGGGTCCCCAAATAGAAACCCCATACAAAGAAAAATCGGAGCGTATTACCCCTACATACATTCTTCTCCGTTCAAGGCTTGGTTCCTTCACTTTCTTGCATACAGATTTTACGTTTTTAGTTAACTTTACCGTTCTCTTCGATTCACACATTCAAGTACCTCAAGGCTTTCCCACTTTTGATGCCCAAATCTCCCATTCGTTATTTATCTGTGTTGGACCAAGGCAACTACTTTGATTTTATCCGGGGCTAGACACAGACCGTGATCTTTTAACCAACTTTCCACCTTCTTTTGCTCTCCTTCTCACCAGTTTTGCGGTTTTACCCTCGACTATCACCGTCAAATCGTCCGCGTATTCTAAGAGCGTGACAACGTCCGGCATTGCCAGTTTTAGTACTCCGTCCTAGTAAAGGTTCTACAGCTTTGAGTTTTGTTTTTTTATCTGCCCGACGTATAAACACTTATCCTTAAAGTAATCTTTTACTTTAGCAAGTAGGCCAGTGCTCTTTTGTTTTCCATGGCCTAGACGATGCTCGACTATGGCACGGTGTTGAACGGGTTGTGAACGTCGAGCGTCACCAGGATGCAGCATCCTTTGATCTCGCATCATACTTTTCTTACTTTATCTAAAATTTCTAAAACTTTTTCAAGTGCGTTCAGGGTAAACCGAGTTGGTTTTGGTTTAATTTATTTTTCGTCTTTATCGATTCTTTTATTCTTTCTCCTACTACTACTTCTAATAATTTTCTTAAAACCGGAAGGAAGCATATTGATTTAAATCCCTCCGTTCCATCGATAGCTTTACTAAACTTTGGGACTAACGCCAAACTACCGGTTTTCCATCTTATTGAGAAGAAACCGCTTCCAAGAGATCTGTTGGCGCATGAAAGCAAGTCGTCTACAATCACTCGACAGACCGTCAATAAAATGTTTGCTGTCATTCTATGACAGCCTTTCCTACTTTTTATGCGATTTACGGCATTTTCCAATTCTTCTATCGTTGCCACCGATACTTTGTTGGTCGTCACCTTCTTCCATTCGATTCTACCATTTCTTAAAAATAGTTCTCTTACCAGACTCTTTCTTCTGCTACCATACTCACTTTTATTTTTATACTAAACTTCTCTGTCACGATCTTGTATCCATTTCTGCATGTATCTTTTTTAAGGTTCGTTAATAGATTCTTCCAGTTCTGTTCTTTACTTTTCCTTGTTGACTTTGTCTCTACGTACTTTGCCTTTTATTTCTTTCTTTTTTTCACATTATTCTTGTCATCTATCTTTTAGCATTTTAGCACTCCTGACTTTTGTTATACCTACCGTTTACCAATACTGTTGCTTTTTTTCTGATTCCCACTCTTCTTTTTTAAAATACTTTTGCATCTTTTCGCAATGATGCTTGTCCTAACTCATTCCTTCCTACATTTTGTCTTAATATTTCTATTTTTTTTTAAATTTTTTTATTTGTTTTCATCTCATGCTACTTTCATTCTTACATCTATCGTCAACTTTTTTATCCTTATTCCACACCCTACGTAACTACTTGTGAATACTTAACCTTTCTTTTTGGATCATCTTCCATTAACTCACTTGATTGATCTATCTTCTACTCACCAGAGTAACATCGATTGCTGATGGTTATTTTTTCCTTACGAAAGTTGGTGCACGTTTTTGGTTCGATTAATATCTTCGCTCCGCTTGACAATGAAAGGAAAAATTGAAGAAAAAAAATTAGTTGATTGTAGGCAAAACCTATGGCTAAAAAATTTGTGTTGGTGGTATGGCCATACACCAACAGAAATCCTCAAAATCGCTGTACCCCGTGCTATAATAGCTAATTGGATTTCTAACCTTTGTAAGCAGACGATGCAGTAAAAAGAAGAATGACGGCAAGACACAAAACGGTGGGTTTTAACCGGGCGCGTTAGTGTAACTATACAATCCCTAAAAAAGATTTGGTTTGTTGTTGAAGCTGCAGAAGCAATGAGAAGGTTCTTGCAGAGAATTAATGACGTCGCATACCCTGTTCAAAACCCACAAAATCCAACTCAAAGGTAGTCTATGTCGATGGTCTAGCCCCGTTTGCTGTCAATAACAACATTGTTCAAGACCAAGTCCAAACAAGAAATCAAGTGGATGGAATGAACTCTACAGGTTCATGGGGTTTTGGAAAGGCTAGGTTTGGAGTTACGCCCGAGGTGCAACACAATTTATTCCAAACGCCAGGAGATTACGTTACTGTCTGGGTGGAAACCTTGAGATGCCCAGGGGGATTGCGAAAGTTTCTTACGAAGATTTACTCATAACTTAAAGGCATGAGACTCAATATTCCGGAGAAAGGGTTACAGATGATTCTCGATGTGTTAATTAAGATAAATAATAGAGCGCCAAAACGAGAAAATATTAATTACAAATCCCGTTTATACCTGTCGAACAATAGAGATAAACAAATTTCAAAACACAAGTATAACAGTAAATATATTTATTTTAACAAAGTGAGAGAGAAAGGCGTTAAAATAAAACGGTGTAGAACTATACAGATGCGAGTAATTAAAAGTTCGTTAAAAAATATTACAGATAAGAATGATGTACATCTAATTATCGTATTACAATCCGAAAGTATACTTAATAAGTAAGCGAAGAATAAAAACTTGAATCGATGCGAATCTAGTGATTTTCGCAATCAGAAACAAAACGCAGTTGTGAAAAATTTAATTCGTAATGACACAAATAAATCTACATGCATTAGTCGTGCTAACACATATGTCTAAGTCGTACGGATAAAGGAATTTTACTCACGATTGTCTAATCATGCTAATAGCTATTGACATACCTGAATCGTTTCCTTAAATTGCTAAAAGTGAAGGAAAAAAATTAGATATAGATTGATATCACAAATAATTTGCTAAAAATTCAATCAATGAAATTTATGACCGCGAATGCGTCAAGCTTCTAAATGACTGTCACTTAAAACATGGCAGGTGTATTCTCAAGTTAATCGTCTATCACCCAAATACTTCGATTTGACTTCAAATTATACCTGGTAATTGATGTAAGTAACCAATGTCCCCAATCGTACGTGTTACAAATTATCGACTCGACATGCACAATTGTCAAAAAGGCTAGAAACGTGGCGGTGACACAAGTCGTTATGTAAAATACGGGTAAATTAAAACATGCCACAAAAATTGAAGTTAATTCTTACTTCAACATCGCATATGAAGTTAAATCAATGCGCCCATTAAAAACGTGGATGTAGGCATAACTCCGAAAAAATGAAATTCTCATTAGACGCGAACGTTAGGTTTCATGTACATTTATTCTTACATCGAGCAAAAATGCTTATCTTATTTATTAAAATTCAACATTTATGCCAAAAAAAATAATGACAGTTAACACTTTGAATGCAGCAAGAAGGCGCTTCGGGACGAAATTCATACAGTACGCAACCTATATCAAAAGATTTTTAACATAGCAAGAAATTTGAACGGTTGGATGAACTGTAAAGACAGCAACCCTCGGTCTTTAAAATCTTAAGGTACGTGATAACCGACGTTTTTTATTTGTCGTTACATAAGAATCTATATAAGCCACGACCTTCTCTATTGGTACCGCGTCCAGTTTGCTTTTCCAAAACAAAAGTCTTAAGAAGAAAGGATTAAATAATTCTCAAACTTTGAGAATGTTTGAGGCGATTTATAAAACCAGTAGAATATTCTAGTCGAAGATACAGCAAAAGTATAAAAAACTGATCGCATGTACATTCATTCTTACATTGAGCGAAAATGCTTTTTTTATTAATTAAAATTCAACATTTATGCCAAGAAAAAAATGACAGTTAACACTCTGAATGCAGCAAGGAGGCGTTTTTGGACAAAATTCATACAGTACGCAACCTATATAAAGATTTTTTAACATAGCAAGAAATTTGAATGGTTGGATGAACTGCAAAGACAGCAACCGTCGGTCGGTTTTAAAAATCTTAAGTTACGTCATAACCGACGTTTTATATTTGTCGTTACATAAGAATCTATATAAGCCACGACCTTCTCTATTGGTGCCGCGTCCAGTTTGCTTTTCCAAAACAAAAGTCTTAAGAAGAAAGGATTAAATAATTCTCAAGCTTTGAGAATGTTTGAGGCGATTTATAAAACCAGTAGAATATTCTAGTCGAAGATACAGCAAAAGTATAAAAAACTGATCGCATGTACATTCATTCTTACATTGAGCGAAAATGCTTTTTTTATTAATTAAAATTCAACATTTATGCCAAGAAAAAAATGACAGTTAACACTCTGAATGCAGCAAGGAGGCGTTTTTGGACAAAATTTATACAGTACGCAACCTATATAAAGATTTTTTAACATAGCAAGAAATTTGAATGGTTGGATGAACTGCAAAGACAGCAACCGTCGGTCGGTTTTAAAAATCTTAAGTTACGTCATAACCGACGTTTTATATTTGTCGTTACATAAGAATCTATACAAGTCACGACCTTCTCTATTGGTGCCGCGTCCAGTTTGCTTTTCCAAAACAAAAATCTTAAGAAGAGAGGATTAAATAATTCTCAAACTTTGAGAATGTTTGAGGCGATTTATGAAACCAGTAGTATATTCTAGTCGAAGATACAGCAAAAGTATAAAAAATGATCGCATGTACATTCATTCTTACATCGAGCGAAAATGCTTTTTTTATTAATTAAAATTCAACATTTATACCAAGAAAAAAAATGACAGTTAACACTCTGAATGTAGCAAGAAGGCGTTTTGGGACGAAATTCATACAGTACGCAACCTATATCAAAAGATTTTTTTAACATACCAAGAAATTTGAACGGTTGGATGAACTGCAAAGACAGCAACCGTCGGTCTTAAAAATCTTAAGCTACGTGATAACCGACGAATATATTTGCTGTTACATAAGAATCTATACAAGCCACGACCTTCTAAATTGGTGCCGCGTCCAGTTTGCTTTTCCAAAACAAAACAGACTTAAGAAGAGAGGATTAAATAATTCTTAAACTTTGAGAATGTTTGAGGCGATTTATGAAACCAGTAGAATATTATAGTCGAAGATACAGCAAAAGTATAGAAAATGATCTCAGGAAATCGATTGCGATTAGTCATTGTTAAATAAATAAGTTCAGTGCTGTTTCACGTAAAATTAAAACTACATAAATTTACTATTACTTTATACATTTTTTTATACTTCTGAAAGAATGTGGAAACGTAGCTCAAATTGTGTCATAATCTTAGAAGCTGTAGAACTGTGAACCGCCATAAAACTCTGGTAAAATCCAGTAAACATTTAACGCGATAAAAATTGTTTATTTAATCATTAAATGATGTATTTAATCCAAGCGTATTCAATCAAAGTCTGGCAAAATTTTCTTTTTTGGTTTCGAACTTTTTCGGTGGTTTGAATATTTCATTCTAAAGTTTAGTCTAAGATGACCTGCTTAGACCGTTTGTCATCTCTGTCGTAGTCCTAATGCCACCGGACAAGTGGATTAGAATTTCCCGCGAAGTCTGCATGCAGCTGCGGATTGGAGGACGAAATCTGCGATCTTCGGAATGTCGTCTATTCGGACGAACCAGGGAGCGTCTGTTATCATTCTGAGAATCTTGTTTTGGAAGGTTTGGATCCTGGTGGTGTGAGTTTGGGCAGCGTAGAACTATACTTGTGCTGCGTAAGTCATGGATGGGCGGATTTTTGTCTTGTAGATCAGAAGCTTGTTATCGATGTTGAGGCGGCTGTTGCGGCATCGAGTACAATTTTACCAGTAGGCCGTTAGAAGAGATAAGCTTCTGGGTGATGTAGAATATCCATAACAATTTCTTGTCTAGGGCGAAACTGAGATATCTGGTCTCGTCTACCCAAGAGACGTCGTTGGCTTTAATGTAAAAGGGGACTGTTCCTTCGGTTGAAGAGGACGGCAGCGCTTTTCGTAGAGTTGACTTTTATTTGCCAGTCGTCGTACTAGTTGTCTAGCGAGGTGAGAGCCAATTGAAAATTTCTCTCGGGTTGAGCGGATGAGCTAGATGTTGGCAAATATTGTCGGCGTAGAAGGTGTACGTGAGCCCGTCGATTTTTAGGACGTTTGCCGTGAAGACATTGTATAGAAGGCGAGATATGGTAGATCCTTGAAAAACGCCGACTTCTATGTGACGTGAAGTGGATTTGGCGGTGCGAAGTTGGATCCCAAACGAGCGTCGATTGAGGAAGGAGCCGATTAGCTAGACCAGGGAAACGTTGATTCCTAGACGGTGCGTTTTGTAGATCATACCGCGATGTTAGACCTTCTCGAACGCCTTTTTGATGTAGAGTAAGACGCCGCCGGTGACGTTGCGGTGGTTCAAATCGTCTGTGTCAACATGTTGCTGTAATCTGGTAAGGATGATTCTTTCCAATAATTTACCAAGCGTCGGAAGTAAGTGATTAGACGGTAGTTTTGAGGCATGACGTGGTCTTTTCCGGGTTTGGAAATTACTACGACGTCCGCGGTTTTCCATTGATGTGGAAAGTGTTGAAGTCTTAAGCAAGCATTGAAAATCGCGGTTAAGGTGGCTATACCTTTTTGGGGAGAAGTTTGAGGGCTTTGTTGGAAATACCATCGTTTCTGGAAGCTTTGCGCGTTTTGAGATTTTTGATTTCCGCTTTGATTTTATTGGGAAAAGTAGGTTCGTTTATGGTGGATGTCAGGATGCGTCTGATATTGCGGTGGATAGAATTCGTGCGACAGAAATCTTTGTCGTCTGAATGGTTTGCTTTAAATTGGAGTTTGAACGTGTTGGCGAAAGCTTCGGTTTTGTCTAGATCCGTGTAGACCGGACCTCGGGGGCATGGAAAGCTGGTTCTTTTAAGAATGTTGGTCATTTGCTCGACGCTGTGGTCTTATGGATTTAGTGACTGAAGATTGTCATTGAAAAGAAGATTACGATGTTGCGTCTAGACGGTTTTTCTTTGTGATCTGATCGCAAATGTCAAATAGTAGTTGGAGTGGATCGGACTTGGTTTTAGTCATAGTTTTAGTGGTTTATGATGTTATCCATGACCGGGACTTGTGGGATAAATTTACTCAAATTGGAAATATGGCCACATGGTAATGTTCATTTCGAAGTGTCAATGACGTCGGGGAGTTTGTTGTGGGGATGGATTGTGGGTTCGTAAGACTCGTGTACGACGATGTTTTGGATGCTGACCAGGTCTTGCAGGAGTGGATCATTGCGGTTCAATTTCTTGCTATGTCAGTCTGGATGTTTTGCGTTAAGGTCTTCTGCGTGAATAGTGAAGATCCTAGCGTTAAAAATCGCGTCTAAGTCTGCGGATATGACGTCTTTGGTGGGGGGGGGGGTGTAGGCAGCGCAAGAACGATTTGGATTGCTTCTAGATTTTGAAGTTGTGGCGTTGGAATGGGGTGGTGGGAGATGGATCGTTTGACGTAAACGGTCTTATCTCCTCCGCGACTTGTGATTCGGTTGGTATTGTATTTCGTATAATTGCGAATGTTTAGATTGTTGCAGTTTCGGGTTTTGTAGACGAGGGCGACGTCGATGTTGCGGCGCTGGAAAAACTCAAGTTTTTTTTTAAGGAGACCGTTGGCGTTCCAAATCGTAATGAGAACGGTTTTTTTTGTTGTGATGCCATTACTGATTGGGGGAACGTAGTCGGCCAAGGAACTCTCTGATGAGGGCGTGCTGCTCTCTGTTGATCTCGGCGCGAACAAACTTATGCGTTTTCGTCTGTCCGATGGTGGTGGTTGGCACAGGAACGTTGGGCTCAACCGGTCTCGTCATCTGGGCAAACGAGGCGGTTGGGTTCACCGGTCTGGCGTGTGCTCGAGAGGCTGCTGAAACAGGAACTGAACAGTTAGTGCGGTAGTTACTTACCTGTTGCTGTCTTGTGTGAGCTGGGCATCAAAATATATAATAAACTATAAAAACAAATAGGATTAAGCAAGACATTCAAAAGTTGTGGCATACGCCATCTCGTGGTTTGGGGCCTAATTATAGATTCAATACCTATTTGTACTATTTCACCGTGATTTCTCTCCTCTTAACTTTTTCATCCTTCTCCATACTTCTTCTATCCACTCCGCTCCATTTCCGTTTTTGTTTAAGATTTCCTCTTCTCCTAATTCTTAGCATTTATCTCTCATGTGATTAAGGTCCTCCGTTTCTTCACCACATAGTCTGCACATTTTTTCTGCTTTTTTTCCTGTATTTGTTACCTAACTCCTCGTTCCCACATCTGAACCGTGCTATCATTTTTTCTTTTTGTTGCTTTTATTTCCTATATCCTTTAAATATTCTGGCACTTTTTCAACCCTGATATCCTTATAATTCCTATTATCAAAGAGTATATAATATAGGAAGAGAAACAACCAAATGCATTATAACGTGTCTATGAAAAGTGTGTTGCCTATATAGCAATATTAAAATTTATTACGGTCTGTAGTTTATGGAAAA
Organism: Aquatica leii; assembly: GCA_035610365.1. Taxonomy (NCBI): domain Eukaryota; kingdom Metazoa; phylum Arthropoda; class Insecta; order Coleoptera; family Lampyridae; genus Aquatica; species Aquatica leii. The sequence continues at coordinate 15,532,970 of CM069438.1, forward strand.
GAGACAACTGCTTACCACATGATGTAAGAGAAAGATATACAATTTGGGAAAATTACCTGTAACTTGCTGTAACAGAATAGATACAAAGGATAAATCGCAGTGTTGACAAACTTAAAATTACAAGTTTACATTACCTTGACAATGAATTTTTCGTTTAGGTTTAATACCTGGTGGCTATTGAAAGTATTTTTGACCATGCATTTATCGTAGGTAACATTTTTAACCACTACCAAATAATTCTATAAATTACATACTAATGTTTATTTATTAATTATAGTCGGTAAAATTTAACTTTTTCCATTTCTGTCATGTACAATTTACAAGAAATAAAGTAGAAACATACATTTTTTACCTGAATTATTAGAAACTCAGGTAAAAATTTACTTTGTAAATTGTACAGGTTAGAAAGAAATAGAAACGGCTTAGTGAAATAAAGCGCTAATCCAAAATTTTACCGGTTATATCAAAATTCATTAATTGAACTTGTACCTTTTGTACAATGCAACAAATTATATGCGTACTGTTAAATGCAAAAATTTTTAGTATTTATTTAATGAAAATAATTATGTAGTTAATTAAGTACTAACCAATAAATAATTATAGATTGTTATTTTTAATTGAAAACTAATAATACTAAAAGTATCTAAACAGTAATTTTAAATTTGAATTAAAATATTGCACAATAATATGAAAAAACACCAGGATACAAATACATTTATTTTCGCGTCCAAAATGACCTAAGTCCTCAAAACCCTCAATTAAATCCTGGGTAGAATTGTAGTCGACACTTCGTTTAATACTCATTTCATCCATTAATAAAACACATTTTCTTTCATCGGGAGTCATCGTCTCCACTTCATTATAAAGTTTTTGGAAGAGTTCGGTGTCCGTTCCTGTACATACGAAGTTAAGACAGTTATCCCAGAATGCAAAAAAGTGGTAATTTTACTTTTCCTCGGGCGGATTAAGGGAACCTGTCGTTAAAAAATGTACAATATAACCATCAATTGTATGGGGAGAAATGAACGTGTTGTGACAACGTAAATTGCATTATACAAAACAATTGATTATTCATAAAAATTGAAACAGTATTTAATTACTCAAATAAAACTGATTTTTGCTAACACCTAAACACGGTACTTGAAATTTTTTATACAACAAAATTATTATTATTTTTTTTTAATAATTATACAAATAAACTTTTAAATTTAATTGTTACAATAAAACAAAAAGAAGAGGGTATGTTTGCATCATCATTCAATTAAACAAACTTTAGTATAATTAAATGTATATTAATGTGTCATAACTCATAATACTTGTGTAATATACTGTTTGCTTCAACAAAGATGACATGCCATACATAAATCTTAAAAATAACAAAGACAAATTGTAAAACATCATAAAACGATTCCAGGTACTTTTAGAAGTAATTATGTGACAACACTGTAAGGAACACATTGACAGTATTCGTTCGAAAATAGTTTGAGTCTAAAGTGAATTAGTTTGGTTAGTCGAATACCAGATGGCCGATACTAGCGCTTTAAAGCGGTCGACTAACTTTAGAATACACGTTATTTAACACGTACATTGAATCTCTTTCTATATTATATACTCTTTGCTATTATATAAGTCCTCTTTTATCCTTGCCTACGAATAGTGCCACCATTTTCCCTCTTTTTATTCTAGCTCTCTATTCGCCAAGTGTTTCAGTATATATATGTTGTCTATCACTCTTCTTCCTTTTCTGAATTCCGCTTGTCCGTCTGGTACCAACATTTTTTTTTCTGTTTCCTTATGTAGTCTTCTTTGTAGTACTGTCGCATATAATTTGTATGCCGTGCTTAATAATGTTACCCCTCTGTAATTCTTCACTTCATTTCTGTCTCTTTTTTTATGGATCGGGCATATTATTCCTTCTCTCTATCTCTCCGGAAATTCTTCGCTTTTCCATGTTTTATTTAGTATTTCCGTCATCCTTTTTGCTACATTTTCTTTCCCGTATTCCCACGCTTCGCCTTGTATCCGATCTTCTCCTGTCGCCTTTTCTTTTTTATCTTCTTTATTGCCTATATTACTTTGTCTTCATTTATTCTATCCTTATCTCCTTCTTCCCGTCTTACTACTGCGTCTTTTCTTTTTTCTTTTTTCTGATTTTGTTCTTTCCTTCCCGGAAGGTTTCTAAAATATATCTCTCATTCTTTCTTTAACTTGTATTCCCTTTATCGTCAAGTTTTTTTTCCTTTTTTTTTAGGTACTTTCATACATCTTCCGTTTTTATTCCTTTGATCTGCTCCTCTTGTTTTTTTGTTTAATTCCTTCTTTTTTTCGCATGTTTTCTAGTATATTTTTACTGCTTCTTTGTATTCTTCTTCTTTTTCTTTCCTCTCTTTTTTCCACTGTCTTAATGCTCTCCTTGCATTTTTCTTTGCTTCTTTGCATTTTCTATCCCACCATTTCTTCCATCCTGTTTTCACCCTCTTCTCTAAATCTGACTCTGTTTGTTGCTTTCTCCATCATCTCTTTCATTTCCTCCACACTCTCTTGTAGTACCTTCCCTACCCATACCGTTTTCCTTATTCTCTCATTATATCTTTTTATACCTTTTTCTGTCCATCCTTTTTTCGTTATGTACTCCTCTTCTTCTTCTCTCACTTCTTTTTTCTTTCCTTCTATTTCCAATTCCAATGGTTGGTGGTCGACTCTACCCTTTCTCACACTTTAAATGTCTTCATCTGTTCTTCAGCCTCTTCATTTGTCATTACAAAATCGATTATTGTTTTTCTTTTTCCTGCTATGTATGTATGTTCCCCCATTTCTTCTTTTTTTCTGTTCCTATTCATTATTTCCCACCCTTTTTCGTTGCACATTTCTAGCAGTTTTTCTTTCTCTTTATTTATTACTTTGTCCTTTGTTTGTCTCTTTCCCGTTCCTTTTCTTTTTTGTATTCTCCCCATTTCCCCTATTCTTGCGTTGAAGTAGTCTGCTACTATTATCAATCCCTCCTTCCTCTCTTCTATCATCTCTTTTATGTTCTTTCTTGTCTCTTTCATTATACTGCTATAAACCGTCACTACTTTTATTCTTGTTTTTTCCTACTGTATGTTCCTTTCTACAATTCCTCTTCTCTGTTGCACTTTTTCTTTTTTTCCTGACTCAACCATTTTTTTTATTCCCGTTATTATACAACCCTTTGCTCTCCCTTTATTCTTCTCTCTTTCTGCATATTGCACCACTCATTCAAATTCCTCCGGCAACTGTTTTTCCCACCACTCCCATTCTTTTTCTTCCATCCATGTCTTCTGTAATTCCACTACATCCTGTTCCTTGATGTACTTCCAAAAATCCTGTTTCTTGTTTTTTATTCCCGCTACATTCCAAAATACTCTCAGCTCACTCACCTCCCCATGTACTTCTTCCTTACTTTCTTTTTTTCCTTCTTCTTTTTCTTTTCCTATTTCATTACTCATTATTCCTTTTCTTTTCCATTTTGTCAACTTTCTTTTCTTCTTCGCCCTTTAGTTTTTTGCCCTTTGGTTACTTATTTTGTCTCCCCTTTCTCTGCCCGGGTTCTTATCCCTGTCGTTCCATATGTATCGGTTTCCGTCTACCACTGTTTTCCTGTATCCTACTCATACTCTTTTCCCTTCCGCTCTTTTTTCCATTACTATGTTCATTATTTCTCTTTGCACTCTTCTTTCTTCCCATGTCAAATATTGACTTATATATATTCTTGTATTTTTTAATTTTTTCTTCTCCGCCATCACCTTTTGCATTTCCTCTCATCCTCCCATTTCCGCCACAACCATCTTATTTTTTTTCTTTGTTTATTAATGTCACCTTTTTCACTTCTACTTTCACATATAATTTTTCTTCCAGCATCAGTGCTAAATTATTTTGTGGTTCTTCACTTCTCCACCCCTTTATTACAATATTATTTCTCCTTTTCCATCTTTCCTCATCTTCCGCTTTTTTCTCCAGTTTTTCTATTTTCTCCACCAGTTCCTCTTTTTCTTTCTTCCACTTCTTTTCTTTTTCTATTTGAGAGTTATAAAGAAAACTACTAAATTACACTAAAAAGAAAAAAAATTATGTATGTACCATCTATCAATCAAATTCATAAGCTTAGTTTTAATTTATTTGATGCACTTGCAAAAAGCAGTGCCAACTAAAATTTTTTTAAAAATTTATTTTAATGCTAAAAATGGTTTTAGCTTCTTCTCTTTGCATTGAATTTTTAGTTAAAACGCCAAGAAACCACATATTTATTTTATGCCATTCGACGCATGCAATAATTCAAATCTCGTTCTATTTGTAGGAGGAAAGGAAACGAACCGGGAGATACGTGGCTGCAGGAACCGCAATCTTTCTTTCGGTTTTGGGTGTGTACCAAGCGCTTATCCAAGGTACTCCAGAATACGCAGCGCTTTTCGCACCAGCTGTTATAATGTTTATGTATGTATTATGGATTTTACATACTTCAAGACACCAAAACGCCAGACGACTTCTGGTTTGTAATTTATACTTTGAACGATTAAAAAAAAAGCTTGCAGCGACGTCTATAAATTATTCACGGCCTACTTAGAAAGCAGTTTCATATTTTATCGTTTTCAGAGATTAAAACAAGCGGCGGCGTCGAGAGAATTACTAGAAGAAGTCGTAATGGAACCGACGACTCTTCCGGAGAAAATCGTGAACGCCACTCAAATTAATGACAATCCTAAAAGTGATCAAGACAATAACGGAAAGACTGCTACTGACACCACAAATAATAACAAAACATACTACAGCCGATCGTACTCTATAGCTTAATCAATATCCGGGCATCACATTAAATCTTTATGCCGCATTTTTTATACACACGAGTACAGAGTTCAAGCTTTTCCATGTGTTTATTTTTTTACATAAAGATTCAGCTCGAAGTTTAAACATTCATAACTTTATACTTTTAAAGTATTTATCACGCGCTAACTGATGTTTTATTTATTAGTTTTAGAAATAAGAATTTTTACCTTGCACTAAACAAACTTTTGTAGAGAGTAAAAGAAGATATTGGTCCTTCGAGTCGCGTAATCAGTATGTGAGTTATAGGCAACGTTATGTTTATAAACTAATCAAATTTATAGAGTTTCTTTTATGTTTTTGATGGCATTGTTTATAAGAAAATTATGATGTAGTGCGTTTAATAATAAACTGTTATTTTTATGTAGAAATAAGGTTTTGTATTTTTTTTAAATAAATCGAGTGCTTGGATTTCTTTAACAGTTTTTTTATATGTTGTTTTTCAATGACGAAATACTAAACGTGTCAAGGTCAAAGGTCAACCGTGCTTTTGTTAACAGTAAAGTACATACTTTTGTTTTATTTATAAACATTTTTGGTTTTTTTTGTTTAAAATTTTTGTGGCGGGTTTAATTAAACATAATTAGAAGAATTATATCAGAATTTGAATCGATAGAATTGGAAAAGAAAAACAAAAAAAGAAATTGTGTAAGAAGCTTTTGCAAGGAGTAAACAACCGAAAAGAAGTTCGAGAAAGGAAGAGAGCGATAAAGAAGAGCAGAGAGCAATGAAGATGTGTAGGGAAATGATTAGCGAATAAAGAAGGAAGAGAACAAAAAATTAGTAGTTAATCTGGAAAAGATCACGGAAGAGTTTAAAAAAGAAAGAGAAGAGCGAAGGGAGATATGCGATATGTGGGAAAAAATAATAGCATGGAAGAGAAAAGAGAAGGAACAACTTGGTTATAAGAGGAATAGAAGTTCAAGAGCAAAGAGAAGAGCGTAAAAAGCAGGTAGATAACTTGTTTAAAAATGAATTGGAAATGGAAAAATGTATTAGAGACGCAATTAAAATAGCGAGGGAGTAATACTGGTAAAATTGAATTCTGTAGAAAATGAACTACAAATATTAAAGAAAAAAGAAAAGCTAAGCGGAATAAGGATATTTATAGACGAAGATATGATCCCAGTGGAAAGAGAGGTACAAAAAAATATAAGGATGGAAAGAAGAGGACTAAAGGAAGAAGGAGAAAGAACAAAAATGGGGTCTATAAAATTATAGGTTGAGAAAGAGGAGATGCACTGAAACGTGAAAAAAAATAAATCAGAGAGAAGGAGGCCAAAAAACTAGAAGTAAGGGGGGTAAATGATAAAAGAAGGGACGACCAGGTAAAGTTAAAGGAAAAAATGAAGGAAATAGCTTTAGTTTTTTCGAACGTTGCAGGAGTTAAAAATAAAGAAACTAAATTTTGGAAGTATATAGAAAGGTTTGTAGAAACGTTGCTGGAAGAGAAAGATTTGAAAAGATGGGAAGTAAATTTACTTGAGGAATATAACTGAAATGTACAGTTTGCGACAAGAAAAGAAAAAAAGGAAGAGCGTAAATGGATATCATATCGGAAGTAAGAGAAGAATTGGTAGTAGAAGAAGGCAAAAATAAAATGCAAGAGCAAGGAATCCTAGTAAATCAAATATTAAGAAAAGATGAAGGTAGATATACTGTGATAACTGCATACGGTCAAGAAATGAAACAAACAATAAGAAACTTGAAACAGCTATTGATTGAAGAGGAGAGAGCAAAATTAATAATAAGTGTAGATTTTAACGCTAGAATTGGAGAAGGTGGGGGTATGATAGTGAATGGGGAGGAAATAAACAGAGTAATGATGGATACGACATTAAACAAACAAGGTAAAGAACTATTAAAGTTATGTGAGGGGAAGGAGTGGACTATACTCAACGGAAATAAAGAGGAAGGAGATAAAGAAGAACATACATATGTAAGTGAGAGGGGAGAATCTATAATAGACTATGTAACGGTTAGTGGGGAGGTTTTGGAGGGAGTAGAAAGTTTCAAAGTTGGAGAGGAGGTGGATTCTGACCATGAGCCATTAGAATTATCGATAAAGGGTTGGAAAAGAGAAAGAAAAAATAGAAACACAGTTTGAGGGGAGATGTTTATAAAACAAATTAGAGAAAGAACAATGTGTGGAGGAAGAAGTAGGGGAAGGAGTGAAAGAACTGATCAATAAAATGGATAAAGCAGCAGAAAGAAAAAAATACAAGAAGAAAAACATAAAGAAATATAAGGAAAAGAGATGGTGGAATCAAAAATGCAGGGAAGCCAGGAAGGAGGTAAGAGGAGGTAAAAGAAGGTAGGAATAAGGAAAAATTGATATTCAGGAATATAAAAGATTAAGGTCGCAATATAGAAAAGAGTATTGTAAGAGAAAAGAGGAATATAAAAAAGAGTTAGAGAAACAAATACAAATGTTAGAAAATGATGGAGACATATGGAGCTTAGAGGTCTTGGAGGGAGAAGACGAAAAGAAGGGTAAATTTGAAATAGATAACAAAGAGGAAGGAACAGTACTACTATACAAAAAGAAAAAAATAGAAGAAGCATTGAGAACGGAAATATACAGGAGAGAGAAACGAAAGAATGAATAGAGAAAATTTTAAACAAGTTATAGTCAGATGAAGAGTTTCCGGATAATTGGAAAGAATAATATACCCAGTTTACAGAAGAGACAGAAGAAAGGTAAAAAACTGTGAAGGTATAAGTGTAGCAAATGTGGGATATAAGATTTATATGACAATTTTGCAAAAAGGACTAGAAAAAGAAATGGAGGAAATAAAGATCTTATCAAACTAGCAGACAGGATTTAGAAGAGGGAGAAGGGCATTAGATAATGTATTGTAACGATTATTATTAAAACTAATTTATTTATACTAAAAATATGTAAACGTATATAACTAACAAACTAATTAAATCTAAGTACGGTAATTTATATAGTATACTTACCGAAAGATAAGGTCCGCGGATAACTTTACGTTTACATTAAAGTCACGTACAAGGTTATACACCGTAGATTTATCTCAACACGCGTTAATCACTTATTTATTTACACTTCAATATTCTTCTAAACACTGCCGTCTTCGAATTATTGGAATAACTGACCTACGATTTGTTTGCACCGAATTTATACATTTTGGAAATCCTTCTCGAATGTTCCACATCTTTCGGTATACGTTCTGGAATATGGATAACAACTTCGAGAAGGCTCTTAAATTTGAGAACGTTTGACTATCTCCTCCTTAGGGCTGTTCTGTTCCAGAATAAGAAGCTGAATGCGACACCGGTAGTAAGAATCGTGGCGATAGCGGCAGCTTCCTCCATTTCGGCAGCTTCCTTGACCATAAAAGTAACAGTCAATGGACTTTTCTTAACCCGATATTCTTCTTGGTTGGTAACTACAGACCAACACTTGAGCGCCTGTTCCTCGGAAGACGACTTCCAACATGTTTCGAACTGTTCTCCAATTCAGTTGATCTAAGCCACAACCAAGCTTGGGTACATTTCTTAACATGGTGGAACTGCATTTTTCTCTTGAGATTCCATAATGTTCGCCACAGATTTTTGTATAACGGTTTCGTACGTCAGTATTTCTTGGTGACCAAATAGAAAACAAAGCGTCTGTCACTACGTAGTTTTAAAACTTTTCCGACTGCCGGTTGCTGTCTTCGTAATTCATCTAGCTGTTAAAACTTTTTTTTAAACACAACTGCAACCCCTCTGGACATGTCAAGATCCTCGCTCACGCAATGTGCGATGACGTAATCTTTTTGTATTTGGAACAGGTATTGTTGTTCATCGGCGGTAACTCCAAACCTACCTTTCCCAATCAGAGTTGAACTTAACCATCCGTGACGATCCTTCTTTTTTATATACGGAGACTACTTCTTCTTAAGCCACTTCTATAGAGTTTAGAATCTGGCTTGGTTTACAAGTTAATCACCTAACTGTGTACTGGATCTTTGTGAGATTTTCGTTTGCTTTTTTAAGTTTACCGTTTTCTTCCTTACCTTTTCAGAGGTTAAAATCTGGCTTGGTTCACAAGTTTTGGTTGCTTGTTTGAGTTTTTCGATTTATCTTACGCCCTGATAAAGATCCTTACGAAAATGGACAAAACGTTGGCAACTTCGGTTACAACAATGACAAGACGACATTTTTATCTTAGTACAGCGCCAGTGTGTTTGTTATCTCTTTTTTGTAGCATGTTGGCGTCACAACATTTTGTCATAGCTTTGTTACGTGCATAAATAAAAATAATGCATCACCCTGTATATTGGTTTAATTAAAAATTACTTTTATATTTCTGGACGTGGTCACTTCGTATTGAGTAGGCGATATTCGGCGAGATTACCGGCATTTTGACTTTAACATCGTGCATGTGTTAACCTATGTCTGCGTGAGTTAAAAATCGTTTTCTAAAATCATCCACGTGTTGGGACACGATGGAAAATAGTAGTTTCCTTAACTAACTAATTTATTCACGCAGAGTAAGTGGCTTCTGTTCTTTCTTTGATTAAAGGTAATTTTTATGTCTTTTTGTTAGCGCCATGTGCTACCTCCTAACTAGGGGTATTCTGGTTATAATTTAAAGTCTACCAGGGAAAGTTGTGACTTCGTTGCGATCGTGGGGTATTCGAATCGTCACCGGCCGTTCCTTCCACAATCTGGCCCATGATTTCTAGTCGATACCGAAGTACGAGAGATGAACCTCGACAAATATTTGGATGGGACGATGCTAACTTTTTCTTTATAAGGCTTATGGTTATAACTAATTAAACCACAGACAAGGGGTACCACAGACAAGGGGTACCACAGCATTCGACAACCGGGTTATATTATTTATACTTTCTTGTACCTTAAGTAACGATTGTTGTAGATCTTGATTTCGTGAGACATTAGCTTGACACGATTTGCGATTCAGATTGTTTACAGGATTGTGTGTGTCGGGAAAAGCGCTTTCTTCACACAAGTGGAAGTTCCTGTGTTTATGGTAAGTGATTTTATATGTTTTATTTCGTAGTCAACCAGGTCACTCACGAAACTTTTGCTATTAGTTCTGTAATTATCGATATTGTTGTTTACCAGTTAGGTAGTAAATTTTACTTATGTTGAGTTGCGCATGCTGTGTACTACCAATAATTATTCTGATAGTTTAATATTAATGCCGTAATTATTATCATTATTTCGTGTATCCCGCATGCTGTATACAAATGATATTTACTCTAAACTATTCTTCGCTATTCATGTCGACGTAATTTTCCTATGTATTGTGTGTTGCCGATACTACTGATTTGCTGTAATGAGAATTCTTATATTCTGTGATAATCATCAACGATTCTAGATTAAAGTTGTTATTGTGGTTACTTGTTCTTTTATGACAACATAGCTGTCTCTTTAGATCGTCGTTATCTAATAACAAACGTTGGCTACTCGAACAGCCGAGTATAAGGATTACGAACCTAACATCGTGTTACAAGTTTATACCGTCTGTCTTGAGCGGGACAGAAGTGACTTTGGACAAGCTCTGGCGCCCTTAAGTATATTTAATGTATCTATGAACCCCCCTCTCACCGACTATTGTGAGTTGGCCGTGCAGGTTCGTAAATAGCAAAAGCTTGTAACAGCTTTCGCCTTTCCTTCGGGCGTGTTCTTTAGATGATAGGAGTCGGCGAATGTATCCAATAGTTTCTCGTGATTTATTTTGTTTGTGTTCCATCTTGGCTGGCCGTTGCGAGTACTACCATAAAAGTTATTTTTTTAGTGTTCCTTACTATGTTATGTTATAAAGATTTTTCCTCAGATACTGTCCACTTCCTCACTCTATTGACTATTTTGTTACTGGCGCAGCTAATGTTCAGTATCAAATTCTTGCACTGTGCTACATATGTTGGTTCTTTTCCCATGCTCCTAATAATCATGTCGCAACTGGCCAACCATTCAGTTAAAATTCGGCCCTTATTATCATCTGTAGGCTCTCCCATTTAGAGGATTTGGCGTTGAAATCGCCTGCTATAATGGCGGGTTTGTTGTGATGGTTTATGAAAGATTTGATTCCTTTTACGACCTTAAGCTACTTAAAAATGTTGAAACTCACGGACTTAACACTAGCACATACGAGTCAGTTTCTTAATGCACAAAATGGAAGTGTTTTTTTTGTGTCTCCACTATCTAAAATGTATAATAGAGCAAAATTCCTACAGTACGAAAACCACACCAAAATATTTTAAAATAACAATTGTTTCACCAGTGTTTTGCGCTTTTTTGCTGGACCATTTCCTGATGCGCAAAACCCTACACTTACTTTCATGACGTCTTCTTTGCCGTTCACTTAGTAAAATTTTTCCCTAATGTTTTTTTTTACGCCAATGTGTCTTTCTGATGTACCATTGTGCATATGCTGCTATACATTTGAGTCTTTGACACTACTAACTGCAGTCTGTTTTCCATGCCCTTGACACTTTCTAGGGATTACTTAAGAAGACAGTCTTCTACTTTCAAAAAGTCCCATTACGTCTAGTATGCTTTGATGCTTTTGCCCAAGCACTTATTTCTTCCCAATGATCTATGAATAACTCTTTTTTGTTAGATTTAAAATACTACACAAATTTAAGAAAGGATTCTATGACAAAGACTGAGCGAGAAACTAGAAAAGTCATAGAAAATTATCAATACTTCAGAAAAAACAACGACTAGATCACAACAGCTCTGTTAACTACAAGAAATCCGCAAACCAGGCATTTTTTTTCGTCTGATCGTAATTGTTTGTAGATCGTCAGTTTACGAGGTAGCTAATTCACGAAAAATTTACACACTTTTGTGAATATTTAGTAAAATAACTCAAATAATAAAGGGCGTCAATGCAATTGTAGGAACTACATTAAAGTTTATCTCCGACTGCTGATGAGCCCCAAAAGGGCGAAACGGCCGTCCACATGACGGTAAGCACAATTCTGCCCATTTATGATCTTTCAGGTTCAGCAAAGCGTTTCAAAAGTTTCTGTATTCGGGCTTCAGATAAGACAACTCTTTAGTAACAGTAGTAAATAAACCGTTGTTGATCTTGAATCTTCAAAACTTTTTTTACTATAGGTTGCTGTTTTAGAAGTTCATCCAAGCGTTCAAGCTCCCTCTTAAATACCATGGCAATCCCTCTGAGCATACACAAGTCTTGGACACAGCGTGCAAGGAAGTAGTCTTTTGGTACGTCAAACAGATCTTGTTGTACTTCTGTGGTCACTTTGGTTTTGCGACTTCAGTATAGGTAAACATGAACCACTTTGCATCCTTCTTATGTGACCATTCTCATGTGTTTATCGCCGTCAGCGTTGTTGCTAGCGTAGAGAGCCAACCGATTGATATGTACTACTTTCGGTTTTCCTCTTGGTAACTTTTCGACGCGGTAGATGACGTCATTTATGGCGTAAGAGCCTTTGCCTTGTCTCTGTAACTTTAAAGGCAACCCTTGTTTTCGTTGTGGGTTGTACAACCAAACCACCAGGTTAAAACTCTCCTTCTCTGGCCTTTTTGTCATATTAGTTTTTCATTCGGTCACTGGGCATTTGGATGTCTTTTCGAATGTTATCCTAGATAACTTTTATTCTCTTATTGAATTATCTGCCGTAGTCATCCTTAACAACTTCTTCTCTAGACTTGCATCTAAACTGAAGATTGCATAGTAACTTTATCTCACGTACAAACATTACACAAGCAGAAGTTTGCTCAGTAGTCTCGTAAACGGATAATTGATACACCATTAGGAACAAATATAAATATTGGTTTTAGTCTCGTTGGTGTTCGGAGACCACTTTAGCGAGATACTTCCTCATAATTCTATTCATCCGTTTCACCATCTTATCTGATTGAGAATAAAGAGGTGTAGTCCTTGTCTTCTTAGTTCCGGCATTAGACAAACGTTGTCCAAATACACTAGGCACGTTTTTCAAGACAGTCCTTGCAAGGTTGTCTCTATCAAACGCTTAAAAGTTGCAGGAGCGTTGCACAATCCAAAGGGCATAACCGTAAATTGCCATGAATCGGTTCCAATCGTAAACGCAGATTTTTAGTTTCAAGTCTATTTGTCAGTATCCACTTTTCAAGTCGAAAGTGGAAAACTACTGCAAACCATTTATTATTTATTGATAATTGTTGAGCCATTTGGCCTTACAATGGATTACGTTACCCTTACACCTTTTCCCTTTACATAATAATATAATACACATAATACATACAAAATTTATAAAACTAAATTTTTTATAAAACTAAAATAACTTTCTCCATTAAATTATTCCAATCACCATCTTACTATTCTATTTCGTTAGACCTAACCCTCCCCTCTTTTCCTTCTTTCCTTTACTGCTTTCATCCAATCCAATCCCTCCCCCTCCTCCCCAAGCAAAGCCTTCCTCTCCCTCATTTCTTCCCTTAGCTCGTCACACTCCTCACTCAAGTGCTCTATGTCCTCTCATCCTTCCCCACATAATCTACATCTCCTCATTACATCCTCCTTCCAATACTTATTTAAATTCTCCTCATTTCCACATCTAAACCTGGCTATAAGTCGTTTCTCTCCTAAGCTTCTCTTCCCCATCAGATACTTAGGAACCCCCCTTAACACTATATTCTCATACCTTTCGTTATACTTTTCTTCCCTTATATTTCCTTCCCTCTCTTGCACCTGCGAGTCTTTATCTCTTCTTACTATCTCCTCCGTATTTAACCTCCCTTCCTCTCTCCTTCTTTCTACCTCTTCTCTTGCGAAACCTCCTCGTTGGTAGTACAGTTTCCTTTCCTCCTGCCCATATATATTTTTGCTATCTTTTACCGTCCTCCAGCAACATTGCAAATTTTACATTCTCTCCTACCCTTCATTGTCTCTTCATAACCCATCGCCCTTTTCCCTGCTTCTATTCTAATCTTCTCTAACTTCCCCTCCTTCTCTATTATGTACCCCGGCGTCTCCCTGTCTAAATCTAGTATCCATTTCCAATATTTGATTTGCACCGTTTCCAATAGGTTCCACTCTTTCCAACCCCATACCTCCACCCCGTACATCATTACACTTTTAATCAATTTTTCAAACAGCCATCTTCTCTTCTCGATCTCCTTCCCAAATACTCTTTCCCCTAAACTCCATACCTGCCCTAATACCCTGTTACCCTTCTTTGCTAACTCCCTTATATGCGCATCATCCTTATTATCATACCTTAGCCTATATCCCAAATATGTAACTTCATTCACTGTCTCTATCCTTTGTTTTCCCCAACTTAACTCCTCTTTTTTCTTTCCTCCACTCCCTTTTTGAAAAACTACCATCTTAGACTTTCCCACATTTAAACCCAAATCTTTCCTTTCCAGGTAACTCTTTATCGTATTTATCACACCTTTCATCTCCAACTCATTTTTTGCCACCATGACCATATCGTCTGCATATGCCAACACCCACACTTTAACCTTTCCCTCCATAACCACCCTACCACACTGTCCTCCCTTTAACACTTCCTCTATGTCCCCTATATACAGTGCAAATAAAATAGGGCTAAGAGGACACCCCTGCCTTAACCCCTTCCTCGTCCAAAACACTTTACTAACACTATCCCCTATTTTTACCTTATTCTTAAACTCTCTATATATCCCTTCTAGTTTCCTCACTAGTTGTTCCTCTATTCCCTTTTTCCTTAACACCTTCCATAGTTTTTTCGTATTCACATTATCAAACGCAGCTTCTATGTCCATAAAGAACGCGTATACTTTACTCCTTTTCTTATCCAGCTCTCCATTTACTAACTGTTTCAATATATAAACATTGTCTATTGCCCTCCTTCCCACTCTAAATCCCATCTGCCAATCTGGTAATAAACTTTTTTCTTCCACTTCCTTTTCCAACCTCCTTTTTATAATCATGGCATACAATTTATAACTTACATTAGTGACACTAATCCCTCTATAGTTCTTTACCTATTTTCTATCCCTTCCCTTGTAAACCGGAAGAATTAAACTTTCTTTCCAACCCCCTGGCAATTCCTCCCCTTTTCATATTGTATTAAAAAATTTTCTTATATTTCCTCTCACTCTCTCCCCTACATATTTGCATTGCTCTCCTTGCGTACCGTCCGTTCCTGCCGTTTTTCTTAATTTTAGTCTATTTATTGCTTCTTCCATTTCCTCTTTCGTTATCTCCCAACCCTCCTGTATTGTATTTACCCTTTGTAATGTCACCTGCCCTGGTCCTTCTATTGTGCTCTCCAAACGCTCCATACAATAACCCAACCACACCTTTAAATCGATTAAACCTCCTTTCCTCTTACCTCTTCTTCTCTCCTTGTTTAGAAATTCCCACACTTCTCCTTCTTTCCTTATTTCCTTTACTTGTTTCTCTATTTCCTCTTTATAATACACCTTTCTCTCAAAACATACATTTTTAAAATTCACTTTCTTCCCCTTATACTCCTGTACATCTATTCTACTTTTCTTCCATCTTCTTCTAGCATTTCTCATCTCTGTTTTTGCCTCTCTACATTTTCTATTCCACCACCTATTTTTGTTCCTCTTTTTTCCTTGTCTTCTCTCAAACCTTTTCTTTTCTACTATTTTCTCCATTTTTGCAGTCAACTCTTTTAATTCTTCTTCCCCTCCTACATCTCTCCAATTCACTTGCTCCAACTTCATCTTATATCTTTCTATGCTTTCCTCAGTCCACACTTTTTTCACTCCCCATCTCCTCTGTTCCTCCTTATTTCCTTGCTCTTTTCCTTTTAAAATCACTTCCAGTGGCTAATGATCCGATTTCTCTTTATCCCCCACTTTAAACCTTTCTATGTCCTCCCACATCTTCCCACTCACTATCACGTAATCGATCACCGATTTTCCCCTCCCTCCCATATAAGTGTAGTCACTTCTGTCCCCCTCTTCTATATTTCCATTAAGAATTGACCACCCTTTTTCTCACATATCTCTACTAACATTTTCCCATTCCTATTAACTGTCTTATCCATGCTAACTCTTCTCTTCACTTCCCCTACTATAATCACTCCTCCCTTTTCCCCTGTTCTCGCGTTAAAATCACCCCTTATAATAATCTTTTCCTTTTCCTCCCCCTGTACCATTTTCTCATTCTGTTCACTTATCAACCTCATATCCCGCCCATAAACTGTTAACACTATATATTTTTCCTTTCCTTCTCTGACCACATAATTTTTTACGATTTCTTTCCCTTGCTTCTCGTCTCCCTCTTCTTCTTCCCTCGACCAGTTCCTTTTTATACCCGTTAGTATTTTTCTCCTTGCTCTACCTTTACTTTCTTTTCTAGTTGCATATTCCACCTTCCAATTATACCCCTCTGGTAATTTTTCCTTCCATACTTCCCAGTCTTTTTCCTCCAACCATGTTTCCGACATTCTCATCATATCAAAACCCTCTACGTATCTCCAGAAATCCTCTCCTTTATTTTTTATGCCTGCCACATTCCAAAACAATAATTTCATTTGATTTTGGATTTCCATCTCTTTTTCCTTAAAGCTTGCTAAGCCAACATCGTTTGATCCATCCTTCCTTCCCCCAACTCTTTAGTTTTATGCTCCCTTCTTTACTAGAGTTCCTCTCTCCTCATCCTAAAACCTTTCTTCACCTTCCACCCACACTTTCAAGAATCCTATTTTAATACTTTTACCCTCTCCCTCCATCTTACTCGCCTCATATCTTATCTTCTTTTGTATTTCTATTTCCCTTGTTACATGCCAAAATTAACACAAAGTCACTGCCTGCAATGTAGTAACATAAACGGGGTGTGCCACTAGCTCAATGGAGAAGGGGTGGGTTTTATTTAAAAGTTTCGTGATCGAAATGGAATTCACTGGACGAAAACACAAAATCGATAAATAATAATGTCGAAATCAAAGGGCGCCAGGAAGGAGTAAAGCTTAATGGACTAATGACCCTTGCCAACCATAAGTCCGCTTCTGTAGTATACACCCCCAACGGACTTACCTTAGAGGGTGCATTTGCTAAAATCTAAAATAAACTAATAAAGTTACACACGCGGAGGCCGACGGAATTAAAAGCTCTTTACAATTTAACAATTTAACATTTATTTGAACAAAATAAAACAAAATGAATAAAATAATAAAATAATTGAATTGAGATTATCAAAATAAAATACACAAAACAATAGAAAAATAATACGTGAATGCACGTTTGATCAAAACAAATTTAAAGTTAATGGGATAAATACACAAACAAAATAATAAAATACACAATACAGAATTTTAAAGAAATAAACAGCACAAATTAATCAATCTTAAAACATCTACAATCACGGCCGTGCGCGTGTCGATATAATTTAAAAACAAAATGAAAAATACTTATAAAACTAACATATAAATATAAAATTCGAAACGATAATTCGGTCCCGTTTAATAAATTTTAAACTTGGGATAAAACAGTACCGTGAAATACGGTCATTAATTAGTTACATTAAAGTTAACTTCGAAACACTTGTAATTTTTAATTAAAAATTCAAAGCTTTTAACACTTAACACGCGTAAATAATATCTTCACGATTAAATAAATGGTGCAACATAAATACCTTGAATTCGTCGTAACTGCAGGAACGTACTTATGGTTAGGTCCGGGATGGCCAAACGAGAAGGTACTCCAAATAATTTCTATGCCGGCGGAAGAATTTCCTTGTTAACACTTAACATAATCCGCACAAATGCGAAGATTGGACACATTACAACCCAACGATTGAATATCCAACTTGAAACTTGCGTTATAATTATGGAAACCGTGAAATTTGCTTAACCCGTAAATTACGAACTTTGAAAAGAAGATAAAAATCAAACTTTTCCACCACTACACTACATTTTCACGGTACCAATTTTTTTTTAACTTCCGCGGTCCGGCATAACGACAGGGTTAACGTACCCTTACCACCCGGTAACCGGTACTTTTAATAGCGACCAACGATCGATTGATAATTATTCTTTTTCAAAAACCAAAACCTCTCATATTTAACACCTCGTCTTCCCACCAAATTCCCTTCGCTTGCGCGGTAACATCTACGTAAAAGAAAGAACATTGAACAAACGAGAAAAACAAAGATGAAAATTATAATTAGTCGCGTGCATTTTAGCACGTAGACCTTGATTCCCACAAGAACGCTGAGACTTGCATAACTGCAGGTGTTTCATGATTGCGCTCAATCAAAGTGTAATTACCAAGAAAAATGTATCAACTTACATTCCACCAAGGAAGTCGTAAATTATATTGAATTGTTATTTTACGAAGATGACTAAGTAGAATCCTAATTCAAAAACAAAACTACGGATCTGTATGCATTTAAAAGAAAATTTCAATAATGATTGAAAACAACTTGAAATATCATTAAACTCAAACCACACAAACAACAAGCAAAACGTTCTCGATGCTAATACTAAATTAATCAATCGACACACAAAAAAAACTTACGGTGTCTTTCACAACGAAATTCAAACGCAGGTCACACCTCCCCTACTTAAACAGGGATTTCTCAAATCACTCTAAAAATAGACAAAACAAAAAAAAAATCAAACGAAAACCCATAACCCAACCCTCACATGGTCACAAAACGACGAGAAAAAAAAAAACGAGACCCAGCCGTTGTGGTTTGACCAAATGACTCCAACCCACCACAACGGAACCACACTGTAGCAGTGGACGCTAAAACTGATTGGTGAAGCCAACCAGGGCAATTAACAAAGCACGACTGAACAAGGTAGTACCCCTGGGCGGGAGGAGAGCGACTACACGGGTGCCGTACCGGCGGTGCCCACAAAAGAGTACTACCCCGTGCCACGGGCCATCAACGTAAAATTATCAAAACAAATATCCAATAAACGGAAAACGTTTAAAAGAGCGTAAAAACGCGTCAGGCACAAGGGGGTGGGTTTTGCAAAGGACTCATGCCCAGTGCTACCCCCAGGTCCTAAAAGAAAAACATTAAAGTAAAACCGCCAAAGCCCACCACGGTAGAGCGACCGAGGTACGCGAGAGGTCCTGACTAGGCTTGGGAATTCGGCCAATAAACCCCAACTTAAGGTTACCTAGACAGTCCCTAACACGATTTGTCCAAGTACATAGCGAAAGAGTCGTCAACAAGAGGCATAAAGGGCGCGGGGCTTCCACGCAGAAGGAAGTCGCTGGACATAAAGAAGAACGAAAGAAGAATGGAAAAGAAAGGATAGAAAGCAGAAGAAGAGAAGAGTCGTCACATCCGGTAAATAAAAAAAAATAAACGTCAAAATCGGTAAAAATGCAACACGGCAGACCTTGGGAAGTGTCTGGCTCGACACGATGTATCCGACATTGACAAAGGAAGAAGGCACGCCATGCGTCACGGGATCGGCATGTTGTGAGATCCTACAACCCATAACGTCGAATCCAAAGCACCTTACCCCTTGACCACTCTCAAAGTCAACTGCGGCAAGTGTCATCACAAAGATAATGTAACTACTAAACGCAAAAATAAAACGAAAACTAAACCTATGGTTCTCGCGATCTCGCAATCATCGAGAACCCCTAACGAAACTAATCGGAAAAACTAAACGATAAGAAGGGTAGCATATGTTTGGGTTCGACACAGATCACTCGATGCTGCACAATAGGAGAGGGCGCGCTGCGCTTCACGAGATCCGCGCATTGCGTTTTTCCCACAACTACTGCCCTCACCGAGCGATGGCACCTAGCCGCAAACACTACAGAAATAAAAGATAAGAACAGACAAGATAGCAGAAGAAAGAAAAATGGAAATAAAAGAACCGTTGTTTAGTCGCCTCTTACGACAAGTGGTGTCCCCACTGTAGAGAAATATTCTTAGTCCGTCTCTACACGGAACCCAAAAACGAAACTAACTAACCTAAATAAACGAACAAGAAACTAAAACAAAAAACAAAATCAAACGGTAAAACCTAAAACTATTTATTCCCAGTCGGGTTTAACTTTAAGTCCTTGGCGTTCCATATGCCTTTTGATGCTCCCGTGTCATCAGACAACTCATAGGTCTGATACGAAACTTTCCGCTTCACGTAGAACGGACCGATAAACTTAGGTGCCAGTTTGGCCGAGAAATATCGAGATGCATCAGAAAGGACATAATTCTTTCGCCACACTGTGTCTCCCACCTCAAAAGGTGCTGGACGACGACGTAAATCGTAATAATGTTTAGCGCGGACATAAGCGGCATTCAAGCGATTCTTAATGTCGACGTAAACTTCTCTAAACGCTGGGCCTCTTTCGGCCAAAAAGGTACGATCAGCAAAAGCTAGATCGTCGATAGTGTCGGAATCGGTAGTTTTTCCATGACGTGATCCGTCGAGACAGATTTCACGTCCGAAATTGGCGAAAAACGGCGTTAAGCCGGTGACTTCATGTACAGCGGTACGAATAGCACATGCTACTTTAGCAAGATATTTATCCCAATGTCGATGGTTGTCTTCGATATATGACGATAACATTGTCTTCATGACTCGGTTGACTCTTTCAGTTGGATTTGCTTGTGGATGATAATTAGCGTTAAAAATAATTTTAGACTTATATGACGAAACCATTTTCGTAAATTCTGAACTACGAAACTGTGTGCCGTTATCACACAAAAGATACTGAGGAACTCCAAACATTAAAAATACATCTTCTTCAAGACGTTTAGTAACTGCTGCTGCAGTAGCGGAACGTAACGGGAAAAATAAAACAAATTTAGAAAAATAATCTGTAACTACAAGAATATACGAATAACCACTCTTAGATCGCGGTAGCGGTCCAACAAGATCGGTAGAAATCAACTGCCAAGGTTTGTCCACAACAGGATGACGGGTCATAAGGCCAGCAGGACGTTTCTGTTCTGGCTTATGCGTGATACAAACTTTACAACCATTGATGTAACGAATGACGTCAGCCTTCATCTTAGGCCAGTAATAAAGCGGAACTATTTGTTCGAGAGTCTTAAAAATACCAAGGTGTCCAGCGGTAGGCTCATCGTGAAACTTTGACAATATTTCAAGTCGTCTAGACTTAGGCACAACTTCTCTCCAATTGTCATTCTCAGAACGAAGATCGGGATAGTCTACGGTAACATGCTTGAATAGCTTTCCGTTACTAATTTTCCACTGTGGAAAAGCGTTAGGTTTTGAACGTACACGTTCCATAAGTTTCGATAACCATTTGTCCGAAGACTTAGGTTCGGTAATGTCACAATCGGTAGTAATGTTGTCGATAGCTGGTACTGAACGAGATAATGCGTCAGGTACGACATGATCCTTTCCTTTACGATGAATGATCGTAAAATCAAATTGCTGAAGTCTAACAGCCCATCGTGCTAGACGACCGGTAGGTTCCTTTAAATTATGTAACCAGACTAATGATGCGTGATCGGTAACTACAGTGAAAGTTGTTCCTTCAAGATAAGGGCGTAATTTTTCAATAGACCAAAGGACAGCCAAACACTCCTTTTCGGTAGTAGAATACTTGCGTTCACATTTTGTGAGCGACCGACTATTGTAACAAATAACACGTTCTTCACCGTCGATAAACTGTGTAAGAACTGAACCAAGACCAAAATCAGAAGCGTCAGTTTGAACTGTAAACGGAACATTGAAATCAGGGCAAGACAAAATAGGTGCGGAAACTAAACAATTCTTAATAATTTGAAAGGCTTCATCACAATCACTAGTCCAATCAAAGCTGGAATTCTTCTTTAACAGAGACGTCAATGGAGCGATAATTGTCGAAAAATTTGGTACAAATCGGCGATACCACGAGGCCATGCCTATAATTCTTCTAACTTCAGCGACACCAGTGGGAACTGGAATACGCAAAATTGCATCAACCTTTTCCGGGTCAACCGACAAACCAGTAGAATTTACGATAAAACCAAGATACTTAAGTTCAGGTTTACAAAAATGACATTTGTCTTTACTTAGCATCAAATTAGCCTCTCTAAGGCGACGAAGAACTTCAGTTAACACTTCCATGTGTTTCTCGAAGGAAGGAGCGCAAATAATGACGTCATCTAAATAAACAAAAACGTAAGGCTCTAATTCGGGACCTAAAACTCGATCAATCAACCTCTGCCAAGAAGCTGGTGCGTTAGCTAAACCAAACGGTAAGCGCGTGAATTGGAATAGCCCACGGTTCGGAACTGTAAAAGCGGTATACTGCTTAGACTCTTCGCTTAAAGGAATCTGCCAATAAGCGGACTTAATGTCGAGAGATGAAATAAACTTAGCGTCACGAAGACGATCCAAAATAGACGAAACGTAAGGTAAAGGATAAGCGTCCTTTTCGGTAACTTTGTTGACTTTTCTAAAGTCCACGCAAAAACGATACGAGTTGTCCTTCTTCTTTACCAATAAGATCGGGCTCGACCAAGCGCTGTTTGATTTTTCTACAACGCCTAACTTCAACATTTTCTCTAACTCCAGATCGATTTGTTTCTGGATAAACGGCGAAACTCGGTAATACCGTTGCTTAATTGGTTCGGAAGTAGTTTTGATCTGATGTTCGATCAAGTTGGTGCATCCAAAATTTTCATTCGAAGAAGAAAAATGATTACTAACTAAATTGTCTAACTGATTGAGCTGTTCTGAGGAAAGATCGAGACGAGACTTAATAACTGAATCTTTATCTTCCAATTGTGAAATGGTGTCCATATTTTCGAAACGCCACTCACCTTTTCTAAGATCAGGAACGATACCTGCTTGTTTCCAAAAATCAACGCCTAAAATTAAATTATGCGGAACGTCAGGAACAACTAAAACTTCCAAAACAACAATTTTTCCTTTAATTTCGATTGGGACGAGAAGTGAACCTAAACTTTGTACTGATTTACCATTAGCTACAATACAATTAACTTTAACTGACTTATTTAACTTCAAACCTAACTGACTAAAAATTTCCCAACCCTTAGAACCAACAATAGTGCGAGAAGCGCCACTATCTAATAAACTTAAAATTTCGTGACCAAAACTTTAACGTAGACAAAAGGTCTTTCGTCAGACTCAGCAGACTCTAAAACATAATCTAACACGACTTTATTCTTAACAAAACTCTTTTTCTTCGAAGAATGTAAACTATTAAAATAGACAGCCGATTTAACTTTAACCTCTGACGTCACTAAACGGCTTCTTAGTACGTCCTTTACTCGTTTCCCGAACACTTAGAACAAGTGCGGACCGTAACGTTAGATTTTCCACAACGATAACAAAATAAACCTTTCTTAGGTTCTTTGCAAGAAGCAGCTCGATGGTTTGGCTTCCTACAATTCCAACATAATTGCGGACTACTTCGATTAGAAGAAGCAGGCGCATTAACGATAGCTAACCTTCGTGAAGAAGGTGCGATACTAGAAGACGGTAGTCGTAAATTTTGTCTAACAGGTGGTGTAGATTTTTCACCACTACTAACGTTATTTGAAGAACGAGAAACGGCAATGTCCTTAACTTGAGATGTTACATAAGCGAGATCAGGCTCCATGTCCTGCTTTCTACGAGATGGAGGCGTGTAAGCTTCAATAGCTTGCATGCGGTCCTCGATAATACGACCAAATTTAATTAACTCCTCAATTGAAGTAACTGACGACAAACCAAGCTGAGTTTGATAAACGGGAGAAATATTTCTTAATAAAATCTTTAACTGCTTTTCTTCAGAAAAAGGCTCATCGAGACGTGAAAACATGTTGCGAATAATTGCAACGTAAATACCCATAGGTTCATCATTAGCTTGAGTGCGACGCTTAATTTCTTCAATAAGTCGTTCGTCATAATCGGTAGGCTGGAATTGTTCGCGTAAAAACTTAACTAAATCTTCCCAAGAATTAACTGAATTACGAATGGATCTAACAAAAATCAATGCATGACCTGTAAAAAGATCAGTACACTCCAAAAATAACTGATGACTTGAAACGTTACGCGATAATTGAAGTTCGGCAACTCGTTCTAAAAATGCATTCAATGAAATTGACTTCGCATCACCAGAAAACTTTAAGTTCCATTTTGAAACTGAAACACTCTTAACATGACTAACAAAATTTTGACTAACAGCAGAAGACGTCGGTAAAGCGGTATCAACTACTAAAGAAGGCTGAACGACAGGTTCGATGACTTCATCGGCGGAAGTAGACGGATTTGAAACAACAATTTGCTTATCCAAAAGTTCATACTGCGAAATTAAAACAACTAAATCTTTTAAAAACTCATCTTTAACTTGAGAATCGTCACCTTGAACAGGAATTGAATTGCCAATACGGTTTAACAAATATTTAATTTTGGTTTCAATTGTAGAAGAAATTTTTGTAGTCGGAGTAATTTTCAATGAATCTATTAATTTTCTAAGCTCATCGATACCTTCTCTAATCGCTAATTTATCTGCATTAAAATCGAACGGATACACGGGACGAGATATTTTTCCGGTGGCTTCTTCAATAAGAAAATTCTTGAGTAAACCTCGTAATACGACAACACCTAAAGATGCATCACCACCTCTAATCAAAATTTCATAACGTAATTCGTTATGCGATAAACGATCAACAATCAATTTGTAACCCATTTTAAAATGTAATTACAAAACGGTAAAATCTTCCAAAAATCACGAAACTTAACAGGCAAACTAAAATTCGAAAAAGGCCACACGCTGGAGACGCCAAATTATTTATGTTACATGCCAAAATTAACACAAAGTCACTGCCTGCAATGTAGTAACATAAACGGGGTGTGCCACTAGCTCAATGGAGAAGGGGTGGGTTTTATTTAAAAGTTTCGTGATCGAAATGGAATTCACTGGACGAAAACACAAAATCGATAAATAATAATGTCGAAATCAAAGGGCGCCAGGAAAGAGTAAAGCTTAATGGACTAATGACCCTTGCCAACCATAAGTCCGCTTCTGTAGTATACACCCCCAACGGACTTACCTTAGAGGGTGCATTTGCTAAAATCTAAAATAAACTAATAAAGTTACACACGCGGAGGCCGACGGAATTAAAAGCTCTTTACAATTTAACAATTTAACATTTATTTGAACAAAATAAAACAAAATGAATAAAATAATAAAATAATTGAATTGAGATTATCAAAATAAAATACACAAAACAATAGAAAAATAATACGTGAATGCACGTTTGATCAAAACAAATTTAAAGTTAATGGGATAAATACACAAACAAAATAATAAAATACACAATACAGAATTTTAAAGAAATAAACAGCACAAATTAATCAATCTTAAAACATCTACAATCACGGCCGTGCGCGTGTCGATATAATTTAAAAACAAAATGAAAAATACTTATAAAACTAACATATAAATATAAAATTCGAAACGATAATTCGGTCCCGTTTAATAAATTTTAAACTTGGGATAAAACAGTACCGTGAAATACGGTCATTAATTAGTTACATTAAAGTTAACTTCGAAACACTTGTAATTTTTAATTGAAAATTCAAAGCTTTTAACACTTAACACGCGTAAATAATATCTTCACGATTAAATAAATGGTGCAACATAAATACCTTGAATTCGTCGTAACTGCAGGAACGTACTTATGGTTAGGTCCGGGATGGCCAAACGAGAAGGTACTCCAAATAATTTCTATGCCGGCGGAAGAATTTCCTTGTTAACACTTAACATAATCCGCACAAATGCGAAGATTGGACACATTACAACCCAACGATTGAATATCCAACTTGAAACTTGCGTTATAATTATGGAAACCGTGAAATTTGCTTAACCCGTAAATTACGAACTTTGAAAAGAAGATAAAAATCAAACTTTTCCACCACTACACTACATTTTCACGGTACCAATTTTCTTTTTAACTTCCGCGGTACGGCATGACGACAGGGTTAACGTACCCTTACCACCCGGTAACCGGTAATTTAAATTGCGACCAACGATCGATTGATGATTATTCTTTTTCAAAAACCAAAACCTCTCATATTTAACACCTCGTCTTCCCACCAAATTCCCTTCGCTTGCGCGGTAACATCTACGTAAAAGAAAGAACATTGAACAAACGAGAAAAACAAAGATGAAAATTATAATTAGTCGCGTGCATTTTAGCACGTAGACCTTGATTCCCACAAGAACGCTGAGACTTGCATAACTGCAGGTGTTTCATGATTGCGCTCAATCAAAGTGTAATTACCAAGAAAAATGTATCAACTTACATTCCACCAAGGAAGTCGTAAATTATATTGAATTGTTATTTTACGAAGATGACTAAGTAGAATCCTAATTCAAAAACAAAACTACGGATCTGTATGCATTTAAAAGAAAATTTCAATAATGATTGAAAACAACTTGAAATATCATTAAACTCAAACCACACAAACAACAAGCAAAACGTTCTCGATGCTAATACTAAATTAATCAATCGAAACACAAAAAAAAACTTACGGTGTCTTTCACAACGAAATTCAAACGCAGGTCACACCCTTCTCCTCATGTCATCGTCTAAATAAATGTTTGTACCTCTTAACCTTCTTTTTTGCTTCCATACATCTAACTTATCCTCAAATGTACCTATCCTTACTAACATTACACGCTCTGCTAGCTTTCTAGTTTCTACCACTGTTTTCTCTATATTTCATTACTTCTTCATCCAATTTTCCACTTGCTCCTTTTGCTCCTTCTTTCCATCTTTTACTTTCATACCTCTTATGATTATGTTTGTTCTCCGTTTTTCCCAGATTCTCTCTATCTTCTCCAATCTGGCCTCCAACTTTCTATACTTCTTTCCCATTTTTTCAAATTTCCTCTTCTATTCTTCAGTTGTCTTTCTTAATTCTTCTTTCATCTTCTTTACCTCCTTATTATTCTTTTCCAACTTCTTACCCATCTTAATTTGTTCCTCTCTTATACTCTTTATCTCCTTTAACAGTTCTTTACACATTTCTACTAACTCACCATCTTTTCTCTCTTTTCCTTCCGCTACCGGTGCTTTCCTTACTTTGGTGCTCATTCTAAACACCTCCTCCACCGTAGCTTGCCTTTTTTTCCTTCTGACCACCCTTCCTCGGAATCCGACATAATTTCCCTTCTCCTCTTATTGTTACACTACTTAACTGTCTACCCTTTCTGATTAACGAAATGTTAATTTTATTAAAATCACCAAAAAATTCCACGTATTTTATGAATACAAATGCAATATATAAACGCCGGAAAATCCACGCTGATTATTATATTATCTTATCCGCACGCCGCACCTTATTTCGTTATCAAAACGACTACGTTATAAATGCACTACTGCGTTTGTCAACCTTTAAATTTTTACTTAAGTTTTAATACCGTTTAAACGCGTTATTTTAGATTTATTCCATTTACATATTTACACAACCTTCCTCTTTCACCGCCTAAACGTAACTCAAACCTTGCAAGCCAGATATGGTAGTGTCGTCAATTTGGGGTAACGGGTAACTATCTTTCTTGGTGACTTTATTGAGGTGTCTACAATCGACACAAAATCTTGTTGACCTATCCTTTTTCTTCACCAAAATTATTAGAGATGCTCACGGACTGTTAGATGGTTTGATCACACTGTGAGTTTCTATTTTGGCGATTATCTTTTCGGCTTCTTCTCGCTTAGCCAAGGAAAACCGTTTCGGATGTTGTCGGATTGATTGAGCATCGCCAGTATTGATTTTATGTTTCACAACGTCAGATCTTCTTTCAGAGTTATCATCTATTGCAAACACGTCGTGGTAGTGCTGGAATAGTTCTTTGACTTCACTGCGCTCGCGTTGGTCAAGATTTTGACACGCTGAAGTCATTTCCACTGTTAATGACATTTTTTCGCCGATGGATTTTTAACAAAGTTTGCACATTTCAAAATGTGAGACGTAGATTGTCCTATCACAGTATTATTCCTTAAAGTTACCCGGTTTGGACTGGTATTCATGATTCTAACTGGTATTACGTTTTTGACTTTCACCAAAGCTTTATCAACTAGTAGTCCTTGGGTGAATATTTTATTTTTGGTTGGTTCTATGCTAAGAATGGAACCTTCCCGGACCCGGAGATTTTCATCCCGACGTCTAATCACAACGCTCTCAGTTTGTCCCGGTAAAATATCTTGTGCTAGAACAACCCTTACCTTTTTATCTATCGACAAATGAAATTTTTTTTGTTTGAGAAATGTAGAAAAATAATGTCCGCGGTAACTTTTGTTTAAATAAACCAGCATTTGTTTATATTAAAAACACGTTTACTTGCAACGCCGTATTTATTTTTCACTAGCACGTGCATTTTATTTATTCATCTTAGCACACACGTTAATCACTTATTTATTTAAACCGACAACGTCTTCTTAATACTTCCGACTGAATTAAAAAACTGACGTCAGCTTCTTTTGAATACTTTTCATATACTTCTGTTGTTTGTGTCTAGAATGTTCAACATCTTTCGGTTATTGTCTCGAAGTTGACAGTTGGTTCTAGAACGGTTCTGTTGATTAATTGAAACAAATACTTAACAACCTACTAATAAATTAACGTTAACAAATAAAACAAAAAAGTACAGTCTGCTACAAAATAATGAAAACATGAAGAAAAAGTACATGTCAAAGCATGACGTAATTGACACACATAGAGGCGAATAATTATTCAAATTTTTCTCACATAAACTTGAAATTAGAATTAGAAAAAAAGAATACTAGCAATCGAAAGAAAACCACAACTACTACAAATAACTTAAACTTATAAAATTTACTTTAGAGAATTTTATTTGAAGTTTTCATTTTCTAGTAGTCATAGGAGGTACAATGATCCTTTGGTAGCATTACATCGATTTATTTTAGAAAAAAGTACTATTTCTAAATTTTCAATTTTTCGTTTACTTTAACTGCTTATCGAAGCTGACAAACATTTCCAAAAAAATGTACTATACTGCAGACATAAACTCATTATGTTCAGCAAATAAAAACTTTTTATAAGTAAACTTTTGTAAAAGTAGTTGCGAAACATCGTAAAAACGCAATGAAATTATGAAACGTACATCTAGAGCAAATTTTTTAATTTAAAGATCTATTTTAAACCCAAAAACCACGACACGGCAAAAGATAGGTTAATTACGACAGTGCAACGAATTGCTCTGTTGCCACGTTTAAAAAAAAATATTTTAATATGAATAATGCGATTCATTACTTATTCAAATGTAGAATGAGAAACTTTATTACACGTATTGGAATCGATCGAAAATTCAGTTTGAAACGTAGAAAAGAATGACAAATTCAATTACAATTGCGCAACGTTTCTACATAAAAGCACCACCTTGTCTAATGAATACTTTATTTATTTATGGAATAAATTTGATTGAAGAGTTTTTTTTCAATCACCGAAACTTGTCTACTGCAAACTGTTTCGAGTGAGCGTGAAAGTGTAAGCGCATGCTTAGGTTATTTCACTTTGTATTGATTCTCTCGTGATATGAAAAATTGCATCTTTGGCTTTAATTTCATACAGACTTGCACTTCGTCGTTTGGGCGAGATTAGAAAAAATCTTTGTACCAATTCCAAAAAAAAAATGCAACACGGTATATAAAAACACCTTTAAATTAAGTCTTCAAAAAATAAATAAAAAAGATTGTGAAAGGTTTTAAATTATGTTTGAACAATGCGAAGCAACGTTGAGGTGAAATGACATACAATGAATATTAGACGTGCATATAAATACTCATTTTTTGTTGTGTACTTTTCTTTTATGATAAATGACAGGGCAAATATTACGATCTCTAAAGAAAGACGTTGATAAAAAGGCTTATATATTTTTGTGACTTTAGTATCTTTTTAGTGCGTTTTTTTCCTTTACTGTTGTAACGAATTGTTCAATTACTTTGTTTTCTTAAATTTTTGTGTTGTACTGTATTTATTACATTTGATAGTATTAATTATCGTATAGGTATTTAAAAATGTTTTTTATAACTTTTACTAGCGAGTGTAGTAACATTTTTCTTGCGACTACATCCCGAATTACTACATTAATCTGTATGCTAAACTAGGTGAGGGTAACTAGATATAATAAACAGTCTAGCTTAAAACTTCTCCAAAAAAAAAAGCGACGACTAACACAGTTGTTCCCGGAGAGTGAGTCGCAGGCTTTGTGATGCCAGATTATAAATTAAAACTAAAATGGTACCAAAACGATAAAAAACTGAATTAGGGAGATATCGTTTAACTCGACCCGCAACTGGAAAAGAACAAATAACACGACAGAAAAAATAACACAAAATATACATTTATTTTTACACAGAAGCAGTTGAAGAGGACGAAGACAGTACATAACTATAATTATATAAACATTGCAAATAATATTATATGGGTTGATATCACAGTCTAAGTATAAGTTACGCCATCGACTGGGCAACACGTCGCACATCAAAGCGACCTAATCGGCTTATCTAACAGAACAGCCAAAAGTCAAAATCTTAGAGCCAAGAAAACAGATTAGAACTTACGACGCTTGCGACGCCTGTGAAAATGAGGGAAACGGTTAATAGAAGGAAACAACGAAGCACAACCAGAAATGTTGAAACGGGAAGGTGTTGAAAAGAGAGAACTAGATTTTGCATCCGTAAACCGACTACAAACTTTAGAAATATCTGCAAAAGTTTGTCGAGTTAATTGAGAAGGAATAGACGATGTAGAGCCAGCAGTAGCACGATCCCATTGTTGATCTCAACTAAGCGCATTCTGCGACCGATTAACCGGACAATAGCGGACGTACTCTACTACTTTAGGTATCATATAAACCCAATAAAAACGATGCCAAAAAAAGTAACGTCTTGGCAACATTGCGATGACCAAAAGTAAAGTGGACGTGATGATCGTGAATAATTGGATTACGTTGCTCGTTCAGAACGACTAGCTTCCACAAATGCTTATCGTCAGGAGAAACCCGTATTTGTTTTAACAGAAAACCTTGCGCTACTAACCAAGAAGAAAATTGACGAGGAGACGCTAACACCTTACCCACTAACTGGTTATACCATTGTTCTTTAGTAGGACAGGTAATGCCTGAAACCGAATACAAACCAGTCGACAAATCAGAAAAAGAAGAAACCAAACGTAAAGGTAGCATCTTTAGAAGTACACGAACACGATTATTAGATTTAGAAGTAGATATCGAAGGAGAAGGAAAAGAAATATCTAGAGAACAGGTAACCGGAGTAGACAACAGCTGACTATCATAGTGTTCACATGCGTTAACCAAAGTTGTCTCAAAAGTTGTAGGCGTAGGTGGTTTATACTCGTCTATGGAAGCCTTAGATTGAGCGAGTTCTCTTCCATACGTCACTAATTCTTTAAAAGTAGAAATCGACATTAACTCAAGCCCTGCCTGATAAAACGGAGTTAGATTAAGACGCACGATTTTAAGTTGTGTGTGATAAGGGACCGGTTCTAACAGTTATAAGAAGAGGTACCGCATGATGGTAACGTACATCCCAATAGATTCGTTAGCTTCCGAATTGTCTCCATTAAGCGATCGTCATAATCTACCGGAAAAAATTTCGATTTCAACAGCGCAGCAACATCCTTCCAAGAACGCACAAAAAAAGTTCGGTTCGGTCTAAAAGTCAAAACCTCAAAAGCTGAAAGAAAAAGGTGATGCTGGAACCACTACGAGACAAGTACAATTCGTCAATCCGAAGAAGAAATTTTATAAGCAAATTCTCCAAGTAAATTTTCAAATCAGAGTTCAATGAAGTAAGGAGTGGTGGTTCTTTGTCTGAGTAATACATATCTAAAACAATAAAAATGAAAACAATAAACTGATCAAAGTAGTAAATCAAAGCAGAAGTCTGACAACACGCGTCTGACCAGAAACCCAATTAAATTAAAAGTAGGTAAATAACTAATGTAAAGTCAAACTAAAGCACTAAAATCAAAAAAGTAAAAGTTACTGAAGTAGCTCCGACGTTGATTCTTACAACAATACTTAAAAAAGCAAAGTAAATCTTTGAGTAAATCCAACCCATTAAAGACAAATAAAAGGTACAAGAATCAATAAAACTAAAAGAAATTATAATTGCACAAATAAAATCAAGCCATACGTTGGGCGCCAAATTTGTTACGCTGGTTTTCGTGTAACAAAAAAAAATAAGGACGGCTAACACAGTTGTTCCTGGAGAATGAATCGCAGACTTTGTGAGGCTAGATTATTAATTAAATCTAAAAAGACGCCAAAACGATGAAAGATTAAATTTGGGAGATATCGTTTAACTCTACCCGCAACTGGAAAAGTACAAATAAACGGCAGAAGTGATAACACAGAATATATATTTATTTTATCACATAAGCTGTTGAAAAGAACGAAGACAGTACATACGTATAGTTATATAAACGTTGCAAACAATATTACATGGGTTAATATCACAGACCAAGTATAAGTTACGCCCTCGACTAGCAACACGTCGCACATCAAAGCGACCAAATTGGTCTAACTTATACATTTAATGAAGAAATGACTTTATTTTCTTAAGTTAATTTACAAGAATACCAAAAAAGTCTAGAGAATCAAAGCGCACTAGATAGTATGTGACTCAAAAAAAGTTTTAACGTTAATTGTGATTACAACCTAGTACGTACTTATGGCCATTCTAACAATCGACATGACCAACGAAGTAGTACTTGTATAAATAGAAAATGCAATACTTACAGTTGTGTAATATCCAGTAGGGGATTAGTTAATTCCGTATCAGTATGACCTAAAACGTAATATGAAATATGATACAAAAACGTACATACGGCGTTATTACAAGTATATCATGTCTTTAATTCATACGATAAATGAAGTAAATAAGTGCGCCAAGCTTTCCTCTAATTAATTTCGCACTTGTGTAGATATTTCTTCCAATAAAATTGTATTTAACCCTAAATCTTCAGCAACGTGACGTCATGAAAACTTTCCAAAAATCATAGGTGTTTTATCATTGCCATCGATAAGGTTCACAGGTGGAGGGGTGGCGACCCAATCAGGTACAAAATCCATTTGCATTATCACGTGAAATCGCAGTTGGGCACAGACACTGCCAAAACGGAGGTCCGTGTTGCACAAGACGTTACCGGAAGAAGAATGAAAATCGCGTTTTTACACATTTGACAATCGACCACAAAAAGTAGGCGTGTCGAAAACAAATTTTATACTCGAAAAATTTTAACCTACCAACCTTTTAACATAACAATGTTGATTTCGGGTATGTTCGTATTCGGCTTGCAAATTGCTCAACAAACCGTTTATTTCATCTACGATTTGTGCGGAAACCGCCTGCTTTGATTGTGGTGTATGCTTAACCAACTGTTTTTTTTATCAGCATATCTTGTTGATAGCCAAATTCTACAAATAGTTGTTGTCGCTCACATCTATAAAAAATATCACAGAAATTAACGTTTTGTTGAGCAGTTTGCAAACAAAATACGCAACTAACAAGATTTTACGATCGAATACGAACATACACAAAATGTTACAACTGGAACTCTCTCAAACGCTTCTGACGATAATATGAATTTCTTCAGTTATCTTTTGCCCCCTTCTCACCATTTTCTGTAACCTCAAACTTACCCGATCTTATCCGATTACTCAAGCTTACACGAAATTTAAACAAAAAAGATACTTTGATTCTTTAGATTGAGAGTTAAAGAAAAGAATGAACACTTGATTCTTCATAAAAACATTAGTTTAAAAGTCTAGAAATAGGCCTTAAAAATTGGTTAGGATTACAGAAGTGCGACCAATGGCAAGCACACAAAATATGAATCTAAAAAATAAAAATCCACAGATAAAACAATTATAATTTTTGCAATATGTACTGCATTAAAAGTAGAAGCCGTAGTCTCCGAAGTCTAACATGTAATTTTTTTGTGTGAACTCAGGTGCATAAGGTGCATTTCCAATCGACGGATAAGGTATCGTTTTTTATCAAAAAAGTAAGAAACCGTTGTTCGCATTTGAACAACATTCAAATTATTGCAAATCTGCAGTAGCATAAGTGGCGTTTTTGAGGTGCCCCAACTGACTTGCACTTTGCTTCATCTAATCTTAAATGCAACTCTTTTTCACAGCTTAGCTGTAAAGTTTTTCAAATAACTCTAAATTTTTCTGTTTTTAAACCATACTCTAAATTTTGGCAAAGAGATTAGTGGATAAACAAACTTTCCTCGGATGTAACTTGTACCATACAATTTCAACGGAATTCAAACAAAAATAAAAAAAACCCTTTATATGCCAAATTATTCTGGATTTTATTTGAAAACAATTATTATTTTACTTTTAGTCGAGTACAATTATTCAGCCTTCAGCTTATTTTGAATTTGAGTATTTACTGGTTATACAAAGATGAAAAACCAGATTCTAAAGTTCATAGAAGTGATTTAAGAAGTCTCCGTATATAAAGTAGTATACACAGCTGGTTAAGCTCGACTCTGATTGGGCTACGGCCGAAAAGAGGCGTTTTTGATAAAAAAGAAATGAGTGAAAACCAAAGAGGGGATAACTCAAAACCATGATTATCATTAAAGTTATTGGAGTGTTTGATGATTTCTATGCTCTCTCAGATTTTCCTATTGACGAAGAATGGAAATTTTGCAACCACCAAAACGTTATCAAAATCTATATTGTGAGCTGTAGTAAAATAATGTTTAGCAACCGCAGAATTAAAAATATGCCCTTTTCTTATATAACGATTACGTTTAGAAATGCGTGTAATGACGGAACGATCGGTTTTGCCAATGTAAACGAAACCACATGAACAAAAAATTTGGTATACACCTTGAAATGAAAGTGTAGGAAATTTGTCTTTGGGAAAAGGAAGAATCTGATAGATGTCTGCCGAGTTGAATATGGATTTAATTCCGTTCTTACGAAGAAGATGACAGAGTTCCGTGTCTAGATTATCAAGTTGGCAATAGAAAAAGCGCGACGAACCGAAGGTTTAATAACGAAGTATGAAGGTATCTGTCTGTATAGGTAGGTTTGCAATAAACAGAATGACCCAGCGCAGCGTAAGCGGATGATAAGCATTTATCAATAACAGGAACCAAACTCAAGTCCTTGCAATGTTAAGACAGAATCTGTTCGATAATAATAAGCCAATTCTTAACAGGAACTTTGGTAAAAAGTAAAGTGATATCAAAACTCACAAGAATATTTTGGGGTTCAAGTTTTATAGTTTCTAAATGTTGAGTAAAATTTTGAGAGTTGAGGATGTGAGAAAAGGTTTTATCTGTGAACTTGCAAAAAGTGTGGAACAGAAACTTGGTTCGCTTGTAGATAGGAGATTGGATAGTACTCACGATAGGTCGAAAGAGAATACGTTGCTTGTGAATTTTGAGAAGTTCGTATAGACAAGGTAGTTTGGAGTCTGAAAGGGTAAATCGACGTTTAATTTTTGGAGGTAGGTTGGAAGATTTGATGATTTGGCTGATCTCACGTTCAATCTTCAAAGTGAGATTACTAGTTAGAAGAGCCTACGTTTCCTTAGACAAAATAAAATAGATTTTTGTAGCATAATCAATTTGGTTTAAAACGATAGTAGCGTTGCTTTTGTCGGCTAGAAGAACAATAATATAGCGGTTCCTACAACAACTTTTTAGGGCTAACTTCTCCGTATTGAAATGTTGGATTTAGGAACTTTAGATGATTCAAAGATCATCTAAACAATCAACACCTAGATGTCAAATTTACTATAGAAAATTAAACTAATGGTTCTCTCTTATTCCTTGACGTTCTTGTGACTCGTAAACTCAACGGACTTCTGAACCATTCTGTTTATGGCAGATCCACCTATACGGACAGATACTTTTATGCTTCGTCTCATTATCATCTTGCACTGAAACTTTCTGTTATTTAATATTTACTTCAAAGCGTGTTTTCTATTTCCCAACCAAAAAATCTAGACTCGGTACTCTGTCATCTTACTAGAACCTTAGCGAACAATGATTATATGAAGTGAGATATTCAAACAATTATTAATCGTCGTCTACATTTACGATTTTAGTTTTATTAATTGTATTAAGCTTTTAGCTACTTTTAGTGTACTTAATATCATTAATATTTTATTTTTAGTCGAGTATAATTATTCAGCCTTCAGCTTATTATAAACTTGAGTATTTACTGGTTACGTTGACTGGAACCTAACGAGTAACCTTAAAAGTTGTTCGTATTTAAAGCAGTTATATGTTATGTGACGCTTACTCCGGATTGCACTGCTTAGCTGTAATAAAAAGCTAATGAACGGAACGGTTCTCGGGCGCTAGATTTGTTCGAGGAGTTTACTCTCCTGTTCGACGGCACTGTCCGGGTAACTACAGTGAAGACACGGTTGTCCAGTGCTTCAAACGGACCTAAAAGCGGAGCGAGACGACAGAAATAAAATACACAATAGCAAATCAAAATAACTTTATTTATTCTCAAAATCAACAGCGAACGGTACAGAAGCGACGGCCACAACCAAGCAAGCGGAAGGTGATCTATAAACCAATGAGTGATTAGCGTGCGTTCGACAAGCGGTGACGTCGGTGACTAAGCGAGCAAGCATGCACTAAGGTAGCAACCTCCGTTGGTTGGATCGGTAGACGGGGTTTACTTGGATTCGTACTGGAGAAGGAGGCGGAGGGATTTGGGCACGGTACTGGTAGGCGTATCCGCAGGCCAAAGCCAAACACTACGGAGACGACGTGTTGACGGCGTATCCGCAGGCCAAAGCCAAACACTACGAATACGACGCTCGATAATAGATGGCTGAAGGCGTATCCGCAGGCCAAAGCCAAACACTACGGATACGACGTGGTGACGGCGTATTCGCAGGCCAAAGCCAAACACTACGAATACGACGCCCGGTAAAGGATAGAGTAGGGAAGAGCAGACAAGGAGGGGAGCGGTATCTCTCCCGGAGGTCCGGTTAATAAAAGCAAAACGGCTTACCCTAAACTCCAGCTGGTGCACTAAAACCCCGGAATCTTCTTCGATGCGAGCTCCAACTGGAACTGGCGTTCCTGCTTCGGGGTTCCGCTTTTATTTGTGACTCCGGAAGTGGGAGAACGGTTCAAGCGGGGATAACATGCGCTCTGACGGATGAAGCGCCGGTAAGCGGGGATAGCGCAAGCTTAGTTGCGCGTTCGATACTAGCGGAAATTCCCTATTTATTTACACGGGTACGGAAACTTAATTAACTTAATTAATAATATACGATTCTTAATAATAATAATTAAACAACGGTTTCCTAAACAACAAAACAAAATCAATCAAACATAACGTTCTATATTTTAACTTAATTTAAGTAACGGTTCGTTACAGTTAATTTAAATCGGCAAATGCAAGCTTGCACTCTTCAAATGCGTCGAGGGTATATTATTACGCAAAAGACTTCCACGTCTAGAAGTAAATTTTACGTTACTTATAATAATTTAAACTATCACGTTTTGTTATTCAAAAATTTAATTATTCCAACTGTATGTACGTGTTATTGTTTGATCGATTTTGCCTTTATGTGACTGAATTTGGTTCGTGATTAATTTTCTCTAAAATTTACTAGATTCTTATCTATTGGAAAATATACAATTAATTTGTTACGATCTCTCAATAGTGAGTTTGTAGGTACTCTTGGTGTCTCCGAACCAAAAATTCTACCGGTACGTTAAGAGTGGCGCACTCTATACGGTGCACTCGGCTGGGCAAAACAATCGATGTCAGTACATACTGATAGACTTTCACAAAATGCAACAAAAACAATTTTGAGAATATGCTGGGCGTATAGAACAACAACGTATAAAGCCGTCGGAGTGTTAAAAAAAAGAAAGTCAAAAGTATCAAAAAAAGGTGAACGTACGATCAGAAGTGAAATATTAGATGATTGGTAAAAGCAATAAATGAGTGAAACAAGAAGCACGTGAATCAGAAGTTTACACATAAATGACTAAAAGAACAAGAACAGAAGCGCTGACCAAAATTTGTTGTTACCAATTTTGCAATCCTCCACTTCACTGTTGTTATTTTCAAACGTAAGTACTTTTCTTTTATTTAATTTTACGAAGTTGTTATTACGTTTTCAGTGATTTGATAAAAATTTATTACAAGTTTTGTTTCAGCTTTCTTGGTATTAAACTGCTTGCAGGTACGACAGCAAACACCGTTATTTTCCGTTTTGCTAATTTAAAGCCATTTTAGCAAACTGATAAAAGCGTAAAGTCTTTCTTTCAAGCACAGCTACAGAAAGTAAAAACATTTATTCGTTGTAATGAGATCTTTAGTGGATCATTTAGAACCCGGTACAGTTCAAGTAAGGTTGATGACATCAGGGGTTACGCCCAAACGAAGATTTGATTTCGAATACCTGTCGCTAACTGTAAAATTTCTATGTTTTTTACTACTCTACATCTCCAACTTTATTAAATGTATTCATTTTGCAACTGTGCTATGTATTTATGTGCACTTTTTTAGTTTACGCCTTCAGCTTTATTAATTATGTTAAGCCTTCAGCTACTTTAAATATAACGAAAATCATTATTAATATTTTACTTTTAGTAGAGTATAATTATTCAACTGTCAGCTTGTTTTAAATTTGACTATTTATTCATTACGTTGACTTGAACCGAACGAGTAACCTTAGAAATTAATCGTACTCAAGGCCGGTAGTGGCTAATTTATATAGACAAATGCAAACTTGCACTGTTGAAAGTGTTGGGAGTATATTACTGAAGTAGCAATTATTACTACCTGCTACGCTAAGAAACTCTAAGTCTAGGTATAAGACTTACGTTACTGATAATAATTTGAACGATCACGTTTTGCTATTCAAGAACTTAATCATTGCGACTGTAGGTACGTGTTATTGAATGATAGATTTTGCCTTTATGTGACTAAATTTTGTTATTCATTGATTTCGTCTCGAATTTACTGAATTTTAATCTATTGGAAAATAAACAACCAATACAATATTTAGTTTAATTTACGCACATTGGCATCACGTTGGATTCATCCGTGTTATTTGGTTCACATGTCAGAACGGTGAGAGCTAAAGCGAAAACTATGACGACGGCTTTAAATAGATATATAAGCAGTTCAGAGAGTGCAAACTTGGAGTTTTATGTCCAACCGTTCACTCGATGGTTTGTTACGTGTCGTTAGTAATAAATTTTCACAAAATTTTTAGTATCGCACTGTAAGTGAGTGCGCCACTGGCAATATGATATCTTGAAAACGTCTTGTTTTGTACCATTTTTGCTTTCGAAATCTGCTGTAAGTAGGTTAAATTGTTCGGAACTTTCACCGTTCAAACGTAAATACTTTATTTATTTAATTATACGTCGTCGTTACTATTACGCTTTTAGCGAATGAAATGGGTTTAATTGGAAGTTTAGTTTA
This sequence comes from Aquatica leii, assembly GCA_035610365.1. NCBI lineage: Eukaryota > Metazoa > Arthropoda > Insecta > Coleoptera > Lampyridae > Aquatica > Aquatica leii. The sequence goes on from CM069438.1 coordinate 15,572,201, forward strand.
ATTTTCTCGCTATTAAACTGCTTGTATGTATAATAACAGTCACAGATATTTTTTTTAATGATTTAAAGTCATTTCGGTAAGTTGGCGGAGGCTTAAAGTTTTTCTCTCAATCACAGTTACAGAAATTAAAAGCATTATTTCTTTGTTATGAAATCTAATACTTTATGGACTATTTAGCACCCGGTGTAATTAAAGTGAGGTTAATGACATCAGAGGATACACTTAAAGTAAATTTTATCTTCTTAAAGCTGTCGCTAACTGTAAAGTTTCTGTGTTTGATTACTTTACGCCTCCAGCGTTATTAGCTTTATTAATTTTGCAGCTATGTTACGTACTTATCTGTATTTCTTTATTTGCGTCTTCAGTTTTATTAATTGTATTAGGCATTCAGCTACTTTTAGTGTATCTAAGGTTATTATTACTTTATTTTTAGTGCAGTATAATTATTCAGCCTTCAGCTTATTACAAACTTGAGTATGTACTGGTTACGTTGACTTGAACCAAACGAGTAACCTTAAAAATTGTATATACAAGACGGTAGTGGCTAATCTAAATTGGTAAATGCAAGCTTGCATTTTTAAAAAATGTCGGAAATATGTTACCCAAAGAGCAATTATTACTACCTGCTGCGCTAACAAACTGTAAGTCTAGGGGTAAGTGTACTTATAGAAGTTTGAACGATCTCTCGCTATTCGAGAACTTAATTATTGCGACTGTACGTACATGTTAATGTTTGATCAACTTTGCTTTTATGTGAAATATACAACCAATGTGTTACAATCTTTCGTTGACAAGTTGTTTACTTTTGTCTTCTATCTAATTTTTTAAACTGTAGGTCTGTAGGTACCCTTGGTGCACTCTAAACGGTGAACTCAGCAAGGCAAAAGCAATCGATGTCAGTACGCACTAATAAAACCTAAAAAATGCTACAAAAACGGTTTTAAAAATATGTTTAGCGTATAAAACAGCAACGTATAAAGCCGTCGGACTGTTGAAAAATTAAAGAAAGTGCAACAGTACTAAAAAAAAATTTAACGTACGATCAGAAGTAAAATACACATAGGTGCGAGAAAATAAAAGCTTTGACAAAACTAAAAACCTCCACTTTAATGTTGTTATTCTCAAAAATTAATGTACGAATGTAAGTATTTTTTTAGATGCACAAGTATATTTGTGTTTATTTTAATTTGAGTATAATAAACTTTTTAATTTACGTACTTAGGGACCATGTTGAATTCGTCCATGATTTTAGGGCCACATGTCAGAGCGGTGAAGTCAAAGCGAAAACCATGGTGACGGCCCTAAATAGATTACTATCAAATATAAACAGTTTAAACAAATGCAAGCTTAGTGTTTTATGTTTAACCGCTCACTCGGTGATTTGTTATGTGTCGTTAGTAATAAATGTTGACAAAATTTTTAGTTCCACAGTGTACGTGTGTGCTCCACTAGCAATATGATATCAGGCGTGTAACGACGTTTCATTGCGTAGGTAGTTTAATATGGTCGGAACTTTTTCTATTCAAACTTAAGTAGATTCCTTTTATTTAATTTCACTTTGTTATTATTACTACGTTTTTAACGTTTAGAAAAAAACAAACAAAACAATTTCGTTAAGTTTACAATTACTAGCGAAAATGCAATATTTACAGTAAGAAATTAGCTAATTCCGTACCAAAATGATCTAAAACGTAATATAAAATTTGACCCAAAAACGTACATACGGCGTTATTACAAGTAAATCTTGTATTCATACGATAAGTGAAGTAAATAAATGCGCCGAGCTTCCCTCTAATTAACTTTGCACTTGTGTAGATATTTCTTCTAATAAAATTGTATTCAACTCCTGGACTTCAGCGACGTGACGTCATAAAAACTTTCCAAAAATTACAGGTGTTTTATCACAGGTGGAGGGGTGGCTACTCGCTCAAACAGGCTTTCAATCAGAAACAAAATCCATTTGCATTATTACCTAAAATCGCGTGAAACAACTTGATGATAAAAGCCTGGTTGGACACAGACACTGCCAAACGGAGGTCTGTGTTGCACAAGACGTTACTGCAAGAAGAATGAAAATTGCGCTTTCACACATTTGGCAATCGATCACGAAAAGTGGGCGTGTCGAGGACAAATTCTATACTCGAAAAATTTTAACCTACCGACATTTTAACATAACAATGTTGATTTCGGGTATGTTCGTATTCGGCTTGCAAAATGCTCAACAAACTGCTTATTTCATCTACGATTTGATCGAAAACTTACAAACCGCCTACTTTGATTGTGGTGTGTGCTCAACCAACCGCTTATTTTATCAGCATTTCTTGTTGATAGTCAAATTCTAAAAATATTTGTTATTGCTCACATCTTTAAAAAAATATCACAGAAATAAGCGTTTCTTTGAGCATTTTGCAAACAAATCTTACGATCGAATACGAACATACACAAAATGCTACAACTTGAACTTTCTCGAACGCTTCTGACGAGAATATAAACTTCTCTAATTACCTTTTGCCCCCCCCCCCCCAACCTTTTTTGTAATCTCAGACTTATCCGATCTTAGCTGATTACCCAAGCTTACAAAAAATTTAGTCTAGTCTAAAAATGGGCCTTAAAAAATTGGATAGGATTACAGGAGTACGACCAATGGCAAGCATAAAAAATATGAATTTAAAAAATAAAAACCCACAGATAAAAACATAAAACAATTATAACTTTAGCAATATGTACAGCATTAAAAGTAGAAACCGTAGTTTCCAAAGAGTCACATGCAATTTTTTTGTGTGAACTTGGCGCATAGGGTGCATCTCCAACCGGCGGATAAAGTATCGTTTTTCATCAGAAAAGTAAAAACCCGTTGTTCGCATTTCGACAACATTTAGAGTATTGGAAATCTGCAGTAGAATAAGTGGCGTTGTTGAGGTGCTCCAACTGACTTGCACTTTGCTTCATCTAATCTTAAATGCAACTCCTTTTTCACAGCTTATCTGTAAACTCTTTCAAGTAACTCTAAATTTTTCTATTTTTAGACCATCTCTAAATGACAAAGAGATGAGTGGATAAACAAACTCTCTTCGGTTGTAACTTGTACCCTACAATTTCAACCGGATTGGCACGCAGAAAAACGTTGATTTTGTTGACCCAGCAAACCAAAAATTAGAAAGAAAAGATGGAAAACACTAAAAAACCCACAACAGCGCGCATACAAAAAACAAAACAAACAAAAATCAAAGTAAAAAACGCTTTATAGGTCACAAAAAATTATTCTGGAGTTTATTTAAGAACAGAACAAAAAACGATTATTATTTTACTTTTAGTCGAGTACAATTATTCAGCCTTCAGTTTATTTTGAATTTGAGTATTTACTGGTTATACTAAAATGAAAACGTTTTTCTGGTTTGAACTGTGTCAGTGTTGTAACTAAAGTTGCCAACGTTTCGCCAACGTTTTGTGAAAGCTTTCATCAGGGCGTACAAAAAATCGAAGAACTTAAACAAACAACCGAAATCTAACTAAGAACTTCTCAAAATTTAGGTAATCAACTTGTAAACCAAACCAGATATTAAAGTTTATAGAAATGACTTAAGAAGAAGTAGTCTCCATATATAAAGAAGTATGGCCACAGCTGGTTAAGCTCGACTCTGATTGGGTTACGGTTGAAAAAAGGCGTGTTTTTGATAAAAGAGTAATAATTGAAAATCAAAGAGAAGATAATTTGAGACCATGATTACCATTAAAGTTATTAGGGTGTTTGATGATTTCTATGCTCTCTCAGATTTTCCTATTGAAAAAGAATGTAAATTTTGCAACCACCAAAACGTCATCAAAATCTATATTGTGACCTGTAGTAAAATAATGTTCACCAACCGCATTTGGCTGATCTCACGTTCAATCTTCGAAGTGGGATTACGAGTTAATAGAGCGTACGTTTCCTCTGACAAAATAAAATAGATTTTTGTAGCATAATTAATTTGGTTCAAAACGACAGCAATGTTGCTTTTGTCGGCTGGAAGAACAATAATATAGGGGTTCATACAAATACTTTTTAGGGCTAACTTCTCCTACTTGAAATGTTGGGTTTAGGAACTTTAGATTAATCAAGGATTATCTAAACAATCAACACTCAGATATCAAATTTACTATGAAAATCTAAACTAAGGGTTCTCTCTTATTACTCGACGTTCTTGTGAATCGTAAACCCGACAAACTTTTGGACCATTCTGTTTATGGCAGATCCAAGCATACGGACAGATACTTTCGTGCTTCGTCACATCATCATCCTGCACAGAGACGTTCTGTATTGAATCTATAGTTCATTGCGTTTTTTCTATTTCCCAACCATAGAATCCTCCCTTTGTCATTTTACTAGAACTTTAGTCAACAATGATTATATAAAGCGAGATATTCAAACAGTTATTAACCGTCGTCTACATTTACGATTTCAGTTTTATTAGTTGTACCAAGCCTTCAGCTACTTTTAGTGTATCTAATATTATTAACATTTTATTTTTAGTCGAGTTTAATTAATTAGCCTTCAGCTTATTACAAACTTGAGTATTTACTGGTTACTTAACTTAACTTGAACTTAACGAGTAACCTTAAAAATTGTTCGTATTCAAAAGAAGTAGTAAATCGGCGAATGCAAGCTTGCACTCTTCGAAAGTTTCTGGGGTATGTCCAAATAGGACGAAACAGCTGTCCACTGACCTCTAAAATGATTTCTGCAATTATATAAACACATTTTTGCACTTGCGTAGTACAGTTAGAAATATTATGCCGCGTATAATTCAAATTGATTTTTTGAAATTCGCGGTTGTAATATTTACTATCTAACTAACAAGTTCATAGTTTCCTACATGTGGATTAACTCGTACGTAGCTCCGTTCCTAAGAGATGGCGTTTAGCCTCAGATTTATTAATCAATTTAACATCCAAATGGGATAAAACTATGGCAATTTGTTTTATATAGTTGTGGAATCTGCATTACAGTATTCCAGTGCTGAGGAGTCCAAATAGGGTCACAGGCTTAGGGGTCAAACAAGCTTTCCGTCAAAAACAAAATTCATTTGCATTATGACGTGAAATCGCGTGAAACAACTTGATGATGTAAACCTGATTGGGCGCAAACACTGCCGAAACGGAGGTTCGTGTTGCACACACGTTACCGGAAAAAGTGGGCGTGTCGAGGACATATTTTATACTCGAAAAATTTTAACCTATCAACTTTTTAACATAACAATGTTGATTTAGGGTATGTTTGTATTCGGCTTGCAAACTGCTCAACAAACCGCTTATTTCATCTACTATTTGTGCGGAAACCGCTTTACAAACCGCTTACTTTGATTGTGGTGTGTGTATAACTAACCGCTTATTTTATCAGCATCTCTTGTTGATAGTTAAATTCTACAAATATTTGTTATTGCTCACATCTATAAAAAAATATCACAGAAATAAGCGTTTTGTTAAGCAGTTTGCAAACAAATCTTATGATCGAATACGAACATACACAAAATGCTACAACTTGAACTTTCTCGAACGTTTCTGACGATAATATATACCTCTCCAATTATCTTTTGCTTCCCTATTTTTTTTCGTAACCTCAAACTTACCCGATCTCATCCGATTACCCAAGCTTACACGAAATTTAAACAAAAAATATACTTTGATTCTTTAGATTGACAGTTGAAGAAGAGATTGAACTCTTGATTCTTCATAAAAAAGCATTAACTTAAAGTCTAAAAATAGCTTTTAAAATATTGGATGGAATTGCAGGAATACCACCAACAGCAAGCACACAAACTATAAATTTAAAAAATAAAAATCTACAGATATAAACCTAAAACAATTACATCTTTGGCAATATGTACAGCATTAAAAGTAGAAGCGGTAGTCTCCAAGGAGTCAACTGCAATTTTTTTCTGTAAACTCAGCACATAGGGTGCATTTCCAATCGACGGATAAAGTATCGTTTTCTATCAGAAAAATAAGAACCCGTCGTTCGCGTTTGGACAACATTTAGAATATTGCAAATCTGTAATAGAATAATTTGATTTGCACTTTGCTTCATGTATTCCTAAATGCAAATTTTTTTTCACAGTTTATCTGTAAAGTTTTTCTAAATTTTCTATTTTTGAACCCTACTCAAAATTTCGCAAAGAGATTAGTGGATAAACAAACTCTCTTCGGTTGTAACTTGTACCCTACAATTTCAATGGGACTGGCACGCAGAGCAACGTTGATTTTTTTGACCTAGCCAACCAAAAAAGACAACCCAAAAATCAAAAAGAAAAGATAGAAGACACTAAAAAACCCACAACAGCGCGCATACAAAAAACAAAACAACCAAAAAAAAAATATAAAAAATGCTTTGTAGGCAACAAAAAGTTATTCTGGATTTATCAGGAAACAGAACGAAAAACGATTGGTAATATTTTATTTTTGGTCGAGTACAATTACTCAGCCTTCAGCTCATTTTGAATTTGAGTATTTACTGGTTATACTAAGATGAGAACGTCTTTCGGGTTTGGATTATTGTTATAACTGAAGTTGCCAACGTTTTGCCAACTTTTAGTAAGGGGTTTCATCAGGGCGTACGAGAAATCGAAAACCTTAAACAAGCAACCAAAATCTAACTAAGTACCTCACAAAACTAAGGTAATCAACTTGTGAACCAACCCTGATTCTAAAGTTCATAGAACCGATTTGAGAAGAAGTAGTCTCCGTATATAAAGAAGTATGGTCACAGCTGGTTAAGCTCGACTCTGATTGGGTTACGGTCGAAAAGAGGCGTGTTTTTGATAAAACAGTCAACAGGGGATAACTCAAAACCATGATTATCATTAAAGTTATTGGAGTGTTTGACGATTTCTATGCTCTCTCAGATTTTCCTATTGAAGAAAAATGGAAATTTTGCAACCACCTAAACGTTATCAAAATTTATATTGTGACCTCTAGTGAAATGATGTTCAGCAACCGCAAACTTAGAAATATGCCGTTTTCTTATACAACTATCATGCTCGGAAATTCTTGTAATGACGGAACGACCGGTTTTGGCAATGTAGACTAAACCACATGAACAAGGAATTTGGTATACATCTTGAAATTAAAATGTATGAAATTTGTTTTTAGGAAAAGGAAGAATCTGATAGATGTCTGTCGAGTTGAATATGAGCTTAATACTGTTCTTACGAAGAAGGTGACAGAGTTTCGCGTCTAAATTATCAGGTTAGCAATAGAAAAAGCGCGATAAAACAAAGATTTAATAACAGAACGTTTCGTTGCAGGATGATGATGAGACGAAGTATGAAGATCCGTATGGGTAGATTGCAATAAACAGAATGACCCAGTGCAAGTAGATGATAAGCATTTATCAATCACAGGAACCAACCTCAAGTTCTTGCCATGTTGAGACAGAATCTGTTCAATAATAATAAGCGAATTCTTAATAGAAACTTTGGTTAAAATTGAAGTAATATCAAAACTCACAAGAATGTCTTGGGGCTTAAGTTTTATAGTTTCTAAACGTTAAATAAAATTCTGAAAGTTGAAGATGTTTGAAAAAGTTTTACTTGTAAATTTGCAAAGAATGTTGGACAAAAACTTGGATAGCTTGTAGGTAGGAGATTGGATAGTACTGACGATAGGTCAAAAGAGAATATCTTAGACATAAAACTTTTACAATAAAACATAATAAAATATTTTTTTAGGAAATATCTTGTTTGTGAATTTTGAGAAGTCCGTATAGACGAGGTAGTTTGGAGTCTGAAGGGGTAAGTTAACGTTTAATTTTTGAAGGTAGATTGGAAGATTTGATGATTTGGCTGATCTCACGTTCTATCTTCGAAGTGGGGTTATGGGTTAGAAGAGCGTAAGTTTCCTCAGACAAAATAGAATTGATTTTCGTAACATAATCAATTTGGTTCAAAACTACAGTTAGATGATTCAAAGATCTTCTAAACAATCAACACCTAGATGTCAAATTTACTATAAAAATTTAAGTTAATGGTTCTTTCTGATTCCTCGACGTTCTTGTAACTTGTAAACCCGACGAACTTCTGAACCATTCTGTTTATGGCAGATCCACCCATACGGACAGATACTTTCATGATTCGTCTTATCATTCTCCTGTACAGCAACGTTCTGTTATTGAATTTTTAGTTCATCGCAATTTTTCTATTTCTCAACCATAGAATCTAGACTCGGAATTCTGTCATTTTACTTGAACTTTAGTCAACAATGATTATATGAAGCAAGATATTCAAACAGTTATTAATCGTTGTCTACATTTACGCTTTCAGTTTTATTAATTGTATCAAGCCTTCAGTTACTTTTAGTGTATCTAATATCATTATATTAATATTTTATTTTTAGTCGAGTTTAATTATTTAGCCTTCAGCTTATTACAAACTTGAGTATTTACTGGTTACTTAACTTAACTTGAACTTAACGAGTAACCTTAAAAATTGTTCGTATGCAAAAGAAGTAGTGGCTAATTTAAATCGGCGAATGCAAGCTTGCACTTTTCAAAAGTGTCTGGGGTATATTACTGAAATAGCAATTATTACTACTTGCTACGCAAAAGTCTCTAAGTCTAGAGGTAAATCTTACGTTACTTATAATAATTTAAACTATCTCGTTTTGCTATTCGAAAATTTAATTATTCCGACTGTACGTACGTGTTGTTTGATCGATTTTGTCTTTATGTGACTGAATTTAGTTCGTGATTGATTTTGCCTAAAATTTACTAGATTCTTATCTATTGGAAAATATACAACCGATTTGTTACGATCTATCAACAGTGGGTTCGTAGGTACTCTTAGTGTCTCCAAACCAAAAATTCTACCGGTACGTTAGGAGTGGCGCACTCTATACGGTGCACTCGGCTAGGCAAAACAATCGATGTCAGTACATACTGATAAACTTTTAAAAAATCAACAAATACAATTTTGATTGCGTCTCTAGATAGTGGATAAGAGGGTAATAAGGTATCACGGTACCCAACTTTACTAACTGAGCCGGGACAATCCTGTTTATCTTGGCAGGTGTTGGAGTTGCGGTTTAAAATTTGTACGTATTCCAATACTACCCAAGTTTTACAGCTTAAGCTGTAGTGTCGTGGCAACACTAAAACAACGATGTTTCTCGCTGATCTACTGACTGTTCAGCAAGCACGAAAATCAAACTTAAACCTTGCTGTGGACATGTCTTACAATCTAGCAGTGTTGGGGGTCTTGACTTAATTGTTTGTACATAAAGGAAACAACCTCATTAAAAACCTAAATCTGAGGTAGAGAGGACCAAGCCGATACATGCGTGACTGAATAGAAGACCAGTCGTTACTGGTTCTAATCTCGAGGCACCAGGCAAACCCAGTTGTATATAGCTTTTTGTGCGTATCGGGACACTACGCACAAGGATCTTTATTTCCTCCGTACTCATGAGACATATATAGAACTACCTTTAAAAAATAAAAAAAAGACAAACACTCTGAGCATAACCCAAAAATATCGACTGATGCTAAGCGCAAACCCGAGAAACCTAAAAAGTTTTTGGAGGCGGCAAGACAAAAACTAAAAAATCAAAAAAAAGGATATTATTTTTAAGACTTTCGCGGATATGATTTTTTAACAAATAAATACTTTCGGGTTTTGAACCGCGTTCCATATTTACACTTTTCACGAAAATCATAAAGTTTAGAAAGCTTATAAACTTTAAAAAATTTACAATATTTGACGTTTCGACAGTCATGTCGCTGTCTTCTTCAGAAATAGTGAAACTGAAGGTATAAGATCTTGACAAGCCTTTATATTACGCCGTTCGGGTCAGTGGTTCATGACGGTTTCGATTTATTAGTCTTCCGGAACATGTTTTTCCATACTCGTGCTAGATCGATTCCATTATCCTTATTGAAATTGTCGTACTTCTGGATTTTGATGGCTTCCTTGTATAGTCTAGGCCAGAAGTTTTTGGATTTAGCCAACATTGTTGTCTCTTCAAATTTTATTGTGTGACCGGTGTCTAAGAAGTGTTCCGCAACAGCAGATCTTGTGTTATGTATCCGCCTTATGTTTTCTTAATCTAGTAGCTATGTTCCGCCCCGTTTGTCCTATATAAGCCAGCCCACACGAACAAGGGATGTGGTAAACTTCTGGTTCCTCAAGTGGTGCTTGTGTTTGCTTGGATTTTGAAGTGAAGTGAAGGTCACTTTGATATTCTTCTCTCTAAGTATCCTGGATATTTTATCCGTGCAGCCTTTTATGTAAGGAAGAAAGGAAGTTGCGACGGGGTCTTCCTCCTTTGGTTATTCTTTACTGTATTTGTTAATTGCTCGATATATGTCTGCTTTTCTAAAACCGTTTTTTATTAAAGCGTTCGTTAGGTGACCTAGATCGGTCTTTAACGTGTTCAGTTTAGTGATCGTCTTGGCCCTGTGTGCTAAAGTTTTTAGAACTAAAAACTTCTGAGCTGGATGATGATGTGATTCGGCGTTGAGGTATCTGTCAGTATGTTTCGGTTTTCAGTATACTTGATGCCCTAATATGTTGTCCATCTTTTGAGTGATCAGTACTTCCAAGTACGGAATGCTTCTGTTTGTTTTCGTCTCCATGGTAAATTTGATGTTGGTATCTAACTGGTTGATGTGATCCAGAAAGTTGTGTAATGTTTTTGCTCTATGAGACCAAATTACAAATGTATCGTCCACATAACGCATTTTGGTTTGAGGGTAGCGGTTTCTAATGCTCTTTCTTCAAAATCTTCCATAAATATATTGGCGATGGCTGGAGAAAGTGGTGATCCCATTGCTGCTCCTTTAATTTGTTTGTATACAATATTGTTGAATGAGAAGTACGTGGACTTTAAGCATAGCTCAATTAGTCCGTTAAGCTTTTCATCCAAATCCGCTTTTCGTAGTTTGGTCTTGATGATCTCCAGTGTTGTTTGTAGCGGCACTTTCGCGAAGAGAGATGTCTCATCAAAACTGACTAAAATGTCTTCTGATTCCAATTTAATTTCAGTAATTTTGGAGACGAAGTCCTGGAAATTCTTTACGTGATAGATGCTTTTTCCCGTAAGCGGTTGTAAAATGGTACATAAGTATCTAGCCAGAGGGTAAGTGGTTGAACCTGTAGCATTCACAATTGGGCAAAGCGGTACTCCTGGTTTGTGGATTTTTGTAAGGTCGTAAAGGTGCGGCATCCTGCTGTCTGTAGGAATTAGTCGTCTTTTTTGATGTTTCGGGATCGTGCTTGCGGATTTTACAGCGGTCAAAATCTTTTTCTCTGAGGTTTTATTGGGTTCGTCTTCAATGGTTTGTACGCTGAATGTTGTAGCAAAGGGTCGATTTTTTTATTAGCTGGTATTACAGTGATTTCTTTATTTGCCTTAAGATCCTTTAGCGCATTTCTTTCCTCTCGATTGATGTTGGATTTCGGTGCTGTAGATTTCTTCAGAATATCGGCTGTTTTGACCCTCACCCCTTTCCAATAAACTCACTATTTCTTTCATTGGTATACATTTTGGTGTGATAGCAAAGTTTAATCCTTTTGGTAAAATGGCCGTTGCTAGTTCACTGAGTGTGGTAGAAAACAGGTCCTGTCTGTCTCTAATTGCGACGTTGGAAGATGTTGTACTTTCTGTAAATTCTGGAACTTTGCCATTTGTATTTGCGGTGAGAAGTGATGAATGGTAAAAGCAATAAAGCAGCGAAACAACAAGCTACTTAATCAGAACTTTACACATAAGTGACTAAGAGACACAAGTAAACATAAGCGCTGACCAAAAAAGTCATTTTAACAAACTAATAAAGACCTGAAGTCTTTCTTTCAAGCACAGCTACAGAAAGTGAAAACATTATTTCTTTGTAATGAGATCTTTAGTGGACCATTTAGAATCCGGTGCAATTCAAGTGAGATTGATGACATCAGGAGTTACGCTCAAACGAAGATTTGACTTCGAATATCTGTCGCTAACTGTAAAATTTCTGTGTGTTTTACTACTTTACATCTCCAGCTTTATTAAATGTATTCATTTTACAACTGCGTTACGTTCTTGTACATTTTTTTAGTTTACGCCATCAGATTTATTAATTATGTTTAGTCTTTAACTTTATTAATTATGTTAAGCCTTCAGCTACTTTAAGTATAACAAAGATCATTATTAATATTTTATTTTTAGTCGAGTATAACTATTCAGCCTTCAGCTTATTACAAACTTGAGTATTTACCGATTATGTTGACTTGAACCCAACGAGTAACCTTAAAAATTGTTCGTATTCAAGACGGTAGTGGCTAATCTAAATTGGCGAATGCAAGCATGCATATTTCAAAAGTGTCGGAAGTATGTTACTGAAGGAGCAATTATTACTACCTGCTGCGCTAAGAAAGTCCAAGTCTAGGGGTAAGTGTACTTTAATCTCTCGTTGTCAAGTTGTTTACTTTTCTCTTCTATCTAAATTTTTTTACTATAGGTTTGTAAGTACCCTCGGTGTTTTCGAACCAAAGATTCTATCGGTACGCTAGAAGTGGCGCACTCAGCCGAGCAAAAGCAATCGATGGTCAGTATGCAGTAATAACCCTTCAAAAAAATGCAAAAAATATGCTTAGCGTATAAAACAACAACGTATAAAGCCGCCGGAGTGTTAAAAAAAAAGAAAGCACAAAAGCACTAAAAAAGAAGCTCATCGTCAGAATTAAAATATTGGATGAATGGTAAAAGCAATAAAAGCTCGTGCATCAGAACTCTACACATAGGCGCAAGAAAATAGCTATTGCTATTACCAGTTCTTCAAACCTCCACTTTAATGTTTTTATTCTCAACAATTAATATACAAATGTAAGTATTTTTTTAGATGCACAAGTATAGTCGTATTTGTTTTAATTTGCGTATAATAAACTTTTTAAATTACATACTAAGGGATCATGTTGAATTCGTCCATGATTTTTGGGCCAAATGTTAGAGTGGTAAAGCTAAAGCAAAAACCATGGTGACGGCCCTAAGTAGACTACTATCAAATATAAACGTCTTAAACAAATGCAAACTTAGTGTTTTATGTTCAACCGCTCACTCGGTGGTTTGTTACGTGTCGTTAGTAATAAATCATTACAAAATTTTTAGTACCGCACTGTAAGTGAGTACGCCACTAGCAGTATAATATCAGTAGGCGTGTAGGGACGCTTCATTGCGTAGGTAGTTTAATTTGTTCGGAACTTTCACTGTTCAAACGTAAGTACTTTCTTTTTGTTTAATTTCACTTTGGCATTATTATTACGCTTTTAACGTTTAGAAAAAACACACAAAATAATGTTGAGTTTAGAATTGCTACATATTTACCAAAGCAGATTTAATTACACAAACTGTAAAATACGTTTTTAGTAAAAACCTATTACATTTTTACCTACAGTCTGTGCTTAGATACACACACTCACACAAACTATTTGCGTGACGTCATTAAAAACGAATCTTTAACAAATTGAAAAGAAGTTCTAAATACCAAAGTCCTTTTCTTCTTGTCTATTTTTTCTCCTATTTCAATTTTAAAATTAACTCATTATCAAAGCCGTTTAAATGGTATATTTGCAAAGACCGAGAATTTTAAAGCAGAGAAAATAAAACATTAAAAACGTCTTTAAAACGAAAACAGTTTTTCAATAGAAAAAGCACTTTTCTAATTTAAAACGCTGACGAAAAGAACTCTTTTCTGATGTTTACACAGAAAATGTAACGCAAAGTAGTAAATATGCGAAAACATATAAATGACAGCAGTAGAAAGAAGAAATATTCGTCAAATATTTTTTTTGCACATAGTAAAATCTTGGCATTGATACGTAAATAAAAACTTTATACGTTCGTCTACACCTGTAAATTGTTTTAATTTTGTTTAAGCTAGCGGTGATCGTAAAGGGTGTAAATGAAGGAAGTTTGTTTGAGACGCATGAGTTTACACAAATTCCCTTAAAGGCATAATTCCTTTGCACAATAACGAATTTACTTCGTAAATGCAATATAAAACCGTTTGTTGTACTTTCGAGCAGAAAAGGTTCTTTTAGGTTTTTTAATTTGTTGTCTTTTTATCCTGTATACCGATTGTTGGTAATTTTGAAACATGTTAATTTACGTAAGTTTTTGGTAGCGAAGTGTATCTTAATTAATTTTTTTTTTGGTTTTTAGATCAATAATTCGACTTACGAAGAATGAAAAAAAACAAAGTTGTTCATAGAGCTGTTTTTGTGGCTCAGTGGGTGTAAAAATTTTTTGAAAAGTCTTGTCGGTAAAAGCGTTGAAGTGACCTGGAAAAATTGAAATGTCTAAGCCATATGTGAGCATTGAAACCACTTTGAATTGAAATATTTACTTATTTTTTCTTTGTCGACTACATAAAAACTGCTTTACAATACTTTTAACGACCCCGGTAGCTCAACCGGCAGATGTAAATAATTAACATACATTTTATTATACAAACTAAAAACTATTTGCTACAATAAACGTTATAATTTGTGTGGATTTATTTAAATGCGGGGACTGGCATTAAATCCGTACCACGTTTGAATACTGTAACAAAATAGGTTATATCTCTACATGCACTTCGGCAATGGTAAAATGACCTAAACATCACACCATCAATAGTTACGATAGTTTTAACTATCAATAGTTATTGATAGTACTATCTATTTTTCTCCACTACTATGATTTACAATAACGACGTTTGCAAAAAAATGAAGATTAAGTTTAAATTACGGTGACGGCAATATACGACGTGTTGTACAAAATCAATTCTAATAACAAATTGAGATTGTGCAGAATTGCATTAAAGTGAGTAATGCTAGAAGTGGATTACTTTACTAAATTATTATTTACCAAATTTTAACAAATTCTAAACCACCCTCATCCGAGCAATTTATTAATGCGTTACTTACGTTTGGTTAGTGCCAATAACATAAGAGAATTTAGAAGCTAGTGGTAATCACGAAAGAAGGTTTTTTGACGTTATGAAAAACTTTAACAAAGCAGGTTGAATTAAAATACGATAGAATAGTCGAGCCACAGCGGGTACTACCCGATCGTGTTGGATTAAACGGAGAATTGCAAGGTACAATAGCGGGCGTTCGGGTTAATAACAAAAACAGTTACTAAGAGAAAGAGCCGGGTGTGTAGCAGTGGTTGTCAAATGTTACTATTAGTTGCAAGTACGAATATAAAAAAAGACTCTACCGGAAACTCTAGGTTTGGTTTAACTAAATGTAACTTTTTAGCCTGTAACCTTGCAAAAAATGTCTATGTAATTATATGCAATTATTAAGCTAACTAATTAAAATGAAAAATGATCACATGAATTTTTGTACTCTTACACTTTAAACGCACAGTTTACTCTAATACGTAACTTATTATAAATTTTTAGAAAAATTGCTGGTTTTTAATTATTTTTACTACTATCGCATACTATCGATAGTAAACATCAAACTATCGATACTGACAATAATTTTAACTATCGTTAGTTATCGATAGTGATATTAATTTTTTTTACTAATATAATTTAAAATAACAAAGTTTGCAAAAAGAATCACGGAAAAGTTGTAATTACGGTGGCGGCAATACACGAGGTGTTGTTCAAAATCAATTCTAATAACAAATCAAACTTCCACAGAATTCAATTAAACTGAGTAATGTTAGAAGTGAATTACGTTACTAAATTATTTTTACAGAAAACACGATAAAATACATATTTTCTTATAAACTTGTATAAAAAATTTTTTTTTACTACTATCGCATACTATCGATGATAAATGTTAAATCATCGATAGTCATCGATAACGTTATGTATTTTTTCCATCACTATTATTTACAATAACAACGTTTGCGGTAAAATTTAAATTACGGCGGCGGAAATATACGAGGTGTTGTGCAAAATCAATTTTAATAACAAATTGAGTTTCAACAGGATTGAATTAAAGTAAGTAATGCTAGAAGTAATTTATGTTACTAAATTATTTTTTACAGAAAACACGATCAAAATTAAATTAAAATCTCAAGAAACCCTAAACCACCCTTGCCCGAGCAATTTATTAATGCGTTTACCTACTTTACGTTTAGTTAATGTCAATACCACAAGACAATTTAGAAGCTAGTGGTGAACAATATCAACGTTTGCTAAAAAATCACGGTAAAATTTTAATTACGGTGGCGGAAATATACGAAGTGTTGTGCAAAATTAATTCTAATAACAAATCGAATTTCAACATTAAATTAAAATGAGTAATGCTAGAAGTAATTTACGTTACTACATTTTTTTTACAGAAAACACGATCAAAAACAAATTCAAATCTTAACAAATCCTGAACCACCTTTGCCTGAGAAATTTATTAATGCGTTCAACTACTTTACGTTTAACTAAAGCCAATACCACAAGACAATTTAGAAGCTAGTGGTCAACACAATAATTATGCTAATACAAGAAATATACACCAAAAGTAAAATCAAAATAAAGTGTAATGGAGAGCTAACCGAGCCTATAAATATGACGAAAGGTATTAAACAAAAGGATTCCTTAAGTCCACTATTTTGCAACGTTATCATGGATGAAATAATTAAAAGCTTAAAAGACATGCCAAGTTACAAAATGGGAAACAAACATTTTAATGTATAAACATTTGCGGATGACACCCTATTGATAGCAGAGAACGTAAACGACCTACAAAGGACACTATATAAATTTAATAACATGTGCAAGAATTATATAAAATCATCTTCCAGTAAAACAAAAACCATGACGATCGCCAGATATCCAGTGAGATGCAAGTTAGTAGTAGATGACGAAATTATTGAGCAAATAATGAAAACAAAATATTTAGGAATGCTGTTCACTAGTGATGGTTGCCTAGTTGAAGAAATAAAACACCAAGTTATGAAAGCAAATCGCATAGCGGGATGTCTAAATCATATAATATGGCTCAATAAATTTATGCTACCTGAAAAAAAAGCAAGATCTACAAAAGTACAATTAGACCCATCATCTCGCACGCAGCCGAAACACGACAAGACACCGCAAAAACAAAACAGCTAGCCGAAGTCACGGAGATGAAAATTCTACGGAGAATACATGGGAAAACCCGACTAGACAGAGTACCCAACACAAATATTAAAAATAAATACAAAATAACCAACATATCGGAGTGGATAACAGACAGACAAAATCAATGGGACGAACACATCAGCAGGATGAATGAAGATCGCGTGGCAAAGCAAGCCCACAGGGCAGAAGATACGTAAGAAGGCCGAGGAAAACATCGAGAAATAGCCTGTAAAGAACTCTAGAAGGAAAGAACAAGCTATAAGCTTAGGAAGAAGAAGAAAAAGAAAAAGAAGAAGAAGACATACTTTATGTTTAGTTGATGCCAATATCACAAGACAATTTAGCAGATAATGTTCAACACAAAAAAAGGTTTTTTGGCGTTACAAAAAACTTAACAAAACAGGTTAAATTAATTTTTTTTGCTTATATTATGTAAATTTCAGTGTAATTATATGCAATTAGTTAGTTAAATAGTTCAAATAAAAAATGCTGACAAAAAAGTTAGTACCCTTACACTTTAAATGCACAATTTACCCTAATACATATTGTATTATAAACTTTTGGAAAAAACATAGTGACGATAGGTTTAACTTTCGATAATCATCGACATCGTAATCTATTTTTTTTACTACTATTATTTACAATAACGACGTTTACAAAAAAATCACGGTAAAATTCAAATTACGGTGGCGGCAATATACGAGATGTTGTGCAAAATAAATTCGAAGGACAAAATGAGTTTCCACAAAATTGAATTAAAGTGAGTGATGCTAGAAGTACTTTACGTTACTAAATTATTTTTTACAGAAAACACGATCAAAAACTAATTCAAATCTCAACAAACTCTGAACCACCTTTGCCCGAGCAA
Source organism: Aquatica leii (assembly GCA_035610365.1). NCBI lineage: Eukaryota > Metazoa > Arthropoda > Insecta > Coleoptera > Lampyridae > Aquatica > Aquatica leii. Next base: position 15,590,131 of record CM069438.1, read on the forward strand.
TTTATTAATGCGTTTAGCTTCTTTACGTTTAGTTAATGGCAATACCACAACACAATTTAGAAGCTAGTGGTCAATATGAAAAAAGGTTTTTGGACGTTACAAAAAACTTTAACAAAGCAGGTTAAAAAAATTCTTTTGCTTAAATATGTTAATTTCTGTGTAATTATATGCAGTTATTTAGTTAAATAATTAAAATAAAAAATGATCACAAGAAAGTTTGTACCTCTACACTTTAAACGCAAAATTTACTCTAACACATATTTTATTATAAACTTTTGGAAAAATTGTTTTTTTTTATTTTTACTACTATCGCACATTATTGATAGTAAACATCAAACTATTGATAGTAACGATAGTTTTAACTTTCGATAGTCATCGACATCGTTATCAATTTTTTTTCACAACTATTGGTTAAAATAACAACGTTTGCAAAAATGTCACGGTAAAATTTAAATTACGGTGGCGGCAATATACGAGATGTTGTGCAAAATCAATTCTAATGACAAATTGAGTTTCCTCAAAATTGAATTAAAGTGAGTGATGCTAGAAGTAATTTACGTTACTAAATTTTTTTTACAGAAAACGCGATCTAAAACAAATTAAAATCTCAACAAATTCTAAACTATCTTTGCCCAAGCAATTTATTAATGCGTTTACCTACTTTACGTTTAGTTAATGCCAATACCACAAGACAATTCAGAAGCTAGTGGTCAACACGATAAAAGCATTTTTGACGTTACAAAAAACTTTAACAAAGCAGGTTAAATTATTTTTTTTTGCCTGTAATATGTAAATTTCTGTGTAATTATATGCAATTATTTAGCTAAATAATTAAAAATAAAGAAAAACTCACAAAAAAGTTTGTACTCTTACACTTTAAACGCACAATTTACTCTAATACATATTTTATTATAAACTTTTGGAAAAAATATTTTTTTAAATTTTTACTACTATCGCACATTATCGATAGTAAACATGAAATCATCAATAGTGACGATAGGTTTAACTTTCGCTAGTCATCGACATCGTTATCTATTTTTTTACTACTATTATTTACAATAACAACGTTTGCAAAAAAAATCACGGTAAAATTTAAATTACGGTGGCGGCAATATACGAGGTGTTGTGCAAAATCAATTCTAATGACAAATCGAGTTTCCACAAAATTAAACTAAAGTGAGTGTGCTAGAAGTAATTTACGTTACTAAATTATGTTTTACAGAAAACACGATCAAAAACTAATCCAAATCTTAACAAATTCTAAACCATCCTTGCCCGAGCAATTTATTAATGCCTTTACCTGCGTTACGTTTAGTTGATGCCAATACCACAAGACCATTTAAAAGCTAGTGGTCAACACAAAAAAGAGTTTTTGACGTTACAAAAAACTTTCCCAAAGTAGGTTGAATTAAATTTTTTTGCCTGCAATACGTAATTTGCAAAAAAAATCCTTTGTAATTTTAAGCAATTATTTAGTTAAATAATTAAAATGAGAAATGTTTACAAGAAAATTTACACCCTTACACTTTAAACGCACTATTTACTCTAACACTTAACATAGTTGATCTTAAGAACATGCAAAAACTAGTTACGGCTATGGTATGGATTCAAAAACCTGTTATAAAGTTTTTTTCTCCTTTTCATAAATAAAATCTTGTAAGAGTTTTGATTAGAGATTTTACTTGAATTGAGTTTTGTTTAGACGACTAAAAAAAAGAAAGAAAGGAGAAAACAAATATGAAAAAGTAGCAAGGAAATAAAAACCCGGTTGAGTTTGAATTTAGTTTGGCACTGCAAGAAGGCACAAAAAGTGCAGCTTAGAAGAGATTACTAGCCGATCGCGCAGATAAAGTCTTTGCGTTTAAAGCGCGGTTTTAGTTTCAGCGTAGCACGACGACATCGGCAGGTAGCAATAGTCGTTATTATTGTTCCAGTTTGTCGGCAGTTTTGTCATTGCGCGCGTTGTCTATATGTTCGGTCGCAACCTGATTTGAGACCACTGCCAGGCACATCCTACACAAATTCTCTAAAATTGTTGAAAAGTAAATTATTATCTACATAGAGCGTCATACAACTAAATGGCTCCATATTTATTGTAAAATAAAATTAACGGTTGCACTGTTTCTATGCCGCTACTGATTTTCCTTACGAGTAAGGATAAACGCGATACAGCAACTAACGGCTATTTTACTCGCTCTTTACCGCTGTGAACGTTCGTGTATCTGAGTGTTATTTTATGACAAGTAAGTAGTTTTCTTTCTGTTAAATTTTCTTTGGCTGTGATTTCAATGGCGCTTTTAGCGGATGTGCTACGGAAAACTTATTTTGGTCGGATTTGGCAATTGGATTAATTACGCGGCGTTCAAGATAGAAAAAGCAATTTTCAAAGTTAGCGTTGTCAAGTGATTTTTTAAATTTTTTAGTGAGTTTTGGGAGATTGCGATACTGTCTTTGTACCCGGCTGTTTTTGGGATATTGTTGCGAGTATTTAATTGCAACTTTATTACTAACGACTAACTCAGTTTCATTCGGCGAGTGGATTGTAGGTTTGCTGTGCTAATTATAAAGCAATTTAAAATGGCGCCAAAACAATAAAAGATTAAGATAGAAAATAACGTTTAAATCTATCCACAGCTGTAAGAGAACAAATGACAAAACACAGGTTGTAACAACAAGTATATTTATTTTATCAGAGACAAAGAAATTCGTAGAAAAAAAAATTTACATAGGTGAGACCAAACGGTAGAACATCAATATCACAGACAAATGTTAAAGTAAGCTCCTTTCGGTTAGGCAACACTTCATACAAAAAAATAAAACTTGTTGGCCTAGTTTTTACATTCCGAAAAGAGATAAATTTACATTTGTAAATTATAACACCAAGTCTTGATAATATAGATAACCAGAGCGCACTGCCTAATAATATGATATAAAAAAAAGATTTATACTTAATTGTGACAATATATGCGTCCAGTCGTACGTAAAACCGACTGAAAACGTAGATGCAAATAATTAAAGTATGATCTATAATACTTACAATTTAGTTTTCCTTCAAAGCATGCAACTAGTTAGCAGTACCTAATTTACAGAATTTTTTAAAATTAGCTGAAATATAACAAACACGTACATACGGTGTTATCACAAGAAAATCCCATCTGATTCATACGATTATTCAGAAAACCGGGTGCGCCGAGTTTTTCCTAGATTAATTTCGTTATTTCGGTATGTGAGCTCCGAATACGTTTAGAACTATCTTAGTTTAGTAAAAGTTTCAACATCTTTAAGTCGAGCAGCGTGATGTCATTATAAGTATTTTGCCAAAAAAAACAGTTTTGAAATCTCCACTTTAATGAAACCACATGTGGGTATACAGAAACAACTAATGACAATACGAAAAAAATAAAGTAAATCACAATAACATGAAGCAATGCTTACCCCACGAAAATTTTTACAAAGTAGCAAAGATACCACATTTATTTATACCATGGATGAGTGTGAATAATTAGAAGTGAAAACGATCAGAAAGTGAAAAGTATTTTTCCATAGATATTTCGATGTCAAACATTTACGAATTGACAGCAACCTCCCCTTTCCAATGTAGCGAAAACCGGGCGTTTACTTTTCAATATGTAAGCTACGAAGTCCACCTAGTTTTATGTAATCAGAAAGAATCAGACTCACACCTGTGTCACTATGGTATTACTTTGTTTAATTATTTTATGCACATTATTTAGTATAGCATATACATGCTCGCATTTATATTTATTATTTTATTGCTAGCCTTATACGTACTACTTCTTAGTAACGTATAATTTTGCTTTATGTAATTTGTTTCAATTGTATTCACTAACCGTCAGCCTATAATTTATTTTATGTAATTATAACGTTAAATCATACTGATGTAAACTTACTTTCAGTCGCAAACTTTTTATCATCTTTTATCTTACGTATTGCCGTTGTGTACGTTGACGTTTTTTCGATTATTTGAACGTAGTCAGAACCAAAGGCAAAATAAAAATCACTGTCGTACATAAGTTTATATACCACTCATATTTTCGTTTTTAAATCTGATAAAAAAGAGTTGTGAAAGTCACTACTGTTGACAAAGAATTGTCAGTTGGGTAAGTTTTTGTGCTCGTATTTGTTTGTTGCAATTTATTATTATCATTGTCGATTGTCGCGACGTTTACTATCACGTTTGTTAGCAATTAAATATGATTAGTTCTATGGTGGGTTTTCTGAACGAGAGAGCCTACATCGATAACCAAAATTAAAAAAACAAGTGCAGGTGATTAAACTTGCTAATAATAAAATAGAAAAATTAAATTGAATCGTAAAATGAAAATGCATTCTTACCGCGATAAATTTCTCATAACAACCATATCTCAAATCACGATTTACTATGCAAAATCAGTGCGGATGTTCAACTGTTTTTGAAACAACTTTCTGACTATAATTATTTCATTTTTTATTTCTTTGCTTGAGTTTGGTATACCTGTTGCAAATGTAAATGTCTACACTTCATTTTTAGATGCAAAGCTTAAAATTTGTAAATTTTTTAGTTTGCAAAGCTCTGATTGCTCTATTTATTACTCCAGCCATTAACTTTTCCTATAAGTAGTTTTATTATTTTTCTTAATTTTTAATCTTTTGGAACTGTTAGTTTTTGTCAGATCGCTTTTGTATTTGTATTTTGCTTCAAATCTTTGTAAATTTGGTTTAGTTTGTTAATTCCCCATATTTGGCGCCAATTGTGGCGCCAAATAAAAAAACGTTTATTTATTACAACTAAAATACAACACAACTGTTTTTGACTCAACTTGTGCGTGTTTTTATGTGTAATCATGTCGTATTTTTTAATTTTAATGTGAACTCTAAAAGTGTCAGCGTTTTGTTTAGCAAGTTTACAGATGTCGAATCGTGATTAACAAACCACGACTATTACTTTTCTAGACGACCTAATAATAGCCTATCAATTAGAGTGTGTTGATTCAACATTTTCTTTCTATAAGTAAACGGTTACTATTTTTAGAACAATCAATACCAACGAACTGGACGAGGTAGAGTGTAGTTGACAGTGACAAAGAGTTGTCAACAAGTGTCTTTACATTTTAGTACTCGTAAGCAATTGTTTAATATCGTAAAAGATTTAACGCGTTACACAACGTAGATTTTTGCAGACTGTGCTAGTGACAATTTTTTTTGTCATTAAATTTGAAACGTTTTCAACACATAAATACACATATCCATATCAGTGTGGATTTTCCGTTTCGTAACTTCCGTTATTGGTGTTTGAAACGTCAACGTGTTACACAACTGATAACTCGCAAAATTTTAATTGAATTTTCTATTCAATGCATCTGTTGAGCTTTGTACAACTAAATAAGTTTTCTTTCTACCAAGCTGGTAATAAAATACGCCCCGATGGATTAGTAGGATTAACGCGAGTATTAATTTAATTTGAAAATATGGTGCAATCGTTGGAAAATTTGTACCATTTACAAAAAAATCGATTATTTTCGTTTGTAGAAACAAGGATTTGAATTTTAAATAATTAAACCAATGAATGGCAATATTAAAAAAAAAAAGATTCAAAAATAGACCTTCAGACGCAATCCTGCTTTTTTGTCGAAGCGTAAACGGAAATCGCTTAAAATGTAAATTGAATTTTTAACTGTGCCTGGATAAGCGTAAGATTTGAAAAAAAAACGTCTCTTGGATTTTTGTAGGTAAACCGCGATTGTAATAAAGTGCGAAGCTGCGGGGAGTTTATGTAATGGGGTATTAGTCGAGTATGAATATCAGAGGTGATTCTTCACCGAGGTAAAAATAAAATCATTCAGATTTTCATCCAATGTAGCACATGTTGAACATAAATGTGAGCGCATGAGCGAGCCCGGAGCCCGTCCGGAGCCGCTCCGGGAGCAGTCAAATATCCGTGGCCAGCTCTTACAACCTGTTGGTCCTTAGTGTTTTTCCCGAGTGCTCATGAGACAAGTTTAGTACGCCGCTCTAAAACACGTAAGTACAAATTTACTACGTCCGAATTAATTTTAATCCATACATTTAAATAGGAGACTTTAACAGCTCGAAGCATAAAAGTTTAATTGCGTGCGTAAATATTTAACGCGCGTTTCTCACCCTTTATTATGTGTGGATTTAATCGAACTAAACATTGAATAAACATTTTTGGAATTGTTACGCGAGTATTTCGCAGCGATTTACGCTTCACATTCCTTACGTTCTGAAAATTCCAACATCAAAAGATCGTACGAATTATTAGCGTCCAAATAAAGAAATCTTATAACTTAATAAAACGCTTTTATCTAATCTGCAATTTTTGTTTTTACGTTTTTATTTAGTTTTATGTGCAAATTTATTTTAAATAATTGGTTTTTAAGCCCTTTTGTGCCGTAATAAGCACACACAAGGCGCTACAATAATTTGTTTTATTACACGTTTTATTACGTTTGTCTTGTATTCGAACAGACAACAAAGAACGTACTAAATTTTTTATGACCGATAATCGTAAACATGGGACGTATCGATTGTTTTATTGTCTCAAAAATTTTGAGAAATTAGGAAAAATGTCAATGAACCAGTCGTCTCTAAACTACTAATTCGAAACGTTTGATCTTTGTCAACTTGATTCTACTGAGACATCTTGATGTTCGTTAAAGGACAGTGTCAATTTGTAAACCTAATTCGAGACGTCTGCAAGTTTTTTTGGTAACAATTACGCTGTGTTAAACTGCTCAAATAATTTGGGATTAAACGATAAACCTGTTATTTGCAATCAAGATTTATAAACTATGTAGAATATACGTAGTTATGTACCAAACAAACAATAGCTTTGTTTTGGCATAGTCGCAATTATGCTGACTACTACATTGGAAAATAAGTTTACGTTAAAAATATCTAAAATTAAATTGATCAAAGTATGCAATCTCATTAAATTTTTATTCTCAATTTTTTGTTGCGACTCAACTCGACTAGCAATTTCAGTTTTAATCTTAACGACATCTTTAAGTATGTCATCAAATCTACTTTTATGTTTAGATTTAGATTTTAAAACAAAGTTTACTATATTTAATTGTTTAAATTTTAAGAAATTGTAAGACTACTATTACAAATAGTAAAATCAAATTTTAAAGTTGTGTTAGTGCGACATTTTCTAGAGTATTATGAATTTATAATCGTTTTTTGCCGCATTGAACTAAAAACATTTGTTGCGACGGCAAACAACGAAAGTTACATTTTATTTACACGTACAATTTATTTGTTTAAAATTAACGTAACGTAATTTGGTCCTTCGAGACGGATTTTTTAGTAGTACACTAATATTTTTTTAATTAAACGTTTAATATTATTTTTAAGCCTTTCGCGGTTATGATTTTTTAACAAATAAATACTTTCGGGGTTTGAACCGCGTTCTATATTTACACTTCACGAAATTCATAAATTTTAGAAAGATTACAAATTAAAAAAAATTTACAATAGCTGACGTTTCGACAGTCAAGTCTCTGTCTTCTTCAGAAAAACTGAAACTGAAGGTATAGGATCCTGACGCCGTTCGGGTCAGTGGTTCGTGACGGTTTCCGTTCATTAGTCTTCCGGAACATGTTTTTTCATACTGGTGCTAGATCGATTCCATTATCCCTATTGAAATTATCGTACTTCTGGATTACAATGGTTTCCTTGTATAGTCTAGACCAAAAATTTTGAGATTTAGCCAACACTGTTGTCTCTTCGAATTTTATTGTGCTACCGGTGTCTAAGAAGTGTTTCGCAACAGCAGATCTTGTGTTAAGTTTTTTTGTAGCTATGTTGCGCCCCGTTTGTCCTATATAAGCCAACCCACACGAACAAGAGATGTGGTAGACTCCTAGTTCCTCGAGTAGTGCTTTTGTTTCCTTCAATTTTGAAAAATTGGCGGCTATTTTATTTGTAGCAGTGAAGGACACTTTGATATTTTTTCCTTTAAGTATCCTAGTAATTTTATCCGTGCAGTCTTTTATGTAAGGAAGCAAGAAAGTTGCGATGGGGTCTTTCTTCTTTGGTTTTTTTACCGTGTTGGTAATTGCTCGGTATATGTCTGCTTTGTTGAAACCGTTTTTTATTAAGGCGTTTGTTAGTGACCTAACTCGGTCTTTAACGTGTTCGGTTCACTGATCGGCTTAACCCTGTTTACTAAAATTTTTAGAACTAAAAACTTCTGAGTTGAATGATGATGTGATTCGGCGTTGAGGTATCTGTCAGTATGTGTCGGTTTTCTGTATACTTGATGCCCCAATATCTTGTCTATCTTTCGAGTGACCAAGAACGGAATTCTTCTGTTTGTTTCCGTCTCTATGGTAAATTTGATGTTGAAATCTAACTGGTTGATGTGATCCAGAAAGCTGTGTAGTGTTTCTGCTCCATGAGACCAAATTACAAATGTATCGTCCACATAACGTAGCCAGCATTTTGGTTTGAGGGTAGCGGTTTCTAATGCTCTTTCTTCAAAATCTTCCATAAATATAGTGGCGCTGTCTGTAGGAATTAGTCGTCTCTTTTGATGTTCCAGGATCGTGCTTGCAGATTTTACAGCGGTCAAAATCTTTTTCTCTAGAGGTTTGATTGGGTTCCTCTTCAATGGTTTGTACGCCGAATCTTGTAGCAAAGTATCGATTTTTTCTATGTATTGTGACTTTCTTCTCCAAAATTTTTGCTAATATCTTCATTAACCTCTAATTTAAATTTTTTTTCACTGGATGGCTTTTCGTCTGTTTTATTGGTTCATGATAACACAGTTTTTTTTTATCATTACAAAATTTGAGACTACGTTTTTGACCACTTGACGCCATTCTAACTGTAACTTTACAAACTAAAAAAAATGAAATGCATTTTCCCCTGTATAAAATTTATTTTCGGTACGCCCACTTTTTCGTCGTTTGAGTAGAGATAAAATGTCTAAGTTTAAGCACAAACTTTTCTTTTGCAACGCAGACATCATTTAGCGTTGTGTACGCTCAACAAAGGTTTCATTGTTAAGTATTTCTCGCACATCCACGTGAATATAAAATAGAATATTGTAGCAATCTGAGTAAAAATATTTATTTGGGGTAAGCATTTATTTCTTGTGTTTGTGGTTTAATTTAATTCTTCCGTAATTGTCTGTAGCGGGTTTCTATACCCCCACACGTTCCTTTGTATGTGGAGATAATAAGCAGATGTTAAAATTTAGAAAACTTTAATGATGACGTCACGTTGCTGTAGCTAACCCTATCTACACTTTCGAAGGGTTGGATGCAATTAATATACGTATTAATAAAAAACTTTTACCAAAAATTACAAAATTAATTTGAGAGAAACTTTGCGCAGTCGTTTATTTTCAGTGATCGTACGAATAAAAGGAGTTTACTTGTGATAACGCTGTATGTACGTTTTTGTTAGATTTAAATTGAGCCGAGAGATAAGCTTGCTGAGGTAATAACAGCGGGTGACGAGAAGACGATGGCAAGGTGGAAAATCCCAGCTTTCCACTTACCTTAAGGAGTCCCTTCTCATTAATAAACAAAAACAACTGTTCTAAAAAAGAAGGAAGGCGTTTACCTTGCCGAAGCAACAAAATTTAACGCAAGTAAGAAGAGTTGCGCCAATCCAGAAGAATCCAAAACTGTCGAAATAAAAAAAGAAGGTCACTGCGACAGAAGCTTAATTATAAAACTAGGACACGAAATCTAAAGAAAAACGCTGTTTATAGCTTCAGGACTAGTACCACGACAGGCTAAACCAACAGAAATTTTGGCAGTACCAACGTGATGCCATTGATGTCGTTCAAGAAAATTAAAAATAGTTACAATAAGGTTAGCGATAAAGGTATGAAGACGAACTACTTCAGCGTCAGTATAAAAACGAGTCGTAAAACCAAAAAGTTTTAATCGGATAGAAAATGCGCGTTAGCAAAAACGCTTTACAGAGTTCGGGTCTTGAAATTGACAGAACCTTTATTGGGGTTAGGTTTTTACTTAACGATTATGAGGTGACAAAACTGTACTTGTCGAGACTCAACCGAACTGAAGCAGACGTAAATAGCGGCAGGGTATTTCTTCTGAGAAGCATTGCAGAATCCAACGACATGTAAGATTTGATGAGAAGAAGGGGAGATGCATCTTGGTATGTGTATTTGGAAGATGTAAGGCAAGCCGTCTACCAATTTAGTCACGGGGTGAGGAACGTCATCCCAATCAAGATCTTCGTCCCATATACGTTGTAGAACGAGCTTAGAGGATCAAATATTGTAAAATGGTTAGAAACGAGACGAGTTTCTTTTAGGTATGGATTAGCTAATATATCCTGCTAGCATTACCTAAAACTCAATTAAAACCTAACAAAAAAAAACACGTACATACGGCGTTATCACAAATAACTCTTATTATACATAAGATCGCTGAAAGTAAACAACTGTGCATAGTTTTGCTTAAGTTGGTTTCGTAATTTGTTTTTGCAAAAATTTCTTTTAATACGTATTATAAGTATTCAAACTTCGAAGTTGTAGAAATACTAGTTATAGCGACGTAACGTCACCATGAAATTTTTTCCTATTGTAACATGTGTTCATTATCTCCACAGACAAAGACAATGTTAAATTCAATTAAATCAGAATACAAGATACGACTATAAATGCTAAAAACAGCAAAATAAAATTAAATCTAACCGCAAAACATAAATGTGCATCATACCTCAGCGATTCTTTCTATAAGCATCGATTGATTTTGTTATGTAAAACGATTAGATGACCAACGACTTAAAAACAAAGCGAATACTATAAAGGAACAGCGGAATTTAGTAAAGAAAATTGTAACAGTATCTCGCCCGCCGTGTGCGACTGCAACAAGAGTATCTGAGGAAGAGAAACCTTTATTGTTGTTACATGATACCCTAACTATTGGCGCCGGACTCTTAAAAGACTGTAGATAAGATCCGGCATTGATTGAGCGTATAAGCGAGGTTCTATTAGCTTCCCCATTGATAAGGTGTCAACGACGGTCACAATCTCGACAATATCCACCAATTTACAAAAAAATATTCATTATAAAGATAACTCCAAAAAAAACAACAAGAATTCGATACACAAAGTAATTAATTATGTGCTAAGCACGTAATTTAGTGGATACGGTTATAAATACTAGAAACGACGTAAGCAAATTAAATCTAACCGCAAAAAGTAAATGTGCATCATACCTCATCGATTCTTCCTATAAGCATCTTTTGTTTTTCCATGTAAAACGATTGGATAACTAACAATTTAAAAAGCTAGTTTAAGTTTAAATTTAACGATATAATATATATGTACCGAGAGTGAAAACAAAACTTAACATAACAATGGTAAAATAATAGTACAAACATAATACAGACATCTTGAGTTTTTTAACGAGGTTTTATTAGGTTTCCAATTTTAATAATATGTATCGACATATGTCAAAAAACGGTCACAAACTCTACAATGCTCACCAATTTACAAAAAATATTCACTGCGACGATAATTTTAAAAGAAAAGTAAGCATTCTATTCCCAAAAAAATATTAATGTGCGTTAGTTCAGCGTAGTAGGAAAACTTGTCTTTCTGATAGAAAGAACGTCTTGTGGTGGCCATCTAATACACAAACTTGACCATGCCCACTTGTTAAACGCGTAATTTAGTAAATACGGTCATAAATGCTAGAAACGGCAAAATAAAATTAAATCTAACCGCAAAACGTAAATGTGCATCATATCTCAGCGATTCTTCCTCTAAGCATCGATTGATTTTTTATGTAAAACGATTTGATGACCAACGACTTAAAAATGTTTGCTGAGCATTACGTTACATGTGTTTCTTTTCCACCAACGTGAAAAGTGCCAAAAACGAGAAATAATTAGAAGAAAACGAATTCTAATGCTACCAACTGAATTTATAATGAGCGATGCAATATAATAGCAGTGGTAAGATCTAGTAAAAGAAGTTGCAATTGAATTTATAATGAGCTATTCAAAATAAATGTATATGTGAGCAAAAAAAGATACTTAACATAATAATAGTGAACAAGGAAGACAAAACCAACACTATGAAGTAGTAGCGATATCCTGTAAAGAAAATTGTAACTGTATCTTGCTCGCTGTGTGCGGCGGCAGCATGTGTATCTGAGGGAGATAGAAACCTTTATTGTTGCTAAATGATGCACTAACTATTGGTGTTAAACTCTTAGAACCTAATCAATACCCACCAATTTACAAAAAAGATTCACTATGACAATAATCTCAAAAAACAGCAAGCATTCGATCCACAGAATAATTAATAATACGTCGAACATGTGATCTGGCGGATACATCCATAAATCCTAGAAAAGACGAAAGCAAATTGAATCTAATCGCAAAAAGTAATTGTGCATCATACCTCATTAATTCTTCCTATAAGCATCTATTGTTTTCCAATGTAAAACGATTAGATGACTAACGATTAAAATTCTTGGCTTGGAATTACGTTAAATGTGTTTTTTTTGCAATAAACGTAAAAAGTGCTAAAAGCGAAAATTAACCGGCAGAAAAAGAACTATAATACTACCAACTGTGTTTAAATGAACTATACAAAACATATGTTCCGAATGAGTAAAAAAAGATTCTTAGCATAACCATGGTAAAGAACGAACACAATACAAATAGTGTTGTGTTTATAAGTGAGGTTTTATTAGGTTTCTAATTATAATATGTGTTGACATATAACAGTCGAAAACGGCCACAAACTCCACAACCCTCACCAAATTATAAAAAATATTCATTACGACCATCATCCTTAAAAAACAGCAAGCATTCGATCCACAAAAGAACTAATAATGTGTCGAACACGTGATTTGACAGATACGATAATGGATGCTATAAGCGACAAACGAAAATTAAATTTAGCAAAACGTAAATGTGTATCATACCTGAGCAGCTTTTTCTATAAGGATCGATTTGTTTTTTATGTAAAACGATTGGATGACCAACGATTAAAAAATGTTTGCTGAGTATTTACGTTGCATGTGTTCTGTTTGCAGTAAACTTAAAAAACCCAAAATAGAAAATAACTGGCAGAAAAGAAAAACTCTAATACTACGAATTTAATTTAAATTAAACAATGCAAAATATATGTTATGAGTGAATAAAAAAAGATTCTTAAAATGAGTATTTGAAGGAGATGTAATTTTTCTTAGAAATTGGTATTATATGATACTATACTAACTATCGACATTAGACTCTTGGAAGACTGTAAAAAAGATCCGGGATTGATAGAGTTTATAAGTGAGGTTAACTTTCTCATTTCTAAGGTCTTAAAGACGGCCACAATCTTGACAATACCCACCAGTTTACACAAAATATTTACTACAAAGTTACAAATAAAAATTAAATCTAACCGTAAAACGCATCATACGTCAGAAATTCTACTTATAAGCATCAATCGATTTTCTATGTAAAACGATAGGATGGTTAAAGATTTAAAACTCTTTGTTGAACATTACGTTACATGTGTACCTTTTGAAGTTAACGTGAAAAGTGTCAAAAAATTTACAAAAATTTGCTACGACGTTAATTCTAAAAGAACAAAAAGCATTCGGATCACAAAAGAATTAATGATGTGTCAAACACGTATTTAGTGGATTTGGTCATAAATGCTAGAAACGGTAAAAAAATCAAATCTAACCTCAAAACGAAAATTGTGCATCATACATCAGCGATTTTTCCTATAAGCATTGATTTATGTTTCATGTAAAACGATTAGATGACAAACGACTTAAAAATGTTTGCCGAGTTATACGTTACATGTGTTTTTTTGCAGTAAACCTGAAAAGTGTCAAAAACGGGAAATAACCAGAAGAAAACGAATTCTAATGCTACCAACTGAATTTATAATGAGCAATGCAAAATTAAAACAGTGGCAAAATTTAGTAAATAAAGTTGTAATAGTACCTTGCCCGACGTGATGCAGCGGCAACATAAGTATTTTAGGGAGATAGAAACTTTTCTAGAGATTGCTGCTGCTTTGTGATACCCTAACTATTGACGTCCGATTCCTGGAAGATTGTAGAAAAGATTTGGCATCGATAGAGTTCATAAGTGAGGCTTTATTAGCTTTTTTATTACAATAATATGTTTGACATATAAAGTGTCGAAAACGGTCACAAACTTGACAATGCCCACTAATTTACCAAAAATAATTACTACAAAGATAACTCTAAAAGAAAAGCAAGCATTCGATTCACAAAAAAAATAATAATGTGACAAACACGTAATTTGGTAGATACGGTCTTAAATGTTAGAAACGGCAAAAGAAAATTAAATCTAGCCCAAAACGTAAATGTGCATCATACTTCCGCGATTCTTCCTATAAACATCGATGGATTTTTTGTGTAAAACGAGTAGATGACCAGCGACTTAAAAATTTTTGCTGAGCATTACGTTACAAGTGTTTCTTTTCCAGTAAACGTAAAAATTGTCAAGCAAGGAAAATAACCGGAAGCAAACGAATTCTAATGCTTCCAACTAAATTTATCATGAGCGATGCAAAATAAAAACAGTGGCGAGCATTCGATTTACAAAAAAGTTGATAATATGTCAAAAAAATCTAGCTCAAAACGTAAATGTGCATCATACCTCAGCGATTCTTCTTATAAACATCGATTAATTTTTCATGTAAAACGATTGGATGACCAACGACTTAAAAACCTTTGTTGAACATTACGTTACATGTGTTTCTTTTGCAGTAAACGTAAAAATTGTCAAACAGTGAAAATAACCGGAAAAAAAAAATTCTAATGCTTCCAACTGAATTTATGAGCGATGCAAAATAAAAACAGTGGCAAGCATTGGATTTACAAAAAAGTTGAAAATGCGTCAAAAAAAATCTAGCTCAAAACGTAAATGTGCATCATACCTCAACAATTCTTCTTATAAACATTGATTGATTTTTCATGTAAAACGATTGATGACCAACAACTTAAAAATTTTTGCTGAACATTACGTTACATGTGTTGCTTTTGCAGTAAACGTAAAAATTGTCAAGAACGGAAAATAACTAAAAGAAAACGAATTCTAATGCTACCAACTGAATTTATAATGAGCTATGCAAAATGCAAGCAGTGGTGAAATTCAATAAAAAAAATTGCAACAGTATTTCGTCTGACGTAATGCGACGGCAACATAATAAGAAGATAGGAACCTTTTCAGAAATTGCTGCTGCTTTATGATACCCTAACTATTGGCGTCCGATTTTTGGAAGACTGTAGAAAAGATTCTTCTTCATTACAATAATATGTTTGACGTATAACGGTCACAAAGTTGACAATGCCCACTAATTTACGAAAAATAATTACTACGACGATAACTCTAAAAGAACAGTAAGTATTCGATTCACAAAAGAATTAATAATGTGCCAAACACGTAATCTAGTAAATACGGTCACCAATGCCTTAAACGGCAAAAGAAAATGATATCTAACTCAATACGCAAATAAGCATGATACCTCAGTGTTTCTTCCTATAAACATCGATTGATTTTTTATGAAAAACGATTGGATGACCAACGACTTAAAAATTTTTATTGGGCATTACGTTACATGTGTTTCTTTTGCAATAAATGTAAAAATTGTCAAAAACGGGAAATAACCGGAAGAAAACTAATTCTAATGCTACCAACTGAATGTTATTAACTTAGCTCCGTACTTTTCTAGCTTTTAATTATTACGTAATTTTTTTGTTTTGTTTTTTTTGTTAATACTGCATTTGTAATCTGACATTTTATATTTAATATAAATTTACACTAAATTCCACTTGAGAAAAGCTAACTTTAACTACAAGCTTTTGTTTTCTCTTTCGTTTTGCACGTAACTTACTTATGGTTGTGTTTAAAATTTCTATTGTTTTTGCAAAATCATTCACACTTATTTTTTTTCAAAAAACAATCTTAAATATTAAGTTTACCCTAAAACGTTTGGTGTATATAAATTGAATTGTGACAACCGTAATGATTTTTCAATAAAACAAACTAAACGTAAAATTAAAAATTGTTTTACAATCAATAAAATTTTTGGGAATCAACCATTTTTATGACCGTTTGCTAATTCTATCTTAAAATTTTAACGGAACCTTTGATTTAGGTTGAACTTAAATTTAATATCAAAACAAATACCTTTGTAAAATTACTGTGCTTTTTTATCCGATTTATTTTACTAGTAAAGGACCACAAAAAACGTTTTAAAAACGTAGTTTCTTACGTAAACATAATACATTCAATAGTACCAACCTAGGTTATAATTATCTATTATACGTAAACTAAATCCAAAACGAAATTTTACACACAATTTGATGAAAATTTGCGCTTCGGGATTATTCAATTCAACAACTTAATTAATCAATAACTCGTTACAGCCAACAAGATTAGCAAAACGCGTACAATTAAGTAATTAGGTATTAGGCCGCATTGAACCACGTTACATTGTTGTAAACAGCTTTTGTTTTACAACTACTACTTGATTTACGCAAAACAATATACATTTAAAATTATAAAAAACAAAACCATAAACGAAAAGTTCAAATTTCAAGTATTAAACTAATCTACTACGTAGTAATGACTCACTTTATCAAAACACCATCTGGCTACAAAGGGTTCTAATGAATCGATAGCTTTTGCATATAATTATGTCTTAACGAATAAATCAATAGTAATAAATTGCCGGCACGGTGTGATAAAAGCGTATCTGCTGTAATTAATAACATTTTTTTGTTTACAGAACGCCCCAAATTAAACACCAAAACGTAAGTACCGATTTTTATTTCTCCGTATTTTGGTTTATCCCAAGAGAATACTCCTCTTGGACTTTGCTCTGTTTTTAAGTGGTTTATGAATAATAGACATTGCTACGGTTTCACTTACATTTGCGAAGCTTTACTTAGAGAAATTGATGCGTCTCGCATCAAAAGGTGGCGCTTTATATTCGGTCAAGTCGCACCGCGTTTCGTGCATGTATATTTTTCAAAATTAAGCGCGATTTATGCATTCGTGTTTAGTTTTATGATGTTTCGCTTTATGCGACATCAGTAGTTTTACGTTTAGGGATGGAGAACAATAAAAATCCAAATGTTTTTCTAAGTAAAGTTATGTAACAAAATGGTCAATAAAAAATGCGATTTCGTTTTATGACTTCATTTGAAAATAGAGGTTATGTTGTAATTAGAAAAATAAACATGGACTGACAAACAAAATGTCGTTGTTTGCCGAGAGACGTGACTGCTTTAAAAATTTATTTTGAATCTGAGTAAATATTTTCAGAAGCTTTTTTACTCATGAATATATTCGTAGTTTTGTGAATTAAAGTCATTTACTTTGACTAATATTAATTCCTTAAACCTTTTAACTTCCGTTACGTTTTAAAAATATCTAGTTTGTGTTGATTATGAAAAAATATTAGACTATGAGTTTTCGCAAAATATAATTTAAGTTGGCATCATTTAAATTTGGAATATTTTGCGTAGGAACTTATAACATTGAATACTTTATGTTGGTATTATTAAATTTTAGGATATGATTTATGTAAATGACGTATATCTAACGTTTTTTATACGTTGATTATTATTTTTAAATAAAACAAGCATATATACTTAAATTTTAACGTTGAATTTAAGATTTGTCAAACAAAATTACGTAACTGTAATAGCTCAAATGTAAATTAACAATTAAAGTATATAAAAATTGAAAATATAATTTGTCAACGTTTTAGATGTCAAAACAATTCTAACAAATGTAAATTAAAAAAAAAAAGTAATAAAAGAAGAATATTTAAAAGTTAATTTATTTTTTGTAATATGTTGGAGTAAATTGAATGCAAATTAGAAACATCTTGCTTATAGTTTTTTTGATTTTATATGAAGTTAAATTTAATTGTTAACAAACAATAAACTTTGTTTTTACATTTATTCTAAACTGTAATTAAATTATTTCTACCATGTTAATTACATTCAAATAAATAAATTTAGTTATTTAAATACTTTATTAAAGGTTAGGTTAACCTAAAAAACAGTTGACACAGACTATTAACGTATTTACGCGTCTTTATATACTACATTGCTTTGAAAATAATAATATTTTGTTAATATTTGGCTAGAAAGTTTGACATTAAATAATTTATGTTACCTAAGACATGATTGACGCCGACGCCATTTTACTGACGTATAATAGTTAGAAAATTTCATACAAAATATATTATGTTAGCCTCGCTAAAATTTATATTATGATTGATGCAGACGTTAATTTGTTAAGTGTTCTTGAAGCGTTAGTTTTTAATAACTAGTATTTAATCATTTAACCTAAATTTAGAAGCAGTGATTTTAAATATGTAGTAAAGTTAAAACTACATGACTCTCAAAAACATTTTCAATGTGCTAGCATGTATAAGTTTTGATACAAAGTTTGGCGTTATTTAATTTACGTTGGTAGTATTAAATTTATCGTATGATAAAAATAGTTTTTAATTAATTAAAGCTATTTTACGAATTATTCCTTCTACTAAGTTTCTTAAAAAATACAAGAAGTAAGGTATTAAAGCACTGTAAGATTTGTTATAATGACGCGTTTTGATTGTTATTAGAATATTTAAATTAAGTTAGGTTGGCATCATTACAACTACAGATAGTTTGATGCAGATGTTTCTTTGGTGACGCAATACTTTTTACCAATAAGAATTCGTCTCTTTGATAATGACGCGTTTTAATGACTAACGTATAGAAAAGAACGTTGGCATCACTAAGTTTTGTTGCTTGACTTTAAATTTGTTAATAAAAACAATCCGTAAATTTGTAAACAGTGTAAACATAAAAACACTTTTTTGGAAATAGTCTTAATGATAATGACGCGTTTTCATCACAAACAAACAATTTTGATTTGAAAACTTAAATAAATCAAATTAGAATGGCGTAACTTACTTTAGTTGCGATTGACGCACTTCATTGAAGCTCTTTTTTAAAGCAAATATTATGATACTCAGTTTTAAATTTGTTTATATAAAAACAGTGTAAAGTTTTAAAAACTTTGCTTTTAATATTGTTATTTAATAAAAGTTAAACTATGTAAGACGGAACCGCTTTTTTCTATCTTTAACGATAATGACGCGTTTTGATGATAAACTAATATACTAATGGCATCACTAATAGTTCAGATACGATTCAGGCAGATGCCACTTTGACGCATTTTTTGGTATATTGCGTTTTTTGGGGATCAAATTTGTTAATAAAAGCATTGATAAAAGCAATGCGTAAATTTGTAAATAGTGTAAACACAAAAACAATTTTTATGGGAATCGTTGTCTTAATGAAAATAACGCGTTTTCATGACAATCCCACAACTTTGGTTTTAAAACATTAAAATAATTAAATTAGAATGCCGTAGCTTATTGTAGTTAGGAATAAAACAAAATCATTTCATTGGACCGCTTTTTTTAAAGCACATATAATGTTATTTAGTTTCAAATTTGTTTATAAAAACAGTGTAACTTTTTAAAAACTTTGTTTTTATTATTGTTATTCATTAAAATTTAAACTATGGTACACGGAATTGCTTTTTTCTACTCTTGACCATAATGACGCGTTTTGAGGACAAACGTAAAATATTTAAATTTATTTAGGTAAGGTTGGCATCACTAATAGTTCAGATACGATTTAGGCAGATGCCACTTTGACGCATTTTTTGGTATATTGTGTTTTGTTGCTTGAGTTCAAATTTGTTAATAAAAGCGATGCGTAAATTTGTAAATAGTGTAAACACAAAAACAATTTTTTTGGGAATCGTCTTAATGATAATGACGCGTTTTTATGACAATCCCACAATTCTGGTTTCAAAACTTCAAAAGAATTAAATTAGAATGCCGTAGCGTATTGTAGTTACGAATAAAACGAAATCACTTCATTGAAGCTTTTTTTTTAAGGCAAATATAATGTTACTTAGTTTCAAATTTGTTTATAAAAACAGTGTAACTTTTTAAAAACTTTCTTTTTAATATTGTTATTCATTAAAATTTAAACTATGGGACACAGAACTGCTTTTTTCTACTCTTGACCATAATGACGCGTTTTGATGACAAACGTAAAATATTTAAATTCATTTAGGTAAGGTTGGCATCACTAATAGTTCAGATACGATTCATGCAGATGTCGCTTTGACGCATTTTCTGAAATATTGTGTTTTGTTGCTTGAGTTCAAATTTGTTAATAAAAACGATGCGTAAATATGTAAACAGTGTAAACACAAAAACAATTTTTTTGGGAATCGTATTAATGATAATGACGCGTTTTCATGACAATCCCACAATTGTGGTTTAAAAACTTCAGAAGAATTAAATTAGAATGCCATAGCGTATTGTAGTTACGAATAAAACAAAATCACTTCATTGAAGCTTTTTTTTTAAGGCAAATATAATGTTAATTAGTTTCAAATTTGTTTATAAAAACGATGTAACTCTTTAAAAACATTGTTTTTAATATTGTTATTTATTAAAATTTAAACTATGGGACACGGAACTGCTTTTTTCGACTTTTAACCATAATGACGCGTTTTGTTGACAAACGTAAAATATTTAAATCCATTTAGGTAAGGTTGACATCACTAATAGTTCAGATACGATTCATGCAGATGTCGCTTTGACGCAGTTTCTTAAATATTGTGTTTTGTTGCTTGAGTTCAAATTTGTTAATAAAAGCGATGCGTAAATTTGTCAAAAGTGTAAACACAAAAACAATTTCTTTCGGAATCGCGGTCTTAATGATAATGACGCGTTTTCATGACAATCCCACAAATTTTGGTTTCAATACTTCAAAAGAATTAAATTAGAACGCCGTAGCTTATTGTAGTTACGAATAAAACAAAATTACTTCATTGGAGCTCTTTTTTTAAAGGCAAATATAATGCCACTTAGTTTCAAATTTGTTTATAAAAACAGTGTAACTTTTTAAAAACCTTGTTTTTGATATTTTTATTTATTAAAATTTAAACTATGGGACACGGAACTGCTTTTTTCTACTCTTGACCATAATAACGCGTTTTGGTGACAAACGTAAAATATTTAAATTTATTTAGGTTAAGTTGGCATCACTAATAGTTCAGATACGATTTATGCAGATGTCGCTTTGACGCATTTTCTAAAAGATTGTGTTTTGTTGCTTGAGTTCAAATTTGTTAATAACAACGATGCGTAAATTTGTAAACAGTGTAATCACAAAAACTATCTTTTTTGGGAATCGTCTTAATGATAATGACGCGTTTTCATGACAATCCCACAATTTTGGTTTCAAAACTTTAAAAGAATTAAATTAGAATGCCGTAGCTTATTGTAGTTACGAATAAAACAAAATCACTTCATTGGAGCTCTTTTTTTAAAGACAAATATAATGTTACTTAGTTTCAAATTTATTTATAAAAACCGTGTAACTTTTTGAAAACATTGTTTTTAATATTGTTATTTATTAAAATTTAAACTATGGGACACGGAACTGCTTTTTTCTGCTCTTGACCATAATGACGCGTTTTGTTGACAAACTTAAAATTTTTAAATTCATTTAGGTAAGGTTGGCATCACTAATAGTTCAGATACGTTTCATGCAGATGTTGCTTTGACGCAGTTTCTTAAATATTGTGTTTTGTTGCTTGAGTTCAAATTTGTTAATAAAAACGATGCGTAAATATATAAACAGTGTAAACACAAAAACAATTTTTTTGAGAATCGTTGTATTAATGATAATGACGCGTTTTTATGACAATCCCAGAATTTTGGTTTCAAAACTTCAAAAGAATTAAATTAGAATGCCGTAGCTTATTGTAGTTACGAATAAAACAAAATCAATTCATTGAAGCTCTTTTTTTTAAGACAAATATAATGTCACTTAGTTTCAAATTTGTTTATAAAAACAATGTAACGTTTTAAAAACTTTGTTTTTGATATTGTTATACATTAAAATTTAAACTATGGGACACGGAACTGCTTTTTTCTACTCTTGACCATAATGACGCGTTTTGATGACAAACGTAAAATATTTAAATTTATTTAGGTATGGTTGGCATCACTAATAGTTCAGATACGATGCATGCAGATGTTGTTTTGACGCATTTTCTGAAATATTGTGTTTTGTTGCTTGAGTTCAAATTTGTTAATAAAAGCGATGCGTAAATTTGTCAACAGTGTAATCACAAAAACATTTTTTTTGGGAATCGTTTTAATGATAATGACGCGTTTTCATGACAATCCCACAATTTTGGTATTAAAACTTTACAAGAATTAAATTAGAACGCGGTAGCTTATTGTAGTTAGGAATAAAACAAAATCAATTCATTGAAGCTCTTTTTTTTAAGGCAAATATAATGTCACTTAGTTTCAAATTTGTTTATAAAAACAATGTAACGTTTTAAAAACTTTGTTTTTGATATTGTTATACATTAAAATTTAAACTATGGGACACAGAACTGCTTTTTTCTACTCTTGACCATAATGACGCGTTTTGATGACAAACGTAAAATATTTAAATTTATTTAGGTATGGTTGGCATCACTAATAGTTCAGATACGATGCATGCAGATGTTGTTTTGACGCATTTTCTGAAATATTGTGTTTTGTTGCTTGAGTTCAAATTTGTTAATAAAAGCGATGCGTAAATTTGTCAACAGTGTAATCACAAAAACATTTTTTTTGGGAATCGTCTTAATGATAATGACGCGTTTTCATGACAATCCCACAATTTTGGTATTAAAACTTTACAAGAATTAAATTAGAACGCGGTAGCTTATTGTAGTTACGAATAAAACAAAATCACATCATTGAAGCTCTTTTTTTTAAGGCAAATATAATGTTACTTAGTTTCAAATTTGTTTATAAAAACAGTGTAACTTTTAAAAAACCTTGTTTTTGATATTGTTATTCATTAAAATTTAAACTATGGGACACGGAACTGCTTTTTTCTACTCTTGACCATAATGACGCGTTTTGATGACAAACGTAAAATATTTAAATTTATTTAGGTAAATTTGGCATCACTAATAGTTCAGATATGATTCATGCAGATGTCGCTTTGACGCATTTTCTGAAATATTGTGGTTTGTTGCTTGAGTTCAAATTTGTTAATAAAAACGATGCGTAAATTTGTAAACAGTGTAATCACAAAAACAATCTTTTTGTGAATCGTATTAATGATAATGACGCGTTTTCATGACAATCCCACAATTTTGGTTTCAAAACTTCAAAAGAAATAAATTAGAATGCTGTAGCTTATTGTAGTTACGAATAACACAAAATCACTTCATTGGAGCTCTTTTTTTAAGGCAAATATATAGTTGTTTATTAAAATTTAAACTATGATACACTGAACTGCTTTTTTCTACTCTTAACCATAATGACGCGTTTTGTTGCCAAACGTAAAATATTTAAATAAATGTAGGTAAGGTTGGCATCATTAATAGTTCAGATACGATTCATGCAGATGTCGCTTTGACGCAGTTTCCTATTTATTGTGTTTTGTTTCTTGAGCTCAAATTTGTTAATAAAAACGATGCGTAAATTTGTAAACAGTGTAATCACAAAAACAATCTTTTTGGGAATCGTATTAATGATAATGACGCGTTTTCATGACAATCCCACAATTTTGGTTTCAAAACTTTAAAAGAATTAAATTAGAATGCTGTAGCTTATTGTAGTTACGAATAACACAAAATCACTTCATTGGAGCTCTTTTTTTAAGGCAAATATATAGTTGTTTATTAAAATTTAAACTATGATACACTGAACTGCTTTTTTCTACTCTTAACCATAATGACGCGTTTTGTTGACAAACGTAAAATATTTAAATAAATGTAGGTAAGGTTGGCATCATTAATAGTTCAGATACGATTCATGCAGATGTCGCTTTGACGCAGTTTCATATTTATTGTGTTTTGTTGCTTGAGCTCAAATTTGTTAATAAAAGCGATGCGTAAATTTCTCAACAGTGTAAACACAAAAACAATTTTTTTGAAAATTGTCTTAATGATAATGACGCGTTTTCATGACAATCCCACAATTTTGGTTTCAAAACTTTAAAAGAATTAAATTAGAATGCCGTAGCTTATTGTAGTTATAAATAAAACAAAATCACTTCATTGAAGCTCTTTTTTTAAAGGCAAATATAATGTCACTTAGTTTCAAAATTGTTTATAAAAACAGTGTAACTTTTTAAAAACCTTGTTTATAATATTGTTATTCATTAAAATTTAAACTATGGGACACTGAACTGCTTTTTTCTACTCTTGACCATAATAACGCGTTTTGATGACAAACGTAAAATATTAAAATTTATTTAGGTAAGGTTGGCATCACTACTAGTTTAGATACGATTTATGCAGATGTCGCTTTGACGCATTTTCTGAAATATTGTGTTTTGTTGCTTGAGTTCAAATTTGTTAATAGAAACTATACGTAAATATTTGAACAGTGTAAACACAAAAACAATTTTTTTGGGAATCGTTGTACTAACGATAATGGCGCATTTTCATGACAATCTCACAATTTTTGTTTCAAATCTTTAAAAGAATTAAATTAGAGTGTCGTAGCTTATTGTAGTTAGGTACGAATAAAACAAAATCACTTTATTGGACCTCTTTTTTTTAAGGCAAATATAATGTCACTTAGTTTCAAATTTGTTTATAAAACCAGTGTAACTTTTTAAAAACCTTGTTTCTAATGTTGTTATTCATTAAAATTTAAACTATGGGACACGGAACTGCATTTTTCTACTCTTGACCATAATGACGCGTTTTGATGACAAACGTAGTATATTTAAATTAATTTAGGTAAGGTTGGCATCACTAATAGTTTAGATACGATTCATGCAGATGTCACGTTGACGCAGTTTCTTAAATATTGCGTTTTGTTGCTTAAAACAATTTTTTTGGGAATCGTCTTAATGGTAATGACGCGTTTTCATGACAATCCCAAAATTAGAATGCCGTAGCTTATTGTAGTTACGAATAAAACAAAATCACTTCATTGGAGCTCTTTTTTTAAAGGCAAATATAATGTTACTTAGTTTCAAATTTGTTTTTAAAAACAGTGTAACTTTTTAAAAACTTTGTTTTTAATATTGTTATCCATTATGATGCAAACTTTGGGACACGGAACCGCTATTTTCTACTCTTAATGATAATGACGCGTTTTCACGACAAATGCACAATATTTAAATTAAATTAGGTAAGGTTGGTATCACTAATAGTTCAGATACGATTCATGCAGATATCACTTTGACGCATTTTTTGAAATATTGTGTTTAAATTTGTTAGTACAAGCAATGCGCAATTTTGTAAACACTGTAAACACAAAAACACTTTTTTGAAAATAGTCTTAATCATAATGACGCGTTTGCATCACAAACAAACAATTTTGATTTGAAAACATAAATAAATTCGATTAAAATGGCGTAACTTATTTTAGTTACGATTGACGCAGAATCACTTCACTAAAGCTCTGTTCTTTTAAACCAACTATTATGATACTCAGTTTCAAATTTGTTTATAAAAACAGTGTAATGTTTCAAAAACCTTATTTTTAATATCGTTGTTTATTAAAATTTAAACTATGGAACACGAAACCACTATTTTTTACTCTTAATGATAATGACGCGTTTTGACGACAAACATACAATATTTAAATTAAGTTAGGTAAGGTTGGTATTACTAATAGTTCAGATACGATTTACGCAGATGTCACTTTGACTCATTTTTTTAAATATTGTGTTTTTTGTTTGGGATTAAATTTGTTATTAAAAGCAATACGTGAATTTGTAAACAGCGTAAACACAAAAACACTTTTTTGGAAATAGTCTTAAAGATAATGACGCGTTTGCATCACAAACAAGAATTTTGTTTTGGAAACATAAATAAATTAAATTAGAATGGCGTAACTTATTTTAGTTACGATTGACTCAGAATCACTTCATTGAAGCTCTTTCTTTTAAAGCAAATATTATAATACCCAGTTTCAAATTTGTTTATAAAAACAGTGTAAAGTTGTAAAAACAATACTGTTATTTATTAAAATTTAAACAATGGGACACAGCACCGCTATTTTCTACTCTTAATGATACTGACGCGTTTTGACAACAAACGTACAATATTTAAATTTAATTAGGTAATGTTGGCATCACTAATAGTTCGGATACGATTTACTCAGATGTCACTTTGACTAATTTTTTTAAATTTTGTGTTTTTTGTTTGGGATTAAATTTGTTATTAAAAGCAATAAAAATGTAAACACAAAAACACTTTTTGAAAATAGTCTTAATCATAATGACGCGTTTGCATCACAAACAAACAATTTTGATTTGAAAACATAAATAAATCCGATTGGAATGGCGTAACTTATTTTAGTTAGGATTGACGCAGAATCACTTCATTAAAGCTCGTTTCTTTTAAAGCAAATATTATGATACTCAGTTTCAAATTTGTATATAAAAAAAGTGTAGTTTTAAAAACTTCGTTTTTAATATTATTATTTAATAAAATTTAAACTATATAACACGGAACCGTTTTTTTCTACTCTTAATGATAATGACGCGTTTTGACGACAAACATACAATATTTAAATTAATAGTTCAGATACAATTCATGCAGATATCGTTTTGACGCATTTTGTGAAATTTTTGTTTTGTTGCTTGAGTTCAAATTTGTTAATAAAAGCAATGCGTAAATTTGTCAACAGTGTAAACACAAAACAATTTTTTTAGAAATCGTTGTCTTAATGATAATTACGCGTTTTTATGACAAACACACAATTTTGGTTTAAAAATTTAGATAGAATTAAATTAGAATGGCGTAACTTATTTTAGATTGACGCAGAATCACTTATTGGAGTTCTTTTTTTTGAAGCAAATATACTATTTATTTTTATATACAAATTGGTTTATAACAATAATGTGATGTTAACGAAGTTTGATTTTAATTATATTCTGTAACCAAATTTAAACTATGTGACACGAAAATACTTTTTACCAATACTAGACTGACGAAATAATGACGCGTTTTGATAACAAATGTATAATTTTTACTAAAATAATTAAATTAAATTAATTTGGGTTTGTATTACTAATACTTCAGATTTGATTACCTAATGTAGATGTCACTTTGATGTATTTTTAGGAATTTAGTGTTTTGTTAGTTGTTACCTTATAAAAGCAATAGGTAAATTAATATACAGTGTAACCATTTAAAAACACTTTTTACTCATAGCAGTCTTAATGATAATGACGCGTTTTGATGACAAACATATAATTTTGGCTTGAAAATTTAAATCATATCAAATTAGAATTGCGTTACTTATTCTAGTTACGATTGACGCAGAATTACTTTTCGTTGACGTTCGTTATTTTGAATCAAATATAAGGTTACCTTTTTGGTTTATTTGTTTATGAAAATAAAAGGCGGTTTTAAATCACGTGACACGTTACCATTTTTACCAGTGCTAGTCTTAATGATAATGACGCGTTTTGATAGTAAATAATACTTGCTTTTATAGAATGATGCGTTTTAGTAACAAACGTACCAACAATTTTGATTAGAATACTTAAGACCAATTAATTTAGGTTGGTATCGTTTATTTAGTTACGATGGACGCAGATGGCACTTTGTTGACATTTTTACGTACAGTCTTTCTTACATCGAGAGCGGAAATGCACTCTTTATTAATATGCATATGTCAAAAAAAAAGAAGAAAAATGACAGTTAATATTCGTAATGTAAAAGGAGGCGTTCCGGGACAAAATTCATACAGTACGCAACCTATATCAAAATATGTAAAACAAATTAATTTAGTTTGGCATTACCTGCTTTAGTTAGGATTGACGCAGAACGCATTTTGTTGAAATTTTGTTTTAAAGTATATATTATGTTACTTGATTTCAAATTTATTTATGATAATAAGTTGATTGATAAATTTTATTTCCAATAGTAATTGAAATAAAATTTAAACCATTTGACAGAGAAATACTGTTATTATTATTGTTATTAAATTTTGTTAGAAAAATGAAATAATTTCTTTTGTTACCACAAATTCTAAATTATACGTTTAGTTACCACAGATGCCATTTTGTTAACGGTTTTTATAGGCTTTATAAATATTTGTTTGTTGCAATAACATTTTAATGTATACAAAGTGTTGACAAATTTTAATTTTATAAAATGTTTCAGTAAAACTGTTAGTTGGCTATTTATAGATTTTTTATTGTGTTCTCTTCTTCAAGTTTATCGAGTAATTTTTTTAGAATCGAAAAAGGCGTATATCACTTTAGGTTAAATGTTGGCTTTGTATAGCAAGAAGCTGTTGTCAAAGTTTACACCAACTATACAACTTAAAGAAAAAAAAACTTTTTAGAGCACTTTATGTCTTTGTTAAGTTCAACAAAAAGACCATTTCTGTAATACTTTTAAATGTAAAATGTGCGTAAGTTTATTGTAAATAATTTATTACACTAACTTAAATTTAAAAAAAAATGCAATAAAGATAAGACAATTTTATTCTAGTTTTTTCTGTTTTGTAATTTTGCGACTAACTAATTTTTTTCCAAATTAGAATTGCGTCACTTATTTTACTTACAATTGACGCAGAACCACTTTGTTGACGCTCTTTATTTTGAAGCAAATATAAGGTTACTTTTTTTGGTTTTAGACTTGTTTATAAAAATAAAAGAATATCGTTTTTAGTGTTATTATGCGAAAAGTGCTAGTCTTAATGATAATGACGCGTTTTGATAACAAACGTTTTTTTTTAAAGTGCATACTTGGTTTTAGATTTATTTATATCAATAAATGGTATATTTATAAGTTTAGTTTTTGAATATTAATTTTAATGAAATTAAAACTATTTTGCACAAAAACAAATTTTATTATTAATCGTCTTTATAATATAACGCGTTTTTGTGACAAACCTACACATAATTTTAAATAGAAAATTTAATTTAAACCAAATATGGTTGCAAACAGTTACTTTAGAATTGATTGACGCAGATGGCACTTTGTTAGCGCTCTTTTTTAAAGCGTATATTATGCTACTTGGTTTTAGAATTATTTTTGTAAATCATTGATTTGTACACATATAAATTTTGTTTTCAATATTAATATAAATAAAATTAAAACTAGTTGACCGAAAAACACTTTTATTTGATACTCATTTTTTATAAGATGACGCGTTTTGATGACAAACGTACCTACAATTTTGATTAGTAATCTTCAATCAAATTAAATTAGGTTGGCAACATTTGTTGACGCTTTTTTTTAATTTTTACAATTAGTTATTTGGTTAATGTTTATTTTTAAATAACGAAGACATTTATAAGTTTTTTCTGTAATGCTAATTTTGTGGCACGCAAACACGCTTGAATGATATTAGTTTTTGTGATAATGACGCGTTTTAAAATCAAACGTGCAATTTTGACTTGAGAATCTAAATTAATTTTATATAAAATTTCCATCACTTACGTTACATACGATTGACGCAGATGGCACTTTGTTGACGCTCTTTTTTAAAGTGTATATTATGCTACTTGGTTTTAGAATTATTTTTGTAAATCATTGATTTGTAGACATCTAAACTTTGTTTTTAATATTAATATAAGTAAAATTAAAACTAGTTGACAGAAAAACACTTTTATTTGATACTCGTTTTTTATAAAATGACGCGTGTTGCTGACAAACGTACCTACAATTTTGATTAGTACGCTTGAATCAAATTAAATTAGGTTGGCATCATTTGTTGATGCTTTTTTTAATGTTTATATTAAGATATGTTGTTATTTTTTTTAAATAATGAAGACTCTTATGAGTTTTCTTTGTAATGCTAACTTTGTAGGATGTAAACACGTTTGAATAATTTTAGTTTTTGTGATAATGACGCGTTTTAAAAACAAACGTGCCTTTTCGATTTGAGAGTTTAAATCAATTTTATATTAAGTTGCCATCACTTACGTTAGATACGATTGACGCAGATGGCACTTTGTTGACGCTCTTTTTTAAAGTGAATATTATGTTACTTGGTTTTAAAGTTATTTATGTAAATCATTAATTGGTAGACATAAACTTTAATTTCAATATTAATTTAAATAAAATTAAAGCTAGTTGACAGAAACACACTTTTATTTGATACTCACTTTTTATGAAATGACGCGTTTTGATGACAAACGTATCTACATTTTTAATTAGTAAATTTTAATCAAATTAAATTAGGATGGAATCATTTGTTGACGCATTTTTTTAATTTTTACGTTAAGTTATTTGGTTAATTTTTTTTAATGATGAAAACATTTATTAGTCTTCCCTGTAGTACTAATTTTGTGGCACGTAAACACGCTTGAATAATATTAGTTTTTGTGATAATGACGCGTTTTAAAAACAAACGTGCAAATTTGACTTCATAATTTAAATCAATTTAATACTAAATTTCCATCATTTACGTTAGATACGATTGACGCAGATGGCACTTTGTTGACGCTCTTTTTTAAAGTGTATTAATATGTTACTTGGTTTTAAAATTATTTATGTAATTCATTAAGTGGTAGATATAAACTTTAATTTCAATATTAATTTAAATAAAATGAAAGCTAGTTGACAGAAATACACTTTTTATGAAATGACGCGATTTGATGACAAACGTATCTACAATTTTGATTAGTAGTCTCGAATCAATTTAAATTAGGTTGGCATCATTAGTTGAGGTTTTTTTTTTAATTATTGTAATAAGTTATTTGGTTAATTTATTTTTTAGATTTAGATACGATTGACGCAAATAGCACTTTGTTGACGCTCTTTTTTAAAGTGTATATTATGTTACTCGGTTTCAAAGTTACTTATATAAATCGTTAATTGGTAGACATATAAATTATGATTTTATTATTACCTAATTTAAATAAATTTAAAACTAGTTAACAAAAACGCACTTTTACTTGATACTCGCCTTTTATGAAATGACGCGTTTTGATGACAAACGTATCTACAATTTTGATTAGTAATCTCGAATCAAATTAAATTAGGTTAGCAAGTTAGCAAGTAAACACGCTTGAATAATATTAGTTTTTGTGATAATGACGCGTTTTAGAAGCATACGTGCAACTTTGACTTGAGAATTTAAATCTATTTTATACTAAATTGCCATCACTTACGTTAGATTGTACGATTGACGCAGGTAGCACTTTGTTGACGCTCTTTTTTAAAGTTTATATTATGTTACTTGGTTTTAAAATTATTTATGTAAATCATTAATAGGTAGATATATAAACTTTGTGTGTAATGTTTAAAATAAAATCTAGTTGACAGAGAAACGCTTTCATTTGATTAAGAATTTATGAAATGACGCGTTTTAATCTCAAACTTACCTACAATTTGATTAGTAAGTTTGAATCAAATTAAATTAGGTTGGCATCATTTGTTGACGCTTTTTTCAATTGTTTACACTAAGTTGTTTAGTTAAAGTTTTCTTAAATTAATAATTACATTTATAAGTTTTTTCTGTAATGCTGATTTTGCGTTGAATACTCGTTTTTGTAATAATGAAACGTTTTAAGAACAAACGCGTTATTTTGATTTGAAAATTTATTTCAAGTTGGCATTTTTAATACATTAGCTTTTCAATTACTTACGTTTTTTAGACGTTTTAGACTAATCCTACGTTTAGATATTGCAGATGCCATTGTTCATAAGTTTTATATTTATTCAAATGCGTTATTTTTTTGTTGCAATAACACTTCAATATATACAGAGTGTTAACAAATTTTCATTATATAAAACGCTTTAGTAAAGTTTTAGAAATTTAGAACTTGGTTGGGTATTTATAGATTTTTCATTGTCTTCTCTTCTTCAACAAGTTTATCGAGTAAATTTTTTTAGAATCGAAAAAGGCGTATATCACTTTAGGTTAAATGTTGGCTTTGTATAGCAAGAAGCTGTTGTCAAAGTTTACACCAACTATACAACTTAAAGAAAAAAAACTTTTTAGAGCACTTTATGTCTTTGTTAAGTTCAACAAAAAGACCATTTCTATAATACTTTTAGATGTAAAATAAGCGTAAGTTTATTGTAAAGAGTTTGTTACACTAAGTTAAATTTAAAAAAAAATGCAATAAAGATAAGACAGTTTAATTCTAGTTTTTTCTGTTTTGTAATTTTGCGACTAATTTTTTCCAAATTAGAATTGCGTCACTTATTTTACTTACAATTGACGCAGAACCACTTAGTTGACGCTCTTTATTTTGAAGCAAATATAAGGTTACTTTTTTTGGTTTTAGACTTGTTTATAAAAATAAAAGAATATTGTTTTTAGTGTTATTATGCGAAAAGTGATAGTCTTAATGATAATGACGCGTTTTGATAACAAAACGTTTTTTTTTAAAAGTGCATACTTGGTTTTAGATTTACTTATATCAATAAATGGTATATTTATAAGTTTAGTAATAATTTTAATTTTAATAAAACTAAAACCGTTTTGCACAAAAACAAATTTTACTATTAATCGTCTTTATAATATAACGCGTTTTTGTGACAAACCTACACATAATTTTAATTAGAAAATTTAATTCAAACCAAATATGGTTGCAAACAGTTACTTTAGAATTGATTGACGCAGATGGCATATTGTTGACGCGTTTTATAAAGTGTATATTTGGTTTTAAATTTATTTATATCAATAATAGGTACATTTATAATGTTTGTTTTTAATAATTTTAATAAAATTTTAACTTTCATTGCTTTTACTTGCTTTTGCAAAATGACAAACTTACCAACAATTCTGAGTCAAATAGTTAAACAAATAAAATTAGGTTAGCATCGTTTATTTAGTTATGATTGACGCAAATGGCACTTGATTGACACTTTATTTTTAAGTGATACTTAGTGAAGCATTTACAATTTCTTCAGTTAATGCTAATTTTGTGGCACGTAAGCGCGTTTGAATGATATTTGTTTTTGTGAAAATGACGCGTTTTGAGAATGAACTTGAAGTTTTGATTTGAACATTTAACTCAAATTAAATTAAGTTGACATCATTTATTTTAGATACGATTGACGCAGTTCTTATATAAAATACTTCAGTAAAATTTTAGAAGTTTAGAACGTGGTTGGGTATTTATAAATTTTTCATTGTCTTCTCTTCTTCAACAAGTTTATCGAGTAAATTTTTTTAGAATTCGAAAAAAAGCGTTTATCACTTTAGGTTAAATGTTGGCTTTGTATAGCAAAAGAAGCTGTTGTCAAAGTTTGCACTAACTATACAACTTAATGGGAAAAACTTTTTAGAACACTTTATGTCTTTGTTAAGGTCAACAAAAAGACCATTTCTATAATACTTTTAAATGTAAATTACGCTTGTTGATTGTAAAAAATTTATTACACTAACACAAATTTTTCAAAAATTGCAATAAAGATAAGAAAATTTAATTTTAATTTTTGTTGTTTTGTAGTTTTGCTCTGTAGACTAAATAATTTTTTTCCAGATTAGAATTGCGTCACTTATTTTACTTACAATTGACGCAGAACCACTTTGTTTACGCTCTTTATTTTAAAGGAAATATAAGGTTACCTTTTTTGGTTTTAGATTTTTTTTATAAAAATAAAGGTAGTTTTAAAAATTTTGTTTTTAGTGTTATCATGCAAAAGATTTATACTACGTGACACACGTTACCATTTTTTACCAGTGCTAGTCTTAATGATAAAGACACGTTTTAATAACAAACGTTTTTTTAAAGTGCATACTTGGTTTTAGATTTATTTACATCAATAATTGGTATATTTATAAGTTTAGTTTTAATAATAATTTTAATTAAATTAAAATCATTTTGCAGAAAAACTAATTTTACTATTAATCGTCTTTATAATATAACGCGTTTTTGAGACAAACTTACACATAATTTTGATTAGAAAATTTAATTCAAACCAAATATAGTTGCAAACAGTTACTTTAGAATTGATTGACGCAGATGGCATATTGTTGACGCGTTTTATAAAGTGTATATTTGGTTTTAAATTTATTTATATCTATATTAGGTACATTTATAACGTTTGTTTTCAATAGTTTTAATAAAATTTTAACTTTAATTACTTTTACTTCCCTTTGCAAAATGACAAACTTACCAACAATTTTGAGTCGAATAATTTAATAAATTAAATTAGGTTAGTATTGTTTCTTTAGTTATGATTGACGCAAATGGCACTTGATTGACACTTTATTTTTAAGTGATACTTGTATTTATGATTCTATTAAAAGTAGTGAATCATTTACAATTTCTTCAGTTAATTCTAATTTTGTGGCACGTAAACGCGTTTGAATAATGCTTGTTTTTGTGAAAATGACGCGTTTTGAGAATAAACGTGCAGTTTTGATTTGAAAATTTAACTTAAATTAAATTAAGTTGACATCACTTATTTTAGATACGATTGACGCAGTTGTGCATTTTGTTGATCCAGTTTTAATATTACCTTTATTAAAATTAAAACTATTTTGCGCAAAAACAAATTTTACTATTACTCGTTTTTATGAAATGACGCGTTTTGATGATAAATGTACATACAATTTTGAATAGAAAATATAAATCAAATTAAATTAGGTTACCATCAATTACTTTAAATGCGATCGATGCAGATGGCATTCTGTTAACGTTTGTAAAGTAAAGTATTATGTTACTTAGTTTCAAAATTATTTGGAACAACAATTAATAAGTAGACCTATAATCTATGTTTTCAATAATAGTTTAAATAAAATTAAACCTAGTTGACAGAAACGCTTTTATCTGATACTCGTTTTTATGAAATGACGCGTTTTGATGACAAATGTACCTACAATTTTGATTAGTAAGTTTGAATCAATTTTGTTGACGCTTTGTTTATTGTTTACAATAAGCTATTTGGTTAATTTTTTTTTAAATAATGATACACTTATAAGTTTTCTTTGTGATGCCAAATATGTGTCACGTAAACTCGCTTTAATAATATTAGTTTTTGTGATACTGACGCGTTTTATAAACAAACGTGCAATTTTAACATGAGAATTTAAAGAAATTTAATATTATGTTTATATTAATTAAAACTAGTTGACAAAAACACACTTTTACTTGATACTAGTTTTTTATGAAATGACGCGTTTCGATGACAAATGTATCTACAATTTTAATTAGTAAGTTTGAACCAAATTAAATTAGGTTGGCATCATTTTTTGGCGGTTTTTTTAAAATTTTTACAATAAGTTTTTTGGTTCATTTTTTTTTAAATAACGAAGACATTTAAAAGATTTTTTTTGTAATGCTAATTTTGTAGCAACACGTTTGAATAATATTAGTTTTTGTGATAATAACGCGTTTTAAAAACAAGCGTACAACTTTGATTTAAGAATTTAAATGAATTTTATATTAAATTGCCATCACTTACGTTAGATTATACGATTGACGCAGATAGCACTTTGTTGACGCCTTTTTTTAAAGTCTATACCAAGTTACTTGGTTTTAAAATTATTTATGTAAATCATTAGTTGGTAGACATATTAATTTGGTTCCAATATTAACTTAAATAAAATTAAAACTAGTTGACAAAAACACACTTTTACCTGAAATTTGTTTTTTATTTTAATTAGTAATCTCAAATCAATTTAAATAAATGTAAGTTGGCACGATTTGTTGGCGTTTTTTTTTAAATTTTTATGTTAAGTTATTTGGTTAATTTTCTTTAATAACGATGACATTTATAGGTTTTTTCTTTAATGCTTAATTTGTAGCAAGTAAACACGCTTGAATAATATTAGTTTTTGTAATAATGACGCGTTTTAAATTCAAACGTGCAACTTTGACGTAAGAATCTAAATCAATTTAAATTAAATTGTCATTACTTACCTTAGATTATATGATTGACGCAGGTAGCACTTTGTTGACGCTCTTTTTTAAAGTGTACATTACGTTACTTGGTTTTAAAATTATTTATGTAAATCATTAATTGGTAGACATTTAAATTTTATATTCAATAATAATTTAAATAAAATTAAAACGAGTTGACAAAAACGCACTTTCACTTAATACTCGTTTTTTTTATGAAATGACGCGTTTGGACGACAAACGTATCTGCAATTTTAATTAGTAATCTCGAATCAAATTAAATTAGGCGTGCATCATTTTTTGGCAGTTTTTTTTAATTTTTACAATAAGTTATTTGCTTAAAGTTTTTTTTTTAATTAACGAAGACATTTATAAGTTTTTTCTGTAATGCTAATATTGTAGCAAGTAAACACGTTTGAATAATATTAGTTTTTGTGATAATGACGCGTTTTAAAAACAATCGTGCAACTTTGTCTTGAGAATTTGAATCAATTTTATATTAAATTGTCATCACTTACGTTAGATTATA
The DNA here is from genome assembly GCA_035610365.1 of Aquatica leii. Lineage (NCBI taxonomy): Eukaryota > Metazoa > Arthropoda > Insecta > Coleoptera > Lampyridae > Aquatica > Aquatica leii. The sequence continues at coordinate 15,626,554 of CM069438.1, forward strand.
CGATTGACGCAGATGGCACTTTGTTGACGCTCTTTTTTAGAGTGTATACTATGTTACTTGGTTTTAAAATTATTTATCTAAATCATTAGTTGGTAGACATATAAATTTGGTTTCTATATTAATTTAAATCAAATTAATACTAGTTGACAAAAACACACTTGACCTTTTTTTTAGTTTTTTATGATGACGCGTTTGGATGACAAACATATCTACAATTTTAATTAGTAATCTCGAACCAAATTAAATTAGGTTGGCATCATTTGTTGGCAGTTTTTTTTAAATTTTTACAATACGTTATTTGGTTAATTTCTTTTTTGAATAACAAAAACATTTATAAAATTTTTCTGTAATGATAATTTTGTAGCAAGTAAACACGCTTAAATAATATTAGTTTTTGTGATAATGACGCGTTTTAAAAACGAACGTGCCATGTTGATATCAAAATTTAAATTAATTTTATATTAAATTGCTATCATTTACGTTACATACGATTGACGCACATGGCACTTTATTGGTGCTCTTTTTTCAAGTGTATATTATGCTACTTGGTTTTAAAATTATTTATGTAAATCATTAATTGGTAGACATATAAACTTTGTTTTCAATATTAATTTAAGTAAAATTAAAACTAATTTTAATAAAATGAAAACTAATTGAAAAAGAAACGCTTTTATCTGATACTCGTTTTGATGACAAACGTACCTACAATTTTGATTAGTAATCTTGAATCAAATTAAATTAGGTTGGCATCATTTGTCGACGCTTTTTTTTAAATTTGTACATTAACTTATTTGGTTAATGTTTTTTTTTTAAATATTGAAGACATTTATAAGTTTTTTCTAAAATTCTAATTTTGTGGCAAGTAAACACGTTCGAATAATATTAGTTTTTGTGATAATGACGCATTTTAGAAACAAACTTGCAATTTTGATTTGAGAATTTAAACTAATTTTATATTAAGTTTCCATTACTTACGTTAGATATTTAGAGATATTGACGCAGATGGCACTTTGTTGACGCTCTTTTTTAAAGTCTATATTATGTTACTTGGTTTTAAAGTTATTTATGTAAATCGTTAATTGGTGGAAATATAAATTTTGATTTTAATATTAATATAAACAAAATTAAAACTAGTTGACAGAAACACACTTTTACCTGAAATTTGTTTTTTATTTTAATTAGTAATCTCAAATCAAATTAAATTAGGCTGGCACTATTTGTTGGCGTTTTTTTTAAATTTTTATGTTAAGTTATTTGGTTAATTTTTTTTTAATAACGATGACATTTATAAGTTTTTTCTTTATTGCTAATTTTGTAGCAAGTAAACACGCTTCAATAATATTAGTTTTTGTAATAATGACGCGTTTTAAATTCAAACGTGCAACTTTGACATAAGAATCTAAATCAATTTAAATTAAATTGTTATCACTTACTTTAGATTATATGATTGACGTAGGTAGCACTTTCTTGACGCTCTTTTTCAAAGTGTACATTATGTTACTTGGTTTTAAAATTATTTATGTAAATCATTAATTGGTAGACATATAAATTTTATTTTCAATAATAATTTAAATAAAATTAAAACGAGTTGACAAAAGCACACTTTCACTTGAATCTCGTTTTTTATGAAATGACGCGTTTGGACGACAATCGTTTCTACATTTTTAATTAGTAATCTCGAATCAAATTAAATTAGGTGTGCATCATTTTTTGGCGGTTTTTTTTAATTTTTACAATAAGTTATTTGGTTAAATTTTTTTTTTTAATTAACGAAGACACATACGTTTTTTCTGTAATGCTAATATTGTAGCAAGTAAACACGCTTGAATAATATTAGTTTTTGTGATAATGACGCGTTTTAAAAATAAACGTGCAACTTTGACTTGAGAATTTAAATCAATTTTATATTAAATTGTCATCACTTACGTTAGATTATAAGATTGACGCAGATGGCACTTTGTTGACGCTTTTTTTACAGCGTATACTATGTTACTTGGTTTTATAATTATTTATGTAAATCATTAGTTGATAGACATATAAATTTGGGTTTAATATTAATTTAAATAAAATTAAAACTAGTTGACAAATACACATTTTTACTTGATATTAGTTTTTTTATGAAATGACGCGTTTGAATGACAAACGTATCTACAATTTTAATTAGTAAGTTCTAACCAAATTAAATTAGGTTGGCATCATTTTTTGCCGGTTTTTTAAAAATTTTTACAATAAGTTATTTGGTTCATTTTTTTTTAAATAACGAAGACATTTATAAGATTTTTCTGTAATGATAATTTTGTGGCAAACAAAAACCGTTCAAATAATACTAGGTTTTGAGATAATGACGCGTTTTAAAAACAAACGTGCCATTTTGACTTCAAAATTTAAATTAATTTTATATTAAATTGTTATCATTTACGTTACATACGATTGACGCAGATGGCACTTTGTTGATGCTCTTTTTTCAAGTGTATATTATGCTACTTGGTTTAAAAATTATTTATGTAAATCATTAATTGGTAAACATATAAACTTTGTTTTCAATATTAATTTAAGTAAAATTAAAACTAGTTAACAGAAACAAACTTTTATTTGATACTTGTTTTTTTAAATGGCGCGTTCTGATGACAAACGTATCTACCATTTTTATTAATAAGTTTGAACCAAATTAAATTAGGTTGGCATCATTTGTTGACGCTTTTTTTAGATGTTTATATTAACATGTTTTAATTAATTTAAAAAAAAAATGACTCACTTATAAGTTTTTTTCTGTAATGTTAACTTTGTGGCACGTAAACACGCTTGAATAATTAGTTTTTGTGATAATGACGCGTTTCAAAAAGAAACGTGCAATTTTGACTTGAGAATCTAAATCAATTTTATACTAAGTTGCCATCACTTACGTTAGAAACAATTGACGCAGATGGCACTTTGTTGACGTTCTTTTATAAAGTGTATATTATGTTTTTTGGTTTTAAAGTAATTTAGTAAATTATTAATTGGTAGATATATAAACTTTGTTTGTAAAATTAATTTCAATAAAATAATAACTAATTGACAAAGAGACGCTTTTAGCTGATACTCTTTTTTATTAAATGACGCGTTTTGATGACAGATGTACCTACAATTTTGATTAGTAATCTTGAATCAAATTAAATTAGGTTGGCATCATTTGTTGACGTTTTTTTTTTAATTTGTACATTAACTGTATTTGGTTATTTATTTATAAGTTTTTTCTGAAATTCTAATTTTGTGGCAAGTAAACACGTTCGAATAATGTTAGTTTTTGTGATAATGACGCGCTTTAAAAAGAAACGTGCAGCTTTGACTTGACATCACTTACGTTAGATGCTATTGACGCAGATGGCACTTTGTTGACGCGTTTTTTTAAAGTGTATATTATGTTACTTGGTTTTAAATTTATTTATGTAAATCATTAATAAGTAGATACATAAACTTTGTGTGTAATGTGTAAAATAAAATTTAGCTGACAGAAAAACGCTTTTATTTGATAATCAATTTATGAAATGACGGGTTTTGGTTACAAACGTACCTACAATTTTGATTTGTAAGTTTAAATCAAATTAAATTAGGTTGGTTTCATTTGTTGACGCTTTTTTTCATTGTTTACACTAAATTATTTAGTTAACGTTTTTTTTAAATAATGTAGATATTTTCAACTTCTTTCTGTAATGCTAATGTTGCGTTGAATACTCGTTTTTGTAATAATGACGCGTTTTGAAAACAAACGCGTCATTTTGAGTTGAAAATTTATTTCAAGTTGGCATTTTTAATACATAAGCTATTTAATTACTTACGTTTTTTAGACGTTATGTGGATTTAATTTTGTTAGAAAAACGAAATAATTTCTTTTGTCAAGACTAATCTACGTCTAGATATTACAGATGCCAATTTGTTAACGTTTTATATTTATTCAAATGCGTTATTTTTTTGTTGCAATAACACTTCAATATATACAGAGTGTTAACAAATTTTCATTATATAAAACGATTCAGTAAAATTTTAGAAATTGAGAACTTGGTTGGGTATTTATAGATTTTTCATTGTCTTCTCTTCTTCAACAAGTTTATCGAGTAAATTTTTTTAGAATCGAAAAAAGCGTATATCACTTTAGGTTAAATGTTGGCTTTGTATAGCAAGAAGCTGTTGTCAAAGTTTACACCAACTATACAACTTAAAGAAAAAAAACTTTTTAGAGCACTTTATGTCTTTGTTGAGTTCAACAAAAAGACCATTTCTATAATACTTTTAAATGTAAAATGAGCGTAAGTTTATTGTAAAGAATTTATTACACTAACTCAAATTTAAAAAAAATTGCAATAAAGATAGTAGACAAACAAATTTTATTTCTAAATTTTGTAGTTCTATAACTAAGTTCTAAGAATCTGTTAAAAGCTCACGTTTGTTAGGAGAGGTCGTAGGTAAACAATATTATTTTTTAGTTATTCTTGTATACGCGAGACTGTCATAGTACTTCAAATACTTTTAGTTTTAATTACTGTAAAAAATAAGTCAAAAGCGTGTAATTTTAATTGGATTCGTGTTTCTGACTTTCGCCTTTGGAATAAAAATAGTAACGTCTGCGTTCATCGAACAATGGCTTTCAAAATTTAAACCTAAGGTAGACGCAAACAAAGATTAATTATTCGAAAGAGAAATTGTAAAGAATGTATTTGACATAAGATGTAATTTACGAAAACGCCTCGCGGCGTTTACATTTCGAACGACCAAAAAATATTGTCCTTCATAAGAAGCATTAACAAAACTTTCGCAAACAATGTCAAAATAAATTCCTTAAATTTCTTGCTAATACCCGCATCTGACATAAAGCTATTAATTATTCCCAAGACTAATTTCTGCAATAAATGTAAGTGCGAGTTTGGTTGTATTTTATATATACCTGTTGAGCGTTTTTCGAATGAAAAATTACATTTAGCGTTAAAGGAATTACCAATCAATTTTGACGTATTGAAGAATTGGTGCGTGTAAAATTTTCCAATGTAAACAAAGCGCGATAAATAAAATCGATATTTGACTTTTGATCAAATAATGACAGATGTTTGTTATTAGCGAGTATCTGAAAAAGGAGAGAGAAAATTGAGTTGATTTGTATTTTTACCGAAGCGATTGATTTATGTTTCGCAATTTCCTTTTTCTTTTTATTTTTCCGGGAGAAGTTGAAAACGTAGTTTTTATAAGTAATTTTTCTTTAAATCATTAACGAGTACTAAGCACGTAATTACGAGTTTATATATTTATCTTAGAGTTATAATAGAATTTTTATGTAATCATAATCTTTTTTGTTTGTTCTTGTACTAAACAGCTAAATTTAACTTTTTCGTGCTTTAGTAATGAAGTTTAAACTGATTAAGTTTTTTTGTCTTGGAAATTTTCTTTTCTTTTTTAAACGTTTAGTTATTCTATTGTTTTGTATATACAATTTATTTATTGTTTTTGAGCTTTAAAACGAATTTTTTTAGAGTTATTAGGTTTATTATCTGACTATTTTCTAGCGATATTTGAAACTTATGTACAGCTACAATTTTCATGAAAATATAAACGGTTTTTAACTTATTTGATGAATACTTTTTAAATTTCCAAATATACGTAGAGCCAATAAAACGTTTTGCAGTATGTCACAGTAAGCTTGAAAAATCATATAATCGAAGGGAGACGAGCACAATCAATCACTTTTAATGAAGCGTAGTCTTGCTCGGAAATGCAAGATAGCGTTATAACCCGTACAATGAAAGTCAAATTTAATACATTGTTTTAACTATACCAATTTTATTCAATGTAAAATTTTGTGAACGTCTGTGTATGATACAAATTTCCATATCTGACGTACATCTACCATTAGTAATTACAGTAATACCCTCTCTTCTCAGAGTTTTTTTCGCTTTGAATGCGTTCACAAATTTGTTATCAACAATTAGAACGTTTAGAAAAGATGTAGAAAATTTTCGAGAATATAACAGAAATGTATAAAAGCGGTTAAAACGTGTCACGGGTCAGTTCGCAAATCTTAAGAAGATATTTAAATAAGTAAGTAATTAACGCGTGTTCGAGATAAATATAAGGGAGTATAAACGTACGTGACTTTAATGTAAACAAGTGTCAATTTAAAGATAAGCAGAAGTTATCCGCACACATTATCTTTCGAGTGATTGTCATACATAAATTAGTGTAAGTGTTTTTCTTGAATATCATTAGATTTAATTAGTTCGTGTAGTTATAAACGTGTAAATATTTTGTGTATAAATAAATGTGGTACAGTGCCATATTAAAACTCGTTGAAAAAAATGTAAATAAATAAAACTGTTTAGTTCGCGCTTGCAATCAAAGGGAAAGAGATCAAGATTACAGAAGAAATGGATAACAACAAAATACAAATAATGAGACTGAGCGAAGCAAAGATGAAAGAAAAAGGAAACACAAAACTAACAAATAAACACACAATATACTACGACGTAGTTGATGCAGGAAAGAGAGCAAAAGAAGGTGTGGGAATAATAATAACAGAGAAACTAAACAAACGAATAATAAAATGGAAAGCCGTACACTCAAGAATAATACTAGTGACAATAAAACTCCAACAGAAAATAAACATTATACAAATATACGGGTCGATAGAAGATTCACCAAAAAAAGAAGTTGAAGAATTCTATAACAATTTACAAGAAGTACTGGATGAAGCAAGAGAGAAAACAGAACCATCCATAATAATGAGCTACTAGAATGCAAGAGTAGTGAACGACCATAATAGAGACTTGGGATGCATGAGGAAATATGGAAAACAAACTGTAAACCGCAACGAGAAGAAAATGATCGATTTCTGTCAAAGAAACGATATGATAATAGGAAACACACAAGATATGGAAGACAAGTATACTTTCGTGGGAGAAGAACGCAACGCAAAAAGCCTAATAAATTATATAGTATACACACAAACACTAAGAGAAACAATACAAGACATAGAGACAAGAAAAGAGGCAGAAATAGGTTCAAACCATAGACTCGTAGTTGCAAAAATAGAAGAAATAGTAAATCAGAGTGAAAAAATAACATACAACAGAATAGTCTTATACAAATTTAAAAAACAAGAAAGACAAGAAGAGTACCAAGAAAACACAAATAAGCAATTTTGTAAATTATTACGGAGACAAAATAGGAAAAAAATTAAAGAAATAATTTTCAAGGTAGCGGAGGAGGTATGTGGAAGAAGAAACATCAACAAACCCCTAAAAAGAATAAGATGGTGGACTGAAGAGATAAAAGAAATAGTGAAAGAAAAGAAACCTGGAAGAAATGTATCCGAACAAAATACCAAGAAGATAAAAAAAATATAAAGAAAAAAGGAACAAAGTAAAACGAGAAATCAAAAAAGCGAAAAAAGAAAGTTGGAAAGAATTTGGACAAGAAATAAGTGACAAACACAAGACAAACACCAGAAAGTTTTGGACAATAGTAAAAAGATTGAGAGGGACTAAAAGCAAAGAAATAAAAGCAATAAAAAATAATCAACAGGAACTCAAAATGGAAATAATAGAAATATCGGAAGTCTGAAAAGAGTTCTACTCCGAGAAATTTAGAAGAGAATTAAATGTAGAAAATGAAGACAAAGAAGACACAGTAGAAGTACCAGAGATAACAAGGGAGAAAGTACAGGAAGCGATAAAACGAATTAAAATAGGCAAAGCGAGTGGAGAAATAGCACCAAAAATACTTAAATATCTAGAGGAAGATGGAACAGAATAGTTACATGAAATATTTAAAGATGCGTGGAAATCGAAGATAATCCCTCATGACTGGAAAATAAATCTAATAATTCCTATACATAAAAAAGACGAGAGAACCAACTGCGAAAACTACAAAGCGATATACCTAGCACAGACCACACTAAAACTATATACTAATAGCGGACTCACAAAAGAAAATACAGGAATTATTAAATAGCTGAGTAAAGGAAATAGAAGAAATAAATGAAATGAAATCACATATGCAGCGGAGAATTGGACATGGACGAAAAAACATGAAAGTAAAATAAATGCAATGGAAATGAATCAGCTTAGGAAAATAGCAGAGAAAACAAATTGGGACCACGTTAGAAATGAAACCATAAGGAAAGAAATAAAACAAACACCAATAGTAGAAAGAATTAAAGAAAAAAACCTACTATGGTACGGACATGTTATGAGAATGAATAACGATCGGCTGACAAAAAGAATAATGAAAGGAGAGAAACCAAGAAACAGAAAAAGAGGAAGAAGAAGGAAGAAGAAAATGGCTAGACCAGATAGATGAACATAGAAGAAAAAATGAGAAAACAAAGGATGAGATGGAAACGTTAGCCAGAGATAGAAAAGCACGGAAGAAATGGGTTAAAGAAGAACGTGACTCACAATCCGACTGAAAAGGCACAAGGAAATGAGAAGAAGAAGTTCGCGCTTTGCGTATTTGTTTATAGAGTGCAATTATAGCCGTTCCAGTTCGATAAAGAATCGCTCATCAAACCAAATTCGGTGTGAAATTATTTGAATTTCTCAAATCGATAAAAAATGGTCAAGAATTGATGAATAGAAAAATGGAAGAAAAGTTTTACAAAAATTTTCAGAAAATGAAAGAAAACTCTAAAAGTTTAAAATAAGAAATACGAACGAGCATAGAAAATCAAATTCAGATTGTTGAAAAGAAAACCCAAGCAGATATGTTAAATTTAAAAGAAGAAATGTGCAAATCTGTAAATGAGAAAATAGAAGCAATAGAGGACAAATTAAAAGACTGAGTGAAACTGCTTAAAGAAAAAATTAATTGAATCAATTGTCACGGCGAAGGAAGCGTCACGAGCGGGAAGAAATCACTCACAAATTTATAGTTGTACTTTCAAATTTTGATGGTAAAGTAACATGGTTAACCTACTACAAACAATTTGAAACCACAGCTACAGCTAATGGTTGGAACAACAAACAGAAAGCGACGTCTTTAATAGTGTCCCTTGGAATCTTGCAGACTTCGTACAAGAAAATTACGAACTCTTAATTTCACGCTTAGAAATGGTTTGGTAAATAGAGTACTCAACCATCAAGTACTGATAGCCGACATCACGAAAGAAGTTATCCTGAGAATGAACATTATAAAGAAGCATAAGTTCCATTTGGATATGAAGATAGATGTCCTGAAGATCGGCAAAGAAAAAATTCCTTTTTATTAGTCAGAGAATGCAGCTGCGATAGTCTTATTGAGTGAAAACGTGACTCTGCCTGCGAGGACTGAAAGTGTGGTGATGGCACGCATGGATGGAAATCTCCGAAAAGGCTACATTCGCGCGATTGAACCAATGAAGGGCGACTTAGTTGAAAAGAGACTACTCGTTAGCAGAACTTTAGTACGAGTGAAAAACATGATGCCAGTAACGATCCTAAATATTAACTCAGATCCAGTAACGTTGAAAAAGAAGACCGTGGTAGGCCAATGCACGCCAGTATCACAAATTTTGAGATGCGTGAAGTCTAACGAAGATACGTTGCCAAAGAAGTGCTTACAACATCTATTGGACATTCTTACTTCCTAATGCCTAAACCTCAGGCAAGACTGATTGGCTAAAGTTACAGTGTTGATCCAAAAGTATCAAGATGTGTTTGTACTAGAGAATGGTTCCAAAGAAAGAACTAACGTGGTGAAACATAAAATTAATACTGGGAACGCTTGGGCAATACGACAACATCTATGCCGACTTCGTTTGCCAAAAAGATAAGAAGCCGAACTAATAATTACCAATATGGAAAGAAAAAGCGTGGTTGAAGCTTCAAATAGCACATGAGCATCCCCAGTGGCACGCGTAAAGAAGAAAGATGGATCAACGAGGTTTTGCGTAGACTACAGACAGTTAAACGACGTGACCAAAAAGGACAGCTACCTTTTACCGAGAATTGACGTTAGATACCCTATCAGAATCCCGGTGGCATTCCACGTTAGATTTAAAGAGTGGTTACTGGTAGGTAAATTTAGAACCCAAAGATCGTGAAAAACAGCTTTAACAATTGGAACTGGTTTGTGGCAGTTCACTGTGATGCTCTTCGGCCTGTGTAACGCTTCTGCCACGTTCGAGCGTTTGATGGAGACCAACTTGCGCGCACTGTCTTAGAAGACGTGCTTGGTTTACCTAGAAAACGTGATCCTGGTTGGAAGGTCGTTTGAAGAACACTTGAAGAAGTGTTGCAGTGACAACGTGGGGCAAATCACAAACTGTGTCAAAAAAATTGCCACGTATTTAAGAAGGAAGTGCAATATCTTGGCTATGTCGTATCTAGATGTGGAGTACAAACTGACTCACACAAAATCTGAGCAGTGCAAGCATAGCCAAGATCAATCGACAAACATCAGGTACAAAGTTTTCATGGGTTGTACACCTATTATAGACCATTTGTACCCGGATTTGCCAATATTGCTAAACGTTTGACGAAATTGACGGAAGAAAGAGCAGAATTTAGTTGGAATGAAGTGTTACGTGCATAAATTTCATAAAGTAATACCCTGTAATCCTAACAAGTTCAACCGTGAGGATGGATACAGATTAAGCAACACATGGAGGTCTAGGCTGCGTGAAAAACAGAAGTCAGCAGACGTTTATGACAACTCAACCAGAACGTACACGGATGAGTGAAGCGGAATCTAAAGACGGTATATAACGAGGAACGCAAGACGATAACATCAGTTTTTAGAAATCTTCTGAAGAAGCTGACAGCATGATCAGCGAAACGTTAAGTAAAAGTTTTGTGACGCGGCAACACCCGAAAAACAGTGCTACATTAAACAACGGCCGTAAAGACTTTTATTCTAGTATGTAATACCCTGTATATTCATTGCCTTAAAGTTAGATTTCTATTTTCGACGCTCTATAGAAAGTATAGTTTTACTTCATTTTCTGCCAAGACGTCAAACCGTCAACTACTTAATATCGTGCTTGTGATGAGTTAACTTTTTAATCTTCTAGCATCGGCGTTTATAGAAATTAAAATATAACCTGAAAACGAGTTTCTAGTAGTTTATTCATCACAGGGTAAGCTTTTCCTATTAGTTTTTAGAATTGTTTAGTAATTTTCTTGTTCATTTAATAGCACGTCCTGTCACGTGTTGGTTGCATGTATCGATGTATTATCAATCGATCAGGAGTTAATATCGACCAAATATCTTCATGGAACGATTATAATTCTGGAAAGCCTACGTTCAAACTAAAAGCGAAGTATCAACAAAAACTTTTCTCAGAGATACTACTCCTTATGCGTCCATCGGTTGCAATATTAACTTTTACTTAATGTGTGCAACAGCATATGATAATCGGGTTTTTATGTGCAATTTTTTTAGCACTAATTTACAGTTTTGTTGCTTTCGTGAGTCATTGTGTTGACACGATTTGCTATTCATAAATATCCCAGAACGACTCAACGAGGAAAACGTTTTCTTCGGGCAAGTACTGGATTGTGGGCAAGTTTTATTTAATTACTTTGTCGCTGTCAGAAAAGTCTTTCACGAAATTTTTCTTGTTCTAACTTACGCAATTACAATAATTGTTTCAATACCATTTAGGTATTTTTATTAATTATTTTGTGAACCATAGATACTTGTCATGTAATTTTCTTTGCTATCGACACTCTATGTGTACATATATGTATTGTGTGTTGCCGATACTTCCGGCATTTTTCGATTGAATAATGTACTACAAAATTTCTGGTGCTTGTTGTTAATAATATACGTTATTAAATTAAAGTTGTTATACTTATTTATCTTTTTTTTGGTTACACGAAAATCAGTGTAACAAGGATTATGAACCTGATTTCGTTACAAGTTTGAACCTTCTGTCTTGATCGAAACAGAAGTTTTACTTGGAAAGATCTGGCGCCCTTTCAATTCTATTTTTTTGTAAGACCTATAGCTTGTAACAAAAGACTGCGAAAATGTTTTCCATCAACTAAAACAGGACCTAGTCACTCCGCAAACTTTAAGCTATCTAAGAGAAGATGGAAAATTTATTTTAGATACCGACGCAAGCAATCTGGCAAGCAATAAGCGCGATCCTTTTGCAGGTTCAAGATGGACAAGAAAAAATCATCTCGTATTTTAGCAAGGTTTTGTCCAGGCCAGAAAGGAATTATTGCGTGACTAGGAGGCAGCTGTTAGTTAGTTAGTAGTCAAGTTCATAGAACATTTTTACAAATATTTGTATGGACGAAAATTTTTACTGAGAACGAACCACGCCGCTTTAAAATGGCTATTGCAGTTCCGCAACCCAGAAGGACAAGTAGCAAGGTAGATTGAGAGATTACAAAAATATGACTACGACACAGAACACCGTGCCGGAAGGAGTCATCGGAACGCTGATGCATTGTCTAGAAGACCATGTCCGACGGACTGCAGCCATTGTTTAGAAGTTGGAAAAAAAAGTCTAATGCCTCCGGAGAACTGCTAGGTTCGATGACGAGTGGAAACAAGAAAACAATCCTAAAATAAAACTATCCCTGAACTGGAAAGAAAGCGGCCGTTGATCAACCTGAGAAGAAGTGAGTGCTTGGGCAAAAACATAAAAGCGTACTGGGCGCATTAGGACTCTTTCATAGTAAAAAACGATTTTCCCCTTAAGAGTATCGAGGCAACGGAAAACAGATTACAGTTGGTAGTGCCAAAGAACTGGGTGTCAGAAGTGCTAACGCATCTCCACGATGGTACATCAGGAAAGCACGTGAGCATAAAGTAGACATTGGAGAAAGCTTAAGAAAGATTTTACTAGGTGAACTGCAAAGAGAACGTCATGAAATGGTGCCGTAAGTGCACGGTCTGCGTCTCAGGAAATGGTCCAGCAAGAAAACGCAAAGCACCGGTGAAGCAATACAACGTAGGATTCCTTTAAGAAAAAGTAACGATTGACATTGCAGGGCCGTTCCCGGAATCTGGTTCAAGAAACATACATCTTGGTGACGATAGATTATTGCACGAAATAAGCGGAGGCTTACGCCATACCCAATCAAGAAGCAGCTACAGTCACAGACGTATTAATGAAAGAGTTTTGTTGTCGGCTTCGAGTTCCGTTGGAGTTACACTCCGACCAAGGCCGCAACTTTGAGTCTGGGCTGTTTCAAGAAGTTTTCCGACTGTTGGGAATAAAGAAAACTCTCTATCTATTTAATCTGATGGCACAGTTGAGCGGATGAATCAAACAATGGGAAAATACTTAGCCAAAGTAGTGCCCGAACACTAGACTGGGACTTACATTTTTTCCTAATGGCATACCGATCATCTCATTACGAAAGCACAGGCTAAACACCATCGTGTGTTATGCTTGGTCGCGAAATATGACTGCCATACGACCTCCAATTTGGACAAATACCGAAATTGGAAAAGACTACGTCAGCAAGCTAATGAAGAAGCTAGACGAAGTACATAAGGCAGTCTGTAAAAACACACAAATTTCCAGCGACAGAATAAAGACCAGATAAAACGTCAAGGCACAAAATGGTGGGTTGTATAATCCTCAAAGAAAACGTAGTTTGTCGCCGAAGCTGCAGAGGCAATGGGAAGCCTTTATAAAGTCATGCAGCGTATTAATGACGTCATATATCGCATTCGAAAACCACTCAAAGGCAAGCCAAAAGTGGTTCACATCGATCATCTAGCTCTATTTGCGAGCGATAACCATATTACGCAGATTCAGATCCGAACCAGAATAATAACTAGCAGAACCAGAAATCAAGTCGAAGAAATGGATTAAGTTTATGAGCATATACGGACGTTCTGAAATGTCTAAGTTCGAAGTTACAACCGAGGAACAGCAAGACCTGTTCCAAAGACGAAAAGATTACGCCATCGCACATTGCGCGAGCGAGAATCTTGACATGTCCAGAGGGGTTGCAGTCGTATTAAAAAAGAAGTTTGGGCAGCTAGATGAATTACGAAGACAGCAACCGGCAGTCGAAAAAGTTTTAAAACTACGTGGTGATCGATACTTCGTTTTCTATCTGGTCACCAAGAAGTACTCACGTTCAAAGCCGTTATACGAAAATCTGTGGCGAGCATTATGGAATGTTCCACAATATTAAACAATTGGCAGTACCCAAGCTTGGTTGTGACTTAGATCAACTGAATTGGAGAACAGTATGAAACACGTTGGAGGTAGTCTTCAGGGGAACAGGCGGTTACCAACCAAAGAGAACGTGGGGTCAGAAAAAGTCCTTTGACTGTAACTTTTATGGTCAAGGAAGTTGCCGAAATGGAGAGCTGACAGACAAAAAAGTCTTAAGAAGGAGACAGTAAAACGTTCAGCTTCGAGAGCGTTTACGAATTTGTTATCAACAACCAGAACGTTTGGGAAAGATGTAGAAAATTCTCGAAAATATAACAGAAATGTATAAAAGCGGTTTAAACAAGTCATAGGTCAGTTATTCAAAGTCGCAAGTGTTAAAAAGATGTTTAAATAAATAAGTGATTAACGCGTGTTTGAGATAAATATAAACTTACGTAACTTTAATGTAAACAAGTGGCAATTTAAAGATACACAGATAAACAGAAATTATCCGCAGACATTACCTTTCGAGTGATTGTCATACATAAATTAGTGTAAGTGTTTTTCTTAAATATCATTAGATTTAATTAGTTTGTGTAGTTATAAACGTGTTAATATTTTGTGTATAAATAAATTTGTGTCAAAATTCGCTACATTATTTATATCTTGAGTAACTAAATTACTACGGAGTATTTTAAAATACGGTTGCATTTTATTAGTGCAAAAATATTTTGTACACAAAAATATTATATTGCCATTTTTTTAAATTTATTTATTTTTTTTATTACCAAGGCAAACGTAATTAATAACTAAACGCATACGTGATAATTGTTTTTAACCACAAACACACGTGCACGCATAATTGCCTACGTCACAGACTTTTTAGTAGCACCAAACATACTGCCCATCAAAATTAACAGTGCAAACGTGATTTTCAACAACCACAAAAAAAACTAATCTAAACAAAATTTTAATCTAGTAACTAAATATAATGTAATGTTACAACAAAGGCAGCGGACATAACTATACTAAAACGCGCTTGAACAGATAGTACAAGCTGTCGCAACGCGAACAATATTATTCTTTTCAAAATGCAATTCTTTCGCAATTGAAGAAATCAAAGATTTGAGTTTTGAGTTAAGATTATTCTTCATAAACTCACGTGTAAAAGAGTTTAACGATAAGCGACCTTCAAGTGATGTCTACAAATCCACTCAACTGGTTTCTAGTATGTGTGTTAACAAACAAATTTTCTGGCCGTTGCTCCTCCATTAGAGGGAGGTATTTCTTGGGTCCGTCTTAAATGTGCCAAAACGAATTCAACGTGTCATCAGGACTAGGCTTAGATAAAACAAAATACGAATGTGCTGGTGTAGCAGCTTTACCAACTACCGGACCAATGAAGGCAAAATTAAATATTGTATTAATAGCGGTTGGACTATCGATTTGGCCACTTGTCCATCAACCTATCCATAGATATTTGATGCTGGAAATTTTCTACCCTTTTCCTAGAAATTTCTCTAATAAGTAGTATCTCGGCCACAACCAGGATGGCTTACGTAGTTATCGTCATATAAGCCACAATTATGCTCAAGACAACCCTTCTCTGCGTTCTCTCTAAGATTTTGAGTTCTTTCGACTTCAATACAGATCCCACATACATTCTTTTCCGTTTGGAGCTTAATCTTCTCAAACTCGGCATCAGTTCAACCAAACTCTTCACGGATTTTTTAGCTTTCTCGCATTCTCGCATGTACGTCTTACGTGCTCGCTCACTCTACCGTTCTCTCCGATCTACACGCTTAGGTACCTCACTCTTTAATTTCCAGACCCCCCACTCTTATAGAAAACTTTTTGATTCTTCTGGACCCGACTAGAATTATCATTTCGGTTTTATCGGACCGTGGTCTACAAGCCAGTTTTTGATTCTGACAATAGTCTTTTTTGTCCTGCTGTTTACTAACTCAGCGATTTTTCTTACCAGTCGTCCAAGTCGTCCGCATAACCCAGCGTGACACCACGCGACATCTAGCACTTCGTTTTAATAGATGTTTCACAAGATCGGCTTTGTAAAACCCCAGCTGTAAGTTGTATTTGGTTGCTTTCTCTGACGTGCCGCCATGTTTTGCTGAGGTAGTCCTAAACCACCAATTTAGGTACTCCACTGCACCTTTGTTTTTCACGACCTTGACGATGCCCAACCATGGCGCGCTGTTAAACGCGTTCCGCATATCCAGCGTCAGAAGAACGCAGCACCCTCGGTTCCGCTGACTTTATCTTATTTGGAATTTCAAAAACCTCCCCAATAACGTTCAGGATTTAGTTTATTTTCGGCTTTTAACCACTTTTTTAGTCTTTCCCTTATCACTGCCACAAACACATTTTCCAATACTGGAAGGAAGTAAATAGGTCTAAAATTCTTCGGACTTTCATCAGGTTTGGAGGGCTTTGGAACTAAAGTCAAACTGCCGGTTAATAGGCCGTATGTAGAATTTCAACAGTTATCCCATCAGGTCCCGGGGCTTACCCACTCCTCATGTGCCCTACTTCTTTTGGAGCTCTTTGCTTGTGATTGCTGGTAATTGCGTGTACTTTATTCCACTCCATTTTTTTGTGTCTAGGAAAGAGCTTCTTTACTAGACGCATTCTTTCCTCCTTATCCATGCTTAAATCTACCTTCTTGCTGAACTTAACTGTAACAATTTGTAGGCGTTGCCCCCATACGTTCAGTTCCAGATCTGCTAGTAGACTTTTCTATTTTTGTTCTTTACTCTTTTTAATATTTTTTTTAGCTTCGTTTTCTTCCCTGTTTTTCTTTTCATTCGTACTTTTCCCAATGTCTTTTTAATTTCTTCTCTATTAGTCTATCATTCATCTGACTTTCACACGCTCTTTTCTAACGTTTGCTATGTTGTCCACCCGTTCTTCTTTTCAAAAACACTCTCACATGTTTTCACAATTATATTCGTTAACTTTTTTGCTTCTAACTCAGCTTCTCCCGCCAAGTCCAAGCGACCTCTTCCCTCCAGTTTGTAAAAGCCGATCCCCAGACGACGTGCTTGGATTTTACGTCTTCCACCCGTTTATGATATCTAAAAACTTGTCCTTCGTTATATTGGGAGAGACGTAAACTTTATAAATGGTAACGTGTTGTAACTCGACGATTATCAAACCGTTACATTTTTTAATCCTTATTATTTTAACGTTCTTAATTTGTTCGTACTATCATAATTTCTGCTCCAACCTGGTTACAAGCTATAGTTCTTACGAACCTTGCACGGCCAAATCACACTAGTCGAAGATAAGGGAGGTTCAAAAAGATAGAATTTAAAGGGCGCCAGATCTTCCTAAATAAAACTTCTTTTTCGATTAAGGCAGAAGGTCTAAGTTTGTAACGAAAGTTACAACAAGCAAAATTTTGTAAAAAACTTTTCTGACAGCGACAAAGTAATTAAATAAAACTTACCCAGTACTTGCCCGAAGAAAACGTTTTCCTCGTTGAGTCGATCTCGAATGTTTATGAACAACAAATCGTGTCAACACAATGACTCACACATTAAGTAAAAGTTCCGTTCCGATGACTCCTTCCGACATGGTCTTCTGTGTCGTAGACATATTCTTGTAATCTCTGGATCTATCTTGCTACTTGTCCTTCCGGGATGCGGAACTGCAATAGCTATTTTAAAGCGGCGTGGTTTGTTCTCAATAAAAATTTTCGTCCATACAAATATTTGTAAAAATGTCCTATAAACTTGACTACTAACTAACTAACAGCTCCCTCCTAGTAACGCAATAATTCCTTTCTGGCCTAAACAAAACCTTGCTAAAATACGCGATGATTTTTTTTTGTCCATCTTGAACCTGCGAAAGGACCGCGCTTATGGCCAGATTGCTTGCGTCGGTATCCAAAACAAATTTTTCATCTTCTCTTAGATAACTTAAAATTTGCGGAATGACTAGGTCCTGTTTTAGTTGATGGAAAACATTTTTTTAGTCTTTTGTTGCAAGCTATAGGTCTTACGAAAAAATAGAATTGAAAGGGCGCCAGATCTTTCCAAGTAAAACTTATGTTTCGATCAAAACAGAAGATCTAAGCTAGTAACGAAATCAGACTCATAATCCTTGTTACACTGGTTTTCGTGTAACCAAAAAAAAGGATAAATATGTATAACAACTTTAATTTAATAACGTATATTATTAACAACGAGCACCAGAAATTTTGTAGTACATTATTCAATCGATAAATGCCGGAAGTATCGGCAACACACAATACATAGGTTTACACATAGGGTGTGGATAGCGAAGAAAATCACATGACAAGTATCTATGGTTCACAGCATCCGATACACAAAATAATTAATAAAAATACCTAAATGGTATTGAAACAATTATTGTATTTGCGTAAGTCAGAACAAGCAAAATTTTTGGAGAGACTTTTCTGACAGCGACAAAATAATTAAATAAAACTTGCCCACAATCCGTACTTGCCCGAAGAAAACGTTTTCCTCGTTGAGTCGTTCTGGAATATTTATGAATAGCAAATCGTGTCAACACAATGACTCACGAAAGCAAAAATCTACAAAATTGTTAATTAACGCTAAAAGAAATTGCACATAAGAACCCGATTATCAAATGCTGTTGCACACATTAAGTAAAAGTTGATATCGCACACGACTGACGCATAAGGAGTAGTATCTCGGAGAAAAGTTCTTGTCGAAACTTTGTTTTTAGTTTGAACGTAGGCTTTCCAGAATTATAATCGTTCCATGAAGGTATTTGGTCGATATTAACCCCTCATCGATCGATAATACATCAAAACATGCGACTAACACGTGTCGGGACGTGCTACCAAAGTAACAAGGAAATTACTAAAAACTAATCGAGACAGCTTACTCTGTAATGAATAAATTAATCGAAATGCGTTTTCGATTGATATCTTAATTACCATTAATGCCGACGGTTTTAAAAACTTAAAATCTAAACATCACAAGCACGATTTTAAGTAGTTGATGGTTTGACGTCTTGACAGGAAATGAAGTAAAACGAAACTTGCCAGAGGGCGTCGAAAATAGAAATCTAACTTTAAGGTAATGAATATACAGGGTATTACATTATAAAATTTATGCACGTAACAACCTGTAATACAGTATGTTTAAAAAATTTCTGCGCCGCGTCTCTCTTATTGACATTGCTCTGTATAAACTTAATTATTTTTACTTACTGTCCTTCGAGTCGCACTCTACATCTTCTCCACTTTCTTTCTGAATTTTTCACACTTTATACTGTCTGACTTGTACCCCTCTAAACCACACACGTAACAGTTTGTTTTCTTGTCGCACCCTATTGCTTGTTTTGTTTCCGCCTACTTTTTTCTCTAAAATTTTTTTGACCACCGCTCCACTTTTCACGTTTCTGACTTCGGTGACTTTTACTTCCATCTCTGCTACGTCTAGCTTTTTTCTTAATTTTCTCATTGTTCTTGCGTAGCTGCATTTTTCTTTTATCTTTGCTAACATTGTATCCCCTTCTATTTTCTTTTCTCTGCTCCACTTTTTGCTATTTCTCTCACAATATGTCTTTTCCATCTGTTGAGCGACCAAGCACCTCAACATTTTCTCCACCATTTTATAGATCTGCTCTATTATTCCACCCTTTTCCTCTTTCTTGATGTTAAGCATGCCTATTATATCCTTTTTCTTGGCATTTTCTTCCTGCCTTTGTTCTATCGCTCTACTACACTCTCTTCTGATGTAGTAGAAACCACTATTTTCTTTCTTCTTTCCTGCGTCTAACAATTTGTTGACGCTTTCTCCTTTTTCCTGCCAGTTCGCCGTTTTTTTCTACATTCTCCGACTCCCGGCTTGCTCCCTAGTACACATACTATCTTTTTGCTTCCTTTTCAAGCCGTATCATGTTACGTGCATAAATTTCAAAATGTACTATCCTGTATTATCTTGTTTGAATTAAAGTACCTTTACATTTCTCGACGCCATCTATCGAGCATCGTTGGTCCCTTCCGACCGAGTAAACAAAAAGCCGTCATTTTAATTCACGTCGTTCGCTACATAAACAGATGCCTGCTTGAAATAAACTTGATTTCTTAAAACATCCACGTGTTGTGAGACGATGTATCATAAAAAAAATCTATAATTAGTTAATTTATTCAATGCAGGGTGTATTCTATTCTTTGTCGGATTAAAGGTAATTTCCATGTTGTTTCCATAGCGCCACGTGCTACTTCCCAAATGTGAGTTTTCTTGTCTGTACAAGTTTAAACAACGACGATGGAAAAATTCTAAAGGGAAGCATTGAACCTAGGAACACTGCGACATAAGGGCAGATACGATTAATATTTCTATTCGGAAGCAATTGACGTTTAACTAATACCACTTTGGACGAAAGTACATACGATACGTTTCGGTTCTCTTACCATTTATAAATGTTACTTTTTACTTATTGTAGAGTTTGTGAGTCACCAGGTAGACATGATAGTTAATTAGTTTAATTTAAATTGCTATCCTATGCTGGTCACATTAACGGTCAATGATTATTGTTAATGTAATTTACTTACAAAGGTTTTTCTATGCCCTGGCTGTAACACTTACGATTTGAGTGTATTGTGAGTTGCCGATACTTTCAGTGTTTTAGTACCTACCTATACTTGCACTCGAACTAAATTTACTTATTGTGATGCTATCAAATTATGTTGATGTTAACGATTTGATTCCTTTTTTCGGTTCCTCTAGCTTTACAAACCTTAAAAAATTAATACAAGCTTTGGGCCTCCTGTGCTGATCTAGCAGGAACTATATCTGCAAAACGAAATCTGGCGCCCAGTAAAATACACTTATCATTTGAAACTCTCCTCTCTCCGATAGGTATTGTTTTAATCCTACAGCAAGTTGGCCGTGCAGGATTTGTAAATTACTAGAAGCCTCTAACAATCGTTTTTGAAAGTTACTGTCGTGAAGGCTTGCTCCAGCCATTTTTCTATTTCGTTAAGCTTAAAGAAGTTTTCCAACGTCTTTTCTTCTTTCATAGAGACTTTGTGCATCTTTGCATAGTGTCATAAACTTTAATTTTAACAAACTATCTATTTGAGCACTCGTAACCAAAGCTAATAGTTAGTTTAGACGTAACAAGGTTTCATTTACTAAAGTTAAAGGCTTTTCTATGGTATAAGCCATTATGATAAATTAACGAACAAACTAAAATGTAAACAACGTCAAATACAAAAAAAACTATACCTGCCGATGACATGTGACAAGTAAATCAAAATGCGTACAACACAAACTTTGTCAATGTTTCAGCAAAATATAGCTACCAAGAACCAATAAATTATACCTGTCAAAAGACCATGTTTTTAACATAACGATTTTATTCAATGTAAAATTTTGTTAACGTTTTTGTGTTTGATAGAAATTTTTATATCTGCCGTACATCTATCATCGGTAGTTCCAGTAAACCCAGGGTCTTCTCAAAGTTCTACTAAAACAGGTTTTATTTTATATAATTAGATTATTTTAGTAATTAAATGACTAAGTAGTATTTTAAAATACGGTCGCATTTTATTAGTGCAAAAATATTTTGTACACATAAATGATTATATTGCTATTTCTTTTTTATTTATTTATTTTTCTATCACCAAGGCAAACGTAACTAATCACCAAACGCGCACGTAATAACTGTCCTCAACCACTAACACACGTACATACATAAAACCTACATTACAGGATTTTCAGTAGCACCAAATATACATAGTAACAGCAACAAATATCACACAGTTTAAATTTAATATAGCTACAAGTGTGCATTTAATTGTTAGATAACACACCATGCAGTAATGCAATTCAAGAATGAAAAAAAATACTTTACCAATTAAATTACAATAATGAAATTATCATATTAAATAACAGTGAAGACATGAGACACACTAAAATTATAAAAATAATTACTTACATTTAAATAATCAATCCAAAAATTATAGCATTTGTGATTACAAGCAATACAATATTGTCAAACGTAACGATCGCCACCAAAAATTTACAATACAATTAATAGAAAAAAAAAGGATTACTCACATTTGATACTCGTTCATGTCTAGATCTAGAAAGGGTGGTATGCACACATCCCTAAAAGTTAAAATAGATTAACTTGCAGTAGTACCACAAATAAAAGTAGTTCAAATGCAATTTTCCTCTAAGGAGACGTTTGTGATTTGAACTACTCTTATCTGTAGTATCACTGCAATGCATTCTATTTTAGCTTTGAAGGATGTGTGTGTACCAGCTTCTCTAGATCTAGACATAAACGAGTATTAAACGTGAGTAATATTTTAAATTTTTTGGTCTCGATCGTTACGTTAATCACATCATTTCTTAATATAAAGCTATAGGACTGTTAATGCTTTTTTAGAACTACAGTAACGTGTTGTCCTACTGCTGAAGAGCCCCAAAAAGGCAAAACGGTCGCTCAGTAGCATTTTCACATTTGCATTGACATTGTTTATACGTTGTGGTTTTAGTTCGCGGTTTATTCAAAACTTATTTGAATTACTCGGGTATAAAATCAGCTCCATCTCTATAGCGATTTACACACTGTTATTAATATAATTGATTCACCTATAGCTTAAAAAAATGAAACGGACAAGAGAAAATGGTGCTTACTGTGTCTTCTCAAACTAATTTAAGTTTTTATAAGCTCTAAACCTAATGCGACAATTCTTAATTTATTTAAAGAACACTTAGAATCTATAGTAATAAAAATACGTTTCTCAGTATTGAACTGTAATAAATTAGTGACGTGTGTCCTGATGATGTCTCTTATAAAAATAGACAAAATTTTTAATTCAAACAAATTTTCCAATTTATTGTAATATCGTGGCGGCCCTAAAGGAAAAAGCAATTTTCCAGTACATTTTTATATGTTGAATGTTTATTCTAACATTTTTATATCGAGATCGGCAAGGAGTAATGTTTCCATTTATTTTACTCGATGTATTTTTAGAAGCATTTTATCAATATATATTTGATTTAGATGGAGCTTCCACGTATGGGAATGCGAGACCGGAAACGCCATTATAGTATGGCGTGTGTAAAATAAGAAAAACTCGCTTACGCATAAGAAAAACTTTTTATTTTCTCTCAGATAGTCTAGGAAGTAGACGGAAAGTTTGTAAAGCTTCTGGCAAATTGCCAGGATGGTTCTAATCTAAATAAAAAAAAAAGATAAATTGAGAAAATGCCTTCCATATTAAATGTAACATATAATAAAATTTATAGCCATTCTCCGACGACATTTAAGTTGTTCAATGGCCCTTCGCAAGAAACGATATAAAAACTCGGTTATTGACCTTTGATTAGAATTTTTGGGTTAAATCTTTTTGCATAATAATTCAATCTTATTGAAAATGTGCAGAGACAAACATCGGAAAATTTTTAAATAATAATAAAGCTTCGAAGCAATTCGAAAGAAATCATTTGACGAAACGATATTGTACGGATTCGTTTGAATAACAACGTTTAGGAAACTATTGATTGTGCACGCATTTTAAAGGCAAAATGGTTCATAAAGGAAAATTGACAAATATAAATTATTCAAAGAGAAAAGTTTGCGAAATTTGCATAAAAATGCTTTACTTTTGGCGTCTAACTGTTTTATCAATAGAGCGCTGAAAGAAAAGTGTTAAAGTTTTTATCTTCAGAATTTTAAAATGCCAGCCAATGTTTGTTAATAAAAATACGAGATAAATTGAAGTTCGGAAAAGGTGAAAAGTTTTTGATCTATTGTAATCAAATAGTAAACGCGATGTAGATAACTACCACGGTGTTAGTTACATCACAAATTTTAAAATCCGCTTTAAATAAAACGCGATATAAAATACCCAACTGTAACAATAAGTTTAAATATTTATCAGTGTGACTGCAAAAACCACCAGCAACGACCAATGGACAATTGTTTTGCAAATTAGGAACTTGTCAGCACTGGAAATACCTCGTATAATAGTATGATTGTACTTTAATGTTGCCAGGTTAGTCGTAATAAGAAAAAGTTTTGTCGGTTCAAACTTGTTTTATGTTCATAATATGTTTGTTTTCTCATCCCTTTTATAATATTTTAATTGCCATTCATATTGTAACGAATTTTAAAATTAATGTATTTATACACAAAATATTTACACGAACTAATTAAATCTAACGATATTTAAAAAAAAACCCTTACACTAATATATGTATTACAATAACTCCAAAAATAAAGTCCGCGGATAACTTCTGTTCGATTTTAAAACTCACGCTTGTTTACATTAAAGGCACGTACGTTTATACTCCGTTACATTTATCTCAAACACACGCGTTAATCACTTATTTATTCAAACATCTTCTTAACACTTTTGACTAGGAATACCTCACCTTTGCTCACTTTCAATCGTTTTCATATATTTCGGTTATCATTCGAGAATTTTCTACATCTTTTCCAAACGTTTTAGTTGTTGATAATAACTTTGAGAACGCTCTCAAAGCTGAACGTTTCACTGTTCCCTTCTTAAGACTGTTCTGTCCCAGAACAAGAAATTAGGTGTGACACCGGTAGAAAGAATCATGGGGTAGCGGCAATTTTTTTCATTTCGGCAGCTTCCATGACGGTAAAAGTAGCAGTCACTGGACCCCGATGTTTTACTTAGTTGGTAACTGCAGATCAACACTTGAACGCCTATTCCTCGGAAGTCAACCTCCAACATGTTTTGAACTGTCCTCCAATTCAGTTGATCTAAACCACAAACAAGCTTGTATACTGCCAATTTAATATTGTAAAATTCCATTTCTTTTTTGAAATTCCATAAAGCTTGCCACAGATTTTCGTATAACGGTTTTGTGGATGAGTACTGCTTAGTGACCAGATAGAAAAAGAAGCAATCACTACGTAGTTTAAAAATTTTTCCGACCGCCGGTTGCTGTCTTCGTGCTTCATCTAGCCGTTTAAACTTTTTTTTAAGTACGACTGCAACCCCTCTGGACATGTCAAGATTCTCGCTCACGCAATGTGCAATGGCGTAAACTTTTCGTGTTTGGAACAGTTCTTATTGTTCCTCGGTTGTAACTCCGAACCTAGTCCTTTAAGAACTTCCGTATATGCTCATAAACTTATCGAAGGCCATTTCTTCGACTTGATTTCTAGTTCTGCTACTTGTTACTCTGGTTCGGACCTGAACTTGCGTAATGTGGTTATTGCCAGCAAACGGCTAGAGAATCGATGTGGACCACTGTTACAAGCTTATAGGTCTTACGAACCTTGCACGGCCAACTCACACAGTCGGAGATAGGAGAGGTTCAAGTAAATAATAATTAAGGGCGCCAAATCTTTTATAATTAACACTTCTGCCTAGATCACAACACAGGGTCCAAGCTTGTAACGAATTTTTAGGTTCGTAATCTTTGTTACTTTGATATTCGGATAACCACAATAAAAGAGAAAGGTATGTTACTATAAAAGAAAGATTAAACAGGTATAAAAACTTTAATTTAATAACGTAGATTATTAAAAAGAGTTTATCTAATTCTCAATCCATAAATGCCAGAAGTATCGGCAACACACAATACATAAGTTGAAACGAAGAGGATACCGCAGAAAATTTCATAATAAATATCGTTTGTACACCGCATGCGATACACACAAAATAATTAGTGAAACTACTTCTATGGTATTGAAACAATTATTGTAATTACGGAAGTTAACATAAGCAAAAGTGACTTTTCTAACAGCGACAAAACAATTAAATAAACTTACCAGTACCTACTTGTTTGAAGAAAACGTTTTCTTTGTTGAGTGAGCCTGGAATAAATTTAAAAAGCAAATCGTGCCAACACTACTACAACACTACTATAGGAAAGTACACATACACATAACCCGGTTATCGAATGCTGTTGTACACATTCAGTGGAAGTTGGTTTTGCATGAGTAGAATTTCGAAGAAAAGTTCTTGTTTTTGGTTTTTAGTTTTAAACGTAGGTTTTACAGAAATATACTCGTTCCATGAAGGTATTTATCGACATTAATCCCTCATTGTTCTTTATTAAATAGAAACATGTGTCTAAAGCGTGGCGGAACGGCCTGTGACGAATAAATTACTTTAAAAAGAAAAATCGGCAGAGGGCGTCAAAACCGAAATCTAATTTTAATTCAATCAATATACAGGGTAATACGTTATAAAGTTTTTGCTCGTAACAGTATTTGTTTATAGAGTGTAATTATAGTTTTTCAGTTCGTTAAAGTAGTGTATTTTTTTATTGGTATTATAACTTATGCCGGTAACTCGTTATCAAACCCAAATGGATGCAAAACTATTTGAATTTCTTGAATCAATGAAAAATATAGAAGAAAATCATAGAAAAATTGAAGAAAACCCTAGAAAAATAGAAGAAAATTTAACCAATATACAGGGTATTACGTAATGAAATTTTTGTACGTAACACCACTTTTGACTTGCCTCTTGGTGATTTTTGGATGCGATATACGGCGACATTAATAGGCTGCACGACTTTATAAGGGTCCTCCCATTGTATCCGCAGCTTCGGCAACAAACCACGATTTCTTTGCGGGTTATACAATCACACCATGTCGCCAGGTTGAAACCCATCATTTTGTGCCTTGACGTCATATCTGGTCTTCATTCTGTCGTTGGCAATTTGTGTGTTTTTACAGACTGCATCATGTACTTCGTCTAGCTTCTTAGTCAGTTTGTTGACGTAGTCTTCTCCAGCAACTTCTTCTTACAGTTTTCGTCCATATTAGAGGTCGTATAGCAGTCGTATTTTGCGACCGAGCATGACACAAAATGGTATTTAGCTTCTGCTTTCGTAAACTCGGTATGCCATTACAAAAAGGTGCAAGTAATGATCCTAGGACAATTCGGACAATACTTTAGCTAAGTATTTTCCCATTGTTTAATTCATCCGCTCAATCATGCCATCAGATTTGAGATGTAGAGACGTCGTCCTAGTTTTCTTAATTCCAATTGGCAAACCATTTGAAACAGTCCAGACTCAAAGTTGCGGCCTTGATCGGAGTGTAATTCTAACAGAACTCCAAACCGGCAGAAAAACTCTTTCACTAATACGTCTGCCACTGTAGCTGTAGATTTGGTATGGCGTAATCCTCCGTCCATTTTGTAAAATAATCTATCGCCACCAGGATGTATTTGTTTCCCGAATCAAATTCTGGGAACGGCCCTGCAATGTCAATCACTATTCTTAGTAAAGAGTTTTTGTTACGTGCATAAATTTAAATAATGCATTACCCTGTATATCAGTTTAATTAAAATTAATTTGATATTTCTTGACGCCATCTATCGGGTTCGTTGGTCACTTTGTATTGAGCAGACGACATCCGGTGACAGACCGGCATTTTCACTTTCACATCGTGCATGTTAGTACCTATGTCTGCGTGAATTGAATATCGTTTTTCAAAAATCATCCACGTGTTGGGACACGATGGAAAATAGAAGTTTTCTGAATTAAATTGATTTCATCCACGCAGAGTGAGTAATTTTGTTCTTTCTTTGATTAAAGGTAATTTTTATGTCTTTTTAGTTAGCGCCATGTGCTACCTCTTAACTATGGGTGTTCTTATCGTCAGCTAAAATCTTCAAGGGGAAATTATAATCGGAAGCTGTAGAACTAAGAACGCTGCGATACCAGTTTCGATTCGGAGGCAATTAATTACGTTATTGAATGTCACCTGTTCGGAAGATCCTAATACGATACGATTGAATTCTATTCGAACGCCATAACTTAACCTTGATGACTATCACCTTGTTCGGAAGATCATAATTATTGGATACGATTGAATTCTATTCGGAGGCAATTACTTAATACCACCATAGGCGTAGAATTAATGTAACAGCATACGATAAGTGTCGGTTCGTTTACTGTCCCTTAACTGTGTCTTTTATTTGTAGTTTGTGAGTCGCCAGGTAGACACGATTATTTTTCAGGAAGTTTAATTGCAGGAGCCAGTAGGAAAAACGTTTTTCTGAAAGTACCCTGGAATTTGGTAAGTCAATTTTTACTTATTTATGCGTTGTCGCTACGGTGTAAACTCACGACTTATTATATTTGCTAATCGTACGTTCGATTTAATTTGTTACTTGTGATTGTTATCCAATTAATTTAGGTAAATTACTTATCGCTTGCTGCTTAGATCCACAGTAAATTATTATTATTAATGTTACTTATTGATAAAGTTTTATATATGTTTTGGTAATTACACTTTTGTTTGACGTGTAGTGTAAGTTGCCGATCCTGCTGCTATTCTCTTGTCTATATTCTCTCCAGTACCGGCTTATATTTGGCTATTTAACTGTTAATAGATTTATCTTGATAGAGTAATTAAAGTACAATTGTTGTTAACGACGTAGTTTCTTTTTTTTCGTTTTTTTCAGCATTACGAACCCAACATCTAGTTACAAGTTTCTTACCATTCTGTTGTGAGCGGACAGAAGCCACTTGTGGGATAAGCTCTGGCGCCCTTAATTATCTTTTCAATATTATTTAGGAACCCTACCCTCTCACCGACTATTGTGAGTTGGCCGTGCAGGTTCGTAAAATACCTAAAGCTTGTAACATTTTCTACGTTGTATTGCTTCATCGGTGCTTTGCGGTTTCTCGCGGACCATTTTTTGATGCTCAGACCGTGCACTTACGGCACTATTTCATGACGTTTTCTTTGCAGTTCACCCAGTAGAATCTTTCTCGAATTTTCTTCAATTTCTTCTTTATGCCAAAGTGTCCTCCTAATGTATTATCGTAGGGATGATTCAACACTTCTGACACCCTGCTCTTCGGCACTACCAACTGTAGTCTGTTTCCCGTGCCCTTAACACTTTCTAGGGATCGCTTAAGAAGACCGTCTTATACTATCAAAGAGTCCCACTGCGCTCAGTACGCTTTGATGTTTCTGCCCAAAGCACTCACTTCCTCCTAGATTGGTTGTCGGCCGTTTTCTTTCCAGTTTAGGAGTAGTCTTATTTCAGGATCGTTTTCTTGTTCGCGACGCAACTGTTTAGGTTCTTACTCGTCAACAACCATAGCAGTTCTCCGGAGGCATTCGACTTTTTCTTCAAGTCGCGAACAATAGCTGCAGTCCGCCGGACATAGTATTCTCGATAAGACATCAGCGTTCCGATGACTGCTTTCGACACGGTGTTCTCTGTTGTAGTCATAATCTTGCATTCTCTCGATCCATCTTGCTACTTGTCCTTTCGGGTTACGGCTGCTAACAGCTCCCTCCTAGTCACGCAATAATTTCTTTCTGGCCTGGACAAAATCTTGGTAAAATAGACAATGATTTTTTCTTGTTCATCTTTAACCTGCATAAGGACCGCGCTTATAGCCAGATTGCTTGCGTCGGTATCAAAAACAAATTTTTCATTTTCTTTTAGATAACTTAAATTCGGCGACTAGAGATTGTTTTAGTTGATGGAAAGCATGTTCGCAGTCTTCATTTCATCTAAATTCTGCTTTTTCTTCGGTCATTTTCGTCAAGGTTTTGGCAATATTGGTAAATCCGGGTACAAATCGTCTATAATAGAAAACTTCGGATCTGATGTTTGTCGATTAGTCTTGGTCATGCTCGCACTGCTCGGATTTTGTCTGGGTCGGCCTTTACCTCTAGTTACGACATGGCCAAAGAGTTGCACTTCCTTCTTAATTACGTGGCATTTTTTAGGCTCATTTTGAGATTTGCCTCAAGTAGTCGCTGGAACACTTCTTTTAAGTTGTTCACTTTTTCCTTAAACCACCTTCCAGCCACGATCGCGTTGTCTAAGTAAATCAAGCACCTCTTCCAATACAGTCCGCTCGAACGTTGCACAACGTTACACAGGCCGAAAGGCATTACAGTGAACTGCCACAAACCAATTCCAATCGTAAAAGCTGTTTTTTTACGATCCTTGGGTTCTAATTCTAATTGCTAGTAACCACTCTTTAAATCTAACGTGAAAAACCACTAGGATCCTGACATAATGTGTAAGGTATCGTCAATTCTCGGTAAAAAGTGGCTGTTCTTTTTGGTAACGTCGTTTAGCTATCTGTAATCTACTCAAAATCTTGTTGATCCATCTTTCTTCTTTACGAGTACAACTGAGGACGCCCATGGGCTATTTAAGAGCCTTTTCTCTCCATATCCGTAATTATTTGTTCGACTTCTTCTCTTTTTGCCAAATGAAGTCGGCGTGGATGTTGTCGGATTAGCCGAGCGTCTCCGGTATTAATTTTATGTTTTACTACGTTAGTTCTTCTTTTAAAACTACTCTCCAATGCGAACACATATACTGTTGGATCAACACTTTAACTTTAGTCAGCTGGTCTTGACTGAGGTTTTGGCATTTGGAGGTAAGAATGTCCAGTAGATGTTATGGGCACTTCTTTGGCGACGTAGATTCGTTAGACTTCACGCATCTCACAATTTGAGATACTGGCCAGCATTGGTATACCACGGTCTTCCTTTTCTACGTTACAGGATCTGAGTTGCTATTTAAGATCCTTACTGGCATCGTGTTTTTTACTCGTCGTACTAATGTTCTACCAACGATTAATCTTTTTTCAACTAAGTCGCTCTCCCCTGTCAACCAGTACCTGAACACTTCTTCTAGTGCTATGCAATTGCTTCCTAGGTGATGTCATTTAAATCTCCGAGGCATGGCTCGTTAAAGTCGACTTTCGCGTCATTTGATCGACCTGTTCTAGGTTTCCAGACTCTCTTCTGGTCTCTTTTTGGGCTTAGTACAGCGTCGTCGTACGTGGATTACTTCCCCGCAGTTTCAGCACGTCACTTTTCTTCTTCGAGCTACTTGTTCTGAAAATACACGTTGCACTATTTCTTCAATGCTTTATTCTATCGGTGCAGGTACTTCTGCAGCACAGTAGAATCTATGACCGTCTCGTTGCGATGCTTGTTTTGCTGCTTCAAACTCCAAAGCATGCACCAAAGCGTCATCCAATGTCTTTGGTCGAGCTAACCGGAAAGTTTGCTGCGTTTCACTGTCTAGAAGGCCGTCTACAAAGCTTTGAATAGCCATCTGCTTTAAGAAGGTATCTCGTGCTGTAGGATACGCAAGCTGTGTTACTCTGGCGATGTCAGCCTCAAACTCTTGAAGACTTTCGACATCTTTCTGAACCCGATTGTTAATTTGAGCTTGGTGCACTTGTTGAAGATGAGTATCTTCATATCTCATTTTTAAACGTAAAATTAAGAATTCGTAATTTTCTTGTAGGTGGCTAGGAACCGTCTGCAAAATTCCAAGCGCTTCACCACGTAAAGCCACGATTAATGACGCCGCTTTGTTGCTCTATCCATTAGCTGTAGCTGCGGCTTCAAACTGCTTGTTGTAGGTTGACCATGGAACTTTACCATCAAAATTTGGAGGTACAACTTTAAACTTGTAAGTGGTTTCTTCGTGATGGTCTATTATAAAATCTTCGCTTATGACACTTCCTTCACTATGAGAATTCATTTGGTTCATTCTTTCTTCAAACAGTAAAATGTTTTGTCTTAATTTTTACCTAGTTTGTCTTCTATAATTCTTAAATTTTCTTCTAACTTTTGTTCTAATTTGTCTTCTACTTCTTCTATTTTGTCTTGTACAGCTCTTCTTAAATTTAAAATACCGCTTTGCATTTCTTCTTGAACAGTTTTAATCTGGTTTTCTACAGTAATTTGTATTTGTTCTTATATAGTTTTTATTTGATTTTTACTACTAGCATGCATTTCTTCCATTTTCTGAGAATTTTCGGCAATTTCATCTTCCATTTATCTAGAATTTTCTTCAATATTTTTAGAATTTTCTTCAATTTTTCTATGATTTTCTTCCGTATCATTATTCATTGATTCTTGACCATTTTTCATCGATTCAAGAAATTCAAATAGTTTTGCATCCATTTTGGTTTGATAACGAGTTACCGGCATAAGTTATAATACCAATAAAAAAATACACTACTTTAACGAACTGAAAAACTATAATTACACTTTATAAACAAATACTGTTACGTGCAAAAACTTCATAACGTAATACCCTGTATATTGGTTGAATTAAGATTCGATTTTGGTTTTGACGCCGTCTGCCAATTTTTCTTTTGACTGTCATTTCCAGTCAAGACGTTAACCTGACAACTATGTAAAATGGTCGATGCTATGAAATAATTTAAGTATGGGTTGTTTCTAAGGACATCCACGTCATCACTTTCGTAAGTCATTGCGTTGACACGATTTGCTATTCATAATTATTTTAGGCTACTCAACGAGGAAAACGTTTTCTTCGAGCGAGTACTAGATTATAGGTAAGATCTTTTTAATTATTAGTTCGCTGTCAAAGAAGGTCACTCACGAAATTTAACTTGTTTAACATACGCAATTGTAATAGTAGTTTTAATACTATTTAGGTATTGTAGCTTTAGGTATTTCACGAACCTGCACGGCCAACTCTCAATGGTCGGAGAGAAGGGGGGTTCATAGATACATATAGATAATTAAGGGCGCCAGAGCTTCTCCCAAAAGCGACGTCTGTCCGCTTACAACAGAATGGTAGCACTTGTAACACGATCTTAGGTTCGTAATTCCTCTACTCAACTATTCAAGTAGTCAAGTAATTAGTTGGTAACGATAGACACAGGAGACAGGTGAGTTGTTATAAAAGAATAACTAACCACAATAACAATTTTAATGTAGAACCGCTGATGATGATCACAGAATATATAAGACTTCTTAATACAGAAATGCTAGTAACATAGGCAACACACTATACATAAATAAACTACAGTAAAAGTATATATCGAAAAATAGTGTGTAAGAAATATCGTTTACATAATTAGTAATATGGCTGTCACACTAAATTATCACAATTAATTAAGGAGAGTATACAGCACACGTAGTATACGCGAATTTCTAATTAAATGATATCACAATTACGGTAATCAGTTCGGAAATACTATTAGTGACAGTTCCGTGAGTAACCACGTTGACACGAAAGAGAAACATATAAAAACACTTACCAAACAATACAGGAATCTTCGCAGGTGCAAAGGAAGTACTTCCCCCGTCCCGTAACCTGTAATTTATTTGAATACCAATTCGTGTCAATCTAATATCTCACGAAATCCAAATCTACAAAGTCATTACTTAAATTTAAAAGTATACATATAACACAACCCGAAAATCGGATGCTGATAAACCCCTTTACGTTGATTTAATTAGTTATAACCATAAACTGTATGAAGAAGAAATTAGTATCGTCCATCCAAATCTTTGTCAAGGTTCATTCACTCGTACATCGATATTGAATACTGTCGCAATCTTTGACCGAGAAACTCCACCAGACACTCAATTTCGCAGCGAGAAATCGCCTTACGCTGAAGGTCGTAGACGGCAACGTGTTCACGTATTTAGTGGTCGTTGGCGATAGCCATTTTTCGATAACGTACCAGATGTTAAATGAATGAATGTACCATAAAATAAAATAAAATGACTGTGAGAAGAAAAACAGAATTACGATCGAAATTGTTACTAAAACGACTATCGCTTACCCTGTAACGCGTTGAAGCAATCAGATCCTTTATTAATTAGAATTCGTCTTCTAGATGATAAGATAAAACATAGCTATGCGTACAGACCATTTTATAACATGCTTGGGTGACGACTTTCCATC
The DNA here is from genome assembly GCA_035610365.1 of Aquatica leii. Lineage (NCBI taxonomy): Eukaryota > Metazoa > Arthropoda > Insecta > Coleoptera > Lampyridae > Aquatica > Aquatica leii. Next base: position 15,660,324 of record CM069438.1, read on the forward strand.
AAATAAAATCCCGCCGAGAAACGAACCTTAGAGGGCGTAAACCTGAATCTACTTTTACGTTGAAAATACATAGGGGTGCGCCAAGGAAATTTCGTTCGTAACAACATAGGCGTGTATAAAGAAATTCGACCGTAACAGATTCCCCCCCAGCAAGATAAACGCGTGGAGCGAGAACAACGAAGACAAAAGCTAAAATGAAGACAGAAATTTAGGCATACGCCAAGGATAGAACCCTAAAATCCAAACCCAACCCCACAACACAATAACACCCAACCCAATAAGAAACGTAGATGAAAGATCCCAGTTCACTAAGCATCAACAATCAGATGTGTCCTACAGTCGCATGAAGCGAAATGATACTTCAAAGAAACCAAACACTCACCCAACAGAAGAGAAGCATCAAAACAGGTACACGTTGAAAATCGACAACAGTCGTTACGCTAAAAAGCAGGAAAGCAACGTAGTCCCATAGACCTTACTGATCGCCAGTACTCAGTAACCCGAGAGAAAAAGAAGAAATATAGAAAAGAAAGAAATTTAGACCAGCGTCAAGGACCCAAAAGCCCTAAAGTCCCAATGAAACCCCAACCCCAATCATTAAGTAAAGTCTTGGAAAAAAAATTCCAAAGAAAGTAATCTTTGAAAGAAAAAAACAAGAAGAACCCCCCTAAGCAACCCCAAGGACAAAAGCCCAGTATTAGTAATCCTAAGAGAAGGAAAGAAAGAAGTAGAAATAAGAAGAAGTCATGATTATCTGTTGCTAATCGAACACTCGTAGATCATCAATCGCTGTGATAGGCGGTCACAATGAGACGTAGAAACCGATTAACGGAATAGAGTACTCCCAGAAAAACCAAAGCATAAGTGGCAGAAGAGATACTCTAAGAATGACTACACACATCCAAAGAAACCGACCAAGCGGGCGTACATATAGTACAGAAAAGCGGAGTGATAGTCTGCCTCAAGTTTCAGACCTACTCAACAACCAAATAATCCACTAAACCCAATTCAACAGCAGAAAGAAGAAACTTAGAAAGAAAGAAGAAGCATAGTTGCAGCGAACACTCAAGAGAAAAAGTTAGCGAAGGAAAGAAGCAGGTGTCTAAGCAACCCAAGAGAAAAGGAAAGCAAAGAAGAAAGAAAGAAAAGAAACAGACGGAGAAAGATAAGACAAGGTGTCAATGTCTGATTCGTTCTTCTCTCCGTAGAAGAAACGAAAGGGAGTGACCAGCCCTTCAATGCCTAACCAACCGGCGAACCATAAAGAGAATCAAAAGAAAGAATAATGGTTGGCACAAAGAAAAGATAGATAGGCCCAAGAAGAAAAAAAAATAAAAAGTAGAAAAGATAAGAGATAGAGAAAGACGGAGAAAGATAAGGCTTGATGTTAATGCCTGATTCATTCTTCACCCCGTAAAAGAACGAAAAGAGAGACCACCCTACGGTGCCCAACCAACCGCCCAAAAGGCGAACCTTTAGGAGGAGGAAGAAAGAAGGAAGATATGGCATGTAGGTGATAAGTAATCAAGAAGAAAAAGTAGAAGTAAGAAATACAAGAAAGGAAGAAAAGAGACAGACGGAGATAGATAAGACTCGATGTAAGTGTCTGATTCGTTCTTCTCTCCGTAGAAGAAACGAAAGGGAGTGACCAGCCCTTCAATGCCCAACCAACCACTCGATATAAAAAGAGAGGAGAAAAGAAGAGAAGAGATATCGTAGTTAGTCATAACCGAATGTGTCCCAAATGCTGTCCCCAAAGTGAAAAGTTTATTTCAAGACTTTTATGCCGACAAGCGGAATAGGAAATCCCAAAAAAAATCCAAGATTTAACAGTAAAGCAGAGAATCCTATAAGTGACATACCGATCCAACAAAAGGCCGACTAAGCGGGTATAACTATATACATACGGAAGGGTAGTCTGTCCCGAAATAAGATGGTAAAGAAAGAAAACCAAAAGAAAATTGTTAAGCAACTTAATCCAAAGAACAGTAAATCAGTGGCAGCAAATTGGAAGAAGGCAAATGGATAGCATCCGAGTTACTATAACCAAAATACCAACAAGATAATTAAAAGAGTACAATCAAAATTCCAAACCCACAAGCCAGACTAATAGCTAAAGTCAACAATCCATATTCAACAAGCGTTGTTAGAATTTACGACGCTTGCGACGCCGATGAAAGAAAAGCGAACGATCAAGGGAAAGAAACGTCGATGCATCAGCAGAAGAAACCAAAGAACTCGATGGAAAAGAGAAAGATGCAGCTTTTACCTCTTTAGCAGGTGTAGTATCTTTAGGTAAGTGTGTAGAAAACCTATTAGCAACCCTATTGTGAGAACGCTTCATAGTACCTGGCACTAAGCGAGAGTGCGATTCCATAGTATGGTTTTGTCGCGAGTTACAACAGCAAGACCGTATGTATTCAGCAACCTTAGACCTCATATGTGGCCATTAGAAGTGCGAGCGAAGGCCGTCCAACGTACTTTTAACACTACGATGGTCACCCTTAGATGGAAAATGGTGATAAGAGATTAGCTGTTTGCGTTGATCTGATGGAACAACTACTTTCCATACACAAGGATCAGATCGAGAGATACGTACACGTTTACATAACAGATTTTCCACAATACACCAACGAGAGTAACGTCGCGGAAAAGTAGAAGCTTTAGCAATTAGACCTAGATACCAAGGATCGGTAGTAGGCCGAATAAACCTAGCAACCAAAGAAAAATTTGATGGAAGAGAAGCTAAAGAACGAACATGTCGTAAAGCTTTCTCAGCTTTAGGACCACAGTGAACACAAGTAGTAGCAAAAGAAGGAACCGACGAAGTTGGAAGAGATCCAGCAACAGCCTTAGTCGAAGATATAGAGGCAACAGTTGTGTTCGTATAACCCAAAAGTGGTTCTAGAAGTCGATCATTTTCTTCAAATGTCGAAAAGTTAAAAGCATTATTTGAGCTAAGATTAGATTCTAAACGTTTGCCTAAGGATATCAATTGTGAAAAAGATGTAATATCGATAAGTGCGAAGTGAGACTGATAAAATGAAGTCAGATTGCGACGTATGATTTTCAGTTGTGTCTTCTCCGAGACTGGTTCTAGCAACTGCATGAAAAGGTACCGGATAGTAGCAACATACATTCCAATCGATTCGTTAGGTTGCATCCTACAGTTCTGAATAGTATCTAGTAGACGTTCATCATAGTCTAACGGTAGAAATTCCGTTTTCAAAAGAGTAGCAACATCCTTCCAAGAACGCAAAGAATAGCGTCGGGCTCTAAATACAAGAAGAGCTTTACCAGACAGTACCTCAGGAGCTGAAAGAAAAAGCTGGTGGTGCGAAACACCGCGAGACATACACAATTCGTCGACTCTAGTTAAAAAGTTCATCAGTTCAAAAGGATCTTCACCTGAGAAAGTAACATTCCAATCTCCTAAGTTCGTTTCGGAATCAGAGTCCGAAGAAGTAAGAAATGGTGGTTCTTCATCTGACGAACACATAGCTAAAACAAACAAGTAAACAAGAAACTAACCAAAGCAGTCAATTACGACAAAAAAACTGCCACCACGTGCCTGACAAGAACTCAAGATAACAGTAAGCCGTATCACTACCAAGTAAGTAATCCAATAAGGAAAAAAAATCAACTTAATCGACGTAGTCGAGTCAATCCAAAAAATCAAAACGAAGGTCCGATTAAAAGAAACGTAAGCTAATCTACAGTCAAACTGCAGCACTAAAGAAAAATAAAAGTAAAAGTTAATGAAGTAACTCAGACGTCCAGTCTAGTAGCAATACTAAGTAAAGAAAGCAAAGTAAAATCGAACCCACGTAAGACTAAGAAAAGAATCAATAAAGCTAGAAGAATTTATGATCGCACACACTAAATCGATAGCAAGTCAACAATATAAACTACCTATGCGTGTTAATAATCCTAGCCTAGTTATCGAAGAAGAAAATGTAAAAATAGCAAACCAAATTATACAGAATGATCACTGCAGTATGAGAGAAATCGGTAGCCAAATTGTTACCAGAAATATAGTGAATAAGAAATTCGATATGAGAAAATCGAGGCCCCATAAGTTGGGTCGCCATAAATTTGTTACAAGCTTTAGGTGTTTCACGAACCTGCACGGCCAACTCTCAATAGTCGGAGAGAGAGGGGGTTCATAGATACATATAGATAATTAAGGGCGCCAGAGCTTCTCCCAAAAGCGACGTCTGTCCGCTCACAACAGAATGGTAGCGCTTGTAACACGATCTTAGGTTCGTAATTCCTCTACTCAACTATTCAAGTAGTCAAGTAATTAGTTGGTAACGACAGACACAGGAGACAGGTGTGTTGTCATAAAAGAATAACTAACCACAATAACAATTTTAATGTAGAACCGCTGATGATGATCACAGAATATATAAGACTTCTTAATACAGAAATGCTAGTAACATAGGCAACACACTATACATAAATAAACTACAGTAAAAGTGTATATCGAAAAATAGTGTGTAAGAAATATCGTTTACATAATTAGTAATATGGCTGTCACACTAAATTATCACAATTAATTAAGGAGAGTATACAGCACACGTAGTATACGCGAATTTCTAATTAAATATCACAAATACGGTAATCAGTTCGGAAATACTATTAGTGACAGTTCCGTGAGTAACCACGTTGACACGAAAGAGAAACATATAAAAACACTTACCAAACAATACAGGAATCTTTGCAGGTGCAAAGGAAGTACTTCCCCCGTCCCGTAACCTGTAATTTATTTGAATACCAATTCGTGTCAATCTAATATCTCACGAAATCCAAATCTACAAAGTCATTACTTAAATTTAAAAGTATACATATAACACAACCCGAAAATCGGATGCTGATATACCCCTTTACGTTGATTTAATTAGTTATAACCATAAACTGTATGAAGAAGAAATTAGTATCGTCCATCCAAATCTTTGTCAAGGTTCATTCACTCGTACATCGATATTGAATACTGTCGCAATCTTTGACCGAGAAACTCCACCAGACACTCAATTTCGCAGCGAGAAATCGCCTTACGCTGAAGGTCGTAGACGGCAACGTGTTCACGTATTTAGTGGTCGTTGGCGATAGCCATTTTTCGATAACGTACTAGATGTTAAATGAATGAATGTACCATAAAATAAAATAAAATGGCTGTGAGAAGGAAAACAGAATTACGATCGAAATTGTTACTAAAACGACAATCGCTTACCCTGTAACGCGTTGAAGCAATAAGATCCTTTATTAATTAGAATTCGTCTTCTAGATGATAAGATAAAACATAGCTATGCGTACAGACCATTTTATAACATGCTTGGGTGACGACTTTCCATCAAATAAAATCCCGCTGAGAAACGAACCTTAGAGGGCGTAAACCTGAATCTACTTTTACGTTGAAAATACATAGGCGTGCGCCAAGGAAATTTCGTTCGTAACAACATAGGCGTGTATAAAGAAATTCGACCGTAACAATTGTCAGTAACTAATTCTGTGATATTGCATGCTGTAAACCCTAGTTATTTAACGGGTAATTTTCTTTGCTTATTGACACCCGTTGTGTAACTTATGTATTGTAGGTAGAATGTACTACAAAAGTTTCTAAATTATCATTGTTGATACTCTACGTTATTGAATTATAGTGGTTAATACTCTACGTTACTGAATTATAGTTGTTACACCTATCTTATCTTTTATTTATGGTAACATACCTTTCTCTTTTATTGTGGTTACACGAACATCAGGGTAACAAGGATTACGAACCTAAAGTTCGTTACAAGCTTGGACCGTTTGTCCTGATCGAGACAGAAGTGTTACTTATAAAAGATCTGGCGCCCTTAATTATTATTTACTTGAACCTCCCCTATCTTCGACTTTGTGAGTTGGCCGTGCAAGTTTCGTAAGAGCTATAAACTTGTAACAATACGCAAAGCGCGAACTAAACAGCTTTATTTATTTGGACGATTTCAACGGATTTTAATACCACACACCTGTATCACCAATGTAACGAATTTTAAAACTAATTTATTTATACACAAAATGTTTACACGAACTAATTAAATCTAACGATATTTAAATAAAAACACTTACACTAATTTATATAGTACAATCACTCAAAAGATAATGTCCGCGGATAACTTCTATTTATCGAAAACTGACACTTGTTTACATTAAAGCCACGTACGTTATGCTCTGGTATATTTATCTCAAACACACGCGTTAATCATTTGTGTAATCACCTTCTTAACACTTCCGACTGAGAATAACTGACCTATGCACACTTTAAATCGTTTTTATATATTTCGGTTATCTTTCGAGAGTTTTCTACATCTTTTCCAAACGTTCTAGTTGTTGATAGTGACTACGTGAACGCTTTCGAAGCTGAACGTCTTTAACTGAAATATACTTCGTGACATAGAAATCAGAATACCCAGTAATAATTCGTTGTCACTTTTAGTTTTTTAAAACACGATAAGTAACAACTTTTTAGCTATAATGAGCTTTTAATTATCGTGCAGTACATTTCTAAGTAAACCTTTGATATGTTTGTTATGCTTAAAGCAAGAAGACACTCAAATCTTTTTCAACTCAGCGAATCTAATAGAAGGTAAAAAGAAACTAGCTTATTATTAATAGAAATATAGGACAAATAGTAGTCTGAGTACTATGGTGCACTGTTGTCAGGTATGGTTCTAAATAAACAAAACACAAAGAACAAAAGATACAGGACGTCGTTCAAAAACGACAAACCGCCACTTTAAACTTTTGTCGTTAAAAGACTACTTCACTTTTACAAGAGTAATTGCAAATCAATTTTCTGTAGAAAATAGAAGGGCTATTGAGATACAAACCGCTTCCCGTTGCGTAAAAAGTTTTCAACTGCGTTCATACCGTCTTCTCTTTGTGTTACCGCTATTACCTGAGCATTGACGTAGTCGACTGCTGCAATAGAGAAGCAAGAGAAGAAAGTGGATCTACCAATCTATTCGAACATGCTTGGTGCAAGTTTGCCACAAAAATGATAGGTTGGTTTAAGTTATGTTACAAAAAGAAAGCGTCGCCGAGTCGGATGAGCTATGTTTCAGGTACGTGTTGAGTGAGCACTAGGTTCAGATAGGCTCCCATTTTACCAAGTGGATGAGGCCATTCAGTCAATACAGCTACAACAAAAAAGAACCGAAAATGTTAGTAAACCTAAAATAATCAAATAAAATAAATCTTCTAGTCTTTCTTATCGAATGGAATGTGTACATTTACATCGGATACTAGTCTGAGGATAGACTCAGAATACGGGTGGACTTGTGAAAATTGAAATGACCGTTCGTCTTGCATCGTGGGACATGTTGATCTAGTTTAGTAAATGTATTACGTATTACGGAGTAGGCGTTACGCCTTTTAAGGGATGCATCTCATTTTTTTGTTTTGCAGTCGTGCCCGATACCTTGTGGTTCAGCCTATTTCGAAAGCAATCTGACTCACAGTAAAGTGTTTCTATCAGTTTATCTCTAGGCTATTGCTATAAAAGTTGTTATAGCATCTCCATTTCCGGTTTGTTTCTAGCATTCTTTTTCAGTTATTTTTTTGCTAGTGGCTTTGACTAAAATTTGTTTTCTGCCCTAAGGCTGGTCCAGTGTGGACAAGCAAACAGTGTATGTTTCACGTTGTCCATTTTTTTACAATATATGCATTGTAAAGTTGGTTTATTTTTATTTGCATGCAAATAGATGGCAAAGCAGCCGTGACCCGACAGTATCTGAGTGATATAGTAATTTATACTAACATTAGAATGTCTTCCGAGTTTGGACCGCGTCATAGTTGTTGCAACCGAAGCTGCCAACCTCTTCGTCTATACGGACTTCCTAAAATTCACAAACAAGGTATTCCTTTTTGACATATCGTTAGTACTATCCAATCTCTTACCTACAAGCTAGCCAAATTCTTGTCCAAAATTCTTTGCGAGTTTACAAGTAAAACCTTTTCTCACATCCTCAACTCTCAGCATTTTATTCAACGTCTAGAAACTATAAAACTTGAACCCCAAGATCTTCTCGTGAGCTTTGATGTTACTTCACTTTTTACTAAAGTTCCTATTAAGGATTCGCTTATTATCATCAAACAGATTCTGTCTCAACATGGCAAGGACTTGAGTTTGGTTCCTCTTATTGAAAAGTGTCTATCCTCTACTTACTTCCAATTTGATAACAAGTTTTACGAACAGGTTTCTGGTGCTGCTATGGGTTCTCCTCTATCACCTGTTGTAGCTAACATTTTTATGGAATCCTTTGAAACGGTTGCTTTGGAATCATCAATATTAAAACCTAAAGTGTGGTTTAGGTATGTTGACGACACGTTTATTGTTTGGTCTCATGGTCATCTTGAATTGTCTAAGTTTCTTGATCATCTTAACAACCAACACTTAGATATCAAATTTACTATGGAAATCGAAAGTAATGGTTCTCTTCCATTTCTTGACGTTCTTGTGACTTGTAAGCCCGACGGACTTCTGGGCCATTCTGTTTATCGCAAACCCACCCATACGGACAGATACCTTCATGCTTCGTCTCATTATCATCCTGCACAGAAACGTTCTGTTATTGATACTTTGGTCCATCGTGCCTTTTCTATTTGTCAACCTGAGAATCTAGACTCAGAACTTCGTCATCTTACTAGAACCTTAGTGAACAATGGTTATGTAAAGCGAGATATTCATAGAGTTATTAATCGTCGTTTACATCCACGTACTCGATTACCTAAGGACATTTCTACTCCCAAATCCAACCCGAAATTGGCTTTTTTACCCTACATTCACAGGGTTACAGATCAAATAGAGAAACTCCTTCGCAAGAATGGTATTAAACCCAAATTCAATTCGACAGGCAAAATCTCTCAGATTCTTCCTTCTCCCAAAGACAAATTTCCTACACTTTCATCTCAAGGTGTATACCAAATTCCTTGTTCTTGTGGTTTAGTCTACATTGGTGAAACCGGTCGTTCCGTCATTACTCGCATATCAGAACATTATCGATGTATAAGGAAAAGGTATACTACCAAGTTTGCGGTCGCTGAACATCATTTTACTACAGGTCACAAGATAGATTTTGATAATGTTTCGTTGATTGCCAAATCTCCATTCTTTTTCAACAGGAAATTCCGAGAAAGCATAGAAATCATCAAACATCATGGTTTCGAACTATCCCCTCTTTGGTTCCCGGTTATTAGTCATTTATCAAAAACACGCCCCCTAGCAACCGTAACCCAATCAGGGTCGAGCTTAACCATCCGTAACGATTCTTTTCCTTTAAATACGGAGACTATTTCTTCTTAAGTCACTTCTACGAAGTTTAGAATCTGGCTTGGTTCACAAGTTGATTACCTAAATCGGTAGTGGTTCTTTGTTAGATTTTCGTTTGCTTTTTCAAGTTATCGTTTTCGTTTTTTACCTTTTCAGAGTTTAGGTTATGGCTTGTTTCACAAGTGGATAACCTAACTTTTGAGAAGTTTTTAGTTAGATTTCGATTGCTTGTTTGAGTTTTGCGATTTATTTCACGCCCTGATGAAGCCCCTTACAAAAGTGGGCGAAACGTTGGCAGCTTCGGTTGCAACAACTATGACGCGGTCCAAACCGGGAAGACATTCTAATGTTAGTGTAGATTCCGGCCGTGGAAGGCTTCGCTATTATATAGTAATTTAGTTCGCTATGTCGTCTATTTAGCCAGCTTTCAATGTTGGGTATAAGACGGCGGGTCTATTTACTCTTATAGTCACTTTGCCATCTTGCTTGCCAACTTTGCAGAGTCATTTCTCAAAGTCAAGTTCTTAGCCGTAAGATTTGGTTCGATTTTCGGCGGATTGCAAACTAATTCCATTTTATTGATCAAATACGTTGCGTGTAACTAGCGGTAGGACACAAAAGATCAAGAATCTTTTTGCACGCATTGCATTGCGGCAAAGAAAAACATATGGTTCTATCCAATTACGAGGTTTTTGCAATTGCGGTTGGTAATTATTCAAACCGTAACTATTTTCAAAAACGGTGTGATTCTTAATCAAAAAAGGAATGCGAACACTGAGGGACATTTTTCTGCGTAATATCATATCGGGGACACGCGTAGACGTATGCCACAACGACGGCATGCTGTAGCGTAGCACTTATCAAAGTTCGCCATCAACGAGTTGAAGTTTCTTCCGCGAATAAACACTTTTTTTGCTAGTTTCCAACTTATCTACAATAAACTTTGAGTATCATTAATATCTTGTTAATTTGAACTGTTTATTACTGTTTTAATATTTTTAAAAATTAACTAATTGTTAAGTCGGTTACTATCGTACTGCAATAACTTCTTTATGTAATAAAATTAGAAATCGCGCGACGCTTATGGATATTTAAAAGATAATTAAAACTTAAGAAAAATTATTTAATCTTGCTCGTACACTTGACGTCAAGCGGTCCGGGGGAGATTTTTGATTGGTAATTCTGCTGTAACGCAAACGTGTTTAGTTTTTGCTACTACTTTTTAGTAATTTTTTTAATCCGTTAAGTTCCTGTAGAGATCAGTGCTTCTAGTAGCAGTGGCGTAGCCGCAATCTCATATTTATTCTATGTGATAATTATTTTAGGAGTGTACTGACGACTAGATTGTTTGTCAAAACTTCGCAATTGATACCTGTTGTCTCTCTTTTTTTCTATTCTTTGTTATTAATTGTTTAGAAATTTTTTACACTCAAGGAAAGGTAGCGCCAGGTACCGACTTACCCGAATAAATTGGATATCTACAATCTGACTCACGATCATCTACGACAAAAGCTAGCCAAAAAGTGAGTCGACTATCTACAATATCATTTCTTACACCTACAAAATTTGTGCGTTTGTGCGTTACAAACAAGTCTGGCTTTGACCGAGATACCGCCAGTGCCTTCTTAATGTTTAGTTTTTTGGGAGCAACGATTAAGCCCTCCGTTGAGAACAAAAGATAAAGGAAGAGGATAAGCATCTTGCCTACATCTCGAAATGGTTTCTAGAAGAAAAGTTTCTTTATGACCGTGTATGATTGTTGATTGGGTAACGTGCAAAGTTGGTTTTTTAAGCCTTTTTGTAGCTATTTTATATTTTCTCCATGGATTATTTATGCTTCAGCATAACTTGAACCATGCGTTAGTTTTTGTTTCATTAATTGCCTTCCGTAAGTTGCTCTTGGGTATTTTGTAACGTTTGTGTTTATGTGATGCAAAGTTATTGGCCGGACCAAGTCATCGTTTCACTAATATAAACCAGAACTTTGCTGTTCTTGTAACGGGGCATACTGGCGTCGCAGCTTCTCTCTATAATATTCGCCATAGTTTTTGATGTTATGGTGCTGTGTGAACGCAAGAGCCGAGCAATTGTATCACTCAGTTTATCTCGGTCTAGTTTATTGGTGCTCCACGTTGGTTAGTACGCTTGATTGTTATTCGGTGACACAAATTCATTAATATTCTACAGGATATATAACTGTGGTCACTTAGTGTTTCGCCAATTAACATTGTCCATCCGTTAATATTGGAGGCTATTTGAGCGCTAGTAAATGTAACATTTATGATCTCATAGCCGATGCCATTTATTCAAGATCTTGAGATGAGCTTTGACGTCCAAAAAGGAAAGAAAATCCGTTGCCAAAACTTCCTGGTCTTAAAATGTACAAATTTTAGCTGTTAAAAAAACTTTGGTGCAGTATCTTTCCGACATTAGAAGGTAACGAGGAGGATGTTTTGCCATTACGCACTAGAAATCGATGGGAACTGTACGATATGCCCCAAAGACCGTACGAAAAAATAGAAAATGTTTTGTACTTATCACGGTTAGTTAAAATGTTAGTGAATAAGCGTGATTAAAGATAAAAAAAGAAAAAACGGGCGCCACTCCGCTGTAACAGTAGAATCTTTAGCTTGGAAACGCCAAGGCTAAATTCAATATCGTCATTCTTATCAACATTGTACATTTTTTTAATTTAATATTGTACAGTATTTACTTAAAGATGGTTGTAAATAATACAGCAATTGAAACGTAGTGTATATTTAAAAAAATAGAAATAACGACAATGGCAGTCTAGAATTGTGCTAGTTTATCACATAGAAACAGTGTTTAATAAAACTCAGTTTCTAATCGGACAAACGTCTAAAACCTTAAAACCTTTTAATGTGGAATGCCTTTAGGTCGAAGTGGAAGATCGTTTTTCAACAAGGAATCAAAAGTCATGTATTTAGTGTCAGCTAAAACTGTCACTCTGTTGTTGACAGCCTAGCGAGTTAGAATGACTAGACACTGTTATAATTCTGCTACTAAGTTGCGTCTGTTGTTTGCGAACACTGTGATAGTGATATCCGCATAAGTCACAGTTATGAAGTAAGTCTCGTTCGAGTAAAAACGTTTGCAGAACAAGTAATCGACTTGAGGTAATAACTACGAATGACGCAAACGGCGCTTGCAGGTACTATTTCCTTGTACTGCTGCAATGGTACAAAGAACGAGTTCAGCAGGACCAGAAATAGAATATCTAATCTAACGTGGTAATAAACATGATTATTAATTTTATGTGAAAAGCATCGCCCATAGAAATTATGGGTAGTACATGACCGACCAACGTTACATCCAGAACATGGTGAAAATACATGTTTTATCCTACCTCAAGACTCTTTAAAATTTATGATTCCAACAAGACAATGCACGGTCACATGTAGCCAGAATTACGTTAAATTACTTTGAGCGTAATAAAACTGATTTGTTACCTACCTAACCAAGCTCAATTGATTGTTTTAGCTTACAAGGAGAAATTAGGATTAATTTTATAAAATCTGAGTATTCGATTACGACGCGGTCTAAACCAAAAATCGCTTATATTCTGAACAAAAAATTCGCAAAAATTTAGTATCTTAAATCAGTTAAAACTGAAACAGTTTTATCAAAAGTCTTAAAATTCGTCAAGCCAAACGTTAATTAAAAATTGTTGCTCTTAAACAATAACATAAAAATTTTATCTGCTCAAACATGAGTGTTGTGAAACATAAAATTTTATTAGTAAATAATATTTCATTAAGAAACTTGACGTTTTTCCCATTTTTTAATTTTTTTTGTTAATGTTATACTTTGATAATATCAATCTATATGGTTTTTCTATGCTTCTGCAACTATTTGTGAGCTTTTAAAAAACTACAAACGATTGTTTATTAAGTTTTTAAAGAAGTTTTGTTACTCATATTGCACGTGAGCACAAGTCATTCCCATTGGTGGTATTTTAAAGTAAAAACATTTTAGTAGTTAAGTATCAGTTACTAAAAACATAAGCATGTGTTGCCTATATTTTCAATTAGTGAATCATTTTTAGCGTTTCTGTTAATTTTTTTAGTTTCTTTTTACAATTCTGTTTCTGTAAAAATGAAAAAAATTGTGCCGAGAGTTTAAAAAAGACTGAGAAACGTTTAATAAAATTTTAGGAAATTTGTGCCAAAATATAGATAAAACTAATTTGTTTATACATTATTGTATAAAATTATATTTTGGATACTATGTTTTTTAATGCAATGTTAATTAAAACAAAAAAAAACTATGATGTTAACAACTTGTATGGTTTTGTTATGCGCGGTTTTAATTTTTTGTTTACAAGTTTTTATATAATAAACAAGGTAAAATATGTAATGTGTTTAAAACAACCAAAACAAAATATTTCTCAGTTAACGTCGTTGACAAAAACAAATTTAGTTGTTCAGTTAAGTATTTACTGAATATAAAAACGTATCTGCGTACGCGTGTTTAACAAATGCCGATACACAATAAACAAACAAAAATATTGTTTATGATGTGTGGGTTTTCTTTAAAGTACGAACGTAAAATACACATAACGCCTACTCAAAAGTTGAGTTTTTGTTTACCTGTTTAACAAACGTAATTATAACCTGCAAAATTTTTCTGCTTATTATTTTTTTAGTCTAAGCAAGTAATGTAATTAATTTATAATTTTGTTTTAATGAGTGTTTTTATGAAAGTGGGCGAAACGTTTGAAACTTTGGCTACTATAATAGACTGAATAAAATACGTTTGTGCTTTAGTAAATATTTAAATTAAAGATTACAAGACTACATTACAGTTTTCAAAAAAATTTTTTTGTTATTTTATTGTTTATTGGCACTACGATCCAACGCACAAAATATCTCAAAAACGATGGAATGACATTACACATAAATCGTCTAGTCGTATTACTATACGAAACTTATGAACTTTATTTTATTTTTACGACTTTTAATTGTACCACAGCCGTGAATTACCACCAATTAGCTCAATGGACTCAAAAAAAGTATAACTGCAATTTATCTTAATTGTTAGTAATGACCAAAATATATTGCTTTAATAGACGTCTAAAAAAAAATTTTGTTTAACTCATCTACGTTTTGCTTTGGTGTTCATGTAGTTTTATTTATCAAAACCCGAGCCGCAACGCTTAAACTCTTAAATCGTATGATCCCTAGTTTTCGAAGATTGCTTTATTTGCATCTGGAATTTTGATATTGAGACCCAGATTATAAATACTCATTGTGAAACACGTAGTGCACGGGTGTGCTATAAATAAAAAAGAACAACCTTGCTAAAGAAAATAGCTTTTACAAGTAATTACACTGGTAGTAAAGCAAGATAACAGAATGTAATGTTGAAAATCTTTTGATATAGGTTTACGTACTGTATGAATTTTGTCCCGAAAGGTCCCCTTGCTACATTCAGAGTTGTGACAAGCTTATAGGTCTTACGAACCTTGCACGGCCAACTCACACAGTCGGAGATAGGGGAGGTTTAAGTGAATAATAATTAAGGGCGCCAGATCATTTATAATTAGCACTTCTGCCTTGATCAAGACAGACGGTCCAAGCTTGTAACGAATTTTTAGGTTCGTAATCTTTGTTACTCTGATGTTCGGGTAACCACAATAAAAGAGAAAGGTATGTTACCATAAAAAGAAGATTAACAGGTATAAAATCTTTAATTTAGTAACGTAAAATATTAACAAGAGTATATCTAATTCTCAATCCATAAATGCCAGAAGTATCGGCAAAACACAATACATAAGTTGAATCGAAATGAATAGCGAAGAAAATTTCGTAATAAATATCGTTTATACACAGCATGCGATACACATAAAATAATTAATGAAACCACCTTGATGGTATTGCAACAATGATCGTAATTACAGAAATTAACATAAACAAAAGTTCCGTGAGTGACTTTTCTGACAGCGACAAAATAATTAAATAAACTTACCCACAATCCAGTACCTACTTGATCGAAGAAAACGTTTTCCCCGGTGAGTGAGCCTGGAATAGTATGAATGTAAGTCGTGTCAATGCAATGACTCACGAAAGTCGAAGTCTACCAAATTATTATATAAGAAATTAAACATAAGAACCCGATATATCAAATGCTGTTTCTTCTAATTATTAAAAGGTGAGTATCGCAATCGACTGATGTCAAAGAAGTAACATTCCTTTTTGGTGTGGATAATTAATAGGCCTTCAATTATTTATCGAAGTTCATTCCTCCTTGTACTTAATTAGTTAAATCGGAACATGTGGCCAAAGCGTGGCGGAACGGCTATCAAATTAAGAAAGAAATTACAAAGGAATCCTAACAAACCGGATGCAAATATTTTACCCTGTGCCGAATAAATTACGTTAAATTCGTAATTAACTTATAATTTCATTTCCACCACAGTTGATGTACTTAAAATCTTTGGATTAGGTCAATTCAAAAACGACACAGACCCTCTTAAGTAGTTGACAGCTTGAAAAATGAATTCCGCAACATGTCAGTAACCAGAAAGATCGGCAGAGGGCGTCAAAACCGGAATCTAATTTTAATTCGATATACAGGGTATTACGTTATGAAAATTTTGCACGTAACAGAGTGTAACTATCATTCTTTTGTTTTTTTCTGGACATGTGAATATTAATTAATAAAAAATAGACCTTTATTTTTAAATATGTGCTTTCGTCCATGTTATTAATAGGTGCATTGATTTAACTTCATAGTGTAGTGCTTGTGAGGGTTTCTCTGGGGTAAGAATTAATTTCTATTTTTGTAACATGTGTTGATTTTCCCGTAATTATTATAGGGACTTGCGTTACCGCCACGTGTTTGGCCAATCACTTTCAAGCTTGACGCATTTTCCTGATTGAATTACGAGCGAATTATTTGTAATATCATTCTATATCTGATTTTTTGTTTTTCTTCACTTTAGGCAATTTTAGGAAACGATTTAGGTATACCAAATAGCTATTAGCATGACTAGACAATTGTGAGTACAATTTCTTTATTATCTATTAATTTGTGTAATTGTCGAACGTAAATACGTACAACTTATATATTTATATATGTGTTATTACGACTAGTTTATCTCAATTAGCACACCGAGTATCATCTGCAACCCTTTCTCCAAAATATTGGCCTAGCCGCCTGCTTTTAAGTTATGAGTAAATTCGCGTAAGACATAACTATCCTAACATTAGAGCAAACGCGCAATTATTGCTGAGTTGCCATTTTTCCCATTTACGTAAAACGTACAAGGTGACAAGTAAGAAAATTTAACTGTTACAAAGTTTTTGAGAGGCAAGCGAGAGTCAGAGCGCATGTTATCCCCGCTTAAAGTTGCTCCTCCTTCTTTAAAGCGTCCGTTATGTAACCGAACCCGCAACGAAACAACGGCAGTTTTAGTTAGAACTTAGTTCAAATTGGATTTCGAGTCCGAGAGCCACTTGCAGAATAGAATAGGTACGCCGTTTTAAATATGTTAACTGAACCTCCGGGAAAATACCGCTCCACCGTACAACTTTTCCTACCTCTTCTCGCCGACTGTCGTATTCGTAGTGTTCGGTTTTGACTGGCGTAATACGCCGTCAACACCAGGTCCAAGTAACGTGTTGAAAGATTTTTGCACGTCTACTTGTTCCACTCTATTTCTTAACGGGCGTCGTATCGGTAGTGTCGGGTTTTGGCCTGCGTAATACGCCGTCAACACCAGGTCCAAGTAACGTGTTGAGAGATTTTTGCACGTCTATTTGTTCCACTCTATTTATTACCGGGCGTCGTAGCGGTGGTGTCAGGTTTTAGCCTACGTAATACATCGTCAACACCAGGTCGAAGTAACGTGTTTAGAGATTTTTGCACGTCTGCTTGTTCCACTCAATTCCTTACCGAGTTCCTTCTAACGATCCGATCCGACAGTGGCTAATACCGTTACCGCATGCTTGCTTGGTGACTGTTGTTGCCGCTTACTGAACTCTCACTTAACCACGCTTGGTTATCATCTTCGCAGTTCACGTTTCACTTTGATTAGCTCGCCGAAATTACCGTTCCGCTATCGTTTTCTAAGAGTTGTTTGATTTACTGTTGTCTTGTTATTTCCCGTCGCTTAGCTTCGATTTTAGGACAGCTTGAAGCCGTGACTTCACTGCAGTTATCCAGACCACACCGTCTGACAGCTTCTTTAACAAATCTAGCGCCCGAGAAGCGTACCTACTGGCATTTCTATTTTAGATACTGCCGTCCAGAGTAAACGTCACAAATGGCGCCTGAGCAGGGAGGATTTGTCTCACAAATGACAGATCGCACGTGCAAAAGATGTGGTAGAGCCCTAGTTCTTGGACACTTGCGATTGTTTTTTTTTTATTTTGTAAAAATTTTAGATAATTTGTCGCATTAAAAACCACTTTGATGCTTTTAGTTTTAATTATCTTGACTATTTCGTTTACGCATCCTTTATGTATAAAAAAGTGGTTGCAACGGGTGATTTTTTGCATTGTGTGTGAATCGCTGTTTTCTTATATTCTTTTTTTCAAAGTGTCCGTTAGATGACTCAGCTCAGTTTTCAGATATTGTTTTGAGCTTATGAGCTATAGTTCTTAAATTTTCCAAATTTTGGCCAAGGTGATAATGTGATTAGGCAATGAGGTATTTGTTGATGTGTGTTAGTATTCTGTATACTTGTTCTCAAGGCGCAAAACGATTAGTAACTTAAAATAAATGGTAGTTGAAAAATACCTGGTTTTAATAAAAGTCTCCGGACAGTGTGGCTTTTGTTGTCCGAATACCCATAAAGTGGACTAAAAACCGACTTGCTTAAGATACTGGCGGGTAACTAAATAACCCGATTGGAAAGCTATAAGTAATTACGTGATACAGAAAACAAAATTTTTACACATAAACAAACGAGAACACTTAAATTAGATGAATCAATATAACCGTTATTTAAATAACGAAACTTTTTTTTACGTAAAGTTTTACAAATTGATTATACATTACTTCAACTCACTTTAACTTAGCTACAAAAAAGCTGCGTTATTACTTAATTCTACTTCAGAGTTTGACTTTCTTTCTGTACTAAAACAATGTTTTTTTTGCATATAATCGGTCTCTTACTTAATGCTCAAAAACTTGTTACTAACCTTTTCCTGCGATGGGTTCCGTTGGTAACAATCACGTCACCACGGCTAACTATAATTTCGGTGAGTGGGCGTAGTTAAGAAACTAAAACAAAACTGAAAAACACTTATGCGCCACTCCTCGTACTAATAAACATTTTTGCCTTAACCAAGGGTACGTTTGGAGTGTGGACAACTTAGACATAGACTTGCTGGTGCTCATTATGGTAATTAAAAAAACCACGCCCTTTTCCACTCGAGTTGGTTAAAGCCACACTTTTTCCTAAACAAAAAGTTTTATTTTTGACGCCCAACGTGGGGCGTCCATTAGAACTCGCCAAGTAGTTATACAATACAATTAAAATTATATTAAAACTTCCCAAATCACACACTACGATAATTACACGAACGTTACAATACTTATTGACACGTTTGAGCATATTTTAATGAGAATTATTTTTTTCTAAAAAGTCTCATTATATGCTAGTATGTGAGGGATGGGGCCTACCTAAGATGTCCCAAACATGCTTAATTAGTAAAACATCTAAAAATCTTGGTGGTCAAGGTAACAAATCGATTTGATTATGTATAAAGTAGTTTAACGTAATTTTAGCTACATGTGTTCAGCAAAGAGTTTTAGATGTTTTGTTCTATTTTATTTGTAGATAATTTACATCTACATATTCTGTAATTTTTGTATCTACGCGTAATTTGATTTAAGACATTTACAACATGCGTTACTTTTAAAAATAATTTTTCTTTAATCCAAAGTTTTTGTTACCTAATAAAATTTATAGCTCATTTTCTACTTCTACTTCCAGAACTTTTTTAAAGGATTTATTGTTTGAAGTTTTAGTTGTTTTTTTAACATATTTCAAGTAGTTTGTTATATGCTCTCAATAAATTCTTTGTTTTTTTTACAACTTTTAATGTTAAATTGGGATTTATTTAAAGACCTGCTTTTTTGCATTCTTTTGCTAAGTCTTAGCATAATAATTAAAAAAAATTAAACAGTGACAAGACAAAAACACAAAGCAAATACTTGTTATTAATAAAGTTCATCAACACTCTTCAAATGCGCCGTAAAGTCTAACACGTTTCTTAACAAAAAAATAATATACAATCGTTAACAATGAAAACAAGTTTTAATAAAGCTTCGAAAAGCTCTATAAGGTTCAATTTGATAAACGAATTCATTATAAAATACAAAACACTTTAGTCATTATTATTACTTTGTAAAGCTTAAATAGATTTTTTAACAATAAGGACGTATCCGTTTATTATTATTTTTAATGATCGATTTTATAATTAGGCTTTCTTTTCTCTGTGTAATCTTATAGTTTTTTAAGATTTATGTTTTATTGAGAATTGGATCTGAAAGATTTATTGCGGTTGTTATCGCGTTTCACAAGACGAAAGATTTAGGTTTCGTTTGACGTTTTACACAAAATTGAGCGGAGCTTAAGTGGCGCAGATCGGGCAGGTATTAATTTACAAATTAGCTCAGATTTTGTTGTAGCATGACGCATTGTTTACTACGTTAATTACATGTTGGGCGTTGAATTAAATTTAATGTTTGATGTGCGCTAATACGTAATGTCCATTAAAGCGGTTGCGCCGCCTACTATGTAAGCTTCTTTGAAGATCACGACCACTATACATTATATAACAACATTTGCGACAATTTTACGTTCTAAATTATTCGAGCAAAATGTAATTTAACACAGTTGACGTAACGTATTTGGATGCTATTAACTTATATGGTTGTGCAATGCTTGACGCAGATAAAGTTAACTCTATTTAACGTCATTTTTACACGTTTTGGTTGATTTTTATATTTGTGTAATTTCATATATCACTATTTTTTTTGTTTTTTAATTCATTTTTAGTTAACAATATATGAATATTTATTAATTTGTAAGAACACATTTACTATTTGTATTAATTTTTTTTTAAATTGTAATTGATCTTATTTTTGTTTGTTATTTTTACTTTTAAGAAACAAAAATTTGTACGTTTTGTATTTAGTTCTGTTAAATAAAACCGTTATAATGCACTTGCGTTTTTTTTTTGAGTAAATCCTGGGAACAGGATATAAATTTTGGAATGCAGTGTAATCGAAAAGACAGATTAATTTACTTTATCCTGTCAAACATTAAAGTTTTTTTAGTTTTAATAAATAACTAAAGTTTCTTTACTAGGCGTAGTTTTTTCCGGTGGTGCGTGATCGCCTAATTTACTTTCTTAAATCTAAGTTGTGTTCCAAACAAAAAGTATTAGAAAGTATTTAGGTTGTGTTAGCCGGACTTAGTTTTTTTCCCAAGCGATGTACAGTAACAAACACAAGATTAAGCGACAACCTTCTTAAAACACCTAACTTTGTCACCTGAATTTTTTTTAGAAAGATATTATTTTAAGAAAACTGAGAATAATAGTAAATTCGCTAACAAGTATATTAAGCAAGGAGAAGTTGGAAAATAAAGATTTACGTGAATGCTTCGTGGGACTCTATTTCTGTTTACTATCATCTATCTCTTTTTTTTAGTTAGTTTACTTGTGCTGCAAGCATCACCTTTCTTTTGCAGCCATAGACGTTGTGGACGTTCTTTGTTTAAATTTCCGCCTGCTTTGTTTTTAGTTTTCTTTGGACGTAGTTTTATTAGGTATCGCTCTTTTTTAAATTGTACGATTACCTCTTGTATCGCTTTCTAATTTTTCTTACTACAAGTACGCAGTACAAGATTGTTCGCTGTTAGGGTCTTAGAGATGTTATCTTCTATTATTTTTCTTATGTTTTTTCATCTTTTGCACTTAATCATTTTGTGTTCCGACTTACACATTTATCGCTTTTTATCAATTTGTATAAATTTGCTCTTAAGCATCTTTGGCTCGTCGGGATTTGGCTGATGCAGTATCCAATTTTACCGTTTTACTATTGTTACATATTTGCAATTAACTTGTTAGTTTATTGCACTTTTTGGACTTCCTTTGTCTTTTTGTTTTGTCAATTATTCGTTATTTTTTTTCTTAAGTCTGTTTTTACTTTTTTTGTATTTGTTTCTTCAGCGAGTATTCGTTCTTGTATTATAAGATGTATAAGTATGAGGTAGCTACCGTTCTATATGCGTTTGTTCTTCTAATTCCTACTTTTTTTGTTTATCTGCCTACTAGATCTAGATTGGCTCGTAATCAACATTTCAAAAAAACTGTAACTGATTGTATAGGATAGATATCACAAATAATTAGTTTCTGAAATCAAACAAAAAAGGACGTCGGACTTTGGAATCGCTTTAGAGAAACTGTTTTACGTATTGTTGCATTTATAGATCGTTTAACTAAGAGTGAAAATATTCAGTATTCTTTGAAGTCCAATAATGTGATAAGTATCGGAGGTAGACTTTTTTCGATACAGAAAATCACTGCTTATGAGCACGACAACTAAGAAAGTAAGACATCACGCTTAGGATTAATGCGTCCAAAGCAACTATTAACGGTGTATAACACAAGGTTAATAAACGTGGTGCATAGCGTGCTACAATTGTGCAAGTTTTATAGCAATACACAGTTCAACAGTTTCTAAGATTTTGACACGATTAAAACTACGTTGTCACATTTATTAATTTAGAAACTTTTACATTGAAATTGACGGATTGACGCTCTTGTCACCTTAACGTGATGTTTTTGGCGCAAAAAACTGTAAAATCTTTATAAGTAACACATTACTTGCCAAACAGTGGTAAAATATCAAATTTAGTCTTTTTCTTTGTTTACAACAGCAAAAGAATTGTGCAAACTCTTAAGAATCCGAAGTCAATTAAGGTCGTAATGCTTTTCACAGTAACGGAAATTTAAACGGTGTTATTAATTTTCCTATGTAACTTTAATTTTTAGAATACGCAACCGATATAGCCCGTATATTTCGTGCATGCCTTATTAGATCGTCATAGAAACTTTTCTATAGTAAAAGAATATGTGCAGATTACCAAATGTAAAATGAAATGTATCCTTAACCCAGCGAGTTTTTCACAACCAACACATCCGAACCGCAATTTATTTACTGAACACTGGCGTAAATGGTTTAAAATACTTAAGATCCACAAACCCTTGGAAATGACGTTAACGCACGTGTTATTTTCTTAACGCTCAAAGCGGAAATATCTTTAGTAATCTCCGATGTCTACAATGACATTATCACTGAGCAAAATTCATACAGCACAAAAAATATACAGAAATATTTTTAACATAACAATCATACTAACATCTAACCCAAGAACGAACGTAACCGAAAGATGATTTTCCAGTTTACTAAGCCAATCGAATGTGTTCAAAAGTCGCATAAAGCAGAAGTGATACTTTCAAGAACCAAATAGACTCCAATGAATAGCAAAAGCTCATTGCAAAGTCGACGAAACGCTACCAATGTAAGAAAAGTCAACGCAGTTCCATAGACATTATCGAACGACAATCCAAAATAACCCAAAAGAAAGAAAAAAGTATTGAAAAGAAAGTTTAGATTACAGTTAAAGACAACCCCAGCTCACAGATACAAAAGAATCCAACGCTGAATATAATTCCCAAAACTAAAATATCTCAAAAAGTAGAAAGAAGACAAGCAAGTATAAATATTTAGCAGATCTTGAATGTGGATATGCGGATCTAAGAAAAAATAGTCAAAACAAAAACTAAGACAGTTGTGCTAAAAAGTCGTCAACAAACGTTATATTTTTCTACCAAAAGAACCGCATAAAACAAAACAAAGCCTAAAGGAAAAAAAAGCAAGAGTAAGTTAGAAAAAACATAAAACCTTTTGCTAATCAAACATCGCAAGTTTTTGCTCATCGTGTTGAGTTGTTAAAATGGAATTTAAAAGTCAGAGAACGGATTAGAATATTTCAAGAGCAACAGTGACTGACAACATCAAAAATGCCGACTAAGCGAAAATGCATACAAGAAACGACGTTGCAGTCTATTCGAAGTACCAAACCATTCACAACAAAACAAAATCTCACTAAACTCAATCAAGAAAAAGATGTAATTGACAAAGAGAAGAAACATGTTGCAACAATAGATAGAAAAAGAAACAAAAAACAACAAACACAGAAGTGAGAGAAAAATAACAGAGGGAGAAAGATAAGACAAGATGTAAATGTCTGATTCCTTATTCTTTGCGTAAAAGGAACGAAGAAGGTGACTAACCGATTTATCCCCAACCAACAGCTCAAAACTCAAACCATAAAGAAAATCAGAAGAAAGAAACAGAAAAATAATTTACGGTGCCCACCAATTGCCCAAAAGAAACCTTTAGGAAGAACAAGAAAAAGTGTTACGTGCATACATTTCAAAATGCACTACCCTGTATATTGTTCGAATTAAAGTTACTCTTCTATTTCTTGACGCCATCTATCGAGCATCGTTGGTCACTTCCGACTGAGTAAACGAAAAGTTGTCATTTTACTTTTCACGTCTTTCGCTATATAAAGTTATGCCTGATTAAATTAAACTTGATTTCCTTAAACATCCACGTGTTAGGACACGATGTATAATGAATACATCAATAATTAGTTAATTTATTCAACGCAGGGTAAGTGTTTTCTATTTTTTTTCGGATTGAAGGTAATTTCCAGGTCGTTTTCTTAGCGCCACGTGCTACCTTCCAAATGTGTGTTTCCTTGTCTGTACAAGTTTAAACATAAACGATGGCAAAGTTTTAAAAGGAAGTAGTGGACTTGCGAACACTGCGATACAAGAGCAACTGCGATTGATATTTCTATTCGTAAGCAATTGATGTTTAACTAATACCACCTTAGACGAAAGTGCATATGTAACAGCGTACGATACGTGTCGGTTCTTTTACCTTTCTTAAATGTTACTTTTTACCTGTTTACCTGTAGAGTTTGTGAGTCACCAGATAGACACGATTATTTTCAGGTAGTTTGATTACAGGAAGCCAGTAGGAAAACGTGTTCTGAAAGTAAACCTGGATTTTGGTTTTTGATTTTAACTATTCGCTGTCGCTACGGTGCTGCTCATAAATCATATTTACTAACCGTGTCGAAACGTTTACAATGATTTGCTTCTTATTACAATTAGTCAATTAGTTTAAGTTAAATTGCTATCGCATGCTGATTACGTCAACTGTCAATTATTATTGTTAATGTAATTTACTTACAAAAATTTTGTATATCTTGGCTGTTACACTTATGATTTGAGTGTATTGTGAGTTGCCGATACTTCCGGTGTTTTAGTACCTACGTATACTTGCATTCAAACTAAATTTACCTACTGTGATACTATCAAATTATGTCTAACTGTTGATTCTAATTTTAATCTCTAAGTTATCCTTCTAAAATAATTAAAGCACAATTGTTGTTAACGATTTGGTTTCTTTCTTTAATTCCTCCAGCTTTACGCAGCTTAAAAATGTAATACAAGCTTCGGGCCTCTTGTGCTGATCTAGCAAAAGCTATATCTGTAAAACGAGATCTGGCGCCCATTAAAATAAAGTTATCACTTGAACTTCTTCTTTCTCCGATAGGTATTGTGTCAATCCTACAGCGAGTTGACCGTGCAAGGTTCGTAAATTACTAGAAGCTAGTAACAAAAGGAAATAGTTGTGGCATACATGTGACCAATCAATTAAAAAGAAAAAGAAGAAAAACATAAGTAAGAGAAACAAGACGGAGAAAGATAAGACTAGATATAAGTGTCTGTTTTATTCTTCTTTCCGTAAAAAAATCAAAAAGAGATGCCAACTGAAACTCAACTAAACACAAAAATTATCGGTGACAGCGATATGGCAGCAAGCAAATAGATAGCATCCGAACTACAACCAAAAAGATACCGACGATGCATTCAAAGATTCAAACCACCAAAACCAAAAAAAAAATAACCAGAAGCAGTAAGAGGTGGTAATTTTTTGTCTGAAAAATACATATCTAAGACATTAAGAGACACAATAAAACCTAAAACAAGAAACTAATCGAAGCAGCAAACTAAAGTAGAAATCTATTAACACGTGTATGACTAGAAACCTAATAATCTGCAAGTAGATAAGTCGATAATCAACGAAAATTATATTTAACAGCAGAAACTAACTGAAAAGCCAAGTCATGCAATAAGACAAGCAGCGAAGTAAAATTTTGAGTAAGTAAAACCGACAAATGACAATTAATAAGTAAGAGAATCAACATAAACAGAAAGAATTATAATCAAACACAAAATAATTGAGTAATGAAGTCTTAACAATTTGACGTCAAATTTGTTACGGTAAAACAACCGTAATCTACAGTAGGCGGCAGCTCACAGTTTTGAAGAGTGAGTCGTAAGTGATCATCGATGTGCTAACTATAAAATAATTAAAAAAGCGCCAAAACGGGAGAAATATACACCACCGATCTCGTTTACATCTGTCAAACATTAGATGTGAACAAATCAAAAAACACAAGTATAACAAATTTGTTAATTATTACAAAGTTATGGTGATTGCACAAATAGTGATACTTGTTACATGCAAAGATGCTGTATACGTTAGTCGTAATAACAAACGTAATATGTGTGTCAAATCGTGCGTGTAGACAACCGACCTCAAAACAAATAATTATATATAAGAAACGAAGCAGTTACAGCAGCGTTCCAAATATGCGATTAGCTAATGGCACATCGAATACAAATCCCCTTAAATTTCTGCAAATTAAACTGTTATATATATACACAGTTATTACAAATGAATTGATTAAAAGCAAAGTGCGCTAAGTTTCCCAAAGCCAGTTACGGTATCTCAACAGGTGTGCCCTCCAACTTGTCGTAATGCTTCCCACAGAAACGGAAATTTAAACGATGGTATCAATGTCTCCATCTAACGTAGATTTTTAGAATATACATCCGGTATGGTTCTTATATTCCGTGTATGCTTTATTCGTTTGTAATAGAAATTTTTCTATAGTAAAAGAACATGTGCAATTGACCAAAGTTACTATGATAACAAAAAAAAATAAATCGCGCTGTAAAATGAAAGTGTACCTTTGCCTGAGCGAATTTCTTACAACAAAAACATACAAAACCGCAATTTATTTACTAAATACAAGCTTGGATAATCTAAGATATTTAACCGGATTATAGTAACAATGTAAACTTGTTTCTTTAGTGAGCGAGTCACATCACGTTGAAACAAATTTCAATCTGCATTTTTTTGTAACCAGAGGATAGTCAATACTGTCGCTTTTCAAATACTTTGTACTTTGTTTATTTAAAAAAATAAGTAGGCACTCTTAAAAAATAATATATTTGCGGTAAAAGTACATTCTTAGATAGTTTGTAAACAAATTTGTTCAAAACATCTTTTTACCTAAATCGCCATTTGTATCTTTTTCAAACATCACGTATTTAGTAGATAAGACAAGCACGTGCATCATCATAAATTTGTTCCGACAAACATGTTTAAGTTACACTATCGAAGGTATCCCAAAAGAAGTAGATTGAGAAAGCGTAGGTAGTTTATAGTCGTCTGTGGAAGTCTTAGATTGTGCGAACTGTCTTGGATACGTCACTAATTCTGTAAAATACATCTCGATGGATTCGTTAGCTTTCAACGTACGTTTATAAATTGTTTTATGATCGAAAGGCAAAACCACTAAGAGACAAAATTAAACTTAAAACAAGAAGAACAGAATTCTGCTAACACGTGTATGACTAGGAATCCAATACTCAAAACAATCTGCAAGTAAATAAAACAATAACCAACAAAAAGTATACGTAATAGCAATTGTATTGTA
Organism: Aquatica leii; assembly: GCA_035610365.1. NCBI lineage: Eukaryota > Metazoa > Arthropoda > Insecta > Coleoptera > Lampyridae > Aquatica > Aquatica leii. The sequence goes on from CM069438.1 coordinate 15,687,548, forward strand.
TCGTATACACTATAACTAATAATCTAATAAGAAGATATGATTAACAGACGTAGTCGAGTTATATATAAAGCACGGAAGCTAACGTACTACTGAGTAGTAAAAGGTAAGCAAACTAACTACAAAGCCAAGTTGTGCAACAGGACAAAATAAGCTAAGTAAAACTTTGAGTAAGTGGAACCTGCCAATGACAATTAATAAGTAAGAGAATCAAAAACAACTGAAAGAATTATAATCGCACACAGAATAATCAAATAATCGATTCCTGACAGTAACAACCGTAATCTATAGTAATCGGTAACTCAGAACTTTGGAGAGTAAGTCGTAGGTGATCTCAATGTGTTGATTATAAAATAATTAAAAGAGCGCCAAAACGGAAGAATTTTACATGAGAACAATTAAGGGTTTATCAAGAAGTATCTCAGTACAGTTAAAAATACAGTTAATAACACAGGATGCTTAAATTAGGCAACACCTCGTACACATAAACAACATCTGATTATATTCAAATAAAATAACGTTGGTGAATACAACAAATTTGTCAATTATCACAAGTTTATGATGATTGCACAATTAATGAAACAAAGCGCACAGTTTAACTTGTTACGTGCAAAGAACTTGCAAAACCCTTGGAAATGACGTTAACGCACGTGTTATTTTCTTAACGCTCAAAGCAAAAATATCTTTAGTAACCTCCGGTGCCTACAATGACATCATCACTGAGCAAAATTTATACAGCACAAAAAATATACATAAATATTTTTAACATAACAAAACGGCCCCTCACCCAGCAATATAAAACTTTGGGAAGTAGATACTAACTAAAATAAAAAACAGAAATTTAAGCATATGTCAAGAACAGAACTGTAAAATCTAAACCCATCCCAATCACACTAACATCTAACCCAAGAACGAACGTAACCAGAAAATGATTTCCCATGTTACTAAACCAATCGAACGTGTTCAAAAGTCGCATAAAGCTGAAGTGATACTTTCAAGAACCAAATAGACCTCAATCAATAGAAAAAAATGTATCAGAAAAAAGCTCATTGCAAAGTCGACGAAACGCTACCAAAGCAAGTAAAGTCAACTCAGTTTCATAGACATTATCAAACGACATTCCAAAACAACTCAAAAGAAAAAAAAAGTATGGAAAAGAGAAAAGTTTAGATTACAGTCAAAGACAACCCCAGCTTACAGATACAACAGAATCCAACTCTGAATATAATTCCCAAAACTAAAATATCTCAAAAAGTAGAAAGAAAAAAAGCAAGTATAAATATTTAGCTGATCTTGAGTGTGGATATGCGGATCTAGGAAAAAATAGTCAAAGCAAAAACTAAGACAGTTGTGCTAAAAAGTCGTCAACAAACGTTATATTTTTCTAATAAAAGAACTTGGACTTTAAAATCCAAAAAACAATTTAAAAGTCTAATCTATGAGTCTAACAGTCCAAGTAAAATCAAAACCGCATAAAACAAAACAAAGCCTAAAGAAAGAAAAAGAAGGAAGAATAAGTTAGAAAAAATATAAAACCTTTTGCTAATCAAACATCGCAAGTTGTTCCTCATCGTGTTGAGTTGTCAAAATGGAATTTAAAAGTCAAAGAACGGATTAGAACATTTCAAGAGCAGAAGAAACCTATAGAATATAAAAATACCTTAACAGTGACTGACAACATCAAAAATGCCGACTAAGCGGAAATACATAGAGTATAAGAAACCACGTTGCAGTCTATTCCAAGTACCAAACCATGCACAACAAAACAAAATCTCACTCAACTTAATCAAGGAAAAGAAGTGATTGAGAAAGAGAAGAAACATGTTGCAACAAAAGATAGAAAAAGAAACAAAAAACAACAAATACAGAAGTGAGAGAAAAGTAACAGAGGGAGAAAGATAAGACAAGATGCAGATGTCTGATTCCTTATTCTTTCCGTAGAAGGAACGAAGAAGGTGACCAACCGATTTATCCCCAACCAACAGCTCAAAACTCAAACCATAAAGAAAATCAGAAAAAAGAAATAATGACAATGGGTGCTCACCCAAAAGATAAACCTTTAGGAAGAACAAGAAAAAGTGTTACGTGCATAAATTTCAAAATGCACTACCCTGTATATTGTTTGAATTAAAGTTATTCTTTGATTTCTCGACGCCATTTATCGAGCATTGTTGGTCTCTTCCGGCTGAGTAAAAGAAAAGACGTCATTTTACGTTTCACGTCGTTCGCTACATGAACATATGCCTGCTTGAATTAAACTTGATTTCTTAAAACATACACGTGTTGTGACACGATGTATAATGAAAACATCTATAATTAGTTTATTCAACGCAGGGTAAGTGTCTTCTATTCTTTTTCGAATTAAAGGTAATTTCCATGTCCGTTTCCTTAGCGCCACGTGCTACCTCCCAAATGTGTGTTTCCTTGTCGGTACAAGTTTAAACATCGACGAAGGAAAAGTTCTAAAAGGAAGCAGTAGACCTACGAACACTCCGATACAAAGGCAACTGCGATTGATATTTCTATTTGTAAGCAATTGACGTTTAACTAATACCACCTTGGACGAAAGTGCATATGCAACAGCATACGATACGTTTTGGTTCTCTTACCTTTCATAAATGTTACTTTTTACCTGTTGTAGAGTTTGTGAGTCACCAGGTAGACACGATTATTTTTAGGTAGTTTGATTACAGGAAGCCAGTAGGAAAACGTTTTCTGAAAGTAAACCTGGATTTTGGTAAGTCAATTTTTGATTTTAACTATCGCTACGGTGCTGCTCATGAATCATATTTACTAATCGTGTCGAAACGTTTAAAATGGTTTGCTTCTTATTATTATTAGTCAATTAGTTTAAGTTAAATTGCTATCGCATGGTGATTACGTCAACTGTTAATAATTATTGTTAATGTAATTAATATGTCCTGGCTGTTTTAATGGCTGATTTAAGTGTATTGTGAGTTGCCGATACTTCCGGTGTTTTAGTACCTACGTATACTTGCACTCCTTCTGTTATACTATCAAATTATCTCTAATTGTTGTTAACAATTTGGTTTCTTTCTTTAATTCCTTCAGCTTTACGGACCTTAACAATTTAATACAAGCTGCGGGCCTCTTGTGCTGATCTAGCAGGAGCTATATCTGCAAAACAAAATCTGGCGCTTATTAAAATAAACTTATCACTTGAACCTTCCATCTTTCCGATAGGTATTGTTTCACTCCAACAGCGAGTTGGCCGTGTAAGGTTCGTAAATTACTAGAAGCTTGTAACAAAAGGAAATACGTGTGGTATACATGTGATCAATCAATCAAGAAGAAAAAGAAGAAAAAAAAAGTAAGAAAAACAAGAAAGACGGAAAAAGATAAGACTAGACGTAAGTGTCTGTTTTATTATTCTTTCCGTAAAAAAACCAAAAGCAGAAACCAACTGTTTAAAAGTATAAAAGAAGAAAAAAGAAGAAAGAAGATATCACAACTAGTCGTAGACAAATGTATGTAGTATGTCTTGAAGTGAGTTGAAGAAGAAGTTTATCAGAAACTCAACTAAACAGAAAAAAATATCGGTGACAGCAATATGGCAGCAAGCAAATAGCCGAAAAGCCAGGTCCTGCAACAAGACGCAAGAAGCAAAGTAAAATTGTGAGTCAGTTAAACCCACCAATGACAATTAATAAGTAAGAGAATCAATATTAACAGGAAGAATTATAATCAAACACAGAATAATCGAGTAATCAAGCTTTGACAATTTGGCGTCAAATTTGTTACGGTAAAACAACCGTAACCTATACTAGGCGGCAGCTCACAGTTTTGAAGAGTGAGTCGTAAGTGATCATCGATGTGCTAATTATAAAATAATTAAAAATGCGCTAAAACGGGAGAAATATACACCACCGGCCTCGTTTACATCTGTCAAGCACTAGATGTGAACAAATCAAAAAACACAAGTATAACAAATTTGTTAATTATTACAAAGTTATGGCGATTGCACAATCAGTGAAATTTTTTACATGCAAAGAAGCTGTATACGTTAGTCGTGATAACAAACGTAATATGTGTGTCAAATCGTGCGTGTAGACAACCGACTCAAACCAAATAATTATATATAAGAAGCGAAGCATTTACAACGGCGTTTCGAATATGCTATTAGCTAATGCCATATCGAATACAAATCTCCTAAAATTTCTGCAAATTAAACTGTTATATATATACACAGTTACTACAAATAAATTGATTAAAAGCAAAGTGCGCTAAGCTTCCCGAAGTCAGTTAAGGTATCTCAACAGGTGTGCCCTCCAATTTTTCGTAATGCTTCCTACAGCAACAGAAATCGAAACGATGGTATCAATGTCCCCATCTAATGTAGATTTTTAGAATATACATCCGGTATGGTTTTTATATTCCGTGTATGCTTTATTCGTTTGTAATAGAAATTTTTCTATAGTAAAAGAACATGTGCAATTGACCCAAGTTACTATGATAACAAAAAATAAATCGCGCTGTAAAATGAAAGTCTACCTTTGCCTGAGCGAATTTCTCACAACAAAAACATACAAAACCGCAATTTATTTACTAAACACAAGCTTGGATAATCTAAGATATTTAACCGGATTATAGTAACAATGTAAACTTGTTGTTTCTTTAGCGAGCGAGTCACATCACGTTGAAACAAATTTCAATCTGCATTTTTTCTGCAACCAGAGGATAGTCAATACTGTCGCTTTTCAAATACTTTGTACTTTGTTTATTTAAAAAAATAAGTAGGCACTCTTAAAAAATAATATATTTGCGGTAAAAGTACATTCTTAGATAGTTTGTAAACAAATTTGTTCAAAACATCTTTTTACTTAAATCGCCATTTGTATCTTTTTCAAACATACCGCATATTTAGTAGATAAGACAAGCACGTGCATCATCATAAATTTGTTCCGACAAACATGTTTAGGTTACCTTATCGAAAATATCCCAAAAGAAGTAGCTTGAGAAAGCGTAGGTAGTTTATAGTCGTCTGTGGAAGTCTTAGATTGTGCGAACTGTCTTGGAGAGTGAGTCGTAGGTGATCTCAATGTGTTGATTATAAAATAATTAAAAGAGCGCAAAAACGGAAGAAATTTACATTAGAATAATTAAGGGTTTATTAAGAAGTATCGCAGTACAGTTAATAATACAGTTAATAACACAAGACGCTTAAATTAGGCAACACCTCGTACACATAAAAAACAACTGCTTATATTCAAATAAAATTACGTTAGTGAAACAACGCGCACCGTTTAACTTGTTACATGCTAAGAAGCTATAATACGTTAGTCGTGATAACGAGCGAAATATCAGTGGCAAATTGTGCGTGCATACAACCGACTGCAAAGAAAGTTATACATAACAATTAGGGTACTTACAGCAGCGTTTCGAATATGCGATTAGCTACTGGCACCTCTAACAAATTCCTAAAAATGTATGCAAATTAAACTGATACATATATACACAGTTACCACAAATAAATTTCTCAGTTTTATACGATTGATTATAAGGCAAAGTGCGCTAAGCTTTCCGAAGTCAATTAAGGTCGTAATGCTTTTTACAGTAACGGAAAATCAAACGGTAGTTTCAATTTTCCCATGTAACTTTAATTTTTAGGATACGCATCCGATATAGCCCGTGCGTGCTTTATTAGATTGTCATAGAAACTTTTCTAGAGTAAAAGAACATGTGCAGATTACCAAAATTACTATGATAACAGAGGAAAATCAAATCGCGCTGTAAAATGAAATGTATCCTTAACCCAGCGAATTTTTCACAACAAACACATCCAAAACCGCAATTTATTTACTGAACCCTAGCTTAATTGGTTTAAATTACTTAAGATCTAAAAACCCTTGAAAATGACGTTAACGCAAGTGTTATTTTCTTAACGCTCAAATCGGAAATATCTTTAATAACCTCCGGTGCCTACAATGAAATTATCACTGACCAAAATTCATACAGGACAAAAAATATACATAAATTTTTTAACATAACAAATCCGCCTCTTTCTCAGCAACATAAAAACTGGGGAAGTAAATACTAACTAAAATTAAAAGCAGAAATTTAAGTTTATGTCAAGAACAGAACTCTAAAATCTGAACCCATTCCAATCATACTAACATCTAACCCAAGAACGAACGTAACCAAAAGATGATTTCCCAGTTTACTAAGCCAATCGAACGTGTTCAAAAGTTGCATAAAATAGAAGTGATACTTGCAAGAACCAAATACATTCAAATCAATAGAAAAAAATGTATCAGAAAAAAGCTCATTGCAAAGTCGACGAAACGCTACCAAAGCAATTAAAGTCAACGCAGTTCCATGGACATTATCGAACGACAATCCAAAATAACGCAAAAAAAAGTGAAAAGTTTAGATTACAGTCAAAGACAACCCCAGCTCACAGATACAAAAGAATCCAACTCTGAATATAATTCCCAAAACTAAAATATCTCAAAAAGTAGAAAGGAGAAAAGCAAGTATAAATATTTAGCAGATCTTGAATGTGGATATGCGGATCTAGAAAAAAATAGTCAAAGCAAAAACTAAGACAGTTGTGCTAAAAAGTCGTCAACAAACGTTATATTTTTCTACCAAACGAACCAAGCAGACCTTAAAATCCAAAAAACATTCTAAAAGTTACAACTACAAAGCTAAGCACTATGAGTCTAACAATCCAAGTAAAATCAAAACCGCATAAAACAAAACAAAGCCTAAAAAAAGAAAAAGAAGCAGGAGTCAGTAAAAAAGAATAAAAACTTTTGCGGATGAAACGTCGCAAGACGTTGCTCAATGTGTTGGGATGTTAAAATAGAACTTAATTGTCAAAGAACAAATTAGAATATTTCACCTAAAGAATAAAAATGCCCTAACAGTGACTGACAACATCAAAAATGCCGACTAAGCGGAAATACATAGAGTACAAGAAACAACGTTGCAGTCTATTCCAAGTACCAAACCATGTACAACAAAACAAAATCTCACTAAACTCAATCAAGAAAGAGAAGTGATTGAGAAAGAAAAGAAACATGTTGCAACAAAAGATAGAAAAAGAAACAGAAAACAACAAACACAGAAGTGAGAAAAAAGTAACAGAAGAAGAAAGATAAAGCAAGATGGAGATGTCTGATTCTTTATTCTTTCTGTAGAAGGAACGAAGAAGGTGACCAACCCATTTATTCCCAACCAACAGCTCAAAAGTCAAAGCATAAACAAATCAGAAGAAGAAAGTAGAAAAACAATTTACGGTGCCTACCCATTGCCCAAAAGATAAACCTTTAGGAAGATCCTTACGTGTGGTTTAACGTGATGCGACTACCGTTAGGTTTAAACACTACGGGTTCCTGCAACCTCGGATCGAGATACTCTCGATCAACGCAAGAGACACCGTAAACGGTCTACGAATGCCTCCCTGCCGATTTAGCTTCGAGATACAGGTCTCTTGTCAAGCACGGCAGAACACGGACCACTATCTAAGTCCTCCCGATTAAGCAGATCGGTACCCGAGCAATAAACGTGCTCCTACGTTCGGGGTTTCACGCCCTAGCCAGCATGCGTCTTTAACCACAACCACTACGAGTCCATCCTCAAAATGACCGGGCAGAAAGACGCAGTATAGCACGCAAGCGTTGCCAAGACCGCGGTCAACGTTCCGGGGCTCCCGAGTCACCCGTAGTACCGTACAAAGTCACGGTTGGACCTTTCAAAGCCAGTACTCAAATGAAATCCACCAGACAAGAACCGACTCCTACCTATTTTAGGTCCTGCAACCTGAGGCGTAGGTGACGCCAGCTAGAGTTGTGCAGGCTTGCCAAGATTACGGATAAACTGGCTCTAGCCACTCTACACTTCTCCCTACCTACATACTGTTACATTCACTCATCATTCCAGAAACACACACCTCCTCAAGCAAGCGCAACACCACAAGATTCAAGGCACAGCCTTCTTTCGTTCCAACACACTCTCAGCAAACTCCTTAAATCTCTGCCAAATCGCCTCGTCAGTCAAAAGCCAACCAAGATCCTGACTAACCTCATCTCCTTTCAAGGGAAACCTCAGACTAACCCTTTCACGAAGATCCTCATACAACACACATCTCAACAACACATGCTCCCAATCCTCATCCTCCACACCACACAAACACAAAGCACTCTCCGCCCTACCGATACGAGTCAGATACCCGTTGAAACAACCGTTCCCCGTGAGGAAACAACCAACTGCCCAACCGATATCTAACCATGGACATTTACCCACCGTCAGCACATCCCTCATGAAGCAAAAAGTCACTCTCCCTTTCTCACACGAATCTCACCTATCCTGCCAACACGCGAGAATCCTATCCTTCAATGGCCTTTTAACAACCCTCCTATTCTCAGCTCTCTCTTCCTCGCCCAACAAATCAATCGGATCGCGCGGGATCCGCTTACGCACAACATACAGCTCACCTCGCATACAAGCCTCCAAGTCCCACGGAACGACGCCAAAGAGAACCTGTAAGGCCTCAGTCGACACCGTCCGACAGACCGAAAGCATCCCATACAAGACAACTCTCTGCGCACGGTTCAGCAAAACAACCATTATCTGAAGATTCAGACGACGATACCACACACTCGATGCGTACAAAGCGCAAGCCGACATCATGCCTTGATACCAGACACGAGCAGCTGCTCCTCTAACGCCCCATTCTTTTCTGAGAACTCGTCTCATCATCCCACTCAACTTAACGATCCTGCCACTCACGACTTCCATGTGACGATTGAAGCTCATCCTCTCTCCGACATAGACGCCTAGATAGCGGACACAGGTAGATAAACTAACCTGGCTGCCTTCCAGACGTATCGCCGGTGGTCTTGCGACCGCGAGAGATGCCTTCATCATCAACATCTCGGTCTTCTGTCGCGAAACAATCACGCCGACACTCAATCCCCATTTACTAATCAGATTTAACCATTCTTGCCCCTTCTTCTCCAACGCTGCGCTGCTCGTACCTTCCACAATAAGTGTCAGGTCGTCTGCATAGGCCGCACATTCACACCCGCCACATCTCAATTTCTCCAACAGAACATCCATCATCATATTCCATACCGCCGGGCCGCAAATCGACCCCTGCGGACATCCTTTCATCACACGTCTCTCAACGACATCCTCTACTCCCTGGAGCCAAATAATACGCTCTCTGAAGTAATCCTTCCACAAGTTTAGCTCTTTACATCCCACCTCAGCCAGTCGCTCAATCACACTACTCCAAAAGAGGTTATTAAACGCTCCTTTGAAGTCCACAAATATACCGAGCACGTATTTGCACTCGGATACGCTCACAATCTCTTTCAGACGCCACCAGGCATCCTCAGTCGATTTCTCTTTCTTAAAGCCAAACTGTCTCTCGCTCCTAGGCCACACCAGAGTCTCAAGCCTTATCACTAACATTCTCTCAAGAATCTTACCAAAAACGCTCAATAAACAAATCGGCCTGTACGAACTAATTACACTCTTGTCCTTAAAAAGACTTTTTAAAACCTCAATCACACGCGCTTGGTTCCATGGCTCCGGGAAAATAACTGCCCGTAGGCAGGCGTTTCCAAGCGCCAGAAAGTAAGCCCCAAGTTCGCCTACTACGTGCTTCACCGCATACCAAAGCTTATCAAACGTGAATACACTTGGCGTTACCTCGACGCGCTCATACACACGATCCTCATACACCACATCTAAGGGAAACTGCGCACCTAACAACTTCTCCGCACTTTCACGCCAAGTCAACGAAGACCCCTTTTCGTCCACAATACTGCACAGATCCATACGTCTTTTTCTTCCGCGACAAGTCTTATAGACTTGCCCCCAAGCATTCGCATTCCCCTTAACGTCCACAAACTCTCTCCAATTGTGCTCCTTTTGCTCACGAATACTCTTCATGTAATTACGTCTAAGCATTCCAAACCTCGCACAATCAATTACAACAACATCACAACTCTTTCTTACACGCTGGTACTTCTTTCTCGCAGCTCTTACACTTCTCTTCAATCTCTCTAGCTCGTCACACCACCACCTAACCATCTTCCGCTTACGTACGCAGCTCCTCTTCTTGAGTAGACAATCACAGGACTGTCTAACCCAACCAATGAACTTATCATACATAACCGGAACTGTCAAGGAAGAGAAATCTTCCACTGAACAGTTTACATTCAGCCTTAAGACATACCCGAAGGCATTCCAGTCAACATTCCGACTACACCATCGACTTTCATTCAAGGAGACTTGCTCCTGTCTAGCATATTTGACCGCAATCGATATAGCGTTGTAATCGCTAATACCGACCCAGTCTTCATGCACCATCCACTCCGTCTCAAAGAGATCGGCCCAACACTCACTCACAACTGTTACATCTATGTCACTTTCGCCAGCTGGGCCGCTATAGGTAAACGTCCGGCTGTGCTTGTTGACAACACACAACCTTGCATCAGTCAAGCATTCCTCCAAACATTCCGCCCTTCCATCACGGTCTATGTCATGTTCGCGCAACTTACTGCACCACATAAGAGATGCAGCATTTGCGTCCATCCCAATCAGAAAAGCACAACCTGTCAGCGTGTTACATACCTCTCTAATGTACGCCAAATATGGTTGTATAGAACTACCCTACCGACAGTACACAGAGACCACAAACACCTCAATCTCTCCCTTCCTTAACTGCACACATACACCACGCTCGTCAGTCAACCTCGTCACCATCATAGCCTGTAAAGAGGAATCGTCGACAACAACCGCCGATCCTCCGTCCTGGCTCGAGTATCCTACAGCATCAACCGGGAGAAGCATAAACCGGGAGAAGCATCAACCGGGAGAGAGCATCAACCGGGAGAAGCATCAACCGAGAGAAGCATCAACCGGGAGAACCTTTAGGAAGAACAAGAAAAAGTGTTACATGCATAAATTTCAAAATGCGCTACCTTGTATATTGTTTGAATTAAAGTTACTCCGCCATTTCTTGACGCCATCTATCAAGCATTGTTGGTCCCTTCCGACCGAATAAACAAACAGTCGTCATTTTACTTTTCACGTCGTTTGCTACATAAACATATGCCTGCTTAAATTGAACTTGATTTTTTAAAACATCCACGTGTTGGGATCAATAATTAGTTAATTTATTCAACGCAGGGTAAGTGTCTTCTATTCTTTTTCGGCTTAAAGGTAATTTCCATGTCGTTTCCTTAGCGCCATGTGTTACCTCCCAAATGTGTATTTCCTTGTCTGTACAAGTTTAAACATCGACGATGGAAAAGTTTTAAAAAGAAGCAGTGGACCTATGAATACTGCGAACTGTCAATTATTATTGTTAATGTAGTTAATATGTTCTCGCTGTTACACTTATGATTTAAGTGTATTGTGAGTTGCCGATACTTCCGGTGCTTTAGTACCTACTTGCACTCCTACTGTTATATTATCAAATTATCTCTAATTGTTGTTAACAATTTGGTTTCTTTCTTTAATTCCTTCAGCTTTACAAACCTTAAAAATTTCATACAAGCTGCGGGCCTCTTGTGCTGATCTAGCAAGAGCTATATCTGCAAAACAAGATCTGGCGCCCATTACAATAAACTTATTACTTGAACCACGCCTCTTTTTGATAGGTATTGTTTCACTCTAATAGCGAGTTGGCCGTGCAGAGTTCGTAAATTACTAGAAACTTGTAACAAAAAAAAAACAGGTGTGGCATACATGTAATCAATCAATCAAGAAGAAAAAGACGAAAAAAAAGTAAGAAAAACAAGAAAGACGGAAAAAGATAAGACTAGATATAAGTGTCTGTTTTATTCTTCTTTCCGAAAAAAAATCAAAAAGAGATGCCAACTGTTCAAAAGTATAAAACAAGAGAAAGAAAGATATTACAGCTAGTCATAGACAAATGTGTGTAGTATGTCTTGAAGTGAGTTGAAGAAGAAGTTTATCAGAAACTCAACTAAACAGAAAAAAATATCGGTGACAGCAATATGACAGCAAGCAAATAGATAGCATCCAAACTACAAACAAAAAAATACCGACGATGTATTCAAAGATTCAAACCACCAAAACTAAAAAAGAAACCAGAAGAAGTAAGAAGTGTTGGTTTTTTGTCTGAAAAATACATATCTAAGACATTAAGAGATCCCATAAAACCTAAAACAAGATACTAATCGAAGTAGCAAACCAAAGTAGAAATCTATTAACACGTGTATGACTAGAAACCTAATAATCTGCAAGTAGATAAGTCGGTAATCAATTAAAAGTATACGTAATAGCGAAAACTAACCGAAAAGCTAGGTTCTGCAACAAGACGCAAGAAGCGAAGTAAAATTTTGAGTCAGTTAAACCCACCAATGACAATTAATAAGTAAAAGAATCAATATTAACAAGAAGAATTATAATCGAACACAGAATAATCGAGTAATCAAGCTTTGACAATTCGGCGTCAAATTTGTTACGGTAAAACAACCGTAATCTATACTAGGCGGCAGCTCACAGTTTTGGAGAGTGAGTCGTAAATAATCATCGATGTGCTAATTATAAAATAATTAAAAAAGCGCCAAAACGGTAGAAATATACACCACCGATCTCGTTTACATCTGTCAAGCACTAGAAGTGAACAAATCAAAAAACACAAGAATAACAAATTTGTTAATTATTACAAAGTTATGCTGATTGCACAAATAGTGAAACTTGTTACATGCAAAGATGCTATATACGTTAGTCGTAATAACAAATGTAATATTTGTGTCAAATCGTGCGTGTAGACAACCGACCTCAAACCAAATAATTATATATAAGAAACGAAGTAATTACAGCAGCGTTCTAAATATGCGATTAGCTAATGGCACATGGAATACAAATTCGTTTAAATTTCTGCAAATTAAACTGTTATATATATATACACAGTTACTACAAATAAATTGATTAAAAGCAAAGTGTTTCCCGAAGCCAGTTACGGTATCTCAACAGGTGTGCCCCCCAACTTGTCGTAATGCTTCCCACAGCAACAGAAATCTAAACGATGGTACTAATGTCCCCATCTAACGTAGATTTTTAGAATATACATCCGGTATAGTTCTTATATTCCATGTATATTTTATTCGTTTGTAATAGAAATTTTTCTATAGTAAAAGAACATGTGCAAGTGACCAAAGTTACTATGATAACAAAAAAAAATAAATCGCGCTGTAAAATGAAAATGTACCTTTGCCCCAGCAAATTTCTCACAACAAACACATACAAAACCGCAATTTATTTACTAAACACAAGCTTGGATAATCTAAGATATTTAACCGGATTATAATAACAATGTAAACTTGTTTCTTTAGCGAGCGAGTCACATCACGTTGAAACAAATTTCAATCTGCATTTTTTCTGCAACCAGAGGATAGTCAATACTGTCGCTTTTCAAATACTTTGTACTTTGTTTATTTAAAAAAATAAGTAAGCACTCTTAAAAAATAATATATTTGCGGTAAAAGTACATTCTTAGATAGTTTGTAAACAAATTTGTTTAAAACATCTTTTTACCTAAATTGCTATTTGTATCTTTTTCAAACATCACGTATTTAGTAGATAAGACAAGCACGTGCATCATCATAAATTTGTTCCGACAAACATGTTTAAGTTACACTATCGAAGGTATCCCAAAAGAAGTAGATTGAGAAAGCGTAGGTAGTTTATAGTCGTCTGTGGAAGTCTTAGATTGTGCGAACTGTCTTGGATACGTCACTAATTCTGTAAAATACATCTCGATGGATTCGTTAGCTTTCAACGTACGTTTATAAATTGTTTTATGATCGAAAGGCAAAAACACTAAGAGACAAAATTAAACTTAAAACAAGAAGAACAGAATTCTGCTAACACGTGTATGACTAGGAATCCAATACTCAAAACAATCTGCAAGTAAATAAAACAATAACCAACAAAAAGTATACGTAATAGCAATTGTATTGTATCGTATACACTATAACTAATAATCTAATAAGAAGATATGATTAACAGACGTAGTCGAGTTATATATAAAGCACGGAAGCTAACGTACTACTGAGTAGTAAAAGGTAAGCAAACTAACTACAAAGCCAAGTTGTGCAACAGGACAAAATAAGCTAAGTAAAACTTTGAGTAAGTGGAACCTGCCAATGACAATTAATAAGTAAGAGAATCAAAAACAACTGAAAGAATTATAATCGCACACAGAATAATCAAATAATCGATTCCTGACAGTAACAACCGTAATCTATAGTAATCGGTAACTCAGAACTTTGGAGAGTAAGTCGTAGGTGATTTCAATGTGTTGATTATAAAATAATTAAAAAAGCGCCAAAACGGAAGAATTTTACATGAGAACAATTAAGGGTTTATCAAGAAGTATCTCAGTACAGTTAAAAATACAGTTAATAACACAGGATGCTTAAATTAGGCAACACCTCGTACACATAAACAACATCTGATTATATTCAAATAAAATAACGTTGGTGAATACAACAAATTTGTCAATTATCACAAGTTTATGATGATTGCACAATTAGTGAAACAAAGCGCACCGTGCATATATCCGACTGCAAAAAAAATTATATATAAGAATTAGGGTACTTACAGCAGCATTTCAAATATGCGATTAGCTAATCTAACACAAATTCCTAACCATTTCTGAAAATTAAACTGCTACATACATACAAAGTTACCACAAATAAATTTCTCAGTTTTATACGATTGATTATAAGGCAAAGTACGCTAAGCTTTCCGAAGTCAATTGAGGTTGTAATGCTTTTCACAGTAACGGAAATTTAAGCGGTGGTATCAATTTTCCCATGTAATTTTAATTTTTAGAATACGCATCCGATATAGCCCGTATATTCCGTGCATGTCTTGTTAGATCGTCATAGAAACTTTTCTACATTAAAAGAACATGTGCAGATTACCATAATTACTATGATAACAGAGGAAAATCAAATCGCGTTGTAAAATGAAATGTATCCTTAACTCAGCGAGTTTTTCACAATAAACATATCCAAAACCGCAATTTATTTACTGAACACTAGCGTAAATATCTTTAGTAACTTCCGGTGCCTACGATGATATTAACACTGAGCAAAATTCATACAGCACAAAAAATATACATAAATATTTTTAACATAACAAATCCGCCTCTCTCCCAGCAACATAAAAACTTGGGAAGTAGATAGTAACTAAAATGAAAATCAGAAATTTAAGCTTATGTCAAAAACAGAACTCTAACATCTGAGTCTATCTCAATCATACTAACATCTAACCCAAGAACTAACGTAACCAAAAGATGATTTCCCAGTTTACTAAGCTAATCAAACGTGTCCAAAAGTCGCATAAAGCGAACCAAATACACTCAAATCAATAGAAAATAATGTATAAAAAAAAACTTATTGCAAAATTGACGAAACGCTACCAAAGCACCAAAAGTCAACGCAGTTCTATAGACATTATCAAACGACAATCCAAAACAACCCAAAAAAAAGAAAAAAGTATTGAAGAAAGAAAACTGTAGACTACAGTCAAAGACAACCTCAGCTTACAGATATAAAAGAATCCAATTCTAAATATAATTCCCAAAACTAAAATATCTCAAAAAGTAGAAAGAAGAAAAGCAAATATAAATATTTAGCAGATCTTGAATGTGGATACGCGAATCTAGAAAAAAATAGTCAAAGCAAAAACTAAGACAGTTGTGCTAAAAAGTCGTCAACAAACGTTATTTTTTTCTACCAAAAGAACCAAGCAGACTTTAAAATCTAAAAAACAATCTAAAAGTTACAACCACAAAGCTAAGCACTATGAGTCCACCGCATAAAACAAAACAAAGCCTAAAAAAATAAAAAGAAGTAAGTTAGTAAGAAAGAATAAAAAACTTTTGTTGCGGATCAAACGTCGCAAGACGTTGCTCAACGTGTTGGGATGTTAAAAAAATACCCTAACAGTGACTGACAACATAAAAAATGCCGACTAAGCGGAAATACATAGAGTACAAGAAACGGCGTTGCAGTCTATTCCGCGTACCAAACCATGCACAACAAAACAAAATCTTACTAAACTCAATCAAGGAAAAGAAGTGATTAAGAAAGAGAAGAAACATGTTGCAATAAAAGATAGAAAAAAAAACAAAAAACAACAAACACAGAAGTGAGAGAAAAGTAACAGTGGGAGAAAGATAAGACAAGATGTAGATGTCTGATTCTTTATTCTTTCCGTATAAGGAACAAACAAGGTGACCAACCGATTTATCCCCAACCAACAGCTCAAAACTCAAACCATAAAGAAAATCAGAAGAAAGAAACAATGGCAATGGGTGCCCACCCATTGCCCAAAAGATAAACCTTTAGGAAGAACAAGAAAAAGTGTTACGTGCATACATTTCAAAATGCGCTACCCTGTAAATTGTTTGAATTAAAGTTACTCCGCTATTTCTCGAAGCCATCTATCGAGCATCGTTGGTCCCTTCCGACCGAGTAAACAAAAAGTCGTCATTTTGCTTTTCACGTCGTTCGCTACATAAACATAAGCCTGCTTAAATTAAACTTAATTTCTTAAAACATTCACGTATTGGGACACGATGTATAATGAAAACATCAATAATTAGTTCATTTATTCAACGCAGGGTAAGTGATTTTTATTCTTTCTCGGATTAAAGGTAATTTTCATGTCATTTCCTTAGCGCCATGTGCTACCTCCCAAATGTGTGTTTCCCTATCTGTACAAGTTTAAACATCGACGATGGAAAAGTTCTAAAAGGAAGCAGTGGACTTACGAACACTGCAATACAAGGGCAACTGCGATAGATATTTCTATTCGTAAGCAATTGACGTTTAACTAATACCACCTTGGACGAAAGTGCATATGTAACAGCATACTATACGTTTCGGTTCTTTTACCTTTCAAAAATGTTACTTTTTACCTGTTGTAGAGTTTGTGAGTCACCAGGTAGACACGATTATTTCCAGGTAGTTGATTACAGGAAGTCAGTAGGAAAATCTTTCTGAAAGTAAACGTGGATTCTGGCTGTTCATGAATCATATTTAGTAATCGTGTCGAACCGTTTAAAATTATTTGCTTTTTATTACTATTAGTCAACTAGTTTAAGTTAAACTGCTATCGCATGCTGATTACGTCAACTGTCAATTATTATTATAATTAAAGCATAATTGTTGTTAATGATTTAGTTTCTTTCTTCAGTTTCTTCAGCTTTACGAACCTTAAAAATTTAATACGAGTGTTGGGCTTCCTGTGTTAATCTAGCAGGAGTTATATCTGCTGAACGAGATCTGGCGCCCATTAAAATAAACTTATCACTTGAACCTCTCTTCTTTCCGATAGGTATTGTTTCACTCCAACAGCGACTTGACCGTGCAGGGTTCGTAAATTACTAGAAACTTGTAACAAAAGAAAATAGGTGTGGCATACATGTGATCAATGAATCAAGAAGAAAAAGAAGATAAAAACATAAAAAGTAAGAAAAACGAGAAAGACGGAGAAAGATAAGACTATATGTAAGTATCTGTTTTATTCTTCTTTCCGTAAAAAAACCAAAAGGAGAAACCAACTGTTCAAAAGTATAAAAGAAAAGAAAAAGGAGAGAAAAGATATCACAGCTAGTCATAGACAAATGTACGTAGTATGTTTTGAAGTGAGTTGAAGAAGAAGTTTATCAGAAACTCAACTAAACAGAAAAAAATATCGGTGACAGCAATATGGCAGCAAGCAAATAGATAGCATCCGAACTACAACCAAAAAGATACCGACGATGCATTCAAAGATTCAAACCACCGAAACCAAAACAAAAATAACCAGAAGCAGTAAGAAGTGGCAATTTCTTGTCTGAAAAATACATATCTAAGACATCAAGAGACACAATAAAACCTAAAACAAGAAATTAATAGAAGCAGCAAACCAAAGTAGAAATCTATTAACACGTGTATGACTAGAAACCTAAGAATCTGCAAGTAGATAAGTCGATAACTAACGAAAAGTATATGTAATATCGGAAACTATCTGAAAAGCCAGGTTCTGCCACAAGACGCAAGAAGGAAGGCAAAATGTTGAGTAAGTTAAACCCACAAATGACAATTAATAAGTAAGAGAATCAACAGAAACAGAAAAAATTATAATCGACCAAGAATAATCGAGTACGTCTTGACAATTCGACGTCAAATTTGTTACGGTAAAACAACCGTAACCTATAATAGGCGACTGCTCACAGTTTTGGAGAGTGAGTCGTAAGTGATCATCGATGTTCTAATTATAAAATAATTAAAAAAGCACCAAAACGAAAGAAATATACTCCACAGATCTCGTTTAAAAAACACAAGTATAACAAAACCTTTAATTATTACAAAGTTATGATGATTGCACAAATAGTGAAACTCGATACATGCAAAGAAGCTGCCTATGTAGCAACGAACGTAATAGCTACGTACATTTTACGTGATACAGTAGGTAATATTACGTACCAAACACGTGCAAATGTCACAGTCAATTTATGTAAAATATCACAGATCATTTACTTTTAAATTTACGTATATTTTACGTAATACATTTACCTATTATGTACGTATGTGTACTCTAAATATTCACAAACTAATTTGATAAACATTTTTCCAAAAACAGTCTGATAGGTTCAAAAAAATAATATCAGCGCTGACGAGCAGTAAATCATCGCCGATAACTGTGGCGAGCGTGAATCATAATCTTTAAAAATAATACGTGTGGGGGGTAAGGAAAACCGCTATAGACAATTAGGAAAGAATCAAATTAAACTCCCAATACAGACAAATCTAACGAATTCCCCCGATTAGGCTTCGACAAATATCCTCGTTGGGTGTAGAGAACGGTCCGTGTTATACAAAGCGTTAACGGGAAATAAATTTGTACCAACTTTTTAACATAACAAACCCATTTATGTGAAACCCCGCTTTTTGGGTTGGGATTAGAGTACAGTAGCGTACAATTATACATTTCAGTTTCTTAACGCTTTTTTTAAATGCACGATTGTTTATTTAAAAAAATAAGTCGGCACTCTTAAAAAATAATACACAAATTTGTTCAAAACATCTTTTTATCTAAATCGCTATTTGTATCTTTTTCAAACATATGGTATATTTAGTAGATAAGACAAGCACGTGCATCATCATAAATTTGTTTCGACAAACATGTTTATGTTATAAAAAATTTATTATTAAAAATCATAACTCAATTATTCCTATGTACGCATTTAGTTTTAGAATTGTAATACACACCACTAGATTTTAAGTTGCAACCTATTCATAAGTAATCTCTTTTAGAAATTTAGTTTTATTTCATTTAACACCCCTTTTACAATACGGTTCACTATTATTATCAAAAAATACATATATGATACATCGCTAACAAAAATGTTGGTACTATATTAGCTGCGCGAAAAATGATTGACGTTCTCAATTTTACGTGAGACGAGTTCTAGGACTTTCAGCTACAAATTTTTGTTTATAGAACTGTTTTAATAAACACCTAAGTTTTGTCGTTTTTAACTAAGTAAGTTAGGCAGAAGAGCGTGAAACAATAATTAAATTTTGAAACAATTTCACAAGCACTCTTAAAGCGAACTTAAAAATTAATGTAAATTTAATTTGCTGGTAATCGGATTAAGCGTCTTACGTTATAATATGCACTCGTATACATATTTAAACAAATTCGTTTCTGTTTCAGTTAATTAGATTACTAAATATAAAATTTGGTGATGATCTAAATGAATTTACTTGTATTTGTATTTGCAATGTTGTTTTTACACACATTTTTATTTTTAGGCGTTAAAACCTGGTTTTCGTTACCTACGACCACTCTCGACTAAGGTGAGTAGCAAGAAAATTACTATTACTAATTGGATGCAGTTACAATTGTTGCTCATAAGGTTTACTTCTGATTTTTAACGGTTTTTAGCAATAAACATAAAGACACTGAGACAATAGTTTGCAATAGGTTTTATGAAACTTTCTGGAATATACGTTTCTGTTGGCTACTCTGAAAAAACTAACACGAAAGCATTTTTTAAACAGTATTGCCAACTATAACTAAAAGAAGTATTCAATTATTTTTTACTTTGAGATCACTATTATATATGGGTTGTGACGTGTAGAAATTTGTAATGTTACTGCTTGTAGCCAACCTTAATACAATAAAAACACCAATATCATTACGTTTTACTTGTTATTGATCATTCCTTGTAACTTTGTGTGCTTAAAACCCACGTTACTTTTTTAATATTACTCTTTTTATACTTCTATTCACTTCTACTCTACATTTAATTTTTTTTGTAATTTAATTGCGTTTAATCGCATTTCGTTTTAACTGCACATTGTCTTTTTAATAATACAAATCTTTCGCTTAATTACCTACAATTTTATTTATTTCACCTACGTTTAAATTTTTTACATTACAGAAACATGAACTTTATTAAATTGTCTAGTCTTTGCAAAAGATCTTTATTAAATTTCCTTTTAAATTTAAGAACGTATCTGAATAAGTAATTTCTAAATGTTACTCCTACACGAATTGTACTACGTTTTTTGGTTAATAAAAAAACGTGTTTGTAGGACAAAGAGATTTATATAAAAATCTGCGATTTTTGTTATAAGATTAAATTTGATACAGGTTATTTTTTTGTTGCTGAAGGGTATAGCAGTCTTTGGTTTGTTTACTATTCTTAAAATCATTGGTCTGCACTTACCATCAGATAAATTTTTGGTGTTTAGACTGTCACATTCATAGTCAAAGTTGTTAACGTTTTTTGTGTCTTTGAAATAAGTAATAAATGCAAAAAAAAAATATTGTTACGCTGCGATACAAATCATTTAAGCATTTTGTTGCATTAAAAGTGATTTGGGATGGAGTAATAAATTTGTCCTTAAAAAAGTTGTTTCAGATATTTCCAATTAAATTTAACTTCTTAAGTCATAATAATAAAGTTAAATTAAAATGTATGAACCGTAATTTGGGCTGAGGTAATAAATTTATATTTGTTAAAAAGAGAACTGCTGAAACTATAGTAACGAAAGCAACAGAAAACTACCTGACGTATATACCTTTCCAGAGACATTACAATAGATACATAAAACCAAATAAAAGTTCTTAGTCCCAGGTTCCCCTTAAATAGAAAAACAGTGTTCTAAAAAGTCTTCAAAATGAACAAAAAAAAAGAAGAATTGGTACGTGGAATGTACAAAGCATGTGCAGTAGTAGTCGGAAAAGTCGCAAATATAATGAAAGAAGCAAAACGACTTTAAATCGATGCAGTAAGACAATATGACCAAACAAAAGAAAACAAATTTGCTTTGGAGTGCCTCTCTTTACCACAGTTTAGGCATAATTTTCTCTTATCCTGTCCTTTGCAGCTTTTATTTACGTGCCCATTCTTCTAACATCTATCACACTTTACAGCTTCCACTTTTTCGAGAATTTGACGTGAATTGAGACCTACCGTAATAAACTTACTCTGTAGCAGTTGTTCTGCTGTTTCTGACGGAGCTGTAACCGTAATACATTGTAAATTCCACTTAGCTGGTCGCAACTTATTGGTCTGAGTTTATCTGCTTTCTATTCCTCGACTGAACTCACTAAGGCTTCCCTAACTTCTAACTGACCATTTTAGTGTGCATAGCGACCTTAAAACTTTCGTATTAACCTTAGATCTAATTATCTCCAACACCTCCTAGTTGTCTGAGGCTATCAGTAGGTGACCACTTTTAGTTTTCTTAACGGACGAAAGAAGTGTTTACAATTGTCCCGACGGCAGCCTTGACGCCCCTAAGCAGGTTCGCGTACGATTTTACGTCGTTTTTTAATTAACAACGCACCCTGCATCGTGCTGACTCGTGTTATCTCTCTCTCTCTTTCTCCTGCGATTGCGACTTGTAAAGTGACGAGAAGCGTCACCTTTGATTCTCTAAAAGCAAACTCTCCGATGTTCCTCACAGAAGCCAATTCATTGGTTACAACCACTAGCTTTAGATGCCTTAAACCAGCTGCCTGGGCCCGATCTCTAACCTCGGTTAGCGCAAGGAACGTTGTTTTTGCCCACGTTGCCTTGTTCTCCTTCGCCAGCCCACCAAGAAACGTATACTTTTTTTCTTTTTGCTCATTGCCTATGTCGTCTTCGATTATGTCTACATTTTTCGTTGTTATAATATTACTAGGTGCCAGCGCAACTTTTTCTCAGGATGTCAACTACCTTGACCGAAATATCATCTT
Organism: Aquatica leii; assembly: GCA_035610365.1. Classification (NCBI taxonomy): domain Eukaryota; kingdom Metazoa; phylum Arthropoda; class Insecta; order Coleoptera; family Lampyridae; genus Aquatica; species Aquatica leii. The sequence goes on from CM069438.1 coordinate 15,709,811, forward strand.
TGTCTCCATGTACCAGAAAAAACAATGTTGTTATTGTCTAAGTTCTCCGTTTTAGTTGCCTTAAACACTTCAATCAGACACTCTTATTTAACCAGTGGTCAGATCTCTTTGAAAGACACAGCATGTCTCAGAGCTTCTTCTACTTTCTTTTTTTCCGTTCTCAGCTGAGATGGTCATTTGACATCGACAAAAACTTAGATTCAATTAATAACGTCGCTGATAAAAGTTGTTTTGTTTACCCTTAAGTTTGAGTGTCCTGTTGTAAATGACCTACAGATAATGTATTCAAACCCATAGAAATTTTATAGGGATTAATAGGTTTGAAAAAGTTTTATAGGAAAGTATAGGTACTAAATAAAGCTTTATATGGGTTCTAATAGGTAAATTCCAAAGAATGTTTTACCTATAGAAAAGTATAGGAACCTCCTGGAGATTTCTTATTAAAAATCAATAATGAAAACAATAAAATCTGTAAAAAAAGTGCAATATAAAATTGTCTAAAAAAAATGGATTTAATCAAAGAAATTTTTATAGAAACAAATAAAAAGAAGTGAATTTTCAGCGCAAATGTTATTGTATACGAAAATTTTTTAGTGTTGTTTTGGCTTCCATTGATAACCTCTAAGATTCATTTAGATTTTCAATTTAATTTATCAATAAAATATAAAATAAGTATACATACATCCTTTGATAAGACCTTTGCTTTATAGTTTTCTATAGGGATTTTTTCTAGTTTTTTAAATAGAAATTGTGGTTTTCTGTAATAACTAATAGCAACCTATAGGAATTAATTTTAGAGACTTTAACTCATAGAAACTTATAAGTTTCTATAAAAATTTATAGGTTATCTTATGGCATTCTTTAAAAATATACAGATTATTGCTTACACATTTCAATAGAAAGCAATAGATAATTTCAGCGACAAAAGCACTATATGAATCCTATTGGAACCTGTAGCTTTTTTATAGTTTTCTATAGGTCATTTAGAACAGGGTGTCTATAATAATTGTTCTTTTATCTTTACCGGTTTCTAAATGCTTCTAGGTAGAACGAAGATCTATTTTGCCATCCCTTCTTTTTGATCTGTCGTGTATATACTTTCTTACAGAAGCAAGAAATACTGTAGACTCCAAGATCTTAAAGTTTCTTCTTTGGTTCTTTGGCTTCCGGGAACAGGGTTGACATTTTTTATTTAGCACTAAAGACCACATTTACTTCATTTTATTTGAGAAATTTTTTGTTTGTTTGTGCATCTTTGAATGTATTGTAGAAATGCTATTTCTTGTTTTGATCTCTCCGTCGATTGTTTGAAAAAAGGTTAAGGTTAATATAACAAAAACTCACAATTAAAACGTATGCTTATATTTATTTTTTATTAATGTGAAATGATCGTTGATAAAAGAAAAAACAAAGTAAACTAAAATAGTTTGCCGTTGGTGCTCAATGTACGCTAGCCACTCTTACTTAGAATTTTTGAGAAAATTCGACAAAGTTTGATAGTATGCTATATAATGTTCTGTTAAAAATAATTTAGTATAATTTTTGTGCTGTATGAGTTTCGTCTTTTGTAATTTTACGCACCAGAGGTCACTGAAGAATTTCCACTTTGAACGTTAACCGCCCACGCAACCGTTGAGTAAATAAATTGCGGTTTTGGATGTTTTGGTTGTGAGAAATTTGTTTGGAAACTTTGGTTCTTATGACGGACTAATAGAGCACGCACGAAATATAACAACTATACCGGATGCAAATTCTAAAAATCTTTGTTAGATGAAAAATTGATACCACCGTTTAAATTTCCATTACTATGAGAAGCATTACGACAAATTGAAGGGCACACTTGTTGAAGTACTTTAATTAACTTTGGAAACCTTAGCACAATTTGCTTCTAATTAATAGTATAAAACTGATCAATTTACTGTCTATATATGTATCAGTTTAATTTGAAGAAATTTTAGATTTGTGTTAGATGTGCTATTAGCTAATCGCATAATCTAAACGCTGTTGTAAGTACTTTGTTTCTTATATATAATTATTTTTTTAGATCGGTCGTATGCACGTACGAATCGACACACATATTACGCTCGTTATAACGACTAACGTATGCAGCTTGTAATGTAAACGTTGCATTAAATCCATTAGATAGACTTCAACATGTAATTTTGGACTTTAACTTACATTCTAAAACCTGTCGTATAGACATCCTACATTACGTTTTCAATTTAGCGTTGAAATTCTGTTTTTTAATACTTAACGTTCTTCTATCTATGGTTTTTTTGAGCTTTGCTTGTTTGGGTAGTCGTTAGATCTACTCACAAAGCAATTTATGATCATTACGCCTGTATTCCGAATTTCTGTTCGGCTGATAAGAACTTTTGGTAAGTGTACAAAATGGCGTAACCAACGATACTAATTCATTGTTTTATCTGTTCTCATTGTTTTGATAACTTTGCTTACGCTACCACTAATAATTTAATAAAAAATGTAATTTGTGTTTTGAAGGCGGTTGAGTGAGGACGTGTTTAATGTTATTGCGATAAGAAGGTATAGGCGAGTTCAGTAACGTGTGCGAATGCGGGCGAGTATCGTGGACTAGTTTAAAGGTCAAGCGCGCGCTTTTGTTAATAGTGAATTACATACTTTTAATTTAGTTGTAAACTTTTTTTAACATTTGTGGCTGGTTTTAATTAAACATAATTAGAATGAATCATGTCAGAATCTGAATCGACAGGATCGGAAAGAAAAATAAACGACTAGAAATTGTGCCAGAAGTTTTTGCCAGGAGTAAGGGAACAAAAAGAAGCCCTAGAAAAGAGGAGAGCGATAAGGAGGAGCAGGGAGTAATAGAAACTATAACGACAAAAACTTTAACGATTAAATTTAAATAATAAAAAATAATAATTATAATTCAGATAATAATAACTAATAATTAATAATGCACCGTACTAGCTCTTACGACTTTACTACGTATAAACACACAAACAATAAATTAGAGCAATGAGTCTTATTCAAATTATAACCAGGGTCTGGGAATTCTTATCGTACACTCATATTTACAATTCTAATTTGACATATAATTTAAAATATAATTTGGAACATAATTTGAAACATAATTTGGACGCCACAATATTTTTTATATTAAATTTATAACGGTTAAATATTGAAACCAACAAAACAAATAAACAAATGAATACTTAAGTTATCTACATACGTGTAATTTGAAGGTTAGGTTAATATCACTTGCTTGCTTGTAACTTCGCGCATTGGGCGTGGTCATCACGTGACTTAATTGAATTACGCGTTTCTCATCTGATTCATGCAACATTACGAAATTCTTGAAATGCATACTTAACTTCCATATTTTCCGTATTTATCCTGATTTGATCTAATATCCGTACAGATCCAATAATCAGAATATCGTAAATAAACGTAACGTATGATAATTTTTATTCGAAACATCCAAATCAAATTCTATCGAACGTAACCATGAATAATTATCGATTTTCACACATAAAAATCATAATTCATAACGGAAATTCTTTGTAAAAGCGACGTTGTGACTAACATCAAACGTGCTGCGTAAACCATATCGTAGTTTCACATTTCAAACCTCAAAATCGTAACAAGGCGTACGTATCCAAACCAAATTGTCGTAACCATAACCGAAATCATACGTACACAAATCGAAAAGCATCGAATAAATCAGGAACGTACACGTATATCGTAACCCATAAAGAAAAACTTCCAGTTCGTACGTACCAAACAAAAAAAAACTAAAACGCAAAATCTAAAGGTTAGACACCACGTGTAAAGAACAAAGAAATCACTTACCCCTTTTAAATTACGGGTTTCTTTAAACAAACGAAGGCGTAAATTTAAACGAACGAAAGCGGATATTATTACATACGACGAACGCAGAATTCCACCGTACAAATTTAACATGTGGACATTTTCTGCACGCTGTGCAGGACGAACACGTCCTCACGCGTTGACAAACGCACCCAAGATGGCGAATGACTTAAGAAGAAGAACTCATAACGCATGTGAACACAAAAATGTTAATTAAGATCAGACGTAATCAATCGGAAAAATGTGCACGTTCAAAACATGTAAGAAGATGATTAGTGAAATAAAGCAGACGAGAACAATAAATAATAGTTAATCTGGAAAAGATCACGAAGAAGTTAACAAAAGAAAGAGAAGTGCGAAGGAAGATATGCGATATGTGGGAGAAAACAAATACGAGCATGAACCAGAAAACAGAAAATTTGGAAAGAAGAGTGAAAGTAATGGAAAGGGAAAAAGAAGAAAGAACTTGGACATAAAAGAGATGGAAGGTCACGACAACAAAGAAGAACGTAAAAAGCAAGTGGATAAGTTGTTTAAAAATGAATTGGGAGTAGAAAAAGGTATAAGAGACGCAATTAAAATAGCGAGGGGGTTAATACTGGTAAAATTGGATTGCGCAGAAGATAAGCTAGAAATATTAAAGAAAAAAAAGGCTAAGAAAAAGAAGGATATTTATAGATGAAGATATAACCCTAGTGGAAAGAGAGGTACAAAAAAATATAAGGACGGAAGGAAGAAGACTAAAAAAGAAGGACAAAGAACAAGAATATAGTTTATGAAATTACGGCTTGAGGGAGAGGAAATGCACTGGAACGTAAGAGAAAATAAATTAAAGAGAAGCCAAAAATCTAGAACAAAAGAAGGTAAAGGATAAAAAAGTGAAGACTACCAGGCAAAGATCAAGGAATACGATAGAAAAAAAACGAAGAAAATAGGTTTAGTTTTTTGGAACGTTGCAGAGGTTGAAAATAAAAGAGCTAAATTTTATAAATATATAGAAGGGTTTAGTAAAAACGTGGCTGGATCAGAAAGATTGGGAAAGATGAAAAAGTAAATTTACCAGAGGGATATAGATGGAATGTACAGTTCACGACAAAAAAAAAAGCGCGTAAGGGGGTATAATATCGGCAGTAAGAGAAGAATGGGTAGTAGAAAAAAAGGAGAATAAAAAGCAAGAGCAAAGAATAGTAATAAATCAAATAATTAAGGAAGATGAGGATAGATATACAGTGTACGGTCAAGAAATGAAACAAACAATAAATAACGTAAAACAGTTACTAATTGAAGAAGAGAGAGGAAAATTAAAAATAGGTGGAGATTTTAACGCAAGAATTGGTGAAGGTGGGGGTATGATAGTGAATTGGAACGAAATAAAATGGATAAGACAAACAAGGTAGAGAGCTATTAGAGTTATATGAGGGGAAGGGGTGGACTATACTCAACGGAAGTATGAAGACGGGGATAGAGGAGAATATACATATATAAGTGAGAGGGAGAATCTATAATAGATTATGTAATAGTTAGTGGGGAGGTTTTGGATGAAATAAAATGTTTTAAAATAGGGGAAGAGATTGATTCAGGCCATCAAGCATTAGAAGTAAGACTAAAAGGTTAAAAGGGAGAAAGAAAAAAATTAGACAAAGTTTTGGGGGAGAAAAAGGTATGGACAGATGAAAATATTGAGGTTTACAAGAAAAAATTAGAGGAAGAACAATGGATGGAGGAGGGAGTGAAAGAGTTGATCAATAAAATAGATAAAGCAGTAGAAAGGAAAAGATACAAGAAAAAAACATAACGAACTATAGAGAAAAGAAGTGGTGGAATAAGAAATGCAGGGAAGCCAGGAGGGAGGTAAAAATAGGTAAAAAAAGTGGAAAAAAGATAAAATTGATATTCACGAACATAAAAGATTGAGATAGAATAGAATATAGAAGAGAGTGTGGTAAGATAAAAAAGAAATATAGAAAAAAGTTGGACGAACAAATAAAAATGTTAGAAAATGAAGGAGACATATTTAAATAAGAAAAGAAAAATTACTAAAAAGGGGGGATACAAATTGATATGAAAAAATGAAGAAAACATTGCGTAAAGGTCTTAGAGGGGAAAGAAGAGAGAAAGGGTGAATTCAAAATAGAAAGGATAACAAGTGGAGAGAGCAATACGGCTATACAGAAAGAAGAAATAGAAGAAGCATTAAGAAAAATTTAAAAAAAGAAAGACAGAAGGGACGGATGGGACGCAAGAAGAACAATGGAAATATACATAAGAGAGAACGAAAGAAAAAATAGGAAAAATTTAAAATAAGATATGGTCTGGTGAAAGGTTTCCGGATGATTGAAATTAAGCAATAATATGCCCAGTTTACAAAGAAGGAAACAGAGTGTGACAAATGTGGGATATAAAATTTATATCATAATTGCGCAATTTTGACGTATGCGGATTATAGTGATTATGGCAAAGAAAGAAAGAAAGTTGAAGGAGATGATAAAAACAGTAAAAAAAGATCCGGAAAAAAAGTGTTTAAGTGTAAATGTGGGAAAAACAAAGATAACAGTATTTCAAAAAGGAAAGGGGGTAAGAAAGAGTGGAGTGGAAGTGAGGAGACGAGGTAATAAAAAGTGTAAATGAAGTGTAGGGTACATACATAAAGGGCGAAAAAAAGCTTGAAATTAAAAAGAATGGTACAGGCGGGAACGAAGAGCAAGAGAATAAGTATTGGAAGGAAGATAAAGATAGAAGATGTAGACTATGTGAAGAGGGTTAGAAAAATATAGAGCACACGTTAAAGGAATGCATAGAACTAAGAGAAGAGAAGAGAGGAAAATTAAAGATTTTGGGATAGGAGCAGAAGGAGTGGGATGGATGGAAGAAGTATTAAAAAGGAGAAGAAGATTACATGTAGTGTAGGAGAAGTATTTGTGTATAGAGAAGTGATTAGCTGTAGAGGGTTTAGGATTTTTGTTTGTTTTATGCAGTAGGATAATATTGTGTTTAGTTTAAAATACGAATTCCTTGTTAAAATAAAGGCTATTATTATAATAAATTTAAATAGTTGTGATTTCTTATGCGTTTATTTACCTAGGATTTTTGTGCTCTCATTGCTGTTATAATTTTATCCCGTGCGTGGAAAGGTATCTGCTGGCCGTTAGTTTTGGTCAGATTGCAGTAACTTGGCGCTTAAAAATATTTCAACTTACTACTGATAATCCACTCTACTTGACGACTTCTAGCGGGTATACTCTTTCTATTGTATTTGTATATGTTTTTACTGCGATATTTGTTGGCAAACTCTTAGTAGTTATATTTGTTTTTCTCTTTGTAGTTCATTCCGCTATCATTCAAATAAATTTATTCGTTGTTATACTTGTTTTTCGATTTGTTTACTTTTAGTAGTTTGCAGATCTAAACAGGATCTGTAGTGTATATTTCTTCCGTTTTGGCTCTCTTTTAATTATTTTATAATCAGCACATCGCGCATTACCTACGACGCACTCTCCGAAGCTCTGAGCTGCCGTTTACTGTAGGTTACGGTTGTATTAACGTTATAGGTCTAAAAATTTTGCGAAGGTTGCATACTTTTCAGGATTGTTCTATGTACCGTCTTAAAATGCTCTAAGAATATTCCAGGTCGCTGTCTGTTGGTTTCTGCAAAAGTGCTTTGCAACGGTATTGTATGTTTAAAAAAACCACTGCAATTATCTATTCGAATAAAATTTGCATACGTTATTGTATGACAAAACTAAAAACTAAAGTTATTGCATTTACGCAATTAGTAAATTGCATTACCACGTAAAAGCTTCTTTAGTAATATTAGATCTGCGGTCGTTTCTAATTATTCCAAATACTTAATAAAACAACAACGGTTTTAGGAACAATGTGTAATTACTTCGCTGTTGTAAGTTGTAAACAGTTGTAAAGCAACTATTGTGCATTATTTGAGGATCTTTGTTATCATAGTGGGTACAACAAAAGAGGCATCAACAGTAGCATCGCCACGGAATTGTTTAAAACAAGTGCAAGATTAATTAGATCTAATGCACATAAAGATAATTACACACGCTTGATGTGGATTTGTCGAGACGTTTATAATATAAAGTTTTATTAGAGTTGCATGTTTAACGCAAATTAATGCAGTTTAATAAAGTTTTAATGAAACAGTTTTTGTTTGAAACATTTTCAATTATTGACAACGACTGGTACTAAACAAAACAATTTGAATTAAAATTAATTTGGTTTTTCTTCTATTTTTATACTTGCCGCAGCCTGAACGACATTACCTATAATTTTGTTAAGAATATTCTTCTAGAACATTTACCGTTCGTGTACATGTGTTTCTCATTCTGTATATTTTGTTACGGGTTCTTAGTTAGCGTGGGCCATACCACGGCCAGCTCATTGTCTTCGAAGAGTAGCCTATAAGTAAATCTAACTAAGAAAATAAAAACATGAAAATGCTACAGCCGTTTAAACGCTACTAGAATAATCCGGTCCGGATAATACAAGATAGCTCAATTTGCAATTAAAAGCTCACACTTATAAATTTACCAGATTTATTATATAAGAAAATATAATATAACTATAGAAGTAATTTAAACAATTAGAAGGAAAAAGTAATTGGGTGACATGGAAATATCGAATTACCATTCATCTCAAATCAACGGACGGAGCCATTAACGTCATAGAAGGTAATCTCACCGAACCGGGAGTATTAAACGAAGCAGCTACTGTAGCAGAAAAAGCAAAATACGATGCGGAACTGAAACGATTCCAGAAGGCGCGATCGACAGCGATGATTGTCCTTACAAGTGGAATTGGCGATGAATTAATGGAACGGTTTACAACCATCGATGATTCCCGCGTGTTGTGGGAAGAGCTGAACAAGCTGTACGGAGGAATCGAAGAAGATCGTGCTTTTGAGCTAAGGACAAATTTATTTTCTTTTAAATATAAGCCAAACGAAGAAATGGCAATGCAGTTATCCGCGATTAAGACTATCTGGTTAAATTTAAATAAAGAACTTTCAAAAAATAACGTTACTGTCAAATTACCCGAAATGCTTTTAATATGTAAAGTGTTTGATGTTTTACCTGAAACTTACAACCAGTTCAAAACAAGCTGGGCTATGTTTCCAAAAGAGCAACGAACTTTTGAAAACCTAACAATCCAGTTGTGTGCGTATGAGAAACGACTCGACCCGAAGGATACCAACTTGACCGAAGTAGCGCTGACAGTACGCACAAGGCCATCTGCATCCAGCAAGCGTCAACAAGGAACCAACAGCTGCAACGGCAGCAACAAGCCAAACCAGGTGGTAAACGGAACAACAAGATTTTTACTTGTCGATATTGTGGTCGTATGGGTCACTTTATAAAAGAGTGTCGTCAGTGGAAGGTTGATGGACATCCGCCGTATCCAGCGCGATGAAGCAGTTATCAAGATTCAAATTTAAAATCCGGTGCCAACGATAATAAAGAAGTAAAAACACATGATGGGATGCTCATAGAAATGAGTGCGTTTTCGGTCAACCTCGATAAGTCTGATCCTAACGCATGGTTTGTCGATAACGGTGCGACAAGTCACATCACTAATGATCGCAACTTATTTACGCATTTTGAAGAATTCGAGAAGACTGCTTACAGCGTCATGGCAGCCGAAGGAGTTCGAGCTGAAGCAATCGGAAAAGGTACGGTTGAACTCGACTCTGCCGTAAATGGAAAATACACCAGAATTTCGCTTAATGATGTCTGGTATGTTCCAACGATTCGAAAAAATTTGTTTTCAGTATTAGCTGCGCAAGACAGGCTACCTGACAGTCGATTTACCTCCGAGACCCGAAGCTGCAAGCTTACTCGTTCAGGACGCACACTTGTAGTAGGCGTACGTGAACCAGGGGGTGGTTTTTATAAACTAAAAGTTCGAAATACGAAATCTATTCAACAAGCGAATGCCGTAACAACGACTGATACGATAAATAAATTATAAATTTTACACGAGCGATTCGGACATCAGAACAAGAAACATGTTCGAAAGTTTGCGATACGTGAACTCAACCTTAATTTACTACTTGACAGCGAATTGTGCGAGGGGTGCGTTTACGGAAAAGCGCATCGGCGACCTTTTGGGATTCGCGAAAAGTATCGAGCTACTAAACCGGGTGGGCTCATACATGGTGACGTTTGCGGACCTTTCCAAATTCCCTCAAAGAGAGGTTTTCGTTATTATGTTTTGTTCAAGGATGATTTTTCGCGTTTTCGATTCGTCTATTTAATTAAACAAAAGAGTGAAGTTCCGGAGAAACTAAAACAATTCATCGCAGAGGTAAAAACACAAGGCCATACTATTCAACAATTCAGGTGTGATGGTGGTGGTGAATTTAACAACGCAATCGTTACGTCGATTCTACAACAGGACGGTATTGAACAACTAATAACAACTCCGTATACTCCGCAACAGAACGGCGTTGCTGAGCGAGAGAACCGAACAACAGTTGAAGCGACGCGTTCCATGCTTCATGCTCACGGAAGCTTGCCAGAATGGTTGTGAGCAGAACTTTTATTAACAGCTGTTTACATTCTCAATCGTACTGGGCCATCATCCGATGACATGAAGGCACCGTACCATGTGTGGTTTGGTCGAAAACCGGCGATCAAACATTTACGAGTGATAGGTACAACATGCTATGAAGCATTGCCGCATCAACGTCGTAATTCAAAAATGTCCAAAAAGGCCATCAAATGCCTACTTGTAGGCTACGATCACGATGATTGTTATCGTTTATACGATCCCGAAACCGACAATATAATACGTTCTCGAGATGTCATTTTTCAGTCTGAACCAGTCAGCCTGCCGACTCGCAACATTCAGCTACCAGCAGAACTTGTGGATAAAGGCCGAAGCAATTTCACAATGTTAGATGTCACACCGAACTTTCTAGAAACAGACCAGATCGAAAAGGAATCAGAAGAAGTAACATCTGGGAGTGAATCCGAAAATGAAATTGTGAATGATCTTCCACGTCTACGTGACGTGACGAAATGTCATCGCTTATTGAAAACAACACCTGGTCGTTGGTTCAGTTACCGAAAAACTGCAAGACTATCTCATGCAGGTGGGTCTATCGCACTAAAATTAATCCTGATGGTTCCCCAGACAAATTCAAAGCTAGGTTGGTAATCAGAGGATTCAACCAACGCAAGGGCGTTGATTACAATCAAACGTTTAGTCCTGTAGCAAAATTGGGCACGATTCGAAGTCTCATCGCAGTCGCAGCCGAAGAGGGCATGTCACTTACACAGTTCGATGTATCTACAGCGTTTCTTTACGGCGACCTCGATGAAGAAATTTACATGCAACAACCGGAAGGGTTTGACGACGGCACCGGACGCGTTTGCAAGCTAAACCGTAGCTTGTATGGTCTGAAACAGGCACCCCGTTGCTGGAACAAGCGCTTTGCTTCTTTTCTCAAAAACCTACATTTCGAACAATCAACAGCTGATCCATGCCTGTTTACGAGGGTCCGAGATCAGAGGAAGCTGATTGTGGCATTGTACATCTCGTCGCTGCACCGATCAAACAGATGCCCAACAGTTTGTAAATAAAAACTTACTCCGAAATAAAGAACGTATAATAAAAGTAAAAATAATAATTTGACCACGGCAGCAATCGTAAGCACAGACCTCTGGGTGTGAGTTTGAGTGAAAATAACTACAAAGACGTGAACTCCGTTAATTTATTAACTATAACATAATACACTATTTACATTAAAGAAAAATGAACAATATTTGATTTAAACATGTTTGAATTAAATATTAGGGCGCCAACCACCTTTAAATTGGTGATGAATAAAAAGCGTAAAATCTTACATCTAATTATTAATTGATATTACATGCAAAAATAGTAAACGGTTAATTTGTTATCGAGTGAAAAGTTTTAATAAATGAATTTAATTAATGTGGAGGTAAAATGTAGTAACTTAATTCCAGTTGACTCACCATGTTTAATATAACGTTATCGGATATCTTCTATTTTTAGCACATACTTGCTTGAAGTGATAAGATTCGTCCAAACGAATGTAAATTTCCAAACACAACAGCAAGCAAAAACCACTGTATAATAAACTCCAATAACGAAAAATCCATTAATTAAACGACAAAACCAAAATGAAAGATTCAGTTAGAAACGAAATACCAGAAAATAAAAAGACCTCACGCTGCATTTACAACAACGGCCTTCAAAATAAATTCCTTTGTCTAACTGTATTGCGCAATATTGCGAAATCACAATAATTAGATGGAATGAATAAAAATTAAATTGTATGGGTTTTTACGCCATAATCAAGAAAATTTGTCTTCTCCGCATCACTACGACACGCACGCCAAGATTGTTCAAACGGAAAATGCCAGTTTAAGCTACAACTCAGGTAGATTTGAAACAACGCGTTGTTGCCATTGTTGCCAAACTGAATAAATTTACGTGCAATATTAGTTGCAGAAAATAAACGAATGTAAAATTGAATTTTAATGTAATGAACTCTAACGAGAGTTACAAGTTTCTATCCGAATTAGCAAATGAATTTAAAATTGTGTCGAAACCAGCTACTTATTTTCTAGGAATCGAAATCGATCAACGTCAAGACGGTTCGATAAAGATCGGCCAACAAGCATATACAAGTCAGATGCTAACAAAGTTTGGGATGCAGGACGCCAATCCGAAAGCAACCCCAATGATAAAAGATGAACCAGAAAACTTAGATGATAAGAAGCCTAACACGACTTACCCGTATCGAAAAGCAGTTGGTACATTGATGTATCTGATGTGTGGGACGCGGCCAGACATTGCATATGCTGTTGGTGTTGTGTCACGAACATTGGAAAATCCAACTAATCAGGATGTGGCGAAAGTGAAACGCATTTTCGCGTATCTGCAAGATACTCAAGATCTTGGTATACTCTATCGTTCAAAAATCAAACAGGGTGAGCTTGAGTGCTATAGTGACGCAGATCATGGTGGTGATGCGACCACTGGCAGATCCACAAGCGGTGTGACCTGCATGTATGCGGGTGGGGCTATCACATGGCTCTACCAACGACAAACATCGGTTGCCATATCAACAACAGAAGCAGAAATTGTAGCGGCTAGCGAAGCTGCACGCGAAGCGGTCTGGCTCCAGCTTCTTTTGAGCGAGATTGGAAAATTAACAAAAAAACCTGTTCTGTACGTTGATAACCATGTAGCAATCAGATTAGCTGAGAACCCTGAGTATCATCGCCGTACGAAGCATATACGGCTTCGTCACTTCTTTGTGCGAGAAAAGGTTACTGCGGGCGAAATTGATATTTTGCGAGTGTCCACGAAGGAAGAAATAGCAGACATTTTAACAAAACCACTACACAAGCCAGTATTTCAGAGTTTGTGTTTAAAACTTGGTCTGATACGAAATTAACTCTTTGTAGTGAAGTGTTTAGTGCGAAATTTTTCTTTTGATTAATATTAATGTTGTTGTTTATCTGTATTTTAAAGCATTGAATAATTTTTGTTTAGTAGTTACTCAATACAAATCAACGCATATATATTTTATTTTAATGTAAGAAAATCTTCTAAAAGAGAAAGTGTTACGGTTTTTGACACGTTTAGGTGTTTAGCAGATTTTCAAGTTGCATCGGCAACGCAGCAATTCATTATTATGATGATTAATCACATAACCGTAATGTATGTATGTATGAGAAATAAAAATGGTGACGGTTTTTCTTTCGACATGATGGTTTTATTAAAATACACACTAATAAATACAAATACGCAAAATATATTAACAAAAGAGCGCTAACACAAGAGAAATCTACACTATAGATCTCGTTTACATCTGTCAAACACTGAAGATAAAAAAATCCAACAACACAAGTATAAATATATAAATAAAATTAACAGTCAGTAATTACGAAGCATAAGACAAATGAATCAAGTATTAGGGTATTCTTAGCGCATGCAACACGTAATACGCGCAGGTACATGAGTTAATGGTATTAAAATATGAGAATATAATTTAATAAGCAAACAAAGAATGAAAAATGGATTAAATCGAATTACGCAATCAGAAGTACATGTGATAACTTTAACAAGTAATTACACAAACAAATCTGCATACATTAATCGTGACAACATATATATCTAAGTCGCTCGTAACCACGTTAGACCCCAACACAAATCATAAGATAATAAAAAGAGGTTACTTATGGTTTTTTGTGACATGCAATTAGTTAATGGCATCTCCAAACCAATCTACTGAAATTACTAAAATTGTAATTACCAGATATATAATAATATTATAAGTAATGTTGTCTATAGTTTATCTAATAATTATCCTAAAGAAAATGCACCAAGCTTATAAATTACTTTTTCATTGATACCATAGCAGGTGTGTTTTCGAGTTTAATTGTCCATTTTACAAATATGCTATCGACTTGATTCCAAATGAATTCATAGAATTGGTGTTTGTATTCAATGCTTGCATACATACGTGCTCGGCTCGAAAAAGATGTACTTAAGAAACAATTAACCATTCCAAAAGGACAGTTACGTAGCGGTGACTCAACTCGCTAAGATAATACGAGGAAATTAAAGCGTGTTGCAAAAATAGAAGTTAGTTCTTACCCCAGCAAAACTTTCACAAGTAACACATCAGATCAAAGTTAATTTACGCATTTACAACAAGAATGGTATACGATATTTAAAAATTAATTTATCATTGAACGCAACGTTAGTTTCAACGTCAAAAACGAAAGTATAAATTAATATTTTTCCATATCAAAAATTATAGTTATGTTTCCAGACTAAATTTATACAGCACGCAACATGCTTTTACATAACACGTTTCTAGCATTTATAACCGTATCTACTAAATCACGTTAATTTTCTTGTGCATTGAATGCTTGATGTTCTTTTGGATTATTGTCGTCGTAAACACTTTTTGTAAATTGCTGGAAATTGTTGATTTTGTGACCGTCTGTAACACTTAACATGTTAAGCATATTATTATAATAGAACCCCGCTTGTAGATTCTATCGATGCACCTATGCTTAATTGAAACTTTAATTACAAATCTGGGAAAATTTGAAGTCTAGCGAACGTTTTGTATCGTATTTGTAGTACCACTGCGATATAGTTGTGTATTGATTTTCAGATTTTAAGATTATGGTTACACCTTACTAGTACTAGAAAGAGAATTGTAAACCGTAAGTATTCCTTTGTTTTTTTGTTAGCTTTTATTGTCGGTTGTATGAACTACGATCGAGAATATGTTTATTGTTATCACAAATATTTAATATCATATTAATGGTCAAATTATTCAAGCTTTGTTTGTTGTGCACTATTCTCATTCAACCACTAGCTATTTATACCAATTTCACACGTTAAAATTCACTTTACATATCATTAATTTTTTTCTATTGTGTATATTTGCTTTTTAGTACAGTGTGTTGCTTAACTTAAGGATTTAGTATGTCTTATATAGTTTGACTTGTTAATTTCTCTTACTGTGAGATTGCATTTATAAATATTGTTGACTTCATATTTTGCAGACGTCTATTCCAAAATAAATTTATTTTTTGTTGTGTTCTACTTATATTTCTTTACTTGTGTATAGGTGTGAACAAGTACCTGTAGTAACTCTCATTCGGGTGCCTTTTTTAATCGGTTATAATCAGAACATTGAAGATTGCTTTATTTGTATTTATTGCTTTATCCACGCTACTCTCCGATATCAGAGCTGCCGTTGCTTTTACTTAATTGTGGATAAAGTTCATAGATAATTAAAACAATTCAGCCAAGTGCACGTTATAAATGAGTCACAGTTCGTCTGAATAATCCTCAATTCGCATTTTTTTTGTAACCAAAGCTAAGCCAAAACTGCTGCTTTTTAAATAAATTTTATACACAATGTGGAGCGGGGCAGACGCATGGATTTCAAGAAAGTATTGCTTTCTTTCTAACGATCTTAAAAGGTTGAAAGTGAGGTGGTTCAAAAGAGGAGGATATGAAGTTTAAGCTCTACACGGTTCGCTCAATCGTTCTAGTGTAGCGTGCATTTCGTTTAAGATTCATTATCGTCCACGGCAAAATTCCTAATCAAAATGAGATTTTTGCGTAATTTAATTCATTTCAGGATACCGTTTACAATAAAATCAAACCTCAGAATACTGTCACTGCTCTAGAAAAGATTGACAAGGGATGAGCAATTGCTCAGTAGTTTATGGTAACAGGCAAGTGCTCCGGGCATTTTGAGACACTCCATTTAAACAAATCGTCGACGGCTAAGAATTAAAGTCGTGTAATTTTAAAGCCAGACAACTCGCTAGTAAAAACATATTTGCTGTGTTGATCCTAGACGGTATCGTCTTCTTCTGACACAATTTTTAGAGAGCTCTATCAGAAGCTTCTGCACTTCGATAGGGTGACAGTATAATTTAAAATTTCAGAAATTGGTATTTTCTTTTTTGAAAAAAATTAGCGAGTAGCTACAGTTACTTCTGCTTGTTATCTGACTATAAATTAAAATTACAAGAGATAGAAGACGTTTGGTTTAAGCAAGATGTGCTCTTCAAGATACAATTTGAACTAATCAGCACGGTTTCCTGATTTGGTCCTTTGTAATTTTCTCCTGTGGGGACATCTTTGTTTACAACGATCCTTAGAAACCCTCAAAAATAACATTCAAGCCTAAATCTTCAAAAATTTCTGTGACAATACATTAACGATCTGGTTGATATTTTGTTAAAAAAACAAGTAAACTTAAATTTCCGATATTAATGAATTAGGAAAAAAATTGTCACAGTTTGCGTTTTATTCCAGTTTGAAATCCATATGCAACGCACCACTTAGTATATGCTACTTAACTTTTTTCAGACGCAACTGTTTAAAATTCTATACATATTACGCGAATTTCTTCGTAACTTGATTGCTAACAACTAACTCAGTTTGATTTGGTGAGTGGATCGTAGGTTTTGAGGGGCTAATTATAAAACAATTTAAAAAGGCATCAAAATGTTAAAATATTAGGATGAGAGATACCGTTTAAATCTATCCAAAGCTGAAAGAGGACAAATGACCAAACAACGAGTATATCTATTTTATCACAGAAAGAGAAGTTAGAAATGAGTGAAGATACATTTACATAGGTGCGATGAAACGCTAGAACGTAGGTCAACATCCCAGACAATAGTTGTTGAAGTAAGCCCCTTTCGGTTAGGCAACACGTCGCACAAGGAATTGAACTTGTCGGATTAGTTTTTACATTCCAAAAAATTTACATTTGTAAATTATAACACAAATCTTGATAATTCAGAGAACCAGTGCGCACTGTCTAATAATATGTTACACACAAAGAAAAAGTTTTATAGTTAATTGTGACAACAACCTAATATGTGTATACAGTCGTGTGTACAACCGACTGACAACGTAATTGAAAAGAATTGAAGTAGGAAATATAATACTGACAATTTAACTTTCTTTTAAATAATTCAACTAGCTAGCAGCACGTTTTCAGAATTTCCTAAAATTTGCTAAAATATAACACGTACATACGGTTTTATCACAAGTAAAGACTATTCAATTCGTACGATTAATAAGAAAACCAAATGCGCCAAGTTTCTTCTAAATTAATTACGTTATTTCGGTATGTGAGCCTCCCAATACGGTTAAAATTGTATCAATTTAGTGAATGTTTAGATATCTTTAATTAACGTGGAGTAATATCATCATAGGAATTTTACCAATAAACGAATCCCGTTTTAAAATCTTTACATTAATAGAATAGAATACTTAGAACATGTATGAAGATTACCACAAAAACCGGAAAGGCTTTCTCCTATTGATATTATGATGTCAGACATTAACAAATTGACAGCAATCTCTTTCAAAGCAGCGGGAAGTAGGCGTTCCGGGAATAAATCTTATACGGTATAAGGTTTTGTTAATTAGAAAAGACAAAAAGAAATGGATTACGCCGATTTAGCGTTTCCGTTTTTATGATCAAAGTTTTTGATGGATTTGGTTTATTTAGAATTTAGGATTAGACGTTAAAAGACGTCAAGTAAAAATAACGGTGGTTAAAAATTTAGATAATGTTTATGATCAAGGTGAAGGTAAAAGTGTCTAAACAGTATTAACACGAAAGTATTGTACTGTAAAAACGCTGTAATGTGTTGGTTAATTTTTTTAAAACTTAGAAAATACGGACACGAGACGGCTTAGTGGCAACATTTAAAATAAAAAAAAAATAAAACTTAATATATTTCAATATTTAAAAATGACAGTTATGTTTTGGGACAAAATTCATACAGCACGGAATACCAAAATGTTTTTAACACAACACATTTTTAGTATTTCTAATTGTATGTACTAAATCACGTATTCAACACGTTTATTAATTTCCTTGTGAATTAAACGCTTACTATTCTGTTGGATTATCGTAGTCGTAAACACCTTTTGAAAACTGGTGGAAATTGACAACTTTGTAACCGTCTTCGACACTCAATATTTCAAGCGTATTATTGTAATGAGGAAGTTAATAGAACCTCGCTTATAGATTATATCGATGCTTAATTTAAAATTAAATTACAAATCTAAGAGAATTAGATGTTATTTTTAGATTTGATTTTGAAGTAACTCATCGTACCGTATTTGTGATACCATTTTAATATACTTTTGTATTTATTTGTTAAATATTAAGATTATGGTTACACCTTACTAGTACTAGAAACGGAATGGTAAACTGTAAGTAATCCTTTGTTTTTTGTCACCTTTTGTTGTCGATCGCATAAACTACGACCGAGTATATGTTTTTTGTTAGCACAGATATTTAGTAATATATCAACGTTTAAATTATTCAAACTCGTAGCTTGATTAACTGTGCAATTTTCTTATTTAATCACTAGATATTTCTATCCATTTCACACGTTAAAGTTCAATTTACAAATAATATTTTTTTTCTATTGTGTATATTTGTTTTTTACTACAGTGTGTTGCCTAACTTAAAGGTTTAGTATGTCCTCCATAATTTCACTTGTTAATTTCTCTTGTGTATATGAATGAACGAGCACTTGTAATTATTCTTGTTTTGGCGGTTTCTTTAATCGATTATAATCTGCACATTAAAGATAGGTTGATTTGTACTAATTGCATTACCCACGCCACTCTGCGATATCAAAGCTGCCGTTGCATTTATTTTATTGTGTTGTCTTTAAACTGTATCGTTTTTTTTTCTCACATTTCACTTCTGTAGATGTGGTAAAACAAAATATGCGTTATTAAAGTAGTACGTATTTTAAAGAGCTTTACCAGAAGCCTTTTCACTCGAACCGTGACAGTTTAATATGCAATTTTAAGAATTGGTATCGTCTCTTTTTGAAAAAAAAGATCGAGTGGTTACAGTTACTTTTGACACGTTACTTGACCATAAACTAAAATTAGAAAATATGGAGTTAGAAAACGTTTGGTTTTAGCAGGATAGAGCCACAGTCAACACAACAAAAGTTTTTTGCAAGACAAACTCATTTGCTTAAGAAGCGATTTGAATTTTTTTTATGGGGATACTTTTGTTTATACCGATCTTTAAAAAACCTCAAAAATAACACTTGAGTCCAAATCAGCAAAATTTTTGTGACAATGCTTCAAAGATTTGATCAATAATTTGTTCAAAACTAAGTAAACTTTTCTAAGTTAATAAATCGAGAAAAAATAAAAAAATTAGTCATTTTGTAACAGTTTGCGTTTTATTCCAGTTTCAAATCCATCTGCCGCGCTACCCAGTATATGCTGCTTAACTTTCTTTCAGACGCAATTGTTTAACATTTTATATATGATATGGGAATTTTCTTAATAATTAATTGGTAGCGACTAATTCAGTTTGATTTGGTGAGTGATCGTAAGTTTCGATGTGCTAATTTTAAATCACATTAAAAAAACGCTAAAATGGTAAAAGATAAAGATAAGATATACCGTTTAAATCTATCCAAAGCTGAAAGACACAAATGACAAAACACAGGTTGAAACAACAAGTATATCTATTTTATCACAGAAAGAAAAATTAGAAAAAAGAGAAAAAGATAAATTTACATAGGTGCAATGAAACGCTAGAACGTAGGCCAATATTACAGACAATAGTTGTTAAAGTAAGCCCTTTTCGGTTGGGCAACAAGCCGTACAAAGAATTAAATTTGTCGGCATAACCTTTACATTCAAAAGAATAAAATTACATTCTAAACTATAATACGAAAATACAAGTCTCGATAGTTCAGTAAACCAGAGTGCACCGTTTATTATTATGTTACACACAAATAAAAAGTATCATAGTTAACTGTGACAACAACTTAATACGTGTATACAGTCGTGTCTACAACCGGCTGACAACGTAATTGACAAGAATTAAAGTACGAAATATAATACTTGCATTTTGTTTTCCTTCAAAGAATGCAACTAGCTAGCAGCACTTTCCCAAACTTTCTTAAAATTTATTGTAGTACTGTTTTTCGGGTGTTGCCGCGTCATAAGACTTTTCATTAAAGTTTTGCTGATCATGCTGTCAGCTTCTTCAGAAGTTTTCTAAAGACTGATGTTATTATACCGTCTTTCGGCTCCGCTTTGTTGAT
Organism: Aquatica leii; assembly: GCA_035610365.1. NCBI lineage: Eukaryota > Metazoa > Arthropoda > Insecta > Coleoptera > Lampyridae > Aquatica > Aquatica leii. The sequence continues at coordinate 15,730,300 of CM069438.1, forward strand.
CCGTGTCTGTTCTGGTCTGTTTAGTTGCGTTCATAGACGTCTGGTGACTTCTTGCATGTTCTTCACGCACCGTAGATTTTTATGTGCTGTTTAATCTGTGTTCATCCTCACGGTTGAAGTTGTTAGGATTTTTCATTATTTGCAGTGATTTGAGTATTATTCGCTGGTTCTGCTTCATGCTAATAACTTTACGTTTCTGTAATCAATCCGGTGATCTTCATTCTCATGTAGATGTTCCGCTACTGTAAATTTGTCTGTGCGTCTGAGTTGAGCGTCTCGTTAATGTTCTTTAACCCTGCACTAAATGCTCTTTCCTGTTTGACCGATGCAGCTCTCGCCGCACATACACTATTTTTTGTATAGACACTTAGTGTGTAGTCTCGGAAGTTGATCTTTGTTAGGTGATATGAGCTGATTTATTTTCTTCATTGTGTTATAACGTGTAGTGATGTTCTTCTTTCCTAGAATCTTCTTTAATTTGTCAGTGACTCCGACAACGTAGGGTAAGTAAGCATATGTTTCCCACGGTGTCTTCGCAGCAACCTCAGTCTGCTTCTCTTTCTTCTTCTGTGGTCTTATTTATTTTTTGTTGTAGCCATTTTTTATAAGAGCGTCCTTGATGTGTTTGATTTCCTCCGGTTTGTGTTCTTCATCACTAATTTTCTCTGCTCTTCTTAGAAGTGTGTTGATGAGGGATCTTTTCCGCTGTGGATGGTGATGAGAGGATGCGTCTCGATACGGGTCTGTATGTGTTACTTTGCGGTATACGCTATGACTTAGCCTCGTTGTACAGGCGTGTTACCAGAAAGGGCAGCGTTTTTTTCTTTTTGATCTCCATGGTGAATTTGATACTGTTGTAGTGTACATTGATGTGTTGAAGAAAACTTTGTAATTCTTCCCGTCTGTGAGGCCATACGACGAAAGAGTCATAGTTACGACCGAACCGGGGGGTATTTCGCACACCCGGATTGTCGCTCAATTTATCGCTTTACTGAAGCAAATCCTAGCTCTTGGTCCTCGGACCCCGGGTTCCCGTTACACAGTCGGCGGTTGAACTAGTAAACTAAAGCCCCTCCTATCCGCAAGTATTACGACCCAGTCTCTTAGTAAGAAATCGGCAGTTCAGCGTATAACACGGATTGAACTCATCCTTTCTCACTCTTATTTCTAGTTGATGTTAGCTGGCCAGTGCATCACCCCGAACCAGCTTTACACACGCCCATAAATGGGGGGTAGCAGTGGAACGAGGCGGGGTAGAATGCCGTAGCACTCCCCCTCCCCCCTCTTAAGGGACATGTCGCACGACGGAATAAGTCGACGACCAACCTGTGCCTAAGCTAATTCCCACGCTCCCGAGAGACCGACACTAATTGATAGAGCACCGGATAGCGCGTCCCCGGTGAGGCTCTCTATCACCCTCGGATACTCGTGTTGCTGCCGGGTCACGTTGGTCGAGTCGCCGTCGCAGTCTCCTCCATCTTTAAAAAAAATGGATTCCTCTGCTATCTTGCAATGTTCGAACAGCCCTCGCCTATTTCGCATAAATGCACTAGCATCCGAGGATACTGGAATTGGGTAGATTGCTGCCCGTTCTATGGGTCTAAGACGCAAGGTCACTCACAAGACGCTTTCTCTGCCGGAGAGACTCCCCCTGCCATGTTTTCGTATAATAGGACTCGGCTTTTCCTCTCTCTTCAGAACCAGGTCCCGGTTTACCGGCACTGGTAAAACTTTAAGGCCCAGGCCGTGCCCCAAGTTCTTGTCTAAAGATTGAACCGAGTTTCAGAATTGGAGCTAGGTCCAGATTTACTGACATGGACAAGACGGTTTACGTCTGCCAGCCGTGCCTCCAGTTCCTGTCTAATTCCTTCCTTCGAAATTGGGTAGAGTGACTATTATTCTAAGGGAAGCGGTCACATGACAAACCTCTCCCTCACGTATAGATTGTACACAATTAAGTCCACAATTTACAGACGTTATGCCGCCGTAGAGGGTAGCCCAAAAAAGTAAGGCGTCAACACAACTAATACCACGTTTGGATACGGTACGTTTCGGCCGTTGACACAGGACCCAGACTTACACCTGACCCTGTAATTAAGTGGAAACGTATCCGTTTTAAGAACAACAACAACACATAGTGAAATGTAGGCCTGTGACAGCCATTTAGTTCACACCTGTACTGGAGAACCAGCACAGATGCTATCCAGGGTGCACCGCGAGGAGGCGTATCTCTACCCATATTTCGGTTTCCTGTCGCTTGAGTTGATAGCTTCCATGAAGATGTTGGCTATTACTGGTAACAGTGGTGATCCCATACTTGCGCCGTTCGTTTGTTCATAGAACTCACCATTCCACAAAGTTGATTGACGTTAAATAGAGTCTGGCCAAGTCGATCAAATATTCTTGTAAACCTCGTGGCACTAGTTGTTGTCTAATGATCTCTAATGTTTCTTCCACTCGCACATTGATGAATAGTGATTCTACGTCCAAACTAACTAGTGTGTCACTGGTAGTTACCTCAAGTCCTTGGAGAATTTTAACAAAATGTTTGGAATTCTTAACGTAGCTAATTGTCTGTCCGGTATGCTGCTGTAGTCTTCTAGCTAAGTATTTTGCTAACTCGTAAGTCTGTGATCCGCAGGTACTGACAATAGATCTTAGACAGTTTTCGGTTTTATAAATTTTGGGTAACCCATACAGTCGTGGTGGTTGGCTTTCTGAGGGTAACAGCTTTTTTTGTTTTTCCGTTGGTTTTCCGTTCAATTTTTGCAATAGGATCCCTGTCTAGTCTTGTGTAATAGTCTGAGTTTAGTAGAGTGTTCATTTTCTTGATGTATATGTCCTAATCCATTATTACTTGCGCGTTACCTTTATCCGCTCGTAGAATGATTACCTTCTCATTCTTACGTAAGTCAAGTAACACTCTTTCCTCATTCTTGGTTATGTTTCTTGATGGTGGTTTGGCTGTTTGTAAAATACGACTTATTCTTATTTCTTCAGCATCGTCGATGGGTAGATTTCGGATGGCACATTCCACTTGAGCAATGATCTCCTCTTTTGGTATTTTTGTAAGTGCGACTGCAAAATTGAGTACTTTGACAAATACTTTTGTTTGTGTTTCAGTTAGTTGCTGCTACGAAAGATTGATGACTGTTTTTACTATTTCCAGTTTTGGTATCTTGTCTGTTTTTTTTTTGATTTTTTGTGGTTTATTTCATTAAACTGTTTCATTTGGTTCTTCGTCGTTGTAGCCAGATGATGTTCAAAATGTTTGTAGCTGATCCAATCGATGGTTGTCCACAGGTCTTCACTATGTTTATTACTCAACTCAAGATGCAGTACACCACAATAGTATCAAATTCGTCATAGAAATCGAAAAAAAAAACGATGCCCTTCCTAGACGTTCTGGTAATACGCACGGACAACAACAGGTTAAGTCATAGCGTATACCGCAAGCAAACACATACAGACCGGTATCTACACGCATCCTTTCATCACTATCCCTAACAGAAAACATCCCTCATCAACACACTTCTAAGAAGAACAGAGAAAATTAGTGATGAAGAACACAAGCCGGAGGAAATCAAGCACATCAAGGACGCTCTTATAAAAAATGGCTACAATAAAAAATTAATAAGACCACAAAAGAAGAAGAAAAAGAAGAAGCAAGCGTAGGTTCCTGCCGAGACACCATCAGATACATATGCTTACTTACTCTACGTTGCCAGAGTCACTGTCAGACTAAAGAAGCTTCTAGGAAAGAAGAACATCACTACAGGTTATAACACAGTGAAAAAAATAGATCAGCTCATACCAGCATACAACGATCAACTTTCGAGACTACACACTAAGGGTATATACAAATTAGAGTGTATGTGCGGCAAGAGTTACATCGGCCAAATAGGAAGAAGCATTTAGTGCAGGGTTAAAAAACATTAACGAGACGCTCAACTCAGACGCACGGACAAATCTGCGGTAGCGGAACATCTACATGGGAATGGAGATCACCGGATTGATTACGGGAACGTAAAAGTATTAGCAAGAGGCAGACACCAGCGAATAATACTTAAATCACTGGAAATAATAAAAAATCTTAACAACTTCAACCGTGAGGATGGATACAGATTAAGCAACACATGGAGATCTACGCTGCGTGAAGAACATGCAAGAAGTCATTAGACGTCTTTGAACGCAACTCAATAGACCAGAACAGACACGTATCAGCGAAGTGGAGCCGATAGACGGCATTTAATACTCTTTAAAAATTTTCTGAAAAAGCTGACATAATGATCAGCGAAACGTTAAGTAAAAGTTTTGTGACGCGGCAACACCCGAAAAACAGTGCTACATTAAACAACAGCCGTGAAAGCTTGCATTCTACTATTCTTAAAATTTGCTAAAATATAACACGTACATACGGTGTAATCACAAGTAAAGACCATTCGATTCATACAATTAATGAAAAAACCAAATGCGCCAAGTTTCTTCCAAATTAATTATGTTATTTCGGTAAGTGGACTTCTCAATACGGTTAAAATTGTATTAGTTTAGCGAATGTTTCGATATCTTTATCTAACGTGACGTGAAGTCATCATAGAAATGTTACCAATAAACGAAGTTGGTTTTAATATCTTCACATTAATGGAATAACGTGTGCGTATTCAGAAACCGTTAATGCCAATACGAGAAACTTAAAGTAAATCAGAAAAATATGGAGCAATGCTTACCCCAAAAAATTTTCACAAAACAGCGAAAATACTACACCCATTTATACCATGGATATTTTTAAAAGTAAAAACTTTGCTAGACACTTACTTAGAACATGTACAAAAAGTACCACAAAAACCTGAAAAGCTTTCTCCCATTGATATTTAGATGTCAGACATTAACGAATTGACAGCAATCTCTTCCAAAGCAGTGGGAAGTGGGCGTTCCGGGAATAAATCTTATACTGTACAAACTTCATACCAAAACACTTTTAACATAACAAACAATAACGGTTTCTTATTAGTATATTGTAAAACGAGTGTTACAATGACGACATTTATAATGAGAGTAAGTTTGCTGTAACCTAACATAAAGAAATTGTAACACGTTTTTCATACTTCTTTGTCTCTAGCAGTTATTTTTGATATTATGTTATAGTTGGTAATAGTAATCAACATGTGCCTGCTTTCTAATTATTATGCCGATGAGTTAAACATAGTCTAGTCAATTTGACAGCTAGTACTTACTACCAACAAACGCACTTTCGATTGCATCAAGTTGCTCTTTATCGAAAAAACATTTGCACAAAATAGTCATTCTATAGGCTAAACAGAGAAATACATTCTAACACAACTGGTATAATATAATTAAATTCTATATATTTCTTGATTAGCGTTTGGGTTGTCTATGTTCTTAAATTTAAGGGTTTGATAAACCTGAATAATTGCACTAGATAATCGCGTAGGCGAAGTTTATTGTGGGAGCGGATATGGTCATTTTGCTGTATATAATTTGCATAACTCTAAATTTGCAAACCCGTCCTAGTAAGTACTGTAATCTTCGTTTCGTTTAAACAAACCAACCAAACAACAAAAAATTAACACGACAATAACACCTAATCTATAAAAAACGTTTTTCAATTTGTTTTCTTCAAAGGCGAAACAATTTATACATCCGCTCACAGCCTACTTGTAATTTACTAAGAGTTTGTGCCCTAAGACACGAATAGATTGACAGGGTTCAATATTTAGATTCTAAACAAAAGCAGTAACCGTAAAATGTCCTTGTACGCAAATTTAAATTCCAAAACTAAAGCGTTTATCTATTTATTAACACCGTTCATTGTTTAGTACGACGTGCTCGTTGCCAGCACGACGAAGAGAGAAACGAAAATTAATGTTAAAACCTTTATCGGTAATTAGAATTTTAGACGTGGTTTTCTCTCGATATTTTATCGTTCGCAAGTTATGCTCAAGAACCTTAAATAATCCCGAATCCCTTTTATATAGATATATCGTAAAGGAAAAGCCTTAAAGGCTCTTGAACAAAGTACGTGTTTGATACCATCAAAGACAGTTTCGTTTAACTGGCATAAACGTGTCACTGCACAGACAAAAGAAAGTTACCATATTTTATTCTTTATTTCGTTTTCCTTCATATTACGACTGTTGATACTGTTATGATTTTCAGCTTGAATTTCATGAATATGAACTTGTCTTTTGAGTTAATCTACGCATTTATATTTTTCGAAACTATTTTGTGCAGATTTTTTTAACAGACGTAGAACATAAGCGTTTTTCTCAACGACTCTTTTTATCGTTCGCATTACCATAGTTTGCTTCTGGCGATCGCAAAACTTTATTAGGTAGATCAAGAGAGAGCTTTTATTGATCACAGTGTAATTTAAAACAAATTAAATACGAACTGTATTTAAATCAACATTTATCTATTATTACGTAGCACTGAATTTTAATAAAGTTTTTATTACAAGGCTTTATACAGAAGTTACCGAGATTTGTATTTAGCACGCTTTTGAGCATTTAATCTCTAGTTGAGTAAACCGATTTGCACGAATTATAAACTACGGTAATCTGTCAGTACAGTTGTAGTAACATTTTATAGTATTCTCAGTGCTGATGAGTCCTAAAAAAATTTTGCAATTATGTTGACAATACTATATTGATTATTAATACTTACATTATTGACGTCTATTGTCAATAACTTTGTGGTTTTTTGCGTTTTAAAAACTTATTAATTAGGTGCTACTTGTTACGGAAATTATTTCGTAACTTAAAGGGCAGCGACTAACTCAGTTTCATTCGGTGATTGGGTCTTAAATTTTGGTGTGTTAAATAACACTGGTCTGCATGAAAATCGGCCCTGATACCATTCTTGACGATTCTTATGTAAAATGACATCCTGAATCCAAAAATGAGCTCCGTTTTTACCCATCACCCACCTATTTTGGGGGAACCCCGTTTTTATTTAATTTTTTGCATTTTTTTTAGAGTTTTAACTTATAGCCGTTAAACATCTCAAAGCAGGTAATAAAATTTATACCAAAGTATATGGCAACAGTTTTGCTATAAAATGTATATAGAAACAACAATAAAATACAAATATATAAGAACAGTAAAAAAATATCAATAAACAGTTAGGAAGATTCACTGCACGACGCTGGCGATCTCAATACCACATGCAGGTTTGAACAGGAATTTTCGACAGGCTTGAACTTGCATTACTCTTCTCATTATACTATATTACATTGTTTGCTTAACTGCTTCGATCAGTACATCTATAGCTGTTGCAGAGTTAACTTGTCGACGTTTTAAACGTGCTGGATTTTGTGTTCATTTTTGTTCATTTGTGTAAAACAGTAAAACTACTTTTACTCCGGATTTTTTCAAGTGACTAAGTGTGATTTGTGGTTAATGTCGGGCGTTGAATTACTGTTTAATTATGCCGCGTGAGTGTAAAAATCATCCCGATAGCTTCTGCTATGTCTCCGAGGAATTAACTTTAAAAGCGCAACGAAAACCCCTTTCTCCGCTTGTTAAAACAGCTTATAAATTGTACTTTGATTGTCAAGTTGGCGACCAGGACAAGACTTGGGCTCCATCAGTTGGCTGTACGACTTGTTACAGTAGTTTGACCAAATGGCTCAAAGGTACCCGTAAAGCAATGCCATTTGCTGTGCCCATGGTTTGGCGTGAGCCTCGCTGTCATCTTACAGATTGTTACTTTTGTATGACTTCCACCGTCGGGTTTTCGAGCAAAAGTAAGCATACAATTCAGTATCCCAATATTCCGTCAGCTCTAAGACCTGTTCCTCATAACGATACTTTGCCAATCCCAGAGCCCCCAAACACGTATACTCTAGAGCCGGAAATTGATTTAAAAGACTCTGAGCCACAACCTGGGGCTTTGAATGATACGTTCAATGATGATGAAGACTATTCCGCAGATTTAGTTTCTCGGCAACCTCACCTCCTCACTCAATCGGAATTAAATGATCTTGTCAGGGATTTGCAGTTACCCAAGACTAAATCTCAGCTCCTAGGATCGCGACTTCAACAGTGGAATCTCTTAGAAAAGGGAGTAAAAATATCTTCTTACAGGACCAGACAAGAAACCCTGAAATGTCTTTTCTCAGAAGATAAAGGTTTAGTGTTCTGCCCTAATGCAAATTTATTGATGACAGAGCTACAGATGCCATGTGACCCAGACAAATGGAGACTGTTTATAGACTCATCAAAAACAAGCTTAAAAGTTGTCCTGTTGGCAAATGGGAATGACTTCCCATCAGTTCCAGTTGCATACTCTGTTGATATGAAGGAAACGTACGAAAACATCTTCAGAATCTTTGATAAAATTAGTTATCATGATTATAAGTGGAAACTTTGCGCTGACCTAAAAGTTGTTGCTCTACTCACGGGTCTGCAATCAGGATTCACAAAATATTGCCGCTTCCTTTGTGAATGGGATAACCGAGCCCGAGATAAACATTACATCGTACGGGACTGGCCTCTGCGAAAAAATCTTATTCCTAGTAAGAAAAATGTCGCCCACAATCCTTTGGTTCCGAAGGAAAATATTTACTTACCACCTTTACACATCAAACTTGGATTGATCAAGCAGTTTGTGAAAGCAGTGGACAGGACAGGTAGCGCATTTTAATTTTTGAAAACTAAATTTCCTCGTCTTAGCGAAGCGAAAATCAAAGAAGACGTTTTTGTTGGTCCCCAGATTAAACAACTCTTCCAAGATTCGACGTTTATTGAACACCTAAATCGAAAGAAAAACAAGCTTAGCTTGCATTTCAAAACGTTTGTAAGAACTGCCTGGATTACCACAAAAGTGAAGATTATGTCGCTCACGTCGATGAACCGCTTTTAGCGTACAAGGACATAGGATGTAACATGTCTCTTAAAGTTCACTTCCTTCACTCGCATCTGGATTTTTTCCCTGAAAACTTAGGAGCAGTCTCGGATGAACACGGGGAACGGTTCCATCAAGACATTGCTAAGCTGGTGAAGAGATTTTCAGGGAAGTGGAATGCAAGCATGTTGGCGGAGTACTGCTGGTTTTTGAAACGAGAGAGCTGTACCTCAGGGTATAAAAGGAAAGAAAGCACCAAGTAACGATGAATATCTTTTTATTTATTACTGTTTATAGCTAAAATAGTTCTTTTTCGCATTTAAATTAAATTCATGTCCATATATTTATTATTATAATAATTATTATTATCGTTCGATAAATAAATTATAATTAATTTATCGAAAAGTGGTAAAATTGGAGATTTGGGGCTCCCTCGAAAATGGTGGGTGATGGAAGAAAACGGAAGACATATTTAGATTCAGGACGTCATTTTACATAAGAATCACCCGGAATAGTGTCAGGGTTCGATAAAAAATATTTTTTTGCAGACCAGTGTAATTAAACAACTTAAAAAAGCGCCAAAACGGTGAACGATTAGAATGGGAGATACCGTATAAATCTACCCAAATCTGTAAGAAATCAAATGACAAAACAGAATTTGTAACGAGTATATTTATTTTATCTCAGACAGAAAAGTGCGTAGAGAGAAGACGATAAATAATAAACGTAAATTGCTACCACAGACAAAAGTGATTGACATAAACCGCCTTCGGTTGGGCAACACATCGTACAACAAATTAAACTTGTCGACCTAATTTTTACATTCCGAAACGAAATAAATTTACATTTGTAATTTATAACACAACTATACAAATTTAGAAGATTTAGAGAAACCGCGCAACGTCTACTAATATGTTACACACAAAAAAAAGTTTTATAGTTAATTGTGACAACAACGTGCTATGTACGTCTAGTCGTACGTGGAACCGACTGATAACGTAGATACAAAAAATTAAAGTAGGAAGTATAATACTCAATTTAGTTTTCCTGCGAAGCATGCAACTAGTTAGTAGCATCTTCACAAAGTTTTCTATAATTAGCTGAAATTTAACAAACACGTACATACGGCGTTATCACAAGTAAAACTCATTTGATTTATACGATTACTAAAAAACTAACAAATGCGCCAAGTTTCCCTAAAATTAATTACGTTATTTCGGTGAGTGGGCTCTCAATGTGTTTATGATTGTATTAGTTTAGCTAAGGTTTTAACATTTTTATGCAACGTGGCGTGACGTCACCATAAGAACTTTTAATGTACATTCTAATATACGTTTCCAGTTGGTACAGGTCATCACACGTGCAGAATATAATAATATAAGTTAATTAAACATTATGAATATGTGAGATTATTTTATTTATATAAAATTTTTTCAGAGCAAATTTAAGCCTAAAATTTTTATGCGGTATCTACAAACCACATTAAAAAGATAAATTCCGTGAATCGTTTATTAAAAAAATATTTTTGTAGTAATAACTATTTGCGACAGCAGAAAGTGCAAACTTATTTATTCTTTTTATTAACTGAAGTAAAAACAGAGTCGTTATTTTAACATTTTTTTAACGATAAATTGGTAAACAAAGCATTTTATGTATATGTAAAAATGATCACAATTTTTACTTACGTTTTTTGGTCATAAAACACAACTTACACTAGCTGTTCAATCTTTTCTAATTCTAATTTTTTAAATTTAAGCTTAGATTCGTTAATATTGCATTTGACTTTAACGTATTGTACACGTGTTTACAAACGTAAAAAACACGTTATAATTTTAACATAATATGCACGTTTAATAATAGTATTTTAACTAAAATGTGTTAATTATAACGTATTTTTTTTATTCTTTGTCAGATACGTTAATATTAGATTTTAACGTATTAGTCGTGCTAATAATGTAAGAGGCACCGTTTTAAAGAAAAGTAATAAAGTTAAATTATCTTTTGATTTTTTCGTTGAATTTATGACACATGGTACTAAATAGACGTTTTGCATTTTTCTCCAAAATTCAAAATAACGTAACTAAAACCGATTTAAAGCTATCTTTAATTCTAACGTATTGCTAACATGTTTGTAAAAACATAAAAACCTCAAACGCTTCTATTTGCATGTTATATATTACGCTACGTGAAACTTTTGTGTAAGTTCTATAGTCAGATTTGGAATTAAAATAACGTGTATTTAACGCAATATATAAATGTAATAAATAGGTATTAGTTTTACGTAAATAAAACGTAATAAAATTAATTAAAAACACTTGTTTTCATGCGTTTTTTATACGTCATACGTCATACGTAAATTTATCCTAACAATCTAAATAAAAATACTATGTTGTTTTCGTATATATTTTACGTTTAAATTTTGACAAAACGTAGTACTATAAGTTTAGTAAAAATTAAGTTTTGTTTTAAACTAAATAATTCGTTATTTTTTACGTAAAAGCTTCTGTAAGTTAATAGGACATTTTATGTAACAATTCTTTTATTATAACCGTATTGTTGTCGGAAAAAAATGTCCCACTTTACAAATTTTTTCTCTGTAAAACCAAGTCGACATTCTATTTAGAAAAAATCTTACAAAAGGTTTTGAAATGTCCCTTACTTATAAAAGAGAAAGAGTTGATCATTTTGTCAAGAAATAAAGAATTAAAATTAAAAAAAAATAGATACAAAAAATTTTGGTTTAGAGTCTTCATTTTAACGTTTTTTTTACGGAAAATTTGTAAATGATACATTTTATGTATAGGTAAAATTGATCACGCTTTTAAAGTGCATTTTTTGGAATATTAAATACAGTTTACAACAAACAGTAAATCTTTTATATTATATACCTAATTTTTTCAGACTTGTTAATATTGCGTTTGATTTTTACCTATTGCTTACAAACGTAAAAAAATACTAATTGAGACACAAGCGATTATTTTAATAAACACACGTTTAACTGGCATTTAGTTGTTGCGTTAAATTCATAACATATGTAAACGTTTCTGTCAGGTACGTCAATATTGCGTTTCATTTTAACGTATTATTTGTCTATTAATAAGCGTAAAACACTGATTAAAAAATAGATACCAAATATTTGGCTTTGAAATTTGTACATAAAAACGGACTCGTCATTTTAACGTTTTTTCACGGCAAATTAGTAAATGGTAAATTTTATGTATAGGTTAAATTAACCATGCCTTTTACGTACATTTTTTGGGTCATTAAATATAGTTTACAACAAACGATAGATTTTGAATACTATATACCTATTTTTTTCACTCTCGTTAATATTGCGTTTGACGTTCACGTATTGGTTATGTGTTTACAAACGTCTAGAACATTATTTGAGATACCAGTAATTATTCTAACATATTACGCACGTTTAATTAGCATTTAATTCTTGCGTTAAATTAATAATATATGTAAACGTTTCTGTCAGGTACGTCAATATTACGTTTCATTTTATTGTATTATTTGTGTATTAATAAACGTAAAACACTGTTATAAAAATAGAAATCAAAAGTTATGGCTTTGAGATTAGTACGTAAAAACAGACTCGTCATTTTAACGTCTTTTTTACGGCAAATTAGTAAATGGTAAATTTTATGTATACGTTAAATTAATCATGCTTTCTACGTACATATTTTGAGTTATTAAATACAGTTTACAACAAACGGCAAATCTTTTATATTATATATCTAGACTTTTCCGACTCGTCAATATTGCGTTTGACTTTCACGTATTGGTTATGTGTTTACAAACGTATAGAACATTATTTGAGATACAAGTAATTATTTTAACATATTACGCACGTTTAATTAGCATTAAATTCTTGCGTTAAATTTATAATATATGTAAACGTTTCTGTCAGGTACGTCAATATTACGTTTCATTTTATTGTATTGTTTGTGTATTAATAAACGTAAAACACCGTTTCAAAATAAAAATAAAAAATTATGGCTTTGAGATTTGTACGTAAAAACAAACTCGTCATTTTAACGTCTTTTTTACGGCAAATTAGTAAATGGTAAATTTTGTGTATAGGTTAAATTAATTATGCTTTCTACGTACATATTTTGAGTCATTAAACACCGTTTACAACAAACGGTAAATCTTTTATATTATATATCTAGACTTTTTAGACTCGTCAATATTACGTTTGACGTTCACGTATTGGTTATGTGTTTACAAATGTACAAAACATTGTTTGAGATACCAGTAATTATTTTAACATATTCCGCACGTTTAATTAGCATTTAATTCTTGCGTTAAATTCATAATATATGTAACCGTTTCTGTCAGGTACGTCAATATTACGTTTCATTTTATTGTATCATTTGTGTATTAATAAACGTAAAACACGGTTTAAAAAATAGAAATCAAAAGTTATAGCTTTGAGATTAGTACGTAAAAAAAGACTCGTAATTTTAAAGTCTTTTTAACGGCAAATTAGTAAATGGTAAATTTAACGTACATATTTTGAGTCATTAATACCGTTTACAACAAACGGTAAATCTTTTATATTATATATCTAGACTTTTTAGACTCGTCAATATTGCGTTTGACTTTTACGTATTGTTCACATGTTTACAAACGTAAAGAACACTATTTGAGATACAAGTGATTATTTTAACATAATACTCACGTTTAACTGGCATTTAATTTATGCGTTAAATTGATAACGTTTGTAAACGTTTCGGCTAGGTACGTCAATATTACGTTTCATTTAAACATATTATTTGACTATCAATATACGTAAAAGTTGAGTGTAGTCTTCCTCCCAATGTAGTGGGAAGTGGGCGTTCTGGAAATAAATCTTATACAGAGCAAACATCATACCGAAACAATTTTAACATAGCACACTTTCAAAATTAATTGTACGATCGTTAATTATAATGCGTGCTAGTGTAATCACAAGATGGCGTTTGCTGCACTATTTTTATATTGTTTTAATTTAAATTGAATTAAGTACTAGGGTAATTTATCGCTACAGTTGCAGAAACATATTACAGTATCCTAAGAATTCGTCCAAAATGCGTGACAAGTAGTAATACATCACTAGTCTCACAATTGGCGACCCTGAAAAAACATCACACTTCAATCTTATAAAATAAACGCTGACAATTACTTTGTAATGTAGTTAAAGGTATTTTAGACGAAATTTGCGTTATCGTCAGTCACAGCTGACAAAACGAAATGTTACATGGTTGTGGCACATTTAAACTAAAAAGGTTAAAACTTGTAAGTGGCATAATCACTAATCTCCCAGACTACAATAAAAACAATACGTTACGTAACGCATTGATTTCGCGACTAACTGAATCGAAAAAGAGCAAACTTCTGTAACGTTTTTTTTTACCAATCTTTGCCATAGTGGTCTATTAGCACAACCACGCCACCACGACGGTGAATGAGCGTGGTTAAAAAACTATAATTAAAAAAAATAGGGACCACTCTTTGTACTGGCAAGATTCTCGGCTCGGAGACACCAAGAGTACGTCTAAACCTACTAACGAAGAGATTAAGATAAAACAAAAACAGACAATCAACGAAAAAAAGTAACAACAGTATATGATTATTTTAAACAATAACTCTTAATATTATCTTGTCATTAGAAGCGTTGATATACTAGTACCGTACAAGGTGTAATAACAAGCAAAACAAGAAAAACTACCGGTTACCTAAGTTAATATGGTTAACAATTTCCAACACGACGATACAACATTTTAATCGCCCTAAGCTGTTACGTAAATGTATCAGCAACTTTTGGTAGGCGACTAGCTCAACGTTTCGGAGAGAGAGTCGTAGATGGTCTTCCGTGTGTTAATTAAGATAAATAAAAGAGTGCCAAACGAGAAAATATTAATTACATCTGTTGAACAATAAAGGTAAACAAATTGCAAAACACAATTATAACAACAAATATATTTATTTCAACAAATACAGAGAGACAGAAGTTAAAAAAAAGTAGTAATTAAGAGTTGATCAATTAATATTACAGATAAGAATGATGTTGTAAGCCCCTACACAAATTAATTGATAGCAAAGAGGCATTACTCACGGTTAGCCAGACATGCTACTAGCTAATAGCATACCCAAATCGTCTTCTTAAATTGCTAAAAGTAGAAGGAAAAAGAATAGTTAGATATAAGTTGATAACACAAATAAATCGCTTGTAATTCAATCAATGAATTTTATAAATAAATAATGCACCAAGGTTTTAATGACTGTCACTCATAATATCACAGGTGTGTCCTCAAGATTGATTGCACAATTCCAAAAGAAACAAATACGTGGCGGTGACCAAAATCGCTATGATAAATACGGAAAAATTAAATCACAAAAATAGAAATTAATTTTTACTCCACCGAAACCCTCACAACCAATTAATGCACCTATTATTAATAACGTGGATAAAAACAAATAATATTTAAAAATAAATGTCTCACTAAGCGTAAACGTTAGGTTTTATCTAGTTCTTTTTTACATTCCATTCCATTAGCAAAAAAAAAGAAAATTATTTTTAATAATCTGGATATAAAAAGGAGGCGAATTAGGGACAAAATTCATACAGTACGCAACCTATATCAAAATTTTTGTATTGTTATTATTAATTGTTATTTTAAATTCTGATCTTTAGATAAACTCCTGGTAGTTATTGTATAACCAAAGTAACAACGCTTAAGGCTCAATAATTAAATAAAAAAACAATACTTTGCAATATCTACAAATGTTCAAAGCTCGACTCGAGTAAAACAGACACCAAAGGTCATTGGATATGTGGTATAATTTCCAGGAAAATTATTTTTTCCCTAACTGAATAACGGCTTGCATAGGATTACCTCAATTCTACCAGACTTGCTATAAGAATTTTAAACTATTAAAAGCAGCATGGTCACGTAGGGGCTAATTAAATCGAAAATTGCTTTAATTCGCACAGTATACAGAAACAATATTTATTTCTGCAAAATTGTTAAAAGCACAGTAGAAATAATTGACGATAAAAATTAAACAGAGATAAAAATTACTCACAATTAAACAGACAGGCTCTTAATCAAAATCGATGCACTCACGACTTAGAATAAGAAAAATTATCACTGACGCAATCCTTTTTTTGTATGTATCAAATAATTAAGTTTACTCTCCTGTTCGACGGTGTTGTTTGAGCAGCTGCAGTAAAAACACGGTGTCAGGGCTTTAGCGGTTTTAAAATCGTAACTAGACGACAGAAAATAAAAGTCAGCAGGAAACAAAAACTTTATTTCACATTCTTAGAATCGGCAATGGAACGGTAAATCGCGGCGAGCTAATGGAAGCAAAACGTAAGCGGCTGAGATAATGACAAAGCAAGACTTTGGTAAGTAAGTGGTAACAAAGATGGTGACCATGCAAGAATTCGGTAAGCCGCAAAAATAGTGAACAAGCAAGCGTGCGGTAATAGTAGTAAATTTCTTCGGGTCGGTAAAAGAGACTATTTTGGGTTCGGCCAATTTGTTAAGAGTCGGAACCCAGACTGGGCCAAATAACCGTGCGAAAATTTTTCGATCCGTTACCTGAACCTGGAATTGACGGCGTATTACGTAGGCCAAAGCCTGATATTTACAAGTACGACGCACGGTACGACGGAAAGGGAAAAGTTATACGATAAAGCGGCATCTCCCCAGAGGTTTGGTTAACATATTTAAACGCGTGTTATGTTAAAAGTGTTTGAGTATGATGTAATGTTTGTCCCCTGTATAAGATTTATTTTTGGAACGTCCACTTTTTGTCGCATCGGTAGGGATAAAATGTCAAATTTACATGCCGGGAAGAGACAAAGGAGGAAAAGTTAAAAAAAAAGCTAAGTCGAGATCGATCAAGGCCGGCTTGCAATTTTCCGTCAGCAGGATACCCAAGCTGTTGAAGAAAGGAAATTACGCCAAACGCGTCAATGCCGGAGCGCTCGTCTATCTGGCTGTCGTGGTAGAATATTTAACCGCCGAAGTGCTCAAGATCGTCAAAAATGCGGCTTCAATATCCAAAACGTATTGTTGCCCGAAAAAAAAACTTAGAAAGAATAGACTCGATAAGCGAAAAAGAAGATATGTTTACGCGTCAATAAAATTCTTGCCACGTCACTGGTACGCGGATGCCACTGTTTGGACATTTCGGTTTTATTTGATATCTACAGTGAGGAATTTTGCGCCGATATTCATTTTCTGTTAAAGATTCGCTGTGAGTGGTTTAATTTTAATAAAAACCTTGCCTGTTCCATTGTAAGTAACTTGTTTTTAATTAATTTTTTATATTGTTGTTATCATTACTCTTTCAGCGATTTTACTAAAATGAGGATTTTCTGCATATATGGGTGGAATTAAGGCGATTTTCAATCTAATTAATTCTCACAGATCTGGCGACAAATGTCATTTTTTTGTTAACTTAAAATTCTTTATAGCAAATTTGGTGAAAACTCGAGATTTTTTTTTAACACAACTACTAAGAATGAGAGTAGTATTTCTATGAAATGACGTCACACACCTAATAAACCCGATTCAGGGGTTTTGCTCGATTAGAATTTCCAACAATTAGATTAACGATCCTAGTAAGTTAAAGTAGTTAAATAAGTATCGAGCACCAAAAATGTTTAATTTACCGAACAATTCTTCACTTCGTCGAAAGCGAGCTTCGATAAGTGCTACGCGTGTCTTTGCTTTCGGTTCACCATGGTATTAAAATTAGTAAATACTTTACTAGAATGTTATGCTGTAAAGTATCCCTCGGTGTTAGCATTCTTTTTTTTTTCTTAAGAATCACACCGTAATTTTTTCGAGTAGTCACCATTAGGATGATTTCTTCAATAACAAACAAAAAAAATTGTAGTTGCAAAAAAAAGCTAAAAACACAAGCAAAATTTGCGAAACGTAATCACGTGTGAATCAAGTAAGTACTAACTTCCAAAATGAACATCAAACAGGTAACTCAAAAAATAGATGTTCGACGTCCCTTTGTCGCTTAAGTGCGAATCATGTAGCAGGATTTTCTAAATGAAACTTATCCATAAGGTAGATGTTGATGAATGACAAAAATTGTAATCCTTACCAAATCTTTGTTTTAAAACCATTTTGATTTTAAAACGTTACAACCTACTAAAACAGGTGCCACAACAAGAGCAGTTACAGGTGCTTGTTCACTCAACTGAAAAAAAAAACAAATAGAACAAACGATAACAAAAAGTAAACTTATATTAAAATCGACGTCTAAGCAACACATTGTACTACAAAACAAATATACACTATAGAAAAACTAATGATTTCATTTTAAAAATAAATGAAATTGCACACAACTTAAGCCCCCAGTTTAAATAATTTAAACGTTAAATTTGATAAAAAATAAATGGTTACTTACGGTTTAAAACCTTCCTTCCTAGTACTAGGTAAGTGTAACTATAACCCTAAAAACTAAAATAACTGCATTGTAGCGGTTTATAATGAAATCTAAAAAAAGACGTTGGTACTTAAATTTTAAATCAAGCACAGGATTATCAGAATCTATAAGTGAGGTTCCATTAGCTTTTCCATTATAATAATACGTTTGACGTAATGGTTGTCAAAAACGGTTATAAACTCGACAATTTTCGCCAGTTTACGAAAGGTGTTTACGACGACGATAATCCACTAGAATAGCAATATTTTAATGCAAGAGGAAATTAGGTGCATCATACCTCAGCAGCTTTTCTCTCAAGCGTCGTTTAATTTTACATTAGAATTTAACATAAATGGTCTTGATGATTATTGATTTAGAAAGCTTCGTTGAGTGCTCACTTTGCAGTTGTACAGTAGAAATTCCAAAATACGTGGCAACAAACAATTTGTATAACCTTTCGTGAGGCAGAATGTTTACCAATGGGTAAAAATGTGCAAAATTACTAATCCAGTTGGTTTATTTTCTACAGAGACGTGCAAATTCGACAAGCTTTATGTCGACATAATTTACATAAAGTGGATGTTTATGGAAAAAAGTTTACCCTTACCGAGCGCTGCTTTGAAACCTCTGTAATCCACAAAATCAAACGTAAAGATGGCGTTTGGCTACATCTGTGTCTATCTGTCGCTTACAGCAGAAAAACTAATTAGCAATTGAAATTTTGAACTATTACGCGACTGTGAGTGGAAAGTTGCTCACCCGTCAGTTGGAAATGCATTTTTAATTGTTACAACCTCACAACACTAAAGAAAAACAAATAAAACAAAACTAAACTAAGAAGAAACAAATTTATTTTAAAATTGACGTCTAAAGAAAAAATATTCAGGCAAATAGTTATTCGTTTATGCAACACAGTGAATAATAAAATTCAATTTCGACAAAATTTATATTAAAATTGAACGTTAACGATAAGAAGTTTATATAAATTGAAAGTAAAAGCGCACAGCCAGTTAAGATCCGAACTTATGCGATAAATAAAGTGGTAATCGTATACTTAGCCGCCATACACACGATCGGCACCAAATTTTATTAAAAAAGTGATAGGGTACTTACGTTTCAAACTGTTTCTAGTACTAGGAACATTATAAACATCCCTAAAAACTAAAAAAAAAGTAAAAAATACATTGCCGCGGTATTACAAACAGGGTTGAGTTGATTACTTTTAATATTGAAACACGACAAACGATAAACTTCAAATTTTTTTGATTTCAAAATTGCTTCTAAATGCAAAATGCGTTGATAGAAACTTGTTAAGCGAGGTTTCATTTCACCTGTTATAGATTTGACTTACAAATTAAGTAGGTAATAGTAAATTAAATAAATTTTTGAATTTAGCGGCATCTAAATAAACAAAATCAAATTAAACCTAACCACAAAAAAAATGCATCATACTTCAACGATTCTTTTCATAATCATCGATTAAGTTTCATTTGTGTTAAGAGATAATATAAGCCCACTATTCCTTTTAAAAGTTTTGCTAAGCATTTAAATACCCCTCTGCTGGCTTTGCAGTATTTTTGCCAACGCGTAATGCACCCGGAAGAAAAAAGAGAAAGAAATCCAATACTACTAACTGAGTTTAAACTGAGCAAAATATATACAAAGCTATAAACCATAATTTTTCAACGTAATAAATATTTTTTTTAAGAAGTTACCAGAGTTAACCACGTCCTTTTGGTGCTTCTCAGAAGTGAGAGAACATTTGAATTTACTTCCGCAAATGCCAAAACGGTCTTCTAGTAGTTCACACATTTTTACATTTGCATTTGCATTGTTTACCTTATAATGTCATACTTTGTGATTTTAGTCCGCGGTAGATTCAAAACGTATTTGAATTACGCGGGTATAAAATCAACTTGTTAACGTTTCCATATCTATAACAATTTACAAACTATTATTTTTACATAGTAAATTTACATCACGATATATTTGGACAAAACGTAAATGTGCATCATACTTCAGCGATTGTTCCCACAATCATCAAATAATTTTTCTTTGTTTTATGACATAAAATAAGAAGATGATCCACGTTTTCTTTTAAAAGCTTTGCTGATTATTTTAATTAATAAGTGCTAGCTTTGCAATTTTTTTGTAAAATGCTAACGCGTGATGTAACCACAGAAAGAAGGAGTAAAATCCTATACAACCAAGTTTAAAATGAGCAAAATATATACAAGGCAATAAGCCATAAAAGTTTTTTTACATAAGTATTTTTTTAACATGATGCTACTAGAATGAATCACTCTGTTGGTGCTTATCAGCAAAGAGAAAACACTTAAATGTACTTCCGCAAATGCATTGACAGACCTATAGTGTACTTCTATAGTAATTTACAAATTATTGTTTTCTTTTGGTAAATTTACACTATGAGATGGCTTCACCATCATATTTTGTGAATGTTGCTTATATCATTTATTAATATAAAGCTATAGATCTCTCAATACACTCGTGAAAGTACATTAGAATGTTTTTCCACTACCAAAGAGTCCCAAAAGAACAAAATGGTCTTTCAGTAGTTCATTCTGGAGATATTTTCACTATTTTTACATAGTAAATTTACACTATGAGATAGTGGAAGATTTAATTTAATATGTGGTAGGTTGTGCAGTACAAGCGCGCATACCCCTTCACAACCTAAGCACATTATTTTGACAAATTTGAAAATCATTATATGAACATCACTACCTATTTACAAGAATGGTAATTACTTCACTTACGATTAAGTGTTATTTTGTATTTTTTTAAAACATCCATTTTAAATTAAAATTAACGGCTGCACTGTTTATACGCCGCTACTCATTGTGAAATCACTTTACAGGTGGAGATAAACGCGATACAGAAACTAACGGTCATTTTACTCACTCTTTGCCTGTTCGAAACAGTTGTGAACGTTCGTGTATCTGAGTGCTATTTTACACCGTATAAGTAGTTTTTCTTTTTGCTGAATTTTTTTCGGTAGTGATTTTTATTACGCTTTTAGCGGATGTGTTAGAGAAAACGTAGTTCAACTATTGGTCGGATTTGGGGATTGGGTAATTTACGCGACGTGCCAGGTAAGAAAGCAATTCCCAGGAATGGGGTCGTCGTTTATCTTTTTACCTTTTTTCAGTGAATTTTGTAGCATCGCTATGCTGTATTTGTATCTGACTGTTTCCGGGATATGTAACTTGTGGAGTCCGCTTTGTTTTATGTAATCAAAAGAAACTTCTGTAATTGATCAACCAACGTTGTGCACATAACTTAGTATAGCGTATACTTTTTCGCATTTATATTATTTATTACTTTAATTATGTCAGTTCTGTACGTACTACTTCTTAGTATCGTAAAATTTAGTTTCTTTTTAATCGGTTTCAATTGTGTTTACTAACCGTCAGTCATCTGTAACCTTACGCATTGTCGTTACATCAGTCAAGCTTCTTTTATCCTTTGAACGCAGCCATAGTCAAAAACAAAATAATATTATCTGACGTACATAAGCTTATATACTATATTTATTCTTAAATAAAAAAGAAGAGTAGCAAAAGTTACCACTGCTTACGAAGAATTGTCAGTGGGGTAAGTGTTTGTAGTCATATTAAATTTTTTTTGCGATTTATTATTATAATTGTCTTATAACGTTTGTTATCAATTGAATGTAATTAGTTGTATGATGTGTTGCTTGAACGAAAGGGCCTACATTTGTTACAAGCTTATAGGTCTTATGAACCTTGCACAGCCAACTCACACAGTCGGAGATAGGGGAGGTTCAAATAAATAAAAGTTAAAGGGCGCCAGATCTTTTATAAGTAAAGCTTCTATCTCGATCAGGACAGAAGGTTCAAGCCTGTAACGAATTTCAGGTTCGTAATCCTTAAACTTAAACGTAAAACTTAAATTTAATAACGTAGATTATTAACAAGACTCTATCTAATTCTCAATCCATAAATGCCAGAAGTATCGGCAACACACAATACAGAAGTTTAAACAAAGTGAATAGCGAAGAAAATTACTTAATCAATATCGTTTGTACACAGCATGCGATACACACAAAATAATTAGTGAAGCTACCTCAATGGTATTGAAACAATGATTGTAATCACGGAAGTTAACATAAGCAAAAATTTCGTGACTGACTTTTGTGACAGCGACAAAATAATTAAATAAACTTACCCACAATCCAGTACCTACTTGTTTGAAGAAAACGTTTTTCTCGTTGAGTGAGGCTGGAATAAATTTGAATAGCAAATTGTGTCAACACAATGACTCACGAAAGCAAGATCTACAAAATTATTGATTACTACTAAAAGAAAGTACACATAACATAACCCGATTATCGAATGCTGCTGTACACATTCAATAAAAGTTGGACTCGCAGGTATTTACCGCATCAATAGGATCTCGAAGAAACGTTCTCGTCTTCAGTTTTTAGTTTTAAACGTAGGCCTTACAGAGTTATACTAGTCTCATGAAGGTATTTATGGATATTAATTCCTCATTGTTCTTTATTGAATAGAAACATGTCATCTTACCCTGTGACGAATAAATTACTTTAAATACGCAATGAATTTATAATTTCATTTCCATCACAGTTAATGTTCTATTAAATTTTTAGATTCAGACGAC
This sequence comes from Aquatica leii, assembly GCA_035610365.1. Taxonomy (NCBI): domain Eukaryota; kingdom Metazoa; phylum Arthropoda; class Insecta; order Coleoptera; family Lampyridae; genus Aquatica; species Aquatica leii. The sequence continues at coordinate 15,753,271 of CM069438.1, forward strand.
ACAGGCTATTTTAGGTAGTTGACAGCTTAAATGACTTATGACCGCAACATGTCAGTAACCAGAAAGATCAGCAGAGGGCGTCAAAACTGGAATCTAATTTTAATTCAATATACAGGGTATTACGTTATGAAAATTTTGCACGTAACATTATTATTAGTCGACGAATCGACAATCTACTTCTTTCTTTGTTGATTTTAACGACTATCTTTTCTTGTTTGAAACAAATATATCGTTTTTAAAAATTGTGTTTTGCTAATTTGTTCTTTTTAGTTATTAACACATTTGAACAAATTCTGTATTGAGTGATATTTACTTGTTTTGGTGTCTTTTTAATTTTAAAATTAAATTAAATTAAACTGAGTTCGTCGTTTGTCTTTAAATTACGAGACAAATTCTCGTAATAATTGACCCCGCTGCTTTTTTCTAAACAAAAACTTGTATCTGCGCTTATTGCAGTAAAGTAAAATAGTTAGTATAAGTATGTATTAATTTAGAAAAATTGTTGTAAACGGTTGTTTTCATTGTAATTGGTACTAACTGTGACGTCATTTTCTATATAAATGGCCGTCAGTGTATTAAAATAGAACTAAAATCTATGCCTTTCTAAAATTAAACTTTATTGTCGTGCTTATAAATTCTGGTCACTAACACTTAATTGCAGGACTTTAGAAGGGCTTAAGTATAATCACCAAAACGGTAGCGGTGACAGCCTGTCGCAAAAGATCCACGTAATCGACTGAGTACAAAAACAAAATCATCAGATTTTTATCCGTATCTTATTCTGTTCTTTATCCAACTTTTAACTTGTAGAATCCAATAACTGTCAAAACTTAAGAATTTTGCCGTAAAATGTAATACCAATTACTTAAACAGTTAGAATTCTTAAAATATTTACATTTTCCAGAATTTTCATTACATATCTTTCTACATGCAATCTTAACTTAATTAACTCATCCACAAAATTTTATTTGCACACTCCAAAACGATTTAACTTTCCAATTAAAAAATAATTTCAACTTGGTTTTAAGCAATCCAATTATGCTCGGTGTAAAATCAATATAATTTTGTACGAATTACTTCCTCCAGCATTGTTTGTTATAAAAGTCAAAGATTACATTTTAAGGTTATTAATCAGTTTGATTACAGGGCAAAATCGGATTAAAGGCAAAACAAGAGTGGAATGTGAGAGGCGGTGTATAATTTCAGTTTGTATACGTTAAGTTAACAACCTAAAACTATGTCAAACTTTTGTTCGCGCTTGCGAAGTTATTACATTCAGTTTTAAACTAACAAGATTAATGCCTAACGACAGTAATTGATTTCGGTCAGTTTTTGTGTCAGCAATTGCTGAAAAACCATCAAAAGATTGTTTTTCTACTATGTTTTATGGAGTCACGCTTCTTTCTATTGTTCATCGGCTTCTGTTATAACCCTTTTGTGTATCTCGGTTTTTGTCACTATTTGTTTTATTGAAGAGATTTGATATATTTTATAAAAATGGCCACCGTCTGTGTACTTTTCGTATCAAACTGTATAAAATTGCCTTGTTTTTAGCTTAATTTAACGTAATTTAATTATATGTTACGGGTTCTTAGTTGGCGTAGACGCTAAGATGCTACTAGAAGAATCTTGTCCGGATACCACAAGATAGCGTTGTAACCCGCAACGAAAAGGTCCACACAAAACGGATTAATAACAAAATTTGTTAAATTTTTATCACAATTAAGTGTTTTGGTAAAATTGCATTATTTACATTTCAAAATTAGTATTACTAACAATTAGTGGAGTTACACTGTACCAACCATCTATTAAATGACAAAAGAAAACAAAAGTGATGTTAAACAGTTATGACATTTATGTGCTCGTGACAAAGCTTATTATTACATCAGCACGTCGTCTTGAACTCAACCAAAAACAACACAATAAAATTAAATAAAGCACTTAGGTGTTTGTAGGCTAGATCTAGCTGATGAAAAAAGATATTTATTGCAGCTTCCGTAAAAGAATTTTGTGCTTTGAAAACAATGATTTTTCCATCGGTTACAAACAAATCAGCTTGACTCAAAGACACTGTTATGTTAAAAATGTTTTAATATAATGTTTGTACCGTATAAGATTTATTTTCACCCACTTGCCACTATATTGGGAGGGATTACTGTCAGTTCGAAAAGGCGACGGCAAATTAACATTATGTGCACCCTACGAAACTTTCATTTCTAATTATTCACACGCATCCATACAAGTATTGGTCCTAGTATTTTTACTACATTCGTAAAAGTTTTTATTGCGTATTATTTTTGTGATGTAATTACCATAAGCGGTTTTTGGACATCTACGCGTGTTCCATCAATGTGGAGATAGTTCTGGTTCACTTATTAGGAAAATTTTTATGATGACGTTACGTCACTTTTGTTGAAGATATCCAAACCTTCGAGTATTAGGTAAAATTCTAACCGTATTGAAAAACCCCATTAACGAAATAATATAACTAATTTGGGGAAACGCGGCACATTAGTTTTTTTTTATTATTTATGATGAACCAAGAGAAATTTACTTGTGATAACACCGTATGTACGGCTTTTTTTATTTCCACTACTAGCTAGTTGCATTTTTCAAGAAAAACTAAACTGTAAGTATTATATTCTCCTAATTTCATTCTATCATTGAGGTTGTCTGTCGTTTGCACGTACGTACCTACTAGGTTGTTGTCACAATTAACTATAAAACTTTGTTTTTGTGTATAATATATTATTAGATGGTGCGCTTTAGTTTTTTGAATTATGAAGATTTCTATTTTTGTGTTTTAAATTACAAATGTAAATTGATCTGTTGTTGGAATATAAAAGTTAAGCCGACAGGTTTAATTGCCCAACCGAAGAGGGCTTGCTTTAATAATTATTGTCTTTGATATCAACCTACGTTCTAGAGTTTAACTGCATTTTTGTTAAGTTACTTTGTTCCGCTATTCAAACTTTTCTTTCTGTGATAAAATAAATATACTTATTGTTACAATTTGTCTTTTGTCATTTGTTTTCTTTTAGCTTTAGTTACTCGAAACTTAGAACCTAATCACCGAATCAAACTGAGTTAGTTGCTGCAATTTAAGTTACTAGGTAATTCTCGTAACATAATTTAACGCCCAACTGTCTAGGGCTCGATTTCGCGTGTGCAGTTATAACTCCTATTTTTATTGATTCTTTTACCTCTTTGTTGCTATTAGTGGGTTCGACTTACTCAAAGCTTTGCTTCGTTTCTTTTGGTGTTGTTGCAGGACCTGGCTTGATGATTGGTTTACTTATTTTTTTGCTGTCTTTTAGAAGTACGTTGGTTTAACTTGCTTTAGTTATCGAGTCATTTTTTTGTTTAGGTTAGTGGGTTTCTAGTCAGACACGTGTTGGTAGATTTCTGCTTTGGTTTACCCCTTTGATTACTCTTCTTATTTCCTTGGGTTGTGATGCAAAAACAAACTTAGGAGACTTGAACGTGTTGTTTTCTGTCGAAGATCTTTCTTTATTTATAGAACTTTTTTGGTTTGACAAAGTGTGTCTGTCTCGTGGCGTTTCACAGCATTATGTTTATCTCGGTTTTGAAGGTTTTGTCTGGTAAAGCCTTTCTTGTTTTCAGGACGAATCAAAATTTTTTGTGTTCTTGGAAGGTGAAATCGGAATTTCTTTCTGTAGATTATTATTATTATTTACCACCATCACGTCCATTCCACTTCTGGTCATCGTAGTGTTGCTAAGACGTTACTTCTTCTTTGGCATTATTTCTGTTGGCTTCATATGAGACTTAAAGTGGCGGAGTACGTTCATTACTGTTTGGTTTGTCGGTCACAGGAATCGCTTGGTTCAGATCGTGGGTTCGTATGATGTTTGTACCGTATAAGATTTATTTCTCGCCTACTTTTTGCTATATTAGATGGGTTTTGTGTCAATTTGAAAAGGTTTAACATCAAAGTTTGATGATTTATGATTATGATAACTACTTCACTAAAAGCAGTTAAAAAAATTTGTTTATAAGGAAAAGAAGGTCAATTGTTACGTAACTTAAAAGCAAGCGACTAACTCAGATTGATTTGGCAAGCGGGTCGCAAGTCTCGGTGCCCGAATCTTGCACTACATTAAAAAGAACCTATAACAAGTAAATATGACTCAATACATGTCTTGCTTAAATCTGTTGATAACTGAAAAAAAAAACAAATTAGCAAAACACAACTTTTAACAATATATTTATTTCAAACAAGAGCGAATTTGTATTAAAACCAACAGAGAAAGGTAATAACAACTATAGATTCGTATAGTCGCAAAATAATTAGAAAATCAAGAATGATAATGAATCGAAAAAAAATAAAATATGAGCACAAAAACTTATCCAACCGACAATTCTTAGTAAATAGTAGAAACTTTCACTACTTTTTTTTATTTAAGAACGGAAATATGCGTAGTATAAAATCTTATGTACGACGGTTAATGTTATGTCTATGTCTATGATTGCGTTCAAATGATCGATTAAACATGACTGACGCTACGTTAACGTACTCACATAAAGTTGCAGATAATATAAAGTTTGCGATTAAAGGTAAATTTAAGTCGGTATGATCTACGTTATAATTACATAAAATGAGTCTTAGACTAAATGCTGACGGTTAGTGAATACAATTGAAACCGATTATATAAAACCTAAATTTTACGATATTAACAAGTAGTACGTACAAGGGTGACATAGTTATAGTTATAAATATAAATGCGAGAAGGTATACGCCATACCAAATAATATGCATAAAGTTGACTGATTAGTTACAGAAGTAAATTAACGAAGTAATACGATACTGATACATCAAAACTGTTGACTATATGAGAATTAAAGTAGCGGAGTACGTTTATTATTGTTTGGTTTGTCGGTCACAGAAAGCGCTTAGTTCAGATCGTTTTCTGGTATGATGTTTGTACCGTATGAGCTTTATTTTTGGAACGCCTACTTTTTGGTATATCAGATGGGTTTTGTGTCAATTTAAAGACGTTTGACATCAAAGTTTGATGATCTAAGATTATAATAACTACTTAACTAAAAACAGATAAAAAAATTTGTTTAGTAAAAAAGGAAGGGCAGTTAAAAGCAAGCGACTAACTCAGATTGATATGGCAAGCGAGTCGCAAGTCTCGGTGTGCGAATCTTACACTACATTAAAAAGAGGCTAAAACATGTAAATATTACACAACACAGACCTTGTTTAAATCTGTTAATTACTGAAAAGAAAACAAATTGGCAAAACACAACTTTTAACAATATATTTATTTCAAACAAGAGAGAATCTGCGTTAAAACCAACAAAGAAAGGTAATAGCAGTTATAGATTCGTATAATCGCAAAATAATTATAAAATTGACCATGATAATAATGAATCACAAAAAAACAAAGTATCAGCACAAAAACTTACCCAACCGACAATTCTTTGTAAATAGCAGTAAATTTCATTATTTTTTTTATTTAAGAACGGAAATATGCGTGGTATATAAGCTTCTGTACGACTGTTATTGTTATCTTGCGTTTGTCTATGACTGCGTTCAAATGATCGATTAAAGATGACGAAGGCCACGTGAACGTACTCACATAAAGTTACAGATGATATAAAGTTTGCGACTGAAAGTAAATTTAAGTCGGTATGATCTACGTTATAATTACATAAAATGAGTCATAAGCTGAAAGCTGACGGTTAGTGAATACAATTGAAACAGATTACATAAAACATAAATTTTACGATATTAAGAAGTAGTACGTACACGGCTGACATAATTACAGTAATAAATATAAATGCGAAAAGGTATACGCAATACCAAATAATATGCATAAAGTTGACTGATTAGTTACAGAAGTCAATTACCGAAGTAATACGATGCTGATATATCAGAACTGTTGACTTTGTATGAGACCTAAAATGGCGGATTACGTTTATTATTGTTTGGTTTGTCGGTCACAGGAAGCGCTTGGTTCAGATCGTTTTCTGGTATGATGTTTGTACCGTATAAGATTTATTTTTCGAACGCTTACTTTTCGCTATATTAGATGGGTTTTGTCTCAATTTGAAAAGCATCAAAGTTTGGTGATTTATGATTATGATAACTACTTTACTAAAAACAGATAAAAAATTTTGTTTATTAGAAAAAGAAGAGCAATTGTTACGTAACTTAAAAGCAAGCGACTAACTCAGATTGATTTGGCAAGCGGGTCGCAAGTCTCAGTGTGCGAATCTTGCACTACATTAAAAAGAAGCTATAACAAGTAAATATGACTTAATACATGTCTTGTTTAAATATGTTGATTACTGAAAAAAAAACAAATTGGCAAAACACAACTTTTAACAGTATATTTATTTCAAACAAGAGCGAATTTATATTAAAACCAACAGAGAAAGGTAATAACAATTATAGATTTGTATAGTTGCAAAGTAATTAGAAAATCGACAATGATAATGAATTGCAAAAAAAAATAAAATATGAGCACAAAAACTTATCCAACCGACAATTCTTAGTAAACAGTAGTAACTTTCACTACTTTTTTTATTTAAGAACGGAAATATGCGTGGTATATAAGCTTATTTACGACGGTCAATGTCATTTTACGTTTGTCTATGACAAAGTCGGTATGATCTATATTATAATTACATAAAATGAGTCATCGGATGAAAGCTGACGGTTAATAAATACAATTGAAACCGATTATATAAAACCTAAATTTTACGATATTAAGAAGTAGTACGTACAAGGCTGACATAATTAAAGTAATAAATATAAATGCGAGAAGGTATATGCCATACCAAATAATATGCATAAAGTTGGACTGATTAGTTACAAAAGTAAATAACCAAGTAATACGATACTGATATATCAAAACTGTTGACTTTATATGAGACTTAAAGTGGCGGAGTAAGTTCATTATTGTTTGGTTTGTCGGTCACAGAAAGCGCTTAGTTCAGATAGTGTTTTGGTATGATGTTTGTACCGTATAAGATTTATTTTTCGAACGCTTACTTTTCGCTATATTAGATGGAATTTCTGTCAATTAAAAAACGTTTGACATCAAAGTTTGATGAAAGAAAAATTATCTATCCGGTGACGGTTCAATATCATGTGCCCAACGTTTGATCGCATTTATGTAAATTTATATATTATATAAATATACTTATTGTTACAACCTGTATTTCGTCATTTGTTCTCTTTTATCTTTGGATAAATTTAAACGGTATTTGCTATCTTAATCTTCCACCGTTTGGTGGCTTTTGAACTTTATATATTTTATAATTTTGCGCTTCACAACTTACGACCTAATCACCAAATAAAACTGAGTTAGTTGCAGCCGTAATTATCGTAACAACACAAAACTTCATTTGGATTAAATGAATATGTATCATTCAATTAAATACGACTAAATTAGCATGTTTGCTTAAATATGTGACTTTGTTTAGCAATAGGTAGCAGTAGTCAAGTTTAAACATACACTACAAAATCAACAAAGATAAATGTTTTGTTACGAGAAACTCGGGTTTCTAGAGTTGAGATGTTAAAATAAAAAGTTCTACCGGTCTTCTCATAACCAAACAAAGCAACGGCCAGCACAGCTTATTCGGATAGGGATCGCAGGCTTTGTTATGTGTGATTATAACGTGAATCTAAAAAAAAGGCGGCAAGACGATAAAAAATTAAAGTCAAGGGAAACCGTCTAACTCGCCTTGTAGTAAGCGAAGAATAAATAACAGTACACAAATAATACCACCGAATAGATATATTTATTATATCACAGAAGTCGAAACAATTATAGAAATGTAAATTCTTGAAAACATTCACACGCAGGTTGACTAACTTAGAAATTGTGCAGAGTGACGAGCAACACACCGTGCAACAAACTGCCCTTGTCGGACTCTCGCGAAGCGCAAAAATACAATTAATTGTGTTAAGTTAACATGCACGTACGGTCCTAAACGACCTAGTCCCCGAAACACAAATAACAAATTTAAAGTAGTAATACTCACAAGCTGGACCTCACTCGGACTGTTAGCTAACCTTCGAATTTGGTGCACCTAAAAAATACTATTAAACCCAGATCGGAACGGGCATATACGTTTAACACAAGTAAAAAAAGGTTTGTTTAGCATCCAATTATAACGAAGGTAAGTGCGCAGCGTTTTCCTGTGACTTAATCCATTAAAGTTTCCATATTTGTCTTCGTAAAAGAAAAGATTGTCCTGGCGGTTATCAACCTTTGTCGGTGGATGTGATAAGTACGTATCAATACTTCGACGTCATGGAATATTCCGAATAAAACCACCTGTTGGTTATCTTGACTGATAACGCAGAACAATTGGTGACTACCAAAATCCGCTATAGAAAATTAGTAGGTGTCAATTTAAACCCTCAATAAAGAAAATTGTATACCGCTTACCCCGTTTCAACCTTCCACAAATAAACGCATTAGAAGCAGCGTGACACAATTTAACGGTGAAGGTTAACCCGGGCATACAAGTAAAATGAACTCGGCAAAGATTTAATGTAAAATGAACTCCGGATATGCTGTCGCAATTGTGACAGTCTGGCGCAAGAGCAGAAAGATCCTGAGTTTCATAATATCTACCGAGACATTTTCCCTACTCGCGAATTGAACTACTAATTTCTTATTTTAACGTTACAGTTTCGTCAACTTGGTGTAATTTTGTTTAGATTTTACACTTGATTGCGTAAACTTTGTTGGAAGTAACAATTTTAGATTTTAGTGACAGTACAGTCTTAAAGGTAAGTTCTTGGGGTGTACTCATCTAAACGTTTTCTCTAAAATTTTTTCTCGGTTTGCTCAATGGAATAGACTTAAGTGATAACTAACTTCTCTTACATCCACATACACCGCGGCTAAATTTATGTCGACGAGTGAGCGTAAAATACTAAAACAATACAAAAAAAAAAGATAATTTGGGCGCCACCTCTTAGGCCACTAGTAGAATACCCAGTCGAGGTACGAAAGTATCCTAGAATAACCTGCCAAAAGTAAATAAGGTACAAGACAAATAGAAGTAAATAATCACTAGCTTTAAACGCATTGAAGTAACAATGAAATCAACGAAAGTATTAAAATTATAACATAAGCACAGATGCAACGTAAACTCAATTATAGAACGTCGTAGAATACCATGACCACTCATGCAGTAGCCGAACTGTAGTGTAATCTTACCCACTTACAGTAACCACAGCACACTTATATAACAAATTATTTTTTTGCTTATGAAAGGATAAATTCTTCACTCTCCTAATTGCATTTTTTCTTATAACCGATCTCCTTAACCACATAGTTGCTGCTACCACGTATCTGACAGAAACCCCATCAAATATTAGTCAACGACAAAGCAGTACACCAAACTCACTTTAGTAAAAATAAAGACCAACTGCTACAAACCTATAGGTGTTACGAACCTTGCTTGGTCAACTCGCACTAGTGGGAGATAGGGGTAGTTTAAGTAAATAAAATTTAAAGGGCGCCAGATCTTACTAAGTAAAACTTCTGTTTTGATCAAGAAAGAAGGTCCAAGCTTGCAACAGAATCAGGTTCGTAATTCTCAACGGACAAAAAAAAGATAGATAGATATGTACAACTTCAATTTAATCTTGTCGATTATTAACGAGCACAAGAATTTATAGTAAACGAGTATCAAAAATTTACCGTGAATTATTCAACAATGGTTATATAAATGCCGGAAGTATCGGCAACACACAATACATAAGCTTAAATTACACATAGGATGTTGATAGCAAAAAAATTAAATCTATAACGACAAATATCTATGATTAACAGCATGCGACACACAAAAATTATTAATGATAATTCCTGAATGGCATTGAAACAATTATTGTAATTACGTAAGTTAGAATAACAAGAAAAATTTACGTGAAAAATCTTAATGACGACGTAAATGTAATTTTTTAAGAGTTACTTGCAATCCAGTACTTGCCCGAAGATAACGTTTTCCTCGTTGAGTCAATCTGGAATATTAATGAGCAGAGCAAATTGTGTCAGCGCAATGGCTCGTAAAAGAAAAAAATTACAAAACTGTTAATTAATGTTAAAAGAAATTAGACATGAAAACCGGTTATCGAATGCTGTTGTACACATTAAACTAAAGGTGATATTGCAGTCGATTGACTCGTAAGTAACAGTACATCGGAGAAAATTTTCTTGTCAAGACTTCTATTCTAATGTAAATTAGAACTTGCCAATTATAACATTTCCATTAGGGTATCTGGTCGATATTAACCCTTCATTGGTAGAGAACACACTGAAACATGTGGACTAACACGTGTCGGGTCGTGCTTACTCTGTGATGAATAAACTAATAGAAACGCGTTGTCATTTTATATCATAGCCTCAACGCAAGCTATGTTAGAAAATTAACTTAAATATCTGAATCGCGATTTTAAGTAATGGACGGTTTAACGTCTTGACAGGAAGTGAAGTAAAACGAAACTCGTTAGAGGGCGTCAAAAGTAGACACCTAACTTTAGTGAAATGAATATACAGGGCATTACATTTTGAAATTTATGCACGTAACACAACATATTTAGTAACTAAAATTGAAACAATCAAACACTTTCCAAACCGACAACGCCAACTTCGAATGTTTGCCTATATAGAGTATTTAGTAGACAAAATAAATACAACCGTAACAAAGTAATATTTTAATTAAAATCAAATAAAAAAAACGTAAAAAGGTATTAAATAATCAAAAATCCAGTAGAGCGCCAAACAAGGAGTCAAAATGTAGATTTCCTCCGTTCCTTGTTAAGTATAAAGCACGTTGTCGAATTAAATGCATTTTACAAAAACTTACCTTTCAGAGTGCATTACTACTAAAATCTGAAATCATGATATCTAATCGCTTAAGTTTTAAGTCACACAAAATACGTATTTATTCATTTTCTTTTACATTTCTGGCTAACGTTCTTATTTTCGAAAAGTACTAATGCCAAAATTAAAAGTGATGTTACAAAAGAAGTACGACATACAAAAAAAACGTAATAAATCAAAAAATTATTAATAAATTAATAAAAGTAGTGTCCCGTTACCTATACAACATTTGTCTATTAAGAATTTCTTTTATTCTCACTTTTGTATAGGGTACATACCTAATACTCTAATCATAATTTATAGTAAAAAACTACAAAATATATATTTAATAACAGGTAGATCCACCATCATTTCTAATCTTTTGTTGTAAACAATATAATAAACAAGCTGTCACTTTTTGTTAGTTCGTTTACTTTTTAATAACAATCTACCAACAACAAAATAATGATTAGTAAAACCCACAACGTCGAACTTAATCGATCAACTAATTAACTTACGTACAGTCGTAACACATTCTTCTTCTTCAGGTGCATACTCTTCGAGAACACTGTTCACAATCATCAGCCGGGATACTGTTGTTTTAAAGAGTTGACTTGTTAGATTATAATAATCTCTTAGGTTCTTTAGCCAAGAGACGCGTCTTCGGCCTGGTGGACGACGTTTTTCTACGCATCCTTGTAGAAATAACTGTAATAAACGATTCTTTGTGCTTCTCATTATATGTCCTAGATATTGTAGCTTTTATTTTTGAATAGCATTGCCACTTTCCGTTGTTTTTTGCATTAACTCTGTAACCTTTTTATTACTGATCTTTTGAATCCAGGAGATGCACCACATCTTTCTATACGCCCACATCTCAAAACTTTCAATTCTGCTAATGAGCTCTTTGTTTAATGTGACACATCAATAACAAATCAATAGTTGTAATAAATAACACCGCTTAAAGAAAGAAACTATGCAAAAACTTACCCCACCGAAGTTTTTTGAAATTGAGTAATATTCACTACCTCTTAGATATTTATAGCATCCGTGCACTCTTGAACCCATCTTTTACTCGTTACACTTCTAATGTCGTCTACCCATCTCTTCGGGGAGCGTCCCACACTTTTTTTTGTTTGTCCTGGTCTCCATTCTGTGATTTTGCGTGTCCATCTATCTTTAGTTTATCTAACCACGTGTCCAGCCTACGCCCATTTCATATTCGCAACTTCGTCTATTACATCTCTGATCTTTGTTCTTTTTTCCTTAGTAAGATACCAAGCACGCTTCTTTCCATGACTTTTTGTGATGTTCTGTGATCTCTTGGTCAAGCTTATAGTTTCAAATCCGTAAGTATATGGACTGGTAGAACATTCATTTTTAAGTATGCGTTTTCCAAAAGATTTGTTGAGAGGTTTTGGCATTACAACGCCACGCTTGCCGAGCGTGTTGGCGAAGAGATTTGGATGTATAGGAAAGATAGTTAAGTGGATTGATAGAAGTTGGGTTGGGGCATGGCTCTCTTCTGTAATGGAAGATGAGAAAAATTAGGAGTTTGTAAAGGCAGGGTCACTAAGTCCTTGAAACCGGCCTCACTTACATCGAGATTATGGAAATGTATCTGCCTGCTACCCTAACAACAACAAACAATCTGGCTTAATGATAATCAAATTGATTCAAGTGTTAGATCAGCGTACACACGACAGCTATATTACATAAATGTTAAAATACCTTAAAAGTTACGACTGAAAGTTAAATGTAACAAATTAGAACAATTATTAATACGGTGAAATCAAATTAATTAACACAAGCTTAAGGCTGAATATATAAAATTATAAAATATAATTAAGACAGTTGTTTACTACAATACTTGTTGATAAGTTTGACTAGAGCTTAAACGGTAATAGCCACATAAAAATTCCATAAAACAGCTTCCGGGGGCTTCTGGATCATTCTACATGAACTACTAAAAACAGCATTTCTTCGACTTGAAACTTATGGAAAGAGAGAGAGCCGTCTCAAAACCTAGCTGACTTGGTAGAAAAATTTAATAGTATTGATACAACATGACTGCTGTTATCTTAACAAATTTTTATCTAACCGCTGATATATTCTATTAAATTGTGCAATTTTACCAGAAAATGTCCTAATCATTATATAGTATTGCTAAAACGCAAAAGAAATAACCAACGATAACATTTAAATATAAAGAGGAATTACTTACAATTTAGCGAAAAGCGTTAGAATAAAATCTAGCGATCGTAGCAAAAGTCAAGCAGAAATGACATAGTAAAATTCCTTCCGTTCGCGTTTTCTTCCTGAAACTATGCAGTCGAAAAACCAATGACGGGGCGAATTTTACTTTGAATTATTATTTATAGAAAATACGTAAATAACGACTTGTAACACAGTTTGCAAGCAATATCAAGTAATGCCAGTATTAACGGTTTCTTAAATTAAGCAACACTTTGTACTCGTAAGTAATAAATGTCTTAACCTTGCACTCAGTAAATTAAAGTTTGTGAATACAAAAAAAATCAAAATTTCAGTGATTACACAATAGGTAAATAGAGCGCACCGTTATAACTTGACGGATAAGTACGAAAAAGAAGTTAATTGTGATAACAGGCATATATGTCTAGTCGTTCGTGTATACGACCGACACCACAACAAATCATTAAAGATAAAAAATAAGTACTTACTCAGTTTTTCAAACATACGAATAACGCCAATAACATACCCAAAACATCCCCTACAAACGCTAAAAATTAAGCTGACAAATATACAACCCTGCATCATAAACTTACTGCTAAAATTTTATTCGAAGATTAATACACCAAGTGCGCTAAACTACCAAAATATTTTATTTGATATCTAACAGATGTGCCACTAAATCTGTGTGGTTATTTGCCGCTGCAGAAGATATTGAAACGTTCAAGTTGCTGATCTGATAACATATAATTAGTACAATTTAATTCCTGCATCCGTGTATGCAGTATCCGTGACAAGGTCATTATCCAATCATTACAATTTTCTAAAGTAATGTATATTGAAAATGGTCAAAATTTATACAACGCGAGAAACCATACCACGGTTGTTTAACATAAATTTATTCCTACCACTTTCTTTATTTATGTTTACGGCTGATTTTGAAATGTGTAATTGACGTGCCGTAACACTTAATTAACGCTCTTAAAGTTTTACTGCAAGATAACGTATGTATATCATGTAAAGCATTGTAAACACACACAGTTTGTTACGAAAAATTTCTCGTGACTTTAATAGCGACGCTAAATTATAAAAAAAGTTAAGTAGCCGCCATAGCAAAATATTAGGGTGAGAGATACCGTTTAAATCTACCTGAAGCTGTAATAAAACAAATGACAGGACATAACTTGTAACATCTAGTATATTTATTTTATCACAGACAAAGGTTTATCGATTAAACGCTAGCGAGTAGGTCGGTACCACAGACAAAATATGAAATAAACCTTTGGTTGGGCAACACGTCGTACAACAAAGTGACCTTGTCAGTCTAACCTTTACACTGCGACGACAAATAAATTTACAGTTATAAATTTTACTCCGAATTTACAACTCTTGATAATGTAGAAAACCAGAGAGCAGCGTTTAATCTTATATTACATACAAAACAAAATTTTATTGTTAATTGTGACAATAACCCAACATGTACGTACAGTCGTGTGTACAACTGATTGTCAACGTAAAAAATGGAGGTAGAAAATAAATTTTTCACAGTTAAGTTTTTCTTCAAAACTAGAAGCAGTATTTTCTAAAATTTGCTAAAATATAACTAACCCATCATATGATGTTATGACAAGTAAATTTCATACATTATACGATTACTCAAAAACAATCAAATGCGCCAAGTTTCCCCCAAATTGAATGTAGTATTTTGGTAATTGTTTCCTGAAATACGGTGACAGTTGCATACAACCACTCGTAGGTGTAGATAGCGCTAACTACGGTGAGGTGAATCCACTTATTATCTCCACAGACCAAGTACACGTGTGGAGGTATGGAAACCCGCTACAGACAATTACGGAGGAATTAAATTAAACCACAAAAATAAAGAACAACATTCCAACATTACCGAAAACCAAAACACTTTTAACATAAGAAGTTGCACAAATACATTAATTACATCACGAGTAATTTGAAAAGACTATAAATGTGCATATGCAATAAATTGACAACAAACCATCCTCTTAGCTCATTAACCACTACATAACTAATAAATTATTGCTTTATAAAAATTTAGTTCAAAGATGTTTTTTGATAATTTTATTATTATAAAAAAATGTAATTAGAATATTAGGTATATACCCTAAACAAAAGTGAGAATAAAAGGAATTCTTAAATGGTAATTATTGTATAGATACTTTTATTGTTCAAAATGCATAAAAAGTGACCATGTCGGTCTACAAACAAATTTACTTTGTTAATTCAACTACAAAAATACGAATCGCGGAGATCTAGACAATCAAAGCGCTCCGTATAATAATACCTTGCACAATAAAACGATTGCATAATTAGTTGTGTGAACAACTTAACATATAAGTACAGTCGTTCTTACAATCGATTGACCACTAAAATACTAAGATTTTAAATAGGAAATATAATACTTACAATTAGTTTTCTTAAAAACATGCGACTAGTTAGCAACACTTTTTCAGCATTTTTATAAAAATATTTTTTTTAATTACATCTGCTTATTGTCTCCATGGACACGGAACACGTGTAGAGGTATGAAAACCCGCTACAAACAATTTGTTACGTGCATTAATTTTTGATGTAATACTCTGTATATTTATTACCTTCAAGTTAGATTTCTGTTTTTGACGCCCTCTGCCGAGTTTAGTTTATTCCATTTTCTGTCAAGGCGTCAAACATTTAACTACTAAAATCGTGCTAGTGATAAATGATTCAGAACCTTACAAGATCGGCGTTAATGAATATAAAATTCTAATTTGAGAACGCATTTAAAGTAGTTTATTTATCACAAGGTAAGCTTTTCTTATTAGTTTTAAGAATTCTTTGGTAATTTCCTTCTTAATTTGACAGCACGTCTAGGCACGTTTCGCCACGTTTTTGGCTGCAGGTTTCGATGCATTATCGATCGATGAAGGATTAATATCGACAAATATATTTACGAAACGATTATAATTCTGGAAGGCTTATGTTCAAACTAATAAAATGAAGTCTCGACAAGAACTTTTCTCCGAGATACTACTTCTGATGCGTCAGTCGATTGCGATAATAACCATTTACTAATTGCGAGAAACAGCATTTGATACATCGGGTTCTTATATCTAATTTCTTTTAGTATTAACAATTTTGTAGATTTTTACTTTTGTGAGTCATTGTGTTGACACGATTTGCTATTCATAATTATTTTAGGCCTATTTAACGAGGAAAAGTTTTCTTCGGGCAAGTACTGGATTGTAGGTAAGTTTTATTCAATTATTTTGTCGCTGTCAAAAAGTGTCACTCACGGAATTTTGCGTGTTTTAACATGTAGATTTTTTTCGCTTATCGACACCCTATGTGTAACTTATGTAATGTGTGTTGCTGATACTTTTGTGTTTATACGAACATTAGTGTAACAAAGATTACAATCCTGTAATTCGTTACAAGCTTGGACCTTCTGTCCTGATCGAAACAGAAGTTTCACTTATAAAAGATCTGGCGCCCTTTAAATATTATTTATTTGAATCTCCCTTATCTCCGACTGTGTGAGTTAACCGTGCAAAGTTTCTAAGACTTATAAGCTTGTAACAAATTTGGCGCCCAACGTGGTGCTCGATTTTGTATGTGCGATTGTATTTTCGTCTCGTTTTATTGATTCTTTTACCTTTCTTTGTCTTTAGTGGGTTTGATTTGCTTGAAGTTTTACTTGGTTTCTTTAGGTATTGCTGCAAGACTTCGGAGTTACTTCACTAGCTTTTACTTCTTTGTTTTTATTGCTGCGCTGCGCTTTGACTTTATCTTAGTAACTACTTACTTTTTTTAGTAGGATTTTTGGTCGGACACGTGTTGTCGGACTTTTGCTTTGATTTTTGGATTAACTTGACTACGTCGGTTAACCCTTTTTTGCTTATTAGATTAGTTACTTATTAGTGATACTACGTGTACTAACTGTTGTTTTGAATGTGTATTTAGTCGTACAGTTTTGCTTCACGATTAGATTAGTTTTTTTTAAAGATTTTGTTGTATTTTTGGAAAACGTGATTGGAGTTGTGCAACTATTTGGTTTTTGTTGTTGCTTTTTTTTTAGGAAAACTCGTCACTAAGATGGCTACTTGGCGGTTGGAAATAAATCGACTTAAGAAGCAGGAGCTTCAATATGAATTAATCTTTCGTGGATTTGATCCTACAGTGGTCGTTTCTACATTAAGATGTGCGGTGCGTAGTGCTTTACAGTTGGAAAAGGAAGCATCTTTTCGTATGAACACTGTTACTTCAGTTTTTGTGGATGATAAGGTAGCTGTCAAACAAGCTATTGGGGAACTACAAACGTTGGGAATTTTTCTTCTTCTATTTTCAAACGAGCTAGTATCTTATAGGTCCACATTAATCGTCGTTGTTTGAATATGTCGCCTGATGGGGAAGATAAAACAAAGTGGCCTCGTCAATTTGGACTTACGTTACAAACCCTACGTAATGAGTTCATAGCTAAAGAGAAGAAAGCTACCAAAACTACGTTGGTTTTTTTGCTAATTTACCTTCGTCTAGTCTTAAGCAGGTTTCGGTAAAGTCACTACTTTCGAATGGAAAAACACCGAAGAGAAATAAGATTCTTCGAATTCTGAGACTGAACTGGATGTATCGATTCAGAATACTTCTGCTCTTTCAAAGGCTACTGCTCCTAATGTGTCACTAGCTAAGCGGAACTTGACTTTTTCGGGTGAAGGTTTGTAAGACCTATAAACTTGTAACAAATTTGGCGCCCAACGTGGGCGCCGAAACTTAAAATTTGTTACAAGTTTATAGGTCTTACGAACTTTGCACTGCCAACTCACACAGTCGGAGATAAGGGAGGTTCAAATAAATAATATTTAAAGAGCGCCAGATCTTTTATGTGTAAAATATCTGTTTTGATCAAGACAGAAGGTCCAAGCTTGTAACGAATTTCAGGTTCGTAATCCTTGTTACACTGATGTTTGTGTAACTACAAAAAAAAGAAAGATATGTTACCATAAAGGAAAGATAAAATATGTATAACAACTATAATTTAATAATGTAGATTATTAACAACGAGCTCCAGAAATTTTGTAGTACATTCTAAATACATAAATGCCGGAAGTATCAGCAACACACAATACATAAGTTACACATAGGGTGTCGATAAGCGAAGAAAATCTATATGATAAATAACTATGGTTCACAGAATGCGATAACACAGAAATAATTACTCAAAATACTTAAATGGTATTGAAACAATTATTCTAATTGCGCAAGTTGAAACAAGCAAAACTCCGTGAGTGACTTTTTTTGACAGGGACAAAATAATTAAATAAAACTTACCCACAATCCAGTACTTGCCCGAAGGAAACGTTTTCTTTGTTGAGTAGGTCTAAAATAATTATTAATAGCTAATCATGTCAACACAATGACTCACAAAAGTAGAAATCTACAAAATTGTTAATACTAAAAAATTAGATATAGGAACCCGATGTATCGAATGCTGTTTTTCGCAATTAGTAAAAAGGTGGTAATCGACTGACGCATAAGAAGTAGTATCTCGGAGAAAGGTTTTTGTAAAGACTGCGTTTTTTTAGTTTGAACATAGGCCTTCCAGAATTCTAATCGCTTCGTGAAGGTATTTGTTGATATTAATCCCTCATTGATCGATAATGCATCAAAACATGCAGCCTAAAACGTGGCGGAACGTGGCTAGACGTGCTATCAAATTAAGAAGGAAATTACCAAAGAATTCTAAAAACTAATAAGGACAGCTTACCTTGTGATAAATAAACTAATTGAAATGCGTTCTCAAATTAGAATTTTATATTCATTAACGCCGATCTTGTAAGATTCAGAATCATTTATCACAAGCACGATTTTAAGTAGTTGACGGTTTAACGCCTTGACAGGAAATGGAATAAACTAAACTCGGCAGAGGGCGTCAGAAAACAGAAATCTAACTTGAAGGTAATGAATTTGCAGGGTATTACATCAAAAATTCATGCACGTAACAAATTACGGGAAAATTAAATTAGGCCACAAACATAAGAAACACATGTTTATAAAATCGTATTGTCGTTCGTGAACCCAAACAAACTGACGTTTCGCAAGACATAGCAGCTTGCATCTTCAGAGTGGTCGACATTTACCATTCTGAAGATGCAAGCTGCGGTCTAAGCCGAAAGTCGCTTATAATCATAAACATATGCTTACCCCAAAAACAGCGTTTCACTCAAATCTCACCGATAATCTATTATATATTTGCATGGATGTGAATAATTAACAATGAAAACTTTGTTGGGCATACACAACGCTAAATGATGTCCGTGTTATTCAAACTTTACCAGAAGAATATTGTATAAAATTTGATATTTTTTTCTTACCGATGTGAATAAATCTTATGCAGTTGACAGACAGTATACTAAAACACTTTTAGCGTAACAAATTTATTCTAATACTTCAAAAGTAAACGTTAATTAGTAAAATGTTGTTGTTTTATTGTAAGGTGTTTAACGATTTAAATGTTTCCATTTCTATTTCCTGTGTTCTTAATATACGAAATTCTAATTTAAAAAAAAACATAATATTATTCCATAATAAAAAGCTATAATTCAACGTTATGTATAGTACATTCAAAGGCTCACACAAAGTTCTTGAACCAACGCGATTACTAAAACAAAGTTAAAGTTGTCGCTTTCAATGCAACAACAGAAATACCCGCTGTCTTTGCGACTGTCGACAAATAATTTTTGATTTAAAATGTCGAAAGTCGTCGTCAAAAACAAAAGAGGAAAACGAACACAAAAGAAGTCCACTTGTGTCCAGCTAGGAAAACGTGTTTAAAAAACTATTTCTGACTTTACGTAAAAAAAGAAAATGCAAATTAAATACTTTATTGACGTTTTTTTTTACAAATACAAATAAAACAAAAACGTTTTTCAAATTGAGTAACAAGAAAGTTTTATCAAATAATAAATAAGGTAACAACAACAAACAGGTGGCTCTGACAACACGAAAACAAACAAATAAAAGAAAATTAATATATCTCAACCACAAATAAAAGACAGTTTATAGCACGTAAATGTGCACGTTTCGTTAAAATCACGAAAGCTCTTTAATTAAATTTCGAAATAAGATCGTGCGGTTTTTGAATAATTGAAATTAATTTAGTTGCTACTTAAAAGATAAAGACAATGATTGAAGTGGCTTTTCTATTTGCTCAAAAGCGGAAAAAATCGTTACTTTTCAAAATTAAGATAAGTGAAAAGATCGTTTTTCGATTGGTTTTTTCGCAACGTGACATTTTAATTGGATTGTACTTTTTGCAGTTCGCTCACGTAATGAAGAAACAATGTTTGTTCCTTAACTATGATTGTTTCTAACTGTCGTGATTTTTAGTAATTAAATCATTTTTTCAGTTAATTCTATTTGTTTTCTTAATATTTTTGTTTGTTTGTACAATAGTATATTTTATTAAACTAGAAGCTTTACTAAAAAACTTTAAAGCTATCAGCATAATATTTACCTGCCTGGCGCCCTATTTTTTCTTTTGATTTTGACTCAAAGTTAGTTGTTTTTTGTGTCTGTCAACAATTTGTCACAAGTTGTTAGTGTTTCACATATTTTTTTAATTGTGTTATATTTTTAGGAAAAATTGCTGGTAACCGACATTTGTAAAAATATGTGCAACGGGTGAATCATCCACGGCCAACTCACTTTTAGCGAGTAGGGTATGGGTAGATTTAATGAGACAGTTAAAGATATAAAGTATCAATATCCGTTTTAGACGCTTCGGAATTAGTCTTGTCCGGATAATACAAGATAGCGCTATAATTTGTAACCAAAAGATCTACAGAAACGCAGAAAGACAAATTAAAATAAAAAACTAATAATTCACATAGGATATCATAGTATAATTTACATATAAATAGTATAGTGAAGCCGGTTCTGATTCAAAATTTTCCGCGCTTTTTTAAAAATTTGAATTTTATGTAAGTTCGGGAAAGATCGGGCAGGATCGGAGTTTCTTCGTATACGTTCGTGTGCGCACGCAATTTTCAAATTTGAATTTAGTGTAAGTTTGGGTAAGTTTGTAATCGGATGAGATTGAGCAAGTTTGAGTTTCGGAAAGGGGTGTGGGGTAGTAACCACATTTTCCGGGCATTTTTAAATATTTGAAATCGAAATATTAAAAGTAAAAAAAAATTTGTAATTTGACACCAGAAATCGGTTTGTTGAAGCGGCTTAAAAATCAGTTATTGTTGTTTCTAATTTATTTTTTTTTATTGCCAGTACTAAGCTTAATAAATTAATTTCCTAATCTGTTTGGCGCTTCAACAATCCGATTTCTAGTGTCAAATTACAAATTTGGGTGTTGATTTTCAATATTCCGGTTTCAAATTACAGCTTTTGAACTAATAAAACAAACCGATGTACTTTTGACCAAACAAATTGATAGATAAGCGCTGTTAGAGCTGTGGTTAATAGGCGTTGTTAATTATAATTTGTCTAAAGCAGGAAGTGAAAACTGCTTTAACAAACCGATTAACCGTCCAAAAACCATACAAATGACAATCCGACTAGCTGTTTGCAAAGCGGTTTGTAAAACGGTTTGCAAAGCTGTTTGTAAAGTGGTTTGTAAAGCGGCCGGTTTGCAAGGTGATTTGTAAAACGGTTTGCAAATTCAAAGCACCCAAAATTACACAAAATTTAAATATTTTAAAATGCGTGGAAAATGTGGTTACAACCCCCTACCCTTTTCCGAAACTCAAACTTGCCCGATCCCATCCGATTACGAACTTACCAGAACTTACACGAAATTCAAATTTGAAAATAGTGCGCGCACACGAACGTATACGAAAAACCTCGATCTTGCCCGATCTTTCCCGAACTTACACAAACTTTTTAAAAACGCCCGGGAAAATGTGAGTCGGAACCGGCCTCACTATACTACTTATATAAAATAAGCAATATATGCAGCGATGTGAGTTAAGAAAGAATTATCACACAAACTACTTTTTATAGGTAGTATAGTTAGCACTCAAAGCATAGATAAAATATATACTTGGTGACAGAAAAACGGCAACATTAAGAAAGCGTTAGAATTTTTGAACCAAACTTAGCAGAAATGTTTAACTAGTCAAAAGTAGTAATTAATTAGCATTTTAAAGAAATTAAACAAAAAATAAAAGCATTTTTTTTTAAATAATGTGTTGGACCACCTCTATTAGTTTCACACTACCGCACACTTGTTGACATGGATTCCACCAGGTCGTCGATTTCTTTCTGAGGTATTGCATTCCAGGCAATCGGAGAGCTTTTAGTATCTGTGGAGAATTGACTAATTGCTTGAGTCTTCTACCTATTATGCCCCACACATGCTCGAAAAGTCGAGAGATCTGGGTGGCCACGGCAAAATATTGACAATAACCACTTTGAAGCGCTCTATAAAATGCTTTGCAATGTGGAGACGGGCATTATCCTGTTGGGAAATCGGGTCTTTAAACTTCTGGAGAAATGGAAGGATATAGGGTTCTACCACTTCATCAAAATGTCGGTGAGAGTTGATATTGACTCGGATTAATGTTAACTGCGATCTGCTTCCATAATCAATAGCATCCAATGCCATAATCCTCACAGTGTGGTAAACATGCGGCTCTCCAGACGTTCTCCACGTCTACGTCTGACCATCATGCGACTATCGTGCATTCTCAAGCAAAATCCGGATTTGTCAGTGAAGCTCATCGATGCCATTTCACGTCCTAATCCAGTCGAAAAGTACACCACTCCAAACGTTGCTGTCGATGACAAGCAGTCAGCAAAAGCACAAAATGTGATCGATGGAACTGCAATCCAAAAGCTTTAATTTGACGGTAAACTGTACAAAGGGTTACAATGTGTCCTTTGTTTTGAAACCATTGATCGGTTATTAATCTTGTTACGAGAATCGGTCTCTTAATGCCAATAATCAAATATAGCGGTCCCGGACCACATTTGTTTGTCTTGACCGTCTACTTCCTTGTCTACGAAATATACCCCATAATTTCGATTGTCAAAAATTTCCAAAAAAATAAATAGCAAAAAAATTAAAGTTACTCATATTTGATACTCGTTCCTGTCTAGATCTAGAAAGATTGGTATACACGAATCCAGATTACATTACAATGGTATTACAAGATCGTTTACAGGCAAATGTTTTATTTTATCTTAGAAGAAATACAATCTAAAATTATTCAATCAACTACACAGGTTTTAGCTAAAACAAAAAATCACACTTAATTTAAAGATGATTGTTTTAGAATTACTGACAAAGCTTCATGGCTTTACAAAAACCAAATGTAATAATTTTTTTTTCTGATAGAAACAAAAATTCAATTAATCATTCTAACAAAGTCTTGATTTTCAATTTTCATAATATATATATATATACACCAAGATTTAAGAGTGTCAACTTTTGCCGTCCACAAAAATTCTTATCACCCATTAAAAGAAACTAGTTTAATTACAAGGCTTGTTACAAGAATCTCGTAACTTAAACGGCAGCGACTAACTCAGTTTGGTTCGGTGATTAGGTCGTAAAGTTTAGTGTGCTAAATTATAAAACAAGTTGACAAAACGTCGGAACTAAAAAATTATGGTGGGAGATACCGTTTGAATTTACCCAAAGCTGTAAGAGAACAAATGACAAAACACAGGTTGTAACAACGAGTATATTTATTTATCACAGACAGAGAAGTTTGTAGAGAGAAGATAAATTTATATAGGTGCGATCAATACATATGATTTATACGATTACTGAAAGAAAAAAATAATTTCGTTATTTCGGTAAGTGGGCTCCTAATACGTTTAAAATTATCTGAGTTTAGCAAACATTTTGACATCTTCAAACAACGTGGTGTAACGTCATCATAAAAATTTTTCTAACAAACGCAGCGGGTTTTAATATCTCCACCTTAATGGAACGACATGTGGTTATCCAGAAAGCGCTAACGACCATACGAGAAAATTAAAGTAAATCATTATAACATAGAGAAATGCTTACCCCAGAAAAATTTCATAAAACAGCAAAAACACTACACCTATCTGTACCATGGATGAGAGTAAATAATTTGAAGTGAAAACTTCGCCGGACGCCAAAATTATGCTTTAACAATTGTGACTGAAGACATTATCTTGAGACAATTCAATTCCTAAAAGGATTACAAGCAATTGGTCTACTACGAACAAAGCAACTGACGTCCAACTACATAGTGTTTGTGTTATGGCGCATGTATTTATATCAGATCTGTTGATTCATAACACAACACGTTTCTTATTTTGTGCGGCAAGACCAAGGTGACGCTGTTTGGGTAAGAACTTAAATCTGTGCTAGGTTGAAGCGTGATCACTTACCACTAACTTAATCATCCCAAAGAAAGTAGCGATAGTTCAGACCTTTGGGGAGTGGGTCGTAGATGTGTAACTAATAGGATTCAGATTGATTTTGGATGTGCCAATTATAATTTAATTGAAAGAGCGTCAAAACAAGAGAATTATACACGACAGATGCTTGTTTTTACCTGGCAACGCTTATAGTACATACATTGATTAACACAAGTCTATCAACGAGTATAATTATTTCAACGACAGTATAAAAAAATAAAAAACAAGTGGTATAAGAAATATAAACTAGTCGTTTGCCATCAATATCGCAGTACAACTAGTAATACAAAACTCTTAACTTCGTACACACAAACAGCAAATGGTTTAAAATTACATTCAATAAATTAACGTTGACGAATACAACAAAACTGTCCATCATCACGAAGTTGTAATGATTTTACAGCAATGAAACAAAACGCACCGTTTAAAACTTGTTACATGAATGCAAAAAAGTTGCGTACGTCAGTCGTGATGACAAGCGTATGTGTCAGATCCTACGTGCATACGACCAACTTCAAAGGAAATAATTATATATATGAAACATGGTACTTTTTGATATGCGATTAGCTAATGGCACATCCAACACAATACTTTTAGAATTTCTAAAAAATAAGCTGATATACATGTTACCACAAATAAGATGCTAAGAGTTTCATACGCTGATTAAAACCAAAGTGTGCTGAGCATCTTGAAGTTGTTTTAGGTATACCTACAGGTGTGCTCCCAATGCGTCTTGTTTCTTTGTCACAGCCAGCGTAAATAATTTAAGATACTTAAAATGTACAAATCCTTGAGCATGGCGTTAACATACGTGTTGTTTGTTTGACATTGGAAACGGAAAATAATACTCAGTAACATACCATTCTTAGATGACACTTACTATTGGGCAACGTTCATACAGTACAAAAACTATACCAAAATATTTTTAAGACAACAACGGTTATAAAGTATTTTATTGTTTCTAAAATTAGTAGTCGTATTATTAGCCAAACTTTGAAAGCAGGTTATAAAGGTTTTGAATCTCCACATTTCATCTTGTTGTTTATGTTCTGATTCTCCGATGAATATTTCAAGCATCTTAAGCAAGGTCAGTCATTAAAACGTTCTTTATTCTTAATAAGTCTCAATTCGTTTTAAGAATCTACCATCAAATAAACAAAGCGCTAAACAGCAACGATCTGCGGTGTAGCCCTTTATTTTGTTACAAGAATTTTCTCATAACTTAACTGCTGGCGACTAAATCCGTTGAATCGGCAAGCGGATTGCAGATCTCGATGTGTTAGCTATAACGTAAAATTAAAAAGGCGCCAAAACGGTTAGAAACTAGAACTGAAGACTCGGTTTAAATCTATCTATCACTAAAATAAAACACATGACAAAACATTGGTTATAACGACAAATATCTTTATTTTTAACGAGACAAAAAAAGGTTAAAAATTGTAAGCGAGGCAGAATTATATATATACGAGTAGTAACAATGAATAATTGCATACATATTACAGTTATAGCGTTGATACAAGTTCTAAACGGTAGGCAACACTCCACACATACAGTTATCGTAGTACAGTATAACAAAATCAGTCAATATGTATTCTCAGAGTTAAACGTCGGTTTAATGCGAAACTAGTAAAAGCGCTACTTGAAGCAAATTGCAGCGTAAATTAAAACCGTACCAACAAAAATCTGCGTGCGTTAATTGTGATATCTATATCTAAGTCGCACGTATTTTACGTTCAACAAATACACAAATTAAGCAACAAAAAAAAAGTACTCACGATTGTTCGAGACATGCGAATAGTTATCTGTACGCTTCAATCAAAAATCGCTAACAAAAATAAAGTAATAATTAGATATAGGATGGTATCACAAGTAAGTTGCGTGTTGACAAACAATAAATTATAATCAAATGCGTCTAGTATCCGAATGATTTTTACTATTTCTATCGCAGGTGTACTTCCAAGGTTATTCGAAAATCACATAAAATATAACAAAAACTTATCCCCAGATTATGTTTCGGAAGTGGTTTAATTAACCAATAGCTCCTTTAGTACGTACTTGTAGTTATAGTTTCTAGCGGAAGGTAATGGATTGACATGAATCACTCCAAATTGGCCAACACGTGGCGGTATCTTAAATCGCTATCACAATTACGGGAAAATCAAAGTAAATCACAAAAATATAAATCAATGCTTACCTCAGGAAGGTTTTTACAATAGCAACGAAAATACTACACCCGTTTATAACACGGATGAATGTGAAAATTTAGAAGTGTAAACTTCGCTGAGCACTTACATTAGATCATATATGCGAAACGTGCCAATATCACCAAAAAAATTGTTTTTCTCTCTAGAAAAATTTTAGCTGTCAAGAAGCAATCTCTTCCAAGCGCATCGCTCTGAATGTATCAAAAAGATGGCAAAACTTATACGGTACAAAAACCACACTTTTAACATAATCTTCTTTGGATACTCGTGTTGCCGCCGCGTCACGTTAAACGAATCGTTGTCGCAGTTTCTTCCAGTAACGTAGATTCTTCTACTTTCTTGATACCATTTGTTTATAGCTGCGGATTTTCGGCCAGTATCTCAATACATCATCAATTTGATTGCCGTACTTGGTAAAAAAAACTCACATTACGTTGGTCTCCCCGGTCATCTCCTTTTACAATCTTTAACTTTTAACTTTTGCTGAGTTACCATGGAGGTACAATTTAAACATTTTCAAACAATGTTTGTTTTTGTCTAGGAAAAAAATTACTTCTAAAACTGTTCTCTGTTATTTTAATTTTATTTAAATTAAAACTTTTGTTAGTAACAAAATTGATGTAATTTAATTTTGTTCTTAAATATGTTTACGTACAGTAATAAATATTAAACTACTGTATGCGTGGAAATATTTCGAGTTGAAAGTCTCATCGGGTTAGATAATTACCTAACCACAACGAAAAAATGTTTTTTTTTACCCCGAATAATTCCATCCGTCAAAAAACCCCAACTGTCAGCCACCATTCTTGATATAGCAAAAAGTTGGCGTTTTGGGACAAATCTTATACGGTACAAAAATTACACCGATACACTTAACATAGCAAATAAGTCGCCGTTCTAGTTTCTTCCGCTGGTGTAAGTTCCTCTTCTACCTTGTTAGTGTTGGTTTAGCGTTTGCAATGACAGCGGGTTCTTCAGCGCATTGCTTAATTTTTAGCATTTAGAAAAAAAACGCATTGCGTTTGTCATGCCACACTCCAACGCACACACTCCAGTCACTGCCTTCCAATTTAACAATTTAAAAAAATGTTTGTTTTTGTTCTAGAAAAGATTCGTTTTGAGCTTGTACCGTAGTTTCCCGTTACTATAATTTTACCTAAATTTTAGGATTTTTTTGTTCGTATATTTTACGTAAATTTATTATCACCGCATAATTTTAATTATTTGTATTAATGCTTTTAGCTTTACGTGATTAAAAGGCAAAAATAACAATAACAAAAATGTTACAGTAAAAACATAAACTTTACAGCTGAATTGTTACTAATCCACAGTAGCAAAAGACGACGGTAGCTCAACGTTTCGGAGAGTAGGGTGTGAATATAGTGATTAAAAGAATTCAGTTTGTCTTCCATGTGTTAAAAGGCGCCAAAACGGGAAGAAAAAACTCCAGGTGCTCGTTGTCACATGACAATACTTAAGGTAAAAATACGCATTGAACAACTGTTTGCAAAGCATAAATACAATAATTATAGTAATATCAAATTCTTAAGTTATGTAACACCTCGTACAAGTAGGCGATTAAATACGATAATAAAATTAAACTTACTTAACTAAATTAAGTGATAACAAAAAATAAACAGAACGATTACAAATATAAAGTGTAGGAAAATTAAGAAACAAAGCACACCGGTAATAATTTGACAGATAAAAAGTTTGCGTAAGCTACTTGTGACAGCATGCGTATATTTTGTCACGAAAAAAGGTTGAAGTACAAAACGAGGATACTTACTCTGCTTTAAACTTGCGATTAACGCTAACGACATACTAAAACATCTCCCTAAAACCCAGGAAACTAAAATAATAAATATACCATCGTGGTATCATAAATAGGCTGCAAAAATGTCATCTAAAGTTTTCAAATGTGTAATTAATATTTAACAAATTTGTCCCAAGTCTTCATGATCGTTTGCTCCAGAATATTTAAATGTTAGATTAAACTTTTCTAGCTGATACGATTTCATTGAATAAATAACGATTTAATACAGGAATCTTTGAATGTCTCAGTTATGGACTATTAGAAGAAGTAATTAGACAGTAATTATAAATTTCCTAAGTTAATACGTAACGATATCAAAAAAAGCTGTTAGGATAAAACAAAATTCAATCTTGCTATAGAATAAAAATGTATTTTTACTTCTGCGATTCTTTCACATACAACCATCAAAATCATACTTAATTTACATCAATATTGCGGATGTTTCAAGATTTGAGTATCATGGAGTATTTTGCTAGTGCTGTTTTTTTAACGATAACAAAAACGTAAATAACCAGCAAATCCAAAGTTATAGACAAAGTTTGGTACTTCCTGATATGCGATTAGCTAATGGCACATCCAACAGAATACCCCTAAAATTTCTAAAAATTATGCTGATATATATACATGTTACCACAAATAAGTTTCATACGCTGATTAAAACCAAAGTGCGCTGAGCTTTTTGAAGTTGTTTTAGGTATATCTATAAGTGTGCTTCTAACGCGTCGTGATTCTTTGTCACAGCATCAAAAATCTAAACATTGGTTTCAACTGTCCATTTAACGTAGGTTAACATAATACGAATACGGCGTAGTTCTTGTATTCAGTGTATGACTTATTTTTCAGTCATTTGAATTTTGTAGGGTAATAAACCCATGCGAGTGTCTCAATTTTTCCAGCTAATCTATAACAAGTAACACATATAGAGTCGCAATTTAGTTACCCATTGCCAACGTGCATGATCTAAGACACTTAAAATGTAGAAATCCTTGAACATGACGTTAACACACGTGTTGTTTGTTTGACATTGGAAACAGTAAATAATACTCAGTAACATACCATTCTTAGATGACACTTACTACTGGGCAACGTTCATACAGCACAAAAACTATACCAAGATGTTTTTAACACAACAACGCTTATAAAGTATGTTATTGTTTCTAAAATAGCACTTCGTGCAGCCGTATTATTAGCCAAACTTTCAAAGCAGGTTATAAAGGTTTTGAATCTCCACATTTCATCTTGTTGTGTATGTTCTGATTTTCCAATGGATATTTCAAGCATCAAGGGTAGTCATTAAAACGTTTTTTGTCCTTAATAAGTCTCAATTCGTTTTTAGATGCCGACGGCATCATTCCTGTTAGAAGCAGATTCCAAAATTCTCAAGTTACTTTTAATATAGGGATATTGCTTAGCCAAACCAAAGGTTATCAGAAAGTATGCCAGAATGCTTTATGCAGATCCTCAATTACTTCTTTTTTCATTTTTAAATAGATTTTGAACTACTTTAAAACGCTGCTATGTAAAGCAGGTAGTACATAAATGCTCAAAATGCTTTATTTTTTCTTCCAAAACAGTCAGCCAACTTCGGGGGTAAACCGTTTCTAAACAAAGATTGGAAAGGTCGACATTCAAAAACTTCTAAATGTTGTATCAATTTTTTGAACGTTATTGATTGAAAAGCAAAAACAACTAAATTAAGTTTATTAACACAAACTATGCCAAATATTAAAATACATTTAAGATTATAAATAAAAAACTTTAACAACTTTTTTGTTATTTCAATGCGTTTGGAAATTATTGCTAAAACGATTGGCGCCCAACGTGGGGCGTGTGGTATGTACATTAAAAAATTTATCTACAAAATTGCATTTGCCAAAATACTCTTTTGAACAAAACATTTAATTATAAAGTTTGTGATTTAACGTTACGTGTAGCCGTAGATTAAAACAGACTTTGTTTTAGTGCCAACTTATTCCAACCAAAATCCACAATCCTAAATTTATTATATAATGCCATTATTTGCGTGATAAATTGTATAATTAATAAAAAACTTATTAGTCACAGTACAGGTAGAAGAAGTAGAAGAATTCCTAAAACGTAGAAATAAAAGTAAAACAATGTCACACAATGTTGCCAACTTTAAATTTCTAATACCTTATTTTTTTAAATAAAATGTAAATGTACCGCAGTACTTAGTAATGACTGTATGACCACTTTAGAATGTTAGTTTACTGTTTTACGTATTTAAACATAGACACATAGATTCAAAACTTTTTTGCGTAAATAATAGTCATTGTTGCGATATCACTGGAGAGCATGGAGAGACTAGTTAACCTTTTCATTTCACCTGCCGTGCTAACTACACAAATAGTTAAAGCAAATCTTAGATGCTAGTTTTTACACCCCGTTAGCCGTCATATGGTAAGCGCAATAACTTCTATTATACCTACCGCAGGTATTACGACTTAATCTTTTGTAAAAAGTCGACAGTTTAGTGCCTTACACGGTTTAGCTTATATCTGATTCCATGATTTTGGTCGACTTTAGCTAGTTTGGACCTTGACCAGCAGCTTTATCACGCTCACTTTAAAGGGTAGCAATACACGTTAAATTTTGCTACGGTCTACCACTTCTAGGCATAAAGCTTTTTCAACTTTCCTGGTAGCAGAAATTGCATCTAGAAAAAACCATTGTACTTTCGCATTTCTAAAAATGAGCGGAGGTAGCTGTAATTGTTTTAATCCTCCTTATTAATTTTGTTTTTTTTAGGGATTTTGTTTGTCGTTTTTGAAAACCCAAGTTTTGAGTTCTACCCAAAAGCGTTTTTGTTTCAGTTGCAATTTTGTAACTCATTCCCCGAGCCTTATAGTTGCACGATAGAATAAATTGACGTTTAATGTGCTTAAGTCTAGTACTCAAACTTTAAGAATCTACCATTAAATAAATTGAACGCCAAATAGCAACTATCTGCCGTGTAGCCCTTAATTTTGTTATAAGAATTTTCTCGTAACTTAATTGCTGGCGACTAATTCCGTTGAATCGGCAAGCGGATCGCAGGTCTCGATGTGTTAGTTTTAACGTAAGATTAAAAAACCGCCAAAACGGTTAAAAACTAGAACGGAAGACTCAGTTTAAATCTATCTAACATTGAAATAAAACACATGACAAAACACTGGTTATAACGACAAATATCTTAATTTTTAACGAGAGAAAAAGAGGTTAAAAAAATGTAAGCAAGGCAGAATTATATATATAGTAATAATGAATAGTTGCATACATATTACAGTTATAGCGTTGATACAAGTCCTAAACGGTAGGCAGCACTCCACACATACAGTTATCGAAGTACAGTATAACAAAATCAGATAATATGTATTCTCAGAGTTAAACGTCGATTTAATGCGAAACTAGTAAAATCGCCACTCGAAGCAAATCGCAGCGTACATTGAAACCGTACAAACAAAAATCTGCGTGCGTTAATTGTGATAATATCTATATCTAAATCGTACGTAGTTTACGTTCAACAAATACACAAATAAATAACAAAAAAAGTACTCAGGATTGTCCAAAACATGCGAATAGTTATCTGTATGCTTCAATCATTATCAAAAATCGCTAAGAAAAATAAAGTAATAATTAGGTATAGGATGGTATCACAAGTAAGTTGCGTGTCGACAAACAATAAATTGTAATCAAATGCGTCAAGTATCCGAGTGATTTTTACTATTTCTATCGCAGGTGTGCTTCCAAGGTTATTCGAACACCACAAGAAATATAACATTATGATTATGTTTCGGAAGTGGTTTAATTAACCAATAGCTCTTTCAGTACGTACTTCTAGTTATATTTTCTAGCGAAAGGTAATGGATTGGCCAACACGTGGCGGTATCTCAAATCGCCATCACAATTACGGGAAAATCAAAGTAAATCACAAAAATATAAATCAATGCTTACCCCAGAAAGGTTTTTACAACAACAGCGAAAATACTACACTCATTTATAACACAGATAGGTACCCAGTAAACACAAAATTGATAATGTTTAGTAACAGTTTCAAAACAAAAAATTTATGATTCACTCTTCTTTAAAACATAAAAGAAACCTAACTGCAATAAAATAGCTATAAGTCCATCGCTGTTTCACTTATTTGAATCAGTATAGTTTCGGTATTTTAAATTCAAATCTGTTGCAAACTAAATGTTGCATTCGGTTTACGTTTTAAAAGCTTCGTTCTTGAACTGATACTAAATGATCGATACATGTATGATTTTTTTGTTTCAATAATGAACTAAAACAATTCTTTCAATAATATAATTATACATTTTCGAATGCACTTTTCAAATTTTATTGCACAATAAATATTTTTAAATACAATATCACATTGAGTTTTTTACATATTGCAACTTTCCTAGATGTGGTCTTTTCACGGAAGCTTCGAAAACTGCATCAGTTACTGTTGGGTAGCAACTTTTAACCGCATCTGTAACATAGAAATAAATATTTCATTTATATACATACATAATCATATAGTTACACAAAATTAATTACATTTTTTTAATCAAAAACAACACAAACTTAATATAAATATCACTTTAGCAATCATTAGAAAGTTATAAAAACACTATGAATACCTTTAGCTGTACATAATCGTATAGAAAACTTGAAGAATTGAACTGTAATTATAAATCATCAGATTTACGCAATAATCTACCTTAACGCAACCATGTGTGTTAATTTATATTTTTTTCATACAAATTAAAACATGATACATAAAGAACAGAAATGATAATAATATCGATTACATTTATGGATTATAATAAAATGTTTCGACTTACCGTTTATTGTTCCATTTCGTAATTGTACACACAGCATCACTTATCAGACTACAACCGAACAAGTGAAAAGATATCAATTTGCAGCGCAAGCGTTGACGACAGTAATCAAAAGTATAGCAACGACTAATGCTGACTAATCACAAAGTATTCGTTTTTCCTAGAACGATTCCACTGTTTTGAAAATAATTCAATCTTATGTAATCGATCTTTAACCAATTCTAGTTATTCAAAAAATATTCGGTTTTAATAAATCAGTTTTTAGACGGTTGCTGATTATGGGAAAAGAATTGCAAGTACTGAAACGGTCAGTTACATGTAAATGATATACAAATGAAACTAACACGAAACAACGTAATGAAACAATTGTTTTAATTTTGTGACTGTAACAGTTTCAATCCGTGTTTACTGGGTATGAAAATTAAAAAGTGAAAACTTCGCTGGACACTTACGTCAGATCATATATGCGAAATGTACCATTATCACCGGAAAAATTGTTTTTCTCTATTGAAAAATTTTAGCTGTTAAGAAGCAACTATTTCACCGCGCATCGCTTTGTATGTAGCAAAAAGTAGACAAAACGAATACGGTACGAAAATCATACCAAGACACTTTTAACATAACATTTTTTTCGGATACTCGTGTTGCTGTCGCGCTACGTTAAACGAGTCGTTGTCGCAGTTTCTTTCAGTAACGTAGATTCTTCTGCTACTTCCATACTGTTTGTTTGTGGCAGCAAATTTTCGGCCAGTACCTTCAATACATTGCTTAACTTTTAACGTGCGATCGCCGTACTTAGTAAAAAAATCTGACATTGCGTTTGGTTGTTTTTGTCACGTCATATTCAAACGCACACTTTTCGGCTTTTTCTTTTACAATATCTAACTTTTAACTTTAAACTGACAATTTCCGTTGAGTTACCATAGCAGTAAATATTCAGAAAATGTATGTCTTTGTATAGGAAAAAATTAGTTTCTAAAGTAGTTCTGTTACTTTTACTTTATTTAAATTAAAAAAAAATTGTTAGTAACAAAATTGATCTTAAATAGCTAAATGAAGTTTATTAACAAAAACAATAACTAAGATTAAAATACATTTAACATTATAAACAGAAAATTTTAGCAATTTTTTCTTATTTTAGTAGATTTAGAAATTATTGCTAATACAATTGGCGCCCAACGTAGAGTGTGGGGTACATTAAAAAATCTTTGCTTGAGATTCCGTGTGATCTACATAAATACTAAACCACATCTTAGTTTCTGATTTTTGTATCTCAGTTTTCGTTACACAGTAAACGTAGTTTTTCCTCCTGCAACTATTACGTCCCAGTCCTTTGTAAGACGTCGGCAATTCAGTATTTAACACAAATTACCTTATCTATTCTGATGCCCTGTTTCTGGTTAGACCTAGCCAGTTTAGCACTTCGACCGGCTGTTGGTTTGCAACTCATCCTTTACTGATGACCTACCGAGTTTTGTTCATCGTGAGGTATAACAAACATTTTTCGTTCTCTGTTCCCTTCTACAGAGCGTGTTTTGACCAAAATAAAAATTATCCTGTAAGATGGTACCTCCGCTCGCATCCGCTTTGCGTGTACAAGGAGTGCTTAAACACAATCTCTTCTGACAAAATAAGTTGATGTTCAACATGTGTCTCTAAGCCCCCAAAAGTCTAGCATCTCCCTTAGATGCTTGTGTTGTTGCTGCGTCACGTTGAACGTGTTACAAGAATTTTCTCGTTACTCAAATGCTGGCGACTAACTCAGTTGAATTGGCAGGCAGGTCCAAAGTCTCGAGATGCTAATTATAACGTAAGATTAAAAACGCGCCAAAATAGTAAGAAACTAGAATGGAAGACATTGTTTAGGTCTATCCAAGACTGAAAGCGAATAAATGACAGCACACAGGTAACAAATATATTTTTATATTATTACAGAAAAAGAGATTAGAAAAGAAAAGCCAGGTAGATTTATATAAGGGCGATCAATTGCTAGTATTTAAGTACAGATCACAGACGATAAGTGTTGATGCAAGCCTCCTTGGGTTGGGCAACACGTTGTACATAAAATTAAACTTGTCGACCTAACTTTTACATTCTAAAAGAACAAATTTTCACTGGTAAATATAATACAAATATGCAATGTTTCAATAATTAAGAGAATCTAAGCGCACTTTTTAATACTATGTTTATGTTACACACCAAAAAAAGTTTTGTAGTTAATTGTAACAGCAACCTGATGTATACGTGCATCGTGCGTGCAAACGACTGACAACGTAAACAAAAAAAATTATAATAAAAGATACAATACTTACAATTATTTTTTTTTGAGTATGCGACTAGCTTGCGGCACGTTTTTTACATTTTTCTAAAATTTGCTGATATAAACAGTCACATACATATGGCGTTATTACAAATAAGTTTTCTTTAGTTTATACGATCTATGAAAAAAAGCCAGTGTTCTTTTCAATACGGTTATAATTGTAGTAATTAATTAAAGGTTTTGATATCTTTAATCAACGTAGGTGCAACACTCCTTTTATTACATCGTAGATTGTGACGTCATCATAGGAATTTTCTTAATATGAACTAACAGGTGCTTTAGCATTAAGAGAATATGTGTGGGTATCCAAAATTGCTAATGACAATTACGAGAAAATCAAATTAAATAACAAAAATTAATTCTTACCCTTTAAAGATTATTACACACATTTATAACGTGGTTGCGTAGAAATATTTAGAGAGGATTACCGTACCACAGTATATGGGCTTTTCCCCGGATAATTCTATCCGCCAAAAAGACCAATTGACAGCAACCACTCTCGATGTGGAGAAAAGTGGACGTTCCGGGACAAAACTTATACGGTACGAAAGTCACACACGCCGTTGCAGTTTCTTCCGCTGACGTGGGTTTCTCTGCTTCCTCGTTAGTGTTTGTTTAGCGTTTTATGGCAGCTGGTTTTTGACGAGTATCTACTTCATTTCTAGTATTTTAAAAAAACTGGAATTGCGTTTGTCACGCCACATTCTAACGCACACTCCTCGGTCATTTCCTTTTTTTGTTAGGTTGCTATAGTTATATGTTTTACGTGAATTTTTTATCGCCGCATAATTTTAATTATTTTTAATGTATTGTGTTTAGCTCTTTGTGAATGAAAGGCAAAAATACCAATAACAAAAATGTTA
The DNA here is from genome assembly GCA_035610365.1 of Aquatica leii. Classification (NCBI taxonomy): domain Eukaryota; kingdom Metazoa; phylum Arthropoda; class Insecta; order Coleoptera; family Lampyridae; genus Aquatica; species Aquatica leii. The sequence continues at coordinate 15,789,797 of CM069438.1, forward strand.
CGGTAAAACATAAACTCTACACTCGTACACAGTAACAAAACACGACGGTAGCTCAAAGTTACGGAGAGTAGGGTATGAATATAAAATTACTAGAATTTAGGCTGCCTTCACTGTGTTAAAAAGACGCCAAAACAAAAAAAAACCCTAGATGCTCGTTTTCATCTGACAACACTTAAGGTAAACAAATCGAATACAACTAACCCAATAGAATGTACATTTATTTCAACGGTAACACTTAAAAACACAAAAAAACGCATTGAACAACTGTTCGCAATGCAATATTACAATAATTTTAGTAATATCGAATTCTTAGGTTATGCAACACCTTGTACGAGTAGATAATTATGGTAATAATAATAAATTTAGTTAATTAAACTAAGTAATAACAAAAAATTAATTGAACGATTACAAATCTAAAGCAAACTAATAAGCAAACCAAACGTAAGCTACTTGTGACAGCATGCGTATATTTAGTCATTCAGAAAAAGGTTTAAGTACAGAACGAGCATACTTACTCGGTTTCAAGCATGCGATTAGCGCTAACAACATACCAAAACATCTCCCTAAAACCCAAGAAATTAAAATAATAAATATACCGTCGTGGTATTATGAATAGGCAGCAAAAATTTTATCTAAAGTTTCCAAATGTGTAATTAATATTTAACAAATGTGTCTCAAGTTTTCATGATTGTTTGCCCCAGAAGAGAATATTTAAATGTTGGATTCAACTTTTCTAGCTGACATGATTGCATTGAATAAATAACGACTTAATACAGGAATCTTTGCATGTCTCAGTTATCGACTATTGGAAGAAGTAATTAAATTGTATTTATAAATTTTCTAAATGAATACGTGACGGTATCAAAAAAGGATAAAACAAAATTCAATCTTGCAATAGAATAAAAATGTATGTTTACCTCAGTGATTTTTTCACATACAACCATTAAAATCATAATTAATTTACAAACGTAATAATGCGGATGTTCTAAGATTTGAGTATCACTGAGTATTATGCTAGCACGTGTCGCTTTTTTAACGTTAACAAAAACAGAAATAACGAGCAATAGACAAAGCTTGCAACCGGGCAAAATTTATACAGCGCAAGAAACCATCACAAGATTTTTTAACATAACAAAGAATAAAATATGTTTAACATTATAAATAGAAAATTATAGCAATTTTTTGTTATTTAAATGCGTTCGAAAATTACAGCAAAAACATTTAGCGCCCAACGTGGGGCGTTGGGTACATTAAAAAATTGTTACCAAATCAAGTTTGTGGTTTAACGTTACGTGTAGCCGTTGCATCGCATTGTATGCAAAAAAGTGCTTTGATTGAACATTGACAGATTTATTGTGTTACGTTACGTAACAATTATTTTAATTATTTATTAATTAATTTAATAAAATATTAATTTGTTTTCCATATTTTTAAGCACGCTTTAATTCGATTTTATTTTGCAAATTCAGTTAACTAACACAAGGTTTTGCAACTCTCCCTAATTACGGTTATCCATCTTCGTACTACCTAATCTCTTATTAAATAAAGACAAAGCTAAGCAATCAATAAAAGTAATTTTCATCGTCTAAACACGCACTTATTACGAATCTACGCAGTATCGCAAGCTTTAATTAAAACAGTAGTTATCCATAAATTGACTTAAAAATGCACATCAAAAAACGCGAATTAGCAAACACAGCGATTGACGTAATCCATAAAGTTTCGGCATTACCAACACTCAACACGCAATCAATTAAGAAAACACAAACGATAACCGGATTAATAATCGTCGAGCGTTTATTTTTGAAAACGTGTCAACACAGCTAACGCACTCCTAACCTCAAAACTAAATTAAATTTAAACCAAACGTTTGGCGTACACTTAATTGTACCCACTTAGATACGGTTAATCTAATCTAATTAGGAATAGTTTGAAATAAATTTACTCGAGCTTAATGATCAAGTCTAAGTAAATATAATGCACTGTTGCAACATGTATTTATACGAGAAATTGAAACAAATTTTATTTTCATATTATGCGCGTTTCGTTTTAAAGGGTACACGACATTGACTTAAATCTTACGGCTTTGTTACGCAGCAATAAAAATAAGACGCAAGGATAAAATTTTATGAACAAACTCTAAAAGCAATTCCCGTTGAAATTACTTTATGAAATGATTCAATTTCTACATACAAAAGTTTCTTTGCATTTTCGGAGCACTCTGTACGAGTGCTTTTTTTCTAAGCTTTATATTCGTGCTTAAATACAAAAATATATTTCCAAGTCGATTAAGAATCCATTAAAAGGATAAACAAGATACGTTACGTTATTTTCAAGAGTAATTAAAACGGTGCGCAACATTAAAAGCGTTGGGTAATGTTCTATTCTTTTATTTATTCGTTTTGCCTTGGTATTGCCATTTCTTAAGCAGAAACAATTTTTTTCTTGTTCGTTGAGTTGACAAGATTTTGTACTTTATTTCAAAGACTTTTATTTTTGTCTTAGATTACATGTATTTTATATTTTTCTTTAAGTTTTTTTTTATATTCTTTATAAGCGTTTGTTTCAGGTTAATTGCATTTGTTCTATAATTATTACACTGTTTGTTCCTGTTCTTGTTTTTTTATAATGTTTTAAACTTTGATTAGTATATATAAATAAGTGCTATTCATGAAATAATAAATGTTGAATTTTCAAGAATGTAGTTACAGTGAAACGTGCTAAAACAGAAACTGCCGCGACCGGGTCAATCTTCTGCTTTAGACAAGTTTTAGTTTTGTCAGGTTTTATTTTAAACACGCAAAAACAAGTTTTATGTAAACGTGTTTAAGCAGGACGTACTTGCTGTTAGAGACCCGCCAGATTGTTTAAAGATTCTTAAGTTTATAGCACTACCTGTCGCATATTTTTTGCGAACGGTAAAAACTACAATTGCATTAACAGGTTTAAGTTTATATTTTGTAGTTTGGGGTCGTAATTTACTTTTCGTTTTTGCGGTATGAAGGTTTCCGCATTGATAGCATAAAGTATACATATATGTTAAGTTAAAAAAATCTATTATATGCAGGTTTCTGTTTTAAAGAGGTTTTACTTACAACGGGTCCTATTGGTAACAACCACGCGGTCGCTGACTAAACCTGTAACCGTCGTTTGAATTTGTGCGATTTCTTTTGTGAAAGACCCGCTATTTGAGTTGATTTTATTACGCTGCTTAAACATCCGTATTCTGTAGTTACGTTGATTTGGCATTTTTTTGTACTGTCAAAATTTCAGTTGTAATTTATGTTTCCCTTTTGAGATATTATTGCAATTAAATATATTTTAGCAGTTTGTTTAAAAGTAACAAGTAATCTTTATGACCATAATTAAACCTTTTGATATTTTTGTTGTCATTGGAGTTCTCACAATGAGAAAGGCCGTCTTTAAATTCTTCTTTTACGTCGTAATTAAATCTGTTTGCATCTTCTTTCCACGTCTTTGTTTTACGGTTTTCTTTTACAAAGATTTTGCACACTGCCTTTAGTGTTAGTGGTAAAGCATCACGTTTATAAATATTAGTAACTTTGTCTTAAAAAAGAAAGTTCCCAATTTTTCCGAGTACTGAAAACATTGGAATGTAGTCCACTTTTGTGACGACTAATTAAATTTGGTGAATTAATTCACGCGATTATAGTGTCTTAAAAGCTTTGGGTTTTAAGCAGAATAAAGATTGTTGCAAAATACCGATCTTATCAATTTTATAATTATTAAATAGTAATTGTCTCTATTTAGCAAGACACTATGGGACAAATTTTGTTTGTTTTATAAATTACGTTTGTTTGACGTTAAACCGGAAAATTGACAAATCTCGTAGTTTATTAAGATTTTCAATCTTGTGTTAAAAGAGATGAATTTATTTTATTTTGTTTTGTATTTAGTTAATTTCTATTAATGCGAACACGGCCGTACGTAAGGTTAGTTCAATTAAGAGTGTAAAATTTTTTTTAAATACGTTTTATTATCCCTCTTCTCCACTTAACTTTTTCCTTCTTCTCTATACTTCTTCCATCCACTCCGCTCCATTTCCGTTTTCGTCTAAGATTTCCTCTATTTTCATATGCTCTTCTCTTAATTCACTGCATTTCTCTCTCATGTGGTTAAGGTCTTCTGTCTCTTCTCTACATAGTCTGCACATCTTTTCTTCATTTTTTTCAGTATTTGTTACCTAACTCTTTCTTCTCACATCTGAACCGTACTATCATTTTTTTCTTTTTGTTGTTTTTATTCTCTATATTCTTTAAATATTCTGGCACTCCTTTACCTTTAATATCCATATAATTCTTATTATATCTGCCCTCTTTTAACCTTGTCCATCTTTCATGTTTTTCTATGTCTCTATTTCTTCTTATTATTTCTTACCTTACCCCTACTCCCTCTTCTCTTAATATCTCCAGTTCTTTTCTCGCATACCCGTTTCTTTCGTAATAATCTTCTCTGCCCTCCTGCCCGTACTTCACGTGTCCTTCCTTTATCTCTTTTCAACATTCTTGCAGTATTTTGCATTATTTTCTTTCTCTCAGTTCTTCCTCGTATTTTATGGCTTTTTTTCCTGTCTCTCTCACAATATACCCCGGTGTATCTCTGTCCAGTCCCAAAACCTATCTCCAGTAATTTTCCTGTAGCCTCTCTACCTCCCTCCACTCCTTCTAGCCCCACATTGCGCCCCCATACATCACCACCCTCTTTATTCACTTTTCAAACAACAACTTTCTTTTTTCTAAATCCATCTCGAATACTCTTTCCCCTACACCCCACACTTGTGCTATTAACCTGTTTCCTTTCCTCACTCTTTCTTTTATGTGTTCTCCCTCCTTATTATCCTGCTTCATCGTGTAGCTGAGGTATGTAGATTCCTTCACTTGTTGTACTTTCTCATCCCTCCATTTCCACTCCTCTCTTTTGGTTTTCTCCCCTCCTTTTTTAAATACCATTATTTTTGTTTTTTTCGTGTTTACTTCCATTTTTTTAATGTATTTTTCTAACGTTTTTATCATCTCTTTCATTTCCTTTTCTTCCTTAGCCACTAACACTATGTCATCCGCATACGCATCACATTTTTAAATAATAATGTATTGAATATGGCGTTAATATAAAATTGAATAACACTTCGTTAAGCACCAAGTTTTGCTTGCAAGCGATAAAGCATTATAAATTATACAACTATTACAAAAGCGAATGTATTACATACAAAGTAAAAAAAACTACAGTATTATTTTCAATGTCGGGGGGGCGGGGCATAGCCCCCTCGGTCCTCCCTCTAAAGCCGCGCTTGAACCAACGACCATACTTTCGCTTTCCCTACTACTATCCCTCTTGTCTGTTGTCCTCTCATTGTCCCCTTCAGACCCCCCGTATATACTGCGAACAGGCTTGGACTCAGTAGGCATCCCTGTCTCAACCCTTTCTTTGTAATGAATTTCTCGCTTTCTTCCCCATTCACTTTGACTCTGTTCTCGTTTCTTCGTAAATTTCTTCTATTCTTTCTAATCGTGCGGTAACTTTTGATGTAGAAGGTCGTATTTACATTTAAGGAAACGTAAAAGTGAAATACAAGTGTAGAAGTTGAAGAAGATAATTAGTTAGTAGATAGTTAAAATCTGGCTTGGTTCATAAGTTGATTACTTAACTTTTGAGAAGTTTTTAGTTAGATTTCGGTTGCTTGTTTGTGTTTTTCGATTTATCTTACGCCCTGATGAACCCCCTTACGAATGTGGGCGAAACATTGGCAACTTCGGTTACAACAATGACACGGTTCAAACCCGGAAGACATTCTTATCTTAGTATGGGCATATTATTCCTTCTTTTCAATTATCCGAAAACCCTTCACTTGACCATATCTTATTTAAAATTTTTCTAATTCTTTCTTTCGTTCTCTCTCCTGTATATTTCCATTGTTTTCCTTGTTCTCTCTATTGTTTCATATCAATTTGTATTCTCCCTTTTTTACCAATTTTCCTTTTTTTTATTCAAAAAGCTTCATATGTCTCCTTTATTTTTTAACATTTTTATAGGTTCCATCAATTTTTTTTTATATTCTTTTTTTCTCTTACAACACTCTTTTCTATATTGCGACTTTAATTTTTATATTCCAGCATATCAATTTTTCCTTTTTCCACCCCTTACTTCTTCTTACCTCCTCATTTCTTTATGTTTTTTTTGTATTTTTTTCTTTATACTGCTTTATCCATTTTATTGATCAATATTTTACTTTCCTTTACTCCTTCCTCCACCCATTGTTCCACCTCTAATTTTTTCTTATAAACCTCAATATTTTCTATTTCCTCCAAAACCTCTTCACTAACCATTACATAATCTATTATAGATTCTCCCCTCTCACTTATATATGTATATTCTCCTCTATCTCCTTTCTCCATATTTCCGTTGAGTATAGTCCACATCTTTCCCTCACATAACTTTGTTTGTTTAATGTTTTAGCCATCGTTCCTCTTTTTAATTTCTCTCCATTGACTATCATACCCCCATCTTCTCCAATTCTCGCTTTAAAATCTCTACCTATTATTAATTTTCCCTCTCTCCTTTTTAATCAGTAGCAGTTTTAAGTTTCTTATTGTTTGTTTCATTTCTTGACCATATACTGTTATCACAGTATCTACCTTCATCTTCCCTTAGTATTTGATTTACAACTCTTCTTTGCTCTTGCATTTTATTTTCATCTTCTTTTACTACCCATTCTTCTCTTACTCCCGATATTATACCCCTTTGCGCTGTTCCTTTTTTTCTTGTCGCGAACTGTACATTCCATCTATATCCTACTGGTAAATTTACTTTCCATCTTTCCCAATTTTTCTCCTCCAGCCACGTTTCTACTAAACCCACAATGTCAAACTCTTTGATATACTTTCAAAATTCAGCTACTTTATTTTTAATCTCTGTAACGTAACAAAAAAAAATAAACCTATTTTCTTTGTTTTTTTCTTACTGTTTTCCATTATCTTTGCTTGTTCATGCCTTTTTTTTATCATTTACCCCCCTTATTTCTAGTTTTTTTGTCTTTCTTTTATCTAATTTATTTTCTTTTACGTTCTACTGCATCTCCTCTCCCTCAACCCATAATTTCATAAACCCTATTTTTGTTCTTTTTTTTTCTTCCTTTAGTCTTCTTCCTTCCATCCTTATATTTTTTGTACCTCTTTTTTCACTGGGGCCATATCTTCGTCTATAAATATCCTTATTCCGCTTAGCTTTCCTTTTTTTTATATTTTTAGTTTATCTTCTACGGAATCCAATTTTACCAGTATTAACTAACTCGCTACTACTTTTTTTTTCCTCTTGACTTTCCATTCCTTTTATAACCAAGTTCTTCCTTTTATTTTCCCTTTACATTACTTCCACCCTTCTTTCCAAATTTTTTATTTTTTCTTCCATGGTCCTATTTTTTTCTCTTCATATCGCATCTCTCACTTCGCTCTTCTCTTTTTTTTTCTAACTCTTCCGTGATCTTTTTCTGGTTAGCAACTAATTTTTTGTTCTCTTTCCTCATCTTCTTTATTATGCTAATCATTTCCCTACACATCTTCATTACTCTCTGTTCTTCCTTATCCCTTTCCTCCTTTCTCGTTTTTTTGTTTGTTTACTCTTTGCAAAAGCTTTTTGCACAATTTTCTGTCTTTTGTTTTTCCTTTCCGATCCTGTAGATTCAGATTCTGACATATTTGTTTCTAATTATGTTTAATTAAAATCAGCCACAAATATTTTAAATAAAAAAAACAAAAATGTTTATAAATAAAATAAAGGTATGTACTTTACTGTAACGAAAAGCGTGCGTTTGACCATTACACTAGTACACGATACTCGCTGTCATTCGCACACTTTATCTGATTTTAATTAAATGTGTATTGATGCCTCTTTTTCTCAGCTTTTCTACTAACAACATCTACGGCACATTATTGAATGCGTTTTGTATGTTGATCGACACAAGTGCCCTTATCTTGCTACTACGCCATGTTCTTTCCTTTGCGTTATCAGTCAGCACCCGGATGGGCTTAAACGCGTCTACTGTGGATTTTCCCTTTCTGAACTCATCTTGATGAGCGGACAAGTTTCCACGAGTTTCAATCTCCTTTTTAATCCTATTTGCAAACAGACGTTTATACAGTTTTGCAGTGTTATTTAGTAGGCAGATCGGGCGGTAGCTTTGGCAATCTTTGTCGTCACTCTGGCTTTTGAGGATTAAAACCAGGAGTATCTCTTTCCATTGGTCGGAAAGTCTACCGTTAGCTAATTTTTCGTTCACACTTTTAAGTAAAAGTTGTAGATGTTCTCTTGATACAATCAGGACAACCTCGTTCGGGATTCCATCCGAGCCCGGAGCCTTTTTAAGTCCAAGCTTTGTTGTAGCTTCAATCAGTTCTTCCTCGGTAAAGTGTGACGGACAAGTGGTCTTTTCAAAATTCTATTTATACAATTGTTCTGGGAACAGTTTTTTGATGAGACAAATTGCCTCCTCCTTATTTGGTGCTCTAGTGGCGATACCTAGTTTAAGTTTTTTTGATACGATTTTAAACCCTGTCCCCCATGGATTGTTATCGAGCTTTGAGCACACATCTTACGATTCCCTTTTTTTGCTTTTTGTATCGCTTCTCTGTAGTCTTTTCTAATTTTTTGATATTCATCCTGAACCTTTGCGCCCTTTTTGGATTTAATGCTAAGCGATAGTTTTTCCTTTTCATTTTTCTAATACATGTCGTCCTTAGTTGTTCTAGCTTCTTTGACTACGAATATAGTGCGATCTTGCTTTTTCTACTTTTGTTGCGAAGCGTACTGTCAATGCAGTCATGTGTGATTGCTTTGTTACAAGCTTATAGGTCTTACAAACCTTGTACGGCTAATTCAGACAGTCGGAGATAAGGGAGGTCCAAATAAATAACAGTTAAAGGGCGCCAGATCTTTTATAAGTAAAACTTCTATCTCATTCAGGACAAAAGGTTTAAACTTGTAACGAATTTTAGGTTCATAATGTTTGTTAGCCTGGTGTTCGTGTAACCAACAATAAGAAAGATATGTTACCATAAAGAAAAGATAAAATAGGTATAACAACTTTAATTTAATAACGTAGATTATTAACAACGAGTCTCAGTAATTCTCAATCCATAAATGCCGGAAGTATCGGCAACACACAATACATAAGTTTACACAATGTCGATAGCAAATAAAATTACATAACAAATATTGTTTATACACAGCATGCGATACACAAAAAATAATTAGTAAAACTACCTCAATAGTATTAAAACAATGATTGTAATTAAGTTAAAATAAGCAAAATTCCGTGAGTGACTTTTCTGACAGCGACAAATTAATTAAATAAACTTACCCACAATCCAGTACCTATTTGTTCAAAGAAAACGTTTTCTTCGTTGAGTCAGGCTGGAATAAATTTGAATTTCAAATCGTGTCAATCAATACAATGACTCACGAAAGCAAGATCTGTAAAATTGTTAATTACTACTAAAAAAAGTACACATAAAAAACCGATTATCAAATGCTGTTATACACATTCCGTGAAAGTTGGTTTCGCAGTTGTTTGCCGCATGAGTAAAATCTCGAAGAAAAGTTCTTGTGTTCGTTTTTAGTTTTAAACGTAGGCCTTGCAGAGTTATACTTGTCCCATGAAGGCAAAAACGTGGCGGGACGGCTATCAAATTAAGAAGGACATTACCAAAGAGTTCTAAAACGGATATGAACAGCTTACTCTGTGATGAATAAACTAGTTTAAATGCGTAATGAAATTATAATTTCATTTCCCTTAAGGTCGATGTTGTTAGAAACTTCCAATTTTAAACATCACAGGCCATTATATACTTGCCGGTTTAACGTCTTGACAGGAAATGACAGTGCACGTAACAGCTTAGTTAAATTTTTGCAAGTTCATTGTGTTATATATTTCTATTTGTTCTCTTAGTGTAGCCTTGAGTTTAGTCACATCTAATTTATTGAGGTTCTATCCGCGTTTAAATTTGAAGTTATCAGGAGGTCGGTGTTGATTTTGCATGTTTATCTCCGCTGAGGCTCTCTTCGCCCAGAATTTCCCATTTGATAATCTTTTGCGCCACCTCTTCTGTACAAAAAGTAAAATCAATTCATGATTTTTTTCTCTGTTTTAGAACGTTGGAGTCATACCGATGTTTAAAATCATAAGGTTTTCCGTAGCTGACCATTCTATTACAGTATCAACCTTTTTTTTCAATTTGGCGGGGCCCCATACTGGTGCCTTGGCATTATAGTCATCACCGATAACTATAGAACATGCTTTACTTTTTATTCGTCGCTAATTGTGTCTAATAAGGTAGAGATTGCTGTCATCTATATTAGGCAATACATAACAATTGTAGATTTTTGCGGAGCTGCATTACTGTGGAAGACTTTTTTGCTGTGGATATTACTTTTGGGTCTTTGTTATTCCACGTAAAAATTGGTTGGTTATTATTTACCGCCATCTTGACATTTGGTTCGGATATAAGGACAGCATCGGCCTGAAGTTTTTTGGCAATAACAGAGACGAGGCATTGCGTCTTCCTCTTACGTCCGACATTTATTTGCGAGATCTTAATATTTTTTTTTTGTATTGGCCATGTTCGTGTTTTGAATTAATTGAGTTCCTTTTAATATCTACCTGTTTCTTAAAGTATGGAAAGCCATAGTCAATGACCTAAGCGATCACAGTTCTATCCTTTCCTTCGGCGACAAACCACGTCCCCTTTAAGGATTATACAACCAAACCATGTCGCATGGTCAAAACCCACCGTTTTGTGCCTTGACGTCATATATGGTCTTTATTCTACCGCTGGTGATTTATGTGTCTTTTACAGACCGCTTCATGTACTTCGTCTAGCCTCTTCATCAACTTGCTGACGTAGTTTTTTCCAGCAATTTCTTCTCTGGTCTTCGTTCAAATTAGAGGTCGCATTGCAATACCGAGGTTTGAACACTACTTTGGCTAAGTACTTTTTCATCGTTTGATTCATCCGTTCATCAATGCCATCAGGTTGAGAATAGAGAGGCGTTGTTCTAATTTACTAAATTTTTAAGAGTCGACAAACTTCTTGAAACAGGGTAGACTCAAAGTTGCGACTTTTGTCGGAAACTAATTCTAACGGAACTCCAAGCCCGACAAAAAAACTCTTTCACTAAAACGTCTACGACGGTAGCTGCGTTTTGATTTGGTATGGCGTAAGCCTCCGTTTATTTTGTGAAATAATCTATTGCTACTAGAATGTATTTGTTTTTTAAATCGGATTCTGGGAACGCCCTGCGATGGTCGATCTACTACTCTATTTAAAGAGCTTCCCAGGTTATACTCTTGCATTGGTGCTTTGTACTTTTTTGCTAAACCATTTGCTGATGCGCAGCTTGTGCACTTACGGCACCCTTCCATGACGTCCTCTTTGCAGATCACCCAGCAGAAAAATCTTTCTCAAGCTTTTTCTAATGTTTTCTTTACGTCAAAATACTATCGTGCAGATGCTGCAACACCTTTCTGGCACTACCAACTGCTCTCTGTTTTTGTGCCCTCGATACTCTTTTAGAATCGCTTAAGAAAATTGTTTTCTACTCTCAAAGAGTCTCACTGCGGCAGTATGCTTTGATGTTGCTGCACAAAGCACTCACTTCTTTCTAGGTTGATCGTATGCCGTTTGCTTTCCAGTTTTCTTATTTGCAAAGCAACTTCTCAGGTTCCCACTCCTCATCAACCATTCTAAGACATTCGATCTTTCTTCGAGTCGCAAACAATAGATACAGTATGCCAAACATGGTCTTCCAGAAAAGGCATGAGCGTTCCGATAATTGGTTCCAAAACGGTGTTCTGTGTCATAGTCATACTCTTTCCGTCTCTCAATCCATCTTGTTACTTGTCCTTTCGGATTACGAAACTGCAATAGCCATTTCAAAGCGGCGTGTTCCGTCCTTAGCAAAAATTTTGATGCATACAAATATTTGTACAAATGAAGTTGAAGACTGATAACAGCTCACTACTAATCACGCAATAATTCTTTTCTGACCTGGATTAAAATTTACTTAAATAGGCAATTACTTTTTCTTGTCGATTTTGCACCTACGAAAGGATTGCGTCTATGACTAAATTACTTGCATCAGTATGAAAAAATCTTGCATCTTCTCTTGAATAACTTAAAATTGGCGAAGTTACTAGGGCGTGTTTTTTTCAAGTTGTTGAAATGTTCTTCAAACGACCTTCCAACCACGATCGCGTCTTCTGCGTAAACTAAGAACGTCTTCCAAAGCAGCCCGCGCAAGATAATCTTTATTGAACGCTCGAACGTCGCAATAGCGTTACACAAGCCGAAGGGCATCACAGTGAACCGTCACAAACCAGTTCTAATTGTAAACGCGGTCTTTTTATAATTTTTGGGTTTCAATTCTACTTGCCAGTAACCATTTTTTAAATCCAACGTAGTAAACCACTGGGTCCCTGACTGAATCGTATCGTCAATTCTCGATAAAGAGTAGCTGCCTTTTATGGCTACGTCATTAAACTGTCTGTAGTCCACGCAAAATCTCGTTGAACTATTCTTCTTCTTAACTAGTACCACTAGAGATGCAGATGGACTTGATTTGATGATTTAATGACATCTTTTTTCTCTATATCCGTATTTATTTGTTTGCTTTCTCTTTTTGCCAAAGGAAGTCGCTGTGGATGTTGTCGTATCGGCCGAGCGTCTCCAGTATTAATTTTATGTTTCACTACGTTAGTTCTTCCTTTGTAACCACTCTCCAGGGCATCCACTTATTGACACATCTAAGCATACTTCTAATAAGATGATAAATTTCTTCCTGGGGAAGTTGACCCGATGCTGCATACTTGTAGGAAGTTAAAAAACGTCGCTGGAGTCAAATTAATTTGATTACGCCCAAAATGGTTTAAAATAACTTTGACTACATGTGGCGTTGTTAGAACAATGATGAAGACTAAAAGTGACTTACTACGCATAGGCATCTAATACTATAACTTTCACGTCGATGCTCAGAGGTGAGCGGCAAGACAAAGTGAGGACAGTATCCACGCAGCCCAAAACTTCTTACGCGACGATAAAATATTTACAACCCCATAGGTTTTCGACAATATGATCTGATCATAGACGGCGTCTTGTATCTCTTGTTTTTTTGTTTGGTATTCCTAGAACCATGCTTGATAACAGCGCACTACACTACTCAGAATTTTATTTGCCCTAATGTAAATTTCTCTACATAATAAACCAGTTTTTCTCAGACTCACTATTTATCTCCTATCAAACTCGGTCAGTTGGTGAAACATTTACGTGCTTTCTTGCTCTAGACATAACAAACAGATCAAAGAAATACTTCAAAATGTACTGCACGATAATTAAAACTTAAAAATCAATTTCTGCTATCGTGTTTTAAAAGACTAAATCTGACAACACAAAAACTAATATCAACATTTCAAATATTTTGATGTGGTAATCTGTGCCTATATGTTTCGTTGCGTATTCACAGTGTGTAGTTAAATTAGGGTTAAAATTAATTTATCATTAATTTACATATTTACTTCGTCAGCATATCAAACATAAAGATTAGAAACATAATCAAAAAGTTTAACTAGTTTAATAATTATCTTTATTTTTTTTCAAAATTATTAAAAAAGCTATTTCGTTAATGGTATGAAAATAATATAACAAAAGCTCGTCATTAGCAATTTTGGTTTATAATAATAAGTAAATATCATCTCTAACGGTCATAGATGTGCACAAATTGAAAGCGTTCGTACTGTTAAAGAAAAAACATCAGTATCAAGTTTCATTATATTTAAAAAGGTAATTAAACCAAATAAATATAAAATCAAGTTACATTTGAAGTAAGTTTGCCACACTACCAGATTAGAAATTGGAATAAATTTAAACCAGACTCGATATATCATAACAACCTCGCTTATAAAACGAGCCAACAAATGATAAAATATGTGTAAGGTATTACGTTGACCGTTTGTGATAGTGCAGATAATTTTTAGAGAGAGGCGCGCGGTGAAGAAGGCTATTTTGAATCACAGAGGTATAAAATTAAGTTATCTTTTATACATAGTAATTTATACTATGAGATGGCTCTGCCATCAAACTTTGTTAAAGGTTGTCATTTAGCATATTTTATTATATTTTGATATTTTATATAAAAAATAAAAAAAATTTTAATAGTTATCAAAAAACAGTAATAATTATTATAGCTGAGTTACAACAAAACATTTTCTATGCCTCCTAACGACAATTTTACTTAACACAATTAAGGTATAACTATTTTTTCATTCGTATTATTGAAGTAACTGAAAAGTCTTGTTTGAGAAGTTTCGAAACCTGACTTATTGTATATTGCATCAAGAATGACATTTTCTATTTTCGAAAAAAAAATTCGTTTCGATTATACTTTTACGACATGTACCACATTTTGTGGTTTATATTTTCTTTTACAATTTCCTCTAGACCCGAAACGTTATTATCATCTAAAATCGATCATGCCCTTAATAAACTCGAGTGGCCATTTTGTTCCTTTTTATATATGCTTGGGTTGCTACGATCCTTGCATAATCTAAATAAAAAGTAATTCCTATAAAACGATGCAACACTTTTAAGTAAAGGTAAACGTACGTGGGGGCAATTTGATTTGTTTTAACGCAGTTTAGCATTCGTTTTTTTTTTAAATTTATTATTGCGAATTTAAATTTTAATTTATTTAAACTCAATGCACTTATATAAATAATTTATTAAACTAAAACACAACGAACTAAGAAAATTATAACTAACTAATGAAAACAATAACTTACTAAATATAATAATACTACTGTGTTAACGCTAAAATAAACATTGATTGGCGCACTGACAAAGTCGATCCCGGCATTTTTAGTTCCTTCAAGCCGGATTAATTTGATTATTTACTGATTAAAATAGTTGATGTATTGCATAAATTAATAAACATTTGGGTTTCTTCTAATTCTCCAATTAAAAATTTTGTTTTGCAGACAGTCACGTATAGAATAGTATCTGCATTTTGTCTAGCTATTTGATCTTTGTTTCAGTTGATGTACGATTAAGTAAGTAGATATTCTAAAACCGGACGTTTACTTAAAGAAAACATGAATAAGTTGATAATATTGTCTCAAATGCTGAGCCTGAAAAAGAAACTCTTCGAATTCAGCTGGAACTAATTGAGCTTTGTAGACTTGGCGGTTTCATTTTGCAGAAATGGCTAAGCAATAGTTTGTTGCCCGTAAAATCTCTCTCTTCTTGAATTCTTAATAGAAAATCTTTTCTCAATCAAAAATCGATTCTTTTAAGATCATCACAATTTCTAGTTTGAAGTTGTGAGGTGCATTTTGTTTTTTTCTGGGTAGCCATGGAACCTCATACCTTAAAGACTGTTGTCATACACTTCATTGCGGAAATAAATCAATAATTTTTTAGATCTTAATGGAGGAATGGTTTCACAAAAGACACTCCAGCATCACGTGGATTGTTTCCTAGTCAGCTTGACAATTTGAACTAACTAGGGCTTTCGATTCGCTTAAGCGTTAACTAAGTAATGTTGTATACGCTATCTCGGACGTTTTTTGAGTATTTGTGTCTGTTTATGGAGCGCTATTCGAGTTTGTTGCGTCTTACTAAAGTTGTTCCTTAGCAATAAAATTTTTATTGCACATTATTAGATACAATATTAAAAGCATAAGCTTATTTAAATTGCTTGAAGTACTTGTACCGATTTAAAATGCGTTTTAGTACATTTTAACTGCCGATTAGGCAACTTTGCAGTTGTAGTCGTGTGGGAGTAAATATCTCAATGATTAGTAAAGTTTTTAGCCGTAATACGGCGCTACCATAGCTTGATTTCCGGATGCGTTCGAACGCCATTGTTACTTTAATTGTTATACTGGCAGGAAATTTGCAAACAAAACTCGGTAAGAGATAAAATTTGACATTCATCAATATCTACTTTATGGAAATGTTTTTTTAGTTACATTTTTTGAGACTTAAGGAACGTTAAAAGATTAATTTTTCGGATTACATTTTTGGAAATCGCATTGAGGTTAGTGATGAATTTATTCACACAAGGTTGGAAACCGTAAATTTCTTTAACTTTTGTTTTGTTATTTCCATGTTGTTTAATTGCTAACGTTTTTCAGTAGTATCGTACTTTAAGGTTTTTATTTCTTTTTAATTACTACTATGACAAATCAAACGAAAACATACGTAGGAATAAGGCATTTCTAGAAAGTCGTTTTGACAAAAAGTTTGCTATAAACCAATTGCAGTGTTTGGTACATAAAAATTTAAAGCGTTAATTGGTAATTGGACTACGAGGTCACAGACTGCGTTATAACGTTATTGCATTACTTCGTTTCAACTTCGAGTATCGTTCAATAGCCTGTAAGTTTAGGTTATTTCTTTGTATTATTTAAATTAAAATTAATGTTTAGGTTACTATCGTTATTCTATAGCTTTTTTTCTGTCCGGAGATTAGGAAGTATCCGGCGTATATGTTCTGCGTTAGAAAAGTTAATTGTACTAGAATTTCTTAGTTTTGCTGACACATTTTTAAGTGATAGCTTACTTACAAATCTGCGATAAATGTATGCAATAAAATTACTAAAAATACTTATGCAATTTACACAATATTCAGTGATATCAAACAAAAATAACCACTAATTGTAAGATTAATTTAATGCTGATGCTACTGTTTGTTATCCTTGACGTAGCTACCATATAAGAATATTTTTTGTGTCAATCATTTAAGGGTGTACCAATGATTACTATTTAGCCTGGAACTTTGCTGTGATATTTTGTGTTTTTCTACTTTGTCTATCAGCTGTTAATGCAATATCAGTGTAACATAAATCAAAATTTAAATCTGTTGTAACGTGGGTTGTTTTATTTTTCAACGAAGAATTGGGTTTGCTCAAGAAAAGGTGGCGCAGGGCACCGACTCATCTGACTCAGTACAACCTGACCTACGACCCACTACGACAGAATCTAGCCAAATAGGTGAATCGACAATCTGCTGTAACATTTTTTTTTACTTTCACAGTTCATGTGTTACACTATTTTGTATTGCATTCTTGCGATTCAAAAAATTAGTTTCCAAAAAGAGTTTGCTGACATTGTTAACGGTAAGCTTGTGCGTCGGTCTTTACAAGTACTAGCACCATTTGTTGACTCGTTAGGGCTTTTGAGGGCGTAGCGGTTGATTATAAATTTCTGCTTGTCGTGGTCAACTAAGCATTTTCTCTATTACCAAAAAATGGTGATCTAACTAAATTGATCGTGCAATACTCTCAATCATAGTTTCTTTTAGATTCTAAATCTTAAATTTTTATCATGGGGAGCTTGCGTGATTATTGAGTAACGTGCTAAGGTCAACCTTATGTTCAAATAGAGGTATATTTTACGGGTCTTAAATCTCCGCAAAGCATCCATTAATAAAGCAGATTCATGTGTATTTGTTTGCATGGTAATCAAAACCATCCATATAGAACTAATATCGTTTTTCTGTATTGATGCGTTTCAGCTAGTATTAATCGATTTATGTTGCATGGTAGCTGGTCATTACTTTTATAATGATTAAGGACAAACTTTATTGGCGCAAAGCGATTAAAGCAAATTATTTTCTAGAAACGTTAAAAATTTTTTGATTAAAAATTAACTGACAAACCTTGATATTGTTTAACATTTTAATCCGCCGCTAGGTCTTAATTTTGGCGGATTATGGGAAGCGGGCGTGAAATCTGTTCAGAATATTCTTCTTCGACTCTCAAACTTGCAAACGTACTTTGTCTAGTTACAAATAATCTAAATGACTTAGACATTCTTACACCAAGACACTTTTTGAAATACCAACACAATACTAAACTTACATTGCTTTTATTTCTATATTTTAACAAAAAATTAGTGGTTTACGCACGTTTTCTATTTCTACACTAGGTTTGGTTAAAGACCTTCTTGTTGTTGATGACTAAAAAAGCACATAAAGTTTTTGCAAATGGGAAGAGACAACCATATCATTTCGGATGGTTTCCGAGTGATATCGTCTAGAAACAAGAGTCTTCAAGATACGGACGAACCAGCTTTACACTGACACGTTCTTAGATCAACCACCACGTTGGAAAAAAAACCACATTACTTTAAAACGCTACACAAAGATATAATGAAATAAAAGAATTTACATTAGAAGATCAGCCACCAATACTCCAAAAAATGGATACACGACAAAAATGGGTAAAACTAACTCGAAACCAACAAAAGACTACCGACATCAAAAAATAACTGAAAAGAACGTTTCTGTACTGAACATTGTTACGTGCAAAAATTTCATAACGTAATACCCTGTATATTGCTTGAATTAAAATTAGATTTCGGTTTTGACGCCCTTTGCCAATTTTTCTTTTCACTGTCATTTCCGTCATTTCCTGTCAAGACGTTAAACTGACAACTACCTAAAATGGCCTGTGTCGTTTAAAACTTGAAGTTTCTAATAACATCAACGGTAATGGAAATGAAATTATAATTTTATTACGCATTTAAAGTAGTTTATTCGTCACAAGGTAAACTATTTATATCCCTGTTTTGTATTATTATTATTAATTAAATTCTTTGGTAATTTTCTTAATTTGATAGCCGTCCCGCCACGTTTTGGCTGTACGTTTCGATGCATTATCGATCAGGGATTAATATCCACAAATACTTTCATGGGACGAGTATAACTCTGTAGAGCCTACGTTTAAAACTAAAAACTGAAGACAAGAACTTTTTTTCGAGATTCTACTCATGCGGCAGACACCTGCAAAACCAACTTTCACTGAATGTGCACAACAGCATTCGATAATCGGGTTATGTTATGTGTACTTTTTTTAGTAGTAATTAACAATTTTGTTGATCTTGCTTTCATGAGTCATTGTGTTGACACGATTTGCTATTCAAATTTATTCTAGCCTGACTCAACGAGGAAAACGTTTTCTTCGAACAAGTAGGTACTGGATTGTGGATGAGTTTATTTAATTATTTTGTCGCTGTCAAAAAAGTCACTCACGGAATTTTAGCTTATGTTAATTTCCGTAATTATAATCATTGTTTCAATGCCATTAAGGTAGTTTCACTAATTATTTTGTGTGTATCGCATGCTGTGTACAAACGATATTTGTTATGAAATTTTCTTTGCTATCCACTTCATTTCAACTTATGTATTGTGTGTTGCTGATACTTCTGGCATTTATGGATTGAGAATTAGATAAGCTCTTGTTAATAATCTACGTTATTAAATTAAAGTTTTTTATACCTATTTAATCTTTCCTTTATGGCAACATACCTTTTTCTTTTATTGTGGTTACCGAACATCAGGGTAACAAGGATGACGAACCTAAAGTTCGTTACAAGTTTGGACCGTCTGTCCTGATCGAGACAGAAGTTTTGCTTATAAAAGATCTGGCGCCCTTAAATATTATTAACTTGAACCTTTCGTACCTCCGACTGTCTGAACTGGCCGTGCAAAGTTCGTAAGACGCATAAGCTTGTAACAACATTATCTGTGCAGTTGAGACAACACGAATAGAACCAGTGCAAACGAAAAAATTTAAATGGAAAGTCAAGTGCGCACTAAAAATAAAGAAAACGTTATAGAAAAATTACTAAACAAGAGGATGATCTGTTCAACCGACAAAGAAACCGCAACAGTTATTATGGACTTGATTATCTACGACCAGAAAATCAAAGCGATTTTAGGACTACCAAAAATTGAAGAAAAATCTGACAAATCTAAATTAGAACTTAAAATTATACGAAATATTTCTAACACTAAGAACGAGGACTACGCTGACACTGCACCACAATAAACTTTCGCATCTGTACGGACTATCAAAGATACACAAAAACAACATTCCACATTTGCTAATAACCACCTCTCGTAATTAACCTACATACCAGCGAGCCAAGTTTTTACTACCAATCGCGCAACCGCTTAAATGTTACGTAAATTTACCCGTAACTTCAATGTAGACGACTAGCTCAGCATAATTCGGCGAGTGGATCGTAGGTCTCGGTGGGCTGATCATAAAATAATTTAAACCGCCAAAACGGTTGAATGCTGGTAATAAACAATACCGTTTAAATCTATTTAATACTGAAAGAAAGGGATTAACAAAACACATGTTATAACAAATGATAAATTTATTTTATCAAAGAAGGAAAGTTTAGAAAAGAAGAAACGAGGTAGAGTTACATAGATGCTATAAATTAAGAGTCAGAGACAGTACTCGTAGTACTTCGGTAGGACAACACGTACATAAAATAAAACTTGTAACAACAAATATGCAATATTTTGTGATTAATCGAAATAATAATATATTACACAAAAAAGTTTTATATTTAGTCGTGCATGCAAACGACTGACAATGTAAATAAGAAAAAAATTATATAGGAAATACGATAATCACAATTTTTTCCGAGGTATGCGGTTAGCTAACGGCACCTTCTCCACAGTTTCCTAAAATTTGGTAAAAAGTAAATTATCACGTAAATATAACGTTGTCACAAATAAATTACTTAGGTTCGTACGATCTATGCCAAGTTTCACCCAAATTAACACTAATATTTTGCTAAATGGGCCTTTCAATTCATTTGTTATTGTAGCAATTAACTAATGGTTTCGATGTCCTTAATAAAAGTAAGTTCAGCACCATTTTCATTACTTCAAAAGTTGTAGCGTCATCATAAGAAATTTTTTCAAAGTGAACGAACTGGTGTCAATATCTCAACATTAATAAGACACGTGTAGGTAGCCAAACTTGCTTATGACAATATAGAAAATCAAATTGCGCATTGCATTCTTACCCCGATGAATTCCTTAACACAAACGCATCCTAAACCGTCATTTAGTACACAAAATGATGATTTAAGATATTTAATAATAAAGAAACCCACCTGTTTTTAATGCGCCTGACTTTCGTTCTGCATTTTTGAAATTGAAATAGTCGGTTGTAAATGTAACCACACATGCAAAAACAGATGACGTTTTGTATGTAAAAAGTACTTCCGAGACATAATTTATACACTACAAAAATCACACTGAAGTATTTTTTGACGTAAATAATTTATACACCAATGTTTCTGTAAAAGAAACACTACAAATCATTTGAAAAGAGCTCCAAGAAGACTAGAACCTACAATAATAAAGACTAGGAAACTGTCTCAAGAACTCATATTTTTATGAAAAAGAAAGATTTTTTGTTTAAGACCACGGCCTTCCAACGGATTTACTTTTATCGCCGATCATTGCCAATATGTACATGACCTTGTTAAAATCTCGGCCAGAGAGAGAGAAAGTTACATTTAAACTAAGATTTGGTTTAGGTATGCAGACAATGCATTTACCATTTGGAACCACAGTTATCGACAACTAGATCACTTTCTGCATGATGTTAACAACCAAAAGTTATCTATCAAATCTCTGATAGAAGTCAGACTAAAAGAACCCATAATTTATACGCAGTGAAGAGAGATACCAAGGTCTGGCATTGCGCAACACTTTTGGAAAGAACAACATAAAATGGCATGGAATGAAGCAAAGATCATACACAGAGAAGAACACTGGTACTAAAGAAAATTTAAAGAAGCAGTCATCAACAACAACAACAACAACAAGGTGGTTTTAAGCCAACCTAGTGTTTAAATAGACAACGTTTCTTTATTATTTCCAAATGTAAAAAAAATGACAGTTAACACTCTGAATGTAGCAAAAAAAAACATTCTGGGACGAAACTTATACAGTACAAAACTTATTTCAGAAAAACATAAAATAATTGTAACGAGGCTTTTTCCGTAATTTAATTGTTTTCGATTAACTCAGTTAAATCGGAAAGCAAATCGCAGTTAATTATAACGTAAGACTAAAAAAAGCGCCAAAACGGTTAGAAACAAGAATGATAGACACCGTTTAAATCTATCCAAGGCTGAAAACAAATAACACACAAGTGTAACATGAATATATTTTTGTTATTACAAAGTGATTAGAAAAGAAAAACAAAGTAAATTTACATAAATGCGATCAATTTCTAGTATGTAGGTATAGATCAGACAATAATTGTTGATACAAACCTTCTTCGGTTGGGAAACACGTCGTACATAAAATTAAACTTGTCGGTTTAACTTGTATATTCCAAACAAACAGATTTGTGACAACAGCCTGCTTCGTACGTACAGTCGTACGTGCAAACAACTGACAAGTAAGGTAAAGAGAAATTAGAATAGGAAATACAACATTTAAAATCCTTTTCTTTTGAAGCATGCGGCTAGCTAGCGGCACCTTTTCCAAAATTTCCTAAGCATTGCTGGAATAAACAATGACATACATATGGCTTTATCACAAACAAATTCCGTTAGGTTTATACGATCTATAAAAAAAACAGGTTGCGCCAAGTTTTTCCCAGATTACCATAACTGTTTTTAGTAAGTAAGCCTTCTAATACGTTTACAATTGTAGTAGATAATGAGTACCAATCGACATCTTTAATAAACGTAAACGTAACACCATTTTCATTACATCGAACGTTGTGACGTCATTATAGAATTTTTTCCCATATCAATTAACGAGTGTTAATATCTCCGCATTAATAAAATGCGTGTGGGTATACAAAATTTGTTAATGACAATTACGACAAAATCAAATTAAATCACAAAAATAGAATACATTCTTACCCTAAAAAGACTTTCACAGCACCCATTTAGAACATAGATAGGCGTAAATATTTAGAGATGAAAGCCTCGCCGGGCGTGTAAGTTAAATCATTACTTTAACATAGACAACAAATAAAAATGCTTTTACCTTAGTTGACAGTTACCACTCTCACTGTAGCAAAAAGTGGGTAAAACTTATACTGTACAAAAATTACACCAAAACACTTTTAACATAACAAATTTTCCCCCAGCTACTGAAAACCTGGGAAATGGGCATTAGCTAAAATCAAGAATAAAAATTTAAGCATACGTCAAAGATGGAAGTCTAAAATCCAAAACGAAGAAAGATACTCCAAAAGAACAATAAAAACCTCCAGCTAACAGATATAAAGCATCAAAAAAAGGACTCGTTAAAAGCCGACATAAGTCGTTACATATAATACATCACTGTAAGACAATCCTAAGTAAACCAAGAGAAAATGAAATATAAGAAAAAGAAAAATTTAGACCACGATTAAGGACAACGCCCTAAAACCACATAAAACTCCAGCCCACAGATGAAAATACTATCCTAAATATAAATCCCAGGAATCCATTCAGAAAAAAAACAAAGGTACTATAAAAGACGGAAATCTACAAGACTAGGAAATAACCCAAAGCTTAAGGTATCTTCGTTGAGGTGCCGGGCGATTATGTGGCGTTGTAGTCCTAGACACACCTCAAGTCTTTACGACAAGATGTAAAAGCGCGTCGTTGAGCCCCCCAACGTTAGTTCACAAAAGCGCAGGTTACTGCGACCAATACTTGCTTGACCACAATAGTTTTTTGCCCACCTAAGAAAAAATCTGATCTAGGACCAGAAGGAACAAAACCCAGGAAATTCAATCACTCTGAAAGTAGAAAAAAAATACAACCCATAATTTTGCCTCTAAGGCAAAAATAAAAAGACTACAGCTTGCAATTGCTCGACTGTAACTGGAAGCATGGCCTCCTGTACTACCAGAACATCTTACGCGCCGGTAAAAAAAATTGGCCACCTGTTACAAGCTTTTTTGGTTTTACGAACCTTGCACGGCCAACTTACAATAGCCGGGATGAGGGGAGGTTCAAAGAAACAGTAAATATGCTTAAGGGCGCCAGAGCTGATCCAAAGTAACTTTTCTATCTCGCTCAAGACAGAATGGTCCAAACTTGTAACACGATGTTAGGTTCCTAACCCTATACTCGGCTGTTCGAGTAGTCAACGTTTGTTATTAACTAAAGACGAGTCAAAGAGGAAGGTATATTGTCATAAAAGAGCAAGTAACCACAATAACAACTTTAATTTAGAATCGTTGAGGATTATCACAGGTATATCGAATTCTCATTACAGAGATGCCAGTCGTATCGGCAACACACAATACATCAGTAAAGTACAGTGAAATAGATAGCGAAGAATAGTTCGTAGTAAATATGGTTTGTATACAATATGCGAAATATACAAAATAATTAGTAATATGGCATTACTGACAATCACACAGTGATAATAAATTACTACATTAATATTAACCTATCGTAACAAGTCGTGGTAATACATCGTAGGCGAAGCATACAAAGGAAGTACTAATAGGACCTTATTGATAATAAAACATCGAGACTAATTACGGAATTAATATAGCATTCACTTTAATTACTCGCTGGTAGTACACAGCATGCGCAACTCAAAATAAGTAAAAATTACTACCTAACTGGTAAAACTACAATATTAATAATTACGGCACTAATATTAGCAAGAGTTTCGTGAGTGACCTTTCTGACAACGAATAAAATACATAAAACAACTTACCCCTAATACAAGAATTTTCACTCGTACGAAGAAAGCGCTTTCCCCGGCAAGCAATCCTGTAAACACTCTTAAATAGCAAGTCGTGTCAAACCAATTCCTCACGAAAGTAAAATCTACAAAATGATTATTTATAGTTAACGAAAGTACATAAAGCCTAACCCGGTCGTCGTATGCTGTTATACCCCGTCGAAGACAGGTGGTTACGCAGGTATCTGCCGCCTGAGTAGAATCTCGACAAATTGTAATTAGCTTCGGTACATTAAATTTTAACCATACGTCGTATGCATCGGATTATATTCGTCCGACGAAATTATTATTTGAAATTGATTCTTCATAAATCGTTATCGAATAGGAACAGATGCCAGCACGTGGCGGAACGGCTATTAAATTACGAGAAATTACAACAGAGTTTTAGTAAATGACAGCCATTAGCTTACCCGGTGACGACTCAAATGTATTATAAGCGTAATATTCTTATAAATTGGTCCCCATTACGGTGGATGGTTTTAGGAAATTTAATTGCAAGCCCCACCGGCCATTTTATGCAGTTGTCAAGTTGTCGTAAATGACAGTCACGCGTAAAGATCGGTAGGGGGCGTCCAAACCGGAATCTAATTTCAAGTTAATATACTTAGTCGTACGTAATAAAAATTTCGTCCGTAACACACCTCTGCCAAACTCCATCAAGTCCGCTATTACGGCCTCCGAAAGGTATTATGTTTGGTTTAGCGCTTAAGGTTACCAGGTTGAAGACAACCAACTTTGCCGGACGCGTAACTGTCAAATTCTCATAACAAACGCTTTCCCCGCTACTAATGGTGACTAATTGAAAGAAGAGAAAAAATGACAAGAAAACAGAAGAACAAAAGAAAGTACAATGTTGCTGTACGGTTCGACAACCTCTTCCTAGATCACTAAACTCGAGTATTATACTCTACTGCCCGACTAACCGCCAAAAATGCAGTAAAAAAACTAAAACGTCAATACATGGTAAAGAGAACGCATTCACACTAGACTCAGATAGAGATATAACGCTGCGTGGTCGTCCAAAGACGGTACGATATCCTTTCCAAAAACAAAACCAATACTAAAATAACAAGGTCCAAACAAGACTTTTAAGTACCTAAACTAAAACCAACGAAGGAATAATAATAAAGAATCTGGTTAGAGTTGCCAACAGTCGTATTACTCTAACTGAGTAAAGAAGTTAACTAATTATCTGATCCGTCACCAACCTTAAGCCAAAGACTAGAGTGACTACAAAAAAGTAGCTCTCTGCAATGAATTTGCTCAAACAAACAAACGTCTGCAAGTTCGAGAGACGAAGAAGATTACTCTTAACCGATTTCACACCCGCTTTCTATAATCCACCAAAATTAAAAGTTATAGGCAGATTAAAAATGTTCGTTGATTTAATAAAAATGATGACCAGTTCTACGACACGACATAAACCAATCAAAACTAGCTAAAAATGCATCAGTACAAAGAAATAAAATTGGTTGTATATAGATGGCTTTGGTTGTCTAATTGGTAATTAATTTAAAAAAATTTAACAACTCTGTTAGCGATAGTCTGTCCTCTTGATTCTTGTTACACACTTTTAGGTCTTACCAACCTTGCTCGGCCAACTCACACTAGTCGGAGATAGGAGAAGTTCAAGTAAATATAATTTAAAGGGCGCCAGATCTTACTAAATAAAACTTTTGTTTCGATCAAGACAAAAGGTCCAAGCTTGTAACAAAATCAGGTTCATAAACCTCAAAGGACTAAAAAAAAGAAAGATAACTATGTACAACTTAAACTTAATCTTGTCGATTACTAACAACAAGCACAAGAACTTTTTCGTAAATTATTCGATCAATAAATGCCGAAAGTATCGGCAACACACAATACATAAGTTTACACAGAGTGTTGATAGCGAAGAAAATTAAATTAATAATGACAAATATCTATAATTCACAGCATGCGACATACAAAAATAATTAGAAGAAAAACGTTTTCCTCGTTGAGTCGATCTGGAATATTAATGAACAAGCAAATCGTACCAGCACAATGACTCACAAAAACAAAAATTTACAGAACTATCAATTAATGCTAAAAGAAATTAGATTTAAAAACCGGTTATCAAATGCTGTTGCACACATTAAATTAAAGATTGGTAGCGCAGTCGATTCACTCATAAAAAACCGTACATCGAAGAAAATTTCTTGTCGAGACTTAGTTTTTAGCTTTAACGTAGGCCTTCCATAATTATAATTTTTCCATCAAGGTATTTAGTCGATATTAACCTCTCATTGGTGGAGAATACACCGAAAACACTAACACGTGTCGGGTCGTGCTAACAAATTAACAAAGAAATTACTAAAGAATTCTAAAAATTAATAGGAAATGCTTACCCTGTGATGAATACACTAATAGAAGTGCGTTTTCGTTTTATATTATAATTACTACATACGCAGATGATGTTAGAAAATTAAAATTTAAACATCACAAGCACGATTTTAATTAGTTGATGGTTTAACGTCTTGACAGGAAATGCAGTAAAACGAAACTCGTTAGAGGGCGTCGAAAGTAGAAATCTAACTTTCTAAAATTTATGCAGGTAACACTCTGCCGTAGAGATTCAAGTAGACCAAGTCAACAATTAATTTGAAAGTTAGAGTCAATTTCTCTCAACAGTCCGGTCTTGCAGTAGGCAACCGGAAGATTTGTTACAAGAATTTACCTGTAACTTAAAGGCAGGCGGCTAGCTTAGTACAATTCGGCGAGTAGATTGCAGTCAGTAAAAGTCGGGAACGATTACTTGCAGATACCGTCTAATAATATATATAAAAAAATATATGTATTTGAACAAAGAGAAAAGTTAACAAATAAGCGAAGTTGAATTAATAGATTCTAGTAGTTAAAAGTTTGTCAATAAAGATCACAGATAAGAATGATGTTGCAGGCATATTTAAAAATGAAGGAAATGTCTTTTTTTTTATAATTCCATACATAAAAAAACAAAAAAATGACAGCCAACATTCTTAATGTAGCAGAAGAGCGTTCTGGGACGAAACTTATACAGTACGCAACCTATATCATAATCACCGTTTTGTATATTTTCATACGTGCCGCGCTAAGAAGTGAGTAAATAATTTCTATAGATTTTAATTTTAGAACAGCGACCGTAAGAAAAACTCTGCTTTTCTTTGCCTTCTTTGTTTAGTTTTTATATTTCAATTAGTGCTGTTACTTATCTTTAACTGCAACTGTTGCCACAGCGTTAAATCTTAATCTATTTGTAACAAGTAACTTTTCGGCATTTCCAACTAAGATCTATCGTTCTCGGAATACGCAAAAACCCGTTACAAAAAATATCGACTTTCGTCGAAAGCTCATTCACTTTTGAGTTTTAACCCCCAATAACAAATTGCGTTACTTTTTATTTGCGTTCAGATACATCCACTTTAAGCCCTAATCCGTAATAACAGCAACGACGCTTCGGCATCAAATTACAATAAACAGAAATAATGACCGAATGAAAACATTTTTTTTATCCGACAATCATTTTTAAAATTAGATTAAGCTGGCTGTAACCATAAATCTAACTTTCGTTGGTTGTAAACATCAATTTCTGATAGTAGATCCTAGAGAAAGCCAATTTATTAGGATTTGCGGTTAGCTTTTGAATGAAATAAGAAAAAAAAAGATCTTTTTACGCGTCCGAAATTCTCTTTTGTTTTAACGAAGACAAAAAGAAGAGATTTCATGTAGCGAATATTAAATTATGGGTTCGGTAATGATTCTGGAACCACTTTTGAACGCAATTACGTCGAGGAAATCAAACGAACCGTTAGAAAAATTGCATTCCACTTTCCGCTTCCACAAATTTTCGTGTGGGGCAATTAATAATATCCGATACTGGAGGTTAAATGAAACGTAAAAATAGAATTCATATCGAAAATATTACTGAACTATTTTTCCAAACTCGCGTTTGTTGTTTTTGCTTCGTTCCACGTCGTTCCTGTACTTATTTCGAAAACTTTATTATATTTCCGGCTGTTTTGGTTTTAGTGTATAAATTTAATATCCTCGATGTTTTTCACTTGTTGGTTTCTTATTTATTGCTTCCTGTTGTTGCTTGCACTTTACAAACTACTAATAACTTTGCCGTCAATCAACTTTGTTTCATAGTAACTAAGTAACAAATGATAGAAAAAGTATGTCATTGTTGCCACATTCAAACATTTAATTTGTTTTTTATTTTTTTTAAATGTAAACAAAGTGACTATATAAGTAAGTAATTGTTTTGAATTTTATTGGCCATTTAAAAGTAACCTAGGTTTGTTTTCGAAATCTAAAATCGATTACTAATAAAACAAATTCGATTCGTAAAAACTTACATTTAAAAATTTAAATATACTGCATTTTTAATGAATAATTTTTTTAACATGAGCATAATGTGTAACTTTGCTGTGTTTGATGTATGGAATTAGTTGTCAAATGAGTTGTTATGTTAAAAAAAACCTTGTTATGGTTTCTCGTATAAATTTTGCCTAAGCGTATACGTCATCTACGAGGTTGATTTGATTATTGCATTTCGGTTGGTTAAAGTAACAGCACGTGTGTTAATTTAATGCTCGGGAATAAATATTGGACTTTCGATGTTTTACATATGAAAGACTCGCTGGGGTAAGAGTGCATTTATATTTTGTGAACCCGCACGTGCTTGTTACTTCAGAAAATTTTAATGAGTGGTTAATTACGTTCTCATTGGGTCAATAACTAAAGCATACGCAGATACAAGAATTGGTGGGAGATCTGTATAAATTAGCTTCTGAAAACTTTGAGGACTTTGGTTTTAATCATCGTATAAAATTTTAGCTAACCCTTAAATTGACGTTGCATTCAGTAAATTAAAAAGGGTAAATACAAAAAAAGTGAATTATTACAAAATTACAGTCATACAGACAATAAAAAACAAAGCACACCGTTAAAACTGGTTAGATAAGTATATACAAAAAAAGATTGCGTAACTTTATCGTGATAACAAACGTATAAGTCTAAGCGTTCGTGTATACGACCGACACCAAAACAAGATAGATGAAAGTCGTTAAAATCAATCGTTCTCTTGTTTTTAAGCGGGCTCTTTGCTTCATTCTTATATGTATATTTCTATAGCCACAAAATCGCTTGGATGTGATAGCTTTGAATGCGCTCCGACAGATGTTTCCATTGTCGGTTTTAATCTATCATGGTTGATAGTCTTAGGAAACTTTTCGGATTTGTCTTTTTGACAACGAAGTTTAACAATCAAATTAATTATATTTTTAAAGTACATAAAATGATTGTTCAGTTTATTGTATAGAAGGCTTGGTTGGTTCCTCAAACAAAAAACATAACCCCAAAATAAACAAAAACGATTGCGTTTAAATCGGGCCTCGTCGATGTGCTTAAGGCGGGCTTTTCATCTTTCTCTTTTCTTGTGTGGGCTTCTTGTTTTTTTATGCTCAATTCTTCTTAATTATCATGAATCATATTTCTGTTATCTCTTTTGAGGTTGAAACGCGAAAAGATGTCAAAAACAAAGTCACGAACTTGGTCATCAGATGACATGACCAAAACTATTGAAGCTCTTAGAGCAAAAAAACTTGACTTGAAAAAGCAAGTAAAACATGTAATGTGGCTAGATCGACTCTTCAAAAACTGGCAAAGACAAAATACTCATCACAATCTTCATCTAGTGGTTCTAACACTTCGTACAGTTTGTTAAGTCCATCGAGGATAAACCAATTTTCTCGCTTTCACGGCATTCTTCGCATACGATGCAGCTCCTCGGCCGAAATAGGTCATTTGAAGATATATTACAGTGAAAAAATCAGACAGTGACTGCGTCTGAACGATCGCACCGTAATTGCTTTGGATATGATCGAATTGTTTAGAAAAGCAAACGTTAAGTGCCAGACTAGGATCTATTCCTTACAACAAATTTACCAAGGACCAAGGACAACTTTAAGGAGCAGAAAACAAGAAAAAGTCAAAAAACGTCTCAAGATAGCTAAGGAAACATCAAGCAGTGAAGAATATACTGGTGAAATTTCCTCAGACGAATCATCTGAATTAGAACTTCCTTCCGGGGAATCGACGCCAGCCAGTGATGATGCGAAGTGTATTTTTCTCTGTGCAAAGTTTTCAGAAAACACAAAGGGACAGCGCTAAGTAATGTGTTTGATGTGCCCTATGTGAGCTCACGTTGACTGCGTCGGCGCCAAAAGTCTTGTCTCAAATTTGTATCAAACGTACATTAGAATTAATTGTTTACACTTTACAATGCAGTTCCAGTTTTTAAATCTTCAAATTTTTGGACGCCAAAAGGTAAAGAAAAAGAGGGTCCAACTTTAGCGACTTTTTTCTTTTTACTTATTGTTTCTAATATGCGATTAGCTAATGGCATAACCAAAACATCTACTTAAAATTGCTAAAAAATTAAACTGATACATATACAATTATAATATAACAAATAAGCTGGTAAAATTTTATGCGATAAATAAAACCAAAGTGCGCTAAGCTCCCAGAAGTTGTTTAAATTATATTAACAAATGTGCCACTATTTTTTCTTAATTATTTGGCACAACAGAAGATATATAAACGTTGGTTTTAATTTGCCCATCTAACGTAGGTTAGATATTGAGATAATTAACACCTAATGCATACAGCTTAGTTCTTGTATTCGTATACGCCTTAGCTATCGACACCTACGGGTTACCAAACTTGCTGTAATAATAAAAGAAAATTACATTTTGCCGTAAAATATAAATACACTCCTACCCTAGCAATTCTTTTACATGTGTTTCATGATAATTAAATGCAAATATCACCGAGCATTGCGTTAACACTGTTATCTATCCTTAACAAACAAAAGTGCGTTAATGATCAAATTAACCGCGTTTACACCTGGACAATATTTATACATCACGAAAAACCATATCAAGGTTTTTTTAAAACAACTCTTAGTTATCAATTCAATAGAGAAGTAATTAGCCAGTTGTTAAAACTTTTAGAAGTAACAAACACGTGGAAATGACCAAAATTGCTGTGATAACAAAAGAAAGTTACATAAATGCACTGTTACCCCAGAGACTCTTTCACAATTAAAACATTGAAATCTCAAGTGATTTACACATTAAAAACGTGTATGTTTCAAGATTATTAAATGTGAATATTACTACCTCAATCAACCAACCATGTAGATGCCGTTTAAGCCTGGGCAAAATTCATACAGCGCAAAAACCATAACAAGGTTTTTTAACATATTCAACTATGACTAAAATATCGTCAAATTTTTTGTTACTGAAACCATTTTTTTCTTATTGATGCTAGGTAGATGCCATTATTTCTCGAACTGCAGTTTTTGTATTTCCTGATTTTGATGACTTTCTTATATAATCTAATCCGAAAGTTACAATATTTGGCTAAAAGTGTTTGTTTAAATTTTATACTGTGTTCAATGTCTACAAAATGAACGCCGGTCTGATGTAATTCTTTGTGTTTGTTTTGTGTTTTTTATCTGAGTAGCGATATTGCGTGTCGTTTGTCCCAGATATATCAGCCCAAACGTGCAAGAAATGTATTAGTTCTTCGTTTGATGCGGTTGTTTATATTGATTTTGGAAAGCTGGTGGTTAAGGTCTTTGATGCATTGAAGACCATTTAGATGTTTCTAGTCTTATACTAACTATTTTGTATCTGCTACAATTTCAACTTTTTACATTTAAAGATTTAAATATACTGCATTTTTAATAGACATTTTTTTAACATGAGAAAAATAAGTAACATTGTTTCGCTTTTGTTAGAATGTGCAAATAATTGCCGATTCGGTGGATTTTTTATATAATCTAGGTAACAAGTTACGATATTTGGCTAAAATTGTCTGTTTACATTTGATATTGTGTCCGCTGTCTAAGAAATGACAGCCGATTTTATGCTATGTTTCTTTGTGTCCGGTTTGTGTTTTTCTATCTAAGTAGCGTTGTTGCATTCCGTTTGTCCCACATATGCCAGCTCAATCGTGCAAACAATGTGGCCAACCTTTACTCGTTCGACTGGTGCGGTTGCCTATTTTGATTTTGGAAAATTGGTGGTTAAGTTATTTGTTGCATTAGAGACTTCTTTGATGTTTTGAGTCTTAATGGCAATTTGTTTGCCAAAGTTTGTTTTAGTTACTGTTTTCTAGTATAAAACAAATTGGGTTTGTAAAAACAAAACAATTTCAATTTTTTACATTTAAAGATTTAAATATACTGCATTTTTTATAAATGTTTTTAGTAAGATGGGTAACTGTGTTTTGTTGGTGTGTGGAATTATTTATCGATTAACTGTCACTAAAATGATCATATTTTTTGTTAGGAAAACAAGTTTTTTTCCCAAACCATGTTGTTTTTTACTAGTGCTAGGTGGATGCCATTATTTCTATCAAATTATCATATTTTTTTTATTTTAATAATGTTCTTATATAATCTAGGCCAGAAGTTACAATGTATAAAAAAAATGTTGATTGTTTAAATTTTCTATATTTACTCAACATTTACAAGAGGCTAAAGTACAAACAGCTACATCAGATGCGAATCAATAATACCTTACAAATTGCCTATATAAGAAAAAGCAAAAAACCACACAAAAAAGTCATTCAATCGACCGTACCGGAGTGTATAAAAAAGTGGTAAACCTTCTCTTTTTGGTCGGCTATAGTGTTGTGGGATCTCTTGCAAATACTAAAAAAAATCTTAATTTCTGGTTTTTGCAGCTCGGTCTACGTTACACGGTAGGCGTAGTATCTGGTACCCTTTTACTGTAAGTTTTACGGCCTAACCTAACATTAACATAAAAATCATTTTTTATTTCCGGTCGATCTTTATTGGCTAATTTTTGGCATTCCAATATAGCAGCAATCTTCGGTGGAACTTTCTTCTCCCGCGGTTATTTATGCTACTCTCTCGCCACATTAAACAAGTCATCTTTGAACTTTTTCCATTTGCGTAGATTTTATCTTTTTTTTGGTGTGTTTGTGCAGTTCTTGCCTTTTACCAAATTAGATTACCGAAGTGTCTGGAATTGGAAACATTGTTGACGGTTTTATCGGTGTGCAAGACAAAACAAATTACATAAACTCTAAGCGTATTGGACTGCGTACGGTCACTACAAAACGTTTTTTCTGTCGGAGAAACAAGTTTTTTTTACAATGTTACGATCTAACAGGACTCGGCAGCTTCTTATGCAACCGGAATAAAATAAAAGAGTACAGGCACAGGGAAAGTGACTGCAAAAGCAAAAAAAAATATTTAAAATGCGGGAAGGGGACACACAAAAAAAAGGTGTAAAAATAAGATTAAGTGTGAGAAGATTAGAAAGGAGGTGTAGAAAAGGGAAGGTGGAATGAAAAAAGAGTGAAACATAATGATTAAGTTTTTACAAGGAAACGTTGATAGAGAGACTGTGGCGCAGAAACTTCTAGAATACACTGCGCTGCGAAATTAAATAGAAAGACATGATAGCAATATAAGAGCAAAATAAATTGAAAAAAGACAAAGCTTGATATTAGTGGAGGTAGAGAATATTACTATTTGACAAGTCTACGTCTTTTCTAATATAAGGTGAGGTTACTTCTTGGACATTATCAAAGAGTGGAAAACAAAGATAAAATGTCATATTGACAGAAGATAAACTCCAAGCACGTTACTTAGTGATTGACTTTTATAAATTGGAAGGGAAAGATTGTTGCGGAATTGGCAAGGTTCTTTGAATTTGCCGTGTCGAATCAGGGACGTGTACTAATTTTTATAAAAGAAAACCACCAAGCAGCAATCGACGTTACTCTGGTGAGTGAAAGCTAGATAAATGAGATGAGTGAAAGATGAAAAAAAAACTCACTAGTACTTACGTTGGGTATGAAATAAAAGTAAAAAAGTGACGATAAATGTAGGAATAAAAGTAGCACGAGATAGAGAACAGATGAATTTATAAAAAAAGGTAATACAATGACTAAAAGTATTAAAATGGAATGTGGAAAATAGTGAGTTAGGAGTGAAAGAGCTGAGAAGCATGATTGTGAAAGGATACAAGAGAACTTTAAAAAAGAAGGACGAGCATCAGTGCAAAAATGAAAAGTAGACATAGCAAAAGTTAGGAGTAAATGCGTGAAAGCTGAAAGGATGACAAGGATAATGAAAAAAAAAGGAAGAGGTGGAGAAAGGTGCCGACCAACGAGGTACTAATAGTAACGAGATAGAATCTAAAAAATATCGTAAGGCGCATGAAAAAGGGGAAAACACTGGGACCTGATGGGATAACAGCAGGAATTCTACGTGTGGCTTGTCGAGTAATCGGAGACGATGTGCTGTCATGCGTCAACAAATGTTTTTCCGAGATACTAAAAGACCGGAAGTTTGTCTCTGGTTTCAAAACTTACTAAACCTAATAATGGGTGCCGGGAGATTTAGACCCATATTCTTCCTTCTTTCTTAAAAAAATTGTTACAAATAATAGACGCATGAAGAGTGAGAAAGCAACCGGGACCCGATAGGATAACAGCACAGTCTGTTGAGTAATGGGTAATCGAAGACGACCTAGAAGTAATGGTAGGAAAAAAATTAAAAAGTGGATAAAAACGGGGAATAAACTGAACTAAAACCAATTTGGTTTTAGAAAAGGAACATTTATCTTAAACGAAATTGGGAGAGTTTTAAGAATTGTAGATAAAGTAAGAGGAACAGGGCGCCAAAAATAGAAGATGCTGTATGTTCAGAACGCGTTTAACAACGTGCCATGGTCGGGCCAAATCAGGGCCATAGAAAACAAAGGTGCATCGGCGTACTTGCTAAATATGGTAAAAGATTACTCCATGGAGAGTAGGTATAAAATCTCGCAGGGTCGGTCTTAGGACCGCTTCTATAGAACTTCTAGTACGACGGAGTACTAGAGCTGGCAATGCCGGATGGTGTCACGCTGTTGGAATACGCAGACGACCTAGCGATATTAATGGAAAGTGAAAAAGCTAATCTGGTAAGTAGAAGGGCAGAAAAGGGGATTTATCGGGTGGAGAGCTGGTTTGAGGATCACGGTGCTGTGTCAGGCTTTGGATAAAACCGATGTGGTAGCTCTGATCAGACACAAACAAATGAAGAATTTTTCCATAAAAGTAAGAGGATTTGGACATCAAAAGTTTATAGATTTTGAGGTACTTCAGGGTGTGGTTTAGAAAAAACGATAGAATGACTAAAGTGTGTGCGAGAAAGCGGAAAAATCCTGGAAAAGTTTGGTTTGATTCATGCCTAGCGTAGAAGGACTAAGCTCCAATTGGAGAAAATTGATGTAAGGGTAGTACGCTCCGTTCTCTTTTATAGGTCGCCCAATATGTTAGAGATGACACAGAGAA
Organism: Aquatica leii; assembly: GCA_035610365.1. Taxonomy (NCBI): domain Eukaryota; kingdom Metazoa; phylum Arthropoda; class Insecta; order Coleoptera; family Lampyridae; genus Aquatica; species Aquatica leii. Next base: position 15,825,770 of record CM069438.1, read on the forward strand.
GGGCTGTTGTATAATACTCCCGACAATTACAAGAAGTGAACAATTATTAAAGTTATTTGGTTCGGTTCAAGTCAACAGCGTATACTCAATTACGATATAGACAAAAGGTTAGATAATTTATAATTGACTGAATGTAAAATATTAATTACGATGGTAAACACAATTAAATTAACTGAAGGCTTAATATAAAGAAACGTAAATAAGAAAGTAACACAGCTGAAGGCTTACTACAATTAACAAATCAGAAAGTTTTATATAAAGAAATCTAGATAAGCGACAGTTGAACGAAACTCAAAGTTTTCTTCTCAAACGTGGCTCTAACTGTGATTGCACCGGAATTTAATTAGTTCAATAATTTTGAAATACCACTTCAATGGGATAATGACTTCCGTAACGATCGAAAAGAAAGAAAGGCGATAATAGCGATTTAAATACTTTAGTGTAGGAAATTTTCATTTACTAACCATTCTAAGTGTTAAAAACGTAATCGTAAAATGACGTAATATTAAGTAAAAGGAAAGTACTTACAATTCACAACCAGAGTTTCTACAACGTGACTGCATAAAATGACACCACCAAGGTTGCACTTATAGTACTAGAAGTTTTCGTTAAATTACAAAATGAAAAAATAATAAGAACGCGTAACATTTTGTTACCCGTAACTTAACGTGCCAAGTTTAACCAAATCGGGTTTTATAAGAATTTTTAACTAATTTTTGTAATGTACTTGAGTTTTCAGATGCGTTTTTTTAAAATATAGTTTTGTTTAAGTTTTATATGAAACACTGGAAAATAAGTTGATTAAATATTGTCTTGCTATAGAAGCTGGTTTTTTAGACTAACTGGTGCAGACCTGCAAAAAATGCCTTTACAGCTGATCGTAAGAAACAATCTCAAGCATTCTTTTGGTGACAATATGGCGGGAAGAAGTGAGTCAGGCTGTTTCTTAAACGCTACCAAGCACAACTTTCAAAAGAAAAGCTATCGGAATATCTTATTCCAGAGCGATGGATTTAGCAAAAAGTACGATCTAAGTCGTACAGTTGAAAGTGATAATAGTCTTTGAGATAAAGGCAAATCGTTTCTTTGACATCTGCTGAGCGTGAATAATTAATTACAATTTTTGTATGCATGAATGCTGCAGGAACATTTGTTCCTTCTTTTGTGATTTTCCCTAGAAAAATATAAATGTCTGCAGAAAAGAGCTTCATCCGGAACAGTTTTTGCAGCTTATCCCTCAGGCTGGATCTAGACCAACATATTCACCCAGTAGTTCCAACACTTCGTACAGTTTGTTAAGTTCACCAAGGATAAACCAGTGTTTCTAGTTCTGGATGATCATTTCAGTAACACACAAATCATCGATTTGGCTAGAAGAAACCATATTTCCATCTTATCGCTACCACCTTATTTTTCGTATAAGAGACAACTTCTCGACCAAACATTTATGCGTCTTTTGAAGATATATTACAGTAAAGAGATCAAACAATGACTGTGTCATAACGATCGCGACGTAAGTGCCTTTGATGTGATCGAATTGTCTTGCTATAGAAGCTCGTTTTTTAGACTAACAAGTGCAGACTTGCGAAAAATGCCTTTACAGCTGATCGTAAAAAACAATCTCAAGCATCGTTTTGTTGACGTTATGACAAGAAGAAGTGGGCCAGGCTGTTTCTTAAACGCTACCAAGCACCACTCTCCGAAAACAAGGCTATCGAAACATCTAATGCCAGAACGCTGGAGTGTAGCAAAGAAAACGTAGAAGTCTTCTTTAATCATCTTCTTGACCTTCTCAATTGTACAGTCAAAAGTGATAAAAGTAGTTGGTCTTTGAGGTAAAAGGCAAATCGTTTCTTTGACATCTGCATAAGTGAAGTAAAAGATTTCAACGAGAAGAAGAAAGACCAGCAAATTATAACTTCTTCGCCATATAAGGCTAACTTGGAGCAGTCTATTGAAACAATAGCAAGCAAGTCACTCACAACCACAGACGTAGCCGTGGATCAAACACATAATTTGTTCCAAGGACAACTTCGAGGAGCACAAAGCAAAAGGTAGCCAAAAGATGTCTCAAGCTAGCTGAGGAGACATCAAGCAGTGAAGAAGACATTGGTGAAATTTTCTCAAGCTAATAATCTAAATTAGAACTTCCTCTGGGGGAATGGGTACCAGTCAGTGATGGCGCAGAGTGTATTTTCTGCCGTGTAAAGTTTTCAGAAAACGCAAAAGAAGAGCACTGAATGATATGTTTGATGTGCTCTTTGTGGGCTCACGTTGACTGCGCCGGTGCCGAAACAAACACTTCCATCATCTGTGACTTCTGCGGATAAATGAAAAAAAAAACATGTTTTATTTCCGTTCACTTTTTGATTATTTTTTTTGAGTATTTAAGTAAGGGACCCACTATAAGAACCGTTTTTCTAAAATCCGAAAAATGCATGTTTCAAGTTTTTTCCAATTTTTTAAAAAACAAGCTTTTTCTCAAATTTGTGTCAAACGTATATTGGAATTAACTGTTCACAGTGTACAATGCAGGTATTGTAACTTCCATATGTTGAATCTTAAAATTTTTGAACGCCAAAAAGTAAAAAGGGCCTCGATTTTTTTCTACTTACTCAGTGTTTCTAATATGCGATTAGCTAATGGCATATCTATAACATCCTTCTAAAATTGTTAAAAATGAAACTGATACATATAACAAGCTGCAAAAATTTGATGCGATAAATAAAACCAAGGTGCGCTTAGCTTCCAGAAGTCTTTTAAGTTATAACGTCATAAACTTAACGAATAATCTGCCATTTATGTAACATAATCATAATTAAAATAATAATAATGCACCGTGCTAGCTCTATGATTTTATTAAATATAAACAACACACAAACATTAGAGCGATGAGAAATATTTCTAATTATAATCAGGGACGGGGTATTCTACTCGTACACTAATATTACAATTCTAATTTGAAGTATAATTTGGACGCCACAATATTTTTTATATTAAATTTATCACGGGTAAATATTGAAACCAAAAACGAACATATAAACAAATCTTAAAACTAACACTTAATTAGGTTAATTAAGTACATACGTGTTATTGAAGGTTAATTACTTGTTGCTGTTCGTATCTTTAGCGCATGAGCGTGATCATCATGTGACTTAAATAAATTACGCAATACTTGGAAATCTTCCGGAATTTACTTTCTATTGTTTTCGTATAATTTGATTTATCCTATCACCTTGGATCGATGATCATTAACCATAACTCCATAAACGTATAGAGGGAACGTACGTATCAAAAATTTTCCATAATCATATTGTTACGTGCATAAATTTAAATAATGCATTACCCTGTATATCAATTTAATTAAAATTACTTTGATATTTCTTGACGCCATCTATCGGGTTCGTTGCTCACTTTGGATTGAGCAGACGTCATTCCGATGCGACTTCCGGCATTTTGACTCTAACATCGTAACTGGTAATATCTAGGGCTGCGTGAGTGAAAGTTCGTTCTCTAAATTCATCCACGTGTTAGGGACACGATGGAAATTATGTAGTTTCCTTAATTAACTAATTTACTCCCGCAGCGTAAGTGATTTTATTTCTTTCTGTAATTAAAGGTAATTTTTATGTCGTTTTGGTTAGCCACCATGTGCCACCTCATCACTAAGGGCATTCTGGTTATAATTTAAAGCCCATCAGGGAAAGTTTGTGATTTCGTTACGATCGAGGGGTGTTCGTATCGTCACCGGCTATTCTTACCACCATCCGGCCCATGAATTCTATCCGATACCGAAAGACGAGAGATAACCCTCGACGAATATTGTGTTGGAAACGATTCTAAATATTTATAAGGCCTATTGTTGGAATTAATTAAATCATAGAAAGGGTATAACAGCATCCGACGTTCGGTTTGTGTTATGTGTACATTTTAAAATTTAAGTAATGACTTTGTAGATTTGGATTTCGTGAGCTATTAGGTTGACACGGATTGTGATTAAAATTATTTACAGGGTACGTGTCGCAGGAAGTACTTCCTCCGCACAAAAGGAACGCCTGTATTGGTGGTAAGTTTTTTTATAAATTTTCTCTCGTCGTCAACGAGGTTACTCACGAAACTTACACTAATCATAACTTCGTACTGATTACCGTAATTGTAATATCATTAGTTAGTAAATTTGCTTATACTACGTATGCTGTTTATGCTTATTTATTGTGATAATTTAATGTTAATGCTATACTAATTATTTTGCCTTATTGTCGTCAATGCCATATTACTAATTATGTAAACGATATTTACTGCGAACTATTCGTCGCCATGTTCTTCACTTATGTCATGTAAGTTGCCTATCCTACTGTGATTCGATGTTGTATATTCTCACTAGTATTTACTTAGATGTGGCTATTTAACTTCGACTATATTTAGATAGAGAAGATATAGATATATTTGATCGAGTAATTAAAGTGCAATTGTTATTAACGATTTAGTTTTTCTCTTTTATTCGTTTCTTTCAGCAGTTACGAACTTAACATCTTGTTACAAGTGATACCATTCTGTGGTGAGCAAGCAGAACTGACTTTGGATAGGCTCTGGCGCCCTTAATTATCTTTTATATATCTCTTGAAAACCTACCCCTCTCTCCGACTATTGAGAGTTGGCCGTGCAGGTTCGTAACCAGCAAAACCTTGTAACAATATCATACATAAATCGTAAAATCGTATTCAAAAAAACGTAACGTAAAACCATCGAAATTGTACGTTTCCAAACAAATCAAATCGAACGTATCAACCAGAGTATATCGTAAAACTTCCAGTTCGTACGTACAAAAAATAAGAAAGAAAAGAAACTAAAAATCAAAGGTTACACCACGTGTACAGAACAAAGAAATCACTTACCCCTTTCAGATTACGGGTTTCTTTAATTAAACAAAGGCGAATATAAAACGGACGAAAGCGAAAATACTGCGACAAAAGCGGATAATTTTCAATGCATACTACAAAAGCAGATTTCCACAGTTCAAATTTAACATGAGGAAATTTTCTGCACGTTATGCAGGAACGTCCGCGTCCTTTCGCAGTTCAACGGAAGATGGGTTAAAACAATATGGCCACGAATCACGCATGAGTAATGTGCATCAGCGATTTGCGCACGCAGAGACTCCAAAAATGTTAAATTAAGTCAGAAGTATTAAATCGAAAAAATGTAAACGTTACAAAGTTATATTAACAGGTGTGCAGGTTACGTCGTCAAATATAAATGCACTTTTAACCCAGAGATTTTTTCACATTCAAAACAACTGATCTACAAATTAAACGTAGATGTCTAAGATTATTAAATATAAATATGTTCAACAAACACGTGCGGGTGATCAAACTTGCTGTGATAATAAAAGAAAATTGCATCTTGCCGTAAAATATAAACGCACTCTTAACCCAACGATTCTATCATCTGCAAAACATCAAAATTCCAACTTATCTACACATTAAAAACGTAGGTGTTCTAAGATTATTAAATATCACCGAGAATTACGTTAACACACGTGCTGTTACCTCAGCCTTAACTAACAAAAGTGCGTTAATAATCAAATCATGCTTGTAGATGGCGTTTGCGCGTGGTGTACGCCTGGACAAAATTCATACAGCGCAAGAAACCATAGTGTGTTGTTTGAATAAAAATTTCTTAGTTATCGGACTTGTCGCGGCAAACCGTGAACGTGCACCAACTTTCGTAAAAGGAAAGCAGCGATGCTCTGATGAGTGAAAGATGGATAAATGAGATGAGTGAGTAAGAATTGATGCAAGAAGAAACGCTAAGCACTCATAGGTACTTACGTTCGGTATGAAATAATGACGGTAAATGTAGGAATTAAAATAGCACGAGATGGAGAACAAATGAAAAATTTCTAAAACAAACTAGAAGTATGTTGGGATGTGGAAGAGGATAAGTTGGGAAAGAAAAAGCTGACAAGCATGATTGTGGAAGGATGCAAAAATAATTTGAAAAAGAAAAGTAAAATCAGAGGCAAAAGAAAAAGTATTGGTGGCTGTGGACAAAGTTAGAAATGAATGCGTGGATGCTAAAAGAAATATGACAAGGATAATGGAAAAAAAGGAAAGGAGTACAGGGCATAATACGAATGGGAGAAAGTTTGGTATAAAAGTAAAAGTGAGTATGAGAGCAGAAGAAGGAGTGCGTCTGGAACTGTTTCTAAGGCACGGTAGGATTGAATGGAAAAAGATGCCGACCAACGAGGTACCGGTGGCAACACGATAGGAGCTAAAAAATACTGTAAAGCGCATGAAAAGTATAAAAACGCCGGGGCCTGATGGGATATCGACAGAAGTTCGAAAGACTAAAAGACCGAGAGTTAGTCGCTGGTTCTACAGCTTACTAAACCTAACGGTGAAGCCGAGGAATTTAAATCGATATGCTTTCTTTTGGTTTTAGAAATTTTTTTACAAATAACAGACGCATGAAGAGTGGGAAAGCAACCGGAGTCTGATAAGATAACAGCACCGTCTGTTGAATAATCAAAAACGATCTGCTGTCATGCGTCAACAAATGCTTTGGAAGCGGTTTCTTCGCGAGAGAATAAAAGACCGGGAGTTTAACGCTGGTCTCGAAACCTACTAAGCCTAACGGAACGACGAAAGGTTTTAGACTGGTACGCTTCTATCCGGTGTTAGAAGTAATAGTAAGAAAAAAGTAGTAGAATAAATTAAACCAAAACCAATTTGGTTTTAGGAAAGGCAAGTTTACTCTGAACGCAATTAGGAAGGTTTCAAAAATCGTAGATAAGGTAAGGGGGGTAGGGCGCCAAAACAGAGAATGATCCATTTTGGTGACGCCCGAAGTTTAGAACGCGTTCAAGTACCTGCCGTGGTCAGGCATTCTTCGATCCATGGAAAATAAAGCTGTACTGGCCTACTTGCTAAGCCTAGTAAAATATTACTTCACGGAAAGGTGGTTGTACGTCGGGGCAGGGAAAAATATAAAATTCGGAGCGAGGATCCTGCAAGATTCAGTCTTAAGACCGTTTTTACGAAACCTCTACTACGACGGGGTACTGGAGCTGGCAATGCTTAACGATGTCACGCTGTTAGAATACGCAAACGACTTAGCAAAGTGGTAGCTCTAGTCGGACACAGACAAATTTAAAAAAAATCATAAAAGTGAAAGAACGATAGAAATCCGTAAAAAGTTTGGTTCGACTCATGCCCAACGTGGGAGGGAGAATAATGTATGTAAGTTCTTTATATGGGGCCTTTATTTGAAGACTCAGACTAGAGTCAAAGCATTACCACGATATTTTAGAGAAGAAACTGAGAAGTGTTGTTGAAAATGGCTGCGGCTTATAGGATAGTGTCGACGGAAGCCATCTTGGTGGTGACCGGGATATTAGGAAGAGTATAAGAGAGTGAGGGATTTTAAACATCTTCTATCTGCGGACAAGATTAAGGAGAACTGGCAAGAGATAGGGCAAGTGTTCGCAGGTAGGCGCACGAGCTAATTAGCAGGGTGGATGAGTGAGTGAAATGAAGAGCAAGAGGGTTAAAACACTATGTGGTCCAATTTCTGACGAGTCGCGGAAGTTTAGGTTTAGGTTTATATAGCGCTTGATAGTAGATGTAATATTACCTACCTTGTTACAAGCTTATGGGTCTTACGAACCTTGCACGGCTAACTCACACAGTCAAACATCGGAAAGGAAAGTAGATAATAGTTAAAGGGCGCCAGATCTTTTATAATTAACACTTTTGCTTCCATCAACACAGACGGTCCAAGCTTGTAACGAATTTTTAGGTTCGTAAGCCTTGCTTATTCTAATGTTTGGGTAACCACAATAACAGAGAAAAGTATGTTACCATAAAAGAAAGATTAAATGAGTATAAAAATTTTAATTTAATAACGTAGATTATTAACAAGAGTCTATCTAATTCTCAATTCATAAATGCCACAAGTATCGGCAACACACAATACATATCAATATCAATATCCTTTGTACACAGCATGCAATACACACAAAATAATTAGTGAAACTACCTCAATGGTATTGAAACAATGATTGTAATTACGGAAGTTAACATAAGCCAAAATTCCGTGAGTGACTTTTCTGACAGCGACAAAATAATTAAATAAACTTACCCACAATCCAGTACCTACTTGTTCGTAGAAAACGTTTTCCTCGTTGAGTAAGCCTGAAATAAATTTGAATAGCAAATCGTGTCAACAAATGACTCACGAAAGCAACATCTACAAAATTGTTAATTACTGCTAAAAGAAAGTACACATAACATAACCCGATTATCGAATGCTGCTGTACACATTCAATGAAAGTTGGTCTCGCAGGTGTTTGCCGCATGAGTAAGATCTTGAAGAAAAGTTTTTGTCTTCGGTTTTTAGTTTTAAACGTAGGCCTTACAGAGTTATACTCGTCCTATGAAGGTATTTATCGATATTAATCCCTCATTGTTCTTTATTAAATAGAAACATGTGGTCAAAGCGTGGCGGAACGGCCTGTGACAAATAAATTACTTTAAATACGTAATGAATTTATAATCTCATTTCCATCACAGTTGATGTTCTATTAAATTTTCCGATTTAGACGACACAGGTCATTTTAGGTAGTTGACTTGACCGCAACATGTAACCAGAAAGATCGGCAGATGGCGTCAAAACCGGAATCTGATTTTAATTCAATATACAGGGTATCACGTTATGAAAGCTTTGCACGTAACAAATGTATAAAACTGCAAACAATTACAAGAAGTGCAAGCTTGCATTCGCCGCCTTGAATACGTAGTGAACAATTATTAAGGTTACTCGGTTTGGTTCAAGTCGTGAACGTCAACAGTACATACTCAGTCACGATATAAGTAGAAGGCTTAATACTATTAACAGAACAAAAGGTTTTATATAAGAAAATTTAGATAAGCAACAACTGTACAAAACTCAAAGTTTTCTTCTCACACATGGCTCTTGAGGTCATCAACATTGCACCGGAATTTAATTTCCATAACTTCGAGCTTACATTTTGCTGAAATTACTTTAAATTAGCAAAATACACCAATGACGGCGACCGCTATACTTGTGAGCAATTTTGTAGCGATAATAACAATCTAAATACTTCAGTGTAGAAAATATTCATTTATTAACCATTTCAATCCTTAAAAACGTAATAATAAAATGACAATTGAATTAAATACAAGAAAAGTACTGTCAATTTTCAATCTGAGTCCCTACTACTTAATTGGATATAATGACACCACCAGAGTCGCACTTGCTTATAGTACTAGAAATTTTCGTTAAATTACAAAATGAAAAAATAATAAGAACGCGTAATATTTTGTTAACTGTAACTTAACGTGCCAAGTTTAACCAAAGCGGGTCTTATAAGCATTTTTTTCCAATTTATGCTTTACTTTTCTGATTTTCTGATCTCTGTAAGAAATCGAACTAGCAACCTAAATATATAATAACAAGTTTAAATAAACAACGAGAACTACCTAAATACTGCTAGTAAATAGGGTTGTAATAATTTAACGTTAAACAAACAAAAAAGTAGAATTGGCTAGAAAATAAATAAAATTGAATAACGATAATAATTATAGACAAAACAAATGTTTTTTTCTATAAACAAAAACGGTTTTAGTGCAAATTAATGGTTGCTTGATTATAATTATATGAGAAGAAACAAAATTAAACAAAAAGTTCATAAGAACAAATGCGTCAGCAAACAAAAAAATTATTATCTACTAAATAAAAATTTATCAAAAAAAAATTAATTAGAATATTAAATTAAGATGGCTAAAACACGTGTAAAAATAGACGAACAATAAAATGACAATCTGAAAACAAAACAAGAACAACCGAAACAAGGTTTTTGAATTTTAAATTGTAACTGCTTTTGTACTCATTCTGCATAGTAATGAGAACTTCTCAATTGTTTTGTACAAACAATAAGTTACAAGTTTAAATTTTTTTATGTATTTTGTAAATTAATCATAAAAAAACTTTCTTTAGAGTTCAACAGCTGTCAAATTTGCTTATTAAAAAATTAATTTCTTAAACAAAATTAACTTTAAATGTAAAGTTTGTTATACAAAATACTTTTAAACTTTTATTAAAAATTGATTTTTGTATATAAACTTAATTTTGCCTTAAATGATAAAATTTAATCGTCGTCCGGTTTTACCAATACGTGGTAGCTCACACGTAACTGCGACAAGACGTAGCACGTAGGCGTTTAAACATTATCAAACGTAGCGCAAATGTCAAAAGAAAATTTAGAACTTTTTTAAAACCTCGGTGACACGTTTTCATTAAAATAGATAAAATAAAAAGTCACGAAACGAAAATACAAAAACAATTTAGAAGACATTAATCTTCTTTCCTCTCGAGTATGAATACGTCAAACTAAAAATACTCACGTTACAAACGCGCATCTCGGTTAAATTAATTTTCTTTAATTTAATTAAGCTCTAAATTTGTACCGGGAGTAATTTTAACTTAAAAAATTGAGCTTAATTAAAATTTTTACCCGGATTAAAAACCGTTGGCTAGAATTTATTGTAGTATGAATATTAATGAGAATGCGTAAACGGTTTAGTCTTTTATTTTTTTAAATTAGAATTACAAAAGAATATGGATAAATGCGTTAATTTGTTTGGTATTTGAGAAAAAAATGTGTTACTCGACGCGTGGAAACTCATCATTAGGACACAAAATTTTAATTTAGCGCTAAAACCCTCGAAAAAAAATTACTCAACGCGAAAAAAGCTTAATAAATTATAACGTTTGTGTTTGAACGTATGAAGAGCGAGTCGAGTGCTCTTATAACTCGAGCTTAAATTAAATTACGCGCTTTGACTAATGAACGTCGGTGCAATAGACACAGAGCGGTCGCGTTCAACAAGTAAATGCATTTGACGGTTTCTATTACAAAAAGTCGTTTCGGACTAACTAAATCCTGAAACGCCACGTACGAGTCTATTTTTAGAAACGGATGCAACTCTAGAATTACTGAACCGAAAATCCAGCAGCTAAAAACAGTATTGATTCTCGGCTTATATCAACCGGTGCCTTCGTAATTTTAAGGTGAAAATATCTTTTCGCCTCTTTTTTTACGAAGAAATTGAAATTCTGCAAAAACGTTCTCTAAATTTACATTCGCCAACTTTATACTTGACCTAATCCCGAGTCGATGATAAAAACACACAAATTGATTTTATTTTCTAGTCGCGTCCGTGGAATACAAATGCAATTATGATCGTGGGTAGATCACGGTACGCTTTTATCTTGAATTGGCTGCAACAAACACTCTTTTTTGAAAATCGGCAAGGTATCGATTCACTCGAAATCTCTTTTCTAACATTTTATGGCAGTATTAAGTTGGGCGACAAATTTAATACGACTGTGGTCGTACATAAAGGACGTAAAAATGTTATTAAAACCTAGGATTTTGGTCTACTAGTTCCATCTATGTTTTTTTTTTAACTTTATATCTACGCCAGACCTAAGCTTTAAATCCTTTACTTGTGTCCTTTTTTTGCATATTTTTTCTAATTAAACAAATAGTATGAAATTGGTATCTGAAACTTGAAGTTAGAAATAAAGTCGTGTCTAAACCAACTGCGTCACAATTTCAACTAATTAAAGTTATTTATTTAAATAATTATGGTGAAATTTAAGACGCCATCGTTTTCCGCGGTTAGCTTAGCAAGAGATATAATTAAACCGAATATTTCATAGTAACGTTGTTTATATTTGTTGTAGTTTCGCCATTTTTTTGTAGAAGTACGACGCACGTTAATTCTAGTCGACAAATTAAATACATATACATATTGACACAATAATATATGAAAGTTGTTGTAACATGCACACTTAATACAAACTGGTCGCAACAAATAGGCAACGCTTAATTCTGAAAACAATATGAGTACTTACAGTTGATACTCATGCCTACTAGACCTAGATTTTCTGGTAATCATACGTTGTGTCTAAATATGTCTAAAGCGACTATTAACGGTGTATAACACGAAGTTAATAAACGTGGTGCATAGCGTGCTACAATCACGTGAATTTTTTTTTTAAAAACCGTAACCAAAAACAAATCTTATTTTAGCAAGATTTCTCATTCTCTCAGTTATACTCATTTCCACAATACTCAACACGTCATTTAATAAGTGATGACATTAAATGTTTGTCAGGCACGGAACATGAGATTGTTAGCATGAAATAATATATGCTTTGGCGAAAGCGGGTAGCAAAAAAAGCAAAAGGCAAGATGCGTTTGTCATCGTACGTATATGTCCAAAATAATGTTAGCGTTGACAACCTATTATCGTAAACATGTCAACAGGTGGCGATGTTAGTTAAATACTGTTTTCTAAAACGCGCTAACAAAATATTTTGTATTTTGTATATAAACTTTGTCAATCTTGCTCAGATATCACCTTTAAGTAACAATAGTTTAATTTATTCTGCAAGTAGACAGTAAAAATAGAAACAGTGTAAAAACTCAAAACCTACGCGTGTAACCCAGCGTGGGTTAGCCAGTTAAACTAAGAAGTGTATTTAAACTACATCAAACAAAATTGTTGTTTTGAATCTTGCGTATATATATATTTTCCGTTGCAAGTTTTCTGATCTTTGTTGAAAGTTTCGTTAATCTAATCTAACATTACGCAATTACAATTTTACGCGAGCAAAATAATGCCAGTATAGTGAGTAAATTTTTTGGATGTTTATTAACTGGTTATAGAAATTTGTAGATGTAAATCGTACGTTAACAAGTAAAACATATTGAAATTTTTTTTACTAATTAATTCACAGGTTTAAATTGACACTCCCATAAACATTTAACATAGTAATTTTTAACAATAACCGACGGAATGAGTAATAGATGAGTTTGAACAAAAACAAAGTCAAGTTTTAGTATTACCAACATTTAGTTCCAACGGATCCTGTAACCACGTCAGGACGGCTAGCTGATAATAAAAAAAAATATGGGCGCTACTCCGCTGTAACGGTAAAATCCTTGGCTCGGAAACACCAAAACTGCATACATACCCATTATCCAAAAATCAGGACAAAAACAAGCATATATCAACGAGAGAACAAACATCTTTGTTATATATGTTTTTCGACAAAATAAAATTTTTGTTTTACCAAAAAGATACAGAAGTAATAAGCCAAAATACTACATGCAGATAAAAGAAGCTTACATTGGACGATTTAATCTTAGACACTACTGGTTTACTGCGGCGCGGGAGTTTCTAAAGCACACTGCGCTGCAATCTAAAGCAGAAGTAGGGATTGTTGCAAAATCTAACCGACGACTGACCGGTATTTTTTCAGTTTACGGTTCCTCTAATACAGAAAAGGACCACTTCTTGAATGGAAAGCAGAAAGAAACCGGTAATATTGGCTTGAGACGTAACCTCTAAGCTCGTCATCTAGAGATCAACCTGTACGGATTGGAGGAGAGAAGTCGTCACGAAATTGATAGCATTTGCCAGACTCATTGTAGCGAATCGCGGACAAACACCAACTTCTGTAAAAAAAACAGCAATAAATGAGATGGGTGAATGGGATGCAAAAAGAAACGCTAACTACTCACAGGTATTTACGCTGAGTATTGAAAAAGGTTAAAAAGGAGACGGTAAATGTAGGAATGAAAATAGCATGAAATGGAGAACGAATTAAAAAGCTTTAAAAAAGCTGGAAAAAATAAAAGCATTGGGATGGAATGTACAAGAGGATAGCGCTAAGAGCAAAAGAGCTGACAAGCATGAAAAGTGGAAATTAAAGGAAACATATTAGTGGGCAGTGGACATAGCAAGAGTTAGGAGTAAGAAATAGTGCGTCTGGCAAGGGAACACTGTTGCCAAGGCACGGTAAAATCAAGTAGAGGAAAGTGTCGACTAACAAAGTACCGGTGACAACAAGAATGGAGTTAGAAAATGCCGTAAAACGCATAAACAGTGGGAAATCCTTGTAGCCCGATGGAATCACAGCACGGCCTGTCAAGTAATAGGAGACGACTTGCTGTTATGCGTCAACAAATGCCTTTTTAAAAGAATGGAAGACCGGGAGTTTAGCGCTTGTTCTAAAACGTATTAAACCTAGAGGAAAAGCGGGGTATTTTAGACCAGTATGCCTCCATCCTACGTAGGTAGAAACCCTGCCTACGCGAGCAGTGTTTTCTCTCTCTCTCACTCCTTTACACTCCTGAAACCTCTAGATCTTACAAATAAATCCACACTAAATCCATACTTACATCTTCCCCTGGCCAACACGCAACAGCAAGCGCGGCTTTGTAATGCCAACATCTCTCGATAAAAATGAAGGAAGCTTATGTTATGCAAAAAAAAGAAATGCCTTATCCAATCTTAGAAAAAGTGTTCACTCTAAACGCAATTGAGAGAGTTTTAGGAATTGTAGATAAAGTAAGAAGGGTAAAGCACCAGAACAGAGAATGCTGAATATTGGTGACGTTCAACGTTCAGAACGCGTTCAAAAGCGTGCCATGGTCTGGTATATGGTGTACTTTGTGTGTTATTGGTGCTTCTGTGGAATTTCTATTACGCCGGGTACTAAAACTAGCGATGTCAAACGGGGTCACGATGGTGAAATACGTAGACAACTTAGCGGTGGTAGTTGAGGATAAAACCACAGAATTGGTAAAAAGTAAGGCAAAAAGGGGGATCTATAAGGTGGAGAGCTGATTGAAGGATCACGACTTGTGTCTGATCCCAGATAAAACTGAATTAATTGTCTTGGTCGGAAATAGACAAATACAAAATTTGTCGATAAGGGTGGAGGGACTGGATATTAAAAGTGGAAACATTTTTAGGTACATAAAGGTGCAGATCTGTAAGAACGGTAGAGTGACTGAGCACGTACGACGTGTATGCAAGAAAACACGGAAAAATGTGTGAAGAGTTTGGTTCGAGTCATGCCCAAGCTCCGAACTGAAAAGAATGTATCTAGGAGTAATACGCTCCGTTCTCCTGTATAAAGCCATTATTTGGAAACCCAGACTGGGATTATGAGAATGATTGCGACCTATAAGACGGTGTCGACAAAAACCATCCTGGTGATGGCCGGGACGTTATTCATCTTTGCACAGAATGATGAAGAAGTAGGAGAAAAGATGAAATAGGGTAAGCGTTTCCACATAAACGCAAAGCTAATTAGCAAAATTGATAAACGGTTTAAAAGAGAAGCGTCGAGGTTGAATCACCATGTAATTTAATTTCTGATGGGTTCTTCTTTTTCTTTATTCCCTAGCTGGCGTTTAGTTTGGATCGGTTCCTAAGCCCATACGCTGCTGTGGGTGCAATGGTTGTCAAATGTCGTTTACGAAACGTTTCTATGCCTGACGGTTTAGCCGGCAATTTTTCACATCTTTTTCGACCTGTTTGATCCAAGTTTTC
This sequence comes from Aquatica leii, assembly GCA_035610365.1. Classification (NCBI taxonomy): domain Eukaryota; kingdom Metazoa; phylum Arthropoda; class Insecta; order Coleoptera; family Lampyridae; genus Aquatica; species Aquatica leii. Next base: position 15,841,210 of record CM069438.1, read on the forward strand.
TTTGGCGCTGTTCGTTGGACTCTCTAGTGGGCGAGTCGATTTTGCCATAGAAGTTTATGTGGTAGGTGGCTGTCCTCCATTCTGCATAAGTGTCCAAACCATCGTAATCGCCTTTTATGAATCTGTTCCTCGATCGTCGGCTGTTCGCCACATCGACGCGACGTCGAATATCCTCGTTTCGGATGCGGTCGCAAAACGAGACTCGTAAGAATTGGCGTAAGCATCGCATTTGAAATACCTCAAGTTTCTCCAGATTCAACTTTAGCGTTGTCTAAGTTTCCGATGCATAGAGAAGAATTGGCAAAATCAGGGTCCGGAAGAGGCAGATTTTGGTCTTGGTGGTTATGTTGGTTTGCTTCCACAAACACCACTTCAGTGAGGCAAAGGCCGCAGAAGCTTGACCAATTCGCGCGTGGACGCCACTTTCTTCTCTTGTATTATTGACCCCAAGTACTTGAATTCTTGGACTGGTTCTATTTGGACGCCATCGAGTTGCACTATGGCTGGTGATCCATCCGTTGTCAGCACTTTCGTCTTCTGTGTGTTGATCTTAAGACCGTACATCTGAGCAGTGCAAGCGTTATTGTAGAGGATGTTTGTTGCCTCAGCATCATCCTCAGCCAATACGGCGCTGTCGTCGGCAAACATCGAGTCTGTCAGGAAGTGGTTTTTGTCGACCTGGACGCCACGTTTGTCTTTGAAGACGTTCCTCATTATTGCGTTGACCACGATGTTAAAAATTTGTGGCGAGACAACGTCACCCTGGCGGACCCTTGTTTGAATGGTAAACTGGTCGGACAGTTCATTTTGAATCCGCACTTGGGTGGTTGACCGATGATAACTTACTTGGAGAAGACTGATAATCTTCTGAAGTATGTGCTCAATCTCTAGGGCCTTCTATAAAGCTGGCCAGTAGATGCTGTCAAATGCTGACTTGAAGTCGATGAAGATCATGAACGTTTTTTTTGCATCGGATTATTTCCTCTATTAGCTGCCGGATGACGAAAATCTGGTCGCAACATCCACGCTTTGGTCAAAGCCCTACTTGTTCTTCCCGGCTGGTCTGCTAGCGATATCTTGATAGTCGCAGTTGAATAATCTTTGTGAAGACCTTGCCAACGATGGAGAGTAGCCTGATGTCACGATAGTTTTTGCAATTACAGCTATCACCTTTCTTGTGAATGGGCACAATTGTTGCCATTTTCCATGTTCGTGGAACCTATTCGGCATGCCAAATGTTCTGGAGGAATGAGCAGAAGCGGTGGAGCAGAATGTTCCCTCCAGCCTTGATTGCTTCTGCAGTGACTTTGTCGGTGCCTAGTGCCTTGCCATTTTTCAAGGATCGGACAGCTGCTTTTACCCTGTCGATGATGTGCAGTGGCTCCGCTGGAGGTCCTTGGGGTGCATCGTAATTGTACAGGTCCCCAAAAAACTGCCTCTAACGTTTTAGGCGCTTCGTTGGTGATTGTACAAACGTTGCATCGACATTTTGGATGTTGTCGTTTGTCGATCTCGTATTTCCGCTCAGTCGCCAAAGAGTGCGATACAGCGTATGGTACTTGTGTTTTGCGGTCGCCTCTTCCAAGTCGGCCGTTACTCGGTTCCAATGCGCATCTCGTTCTTTTCGAAGCCGTCGACGGATTTCTTGAGTTGCTGATATCGCTCATAGTTAGTCAGCTTGGCTCGTTTCCGTTCTTCTACCATGTCCAAACTTTCGTTGGATATCCATGTTTGTGTTTGGTGGCGAATTGGTGGGCAGATGTGCTTGGCGCATTCTATAATAACACTTGGGATTTAGTGCTTTTTAACATCGACGTCCTGTTGTTCGGCCAGTACTGCGAAGCGGTTGGATAGTGCAAGTTGGAATTCTGTCTTGGCAGCGGGATCCAAGAGACGCGTCTAGTCCAACTTGGTCAATAGTCGTGAATTTCGTTTGGCCAGTTGTAGTTGAAGTTTGATAATGGCACGAACAAGGTAGTATTCCGGTCCGCAATCAAGGCCACGCATTGAGCGGACGTTCTGGAGCGATGATCGGAAGCGTAGTACAATATCGGTCAGTCGATGCCTATAGGATTTCTCCACGTAATTTGATGTTTCGCAAGATGCTAAAAATGGCTATTCCCTATGATGAAGCTGTTTGCGGCAGTGAGGGATAGGAGACGCAGTCCGTTATCGTTGGTCTTGTCATGTCCAAAACGACTAATCGTGTTTTCCCATCCAGTTCGATCTGTACCAATGTGAGCGTTGATGTCGCCGGCCAATACGATGACATCGGTCTGTGGGACTGTGTCCAGCGTTTGTTGGAGTTGGTTGTAGAATTCGTTCTTGACCATGAGGGACTGGCTTCAGCTGGTGCGTAAACGGAGACGCTCTGGGTCCGGATGGTGCCATTGACGGTGAGGACTGCTAGGCTGTTCGAAATCGGTTGGAACGCGACCACACTTTTGACCGTATGATTGGGTTACAGAAGTTTTGGTTTTAATCATACAAGCATAGGTATGAGTAGAAAAGAAACAAAGACAGGGATGCATGCATCGCGACTGGAGAGTGAATAAAACAAAACACGTTTTGGAATGTGCAGGTAGAAGCGCTTTTTGAATAAGATTAAAATGAAATTGGGAAAAGAACTAAGAGCGGATAACTTTGAGAAGTTGGAAAGAGAAGTGAAAAAAATGGTCGAGGAATTTTAAAAATTATAAAAAAAAAGTAAAAGAAGAAAATAGAGGATAAAATACCCGTAGTAAAAGTCGGGTGAACGAACTTGAAGTAACACCCAAAAAGGTTTACCGGCTGAGGAGCAAAAGCAAAATCTGAAGGATGTGATTTCAGTAGGTATACCCGTTTTTTTAGAGAGACTCCTACACTGCTCTGGTGGTATGTGTCAGAGTGTCAATAAAAGGTTTCCACTTCATGTAAAAAAAGGCACCACTGCGTTGAATACGCAAAAACGACTAAGATATCCAAACGGTACAAACCAACCTAACCAATAATCTATAATTTTGCAAGCAGCTGAAGGCTTAAAACTATTGACTCGACTGAAAGTAAAATATTAGTAATGATCTTAAAATATACTAAAAGTAGCTCAGGGCTTAAAAGAAGTAATAGAGCACAACAATATTAAAATCGCTTAAGACTTAGTAAATAATATAAATGTAAATCAATTAATCAAATATTTTTACTCTGAATAGCTGAGTGTTTTGAAAGGGCCCCGAACGTCCGCCAAATTAGCAAAAGCATTTAATTATATTTTTTTCAATACAACTAGAAACTTTTCGTTTCTTTCAAATCGTTCAAAAACAGAATAATATTGATGGTGCAAAATTAAATTTGAAAAAATTATTTTTGGTTGACCGGACAAGGTTTATACAAAACTCAATCTACTCACAGATAATGCCAATCAAAAAAAATCTAGTGAGTGTCGGACACAAAAGCTTAATCGTATTGTATTGCCAGTACATTAGAAAAATTTTGTCGAAATACGAAACATGTGATACCTTGTTATTAATGACACGTAACAAAGTTGTAAATATGAGAACTACAAGTTAAAGCAAAGTTGTCAGTAGCAGTAGCAAGTTCCAGTTTCAAATCGGTTTTAAAGTAAATTAAGAGTTATCAGTAAGAATAGCCTAGTTTGGTTATTACAATAATTTCATGAACGTATCGGGCGAAAAATACGCGTTAAAAAAATTTTTTACAAATTTTTTGCACTTTGGTTACTGTCACTTAGTAGGCGCAGTATTCTAACAAAAAAAACTCACTGTCAATCTGTAGTAGTCTAGTCTACAAGTCCCTGAAATGCCAGCGCCAATAGATAGGACACCAGATAACAACAATTTTTGGTTAAATTTCCTATCTCTTTCAAATACTCGTGTTACTGTCGCGTTATGTTAGACGAGTCGCTGTTGCAATCTCTTCTTCTAACGTAGATTCCTCTGCTACTTTGCTAGGATTTGCTTAGCTCCCGTCCTTTACCAAGATAGACTTAACTTAACTAACATAACTTAGCGTTTCTACTCTTAACGAAACTAGATTTTGATTTACCGACACCAGTGGAAACTCTCAAACCCAGTGTCGTGTTTAAACTTATTCTGGGACTGGGCGATCAGAACCGGATTTACCAACATGGTTAAAGTTGATATGGCCAATGGTGCCAGCCGCATAAAAGAACTGACACCCGCCCATTTAGATTAGACACAATATATTCTGAAATTTAAAAACGTTCCATTGCCACAACCGGAAAGTCATCACAAAGTCAATCACAAGGTCTTCCAGTGATTGATTAAAGACGTATCCGTTTCAAAGGTTAAGGGTAAATGAGCAGGGGGTAACTCGTGATAGTCATTTAGCTCCAATCTAAAAATGTAACGCTATATTACATGTCGTTATTTATGCATTTGCTAAAAGCAATAATTTTAATTAAAATTCACGCCTGTACTGGTTTATCGTCTTGACTGTCTTGTAAAACGCTTATCGTAGATGACATTTACAATGAGGGGGAGAAAGACTACAAACGAAAAAGAACTTTTATTTATTTATTTACATACTTGACATCGCTGGGAACGTTTAGTCGTATCAAGACGCTATCCGTTACGTTGTAAGTAATTCTTCTTTCTACTTAATTTTTCTGTTTGTTATGTTTATTACCCTTTTGAATGAATAATAAAAGAATTGTTCAATGTACTAACCGGTTTAAGCGATTATTTTATTTGTTTGGCGTTCTTAGGTAAAGAAGAATTTTAAGGTGGCGCCGACATGTTACTTTTAAAGGTAAAGAGCAAATAAAATGGCCGTTACTTTTGTATATCGCCACCCTGATTTGACAATCAGTGGCGGCGTTTCTTTGTTTAAAGTTCCTAAGTCTAAAAAGAGGTGGAAACAGATCCCACAGGAATTCGAAAATCAATTGAATATCCATAATTGTGCCAAAACGTTAATGACAAGCACTTTAAAAACCGGTTAACTTTGGTTTTTATTACTACAATTACAAAGGTTTTTTTGGTATTGTGCTTATGTGTATCGTTAATGCCAATTATTAATTTATGATGGTAGACGTGGAAGCGTATGATTGAATGTCGGATAGTGTAGTGAAGAACACATTGTTATGGCAGAGGTCTATTAATCTCTGAAACAAACAATTGACAATATATTTATTTCAAACAAAAGAGAATAGGTATTAAAATAAAAAAGAAGAAAGTTGATTTGTTGACTAATATAATACAGTTATAACATCGATGTAGGCTCTTTCGTTTTAGGCAACACTCCATACAATTAATTATGTTTCATTTTTAACAAACGGTTATAAGTGATTGATTTTAATTTAAATATAAATATTACTCGACTAACTAACTCGTTGAATATGCAGTTGTAAAATAAACCAAAAATTGCCAATGATAATTATAAATCGCAAAGAAAAGTAAATGAGCACAAAAACTTACCTAACCGACAATTCTTTGTCACAAGCAGTGCTCCTTTTTATTTGATTTAAGAACAAAAATACGCATGGTACGACAGTCAATGTTATTTTGCTTTTGATGATGACAGTGTTCAAATGTTGAAAGGTGTCACGTCAACGTACTCAACGACAATACATAAATTTACAAATGATATAATATTTTTGTACAGTTCGTTGGTGATGAAGCCTTCCAACTACTCTTAATTTTATAAAGCCCTACAACAGAGCTCTTTTGGCATACGAGAAAAAGATCTTCAAAGACAAACTGTCCCAAGCAAGGAGAGACGTTAAAATTGTTACGTAAATTTTCTCGTAACTGTATTAGTGTAGACTAACTTAGATGCTTCCGAAGTATATTTTTATATAAATCCTAGAACGTAGGTCGATGTTTCATACGTTTCCCAATATAAAGTAAACCCCTCTTTTTTGATCGGACAACAAGTCGTACAATAAAACAAATTTGTTGGCATAAACATTCACATTCCGACAACAAGTATAAAACAATTTGTACTTATAAATTTCAATTCGCAAACATAAGCCTCAATAAGATCAGAAAATCTCTGATTTGCAAATAAAATTTGTAGTTACTTATACAACTGAGCATCTACGTATTATTATTATTTTACCTAGGGGTGGTCCCAATATGGTCCCGGCACCGCGACCTGTAGGTCTATTGTGCTCCCCGATGTTTTCTACCCTTCTAGAATACCTGTATCTTTGACAAAGTCCAGGATTTCAGTAGGGCGAATCTTCGTTACTTCCTCTTATGTAATCTTTTCATTTCTAAGTAGACGTTCCCTTGCCCTTGTGAATGCTTCACAGTGGCAGATGACGTGGTATGGAGTTTCTTACTCCTCACCACAACCCCTGCATAACGGGCTATCAGTCAGTCCCATTTTATGCAGGTGTTTGTTTAAACGACAGTGGCCTGTCACCATCTCTGTCGCAAGTTTGATCTTCGTCTTACTTAACTTTAAGTTGGACGTTGCTAAGCCCCCGTCGGGGGTTTCCAGAAAAACCTTAGAATGGCCGTGTCCTGGGACTTTCGACCAGTGTCTGCAGTGCTCTTTCGTGAGTATTGCTTAAATCTCCTGTTTGGCTGTGTTATATGTAATCCCACAAGCCAGTTCAGGGCTTATGAGTAGTTTCGCACTTGCCGCCCTGGCAAGCCCGTCAGCAACCTAGTTACCCGCGATTTCCGCATGCCTAGGTGCCCACACTAGTGTAACTGTATTACACTTACCTAGTGCGTTTAGCATTTGTGCGCATTCAAGTACTAGCCCTGAGTTTACCACATATGAATCTAATGCTGCAATCGCTGCTTTACTGTCTGTGACTATAAAGATTCTCATTTTAGAAAGGTTCTCTTTTAATAATTGAGCAGATGCTGTCAGGATTGCATATACCTCGGTTTGGAACACGGTCCCATTTTGACCTAGGCTTACAGAGATTCTGCAGCCCTGTCCATTGCTCCCGTACACTCCAAAGCCAGTGCCCTTAGTGGTTTTTAAGTTATCTGTGTAATACACGATTTTATTCAGCTTTGTTTTGTTAGAGTTGTTCTCCCGGTCATAACGGGTGGGGATTGTTGTCTTAAACAGTTTAATAGGACAAACTGTTTTGGGTATTCTCTGAGTTATCATACTGAGGTTATTGTATTTAGAGATCTCGTCAAAGATGGTCGAATGCCCCACCCTTAACGATCCCTCCTTGCCATTGACTCTCAGACGGTATGCCCCTCTGAGTGCCTCCGTCTTAATTACTAGGTGTAGTGGCGGCAGGTCCAGGAGAGTCTCCATGGCTGCCGTCGGGGTGGTTATCATTGCCCCCGTGATTCCAAGACAAGCTCTGTGCTGTACCTTGCTGAGTGTCTGTATAGCCCTCTAAGTGAAGGTCTTATGCCACCACACCAGTGACGCGTACGTAATGATCGGTCTGATCTTTCGAGTGTATATCCAGTGGGGACTTTGTGACTTTGTTCGCTATTCTCTCTAGATGTGGTTTGAAGGTTAGCCCCTGGTCTAATGCAAGTATTTGTCTTCTCTCACTACCTGTAGCTTGGCTCCGTACATTGCTATGCTCTTCAGCTTTGTCGGGCCTTTTCTTCGTAAGAAGAGAATGAGGTTCGTTTTTGCCGGATTGACCGACAAGCCCTCTTCTCTACACCACCGTTCAACTAGATTTAAGGCTCCCTGCATCACAACTGATACGGTCTCTTCAAATCTGCCACGTACCATAATCACTATGTCGTCGGCATAGCCAACCGTGTTGTAGCTTGCCTCATTGCCTCAGCAGTCTGTCTACCACCAAACACCACAGTAACTCCTCCCTGCGGACATTCTCGTGCAGCTCGGACCGCTACAGAGTCATTATTAAGCGAGGCCGTAATGTTTCTATGTCTTAGCATGGTATCAATCCATCTACCCACGGTAGTATGTACCCCTTTGCGATTCTAGAGAGGTATTATTAAACGCCCCCTCTATGTCTGAAAACGCCCCCAGAGCCACTTCCTTGCAGAAGATCGCCCTTTCGGCTGCGTCCACTACTCTGTGGACGGCAAGTTCATAGGATTTACTGGTTGATAGGCACATTGGTATTTACTGATGGGATCGTCCCTAACGTGTCGCTCAATGAGTTTCTCCAATAGTTTGAGGAGAAATGACGTTAATCTGATGGGTCTAAACGACTTGGCTAAGGCGTATGAGTCCCGCCCAGGTTTGGGTATAAATACGACTTTTACGTCCCTCCACGCCATAAGTATGTATCCCAGGACAACGCTTGCCCTTAGTAATGTACATAGTGTGGATGCTAGCAGGTCTAAGCCTTGTTGTAATAGAGCAGGGAAAATTCCATCCATCGCTGAGGATTTGTATCGATGAAAATTTTTCACTGCCCACCTAATTTTGGTTAGGTTCACTATCTGACGAGCTAGAACCCAATCTGTCCTGTTCCCCCTCGAGAGGAGTTCTAGAGTTGTTGATGCGCTAGCGTCAGATTTGGTGAGGGTCTTTGATCCCGGAAAGTGTGACTGGAGCAGAAGTTCTAAGGCCTCCTTTACGGTCCCTGTGTAACCCCCCACACTTTTCTTCAAGGAACCGATTCTAGCCTCAGTTCGTCCTTGTAAAGCTCTTTGGAGTCTTGCACCTTCTGGAATCGGTTCGATTTCTTCGCAGTGTGTCCTCCACGAGTCACGTTTTGCCTTTCTTATGACCTTATTGTATTCAGTGAGTGTGGTTTGGTATGAACCCCATTCCCCCGTGTTTTTTGCTCTATTAAAGAGCTTTCTTGTCTGAGACCGCAATTGAGAGAGTCTTTTATGTCACCAGGGCATTTTACTTTCGCGGGACAGCTTGCCTCATAGGCAACATCAATATGATGTTTATTCATATAAGCACAGAGGGCAGCAGATGTCGCTCTTTTGTGATGCAGGTTTATTTGTACAAGTTTAACCATTTAAACCTGTACCTACCAACTGGGGTGCAATGGATGACGCAGTGGGCTGTGGTTCCTCTAAGGCCCCCTCAACCACTGTCGTCTATTCGCACTCTATCCTCCTCTCCCCTCACCTTCGTCTTGGAGAGGAGTTTAAACGTCACTCTAGTAAGGTTGACGTAGGGACTATGGTTGCAAATAGCCTCCATCTTGTCCTAGGAAGTTTGGTTTATAAGGACAATCAATGCTTGTCCCTTGGGGTCCTCTTTCCTGTCTACTACACGCCAGTTGCTGGTTACAACACCAGCATTCTAGATCTCGATCTTTTTCAGAATTTTTACCGGTTCTACATGGGCTCCAGGGATCCAGGTGTGTGCTCGCACTGGTTTTGGGAGGTTTTTCGTTTCGAAGAATTAAAGCTTAGCTCCCTTCCACGGAGCTACTCTCCCTAGCTCCGTTCTCAACCAATCCACCAATAGCTGGTCTGCGCATGTAATTAACAGCGCTCCCCCTCGGTGGCGACACTCCGTGAATTTGGGCGAAACCGCCCCAATGAACAGAGTGTCGATTCTATTAAGGATCCAGGTTTTAATTTGCCCTGTTTCCTCCTCCGACCGCGTGCACTCCAGGTCTTCATAGACCAAAGCCATTTTAAAGACTGTTGCTGTTTCGCTAAACGTTCTGGTGTCCTTTTTGGTCCCAGACTTTGCCTTTTTTAAGGCACCTCTCTTGAGAGTGCTGTCGTCAAAGCGGTGTCGCTTTTACGTCCCAGTCCTAGAGACAGCTTTATTCTGTAAGGTGCTTAGTTGCACCTCTTTGGGCGATAAAAGAACAGGTTGCTTAGAGCCCCCTGGCTCTCTCATCGCCTTTCTTAATTTCCGGCGCGCCGCCCCGGAGAGTTTTTTACGCTCACCAGTACCAGGTGCCCCGGCGGAAGGTTTTGTTTTTATTTCTACTTGGTCCATATAAATCCCACGAGTGTGCATCTACGTATAGTCGAAGATACAACTGACCGACAAAGTAACACATAATTAAATTTGTACTTCTACACAAAAAGTACAAAAAATGTACTTCTCTTCGAAAGTCTGCGATTAGCTACTGCAATTCTTCGGGATTGCTAAAAGTTAATTTGCTGAAAGAGAATTAAACGAACATAAGATGTTATAACAAGTACAATTCCTATGCCAATTAATTTAATTGAAATTAATTGAAACCTTTTCCAGAATGGCACAAAGTCCAGAAAACAAATCTTATATAGGGAACAAATTTTATACTAAAGCATTTTTAACACGACAAAATGTTTTTAGAATATTAACCAGAAGATCCAAAATATAAGAACCGGAGCGGATCAATAAAAACCAAATTCCTTCTAAAAAAAATATGGTGTATATAAAACTTTCTGTTTTTATTGTAATTATTTCTACTTAGGACAAACTAGTAGAAACTTTAAAATTGTATTAAAAAAACATGTTTTATTTAGATATTAAAATACCAACTCATTTTGTTCACTTAATTTTATTTTTTAACTCAAAATTATTTGTTTAATCCATTATCACATCATTTATGGCCGTTCGAGAGAGCTGCGTTATACTCACAACTAAAAATATGTCACTAATATTAAACTTAGAAGTTAAATTACATCTTATCGATTAGATTGTATGCTTATATATTTATGTGATAATTTTATTTATGAATAAAGTTATAACTGAACTTGTTTCGTATATGTAGAAACCTGATAAAAGTGATCGAAAGTTTAGTCACAAGTTAAATCCGATTCAATCTTCGAAAAGTTTCTGTATATTAAATTTTTGAAAAGAAAAAAGTCGATATAGCGTTTAACAGATTCACGTCTGTGCGTTTGTCTAACTTCAAACGAACGAATTTAAAAATGTTTCCACGAAGGATAGACACCATACATCCGGTTTTCTCAAACTCGCCTGTCACGAACCAAAGAAATTTTAAAAGAATAAGTTATTTTCGGTGGATTTAAAAAGTTTGTTTTACATCTACGATATCGTCAAGGGAGTTGTATAATCTCGTTCTGAGTTAAGAGAAAAGTTTCAATTTTCTTCAGCAAATGCAAACTTATATATTTTCTTTTTTTGCAGATTATTAAGCCACGTACTGGCGACATCGGGACAACGTAAAGTAATGAAGGGTCGACATCAGTTTCGCAGGCGGTTTAGTCTGCAACCGTCGTTTCTTAAAGAGGAATCTGAAGATGATCGACATCACCACACTAGGTATTTTTTACACGTTTTCAATCTGAGAAATTAAAGTTTAATTACATGCGACAACCTCGCGCGTGTTGACTTCTAAAGTTTAGTAAATTCAATAAACGGATGTGCACGTACACGTTTAATTACACAACGAATTCTTAGATACCGACTAATGAAAATCACGACACAAAAGATAATTCTGAAATTGTTTGCGGTTTAGTTCTATTTCATAACAAATAGCGTCAGTTTTTCACTGTCGAGATCAATGATTAATAAAATTGTAAAAAAAAAAAATTTTTGCGAACACTGCAGATGAGTACGACGATAAAGCTTAGGTAATTAATGACATTACATTTTTCTCAAAATCTCGTTTTAATTAAATTTATTGAACAAATTTTCGTCTTAGGAACGTTAACGTGCATTGTTTTTTCTTTTGTACTTTTTTTAAATGCTTTATACTTTTAGTTTTTCATTGTAGGATTTTAATTAGCTTGCGTAATTAAATGTTAAATATTTCTTAATTATAAAAGCTACATAAAAAAGTTTAGAATAAATAACAAAAATTTTTTTTACAAAATAATTGTTTGTGGCAGGAGCCTGGCGCCCTTCAAAGCTTGCGGTAACTTCACTTTTATAGCGAGTAATTTTTTTACTGTTTATTTTTTGTGCTATTTACTTTATTTTGCGATTTTGCTGTTATTTTCAATCTTTGCACTAGGCTGAAGTGCGACCACTTACCGATAACTTAATAGCCACAAAGTTAGTAGCGGCAGCTTGAATTTTCTTGAGTGGAACTAATGAGATTCAGCTTAGTTTTTGATGTGATGTGACTGTAATAAGAAATCTAAATTACAGATACCCGTTTTTACCTGACAACGCTTAAAGTAAATAAATCAAATAACACAAGCATATAACGAATATATTGTAAGGTCTACAAAAAATGAAATACTCTGTATTCAGTAGAATTTTTTATTAAAAATTCAGTGATGTTATCACACATTATCGTTCTAAAACCAAAAATAAGCAACAAATAAGTTTAAATATTTTCTTACTCTTTAACCTAGTAGGCGCTTGAACAATTTAATTTCTTTTCCAATTTGTCACATTATTGTTGAAACTGTTGTAGTGTATTTTGGAGTTACGATGAAAAGAGAAAATTTTACAAACATAGAAAAATTTAATATGATACCTTGTCACATTTTGTGCAACAAGAATTGTGTAGCTGTGGCTAAGGAAATGTATTCTAATAATTATCTTGATCGAACATACATATCATAAATCTTCCAGAATCATAACGTACAGAAAAACCAAATCATACGTATCCAATCAAAAAATTGTTTGCCTGTCGTAACGAAAAAACGAAAACGCAAACTCTAAAGTTTTAACGTGGTCTAATAACGTTGATTTCAAAAACATTATACACTGACAGTTGCTAAATAATAATTATCAACGTTAAAATTGCGTTGATAAATAACGTATTATATACAACGTCATGATCTTTATTGATTTCAACGTAATCTAATGATTATGATGTGAAAAGCATTCGTGCACTAATAGTTGAGTAATAATAATTATTAACGTTAAATTGCGTTAGTAAATAACGTAAAAGATACCGACAATCAAACACTGCTACATAAAACGTTATACCTTTCAGTAATTTCAATATCGTCTAATGACGTTAATTTCACGAAAATTGTACAGTGATAGCTGATAAATAATAATAATAATGTACGTTAAAGTTGCATTCATAAATACGTTAAATTGCGTTGGTCAATAACGTAAAAAGTACTGACATTATTAGCGTTAAAATTGTGTTGATAAATAATGTGAAAAATACTGACAATAGAACAGTATTATATACAACGTTATAATTTTTAGTAATTGCCACGTGGTCTAATGGTGTTGATTTTACGAACATTGTACACTGATATTTGATAAATAACTAGTATCAACGTTAAATTTGCGTTAATAAATAACGTAGAATATACTGATAGTTTTATACAACGTTATAATATTTACTAATTTTCACGTGATCTAATGACGTTAATTGTACCTGTGTAAATAAGTCCATTAATGGTGGATAACTAATAATTATCAACGTTAAATTGCGTTGATAAATAACGTAAAAAATACTGAAATATAAACACTGTTATATACAAAATTATAATCTTTAGTAATTGCAACGTGATCGAATAAGGTTAATTTTACAAGCATAAGTTCACTAACAGTTGATACATAATAGTTATGAAATTTAAAATTGTGTTAATGAATATCGTAAAAAAATGCTGACAATAGAGCACTGTTATTTACAACGTTATAATATTTAGTAATTTTAACGAGGTCTAATGACGTTGATTTCAAGAATATTGTACACTGATAGTTGCTAAATAATAATTATCAACGTTAAAATTGCATTGACAAATAACGTATTATATATAACGTTATGGTTTTTAGTAGTTTCAACTTAATTTAATGATGTTGATTCCATAAGCATAAATGTACCAATAGTTGAGTAATAATAATTATTAACGTTAAATTGGGTTAGTAAATAACGTAAAAGATACCGACAATAAAACACTGCTACATACAACGTCATACCTTGGGCAATTTCAACGTACTCTAATGACGTTATTTCACGAAAATTGTACACCGATAGTTGATAAATAATAGTTAGCAACGTTAAAATTGCGTTGATAAAAGACGTAGAAAATACTGACAAATGAACACTGTTATATACATTGTCATAACCTTTAGTAATTGCAACGTGTTATAATAACGTTGATTTTACGAACATTATACACAACACAACACAACGTTAAAATTGCGTTGATAAATAACGTAGAAAGTACTGACAATCGAAAACTGTTATATACACCGTTATAACTGACGTTAATTTTAACGTCGACTAATGACGTTACTTTTACGAAAGCTGTACAGTGATAGTTGATTAATAATCGTGAACATTAAAATTGCGTTAATATGTAACCTGAAAAATACTGACAATAAAACACTGTGATTTTTTTTCTAGTAATTTTAACGTGATCTTATGTTCAATTATTATTAACGTTGAAATTACATTAATAAATAACGTGTAAAGTTACAAACAATAGAACACAATTGTATACAACGTTATCATCTTTAGTAATTGCAACGAGGTCTTATGATGTTGATTTTACGAACATTGTACACTGATAGTTGAAAAATAATTATTATCAACGTTAAATTTGCATTAACAAATAACGTGGAAAATACTGACAAATGAACACTGTTGTATACAACGTTATAATCTTCAGTAATTTTATGTGGTCTAATAACGTTGATTTTACGAACATTGTTCACTGATAGTTGATAAATATTAATTATCAGCGTTAAAATTGAGTTGATAAATAACGTAAAAAATAACGACAATAGAACGCTGTTATATCCAACGTTTTTATTCTTAATATTTAAATTGTAGTCTAATGACGTTCAATTTACCAACATACGTGCCGAACAGTTAATATAATAATAATTTATAATAATAATTTGGTTATTAACGTAAAAGATACTGACAATAAAACACTGTTATATACAACGTTATACCTTTTTAGTAATTTCAGCGTAGTCTAATGACGTTGATTTTAAAGATATTGTACAGCGATAGTTGATAAATAATAATTACCAATGTTAAAATTGCGTTGATAAAAGACGTAGAAAATACTGACAAATGAACACTGTTATATACATTGTTATAATCTTTAGTAATTGCAACATGTTATAATAACGTTGATTTTACGAACATTGTGCACAACACAACGCAACGTTAAAACTGATAAATAACGTAGAAAGTACGGACAATCAAACACAGTTATATACACCGTTAAAACTGACGTTAATTTTAACGTCGACTAATGACGTTACTTTTACGAAAGCTGTACCGTGATAGTTGATTAATAATTGTAAACATTAAAATTGCGTTAATATGTAACCTGAGAAATACTGACAATAAAACACTGTGATTTTTTTTCTAGTAATTTTAACGTGATCTTATGTTCAATTATTATTAACGTTGAAATTACATTAATAAATAACGTGTAAAGTTACAAACAATAGAACACAATTGTATACAACGTTATAATCTTTAGTAATTGCAACGAGGTCTTATGATGTTGATTTTACGAACATTGTACACTGATAGTTGAAAAATAATTATTATCAACGTTAAATTTGCGTTAACAAATAACGTGGAAAATACTGACAAATGAACACTGTTGTATACAACGTTATAATCTTCAGTAATTTTATGTGGTCTAATAACGTTGATTTTACAAACATTGTACACTGATAGTAGATAAATAATAATTATCAGCGTTAAAATTAAATTGATAAATAACGTAAAAAATACCGACAATAAAACGCTGTTATATCCAACGTTATTATCCTTAGTATTTAAAACGTTGTCTAATGACGTTGAATTTACCAACATACGTGCACTAATGGTTGATATAATAATAATTTATAATAATAATTTTGTCAATAACGTGAAAGATACTGACAATAAAACACTGCTATATACAACGTTATACCTTTCAGTAATTTCATCGTAGTCTAATGACGCTGATTTTAAGGATGTTGTACACCGATAGTTGATAAATAATAGTTAGTAACGTTAAAATTGCGTTGATAAAAGACGTAGAAAATACTGACAAATGAACACTGTTTTATACATTGTCATAATTTTTAGTAATTGCAACATGTTATAATAACGTTGATTTTACGAACATTATACACAACACAACACAACGTTAAAATTGCGTTGATAAATAACGTAGAAAGTACTGACAATCGAACACTGTTATATACACCGTTATAACTGACGTTAATTTTAACGTCGACTAATGACGTTACTTTTACGAAAGCTGTACAGTGATAGTTGATTAACAATCGTCAACAATAAAATTGCGTTAATATATAACCTGAGAAATACTGACAATAAAGCACTGTGATTTTTTTTCCAGTAAGTTTAACGTGATCCTATGTTTAATTATTATTAACGTTAAAATTACATTAATAAATAACGTGTAAAGTTACAAACAATAGAACACAATTGTATACAAAATTATAATCTTTAGTAATTGCAACGTGATCTGATGGTGTTGATTTCACTAACATTCGACACTAATATTTGATAAATAACTAATATCAACGTTAAATTTGCGTTAATAAATAACGTAGAATATACTGACAAATAAACACTGTTGTATACAACGTTATAATCTTCAGTAATTTTATGTAGTCTAATAACGTTGATTTTACAAACATTGTACACTGATAGTAGATAAATAATAATTATCAGCGTTAAAATTTTGTTGATAAATAACATGAAAAATACTGACGATACAACAATGTTATGAAAAATGTAATCATTTTTGTAATTAAAACGTGGTGTAATTACGTTACGTTAACAATGATTAAAAAATAATCATTATCGACGTTAAAATTGCGTTGATAAATAACGTGAAATATACTGAATATACAACAGTATTATATACAGCGTTATAATCTTTAGTAATTGCAACGTGGTCTAATGATGTTAATTTTACGAACATTCTACACTGATAATTGATAAATATTTATTATCAACGTTAAATTTGCGTTAATAAATTATGTGGAATATTTTGAAAAACGAACTCCGTTAAATACAACGTTATAATCTTTGGTATTGTTAACGTAATCTAATGACGTTGATTTCAAAAACATTGTACACTGATAGTTAATGAATAATAATTATCAGCGTTAAAATTGCGTAAATAAATGACGTGAAAAATATTGACAATAAAACACTGTTTTATACAACGTGTTTTAATGACGTTGATTTTATCAACGTAAATGCACCAATAATTTATAAATAATAATTATCAACGATTACATTGCGTTGATAAATAACGTAACAATTTCTAACATTGGAAAACTGTTATATACAACGTTATAATCGTAATTTCAACGTAATCTAATGATTTTGATTTCACAAGCATAAGTACACTAATGTTTAAAAATAACTACTACTTACTAACAATAAAACACTAATATATACAACGTTATATTATTCAGTAATTTTAACGTGACTTCAAAAACATTATTCACTGACAGTTGCTAAATGATAATCATCAACGTTAAAATTGACTTGATAAAAAACGTAAAAAATACTGACAAGTATACACTGTTATATACAACGTTATAAATTTTTAGTAGTTTTAACGTGATCTAATGTCTAATTATTATCAACGTTAAAATTGCGTTGAGAAATAATGTAGAAAATACTGACAAATGAACATGGTTATATACAACGTTAGAATCTTCAGTAATTTCAACGTGGTCTAATAACGTTTACGAACATTGTACAATGATAATGAAAATTGATTTGATAAAAAACGTAAAAAATACTGACAAATAAACACTGTTATGTACAACGTTATCATTTTTATTAATTTCAACGTGGTCTAATGTCTGATTATTACAACGGTAAAATTGCGTTGAAAAATAACGTGGAAAATATTGACATTAAAAATTTATTATATACAACGTTATAATCTTTAGTAATGTCAACGTAATTTAATGATGTTGATTTTACAAGCATAAGTGCACTCATGGTTTAAAAATAAGTTAGAAAATACTGACAATAGAACACTTATAGACAACGTTATAAGTTTCGGTAATTTTATCGTGGCTCAATGTCTAATTATTATCAATGTTCAAATTGCGGTGAGAAATAACGTAAACAATACTGACAAATGAACACTGTAACGTAACGTAAAGTAATTTCAACGTGGTCTAATGACGTTGATTTTAAGAACATTCTACACTAATAATTGCTAAATCATATTTGTCAACGGTAAAATTGCGTTGATAAATAACGTGGAAAGTACTGACAAATGAACACTGTTATACACAATGTTATAATTTCTAGTAATTTTAACGTGCTTTAATAACGCGGATTTTACGAACATTATACACTGTTAATTGATAAATAATAATTATCTACGTTAAAATTACACTGATATTTAAGGTAAAAAATACTAACAATAGAACACTGTTACATACAACGTTATAATTTTCAGTAATTTTAACGTGGCTTAATTTATAATTATGATCAACGTTAAAATTTCGTTGAGAAATAACGTGAAAAATATTGACAAATGAACACTGTTATGTACAACGTTATAATCTTCAGTTATTTCAACGTAGTCTAAAGACGTTGGTTTCATTTATATAAGTTCACCAATGGTTGATAAATAAAATTACCAACGTTAAATTGTGTTGATAGGTAACGTAAAGTAATTTCAACGTGGTTTAATGACGTTGATTTTAAGAACATTGTACACTAATAATTGCTAAATAATATCTGTCAAGGTTAAAATTTCGTTAATAAATAACGTGGATAGTACTGACAAATGAACACTGTTATACTCAATATTATAATTTTTAGTAACTTTAACGTGTTTTATTAACACTGATTTTATGAATTATTATCAACGTTAAAATTTTGTTAAGAAATAAAGTGAAAAATACTGACAAATAAACACTGTTATATACAACGTTATAATCTTCAATTATTTTAACGTGTTTTAAAGACGTTGGTTTGACTTATATAAGTGCAGCAATTGTTAATAAATAATAATTATCAACGTTAAACTGTGTTGATAGGTAATGTAAAGTAATTTCAACGTGGTCTAATGACGTTCATTTTTAAAACACTGTACACTAATATTGCTAAATAATATTTGTCAACATTAAAATTGCATTGATAAATAACGGGAAAAGTATTGACAAATGAACACTGTTGCACACAAAGTTATAATTTCTAGTAATTTTAACGTGTTTTAATAACGTTGGTTTAACGAACATTGTACATTGATAATTGATAAATAATAATTATTAATGTTAAAATTACGTTGATATTTAATCTGAAAGATACTGGCAATAGAACACTGTTATATACAACGTTAGATTTTTTAGTAATTTTAACGTGGTTTAAATGTCTAATTATTATCAACGTTAAAATTTCATTGAGAAATAACGTGAAAAATACTGACAAATGAACACTGTTATATACAACGTTATAATTTTCAGTCATTTCAACGTAGTCTAAAGACGTTGATTTCACCTATATAAGTGCACTAATGCTTGATAAATAATAAAAATCAACGTTAAATTGTCTTGATAAGTAACGTAAAGTAATTTCAACGTGGTCTAATGACGTTGTTTTTAAGAACATTGTACACTAATAATTTCTAAATCATATTTGTCAACGTTAAAATTGCGTTGATAAATAACGTGCAAAGTACTGACAAATGAACACTGTTATACACAAAGTTATAATTTCTAGTAATTTTAACGTGTTTTAATAACGGTGATTTTACGAACATTGTACTCTGATAATTGATAAATAATAATTATCAACGTTAAAATTACGTTGATATTTAAGGTGAAAAATACTGACAATAGAATACTTATATACAACGTTATAATTTTCAGTAATTTTAACGTAGCTTAATGAGTAATTAAAATCAACGTTAAAATTTCGTTGAGAAATAACGTGAAAAATACTGACACACAAACACTGTTATATACAACGTTATAGTTTTCAGTCATTTCAACGTAGTCTATAGATGTTGATTTTACCTATATAAGTACACTAATAGTTGAGAAATAATAAAAATCAACGTTAAATTGTCTTGATAAGTAACGTAAAGTAATTTCAACGTGGTCTAATGACGTTGTTTTTAAGAACATTGTACACTAATAATTTCCAAATCATATTTGTCAACGTTAAAATTGCGTTGATAAATAACGTGGAAAGTACTGACAAATGAACACTGTTATACACAAAGTTATAATTTCTAGTAATTTTAACGTGTTTTAATAACGGTGATTTTACGAACATTGTACTCTGATAATTGATAAATTATAATTTACAACGTTAAAATTACGTTGATATTTATGGTGAAAAATATTGACAATAAAATACTTATATACAACGTTATAATTTACAGTCATTCCAACGTAGTCTAAAGACGTTGATTTCACCTATATAAGTGCACTTATGCGTAGTAAATAATAAAAATCAACGTTAAATTGTCTTGATAAGTAACGTAAAGTAATTTCACCGTGGTCTAATGACGTTGATTTTTAAAACATTGTACACTAATAATTGCCAAATAGTATTTGTCAACGTTAAAATTGCGTTAATAAATAATATGGAAAATACTGACAAATGAACACTGTTATACACAAAGTTGTAATTTTTAATAATTTTAACGTGTTATAATAACGCTGATTATACGAACATTATACACTGTTAATTGATAAACAATAATTATCAACGTTAAAATTACGTTGTTATTTAAGGTGAAAAATACTGACTTATGGAACACTTATTACTAACGTTATAATTTTCAGTAGTTTTAACGTGGTTTATTGTGTAATTATTATTAACGTTAAAATTTCGTTGAAAAATAACGTGAAAAATACTGACAAATGAACACTGTTATATACAACGTTATAATTTTCAGTCAATTCAACGTAGTCTAAAGACGTTGATTTTACCTATATAAGTACACTAATGATTGAGATATAATAAAAATCAACGTTAAATTATTTTGATAAGTAACGTAAAGTAATTTCAACGTGGTTTAATGACGTTGTTTTTAAGAACATTGTACACTAATAATTTCCAAATCATATTTGTCAACGTTATAATTGCCTTGATAAATAACGTGGAAAGTACTGACAAATGAACACTGTTATACACAAAGTTATAATTTCTAGTAATTTTAACGTGTTTTAATAACGGTGATTTAACAAACATTGTACACTGATAATTGATAAATAATAATTATCAACGGTAAAATTACGTTGATATTTAATGTGAAAAATACTGACAATATGGCACTGTTATATACAACGTTAGATTTTTCAGTAATTTTAACGTGGCTTAAATGTCTAATTATTAACATCGTTAAGTATTTTCAATGTGTTCTAATGACGTTGATTTCTAGAACATTGTACACTAATAATTGCTAAATAATATTTGTCAACGTTAAAATTGCGTTGATAAATAACATGGAAAGTACTGACAAATAAATACTGTTATACGCAAAGTTATAATTTCTAGTAATTTTAACGTGTTTTAATAACGTTGATTTAACGAACATTGTACACTGATAATTAATAAATAATAATTATTAACGTTAAAATTACGTTGAAATTTAATGTGAAAAATACTGACAATACAACATTGTTATATGCAACGTTAGATTTTTCAGTAATTTTAACGTGGTTTAAATGTCTAATTATTATCAACGTTAAAATTTCGTTGAGAAATAACGTGAAAAATACTGACAAATAAACACTGTTATATACAACGTTATACTTTTCAGTCATTTTAACGTAGTCTAAAAACGTTGATTTTACCTATATAAGTACACTAATGGTTGAGATATAATAAAAATCAACGTTAAATTGTTTTGATAAGTAACGTAAAGTAATTTCAACGTGGTCTAATGACGTTGTTTTTAAGAACATTGTACACTAATAATTTCTAAATCATATTTGTCAACGTTAAAATTGCGTCGATAGATAACATGGAAAGTACTGACAAATGAACACTGTTATACACAAAGTTATAATTTCTAGTAATTTTAACGTGTTTTAATAACGCTGATTTAACGAACATTGTACACTGATAATTGATAAATAATAATTATTAACGTTAAAATTACGTTGATATTTAATGTGAAAAATACTGACAATAGAACACTGTTATATACAACGTTAGATTTTTCAGTAATTTTAACGTGGCTTAAATGTCTAATTGTTATCAACGTTAAAATTTTGTTGAGAAATAACGTGAAAAATACTGACAAATAAACACTGTTATATACAACGTTATAGTTCTCAGTCATTTCAACGTAGTCTAAAGACGTTGATTTCACCTATATAAGTGCACTAATGCTTGATAAATAATAAAAATCAACGTTAAATTGTCTTGATAAGTAACGTAAAGTAATTTTAACGTGGTCTAATGACGTTGTTTTTAAGAACATCACTAATAATTTTTAAATCATATTTGTCAACGTTAAAATTGCGTTGATAAATAATGTGCAAAGTACTGACAAATGAACACTGTTATACAAAAGGTTATAATTTCTAGTAATTTTAACGTGTTTTAATAACGGTGATTTTACGAACATTGTACTCTGATAATTGATAAATTATAATTTACAACGTTAAAATTACGTTATATTTAAGGTGAAAAATACTGACAATAGAATACTTATATACCACGTTATAATTTTCAGTCATTTTAACGTAGTCTAAAGACGTTTATTTCACCTATATTAAGTGCACTTCTGCTTGATAAATAAAAAATCAACGTTAAATTGTTTTGATAAGTAACGTAAAGTAATTTTAACGTGGTTTAATGACGTTGATTTTTAAAACATTGTACACTAATAGTTGCCAAATCATATTTGTCAACGTTAAAATTGCGTTGATAGATAACCTGGAAAAAATTAGTGACAAATAAACACTGCTATACAGAAAGTTATAATTTCTAGTTATTTTAACGTGTTTTAATAACGCTGATTTTACGAACATTGTGCACTGATAATTGATAAATAATAATTATCAACTTTAAAATTACGTTGATATTTAATACTTATAATAGACTGTTATATACAACGTTATAATTTGTAGTAATTTTAACGTAGCTTAATGTCTTATTTTTATCAACGTTAAAATTTCGTTGGGAAATTTTGTAAAAAATATTGACAAATGAACACTGTTATATACAACGTTATAATCTTCAGTTATTTCAACGTGGTCTAAAGACGTTGGTTTCACTTATATAAGTGCACCAATGGTTAATAAATAATAATTATCAACGTTAAACTGTGTTGATAAGTAATGTAAAGTAATTTCAATGTGACGTTAAAATACTGTCATATTCAGCGTTAAAATTGCGTTGATGAATAATTTCGAAATAAATTGATGAATAATTCCGAAAATAACACAACGTTGTACATAAGATTACAATTTGTTGTAGTTTTTTAAGTTGCATAATGTATCTTGATCCTATTGATAATTTGCTATATAAATTATTAGATAACCATTTATCAATGTAGAAATAACGCGAAAAATAAACGTTGAAATAAAAAGTCAACAAATAACGTTGAAACTATAACGTGTAACGCGTATTCAACCAAGAAAACGTGTTAACAACGTTAATAAAACGATTTACATCTCAGTTTATTGTACAAAGAAATAAATATCTTTATAAATTTTAATTTGTCAGGATTTTAGTCTTGGTGTCGAGGAAGGGCGATTACTGATTGTATACTAAAAAAACCAAAAAAAAATGCTTTTTAAGTTATTTGGTCTGATAAAAGGATGATAACCAACAATTGCATTTTTAACCGGCGCGGCGTAACAAACATTATCAGGAAACGAACAATTTTCATTAAAAAAAACAGCAAAGCATCAACATGGATTTGGTTTTAATATGTGGATAGATATTTTGAGTGGTAGAATACCTAATAGAGATTTTTATTTACCACAATTTAAATTCCAAAAAGTATCCTAATCCTGCTACAAATTGATTTTGACGATGTCTCGGATGAACTATTTTCAGCAATCGTTAACAACTATTGGTTTTAACAAAATGGTGCACCAGTGCATAATTCAAGAATTGTACGGAAGTATTTGTCGCAGCGATTTCTTAAAAAACGCATTGGAAAGTACAATGAAGTAATTTGACCAGCCCGATCACCAAATTTGAATACGTTGGATTTTTTCTTCTAGGGCCAAGTAAAAAACCAAGTGTATGACGTTACTTTTGAAAATGAAGAACAGTTATAGCAGCAGTTAAAACAATCTTATCAAAAATGTTAGACCATGTTTTAAAGTCGACTGTAAAAACAGCCTACTTGTGTCTAGAAAATAATGGTAACCGTTTTGACATTTTGTTTCAACGCCTACTAGATTACAAAACAAGTAAATATTAATACTCATTTTTTTCTCATTTTTGGTTTTAAAACTATAATATGTGATACATCGTTGAATGTTTAATAAAAAGTTTTACCAAATACAGGGAGTTTCTTTTTTGTAACTATACAAGAAAAATAAGATGATGATTTTCGAAGATGAAACGTCAAATAAAAATTTTGCAGAGTGCTTTTTTTACGCCCTGACAAAACCCCTTACAAAAGTGGACAAAACGTTAACAGTTTTGTTTACAACCCCTAAAGACGTACATTATCTAATTTTAGAGATTCGTATTATTTTCTTGTCGTACTTTAAAATGAATACCTATATATTTTCTGTGAAATTACATTTTTTTAGAAATTATACTAAAATCTCAATGTATAAAATAATAACAAACAAAGAAAATTTAAGCTAACATTGTAAATTACTGGCTTGATAAAAAAGACTGAAGATAAAGTAGATGATTAAAGCAAAATATTATCTAACGTTAAAAAAACATCAGACTATGCGAACCTCCATTTTCTCAAAATTACTTTATAACAAAATGTCTACCTACTTGATTTACCTTTCCCCAACAATCGAATTCAAATTTTACACAAAATAAATAAATTATTAGAGTAAAAAAGTAAGCATTTATTTTGCACGAATCTATTCCTTTCTTTTAAAAATTTTATTGTTAACGCCAAAAAAGTGTTTGGTAAATCAATCAACGTTCCGCATACTAATGTCTTTACGTCTTGGGTTAACTCCACTGCCGTTTCAACGCTATTCCCTAAAGCCGTTAAAAGTTACAGTGTAATCCTTCCACGAACTTTTCCCAACAACAAAAATACGACTACACATCATTAGCGCTATTTCCAGTGGCTGTAACTTATTTTTGCATAAGTAACGAAGAAATAAATCTATCGATTAAACATAAATCTCCAATAAACATACTAAGTCTGGAAAGTATCTCCACGGCGCCGGAACGACCTGTTTTTCTTCTTCTTCTTTTTACATTATTCACGACAAATCCCAAATTTGTTTTATACTTAACGTCGTTGACCATTCTATACCTAATCGATAAACATCTCGAATGACGATTATTTAGAGAACCTGTCACAGAATACTCTCAGGAGACGTTAGATGTGTAGAGAAAAAAAAAACGTATTTATTTTTATAGAAAACGTTAATGAGATATAGATTAATTTTCGCAAACTTAAATTTGTGTGCTTCAATTAAAACTTGTAAACTTTTAAATCAAAATTTAGTTTGACTAAGCGTAAAATGCCCAAGTTTGTTGTTTGAAGGTGGAAGATTTTATTCTGTTGTTGATTTTTCTTTACATTTTAACCGAGTTGTATTACGTCGTAAGTAACTTTGTTATAATTGTCTTTGGTCTTAATTATTTTACTTTGGCGGATAAAAATGTTTTACCTGTCAGATTTTTGTGTTTTGTTTTAACGGTTTTTGTGACGATGCGTTTTTATTTAGGGCAAAAGTAACTTTGATCCATTTTTGGTAACTTTTTTCTGTTGAGAAAAGGCCTTTTAGCATTAGCACATATAAAACAATTAATTTGTTAATTATTAGAGATATGCATTTGGGGCCTATAGTCTGTAACCAAACGTTCGGATTATCACACCCTTGACACTCTTGTCAGCATTCGATATCAACCCAAGACTGTTACGAGAAAAAAAAGTCAAGTTTTGCAACAACTGAAGAAGCGAAGTAAATTTCAAGTAAATCAAACTCACGAAGACTAAGAGAAGACAAAAGAATCAATAAAACAAAAAGCAATTATAATCCCACACACAAAAATCGAGCCCCACGTTGGGCGCCAAAATTTATTCCAAAAAAATCAGGTTCCTTGAGTTGGGCAGCCAATATTTGTTACGCTGGTCTTCTTGTAACAAAACTAAGTAACGGCTAGCACAGTTTCTCCGGAGAGGGATCGCAGACTATGTGATAGTAGACTATAACATACATTAAAAAAAGTCGCCAAGACTATGAAAAATTAAATTAGGGAAATACCGTCTAGCTCTACCCGTAGCTAGAAAAACAAATAACACGACAGAAGTAATAACACAGACTATATATTTATTTTATCACAGACAATAATTCCAAAGAGAATGAAGAGGGTACGTAAGTATAATTTTTCCAAACGTTAATACGTGGGTCAACTCAAATATAAGTTGCGCTTTATACTGGGCAGACACCGTACAGTAAACTGACTCTGTCGGTCTAAACTTTTACACACGCAGAAAGTAGGAATTTATATTCGCAAATTTAAAATCGCCGAACTATACAACAAAACAATTTAAGCCTTCGAGACTCAACGCGCATTGCATATGACTTTGTGAAGCACAAAATGATCTTATTATTAATTGTGTTAACCTAACATCACGTACGGTCAACAATCGACATAACCACGGAAATACAAACCGTAAAATTGAACATTGTAATACTCACAGTTAGGTTTTATCTAGTAGGAAATTAGCTAATTCCGTACTTGAGTTACCTAGAACGTAATATTAAATGCAACACAAACGAACATACAACGTTAACACAAATAAATTTCTCCTTTAGCATCCAACCATTTGAGATCGCAAATGCGCAGCGTTTCCCTTAGACTTAACAGAATAATTTATTGTAGCAGCTCATATCAAAAGATGTACAATCCTGAAAGTTTCCAACTCTTGACGGTATAAATAGTTACGTTTCAATAACATGACGTTATGGAAGTTTTTCCAACTATGCCAACTGTTCGTTATCTTTGCTGATAACGGTAAACGTGTGGTGGATACCAAAATCTGGTACAGACAATTAAGACAGAATCAAATTAAACCCACAATAAAAAGAAATCTACCAACTTACCCCGACTAAGCATTCACAAATTCATTCGCATATTCGCATGAAATACTTTAAATCTAAAACCCGCGTTGGGCGTAAAAATACAAAGCTCGTCGATGATCTTAAAAGAAGTGAAATAAAATATGCTGTCTAAAATTTGACAACTTGACGAAAGGGTAGCGGGTTCTAAGGACAAATTTTATACTTGAAAAAATTTTTATACTCGAAAATTAATCTACCAACTTTTAACATAACAAATTCCTCCCCTTTTCGCTCTCAGCAACATAAAAACCTGAAAAGTGAACACTAGCTAAAGTCAAAAATAAAAATTTAGGCATACGCCAAGGACAGAATTCTAAGATCCAAAACCAACTCAACTATAAGAACACCCAACCTAAGAAAAACGTAAATGAAAGAGATTTTCCCAATTTGCTAAGCATCACTAACCAGATGTGTTCAAAGATCGCATGAAGCGGAATGATACTCCAAAGAATCAAAAACTCCAATCAACAGAAGGGATATATCAGAACAGGTACTCGTTGAAAGTCGACATCACTCGTTACGCTATAAAACAAGAGAACAACGCAGTCCCATAGACCTCACTAACGGACAATAATAAGCAAACCAAGAGAAAAAAAAGAAGTGCTGGAAGGAATGAAGTTTAGACCAACAAATACAAATGCAACCCTAAATATAAGTCCCCAAAGCTAACTAGACTAAAGAAGTAAAAGAAAAACCAAGTATCTAGCAGATGTTGAATTGTGATACTCAGATTTAGAAGAAATGTCAGAAAGAAAAACTAATGCTGTTGTGCCCAAAATCGTCAACAGACGATATGAGATTCTTCCACCAAAAGAACCAAACGGACCTTAAAGATCTAAGCAAAGAAAACCAAACGAAGAAATCTCAAGTAAAAAAAAGATTCTGATTAAAAGTCGACACAAGTCGGACTACCAAAAAAGCAGAAAAAAATTAGAAATCCAAGAGTCACTACAACAAAGTAACCAAAAAGTTAAACACTAAATGAATCCCCAATCTAAGAGAAATCCAAACCGCGTAACCCAAAACAAAACTAAAAAAAAAAGGTTAAACTCGATAAAGAAGAACAGGAAGCTTCATTTGCTAATTGAGCATGGTGAGCCAATACTCGTCTTGTTGGAATGTCACATTTGAACATAAATGCCGAAGAACGGATTAGAATATTCCAAGAGCAAAAGAAACTCAAAGAAGAGGAATATCTTAACGGTGGCTGACATCAAAAATGCTGACTAAGCGGAAGTACGGAGTACCAGAAGCGACGTTGCAATCTATTCTAAGTTCCAAACCAAAAACAACAAGAAAAACTACTAAACCCAATACAACAAGAAAAGTAAATGAGAAAGAAAAGAAACATAGTTGCCGTGAACACTAAAAAAGAAAAAAGAAAGTGCTCAAGTGAAAAACTAAGATAAAAGAAATAATTTCCCTAGAGGCAAACCTTCTAAAGCAAAAAAAAGGAAAAAAAAATAAAAAGTGAGGAAAGCAAGAAAGGAACAAAAGAGGTCGACGGATTCGTTCTTCTCTCCGTAGATGAAACGAAAGGGAGTGACCAACCCTTCAATGCCTATCCAACCGTCTAAGAGGCAAACCATAAAAAGAATCAAAAGAAAGAGTAATGGTTGGCACATAGAAAAGATAGATAGGTATCAAGAAGAAATAAAAGAAAATTAGAAAAGACAAGAAATAGGGAAAGACGGAGAAAGATATGTCTTGATGTTAATGCTTGATTCGTTTTCCTCACCGTAAAAGAATGAAAAGAGAGACCACCTTACGGTGGTGGCCCATCCAACCGCCTAAAATAAAAAAAGGAAAAAAAAGAAGAAAAAAATATCACAGTTAGCCATAGAACAAAAGCGTACCAATTGCTGCTCCAAATTGGAAAGTATACTTCAAGATTTTAATGCCGACGAGCGGAATGGAAAACTCAAGAATAAAAAAAAATTCAAAAACAGAAGAGAGAATTCTATAGATAACGTACCCATCCAAAAAGTTCGACTAAGCGGATATAAATATATACAGACGGAAAGCAAGTCTGTTCTAAAGTAAGATGTAGAAGAAAGAAATTAAAAGAATTTTAGCAGAAACTTAACCAAAAAAAAAAGAATATCGGTGACAGCAAAATGGGTGAAAGCAAATAGATAGCATCCGAACCACAACAAACAAGATACCAATAACGTATTCAAAGAATGGTACCATCAAAACCAAAATAAAAAACCAAAAGAATAGCAAAGGACGAAAGTCGAAAGCCCAAAAAGTGAACTAGCACTTTACGACGCTTGCTACGCCGATAAAAAAGAAGAAAACGATTAAAAGAAGAAGACAGCAAAGAATAATCAAAAGTGATTGACGAAGTGGATGTAAGAGTAGTGGCTTTTACTTCAGATGAAAAAGCACGATGTAGACGCGTATACTTTCTAGCGACACCAGTGTTGGAAAGCTTCGTCTTACTTGGCAAAACGTAACGTGGTAATAGGGTTGTTTCGTTGCAAGAACAAGAACAATAACGTATGAACTCAGCAAATTTAACTTTCATATGAGGCTAGTAGAAAAGACACCGAAGAACTTCTAAAATGCGCCTGACACTGCGATAATTACAATTAGATTTAATGTGGAGATCCTGAATTAGTTGCTTGCGCTAGTCCAATGGTACAACTAACTTCCAAACGCAAGACTCAGAAGATAAAATGCGTACATGTTTGCATAAAAGATTTTTCACAACACACCAACGAGAGAAACTACTAAGAGAAGATAAAAGAATCAATAAAACTAGAAGCAATTATAATCGCACATACAAAAATCGAGCCCCACGTTGGGCGCCAAAATTTATTACAAAAATTCAAGTTATTTAAGTTGGGCAGTCAATATTTGTTACGTTGGTCTTCTTGTAACAAAACAAAGCAACGGCTAGCACGGTTTCTCCGGAGAGGGATCGCAGGCTAAGTGATGCTAAATTATAACATACATTTAAAAAAAGTCGCTAAGACTATAAAAGATTAAATTAGGGAGATACCGACTAACTCTACCCGTAGCTGGAAAAGAACAAATAATACGACAGAAGTAATAACACAGGCTATATATTTATTTCATCACAGACAATATTTCCAAAGAGGATGAAGAAGGTACATAAGTATACGTTTTGAGTCGACTCAAATATAAGTTGCGTTTTATACTAGGCAACACACCGTACAATAAACTGACCCTGTCGGTCTAAACTTTTACACACGCAGAAAGTATGAATTTATATACGCAAATTTAAAATTGCCAAAGTATATAACAAAACAACTTAAGTCTTCGAGACTCAACGAGCAGTGCATACGACTTTGTAAAGCACAAAATGATATTATTAATTGCTTAACCTAACATGCACGTACGGTTAACAATCGACATAACCACCGAAATACTAATCGTAAAATTTGAAATTGTAATACTCACAGTTAGGTTTTATCTAGTAGGGGATTAGCTAATTCCGTACTTGAGTTACGTAAAACGTAATATTAAATCCAACACAAACGAACATACAACGTTAACACAAATAAATTTCTTCTTTAGCATTCAATTATTTGAGATCGCAAATTCGTTGCCTTTCTACTCGACTTAACAGAATAATTTATTGTAACAGCTCATCTCAAAACAGGTGCAGTTCAGAAAGTTTCCAACCCTTGACGGTGTAAATAGTTATGTTTCAATAACGTGACGTCATGAAAGTTTTTTCAGTTATGCCACCAATTCGTTATCTTCACTGAAACGGCAAACGTGTGGTGGGTACCGAAATCCGCTACAGAGAATTAGAACAGAATTAAATTAAACCAACAATAAAGAGAAATCTACCAACTTACCCCGACTAAGCTTTCACAAATTGACAGCCGCGTTGGGCGCAAAAATACAGAGCTCGTCGATGATCTTACAAGAAGCGAAATAACATATGCTGTGTAAAAGTTGTCAACTCAACGAAAGAGTAGCGGGTTCTAAGTACAAATGTTATACTTAAAGACATTTTTATACTCGAAAATTGAACTAACAAGACTATACGAATCCGTTCTCAAAACCTATCACATTTACAGACTTCCTCTATGTGCACGAATTTCGTGTTGTAAGCTGCGTTTTGTCATTTGTTCTGCTTTAGTGTTGAATAGATTTAAACGGTATTTTCCATCACTACCTTCTAATTATTTTGGTGCTTTTTTAAATTGCTTTATGATCAGCACGCAAAGATCTGCGATACACTCGCCGAATTATTCTGAGCTAGTCGCCTGCATTTAATTTGTGGTCGTTTGCTTAAATATGGTTCATTGTCACGCCGACAGTGTGCAGCTGTTTGACTAAAGATATTTTGTGCGTTAAATTGTAAAGTGGGCTACTTCGGCTTTAAGAAATGGAATACAAGGACTAATTTTGAAGAGTCGGTGTCGGATTGATGGTTATTTTTTGCCAGGATGTTTTTACAAAATAAGGATTTGTTTGAATTTTTTAAATGTAGGATTGAGAGATGTGGAATCACTTTTTCACTCAAAGAACAGACCTACTTACCCTTACGGATTTGCACCAACATCTTATACGTAAAGAACTCTAAACATGACAAAGAGATACTTACTTTGCATCTGGGTAATCATTGAATTGCTCATGAACGTAAGTCTTAAACATTTCTCGAACCGCGTCTAATAGATTTCTTCCGGTCCCCCAAAGATAGCTCAAAATATAAATCTGGCACACAAAACACTTCAACTTTTTCTTTTCGCCGATTTTATCTATCATGCCGGGAATGTAAATGATGTTCTCAAACAGTTTGCAAATCATAGTCGTTTTGCTAACCTCGACCTGTTAATCATGCACACGAAATTACTTACATCGGCGTTGCGTCAATTTCCCCACCTGTGCAATTGAATGTTGACAATTTTTTTTCATGAAGACGAATCCATTTTCGACTGAGTGCTCAAATAAAGTTAGAACGTATTCTTTTAATTCGGGCAATAAGTACTTTTTGTTAACTCTCGCAAGCCATCCATTTTAACTCGTCCAGGTCGACATAGATCATACCTCATCTTTAGTATATAACTAACGGTTGCTAAAGTTTGCGATTGATCCTTACCTGCTTACAGTCACTGAAGAAGCTTGCGATAAACCCTAAACTTCAAAAATCATGTGGATGTACGGTGTTAACTTAATTCGGAATTTGCCAAGCACAACATTTTGTTGTCGTCTAAGACTTGTTAAGTTCTCTATCTAAATAGCATCAACAGGTCCAGTGCAAATAACCCATTGATAATCAGTGTTTGTGTTATAGCTAACATTTCATCAAAGAAAAATTTCTTAATTTACAGGCTTATACCTGAACAGCAGCTCTAACCATAATACCCATGAGCCTATTCAAACGTAAAAGGATTCACTTTTTTCCCATACATGGAATACCTTTAGTAACAAAGAAGAGCTAAAAAATCTGAACCTTGTAACACTAGAAACAGTTGAGACAAAATACAACAGATCAGAGAGCGTTTAAGGAAAGTCAATTAACGAAGCAGGCGTGTATACAGGAACTTGCAACTTTAAAGACAGAATGCAAACCCAAGTGAAGCTCGAACTGATCTTGAAGAAATCCAGCATGAACTGTTACCGTTTCGTAAAATTAGAAACGCTTCTCTCCAAAGAAACAAACTTGTAAACTATTTACCAGTGCCGACCTCCGAAGAAAATATAAATTGTTTTTTCAGAAAGACGGCCATGGTAAACTGGGTTCACTATAAAAGGCACAGTTTCAAATCTGGATTTAAGAGAGATCTACAGAATCGTAAAAACCGCGCTGGATAACACTTCTTTCGATTCCATTTGGACGGCTCTCTTTGGAAATTGAGTGCTCAGATGACTGCTCAAAACGCCAACTCCCATTCCGCCAAACTCGTTCAAAACACCAATTAATGTGCTTTACCAAAACGTTGACTGGTGTTCAAAATTTGAGTTGGTGTTTAAGAATACGTAACCACCTTCGCCCGCACCTTCAAGAGAGGGCGTGCTCGGTTATAACTTTCAAAACATCCGTTAGCGGAACCCCAATAAAAACCTGCCCTTCAATTAATTTCAGTAGTAGTAAGAGCAATGGGGATTCTAGGACACTCGTGAAAATTCTATGGGGATTCTAGGACGCCCGTGAAAAATCAAGGAGGATTCTAGAACGCCCGTGAAAAACCTATGAGGATTTTGAGACACATGGTTTTTGTGTCTGTTTAATTAGCATAATTGCGGTTATTCAAATTTGTTGGATTGCAGGTAATTAATTAATGTCGATATCCGTCATCCAAATGCAGGGAGGGCTGCGGGAAAAGATAATCCGCATGTGAGTATGACTCATAAGGGGGAAAAGATAATCACCCTATCCGCATGTGAGAATGAGTCATAAGGGTGAATCAACAGATCAATACCCGCCATGCACCGATGAGTCATAAGCGCTAAATGCAAATATTGTAAGTAATTAATTTCATTCGAATGCAGAGAGGGCTGCGGGAAAAGATAATCCACATGCGAGTATGACTCATAAGGGGGAAAAAATAATCACCATATCCGCATGTGAGAATGAGTCATAAGGGTGAACCAACAGATCAATACCCGCCACGATGAGTCATAAGCGCTAAATGCAAATATTGCAACTAATTAATTACCTGCAATCCAACAAATTTGAATAACCGCAATTATGCTAATTAAACAGACACAAAAACCATGTGTCTCAAAATCCTCATAGGTTTTTCACGGGCGTCCTAGAATCCTCCTTGATTTTTCACGGGCGTCCTAGAAACCCCATAGAATTTTCACGAGTGTCCTAGAATCCCCATTGCTCTTACTACTACTAATTTCTTTAATCATACAATGTGACCAACACTATAAACCTAGCATCATCTCTAGGGAATCACTAGCTCGTGCTAAACGGTACATGTAAATATCTTAAGACTAAAGTGTGATTACAAGCATATAATTTATATATGTTTGGTTAATTTTTGTTAATAATAAATATGTGTTAGTCACCCAAAGTACGTACGTTTTTATTGTGTACGAAGTGATTCCAAAAGGACTACACAAGCGGCACTTAAGTAAAAGGCCGAGATATCACACAACAACGCAGCCGATCAAGAAAAGAACACCACCACAGATCATTGACCGAACACTTGTCTGTAACAGCGGAAGACAGCGCAGGAGATGCCAGCTACTGTAAAAACAACGATACCGATCAGACAACCCATCCGGTTAACCAGCTTCTGGCCATCATCGAACGTATAGTAACCGGCTCCTACTCAAAGCCCACCGCCAGATACCAGGGCGGAGCCGATGTGCTCGCGTTTACAAACGCAGTCCAAATCTACAAAGACTGCAAACATATAAGTGAACAAAATGCATTAATGGGAGCACCAATGCTCCTGTTAAAAGAAGCCGCAACATAATGGCCAAGTATAAAGAATACCATTACAACCTGGGATAAAGTCATGAATACGTTCAGAAAAGTTCTTTGGTCCACAAATGCACCTCACCAAATTCTAAAAGAAAATCTTTGCCATCGAGCAATACGACTCTACACAAACAGAACGGTTTATATGCGAGAAACGGGTACTTCTGGCAGAACTCTCGGAAGATCATCGTACCGCTACAAGTAGACACAATACTGTCTATTGCACTACCGCATAAAGAAAAAGTTCGCAAAATCACCGTTCAATTCATACCAAACCTTAATAACAGAGTCACGCAGATTAAAAATGACAATGCCAACACCCAAACTAACACAAACCGGGCCAAATCCAAATAATACGCGCAATAAATGCAATTATTGCAAAATCCTTGACCACGCGGTCGATAAATGCCGGAAAATGAAAAGCCAAAACACAGCTTTTGCGCCCACTACCGTTGCTAACACACCACTCGCTTGCTTCGGTTGCAAGACTCCGAGCGTCATCAGAAGTCAATGCCCAAAATGCATCAGCAATTAGGCATAGCTGGTCGCACACTCCAGAAAACATTGAAACCAGTAGCACAGTTCACACCACACGAAATCAATCTCGTGCTTGCAGACGGTCAGGATCGACCAAAAATAGTTTTAACAATGAAGGTTATAGTAGTCCTCAAAGTAAAAACTGTACCAACGGACTTCGAAATCTTACCAAACGCGGAGAACTAAACACTACTCGAGGTCGACTTTATAGAAAACGCTGGCATCGTCCTCGACCTCTCCGGCAGGCGGTAGCACTTCACTAACGACCCAAAAAAAGATAATCCCTTATTCCCGTTCGCAAACGTCCCATGTATTATGGACTTCCGTACTTCACACCCGCACCCCAACGATCCAAGAACTAAAATGGTCAGAATAAACGCACTATTAAGAGACAATAGCGAGTCCTAAGATGAAATCAATGAGAGCACTTTTAAACTTTAGCATCCCGTGTTTGCCACATTCTCTCTTTACTCCCGCCATCCAGTACGTTTCCGCACTCTCTAAAAAGGAAGCTGCAACGAGTAGAGATTCAGATTACCAACATGAAACCATTCGAACTACGTCTAAACGAGAGGAAGGCGCTACCGCCGTCAAAACAAAGAAGAGCGCAGCAACTACTACAAACTTTATTAGACGTATTTTCACAAAAGCAGAAAGCAACGTGTTACGGCAAACACATCGAAACCCGCCAGTGACCACAACTCCATACCGCGGAGAAAAAGAAATAGACAAGATGCTAAAAGTAGATACTATTGAGGAGTGCGATTCAATGTGGGCCGCACCGGTAGTGATGGTGCCAAAACCGAACAACCCAGTGCGCGTCTGAGTAAACCACTAAAAGTAGAACCAGATAACCACCCCCGATCGTTACCCACTTTCTAGGATAAATGACCTGCTCCACACGGCACGAGCCACGGTCATCTCGACCTTAGACCTTCATTCAGGGTACTGGCAGTGCGCGAGTGTGACAGACACAAAACCACTTTTGTTACTCGGTTGGGACTGATTTAGTTTTGCAGAATGCTTTTTGAACTGCGCAACGCAACGACGTGTTTACAACGGCTGATAGACCGCTTTCGCTCTAAAATTTTACAAGGTACCATACTAGCCAACTTGGATAAACTTATCTTGTTTTCGGTGAAGACCATGTAAATGACCTACAAGTAGTATTACGGCAACTACAAAAATACAAACTGCACGTAAGAAGGAGTAAGTGGTTGTAAATAGTTCAAGTTACGTCAAGTTAAGTCCGCACCCATTTTACGTCAAGCAGATATGTCCATGTTTTTTACACTAAGAACGTATGCAAGCAGTTATGCCCTCAACGTCGCACTCTGCCAGGGAAAAGGAACATATTAAAGACCTGTAAAATACGCAAGGAAACTCTTGTTACTAGCGGAGAAAAACTACTCAACAACAGAGCGAGAAGCTTTTGTCATTATCTGGGCTATAAACAAATGACAGACCACTAATCACTGAAGTCGCTACTAACGTTGAAATTGCCAACGGGGAGGCTTGCCCGCTGGGCACTAGCACTTCAATCCTATGAGATAACACGTACACGCTAAGGAAAATAGACGTGATGGCGAACGGATTATTACGACCAGCACGCTCACATAGGAAAAAAAATGTCTTGCGTGTATGGTATCCATTGACATTTTTACGAAATCTGGTGTTGATATTCAAAAAGAACAACTCCAAGATCCAGAGCTACAAAAATTATCTAGTGTTTCTAACAACCCGACTTCTCTCAATCAACAGACCGAGAATACTTAATGTCAAAAAGTATCTTATTTTGGTACGCTCCCGACAACAAAAAAAGAGCGCAACAAGTGGTTCCAGCTTAAGAACATGAGGTCATCATACAAAAGTATCATAACGCCCCGACGGCCGGCCACTACGGTAAAGACCGTACATTCCAGCTTGTAACCACTCGATACTACTGGGTGGGCATAAGGTAAAATATCGCCGACCACGGCAATCACTGAATAGCGTGCCAAAGATTTAAAACAAACAACCAGATGCTAGCGGATCTGATGCAGACGCCTGCACCAGTCTTACGATTTAAGACATTTGCTATCGATTTATTTGGACTTTCCAAATAGGTTCAATAGAGAAAAATGGATCTTCATCGCAGAATATATAATGTCGAGATGGATGAAATTGTTCGCCATCACTACAGCAGACGCTGAGACGTGTGCTCGTACCTTAATTAGCGAGGTATTTTTGAGATATGGTACGCCACGTCGAATTCGCAGCAACAACGGAACACAGTTTGTAAGCGGCGTAATGCAACACGTTGCCTATTGTCTAAACATCTAGCATAGTCTCATACCAGTATATCACTCACAAGCAAATTTAGTGGAACGAAAAAACAGGAATCTCAAAACCTAACCAGCCATACTGATACAAGGCACACACGACCTCTGGCCTTAAAAACGGCAGCATACCAAAGCACAGGAAACACAGCGGCATACCTAACCTTTGGAAGAAAACTTAGAAAACGTGACGTGTGACCAAAATGCAAATATAAAAGAAAACACCTTTATACCCACAATCACCCCGTATCTTTTAAGAAAACCGCAGATCATAGAAGACGGGGCACCCCTGAATTCTAACCAAGTGATCTACTATGGATTACCACGCACCCACCAATAAGAAAACATCGGCCAAACTAGAACCACACCGAGATGGACCCTACCGAGTACTAACCTAAACATCACCTACCACTTACCAAGTAGTGTCATCCGACGCTCAAATTACATCAGTAGGGAAGTACTACATATCCATGTAACGCCATATAAAAAAGCGAAGACAATGTGGCAAAAGCAATCCTTCCAATTAGAAAAGGGACGACCTCCAAAGAAACAGAATTTCCCAAATCTTACGTCGGGACGCCTACCAGATTCAGAGAAGGGCACGACATACACTTAACGCAAAATAGTTTAAGAATACACAGACAGTCTTGCCAGCACCGTCTAAAGAGGGCGCGCTTGATTATATCTCACAGAACATCCGTTAACGGAACCCTAATAAGAACCTGCCCTCTCGCAAATACAGGCATCCTTCGATCATACGTTGCAACCAACACTATCAACTTAGCAGCTTCTCTAATTGATCACTAACTTGTGCTAAATGGTAAATGTAAATATCCTAGAGCTAAAGTGCGATTACAAGCCTATAATTTATATAGTATATGTCTTGTTAATTTTTGTTGATAATAAATACGTGTTAGTCACCCAATCTATATATGTTTTTATTGTATGTGAAGTGACTCCAAACGGACCGCATTGCCACAAATCAACCCGCACAGACTTCAATTTGCGTGAGTAATGTATGGAATTCCTTGTACGTTAAACAAGCACACTATAACACCTTTTTAAGGTAAAATTTGATTTTTTTAATACTTGCCTCTCAGATCCCACCGCAAAGAAAAGAACGAGGTGGTATAAACTTCCAAAAAATTTTTTTATTGTTGGCAAAGTCGGAAACGGTATCAATATTATCATATATATCATCAACGAGAAAACGAAGAACTTTGAGATACATATTTTCTCAATACTTTAGTTTTATGAACAAAATATACAGGTAATAAGCAAAAATAATGCATAAAAAACAATACGATTAAATATTAACAGTTACAATCAGTTATCAACAACTTTAGTTTTCGTAGACCGATACATAATCATTAAGTTTATATAAAGTAAAAGACTTACCACTAGTTCATCTACTACCATAATGATACTTTTGAGGAGTGTAAGCTTACATTCGACGAATTAATTTTAGACGCCCCTGCTTTGAATGCAAACAAATTAGTAAAGCACTCGATTATTGCAAATTAACGTAAAATATAATGCAATAGTGTGCAGACAGCTGAAGGTTAAGTTATAACTTCGATTGAAAGTAAATTGTTAGTTATGATCTTAAAATAGACTAATGTTACTGAAGGCTTTATACAAGTAGTAACGCATAACAAAAACAAAAATGTAGATAAAATGACGTAACACAAAGATAATGGAAATTAGACGTTGCAGCGTAGTGCAATCGAGCCAAACCCCTAAGGTCGTCAAACTAACATTCATTCCAGGAAAATACGACTTCCACTCTTAGTAACGGGATTGACCAGAAGATTCCCCGCTAAATTTGTTATAAAGAATGAGTTCTACGCCATATCTGTGAGAGTCAGTTAAATCAAGAATTGCATTAATTCCGTTAATATACGTACAAATCTCCATTTCAGTAAAATTGCTAAAAGTGTTAATCGACGATAAAAAATTAAATTAAGAAAGTTACTTACAGTTAAACAAACCATCAACTCAAACTAC
Organism: Aquatica leii; assembly: GCA_035610365.1. NCBI lineage: Eukaryota > Metazoa > Arthropoda > Insecta > Coleoptera > Lampyridae > Aquatica > Aquatica leii. Next base: position 15,880,495 of record CM069438.1, read on the forward strand.
CCCCTCGTTTGTTGGTATCGCACAAATCCAAAATATTCAACCAGTGGGGTCTGCGTACCAGTGACGTAGCAAGAATTTTATAAAATTACAAAAATGTGAAACATTGTTACAAATGTTACGTAACCAGTTAAAATTTTTGAAAAAACTACAAACACGCTGATAGGTATAAAATAGAATAACTTTGCGAAAGTAAATATTAAAAAATAGGTAAACATTATAAGAATAAGTTGAGGGAGTCAAGAAAAAAACAAAACTAAAATAGAGCTTGATATCGCAAAGTAACAGTAGTAATTTATGTCACTAGCGTTGAAAGTATATCGAACATTGATGTAGCGTAAAATCGTAGTCTACATAAAAGTGAGTTATGGCATGAGGTTTCCAACGTGAGTTCTATACATTATTTTTTTGTTGTTTCTTGCAAATTTAAATCAGTTTTTTGATATATAATAAATTACAATTAAATTTTATGTACATTTCGATTTATCTCTGTGCGGCTCTAAGGTTTTTCGTCATTGCGTAATTATACTAAAGAACGAATATTGATTGGTTGAGATAAAAACATCACAAAAATAAGAACATTACAGTACGAATAAGATTTCTGTTTGCGTCAAAAAAAAAACAGCTGTGTTTGATTTTATGTTGATAACATAAACTAAAATAACAATTACTTTAACCGACGTTTTTCTTCTGTGGAAATGTAATATTTAAACTAAAAACCAGAAATTTAATATTGCACAATATTAAACCTTCTTGCAATTTATTAAAAATATTTTGATTATGTATACAATAATAATATTTCAACTAAACGCGATTAGAAACTTTGCTTAGACTGAAAGACGATTATTCAGTAAGGAGCTTAATTATTGTTCAATTTAACCCGTAACTACGATCGATGTGTTTTCAAAGCACTCGCTAAATCTAAACATTTAAATTTATGACGAGATACCAAAGTAGAAATGTATGATTTAGTGAGTTTGCTGTAGTAAGTGCATGCAATAAATTTTCCGTTTTGTTTATTTTACGAATGACTGGTCTTTAAAACGTAATGTAAAATTCATTTTAGATAAATTGGAATACTCATAAATTTAATAATCACTACGGTTGTATGTTACGATTTTATTAGATGTTATATTTAGTTACAATCGATTTGTTTCTAATATTAGAATCATAATCGAAATTTTATTTTTTTATATCGATATAATATCCGAAACGAAGAGAATAGAAATTACGTCTTTCGAAAAGATAAACAAAATTTGTTTTTACAAGGTAGTACATATGATAAAAGTAAATTATTGATATTCGTATACGTAATGATATTCCAATACGTAGAGATATTTCGATAAATATCAATTTTCTTATATGCGTCAATATTCCGAAACGTATCGATATTCTTAAGCGTATCGATACACCGATACGTGTGAATTTTTGATTCAGAAAAAAAAGTATTTCCGACCATTATATATACATCGCATTGGAGTATACGTATTATTATGAGACAAAAGAAACAAATTGTTATAACATAGTACATACAATTAAAGACCAATATTCATATTTCTATACGTATATATACGTATCGATACCTCGATACGTAACGATATTCCAACATTGATATTTCTAAACCTACCAATACCCCGATGCGTATCGATTCTTCGATACGTATCGATACTGCGATACCTATTGGTATTCCAATACGTATCGATTTTCCGATACTAATAACACTCCGATGTGTGTTGATATTTCATTAAAGAAATGCCGTATTTCCGATTCTTACATAGCCATAGCATTGGAGATTACGTATCAGTAAAAGACAAAAAAACACATTGTCAAAAGATATCACACACAATAAAAGAACACTATTAATATTCATATACGTATCGACATTTCGTTACATAGCGATATTCCAACACATATCAATATATCAATACGCGCCGATATTCCAAAACGTATCAATATTCCGATTCACGTTAGTATTCCGATACGCATCAATACTGCGATACGAATTAATATTCTTATACGTATCGATTTTCCGATACTATCAATACTTACCTGATCGATATTTCATTCAATACGTAACAATATATTGGTAATATTGATACTCTGATCTGTATAGATCTGTGATTTAGAAAATGCCATATTTCCGACTCTTTACAATAAAAACACATCGTCAGAAGGTAATACATACAATATATGAACAGTATTTATGTTTATGTACGTATTAATATTCCGATCCGTTTTCATATTCGTATTTCCAACTCTTACATATACATAGAATTGGAGAACATGTATTAGTAAAAGACAAAAAAAAACACGCTTTTACAAGATAGTACATACCATAAAAACACAGTATCAATATTTCTATACATATCAATATTTTGAGCTGTAGCAATATTTTGATAAATATCGATATTCCAAAACGCGTCGATATTTTAAAACGTATTGATAATCCAATGCGTATCAATACTCCAATGCTATAAACATAGCATTGAAGAACTTGTATTAGTGAAAAAACAGAGAAAACACGTTTTCACAACGTAATAGGTACGTACGATAATAGAACAGTGTCTGTAATCCTTTACATAGCGGTATTCCGATACGCGTCAGAATTCCAAAACGTATCCATAATCCATTGCGTATCAATACTCTGATACGTATCAATAATTAATTTAGCAAATAAAGTATTTTTGACTTTTCTTTATGCATAGCATTGAAGAACACGTATTAATAAATTCAAAGAAACACATACTCTGATACGTATCGATACAAAGAGAATACGTTTTTACAAGATAGTGTATACGATAAAAGAACGGTGTCGATATTTCAATACGTCGACAATATTTTGATACATATCGATATTCCAATACGCGTTCATATTTTGAAACGTATCGATACTCCAATGCATATTGATGCTCCAATACTTATGAATAATACGATAGGTATATATATTACGATATGTATCAATATTCTGATACGTACCGATATTCCAACGCGCACCGTTACTCCGATTCGTATCGATACTGCAAAACGTATTAATATTCTCATAGTATCAAAACTTGTGACAATATTTGATTGAGAAAATGCCGTGTTTTCTACCATTACAGATGCATAGTATTGAAGAACAAGTATTAGTAAAATATCGAAATATCGATACCTAACAATATTTTCATACATATCCATATTTCAATACGCGTCTATATTTTTAAAGGTGTTGATGTTTCGATACGTATAGATATTTTGATACGTAGCGATATTCCGATACATACCAATATTTCAAACGCGTCAATATTCCAAAACGGATCGATATTCTGATGCATAGTAATACTCCAATACGTATCAATAATACAATACCTATTCCGATATGTATCGATATTCCGACACGTACCGATATTTCAATGGGTATCGTTACTCCAATTCGTATCGATACTGCAAAACGTATTAAGATTGCACAATGTATTGATATTCTAATAGTATCGATACCTGTGACAATATGTGGTTGAAAAAATGCTGTGTTTTTTACTATTACTGATGCGTAGTCTTGAAGAACTAGTATTATCAAAATATTGAAATATCGATATGTAACAATATTTTGATACATACTCATATTCTTATACATGTTCATATTTTAAAACGTATTGATATTCCAACACGTATAGATACTTTGATACGTAGCAATATTCCCATACATACCGATATTCCGATTCGCGTCGATATTCCGAAACGGATCGATATTCCGATGTATATTGATACTCTAATACGTATCAATAATACAATACGTATAGATATTCCGATATGTATTGATATTTCGATACGTACCGATAATTTGATGCGTATCGTTACTCCGATTCGTATCAATACTGCAAAACGTATCGATACTGTAAATCGTATCAATATTGTAAAACGTATTGATTTACGTAACAATATTTTAATACATATCGATATTCTAATACGCGTATATATTTTGAGACGTATTGATATTCCGATACGTATAGATATTTTGATACGTAGCGATATTCCGATACATACTAACATTCTGATACGCGTCGATATTCCGTAACGTATCAATATTACGATACGTATTAATACTCCAATACGCATTCATAATGTGTTACGTAGATATTCTGATATGTATCGATATTCCTATATGGGCCGATATTCTAATGCGTATCGTTACTTCAATACGTATCGATACTGCAAAACTATCGATACTCCGATCTGTGACTATATTTGATTGAGAAAATGTTGTGTTTTCGACTCTACGATATGCAAAGCATTGAAAAACACGTATTAGTAAAAGACAAAGAGAACACATTGTTAAAAGATAGTACATACAATGCACTATCAATATTTGTATACGTATCGACATTTTGTTACGTAGCGATATTCCGATACATATCAATATTTCAATACGCGTCGGTATCAATATACCGATGCGTATCAATACTTTGATACGTATCTATATTGTTAATGTTCCGATACGTATTGATACTTTTGATATTCCGATCTATATCGATATATAGTTTGGAAAATGTCATATTTCCGTCTTTTATATATACATAGTATCAAAGAACAGTATTAAAAAAAGACAAAAAGAATATATTGTCAAAAAATAGTACCTACAACAAAAGAACAGTATTTATATTTATGTACGTGTTAATACTCCGGTCCGTATTAATATTTAATTTTAGAAAATGCCTTATTTTCAATTATTGCATACATAGCATTGGAGAACGCGTATTACTAAAAGACCCTATACAACCGCTTCCGTTGTAATTTTTTTTAGATGGCGTTGAAAATTAGTTTGGTATCAAGTTTAAGTCTCTGACTTCTTTTGTCATCAAGAACGTGACTCCGCACATGATACGTAGTTTTATGTCATCCGTCGTCTGGTAAACGGAACGATTGCCGTTTTGGTTGAGTTTACTAATAGTCCCTCTTTTTTGCATCATTTTTTGATGGTGCATTATGTTTGATTTAGTTGTTCCAAACTTTCCGTTTGTAATAATGGTGAGATTGTCGGCGTATCCTAAAGCAAATACTCCTCCGTCTTCTAGTTATTGTAGTAGGTTGTTCATGACAAAGCACCATATAGAAGAGGTGACAACACCCCGCCTTATGGGCACCCACCAGCCACTCCATCAGCTTCTAGAAACTGAAACGGTTCAAATCTATTGATTCCTCATTCTAGGTTTTCAGGATTCATTATTTTTCTCGCTAGTTCTTAATACTTTTTAGGTGCCTGTTTGTTTACTACCTCTAGGTCCTGGTGCTTAAGAACTTCGGTTAACGATAAACCCGAGAAGTGTTTTTCAATAGTTCTTGAAGAGTATCTTTAACCGAGTTTGTAAACTTTCTGCTTTGGTTCAGCATAGAACCGATGTTTTCAGTGCTGTTCTTGCCTAGAGCTTAAATAGCCTTCTAGTGCGTGTACTTGCTTTGTCAAGCTCCTTGTTTCACCAAGTAGGTAGAGGTTCGTTTGACAGTTTTTGGGCAGTTTGTTTCATGCGGATTTAATGAATTAACAATACTGCCCGTCATTAGTTCTAGCTTGTCCGTTAATCTTGTAACTGAAAAACAGTCCTTGATTTAACCGGCTAAATTTTCGTTGAACAACTTTTTGTCGGTTTTCCTTGGGTATCTGTGTTTCCCGGACCTAACGGAATACATTTAATGTCTTACCTGTAATTGTACAAAATTTCTTCTCTTCTACGATCGTTGATTTTTTCACTCATGCATTAAATATAGTTATTTTCCTACCAGCTGGAAAACTGGTAATTTTATCATCATTCTCAAACTTGGGAAGAAAGATTTTGTAAATCTCAACTCGTAGCGTCCGATAACTATGACATTAAAACTTTTTGAAAGTGTGTTACGAGGATTTTCTTGCAACGTAAACTGCTAGCGACTAACTCAGTTGGGTTTGGAGATTTGGGCCGTAAGCTTTGTGGTGTTAAATTATAAAACAAGTTCGGAGGTAATCGTTGATTTAATGCAAAACCAGTGACTTCACAGCCGTATCATATCGCATTTAGCGTAAATTAAAACCGCGGAAACAAAAATCTGCATTTGTTAATTATGATAATGACTATATCTATGTTGCACATATTTCACGTTTGACAAATGCACAAATTAATAACAAGAAAAAAAATACTTACGGTTGTCTAAGACATGCGGATAGCTATCGGCACGCTTTATCCATCCCTTAAAATCGCCAAACAAGTAAAGTAAAATTAGATATGAGATCGTATCACAATTAAATTGCTTATTGACAGGCAATAAATCGTAGTAGGGAAAATCAACGCACACTACAAAAATATAAGTGCACGCTTACCCCAGGAAAGCTTTCACAAAAGCAGCGATAATAATACACTCATTTCTAACACAGATACTAGTAAAAATTTAGAAGTGAAAACGACGCTGAGCGCTTACGTTAGACCATATATCTAAAGCAGACCACAGTCAGCGGAAAAATAACGTTTTAATTTGGCGCGTTCTAAAGATAAATCTTATACAGGAAACAAACATCACACTAAAACATTCCTCCACAAATTCTTTTCCATCCCAGTCAATATGACTTTGTTCCAGACAAAACAACGACTATTAATTACTAATCTACTACCAAATGTTTTCATGTACATACTTGCAATATTTATTAACATATCTGGAGCGTTCAACAATGTATGGTGGCTCTCGGTAATAGAAGCTCTAGTTGTTAAGAGAGTAACTGCTACGCGCGTCATTTGTAGTTATTTGTCAAACAGATTGATAAGTTTTTCCTCAAACGTATCCCGTTCTGTTTATGCCAACTGACTTTGTGGAATCTGGTTGTAAACGACTTGTTTAACACAGCACTACCAACAGACTGCGACATCACTGTCACGGTGTCAGCAATTTCTAGACGAGACGAGACAAAATCCAACACATTTTTAAACATAGTGACAAGTTGAGCTGGCAGCAACAAACTGAAGGTTTTAACAAACAAGACTAAGTAAATAGTTTTGGACTCCACTTGAAAACGAAATTCTTTACTGCACCTCAACAACATTCCCGCCCGTAGCGTTTTCAAATTCAAGTACTTCGGACTTTTGACGACAGATTGAGTTTTATAAGACATTGCGAATTCGTGGTTCTACAAATACTCACGCTTGAAATAGAACCTACAGAAAAAATCGCTTGCGAATATCTTTAACAGTGCAGTTATACCCATGCTTACCTATAACCCACCTGGTCTCTATTACTTAGAACTATCCTCGGGGTCTTATCGCACCGTTCCCGTAGATATCTTCTGTGTCATATTAAAGCATCCTCCCCAACTCTCATTTTACACAAAAAAAGGTCTTGATCTTGGGTGAATGAAAGCGGCTGAGAGATACTTTCCAGAAAAGGCATAACGCCTACTTCCTAATCTCGGATATCCTTATCTTGGTCAAAATGTCTCACGTTCCCGGACGAGATACAGTCCAAATTCTATCTTCACACGGCAGATTTCGTTGTCATTTAAAACGCATTAGCGTCTTGGATGAGTATACTTGTCCGTCGTGTGATGTTCCTGACACTCTAGCACATCGGGTTCTTTTTTGTCGTAAATTCGATGACGCCTGAGGAAACCGATTACCCACGATCAACCCCAAAACCCCTCAAGCCATCCTTTGACTGGTGCCTGGTGTAAACGTTTATAAACTTTTTGCAAAGAGAGACCAGAGCAAATTTTATTATTTTGCAAGCAGCGATGGCGAAGTAGGAAGACTTTAGTTTATTATTCATCTGTATGCAGATCCTTTTCCTTGCCGACTTGCTATTAATCTAGAAGCAAAGAGAAGCCGATAAGCAGGTGCCTCGTGGAACTATATGCTCTCATAGCACGCACAAATACGTAGCCCAACCTACTGGTTATGTAAGACTACCCTATCTACTTGCAAAGTTTTTTTACCTAACTTATCCTTCTTGTAGAGAATTTGTACCAAATAGGTTTGGGTGGTATGGTGGGTCCACATTCTTCTGCTAGTTCTCCTCCTCCTCCTCCGTTAGAGGTTTCTTTTTGTTTGACGTGCCGACTAGCCACTTTCTGGTTGTTTTGTATTCGCACGTTATTTTCAAGAATCCCATTTTATGGGTACTTTCTTGAAAAAGCATAAAAGCTTGCCTCTTCTCCAATTTGTAAATCTATTCAAGTATCAAAGTTTTTATGACTTTGAATTCTTTAGAACTGATAGTAATAATCTGGAACCTTTTTGGTATGATTGCAAGAGGTTTTAGGTTCTTTTAACTTTTCGACTTTGCTTTACCGGTCGTTTTTGTGACGCCGATGTACTACTGATGGAAAAGTTGCGTTTTTGAGCCCCTGTTATTCTGGTAATTGGTACAATTGCATGCGTTGTTTGGTGTTGCTGTTGCGTTTCTGACGTGCTTGCGTTTGCTTTTTGTATGGTAGGTTTTGTTCATGCGTTTTTCCTGTTGGAATGAAACCGGTTGCCTAAGCTCTTATTTTTTTTAACAAATAAATGCTTTCGGGTTTTGAACCGCGTTCCATATTTACTCTTTTTACAAAATTTATAAAACTTATAAACTTTGAAAAATGTACAGTATTTGACGTTTCGACAGTCATGTCGCTGTCTTCTTCAGAAAAACTGAAACTGAAAGTATAGGATCTTGGCAAGCCTTTATATTACGCCGTTCGGGTCAGTGGTTTGTGAAGGTATTGATTCATTAGTCTTCCCGAACATGTTTTTCCATACTGGTGCTAGATTGATTCCATTACCCTATTGAAATTGTCGTATTTCTGGATTTCGATGGTTTTCTTGTACAGTCTAGGCCAGAAGTTTTTGGATTTAGCCAACATTGTTGTCTCTTTAAATTTTATTGTGTGACCGGAGTCTAAAAAGTGTTCCGCAACAGCAGATCTTGTGTTATGTTTTTTTATATCCGCCTTATGTTTTTTTAATCTGGTAGTTATGTTGCGTCCCGTTTGTCCTATATATAGGCCAGCGCACACGAACAAGGAATGTAGTAGACTCCTGGTTCCTCGAGTGGTGTTTTTGTCTTCTTTTTGAGAAATTGGTGGCTATTTTATTTGTTGCGGTGAAGGTCACTTTAATATTTTTCCCTTTAAGTATTCTGAATGTTTTATCCGTGCAACCTTTTATGTAAGGAAGGAAGGAAGTTGCGACGGGGTCTTCCTTCTTTGGTTTTTCCTTACTGTGTTTGTTACCTGCTCAATATATGTCTGCTTTTCTGAAACCGTATTTTATTAAAGCGTTCGTTAGGTGACCTAGCTCGATCTTTAACGTGTTCGGTTTACTGATCGTCTTGGCCCTGTGTACTAAAGTTTTTAGAACTAAAAACTTCTGAGCTAGATGATGTGATTCGGCGTTGAGGTATCTGTCAGTATGTGTCGGTTTTTAGTATACTTGATGCCCCAATATGTTGTACATCTTTCGAGTGACCATTAAGTCCAAGAACGGAATGCTTCTGCTGTTTCCGTCTCCATGATCAATTTGATGTTAGCATCTAACTGGTTGATGTGATCCAGAAAGTTATGTAATGTATGTGCTCCATGAGACCAAATTACAAAGGTATCGTCCACATAACGTAGCCAGCATTTTGGTTTGAGGGTAGCGGTTTCTAATGCTCTTTTTTCCAAATCTTCCATAAATATATTGGTGATGACTGGAGAAAGTGGTGATCCCATGACTGCTTTTTCAATTTGTTTGTATATAATAATGTTGAATGAGAAGTACGTAGACTTTAGGCATAGCGCAAATAATTCGTGAAGCTCCTCATCCAAATCCGCTTTTCGTAATTTGGTCTTGATCTCCAGTGTTGTTTTTAGTGGCACTCTCGTGAAGAGATATGTCACATCAAAACTGATTAAAATGTCTTCGGATTTCAATTTAATTTCTTTAATTTATGAGACGAAGTGCTGGGAATTGTTTACGTGATGTATGCATTTTCTAGTAAACGGTTGTAAAATGGTACATAAGTAACTAGCCAGAAAGTGGGTGGCTGAACCTGTAGCACTCATAATTAGGCAAAGCGGTACTATTGGTTTGTGGATTTTTGGAAGGCCGTACAGGTGCGGCATTCTTCTGTCTGTAGGAATTAGTCTCTTTTGATCGAATCTGGGATCTGGGATTTGATTGACAAACTATCTACGGAATAAGCCAAAAAGATCGCTAAAAAGGTAAAGAAAATACAAATGGCGAAGTTCCAGAAGTTACAGGAAATACAACAACGCCGCAATTGGAGACAGACAGGATCAACATTAATCTGTCTTCTACCAGACTCAGTGGACCAGCAACGGCCATTTTATCAAAAGGATTAAACTTTGCTATCACACCAAAATTTATACCAAAGGAAGAAATAGTGAGTTTATTGGAAAGCACACTCAGAACTCTACCACAACATATTCGAGAAGAAGTGAGGGCCAAACAGTAGATATTCTGAAAAAATCTATAGCACCGAAATCCAACATCAATCGAGAGAAAAAAATGCTCTAAGGGATCTTAAGGCCAATAAAGAAATCACTGATGTAATACCACCTGATAAAGGAAATGTTTCTGTAACCATGAACACCAAAGACTACATAGAAAAAATTGATACTTTGCTACAAGATTTGGTGTACAAACCATTGAAGAGGAACCCATTAAAACCTCTAGAGAAAAAGATTTTGACCGCTGTAAAATCCGCAAGCACGATCCCGGAACATCAAAAGAGACGACTAATTTCTACAGACAGCAGGATGGCTTCCAAAAATCCACAAACTAGGAGTACCGCTTCGCCCAATTGTAAGTGCTACAGGTTCAGCTACCCAGCTTCTGGCTAGATACTTTTGTACCATTTTAAAACCGCTTACGGGAAAAAGCTTCTATCACGTAAAGAATTTCCAGCACTTCGTCTCAAAAACGAAAGAAATTAAATTGGAGTCAGAAGACATTTTATTTAGTTTTGATGTGACATTTTTCTTCACGAAAGTGCCGCTACAAACAACACTGGAGATCATCAAGACCAAATTACGAACAGCGGATTTGGATGAAGAGCTTAACGGACTAATTGAGCTATGCTTAAAGTTTACGTACTTCTCATTCAACAATATTGTATACTAACAAATTAAAGGAGCAGTCATGGGATCACTACTTTCTCCAGGCATCGCCAATATATTTATGGAAGATTTTGAAGAAAGAGCAATAGAAACCGCTACCCTCAAACCAAAATGCTGGCTACGTTATGTAGACAATACCGTTGTAATTTGGTCTCATAGAGCAGAAACATTACACAACGTTCTGGATCACATCAACCAGTTAGATGCCAACATCAAATTCACCAAGGAAACGGAAACAAACAGAAGCATTCCGTTCTTGGACGTACTGGTCACTCGAAAAATGGACAACATATTGGTGCATCAAGTATACTGAAAACCGACACATACTGACAGATACCTCAACGCCGATACACATTATCATCCATCTCAGAAGTTTTCAGTTCTAAAAACTTTAGTACACATGGTCAAGACAATCAGTAAACCAAACACGTTAACGACCGAGCTAGGTCAGCTAACAAACGCTTTAATAAAAAACGGTTTTAGAAAAGGAGACATATATCGAGCAATTAACAAACACAGTAAGAAAAAACCAAAGAAGGAAGACCCCGTCGCAACTTCCTTTCTTCCTTACATAAAAGGCTGCACGGATAAAATATCCTGGATACTTAGAGAGAAAAATATCAAAGTGACCTTCACTGCAACAAATAAAATAACCGCCAATTTCTCAAAATCCAAGAAAACACAAGCACCACTTGAGAAACCAGTCTAACACATCCCTTGTTTGTGTGGGCGGATACAAAGAAACATAACAGAAGATCTGTTGTTGCGGAACACTTCTTAGACACCGGTCACACAATTAAATTTGAAGAGACAACAATGTTGGCTAAATCCAAAAACTTTTGGCCTAGACTATAGAAGGAAGCCATCGAAATTCAGAAATACGACAATTTCAATAGGGATAATGGAATCGATCTAGCACCCGTATGGAAAAACATGTTCCGAAAGACTAATGAAACGAAACCGTCACAAACTACTGATCCGAACGGCGTAATATAAAAGCTTGTCAGGATCCTATACCTTCAGTTTCAGTTTTTCTGAAGAAGACAGCGACATGACTGTCGAAACGTCAAACTTTGTAAGCTTTCTAAGTTTTATGAATTTCGTGAAAAGTGTAAATATGGAACGCGGTTCAAAACCCGAAAGTATTTATTTGTTAAAAAATCATGGCCGCGAAAGCCTTAAAAATAATATCCCATTTTTTTTAGTTTTCATCTTGCCGTCTTCAAAAACTCTTTAGGTTTCTCGGGTTTGCGCTTAGCATCAGTCGATATTTTTGGGTTATGCTCAGAGTGTGTCTTTTTTTAAAATTTTTTAAATGCAGTTTTATATATGACTCATGAATAAGGAGAAAATAAAGATCCTTGTGCGTTGTGCCCCGATACGCACAAAAGGCTATAAACAACTGGGTTTGCCTGGTGCCTCGAGGTTGTAACCAGTAACGACTGGTCTTCTATTCAGTCACGCATCTATCGGCTTGGTTCTCTTTATCTTAGATTTAGATTTTTAATGAGATTGTCTCCTTTTTGTCCAAACAATTAAGCCAAGACCCCCCAGCACTGCTTGCTTGTGAGACATGTCCACAGCAGCAAAAGGTTTAAGTTTGATTCTAGCTTAAACTGTAAAAGTTGGTTTGCGTGACAGTAGTATAAGAATACGTACAAATTTTAGGCCGCGACTCCAACAACTGCCAAGATAAACAGAATTGTCTCAGCTGAGCTAGTAAAGCTGAGTACCATGATACTTTATTACGCTCCTATCCGCTATCTAGAGACGCGCCCGATAGGTAACTCAACTCACGGTAACTTATACTATGAGATGGTTCTGCCGTCAATCTTTGTTCAAATAAACAATAATAACTTTACATACAACAAAAATCGTTTGTTGTATACTAATTTGGTTGTGTCGACTGTGATAATTAATATATAGAATGAAAAAACAAAAAATTTAAAAACTTGCAAAAACAAACCACAAATTTTATTCTTACATAAAGAAATATTTTCATAAATTTTGAATTAAAAAAAATTATTAACAAACTACAAGATCTTTTTAATGTTCCACGCAACAAATTTCGAACAGAAATCAATCACAATTTTACATCACATCCTGTCAAAGCGCACCTATTTTTTAAGCACGTAAAATTGTTTAAAATTGCAAATTGATGCGCGGACCAGAAACTAGATTTTGTCGTTACCGTGTATTAGGATAGATATTCCCCGAGGACCTGTCATCCCCTGAATTATACCTAAAATTTAAGAAAAAATTTAAGTCTACATAATATCGGAAAAAAAAAGGATTGATTTGCATTTTAGATGTAATTATGTTGTATCATTCATAGGGAAAACGTTGACTTAATATAATTTGGTATTTATATGCAAATTCCGACTTTGTTAATATTCAAGGGACTCTCTAAAAGCGTAGTTCTCCAGATTAAACAAAACCCTGCGAATTTCAAATGTAAACGACATGGTGAACGCGCGTTAGATCTTAAGAACGCTTAAATTTTAGCGAATTAATTTTTGGTTTTGTTTCAGGTCGCAAAAAAGCGAAGACGCGTCCGAATTAGATGAAAAACACGACACTATCGGTGCTTGCACTTCAGTACGTCACAAAATAGTTGTCTTAGGTGCTGCTAAAGTCGGCAAGTCTTCCTTAATTAGTCAATTTTTATATGGTACTTTTTCCCCGAAGTATAAAAGGACTATAGAGGAAATGCATCAGGGTGAATTTAGCGTCGCCGGCGTTCAACTCACTTTGGACATATTGGATACGTCGGGAGCGTACGAATTTCCGGCGATGCGAGCGCTGTCTATTTCGTCGGCCGACGCTTTTATCCTGGTCTACGACGTCAACGACGTATCGACGTTTGAAGAAGTGCGCGCTTTAAGAGATCAGATACACGAGACTAAATGTAGTTCTGCCGTTCCAATCGTTGTCGTCGGGAACAAAACAGATTTAGTTGGTAATAGAGAGGTTAGTAATAACGACGTGCGTCGAATTAAAACTATAAACATGTCTTTATAAACCGAGTCGAGATTAGATTTAGGGTTTCCACAGGTGTCCGTAAAGCACACGCAAGGGTGTAATGAATTTAAGATTATTTCGAAGAGAGTTACTGGCTGACAGGCTCGACGTCTTTTAAGACGCTCTAAAATAATGGCTCGGCGTTTAATTACGCTCAACTTACTGGCACTTTAATTTTAGACGCGGATACTTTAAAGTTCATCATCACGAGTACGTTTCTAAGACACATTGATATTTAACGCTGTTTAGTTTAATAACAGCCGTACTCCATTAGCTTTGCATAGAGACATCTAATGGAATATGCAAAACGAACATAGCCTTAGTTTACATTTACATATAGTCCTTAAATCTTAAGCATGCTGAAATCTAATCAAACAAAGAAACCTTTAATAACAGAGGAAAAATAGAAACTAATATTTTTGGTCTCGGTTGTTGATTGTAATTTCGCTACTGTTTTTATGACAATTTTTTTTGTTAACAATACGCGGTCACATACGAGATATTTTTAGTTAAAGTTTTACACTTGACGTTTACCACACAGCAACTCTGTTTCATCTATGTAGTCCAGAAACTTATTCCAAAAACTTTTTTCCAATTCATCGTCGGTTAGTCTTAGCAGACAAGCCATTTTCTGTACTTTGCCTAACCTAGAAGCTGTACCGTATGTGATGATGGGTCTTGCATCACAGTATATAACGATTTGGTCATACACCGCAACTCGAATATTCTCCGCCGTTACGATTACATCAACAATGGGTTGAGGTACTAGGGGAGCAGTGCTATGAATGGGACAGTTTTTTTGTTTTATTCACAAGATTTTTGTATCCAAAAATTTTACTAGTTACACTCATATGACATCATTAGAGATTTTTATTTGTAAAAACGAAAATGTTGAATATTACAAAAAAACACAAAAAAACTGGCGAATTAAAAAAAAATCACTTCACAGTCCTTAGGGTTGGGTGGGACAATAACATAAATCAAAAGTAATCAATTATAAAATACTCTCCAAGTTATAAGATTCTACCAAACTTAGTTTCATTAGAAGAAAAGTCAATGTCAAATTTCAGATTGGCTTTTGTTCTTATTGTTGCAAGGTTCATGTGTGGTTGCCATAGTTTTCTGATGATCCTTCTTCTTTCCACATCTGAAATGTCATCTTCAAGTAGATAAAAAAACTTATTCTAGTTACCAAATCTTCTGAAGAACTTCGAAGTCGCACTTTCCTAAAACTTTTTGGATGCAACCTATGTAAGACAGTTTCGAAAAATCTACCAACACATATTCGTTTATTTTTAAAATTTCACTATTAATATCCTCACTGTCACTTTCGCTGTGACTTTTCATGAGGCTCTGATCTGACTCTTGCAACTCAGAGTCATCACTACTTTCTTCTAAAATCTTTCGTTTGCATTGCTTTTTAGATTTTTTCAAACTATTCTTCCTAAGCTTGGCATGGTGCTGTTCTTCTATTGCGTTTACTTCTAGAGTACCTGTTAATACCCGTGTACTGTCTCTTTTTCTACCTTTCCTAACTTCTATTCTCTCTGGAGATTTCGCAAATGCTTGAACTGGCTCAGATGTTACTGTTACTAATGTGGACAAGGAGTTCTTACCAGTTCTGGCATGTGATAACCCTGGCATCGGGTCATCTAACTGATGACTAGAATATTCTTGGGAGTGAATGCATTCAAGTACGCTTTGTGAGCAACGCTTGGTATTTGGTAAATGTTGAATGTCTTGCCCGGGTTGGATAGCATCCATTCATTCTGAGCAGTTTTGAAATAGGTTTTGAAAGGTCCGTACACTGAAACGTCAAGCGGTTGCAGTTTATGGCTGCAGTGTGGGGGAAATGTTGCCACGTTCCAATGGGGGAGGTGGAGAAAAAGAAAAAAAATTAATTAATTACCAAGATGTCACGCTTACCTTTCGGCTAGCCTCACCGCAGATGGTCGTCGGGTTAAAAAAATCGAAGTAAAAAGAATATTCTTTGGTAAGTGAAATGCCCTCTTCTCGAAACCTGAATGATTGACGAATTTTATACCGGTCGTGAACTTGACGTCAAGGACCACGGGCGGTGTTACTTTTTCTAATTCTCACGCGCGGTTACGGGTGTATTTGCTACCGTTCATTATAGCCGTGGAAACGTAATTTAAATTTTAGCACAATTATTTTTTGCTTCCAGAGTCTATTTTAGACCTGCTTTAACATTATATTCTATTTGTTGTGTAATTTATGTATATGTGATTTATACTAGTGGCGTAACCGTCGAGTTGGCTCTTTCCTTCAAAGAATTTTCTGTTATATATATATACCTAATACATGATTATTGTTAATTCTCGGTATCTTTCTTTTGGGGGACCTCGGGTCTAGGATCTCCTTTTCTCCTGCCTAGACTTATTACGTTCGACTAAATTCCGAGAAGAGGTGGCGCACTCGGGCATTTTGCTTACCGAAGATTATTCTTTTTACTTCGGTTTTCTTTTACCCGACGACCATCTGCGGTGAGGCTAGTCGAAAAGTAAGCGTGACATCTTGGTAATTAATTAATTTTTTTTCTTTTTCTCGACCTCCCCCATTAGAACGTGGCAAATATTTGGCACCCAACGTGGGGCCTTCGATGATTTTCTTCTTGAACGGTTTCGTGACTGTGTACAATTACTACTACTATACTACTACTATAAAGTTTTGCTTAAGAAAGCTACTTGTCATAGGGTAATTTTTAGTTAGACTCTTACCGACTACTTGTAAGATTATTTTGTTCTAAAATCTTAGTGTGTTGTCTCGTGTGAACCATGTATTCTTCAGAAGAAGAACCTCCATTTCTTACTTCATCGGATTCTGAGGCGGAAACAAACTTGGCCGACTGGAATGTAAACTTCTCAGGTGAAGATCCTTCTAAACTTATGAACTTTTTAACTAGAGTGGACGAATTGTGCATGTCTCGCGGTGTTTCGCACCACCAGCTTTTTCTTTCAGCTTTTGAGGTACTGTCCGGTAAAGCTCTTTTTGCGTTTAGAGCCAAACGCCATTCTGTGCGTTCTTGGAAGGATGTTACTACCCTTTTGAAAACGGAATTTTTACCGTTAGACTATGATGAATGTCTACTAGATACTATTCGGAACCGTAGGATGAAACCTACCGAATCGATTGTAATGTATGTTGCTACTATACAGTATCTTTTTATGCAGTTGTTGAAACCAGTCTCGGAGAAGACACAACTTAAAATCATACGTCGCAATTTGACTTCATGTTATCAATCTCAATAGGCACTGATAGATATTACATCTTTTTCGCAATTGACATCCTTAGGCAAACGTTTGCAATCGAATCTTAGCTCAAATAATTCTTTTAACTTTTCGACATTTGAGAAAAATTATCGACTTCTAAAACGATCTTTGGTTTATACGAATAAAACTGTTGTCTCCACATCTTCGACTAATGCTGTTGCTGGTTCTCTGGAAACTTCGACGTTATTCTTGTTGGTGTATTGTGGAAAACCTGTTATGTAAACGTGTACGTATCTCTCTATCTGATCCTTGCGTATGGAAATTAGTTGTTCCATCCGATCAACGCAAACAGCTGATCTATTATCACCATCTTCCATCTAAGTGTGACCACCGTAGTGTTAAAAGTACGTTGGACGGTCTTCGCTCTCACTTCTACTGGCCGCATATAAGAGCTAAGGTTGCTGAGTACATACAGTTTTGCTGTTGCAACTCGCGACGAAATAATACTATGGAATCGCACTCTCGCTTATTGCCAGGTACTATGAAGCGTTCTAACAATATTGTTGCTAATAGGTCTTCTACACATATACATAAAGATACTACACTTGCTCAGCATGTAAAAGCTGCATCTTTCTCTCTTTCACCGAGTTCTTTGGTTTCTTCTGCTGATGCATCGACGTCTCTTTCTTTTAATCGTTCACTTTTTTTTCATCGGCGTCGCAAGCGTCGTAAATCCTAACAACGCTTGTTGACTTCGGATTGTTGACTTTTAGCTGTCATCTTGGCTTGTGTGTTTGGAATTTTGATGTTACTCTTTTAACTATCTTGTTGATATTTTGGTTATGCTATCCATTTGCCTTCTTCCAATTTGCTGCCACTGATTTGCTGTTCTTTTATTTAAGTTGTTTAATAATTTTTATTTGGTTTTCTTTCTTTACCATCTTATTTCGGGACAGACTACCCTTCCGTATGTACATAGTTGTACCCACTTAGTCGGCATTTTTTTGGATTGGTATGTCACTTATAGGATTCTCTGTTTCGCTTTTAAATTTTTATTTTTTTTCTGGGGTTTCCTATTCCGCTTGTCGGCAAAAAGTCTTGGAGTAAATTTTTCACTTTGGGGACAGCATTTGGTACACATTCGGTTTATAGCTAACTACAATATATTTTCTCTTCTTTTTCTCCTCTTCTAAAATAATAAGGCGGTTGGATGGGCACCGTAGTCTTTCTCTATCTCTTATCTTCTCTACTTTTCATTTTCTCTTCTACTTTTTTTTCTTGATTAGTTATCACCTACATGCCACATATCTTCTTTTTTTCTTCTTCCTTCTAAAGGTTTGCCTTTCGGGTGGTTGGTGGGGCAGTAGGCTGGGTCATTTTGGGTCGACTACCTAGAGATTGATAGTCGATCCGTACAACAACATCCGTACTCTCTTTTCTCCTTCTGTCTTCCTGTCTTTCTTTTTTGCTTTCTTTTTCTCTTGGGTTGCTTAGACACTTGCTTCTTTTCTTTTGCTTTTTCTTCTTTTTCTCTTGAGTGTTCACTGCAACTATGCTTCTTCTTTCTTTCTAAGTTTTCTTTCTGCTGTTGGATTGGGTTTGGTGGGTTACTTGAGACAGACTATCACTCCGCTTTTCTGTATTGTATGTACGTCCGCTAGGTCGATTTTTTTAGATGTGTGTAGTCATTCTTAGGGTATCTCTTCTACTACTTTTTCTTTGGTTTTTCTGGGAGTACTCTATTCCGTTAATCGGTTTCTACGTCTCATTGGGACAGTCCAGCACATCGATCGATGATCTACGAGTGTTCGATTAGCAACAGATAATCATGACTTTTTCTTATTTCTACTTCTTTCTTTCCTTCTCTTAGGATTACTAATACTGGGATTTTGTCCTTGGGGGGCTTAGGTGGGTTTTTTCTTTTAGAGATTACTTTCTTTGGAATTTATCTTCTGAAGTTTGCTTAATTACTGGGGCTGGAGTGTCATTGGGGCTTTAGGGCTTTTGGGTCCTTGACGCTAGTCTAAACTTCCGTCCTATTCTCCTCTTCTTTTTTTCTTCGTTGTCTTGGGTCGTCTCTCGGCACTTGGAATAACGTCTCGTTGTTTATTTATACCCGGAATCACTTTTGGTGGCTTTAACGATGTAACCTTCCTATATGTAACATGACCGTAACGTCGAAATTTACTTAACATAAAACAAAAGCATAACGAATAAATGAATTAATGCACCAGCCAGCTCACAAAAATATTTATTCAAAACACACATTAAAAACATACTACATAAGAGCAATGAGAAATTTTCATATTTATTAAATTAGAGTCGTGGGAATTCTTACGTTACTTAAGATTAACAATTTTTAACTTGATAAACACAAAAGTTTTATAAATTGGACGCCACAATATTTTTTATCTACGATGGGTTAAATATTGAAACCAAAAACAAAACTTAAAACTAGTAATTATCACTTACGAATTGCGCAGCTTCTATTTGGGTGTGGTCATCATGTGACTCATTGAAATGATGGAATATGATGCAATTTCCGTAAATCGTATATTTAATTCTTTTACGAAGATTTGATTGATACTTTGCCTTTCAATCGATAAGATTGATAACCGTAGATCGTAGTTTCCATACAAATCGAAATCGTACTCATAAGACTTTCATACTTAAAAACATAGTTTAAGAACGAAACCAAGAATCCAAAAAAAAACTAAAACGTAAATTGCGATAAATTACACAATGCGGATCAAAACAAAAATGACTTACCCCTTCGATTTATCGGATTTTATCTTTCTATTTTTCGCAAATTCAAAAAACGCAGATTCGGAATCAACAAACGCAAGTGCTACAACGAAACGCAGACGCTACAACGAACGCCGGCTTAAATAATTTTCACCATTAAGGCAAAAAAATCACAAACACAAATTCAACAAGTGGTAATTCCACTTTTTGCAGCACGCAAAAAAAGTCCGCTTTGCCTCATTGCGAAACGTAAGATGCAGGAGGATGACTTAGTACTTATGCGCACTCGTCAGAATCATGCGCGTACGCAATGAATCAAAAATGTTAACTTAAAACAGAGGTTTTCAATAATGCAAAAATGTGCACGTTACACTGAGCACGTTAGGTTTGTGATATTGGCCTTCTAAGTTCTCTGGAGTTTGGTTTCTCAGGCAGTATCATTTTGCTTTATGCGTTTCTAGTCCAAGTCATTGATTTTAGGGAACTTCGAAATCTTCTTTTCCTTCATCTATCGGGTTGGGTTTCTGTGGTTTTTGGTTCCTGGGTTGGGTTTGGTTTTCAATGTGCTGTTTAGTTGGTAACGAACTTCATTGCAAGTTCCACTCCAGGTTCTCTTTATTGCTGCGTTCGGATTTGTTTCGACCGTGGGTCTCACTTCTTGCTAGGGGGAAATTTGTAACGTGTAAATTTGTAAATGGGCATAAATTCACCTGATGGTTAGGCAACCTTGCTTTTAAACGTGTGAGATATTTGACCTCAAACTATATTCTTCGATTTATGCACATAGAGGACGCGCGAGAGTAGTTGGCCATCTACGGAATCCATTTTATTTGGTGGTACGCGTTGTAATTCCGTAGATGGCCAACTACTCTCGCGCGCCCTCTACGTGCGTAAATCGAAGAATATAATTTGAGGTCAGATATCTCACACGGTTAAAGGCAAGGTTGCCTAACCATCAGGCGAATGCATGCTCATTTACGAATTTACACGTTACAATGTTAACAAGACCACGTGGTGGCTTTTGGCGTAAGTGACGATATCCAGGCTAATATGGGAGTCGCGATTATCGAGCAATAGCAGTATTGGTTCTTCCTGAGTTGGCTTTGTATGTTTGACAAAATGTTTGAATGCCAAAAAGAAATTACTTTTGGTCATCCAACCAGATTTGTTTGCAAGCCCAAAACTTCCTGTAGCAGCACCGTGGAGCATAAAATCTATGAAGTTTATTCTGTGAAACACGAATACTGGTGGAATAATGTTACCGTTTGCTCCTACAAATATCAGCATTGTTACTTACGTCCCCCTTTCTGCGGAGGTTGCCTGTCCAACTTGTTTCAAGCCCCTTTGGGAAAACATTTTCGGTGGATCTGTAACTGTGAGAAGACTTGTTTCATCACAGTTGAAAATAAATTTGTAGTTCTCCGTTACACGCTCCAAGTTATCAAAGAACCTACCAACAGTGGTCGGATTGAAAGCAGTGGCTCGGCGTAAGCTTGTTTTCTCTGGTTTTCTTAGCGACAACAGACTTCTATGCCTGGCTTTGAAGTGCTTGAGCCAATCTAAGCCTGCTTTTAATTCTGCGTCTTATTTTTTGGGGTAGGAAATGTTTAATATTTGGGCGTATTTGTACGCAAGCTGTCGGAGACCCATATGACCTATACCGTAGCACATTTTTGACGCAGTTATCAAATAATCCAGTAGAGCATTTTTCTGCTCTAGGAAGAAAATACGCCTATTCCCAATATCTGGTTCATGTTAAAACTATTGCACATCCTGAAGTTTGCGAACATTGTTTACTGCTCGATGTAGAGCTGATTTTGAAATATTGTGTTTGTCGCTAACCACACGAATTGATAATTTGTTATTAATGACATCCTTCACAGCTTCTTTCATCACATGGGCCGTCAGTTGGGTAATTTTTTCGCCTTAGCAACCACACTCAGACTGAAATTCAATAAATAAATTGAAACTAATTAATTATTGAGTGGTGTCTTAAATGGAACACTGTCCCACTCAATGCATTAAAATATTTTCTATTCATGACTAGTATAACTTTAATTAAAAATTAATAGTTTACAAATATTCACCTTTAAATAGCAGCCACTATAATCAGAGGGCCAATGTATATAGCCTTCAAGTCTAAAACGAACAAAACTCCCAATAGTTTTTGTGAAAAGCTTTCCAGAAAAAACGATTTCTTAATTAGAACACAAACATTTCACACCCATAAACCACGTTTTAAACTACTGCCAAGAAGAAACCACAGAACACCACTATACATATATTAAAATTAAAGGCACAAGTACTACCATTTATGTAACACAGGTATAAGCTATAGTTCACAATGGTTTGGAAGAAAACTCGACTGTCCCATTCAATACTTGTCCCACTCATAGCACCATCCCCCTAATTGACTTATCTTTTTGATTACTGTTATTATTGGTTTATTAAATTAAGCTTGACCTGCTATTATAATAAATGATTCAAGCAAGTATATAACACGCTTATCGACATCTCAAGGATTATCAGAAACCTTAAATT
Organism: Aquatica leii; assembly: GCA_035610365.1. Lineage (NCBI taxonomy): Eukaryota > Metazoa > Arthropoda > Insecta > Coleoptera > Lampyridae > Aquatica > Aquatica leii. The sequence continues at coordinate 15,903,124 of CM069438.1, forward strand.
CTGCTGGCTCCCAAAGTCACCGTGGATGCTAACTATTTGGAATCTTAATTTTATATTGACCATACAAATTATCTGGACCACTAAAATTATCCGAACCCCTAAAACTAAATCACTACGTAGCAATTAACCTAAAAACCTTCTTATGCATACTTCTATGATGAATAGAGTTTTAACTGTCTAATTACAACCAGAATGTTGAAGAGGTAATTTCCTCAATGAAAATGAATTTTTCTATAAAGACCAATGCGATAAGTTTTTTTTACGACGAATGCAGAAATTATTACAACGAAAGCCAAGTAAAAAAATTTACATATCACGACAAAATGCAGTACGATTAACCAAGTAACATCATGGCGAAAGTGCAATAACAAAATTCGATTAATGGGCGTGCGTGTTAACCATAAATTTAACACGGTAACTTTGTTTTCTAATTTCAATTCTAAAACATAAATACGGAAAGTATACGCTTGATATTCGTCTAGATGACGTTAGATTAATTCAAAACCTGCATTAATATTTATAAACTCAATAGAAATTAATCTAAAGTAGCAGGACCTTTTTATTCGCACGCGGAAAAATCCACAGCGGAAATACGTACTTTTTTTTTATTTGAGCACGTCTTGCGCAAAAAGTATAATGCATTTTATTTTATACGAAACAACAGCCGCACTAAAGCGTTACACAGTGCTACCGTAGAAAGTAGCTGTTCGATTCCTGAGTATTGAACTGGCCCAGTTTTGCACTAGAGGTGTGATGTCTTTTTTTATGCTCTTGCTATGGATCTAAGTAGTATTTTTAAATGCTCTTTAAATACCTAGAGAAGCACCTAATGCATTTTTATTGTATTGGATAGCATTTTTGGATCCGTTTAGTATTTGGTAAATTGTTAGCTCGCAAAATTTTGCGGATTGGTATGCATACTAGCTTCGGTGCAGAGGCAAAGCCTTTAGTACTTCGTCTCGTATGTACCTGTCGACTACAACTAATCGCTTGAGTGTACGTATGTTTTTTGGGATTTGGTGGTATAGTAGTAGTTTTTGCAGAGTACCTTCAACTGAGTCTATAAACTTTTTGATTTTTGTTAGCATAGAACGGATATTTTCAGTACCGTACTTGCTCAGAGTTTTTTGGAGGTGAGAACATGTAGGTTCGTTCGTTTGCAGTGCCTTTTCTAAAAGATTGTTTAACGGCGTTGTTGTATGGTGTGAAGCTAATTTTCTATTTGTCTCAGTGTCCGTTTTTTTGGCTGTGTTAAACAGTCTTCTATTGCATGCTCTTATTTTGTCAAGCTCCCTGTTCTTCCAAGTTACTTTATTGAGTGTTTGTTTTACTGTTCTTGGGCAGCTTGCTTTAAATACGGATTTTATTAAGTTAACAATATTGTCCGTCATTACGTCAAGTCATTACGTCACGTGTAACGCAGTCCTGATTTGGCCGACTAGAGTTCCGTTGAACAATTTACGGTTTCTCTCGGGTTTCTGTATTCCATTATAAATTTCTCATCTGATTATAATAGCCGCCCAATTTGCCAATACAAAAAATAATTAAGCAGGATAATTGAAACTGTATTTATAATATTAAACCATCCAACTCTAAAGATTCATAAGACTAACTAACTCAAAGTTGAAAAAGACGGGAAGCTCAAATTAATCTCAAAGATCTTACTCATAAACAACAACGAGCGATATATATTGTATTGTATGACAACACCGCAATTTAAATCTTCTCCGCCGTTAGAATTACGTCGAGAATGGAATAAGTCGCCCTTGCCTTTCTGATTATTGTTATTATTAGTTTATTAGATTGAGCTCGACATGTTATAATGGATCCAAAACAGGCACATCACGCTTATCGACATCTTAAGGTTTATCAGAAATCTTAAATTCTGCTGGCTCTAAAAATCACCGTAGATAATAACTACTTGTTACTAAAATTATCCTGACAACTAAAACTAAATCACCACGTAGCAAGACCTACAAACCTTTTTATACACACCCCTAATGATGAACAAAGTTTTTACCTTCTAATTAGAACGAGAAAGGAATACTATTGCTTAGCTTTTTTTATACAACCAAAGCGATAATTTCCTCAATGAAACGGAATTTTTCTATAACGACCAATGCGATAAGTTTTTTTTACGACGAATACGGAAATGATCACAACGAAAGCCAAGTGCCAACATTACATGTCACGACAAAATGCAGTACGATGAAGCAAGTAACATCATGGCTAAAGTGGGATAATAAAATTTGTAATTGATAAAAAGGATCATCCATTATTGGTTGTGAATTATATCAATCAATAAAATAACCTTGTCGAACCAATATTTTTAATTTTCTATTAATGACATGTTTCGGCCTTAATTAATAAACGATGGGCCATCTTCAGATACTGTATAATTGTACAAACATTATTAAATTGTTTGTACAATTATACAGTATCTGAAGATGGCCCATCGTTTATTAATTAAGGCCGAAACATGTCATTAATTGAAAATTAAAAATATTGGTTCGACAAGGTTATTTTATTGATTGATATAATAAAATTTGATTAAAGCCGTGTGTTTTAACCATAAATTTAGGGTAAAATAGGTAGTTTTTTTTGGATTTGGTATAAATTCCACTTCGACAATTCGCCAGCTGTTTGGTATATGCAAAAATAGTAAGCTGATTCTAAGAGTGCAGCAAATGAAGGTACTAGTGCTTAAAATCTTTAATTATTAATACTCTTGCAAAGTACCCTTAACTGAGTCTGTAAACTTTCCGATTTTGATCAGCATAGAACCGATATTTCCAGTACGGTTTTTGCTTAGAGTTTTTTGAAGGTGAGAACATGTAGGTTCGTTCGTTTGTAGTACCTTTTCCAAGAACTTTTTTAATGGCATTGTTGTATGTTATAAAACTGATTTTCTATTTGTCTTAGTTTCCGCTTTTTTTGGCTGTGTTAAACAGTCTTCTAATGCATGCCCTTATTTTGTCAAGCTCTGTGTTCTACCAAGTTACTTTATTAGGAGTTTGTTTTACTGTTTTTGGACAGTTTGCTTCCAACACGAATTTTATTAAGTTAACAATATTGCTCGTGATTACTTCAAGTTCGTGTGTTAATCTTCCAAATGTAACGCAGTCCTGGTTTGGCCGACTAGAGTTCCGTTGAACAACTTACGGTTTTCGTCGAGTTTTTGTATTCCATTATAAATTTCTCATCTGATTATAATGGCCGCCCAATTTGCCAATACAAAAAAATAATTAATCCGGATAAGAAAACTAAATTAAATTAAACCGGTTTTTATAATATTAAACCATCTAACTCTAGAGATTCATAGGCCTAACTAACTGAAAGCCGAAGAAGAGAAGAAGTTCGAATTAATCTACAATCTCAAAGATCTTAGAGCGCTATTTGCTTATTTATGAATTTCAGTTGTTTCCTCATAAACAAGAACGAGTGACATATATTGTATTGTATGACAACACTGCAATTCGAATCTTCTCCGCCATTACGATTACGTCGACAATGGAATAAATGGCCCTTGCTTTTCTGATTATTGTTATTATTGGTTTATTAGATTACGCTTGACTTGTTATCATACTGAATGATCCAAGCAGGTATACTACGTTTATCCACATCTCAAAGTTTATTAAAAATCTTAAATTCTGTTGGCACTCAAAATCATCGTAGATACTAATTATTTAATATCTTAATTTTATATTGGATCCAAAAATTATCCGGACTATTAAAATTATCCGGCTCTCTAAAACTAAAGCACTACGTAGTAGTCGACTTAGGAACGTTCTTAAACAAACCATTATAATGAACAGAGTTTTAACCATCCAATTCAACGAAAATGGAATGCTATTTCTTAGTTTCATTTATACAACCAAAGCGATAATTTTCTCAATGAAACGGAATTTTTCTATAACGACAAATGCGATAAGTTTTTTTTACGACGAATACGGAAATGATCACAACGAAAGCCAAGTAACAACATTACATATCAGGACAAAATGCAGTACAATGAACCAAGTAACATCATAGAGAAATTGTGATAACGAAATTGTAAATGTGTAAGGTCCATAATTTTACATCGCGACACGGTTATAAACGTAGTCGCATCTTCGTTATTTATTATATCTAAATTAGAATTTAGAATCAATTTTAAAAGTTTCTCATTTCTTGAATTTGTGTTGGTGCTCCTCCACAAGATATGGTCTGCATTGGCGTCGTATTCAAAAATCCGCGGTTTGTTGTGTCTACTGTTAATCAGCTGATGGATTTTCTCCAGAAGCGGTGATCCTGTCGGGTCGTAGAGCAGGTAATCGGATCCGATAATGAACTCTCTGCTCTGATGCCTTTTTCTACTATAGACACTTTAGCTATCACTAAATCACTGCATTTAGTTTTTTGCTGCTCTTTTTAAAATCAGCTAGCGTCTGGTGAGTAATCCTCAAAAATTCGAGGTACAGTTGGTTGGCCATTACTTCCACCTTCTCCCAGGACTTCTTGTCTATAAACAAGACGTGTTGGGTTTTATTTAGATTGGGTTTAGTGTGACAAACTTTTGTTTTGTTTTTTTTTTAGTTGAGGAGAAATCTGCATAGACACTCTCGCCCGGTATCCACCACGAGAGTAGTATGGGACGCACGCCGGTATCATACCGCGCGCGTCTACCCACTAACCCCTCTTTCTTCGACGTGTAGAACCTACTCTTCCGGTATTAACACTATAATTTCTTGTCTTGATCTGCTTGGTAAATATACGCTAATCGTTATTATGTTCTCATACTTTGTTACGAAGATTTTCTCGTAACTTTAAAAGTGACGACTAACTCAGTTGCTTTGGTGATTGGATCGTGAGTTTCGTGGTGCTAAATTATCAAACAAGTTTAAAAAGTGCCAAAACGGAGAGGAAAAATGCGCAGATAAATACTGTTTACATCTATCCCAAGCCGTAAGCGAATAAAAAACAACACATAAATAGTAAAGAAGAGTATGTTTATTTTATCACATTATTATTAGGAACAAAATATTTTTATATAAATGTTAAAACACGTCGTACAAAAAAACGAATTTGTTGGTCTAAGCTTTTACAATCTGACAACAATAAAAAAAACAAAAACAAAATTTGTTAGTTAAGTGTGATAACGACCGAGTTTGTGCGTACAGCCGGAGGTACAGCCGACTCAACAAAGTAACCAGAAATTAATACTCACAATTGCTTTTCCTCCTAAGTATGCTGCTAGCTAGCGCAATTTTCGCAACATTTCTGAAAGAGAATTAACCGTACATATGGTGTTATCACAAATGCAATCCACACGATTTCTGAAAATAATTGAATGCGTCAAGTTTTGCTCTAAATCAGATATTAAGTTTCGGTAAGTGGTCTTCTATCCATTCGCTACAATCGAAAGTGTCAATATCGATGAATTATAGTGCAATGACGGCATCATGAAAATTTTTCCTAATTGTTTTTTTATCTCATCTTCACAGCACAAGACACGTGCGAGAGTATGAGGACCCGTTACGAACAATTACAGAAAAATTAAAATAAATCGCAAGAATCGGGAACAAACGCTTAACTCAATAAAGACTTACTGAAGTCACAAAACGGCCATAAAAGCCTTTTTTTGATCGCACTTAACTTTAGGTGATATTCGTGGTATTCGAACATTACCGGAAGAATGGTTGGTTTATGCGTTGACATCTATCCCTACCAATAAGGCAAGAAGTCCCAAGAACAAATGTTATACAGAGTACAAATATCATGCTAAAACATTTTTAACATAACAAATGCGTTTCGGTATTAGTACCACTTTAGCCGTCTTCCAATTTTCTGTAAAACTTTGCTATTTAAGTAGTATATTCATAACAACTTCAATGATATTGGTACAACGCATAGTGATCAGTCTGACTGTTTCTAGCTTAATCCCATCTGGTTCTCTGACTTTCTTGGTAGTTATTTTTCTACCTGCTTCCATAATTTCTTTTATCGTGAATTTTGTTACTGACTTGTCTCTAGTGCCCATGTCCGTATGTGCATTTTTTCCTACGACAAAACGTTTGTTTATTACGTCTTCAATCTTTTCTTTAGAAATTATTATCTTTTTTTCCGATATTTTTGTGTGCCAGTCTTTACAGGTCATAGTCTATTTTCTTGCATAAAACCTTTCAATTAAGTATTTTTTCTTCCTTGTCACTGCTTTTAGCTTTTTGTTTTTATAGGCCGTCAGAAAGTTTTTGAGGTTGCCCGATAACACTTGTCTTGCTCTGCTGGTTTTCCTTTTCCATTGAATGCGTTCTTTTTAATATCTTCCAGGTTTGCATTTTACCAGAAGGGAATTCTTTCTTTTCTGTAAAGACGGTGACGGTTACTCTACCTGTCACTTCTCTAAAAGCCTGACTTAGTTGTTTCTTGGAAATTATCTGCCTGCTGTCGAAAGCCTGCAATATTTGTATAATTTTCTTTTTTTATGAGTTTCAACTTTACTTTCTTTTGTTTCAGTTTTTTGTGACTCCTGTTCTTTATTTTAAAAAGAATGAGATTATGGTCATTTGCAGTTATATCTCCCACTTTCCAATTTAGAACCCGTTCTGCTAGTTTTTTTGTGACAACCGTGATATTGATGTGGGAGGTTTTGTTTTTTCTCTCAAACGTCGGTTTGCTCTCTTCGATAAAATCTAGCATTATCTGTCCTCTTCTGTCGTCTTTTCTCGAGCGCCATCCCTTAGCTATGCGGTAGCATATGTTGCTGTTAAACCAAGATTTTATAGAGCAGATCAAGATAGCGTTTTTCAATATATTTTTTGTTTTCCTTTCGCTACTCTGTCACCGCCTTTGTGAATATTACCAGTAACATAATCTCTTTAAAGCGCTCTCTTTATATTTTTATTAGTTGTTAAGGCATCCATCACTTATATAATTATATTTTTTGCCTGCCAAGGTAACCAAGGTTACTCAGCTACCGTGGCATCTTTATCTACTCTTCTATCTACATCTTGGAGACGCGCTCAATCCACAAGTTTATATAGAGACAAAACTGATAGAATAGTAAACAATAAAGAAGAGTGGTCAACAGCCAGATTCTGCCGCTCAATAAGGAAAAGTGTCTTAACCGAGCTCTAATATCTAAAATAAAATTAATTTTCATTGTCGGTTTAGTTTTTTATAAACATTCTAGATGCCTTTAGGTGATTTGGAGTAGTAGGACAACTTTAACAGCAGTTGAGACAGTGAAAACGTTTCTAGTAGAGAAAACGGTAACAAACCCCGCGGTTTAAAGACGTTTCCTTCACTTTAATATGGTGAGTTTCTTTTCGTTTCCTTCTGTCGGAACTGTTTCTACTGGTTGCAAAATCTGTATTATGAAGACACTTTTTGAGCAGTGTAGTTGTACTTTCTCAAGGCAAACGAAAAGTGTGCTCGCGACAATGACTGACATTGTGAACTTCTGGTATAAACCATCTTGACGTTAGTTGTTGTTGGTTTTCTTTTGTCAAGTTTGTTTCCACTAGCTGCAAAACCGGCGTTGTGAAGGGCAGTGTGCAGGGCAAAGATGAGCTCACGGCAACGTGTGACGTAGTAGGTTTTTGAGTTATTTTTGTATGTTATGTTTTGGCGATTGGTGTAGATGTTGGTTTAATTGTTAGATTTATTTTCAAGGAAAGTTTGATGGCGGATACTGCGGTTGCCGTGTGCCAAAAAAACTTCGACATTATTTTGGTTATAAATTTATGTTGCTTCTTGTTTAGTGCGTCAGTTTCTTGAAACACATCAAACTCTCCCAAAAAAATTTTTTTTAATTTCTTAGAAATATGTGGCAAACTCGGCGTAAATGTTCCAGTATTCTGCTGCTTAGCCTATTCATGCTCGTCTTGTCTAAAAAAACATTGTTTTTTGGTAGATTATTGTTAAAAATTCTGTTTAAACTGGAAGAATAAAATCGTGTTCAAAATTTGACATTTTATCCCTACCCAATGCGACGAAAAGTGGGTTACTTAAGAATAAATTTTATACAAGAGACAAACATTATATTGACACAGTTTTAAAATAACAAATTCCCTCCCAGCAGATTTTCCCTCAAATTAACTTTGTAATTTCGGTAATTGTTTTCTCTAATACGATAATAATACCATCTAACCTCCTGAAGGTGTAGATGCTGTTAGATACAGTAACGTGACCTCATCATTGAAATTTTCCCAACTACAACATCTGCTTATTAGCTCCACAGACAAAGAACGCGTGTGGAGGTATAGAAAACTGCTACAGACAATTACAGAAGAATTAAATTAAGCCATAAACATAATAAACAAATGTTTACCCCAAATACAGATTTTCACTCAAATCGCAACGACATTCTATTCTGTATTCGCATGGATGTGAATAATTAATAATAAAAGCATTGTTGAGCATACACAACTCGATGATGTCCGCGGTATTCAAACTCTACCAAAAGAATAATCGCATTTAAAACTTGACATTTTATCCCTACTCAATGCGACAAAAAGTGCGCGTTCCAAAAATAAATTTTATAAAAGGGACAAAGATTATACTAAAAGATTTTTCACAAATCAAACAAACTTTATAGATCTAAGAAAACAAAATCAAACGAAGAAATCTTAAGCAAACAGAAGATTCTGATTAAAAGGTTAACACAAGTCGAACTACCTAAAAGGCAGAGAAAGAAATCAACAATCCTAAAGTCACAGCCACACAGTTTTTAAAGCCAAACACTACATGAGTGCACCAATCCAAAAAAATCCAAAAAGCACAATAACAAAATACAATACCAAAATAAAGAAAGTAAAAGAAGTAAATAAGAAAGAATAAGAAGTTTCACTTGCTAATCGAAGATCGTGAGTCAGTGCTCGTTGGAATTTCACATTGGAACCTAAAAGTCGAAGAACGAATTAGAATATCTCAAAAGAAATCCAAAGAAGAAAAATATCTTAACAGTGACTGACTGCATCAAAAACGCCGACTAAGCGAAAGTACAAAGTACAAGAAGCGACATTGCAGTTTACTTCAAACTTTAAACGAAGCACAACAAAACAAAATCCAATACAACAAAAAAATAACTAAAAAAAAGAAACATAGTTGCGTGAACAAAAGTTTAAAAAAAAACAAAAAAATATGCAAGCAACAAACCAAGATTTAGAGAACAAGACAAAAAAAGACAATTGCGTAAAGACAAACCTTCAGAAGCAAAAGAGAAAAAAAAGAAAAGTAAGGAAAACAAAAAAAGAAAAAGTGACAGACGGAGAAAAATAAGACAAGATGCAGATGTCTGTTTCGTTCTTGTCTCCGTAGAAGAAACAAAAAGGACCGCCTAAGAGACAAACTATAAAAAATAAAAAAGACAAAGAAAGATAAGGCTTGATGTTAATGCCTGATTCGTTCTACTCATCGTAGAAGAACTAAAAAAATATTACTATACGGTGCCCAACGAACTGCCGATAATATAAATAATATTAAAAAAAAGAAAAAAAAACACCATAGTTAGCCATAGAACGAATGCGTACCAATTGCTGTCCCAAATTGGATAGTTTACCACAAGACTTTAATGCCGACAAGCGGATTAGGAAATTCAAGAAAAGAAAAACTAAATCCAAAGGCAGAAGATAGAATCATATAGATGACGTACTAATCGAAAATGGCCGACTAAACGGATATAACTATATACAGACTGAAAAATAGTCTGCCTTAAAGTAAGACAGAGAAGAAAGAAATCAAAAGAAATTTATCAGAAACTCAACTAAAGAAAAGATTATTGGTGACAGCAGAACGAGAGAAAGACAAAAACTGTATCCGAACCACAAACAACAAGATACCAACGGTGTATTCAAAAACTGGAACTATCAAAACTAGGAGGAGGGAACCAGAAGAATAGCAAAGGTCACAAGCCAAAAACTCAGAAAAAAACTAAAACGTCGATGGAAAAAAAGAGAACGATTTGAAAACAGAGAAGACAGAGGACAATTAGAAGCGATTAACGAAATAGATGCAAAGACAAGAGTAGCGGCGGTATGTAGAAGGTTTCGAAGTAACGCTAGTGTTATAGCGTTTTGGCGTACCTGGCAAGGCGTGACAACGCGACTTAGTAGGATGGCTTTGTTGTGAATTCACACACGAAGAACAGTAGCGTATGAATTCAGCAAGCGTAGGTCTTATATGAGGCTAGTAGAAGTGAGAGCAAAGAGCTTCTAAAATGCTTCTAAACCACTACAGACAATTACAGAAGAATTAAATTAAGTCACAAACATAAGAAAGAAATGCTTACTCCAAATACAGACTTTCATTCAAATTGCAACGATATTTTATTTCATATTGGCATGGATGTGAATAATGAACAACGAAAGTCTTGTGCGTACACAACGCTAGATGATGTCCGCGTTATTTAAACTCTACCACAAGAATAAATTCGTGTTTAAAATTTGACATTTTATCCCTACTCAATGCGACGAAAAGTGGGCGTTTAGAGAATAATTTTTTTCAAACACTTTTACATAACACAGCAGTAGAGAAGTACCTGTCGGCCACACTATACAAAATACAAAAAATCCACACAAAGTACTACTAAGACCTACTGTAATGAGTATTAAATCACCGAACTATGACTTATCAAAGTATCTGGCAATCTTGCTAAAACCGCACACCAATATATGAAAAACTTGCAATACTTTTTGGAGATTTTTTATACACTCAATACTAAACCTACAGATATTTTAGTGAGTTTTGGTGTAACTTCACTAACGTATCTAAAGAAGACGCACTGACGAACAGAAGATTTTGATGTTTGTGATATGCCAGCACGGAGAAAAGTATTCTAATATATCCTCAGTTCTAAGATTAGTTTGTCAAAATCAATATTTGCCAATCCCAGAAAATTAATTTGTCGACTCGCTTGTTTTGACTAGCTTAGAATCGGAGATGGCCGTAGGTTGAAATGTTAGTAGCCCTGCGCCACCTTTTCTTGCGAAAAACAAAAAATAAATCTGAGGCAAAAAAAATCTCTAAACTCGCAACACAACCGTGAGTTAGAAATAAAATAACAATTTGTTATGACAAATTAATACTACGATTAATTTTGACTATTGGTGCATCATAGCAAGAAATATACATAAGTCGTTCGTATTTAGTTGACACACAAATGATAACAAAGTTAAAACAAGTAAATTGATTAGAATTACAATTATCGAGTAATGATTATTTAGAACTTATCGTAGATTGAGAAGCAATATAGTAAAATACAAGAAAAGACGACAGGTTTCTCGTTACAAACAACTAGTAAACAAGTTACTTAAACGCGTCTATGTTTTTTTTCATTTTTATTAATTATTATCACCAGGGTGGGTGACGTCATCCACACAAGCGGCGTATAAAACTGAGTTTAATAACCACGCTACTAACAAAATTGTAAAATGTATAGCCACGTGTTAATCAAAATTTATAACAACCCTAAAGTAGATATCCGTTTCATATAAAAAATGTTTGCTTTCTCTAAAAAGATTTACATAAGCTGGATGTTTGCGGAAGAAAATCACACTCTTAACGAACGAATCTTAACGGAACATTCAAAGCGCACAAAACCAAACGTAAAAATGACGTTCGGTTATATCCGTATCTATTCCCTGCTTCATTACTAAGTTGAAATTTCAAACATTGACGCGACTGTAACCGGAAAGTTGCATACCCGTCAGTTTCAAATGTGCTCAAAATAAATTTTAAATCGTTACAATATTCTAAAAAGCTTTAGTAACTATTTTGATTGTTATAGGTCGACACAGCAATGACCGAATCCGTAGTAACAGTCGATTGGGAAAACGGCTTTGTTGAATGTTCAGCAAAGGACAATATTAATGTGTCAAAAGTGTTCAAAGAGCTATTAGCACAAGCGAAAGTGAAATATAATTTAAGTCCAGCTTTGCGCAGACGCCGTCGACAGTCGTTACCATCGCAAGCGGGCGGTACACCATCGTCGTCGCCTCATCCAGCAATTCCATCAGCCGTCCAACTCCAGCACTTACAACAAATACGCGACCGTCACGGCAAACGCAACTCCTGTATTTTATCTTAATCACAAACAACCAAAACCGCATTCAATAAACAAACAAAAAAAATACTTGTTCAATTAAACACGTGTGCAGAAAAACTTCAAGAAAAGTCCCAGTACACGCACAAAAAAGTCAGCAGCCAAAAGCTGCGCAAATAAATACACATAATAGACGTTATTGTGATATTATTGTATGGAAAATCAAATGGTTGTACCTCACAATTATTATTTTAAGATATACTATAAGTACCAAACTTACTTAACACCAAAATATCGGGACCTGCGCCATAACTTCAATAGCTGAAACATTAGATAAACGCCAAAAAAACACAGTTACGTTGGTATTGGTTGTTTATCTGCGCACGATAAAATTCTTCCAATTTTTTAAAAACAAAACTGTCAAAGTATTTGGACGCTTTAAATTTAAGTAAATGTAACATTAATAAAACAAAAAAATTTCCTGTCCAGATACTTTACTTTGTCAAAATAAATATATGTAATTCTTACAAAAGTTGTGTGGAAAACGTCTTAAGCTGGTGTCTTGTTTTTACTAAATACTATTATATAAATATATTAAAATACAATATATAACTATATATACATAATATAAAATGCAATTAGGTAATTAGTAACATGCAATACATACATTGTGTGCCACTTGACAATCTATGTAACTAATATTAAGTAAATATGTGCAGCACTACGCTCAATTATATACTTTAATGTATTTTCTTCGTATATTTTAAACCAAATACTAACAAATTTTGAATCCTGTTTAAGAAACATTTTTGCAGATGTATTTCTATTTCCGCTTATTAAACTGCTTCCTAAATCATAATGGTTTTATTTTGCAACCAATAATAAGCGTTTGACGGCAGAGCCATCTCACAGTGTGATTTACTATGTAACAAAGATAACTGTAAATAGCTCCTTTGAATAAATCTGCGATATAAAACCAAATGCCACCGGAGTGAACTACTGGACGGCCGTTTCGCCCTTTTGGCGCTCATCAGCAGTAGGAGATACACTCTAATGTAATTCCCACAATTGCATTGACAACCCTATAGCTTTATATTTATCTATAACAAAGATAACGATTAATAAGCGTTTGATGGCAGAGCCATCTCGTAGTGTGATTTACTATGTAACAAAGATAACTGTAAATAGATGTAACGGCGGATTTTAAATCGGGATTTATTCAAAGCTGTTTTGAATTTTGCGGGTGTTAAATCAATTTCAATGTGTTACCACCACTATAGCTATTTATAGTTATGTTTGCAACCAATCTACACGAATAGAAACGTCAAAAAATTTAAAACACTTTAAAAACTATGGATATACACCATCTCTGCTAATAAAAGATTGCTAACTGTTAAGTGCAAAAGATTAAGATACCTGTAAAACTTAACATAAAGATTAGTAAAAGATCAGTAAAAAAAGACACTGATTGACACGTAAAAACTAACACAAAGCTTAACTAAAAACAATTGCCACAGTTGATAAAGGCGCCAAACCCTGCGAGTTCAGGACATAGCGAGTTGCCTTCCATTTATGTTACTAAAGACATTCTTAGAATGAAGCACTCACTGCACTATTCTGATGTATTACAATTTATACATTTTAAAATGAAAGATAACAATTTCAATGCGCAAAATAAACAATCTTGAAGAGATAGATAAACCAGCTGATAATAGCTTTCGCTAAAACTAAAATCTAGATTACGTTAGACTCGATTTTTTTTACTTACAATATCTGGTACAATCATTAACTTACTTATTCTGTAGTTTTTGGTTTTTGTTATGGCAAGAACTTAAAACCGCAATAGGCTGCGATCAGTTACGGTAGCTCAGATCTTTGAAGAGTAGGTCGTAGATGTGTAACTAAAAGGGTTCAGCCTGATCTTCAATGTGCCAATTATAATTTAATTTAAAAAGCGCCAAAACAAATAAAAAGGTAGTGTATACTACAGATGCCTGTTTTTACCTGACAACGCGGAAGGTAGATAAATCAACTAACACAAGTATACTTATTTCAACAACAGCGTAAAAAAATGAAATAACAAGTAGAATAAGAAATACATAACAACTAATAATTTGCCAACAATATTGCAGTACAACTAGTAATACAGGACTCTTAAATTAGGCAACACCTTGTATACATACAAAAAACTGTAATTTTTTTACAAAATTATGATACCATTTAAGACTTGTTACATAAATATAAAAAAATTGCGTACGTTAGCCGTGATAACAAGCGCATATGCCATCAAATCGTGCGTTGCATACGACCAACTTTAAAGCAAACAATGAAATATAAGAAACAGAGTACTTACTCAGCGTTCTTAATATGCGATTAGCTAATGGCATCTGTAACACAATACCTCTAAAAGTTTAGAAAATTAAGCTGATATATATACAGCTTCCTAAAGTTTTCCTTATGCTATTGTCTTGTCTCCTTACTTGTCCCCATTCTTCTACTTTGGGCACTATATGACGTGTTGCGAGTCATGCACTCGCGCGTTTCTGTACATGCACTCTTCCTTTTTTCTCTTTTGAATCTTTTTAAGATAGGAACCAAAACTTCCATGACTGGTCAGAAATTGAACTACGTAGTAGTTCAACTCTGACGCACTATAATTTACCTACTTATCTACTCTACTGATAAGCCCATACGTCAATTTGCCAACGCTTGCTCTGCCCTATCCTACTACTTCTCCATTAACTTATCCGAAAATGGTTAGTGTCCAATATCTATCAAACTTTTCCTAGTACTTTCTTTAATAAGCGGTATCTCGACCACCACCAGGATGGCTTTAGTAGACACCGGTCTATAGGTTGTAATCGTCTTCTCTAGCCTATAGAAGTGGTGCTTCGACTTCAATATGGGCTTCTATATAAAAGTCCCTTATAGTAGAACGGAGCGTACCACCCTCACATACATTTTTCTCTGTTCGGAGCTTAGTGTTTCCACGCTCGGCATAAGTCAAATCAAACTCTTTACGGATTGTTCCGCTTTCTCGCATGCACGTCTTACGCGCTCGGTCACTCAACCGCTTTCTCCGTTCCACACGCCTAGGTACCTTTATGGAAAAGTTTTTCATTTTTCTGAGGCCGACTAGAACTACCATTTTGGTTATATCGGACGCCAGTTCCAAACATTCTCCGTAGTGGTGTTTACCAACTCATCAGTGTTTCTTTTCACTACCAACGCCAAGTTGTCCACATAACTCAATAGCATGACACCACCCGGCATCGTCAACTCCAGCATCCCGTCATAATAAATGTTTTACGAGATCGGTTCTGAGATCAATCGTTGTGGAACCCCAACGGTGAATTGCATTTGACTGCCTACTCCGACGTGCAGTCTTCTTTCACTAAGGTAGATCTAAACCACGTTGGTCAGGTACTTTGTTCCTTTTTTGTTTTTCATGCCCTTGACGATGCCTGACCATGGCACGTTGCTAAACGCGTTGGGATATCCAGCGTCACGAGAAATTTTGAAAACTCTCCCGATAGCGTTCAGGGTAGACTTGCTTTTTCTCAATCTAAATTGGTTTTGGTTTAGTTTACTTTCGATTTCTAACCACGTTTTTAGTCTTTCTCTTATCACTGCTATAAGCACCTTCCCCAATATTGGAAGACTTTTATCAGGTTTAGCAGGTTTTAAAACTAACGCCAAACTGCTAACTTTCCAGACTCTAAAAAAGTAGCTGCTTCCAAAACAGTTATCCCATTAGGTTTCCGCTCCTCATATACCATACTGTTTTTTTTGAGCTCTTCGCTCGTGATTGCCGGTACCTCGTTTGTGTGTACTTTGTTGCACTCTATCTTTCAGTGCTTACTTTGTTGTTGAGTTTACTTGTAACAATACGGTATTCGTCTCCTTTTCTTGACACCCGCTGTTCTTTTCAAAAACACTCGAACATCTTTCGACGATCATACTCGTCAACTCTTTTACACTAAAATCATTTTCTCTCGACTAGCACTTCTGGTTTCCATTATTTTATAGCATTCACTTTCTATCTCACGTCGCTTTCATTCCCACATTCACCGACACTATTTCTACGTTTATTCTAAACCCAACATAAGTACTTGTGGATACTTAACGTTTCCTCATTCATCACCCCCCATTCACACACTTTTTTATCCATTTTTCACTCACAAGAGTAACGTCGATAATCGACCGTTGATCTTCCTTCACAAAAGTTGGTGCTCGTTCCCGGTTTGATACGGCAAGTCCGAAAGATGCGGTTAACTCTGCTATGACCTTTCTTCCTCCAGCCGGAAGTGATTCCTCCAATTTGTCGTAATTCTTTTTCACAGCTGCCGAAATCTAAAGGTTGGTTACCATATTGCGCATACGGTGTAGTTTTTGTATTCAGTGTATGCTTTATTTGTCGGTTTTGGAAATTTTTCATGGTAATAAACACATGCGGGTGGTCAAATTTGCTATGGTAATAAAAAAGAAATCAAATCGAGCTATAAAATAGAAATGTATTCTTACCCCAAGAAATCTCTCACAATCAACACATTAAAAATCGCAATTTATTTACCCACTAATAGCGTGGATGATCTAAGATATTTAAAATGTAGAAACCGCTGGTGTTAGTGTGAACATACGTGTTCTTTGTTTAACGTTGAAAATATGTTACGTGCGATATTTGCACAACGTAATACCCTGTATATTGAATTAAAATTAGATTCCGGTTTTGACGCGCTCTGTCGATTTTTCTGGTTACTGACATGTTGCGGGATTCATTTTAAAGCTGTTAACTACGTGAGACGGTCTGTGTGCATTTGCGTTTGAGAGGTTATTTCTTATACGCCAGTCAACTGCGATGCCCACCTTTTCGTAATCGCAAATCACAACATTCAATACAACGGGTTTTTATATCTTATTTCATCTATTAATATTAACGATTTTGTAGCTTCCTATCTTCGTGAGTTATTGTGTGTGTGCCTACGATTAAAACTAAAAACGAAAACAAGACCTTTTCTTCGAGACTCTACTCATGCGGCAAACAACTGCGTAACCAACTTTCACTAAATGTGTAGCACAGCATTCGATAATCGGGTTCTTATATGTACTTTCTTTTAGTAATAATTAACAATTTTGTAGATCTTGCTTTCGTGAGTCATTGTGTTCACACGATTTGCTATTCAATATCTATTCCAGGCTACGCACCGGGGAAAACGTTTTCTTTGCTCAATTAGGTACTGGATTGTGGGTAAGTTGATTTTATTATTTTTTTCGCTGTCAGAAAAGTTGCTCACGGAATTTTTGTTTATGTTAATTTCCGTAATTACAATCATTGTTTCAATACCATTGAGGTAGTTTCATTAATTATTTTGTGTGTATCGCATGCTGTGTACAAACGATATTTATTACAAAATTTTCTACGCTATTCATTTCGATTCAACTTATGTATTGTGTGTTGCCGATACTTTTGGCATTTATGGATTGAGAATTAGATATACTCTTGTTAATATTCGACGTTACTAAATTAAAGTTTTTATACCTGTTAATCTTGCTTTTATGGTAACATACCTTTCTTTTTTAATTGTGATTACCCGAACACCAGAGTAACAAGGATTACGAACCTACAAGTTTGGACCGTCTGTCTTGATCGAGACAAAAGTGTTAATTATAAATGATCTGGCGCCCTTAATTATTATTCACTTGAACCTCCCCTATCTCCGACTGTGTGAGTTGGCCGTGCAGGGTTCGTAAGAACTAAAGCTTGTAACAAACGGAAAAGTGATCATCAGTAACGCACAACTCGTAGATGACACTATTCATACAACACGAAACCTATATCAACGTGTTTTTAACATAACAAATCCCCTCTGGAAAGTTGACTATAACTAAAATAAAGAACAGAAATTTGAACATACACCAAAGACAGAACCTTAAAATCCAAAACCAACACAAACACAATTACACTCAACCCAAGAAGATTGCAAACAAAAGATGATTTCTCAGCTCGTTACGTATTACCAATCGGATGTGTTCAAAAGTCGCATAAACCGGAATAATACTTCTATGAATCAAGAAGATTTTAACCAACAGAAATAGATAAATAAAAAAAGGTACTCGTTGCAAAGTCAACAGTAGTAGAAACGCTAACAAAACAAAAAATCAACGCAATCTTATAGACCTTACCGCACGACAATCCAAAACAAACCAAGAAAAAAAATTGACTACAGTCAAAAACACTGCCTTAAAATCCCATGAATCCCCAGCGCCCAAATACATATCCAACTCTAAATATAATTGATAAAACTAAAATATTTCAAGAAGTAGAAAGAAGAAAACTAAGTAGAAAGATCTAGCAGATTTTGAATGTCTTCTACCAGAAAAACCAAACAGACTTTAAAGATCTAAGAAAAGCAAAACCAACAAAGAAATCTCATGCAACAAGATTCTGATTAAAAGTCGATATAAGTCGAATTACCTATAAAAGGCAGAGAAACAAATCAGCAATTTAAAATCACAACCACAAACTTCCAAAAAGCTAAACACTAATAGTGTACCAGTCAAAGCAAAATACTAGACCGCATAACACAAAACAAAACCTAAAGATAGAAAGAAAAAGAAATAAGAGTAAATAAGAAAGAATTTGCCAAGCGAACATCGCGAATCGTAATTTAATCAACCCAAATAACGTAACGGCAGCTCAAATCTTTGAAAATTGGATCGTAAGTGTATAACTAAAAGGATTCAGTTTGATTTTTAATTACAATTAAAAAAGCGCGCCAAAACGCGGAGAAATATACACTGCAGATGCTTGTTTTCACCTGACAAGGTGTAAGGTACAACAATTGACTAACACAAATCTAACAGCAAGTATATTTATTTCAACAACATTAAAAAATAAAATAAAAAATATATAACTGATGGTTTGCCAACAATATCGTAGTACAACTAGTAACATAGAACCCTTAAATTAGACAACATTTTATACACATAAGCAGTAATTAACTTAAAGTGATATTTAATAGATTAATGATTGTTTTCAAAGGTTTTCAAAAAACTTTGAATTTTTACGAAATTATGGTGATACAGATAGATTGCGTACGTTCCTGATATGCGACTAGCTAATGACATATCCAACACAATCTCTCCAAAATTTAACCAATAATCGTTTCTCCGAGCATTTGATTTTGTATTAGTCTGATATAAAAACATGGAGATTAAAACCAAATATATTTATTTGGATGTACTCAAGACTAATAGTTCCCACGGTCACATATAGGTCTCTAATTTTGTGGCACCAATCCAAAAAAGATCCATAACACGATTTTGCACGTTAAGGAAACGTGCGTGTCTAGAAATTACAAGAGCAATGTCATTGCACTGCAGCTATGGAAATCTTGCGAAACTGCCCATCTGTACGTTTAGTCGTAGGAAGATAAACAAAAGACCAAACCGGTACAACTCTCTACTTATTAAATAAAGAAATTGATAACAACAAACAAGACAGCAAACAATCAACGGCTCTAAAATTGCACAAAATACTACAACGGGAATCGCTGGCAATAGATTAGAGAGTTGTTGCAGTATCCGCTACAAAACTAAAAAGCAGATCTACTATCAAAAAAAAAAAGATTTGAATTTTGTTTGGTACGGCTGGAGTCAACTTGTGGTTTAGCATATAAGACTGTCAGAAGAGAAGTAAAAATATTTATTAAGACAAAAACATACCTCACACTAGTTGGCAACTCTCGGACTAAATTTGTCGGGGTCGTTAATCTACATACCATCGACATACTATGCAAATATCTAGGCTCTTGCAGAAGCTTTTGGCTAAGTACATAAAACTGGAAGTAAGAGCAATCGCCCATAAGTTTTACTCTAAAATTTTTGAGGAAATAGAACTTAAAAGTCTATGAAGCAGAATAAGCTTAAATGCAAAGACGATTAATACCCTAACCCAAAAGGGTAATAAAAAAGCGTAAAAACGTAATAGTAGATTACATACCGAGGCGGAAAGTATTCCATTTCTGTCGAGAGAAGTATAGTTTACCGAGAGGCATAGCCTCGAGGTGAACTAGTTCTCGAGACAAATGGAACACTTTTGCCAAGGTTTGTATACGATTTTATTCACAATCAGCCATTAAATAAAATAAATAACATAAAACTAATAAAAACTGCTAAAATATTATCGTTTATTTCGGTAAAATATTAATATGGTCAAAAATCGATTAGGGGCCAAACAAAACCAAAACGTGCTGTTATGTTAAACACATTATGGTATAGTTTTTGTGCTGTATGAATTTTGCTCGGTCGTGTCATCTACGAGGTGTACGTTAATGATTAGCTTTTTTCCGTTTCAAATGTTAAGCAAACAACCCGTGTGTTAACGCCATGCCCAAGGGTTTCTACATTTTAAGTATCTTAGATCACCCACGCTCGTAGTGAGTAAATACATTGAGATTTTGAATATGTTGGTTGTGAATAATTTGTTGGAGTAAAAATACATTTCCATTTTACAGCGCTATTCAATGTTTTAAATTATCATAGCAAATTTGGTCACCCGCACATGTTTATTACTTTGGAAAATTACAATTACCAACTAATGAGGCATACACTGAATACAAGAACTGCACCGTATGCGTATTATGTTACTCTACGTTAAATGAGAAATTAATACCACCGTTTAGATTTTGGCTACTGTAGCAAAGAAGTACGATGAATTGTTAATGTACCTTAAATGAGATCGAGAAGCTTAGCGCGCTTTAGTTTTAATCATCGTATAAAACTTTTAGTATCTTATTTGTAGTAACTTGCGTGTTTATATATAAATTTGCAGACATTTTAGCGTATTTGTGTTAGATATGCCATTCGTTAATCGCATATTAGGAACGTTGAGTACGTACCTTGTTTCTTATTTTTAATTATTTGATTTCAGGTCGGTCGTATGCACGCACGAGTCGACATATATATTACGCTTTTCATCATGATTAACGTACACAACCTTTTTGTATGTCACAAGTTTTAAACAGTGCGCTTTATTCCAATAACGTGTCATCGCCATAATTTCGTGATAATTGACAGTTTTTTTGTTGTATTGTATTGTATTGAATGTAACTTGAAGTCATTTGTTGCTTATGTGTACAATTTGATGCCTAATTTAAGGTTCTTGTATTATTAGTTGTTTCGTTTTTTTATTCACTTATGATATTGTTGAAATAAATATACTCGTTGTTAGACTTGTGTTTAATTTATCTACCTTAAACGTTGTCAGGTGTAAACGGAAATTTGGAGTTTTTGTTTCTCCCGTTTTGGAGTTCTTTTAATTACATTACGATTAGCACAGATCATGCTGAATCCTATTAGTTACACATCTACTACCCACTCTCTGAAGATCTGAGCTGCAGATACTTCCTTTGGGGTAATTCAATTACTGATAAGTGATCGCTGTCTGCTACACGTTGAGGTTCTTACCGTAACAGTGCATTGACACTAAAACCTAAAAAAACGTATGCGTGATCACGCGCGAGCAGGTGTAAGTAAAAATAGCTGTCACAAATTTATAATTTCAACATTTATTTTAAAATTTGATTTTCTCTAAATTAACTAAATCTAAGACCAGCTTGCATAAAGCCTTGTTAACTTTGACGATGTAGTTAACTACGTGATCATGTCGTTGTTCTTCTTAAGTACTTTTTCAAGAAACATCTTTTTAATGGCTAGGTGTTAGTCATCGGTGATAGTTTCCGCTCTGGATAGTGGCGTGTTTATTAAAGTTTCTTTCTGCATCAAGTGATGGTAAGATGTGACGTGTAGATATCTATTAGAATGCATTTATTTCTGTATACGATGTTGTAACTTTTTTATTAGGTTCACTATTACGTTCAGAAAAAGTAGAATAACACAAAGTCTCTCCGTTTCTCTGTTTCTCTTCTACTATGTAAATCTTTGCATCGGTTTTTTTATTAATTACATACATATAGTATGTCAATGTAGTAAAGCTTGTCAATGCATTTTTGTGGAAGTACAGTAGAGTGTTCTTTCACTACTAAAGAGCCCCAAAAGGGCAAAACGACTGTCCAGTGGTTCACTCTGGTGGCATTTTTACATTTGCATTGACATCGTTACTCTACAATGTTTCTACGTTGTGATTTTTGGCTGCGGTTTATTCAAAATTTATTTGAATTACGCGGGATAAGATTAGCTTTCAACGTTTCCATCTCTATAGCCATGTACATACTAATTTTCATACATAGTAAATTTATACTATAAGATGGCTCTGTCATCGTTGTGGCTCATATAGATAATTTCCAACAATAGTAGTTTGTGAAATACCCACAAGATGCCAACCGTTGCTATATGTCATTACAATGTCGTAAACTAATCACGTTTTTGTGCTGCTAACATCGCAAACGTCAATATTTGTTCGTTAGTGTAATTACGCGATGATCGAAAAAAGCTCTAGTATGGCAAAATAAAACTAAAAATCCACATAAAACTAAGTGTTTAAAGTCAATTATTATATTAGAACAATGAGTATGCGGCAGGTAAAAGTCATTTAAAAATCTTAAAATTCAGTTAAAACGTTAAAGTTAATGTCAAATTTGACAGATTTAATAATAAATGCAGTACCAACATTATATTTCTGGTGTTTTTTTATTTAAAAAAATTTTTTACAAAGGACAACAAAAAAATAATGTACGTTACTCTGATAGAAAGTTTTATATCATAACTCGCTCACATGCAACTCATGACCGTGCGACTCTCACACAAAGAATAATACGAAAATTACAAGTACCACAAAGAGCAATAGAGAAATCTATGTCGGGCATATCATTAAAAAAAGAAAAGAAGAATGAGTGGATCAGAAAAAAGACAAAAGTCACCGATCTAATACAAACAGTAACGAGTTTAAAATGGAAATATGCTGGGCGTGTTGCCAAAACAACAGGCAACAGATGGAATAACAGAATCATTAAATGGAGACCATGGAAAAGAAGACGAGGAAGAGAGAGACTGGTTACACGATGGCACCACGACATCAAAATGGTCAAAGGACTGAAATAGGTAGAGGATGCTCAAAATAGAGACAACAAGACTCATAAAAAGAAGAAGTTCAACTAATGCACGTTTAATTGTGTGACTTGGTCTAATATTTTATTGATGTTTTTTTGATTTTGCATGAATCTGTCTGTCCTATGTATGCCAGTTCATACTAACACTTTAGTTCACAGATTTTCTTCGTGGTTAGTTCTTGTATTGGTTCTATTTTGGATAATTGAAAATGTTTTTTAAACGCCGTTATTGATATCACAAGTACGCAGGTAGAGTCAGTTATTTTTTTAGTTCGGCGCATAAGAGTACTGATCAAAAAATTGATTGAAACGGTAGTGTAATATCGCATGCAACTATCAATCTGTGTGTGTCTTTTTGCGGTAGACCAAATGAGTAAATTGGTTGTTGGTCGAGCGGTGGTTACTTATATTTTCCCACTTTCGTTGTAAATTAGATGTTATTACGGTGGTTGTTAATATAAATTAGAAACTGTTGTAGAATACTTTTTTTATCGTTGGATTGATAGTGGTAATACCATAGCGGCCCCACTTTTTTGTTCGTCGTATTTTTTGTTCTAGAAAAAGTAGGTGGTTTTTGGTATTTCGAATAAGTCTTCTCTCAGTCCTTGCGGTACAAAACGTTTTCAAAACAAGTTTAAAGTTTCTGTCACGCGAACGTTGGTAAACCGTTACTTCGCATAAAATGTGTAAAATAAACGGTTGCAATTTTCTCCTGACGTATCTGCCGAGTTTGTAGATTTTTGTTAGATTATCGTAGTAATTTAGTTCTTAGTGGCAACAAATGCCTTTTTCTTTTGCTGAGGTATTGACGATTCTCCAATTGCTTTTCTTGTCTCTTTTACGATTTTTGTGGCGGTTTTTTTTAGCTTCGTGTTGCCGTCTTGATTTTTTTGTTCACCACTACTGTAACAATTAACTTCTTAAATTCTTTTGCGACTAACAGTTAGGAAACCTTTCCATCTCTGACGTATGTAAGTCTGACCTCGACAATTAGGTTGGGTCTTACGCCGTCAGACGGCTCCCGTTGTTGTTCACTTTTCGATGTAACGTTTCCGGTACTTGTGCTTTTCGTTGCTCCAAGTAACGTTGTGTTGACGCAAAAAATAAAACGAAAAAGAATTGGTAAGAGAATGAGATTTTGTCATCAATCGGCATCTGGCTTATAGATACTTTTCTTTTAGTAATTATGAAACTCATCTTTTGGATTTGTGTGTCAGAGGACGACGCATAGATATATTTCTGATTAGCACATATTGTAGGTTAGTATTTATACGTGGTATACGTTGTATCGAGGTCCAAAGTATTTCTTGTTATTTTAGCTTTCACAGCATACTTATGTAACTAAGTTTCTATGGGATGCTCCTAGAATTAAGCTTGCTATGACATGCTCCTGTAATTAACGATTGTCAGAATATTTAACGTAACGAATTAACTAATATAATTATAAACGATGTTCTTTGTCATGTAGGCTTAGTAAATTGTTATCTTTTGCTCCGTTTACAAGATTATCACTTATTAACTTTCATAGACTTCAATATTATTACTTAGCTTTCGTTAATTTCAATATTATAATAGATGTAAAGAGATTGGAAGTACGCGTCGAAGTTTCGTATGATGTTACTAGGTAATATAATCTCATGTGAATATCTGACTTGCGAACTTGACGTCAAGATCACGGGCGGATTGTAATCAATTCAATTACGCGGACGTATTTATAACTATTATTACCGTTGGTGAATTGCGGAGGTATATTAAAATGCCTGCTTCTAGGCTCTATTTTAGACTTGTTTTGTATTTTCAGTATTTGTGTCATAATTATAAAGATACCAGTGGCCTAGCCACAGAAGCAGTACGAATTTTGTAAACGACGATTTTACTCTTATCTCTATTTTCCTTCGTAAAGATCGGTTGTCGTAGATAAACGATACAAAAAAAATAAATTAATAAACAAAACTGTCATTTTCTTATTTGAACAAGTGTTCCTTAATGTACTTTGGCGAAAGCGGGTCTGGGATTTCCTTTTCTCAAAACTAGACGTTTAGTACATTACTCATCCGTAAGAAAATGTGGCGCAAAGAGCATTAGTTTATTGGAAGAGTGTTTTTTTCATCCAACCCACGACCATCTGCGGCGAAGCTAGCCGAACGGCAAACCAAACATCTACGATTATAATTTTTATCTCACGTTTCCAGTGTGTACGTTACACTACTACGAAGTTGTTTCTGTTTGTTCGAACCGCGATAATATTTGGATTTTTTCTAATGTCTCGTAAGGTTTTTTTGGCTTTTCCTAAAACCTAGCAAGTCTTATGTCTAACTTTTTTGACTTCATCGATTGCTAGCATTTGATGACATTTTCTACTTCTTAGATTACTTTTTCTTTTGGTATTCTGATTAGCGCAATAGCAAAGCTTAATTTTTGGATAAATACAGCAATAAATCTTTTTTTTTGTGCTGCTTTGTTGCAATATTAGTTCGTTAGTGTAGTTACGTAATGATGAATCTACGTAAACCTATGTTTTTGAATTGAATTATTTGTTACTGTAACACAATTGTAACCTGCAGAAAGCGGTAGCACAGAGCCTTGGAGAGTAAGTCGTAGGTGTATAACTGATAGGATTCATCTTGGTCGTTGATGTGCCCATTATAATGTAATTAAAAAAGCAACATAACAATAGAACAATAAAAAGCAACAATCAGTATTATACAATACAACTAGTTGTTCCAAGAAAAAACGTAAGTACATAAGTTATTCGAAGTAAAATATGATAATATAGTGAAACGTCCGAGAAATTACTTGCAAATGCAAGAGCCTTCTAGAACTGTTATCTAGTTTCTAGAAGATATAGCGAAAAGTGAGGAACGATCGAGAAGAATTCGCCGATGTCTATAAAAGCCGAAGATGGAAATCGTAGGTCAGTTATTGCTGGAATGTGAAAGCATGCAGTATTAAGAAGATTATCAAGTTGAAATAAATACGTATCGTTAGCACGCGCGGCGTTTTAAATAAATAACAGTGTACTCCGAATCGAGTGAACGTGACTTATAGTGTAAACAAATCCGAGGACCTTATCTTATCTTAAGTGTTATACAACGGTTATACATAAATTATAGTGTAAGTGTTTTTATTATTAGATTTAATTAGTTTGGTTAATTTAAAAGTATACATATTTCTATAATAAGTAAACGTAGTTTTAGTCGTTATAAATAAATTAGTTTTTAAGTAATAAATTCGTTACAAATTGGTATCAGGTGTTCGGTTTTAAACCCGTGGAAATCGTGTAAATAGATAAAGCTGTTCGCGATTTTTATTAGTGTAAATACCATTAAGTAATTTATTATCGCTCGAGATACGATACGCGTGTTTGTTTATAAAGTAGTGTATTTAAAAACTTTATATTCGTGTTATATTTAAATTTATGCCGGTGACGCGTTTGCAAGCAGTTAAAATGGATGCAAAACTATTTGAATTTCTTGAATCGATAAAAAATGGTCAAGAATCGATGAATAAAAATATCCAAGAAAAACTGTCCGAAAATTCTAGAAAAATGGAAGAAAATGCTAGAAGTTTGAAAGAAGAAATACGAGCGAGCATGAAAAATCAAATAAAGACTATTGAGGAACAAATACAAGTGAGTATAGAAAATCAAATTAAAATTGTTCAAGAGGAAACCCAAGCAGACATGTTAAATTTAAAAGAAGAAATTTGCGATTCTGTGAATGACATAATAGAAGAGAAGTTAAATGAAAATTCAAGAACCATAGAAGACAAGCTAGAGAAAAAATTGAGAGAAAGAATACAACTGCTTGAAGAAAGAATAACCCAAATGAATTGTCACGGTGAAGGAAGCGTCACGAGTGAAGATTTAATAATGGACTATCGAGAAGAAAACACTCATAAATTCAAAGTTGTACCTCCGAATTTTGATGGTAAAGTTCCATGGTCAACCTACTACAAGCAGTTTGAAGCCGCAGCTACTGCTAATGGTTGGAGCAACAAGCAGAAAGCGACGTCTTTAATAGTGTCCTTACGTGGAGAAGCGCTTGGAATTTTACAAACTGTTCCGGACCACCTGCAAGAAAATTACGAACTCTTAATATCACGATTAGAAATGAGATATGGGGATGCTCATCTTCAACAAGTATATCAGGCTCAAATTAAAAGTCGGGTTCAAAAAGCTGCCGAAAGTCTTCAAGAGTTTGAGGCTGACATCGCCAGACTAACACGGCTTGCGTATCCTACAGCGCCAGATACCTTCTTGGAGCAATTGGCTATTCAAACTTTTGTAGACGGCCTCCGAGACAGCGAAACACAGCAGACTCTCCGGTTAGCTCGACCGAAGACATTGGATGACGCTTTGGTGCATGCTTTGAAGTTTGAAGCAGCAAAACAAGCATCGCAACGAGATGGTCATAGACTCTGCTGTGCTACAGAAGTACCCGCGCAGACACTGGAAAGCATCGAGGAGATAGCGCGACGAATACTTCGAGAAAGAGGAGTGACAGCTTTGAACTGCGATGAAATAGGCCATGTACGACGGCATCGTACCAAACCTAAGAAGAGGACTACAAGAGCCCTCGAAAATTTGGAACGAGGCGAGCAAAAGAAACAAAAAGTAATCTCATCTAGTCAAACTCCGGAAGTTACAATCCAAATGGCATCGCCTAGAGAGCAATTGCATAGCATTTATCTCGATGGAAAGATCAATGGGAGAAGCGTCTAGTTACTGGTTGACACGGGAGCGACGAAGACCATCATTCGTCCTGACATCTTATTGGAAAACGAGAAGACATCACCAGTAACAGTACGACTTCGAACAGCGACGGGCGACGAAATACCTACTCACGGACAAGTCAAAGTAACCATTGGTTTGGGAAATGGAGTACTCGACCATCAAGTACTGGTAGCCGACATCACGGAAGAAGTTATCCTGGGAATGGACGTGATAAAGAAGTATGGGTTCCATTTGGATATGAAGAACGATGTCCTGAAGATCGACAATGAAGAAATTCCTTTTCATTCGTCAGAGAAGGCAGCCGTGCGAGTCTTATTGAGTGAAGACGTGACTCTGCCTGCAAGGACTGAAAGTGTGGTGATGGCACGCCTGGATGGAAGTCTCCGGGAAGGCTACATACGCGCGATTGAACCAATGGAGGGCGGCTTAGTTGAAAAGGGACTACTCGTTGGCAGGACTTTAGTACGAGTAAAGAAAACGATGCCTGTAAGGATCTTAAACATCAACTCAGATCCTGTAACGCTGAAAAAGAAGACCGTGGTAGGCCAATGCACGCCAGTATCACAAATTGTGAGATGCGTGAAGTCGAACGAAGATACGTCGCTGAAGAAGTGCCCACAACATCTATTGGACATTCTTACCACCAAATGCGAAAACCTCATCCAAGACCAGCTGGCTAAAGTTAAAGTGTTGATCCAAGAGTACCAAGATGTGTTCGCGCTGGAGAGTGGCTCCAAAGGAAGAACTAACGTGGTGAAACATAAAATTAATACCGGAGACGCTCGGCCGATACGACAACATCCACGCAGACTTCCTTTGGCGAAAAGAGAAGAAGCCAAACAAATAATTACGGATATGGAGAGAGAAGGCGTGATTGAACCTTCAAGTAGTCCATGGGCATCCCCAGTGGTACTCGTGAAGAAGAAGGATGGATCAACGAGGTTTTGCGTAGACTACAGGCAGCTAAACGACGTGACCAAAAAGGACAGCTACCCTTTACCCAGAATTGACGATACGCTAGACACCCTGTCAGGATCCCAGTGGTTTTCTACGTTAGATTTAAAGAGTGGATACTGGCAGGTAGAATTAGAACCCAAGGATCGTGAAAAAACAGCTTTTACGATCGGAACTGGTTTGTGGCAGTTCACTGTAATGCCCTTCGGCCTGTGTAACGCTCCTGCAACGTTCGAGCGTTTGATGGAGACCATCTTGCGCGGATTGTCTTGGAAGACGTGTTTGGTTTACCTGGACGACGTGATCGTGGTTGGAAGGTCGTTTGAAGAGCACTTGAACAACTTGAAGGAAGTGTTCCAGAGATTACGTGGGGCTAACCTCAAACTGAGCCCAAAGAAGTGCCACGTATTTAAGAAGAAAATCCAATACCTTGGCCACGTCGTATCTAGAGATGGAGTAAGGCTGACCCAGACAAAATCCGAGCAGTGCAAGCATGACCAAGACCAATCGACAAACATCAGGTCCGAAGTTTCCTTGGGTTGTGCACTTATTATAGAAGATTTGTACCCGGATTTGCCAATATTGCCAAACCATTAACAAAATTAACTGAAGAAAAAGCAGAATTTAGATGGAATGAAGACTGCGAAAGTTCTTTTAATCAACTAAAACAAGCCCTAGTCACTTCGCCGATTTTGAGTTATCCAAGAGAAGATCGAAAGTTTGTTTTGGATACCGACGCAAGCAATCTGGCCATAGGCGCGGTCCTTTCGCAGATTCAAGATGGACAAGAAAAGGTTATCGCGTATTTTAGCAAGGTTTTGTCCAGGCCAGAAAGGAATTATTGCGTCACTAGGAGGGAGCTGTTAGCAGTCGTTAAGTCCATCGAACATTTCTACAAGTATTTGTATGGACGAAAGTTTTTACTGAGAACAGACCACGCCGCTTTAAAATGGCTTCTGCAGTTCCGTAACCCAGAAGGACAAGTGGCAAGATGGATCGAGAGACTGCAAGAGTATGACTATGACACAGAACACCGTGCCGGAAGCAGTCATCGAAACGCTGATGCCTTGTCCAGAAGACCATGTCCGGCGGACTGCAGCCATTGTTCGCGACTGGAAGAAAAAGTCGAATGTCTCCGGAGAACTGCTATGGTTGATGATGAGTGGGAACCTGAGCAGTTACGTCGCGAACAAGAAGACGATCCTGAAATAAGACTACTCCTGGACTGGAAAGAAAGCGGCCGACGACCAACCTGGGAAGAAGTGAGTGCTTTGGGCAAAAATATCAAAGCGTACTGGGCGCAGTGGGACTCCTTGATAGTAGAAGACGGTCTCCTTAAGCGATCACTAGAAAGTGCCGAGGGCACGGGAAACAGACTACAGCTGGTAGTGCCGAAGAGCAGGGTGACCGAAGTGTTGAAGCATCTCCACGATGGGACATCAGGAGGACATTTTGGCATTAAGAAGACGTTGGGTAAAGTGCGAGAACGATTCTACTGGATGAACTGCAAAGAGGACGTCATGAAATGGTGCCGTAAATGCATAGTCTGCGCTTCAGGAAATGGTCCAGCGAGAAAGCGCAAAGCACCCATGAAACAATACAACGTAGGAAGCCCTTTGGAAAGAGTAGCGATTGACATCGCAGGGCCGTTCCCAGAATCCGATTCGGGAAATAAATACATCTTGGTGGCGATGGATTATTTCACGAAATGGACGGAGGCTTACGCCATACCCAATCAGGAAGCAGCTACAGTCGCAGACGTATTAGTAAAGGAGTTTTTCTGCCGGTTTGGAGTTCCGTTGGAATTACACTCCGATCAAGGCCGCAATTTTGAGTCTGGGCTGTTTCAAGAAGTTTGCCGGCTGTTAGGAATTAAAAAGACTAGGACAACGCCTTTCCATCTTCAGTCTGATGGCATGGTTGAACGGATGAATCGAACAATGGGCAAGTACTTAGCCAAGGTAGTGTCCGAACATCAAAGAGACTGGGATCAGTACTTGCACCTCTTCTTAATGGCGTACCGATCATCCGTTCACGAAAGCACAGGCCAAACACCATCCTGTGTCATGCTCGGTCGTGAGATAAGATTACCATGCGATCTTCAATTTGGACGAAGACCGGAAGAAGAAGTCGCTGGAGAAGATTACGTCAGCAAGCTGGCAAAGAGGCTAGACGAAGTACATGAAGAGGTTCGTAAAAACACACAAATTGCCAGCGACAGGATGAAAACAAGATATGACGTCAAGGCGCAAAATGGTGGGTTTCAACCTGGCGATATGGTTTGGTTGTATAACCCTCAAAGGAGACGTGGTTTGTCGCCGAAGCTGCAAAGGCAATGGGAGGGCCCCTATGAAGTCGTGCAGCGTATTAACGACGTTATATACCGCATCCGAAAACCACCCAGAGGCAAGCCAAAAGTGGTCCACGTCGATCGTCTAGCCCCGTTTGCTGGCGATAACCACAATCCGCAAGTTCAGGTCCGAACCAGAGTAATAAGTAGCAGAACCAGGAATCCAATCGAAGAAATGGAGTTCGAAAAGTTTATGAACTTATACGGAGGTTCTGGAAAAGCTAGGTTCGGAGTTACCACCGAGGAACAACAAGACCTGTTCCAGACAAAAAGATTACGCCATCGCACATTGCGTGAGCGAGGAGCTTGACATGTCCAAAGGGGTTGCAGTCGTGTTTAAAAAGAAGTTTGGACAGCTAGATGAATTACGAAGACAGCAACCGGCAGTCGGAAAGGTTGTAGGACTACGTGGTGACGGACGCTTCGTTTTCTATCTGGTCACCAAGAAATACTCACGTGTCAAGCCGTTATACAAAGATCTGTGGCGAACATTATGGAGTCTCAAGAGACAAATGCAGTTCCATCATGTTAAGAAATTGGCAGTACCCAAGCTTGGTTGTGGCTTAGACCAATTGAATTGGAGAACAGTTCGAAACATGTTGGAGGTCGTCTTCCGAGGAACAGGCGTTCAAGTGTTGGTCTGTAGTTACCAACTGAGGAGAGTATTGGGTCAGGAAAAGTCCATTGACTGTTACTTTTATGGTGAAGGAAGTTGCCGAAATGGAGGAAGCTGCCGCTATCGCCACGATCCCTTTTACCGGTGTCGCATCCAGTCTCCTGTTCTGGGACAGAACAGTCCTAAGAAGGGGGCAGTGAAACGTCCGAGAAATTACTTGCAAATGCAAGAGCCTTCTAGAACTGTTATCTAGTTTCTAGAAGATATAGCGAAAAGTGAGGAACGATCGAGAAGAATTCGCCGATGTCTATAAAAGCCGAAGATGGAAATCGTAGGTCAGTTATTGCTGGAATGTGAAAGCATGCAGCATTAAGAAGATTATCAAGTTGAAATAAATACGTATCGTTAGCACGCGCGGCGTTTTAAATAAATAACAGTGTACTCCAAATCGAGTGAACGTGACTTATAGTGTAAACAAATCCGAGGACCTTATCTTATCTTAAGTGTTATACAACGGTTATACATAAATTATAGTGTAAGTGTTTTTATTATTAGATTTAATTAGTTCGGTTAATTTAAAAGTATACATATTTCTATAATAAGTAAACGTAGTTTTAGTCGTTATAAATAAATTAGTTTTTAATAAATAGATATGTAACAATAGTGATAAAACAACAAAAAATAATAATTTAATTATTGCAAAACTAGTGATTACGCAATCCACATTTTAACAAGTAATTACACAAGCAAATCTGCATACATTAATCGTAACAACATATACATACAGTGTGTTAATTTGAAAACATCTACCAAAACGTTTTTATTTGCTAATTATTTCAAAACTATCAGTTGGAATGTCACTTTTTTAGTAGTTTGCAAGTTAAATTTTTGAAGTTACGATAGTCGGGAGTGTAGGTAGATGGAGGTGTGTCACTGACCATGTCAATTTGGTTCCCTCTCCGTATTGTCGAAACGGATTATTCTATTTTTTTATATTGTTTTCTGTTATAAATATATTGCCAATCTAAAGGTTTCAAATTGAATCTCTGCATATCTAAGTCGTTCGTATTTACGTTCCAATACCAATACAAATTAACAGGTAATAAAAAGAAGTTATTTGCGGTTTTTCTCCAGACATGCGATTAGCTTATGGCATATCCAAGCAATCTCTTAAAATTGCTGGCAGTAAAATAAAAATAGATGTATAATGACAAGTAAATTGCTAGTAATCATCTAATGATATTATAAACAGACTGCGTTAAGCTTATAAAAAAACTTTCATTCATAACATCCCAAATTATTCCTTAGAATTTGTGTTCATTGTGTATCCGTACATGTTTCAATTTATCGACTCAAAAGAGAAATACTTGGGAAGCATTTAACCAATTCCAAAAGAATAGACACGTGGAAGTAACTCCACTCGCTGTGATATGAGAAAATTAAATCGCGTCGGAAAATAAAACTGAATTGTTATCGAAGCGAAACTTTTAGAAGTAACACATACAAATCGAAGTTGTTTCACCCATTAACAACAAGGATGGTCTACGATACTCAAAATGCAGATCTAACCAGGCATAACGTTAGCACACGTGCTGTCTTTCCTAACGTCAAAAACGGAGACGAAAACCAGTAATATGCTACTTGCAAAATGACATTTACGACCTGGGACAAATTTTATACAGCACAAAAGCTATAGCAAAATTTTATGCTTTCAAATACTCGAGTATTAAATATTTTGCAGTTGGATGTATTTATGCTACTACGTACGCAGATAGCATGTAAGCTTACAGCAAGTTTGCTTTTAGCTTGCTTTTTTCTGAGCCAAGTTTGCAGTACACCGGCGTAAACGCATAAATACCGGCGCATGTCTTGTCATTTTTATAATAAAAGTCGTACTAAGATAAGAACGTCTTCCAGGTTTGGACCGTGTCATTGTTGTAACCAAAGTTGCCAACGTTTCACCCACCTTCGTAAGGAGCTTCATCAGGACGTGAGAGAAATCGAAGAATTCAAACATGCAACCGAAATCTCACTAAGAACTTCTCAAAAGTTAGGTAATCAACTTGTGAACCAACCCAGATTCTAAACCCTATAGAAGTGACTTAAGAAGAAATAGTCTCCGTATATAAAGAAGTATCGTCATAGCTAGTTAAGCTCGACTCTGATTGGGTTACGGTTATTAAGGTAGTAATGACCGGAAACCAAAGAGGGGATTTAAAACCATGATCACGAATGAAGTTATTTAGGTGTTTGATAACTTATATTATGCTTTCTCGGAATTTCCTGTTGAAAAAGAATTGAGATTTGGCACTCTCTGAAATGTTATCACAATCTATCTGGTGACCTGTAGTAAAATAATATTCAGCAACCGCAGACTTAAAAATATACTTTTTCCTATGCAACAATCATGTTCTGAAATGCGAGTAATGACGGAACGACCGGTTTCACCAATGTAGACTAAAACACATGTACAAGAAATTTAGTATACACCTTGAGAGGAAACTGTAGAAAATTTGTTCTTGGGAGAAGGAAAAATCTGAGAGATTTTGTCTGTCGAATTTGATACCATTCTTACAAAAAAGTTTCCTTATTTGATCTGTAACCTTATAAATGTAGGGTAAAAAAAGCTAATTTCGGATTGGATTTTGGAGTAGAAATGTCTTTAGGTAATCGAGTACGAGAATGTAGACGACAATTGATAACTGTATAAATATCTCGTTTCATATAAACATTGTTCACTAAGGTTCTACTAAGATGACGGAGTTCTGAGTCTAGCTTCTCAGGTTAGTACATAGAGAAAGCACGATGAACCAAAGATTCATCAACAAAACGTATCTGTGCAAGATGATGATGAGACAAAGCATGAAGGTATCTATCAGTATGGGTGGGTTTGCGATAAACAGAACGGCCCAGAAGTCCGTCGTGCTTACGAGTCACAAGAACGTCGAGAAATGGGAGAGAACCAATCCTTTCGATTTCCATGGTTTTAATATCTAAGTGTTGATTGTTAAGGTGGTCAAGAAATTTAGACAATTCGAGATGACAATGAGACCAAACAATAAACGTGTCGTCAACATATCTAAACCATACTTTAGGTTTTAATATTGATGATTCCAAAGCAACCGTTTCAAAGGATTCCATAAAAATGTTAGCTACAAGAAGTTATAGAGGAGAACCTATAGCAGCACCAGAAACCTGTTCGTAAAACTTGTTATTAAATTGGAAATAAGTGGAGGATAAACACTTATCATTAAGAGGATCTAAACTCAAGTCCTTGCCATGTTGAGACAGAATCTGTTCGATGATAATAAGCGAATCCTTAATGGGAACTTTAGTAAAACGTAAAGTGACATCAAAGCTAACAAGATCTTAGGGTTGAAGTTTTATAGTTTTTAAACGTTGAATAAAATGCTGAGAGTTGAGGATGTGCAAAAAAATTTTACCGGTAAAATCGCAAAAAATTTTGGACAAGAACTTAGCTAGCTTGTAGGTAGGAGATTGGATAGTACTGACGATAGGTCAAAAGGGAATATCTTGTATGTGAACTTTGGAAAGTCCGTATAGACGAGGTGGTTTAGAATCTGAAGGGGTAATTCGACGTTTAGTTTCAGGAAGTAGATTAGAAGATTTGATGATTTGGTTGACCTAACGTTCAATTCCCGAAGTGAGATTACGAGTTAGAAGAGCGTACTTCCTTAGACAAAATAAAATGGATTTTCGCAACATAATCAATTTGGTTCAAAACGACAATCGCGTCGCCTTTGTCGGCTGGAAGAACAATAATATCAGGGTTCTTACGAAGACTTTTTAGAGCTAACTCTGCCAACTAAGAAATGTTGGATTTAGGAATTTTAGATAAATTAAGAATTTTGCCAGTGTGAATACGAATGGGATCTGAAGGAAGATGTTTTATAAAAGACTGGACAGCGCATAAAATATCTTCTTTAGGAGTACGTTTGGGAGCAACAGCAAAATTCAAAACCCTTAGATAACACCGATTTCTGTTCTGAAGTGAGAACCAAGCTAGATAAATTGACAACCGTCTTTAAGTAGTTAGTAGTGGATGAGACTTTACGATTCTTGGATTGAAATAATTGAAAATTTTCACAAGTTGATTACACAACTTTTGAGAAGTTCTTAGTTAGATTTCGGTTGTTTGTTTGAGTTCGATTTCTATGACTCCCTGATGAGGTCCCTTACGAAAGTGGACAAAACGTTGGCAACTTCGGTCAAGACAATAAAATTGCAAGTTTTATAGTTGTCACGATAAGTTTGCTCGCAACATCACGTAATTGCTGTAGATAGGTGATAACATCAGCTGTAAGGATTCATTTTTTGTCTGTCAAACTCTCCAAACATTTTAGAAAGTTTTTACTCGAGAAAATCATCAGTTAAACCATAACAATAAATTATTGTCAATTTCTTGATATAGTTTGACAAAGAGGTAATTTAAAACAACTTGATTTGATTAAGTTAATTTATTTTTTTTGAGATCAAGTGAAAGGACATTTTAGCAACAACAATAAATCTCACTTTCTGTTGTCTACACCTTGTCTAAAATTCTCTTATTAATTACGTCGTAAACTTTCTATAAACTGATTTTAATTACAAACAATTAATTCCACAAAAGTATTGTTAAGAAAACAGTGATAATAGAAACCGACAATTGAAAATTATAACTTTGGGGAAAGTGTTTTAACTTTCCCGCTTTTTGAATTGCTCTAATTTTGATTAATTATGCACCAAACGAGATTTAATTGTGTAACAGTGATCTGGGTCACTGTCTTACGCAACATCGGTACTAATACTCGAGAAACAATATTTTTTTGATATCTATTTCTCATTAGTGAAAGTCGTATGTGACCTGTATTAAAACATTTAACAAAATTCGTACGCATTCACTTACAATAGTTCACAAGAGCAAAATCGTGAAAAGACAATGTTGGCGATTTTGGTACTTTGCGTTGTGATTTCTTGTATTAGTGGAGTAAGTCGTTGGTTGGTTGAAAATGTTCATTATTTAATTAATTAAAGGATCCTGTGCTTGTTCCATATTCTGACTATGTAAGACCGATCAAACTGCGACAGGCTGAGAAGGAGCAACAGCAAGATTTTACGAAGATTCCTGGATTACCAGGAGTCGATTACCCCATCTATCACAGCGTACCTGAAACGAGTTTCTCGTGTCATCATGTACCCGCTTTACCAGGAATGTACGCTAACGTCGAAACTGGATGTCAAGTAAGTGAAGCTTTAGTATTACGCTTTGTAAAATCTGTTAAAACAGGCTTATCACGTTTGTCATGACGGACGAGAAGGGCACCAAGGCGCTTCTTTCTTATGCACCAATGGTACTTTATTCAACCAAGCCGAATTTGCTTGTGATTGGTGGTATAACGTAAACTGTCACGATGCAATTAATTTGTACAGGTAGGTTGTGACTTCGTCACCGAAAAACAAAATTGACGTTTGTTTTTAGACTCAACTTGGATCCTCTCAAAAATCCCTATTTTCCAAAACCGAAACCTGAAGACCAATACGAAATAAACCATTGATACCTGTTGAATTGTTGTAAATAAATGTTTTTTAAACTGTAAAGTGTTTATTATGAACAAGCTTAATTTGTTTTGTTTCGTTTTTTATTATCCAGTTTTTACAAATTCATTAACCGGCTCCTCTTCACCAATTTTTATTATTGCAATCGTTTGCGCTAAACATGCGCCCTTCTGCTCATTTTTTAATTTTATTCAAGAGGTGATTTGTCTAGCGCCCCTGCACTGCAGTCTCCTTAGTCTTTTTGTGCACCTCCGTTTCATTACTCCTTCAATTCTGTTATATCAATGAAGTCTATAAACTTATTCCTAAGGGTTTTTTTAACTCATCGTCGGCTAGTTATGGTTTACCTAGAATGTTACGTGGTTTTTCTCGTAACTAAAAGAGCAACAACTAACTCAGTTGTTCCGGCGATAGAGTCGTAAGGTTTGTGGTGCCAAATTATAAATGTACGATTTTGTCATACATATTTAGGGTTGTTTGCTTTTAGCAACGACCGTAGGGAAAAAATGTAATTTCTAAGAGATCTTATGCACTAGCTCAAACTTCATATTCGTGCACTTTATGCAAAGAGCGACACTTTTTGAATCGTTGCCCATCCTTTCTGGCTTTATCTATCAAAGCTGGTTTTCACAAGGCAAGAGCCTTAAAAGTTGGTTTGGTGTATCTTCATCATGGCACCAAATCAAAGTGCACATCTACATTTAATTGTAAATTTTGTAACCAACGTCACAATACGTTACTATGTTATAAAAATGCAAGGCTTCCTAATCAAGATAAAGCCCAGCCATACTCAATTGAGTCAAGCATCTCTCACGCTCTTGTTCTTCGACTCGGATTGCTACCGACGTTTTTGTTTGCAATTTTTTTAGATCTTCAGAGGTCTTATTGGCCACTGTTCAAGTCAATGTCAACAGTAGCGGCAAGGTTCTTACTATTCGTGACCTGTTAGACCCAGGTTTTAAATCAAATTTCGACTGTTTAGTCGTGCCTACTATCAATGAGCAGCTCTTTCGAGTTTGTTTAGTAAGGATCTTTAGATCATTTTCGTCTCGCGGACAATAATTTTCACGAACTCGGAGATATCGATATTATACTTAGTTTTACCATATTTTGCAAAATGCTTTTACCCCAAAGTGTTTTTTAGGCACCTCACTGCCGACCTTGCAAGGCACATTATTAGGATGGGTTGTTGCAGATGATTTACCAACCAATTTTACTTCATTTTTAAATACTTCAGGTTGTGAAACTACGACGATATCATGTCATACCACTACCCATTACAATGATCTAGAGGTTTTGCGAAGATATATATATAAGTTTAACTTTATTTGTTGCCATTTGGCTTACAAATTTGATCGTGCTATACTACATAACATTTATATTTACATTTACATTCTATTTACTTTTTTTTTTAAATACATTTTCTTATCCCTTCTCTCCCCTTAACTTTTTTCTCCTGCTCCATACTTCCTCCATCCATTCCGCTCCTTTTCCGTTTTCATCTAAGATTTCCTCTATTTTCATCACCTCTTCTCTTAGTTCCCTGCATTTCTGTCTCATGTGGTTAAGGTCTTCCGTTTCTTCTCCACATAGCCTGCACATCTTTTCTGGTTCTTCT
The DNA here is from genome assembly GCA_035610365.1 of Aquatica leii. Classification (NCBI taxonomy): domain Eukaryota; kingdom Metazoa; phylum Arthropoda; class Insecta; order Coleoptera; family Lampyridae; genus Aquatica; species Aquatica leii. The sequence goes on from CM069438.1 coordinate 15,942,044, forward strand.
TTCCAATATTTGTTCCCTAACTCCTCGTTGCCACATCTGCACCTTTGCTACCATTTTTTCTTTTTGTTGCTTTTGTTCTCTCTATATTTTAAATATTCCGGCACTCCTTCACCCTTGATATCTTTATAATTCCTATTATATCTGCCCTCTTTTATCTTTGTCCATCTTTCTTGTTCTTCGATGTCTCTATCTCTCCTTATTATTTCTTCCCTTGTCCTTACCCCCTCTTCTCTTAATCTCTCCACTTCTTCACTCGCGTACCCGTTTCTTTTGTAATACTCTTCTCTGCCCTCCTGCCCATACTTCACTTTCCCTCCCTTTATCTCTTTCCAACATTCTTGCAGTATTTTGCAATCTGTTCTTTCCCTCATTTCTTCCTCGTATTTTATTGCTCTTTTTCCTGTCTCTACCCTTATTTTTTCTATCTGTACCTCCTCTCTCACAATATACCCCGGTGTATCCCTGTCCAATCCTAACACCCATCTCCAGTATTTTTCCTATAGCCCCTCTACCTCCCTCCACTCCTTCCAGCCCCATATTTCCGCTCCATACATTACCACCCCGTTTATTAATTTTTTAAACTACAATTTTCTTTTTTTTATATCCATCTTGAATACTCTTTCCCCCACACCCCAGACTTGTCGTATTAGCCTGTTTCCTTTCTTCACCCTCTCCTTTATGTGTTCTCCCTCTTTATTATCCTGTTTCATCGTGTAGCCCAGGTATGTAAATTCCTTCACTTGCACTTTCTCATCACTCCATCTCCACTCCTCTCTTTTTCTTTTCCCCCCTCCTTTTCTAAATATCATTATCTTTGTTTTCTCCGTGTTTACTTCCATTTCTTTTTTTTCATGTATTTTTCTAGCGTTTTCATCATCTCTTTTATTTCCTTTTCCTCCTTAGCCACCAGCACTATGTCATCCGTATACGCCAACGACCATACCTTAGCTTTCCCTACCACTATCCTTCCTGTCTGTTGTTCTCTCATTGTCTCTTCCAGATCCCCCGTATATACTGAGAACAGGCTTGGGCTCAGTGGACATCCCTGCCTCAACCCTCTCTTTGTGATGAATTTCTCGCTCTCTTCCCCATTCACTTTAACCCTGCTCCTCGTTTCTTCGTAGATTTCCTCTATTCTTTGTATTAATCTTTCATTGATTTTTTTTCTTTTCATATATTCCCACAGCTTTTCCCTATTCACTTTGTCAAAAGCAGCTTTTAGATCTACGAATAGTGCCACCATTTTCCCTCTTTTTTTTCTAGTTTTTTATTTGCTAAGTGTTTCAGTATATATATGTTGTCTATCGCCCTTCTTCCTTTTCTGAATCCCGCTTGTCCGTCTGGTACCAAACTTCTTTCCTCTATTTTTTTCTGTAGTCTTTCTTGCAGTATTGTCGCATATAATTTGGATGCCGTGAGCAATAATGTTACCCCTCTATAATTCTTGACTTTATTTTTTTTGCCTTTTTTATGGATTGGGCATATTATTCCCTCTCTCCATCTCTCTGGAAATCCTTCCCCTTTCCATATTTTGTTTAGTATTTCCGTCATCTTTTTTGCTACACTTTCTCCCCCGTATATCCACTCTTCTCCTTGTATCCCATCTTCTCCTGCCGCCATACCTTTTTTTATATTCTTTATCGCCTCTATTACTTCTTCTTCACTTATTCTATCCCTATCTCCTTCTTCCTGTCTTACTACCGCGTCTTTTCTTTTTCTTTTTTCTGCTTTTGTTGTTCCCCTCCCAACAGGTTCCGAAAATATATCTCCCATTCTTTAATTTGTATTCCCTTTGTCGTCATGTTTTTTTTCCTCTGTTTCTTTAGGTACTTCCATACATCTTCTTCCGTTTTTATTCCTTTAATCTGCTCTTCTTGTTTCTTTTTGTTTTCCTCCTTCTTTCTGTCACATGTTTTTTTGTATATTTTTCCTGCTTCTTTGTATTCTTCTTTTTCTTTCTTCCCTTTTTTCCACTGTCTTAATGGTCTTCTTGCATTTTTCTTTGCTTCCTTGCATTCCTTATCCCCCCATTTCTTCCATCCTCTTTTCTCCCCTTCCATTTTCTAAATCTGACTCTCTCTGTTGCTTTCTCCATCATCTCTCTCATTTCCTCTACACTTTCATGTAATTCCTTCCCTATCCATACCGTTTTCTATTCTCTCTTTATATCTTTTTATACCCTCTTCTGTCAACTTTTTTTAGTTATGTACTTCTCTTCTTCCTCTCTCTCTTTTCTTTTTCCTTTCCTTCCACTATCAATTCCAGTGGTTGGTGGTCTGACTCCACCCTTTCTCCCACCTTAAATGTCTTCGCCTTTCCTCTAGCCTCTTTATTAGTCATTACAAAATCTATTACTGATTCTCCCTTTCCTCATATCTACGTATATTCTTCTTCCTCTCTGTTCGCGTTCATTATTTCCCACCTCCTTGCATTGCACATTTTCAGCAATTTTTCTTCCTTTTTATTTATCATTTTGTCATTTATTTGTCTCTTTCCCGTCCCTTTTCTTTCTTGTATTCCCCCCTCTTCCCCTATTCTTGCGTTGAATCCCTCCTACTATTATCAATCCCTCTTCCCTCTCTTCTATCAACTCTTTTATGTTTTTCCTTGTCTCTTTCATTCTACTGCTATAAACCGTCACTACTTTTATTTTTGTTTTTCCCCACTGTATGTTCCTTTCTACAACTCCTCTTCTCTGTTGCACTTTCTCTTTCTTTTCCGGGCTCAACCATTTTTTCTTATTCCCTGCTATTATCCCCCCTTTGCTCTCCCTTTTTCTTTTCTCTTTCTGCATGTTGCACCACCCACTCGAATTCCTCCGGCAACTCTTTTTCCCACCACTCCCATTATTTTTCTTCCATCCATGTTTCCTGTAATCCCACTACATCCTGTTCCTTGATGTACTTCCAGAAATCATGTTCCTTGTTTTTTATTCTCGCTACGTTCCAAAACTACTCTCAGCTCACTCACCTCCCCCTGTGCTTCTTCCTTACTTTCTTTTTTTCTTCCTTCTTTTTCTTTTCCATTTCCATCTCTCACTATTCCTTTTCTTTGCCATTTCGTCAACTTTCTCTCTTTTACCACTCCCCTTTGCCCTTTAGTTTTTTGCTTTTTGGTTCCCCAATTTCTCTCCTCTTTCTCTGCTCAGTCCCCTATCCTTGTCGTTCCATATGTATCTGTCTCCGTCTATCTCCATTTTTCTGTACCCTACCCATACTTTTTTTCCTTCCGCTCTTTTTTCCACCGCTATGTTCATTATTTCTCTTTGCACTCTTCTTTCCTCCCATGTCAAATCGTGACTTATATATATTCTTGTATTCTTTAATTTCTTCTTCTCCGCCATTACCTTCTGTTTTTCCTCCCATCATCCGATTTCCGCCACCACCATCTCATTTTTCTTCTCTTTGTTTATTACTGTCACTTTTTCACCTCTACTTTTACATTTAATTTTTCTTCCAGCATCACTGCTAAATCTTTGTGGTTTTTCACTTCTCCACCCCTTTATCACAAAATTATTCTTTCTTTTCCATCTTTCCTCGTTTTCCGCTTTTTTCTCCAGTTTTTCTATTCTCTCCACCAATTTCTTTTTTTCTTTCTCCCTCTTCTTTTCTCTTTCTCCCATTTCTTTGATTTCTTGTCTTATTCCTTGCATATTTTCTTCCATCTGTTTCATCATTTCTCTCATTAATTCTTTTAACTCCTCCATTTCTTTCCTTCCTCCTTCTGTTCTTGAGGTTTTTCCTTCGCTCTCCACCGATATCTTTTTAATGTCTGTGATCTTATTGTTTTCTTTCCTCTTTCAAATATTTGTTGCCTTTCTTTTTCCTCTTCCTCTCTCTCTCTTTTATTCATCCCTTTCCCCCTTTTGTTATTACTTATTTATTTATTTTTTTTAAATTTAGTTATTTATTTAATTTTTTTTTCTTTATTAATTTTTTTAAATTTATTGTTATTATGATTTTTTCTAATTGTATTTAATTAACGCCCGCCACAAATATTAGAAAAAGTATATAAATAAAAGTTTGTACTTCACTGTTATCAAAAACGCGCGCTTGACCTTTAAACTAGTCCACGATATCCGCTCACATTCGCACACGTTATCTGAGCCACCTATATCTTCTTATCCATAATTTTAATGTACTTATTTACTACTCACATTAAAACTGTACTTCTAATCACTTTTTCAACTTCACAATCCTCAACACGCACACGTCAATTAATTGCTGTAAATCACTTTAAATTACACAAAACTCCGCACTACTAATAAACACGTCCTCACTCAACCACCTTCAAAACACGACCCCTGTATGCTGTTTGTTTTGCTTTCATTATTACAACGAAGTGTAATGGTGTAAGTGAAAGTAGTGTTTTCATGGCTGCTGTGAGCGTGGTTTTCATCGCTCCTGTTATCAGTAGACATGCTATTATCTGTACTTTGGCTAGCTTAGAAGCTGTGTTTTTCAGGTTAGTTGTTTCGCCCTATACAAGCACACCGTATGTGATGAAAGGTTTTATCGCCACAGTATATAACCATTTGGTCGTTTCAATCATCATGTGTACCCGACCATCCGCTCAGTTGTATTAAGAACCCTGATGACCTTCGTTGTAACTTTTTCTAGATAAGCGTTGAAAGTCAGTCTGGTATCAAAGTGAGTCTCAGATATTTGATTTCTTTTTTTATTGAAAGCGTGACTCTGTACATCGTAGGTAGTTTAATGTCATCCATTATCGGTCGTTTGGTAAATACGATTGCCGTCTTAGATGGTTTCACTGATAGAGCTTCTATTTGCATCGTTTTTCGTTTAGTGCACTCTGCATTATGTTTGATACAGTTGCCTCAACCTTCCCGTTTGTGATAATAGTGAGATTGCCAACGTATCCTAAAGCCTCCGTCTTTTGGTTTTTGTAGTAGCCCGTCCATGACGACGCACGATAGAAGAGGTAATAGCATCCCGCCTTGTAAACACTTGCTAGCCACTTTAGCAATTACAGTGCTACCGTACAAAGTAGCTGTTACAGTTTGATTCCTGAGCATTGAGTTGACCCAGTTTTGCAATACAGGTGCGATGCCTTTTTTTCCATTGTCCTTGCAATTGAGATGAAGGTAATATTGTCAAATGCTCCTTCAATAACTAGAAAAGCACCCCATACAATATAATTGTATCCGGCTCTGGATTTACATCCAATGTCTCGTCGACATGGCTTGTAGCATCCAGTTCTTTGCTGTCCTTAGTAGAGTCGGTCAGTGCCTGGAGAGTGATCCTCAAAAATTCTAGGCACTATTTGCCCATAAGACATGTTCACAGCAGCAATAGGTTTGTGTTTAGCTGCCGTGTCTACTGACCAAAGTCCCAGTGTTGGTTCTTGTCACGTCCCTATAGCTTAACCTAGAAAAATTGATTCGCGTGACAGTAGTATTGAAATACGCGCGAATTTTAGGCACACCTGCTAAGGTAAACAAGAAACATCGAAATTTCTGAACGTTTTATCTGTAATTAAGTTTTTGATCAGATGTCACAAATTCTATTTGATACCAATGATACTCTGTAGTATATAAAAGTGCCGCCTGCACCATAGACTTGACACTTTGAATTTTATTTTCAATTCTAGAACATTCTCTTTTAGACCCAGAACTTTACCAACTCTAATCGTAAGCGCGATTAGCTGTAAACACCGTTTTATTTTTTTGTTATTTGATTTTTCAATTAGATTTTTGGTTCTTCTTTTGTTTTTGGCGGAATTCTTAGTAAATTTGTTTAACCGTGAATAAAATATCTTTAATTACCGTACCCGTACATAGCTGATTAAACGTAATGGTTTTTCCAATACGCTGACAGTTAAAAAAATGTTCCACCACCGACAACAAGCGTAACAGAACTTCTTGGCGCTAGGGATCAGTATCAGATTTTTCCAGCAATCTTCAACAAGCGTTACGGTGTCTCCGTGGCGCTACTGGAAAGCGTTTATTGTTATTGTCATTACCAATTCATAACAATATTATCTTGATAGCATTGCAAAAAGCTCCGTATTATAACAATTCAAACTTCTATAACAATAACTTACATTTGTACTTCAGCTTTAATTATTCGCGTGATTGTTGATACTCAACCGTTATTCATGAAACCGTTGTGTTCGTAAGATCACTCTCGGATTTAATGTAAAGATCCCGAAAAGGATATCAATTCGAAAACCGGCAATATTAACCTAAACTAATTTTAATTTTTTTAAATACACGTGAAAAATCGTCTTGTTATAAGGAAATGATAAAGAAACATACAGAAGGCAATACGGGTGGCTCAATTACCGCCGCCGTATTATTTATTTATTTATACCATTCAACTTATTTTTATTTTTGTACATGCGTTTGCATTATAAACTTAGCACTTTAAATATTATATTCAATCCAAACCCTGTTGACTCTAATGACGAGATCAATCAACAGTAAATACCGTTTTATTTTTTTGCCATTTGATTTTTTGATATCCAATTAAATTTTTTAATTTTTAATTTGTTTTTCTAGAATTATTGTTTTGTTTTAGCCGTTAGTAAAAATATCTTTAGATACGGTACTTGTACATAGCATTTTTGATTAAAATTTTCCTTTTACTACCGACAAGAAGCGTAAAAGAACTCCTTGGCGGTAAGGATCGGTGTTACATTTTCCCTGAAATTTTTAAAAAACGTATGGATTTTTCTGTAGCTTTATTAAAAAGTGTTTACTCTTGTCGTTATCGCCCATTAATCACCCTGATGCTTACATAGCGTAACGGTCTCTCCGTGGCGCTATTGTCTGTAAGATCATGCCTTGATTTAATGTAAAAGCCTTTAACAGGGTATTAATTAGAAAACCGGCATTGTTAACCTAAAATAATTTTTACTTACAATTACCACCGTTTCAGTTGTTTATTCAACTTATAAAAATTAAAATGTTGTTTTAAGCGTACGTGACCAAAACAAAAAGCACTACCGACGATTCGTAGAAAGTGGTTCAATTACCGTCGCCGTTGTTATTTATTTAAAAATATAAATCATTAGGTTTTTTATTGTTGTTTTTGCACATGCGTTTTTTAACATTGACAATAAAACTTAAATTTGAACCTGACATAATTGCATTCTCCGACTGAACGTCACTCTAAAAGCCGCAGTAATTTAAACATGCAATCTAACCAGCGACATTTACGCTTCAGATTGTAAGATTTAAAATAATTAGAAACTGACTTTTCTAGAGTCTGACGGTACTACGAGCGACTTGGAAAGTTTGTTTGTGTACGGTCACCTTAAAATAAAATTTTGTATTTTTTATTTTTGAATTTTTTAGGGTAAGTATCTCTCTTTTTTGCGGATAGAAACTAATTTCTATTACATCATAACAGGTTCTTGGGAAACACGTATTATATTAGGCTTGTGATATTCTTAAGATACTTTACTTAACTTTGTCTTTATTCGAAACCGTTTAAAGAATGGGAAAAACGTAGACAAAGAGACCAATTTAATTTTGCACAGATTTCAATCTTTTAATTTTCATTTTAAGTGTTGGCTAAACCCATCGTCTAGATCTAGCCGACAAGAACTTGCAGTAAGTAATCATTATGCTTAATTTTTTTTTGTGTCGTTTTTGGTTTATTCAAAAGCGATATTTTTTGTGTTTACTCACATAATTATTCATATAACTGAAATCAGTCCGGTTTTGAAATTTTTTATCGGAAAAAAATTAAAACGGAAACATTTTAAGATTTTTTTTATTAAATTATACAAATTCGATAGGAGTATTTCTGAAGCTAGAGTCGATTGGTTTAAGAAAAAGAATATGGAGGAACAGCTTTTGTTTTTAGAAAATATAATCCATACCTAAAACAAGTTAGTGCCAACCTAATAGTATAACAATCTATAGTAATTTTATTACCAAGACACGTTACTCAGCAAACATTTTTCAACAGCCATTTGCCAATCATTTGTCTGTATTGCTCTATCCACTTTCAAAAGGTTTTTGGAACAGTCTAACACTCTATAAAAGTATGTGTGGTATATTTAGAACGTGCTGTAAGTATACGTACTCGTAAGTATCTTCTTGTCCCATGTATACTTCCGTAGGTATAATACACATATCCAATTTTTGCACATCTACATGTGCGCATCGGTATGATTTAAACGCGCGTTTATTTCTTATGGTTTCGGCAAAGTAATAATAAGCACGACCGTGGTTGCACTCAAGACTATTTGTAACAGTCCCTAAAACAATCCAACTAGTTAAAATTTTTACAAAATATAATCTTACATATATCAGACAACTCTGGACATCCAGGTTGGAATCTTCCACCGTTAGGGTAAAAATCTAAGTGTCCTTGAGGTTGTGATAAACTGAGTAGGCGCATGTTTGTGTGTATCACATCAACTAATTTGGCATCACTGGGATCTAGACGGTAAATAGCAGGTACGTCATTGTAACCAGGGCCTGCTGGATCAAGACCTTAAAAAACAAAATTTTTGATGGGTTTAAGTATTGGTTTTGGCGAGTACCAGTAATGCGATGTATTTTTCCCGCTTTAATTTTATCAGCACCCATTGCAGCTACATGCGCACCTAAACTATGCCCAATTACGTGAATATTTTCAAGGTCAACGCCTTCTTCTACCAAATAATTAATAAACGCGCCTAAATACGCTCCAGCAATTTGAGCACCTCGCATAGCAGTAAAATACTCAAACTCGCACAACACTGACCAGTCCATGCCAATAACATTATAATCTCCAGTTTCTAAATAAGCTACAAAAGCCACATATAGAAGTTACTAAAGTTTAAAGTTACTCACCGTTTTTACTCATCTGAAAGACGGTTTCTTTGATGCTGCTGATGAACCCGTGTATAATTATCTTAGTCGGACGACTGTAATTAAAATAAGAGCTAACAAAGTTTTCGTGTGCGTTCATCTTCAGGTTGTATGGTGGATTGTTCCTAAAACTTTTCTTTAGCTTGTTTAACGCAAGTTGCTTTTTTACCTGGTAAAAAGAATAAATTGCACGTTTGGTCCATACGGATCTAAGTAAGTCTCGTTCACCACGTAAAGAGGATCGGACACGACGTTTGTTTTAGAATTGTCCTTGTTTACTGTTAGAACAAAAATTGTAAAATCATGGAAAAAAAACGCGAAAAATAATTTTGTATCCACAAACGAGCTTTACCTTCAAAATACTCGCTCCAATTTACGCTAGCGATAGATTCTTTCAACCTGGACATATTTAATATCGGGTTTGAAGAAAAAGCAGTTGCGGATTCAAAATTACCTTGAGGATTTGCTGAAAAAAAAAACACGTTCTGATTAAAAATCTTAACTAAACATCCAAATTTTTGGTAATGGTTTCTTATTGCAATTAATTGTTTAATATTGGAGTGATATATGCATTGTAGTATTTCCAGTGCTGACAAGTTTTTTGAAAACGTAGCAACTAGTTTCTGCTACAATTGCTTCAAATTAATTGTTTTTTTAGTCGATTAAACACACAAAAACTAAATTTAAAGGTAAAACCACATTTTTACAAAACAAATTTAAAAAAAAACGTACCATAGACAAAAAAAATAATTAAAAAAAAAATAAAAACTTACACATACTAACTATAAACATAAAACTAGTCACTAATAATGTGTTAAAAAATATAATAGTTGGAGTCAAAACGACCATCTTTAATTCGAATCAAATCGAAAACTGATTTTACCAACGATGACTTGCTACGTTTTTGTACATCAAATGCTCATTCTTGCATACTTCCTTTCAGCTCCCATTAAATGATTGTATCTCTTCATATTTTTATATTGTGTTTACAATAATTCTAGTTTGTTCTAAATTACTATAATGTTTATATAATTTTTTTTGTTGTGATATTTTTATATCCTGCAATTTATTACTTTCACTGGGTGAAAACGTGCAATAAACTGCAACGCAAACATGCAAATGTTATCGAGATGTTGTTGGTTTAAACTCATTTGCAAACTTTTATGAAAAATATAAATATTTACTTATCAGAGACATCATTAGCGAAAATATGCACTAAAAAAATTTTAAAATATGCATTTGTAAAACAACCAAATAAATGGTTTTTTCTATATGTTTTTGTTGTAAAAACTACGTATACAAAAAACGCAATTATTTATCTAAATACTAAAATAAGTAAGTTTAACTTTATTCATTGCCATTTGGCTTACAAATTTGGTCGTGTTGTCTATACATATATATTACATTTTCTTATCCCTTCTCCCCCCTTAACTTTTTCCTCCTGCTCCATACTTCCTCCATCCATTCCGCTCCTTTTCCGTTTTCATCTAAGATATCCACTGTTTTCATCACCTCTTCTCTTAGTTTCCTGCATCTCTTTCTCATGTGGTTCAGATTTTCCGTTTCTTCACCACATAGCCTGCACAACTTTTCTGGTTCTTCCTTCCAATATTTGTTCCCTAACTCCTCGTTGCCACATCTGAACCTTGCCACAATTTTTTTCCTTTTGTTGCTTTTAATCTCACTGTCTTTTAAATATTCCGGCACCCCTTCTCCCTTGATATCTTTATAATTCCTATTATATCTGCTCTCTTTTATCTTTGTCCATCTTTCTTGTTTTTCGATGTCTCTATCTCTCCTTATTATTTCTTCTCTTGTCCCTACCCCCTCTTCTCTTAATCTCTCCACTTCTTCACTCGCGTACCCGTTTCTTTTATAATACTCTTCTCTGCCCTCCTGCCCGTACTTCACTTTCCCTACCTTTATCTCTTTCCAACATTCTTGCAGAATTTTGCAATCTGTTCTTCCCCTCATTTCTTCCTCGTATTTTATTGCTTTTTTTCCTGTCTCAATCCTTATTTTTCTATCTGAACCTCCTCTCTCACAATATACCCCGGTGTAGCCCTGTCCAATCCTTACACCCATCTTCAGTCTTTTTCCTGTAGCCCCTCTACCCCCCTCCTCCCCTTCCAGCCCCATATTTCCGCGCCATACATTCCCACCCCCTTTATTAATTTTTCGAACAGCAATTTTCTTTTTTTTTATATCCATCTTGAATATTCTTTCCCCCACACCCCATAGTTGTCCTATTAGCCTGTTTCCTTTCTTCACCCTTTCCTTTATGTGTTCTCCCTCTTTATTATCCTGTTTCATCGTGTAGCCCAGGTATGTAAATTCCTTCACTTGTTGCACTTTCTCATCACTCCATCTCCACTCCTCTCTTTTTCTTTTCCCCCTCCTTTTCTAAATATCATTATCTTTGTTTTCTCCGTGTTTACTTCCAATTCTTTTTTTTTTCATATATTTTTCTAGCGTTTTCATCATCTCTTTCATTTCCTTTTCCTCCTTAGCCACCAGCACTATGTCATCCGCATACGCCAACGACCATACCTTAGCTTTCCCTACCACTATCCCTCCGGTCTGTTGTCCTCTCATTGTCTCTTCCAGATCTCCCGTATATACCGAGAACAGGCTTGGGCTCAGTAGACATCCCTGCCTCAACCCTCTCTTTGTTATGAATTTCTCACTCTCTTCCCCATTCACTTTAACCCTGCTTCTCGTTTCTTCGTATATTTCCTCTATTCTTTGTATTAATCTTTCATTGACTTTTTTCTTTTCATATATTCCCACAGCTTTACCCTATTCACTTTGTCAAAAGCAGCTTTTAGGTCTACGAATAGTGCTACCATTTTCCCTCTTTTTTTTCTAGTTCTTAATTTGCTAAGTGTTTCATTATATATATGTTGTCTATCGCCCTTCTTCCTTTTCTGAATCCCGCTTGTCCGTCTGGTACCAAACTTCTTTCCTCTATTTCCTTCTGTAATCTTTCTTGCAGTATTGTCGCGTACAATTTGTATGCCGAGCTCAGTAATGTTACCCCTCTATAATTCTCGACTTTCTTTTTCGCCTTTTTATGTATTGGGCATATTATTCCCTCTCTCCATCTCTCTCGGAATCCTTCCCCTTTCCATATTTTCTTTATTTTTTCAGTCATCCTTTTTGCTACATTTTCTCCCCCCTGTATATCCACTCTTCTCCTTGTATCCCATCTTCTCCTGTCGCCTTTCCTTTTTTATATTCTTTATCGCCTCTATTACTTCTTCCTCCCTTATTCTATCCCTATCTCCTTCTTCTTGTCTTACTACCGCGTCTTTCCTTTTTTCTTTTTCCTGCTTTTGTTCTTCTCCTCTCAACAGGTTCCGAAAATATATCTCCCATTCTTTAATTTTTATTCCCTTTGTCGTCCTGTTTTTTTCCTCTGCTTCTTTAGGTACTTCCATACATCTTCTTTCGTTTTTATTCCTTTAATCTGCTCCTCTTGTTTCTTTTTGTTTTCCTCCTTCTTTCTATCGCATGTTTTTTTGTATATTTTTACTGCTTCTTTATATTCTTCTTTTTCTTTCTTCCCTTTTTTGCACTGTCTTAATGCTCTTCTTGCCTTTTTCTTTGCTTCCTTGCATTCCTTATCCCACCATTTCTTCCATCCTGTTTTCTCCCCCTTCCATTTTCTAAATCTGACTCTCTCTGTTGCTTTCTCCATCATCTCTCTCATTTCCTCTACACTTTCTTGTACTTCCTTCCCTATCCATACCGTTATCCCTATTCTCTCTTTATATCTTTTTATACTCTCTTCTGTCCACTTTTTTTTAGTTATGTACTTCTCCTCTTCCTCTCTCTATTCTCTTTCCCTTCCTTCCATTGTCAATTCCAGTGGTTGATGGTCTGACTCTACTCTTTCTCCCACCTTAAATGTCTTTACCTTTTCTGCGGCCTCTTCATTTGTCATTACAAAATCTATTATTGATTCTCCCCTTCCTCCTATGTACGTAAATTCCCCCTTTCCATCCTCTTCTCTGTTCCCGTTCATTATTTCCCACCCTTTTTCGTTGCACAATTCCAGCAGTTCCTCTCCCTCTTTATTTATCCCCTTGTCCTTTGTTTGTCTCTTTCCCGTCCCTTTTCTTTCTTGTATTCCCCCCTCTTTCCCTATTTTTGCGTTGAAGTCCCCTCCTACTATTATCAATCTCTCTTCCCTCTCTTCTATCATCTCTTCTAAGTTTTTCCTTGTCTCTTTCATTCTACTGCTATAAACCGTCACCACTTTTATTTTTGTTTTTCCCCACTGCATGTTCCTTTCTACAACTCCTCTTCTCTGTTGCACTTTCTCCTTCTTTTCCTGGTTCAACCATTTTTTCTTATTCCCGTTATTATACCCCCTTTGCTCTCCCTTTTTCTTTTCTCTTTCTGCATATTGCACCACCCACTCAAATTCCTCTGGCAACTCTTTTTCCCACCACTCCCATTCTTTTTCTTCCATCCATGTTTTCTGTAATCCCACTACATCCTGTTCCTTGATGTACTTCCAGAAATCATGTTCTTTGTTTTTTATTCCTTCTACGTTCCAAAACAATACTCTCAGCTCATTCACCTCCCCCCGTGCTTCTTCCTTACTTTCTTTTTTTCTCCCTTCTTTTTCTTTTCCATTTCCATCTCTCATTATTCTTTTTCTTTGCCGTTTCGTCAACAAATACTAAAATAATACGTGGCCGTTTATTCTTTAACATTAGGCAGAAAATGTGCGTTCCACTTCACAAGATGTCAATAGAAAAAATTTAAAGTTATTTATTAAGCAAGTTTTTGATAACCTTATTGCTTTTGGTTTCTTTTATGATACCGTGTAGATTTTTTTAAAAATGTTATTAATGCTTGAAAAAGTGTAATTTTATTGCCTACAGAGTTTGTTACATGACTTTTTACCCGCAACTTAAAGGCAGGCGACTAGCTCAATATAATTCGGCAAAAGGGTTGCAGGTCTCGGTGTGCTAATCATAAAGTAATTTTAAAAAGCGACAAAACGGTGGGAAATTATTAATGGCAGATACCGTTTAAATCTGTACAACATTGAAAGAGAACAAATGACAAAACATAGGTTGTAGCAACAAATATATGTTTAAAAAGACGCCAAAACGGTGAAAGTTTAGTATGGGATATACCGTTTAAATCTACTCAAAGCTATAAAAGAACAAATGACAAAACAGAAGATGTAACAAGTATATTTGTTTTGTAACACTGCAAGTGTGTAATTGTTTCTTTTAGGGTTTATGACATGAATTAAACAAATACAAACTAAAATTACAAGTCGCCAAACTTATACGTAACAAATATTTATCGATTTATCTTAATTTGTGAACATTATGCCGTCGCTTGCAAAACATAAGAAATTGAAATAATAATTTTAATACGTCTATAATTAAATGGTGAACAAATAGATATTTAAATTGTCTGACCTTATCTTGCTGCTTCTCTTGCATCAACGCACTTTTTAAATTAATCGTTACTACTGCAAATGTTTTTTTCAATTTATTGTATCGACTAATCGCGAGTTAACGACTGTTTTGGAGGGTAAAGCTGTGTGCATCCAAAAACAATCTTTAAAGTCTCTCGCGTCTGCCGAGTAATTCTAAACGCACAGCAGAGGGAGTAGGTTAAAAGCCTTTGGACGAATCCTAAGTTCCAGGTAGAAAACGTGTGGGGTCACCTGGGCGCGTCTCCAGGTGGCGGATAGGGAAACGCCCTTGAAAGGCCGATGTGCTTCTTTTGGGTAGGAGAGTTAAAATCTTCCCGCGGACTAACAGGCTTGCACCGGGTTCTAGGGTCTGAACAGCCTCAGAGTGCTGCAAATTTGAAGCGGAGAAGTGGCGTCTCCGATGTGCCCTAGCTAGATGTGTCTTTGTTTTCAACTATGGAGCAGATCTCTTATCTGTTTTCTGTACTGTCAGGTCTTCCTTGACCAAATCTTCCCATCTTCAGACCCCGACGCTATTAGGTTACCTAAGGCTAGGGGTCTATTCATTTACTCTTCCCATATATTCTAATCTCATTAAAAAACGTCACTCTTGTGACAAAAAAAAGAAAAGAAAAAAATTTTAAAAAAAGTAATAAACCGGACTGCTCTTACGTTGACGACGATCTGAGGCACATTGATAAACCTCTTACGGTGCAGGGGAGGGATACCCCAGTACCGGTCGGGGATGAGGGTGGGCGTGCGGGTTCCCTCCGACCGTCAGCCAGAGGCCGTACAGCCGCCCAGGTAGGGAACCACGCCGGGCAGCAGGCGACAGATAGTGGAACGGATGATAAGGCGGGCGCAAGTACCGAATAAGAACGAGAAAGGTCGAAGTCACCTGCAGTGGCAATCATAGCAGAGGAACGTACAGAACCGCAGACCGGGACGGAGCAGACGCAAACGCCAGGATGGAACCCAGCGTACGACAGAAAGGCCACGGGAGCGCCATGGAACAGCGAGCCCATAGTCGAGACCGCTAGCCGGGAAGAGGTGCCCACGGACATCGGCCAAGGTCAACGCGAGCAGGAAAGCCAGACGGATGGGGAAGCCGTGGTAACAATGACATCAAGCGACGACAACCACACATAAGTAAGTGATCCAAGAAAAAAAGAGGGGGCAACCAGAGCTCCCCCTTATCTACCATGTGCGATAAAGAGGGGGTCAAGAGCGGGCCAAGAGAACGCAAGATAGTAGATGAAAACAAACAAAGTAAAGGAAAGGAGGAGAAAGAGCCGAGTGATTCAATAAAGGTTATGAGGGACCTGATAGCAAAGATGGTAGAGATTAAAACTAATAACAAGAGCGTGCACAAGCAGCTAAAGAAAGGTATTGATGTATTGCATAACATGATAAGAAGAGGCAAACAGTTAGATCCATAGGGTCAAAAGGGAGTAAAACGGTATTCATTATGGGAATAGATGAGACGGCGACGGAAAAAGAAATAACGGAAAGCACGATTAGAAACGGAAACGTCCGGTATGAGCAACTGCTCAAGCTGAAAGACAGGAGGACTAATAAGGATGCCTACTAAACGGTATCAATAAGTATGGAGAAAGGAGATGCGACAAGGGTAATCGAAGAGCGATACATAAGAATAGGCATAAACAGGTGCAAAATAAGGGAGAAAATGGAAGTTAAAAGATGCTACAGGTACTGGAAATATAGACATATAGCGAAAGAATGTGATGGAGAAGACAGAAGCAAGAAGTGCACTAGATGCGCCTAAGAAGGGCACAAATGGAACGAGTGCAAGGACAACGATTTATACTGCCCAATATGTGTGAAGCAAGGACACTATGCAGGCAGCGGTACATGTGATGACTTCAGGGAAGCTCTGAATGCGGCAAGACACAACCGGTAAAATAGCTAAGACATTACAAATAAACGTAAATAGAGGTAGAACAAGAACAGATATGGCGGAGGCCTACACAGCCAGAAAAGGCTGCATTTTATAGCTATCAGCGAACCGAACGTCAAAATTAGGCCAAGGCGAAGCTATTACTCCAACAATAGCAAGTCCGTAGCTATAGTAAATTCTAGTCAGGCCAATGCTGTGATAAACTTTGTTAATGGAACTTGTTTTGTTAGTGTAGAAACTGAAGTGTTTGTTTTATACTCGGTACATGTGAGCCCAAACTGTAGTCTAGTAGTTTGGAAAATGTCTCAACGAGCTCGGCGAGGCCCTAAGAAAGAATAATAAAAATAAAGAACGAATAGTGTGTGGAGACTTCAATGCTAAACACTCCTGCTAGGGGGGAAAACAAGACAAATGCCAGAGGATACCTATTACTCGAGTTTGCCAATTCAGCGGATCTGAATATAATCAACGACGGGGTAGCTCCTACATTAGTGAGAAAAAACGGAGTATCATATATAGATGTCACCATGGTATCTGAAAGACTGGCAACCTTGAGACGGCCCTGGCAGGTGCAAGATGACGAGACATATAGCGACTATAGGTACGTTACGTTTAAAATGGGAGGAGGGAAAGAAAAAAAGCAAAACCCTTGGGTGAGAGAAAACATTGCTCCAGCCAAGCTAGTGGAGTATTTCGACACACTCTCGTCTAATGTAGCAGGGGAACGCAATAAAATTCGGAAGTGCGGAGAAAACCTGTATCAGGCATATATAAAGACAACTCCCAAAGTTGAAGGGGACACACATGGTAAACTGCCTTACTGGTGGAACGATAATATTCAAAGTTTAATAAAAAATACCAGAAGCAGGAGAACACAATATCAGAGAATCACCGGCAATCAAGAGCTAACAGAGGAACTGAAAAGCAGGTACGCGATGGCAAAAAAGAAACCTCTATAATAAGAGAAAAAGAAAATAAGTGGAAGGAGCTGTGCGACAAGCTAGAATGCGATATCTTTGGAGACGCCTATAGAATTATACGAGCTCAGCTAAAATACACAAACCCGAAGACATCCATAAACAACGATAGAAGGAAAGAAGTAATAAGGGAACTCTTCATAGAGAGAGACCTGACAACATACGAACCTAGGGCGAACATGGCCGCGGGGGGGGGCAAGAATGCCCATCCATAACCACGCAAGAGCTGCTCAACGTAGTTAACAAACTCAAAGCCGATAAGGCACCTGGCCCAAATGGCATACTGCGAAAACTTGTAAAGGCAGTGGGGAAAGCGCGCCCTGAGTTTCTCAGGAAACTGTTAAACTCATGCTTACAAAGAAATGAGTTCCCGGCGGAGTGGAAAATAGCAAAGCTAATTTTAATAGAAAAACCCAGGAAAGAAACCCAGGAACAAGCGAGCTACCGGCCAATCTGTCTGATAAGCGTAATGGGGAAGCTCTATGAAAATATAATAAATGACAGGTTTTGGAAAGAAATACAAGGCAAGGGAGGTTTCCATAAAAACCAGTATGGATTTAAGAAAGGAAGCAGTACGGTGTACGCGATGGAACAAATAGTGGATCTAGCGAAAAAACATAAGAAGGATGGTAGGGGGTGGTGCTCGTTGGTATTGTTGGATGTCATCACTAAGCCTATTTGTCCGAAAAAAAGATAAAGATAGGCAAGGAGGACAGCATCGAAGTAGCAGCAGGGGTACCTCAAGGCTCCGTACTAGGACCCACCTTGTGGAACCTCTTATATGACGATGTTATGGCCATAAACGTAGAAGAACACGTGTACATAATATGCTACGCGGATGACCTCGCAATTATGGCACCCTCAAAGGAACCGATGGGAAAATTAAAGAGGGAAGACGCCCTCCACGCAGTAAACATTTGGATGAAGGAAAATAAACTGGAGCTAGCACTGAGGAAAACCACCGCCATTATCTTCAATTTATCAAGAAAAACTAAAGATATCACCTTCGAAATGGACGGACATACTATAAGACCAAGCTCACGTTTGCGAGACATGTAGATAAGGTTACGGTGAAAGCCTGCAGAACAATGAAAGTCCTAAACGTAATCTTACCAAACGTTAAGGGACCCGGGACCAAGCAGAGATGGGTATTGCAGAAAGCCATGCAATCGATCGTCTTGTATGCGGCGCCAGCCTGGCACGAAGCCATGGAAATCATCAGGGCCAGAGAACTGATAATTAGATGCCAGAGAACGATGGCCGTAAGTGTGTGCAGCGCCTACAGAACGGCCTCGACCGCTGCTATTTTAGTAATAGGGGGACTCTGCCTGATGGACCTCGTGATACAAGAGAGGGTGGAGATCCAGGAAGAAGGTGGAAAAATTCGACGCAGGAAAGACAGGAGATCGTAACCAGGATAAGGGAGCGCACGGTAAATAGGTGACAGGACGAGTGGAGCAGAGGCACTGTAGCAAGATGGACAGCCCGCTTGATACCCGACATCAAGCCGTGGATCACGAGAAAACACGGAAGAACAAATTATAATATGACACAGATTCTGACAGGGCACGGGTGTTTTGGCTCATACTTCAAGAGGATAGGAAAACAGCGCTCAAGCAAATGCTGGTCCTGCGAACAAGAAGACGGACCAGAACATACAATGTTTAAGTGTGGAAGGTGGGAAGGACTTCGCACCAGAGCAGAAATCGAAGTGGGCGAGAAGCTAACGCCAGGAAACATCATAAGAATTATGATAAAAAAGAAAAAGAACTGGAAAATAATAGAGATGCTGATAAACAAGATTTTGAGCAGCAAAGAAAAGTATGAGAAAGAGAGAAAATGAATGAAAGGCAGGAAAGATCCGGTGCGGATGAAGTTATACCCTTTTTAGGGTGGTCCCGTTCGTACCAGGATGAAATACAAGAAGAAGGAGTTTAGTGGGTGCAAGCCCCACACCATCCTTGCCATTGATTCTAGGCGAGGGTGTGCGTTAGGAATTCCCTAATTCCTTGAAAAAAAAACAAAAGTAGAAAACGTGAGACTTGGTAAGACTTCCTACGTGATTCCTAAAACTTTATTATGTTGAACGTGATAGGGGAGAAGAAAGCTGCAACACTGTGGCTCCGTAACACTTCACGGCGGGTACGGTTGTGGGAACTGTTCTGGTCATGTTTTAGACAGTTTCAACACCGCATGCGGTCCTGGAGGATAAAACTTATACGGGATTCACAAGTGTTGTATTCCTAAAAAATCTGCCAACGGGCTCTGGCAGACTCGACTGTCTTTTCTCGACTAAACTGATTTCCTGGATCCGGAATTTTTAGAAATCTACGGTGAAGGGAGACAAGAAACAGATGGAAAATGAAGAAACCTTAGAAAAAGAGCACAAAACCATAGAGAACGTCAAACCGTCAACATCAAAGGAGGTCATTAAGAACTCAAGCCGAGGGCAACCAAGACAAACGCAAGCAGCAATTTAAAACCTGAAGAGAAAGTGGAAAAATAGTCAAGGATATTAACTGCCTCACTGTAGGCCAAACAAAAACCAAGTTAAGTGGGGCTGCAGCCAAAAGGTATAAGTATCTACTTAGTAGTGGGTATGGCAAAACTGAAGCAAAGAAACTAGCTCAGCTTCCGATAGCAGAATTCCTAGCACCAAAGAAGTATAAGGCTTCAGTCAAAAACCACGCTCCCAGGATGAAAGTCCGATAGAGATAAAGAAATCAAAACCCAATCAAAGAAGAACTAACAAACCTGTACAAAACCTAGAAAAAAGGAGACAAAAAAGTGTCTCATATCAAATTTTTTTGTAAGGCACCAGAATAGCTGTCTTAGTCAGAAAGTATCCAACGGAACTACTTACGACTGAACAAATAGATTTAGTTGGCTCGGACATCTCATTCATTGTGGAGGAAAGGCGAAATAAGACGACTAAGTCTATGTTCCTCAGTTCCGTTTACAAGGCAGGATACATAATGATTTTATGTAAAGATGAAGCCATAGTTAAGTAGCTTAAGGTGGTGCTATTTGATCTCCACCCGTAGGAAAGAGTCGGAAATTTCCCAAGGAAGAGTTTTCGTGAGATATTTTCCCAATGCCGCAGAACTGCCAGCAAAGAGAATCCTACATAGGATCCAAAGATAAAATGTGAGGGTATATATCACCCCATAGAAGGTAACGAAAAAAGAGGCGGGGGGCACATCGGCGCTTCTAATTCTCTCTATAGACTCTAATTCGGCTTCAGCAGTAGAAGCTCAGAAAGGAGCTTTAAGTTTTGGCTTCAAGGAGGTAGCGGTTAAAATCCGGAAACCTCATGAACCGCCTACGGAAAAAGAAAAAGATACCTCTTCAATGGAGGGGACGGAAATTGATTTAGGTCCCTCAACCTTAGAACTTTACTTCAAATTACATGGAATGTGTACAGGTGAACCTCCATCAAACAAATGCAGCATCTACTTGCCGAAGGTTCTCCCTGGGCACACAACTGATAGGTTTAATGCAAGAAGAACTGAAGAAACTGCAAAAAAAGCCAGGAATAAGTTTAACAGAGCGAAAAAAAGTTAAAACTGGGAAGGGTATCAAAAAGCCTTTACGGAATTTAACAAAAAACTTCGCAAAGCCAAAAGAAGCTCATGAAGAACTTTCTGTGAGAACATTGAGGAAGTACTTGAGGTTAGCAGAGTACACAAGACTCTCTCAAGAGAATTACATGAGAGCATTGATGCACTCAAAACGAGTGACGGAACAACAACAACGATCTTTAAAAACATCTTAGAAAGTTTGATGGCAACACACTTCTCAGGCTGAATAGTATCAAAGAACTGAACTGAGGATAAAAGGGGACACATAAAAAGAAGAGCAAAAATTAAGATGGACCTTTTTCTTACAAAAACAATTGTGACGCCTAAAAGAATTAAGTGGGCCATAAGGACCTTCAAACCTTTTAAGGCTCCATGCCTGGACGAAGTGTTTCTTGCACTCATTCAACATGGGGTGGACATTCTGCTATCACCACTGGTCCATATATTTCGAGCCAGTCTGCTATACTGGTATATTCTTCAACTATGGAGAAAAGTAAGATTCTCTAGAGACTACAAAATCACATCGACCGATAAGCGTATCGTCATTTTTGCTCAAAATGATAGAGAAACTGGTCGATCTGTAACTTAGAATGGAGGTAATAAAAAATGATCCTCTACATAAAAACCAATTTGTCTATCAGAGAAGAAAATCATATATTACATTACATCGTTAAATGTATAGAAGGAGCAATTGAATCCAAGGATGTCGCATTAGGTGTCTTTATAGGCATAGAAGGTGCCTTTGATGACGCTGCTTACAAATCAATGGTAAAATCTCTCAGCAAAAAAGGAACAAACAAATGCATTACCAAATGAGTAAAACATCTACTGGATGTCAGAGAAGTATCAGCAAACCTAGGCTCTGCAATGCATGCAGTGGAAACAACACGAAGATGTCTACAAGGAGGAGCTCTGTAGTAGTAGATGAGCTACTTTAAGATCTGAGCAAGGTGGAACCCATTTGGATATGCTAACGACATAACCATAATAGTAAGCCGTCAAACATAAAACAATAGGAAAAGTTATGCAATCAACCGTAAACTTAACTAAGAGGTGGTACCAAAAAGAGGAATTGTATCTCAACCCAAATAAGACCACAGTGGTCCCATTTATCAAAATATAAAAATTAATGGGACAGAACTACCCTTCTCAACGAAAGTTAAATACCTGCAGGTGAAACCAGATCAAAAACTGAACTCGAAAAGTCTCCCGACAAAAACGACTGACAGAAACATTAAAGCACTGTGGCCATGTCGACAAATGGTCAGCAAAACATGAGGACTGAACCCAGAAGCGATCAGCTGGACTTACAAACAGGTAATCAGACCTAGAATTCTATATGCAGCTGTTATCTGGTGGAAGAAAATAGACCAGAAAACGACAATCACCAAGCTAGCAAAGGTGCAAAGGTTATTAGCGTTCCTTAACACTATAGGTACCACAACAACGACACCCACAGCAAAAATAAAGAACCTATTAAGAATCGTTTCCCTGCAAGTGACAATTAAAGAGGAAGCCATAAAACAGGTCTTAAAACATTATGAAGCATATAATTACAAAGAAGGTAATCTCAAAGGACACTTGGAAATTCTTACCAAGTCTACCACAATGATGACAATGGCCAAAATGACTGATGCCATGCAAACAAAAATGGTCTGTGACCATAAATACAAAGTCACTATTCCACTGACGAAACGAAAACGGAGAGCGATGTGGGCTCAGAAGTGGTGGGACCAAAATTCAAGAGTCACTCTTCCCTCGCTAGAAACTCCACCGTATTCCAAGCAGAAGTACGCGCTATACACATGGCAGTGGAAAAACTGATCAACAGGGGCAAATGCAATTAAAGGATATACATTTTGACAGATAGTCATGCATCATTAAAAGCACTCAGTAGTAACAGTTTCAAATCACGGATGCTTTACAAAACCCATCGATCTCTAAACCAACTGGTAGATAAGAACAAAGTTGAGCTTGTCAGGGTACCAGAACATGACGGAGTAAACGGTAATAAGAAAGTAGATAAACAAGCTAAACTAGGAGCAGCCAAACACTTTATTGGATCAATTTTCTCATTCGTTCAGAGGGACTTCTAGGAACTTATAGAGAACTGGGCAAACAAATAAGTCAACAGGATCTAGAAAGAAACTCCAAGTCTCAAACAGGCTAAGAAATTTCTAAACCACAATCAGAAAAGAATTTAAAAAAACCATGAGACTTAGCAGAAAGGAGCTGAGATTTCTGTGCGAAGCACTAACGGGACATCCATTGTAAGTATCATATTAAAAAGATGGAATTGGTAGATGATGACAAATGCCGGTACTGTCGTGAAAAAGTGGAACATATAAAAGACATCATCATGAGTTGTCCAGCTCTATGCTTAAAAAAAAGCAAACATAAGCCCTTTTCGGTTGGGCAACACGTCGTACAACAAATTAAACTTGCGTCCTAATTTTTAAAAAGTTTTATAGTTAATTGTGACAACAACCTGCTATGTAAAGCCAGTCGTACGTTCAACCGGCTGACAACGTAGATACAAAGAATTAAAGTAGAAAATATAATACTTACAATTTAGTTTTCCTTCGAAGCATGCAACTAGCTAGCAGCACCTTCCCAGAATTTTCTAAAATTAGCTGAAATCTAAAAAAGTAAGTAAAATTCATTTGAATCATACGATTACTGAAAAACAAATGAATGCCCCAGGTTTCCGCCCAATTAATTTCGTTATTTCGGTAAGTCGGCTTTCAATGCTTTTATAATTTTATTCGTTTGGCGAAGGTTTTGGCATCTTCAAGCAACGTGGCGTAACGTTATTATAGAAATTTTTCGAATACCACTAATAACAATACGATACAACTAAAGCAAATCACAGTAACATGGAAAAATGTCTACCCTAAGAAAATTTTTACAAAACAGCGAAAATAGTACACCAATTTATATTATGAATGAGCGCGAATAATTTGAAGTGAAAACTTTCCTGGGCTTTTATTTAGAACATGTATGAAACGAACCACACCGACCGGAAAAGTGATCGTTTTACAAAGTGGCATTTATCTTTGGTTGTGCGACGAAAAGTAAGCGTTCCGAGAATAAATCTTATAAAAGAGACAAACATCATAATAAAACTTTTTTAACATAACAAAGATATAATTACATATATGGTAACACTTAAGAGTTTGTCGATAAATATCATAGTCAATAACGATGATTTATGGCAAACGTCGTTTAATAATTACACAAATTGATTTTAAAATGCATCAGACACATAAAACGAGTGAATTAAGAAAATTTAAATAGCGGTCAATGCGTCTGCTTTACCAAAACAAAGAAAACTTATCCCTTACGTAAACTAACGGTGTACAGTTACTTACATTATAAACAACACAAAACAAAAACTTTAATTTCATATAATTTGTGCTAACTGTACTACCGGTCAGAACCCTTCTGCTCCCACATTCAACCTTAAAGTGTGCGCTACCATTTCTTAAAACAGATCATGCGCGTACGGATTCGTAGTTATCGTTCTTTCCGCCAGATGACGATGTTGCGTAATTTTATACGTTTTTAATTGGATTTAAATTTAAACTGGATTATCTCAACATAACAATCTGAAAACTTTTCTTTCTTCAAGCACATCTTCAGATTACATTGACATAGTTTATCGTATACCTACCTACCTTCTTTCCAGTTCATTCAACATTTCAACCATAGTATTTTTCATGTTTATGTACTATAAACTATTAAAGGATAACGTAAAAATCATCAAATACATGTCGTTTGTAAACAAGCAAAATTTTTACGAGTTTGTCGAAATTCTTTTTCCTTGCCGACTTGGTTGTTAGAAGATTATAGGTCTTACGAACCTTGCACGGTCAACTTACACAGTCGGATAAAAGGGGAGGTTTAAATAAAGAAGTGTTAAAGGGCGCCAGATCTTTTATAAGCAAAGCTTCTATCTCGCTCAGAACAGAATGTTCAAGCTTGTAACGAATTTCAGGTTCGTAATTCGTGTTACCCTGGTGTTCGTGTAACTAACAAAAAGAAATATATGTTACCATAAAGAAAAGATAAAATAGGTATAACAACTTTAATTTAATAATGTAGATTATGAACAACGAGTCTCAGAAATTCTCAATCTATAAATGCCGGTAGTATCGGCAACACACAATACATAACAAATATCAATGGTAAAGTAGTTTATCCTCCTGTTATTCAAGTTGTAGATAGTTCTGAATTTTTTTGTCTTCTTTAGGAGGGGCAATAAAAACCACTCTAAACTGTTTATATGGCTACGTTTCGTGCCTCGAGTGTGCACTTCTTCAGGCCACTGAAAATTTATTTACGGTAAGTGAACAACATTACACAACGTATATAACAACTGCTGAATTTGTTAACAGGTACAGCATACAACAAAAAACTTACAAGAAAAGGTTACGAGTGGTGGTAGTCCACTGGTCCAACAAGCATACCGTCTAATAACTTACTTATTCTAGTTAACATGAAATGGAGTCAATGATTAAAAGAATTTAAATATATATACAAAGAAAACAACGGACATTAAAGTTAAACAAACAATATACACTGAATGCAAATTCAAAAATAATTGTCAATGTAAATATGATAAGGCTAATAGATAGAAATGACCATGAGATCGCATACAACTATAAAGCTTATCTTGCAATTTTTGAAATTAAATTATTGTAAATATTACTTAAATTGTTGGTGTCGTTATTGAAATTAATGTTGTTTTTATATATGTTGATGTATATCATTTCCGAGACTAACCTTTTTTTGAAATTATTTTCAACATCTAAAATTGTAGGATTGTTGAAATCGAAGGTATGTCCAGTGTTAATGTGATGGACTGCTAATGTTGTGTCTGCTTTTTTTGTTTTGCAATCGTAACGATGGTTATTAATCCGATTTTTTACTTTTTTACTTCAATGGTATTGAAACAATGATTGTAATTACGTAAGTTAAAATAAGCAAAAATTCCGTGAGTGACTTTTCTGACAGCGACACAAAATAATTAAATAAACTTACCCACAATCCAGTACCTACTTGTTCGAAGAAAACGTTTTCCTCGTTGAATCAGTCTAGAATAAATTTGAATAGCAAATCGTGTCAACACAATGACTTACGAAAGCAAGATTTACAAAATTGTTAATTACTACTAAAAGAAAGTACACATAAGAACCCGATTATCGAATGCTGTGGTACACATTCAGTGAAAGTTGGTTACGCAGTTGTTTGCCGCATGAGTAGAATCTCGAAGAAAAGGTCTTGTTTTCGTTTTTAGTTTTAAACGTAAGCCTTACAGAGTTATACTTATCCCATGAAGGTATTTGTCGATATTAACCTCTGATCGATAATGTATCAAAACATACAGCCAAAACGTAGCGGGACCTACTATCAAATTAAGGAGGAAATTACCAAAGAATTCTAAAAAAAACGCATATGAACAGCTGTGATGAATAAATTACTTTAAATGCGTAATGAAATTATGATTTCATTTCCATTAGCGTCGATTAGAAACATCTAATTTTAAACACCACAGGCTATTTTAAGTAGTTGTCGGTTCAACGTCTTGACAGGAAATGACAGTAAAAAGAAAACTCGTCAGATAACGTCAAAACCGAAATCTAATTTTAGTTCAACCAATATACAGGGTATTACGTTATAAAATTTTTGCACGTAACATGGTATTAACCTTAAAAACGAAGGTATGCCGTAAGGTAAGTGAACGCGGAACTACGTGCTTTCATAGTGTAAGATTATACTTAAATTATATAAACCGCGATGGATTACATACTTTCTTATACTTTGTAATACATCAAGCATACCATAGTAACACGTCGCAAGTAATTTACGTTACGTTGTCTAGTTACTTTTCATATCTGTTTGCGGTATCAACTTAACTTAACTTATACTAACACTACACGTAAAACTATGGCAATTTGTTTTATATAGTTGTGGAAACTGCATTAAAGTATTCCAGTGCTGAAGAGTCCAAATAGGACGAAACAGCTGTCCACTGGTCTCTAAGATAGTGTCTGCATATATATATATATATATATATATATATATACGTAAGTGTTGAATTATGTGGCACCCACCATGACTATTGCATAAAAGACACCCGGGTGTATAAATTCTTTGATAATATATGTCATTGTGGCATATCGACTTGTATGATGCAAATGGCACCCATTTGTATAAAAATACATGTTTAAAATAGTAAATGACACCCAACATTGTTGTCATATAAATTAAATAGTAAAGGTGCCAGTTAGTAAATATTTCGTTTTTAATTAAACTGTATGTATATGATTATCTTTCACTTCTATCATGCTGCTTATATAGAGTGGGTGTTTGAAAAAAAACATCCCAGCTTTAGGACACTTTTGGGACACAACTTTAAGTGTCAAACTTGACATTGACACATCAACCCTCTGAAGCCAGCAACCCCTAACTTAAGAATTTAAATAAGGGAAGGGGGTTGATCGAACCTTCATTTAAAACCTCCTATTCTCTATGAGGACAGCATGGCAAAAAGTGGTTTTATTGAATTTTTTTGTGTTCCTATGAAAAACAACCCTCTAGATTAAGTAAAGTGGAGGAGACTAGTTTTTTAACAAACGCTTTGACAGGTCGATTCTTGATTTTTAGTAAATAACTTGAGATATTTAACTTGACATTGACACATCAACCCCGTAGCTCCAACAACCCCTAACTCAAAAATATAAATAAGGAAAGGAACTCGAATGACTCTTCATTTAAAGCGTCTTTAAATTCTCTATGCGACAGCATGGCCAAAAATTAATTTATCCAATTCTTTTTCGTCTTCTTTAAAAACAACTCTTTAGATTAACTAGGTTCTTAAAAAAACGCTCGGGCAGATCGATTCTTGATTTTTAAAAGACAACTTTAAATTTCAAACTTGACATTGACACATCAACCCCCTAGCTCCAGCAACCCTTAACTCAAGAATTTGAATAGGGAAAGGAGGTCGAACGACCCCTCATTTAAAGCGTCTTTTAATTCTCTATGCAACAGCATAGCTGAAAATAGTTTTTTCTAATGTTTTTTCGTCTCTATTAAAAACAACCCTCTAGATTAACTAAGGTGGGGAGACTAAGTTATTAAAAAAACACTCAGACAGGTCGATTCTTGATTTTTAGGAGACAACTTTAAATATCAAACTTGAAATTGACACATCATCCCTCTAGATCTAGCAACCCTTAATTCAAGAAAAGGGCGTCAAACGACCTGTCATTTAAAAGGTCTTTTAATTCTCTATACGACAGCAAGGCCAAAAGTAGTTTTATATTTTTTTTTGTCCCCATAAAAAACAACCCTCTAGATTACGTAAGGTGGGGGTGTTGTTTAGAAAAAATCCTAAAACACGCCACTTTTGACTTTTTGAACGACACATTTTGGCGTCAAATTTGATTTTGTCAGGTCAACCTCCTAGCCCCAACAACCCCCAACAAAAACAAAAATTTTAGTAAGGTGGTCGAGTAACCCTGATTTTAATGGTCTCTTGATTCTCTACGTGTGTGCATGATTGCTTTTAAGTTTATAAAAATTTTAAAAGTGTAGAAAAATTTAAAACATCAAAATTCAACGTCAGAAGAAATTTTTATTAGTTCAACAAATGCTCAAATTGTGCGCCACCAACTTCCATACAGTAATACAAATTCTGCTCTAAACGTTTCCTTACATTTTGGAAGATATATGGCGCAATTTAACGACATTCTTTGATATTGCGTCGACGAAATTTTTCCAGAGACCCTGGTTCCGTTGCGTAAATTTTAGTTTCTTTTTACTGTCGCATAGAAACTTGAAAGACGCTTCAAATTAGGGGTGTCTCGACCTATTTTCCATATTTAAATTTTTGAGTTAGGGCACTAGTTTTTGAGTTAGGGTTTGCTGGAGCTAGGGGGTTTATCTGTTAATGTCAAGTTTCACGTCAAATCTTAAAACAAAATTAAAAATACAAAAGCATGAATATAATTAATTACGAAATTTAGTAGTAAAGTTTTTGATCTGTTAATAAATAATCCTGTGTTTTGAGTTTCTTAAAAGTGTAATTTTCGGTTAATACTTTTTAGAAGGGCAGATTATGGTGTATTGATTTGTGTACTCATCAATGGGTATCTTGCTAAGTACTTGATTAAAATAATTATAATTTTAAAATTGTAGGTTTAATATAAATCTTCATCAATTCTTTGTCATAAGAAACGTTAGATGTAGTGTTCGTTTTGTTTTCTAATGTTTTGTACGTACAAAATTACCAGAAAGGATCAAGGTAAATACTGAAAAAAGTAAAGGTAAAAGTCAAAAGTTTAAAAATACAAAACTAAAAATACATTTTTTTAATATTAAATTTGTATTTACATTTATCAATAATGTAGCAAATTTTCTTTGTGGACAATGTTTACGTCTAGCAACTTTAAAGAAGTAACTACTTTTTAGGATGCGGCTGTCAATTTCTAAATTTCTACAACTTGTCTCTGATGTTTTCTATTTTAGTATTTAATAAAAAATCTTTGTTCATTTACATTAAAAATCTATAGAATGCTCAAGAAAAGTCAAATATAACTGTAAATAATATACATTTGGTTAGGTTTTCCAATATGGTAGTATCATTTTATAATAAAAATATAATTTTGATTGTTAAATTTAAAGTTACTTTTTACATTGAAAAAAAAATGTTAAATTTTAAAAATTTTCAAAAAATATCATTTTTTGTTTACAACACTTATATACCAATTTAATAACAAAAAAGATAAATCACAATCATGATAAAGCAAAGGAAAACCGTATAACAAAAACCAAATAAGAAAATGGGTCAGAAATCAATACAATTTATAGAACCTCGCATCTTTAAACAGATATCCATGCAACTAAAAAATATTATAACAGTGAAACAATTAGCAAACAAGATTAAAAAGTGGATGTTTCAAGAAAGAACTGGAATTCTAAAACCTGGAAGTACTTAAGCTAGTGTCTAGTTCTAGGGACATTGTTATGAATTTGGCTAGCCACCTGTGTTTAAGATGAAAAGAACAGAAAAAAACTAAACAATTTCGACTATAAACTAAGTGAAAATTATTAAACCTCAAAATTTTTTATAGTACTAAATATTACGATCTTTTATTTATTTTTTAATTTATTTAATTATATGCAACAGCACCACAGTTACCGTAACAACAGTTTAAGTTATAGAAAGTAAATAGTAAACGACGCGACGTTTATGTATGCTACAGAAACAGAAAGAAACTCAATTAGACTCAATCTTGCAGAAAATACAAATTAAAAGCAAAAAAAAAAGTTGTTTGAACGGATGAATCACAATTCAAAGTTTTTGAAAGCAAACGTCGTACATTTCAGTTTATCAACAACTAATAAAAAATATTGGAAAAAAAAATAAAAACTATAAAA
The DNA here is from genome assembly GCA_035610365.1 of Aquatica leii. Taxonomy (NCBI): domain Eukaryota; kingdom Metazoa; phylum Arthropoda; class Insecta; order Coleoptera; family Lampyridae; genus Aquatica; species Aquatica leii. Next base: position 15,972,240 of record CM069438.1, read on the forward strand.
TATGGAAATAATAGTACTATGATTTAGGGTTGTTTTTAAGCGCAGTAAAAATTTCATAAAATAGCTAACAAAATGACTAGTAAAACAATTACTTACTACTTTAAACTTACTTAAAAAATACTCTTCTTAACGCTTTATAATACTTTAAACAACAATAATTGTTTATTTTTTGTTTAATAAGTTTTTGTGCTAATATATTTTATTTACAAAAATCAATTTTCAACTACAAGAAACTTAAAATAGATAATAATATACAAGTTAAAGTTCCTACGCTAAAATAAGCATAAATTATTGCTTAGGAAAAACTAATTAAAACAAATATTGAACATTTAATATTAATTAATCTTTGTAAAATTGATACATACAATATAAAAACTATCTAAAATATTTTAATTGATTATTTTGTTAATAAATATCAAATAGTATAGTGTTTTAAGTTAAATAATTAAACAAAAACATAACTGATATCAAAAAGCATTATCAAGTTTTTATTAAATCAAAATGAGTTACGCAAGTTATATTTTAGTACATTTATTTTGTTACGATATCGCACTGTTCAACAATGTTGCCGCTAAAAATGGTGCCACAATCTACAACAATTATCGGGGTGCCATATAGTCAATACGTCAAAATTATATACACCTGTATATCGCACAACGCCCTCTGTGTTATTATGAATGAACCAAACTGTATAAATCTGACCACCAATTGACAAAATGGCTCCCAAGCAATTTTTTGCGTACGAGCTTAAAAAGTGTTGATAAGCTCTAGAAAAATTTTTAATGTAAAAGTACTGTGGCTCCCAAACTTGGGTGCTTCTTTGTATTTTTGGGTGCCACAATAACAATGAATACCCAATTATGGTGCCACGATGACAATTTTTATGTATATATATATATATATATATATAAACAAATTTTTGCACTTGCGTAGTACAGTTAGAAATATTATGCCGCGTATAATTCAAATATATTTTTTTAAATTTGCGATTGTAATATTTACTATCTAACTAACAAATTCATAGTTTTCTACATGTGAATAATAATCATGAAATGCATTAAAATGTGTTCAAGTTATTTTAATTGGTATGAAATATACCGACAAATGGTTTTAGTTTGAATTTTTCAATAAAGAAACTCTATCAAGACATATTTTTTTTTTAAATTTGAAATATCAACACCTTTATTAATTTAATCGCTTCAATAAAACATCTACTATATATTCTAATGTTTGTCTTTTTACTGACTAATATGAATTAATAAAATTATAAAGAACTTCAATCATGATTAGTTTTAAAAGTGCACAAAAGCATTTTCTTGGGATTGCTATTGAAACAATAAGGATAATATTCAAATAAATTTTAGAAATTGTTTTTTGCATATATTTACTTATATGTTTTTTAAAATGTGTTGTTTATTCATCATTTACCATAGTTACGTAAATAAAAGTATTTCTTTAATTTATGTTTCTTATTAGTGATGACCGTTGAAATTTCTTTGAATTATTTTCTGTTAACGTTGAAGAACCAACTAAGCAAACATCCAATTTAGGGTGTACTCGCTGCGTTAAAATAAATTTACAAAATGGGTTTTTGCTTTTCTATAATAAAAACATAATGCAAAAATAAAAGAATTAATAGGCACTTATCTGATTATACAATAATTACGTTGCACTAAAACTCGATATAAAAATTTAAACTTCGCAAATTGCAAACACGAAATCCAAATGCATATTGGTTAAGAAAACTTTTCTTATTCTTGTTCAGAATCTATATAACTGTTTCTGACCTCAGTACCCAAAAGCAATTAAATAATAAACTTGTTAATATGTTCAAAGTTGCAAAGAATTTTACGAAATTTGTACTTGTACAACGCTTGTACTTTGTGTAAACCCGTTTAGAATGCCACAAAAACATTTGGAAAAGATGTACCTTTAAAATCATAAATAACTAATAGTAATTTTACATCAGAATTACAATACCTTGTCTAAAATTTATTTGCAGCAAATGTAGTTTATTGTTGTAAAATTACTATATATTTAGTTATAACGCAATTGATTTTTCAATTCAATTCAAACGCAGATGTCTCGGTTTCGATACTCTTCTTGTGTAATTTTTTAATAATTAAATTGCGTTTCTTATAACATTTTTAATAGATTACATACTATGATTTTGAAATACTTTTTATTAAAATATACGCACATAAAAATAATTTTTAAAATAAGCATATTTAAATCGTGAGAACATCGTGTTAGGGTTTTTAGCACAAATTAAAAAAAGTTTAAGGAAAACGTTTAACATTTATAAATAAGTAAATTTACAGTAAAGTACAGTTAAAAATAAGCATAAAAAGTTAGGTAGGGGAGCGGTGCTATGAATGGGACAGTTTTTTTGTTTTATTCACAAGATTTTTGTATCCGAAAATTTTACTAGTTACACTTATATGACATTGTAATTAGGGATATACGTATTTTTTTTTTGTTCTTAATATTGCAAGGTTCATGTGTAGTTGTCTTAGTTTTCTGATGATGCTTCTTCTTTCCACATTTGAAATGTCATCTTCAGGTGGATAAAAAAACTTATTCGAATTACGAAATCTTCTGAAGAACTTAATTTCGAAGTCGCAGTTTTCTAAAACTTTTTGGATGCAACCTATGTTTATTTTTTTTCGTTGAAAAATCTACCAACACATAGTCGTTTATTTTCAAGATTTTACTATTAATATCCTCACTGTTACTTTCGCTATGACTTTCCATGGGACTCTTATCTGATTCTTGCAACTCAAAGTCTTCCACATTGGAGTCATCACTACTTTCTTCTAAAATCTTCCGTTTGCATTGCATTTCAGATTTTTTCAAACTATTGTTCCTAAGTTTGGCATGGTGCTGTTCTTCTATTGCTTTTACTTCTGGAGTATCTGTACCTGTGTACTGCCTCTTTTTCTACCTTTCCTAACTTCTGTTTTCTCTGGAGCGGAAATGCTTGAACTGGCTTAGGTGTTATTGTTACTAATGTGGACAAGAAGTCTCGCGTGTGATGGCCCTGGCACCGGGTCATCTAGCTGATGACTAGTTGACAGCAGATGATGGTCCGTTACAAAAATTTGCAAGAATATTCTTGGGAGTGAATGCATTCAAGTACGCTTTGTTAGCAACACATTGGTAAATGTTGAATGTTTTGCCCCGGTTGGATAGCATCCATTCATTCTGAGCAGTTTTGAAATAGGTTTTGAAAAGCCCGTGCACTGAAACGTCTAGCGGTTGCAGTTTATGGCTGCAGTGTGGGGGAAATCTTAAAAAGACCACGTGGTGGTTTTTGGCATAAGTGACGATATCCAGGCTAATAAGAGACTCGCGATTATCGAGATCTTCTTGACTTGGCTTCGTATGTTTGACAAAATGTTTGAATGCCAAAAAGAAATTACTTTCGGTCATCCAACCAGATTTGTTCCTTCCTGGTGGAGCACCGTGGAGCATAAAATCTTTGAGATTTATTCTGGGAAACACGAATACTGGTGGAATAATGTTACCGTTTGCTACTACAAATGTCAGCATCGTTACTAACGTCCCCCTTTCTGCGGAGGTTGCCTTATTAACTTGTTTCAAGCCCCTTTGGGAAAACACTTTCGGTGGATCTGTAACTGTGAGAAGACTTGTTTCATCTCAATTAAAAATGCGGCTAGTGGTACATTTGTGCTTCTCCATTATACGTTCCAAGTTATCAAAGAACCTACCAACAGTGACTGTCGCGTTGAAAGCAGTGGCCCGGCTTAATCTTGATTTCTTTGGTTTTCTTAGCGACAACAGACTTCTACGCGTGGCTTTGAAGTGCTTGAGCCAATCTAAGTCTGCTTTTAATTCTGCGTCCCATTTTTTTGGGGTAGGAAATGTTTAATCTTTGGGCGTATTTGTACGCAAGCTGTCGAAGACCCATATGACCTATACCGTAACACATTTTCGACGCAGTTATCAAATAACCCACTAGAGCATTTTCCTGCTCTAGGGAGAAAATACGCCTATTCCCAACATCTGGTTCATGTTGAAACTGTTGCACATCCTGAAGTTTACTGCTCGATGTAGAGCTGATTTTGAAATATTGCTTGTTGCTAGCTACACTAATTGATAATTTGTTATTAATGACATCCTTCACAGCTTTTTTCATCACATCAAACGTCACTCGGGTAATTTTTTTCCCCTTAGGAACCATACTCAGACTGAAATTCAATAAATAAATTAAAACTAATTAATTATGGAGTGGTGTCTTGAATGGGATACTGTCCTACTCAATGCATTGAAATATTTCCTATTTACGACTAGTATAACCTTAATTGAAAATTAATTGTTTACAAATATTTACCTTTAAATAGCAGCCACTATAATCAGAGGGTCAATGTACATAGCCTTCAAGTCTAAAACGAACAAAACTCCCAATAGTTTTTTGTGAAAAACTTTCCAGAAAAACGATTTCTTAATTAGAACACCAACAGTTACATTTCACACCCATAAACCACGTTTTAAACTACTGTCAAAAAGAAACCACAGAACACCACTAAACATATATTAAAATTTAAGGCACAAGTGCTACCATCTATGCAACACAGGTATAAGCTATAGTTCACAATGGTTTGGAAGAAAACTCGACTGTCCCATTCAACACTCGTCCCACTCATGGCACCATCCCATTACTGATTAAACATAAATAATAGCTTTATATATAATTATAATATATATTTTATGACAGTTAAACTTTGAAAAAACATTTGTGACTTTAGAATACACAAACGATATTGTTGGTACATATTTTTATAACATTGTTTTTATCTAGTTGAAGTGAAACTTCTTTATCGGCGTTGGAAAAAAATTTAGCGTCATATTTTACGCGTCACATTTTTTACCGTCAGATGTTTTTCGGTTACGCGTAACATTTTTCCGTTACGCGCCATCTTTTTCTTGCCCCTACCACGGTTGGTTCAGACGTAGAGTACTTTCAGTGTCTCCAACGCAGTAGGGAGAGCATGTCGCTTATTTCGTTACGCCTCACATTTTTAATTAATACGACTGCTAATTTAATGAACATCAATTAATTGGCATAGAGTATAAATTCTGAAATATGTTATTAATTTTTGTAAATCAATTAACTAATTTTTTATTATAAAATTCTAAAATATTTTTAAATAAATACAAATTGTACAAGGTGTTCAAAGGTAGTAAAATAAATAAAAAGTTCGCCCGCGGGTGGGCTCGAACCACCAACCTTTCGGTTAACAGCCGAACACGCTAGTCGATTGCGCCACGGAGGCACATACTATAGGTCACAAAACGGATGGTTATAAGGTACACGATCAAAACGTTGCTATAAGATATGATCAATTGTTGTTTTGTAATTAATGGCTTATGGTAACTGAAATATGAAATTGAATCTACAAAAATTAGTTAATTGATTTACAAAAATTTGTATTCATGTTTATGATAATAAAATCCTTTTGTTTAAAATTTATTTAACTTTATTTAACCAATTTCTGAAAAGTTGCATGTAGATCATTTTGCGAAAAATAAGGCCATAAAGAAGTTTCACTTCTTACATGTGTACACTAGTACACGCCCTAATTTTTTTTTACAATATTTAGTATACATTTTCTACATCTTGCAATAAGTATCTAATGTCATGTAAACCTTGAAAATATTTGTATGGTTTTAAAATATATCAATGATATTGTACGAATATATTTTTAGAGTATTAGTATTATACACTTTAACAATATCTAGAATATATCTATTACACCAAGCAATATTTAACCGACTTTAAATATCGTACCAAGATCATTAGAATATCGTACATATATATATATAATGTTATTTATATCTTTTATAACCAAAGACTTAATTGCATTTCTCTAAGAATTAAAGTTTCTATTCAACAAATTCATTTTATTTCTACAACAAAAACTCACCTAAAAATTAAAGAAAACACCATTTAAAGTCCTTATATCTTTCAACAACTTATATCTAGAATTAATTTTTTCACAAAATCTCGCAATTAGACAAATGTCAAAAAAAAAAAACTTTAGACCCGGTTTTTTTTACATATATTTTGTGCTACTAGCAATATAAATAGATAAAAAATCAATCTAGATTAATTTATCTATATGAATTTATATATATATAATTTGCAACACTGTGCATATGTGTAATGTATTATGTAATGTTATGTATAATTAATTTGTTAATTAAAAACTTCAACAAATAAGTTAAATTTGTATTTTACTTGATCGTGTATGAACCACAAATGTATGACAAATAAAGTACCGGGGGTATAATAGCGCCACAGCCACAAACATCATTTGACATTTCATAGTTTACAGTTTCCTAACCGGTAAATACCGACACTTTTTTGCTAATCACTATTTATAAATTAATCTTAATTAGACTAAAAAAGCAACAAATTTTTCGTTAATTTAAGTTTTAAAAAAATGGATTTGTTAGCTTCGCATTTAAGCAGTATAAAAATACCAGGGCCGCAAGATAAAGTCTACAAAGACGAATGCATATTTAGCTTCGACAATCCTGTAAGTATAAGCAACTTTTAAATTGAATATAAACTAATAAAACTTATAGGAATCTGAAACGGGTTTATATGTAAGTCTAACAAGTTTCTTAGGCTTAGGTCGGGACCATGTCGAAAGGTATTATAATAAAACTAGGCACTCGGTGTTCTTACACATGAGACGAGTCCGACACGAGGTAAAGTTGTATAGATTTAGTACACGTCTAAAATAACATATTTTAGGTATCGTCGCCATCGCTTGGTGATGGTCCTGAAAAAAAGATCACACGACTTGCAATTGGTGTGGAAGGTGGCTTCGATCCAGATATCAGCAAAAAATTATTCGAATTCGAAGACAGTTATAAAATTGTTATTCTACCAGATTTTACACAAATACCTTGGCCGAATCTGGATCTACCCGAAATAGTTTGTACCCAAACCTAAAATTTGTTTTAGTACGTTATCATTTTAGGTACAAAAATCCGTGCAATCGATTTTAGAAATTCAATCAGCTAGTAAATTAGCCGAGCTAGAGACGTTGAGCAATACTTGGGACGGCGAGACTCGCGTTGTTAGTAGGTACGCTAATAACCTGGTGCAACTCGATAATGGCATTAAAATTCCACCGTCCGGTTGGAAGTGTGAGAAGTGCGATAAAACTGATAATCTTTGGTTAAATCTCACCGATGGAAGCATACTATGCGGGAGGCGCTTTTACGACGGTTCAGGAGGAAATAACCATGCCATCGAACATTACACCATTACTAATTATCCGTTGGCTGTTAAACTTGGCACTATTACGAAAGAGGGAAAGGGAGACGTTTTTAGTTATGCTGAGGATGAAATGGTCGAAGATCCTAATCTGATCGAACATATGGCACATTGGGGTGAGAAGAGAAAACTTTTTAAACGATAAATTTATCTTCGCTAACAGGTATTAACATCGCCAATATGGAAAAAACCGATAAATCTATGATCGAGTTGGAATTGGAGCTGAATAAAAAATCGAACGAATGGATAGCTTTGCAAGAAAGCTCTGGGCAGTTGAAGCCGGTTTATGGTCCCGGGTATACCGGCATGGTTAATTTAGGTAATTCGTGTTATTTGAACAGTGTAATGCAGATGTTGTTTAACATACCCGATTTCGTTCGCAAATACGTCAATGGTGCTTCGAATATTTTTGACCAGTCGAATATGTTAGATGCCGCTGATGATTTCAGCGTACAAATGTAAACGACAACGGCTGTGTGAATAAATACTAAACTGAATTTGTAGGGCGAAATTGGGAGTTGGTTTAGTTTCGGGGAAATACTCGGTGCCGCCTCCAGAAGGCTCACCACACGACGCCGATTCGCCTGGTATATCTCCGTTGATGTTTAAGACGCTGGTCGGACGCGGTCATGCCGATTTTTCTACAAAGCGCCAACAAGACGCTCAAGAGTTTTTATTGCATTTGCTTACTTTGTTGGAGCGTAACAATAGGAACCAAACTAATCCGGGTGATTGTTTTAAGTTCCAAGTGGAAGAACGGGTACAATGCAACGTCAGCAAAAAGGTTAAGTACACTTACAGGGCCGATAATATCCTGTCGCTTAATATTCCGTTAGAAGCCGCCGTTAATAAAGATGAAGTCTCGGCTTATGAAGCTCGTAAGGCTGAATTAGAAGCTGGTGGTAAGAAAATGGACCAACAGGCTGTGGTGCGACCGAAAATAAAATTATTTTCGTGTTTGGAGGTGTTCACTCAATCGGAAATCGTGGAACAGTTTTACAGCACGGCTTTAAACGCTAAGACCACGGCTAGGAAGTAAGGACAATGCTGTAGTAACCGCTTTTTCAGTTTTAATTTACAGGTCTACCCGTTTCGCCACTTTCCCCGATTACTTAGTCGTGCAACTGAAGAAGTTTACGTTGCGTGAAGATTGGGTGCCGATTAAATTAGACGTCGCCGTCGAGATGCCCGATTCTTTAGATTTGAACGCGTTTAGGGGGCGCGGACAACAACCTGGCGAAGAACCGCTACCGGAATTGATTGGGACTCCTCCTACACCCGACATGGATGAAGGTGTTTTGGCGCAGTTACAAGAAATGGGTTTCCCAATCGAGGCGTGTAAACGTGCGATATTTTTCACGCATAACAGTGGTGTCGAGGCAGCATCCACGTGGATTATGGAGCATATCACCGACACCGATTTTGGAGATCCTTTCGTACCTCCGGGTATGGAAAGTGCGGCGTTTGTACCTGATCCAAATGCGCTTCCTTTAGTTATGAGCATGGGCTTCTCGCAGGACCAAGCGGTTAAAGCGCTTAAAGCTACGGATAATAACGTTGAAAGGGCCATCGATTGGATATTCTCGCATCAAGAAGAATTAGACACGGCTTCGTCGCCTCCACCGCCTGAGTTTAAAGACGGAGATGGACGTTATAAATTAATTGCGTTCGTTTCTCACATGGGCACCTCGAGTATGGTCGGCCACTACGTTGTACATATTTTGAAAGACGGCCACTGGGTTATATTTAACGATAATAAAGTTGCGCTTTCGGAGAATCCTCCCAAAGATTTAGGCTATTTGTATTTATACGAGCGACTTTAATTTGTAATTAGCATTTTTTTTGTGATTGCTGCATTAATTTATTAATGAATTTTGTACATGCTAATTTCCGAAGGCGATGTTAACATTCTTTGAAACGAATAAAGGTTTTTGATAATTTTTATAAAGGTTTTTGTGATACCATGCTACTTGCTGTTACCTATTCAAAGCACCGAGTGTAGACGTCGAGTGATATTTGATTACGCTAATATTTTAACCAAAGCGATGTCACTAAGACTTTCTATGTAACTACACATGTAGTGCGGGCCACGTGTAAAATAGACGTTGAAAGAAATTGATAAACTTACTGAATGAACTAGATAAAGAATCCGAGACTCTCAATCTCACTAAGGAATCTGCGAACACCAAAAGGAAGATTAAGGATAGTGTTTCTAGAATGCGTAGCTCGTCCTGCCAGGTTGCCACGTCAGAAATGCGAACATAGATCAAGAAGAAAACTCGAAAATACCAATACTAATCAGGTCAGACGAGATGCTGATGTAGTGACAGGTTCCCGCGAACATTGTAAACTAAAGATCTCGAACGAGTACGAAAAAAAAATTAGAATTGAAGAGGTATTAAAACATTCAGTGTCATACAAAGAAGAATGGCCGATGGAAATCTTCCGGGCGACCATAAATATCCCCGAAAAAGTTTCAAGCATCTTAAAAGGTCGTACCTTGACGGCTGCAAACACTCACTACGAAAAACGTCGACATAATCGAGGATGACTCCAAAATCAAGAGGAAACAGTGAGATACACGTTCGTGGGAGGTCTAACGGCAGAGAACAAAATAGCGTAGACTAACTATTCTATGCGTTATCCCAAGCAGCACATTACGTTTTATTGACGTCAAAATTACGTAAGAGACGTCATTAAGACGTGTCAATATCGTCATATGAAGTCAGTGTGCTGCCTGGCTTCTAAGGTGAGGAATAGGACACAGGCTGCGGGATTAAAGCAGCTGAACCTGAACTTCCACTTCACTCTTTTTTTACCCTCTTTTTGAAACATTACCATCTTTGTTTTTTCCACATTTACACTTAAACACTTTTTTTCCAGATACTTTTTTACAGTCTTTATCATCTCCTTTGTTTCTCTTTCTTTCTTTGCTATAATCACTGTCATCCGCATACCCACACTTTTAACCCCCCCATTACTATTCCTCCACTTTGTTGCCCCATCAAATCTTTCTCTAAATCCTCTAGACATACTACAAATAAACTAGGACTAAGTGGGCACCCCTACCTTTATCCTTTATATGTCCAAAATGCTTCACTTAACTTTCCATCTATTCTTACTTTGCACTTTGTCTCATTATATATTTCCTTTATATTCCTTAGTAGTTCTTCCTTTATCTGTTTCTTTCTTAATATATTCCATAATTTACACCTATTTACATTATCAAACGCTGCTTTTATATCCAGAAATAACGCAAAAACTTTCCCTCTCTTCACTTCTAATTCTTTGTTTACTATCTGTTTTAATATGTATACATTATCTAATGCCCTTCTCCCTCTTCTAAATCCTGTCTGCCAGTCTGGTAAGATCTTTTTTTCCTCTATTTCTCTTTCCAGTCTTTTTTGTCATATAAATTTTATATCCCACATTTGCCACACTTATACCTCTATAGTTTTTCACCTCTCCTCTGTCTTTTCCTTTGTAAACTGGGCATATTATTACTTCTTTCCAATCATCCGGAAACTCATCACCTGATCATATCTTATTTAAAATTTTCCCTATTCTTTCTTTCGTTCTCTTTTCTATATATTTCCATTGTTCTCCTTGCGTCCCATCCGTCCCTTTTCTGCCTTCCCTTTTTGTATTTTTCTTAATGCTTCTTCTATTTCTTTTTTTTGTATAGTAGTACTGCTCCCTCCTCTTGTTATTCTTTCTATTTCGAATTCACCCTTTCTTTCTTCTTCCCCCTCTAAGACCTCTACGCAATGTTCTCTCCATTTTTTCATATCAATGTGTATCCCCCTTTTTTCCAATTTTTCTTTCTTTATTTAAAAAGCTCCATATGTCTCCTTCATTTTCTAACATTTTTATATGTTCCTTCAACTCTTTTTTTATATTCCTCTTTTCTCTTACAACACTTCTTTTTATATTGCGACCTTAATCTTCTATTATCCCTGCATTTCTTATTCCACCACCTCTTATCTTTATACTCCTTTATGTTTTTTTCCAGTATTTTTTTCTTTCTACTGCTATATCTATTTTACTGATCAATTCTTTCACTCCTGCCTCTACTTCTTCCTCCACCCATTGTTCTTCCTCTAATTTTTTTTATAAACCTCAATAATTTCATCTGTCCATACTTTTTTCTCCCTCCAAACTGTGTCTGAGTTTTTTCTTTCTCTCTTCAAACCTTTTAGCATTACCTCTAATGGCTGATGGTCAGGATCAATCTCTTCTCCTATTTTAAAATCCTCAAAATTTACCCACTAACCATTACATAATCTATTTTAGATTCTCCCCTCTCACTTATATATGTATATTCTCCTCTATCACATTCCTCCATATTTCATTTCTTGACCGTATACTGGTTATCACTGTATATCTATCTGCATCTTCCTTTAATATTTGAGTTACTGCTATTCCTTGCTCTTGCATTTTATTTTCGCATTCTTCTACCACCCATTCTTCTCTTACTCCCGATAGATAGATAGATAGATATATAGATAGAAAAAAAAGAAAGAACGCAAGCGAATATCCCTTTGCGCTCTTCCTTTTTTTCTTTTCTTGTTGCGAACTGCGTACATTTCATCTATATCCCTCTGGTAAATTTACTTTCCATCTTTCCCAATCTTTCTCCTCCAGCCACGTTTCTACTAAACCCACAATGTCAAACTCTTCTATATACTTCCAAAAATCATTTCCTTTATTTTTAACCCCTGCAACGTTCCAAAAAACTAAACCTATTTCTTTCTTATCGTTTTCCTTTATCTGCGCCTGGTCGCCCCTTTTTTCTAATCTTTTACTCCCTTTATTTCTAGTTTTTTGGCCTCCTTACTAATTTATTTTCTTTTACGTTCCAGTGCACCTCCTCTCCCTCAACCCATAATTTCCTAAACCTTATTTTTGTTATTTTTCCTTCTTCCTTTAGTCTTCTTCCTTTCATCCCTATGTTTTTTTTGTACCTGGTCTTTCCACTGGAGTCATATCTTCATCTATAAATATCCTTGTTCCTCTTAGCCTTCCTTTTTTCTTTAATATTCCAAGTTTATCTTCTACTGAATCCAATTTTACCAGTATTAAGTCACTCGCTAATTTAATTGCGTCTCTTATACCTTTTTCCAGTCCCAATTCATTTTTAAACAAATTATCCACTTGCTTTTTACGCTCTTCTCTTCCCTCTTGATCTTCGATTCCTCTGATAACTAAGTTCTTCCTTCTCTTTTCCCTTTCCATCACTTCCACCTTTCTTTCCAAATTTTCTATTTTCTCTTCCATGCTCTTATTTTTTTCCCACATATCGCATATCTTCCTTCGCTCTTCTCTTTCTTTTTTTAACTCCTCCCCGATCTTTTCAAGATTAGATACTAATTTTTTGTTTTCTTCCCTACACATCTCCATTACTCCCTGCTCTTCCTTATCACTCTGCTTCTTTCTCGGGCTTCTTTTTGTTCGCTTACTCTTTGCAAAAGCTTTTTGTATCATTTCTTGTCTTTTGTTTTTTCTTTCCGATCCTGTCGATTCAGATTCTGACATGATTATTACTAATTATGTTTAATCAAAACAAACCACAAATATTTAAAAAAGAAACAAAATAAAAATCTCTGAAAAAATAAAAGTCTGTAATGTACTGGCGCGCTTGACCTTTACACTACTCACGATACTCGCTATCGTATTCGCATACTTTATCTGAACTCCGCAATAACAATTATCCGAATGTATCCGAAACGGTGTCACTAAGACTTTCTATGTAACTCAACTACACTAAACAGCACATGTAGTACGAGCCAAGTGTAAAATAGGCGTTGAACAACTCCATTTGCTTAATGCAAAAGAAATTGATAAGGTTACTGAATAAACTAGGTAAAGAATCCAGGACTCACAATCTCACTAAGGAATCTGCAAACACCAAAATAGACATTAAGGATAGTGTCTCTAGAATGCGTAGCTCGTCCCGCCAAATTGCCACGTTAGAAATCCGAACAGTGATCAAAAAGAAAACTATAGAAAATACCTACACTAATCAGGGCAGACGGAATTCTGATGGAGTGACAGGCCTCCGCGACGTTGTAAACTAAAGGTCTCGAACGAGTACGAAAAAAAATTAGAATAGAAGAGGTATTAAAACATTCAGTGTCATACAAAGAAGAATGGCCGATGGAAATCTTCCGGGCGACCATAAATATCCCCAAAAAAGTTTCAAGCATCTTAAAAGGTCGTATTTTGACGGCTGGAAACACTCACTACAAAAAACGTCGACATAATCGAGGATGACTCCAGCATCAAGCAAGAGGTAACAATGAGATACACGTTCGTGGGAGGTCGGGCGGCAGACAACAAAACAGCGTGGGCTAACTAAGTATTCTATGCGTTATCCCAAGCAGCATATTACGTTTTATTGACGTCAAAATTACGCAAGAGAGGTCATTAAGACGTGTCAATATCGTCATATGACGTCAGTGTGCTGCCTGGCATCTAAGATGAGGAATAGGACACAGGCTGCGGGATTAAAACGCCTGAACCTGGAAGTGGTTGGTAAAGAACTGACGTCGGTGAGAAATTTAGCGGAGTCAAAAAGTCATACTGTTTATTTTGCACGCTAAATCACATGCCCTTATAATTAAAATTACGGGAGATCATACACGGACTTACTTAGAGGAGTTGAGACGGCTGTCGGAGCTTCAACAGTCAACACTACTTTGAAAACGGTAGGAAAAACAAGAAACGGCTTCCTACAACCAGGAGGTTCTTGAAAACATTCGCTCCAAGGTCAACGCCGATATTTAGCGGTCCATAGGTACTCTGAAAAGACTATTTTGCACTCTTCATATACACAATTTCGACGAGGTTACGACCGTGGACAAAGTCAGAGAGGTCCTAGTCAACGAGGAATTTAGTAAAAGCAGGTCGTAGTCGGTCTTATAGGCGAGAAGATGTAAAATAAAAGCAGATTGGGAAAGCTCAGACCACCGAGGTGGGATAGTCAGACCATCACTGTCAATGTACCAGCTGCTACAGGCTAAGTTTTTGAGGGTAGGTCTGAACTCGTGCAAAGTATTAGAACGAGGGGAGACAGTAAAGTGCACCCGATGCTGGGAGACTGGGCACTTACTAAAAAATTGCAAAGGTGAGGATAGAAGGAAACTATGCTTGAATTGCGGCAAGGAAGGCCATATAAAAGCAAATTGTACTAAAGATAAACACTGCGTAGTATGCGATAGTCACGATCATGCACCATGGACGATGGCCTGTCTAAAGTTTAAAAAACATATAACAGACACCAGAGCACCGTCGTCAATCAAAAACAATCATGGAGAACAACACACTCTATCCAATTAATCTTCGTCCCCTGAGGAAAATTAAGATCTTGCAAATAAACATAAGTAGAAAGAAAGAAGCTCAAGCACTGGTGCACGTTTTAGCGGAAAAACGTTAGGCAGACGCGATAATGATAACTGAACCCAACATTAAATGGACAATTAAAAAAATTTTAGTCGTCGACAAAAAGCTGCACACAGCTATCTACATTAGGTATCCAACAGAGTTAGAGGCCAAATCTACAGCCAAAAGACCTGTGCTTCAACTCTAAAACATCTTTTTTTTTAACTGCTACGTTTCACCAAATTCAGGCGTCCACGACCTTAAATCACTTATAGAAGAAATTAACAAAGAACCATCCAAAAATAAGAGACTAGCGGTTTTTGGTGGCGATTTTAACGCAAAGCCACGGGATGGGAATCGGCTAAGAACAACTCTAAATGCAATATTCTTTTGGAATGGATTGCAGCCGACGATCTAGTAATCCTCAACTCTGAAAATACCCCAACGTTCGACTGTGGCAATAAAAAGTCACATACAAATATTACATTATCCTCGGCGGAGGTGGTTCCAAGGGTTATCTCCTGGAAGGTTAGCGAGGAAGAAAGTCTAAGTGAGCATCAAACTGACAGAAACTACGCAAGAGGCCCTTAACAATTTAAGATGGTTAACTCTATAACTCACGCTTGCAATGAAAGTATTCCCAAAACAAGAACAGGAATGAAACATAATGCACTCTACTGGTGGTCCGAAGAATTAGAGCGCCTTAGAAAGATCTGTATTGATAATCGCAGGAAGGGGTCTCGGAGTAGGAAGGTAGGTGTGTCACCAACTGTCCTCAAAACACTAAGACAAATCAGAGCCAATTATAAAGATGCTATCAAAAAAACCGAAAATAAAGCACGGGAGGATATCTGCAAGAAACTGGACAACAGGGCACAGCTTATAAACTCGTTTACAAAAAATTTAAGTTAGGAAAAAATCAGCCTGCCCCATTGGTTACCGAAGCAAATTGAGAATTTGTTTCCCAGACATTCCAAAATTACATGCCATTTTGAAGAGACAACTCCTCCTTCCTCTTTCAACTTTGAAAAAACTACAGGAAGCGCTTTCCAAAATGAAGACCAAAAAGGCTCCCGGACCGGATGGCATCCCTAACGAGGTCACCGCTATTGTAGCTACGGTTTACAATGAAACGATCTTAAGACTAATGAATGAAGAACTTTACAAAGGCACCTTTCCAAAAACATGGAAAACGACATATGCGGTACTGATCTCCAAAAAACAAAATGGTTACAGGCCAATATGCCTTATAAACAATATAGGAAGGCTCTGCGAAGACTTTTGTTAAAAAGAACAACAGAGAATATCGAGAGCCAGAGTGATCTTTCAACACACTAATTCGAGTTTAGGAAAATTAGATCTAAAGTGAATACACTAAACCATATGCGAGACTTGACCTCGACAGCAAGGGAAGGCGCCTGAAGAACTAGGCAAATAAGGACACTATAGTATCGATAGATATCAAAAACGCTTTCAACACCGTCCACTAGGAACCGCTAATCAAGGCAATGAAAAGAATGAACATCAACGTACATTTAATGAAGATGGTTGCAGATTATTTGTCAGATAGGTCAATAATTTACTTAGACGACAAAAATCAATACTTAAACATCAGATGACGTGTGGGATCCCACAGCCTTCCATCCTAGGCCCCAAACTATGGAACATCAGACAATCCTTAAAATTAGCCATTAACCATAGTTTAGAATTGGTGGACTATTGGCTCGAGAGCAACAATCTCACGGTTGCGGCTGACAAAACCGCTTTCAAAGGCAGACTAATTTTGCAGCCAATTAGTTTCACGCCTAAAGGAGTTGAAGTTCGAATAAGAAATGCCATGTAATACCTGAGGGGGACAAAAACCTAAACTAAAAGATTATGGTGTCATAAAACCACTTTGAAGTGATATGTACACGTTTGTATTGACTTCTTAGCATGCTATACTTTTTTTGAATTTTTTTTCCTCGATTTCATTAAGATATAACCGAAATATGGTAAATTAAAGTTATGATGTCATATCGACTAACCTCTATATTTGTGCGGCTCGATCTTGCTTTCTTCTTTAGTAAATCAGTAAAAATTTTCATTTTTAACGTATCTTGCGATATGGAATTTTTTTCTAAAAAAATCGTCGCAGCCAGGATTCGAACCTAGATTATATTTGTGAATTTATTTTAAATTATAATAAAAATATCTAATTAACTGTCGATGTTAGAATTTATTTTAAATTGAATTGAATTGTTGAAAAAATTGTCTCTATAAGAAACTGTAAAAATAATTCAAATAATTTACATACGTACAAAATGATATAAGTAAAATTGTTAAAAATGGCAGATATACCCATTTCGGTTTTCTTATCAAACGCTTCTTTTGATAGAACCGAGAGAATATGAAAAGCCAGGTCCATACCAAATTTCAAGTTACTAGGGCTTTTGGTTCGAGAGTTATCGTAGGTACATCGTTACACAGACAAAAAGTTTTTTTGAAAAAAAAATGCGTTCGTTTTCCTTATAGGAACGTAAAAAGAAGAGCTTTAAAAAACGTAGATTCTGGAAGACAATTAGCCTACCATCAGGCTTGCACTCAAAGCGCAGTCATCAAAACGCGATCTGAACTTATCCACATACATGATGAAGCCGCAGTAATTTTCATCAAACGAACCAAGGTTATGGTAAGAAGCAAAAAAACGCAATGTGATACCACCTACCATAACTGACCGAGGGCTAGGCCACTTGCTCCGACTGCGGCAAGCCAACGCTTAAAAAACGCTATTAACCAACGTACACTTACAATGTTCCGACGCCAAGCAGAGACTCTAAATTTTACTTAATATATTATTACCGGCATTAAATTGTTATAAAATTATCTGTTTTGCCGATTCCTCTGTGGTTGCATTGTCGCCCTCGAAATCCGACGTTTAAATAGGACTATTATAAACTTATTAAATCTCGTCTGTTGAATACGCGGCCAAACGGAAAATTTTAGAGGCAGTAATACAACACACTCATATTTTGTTACACGTCATTTACAAATTTGCTATAAATAATAATTTGAAGTACAATTTACGCTGTCACTGGTTTCTCGTCGGCACTGTTGCCAATATATAACAGAAACTGATAGTTTTGGGAGTAGAAGAGAAGAAGGAGGAAAATAATGTAGACCTATCAAACCACCCGAACTTCCTTGGTACAAGTTCGCCACAAGAAAGATACGTAAGTTTAGAAAAGTGTGTCAAAATAAAGAAAGCCTAGCCAAACTCAGTTGGATGGGCTAGGTATTGGAGACGTGCATAAAGAGCACGCGGTTCCGCGAAGCATCTACCTTACGACTCTTCCTCGCTAATAAGACATAACCAAGTTGGTAGAAAAAGGACTTTGACGAGTGGTAACTAAGGCAGCACATTACGTTTTATTGACGTCAAAGCTTTCGTCCGGGGACGTGGGGCATTCTGATTAAGATAAGAATATCCGGAATGAGAGAGTAGGCGTTACGCCATTTAAGGAAAGTCTCCAACAGCCGCTACCATTCGCCCAAGATCAAAACCTTTAAGTGACGCTTAACCGCTGAAAAGGACGGAAAATGGTTGTTTGAAACATGCTGGTCAAAGAAAGTGCAAGAGCCAGCCTTGCAAAGAAATTTGATGCAGTATATTTTTTGCAAAAGGAGATGTAGAGTAGGATGTTTGGATATAACGCAGAGAGTATCCACGGAAACGGTGCGATAAGCTTCGAGGATAGTTATGAGAAATAAAGATTTGAGCCAGGTCAGTTTTTTATGAAGGTTCCATTTCAAGCGTAAGTATTTGTAGAACAAGTGCAAGTCGCTCTTGCATTTGTCAACGGAAGCGCAATGTTTCACAAAACTCAGTTTGTCGTCAAACAATAGTCCGAGATACTTGAATTCGAAAACTCTACGGACAGGATTATCGTGGAGGTGCAGAGAAGGATCTCGTCTTAGCGTGGGCCGAAAAACCATGTACTTTGTCTTGTCTACAGAAATACTTGGTTTATTGCTGCCAGTCCAGCTACTTATAATATTTAGGCATTAGATTTTGCCTCCAAGTCTCGTCAGAAATTTCCGGACACTCATTCGCATAAGCAAAAATGTCACGCAGTCTGCTGGTAAGTCTTTGTCTAGGAGATCATTAACAAATAGATTTTACAAAAACGGCTAAAAAACCGAGCTTTGTGGACAGTCTTTGTCAGTCGTTTGGTGATAACTGAACGTGAAATGTTTGCTGAATCTATTCGACAAATATCTACGAATGCGTAGCGTCGACAGGTACTGTCTTAACGAAGAGTGCTTCGATTATAGGTCACCATACGTTATTGAACGCTCCAGAAATGTCTACGAAAATAGTTAATCTGTACTTGGAAACGTTTGATTGTTTAAGCTAATTTGGCAAGAATCTAGGATTATGCTGCTCAACTTATAAATTATGGCATCTTCAGGTTTAGGATCGTTCCGCAATGCACCATGTGGAAGATAAGAGGGAATTAAACTAGCTATGGCATTATTTAAGCAAACAAAATCTATGTGGTTTAAATGTAGGATTTTTTTACCGATCGGTACTAGGGTAGATGCACTGACAGTTAGATTAAAACGTATCAGTCGGTGGTCACTTTCTATCACATTTAGAATAACTCGGCAGTCTTTTATTTTTCTGGTTAAACAAGGGGACGCTAAAGTTACGTCGATATTAGTTCAACCTGAATGGCTAGCGTAAGTGAAAGGTGGATGGAGTTCGTTGACGACAACGGGAGAGTGTCAAAGCGGCGATTTCGAGTTGAAGTCACCTGCAATGATAACGGGAATGCCTTTTAGGTAATCGAGAATTTTGTCTAGTGTTAGAGATGAATATACGAACATCCTCACACGGTGACCAATAAACGCCAACGATTGCCAAGGAGGTGTTTCCAACCGTGATCATGATTAGGTACTGCATTGCAGTCATTTGTTCAATCACTGAGTGTATTGAAGACAATAGCCGAGTAACACCGCATAGAAGAAGATGCGGCAATCCTGTTGAAGGGTACAGACGCATCCTGAACCTGAACTAAACACGTATGACTCTTGGGTTAGTAGTATGTCGATATTATTATCAGAGGAAAAACTCATTGCTTCCAAAGTCGCAACAGGTGAATCGCGAAGATTCACTTGTGCAAACCTCAAAGTTAATTGAGTGTCCTCACAGTCCATAGTTGATATTAGATAGTTTGGCTTTGAGTTTTTTCAGGTAAGCTGGGCAGGTGTTGGAAATGGCTTTGTGTTTGACGATGTATCCTAGATGGCCAAAGCGAACCCATATGCAGTTAGTGCATGTAAAGTCTCAATCCAAGTTAGGGTAATGTCTTTGTCTCGTGCTTTTCAGCACAATGGCCGCATTGTATCTCCGTATTTCTGGCAATTGAAGCAGTGAGTAACTCAGATATGGCCATTGACTCTACACGCATTCCACGCTACGTATATGCGACGCCATGCTCAAAAGTATCGTCGAACTCAATGATCCAGTACTAAGATAAGAATGTCTTCCGGGTTTGGACCGTGTCATTGTTGTTGTAACCGAAATTGCCAACGTTTCGCCTACTTTTGTAAGGAGCTTCATCAGGTCGTGAGATAAATCGCAAAACTCAAACAAGCAACGAAATCCAACTAACAACTTCTGAAAAGTTAGGTTATCCACTTGTGAAACAAGCCATAACCTAAACTCTGAAAAGGTAAGAAAGAAAACGATAATTTGAAAAAGCAAACGAAAATCTAACAAAAAAACACTACCGAGTTAAGTAATCAACTTGTGAACCAAGCCGTATTCTAAACTCTGTAGAATGACTTAAGAAGAATTAGTCTCCGTATATAAAAGAAAACGATCGTCACGGATTTTGTAACACCATAATACTCGGTGTTACCTAGCTATTCAAAGCACCGAGTGTAGACGTCGAATGCTATTTTATTACGCTAATATTTTAACCGAAGCGGTGTTACTAAGACGTTCTATGTAACTCAACTACACTAAAAAGCACATGCAGTGCGGGCCACGTGTAAAATAGGCGTTGAACAATGCCATTTGCTAAATGCAAGAAAAATTGATAAAAGTTAATAAATGAACTAGATAAAGAATCCAGAACTCCCAATTTCACTAAATAATCTGCGAACACCAAAAGGGAGATTAAGGATAGCGTTTCTAGAATGCGTAGCTCGTCTTGCCAGGTTGCCACGTCAAAAATGCGAACATTGATGAAGAAGAAAACTAGTCGTTCTGGTAACACGTACGGACAACAACAGGCTAAGTCATAGGGTATACCGCAAGAAAACACATACAGACCGGTATCTACACGCATCCTCTCATCACTATCCACAACAGAATATATACAATATATATATATATATATATATATATACAAATTAGAGTGTATGTGCGGCAAGAGTTACATCGGCCAAGCAGGAAGGAGCATTCCGTGCAGGGTTAAACAATTTCAACACAGACACACGGACAAATCTGCAGTAGCGGAACATCTACATGAGAATGGAGATCACCGGATTAATTACGGAAACGTAAAGGTATTAACAAGAAGCAGACACTATCACCAGCGAATAATACTCGAATCACTGGAAATTATGAAAAATCCTAACAACTTCAACCGTGAGGATGGATACAGATTAAGCAATACATGGAGATCTACGCTGCGCGAAGAACATGCAAGAAGTCACCAGACGTCGATGAACGCAATTCAACAGATCAAAACGCACACGGTTCAGCGAAGCGGAACAAAAAGACGGTATATAACGAGGAACGCAAGACGATAACATCAGTCTTTAGAAATCTTTTGAAGAAGCTGACAGCATGATTAGCAAAACGTTAAGTAAAAGTTTTATGACGCGGCAACACCCGACAAACTGCTACATCAAGAAGAAAACTATCGAAAATCCCTACACTAATCAAGAGAGACGGGATGCTGATGGAGTGACAGGTTCCTGTGGACATTGTAAACTAAATATCTCGGACGAGTACGAAAAAAAATTAGAATAGAAGAGGCATTAAAACATTCAGTGTCGTTTGCGACATATGGCCGATGATCGAAAAAGAATTACCGATGGAAATCTTCCAGGCAACTATAACTGAGAGTACAACCTTAGACAATGCTGTGCTCTTTATTCAAGCAGGGAACGAGAATATTTCCGAAAAAGTTTCAAGCATCTTAAAAGGTCGTACTTTGAGGACTGGAAACACGCACTACAAAAAACGTCAACATAATCGAAGATGACTCCAGCATCAAGCAAGAGAAAACAATGAGATACACAATCTCGACGAAGTTATGACTGTGGACGAAGTCAGAGAGGTGGTAGTCGGTCTTATAGGCGAGAAGATGTAAACTAAAAGCAGATTGGGAAAGCTCAGACCACCGAGGTGGGATAGTCAGACCATCACTGTCAATGTACCAGCTGCTAAAGGCTCAGTTTTTGAGGGTAGGTCTGAACTCATGCAAAGTATTAGATCCAGTAGAGGCAGTAAAGTGCACCCGATGCTGGGAGACTGGGCACTTACTAAAAAATTGCTAAGGTGAGGATAGAAGGAAACTATGTTTGAATTGCGGCAAGGAAGGCCATCTGCATAGAATATATTTACACTTTTCACGAAATTCATAAAACTTAGAAAGCTTACAAACTTTGAAAAATTTGAAATATTTGACGTTTTGACAGTCATGTTGCTGTCTTCTTCAGAAAGAATGTCCTGGTCTCTACATCTGCTCAAAAAGGCTAATTGAGCAAGCAGACGTTGGCGTTTGATCCTGAGTGTCTCCAATTTCCGTACGATTTAAAAAACTTCCTCCCCGTAGAGCCGGATAATATTATTTTTGAGACTTTCGGTGGATGAGGAGCTTAATGGACTAATTGAGCTATGCTTAAAGTCTACGTACTTCTCATTCAACAATATTCTATAGAAACAAATTGAAGGAGCAGTCATGGGATCACCACTTTCTCCAGTCATCGCCAATATATTTATGGAGGATTTTAAAGAAAGAGCATTAGAAACCGCTACCCTCAAACCAAAATGCTGGCTACGTTATGTGGACGATACATTTGTAATTTGGTCTCATGGAGCAGAAACACTACACAACTTTCTGCATCACATCAACCAGTTAGACTCTAACATCAAATTCACTATAGAAAAGGAAACAAACAAAAGCATTCCGTTCTTGGACGTACTGGTCACTCGAAAGATGGACAACAAATTGGGGCATCAAGTATATAGAAAACCCACACATACTGACAGATACCTCAACGCCGAATCACATCATCATCCAGTCCAGAAGTTTTCAGTTCTAAAAACTTTAGCACACAGGGCCAAGGCGATCAATGAACCGAACACGTTAAAGACCGAGCTAGGTCACCTAACAAACGCCTTAGTAAAAAATGGTTTCAGAAAAGCAGACATATATCGAGCAATTCACAAACACAGTTCGGGAAAGCCAAAGAAGGAGGAGCCCGTGGTAACTTCCTTCCTTCCTTACATAAAAGGCTGCACGGATTAATAGCCAGGATACTTAGAAGGAAAAATATCAAAGTGATCTTCACTGCAACAAATAAAATAGCCGCCAATTTCTCAAAATCAAAAGAAACAAAAGCACCACTCGAGGAACCAGGGGTCTACCACATCCCGTGTTCGTGTGGGCTGGCTTACATAGGACAAATGGGGCGCAACATAGCTACCAGATTAAAAGAACATAACGCGGATACAAAGGAACATAACACAAGATCTGTTGTTGCGGAACATTTTTTAGATACCGGTCACACAATAAAATTTGAAGAGGCCACAATGTTAGCTAAATCTCTAAATTTCTGGCCTAGACTATACAAGAAAGCCATCGAAATCCAGAAGTACGTCAATTTCAATAGAGATAATGGAATCGGTCTAGCGCCAATATGGAAAAACATGTTCCAGAAAACTAATGAAGCCAATCCGTCACGAACCACTGACCCGAACGACGTAATATAAAGGCTTGTCAAGATCTTATACCTTCAGTTTCAGTTTTTTCTGAAGAAGACAGCGACGTGACTGTCGAAACGTCAAATATTGTAAATTTTTCAAAGTTTGTAAGCTTTCTAAGTTTTATAAATTTCGTGAAAAGTGTAAATATGGAACGCGGTTCAAAACCCGAAAATATTTTTTTGTTAAAAAACCTTGCATAGGGATCCCGAGAAAACATAGAGATAAGAAAGGAGCGCTATCAGTATTATTATTATTATGATGAGTGTGTTACTTTTTTAGTATGTAATGTAACGTTTGCTTGTTGTTTTCTATGACATCATTCTTGGTGGTATTCTTACTGTTTAATAATAAACTAATAATCGAATCTAGTGTTTGATCTGTATTATAAAAGAACCCAACATAACATGGTGGCAGCGGAGTGCGTGTTTAAAAAGCAGATTAAAAGTGTGCGCGTGTGTTTCTGAACCCTGGATCTATCCCGGCGATTTCTTAATCGACGCGACGTCGCAAAATGTGTACTACAGAAGCTACGTCGACGACTTTGACGATCGTGACTTCAATGCCTAGCAGTTTCTGTGCCAGTGGCTCCACCACAGAAATTTGATTTTTCGGTACCACAAGCATGGCCCTAATGGCGAAAACGCTTCGAGCGATTCTTGTCAGTATCAGGACAAAGTTTAAAATCAGACGACGAAAAAATAAATATTTTGATTTATGTCCTTGGCGAGGAAGCCGAAAAAGTAATGCTACAGTTTATGCCGGTTCCTGAAAGCATTGCCAACATGGTTCTTTAAAAGACGAATTAATACGTGATCGTATTGTTTAGAGTATGTTAGATCGAAAAACCAGTGAAAGATTGCAATTCCAAGCGAATCTAACCCTTGCCGATTGCATTATTGCTGTAAATCAAACCGAACTCCAAGAAAAACAAAGCCGAGAGTTGCGTGGAAGATTAGTCGCGACGATCACAGGCGGCCAATCGACCCACAAGTCGGATTTCTATTCAAATCGACTGCGAGAAAAAGACGCAAGACATGACGTCAGAAGCCGAGTTCAGGCGTTACATAGGAGTACTTTTCGAGACGCGGTTACCAGATCTTATTTTGTCAATAAAAAGGGGAGAGACTGCTTCTAGAAAATGTCAATTTTGTGGGATAGCGGTACATCCTAGAGAGAAGTGTTCTGCCGATCAATCGACGTGTCGTTCTTGCAATAAGCAAGGACATTGGGCGACTGTATGTCGAAGCAAAAAGGTTAGATTTATCCAATGTGAGTCTATACCCAACCAACACAAAAATGTCCCAAGGACATCCCTGGGACATGATGTTGCGGCTCACTGAATGTCCCAAAGTCATCCCATTTTGGTTCTGTGTACGTCCTAGGGACATTCATGGGACGTGCTTTTGTCACAACTGTATGCATCCCTACGATGTCCCTATAATGCATCCGCAACGGGACATCTCTTTTAGATGGCTGAGGGATATGTAGAGGGTAGTCATTCTTCCCCTTTTCTACATATTAAATTGGAAAAATATTTATATATAGTAATTACGAGAGCTCGAGCACAGATTGTACTCTGTGGCTCGAGTGTGACACAGTTAAGCAAAAAGAAGAATTGAGAAAAGAAATAGCAACTAATATGTCGATCGATACTTTCAATGCAACTTGTGTTGGGCGAGATAAGTTTTCTGTTGTTTAATTCATACGCTTTTAAGCAATGAGTTACTCGAGCTCTCGTAATTACTACTATATATGTATGTATATTATATTTTTATCAAGAAAAGTACCATTTCAAGTTGAAGTAGATCTATTTCTATTGTTTTTTTATTCAGTAAGGAGATTTAACGTACTCCTCTGCGGTACGCGACATTTGGGCGAAGGCGTTTGGGCGCCGGGCGTTTGGGCACCGGGCGTTTGGGCGCCAGGCGTTTCGGCTAGAAAAAAGTTGAATAGAGTGAAAGTAAAATAGGATTCTTATGTTATTGGGCAACATTTTTTGACACGGGCCAGATCAAAATTTGATGTATGTACTACGTTGGTAAATACAATTTCACTTTCAGTCCATTAAAAATTTAGATACCTCAATTCATTATACTGAGTAGATATTAAATAAATGATACAATAAAATAAATAAATAAATAATAAGTAAGGAAGAGCATAACGAACGTTAATGCGACGCGAGGCCGCACGACCGAGCGTTGCATGTGAGTGAGTTATGCTATGATTCTTTCGACGAGAGTAACGTACATTATTTTTTGTGTTGCCTTTTGTAAAATTACATTATTTTAAAAAAAAATTTTAAAAATCACCAGAAATATATTGTTGGTACTACATTTATTACTAGATCTGTCAAATTTGACATTAACTTTAACATCGTTTTTTTTTCAATTTTAAGCGAATTTCAAGATTTTTTAAATGATTTTTCCACCTGTCGCATACTCGTTCTAATTTAATAATTGACTTTGAACACTTACTTTAATGTGGATTCCTAGTTTTCATTTTCTCACTCTAGAGCTTTTTTCGCTCATTACGTAACTACACTAACGAACGAATATTGACGTTTGCGATGTTGGCAGCACAAAAAAAGAATTTATTAACATGCACTATAAAAAATAAACAAAACTAAACGTGTGACATGTTACACTTACAAAATCAAAAATTAAATTAGATGTATGTACTACGTTGGTTAACACAAAATTCATGTAAATACAATTGCATTTTCACTCCATTAAAAAGTTAGAAGAAATGCTTCTGAGATACTCAATAATTGTTCGGTTCTCAAAGTCTTGAACAATTGAGGTAATTCAGTTATCCGCGGCTTGGTATTTTGCCCTTTTATGAGGAGGTGCTCGGCCACCTACAAATTTTTCATACAATGCGGCGCGTCCTTTCTGGACGCTTCCCAGGCCGTCGATAAATTTCCACAGCGACGGATGGTCCATACCTAATTGGCACTGCAAACTATGATGAGCAGCATCCGCAAAATTATTGGTACGATCTTCATTATTACGCACTCTTTGGTACACGTTCCAAATATTTGGCGAAACTAACGCCCTCCTGCGTGTGTGGTTTCTATTTCGCCTTCTAACGTAGTTATCTTCGAACCAGTTTAAAATTGGTTGCAATTCGTTCGGTAATTGTGCAGAAAGCTCTTGAATTGCGTCATCAATGTGATCTAGAGGAGTAAAGGCTAATGCAACTATCATCCGTGCAGAAAGAGCAAATTCAGGATCGGTATTATATTGTACCGTCAGCCCATGACCGGATATTTGTTTCTTAAAATTTTGAACAAGATGAAACAGGCAGCCTAGGAATCGTGTCGTTAGAAATGCTTTGGCAACTAATCCAATTACGGCTATTTCGTAATCCAACGAAACAGTTTCACGTTGAAATTGCGGCCACACTGAAAACAGCCGATTGTACGTTTGCCGTTGCTTGTTTGGCAATAACGCGTACAAAACTGAAAATACGAATCCACCCCTGTTTACCAAAATAACGTAAATTTGGTGGAATAACGGAATTACTAACGTTTCCAGATCTATCAGAGTTGGGAGTGCAGCAGCGATACGGTTGCGCGTCCGCTGACACAATCTTTTAATAGCATTCTTGTTGGGTAACTGCCCTTGAACTGCAGGCTCAGTGCTCTCCAGGGCATGGTCAAGTATTTGGGCAGATGGTTTGTTCGGCACGTCTTTTAATATCAACTTTTATTTTAGAAACACTTACGCATGCCGCATCACTACCATGATTGTGGTTACCCGAGGAGCACAAATATTTGTCATCCACTGTTGTATGGACACGACCTAGACACTTGTCCGCTTTTCGCTCACATCTCCAAATTTTTTTAGGTTCCATCTCTGCTTGCCTTGTCAGAAACGTACATGTAACCGTTATAGGACACCTTTTTTTGTTCCGCTTATTTTGAGTATTTTCCATAATTAAATGTAGACTTGGACACTATTACGCTCACAAAATTATGGCAACAAATATCTGCAGACAACTGAAGAGACTGACGTGGAAGAGATTAAATGTACAACAATTAAGAAAATACCGATATTGGAAAATTTACTTTAAATATTCAATGACATAAAGGGTAATGTAATGTAGCGTTTTGAAAGTGCGTTGGTAAAATTTTCTTGCATAACATAATTACGGCGCCGAAACACCTGGCGCCCAAACGCCCGGCGCCAAAACGCCCGGCGCCCAAACGCCCTTGCCTAACCACCGGCGCCTAAACCTCCTGCTTCGACTCCTCTGCGACTTGACGTAATAAATAAAAATAACTTTATTAAATAAAATACAAATTATCATTACATAAAACTATATTTTTAAATAATAATCCTAATTATATTCAATTAAAATAAATTTAAAAATTATTTAATTTTTTTATCTTCTCTATCTCGGCGTTCCTTGGCCCTCCTTAGCCAGTTTTTTATACTTTCTTCCCGATTTTTTTTAAGTGGCGCCTGAAACAATGCAGCTACGTAAGAGATGGAGTAATCGTCATGTAGAGTCGATAAAAAAGTTAATACAAATAACTTATTATGGTATTTCTATGTATTGAAGAATTGATAAATTGATGCTTCTGGTTATTTTATAGAATTATTGATTGATCTTTTTGACGATTCTATTATTAATTAAATCATAAGAGATGATCGATTATAACTAGTCAAAAATTGTTTAAATTTTTATACGTTTTGCATTTACGTTTCATCAGAGGAATGTATTAAAAACAAATGTAAGTATAATTATAGAGGTATTTTTAACTGCCTAACTAATTATTGTGGAAACAGTAATACAATATCAAAAATCCGCACACTATGATCTAAGGCGCTGTTACCAAGAAAGCGATAACGTTATAGTTTCTTAGTTTCTTTTTCAGAACCAAGAGTGAGATCGATAAACGATTTTCTGCCTTCGCATAGGAACGTTAGGTGCTTGCCGGTGTTCAGCATGTCTTCCATGACCAACCATGCCAAAAGCATATCCTTTCTTTTATTTGTTCCAGCCACCCCCATTTCGGTGCCTTGTTGTTAAAATCGCCACGTATTATCACCTGACCTCTTACGTTTTTCTTCTCACTCCCGATTTCGTCTAATATATTATCTAATTTAATATCGTCCGCGTTTGGTGAATTGTGACAATTATAGAAGATGATACCATAGAGTTGTAGAATCATGTACGATTTTCTCGCAATGCATTTCGCTTCTGAACTCTTGCAGTATGTAATATATATTGCGGTCAGCCTGTAGCTTTGATGCGAAGATCGGCACTAAATATTGTGTTTCTTTTTTGCGCCCTACGTTAATCTGTAGAGTTTTAGTGGAGTTAAAGTTAGCGTAAATATTGTTAGTGTTTAAATATATATTTGATTTTTTATTAGTTGCTGGTCACTATTAGTTAAGACGTTTTTACTAACCTCCAGCTTGGCTTCTCTAATTGCCTGTCTAAAGTGTGGACATGCCATCGTCTATATCGCATGGCCTCTCGTTTTACATATCGGACAGAATTTCTCTTTCTTGCATTCTTGTTTAGTGTGTCTTTCTAGGCCACAGTTCTACTATGGTTATGGGTTTTCCAGCATTTAGTACATCTTGGTCTACCCTACACCCAATTATTACTCTACTAGAGTCGTTTAAGATTTTTGTGACTTTCTTATTGGCGATAATTGTGGCGACCGAGTTTCCATTTACCTATTCTAATATCGTTCCTATTAAGAGCGATCGACATCTTGCTTAGTTCTTCTACGATTTGATTTCGTAACCACTTCATCTAAATTCTTCAGGTGAAAGCATTCCTTCTGCAATCTTTTTTGTCAAGCATACTTGCCGATCTTTTATTTTTGTCTACTACGAGCAGAAGTTGACTTTCTTTAGATTTTTTTGCCGTTTTGAGAGCAGTTCTGTTCTCCTTGTCTACTGATTTTTTAGCACCTTTTTTTTAAAAGCCAAGCATTCAATCAAATTTTTTGGTTACTATTTTCACTTTAGTGGCTGTCAAGTAAGAACCATTTAACTTTATTGCTTTCTTTATTCATGATTTTGTTTTGGACTTTATTCAGTGTGATAAATAAACCTTCAAACTTACGAGTCTTCTCCTTTTTTATGGTTTCGTCTTGCTCATCGTCATCCTTGTTCATCTTGTCAGAGTTAACAATTTCCGGATGTGTCATCTCTCCAGTTTTCTCTGTTCCATCATTCTCTTCCCATTTAACACGATGAAGAAATTTTCATCTTTTGAGGAATTGATGTCACTTTCTTCTTGGCTTCTGAAGTTTCCTGCTGTCCATTCTTTTTTAAATGTTCAAAACTTTCAGTCAGCTATTACTGCGTTATTCTGTTTCCTTTTAAACTCTAGACTGTCTATGTCTTTCTTACAGTTTGCGCATATGCTGTCTTTCTTGTTGTTATCTATAGTACTTGCATTATTTGTGTTTTCTATTTACATCATCTCTTTAGTTGAAATCTTCTTGATGTCACATTGGGTGTCTGTTTTTGTTTCAATTTTTTTATACGTTCAATAAGCTTCATTTCATTCAGTGAGACTATTGAAGAAACTTCTTCTTTTCTTGATCTATTTTTGCCCTCGTTCCATGTTAGGTTAGACAAGGAATCTGTACTGCGGGAAAGGTTTTGATCTAACTACATGTCCCCAGGACACATGGCTAAGACCATAAGTGACAATTAGCGCTCTGAAGATACTTGCTGAATTGTATTGCAAAACGTCAGTTTGTTTGTGTTCACCAATGACAAAACGGCATAGGCAGACTCTACCTGTTAGAAATTAGAATCGAAGGAGAGTGAGAGAAGAGTAACACATTGGCTTACTTGTTCCGGTTGACCGTACCAAGTGAGGGCAACTTTTCAGAAATTGGTTAAATAAAGTTAAATTAGATAAATTTTAAACAAAAGGATTTTATTATCATAGACATGAATACAAATTTTTGTAAATCAATTAACTAATTTTTGTAGATTCAATTTCATATTTCAGTTACCATAAGCCATTAATTACAAAAATATATAATAACGATGACAATGATAGTAATAATTCTATTACAATTAATGAAATGCTGTAATAATCTTAGTAGCAAAAAGTTAAAGTGAAATAATTGTATTATTTGTATTCATGTCTATGATAATAAAATCCATTTGTTTAAAATTTATCTAATTTAACTTTATTTAACCAATTTCTGAAAAGTTGCATGTATATCAATTAATTGATGTTCATTAAATTAGCAGTCTTATTAATTAATAAATACTATTTTAATGAAATCATATACATTGACCGATAGTTACAATAAGAAACTGAGGTTAACCTTAAATATTTTAAATTTAAAATTAGATAAATTTTAAACAAAAGGATTTTATTATAATAGACATGAATACAAATAATACAATTATTTCACTTTTTGCTACTAAGATTATTACAGCATTTCATTAATTGAAATAGAATTATTACTATCATTGTCATCGTTCAAACAGAAACTGCGATTAACCTTAAATAATTATATTAAATTTAAAATGTCATCGTTCAATCAGAAACTGAGGTTAACCTTAAATATATTAAATTTAAAATGTCATCGTTCAATCAGAAACTGAGGTTAACCTTAAATATTTTAAATTTAAATTAATAACATATTTCAGAATTTATACTCTATGTCAATTAATTCCACCCAAGTATTAGAAAAATAGATATAATTACTTACTTTTGTTAAAAATCCACTGGAATCAGAATAAAGCCTTTGATTTTGTTGATCACTTTAGTATTGATATATTATTTATCACGTCGCTATTGCGTTTCAGAAAAAATGTGACGCGTAACCGAAAAAAAAATGTGACGCGTAACGGAATAAATGTGACGGTAAATTTTTTTCCAACGCCGATAAAGAAGTTTCACTTCAAAAAAAATCGACTAAAACAAACAAATCAAAAAATTTAATTTCTGTAATTGCTTAAGTGCGTCATGTCTTCTGTTTAAATGTTTCAAGTTAAGTATTTCTATTAAAGTTTTTTAAATTAAGTAAAAAAATATTTTTTTTAATTAAAAAAAATGTTTTTTTTCAGCGACTTCTTAAACGGAATTTATAGTATATGTGGTCAGTTAATTGGTCAAGGCGCTAATTACAGTCGCGCACACGTTCAGCTTTTGACCTACGACTGCACTCTTCAGATCATGTTTGTTTCGTAGTCATTTAGACCGCAGTGGAAGAAATTATGGCAAACGAAAAACAACACCAATTAAATAAAATGTAATTAGCGACGTTCATATGCAATTAAGCCTAAACCGATAGCACCGAAGCCAAAACGATAAACTGCGTCAATCTTCAATGTCATAAAATTTTAATTTTTTTATTTCATGACCAGTACACGCGAACTAGTTAAAATCGATTCATTTCAATTTAAGATTGTTACCAATTATTAAAGTTTATTTCCTATAAATTATTGTTAAGTGACTTACATATTAAGAGATGCGCCGAAGTTGAGAAGAGTCAGAGTACGGCGCGCGGTCGTTTTAATTACATAAAATAAAAGAAGTTTGTGTAATTGTGATTATCAGTTATGCGTAGAAAACTTGTTATCACGCCCGACATCATCAACGACACCATCGACAAGCTCGAATTTGGGAAATTTAGGAAACTCGATGAAGAGTGAGTAGTTCAATTTTTTCTAAATTGTCCATCAGCTATATGTGTTTTAAGTATTTAAATTTTGTGTTTATATAATATAATTAGAGCAAATCACATATCTATTTTTGGAAAAATTACCGCTCAGGTTTTTCCTAACTCAAGATGTAGATTAGAATTTTTTTAACCAAAGCGATTTTTTTTAACCAAACGAAAAATTGTATCAGTAATAACAACAACAAACGAGTAACAAAACTAAAAAACCAAAAAAAAAACAATCAAAAAACCTCACCGTTATAGTAGTAGCGAATTTTTGACGTTTTTAAAACGTTGCGTCATCGAATTTTCTTTAAATGTAATTAAGTTTTAATGACAAATTTAGAATACTATCAAATT
This sequence comes from Aquatica leii, assembly GCA_035610365.1. NCBI lineage: Eukaryota > Metazoa > Arthropoda > Insecta > Coleoptera > Lampyridae > Aquatica > Aquatica leii. The sequence goes on from CM069438.1 coordinate 16,004,940, forward strand.
GGGTTGACTCAAATTTTACTGACAAAATATGCTGTAGAAATACTCAAATTAAGAAAGATAATTGATAAGCTGGAGCATCATCTTGTTGAAACCATTGAACAATCTATCGTTTTTTTTATAATCATAACCGTTATTTGCTTAAAGAATTTGTTCGTGGGGCATATGGTCTTGTTTTGTACAGTATACGAAGAGGAATCTTCTTTGCTTTTGTACACATTTTACATTGTTTTTTGTCGTAGTAGTAAGGTAAGTTTGCGTAGGCTTTTACGTGTTACCAATATTTTTCTGCAGTCGACCCTGTTGGTAACAACCACGTTACCACGGCTAGCTACGGTACCGGAAAGTGGGCGTAGTTGACTATAATAAAAATAGAAAAATACTTAGGCGCCACTCCACTTACTGATAAAAATCTACGGCTTGGAGAGACTAAGAAAACTGTCACTTTGTGTTTTGTTCGGTTAGTTTTAATAGGAAAAAAAATGATTAACAATCGCCGCAACTTCCAAGTTGATCAAACAACTACTTAACCCACGTACACTCCCGACACATCGCGAATTGACAACTGTACTCAACAACACCGCTTAAAGAAGGAACATATACAAAAACTCACTTACCAGAGTTTTTTTGAAATCGAGTAGAAACAGTCACCACCTCTTATGTAGTTATAGTCGACAAAGTGCGTAGTAGGTAAGCTTACGTACGCGATTGTGTGCCCAAATTCGGCTTGACTACAACAAACCGACTCAAAGCAACTTGACACGCAACAGCCGCACCACATAAATGTTACTACGCTTCAAAAGTTACACTTAAAAGCAAGGCTTTAGTTTAATCTACAATTCAAAATTTTGAATGTTACAAATTAGAAAAAGCAATAAATACAGTAAATACAAGTAACATACGCTTAAGGGTGAATAGATAAAATTACAAATTACAAACAAGCAAGTGGTTTGCCAATACGACACCTGCACATTAGCTTGATTCAGGCTCAAAGCCGCAATCGCCATATATAAATCTTCCCAAATACGTTCGGAAGCTTGTCATCTCCATGAACAGCCAAAAGCAGAAACCCTAGCCAACTTGCTAAAAAAATTATAGTATTAAAGCAAAATGGCGGACGTTATCTTAACTAAGTTTACCTGCAACCGCTAATATAAACTACCAAATCGCTTAAATTCTGCCAGAATATCCCAATCTTATTACAGCATTAATGTTAAAACATCAAGGATAAAATTTAAACATAAAAATAAATAATTACCATTTAGCGGAAAGCGTATGAACAATCTAGCGATTGCAGCGACGAACTAAATACAAATGAGTGAGTAAGATTTCTTCTACCAAAACTATCAATTTCAATCCTCATCGACAACAGTGCCGTCGAGAAACCAGTGCCGTCGTGAATTTTACTTCGGATTATTATATATAGCAATACATAAATAACGATCTACAACATACAACCGGTATAAGTGCTTATATGTTTTTGCGAATTTTGTCATGTGTCAAAACTGTCGTTCGACGTTTCACTCTACATGCTGCCGAGTTCTTCAGAATAACTGAATTGATTTTTTTGTCGTTCGGTTTTTTCTTATATATGCGTCGTGCGTATGCAACCGTCTTTTCCAATACCCTTCTCTGGTAACGGTTTGGTTTTTTTCTATCTCTAAGACTACTCTGATAAAATTGCGTAGGCTCTCACGGCCGGTGTCGCTTGTAGTACAATGTTTTTTCGGGTTTCAATGGTTCGCTGTCCATGCTGCCAGCTTCTTAAGGATCTGCTATCATACTGATTCTCTTTGTAGTTGTTTCTTTTTACATACGTCGTTGATTCGCCAGTGCGTGGCCGTTGTGCTCCAGCAACCATGTTTGCTTTGTAACAAATTTTTCCAGATGTTGCTAAGTTTGTAGTTGTCATCACTATTGAAATTGAGATGGTTTTCTATTTCGAAGGCTTCTCTGATGATTATCCGATGATAGTTTTTCGTAGCACCTAACACTTCTGGTTCTTCAAAGTCGACCATATCTCTGTGATCGTGTCTATGTTCCGCTATAGCTAATTGGTCAATTCTCATCTTTTGTGCGTCGCTTTGATTATTTTTTTGACCCACTTTTTTGTTTGTCCGACGTAGTTCTTTCAAATTTACACATTAGTTTGTAACTCCTTTCTCTTTAATTTGTGATAATTTATCGTTAGTGCCAGTAAAATAGTTTTGGATAAAGTATTGCTGAAACTTACTTTTATGATCTTTTTGGTCAAAACCCTATCAATCTTCTGTATTGCTTTAGAAACAAAAGAAAGACGGGCAAATCTAGAAGACTTCCTTTTCGTAGGTGTTGTTTACGGTTCCAGGCTTTTTAAGGGTTTTCTTTATCTACATGTCGTTATAGCCATTCCTCTGCAAAGCTTCTATGACGTTTTGTTTATCTTTTTACAGATATTCGGCATCGCTGATAGTTTCTACTCTACGCATTAAAGTTTTCATCTGAGCATTTGTTTAGGATGGTGATATGACGTGGCTTTGATTAAAACTTTAATGCACTATCAGCGATGTCAAACATCTGGAGGGAAAAAAAACAAAACGTAAAAAACTTTTTTAAGAGGAATGGCTATAGCGACGTGGAGATAAAGAGCACCCTTAGAATGCCTAGAACCAAAACGACACCCACGAAAAGAAAACTACTTAGAAGCTTTTGTTTCCGGAACAACAAAGAAAAATGGTAATTTTAACTAAAAGGAGCATAAAAGTGAAGTTTAACAGTACTGCTTCTATCTAAGACAATTTTATTGCCACTAAAGATAAATTATCACGAATTAAAGAGAAACGAATCTAGAAACTAATGTGTAAATGCGAAAAAGAGCTATGTTGGACAAACGGAAAAGTTGGTCAAAGAAAGAGTCTAGCAACAACAGAACGACAGTGCTAGAAATTTTTTTCGTAACTTGAATAGTGACGAGTAGCTCAGTTGATTCGATGATTGGCTCGTAATCTTCGTGGTGCTAAATTATAAAATAAGTTTAAAAAGGCGCCAAAAAATGAAAAATTAGGGTGAGAAACACCGTTTAAATCTACCCGAGGCTGTAATAAAACAAATGAAAAGATAGAAGAAGTTGTAACAACAAGTATATTTATTTTATCACAGACAGACGTAGAACCAAGGACCTTGTCGACCTAATTTTTACATTCTAAAAAGAAATAAATTAACATTTGTAACAAGTATACAAATCACAAACATTCAAGAATCAGAGCGCACCACCTAATAATATGTTACACACAAAAAAAAGTTTTATAGTTAATTGCGACGACAACTTGCTATGTACGCCCAGTCGTGCGAGCAAACTAGAAGCAAAAAATTAAGGTAGGAAATATAATACTTACAATTTAGTTTTATTTCGAAGCATACAACTATCTAGCAGCAGCTTCCTAGATTTTCATAATATTAGCTAAAATCTTACAAATACGTACGTACGGTGTTATCACAAGTAAAACCCATTTGATTCATACAATTACTAAGATAAAATAAACTATTTCTCTTGTTGTTTCTGATTCCATTTGCAGAATTATTAATTTGTTTGTGATTATTTTATATCGGTGTTTGTGTACCCGTTTTTTTTAAGTGGTTTTTAAGGTGCATCTTTTCACTGTCCATAGATGTTGGTTTTCGCTGATAGTTTTTGCTTTTTTTGCATTGAGTCATAACACATATATCTAAGTTGTACGTATTTATGTTTGTCGATTACACAAATTAATATATAATAAAAGAATTGTACTCACAATTGTCAAGTCATGCTAATAGCTATTGACATACTTAAATCCGTCTCCTAAAATTGCTAAAAGTAAAAGAAAAAAAATTAAATATAGATTGATAACACAAATAATTAGCTCGTAATAAATTAATTTTATAAACCCGTTTCTAAATGACTGTCACTCATAACATCGCAGGTGTGTTCGTAAGTTAATCGTCCATCACCCAAATACTTCGACTTAACTTCAAATTACGCTTGGCAATTAGTACAAGTAACCGTACCCAATCGTACGTGATTCCAAATTATCGACTCAAAGTACTTAATAGACTCTACATGCACATTTTCCAAAAAAGACCCAAGTCGTTATGATAATTACGAAAAAATCAAAAATAGAAGTTAATTCTTACCTCAGCAAAACCGTCACAAGCATCGCATATAACGTTAATAAAGTGGATGAAAGCTAATATTAAAAATAAAGATTTCACTGGACGCGAACGTTAGGTTTCATGTGTACATTCCTTACATAGAGCGGAAATACGTTTTTTATTAATTAATATGCATAGGTCAAGAAAAAAATGACAGTTAACACTCTAAATGTAAAAATTCATACAGTACGAAACGTACATCAAAAACTTTTAACATAATAACTGTTGTGATGTTTTTTTAGTTATTAGTGATGGACATTTAGACGTAGACAATGCGTGGCTAATACCCATAGATAACAGCGTAGAGAGACAAAGTTGTTGTAAACGTAACAATTTACATTTTAATTTTTAGATAGGTCAGGTTTGGATTTTCTTACTCGGCAACATTCGTTTGCTGTTTATCACAGTTTTTACACGTTTTGTAACTGTAACAGCCAACTATCAGTGCTCACACAAAATTAATTAATTTTATTTTTAATTATTTCTGATTTGAATAACACAACATTGTACAATTTAATGTTTTGTAAAACAAATTTAGAACTGATTTTCTATTCTTTTTTTTAGCTTATAACATTATTTGCAAACTATGAAACAGCTTACGTTCAGATATTTAAATTTACCGATTTCAATTTTTTGCATCAAGTATGTCATGTAAAAAATTATCCAAAACGTAAAAGACGCCATTTAAATAACACGTTACAATTTTAACATATAATGTACGTTTAATTAACATTTGGTTGGTACGTTAAAACCATGTCTTATTTAAACGTGTATTGTAGGTTGTTATCAAGACGTGTAACATATATTTTAAATAAAAGATTTTTAATTTATTGTTAACGTTTTGTTATTGTCAGTCACGTCAATATTACGTCTAAGTTTAACGTATTATTTACGTATTAATAAAACGTTAAAAAACCGTAATAATTTTGACGTATATTGAACGTTTAATTGACATTTAAAATTAACGTTAAATTTATAATGCATTTAAATGAATATTTAAGAATTAAAAAAAAATTACTCTCAACCTCTCAAAGCTTTTCACTCGGTTAAACTGCAATCAATTTCATGCAACTTAATCCCCAATAGTAAAAGACTACGACAACTCAACGTTTTGAAGAGTAGGGTTCATAAAATAATTAATAGTACTCGGCCTGTCTTTGATGTGTCAATTATAATTTATTAAGAAAGCGACAAAACGAAAGAAAAGGATTCTAGGTGCTTGCTTACATCTGAAAACACTTAACTGAACTGTTGAATTTTTATTCATTTTGCATCATCAAATATGCGGATGTTTACAAATTTTGTTACAAGCTTTATGTCTTACGAACCTTGCACGGCCAACTCACACAGTCGGAGGTAGGGGAGGTTCCCAGGAAGTATGCTTAAGGGCGCCAAGATAACACTTCTGCCTCGATCACGACAGACGATCCAAACTTGTAACTCAATTTGAGGTTCGTAATCCTTATTACTCTGATGTTCGAGTAGCCAAAATTAGTTAATAGATAACGATAATCACAGGAAAAAGAAAAATAACAAGAGAGATTAACAATTATAATCACTTTAATGTATTAACGTTGGATATTAATGAGAATATATGAAATTTCTGCACCTCTCGATGCTCGAATGGTTTCCACGTAGAATTAACAAATATCACAGTTGTAATGTAGTAGCGCAGTAGATTGACAATTATACGCTAAATGCGCAATCCTTAAATATTAGCATGACTAACAATTTTCGTTAACAAGTGTAGAAAACTTTGATTTCGCAATACATAAGATTTACTAGATTATATAGAAGTTCTAATACATGAATGCCCGCAGTAGCGGCAACACACACTACACATTGACGTTAGGTCGAAACAAACAGCCTAGAAAAGGTCGAAGTAAATATTTTTCACACACATAGCATGCGATACAGTAAAGTGAATGATTACAGTTACATTATTGGTATATAAGCAATAAATATAATTACGGTCGTTAATATTGATCAAAATTCTGTGAGTAACTTTCGTGACAACGATATAAAAATTAAGTAAATAAACTCATCCGAAGTCCAGTTTCCACTTCGAAGAAAACGTTTTCCCCGCCAGCGGCCTGTAATAATTATTTAAAAGCAAATCGTGTCACACACCAACTCACGAAGAATAGTAAACTACAAAATTAGTATTAATAACTCATTAAGTATTATATAAAAACCCGGTGTATCGAATACTGTAGGTAGTAATTTAGAACAGGTGGCTGATAACACAATCGACTTCTATTCCCAAAGCAGCATCTACGACGCAGTGTTCGACGAGACCTCGATGTTATTTAAGTCGCAGGCCCTCACAACAGCTTATATGCTCGGTAGCATTATTCATTAATGGTACTTATGCATCCTTATTACTGCTTGAAATACCCAATGGCTGGCAACGTGGTGGAAACCGGCTATCACATTAATATAGAAATTACGAAGGACTCTTAATAGATTGAAGACAAAAATATCTTACCCTGTGCCGAAAGAATCGTAATAAATTCGCAATCGCCTTATAAATTTGTGTCCATCACACGTGATCTTAAAAATTTAAGAATCAATTCGAAATTCTCGGCACCGGCCCGTTACTGTAGTTGACAGCTTCACGATTTTGTCGTAAAATGACAGTCACCAGAAAAGATCGGTAGAGGGCGTCAAAACCGGAATCTAATTTGAATTCATATACAGAGTATTTCGTAATGAAAAATTTCGCACGTAACGATTTTTGAATTAAAAGTTTTAGTGTGCATTTTATTAATACGTGTTTATTATTCAGTTTTTCAGTTAAAACGTAAATGCGTAAACGTAAACAGAAACGTAAAAGAAAGTAATTCAATATTGACTACAGTTTATACTGAACAAAATTTCTACAACGCAAGAAACCATAATAAGATTTTTTAACATAACAGCGTCTCGTTAATATTGCGCTTGACTTTAACGTACTATTTACGTATTCAGAAACGTAAAAAAAATCATTTAAAAAACACGTTATAATTTTAACATATTATGTACGTTTGACATTCGGTTGTTGTGTTAAATTTTTGTTTTATTTAAACGTATATTTACAGATTGAAAAATTTATATATTGATACTGATTTGCTATCTACTGTCAAACACGTCAAGATTGCGTATTATTTCCTGTCAATAAACCGTTAACAACACAGGTAAAAATTTTGACGTACTGTAGACGTTGTCTTAATAAAAATTTGTTGGATTTACATTATTATAACTAGTTTTTATCAATTAAAGATTAGTCAATACTACGTTTGATTTTAATGAATTGTTTACTTTATTATAAAGATTGTTATTTTCTACGTGTTAAAAACGTATTTGTTTACCTTATGTACAATACGCGTCTTGTCAATATTGCGTTTAATTTTAACGTATTGTTTACGTATTCACAAACGTAAAAAACACGTTATAATTTTAATGTTCTATATACGTTAATTATCATTTGGTTGTTGCGTTAAATTCATGACTTATTTAAACGTATATGGTACGTTGTTTCTAAGACGTAAAACATCTTTTAAATAAAAAGTGTTCTAATTTATTTATGTTTTGTTATTATCTGTCAAAAACTTTAATATTACGTTGAGTTTATCGTATTATTTGAGTTAATAATTCGTTAAAAAAACACGTAATTATTCTGACGTATCATGAATGTTTAATTAACGTTTGACATTCACGTTAATTTTATAATACACAAACAAATACTTTTACGTTTATAATGATGATTACATGAGATCTGTCATTTAGTAGTTATCGACTTATAAAAAAAGTAGGTCTTCAACGTAGCAATTAGCAGTAATTAAATGGTTTCTTGAAATTAACACGTGACAGTACTAAAATGCTATAAGAACAAAAGGAAATTACATTATATCAGAAATTAGAAATACTTCTTTACCTCAGCAATTCTTTTACACTTAACTATTTAATTTTTATTCACACCATTAAATATACAGATGTTTACAAATCCTTACATTAAAAGTTTTACTTGACATTTTGTTAACACGTGCCGTCAAAACGCAAATGCGTAGACGTTAGCAGAAACGGAAAAGAGAGCAATCTAATATTGTCGAGTATTAACTGAGCAAAGTTCACACAACGCGACAAACTATAAGGTTTTTAACATAAAAGCGTCTCGTCTATATTGCGTTTGATTTTAACGTACTATTTACATATTCACAAACGTAAAAAACGCTATTTAAAAACCACGTTAGAATTCTAATTTATGTACTTTTAATTGACATTTGATTGTTGCGTTAAATTTATACCTAATTTAAACGTATATTGTACGTTGTTACTAAAACGTAAAATATCTTTCAAATATCGTCAATTTTGCGTTTGATTTTAATGTATTGTTTATAAAAAACATGATTATGTACATTACGCGTCCCGTCAAGATTGCGTTTGATTTTAACGTACTGTTTACATATATTACAAACTTAAAATAAACCATTTAAAAACATATAATTCTAACACGTTTACGTTTAATTGACGGGTGTTTCGTTAAATTTATAACTTATTTAAACGCGTAGTGTACGTTGTTTCTAAGACGTAAAATATCTTTTAGCTAAAAAGTGTTTTAATTTATTTGTTACGTAAATTTAACCGTAATTTAGTGCATGCGGCAGCTCGAAACACTTCGGAGAGAGGGTCATGGATGGTACTCGGCGTGCTAATTATAAGATAATTTGAAAAGCGGTAAAACGGTAAATATAGACTACAGATCCCGCTTAAATCTGTTGAACACTGAAAGTAAACAAATTGCAACACACAACTGTAACAACAATATGTTTATTTCAACGATGAGAAAAATAAGTTAAAAAACGATGTAGCTCTACAACGCAGATACTATCAATTAATAGTTCGTTAATAAATATCACATACAATATGCAAATATAAATTAATAGGTAACAAAAACATAAAAACTTGAATCGATGCTAATCTAATGATTTCGCAATAAGAATCACAACGCACTTGATAAATTTAACACGTAATTGCACAAACAAATCTGCATGCATTGGTCGTAACAACATCTATGACTAAGTCGTTCGTGTTTACGTTCGACTCCTATATAAATTAATAGATATTAAAAAAGGTTTTACTCACGTTTGTTCAGACTTGCTATTAGCTAATGGCTCCCGCAAATCGTGCTCGAAAATTGCTTAAAGTGTAAAAGAAAAATTATTAAATATATGACATTAGAATTAAAACGCTCGTAAGTAAATCAATGAATTTTATAAACCGAATGCGTCACGCTTCCAAATGATTTCGTTATTAATATTGCAGGTGTGTCTTTAAGTTTAATTTCCATCACACAAGTTTTTCAACGACTTGATTTTAAATTACTTTTTGAAATTGGTGTTAGTAACCAACGTCTAAATTTGTACGTAAAATAGACATCTACGCTATAATAATACAAGAAAATTAGAATGCGTTGTAACTATAGAAGTTAATTCTTACCCCAGCAAACTTTTCACAAGCAACACATACGATACGAAATCAAACCAGTCACTTATTTCGTGGATGATATGGAAATATTTAAAAATGAAGGTTTCACCGAGCGCAACGTTCTTGTTACATCGAAGACGAAAGTGACCTTTTTATATATTCAAATGTCAAAATGACAGTTAATGTTCTGTATGCGAAAGGTACGTTGCGGGACAAAATTCATACAGTACGCAACATATATCAAATTATTTTTAACATCACATATTGTTAACGTTGGTTACGGTAACACAACCGTAACCTACAGTAAGCGGTAGCTCAGAGCTTTAGAGAGTGAGTCGTAGGTAATCTTCCATGTGCTGATTATAAAGTAATAAAAAGAGCGACAAAACGGGAAACGCATATACTATAGGTGTTCGTTTATAAACACTAAAAGTAAACAAATCAAACAACATTAGTAAACAACGAATATATATTTATTGCGAGAGCAACATAAAATAGAATAAAAGCAACAATAAGTATTACAAGGTAGAATAACAAACGGCTTATAATAAAAAGGCAAAAATTCAGTATTATTAAGTATATGATAACAAATTATCCATAAGAAAAGACAAATAATTCCATTATTAACAGATCCTGAGAGTAGGCAACACCTCATACACCTAAGGATGTGAGTTTATAGCATTAAACTATAAAAATATAATTTGATAAGCAAACGAAGAATAAAAATTCAATCGATGCAAATCTAGTGATTACATAATCAGAAGCGCACTGGTAATAATTTGTTATGTTAAAAGTGTTCCTTGGGTAAGCATTGATTTATATTTTTGCAATTTACGTTGATTTTCCCGTAATGTTGTGTTTGGGTTAAAACTTATTATAGACTGCAACGTCGCATCTTGTACTCTACGTACTTCCGCTGTCAGTCACTGTTAAGATATTTCACTACTTTGGGGTTTTTTTGCTCTTGGGATATTCTAATCCGTTCTTCAGCATTGGAATGCCATTGTCACATAACACGACGAGCACTGACTCACCATGTTCGATTAGCAAGTGAAGCTTTTTATTCTTTCTTATTTAGTCTTACTTCTTTATTTTCTTTCGGTTTTGTTTTGTGTTATTGCAGTTTGAGTTTTTCTCGGATTTGTATACTTTAGTGTTTAGCATTTTGGCGACTTTAAGTTGTGACTTTTGGATTGCTGATTTTTTTCTGCTTTTTAGGTAGTCCGACTGTTGTAGACTTTTGATCAGAATCTTTTTTTTGCTTGAGATTTTTTTGTTCGTTTTTCTTTGCTTGGATCTTTTATGTTTTTTAGTGGAAGAATTTTATGTCTGTTGACGACTTTTTGGCACAACTGTCTTAGTTTTTCTTTTTGATTTCTTTTTCTAAATCAGCATATTACCATTCAAAATCGAATTGATACTTGGTTTTTCTTTTACTTCTTACGTTTTGGGGACTCATATTTAGGATTGGATTTGTATCTGTAGGCTGGGGTTTTATGGAATTTTATGGGGTTGCCCTTGTTTTTATTTTCAATAATTTTTTTTCTCTTAGTTTACTTAGGATTGTCTTTAAGTGATGTCTAAGGGACTGCGTTGCTTTCTTGCTTTTATAGCGTAACGACTGATGCCGAGTTCTAAAAAGTTCTTTTTCTGATACTTCATTTTTGTTGATTGCAGTTTTTTGGCTCTTTTGGAGTACATTTTTAATTTATGCAACTTTTGGGCACATTTGATTGCTAATATTTAGCGAATTGGAAAAACAACTTTCATTTAAGTTTTTTATTTGGTTGGGTGTTATTGTATTTGGGTTGGTTTTAGATTTTAGAGTTCTGTATGCTTAAATTTCTATTCTTGATTTTAGCTAGTGTTCACTTTCTAAGTTTTTATGTTGCTGGAGAGGAATTTGTTATGTTAAAAGTGTTTTGGTATGTTGTTTGTACTGTATAAAATTTATTCCCGGAACGGTCACTTTTTCTAAATTGACAGTCATGCGCTGTAAAATAGTTGATTTTTTTTCCAAGAGAAGAAAACTATTTTTTTTGCAGACTGTGGCCCGCTTTGCATACTTGGTGTAACGTAAACGTTTAGCTAACTGTGTTATAAATGAGTATTGTATTTTCGCTGTTTCTGTGAAAGCCTTCCTAGGGTAAGCATTGATTTGTATTTTTGAGATTTACGTTGATTTTCCCGTAATGGCGACTTGCGATACCGCTACGTGTTGGCTAGTTTGGAGTGATTCATGTCAATCCATTATCTTTTGCTAGAAACCATTCTTAAAAGCATGTACTAAAGAGAGCTATTGGTTAATTAAACCACTTCTGAAACATACTCTGGATACTCTTTGTGATACGATCTTATATCTACTTTTTATTTTAATTTTTTACCAATTTTAGGGGATGATTGAAGTATGCAGATAGCTATTCGCATGTCTTGAATAATCCTTTTTGTTGCTATTAATTTGTGTATTTGTCGAACGTAAAATGCGTGCGACTTGATATAGATATTATCACAATTAACGCATGCAAATTTATGTTTCTACGGTTGTAACTTCGCCTTAAATCTACTCCAAAAGTACGCATTACTTGATTTTGTTATATTGTACTATGATAACTGTATGTGTAAAATGTTGCCTACTCTCCAAGACTTGTATCAACGTTATAACTGTGATATTTACAGAATTATTTTTTGCTACTATACCTATATGTAATTCTGCCTTGATTATTAATTTTTTTTAACTTATTCTTCGTTCATTGTTAGAAATAAATATATTTGTCGTTACAACCAGAGTTTTGTCATTTATTCTATTTCTAACATTCCAGTTTTAATTTCTAGCCGTTTTGGCGCTTTTTAAAAATAGCACATCGAAATCTACGCTCCACTTACCAAATCAAACTGAGTTAGTCGCTAGCAATTAAGTTACAAGACAATTCTCGTAACAAACTTTAACAGGTAATTACACATGAAAATCTGCATGAATTAGCTAATGACATATCCAAACCAATTGCTAAAATTGCTAAAAGTATAATAAACAAATATGTAATATTACAAGTAATGTTGCAAATAGTTTATCTAATGATTATTCTAAACAGAATGGAGCAAGCTTCCAACTAACTTTTTCACTAATACAATCGCAGGTGTGTCACCAAGTCTTTGAAATTAAGCGTTTATTTTACGATTGTTTTCCAAACTTAACTTCAAATTTAAAAATGGTGTGTAATTCTTGCATTCATACACATTCTAGTTTATCGCGCCAAACGGAAAAAGTATTCAGAAAATAGTTAACAAATTCCGAGCTGGTAGACACGTTGAGGTAACCCAACTTGCTGTGATAACACGAAAAAATTAACTCGTGTAGTAAAATAGAATCTGTCAGACACGTCAATATTGCGTTTGACTTTAACGTATTATTTATATATCAATAATTCGTTAAAAACACGTAATAATTTTGATATATTATAAATGCCTAAGTAGCATGTAATTTTTACGTTAGTTTTATGACACACATAAACAAGTATTTTAAGTTTTTTTTTAAAGCTCAAAAGAAATCAACTGAAACGTATTAGGTGCCGCAACCTCACCAGTTTTTTATCAGCATAAAAATTGTCTGTTTTCTAGATACTGTTGTAATGACTAATTAAAAACTGTTTCTTTCCTTAGCCACCTTTCTGATTACTGCTTCTATGTCTTGCTTTTCTCAAAATATGTTTTTTTATGTTATTTTGACTTTTTTTCAGAATTTTTTAAAGTAGAATTTACAGTAACTTTTTGTAATTATTGATATATTTTTTTGTGACATTTGCGTTTGTTGATCTATTTATTTGACACTTATTAGAGTAATAATTTTTGACAAGCAACACCAGACGTTTTTTTTTACATAAATTGCCTGCGACCACTCTCGACAACAGTGAGCTAAAAATAATTTTCTTAATAACGTATTGGTAAAAAAACGTTTTTTGTAATTGGTTAAAGTTGCATAAATTATCGTAATTACACTATTAGAACATCTTCATTAACTATACATTACTAACAATTAACGTTCTGTTGATAATTATTAGTTTGTATCGCATATGAAAACGAATAAATTAGAACACAGTTAATTAAAATCGAGGTCAAGTATACGAACAGTTTACTACATTTAAAGACTATTTATAGTCAATGCATGTTAGATAATGTTCAAAAATACCAGAAAAAAAGACACATGTTCAAGCAAGACAAAATATAGAAAGAAAGAAAAAAAAGAAAACATTGTTAACAACTAGCAAAATCCTTCACTCAGAAACACTAAATGTACGTCTAAACCTAGTAGCAAAAGAAATACGAAAAAGCAAAAAAAGTAACGAGCGTATGTAATTACTCTTTTGCAGCTTAATGACGCTTGAAATGTTGCTTCGATTCCAGCAAACTTGCTGTGAATACCAAATCAACAAAATAGTAAACCAAAAGCTGCTAACGCATGTCCGACAAAAAATAACATCCAAATCAAAGTAAGTCGATAACTAAAACAAGTTAGGTCAACGTACTAACACAAAGAAGTAAAAGAGGTCTTACAACAATTCAAAAAAAAGTGAAATGAACTTTGAGTAAACCGAAGCTACTAAAGACAACCAATAAGTAGTAAAGTCAATAAAAATAAAACGAATTATAATCGCACACACTAACTCGAACCCCACGTTGGGCGCCAAATTTGTTACGTGGATTTTCTCGTAACTAAAAAATCGACGAATAACTTACTTAACCGTCAATTGTGTCGTAAGCTTCGTGGTGTTAATTTATAAAAAAAATGTAAAAAGCGCCAAAACGATGAAAGACTAGAGTGGAAAACACCGTTTCAATTTACCCGCAAGTGAAATAGATCAAATGACAAGACAGAAATGGTAACACATCGTATATTTATTTTATCACAGACAGCAGCTCAAGTTAGAAGACGTAAATTAAAATACAAAAGTACAAAAATCGAAGACAGAGAATCAAAGTTAAAATCAAATAAAAATATGTGACACAGCTAAATTTTATAATTAATTGTGTTAACAACCGTTCTTACAATTGACTGACCACCAAAATACTAAGAATTACGATAGAAAATAGTAGTTTATCTTTATTTATTCACATATCTGTTACAAAGTGATCCGTTGTACCTCTATTTACAATTTAACTTTTTTTCTTTTACATTTACGTTTACAATGACATTCTTTTTACATTTATTTACAATTCTTTCTCTTTCCATTTTTTCTCCTCTCCTCTTAGCTGTTTCTTTCTTCTCCATACTTCTTTCATCCACTTCGCTCCTTTTCCACTTACTTCTAAGATTTCCTCTACTTAACCTTTTCTCTTAACTACCTGCATTCATTCCTTATGTGTTTGTGGTTTTCCGTTTCTTCTCCACATAGTCTGCACCCGCTTTCTTCCTTTTTTCTCCAGTACTTATTTTCTACTTCTTTGTTCTCACATCTGAACCTGGCTATCATTTTTTTTATTACTTTTGTTCCTTTCCTCTTTTAGATATTCTGGAATCCCTTTTTCTTTGATATTATTATAATTCACATTATATTTGGCCTCTATTATCTTTATCCATCTTTCCTGTTTTTCTATGTTTCTGCCTCTTTTTATTATTTTCTCTCTTATCCATACTCTCTCTTCTCTTAATCTCTCTACTTTTTCTCTGGCGTACCCGTAGTATTTTGCATTCTGTTCTTTCCCTCAATCTTTCCTTCTACTTTATAGCCTTTTTTCCTGTCTCTACTCTTATTTTTTCTTCTCTCTTATAATATATTCCGGTGTTTCTCTATCTAGCCCTACCCATTTCCAGCACCATTCTTGTATCCTCCATATTTCCGCCCCATATATCACCACACTTTTTATTAGCTTCTCAAACAGCAGCCTTCTTATTTCTATGTCAACCCCAAACAACGTTTCCCCCACACTTTACACTTGTCTTATTAACCTATTTCTTTTCCTCACTCTTTTCTTTATGCGTTCTCCCTCCTTAGTATCTTGCTTCATCGTGTAACCCAGGTATGTGAATTCCTTCACCTGCTGCACTTCCTCACTTCCTCCTTCTTCTGTTTCTACTCTTCTTTTTTTCGTTTCCCCCCTCTTTTTCTAAATGCCATTATTTTTGTATTTACTTCTATTTCTTTTTTTTATGTATCTTTTCAGCGTTGTCATCATCTCCTTCATATCTTGTTTCTCTTTAGTCACCGCATACGCCAACGACCACCCTCCTATCTGTTGTCTTTTCATCGTTTCCTCCAAAGCTTGGGCTCAGTGAGCATCCTTGTCTCAACCCCTTCCTTGTAACGAATTCGTCACTCTCCTCTCCATTCACTTTCACCCTGTTCCTCGTTTTTTCGTAAATTTCCTCCATTCTTTTTATTAGGAGTAGTACTGTCGCCATATTATTTGTATGCCGTGCTCAATAATGTCACCCCTACGTAATTTTTCACTTTCTATCTGTCTCCTTTTTTGTGTATCGGGCATATTATTCCCTCTACCCATCTCTCCGAAAATTTTTTCTCTTTCCATATTTTATTCTCGCCTTACTACTACTTCTTTTCTTTGCTTTTCTTGTCCTTCCTGATTTTGTTCTCTCCCCTTCTCCCGCAAGCTCCTAAAGTATCTCTCCCATTCTTTTGTTTGTGTTCTCTTTGTCGTCCCTTTTTTCTTCCTTACTTTCCATACATCTTCTTCCGTTTTTATTGCTTTGTTCTGATTCTCTTGTTTCTTTTTGTTTTCTTCTTTCTTTCTCTCGCATGGTTTCTTGTAGATTTTTACTGATTTTTATATTTTTCTTTTACATTCTTCCTTTTTTATTTTCTTTGCGTTTACATTTTCTATTTCACCATTTCTTTTATTTTGTTTTCTCCGTCTTTCATTTTCTAAATCTGATTTTCTCTGTTGGTTTCTCTATCATTTCTCTCATTTCCTCCACACTCTCTTGTAATCCCTTCTCTATCCATACCAATTTCTCTATTTTTTTTTGTATCTCTTTATATCCTCTTCTGTCCACCTTTTTTTTCTTATGTATTCCTCATCTTTTTCTCTCTCTTCTCTTTCTTGTATTGTCAATTCCAGTAGTTGTGGTCTGATTCCATCTTTTCTACCACTTAAATGTCTTCACCTTGTCTCCAGCCTCTTCATTTGTCATTACAAAATATATTATAAATTCTCCCCTTCTTTTTATGTACGTATATTCCCCCAATCCTTCTTCTTTGTTTCTATTCATTATTTTCCACTCCATTTCGTTGCACATTTCCAGCAGTTCTTTTCTCTCCTAATTTACCACTTTGTCTTTTGTTTGTCCCTTCCTTGTCCTTTTTCTTTATTGTATTTCCTCCTCTTCTTCTATTCTTGCGTTTAAGTCCCCTTCTAATATTATCAACCCCTCTTCTCTTTCTTCTATCATCTCTTTTATGTTCTTCCTTGTCTTTTTCATTCTGCTGCTATATATTTTTATTTTTGTTTTTTCCCACTGTATGTTCCTTTCTGCATTTCCTCTTTTCTGTGGCACTTTCTTGTTCTCTTCCTGACTTAACCATTTTCTTCTTATTCACGTTATTATACCTCCCTTTGCTCTTCTTTTACTCTTCTCTTTTTCTGCATGTTGCACCACTCAAATTCTTCCGTAGTTCTCTTTTTTTTCCATCTATGTCTCCTATAACCCCACTACATCTTGTTCCCTGATGTACACCCAAAAATTCTGTTCCTTATTCTTTATTCTCGTTACGTTCCAAAACGATGCTCACTCATCTCTTCCTGTGCTTCTTCCTTTCTTTTCTTTATTCCTTTTTCCTGATCTTTTTCGTTTCCATTACTCATTATTCCTTTTTTTGCCATTTCGTCATCATTCTTTTTTTTTTGCCTTCCCTTCTCCCTTTAGTTTTTTGCCGGTTGACTACCCATTTTCTCTCCCTTCTCTCTGCTCAGCTCCTTGTCTCTGTCGTTTCATATGTATCTTATCTCCATTTTTTTATATCCTACCCATACTCTTTTCCTTTTTGATTTTTTTCCACCGTTTTTTTCATTATTTGTTTTTGTTTTCTTCCTTCTTCCTATGTCAAGTTGCGATTTATCTAAATTCTTTTGTTCCTTAATTTATTCTTCTCCGCCATCACCTGCTTTTCCTCTCATCCTTCCATTTCCG
Organism: Aquatica leii; assembly: GCA_035610365.1. Classification (NCBI taxonomy): domain Eukaryota; kingdom Metazoa; phylum Arthropoda; class Insecta; order Coleoptera; family Lampyridae; genus Aquatica; species Aquatica leii. The sequence continues at coordinate 16,022,710 of CM069438.1, forward strand.
CCACCAACATCTCATTTTCCTTCTTTCTATTTATCACTGTCAACTTTTTAACTTCTATTTTCACGTTTAGTTTTTCTTCTAGCATCAATACTAATTTCTTTTGTGGTTTTTTAGATTTCTATTTTACCTTTTTATTACAATATTATTCTTCATTTTTTATCTCTCTTTATCTTCTCTTTTTTCTAGTTTTTCTATTCTCTCTAACAGTTCCTGCTCTCCTTTCTTCCACTTTATTTACTTTTCTCCCATTTTGATTTTTATTTATTTGATTTTTTGCCTTGTTCCATGCATGTTTTCTTCCATCTGTTTCATTATCTTCTTCAATAACTACTTTAGTTACTGTATCTGTTTCTGTTCTTTTTCTTTTTCTTTTTATTATTGAGCTGTTTTTTCCTTTTCTTCCGTTATCCTTTTATTGTCCGATGATCTTATTGTTTTCTTCTCTTTGCCATCTATTTGTTGTTTATCTTTTTTTGTTCCTCTCTTTCTTTATTCATTCATTTTTCTTTTTTATTCTTCCGTACTTTCTTTTCTTTTTTTCGTGTTTCTTTCTTTTCTTTGATCCTTAGCTGGCATTATTTGGTTTGGATCAGCTCCTAAGCCCGTACGCTGCTGTGGGTGTCAATGGTTGTCGAATGTCGTCTACGAAACTTTTCCATGCCTGACAGTCCATGGTTGTGATCCTAGCTTCTTCGAGGTTTAACCGGCGATTTCTGACATCTCCTTCGACCTGCTTAATCCAGGTTTTCTTTGGCGCTGTTCGTTGGACTCTCCATTAGGCGAGTCGATTTCGCCGGAGGAGTTTGTGTGGTGGTAGGCGGCTGTCATCCATTACATCCAATACGTGTCCGAACCATCGTAAACGCCTTTTCTGCATCTGTTCCTCTGTCGTCGCCTTTTCACCACATCGACGTCGAATATCCCCGTCGTAAGATTTGGCGTAAGCATCGTATTTAGAATGCCTCAAGTTTCTCCAGATCCAACTTTAGCATTGTCCAAGTTTCAGATGCATAGAGAAGAATTGGCAAGATCAGGGTTCGGGAAAGGCGAATCTTGGCCTTGGTGGTGATGTTGGTTTGGTTTCACAGGCACCATTTTAGTGAAACAAAGACCGCAGAAGCTTGACCAATTCGCGCGTGGATCTCTGCTGTGGACGCCACTTTCTTCTCTTGTATTATCGACCCCAGGTACTTGAATTTTTGGACTTGTTCTATTTGGACGCCATCGAGTTGCACTATGGATGGTGATCCATCCGTTGTCAGCACCTTCGTCTTCTCTGTGTTGATCGTAAGACCGTACCTCTGGACAGTGCAGGCGATATCGTAGAGGGTGTTCGTTGCCTCAGTATCATCGTCAGCCAATACGGCGCTGTCGAGTTAGACGTCACGTTTGTCTTTGAAGACTTTCCTCATTATTGCATTTACCACGATGTTAAAAAGTTGTGGCGAGACTACGTCACCCTAGCGGACTTCTGTTTGAATAGTAAACTGCTCGGACAGCTCATTTCGAATCCGTATTTGGGTAATTGACCCATGATAACTTGCTTGGAGGAGACTGATAATCTTCCAAGCTTTGTGCTCAATCTCCAGGGCCTTCCATAAAGCTGGCCAGTGGATGCTGTCGAATGCTGATTTGAAGTCGATGAAGATGATGAGCGTTCTTTTTCTGCGTCGAATTATTTCCTTCATTAACTGCCGGATGACAAAGATGGTCGCAGCAAGCATCCACGGTTTGGTCAAAACCCTGCTTGTTCTTTCCGGCCGGTCTGCTTGCGATATCGTGATAGTTGCAGTTGAATAATCTTTATGCAGACCTGGCCAACGATAGAGAGTAGGCTAATGCCACGATAGTTTTTAGAATCACAGCTATCACTTTTCTTGTGAATGGGCACTTGTAGTGGTTTCGCTTTAATTTCGTATTAAATGTAATAATTTCTATCAATGTAGGAGGTTATCTTTTATCACTCACCTTCTCGATTGTACTGGTTATTCATATTAATCTACTTTGTTTGCCGCAGTTTTATACTTTTCCACCGCGGTTTTAGACTTACCACTTAATTATTTATTTTTTCTTGCCCTTACACTTTTCCTCCGTTACCCATCTCTCCTACTGCCCTTTTACTACCGCTACTAACTTCAGTTCTTTCTCTCACTAACTTCTACACTTGCTTTTTACTTTGACGTTGTTTTAAACGTGAAATACGACCTTCTACGTCTAAAGGTACCGCACGAATAGAAAGTATAATACTTACAATTAGTTTTCCTTACAGTATGCGACTAGCTAGCGGCATAGATACGGCGTTATCACAAGTAAACCCTTTTTATTCATACGATTACTGAAAATAAACGACTGTGCACAGTTTTTCTCAAGTTAATTTAGTAATTTTTGGTAAAAGTTTCTTCCAATACGATAATAATTGCATCCAACCTCTCGAAGGTGTAGATAGTGTTAGCTACAGCGACGTGACGTCATCATGGAAATTTTCTCAATTACGACACCTGTTTATTATCTCCACAGACAAAGAAAACGTGTAGGGGTATGGAAACCCGCTACAGACAATTACGAAAGAATTAAGTTAAACCACAAACACAAGAAATTAATGATTACCCCAAATGAAGACTTACCCAGATAACCACAATATTCAATTTCATGTTGATATGGATGTGCTTGAAATACTTAACAATGAAAGTCTTGGTGGGCGTACACAACGCTAGATGATGTCTGCGTTCTTTAAACTTAACCGGAAGAATAATTTCTGTTTAAAATTTGACATTTTATCCTTACTCAAACGACAAAAAAGTAGGTGTACCAAGAATAAATTTTATACAGGAGACAAACATTATACTAAAGCAGTTTTAACATAACTACTTTTCGGGTATCTCAATTTTCTAATTTTTTTATTTTTTACTTCTGTATTTCTCTAAAATAAACGTTTATATTTAAATAAATTATAATCAAAAACTTTTTTTTACATTACTTTTTTTGTAAAACTTCTTTATTTTTTACGTTAATTTTAAACGTTGGCATTTGTTTAATATAAATTTTCTTTTAGTTTTTGTATCAAAATCTTCAAATTTTTTTGTGTCGAAAAATATTAAAGTTTAGCTTGACTGATTATCAAAAAAATCTTTTGACAGTAGGTATTGTTCAACAGCTTTTGTACGGTTTTTTGAATTCTCTTTCTTTAATTTTTATTTCATCAGGTAACTTTATTAATTCAAGGGCAATTACCTTGTATCTAGCAATAATTGCGTATGTTATCTGTTTTCTAATTATCTTTCAGTCTGTGTTGCAGTTACATCCTGTTATTAAATTAATGATTAATACCTGTCTCTGGTATGATAGATAAGATATTTAGTATGTCGAAATTGAATGACTAAAAACTGTGGTGTTTTTATTTGATGCAATATTAATTGCGACTAATGTATTGTAAACAAAAATTTTTGGAGTACCTGATTTTGAGTAATCTGATGTTTCTTCTTTTTACTTTTCTATAAAAAATCGCAATTTTTTTTCAAAAATTTTTTTTGCATAATTTTACGTTTCAAGGTCTTTTGAATCAGAAATGTGTATTTTTGAAAAAAAAATGTGTCTGTGTGTGTGTAACGATGTACCCACGATAACCCTCAAATCAAAAGTCTTAGTAACTTGAAATTTAATATGGAGCTGGCTTTTTATATTCTCTCGGTTCTATCAAAAGATGGGTCTGATGCAAAAATCGAAAGTATGTGTATCAGCCATTTTTAACAGTTTTTTTTATATAATTTTGTACGTATGTAAATTACTCGAATTAATTTTACTGTTTCTTATAGAGATAATTCTTCCTAACAATTTATTCAGATAAAAAAAATTCTAACAGTAACAGTTTATTAGATATTTTACTTATAATTTGAACCGAATTTACAAATATAAGTTAGGTTCGAATCCTGCCTGCAAAAATTTTTTTTAGAAAAAAATTCCATATCTCGAAAGGAAAACAAGATACGTTAAAAATAACAATTTTTGCTAATTTACTAAAGGAAAAAGCAATATCAAGACACACTAATATAGGAGTTAGTCGATATGACAACATAACCTCAATTTGCCATATTTCGATTATATCTTAATGAAATCGAGGAGAAAAATTTCAAAAAAATTATAGCATAGTAGGAAGTTAATACAAACGTGTACATATTACTTCAAAGTGGTTTTATGACAACATAACCTTAAAAAAAATGTAGACATTTCTTCATCATTCCTTATAGGAAAGTCGTGTGATGACCACAACAGTTTTTTTTTGTTAGTTTTTATTTTTATTTAAGAATCAATGTACGTTACGTCCCTTTTTGTTTAGTTTTTAATATCGTACTTTAAGCTTAAATTTAAAGAAAAAACAACGCATGGTATATGTAACCTTAAGTATAATTTTTGTAAGTAACAAAGCAATAATTACAAGATAAGTTGCAACTTTGTTAATTGGTGCCTTTGTAGTTAGTATTATCGGCATTATTATAGGTTTTTTAGTTTTTGTAACACCAATTATTTCAAACGTTAAGTTTAATGTTTTGTCATTTGTAGTTAAAATGAAGTAAGTTGTTTTAGTACTTTCTTTTTAAATTATATTTTATTATATTTATTAGTATAGTAGTACACAAATTAACCCGAGCACGCAGTCAGTTGTGCACGACTCTTTAAAAATTATGGGTTTATTTTTTAATTAGAATTTTGTTGTGTTTAGTATGAAGACTATTATTTTATTTCTAGTTTATTTGCCGGGTTCTTGATCACGTTGAGTTCTGAATCACGTCGGGTTCTTAATCACATCGGGTTCTAGAATTCCTCGGGCTTTTGATCATTTTGGGGTCATCTGCAATTTTGGCAACATGAGGTTTGCGTACTAAGTAGTGCGATATAATTGTAATAAATGTGCGTCAGCAAAATGCAATTGGTATTTGTATTACTTCATTATAAAATTTACGACGCCGCTGGTTGCGGATCCCACTAAATGTAAAATCTTAGATTTATTCGACACATAGGAAAGGAGATCGCGTCAGAGATCATTGGAACTTAAACTTGCATACTTTAAGTCGCTGTAAACAATCGATTTTGATAAGACGCCTGTCCGCTAAATTAGATTACGCTGTGATGAAGAATTGTTCTGTATACTAACAGAGAGTCGAGGCGGCATTCTAGTAATTTCCTTGAGAATGGTGTCGCATATCCAATAACCTCTGAGAGCTGAATGCATTCTGCCGTTTTGCAACCGGTTATTTTAAGTTCATTGTTTTGAACCCAGTTTACTATAATGTTTAAAGATTGATTACAAATGTTCGTTAATTGGTGTTCGTCTTGAGCCGTCCCAGGCAGCACACTGACGTCATGTCGCCATATGATATTGACACGTCCTAATGACCTTTCGTACGTAATTTTGACGTCAATAAAACGTAATCTGCTACCTGAGGTCGCAATCATGGCCAAATTGTCAGCGTATGCTATTAATGTAACTCCCATAAAATATTTTTTATTTAGCACCTCATTGAATACCAGGTTCACAGTAGTGGATCTAGAACCGATCATTGTGGAACACCCATACTAAGCTTGTACGTAACGCCGTTGTCAAAAATAACTCTTCTATTCCTTAAATAGTTCATAACTAGACTAACAATGCGAAGTAATAACATTCTGCTGAACTTTCATTGTTTATTATTTTGAAACGAATATACACAACGTTTTGATTGCTGTGGTATCTGCAATCGTCATCAGGTAAATACTAACAAACTTAGAAACTACTGGAGCTTATATACTAAAGACATGTTCGATGAAGCGTTCAAGCGTACAAAATCAATTTAGAGTAACAGATTAATTAACAAAATTACTTAGTGAAGTTTAAGTTGTTTTAGAGGTTCGATTAGTGGTTTCCATATGTTGCTTATCTCGACACTTGGTTGGCTGAAAATTTCTTTGTTGTTGTTGATGAATTTCATTCGATGTTGGTTATCCCACGAATGTGCTGGTTTCTTTTTATAACTTCTAGGCATTCTGTAATCATATTTTTTTTAGCATAACGTAAAAAATCTGCTTACGTTGGCTTTACTACGGATAACGTTTAATCTAAGATGTTTTTGTCCCAGGTCATTATCACCCCAAATAAGAAAATATGGTAATAATAGCCCTTGCTAAAAACACGCCCCAACACTACAATGTCAGAGCATTTACAAAATTTCCAAAAGAATGTGAAGAAATTAATAAAAAAAATACTTCATATTTAGTTTAAGTCAAGTTTAACATAACAGTTAAGAAACTTACCTGGATTAACTTCGTCAAAATTATAGTGACAGAAAGTAATCTTACTTCAAAAATCGTGCTTGCCAACATTGAAAACGCAGATTTCTCTGTTTTCAAAGGTTACTTTAGTTGCACTTCACTTCGCGAATGAAGTTGGCGCGAAAATTGAAAATTTTATCACTTGGGTACTTTTTCAATTTAATATTTATAATGGTAATTATATCTTTTATAATCAAAGACTTAATTGCTTTTCTCTAAAAATTAAAGTTTTTATTTAACAAATTCATTTTATATCTACAACAAAAACTCACCTATAAATTAAAGAAAACAACATTTAAAGTCCTTATGTCTTTCAACAACTTATATCTAGAATAAATTTTTCACAAAATCTTGCAATTAGACAAATGTAAAAAAAAAACTTTAGACCCGATGTATTCCATGAGTCTTGTACTATATGGATAAGGTGGTTTTCTTTACATACTTTTTAACCTTCCGATTACCATCGGGGTCTTTTTTGACCACATACGTGTTGTTTTTGTTGTCTTTTCTTAAGTTTTTTTTTTTTACAACTGTCCCAATATTTTTTTAGCTGAGTTTCTTTCAACAATGTTTAATAATATAATAACAAATTTTTCAATTGTTATTTGTTTTGCGTCGTTAAAAAAAATATTGTCGTTGGAGTCATATTTGACCCCACTTGGTAACCGACGTTCTAAAAAGTAATTCTAATATTTTGTCTGCATTTCTCATATAATCGGCTTGTTTCAACGTGTTTCAACGTGTTATTCGTCTGAATCATGATTACTACCATTCCGTCTTTAGTCATTACAATCGGTGAGTTTGTTCGAATCAGTTAAAAAGTGAGTCTGCTGTGTTATTACATTTGATTGGAAACAGTTGTTGTTCAATTATGGCTAGAAAATATTTGTCTCAGCGTGAAGCGGAAGAAGTAGCTAGCAATATTAATTTACTGAATGAAATTGAAGATGAAATTTTATCTGACGATAGTGATGCCGAATTTGAAGAAGTAAGTGTATCTGATGTAAACCCGATTGAAAGTTCGGAAGACGATGACAGTGATGATAATTCACCCAATGATAAAGATATGCTGGTGGGTAAAGATGGTTCCATATGGAAAAAAGATAAGCTTCATGTTAGAAGACGAAATCTGCGAAATATTCTAAAAACACCGCCAGGATTAACAAAATTCAGTGAACATATTTCAACATGCCTAGATGCTTTCCATTTATTTATCTCGGAAGACATTATGGACATAATACTTAGAGAAACAAACATTCGAGCTAGAAGAATTGTAGGCGATACGTGGAAGCCAGTAGATGCGAATGAGTTACATGCATTTTTTGGATTACTGCTTCTAGCTGGTGGTTTGAAAGCACGCCAAGAACCAATATTGGAGCTGTGGAGTACGAAATACATGTCTTTCCATAGACCAATTTTTTGTGATGCAATGTCTCGTAATCGAATGAGAAACCTTTTGAAATACATTCGATTTGACGATATGAACACCCGAGAAGAACGACGGGCAACAGATAAATTAGCAGCTATTCGTAACATTCACGATATTCTCGCTGCAAATTGCAAAAAATTGAATAACCCTAATGCTGAAGTATGTATTGATGAACAACTTGTTTTTTTCCGTGAAAAATGTCCCTTTCGAGTGTATATGAAGTCGAAGCCAGATAAATACGGAATTAAAATCTGGGCTTTATGCGATGTTAGTAACAGATATTGCTGGATTTTCCAAATATATACTGGAATGGTAGATAACGCTCCAGAACGGGAACAAGGTAAACACAATTTTATCGTTTTATGCACGAGTATAAAATTTCATTTCTAGGGAAGCGGGTAGTTTTGGATTTGGTTGCGGGTTTGAGAGAGGGTTATGGTATTACCATAGATAATTTTTTTACGTCTTTGTCTTTGGCAAAGGAGCTACTGCAGCAATCAAAAACCTTGACCGGAGCAATTCGTAAAACACGTAGAGAAATACCAAAATAATTTTTTCCAAAAAAAAATCGAGCAGAATACTCAAGCGAAATTCTATATGGAGAAGACACAATTTTAGTATCTTACGTACCTAAAAAATATAGAAGCGTTATGCTACTTTCAACGCAACATCAAGATTTGGAATTGTCCGGAGAAGACCTCAGTTACAAACCGCTAGTTATCTTGAACTATAATAGCTGCAAAGGAGCTGTGGACAGCATCGATAAAATGGTGAAGGAATACTCATGCAAAAGAAATACAAATCGCTAGCCTCTTGTTCTATTTTTTAATTTCCTTGATATTGCTGCCATGAATTGATTTGTTCTATACACTACAAAATTTGGAAATTTTGAAAAGAGGAAAACATCCCGAAGGAGATTAATTTTGCAAAAACTTGGGTTTGAATTAGTAATCCCACATATCAAAAAACGTACACTTCAAGGATTACCAAGACATGTGCAGAATGCAATAGATGCTTTTTGGCAGACACAGAACCAGAGGAAGTGGGACCGCAAGACGAAACTATCGCTCGCCCAAAAAGAGGTCGTTGTAAGATATGTCCAAGAGCAAATGACAAAAAATGTTCGGAAACATGTGAAAAGTGCAAACTCTTTGTATGTGAACAACATTGCCAGAAAAAAACTACAATAATATGTAATAGTTGTTACCCTCACTAATTTATGTTTACATTTTATTTTTATATTTTTATTAGTTTATATGAAATCTAATGCTAATTTAAAATATTAGTAAAGGTTACCATTACAAATTTATTGGTTTTTCTTTACAAAATAAGAAAAAAAACTTGGGGTCAAATCTGACCCCACTTGGTAATCGGCGCCTCAAAAATTGCTTGGTAATCCGATGGTTAAATAATTAGTTTTAGGGCCAGTCACCTCTGATTTTTTATCTAAAACAAAATTTAAATAAAATTATAGATTTTTATTAATGATAATGGTTTTATTAGTTTACTTTATGCATTTGTAGTATTTATTTACTAATAATTAGTGCTATCTTTTATTGACTTAAATGTATTGATTATGTTATTAAAATTTCTTTATTTGTACCTGGTCAATGTATTTAGATCGGGTGATAACTATATAACAAAGCAACAAAACAAGAAATTTTGAAATTTCAATTTAAATTGTGCTTGATTGCTTCGATTATTAGTTTGTTTTTGTGTTTTTAAGTCTATGGTGTATTTCCTCACTCGTCATGGCATTACAAAACCCTTACAATCAATAACAATCTTATAAAAAAGTCAACAATGACTTTTCTTTTCTATGTGATTTTTTATAGTATATACATATATATATAATTTCTTGTTTTCATTCATGTAGTTTTCATTATTTCGGCGACCATAGATTTGTGCAATTAAATTTTTCTTTTGCAGCATCTTATGACATTTCTCACTTTCAGCTATCTTATTTTCAGTTTCAATTTTTCTCCTCCTCAGTAATGTTTATTTAATTGTTTGTACAGTCTGTGAATAAAAATAACTATACAGCATCTTGTCTACACTATTATTTGTATAAATTGTCATAAGTGGCTCCTTGAAACCATTCATGGTCATTATTTAACTCAAAATTAAAAATTAAAATTGTCTGTAAAACGGAACATAAACATGAAAATCCAGTAGCTCAGTGAAGATGAGAACACGTTCGTAAATTTTTTGAAGCAAACAAACACAATACTAAAATTGAGTCATTAAATGAAAACACTAACCTAAAAGAAGTCTACGACGTAGTCATTTGCTTTCAATGTTTAATCACTGCAAACACTCCCAAAAGAGTGCATCTTAGAACTTACCTTTAGGGGTGCACAGTCATTTTGTTCTTAATTTTTTATTTAAATTTGATTCAAAAACCTACGTTACATTAAACATGTACCACAAACCACAAAAACTTTTTTATTACAAATATTTAAATTAAAACTAAAAAGCAAACAAGTAAAGAAGATTGTGTAGTATATACGATTAAATGTCTTACCAACTGAGATAGTAACGAATTATTTACGTTAACTCATGATGTAATTTTTACCAAAAATGCAATTATAAATTTGGTAAATAGTACAACGTTGAATATATTTAAAACTAAAGCTGCTTGTATACTTACTTTATTAGATTAAATTTTTTATGACAAAAACGTAATTTTTACCTAATTTCTAACGTAAAAAACACGTGATAGCAAATGTTTATGTTTAGTTTTGATCTAACGTTTTATTAAAGTACCAATAATATGTATTTGTTACATCAATTATATTGCGTTAAATAGTATTGATTTTAGTCAAAAATTTTATTTTATTGTTTTTACCTCAAACCTTACTTTTTAGCTCTGGCTATAAAATTTATCTAAAAATGCATGTTCTCAATTTAACATTATAGAAATATAGACTTATGCTAGCTACAAGTTTAAATGTTTGACAATGTCGTAAGTCAACAGCGGCATCAGCTAACGACATAATGCAGCTAGAAGTTAGTCTATTTGTTTAACTACTTAGTCAATACTACTCAATTTACTATTAAAATTATAACTCATAATTAAGAGATATTATTAAAGAACGTTTTCTAAGTTCAATCTAATACTAATACGTCAACAAAATGACCGGTCGCAAAAAAACGGTAAAGGTTTAATAAAAAAAAAACCCAAAAGACACCAAAATATTTCTTTTGAAACAGCATTCAGCGCTTCAAAGATTTTTAAATTAGACGTAATTTGGAATTGGTTTTCGTTTTTGCTTTGAAACGTCAAGGTTGTAATCATACAAAACTGAACCAATTACATGTGTCATAAATTAATGCAAGAATATCTAGTCTCAATTTAACGGGCAAAACGTTTTTAATTTGTCACGTGTTTTTTACGTTTATAAAATCGTCAATAATACGTTAAAATCAAAGTTAATATTGACGTATTTGACAAAACATTAATAAAAATTAAACTAAAGATGTTTAATTAAAACATATTTTGAGTCTTAAAAATAACGTCTATCGATTACAAATCTCATAAAATACCGGAAGAATATCAAATCTCAATATAACGTGCATAACTTATTGTAATTGTCACGTGTTTTTTACCTTTGTAAAACCGTTAAAAATAACGTACAATATCCGATTACTTGATTAACCGATGATTAACGCAACAATCTACTCTCAATGAACATTTTTAATCGTCTTGAATTTTTTACATTTGTAACACAATATTAACGCTTCTGACTAAGCATATTAAAAATAACGTATAATATCGTATTAGATGTGTCATAAATTGAAGCGAAAGTTTAATCTTAATAAAACGTGCATAATGTTTTTTAATCGACAGATGTTTTTGACGTTTGAATAGCTGTTAAAATAGTAAAATCAAACACAATATTACCTAATAGAACATTAAAAAAACTAAACACATTTTAATTAAAATTTGTTTTGAGTCTTATAAATAACGTATGATATGCGATTACATATTGTCATAAATTAACAGAAGAATCTAATCTCAATTAAATTTGCGTTAACTTTTTTAATCGCCGCGTGTTTTTGACGTTTAAAAACAGTCAATAATACGTTCAAATTAAACGCATTGTTGACGTCTATGACACAATTATGAGCCGTAGAAATAAAATAAAATATGAATTGACGCAAACATTCAATCTCAATAAAACGTGTATAATATTTTGTAATCGGTACGTATTTTTTACGTTCGTAAAACCGTCAATAATATTTTAATATTAAACGCAATATTAACGTTTCTGACAAAGCATAACAAAACATTAATAAAAATTAAACTAAACACGCGTTAATTAAAATATATTTTGAGTCTTAAAAATAACGTGCAACATCCGATTAAACGTGTAATAAATTAACGCAACAATCTAGTCTCAATAAAGCGTGTATAAAAGTTTTTAACTGTCACGCGTTTTCTCCGTTTATAAAAACGTTTATATTACATTACAATTAAACACAGCTTTAACGTTTCTGACAAAACATTAGAACACAATAGTACAAATTAAACTAAACACGTTTTATATCAAATGTATTTTGAGTCTTAAATATAATGTACAATAAACAATTGCATGTATTATAAATTTACGCTAAAATCTAATCTCAATAAACGTTTTTTAATTATTTTGTATTTTGTACAATGGTAAAATTGTCAGTAATACGTTAAAAACTAACACATTATTGACTTGTCTGACAAAAGCATAACGAAACATTAATAAAAATTAAACTAAAGACGTTTTAATTAAAATAAATTTGTTTTAAAAATAACATACAGTATCCGATTAAATTTGTGATCAATTAACGCAACAGTATAGTCTTAATAAAGCGTGCATAACAGTTTTTAATCGTCACGTGTTTTTTCCGTTTGTAAAACCGTCAATAAAACGTTAAAATCTAACATGATGTTGACTTATTCGGACAGCTTTAATTACAATACAATTTGAGTTCTAAAAATAACATACTATCCAATTAAATGTATGATACATTAACGCAGCAATCTAGTCTTAGTAAAACGTGCTTAAAGATTTTTAAACGTCACCTGTTTTTTACTTTTATAAAAACGAAAATATTAATACGTTACATTTAAACACAATATTGACGTTTCTGACAAAGAATAAGAAAACATTAATAAAAATTAAACTAAACGCGTTTTAATTACAATATATTTTGAGTGTTAGAAATAACGTAAACTATTTGATTATATATATCATAAATTACAGCCAGAATTTAATCTTAATACAAGTTGTTTAGTCGTCACGTGTTTTTTACGTTTGTACGACTATTAATAGAACGTTAAAATCAAACGCAACACTTATGTATCTGACAAAACGCAGCAAAACAATAAAAAAATTAAAGTAAACACGCTTTAATTCAAATATAGTTAGAGTCTTAGAAATAACGTACCCTATCTGTTTAAATGTTTCATAAATTAATGCCAGAATCTAATCTCGATGATCCTTTTTAATCGTCACGTATTTATTACGTTTGTAAAGCTGTCAGGTAAACGTTAAAATTAAACGCAACAATAACGCATCTGATAAAGCACAACGAAACAATAATAAAAGTTAAATTAAACACGCTTTAATTAAAATAAAAGATAAATCTTACAAATAATGTACAATATTTGAATACTTGTGCCATAAACTAACTCCAGAATCTAATTTCAAAAAGCGTTTTTTAATCGTCCGTGTGTTAGAAATAACGTACAATACTTGATTACATGTGTCACAAATTAACACCAGAATCTAATCTCAAATAACGTGTTTTAATCGTTACGTATTTATAACGTTCAAAAACTGTTAATAGAACGTTGAAATCAAGCCGAATATTGACGAGCTTGAAAAAGCATAACAAAATAATAATGCAAATTAAGCCAAGCATGTTTTAATCAAAATATATTTCGAGTCTTAAAAATATCGTACAATAACCGATCAAATGTGTTCTAAATTAACGCCAGAAGCTTATCTCAATAAACATTTTTTAATCTTGACGTGTTTATTACGTTTAAAAACTGTCAATAGAACGTTAAAATCAAACGCAACATTGACGTATCTGACGAAACGCAACAATGCATTAATAAAAATTAGTTTAATCGCGTTTTAATGGATATATTTTTAAGTCTTAGAAATAACGTACAATATTCGATTAAATGTGTCATGTCACGTGTTTTTTACATTTGTAGAACTGTTAGATGAACGTTAAAATCAAACGCAATATTGACGTATCTGGCAAAACACAACAAAACATTAATCAAAATCAAACTAAATACGTTTTAATTAAAATAAATTTTGAGTCTTAGAAATAACGTACACTCTTCGATTAAATGTGTCATAGATTAACGCCAGAATCTAAACTCAAAAAATGTTTTTTAATCGTCACGTAGATTTTCACGTTTGTGAAACTTTCAATAGAACGTTTAAATCAAACGTAATATTGACATATCTGGCAAAGCACAACAAAACATTAATAAAAAATAAACAAAACACGTTTTAATTGAAATATAGTCTGAGAATTAGAAATAACGTACAATATTCGATTACGTGTGGCATAAATTAACGCCAGAATCTAATCTTTATTAACGTATTTTAATCGTCACGTGTTTATTACGTTCAAAACCTGTTAATAGAACGATAAAATCTATCTCAATATTGACGAGCTTGAAAAAGCATAACAAAACATTAATACAAATTAAACCAAACACGTTTTAATCAAAATATATTTTGAGCCTTAAAAATAACGTAACGTAATATCCGATCAAATGCTTCATAAACTAACGCCAGAACCTTATTTCAATAAACGTCTTTAATCTTGACGTGTTTATTACGTTTAAAAACTGTCAATAGAACGTTAAAACCAAACGCAACATTGACGTATCTGACAATACATTAATAAGAATTAGTTTTATCACGTTTTAATAAATATGTTTTTCCACTACTAGTTGTATACGCTTGCATTATTACGTATAATAGAAGGCCGTGAAGTTGTACTTTTTTAGGCGCAGGTAAATAATATTTCATTATTAACTAGTAGTTAATAATGAACATATTTACATTTTCTGATAATACTACAACAGTTTCAAAGAAAAAAAGTTTACCAAACTGCGTATTAAGAGCAAGAGATTTTATTTAATGCTAATTTAAGTTTTCAAATCGCTCAATTTATAAATTAATTTGATTTGAAAAAGTAAGTTATTTGAAGTTCGCGCTTAATTAAATGTGAATATTATAGAATTAAATATATTTCAGATATAATCAATGCTTAAAATAATAATGTTTTTAAACAATTTAAACAACTTTAGCAATAAAAACTTACGTTATCTGTTTATTTTTGTGTTTTAAATCACATTTAAGAATTACGTCAAAATTAATTCTATTAAACTAATGACAACTGTCAGAATTACTGACTTGATTTTTAATTTAAAATTAACATCTTAAATTTTAAATTTGATTTAGTAACAGGTAGAAAGGTTTTAATATTTCTAGTAGTGGAAAAAATTGTATATATAACACGGTTGAGAAGTTCATTATAACTTGCGCGATTTATATCCCTCGACGCTTCGCGTCTCGCGATATAATCTATCGCTTAGGTTATAATGATGCACTTCTCAACCTTGATATATAATATACTATTTTCCACTAGTAGTTGTATACGCTTGCATTATTACGTATAATAGAAGGCCGTGAAGTTGTACTTTTTTAAGCGCAGGTAAATAATATTTCATTATTAACTAGTAGTTAATAATGAACATATTTACATTTTCTGATAATACTACAACAGTTTCAAAGAAAAAAAGTTTACCAAACTGCGTACCAAGAGCAAGAGATTTTATTTAATGCTAATTTAAGTTTTCAAATCGCTCAATTAATAAATTAATTTGATTTTAAAAAGTAAGTTATTTGAAATTCGCGCTTAATTAAATGTGAATATTATTGAGTTAAATATGTTTTAGATATAATCAATGCTTAAAATAATAATGTTTTTAAACAATTTAAGCAACTTTAGCAATAAAAACTTACGTTATCTGTTTATTTTTGTGTTTTAAATCACAATTAAGAATTACGTCAAAATTAATTCTATTAAACTAATGAGAACTGTCAGAATTACTGACTTGATTTTTAATTTAAAATTATCTTAAATTTAAAATTTGATTTAGTAACAGGTAGAAAGGTTTTAATAATTCTAGTAGTGGAAAAAATTGTATATATAACACGGTTGAGAAGTTTATTATAACCTGCGCGATTTATATCCCTCGACGCTTCGCGTCTCGCGATATAATCTATCGCTTAGGTTATAATGATGCACTTCTCAACCTTGATATATAATATACTATTTAAATCTTAGAAATAACGTATAATATTCGATGAAATGTGTTATAATTTAACACCAGACTCTAATCTAAATAAAAATTTTCTAATCGTCAATTATTTATTGCGTTTGTAGAACTGTTAGAAGAACGTTAAAATCAAACGCAACATTGACGTATCTGGCAAAACACAACAATTAATAAAAATTAAACTAAATACGTTTTAATTGAAATATATTTTGAGTCTTAGAAATAACGTACACTTTTCGATTAAATGTGTCATGAATTAACGCCAGAATCTAATCTCAATTAACGTATTTTAATCGTCACCTGTTTATTACGTTCAAAAATTTTTAATAGAACGTTAAAATCTATCTCAATATTGACGAGTTTGAAAAAGCATAACAAAACATTAATACAAATTAAACCAAACACGTTTTAATCAAAATGACATTCGAGCCTTAAAAATAACGTAACGTAATATCCGATCAAATGCTTCATAAACTAACGCCAGAATTTTATCTCAATTAACGTTTTTTAATCTTGACGTGTTTATTACGTTTAAAACTGCCAATAGAACATTAAAATCAAACGCAACATTGACGTATCTGACGAAACACAACAATGCATTAATAAAAATTAGTTTAATCACGTTTTAATAGATATATATTTTAAATCTTAGAAATAACGTATAATATTCGATTAAATGTGTCATAAATTAACACCAGAATCTACTCTCAATGAAAATTTTCTAATAGTCATGTGTTTTTTACGTTTGTAGAATTGTCAGAACAATGTTAAAATCTAACGCAATATTGACGTATCTGGCAAAACACAACACAACATTAATCAAAATTAAACTAAATACGTTTTAATTGAAATATATTTTGAGTCTTAGAAATAACGTACACTATCCGATTAAATGTGTCATAGATTAACACCAGAATCTAATCTCAAAAAACGTTTTTTAATCGTCGCGTAGATTTTCACGTTTGTGAAACTGTCAATAGAACGTTTAAATCAAACGTAATATTGACATATCTGGCAAAGCACAACAAAACATTAATAAAAAATAAACTAAACACGTTTTATTTGAAATATAGTCTGAGTATTAGAAATAACGTACAATATTCGATTACGTGTGGCATAAATTAACGCCAGAATCTAATCTTCATTAACGTTTTTTAATCGTCACGTGTTTATTACGTTCGAAAACTGTTAATAGAACAATAAAATCTATCCCAATATTAACGAGCTTGAAAAAGCATAACAAAACATTTATACAAATTAAACCAAACACGTTTTAATCAAAATATATTTCGAGCCTTAAAAATAACGTAACGTAATATCCGATCAAATGCTTCATAAACTAACGCCAGAACATTATTTCAATAAACGTTTTTAATCTTGACGTGTTTATTACGTTTAAAAACTGTCAGTAGAACGTTAAAACCAAACGCAACATTTACGTATCTGACAATACATTAATAAGAATTAGTTTTATCACGTTTTAATAAATATGTTTTAAATCTTAGAAATAACGTATAATATTCGATGAAACGTGTCATAATTTAACACCAGAATCTAATCTCAATAAAAATTTTTTAATCATCAATTATTTATTATGTTTGTAGAATTGTTAGAAGAACGTTAGAATCAAACGCAATATTGACGTATCTGGCAAAACACAACAAAACATTAATAAAAATTAAACTAAATACGTTGAAATATATTTTGAGTCTTAGAAATAACGTACACTTTTCGATTAAATGTGTCATATATTAACGCCAGAATCTAATCTTAATTAACGTATTTTAATCGTCACGTGTTTATTACGTTCAAAAATTTTTAATAGAACGTTAAAATCTATCCCAATATTGACGAGCTTGAAAACGCATATTAAAACATTAATACAAATTAAACCAAACACGTTTTAATCAAAATATATTTCGAGCCTTAAAAATAACGTAACGTAATATTCGATCAAATGCTTCATAAACTAACGCCAGAACCTTATTTCAATAAACGTTTTTAATCTTGACGTGTTTATTACGTTTAAAAACTGTCAATAGAACGTTAAAATCAAACGCAACATTGACGTATCTAACAATACTTTAATAAGAATTAGTTTTATCACGTTTTAATAAATATGTTTTAAATCTTAGAAATAACGTATAATATTCGATCAAACGTGTCATAAATTAACGCCAGAATCTTATCTCAATAAACGTTTTTTAATCTTGACGTGTTTATTACGTTTAAAACTGCCAATAGGACATTAAAATCAAACGCAATATTGACTTATCTGGCAAAAAACAACAAAACATTAATAAAAATTAAACTAAATACGTTGAAATATATTTTGAGTCTTAGAAATAACGTACACTTTTCGATTAAATGTGTCATAAATTAACTCCAGAATCTAATCTCAATTAACGTATTTTATTCGTCACCTGTTTATTACGTTCAAAATTTTTTAATAGAACGTTAAAATCTATCCCAATATTGACGAGCTTGAAAAAGCATAACAAAACATTAATACAAATTAAACCAAACACGTTTTAATCAAAATATATTTCGAGCCTTAAAAATAACGTAACGTAATATCCGATCAAATGCTTCATAAACTAACGCCAGAACCTTATTTCAATAAACGTTTTTAATCTTGACGTGCTTATTACGTTTAAAAACTGTCAATAGAACGTTAAAACCAAACGCAACATTGACGTATCTGACAATACATTAATAAGAATTAGTTTTATCACGTTTTAATAAATATGTTTTTAGTCTTAAGAAATAACGTATAATATTCGATGAAATGTGTCATAAATTAACGCCAGAATCTAATCCCAATTAACATATTTTAATTGTGACGTGTTTATTACGTTCAAAAATTTTTAATAGAACGTTAAAATCTATCCCGATATTGACGAGTTTGAAAAAGCATAACAAAACATTAATACAAATTAAACCAAACACGTTTTAATCCGATTATATTTCGAGTCTTAAAAATAAAGTACAATATCCGATCAAATGTGTCATAAATTAACGCCAGAATCTTATCTCAATTAACGTTTTTTAATCTTGACGTGTTCATTTACTTTTGAAAACTGTCAATAGAACGTTAAACCCAAACGCAAAATTGACGTATTTGACAAAGCACAAAAAACATTAATAAAAAGTGATATAATCACGTTTTGGTGGAAATATATTTTAAGTCTTAGAAATAACGTATAATATTCGATAAAATGTGTCATAAATTAACACCAAAATCTAATCTCAATAAAAAAATTAAAAATCGTCAGTTTATTACGTTTGTAGAACTTTCAAAAAAACGTTAAAATCAAACGTATCTGGGAAAGCACTACAAAAACATTAATAAAAACTAAACTAAACATGTTTTAATTGAAATATGGTCTAAGTATCAGAAATAACGTACAATATTCGATTACATGTGCCATAAATTAATGCCAGAATCTAATCTCAATTGACATATTTTAACCGTCACTTGTTTATTACGTTTAAAAACCGTTAATAGAACGTTAAAATCAACCCCAATATTGACGAGTTTGAAAAAGCATAACAAAACATTTATACAAATTAAACCAAACACGTTTTAATCAAAATATATTTTGAGTCTTAAAAATAACGTACAATATCCGATCAAATGTGTCATAAATTAACGCCAGAATCTTATCTCACTTAACGTTTTTTAATCTTGACGTGTTCATTACTTTTAAAAACTGTCAATAGAACGTTAAACCCAAACGCAAAATTGACGTATTTGACAAAGCACAAAAAACAATAATAAAAATTAAATTAATCCCGTTTTAGTGGAAATATATGTTAAATCTTAGAAATAACAAGTAATATTCGATAAATTGTGTCATAAATTAACACCAGAATCTAATCTCAATAAAAAATTAAAAAATCGTCAGTTTATTACGTTTGTAGAACTTTCAAAAAAACCTTAAAATCAAACCCAATATTAACGTATCTGGCAAAGCACTACAAAAACATTAATTTAAACTAAACTAAACATGTTTTAATTGTAATATAGTCTGAGTATTAGAAGCAACGTACAATATTCGATTACATGTGTCATAGATTAGCGCCAAAATCTAATCTCAAAAAACGTTTTTTAATCGTCACGTGGTTTTTACGTTTGTGAAACTGTCAATGGAAGGTTTAAATCAAACACAATATTGACGTATATGGCAAAGTACAACAAAACATTAATAACAATTGAACTAAACAAGTTTTAATTGAAATATAGTCCGTGTATTAGAAATAACGTACAATATTCAATTACATGTGCCATAAATTAACGCCAGAATCTAATCTCAATTGACATATTTTAACCGTCACTTGTTTAATACGTTTAAAAACGGTTAATAGAACGTTAAAATCAACCCCAATATTGACGAGCTTGAGAAAGCATAACAAAACATTTATACAAATTAAACCAAACACGTTTTAATCAAAATATATTTCGAGTCTTAAAAATAACGTACGTTATCCGATCAAATGTGTCATAAATTAACACCAGAATCTAATCTCAATGAAAATTTTCTAATAGTCACGTGTTTTTACGTTTGTAGAACTGTCAGAAGAACGTTAAAATCAAAGACAATATTGACGTATCTGGCAAAACACAACAAAACATTAATCAAAATTAAACTAAATACGTTTTAATTGAAAAATATTTATTTAATCGTCACGTGGATTTTTACGTTTGTAAAACTGTCAATAGAACGTTTAAATCAAAAGTAATATTGACGTATCTGGCAAAGCACAACAAAGCATTAATAAAAGTCTGAGTATTAGAAATAACGTACAATATTTTATTACATGTGCCACAAATTAACGCCAGAATCTAATCTCAATTAACGTATTTTAATCGTCACGTGTTTATTACGTTCAAAAACTGTTAATAGAACGTTAAAATCAAGCCCAATATTGACATGCTTTAAAATCCATAACAAAACATTAATACAAATTAAACCAAACACGTTTTAATCAAAATATATTTCGAGCCTTAAAAATAACGTAACGTAATATCCGATCAAATGCTTCATAAACTAACGCCAGAACCTTATTTCAATAAACGTTTTTAATCTTGACGTGTTTATTACGTTTAAAAACTGTCAATAGAACGTTAAAACCAAACGCAACATTGACGTATCTGACAATACATTAATAAGAATTAGTTTTTTACATTTTAATAAATATGTTTTTAGTCTTAGAAATAACGTATAATATTTGATGAAATGTGTCATAATTTAACACCAGAATCTAATCTCAATAAAAATTTTTTAATCATCAATTATTTATTATGTTTGTAGAATTGTTAGAAGAACGTTAAAATCAAACGCAATATTGACGTATCTGGCAAAACACAACAAAACATTAATAAAAATTAAACTAAATACGTTGAAATATATTTTGAGTCTTAGAAATAACGTACACTTTTCGATTAAATGTGTCATAAATTAACACCAGAATCTAATCTCAATTAACGTATTTTAATCGTCACGTGTTTACTACGTTCAAAAACGGTTGATAGAGCGTTAAAATTAAGCCCAAGATTGACGAGCTAGAAAAAGCATAACAAAATAATAATGCAAATTAAGCCAAGCATGTTTTAATCAAAATATATTTCGAGTCTTAAAAATAACGTACATCTATTACAAATCTCATAATATAACGGAAGAATATCAAATTTCAATATAACGTGCATAACTTATTTTAATTGTCACGTGTTTTCTACGTTTGTAAAACCGTTAAACACGTTTTAAAAAAAATATATTTTGTGTCTTAAAAATAACGTACAATATCCGATTACATGATTAACGTAACAATCTACTCTCAGTGAACGTTTTTAATCGTCTTGAATTTTTTTACGTTTGTAACACAATATTAACGCTTCTGACATAACATATTGAAAATAACGTATAATATCAGATTAGATGTGTCATAAATTGAAGCGAAAGTTTAATCTCAATAAAATTTTAATCGCCGCGTGTTTTTGACGTTTAACAAAAGTCAATAATACGTTTAAGTTAAACGCATTGTTGACGTCTATGCCACAATTATGAGCCGTAGAAATAAAATAATATATCCAATAAGATGTGTTATGAATTGACGCAAGAATTCAATTTCAATAAAACGTGTATAATATTTTGTAATCGGTACGTATTTTTTACGTTTGTAAAACCATCAATAATATTTTAATATTAAACGCAATATTGACGTTTTTGACAAAGCATAACAAAACATTAATAAAAATTAAACTAAACGTGTTAATTAAAATATATTTTGAGTCTTAAAAATAACGTGCAACAACCAATTAAACGTGTAATAAATTAACGCAAGAATGTAGTCTCAATAAAGCGTTAATAAAAGTTTTTAATTGTCACGTGTTTTTTACGTTTATAAAAACATTAATAATATACATTACAATTAAACACAGCTTTAACGTTTCTAACAAAACATAAAAACACAATAAACTAATCAGGTTTTATATAAAATGTATTTTGAGTCTTAAATTAACGTACAATAAACGATTGCATGTATTATAAATTAACGCTAAAATCTAATCTCAATAAACGTTTATTAATCATTTCGTATTTTGTACA
The DNA here is from genome assembly GCA_035610365.1 of Aquatica leii. Taxonomy (NCBI): domain Eukaryota; kingdom Metazoa; phylum Arthropoda; class Insecta; order Coleoptera; family Lampyridae; genus Aquatica; species Aquatica leii. Next base: position 16,045,406 of record CM069438.1, read on the forward strand.
ATGGTAAAATTGTCAGTAATACGTTAAAAACTAACCCATTATTGACTTGTCTGACAAAAGCATAACGAAACATTAATAAAAATTAAGCTAAAGGCGATTTATTAAAAATAAATTTTTGGTCTTAAAAATAACATACAGTATCCGATTAAATGTGCAATAAATTAACGCAACAGTATAATCTTAATAAAGCGTTTTTAATCGTCACGTATTTTTTACGTTTGTAAAACCGTCAATAAAACGTTTAAATCTAACATAATGTTGACTTATTCGGACAGTATAACGACACATTAATAAATATCTAACCAAACACGTTTTAATTAAAATACAATTTGAGTCCTAAGAATAACATATACTATCCGATTAAATATGTGATACATTAACGCAGCAATCTAGTCTTAATGAAACGTTCATAAAGATTTTTAAACGTCACGTGTTTTTTACTTTTATAAAAACGACAATAAAACGTTACATTTAAACACCATATTGACGTTTCTAACAAAGAATAAGGAATTAATAAAAATTAAACTAAACGCGTTTTAATTACAATATATTTTGAGTCTTTGAAATAACGTAAACTATCTGATTATATATGTCATAAATTACAGCCAGAATTTAATCTTAATACAAGTTGTTTAGTCGTCACGTGTTTTTTACGTTTGTACGACTATTAATAGAACGTTAAAATCAAACGCAACACTGACGTATCTGATAAAACACAGCAAAACATTAAAAAAATTAAAGTAAACACGCTTTAATTCAAATATAGTTGGAGTCTTAGAAATAACGTACCCTATCTGATTAAATGTTTCATAAATTAATGCCAGAATCTAATCTCAATGATTGTTTTTAATCGTCACGTATTTATTACGTTTGTAAAACTGTCAGGTAAACGTTAAAATTAAACGCAACAATAACGCATCTCATAAAGCACAACGAAACAATAATAAAAGTTAAATTAAACACGTTTTAATTAAAATATAGAATAAATCTTACAAATAACGTACAATATTTGAAGCTAATTTTAACAAACGTTTTTTAATCGTCCGAGCGTTAGAAATAACGTACAATATTTGATTATATGTGAAACAAATTAACACCAAAATCTAATCTCAATTAACGTGTTTTAATCGTCACGTATTTAATACAGTCAAAAACTGTTAATAGAACGTTGAAATCAAGCCCAATATTGACGAGCTTGAAAAAGCATAACAAAACAATAATACAAGTTAAACCAAACATGTTTTAATCAAAATATATTTCAAGTGTTAAATATAACGTACAATATCCGATCAAATGTGTCATAAATTAACGCCAGAATCTTATCTCAATGAACGTTTTTTAATCTTGACGTGTTTATTACGTTTAAAAACTGTCAATAGAACGTTAAAATCAAACGCAACATTGACGTATCTGATAAAACACAAAAATGCATTAATGAAAATTAGTTTAATCACGTTTTAAAGGATATATATTTTAAATCTTAGAAATAACGTATAATATTCGATTAAATGTGTCATAAATTAACACTAAAATCGAATTTCAATGAAAATTTTCTAATGCTCAGTTGTTTATTACGTTTGTAGAACTGTCTGAAAAACCTTAAAATTAAACGCAATATTGACGAATCTGGCAAAGCACAACCAAAACATTAATAAAAATCAAACTAAATACATTTTAATTGAAATATATTTGGAGTCGTGGAAATAGCGTACACTATCCGATTAAATGTGTCATTGATTAACCTCAATAAATTTTTTTCAATCTTCACGTTAAACTCAAACGCAACATTGACGTATTTGACAAAGCACAAAAACCATTAATAAAAATTAAATTAATCACGTTTCAGTAGAAATATATTTTAAGTCTTAAAAACAACGTATAATATTTGATTAAAATTTGTCATAAACTAACGCCATTATCTAATCTCAAAAACGTTGTTTAATCGTCACGTGTTTTTTACGTTTGTGAAACTGTCAGAAAAACGTTAAAATCAAACGCAATATTGACGTATTTGACAAAGCACAAAAAGCATGAATACATTTTAAATTAATCACGTTTTAGTGAAAATATATTTTGAGTCTTAGGAATAACGTACACTATCCGATTAAATGTGTCATAGATTAACGCCAGAATCTAATCTCAAAAACGTTTTTTAATCGTCACGTGTTTTTTACGTTTGCAAAACTGTCAATAGAACGTTTAAATCAAACGGAATATTGACGAATCTGGCAAAGCACAACAAAACATTAATAAAACTTAAACTAAACACGTTTTAATTAAAATATAATCCGTTTATTAGAAATAACGTATAATATTTGATTACATGTGTCATAAATTAACACCACAATCTAATTTCAATGAAAATTTTCTAATGCTCAGTTGTTTATTACGTTTGTAGAACTGTCTGAAAAACGTTAAAATCAAACGCAATATTGACGAATCTGGCAAAGCACAACCAAAACATTAATAAAAATCAAACTAAATACATTTTAATTGAAATATATTTGGAGTCGTGGAAATAGCGTACACTATCCGATTAATTGTGTCATAGATTAACGCCAGAATCTAATTTCAAAAACGTTTTTTAATTGACACGTGTTTTTTACGTTTGTGAAACTGCCAATAGAACGTTTAAATCAAACGGAATATTGACGAATCTGGCAAAGCATTAATAAAAATTAAACTAAACACGTTTTAATTAAAACATAGTTCGAGTATTAGAAATAACGTATAATATTCGATTAAATGTGTCATAAATTAACACTAAAATCTAATTTCAATGAAAATTTTCTAATCGTCAATTGTTTATTACGTTTGTAGAATTGTCAGAAAAACGTTAAAATCAAACGCAATATTAACGAATCTGGCAAAGCACAATAAAACATTAATAAAAATTAAACTAAATACAATTTAATTGAAGTATATTTGGAGTCGTGGAAATAGCGTACACTATCCGATTAAATGTGTCATTGATTAACCTCAATAAATTTTTTTCAATCTTCACGTTAAACTCAAACGCAATATTGACGTATTTGACAAAGCACAAAAAGCATGAATAAATTTTAAATTAATCACGTTTTAGTGAAAATATATTTTGGGTCTTAGAAATAACGTACACTATCCGATTAATTGTGTCATAGATTAACGCCAGAATCTAATTTCAAAAACGTTTTTTAATTGTCACGTGTTTTTTACGTTTGTGAAACTGTCAAAAGAACGTTTAAATCAAACGCAATATTCACGTATCTGGCAAAGCACAACAAAACATTGATAAATATTAAACTAAATACATTTTAATTAAAATATATTTTAAGTCTTAGAAATAACGTATAATATTCGATTTAATGTGTCATAGATTAACGCCAGAATCTAATCTCTAAAAAGGTTTTTTAATTGTTACGTGTTTTTTACGTTTGTGAAACTGTCAGATAAACGTTAAAATCAAACGCAATATTGACGCATCTGGCAAAATACATCAAAACATTAACAAAAATTAAACTAAATACGTTTTAATTGAAATATATTTTGAGTCTTAGAAATATCGTACAATATTCGATTACTTGTAGCATAAATTAACGCCAGAATCTAATTTCAATAAACGTTGTTTAATCTTCACGTGTTTATTACGTTAAAAATTGTCAATAGAAAATTAAAATGAAATGCAACATTGACGTATCTGACAAAGTACAAAAAGACATTAATAAAAATTAAATTAATCACGTTTTAGTGAAAATAAATTTTAAATCTTAGAAATAATGTGTCATAAATTAACACAAAAATGTAATCTTAATGAAATTTTTTTAGTCGTCAGTTCTTTATTACGTTTGTAGAACTGTCAAAAAAACGTTAAAATCAAACGTAATATTGACGTATCTGGCAAAGCACAACAAAACATTAGTAAAAACTAAACTAAACACGTTTTAATTGTAATATTGTATGAGTATTAGAAATAACGTACAATATTAGATTACATGTAGCATAAATTAACGCCAGAGTCTAATCTCTATTAATGTATTTTAATAGTCACGTGTTTATTACGTTCAAAAACTGTTTTTAAAACGTTAAAATCTATCCCAATATTGACGAGCTTGAAAAATCATAACAAAACATTAATACAAATTAAATTAATCACGTTTTAGTGGAAATATATTTTAAATCTTAGAAATAACGTATAATATTCTATTAAATGTGTCATAAATAACCACTAGAATCTAATCTCAATAAAAGTTTTCTAATCGTCACGTGTTTTTTACGTTTGTAGATCTGTCAGAAAAACATTAAAATCAAACGCAATATTGACGTATCTGGCAAAACACAACAAAACATTAATAAAAAATAAACTAAATACGTTTTAATTGAAATATATTTATTTAGCCACAGCATTCGCTCGAAGGTCTAAAGGAAAACCACCATAAAAACTCTAGACGTAGCTTTAGTGTCAATGGTGGACAAATTAAGATTAAGAAATAACATTGACACTTAAGCTACGTCTAGAGTTTTTATAGTGGTTTTTCTTTTGACCTTCCAGCGAATGCTGTAGCTAAATAACTTGCGCTTATTATCTAGTTCCCTTATAGTTATTGTTTTTAGTTACCTTAGTTTTTTATAATTGTCAAATTAATTTAATTTTTGCCTGACAAAGAGCTTAGACAAAGTTCGAAAGCTAGCAATTATATTTCTAAATAAATAATACACCATTTACCCTAAAAATAATTTAATATGTTTTATGGTGAAAGTTTTATGTCTAAAATAGTTTAATCACGTTTTAATGGATATATATTTTAAGTCTTAGAAATAACGTATAGTATTCGATTAAATGTGTCATAAATTAACACCAGAATGTAATCTCAAAAAAAAATTTTTATTCGTCAATTATTTATTAGGTTTATAGAACTGTCAGATTAACGTTAAAATCAAACGGAATATTGACGTATCTGGCAAAACACAACAAAACATTAATAAAAGATAAACTAAATACGTTTCAATTGAAATATATTTTGAGTCTTAGAAATAACGTACATTTTTCGATTAAATGTGTCATAGATTAACGCCAGAATCTAATCTCAAAAAAAGTTTATTAATCGCACGTGTTTTTTACGTTTGTAAAACTGTCAATAGAACGTTTAAATCAAACGCAATATTGACATATCTTGCAAAGTACAACAAAACATTAATGAAAACTAATCTAAACACGTTTTAATTGAAATATATTTTGAGTCTTAGAAATAACGTACAATATTCGATTACATGTGTCATAAATTAACACCAGAATCTAATCTCAATTAACGTATTTTAATGGTCACGTGTTTATTACTTTTAAAAACTGTTAATAGAACGTTAAAATTAAGCCCAATATTGACGAGCTTGAAAAATCATAACAAAACATTATTACAAATTAAATCAAACACGTTTTAAAGAAAATATGTTTCGTGTCTTAGAAATAACGTTCAATATCCGATTACATTTGTCATAAATTATCGCAAAAATCTACTCTTTATAGAACGTGCATAATATGTCTTAATCGTCACGGGTCTTAAGTTTGTAAAACAGGCAATATTACGTAAAAATTAAACGCAATATTGACGACTTTAAAAAAATAATAAATGCGTATATAAAAAAAAGTTTAATACCTTTTATAAACCGTATTTTATGACTCAAAACTTAAAGACGTGGCTAATTTTACCTACACGCATTATATACTTACACTTATTCGAACGTTCAATAAACGATTTACCAAAATAAAGCAAATAGAAGAAGCAAGGTTTTGGCTCATCAATCTAAAAGTAGATTATATACAAACTTCTTTAGTTATTGGTAATTAAATGGTTAGCATAATTACAATTCGTGTTGGTGCAATTTGATGTAATAATGATTGATTACATAATTAAATTTATAGGAGTGGAGTAAAAAACGTGCCCGGCCCAATTCTTTTGTTAACTATTAATGTATCATAAATTAAAATTGAGCGAATGAATATTGTCAAGCCAACAAAACTACCGATAGAATATAGAGAAAAAATTAAAAATGTCAAAAAAATTATGTCTTTCGTTTAATATTACCGCTATGTTATGTTATGTTGCAGAGAGGTTACGAATAAAGGTCAAAAAAATACGCGAGTTTTTGATGTGATCTAATGCTAATTTTTAGTTTTTGTCAACTGTTAGCAATAACTATTTCAAAATAGAAATTGAAGCAGAAAATAACAGTATTTTTTTTTAATTTTCTACACCATAAGCACGTTTATCATAAGTAATGAGTGTAATGACACTAAGAATAATTTAAAAAAAAAATAATTCAAACGCTTTTAATAATTTGCATCAAATCTGCAAGACTCGAAATAGAAGAGTTAAAAATATTCATCATGATTAATACCGAGAGGCGTTTACGCATCCTTGCGCAGCATTGCAAAACTGCGTTTCTTAGATTTCAGTCGTCACTACTGGTACACTTCAACACGAAACGATTATAAAAATAAATTCTATAGAAATTTTTTTAAATCTTATCAGTATTAATGATAATGTAATTACAAAAAGCACTCGATGAACTTTTGTCACACTAAGTTTGATTTTTCGGTGGAGCTGGTCGAACGCTTATGTAGTGCGAAAAAGAAATGATCCGGAAGGTTAGTGTATCTTCAAATGGATCTTCGATTAACCAACGAAGAATTGAGTAAGTGTTATCGTGGTTGTTTTTGTGCTTTAACTTAGATTTGCTACATTTTTTTTTAATTTTGGAGTCTCCTTAAAACATACAAAGGATTTCCTATGCTCTGAAACAGGAAGTGCGGTGTATCTTATCATTTTATTAACATCGTTTAATAAGAATTTATGTTAAAAAAAACTACACGTCTACTGCGTCTTTATAATTACGGCGTCGATTCGTAGATAACATCAGTACAATACTCCAACTTTTATAGTAACAAAATATGATGAAACTCTTTGGCAAAAAGTTTCTGAAATATGGTGCAATCGCATCAAAATTTAGAACACGTTGAACTTTTACTTGACGCTAAAATTAATTTATCTGCTGAAAAAAAATATTGCCACAAAGTGTACCTATCAATTGTTTGTCTATCGAACGAAACAATTTTAACACTGTGACATAGCTCACAAGTCACAGTGTGTGTGATACTTGCATTTATAAATGCTGACATTTAGCAGTTAGTCACTGAATCACTGCGAATGAGACCATAGTCCTTTTCTTGTCGAATTGATTTTGTAATTAAAGTAACAGCTTGTTAAAGACCTTGTTCCGTAAACATTTTTAATTTTAGTGCCGGATCTATGATGTATAAAAAATTTGTTACACCCGGTATATTCTAGGATTTAATTTTGGATACCAAATAATCATACTACAAGGGAACAGCTTTTAATTACGGCTTAGATTTTTATTGTAGTGGTGTCGATGTGCTCCTTTTAAGTGAGAAATCCATTCAGATAGTGTTCCAAATGCTTTGTCTCCGTTTTTCTTAAAAATTATGGCAACTGTTTAATCTTGCAATAAAATATTTCGTCGAATTGATTGAGTTTGATGTAGAATATAGAATAAAATTAACACCCAGTATATTTAAGAATTTAATTTTTTAAAAAAAAATTAATTTCAAGTGATCAGCTTGCTATTATGAATTAGATCTTCATAGTGATAGTGTCGATCTACTTTTTTTAGTGAGGATTTTGACAGAGTGTTCCAAACACTTTGCTTTAGTTCTTCTAACGAATTATGGTTAGCGTTTAGTCTTGAAATAAAATTATTGATCGAATAAGTACCCGGTATATTTTAGAGTTTAACCTTTAAAGAAAAGTGATTATATTTTAAGTAACCAGCTTGCGATTACGACTCAAAACTTCATTGCGATGGTGGCGATATACTTCTTTTAAGTGCGTGTTCCAAACACTTTGCTTTAGTTTTTCTAACAAATTATGGCCACCGTTTAGTCTTGCAATAAAATCATTTGTCGAGTTGATTGAGTTTGATCTATAACATATAATAAAATAACACCCGGTATATTTTAGAATTTAAGTTTTAAAAATAAAGTAATCATATTTAAAGTGATCAGCTTGCGACATGACTAAGATCTTCAGTGTCATGGTGTCGATGTACTTCTTTTAAGCAAGGAATAAATTGAGATAGTGTTACAAATCTTTTGCATTAGTTTTTCGAAACAATTATGGAAACCGCTTAGTTGTACAATAAAATCATTGCCGAGTTAATTGTGTTTGATATATGATATAGTATAAAATTAGTACCCGGTATACTTTAGAGTTTAATCTTTAAAGAAAAGTTAATATATTTCAAGTGACCAGCTTACGATTATGACTTAGATCTTCATTGTGATGGTGTCGATGTACTCCTTTTAAGTGAGTGTTCCAAACACTTTGTTTCAGTTTTTCTAACAAAATATGGCCACCGCATAGTCTCGCAATAAAATCATCTATCGAGTGATTGAGTTTGATCTATAATGTATAATAAAATAACACCCGGTATATTTTAGAATTTAATTTTTGAAAATAAAATAATCATATTTCAAGTGATCAGCTTGCGACGTGACTAAGATCTTCAGTGTCATGGTGTCGATGTACTTCTTTTAAGCAAGGAATAAACTAAGATAGTGTACCAAATCCATTGCATTAGTTTTTCGAAACAATTATGGCAAGCGTTTAGTTGTACAATAAAATCATTGCCGAGTTAATTGTGTTTGATATATGATATAGTATAAAATTAGTACCCGGTATATTTCAGAGTTTGATCTTTAAAGAAAAGTTATTATATTTCAAGTGACCAGCTTGCGATAATGACTTAGATTTTCATTGTGATGGTTTCGATGTACTCCTTTTAAGTGAGTGTTCCAAACACGTTCCAGTTTTTCTAACAAATTATGGCCACCGTTTAGTCTTGCTATAAAATCATCTGTCGAGTTGATTGAGTTTGATCTATAATGTATAATAAAATAACACCCGGTATATTTTAGAATTTAATTTTTGAAAATAAAATAATCATATTTCAAGTGATCAGCTTGCGACGTGACTAAGATCTTCAGTGTCATGTTGTCGATGTACTTCTTTTAAGCAAGGAATAAATTGAGATAGTGTACCAAATCCTTTGCATTAGTTTTTCGAAACAATTATGGCAACCGTTTAGTTGTACAATAAAATCATTGCCGAGTTAATTGTGTTTGATATATGATATAGTATAAAATTAGTACCCGGTATATTTTAGAGTTTGATCTTTAAAGAAAAGTTATTATATTTCAAGTGACCAGCTTACGATTATGACTTAGATCTTCATTGTGATGGTGTCGATGTACTCCTTTTAAGTGAGTGTTCCAAACACTTTGTTTCAGTTTTTCTAACAAAATATGGCCACCGCATAGTCTCGCAATAAAATCATCTATCGAGTGATTGAGTTTGATCTATAATGTATAATAAAATAACACCCGGTATATTTTAGAATTTAATTTTTGAAAATAAAATAATCATATTTCAAGTGATCAGCTTGCGACGTGATTAAGATCTTCAGTGTCATGGTGTCGATGTACTTCTTTTAAGCAAGGAATAAACTAAGATAGTGTACCAAATCCTTTGCATTAGTTTTTCGAAACAATTATGGCAACCGTTTAGTTGTACAATAAAATCATTGCCGAGTTAATTGTGTTTGATATATGATATAGTATAAAATTAGTACCCGGTATATTTTAGAGTTTGATCTTTAAAGAAAAGTTATTATATTTCAAGTGACCAGCTTGCGATAATGACTTAGATTTTCATTGTGATGGTTTCGATGTACTCCTTTTAAGTGAGTGTTCCAAACACGTTCCAGTTTTTCTAACTAATTATGGCCACCATTTAGTCTTGCTATAAAATCATCTGTCGAGTTGATTGAGTTTGATCTATAATGTATAATAAAATAACACCCGGTATATTTTAGAATTTAATTTTTGAAAATAAAGTAATCATATTTCAAGTGATCAGCTTGCGACATGACTAAGATCTTCAGTGTCATGGTGTCGATGTACTTCTTTTAAGCAAGGAATAGAATGAGATAGTGTTCCAAATCCTTTGCATTAGTTTTTCGAAACAATTATGGCAACCGTTTAGTTGTACAATAAAATCATTGCCGAGTTAATTGTGTTTGATATATGATATAGTATAAAATTAGTACCCGGTATATTTTAGAGTTTAATCTTTAAAGAAAAGTTATTATATTTCAAGTGACCAGCTTGCGATTATGACTTAGATCTTCATTGTGATGGTGTCGATGTACTCCTTTTAAGTGAGTGTTCCAAACACTTTGTTTCAGTTTTTCTAACAAAATATGGCCACCGCATAGTCTTGCAATAAAATCATCTGTCGAGTTGATTGAGTTTGATCTATAATGTATAATAAAATAACACCCGGTATATTTTAGAATTTAATTTTTGAAAATAAAGTAATCATATTTCAAGTGATCAGCTTGCGACATGACTAAGATCTTCAGTGTCATGGTGTCGATGTACTTCTTTTAAGCGAGGAATTAATTGAGATAGTGTTCCAAATACTTTGCATTAGTTTTTCAAAACAATTATGGCAACCGTTTAGTTTTACAATAAAGTCATTTGCCGAGTTAACTGTGTTTGTTATAAGATATAGTATAAAATTAGTATCCGGTATATTTTAGAGTTTAATCTTTAAAGAAAAGTTATTATATTTCAAGTGACCAGCTTGCTATTATGACTTAGATCTTCATTGTCATGGTTGTTGATGTAGTCCTTTTAAGTGAGTGTTCCAAACACGTGCTTCCAGTTTTTCTTACAAATTATGGCTACCGTTTAGTCTTGCAATAAAATCATTTGTCGAGTTGAATAAGTTTGATCTATAATATATAATAAAATAACACTCGGTATATTTTAGAATTTAATTTTTGAAAATAAAGTAATCATATTTCAATTGATCAGCTTGCGATGATGACTAAGATCATCAGTGTCATGATGTCGATGTAATTCTATTAAGCGAGGAATTAATTAAGATAGTGTTTCAAATTCTTTGCATTAGTTTTTCGAAACAATTATGGCAACCGTTTAGTTTTGCAATAAAATCATTTGCCGAGTTAAATCTGTTTGATATATGATATAGTACAAATTTAGTACCCGGTATATTTTAGAATTTAATCTTTAAAGAAAAGTTATTATATTTCAAGTGACCAGCTTGCGATTATGACTTAGATCTTCATTGTAATGGTGTCGATGTACTCCTTTTAAGTCAGTGTTCCAAACACGTTGTTTTAGTTTTTTTAACAAATTATGGCCACCGTTTAGTCTTGCTTCGTCGAGTTGGTTGAGTTTGATCTATAATATATAATAAAATAACACCCGGTATATTTTAGAATTTAATTTTTAAAAATAAAGTAATCATATTTTAAGTGATCAGTTTGCGACATGACTAAGATCGTCAGTGTCATGGTGTCGATGTACTTCTTTTAAGCGAGGAATTAATTGAGATAGTGTTCCAAATCCTTTGTATTAGTTTTTCGAAACAATTATGGCAACCGTTTAGTTTTACAATAATGTCATTTACTGAGTTAAATGTGTTTGATATATGATATAGTATAAAATTAGTACCCGGTATAATTTAGAGTTTAATTTTTAAAGATAAGTTGTTATGTTTTAAGTGACCAGCTTGCTATTATGACTTAGATCTTCATTGTCATGGTTGTTGATGTACTCCTTTTAAGTGAGTGTTCCAAACACTTTGTTTCAGTTTTTCTAACAAAATATGGCCACCGCATAGTCTTGCAATAAAATCATCTGTCGAGTTGATTGAGTTTGATCTATAATGTATAATAAAATAACACCCGGTATATTTTAGAATTTAATTTTTGAAAATAAAGTAATCATATTTCAAGTGATCAGCTTGCGATGATGACTAAGATCTTCGGTGTCAAGGTGTCGATGTACTTCTGTTAAGCGAGGAATTAATTAAGATAGTGTTCCAAATACTTTGCATTAGTTTATCGAAACAATTATGGCAACCGTTTGGTTTTACAATAAAGTCATTTGCCGAGTTAAATGTGTTTGATATATGATATAGTATAAAATTAGTACCCGGTATATTTTAGAGTTTAATCTTTAAAGAAAAGTTATTATATTTCAAGTGACCAGCTTATGATTATGACTTAGATCTTCATTGTGATGGTGTCGATGTATTCCTGTTAAGTGAGTGTTCTAAACACTTTGTTTTAGTTTTTCTAACAAATTATGGCCACCGTTTAGTCTTGCTTTGTCGAGTTGATTGAGTTTGATCTATAATATATAATAAAATAACACCCGGTATATTTTGTAATTTAATTTTTGAAAATAAAATAATCATATTTCAAGTGATCAGCTTGCGATGATGACTAAGATCATCAGTGTCATGGTATCGATGTACTTCTTTTAAGCGAGGAATTAATTGAGATAATGTTCCAAGTACTTTGCATTAGTTTTTCGAAACAATTATGGCAACCGCTTAGTTGTACAATAAAATCATTTGCCGAGTTAACTGTGTTTGATATATGATATAGTATAAAATTAGTACCCGGTATATTTTGTAGTTTGATCTTTAAAGAAAAGTTATTATATTTCAAGTGACCAGCTTGCGATAATGACTTAGATTTTCATTGTGATGGTGTCGATGTACTCCTTTTAAGTGAGTGTTCCAAACACGTTGTTTCAGTTTATCTAACAAATTATGGCCACCGTTTAGTCTTGCTATAAAATCATTTATCGAGTTGATTGAGTTTGATCTATAATATATATTATAATAACACCCGGTATATTTTAGAATTTAATTTTTAAAAATAAAGTAATCACATTTCAAGTGATCAGCTTGCGACATGACTAAGATCTTCAGTGTCATGGTATCGATGTACTTCTTTTAAGCGAGGAATTAATTGAGATAATGTTCCAAGTGCTTTGCATTAGTTTTTCGAAACAATTATGGCAACCGCTTAGTTGTACAATAAAATCATTTGCCGAGTTAATTCAGTTTGATATATGATATAGTATAAAATTAGTACCCGGTATATTTTAGAGTTCAATCTTTAAAAAAAGTTATTACACTTTAAGTGATCAGCTTGCGATTATGACTTAGATCTTCATTGTGATGGTGTCGATGTACTCATTTTAAGTGAGTGTTCCAAACACTTTGTTTCAGTTTTTCTAACAAATTATGGCCACCGCATAATCTTGCAATAAAATCATCTATCGAGTTGATTGAGTTTAATCTATAATATATAATAAAATAACACCCGGTATATTTGAGAATTTAATTTTGGAAATAAAAGTAATCATACTTTAGGTGATCAGCTTGCGATCATGACTAAGATCATCAGTGTCATGGTGTCGATGTACTTCTTTTAAGCGATGAATCAATTGAGATAGTGTTCCAAATACTTTGCATTCGTTTTTCGAAACAATTATGGCAACCGTTTAGTTTTACAATAAAATCATTTGCCGAGTTAATTCAGTTTGATATATAATATAGTATAAAATTAGCACCCGGTATATTTTAGAGTTCAATCTTTAAAAAAAGTTATTACACTTTAAGTGATCAGCTTGCGATTATGACTTAGATCTTCATTGTGATGGTGTCGATGTACTCATTTTAAGTGAGTGTTCCAAACACTTTGTTTCAGTTTTTCTAACAAATTATGGCCACCGCATAGTCTTGCAATAAAATCATCTATCGAGTTGATTGAGTTTGATCTATAATATATAATAAAATAACACCCGGTATATTTTAGAATTTAATTTTTGAAAATAAAGTAATCATATTTCAAGTGATCAGCTTGCCATCATGACTAAGATCTTCAGTGTCATGGTGTCGATGTACTTCTTTTAAGCGAGGAATCAATTGAGATAGTGTTCCAAATACTTTGCATTCGTTTTTCAAAACAATTATGGCAACCGTTTAGTTTTACAATAAAATCATTTGCCGAGTTAATTCAGTTTGATATATAATATAGTATAAAATTAGCACCCGGTATATTTTAGAGTTTAATCTTTAAAGAAAAGTTATTATATTTCAAGTGACCAGCTTGCGATTATGACTTAGATCTTCATTGTGATGGTGTCGATGTACTCTTTTTAAGTGAGTGTTCCAAACACTTTGTTCAGTTTTTCTAACAAATTATGGGCACCGTTTAGTCTTGCAATAAAATGATTTGTCGAGTTGATTGAGTTTGATCTACAATATATAATAAAATAACACCCGGTATATTTTAGAATTTAATTTTTGAAAATAAAGTAATCATATTTTAAGTGATCAGCTTGCGACATGACTAAGATCTTCAGTGTTTTGGTGTCGATGTACTTCTTTTAAGCGAGGAATTAATTGAGATAGTGTTCCAAATCTTTTGCATTCGTTTTTTGAAACAATTATGGCAACCGTTTAGTTTTACAATAAAATCATTTACCGAGTTAATTCAATTTGATATATAATATAGTATAAAATTAGTACCCGGTATATTTTAGAGTTTAATCTTTAAAGAAAAGTTATTATATTTCAAGTGACCAGCTTGCGATTATGACTTAGATCTTCATTGTGATGATGTCGATTTACTCTTTTTAAGTGAGTGTTCCAAACACTTTGTTTCAGTTTTTCTAACAAATTATGGCCACCGCATAGTCTTGCATTAAAATCATCTGTCGAGTTGATTGAGTTTGATCTATAATATATAATTAAATAACACCCGGTATATTTTAGAATTTAATTTTTGAAACAAAGATAATTATGTTTTAAGGGATCAGCTTGCGATCATTACTAAGATCTTTATTGTCGTGGTATCGATGTACTCTTTTTAAGTGAGAAATTGATTGAGATAGTGTTCCAAATACTTTGGGGCAGTTTTTTAAGGAATTATGGGAACCGTTTAGTCTTGCAATAAAATCACTTCGTCGAGTTAATTGAGCTTAATGTATGATTTATAATAAATTTATTACACCCGGTATATTTTAGAGTTCAATCTTCGAAAAACAAAGAATCATGTTATAAGTGAACAGCTTGCGATCACGACTTAAAACTTCATTGTCATGAAGTCAACATGAGGAGTTGGTTGAGATAGTGTCCCAAAGATTTTGTCTCAAAAAAATGATGCAACCGTTAAGTCCTGCAATGAAGCTACTGCAAAAAAAATCATCGCCATCTTCATCTAGTTAATTTTGTTTGTAATTGAAGTGTCTGTATTTTAGAAAAATCGTTCCGTGAACATTTTCAGTTTTAATGTTGGATCTATCATATATAATAAATTTGTTACGCCCGGTATATTTTAGAATTTAATATTTGATAAAAATTAATCTTCTATTTACTACAAATGACACTTTAATCTTAGGAATCAAAGATTAAAGTAGCAATTTCCTTTACGCATGTGTTTTTATATTATCGTTTGTTTAATAGCTTACTTGATGACGACCTTATTCTACAAATTTGTTTAAAACGACCTTGATTCATAAAATCAGCTGTAATATAACTGATGTCAATGTCAACTTAATTATGGACTTTTACTATTTGATTTTTTATTGAAGCAGATGTTTTATAAACGTATAAATGGTGAATTTAAATCACACTAAAACAACAAAATAACAAGTAGAAAAAGTTTTTTCTTTTTTTATTTTCTATTCAAAGTTTTCAATAGCAACTAAAACCAAATGAAAACATTTTAGAATCACAATATAGTCAAGTTTGATACCTAAATCAAAATAAAACAAAATAAAAAATAATTTTTTTGTACTACATACAAAACATATTGCATATCTTCTTGTTTACCCAATCTAAATTTAGTTGCAACTTCTACAAGATAATCATTCTTCATAAAATTAAAAGTATAGACATTCTATGTGATCGTATTAATTCATTTACTATACATTGATATACTGTATAATTTTGTCACGCAAGTGCAAAAATCATCCCGGTAGTTTCTGAGTAGTGTACCTCTGGGGCTTCAACACCACTTGCTTTTAATTAGCATAACTATAGGGCTTCAGTACTACTTCAGCCCTATACCTATGTTAATCAAAAGCAAGTACTGTTGAAGTCTTATAAATACACTACTGATGGACACTTAAAAATTTTGGTGTGTTTGATAAAACAAACTAAAAACTACTTTTACCTCGTTAGAAAGCTTCGGTAAGTGTATTTTTGCTGATCGCACGTCTGCTTATAAACGTTTTTCGGCCAATAAAAAACGGTTTGGTAATTTGACCACTGGTAAACTTTGCGTTTGTAATAGTGAAAATATTTGACCAATAGAAAACGGTTTACACTAGCGAGAGTGGTGCCATCCTCAAAACAGTAAACTAGTAGTTTGGTTCCTCAGGTTTTCGTACCATAACTATTTGAGCCATTTTCCACTGCAGTGAAAAAAAATTCGAAGAAAGAATTGCGTTGATTATATAAGTTATTGGTTTAGTAGCTTTTTCTGAAGATACCTTGAAAATTTTTGCAATTTTGAGTAGAGATTTTTCATAAAGTGTTAACTTTCACAGGTTTTATCGAAAAAATTTAGCTAATGAGTATTTTTTCTTTTGTAGAGCAAGTTTTTTCGTATAGGCGAAACATACAAGTGTTGGGCAAATGTCTTAGTTTTTTCTTAATTGGTTCAACTCATGTACCAACACTTTTTCTGATTAGTGAGATTTTCTAATTTTACAGTTTTAAGTTTGCGAGTAGTTCTCGATGTAATGTAATGAGTAGATTTTGATTGTGTTATTTTTTTTAAATATTCTTGTCCTTGGTTTCTAAAATTAATTAGAAGTTTACTTACTTGTCAAACAGCTTGATTGAACTTGTTTCAAAGGTTTCCAGTTGTAGCGCCTCAATCTAGTAGTTGAATAAACTAGTTAACATGTTTGATTGCGTCAAATTGATCGTTTTTTGTTTCTAACGACACGGTTAAGTGTACTTGTTTGGTAACCAGCTTTCTAAATTGAAGTTTGTACGCATTATGAAAAGTGATTATTTTTGTATTTGTAGTACTTGTTACGTGTCATTCATATTAACGTTTCACATTTTCGTAATGTAATAACATTTTTGCCACGTCAGAATGCAGAATTAATCTACTCATTTGTATATATTTTTTAATACTGCCAATTCCGACGTCGCCATCTTCGCCGCCGTTTTGCGTATTACGTGCCTTACTCAGGCAACGGTAACAATTAAGGTCCAGCACGTGGGGCGCGCAAGAAAACAACGCGTTTCCAACCCACAACGACCCACCGACGAGGATCCGCAGGACGAGATGCCCGAAACAAGATCTACCCAAACTTTCGTTCCGGATGCCGAAGCCAATACATCTAGTAGCGTCCAACAGAGAAACGACGAAGATGCAAAACTTGCACTCGCATTTATCACTGCTAAGCTAACTAGCAACGAAATACCAACAAAATTCAAAAGCGAATCTCTCGAAAAACCAGAGCTATTTATCGTTACCCTACAAAAATATTTCAAAGAAAACAAAATCACCAATCTAACAATACAACTGGAGATCACGGTCAAGTGTATTGAAGACAACGCCGACAAGTAGTGGAAAACATACGAGTCCATCGTAAACACGTATAAAAAATTTGCAGAGCTATTCCGTAAAGAATACTATAACATCACTATAAGAAATCAACTGACCGATTAATTTTACGGCAGAAAACTAACTACAGCAAAAAGCGCAGCCGAGCTTCTACAAAAAAAAGAAGTTTTCCGACCGGTTGGATATCGAAATAAGCAAATAAATTCCGCTACTTATAACACAATTGCTACCAACGTTGGAAATCCATTTTATCGACACCACCGTCTTAGCACTACTTAAAAAGGGAAAATTACTGGAAACCGCCCTCAAACCTAGCGCCCCGCAGAACCCAAACCTACTACTCTCAAGGCACCAAGATACACGCCTCCATTCACGACGTGCCAATTTTGCCCAGAAAGGCACTTTAATCGAGATTGTTCCACTCAGCAACGACCAGAACCAAATTCGAGAAACGGGAGACGGGCCGGCAAAAGCCCCGACCGGCCCTTAATCATCTAAAAGTCAAAGGACTACGAACCATCACACGCATCGGCATAAAAAACGCAACTTACAAGTCCTATTCGACACAAAAGCGACGCACAACTTCATAAAAAGATGCGACGTTGTTACCACCTGGCAATTACCGTCGAACGACTACGCCATAGCCGCTCAAGGGTCTCGGTTAAACATACTTGGGGACACCATCGTAAAATGCGTACTGTTATCGGAAGAGTTGAACGTTAAGTTTCTTGTTGTCGAAGAGCTTACGGTACCTGTGACTAAGAAGCAGTCATCGACTTTAGTCGGCACTGCATCCACTTTGGCAGAAACCAGCGACAAACGCTATTTTGGCAACGAGACGCAACGGTCAGACGCGTTCAACCTATCGATCCTCTCGAAGTAAACCAAGGTTTCTCCGACGAACACCAACCTCAACTCGTATCCTTGCTGGAAGACTTTCAACCCGTATTTTCAACTGGTGGCTTACAAACAACCACGAGGACCACTATCCAAAAATCCGCCTGAAAGAAGACTAACGATTCAGGTTACCGCCATACCGGTAGTCGCCCAATAAAAAAACTGTACCAGAGTAGCGCTAAATAAATGCAAGGTTGGAGTCGATAGTATCAGGTACCTCGGTCATGTTATCACTTCCACGGGAAACGTACCGCTACCGGAACATGTAGAAACCATTGCGGCATCCGAATGACCGACTAACCGCACGGAACTTCGCCGCTTCCTAGGACTGTCCAACTGGTTGCGGGACTACATACCCACTGTGCACAATTTTAAGCACCGCTCCACGACTTCGTACCGACCGTCGCAAAAATTCCGCCTGGATGAAAAAGCCGAAAAAGCGTTCCAGCAACTTAAAAGTGCCATCGCGCAACTCTTACGGCTGTGTCGATCGGACTTCGAAACACAATTTTTTTACAGCCGCTAGCGGGATCGGAATAGCCGCCGTTCTCTACCAAGAAGTTTAAGGTCAGAAAAAGATCATCAGTTATGCAAGTGCAAAACTGCGACCAGACAAACAGAAATACCACATCAACGAACAAGAGTGTGCCAGGCAGCCGCGTGGGTCGTGAAAAAGTATCGGCCGTACTTAGAAGATAAGCGGTTTACGCTCAGGACAGACAGCCGAGCGCTTACCCAGCTTGACCACGCTAAGGAAGCAAAAAGCAAGCTGATAAGATAGTCTCTGCTCCTCCAAGAATTTAACTTTGACGTGGAGCGCTGTCCGGGAGAATAGAACGAGTTACCAAACTACTTTTTACAAAACCCGTCTTTAAAAGAACCTATCGAAACCTCCTTAGAACGGTTATTGCCGCCGTCACCGGACATCGAAACCAGCGAAAAATTGACGGTGATGCAGTTAACCCCAGTTCCGAATTTGGTGCACGAAATACAAGCCACGCAACAAACTTTGCCGGGGATCCAACGCATCATCGCTGCTTGGGAAAGGGTCCCACCCCCGAAGACGATGTTAAGACGCGTCAAGAATATAGAGTACACAAAGGCTACTTATATCACGTTACAGAAGAATTCCTTGCGCTCTTCATGCTCACCGAATTAAGAGAGCGGGTCATGTATGCCTTCTACGATGATCATGATGCAGGTCATCCGGGAACAGAAGAAGCACTTTGGGCAATCTGCAGAACGTTGTGGTCGCCACGAATACGAAGCGACGTTCTAACCTACGTTAAAGCATGCTGGGTTTGGGCAGCCGTAAAGAGAGGACCGCTTTAAGCAACCGCCGCTAACCGGTCAAAAGACCCATCACTGCCATGGGAAGTAGTATCAGTCGATCTAATGAGACCGTACACTCCTACAAAACTTGCACAAAAATGGATTCTCGTGGTTACTGACCGCTGGGTAGAAGTATTTCCAATGAAAACGATAACTAGCCCAGCCGTTATCGAAACATTAGCACAAAATGTATTTCAACGATTTGGCTATTCCAAAGTCATCGTTAGTGACAATGGAGGCCAATTCATTTCGGCTACCTGGGATGCGGCACTTTGAAAGTGGGGGTCATATTGAAGAACGCCCATATGGCACCCGCAAGCCAACCCAGTAAAAAGAAGAAACCAAGAGATTAGGAAGGGGTTACGAGTGAATTTGTACCAAAAAGGTGCATCAACACGGAACGAAGCTTTTCCTACAATTCTCTACCAGCTAAGAACGCAAAAAAACGCGGCTAAGAGAACTACTGCTGGAGAACCTTTACTGGGTCAACGACTTCAACGATTAGGAGATTGGGAACTACCAACAGCACCCAGAAACGACGACCCACTGCAAATCACCAGAATACACAGAAATCAACATCGCTACAGATCAAGATATGCCGACTATCGGCTACCAAAGACTCAATACAAAGAAGGAGACCTCATGATGGATAGAAACCACCAAAGCTAGTCAGCCGGAGTAAACGCCTACTGGATCGAGCGGGCAAATTTAAAATAGGTACGTGCACGACTTGCGGCCCGCCCCGGCTCAACCGCCACCAACTACAGCTACCGCGGAGAAAACTCTTGACCTGGGGGGACTGTTACCGGACCCCCTATCACCCCGCACTATCTACTCCCGACCTCGTGGGCTCCGGCAGTGACTGAGGATTTATAAGCAGACCTCAACGCTGCAGAATTTTACATTTTACGTTCTGACTTTTGGTTATTTTTGTTTTTAGTTATATGCTCACATGTGCATTTGACACACAGCATTATGTGACAATAGTTTTGTGAGCGGCCTTATTTTTGACACAATTGGCATTGGGTAGTCGTTTGTTTAGTATGCTGAATCTCAAACCTTCTAAATTTGATTAAAAAATTAATGTTAATTTTTTTTATTATTGCCTGATTGTTGTAATTCCTGCTTCCCGTTTCATTTTCCGTTGCCTAGAACTTTGTAGCGATTTTATGTGCTTGGGTCATTAAGCTAGATTTCAGACAATTTTGGTTACAATTGGGGACCGAACCATTACGTTTTGTTTTTTCCGATTTATTGTTTGCCACTGTTTTTTAGAATTTATAATTTATTAAGTTTGCATAGGTTGTTGTGACATTGTACTGGTCACGGAAGCAAAACGTTTCAAAATTGTTGTGGCTGCATTTGCATGAGTGTTTGTTGTAATTGCGGATAGTGTTGTTGTGTTATGTTTTGTTGGTGTACGGCTGCGTTCAGTTGTTAATCAATCATTGTTAAAAGGTTTGGAAGGTATTGATACTAAGTTTGGCGCCCAAGCGTAACGGTTTTTATTTTTGAAGTACTTTAATAACCAAATAATTTTAGTGATAGAAATAAAATATTCGTACCTATTTGTATATGTCTGTGTTAGAGGTCAACGCGACAGTTGCGCTTGATAACTTAATCGTTGGCAGTCTGGCCTACTCGTGAATAACGGAAAACTTAATTTTATGGTGCGAAAGTCAAACTACAAATAAATTTAAATTTCAAAATTAATAAGCACGATAACATTATCATATACTTCTTAAAATGTGTAGTTTTATGAATTGATTCAAATTTGTAAACATTAGAAAGATGGCCATGATTTTGTTACTGTTGGTATATTAAAACCATGCTACTTTTTAAAGTATTGAAATCTTTAATTGAAAAAATTTTGTTGTTCTTGTAAGTGACCCGGTTAACTTTGACGATGTCGTTAACTACACGATCATGTCGTTAAGTGCCGTCATTGGTTGTCAAGTACAAAATCAATTGTTTTGCTGACGACATTGTTAAAGCAATAGCTAGGATTTAGTTAACAACGACGTCAGTTAGCAACATAGTTAACTTTGTTTTATGCAACTTAGTGTATAAATGTTTTTATTTTATTGTTTTTATGTCTCTTATCAGAAAATCGTACAGATGGATTAAATAATTGTTTTTGTAATACTTTCTGTATACTTTAGTCTTTGACAGGAACTATTTCAAAATTATGAGGAAAGATTTAGCTTGGTGTTTTAGAACCGACACCATTATCAACATTAATTTTAATTAAAGTGCAAAAGAATCAATATTTAATTTCATATCACACTCTTAACTGTCAACAAGTTTTTATTTTAGACTTTTGATGACCGCAAATTGATGCTGATAACATCGCTTATAGGTTATCACCATAACTATAACATAAAACCAAATTTCAAAATTTTTAATAATTAAAACCGTATGTAGAGTATTTTGAGTTTTTGTTTGTATTGCTGCTGAAATAGATATAATATACAGAGCCTAATAGAAGTATAAAGATTTACTTAGCTGTCAAAAGAATTCGTAGATTTGAAGAAAATTTTAACGGTTATGAACTGATTTTGTTTCTTACTAAGGAATATCTTATAGAGTTGGGTCAGTACCGGTAAAGGACTAAAAACTCTGACATTGTAAACGCATTTTTGACAGATGTCAAAAAATTTGACATTGCTTTAAACGTTTTAGTTACACCCTGTATAAAACGTTTTTATATCATACGCTGCCGCTTTTTTGCATTTTTTAAAACTTGATAGGTACTTTCCATAGCGCATCTTAAAATACTGTGATATATACATATATACATTGTACAACTAAATTAAAAACAATTTTTTTGACAACTAACATTAATTCTACGCTTGTTTCGGTTTATGTCTTTTCGCATTTGTTTTTCTTACGTAGTAGTTTTTAACTAACTTGTTACTAAACAGCTTATTCCATTGATTTTTATCTTATGTTTTTAACATAATCTGAATTTCTACTATACCGATTTATCTACATTTGCTTAAGTTATTGAAAATTTCCGTTTTATCTACGCTAACGTTGGCAACCTTAATTGGGATTCCTAAATGCTATGCATTTTTAATATTAAAACCAAAAGTGATTTAGATCAAAGGTTTCTATGGATTAAAAACCGCTGTCAGTTAATGTTGTAACTTGTATATACATATAGATATATAAAGCCATCTTGTGGGGATCGCATAAACTACTATGCGGTATTCCCTGATAGTAGTTTATGAGATATCCACAAGATGGAGATCATTTAAGGTGTTATAATGTCATTGACTTTTTTTGGTCTGTGCAAAAAATTACTAAATTTGGTCTCATTTTTGATTTATTATTTTTGGAATTTAGTAGGTTAATTGACTATGGCGTTGCATTATTACTATATAAATCACCTAGTGGAGCGGTACTTGACCTTGAAAATTAGCTCAAAGATATTCAACATTAAACTTTAACAAATATGAGCGTCGAGTTCAAAGTTTAATTTTGTCAAAAACTAACTATCTGTAACATTTTATTCTAACACCATGCGACCTAAAAACCTAAAAATTGTACTAAGCCCATAGACATAAATAACTACAAAAGATTGCTAAATATCTTTAAGATTGCATGACAACAAATTTTTGCTTCAAGTAGCTAATGCCAAAATACCTTCCGAACAAGCCAGGAGATTAAATATTTTAAATTGCAAAAGATTTAGTAACGGCAAAATTATCTAAATCCATATATGGTATTTGCTGTATTATTTGTGTGCTATTTTATAAATTTAACATTTAAAAAAATGATTCAACTAAATTACTATTTACTTAAGACAATAAAATCAGAATTATGAACAATTTGTTGGATAAGTTGGATTATAAGTGTCAGTATCACTATCAAAGTGAATCACTGGACGCCCTTCCTGTTTTTGTGGAACTCATCAGCAGTGGGAGATGCATTAATGAATTTTTTCAATATTTTTTTTGATGTGTTTGATTTTATGGTTCTGTTTCTGTTGACTTAGAAGTTAGTTGCTGCGTTTGGACACGACTTTGCATACTAGATGTAAAACGACTAGTATTATTGCAGTTTTCAAAGTCTGTCATTGTAGCAGTCTAACTTGCAACCGCCATCTACTTTGCATCATATCGCTGCTATACTCCTATAGAGAAATACTCTTTACAATTTTACCAAATCTTAGATATTTAGTTTAAAGTTCTTGATGAAACGCTTCTACGTAGGCAAAATTTTAATATTTGTACTAAACTTACAACGGTTGTTACAAATTTCTTGTTCTTGTGGACCATACAGCGTCTAGCTCACGTCGTCGTAGGGTTTAGTATGGGTATATATATAAGTAAAATAGTCTGTTTTCAAGGGCGCCATATCAGTTACAACGCTAATAAAAAAATTTTGCTATGTAAAAAAGAAAGCGATACTAACCCGCAACAAAAAAATGGTCCACAACGGTACACAAGTATGAATCAAAATCGATCAATTAATTTGAATAATGTTTTATAGAGGTATACATGCACCGTGCTTAACGCAACTATTAACGGTGTATAACACGAAGTTAATAAACGTGGTGCACAGCGTGCCCAGAACAAATTTCCAAAGTTATTTTCAGTTCCACTACAGCTTAATATGCCATTTAATGAGTGATGTCTTGGAATAATTTTGGAAAATCAAATTGAACGTTACATGTTTGAATGCTTCTTTTTTGCACACGCTCATTGGCACATTTGAACTAAAGTATCTTCAAAACGTTTTATGTTAAATACTAAAATATTAAAAAGCACGAAATTGGTTTGACAGTAATTTTGAATTGACTTTAATACGAGAATACGCCTGATCAACACATTATGCACTGTAAACCGTCTACGTGTGACTATAAGAATGCAAGAAGATACTAGCCGATACTGCTATCTTAACATTTCTCGATTCAACGGATCATTGTCTTCTTACTTTTGCTTGCGCACAGAAGCTGGATAAATGCAGACTAACGAGTAATTTAGTTTCTAAACAGTATGTTCGTAAACAAGCGCAACCTAACTTAGACTCTTCTTAGTGCTACCAGTTATGAAGATTAATTTTCAAACAATAAACGTGTTCCTTGTTTAGGTTTTCACACCTTAACCAGCATTCTGTTGTAAACTACAGTCATTACAAATTTGAAGTGTGCAGACTTTAGGGATCTCTCAATTCGCCCGTAGTATAGTGTGTCACGGTAAGATGCTAGAAAACAAAGCCTCAGTAAAAAGACAGTTTTTACTTATTCTAAATTTTAAAATGTAGCTGGCGCCTTTGCAAACTTCCTTTGTTTGCACAGATTTTATTCACTACCACGTTACGTGATCCATCTACTTCCAGAAACTAAGATTGGATCAGAGGCCTAATCCTTTAACGAGTGAAAAGCAAACTGTTTTTTCTAACAATTTACGCCAGTGTGCAAACTCGGTGTTTACACGACAACTTAAGTTACAAAAAAAATAAATTCTCGTGTCTACACTAAAACTCGACAATAGTTTACCCGTTGACGTAAATACTTGTAGAACACAAATTCGGAATTATATAAAGCTAATGTCGATTTAAGAGTGACAGTATGGCACATTTAAGATTTTATAAACGGTGGTGTAGCAAATTGTTTCTGTATTGTAACATTACGTAATCTCTTAAATTGATGAAATTAATTGATTTTAATTATTTTTATCATGTGACTTAAATTTATTTCTTTTATTTCATACACAATTACACGTTTTTAATTTTTTTTAAATAGCCCCGCATTGGGCGCCAATGTAAAATTTTTAGGAAATGGAATGATTTTAAAATAAATCGGGTTTTAATGCGCAATAGGCATGCAATATAACTTCTATTTAATTTAAAATTTATTTAAAATTAATTTAAAGCAACACAAAACGCATTTTTTGAACTTAGTTACATGCTAAAAGATGTTACTAAAAAATTGACTGCCAAACGTAACGTAAAGATGTTTGTTCAGCTTGCTGGGTTTGCTCAGTGAAATAAACGAGGATGATACGATAATTAAAACTTGTAAATAATTGGACATCAAAAGTAAAGACGTAAAAGTCAATAGATTAAGTGGTCCTATTTTGTCAAAAATTATCGTTACTACTTTATTTTAACACCATACAAGACAATTATACACATAATAGAAATAAAATTGAATGTATTTAAATCAAAGGAATTAAATCTTCCATGGTGAACTGTAAAACTTATTTTGGCGCCAAATGTGGGTTCAATCACCAGCGTCTGGAAATGAAGTATGGACTACACTTAAGCAAACATTTGTCAACATCAACACAAGAAATACTTTGTGACATTAAAATTGCAACGCCAAGAAGAGACGGAAATTTTCTGGCCAAACTTGAGACTCAATTTTGGCTACTCAGAGGTAGTGTTATTCAAAGGGCATATTTCTTGTCTTGTCTTGGTCTTCAAACAGTTTATCATTAAATTAGAAGTTTTGGATTGAGATCCTATCGGCCACATGTTGTGCTACCATTTACTCAACACCGACATTAAGGTTTGGAGTGGTGTAGGTTGCAACTGCACTGGTATCTGGAATGGCATAAAGTAACTTTTAGTAATGAATCCCAATTCTGTTTAGGGGATGCATGATAGCCGTATGAGACTCAGTCGAAAACGTAAGAAACGGCGCAATGTTCAATTTTATGTTAAGGCATGTGCTGTGGTGCTGTAGTCTATAAGAGTAAGTTTCGTTTGATATCGCCCGGCTATATGTTAATGAGGAGGTAAATCCCCATATTCTTTCATTTCTTCGACAGTTGAAAAACTCATTTTTGCAGCACAATAATGCTTGACCTCACTTAGCAAGACACTCTACAGACTGATTTGAAGAGGTCAATGCTAATATTTTACTATGGCTACCCAAATCTCCCGACATTTTGTCTATTGAACACGTCTAGGACATTATTGGTAAAAGAATGAGAAACTCAGCGCATGTTTCGGCATGAATTGCAAGTTGTTTGAAACACAATAACTTAAGAAGAAATTGACCACTTGCTGGAATTGATGTCAAAGAGTGAAGAAATGTAAAGACGGGACCAACACATTATTAAATAAAAATTTTGTTCATATTTGTTCTTTTCTTTTGAAATCTTAATCATTTATTACCTTTAATATCCAAACCTCCTTGTCAAATTTGGTTTGGTTTCCATACTTTCTTTCTTGGCGTTGCAATTTCAATGTCACAGAGTATAATTGCAATATTGGATTCTACATCCAGTAATCTGAATTTACCAGAATGTACAAGTCGCCTAAAAAACCAAGATGAGTGTATAAATATTTCAATTGAAATAAAAATCTTTCAAAGAAAACCGTAATACTTACTTTGGCGCCAAATGTGGATCCGATCACTAGGATGACTATATGACTAGCTTGAACGTGCATTTTAGCTACATTCAAAATCTGTTGACTCAAACAGATTTTTTTAGGTTTCTGTGTCAAACTGTTAAA
The DNA here is from genome assembly GCA_035610365.1 of Aquatica leii. Classification (NCBI taxonomy): domain Eukaryota; kingdom Metazoa; phylum Arthropoda; class Insecta; order Coleoptera; family Lampyridae; genus Aquatica; species Aquatica leii. Next base: position 16,072,637 of record CM069438.1, read on the forward strand.
ACAAAGAACAAATTCTTTTTTGTACAGCTACAGTTGTAACTAAATTTTTTTTATGTTATTGCTGCAATCAGCGAGTTTAACTATAGCGAAATCCTTGACAAAGTTTAGGTTACTGTGTTTTAATATTTGAATAATATTGATTACTGACGACATTTTTTTAGCCATGCACTTTAAAAATGTGTGTAAATAACAGCAATTGATATTGCAAAAATATTTCTCTTGTGTTAAATAATGTAAAATTTAGCGGCTCTATAAAATTTTGTAAGTTTTAACGACTGGTGTAGCTTGTGGTACAATCTTTTACCCGGAGGAACAACTACACAGAGAATTAGTCTTATAGCAGATTCTGAAGAAGCTCGCAGCATATACAGAAATACGTCGAAGAAAACTACGATTAGACGGGAAAAGCTAAAAGAAGATTCTACTATTAGCAACTCTATTTTAGTGGTGTTGTGTTTGGACCATTTTAAGCGTACACAAATAAAAGTTTAAAACAGAAAACATTTTCATAAAAAAACAAATTATAAATAAAAACAAATTGTAATCGTTATTGATTTGAATTTAAAACTTATGCAATTTTGATGTCATTTTTTTGTTTTTCAATGCCAGCAAAAATTAGAACTACTTTCTTTTTTAATGTATACTGTAAATTTTTAGCAACACATGTATGTCGGCAAAGTAGATTTAACATTTGCAGCGATAGATTACGGTATTAATCCTAAATTGATTTTAAAGTAAACATTTGGTTTTTTTACTATTACTATCTTGTACTTTTCAAATTCTCTTTTATTTCATACACAGTTACAAGTTTTTACTAAAGAAAAAATGTGGCCCCGCGTTGGGCGCCAATAATTTTTTTTAGCAAATACAATTTTAAATAAAATTGAGTTTATAATTTACAATAACACATGCTAGAAGAAAAATTAAACGTGAAAGTAGAAGTTAAAAAGAACAGTGATAAATAGAGAGAAGGAAAATGAGCTAGTGGTGACGAAAACAAAAATTTACATAAATCACGAACTGACATGGGAAAAAAGAAGAGTACAAAAATAATTAATAAACAGAGCGGTTGAAAAAAAAGCAGGAGAGAAAAGAGTGTGGGTAACATACAGAAAAATAGAAATAGACAGAGAAAGATAAATATGGAACAACAAAAACAAAGAGCTGAACAGAAAAAGAGAGGAAAAAATAAGTAGTCAAAAAGCACAAAACTATAAAAAAGGGAGCAAAAAAGAAAGAATATAGACGAACTGGTAAAAAAGGCAATAGTGAGTAATGAAAAGGGAAATAACTAAGAAAGAGGAATAAAGAAAATGAAAGAAAAGAAAAAGCACAGGGGGAGATAAGTGAACTGAGAGTATTGTATTGGAACGTAACGGGAATAAAGAACAAAAAACAGGATTTTTGGGAGTATCTCAAGGAACAGGATGTAGTGGAATTACAGGAGACATGGATAGAAGAAAAAGAATAACAGTGGTGGGAAAAATAATTGCCGGAGGAATTTGAGTAAATGGTGCAATATGCAGAAATAGAGAAGAGTAAAGGGAGAGCAAAGTGAGGTATAACATCGAGAATAAGAAGAAAATGGTTGAGTCAGAAAGTGTAAGAGAAAGTGCAACAAAAAACAAGAATAAAAGTAGTGACGGTTTATAACAGTAAATTGAAATAGATAAGAAAAAACATAGAAGAGATGATAGAAGAGAGGGAGGAGAGATTGATAATATTAAGAGGGAGCTTTAACGCAAATTTAAAAGAAGAGATAGGAATACAAGAAAGGAAAAAGACGGGAAAGAGATAAAGAAAAGACAAAGTGATAAATAAAGAGAAAGAAGAACTGCTGGGAATGTGCAACAATAGAGGATGGAAAATAATGAATGCAAACAGAAAAAAAAGAGGAATGGGAAAGAATACATATATAGGAGAAAAAGGAGAATCAATAATAGATTTTGTAATGACAAATGAAGAGGTGAAGTCAGTTAAGGTGGGAGACAGAGTGGAGTCAGGCCCCATTTACTGGAATTAACAATGGAAGGAAGAGAAAAAGAAAGAGAGAAAAAGATGACGAATACAAAACGCAAAAAAGGTGGACAGAAGATCGTATAAAGAGATACAAAGAGAGAATAGAGAAAACGGTATGGGTAAAAAAGGGATTACAAGAGAGTATAGAGAAAATGAGAGAGATGATGGAGAAAGCAACATAGAAAGTCAGACTTAGAAAGTGGAAGGAGGGGGAAGCAGGATGGAAGAAATGGGAGAAAGAAAAGAAGTAGAAGTAAGAAAAAGAAGAACTGGTAAAAAGAATAGAAAAACTGAAAAAAGTAAAAGATGAGGAGAGATAGAAAAGGAAGAATAATATTGTAATAAAACGGTGAAAAAGTAAAGAACAACAAAAAGAATTAATATTGATGCTAGAAGAAAAATTAAACTTGAAAGTAGAAGTTAAAAAAAATACAGTGATAATTAGAGAGAAGAAAAATGAGATGGTAGTGGCGGAAATAGGAGGATTGGAAGAAAAGCAGAAAGTAACAGCAGAGAAGAGGAAATTAAGGAACACAAAAATTAACATCAATCAACTTGATATAGAAAGAAAGGAGAGTACAAAGAGAAATAATGAACAGAGCGCTAGAAAAAAGAGCGGAAAAGAAAAGAGTATGGGTAGGATACAATAAAATTGAGATAGACGGAGAAAAATACATATGCAACGACATAGAAAGGTGACAAAAAATGGGTAGTCAAAGGGCATAAAACTAACTAGAGAAGGGGGGCAAAAAAGAATGAAAACGAAATGGCAAAGAAAAAGAATAATATGTAATGGAAAGGAAAAAGACCAAACAAGAAAAACAAAAGAAAGAATGAAAGAAGCACAGAGAGAAATAAGTGACCTGATAGTATTGTTTTGGAACGTAGCTAGAATAAAAAAAAACAAAGAACAGTATTTTTGGAAATACAGTAAGGAACAGAATGTAGTGGGATTACAGGAGAGATAAATAGAAAAAATGGGAGTGGTGGGAAAATGAGTTGCCAGGGGAATTTAAGTAGGTGGTGCAACATGGAGAAAGAGAGAAAAGTAAAGGGAGAGCAAAGAGAGGTATAATAACGGAAATAAGAAGATAATAGTTGTGTCAGGAAGAGAGAAAGAAAGTACAACATAGAAGATAAATTGTAGAAAGAAACATACAGTGGGGAATAACAAAAATAAAAATAGTAACGGTTTATAGCAGCAGAATGAAAGAGACAAGAAAGAACATAGAAGAGATGATGGAAGAGAAAGATTGATAATATTAGGAGGAAACTTTAACGCAAAAATAGGGGAAGAAGAAAGAATACGAAAAAGGAAAAGGACGGGAAAGAAACAAACAAAGGATGAAGTGATAAATAAAGAAAAAAGAACTGCTAGAAATGTGCAACAAAAGAGGGTGGGGAATAACGAATTAGAACAGAGGAGAAAGAGGAATGGGGGGGAATACGTACATAGAAGAAAAGATAGAATTAATAATAGATTTTGCAATGACAAATAAAGGGGCTGGAAAAAAGGTAAAGACATTGAAAGTAAGAGGAAGAGTGGAGTCAAACCACCAATCACTTGAATTGACAATGGAAGGAAGAGATAGATAAAGCCGAGGAATACATAACAAAAAAAAGTAGAAAGTAATGAGCATAAAGATATACAAAGAGAGAATAAAGAAGACGGTATGGGTACGGGAAGGATTACAAGAGAGTGTGGACGAAATAAAAGAGATGATAGAGAAAGTCAGATTTAGAAAGTGGAAGGAGGAGAAAACAGGATGGAAATTATGGTACGATAAAGAATGCAAAGAGGCAATAAAAAACGCAAGAAAAGTATTGAGACAGTGGAAAAACTGATAGAGCATAAAGGAATATAAAAAAGCAGTAAAAATCTAAAAAAAAACATGCGAACGAAAGAAGGAAAAAACAAAAAGAAACAAGAGGATCAGATACCTAAACAAAGAAAGGAAGAGAAAAGGGACGTCAAAAGAAATACGAATAAAAGAATGAAAAAGATATTTTAGAAGCCTAATGAAAAGGGGGGTGGATTAGAAAGGAAAAAAAAGGCAAAGAAAAGAAGTAGTATTAATACGGAAAGAAGAAGATGGGGATAAAATAATCGAAAAAAAATAGAGGCTAGAAAAAAGGTAAAAAAGGAAAGGCGCTAAGAGAAGATGAAATACAAGACGAAGAGTGAGTATACGGGGAACAAAATGTAGCAAAAAGGTTGACGGAAATAGTAAATAAAATATGGAAAAGAGAATTCTCGGAGAAATGGAGTGCCCGATTATCAAAGAACAGACAGAAAGGAAATGAAAAATTACAGATGGGTAACATTATTAAGCACGACATACAAATTATATGCGACCGTGCTACAAAAAAAACTATAAAATAAAATAGGGAAAATAGGTTTGGTACTATACGAACAAGCAGGAGTAGAAATTGAAGGAGGAGGAAGTGCAACAGGTGAAGGAATTTACATACTTGGGTTACACGATGAAGCGGGATCATAAGGAGACACATAAAGGAAAGTGTGAGGAAAAGAAACAGGTTAATAGGAAAAATGTGGAGTGTGAAGGAAAGGTTGTTTGGGGTTGACATAGAAAAAAGAAGGCTGCTGTTTAAGAAGCTAATAAGAAATGTGGTGATATATGGGGCGGAAATGTGGGGGTGGAAACAGTATAAAAGATAGAAGGGATGCAAGAAAAATACTGGACGTGGGTATATGGGCTAGATAGAGAAACGCCGCGGTTTATTATAAGAGAGGAAGTGCAGGCATAATAAACAAGAGTAGGGACAAAAAAAAGCTATAAAATACGATGAAGAACTGAGGGAAAGAACCGAATGAAAATACCACAGAAATGTTGGAAAGAGATAACGGAAAGAAGAGTGAAGTACCGGCAGGATGGCAGAGAAGAATATTATAAAAGAAACGGGTACGCGAGAGAAAAAGTAGTGCGATTAAGGGAAGAGGGAGTAGGAGTAAGAGAAGAAATAATAAGGAAAGATAGGGACATAGAAAAGCAGAAAAGATGGACAAAGATAAAATAGGCCAGAAGCAATGTGAATTATAAGAATATCAAGGGAGAATGGGTTCCAAAATATCTAAAGAGGGATGGAAACAAAAGCAAGAAAAAAAATGATAGCAAGGTTCAGTTGTGGAAACGAAATAAATACTGGAGAAAAGATGAAGAAAGAATGTGCAGACTATGTGGAGAAGAAACGGAGGACCTTAAACACATAAAGAATGAATGCAAATAAGAGAAGAGGTTAAGAAAACAGAGGAAGTCTCAGAAGAACACGAAAAAGTGACGGAATAGATGAAAGAAGTGTGGAGAAGGAGGAAACAACTAAGAGTAGAGGAGGAAAAATGAAAAAAGAAAGAAGTTTTAATAAATGTAAACAAAATCGTAAATAGGGGAAACACAAAATACGTTGCAACACATATGTAAACAAATAAAGATAAACTATATACTAGGACATAAAGAAACAGACACAGAAATGAAAAAGAAAATACACAACATAATAACAATTCGAACAATCGCATACGCAGCGGAAAATTGAACATGAACCAAAAAACATGAAAGTAAGAAAAATGCGATGGAGATAAAATGCCTTTGGAAAATAGAAGAGAAAACAAAATGGAACCACGTTAGAAATGAACCCATAAAGAAAAAAATAAAATAAACACCAATATTAGAAAGAATTTAAGAAACAATCTACTATACAGAAAATAATGAAATGTGGGAAACCAAGAAACAGGAAAAGGAAAAGACCAAGAACAAAGGAAGAGATGAAGATTTGAGCAAGAGATAGAAAAGCATGGAATGAATGAGTTAAAGAGGACATAGTTTTTTATAATTTTTAGTTTTCTTTATTTCTTTTGTTTAATTTTTTTTTCAGTTTTAATTGTTTACATCTATCATATTTATGTTTTTTTTAACTTTATTTACGTTTGTTTTTCTACTCTACTATGCAATTGTTTTTTAACTTTGGGTTTGATTTATTTTTTTAAAAGATTTTTGTTGGCCTCTTTTTACCGTTTCTTTATTGATACAATTACCCATTTTCGTCGTTTTTCATAATTCGCTTATTTCGGTTATCTAATAATCCATCCAAGGTCGCGTTACGTCAAGCATTGCTGAATTTCGCAAAATGTGTCATCGATTTATGACCGGAAGAGACAAAGAATGAACTTTTTTCCTACTATTTCATTGATAAACCAGTTCCTGGGACTTAAGACTCGGTACATAGTCAGTAAGTCGCGTACTCCAGCAGTAAAGTGGTATCCTCGGACGCGACGGGCGAACGCAATCACAGGAATGCGTTTACGGAACGTGTACACGACACAATTATAACAACAAATATAATTTGCATTACATACGCTATCGCATTAAAAAAAACAACGTATCCCGTTCTATTGATTTCATAATACATCGGCAGTCGTCGAAAAGTAGCACGCGGTGCGGTTAATGAAGTGTTTGTAATTTTGCATTATTACTAATTTTAGTCTACCCAGAAAACCGGTTGGTGTATTTTTACATTAATGGTACTAAAATTAGTACATTCGATAAAGTCAATTCAAAGTCAAGGTGGCGATGGAAAATCAAAAATACGAATATTCAAAACTGCCCATCAAGTAAGTCATTTTTTTTTGCATACCTGAATGTGGTGACAACCTTGAATGTAGTTACGATTTTTTTTAGTAATTTGGTGAGATGAATTTTTTTCACTTGGTTTGCTATTACACCATCTTCGTGCTCAACGCAAAATAGCGTTATCACATGCAAATACAGATAACCTAATATTATAAAGTTACTGAGGAAAATTCCGTGTTACCGTAGTCTTTTTTGTTTTGAAAATGCTTCAAAACAAATCTTCAAACAAAAAATCAATGTTTGTGTCTTCTTGACGTCATTAGTTGATATTTGTTTAGTATGTCGTTCCAACTTAAAGAAATAATTTCTACTTCCGCATAGTATTTTTAATTTCATAATTATGTGAAATCTTTTCTTTGCTTTATCGCACGATTTATTCTAAGCATTTTTTATAACTCAAAAGTGTCCAAAAAAACAGGATTTTTTTAGAAATTAAAATTATCCACTACCTCCTTTTCAGAAAAGACGCAGTGGCTCCAATTCGTGAAATCGATAATGTCTCTTTATTATATATTAACAAATATTAACAACATTAGTGTATTTTTTGTTTTATTATTTTTATCAACAAATAGGTACAAAAGAGCTGCGATTGGTGTAATGACCTTAATTTTTCGATATTTGTTGCAATATTTATGATCAACAATCATAAATTTCATTTTACTATATTGATCTGTTTGTTTTCATTTAAGTAAACTGTAAACTACGCTTTAGGCTAAATAGGAATGCCATAAAAAACTTCTGTGACACAATTCATAGCCATAAATAACTTTGAAGTTGATCTGAGAAGTCAAAGTTCTTGTATGCATTTTTAAAATCTATTTTTAACTCTTGATTTATTGACAAAATGATCGACTCCTTTTCCTTTATAAGTAAAGAACAATACAAAATCTTTTGTATGATTGGATTTAGAATAAAATGTCTTATTAACTAACATAAACTTTAACGTAAAAAGTAGAAAACTATTTACGTTAACAAAAGACGTAATTATAACCAAACTACGGTACCACATTTTTTCAAAATTAAAACGTTAAATATATACAATACTATCTTTTTTTACGTTATTAGAATAAATTTACATATGATCGATACGTAATTTTTAACGAAAAAGACTAATAAAAGCAAGTGTATTCAATTAATTTTGATATAAAGTTTGTGACACGAAACTAGGCAACACAACATGCACATAACGCAGGGTAGTTTAAGAATATTTAACCACCCTCGCTCGCACCGCCAAGAGAAGGCGCGGTCTGTAACCGGACCCCTACCACGCTGCACCCTCCACCTCCAATCTGGTGGCTTCCGGCAGTAACCGATAGATCAAGGATTCTCCGACGAGCATCAACCCCAACTAGTAGCCTTACTAGAAGACTTTCAACCCGTGTTCTCGACTGGTGGTCCGCAAACTACCACGAGAACCACCAACCACAAGATTCGCCTGAAAGAAGACAGACCGTTCCGATTACCGACGTTTCGGTACTCACCCGCCAAAAAAACGGTGATTACCAGAGAAGTGGAAAGCATGTTAGCGACCAGTATCATAGAGGCATCTCATTCTGACTACTCGTCACCCTTAGTAGTAGTCGACCAGAAAGATGGGACGCCAAGATTCTGTGTAGATTACCGGAAACTAAATGAGTTGACCCATGGTGAAACTTCCAACTTACCGGTAATACATGAAACGCTCCGCGACCTCGGAACGACCACGGTATTTTCCACTATTGACCTGAAGAGTGGATACTGGCAGGTGCCTTTGGACGAATCATCACGATCATACACGGCCTTCTCAACTCCCGATGGAGCCACTTATCAATTTCGGGTGATGCCTTTTGGTCTTAAGAACGCACCGGCGAGCTTCCAGAAATTTATGACTAACGAAGTGTTTTCCGGATTTTTGCAGAAATTTCTATTGGTGTACTTAGACGATATTGTGGTATACTCGAATTCAGTGGAAGAACATCTACAACACCTGCGATTAACGTTCGAACGCCTACAACAACACCAGCTAAAGGTAGCGCTAAACAAATGCAAGTTTGGGGTCGATGACATCAGGTACGGAACACGTCGAAACCATTGCGGCGTCCGAACGACCGACTAATCGCACGCAACCTCACCGCTTCCTAGGATTGTCCAACTGGTTGCGCGACTACATACCAAACTGTGCACAGCTTCAAGCACCGCTTTATGATTTGTTAAAGCCGTCGCAAAAATTCCGCTGGGAGGGAAAAGCCGAAGAAGCGTTCCAACAAATTAAACAAAGCATTGCACAACCTTTAGAACTAAGTCGACCGGACTTCAAAGAACGATTCTTCTTGCAAACGGATGCCAGCGGGGTAGGAATAGCCGCCGTTCTCTACCAAGAACCCCAGGGTCAGAAAAAAATCATCAGTTATGCAAGCACAAAACTACGACCACCTGAACAGAAATACCACGTGAACGAGCAAGAATGTGTGGCAGCCATGTGGGCCATAAAGAAGTACCTCCCGTACCTAGAAGATAAGCGGTTCGCCCTCAGGACGGACAGCCGAGCGCTTACCTGGTTTGATCGCGCTAAAGAAAAAAAAGCAAGCTAATGAGGTGGTCTCTGCTCCTTCAGGAATTTAACTTTGACGTGGAACACTGCTCGGGAGAAAAGAATGAGGTACCGGACCATCTTTCTCGAAATCCAACTTCGGAAGAATCCATCGAGACTCACTGGGAACGGTTGTTGCCGCCCTCTCCAAACAGCAATACCGTAGAGAAACCGATGGTGATGCAGTTAACGCCAGTCTCTAATCTTGTGCGCGAAGTACAAGACACGCAACAAACTTCGCCGGGAATTCAACGAATCGTTGCTGCCTGGGAAAGATTCCAAGCCAACGGCCCCGGCCCCGAAGACGAAGTCGACACCCACGATGAATATAGGGTGCACGAAGGCTATTTGTACCACGTGACCGAAGAATTGCTTACGCTCTTCGTGCCCCCTGAGTTAAGAGAGCGAGTCATTTACGCATACCACGACAGTCGCGACGCCGGGCACCCGGGAGCGGAAGAGACGCTTCGAGCAATCCTCGAAAGGTTCTGGTGGCCACGAATAGGAAGCGACGTCCTCACCTACGTCAAATCATGCTGGGTTTGCGCAGCCGTAAAAAGAGGACCGCTTCAAGAACGCTAACCGGCCAAGAGACCCGTCACTGCCGTGGGAAGTAGTGTCAACAAAACTCGCACAGAAATGGATCCTTGTAGCAACGGATCTATTCAGCCGCTGGGTAGAAGCATTTCCGATGAAGACGATCACAAGCCCGGCCATCGTCGAAGTGCTAGAGCGGGAAGTATTCTAGCGATTTGGCTACCTTGAGGCCATTGTTACCGACAATGGAGGCTAGTTCCTTTCAGTTACTTGAGACGCTGCTCTTCGAAAGTCGGGGTCATATCATTGGACATATGCACATATGGCACCCACAAGCCAACCCGGTGGAAAGAAGGAACTAAGAAATAAAAAAGGGGTTACGGATCCAGTTATATCAGAAGGATCCAGCAACGTGGAACGAAGTCCTTCCCACAATTCTATACCAACTGAGAACGCGGAAAAACGCAGCCATCGGAACCATACCTGGAGAAGCGTTACTGGGCCAACGACTTCAACGACCAGGGGATTGGGAACTCCCAACTACATCCAGAGACGACAATCCACAACAGCGCATCTCCAAAATCCACCGAAACCAGCATCGTTACAGATCCCGTTATGCCGACTACAGGCCGCCAGAAACGCAATACAAAGAAGGAGACAGGGTAATGGAAATAATACACCAAGAATCAGGGAAAGGAAAATTTCCTGCAAAATGGAGCGGACCATGCAAAATCACCCAATCAGCAGGAGTGAATGCCTACTGTATCGAGCGGGCAAACTTGGATTGGGCAAAAATTCACGTTCACGACTTGCGGGCCGCCCCGGCTCGACCGCCATCAGCACCAGCCGCCCCGGCTCGACCATCATCAGCCCCAGCCACTCCGGAGACTACTCTTGACCAGGGAGAACTGTTATCGGACCCCTACCACGCTGCGCCCTCCACCACCAATCTCGTGGCCTCCGGCAGTAACTGAGGCTTTATAAACGAACCACGGAACTACAAGAGTCAATAGTCGTTTGGCTCGCAAGACTCCTTCGATTAATGGACACCTGAGTCTGGGTGCCCACCAAACGATAAAACCTAAAATCGCGTTAAGTACGTCATATGTATTATATTCAATGTATATATGTATTTCTTTAAATATATTATTTAAACCACGCCGATCTGTTATTTTCGTGTCGCGTTTACCGGTCGCCACCACCGTCGCCATCTCCAACGTCGCCGCCTCCAGCGTCACCACCTCGCTCGTTACGTTCTTTACCTAGGCAACGGTAACAGTTCGGTTGTAACTCACAGAGGTCCGCTAGCGGAAACTCAATAAGAACCTTTGACCATCGCTATTAGCCTAGTAGCATCTCTAGAGGATCATTAACTGGTGCTAAACAGTACATGTAAATATCTTAGGATTCAAGTGCGATTACAAGCCTATAACTTATCTATATCCTTTGTTAATTTTTGTTGATAATAAATACGTGTTAGTCACCCTCCAAAAGGATCGCTTTGTCACAATTCAACCCGCAAGAAGTGGCGCCCAACCAAGAGGCCGAGTAACCGCACGGAGACAACGCAGCCGATTGAGAAAAAACCACTACGGATCATCATGCCTGTACTAGCGGAAAATAGCACAGGAGATGCCAGATACTATAATAACGACGATATTCACAGGACAACTCATCCAGCTAATTATAGAGCAGATAAATCAGTTTCTGTTCAATATCGGATCCTTCTCAAAGTGCACCGCCAAATACTATTGAGGAGGAGTTGCATCACAACGTGGGATAAAGCCATGTATACGTTTAAGAAAGCTTTTCGGTCCACAAAAGCACCTCAACAAGTTCTAAAGGAAATCTTCGCTACAGCGCCAAACGACTCCACGTCAACAAAACGCTTCATATGCGAGAACGGACACTTCTGACAGAACAGACAGGATCGTCGTATACCAGAACCGCTACAACTATAAACAACATACTGTCTATTGCACCGCCCCAGTAAAATAAACTCGTAAGAAAAAAAATCATACGAAACCTTAATAACAGAGTTATACTGATTGGAAGAAAAACCGACAACGCCGACATCCAAACAAACACGAACAGGGTCAAATCCGAATGACACACGCAATAAAACGAATTATTGCAAAAACCTAGGCCACTAAGTTTACTAACAGCCGCTAACACACCACTCGCTTGCTTCTGTTGAAAAACTCCCGGCGTCATCAAAAATCAATGCTCAAACTGCAATGACAACCAGGCAGCATTGGCACAGGTTACTTTCTACCTATCCGAGAAAAGGGAACTGCTACAAAAGCGTCGCCGACTACACACACCTTAAAACACTGAAACAACAAGGAGCTCAGTTTACGAAATCAATCTCGTACTTGCAGACGGCCAAAATCGACCACAACAGGTCTTAATAACGAAAGTCACCGTAGTCCTTAAAAGAAAAACTGTGCTAACAGACTTTGTGGTATTGCCGAGCGCTACTTGGGGTCGATTTCATAGAAGACTCTGTCATCGTCGTCGACCTCTCCGGCAAACGGTGGGTTGCGTACACTTTCAAACCAGATGGAGCATCAAAAGCTCCGTTCGAAAACGTCCCATGCCGTACTACACACCAGCACCCAACAACCCAAAGACGAAGACGGTCAGAATAAACTAAATGCACTGTTGGAAGCTGACGATAGCAAGACCCAAGAGGAAGCCAACTAGTACTCGTTCAAACAGCAATACTCCTTGTTTCTACTCCTACCATTTAGTAAGTATCCGCCCTTTCCGAGGCGGCATCGGTAGCGATAGTGCCAAAACCGGACAACCAAGTGCGCGTTACCTACTCCCCAAGATGGATGACCTACTCTACACGGCACGAGCCACGGGCATCTCCACCTTAGACCTCCAATCAGGGTACTGGCAAATCTCAGTTCGTAAGTCTGACAAAACCAACTCCGTTTGGATTGTTTTACCGGCGTCTTTCCAACGGCTGACGGACCGTTTCTGTACCAGCACCCACAAGTTACTCTACTAGTCTACTTGGATGGCTGCATCTTGCTTTCGAAATCCAGTACACTATAAAAATGACCTAGAAGTAATATTACGGCATCTACGAAAATAGAAACTACGTCTAAAAGAAGTAAGTGCACATTCGGCTGCAAACAGGTCAATTATTTGTGCGATTATATAAAACCGGAAGATAGCCAAGTAGACCCAGAAAAGACGATAGCCATTATTACCCAGTTATCAGAACCAACAACGAACAACCTGCTCGTGGGCCAAGCCTGCTAAAGAAAAACGCCCATACCAGGCAGCGGCATTTTAACAGCTAAAGACGCTACTTACGTCTGCACTCATTTTACGTCAAGCAGATATGTTCATGTCTTTTACACTAAGAACGGATGTCAGTTACGCTCTCGGCGCCGTACTCTGCCAGGGAGGAGGAGGATGTGGACCCACCATACCACCCGAACTGTCTTGGTACTAGTTCACCACAAGAAGAATAGGTTAACTAAAGGAAATGTTACAAGAAGATAGAATAGACTATGAAAGCATAACACCTATCTTCTGTCTTATTCTCGCTTCTAGATTATAGATTAAGGTAGGCTGTATATCAGCAGATAAAGGCGTTAGAGCTTTTTATGCTTATATAGAGACCTGAGCAATACATTAAAATCAAACGAAGTTTTAACAAATTTTTTTAAATTTTAAAATCGGTTTTAGTTAAGTTTTTTTGCATTCTTAAAAAACACGTAAAGCATTCGTTTAAGTAGTGTCATAAATTCAACAAAAAAATCAAATGTTAATTAAAAATTATGTTAAAATTATTACGTTTGTATAATACTTTAAAATCTGCTATTGACGTATCTAACAGAGAATAAAAAACGTATAAATACCACAAATAAATATCATACAATATACGTTTACAGATGTCGTAAATTTAACCCAGCAGCCATATCTCTATGAAACGTCCGTATTACGTTAAAATTCTAACGGCTTTTTCAAATGGTGTTTTTTACGTTCGTAAACACGTGAACACAACGTTAAAGTCAAACGCAAGATTAACGAATCTAAAAATGAACTTAAAAGACGTACATTAAACAGCTGTCGTAAGCTGTGTTTATGACCCAAAAATGTACGTAAAAAGCGTTTTTAATCCAAAAATCTTTTTTACTGAAATTATGGTACTACATTTTGTCAAAATTAGAACGTTAGATGTAAACGAAAACAACACGGTATCTTTATTTACTTTGTTAGAATAAATTTACGTATGATTAATACCTAATTTAACAGTGAAAGACACATAAAAGCCAATGTATATAGTTAATTTTTTTAAAACTGTGTTTTTTGCGTTTATTAATACACCGATAATACGTTAAAATGTAACGCAATATTGACGTACCTCACAGAAACGTTTACATATGTTATGAATATAACGCAAGAATTTAATGCGTATTATTTTAAAACTATCGCGTTTATATTAAAAAGCATAAAATTTATCAGTTACAAATTTTACGTAAAAAACGTTAAAATGACGAGTTTGTTTTTTACGTACAAATCTAAAAACCAACTTCTTGACTTCTATTTTATAAACATTCATTTTAGCTTTTTATTTGTTGACAAAATGATCAACTCCTCTTCCTTCATAAGTAATCATTCTAAAATCTTTTGTAAAATTTTCTATATACATATATTAGAATGTCTTTTGTATGATTAGATTAAGAATAAAATGTCTTATAACTAACATAAACTTCAAAGTAAAAAGTAGAAAACTATTTACGTTAACAAAACGTAATTATAACCAAACTATTGTACCACATTTTTTCAAAATTAAAACGTTAAATATAAACAACACTACTTTTTTTACGTTGTTAGAATAAATTTACGTATCATCAATTCGTAATTTTTACAAAAAAAGACTAATAAAAGTAAGTGTATTCAATTAATTTTGATATAACGTTAGTGACACGAAACTAAGCAACACAACATACACATAACGCACAGTAGTTTAAGAATATTTAACTTACAGTCTTAAGCTACATACGTTTTTATTACGTACGAAGTCACAAATCAACTCGCAACAAGTAGCGCCTAACCAAAAGGCTAAGAAATCGCACGAAGACAACGCAGCCCATCGAAAAAAAAAACAGCACCACGGGTTATCAACCGAACACTCGCCAATACTAGGACGACGACGATACCGGCAGGACAACCCATCCAGTTAACTATAGAGCAGTTAAACCAGCTTCTCGCCACCATCGAACGTTCAGCAACCAGCATCTTCTTAAAGTGCATCGCCAAATACTAGGGAGGAGATGACGTGCACATGTTTTCAAACTGGGAGTATATAAGTAAACAAAACCAGTTGATGAGACTACCAATGCTCCTGAAGCAATATGGTGGCAACGTATCAAGAGTTTCATCACAACGTGAGAAGAAGCCATGGATAAGCGTAGAAAAGTTTTTGTGTCTACAAAGACGCTTCACCAAGTTTTGAACGAGATCCGCTTCATATGCGAGAAACGGGCACTTCCGGCAGAACTTCTGCAGGATTGTCGTATGCTAGAACCGCTACAACTATACACAATATATTGTCTATTGCACTGCCGCATAAAGAAAAAACTCGCGAAAACACAGCTTAATTTATACGAAACCTTAATAACGGAGTTACGCAGATTCGAAGAAGAATTGACAACGCCGACACTCAAACGAACACGAACAGGGCCAAATCCGAATGACACACGCAATAAATCCAATTACTGCAAAAACCTAGGTTGCTAACTAGCTTGCTTTGGTTGCAAAACTCCGGGCTTCATCAAAAATCAATGCTCAAACTGCAACGACAACCAGGCAGCATTGGCACAGCTTACTTTCTACCTACCCTAGAAAAGGGAACTGCTACCAAAGCAAACGCTCAGGCGGAATTGTACCATTGTACACATTAACGTCGGTGATACAATTGGGTGTGCATACATCGATACAGAAGCACGCCAAGGCATCGCCGGCCACACACTCCATAAAACACTTACACAACTAGGAGCTCAGTTTACTCCAGACGAAATTAATCTCGTACTTACAAACGGCCAGGATCGACCACAAAAGGTCTTAATAACAAAAGTCACCGTAGTCTTTAAAGGAAAAACTGTCAACAGACTTCGTGGTTTAACCAAACGTGCAGAATCGAACGCTACTTGCGGTCGTTTTTATAAAAGACGCTGGCATCGTCGTCGACCCCTCCGGCAGACGGTGGCGCTTCTCTAACGACCAAAGAGTTGCATACACTTTTAAACCAGATGGAACATCGGAAGTGAACAGCGATGTCTCTTCATTCTTGTTCGAAAACGTCCCATGCCGTACTACACACCAGCACTTAACAACCCAAGGACGAAGACGGTCAGAATAAACTAAATGCACTGTTGGGAGCTGACAATAGCAAGTCCAAAGAGGAAGCCAACGAGTACTCGTTCAAACGGCAATACTCCGTGTTTTTACTCCCACCATTTAGTACGTATTCTCGCTTTTCGAGGAAGAAGTTGCAACGAATGGAGATACAGATGGCCAACATAGAATCATTCGAACTACGCCAAAACGAGAAGGAAATAAGGATTCGCTGTGGGCCGCACCGGTAGCAATGGGGTCAAAACCGGACAACCAAGTGCGCCTTACCCATTTCCCAGGATGGTTGACCTACTCTACACGGCATGAGACACGGTCATCTCTACCTCAGACCTCCAATTAAGGTACTGGCAAATCTCAGTGCGCGAGTGTGACAAAAACAAAACCGCGTTTGTTACTCCGTTTGGTCGGTTTTACCGGCGTCTTTCTAACGGCTGATGGATCGTTTCCGCACTAGCACCCACAAGTTACCGTACTAGTCTACTTGGATGATTTTATCTTGCTGTCAAAATCCAATAACCATAAGAATGACCTAGTAATAAGTAATATTACGGCATGTACGAAAATACAAACTGCGCGTAAGAATGAGAAAGTGCACATTTGGCTACAAACAGATCAAGTACTTGGGGCATTATATAAACCCGGAAGGTATCCAATCCAAGTAGACCCAGAAAACATGATAGCCATTACTCAGTTATCAGAACCAACAACGATCAAGCAGTTAATTTCCTACCTGCAAACCTAAAAACCTGCTCGTGGTATCGGTGCTTTATTTCAAAGTTTGCCGACATTGCAAGACCACTATCTGTGTCTCGCAATCTGATCTTAGGGCACAGATCAGGCAGCGGCATTTCGCTAGGTAAATACGCTACTTACGTCTGCACTCATTTTGCCTCAAGCAAATATGTCTATGTTTTTTACACTAAGAACCGATGTCAGCAGATATACTCTCGGCGCCGTACTCTGCCAGGGAGAAGGAGGAGGAGGATGTGAAGTCACTATACTACTCGAACCTGCTTGGTACTAGTTCGCCACAAGAGAGATAGGTTAAGTAAGGAAATGTTATAAGCAGATAGGATAGTCTTACGAGACTATGAAACCACGTGCGTTCGCGTGGCACCTGCCTTCCGGCTTGTCCTCGCTTCTAGGTTAATACCAAGTCGGTAAAGAAAAGGATCTGCATATAGATGAGAAATAATAAAGGCAGAATATTAATCAAACAGCGACAGCTGAACGAACGTGTTATTTAACTAAAAGTGTAATAAACTTAAGCGACTAAATAAACACTGTTACAAGCTTTAGCTGGTTACGAACCTGCACGGCCAGCTCTCAACAGTCGGAGAGAGGGTAGGGTTCCTAGAGAAGATTGAAAAAAATAATTAAGGGCGCCAGAGCCTATCCAAAGTCAGTTTCTGCTTGCTCACCACAGAAATGGTAATAAACTTGTAACTGGATGTTAAGTTCGTAACTGCTGAAAGAAACGAATAAAAGAGAAAAACTAAATCGTTAATAACAATGGTGCTTTAATTACTCTATCACGATAAATATAATAAGAATTAAATAGTCAAATCTGAGTAGGTACTAGCGAGAATATACAAAATCGAATCACAGTAAGATAGGCAACTTACATGACATAAGTGAAGAACATGACGACGAATAGTTCACAGTAAATATCGTTTACATAATTAGAAATATGGCAGTAACGACAATAAGGCAAAATAATTATTATAGCATTAACATTAAATTATCACAATAAATAAGCATAAACAGCATACGTAGTATAAGCAAATTTACTAACTAATGATATTACCATTCCGATAATCAGTACGAAGTTATGATGATTGTAAGTTTCGTGAGAAACCTCGTTGACGACGAAAGAAAATTTATAAAAAAACCACTTACCACCAGATACAGGTGTTCCTTTTATGCGGAGGAAGCGCTTCCTTCGACGCGTGCCCTGTAATTAATTTTAATTGCAAATCGTGTCAACCTAATAGCTCACGAAATCCAAATCTACAAAGTCATTACGTAAATTGTAAAATGTACACAAAACACAAACCGAACGTCGGATGCTGTTATACCCTTTTCTATGATTTAATTAATTCAAACAGTAGGCCTTATAAATATTTAAAATCGTTCCAACACATTCGTCGAGGGTTATCTCTCGTCTTTCAGTATCGCATAGAATTCATGGGCCGGATGGTGGTAAGAATAGCCGGTGACGATACAAATATCCCACGATATCACACACTTTCCCTGATGGGCTTTAAATTATAGCCAGAACGCCCTTAGTTATTAGGTGACACATGGGGCTAACCAAAAAGACATAAAAATTACTTTTAATTACAGAAAGAAATAAAATCACTTACGCTGCGGGAGTAAATTAGTTAATTAAAGAAACTACATAACTTCCCTCGTGTTCCTAGCACGTGGATGAATTTAGAGAACGAACTTTCACTCACGCAGCCCTCGAGATTACCAGTTACAATGTTAGAGTCAAAATGTCGGAAGTCGCATCGGAATGACGTTTGCGCAATACAAAGTGACCAACGAACCCGATAGATGGCGTCAACACCTGAATCTAATTTTACGTCGAAAATCCATAGGCGTGCCTAATGAAGATTTCAACCGTAACAACAAAGGCGTACTTAATGAAAATTACCGTAACAACACGCAATGTTATATAATGAAACTCCTACTTTGCCAACGCTGCTTGCAAAACAATAAAATTTAATTACCATGCACAAATTAGCAAAACTAAAGAAACTATTTCTAATAAAGGCTGTGGTCTCTTCTTGCAAAAATTTTATATACATTTACGGCAGGCACCAGTCTAAGGATGGCTTGAGGTAATTTGGGATAAGGGTTAATTGTGGCTAACATGTCACCACGAACGTAATCGACTTCGCGATTCGCTGTCAGGAACGCCACACGACGGACAGCTGTTGTCACCCAAAACGTTAATGTGTTGTAAATGACAACGAAATCAGCAATGTGAAGGAAGGATTTGGATCGTCTCTCATCCGGAGACGTGGGACATTTTGACCCAGGTAAGGATATCTAGAATAAGGGAATAGGCGTTACGCCCTTTCTGGGAAGTTTCTCACAGCCGCTGCCATTCACTCAAGATCAAGAAAGTCGTTAAGCGAAACGTACTGGTTCAGAAAATTGCTCGTGCTAGTCTTGCCAAGAACTTTGGTGCAGTAAATTTCTTACTAAGAAGATGTAGAGGAGGATGCTTAGATATGACACAGAGGGTATCTACGGAAACGGTGCAGTAAGTCCCAAAAATAGTGATAACAAATGTTTAGGCCATAGGTGAACATGGGCATAACTGTACCGTTAAAGACTTCCAAGGAAAAGGAACAGATAAAAGGCCGGGAGAACATTCAAGCAGACTGCTGCTATCAGCAGAAAAAACGACGATTCTTGATGTCAATAGGTATCCTATTCAGGTAGGCTCCCGAAGTCGACACGGAAGAAACGCAGCAAGTGGTTTCAGCTCAGGAACGCGAGGCCATCATGAAAGAGTATTATGACGCCACGACAACCAGCCACTACGGAGAAGACCAAATATTCCAACGTATAGTCACTCGATACTACTAGGTAGGCAGAAGGAAAAAGATTGTCGACCACGTCAAACACTGCATACAGTGCCAAAGATTCAAACAAACAGAAGCTAGTGGGTCTGATGCAGACGCCAGCACCAGCCTAACCATTCGACAAACTCGCCATCAACTCGCTCGGGTTTCTACCCGAAGGGCAGAATGGAGAAAAATTGATCTTTATCACGGTAGATATAATGTCGAGATAGGTAAAATTGTTTGCCATCACTACAGCAGACGCTGAGGCGTGTGTTCACACCTTAATTAGCGAGGTATTCTTGAGATATGGCACAGTTTGTAAGCGGTTTATCGCAACACATTACTTATTGCCTAAAGGTCCAGCAAAGCCTCACACTAGTATATCACACACAAGCAAACTTAGTAAACCGAAAAAACAGAGATCTCAAAACCCAACTAGCCATAGTGATACAACGCACACATGACCGCTGGCCAGGCAAGCTACCAGCTATGAGGTTTGCCCTAAACACGGCAGCATGCCAAAGCACAAAATACACAGCGGCATACATTTTGGAAGGGAACTTAAAACCACAGATGACGTGACGCGTGACATAAAGAAATCATAGAACGAGACACTTTCATACCCACAATTAGTTCGTATCTTCCAAGCATAACCGATACCATCAAAAAAACAAACGAACGTGCACAGGATTGTGCCAAGAATATCGTAGACCAAAGAAGGCGGGATACCCCTGCATTCCAAACAGGTCACCTAGTATGGGTTACCAAGCACCCACTAGCAACGCCGCTAAAAAGGACATCGTAAAAACTAAAACCACACCAAGATGGACCCTACCGAGTATTAACTCAGACACCACCTACCACTTACCAGGCAGCAACATCAGACGCTTCAACCACACCACTAGGAAAGTATCACATATCTTTCTAACGCCATACTAGAGAAGTGAAGACAATGTTCCAAAACTAATCGTTTCAATTAGATAAAGGGAAAGACTTTTGAAGAAACAAAATTTTCTGAACCTTAGTCGGAACGCTTATCAGGTTTAGAGGGGGAGTCTGTAACACGAAACTAAGCAACACAACATACATATAACGCAGGGCAGTTAAGAATACTTAACCACCCTAGCGGTTGTAACTCACAGAAGGTTCACTAGCGGAACCCCAGTCAGGACCTGTCCATCCGCAACAACAGGCATCCTTTGATCATACATTGTGACCAACCTTATTAACTTAGTAACATCTTTAAGGAATCACTAATTCGTGCTAAACGGTACATGTATATATCTTTAGACTAAAATACGGTTACAAGCTGTAATTTATTTTAATATATTTGTCACAAATCAACCGGCAACACGTTTTATTAACGTATCAAATTACTAAGTTTCTTTAAAACGGTGTCTTTTACATTTATTAATACACGAATAATACGTTAAAATATAACGCAATAATGACGTAAATGTCGTAACGTTAATAATAATAAATTAAGATAAACACATTTAAGTAGAACAATATTTAATAACGTACAACAAACGTTAACATATGTGCAAAAATCCAATGCCAAACGTGCATATTAATTAAAGTAATCACGTGTATTTCTAATAGTGTTTTTTTGCGTTTGTGTCAAGTCAAACGCGGTATCGACGAGTCTAAACAAATTTAAAAAACTTAGGTACATAACCACTTGTTGTAAACTGTATTTAATGACCCAACAGATGTACATAAAAAATGTGGTCAATTTTACCTATGCATAAAATTTATGATTTACAATTCGTCGTAAAAAAACGTTAAAATGACGACTCTGTTTTTAATCACAAAATGACAAAAAAAACTGACAAAATGATCAACTTCTCTTCCTTTATAAGTAAAACACATTTATAATTATTTCCGACAACAATACGCGTACAATAAGAGAAGTTTTACTTAAAACGTCTTATTAACCAACATAAACTTTTACGTAAATAACGAATTACTTACACCAAATTTTTACTAAACTACATTTTGTTAAATGTAAAGCTAAAACAACACTGTATTTTACTTAAATTGTTAGGATAAATTTACGTATGACAAATACGTAATTTTGAACTAGTAACAAATATCATCTAATGTACGTTTACAGGTGTTGTAAATTTAACCCAGCAGCCAAATCTCTATTAAACTTTCGTATTACGTTAAGATTTTAACGGATTTTTTAAATGGTGTTTTTTACGTTTGTCAACACGTGGACAATACGTTAAAGTCAAACGCAATATTAACGAATCTAAGAATAAATTTAAAAAACGTACATTAAACAGCGTGTTTAATTTAAAAACTTTTCTTAACCAAACCTATGGTACTACATTTTGTCAAAATTAGAACGTTAAATATAAACGAAAACACTGTGTTTTTATTTACTTTGTTAGTATAAATTTACCTATGATTAATACCTAATTTAACAGTAAAAGGCAGATAAAAGCAAATATACACAGTTAATTTTGATATAACGTTTTATAAACGTATGAAATTACATTTTTTAAAACTGTTTTTTATGTTTATTAATACACAAATAATACGTTAAAATAAAACGCAATATTCACGTACCTGACAGAAACATTTACATATGTTATGAATTTAACGCAAGCATCAAATGTCAACTAAACGTTCGCATTATTTTAAAACTATTACGTGTATATTGAAAAACGTTTTTTACGTTTGTAAACACGTGAACAATATGTTAAAGTCAAACGCAATATTGACGATTCTAAAAAAAATTCAAAACTTAAGTAACTAACATTAAAAAATTTCCGTTTGTTATAAACTTTATTTAATGATCCAAAAAATGTACGTAAAAAGTGTGGTCAATTTTACCTATACATAAAATTTATCACTTACAAATTTGACGTAAAAAACGTTAAATTGACGAGTTTGTTTTTTACGTACAAATATAAAAGCCAACACCTTTGATGTTTATTTTTTAAACTTTAATTTTAACTTTTTATTTGTTGAGAAAATGATGAACTCCTCCTCCTTTATAAGTAATTATTCCAAAATCTTTTGTAAGCTTTTCTTCAAATATTAAAATGTCATCATCGTTTGTTTCTACGTAGAAAAACGTTGGAAAGTGGAAGAATTGTTTTTGACAATCTTCGAGTGTATGAACAAATTTTTTGAAAGCATGGCTTCTATAGTAAAGACAAAAATGTTTTACTTACTTACAAATATAAATAAAAACCATGCAATTATAGCAGGTGTAATTTTGTAGTAATATTTTTGAAAAATGTCATATTAACTTACACAAACTTTCACGTAAAAAGTAAAAAATAATTTACGTTAACACACGACGTAATTTTTACCATCACTATGGTATTACATTTTGTCAAAATTAGAACGTTAAATAATTTATTGTGTTAGGATAAATTTACGTATTATTTTAAAACTACTACGTGTATATTGAAAAAGGTTTTTTTGGTTTGTGAACACGTGAACAATACGTTAACGTCAAACGCAATATTGACGATTCTAAAAAAATTAAAAAAACTTAAGTAACTAACACTAAAAAATTTTCATTTGTCATAAACTGTATTTAATGATCCAAAAAATGTACGTAAAAAGCGTGGTCAATTTTACCTATACATAACATTTAACATTTACAAATTTGACGTAAAAAACGTTAAACTGACGAGTTTGTTTTTTACGTACAAATCTAAAAGCCACCACTCTTGATGTCTATTTTTTAAACTTTAATTTTTAACTCTTTATTTGTTGAGAAAATGATGAACTCCTCCTTTATAAGTAATTATTCCAAAATCTTTTGTAAGATTTTCTCCAAATATTAAAATTTCAACATCGTTTGTTTCTACAGAGAAAAAAATTGGAAAGCGGAAGAATTGTTTTTGACAAAGTTCGAGTGTATAAACAAATTGTTTTTGATAAAAAAAACAAATTATTATGTGGAATAGTAAACGATCGAAATTTTTACATTTTTATCAGAGTCTTTGAAACAACAGAGATTCGCTTCTATAGTAAACACAAAAATGTTTTATTTACTTAAAAATATAAATAAAAACCATGCAATTATAACAGGTGAAATTTAGTAAAAAATGTCAAATTAACTTACATAAACTTTCACGTAAAAAGTAAAAAATAATTTACGTTAACACACGACGTAATTTTTACCAAAACTATGCTACAAAACTAAAACGTTAAATAATATATTTTGTAAGGATAAATTTACGTAGTATTTTTTTAAACTACTACGTGTATATTGAAAAAGGTTTTTTTGGTTTGTAAACACGTGAACAATACGTTAACGTCAAATGCAATATTGACGATCCTAAAAAAATTAAAAAACTTAAGTAACTAACATTAAAAAATTTTCGTTTGTTATAAATGATCCAAAAAATGTACGCAAAAAGTGTGGTCATTTTTATCTATACATAAAATTTATCACTTACGAATTTGACGTAAAAAACGTTAAATTGACGAGTTTGTTTTTTATATACAAATCTAAAAACCAACACTCTTTATGTCTGTTTTTAAACTTTAATTTTAACTCTTTATTTGTTGAGAAAATGTTCTTTACGTTTGTAAACACAGGAACAATACGTGAAAGTCAAACGCAATATTAACGAGTCTTAAAAAACTAGATATAGAAAATAAAACATTTATTGTTTGTTGTAAACTGTATTTAATGACCCAAAAAATGTACTTAAAAAGCATGGTTAATTTAATCTATACATAAAATTTACTATTTACCAATTTGCCTTAAAAAAACGTCAAAACGACGAGTCTGTTTTACGTACAAATCTCGAAGCCAAAAGCCTTAATATATATTGTTTAAACGGTGTTTTACGTTTATTAATACACAAATAATATATTAAAATAAAACGTAATATTGACGTACTTGTCAGAAACGTTTACATATGTTATGAAATTAACGCAAGAATTAAACTCCAGTTAAACGTGCGCATTATGTTAAAATAATCTTTTGTATCTCAAATAGTTTTTTTACGTTTGTAAACACGTGAACAATACGTGAAAGTCAAACGCAATATTGACGAGTTTGAAAAAATTAGATATATAATATAAAAAATTTACCGTTTGTTGTAAACTGTATTTAATGACCCAAAAATGTGGGTTAATTTAAACTATACATAAAATTTACGATTTACTAATTTGCGGTAAAAAAATCTTCCTAAACAACACATTGGTACAAAAAACGTCTAAATGTCCGTCTAATAAACGTTAATAACGCGTTTAAAAACGTTTTAATGTCTAATAAACGTCTATTAGCCGGACATTTAGACGTTTTTTATACCAATGTGTTGCTTGGGTTTTTTTTTAAAATGGTGTTTTACATTTGTTAATACACAAATAATACATTAAAATAAAACGTAATATTGACGTACCTGACAGAAACGTTTACATATCTTATGAATTTAACGCAAAAATCAAATGCCAATTAAACGTACGTTTTATAGTGAAATAATCACGTGTATTACAATTAGTTTTTTTTTACGTTTGTAAACACATGAAAGTCAAATGCAATATTTACGAACTTAAAAAAATTAAAAAACGCAGGTACATAATATAAAAAAAATTACCGCTTGTTGTGAACTGTATTTAGTGAACCAAAAAATGTACGTAAAAATCGTAGTTAATTTAACCTATAAACAAAATTTACCAATTTGTCGTAAAAAAACGTTAAAATAACGAATCTGTTTTTACGCACAAATCTCAAAGCAACAATTTTTTATACTTCAATTTTAACTATTTGTTTTATGACAACATTTCTCTTACTTTATAAGTAAAAAACATTCCAAAACCTTTTGTAAGATTGTTTCTAAATTTTAGAATGTTAATATCGTTTTTTCCACAGAGGATAAATTTGAAAAGCGGGAAAATTGTTTTTGACAACAATAAGCGTACATTAAGAGAAAATTTACATAAAATGTCACATAAACTTTTACGTAAAAAAATCACGAATTATTTACGTTATAACAAAACTTAATTTTTACCAAACTAGTACTACATTTAATCAAAGTTTAAGCGTAAAATATATACGAAAACAACGCAGTATTTTTACTTAGATTGTTAGGATAAAGTTACGTGTAACAAATACGTAATTTTAACATAACTTTTAACATAAAAGACGCATGGAAACAAGTGTATACAATTAGTTTTAATACATATCTCAAATTTGGTTATAAAACTTACACAAAAGTTTTACGTAGCGTAATATATATAATATGCAGATAGAAGTCTTAGAGCTTTTTATGTTTTTATAAACATGTGAGCAATACGTTAAAATTAAAAGTAGTGTTAAATAGGTTTTAGTAAAATTATTTTGAGTTTTGGGGAAGAAATGCAAAACATCCGTTTTGTTACATTTGTCATAAATTCAACGGAAAATCAAATGATAATTAAATCTTATTACGTTTCTTTAAAATGGTGTTTCTTACTACATTAACGCGATTAATACTTAATATTAACGTATCTGACAAAGAACAAAAAAATATGTTATAATTAACACAAATATTTTAGTTAAAATGCTGTTATTAAACGTGGGCATTATGTTATATTTTTAACGTTTTCTATGTTTGTAAACACCTGTACAATACGTTAAAGTCAAACGCAATATTAACGAATCTAAGCTTAAAAACTTAAAAAAACGTAGATATTAGAAAAAATTGATCAGCTGGTGTAAGATGTGTTTCATGACCAAAAAAATGTAAGTAAAAATCGTGATTATTTTACATTTACATTATTTACCAATTTATCGTTAAAAAAACGTTAAAATAACGACTGTTTTCACTTCAGTTAAATACCTTTTTAATATTTTAGGCTCAAATTTGCTCTAAAAGAACTTTATATAAATAAAAAATTCTCACATATTTATAATGTTTAATTAACTTGTTAAAACATTTGATATTCTGCGTATAAACCCAAAAAGTCAAACCAACGCGCGTTTTTGTACACAAATTTCGAAAGATAAGTAATTCTTGGAATGTACATTAAAAGTACACACTTCATTTGTAAGTACTTAAGAATTTACATTTCAAAATATATGATACACACTTATTGTTTGTTTAACGTTTTGAAGATTGTTGACACGTCAATTTAATAAATGTCGTCTGTATCAACAATTATTAAATTTATTATTTTTTTTATTTCCAGTTTATTTTGTTATATACCATCTATGTTAAATTTAGCTATCTGGTATATTAGTAATTTGGCAACGCTGCACGCGTTTAATAATTTCTAGTTAGAATCAAAGCTTTTAATGTGTTCTGTTACGAGTATTTACTAGAACGCGACGGTCTCCTTAATTTGTCTTAGTCTAAAGTAGCCATATTGGATTTGTATGTAACTTATATTTGACATTGATTATTGAGAGAAAATGAGAAAAAAAGTAACTGTAACATGAGCTAACTTGGCCAATAATTGTAAAAACGAAGAATGTAAGCTTACATACATCGACGATGTAAGCTTACATAAGTCAAACTCTGGACATTAAGGATAATCGATCGGAATACAGTCAAAGTAGATTATTAATTATGATCTTAGAACAGACTAATTTTAGCGGAGAGTTTAATACAAATAGTAACGCATAACGAAATTAAAAATGTTTTCAGCTTCATAGATAATAGAAAATTAGATCAATTTACGTAATACAGTTGCAAACAAGATAATGGAAACGATGAACGATATTTCACAAGTATTCACAGATGTTCGAAGTTCGAATCGAGAAAAACTCCAAAGGTCATCAATTCCACATTGATTATAGTTGCTGAATCGGTCTATTAAACGTGCGATACATAAGAATAAACTTACAACGTTCTCCGCCTTTACGCATAGTAATTTACAATATAAGATTGCTTTGTCACCAAACTTTGCTAATGCTAATTCAAGAATTTAAATCTTATATTATTGAACATTGACACTGATAAGAAAAACCAGTGAACAAATATATATATATAGTTAAGGCTATAGCAGAAGTAGAAATTTTCTAAATAACAACGTTGGCTTAATAAATTGTGGATAAAGGATTTTATACATGAAACCTAAGTAAAGTTTAATCAACGATTACAAAATATAATGTAGTAGACGTAAAGTGCATTATCTACGTGTAAACACTTAATGAAACAACAATTTAAAAAAATTAATCATAGTTCTAATACAGAGTAAACAACATAAGCAATGATAATATTTGTGTAGTGATATCAACACCTGGAACTTTAGATGTCAAACCTCAATTGAAGTTTTGGTCAATTTACTCTTTAGCAATATATTTATAAATAGTTTATTAAGCTTTTATTTTTATTTATAGCCCTGAGGATGACTAAATATTAGTCGAAACTGTTGGCAAAATAAAAAATGAAAATAAAAACTTAACCAAAGGTTAATAAACTATTTATAAATATATATACAATGGTTAATAATAAAATAACATTTTTTAGCAATAGTTTTGACAATAAGACGATCTTTGTCATAAAACTTGTATTGAAAAATGTACTGTGACAGAACTGACAGTGTACTAGATTATCTATTTAGAAATTTGACATCTTTAGAGCAGTTTGACAACATTTTAAAATATTTTCTTTAACTGTCAATGTCAAATGTCAACTGTCAAACAAAGTAGTAACGTCACACGTCTTATGACATATGGAGTTTATTCATTACTTGGATTATATGTCTGTATCTTTAGTAAAATATACTTTTAAATTATTGCGATTCAACCAACACATGTCAACTGTCAAAAATGCCGAAAAACAAAAACTTTAACATAACTTAGTCAGTTTAAAATATACATGTTTCACAAAAAAAATTTAAAATATCTTTTAATTGAATCTTATAAGTAAAATACACGAATTGCACTGCTGCTCAAGGAGAAGTTATCATGTTAGTACTTACGATAAAAAAGCTATAATTGAAAATATATTACGTAAACAAATGTTTTAAATAGCGATATCCGTTATTTAACATGTTTATATTCAAGATAAGCGTATCATTTTCGTAAGCTCGAGATATCCTACAAGTAATTAGCATTTTTCGAACAAATTAAGGACAAATCTACAATAAAACAAGTCAAATTTGGGTGCTGACATGGATGGGATTGGTTTTTTTTTGCTTGTCTATAGTGGTGACATCTTTAATATTCGATGGTTAGTTTTATCTTAAAAACATTACGAAAACTTTTTTTATCCTTCGATCTAATCTAGGTAGATAATAAGTAAATGTGTAGATAATGTAGAAAATGGCGTAGATAATGTAGAAAAATGTGCGCCGGACTATTGTTATTTTACTTAGGAGTTTTTTCTATCGGTTCTGAGAAGTTTTGGAAACTCTTATTGATTTATTCAACATTTTTGTCTATCAAACTCTGGCAGCTGCTTAGTTGACGAACGCACTATTCACTCAAGGTTAAAACTTTACCACAAAGACTATCGCTAAGCGCCTTACAGCAGATATTGCCACAAATATAACTGCGCTGAAACATATCTGTAGTAACAATAACTTTCCGTTACAGAGAAACCGTAACAAAACCCAAAGATGAAACGCCGACATTCGAGTACCCGCCAGTGGCGTTCCTACAACTGGTAAAACCTATACCACATTTTTGTGGCAAAGACACTGAGACTAATTTTTTAGTATAAATATTCGAGCAATTCAGATAAACTGTACATATTCATAGGATCAATTTTTTGTTGTCTGGCAGCAGTTGGCAATACTTTACTATCGGTAACGTTTGGCGATGCCACGAATGTTATTGTTAATTACGTAGCTACTTTAAATTCGACTACAAATGAAACCGTCTTGCACGAAGCCGAGCAAATGCTCAACGACGGCCTACATAGATTCGTTGCCTTCAGTTGTTCCATCGGTGCCTTTATTATGGTCTCTACTTATATAGCCACAGTATTGTTTAACTACAGCGCGTTGAACCAAGTAAGTTCTCCTTGTCAAAAAAATCAAAATACGTGTTTTTTCAGACTTTTAGGATAAGAGATTTGTTCCTAGCAAAAGTTCTAAACCAAGATGTTTCTTGGTACGACATGCATCAAACTGGCGATTTTGCCAGTCGCGTTGCTGAGTAAGTTGACCCGTACAATCTTTCACGTTTAATCATCGGTTTTTAGTGACCTAAAAAAAGTCGAAGAAGGCATTGGGGAAAAAGTATCTATCGTAATATTTTATGAAACTGTTTTTATAAGTAGTATTCTACAAGGACTGATTTTGGGGTGGGAGTTAGCTTTAGTGTGCTTGGTTTCGTTTCCCGTGACTACCGTAACTATGGGTTTTATATCCTGGGTAAGATACTATTTGGTTGATTTGGGAGATAAGTGATTATGTTTGTGTAGATATCTACTAAACTTGCTAAACAAGAGATGGACGCTTATGGAGAAGCTGGTTCTATTGCCGAAGAAACTTTGAGCTCCATACGGACTGTGGTCGCGTTTGGAGGACAGCATAAAGAAGAAGAAAGATATAATCAGTTATTGCTATTTGCGTGCAAGAATAATATTAAACGTTTGTTTTTTAATGGCGTTAGCAACGGCGTTATGTGGTTTTTTGCTTATGCTAGTTATGCGTTGGGTTTTTGGTATGGTGTTCGGTTGATCATTCGTGAACGAACAGTGCCTGAAGATGAAGTGGTTTACGACGCTGGTACTATGGTTGCTGTAAGTAACATCTTTGTTTAGAAATGCCTATTGGGCTTGTAGATTTTTTTTAGTATCTTAACAGGCTCGTGGTTCTTTAGCATGGCGGCACCTTACATCGAAACTTTTGGTATTGCGAAAGGAGCTGCTTCTAAAATCTTTGGCGTAATTTCCAGTGAGCCTATTATAAACTTGTCTAAAGGAAACGGTGCCCGTTACAAAAAAGTCGATGGAAAAATTACTTTGAAAGATGTTCATTTTACGTATCCTTCTAGACCGGATGTTAAGGTACTATAAACATTTAACGCGCAATAGTTACGTTTTTTTTTGAACAGATTTTACACGGATTGAATTTAACTATAAATCCTGGTGAGACTGTGGCTTTGGTTGGGAGTTCGGGTTGCGGCAAATCCACCTGCATTCAACTGATACAACGATATTACGACCCAGATGTTGGGGGTGTACGTGTCATCCAGCGTTTGTTGCATTTGATCATTGTTTTTTGTAGGTTTACATTGACGATCACAAAGTCACCGATTTGGATCTTACTTGGATGAGGAGTCACATAGGTGTTGTTGGTCAGGAGCCGGTATTGTTTGAAGCAACGATTGCTGAAAATATTAAAATGGGGTGTAAGGATGCGTCTCAGGCTGATATAGAGCGCGCGGCTACAAAAGCAAACGCTGATTCTTTTATAAAACTTCTTCCGCAAGGTTACAGCACTTTAGTGGGTGAGCGTGGTGCGCAACTGTCTGGTGGACAAAAACAACGCATAGCAATTGCTAGAGCTTTAGTTCGGGAACCGTCTATTTTATTGTTGGACGAAGCTACTTCAGCATTAGATACTAGTAGCGAGGCAATTGTCCAAGCTGCTTTGGACGCGGCGAGTAATGAGTGTACGACCGTAATTGTGGCGCACAGATTGTCAACTGTTAGAAAAGCCGATCGTATTATTGTGATTTCAAACGGCAAAGTACAAGAGGAAGGTACCCACGATGAGCTTATGCAGAAAAAGGGAACATACTTTGAGTTGGTTACGGCACAAGTGACTCAAGACGATGACGACGATGATGTAGTAGCACCTGCTTTACAAAATCAAGAAAAGGCACCAATATATCGCCAGATAAGTGTTGAGTTAAATGGTAAAAGTCCATCCATAACGTCGGCGCCAAAAGATGTAAGTTAATCTACTGATTCTCATCTCAAAATGGGTAACGTATTCTTCTAGATCTTTGAAGAGAACAATAACGAAACTAGTACGTCATCACTATGGGCTATTATGAAGTACAACTCGCCCGAATGGTGGGCTATAGTCATCGGTTGCATTTCTTCCGTAGTAACCGGAGCTGGCATGCCCATATACGCAATTGTTTTTGGCGACGTCATGGGGGTAACTCGACTAATCCTGACGTTTTTATAGTTCACCATTTATATTAGGTTCTAGCTAGCAGAGACGACGACTACATTTACACAAAAACAAATGGATTTGCTATTTTCTTTTTGGTCATTGGTATAGTAACAGCAATTGCGACTTTATTTCAAATACACATGTTTGGAATTGCCGGTGAAAGACTGACAATGCGTTTGCGTAGTCTAATGTTTAAATCGTTTCTATCTCAAGAAATGGCTTACTATGATGATAAGGACCATGGCGTGGGATCTTTATGCGCAAGACTCTCTGGTGAAGCTGCTAGTGTTCAAGGGGTAAGTACCACGCGTATCTAAACAAGCTTTTAATTGTCTTTATTTGCAGGCAACAGGACAACGTATTGGTACAATTTTAAACTCAATTTCAACAGTTCTAATCGCTTTGGGCACGTCCTTTTACTACGAATGGCGAGTCGCTTTCGTCTCAATGTGTTTTTCGCCTTTAATTGTACTCTCATTCTACTTGGAACAGAAAATGATAGCAAAAGAAACTCAAGGACACTATAAATCTTTGCAGAAATCGACTAAGGTACCTTTTTTGCCCAGAATACATTAACGCTACGTTAACTTTGCAGATTGCTGTCGAAGCTATTAGCGGAATTCGAACTGTTGCTTCTTTAGGCTGTGAACAAACTTTCCACGACCTGTATATGGCTGAAATAGTTCCGTACCAAAAAATGGCGCAACGAAACACGCACATACGCGGAGTTATTTATGGGTTATCACGCAGTTTAATGTTTTTTTCGTACTCCGCTTCGCTTTACTACGGCGCCATGTTAATTGTGCGCGAAGGTATCAGCTACTCGCGCATTTTCATGTAAGTACTATATTGAAAAGTTCAAAAAAAAACAAAAATTAAATTTACAGAGTGTCTGAAAGTATCGTAAGCAGTTCCTGGTCTTTAGCTCAGGCACTAGCGTTTACGCCAAACTTCCAAAAAGGTTTAGTAGCTGCCAATCGAATTTCCGATCTTCTCAATCGGGTTCCAGCAATACGCGATGGATCTTCAAACGCTGGAGAAAAATGGGTACTATAAGTTAGTAATCTCTTGTTTGGTTACGTTATTAAACAATTTTAGAACCATGGCCAAATCGAATACAAAAAAGTGCATTTTGCGTATCCTTCGCGTCCATCCGTCAACGTATTGAAAGGGTTGAACATGTCCGTGCTGCAAGGTAAAATGGTTGCTTTGGTAGGACCTAGCGGTTGTGGTAAATCAACTATTGTGCAATTGTTGGAAAGGTTTTACGACCCGACTTATGGGAACGTGTCCGTTGACGGCAAAGAAATTGATTCGTTGAATTTGGCGGCGTTGCGATCACACTTGGGCATTGTGTCCCAAGAACCAAATTTATTTAGTAGAACCATTGCGGAAAACATTGCGTATGGAGACAACACCCGTGTTGTTTCCAAAGACGAAATTATAAACGCCGCCAAAAACGCAAACATACACACGTTTATAGCATCGTTACCATTAGTGAGTTTTTTTAAAGTAGATAACTGTAACTAATATAAAAATTTTAGGGTTATGAAACAAAACTAGGAGATAAAGGAACGCAGTTGTCTGGTGGTCAAAAACAAAGAGTGGCAATTGCGCGTGCGCTGGTCAGAAACCCTAAAGTGTTGTTACTGGACGAAGCAACGTCGGCTTTGGACGCTGAGAGTGAAAAAATTGTGCAGGAGGCTTTGGACAATGCCAAAAAAGGACGCACATGCATTACCATAGCTCATCGCCTAACCACCATACAAGACGCAGACTTAATTTGTGTGATAAATCATGGAAGAGTTGCCGAAATGGGTACTCACTCGGAGTTACTTAATTTAAGAGGGATTTATTATAACCTTCATAACTTACAGCATTAAATGTTTTCTTAGTTAAGACGATTGTGATTAGGTACTTACCAAAATGTGACGAAATGGCTGTTATCTAAGAAGTAATAGGCTTAGTATTAATGATGACAATATAATCATGATAGTCTTAGTGTTGTCAGTATTATGCGTCTGGGCTTTAGAGCACTGTTAGTGCAAAGTATTTTCTTAAATCTCAACATGTAATTGTAACAATACAATTGACAATAAACTTTTTTTGTAACGAAACCAAATTTGGAAATACCAAAAAAATTGATTCTAGAACATGTTTTTGTCAAAAATATTGACTAATTTCTCATTTTTATTTTGACTAATTTCAAAACCAAGCTCAAAAAATATCCAAAAAAAATACGACAACGATTGTCTCCAAGTTGCTCTTATCTCTTTGAGTGTGGCAAAAATTTGGAAAAATAATATATTTACAAAAAACGTATTTTCTGAAATAGGAATAAACGCAAAGAAATAAAGGTAAGTAGCTACTTATTCAACTTTGGTATAGCTAATGTAAAGCCATTTTAATTCGAAATTAAAGCGCGAAATTCAAATATCTGATGTTAACAAAAAGTTAATAAAAATTGGTAATTTCAACTATAATACAAAGTCCAAACATATTTTAGAAACAAATATAAAAACAAAGTTCTCAAAATACGTTTACAAAATTAGTGCTGCTGAGTAACTAAGTTGGAACCTGACCTATCTAATATATTTTTATGTAGCTTATATTTTTTTATACATTTTGGATTTGTTTGTTTTGTGATTTTTTTTTAATTTTTGAATCCATAGTGCAGTAATAAGAGTCACTGCCAACTAATTCGTATTCAGTTCATATAAAAATAACTGAATTTGAATTTTTTCAAAGATGATTTTTTTGAGTTTTCCAAAAAATTGATTGACTATAGAATCTAACAATTTGAGAAATAGACTGAAATAGTTTTAAAAAATGGGTTTGTGTGACTTTTCTCATAGGTGTGTTTTTGGTCATTCAAACATCGATTCAAGGTCATGTTACATCAGACCTTGATGAATGTTACACAAGAAAATGCGTCATTGATTTTGGTAGGAAAAAACAAAGAATGACGATTAGTTCGTGGGACTTTACAGGAGTACAAGGGCAGTCCATGGACGCAATTACAGATTATAGGAATCCATTAACAGTCTGTACAGAATAATTAAACAAATTCAAATTAAACGGAATTTCAATTACAAAATATTTTGTTTTCTTGATTTTATAATACAGCGACAGTTGTCCAAAAGCAGTACGTGGTGCAGTTGCTGAAGTGTGTGCTTTCGCATATTTTAAAACAAAAATTCTAATTTTAGTTTCCTCGGTCGTATTTATATATTAATGATATTGAAATTAGTACACCTGTAGAGTCAATTAACCGTCAAGGTTATAATGAAAAATCAAAAGTACGAATATTCAAAAGTACCTAACAAGTAAGTATTTTTTTTGCATAAATTTCTGTTAGACAAAATTGAATTCTGTCATTCAATTCGAAGCTATACTTTAAGTATTTTAGCGCTTAAAGTCGACTTCAAACGACGCTGTTTTTAGTGTTTGAAACAATTTTTTTTTTAATATATTGATTATTGATATTTATATTTTGTATCTGTCAATTTGAATAAATATTATAAAGCACGTCATATAAAAAAAATATATTTAATTAGAATCTATGCGTACACATTATCTTAGCGCTTAAACGCAACTTTAAACAAAACTCATATTCTCCAAAACAAAAAAATTGATTTACTAAACTACGTTTGGTACTGTTTAAATTATGTATTTGTCAAATCGCACAAAAATCATTTAGCATTTCATACGTCTATAAAAATTATATTAAATTCAAAGCTTAAAGTCAACTTCAAATACAACTGTTTTGTAGTTATTAAATCAAAATTTCTGTGTTTTAATATAGTTATTGTTGATCTTAAAAAATCGTTATTGTCAATTTGCATAAAAGTTACAAGGCACGTCAAAATAAAAAAATCTATTCAATTGAGATCTATGCGTGCACTGTATCTTAGCGCTTAAAGTCAGTTTTAATTAAAGTTATTTTCAGTTATTAAAACAAAATTTGTGTATTTTATTATAATAATTGTCGATATTTTTACGAATGTTGTAATTGATAATTTGCATAAAATTTACAAAACACGTCATATAAAAAAATTATGTTTAATTGCGATTAGTGCGCGCACAGTATCTTAGCGCCTAAACGCAACTTTAAATAGAACTCTTCTTAGTTTCTGAAAGAACAGTTTTGTTTTTTTAAACGTTGTTTAGTACTGTTTAAACTACGTATTTTTCAAATAGCACAAAAATAATTCAGCACTTTGTACCTATATAGAAATTATACTAAATTCGAAGCTATACGTACGGAGTATCTTAGCGCTTAAAGTCAACTTCAAATACAACTGTTTTGTAGTTATTAAATCAAAATTTCTGTGTTTTAATATATTTATTGTTGATCTTAAAATATCGTTATTGTCAATTTGCATAAAAGTTACAAGCCACGACAAATAAAAAAAAATTCTATTCAATTGAGATTTACGCGTGCATTGTATCTTAGCGCTTAAAGTCAGTTTTAATTAAAGCTATTTTCAGTTATTAAAACAAAATTTGTGTATTTTATTATATTAATTGTTAATATTTTTACGAATGTTGTAATTGTTAATTTGCATAAAATTTACAAAAAACGTCATATAAAAAAATTATATTTAATTGCGATTAGTGCGTGCACAGTATCTTAGCGCCTAAACGCAACTTTAAATAGAACTCTTCTTAGTTTCTAAAAGAACAGTTTTGTTTTTTTAAACGTTGTTTAGTATTGTTTAAACTACGTATTTTTCAAATAGTACAAAAATA
Organism: Aquatica leii; assembly: GCA_035610365.1. NCBI lineage: Eukaryota > Metazoa > Arthropoda > Insecta > Coleoptera > Lampyridae > Aquatica > Aquatica leii. The sequence goes on from CM069438.1 coordinate 16,109,170, forward strand.
ATTTAGCACTTTGTACCTATATAGAAATTATACTAAATTCGAAGCTATAAGCACGCAGTATCTCAGCGCTTAAAGTCAACTTCAAATACAACTGTTTTTAGTTATTAAATCAAAATTTCTGTGTTTTAATATATTTATTGTTGATCTTAAAATATCGTTTTTGTCAATTTGGATAAAAGTTACAAGGCACGTCAAATAAAAAAAAATCTATTCAATTGAGATCTATGCGTGCACTGTATCTTAGCGCTTAAAGTCAGTTTTAATTAAAGTTATTTTCAGTTATTAAAACAAAATTTGTGTATTTTATTATAATAATTGTCGATATTTTTACGAATGTTGTAATTGTTAATTTGCATAAAATTTACAAAACACGTCATATAAAAAAATTATATTTAATTCCGATTAGTGCGTACACAGTATCTTAGCGACTAAACGCAACTTTAAATAGAACTCTTCTTAGTTTCTGAAAGAACAGTTTTCTTTTGTAAACGTTCTTTAGTATTGTTTAAACTACGTATTTTTCAAATAGCACAAAAATAATTTAGCACTTTATACCTATATAGAAATTATACTAAATTCGAAGCTATAAGCACGCAGTATCTCAGCGCTTAAAGTCAACTTCAAATACAACTGTTTTGTAGTTATTAAATCAAAATTTCTGTGTTTTAATATATTTATTGTTTATCTTAAAATATCGTTATTGTCAATTTGCATAAAAGTTACAAAGCACGTCAAATTAAAAAAATCTATTCAATTGAGATCTATACGTTCACTGTATCTTAGCGCTTAAAGTCAGTTTTAATTAAAGCTATTTTCAGTTATTAAAACAAAATTTGTGTATTTTATTATATTAATTGTTAATATTTTTTCAAATGTTGTAATTGTTAATTTGCATAAAATTTAAAAAAAAAACGTCATAAAAAAATTATATTTAATTGCGATTAGTGCGTGCACAGTATCATAGCGCCTAAACACAACTTTAAATAGAACTCTTCTTAGTTTCTGAAAGAACAGTTTTGTTATTTTAAACGTTGTTTAGTATTGTTTAAACTACGTATTTTTCAAATAGTACAAAAATAATTTAGCACTTTGTACCTATATAGAAATTATACTAAATTCGAAGCTATACGTACGGAGTATCTTAGCGCTTAAAGTCAACTTCAAATACCACTGTTTTTAGTTATTAAATCAAAATTTCTGTGTTTTATTATATTTATTGTTGATCTTAAAATATCGTTTTTGTCAATTTGCATAAAAGTTACAAGGCAAGTCAAATAACAAAAAATCTATTCAATTGAGATCTATGCGTGCATTGTATCTTAGCGCTTAAAGTCAGTTTTAATTGAAGCTATTTTCAGTTATTAAAACAAAATTTGTGTATTTTATTATATTAATTATTGATATTTTTACGAGTGTTGTAATTGTTAATTTGCATAAAATTTACAAAACACGTCATATAAAAAAATTACATTTAATTGCGATTAGTGCGTGCACAGTATCTTAGCGCCTAAACGCAACTTTAAATAAAACTCTTCTTAGTTTCTGAAAGAACAATTTTGTTTTTTTAAACGTTGTTTAGTACTGTTTAAACTACGTATTTTTCAAATAGCACAAAAAAAATTTAGCACTTTGTACCTATATAGAAATTATACTAAATTCGAAGTTACACGTACGTAGTATCTTAGCGCTTAAAGTCAACTTCAAATACAACTGTTTTGTAGTTATTAAATCAAAATTTCTGTGTTTTAATATATTTATTGTTAATTTGCTTAAAAGTTATGAAGCACGTCAAATAAAAAAAAATCTAATCAATTGAAATCTAAACGTGCACTGTATCTTAGCGCTTAAAGTCAGTTTTAATTAAAGCTATTTTCAGTTATTAAAACAAAATTTGTGTATTTTATTATAATAATTGTTAATATTTTTACGAATGTTGTAATTGTTAATTTGCATAAAATTTACAAAACACGTCATATAAAAAAATTATATTTAATTGCGATTAGTGCGTGCACAGTATCTTAGCGCCTAAACGCAACTTTAAATAGAACTCTTCTTAGTTTCTGAAAGAACAGTTTTGTTTTTTTAAACGTTGTTTAGTATTGTTTAAACTACGTATTTTTCAAATAGCACAAAAATAATTTAGCACTTTATACCTATATAGAAATTATACTAAATTCGAAGCTATACGTACGGAGTATCTTAGCGCTTAAAGTCAACTTCAAATACAACTGTTTTGTAGTTATTAAATCAAAATTTCTGTGTTTTAATATATTTATTGTTGATCTTAAAATATCGTTATTGTCAATTTGCATAAAAGTTACAAAACACGTCAAATTAAAAAAATCTATTCAATTGAGATCTATGCGTGCATTGTATCTTAGCGCTTAAAGTCAGTTTTAATTAAAGCTATTTTCAGTTATTAAAACAAAATTTGTGTATTTTATTATTATAATTGTTAATATTTTTACGAATGTGGTAATTGTTAATTGGCATAAAATTTACAAAACACGTCATATAAAAAATTACATTTAATTGCGATTAGTGCGTGCACAGTATCTTAGCGCCTAAACGCAACTTTAAATAGAACTCTTCTTAGTTTCTGAAAGAATAGTTTTGTTTTTTTATATTGTTTATACTACTTATTTTTCAAATAGCACAAAAATAGTTTAGCATTTTTTACCTATATAGAAATTATGCTAAATTCGAAGCTATACGTACGGAGTATCTTAGCGCTTAAAGTCAACTTCAAATACAACTGTTTTTAGTTATTAAATCAAAATTTCTGTGTTTTAATATATTTATTGTTGATCTTAAAATATCGTTATTGTCAATTTGCATAAAAGTTACAAAGCACGTCAAATAAAAAAAAATCTATTCAATTGAGATCTATACGTGCACTGCTGTATTTTAGCGCTTAAAGTCAGTTTTAATTAAAGCTATTTTCAGCTATTAAAACAAAATTTTTGTATTTCATTATAATAATTGTTGATATTTTTACGAATGTTGTAATTGTTAATTTGCATAAAATTTACGAAACACGTCATATAAAAAAATTATACTTAATTGCGATTAGTGTGTGCACAGTATACTCGCGCTTAAACGCAACTTTAAATAGAACTCTTCTTAGTCTCTGAAAGAACAGTTTTGTTTTTTTAAACGTTGTTTAGTATTGTTTAAACTAAGTATTTTTCAAATAGCACAAAAATATTTTAGCACTTTATACCTATATAGAAATTATACGAAATTTGAAGCTATACGTACGAAGTATCTTAGCGCTTAAAATCAACTTCAAACACAACTGTTTTTAGTTATTAAATCAAAATTTCTGTGTTTTAATATATTTATTGTTGATCTTAAAATATCGCTATTGTCAATTTGCATAAAAGTTACAAGGCACGTCAAATAAAAAAAAATCTATTCAATTGAGATCTATGCGTGCATTGTATCTTAGCGCTTAAAGTCAGTTTTAATTAAAGCTATTTTCAGTTATTAAAACAAAATTTGTGTATTTTATTATAATAATTGTCGATATTTTTACGAATGTTGTAATTGTTAATTTGCATAAAATTTACAAAACACGTCATATAAAAAAATTATGTTTAATTGCGATTAGTGCGCGCACAGTATCTTAGCGCCTAAACGCAACTTTAAATAGAACTCTTCTTAGTTTCTGAAAGAACAGTTTTGTTTTTTTAAACGTTGTTTAGTATTGGTTATACTACTTATTTTTCAAATTACACAAAAATAATTTAGCACTTTATACCTGTATAGAAATTATACTAAATTCGAAGCTATACGTACGGAGTATCTTAGCGCTTAAAGTCAACTTCAAATACAACTGTTTTGTAGTTATTAAATCAAAATTTCTGTTTTAATATATTTATTGTTGATCTTAAAAAATCGTTATTGTCAATTTGCATAAAAGTTACAAGGCACGTCAAAATAAAAAAATCTATTCAATTGAGATCTATGCGTGCATTGTATCTTAGCGCTTAAAGTCAGTTTTAATTGAAGCTATTTTCAGTTATTAAAACAAAACTTGTGTATTTTATTATAATAATTGTTAATATTTTTACGAATGTTGTAATTGTTAATTTGCATAAAAGTTACAAAACACGTCATATAACAAAATTATATTTAATCGGGATTAGTGCGTGCACGGTATCTTTGCGCCTAAACGCAACTTTAAATAGAACTCTTCTTAGTTTCTGAAACAACCATTTTGTTTTTTTAAACATTGTTTAGTGCTGTTTAAACTACGTATTTTTAAAATTGCACAAAAATAATTTAGCACTTTATACCTACATCGAAATTATACTAAATTCGAAGTTATACGTACGAAGTATCTTAGCGCTTAAGGTCAACTTCAAATACAACTGTTTTTAGTTATTAAAACAAATTTTTGTGTTTTAATTTATTGATTGTTAATATTAAAATATCGTGATTGTCAATTTGTATAAAAATTACAAAACAAGTCGAATAAAAAAGAATAATATTCGATTGAAATCTATACGCGCACTGTATCTTAGCGCTTAAAGCCAGTTTTAATTAAAGCTATTTTCAAGGTATTAAAACAAAATTTTTGTATATTATTATAATAATTGTTGATATTTTAACGAATATTGTAATTGTTAATTTGCATAAAAGTTTCAAAACAAGTCATATAAAAAAATTATACTTAATTGGGATTAGTGCGTGCACAGTATCTTAGCGCTTAAACGCAACTATATTTAGCACTCTTCTTAGTTTCTGAAACAACAATTTTGATTTTTTGAAAGTTGTTTTGTACTGTTTAAATTATGTATTTGTCAAATTGCACAAAAATTATTTACCACCTCATACCTCTATAAAAATTATACTAAATTCGAAGCTATACGTACGGAGTATCTTAGGGCTTAAAACCAACTTCAAATACAACTGTTTTTAGTTATTAAAACAAAATTTTTGTTTTTTAAAATACTGATTGTTGATATATAAATATTGTAATTGTCAATTTGTATAAAAATCACAATACACGTCATATAAAAAAAATGTATTTAATTGGGATCTATATGTACGCTTAGCGCTTAAACGCAACTTCTAACTTATTTCGAACTGTCTTCCTATCTAATTAATTTAAGCCGCAGCTAAGCTTGGGTACTGCTTATTTTTTAATGTTATAGAACTCCATTTCACTTTTGAGATTCTATAATGCCCGCCATAAATTCTTGTATATTGGCTTTGTCTGTGAGTACTTCTTGGTTATCAGATAGAAAACGGAGTGTCGCTCATCACGTAGTTTCAAAACTCTGCTGACTTCCGGTTGCTGTTTTTGTAGGTTATTTAGCCGTTTGAACTTCTTTTTAAATACTACTGCAATTTTTCTGGATATTTCAAGATTTTTAGACGAGCAATGTGTAATGGCGTTTCATCCGCTTGACTTATGGTTCTGTTTTTTATAGCCTTGGTTTAAAACTGGTCTTGGGTAACGTTGTTATCGCTAGCAAACGACCGATGTGGACCACTTTTGGCTTGCCTTTGGATAGATTTTGGATACGGTACACAAGTTCATTAAACGTTCCAAACTTTATGAGATGTAACCGTCGTTGAATTTTTGTGCGTAGTTTTTTATAGACCCTCGTATTTACGATGGTTTTAATTTGACGTTTGCGTTTAGTCAGGATTTGAGTGCTTTTAGTTAATTGATTTGACGTATTTTAAATTATTTCTGTCATTTCAATTTTTTTTTGTTTCAAGTATTTTGTTTTTAGTTTGTTAATGGTTTTATTTGTTAATACATTCGTTGACTGAACTTGTGCTAAATTGCATTTATTTTGTGAACGGTGTTTATTTTAACTAATTGCTTTGAAAATTATAGTATTAATTTTTGAGGAGAATTCTGTCAATTCAGCTGTGAAAAAAAATTATTACGCTTTAACTTTGTGCTTTTTGCATCTCTATCGGTTACATTTTTATCATATGGCAATATTTTTAGTTAATTAATAGCTGCATTTTGATTCAATCTCGGAAAGCATAGACATGTAGTGTAGAGTTGCGCGTCTCTCTAATTCAAGTATCTAAGTTTTGCTACATAATAATGTATTTGTGAAAGTTTTTAAGTTGGAAGTTAAGTGCTTCCATTTCGTTTTGTTAACGGTTTTAATCGTAAGTCAAATACAACCAAATACTCCCGTATGTTTATGGATGGAAAGTTTAGTTTGTCATTTCCGTAATTCATCTTCGCTCTGTCGTCCAGTACCTCTACGTCGTGTTTGCAACTGTTTTTCCTGTCATCCTTGACATGTTCTTAATATTGTTGAATGAGTACGTCCAAATCTTCTGGCGATTTCACAATATCCCAACCCAGCTTTCTGCATACCAATTTTTTTCCCTCTCTCAATAGGCGATAATTGTTGAAAATTACCTCGTTTGCGAACTCGTGGCATTCTGACACTTACAAACAATGACAACTGACAAATAGATCTAAAAAATCTGAAAAACTACAACGATAAGGGTTCAGAAATGAAAATAAACGAAACGTGAACATGTTGATAACATCATGTATATTTTTTGAATACATCAACATTTTCATTACAAATTTTAATCATTTATCTGTCCATATACAACAGTTTTACATCAAAAATTTTAGCGAAACTTTTAGTGCCCCATCTCATATGTGCTTGTCGACTACTTCTTCAAGCATTTTTAAGATGAGAGATGTCAAGCTGATTAGTTTGTAGGATTTTGCTTGGGCGTACGTAAGTCTCCCGGCTTTGGTATAAATACGACCTTGATAATCCCAGTGTTTTTAGTTCCGTTTCGGTGGCTGTTTGTTTGGTAACTTTAAGTCTTACTGATTAAGAACTTTAGTTAATGATAAACCCGAAAAGTACCTTCAACTAAGTCTGTAAACTCTCCGCTTTCAGTCAACATAAAACGTATTTCCAGTACGGTTTTGTACATTCTCTAAGAGTCTCGTTTTGCTTTTTCTCGTGAGACTGGTTCTGTATTTGTTCTCAGGCTCCGCTCTTTTTGACTGTGTTAAATACCGCTTTAGTACGTGCCTTTGCTTTGTCAAACTCCTTGTTCCAACAAGTTACCTTGTTTACGATTCGTTTGACTACTCTTGGGGAGTTTGTTTTGGATGCAAATTTTTTGAATTAACAATACTGTTTGTCTTGGTCTTGGTTTAAGCCTATGAAACGAATAGAAAAGAACAGCAACATCAACAAAAAAATTCCATTGCAACTAATAAGTATGGGAAATATTTTTCAGTTTTCTTTTGTCGATTAGATTTGTTACAATTTAAGCTTAAACGCGTGTCCAAAATGTGCGATCTTCCGCAAATACTAAAACAAGTTGTTGTACACGTCACTAACTGCAAAAACCGCATGTAAAACTTAAATGCTTAGCAAAACTTTTTCAAATTGTGTGCCATCTACCTGTTTTATGACATAATACAAATTAATCAATGCTTGTGAGAAGAATTGCTAAGGTATGATGCACATTTACGTTTTGCAGTTAGGTTTAATTCTATTTTGTAATTTTTAGCATTTATTATTTTCTTCTAAATTAAACCATTTCTTACTACCTACTGAATTACGTGGTCAACGCGTGATGCTAATTCTTGTGTTCAAATATAAGTATGCGACAGGTAGAAAAGTGATTTAAAAAATCTTGAAATTTAGTTAAGATTGAAAAAAAACTATGTTAAAGTTAATGTCAAAACTGTAAGATTTAGTAATAAATGCAGTACCAACATTATATTTATGGTGATTTTTTAATTTTTTTTAAAAAAGAATGTAATTTTACAAAACGCAACAAAGATAATGTACGTTACTCTTGTCGAAAGTATAATAGAATAACTCACACACATGCAACGCTTGGCCGTGCGGTATACGCTTCAACTTCAACAGTATGTAAAATCAATCGATGCTTAAGTAAAGAATTGCTGAAGTAGGATGCACATTTACGTCTTATGATTAGATTTAATTTTTTTTGTGATTTCTAGTTATTACTACTACCTACTAAATTCGAGCATTTATTACTACCTACCGAAATACGCGGTCAACACGTGGTGTTAACTGTTATGTAAGCTTCAACTTACAGCGCTACAATATATGAAATACATGTACACGTCACTAAACAAGTTGTTACAGATGTTATGTTAAAAATATTTTATTGTTCATCGCCTTGTATAGATTTTGCATCGTTTATTTTAAATTCAGTTGGTAACATTGAATTTTTTTTTCTTTCTGTAAAGTTCGCGCGGTTGTCATTTTACAAACAAACTGCAAGAAAGACGCATGTAAAAATTATATGCCCAGCAAAGTTTTTTTTTAAATTGTAAACTGTAAACCAATCAGTTGTTTTATTGCATAAATCAAATGAAGCATTTACTACTTTATTCTAAATTAGAACATTTGTTACTGCCTACTGAATTACTTGGCCAACACGAGGTATTAATTCTTGTGTTCAAATATAAAGTACATGTACACGTCACTAAACAAGTTCTAACATACGTTACATTAAAAAAATTTCTTATGTATAGATTTTGCATCGTTCACTTTAAATTCAGTTGGTAACATTGAAGTTTTTTCCTTCTTCCGTTAAAATTCACGTGGTTTTGATTTTACACGCAAACTACAAAGATGACGCATTTAGAACTTAAATTCTGAGCAAAACTTTTTAAAATCGAAGTATGATGCACATTTACGTTTTGCGGTTAGGTTTAATTTTCCTTTGTCATTTTTAGCCATTACCACTTCACGGCGATATACGTGCTTACATATGTTTTAGCTTTTAAGGATGTTTGCATCTTTACTAGTACTAGCCACAAATAGTAAACCGTAAGTAACCTTTCACTTTTTAAAACTTTTTTACTGTTGATCGTATGTACAATTTTTTGTTATCACAAGTAGTTTATGTATTATTTAACGTTCATATTTTTTTTCTGCTGTAATTGTTTAATAGTACTAACTCAACGGTTCAGTATCACTGCAGTTAAATTTATTAATTACTGTGATATTGCACGAACTCACATTGTTACGGATGTCGATGTTAAATTTATTTCTTGATAGTTTATTTGTGTTGTATTTGTTTTTCTTCAATTTTGTAGAGGTGTAACCAGCACCTGTATTTTTTCTCTTGTTCTGGCGCTTTTTTAACCGATTATAACCGACACATCAAAAACAAGGTAATTTGTAAGAGTTGCTTTAACTGTACCATATACCAGACCTGTCGTTGGTATTTTTTATTGTAGGTTAAGTTTGCAGGTAATTGATATTTTAGTTAAATGCACATTTGTCTGCTGAAATGCGCCTCTAGTTACATTACACAAACATAGCTTTGCTATTGAATTAAAAATATTTAATACACGTAAATAATACGTTTAGTTCAAACGTAATATTGACGTCTCTAACAAAGCATAATAAAACATTATTAAAAATTAAAGTAAACCACTTAGAGTAATGAATTACTTCACCAATATTAAACCGTTTTAATTTAAATACATTTTGAGTCTGAAAAATAATGTACAATATCCAGTTACAATGGTCATAAATTAACGCAAAAATCGAATTTCAATGAAGCGTGCATAATCATCACGTGTTTTTTACGTTTGTAAAATCGTTAACATAACGTTAAAAAAATTTAACATGATATTAACGTTTTTGACAATGCAAAAAAACATTGCATAATTATCGTTTTAGGCAATACGTTACAATTAAACGCAATATCAACTAGTCTAAAAAAGAATTAAAAAAAGTATTACAATAGATTAGTACCAGAACGGTTTGAGTCAGAAAAACTTAAAACGTCGGTTTATATTTATCATACATTTAACGTAAAAATTTAATGTTAAAATTATTACGTTGTTAAACGGTGCTTTTAAGTTAGTAACACGTAAATAATACGTTAAAATTAAACGCAATATTGACGTGATTGCAAAATGACATTAATAAAAATTAAACTGAATACGTTTTAGTTAAACTATACTTTAAGTCGTAAAAGTAACGTACAATATTCGTTTGCATGTGTCATAAATTAACGCAAGAACTAAATCTCAATTAAACATGCATAATATACTTAAATTCCTGCGTCTCTTTTACGTTTGTAAAACCGTCAACAATACGTTAAAGTCATACGCAATATTGACGAATCCAAGAAAAAGTTAAAAACACGTACATAATGAGAAAAATTCAACACCTACTGTTAGTGGTATGTTATGAGACGAAAAATATACCTTAAAAAAACGTACACATAAAACACTCATAAAAAAACGTTAAAAATACCACTGTGTGTTTACTTTGATACTTGTTGTAGATATCTATAGATATGCAGTACAGCAAAATACACATAACGTTACTACCCGATTGTTAAACAAGATCTAAGTATGAAAGAAAAGAAAACGTAAAAACGACATTTAGGTCTTTCAATGTTACGTTTATAACCAAAGGTATACGATTAAAAATTATCAAAAGAGGTTTGTAAGTTTTTGAGCTGCCTAAATGCAAATTTTTAATTTTTGGAAACTTTGAAGGCTGACGTAAAATTTGTTACCACAACTCCTATATGAAAATCCAAACGGAAAATAACAGCAATTGTTATCTTTGTGTAAATTAATTTATTAAATTGCTATACTATACGCACGTTTGATCTAAAAGCGTACAATATAATTGATGACATTAAGCTCAATTTAAACTACAATGCATGGTATAGTTGCACAGCGTTACGAAATTTCTTAATTACTGCAACGTGAAACTATTACGGAAATAAATTCTTTAAGATTTTTACAAATTTTATCAGTAGTAATGATAATGTGATTACAAAAAACACTCGATGAATTTTTACCAAACTGATTGAACGCTTTAATGTGAAAGAATGATTCGGAAGGTTAGTGTATCTTCAAATGGATCTTCTATTAATCAACAAAGAATTGAGTAAGTTTTTTGGTAACTAGCTGGCATCCTTAGTTCTTTTTTTCTGACTTTTGCTAAAACTAAGCTTTGCATTATTCTGACTTTTGAAGTATTTATAAAACAGAGAAAAAATAGGTAATTGGGCAAAACTAAACTATAAAAAATGGCGATAAACTACACGTGGATAGTCTACTGCGTCTTTATTAATTAATTACGCAATCTCGCAATAGCAACGTTGATTTGTAAATGCTGGAATTATGCCAAACTTTTATATTTACAAAATATAATGGCATTCTTTGGCAAGTTTCATTAACATGATGTATTCACATCAAAACTTACAATACGTTAAACATTTAAAACTTGTATCTACTAAAGGCAAATCTGCAAGAAAATATTTCTAATACCAGCGGTTTCTTATCTAAAACGAAAGATGCAAATTTCTACTTTTATTTAGATTGGTGATTGAAATTTTACAGCAACACGTGTATGTCGCCAAAGTTAACTCGACAGTTCTTAAATTTTGTAATAGTAGACTACGATACTGTCCATTAATTGTGTTAATTTAATCGTTTTATTGTTTTTACTTTTAGTATCTAGTAATTTGCATTAATTTCTGTTGTTTTATACACGTTTTTAATAAAGATAAAAATGTGGCCCCGCGTTTGGCGCCAATGCTTTGAGCAAATGTAATAATTTTACAATTCGTTGGATTTTTAGAATAAACATATCTGGATTATGTAATTATACTAATTTCTCGTTACAGAGAAACCTCAACAAAACCCAAAGATGAAAAACCACTACCTGAGTACCCGCAAGTGTCATTCCTACAATTGGTACAACTTCTACTAATTTTGGCAAAAACACTAACAGTTGTTTTTTAGTATAAATATTCGAGCAATTTAGATAAACTGTGCATACTTATAGGATCAATTTTTTGTTGTTTGACAGCAGTAGGCAATAGTATGTTGTCAATAACGTTCGGTCACGCAACAAATGCAATTGTTAACTACGTAGCTACTTTAAACGTAACTACAAACGACACTGTCTTGCACGAGGCTGAGCAAACGCTAAACGACGATCTAATTAAATTCGTTGCTTTAAATTGTTCCGTAGGGGTTCTCATTATAGTCTGTACTTATATAGCCACAGTACTGTTTAATTACAGCGCGTTGAATCAAGTAAGTTGCTTCGTCAAAAAATCAAAATACGTGTTTTTTTCAGACTTTTAGGATAAGAGAGTTGTTTCTAGCAAAGATTCTAAACCAAGATGTATCTTGGTACGACGTGCATCAAACTGGTGATTTTGCCAGTCGCGTTGCTGAGTAAGGTTACTATTACTTACTAATCACGGTTAATCTTAGGTTTTCAGCGACTTAAAAAAAATCGAAGAAGGAATTGGGGAAAAAGTATCGATCGTCATTTTTTACGAAGCTGTTTTTCTAACTTGTATTCTACAAGGACTGATTTTGGGATGGGAGTTAGCTTTGGTATGCTTGGTTTCTTTTCCAGTTACCACCATAACTATGGGTTTTATATCTTGGGTAAGTCAGTGGGTTCATTTGTGGAAAAAGTGATTATGTTTGTGTAGATATCTACCAAACTTGCCAAACAAGAAATGGACGCTTATGGAGAAGCTGGTTCTATTGCAGAAGAAACTTTGAGCTCTATACGTACTGTGGTCGCGTTTGGTGGACAACAAAAGGAAGAAGACAGATATAATCAGTTATTGTTATTTGCGTGCAAAAATAATATTAAACGCTTGTTTTTTAATGGTATTAGCAATGGATTTATGTGGTTTTTCATTTATGCTAGTTATTCGTTGGGTTTTTGGTACGGTGTTCGATTAATCATTCGCGAACGAACTGTACCCGAAGATGAAGCGGTTTACGACGCTGGTACTATGGTTTCTGTGAGTAACTAATAATTTATTTTGTACAGAAAATGCGTATTGGGGTTTTAGATTTTTTTTAGTATTTTAACAGGCACTTGGTTTTATAACATGGCGGCACCGTACATTGAAACTTTTGGTATTGCGAAAGGAGCAGCTTCTAAGATTTTTGGCGTAATTTCCAGTGAGCCTACTATAAATTTGTCCAAAGGAAACGGTGCCCGTTACAAAAGAGTTAATGGAAAAATTACTTTGAAAGATGTTCATTTCACTTATCCTTCTAGGCCGGATGTTAAGGTACTATGAGCATTTAACGCGAAATGGTTAATGTTCTTAAATAGATTTTACACGGATTGAATTTGACTATAAATCCCGGTGAAACCGTGGCTTTGGTCGGTAGTTCCGGTTGCGGCAAATCCACCTGCATTCAACTGATACAACGATACTACGATCCAGATCTTGGGGATGTACGTGTTTTCCATCGTTTGTTAGATTTGGTTATTAGGTTTTTGTAGGTTTACATTGACGATCACAAAGTCACCGACTTGGATCTTACTTGGATGAGAAGTCAGATAGGAGTGGTTGGTCAGGAACCGGTATTATTTGAAACAACGATTGCAGAAAATATTAGAATGGGACGTAAGGATGCTTCTCAGACTGATATAGAGCGTGCAGCTACAAAAGCAAATGCCGATTCTTTTATAAAACTTCTTCCGCAAGGTTACAAAACCTTGGTGGGTGAGCGTGGTGCGCAACTGTCTGGTGGACAAAAACAACGCATAGCAATTGCTAGAGCGTTAGTTCGGGAACCGTCTATTTTATTGTTGGATGAAGCTACCTCAGCGTTAGATACTGGTAGCGAGGCAATCGTCCAAGCTGCTTTGGACGCCGCCAGTAATGAGTGCACGACCGTGATTGTGGCGCATCGATTGTCAACTGTTAGAAAAGCCGATCGTATTCTTGTGATTTCAAACGGTCAAGTACAAGAGGAAGGTACCCATGATGAACTTATGCAGAAAAAAGGAGCATATTTTGAGTTGGTTACGGCGCAAGTGTCTCAAGACTTTGACGACGATGACGCAATAACACCTGCTTTTCAAAATCAAGAAAAGGCACCAATATATCGCCAGTTAAGTGTTGACTTTAAAGGTAAAAGTCCATCTATAACGTTAGCGCCAAAAGATGTAGGTTAATCTATCCGCTCCTAACTGAAAACTAGTAACCGTATTCTTGTAGATCTTGGAAGAGAACAATAACGAAACTAGTACATCATCGCTATGGGCTATTATGAAGTATAACTCACCCGAATGGTGGGCTATTATTATCGGTTGCATTTCTTCCGTAGTAACCGGAGCTGGCATGCCCATATACGCAATTGTTTTTGGCGACATCTTGGGGGTAACGCAACTGATAATTTTGTTGTAGTTTACGATTTATATTAGGTTTTAGCTAGCAACGACGATGAGTACATTTCCAGAAAAACAAACGATTTTGCTATTTTCTTTTTGATCATTGGTGTAGTAACCGCAATTGCGACTTTATTTCAAACGCACATGTTTGGGATTGCCGGTGAAAGACTAACGATGCGTTTGCGTAGTTTTATGTTTAAATCATTTTTATCCCAAGAAATGGGTTACTTCGATGATAAGGACCATGGCGTGGGATCTTTATGTGCAAAACTTTCTGCTGAAGCTGCTAGTGTTCAAGGGGTAAGTTCCACTGGTACTTAATAACAAATCCCTAATTGTCTTTATATGTAGGCAACAGGACAACGCATTGGTACAATTTTAAACTCAATTTCGACAGTTCTCATCAGTTTGGGCACGTCGTTTTATTTTGAATGGCGAATCGCTTTTGTTTCAGTCTGTTTTTCGCCTTTAATTGTACTCTCTTTGTACTTGGAACAAAAAATGATAGCAAAAGATACTCAAGGACATTATGAATCGCTGCAGAAATCAACAAAGGTGCTGTTTTTTTGCTCAGAATACATTAACGCTACGCTAACTTTGCAGATTGCCGTCGAAGCCATTAACGGAATTAGAACTGTAGCTTCTTTAGGCTGTGAACAAACTTTTCACGACCTTTATATGGCAGAAATAGTTCCGTACCAAAAAATAGCACAGCACAACACTCACATTCGAGGGCTAATTTTTGGGTTATCGCGCAGTTTAATGTTTTTTTCGTACTCCGCTTCACTGTACTACGGCGCCATGTTAATTAAAAACGAAGGTATCAGCTACTCGCTCGTTTTTATGTAAGTACCATCTTCAAAACTTCAAAAACAAACGATTCGTTTCACAGGGTGTCGGTGAGTATCGTTGGCAGTTCTTGGTCCTTAGCTCAGGCACTAGCATTTACGCCAAATTTTCAAAAAGGTCTAGTAGCCGCCAATCGAATTTCCAATCTTCTTAACCGAGTTCCATCAATACGCGATGGATCTTCAAACGTTGGAGAAAAATGGGTATCTTACGTTAGTAACCTCTTTTTAGTTACGTCATAAAAATGTTTTAGAGCCATGGCCAAATCGAATACAAAAAAGTCCATTTTTCGTATCCGTCGCGTCCATCGGTCAACGTCTTAAAAGGCTTAAACATGTCCGTGCTGCAAGGTAAAATGATTGCTTTGGTAGGACCTAGCGGTTGTGGTAAATCAACTATTGTGCAATTATTGGAAAGGTTCTACGACCCGACTTATGGGAGCGTGTCTGTCGATGGCAAAGAAATTGATTCCATGAATTTGGCAGCGTTGCGATCACACTTGGGAATTGTGTCCCAAGAACCAAATTTATTTAGTAGAACCATTGCCGAAAACATTGCGTATGGAGACAACACCCGTGTTGTTCCTAAAGAAGAAATCATAAACGCCGCCAAAAATGCAAACATACACACGTTTATAGCGTCCTTGCCATTGGTGAGTTTTCGTAAAGTAGTTAACGGTCACTAATATAAGAATTTTAGGGTTATGACACAAAACTGGGAGATAAAGGAACGCATTTGTCTGGTGGCCAAAAGCAAAGAGTAGCAATTGCGCGTGCGCTGGTCAGAAATCCTAAGGTGTTGTTACTGGACGAAGCAACGTCCGCTTTGGACGCGGAGAGTGAAAAAGTTGTCCAGGAAGCTTTAGACAATGCCAAAAAAGGACGCACTTGCATCACCATAGCTTACCGTTTAACTACCATACAAGACGCGGACTTAATTTGTGTGATAAATCATGGAAGAGTTGCCGAAATGGGTACTCACTCAGAGTTACTCAACTTAAGAGGGATTTATTATAACCTTCATAGCTTACAGCATTAAGTGCGTTTTGTGATTAGGTGCTTACCGAAATGTGACGAAATGGCTGTTATCTAAAAATTAAAAAATGTAATCATAACAGGCTTAGAGTTGTCAGTATTAGGCTTTTGTTTTTTAGAACACTGTTAGTATAAAGTACTAATGTAGTTATAACAAAACAAATCTAAATATACTATTTTTGTAACAAAAACTTTTTTAAATGGTTAATTTAATCCAAAATCAACCATAAACCAGGTTTGGAATACCAAAAAAATTGATTTTTCTTTTTTTGTGATATAGTTTTAAAAATTTATGTAACATAAAAACTACAAGTGCATATACAATGTATTAAACACTTGTCGTCCGAGGTTTTCCGTGTTGGCGTTGGTGGGAACTGCTAGGGACGCTGTACCTCCGTGGGTTGGTTAATTTGAGTGTGGTTGGATTGGTGTCGATGGTAGTAACTATACGGTTTGTGGTAGTCCTAGTATGGTCCAATCCGACGTCTTTTCCTAGTAGAGGAAAAAACCTGGGCGCCACTCCGTTAGTTTCGAGACACCAAGGGGACTTCTGAACCCTACTGTCAAAAAGATTTTAACAGGTTTGTAAGAACAATTATTAATGACAACGTAAAATTAAAAAACAAATCGATCAAGTATTAACGATTACACGCCATCGCGACAAAATTTGACGTAAACGCGTCGGTACGGGATGCTCAAGCGCCAACAAAAATGTCTAAAAATAGAATTAATTATTTACTTACAGGTACTGGAGATACCGGAGTCCCTGCTCGGGTGCCAAATGTAACCGGTCTTTTCACACACACACAAATAAATGAATTAATTAGAATTTCAATTAAAATAAATAACAATATTCAGGAAATAAAGCTTAAATTAATGCCGGGCGGCTGTGTGTGTACCATTCGTCTAATCCGCCGGCAGTGTCCTCTATCGGCTTGTGTACGACTCTGTCTCAACGTTCTTTAATCTAAAACACAAATTCAAAATATATTTGTTTTTATATCCGTGTTTTCCGGTAATTAATTAACGCAAATCCTCATGCCAGCGGTGTTTCTTCTTGCATTTATCTAGATAACTGAAACAGGTAGTGCCGGGAAGATTTGACAGGTAACTTTTTTTAACAATCGCGTCGAATTGTGTTCGAACGTTGACCTCAGGTTCTTTTTAAATGCAATTAAAAAAATTACTGTTTGCACGTAAGAAAATAATGTTCTTGGACTTTACAGGTCGATGCGGTGTATGATTAAGAATCATATTTAATAAATTCACGTCGATTAAACGACAATTCAAATTAGGGCGACGTTTTATATAATTTCCCTAGGACGCAACTGGACCTTAAACTTGCGGCGTAAATAACTGGATGAAATACATTTCAATAGGTATTTATGAAGTGTGTAACACGACTTGGTAACAAAACGGATTTCTGGTGTATTTGTTTATGTCACAAGTACGGAGTTACATAGAGTTGTTGTCGTACAACACGAGAAATGAATAAAGAATTACGGTGAGCACTAAGGTACTCTACAAACAAATGTCTAAGGGCTACCCATTCGGGTCGACCAAGGTGCAGTGTGTAACAATTTAGTATTGGTGAATAACCCTTCGATCATCTACGGCAAGTACTACAGATGACCAAATACAACACTACAAAAATGATTCGCTATTTGTTGCAACAGGTGAAACGGCGGTTTTCAGGATGTCCGAGGTGTCTTCGAAGACGCCGCTCGGACGCAGACGAAAAAGATGCTACCACAGACGGTACAGCCGCTTTTATATCATTTTTCTTTGTTCGGTGTCAGTTTAAAATTCGTTTTCAATTTGTTGAAAATGGTGGACTGTATGTTCGTTTTGTTACAAACTTAGTACAAAATAATAAATTTACCTCAGACATAAAGTTCCTTAATAATCATGCTACTAATAATGTTACTCTTAAAACTTGCAAAGAGTGTAAGCTTACATTCATCGACCAGCTTTTGCAAAACTCTGGTCCTGGCTACGTTTAAAAGTTAAGAATGCTTAATCGGTTATAGTCAACGTTCACAATAATTATGTAAAAGCGAATCTAGCTGAAGGCCGTACAATCTACTCGACTAAAAATAAAAGATAAATTAAAAATCTTAGTTATACAAAAACAGCTGAGAGTTTATATTATATAAATTAAAAATATAGTTTACAGCTTGATTCAGGTAACGCAAATACGTATTTAATACAATTTCTTATTGAATTTCATACACTAAAGTTATAAAAAAAGAACGGATTGTGAACTGGTTCCTCAAAAACTATATAAACCTCCTTCTTTAAATAGGAATGTAGAAAGTGGAGTCGAACCAATCTTGCTGTAAAAAAATTCCGTGCAATCACTAGAATAGAAAGTCAAGTAAGATCGATCAAGGTATTCGACGAAACATCTCCCACCATGAATATTAATTTACGCTAAAATATCCAATCAGTAGTGTCGGCGTACCAGTGACGTGTCAAAAATTTTGTTAACGTTTTTTTTTGAAAAACTAATGATTAACGACAAGTAACAAAAATACTGCAATACTGTTTGTGGTATTTGCTAACAAGCACCGGAAAAAGTGTTTTTTGGCTGATTGTGCTTTTGTTGATAATTGTTTAGTTACGTGTCGTTAGTAATAACGTGTCATATTTTTTGTATTTTGACAAAATTGTTTTACTGCACTGGCAAGAGTGCGGCATTCACAATACGATTTAGTTTATCCTATTCGATACTTGCCATTTTTTATTGGCGTTTGCTATGAGTAGATTGAGTTTCGAAGGAACCTTGTTCGTTTAACCGTAAGTATTTTTCTTCATTTAATTTTGCAACTTGAATAAAAGAAAGACTCACAGGTAAATGGCTACCAGACGTCATTGGACGTCAATCAGTTGCGACTATCTGTCGAGTGTGGTTCGATGTGATATACTTGCTCTACGCTTTAACGTTATTATTCTATATTAACCTTTTGTAACATATGTTACGTATTTTATCTACATTTCTATTATCTACTAAGCTTTAAGCAATTTTAATTATGTTATGCTTTATTATTTGTTTTATGCCATCAGTTACTTTTAGTATATTTTTTCTTTTGGTCGAGTCTATCGTTCAGACTTCAGCTAGATGCAAAATTGTGTATTATTGATTATGTTGACTTGTACCGTTTGAATACCTTAGTAATTTGTTGGTATTGAAGGCAGTAATGCGTACGACGAAATATTTGTATGTAAGCTTACACTCCTAGAATGTGTCGATAGTAACTATGGTAAAGAAGTAAGAGTAAATTTTTGTTTTATATTAAGTTAATGATCATGTCCCGTTAGTCAAGAAATAAAGTTTATGTGTATCGCTTTTGTGAAACAAAAATGTAATTTTGTTGCAAAATATATATAACAAAGTTGTTCATTTTGCTCCTGATTTTTGGACAGCGGGTTCGTATATAATTTAAGCTTAAACGCGTGTCTAAAATGTGCAATCTCCCGCAAATACTAAAACAAGTTTTACACGATAGGAGCAATGTACTCATACAGCGTCTTTTTTACGACCTAGTTTCTATTCAGAAAGCGACAATTTAGTGCTAATATTGTAATGGCACTTTCTGAGATTTTATTTATCTTTGATCTTTTAAGGGATATGTCACACAACTACATAATTCGGCACTCGACCGTTCCTAGTATAATCAAACTTGAGCTAACCTACCGACATTAAAAATGGAAATTATAGAGAGCTTTTCAAAGACGAGCAATTCATTCCCAAAACACGCAACAGTACTTTTTTCTAAAATTTCTTTTTGGAAACATTCTTTAGTGCGATCTTTGCAACATCTTATACTTCTTCTGGCGATCTTTAAACTGTCTGCATAATTTTTTCTCTGAATTGATGATGTACATGTACACGTCACTAACTGCAAAAACCGCATGTAAAACTTTAATGCTTAGCAAAGCTTTTTCAAATTGTGTGCCATCTATTTGTTTTATGGCATAAAACAAATATAAAATTAATCAATGCTTGTGAGAAGAATTGCTGAGGTATGATGCACATTTACGTTTTGCAGTTAGGTTTAATTCTATTTTGTCATTTTCAGCATTTATTATTTTCTTCTTAATTAGAACATTTGTTGCTACCTACTAAATTACGTGGTCAACACGTGATATTAATTCTTGTGTTCAAATATGAAGTATGTGACAGGTAGAAAAGTGATTTAAAAAATCCTGAAATTTAGTTAAGATTGAAAAAAAAACTATGTTAAAGTTAATGTCAAATTTGTAAGATTTAGTAATAAATGCAGTACCAACATGGTGTTTTTTTTTTACTTTTTTAAAAAAGAATGTAATTTTACAAAATGCATCAAAGATAATGTACGTTACTCTTGTCAAAAGTATAATAGAATAACTCACACACATGCAACGCTTGGCCGTGCGGCCTCGCGTAGTATTATCGTTCGTTATGCGATGCCTTACGTTCGCCTGTTGTTACCTACCTACGTAAATTCCTATTATTGTTAATCTTATATGTTTTGCATTGTTGATTTTAAAATCAGTTGGTAACATTGGGGTTTTTCTCTTGTTCTGATAAAATTTACGCGGTTTTTATTTTACACCCAAATTGCAACGAAGACGTATACACAACTTAAATTTTCAACAAAGATTTTTAAAATCGTGAGACATCCACTTGTTTTATGGCATAAATTAAACGTAAAATCGACCGATGCTTGTGAAAAAAATCGCTGAGGTATGATGCACATTTACGTTTTGCGGTTAGGTTTAATTTTCTTTTGTCATTTCTAGCATTTACTACTTTCTTCTAAATTAGAGCATTTGTTACTACCTTCTAAATTACGTAGCCAACACGCGGTGTTAATTCTTGTGTTCAAATATAAAGTACATGTACACGTCACTAAACAAGTAAGCTATTGTGTACGCTTCAACTTACTGCGCTCAAATATGAAATACATGTACACGTCACTAAACAAGTTCTAAGATATGTTATGTTAAAAATCATATATTGCTCATTGGTTTGTATAGATCTTGCATCGTTGATTTTAAAATCAGTTGATAACGTTAGCGTTTTTTCTTCTTTTGGCAAAATTCACGCACTTGTAATTTTACACGTCATTTTCAAAAACGATGCATGTAAAACTTAAATGCTTTTAAAATCGCGATCCCTTTACTTATTTTATAGCGTAAATAGAATGTAAAATCAACCGATGCTTAAGGAAAGAATCGCTGAAGTATGATGCACGTTTACATTTTATAATTAGATTACATTTTTTTGTCCTTTCTAGCATTTACTAACTTTGAACATTTATTACTACCTATTGAAATACGCGGTCTACACGTGGTGTTAACTCTTACATAAGATTTAGCTTGCAGCGCAAAATATGAAATACATGTATACGTCACTAAACAAGTTCTAATAGGTGTTATGTTAAAAATATTTTATTGTTCATGGCCTCGCATAGATTTTGCATCGTTTATTTTAAATTCAGTTGGTAACAATGAAATTTTTTTCTTCTTTTGTTCTTTTGTCGAGCGTAAAATCAATCGATGCTTGTGGAAAAGATCGCTGAAGTATGATGCACATTTACGTTTTGCGGTTAGGTTTAATTTTCTTTCGTCATTCAAATCCGCAAGAAGATACTACTAATACCAATGTTTTCTTACTTAAAACGAACGATGCAAATTTCTACTTGTATTTAGATTGGTCGACAAAATTAACTCAACACTCCTAAAATTTTGTAATAGTAGATTACGATACTGGCCATTACTTGCGTTTATTTTAAACGTTTTATTATTTTTACTATTTGTAATTTGCATTCATTAGTTTCATTTTATACAAGTTTTTAATAAAACTGCAAATGTGGCCCCGCGTTTGGCGCCAATGCTTTGAGCAAATGCAGTAATTGTACAAACAGTTGGATTTTAGAATAAGTATAATAATTTTTTTATAAACTATAAGCCAAATTTTTCTCAAACCAACAAAGATAAACTGTCAAATCGTCCAAAGTCGTAGAATTATTTAACTACGTCTAGTTTTACTTAGAAGTAACAAATAGAAAAAAATATGCAGAATTTTGTCTTAACTATATCTGGATTATGTAATTATAATTATTCTTTGTTACAGAGAAACCTCAACAAAACCCAAAGATGAAAAGCCACCACCTGAGTACCCGCAAGTGTCATTCCTACAATTGGTACAACTTCTACTAATTCTTTTGGCCAAAACACTAACAGTTGTTTTTTAGTATAAATATTCGAGTAATTTAGATAAACTGTGCATATTCATAGGATCAATTTTTTGTTGTTTGGCAGAAGTTGGCAATAGTTTGTCATCAATAACGTTCGGTTACGCCACAAATGCAATTGTTAACTACGTAGCTACTTTAAACGTAACTACAAACGACACTGTCCTGCACGAAGCTGAGCAAACGCTAAACGACAATCTATTTAAATTCGTTGCTTTAAATTGTTCCGTAGGGGTTTTCAATATAATTTGTACCTATATAGCCACAGTACTGTTTAATTACAGCGCGTTGAATCAAGTAAGTTACTTCGTCAAAAAATCAAAATACGTGTTTCTTTCAGACTTTTAGGATAAGAGAGTTGTTTCTAGCAAAGATTCTAAAACAAGATGTTTCTTGGTACGACGTGCATTAAACTGGCGATTTTGCCAGTCGCATTGCTGAGTAAGGTTACTATTAGTTACTAATCACGGTTAATCTTAAGTTTTCAGCGACTTAAAAAAAATCGAAGAAGGAATTGGAGAAAAAGCATCGATCGTCATTTTTTACGAAACCGTTTTTATAACTTGTATTCTACAAGTACTGATTTTGGGATGGGAGTTAGCTTTGGTATGCTTGGTTTCTTTTCCAGTTACCACCATAACTATGGGTTTTATATCTTGGGTAAGTCAGTGAGTTCATTTGTAGAAAAAGTGATTATGTTTTTGTAGATATCTACCAAACTTGCCAAACAAGAAATGGACGCTTATGGAGAAGCTGGTTCTATTGCCGAAGAAACTTTGAGCTCTATACGTACTGTGGTCGCGTTTGGTGGACAACAAAAGGAAGAAGACAGATATAATCAGTTATTGTTATTTGCGTGTAAAAATAATATTAAACGCTTGTTTTTTAATGGTATTAGCAACGGATTTATGTGGTTTTTCGTTTATGCTAGTTATTCGTTGGGTTTTTGGTACGGTGTTCGATTAATCATTCACGAACGAACTGTACCCGAAGATGAAGCGGTTTACGACGCTGGTACTATGGTTTCTGTGAGTAACTAATAATTTATTTTGTTCAGAAAATGCGTATTGGGGTTTTAGATTTTTTTCAGTGTTTTAAAAGGCACTTGGTTCTATAACATGGCGGCACCGTACATCGAAACTTTTGGTATTGCTAAAGGAGCAGCTGCTAAAATTTTTGGCGTAATCTCCATTGAGCCTACTATAAACTTGTCTAAAGGAAACGGTGCCCGTTACAAGAGAGTTAATGGAAAAATTACTTTAAAGGATGTTCATTTTTCTTATCCTTCTAGGCCGGATGTTAAGGTACTATGAGCATTTAACGCGAAATGGTTAATGTTTTTAAATAGATTTTACACGGATTGAATTTGACTATAAATCCCGGTGAAACCGTGGCTTTGGTCGGTAGTTCCGGTTGCGGCAAATCCACCTGCATTCAACTGATACAACGATACTACGATCCAGATCTTGGAGATGTACGTGTTTTCCAGCGTTTGTTAGATTTGGTTATTAGGTTTTTGTAGGTTTACATTGACGATCACAAAGTCGCCGACTTGGATCTTACTTGGATGAGAAGTCAGATAGGAGTGGTTGGTCAGGAACCGGTATTATTTGAAACAACGATTGCAGAAAATATTAGAATGGGGCGTAAGGATGCTTCTCAGACTGATATAGAGCGTGCAGCTACAAAAGCAAATGCCGATTCTTTTATAAAACTTCTTCCGCAAGGGTATAACACTTTGGTGGGTGAGCGTGGTGCGCAACTCTCTGGTGGACAAAAACAACGCATAGCAATTGCTAGAGCGTTAGTTCGGGAACCGTCTATTTTATTGTTGGACGAAGCTACCTCAGCGTTAGATACTGGTAGCGAGGCAATCGTCCAAGCTGCTTTGGACGCCGCCAGTAATGAGTGCACGACCGTGATTGTGGCGCATCGATTGTCAACTGTTAGAAAAGCCGATCGTATTCTTGTGATTTCAAACGGTCAAGTACAAGAAGAAGGTACCCATGATGAACTTATGCAGAAAAAAGGAGCATATTTTGAGTTGGTTACGGCGCAAGTGTCTCAAGACCTTGACGACGATGACGCAGTAACACCTGAACAAAATCAAGAAAAAGCACCAATGTATCGCCAGATAAGTGTTGACTTTAAAGGTAAAAGTCCATCTATAACGTCAGCGCCAAAAGATGTAGGTTAATCTATCCGTTGCTAACTGAAAACTGATAACCGTATTCTTATAGATCTTGGAAGAGAACAATAACGAAACTAGTACATCATCGCTATGGGCTATTATGAAGTATAACTCACCCGAATGGTGGGCTATTATTATTGGTTGCATTTCTTCCGTAGTAACCGGAGCTGGCATGCCCATATACGCAATTGTTTTTGGCGACGTCTTGGGAGTAACGCAACTGATAATTTTGTTATAGTTTATCATTTATATTAGGTTTTAGCTAGCAACGACGATGACTACATTTCTACAAAAACCAACAGTTTTGCTATTTTCTTTTTGATCATTGGTGTAGTAACCGCAATTGCGACTTTATTTCAAACGCACATGTTTGGGATTGCCGGTGAAAGACTAACGATGCGTTTGCGTAGTTTAATGTTTAAATCATTTTTATCCCAAGAAATGGGTTACTTCGATGATAAGGACCATGGCGTGGGATCTTTATGTGCAAAACTTTCTGCTGAAGCTGCTAGTGTTCAAGGGGTAAGGTGCACTGGTACTTAATAACAAATCCCTAATTGTCTTTATATGTAGGCAACAGGACAACGCATTGGTACAATTTTAAACTCAATTTCAACAGTTCTTATCAGTTTGGGCACGTCGTTTTATTTTGAATGGCGAATCGCTTTTGTTTCAGTCTGTTTTTCGCCTTTAATTGTACTCTCTTTGTACTTGGAACAAAAAATGATAGCAAAAGATACTCAAGGACATTATGAATCGCTGCAGAAATCAACAAAGGTACTGTTTTTTTGCTTAGAATACATTAACGCTACGCTAACTTTGCAGATTGCCGTCGAAGCCATTAACGGAATTAGAACTGTAGCTTCTTTGGGCTGTGAACAAACTTTTCACGACCTTTATATGGCCGAAATAGTTCCGTACCAAAAAATAGCACAGCGCAACACCCACATTCGGGGGCTAATTTTTGGGTTATCGCGCAGCTTAATGTTTTTTTCGTACTCCGCTTCACTGTACTACGGCGCCATGTTAATTAAAAACGAAGGTATCAGCTACTCGCTCGTTTTTATGTAAGTACCATCTTCAAAACTCCAAAAACAAACGATTCGTTTCATAGGGTGTCGGTGAGTATCGTTGGCAGTTCTTGGTCCTTAGCTCAAGCACTAGCATTTACGCCAAATTTCCAAAAGGGTCTAGTCGCCGCCAATCGAATTTCCAATCTTCTTAACCGAGTTCCATCAATACGCGATGGATCTTCAAACGTTGGAGAAAAATGGGTATCTTACGTTTCAACTTTTTTTTGGTTACGTCATTAAAATGTTTTAGAGCCATGGCCAAATCGAATACAAGAAAGTTCATTTTTCGTATCCGTCGCGTCCATCGGTCAACGTCTTAAAAGGCTTAAACATGTCCGTGCTGCAAGGTAAAATGATTGCTTTGGTAGGACCTAGCGGTTGTGGTAAATCAACTATTGTGCAATTATTGGAAAGGTTCTACGACCCGACTTATGGGAGCGTGTCTGTCGATGGCAAAGAAATTGATTCCATGAATTTGGCAGCGTTGCGATCACACTTGGGAATTGTGTCCCAAGAACCAAATTTATTTAGTAGAACCATTGCCGAAAACATTGCGTATGGAGACAACACCCGTGTTGTTCCTAAAGACGAAATCATAAACGCCGCCAAAAATGCAAACATACACACGTTTATAGCGTCCTTACCATTGGTGAGTTTTCGTAAAGTAGTTAACGGTCACTAATATAAGAATTTTAGGGTTATGACACAAAACTGGGAGATAAAGGAACGCAGTTGTCTGGTGGTCAAAAACAAAGAGTAGCAATTGCGCGAGCGCTGGTCAGAAATCCTAAAGTTTTGTTACTGGACGAAGCAACGTCCGCATTGGACGCGGAGAGTGAAAAAGTTGTTCAGGAAGCTTTGGACAATGCCAAAAAAGGACGCACTTGCATCACCATAGCTCACCGTTTAACTACCATACAAGACGCGAACTTAATTTGTGTGATAAATCATGGAAGAGTTGCCGAAATGGGTACTCACTCAGAGTTACTCAATTTAAGAGGAATTTATTATAACCTTCATAGCTTACAGCATTAAGTGCGTTTTGTGATTAGGTGCTTACCGAAATGTGACCAAATGGCTGTTATCGAAAAATTAAAAAATGTAATCATAACAGGCTTAGAGTTGTCAGTATTAGGCTTTTGTTTTTTAGAACACTGTTAGTATAAAGTACTAATGTAGTTGTAACAAAACAAATCTAAATATACTATTTTTGTAACAAAAACTTTTTTAAATGGTCAATTCTATCCAAAATCAACCATAAACCAGGTTTGGAATGCCAAAAAAATTAATTTTTGTTTTTTGTAATATAGTTTCACAAATTTATGTACCATAAAAACTACAAGTGCATATACAATGTATTAAACACTTGCAACAGGTGTTGGCGTTGGTGGGAACTGCTAGAGACGCTGTACCTCCGTGGGTTGGTTAGTTTGAGTGTGGTTGGATTGATGTCGGTGGTAGTAACTATACGGTTTGTGGTAGTCCTAGTGTGGTCCAATCCGACGTCTTTTCCTAGTAGAGGAAAAAACCTGGGCGCCACTCCGTTAGTTTCGAGACACCAAGGGAACTTTTGAACCCTACTGTCAAAAAGATTTTAACAGGTTTGTAAGAACAATTATTAATAACAACGTAAAATTAAAAAAAACAAATCGATTTGACGTAAACGCGTCGGTACCGGATGCTGAAGCGCCAACAAAATGTCTAAAAATAGAATTAATTATTTATTTACAGGTACTGAAGATACCGTAATCCTTGCTCGGGCGCCAAATGTAACCGGTCTTTTCACAAACACACAAATAAATGAGTTAATTAGAATTTCAATTAAAATAAATAACAATATTCAGGAAATAAAGCTTAAATTAATTCCCGGCGGCTGTGTGTATACCATTCGTCTAATCCGCCGGCAGTGTCCTCTATCGGCTTGTGTACGACTCTGTCTCAACGTTCTTTAATCTAAAACACAAATTCAAAATATATTTGTTTTTATATCCGTGTTTAGCGGTAATTAATTAACGCAAATCCTCACGCCAGCGGTGTTTTTCCTTGCATTTATCTGGATGACTGAAACAGGTAGTGCCGGAAAGATTTGACAGGTAACTTTTGTTGACCTCAGGTTCTTTTTAAATGCAATTAAAAAAAATTACTGTTTACACGTAAGAAAATAATGTTCTTAGACTTTACAGGTCGATGCGGTGTATGATTAAGAATCAATATTTAATAAATTCACGTCGATTAAACGATAATTCAAATTAGGGCGAGGTTTTATATAATTTCGCTAGGACGCAACTGGACCTTAAACTTGCGGCGTAAATGACTGGATGAAATACATTTCAATAGGTATTTATGAAGTGTGTAACACGACTCGGTAACAAAACGGATTTCTGGTGTATTTGTTTATGTCACAAGTACGGAGTTACATAGAGTTGTTGTCGTACAACACGAGAGATAAATAAACACTTACGGTGAGCACTAAGGTACTCTACGAACAAATGTCTAAGGGCTACCCATTCGGGTCGACCAATGTGCAGTGTGTAACAATTTAGTATTGGTGAATAACCCTTCGATCATCTACGGCAAGCACTACAGATGACCAAATACAACACTACAAAAATGATTCGCTATTTGTTGCGACAGGTGAAACGGCGGTTTTCGGGATGTCCGAGGTGTCTTCAAAGACGACGCTCGGACGCAGACGAAAAAGATGCTACCATAGACGGTACAGCCGCTTTTATATCATTTTTCTTTGTTCGGTGTCAGTTTAAAATTCGTTTTCAATTTGTTGAACATGGTGGACTGTATGTTCGTTTCGTTACAAACTTAGTACAAAATAATAAATTTATCTCAGACATAAAGTTCCTTAGTAATCATGCTACTAATAATGTTACTCTTAAAACTTGCAAAGAGTGTAAGCTTACATTCATCGACCAGCTTTTGCAAAACTCTGTAAAGAATGCTTAATCGGTTATAGTCAACTTTCACAATAATTATGTAAAAGCAAAACTAGCTGAAGGCCGTACAATGTACTCGACTAAAAATAAAAGATTAAGTAAAAATCTTAGTTATATAAAAACAGCTGAGAGCTTATATTATATAAATTAAAAATACAGTTTACAGCTTGATTCAGGTAACGCAAATACGTATTTAATACAATTTATTATTGAATTTTATGCACTAAAGTTATAAAAAAAGAACGGATTATGAACTGGTTCCTCAAAAATTATATAAACCTCCTTCTTTAAATAGGAATGTAGAAAGTAACCTCGAACCAATCTTACTGTAAAAGAATCTGTGCAATCACTAGAATAGAAAATCAAGTAAGATCGATGAAGGTATTCGGCGAAACATCTCCCACCATAAATATCAATTTACGCTGAAATATGCAATCAGTAGTGTCGGCGTACCAGTGACGTGTCAAATATTTTGTTAACGTTTTTTTGAAAAACAAAACAAAATCAAAAATACTGCAATACTGTTTGTGGTATTTGTGGTGTCGTCTAACTTGATGTCTTTTCTTTTTGTTACGAAAGTGGCAACAACGATATTACTTTCTTAATTGGTTATCGGCGCAGTGTGTTTTGTTCGTGTTACACAATCTAAAGTTTACAGTGCTAAAATGCGTTGTCAAAAATTTTTTACCGTGCTAACAAGCACCGGAAAAAGTGTTTTTTTGCTGATTGTGCGTTTGTTAATAATTGTTTAGTTACGTGTCGTTAGTAATAACGTGTCATATTTTTTGTATTTTGACAAAATTCTTTTACTGCACTGGCAAGAGTGCGGCATTCACAATACGATTTAGTTTATCCTATTCGATACTTGCGATTTTTTTATTGGCGTTTGCTATGAGTAGATTGAATTTCGAAGGAACCTTGTTAACCGTAAGTAATTTTTTTTATTTAATTTTGCATCGTCGTATTATTACGTTTTTAACAACTTAAATAAAAGAAACAGTCACAGGTAAATGGCTACCAGACGTCATTGGACGTCAATCAGTTGCGACTATATGTCGAGTGTAATTTTTTCTCTAAATTGATGATGTACATGTACACGTCACTAACTGCCAAAACCGCATGTAAAACTTTAATGCTTAGCAAAGCTTTTTCAAATTGTGTGCCATCTATTTGTTTTATGGCATAAAACAAATATAAAATTATCAATGCTTGTGAGAAGAATTGCTGAGGTATGATGCACATTTACGTTTCGCAGTTAAGTTTAATTCTATTTTGTCATTTTCAGCATTTATTATTTTCTTCTAAATTAGACCATTTATTACTACCTACTAAATTACGTGGTCAACACATGATGTTAATTTTTGTGTTCAAATATGAAGTATGTGACAGGTAGAAAAGTGATTTAAAAAATATTGGATTTTAGTTAAGATTGAAAAAAAAACTGTGTTAAAGTTAAAGTCAAATTTGTAAGATTTAGTAATAAATGCAGTACCAACATGGTGATTTTTTTTTACTTTTTTAAAAAAGAATGTAATTTTACAAAACGCAACAAAGATAATGTACGTTACTCTTGTCAAAGGTATAATAGAATAACTCACACACATGCAACGCTTGGCCGTGCGGTCTCGCGTAGTATTAACGTTCGTTATGCGATGCCTTACGTTCGCCCCTTGTTACCTACCTACATAAATTCCTATTATTGTTAATCGCCTTGTATATGTATTGCATTGTTGATTTTAAAAGCAGTTGGTAACATTGGAGTTTTTCTCTTGTTCCGGTAAAATTTACGCGGTTTTTATTTTACACGCAAATTGCAAAGAAGACGTATACACAACTTAAATTTTCAACAAAGATTTTTAAAATCGTGAGACATCCACTTGTTTTATGGCATAAATTGAATGTAAAATCGACCGATGCTTGTGAAAAAAATCGCTGAGGAATGATGCACATTTACGTTTTGCGGTTAGGTTTAATTTTCTTTTGTCATTTCTAGCATTTACTACTTTCTTCTAAATTAGAGCATTTGTTACTACTTTCTAAATTACGTAGCCAACACGCGGTGTTAATTCTTGTGTTCAAACATAAAGTACATGTACACGTCACTAAACAAGTGCGCTTTTGTGTACGCTTCAACTTACTGCGCTCAAATATGAAATACATGTACACGTCACTAAACAAGTTCTAAGATGTGTTATGTTAAAAATCCTGTATTGCTCATTGGTTTGTATAGATCTTGCATCTTGATTTTAAATTCAGTTGGTAACATTAGCGTTTCTTCTTCTTTTGGCAAAATTCACGCACTTGTAATTTTACACGTCATTTGTCAAAAAGACGCATGTAAAACTTAAATGCTTTTAAAATCGTGATCCCTTTACTTATTTTATAGCGTAAATAGAATGTAAAATCAATCGATGCTTAAGGAAAGAATCGCTGAAGTATGATGCACATTTACATTTTATAATTAGATTACATTTTTTTGTCCTTTCTAGCATTTACTAACTTCGAACATTTATTACTACCTATTGAAATACGAGGTCAACACGTGGTGTTAACTCTTACATAAGATTTAGCTTGCAGCGCAAAATATGAAGTACATGTACACTTCACTAAACAAGTTCTAATAGGTGTTATGTTAAAAATATTTTATTGTTCATGGCCTCGCATAGATTTTGCATCGTTTATTTTAAATTCAGTTGGTAACAATGAAATTTTTTTCTTCTTTTGTTTTTTTGTCGAACGTAAAATCAATCGATGCTTGTGGAAAAGATCGCTGAAGTATGATGCACATTTACGTTTTGCGGTTAGGTTTAATTTTCTTTCGTCATTCAAATCCGCAAGAAGATACTACTAATACCAACGTTTTCTTACTTAAAACGAACGATGCAAATTTCTACTTGTATTTAGATTGGTCGACAAAATTAACTCAACACTCCTAAAATTTTGTAATAGTAGATTACGATACTGGCCATTACTTGCGTTTAATTTAAACGTTTTATTATTTTTACTATTAATATCTTGTAATTTGCATTCATTCTTTTCATTTTATACAAGTTTTTAATAAGACTGCAAATGTGGCCCCGCGTTTGGCGCCAATGCTTTGAGCAAATGCAGTAATTGCACAAACAGTTGGATTTCAGAATAAGTATAATAATTTTTTTATAAACTATAAACCAAATTTTTCTCAAACCAACAAAGATAAACTGTCAAATCGTTCAAAGTCGTAGAATTATTTAACTACGTCTAGTTTTACTTAGAAGTAACAAATAGAAAAAAATATGCAGAATTTTGTCTCAACTATATCGGGATTATGTTACTATTATTATTTTTTGTTACAGAGAAACCTCAACAAAACCCAAAGATGAAAAGCCATCACGCAAGTGTCATTCCCACAATTGGTACAACTTTTACTAATTCTTTTGGCCAAAACACTAACAGTTGTTTTTTAGTATTAATATTCGAGCAATTTAGATAAACTGTGCATATTCATAGGATCAATTTTTTGTTGTTTGGCAGGAGTTGGAAATAGTTTGTCATCAATAACGTTCGGTTACGCCACAAATGCAATTGTTAACTACGTAGCTACTTTAAACGTAACTACAAACGACACTGTCCTGCGCGAAGCTGAGCAAACGCTAAACGACAATCTAATTAAATTTGTTGCTCTAAATTGTTCCGTAGGGGTTTTCAATATAATTTGTACCTATATAGCCACAGTACTGTTTAATTACAGCGCGTTGAATCAAGTAAGTTACTTCGTCAAAAAATCAAAATACGTGTTTTTTTCAGACTTTTAGGATAAGAGAGTTGTTTCTAGCAAAGATTCTGAACCAAGATGTTTCTTGGTACGACGTGCATCAAACTGGCGATTTTGCCAGTCGCATTGCTGAGTAAGGTTACTATTAGTTACTAATCACGGTTAATCTTAGGTTTTCAGCGACTTAAAAAAAATCGAAGAAGGAATTGGAGAAAAAGCATCGATCGTCATTTTTTACGAAACCGTTTTTACAACTTGTATTCTACAAGTACTGATTTTGGGATGGGAGTTAGCCTTGGTATGCTTGGTTTCTTTTCCAGTTACCACCATAACTGTGGGTTTTATATCTTGGGTAAGTCAGTGGGTTCATTTGTGGAAAAAATGATTATGTTTTTGTAGATATCTACAAAACTTGCCAAACAAGAAATAGACGCTTATGGAGAAGCTGGTTCTATTGCCGAAGAAACTTTAAGCTCTATACGTACTGTGGTCGCGTTTGGTGGACAACAAAAAGAAGAAGACAGATATAATCAGTTATTGTTATTTGCGTGCAAAAATAATATTAAACGCTTGTTTTTTAATGGTATTAGCAACGGATTTATGTGGTTTTTCGTTTATGCTAGTTATTCGTTGGGTTTTTGGTACGGTGTTCGATTAATCATTCGCGAACGAACTGTACCCGAAGATGAAGCGGTTTACGACGCTGGTACTATGGTTTCTGTGAGTAACTAATAATTTTTTTTGTTCAGAAAATGCGTATTGGGGTTTTAGATTTTTTTCAGTGTTTTAAAAGGCACTTGGTTCTATAACATGGCGGCACCGTACATCGAAACTTTTGGTATTGCTAAAGGAGCAGCTGCTAAGATTTTTGGCGTAATCTCCATTGAGCCTACTATAAATTTGTCCAAAGGAAACGGTGCCCGTTACAAGAAAGTTAACGGAAAAATTACTTTGAAAGATGTTCATTTTACTTATCCTTCTAGGCGGGATGTTAAGGTACTATGAGCATTTAACGCGAAATGGTTAATGTTTTTTAATAGATTTTACACGGATTGAATTTGACTATAAATCCCGGTGAAACCGTGGCTTTGGTCGGTAGTTCCGGTTGCGGCAAGTCCACCTGCATTCAACTGATACAACGATACTACGATCCAGATCTTGGGGATGTACGTGTTTTCCAGCGTTTGTTAGATTTCGTTATTAGGTTTTTGTAGGTTTACATTGATGATCACAAAGTTACCGACTTGGATCTTACTTGGATGAGGAGTCATATAGGAGTGGTCGGTCAGGAACCGGTATTATTTGAAACAACGATTGCAGAAAATATTAGAATGGGGCGTAAGGATGCTTCTCAGACTGATATAGAGCGTGCAGCTACAAAAGCAAATGCCGATTCTTTTATAAAACTTCTTCCGCAAGGTTACAACACCTTAGTGGGTGAGCGTGGTGCGCAACTGTCTGGTGGACAAAAACAACGCATAGCAATTGCTAGAGCGTTAGTTCGGAAACCGTCTATTTTATTGTTGGACGAAGCTACCTCAGCGTTAGATACTGGTAGCGAGGCAATCGTCCAAGCTGCTTTGGACGCGGCCAGTAAATAGTGCACGACTCTGATTGTGGCGCATAGATTGTCAACCGTTAGAAAAGCCGATCGTATTCTTGTGATTTCAAACGGTCAAGTACAAGAGGAAGGTACCCATAACGAACTTGAACAGAAAAAAGGAGCATATTTTGAATTGGTTACGGCGCAAATGTCTCAAGCCCAGGACGACGATGACGCAATAACTCCTGCTTTACAAAATCAAGAAAAAGCACCAATATATCGCCAGATAAGTGTTGACTTTAAAAGTAAAAGTCCATCTATAACGTCAACGCCAAAAGATGTAGGTTAATCTATCTGTTCCTAACTGAAAACTGCGGTAACTGTATTGTTGTAGATTTTGGAAGAGAACAATAACGAAACTATTACATCATCGCTATGGGCTATTATGAAGTATAACTCACCTGAATGGTGGGCTATTATTATCGGTTCCATTTCTTCTGTAATAACCGGAGCTGGCATGCCCATATACGCAATTGTTTTCGGCGACATCTTGGGGGTTAGGCAACTGATAATTTTGTTATAGTTTACCATTTATATTAGGTTTTAGCTAGCAACGACGATGACTACATTTCCACAAAAACCAACAGTTTTGCTATTATCCTTTTGGTCATTGGCGTAGTAACGGCAATTGCGACTTTATTTCAAACGCACATGTTTGGGATTGCCGGTGAAAGACTAACGATGCGTTTGCGTAGTCTAATGTTTAAATCATTTTTATCCCAAGAAATGGGTTACTTCGATGATAAGGACCATGGCGTGGGATCTTTATGCGCCAAACTCTCTGCTGAAGCTGCTAGTGTTCAAGGGGTAATGTCCACTGGTACTTAATAACAAATCCCTAATTGTCTTTATATGTAGGCAACAGGACAACGCATTGGTACAATTTTAAACTCAATTTCGACAGTTCTCATCAGTTTGGGCACGTCGTTTTATTTTGAATGGCGAATCGCTTTTGTTTCAGTTTGTTTTTCGCCTTTAATTGTACTCTCTTTCTACTTGGAAAAAAAAATGATAGCAAAAGATACTCAAGGACATTATGAATCGCTGCAGAAATCAACGAAGGTACTGTTTTTTTGCTCAGAATACATTAATGCTACGCTAACTTTCCAGATTGCTGTTGAAGCCATTAACGGAATTAGAACTGTAGCTTCTTTAGGCTGTGAACGAACTTTCCACGACCTTTATATGGCCGAAATAATTCCTTATCAAAAAATTGCACAACGCAACACCCACATTCGAGGGCTAATTTTCGGGTTATCGCGCAGCTTAATGTTTTTTTCGTACTCCGCTTCACTTTACTACGGCGCCATGTTAATTAAAAACGAAGGTATCAGCTACTCGCGCGTTTTTATGTAAGTACCATCTTCAAAACTCCATAAACAAACGATTAGTTTCACAGGGTGTCGGTAAGTATCGTAAACAGTTCCTGGTCTTTAGCTCAGGCTCTAGCGTTTACGCCAAATTTTCAAAAAGGTCTAGTAGCCGCCAATCGAATTTCCAATCTTCTTAACCGGGTTCCATCAATACGCGATGGATCTTCAAACGCTGAAGAAAAATGGGTATCTTACGTTAGTAACCTCTTTTTAGTTACGTCATAAAAATGTTTTAGAGCCATGGCCAAATCGAATACAAAAAAGTCTATTTTTCGTATCCGTCGCGTCCATCGGTCAACGTCTTAAAAGGCTTAAACATGTCCGTGCTGCAAAGTAAAATGGTAGCTTTGGTAGGACCTAGCGGTTGCGGCAAATCAACTATTGTGCAGTTATTGGAAAGGTTCTATGATCCAACTTATGGGAGCGTGTCTGTCGATGGCAAAGAAATTGATTCCATGAATTTGGCAGCGTTGCGATCACACTTGGGAATTGTGTCCCAAGAACCAAATTTATTTAGTAGAACCATTGCCGAAAACATTGCGTATGGAGACAACACCCGTCTTGTTCCTAAAGACGAAATCATAAACGCCGCCAAAAATGCAAACATACACACGTTTATAGCGTCCGTACCATTGGTGAGTTTTCGTAAAGTAGTTAACGGTCACTAATATAAGAATTTTAGGGTTATGACACAAAACTGGGAGATAAAGGAACGCAGTTGTCTGGTGGCCAAAAACAAAGAGTAGCAATTGCGCGTGCGCTGGTCAGAAATCCTAAAGTTTTGTTACTGGACGAAGCAACGTCCGCTTTGGACGCGGAGAGTGAAAAAATTGTCCAGGAAGCTTTGGACAATGCCAAAAAAGGACGCACTTGCATTACCATAGCTCATCGCTTAACTACCATACAAGACGCAGACTTAATTTGTGTGATAAATCATGGAAGAGTTGCCGAAATGGGTACTCACTCAGAGTTACTCAATTTAAGAGGGATTTATTATAATCTTCATCGCTTACAGCATTAAGTGCGTTTTGTGATTAGGTACTTACCAAAATATGACGAAATGGCTGCTATCTAAAATTTAAAAATCTTAGTGTTAATGAGCAAAATGTAATCATAACAGGCTTAGAGTTGTCAGTATTGTGCTTTTGTTTTTTAGAGCACTGTTAGTGCAAAGTATTAATGTAGTTGTAACAAAAAAAATCTAAATATATACTATTTTTGTAACAAAAACTTTTTTAAACGGTTAATCAAAAACCAACCACAAATCAGGTTGGAATACCAAAAAAAGTAAATTTTTGTTTTTTGTTGGCGTTGGGAAAAGCTGCTACGGACGGTGTACCTCCGTGAGTCGGTTAGTTAGAGTGTGGTTGAATTGGTGTCAGTGGTAGTAACCTTACGGTTTGTGGTAGTTCTGGTGTCGTCCAATCCGACGTCCTTTGCTTAGTAGCCTATGTAAAGATTGTAATTCCCTTTACTAGTATATACACCGTGCTTCTTTGCACTAAGGTGTTCCACAAGATTTTATCTTAGGCCCCACCCTGTGGAATATTTTCTATGATGATATTTTCTTTATCCGGTTAACCGCTGCAATTGAACTAACAGCGTACGCGAACGACTTGCGATATTTGTGCAGAGACGCGCGCCTGCAGCCTTAAAGGACGCCGTGAACCGGGCGATTGTAATAGTCGACAACTGGATGCGGACAAATAAACTTTAAATGGCGGAAAAAAAACAAAAGTTATGGTGTTCCAAAGGAGGAGAAGCCTTAGACCAATTACGTTTATGCACAGCTTAGTTCCGGTCACGACAAAAGACAATATTAAATATCTTGGAGTGACACTAGATACTTACTTTTCATTTACACCTCACGTGAAAACTGCTAAATAAAGCAAGAACCCGAGACGTAGCCTTTGTCAAACTCATGACACGAGTAAAAGGACCAACTCAAGCCACGAGGAAGATAATGTTACAATTTATTTATTATTAACTAATTTATTTAAACGATTAAAAATTATGTTTACTTATTCTAGAAAAATGTACACTTTTAAATTAACCGAACTAATAAAATCTAATAATATTTAATAAAAACACTTACACTAATTTATATCACTTACAAGCAGATAAGATAACGTCCGCGGGTAGCTTCACAATTGTTTACACTAATAATCACGTACACGATTATTCTCGGTATATTTATGTAGACACACACGTGCTAACGATTTATTTCCACTTGATAATCTTCTTAATACAGCTGCATTCGCGTTTCGACAATAACTGACCTACGCTTCCCATCTTCGGCATTTATAGACATCGGCGAATCCTTCTAGAGCGTTCCCTACTTTTCGCTATATCTTCTAGACAGCTTCTAAAAGGCTCTTGCATTTGTAAATAATTTCTCGAACGTTTCACTGCCCCCTTCTTAGGACTGTTCTGTCCCAGAACAGGAGACTGGATATGACACCGGTAAAAGGGATCGTGGCGATAGCGGCAGCTTCCTCCATTTCGGCAACTTCCTTGACCATAAAAGTAACAGTCAATGGACTTTTCCTGATTCAATATTCTCCTTGGTTGGTAACTACAGACCAACACTTGAATGCCTGTTCCTCGGAAGACGACCTCCAACATGTTTCGAACTGTCCTCCAATTCAGTTGATCTAAGCCACAACCAAGCTTGGGTACTGCCAATTTCTTAACATGATGGATCTCCATTTCTCTCTTGAGAGTCCATAATGTTCGCCACAGATCTTTGTATAACGGCTTGACACGTGAGTATTTCTTGGTGACCAAATAGAAAACGAAGCGTCCGTCACCACGTAGTCCTAAAACTTTTCCGACTGCCGGTTGCTGTCTTCGTAATTCATTTAGCTGCCCAAACTTCTTTTTAAACACGACTGCAACCCCTCTGGACATGTCAAGATCCTCGCCCACGCAATGGGCGATGGCGTAATCTTTTTGTGTCTGGAACAGGTCTTGTTGTTCTTCGGTGGTAACTCCGAACCTAGCTTTTCCAGAACCTCCGTATAAGTTTATAAACTTCTCGAACTCCATTTCTTCGATTGGATTCCTGGTTCTGCTACTTATTACTCTGGTTCGGACCTGGACTTGCGTATTGTGGTTATCGCCAGCAAACGGGGCTAGACGATCGACGTGGACCACTTTTGGCTTGCCTCTGGGCGGTTTTCGGATGCGGTATATGACGTCGTTAATACGCTGCACGACTTCATAGGGGTCCTCCCATTGCCTTTGCAGCTTCGGCGACAAACCACGTCTCCTTTGGGGGTTATACAACCAGACCATATCGCCAGGCTGAAACCCACCATTTTGTGCGTTGACGTCATATCTGGTTTTCATCCTGTCGCTGGCAATTTGTGTGTTTTTACGAACCTCTTCATGTACTTCGTCTAGCCTCTTTGCCAGGTTGCTGACGTAATCTTCTCCAGCGACTTCCACTTCCGGTCTTCGACCAAATTGAAGGTCGCATGGCAATCGTATTTCACGACCGAGCATTACACAGGATGGTGTTTGGCCTGTGCTTTCGTGAACGGATGATCGGTATGCCATTAAGAAAAGGTGCAAGTACTGATCCCAGTCTCTTTGGTGTTCGGACACTACCTTGGCTAAGTACTTGTCCATTGTTCGATTCATCCGTTCAACCATGCCGTCAGATTGAGGATGGAGAGGCGTTGTCCTAGTCTTCATAATTCCTAACAGTCGGCAAACTTCTTGAAACAGCCCAGACTCAAAATTGCGGCCTTGATCGGAGTGTAATTCCAACGGAACTCCAAACCAACAGAAAAACTCCTTTACTATCACGTCTGCGACTGTAGCTGCTTCCTGGTTGGGTATGGCGTAAGCCTCCGTCCATTTCGTGAAATAATCCATCGCCACCAGGATGTATTTATTTCCCGAATCGGATTCTGGGAACGGCCCTGCGATGTCAATCGCTACTCTTTTCAAGGGGCTTCCTACGTTGTATTGTTTCATAGGTGCTTTGCGCTTTCTCGCTGGACCATTTCCTGAAGCGCAGACTATGCATTTACGGCACCATTTCATGACGTCCTCTTTGCAATTCATCCAGTAGAATCGTTCTCGCACTTTACCCAACGTCTTCTTAATGCCAAAGTGTCCTCCTGATGTCCCATCGTGGAGATGCTTCAACACATCTGTTACCCTGCTCTTCGGCACTACCAGTTGTAGTCTGTTTCCCGTGCCTTCGGTACTTTCTAGGGATCGCTTAAGAATACCGTCTTCTACTATCAAGGAGTCCCACTGCGCCCAGTACGCTTTGATATTTCTGCCCCAAAGCACTCACTTCCTCCCAGGTTGGTCGTCGGCCGCTTTCTTTCCAGTCGAGGAGTTGTCTTATTTCAGAATCGTCTTCTTGTTCGCGACGTAACTGTTCAGGTTCCCACTCATCATCAACCATAGCAGTTCTCCGGAGACATTCGACTTTTTCTTCCAGTCGCGAACAATGGCTGCAGTCCGCCGGACATGGTCTTCTGGACAAGGCATCAGCGTTTCGATGACTGCTTCCGGCACGGTGTTCTGTGTCATAGTCATACTCTTGCAGTCTCTCGATCCATTTTGCTACTTGTCCTTCTGGGTTACGGAACTGCAGTAGCCATTTTAAGGCGGCGTGGTCTGTTCTCAGTAAGAATTTTCGTCCATACAAATACTTGTAGAAATGTTCGATGGACTTAACGACTGCTAACAGCTCCCTCCTAGTCACGCAATAATTTCTTTCTGGCCTAGACAAATCCTTGCTAAAGTACGCGATAACCTTTTCTTGTCCATCTTGAACCTGCGAAAGGACCGCGCCTATGGCCATATTGCTTGCGTCAGTATCCAAAACAAACTTTCCATCTTCTCTTGGATAACTCAAAATCGGCGAAGTGACTAGGGCCTGTTTTAGTTGATTAAAAGAATTTTCGCAGTCTTCATTCTATCTAAATTCTGCTTTTTCTTCGGTTAGTTTTGTCAATGGTTTGGCAATATTGGCAAATCCGGGGACAAATCTTCTATAATAAGTGCACAACCCAAGGAAACTTCGGACCTGATGTTTGTCGATTGGTCTTGGCCATGCTTGCACTGCTCGGATTTTGTTTGGGTCAGCCCTTACTCCATCTCTAGATACGACGTGGCCAAGGTATTCACTTCCTTCTTAAATACGTGACACTTCTTTGGGCTCAGTTTAAGGTTAGCCCCACGTAATCGCTGGAACACTTCCTTCAAGTTGTTCAAGTGTTCTTCAAACGACCTTCCAACCACGATCACGTCTTCCAGGTAAACCAAGCACGTCTTCCAAGACAATCCGTGCAAGATGGTCTCCATCAAACGCTCGAACGTTGCAAGAGCGTTACACAGGCCAAAGGGCATTACAGTGAACTGCCACAAACCAGTTCCGATCGTAAAAGCTGTTTTTTCACGATCCTTGGGTTCTAATTCTACCTGCCAGTATCCACTCTTTAAATCTAACGTAGAAAACCACTGGGATCCTGACAGGGTGTCTAGCGTATCGTCAATTCTGGGTAAAGGGTAGCTGTCCTTTTTGGTCACGTCGTTTAGCTGCCTGTAGTCTACGCAAAACCTCGTTGATCCATCCTTCTTCTTTACGAGTACCACTGGAGATGCCCATGGGCTACTTGAAGGTTCAATCACACCTTCCCTCTCCATATCCGTAATTATTTGTTCGGCTTCTTCTCTTTTCGCCAAAGGAAGTCTGCGTGGATGTTGTCGTATCGGCCGAGCGTCTCCGGTATTAATTTTATGTTTCACCACGTTAGTTCTTCCTTTGGAACCACTCTCCAGCGCGAACACATCTTGGTACTCTTGGATCAACACTTTAACTTTAGCCAGCTGGTCTTGGCTGAGGTTTTCGCATTTGGTGGTAAGAATGTCCAATAGATGTTGTGGACACTTCTTCGGCGACGTATCTTCGTTCGACTTCACGCATCTCACAATTTGTGATACTGGCGTGCATTGGCCTACCACGGTCTTCTTTTTCAACGTTACAGTTGATGTTTAAGATCCTTACTGGCATCGTGTTCTTCACTCGTACTAAAGTTCTGCCAACGAGTAGTCCCTTTTCAACTAAGCTGCCCTCCATTGGTTAAATCGCGCGTATGTAGCCTTCTCGAAGACTTCCATCCAGGCGTGCCATCACCACACTTTCAGTCCTTGCAGGCAGGGTCACGTCTTCACTCAATAAGACTCGCACGGCTGCCTTCTCTGACGAATGAAAAGGAATTTCTTCATTGTCGATCTTCAGGACATCGTTCTTCATATCCAAATGGAACCCATACTTCTTTATCACGTCCATTCCCAAGATAACTTCTTCCGTGATGTCGGCTACCAGTACTTGATGGTCGAGTACTCAATTTCCCAAACCAATGGTTACTTTGACATGTCCGTGAGTAGGTATTTCTTCGCCCGTCGCCGTTCGAAGTCGTACTGTTACTGGTGATGTCTTCTCGTTTTCCAATAAGATGTCAGGACGAATGATGGTCTTCGTCGCTCCCGTGTCGACCAGTAACTGGACGCTTCTCCCATTGATCTTGCCATCGTGATAAATGCTATGCAATTGCTCTCTAGGCGATGCCATTTGGATCGTAATCTCCGGAGTCTGACTTTACTTTTTGTCTCTTTTGCTCGCTTCGTTCCAAATTATCGAGCGCTCTTCTTGTCCTCTTCTTAGGTTTAGTACGATGCCGTCGTACATGACCTATTTCATCGCAGTTCAAAGCTGTCACTCCTCTTTCCCGAAGTATTCGTCGCGCTATCTCTTCAATGCTTTCCAGTGTCCGCGCGGGTACTTCTGTAGCACAGCAGAGTCTATGACCATCTCGTTGCGATGCTTGTTTTGCTGCTTCAAACTCCAAAGCATGCACCAAAGCGTCATCCAATGTCTTCGGTCGAGCTAACCGGAGAGTCTGCTGCGTTTCGTTGTCTCGCAGGCCGTCTACAAAGGTTTGAATAGCCAATTGCTCCAAGAAGGTATCTGGCGCTGTAGGATACGCAAGCCGTGTTAGTCTGGCGATGTCAGCCTCAAACTCTTGAAGACTTTCGGCAGCTTTTTGAACCCGACTTTTAATTTGAGCTTGATAGACTTGTTGAAGATGAGCATCTCCATATCTCATTTCTAACCGTGAAATTAAAAGTTCGTAATTTTCTTGTAGGTGGTCAGGAACAGTTTGTAAAATTCCAAGCGCTTCTCCACGTAAGGACACTATTAAAGACGTCGCTTTCTGCTTGTTACTCCAACCATTAGCAGTAACTGCGGCTTCAAACTGCTTGTAGTAGGTTGACCATAGAACTTTACCATCAAAATTCGGTGGTACAACTTTAAACTTGTGTGTGGTTTCTTCCCGATGGTCCATTATTAAATCTTCACTCGTGACGCTTTCTTCACCGTGGCAATTCATTTGCTTCATTTTTTCTTCAATCAGTTTGATTCTGTCTTCTAATTTGTCCTCTAATTTGCTTCTATTTTCTCATTCACAGATTCGCAAATTTCTTCTTTCAAATTTAGCATATCTGCTTGGGTTTCTTCTTGAACAATTTTAATTTGATTTTCTATGCTCGTTCGTATTTCTTCTTTAAAACTTCTAGAATTTTCTTT
Source organism: Aquatica leii (assembly GCA_035610365.1). Classification (NCBI taxonomy): domain Eukaryota; kingdom Metazoa; phylum Arthropoda; class Insecta; order Coleoptera; family Lampyridae; genus Aquatica; species Aquatica leii. Next base: position 16,152,050 of record CM069438.1, read on the forward strand.
CATTTTCTGCGAATTTTCGTGAAACTTTTCTTCCATTTTTCTATTCATCGATTCTTGACCATTTTTTATCGATTCAAGAAATTCAAATAGTTTTGCATCCATTTTAACTGCTTGCGAACGCGTCACCGGCATAAATTTAAATATAACACGAAAGTTTAAGTTCACTACTTTTTAAAATACAGTTTTTGTATAACACAAAATTTTAATAACGATCCACTTGTTAATAAAAAACGGAAACGAATTTAATTAATATCGGGATCACGCACTTGTTAAAAGAAAAAGTTTAATAAACACTATTTTATACTTTATAAATAAACACGCGTATCGCGCAATCAATTACGGAGCGATATTAAATTACTTAATGGTATTTACACTAATAAAAATCGCGAGCCCGACACCAACACCACTGTTACAATTTATTTATTATTAACTAATTTATTTAAACGATTAAAAATTATGTTTACTTATTCTAGAAATATGTACACTTGTAAATTAACCGAACTAATAAAATCTAATAATATTTAATAAAAACACTTACACTAATTTATATCACTTACAAGCAGATAAGATAACGTCCGCGGGTAGCTTCACAATTGTTTACACTAATAATCACGTACACGATTATTCTCGGTATATTTATGTAGACACACACGTGCTAACGATTTATTTCCACTTGATAATCTTCTTAATACAGCTGCATTCGCGTTTCGACAATAACTGACCTACGATTTCCATCTTCGGCATTTATAGACATCGGCGAATCCTTCTAGAGCGTTCCCTACTTTTCGCTATATCTTCTAGACAGCTTCTAGAAGGCTCTTGCATTTGTAAATAATTTCTCGAACGTTTCAATAATTTTGATCACGGTGGTCAACACTATCATGCACGCTGTTCCTTTGTGGCAATCTACATTCAGTATCGGTAGGAATAAAACGGTAGCCAAAAAATACAGATGAGACTAGCCCTCAGAATTACGACTGTCTATAAAACAGTCTCACTAGAAGCTGCCAGGGTTCTTGCTGGGACCCCGCTAATCCAAATTTTAGCTGAGGAACGCAGCAACGCGAGAAACGGCATGGACAAAATCAATAAAAAAAAATTAACACTAAGAATGTGGCAGAACAAATGGGCAAGTTTTCCGAAAGCGGTCTGGACGAGAGCGCTCATCCCTGACCTGCGGACAACTTAAACTACCATAGTACGCAAGTGTTCACAGGACACGGCTGTTTTGTCCTGAAAAAAAGACACGTCTTGCTTCCTGTGTGGCGAGGAGTTAGACGATGCCAATCACACGATTTTTTTGGTGCCAACACTGGCGGATCGAAAGAACGGCACTGCCCGATCTTTCGCCTATCGAACATGTGTGGAACACAGTGGGTAGAAGACTTAAGCAATTAGCCAATTCTCCACAGCCATTAAAAGCTTTCTGGCATATTCCCTGGAATGCAATACCTCAGAAAGAAATCGACTCCTTGGTGGAATCCATGCCAAGGAAGGTGCGGGAGAGTGAAGCTAATAGGGGTGGTCCAACACATTATTAATAAAAGTTGCGTTTATCTTTTGTTTAATTTGTTTGGAAAAACAAATTTGCTCCAAAAATTTTTTTTGCTAATAGAACAATCTCGCCGAAAAAACGACTTTAAGTTCGTAACAAAAAAGAATTCACCACAATACGCAAAAGCAAACGCACGGCAGCAAGTTAAACAGAGAAAAGAAAATAACTTTATTAACAACGGTTACTACAGAACAATAATATCACAGTAACGTTTAATAGAGTTTAAATTTACAGCATAAACAACACACTGCACTAATGGGTAACATTACAGCAAATACAAGTATGAGAATTTTTTTACTTTAAACGTTATCGATAGAAAAGCGTAAAGTTTTAAGTACAACGTACTTAAATTCAAATTGTGCCCGTGGGTTGAGCTACCCTATGGGCGCGTCTTCAAGTGGTGGATTAGAAAGGTAAATAGGATGTAACGGCACGCAGTTTCACTAGCTGAGTCGAAACAACCTTGATTACCTTGAGAGATCGCAGCCTAAAATCGTAGCAAAAAGATTCCCGAAAAACACTATCAGTCCTAATGAATCCAAGATCATAAAAACATCAATACTCAGATAGATTGACGAATTGGAAAAGATACAAACTTTTCCGCATTTTTAGTAATGTACTCATAAAGAGGGATTCCTGAAAATAACGTGCGCAGACGAGACAACCAGAGAGTGACTAGTCGGCACGTCAAACATTAAGAAACCATTAAGTGAGGATAGAGAACTAGAGAGTATTTATCTCAAAAATCTTTTTGCACCCAAGAAGATTATCATTTGAGTCCCGGGAACAACATAGGAACCGGGCACCCTATTGAAAAGAATATCAGTACATAACATCAGTACCGAAACCTGGCGAGGAGTTAACACTAAACCAGATTCTAAATAAACTCAATACGTCCTGTTTATAGACAAGGGGTCTTGGGAGAAGATGGAAGCGTTAACCAACCAATTGTGCCTCGGACTTTCGAGAATGCTACAAGCGATGTCCACAAAGCAATGGATGTAAATCTAGAGCCGGAAAGAACGTGCTGGTGGAAAATCTAATGCTCAAAGTCGTTTAGATAAATATACATCACTGTAGGGCGCCAGTCTCAGTGCTTATATCGTGAGACACAATATTGATATTGCCCTTGTTCAAGAACTATGGATCCACAAAAGAACAATAAAAGGGTTGAACTGTTTAGGTAGATGGCTGCTTACAGCCCAACTTGCGCACAACCACTTGCATATGCATAATTGTAAAAAATGCACTAAACCGAAGCTTTTAAGCACCAAGATCTAGAAGTAACAAACAAACGGGCACCTAAAAAGAACTGGAACTGAGCGAGCAAAATAATTCTTCCTGTAAACTTAGAATGAGGAATCAATTCGTTTAAACCCTTCCAGTCTCTAGAAGCCGATGGAATTTATCCCATCACGCTGCACAAAAGATTTGCTGGTCTTTGAAACGCAGCATGCAAAATTCTCAGAGCCAGCTTAGCAATTGCGCATATACCAAACAGCTGACGAATTGTCAAGATGGTATTTATACCAAAGCTACGAAAATCTACCTACGCCCAGGCAAAATAGTACAGACCGATCAGCTTGACTTCCTTCATCTTAAAACTACTTGAAAAAGTAGTTGTCAGGTATATACAGGACGGGGCACTAAAGGCTTTGCCTCTGCACCAAAACTAGTATGTTTACCAATCCGGAAAACCCTACTCACGGACAAGTCAAAGTAACCAGTGGTTTAGGAAATCCAGTACTCGACCATTAAGTACTGGTAACCGACATCACGGAATCTTGGGAATGGATGTTATAAAGAAGTATAGGTTCCATTTGGATATGAAGAATGATGTCCTAAAGATCCTTTTTCTTTTCATTTGTCAGAGAAAGCAGCCGTGCGGGTCTTATTGAGTAAATACGTGACTGTCTGCAAGAACTAAAATCGTGGTGATGACACGCTTGGATGGAAATCTCCGAAAAGACTACATTTGCGGGATTTAACCAATGGAAGGCAACTTAGTTGAAAAAGGACTACTCGTTAGCAAAACTTTAGTACAAGTGAAAAACGCGATGCCAGTAAGGATCTTAAGTGTCAACTCAGATCCAGTAACGTTGAAAAAGAAGAATGTAGTAGACCAATGCACACCAGTATCTCAAATTGTGAGATGCGTGAATTCTAACGAAAATACGTCGCCAAAGAAGTGCCCACAACATCTATTGGACATTCTTACCTCCAAATGCCAAAACCTCAACCAAGACCAGTTGACTAAAGTTAAAGTGTTGATCTAGCACAATCAAGATGTGTTTGCGCTACAGAGTGGTTCCAAAGAAAAAACTAACGTGGTGAAGACTAAAATTAATACCAGAAACGCTCGGCCAATACGACAACATCGACTTCCTTTAGCGAAAAAAGAAGAAGCCGAACAAATAATTATGGATATGGAGAAAGAAGGTGTGATTGAACCTTCAAATAGCTTTTGGGCGTCTCCAGTGGTATTTGTAAAGAAGAAAAATGGATCAATAAAGTTTTGTGTAGACTACAGGCAGCTTAACGACGTAAACAAAATGGACAAAGACCCTTTACCGAGAATTGACTATACGTTAGACACCCTGTCAATATTTCATGGTTTTAGAGATTGGATTTAAAGAGTGGTTACTGCCAGGTAGAATTGGAACGTGAAAAAACAGCTTTTACGATTGGAACTGGTTTGTGGTGGTTCACTGTGAGGCCCTTTGGCTTGTGTAACGCTCATGCAACGTTTGAGCGTTTGATGGAAACCATCTTGGGCGGACTGTCTTGGAAGACGCGCTTGGTTTACCTAGACGACGTGATCGTGGTTTGAAGGTCGTTTAAAAAACACTTGAACAACTTGAAGGAAGTGTTTCAGCGACTACGAAAAAAATCTAAAACTGAGCCCAAAGAAGTGCCACGTTTTTTAAAAAGAAGTGCAATACCTTGGCGACGTCGTATCAAGAGATGGAATAAAGGCTGACCCAGGCAAAATCCGAGCAGTGCAAACATGCCAAGACTAATCGACGAACATCAGGTCTGAAGTTTCTTTGGATTGTGCAGCTATTATAGACGATTTGTACCCGGATTTGCCCATGTTGCCAAACCTTTGACGAAATTGACCAAAGAAAGAACAACATATAAATGGAATGAAGACTGCAAAATTTCTTTCCATCAACTAAAAAAGGTCCTAGTCACTTTCCCGATTTTAAGTTATCCAAGAAAAGATTGTTACAAGCTTTTGTGGTTTTACGAACCTGCACGGCCAACTCACAATATTCGGAGAGAGGGGAGGTCCACACTAAATACAGGAAAGATGTTGCAGGGCGCCAGAGCTTATCCCAAAGTAATTCTCTATCTTGCTCAGGACAGAACGGTATAAACTTGTAACACTATGTTAAGTTCGTAATCCCTTCTACTCGGCTGTTCGAGTAGCCAGCGTCTGTTATTAGATAACGACGATCCAAAGAGACAGGTATGTTGTCATAAAAGAATAACTAACCACAATAACAACTTTAACCTAGAATCGCTGATGATTATCACAGAACATAAGACTTCTCATTACAGAAATGCCAGTAGTATAGGCAACACACCGTACATAAGTAAACTACAGTAAAATATATAGCGAAGAATAGTTTGTAGTAAATATCGTTTACATAATTAGTAATATGGCATTACTGACAATAAAACGATGATAATAAGTATGGCATTAACATTAAATTATCACAATAATTAAGGGTAGGACACAGCATACGTAGTATAAGCAAATTTACTAACTAAATGGTACTACAATTACGGTAATCAGTACGGAATTACTATTAGTGAAAGTTTCGTGAGTAACCTCGTTGACGACGAAAGAAAAGATATTAAAACACTTACCACAAATACTGGAATTCCCACTGTGCGACGAAAGTACTTTCCTCGACACGTACCCTGTAAGTAATTTGAATCGCAAATCGTGTCAACCTAATATTTCACGAAATCCAAATCTACAAAATCATTACTTAAATTTTAAAGTACACACATAACACAACCCGAAAATCGGATGCTGTTATACCCCTTTTCTGTGATTTATGCAGGTATCTGCCGCCTGAGTAGAATCTCGACAGTTTTTTTAATTAACCTCGTTACATTCGGTTTTTTGCCATATGTCGTATGCCTCAGAGAATATTTATTTGACGAAATTGTTATTCGAAATGGATTCCTCATTACCAGTTAACAATTAGGAACGAAGTACTCGCACGTGGCGGAACGGCTATCAAATTACGAGAAATTACAACAGAGTTTTAATAAATGAGAGTTATAATCTTACCCGGTGACGACGCAAACGAATTATAAGTGTTATACACTTATAGATTGGTCCCCATGACGGTGAATAAGTTTAGAAAACGTTCAATCGCCCATTCACCGGCCATTTCATGTAGTTTTCAGATTGAAGAACTCGTCGTAAATGACAGTCACGCGTAAACGATCGTTAGGGGGCGTCCAAACCGTAAATTAATTCCACGTCGGAATACATAGGCGTACGCAAAGAAAATTTCTTCCGTAACAACATAGGCGTACGTAAAGAAAATTCGACCGTAACAAGATGAAAAGTTTGTTTTGGATACCGACGCAAGAAATCTGGCCATAGGTGCGGTTTTTGCGCTAGTGCAAGATGGATAAGAAAAAGTCATCGTGCATGTTAGTAAAGTTTTGTTCAGGCCAGAAAGAAATTATTGCGTGACTAGGAGGGAGCTGTTAGCAACCGTCAAGTTCATAGAACACTTCTACAAATGTATGGACAAAAATGTTTATTGAAAACGAATCACGCCGCTTTAAAATGGCTATTGCAGTTCTGTAACCCAAAAAAACGAGTAACAAGATGCATCGAGAGACTGCAAAAGTATGACTATGACACAGACCACTGTGCCGGAACGCATCGGAACGCTGATGCCTTGTCGAAAAGACTATGTCTGGCAAACTGCAGTCTTTGTTTGCGACATGAAGAAAAAGTCAAATGCTTTCGGAGAACTGCTATAGTTGATGACGAGTGGGAACCTGAGCAGTTGCGTCGTGAACAAGAAAACGATATCGAAATAAGACTACTCTTAAACTGGAAAGAAAACGGCCGCCGACTAACCTGGGAAGAGAGTTTTGGGCAGAAACATCAAAACGTACTAGGCTCAGTAAAATTTTTTGATATTGGAAAACGGTCTTCTTAAACAACCCCTGAAGAGTGCCGAAGACACGGAAAACATACAGTTGGTAGTACTTAAGAGCCGAGTGTCACCAGTTTTGAGGCATCTCTACGATGGTATCAGGAGAACACTTTGACATTAAGAAGACATTTGGAAAAGTTTGAGAAAGATTCTACTGGATGAACTGCAAAAAGGACGTCATGAAATGGTTCCGTAAGTGCACGGTCTGCGCATTAGAAAATAATCCAACAAAAAAGCGCAAAGCACCGATAAATCAGTACAACGTAGAAAACCTTTCAGAAATTTTAACGATTGACATCGCAGGCCCGTTCCTAGAATCTAATTCGGGAAACAATTACATCTTGGTAGCGATGAATTATTTTACGAAATGGATGGAAGCTTAAGCCATACCCATTCAAGAAGCAGCTACAGTTGCAGACGTATTCGTGAAAGTGTTTTTCTGTCGGTTTGGTGTTTTTTTTTCGTGCTAACAAGCTCTGGAAAAAGTTTTCTTGCTGATTGTGCGTTTGTTAATAATCTTTTAGTTACGTGTCGTTAGTAATAACGTGTCACATTTTTCGTATTTTGACAATATTCTTCTACTGCACTGGCAAGAGTGCGGCATTGACAATACGATTCAGTTTATCGTAGTCGATACTCGCCGGATTTTTCATTTTTTGGTTGGCGTTTCCTGTGAGTAGATTGAGTTTTGTAGGAACCTTGTTCGTTTAATCGCAAGTATTTTTTTTTAAATTTAATTTTGCATATTCGTTATTATTACGTTTTTAACAATTTGAATAAAACAAAGATCTACTTGTATTGAAAAGGATTAAATCGTTTTTCTTTATACTTTAGTGCTCACAGGTAAATGGCTACCAGACGCCATCTTGCTTTTGCTAATATGAAATTCTTTACAGCAAATTTGTCGAAGACTTGAGGCGCTTTAAACACAACCAGCAGTTCAAGATGAAATTACTATGTCTCATACATGTGTTTTCTCGAACTGGACGTCGATCAGTTGCTACTACCTGTCGAGTGTCGTTCGATGTGATATACTTGCTTTACAATTTAACGTTATTATTCTGTATTAACTTTTTGTAACATGTCTTACGTAATTTATCTACATTTCTATTATCTACTAAACTTTAAGCGATTTTAATTATGTTATGCTCAGTTACTTTTAGTATATTTTTACTTTTAGTCGAGTCTATCGTTCAGCCTTCAGCTAGTTGCAAACTTGTGTATTATTGGTTATGTTGACTTGTAACGTTTGAGTACCTTAGTAATTTGTTCGTATTCAAGGCAGTAACGCGTACGAGGATATATTTGTATGTAAGCTTACACTTCTCAAATGTGTCGATAATAATATCATGATGATAAGGAACTAAGAATAAAATTTTGTTTTATATTAAGTTAATGATCATGTCCCGTTAGTCAAGAAATAAAGTTTATATGTATCTATTTAGTGAAACAAAAATGTAATTTTGTTGCAAGATATATATAACAAAGTCTAACTCGGCGCATTTCGGATTTTGTGATCAAGGTGGTAACGGCGATATTGCTGTGTTAATTAATTATTGATGAAAGAAAAAGCGTATTTTGCTTGTGTTACACAAACTTGTACCGTGCTTGTAAGCGTCGACAGAAACTTTTTAACGTGCTAGCTAGCTCCAGAAAAAGTGTATTCTTGCTGATCGTGTTTTTGCTTGGTGTATAGAAAACGGTCTTGTCGTTTGGTCAAAAAAAGTAGTAGTATTTGACCAGTAAAAATAATTAAATTGCGTCGTAAAATAGAAATGCATTCTTACCCCAAGCAATCTTCCACATCTAACACATCAAAATCGAAATTGATTTACACATTGGAAAGTAGACACTAGCCAAAATGAAGAACAGACATTTAGGCATATGCTAAGTACGGAGCCCTAAAATCCAAAACCAACTCAAATACAATAACAGTCATCCTAAGAAAATTAGTAAACAAGAGATGATATCCTAGCTTACTAAGTATTACCAATCGCAGGTGTGAAGTCGCATAAAGCGGAATGATTCTTTCAAGAACCAAAAAACACTCCAACCAACACAAAAGAATGTATCCAAAAAAGGTACCCGAGAAAGGTAAGAAAAGGAAAAAAACATAGCTGCAGTAAATACTAGAGAGAAAAGTTACTGAAAAAAAAAGAAAAAAAAAGCAAAAAAAAATAAAATGTAAGAAAGACAAGATAGAAAGAAAAAAAAGAGAAAGAAAGATATAGCAAGATATAGATGTTTCGTTCTTATCTCCATAGAAGAAACGAAAAAGGTGATCAACCCTTCAACTGCCCAAGAAGCAAACCTTCAAGCGCAACAAGAAAAAAGAAGGAGATGTAACATGTAAGTGAAAATCAATTAAAAAGAAGAAAGGCAAGAAAGACGGAGAAAGATAAAACAAAATGTAGATTTATGTTTCGTTCTTCTATCCGTAGAAGAAACGAAAGGGATGACCAACCAACTGTCCAAGAAAACAAACTATAAAGAAAATAAAGAATCAAAGAAAAGAAAATAAAATAAAAAAAAATAGAAAGAAGAAAGGATATAGAGAAAAATAAGGTTTGATGTTTATGCTTGATTAGTTTTTCTCGCCGTAGAAGAACAAAAAGAAAGACCAGTCTACGGTGCGCATCCAACCACCCAAAATAGAAGATTACCAATAGAACGAGTGTATACTAAATGCTGTCCCAAATCGGAAAATTTACTATGCCGACAAGCGGAATAGAAAACTCAAGCAAAATCGAAGAGAGCAAATAGATATTATCAGAACTACATATAAACAACAAGATACCGACGACGTTTTCAAAGACTGGAACCACCAAAACCAATAGTCAAGAACCAGAAAAACAGCAGAAGTCAGAGCCAAAAAGCAAACTAGAACTTACAAAATTTGTGACGTCAATAAAAAAAAAGAACGATTAGAAGAAGGAAACAACAAAACACAATTGGAAGAGAACAAAGAGGTCGACGTAAAAGCAAGAGAAGCAGGTTTTACAGCAGGAAAAAACGTAGAATTTTTATGTAGACGTGTAGAAGATCTTGTAGCAGCAAAAGTGTGAAAGCTTCGTCGTACTTGGCAATGTGTAACAGTGCGACCTATTAGAATTGCTTTGTTACAAGATCGAACAGCAAGAACAGTAACGTATGAACTCAGCAACCTTAGGTCTTATATAAGGCTAACAGAAATGACAGCGAAGATCTTTTAAGGTACTTCTAACGCTGCGATAATTACGAAAAATTGAAGCACGAAAGCTAAGGTACTACTGAGAAGTAGTAAAAGATAAACAAAGCTAACTGCAATGTAAGGTTCTACAACGAGATAAAAAAAGGAAAGTAAAACAAACACAAACACATGCGGGTGACCAAACTTGCTACAATAATAAAAAAAAATGAAATCGCGTCGTAAAATCAAAATGCATTATTATTCAGTACCGGATTATCCAATAGATCAAGTGGGCACCGGCCTATGGGTTCCACGTCTTGTGGAACCCATCAACGCATTAAAATCGACATTGATTTACACAGTAATGGCGTGGATGTTCCTAGATACTTAAAATGTAGATATCACTGGGCATGGCGTAAGCACACGTTTTGTTTCCTTAACGTTGGAAACGGAAATAATAATGAATAACGTCCAGCTCGTAGATGATATTTACGACTGTGCAAAATTCATACAGCGCGAAAAACCATACCAATTTTTTTATTATAACACGGCTTTAAAAAAATTCTAGTACAGTTCACGTCGCACGAATGTTATCAGTCGGGTAATGTTATCACTTTATTAAAGAACGGACTGAACGTTGATGTTTCTATGCATCAACACTAACTTATTTTGCATAAATTTTCTAGTAGGATGAGTGTTGTTTTGCACCAAATAGGATGCCAAATTTTCACAATTAATACGCATGTTTAGCGCGAAAAATCTAATCATTATATCCTGAAAATAGTTGCCATGCATGTTTAGCTTTGTTTTTAGTATATTTGAGAAGAATATGCAATTCTTAGAATAACAACTTAATTTAAGTACGTTTTATGTGATAACATTATTCTATATTTATTTTTATTTTTGTTACGTGCGAAATTTTTCATTACGAAATACTCTGTATATGAATTCAAATTAGATTCCGGTTTTGACGCCCTCTACCGATCTTTTCTCGTGACTGTCATTTTACGACAAAATCGTGAAGCTGTCAACTACAGTAACGGGCCGGTGCCGAGAATTGCGAATTGATTCTTAAATTTTTAAGAACATCACGTGTGATGGACACAAATTTATAAGGCGATTGCGAATTTATTACGATTCTTTCGGCACAGGGTAAGATATTTTTGTCTTCGATCTATTAAGAGTCCTTCGTAATTTCTATATTAATGTGATAGCCGGTTCCCACCACGTTGCCAGCCATTGTGTATTTCAAGCAGTAATAAGGATGCATAAGTACCATTAATGAATAATGCTACCGAGCATATAAGCTGTTGTGAAGGCCTGCTACTTAAATAACATCGAGGTCTGGTCGAACACTGCGTCGTAGATGCTGCTTTGGGAATAGAAGTCGATTGTGTTATCAGCCACCGGTTCTAAATTACTACCTATTATGTATTCGATACACCGGGTTTTTATATAATACTTAATGATTTATTAATACTAATTTTGTAGCTTACTATTCTTCGTGAGTTGGTGTGTGACACGATTTGCTTTTAAATTATTATTACAGGCCGCTGGCGGGGAAAACGTTTTCTTCGAAGTGGAAACTGGACTTCGCGTGAGTTTATTTACTTAATTTTTATATCGTTGTCACGAAAGTTACTCACAGAATTTTGATCAATATTAACGACCGTAATTATATTTATTGCTTATATACCAATAATGTAACTGTAATCATTCACTTTACTGTATCGCATGCTGTGTGTGTGAAAAATATTTACTTCGACATTTTCTGTGCTGTTCGTTTCGACCTAACGTCAATGTGTAGTGTGTGTTGCCGATACTGCGGGCATTCATGTATTAGAACTTCGATATAATCTGGTAAATCTTATGTATTGCGAAATCAAAGTTTTCTACACTTGTTAACGAAAATTGTTAGTCATGCTAATATTTAAGGATTGCGCATTTAGCGTATAATTGTCAATTTACTGCGCTACTACATTAAAACTGTGATATTTGTTAATTCTACGTGGAAACCATTCGAGCATCGATAGGTGCAGAAATTTCATATATTCTTATTAGTATCCAATGTTAATACATTAAAGTGATTATAATTGTTAATCTCTCTTGTTATTTTTCTTTTTCCTGTGATTATCGTTATCTATTAACTAATTTTGGCTACTCGAACATCAGAGTAATAAAGATTACGAATCTCAAATTGAGTTCTGTCGTGATCGAGGCAGAAGTGTTATCTTGGATCAGATTTGGCGCCCTTAAGCATACTTTCTGTGAACCTCCCCTACCTCCGACTGTGTGAGTTGGCCGTGCAATGTTCGTAAGACATAAAGCTTGTAACATTTTGGTTTCAGTACTACTGAGGAAAAATGGGTCCGTATTTTGAAGGACGTGGTTATCATTATTGCAGAGTTCTGTTTTTTCTATTTCAAATATTTGTGGCGGGTTTTAATTAAACATAATCAGAACGAATTACGTCAAAATCTGAATTGACAAGATCGGAAAGAAAAAACAAAAGACAGGAAATTGTGCAAGAAGCTTTTGCAAGGAGTAAACAAACAAAAAAAAACACCCGAGAAAAGAGGAAAACGATAAGGAAGAGCAGAGAGTAATGATGTGTAGGGAGGTGATTAGTCAAATAAAGCAGATGAGGAAAAAGAACAAAAAAGTAGTAGTTAATCTGGAAAAGATTACGATACAGTTAAAAAAAAAAAGAGTGAAGGAAGGTATGCGATATGTGGAGAAAAAATAAGAGCATGGAAGAGAAAATAGAAAATTTGGAAAGAAGGGTAGAAGTAATAAAAAGAGAAAATGAAGAGAGAATTTGGTTATAAGAGAAATGGAAGCTTAAGAAAAAAGAGAAGAGCGTAAAAAGCAAGCGGATAACTTGTTTAAAAATGAATTGGGAGTGCAAAAAGGTATAAGAGACGCAACTAAAATAGCGAGTGGGTTAATACTGGTAAAATTAGATTCCGTAGAAAATAAACTAGAGATATTAAAGAAAAAAAGAAGGCTAAGAGGAACAAGGATATTTATAGATGAAGATATGACCGCAGTGGAAAGAAAAGTACAAAAAAGTATAAGGATGAAAGAAAGAAGACTAAAGGAAGAAGGAAAAAGAACAAAAATAGGGTTTATGAAATTATGGGTTAAGAGAGAGGAGATACACTGAAACGTAAAAAAAATAAATTAGAGAAAAGAATGCCACAAAACTAGAAAGAAAGAGGGTAAATGATAAAAAAAGGGGACGAACAGGCAAAGATAAAGAAAAACGATAAAAAAAAACGAAGGAAACAAGTTTAGTTTTTTGTAACGTTGCAAGGATTAAAAATAAAGGAGCTGAATTTTGAAAGTATATAGAAGGGTTTGACATTGTGGGTTTAGTAAAAACGTGGCTGGAGGAGAAAGATTGGGAAATATGGAAAGTAAATTTACCAGAGGGATATAGATAGAATGTACAGTTCGCGACAAGAAAAGAAGAAAAGGGAAGACCGCAAGAGGATACAATATTGGGAGTAAGAGAAGAATGGGTAGTAGAAGAAGATGAAAATAAAATGCAAGAGCAAGGAATAGTAGTAAATCAAATATTAGGGGAAGATGATTAAAGAGGAGATAGGAAAATTAATAATAAGTGGAAATTTTAACGCGAGAATGGGAGAAGGTGAGGGTATGATAGTAAATGGGGAGGAAATAAAAAGAGTAACGATGGATAAGACATTAAGCAAACAAGGTAGAGAGCTATTAACATTATGTGAGGGGAAGGGGTGGATTATACTAAACGAAAATATAAAGGAAGAATATATTATTATATATTATGTAATAAAAAGTTTTAAAAGAGGGGAGGAGTTTGATTCTGACCATCAGCCATTAGAAGTAAAGCCAAAAGGTTGGAAGAGAGAAAAAGAAAATCAGACACAGTTTGGTGGGAGAAAAAAGTATGGACAGACGAAAATATTGAGGTTTATAAGAAAAAATTAAAAGAGAAACAATGGGTGGAGAAAGGAGTGAATGAATTGACCAATAAAACGGATAAAGCAGTAGAAAGAACAAAAATACAAGAAAAGAAAACATAAAAGAGTATAAAGTAAAGAAGTAGTGGAATAAGAAATGCAGGAAAGTTAAGAAGGAGGTAAGAAAATGTAAAAGAAGGTGGAAAAAAAGAAAAATTGATTAGCAGAAATATAAAAGAATAAGGTCGCAATATAGAAAAAAGTGTTGTAACAGAAAAGAGCAGAATGAAAGAGACAAGAACGAACATAGAAGAGATGATAGAAGAGAGGGAGGAAGGATTGATAATATTAGGAGAGGACTCTAACGCAAAATTAAGAAAAGAAGGGAGAATAAAAGAAAGGAAGAGGCGCGGAACGACAAACAAAGGACAAAGTGATAAATAAAAAAGTAAAAGAACTGGTGGGAATGTGCAACCAAAGGGGATGAGAAATAATGAATGGAAACAGAAAAGAAAAAGGAATGGGAGAGTATACGTACATAGCAGAAAAGGGAGAATCAATACTAGATTTTGTAATGACAAATGAAGAGACTGAAGAAAAAGTGAAGACATTTAACGTGGGAGAAAAAGTGGAGTCAGATCCCTAACCACTAGAATTAACAATGGAAATAAGAGAAAGAGAAGATAGAGAAAGAAATAAGGAATACATAACAAAAAAAAGGTAGACAGAAGAGGGTATAAAACGATAAAAAGAAAGAATAGAGAAAACGGTATAGGTAGGGAAGGGGTTACAAGAAAGTGTAAAGAAAATGAGAAAGATGATAGAGAAAGCAACATAAAAAGTCAGATTTAGAAAGTGGAAGAGGGAGAAAACAGAACGGAAGAAACAATGAGATAGAGAATGCAAGGAGGCGAAGAAATAGGCAAGAAGAGCATTAGGACAGTAGAAAAAAACAAAAGAAAGAAAACGAAGAATATAAAAAATCGGTAAAGATTTATAAGAAAACATTCTAGTGAAAGAAGGAACAAAACAAAAAGAAACAAGAGGATAAGATAAAAATATAAAAACGGAAGAAACTGTATGGAAATACCTAAGAAAAAACGAGGAACAGAAGCCTGCTGGGAAGATGGGGGAACAACAAAATCAGAAAGGAGAAGAAAGGCAAAGAAAAGAAGTAGTAGTAAGACGGAAAGAAGGAGATGGAGATAGAATAAACGAAGACGAAGTAATAGAGGCAATAAAAAAGGTAAAATATGAGAATGTAGCAGAAGAAGATTGGATATAAGACAAAGAATGAGTGGGAAAAAAAATAAATGAAAGATTAATAGGAAAAATGGAGGAAATTTACGAAGAAAGGAGGAGCAGATTGAAAGTAAATGAAGAGAAGAGTGAGAAATTCGTTACAAGAAAAGGCTTGAGACAGGGGTCTCTAGCCTATTGCAATATATACAGGAGTTTTGGATGAAAAAATGAGAGGACAACAGATAGGAAGGATAGTAGTAAGAAAGGTGAAGGTGTGATTGTTGGCGTATGAGGATGATATAGTGTTAGTGGTTAAAGAAGCAAGGAAAATGAAGGTGATGATGAAGACGCTAGAAAAATATATGAAAAAAAAAGAAATGGAAGTAAATACGAAGAAAACAAACATAATAGGATTTAGAAAAGGAGAGGAGAAAAGAAAAAGAGAGGAGTGGAAATAAAGAGAAGAGAAAGTGCAGCAGGTGAAGGAATTTACATGCCTAGGGTACACGAAGAAGCAGGATAATAAGAAGGAGGAACATTTAAAAAAAAGAGTAAGAAAAGCAAACAGGTTAATAGGACAAGTGTAAAGTGTGGGGTAAAGGTTGTTTGGGGTTGACATAGAAAAAACAGAAAGTGTTGTTGTAAGAGAAAAGAGGAATATAAAAAAGAGCTGGAGGAACATACAAAAATGTTAGAAAATGAAGGAGACATATGGAGCTTTTTGAATAAAGAAAAGAAAATTGGTAAAAAGGGGGGGATACAAATTGATATGAAAAAATGGAGGAAACATTGCGTAAAGGTCTTAGAGGAGGAAGAAGAAAGGAAGGGTGAATTCGAAATAGAAAGGATACTAATGAAAGAGAGCAGTACAACTATACAGAAAGAAGAAATAAAAAAAGCATTAAGAAGAATAAAAAAAGGAAAGACAAAATAGACGGATGGGACACACAGAGAACAATGGAAATATACAAGAGAGACAACGAAAGAAAGAATAGGGAATATTTTAAATAAGATATGGTCAGGTGAAAGGTTTCCGGATAATTGAAAAGAAGCAATAATATGCCCAGTTTACACAGGAGGAGATAGAAGAGAGGTAAAAAACTATAGAGGCATAAGTGTGGCAAATGTGGGATATAAGATATTTATGACAATTTTGCAAAAAAAGACTAGAAAAAGTAATGGAGGAAACGAAAATCTTACCAGACTGGCAGACAGGATTTAGAAGAAGGAGAATAGAATTAGATAATGTAGACATATTGAAACAGATCAAAGAATTTGAAGTGAAGAGATATCTGCATATAAAAGCATCGTTTGATAATGTAAATAAGAGTAAATTATGGAATATATTAGAAAAGAAACAGATACAGGAAGAACTAGTAAGGATATAATACAGTGGGGAAAAACAAAAATAAAAGTAGTAACGGTTTATAGCAGTAGAATGAAAGAGACAAGGAAAAACATAGAAGAGATGATAGAAGAGAGGAAAGAGGAATTGATAATAGTAGGAGGGGACTTCAACGCAAGAATGGGGGAAGAGGGGGGAATACAAGAAAGAAAAGGGACGGAAAAGAGACAAACAAAGGACAAGGTGATAAATAAAGAGGGAGAAGAACTGCTGGAATTGTGCAACGAAAAAGGGTGGGAAAAAATTGAACGGGAACAGAGAAGAAGATGGAAAGGGGGAATTTACGTACATAGGAGGAAGGGGAGAATCAATAATACATTTTGTAATGACAAATGAAGAGGCCGCAGAAAAGGTAAAGACATTTAAGGTGGGAGAAAGAGTAGAGTCAGACCATCAACCACTGGAATTGACAATGGAAGGAAGAGAAAGAGAAGAGAAAGAGGAAGAGGAAGAAGTACATAACTAAAAAAAGGCAGAAGAGGGTATAAAAAAATATAAAGAGAGAATAGGGAAAACGGTATGGATAGGGAAGGAATTACAAGAAAGTGTAGAGAAAATGAGAGAGATGATGGAGAAAGCAACAGAGAGAGTCAGATTTAGAAAATGGAAGCGGGAGAAAACAGGATGGAAGAAATGGTGGGATAAGGAATGCAAGGAAGCAAAGAAAAATGCAAGAAGAGCATTAAGACAGTGGAAAAAAGGGAGGAAAGAAAAAGAAGAATACAAAGAAGCAGTAAATATAAAAAAAAACATGCGACAGAAAGAAGGAAGAAACCAAAAAGAAACAAGAGGAGCAGATCAAAGGAATAAAAACGGAAGATGTATGGAAGTACCTAATGAAACAGAGGGAAAAAACATGACGACAAAGGGAATAAAAATTAAAGAATGGGAGATATATTTCCGGAACCTGTTGGGAGGGGAAGAACAAAAGCAGAAAAAAGGAAAAAGAAAAGACGAGGTAGTAAGACAGGAAGGAGATAGGGATAGAATAAGTGAAGAAGAAGTAATAGAGGCGATAAAGAATATAAAAAAAGGAAAGGCGACAGGAGAAGATGGGATACAAGGAGAAGAGTGGATATACGGGGGAGAAAGTGTAGCAAAAAGGATGACGGAAATACTAAACAAAATATGGAAAGGGGAAGGATTTCCAGAGAGATGGAGAGAGGGAATAATATGCCCAATCCATAAAAAAGGCGAAAAAAATAAAGTCAAGAATTATAGAGGGGTAACATTATTGAGCACGGCATACAAATTGTACGCGACAATACTGCAAGAAAGACTACAGAAGGAAATAGAGGAAAAACGTTTGGTACCAGACGGACAAGCGGGATTCAGAAAAGGAAGAAGGGCGATAGACAACATATATATACTGAAACACTTAGCAAATAAAAAACTAGAAAAAAAAAGAGGGAAAATTGTGGCACTATTCGTAGATCTAAAAGCTGCTTTTGACAAAGTGAATAGGGAAAAGCTGTGGGAATATATGAAAAGAAAAAAAATCAATGAAAGATTAATACAAAGAATAGAGGAAATTTACGAAGAAACGAGGAGCAGGGTTAAATTGAATGGGGAAGAGAGCGAGAAATTTATCACAAAGAGAGGGTTGAGGCAGAGATGTCCACTGAGCCCAAGCCTGTTCTCAGTATATACGGGGGATCTGGAAGAGACAATGAGAGGACAACAGACAGGAGGGATAGTGGTAGGGAAAGCTAAGGTATGGTCGTTGGCGTATGCGGATGACATAGTGCTGGTGGCTAAGGAGGAAAAGGAAATGAAAGAGATGATAAAAACGCTAGAAAAATATATAAAAAAAAAAGAAATGGAAGTAAACACGGAGAAAACAAAGATAATGATATTTAGAAAAGGAGGGGGGAAAAGAAAGAGAGAAGAGTGGATATGGAGTGATGAGAAAGTGCAACAAGTGAAGGAATTTACATACCTGGGCTACACGATGAAGCAGGATAATAAAGAGGGAGAACACATAAAGGAAAGGGTGAAGAAAGGAAACAGGTTAATAGGACAAGTCTGGGGTGTAGGGGAAAGAGTATTTAAGATGGATATAAAAAAAAGAAAGTTGTTGTTTGAAAAATTAATAAAGGGGGTGGTAATGTATGGAGCGGAAATATGAGGCTGGAAGAAGCGGAGGGAAGTAGAGGGGCTACACGAAAAATACTGGAGATGGGTGTTAGGATTGGACAGGGATACACCGGGGTATATTGTGAGAGAGGAAGTACAGATAGAAAAAATAAGGGTAGAGACAGGAAAAAGAGCAATAAAATACGAGGAAGAAATGAGGGAAAGAACAGATTGCAAAATACTGCAAGAATGTTGGAAAGAGATAAAGGGAGGGAAAGTGAAGTACGGGCAGGAGGGCAGAGAAGAGTATTACAAAAGAAACGGGTACAAGTGAGTGAAGAAGTGGAGAAATTAAGAGAAGAGGGAGTAGGGATAAGGGAAGAAATAATAAGGAGAGATAGAGACATCGAAAAACAAGAAAGATGGACAAAGAAAAAAGAGGGCAGATATAATAGGAATTATAAAGATATCAAGGGTGAAGGAGTACCGGAATATTTAAAAGATAGAGAGATTAAAAGCAACAAAAAGAAAAAAATGGTAGCAAGGTTCAAATGTGGCAACGAGGAGTTAGGGAACAAATATTGGAAAGAAGAACCAGAAAAGATGTGCAGGCTATGTGGAGACGAAACGGAAGACCTTAACCACATAAGACAGAAATGCAGGGAACTAAGAGAAGAGGTGATGAAAATAGAGGAAATCTTAGATGAAAACGGAAAAGGATCGGAATGGATGGAGGAAGTATGGAGCAGGAGGAAAAAGTTAAGGGGAAAGAAGGGATAAGAAAATGTATTTAAAAAAAAAAGGAAATAGAATGTAAATGTAAATATGTAGTATAGCACGATCAAATTTGTAAGTTAATAATAAAGTTAAACTTAGATATATATATATAGTAAGGAATACAGAAGAAATATATAAAACAAAGTGCAAAGTAAGAATAGATGAAAAGTTAAGTGTAGCCTTTTAGACAAATAAAGATTAAAGCAGGGGTCATACTTTATTTGCAGTATATTTAGAGGATTTAGAGAAAGAGTTGATGGGGCAACAGAGTGGAAGAATAGTAATGGGGGAGTAAAAATTGTGGGTTTTAACGTATGCGTATAGCGAAGAAAGAGATATGAAAGAGATGATAAAGACAGTGAAAAAGTATCTAGAAAAAAAGTGTTTGTGTAAATGTGGGAAAAAACAAAGATAATAGTGTTTCAAAAAAAGTGGGGGGTAAAAAAAGAGTACAATGGAAGTGGAGAGACAAGGTAACAGAAAGTGTAAATAAAGTCACTTATTTTGGGTTATCTAATCAGATATAACATTAAAGATGAGGCTCATATAAAGTGGTTGGAAAGAAATGTAACAAAATAGTAGGTCAGGTGGTCCCAGCAAACACAAGGTAGCTTAATTTAGTAGTTTATTGGGTATTGAAAAGTCATTCATAAGTAATTTAATTTTTTTCGTAATTTAAGAGTAGTCTAAGGTGACGTTTAGCAGTAATTTAAATGGTTACTAGTTTAAAAGTAGTATACGAAGTAGTTTAGGAGTATTTCAGTATTGTGGTAGCATAAAAGTAATTTAGTTAGTAACTTAATAGTAATTAAAAAATTAAACATTGTAGTTTAATGATAATTGAGTCACCATTATACTACCCGGTAATTAGAAGGTAATTAAGGAGTAATGTAATGGTGGGTAGCTTAAAAATAGTTTAACCAGTAACTTAAGAGTAATTAAAAAATTGAACGTTGTAGTTTACCGGTAATTGAGTTACCATTATACTACCCAGCAATTCAAAAGTAATTTAGGAGTAATGTAATGATTGGTAGCTTGAATAGTTTACTCAGTAACTTAGTAGTAATTCCAGAATTAGATTTAGGAGTTTAATGGTAATTGAATGTCCGTTAAAATACAAGGTAAATTAATAGTCAGTTGCTATATAATTGTAAGGCTAAATTATTTTAAAAATAGCCGCTATATTTGCCAAACAGTTAGGTCTGCTATCAAACAATTGCTTGAAGAATGCATAGAAAGAAGGAAAGTGGCAATTATTATCGACAACTAAAAAGATTTCGTACAGTTTACGAAAATACTAATATTGGAAAGTCAAGATCAAGATCTAGTAACGCAATATAAATACAAAACAAAAGTAAATATTATAACTTATGATACAAGAATATCAATATTGCATGAAATTATGTACCTGCCGTATCCAAAAATATTCGGATTATATAAACCACTTCAAGCAACTAAGACATGAATTATCCTGATTACAGAATAACAAAAACAGCAAGAGTATAATTAATACGTAGCGATGCAAATGTACATATAGGACTAATTCATCATCAGTCTGATTATCATGTGAAATATTTCATGGTTTACGTTGAAAGTATTAAATTACTAATAAGTTACTCGATTTTGTATTCAACATATATAACGTGTAGTTAGCATTTATAGTATTAGGTCAGGTAGAGTAGTGGTTAACACGTTTATATTGCAAGGGATTTTTCTGATGTTCGTGGGATCAAACCCCAGGTAAGTACTTAAATTAAATTTTCTAATTTAAAAAAAAATCCCACAATTTATCAATCATGTGCGTCAAATTCTGTAAACGAAATAAATAAAAAAATACAGAAACAAGTAATTAACTAAAAAACCTATTTTTTTAAATGTGTTAGTGGTTTTAATAGTAATTTAATAGTTTTGCTAGTAGTTTAAAACAGTAGTTTAACAGTAATTCAATAGTAATATAACAACAGTATTTTAATGGTAGCTTATTAGTAATTTAGAAGTCAATGAATTTTTGGTAGTTTAAGTGGTTGCTTAATGGCGCCCTTTTTACTGTTTAAATGACTACTTAAATTATCGTAATTTAATGGCAATTCAACAGTAATTTAAGTCCATCTGTGTTTGCTGGGGTGGGGTATAAGAGAGAGGAGGTTTGGGAAGCAAATAGAAGCAAGAAGATGGTTGTTTAACAAATTAATAGAGAGTGTGATGCGGGGCGGAAATATGGGAGTGGATGAAATAAGAAAAATTAGAGATAGTACAAGAAAAATACTGGAAATGGAAGTTAGGATTAGAAAGTAAGACGCCAGGGTACATACATAGTAGAAGAGGAACTGAAGGCGAGAAAAAGAGCAACGTGTTACGAAGAACAAATGAAAGAAAGAGAAGAATGTAAATTGCTTTAAATGTGCTGAAGAGAGATAAAGAATGGAAAAATTAAATATGTACAAGAAGAAAGGAAAAGTATTATGAAAGAGTTAGATATGCGAGAGAAGAGGTAAAGAAAATAAGCGAGACAGGAAGCGAAATAAAAGATGAGATAATAAGAAGAGATAAGGATACACAGAGACAAGAGTAAAAAGTAAAAAGAATAAAAAAAGGTAAAAGAAGGTTGAGATTAAAAAGAATTGTAGCAAGGTTTGGATGCGGGAATGAAGAGCAAAAGAATGAGTAATGAAATGAAAATAAAGATAGGAGATGTAGACTATGTAGGGAAAGGTGGAAAAATATAGAGCACTTGGTAAAGGAATGCATAGAACTAAGAGAAGAGGAGAGAAGAAGTTTGGAGATCTTTGTAGGAGGAGAAGGAGTGGGATAGATGCAAGAAGTATTAAAAAGGAGAAAATATAGAGAATTGATTATTGGTGGAGGGTTTAGGAAAAAAAAATTTTTACGACAAATAAAGGCTATCAACAGGTCCGTAATTTTCGATCTATGACTCAAAATTTTGATTTTTTGTAAGTGTTTCTTGGAACTTTTATTTTGACACCTCCTGTTTGTATCAGTGCTATACTACTCTTTTTTAACCAATAAACATTAATTTGTTTTTTTTTAACATCGGATTTTGTTATCAGTCGGTTATTGTTATCAAAACCCCTAAACCCCAATGTGATTCTATTAAGCGGAGTACATTGTATATACAAGTTTCTTTAGTAATTGGTAATGTTGTCTTGTCATCATTCTATGCAATTACAATTCGTTTTTGTGTAATTTAAAGTACGTTTTTGTATTGTTTGAAGATTGGTTGCATAATTTAATTTATAAGCACGTCAAAAAGGAGCGAAGTGTGAAGGTTGACTGTTAATTTGTCGTAAATTAAATTTAATTGGAACGTTATTTTTGATACCATCAAAATAGCGGAACAGATTTTATATTTTATTATTGCAAGGATCTCCTCAATTCTTATTGTCAATTTCTATACTAATTATTGTTTCAGATGAGATCAAGAAGATGCCAGAAGAATGATGAGTTTAAAAACAGCAATATAAGAATTGGAATGTTACATTTATCTCCCTAAGTAATGTAACATTGAAATATGCAAAATTAATAGAAATTGATTTGTTAAATACACTATATAATCAAAATGTGGACAATATAATTGATAAAGGTCAATTGCAATGCGAGATGAACCAGAAACAAAGATTAACAGTGTTTCTGGAGCATTTCTCATAGTTGTGCAACGTTACAAAATCAATTTTTTTTAATCTTATCAGTATAGTTAATTATAACGCACTTAATGAACTTTTGTCACTGAGTGTAAGTAAAAGTAGAACTGACCAAATGTGTGCGAAAGAGAATGACCCGAAAGATTAGTGTATCTTCGAATGTATCATCGATTAACCAAGAAAAAATTGAGTAAGTCTTTTGAGCGACACTATCAATTTGCTTATTCTGCAATATTACAATGATGTAATGTAATCATTTTTCGGTTACAAAATATTATGAAATTTTTATAGAAGTTTTATTAACATTGTGCAATAGCTATTATATGTAATTTAAAATAAAATCAAAATTCTCTCGTCTCCAAAAAAAAATTCCAAAAACTATCATCACAAGTGTCTATAATTTTTTTCTGCATTTTCGATGATTTTAAAAATGTCGTTTATTTTCGTGATGATTTACAAAAAAATTAAAACTCTTAAAATCAAATATTGACTTTGAGTCACTTATTCACTGAGTCACATTTCCTTTAACGGTCTCGCATGCGAGTTCGAAATTGATACCTATAGTTTAGTATCTTCTGTCTGTGGCGGCAGAGTAGCTAAGCAACTGTTTTAGACAGTACTAAGATGAGAACGTCTTCTGGGTTTGGACCATGTCATTGTTGTAACCGAAGTTGCCAACGTTTCGCTCACTTTCGTAAGAAGCTTCATTAGGGCGTGAGAGAAATCAAAAAACTCAAACCAGCAACCAAAATCTTACTAAGAACCTCTCAACAATCCGGTAATCAACTTGTGATCCAAGCCAGATTTTAAATTCTAAAAACGCAAGAAAAAAACGATAAAACTGAAAAAGCAAACGACAGTCTAATAAAGAATCACTACAGAGTTAGGTAATCTTCGTATATAAAGAAGAAGCATCGCTACAGTTGGTTAAGCTCGACTGTGATTGGATTACGGTCGAAAGAAGGCGTGTTTTCGATAATGGGGTAATGATCGGGAACCAAAGAGGGGATAGTTCAAAACCAAGATCACGATTAAAGTTATTGGGGTGTTTCATGATTTCTATGCTCTCTTGGATTTTCTTATTATATACTTTATCTTTATTTGCCTACATACGTGTTGCAAAGTGATCCGTGTTTCTCCTATTTACAATTTTATATTTGCATTCCTTTTACATTTATTTACACTTTTTTCATTTTTTTTGCCTCTTCTCCTCTTAGCTGTTTCCTCCTTCTCCATACTACTTCCATCCACTCCGCCCCTTTTCCGTTTTCTTCTAAGATTTCCTCTATTTTCTTAACCTCTTCTCTTAACTACCTGCATTCATTCCTCATGTGTTTAAGGTCCTCCGTCTCTTCTCCACAAAGTCTGCACATCCTGTTTTCCTCTTTTTTCCAGTATTTATTTCCGAACTCTTCGTTCACACATCCGAACCTTGCTATCATTATTTTCTTCTTGCTTTTGTTTCCTTCCCCTTGTAGACATTCTGGAACTTCTTCTTCCATCCACTCCGCCCCTTTTCCGTTTTCTTCTAAGATTTCCTCTATTTTCTTAACCTCTTTTCTTAACTACCTGCATTCATTCCTCATGTGTTTAAGGTCCCCCGTCTCTTCTCCACAACGTCTGCACATTCTGTTTTCCTCTTTTTTCCAGTATTTATTTCCGAACTCTTCGTTCACACATCTGAACCTTGTTATCATTATTTTCTTCTTGCTTTTGTTTCCTTCCTCTTGTAGACATTCTGGAACTTCTTCTCCCTTGATATTCTTATAATTCACATTGTATCTAGCCTCTTATCTTTGTCCGTCTTTCCTGCTTTTCTCTGTTCTTATCTCTCTTTATTATTTTCTCTCTTACCCCTACTCCTTCTTCTTTTAATCTCTCTACTTCTTTTCTCGCGTACCCGTTTCTTTTATAATATTCATTCTGTCCGTGCTTCATTCTTCCTTCCTTTATCTCATTCCAACATTCCTGTAATATTTTGCATTCGGTTCTTTCCCTCAGTTTTTCGTCGTATTTTATAGCCCTTTTTCCTGTCTTTACTTTTATTTTTTCTGCATGCATTTCTTCTCTTATAATATACCCCGGTGTTTCTCTGTCTGTTTTACTCATTTTCAATGTTTTACTTATCTCTCTTCTACCTCTTTATACTCCTTCCACTTCCATACGTCAGCCCCATATATTCCGCTCTTTTTCTTTTCCCCACTCCTTTTCTAAATCATATTATGTTTGTTTTCTTCGTATTTACTTCCATTTCTTTTTTTTTTGTGTATTTTTCTAGCGTCTTCATCACCACCTTCATTTTCTTTGCTTCTTTAACCACTAACATTATATCATCCTCATACGCCAACGATCGCACCTTCACCTTTCTTACTACTATCTTTCCCATCTGTTGTCCTCTCACTTTTTCATCCAAATCTCCTGTATATACTGCAATAAGCTAGCGACCCCTGTCTCAAGCCTCTTCTTGTAACGAATTTCTCACTCTTCTCTTCATTTACTTTCAACCTGCTTCTCATTTCTTTGTAAATTTCCTCCAGTTGTCCTATTAATCTTTTATTTTTTTCTCCACTCACTCTTTGTCTTGTATCCACACTTCTCCTGCCACTTTCTCTTATTTTACCTTTTTTATTGCCTCTATTACTTCGTATTCGTTTATTCTATCTCTATCTCTTTCTTTCCGTCTTACTACTACTTCTTTTCTTTGCCTTTCTTCTCCTTTCTGATTTGGTTGTTCCCCCATCTTCCCAGCAGGCTCCTGTCACTCGTCTTTTTCTTAGGTATTTCCATACAGTTTCTTCCGTTTTCATTTTTTAATCTTATCCTCTTGTTTCTTTTTGTTTTGTTCCTTCTTTCACTAGGATGTTTTCTTATAAATTTGTACTGATTTTTTATATCCTTCCTCCTTGCATTCTCTATCTCACTGTTTCTTCTGTTCTGTTTTCTCCCTCTTCCACTTTCTAAATCTGACTTTTTATGTTGCTTTCTCTATCATCTTTCTCATTTTCTTTACACTCTCTTGTAATCCCTTCCCTACCTATACCGTTTTCCCTATTCTTTCTTTGTATCGTTTTATACGCTCTGCTGTCTACTTTTTTTTGTTATGTATTCCTTATCCTTTTCTCTCTCTTCTCTTTCTCTTATTTCCATTGTTAATTCTAGTGGTTAGTGATCTGACTCCACTTTTTCTCCCACCTTAAATGTCTTCACCTTTTCTTCAGTTTCTTCATTTGTCATTACAAAATTTAGTATTGATTCTCCCCTTCCTCTTATGTACGTTTACTCTTCCATTCCTCTTTCTTTTCTGTTTCCATTCATTATTTCCCACCCCCTTTTATTTCTGTTTTTCCCTACTGTATGTTCCTTTCTAGAATTCCTCTTCTCTGTTACATTTTCTCTTTCTTTTCTTGGCTATTATTTTCTTATTCCCGTTATTATACCTTCCTTTGCTCTCCTTTTACTCTTCTCTCTTTGTGCACCTACTTAAATTCCCCTGGAAACTCTTTTTCCTACCACCTTCAATTCTTTTTCTTCCATCTATGTCTCCTATAATCGCACTAGATCCTGTTACCTGATGTACTCCCAAAAATCCTGTTCCTTGTTCTTTATTCCCGCTACGTTCCAAAACAATACTCTCATCTCTCCCTGTGCTTTTTCTTTTCTTTCCTTTATTGCTTTTTCTTAGTCTTTTTTTTTCATTACTCATTATTCTTTTTTTAGCCATTTCGTCTTCATTCTTTCCTTTTTCGCTGCCCCTTCTTCTCTCTTTAGTTTTTTGTCTTTTGACTACCTATTTTCTCTCCCCTTTCTCTGCTCAGCTCCCTGTCTTTGTCACCTTTTTAACTTCTACTTTAACGTTTAATTTTTCTTCTAGCATCAATACTAATTCTTTTTGTGGTATTTTACTTCTCCACCCCTTTATTACAATATTTTTCTTTTTTTTGCATCTCTCCTCATCTTCCGATTTTTTCTCCTGTTTTTCTATTCTCTCTATCTGTTCCTCTTTTTCTTTCTCCCACACTCACTTTTCGTGGTGGATTGTCAAATGTGTAAAAGCGCGATTTTTATTCTTCTTCTGGTAACGTCTTGTACAACACACGGACTTCCGTTTTGGCAGTATCTGTGCTCAACTCAACTCAATATTTGATCATCAAGTTGTTTCACGCGATTCCACGTGACAATGCAAACGGATTTGTGTCCGACTAAAAGCTTATTTGGAGTATATGCTTACATAACTTCTTTTTGTATTAATGGTTTAAATTAATTCTTTAGCGGGTCACCATCCCTCCATGACCCTTATCGTTGGCGCTGATAAGACACCTCTGATTTTTGGAAAGTTTCCATTACGTCACGTCGCTGAAGTCCAGGGGTTGAATACCATTTTATTGGAAAAAATATGTACACAAGTTAATTAGAGAGTATAAATTAAAGACAGGATTTAATTGTGATAACGTCGTATGTACGTTTGTGTGTCAAATTTCATATTACGTATTATTTATGTACTGTCTTCGTCTTCTTCAACTACTTTTGTGATAAAATAAATATATAGTCTGTGTTAACACTTCTGTCGTGTTATTTGTTTTTTTCCTGCTGCGGGTAGAATTAAACGATATCTCCTCAGTTAGCATCACAAAGCCTGCGACTCACTCTCCGGGAGCAACTGTATTAGCCGTCGCTAATTTTTTGTTACACGAAAACCAGCGTAACAACTTCTTTGATTTATTGCCTTGTTACTTGCATGTTTTTTCCATCTGCTTTATCATCTCTCTCATTAATTTGTTTAATTCTTCCATTTTTTTCTGTTTTTTACTCTTTCTAATTATTGAGCTGCTTTCTTCGTTTACTTCCGTTATCTTCTTAATGTCCGGTAGTCTTATTGTTTTCTTCCCTTTACCATCTATTTGTTGTCTGTCCCTTTCTTCTTCCTCTCTTTTAATCATTCTTTTTTCTCTTTTATTCCTCCGTACTTTTTTTCTTTCTTTTCGTGTCTAACTCGTCGCACTTGTAGTGGTTTCGGTTTAGTTTCGTATTAAATGTAATAATTTCTATTTTTTATTACGGGCCTTCCAGATTGTACTGTTTATTCACGTTAATCTAACTTGTTTGTCACAGTTTTATAGTTTTCCATCATGGTTTTACACTTTCCACTTAATTGTTTATTCTTTCTTTCCCTTACACCTTTCCTCCGTTACCTATCCCTTTCTCTCTCTTTTTGCCCTCTTACTACGACTACTGACTCCAGTTCCTTCTCTTACTAACTTCTCCAACTTCTACACTTGCTTTTTACTTTGACGTAAAATACGACCTTCTATGTTCAAAGGTACCGCACGAATCGGATTTTTTTATTGAAGAATTGAGATTTTGCAATTACCGAAACGTTCTCAAAATTTATATTGTGACCTGCAGTAAATTGATGTTCAGCAACCACAGACTTAGAAATATGCTTTTTTCTTATATAACGATCATGTTTTGAAATGCGTGTAATGACGGAACGACCGGTTTCACCAATGTAGACTAAACCACATAAACAAGGAATTTGGTATACATCTTAAAATGAAAATGTAGAAAATTTGTCCGTAAACTTTTAGGTTCTGAACAGCAATTGGTATGCATTCATTCTATATCTGACTAAAATATTTTCTCTCTTCCCTTTCTTTTTCTATTCTTACAATTATCTTTTTCCGTCTTTCCTTTTCGCTATCTTTCCTACTTTTCGTTTCTTTATCCTTGGGCGTAGAGCTTTACTTTACTATGTGGTAACTATTTACTTCGGGACAGACCGAAGTGCGTTTAGTCGACCATCTTGAGATTCTTGGGCGGTTGGTTGGGTATTGAAGGGTTGGTCACTCTCTTTCGTTTCTTCTACGAAGAGAAGAACGAAACAGACACTTACATGTTGTGTTATCTTTCTCCGTCTACTTTTTTCTTTCTTATTTTTAATTTTTTTCTCTATTGGTGCTTAGACTCGCTTTTTTTTCTTGGTACCTTTGTTTTTTAGTGTTTACTGCAACATTGCGTTTTCTGTTTTTCTTTTCTTTCTAACTTTCTTCTTTCTTTTGCTTGTTTAGATTTTGTTAATTTTTGATTTTGTTGTGCTTGGGATGGACTACAAAGTCGTTTTCTGTGCTTCCGTTTAGTTGTTGGCTACTGTTGGAATATTTCGTCTCTTTGGGTTTCTTTTGTTTTAGAGTTATTCTAAGCGGCTTTCGGGTTCTTAAGTGACATCTCAACGCAAAGAACAAAGACTAACGAGGTTTGATTACCAAGTAAAGTTTCTTTTCTTTCTTATTTTCTCTACCTCTTCTTTCTTTTGGTTTTGTTTGGGTTATGTGGGTTGGATTTTATTTTGTTTAGTACACTAAGGTAATGTTTTCATTCCATCCGTTGACGACTTTTTGTCCTAACATAGTTCTTCTTCTTCTTAATTTTTCTCCGCATACCCACATTCAACTTCCGATCTATACTTGAGTTACTTCTTTCTACTTCTTTAGTTTCTTAGTTTTGGGGGTTATATTTATGGTGGATTTTTTATTACTGGGGGTTTGGGTTTCATTGGGTTTTTATGGCTTTTGAGTTCTTGGCGCTTGCCAAAACTTTTTACTTCCTACTCTTATCGTCGTGGGCTTGTTGACTCTTGCCTCGTTTTCTGTTGCTTAGACATTTCCGCTTCAGGCGAGTGTTGCAAAGGATGTCTGAGATCTTTTGAAACTTTTAATAAAATTGTTGAAGTTTATTATTGTCTTAAAATGAAGCCATGCTTTGCTAAATATGTCAGAAAATGCGATGCATGTCAGTTGTTATGTTAAAAATGCTTTAATATAATGTTTGTCCCATGTATAAAATTTATTCTTGATACGCCCACTTTTCGTTGTTGAGTAGGGACAGAATGTCAAATTTTAAAACAGGATTTCATTTCTTCCGGTCAAGTTCGAAAACGTCATTTAGTGCCTAACAAGGCTTTCATTGTTAAGTGTTTCTCGCACACTTATGTGAGTATGAATTAGAAAATTTAGAGCGATCTGAGCAAAAATTTTTATTTGGAGTAAGCACTTATTTCTTGTATTGTGGTTTAATTTGTCTGTAGCAGGTTTCCATACCCCCACACGTTTTTATTGTTTTTGGAGATTATAAGCAGATGTTATAATTAGGAAAATTTCTATGATGACGTCATGTTGCTGTAGCTAACACTATCTACACCTTCAAGTGGTTGGATGCAATTATTATACGTATTGGAAGAAACTTTTACCAAAAATTACAAAATTAATTTGAGGGAAATTTTAGGCAGTAGCTTATTTTCAGTGATTGTATGAATAAAAGAAGTTTACTTGTGTTAACGCCGTATGTAGGTTGTTGGGTTTTAGGTTCTATTTCAGCTGTGGGTGTTCCTCTCTAGTCTTTTATCCTTTTGGCACCTTTTTTAATTTATTTTATAATTTAACACCACGAAACTTACGACTCAAATCGCAAGATCACGTAACACAATCGTGTAAAATTTCTTCGGTGTCGTCTTAGCTTTCTGGGGAACCAAAAAAAGTCAGCATCTATCTCAACTTATCTTGATCGATTTGATTAATTCGTTTTAAGAAAACTGTCATGTCATTGGTTATTAGTTTTGTGCTAATCAACAGTATAAGAGAAGTTTAGAATTAACCGTAATCTGGAGTTTAAGGCTTAATTGAAAAACCGACTCTCAAGGTTATACGTCTATTTCGGTTGTGATTGGTTCACAGAGTTTGTTTAACCTCTTAGAAAAGCAACAGCTTCTTCAACTGTTAAATTCTTAGAGTTTTTTAATGTTTGGAGTACCACAAATCATCATGTGTAACAATTGACTTCAAAAAGTAATTTCGTGTAAATAAAAATTTTGTCGTTTAATCGTAACTAAATTAAATTATTTTGTACTTTCTAGTACATTTTTTTGAAATCGTTTTTTTTTAAATTTCTTAATTAGCTTTGAAGTTTTGTTTTGTTTTTTTAAAAATTTGATTATTTTAGAGACATAATTTATAAACAAACAAAGAACAATTCCATGTAGCTTTCTTTTTGATCCGTTTTCGGTTATTTAAACATCGATCCAAGGTCACATTACGTCAGACATTGCTGAATATTGCACAACAAATTTTTCATCGATTTTGGCTGGAACAAACATAGAATGACTAACTTTTTCTTCAAATTTCATTCATAAAATCAGTTCTTGGAACTTTACTATCAGTACGTTGCACTATAGAAGTGGAATTATAATATCCACGAACTATTGATTACAAGAACATATTAACGAAGTCTGTACACGATAGTACTATAACAATAAATATAAATAATATTTAATTTATCGCAATAAAAAAACAACGTATCCTGTTTTTTTGATTTCATAATAAATCGACAGTCGTCGAAAAGCAGTACGCGGCGCGGTTAATAAAGTTTGTGCAATTTCACATTATTTTAGCAAAATTACTAATTTTAGTCGACCCGGTCGACGCACATTTACATTAATGATACTAAAATTAGTGCATCGGTTCAAGTCAATTAAAGGTCAAGGTGAACATGGAAAACCAAAAATACGAATATTCAAAACTTCCTATCAAGTAAGTAATTTTTCTTGCCTAAATCACAGTAATGATAATTTAGAATTGTTATCACTGCTAAGTGTCTGCTTACAATTGTTTTAGCAACTATTTTCTCCTTCTACTATTATATACCCATTTTTGTGTTAACAAAATCGGTCTTCTTATCGCTCAAAGTCATCTTCAAATAAAACAATTTTTATTTTTTTGTTTGTTTACTGTATATTTCCTAATTTGCAGCAAAATTTGAACAACAGATTGTATGGTAAAATTGGTTTTAATTCGGAGCTATACGTATACAGTATCCAAACACTCAAAACTTTGTTTATCGTTTATATTTTCGCCTTGAATGTTCTGTCAACTTCTTAAATTGCCTCAAATTTAAAAATTTTTAACGTTGGTTTTCTTGTAACAACAAAAAAAAGACAACGGCTAGCACAGTTTTCCTGGAGAGAGAATCACAGGCTTTGTGATGCTGAAATCTTAGAAAAACGCCAAGATTAGGGAGATATCGTCTAACTATACCCGTAGCTGGAAAAGAACAAATAACACGACATAAGTAATAACACAGGACGTATATTTATTTTATCACAGGCAATAACTCCAAAAAGGACGAAGAAGGTACATAATTATAAATTTTCCAAACGTTAATACATAGGTCGAATCAAATATAAGTTGCGCCCTATACTGGGCAACACGGCGTACAATAAACTGATGTCGGTCCAAACTTTCACATACGAAGAAGGAATGAATTTATATTCGCAAATTTAAAATCGCAAAAGTATATAACAAAACAAATTAAACCTCTGAGACTCAATGCACACTGCATACGACTTTGTGAAGCACAAAATGATATTATTAATTGTGTTAACCCAACATGCACGTACGGTCAACAATCGACATGAACACCGAATCGTAAACTTTAAAATTGTAATACTCACAGTTAGGTTTTATCCAGTAGGGGATTAGCTAATTCCGTATTTCCATTACCTAAAACGTAATATTAAATCTAACACAAAACGTACATACGGCTAGCACAAATAAATTTAATTTTCAAATCATACAATCATGTGAGATAGCAAATGCGCAGCGTTTCCCTTCGACCTAACGTAATAATTTATGGTAGCAGCTTGTCTCACAAGAAATCCAATTTGAAGGTTTCCAACCTCTTGACGATGTAAATAGTAACGTTTTAATAAGGGGACGTCATGGAAATTTTCCTAAATATGCCACCTGATCGTTATTTTCACTGATAACGGTGAACGTGTAGAAATCCGTCCTATTCAGCTTCCTCCTAAGTAGCCACAAAATTAATTCGCATGTTTACGTGAAATAATCTAATGGTGAAAGCCTTGTTTGGCGTAAAAAATACAGAGCTTACAGAGCTCGTCTGTATTGCACCAGGTTTTACAGGAAGTAAATTCGTTTTGACAGCCGGCTACGAAAAAAAAGGTGGGGCATGTCGAGGGACAAATTTTATACTTGAAAAAATTTTTATACCATAATATTGATCTACCAACTTTTTAACATAACAAATTCCCCCCCCAGCAACATAAAAACCTAGCAAGTGGAGACTAGATAAAGTCAAGAATAGAAATTTAGGCATACGCCAAGGACAGAACTCTGAAATCCAAAATCAACTTAAATACAATAACACCCAGCCCAAAAAGAAACGTTAAGGAAAGAGGTTTTCCCAATTTGCTAAGCATCACCAACCAGATGTGTGCAAAAGTCGCATGAAGCGGAATGATAATCCAAAGAACCAAAAACTCCAACCAACAGAAAAGAAGTATCAGAACTCGTTGAAAGTCGACATTAGCTACAAAGCAAGAGAACGACGCAGTAGACTTCAGCAATCCCAGA
Source organism: Aquatica leii (assembly GCA_035610365.1). Taxonomy (NCBI): domain Eukaryota; kingdom Metazoa; phylum Arthropoda; class Insecta; order Coleoptera; family Lampyridae; genus Aquatica; species Aquatica leii. The sequence continues at coordinate 16,185,496 of CM069438.1, forward strand.
GTCACAACCACAAAAAGAAAAAAGAGAAAGAAGTAAGAATCAATAAAGAAGAACAGGAAACTTTATTTGCCAATTGAGCATTGTGTCAGTGCTCGGTGTGTTAGAATGTCACATTGGAACGCAATGGCCGAAAAACGGATTAGAATATTCCAAGAGCAAAAGAAACCCAAAGAAGAAAATATTCGAACGGTGACTAACAACATCAAAAATGCCGACTAAGCGGAGGTACAGAGTACCAGAAGCGACGTTGCAGTCTATTCCAAGCTCTAAAACAAAAACCCACTAAACCTAATACAGCAAAAAAAAGTAAGTAAAAAAGAAAAATTAAAAGAAAAGATACATAGTTGCGTGAACACTAAAAAGTGGAAGTTACTAAAAAGAAAAAAAAAGAAAGAAAGAAAGTGTTCAAGCAACTAACCAAGATAAAAGGAAAAAAACAAAAGAAATAATTGTCTTAAAAGCGAACCTTCAAAAGCAAAAGAAATTTGAAAAAGAAAAAAAATTAAAAGTAAGGAAGACAAGAAAGGCAGAAAAGGGAGTGAGTGACCAGCCCTTCAATACCCAACCAACGGCCCATGAGGCGAACCACAAAAAGAATCTAAAAAAAAGAAAACTGGTTGGCACATAGAAAAGATAGATAGGCTCCAAAAAGAAAAAAATGAAAAGTAGAAAAGATAAGACATAGAAAAAGACGGAAAAAGATAAGACTCGATGTAAATGCCTGATTCGTTTGTCACTCCGTAGAAGAACGAAAAGAGAGACCACCCTACGGTGCCCATCCAACCGCCCAATATAAGGAAAAAAAGAGAATAGAAAAGATATCACAGTTAGTCATAGAACAAAAGCGTACCAATTGCTGTCCCAAATTGCAAAGTATACTTCAAGACTTTAATGCCGACGAGCGGAATAAAAAACTCAAGAAAACAAAAAAACCAAATCCAAAAGCAGAAGAGAGAATTCTATAGATGACGCACCCATCCAAAAAGGCCGACTAAGCGGATATAAATATAAACAGACGGAAAGGTAGTTTTTCCTAAAGTAAGAAGGAAAAGAAAGAAACCAAAAGAATTGTAGCAGAAACTTAACCAAAAAAAGAATATCGATGACATTAAAATGCGTGAAAGCAAATAGATAGCATCCGAACCACAACAAACGTATTCAAAGAAAAAACCACCAAAACCAAAAGAAAAGAACCAAAAAAATACCAAAGGTCGAAAGTCGAAAGCCCAAAAAGTGAACTAGCACTTACGACGTTTGCGACGCCGATGAAAAAGACGAGAACGATTGGAAGAAGGAGACAGCAAAGAATAAACAGAAGTGATTGACGGATTAGATGTAAAAGTAGTGGCTTTTACATTAAGAGAAACCGCACGATCTCTACGTAGACGCGTAGACTTTGTAGCGACACTAGTGTTGGCAAACTTCGTCTTACTTGGCAAAACGTGACGTGACCTAATAGGGTTGCTTCGTTGCGAGTTCGAACAAAAACAATAACGTATGAACTCGCCAACCTTAGGTCTCATATGAAGCCAATAGAAGTGACAGCGAAGAGCTTCTAAAGTGCGCCTAACACTGGGGTGATCACAACGAGATGTAATGTGGTGATCCTGCATAAGTTGTTTGCGCTGGTCCGAGGGTACAACTAACTTGGATCAGAAGAGGAAATGCGAATACGTTTACTAAAAAGATTTTTTACAACACACGAACGAGAGAAACGATGAGAAGAAGCAGTAACTTTAGATATCATATCTAAATACCAAGGATCAGTAGTAGGCCTAATAACCCTAGAAACTGAAAAGAAATTAGAATGAAGAGAACGAACAGTACGTACCTTAAGAACGCCAATGAACACAAGTATTCGAAGTAGATACAGAAGATGAAAGTGTAGAAGCATTAAAGGAGCAAGTAAAGAGACGGAAGCAGAAATCTTACTAGCAAAGACTACAGATGGCTCTTGAACTTGGGCACCAATCTCTGTTGTTGAGAAGTTGAATGAATCACGAGAATTGATGTTCGACTCCAAACGCTTGCCTAAAGATATTAATTGAGCAATAGATGTGATTTCAATAAACGCTAAAGGAAGTTGATAGAACGGCTTTAGATTTCGGCGAATGACCTTGAGCTGCATTTGCTCTGAGACCGGTTCTGCTAGCTGAAGAAAGAGGTATCGCCTGGTGGTAACGTAAGTACCGATGGTTTCGTCAGCTCTCATCGTACGACTGCAAATAGAATTCATCAAGCGCTCATCATAAGCCAAAGGTAAAAACTCCGACTTCAAAAGAGCAGCAACATCGTTCCACGATCGTAAAGAACCTCGGTTCGTCCACCACGAGATAAACACAACTTGTCAATACGAATAAGCAATTCTATAAGTAAAGAAGGATCTTCACCAGATACGTTACATTCCAATTTTCTAAATTAGTTTCTGAATCAGAGTCCGATGAAGTAAGAAGTTGTGGTTCTTCATTTGAAGAATACATAGTTAATACACTAAAATCACAATAAAAAACAGTAGCATCAAAATAGTAAATCAATAGCAGAAATCTGCTAACACACGTCTGACTAAAACTCAAATCAAAGCAAAGTACAAGTAGTATCACTAATAAGTAATCTAATAAGCCAAAAAAGGTTAACCGACGTAGTCGAAAACCACCAATATAACGTCGAACCGCAGCACTAAAAACAAAGAAGTAAATGTCAGCGAAGCAACTCCGACGTCAAGTCCCGCAACAAAACTCAAAGAAGCGAAGTAAAACTTCGAGTAAGTCGTACCTACTAAAGACAAAGAAATGGTAAAAGAATCAATAAAACTAGAAGCAATTATAATCGCACACACAAAAATTGAGCCCCATGTTGGGCGCCAAATTTGTTACGCTGGTTTTCTTGAAACAACAAAAAAGAGGGCAACGGCTAGCACAGTTTTCCCGGAGAAAGAGTCACGGGCTTTGTGATGCTAAATTATAACTGACATCTAAAAAAAGGCGCCAAGACGATGAAAGATTAAATTAGGGAGACATCGTCTAACTCTACCCGTAGCTGGAAAAAAACAAATAACACGACAGAAGTAATAACACAAAATATATATTTATTTTATCACAAGCAATAATTCCAAAAAGAACGAAGAAAGTACATAAGTATAAATTTTCCAAATGTTAATATATAGATCGAATCAAATATAAGTTGCGCCCTATGCTGGGCAACAAGCCGTACAATAAACTGATCTTGTCGGTCTAAACTTTTACAGACGAAGAAGGAATGAATTTATATTTGCAAATTTAAAATCGCAAAAGTACATAACAAAACAAATTAAGCTTCCGAGACTCAATGCGCACTGCATACGACTTTGTGAAGCACAAGATGATATTAATTCCAATTTTGAAGGTTTCTAACCACTTGACGATGTGAATAGTAACGTTTTAATAAGGGGACGTCATGGAAATTTTCCCAAATATGCCACCTGTTTGTTATCTTTACTGATAACGGTGAACGTGTAGAAATCCGCCTTACTCAGCTTCCCTCTAAGTAGCCACAAAATGAATTCGCATATTTAGGTGAAATAATCTAATGGTGAAAGCCTTGTTGGGCGTAAAACATACAGAGCTTACAGAGCTCGTCTGTATTGCACCAGGTCTTACAGGAAGTAAATTCGTTTGGACAGCCGGCTACGAAAAAAAAGGTGGGGCACGTCCAAGAACAAATTTTATACTTGAAAAAATTTGTACTCTAAAATTGATCTACCAACTTTTTAACATAACAAATTCCCCCCCAGCAACAAGAAGCTGAACGCGGCGCCGATTGATGTTTTGCTCGAATAATAATTTCAGACCAATACTTAGACGTCTGTTCCTTGAAACACGACTGTTTTGTAACCATAACGATTTTATTCCATATAAAGTTTTGTTAACGTTTGTGTGTTTGATACAAATTTCTATATGTGCCGTACATCTACCATCGGCAATTCTAGTAATACATGCTCTTCTCAAAGTTCCATCAAAACGGCGTTTAATTTACACAATTATATTATTTTAAAATATGGTTGCGTTTTATTAGTGCAAAATATTTAGAACACAATAATTATTATATTGCTATTTTTTTAAATTTATTTATTATTTCATCACCAGTGCAATCATAACTAATCACATAACGCGCATGTGATATCTGTACTCAACCACTAACACACGTGCACGCATAATTGCCTACATCACAGGCCTTTCAGTAGCACGAAACATACCACCCATCAAAATCAACATCAACCACCAACAAAAACTAACTTAAATAAAATTTCAAACTAACAACTAAATATAATACAATATTACTGCTAAGGCTGCGGACATAACTTTACTAAAGAGCGCTTAAACAGTCTTAAACGTTCAAGTCAATGGAATCTGAACTAAGACTACCAAGAGGTTGAGAACTGAGGACTGACTCTATTTGCACAAGTATGTTCAACTCTTCATAAGTGAGACTTTTATTCCCAATTACTCGCAAAGGATGGGTTTTAAAGGATTTGATCCCGCCTTCCCACAAGCCACCAAAATTAGAACGGAAGGAGGGTTGAAATGCTACTGAATGGCTTTAGTTTTTACTGCGAATTTGAATTGAGCAGTCAATGGGTTGTTGGCCTCGACGAAGTTGTGGGGCAAAACACACAAACAAACATAAATAAGGTTTGACGTGTTTTGAACCGCGTCGTTTTGAAATAATGATTGGAATAAGACCGCCATAATCTACTCGAACACAACTAAATGCATTTATTTGATTTACGCAAAGTGCGGGTTATTCTGCGATGGTGGGCACGAGTAGAGTGGATCGAGTCTTAAAGCACGATTGACAATGTAAAAAATGTAAGTGGACAAAGGAACCTTAAACGGTCATAAACTTTTGATTATGAATGAAAATAAATTTATATAAACGTGCTACTGTACACCTAAAATCTTTGAAATGACATCGGCTTCTGTATCAAACAATAAAGGGCTAGTTTGGCAATGTCCCGCCGGTAGCAAATCGGGTATCAATTGGTCATTAGCGGATATTTGCATAACTCCAAACAACTAGAATTAACCAATTCAATCAATTGGGCTTGAAATCTATTAACGAATTTAAGGTGTCGGTTCCACACGCAAAGTCATCTACGTACTAGTTGTCGATGATCGCTTGCAACGCGAGAGAAAATTCCTCCTTGCTTTGCTGAGCCAATTGCCACAACGTGCGAATGGCTAGAAGAGGAAAAGATGCAACACCATAAACTACTACGTTCAATTTGTTATGTTAAAAAGTTGGTAAGTTAAAATTTTTCAAGTATAAAAATTGTCCTCGACACGCCCACTTTTTGTTTGGTTTTTTCCATTAACGTCTTGTGCAACACAGACCTTTACGCCCAACAAGGCTTCCACCAATGAGTTGTTTCACGCAATTCCACGTAAATATGCAAATTAATTTTGTGTCTATCTAAGCGAAAGTTGGTTTGGGCGGATTTCCACGTTTCTTTTGTGGGAACATTATTGGTGGATCTTCTACTTTTATTTATTATTTTATTATTTATTGATAATTGTTAAGCCATTCGGCCTTACAATGGGTTACGTTACCCTTACATCTTTTCCCTTCTTATAATAATATAATACATATAATACGTACAGAAATTTATAAACTAAAATAACTTTCTCCCATAAATTATTCCAATCACCATCTTACTATTCTATTTCGTTAGATCTAACCCTCCCCTCTTATCCTTCTTTCCTTTACTGCTTTCATCCAATCCAATCCCTTCCCCTCCGCCCCAAGCAAAACCTTCCTCCCCCTCCTTTCTTCCCTTAGCTCGTCACACTCCTCACTCAAGTGCTCTATGTCCTTCCATCTCTCCCCACATAATCTACATCTCCTCATTACATCCTCCTTCCAATACTTATTTAAGTTCTCTTCATTTCCACATCTAAACCTGGCTATAAGTCGTTTCTCTCCTAAGCTTCTCCTCTGCATCAGATACTTAAGAACCCCCCTGGACACTATATTGCCATACCTTACATTATACTTTCCTTCCCTTATCTTTCCTTCCCTCTCTTGCATCTGCGAGTCTTCATCTCTTCGTATTATCTCCCCCGTATTTAACCTCCCTTCTTCTCTCCTTCTTTCCACCTCTTCTCTTGCGAAACCTCCTCGTTGATAATACAGTTTCCTTTCTTTCTGCCCATATATATTTTTACTATCTTTTACCGTCCTCCAGCAACATTGCAAAATTTTACATTCTCTCCTTACCTTCATTGTCTCTTCATAACCCATCGCTCTTTTCCCTGCTTCTATTCTAATCTTCTCTAACTTCCCCTCCTCTTCTATTATGTATCCTGGCGTCTCCCTGTCTAAACCTAGTATCCATTTCCAATATTTCCAATAGGTTTCCCTCTTTCCAACTCTATACCTCTACCCCGTACATCATCACACTTTTAATCAATTTTTCGAACAGCCATCTTCTCTTCCCGATCTCCTTCCCAAATACTCTTTCCCCTAAACTCCAAACCTGCCCTAATTTCCTGTTACCCTTCTTTGCTAACTCCCTTATATGCGCGTCATTTTTATTATCATACCTTAGCCTATATCCCAAATATGTCACTTCATTCACTGCCTCTATCTTCTCCTTTTTCTTCCCTCCTCTTTCTTTTTGAAAAACTACCATCTTAGACTTTCTCACATTTAAGCCCAAGTCTTTCCTTTCCAGATACCTCTTTATCGTATTTATCATACCTTTCATCTCCAACTCATTTTTTGCCACCATGACCATATCGTCTGCATATGCCAACACCCACACTTTAATCCTTCCCTCCATGACAACCCCACCACACTGACCTCCCTTCAACACTTCTTCTATGTCCTTTATATACAGTGCCAATAAAATAGGGCTAAGAGGACACCCCTGTTTTAGCCTCTTCCTCGTCCAAAACACTTCACTAACACTATCCCCTATCCCTACTTGAGGTCAAAGCTACAAGCGAATCTGTCGCTAAATGCAAAGATTTTTGGGAACGGCCAGATTCAGAAGAAGTTTTCTAACAATGTGTCTGCATCTACCTGCAACTTGCTGCAATGGCACGAAAGTAGTGCTTGAGCTATTATTTCAATTATCAAGACTTTAACAACAAACGCAATTTACAACACAAACGCAACAACAAACGCAAGTTTACAAAATTTAATCAACAACAAACTCAATTTTACAAAAATGTAAGCAACGTCAAATACAAAAAAAAACTATACCTGCCGATGACATGTGACAAGTAAATCCACGTGCGTACAACACAAAGTTTGCTAATGTATCCAGCTATAGCCACCAAAGACCGATAAATTATCCGTGTCGAAAAACCATGTTTTTTAACTATAACGATTTTAACTAACGTATTTTATTTACTAATATCGCAAAAAATTAGGGCGTGTACTAGTGTACACATGTAAGAAGTGAAACTTCTTTATGGCCTTATTTTTCGCAAAATGATCTACATGCAACTTTTCAGAAATTGGTTAAATAAAGTTAAATTAGATAAATTTTAAACAAAAGGATTTTATTATCATAGACATGAATACTAATTTTTGTAAATCAATTAACTAATTTTTGTAGATTCAATTTCATATTTCAGTTACCATAAGCCATTAATTACAAAAATATATAATAACGATGACAATGATAGTAATAATTCTATTACAATTAATGAAATGCTGTAATAATCTTAGTAGCAAAAAGTTAAAGTGAAATAATTGTATTATTTGTATTCATGTCTATGATAATAAAATCCTTTTGTTTAAAATTTATCTAATTTAACTTTATTTAACCAATTTCTGAAAAGTTGCATGTATATCAATTAATTGATGTTCATTAAATTAGCAGTCTTATTAATTAATAAATACTATTTTAATGAAATCATATACATTGACCGATAGTTACAATAAGAAACTGAGGTTAACCTTAAATATTTTAAATTTAAAATTAGATAAATTTAAACAAAAGGATTTTATTATAATAGACATGAATACAAATAATACAATTATTTCACTTTAACTTTTTGCTACTAAGATTATTACAGCATTTCATTAATTGAAATAGAATTATTACTATCATTGTCATCGTTCAAACAGAAAATGCGGTTAACCTTAAATATATTAAATTTAAAATGTCATCGTTCAATCAGAAACTGAGGTTAACCTTAAATATTTTAAATTTAAATTAATAACATATTTCAGAATTTATACTCTACGTCAATTAATTCCACCCAAGTATTAGAAAAATAGATATAATTACTTACTTTTGTTAAAAATCCACTGGAATTAGAATTAAAATAAAGCCTTTGATTTTGTTGATCACTTTAGTATTGATATATTATTTATCACGTCGCTATTGCGTTTCAGAAAAAATGTGACGCGTAACCGAAAAAAAAATGTGACGCGTAACGGAATAAATGTGACGGTAAATTTTTTTCCAACGCCGATAAAGAAGTTTCACTTCAATAATAATTTTTGCACTTCTCGGTAGGTCAACACATTCTGCATGGCACCATTTTTGGCAAATTTAGCAACATAGCCAACATTCTCTACTTCGTGACATAGCGTATGGCTGATAGCAATAAATGCAGGCCCAATATTCTTCTTCCGATCGATAATAGACCGGCTTTTATTTTTCATTCCCAGACGGTGGAGTTCGGACTGTTCTTTTAGCCGAGTGGTTGGCAGATTTTCTTAAAACTGAAGCGTTCTTACAAGCCACTTCTAACTTCAGTTATTCAGTGTTTGGCGTAGTATTTAGAGCTCCAAATGTTCTTTTTTTTGATTTGATCTGGTTCGAACAGTTGCCTTTGGCAATTGCAAAATTTAGTATATACTGAAGTCCTTGGACGAAAAAGGACCAGGTTGCTTCTTAGCGGTTACTGAAAGTCTATTTGGCTCTTTTGGTACCACTGGATCTTTGGACGATGAAGGAACAGGTTGTTACTGGTATGCGCAGAAATATCGTAAGATTTCGCAGTCTAAATAATTTTAGCCAACCTGTACCAACCATTTCCTATTCAATTAAAAATCTGTGAGGAAGTTTTTTCCTTAACAGCTAAACATCGACCGAAGTCATCCCAAAGAATCTGATTTTCGAATCTTCTACATGATTTGCTATTTTTTTTTCAAATTGACGCCAAACGTCGCCTTGTGCTAACCTGGATATCTTTTTAAAGTATTTCCCTTTTTAGCACGTCACCACATTGTCGTAAACAGAGCCTTAAAAGTTTTGAACGCCAATAACCAACCCATTTTACCGTTCTCAACGGCATCGATGGCCTCCCCTCATTTAGTTTTCATCACACGATTGCCTTAAAGATTTTCTAATATATGGACCCATAGTATGCCATCTCAGTGACCAAGCCGATTCAGAGTACTTTCACCTACATCTACCATCGGTAATTCTAGTAATACATGCTCTTCTCTATGTTCTATCAAAACGGCATTTAATTTATGTAATCACTTATATTTTGAGTAATTAAATGTCTGCAAAGAATTTTAAAATATGGTTGCACTTTATTAGTGCAAAATATTTAGTCTACAATAATTATTAAATTGTCTTTTTTTATTTATTTATTATTTTATCACTAAGGCAAACGTAACTAATCACCAAACGCGCACGTGATAACTGTCCTCAACCACCAACATACGTGCACGCATACTTGCCTACATCACAGGCTTTTCAATAGCACAAAACAACAATCTCTAATATATTCCAAACTGTCTCTCAAACTTTGTCCAATGTTTGATAGTTGAATATTTCATTTTCTAAACTAATAATTACTTTAACTTGTCCGTATGTAACTATTTCTTTGCTACTCACCGTTCAAAGTCGTACTGTTACCGATGATTTTTTAGTAACATGTCAAAACGAATGACGATCTGTGTCGCTCCTATGTCAACCAACAACTGAGCACTTCGTTCATTAATATTTCCATCAAGGTAAATGCTGTGCAAGTGTTCTGTTGGCGATGAAATGAGATTTCCAGTGCAGGACTAAATAAGATTCACTTTCGTTTCTTTTGATCAACTCGTTCCAGACGTTTGTCTTTCTTGTGTCCTTTTTAGGATCGAACATGGCCTACTTTACCGCAGATCAAAGTTGTTGCTGCTCTTAAACGAAGCATTATTTTTTCTGTTTTTTTGTGTCTGCACGGGCACTTCTGCAGCACAGCGGGAGCCTTGGTTGCGTAGTTTATAAACAAATCTACGCAAAGCACCTACTAAATAGTTTATTATTTGTTTAACGCACATCATTTTATATTACCAAAACGTTAATCCGCACCTGACATCAATTGTTGCCAACTTAAAAGTTAATTTATTTAAACTACTTACACGATAAAAATTGTAACTAATTTTTCTAAAGATAAAACACAACACATTTTTGCTTCATCTTCGACTAGAATATTCTGTTGATTTTTTTAATCGCCTTGAATATTCACGAAGTTTAAGAGTATGTATTTGTCAATTTGTTGAATAAAATTGTTAATTTGCACAATAATTTTAACAGCACGTTGTTGTTATAGAGAAACAGTAACAAAATCCGAAAATGAAAAACCGCCACCTGAGTACCCGTCAGTGTCATTTCTACAACTGGTATAACCTGCACCAGATTTTTTGACAAAAGTTTTAATTCACGTTTTTAGTATAAATATTCGACAAATTTAAATAAATTACATTTAGCTATAGGATCAATTTTTTGTTGTGTGTCAGCAATTGGCAATAGTGTGTTGTCGTTACTTTTTGGTGATGTAACAAACGTGATTATTAATTACGTAGCTAACGTAAATTTTACTACAAATGGCACCGTCGTATACGAGGCTGAGCAAATACTAAACGACGGCTTAATTAAATTTGTTGCCTTAAGTTGTTTCATGGGTATCTTAATTATGGCCTCAACTTATATTGCTACAGTATTGTTTAATTACAGCGCGTTGAGTCAAGTAAGTTTTCTTTCTCAAAAAAATTAAAAAAAAACACGTGTTGTTTTAGACTTTTAGAATAAGAGAGTTGTTCCTAGCAAAGGTTCTAAACCAAGATATTTCTTGGTACGACATGAACCAAACGGGTGATTTTGCCAGTCGCGTTGCCGAGTAAGTTTAACAGCACCAGGCAGCACACTGACGTCATATGACGAAATTGACACGTCGTAATGACCTCGTTTTGACGTCAATAAAACGTAATGTGCTGCCTGGGGCGCAACTTGTCACGTTTAATCTTCGATTTTTAGCGACTTAAAAAAGATTGAAGAAGGCATTGGGGAAAAAGTATCGATCGTCATTTTTTATGGAGTGGTTTTCTTAACTAGTATTTTACAAGGACTAATTTTGGGATGGGAGTTAGCTTTGATATGCTTAATATCTTTTCCCGTTACTACGGCAACTATGGGTTTTATTTCTTGGGTAAGTTATTTATGACTGTTATAAAAAATATTGTTATATTGGAGTAGATTTCTACTAAACTTACTAAACAAGAAATGGACGCTTATGGAGAAGCCGGTGCTATAGCCGAAGAGACTTTGAGCTCTATACGGACTGTAGTTGCGTTCGGTGGACAACAAAAAGAAGAAGAAAGATACAATAAGTTATTGCTATTTGCTTGCAAAAATAATATTAAGCGTTTGTTTTTTAATGGTATCAGCAATGGAATTATGTGGTTTTTTTTGTATGCTAATTACTCATTGGGTTTTTGGTATGGTGTTCGGTTGATTATTCGCGATCGAATGTTGCCCGAAGATGAAGTGGATTATGACCCTGGCAGTATGGTTGCTGTGAGTGACTAATCATTATGTTTGTTCAAAAAATATTAATTAGACGTGCAGATTTTTTTCAGTATTTCAACAGGCACTTGGTACTTCAGCATGGTGACACCATTCATTGAGACTTTTGGTATGGCAAAAGGAGCAGCTTCTAAGATTTTTGGCGTAATTTCCAGTGAGCCTACTATAAATTTGTCCAAAGGAAACGGTGCCCGTTACAAAAAAGTTAACGGAAAAATTACTTTGAAAGATGTTCATTTTACTTATCCTTCTAGACCGGATGTTAAGGTACTATAAATATTTAAAACGCAATAGTTAAGTTTTTTATTATACAGATTTTGCACGGATTGAATTTAACTATAAATCCTGGTGAGACTGTAGCTTTGGTTGGAAGTTCCGGTTGCGGCAAATCGACCTGTATTCAACTGATACAAAGATATTACGATCCAGATCTTGGGAATGTAGGTGTTTCCAGCATTTGTTTCATTTGGTCATTGGTTTTTGTAGGTTTACATTGACGATCACAAAGTCACCGACTTGGATCTTACATGGATGAGGAGTCACATAGGAGTGGTTGGTCAGGAACCGGTGTTATTTGAAGCAACAATTGCTGAAAATATTAGGATGGGGTGTAAAGATGCTTCTCAGAGTGATATAGAACGCGCGGCGGTGAAAGCAAACGCGGATTCTTTTATAAAGCTTTTTCCGGAAGGTTATAACACTTTAGTGGGTGAGCGTGGAGCGCAATTGTCCGGTGGGCAAAAACAACGAATAGCAATTGCTAGAGCTTTAGTGCGGGAACCGTCTATTTTATTGTTAGATGAAGCTACGTCAGCGTTAGATGCCAGCAGCGAGGCCATCGTCCAAGCTGCTTTGGACGTGGCGAGTAATGAGTGTACCACCGTAATTGTAGCGCATAGATTGTCGACTGTTAGAAAAGCCGATCGTATTCTTGTGATATCAAGTGGTAAAGTACATGAGGAAGGGACCCATGATGAACTTATGCAGAAGAAAGGAATATATTTCGAATTAGTAACAGCCCAAGTGTCTGAAGATAACAACGACGATGAAGCAATAGTACCCGCTCTACAAAATCAAAGTAACGGCTCTATAAATCGCCAGATAAGTATCGAATTAAATAGTAAAAGCTTATCTATGGCCTCAGCGTCAAAAGAGGTAATTTAAACCACTAGTTCTTAATTCAAAACTAATAAAATTTTCTTGTAGATCTTAGAAGGAAGCAACGAAATTAGTAAGTCATCACTATGGGCTATTATGAAATATAACTCTCCAGAATGGTGGGCAATCGTAATCGGTTGCATTTCTTCCGTAGTAACCGGAGCTGCTATGCCTATGTACGGAATTGTTTTTGGTGACGTCATAGGGGTAACTCAGCCAGCTATATCCCATTTCTAATTTACCATTTGTGTAAGGTTTTAGCTAGCAACGACGATGACTACATTTACCAGAGAACAAATCGTTTTTCAATTTTCTTTTTGCTTATTGGTATAGTAACAGCAATTGCGACTTTATTTCAAACGCACATGTTTGGAATTGCCGGCGAAAGACTGACGATGCGTTTGCGTAGTCTGATGTTTAAATTGTTTTTATCTCAAGAAATGGCTTACTTCGATGAAAAGGACCATGGCGTCGGATCTTTATGCGCAAGACTTTCTGCTGAACCTGCTAGCGTGCAAGGGGTAAATACCAGTAATTTTCAACAACAAAAATTATTTTTTTGCATATAGGCGACAGGACAACGCATTGGTACGATTTTAAACTCACTTTCTACGGTTCTAATTGCTCTAGGCACATCGTTCTTCTTTGAATGGCGAGTGACTTTTGTTTCAATATGTTTTTCGCCTTTAATTGTATTGGTATACTCCTTAGAAGAAAAATTCAAAGCAGAAGAAACTCAAGGACACTATAAATCATTGCAGAAATCAACCAAGGTACTCGGTTGATTAAGAATACATTAACGCTACGCTACCTTTGTAGATTGCTGTCGAAGCCATTAATGGAATCAGAACTGTAGCTTCTTTAGGCTGTGAGCAAATTTTTCATAATCTTTACATGGCCGAAATAGTACCATACCAAAAAATGGCGCAGCGTAATACGCATATTCGTGGCGTAGTATACGGTTTATCGCGCAGTTTATTGTTTGTTTCATACGCCGCTTCGCTTTACTACGGAGCCATGTTAATCAAAGATGAGGGCATCGACTATGTCCGCGTGTTTATGTAAGTACCTTCTTCAAGATTCCAAAAAAGAAACCTATAATTTTACAGCGTGTGCGAGAGTATCGTTTGCAGTTCTTGGTCTTTATCTCAAGCACTAGCATTTAGTCCAAATTTCCAAAAAGGTCTAGTAGCCGCTAATCGAATTTCCAACCTACTCAGTCGGGTTCCAACAATACGTGACGGATCTTCAAACGTGGAAGAGAAATGGGTACATTCAATTATCAGTCTTTTTTTAGTTACGTTATTAAACTATTTTAGAAACATGGCCAAATCGCATACGATAAAGTGCATTTTTCGTATCCTTTGCGTCCATCTATCGACGTTTTAAAAGGATTGGACATTTCCGTGCTGCAAGGTAAAATGGTAGCTTTGGTTGGACCTAGCGGTTGTGGTAAATCGACTATTGTGCAATTATTGGAGAGGTTTTACGAACCGATTGATGGTACCGTGTCCGTTGATGGTAAAAACATTGATTCTATGAATTTAGCAGCGTTGCGGTCACACTTAGGAATCGTGTCGCAAGAACCAAATTTATTTAGTAGAACCATTGCCGATAACATTGCGTATGGAGACAACACTCGCGTTGTTCCTGAAGACGAAATTATAATCGCTGCTAAAAATGCAAACATACACACGTTTATAACATCCTTACCATTGGTGAGTTTTCTTAAAGTAGTTAACAGCAACTTATAGAGAAGTTTTTAGGGCTACGGAACAAAACTAGGAGATAAAGGAACGCAATTGTCTGGTGGCCAAAAACAAAGAGTAGCAATTGCGCGTGCGCTGGTCAGAAATCCTAAAGTGTTGTTACTAGACGAAGCAACGTCCGCTTTGGATGCGGAGAGTGAAAAAGTTGTCCAGGAAGCTTTGGACAATGCCAAAAAAGGGCGCACTTGCATTACCATAGCTCATCGCTTAACTACCATACAAGACGCAGACTTAATTTGTGTGATAAATCATGGAAGAGTTGCCGAAATGGGTACTCACTCCGAGTTACTTAATTTAAAAGGGATTTATTATAACCTACATAACGCACATCATTAATTTTTTTGTAGTTAAGACGATTGTGATCAGGTACTTATCAAAATGTGACGAAACGGCTGTTAGTTAATATTAATAACGACAATCTAATCGTTGTAGTCTTAATAGTTGTCAGTATTATGCAACCGCCCTGTAGAGCACTGTTAATGCACAATATTTTCTTAAATCTCAACATGTAGTTGTAATAATACAATTTGAAATTGAAATATTTGTATTTGTTTTTTTTTTTATATTTTTAAGAGGCTCTGAGCTTTGCCGACTGAATCTGTCGTTGTCTACTTTGTTTTTTTTTGTTTTTAAAGAAAAAAAATTAAATAAATAACTAAATTTGAAAAAAAAAAATAAATAATAAGTAATAACAAAAGGGGGAAAGGGATGAATAAAAGAGAGAGAGAGGAAGAGGAAAGAGAAAGGCAACAAATATTTGAAAGAGGAAAGAAAATAATAAGATCACCAGACGTTAAAAAGATATCGGAGGAGAACGAAGGAAAAACATCAAGAACAGAAGGAGGAAGGAAAGAAATGGAGGAGTTAAAAGAATTAATGAGAGAAATGATGAAACAGAGGGAAGAAACTATGCAAGGAATAAGACAAGAAATCAAAGAAATGAAAAAGAAATGGGAGAAAGAAAAAGAAGTGGGAGAAAGAAAAAGAGAAACTGGTGGAGAGAATAGAAAAACTGGAGAAAAAAGCGGAAGACGACGAAAGATGGAAAAGAAAAAATAATATCGTGATAAAGGGGTGGAGAAGTGAAAAACCACAAAGATTTAGCAGTGATGCTGGAAGAAAAATTAAATGTAAAAGTATAGGTGAAAAAAGTGACAGTAATAAACAAAGAGAAGAAAAATGAGATAGTGGTGGCGGAAAACGGAGGATGGGAGGAAAAACAGAAGGTAATGGCGGAGAAGAAGAAATTAAAGAATACAAGAATATATATAAGTCACGATTTAACATGGGAGGAAAGAAGAGTGCAAAGAGAAATAATGATCATAGCGATGGAAAGAAGAGCGGAAGGAAAAAGAGTATGGGTAGGGTACAGAAAAATTGAGATAGACGGAGACAGATACATATGGAACGACAAGGATAGAGGACTGTGTAGAGAAAGAGAAGAGAAAGTGGGGAACCAAAAAGCAAAAACTAAAAAGCAAAGGGGGTGGTAAAGGAGGGAAAGTTGACGAAACGGCAAAGAAAAGGAATAATGAGAGATGGAAATGGAAAAGAAAAAGAAGGGAGAAAAAAGAAAGTAAGGAAGAAGCACGGGGAGGTGAGTGAGCTGAGAGTATTGTTTTGGAACGTAGCAGGAATAAAAAACAAGGAACATGATTTCTGGAAGTACATCAAAGAACAGGATGTAGTGGGATTACAGGAAACATGGATGGAAGAAAAAGAATGGGAGTGGTGGGAAAAAGAGTTGCCAGAAGAATTTGAGTGGGTGGTGCAACATGCAGAAAGAGAAAAGAAAAAAGAGAGAGCAAAGGGGGGTATAATAACGCGAATAAGAAAAAAAATGGTTGAACCAGGAAAAGAAGGAGAAAGTGCAACAGAGAAGAGGAGTTGTAGAAAGGAACATGCAGTGGGGAAAAACAAAAATAAAAGTGGTGACGGTTTATAGCAGTAGAATGAAAGAGACAAGGAAAAACTTAGAAGAGATGATAGAAGAGAGGGAAGAGGGATTGATAATAGTAGGAGGGGACTTCAGCGCAAGAATAGGGGAAGAAAGGGACGGGAAAGAGACAAACAAAGGACAAGGTGATAAATAAAGAGGGAGAGGAACTGCTGGAATTGTGCAACGAAAAAGGGTGGGAAATAATGAACGGGAACAGAGAAGATGATGGAAAGGGGGAATTTACGTACATAGGAGGAAGGGGAGAATCAATAATAGATTTTATAATGACAAATGAAGAGGCCGCAGAAAAAGTAAAGACATTTAAGGTGGGAAAAAGAGTAGAGTCAGACCATCAACCACTGGAATTGACAATGGAAGGAAGGGAAAGAGAAGAGAGAGAGGAAGAGGAGAAGTACATAACTAAAAAAAGTGGACAGAAGAGAGTATAAAAGATATAAAGGGAGAATAGGGAAAACGGTATGGATAGGGAAGGAAGTACAAGAAAGTGTAGAGGAAATGAGAGAGATGATGGAGAAAGCAACAGAGAGAGTCAGATTTAGAAAATGGAAGGGGAGAAAACTGGATGGAAGAAATGGTGGGATAAGGAATGCAAGGAAGCAAAGAAAAAGGCAAGAAGAGCATTAGACAGTGGAAAAAGGGAAGAAAGAAAAAGAAGAATACAAAGAAGCAGTAAAAATACAAAAAAACATGCGATAGAAAGAAGGAGGAAAACAAAAAGAAACAAGAGGAGCATATTAAAGGAATAAAAACGGAAGAAGATGTATGGAAGTACCTAAAGAAGCAGAGGAAAAAAACAGGACCACAAAGGGAATAAAAATTAAAGAATGGGAGATATATTTTCGGAACCTGTTGGGAGGGGAAGAACAAAAACAGGAAAAAGAAAAAAGGAAAGACGCGGTAGTAAGAGAAGAAGGAGACAGGGATATAATAAGGGGGGAAGAAGTAATAGAGGCGATAAAGAATATAAAAAAGGAAAGGCGACAGGAGAAGATGGGATACAAGGAGAAGAGTGGATATACGAGGGAGAAAATGTAGCAAAAAGGATGATGGAAATAATAAACAAAATATGGAAAGGGGAAGGATTCCCAGAGAGATGGAGAGAGGGAAGAATATGCCCAATACATAAAAAAGGCGAAAAAGTCGAGAATTATAGAGGGGTAACATTACTGAGCTCGGCATACAAATTGTACGCGACAATACTGCAAGAAAGATTACAGAAGGAAATAGAGGAAAGAAGTTTGGTACCAGACGGACAAGCGGGATTCAGAAAAGGAAGAAGGGCGATAGACAACATATATATAATGACACACTTAGCAAATAAAGAACTAGAAAAAAAAGAGGGAAAATGGTAGCACTATTCGTAGACCTAAAAGCTGCTTTTGACAAAGTGAATAAGGAAAAGCTGTGGGAATATATGAAAAGAAAAAAAAATCAATGAAAGATTAATACAAAGAATAAAGGAAATATACGAAGAAACGAGAAGCAGGGTTAAAGTGAATGGGGAAGAGAGTGAGAAATTCATAACAAAGAGAGGGTTGAGGCAGAGATGTCCACTGAGCCCAAGCCTGTTCTCGGTATATACGGGGGATCTGGAAGAGACAATGAGAGGACAACAGACAGGAGGGATAGTGGTAGGGAAAGCTAAGGTATGGTCGTTGGCGTATGCGGATGACATAGTGCTGGTGGCTAAGGAGGAAAAGGAAATGAAAGAGATGATGAAAACGCTAGAAAAATATATGAAAAAAGAAGAATTGGAAGTAAACACGGAGAAAACAAAGATAATGATATTTAGAAAAGCAGGGGGGAAAAGAAAAAGAGAGGAGTAGAGATGGAGTGATGAGGAAGTGCAACAAGTGAAGGAATTTAGATACCTGGGCTACACGATGAAACAGGATAATAAAGAGGGAGAACACATAAAGGAAAGGGTGAAGAAAAGAAACAGGCTAATAGGACGAGTATGGGGTGTGGGGGAAAGAATATTCAAGATGGATATAATAAAAAGAAAAAGAGATGTTCGAAAAATTAATAAAGGAGTTGGTAATGTATGGAGCGGAAATATGGGGCTGGAAGGAGTGGAGGGAGGTAGAGGGGCTACAGGAAAAATACTGGAGATGGGTGTTAAAATTGGACAGGGATACACCGGTGTATATTGTGAGAGAGGAGGTTCAGATAGAAAAAAGGATCGAGACAGGAAAAAGAGCAATAAAATACGAGGAAGAAATGAGGGAAAGAACAGATTGCAAAATTCTGCAAGAATGTTGGAAAGAGATAATGGGAGGGAAAGTGAAGTACGGGCAGGAGGGCGGAGAAGAGTATTACAAAAGAAACGGGTACGCGAGTGAAGAAGTGGAGAGATTAAGAGAAGAGGGGGTAGGGACAAGAAAAGAAATAATAAGGAGAGATAGAGACATCGAAAAACAAGAAAGATGGACAAAGATAAAAGAGAGCAGATATAATAGGAATTATAAAGATATCAAGGGTGAAGGGGTGCCGGAATATTTAAAAGACGGTGAGATTAAAACCAACAAAAGGAAAAAAATGGTGGCAAGGTTCAGATGTGGCAACGAGGAGTTAGGGAACAAATATTGACAGGAAGAACCAGAAAAGTTGTGCAGGCTATGTGGAGAAGAAACGGAAGATCTGAACCACATGAGAAAGAGATGCAGGGAACTAAGAGAAGAGGTGATGAAAACAGTGGATATCTTAGATGAAAACGGAAAAGGAGCGGAATGGATGGAGGAAGTATGGAGCAGGAGGAAAAAGTTAAGGGGGGAGAAGGGATAAGAAAATGTAATATATATGTATAGACAACACGACCAAATTTGTAAGCCAAATGGCAATGAATAAAGTTAAACTTATATATACTTTGTTTTCCACTACATGCGCAACTTTAACTCGGTCTATTGATACGATTTTAGTGTATTTTTAATACTTTGAGATGCAAAAGTGTGGTGACAGTTCTTCACGTAGCACATGCACGTGCTATGTATGTACACTGCACGTACTTTCATGTACATATGTACGTACAGCGTATGTATTTGTACAAACAGTGTACGTACATAGTACATTTAATCGGCGCTTTTTTGTACATAATATGACATTCTAAAAACATTGACGTGACTGGATTTTGTACTCTTGCTATTATTCTAGCAATCAGATGATTTGCCGACTACGCCACGAGGACTCACTTCTACTACATAACAGGGAAATTAATCTAGGTACAGTGTACGTACAAATCATGTACATAGAGGAACGTACATAAGATGTACCACAAATGTATTACATTGGACACAGTTCTATACGAGTTGGTATAGCAACTATCAAATTGAAAGCAAACCTTGCCATTTTTTTAAGGTATGGCAAAAGCTGTTGTTCCAATACGAATACTTTCCACTACCGCGCGTAACTTCTCCTACTCTTTTAATCTCCACTATGTAAATTCAATTCTTTAATGCCAATTCCGACATTTTCCAACTAACTACTCTGGCAAAATCCTTTAAAGCAGAGATTCTGTTGCCAGAGCTGCAGAGTTAATAGATGTATTGGCCCTGCATTCATTTCATATTTCAAAAATCCACTTGGCTAATAGAATGCTTACGCAGCATCCGGACATCTCTGATGTTCTTCAGAGCGTACAAATTGCCCTTCAGTCCGTAACTGATAAGTTGTCAGCTCATAGCCAGCAGATAATAACTGGTTCTATTTTGTATGCCCAAGTAGCTCGGTTCAGCAGAATTGATGACAGAGTGACAGTACCTTTCGGCTAATCCGTCGCCTTATTCGACGATTTACAGATGTGATCGTTTCAAAGCCCGAGACTAATTTTAAAACAGCAGAAGAGACTAAAACGATCCTAATGAAGATATTAAAACCTACCACGCTTGGTCTACTACTTGACCGAGTGATGAAAGTTGAGCAAAACTCCGTGCACCTGTTGTTTGAAAAGACAGACCTGTCTAAAATCCCAGCGGATTACCTTGTGATCAGACCGCAAGGCAAAGTCTTTCTTACGATTTCTCTTTTGGACGTTCCATTTAACCTTTTTCCCGAAGCAATTTTCGCGCACAATTTTGATGCTAAAGAACTTTAAAGTCATAACAAAAGTTGGGCAAATACTAATTATGTTATTGAAGTAATTTTAGAAGTACGAAAGTACTTATGAGCCAGTCGTAGAGTGTACGTAGCCTAGAATTTATAATATATAAGTACTAGAAGTTTGCTCACCAACTAGTTGACTGCAAGCGCGAGCTTCAATGCGATAATTGTGCTGAAAAATATTGCCCAAACACCGCAGGAGACCCTGTATGTGCTAACTGTATGAGATATAGCCATAAAAGCAAACACAAAGACCCTTCTAACACCTTAAACCTAAATTATACGTTAATAAAACGTTTTATCAAAATGTGTTTTTTACGTTAACAATTAAGTGAAAACTACGTATTTTTTATACGTAAATTTATCCTAACAAGGTAAGTTAAAATAGGGTGTTGTTTACATATATATTTAAGGTTTTAGTATGGAACAAATTTAGCACCATATTTCCGGTAAACATTTTCATTTGTTTTAACGTACATAATTCGTTAGTTTTTACGTGAATTAGCTGTTTATGTTAGCGTAAATACAATGTTATATTAAATGTGACGTTAAACGTTGTTACAAGAACCTAAACCTGCAGCAGGTTGCAATCACTTACTTAGATAAGATTATTATAAGTGTAAAACACTTTACTGCTAGCGGGTTTCGTCTTCTCGATTGAGGTAACCGTATCCTTGATCGCGGCTCTCGTGAATCGCTGATTAAGTAAACCGGCATAAATACTTTGATTTTTGTAATAGCGAAGGCTTCCACGGCCGGAATCTATACTAACATTAGAATGTCTTCCGGGTTTGGACCGTGTCATAGTTGCAACCGAAGCTGCCAACGTTTCGCCCACTTTCGTAAGGGGCTTTATCAGGGCGTGAGATAAATCGCAAAACTCAAACAAGCAATCGAAATCTAACTAAGAACTTCTCAAAAGTTAGGTTATCCACTTGTGAAACAAGCCATAACCTAAACTCTAAAAAGGTAAAAAAGAAAACGATAACCTGAAAAAGCAAACGAAAATCTAACAAAGAACCACTACCGAGTTAGGTAATCAACTTGTGAACTAAGCCAGATTCTAAACTCCGTAGAAGTGAAGAAGAAATAGTCTCCGTATTTAAAGGAAAAGGATCGTCGGATGGTTGAGCTCGACCCTGATTGGGTTACGGTTGCTAGGGGGCGTGTTTTTAATAAATGACTAATAACCGGGAACCAAAGAGGGGATAGTTCGAAACCATGATCTCGATTGAAGTTATTGGGGTGTTTGATGATTTTTATGCTTTCTCGGAATTTCCTGTTGAAAAAGAATGGGAGATTTGGCAATCAACGAAACATTATCAAAATCTATCTTGTGACCTGTAGTAAAATGATGTTCAGCGACCGCAGACTTGGAAGTATACCTTTTTCTTATACAACGATCATGTTCTGAAATGCGAGTAATGACGGAACGACCGTTTTCACCAATGTAGACTAAACCACAAGAACAGGGAATTTGGTATACACCTTGAGATGAAAGTGTAGGAAATTTGTCTTTGGGAGAAGGAAGAATCTGAGAGATTTTCTCGGTTGTAATCCACCCAAAATAGAAGTCCGATGGGCTTTTTTCTACTGATGATTTTTAGGAAGCCAACAGTATCCCAATCATGATAATCAACTCACGTGTGAATTAAATTACTCACATTTTATATATATTTGCCAATAATAAAAATCAACATCGAAGAGCTTCTTAGATATTAATACATTTTGTATCTCGAACGTTTTTCCCTAAAAACATTTAGATAAAGTGGATGTTTGCAGAAGAAAAATTTGCACTTACTGAAGGATTCATTAACCAGACATCCAAAGCTAACAATGGCTAGGCGGAGAATATAGTACAAATACATCCGCTTGGACTGTTCTTTTTGTTTCATCAAAAAAGTTTATTAGCAAGTTTGGCATTTGACCGTCAACGCGACTGTGAGTGGAAAGTTGCCTACGCGCCAGCTTAAAATGTACCAAATTAAAATTTAAATCGTTACAAATTGAACTAATCACGTTGACACAATTAAGATCTGTTTAATCGTCTAACTATAAAACAGTAATGCAAAAAAATTGTGCAAAAATTAAGTAGATTAGAAAACCACCCCCAACATACATTCTTTTCCGTTCGGATCTTGGTCTTCCCACGCTCGGCATGAGTTAAACCAAACTCTACACGGATTTTTCGTTTTCTTCCATGCACGTCTTACGTGCTCGGTCACTCTACCGTTCTCTCCGATCCACACGCCTATATACCTCAAGATTTATCCACCTTTAATTTCCAAACCCACCACTCTCATGGAAAAATTTTTCATTCTTCTGGAGTGTACTAGAACTACCATTTCGGTTTTATCAAACGCCAGTTCCAAACGAGCGAGTTTTCGATTCTGAAAACAGCCTCTTCTGTCCTGCTGTTTAACGACTCAGCGATTTTCAGGCATCGCCAACTTTAGCATCCCGTCGTAATAAAGGTTCCACAAGATCGGCCCTAGAATCGACTCTTGTGAAACTCCAGCCGTCATTTGTATTTGACTGCTTTCTCCGACGTGCAGCAATCTTTTGCTGAGGTAGTCCTTAACTATGTCGATCAGATATCCCGGTGCTCACTTGTTTTCTATGGCTTTGACGATGTCCCATTATGACACGTTGTTAAACAAGGATAAAGGATAAATATCCTTTTTGTTTTGATAATGAACAAGGCCACGTTCTACTAATTCTTGAATATTATTAGGACGTAATTTCTTTGACCATAGTGTAGCATCTTTCAATAGTTGACTCATATTTTCCGTTCTGGTAATTTTTAAAGGTGTTGATTTGTCATTATCAGCGAAAGTTGAAGATGTTGATGGATTGCTTTCTAGAAGATCAGTTTCTTGTGGGTTGCTGATACTTGTTTCAAGTACAGGTTCAGAATATTGAGATTCAGCTGTATTATTGTTATTATTAATATTTGGCAAAGTAGATTCGGGTTTTGAAAAAAAATGCGTAATTTTGAAATGTTCAGTTTTTCCTCTCTTTTTCTTTTTCTGACATCTTGTATACTGTAAAGAAATTAATACGTAAGTAAACAAATTGACAAATTATTCATGAAAAATGGAAATGTTTTGACGTCTCAAACTCAAACTCAAAAGTATTTTCTCAACATTACTTGTTGTTTCAAAATTTATAAATTTTATAGATTTTTGAGATGCAGGTTTTTGGCTTTAAATGTTTTAATAAATCTAAAATAAAAAATAAATTTTCGATGAACTCACCTTAATTCAGAACACAAAACACATCACTATAAATTCCGTAAAACTACAAAAAACTAAAGTTTCAAAAGCAGATATCTTTACCCCATGCACCTTTTCACTTCCCTTAATTATCACTGGTCTGCAAAAAAATATTTTTTATCGAGCCCTGACACTATTCCGAGTGATTCTTATGTAAAATGACCTCCTAAATCCAAATATGTCTTCCGTTTTCTTCCATCACCCACCATTTTCGAGGGAGCCCCAAATCTCTAATTTTACCACTTTTCGATAAATTAATTATAATTTATTTATCGAACGATAATAATAATTATAATAATTATTATAATAATAAATATATGGACATGAATTTAATTTAAATGGGAAAAACGAATTATTTTAGCTATAAACAGTAATAAATAAAAAGATATGCATCGTTACTTGGTGCTTGCTTTCCTTTTATACCCTGAGGTACAGCTCTCTCGTTTCAAAAACCAGCAGTACTCCGCCAACATGCTTGCATTTCACTTCCCTGAAAATCTCTTCTCCAGCTTAGCGATGTCTAGATGGAAACGTTCTCCGTGTTCATCCGAGACTGCTCCTAAATTTTCAGGGAAAAAGTCCAGAAACGATTGAAGGAAGTGAACTTTAAGAGACATGTTACATCCTATGTCCCTGTACGCTAAAAGCAGTTCCTCGACGTGAGCGACATAATCTTCACTTTTGTGGTTACCCAGGAAGTTCTTACAAACGTTTTGAAATGCAAGCCAAGCTCGTTTTTCTTTTCGGTTTAGGTGTTCAATAAACGTGGAATCTTGGAAGAGTTGTCTAATCTGGAGACCAACAAAACGCCTTCTTTGATTTTAGCTTCGCTAAGACGAAGAAATTTAGTTTTCAAAAATTGAAATGAGCCATCTGTCTTGTCCACTGCTTTCACAAACTGCTTGATCAATCCAACTTTAATGTGTAAAGGTGGTAAGTAAATATTTTCCTTCGGAACCAAAGGATTGTGGGCGACATTTTTCTGACCAGGAATAAGATTTTCTCGCAGAGGCCAGTCCCGTACGAGGCAGCAATATTTGGTGAATCCTGATTGCAGGCCCGTGAGTAGAGCAACAACTTTTAAGTCAGCGCAAAGTTTCCACTTATAATCATGATAACTAATTTTATCAAGGATTCTGAAGATGTTTTCGTACGTTTCCTTCATATCAACAGAGTATGTAACTGGAACTGATGGGAAGTCATTCCCATTTGCCAACAGGACAACTTTTAAACTTGTTTTTGATGAGTCTATAAACAGTCTCCATTTGTCTGGGTCACATGGCATCTGTAGCTTTGTCATCAATAAATTTGCATTAAGGCAGAACACTAAACCTTTATCTTCTGAGAAAAGACATTTCAGAGTTGCTTGTCTGGTCCTGTAAGAAGATATTTTTACTCCCTTTTCTAAGAGATTCCACTGTTGAAGTCGCGATCCTAGGAGCTGAGATCATTTAATTCCGATTGAGTGAGGAGGTGAGGTTGCCGAAAAACTAAATCTGCGGAATACTTTTCATCATCATTGAACGTATCATTCGAAGCCCCAGCTTGTGGCTCAGAGTCTTTTAAATCAATTTCCGGCTCCAGAGTATAAGTGTTTGGGGGCTCTGGGATTGGCAAAGTATCGTTATGAGGAACAGGTCTTAGAGCTGGAAGAATATTGGGATACTGAATTGTATGCTTATTTTTGCTCGAAAACCCGACCGTGGAAGTCATACAAAAGTAACAATCCGTAAGATGACAGCGAGGTTCACGCCAAACCATGAGCACAGCAAATGGCTTACGGGTACCTTTGAGCCATTTGGTCAAACTACTGTAACAAGTCGTACAGCAAACTGATGGAGCCCAAGTCTTGTCCTGGTCGCCAACTTGACAATCAAAGTACAATTTATAAGCTGTTTTAACAAGCGGAGAAAGGGGTTTTCGTTACGCTTTTAAAGTTAATTCCCCGCAGACATAGCAGAAGCTATCGGGATGATTTTTACACTCGCGTGGCATAATTAAACAGTAATTCAACGCCCGACATCAACCACAAATCACACTTAGTCACTTGAAAAAATCCGGAGTAAAAGTAGTTTTACTGTTTTACACAAATGAACAAAAATGAACACAAAATCCAGCACGTTTAAAACGTGGACAAGTTAACTCTGCAACAGCTATAGATGTACTGATCGAAGCAGTTAAGCAAATAATGTAATATACTATAATGAAAAGAGTAATGCAAGTTCAAGCCTGTCGAAAATACCTGTTCAAACCTGCATGTGGTATTGAGATCGCCAGCGTCGTGCAGTAAATCTTCCTAACTGTTTATTGATATTTTTTTACTGTTCTTATATATTTGTATTTTATTGTTGTTTCTATATACATTTTATAGCAAAACTTTTGCCATATACTTTGGTATAAATTTTATTACCTGCTTTGGGATGTTTAACCGCCATAAGTTAAAATTCTAAAAAAAAATGCAAAAAAATAAAATAAAAATGGGGTCCCCCCAAAATAGGTAGGTGATGGGTAAAAACGGAGCTCATTTTTGGATTCAGGAGGTCATTTTACATAAGAATCGTCAAGAATGGTATCAGGGCCGATTTTCATGCAGACCAGTGTATCGATCGGGCATCAAGCAACAAACGAAATCGCGACCGATGCAGCGCTTAAGTATATAAAGTTTTGTACAATGCAAGCTCAGACAGGAAAATAACGTTTGTTCGTTCGTTGGCCCGTTGCAAGCCAAATTTCAAGCTCAAACATGAATGAAATCAGATTTGTTTGAGTTTACACAATTCATGTTATCATGTTACGTATTCGATCGAGTAAATGCTATTATTGCATACTCTCGTTTGGAAAATATATTATTCTCGAGAAGTAAATCGGTTCCTCATCTCAAAGAGTAAAAATAAACCTCGGCGCCGTCGTGCACCACACGATTTCCTTTATGTACGGCGCGGGACAATACAATCCATCCAATTACTGGTTAAAAAGCTAGCATTAATTGATTCATTAAGGGTTACACTATATGATCTAAAAGTAGATAATATAAAAAGTGTTACACTATATGATCTAAAAGTAGATAATATAACTGACGACACTAAGGTCAATTAAAACGACAATGCAAGCAATTAGCAACGCTTAAAAATAAATGCAGCCGAAACAAAGATTACCAATGTTTCTGGTGTATTTTGCATCGTTGTGCAACGTTACAAAATCAAAATTACGAACTGTTTTCATTTTAGTATTTCTATAGATTTTTTTTTAATCTTATCAGTATTAATTATGGTAACATTACAAAAAGCACTCGATGAACTTTTACTACTTAGTGCAATTATTAGAACTGGTCGAATGTAGTGCGAAAGAGAATGACCCGAAGGATTAGTGTATCTTCGAATGAACAACAAAAAATTGAGTAAGTCATCTTGAGCGACACCATCGCAGTTGTTTTTTTTTTATTCTGAACTGGAGTATTCACAAAACGAACGAAAGATTTATTTCGATTAAAATAACGAAAACAATTAAATATTCATATTACTTACGCAATATTGCAATGACTATGTTCATTGACAGATAAGATGTGTGTGTGTATCAAAGCTACGTAAACGTTTTGCAGTTACAAAAAATTGTGTAATTTTTGGAAAAAAATTTGTTAACATTGTGCAATAGCAACTATATGTAATTTAGAATACGCCGAATTCTTAGAATTACCTACTAAAAAAATTGGAATTCTTCCTTTTCCAAAAAACAAAATTCGAAAAACTATCGTCACGTAGTGTATAGATTGTATTTTTCAAAATGTTTGTCGAAGATCTTCGAAACGTCATTGTTTATTTGTTCCAGCATAGCGTTCTACGTAATAAATTTGATTGATTTAGAAAAAAAATTAGGTAAATGTTAAATAAAATTGAGATTTTAGTAAAAATTTCGGTTCACAACTTTTGCATTTTTCAGATCAAGTCAAAATAAAAAAATCAAAACATTTATTCTTATCGATCTCGTCTGCGAGTCAAAATTTGATTTTTGCGATTCACTGTTTTTGTCTGTGGCGGCAGAGTAGCTAAAGGAATGCACCACATTTCTACAAAAAAAAAACAAAAGTAATGAACAATCAACCGTAAATAAATAATTACAAACAATATCAAAAATCCAAGTTATGTAAAAAATAAACGTTTATTAAGCATTTTTTTAAATTTTGTTCAAGCAGTGTAATATGCGTAGTTATACACTTTTAAGATTTTTTGTTTTTTTTGTATTTTATTTTGACTATTAGTTTTTTTAAAACCTTTTATTAACAAATTTATATAATTTTTTTATTACAATCTCTTGTTTTTTTTATTTTAAAATCTTTGATGTAATTCAATGCACCACGATAATCCCTGATTTTAATGAAATTTTTTTGTAACTTGTTTCCTATTTCTAGTTTATTAATTTTTTGTTTTTAATTTTTATTTTATTATACAGTGTGTCCGAAAAGTATGGAATATATTAAACAGGTCGATAAATATGCACTTTACACGAAAAAGTTGTAAATAAAAGTTGTTTATCACTTAGTTATCTACCACCTGGAAGATATCAATTTAAATTTTTGCTGTAAATAAAATCGCAACGAATAACACTTACATTTTTTTAAATGGCAAGACACGTCTTTATTATACTCATTTGATAGAGTCTTTTTTTCTCTTTTCAACCATATGAAACTTGAATACCTTTACATCAAAAAATTTTCAAGAAAAACAAGGACATGTCTAACAAATTTATTTTACTGAGCAGTATTAATCAGGTACGTAATATGTAGCATTGAAACAATTGAATGCACTTTAGAACACTGTCACACTTTGCGATTTGTTAGTGCTTGAAATATGCCTCAATTATCTGAGAAACATAGAATTGAAATTTTAATGATTCTAGAATATAGAGATAGAAGAAGAACCCAAGACGAAGTATGTAATTTATTTAATTACTTGCATCCAGAATTAAACATTTCGCAGTCCACGGTAAGCAAAATTTGGCGGAAATTTCAAGAGACAGGTTCGGTGAAAGATGCGAATAGAACTGGTAGACCTTTGTCATTAAGTAATGTGGAACGAGAAAATGTGTTCTTGTCTGTTGAGGAAAATCCATAAATTTCTGTTCGGCAAATTGCTAGAGACCATAATTTGAATAAATCGGCTGTACATGACGTTTTAAAAAAAGAAAAATTTCATCCTTATAAAGCTTGTGTAGTAAGAATTATTTGACGACGATTTGGACAGAAGGCTGGAGTTTTGTGAAACAATAACAAAAAAACTTGAACGAGATGCACATTTTCATAAAAATATCCTTTTTACTGATGAGGCCACGTTTTGTTTAAACGGCACAATTAACAAACAAAACACACGTTACTGGTCTTCACAAAATCCTCACTGGTATCTAGAAGAACACACCCAATACCAGCAGAAAGTCAACGTCTGGGTAGGAATGATTGGAAGTCAAGTTTTGGGGCCATATTTTTTTGAAGGTAGTTTAACGGCGAATATTTATCTCGATTTCTTAAGATTTGAGTTAGTTCCTGCTTTGGCCGAGTTATTTCCACATGAAGTAGATCCAGATATACCTCATAACAGAATATGGCTTCAACAAGACGGGGCACCTCCACATTTTGGAAGTAATGTTCGCCACTTTCTTAATAATACTTTTCAAAATACATGGATAGGCAAAAGAGGTACGATAGAATGGCCTGCTCGCTCGCCGGATTTAAGTCCACTAGATTTTTTTCTTTGGGGCTATATTAAAAGCAAAATTTATGTAAATAGACCTGATAATGTTGAAGATTTGAAAAATCGCATTAGAGTTGAGATAAGAGCTATAACTCGAGATATGATTTCAAAAGCAATCGATGGTTTTAAAAATCGAATTTACCACTGTCAAATTATGAATGGTTTACAATTTGAACATTTATTGTAAGTTTAGTTTAAATACATTTTTTTGTTATAACAATTTTATGTAAAGATATTTAAAGTTTAATATTTGCTATTGTGACAGTGCATTCAATTGTTTCAATACTACATATTACGTACCTGATTCTTGAAAATTTTTTGATGTAAAGGTATTGTTTCACAAAACTCCAGCCTTCTGTCCAAATCGTCTTCAAATAATTCTTACTACACAAGCTTTATAAGGATGAAATTTTTCTTTTTTTTAAAACGTCATGTACAGCCGATTTATTCAAATTATGGTCTCTAGCAATTTGCCGAACAGAAATTTATGGATTTTCCTCAACAGACAAGAATACATTTTCTCGTTCCACATTACTTAATGACAAAGGTCTACCAGTTCTATTCGCATCTTTCACCGAACCTGTCTCTTGAAATTTCCGCCAAATTTTGCTTACCGTGGACTGCGAAATGTTTAATTCTGGATGCAAGTAATTAAATAAATTACATACTTCGTCTTGGGTTCTTCTTCTATCTCTATATTCTAGAATCATTAAAATTTCAATTCTATGTTTCTCAGATAATTGAGGCATATTTCAAGCACTAACAAATCGCAAAGTGTGACAGTGTTCTAAAGTGCATTCAATTGTTTCAATGCTACATATTACGTACCTGATTAATACTGCTCAGTAAAATAAATTTGTTAGACATGTCCTTGTTTTTCTTGAAAATTTTTTGATGTAAAGGTATTCAAGTTTCATATGGTTGAAAAGAGAAAAAAAGACTCTATCAAATGAGTATAATAAAGACGTGCCTTGCCATTTAAAAAAATGTAAGTGTTATTCGTTGCGATTTTGTTTACAGCAAAAATTTAAATTGATATCTCCCAGGTGGTAGATAACTAAGTGATAAACAACTTTTATTTACAACTTTTTCGTGTAAAGTGCATATTTATCGACCCGTATAATATATTCCATACTTTTCGGACACACTGTATATAAGTTTAACTTTATTTGTTGCCTTAGCTTACAAATTAGTTCGTGCTTTACACTTGTTACCTTACATTCTATATTTACATTCTATTTACATTTTTTTTAAATACATTTCCTTATCCCTCCTTTCCTAACTTTTTCCTCCTTCTCCATACTTCTTCCATCCACTCCGCTCCATTTCCGTTTTCGTCTAAGATTTCCTCTATTTTCATAACATCTTCTGCACATAGTCTGCACATCTTTTCTTCTTCTTTTTTTCAATATTTGTTACCTAACTCCTCGTTGCCACCTCTGAACCGTGCTATCATTTTTTCTTTTTGTTGCTTTTATTCTCTATATTCTTTAAATATTCTGGTACTCCTTCACTCTTGATATCTCTATAATTTCTATTATATCTGCTCTCTTTTATCTTTGTCCATCTTTCTTGTTTTTCGATGTCCCTATCTCTCCTTATTATTTCTTCCCTTACCCTTAAAATCTCCATTTCTTCTCTCGCGTACCCGTTTCTTTTGTAATACTCTTCTCGGTCCTCTTGCCCGTACTTCACTTTTCCTCCCTTTATCTCTTTCCAACATTCTTGCCGTATTTTGCATTCTGTTTTTTCCCTCAGTTCTTCCTCGTATTTTATGGCCTTTTTTCCTGTCCCTACTCTTATTTTTGCTACTTGTACCTCCTCTTTCACAATATACCCTGGTGTATCTCTGTCCAGTCCCAAAACCCATCTCTAGTATTTTTCCTGTAGCCCTTCTACCTCCCTCCACTCCTTTCAGCTC
Organism: Aquatica leii; assembly: GCA_035610365.1. Lineage (NCBI taxonomy): Eukaryota > Metazoa > Arthropoda > Insecta > Coleoptera > Lampyridae > Aquatica > Aquatica leii. The sequence continues at coordinate 16,217,215 of CM069438.1, forward strand.
TATATTTCCGCTCCATACATTACCACCCCCTTTATTAACTTTTCAAACAACAACTTTCTTTTTCTTATATCCATCTCAAACACTCTTTCCCCCACACCCCACACTTGTCCTATTAACCTGTTTCCTTTCCTCACTCTTTCCTTTACGTGTTCTCTCTCCTTATTATCCTGTTTCATCGTGTAGCCCAGGTATGTAAAATCCTTCACTTGTTGCACTTCCTCATCACTCCATTTCCACTCCTTTCTTTTTCTTTTACCCCCTCCTTTTCTAAATACCATTATTGTTGTTTTTTTCGTGTTTACTTCCATTTCTTTTTTTTCATGTATTTTTCCAGCGTTTTCATCATCTGTTTCATTTTTTTTCTCCTTAGCCACCAACACTATGTCATCCGCATACGCCAACGACCATACCTTCGCTTTCCCTACCACTATCCCTCCTGTCTGTTGTCCTCTGATTGTCTCTTCCAGATCTCCCGTATATACTGGGAACAGGCTTGGGGTCAGTGGACATCCCTGTCTCAACCCTCTCTTTGTGATGAATTTCTCGCTCTCTTCCCCATTCACTTTAACCCTGCTCCTCGTTTCTTCGTAGATTTCCTCTATTCTTTGTATTAATCTTTCATTGATTTTTTTTCTCCTCATGTATTTCCACAGCTTTTTCCTATTCACTTTGTCAAAAGCAGCTTTTAGATCTACGAATAGTGCCACCATTTTCCCTCTTTTTTCTAGTTCTTTATTTGCTAAGTGTTTTAGTATATATATATGTTGTCTATCGCTCTTCTTCCTTTTCTGAATCCCGCTTGTCGGTCTGGTACCAAACTTTTTTCCTCTATTTCCTTCTGTATTCTTCCTTGTAGTATTGTCGCATATAATTTGTATCTCGTCCTCAATAATGTTACCCCTCTATTATTCTTGACTTTTTTTTTCGCCTTTTTTATGGATTGTGCATATTATTCCCTCTCTCCATCTCTCCGGAAATCCTTTCCCTTTCCATATTTTGTTAAGTATTTCCGTCATCCTTTTTGCTACACTTTCTCTCCCGTATATCCACTCTTCTCCTTGTATCCCATCTTCTCCTGTCGCCTTTTTTCATCTTCTTTATCGCCTCTATTACTTTTTCTTCATTTATTCTATCTCTTATTCCTTTTTCCTGTCTTACTACTTTTTTTTTTTTTTTCTTTTTCTTTTTTTTTCTGCTTTTGTTCTTCCCCGCTCAAGAGGTTCCGACAATATATCTCCCATTCTTTAATTTGTATATATTGTCGTCATGTTTTTTTTCCTCTTTTTCTTAGGAACTTTCATACATCTTCATCCGTTTTTATTCCCTTGATCCGCTCCTCTTGTTTTTTTTTGTTTTTTCCTTCTTTCTGTCGCATGTTTTTTTGTGTATATTTACTGCTTCTTTGTATTCTTTTTTTTCTTTCCTCCCTTTTTCCACTGTCTTAATGCTCTTCTTACATTTTTCTTTGCTTCCTTGCATTCCTTATCCCACCATTTTTTCCATCCTGTTTTCTCCCCTTCCACTTTCTAAATCTGACTCTCTCTGTTGCTTTCTCCATCATCTCTTTCATTTTCTCTACACTTTCTTGTAATTCCTTCCCTATCCATACCGTTTTCCCTATTCTCTCTTTATATCTTTTTATACCCTCTTCTGTCCACTTTTTTTTAGTTATGTACTTCTCCTCTTCCTCTCTCTCTTCTCTTTCTCTTCCTTCCATTGTCAATTCCAGTGGTTGATGGTCTGACTCTACACTTTCTCCTACTTTAAATGTCTTTACCTTTTCTGCAGCCTCTTCATTTGTCATTACAAAATTTATTATTGATTCTCCCCTTCCTTCTATGTACGTAAATTCCCCCTTTCCGTCTTCTTCTCTGTTCCCGTTCATTATTTCCCACCCTTTTTCGTTGCACAATTTCAGAAGTTCGTCTCCCTCTTTATTTATCACCTTGTCCTTTGTTTGTCTCTTTCCCGTCCCTTTTCTTTCTTGTATTCCCTTCTCTTCCCCTATTCTTGCGTTGAAGTCCCCTCCTACTATTATCAATCCCTCTTCCCTCTCTTCTATCATCTCTTCTATGTTTTTCCTTGTCTCTTTCATTCTACTGCTATAAACCGTCACTACTTTTATTTTTGTTTTTTCCCACTGTATGTTCCTTTCTACAACTCCTCTTCTCTGTTGCACTTTCTCTTTCTTTTCCTGACTCAACAATTTTTTTCTTATTCTCGTTATTATACCCCCCTTTGGCCTCCGTTTATTCTTCTCTCTTTCTGCATGTTGCACCACCCATTCAAATTCCTCCGGCAACTCATTTTTCCCACCACTCCCATTTTTTTCTTTCATCTATGTCTCCTGTAATCCCACTACATCCCGTTCCTTGATGTACTTCCAAAAATCCTGTTCCTTGTTTTTTATTCCCGCTACGTTCCAAAACAATACTCTCAGCACACTCATCTCTCCCTGTGCTTCTTCCTTGCTTTCTTTTTTTCCTCTTTCTTTTTCTTTTACATTTCCATCTCTCATTATTCCTTTTCTTTACCATTTCGTCAACTTTCTCTCCTTTATCGCTCCCCCTTTGCCCTTTAGTTTTTTGCTTTTTGGTTCCCCAATTTCTCTCCCTTTTCTCTGCTCAGTCCTCTATCCTTGTCGTTCCATATGTATCTGTCTCCGTCTATCTCCATTTTTCTGTACCCTACCCATACTCTTTTTCCTTCCGCTCTTTTTTCCACCGCTATGTTGATTATTTCTCTTTGCACTCTTCTTTCCTCCCATGTCAAATCGTGATTTATATATATTCTTGTATTCTTTAATTTTTCATTCTCCGCCATTACCTTCTGTTTTTCCTCCCATCCTCCGATTTCCGCCACCACCATCTCATTTTTCTTCTCTTTGTTTATTACTATCACTTTTTTTACTTTTACTTTTACATTTAATTTTTCTTCCAGCATCAATGCTAAATCTTTTTGTGGTTCTTCACTTCTCCACCCCTTTATCACAATATTATTCTTCCTTTTCCATCTTTCCTCGTCTTTCGCTTTTATTCCAATTTTTCTATTCTCTCCACCAGTTCCTCTATTTCTTTCTTCCACTTCTTTTCTCTGTCTCCTATTTCTTTTTTCATTTCTTTGATTTCTTTCCTTATTCAATCCATATTTTCTTCTATCGGTTTCATCATTTCTCTCATTAATTCTTTTAACTCCTCCATTTCTTTCCTTCCTCCTTCTGTTCTTGAGGTTTTTCCTTCGATTTTCTCGGTTATCTTCTTAATGTCTGGTGATCTTATTGTTTTCTTTCCTCTTTCAAATATTTGTTGTCTTTCTTTTTCCTCTTCCTCTCTCTTTCTTTTATTCATCCCTTTCCCCTTTTTTTCTTATTGATTTATTTATTTATTTTATTATATTTTAATTGTAGTGTTTTTTAACGTTTTTATTAAATAACGTTATTTTTTTTAAATGATTTTAGAATGCCATCTTGTGGTAAAAATACCACGTATGATATTATAGAAAACTATCCTCCGTACTAATTTATAGTTATCTTTTTGTTTTTAATGTAATTCATCTTTCTTTTTATAAACTTTAGTTTTGTTAATGTATAAGTTTTGTACGATTTTTCTGGTTATTTTAATTATTAATTAAACACTATTTCTTTTTAAGTCACTTCTACGAAGTTTAGAATCTGGCTTGGTTCACAAGTTGATTACCTAACTCGGTAGTGGTTCTTTGTTAGATTTTCGTTTGCTTTTTCAAGTTATCGTATTATTTCTTATCTTTTCAGAGTTTAGATTATGGCTTGTTTCACAAGTGGATAAGCTAACTTTTGAGAAGTTCTTAGTTAGATTTCGGTTGCTTGTCTGAGTTTTGCAATTTATCTCACGCCCTGATGAAGCCCCTTATGAAAGTGGGCGAAACGTTGGCAACTTAGGTTACAACAACAATGACACGGTCCAAACCCGGAAGACATTCTAATGTTAATGTAAACATTTCGTTATAAATAAATTAGTTTTAAAACTCGTTACATTAGTGTCAGTGGAGTTTGCGATTTTAAGGTGTAAATACAAGTAATCTAATATTGCTTCCGTTTTAAAAACGTTGTGTGATAAATACGTGTCCGCCTGTGTTTGCTTATAGGGTGTAATTATAGTCGTTCCAGTTCGATAATGAATCATTAAACTTTTTATTCGTGTTTTAATTTATCCCGTTAACGCGCTTGCAATCAGTTAAAATAGATTCAAAGTAATTTAAATTTCTCGAATCAATAAAAAATGGTCAAGGATCGATGAATAAAAATATGGAATAAAATTCTAGAAAAATTGGAAGAATAACAGTCCGAAGATTCCAAGAAAATGTAAGAAAATTCTACAAGTTGAAAAAAAGAAAGACGAACGAGCATAGAAAATCAAATCAAAATTGTTCAAGAGTAAACTCAGCAGATATGTTACTTTTAAAAGAAGAAATTTGCGAATCTATGAATGACAAAATAAAAGCAGTAGGAGATAGAATGAAACTGCTTGAAGAAAGAATGAACCAAATGATTTGCCATGGTGAAGGAACCATCGAACAGAAAGAAGTTTAAAGTTTGATGGTAAAGTTCCATGGTCAACTTACTACAAGCAGTTTGAAGCCGCAACCACAGCTAATGGTTGGAGGAACAAGCAGGAAGCGACATCTTAAATAATGTGCTAGTCCCCCTAGTGGAGAAGCGCTTGGAATTTTACAGACTGTTCCTGGCCACCTACAAAGGAGTTACAAGCTCATAAATTTACGTTTAGAAATAAGATATGGAGATGCTCATCTTTAACAGGTATACCAAACCCAAATAAAAAGTCGAGTTCAGAAAACTGCGAAAAGTCTTGAAGAGTTTGAGACTGACATCGTCAGATTAATACGGCTTGTGTATCCTACAGCACCAGATAAGTTCTTGTAGCAGTTTGCTATTCAAAGTTCTGTAGACGGTCTCCGAAACAGCAAACTCTCCGGTTAGTTCGAGACGTTGGATGACGTTTTAGTGCATGTCTTGGAGTTTGAAACAGCAAAACAAGCATTGCAAAAAAACGGTCATAAAATCCGCTGTGCTGCAGAAGTATCCGCACAAACACTAGAAAGCATTGAGAAGATAGCGCGACGAATACTTTGAGAAAGAGAAGTGATGACTTCGAACTGTGGTGAAATAAGCCAGGTACGATGACATTGTACTAAACCTAAGAAGAAAAGCGATCAAAAATTTAGAACGAGTTGACCAAAAGAGACAAAAGTTCATCTAATCTAGTCATGTACACGAGATTACCATTCAAATGACATCGCCTATGGAGCAATTGCATAACATTTATCTCGATGGCAAGATTGGTAGCCGACATCACGCAAAAAGTTATCCTGGACATTATAAAGAACTATGGGTGCCATTTAGATATCAAGAACGATGTCTTGAAGATCGACAATAAAGAAATTCCTTTTTATTCGTCAGAAAAGGCAGACGTTCGAGTCTTATTGAGTGAAAACGTGTCTCTGCCTGCAAAGAGTGAAAGTGTGGTGATGGCACGCCTAGATAAAATCTTCGAAAAGGCTACATTCGCGCGATTGAACCAATAGAGAGCGACTTAGTACAGGACTACTCGTTGGCAGAACTTTAGTACGAGTGAAAAACACAATGTTAGTAAGAATCTTAAACGTCATCGCAAATGTAATAAAGTTAAAAAGAAGACCTGTGGTAGGCAAATGCGCGCCAGTATCTGAAACTGTGACATGTGTGGATTCTAACGAAGATACGTCGCCGAAGAATTGCCCACAACATCTATTGCATATTCTGATCTCAAAATACCAAAAAATCAATACCATCTGGCTACAGTTAAAGTGTTGATTCAGCAGTATCAAGATGTGTTCGTGCTGAAGAGTAGTTCCAAAAGAAGAACTAACGTGGTAAAGCATAAATTAATACCGTAGACGCTCGGCCGATACGACAACATCTACTCCGACTTCCTTTGGCAAAAAGAGAAGAAGTCAAACAAATAATTATGGTTATGGAGAAAGAAGGTGTAATTAAATCTTCAAATAACTCAGGGGCGTCCCCAATGGTATTCGTAAAGAAGAAAGATGAATCAACGAAGTTTTGCGTAGATTACAGATAGTTTAACGACGTAATCAAAAAGGTTCCTGTGAGTATCCCAGTGGTTTTCCACGTTAGATTGAAAAAGTGGTTACTGGAAGGTAGAATTGGAATCCGAGGACTGTGAAAAAACAGCTTTTACGATTGGAACTGGTTTGTGGAAGTTCACTGCAATGTCCTTCGGCCTATGTAACGCTTCTGCAAAGTTCGAGCGTTGGATGGAAACCATCTTGCATGATCGTGGTTAGAAGGTCGTTTGAAGAACATTGAAACAACCTGAAAGAAGTGTTTCAACAACTACGTGGGGCAAATCTTAACCTGAACCCAAAGAAGTACCACGTATTTAAGAAAGAAGTGCAATAATTTGACCACGTCAATCGACAAACATCAGGTTTGAAGTTTCCTTGGGTTGTGCACCTATTATAGGCGATTTGTACCCAGATCTGTGCCAATATTATTTTTTTCAATTCAAAAGTTTTTTTAGTTTACTCTTTTGATAATGTTACAATTTTATTTTATAAAGTAGAACGTTTCCATGTGACCATGGGTCATCTGGGAGATTGACCAGATATAATGTTGTACTTAGATAATTTTTTTTAATAATAAATTTACATTAAATGAATAACTAAATAATAATAAGCATCAATGATAAAATTAGTACTATTAGTGATATTATTTCCCTACTTGGCTTTATTTAATTTAAATACCCCTAACAACGATCAGAAACTTTTGGAATCCTTTACTTCGCCTAGCCTTACTACAGCTTCCATATATATTTTTTTCTTTTTTTTCTTTACACAGATCTTGATATTTACTCTTTTCCCTTCTGTAGTACAGACTAGCCCCGTCGGTCTCTACTTCACTGAAAAGATTCAAAACCCTTACTACCTTTTCCCTTTTAGCTTCAAATTCTTCTAATTGCTTAACCCACTCCCTACTTGCTTCCATTCTTATAAACACTTGCAATCGATTGATTGCCAATTCTGGCTCGGATTCCTCCCATCCCTTTTTTATATGCACCCCTATTTTGGTTTTATAGTGTACCTCATGGTATTTTGTCAATGCAAGTTTAGGCAACAACGGCAACACCCCAGTTAAGAACCTCGAAATAACTATTTCCCCCCCATTGACTCTACAATTGTGGGCAAATGATCTGTGAAACACCCTTTCCCAACACAAAAATCTCTAGTTAAGTTAACTAGTCACCAACCAATCCCTGCCAGATCTATCTCCCCTGGCCGGTCACCTGGCAGTCTTCCATTAAGAATGATTAAATCTTGCATGTTTAATTGCTCTATAACTTTTTTACCACGAGAATTAACAGTTTTATTACTCAGCTTTCTGACAGCGAACAAGCGCCCTTCTTTAAATTTTACCTCTGGTTCATTTTCTATCGATCCCTCCTCTCCTACTCTCGCATTAAAATTTCCAATTATCAGATTGACCTTTTGTTCCTTCCCCGGGATCTCTATAAATGTCTTTTCTAACTTTAAAAAATCTTCTTCTCACTTGTCATCAGGTCTCAGATATACTGTAACAATACTGATTACACCCCGATTCAACCCCAACCTCATTGCTACCTGCACATTTTTCTCAGCAAAACTTACAGAAATACCCTTTCTGACATCACACCAACAACACCCACTAGCTCTCCCACAATTAACAAATTCAATACTCTTAGTCTCTGCATGTGTTTGGCCTAACCAAAATATATCATGATTACTTTCAAAATTAATAATCCTGTATAATCAAGTTTAGATTGCAGTCTACCAGCATTATAGAACAGCACCTTCACATCAGGTCTTTTCCCCTTCTTCCTCTCCTCCATTAGTTTCTCTGACTTCCTTGTGAATCATTTATGATCTTGTTCTGCCTTTCCTGCCATTCACATCGCTTAGATTCAATCGAATATTCCAGTCTCGGTATAATTTCCTTCTACCATCTTCATCATTGCACCTCAGGCCTACTCCATCCTGCCATGTGTACCTCTCTGGCTCAGTATACAATGCATCAAATTTAAGCGACATCTTAATATTATGATTCTGCTCTCTTATATGCTTCATGACTTTTCTTAATTTTGCTCTCTTCATTCTAACTTCCCTTCTGAAGTCACTATTAATGAAAATATCTGTATTTCTTAATTTATGAACATTCTGTAGTCATCTTGTTATATTCTCGTCCCACGGAATGTGAGCTATCACTGGGTCATTCACTCTAAAGCAGTATAAAGACGGAAGCCCTTTAAAAAACGTAGCGTTTGCCACCGTAGATCCTAGAATCTGAATCGGAAAACAAATATATCTTGGTGGCGATGGATTATTTTACGAAAAGGACGGAGGCTTACGCCATACATAATCAAAAAACAGCTACAGTCGTAGACGTATCAGTGAAAGAGTTTTCCTGTCCGTTTGGAGTTGCGTTAGAATTGCACTCCGACCAAGGCCTCAACTTTGAGTCTAGACTGTTTTAAGTTTGCCGACTGTTGAGAATTAAAAAAACTAGAACGACGCCTCTACATCCTCAATCTGATGGTATGGTTGAGCGGATGAATCGAACAATGGGAAAATACTTAGCTAAAATGTGTCTGAACACCAAAGAGACTGAGATCAGTACTTGCACCTTTTTCTTTTTGATCGCGAAATACGACCTCTAATTTAGACGAAAACCAGAAAACGTTGCTGGAGAAAGCTACGTCAGCAAGCTGACCAAGAGGCTAGACGAAGTACATGAAGTCCGTAAAAACACACAAATTGCCAGTGACAGAATGAGGACCAGATATGACGGCAACACATAAAATGGTGGGTTTCAACCTGGCGACATGGTGTGGTTGTATAATCTCTAAAGAAGACGTGATTTGTCGCCGAAGCTGCAGAGGCAATGGGAGGACCCTTATAAAGTCGTGCAGCGTATTAATGACGTCATATATCGCATTTGAAAACCACCCAAAGACAAGCCAAAAGTAGTCCACATCGTTCGTCTAGCCTCGTTTGCTGGCGATAACCAGTTACGCAAGTTCAGGCCCAAACCAAAGTAATAACTAGCAGAACCAGAAATCAAGTCGAAGGATAAAATTTCGATAAGTTTATGAACTTATACGAAGGTTCTGGAAAAGCTAGGTTTGGAGTTACAACCAAGGAACAGCAAGACCTGTTCCAAACACGAAAAGATTATGCCATCACACATTGCGTGAGCGGGAATCTTGGCATCTCCAGAGGAGTTGCAGTGAAATTTAAAAAAAAGTTTGAACGACGGACGGAATTACGAAGACAGCAACCGGCGGTCGGAAAAGTTTTAAAACTACGTGGTAACCAACGCTTCGTTTTCTATCTCTTCACCAAGAAGTACTCACGTACAAAACCGTTATACAAAAATCTGTGACGAACATTATGGAAACTAAAGAGAGAAATGAAGTGCCAACATGTTAAGAAATTGGCAGTATCCAAGCTTGGTTGTGGCTTAGAGTTGGAGGATAGTTCGAAATATGTTGGAAGTCGTCTTCCGAGGAACAGGCGTTCAAGTGTTGGTCTGTACCAAGCAAGTAGAATATCAGGTCAGGAAAAGTTCATTGACTGCTACTTTTATGCTCAAAGAAGTTGACAAAATGGAGAAAACTGCCGCTATCGCCACGACTCTTTCTACCGGTATCGCATCGAGTTTCCTGTTCGGGGACAGAACATTCTTAAAAAGGGAGCAGTGAAACGTTCGCGACGTTATTGTGAAATTCGAGACAATGACCGAAGAATGTTGAACTTTCTAGATGTAGATAGCAGAAATATATAAAAACAGTTCAAAGGATGCTTCCTAGGTCATTAAATCGAGAATATTTAACGGTTTAAAGTAAATAAGTGATAAACGCGTGTGAAGATAAAGCGGTGCTAGCAAAACGTAAATACCTCGCGTACGTGTTGTTAACATAAACAAGTATCAGTTTTAGATAAAATTAAAATGTGCGGACTAGTGATAGTAATTACTTAGATTAGTTGTTTTTAGATATCGTTAGATTTAATTAGTTACGTGTAGTTATAAATGTGTAAATATTTAGTTATAAATAAGTTACAGTATAGAAAAAATTAAAAAGAATACAGTTATATTTGACTTTTTTCTTAATGTATTTTCGGTTACTTAAAAATCGATCCAAGGTCATATTACGTCAGACATTGCTGAATATTGCACAAGAAAATGTGTCATCGATTTTGGATGGAACAAACATAGAATGACGTTTTTTCCTCCAATTTCATTCATAAAATCAGTTCCTGGGACTCTACTATCAGTACCTTGCACTATGGGAGTGGAGTTCGTCCACGGACGCACTTATATATTACACGAACACGTGTACGAAGTCTGCACACGACTGAATTATAACAATAAATATAAATAATATGTAATTTGAATTACGTTCGCTATCGCATATAAAAAAACAACATATCCTGTTTTCTTGATTTCGCAATTCTTCGGCAGTCGTCAAAAAATAGTACGCGGTGCGGTTAATAAACTGTGCAATTTCACATTATTTTAGGAAACTGACTAATTTTAGTCTACCCGGTCGCCGTATGTTTACGTTGATGATACCAAAAAAAGGTCAAGGTGAAAATGGAAAATCAAAAATACGAATATTCAAAGCTACCTATCAAGTAAGTAATTTTTATTGCATCAATTAGAGTGATGACTACCTTAACTACCGTTATTGTTGTTAAAAATATGCTTAACATTTATTTGATAAAACTGGTTTCAGTAATTCTCGATTTTTTCTCTTCGTCTTGCCATTATACGCATTTTCGTGTTCAACAAAATCATTCATCTTAGAATTAGCTTTAAATGAAACTATTTTTAATTTTCAAAACAATTTTTTTTTAAATATTGCCTAATATTGTATGTGTATTATAAATACGTGTTTGTTAATTTGCACAAGTTTCAGCAAATAATCGTATAAAAGATTTTTTTCAATTTAGAGATATACGTATATGCATCATCCAAGCGCACAAAACTTTAAATGGAATTATTCAGATTTTCAAATCATTTTTTTGAATTGTTGCTTAATGTTGTTTACATTACGTGTTGGTCCATTTGCACAAAACTTTCAGCAACAAATCGTATAAAAAATTTGTTTTAATTCAAAGGTAGACGTATATACTGTATCGAATTTTATTATTGAAACTAATTTATTTAAACTACTAAAAACATTTTTACTTATACTAAAAATATGTACACTTTTAAATTAACCGAGCTAATTCAATCTAATAATATTTAATAAAAACACTTACACTAATTTATATCACTTACACGAAGATAAGATAAAGTCCGCAGATAGCTTCACACACTTGTTTACATTAAAGTCACGTACAGGATTATTGTCCGTATATTTATCTACACACACGCGCTAACGACTTATTTATTTAGAATTGAATAATCCTCTTACCACTGCTGTCTTCGCATTACGGAAATAACTAACCTACGATTTCTTTCGATTGTTCCGTATTTATACACATTTTGGAAATCCTTCTCGAGTGTTCCATATCTTTCGGTAAACGTTCTAGAAGACGGATAACAACTTCGACAAGGCTCTTGAATTTGAGAACGTTTCAATACATTGCATCCAAGCGCTCAAAATCAATTTTAAATGGAATTATTCAGATTTTCAAATCATTTTTTTTAATTGTTGCTTAATGTTGTTTACATTACCTGTTGGTCAATTTGCACAAAGGTTTTAGCAACAAATCTTGTAAAAATGTGTTTTAATTCAGAGGTATACGTATGTGCATTGCATCGAAGCGCTCAAAATCAACTTTAAATGGAATTATTCAGATTTACAAATCAATTTTTTTGAATTGTTGCTTAATGTTGTTAACATTACGTGTTGGTCAATTTGCACAAAGGTTTTAGCAACAAATCTTATAAAAAATTTGTTTTAATTTAGAGGTATACTTCTCTGCATTGAATCGAACAGCTCAAAATCAACTTCGAATAGAATTATTCAGATTTTCGAATTAATTTTTTTCAATTGTTGCTTAATGTTGTTAACATTACGTGTTGGTCAATTTGCACAAAGGTTTTAGCAACAAATCTTGTAAAAATGTGTTTTAATTCAGAGGTATACGTATGTGCATTGCATCGAAGCGCTCAAAATCAACTTTAAATGGAATTATTCAGATTTACAAATCAATTTTTTTGAATTGTTGCTTAATGTTGTTAACATTACGTGTTGGTCAATTTGCACAAAGGTTTTAGCAACAAATCTTATAAAAAGTTTGTTTTAATTTAGAGGTATACTTCTCTGCATTGAATCGAACAGCTCAAAATCAACTTCGAATAGAATTATTCAGATTTTCGAATTAATTTTTTTCAATTGTTGCTTAATGTTGTTAACATTACGTGTTGGTCAATTTGCACAAAGGTTTTAGCAACAAATCTTGTAAAAATGTGTTTTAATTCAGAGATATACGTATGTGCATTGCATCGAAGCGCTCAAAATCAACTTTAAATGGAATTATTCAGATTTACAAATCAATTTTTTTAATTGTTGCTTAATGTTGTTTACATTACGTGTTGGTCAATTTGCACAAAAGTTTCAGCAACAAATCTTATAAATAATTTGTTTTAATTCAGAGGTATACTTCTCTGTATTGAATCGAAGAGCTCAAAATCAACTTCAAATAGAATTATTCAGATTTTCAAATTAGTTTTTTTCAATTGTTGCCTAATGTTGTATAGATTATGTGTTGGTCAATTTGCACAAAGGTTTTAGCAACAAATCTTGTAAAAATGTGTTTTAATTCAGAGGTATACGTATGTGCATTGCATCGAAGCGCTCAAAATCAACTTTAAATGGAATTATTCAGATTTACAAATCAATTTTTTTGAATTGTTGCTTAATGTTGTTAACATTACGTGTTGGTCAATTTGCACAAAGGTTTTAGCAACAAATCTTATAAAAAATTTGTTTTAATTTAGAGGTATACTTCTCTGCATTGAATCGAACAGCTCAAAATCAACTTCGAATAGAATTATTCAGATTTTCGAATTAATTTTTTTCAATTGTTGCTTAATGTTGTTAACATTACGTGTTGGTCAATTTGCACAAAGGTTTTAGCAACAAATCTTGTAAAAATGTGTTTTAATTCAGAGATATACGTATGTGCATTGCATCGAAGCGCTCAAAATCAACTTTAAATGGAATTATTCAGATTTACAAATCAATTTTTTTTAATTGTTGCTTAATGTTGTTTACATTACGTGTTGGTCAATTTGCACAAAATTTTCAGCAACAAATCGTGCAAAAAATCTGTTTTAATTCATAGGTATACGTATCTGCAGTGCATCGAAGCGCTCAAAATCAACTTTAAATGGAATTATTCAGATCTTCAAATGGTTTTTTTAATTATTGCTTAATGTTGTTTACGTTACGTGTTGGTCAATTTGCACAAAGGTTTTAGCAACAAATCTTGTAAAAATGTGTTTTAATTCAGAGGTATACGTATGTGCATTGCATCGAAGCGCTCAAAATCAACTTTAAATGGAATTATTCAGATTTACAAATCAATTTTTTTGAATTGTTGCTTAATGTTGTTAACATTACGTGTTGGTCAATTTGCACAAAGGTTTTAGCAACAAATCTTATAAAAAATTTGTTTTAATTCAGAGGTATACTTCTCTGCATTGAATCGAACAGCTCAAAATCAACTTCGAATAGAATTATTCAGATTTTCGAATTAATTTTTTTCAATTGTTGCTTAATGTTGTTAACATTACGTGTTGGTCAATTTGCACAAAGGTTTTAGCAACAAATCTTGTAAAAATGTGTTTTAATTCAGAGGTATACGTATGTGCATTGCATCGAAGCGCTCAAAATCAACTTTAAATGGAGTTATTCAGATTTCCAAATCAGTTTTTTTGAATTGTTGCTTAATGTTGTTAACATTACGTGTTGGTCAATTTGCACAAAGGTTTTAGCAACAAATCTTATAAAAAATTTGTTTTAATTTAGAGGTATACTTCTCTGCATTGAATCGAACAGCTCAAAATCAACTTCGAATAGAATTATTCAGATTTTCGAATTAATTTTTTTCAATTGTTGCTTAATGTTGTTTACATTAGGTGTTGGTTAATTTGTACAAAAGTTTCAGCAACAAATCGTGTAAAAATTTGTTTTAATGCAGAATTATACGTATGTGCATTGCATCGAAGCGTTCAAAATCAACTTTAAATGGAATTATTCAGATTTACAAATCAATTTTTTTGAATTGTTGCTTAATGTTGTTAACTTTACGTGTTGGTCAATTTGCACAAAGGTTTTAGCAACAAATCTTGTAAAAATGTGTTTTAATTCAGAGGTATACGTATCTGAATTGCATCGAAGCGCTTAAAAGCAACTTTAAATGGAATTATTCAGGTTTACAAATCAATTTTTTTTAATTGTTGCTTAATGTTGTTTACATTACGTGTTGGTCAATTTGCACAAAATTTTCAGCAACAAATCGTGCAAAAAATCTGTTTTAATTCATAGGTATACGTATCTGCAGTGCATCGAAGCGCTCAAAATCAACTTTAAATGGAATTATTCAGATCTTCAAATGGTTTTTTTAATTATTGCTTAATGTTGTTTACGTTACGTGTTGGTCAATTTGCACAAAGGTTTTAGCAACAAATCTTGTAAAAATGTGTTTTAATTCAGAGGTATACGTATGTGCATTGCATCGAAGCGCTCAAAATCAACTTTAAATGGAATTATTCAGATTTGCAAATAAATTTTTGTTAATTGTTGCTTAATGTTGTTAACATTACGTGTTGGTCAATTTGCACAAAGGTTTTAGCAACAAATCTTATAAAAAATTTGTTTTAATTCAGAGGTATACTTCTCTGCATTGAATCGAACAGCTCAAAATCAACTTCGAATAGAATTATTCAGATTTTCGAATTAATTTTTTTCAATTGTTGCTTAATGTTGTTAACATTACGTGTTGGTCAATTTGCACAAAGGTTTTAGCAACAAATCTTGTAAAAATGTGTTTTAATTCAGAGGTATACGTATGTGCATTGCATCGAAGCGCTCAAAATCAACTTTAAATGGAATTATTCAGATTTACAAATCAATTTTTTTGAATTGTTGCTTAATGTTGTTAACATTACGTGTTGGTCAATTTGCACAAAGGTTTTAGCAACAAATCTTATAAAAAATTTGTTTTAATTTAGATGTATACTTCTCTGCATTGAATCGAACAGCTCAAAATCAACTTCGAATAGAATTATTCAGATTTTCGAATTAATTTTTTTCAATTGTTGCTTAATGTTGTTTACATTAGGTGTTGGTTAATTTGTACAAAAGTTTCAGCAACAAATCGTGTAAAAATTTGTTTTAATGCAGAATTATACGTATGTGCATTGCATCGAAGCGTTCAAAATCAACTTTAAATGGAATTATTCAGATTTACAAATCAATTTTTTTGAATTGTTGCTTAATGTTGTTAACATTACGTGTTGGTCAATTTGCACAAAGGTTTTAGCAACAAATCTTATAAAAAATTTGTTTTAATTCAGAGGTATACTTCTCTGCATTGAATCGAACAGCTCAAAATCAACTTCGAATAGAATTATTCAGATTTTCGAATTAATTTTTTTCAATTGTTGCTTAATGTTGTTAACATTACGTGTTTGTTAATTTGCACAAAAGTTTCAGCAACAAATCGTATAAAAATTTGTTTTAATTCAGAGGTTGACGTATCTGCATTGCATCCAAGCGCTCAAAATCAGTTTTAAATGGAATCATTCAGATTTTCTAATCATTTTTTTTCAATTGTTGCTTAATGTTGTTTACATTACTTGTTGGTCCATTTGCACAAAACTTTCAGCAACAAATCATATAGAAAATGTGTTTTAATTCTGAAGTTGACGTATCTGCAGTGCATCCAAGCGCTGAAAATCAGTTTTAAATGGAATCATTCAGATTTTCTAATCATTTTTTTAAATTGTTGTTTAATATTGTTTACATTACGTGGTGGTCAATTTGCACAAAAGTTTCAGCAGCAAATCGTATAAAAAATGTGTTTTAATTCAGAAGTAGACGTATCTGCATTGCATCCAAGCACTCAAATTCAACTTTATATGGAGTTATTCAGATTTTCAAATCATTTTTTTAAAATTTAGATTTGATGTTCTTTACATTACGTGTTGGTTAATTTGCACAAAAGTTTCAGCAACAAATCTTATAAAAACGTGTTTTAATTCAGAGGTATACGTATCTGAATTTCATCGAAGCGCTCAAAATCAACTTCAAATGGAATTATTCAGATTTTCGAATTAATTTTTTTCAATTGTTGCTTAATGTTGTTTACATTAGGTGTTGGTTAATTTGTACAAAAGTTTCAGCAACAAATCGTGTAAAAATTTGTTTTAATGCAGAATTATACGTATGTGCATTGCATCGAAGCGTTCAAAATCAACTTTAAATGGAATTATTCAGATTTACAAATCAATTTTTTTGAATTGTTGCTTAATGTTGTTAACTTTACGTGTTGGTCAATTTGCACAAAGGTTTTAGCAACAAATCTTGTAAAAATGTGTTTTAATTCAGAGGTATACGTATCTGAATTGCATCGAAGCGCTTAAAAGCAACTTTAAATGGAATTATTCAGGTTTACAAATCAATTTTTTTTAATTGTTGCTTAATGTTGTTTACATTAGGTGTTGGTTAATTTGTACAAAAGTTTCAGCAACAAATCGTGTAAAAATTTGTTTTAATGCAGAATTATACGTATGTGCAGTGCATCGAAGCGTTCAAAACCAACTTTAAATGCAATTATTCAGATTTTCAAAACATTTTTTTTTAATTGTTGCTTAATGTTGTTTACATTACGTGTTGGTTCATTTGCACAAAGGTTTTAGCAACAAATCTTATAAAAACGTGTTTTAATTTAGAGGTATACGTATGTGAATTGCATCGAAGCGTTCAAAATCAACTTTTAATGGAATTATTCAGGTTTACAAATCAATTTTTTTTTGCTTAATTTTGTTTACATTACGTGTTGGTCCATTTGCACAAAATTTTCAGCAACAAATCGTATAAAAAATTTATTTTAATGTAGAGGTATACTTCTCTGCATTGAATCGAAGAGCTCAAAATCAACTGCAAATAAAATTATTCAGATTTGCAAATAAATTTTTGTTAATTGTTGCTTAATGTTGTTAACATTACGTGTTGGTCCATTTGCACAAAATTTTCAGCAACAAATCGTATAAAAAATTTATTTTAAATCTGAGGTATACGTATCTGTATTGCTTCGAAGCGCCAAAATCAACTTTAAACGGAATTATATAGATTTTGAAATTATTTTTTTTAATTGTTGCTTAACGTTGTTCACATTACGTGTTGGTCCATTTGCACAAAATTTTCAGCAACAAATCGTATAAAAAATTTATTTTAATGTAGAGGTATACTTCTCTGCATTGAATCGAAGAGCTCAAAATCAACTGCAAATAAAATTATTCAGATTTTTAAATATATTTTTTTTTAATTGTTGCTTAATTTTGTTTACATTACGTGTTGGTCCATTTGCACAAAATTTTCAGCAACAAATCGTATAAAAAAATTGTTTTAATTCATAGGTATACCTATCTGAATTGCATCGAAGCGCTCAAAATCAACTTTAAATGGAATTATTCAGGTTTACAAATCAATTTTTTTTGCTTAATGTTGTTTACATTACGTGTTGGTCCATTTGCACAAAATGTTCAGCAAGAGATCGTATAAAAAATTTGTTTTAATTCAGAGGTATACTTCTCTGCATTGAATCGAACAGCTCAAAATCAACTTCAAATAGAATTATTCAGATTTTCAAATTAATTTTTTTCAATTGTTGCTTAATGTTGTTTACATTACGTGTTGGTCAATTTGCACAAAGGTTTTAGCAACAAATCTTATAAAAACGTGTTTTAATTTAGAGGTATACGTATGTGAATTGCATCGAAGCGCTCAAAATCAACTTTTAATGGAATCATTCAGGTTTACAAATCAATTTTTTTTTGCTTAATGTTGTTTACATTACGTGTTGGTCCATTTGCACAAAATTTTCAGCAACAAATCGTATAAAAAATTTGTTTTAATTCATAGGTATACGTATCTGCATTGAACTGTAGCGCTCAAAATCAACTTCAAATAGAATTATTCAGATTTTCAAATCATTTTTTTTAATTGTTGCTTAATTTTGTTTACATTACTTGTTGATCAATTTGCACAAAGGTTTTAGCAACAAATCTTGTAAAAATGTGTTTTAATTCAGAGGTATACCTATCTGAATTGCATCAAGCGCTCAAAATCAACTTTAAATGGAATTATTCAGGTTTACAAATCAATTTTTGTTGCTTAATGTTGTTTACATTACGAGTTTGCCCATTTGCACAAAATTTTCAGCAAGAAATCGCATAAAAAGTTTGTTTTAATTCAGAGGTATACTTCTCTGCATTGAATCGAACAGCTCAAAATCAACTTCAAATAGAATTATTCAGATTTTCAAATTAATTTTTTTCAATTGTTGCTTAATGTTGTTTACATTACGTGTTGGTCAATTTGCACAAAGGTTTTAGCAACAAATCTTGTAAAAATGTGTTTTAATTCAGAGGTATACCTATCTGAATTGCATCGAAGCGCTCAAAATCAACTTTAAATGGAATTATTCAGGTTTACAAATCAATTTTTTTTGCTTAATGTTGTTTACATTACGTGTTGGTCCATTTGCACAAAATGTTCAGCAAGAGATCGTATAAAAAATTTGTTTTAATTCAGAGGTATACTTCTCTGCATTGAATCGAACAGCTCAAAATCAACTTCAAATAGAATTATTCAGATTTTCAAATTAATTTTTTTCAATTGTTGCTTAATGTTGTTTACATTACGTGTTGGTCAATTTGCACAAAAGTTTCAGCAACAAATCTTATAAAAACGTGTTTTAATTCAGAGGTATACGTATCTGAATTTCATCGAAGCGCTCAAAATCAACTTTAAATGGAATTATTCAGGTTTACAAATCAATTTTTTTTGCTTAATGTTGTTTACATTACGTGTTGGTCAATTTGCACAAAATTTTCAGCAACAAATCGTATAAAAAATTTGTTTTAATTTATAGGTATACGTATCTGCATTGAATTGTAGCGCTCACAATCAACTTTAAATGGAATTATTCAGATTTTTAAATCATTTTTTAATTGTTGCTTAATTTTGTTTACATTACTTGTTGGTTCATTTGCACAAAATTTTCAGCAAGAAATCATATAGAAAATGCGTTTTAATTCAGAGGTGGACGTATATACATTGCATCCAAGCGCTCAAAATCAACTTTAAATGGAATTATTCAGGTTTACAAATCAATTTTTTTTGCTTAATGTTGTTTACATTACGTGTTGGTCCATTTGCACAAAATGTTCAGCAAGAGATCGTATAAAAAATTTGTTTTAATTCAGAGGTATACTTCTCTGCATTGAATCGAACAGCTCAAAATCAACTTCAAATAGAATTATTCAGATTTTCAAATTAATTTTTTTCAATTGTTGCTTAATGTTGTTTACATTACGTGTTGGTCAATTTGCACAAAGGTTTTAGCAACAAATCTTATAAAAACGTGTTTTAATTTAGAGGTATACGTATGTGAATTGCATCGAAGCGCTCAAAATCAACTTTTAATGGAATTATTCAGGTTTACAAATCAATTTTTTTTTGCTTAATGTTGTTTACATTACGTGTTGGTCCATTTGCACAAAATTTTCAGCAAGAAATCGTATAAAAAATTTGTTTTAATTCAGAGGTATACTTCTCTGCATTGAATCGAACAGCTCAAAATCAACTTCAAATAGAATTATTCAGATTTTCAAATTAATTTTTTTCAATTGTTGCTTAATGTTGTTTACATTACGTGTTGGTCAATTTGCACAAAGGTTTTAGCAACAAATCTTGTAAAAATGTGTTTTAATTCAGAGGTATACCTATCTGAATTGCATCGAAGCGCTCAAAATCAACTTTAAATGGAATTATTCAGGTTTACAAATCAATTTTTTTTGCTTAATGTTGTTTACATTACGTGTTGGTCCATTTGCACAAAATTTTCAGCAAGAAATCGTATAAAAAATTTGTTTTAATTCAGAGGTATACTTCTCTGCATTGAATCGAACAGCTCAAAATCAACTTCAAATAGAATTATTCAGATTTTCAAATTAATTTTTTTCAATTGTTGCTTAATGTTGTTTACATTACGTGTTGGTCAATTTGCACAAAGGTTTTAGCAACAAATCTTGTAAAAATGTGTTTTAATTCAGAGGTATACCTATCTGAATTGCATCGAAGCGCTCAAAATCAACTTTAAATGGAATTATTTAGGTTCACAAATCAATTTTTTTTGCTTAATGTTGTTTACATTACGTGTTGGTCTATTTGCACAAAATGTTCAGCAAGAGATCGTATAAAAAATTTGTTTTAATTCAGAGGTATACTTCTCTGCATTGAATCGAACAGCTCAAAATCAACTTTAAATGGAATTATTCAGGTTTACAAATCAATTTTTTTTTGCTTAATGTTGTTTACATTACGTGTTGGTTCATTTGCACAAAATTTTCAGCAACAAATCTTGTAAAAATGTGTATTAATTCAGAGGTATACGTATCTGAATTGCATCGAAGCGCTCAAAATCAACTTTAAATGGAATTATTCAGATCTTCAAATGGTTTTTTTTAAATTATTGCTTAATGTTGTTTACATTACGTGTTGGTCAATTTGCACAAAGGTTTTAGCAACAAATCTTGTAAAAATGTGTTTTAATTCAGAGGTATACGTATCTGAATTGCATCGAAGCGCTCAAAATCAACTTTAAATGGAATTATTCAGGTTTACAAATCAATTTTTTTTGCTTAATGTTGTTTACATTACGTGTTGGTCCATTTGCACATAATTTTCAGCAAGAAATCGTATAAAAAATTTGTTTTAATTCAGAGGTATACTTCTCTGCATTGAATCGAACAGCTCAAAATCAACTTTAAATGGAATTATTCAGGTTTACAAATCAATTTTTTTTGCTTAATGTTGTTTACATTACGTGTTGGTTCATTTGCACAAAATTTTCAGCAACAAATCTTGTAAAAATGTGTATTAATTCAGAGGTATACGTATCTGAATTGCATCGAAGCGCTCAAAATCAACTTTAAATGGAATTATTCAGATCTTCAAATGGTTTTTTTTAAATTATTGCTTAATGTTGTTTACATTACGTGTTGGTCAATTTGCACAAAGGTTTTAGCAACAAATCTTGTAAAAATGTGTTTTAATTCAGAGGTATACGTATCTGAATTGCATCGAAGCGCTCAAAATCAACTTTAAATGGAATTATTCAGGTTTACAAATCAATTTTTTTTGCTTAATGTTGTTTACATTACGTGTTGGTCCATTTGCACAAAATTTTCAGCAAGAGATCGTATAAAAAATTTGTTTTAATTCAGAGGTATACTTCTCTGCATTGAATCGAAGAGCTCAAAATCAACTGCAAATAAAATTATTCAGATTTTTAAATATATTTTTTTTTAATTGTTGCTTAATTTTGTTTACATTACGTGTTGGTTAATTTGCACAAAAGTTTCAGCAACAAATCTTATAAAAACGTGTTTTAATTCAGAGGTATACGTATCTGAATTTCATCGAAGCGCTCAAAATCAACTTCAAATGGAATTATTCAGATCTTCAAATGATTTTTTTTAAATTATTGCTTAATTTTGTTTATATCACGTGCTGGTTAATTTGCACAAAAGTTTCAGCAACAAATCGTGTAAAAATTTGTTTTAATTCAGAATTATACGCACCGAAGCGCTCAAAATCAACTTTAAATGGAATTATTCAGATTTACAAATCAATTTTTTTTGCTTAATGTTGTTTACATTACGTGTTGGTTCATTTGCACAAAATTTTCAGCAACAAATCTTGTAAAAATGTGTATTAATTCAGAGGTATACGTATCTGAATTGCATCGAAGCGCTCAAAATCAACTTTAAATGGAATTATTCAGATCTTCAAATGGTTTTTTTTAAATTATTGCTTAATGTTGTTTACATTACGTGTTGGTCAATTTGCACAAAGGTTTTAGCAACAAATCTTGTAAAAATGTGTTTTAATTCAGAGGTATACGTATCTGAATTGCATCGAAGCGCTCAAAATCAACTTTAAATGGAATTATTCAGGTTTACAAATCAATTTTTTTTGCTTAATGTTGTTTACATTACGTGTTGGTTCATTTGCACAAAATTTTCAGCAACAAATCTTGTAAAAATGTGTATTAATTCAGAGGTATACGTATCTGAATTGCATCGAAGCGCTCAAAATCAACTTTAAATGGAATTATTCAGGTTTACAAATCAATTTTTTTTGCTTAATTTTGTTTACATTACGTGTTGGTCCATTTGCACAAAATTTTCAGCAACAAATCGTATAAAAAAATTGTTTTAATTCATAGGTATGCGTATCTGCATTGAATTGTAGCGCTCAAAATCAACTTCAAATAGAATTATTCAGATTTGCAAATAAATTTTTGTTAATTGTTGCTTAATGTTGTTAACATTACGTGTTGGTCCATTTGCACAAATTTTTTAGCAACAAATTATATAAAAAAAGTTTTAATTCAGAGGTGGACGTATATACATTGCATCCAAGCGCTCAATATCAACTTTAAATGGAATTATTCAGATTTTCAAATCATTTTTTTTAAATTGTTGTTTAATATTGTTTACATTACGTGGTGGTCAATTTGCACAAAAGTTTCAGCTGCAAATAGTATAAAAAACTTGTATTAATTCAGAGTCTTACGTATATGCATAGCATCTAAACGCTCAAAGCCAACTAGAAGTGTTCATAATATTCGAAACAAATATTTTATTATTTAAGATGTTGAATGATGTTTCGTTTATGTATTTACTAATTTGCACAAATCTTGATAACACATAGTACAGCAAAATTGGTTTAAATTTATGACCCAACGTATATAGCATCCAAGCGCTCAAAGTCGAAAAAATGAAACGGAACTATTCGTAATTTTCGAAACAAATTTTTTTTAGTTGTTTGATGTTGTTTAGATTGCGTGTTTGTTAATTTACACAAAAAATTCAACAACACATAATAGAAAAAAATTACAAAGCTAACCCATGTACAAGCGCTAAAAGTCAACTTTCAATTGAATTTTTGTTGTAGCTTGTCCTCTATGATTTTGAATTTTCTTCTTACTGTTGTTCATCTTTTACTGTTTTTCTTAAAACAGGCACCGTTTTATAATCTCGCAGCTTCGAGATCTCGTCCCGCACCTGACACCAATTGTTTTAAACTTTAAATCTAATTCCTATTCCTAAACTATTTACATTATCATAAGTGTAACTAATTTTACTAAAGCTAAAACACAACACATTTTTGCTTTATCTTTGACTAGAATATTCTATTGGCCCCTTTAATCGCTTTGAATATTCTGGAAGTTTCCATATGTTATTTAACAATGTTTAAACTAAGTATTTGATTAATACATACATTGAAAGTATGTTAATTTTTTCACAATAATTTTAACAACACGTTGTTGTTACAGAGAAACAGTAACAAAATCGGAAGAAGAAAAACCGCCACCTGAGTACCCGTCAGTATCATTTCTACAATTGGTATAAGCTCCTTCAGATTTGTTTTGGCAAAACACTAACTCACGTTTTTAGTATAAGTATTCGACCAATTTAAATAAATTACATTTAGCTATAGGATCAATTTTTTGTTGTGTGTCAGCAATTGGCAATAGTGTGTTGTCGTTAATTTTTGGTGATGTGACAAATGTGATTATTAACTACGTAGCAACTGTAAATTGGAGTACAAATGACACCGTCGTATACGAGGCTGAGCAAATACTAAACGACGGCCTAATTAAGTTCGTTGCCTTAAGTTGTTTCATGGGTGTCTTAATTATGGCCTCTACCTATATAGCCACAGTACTGTTTAATTACAGCGCGTTGAGTCAAGTAAGTTCCTTTTGTCAAAACAAAAAAAAATTACGTGTTGTTTTAGACTTTTAGAATAAGAGAGTTGTTCCTAGCAAAGGTTCTAAACCAAGATATTTCTTGGTACGACATGAACCAAACGGGTGATTTTGCCAGTCGCGTTGCCGAGTAAGTTTAACAGCACCGGGCAGCACACTGACGTCTTATGACAACACTGACACATCGTAATGACGTCAATAAAACGTAATGTGCTGCCTGGGACGCAACTTTTCACGTTTAACCTTTGGTTTTTAGCGACTTAAAAAAGATTGAAGAAGGCATTGGGGAAAAAGTATCTATCGTCATTTTTTATGCGGTGGTTTTTTTAACTAGTATTTTACAAGGACTGATTTTGGGATGGGAGTTAGCTTTGATATGCTTAATATCTTTTCCCGTTACTACGGCAACTATGGGTTTTATTTCTTGGGTAAGTTATTTATGAAGAGCTATTGTTATAAAAAATATTGTTATATTGGAGTAGATTTCTACTAAACTTACCAGACAAGAAATGGACGCTTATGGAGAAGCTGGTGCTATTGCCGAAGAGACTTTGAGCTCTATACGGACTGTGGTTGCGTTCGGTGGACAGCAAAAAGAAGAAGAAAGATACAATAAGTTATTGCTGTTTGCGTGCAAAAATAATATTAAGCGTTTGTTTTTCAATGGCATCAGCAGTGGTATTATGTGGTTTTTTTCGTATGCTAGTTACTCGTTGGGTTTTTGGTATGGTGTTCGGTTGATTATTCGCGATCGAATGTTGCCCGAGGATGAAGTGGGTTATGACCCTGGCACTATGGTTGCTGTGAGTGACTAATCATTATATTTGTTCAAAAAATATTAATTAGGCGTGTAGATTTTTTTCAGTATTTCAACAGGCACTTGGTACTTCAGCATGGCGACACCATTCATCGAGACTTTTGGTATTGCGAAAGGAGCAGCTTCTAAGATTTTTGGCGTAATTTCCAGTGAGCCTACTATAAATTTGTCCAAAGGAAACGGTGTCCGTTACAAGAAAGTTAACGGAAAAATTACTTTGAAAGATGTTCATTTTACTTATCCCTCTAGACCGGATGTTAAGGTACTATAAATATTTAACGCGCAATTGTTAAGTTTTTTTTTAATAGATTTTGCACGGATTGAATTTAACTATAAATCCTGGTGAGACTGTGGCTTTGGTTGGAAGTTCCGGTTGCGGCAAATCGACTTGTATTCAACTGATACAAAGATACTACGATCCAGATCTTGGGAATGTAGGTGTTTCCAGCATTTGTTTCATTTGGTCATTGGTTTTTGTAGGTTTACATTGACGATCACAAAGTCACCGACTTGGATCTTACATGGATGAGGAGTCACATAGGAGTGGTTGGTCAGGAACCGGTGTTATTTGAAGCAACAATTGCTGAAAATATTAGGATGGGGTGTAAAGATGCTTCACAGACTGATATAGAGCGTGCAGCTACAAAAGCTAACGCGGATTCTTTCATAAAGCTTTTTCCGGAAGGTTATAACACTTTAGTGGGTGAGCGTGGAGCGCAATTGTCCGGTGGGCAAAAACAACGAATAGCAATCGCTAGAGCTTTAGTGCGGAAACCGTCTATTTTATTGTTAGACGAAGCTACCTCAGCGTTAGATGCCAGCAGCGAGGCCATCGTTCAAGCTGCTTTAGACGCGGCAAGTAATGAGTGTACGACCGTAATTGTAGCGCATAGATTGTCGACTGTTAGAAAAGCCGATCGTATTCTTGTGATATCAAGTGGTAAAGTACAAGAGGAAGGGACCCATTATGAGCTTATGCAGAAGAAAGGAATATATTTTGAATTAGTAACAGCGCAAGTATCTGAAGATTACAACGACGATGAAGCAATAGTACCCGCTCTACAAAATCAAAGTAACGCCTCTATAAACAGCCAGATAAGTATCGAATTAAATAGTAAAAGCCTATCTATGGCGTCAGCGCCAAAGGAGGTAATTTAATCCACTGGTTCCTAATTCAAAACTGGTAAAATTTCCTCGTAGATCTTGGAAGATAGCAATAACGAAATTGGTAAGTCATCACTATGGGCTATTATGAAGTATAACTCTCCAGAATGGTGGGCAATTGTAATCGGTTGCATTTCTTCCGTAGTAACCGGAGCTGCTATGCCTATATACGCAATTGTTTTTGGTGACGTCATAGGGGTAACCCAGCCAACTATATTCTCTTCGTAATTTACCATTTGTGTAAGGTTTTAGCTAGCAACGACGATGACTACATTTACCAGAGTACAAACCGTTTTTCAATTTTCTTTTTGCTTATTGGTATAGTAACAGCAATTGCGACTTTATTTCAAACGCACATGTTTGGAATTGCCGGTGAAAGACTAACGATGCGTTTGCGTAGTCTGATGTTTAAATTGTTTTTATCTCAAGAAATGGCTTACTTCGATGAAAAGGACCATGGCGTCGGATCTTTATGCGCAAGGCTTTCTGCTGAACCTGCTAGTGTTCAAGGGGTAAGTACCAGTAGTTCTCAACAACAAAAATTATTTTTTTGCATATAGGCGACAGGACAACGCATTGGTACGATTTTAAACTCAATTTCTACAGTTCTAATTGCTCTAGGCACATCGTTTTTCTTTGAATGGCGAGTGACTTTTGTTTCGATATGTTTTTCGCCTTTAATTGTATTGGTGTACTGCTTAGAAGAAAAATTCAATGCAAAAGAAACTCAAGGACACTATAAATCATTGCAGAAATCAACTAAGGTACTTTGTTGATTAAGAATACTTTAACGCTACGCTGCTTTTGTAGATTGCTGTCGAAGCCATTAATGGAATCAGAACTGTAGCTTCTTTAGGCTGTGAGCAAATTTTCCATGATCTCTACATGGCCGAAATAGTACCATACCAAAAAATGGCGCAGCGTAATACGCATATTCGTGGCGTAGTGTACGGCTTATCGCGCAGTTTAATGTTTGTTTCATACGCCGCTTCGCTTTACTACGGAGTCATGTTAATCAAAGATGAGGGCATCGACTATGTCCGCGTGTTTATGTAAGTACCTTGTCCAAGATTCCAAAAAAGAAACATTTAATTTTATAGAGTGTGCGAAAGTATCGTTTCCAGTTCTTGGTCTTTATCTCAAGCACTAGCGTTTACTCCAAATTTCCAAAAAGGTCTAGTAGCCGCTAATAGAATTTCTGACTTACTCAGTCGGATTCCAACAATACGCGACGGATCTTCAAACGCGGAAGAGAAATGGGTACATTCAATTATCATTATTTTTTTAGTTACATTACTAAGCTATTTTAGGAACATGGCCAAATCACTTACGACAAAGTGCGATTTTCGTATCCTTCGCGGCCATCCATCAACGTGTTGAAAGGATTGGACATGTCGGTGTTGCAAGGTAAAATGATAGCTTTGGTAGGACCTAGCGGTTGTGGTAAATCAACTATTGTGCAATTATTGGAAAGGTTTTATGAACCGATTGATGGTACCGTGTCCGTTGATGGTAAAAACATTGATTCTATGAATTTAGCAGCGTTGCGTTCACACTTAGGAATCGTGTCGCAAGAACCAAATTTATTTAGTAGAACCATTGCCGATAACATTGCGTATGGAGACAACACTCGCGTTGTTCCTAAGGACGAAATTATAATCGCTGCTAAAAATGCAAACATACACACGTTTATAACATCTTTGCCATTGGTGAGTTTTCTTAAAATATTAAGCAGTAACTTATAGAGACATTTTTAGGGTTATGAAACAAAACTAGGAGATAAAGGAACGCAGTTGTCTGGTGGGCAAAAACAAAGAGTGGCAATTGCGCGTGCGCTGGTCAGAAATCCTAAAGTGTTGTTACTGGACGAAGCAACGTCCGCCTTGGACGCGGAGAGTGAAAAAGTTGTCCAGGAAGCTTTGGACAATGCCAAAAAAGGGCGCACTTGCATTACCATAGCTCATCGCTTAACTACCATACAAGACGCCGACTTAATTTGTGTGATAAATCATGGAAGAGTTGCCGAAATGGGTACTCACTCCGAGTTACTTAATTTAAAAGGGATTTATTATAACCTACATAACGCACATCATTAAATTTTTTTCGTACTTAAGACGTTTGTGATGAGGTACTTATCAAAATGTGACGAAACGGCTGTTCGTTAGTATTAATAACGACAATCTAATCGTCGTAGTCTTAATAGTTGTCAGTATTATGCAACCGCCCTGTAGAGCACTGTTAATGCACAATATTTTCTTAAATCTCAACATGTAATTGTAATAATACAATTTGAAATTGAAATATTTGTATAGTTTTTTTAAGTATTTTAAGGAGACTCTGAGCTTGACGACTGAATCTGTCGTCGCCTACTTCGTTTTCCACCACATGCGCAACTTTAACTCGGCCTATTAATACGATTTTACTGTATTTTTAATACTTTGAGATGCAAAAGTGTGGTGACAGTTTTTCACGTAGTACATGCACGTACTATGTATGTACACTGCACGTACTTTTATGTACATAAATACGTACAGCGTATGCATTTGAACAAACAGTGTACGTCTACTGTACGTACATAGTACATGCAATCGGCACTTTTTTGTAGATAATACGACATTCTAAATACATTGACGTGGCTGGATTTTGTACTCTAGCAATCAGATGATTCGCCGACTACGCCACAACGACTCACTTCTACTACATAACAGGTAAATTAACCTATGTACAGTGTACGTACAAATCATGTACATAGAGGAACCTACATAAGATGTACCACAAATGTATTACATTGGACACAGATTTCTATACGAGTTGGTATTGCAACTGTCAAATTGAAAGCAAAATCTATCATTCTTTCAGGTATGGCAAAAGCTGTTGTTCTAATACGAATAACTTCCACAACCGCGGGTAATTTCTACTTTCTAAATCTTCACTATGGAGGTTGAATTGACATTTCCCAACTAACTACTCTGGAAAAATCTTTTGAAACAGAGAATCTGTTGCCAGAGCTGCAGAGTTAATAGATGTATTGGCCCTGCATTCATTTCATATTTCAAAAATCCACTTGGCTAATAGAATGCTTACGCAGCATCCGGACATCTCTGATGTCTTCAGAGCGTACAAATGGCTCTTCAGTCCGTAACTGATAAGTTGTCAGCTTCTAGCCAGCAGATAACAACTGGTTCTGTTACGTATGCCCAAGTAGTTCGGATGAGCAGAATTGCCGACAGAGTGAAAGTACCTTCCGGCAAATCTGTCATCTTATTCAACGATCCACAAATGTGATCATTCCAAAACCCGAGACAAATTTTAAAACAGCAGACGAGACTAAAACGACCCTAATAAAGCTATTAAAACTTACCACGCTCGGGCTACAACTAAACGTCGTGGTGATTGAAGCCGTCGGTGATCTGTTCTACGACGCGGAAGGCTTGGTCGACCGTGGAATGTTTTTTGCGAAAACTGAACTGTTCTTGGGGGATGATTTGGTTAATATCGACCTGTTTCTGTAATCGGGTGAGGATGATTCTTTCCAGTAGCTTAGCGAGCGTCGGAAGTAAGCTAATTGGACGGTAGGATTGCAGAATGACGTGATCTTTTCCGGGTTTGGGAATGACTCTGACGTCCGCGGTTTTCCATTGATGTGAAAAGTATCGGAGTCTTAGACAAGTGTTAAAAAAAAGAAGTTTGATTGCTTTGTTGGAAATGCCGTCGTTCCCGGGAGCTTTGCGCGGTTTGAGGTTTTTGATTTCCGCTTCGATTTCTTTGAAAGAAGTGTGCCTGATGAGCTCGTTTGAATTTGCTGTCAGGATGCTTTTGACTTCGCGGTGGATAACGTTCGTGCGACGAAAGTCTTTCTCGTCTGGATAATTTGCTCTGAATTGGAGTTCGAGCGTGTCGGCGAAAGCTTCGGCTTTGTCTAGATCTTCTGAAGCCGTGAATAACGGTCATAGAAGGATTGTTCCTGTTTTTCAGGATGTTGGTCATTTGCGATTGCGATGTTGTTCGATCTGAGTTCGAATAGCGTTTTGAGCTGCGTTAAGAGCTCTTTTATCGTTTGGGTGACGAGTGCGTTACCATCTGCGTCTTAGGCGATTTTTCTCGGTGAACTGGTCATGAATATGAATTGAGAGTTGGAGCGGATCGGACTTGGTTTTTGTAATAGTTTTTATAGCTTTTGAAATGCATCTTGTGACAAGGTCTGTGAAACTGCCAACCGCGGCTTGAAGTTGGGCGATGTTATCAATAACCGGGACTTGAGTGAAAAGTTTACTGGTCGCGAATTGGAAAGATGGCAACATGGTGATGTTCATTTCGAACTGAAGATTGTTGTTTTCTGCTTGATCACCGAGTTGTAAGAGCACGGGCTCGTGGTTGGAACTAAGGTTGGAAACGGTAGTTAAATCGTGAAGTAGCCTGATGTTATTGAAAATAGCTATGTCGATGACGTCGGGGAGTTGGTTGTGAGGATGGATGGTAGGTTCGTAGGGTCCGTCTACGACGAAATTTCGGATGCTGCCGAGGTCTTGCAGGAGTCGACCGTTGCGGTTCGATTTCCTGCTGTGTCAGTCTGGATGTTTTGCGTTAAAGTCTCCTGCGAAAATTGTGGGAATAACGTTTTTGGTTGGTGAGATGTAAGCAGCGCAGAGAACGATGTCTCCGTTGGCTGCCGTGTTAATGACGATTTGGGTTGCTTCTACATTTTGAAGTTGTGGCGTTGAAATGTAGTGGTGAGATATACCGTACCTTCTCCGCGACCTGTGGTTCGGTTGGTATTGTATTTCGAATAATTGGGAATGTTTGGATTGTCGCAGTTCGGAAGATGAGTTTCGGAAACAAGAGCGACGTCGATGTTACGGCGGTAGAGAAATTCCTGAAATTCAAGTTTTTCCCGGGTTATCTCAGTGTGGACGTACTTCTGCGTCTTTGTCTGTCCGCCGGTGGTGGTTGGCGCAGGAACGGTAGTCTCAACCGGTCTCGTCACCTGGACAAACAAGACGGCTGGGTTCATCAACCTGGCAGTTGCTCGTGGGGCTGCTGAAATAAGAGCTGATCGATTAATTCGGTTGTTACTTACTTTTCGCTGTCTAGGGTGGGACGGACATTCCTTGTAGTTCGCGGGATGGTCGTTCCTTCAGTTGCAGTACGTGGCCGAACCGTTTTCACTTTTCTTCGGGCACTCGTAGCTGAAGTGGAACTCCAGGCACTTCACGCATCGAGGGGTCCGATGGCGCCTCTGGGGTGCGAAGTCTCCACGCGGACGTTGACGACTCCGATATTGGTAATATCGAAGATCGCCTTCGCTTGCGGGGTCGTTCTGAAATCATTCGTTTTTTTTAATGACATCCATACCCTTGCGACTAAGGTAGACGGCGGTGTCGTCGATCGACGAGTCGCAATGCGGCATCCCTCTGATCACGGTCTTCAACGGTTGGTCCCTCTTTCGCTGGTAAGAGTGGAACTCCTGGCGGGCCTCTTCTAAAACCTGCGTCGCAATCCGGAAGTCTTCGGGGATGGTGACGTTATTCTGGGTGGTCTTCGCCCTAGAAACATCAACATTGGATTCGCAAAAGGTTTGCATCGCTTTACTATCCCTGCGAGTCGTCTCGTTGGCGTGCGCGGCTTCCGGCTTCTTGAGGACAGCGGGACGCGTCCTCTTGTTGGGAACCACGGTCCATTCTTCTTCTATTGGCTCTTCGTTGGTAGACGCGGTGGTATGCGCACCGGCCAGCTCGGTGGTGTGCACAGCGGTGAGCGTGGCGGTAGACTCGGTGGTGACAGGCTCGGCAGTCGCGGCGGTGTCGGTGGCATGTTCGGTACGCCCGGACTTCGCCGGGGTTTCCATCGGTTCCGGACTAAACGTCGGAACGTCTGGAGACTCAACGCGCGAAGTAGTCTCAGGAGACGGCTGCTTCTTTTTTTTCTTGTATTTTTTACGTTAAAAATTAAGTAAAAACTACGTATTTTTTATACGTAAATTTATCTCAACAAGGTAAGTTAAAATAGGGTGTTGTTTACATATATATTTAACGTTTATGTTTTGAACAAATTTAGCACCGTATTTCCAGTAAACATTTTGATTTGTTTTAACGTAAATAATTCGTTAGTTAGGCTGCAATCACTTACCAGATAGATAAGATATAGATAAGCGTAAAACGCTTTATTGCTAACGGGTTTCGTCTTCTCTATTGACGTAACCGTATCTTTGATCGCGCTCTCGTAAATCGGTATAAATACCTTGGTTTTTGGTGCAAAAAGTTGTTGTCGGTGGTAATCCACCCTAAATAGAAATCCGATGGGCTTTTTTTTACTGATAATTTTTAGGAAGCCAACAGTATCATAATCAAGATAATTAGTATCATTAGCAGAAAACCTATTAGCACAAGTCGGCAGCTGAAATTATAAAACGTGTAGCACCTCAACTCACGTGTGAATTAAATTACTCACAAACATTTAATATATATTTGCTTGTAATAAAAATAGACATCGAGAGAGCTTTCTAGATGTTGATACATTTTGTATCTAGAACGTTTTTCCCTAAAAACATTTAGATAAAGTGGATGTTTGCAGAAGAAAAGTCTGCACTTACTGAAGGATTCATTAACCAGACATTCAAAGCGAACAATGGCTAGGCGGAGAATAAAGTACAAGTACATCTGTTTGGACTGTTCTCCTTGTTTCATCAAAAAAGTTTATTAGAAAGTTTGGCATTTGACTTTTAACGCAACTGTGAGTGGAAAGTTGCCTACACGCCGGCTTGTTATTTTCTTTTAGTTTGGTTTTGGTTACATCCACTAAACTCTCTTAACATAGATTTTTACGTGCTCAAATTAACGATATTTAACACATCTTTCTTTCGACTCAATTTACGTTGTAAAAAATTCGTAAACAATTACAAAAAAAAAGATATCAACGATGGTTCAGTACACAAACCAAAAATTTGCCAGTAAAACAAAGTGGTACCTACTTTTTCTCTCTTCTATCATAACATTTTCAACAATGCCTACTTACCGTAATCTCAGCTAGTGATGGTGTTGTGGTTGTTACTAACAAGACGCACTAGAGCAAAAGGTAACATAAGCTTCTCATTTACGCAGCAAATGCTGTGAAGTTTCGTCCTTCTCAGCGGCATAAAAACCTGTTGCTGACTACAGTCCCATTTTACGAGTATGTTTGCTAAAGCCACGCCCTGTTATTAGTCTGATGAATTTCGTTAACCTTCGTGGATTTTGCAGTTTGAGTGTTTAATTGCGGTTCTGTAAAGAATAGTTTTGCGTGCCTCATTCTCGCAATATCGTAAAAGATTTCAAAAACGGGTTCTCGGCACTATTCCATCAACCTATACGCAGATGGTTGATGGCCAAAATCTATCACCCTCTGTCTAATACTCTCTCTAATAGACGGTATCTCGGCCACCACCAGAATGGCTTTTGTACTTTCAATATGTGTCCCCATATAGGAACTCCATACAGTAGACCGGAGCGTACCACCCTTACATACGTTCGAAGGTTGGTTCTCCCACGCTCGGTATGAGTCGAACCAAACTTTTCACAGATTTTTCCGCTTTTTGGCTTGCACGTCTTACGTGCTCAGTCATAGAAAATTTTTTTATTTTTTTGGGGTTCACTAAAACTAATTTTATCGGACGCCAGTTTCAGACCATGGTCTACGAGCTAGTTTTCGATTCTGAAAATAGCCTCATCCGTCCTGCTGTTTACCAACTCAGAAATTTTTCTTTTCACTTTCACTTCCAGATCGTTCGCATAACTCAACAGCGTGACACTACCCGGCATCGCCAACTCCAGCATCCCGTCGTAATAGATGTTCCGCAAGATCGGTTGTAGGATCGACCCTTGTGGGGCCTCCTCCGACGTGCAGCCATCTTTCATTGAGATTGTCCTTAACCACGTTGGCCAGGTACCTCGTTGCTCACTTGTTTTTCATGACTTTGACGATTCCTGACCATGGCACATTGTAAAACGCGTTTCGGATGTCGCTGACTCACATTTTTCATCTTGTTAGAAATTTTGAAAATTTTTCTGATAGCGTTCAGGGTAGACTTATCTGTACTGAATCCGAATTGGTTTTGGTTTCAAACCACGTCTTTAACCATTTTCCTATCATTGTCTCAAGCGCTTTCTCCAATACTGGAAGAAAGCAAATAGGTCTGAATCCTCCCAGATTCCCATCAGATTTGGCGGGTTTTGGAACTAACGCCAAACTGGCGGTTTTTCAGACTCTAGGAAAGGTTGTCCCAAATCACCTGATAAAACCGTATGTAAGATTTCAACAGTTATTCCATCAGGTCCCGGGGCTTTCCCACTTCTCATGTGCCTTACTGTTTTTTCTGAGGTCTTTGCTCGTGATTGCTGGTATCTCGTTTCTGTGTACTTTTTTCCACTCCATCTTTTGTGCCTAGAAGATACCTTCCTCGGTGGACGTAACCTTTCCTCCTTATCTATGTTTAAGCCTACCTTTTTGCTGAACTTACCTGTACCAATTCTGTAGCCGTCGCCTTATACGTTTAGCTGTAGGTCTGGGTCTTTTGCATTTTTGTTCTTTACTCTTTTTAATTCCTTTTTTAAGCTTTGTCCTTTTGGTTTTATAGTTTTCGTTTTCCGTCTCTCATTCTTCCTTCCATTCGTGTTCTTTTTCATGTTCCTTTACTTTGTTTTCTATTAGTCTTGGTATCCTTCTTCTGGTTTTCACACATTCTTTTCTAACGTTTGCTATGCCCGCCGTTCATCAATACTTTTCCACTTTTTCTTCTGATACCCGCTCTTCTTTTCCAAAGCACTCTCACATCCTTCTACAATTATACTCTTTCGCTTCTAACTCATGTTCTCTCGCCTTCTATCTTAGTACTGCCATTCTGGTTTCTACTTTTTTTTAAATTTCCACGTTTGTTTTCCATCTCACGCCGCTTTTATTCGTATATTCACCGACACCATTTCTACGCTTATTCTAAGCCCAACATAAGTACTTGTGGGTAATAAACGTTTTCTCATTTATTACACCCCATTCACTCAACTTGTTTAGTCATCTTTCGTTCACCAGGGTAACGTCGACGGTTGATTCCCTCTCACAAAAGTTGGTGCCCGTCCACGGTTTGCTACGGCGAGTCCGGGAGATGCCGTTAACTCCGCTATGACCTTTCCCTTCGAATCCGTAAAAACTGATCCCCAGACGACGTGCTTGGAGTTCACGTCTCCCGTTCACTTTTGTGCTTTTTGTCATCGTCTCCCACACGTTTATGATCTCTCGTCCCTTCTTATATTGAGGGAAACCATTGTTTTTTTTTATTTCCATTATTTTGACCCTCTTCATTCCTTCGTCTGTTGTGATACTGACGTTATCATTTTTGTCCAAATACCACACGCGACTATCATAACCCCTGCTCCGACTTGTAATGCAGTATGCTCAAAAATTTCCTGTGGCGCGGTTTCTCTATCAACTTTTCCTCGTAAAAAAATAATCATTTTTACTTACTCTCCTTCCAGTCGCACTCACTATCTTCTCCACTTCTTTTCTGAAATTTGCCTGCCCTGTGCGCCTTTATACCACACATGTAACAATTTGTTTTTTTTGCTTCGTGTTCCACTTTTTTTTGCAATCGCGTTCTCTGTGCCCGTAGTTCTGGCACCTAAAACACTGCTGCTAAACTCTTGCCAACCAATCTTGGTCCTTCTCTTTTGTAACACCTCCTTCGTTGCATTCACTCTTATCTTTTTCCACTTCTTTCTCTCTGCATCTCCCGCTACTGCTTCTATAACTTTAAAGCCTCTAATTTTGTTTTCTCTTTTTTCTACTATCCTATGAATAGGTTCTCCACCATATGCCAAACACCTTTAAAACTATATTTCTTTCGCCGGCCATCTTTACGTTATTCGTTTCTGGACATTTACTAACACACTCTTTTATTGTTTCGTTTCTATGTATTTTTTTCTGTAAAATTTTATTGCCACCTCTCCGCCTTTCACGTTTCTGACTTTAGTGACTTTTAACATCTCGCTTACGTCTACCTTTTTCTTAAATTTCTTATTGTTTCTGGGTAACTGCATATCTCTTTTATCGTCACAAACATTATATTGCTTTCTATTATCTTTTCCCTGCTTTACTTGTCGCCTTCTTCCTCACCATATATTTTACTGAGAAAACTTCTTCTACTTAAGTACTCCAGCACACTATTCTGTTCGTTGGCTTTTTTAAAGCCGTAAGTCTCTACGTATATATTCCCTATTTGTTGAGCGACCGAACACTTTAACATTTCGACCACCTCTTTATAGATTTGCGCTATTATACCGCCCCCTTCCTGGATCTTAAGCATGCTTACTATATCCATTTCCTTAATAGTTTCTTCCGTCCCTTATTCTATCACTTAACTACACTCTCTTCTAATGTAGTAGAAACCAGTATTTTCTTTCTTCTTTCCTGCGCCTAGTAATTTGTTGACAGTTTCCTCTTTTTCCTGTCAGTTCGCAGTCTCCTTCCTACATTCTCCGACTTCTACTTCCGCTCCCTACCACGCATACTATGTTTTTGCTTTCCTTCCAAGCCAAATCGTTTTTGAATGTTACTGCCGTGAAAGCTTGCTCTTGCTATTACGCCATTTCGTTAAGCTTGGAGATACCTTTCAACGTCTTATCTTTTTTCATATCCGTATGCATGCTTTATATTCTTTCTTTTTATTTCTTTGCTTAGGTCTGTGTGCTTATGTCTTTTGTTTTAACTTCGTCATTCTCCAGCTCCATAAGCAAACCGATTGCCTCGTCAAATGCATTTAGCATTTAGTCAGTGATAATTGTGGTGGACGCGCTCTTTCTGCGCCCGCAACAAAATTTCTCATTATTCTTCTTAAACAGAAGAGCTCCTTCAGCCAGAAGCGGTTTTGACGTGCCGTCGAGGTAGTCGTCAATTTTTTTCTTTTTGACAGTACTCTTCTGTCTTTAACATTTCTACCAGCCTGAATTTGTCTTTCCGTTTCCGACGGCACTCTTTGAATTCTTAATTTTTTCGTTCCTGGCGTTGTAGAACTTCTTCAGCGATTTAAAGTAGCGGTCGCTTGATAACTTGCCAAACTCCTTTCACTGACCTGCAGTAGCATATTCTTTCCACTGCGCAGTAAACGGTTTTTTAGCCTTTACTTTACTAATCATTTGTATTTTGATCTCTCATCAGTACCAGATATTTTGTTCACCGGTAGGTAGTGCTCGCCGGTCACAACTGACCTATCCGACAGTCACTAATTCTTTGGCCCGATTGCCACCTTGAATTGGGGTTTATTACGAGGTTGTCTTTTCTTGAATTTTTATCTCCCACTGGAGCAGACTCACAAGTCTCGGTCCAGCAGTATATAGAGTTGCCACCGTCGCGAGGGTGGCGTTTTTTCGGCATCAATTTAGCACGAGCGGTCCTTTACTGTCGACAATGCAGCTGGGAAAGTTTACCGATGACGGCTGACCTTTCGATCAACAACACATCTTTAGGCCCTTTTGCCGCTGTAGATTTAGGTTTGTTACGACGTTGTCTACTTTTGGATCTTGCAATCGCTTACTGGTACCATAATATAAAACCTTGGTCCAACGGTCTATTGAGTACACACCGTCACTAGAACGAGGTTTTTTTCAGTGTCGATTAAACTGTACATTCCCTTATATTCGACACAGCAGATGGAAGAGCTCACCGGTGATGACTGTCTTGCCATTCAACCACGCATCCTTCGGTCCGGTTACCATCTTACATTTGGCTTTGTAATGAGGTTATCTCCTCTTGGATCTCGCGATCCCCGACTGATATAGAGACATAAACCTTGATCCAACAGTCTATCGGGTACGGATTTCGCCGGCATCAATGTAACTACTTCAATTTCTTACTGTCGGTGCTACAGGCGAAATCATAATGTTATTCTGTTGGTCCACGGGAAGATTGATCCTCCTACCCAAGAAAAGGTCAGAAGTCACTTTTTGCTACTTCTCTGAGGGTTCTCTTATACGCCACCTAGAGACGCGCCGGTTAAAGTTTACAGGTGTTCCCCCACAAGTATTAAGATCGTAATTGAAGATCTTTTTCTTAACTTTTCTCTAGTTGCAATAGTCTTGCAATTGCTAGGTTTCATGAATTTTCAAGAGGCAGCGTTGTGTAGATGCTTCTTCATTTTCCCAAAATTTGGTTAATTCCTTCTTGGTTGTAAGTTTTGATAGTACTAGAAACTCTAACAATGAATTGGTCGTGGAAACACGTGGTTGGTTCTTTGCAGATATTTTCCGTTGTTTTTGATTCTCTTCCTAAATTGGTAACTTCGGCTTTGACTTTTTGTCTTAGTAGTCCCAGACGCTGAGCTGCTTCTTTTGTTATTACTGAATTTGGGACCCTAGATCAATTAGTACTTGAAAACTCCTGCTCCGACTTGTAATGTAGTATGATCAAAAAGTTCTTATGCCGCGGCTTCTATATCGACTTTTTCCAGTATAAAATTAATAATTTTTACTTGCTCTACCTTAAGTCGCACTCTCCATCTTCTCTACTTCCTTTTTGAACGTTTTGCATTTTATAATGTCTGCGCTTCTAAACCACACACGTAAAAGTTTGTCTTTATGTTGCACGCTCTTGCTTCGTGTTCCACCTCGCCACATCTTAAACACTTTTTTCCCGTTTTTTAGTTTTTGCAGTCGCTTTCTCTGTGCTTGTACTGTTGGCACATAAAACACTACTACGGCATCTGAACCCGTGCTTCTATAACTTTATAATCTGTTACATGCCAAAATTAACACAAAATTACTGCCTGAAATGTAGTAACATAAACGGGGGTGCCACTAGCTCAATGGAGAAGGGGGTGGGTTTTATTTAAAATTCCGTGATCGAATTGGATAAACTTGACGAAAACACAAAATCGATAAATAATAATGTCGAAATCAAAGGGCGCCAGGAAGGAATAAAGCTTAATGGACTAATGACCCTTGCCAACCATAAGTCCGCTTCTGTAGTATACACCCTCAACGGACTTACCTTAGAGGGTGCATTTCGCTAAAATCTAAAATAAACTAATAAAGTTACACACGCGGAGGCCGACGGAATTAAAAGCTCTTTACATTTAACAAATTTAACATTTATTGAATGAATAAAACAAAATGAACAAAATAATAAAATAATTGAATTGAAAATATCAAAATTAATTACAAAAATCAGGAACAAAAGATACGTGCATGCACGTTTGATCAAAACAAATTTAAAGTTAATGGGATAAACAAAACAAACAAAACAATAAAATACAAAATACAGAATTTAAAGAAATAAAACAGCATAAATTAATACATCTTAATTCATCTAAGATCACGGCCGTGTGTGCGTTAAAATAATTCAAAACAAAATGAAATATACTTATAAAACTAACGTATAAATATATAGTTTGAATCGATAATTCGGTTCCGTATAATAAACTTTAATTCTGGGGATTATAACAGTACCGTAAAATACGGTCATTAATTAGTTACATTAACGTTAACTTCGAAACACTTGTAATTTTTACTTGAACATTCAAAGCTTTTAACACTTAAAACACGTAAGTAATATCTTCACGATTAAATAAATGGTGCAACATAAATACCTTGAATTCGTCGTAACTGCAGGAACGAACTTATGGTTAGTCCGAGGTGGCCAAACGAAAGGTACTCCAAATAATTTCTATGCCGGCGGAAGAATTTCCTTTTTAACACTTAACATAATCCGCACAAATGCGAAGATTGGACACAGTACAACCCAACGATTGCATATCCAACTTGAAACGTGAGTTTTAATTATGGAAACCGTGAAATTTGCTTAACCCGTAAATTACGAACTTTGAAAAGAAGACAAAAGTCAAACTTTTCCACCACTACACTTCATTTTCACGGTACCAATTTTCTTTTTAACTTCCGCGGTACGGCATAACGACAGGGTAAAAGTACCCTTACCACACAATTACCACCCGGTAACCGGTAATTTTAATTGCGACCGACGATCGATTGAATCCCCCCCCTCACTTCAACTTTTCCATCTTTTAAAAGCTTCGAACTCCTACCTAATTTTGTCAACTTGCGCGGTAACATTTACGTAAAAGATAGAGCATTAAACAAACGAGATTAACAAAGATGAAAATTACAACTAACTGCGTGCATCTTGGCACGTAGATTTTGACAAAATATTTCTCACCAAAATGCTGAGACTCGCATTTTTGCAGGTGGCTCAAGATAGCGCTTAATCAAATAGGACTCAGCCTAAACAAAGAAAAATGGATCAATTTACATTCCAAAAGGAAGTCGTAAATTATATAGAATTGTTATTTTACGAAGATAACTAAGTAAAGTACTAAATCAAAAACAAAACTACGGATCTTTATGCATTCAAAAGAAAATATCAATAATGATTGAAAACAACTTGAAATACCAATAAACTTAAACCACACAAATAACGAGCAAAACGTTCTTGATGCTAATACCGTATCAAACGACGAAAACAAAACCAATCAACAAAAAAAACGAAAACTCAGACAGCAGAATCGATTTATGGGGTCTAACATAAAAAGATAATGGCTGAATTACAAACGCAGGTAACAAATCTTTAATTTCATCTTCTCTGTTTCCTATTATTCTATGAATAACTTCTTCTATTTCTTCTTTCTCTAACGTATCGTCTTCGTCCAACACCTTTTGAACTATGTTTCTTTCGCTGACCATTCTTACGTTATTCGTTCCTAGACATCTACTTGTTACGTGGTTTTTTTGTAACTTAAAACAGCGACGACTAACTCAGTTGTTCCGGTAATTGAGTCGTAGATTTAGTGGTGCTAAATATTTAAATAAATTTAAAAAAGCGCCAAAACGATGAAATACTAGAATGGGAGACACTGTTTAATTTTACCTGAAACTGTAATAGAACCAATGACAAAACAGATCATGTAACACGAAGTATATTTATAATATCACAGACAGCAGTTCACGTTAGATACATAAATATATTATTATAAGTTTGATCAAACACTACGACGTAGGTCGTTATCACAAAAAATTTTTGACTAAGCAACACGTCGTACAACAAAGTGACCTTGTCGGTCTAACTTTTAACAAGAAATTAATTTACATTCATAAATTAAAATACAAAGATACGAATCTCAAAGATTTAGGTAATCAAAGCGCACCGTATCATAATTTCTAACACACCATAAAAAGATTGTATAATTAATTGTGCTAACAATCTACTATATACGTTCAGTGGTTCCTAAAATCGACTGGCCACCAATATACCAAGAATTAAAATAGAAAGTATGATACTTAAAATCTAGTTTTTCTACAAGCATGCGGCTAGCTAGCAGCAGCTTCCCAGCATTTCCTAAAATAATTAAAAGCTAACAAAGACGTACATACTGTGTTATTACAAGCAAGACCCATCTTATTTAAACGATTATCGATGATTGAATTTCGTCATTTTCCAGTTCCATGGGTACGATTTTTTTTAATTCTCTAAACAAACCGACCGCTTTGTCGATTGCATTCAGCATTTCGTCAACCCACTTCGTTAACTCTCTTCTGGTGTTTGCTTTTACTTTGCTTTTAATGCATTCCGCGTTCGCACCCAGCTTTTCCAATCTTTTCCTGAACTTAGCTTCAGCCAGAGGCGGTTTTGACGTACCGTCGAGGTAGTCGTCAATTTTCCTCTTTTTGATTGTTTGTTAGATCGAGTACTTTAACATTTCTACCCGGTGTAGCCTTAATTTGTTTTTCTGCGAAAGCGACGTTTGAATTTGTAATCATTTAGTTCCTGGCGTTGTAGAACTTCGCTTACCAAAGTTCTTTAAGGATTTGGAGTAGCAGTCGCTTGATGATGGTCGGAGGCAGCTTGCCGAACTCCGTTCACCGACCGGCGTTAGGGTACCCACCTCTGCGCATTCAACGTTTTTTTGCTTCTATTTGATTGATCATTTTTATTTTGGTCTCTCAAAGATACCACCGGTCACCGGTAGAAGTGCTCGCCGGTCATGACTGACCTACTCGTACACCACGCATTTCTCAGCCCAGTTGCCACCTTGTGGGTTAATTACGAGGTTATCTTCCTTTAGATTTTTATCCCCCACTAGAACTGAGTCACAAGTCTCAGTCTAGCGGTACATCGGGTACGCGCCGCCGGGAAGGCGGCGTTTCCCCGGGATCGATTTAGCTCGTGCTGTCTCTTACCCTTGACGCTATAAGTGGGAGAGCTTGTCCGTCACAACTGACGTTCCCGTCAGCCCCGCATCTTTCGACCTGTTTGCTACCTTAGATTTTGGTTTGTTGCGAGATTGTTTCTTTTTGGACCTTGCGGTCTCCTACCAGTACTAAGGTATTTAAACCCCGATTTGGCGGTCTGTTGGGTACACGCCGTCGCCGTCACAACAACAGCGTTTTCCCAGCATCGATTAGCTCGTGCGGTCCCTTATCCTCGACACTACAGATGGGAGAGCTCACTGGCAACGGCTGAGCTTCACGTCAGCCACGCATCTTTAGACTCGGTTGCTGCCGTAGATTTAGGTTTTTTACAAGGTTTTCTCCTCTTGGATCTTGCGATCCACCACTGGTACCAAAATATTTTATCTTAATCTAACGATCTATCGAGCACATGTCGTCGCTAAAACGGCGTTTTTCCCGGGGTCGATTAAGCTCGTGCATTCCTTTACCTGTAACACGAAAGGTGATCTCTCCTCACCGGTGATGCAAGCATTCTTTGATTCGGTTGCCACCTTAGACTTGGGTTAGTTATGAGGTCGTTTCCTCTTGGATCTTCTAATAATGAATTGGTAGGGGAAAAACGTGGTTGGTTCTTTGCAGCTATTTTCCAAAACGTTGTTTTTGATTCTCTTTTTAAACTGGTAACTTCTGCTTTGATTTTTTGTTTTGGCAGTCCCATACGCTGAGCTGCTTCTTCTGTTATTACTGAATTTGGGACCCTAGATCAATTAGTACTCGAACGTTTTCTAATGTTCTGGACGCAGTTGTTGCTTGAATTAATGTCGTGACACGTAGAGTTATGCCGCTTGATTGGTTTCATATGTGGTGGACTGCAGCAATCATTTCTGGACGTGTAACGCTAAATGAGTGTTTGTTCTTGTTGGTGCGAAGGTTTTATGTTGTCGGTGTGTAAGGGTATGACTATGGATCTCCGCAGTGTTGACTTCGTTTTCTGCTGTAGTACCTTTGTAGAAATGAGTGATTTAGATAGTTGACGCACATTTGCTTATTGGATTCTCTCGGTTATAAGCAGTGCTCTAAAAGTCTCACAATACCACAGCTTGTGATCTTTATTGGAGCATAGACAGTAAATGTATTGGTGATGGATTCTTCGAAAATGTTATTGATTGGTGGTTGCTGGTTTGTTTTTTTTTAACGATAACGTTGACTAAAAGCAGGCAAAAACATAAACTATAAAAGTAGAAAAATAGAAAAAGAACGATACGAAACTTGAAAAAAATATACTCTGGTTATGCTACATACTCACCATAGATTTTTACGTCCTCAAATTACCGACTTTTAACTCAATTTACGTTCTAAAAAGTTTGCAAATAAAAATCACAAAAAAAAGATATCAACGCTGGTGCAGCACACTAACCAAAAATGTGCCCAAAATAACCTATAACAATTCATGCGACTAACAAAGCGCCAAGAAAACCGTGTAATCAGTTTATTAATAAATCATCACGTAAATAAATTTAATCGATGCGTAAATTGAGCGCATTAAAAAAATTTGATCAATCATGCTTGCGATGAAAATTTATTAACATACGCGTATTAAGGACGAAAACTGATTTTTTGCAGCCAGCGCCGGTGCGTCTAGGAAAGTAGACGCCTTTTAAGGACACAGGATACAAAAATCAATACTCGATTTCATTTTGAAAATTTCCAACGTTCGCGCGAAA
Organism: Aquatica leii; assembly: GCA_035610365.1. NCBI lineage: Eukaryota > Metazoa > Arthropoda > Insecta > Coleoptera > Lampyridae > Aquatica > Aquatica leii. Next base: position 16,261,230 of record CM069438.1, read on the forward strand.
ATATTTGGAGCCATAAATAAAAAGTACGTTGTGATGTAACTGGGTTAAATAAAACTATGCGTGTGTTTACCTATGTTTAAACCAGAGCCAATTTTACAAACGACGGTGCTCGGTTTTCGCATCGCGAAAATGTCTGAAGAAAAAAGTTTAGAAATTTTAAATCGTTTTTCCTACATAGGTATGAGGTGAAGTTTTAGACTGTTTTCTATTTGTGTTATTTTCAGGTATGATTATCGCCTTGCCGTTTATAACGATGTCGTTTTTGGCTTACGCTTTGTTGTCGCTGCGTCACGGACACGCCAAATCTTTACTATGTTACTTAGCTTCGTTTTTTGGTGTGTATTTATTATACGTCGTTATAAGTTACGTACCAGATCGACAACACGTACCTCCTTCGCTGTGTATATCTTTAGGTATGCTAACGCCAACACAAACCACATTCAAAAACACGCATTTTCAGTGCTTCTTCTAATCTACTTCATTTTTGCACAATTTTTCTGGATGAATGTTTTATGCTTCGACGGTTGGAAGCACATGGGGTAAGATCGTGATTGTGTCAACGTAATCACTCCAATTCTTCTTGTAGCGACGCTTCTGGGTACTGGGAACCGCCGACTATTGAAAAACAATTACGATTTTGGTTATACAGCGCGTACGCTTGGGGCATGCCGCTTTTCCTAGCACTGTTAATTTTTGCAATCAGCAAAGCGGCTCCACCAAAAGTTTGGTACAACCCCGGATTAGATGATGATAATTGTTGGCTTAACGGTACCTTTCCTCTTCAATTTTGGCACGAATCTTACAACACCTAATTCCAGACGGTGTGCCAATTTTTATCTTTTTGTACTTACCACTTACAGTCACAATAATTGTCGATATTATTCTTCTGGTAGTAATTGGACGGAGACTAAAAGAAAATGAGGAAGTGCGTGGCAATAAAAAGAAAAAGAAGTACAGGTTCATTGCCCATATACAAATATTTACGGTGTTATTTTTCATATGGTTAATGGAGATTATAACGGGGGTTATTATTTGGGCCGATGGTGTTGCCCCTGATGGTTACTGGTACTTTATGGAAGTGTTTAACGCGCTGACTGGGATTATAACGTTTGCGATATGTATTTTTAAAAAGACTTTATGCATGTTGCTGCAGAGACGGTACGTAGCGTTGTAAATGGTTCTTTACTTTGAGCACGCGGTATTTTATAGGTTTCACGAAATCAGACGCGGCTGGAGGAAAAAGTATTCGATGAGCTCGCCAAGAAGAGGCAATGCGTGATCATTAAGATAATTGTGTTATTATTTAATATATTTGTTATAGTCATGTGTTGATGTTTTCTTTATTAGTCAATTAAATTTGTTTTTGTTCCAATTCGTGCAGATAAAACGTGTCCAAATATAGCTTGCAAAAAATACAAAAATTAAAGAAAGCAAACGTTATCAGACAGTAAGAAAAAATTTAATCAATAATAGGAACGTGGTGTAATCAGAAGATAAAACTCAAAGAACAAGCTAAACGAAACAAAATTTCCACACATAATTAAACGGGAACATTTGAATTAAAATTTGATGAACAAATAAAACCTGTTATTTTAACCAAATAAAACTTTTATTAGTACCACTTTACACCATCTAATTTAGCGCTAAACAAAAATTCTGACATATATCGCTTTCGTCTTTTCCTACCAAATATTTAAAGTAGATGACGTAAAATTTTGCAAAAATGATACCCAAGAAACACATGAGCTAAAGAAAGTAATTAAACAGAATAATTATTCTCATATGAAACGTAGAATCAGTAAGTGATAACCAAATCTAAATGCTTCTTAACTAAACGAAGCGTACTTACAGTTAAAGCAATATGGCATTACAATCCAAATCGTTACGACTGAAACAAAATACTTACAACCGACGGAACTAATAAATTAAAATGTAATCTTATTTTAAGACCTAAACAAACTCAAAAACATTACTACTTAACAAGTGCACTGCTCGCCATGCTTCGTCCATCGCCTTTTTGCAGCAGTACTCCGGCAAGGTCGTCTGTACTCGCGTGGCAATGTAGTTGAATTTTGGCCCAACGCCGGTTCTCGTGTCAACAACTCTTGAAAGTCCATGAAAGCTCGTTTTTTAAAGTCGCCCTATGCAAATTCGGCTTCGGTGCTTGTCAATTCCGTCAATGATCGCGCGCGTTCTGCGTACCGACCCACAAAGCATCGAAAATATCCCGTCAGTTCAAGAAAACGTCGTACTTTATGTACGTTTTTGGGTCGTGGATATTTCCGCACCGCGTTTGTTTTTTGAGTTTCTGGTTTTACAGTTCCGTTCGAAATCACGAATCCTAGAAACTCTGCCCAAAACAGCACTTTCTGACATTTAAGGTTAAATCGGTTTTGCGTAGCGCGATTAAAACTTTCGTCGGTCGTTCGTACATTCCGTGTCACGTTTTGTCGGGTATCAACATCATCTATAATCCAAACTACACACGCGTCCTTGATCGGTTTTAGAGCCAATCATTCGCAAAAACACGAAAAGTGCCTCTGAGAGCCCAAAAAACATGCAAACTTTCCCATTTTGTCGCAAATTATGAAGGCTGTCTTTGGAATTGCTTTCACCGAAAGTGGGACCTGGAGGTACCCGTTCATTAAATCTAGCGTCGTAAACAAACAAGATTTGCCTTGAGTTGGAAGCTCGCGTCGTCCACGTTCGGCATGGGAAAATTGTTTTTTGCCGTCTGCGTATTTAATTTTTGGTCGTCTACCACTAACCTGGGACGTTCACATTTCTTTGTCACCAGCAACACCGTCGACGATTATGGTGTTTCTGTTTCGCGGACTATTCTTAATTCTTTCCATTCGTGCACAGTTTGCTTTGTAATTACGCATTTTCTAGAACTTCGTCGGTTGGGTGTGCTTCTGAATGGAAGTATACTATCTTCAATGTCCACTTGCAGCAAGTACGTGCACCCGATTTTTAGTACTATCACTGCGAAGAAATCGCGGTATTTGTTTACCAATGTTACAAATTCTCCGGCGTCTTCTTCACTGGTTCCCTCTGCCATGCACAAATCCGTGAGCGCAATCGACTTCGTCGATTTAATTTTTGCCAGACCCCGTTCAACTGACTTCGACCTCACATAGTCGATGACTGTACCTGTTTTCACAAACACGTCTTCTTGAGTCTCGTTAATTACCGGCACTTGATGTTTCTTGCCACCGGCGATCGCTCGAATTAAATTCACGCGTCACACTGTCCGAAAACTAGGTCCGCACTCTTTTTTAGATGTGTGCCAACTCGGTATATGACCGTCCAACGATCACATCTACGGTCTGCGCGCCGTCGTTTACCACCCAAACTTCAAATTCCGCACTAATTCCGTCGATTTCCATCAACACGTTGGCTTTCGAATTACAAACTACGGCTGGTTCTTGCGTATTTCCGAATGCGTAAAGCTTTCGTATTCCTGCTATTCGAATGAATTGTAACCACGTTGCTATCTTGTTCTTCACCGTGCAGATACTGCTATCGCTATCAATGATTCTCGTCACTGTCTTCCGCCGTTTATCTTTACGTCTTTCAGATACTTTATGATTTCCGTGTCGTCGATGGTCCGCACTTAGGCATCGGCACTATTCGGTTGTGGTTTTCTTTTAGGTTTGTCACATGTCCGTACATGTTGCAATCAAAACACCTCGGTTACCTTTGTTGGTTCCACTTAGGCGCTGCTCGTGTCTTTGGTTATCCGTCGGCAGGTTTGTCTATAAGCGTTTTCACTCTACTGTTTGCGTTTTCAGCCGGTACACCTGATTTTGTGGGTGCACAAAAGTTAACGGCACTAGTTTTATACACTCGTTCCAATTTCACGACGTCGTGTAACAACGTGTCCGCGTCAAAGTGCTTCGTCGTCATTAACGCATATTTTACAATGTTCACCGCGACTCCTGACACGATTTGTTTCTTTCGTTTGTCAAATGTTAACTTCAGGTCAATGTACATTTTATTTTTCTCATAAAAATAAATTGACACACTTTTCTTAGCTCCCTGTTATCTCCTTTTCATCCTTTCCCTTCGGTCCACCGTGCTCGTGATACGGTTGAGTGTCTTCCGAACGGCTTCTGCAAAGTTGTTCCAAGTGTTCATCTCAACTCGTCGAGCGTCGTACCAGGCTTTCACCGCTTTTCTCAAGTGCATTCTTGCCAATTCTAGCTTCATCAAGTTTGACTAGTGATGAAAGAGTCCTCTGCTGACGATGCCGTCCAGCCAGCTCATAGCCTCTGTTTTTCTGCGCATGCCCGTTGCTGCTTTCTACCCCGTTGTCCGTTCGTGACTCGTTTTCCGCTATAAAAAATTAATAAAACGGATAAAAGCTTCAAGATCATTTAAGATCATTCGAGGTAATTACCGGAATGTTCTCGAATCAGATAACGTAAAATATAAAAGGTGTTCGAATACGATGTCTGTCTAAATAAATAAAATGTTTAACGCGCGTGCTAGTAAAAAAACAAATATAACGTCATATAAGTGAATGTATTGTTAACATAAACAAATACCAGTTTAGATAAACAAAAGTGTAACCTTATCCGCTAACATTATTTGTGCAGTGATAGTAATATATAAACTAATGTAAGTGGTTTATCTTAAATATCGTTACGTTTAATTAGATACGTTTACAAAAATTAGTTTTAAATCGTGTAAATACTTTGTTTTAAACAAATTAGATTTAAAATTTGTTACAATTCGTTTCAGATGTCGAGATTAAAACGCGAAAATAAACAAAGAAGCGATTAGTAATTGCTCGCGTGTGTTTATAGAGTGTAATTATAATTGTTCCGGTTTGCTGTGCATTTAAATTAATAATACAGAATCGGTCGTTATTAAAATTTAGTGCTAACAATTAAATCAATAATGAAAGAACAATGGCGACAAAGTTGGAGCAATTAGCGATTCAAACCTTTGTATACGTCCTCCGAGACAGCGAAACGCAGCAAACTCTACGGTTAGCTTGACTTAAGACGTTGAATGGGTTTAACACATGCTTTAGAGTTTAGGGCAGCAAAATAAACGTCGCAACAAAGCAGCCATAAATTCCGCTGTGTTGCAAAAATACCCGCGCAGACACAAGAAATTATCGATAAAATAGTGTGACGTGTATTCCGCGAACAAGTAGCTTGGGGAAAAAATGTATCGTGTTGGAACAGCGGAGAAGTGGACCACGTATGACGACGCTGCATTAAACCCAAGAGAATACCAGAAAAACGTCTGGTAAACTAAAACAGGAGTTATACTGGAAATGTCTTAAAGATCTACGGTAAAGAAAATTCTTTTCATTTGTCAAAAACGACAGTAGTGCAAGTCTTATTGAGTAAAGACCTGATTCTGTCTGTAAGGACTGAAAGTGTCGTGATAGCACGTCTGGATGGAAATTTTTGAAAAGGTTACACTTGCGCTATTGAACCAATGGAGGGTGACTTGGTTGTAAAAAGACTTCTAATTGCTAAAACATTAGTACGAGTAAAAAACACAATGCCAGAAAGAATCTTGAATGTCAACTCTGATCCAGTAACGTTGAAAAAGAAAACCGTGGTAGGCTAATGCACGCCAGTATTTCATATCGTGAGATGCTTACATTTTAGTAAAACTACGTCGCTGAAGAAGTGCCCATAGGATCTATTAGACATTCTTAGTGTTAAAATCGCAACCAAGCTAGCTAAAACTAAAGTGTTAATCCAACAGTATCAAGATGTATTTGCGTTGGGTACTGGTTCCAAAAAAAGAACTAACGTAGTGAAGCATAAAATTTATACCAAAGACGCTCGGCCAATACGACAACATCAACGCCGACTTTTTTTAACAAAAAGAAGAGAAGCCGAACAAATAATTTCGAATATGGAAAGAGAGAGAGAGAGTGTGTGATTAAACTTTCAAACAGTTCAGTGGTATTAGTAAAAAAGAAAGATGAATCAACAAAATTTTGGACAGTTCAACGACGTCACCAAAAAGAACAGCTACTTTTTACCGAGAATTGACAATATTTTAGACGCCCTCTCCGGATTCCAGTGGTTTTCCACGTTGGATTTGAAGAGTGATTACTGGCAGTTAGAATTTGAATTCAATGAGAGTAAAAAACAACGTTTACCATTGGAACTGATTTGTGGCAGTTTACTGTGATGCCCTTCCACTTGTGTAACGTTTCTGCGACGTTCAAACGTTTGATATAAACTATATTGCGGGAATTGTCTTAAAAGACATGCTTGATTTACCTAGATTACGTGATGGTGGTTGAAAGATTGTTTGAAAAACATCTGAACAACTTTAAAGAAATGTTCCAACGATTAAGTAGGGCAAATGTAAAACTGAGGAAGTGCAATACCTTGGCCTCATCGTATATAGAGATGGAGTAAAGGCTGACACAGGCAAATTCTGAACAAATGAGCATGGTCAAGTTTGCAGTATTCTAGAGTAGTGCACTTATTAGAGCCGATTTGTAGCTAAATTTGCCAACATTGCCAAATCTTTAACGAAATTAACCTGAGAAAGAGCAAAATTTAGATAGAATAAAATCTGCTGAAAAAGCTTTCCATCAACTAAAACAGAGTATTGTCACTTCACCAATATTAAAATATCTAAGAGAAGATGGAAAATTTGTTTTGAACACCGATGCAAATAATCTAGCTATAGACACAATCCTTTCGCAGGTGCAAGACGGACAAGAAGAAGTGAGTGCTTTGGACAGAAACATCAAAGCATACTGGGTACAGTAGGTTTCCTTGAGAGTAAAAGACGGTCGTTTCAAACCATTTCTAGAAAGTGCCTGTATCTGTGTTGCAGAAAGCGCTTATTGTAAAATAACGACGCGACTATGACATTGGTTTGCCACGTCGCTATACTGACTTAGCTCGAAGAACTTCTGCTTCGTTGTCTTTTTCTAACCGTTTCTTTTCTTTCATTAGCGTCCGAAACGTCGTAAGTTTTACTTTGCTTTTGACTTTAAGATTTTGACTATTGGTTATTCTCTTGGTCTTTGCCTTATAATCATGTAATTTGGTTCCGATTTAAAACAGCAATGCGTAGGTATACCGATGTTTTATAACTTAGTTGGACACCGTAGGGTGGTTTCTTCTTTCTTTTTTGATCAGCTATTCCTCTTTCTTCTGGATCTTTCTTAAAGTTTGCTTTTTGAGCGAGTAATTGCGCATAGAAGAATTGATCACTAATTTCGTTTCTTCGTCTGTTTCTATATCTGTTTTTTCTGTTTCTTTTTTCTTTTTTTTTTTGATCTGGTAATTTTCTATGGGGCAGCCATTCTTTCTTCTATACGATTCTTTTTAAAGTTTGCTTTTTGAACGGTTGGTTGTACACCGTGAGAACGGTCACTACTTTTATCTCCTTAGGAAGAACGTGTTAGATTAGGCATAAAATCAAGTCTTCTTTTTTCTCTATCTTATACTATACTTTTCTCTTCTTTCTACCTTAAGGGTACTTTTTTTTTATTTGTCACCAAGTACCTGCTGTAGGAACTCAACGGCAACGTGTTCGGAAAGGTTGATTGTTTTTAACTCAGTAGTATCATTTGAAACCAAGCAAAATACTTTTCGAAGAGCCGCACAGCAGGGTTGTTGGCGAGGTTGATTAATTCTTCTTTACCAGCGCGAAAAATATTGTGGTTTTACCGAGGGCATCGCTTCAGGTTGCATTCTAATGGATGTGGAGTGTATATTTTATTCTAGATTGTGAGAAAAATGTTTAGGTTTTTTTTCCTTTTATATATTTTTAAGGTGTGAGGAGTTTCTAAGGTCTGTTTCAGCTGCTCTTAGACCAGAGTTCTTTCTTGGGTAGGCGAAAAACTATTGTGGTTTAGCGGTATTAAAGTTGAGGAGCCTAACGACGCGCAGATTTGTTTCTATCTTGACGTAACATCTTGAGGTGGGATGAAAGCTTTGACACTCTGGAATCGTCCACCACTTCATCGAGAAAACTCTAGGCTGCGATAAGATTCCTGAGTCATTTCTTAGGGTTGTGGTTTGGAGTGTTACTTTTTTTTTATTACCTATAGTACCTTTTTTTTGTTATGGGTTTCTTAAAATTGTTTTTAAGATGAGTTTGATCACTAGCGGTTGGGGTTTCAGTTAGTTTTTAAAGCTTGCGTAAACTTCTTACCTCTTACACTCCTTGCATTTGGAAAACATGTCTACTCTTTAAAAGTACCTTTTTTTGATGATTTGGTTGTGTTCTGTAGGTCTTCTAGGCGATTTTGCGACTCTTTTCTCAAAGGCTTCAGTACTTAGTGTTTTTTACGTCGGGAAGTTGTTTTCCTTCCTTATGTGGTATGCAGTTTTACAAAAGTGAGTTGGGTTTTTAGAATTTGATTACTGACGTATGTCTAACTTTCTCCAGGTTTTAATTTTGCTGGGAGAAGAGGATTTGTTACGTGTCGTTATTAATAAATCTTTTTATTTTGTAAGATAACAAAAATTTCTAGTACCGTACTGTAAACGAATGCTTTCAATCCATTTTTAACGACAAAGTACGGAATTTCGTAAGGTTTATTAAATAATGCTTTCTAAAAATCAGCATTAGATGCCGAGAATAGTTGGTTCTTGCTGTTGGGTGTCGATAGGTTTACCATAAACAAACTTCAGCTGGCAAACTGGCGCAAATCTCAAATAAAATTGATGGCAAAAGTCTATTGCTGTTTTTTGTGACACCAAATGGTTTTTTCTGGATGACTGTAAGCAAATCTGTTGTGTGCTACATGTATTTTAGGGCAGATAAAGCCGTTGCTTCAATTTCCCACTTCAAGTACAGACTTTTTTTTCAGTCTTTTCATTTCATAGGATTGGTTCAGCAAGTCAGTGGCCAATGAGTTGGAGTGACGTGCGAGACGATCAGTGCATTTTTGTTCATAAATTTCTATTTCGGCATCTACAGTCGATATGTTCAGGTACTCGTGAATTTTATTATTTTTGGTGAACCATGGAGCGTTCGCTATAGTGCGTAGTATATTGTTTTGTACTCGTTACAGGCAAAGTATATTACTTTTATGGCCGTGCCCCACAGTTGAACACCATAGGTCCATATAGGTTTCAGTATCGAGTTGTAGATGAGCAAATTATTATCAACTGATAGCACTGATTTTTTGCCAAGGAGCCAATTTTTGAACTTGTGGTTTATTTCATCCCTTTTCTTTTTAATATGGGTTCTTCAAGTTAATATTCTGTCTAGATGGAAACCCAAGTACTTTACACAGTTGGAGTGTGGCAAAAGATTGTGACCCAGTTTTACTGGTGGGCAGTCTCTTTTCCTTAGGGTGAATGTGATGTGGCTGGATTTCTCAGTGCTAACAAGGAAACGCCATTTTTGTAGCCATTTATTTGTCTTGTCTAGCAAATGCTGTATTTTCTCAGTAGCCTTCTGAGGGATGCAGTCGGTTGCCGAATAGGCTATGTCGTCTGCATAGGTAGCAACAGTGATCCCATCTGATATAAGGAGATCAAATGTAAATATGTTATACAACATGGGGCCAAGTATCGTACCTTGTGAAACCCCTGCGTGTATTGTGTACAAAGACGATCTAGCGCCCCATGTTTTACTTGGAATAGTCTATCAGCCAAAAAAGATTTAATTATAAGAAAGAATGGATACGACAGATTCTCCTTCCTTCAAATAAAATTGATGGCAAAAGTCTATTGCTGTTTAAGCTGTTGCTTGTAGGTGTTTAATACCGATAAGTTGATCAAGTTGATTTAATAACGAATATTCAAATTGTCGATCTGAGATCCTCAATTCGTGTGATCCAACTGTTGTAAAAAGTACAAGAGTCGATATTGGCTTGTTTTCGAAAATAATCTTACGATGTCTAAATGATTATAATCAAAAACTTCTTAGCGGTAAGTTTTTGCAACGAAAGAACTAGCAGTTAAAGCAGAGAGATCGCAGTAGACTGTGTCGAGTTTGGCGAGTTTGATAAAATAGATTAGATTCGTTTCGATGCTGTTGACATGGAACTCCCGCAACTGCGACAATGTTTCCTTTACCTAAAATGTGACAAATGTCAGTTGAAGATTGCGATATAAAATCTATATGACAAAATTGTCGTGGCAAACATTTTTTTTTAAATCAAAACGCGTCTGTGATCTGTAAAAGTTATCAATTGTTTTATTTCGACTATGTATCAAAAATGTTTGATGGCGAGGTACATGGCTAGTATTCTGCATCGTAGCTTCCATATTTTCCATACTTTCTCTTGTTTTTGCTTAGTTGGTTTACTCAAGTTGTTTTTTTGCCGGGGTTTTTTTGATTCATGAACGTTTTCAGATTTTTTGAATGTTTTTGAAATTGCGAAAGAGTTTTAAAAAGCGCAAAATTTTGAAAAATTCACTAACTTTTACGTGTCTTCAGTTAGGGTCTTTTAGATTGACTGACTCGTCCGTCAGTTTGTCAGTGCAATGACGCTAAAGTTGCCCTTGAAAATGGCCCAGCCTTTTTATCATTTTTGCTGTTTTAACCTCGCAGTTCTCAAACATATTTTTACTGAAGTTTGAGTAGCAATGCTGTCAACTCTTTCTATTTTAAGTTCTTAAAATTATCTAAAGAGAAATACAAACACTTTTTTGGTTTCTCACAGAAGCATGTTTTGAAGACGTATTTGGTTTACTAAAGTTGTCTTATGTAGAGTCTTTTAGATTGACGAACGCCTTGAGACTTTTTTAATGTTTTTGCAATTACCAAAGGGTTTTGGAAAACGCAAGTTTTTGAAACATTTGCTAACTTCTACATGCCTTCAGTCATCAACTAACTATTCTGTCTCGTCCGTCACTTTGTCAGTGCGATGACGCTAAAGTTGTCCTTGAACCTTGCGGTTCTCAAACACATTTTAACTGAAGTTTGAGCAACAATGCTGTCAACTCTTCTAATTTCAAATTTTTTAATTTATTTGAAGACAAACAGAAAAAATGTTTGGTTTCCTACAAAAGCATTTTATAAAGACGTAAATGATTTACGCAAGGTGTCTTTTGCAGGGTCTTTTAGATTGGCGGACGTTTTGAAGTTTTTTTAATGTTTTTGCAATTACCAAAGAGTTTTGAAAACCGCACGTTTTTGAAACACTCACTCATTTCTACGTGTCTTCAGTTATAAAGTAACTGATTTGACTCGTCCGTCAGTTTGTCAGTGCAATGACGCTGAAGTTGTCCTTGAAAAGGGCTCAGCCTTCTTATAATTTTTGCTGTTTTAACCTCGCTGTTTCCAAACATATTTTTACTGAAGTTTGAGCAGCAATGCTGTCAACTCTTTCTATTTTAAGTTCTTAAAATTATCTAAAGAGAAATACAAACACTTTTTTGGTTTCTCACAGAAGCATTTTTTGAAGACGTATTTGGTTTACTCAAGTTGTCTTATGTAGAGTCTTTTAGATTGACGAACGTTTTGAGACTTTTTTAATGTTTTTGCAATTACCAAGGGGTTTTGGAAAACGCAAGTTTTTGAAACACTCGCTCACTTCTACGTGCTTTCAGTCATCAACTAGCAGTTCTGACTCGTCCGTCACTTTGTCAGTGCGATGACGCTAAAGTAGTCTTTGAACCTCGCGGTTCTCAAACATATTTTTACTAAAGTTTGAGCAGCAATGCTGTCAATTCTTTTAGTTTAAGTTTATTTAATTATCTAAAGACAAAAACAAAAACGTTTTTGGCTTTTCACAGAAGCATATTTTAAAGACGTATTTGGTTTACTTAAGTTGTCTTTTGCAGAATCTTTTAGATGGATGAACGTTTTGAGATTTTTTAAATGTTTTTGCAATTGCGAAAAACTTTGGAAAAAGCAAGATTTTGAAACACTCGCTCACTACGTGCTTTCAGTCATCAACTCGTCCGTCACTTTGTCAGTTCAATGTTGCTAAAGTTGTCCTTGAACGTCGCAATTTTCAAACATATTTTTACTGAAGTTTGTGTACCAATGCTGTCAACTAAATAGCATGTAACAGTACGTTTATCTTGGCAGGTGTTGGAATCGCAGCCCAAAATCCGTACGTACTTCATTACTACTGTCACGCAAACCAGCTTTCTCAGCTCAAGCTGTAGTGTCGTGGCAAAAGTCAACACTGGGATAATGATGCGTACCGCTGCTCTGCTGACTTTGATGAGCAAGCACGGCAGGCAAACCCAAACCTCTTGTTGCTGTGGCCATATCTTACGAGCAAGCAGTGTTGGGGGGTCTTGGCTTAATTGTCTGGACCAAGAAAAATCTAAATCTAAGATGGAGAGAACCAGGCCGATAGATGCGTGACTGAATAGAAGACCAGTCGTCATTGGTTTCAACCTCGAGGCACCAGGCGAACCCCGTTGTATATAGCCTTCCGTGCGTATCGGGACACTGCGCACGGCGACCTTTTTTTCTTCGGCACTCGTAGGAACATATATGGAACCATCGACCCAAAATTTAATTTTAAAAAAAGACGAGAACAGAACCTAAAAATAACGAATGCGGCAATGCGAAAGCTTTAAAAACAAAGAGAATCGGGAGCGTAGGCAACCGGTTTCACTTCAATGACGGAGACGCGACAGCGAAACCCACCTATACAAGAAGCAAAGGCGGACACGTCAAGAACGCAACAGTGACACCAGATGACGCATGCAACTGTCGGAACAAGGGCGCAAAAACGCAACCTTTTTAGCAATAGCACACCGCTGTCACAGAAACGACCGGTAAAGCGAAGCCGAAGGGTCGAAAGAACCCAAAAAAAGACATTCAGGAACACTGTGACAGGAATTGCCCTTGCAATTATACTAAAAAGGTTCCCTGAAAACACCATCAGTCCTGAAGAATCCGAGGTCATAAAAACCTCAATACTTGAATGGATTGACGAATTGGAGAAGGAATGTACCCATAAAGAGGGATTTCTGACTCTAAACCAGATACTAAAAGAACCTAATACGTCCTGTTTATGGACAAGGGGTCCTGGGAGAAGGTGGAAGCGTCAACTAACCAATTGCACCTTGGATTTTTAAGGATTACTCTCCGGGCGCTGGCCGACTCCAAAAAAGACAGCAAAGAACCGGATGCTACAAGAGATGTCCACGAGGCAATGGATGTAAATCCAGAGCCAGAAAGAACTTGCTGGCGGCAAATCTAATGCTGAAAGTAGTTCAGATAAACATACATCACTGTAGGGCAGCCTCAGCGGCCCTCAGTGCTTATATCGTGACACAGGATATTGACATTTCTCTTGTCCAGGAGCCATGGATCTACAAGGGAACAATAAAAGGGCTGAACTGTCCAGGCATATGGCTGCTTGCGGCCCAGCTTGTGCACAACCCTCGCACATGCATTATTGTAAAAAATGCATTAAACTTAATGCCACTGTGAGATTTATGTGCTAGAGACGTAGTGGCAGCTAAAATATTTGTAATAGAGGAAGGCAACCAGAGGAAGTTCATTATCGGATCTGGTTACTTCTCCTATGACCAGACAGGATTACCACCGCTAGATGAAATCCACAGGCTGATTAACAGTGGGACCAACAAACCGCTGATTCTGGGATGCGATGCCAATGCACACCGCACCTTGTGGGGGAGCACAAACACAAATCCAAGAAGTGAAAAACTTTTAGAATTTATTTTAAAAGGCAATTTAGACATAACAAATAACGGATATGCGCCAACGTTTATAACCGTGTCGCGCAGTGAAGTTATTGACCTTACGCTTGCTAGTTCAAAAGCGAACAAAGTGATCAAAATGTGGCATGTATCAGATGAACCTTCTTTTATGATCATAGATACATTTGATTCAACATTGAATCAGACAGGAAACTCGTAATGGAATACAGAAACCCCAGAAAAACCAACTGGGATTTGTTCAACGAAACTTTAACGGGCTAAATCAGAGACTGTCCCACAGTTGCAAGATCAACGCACGAGCTAGAACTAATGACGGATAGTATTGTTAATTTGTTAAAATCCGCATTTGAAGCAAGCTGCCCAAAAGCTGTCAAACGAACCCCAAACAAGATAACTTGATGGAACAGGGAGCTTGACAAAGCAAGGGCATGCACCAGAAGCTTATTTAATACAGTCAAAAAAAGCGGAGAATAGGATAAATACAAAACCAGTTTTACAACATACAACAGTGCTATAAAAAAAGTCAAAGAGAGAATCATAGAGAAGGTATTTTAGGGACGTAGAAAACGAACCTACAAGTTCTCTACTCCAAAAAGCTCTAAGCAAAGGCCGCACTGGAAACATTGGTTCTTTGCTGACCGAAAACGGAAAGTTTACAGACTCGGTTGAAGGTACTTTGAAAGAACTACTGCAAAAACACTTCCCGGGTTCGTTGTTAACTGAAGTTCCTAAGCACTAGGACTTAGAGGTAAACAGACGGGAACTTAGCGAGAAAAATAATCAATAGGAGCCGATAGAATTTATCCCATCATGCTGCAAAAAGGATTTGCTGCTCTTTGAAATGCAGTATGCGAAATTCTCAGAGCCAGGTTAGCACTTTTGCACATACCAAACAATTGGCGGATTATCAAGATGGTATTTATACCAAAACCAAGGAGATCTACGTACGCCCAGGCAAAATCCTAACTGATCAGCCTAACTTCTTTCATCTTAAAACTACTTGAAAAGTAGTCAACAGATATATACGGGACGGAGTACTAAAGGATTCGCCTCTGCACCGAAACCAGTACGCTTACCAATCTGGAAAATCTTGCGAGCTAGCAATTCACAAACTAGTAAACAGAAGCAAAAATGCAATCCAATACAATGATGTTGCATTGGGCGTTTTTCTAGATATTGAAGGAGCATTTGACAATACTACCTTCACCTCAATCGCAAGGGCAATGGAAAAAAAGGAATCACACCTCTCGTCCGAAACTGGGTCGACTCAATGCTCAGGAATTGGACGGTAACAGCTACTTTGTACGGTAGTACTGTAGGAGCCAAAGTGGCTGGCGGATGCCCACAGGGCGGGGTGTTATCACCCCTACTGTGATGCTTTGTCCTAGACGGCCTACTACAAGAACTAGAAGACGGCGGGGTATTTGCTTTAGGATACGCCGACGATCTCACCATTATCACAAACGGGAAGTTTGGGGCAGCTGTATCAAACATAATACAAAGTGCACCAAACACTGTCGAAAAATGGTGCAAAAAAGAGAGACTATCAGTGAACCCAACTAAGACAGCAATTGTTCCTTTTACCAAACGACGGAAAACGGATGACATAAAACTACCTACGATGTACAGAGATACGATTTCAATGACAAAGGAAATCAAATATTTGGGACTTACTCTTGACACCAGACTGACTTTTCAAGCTCATCTAGAAAAAGTCACAACGTCAACATCAGGGTTTTTAATACAACCAAACGGATGGTCGGGCACACATGGGGATTGAAACCCACAATGACCAAATGGTTATAAACTGTGGTAACAAGACCCATCATCACATACGGCGTCGCCTGTATGGGGTGAGAGAACCAACCTGAAAAGCACAGCTGCAAAGCTAAGCAAAGTACAGAGAATGGCATGTCTACTGATAACAGGAGCGATAAGAACCACGCCCACAGCAGCCATGGAAGCACTACTTTCACTTCTACCATTACATCTCGTTGTAATGATGGAAGCAAGACAAGCAGCATACAGGCTGCACCTTAATGAACACGCGTCAATTACCGGGAAAAACAAACTGGGTATATATAACGTGCTGCGTGAAGAAACGATCTTAACTATGAAATCCGACTTCGCAAAAAATTATCACAGTTTAAAGAAATTTAAAGTGATAATACCGTCACGGTGTGAAGTCCCAACTGTGGTCTAGTCAGTGTTTTAGTCTTCAAAAGTGTAAATAAAATACAAAAAAAAAACATTAAAATTCAAAAAAAAAGCAATGTATTAGTCTTTTATCAGGTTCCCGCAAGGGCATGTTAATTGTAAGGACATGGCTACGAATAAACGGACAATTCTAAACAATAAATTATGGAATTACACACGACAAAAATGAATATTACCGCGCAGGGGAGGGATACCCCAGGGCCAGCAAGGGAGGTGGGAACTCCCGGGTCGTCATTCAGAGACCCTGTTTTCGAGGTAGGCAACCAGGCTTCGAAAATTAGAACCCCTACTGGAAGAGAAACAAAAAATACATGCCATTAAAGGGGCTTCTCATGGGGTGGGAAAAAAAAAGAAAAGCGACAGATCTGTCTACTCAAGACGCAATAATATACCGGAGAAGGCCAAACGTAGCAGTTATGGAAATCATAGATACCATTGAAGCAATACAGTCAACTTATAATACTTTAATAAAAAACGTTTCGACGAATACCAAAAATGAAATAAAAACAGTTATAGATAGGCTAGGAAAAAAAATCGAATATTTCAATAAAACAACAATCCAAAACTACCTAGCACAGGAACGATGGGAGAAAACAGAAAAAATGACGATAGAAACTGAGTCACAAACGGACGCATGGAAAGCACACAGCAAAGAAACGAAAGAAATTGCCATACAAACGACGCAATGGACAGCAGAAGGAAAAGAGATGATAGACAGCGTAGAGAATGTAAACACATACGAAGAATGGAAACAAGTAGCCGAGGAAGAATGGGGAGATAGTGTTTATATACACACAAAAATAGTAGAAGGACACCCATTACAAGAAACTACAGGAACAAGTACACTATGGGTAACGGAAAAAGAAGTAGAAGAAAATACTGGACTACAATTAATGATAGAAAAAGTATATCCCGAAATAAACAAAGGAAAAGAGGAAATAGAAACCATGGAGAGAGAAACCAAAACGAAAACAAAACACCAACATAAAAAAAATAAAAATAATTAGAATTATATATCAAGACCATGAGGAGGACGTATGGAAGAAGCTAGAAACAATGAAATCTGAAACGGAGGAGGACGAAAAAATAATGTTACACAAACTAAAAACGATGAGCGTAAACAAACTAAGAAAAATGGCAGAGTGTATATTCAAAACAAAAAAAAACAAGAATAAACATAATAGTACCAAAGGATACCCAAACACAACAAAGTATAGTTAAGCAAGACAACCAAAAGAAGACCTACGCGTTAGTTGTAGAACAAAAAGGAAAAAAATACGAAGAACTAGTAACAAGAATGAGAACGCAGTTAAAAGATAAAGAAGAAACCGAAAAAATACAAACCATAAGGAGCACCAAAGAAGGAAAATTATTAATAACGATAGATAAAGATGTAAAGGCACTAAACAGAATAAAAGAAGAATTAAAAAAAGGAAACGAAGAAGTTAACGTGAGGAAACTCGGAGAGAGAGTAAAAACAAAAAATCTGATTATTAGAGAGATGGATGTAATGACGACAACAAAAGATATAGAAGAAGCAATAAAACAATATGGCACTGTAAAAAACTTAAAAATAGGGGAGTTTAGGCCTAATAAAAATTACACAAAAACGGTCACAATTCGAGTTCCAGAAGACGAAGCTAATAAAATGATGCAAAAAAAGAAAATCAGAATAGAAATGTCGCAATGTAGCCTAGAAGAGCAGCAACGAGCCGTCAGATGCTTCAGATGTTGGGAGTATGGGCACAATGCCAAAGACTGTAAGGGAAATGATAGGACAAAATTATGCCACAAATGCGGAAAAGAAGGGCACGAATACAAGGAATGCAAAGAAGAGGAATACTGCCCACTATGCGAGGAGGAGGGTCACAGCGCCGGTAGAGGGAATTGCGCAAGCTGGAGAAATTATATAAAGAAAGCTCGAAAACAAAGCAAAGAGATGGGTGAAAAGACATAGAACTAATTGCAGATAAAGAACTTGTGATATATATAAACTGTGATATAAATGTTGTGACGTCCAGAATCTACGAAAATAAACTGTGATTTTTATTTATACATATATATACATACATATATCGATTTATCTATTTGTCTACACGCTTATACGTATATCTACAAATTTAGTTATATCTGTACAAAACATATATACATATATATATTTTTCTATTTCTTCTTCTTTATTTATAAAACAATGAAAAAGGATAATGAAAAAGTAACATGCACTACACAAATAATTAAAAAAACAGAAAAAAGGAAAAACAAAAGTGAAGTAGAAGTAAGAAATATAAAAAAGAAAAAGCAAGGCAAAATAAAAATTAGAACATGGAATATAAGATCAATGATGCAACCAGGAAAAATAAGAGATATTGTACAAACTTTAGAAAAATATAAAATAGATATCATAGCAATACAAGAACTGAGATGGGCAGAAGAAGGTAAGATAAACAAGAGTAACTACACGATATTTTGGAGCGGAGGAAAAAAACAAGGTAACAATGGAACAGGGTTTATAGTAACCCAAAAGCAACTAAAAAATATTATAAAATTTGAAGCTATAAATGACAGAATATCGAAGCTTAGAATAAGAGGACAAATAAGTAATACCACCCTCATATGTGTATATGCACCAACAGAAGTAGATACAAATGAGAAAAAAGAAGATTTTTATGAAAAACTTATAAGAGAATGCGAGAAAACTCCAAAAAATGATACTCTAATAATATTAGGAGATCTGAATGCGCAAGTAGGAAAAGAAGATCACCTAAAAACTTTAGCGGGAAAAAACACAATACACGAAAAAACTAACGATAATGGAAACAAAATCTATAATCTAGCAGCTGCAATGAATTTATACTTAGCAAGTACTAAATTTCCCCACCCAACCAAACATAAAATCACATGGAATCACCCAAATCATGTAACAAAAAGTCAAATTGACCATGTCTTAATAACAAAAAAACGGTTAAAAAACATAGAAGATGTTAGATCGTACAGAGGAGCTACTGCAGACACAGATCATGTTCTAGTAATTGCAACCATGAAAGAAAAGAAAAGTATAGCACAAGGCAACGTTAAAAACAAGATAAAGAGCAGATGAAATACAGAAAAAATTAAAGACGTAAAGATACAACAAGAACTACAAAAAGGTATAACACAAAAACTCCAACAAAAAAGAGATGATGAGCATAAAAAAAGTAAAAATGGAATAGAAGAGGAATGGTATAACATAAAAACAAGTATTTTAGTGACAGCGGAAGAATGGATAGGTGAAAAAAAATGGATAAGAGTAAAGAATGGTACGATCAAGAATGTGAAGAAGCATGCAAATCAAAATGAAAAATGGATAAAATGGCTGCAAACAAAAACAGAAGAAGACAAACAATTATATAAAAAAGCAAACGCAATAGCAAGAAATAGATGCAAAAGAAAAAAAAGGGAATGGAACGAAAATAAGATTAAAAAAATACAAAAAGAATATAAAAACAGAAATACAAAAATGTTTTATCAAAGAATAAGACAAGAAAAGAGAAATTATAAAATAAAACTAAGAGGTTTCAAAGATGAAAAAGGCGTCACAAAATATACACAAACTGAAATACAACAAATATGGAGAAACTACTTTGAAAAGCTATTCAGTAGCGAAACACAGACAAATATAAATACACCAACAAATACAACAGTAGACTTAAAAATACACAAACCAACTCTAGAGGAGGTAAAAAGAGCAATAGAAAATTTAAAAAATAACAAAGCAGCCGGAAGTGATAACGTAGTTGCGGAGTTCATCAAAAACGGAGGTGAAAAACTACATAAAAAAACACAAGAATTAATAAGTCAAATATGGAGGGAAGAATATATGCCAGAAGAATGGAGAAAAGGAATAATAACAACAATACACAAAAAAGGAGATATGGAACAGTGTGAGAATTACCGAGGAATACAGCTGTTAAATGTAACCTAGAAGATACTCTCAAAATTAATCAAAAATAAATTACAAGAATATGCAGATACTAAAATAGGAGATTACCAACAAGGATTCAGGCCGGGGAGATCAACAACGGATGCAATATATATATTAAAACAAATATTGGAAAAAGCTAATGAATATGACATAACACTACACATATTATTCATAGACTTCAATATCATTTGATAAAATAATACGAGCAACATACCGACAGAAATGAAAAAAATGGAAATACCACAAAAGATAATAAACTTAGTTAAAATGACATTAGAGGACACAACCGCAGTAGTAAAGATGGGAAATATAACAACAAAAAGCTTTGAAGTAACGGAAGGAGTAAAGCAAGGGGATACTCTATCGGCTTTAATATTCAATATAGTGCTAGATAATGCAATTAAAAGAACAAAAATAGAAGGTACAATAAACGTCAAAAATACACAAATTATTGCTTACGCCGATGACGTAGTAATCATAAGTAGAACTAAAATAGTGAAACGTTCGAGAACTTATTTGCAAATGCAAGAGCCTTCTAGAAGCTGTTATCCATTTTCTAGAAGATATAGCGAAAAGTAGGGAACCCTCGAGAAGGATTCGCCGATGTGTATATATAGCGACGGAACAATTCGTAGGTCAGTTATTGCTGGAATGTGAATGCAGCAGTGTTAAGAAGATTATCAAGTGGAAATAAATCGTTAGCACGCGTGTGTCTACATAAATATAGCGAGAATAATCGTGTACGTGATTTTTAGTGTAAACAAGTGTGAAGCTATCCGAGGACCTTATCTTATCTTCTTGTAAGTGATATAAATTATAGTGTAAGTGTTTTTAGTAAATATTATTAGATTTTATTAGTTCGGTTAATTTAAAAGTGTACATATTTTTAGAATAAGTAAACATAATTTTTAGTCGTTATAAATAAATTAGTTTTTAATAAATAAATACGCAACAATAGGAATGATAGATGCTGCCATAAAAATAGAAGAGGAAACAAAAAAAATTGGGTTAAGAATCAACGGAGAGAAAACAAAATACTTAAAATATAATAATAGTAACAATGAAAAATTTATAAAAGTAGGAAATCCTAAAATAGAAAGTGTGCAAAAATTTAAATACTTAGGCTCCATTATATACAACAGAAAAAATAAGATAATGACAAAACCAAACAAAGAATACAAGAAGGATACAGAAGCTACTACGCAAATAAAAATATATTAACAGTAAACATTTAAGCATAAATGCTAAAATCCAGATACATAAGACTTTGATAAGACCAGTAGTATATGTGTCAGAGACATGGACAATGACAAAAAAAGAAGAGGAAGTATTAAGAATTTTTGAAAGAAAAATAATAAGGCAAATTCTAGGGCCAATCAACACGGGAGAGAACGAATATAGACCAAGAATGAATTTCGAGATAAGAAACCAAATGAAAGGTGAGAACATCGTTAACTATATAAAATCACAACGAATAAAATGGCTAGGCCACGTAATGAGAAGAGATAAAACGAAAACAATAAGAATAGTAACTGAATGGAAACCAACAGAAAACAGGAAGAGAGGCAAGCCGAAGATCAGATGGATTGACGATGTTGTAGACGACCTAAAAACGTTAGAAATAAAAAACTGGAAAGTAAAATGCCATAACAGAACGGAATGGTCTAGAATCGCAGAAGAAGCAAAGAAAAGCAAAAAATTAACATAAATAGAAAAAATAAGACAATCGGGAACTAATCCATCCCCAATAACGGATTAAGAAAGCTGAAAAGCAGACATAACTGTACGCGGTTATATATAATACCGTCACGGGACGAATGGATAAAGAGCGTTTACCCGGGTGCGGTTAAAGGAACTTATCTGGTACACAGATAAGCCCAAAAATTGTAACGGTACCAGAGGAGGAGTATATAGAGGCAAACACCATGGGAAGTCATTTTCGCTGACTTTGGGTAAACATGCATCCGCTTTCCAAGCTGAAGTTGTTGCTATTGACTGGTGTGTCAGGAACATTATCGGCTCGAAATCATGCACAAATGGGCCAATATCGATCATGCCTGACAGCCAAACAGCACTACTGGCACTAAGATCACCAGTAAAAAAGTCCAAACTGATTATGGCATGCATAAACAGTCTGGAAATATTGGCAACTCACCAACCAGTGCAGCTCATCTAGATACCGAAAGACCAGAAGGTAAAGGGTAACCTAATGGCAGACGCACTAGCAAAAAAGGGCACAACGGAGACATATATCGGACCTGAACCCGTTTTTGGAAACGCATACGATACCGGAAAAGAAATAATTCGCAGCAAACTTGCAGCGAAGCATAAAAAATTATGGAAAAACTCTTCAGGGATTAGGCACACAAAAGAGCCACAATTAAACACTCAAACTGCACTATCAAGCATGAGTCGACAAAAATTAAGGAAACTCACTAGACTTATTACAGAGCACTGTAATAGGACTGCAGGCCACTATGTCGCAAATGCTTGGAGGACGACGAGACTCCGCAGCATCTGCTGTGCAAATGCGAAGCGTATCAAATGCAACGCACAACGATTCTCGAAAAACCAAAGCTAACCGATAATGAGTTAAAAAAAGCCCCTTGGAATAAACTTCTGGACTTCATTGAAGAAACAGAACTGACGAGGAAGTAATAAATCAGAGGTGCACAATAGGATCAAGGAGACCGCAGTGCAGGGGCGCTAGACGAACCACCTCTTGAAATAAATTAAAAAAAAATAAATAAAAATACATGTACTAAATACTGCTATCGAGATTGTTTCTGCAGAAAAAAATTTTACTAAATATATTACCATTTGCAAACTTTTGACGCCATCTTATAATCTATCTGTGACTCTTTCTAAAAAAATTTTATCTTAATGTTGGTAGTTTATATTTTAAAAATTTAGTATAAAAAGTTGTATCAATAAGTTTAAAAACTGGAAAGAACAAAGACTGAACAGTAATAAAAAAAACTAACAAAGGAAGCGGTTGAGACTATAAAGATTTATAAAGCATTAGATTTAGCTTCCGCCGCTTTGGTTTGTGTTGTTTTTATCTGTTTTCACCTTTTGTTTGTTTTCAAGTTCCGAAGCGCAACGAAACGTCGCTAAAACACACGTTGTACTGACTTAGAGCCATACTACTCATTTGTTCATTGTAACGAGTGTTAATGGATATCGGCGTTACACGCCAAAACCCGTTTTAATTTGATTGGTTTCGAATGTTTAGACAGTTCAGCAACGTTTTAAAACATCAAATGAAACAGATGCAAGCATAAAACGAAATATTTCAAAACTGCACCGAGGTATGATTATTTCTAGTTTAAATGTTTTTAAATTTGACTACATTGTGGTTTTAGTCAGGAATATTTAGTGCAAAACAAGTTAATTACGTTTAAATACACGATAACGCAACCTACTTATATAAATCTTAAGATACTACAATCACAAAACCAAAAAATCACGGAAAATTAAAAACACACTTCCTGGCGTTACCATTAACGGCTAGTTTTTAAAAAGCGTCATTTGCATTTGGTGCAAATCAAGATGGAAGATTGAATCGAAAAACAATTGAGTGTGAAGTATAGCCTACTTTAACAAAGTTCATTAGAAATAATTAAACGCATCCTGCGTTTATTGCTATTTTTAAAGTAAGCCTCGAGGACAAGACGATTTGCAAGTGCGACGAAAGTGATGAGTGTATGTGCCAGTTGGGGTTACGAGATTAGATTTTAAATTTGAACTAAAAAATCAAGGTTGTGTACCTTGCTAATAATGCGACAAACACATTTGACCTTTCATTATTAGCGCGGTTCAAAGCGTGAAGGACAAAAAATGTTTTTCTCAATCGCGGTACTTTCAAATTTGGTTGTTACCGTGTTATCGGTGTGTTCTCCGCACAGTCGTTATCGATCATTCGATTTA
Source organism: Aquatica leii (assembly GCA_035610365.1). Taxonomy (NCBI): domain Eukaryota; kingdom Metazoa; phylum Arthropoda; class Insecta; order Coleoptera; family Lampyridae; genus Aquatica; species Aquatica leii. The sequence continues at coordinate 16,284,951 of CM069438.1, forward strand.
GCTATAGATGAAAGTGTGTACGATATTTCGTTTTTCAATAAAAGTTATATAAGTGATTGTGGTTGTGATGGTAAATTTACTTGCGTGAGGAAATGCTGTGATGAGCATTATGTGCTTGATGAAGGACATTGCATTTTCAACGATACGGTCGAAATGTCCATTCCAATTTTTCAGTACGGCAATATTATTGTAGACGACCACATGTTGAATTTTCGCTACGTCTCCGGCGTTAACGAGTGCCTGCTAGATGAAGACGAAGACGATTATTACTACGTTAGTTTGAATGAATTCTACATACAAAGAGATGGTAGATTGTGGCTACCAGCGATAAATACTTATTTTGAACTCGAGCACTACTGCATCGAGTACGACGATGCTTATGGACCACTAGCCATTTTATGCATTCTCCAATATGACACTCAAGGTTTAGACATATCTCAAAGAATCACAGTTGTCGGTGAGCAGCGTTTCTACCTGAACGGGCAAAACAACGCCAAAAACTTTTTTTTTAGGTATGTCAATATCTCTGCCATTTCTCTTATTGACATTCTTGGTCTACGCAATACTACCTTTGCGTAGTATGCACGGAAAATCTTTAATGTGCTACGTGTTTTCTCTCTTCATTACGTACTTGATGTTTATAGTCACTGATAGCGACCACGAAGGGCACAGCGCTATTAGTTGCAGAATTATTGGTGAGTTAAAAGAATCGACGAGCTAATAGGTCAGAGACTAATACATAGTAAAGTTTTCTGAGCTTGCAACTAACAATCCTTTCAGAGAAGCGTCAAATTCAAAAACAAAGTAGAATCTTTCTAAAGAGATTTTTTTCTTGTTTTTCTACGATAATGTTGTACTATGGTTGTTTGTATTCTGATCGTTTAAACTCTGTTATGTGGTCTAACCAAATTTTTTGATTGCCTTTTGTATTGTGTTGTTTATTTGTTAAAAAAAACAATAATAAAATATTAATATTCAACACTCAAGCTATAGATAACAAAAACCAAAAACTAGGACCAGTGTGGGCTCAAACTTCAATCAAAACAAAACAATTGATAGTTAATAGGATTAAGTCAGTATAAATAAAAACGTATATTTAGAAAAACAACAGCAGGTTTTTGTTTTAAAAAATAAAAGTGGATAGCGATGATTATGTTATTGTTTTGATTAAGTTCCAAAAATCAATAAAAACAATGATTACCTCTAATACTTGCTAAGTAAATTATAGTAAACAAACATTGAAAATTAGAAACATCATTGGCTCAAACTTCAATCCAAGCAAAACAATTGATAGTTCATTGGTCAGTATAAATAAAATCGTAAATTAAGAAAAACTACAGCTAAGTTTTGTTTTAAAAATTAAAAGTAGATAAAAGTAATTATGTTATTGGTTTGATAAAGTTCCAAGAATCAGTAAAAACATTGATTATCTCTAATAGTTACTAAGTAAATTATAATAAACACACATTAAAAACTAGAACCTTTTTTGACTCAAACCTCAATCAAAACAAAATAATTGATAGGTTATTGGATCAAGTCAGTATAAATAAAATCGTAAAGTAAAAAAAAGCAACACAGTTAGTTTTTGTATTAAAATTTCAAAATGTCAAAAAATGATTATGTTATTGTTTTGATTAAATTCCAAAAATCAAAAAAAAAACGTTGATTATCTCTAACACTTACTAAGGAATTATAATAATATAAACATAAGTGAAATCGTGAGGAACAATGTCAGAACTTGCAGACAGCTGTTTCGTTCTTTTTTTGTTCCTAACCTATTTTATAGTTATGATTTTGACAGCGTCACTTGCCAATAGATCATTGACTTTCGCTATCATTAAATCTAATGACAACTTTTCTACCCTGCGTACTAATATATAGTTTTCTATATTATCAAACGTGGTATTTTTACCACAAGATGGCGTTCCAAATACATTTTAAATATGTTGGTAATGTCTACACGACATAAAAGAGTGCGGTTGTCTGTCAGTATAGTTGTGGAAGTATCCTAGCGCTCACGAGATCCTAAAGAAGGAAACAGTTGTCCCCTAGTTCTGATGTTGTTTTTCACAATTATACTAACATTGCTTGTAACCTATTTTATAGATCATTAAATCCAATGACAACTTTTCTACCTTCCGTACTAATTTATAGTTTTCTGGATAGAGATGGTTATGTTATTGTTTCGATTAAGTTCCAAAAATTAATAAAAACATTGATTATCTCTAATACTTGCTAAGTGCTTGTAGTAAACAATCATTGAAAATTAGAACCAGCATTGGCATAAACCTCAATCAAAACAAAACAATTGACAGTTAATTGGATCAACTCAGTATAAATAGATTGGTAAATTAAAAAAAAAACACATCTAATTTTTGTTTTAAAAATTCAAAGTGGATAAAGATGATTATGTTATTGTTTTGATTAACTTTCAAAAATCAACCTTTTTTGACTCAAATCTCAATCAAAACAAAATAATTGATAGGTTATTGGATCAAGCCAGTAGGTATAAACAAAATCGTAAAGTAAAAAAAAAGGAACACAGTTAGTTTTTGTTTTAAAAATTCAAAATGGCAAAAAACGATTATGTCATTGTTTTAATTAAGTTCCAAAAAAAACGTTGATTATCTCTAATACTTACTAAGGGAATTATGATAATATAAATATAAGTGAAATCGTGAGTTAAGAAAAACGACATTGCTACATTTTGTTTTAAAAACTAAAAGAAGATAAAGATGATTATGTTGTTGTTTTTATTAAGTTTCAAAAATATGTGAAAATATTGATTATTTCTAATACTTACTAATTAGATTATAGTAAACAAACATTGAAAATTAGAAGCATCATTGGCTCAAACCTTAATCAAAACAAAACAATTGATAGTTCATTGGATCAAGTCAGTATAAACAAAATCGTAAATAAAAAAATTAATACAGCTAATTTTTGTTTTAGAAATTAAAATTGGCAAAAAATGATTGTATTATTGTTTTAATTAAGTTCCAAAAATCAAAAAAAACGTTGATAATCTCTAATACTTACTAAGGGATTTATAATAATCTAATACAAGTGAAATCGTGAGTTAAGAAAAACGACATTGCTACTTTTTGTTTTGAAAACTAAAAGAAGATAGAGATGATTATCTCTAATACTTACTAATTAGATTATAGTAAAAAGACATTGAAAATTAGAACCATCATTGGCTCAAACATCAATCAAAACAAAACAATTGATACTTCATTGGATCAAGTCAGTATAAATGAAATCATATATTAACAAAAACGACACTGCTAATTTTTGTTTTAGAAATTCAAATTGGCAAAAAATGATTGTATTATTGTTTTGATTAAATTACAAAAATCAATATAAACATTGTTTATCTCTAATACTTACTAAGGAAATTAAAGTAAACAAGCATTGAAAATTAGAAACATTATTTGCTAAAACCTCAAGATAGAGAGGTAGAGGATATAAAGGTTATGTTATTGTTTTGATGAAGTTTCAAAAATCACTGAAAAGATTAATTTTCTCTAATAGTTACTAAGTAAATTATAGTAAACACAGATTGAAAACTAGAACCATCATTGACTCAAACCTTAAGCAAAACAAAATAATTGATAGTTTATTGGTTCAAGTTAGTATAAATAAAATCGTAAATAAAAAAATCAGCACTGCTAATTTTTGTTTTAGAAATTCAAAATTGCAAAATATGATTGCATTATTATTTTGATTAAGTTCCAAAAATCAATAAAAACATTGTTTATCTCTAATACTTACTAAGGAAATTAAAGTAAACAATCATTGAAAATTAGAACCATTATTGGCTAAAACCTCAACAAAAGCAAAAAAATATATAGTGAATTAGATCAAGTCAGTATAAATGAAATCGTAAATTAAGAAAAAACGACATTGCTAATTCTTGTTTTAGAAATTAAAAGAAGATAGTTTGTTATGCTATTGTTTTGATTAAGTTTCAAAAATCAGTGAATACATTGATTATCTCTAATAGTTGCTAAAAAAATTATAACAAACAAACATTGAAAATTAGAACCATCATTGGCTCAAACCTTAATCGAAACAATACAATTGATAGTTAACAGGATCAACTCAGTATAAATAAAATCCTAAATTAATAAAAACAACACAGCTAATTTTTGTTTTAAAAAGTAAAAGTGGATAGAAATGATTGTTAATGTATGGATTGAGTTCCAAGAATCAGTAAAACTATTGATTATTTTTATACTTATTAAATAAATTATAATAAACAAACATTAAAAATTCGAACCATCATTGGCTCAAACCTCAATCAAAACAAAACAATTGATAGTTAACAAAATCAACTCACTATAAATAAAATCGTAAATTAAAAAAAAACAACAAAGATAACTTTTGTTTTAAAAACTAAAGATTATGTTATTGTTTTGATTCGGCCTTAAAAATCAATAAAAACATTGATTATCTCTAATACTTGAATTGAAGTAATTGAAAAACACTGCTAATTTTTGTTTTAAAAATTAGAAGTGGATAAAAACGATTACTTTATTGTTTTGATTAAGTTCCAAGAATCAGTAAAAACATTGATTATCTCTAATACTTACTAAGTAAATTATAGTAAACAAACATTGAAAATTAGAACCATAATTGGCTCAAACCTTAACCAAAGCAAAACAATTGATAGTTAACAGGATCAACTCAGTATAAATACATCCTAAATTAAGAAAAACAACACAACTAATTTTTGTTTTAATAAGTAAAAGTGGAAGGAAATGATTGTTATTGTTCTGATTGAGTTCCAAGAATCAGTAAAACTATTGACTATTTTTATACTTATTAAATAATTTATAATAAACAAACATTGAAAATTAGAACCATCATTGGCTCAAACCTCAATCAAAATAAAACAATTGATAGTTAATTGAATAAAGGCAGTATAAATAAAATTGTAAATTAAGAAAAACGACATAATTAATTTATGTTTTGAAAACTAATAATGGATAGAGATGATTATGTTATTGTTTTGATTAAGTTCTAAAAATTAATAAAAACATTGATTATCTCTTATACTTAGTAAGTAAATTATAGTAAACAAGAATTAAAAATTAGAACCATCTTGGCTCAAACCTCAATGAAAACAAAAAAATTGATAGCTAATAGAATCAAGTCAGTATAAGTAAAATCTCAAATAAAAAAAAAAAAAACATAGCTAACTTTTGTTTTAAAAATTAAAGGTAGATAGAAATGATTATGTTATTGGTTTTATTCAGTTCCAAGAATCAGTAAAAACATTGATTATCTCTAATGCTTGCTAAGTAGTTATAGTAAACAAACATAAAAAATTAGAACCATCATTGGCTCAAACCTCAATCAAAACAAAACAATTGATAGTTAACAGGATCAACTCACTATAAGTAAAATCGTAAATTAAAAAAAAAACAACAAAGATAACTTTTGTTTTAAAAACTATAGATTATGTTATTGTTTTGAATTTTTGATTAAAAATTAAAGATGGATAGAAATGATTATGTTATTAGTTTGATCAAGTTCCAAAAATCAGTTAAACCATTGATTATAATTATTACTTATTGAGTAAATTATAAGAAAAAACATTTGAAACTTAGAACAATCATTATCTTAAACCTCAATCAAAACAAAACTATTGATAGTTAATTGGATCAAGTTAGTATAAATGAAATCGTAAAGATAAACAACATAACTAATTTTTGTTTTAAAAACTAAAAGTGGATAGAGATGATTATGTTATTGTTTTGATTAAGTTCCAAAAATCAATAAAAACATTGATTAACTTTTATACTTAGTAAGTAATTTATAGTAAACAAGAATTAAAAATTAGAACCATCTTGGCTCAAACCTCAATCAAAACAAAACAATTGATTGCTAATAGAATCAAGTTAGTATAAGTAAAATCGCAAATAAAGAAAAACAACATAGCTAGCTTTTGTTTTAAAAATTAAAGGTAGATAGAAATAATTATGTTATTGGTTTGATCAAGTTCCAAGAATCAGTTAAACCATTGATTATAATTATTACTTATTGAGTAAATTATAAGAAAAAATAACCATTGAAAATAAGAACCATCATTATCTTAAACCTCAATCAAAACAAAACTATTGATAGTTAACTGAATCAAGTAAGTATAAATGAAATTGTAAAGAAAAACAACATAACTAATTTTTGTTTTAAGAACTAAAAGTGGATAGAGATGACTATGTTATTGTTTTGATTAAGTTCCAAAAATCAATAAAAACATTGATTATCTCTTATACTTAATAAGTAAATTATAGTAAACAAGAATTAAAAAGTAGAACCATCTTGGCTCAAACCTCAATCAAAACAAAAGAATTGATAGCTAATAGAATCAAGTCAGTATATGCAAAATCGCAAATAGAGAAAAACAACATAGCTAGCTTTTGTTTTAAAAATTAAAGGTAGATAGAAATAATTATGTTATTGGTTTGATCAAGTTCCAAGAATCAGTTAAACCATTGATTATAATTATTACTTATTGAGTAAATTATAAGAAAAAATAACCATTGAAAATAAGAACCATCATTATCTTAAACCTCAATCAAAACAAAACTATTGATAGTTAACTGAATCAAGTAAGTATAAATGAAATTGTAAAGAAAAACAACATAACTAATTTTTGTTTTAAGAACTAAAAGTGGATAGAGATGACTATGTTATTGTTTTGATTAAGTTCCAAAAATCAATAAAAACATTGATTATCTCTTATACTTAATAAGTAAATTATAGTAAACAAGAATTAAAAAGTAGAACCATCTTGGCTCAAACCTCAATCAAAACAAAAGAATTGATAGCTAATAGAATCAAGTCAGTATATGCAAAATCGCAAATAGAGAAAAACAACATAGCTAGCTTTTGTTTTAAAAATAAAAGGTAGATAGAAATGATTATGTTATTGGTTTGATCAAGTTCCAAGAATCAGTTAAACCATTGATTATAATTATTACTTATTGAGTAAATTATAAGAAAAAACATTTGACAATTAGAACAATCATTATCTTAAACCTCAATCAAAACAAAACTATTGATAGTTAATTGGATCAAGTCAGTATAAATGAAATCGTAAAGAAAAACAACATAACTAATTTTTGTTTTAAAAACTAAAAGTGGATAGAAATAATTGTTATTGTTTTGATTAAGTTCCATAAATCAAAAAAAACATTGATTTTCTCTTATACTTAGTAAGTAAATTATAGTAAACAAGAATTAAAAATTAGAACAATCTTGGCTCAAACCTCAATCAAAACAAAAGAATTGATAGCTAATAGAATCAAGTCAGTATATGCAAAATCGCAAATAGAGAAAAACAACATAGCTAGCTTTTGTTTTAAAAATAAAAGGTAGATAGAAATGATTATGTTATTGGTTTGATCAAGTTCCAAGAATCAGTTAAACCATTGATTATAATTATTACTTATTGAGTAAATTATAAGAAAAAACATTTGACAATTAGAACAATCATTATCTTAAACCTCAATCAAAACAAAACTATTGATAGTTAATTGGATCAAGTCAGTATAAATGAAATCGTAAAGAAAAACAACATAACTAATTTTTGTTTTAAAAACTAAAAGTGGATAGAAATAATTGTTATTGTTTTGATTAAGTTCCATAAATCAAAAAAAACATTGATTTTCTCTTATACTTAGTAAGTAAATTATAGTAAACAAGAATTAAAAATTAGAACCATCTTGGCTCAAACCTCAATGAAAACAAAACAATTGATAGCTAATAAAATCAAGTCAGTATAAGTAAAATCGCAAGTAAAGAAAAACAACATAGCTAGTTTTTGTTTTAAAAATTAAAGATGGATAGAAATGATTATGTTATTAGTTTGATCAAGTTCCAAGAATCAGTTAAACCATTGATTATAATTATTACTTATTGAGTAAATTATAAGAAAAAACATTTGAAACTTAGAACAATCATTATCTTAAACCTCAATCAAAACAAAACTATTGATAGTTAATTGGATCAAGTTAGTATAAATGAAATCGTAAAGAAAAACAACATAACTAATTTTTGTTTTAAAAACTAAAAGTGGATAGAGATGGTTATGTTATTGTTTTGATTAAGTTCCAAAAATCAATAAAAACATTGATTATCTCTTATACTTAATAAGTAAATTATAGTAAACAAGAATTAAATATTAGAACCATCTTGGCTCAAACCTCAATCAAAACAAAACAATTGATAGCTAATAGAATCAAGTCAGTATAAGTAAAATCTCAAATAAAGAAAAACAACATAGCTAGCTTTTGTTTTAAAAATTAAAGGTAGATAGAAATGATTATGTTATTGGTTTGATCAAGTTCCAAGAATCAGTTAAACCATTGATTATAATTACTATTTATTGAGTAATTTATAAGAAAAAATCATTGAAAATTAGAACCATCATTATCCTAAACCTCAATCAAAACAAAACTATTGATAGTTAATTGGATCAAGTCAGTATAAATGAAATCGTAAAGAAAAACAACATAACTAGTTTTTGATTTAAAAACTAAAAATGAATAGAGATGATTATGTTACTGTTTTAATTAAGTTCCAAAAATCAATAAAAACATTGATTATCTCCTATATTTAGTAAGTAAATTATAGTAAACAAAAATTAAAAATTAGAACCATCATTGGCTCAAACTTCAATCAAAACAAAACAATTACAAAACAGTATAAGTAAAATCGCAAATAAAGAAAAACAACATAGCTAGTTTTTGTTTTAAAAATTAAAAGTAGATAGAAATGATTATGTTATTGGTTTGATCAAGTTCCAAGAATCAGTTAAACTATTGATTATAATTATTACTTATTGAGTAAATTATAAGAAAAAACGCTTGAAAATTAAAACCATCTTGGCTCAAACCTCAATTTACACAAAACTATTAATAGTTAATTGGATCAAGTCAGTATAAATGAAATTGCAAAGAAAAACAACATAACTAATTTTTGTTTTAAAAACTAAAAGTGTATAGGAATGATTGTTATTGTTTTGATTAAGTTCCAAAAAGCAATAAAAACATTGATTAACTCTTATACTTAGTAAGTAAATTATAGTAAACAAGAATTAAAAATTAGAACCATCTTGGCTCAAACCTCAATCAAAACAAAAGAATTGATAGCTAATAGAATCAAGTCAGTATAAGTAAAATCGCAAGTAAAGAAAAACAACATAGCTAGTTTTTGTTTTAAAAATTAAAGATGGATAGAAATGATTATGTTATTAGTTTGATCAAGTTCCAAGAATCAGTAAAACTCTTGATTATAATTATTACTGATTGAGTAAATTATAAGAAGCAATTATTGAAAGAAAGAAAGCTAACTGTTATTTTAAAAACCAAAAAGGGATAGAAATGATTATATTATTGTTTTGATTAAGTTCTAAAAATCAATAAAAACATTGATCATCTTTAATACTTAGTAAGTAAGTTGTAGTAAACAAACATTAAAAATTGGAACCATGTTTGGCTCCTCAATCAAAACAAAACAATTGATAGGTAATTAGATTAAGTCAGTATAAATAAAATAGTAAATTTAAAAAACAACATAGCTAGTTATTGTTTTAAAAACTAAAAAGGGATAAAGATGATTATATTATTGTTTTCATTAAGGTCCAAAAATCAATAAAAACATGATTATTTCTAGTATTTATTAAGTAAATTATAATAAACAAACATTGAAAATTAAAATCATCATTGACTCAAACCTCAATCAAAGCAAAATAGATGATTATGTTATTGTTATTTGTTTTGATTGAGTTCCAAAAATGAATAAAACATTGATTATCTCTAACACTTACTAAGTGGATTATGGCTCAAACCCCAATCAAAACAAAACAATTAGTAGTTACTTGGATCAAGTCAGTATAAATGAAATTGTAAAGAAAAACAAAATAATTAATTTTTGTTTTAAAAACTAAAAATGAATAGAGATTATTATGTTATTGTTTTGATTAAGTTCCAAAAATCAATAAAAACATTGATTATCTCTTATACTTAGTAAGTAAATTATAGTAAACAGGAATTTAAAATTAAAACCATCATTGGCTCAATCCTCAATCAAAACAAAACAATTGATAGCTAATAGAATGAAGTCAGTATAAGTAAAATCGCAAATAAAAAAAAACAACATAGCTAGTTTTTGTTTTAAAAATTAAAGGTGGATAGAAATGATTATGTTATTGGTTTGATCAAGTTCCAAGAATCAGTCAAACCATTGATTATAATTAATACTTATTGAGTAAATTATAAGAAACAATCAGTGAAAATTAGAACCATCATTGGCTCAAACCTCAATCAAAACAAAACTATTGATAGTTAATTGGATCAAGTCAGTATAAATAAAATTGTAAATTGAAAAGAAAGAAAGCTAACTTTTATTTTAAAAACTAAAAGGGGATAAAGATGATTATATTATTGTTTTGATTAAGTTCTAAAATCAATAAAAACATTGATTATCTTTAATATTTAGTAAGTAAGTTTAGTAAACAAACATTAAAAATTAGAACCATCATTGGCTCAAACCTCAATCAAAACAAAACAATTGATAGTTAATTAGATAAAGTCATAGCTAATTTTTGTTTTAAAGCTAAAAGTGGGTAGAGATGATTGTTATTGTTTTGATTATGATCCAAAACTCAATAAAAAGATTGATTATGTCTAACACTTACTAAGTAAATTATAGTAAACAAACATTGAAACTTAGAACTATTATTGACACCTCAATCAAAACAAAACAGTTAATAGTTAATTGGATCAAGTCAGTATAAGTAAATGCGTATATTTAGAAAAGAAAACACAAACTGATTTTTGTTTTAAAATTTAAAAGTGAGTAGATTATGGTATTGTTTCACTTAAGTTTAAAAAATCAATAAAACTATTGATTGTCTCTGATACTTACTAAGAAAAATATAGTAAGCAAACATTGAAAATTATAACCATCATTGGCTCAAGCCTTAATCAAAACAAAACAATTGCTCATATAGTGTTTCTTGATTTTGTATTTTTTTAGTTAGTTAGTTTTAAAAAGTGCCAATGTTTTTTTATTAGTTTTGTACAACAACTACAACAAAACAATAACACAAATAGTCTCCGTTCCTTCTAACTTGAAGCAAATCTAAGTAAGTTTTGAGACCATAATGTTTCTAGTTTTTAATGTTATTTGTTTCTTAATTTTGTAATTTTTACTTTGTATGCTTTAGAACGTACCAATGTTTTTTTATTATTTTTTACAATTTAATCAAAACAATAACTGAAGTAGTTTCATGTACTTCTAATATTTGAAACAAATTTAACAAACTTGTTTTTTTTGAGTTTACGCTATTAAGTTACTCTGCTATGATTGGACTTACTATCAACTGTTTTGCTTTAGTAGAATTTTCAGCAAATAAGGGTTCTATTTTTTGATGCTATTTGCATTTTTATTTTGTATTTTTATCTAGTAAGCTTTTGAAAGTACCATTGCTTTTTTTATTAGTTTTTGAAACTTGATCAAAACGATAACGCAAATAATGTCATTTACTTCTAATATTTGAAGCAAATTTAACAAAGTTTTTTTTTAATTTACGATTTAATGTATTCTGCCATGATTGGACTGACTATCAACTGTTTCGTTTTAGAAGAATTTGGAGCCAATAATGGTATTAGTTTTTAATGTTATTTGTTTTTATCTAGTAAGATTTAGGTAGTACCAATGTTTCTTTATTAATTCTTATATTTAATTTAACGATTTTTTTTTTAATTTACAATTTAATTTATATTGATATTATTGGACTATCAACTCTTTTGTTTTAGTCGGTTTTTGAACCAGTAATGGTTTTAGTTGTTGGTGGGATTTGTTTCTTTTTTTTCTTATAGTTTACGTGATTTAGTTTAAAGAGTGTCAATATTATTTTTAATTAATTTGATTCAATAGCCACTACTTCTAATTCTTAAAACAAAAATTTTAAATTTTGTTTTTTTTTTCTTAATTATTGATTTATTTTATAGTATTCTTCTTAGTTGAGTTTTGAGCGAATAATGTTCTAGTTTTTAATGTTATTTTTTCTTTTATTGTAACTTAGTGTGCTTTTGAAAACGCCAATGTTTTTTTATGAATTTTTAGTTTTTCATCTACTTTTATCTAGATACTTTTTATTTTTTAAACAAAATATAGCATTTTGTTTTTTTCTAAAAATATAAAAACTGCATTTGTAATCATAAGCACTAATGATAATTTTTGACGAATTAATCGTTGCACAATGTTATTTTTTTAAGCAAATTAGTTATCATCGGTAATCTAGTGGTCAAAAAATTATCTTTTATAATAACGTTTTAGTAGTTTTTTTTAAGTTTGTTATCACGGGTTTTTTACAAAATGTTGTTTCCTACATTTGCTTGTCTTTGTTTTAGGTCCGGAAATTCTTACATAGAAAATATTTCTTAGATTTTGAAATCGTTGTCTTTTCATATTTTTTTGTTTCAATTTAGTCCAAGTATTACAAGGCATTCTTAGTTCTACGTGGTTCTATTTAAGTTGTATGTAGAGACAAGAACATGCAAAAAACACATGTATTTAAGTTGCCAAAAAATCGAAAAAGGACATAGTCTATTAGCCATTAATCAAAAGCCATGACGACTCGAGGTCAACTTGATTTTCGACTGTTCAAGGTATCGATGCAAGTGCGCTATTATGCTAATTTAAATAATTCTATATTTAAACTGATGGAATGCAAAATATCTATGAACGATGACGTAACGTGTTTTAATACTTTTTTTACAATAAAAACTATGCGTTGCGTCATAAACATCTGCGCGTCTCGTCAAAAACACTTGTCAATTTAATTCAGCAATTTAATAAAAATTTATTATTTTTAACACAAAAATTTGTAGTTTTCAGCATTTATGTTTCTGACTTAATCTCCAGTTGATCTAGTGGATTTCTTCAACCGTAATAATTGTTTGTTTTGTGATTATTGATGCACGTTGACCTTTCAAGATATAGGTCGGCTAGTCTCAACGCTGAAAAATTTTTCCAATGTTTTTTTTACACGAAAATACGAACGCACATGCCTTCTAGTCGTTAAAAGTTTGTTTTTGTATTCATCATGAAGTAACAATTTTGTAAAGGTACACACAAATATTTTCCAAAAATAAAAGTTCAAAATTTTTTTGTTTTGTTTAAAGTTGATTCAATTTGGCAAAAGATATGAGTGCACAAGCTTCGAAAAAATGCAAGTGAATAAATGGTGCCAAAATTACTATTATAAAATAACAGTGCTTATCTTCTACAAGTCGACGTTTATTTCTTTTTATTTGTAGCTGTTTATGTTTATGAGATGCTAAAAAGTCCTGATTTTGAACTTTAGCACCAATTGACTGCAGTTCGAGATCCTAAAGCTCAGTTACTGTAGATACTGATCCCACCACGAAGTAAGTTTCCCAGCTACAACTTTTTTTTATTAATCATATTCCGTAATGAACATAATTTTACAGTCTGAATATTTGTCTACATTAAAATGTTATCGTAATTTCAAAAAAATTCTATATTTATCCTAAAAGTCAGTACCCTTTTCGACATTAAAATCTATATAGATCTTGGCACGTAATAAAAACTGATTTCAGCATGAAATAAGCTTTCTGATTTTAACTTTCCTTTTAGTATATAGGAAACTGTAACAACAATATATATTTATTCTGACCGTCACTAAATTTGTCAACATTAAAATCTATCTAGATCTTAGCGCTCAGTTACTGTAGAAACTGATTCCACCATGGAGTAAGCATTCAAATTTTAAGTATCTTTATAGGATATCGTAATTTGTAAAATATATTTTATATTGAACTTGACAATGAGAACATTTGCTTAAATCAAAATCTTTCCAGATTTTAACACCTCTTTCCAAATTTTAGTAGTCAGTTTATGTAGAAACTGATTTAACCATAGAGTGTGTTTTCTAATTTCCAGTTTTGGGTTAGTTTATACTAAACTGTAAAATAGTTTTATAATTATGCTGACAGTCAGTGCATAATGTAGAAACTGATTCCACTATGGAGTAAACTTTCAATTTTAAGGAATAGGATATCGTTATCTATAAGAAATATTTCGTATTGATCCTGATAATCAGAACATTTGTTTTTGTTAAAATCTTATCAGAACTTAATAGTCAGTTTATGTAGAAATCGATTTAACCACGGAATAAGCTTTCTTACTTTAAATTTTTTTTGAGTTTCTAATGAACTGTAAAAAAGTTCTATATGTATTTTAACAGTCAGTGCATTTGTCAACAATAAAATCTGTCTAGATCTTAGCGCTCAGTTACTGTAGAAACTGATTCCATCATGGAGTAACCATTCCAATTTTAAGTATTTTTATGGGATTTTGTAATCTGTAAAAAATATTTTATATTGATCTTGACAAAGAAAACATTTGTTCAGATCAAAATCTTTTCTGATTTTAACACTTCTTTTCAAAATTTAGTGGTCACTTTATGTAGAAACGGATTTAACCACGGAGTAAGATATCTAACTTTAACTTTTGTTATAGTTTATAGTAAGCTGTTTGAAAAGTTTTGTATTTATTCTGACAGTCAGTGCATTTGTCGAGATTAAAATTTTTTTAGATATTAGCGCTCAGTTAATGCAGAAACTGATTCCACCATGGAGTAAACTTTCCAATTTTAAATCTTTTTATGAGATTTTGTAATCTGTAAAAAAATTTTCGTATTGATCTTGACAATCAGAACATTTATTCATGTTAAAATTTTTTCAGAACTTAATAGTCAGTTTATGTAGAAATCTATTTAACCACGGAATAAGCTTTATTACTTTAAATTTTTTTTGAGTTTATAGTGAACTGTAAAAAAGTTCTATATGTATTTTAACAGTCAGTGCATTTGTCGACAATAAAATCTGTCTAGATCTTAGCGCTCAGTTACTGTAGAAACTAATTCCACTATGGAGTAAACTTTTCAATTTTAAGGATTTTTATAGGATATCGTTATCTGTAAGAAATATTTCGTATTGATCTCGACAATCAGAACATTTGTCACGTTAAAACCTTTCCAGAACTTAGTAGTCAGTTTATGTAGAAACCGATTTAACCACGGAATAAGTTTTCTAACTTTAACTTTTTTTAGAGTATCAAGTAAACTGTAAAAAAGTTTTATATTTATTTTGACAGTCAGTGCATTTGTCGACATTAAAATCTATCTAGATCTTAGCGCTCAGTTACTGTAGAAACTGATTCCACCATGGAGTAAGCATTCCAATTTTAAGTATTTTTATGGGATATCATCATCTGTAAAAAATATTTTCTATTCATCTTGACAATTAGAACATTTGCTCAGATCAAAATCTTTCCAGATTTTAACACTTCTTTTCAAAATTTAGTGGTCCCTTTATGTAGAAACGGATTTAACCACGGAGTAAAATTTCTAACTTTAACTTTTGTTAAAATTTGTAGTAAACTGTTAAAAAAGTTTTGTATTTATTCCGACAGTCAGTGCATTTGTCGACATTAAAGTTTTTCTAGATATTAGCGTTCAGTTAATGCAGAAACTAATTCCACCATGGAGTAAACTGTCCAAATTTAAATATTTTTATGGGATTTTGTAATCTGTAAAAAATATTTCGTATTGATCTTGACAATCAGAACATTTGTTCACGATAAAATGTTTCCAGAACTTAATAGTCGTTTATGTAGAAATCGATCTAACCACGGAATAAGTTTTCTAACTTTAATTTTTTTAAGGTTTTATAGTGAACTGTAAAAAATCTCTATATTTATTTTAAGTCAGTGCATTTGTCGACATTAAAGTCTATCTAGATCTTAGCGCTCAGTTTCTGTAGAAACTGATTCCACCATGGAGTAAGCATTCCAATTTTAAGTATTTTTATGGGATATCGTAATCTGTAAAAAATATTTTATATTGATCTTGACAATGAAAACATTTGCTCAGATCAAAATTTTTGCAGATTTTAACACTTCTTTTCAAAATTTAGTGTTCAATTTATGTACAAACGGATTTAACCACGGAGTAAGATTTCTAACTTTAACTTTTTTTAGAGTTTATAGTAAACTGTAAAAATGTTATATATTTATTTTGAGAGTCAGTGCATTTGTCGACATTAAAATTTTTCTAAGTCTTAGCGCTCACTTACTATAGAAACTGATTCCACCATGGAGTAAGCTGTTAAATTTTAAATATTTTTTGGTATTTTGTGATCTGTAAAAAATATTTCGTATTGATCTTGACAATCAGTACATTTGTTTTCGTTAACATCTTTCTAGAACTTAATGGTCAGTTTATGTAGAAACCGATTTAACCACGGAATAAGCTTTCTAAGTTTAACTTTTTTAGAGTTTATAGTGAACTGTAAAAAAGTTCTATATTTATTTTAACAGTCCGTGCATTTGTCGACATTAAAATCTATCTAGATCTTAGCGCTCAGTTACTGTAGAAACTGATTCAACCATGGAGTAAGCATTCCAATTTTAAGTATTTTTATAGAATATTGTAATCTGTAAAAAATATTTTATATTGATCTTGACAATGAAAACATTTGCTCAGATCAAAATCTTTGTAGATTTTAACACTTCTTTTCAAAATTTAGTGTTCAATTTATGTACAAACGGATTTAACCACGGAGTAAAATTTCTAACTTTAACTTTTTTTAGAGTTTATAGTAAACTGTAAAAATTTTATATATTTATTTTGAGAGTCAGTGCGTTTGTCGACATTAAAATTTTTCTAAGTCTTAGCGCTCAGTTACCGTAGAAACTGATTCCACCATGGAATAAACCGTCCAATTTTAAATATTTTTATGGGATTTTGTAATCTGTAAAAAATATTTCGTATTGATCTTGACAATCAGAACATTTTTTCGCGTTAAAATCTTTCCAGAACTTAATAGTCAGTTTATGTAGAAACCGATTTACCCACGGAATAAGCTTTCTAACTTTAACTTTTTTTAGAGTTTATAGTAAACTGTAAAAATGTTATATATTTATTTTGAGAGTTATTGCATTTGTCGACATTAAAATCTATCTAGATCTTAGCGCTCAGTTACTGTAGAAATTGATTCCACCATGGAGTAAGCTTTCTAATTTGAAGTGTTTTTATGGGATATCGTAATCTGTAAAAAATATTTTATATTGATCTTGACAATGAAAACATTTACTCAGACCAAAATCTTTGCAAATTTTAACACCTCCTTCCAGATTTTAGTAGTCAGTTTATGTAGAAAATGATTTAACCATAGAGTAAGTTTTCTGATTTCTAATTTAGTTTTAGTTTATACTAAACTGTAAAATAGTTTTATAATAATGCTGACAGTCAGTGCATTTGTCGACATTAAAATCTTTAAGATCTTAGCGCTTAGTTAATGTAGAAACTGATTCCACCATGGAGTAAACTTTTCAATTTTAAAGATATTTATAGGATATCGTTATCTGTAAGAAATATTTCGTATTGATCTTGGTAATCAGAACATTTGTCACGTTAAAATCTTTCCAGAACTTAGTAGTCAGTTTATGTAGAAACGGATTTAACCACGGAATAAGCTTTCTAAATTTAACTTTTTTTAGAGTTTATAGTAAACTGTAAAAATGTTGTATATTTATTTTGAGAGTCAGTGCATTTGTCGAAATTAAAATTTTTCTAAATCTTAGCGCTCAGTTACTGTAGAAACTGATTTCACCATGGAGTAAGCACTCCAATTTTAAGTAGTTTTATGGAATATCGTAATCTGTAAAAAAATTTTATGTTGATCTTGACAATAAAAACATTTGCTTATATTAAAATCCTTCCAGATTTTAACACTTCTTTTCAAAATGTAGTGTTCAATTTATGTAGAAACAGATTTAACCACGGAGTCAGATTTCTAACTTAAACTTTTGTTATAGTTTATAGTAAACTGATAAAAAACTTTTGTATTTATCCTGACAGTCAGTGCATTTGTCGACATTAAACTTATTCAAGATATTAGCGCTCAGTTAATGCAGAAACTAATTCCACCATGGAGTATACTGTCCAATTTTAAATATTTTTATGGGATTTTGTAATCTGTAAAAAATATTTTGTATTGAGCTTGACAATCAGAACATTTTTTCACGTTAAAATCTTTTCAGAACTTAATAGTCAGTTTATGTAGAAACCGATTTAACCACGGAATAAGATTTCTAACTTTAAATTTTTTTAGAGTTTATAGTAAACTGTAAAATTGTTGTATATTTATTTTGAGAGTCAGTGCATTTGTCGAAATTAAAATTTTTCTAAATCTTAGCGCTCAGTTACTGTAGAAACTGATTCCACCATGGAGTAAGCATTCTAATTTTAAGTGTTTTTATGGGATATCGTAATCTGTAAAAAATATTTTCTATTGATCTTGACAATGAGAACATTTGCTCAGATCAAAATCTTTCCAGATTTTAACACTTCTTTTCAAAATTTAGTGGTCACTTTATGTAGAAACGGATTTAACCACGGAGTAAGATTTCTAACTTTAACTTTTGTTATAATTTATAGTAAACTGTTTAAAAAGTTTTGTATTTATTCTGACAGTCAGTGCATTTGTCGACATTAAAGTTTTTCTAGATATTAGCGCTTAGTTAATGCAGAAACAGATTCCACCATGGAGTAAGCTTTCCAATCTTAAATTTTTTTATGGGATTTTCTAATCTCTAAAAATTATTTCGTATTTATCTTGACAATCAGAACATTTGTTCACGTTAAAATTTTTTCAGAACTTAATAGTCAGTTTATGTAGAAACCGATTTAACCACGGAATAAGCTTACTAACTTTAACTTTTTTTAGAGTTTATAGTAAACTGTAAAAATGTTATATATTTATTTTGAGAGTCAGTGCATTTGTCGACATTAAAATCTATCTAGCTCTTAGCGCTCAGTTACTGTAGAAACTGATTCTACCATAGAGTGAGCATTCCAATTTTAAGTATTTTTATGGGATATCGTAATCTGTAAAAAATATTTTCTATTGATCTTGACAATGAGAACATTTGCTCAGATCAAAATCTTTCCAGATTTTAACACTTCTTTTCAAAATTTAGTGGTCACTTTATGTAGAAACGGATTTAACCACGGAGTAAGATTTCTAACTTTAACTTTTGTTATAGTTTATAGTAAACTGTTTAAAAAGTTTTGTATTTATTCTGACAGTCAGTGCGTTTGTCGACATTAAAGTTTTTCTAGATATTAGCGCTCAGTTAATGCAGAAACTGATTGCACTATGGAGTAAACTTTCAATTTTTAAATCTTTTTATGGGATTTTGTAATCTGTAAAAAATATTTCGTATTGATCTTGACAATCAGAGCATTTGTTCACGTTAAAATCTTTCCAGAACTTAATAGTCAGTTTATGTAGAAATGAATGTAACCACGAAATAAGCTTTCTAACTTTAAATTTTTTTAGAGTTTATAGTAAACTGTAACAACAATCTATATTTATTCTGACCGTCAGTAAATTTGTCGACATTAAAATCTATCTAGATCTTAGCACTCAGTTACTGTAAAAACTGATTCCACCATGGAGTAAGCATTCCAATTTTAAGTATTTTTATTGGATATCGTAATCTGTAAAAAATATTTTATATTGATCTCGATAATGAAAACATTTGCTCAGATCAAAATTTTTCCAGATTTTAACACTTCTTTTCAAAATTTAGTGGTCACTTTATGTAGAAACGGATTTAACCACGGAGTAAGATTTCGAACTTTAACTTTTGTTATAGTTTGTAGTAAACTGTTTATAAAGTTTTGTATTTATTTTGACAGTCAGTGCATTTGTCGACATTAAAGTTTTTCTAGATATTAGCGCTCAGTTAATGCAGAAACAGATTCCACCATGGAGTAAGCTTTCCAATCTTAAATTTTTTTATGGGATTTTTTAATCTCTAAAAATTATTTCGTATTTATCTTGACAATCAGAACATTTGTTCACGTTAAAATCTTTTCAGAACTTAATAGTCAGTTTATGTAGAAACCGATTTAACCACGGAATAAGCTCTCTAAATTTAATTTTTTTTACAGTTTATAGTAAACTGTAAAAAATTTCCATATTTATTTTAACAGTCAGTGCATTTGTCGACATTAAAATCTATCTAGATCTTAGCGCTCCGTTACCGTAGAAACTGATTCCACCATGGAGTAAGCATTCCAATTTTAAGTATTTTTATGGGATATCGTAATCTGTAAAAAATATTTTCTATTGATCTTGACAATGAGAACATTTGCTCAGATGAAAATCTTTCCAGATTTTAACACTTCTTTTCAAAATTTATTGTTCGCTTTATGTAGAAACGGATTTAACCACGGAGTAAGATTTCCAACTTTAACTTTTGTTATAGTTTATAGTAAACTGTTAAAAATGTATTTATTTATTCTGACAGTCAATGCATTTGTTGACATTAAAGTTTTTCTAGATATTAGCGCTCAGTTTATGCAGAAACAGATTCCACCATGGAGTAAGCTTTCCAATTTTAAATCTTTTTATGGAATTTTCTAATCTGTAAAAATTATTTCGTATTGATCTTGACAATCAGAACATTTGTTCATGTTAAAATTTTATCAGAACTTAATAGTCAGTTTATGTAGAAACCGATTTAACCACGGAATAAGCTTACTAACTTTAACTTTTTTTAGAGTTTATAGTAAACTGTAAAAATGTTATATATTTATTTTGAGAGTTAGTGCATTTGTCGATATAAAAATCTATCTAGATCTTAGCGCTCAGTTACTGTAGAAACTGATTCCACCATGGAGTAAGCATTCCAATTTTAAGTATTTTTATGGGATATCGTAGTCTGTAAAAAATATTTTCGATTGATCTTGACAATGAGAACATTTGCTCAAATCAAAATCTTTCCAGATTTTAACACTTCTTTTCAAAATTTAGTGGACACTTTATGTAGAAACGGATTTAACCACGGAGTAAGATTTCTAACTTCAACTTTTGTTATAGTTTATAGTAAACTGTTAAAAATGTATTGTATTTATTCTGACAGTCAATGAATTTGTTGACATTAAAGTTTTTCTAGATATTAGCGCTCATTTAATGCAGAAACTGATTCCGCCGTGGAGTAAACTTTCCAATTTTAAATCTTTTTATGGGATTTTGTAATCTGTAAAAAGTATTTCCTATTGATCTTGACAATCAGAACATTTGTTCACGTAAAATCTTTCCAGAACTTAACAGTCAATTTATTTAGAAACCGATTTAACCACGGAATAAGCTTTCTAACTTTACATTTTTTTAGAATTTATAGTGAACTGTAAAAAAGTTCTATATGTATTTTAACAGTCAGTACATTTGTCGACAATAAAATCTGTCTAGATCTTAGCGCTCAGTTACTGTAGAAACTGATTTCATCATGGAGTAACCATTCCAATTTTCAGAATTTTTATGCGATTTTGTAATCTGTAAAAAATATTTCTTATTGATCTGGACAATCAGAACATTTGTTCACGTTAAAATCTTTCCAGAACTTAATAGTCAGTTTATGTAGAAACCGATTTAACCACGGAATAAGCTTTCTAACTTTAACTTTTTTTAGAGTATCAAGTGAACTGTAAAAAAGTTCTATATGTATTTTAACAGTCAGTGCATTTGTCGACAATAAAATCTGTCTAGATCTTAGCGCTCAGTTACTGTAGAAACTGATTCCACCATGGAGTA
Organism: Aquatica leii; assembly: GCA_035610365.1. Classification (NCBI taxonomy): domain Eukaryota; kingdom Metazoa; phylum Arthropoda; class Insecta; order Coleoptera; family Lampyridae; genus Aquatica; species Aquatica leii. The sequence goes on from CM069438.1 coordinate 16,306,661, forward strand.
AGCATTCCAATTTTAAGTATTTTTATGGGATATCGTAATCTGTAAAAAATATTTTGTATTGATCTTGACAATGAAAACATTTGCTCAGATCAAAATCTTTTCTAATTTTAACACTTCTTTTCAAAATTTAGTGGTCACTTTATGTAGAAACGGATTTAACTACGGAGTAAGATATCTAACTTTAACTTTTGTTATAGTTTATAGTAAGCTGTTTGAAAAGTTTTGTATTTATTCTGACAGTGAGAGCATTTGTCGAGATTAAAATTTTTTTAGATATTAGCGCTCAGTTAATGCAGAAGCTGATTCCACCATGGAGTAAACTTCCCAATTTGAAATATTTTTATGGGATTTTGTAATCTGTAAAAAATATTTCGTATTGATCTTGACAATCAGAACATTTGTGCACGTTAAAATCTTTCCAGAATTTAATAGTCAGTTTATGTAGAAATCGATCTAACCACGGAATAAGCTTTCTAACTTTAATTTTTTTTAGGTTTTATAGTGAACTGTAAAAAATCTTTATATTTATTTCAAGTCAGTGCATTTGTCGACATTAAAATCTATCTAGATCTTAGCGCTCACTTACTGTAGAAACTGATTCCACCATGGAGTAAGCATTCCAATTTTAAGTATTTTTATGGGATATCGTAATCTGTAAAAAATATTTTCTATTAATCTTGACAATGAGAACATTTGCTCCGATCAAAATCTTTCCAGATTTTAACACTTCTTTTCAAAATTTAGTGGTCACTTTATGTAGAAACGGATTTAACCACGGAGTAAGATTCCTAACTTTAACTTTTGTTATAGTTTATAGTAAACTGTTTAAAAAGTTTTGTATTTATTCTGACAGTCAATGCATTTGTTGACATTAAAGTTTTTCTAGATATTAGCGCTCATTTAATGCAGAAACTGATTCCACCATGGAGTAAACTTTCCAATTTTAAATCTTTTTATGGGATTTTGTAATCTGTAAAAAATATTTCGTATTGATCTTGACAATCAGAACATTTGTTCATGTTAAAACCTTTCCAGAACTTAATAGTCAGTTTATGTAGAAATCGATTTAACCACGGAATAAGCTTTCTTACTTTAAATTTTTTTAGAGTTTATAGTGAACTGTAAAAAAGTTCTATATTTATTTTAACAGTCAGTGCATTTGTCGACATTAAAATCTATCTAGTTCATAGCGCTCAGTTACTGTAGAAACTGATTCCACCATGGAGTAAGCATTCCAATTTTAAGTATTTTTATGGGATATCGTAATCTGTAAAAAATATTTTCTATTGATCTTGACAATGAGAACATTTGCTCAGATCAAAATCTTTCCAGATTTTAACACTTCTTTTCAAAATTTAGTGGTCACTTTGTGTAGAAACGGATTTAACCACGGAGTAAGATTCCTAACTTTAACTTTTGTTATAGTTTATAGTAAACTGTTTAAAAAGTTTTGTATTTATTCTGACAGTCAGTGCATTTGTTGACATTAAAGTTTTTCTAGATATTAGAGCTCAGTTAATGCAGAAGCTGATTCCACCATGGAGTAAACTTTCCAATTTTAAATCTTTTTATGGGATTTTGTAATCTGTAAAAATTATTTCGTATTGATCTTGACAATCAGAACATTTGTTCACGTTAAAATCTTTTCAGAACTTAATAGTCAGTTTATGTAGAAACCGATTTAACCACGGAATAAGCATTCTAACTTTAACTTTTTTTAGAGTTTATAGTAAACTGTAAAAATGTTATATATTTATTTTGAGAGTTAGTGCATTTGTCGACATTAAAATCTATCTAGATCTTAGCGCTCAGTTACTGTAGAAACTGATTCCACCATGGAGTAAGCATTCTAATTTTAAGTGTTTTTATGGGATATCGTAATCTGTAAAAAATATTTTCTATTGATCTTGACAATGAGAACATTTGCTCAGATCAAAATCTTTCCAGATTTTAACACTTCTTTTCAAAATTTAGTGGACACTTTATGTAGAAACGGATTTAACCACGGAGTAAAATTTCTAACTTCAACTTTTGTTATAGTTTATAGTAAACTGTTAAAAATGTATTGTATTTATTCTGACAGTCAATGAATTTGTTGACATTAAAGTTTTTCTAGATATTAGCGCTCAGTTAATGCAGAAACTGATTCCACCATGGAGTAAACTTTCCAATTTTAAATCTTTTTATGGGATTTTGTAATCTGTAAAAAATATTTCGTATTGATCTTGACAATCAGAACACTTGTTCACGTTAAAATCTTTCTCAAAACTTAATAGTCAATTTATGTAGAAACCGATTTAACCACGGAATAAGCTTTCTAACTCTAAATTTTTTTACAGTTTATAGTAAACTGTAAAAAAGTTGTCGACATTAAAATCTATCTAGATTTTGGCGCTCAGTTTTGAAACTGATTTCACCATGGAGTAAGCACTCCAATTTTAAGTATTTTTATGGGATATCGTAATCTGTAAAAAGTATTTTCTATTAATCTTGACAATTAGAACATTTGCTCAGATCAAAATCTTTCCAGATTTTAACACTTCTTTTCAAAATTTAGTGGTCACTTTATGTAGAAACGGATTTAACCACGGAGTAAGATCACTCACTTTAAATTTTTTTATAGTTTATAGTAAACTGTTTAAAAAGTTTTGTATTTATTGTGACAATCAGTGCATTTGTGGATATTAAAGTTTTTCTAGATATTAACGATCAGTTAATGCAGAAACAGATTCCACCATGGAGTAAGCTTTCCAATTTTAAATCTTTTTATGGGATTTTCTAATCTGTAAAAATTATTTAGTATTGATCTTGACAATCAAAACATTTTTTCACGTTAAAATCTTTCCAGAACTTAATAGTCAGTTTATGTAGAAACGGATTTAACCACGGAATAAGCTTTCTAAATTTAACTTTTTTTAGAGTTTATAGTGAACTGTAAAAATGTTATTTATTTATTTTGAGAGTCAGTGCATTTGTCGACATTAAAATCTATCTAGATCTTAGCGCTCAGTTACTGTAGAAACTGATTCCACCATGGAGTAAGCATTCCATTTTTAAGTATTTTTATGGAATATCGTAATCTGTAAAAAATATTTTCTATTCATCTTGACAATGAGAACATTTGCTCAGATCAAAATCTTTCCAGATTTTAACACTTCTTTTCAAAATTTAGTGGACACTTTATGTAGAAACGGATTTAACCACGGAGTAAGATTTCTAACTTCAACTTTTGTTATAGTTTATAGTAAACTGTTAAAAATGTATTGTATTTATTCTGACAGTCAATGAATTTGTTGACATTAAAGTTTTTCTAGATATTAGCGCACATTTAATGCAGAAACTGATTCCGCCGTGGAGTAAACTTTCTAATTTTAAGTATTTTTATGGGATTTTGTAATCTGTAAAAAATATTTTGTATTGATCTTGACAATCAGAACATTTGTTCACGTTAAAATTTTTTCAGAACTTAATAGTCAGTTTATGTAGAAACCGATTTAACCACGGAATAAGCTTACTAACTTTAACTTTTTTTAGAGTTTATAGTAAACTGTAAAATTGTTGTATATTTATTTTGAGAGTCAGTGCATTTGTCGACATTAAAATTTATCTAGATCTTAGCGCTCAGTTACTGTAGAAACTGATTCCACCATGGAGTAAGCATTCCAATTTTAAGTATTTTTATGGGATATCGTAGTCTGTAAAAAATATTTTCTATTGATCTTGACAATGAGAACATTTGCTCAGATCAAAATCTTTCCAGATTTTAACACTTCTTTTCAAAATTTAGTGGACACTTTATGTAGAAACGGATTTAACCACGGAGTAAGATTTCTAACTTCAACTTTTGTTATAGTTTATAGTAAACTGTTAAAAATGTATTGTATTTATTCTGACAGTCAATGAATTTGTTGACATTAAAGTTTTTCTAGATATTAGCGCACATTTAATGCAGAAACTGATTCCGCCGTGGAGTAAACTTTCTAATTTTAAGTATTTTTATGGGATTTTGTAATCTGTAAAAAATATTTTGTATTGATCTTGACAATCAGAACATTTGTTCACGTTAAAATTTTGTCAGAACTTAATAGTCAGTTTATGTAGAAACCGATTTAACCACGGAATAAGCTTACTAACTTTAACTTTTTTTAGAGTTTATAGTAAACTGCAAAAATGTTATATATTTATTTTGAGAGTTAGTGCATTTGTCGACATTAAAATCTATCTAGATCTTAGCGCTCAGTTACTGTAGAAACTGATTCCACCATGGAGTAAGCATTCCAATTTTAAGTATTTTTATGGGATATCGTAGTCTGTAAAAAATATTTTCTATTGATCTTGACAATGAGAACATTTGCTCAGATCAAAATCTTTCCAGATTTTAACACTTCTTTTCAAAATTTAGTGGACACTTTATGTAGAAACGGATTTAACCACGGAGTAAGATTTCTAACTTCAACTTTTGTTATTGTTTATAGTAAACTGTTAAAAATGTATTGTATTTATTCTGACAGTCAATGAATTTGTTGACATTAAAGTTTTTCTAGATATTAGCGCTCATTTAATGCAGAAACTGATTCCGCCGTGGAGTAAACTTTCTAATTTTAAGTATTTTTATGGGATTTTGTAATCTGTAAAAAATATTTTGTATTGATCTTGACAATCAGAACATTTGTTCACGTTAAAATTTTTTCAGAACTTAATAGTCAGTTTATGTAGAAACCGATTTAACCACGGAATAAGCTTACTAACTTTAACTTTTTTTAGAGTTTATAGTAAACTGTAAAAATGTTATATATTTATTTTGAGAGTTAGTGCATTTGTCGACATTAAAATCTATCTAGATCTTAGCGCTCAGTTACTGTAGAAACTGATTCCACCATGGAGTAAGCATTCCAATTTTAAGTACTTTTATGGGATATCGTAGTCTGTAAAAAATATTTTCGATTGATCTTGACAATGAGAACATTTGCTCAGATCAAAATCTTTCCAGATTTTAACACTTCTTTTCAAAATTTAGTGGACACTTGATGTACAAACGGATTTAACCACGGAGTAAGATTTCTAACTTTAACTTTGGTTATAGTTTATAGTAAACTGTTTAAAAAGTTTTGTATTTATTCTGACAGTCAGTGCATTTGTCGGCATTAAAGTTTTTCTAGATATTAGCACTTTGTTAATGCAGAAACTGATTCCACCATGGAGTAAACTTGCCAATTTTAAATCTTTTTATGGGATTTTGTAATCTATAAAAAATATTTCGTATTGATCTTGACAATCAGAACATTTTTTCACGTTAAAATTTTTCCAGAACTTAATAGTCAGTTTACGTAGAAACCGATTTAACCACGGAATAAGCTTTCTAAGTTTAACTTTTTTTAGAGTTCATAGTAAACTGTAAAATTGTATATTTATTTTGAGAGTCAGTGCATTTGTCGACATTAAAATCTATCTAGATCTTAGCGCTCAGTTACTGTAGAAACTGATTCCACCATGGAGTAAGCATTCCAATTTTAAGTATTTTTATGGGATATCGTAATCGGTAAAAAATGTTTTCTATTGATTTTGACAATGGGAACATTTGCTCAGATCAAAATCTTTCCAGATTTTAACATGTCTTTTCAAAATTTAGTGGTCACTTTATGTAGAAACGGATTTAACCACGGAGTAAGATTTCTAACTTTACCTTTTGTTATAATTTATAGTAAACTGTTTAAAAAGTTTTGTATTTATTCTGACAATCAGTGCATTTGTCGACATTAAGGTTTTTCTAGATATAAGCGCTCAGTTAATGCAGAAACAGATTCCACCATGGAGTAAGCTTTCCAATTTTAAATCTTTTTATGGTATTTTCTAATCTGTAAAAATTATTTCGTATTGATCATGACAATCAGTACATTTGTTCACGTTAAAATCTTTTCAGAACTCAATAGTCAGTTTATGTAGAAACCGATGTAACCACGGAATAAGCTTTCTAAGTTTAACTTTTTTTAGAGTTTATAGTGAACTGTAAAAAAGTTCTATATTTATTTTAACAGTTCGTGCATTTGTCGACATTAAAATCTATCTAGATCTTAGCGCTCAGTTACTGTAGAAACTGATTCCACCATGGAGTAAGCATTCCAATTTTAAGTATTTTTATGGGATATCGTAATCGGTAAAAATTATTTATATTGATCTTGACAATGAAAACATTTGCTCAGATCAAAATCTTTCCAGATTTTAACACTTCTTTTCAAAATTTAGTGGTCACTTTATGTAGAAACGGATTTAACCACGGAGTAAGATTTCTAACTTTAACTTTTGTTGTAGTTTATAGTAAACTGTTTAAAAAGTTTTGTATTTATTCTGACAGTCAGTGCATTTGTCGACATTAAAGTTTTTCTAGATATTAGCGCTCAGTTAATGCAGAAACTGATTCCACCATGGAGTAAACTTTCCAATTTTAAATCTTTTTATGAGATTTTGTAATCTGTAAAAAATATTTCTTATTGATCTGGACAATCAGAACATTTGTTCACGTTAAAATCTTTCCAGAACTTAATAGTCAGTTTATGTAGAAACCGATTTAACCACGGAATAAGCTTTCTAACTTTAACTTTTTTAGAGTATCAAGTGAACTGTAAAAAAGTTCTATATTTATTTTGACAGTCAGTGCATTTGTCGACATTAAAATCTATCTAGATCTTAGCGCTCAGTTACTGTAGAAACTGATTCCACCAAGGAGTAAGCATTCCAATTTTAAGTGTTTTTACGGGATTTTCGTAATCTGTAAAAAATATTTTCTATTGATCTTGACAATGAGAACATTTGCTCAGATCAAAATCTTTCCAGATTTTAACACTTCTTTTCAAAATTTAGTGGTCACTTTATGTAGAAACGGATTAAACCACGGAGTAAGATATCTAACTTTAACTTTTGTTATAGTTTATAGTAAGTTGTTTAAAAAGTTTTGTATTTATTCTGACAGTCAGTGCATTTGTCGAGATTAAAATTTTTTTAGATATTAGCGCTCAGTTAATGCAGAAACTGATTCCACCATGGAGTAAACTTTCCAATTTTAAATCTTTTTATGAGATTTTGTAATCTGTAAAAAATTTTTCGTATTGATCCTGACAATCAGAACATTTGTTCACGTTAAAATCTTTCCAGAACTTAATAGTCAGTTTATGTAGAAACCGATTTAACCACGAAATAAGCTTTCTAACTTTAACTTTTTTAGAGTGTCAAGTGAACTGTAAAAAAGTTCTATATTTATTTTGACAGTCAGTGCATTTGTCGACATTAAAATCTATCTAGATCTTAGCGCTCAGTTACTGTAGAAACTGATTCCACCAAGGAGTAAGCATTCCAATTTTAAGTGTCTTTACGGGATTTTCGTAATCTGTAAAAAATATTTTCTATTGATCTTGACAATAAAAACATTTGCTCAGATCAAAATCTTTTCTGATTTTAACACTTCTTTTCAAAATTTAGTGGTCACTTTATGTAGAAACGGATTTAACCACGGAGTAAGATATCTAACTTTAACTTTTGTTATAGTTTATAGTAAGCTGTTTGAAAAGTTTTGTATTTATTCTGACAGTGAGAGCATTTGTCGAGATTAAAATTTTTTTAGATATTAGCGCTCAGTTAATGCAGAAACTGATTCCACCATGGAGTAAACTTTCCAATTTTAAATCTTTTTATGAGATTTTGTAATCTGTAAAAAAAATTTCGTATTGATCCTGACAATCAGTACATTTGTTTATGTTAAAATCTTATCAGAACTTAATAGTCAGTTTTAGTAGAAATCGATTTAATAAGCTTTCTTACTTCAAATTTTTTTTGAGTTTATAGTGAACTGTAAAAAAGTTCTATATGTATTTTAACAGTCAGTGCATTTGTCGACAATAAAATCTGTCTAGATCTTAGCGCTCAGTTACTGTAGAAACTGATTCCACCATGGAGTAAGCATTCCAATTTTAAGTATTTTTATGGGATATCGTAATCTGTAAAAAATATTTTCTATTGATCTTGACAATGAAAACATTTGCTCAGATCAAAATCTTTTCTGATTTTAACACTTCTTTTCAAAATTTAGTGGTCACTTTATGTAGAAACGGATTTAACCACGGAGTAAGATATCTAACTTTAACTTTTGTTATAGTTTATAGTAAGCTGTTTGAAAAGTTTTGTATTTATTCTGACAGTGAGAGCATTTGTCGAGATTAAAATTTTTTTAGATATTAGCGCTCAGTTAATGCAGAAACTGATTCCACCATGGAGTAAACTTTCCAATTTTAAATCTTTTTATGAGATTTTGTAATCTGTAAAAAATTTTTCGTATTGATCCTGACAATCAGAACATTTGTTTATGTTAAAATCTTATCAGAACTTAATAGTCAGTTTTAGTAGAAATCGATTTAATAAGCTTTCTTACTTTAAATTTTTTTTGAGTTTATAGTGAACTGTAAAAAAGTTCTATATGTATTTTAACAGTCAGTGCATTTGTCGACAATAAAATCTGTCTAGATCTTAGCGCTCAGTTAATGCAGAAACTGATTCCACCATGGAGTAAACTTTCCAATTTTAAATCTTTTTATGAGATTTTGTAATCTGTAAAAAATTTTTCGTATTGATCCTGACAATCAGAACATTTGTTCACGTTAAAATCTTTCCAGAACTTAATAGTCAATTTATGTAGAAACCGATTTAACCACGGAATAAGCTTTCTAACTTTAACTTTTTTAGAGTATCAAGTGAACTGTAAAAAAGTTCTATATTTATTTTGACAGTCAGTGCATTTGTCGACATTAAAATCTATCTAGATCTTAGCGCTCAGTTACTGTAGAAACTGATTCCACCATGGAGTAAGCACTCCAATTTTAAGTAGTTTTATGGAATATTGTAATCTGTAAAAAATATTTTATATTGATCTTGACAATAAAAACATTTGCTTATATTAAAATCTTTCCAGATTTTAACACTTCTTTTCAAAATTTAGTGTTCAATTTATGTAGAAACGGATTTAACCACGGAGTCAGATTTCTAACTTTAACTTTTGTTATAGTTTATAGTAAACTGATAAAAAACTTTTGTATTTATTCCGACAGTCAGTGCATTTGTCGACATTAAAGTTTTTCTAGATATTAGCGTTCAGTTAATGCAGAAACTAATTCCACCATGGAGTAAACTGTCCAAATTTAAATATTTTTATAAGATTTTGTAATCTGTAAAAAATATTTCGTATTGATCTTGACAATCAGTACACTTGTTCACGTTAAAATCTTTCTAGAACTTAATAGTCAGTTTATGTAGAAACCGATTTAACCACGGAATAAGCTTTCTAACTTTAACTTTTTTTTAGAGTTTATAGTGATTTGTAAAAAAGCTCTATATTTATTTTAACAGACCGTGCATTTGTCGACATTAAAGTCTATCTAGATCTTAGCGCTCAGTTTCTGTAGAAACTGATTCCACCATGGAGTAAGCATTCCAATTTTAAATCTTTTTATGGGATTTTCTAATCTGTAAAAATTATTTAGTATTGATCTTGACAATCAGAACATTTTTTCACGTTAAAATCTTTCCAGAACTTAATAGTCAGTTTATGTAGAAACGGATTTAACCACGGAATAAGCTTTCTAAATTTAACATTTTTTAGAATTTATAGTAAACTGTAATAATGTAATATATTTATTTTGAGAGTCAGTGCATTTGTCGACATTAACATTTTTCTAAATCTTAGCGCTCAGTTACTGTAAAAACTGATTTTACCATAGAGTAAGCATTCCAATTTTAAGTATTTTTATAGAATATTGTAATCTGTAAAAAATATTTTATATTGATCTTGACAATGAAAACATTTGCTCAGATCAAAATCTTTCCAGATTTTAACACTTCTTTTCAAAATTTAGTGTTCAATTTATGTAGAAACGGATTTAACCACGGAGTAAGATTTCTAACTTTAACTTTTATTATAGTTTATAGTAAACTGATAAAAAAACTTTTGTATTTATCCTGACAGTAAGTGCATTTGTAGACATTAAAGTTATTCATGATATTAGCGCTCAGTTAATGCAGAAACTAATTCCACCATGGAGTAAACTTTCCAATTTTAAATTCTTTTATGGGATTTTGTAATCTGTAAAAAATATTTCGTATTGATTTTGACAATCAGTACATTTGTTCACGTTAAAATGTTTCCAGAACTTAATAGTCAGTTTATGTAGAAACCGATTTAACCACGGAATAAGCTTTCTAAGTTTAACTTTTTTAGAGTTTATAGTGAACTGTAAAAAAGTTCTATATTTATTTTAACAGTCAGTGCATTTGTCGACATTAAAATCTATCTAGTTCTTAACGCTCAGTTACTATAGAAACTGTTTCCACCATGGAGTAAGCATTTCAATTTTAAGTATTTTTATGGAATATCGTAATCTGTGAAAAATATTTTATATTGCTCTTGACAATGAAAACATTTGCTCAGATCAAAATTTTTGCAGATTTTAACAGTTTTTTTTCAAAATTTAGTGTTCAATTTATGTACAAACGGATTTAACCACGGAGTAAGATTTCTAACTTTAACTTTTTTTAGAGTTTATAGTAAACTGTAAAAAAGTTCTATGTTCATTCTATAAGACCTTAGCGCTAGGTTAATATAGAAACTGATTTCACCATGGAGTAAACCTTCCAGTTTTAAGTATTTTTATGGGAATTTGTAATCTGTAAAAAATATTTCGTGTTGATCTTGACAATCAGAACATCTGACACATTAAAATCTTTCCAGATTTGAACACTTTTTTCTAGATCTTAGTGGTCAGTTTATGTAGAATCTGATTCAACCACGGAGTAAGCTTACTAATTTTAATTTTTGTTATAGTTTGTCTTAAACTGTAAAAGAAATCTATATAATTATCATGACAGTCAAAACATTTGTTCATAATAAAATGTTTCTAGGCCTTAAGGTTCAGTGCGTGATTTTGATTCTAGCATGAACTTGTCTGACTTTAGTTATTTCAGTAGTTCATCGTAATCTGTAAAAAAAATGTTATATTTATCTTGGCACTTAAAACATTTGTTTTTGTTAGATTTTTTTACATTTTATTGATTCTTTTTAAATTTTAGCGCTCAATTGATGTAGATACTGATTCTACTATTGAATAAACCTTCTGATCTTAACTTTTTTTATTTTAATTATAATTTCTAAAAAAATTCTCTTAACAATTAAAGAAGAATCTATTTTAAGTCGTGTCAGTGTTCTCCAGAATTTTATTTTTATTGTCCTTCTGTGAAACGTTTTGACCGTTTGCTACTAGTAGGTTTTGCATTTAAACTTCTCGGTTCTTTTGCAGAGTAGGTCTTAATCACTTTTTATCAGCACTACTAAATTGCACATGATTTTTGATTGTTAGATTTTTTTTTGGTTCTAGCAACTTTTTTCCTAATATTTTAAGTTTTTCTTTCAGTGATGATATTTTATTTCTTCTTCGAGGCTTCGTTTACGTGGATGAACGTTATGTGTATTGATATTTATCTAACATTTAGGTATACACCTAAGCGATTGTGGCAACGTTTATACTAATCTTTCATTTTTTAGCGGACCAAAGGTACTACCAGCGTCGAAGAAAAGATTAGAAAAAAGACGTTTTATTTATTACAACATTTACGCTTGGGGTGTGCCAATGTTACTGGTAATTATGGTACAAACTTTCAGTCAAGTCTTCAAACCGAATCGTTGGTATAATCCCGGAGTTTCCGATCAAGATTGTTGGTTAAACGGTAAATTCGCTTATTATTTTCTGCTGATAACACAATTTTTTTTTACAGATGGAATACCAACTTTTATCTACCTGTACCTTCCAATGACTATAATTATAATAACAAATATAACTTTGTTTGCAATAACTGCGTACAAAATTCTGCGGGTGCAAAAAGACACCGCTGTTTTAAGAAAATCGGATAGTTCGAAATCCACAGATGAAAATCTGCGCTTTGCCATATACCTAAAGTTGTTTCTGGCGATGGGCGTCAACTGGTCCATGGAAATAATAACTTGGGCCATAAACTTTCGTTTTGAAAAGGTGCCATCGGCCGTTTGGTATTTCACCGATTTCTGCAACGCCGCTTTCGGTCTCATAATTTTTATCATATTTGTTTGTAATAAAAAAGTGTGGAGGTTGCTTAAACTTAAGTATGTTTTATAAGTATTGAGTAAAGATGTTAAGATGTAGTTTTTCAGATATTACCAAATTACTGGGAAACAACCACTGGATACGTATTCTACAGATGTAGTCACTATGCAGCAGACGACAACTAGGTGATTTGTTTATTCCAAATAGTGTATTTTAAAGACTGCGTTGTTATTTATTTCTTTACTTTTAAAGATCTATCTGCAATGTGCTAAAGTGCTACGCTAAGATGTTATAGTCCACGTGCTTGAACGCATTGATTTCAATGTATAAGTATTATTATTAAATTTTTATTGTTGACGTTATTTAATCATTTTACATTAAGTGAAATAATTGCAGTATAGAACAAAAATAATAGTAAGATTTAAACAAAAAAACAATACTGCACAAACAAGGTGTGAAGTGGTTAGTTCTAAAGACCAGAGAATGATTGAAACGGGCGACAAAATAAAAATTTAGTTGTAATTTGAAAAATTTTAAGTGACTAATAATTATTTATTTATAATTCGAATGATTGTGATTAGCCAATGAATTTCAATTGTCATTCAATCGCTCTGGGTAAATAGAAGCTTCAATAATCAATCGTATGATCTTTAGTTGGCAAAATGCAAACCTAATTGTCGTTGGAAAACTTTTGAGTAATGAATAAAAATTTAATTGTCAGTCAATCATTGATATTAAGTGGCAAATAAAACTTCAGTTATCAACCGAATGATCTTCAGTTACAGATTTGTGATATAATAGTTTTTTTTAATTTTTGTTTTTTGGGATTTTATACATAAGATTTAGACATGTTTGTTTACTGTCAATTGTTTGTACATCTTACTTTGAAAAAAATTTAATCAGTCGACTGATAATTCAAATTATGTTTACAAGATAAATATTTAATTCTCATCTCAAAAACCTTTAACAACGATTAAAAAATAATTTATCATTTGAATGATAAACAGCAAATAAAAACTAAATTGTCATTCTTAAGTGGCAAATAGAACTTTAATGGTTAACTGAATGATCTTTAGTTATAGATAAAATTTATTTTTATCATTTGAATAAAATTTACACAGTCGAGTGATAATTCGAATAATGTTCAGAAAATAAATACTTAATTTTAATCTGAAAAAAAATTTTGTTACGAATAAAAATTTGAATGATATTAAATGCCAAATAAAAAGTAAATTGTCATTCAATTTACCTTAAGTGACAAATAAAACTTTAATTGTTATTTTAATGATTTTTTGTTTCGGATCAAAATAAGTTTATTATTTGAACTCAGAAAATTTTATTTAATTGAATGGCAAATAAAAATTCAATTGTCGTTCACTTGATCCCAAGTGTCAAATAAAACTTTAATTGTTAACTGAATAATGTTTAGTTACGGATGAAAATTATTTTTATTATTTCAATAAAATTTAAACAGTCGAGTGATAAATCGAGTGATGTTTACAAAATAAAAATTTTATTGTTATCTAAAAAAATTTTAGTGACAAATAAAAATTTATTTATCATTTGATTGATATTAAATAGCAAATAAAAATTTAATTGTTATTTAACTGATTTTAATTGAAAAAAACGCATTAATTGTTATTTGAATCATCTTAAGTTACGGATGAAAATTAGTTTATTATTTGAATAAAATTTATACAGTCGACTGATAATTCGAATAATGTTCACAAAATAAATATTTGATTATCATCTCAAAAAATTTTATTGATGAACAACATTTTTCTATCATTTGAATGGTATTAAAAAGCAAATAAAATTTCAATAGTCACTAAACTGATCTTAAGTGGCAAATGAAATTTTAACTGTTATTTGACTAATTTTTAGTTACGGATGAAAATTAGTTTATTATTTGAATAACATGTATACAGTCGACTGATAATTCAAATGATGTTTATAAAAAAAATATTTAATTGTTATCTCAAACACCTTTAATAAAGAATAAAAAACGATTTATCATTTGAATGTTATTAAACAGCAAATAAAAACTAAATTGTCATTCTTAAGTCACAAAATAAAGCTTTAATGGTTAACTGAATGATCTTTAGTTATGGACGAAATTTATTTTTATCATTTGTGTAAAATTTATACAGTCGAGTGATAATTCGAATGATGTTCACAAAATGAATATTTAATTGTCTTCTCAAAAAATTTTAGTTATGAATAAAAATTTGAATGATTAAATGGCAAATTAAAACTAAATTGTCATTCAGTTGATCTTAAGTGACAAATAAAACTTTAATTGTTATTTTAATGATTTTTTGTTTCGGATCAAAATAAGTTTATTATTTGAACTCAGAAAAATTTATTAATTGAATGGCAAATAAAAATTCAATTGTCGTTCACTTGATCCCAAGTGGCAAATAAAACTTTAATTGTTAACTGAATAATGTTTAGTTACGGATGAAAATAATTTTTATTATTTGAATAAAATTAAAACAGTCGAGTGATAAATCGAGTGATGTTCACAAAATAAAAATTTAATTGTCATCTAAAAAATTTTTAGTGACGAATAAAAATTTATTTATCACTTGATTGATATTAAATAGCAAATAAAAATTTAATTGTTATTGAACTGATTTTAAGTGAAAAAAACGCATTAATTGTTATTTAAATAATCTTAAGTTACGGATGAAAATTAGTTTATTATTTAAATAAAATGTATACAGTCGACTGATAATTCGAATAATGTTCACAAAATAAATATTTGATTATCATCTCAAAAAATTTTATTGATGAACAACATTTTTCTATCATTTGAATGGTATTAAAAAGCAAATAAAATTTCAATAGTCACTAAACTGATCTTAAATGGCAAATGAAACTTTAACTGTTATTTGACTAATTTTTAGTTACGGATGAAAATTAGTTTATTATTTGAATAAAATGTTTACAGTCGACTGATAATTCAAATGATGTTTACAACATAAATATTTACTTGTCATCTCAAAAATTTTTAGTGATGAATAAAATTTAACTTATCATTTAAATGATAAATAAAAGTTCAACTATCATTCAACTAATCTTAAGTAGCAAATTAAACTTTAATTGTTAGTTTATTGATTTTTAGTTACTAATAAAAATTAGTTTATTATTGGAATTATTTTAAATGGCAATTGAAGATTTATTTGTCATTCAACAATCTTAAGTAGCAAATAAAACTTTAACAGTTGTTTGAATGATTTTAGTTACGAATAAAAATTAGCTTATTATTTGAATAAAAGTTTATAAAATCGACTGATAATTCAAATTATGTTTCCAAAATAATCATTTATTTGTGATCTCAAAAAATTTTAGCGACGATTAAAAATATAACTATCTTTTGAATCATATATATTAAAAGGCAAATAAAAACTAAGTTGTCATTCAATTGATCTTAAGTGACAAATAAAATTTTAATTGTTATTTCAATGATTTTTTGTTTTGGATCAAAATTAGTTTATTATTTGACATTTTAGTAAATAAATAAAAATTAATTTATTATTTGAATGATATTGAATGGCAAATAAAAATGCAATTGTCGTTCACTTGATCCCAAGTGGCAAATAAAACTTTCATTATTAACTGAGTGATCTTTAGTTACAGATAAAAATTATTTTTATTATTTAAATAACATTTAAACAGTCGAGTGATAATTCGAGTGATATTCACAAAATAAAAGTTTAATTGTCATCTAAAAAAAATGTTAGTGACGAATAAAAATTTATTTATCCTTTGAATGATATTAAATAGCAGATAAAAATTTAACTGTCATTGAACTGATTTTAAGTAAAAAAACAAAATTTAATTGTTGTTTGTATGATCTTAAGTTACGGATGAAAATTAGTTTATTTAAAAAAAAAATTATACAGTTGACTACTAAATCGAATAATGTTCACAAAATAAATATTTGATAGTCATCTCAAAAAATTTTAGTGCTGAATAAAAAGTAATTTATCATTTGAATGATATTAAATGATAAATAAAAGTTCAACTATCATTCAACTAATCTTAAGTAGCAAATTAAACTTTAATTGTTAGTTTAATGATTTTTAGTTACTAATAAAAATTAGTTTATTATTGGAATTATTTTAAATGGCAATTGAAGATTTAATAGACATTCAACAATCTTAAGTAGCAAATAAAACTTTAAGAGTTATTCGAATGATTTTAAATACGAATAAAAATTAGTTTATTATTTGAATAAAAGTTTATAAAATCGACTGATAATTCAAATTATGTTTGCAAAATAAACATTTATTTGTGATCTCAAAAAAATTTAGTGACGATTGAAAATGTAATTGTCTTTTGAATAATAAATGCGAATAAAAACTAAATTGTCATTCAATTGATCTTGAATGACAAATAAAACTTTGTTATTTCAATCATTTTTTGTTTTGGATCAAAATTAGATTGTTATTTAAAATTTTGGTAACTAAATAAAAATGAATTTGTTATTTGAATCATATTGAATGGCAAATAAAAATTCAATTGTCGTTCACTAGATCCCAAGTGGCAAATAATATATTAATTGTTAACTGAATAATCTTTAGTTACCGATTGATGTTCACAAAATAAAAATTTAATTGTCATTTAAAATATTTCAGTGACAAATAAAAATTTATTTATCATTTGAATTATATTATTAATCTACTCTATAAATTTTATTCAATTAATAAACTAATTTTTATCCGTAACTAAAATTATTCAAATAACAGTTAAAGTTTAATTTGTCCCTTAAGTTTAGTTTTCTGGCCATTTGGCCATTGATTTATTTACATTTTAATATCATTCAAATGATACAAAAATGTTGTTCGTCACTAAAATTTTTTGAGATGACAATCAAACATTTATTTTGTGAATATTATACGAATTAGCAGTTAACTGTATAATTTTTATTTAAATAACAAACTAAGTTTCATCCGTGACTAAATATCATTCAAATACCTAACAAATAAAGTTTTATTGACGCTCAGAGTCGAGCTCTGCGGGATGCCGTTTTCCAAAGTTCGAGTGGTAGATGTTGCTTGGTCCTGACTGACTTTAAAGTATCTTTGCCTCAAAAACGGCATAATGAAGGTTGGTAGGTTACTACGATAAACCCTCTTATAGAGTTGTTGTAATATTCCAAATCGTCAAGTCATGTCGTAGGCTTTCTCTATATAAAAAAATACTGCCGTCAGATGGTGCCTTATATCGAACTCCTCCACCCAATAGTAGAACTCTCAATAGGGTTCTAAATGTACCAAATTGTCTATAGAAAATTTTTTGGACTGGTACCTAGACAACTAGTTGTTGCTCTACAATACTAATTGAGCCTTCTATTTACCATCGACTAGAGAAACTTGCTCAAACATGACGTGAGACTCATTGGACGTTAATTTTGCGACATAAATCGGTTTGTGCTTTTTTTCAACAAAAGAAGAACAGTGACTTCTCTCCAGCGAGAGGGGTAGACACCTTCGGACTATATAAGATTGGATATCGCTAGCGTGTATGCTTTAAAATCTGCGTGTGCTTGCTTGCAGAATTCGTAGTGCCTCTTGTCTGGGTTGGGTTAGCTCTTGTCGTCTTTGACAAGCGCCAGATCAAACTCGTGTTTTGTAAATAAGCTGTTGTAGCCGAGGTCTACGTTAGTAGCAACATCTAGATCTATTTCTACTGTTCGTTTTTGTCGTAGAAAGTGGTGACTGTAGTTAGAGCTACTAACACTTTCGCAATGATCAGCAAACCTTTCTACTACTGCTTGCGGTTTGTAGATTACTACGTCGTTTATCCGTAACACAGACGTTCAGTGAAGTTGCTTACACCCGGACATCGTTTGCACTTTCTTTCACACAAGCGAAATCGGAGTATCGGGATTTATGTTTGAGACATACTTTTCCTAGAATGCTCTGTTGCTAGGCATCTGGTCTGTCGAGCGACCGTTCTAGCGCGTTTGAACGCGATCAAGTTCTCCTCTGTTCCTAGTTTTTGTGAAAGCGTTGAAAGCTTTCTTTTATGTCGTTCTGCCAAAGAACTTGATTTCTTCTACTATAGTAGCCGTCGGTTTTTGGGAAAGGTAATGACGCAGCGGAAAGCAGGTAAATAGTATGTTTATCTCGTCGTCCAGATTCTTTCCGGTTGTAACAAGCCAAACTGATAAATGCGATCTCTACAGATCCCAATTAGCCCTGTCAATGTTCCATCTTCTAGGAAGGTAGCATTCGCAGTAAAGAATGTGACGATTGGGAAATGATCGCTATCGTACAGATCATCGAGAACTTTCCACGTAGTTCACGGTGTCATGGATGGGGAACTCATAGAAAGATCGAGAACGGAGAAGTTACTTGACCGAGCTTTAAGAATGCATGTTATCTATTGTTTAACAACGATATATTGGAATTGTTAAAAATAATTATTCTGGGATCTGACCGCAAGCCTACATCTTGATAGAACCTCACATAAAATTGTGGGCATTGAAATCACCAACGAGCAGGAGAGATTAAGTCTTCAAAATTAAAAAGGGACCAGTCAAAACGAGGTATTTTATAAAAAAACTTGAAGATAATAAATTAGCAAGTAAATATTGACGTGGACGTAAATATAGACTCAGAGATAAACACGATCTCGGATTGTGCACGTATTATAGCAGATTGGCAATAGGATTTGACAACATTGCAAAACCGCTGGCAATACTTACCGAAGAAGCACGCGATTTGACTTGGAACGACGACTGTAATGAAGCCTTTCAAAAACTGAAGCAATCTGTAGGTACGGCACCGATTAAGCTATCCTTGAACGGAAGGCAAGTTTGTGTTAAACACTAATGCGAGCAACCTCGCAATAGAAGGTGTACTTTCTCAAATCCAGAATAGAGAAGAGAGGGTGATCAGATACTTTAGTAAAGTCCTATCAAAACCTGATAGGAATTATTGTGTAACAAGAAGAGAACTGTTAGCTGTGGTCATTTCCCAAAACTTCTGGTATAGACTATACAAGGAAGCCATCGAAATTCAGAAATACGACAATTTCAATAGGGATAATGGAATCAATCTAGCACCAGTATGGAAAAACATGTTCCGGAAGAATAATGAATCTAAGCCGTCACGAACCACTGACCCGAATGGCTTGTCAGGATCCTATACCTTCAGTTTCAGTTTTTCTAAAGAAGACAGCCACATGACTGTTTTTCAAAGTTTGTAAGCTTTCTAAGTTTTATGATAAAAACGCTTGAAAAGGTTAGGAAAAAGTTCTATTGGGTGAACTACAAAGAAAATGTCTGGATACGGGCTAATTGGAAAACGCAAGGCTTGTATGAGACTGCACAACGTCAGTAGTCTATTCGAAAGGGTAGTAATTGACATCGCAGGCCTATTCCCAGAAACGAAACAAAGCAACAAGTACATTCTGGTGGCCATGGATTATTTCACCAAATGGACAGAAGCGTACGCGGTACCGAATCAAGAACCCACAGCTGTTTCGGATGTGTTGGTGTTCCGTTGGAGTTTCATTCACATCAGAGGCGTAACTTCGAGTCTGTCTTGTTCTAAAACGTCTGTCGAATGCTGGGAAACTAAAAGACTAGGACTACACCTTTTCATCCTCAATCAGATGGCATGGTGGAACAAATGAATAGAACGATGAGGAAGTATCTCGCTGAATTGATCTCCGAACACCAACGAGACTGGGACCAATATTTACATTTGTTCCTAATGGCGTATCGATCATCCGTTCACGAGACTACCGGACAAACTCCTGCTTGTGTGATGTTTGAACGTGAGATAAGCTTACCGTGCGATTTTCAGTTTGGATGCAAGCCTGGACAAGAAGTTGCTAGGGATGACTACGTCAGCCAACTCGAAAGGAGAATGCAGATTATTTACGATAACGTTCGAAAGATCATCCAAATTGCCAGTGACCGATTGAAAGACCAATATGACGTAAGGGCCAAAGAAGGAAAGTTTCAACCTGGTGACCTGGTTTCGTTGTACAAACCACCACAAAAACGTGGGTTGTTTTCAAAGATACAGAGACAATAGAAAGGCTCTTATGACATTTTCGCAAAAATACCGTATTGGAAAATTACCAAGAGGCAAACCGAAGGTAGTACACATCAATCGGTTGGCCCCCTACGCCGGCAACAACACAGACGACGATGAGGACACGAGATTGGTCAACAGAGTGACAGTTAAGGACGATGCAAAAGTTGTTTATGTCCGCCTAAAATAGAACCGCATATGCAAGGTTTGGAGTGACCACAGAAGAGAACAAAGAGGAGAAGGAAGAGGAAATGGACCCACCAACCACTCGAACTTGTTTGGTTCAAGTTCGCCACGTAGAGGATTGAACGATTTAGGATATAAATTTCGGGATGAAAGATCGTCTGTTTAGACGAGTTGGATGGGCTATGTTACAGGTTCGTGCTTAGAGAGCACGAGGTACCGCGAGGCACTTAACTTTCGGCTTATCCTCGCTTCTTAGGCTAGTAACCAAGTAGAACGAAAAAGGAATCGTTATTGTAATGGACAGGATGAGGCCAATTAGTCAAGTCAGCTACGGCTAAAAAGAAACTGAAAATGTTAGTAAAACTAAAATATAATCAAAATAAAATACTCTAAAATAATAAATTTCCATGCAATTAAATAACTACTACGTCGTAGCAGACTGTATAATTAATCAAAATGCCATGCAAAAATAAATTAAGTTAGACTTTGGTTTAACGTTTGACTCTGGTCTCTTCTAGCGAATACAATGAGTTCGTTAACGTCGGACACTAGTCTAAAGATGGACACGGGGAAGTCGGAAAACAGGTTCACTCTGGTTCTTAGGGTACTCCGGTCATCATTGAACTCCCTACAAGCGAGAATCCTATGTGACGAAGTGCAGCAGGACGTTTTGGGCGCCGGCGGTTGGGTGACGGCGATTGGGCGACGGCGTTTGGGCGCTAGGCGTTTGGGCGCCGGGCGTTTTGGCGTGAGCGTAATAGTGTCCAAGTCTACATTTAATTATGGAAGATACTCAAAGTAAGCTACATGTACGTTTTTGACAAGGCAAGCAAAGATGGAACAAAAAAATTTTGGAGATGTGAGCGAAAAGCGGAGAAGTGCCTAGCTCGTGTATTTGTGCTCTTCGGGTAACCACGATTATGGTAGTGATGCGGCATGCGTAAGTGTTTCTAAAATAAAAGTTGATATTAAAAGACGTGCCGAACAAACCATGGAGACTGCTGCTCAAATACTTAACCATGCCCTGGAGGGCACTGGGCTTTCAGTTCAAGGACAGTTGCCCAACAAGGATGCTATTAGAAGATTGTGTCAGCGGACGCAAAACCGCATCGCTGCTGCACCCCAAACTCCGATAGGTCTGGAAACATTAGTAACTCCGGAAGCGTACAGACTATACGAATGTGCTCCTGGACAATCCGAGATGTTTTTATTGAAGGATACCAGATCAGAGCAGCCGGACCCATGCACATGAAACAAATTTTTATGGATGGGACATTTCGGCAAGCGCCTCCGTTATTCCACCAAATTTACGTTATTTTGGCAAACAGGGGTGGATTCGTATTTTCAGGTTTGTACACGTTATTGCCAAACAAGCAACGGCAAACGTACGATCCGCTGTTTTTAATTATAAAAGAAATGTAACCGCTGTTTCGTTGGATTACGAAATAGCTGTAATTGGATCAGTTGCTGAAGCATTTCTAACGGCACGATTACTAGGCTGCCTATTTCATCTTGTTCAAAATTTTAAGAAACAAATAGCCAGTCATGGGCTGACGATATAATACCAATCCCGATTTTGTTTTTTTTGCACGGATGATAGTTGTATTAGCCTTTACTCCTCTAGATCACATTGATGACGCAATTAAAGAGCTTTCTGCACAATTACCGATTGAATTGCAATCAATTTTAAACTGGTTCAAAGATAACTACGTTGGAAGGCAAAATAGAAAGCACACACGAAGGATGGCGTTATTTTTACCAAATATTTGGAACGTGTACCAAAGAGTGCGTAATAATGAAGATCGTACCAATAATTTTGCGGAGGCTGCTCATCGTAGTTTGCAGTGCCAATTAGGTATGGACCATCCGTCGCTGTGGAAATTTATCGATGGCCTGCGAAGCGCCCAATTGTATGAAAAATTTGTAGGTGACTAAGCACCTTCTCATAAAAGAGCAAAATACCAAGCTGCGGATAAGAGAATTACCTCAATTACTTTGAGAACCGAACAATTATTGAGTATCTCAGAAGCATTTCTTCTAACTTTTTAATGGAGTGAAAGTGCAATTGTATTTACATGAATTTTTTGTTAACCAACGTAGTACATACATCTAATTTAATTTTTGATTTTGTAAGTGTAACATGTCACACGTTTAGTTTTGTTTATTTTTTATAGTGCATGTTAATAAATTATTTTATTGTATTATTTATTTAATATCTACTCAGTATAAGGAATTGAGGTATCTAAAATTTTTAATGAACTGAAAGTGAAATTGTACTTACATACATTTTTTGTTAACCAACGTAGTACATACATCAAATTTTGATCTGGCCCGTGTCAAAAGATGTTGCCCAATAACATAAGAATTCTATTTCACTTTCACTCCATTTAACTTTTTTCTAGCACCAAAACGTCTGGCGCCCAAACGCCCAGCGCTCAAACGCCGTCGCCCAATCGCCGGCGCCCAAATGTCGCGTACCGGTGACGGAGTATCAGAAACACCACCCGACAGGCATTGGTCGTCATTTAAAACGCTGATGCGTTTGAGAGGGCAACGCCGTGCGCTGTGAGAATTTGGACGGCCGCCCGTCCCGGATCTTGGGACATGTTGATCCAATTTAGGATATTGAGTATCATGGAATAGGCGTTAGGCTCCTTATAGGATGCATCCCACAGCCGCCGCCATTCCTCCAAGATCAAAGCCTTGAGATGACGCTTGACGGCCGAAAAGAAAGGAAAATCTGCGATCGAAACTTGCTGGTCTAAAAGGCTCTTGAGAGAACTTTGATGCAGTATTTTTTTTTGCAATAAAAGATGCAGAGGAGAATATTTTGCCGCAACGCATAAGGAATCGATAGGAACTGTACGATATGCCCCGAGAATCGTACGAAGGAATAAGGACTGTAGAGATGCCAGTTTTCTAAAAATATGGGTATGTTTTAGTCTATGATGCCAAATGTCTAAGCCATATGTAAGCATGGGGATGACTGCACTAATTATTTCCTATGTACATAGGTTCCATTTACAACGAGAACATTTGTAAAACAAGTGCAAGACACTCTTACACTTGTTAACCACATAGAAACAGTGTTTGACAAAACTCAGTTTGTGATCAAGCAAAAGTCCGCGGTATTTGAATTCGAAAACCCTTTGTACTGGAATATCTTTTAGTCGAACTGTAGGATTTCTTGACAAAGGAGAGCCAAAAGCCATGTACTTGGTTTTGTCTGCTGAGGCTGTCAATTTGTTGTTGGCAGTCCAGCGAGTCAGAGTGTCCAGGCACTGTTGTGATTTTGCCTCTACGTCACGTCTATTGTCTGCGGATGCTGTGATGGTAGTATCATCCACGTAGGCAAAAATGTCGCAGTTATGAGGTAAGTCTCGTTCAAGTAAGGAATCAACAACAACGTTCCACTAGATCGTCCCGAAAACCGAACCTTGGGGGCAATCTTTTGTCAGTCGTTTTGTATAAAAACAGCCAGAAACGTTCGCGGAATAAGTGATCAAGCGACTCGATAAATAACTACGAATGACGCGCACTGCGTCTGCGGGTGCTCTCTTGACGACAAGAGCTTCAATTATTGATGGCCACCATACGTTATTAAACGCTCCGGAAATGTCTATAAAAATGCAGAGTCTATACTTAGAGACATACTTTTGTCATTAATTTACGAATGGCGTCTGTCGTCGATTTGCCAGAAACAAAGCCGTACTGAGTAGAATGGAAAAGTCGTTGTGGAGGGATACTGTCATGTAATTTCTTTAACAACACACGTTCGAAAAGATTACCTAGTTCTGAAAGTCGCGTTATCGGACGGTACAAATTAGTGCTGGCAAGATTCTTCTTACCAGACTTGAGAATCGTGATTAGCCTTCCAGTTTTCCAACTGTTTTGAAAATACCCGCATTGAACACAAGAATGAAATAGGTCAATGAACGTAGAAAAGACGGAATCTTGTACGACTGTTCTTAGAACGTTACAGTGTACTCCGTCGGGTCCAGGAGCTTTATTCTTGGTAATTCTGCTAGCCACCGACGCTGTTCTTTTTTGTAACCATCCAGTCTGGTCAGGATTGAATATTTGCAAAAGATCGGGATATAATTCGGGCTTGGTAAGCATCGTCGTTCGTCGGATCGTCGTCTGGGAAAAAAGAATTAACAATTGACTTAATTGTGTCTTGCTCTGTGAGAGTGTATCTGTCACCGTCACGGACGTTAGAGCATGGTTGGATAGCCAGGAACTTTTGTGAGGAAATTCCATAAACTAATCCCCACGGACTTGCTGTCAAATTTTTCTTAACAAACCTTTGCTATGAGCTAAATTTTGCATTCTTCACTGCCAGTTTGTACCGGTGAAGCGCGGTCTTATACGAATGTAGCCATTGAGTTTTTAGCTCTGCTCGGGCTTTTTGTGTTTGCTTGCTTAAGCAACGTACGACTCGCTTTAACCTATTTAGTTTTAGACTCCACTACGGTACACTAGCTCTAGAATTCAAGCGAACTCGGTTTAAGCTATTTCGGCTAGAGAAGAAGAGCGCTGACCTCTTTGTTTAGCTTGATAGGATCTATGTGTTTTACATTTAGGATACGCTTAAGGATTAGAACCGGTTAAGGGTTTTCGGCGGTTAAATCAAAACGTATAAGTTGGTGGTCACTTTTAATCACCTTAGGGATTACTTCCCAGCTACAAATTTTCTTGCCAAAACTTGCGATGTTAAAGTGACATCAATGTTTGAAGAACCTTGGTGACTAACAAAGGTGAAAGGTTGGTTTGGCTCATTTGCAACACATAAGTCACGTTTACCTACGAAGTTCTCTACTCTTCTGCCTCGTTCGTCAGTAAGCAAGGAGTGACAAAGCGGCAATTTAGAATTAAAGTTACCTGCCATAATAATTGAGACGCTTCTTAGTTCGTCCAAAACTCCGTCTAGATGTTGTAGATGAATGCAAACATCCTCGCTTGCTGGCCAATATACGCCAACGACACCCAAGAAGGTGTTTCCAACTGTATCATGGATACGGCAGTGCAGTCTTTAGTTAGATGACTGAAGGTAACTACTCTAACGGGCTGTGCGCTATTGAAAACAATAAAAGTGGATGCGATGATCCTGTTGAAGGGCAACGCCGCTCCAGCGAGCCTATACCCTGCACCAGAACGATACACATAGGGCTCTGGAGTCAGTAAAATGTCAATGTCGTTGTCGGAGGAGAAGCCCATGACTTCCAAGGTTGCAGCATGAGAATGCTGAAGATTCACTTGTGCAATCCTAAGAGTCAGAAGAGCGTTCTCACTGTCTATAAGCGGTGTTAGCAATCTTGGCGTCAAGCCTCTTTAAGTACTTCGGGCAGTTATTGGAATATGCCTTGTGTTTTACCACCTTTTCAGCACAAATACCGCATTGAATTTCGCTTTTACATTCACCTTATTGGTGACCGAACTTTTGGCATTTATAGCACCTTATGATGCGTACATGGTCATTAACCCTGCATGAGTTCCATGCAACGTAAACACGACGACTAACCATGAGGTACTTTCTTACTTCCGGAGTTAGTTCAGTTATCTAATTGCAATTGGATTTATCTCTGGGCCCAAATTTGAATAGCACTTTCAGGTGTGGCGACATCAAAGTTTTGCTCAAGGATCGCCTCCTTTACTTGCTAGAGGGAGAAGTTGGTACGAACATCCGTGATAGAGATCTTAGAAAAAATATCCGCTGGGACCTTGGAAATGTCGGTCTTTTCGGACTCCAAGCGAACGGAATTTCGTCGCATTTTCGTCACTAGGTCTAATCTTAGACCGAGCGTGGTAGATTAAGAACTGTCATAAGCATTTTTTTAGTCTTGTCAAATGTCTTCATGTTAGAGTCGGGCTTGGAAACTATCACAACTGTGGATCTTGGGACTAGCGCGGCGGATTTGCCGGAAGATATCTTTACTCTGTCTGCTACTCTGCTAGACCGAGCTACTTGAGCGTAAAAAACAGAACCAGTTGTTACGAAAAAATCAGGTTCGTTGAATTGGACCGCCACGAATAAATTGTTACGCTGGTCTTTTTGTAACAAAACAAAACAACGGCTAGCACAGCTTCTTCGGAGAGGGATCGCAGGCTTTGCTATGTGAAATTATAACATAAATCTAAAAAAAAAAGCGCCAAGACATTGAAAGATTAAGTTAGGGAGATACTGTCTAACTCTACCCGTAGCTGGAAAAGAATAAATAACACAGAATATATATTTATTTTGTCACAGAAGATTTATTTATTTATTCGTGTCAGAAGCATCGAAAAAAGGGTAAAATTATATATAATATATAAAGTATATGGAACAATACAACATACAAAATATATACACATACAAATATCACACATGTTTGGACCAGTAATTGGCCACGTCGAGCGCATTTGGTGTTGCGTTTACAGAAGATGAAGAAAGTATAAAAAGGTAAGTTTTCGCCAATATTTATACGTGGGTCGAATGAATTATAAGTTGCGCCGAATAGTGAGCAACACACCGTACAACAAGCTGACCCCTGTCGGTCTAAACTTTTACATAAACATAATCGTCTGAATTTATATTTGCAAATCTTAAAAATTATAGACAAACAAACAGTTTAAGCCTTTGAGACTCAACGCGCACTGCTTATGAGTTCGTGAAGCACAAAAATGTTATTAATTGTATTAACTTAAGATGCACGTACGGTCATAAACGACATGACCACCGAAGTACAAATCGAAGAAAAAAATTGAGATAGTAATACTCACAGTTAGGTGTTATCCAGTAGACATTAGCTAATCTCCGTACTTGAGTTACCTAAAAAGTATTATTAAACCCAATCTAAACGAGCATATAAATGTTAACACATATAAAAGTTCTTCTTAGCATCCAATCATTTAAGAACGCAAATGCGCAGCGTTTCCCTTCCACTGAACAGTATAAATTTCCCCAGTGTTTGTCGTAGTTAATCTTTACAAGAGGGATAATCCAGCAGGTTTTCCAACGAGGCCACGTGCTAGTTATCTTTGGTGATAACGGTAAACATTTGGTGGGTACCAATATCCGTTACAGACAATTAGCAGTCAAATTAAACCCCCAATAAAGACTAATGTATACCACTCACCCCGTTTGAACCTTACACATGCGATTGCATATATGCGTGAAGGAATCTAAAGGTGAAGGTTGTCTCAGGCGTAAAAGTACAGAACTCGTAGATGGCCTTGCAGGAAGCGAAGGAAAAGTGCTGTCTAAAATTTGACCGTCTCGGCGAAAGAGTAGGGTAATTCTGACAAATTTTATACTTAAAAAGAAATTTTTATACTCGCGAATTGAACTACTAATTTTTAACATAACAAATTCCCCTCCAGCAACATAAAGCCCTGGGAAATGGACACTAGTTAAAGTCAAGAACAGAAATTTAGTCATACGCCAAGGGCAGAATCCTAAAATCCAAAACCAACCCAAATACAATAACACTCAACCCAAAAAGAAACGTAGATGAAAGAGGTTTTCCCAATTTGCTAAGCATCACCAATCAGATGTGTTCAAAAGTCGCATATAGCGGAATGATACTTCAAAGAACCAAAAACTCCACCAACAGAAGAGAAGTATCAGAACAGGTACTCGTTGAAAGTCGACATCAGTCGTTTCGCTATAAAGCAAGAGAACAATGCAGTCCCAAAGACCTCACTGACAGACAATACTAAGCAAACCAAAAGAAAAAAGAAGAAATACAGGAAAAAAAGAAGTTGACCACGATCAAAGACAACGCCCTAAAATCCTTTGAAACCTTAACCCACGAATCCCAATACCGCCTTAAATATAAATCCCTCTAGGAAAAGGACAAAGATACTATAGGAAAATGGAAAAGGAACGGTATCCCCAATCACGAGACTAGGAAACAACCCAGAAGTCCTATTGCAGCCCAAGGTTTCCTCGTTGAAGTGCCGGACGATTGTGTGGCGTCGAAATTTTAACCACATAATTTTGCTCTAAAATCCAAAATAAAAAGGTCTACAACCCGCAATTGCTCGACTGTAGCGGGAAGCGGTGCCTGCTGTACAACCATAACATCCTATGCGCCGGTTAAGAAGAATTGGTCACCCCTGCCAAGCTCTATCAAATCCGCCATACGGCTCCCGAAATGTATTTTGCCTGGTCCAGAGCTTAAGGCTACTGGGTCAGAGACAACCAACCTTCCCGAACGCATAGCCGTCAGGTTCCCACAACAGGCGCTCCCCCACTCATGAAGACAGATCGAAAGAAGAGAAAGGAAGACAGGAAGACAGAAGGAGAAAAGGTAGTACGATGGTGTAGTACGGCTTGACTACCTCTCCCTACATAGCCGACCCCGAGTGACCTAACCTACTGCCCAACCAACCGCCCAAATGCATTAAGAAACAAAGAGACCAAAAAACCGAAACAATGCATAATGTAGAGAACTCACTCACACTAGACTTAGATAGAAATATAGTGCTGTACAGTCGTCGAAAGACGGTATGATATTCTTCCCAAAAATAGAACTAAACCCAAAATAATAAAAACCCACTACAGGTAGCCCTTATTAGGCGAACTAACTAAAAGTTCCTAACCTACTAAATCCCAAAAAAAATAAATCAAACTTATGAGAGGTCTGACAAAGACTACTCAGCACCAAACTAAAACCAACGAAGGAATATCATTAATAAAGAATCTGGTTACAGTCGACAAAGTCGTATTAATCTGAGTAAAGAAATGAACCAGCAGTCCGATCAGTAACTAAACCCCACGCCAAAGACTAGAGTGACCACAAAACCTAGTTCTCCACTATGAATGTACGTTAACCTAATAAACACTAACACAGACGCACATTACATTTGCCTAACGTTAATTGTAGAATCCAAAAGAACCAAAAAAAGTAACCCAAATCTAAAGCAAAGTGATTCACCCAGAGAAGCAACAGATAACCTAGAACGTAGCTTACGTCGTTTACGCCGACGAGGATATAATAACGACACGTTCACCGACCGACGGTTTACCTGGTGTGGAGTCTCATTCGAATCAGAATCCTGTTACGTGCATGAATTTATATAATGCACTACCCTGTATATTGGTTTAATTAAAAATTACTTTTCTATTTCTCGACGCCATCTATCGGGCTCGTTGGTCTCTTCGTATGGAGAAGACGATGGACTGTCATTTTGACTTTAACATCGTTCACGATATAACATATGTCTGCGTGAATTAAAAATTGTTTTCTTAAAACATCCACGTGTTGTGACACGATGGGTAATAAAAGTATTCTTAATTAACTAATTTAATCCACGCAGGGTAAGTGGCTTTTATTCTTTTTTTTGATTAAAGGTAACTTTTATGTCTTTTCGTTAGCGCCACGTGCTACTTCCTACATATCTACAAGGGAAAATTATAATCGGAAGCTGTAGACCTAAGAATGCGGAGACAATTTTCACCGTTAATTATTTCTTCTTCTTGTTCGGAAGAACCTAAGTACCGGACACGACTGAATTTCTCTTCGGAGGCAATAAATTAATACCATCGTAGACGAAAAGACGTTGTAACAGCATACGATAAGTTTCGGTTCTATTATTTTCTTTTAAACGTTTCTTTTACCTGTTGTAGTTTGTGAGTCGCCAGGTAGACACGATTATTTTCAGAAAGTTTAATTACAGGAAGCCAGTAGGAAAACGTTTTCTGAAGGTACACTTGAATCTTGATAAGTCAATTTTTGATTGTAATTATTCGTTGTCGCTACGGTGCTACTCATGAATCATCATATTTACTAATCGTGTCGAAACTTTCGAATTGATTTGCGTCTTATGATTATTACTCAATTAGTTTAAGTGATTTACTATCGCATGCTGATTACGTCAACTGTCAATTATTATCATTATTAATGTAATTTACTTACTAAGATTTTTTATATGTTCTGATGGTTACACTTTTGTTTTACGTGTAGTGTAAGTTGCCGATACTTCTGATATTTTAGTACCTGCTTATATTTGTACTTGGACTAAATTTAATCACTGTGATGCTATCAACTTATCTCATAATTGTTATTGATTCAAATTTTAATCAATTCATCATTCTAAAGTAATTAAAATGCAATTGTTGTTAACGATTTAGTTTCTTTCTTTGTTTCCTCCAGCTTTACGAACCTTAACAATTTTGTACAAGCTTCGAGCCTCCTGTGCTGATCTAGCAGGAGCTATTTCTGCAAAGAACAACAGATCTGGCGCCCTTTAAAATAAAGTCACTTGAACCTCCTCTCTCTTTGACAGGTATGGTTTCAATCCCACAGTGAGTTGGCCGTGCAGGTTCGGAAATTACTAAAAGCTTGTAGCAAATTTTGGCGCTCAACGTAGGGCTCGAACCCACGACCCTGATTTTAAGAGTCTCATGCTATGCCTTCGCATAGAAATTCTGCCCTTATATCGCAGCGTTCTTAGGTCTACAGTTTCCGATTATAATTTTCCCTTGTAGATTTTAAACTCAGACAAGAACACCCATGTTTAGGAAGTAGCACATGGCGCTAACGAAAAGACATAAAAATTACCTTTAATCAAAAAAAAGAATAAAAACCACTTACCCTGCGTGGATTAAATTAGTTAATTAAGAATACTTTTATTACCCATCGTGTCACAACACGTGGATGTTTTAAGAAAACGATTTTTAATTCACGCAAACATATGTTATATCGTGAACAATGTTAAAGTCAAAATGACAGTCCATCGTCTTCTCCATACGAAGAGACCAACGAGCCCGATAGATGGCGTCGAGAAATAGAAAAGTCATTTTTAATTAAACCAATATACCGGGTAGAAGAGCTTTGATCTGGTTTAAGATCCTTGGCATGCCAGATACCCACCGATTGTCCAGTAGTGGTGACCAACTCATACGTCCAAGGAGATTTAATCGTTTTAATAATATAAGGTCCCAGGAACTTAGGTCCTAACTTGGCATTAAAATGCCTAGTGGCGTCAGAAAGCGTATAGTTACGTCGCCATACCGAATCCCCAATTTTATATCGCAGATGTCGACGGTGAAGATTATATCTGTTTTGCATTTTTGTATACGCTTTAGAAAGTTGTTTCAAAATATGCGTGATTTGTCGGATGGCTGGTAATGACAACTTGTCAGTCACCGTTTGTACGCCAACAATCGCGAAAGCAAAGTTTGGAGTGACGTACCGAATGACTACTCTCTTGCACACTGTGTTGTCCAAGACTTGGGCATGTCCAGAAGGATTGCTGTAGTATTTAAGAAAAAGTTTGGACGCTTGGATGAACTTCGACAGCGATCTACATTAGAAAGAGTTTTGAAGATTCAAGATTAACAACAGTCCATCTACTATTTAGCTACCAAGAAGTTGTTTAATCAGAAACCCGAATACAGAAAATTATGGAACGCCTTGCTGAACCTGAGAGACCACGTCATGCGAAACAACATCACGAAACTAGCGGTTCATAAGCTTGACTGCGTTTTAGATCAACTGGATTGGAAGATGGAAGAAGTCATATTCCGGAGTACACAAGCTTAAGTGTTGGTTTGCTGCTATAACTTGAGAAACACGACCGTAGACTGTTATTTCTATCAACAAGGACGATGCAGAAACAGACAGAATGACCTCTTTTACAGATGCCATGAATTTGAACCTATTCTGGGACAAAACGGATCTAAGAAAGAGGCAGAGTTACGTTGTGTTTCCAAAAAGTGTTCGGTTTGTTGTTGTTTTAGTTTTTAATTAATTCATATGAATTTAGTTATTTTAATTTACAATTCATTTTACTTCGTTTAATTATTTGTTAACTGTTGTTTCTAATAAACGATTTTGAATTAATGTTGCAATATAGGTACTACAATTTGTATCTAAAGATAATGTAATATAATATAGAATCTAGTACTCGCGTTACAATTGTCGTCATTGTAACACTCGTTTTACAGTATACTATTACTACCGATATTAATTCACCTGTCATAAGTCGATCTAAACAATTTTGTAAACTTGTTTTTAGCCTTAGTTTAACGGAAGTTTTGCGCACTTCATCATTTCGCCAGACATTCGAGAACGAATTATTATCTGTAAACTAAAACGACCCGCCCTTCAGCCATAAAAACCGTTTTTAATGACTCATAAATTTCCCATAAGAAAAACATTCGAAAACAATGCACTACCAGTTTGAAAACGCTATACAGAAACCTGTAATATCGGCACTTTGCGTTTATACGCGAAAAACCGAATTAAAAGCAAAATTGTTGCTTTTCGAACGTTTATGCAAATTGAATTGGGCACATAAATTGTCGAAGTTAATCAATTTCAACCCTGATTGCGTCAGTAGTTTTAATTATGCTAGTGTTTTACTGCGCCGTCTCTCGTTCGAAGATAATTCAATCTCCTCTATTTTTCCCCGAGATCTGAGTTTTGTTTGTCGTAGACGCGTTTTATAAATAGTGTCTCTAAATAGAGTTAACATGAATTTAGTACACGCGCGTGTTTATTATTGATAATTATGAAATGTGGTTGGATACGTGATGATTTTCACCTTTTCATTTATTTTTGTTTGGCGAGAGCAACTTTGGGAATTTGCATTTTCGACGGTAAAATCGAGTCGGGCAGCGAAAAATTGGCCGCGGATTATAACTCGTACGCTCCTAAAATTTTTAATAAGTCTTATGTAAACGAATGTGGCTGTGATAACGATTTTATTTGCATAAGAAAATGCTGTGATGTTAATTATATAGAAATAAATAAAACTTGCACTTTGAACAAAACGCTTAAAATGGATTTGCCGGTTTTTCAGTACGGTAACGTCGAGCTCGAAGACGATTTAATTAGCGTGCGATTTATATCGGGCATTAACCAATGCATCCTCGACGACAACATGTTTTACGAAGCACTTCGCGACGAATTCTACGTGCAAAGAGACGGAAGAATTTGGCTACCGGCTATGAACACGTATTTCGGACAGGAACACTATTGTTTAGACTACAATAGCGAAAATACCATAGTCGCAATAATTTGCATACTGTCTTTCGACATCCAAGGCTTGCTTATTTCGGAGAGGTTAACAGTAGTGGGTAAGTTTTTCAAAATAAGTCGGACGACTACGTGGCACCATCGATTTTCTCACACTATAACTTACATTTTTCCTCAAACTTAAGTAATTGGAAATATTACGCGTTTTTTTTTGCTGACTGTCAGATAGTAATAAAGTCAAAAAATCAATAGTGCCTGTCCTATATTTTGCGCCATTAACATAGTTTCGCTTCAAGGTTACTAAAGCTTTTGTCCGCGTTTTAAAATGCTCGAATTGTAGCAAATACAATTTTCAAAAAGTTACCATATACGGGCACCGTCTTGTTTTAATTAGCGTCCAGACTTTTTCAAAAAAATTAATTAGAAAATGCGTTTGTTTAGGTGCGTCAAAAGTGTGACATTTCATTGCTTGTGTTCTGTCGTTTGATCAATCTTTTAATTTGATATTCAGACACTGACTCATTTTGTAAATTTGTCTGATTCATCTTTTCTAGTTACAAAAGCCGATTGTATCTAATACACTGTTTAAAAACTCACTTTTCTTTGCGGTTTCTATCGTAGGCACCAGGCCCGCGCCTAGCACTTTCGGCGCTTTTGTGCAAAATTAAAATAACGCCCCAAATTTATATTATGTTCATTATTATCCACTATTGAAAAATAACATTGGTCTGCAAAAAAATATTTTTTATCGAGCTCTTACACTATTCCGGGTGATTCTTATGTAAAATGACGTCCTAAATCCAAATATGTCTTCCGTTTTCTTCCATCACCCACCATTTTAGAGGGAGCCCCAAATCTCTAATTTTACCACTTTTCGATAAATTAATTATAATTTATTTATCGAACGATAATTATTATAATAATAAATATATGGACATGAATTTGATTTAAATGGGAAAAAGAACTATTTTAGCTATAAACAGTAATAAATAAAAAGATATTCATCGTTACTTGGTGCTTGCTTTGCTTTTATACCCTGAGGTACAGCTCTCTCGTTTCAAAAACCAGCAGTACTCCGCCAACATGCTTGCATTCCACTTCCCTGAAAATCTCTTCTCCAGCTTAGCGATATCTTGATGGAACCGTTCCCCGTGTTCATCCGAGACTGCTCCTAAATTTTCAGGGAAAAAGTCCAGATGCGAGTAAAGGAAGTGAACTTTAAGAGACATGTTACATCCTATGTCCTTGTACGCTAAAAGCAGTACCTCGACGTGAGCGACATAATCTTTACTTTTGTGGTTACCCAGGAAGTTCTTACAAACGTTTTGAAATGCAAGCCAAGCTCGTTTTTCTTTTCGATTTAGGTGTTCAATAAACGTCGAATCTTGGAAGAGTTGTCTAATCTGGGGACCAACAAAAACGCCTTCTTTCATTTTAGCTTCGCTAAGACGAGGAAATTTCGTTTTGAAAAATTGAAATGCGCCACTTGTCTTGTCCACTGTTTTCACAAACTGCTTGATCAATCCAAGTTTGATGTGTAAAGGTGGTAAGCAAATATTTTCCTTTGGAACCAAAGGATTCTGGGCGACATTTTTCTGACCAGGAATAAGATTTTCTTGCAGAGGTCAGTCCCGTACGATGTAATGTTTATCTCGGGCTCCCATTCACAAAGGAAGCAGCAATATTTTGTGAATCTTGATTGCAGGCCCGTGAGTAGAGCAACAACTTTTAAGTCAGCGCAAAGTTTCCACTTATAATCATGATAACTAATTTTATCAAGGATTCTGAAGATGTTTTCGTACGTTTCCTTCATATCAACAGAGTATGCAACTGGAACTGATGGGAAGTCATTCCCATTTGCCAACAGGACAACTTTTAAGCTTGTTTTTGATGAGTCTATCAACAGTCTCTATTTGTGTGGGTCACATGGCATCTGTAGCTCTGTCATCAATAAATTTGCATTAGGACAGAACACTAAACCTTTATGTTCTGAGAAAAGACATTTCAGGGTTGCTTGTCTGGTCCTGTAAGAAGATTTTTTTACTCCCTTTTCTAAGCGATTCCACTGTTGAAGTCGCGATCCTAGGAGCTGAGATTTAGTTTTGAGTAACTTCAAATCCCTGACAAGATCATTTAATTCCGATTGAGTGAGGTGTGGTTGCCGAATAACTAAATCTGCGGAATACTTTTCATCATCATTGAACGTATCATTCGAAGCCCCAGGTCGTGGCTCAGAGTCTTTTAAATCAATTTCCGGCTCTAGAGTATAAGTGTTTGGGGGCTCTGGGATTGGCAAAGTATCGTTATGAGGAACAGATCTTAGAGCTGACGGAATATTGGGATACTGAATTGTATGCTTACTTTTGCTCGAAAACCCGACGGTGGAAGTCATACAAAAGTAACAATCTGTAAGATGACAGCGAGGTTCACGCCAAACCATGGGCACAGCAAATGGCATTGATTTACGGGTACCTTTGAGCCATTTGGTCAAACTACTGTAACAAGTAGTACAGTAAACTGATGGAGCCCAAGTCTTGTCCTGGTCGCCAACTTGACAATCAAAGTACAATTTATGATGTTTTAACAAGCGGAGAAAGGGGTTTTCGTTGCGTTTTTAAAGTTAATTCCCCGCAGACATAGCAGAAGCTATCGGGATGATTTTTACACTCGCGTGGCATAATTAAACAGTAAATCAACGCCCGACATTAACCACTAATCACACTTAGTCACTTGAAAAAATCCGGAGTAAAAGTAGTTTTACTCTTTTACACAAATGAACAAAAATGAACACAAAATCCAGCACGTCAGTACGTTTAAAACGTCGACACGTTAACTCTGTAACAGCTATAGATGTACTAATCGAAACAGTTAAGCAAACAATGTAATATACTATAATGAGAAGAGTGATGCAAGTTCATGCCTGTCGAAAATTTCTGTTCAAACCTGCATGTGGTATTGAGATCGCCAGCGTCGTGCAGTAAATCTTCCTAACTGTTTATTAATATTTTTTTACTGTTCTTATATATTTGTATTTTATTGTTGTTTCTAGATACATTTTATAGCAAAAATTTTGCCATATACTTTTGTATAAATTTTATCACCTGCTTTGGGGTGTTTAACAGCTATAAGTTAAAATTCTAAAAAAAATGCAAAAAATAAAATAAAAACGCCTCCCCCCCCCTAAAATAGGTGGGTGATGGGTAAAAACGGAGCTCATTTTTGGATTCAGGAAGACATTTTACATAACAATCGTCAAGAATGGTATCAGGGCCGATTTTCATGCAAACCAGTGATAATTTAAAAAAGTATTTTCATAAATTTATTTTCATTTTTATATTTTACAAGTACAAGCAATAAGCCATACAAATATTTTTTCATTGAGGTACATAACATAATTATAAACTTATAGAAAACAGAAATATATTCTAACAGTATTACAACTCAAAATTTTTCTATTTTAGTCTTAAATGTAATATAACACTGCCGTCTTCGAATTACTGAAAATAACTGACCTCGGATTTATTTGCACAGTATTTATAAATTTTGGCAAAACGTTCCCGTATGTTCCGCATTCTTCGGTGAACGTTCTAGAAAACCTCACGAAGTTGAGAATACCTTCTGGAACGTTTCTTTGTCTCCTTCTTAGGACTGTTCTGTCCCAGAACAGGAGACTGGATGCGACACCGGTAAAAAGGATCGTGGCGATAGCCGCAGCTTTTTCTATTTCGGCAACTTCCTTGACCATAAAAGTAACATTCAATAGACTTTTCCTGACCCGATATTCTTCTTGGTTGGTAACTACAGACCAACACTTGAACGCCTGTTCCTCGGAAGATGCCCTCCAACATGTTTCGAACTGTCCTCCAATTCAGTTGATCTCAGCCACAACCAAGCTTTAGTACTGCCAATTTTTTAACATGGTGGAACTCAATTTCTTTCTAGAGATTCCATAATGTTAGCCACAGATTTTTGTATAGCGGCTTGGTACGTGAGTATTTCTTGGTGACCAAATAGAAAACGAAGCGTCTGTCACCACTTAGTCCTAAAACTTTTCCGACTGCCGGTTGCTGTCTTTGTAATTCATTTAGCTGCCCAAACTTCTTTTTATACACGATTGCAACCCCTCTGGACATGTCAAGATCCTCGCTCACGCAATGCGCGATGGCGTAATCTTTTTGTGTCTGGAAGAGGTCTTGTTGTTCCTCAGTGGTAACCCCGAACCTAGCTTTTCCAGAACCTCCGTATAAGTTCATAAACTTTTCGAACTCCATTTCTTCGATGTGATTTCTGGTTCTGCTGCTTACTACTCTGGTTCAGACCTGAACTTGCGTATTGTGGTTATCGCCAGCAAACGGGGCTAGACGATCGACGTGGACCACTTTTAGCTTGCTTTTGGGAGGTTTTCGGATGCGATATATGACTTCATTAATACGCTGCATGACTTCATAGGGGCCCTCCCATTGCCTTTGCAGCTTCGATGAAAAACTACGTCTGCTTTGAGGATTATACAACCAGACCATATCGCCAGGTTGAAACCCACCATTTTGCGCCTTGACGTCATATCTAGTCTTCATCCTGTCGCTGGCAATTTGTGTGTTTTTACGGACCATTTCACATACTTCGTCTAGCGTCTTGGTCAGCTTGCTGACGTAATTTTCTCCAGCAACTTTTTCTTCTAAATTGGAGGTCGCATGGCAATCGTGTTTTGCGACCGAGCCTCACACAGGATGGTGTTTGGCCTGTGCTTTCGTAAAAGGATGATTGATATGCCATTAAGGAAAGGTGTAAGTACTGATCCCAGTCTTTTTGGTGGTAGGACACTACTTTGGCTGAGTACTTGCTCATTCTTCGATTCATCCGCTCAATCATGCCATCAGATTGAAGATGGAGAGGCGTCGTCCTAGTTTTCTTAATTCCCAACAGTCAGAAAACTTCTTGAAACAGCCCAGACTCAAAATTGCGACCTTGATCGGAGTGTAATTCCAACGGAACTCCAAACCGACAGAAAAACCCTTTTACTAATACGTCTGCGACTGTAACTGCTTCTTGATTAGGTATGGCGTAAGCTTTCGTCCATTTCGTGAAATAATCCATCGCCACCAGGATGTATTTATTTCCCGAATCGGATTTTGGGAACGGCCCTGCGATGTCAATCGCTACTTTTTCCAAAGGGCTTCTTACGCTGTATTGCTTCATGGGTGCTTTGCGCTTTCTCGTTGGACCATTCCCTAATGCGCAGACCGTGCATTTACGGCACATTTTAAAGACGTCCTCTTTGCAGTTCACCCAGTAGAATCGTTTTCGAACTTTCCTCAATGTGTTCTTAATGTCAAAGTGTCCTTCTGATGTACCATCCTGGAGATGCTTCCACACTTTTGACACCCGGCTCTTTAGCACTACCAACTGTATTCTGTTTCCCGTGCCCTTGACACTTTCTAAGGTTCGCTTAAGAAGACCGTCTTCTACTATCAAAGAGTCTCACTGCGCCCAGTACGCTTTGAAGTTTTTGCCTAAAGCACTCAGTACCTCTCAGGTTGGTCGTCGGCCGTTTTCTTTCCAGTCCAGGAGTAGTCTTATTTCAGGGTCGTTTTCTTGTTCGCGACGCAACTGTCCCGGTTACTACTTATCTTCAACCATAGCAGTTCTCTGGAGGCATTCATCTTTTTTTCTAATCGCGAACAATCGCTGCAGTCCGCCGGACATGGTCTTCTTGACAAGGCATCAGCGTTCCGATGACTGCTTCCGGCACGGTGTTCTGTGTCATAGTCATACTCTTAAAGTCTCTCGATACATCTTGCCACTTATCCTTCCGGGTTACGAAACTGCATTAACCATTTTAAAGCGGCGTGGTCTGTTCTCAGTAAAAATTTTCGTTCATACAAATATTTGTAGAAATGTTCAATAGACTTGACGACTGCTAACAGCTTCCTCCCAGTCACGCAATAATTCTTTTCTGGCCTAGACAAGACCTTATTAAAATACGCGATAACTTTTTCTTGTCCATCTTGAACCTGCGAAAGGACCGCGCCTATGGCCAGATTACTTGCGTCGGTATTCGAAACAAAACAATTACTGGAAATAACTGACCTCGGATGTGTTTGCACAGTATTTATACATTTTGGCAAAACGTTCCCGCATCCTTCGGTGAACGTTCTAGAAAACCTCGCGAAGGCTTTCGTTGCAAATAACTTCTGGAACGCACAAGAAATAAATAAAATATTTAAAACATTCAAAATACTCGTTTATATATCACCGGACGAAACTGATCGACAAATAAAAACAAAATAATGCAACACGTCACCTTTTAATGGATAATATTCAGGTATTGTTATTAATATTTTAGTTAAGTAAATTGAGCTTTCCGTGCTTTAATTTTTGCAAATTGTTTAGTTAAATCTTCGGTGTCTAATCCTTTCAGCTGGTCCGTTTCTCTTGAAATGATAGCAATATTACTTAGTCGGTTTTGTCCCATTGTCGATCTTAAATAATTTTTTATTATTTTGAGTTTTGAAAAAGATCGCTCTGCGGTAGCAACAAAAACCGGCATTGATAATAAAATACGAAGTATTATGCTCGTATTAGAAAAAGAATCCACTAAGTTGTTGATTGTTATATAATTTAAAGTTTCTTCTGGAGACGTAATAACTTGTTCATCAAAATTTTGTAAATATTGCAATTCTTTACTTGTGTTCCACGGCAGTTATGTCTCGTGCATTGCAAGTTTTGTCGTTTAATAAATTTTCAACTTTTTGACATACCTAATTCTAATTGTTCGTTTTCGGAATAGTTTTTAAATTTATCAATATTCTACAAAAACGCAAAATTATTAGAGTAAGAAGAAAATAATTGGAATCTCTCATCCACTGATGTTATGATTACACCTAGCTAGAGCATTAAAAAAACAATCAATTTTGAATTTTAAAGTTTCTTCGTGGATCGGTTCATCCTCACATTCATAATCAAAATGTTTTTTTTTATTTTTCACGGTCTTAGACCTCTTTGTTTTTTTGAAGTTAGGTTCTGTTGTGTCTTCTCAACAATAAGACAATAATAATTTAAAAGAACTTTAATTAATTCAGAACATTGACATTTCGTAACTAACCAAACCTGGCACACACTGTTGCCAACTCCGACATCTCCCTTTCTTGGAAATAGACATGAAACATAAACATTTACATTACATAATCCTTAAATCTAGTAGGTAATTTAACAACACGACCACTGTGTGTGATTCTATGATTATCATTGTTATGATTATTTTTAATCAAATTACTATTACTATCAGTAGTGTCATCAGAAGAACAATTCTTGATCTGAGCTTGATCATAATCATCTGGATCACTTGAATTATCACTGGTCTGCATGAAAATCGGCCCTGATACCATTCTTGATGATTCTTATGTAAAATGACCTCTTGAATCCAAAAATGAGCTCCGTTTTTACGCATCACCCATACATTTTGGGGGGACCCTATTTTTATTTTATTTTTTGCATTTTATTTTAGAATTTTAACTTATAGCCGTTAAACATCCCAAAGCAGGTAATAAAATTTATACCAAAGTATATGGCAAAAGTTTTGCTATAAAATGTATATAGAAACAACAATAAAATACAAATATATAAGAACAGTAAAAAAATATCAATAAACAGTTAGGCAGATTCACTGCACGACGCTGGCGATCTCAATACCACATGCAGGATTGAACATGAATTTTCGACAGGCTTAAACTCTGATTACTCTTTTCATTATAGTATATTACATTGTTTGCTTAACTGCTTCGATCAGTACATCTATAGCTGTTGCAGAGTTAACTTGTCGACGTTTTAAACGTGCTGGATTTTGTGTTCATTTTTGTTCATTTGTGTAAAACAGTAAAACTACTTTTACTCCGGATTTTTTCAAGTGACTAAGTGTGATTTGTGGTTAATGTCGGGCGTTGAATTACTGTTTAATTATGCCACGCGAGTGTAAAAATCATCCCGATAGCTTCTGCTATGTCTGCGGGGAATTAACTTTAAAAGCGCAACGAAAACCCCTTTCTCCGCTTGTTAAAACAGCTTATAAATTGTACTTTGATTGTCAAATTGGCGACCAGGACAAGACTTGGGCTCCATCAGTTTGCCGTACGACTTGTTACAGTAGTTTGACCAAATGGCTCAAAGGTACCCGTAAATCAATGCCATTTGCTGTGCCCATGGTTTGGCGTGAACTTCGCTGTCATCTTACAGATTGTTACTTTTGTATGACTTCCACCGTCGGGTTTTCGAGCAAAAGTAAGCATACAATTCAGTATCCCAATATTCCGTCAGCTCTAAGACCTATTCCTCATAACGATACTTTGCCAATCCCAGAGCCCCCAAACACTTATACTCTAGAGCCGGAAATTGATTTAAAAGACTCTGAACCACAACCTGGGGCTTCGAATGATACGTTCAATGATGATGAAGAGTATTCCGCAGATTTAGTTTCTCGACAACCTCACCTCCTCACTCAATCGGAATTAAATGATCTTGTCAGGGATTTGCAGTTACCCAAGACTAAATCTCAGCTCCTAGGATCGCGACTTCAACAGTGGAATCTCTTAGAAAAGGAAGTAAAAATATAACCCTGAAATGTCTTTTCTCAGAAAATAAAGGTTTAGTGTTCTGCCCTAATGCAAATTTATTGATGACAGAGCTACAGATGCCATGTGACCCAGACAAATGGAGATTGTTTATAGACTCATCAAAAACAAGCTTAAAAGTTGTCCTGTTGGCAAATGAGAATGACTTCCCATCAGTTCCAGTTGCGTACTCTGTTGATATAAAGGAAACGTACGAAAACATCTTCAGAATCCTTGATAAAATTAGTTATCATGATTATAAGTGGAAACTTTGCGCTGGCTTAAAAGTTGTTGCTCTACTCACGGGCCTACAATCAGGATTCACAAAATATTGCTGCTTCCTTTGTGAATGGGATAGCCGAGCCCGAGATAAACATTACATCGTACGGGACTGGCCTCTGCGAGAAAATCTTATTCCTGGTCAGAAAAATGTCGCCCACAATCTTTGGTTCCGAAGGAAAATATTTACTTACCACTTTTACACATCAAACTTGGATTGATCAAGCAGTTTGTGAAAGCAGTGGACAAGACAGGCGGCGCATTTCAATTTTTGAAAACTAAATTTTCTCGTCTTAGCGAAGCTAAAATCAAAGAAGGCGTTTTTGTTAGTCCCCATATTAGACAACTCTTCCAAGATTCGACGTTTATTGAAAACCTAAATCGAAAAGAAAAACGAGCTTGGCTTGCATTTCAAAACGTTTGTAAGAACTTCCTGGGTAACCACAAAAGTGAAGATTATGTCGCTCACGTCGAGGAACAGCTTTTAGCGTACAAGGACATAGGATGTAACATATCTCTTAAAGTTCACTTGCTTTACTCGCATCTGGACTTTTTTCCTGAAAATTTAGGAGCAGTCTCGGATGAACACGGGAAACGGTTCCATCAAGACATCGCTAAGCTGGAGAAGAGATTTTCAGGGAAGTGGAATGAAAGCATGCACCAAGTAACGATGAATATATTTTTATTTATTACTGTTTATAGCTAAAATAGTTCTTTTTCACATTTAAATTAAATTCATGTCCATATATTTATTATTATAATAATAATTATAATTATTATTATCGTTCGATAAATAAATTATAATTAATTTATCGAAAAGTGGTAAAATTAGAGATTTGGGGCTCCCTCGAAAATGGTAGGTGATGGAAGAAAAGGGAAGACATACTTGGATTTAAGACGTCGTTTTACATAAGAATCACCCAGAATAGTGTCAGGGCTCGATAAAAAATATTTTTTTGCAGACCAGTGTTATCAATTTCAAATTTTGTATTGGTCGGTTTTAGCTGACTAAAATTTCTTCTAATAACATTACCCTTATTACTGATTAC
Organism: Aquatica leii; assembly: GCA_035610365.1. Taxonomy (NCBI): domain Eukaryota; kingdom Metazoa; phylum Arthropoda; class Insecta; order Coleoptera; family Lampyridae; genus Aquatica; species Aquatica leii. Next base: position 16,349,913 of record CM069438.1, read on the forward strand.
ATTGAAAGTTCTAGGAGTACAGTGTTTATCAATTAATTTCCCCTTTTCCCAAAATTTGTCTTTAATCAGTACATTATCGCCTGGTTTTAAATTTTGAGTGAAATTGTTCGCACTTTTGTCGTGATTACGTTTGAAATATTCCTGTTTAGCTACATGTTTATTATGAGCATTTTTAGGAATTACCGGCTTTAACAGTTTGGTGTGAATTGAAAGTTTAGTTCTAGTTAGTCTATTCATTAACATTTGGGTCGGCGATACACCAATACCCAAAACAGGAGTATTCCTAAATTCCAACAATGCCAGGTATTACTATGAGAACATTTCTTAAACATTTGCTTAGCAGTTTGAACCGCTCGTTACGCCTGGCCATTACTACGTGAATATTTACGAGAACTCGTACAAAATGGAAAATTCCAGTCTTTAGAGAAATTCATACCAAGAAAATGGCATGTTATCACAAATAATCATCTTTGGAATACCAAACGTTGCAAACAGTATTTTGAGATGTCTAATGGTCTCAGATGAAGTTTTGTTCTTTAACAAAACTATCTCAAGCCATAATTCCTTCGACTTGATTTCTGGTTCTGGTGCTAGTTGCTGGTTTGGACCTTAACTTGCGTAACGTGGTTATCTCCAGCAAACGGGGCTAGATGATCGGTGTAAACCACTTTTGGCTTGCCTTTGAGTGGTTTTCGCATGCGATATATAACGTTATTAATACGCTGCACGACTTCATAAAGGCCTTCCCATTACCTCTGCAGCTTCGGCGACAAGCCACGTCTTTGGGGATTATACAACCACACCATGTCGTCAGGTTGAAACCTATCATTTTATGCTTTGACGTCATATCTCGTCATCTTTCTGTCACTGGCAATTTGTATGTTTTTACGGACCTCCTCATATACTTTGTCTAACCTCTTGGATGCTGACGTAGTCTTCTCCAGCAATTTCTTCTTCCGTTTTTCGTCCAAATTGGAGGTCGCATGGCAGTCGTATTTCGCGACCGAGCATGACACAGGATGGTGTTGGTCTGTGCTTTCGTAAACAGATGATTGGTATTCTATTAGGAAAAAGTGTACGTACTAATCCCAGTCTTTTTGGTGTTAGGACACTACTTTGGGTAAGTATTTTCTCATTGTTCGATTCATCCGTTCAACTATGCTATTAAATTAGGAATGGATAGGCGTCGATCTAGTTTTTGCTTTGGTTTGAGTGTAATTCCAACGGAACTCCAAACTAACAGAAAAATTATTTCAATAATACCTTTGAGACTGTAGCTGATTGGGTATGGCGTCAATCGCTACTTTTTCTAAAGGGCTTTCCACGTTATACTGCTTCCTCGGTGTTTTGCGCTTCATCTCTGAACTATTTCCTGATGTACAGACCGTGCACTTACGGCACCATTTCATAACGTTTTCTTTGCAGTTCACCCAATAGGATGTTTCTTGCACTTTTTCCAATGTCTACTTCTACTACTGCATCAACACTTGTGACACCTTGTTCTTTGGTACTACCAACTGTAGTCTGTTTTCCGTGCTCTCGACATTCTAGGGATTGCTTCTACTATCAAACAGTCCCACTGCGCCTAGTGCGCTTTGATGTTTCTGCCTAAAGCACTTATTTATTCCCAGGTTGGTTGTCGGTCGTTTTCTTTCCAGTTCAAGAGTAGTCTTATTTCAGGATTGTTTTCTTGTTCACGACGCAACTGCTCAGGTTCCCACTCGTCATCAACCATAGCAGTTCTTCGAAGGCATTCAACTTTTTCTTTAAGTTGCTAACAATGACTGCAGTCGGCCGAACATGGTGTTCTGGGCATCCGCGTTCTGATTACTGTTTCCGGCACGGTGTTCTGTGTCATCGTCTCATTTGCTTGAAGTCTCTCGATCCATCTTGCCACTTGTCCTTTCGGATTACGAAAAATTTTTGTCTATACAAATATTTGAAAAAGTGCTCTATGGACTTCACGACTGCTGGCCTTTCTGGCCTGGTCAAAACTTTACTAAAATACGCGATGACTTTTTCTTGTTCATCTTGCACTTGCAAAAGTACCGCGCCTATGGCCAGATGGCTTGCGTCGGTATACAAAACAAATTTTTCCTCTTTTCTTGGAAATTTAAAATCGGCGAAGGTCTGTTTTAGTTGATGGAAAGCATTTTTGCAATCTTCATTCTATCAAATCCGAGTACAAATCGTGGTCTTGGTTAAAATTTTGGTCTTCTGGTTACCGTTATTGGATCTGAGTTGATATTCAAGATCCTTACTGGCATCGTGTTTTTTACTTATACTAGGTTCTAGGTCGCCTTCCATTGTTTAAATCTCGCGAATATAACCTTCCCGGAGATTTCCATCTAGGCGTACTATTAGCACACTTTTAGTCCTTGCAGGCAGAGTCCCGTGTTCACTTAATAGAACTCGCACGGCTGCCTTCTCTGACGAATGAAAACAAATTTCTTCATTATCGATTTTCAGGACATCGCTCTTCATATCCAAATGTAATCCATCCTTTTTTCTAACGTCCATTCCCATGATAACTTCTTCCGTGATGTCGGCTACTAGCACTTGATGGTCGAGTACTACATTTCCCAATCCAGTTATTATTTCTTCTTCTTTCATTGATCTTGCCGTTGAGATAAATATTGCACCATTGCTCCATGGGTAATGCCATTTGAATGGTAATTTCTGGAACCTGACTAGATGATATTAACTTTTGTCTCTTTTGGCGCTCTTCTTGTCTTCTTCTTGGGTTTAGTACGATGTCGACGTACACGGCCTGTTTCACCGCAGTTCAAAGTTGTCACGATGCTTTCTAATGTCCCCGCGGGTACTTTTGCAGCAAGCGGAGTTGTCCGTTTTGTTGCGATGCTTGTTTTACTTCTTCAAACTCCGAGGCATGCACTAAAGCGTAATCCAACGTCTTCGGTCAAGCTAACCGTAGAGCCTGCTGCGTTTTGCTGTCTCGGAGACCGTCTACAAAGATTTGAATAGCCAACTGCTCCAAAAAGGTATCTGGTGCTGTAGGATACGCAAGCCGTGTTAATCTCTTGAAGACTTTCGGCAGCTTTTTGAACTCGACTTTTAATTTGAGCTTGGTACACTTGTTGAAGATTAAAATATCTATATCTCACTTCTAAACGTGAAATTAAGAGTTCGTAATTTTCTTGCAGGTGGTCAAAAACAGTCTGCAAAATTCCAAACGCTTCTCCACGTAAGAACACAATTAAAGACGTCGCTTTCTGCTTGTTGCTTCAACCATTAGCTGTAGCTGCGTCTTCAAACTTTACCATCAAAATTTGAAAGTGCAATTTTAAACTTGTGAGTGGTTTCTTCTCGATGGTGCATTAAATCTTTGCTTGTAACACTTCCGTCGCCGGGACAATTCATTTGGTTTATTCTTTCTTCAAGCAGTTGTATTCTTTCTCTTAATTTTTTTTTCTAGTTCTTCTAACTTCTGTTCTAATGTGTCTTCTACTTCTTTTATTTTGTCTTCTACAGCTCCTCTCAAATTTAAAACACCGCTTTGCAATTCTTCTTGAACAGTTTTTATATGGTTTTCTACACTAATTTGTATTGGTTCTTCTATAGTTTTTATTTGATTTCCAATACTAGCATGCATTTCTTCCTTTTTCTGAGAATTTTTTCCACTTTTTTCTTCCATTTTTCTTGAATTGTTTTCCATTTTTCTAGAATTTTCTTTCATTTTTCTGTTGTTTTCTTCCATATTTTTTTTTATCGATTCTTGATTATTTTTTATTGATAATTTAACGCTAAATCGCGAACTATTGTAACGAATTTTTAATCTAGTTTATTTAAAACTAAATATCTACACGATTAAAACTACACGTAACTAATTAAATCTAACGATATTTAAGAAAAAACACTTACACTAATTTATATATTACAATCACTCGAAAAAATAATGTCCGCGGATAACTTCTGTTTATCTAAAACTGACACTTGTTCGCATTAAAGGCACGTACGCTGGAACGCCGTTATATTTATCTCAAACACACGCGTTGCTCACTTATTTATTTAAACATTTTCTTAATGCTTTCGACTTCGAGTAACTTCCTTTGCACCGTTTTTATATATTTCCGTTAGCCCAAGAATTTTCTACATGCTTCGGTTCTGGAAGTTGGCAATAACTTCGCGAACTTTTCAGTACCTACATTTAGTTTTCCTCAAAGCATGCGACTAGCTAGTAACAACTTACCAGCATTTTCTAAATGTTAATTGAAACGTAACAAAGATGTACATACGGCATCGTAAAAAGTTTGTATATTTGTTTTCAAGAAAAACCGTTTTTTGTTTATTGTTAATATCATTTCGTTTGATTATAGACGTGTCAAAAAAATACCATATACACTGTCTTGTTCTAATTTGTGTATTTTCATATCTTTGTTGTTAAGTGGTCCAGATTATTTCAAAAAGCTTAATTAGAAAAAGTGTTTGTTTAGGTGCTGCCTTTAATTGGTTGTCTTCTGCCACTTGATCAATCTTTTACTTTGACATTCAGACACTTTGACTCATTTTGTAATTTTTTTAATTTTACTTAATAATTATGCACATCGAGACCTAAGATGCGCTTGCCGAATTATACGCAGATAATTGCTATCAATTAAGTTACCAGAAAATCTTTGTAACAAAATTTGGCGCCCAACGTGGGGCCAAATTGTTTTACGAGGATTTGCTTGTAACTTATTTGCTGGCGACTATCTCAGTATAAAAAAAAATTGTTACTAGAATTTTCTCGTAATTTAATTACTGGTGACTATCTCACTATGATTCAGCGAACGAATCGCAGATCTTAATGTGCTAATTATTAAGTAAGATTAAAAAGACGCCAAAACGGTTGTAAACTAGTATGTAAGACACTCTTTAAATCTATCTATGGCTGAAAGAGGACAAATGACAACACACAAGTAACAAATATATTTTTATAATAGTAATAATTAATAATGCAAGTCTCTTTCAATTGGACAACACGTTGTACATAATATTAAAATTGTCTGCCTAACTTTTACATTCAAAAAGAACAAACGTACATTGGTAAATATAATACAAATGTGCAGTATCGTGATAATTAAGAGAACCCGAGCGCACCTTCCTCAGAATTTCTTAAAATTTGCTAAAATAAACAGTCTCGTACATACAGCGTTATTACAAATAAGTTCCTTTCGGATCATACGATCTATGAGAAAAAAATCATATGCGCCAAGTTTTTCCCATATTGATACTTTGGTAAATGGGTTTTTCTATATGGTTATAATTATAGTAATTAATCGAAGAAGTTCTTAACGTAAGTGTAACACTCTTTCTACTACATTGTAAATTGTAACGCCATCAAAAGAATTTTTCCAATATGAACTAACCAATATCTGTACATTAAAGAATACGTGTGGGTATCCAAAATTGCTAATGAGAATCACGAAAAAATTAAATCAAAAAAATTTATTTAATTCTTACCCCAGAAAGACTTTCACATAAGCATCAAAAGTACTATACTCATTTATAACGTGGAACCGTACCACAGGCAGCGGAAAAATGGATAATCCAATTCGTCAAAAAATCTAATTGACAGCCAAGACTCTCGATGTAGCGAAAAATGGGCGCTCCGGGACAAAACTTATACGGTACGAAAATATCACCGCAACACTAATTTGTATCATAGGCACATAAGCAAACAGAAAAATTGAATCGTAGAAAGCTATGAAAATTTATATATTTGCTATCAAGACAAACCGTATTTTGTTTATTATTTGCTTCATTTTGTTTAATTATGGACTTGTCAAAAAATACCATATACAGACACCGCCTTGGTATAATTCGTATTTTTTAACATCTTCGTTATTGAGCGTTCCAGAAATTAGAAAGTGTTTGTTTAGATGCCACAAAAGTATGACATTCAGTTGGTTGTCTTCTGCTTTTTTATCAATCTTTTACTATGACATTTAGACACTTTGACTCATTTTTAAAATTTGTCTGATTTATTTTGACAGTAAAAACTTGCTGTTCTTTGCAGCTTGAATCAAAAGCACCTAAGTAAACAAAACAAAACTGAATCGTAAGAAGCTATGAAATTTGTTACAAAATTTGTGCATCTGTTTTCAATTAAACCGTCTTTTGACTTTTTGAGTTTTTGTTATTTCTTTTTTTGACAACAAAACCATTAAGTCTTTATAACGTTGATTAAATTTGCCTTAATGGTTTGTCACACTTAGTTTATAGTTTTAGTTAATCTTCTGTTCTCCATGATCTGTTTGTTACATAAACTTAAACGTAACTTAGTAGAGGCGGCAGCTCAACACTTCGGAGAGCGAGTTGTAGGTGGTACTCGATGTGCTTATTATAAAATAATTAAAAGAGCTCCAAAACGGGAAAAAACCCACTACAGCTCTCCTTTATATCTGTCAAACACTGAGAGTAAACATAACAATAATAATTGCGAAGTATGAGATAACAAATTATCCACAATAAAAAAAATAAAATAGTAGTTACGGGGCATAAGATAACAAATTATTTTTAAAAAACAATAAACAAATTCAGTATCAGCAGATCCTTATGAGTAAGCATCATATCATACACATAAGTACATGGCTTATTAGTATTAAAATATAAGAATAAAATTTAATAAGTAAACGACGAATAAGGAATTGAATCGATGCGAATTCAGTGATTACACAATAAGAAGCACACCGCAACTAGTCATTGCACAAACATCTGCACAAATTAATTGTGACAACATGTACATTGTTTGTATTTACGTTTGACTCCAACACAAATTAATAGATAATACAGAGAATATTACTTACCGTTTTTCAGATATGCGATTAGCTAATGGCATAATCAAACCATTCCCTAAAATTGCTGAAAATGTAATAAAAATATATATATAATGACGTCACGTTACGTTGCTAGAAGATGTCGAAACTTTTGCTAAACGAATGCAATTATCAACGCATTGGAAGTCTACTTATCTAAATAACGAAATTAATTTGGGGGAAACGCGGCGCATTTGTTTGGTGTTTAGAAATCGTATGAATCAAATGGGTTTTACTTGTGATAACAACGTATGTACGTATTTGTTAGATTTAAGCTAATTTTGGAAAATTCTGGGAAGGTGCTGTAAGCTAATTGTATGCCTCGAAGGAAAACTAATTTGTAAATATTACATTTTTTACTTAAATTCTTTGTATCGACTTTGTTAGTCGATTGCACGTACTACTGGACGTACATAGCAGGTTATTGTCATAATTAGCTATAAGTTTTTTTTTGTGTGTAACATATTATTAACGGTGCACTCTGATTCTCTGAATTTACGAAATTTGTATATTTCTCCTATAATTTAGGTACAAATGTAAATTTATTTCTTTTCGGAATGTAAAAGTTAGTCCAACAAGTTTAATTTGTTGCCCAACCGAGTGGAGTTATGTCACCCACTATTGTTTGTTTAAATTTATGTAACTTTATCTTCTCCTCTCTACGAACTTTTCTGTCTGTGATAAAATACATATGCTTGTTGTTGCGGCTTCTCTTTTGTGATTTTGTTACGCTGGTTTTTGTGTAACAAAATAAATAAGCACTAACAAGTTGTTCCCGGAGAGTGAGTCGCAGGCTTTGTGATGCTATATTATAAAATAAATCTAAAAAGGCGCCAAAACGATAAAAGACGAAATTAGAGAGATATCGTTTAATTCTACCCGTTGCTAAAAAAGAACAAATAAAACGACAGAATATATATTTATTTTATCACAGACAATAATTCCAAAGAAGACGAAGAAAGTACATAAATATGATTACGTAAACTTTCCAAACACTAATACATTGGTCGGACCAAATATAAGTTGCGCCTTATACTTGGCAACACGTCGCACAGTAAACGGACCTAGTCGGTCTGCACTTTTACATTCGAAGAAGGAATGACTAGATTCCTAAATTTAAAATCGCAAAAGTATGTTTAAAAAAAATCAAAGACAGAGACTCAACGTGCGCTGCAAACGACTTTGTGACGCACTAAATGATCTTATAATTAATTGTGTTAGCTTAACATGTACGTACGGTCAACAATCGACATGACCAACAAAGTACTAATCGTGAAACTAGAAATTGTAATACTTGCAGTTAGGTTTTATCTAGTAGGGGTTTAGTTAATTCCGTACTTGTATTCCCTAAAACAAAATTAAAACTAACCCAAAACGTACATACGGCGTTAACACAAGTAAATTTTGTTTTCAAAGCATACAATCATTTGAGATAGCGAATGCGCAGCGTTTCCCCTCGACTTAATGTAGCAATTGATGGTAGCAATTCCTCCCAAAAAAAATCGCATTCTGAAAGGTTTCCAACCCCTTGACCATGTGAATAGTTAAATTATAATAACGTGACGTCATGGAAATGTTTCTCAAAATATACCATATTTTTGTTATCTTTACCAATAAATGAAACGTGTGGGGGGTATGGAAATCAGCCCAAATAGACTTTCGCTTAGATAGACACAAAATTAGTTTGTCGAGGACAAATTTTATACTCGAAAAATTTTAACCTATCTTTCAATTCTAATAGTTTGTTTTGTTTCAGGAATGATCATATCTCTACCATTTTTATTCATAACGTTCGTAGTATACGCTCTTCTACCGTTCCGTAACCAACACGGGCGCTGCCTAATGTGTTACGTATTTTCTCTATTCCACTCTCAACTCCTCAACGTCATTACAACTTTACATCCTCATCCAGATAACTACAGCGCGTACGTTTGCAGATCCATAGGTAAGTTTTTATCAACTTCAACGTCTTAACCTAAACCTTGGTTTTCAGCAATGATCTGTTTGTTTTTCACGTTAGCTTCGGTACTTTGGGCAAACGTAATGTCCATCGATATTTATTTAACATTTAGTGGTTCTCGAGGATTTCATGGTAGTAAGAAACGAACTAATCGAAGACGTTTTATAATCTATAGTGTATACGCATGGGGTTGTCCGCTGCTTCTAGTCATTTTAGTGATGGTACTCAGCTCCGTTGTTAAACCAAACAAGTGGTACAATCCTGGGATTGCCGACCAAGAATGCTGGTTAAACGGTAACGTTTTTTACAGTTTTATACTTTTAAATTACTTTTATTTTGCAGACGGCATACCTTCGTTACTATACTTATACCTGCCAATGTCTATTATTGCCATAGTTAACATTACCCTGTTTACTATAACCTCTATTACAATAAGACAAAGTCAGCGAGAAACGGCCGTTTTGAGAAAAAGGAACAACAGCAGACACGAAGACGATAAGGTGCGATTCGCAGTTTATCTGAAACTGTTTTCAGTCATGGGTATTAATTGGAGTATGGATATAATCGCGTGGGCTGTGGACTGGCAAGTCGATCGAATACCGCACGCCATTTGGTACGTTACCGAATTTTGCAATGCCGCTTTTGGCCTAGTCATATTTTTAATATTCGTTTGCAAGAAAAACATTTGGAACTTGCTTAAACGAAGGTAAAATCTTTAATTTTTTTTAGCAACACTACCAACGTAAATTGATTTGCAGATACAATTCAATTCGTGGTATACCGAACACCGTTGTGCCAGGACTGGAAGTAGAACTACAAAATGGTTGCGAATCGAAAAGCTGACAAACGTACGTGTAGTTTTCTCAGAAAACTACGTTTGGAATGAAGACAGCAAGAAGGAACTTATTACAGAGGATTGTACAAATTGGGACCTTGCAGTGCCTCGAGTTGCTTCTTATTCGCCCTTTACGATGGCTAAAATATATTCACGCTATCTTTTTAATCGTTGTACTTATACTGATCAGTATTATTTGGTTAAGGCTGTTGTTAAATACGTTTTTGTTGGATAAATGTTGATTATTTTTAAGATTGAAGACCAACTACTGAAATTTGTGCCAGTTAGTGTATGCAGAATGTACCTACAGTTACAAAATAAAATCACTATTAGAAATTATTTTTGTTTCAAGATGGCTATTTGCTCATTGGTGTTTTGTTTCTATAATTTTTTTTTCAAGATGGCTAGATATTGAGCTCCGGTTACATAAAGCATGGTTAACTTCGACATGTAGTTAATTTAGTGATCACATCGTTAAAGGTCGGCTTTGGTCGTCAAGTAGAATATCAATTGTTTTGCTGACATTATCAACAGCTTTATTCAACCGTGCATAAATCTCCAACGAACGCTACCGCACTCGTGCGCATTTAGACTATTAGTTGACGTGTTGTTTTTTTGTTTAAAGCTGCCTTCAAAAATAGTCAAAAGTTCCATGTCTGTCATCATTCTAATTTATTTGTCATCTGTTGATGCTGAGTTCACTTTTTGTAATTTGTTTGGTTACATGACCTGCTTCCTATTAACCACTAACGGTCTAATACACACAACTTTTTTTTGCAGAACTAACTAAAAATTAACTAAGTGGTCCGAATCAAATGTTACTATGATAGAACTGACATCTTCATTGTTTTTCTAGAAGTATAAGTGAATGCACAGTGGTTCGTAAACATCATTTGTCTCTTTCTAAAAGTTTCTAGAATTATCTTACTTCGAAGACTGTCCAAAAGTAGATTATTTACGATGGTAATTTAGTCAAGCTAAAGATTTTTCTTATTAGATCTTGCATCCTGAACATACAAGTTTGAAAACAATGCTAATTATGTGATACGGATTTCCAAAAGCAATAATCAGCGACAACCGACTACAATTTACGTCGGTGGAATGAGACGCCGGGTTAACTCACTGGGGTTGCATGCACTAGAACACCCAGGTCGCGCACCCGCAAGCAAACTCCGTTGAAAGGCAAAATTAAGAGATCAAGAAAGAACTGCGACTTCACCTGGAAGAGAGATTACCTGACCTCTGGGATTGCGTATTGCCAACCATACTATTCACTCTAAGGACACAAAGAAACGCCGCCACCGGTACAGCACTTAGCCACGCTCTTCTTGGCTACGAGTTATCACGACCAAGAGAATGGCAAAACCAAATACATGTACAAACCTGAAAGACAGTGCTGGAATGCTCTAGGCTGCAAGCAACAAGCGATGTTCATCAAAAATTGACGGCACCACATACGGTCACCGCGACGACTACTGGATCCAAAGACGAGATGGCAAACTGACAAAGGTTTACGTACACGACCTTCGGCCAGCGCTAGGTATACGGAACGGAACTCCTCAACGGCACCAGTAGATGACTACCCGCTACTTCAAAGGATTCTTCCACGCTCACGTCGAAAAGAACGACCCTTCAAACAACACCAATCAGAACCGGCCGCCAATCCTTTCGAGCAGGTGAGAATTGTCACCACGGCTACTAGCAGTGAAAGAACGGATCCTGTACCAACAACCGATTAGAGAGATTAGCGGCCGGTAAAACAAATAAATAGAAACCCCTTTGCATAACAACGTCACTTCTGTCGCGAAGTATAGCTGTGCAAGTCTCCTAATAGTTAATGGGTCCCTGAGACTGGAGGGCCGACTAGTTCTTACAGAAAGTCGGATTTACGTTGGCGTTTTATTTTTTTATTTTTTTTTTATTATTGTGTATACAGTGCGCGTAAGCCGTGTGTACAGTGTGTGAATTCCAGTTTCTTAATTTTTATCTATGTTCGAATCTTGTCTTGTGCTCTATTAAATTACTTCACTCGACGTCTTTGCATTGATTATGAGAGCCAGATCATTTGCCTCTGTGTTATATAAAATTTTCTAGCGATGCGGTTTGATAACGCTTTCCTGTGTTACTGTTTTAGTGATTACGGAGGAGTAGGGCGTCAAAAAAGAAGATGATGCATCCTGGAGAGAAGTTCGACGATCAAAACGCGTTCTACAGCGTGCCATGAACGAGTATCGTCAAGGCCAGAAACGAGAGAAGTGCACCGACGTATTTGCTAAGCATGGTAAAAAAATAATCTAGGAAAAAAGATGACTGTACGTCAAAGCAGGTAAAAAATTGAGTTCACGGTGGGGGCTCTGCAGGTGTTGTTCTTTGGAACGCTTCTGTAGAACCTTTACTACAACGGAGTACTGAAACTACCGAAGACGATGGTAATCGAGGATCAATCCACACAACTGGTGAGAAAGAGAACAGAGAAAAGGATCTATAAAATGGAGAGCTGGTTAAAAAATCACGGTCTGTGTCTGGCCCTGTATAAAACCAAAGTGGTTGCTTTGGTCAAACACAGAAGAATTTTTCGATAAAAGCCGGGGTCTCGGGATCAAAAGTGGGAAGACTTTAAAGCACTTAAGCGTGTGAATCGGGGAGCTCGGTGGAGTGACTGAGCGCGTAAGACGTGTATAAGAGTAAGCCGAAAAATCCGTAAATAGTTTGGTTCGACTCATGCCCAGCCTAGAAGGATCAAGCTCCAAACGGAAAAGACTGATGTAGAGGTAGTACGCTTCATTCTCCTGTATGAGGACCCTATTTGACAACCCCGACTGGAGTCAAAGCATCACTTCGATATGTTAGAGAAGACGCAGAGGAGAGCTGTCCTTAGAATAACTGCGGTATATAGGACTGTGTCGAAAGAGACCGCCCTAGAAGTGGCTGGAATTACGCCTATTAGGATAAGTATATAAAAGAGAGTGAGATATTAAGCATCATCCTTCTTCGGACAGAATAATGTAAGAGTGACAGAAAATATGGGATAGAACAAGCGTTGGCAGGTGGACGCACGGGCTAATTAGCAAATTAGGTGAAATGGGAAGCTTCTGTTTTCGTAACAATTCAATGAGTTTACACCGGGTTGGCTTTCTATGATTCGCGGTTAGGATAGGTTTTTAAGGTTAGATTCTTAGCGTAAACTGAAACTTCTATTCTTCATTTTAACTTCTTCCTTTCCTTTTTAGCATTTTTTACTGCTACACACGTTATAAGCTTGTGAACAAATTCGAAATAGCGGAGTTTATTGTAAGCGATTTGCTTTATGCGGCGTTGCCAACTTTAAGCCGCATTGAAAAATATATAGGATGTTGTACGAATTAGATAATGAATGTTACAAGCTTAAGACTACATTAGCTTACTAAACGTGAATAGAGTGTTCAACTAGTTACTTAAACAACTTTAGTTCTATGTTTAAATTTTGCTGTCGCCGAATACACAGCTTCCGTGTAGTGTCACTGTACTCGCGCTTATGAAATGCAAGTGTCATTAAATTAAGTTTTGAGCATCATCATCAAGGCAATCTGGCCTATTTTTGAGCACCAATTCTATTTGTTGGCTAGTGTTACACTACCCAACATCAGAAGAACAGCTACAGTAAAAATAGAGAAAATAAGACAGACCCGCTAGTCGGTCAATACCCAACTAGACCCGGAAATGTTCTTTAGATACTATAATGCCACCAACTCAATCACAACCAAGTGTGGAAAAGAAAAATAACCGACACATTAATAATTTATTTGTATTTAAAAGATACTCATTACAACATCCTTTAAGGTTATTCTTTTTTTTGCAAATCTAGTCGACAAGCTTGGTCTTTGTTGCGCAGGCTTGGTGGAACCAACCCATCTGATCGAAGAGTCGGTGAAGCTCTACTCAATACTGTTGCATCACATATAATCTCTACATTTAGAGCCTCATCGAACACATACAACCAAAATGAAAAAAAAACTGAGTGATCTGAGGAAGAAATGCGCGATGGATTTAGCATAACTGAAATAAATTATACCTTAAAAGATATGAAGCTGGGTAAACCACCGGGCTTTGACGGAATACATCCCGAATTTCTCATACACAGCGGCGCCTATGCAGAGCAGTGGCTTGCAAGGTTTTTCACGGATATCCTCGAAATGGGCAACATTCCATCATCCCTTACATGAGCAAAGATCGTCGCTGTCCTCAAACCTGGCAAAAAAAATGATAAGCTTGAAATTTTGTGACCTGCGTTTGAAAGTCAGCAGTTTTCTTTTATGACAGACCCCATAAATAAATTCAGCTGGCTGGATTTGCGTTTTTTTTTTCTTTCTAGATTTGTTAGTTCGGTGTAACCATCGTTTAAAATCGATTGGTTGTTTAAGTAATCTTTGGTAATGGACACAGTATTCTGAATTTGTTTTAATGTAATTTTAGATTGAGTTTAATAAGTTATTTTACATTTTTAGATTCAAAGTTACAATTTAAATTGTTGATAAAGTTTTGTATTGTGTTACGCCGTGAACCATCTGATTTCGCGATTTTGTTTATTAAGTATTTCACTTGGTTTGTTGAGAATTCCAGTTGTAATTTATGTTTCCTTTCTGAGTTATAATCGTAATTAATTATATTTTCGTCGTTTGTTTATTTTAAGTTGGTTCAAAAGTTCTTTGTTCAAGTGCATTCTCAGTACAGACGTACTTTGATTTCTTTGTGTCAATCGTTTAGATTACGTGGAAAAATTAAGTCATTATCTTAATTTATTAGGCAGTTTAAATTCTTGTAATATAATATTTTGTCAATTTGACACTTTCACGTACAAGCGAAATGCTGTGTCCTAATGCTATAAATATGACGTAATGGGGACTGATTGCCTCGTTATCACACTTCTTAATAAGAGTGTTTGCGTTCTTGAAATTTCGAACACAGCCTTTGTGGAAAGGGTATTCGAGAAAAGTTGATATATGGATGAGGATTCGATCGTGAGAGAGAGAATTAGAAATACCGGGGATCGTGAGATGTAGTGAGTGAGCAGGGTACTTTGCCCTATCGTTATGCCTTACCGCGGAAGTCAATTGGTACCGTGAAAATTAAGTGTGGTGATGAAAATGTTGATTTGTTTTCAAATTTCGTAATGTACGGTTTATTTAGACGTCACGGTATCCAAAAATAAACAATCACGCTTGAGGGATTTAGTTTCGATGTTTTAAGTAGAAAAATCCCTTTTCTTCGCCATTGTGCGGTTTAAAATTGTGAAATAAATCTTCCGCTGGTGACCTATTGTTTGGGGGTTCCACGGATCCCACATTCGACTACGATACTTTTGGGGGAGCGACCGAAGTCCATCTGAGGTTATAGCTTTGAAAACCACTGTGACCCGCCGCTTATCTGGGATCTCTAATTAAGAAAAAAAAAGGTATTTATCGATTTTGGTTATTATCGTGTAGTGACCCGCGATTATAATGCAGTAAAAGCTTTGAATTTGAGCCAATTGAATTACGACTAACGTTAAATTTATTTATTTCAATGAACGCTTAAAGTGTTTGCGCGAAATTAAAATAAATTAACTTTGTTTTGGTGCGTTCGAAAAGTAAATCGTATTCCCGAATATATGATAATGTAACGACTTATAAACTCTATTTTGTTTAGTTCGAATTAAAGTTCGGACATATATTTTATAATCTGTATTGTTCTTAGTTAATTGAATTATTTAATTTCTTATGCGGTCAAGGCCTTGAAATTTATTTGCGTTATGTTTTATTTGAAAACGTCGAGTTAACGCTATTATTGTAGCATTTTCTTTTTTTATAAATTTTGATTTAATGTTTTGTGTGTAGATTGTTCATTTTGTTTGGTTTTGCTTAAGATTATTAATTATTTTTATTTTATTAAAATTTGTTTACTAATCATTATTTTTTTTTGTTGTTTAATATTCAATCAATAAATGTTAAATTGTTAAATGTAAAGAGCTTTTATTCATTTAGCTACCGCATACGTAAATTTTTGTTTTTAAGTGTATTTCGGTAAAGTTACAACTCAAGGTAAGTTCTGGGGTTGTAACCAACCA
The DNA here is from genome assembly GCA_035610365.1 of Aquatica leii. Taxonomy (NCBI): domain Eukaryota; kingdom Metazoa; phylum Arthropoda; class Insecta; order Coleoptera; family Lampyridae; genus Aquatica; species Aquatica leii. The sequence continues at coordinate 16,365,608 of CM069438.1, forward strand.
GATGAGCTTTCGGATAATCAGGAGTTTGTAAGCTACCCTCATCGTGACCTTGATTGGCGCCCTTACCGATTTTTGACTATTTTACCGTTTTAGTTCAATTTTACGTCGATCGCGTTTCCAATTTTTCACGGAATTTTAAATTACAACTCACCCCCTTCTCCATTGAGCTAGTGGCACAACCCCGTTTATGTTACCGCATTTCAGGCAGTGACTTTGTGTCAATTTTGGCATGTAACAATTTACTTAGCATGGTATACAAATGGTTAAAAAGACTGATACTCAATAGAACTAGCCAAGCAATACTCGCAAATATTCCTGTTGAGCAGGCAGGCTTCCAACCCCAAAGAAGCTGCACAGATCAAGTCTAGCAACATTAATAGATTTCTAACTGCAGCATATGATACCGTTTGGAGAGAGGAACTGTCTGATTTGAGCTATTCCTTATAACAGAGTGATCAATAGATTTTTAAGATTTAATCCTTGGCGCAGACCTAAACTTCTGTTTTTCAAGCTACCTAGTGTTTTCCTCCAAACATTTTTTCCTAGTCACTGTGGACTTTAAGCCGTATTGAAAAATATATAAATTGTTGTACGTTTTAAATTATGAACGTTACAAATTTATAAAGTAAAATCGAGGAATAATCATAGTCTACATAAGCTAACTAAACGTGAATGGGGTGCACAACTAGTTACCTAAACAACTTTAATTATAGGTTTAAATTTTGCTTCCGCCGAATAAACGTTCGTTTAGTCTCACTCTGCTTACACTTATAAAATGGAGGTGTCACCTTAACAATCTTTAGACATCACGAAATATCTCCGGCTCATTCTTGAGCGCCAATTCTATTTGTTGGCTAGTGTTACACACCAAAAAAACAGCTCTACATGTACAGACTTATTTTCGTTTAACTTAATTCGCCAAGTTTTAGTCCAAGTGTTAATTTTATTAATAAAAGTTTGGAGTTTTTTGATAACTTTTTCGTTGTCTTTTCCGACGGCAATGACGACGGTGTCATCAGCGACTGTTACTATTGTTTTATGTTCAAGACTTGGAATATCAATAGTATATAATAGATAGAATACTGAACCTTGCACACTACCTTGTGTTACCCCTTTAGTTCTGAGTAAGCTTCATCGTGTGTAATTCTGAAATATTTTTCTGATAAATATGATTGATGCAGAAGCTGTAAAAGTTGTTGTGACACGAATACGTTGATTGTTTATGAAACAAGACTTTATGCCATACTTTGTGAAAAGTCTGAGCTACGGGCAACATCCCATCATCCCTTCAATGAGCAAAGATCGTCGCTGTCCTCAAACTTGCCAAAACAAATAATAAGCTTGTAAACTACCGCCCTATCTCTCTACTTAGCATGGTATACAAGTGGCTAAAAAGACTGATACCCAATGGAACTAGCCAAGCAATTCTCCCAAGTATCCCTGTTGAGCAGGCAGATTTCCGAACCCAAAGAAGCTGCACGGATCAAGTCTTCATCTAGCAACATTAATAAATCTCTAACTGCAGCATATGATACCGTTTGAAGAGAGGGACTGTCTCATTCGAACTATTCCTTGTAAAAAAGTGATCAACCTTATTGATAACATGCTCTCAAATAGATCTTTCCGAGTTATAATGGGAAATACAAGGAGTAAAAAAATAAAGCTCAACAACGAACTCCCACAAGAATCTGTTCTGGTCCTTATTTTCTTCAGTATGTATGTTGCTGACATGCCTACAACCAGATCATGTAAGTTTTTTCTATGCTGACAATTGGACCTTAGCAACAGACCAAAATAATATAGAAACCGCCAAGACAACTCTGACAAATGTACCAACAGCTTTTAGTGAGTCCTTCAAGAAATGGAGACTAAATACTACCTAAATAACAGGATGGCAAACCAGGAGCTGGGAGTGTATCTTGATGATAAGCTACTCAAGCACCCGAAATATGTAGGAGTTACCTTGGATAGAATCTTTATATATAGGGAACACTTAGTAAAGCAGCAAAACTAAGAACACTAACTAATATTCTCCAAAAGCTTTATAGAACCACTTGGGGAACCTTTGCACCTACTTTGAGAGCATCTGCCTGGTTTATTTGGTGGCGGAGTACTGTGCACATGTGTGGCTTAATAGCAAACACACTTATTTAGTAGACACACACCTTAACTAAACAATGCGTATAATAACGGGAACAATCAGAGCCACTCCATTAATATGGCTCCGTAGGGTGCACGCTCTACTCAGACAATACAAGAATCTTCAACTCCGAATTCGTGCAGATGTTCCTGATATTAAGAGAAACCGACTCCCATCCAGGCACCCCTGAATGAGAACTCTGCAAAAACAAATACAAAGTGGTGCTGAATTAAATGATCGGTGGAGAGAGGAATGGGAAAGCAAGATTGCTTCAAACTATCGCGACATGCCATGCATATCCAGCCCACCTAAAGGATTTGACTGCTCTCGCAAAATCTGGTCTACCTTTAACCGAATATGAACCAGTTGTGGGAGATCCGCTGAATACTTGCAGAGGTGAAGGAAATTTCCAACTGCCGCCTGCGACTTGTTCACTGAGAGCTTATCAAGGCGACCGACAGGATTTCCTAATGGCAACCCAAGACTCGATTGAATATATTTTTAACCTAGATATTAATTTGTAACTAATCTGTTTACCTATAATTAATTGTACTGTGATGTTCAAGCCATAAATATAACGATAGACTCATGCTAGATGTGCAATAAAGATGCTCATTATAGAATAGCGTAGAGAACAACTAATAAACTGTACACATCTCAATGGCACACTGAACCAAGCTCTCATTATTTACTTGCATGAATACAAATCAGGAACAATATTCTATATAAGCTAACTGAACAACTTCAAACCGAAGTCTAAATTTCTGCTTTAATTGGTTTCTGCTTACGCTCATAAAGCCCAAACTCGTCTACATCTTTCAATAATGGTCGTTGGAGACGTAGACAACATATCAAAGCACCCGTCAAACTGAAATATTTTCTATTCAATGAAGGAAGAGTGCAATTCATTGAAACCGGTCAAGAAACATTTTTCAAGTATGCCAAATAGAATAGAACTGAAGATAAAAACCTTCTATAAATTTAGAAACACTATGAGACTGATCCATTCTCAAAAGAGAGTGTCTCATTGATCATTCGATATGTTTAAGAAACACTTTAAACATGCTTAAAATTCTGACGATAACTCAAACTATAAACGTACCAAAACTAAGAAAAAAATTTTATGCTAGTTACCCCGTTTTGCCAGATCTTCAACCTTTACAAAAGACTGATTTCTAATGGTATCTAAAGACTGATTAATGAGAAAATTATCTTTGAGGTAGCCGGTTTCCACCAAAGCCAAATGTACTGCAGTTAGATATTGTGTTTAATTTGGCACGTCGAATACAGGTTTTAGAAAGATAAATTTGCTATTGTTCCTATCGACGACTTTCAAAATTTCTACCAAATAACAAAGAATTTCTGTTAGGTTACTGAGGCACTTCTGCAAAACAGTCGCTTCTAAATTTCATAATTTAATTCGTACATGCTATATATTTTTCAATACGACTTAAAGTTGGCAACGCCGCATAAAGCAAATTGCTTACACTTTGCTATTTCTCAGATTTCGAATGTGTTTATGACAAGCTAATAACGCATCTAACAAAAAAAAATGTTGGAGATAGGGAGTAAACACTGGCAAAATAAAGATTAGAAGTTTAAGCCTACGCCAAGGATAAAACCCTAAAAACGTATCCCATCCCTAAATCATAGAACCCAACCGGGTAAAAACTCAACAAAGTCAGAATACAAAAACGGCTTCCAGAATTCAAAAAACACAGGCACGTGTAAAATCCTAAAGAGAAAAAAGGTACTAATAATCTCAAAAACAAAATCCCATTAACAGTATTTTTATTATTTTCTTTTTCTAGATCTGTTGATTCCTTGTATGCCACGTCTTTCTTTCATGTATTCCGTTCTGTACTTCATCTTTTGGGCGATTTCTTTGGGATATTCTAATCGGTTTATCAGCTTATAAATTTTCTTGTAACATTCCAGCATAGTAATCGATGATTAACGAGTGTTTAGCAATTGTTTGTTTTTATGTTTTCTTATTTCATCTTTTTTCTTTTCTCTTAAAGATTCTGTTTTTGGTATTATTAGTACTTGAGCTTTTTTCTCATTGCGAATTTCCTTACGTGTGTAATCAGGGTAGGCTTCTTTTGGTTTTACAGTCTTAATTTTAACTTATACTATAAATACTTTTATTTTCTCTAAGATTCCTTTGATTATCGCTTCTACACTATATTGGGTTATTGATGTTTTTATTTTGCGTATCGGTTCATGCGCTTCTAAAATTAGTTAACTTATGTTACTCTTTCTTTACTTTGATTGTTACTTTTGGCGTTTGAAAGTTCCTTTTCTTGTCATACGGTTCTATTACAGTTTTAATTGTTAGAATTATTGGAATTTTTATTCTGTTTCTATAATCATGCACGTAACTAGGCATGAGCGCAAGATGGGGGCTAAACTCTATTATTCATAAAAATATATAATTGTGTCAGTTGTTTTTTTTGTTGGGGGGTGGTATGTAGAAATTTGGGAAATTTCTATTATCCGGGGTTTAGAATAGATTTTTAAGATTTAATCCTTGGCGCAGACCTAAACTTCTGTTTTTCAAGCTAGCTAGTGTTTACCCCCAAACATTTTTTCGTAGGCACTGTCGGCTTTAAGCCGTATTGAAAAATATATAAATTGTTGTACGTTTTAAATTATGAACGTTACAAATTTAAGAAGTAAAATCGAGGAATAATCATAGTCTACATAAGCTAACTAAACGTGAATGGGGTGCACAACTAGTTACCTGAACAACTTTAATTATAGGTTTAAATTTTGCTTCCGCCGAATAAACGTTCGTTTAGTCTCACTCTGCTTACACTTATAAAATGGAGGTGTCACTTAAACAATCTTTAGACATCACGAAATATTTCCGGCTCATTCTTGAGCGCCAATTCTATTTGTTGGCTAGTGTTACACACCAAAAAAACAGCTCCAGTAAAGATAGAGAGAATAAGACCGACCCGCTATTCGGTCAACACTCGACCAAAACCGGAAATGTTCTTTAGACACTTTAAATCACAACTTCAAGTATGGAGAGGAAAAGTAACCGACACACCAATAATTTTTTTTTATTTAAAAAATACTCATTACAGGATTCTTTAAGGTTATTACAATGTGATCTTTTAAGTAGATTTTGTTCTAACTTAAATTGTCTTACTCGCACTAGTTTGCCTTGTGTTCCAATAACTGCACTACACTAAACATAACATGTAGCACAAATATCGCACAATACTCTGCTTTGCACTATTTGACTAACTAACTAACTCAGTAGACTTGATTCTCTCTTGACTCTCTCTCTTACTAAGTTTGTGTTATCTAGGAGCTGGATAGCCTCAATATTCACATGATTTAGTAGGCTTTGTTTGTGACTACTGGCAAAATTAGCGACAATCTTCATTTGAAGGTTCCGGTGGAAGTCTCTGTTTCAACAGTACCAGGGTGCATCAACGATGTTTCTTAGTGCTTTGTTCTTTTTTCTTTTGCTGGCACAACCCCAGAGTTTAATGGAATTACTTCCAAGAAACCAATTTTTTTCAGTTTGATGCTCAGTTATTCACGTTTCTTTTTGACATTCAAGCGAAGTTGTTACGGTAATTTTCTTTATGCACGCCTTTGTTGTTACGGTCGAAATTTCTTTGGCGCACGCCTATGTGTTTCGACGAAAAATTAATTTACGTTTTGGACGCCCCCTAACGATCGTTTACGCGTGACTGTCATTTACGACTAGCTCTTCAACTTGGAAACTACATAAAATGGCCGGCGAATTGACGAGTGAACATTTTCTAAAATTATACACCATCATGGTGAGCAATCTATAAGTGTAATACACTTAAAATTCGTTTGCGTCGTCACCGGGTAAGATTGTAACTCTCATTTATTAAAACTTTGTTGTAATTTCCTGTAATTTGACAGCCATTCCGCCACGTGCGAATCCCTAGTTCTAATTGTGAATTGTTAATGAGGAGTCCATTTATCTCGTCAAACAAATATTCTATGAGGCATACTACTTATGGCAGAAACCGAATGTATCGAGGTTAACTAAGAACTGTTGAGATCCTACTCAGGCAGCAGATACCTGCGTAATCACAGAAAAGGGGTACCACAGCATATAACAACCGGTTTATATTCTTTATACTTTCTTGTATCTTAAGTAATAATTGTTGTAGATGTGATTTCGTGAGACATTAGCTTGACACGATTTGCGATTCAAATTGCTTACAGGGTTATGTGTCGGGGGAACGTACGTTCTTCACACCAAAGAAAATTCCTGTATTTATGGTAAGTGATTTTATATGTTTTATTTCGTAGTCAAACGGGTCACTCACGAAACTTTTGCTATTAATTCTGTAATTATCGCTATTGTTATTTACCAGCTAGGTAGTAAATTTTAATTAGTTCAAGTTGTGCATGCTGTGTACTACCGATTGATTAACGTTAATGCTGTATTAATTTCACACGCTGTGTTATGATAAGTTAACATTAGCGTAGTACTTTCTTATTTCTGTATTTGATTGTCAGTAATGCCATTTTACTAATTATGTAAACGATATTTTCTACAAACTATTCTTCGCTATATATATTTTTACTATATGTTTACTTATGTACGGTGTGTTGCCTATGCTACTGGCATTTCTGTATTGAGAAGTCATTATATTCTGTGATAATCCTCAGCGCTTCTATATTAATTAATTGTTATTGTGGTTAGTTATTCTTTTATGACAACATACCTGTTTCCTATGACTATCGTTACCAACTAATTGTTTCTGACTACTCGAACAGCTGAGTAGAGGAATTACGAACCTAAATATCTAGTTACAAGTTTATTACCATTCTGTTGTGAGCAGACAGAACTGACTTTGGATAGGCTCTGGCGCCCTTAATTATCTTTTCAATTTTCTCTAGGAACCCTACCCTCTCTCCGACTATTGAGAGTTGGCCGTGCAGGTTCGTAAAACCACCAAAAACTTGTAACAAAGTCTCACGTCTAATGTAATTCCTAAATATTTAGCTGAGTCAGCATGGGGGATCTGGGTATTGTTGATGGGTATATCTTGCTTTTGTTTATTGGTAAAGTCTACATGTACAGACTTATTTTCGTTTAACTTGATTCGCCAAGTTTTAGTCCAAGTGTTAATTTTATTAATAAATGTTTGGAGTTTTTCGGTAACTTTTTCGTAGTCTTTTCCGACGGCAATGACGACGGTGTCATCAGCGACTGTTACTATTGTTTTATGTTCAAGGCTTGGAATATCAATAGTATATAATAGATAGAATACTGCACACTACCTTGTGTTACCCCTTTATTTCTGAGTAAGCTCTATCGTGTGTAATTCTGAAATATTTTTCTGATAAATATGATTGATGCAGAAGCTGTAAAAGTTGTTGTGACAGGAATACGTTGATTGTTTATGAAACAAGCCTTTGTTACGTACATAAATTTAAATAATGCATTACCCTGTATATTAGTTTAATTAAAAATTACTTTTATATTTCTCGACGCCATCTATCGGGTTCGTTGGTCACTTTGTATTGAGTAGGCGACATCCGGTGACAGACCGGCATTTGGACTTTAACCTCGTGCATGTTAGTATCGATGTCTGCGTGAGTGAAAAATTCGTTTTCTAAACTCATCCACGTGTTGGGACACGATGGAAATTGGAAGTTTTCTTAATTAACTCAGGTTATTCACGCAGACGCCATGTGCTACCTCCTAACTAAGGGCATTCTGGTTATAATTTAAAGCCCACCAAAGAGAGTTGTGATTTCGTTGCGATCGTGGGGTATTCGTATCGTCACCGGCCATTCTTACCACCATCCGGCCCATGAATTCTAGTCGATACCGAAAGACGAGAGATAACCCTCGACGAATATTGTGTTGGAACGTTTCTAAATATTTATAAGGCCTACTGTTGGAATTAATTAAATCACAGTAAAGGGGTATACTAGCATCCGACTTTCGGTTTGTGTTATGTGTGTACTTTAAAATTTAAGTAATGATTTTGTAGATCTTGATTTCGTGAGGCATTAGTTTGACACGACTTGCTATTTCAAATTGCTTACAGGACTACGTGGCGGAGAAAGTACTTTCTTCACACCAGCGGAAGTTCCTGTGTTTTGGTAAGTGATTTTATATGTTTTACCTCGTAGTCAACCAGGTCGCTCACGAAACTGTGTGAATATTAATTCCGTAGTAATTTTTCTTGCTTATTGCTTATTGTGTATGACGTATGCTGTGTACTCCCAATATTTATTATGATATTGTAATATTAAGGCCGTACTTATTATCATTATTTCATGTATCTCGCATGCTATATGCAACTGAGATTTACTATAAATCTACTCTTCGCTATTCATGTAAACCAAATTTATCTATGTATTGTGTGTTGCCGATACTACTGATTTTCTGTAATGAGAATTCTTATATCCTGTGATAATCATCAACGATTCTAGATTAAAGTTGTTATTGTGGTTACTTGTTCTTTTATGACAACATACCTTTCTCTTTAGATCGTCGTTATCTAATCACAAACGCTGGCTACTCGAACAGCCGAGTAGAAAGGATTACGAACCTAACATCTTGTTACAAGTGCTACCATTCTGTTGTGAGCGGACAGAAGTTACTTTGGGGATAAGCTCTGGCGCCCTGGAACACCTTTTATATATTTCTTGGAAACCTACCCCTCTCTCCGACTATTGAGAGTTGGTCGTGCAGGTTCGTAAAATACCTAAAGCTTGTAACACCTTTATGCCATAGTTTGTGAAAAGTCTCAGCTACAGGCAACATCCCATCATCCCTTCAATGAGCAAAGATCGTCGCTGCCTTCAAATCTGCCAAAACAATTAATAAGCTTGAAAACTACCGCCCTATCTCTCTACTTAGCATGGTATACAAGTGGCTAAAAAGACTATTGAGCAGGCAGATTTTCGAACCCAAAGAAGCTGTACGGATCAAATCTTTATCTAGCCACATTAATAAATCTCTAACTGCAGCATATAATACCGTTTGAAAATAGGGACTGTCTCATTCGAACTATTCCTTGTAAAAAAGTGATCAACCTTATTGATGGCATGCTCTCAAATAAAACTTCCCAAGTTATAATGGGAAATACAAGAAGTAACCCAATGAAACTCAACAACGGACTCCCACAAGAACCTGTTCTGATCACTATGTTCTTCAGCATGTATATTACTGACATGTCTACAACCAGATCACGTAAGTTTGGCTGTGCTGACAATTGGACCTTAGAAACAGACCAAAATAATATAGAAACCGCCGAGATAACTCTGACAAAAGTACAGCTCTTAGTGAGTACTTCAAGAAATAGAGACACCAACCTCTAGTGCTACAAAAACAGAGGATGGCAAACCTAGAACTGCTAGTGTATCTTGATGGTAAGCTACTCAAGCACGACAGTCACTCTAAATATCTGGGAGTTACCTTGGATAGAACCCGTACATATAGGGAACACTTGATAAAGACGGCAGCAAAACTAAGAACACGAAATAATATCCTTCAAAAGCTTTGTGAAACCACATGGGGAACCTCTGCACCTACTTTGAGAGCATCCGTTTTCTTCCATCACCCACCATTTTCGAGGGAGCCTCAAATCTCTAATTTTACCACTTTTCGATAAATTGATTATAATTTATTTATCGAACGATAATAATAATTATAATAATTATTATAATTATAAATATATGGACATGAATTTAATTTAAATGGGAAAAAGAACTATTTTAGCTGTAAACAGTAATAAATAAAAAGATATTCATTGTTACTTGGTGCTTGCTTTTCTTTTGTACCCTGAGGTACAACTCTCTCGTTTCAAAAACCAGCAGTACTCCGGCAACATGCTTGCATTCCACTTCTCTGAAAATCTCTTCTCCAGCTTAGCGATGTCTTGATGGAACCATTCCCCGTGTTCATCCGAGACTGCTCCTAAATTTTCAGGGAAAAAGTCATGGTGCGAGTGAAGGAAATGAACTTTAAGAGACATGTTACATCCTATGTCCTTGTACGCTAAAAGCAGTTCCTCGACGTGAGCGACATAATCTTCACTTTTGTGGTTACCCAGGAAGTTCTTACAAACGTGTTGAAATGCATGCCAAGCTCGTTTTTCTTTTCGATTTAGGTGTTCAATAAACGTCGAATCTTGGAAGAGTTGTCTAATCTGGGGATCAATAAAAACGCCTCTTTGATTTTAGCTTCGCTAAGACGAGAAAATTTAGTTTTCAAAAATTAAAATGCGCCACCTGTCTTGTCCACTGCTTTCACAAACTGCTTGATCAATCCAAGTTTGATGTGTAAACGTGGTAAGTAAATATTTTCCTCTGGAACCAAAGGATTGTGGGCGACATTTTTTTGACCAGGAATAAGATTTTCTCGCAAAGGCCAGTACCGTACGATGTAATGTTTATCTTGGGCTCGGCTATCCCATTCACAAAGGAAGCAGCAATATTTTGTGAATCCTAATTGCAGGCCCGTGAGTAGAGCAACAACTTTTAAGTCAGCGCAAAGTTTACACTTATAATCATGATAACTAATTTTATCAAGGATTCTGAAGATGTTTTCGTACGTTTCCTTCATATAAACAGAGTATGCAACTGGAACTGATGGGAAGTCATTCCCATTTGCCAACAGGACAACTTTTAAGCTTGTTTTTGATGAGTCTATAAACAGTCTTCATTTGTCTGGGTCACATGGCATGGTAGCTCTGTCATCAATAAATTTGCATTAAGGCAGAACACTAAACCTTTATCTTCTGAGAAAAGACATTTCAGGGTTGCTTGTCTAGTCCTGTAAGAAGATATTTTTACTCCCTTTTCTAAGAGATTCCACTGTTGAAGTCGCGATCCTAGGAGCTGAGATTTAGTCTTGGGTAACTGCAAATCCCTGACAAGATCATTTAATTCCGATTGAGTGAGGAAGTGAGGTTGCCGAGAAACTAAATCTGCGGAATACTCTTCATCATCATTGAACGTATCATTCGAAGCCCCAGGTTGTGGCTCAGAGTCTTTTAAATCAATTTTCCGCTCTAGAGTATAAGTGTTTGGGGGCTCTGGGATTGGCAAAGTATCGTTATGAGGAACAGGTCTTAGAGCTGGCGGAATATTGGGATACTGAATTGTATGCTTATTTTTGCTCGAAAACCCGACGATGGAAGTCATACAAAAGTAACAATCCGTAAGATGACAGAGAGGTTCACGCCAAATCATGAACACAGCAAATGGCATTGATTTACGGGTACCTTTGAGCCATTTGGCCAAACTACTGTAACAAGTCGTACAGCAAACTGATGGAGCCCAAGTCTTGTCCTGGTCGCCAACTTGACAATCAAAGTACAATTTATAAGCTGTTTTACCAAGCGGAGAAAGGGGTTTTCGTTGCGCTTTTAAAGTTAATTCCCCGCAGACATAGCAGAAGCTATCGGGATGATTTTTACACTCGCGTGGCATAATTAAACAGTAATTCAACGCCCGACATTAACCACAAATCACACTTAGTCACTTGAAAAAATCCAGAGTAAAAGTAGTTTTACTGTTTTACACAAATGAACAAAAATGAACACAAAATCCAGCACGTTTAAAACGTCGACAAGTTAACTCTGCAACAGCTATAGATGTACTGATCGAAGCAGTTAAGCAAACAATGTAATATACTAGAATGAGAAGAGTAATGCAAGTTCAAGCCTGTCGAAAATTCCTGTTCAAACCTGCATGTGGTATTGAGATCGCCAGCGTCGTGCAGTGAATCTTCCTAACTGTTTATTGATATTTTTTTATTATATATTTATACCTGTTTTGGGATGTTTAACGGCTATAAGTTAAAATTCTAAAAAAAAATGCAAGAAATAAAATAAAAATGGGGTCCCCCCAAAATAGGTGGGTGATGGGTAAAAACGGAGCTCATTTTTGAATTCAGGAGGTCATTTTTCATAAGAATCGTCAAGAATGGTATCAGGGCCGATTTTCATGCAGACCAGTGTATCCAAAGAAACCGATTCCGATCCAAGAACTGTGCAAAAGCAAATACAAAGTGGTGCTGAATTGGATGATCGGTAAAAGGAGGAATGGGAAAGCAAGATTGCTCCAAGCTATCGCGACATGCCATGCATATCCAGCCCACCTAAAGGATTTGACTGCTCTCGCAAAATCTGGTCTACCCTCAACTGAATAAGATCCAGTTGTGGGAGATCCGCTGAATCCTTGCAGAGGTGGGGTAAACTTCCAACTATCGCCTACGACTGTAGAGCTAAAAGATAAACTATAAAACACATTGTGCAAGATTGTCCACTGAGGGCTTATCAAGACGACACACAGGATTTCCTAATGGCAATTAAATATATTTTTAACCTAGACATTAGTTTGTGACTGATCTGTTTACCTGTAATTGATTGTACTGTGATGTTAAAGCCATACGAACGATCTCAGAAGAAGCGTTAATGTACCACAAAAATGCATCAGATGAAACTTAGTTTTAGGCAGACCAGACAGCCAACATGCTGAATATTTATTCACCTTATTATTATTCTACCTAGGAGTGGTCCCAATATGGTCCTGGCACCGCGACCTTTAGGTCTATTGTGCTCCCCGATGTTTTCTACCCTTCTAGAACATCTGTATCTTTGACAAAGTCCAGGATTTCACTAGGGCGAATCTTCGTTACTTCCTCTTGTGTAATCTTTTCATTTCCAAGTAGGCGTTCCCTTGCCCTTGTGAATGCTTCACAGTGACAGATGACGTGGTATGGAGGTTCTTCCTCCTCACCACAACCCCTCCATAACGGGTTATCAGTCATGCTGAATATTTAATTTTTCAGATATTTATTTTTTTATTAGATATTTTTTGTTCAACAATTTTCCGCTAGTTACTTTAAAAAAATAAATTTGAGTAATTCTAGAACCAAGTTATCGTGCAAAAATCTGCGATAAATGTTATAATAGATTCAAGATAGCAAAAAATCAAACTTTATTTTGAAGCAGTGTTGTACCAGAACTCAACAGACAAAATTAAATACTTACGTATAAAAACATATCTTCATATAAATTTTAGACTCAAAAACAATTCCACAAAAGATCTAGTTTTGAAACATAGCTTTTGGATAGGTTCAAACGCAATAAAATAGAACATGAGTTTAACAAATACATTTATATTTTTCAAATGCAGTACAAAGAGAATCAGTTCATATAATCTTATTAGAATATATTTAAAATATAAACAATTCCGGTATCTATTATTTACAGTATTTGTACTTTTGAGCAAATACTTGTATTGCGTTTGCGGTTATGATAATAAAAAATTTGTAACTATTGTATGTATATTATTGAGCGTTAGTAACTGTTATATTGTAATGGCATTTACTGAGGTTGATGAGTTATTGAATTGATTCTCTTGAGTTTTATTACTTTTTTTTTAAGTATGTGGACGCAAAGTAGTTCGTTTTCAATTTTTTTTTAACACAATAACCTTTTTTTGAACAACGTTTTCCGATTGTCTCACAAAAGAAGTTTTTTTTTAACAAACACTTAAAACATAATTTAAACGCCGGTTTATGGTACACCCTGTTCGGTAATATCCCAGTCTTTTCGTTCGCATTATAAACATTCTATTAAGACTTAGTTTTCTTTATAAAAATTTGCATCCTCGTTACATAACGATCTAATTAACTATTTATGGCACTTATACTGTAGTTGTTCTAGTACGTTGCTGGATAAAACGCCCAAAAACGCGTATTAGAAACGCGTTTCTAGAGACTGGAGCTATGGTTAGACCACACAAATTGATAAAATTCGTTAAAAAATTTAAATCCAACGATATAACTACTTATTCTACAAAGTATAAAAGTACAAAAAACAAACATTATGTAATAATGTAACACAATTTCAATTTTCAAAATATTCTAATAATATCATTAATGAGTAACAAAAATTTTACCCATCAACTGGGATATCACATCTAACGTTTGAAACCACCTACATGCTATTTTAAATATGATATTCTCTTTGTCTCTCTCTCTCAGAAAAAAAAGGTTAAAAAACCATTTTACAACACACTTATTTAATAAGAATTTAAAAGTTAAAAAAGACTTAAGAACTAATTAAATGCTATCACGCTTTTCAAGTCTTGTAGATCAACAAAATTGGTGACTGTGGTCACTACCAGTGTTACTGTTAACATATTGCTTAAAAAAATAAAGAAGAATGCACACCACTTTTTGAACTACACCGTACTAAATTAATCGTATACAGTTTTATATAGATAATCGTTGCAGACATTATGTCATACTCCTGTGTACTCACAGTATAGCAACAAGAAAATTCCAAAAAAAAATCACATAAAATATGATATAATGTAGCAAACACAAAACTGTTGCCTTTTTTTTAAAACTCAGCCCGGATGCATACTTGTAGTAATTGTATTAAAAATACGTTGGTCCCCCTCCTCGGTACTCGCAAGGTAAGACTTTAAGACAAACAAAAACGCCAAGTGACCACAAGTATGCATCGTAACAACTGCGCTATATTAATGGTATTTATATACATACGAAATTTAAATATTTACTATAACTATATGAAAAATACACACGGGCGGGAGGAAGGGGAGGTCTCAGTCAAATAAAATTAACATCGTCCATTTTGTGCTATACTAAACCCGTCAGAATTCTCTCCATCGTTTTTGTCGTAAGTTTTACATTAAAGAGATCACATATTAGTTTCGTCTAACTACAACAATAGTAATATATATTTACTTACATAAAAGTATTTTGAGATTAAAAGTATTGCCACTAGGTGAACAGGACACAATCTGAATAAAATTTTGAAATAGTTTTCACATATATTTTATAATATGTACTTGCACCCGCCGCTTACGAGCATTTACAGCAATCGCAATCGTATTGCACATAATTTACAATATTGCTTTCATTTAAAACAAAAATCAATCACAGATCCGAAAATACGATTAAAACCAAGACGAAGTAACCATCATACGATGCGCCACTCCCCAGAAAGCGATAGGCCAAAAATCGATGTTTGCTCCATTAAAAAATCTTGGAATTATCACAGTTATTTTAACCTATATACTGTTACGAATGATATGCCGTGTATCGACCAAAAAAAATCAAAAAAACTTGCTGTAAATACTGTCAGACAACGGTCATGTCCATTTTTAAAGCCAGTTATATTACAGTGCAACTCTAGTTACACGTGGTTCATCAGCACCTTGAATTAATCACTCTGCGATATCATAAATCTTTCAATAAATATCATCTAATCAATCTCACTTCGTACAAAAAAAAAACGCTAAGTAACAACCACCGCAAATTCAGTCTTATTACTGGCGTCACCCAATGCAGGGAAACTGCCAGCCGGCCGTTAGTCACTGAGCCGGCAAACCGTTGGATGTCTTATACTCCGACGTTGGTCCTTGGAATTGCGCCACACCACTCGGTGGATTAAAACTGGGCGCGTAACACTGTGGAAAATACAACTCGGGCTTCACCACGGTCGTTGGTGTTAAACCTCTCGGCAAAAGCCCGTTTTGCTTGCCACCATCGGAACCGGTCGAGTTTCGGCGCGTCTTAGCCGCGTGCGGATTCATATGGTTGTCGATGTGTTTCTTAACCTCGGGCTCCGTTGCGAATCGCCGCCTGCAATTCGGCATGGGACAACAAAAAGGTCTATCGCCTTGATGCGTACGCGTGTGCTGATCCAAAATCGCTTTCTGCCGAAAGTCTTTGCCACATTGCGCACACTTATACGGTTTTTCGCCGGTGTGTATGCGCAAATGCTGATTTAAAATCGTCCGTTGTCGAAAATTCCTACCACAATACACACAACCATACGGTTTTTCGTTGGTGTGAATTCGAAGATGTTGCGTCAAATGCGATTGTTGCCTAAACCTCTTGCCGCATTCCGGACACGGATACGGTCTCGATTCGATGTGAATGCAACCGTGTTGTAAAAGAGTCGATTTTTGTTTGAATTCCTTTTGGCATATCGGACAACGTACGTATAAAGGCATGCCAGCCGATCGGCCGTGTTGTATTACGTCGGGCAATTTACCCACTTGGCCCTGCTTTAAATATTGCAACGCGCCGAAATTAGCGGCGGCGCCAAATACCGAATGGTTTATACCTTTAGCGTCTTTAAAATAAGCTGGGTACTGTAAATTACCTGCGACACTACCCGGCGAGAAACAACTCCTATCCTGCTGACCGGCCGTGGTATCGCCATCGCCGTAAGTCGACGTTACCTCCTCTTTGCCTTCGTCTTGCGGGAACGGCACATCCTGCGGCCACAGCGTCGGGTTTAAACCGTTCTTAAACACCAAGTGAGGACTGACATCTGCAAATGCAAACACACTGTTAGAATTCGTGAAGAATTAAAAACGCACTTTTAAGAACTTTTCGAGGACGCGGCGACAACTACGGAAAGAATTTGAATGAAAGCGTGCTCGAGAAAGCGTCGTTAAAAGTGCTCAGTCGCGTTAGGCTAAAGTGTAATGAGTGCTCTATATAGAAACTTGGGAGTTGAATTATTTAAAAATGGGTGCTTAGCAACTCTAACTGTTCGAGCCAAAAGGCACGGATAGTTAGTAGTTCGTTAAAGCAGGGGCGCTCGCCTTGGTGTGTGCGGACGTGCTGATTGAGGATGGCCTTCTGGCGGAAATGCTTCCCGCACTCTGGGCATTCATATGGCTTCTCACCGGAGTGGATGCGCAGATGCTGATTGAGGATGGCTCGCTGTCGAAACGTTCGCTCGCAGTAAACGCAAGCGTAGGGCTTCTCGTTGGCGTGGATGCGTAGATGTTGGGTCAGATGAGATTGTTGCCGAAAGCGCTTTCCACATTCTGGACAACCGTACGGCCTACTGTCTGTGTGAATACGTTCGTGTTGTAACAGAGTCGATTTTTGTTTAAAATCCTTTCCACAAGTCAGGCACTTGAAGAGGCGAAGATCGCCACCTAGAGCGTTTTTGTTTGCTTTCATTTGGTGCTGTTGCTGTTGTATGACGTCGGGTAAAGACGCCGAGCGTAAATCCTGCATGCTGCTGTTGTACTGATCGACGGGTCCGCCGTTGTCTTGTCCCAGCGAGGAAAGCATCACGCCCGGTTGTTTTAGGTAGTGTAATGCCGAAAAGCTTCCGGCGCCTAACATGTGAGGTGGTACAGGCGGGGGCGCAGCCGGTGGCGGTACCCGGGAGTATTGGTGATACGCCGATTGTTGTTGCGGAGGAGGCGGCGGTGGTTGTTGGAGATCGGTGGCAAAACATTGCGACGATGGTCTTTGTTCCAAATCCATAGTCGGTGGTTCTGGTGGTATGTCGTCTTCGCGCGGCTCGGCTTGAGTAGCTGGATACGGCGACGGTGCTGGTGACGGTAGACTTTGATCACGCGGCGGTACCGAATCCGCTTCTACGCCAAGAGGCACGGTAGGACCACAAGCCTGCTGGGGACTTGCAGCGCCCGAAGACGTTTGTTGAGGAGCACCGTAATTGTCGTGTACACCCCATTGAGACTGTGTGCGGTCCATACCATCTTTGTATAATACGTACGGTGCACCAGTATCTGAAAATACCAGAATTTTAAAAAACAGGTTTCTATAATCCGCACATTTAAGTACGGCCCAACTTAGATAGATGGCGCTAACGTAAAAACTCTTAAATTCGTACAATTAGTACCAGGTAGATGGCGCGTTCGATTTGGCGGTTTAAATTTAAATTTAAAAAAAATGGTACATGTGCAACCAGTTAAAATCGTCAACAAACGTTACGACTTCCGTCATATCGCTACTACAACATATTGTTTTCGTTAACAAAGATAAAAATTCTTATGAGAACCTTTTTAACGTTTCCGGTGTGGATTTGATTAATAAATCCCTCGCCACTAGTGGGTGGTAATTTATAGAAGGAATCTTTTATGAGCGTCGAGCACATGGTTAACCCTTCGTACGATCTTCGACGGTAAAAAACTGCTAACAACGCAGGTAGAATTTGAATTTCATTAAGTGGTGGGAGCAATATTCATGAGTCATCTCGCAGACTTAACAACAAAGCCCTCCGAGCTAATTATACAGTCTAGGGTCTGACAAAAGAATTTTTTCGAATACGCAAAAATTCAAAAAAAAAAATTATGTAAAAATATGGGTATCAATAAGTCAGGTTATCTATTTGTCCTTGGATTCTCAATACTTCGATATTACTTAATCTGTTAACCCTTGGACTTGAACCAAACGGTATGTGATTGTTTATATTTTTGTAATTTCAGTTATCTCGTTTTTTTTACATAAACAATTTTCTCACGCACCGCGACCGAATTTTGTAGACCTGCTAAAACCGAAACTAAACCAAAAGAATAACCGTCGATCACTTAATTTTAAAAAAAAATCGACGCGCGTCCGCGATTATTTTTAAATTAAACAAATAAAATCGACACAAAAAAATATATAATTAGGAGTTGTTGCTAATTACTATTGCAACACCCGCTGTGGTAATTTATAACTGGGACTCACCGCAAGATCGCTCAATCCGAAGATACCATTTTTTCGGAACACGCAATTTTTTTATTGTTCTCAAAACCGCGAGCTTCTGTTTATTGATTGCTTTTTTCCTTTATTATCAAGCTAGAAAAATGTCAATAATGCAATAGGTTATCGCGAAATTTATTTACATAATTTTGGGTAAACTAATTAAGGACGAAAATTCTTTGTTGCGTTCTCGGATGCGCAATTTTGCGTTGCTTGCATTTTAGTGCAAGTGGGTTGAAGATGCGCGGTTATTACCAAATGCAGTTAATTTAAAGGATTCGTTGAACCCGCCCTTTTTTTTAAATTAATTTGGGAGAAATACTCTAAAATAATTTGCGCGAGTCGAAGAAAATTTTAGCGAAGATGGGAATAAAAGAGAATGCGAACGAATTCTAACAGGGGATGAAGCGATCAACCTCCCTGGTGCGTTTCGGTGCGTACGCGACGCGCGTAAAATTTCCTACCTTGAGAAATGCAGTACATGATTTGTCTGGGAACTTTGAGTCCGGCCGCCAGACATGCAGCAAAAGACGCTGAAAAATTGATAGCCATGGCATGGATGTGTTTTCCAGGAGATTTTATAAAACGCGAATCGTCTAAATGTATCACCAGCACTTTATAGACACTTAATACAAAGGCGGCGGCGTCGGAGACGGCCGCGGCGTCACCTCACGCTCCACATGGCACTCGCACTGGAAACACTGGCCGAGGACGTCCAGGCGCGTTGCACTTACGGATGCAGCCTCCATTTAGGCCGCAACACTCGCAGATCGCTGCTGCATACAATTTCGCTTTAGTTTTTGTACGGTGGCGGGGATCGCACTGGTTCCCGCTGCCGGCTCGACAAGAGACGACCTCATGTTCCGTCGAGACCCGCTCCGATCTCGCGAGATGAAGCGATGTTGCCGACCTTCTTGTCTGGCTGCATCGGTTGTCGCCCCCACCGCCTGCCTGCACCCACCGCATGCACGTGCATCGCGCCGGCCCGCTGCACCCGAATCAATATCACACATTATCACAAAAAACTCGACTTAAAAACCTTCCACCTTAGAAACTCCGGGTGCGGCGACGACGGTGCACGGCCCCGACGCTGACCTACGCACCGCTCAACTCTGACATAGTTTGCCACCCTTTAATTTATACTTCTTGTTCCAATAAGGCCATGGAGCACGTCCAACTTCTCGAGTTTGTTGACAAACAACATTCCCGCTCGGTCTGTTTATTGGCGACGGCTTCGGCATATCGCCGAAAATCGAAGTCAGTTACCCATATTCAAGGTCACTCAGTGGCAAACTACGATTACCACCGCCGCCTCGACAATTGGTTGCGCCGCAATTCATTCCTTTTATTCTACGAACTGCACCAGCCGTTTTGCGTAGGCGGAATGAACTCGCACGCCACTTTTTATTCCATACTCGCGTACACATTTCCTACAGTTGCATCTTCCTCGTCGAACTTTTTCTTCCAACCCGCGAACGTCGTAGTTTGCGACTTCCGGTCCCTTAAATTACACGAATTAAAAATTGAATAATAAATTAATTTAGCAACCCTTTTCGGTCGGTTTTCAATTTTGAAGATTGGCCTACTTTGCAACGGTTGCTCCAAATTCTCACGATCTTGCAAGCGTCGCGTCTTCATCATTTCCGTTTCCTCAATATCCATCACCTATCCAATTTTAAACAATTCTAATTTGTTATCAGATGAATACGACTACATTTAAATTAGGCAAAATGTTTTTAGATCGAAGGAAGCATTGATTTTTCAAAATCGTAAAAATCTAAATTTATTGCGAAAATCAAGTGGTGAATCTATTTCGCGAGTTTGATCGTTTAAATCATTCAATCAAACGAAATCATAAATTTCGAGTCAACTAGAAATATTTTTTGAATACGATTTTGACTTTTATTTAACTAGAATAGGAATGCATGCACTTTTAAGCTTTTTTATGCGAACCAAGGTTTGAGGAAACCTTAATGCCATATACCTATTTTGAAGACATTTGTTTTGAATTTTTAAAATTTCAAATGCAAAACATTGAAGTTTAAATTTTTATTTAGTCTTTTTAATAGAACAAAAAACTTTTTTGAATAATCAAATTATTTTTAATTTGTTTTACTGAATTTTTTTAATTATTTAGTTTTATTAAACTTTAAATTTTTAATTTTTTTAATTAATTAATTTAATAACCATATACATATAAGATTTCTTCTTGAATTTTTGATAGTTTTACTAAATTTTCCAAGTCTTTTTATAACCCAATAACAACAAATGAAAGATTAATTGCTTTTAATATTTTTTACTGTTGTTTAAAAGGTAGTTTTTTGTTCGATATTTTTGTCTGGAGAACACTGTTTTACTAAACATTGAATTTTTAATAATTCTTATAAAACGTGTGTGTTATTATAATTAAAATAATGATCTCCAATGACCATATGTAAGTTTTAAAAAACAAATTTGCTTTTTTGTTCAAAAATTTTTGATATATTTTTTGATAAAAAAGAAAGTTTCTCAAACTTTCAAAAAGCCGTTTTTATGACTTGATTACAACAAAGAAAAAGGCTAATTGTTCTTACTATACTTAAAATAGTTGCAATTGCTTATTCTGTATTTTTGTGCAAAAAACACTGTTTTATCAAGATTTGAATTTTTAATAATTTTCAAAAAAGTTGTGTTATTTAATTTAAATATAATATTCCCCAATTATCACATGTAAGTTTTGAAAACTAATTCTACTTTTGTACTTTTTTGTTCTATAATTGTGTATACAAAACGCTGTTTTACCAAACTTTGAATTTTCAATATTTTTGAAAAAACTTGGGAGTTATTTAATTCTAAATTAATAATCTCAAATAACTACATGTAAGTTTTGAAAAGTAAAAATGCTTTTTTATTCAAAAATTTTTGTTTTTCTTAGTTTTTTGATTATTATTTTTGTCCAGAACGTCGTTTTATAAAACTTTGAATTTTACAAAAAACTTTTGTTTTGATTTATTATTTTTGTCCGGAAAATGTTATTTCATAAAAATCTCCAATTACTACATGGTAAGTTTTGCAAAGTAAATAAGTTTTTGGTTTATTATTTTTGTCTAGGAAACGCCTATTTTATAAAACTTTGAATTTTCAAGATTTTTGAAAAGCTTGAGAGTTATCTGTAACTTTTGAAACGTAAATTTGCTTTTTTATTAAAAAATTTTTGTTTTTCTTAGTTTTTGGTTTATTATTTTTGTCTAGGAAACGCTATTTTATAAAACTTTGAATTTTCAAGATTTTTGAAAAAACTTGAGAGTTATTTAATTCTAAATTAATAATCTCAAATAACTACATGTAAGTTTTGGAAAGGAAAAATGCTTTTTTGTTCAAACGTTTTTGGTTTTCTGAGTTTTTAAATTATTATTTTTGTCCGGAAAACGCTGTTTTATAAAACTTTTTGGTTTAAAACTATAACTGATCTTTAATAACCGTCTGTAACTTTTGAAACGTAAATTTGCTTTTTTATTCAAAAATTTTTGTTTTTCTTAGTTTTTGGTTTATTATTTTTGTCCAGAACGCCGTTTTATAAAACTTTGAATTTTTCATATTTTACAAAAAACTTTGGTTTTGATTTAATATTTTTGTTCGGAAAATGTTATTTTACAAAAATCTCCAATGACTACATGGTAAGTTTTGCAAAGTAAATAAGCTTTTTGTTTAGACGTTTTTGATTTTCTGAGTTTTTGATTTATTATTTTTGTCTAGGAAACGCTGTTTTATAAAACTTTGAATTTTTAATGTCTTTTAAATAAACTTCTAAGTTATTTAATTCTAAAATAAAAATCTTCAATGACTACATGTAAGTTTTGAAAAGTAAAAATGCTTTTTTGTTCAAACGTTTTTGGTTTTCTGAGTTTTTATGGTTTATTATTTTTGTCCGGAAAACGCTGTTTCATAAAACTTTTTGGTTTAAAACTATACATGATCTTTAATGTAACTTTTGAAACGTAAATTTGCTTTTTTATTCAAAAATTTTTGTTTTTCTTAGTTTTTGGTTTATTATTTTTGTCCAGGACACCGTTTTATAAAACTTTAAATTTTTTATATTTTACAAAAAACTTTTGTTTTGATTTATTATTTTTGTTCGGAAAATGTTATTTTATAAAAATCTCCAATGACTACATGGTAAGTTTTGCAAAGTAAATAAGCTTTTTGTTCAGAAGTTTTTGATTTTCTGAGTTTTTGGTTTATTATCTTTGTCCGGAAAACGCTGTTTTATAAAACTTTTTAGTTTAAAACTATAAATGATCTTTAATAACCGTCTGTAACTTTTGAAACGTAAATTTGCTTTTTTATTCAAAAATTTTTGTTTTTCTTAGTTTTTGGTTTATTATTTTTGTCCAGAACGCCGTTTTATAAAACTTTGAATTTTTCATATTTTACAAAAAACTTTGGTTTTGATTTAATATTTTTGTTCGGAAAATGTTATTTTACAAAAATCTCCAATGACTACATGGTAAGTTTTCCAAAGTAAATAAGCTTTTTGTTCAGACGTTTTTGATTTTCTGAGTTTTTGGTTTATTATTTTTGTCCGGAAAACGCTGTTTTATAAAACTTTTTGGTTTAAAACTATAAATGATCTTTAATAACCGTCTGTAACTTTTGAAACGTAAATTTGCTTTTTTATTCAAAAATTTTTGTTTTTCTTAGTTTTTGGTTTATTATTTTTGTCCAGAACGCCGTTTTATAAAACTTTGAATTTTTCATATTTTACAAAAAACTTTTATTTTGATTTATTATTTTTGTCCGGAAAATGTTATTTTATAAAAATCTCCAATGACTACATGGTAAGTTTTGCAAAGTAAATAAGCTTTTTGTTCAGACGTTTTTGGTTTATTATCTTTGTACGGAAAACGCTGTTTCATAAAACTTTTTGGTTTAAAACTATAAATGATCTTTAATAACCGTCTGTAACTTTTGAAACGTAAATTTGCTTTTTTATTCAAAAATTTTTGTTTTTCTTAGTTTTTGGTTTATTATTTCTGTCCTAAACGCCGTTTTATAAAACTCTGAATTTTACAAAAAACATTTGTTTTGATTTATTATTTTTGTCCGGAAAATGTTATTTTATAAAAATCTCCAATGACTACATGGTAAGTTTTGCAAAGTAAATAAGCTTTTTGTTCAGACGTTTTTGATTTTCTGAGTTTTTGGTTTATTATCTTTGTCCGGAAAACGCTGTTTCATAAAACTTTTTGGTTTAAAACTATAAATGATCTTTAATAACCGCCTGTAACTTTTGAAACGTAAATTTGCTTTTTTATTCAAACATTTTTGTTTTTCTTGGTTTTTGGTTTATTATTTTTGTCCAGGACACCGTTTTATAAAACTTTAAACTTTTCATATTTTACAAAAAAATTTTATTTTGATTTATTATTTTTGTTCGGAAAATGTTATTTTATAAAAATCTCCAATGACTACATGGTAAGTTTAGCAAAGTAAATAAGCTTTTTGTTCAGACGTTTTTGATTTTCTGAGTTTTGGTTTATTATCTTTGTCCGGAAAACGCTGTCTTATAAAACTTTTTGGTTTAAAACTATACATGATCTTTAATAATCGTCTGTAACTTTTGAAACGTAAATTTGCTTTTTTATTCAAAAATTTTGGTTTTTCTTAGTTTTTGGTTTATTATTTTTGTCCAGAACGCCGTTTTATAAAACTTTGAATTTTTCATATTTTACAAAAAACTTTTATTTTGATTTATTATTTTTGTACGGAAAATGTTATTTTATAAAAATCTCCAATGACTACATGGTAAGTTTTGCAAAATAAATAAGCTTTTTGTTCAGACGTTTTTGATTTTCTGAGTTTTTGGTTTATTATTTTTTCTAGGAAACGCTATTTTATAAAACTTTGAATTTTTAATATTTTTGAAAAAACTTGCGAGTTATTTAATTCTAAATTAATAATCTCAAATAACTACATGTAAGTTTTGAAAAGTAAAACTGCTTTTTTGTTCAAACGTTTTTGGTTTTCTGAGTTTTTAAATTATTATTTTTGTCCGGAAAACGCTGTTTTATAAAACTTTTTGGTTTAAAACTATACATGATTGTTAATCATTTTCAAAAAACTTATGAGTTATTTCATTTTTAAATAATAATCTCCAATGATTACATGCAAGTTTTGAAAAGTAAAGTTGCTTTTTTCTTCAAACGTTTTTGATTGTGTGAGTTTTTGGTTTATTATTTTTGTCAAGAAAACGCTGTTTTAAAAAACTTTGAATTTTAACAGTTTTTAAATAAGTTATCAGTTATTTAACTCTAAAATAATAAAAAACGACCACATGTAAGTTTTGAAAGGTAAATTTGCTTTTGTGTTTAAAAGATTTTGGTTTTGTGAGTTTTTGTTTAGTGTTCTTATCCAGAAAACGCTGTTTTATCAAACTGTAAATTTTTAGTATTTTTCAAAAAAATTGTGAGTTATTTAATACTAAAGTAATAATCTCTAATGACTATATGTAAGTTTTGAAACGTAAATTTTCTTTTTTCTTCAAAAATTTTTACTTTTCTGAGATTTTGGTTTATTATTTTTGTCTAGAAAACGCTGCGCTGTTTTATAAAACTTTGTATTTTTAATGTATTTCAAAAAACTTGTAAGTGATTTAATTCTAAAATAATAATCTCGAATGACTACATGTAGGTTTTGAAAAACAAATTTGTTTTTTGTTCAAAAGTTTTTGATTTTGTGAGTTTTTTGTTTATTACTGTTGTCCAAAAAACGCTGTTTTATGGTACTTTGAATTTTTAACAATTTTCAAAAAATGTATGAGTTATTTAATTTTGAAATAATAATCTTTAATGCACATGACCACATGTAAGTTTGAGAAGGTTAATTTGCTTTTTTGTTTAAAAGATTTTGAATTTGTAGTTTTTTCGTTTTTCTCCAGAAAACGCTGTTTTATAAAACTTTAGATTTTTAACAAATTTCACCAACTTGTGAGTTATTTAATTCTAAAATAATAATTTCCATTGCTACATGTCAGTTTTGAACAGTAAATTTGCTTTTTTGTTTAAAAGTTTTTGAGTTTTTAGTTCATTATTTTTGTTCAGAAAACGCTGTTTTATAAAACTTTGAATGTTTTATATTTTTTTAAAAACTTGTTAATTATTTAATTCTAAGATAAAAATCTCCAATAACTACATGTAAGTTTTGCAAAGTAAATTAGCTTTTTGTTCAAACGTTTTTGATTTTCTGAGTTTTTTGTTTATTATTCCTGTCCAGAAAACGTTATTTTATAAAACTTTGAATTTTTAATGTTTTTTTAAAAAACTTGTAAGTTATCTAATTCTAAAATAATAATCTCAATGGCTACATGTAAGTTTTAAAAAGTAAATTTGCTTTTTTGTTTAAAAGTTTTTGAGTTTTTAGTATATTATTTTGGTTCAGAAAACGATGTTTTATAAAACTTTGAATGTTTTATATTTTTTTAAAAACTTGTTAATTATTTAATTTTAAGATAAAAACCTCCAATAACTACATGTAAGTTTTGCAAAGTAAATTAGCTTTTTGTTCAAACGTTTTTGATTTTCTGAGTTTTTTGTTTATTATTCCTGTCCGGAAAACGTTATTTTATAAAACTTTGAATTTTTAATGTTTTTTAAAAAATAATTTTCAAAAAGCTTGTGAGTCATTTAATTCTAAAATAATAATCTCCATGGCTACATGTAAGTTTTGAAAAGTAAATTAGCTTTTTTGTTCAAAAGTTTTTGAGATTTTAGTTCATTATTTTTTTTTCAGAAAACGCTGTTTTATAAAACTTTGAATGTTTTATGTTTTTTTTAAAACTTGTCAATTATTTAATTCTAAGATAAAAATTTCCAATGACTACATGCAAGTTTTGAAAAGTAAAGTTGCTTTTTTTCCAAAACTTTTTGATTTTGTGAGTTTTTGGTTTATTATATTTGTCTAGAAAACGCTGTTTTATAAAGCTTTGAATTTTTAATAGTTTTAAAATAATTTATCAGTTATTTAATTCCAAAATAATAAAAAACGACCACATGTATGTAATCTCCATGGCTACATGTAAGTTTTGAAAAGTAAATTTGCTTTTTTGTTCCAAAGTTTTTGATTTTCTAGTTTTTTGTTTATTATTTTTGTTCAGAAAACGTTATTTTATAAAACTTTGAATTTTTAATGTCTGTCAAAAAAACTTGTAAGTCATTTAGTTCTAAAACAATAAATCTCCAATGACTACATGTCAATTTTGAAAAATAAAATTGCTTTTTGTTCAAGAGTTTTTGATTTTCTGAGTTTTTTGGTTTATTATTTCTGTTCAGAAAACGGTTTTTTATATTTTTAAATTTTTTTTTTTTTTAACCGGTGTTATTTAAGTCTAAAATAATAATCCCCAATGAGTACATGGAAGTTGTAAAAAGTGAAAGCTTTTTGTTTAAAGTTTTTGTTTTTGTGATTCTTTTGTTAATTCCATAAAACGTTGTTGAAATTTTAATGTCTTTCAAAAAAACTTAAAAGTGATTTACTTCTAAAATAATAATTTCTAATGACTACATGTAAATTGTAAAAAGTAAATTTTTTTTTGTTCAAAAGTTCTTGATTTTGTGAGTTTTTGGTTTATTATTTTTGTCGAGAAAACGCTGTTTTATAAAACTTTGAATTTTTTTTTCAAAATACTTGTGAGTTATTTAATTCTAAAATAAAAATTTTCAATGACTACATGTAAGTTTTGCAAAGTGAATTTAGTTTTTATTCAAACGTTTTTATTTTTTTGAGTGTTTTGTTAATTACTTTTGTCCAGAAAACGGTGAAAAAGATCTTTGTATTGTTAATAGCTTTTAAAAAGCTTGTGAGTTATTGAATTCTAAAATAATAAAAAACGACTACATGTAAGTTATTAAAGGTAAATTTGCTTTTGTGTTCAAAATATTTTAGTTTAGTGTTATTATCCAGAAAACGCTGTTTTATCAAATTTGAAAATTTTAATATTTTTCAAAAAACTTGTGAGTTATTTAATACTAATGTAATAATCTCTAATGACTACATTATTTGCTTTATAGTCTTGTAGTGTCACAGATTAAGTTTAATTGTTTCATTACACTTTAAAGCGCAATTGTAATTTTTAATTCAACTTTGTAAAGACAATTTTTTTTAATAAACATTTTAAAAAATAATTTTATTGTACTCTTCAACGTTCTTGGTTTTCTTTTTTTTAATAAAGTATAAAGTTTCTGTGAGTTTTCAAAATTTTTACTATTTGTTTTATAATATTTTAGTGTCACAAATAAACATTTATTGTTGTCAACTGCTTCATTACACTTTAAAGCGTAATTGTTATTTTAGTACAATTTTTTTGGTTTTGTAAACTTTGAATTTTTTTATTGTTTTCTTAAGAAACTTATTTTTTATTTATTAATTATTTTTAATAATCTTCTATACAAGTAAAAAATAATTTTGTTTTACTGTTCATCGTTCTCGTTTTTTTTAATAAGAAGAAAGTTTCTCTAAATTTCTAAAAAAATTTAAATTTGTTATATAATATTTTAGTATCACAGACAAACATTAATTGTTGTCAATTGCTTTATTACACTTTAACGCGTAATTGTGAATACTGATTCAATGTTTTTGCTTTTTGTAAACTTTGAATTTTTTTATTGTTTCCTAAGCAAACTTATTAAATAGGTAAAGACAAATGAATTATATTTAAAAATCTTTTGTACATATTAAAAAGAAATTTTGTTTTACTGTTCATCGTTCTTGTTTTTTTTTAAATAAAGAAAAAAGTTTCTCTGAATTTTCTAATTTTTAAAAGTTTGTTTTATGATAGTTTAGTATCACAGAAAAACATTAACTGTTATCAATTGTTTCATTGCACTTTAAATAGCAATTGTGATTTTTGATTCAATTTTTTTGGTTTTTCTAAACTTTGAGTTTTTTAATTGTTTTTTTAAGAAACTTATAAGGTAGATAACGACAAATTCATTGTTAAAAAAAATTTATTTGATAGGTAAAAACAAATTAATCATTTTTAATAATCTTTTGTACATTTTTAAAATAAGTTTAGGTAAGGACAAATTAATTATTTTTAATAAACTTTCATACATTTTAAAAAGTAATTTTGTTTTACTGTTTGATTCAATTTTTTTGGTTTTGTAAATTATGAATTTTTTTATTGTTTTCTTAAGAAACTTATTAGATAAGTATGGAAAAATGAATTGTTTTCAATAATCTTCTGTACGTTTTAAAAAGTAATTTAGTTTTACTGTTTATCGTTCTTGGTTTTCTTTTTTTTTTAATAAAGCAGAAAGTTTCTCTAAATTTTCAAAATGTTTACTACTTGTTTTATAATATTTTAGTGTCACCGATAAACATTAATTTTTGTCAATTGCTTCATTACACTTAAAAGCGTAACTGTGATTTTTTATTCATTTTTTTTATTTTTGTAAACTTTGAATTTTTTTATTGTTTTCTTAAGAAATTTATTTGATAGGTAAAGACAAATTAATCATTTTTAATAATCTTTTGTACATTTTTAAAAATAAGTTTAGGTAATGAGAAATTGATTATTTTCAATAATCTTTTATGCATTTTAAAAAGTAATTTTGTTTTAATGTTTGATTCAATTTTTTTGGTTTTGTAAATTATGAATTTTTTTATTGTTTTCTTAAGAAACTTATTAGATAAGTATGGAAAAATGAATTGTTTTCAATAATCTTCTGTACGTTTTAAAAAGTAATTTAGTTTTACTGTTCATCGTTCTTGGTTTTTTTTTTAATAAAGTAGAAAGTTTCTCTGAATTTTCAAAATGTTTATTACTTGTTGTATAATATTTTAGTATCACAGATAAACATTAATTGTTGTCAATTGCTTTATTGCACTTTAAATCATAATTGTGATTTTTGATTCAATTTTTTTGATTTTTGTAAACACTGAATTTTTTTATTGTTTTTTTAAGAAACTTATTAGATAGGTAAGGACTAAACAATTATTTTTATTAATTTTTTGTACGTTTTAAAAAGTAGTTTTGTTTTGCTGTTCGTCGTTCTTGGTTTTCTATTTTTTCCTTTTTTAATAAAGCAGAAAGTTTCTCTAAATTTTCAAAATGTTTACTACTTGTTTTATAATATTTTAGTGTCACAGATAAACATTAATTGTTGTCAATTGCTTCACTACACTTAATAGCGTAATTGTGATTTTTTATTCAATTTTTTTGATTTTTGTAAACTTTGAATTTTTTAATTGTTTTCTTAAGAAACTTATTAGATAGGTAAAGACAAATTAATCATTTTTAATAATCTTTTGTACATTTTTAAAATAAGTTTAGGTAAGGACAAATTAATTATTTTTAATAATCTTTTATACATTTTAAAAAGTAATTTAGTTTTACTGTTCATCGTTCTTAGTTTTCTCTTTTTTTAATATAAAAGAAAGTTTCTCTGAATTTTTAAAATTTTACAATTTATTTTATAATCTTTTAGTATCACAGATAAACATTAATTGTTGTTAATTGCTTCATTACACTTTAAAGCGTAATTGTGATTTTTGATTCAATTTATTAGATTTTTGTAAACTTTGAATTTTTTTATTGTTTTCTTAAGAAACTTTTTATTTTTAATAATCTTTTGTACATGTTTAAAAATAAGTTTAGGTAAGGACAAATTAATTGTTTTTAATAATATTTTATACACTTTAAAAAGTAATTTTGTTTTACTGTTGATTCATTTTTTTTTGGTTTTGTAAACTATGAATTTATGTATTGTTTTCTTAAGAAACTTATTAGATAAGTATGGAGAAATGAATTGTTTTCAATAATCTTCTGTACGTTTTAAAAAGTAATTTAGTTTCACTATTCATCGTTCTTGGTTTTCTTTTTCAATAAAAAAGAAAGTTTCTTTGAATTTTTAAAATTTTACTATTTATTTTATAATACTTTAGTATCACAGATAAACATTAATTGTTGTCAATTGCTTCATTACACTTTAATTCATAATTAAGATTTTAATTAATTTTTTTTGGTTTTTCTAAACTTTGAATTTTTTTATTGTTTGCTTATGAAACTTATTAGATAGGTAAGTTTTTGGTTTTCTCTTTTTAAATCAAAAGGAAGTTTCTCAGAATTCAAAATTTTTATTTGTTTTATAATCTTTGAATATCACAGATAAAGTGTGCTTTTTTGTTCGATTTTTTTAAATTAGCGTTTTGAGAAGTTGGCGAGGTAGGTAATAAAAATTATTGATTGTTTTCAACAGCCATTTATACATCTTAATGATTAAATTTTTTTATTCAATCCTCTTGGGTTTCTCATTTTAATAAAAAAATTGGTTTGTTCTGAATTTTTAATACTTTTACTATATAGAGCACTGCAGTACATTCATCCTGTGCGTCTTCAAGAGGTTAGTATCTTATATATAATATATTTTGTTTATCGTCATGAAATCATCTGCTTTCTTATTTATTAGTAACAAAAGTACCTATTCTGTTTATATAACACAAATCACTTAGAAGAATAAAGCCACTTTTTATACATTGATAAAAAGAAAATGCAGTTCTCAAACCTCCACTTTTATTACAAAACCGAATACACTTCTTACCCCAGTGTATTTTTAAGAGATCGTTTTCTCTTTTGTGCGATGTTTTTATACTGAAGAAATATCTACTTTTTATGAAACATTTGTTTACACAACATTCTATTTACTACATTAGTTATTGATCCCAGTGCACTAACAACAACGTTCTTATGCACCGTTTCAATCTCTTTTTTTTTCATATCATAGAAGCGAAGTGTACTTCTTTCTTTATGGTAACGTGCATTAACTTTTTAAATTTATTTGAATTTCTTCACAAACGTGTAGCAGATAAAACTCTCGTTTTGCTCAATGGTAGTGCAGTAAATCTTCGTCTTCGAGGAAAAATGCCAAAATGTCATTCATTGTTTCGTTATGCGAACTTAAAGTTCGAGATAAATTAGCATCTGATAAATCACCATTTTGCAGCTGCTGCTAATAAGTGAACGCGATGTGTGGGCCGTGCATCAGAATGCCCGTCTCGCACATTCTTTTGGCTATTTAACAAAATTTCCACGTCAATTCCGTGCATCGACTAAAGAGAAAAAAGGTCAAGGCGATGCGGAAGACGTCGTCGCGGTATTAACGTAATTAAACCTTGACCTAGTGCAATATCAAACAGATTTATTAAGCGAAGTAAAAAAAGCGAAAAAGAAAGTGTAAACAAAACGTTAGATGTAATGTAGTGAAAAATACGTTAGTCGTTTGTTGTATTGGACCGGCTGTATCACGACGAAGTTGTGAACTTACGATCGTCGGCAAACGAAGTGGGGTAAGGGATTACCGACACGCCGCCGTGGCCGACTCGACCAAGGAGGAACACGAAACCCTTGAGAAGGTCGTGGCAAGATTGCACAGCTCGATTATCATATGATACAAGCCTAACGTTAGGATCCATTGCATTATTTAATCGTAATAATTCGATAGTGTTTTGTTTTGCCACTCGCGCCTGCTTGACGCGATACCGTGAAACACTTCAAATTCGGATTTTATCGATTTGTACCTTGCAACGCGTTCGTAACATCACCTGCATGCAATTACATTAATTAACAGCGCCAAAATATTCAATTAACTCCTCGAAACTGCGTTTTTTCTCAAAGGATTAACGCTCTCCTTGGCCTTGCTGCGATTTTTCATCCTATTTGTTGTTGACGTGATTCTTTTAGCTTCGTTTCCGTAGGAAGTATTCGTTTGATGTTTTTCTCTTAGGGTTCGTAATTTTGCTTATTGGTCTTGTCGTTTTATTATTTTTTCTTTTTCTTTTCTTCTTGTTTCTTAATCTCTTTTGTTTGTTTTTATGCATTTTAGTTTACTGTTCTTTTCAAACGGTTCTTGTAACTTCTATCTCATCTGTGTTATTGTTAGATGTTTTTGTCTGAGAATCTTCTAGTTCTATTACTGTTTCTCCCAATTCTATTTTTTCTTTACTTTTTTCTGTTGGTTTTTAATGTGTTTATAATTTTTTGTATTGCTGCTCTTTTCTCTGCAGATTTTTTATGTTTTGCTTCTTATAGTTGATGGTGTGTTTCCGTTTGTTCTATTCATCTCCATTATGTTCTACTTGTTGCTTTCTTCTTTCTTTCAACAACCGTTTATTTCGTCATAGCCATTTTCTTATTTTTTATCGCTTCCATAGTATCTTCTAAGACTGGTACTTCTACGTCTGTTTTTTTCCCTCTGTTTCTTCTTTTTCTCCTCCTTATTTTTATCAGATTCGATTTTAATTTCTTAGTCCTGTTTCTTACTGTACCCTTATTTTGGTTTTTAATGTGCTTATAATTTTTTTTGTATTGTTGCTTTTTTGTCTGCAGATTTTCTATGCTTTATTTCTTATAGTTGCTGGTGGGTTTTCGTTTTTTCTAAACTTCTTGAATCTACTCTATTTCTTGCTTTCTTCTTTCTTTCAACAACCGTTTATTTTGACCTAACCATTTTCTTATTTTTTAATCGCTTCTATAGTTTCCTCAAAGATCGGTTCATCTACTTCTGTTTCTTCTTCTTTTGTTTCTTCCCTTTCTTGCTCTAGCTCGTCGTTTTCTTCTGCTGCTTCGTAGAGCATCTTGAGAAAGTTCCATAATTTTATTTTCATCGGATTCGATTTTTATTTTTTAGTCCTGTTCCTTACTGTACCCTTCTTCTTTTGGTTTTTAATGTGTTAATAAATTTTGTTTGTATTTTTACCCTTTTGACCGCAGGTTTTCTATGCTTTGCTTCTTATAGTTGCTGGTGTGTTTTTGTTTTTTCTAAACTTCTCTAATCTGTGCTATTTCTGGCTTTCTTCTTTCTTTATTTTTTTTTTGAGAAAGTTCCATTTCTTAGTCCTGTGTCTTACCGTACTCTCCTTTTTATAGTTTTTAATGTCTTTATAAATTTTTTTGTGTTTTTGCTCTTTTGTCTGCATGCAGATTTTCTATGCTTTGCTTCTTATAGTTGCTAGTCTGTTTCGTTTTTTCTAAACGTCTCTAATCTGTTCTCATTTTTGCTTTCTTCTTTGTTTCAACATCCATTTATTTACTCATAGCTATTTTCTTATTTTTTATCGCTTCTATAGTTTCCTCAAAGATCGGTGCTTGTACTTCTGTTTCTTCTTCTTCTTCTTCTGTTTCTTCTTATTTTTTTTCTTGCTATAGCTCGTCATTTTCTTCTGTTGTTTCGTAGAGGAGCTTGTGAAAGTTCCATAATTCTTTTTCCCTATTTTCATCGGATTCGATTTTCATTTCTTAGTCTTCTTTTTTACTGTACTCTTCGTCTTTTGGTTTTAAATGTGTTTATAATTTTTTTTGTATTGTTGCTTTTTTGTCTGCAGATTTTCTATGCTTTACTTCTTATTTATGCTGGTGGACTTCCGTTTTTTATAAACTTCTTAAATCTATTCTATTTCTTGCTTTCTTCTTTCTATCAACAACCGCTTATTTCGACCTAACCATTTTCTTATTTTTTACTCGCTTCTATAGTTTCCTCAAAGAGCGGTACATCTACTTCTCTTTCTTCTTCTTTTGTTTCTTCTCTTTCTTGCTCCAGCTCATCGTTTTCTTATGTTGCTTCGTAGAGCATCTTAAGAAAGTTCCATAATTTTATTTCCTTATTTATATCGGATTCAATTTTTATTTCTTAGTCTTGTTTCTTACTGTGCCCTTCTTCTTTTGGTTTATAATGTGTTTATCAATTTTTTTGTATTTTTACCATTTTGAGCGCAGATTTTATATGCTTTGCTTCTTATAGTTGCTGGTGTGTTTTTGTTTTTTTCTAAACTTCTCTAATCTGTTCTATTTCTTGCTTTCTTCTTTCGTTTTTTTTCTTCAGAAAGTTCCATTTCTTAGTCCTGTTTCTTACCGTACACTTCTTCTTTTAGTTTTTAATGTGTTTATAAACTTTTTTTTTGTATTTTTGCGCCTTTGTCAGCAGATTTTCTATGCTTTGCTTTTAATAGTTGCTGGTGTGTTTTCGTTTTTTCTAAACTTCTCTAATCTGTTCTCATTCTTGCTTTCTTCTTTCTTTTAAAAACCATTTATTTACTCATAGCCATTTTCCTATTTTTTTATCGCTTCTATAGTTTCCTCAAAGATCGGTGCTTGTACTTCTGTTTCTTCTTCTTCTTCTTCTTCTTCTTCTTCTTCTTCTTCTTCTTCTTCTTCTTCTTCTGCTTCTCCTTATTTTCTTTCTTGCTCTAGCTCGTCACTTTCTTCTATTGTTTTGTAGAGTAGCTTGTGAAAGTTCCATATTCCTGTTTCCTTATTTTCATCGGATTAGATTTTTATTTCTTAGTCTTCTTTCTTACTGTACCCTTCTACTTTTTTTTTTAGTTTTTTTGTATTTTTACTATTTTGACCGCAGATTTTCTATGTTTTCGATTTTTAAACTTCTTCAATATGTTCTTTTTCTTACTTTCTTCTTTTTTTTCAATGGCGGTTAATTTTGCCATTTTCTTATTTTTGTATCGCTTCCATAGTATCCTTAAAGATTGGTTCTTCTACTTCTGTTTTTTTTCCTCTGTTTCTTCTCTTTCTCCTCCTTATTTTTATCAGTTTCGATGTTAATTTCTTAGTCCTGTTTCTTACTGTACATTTCTTCTTTTGGTTTTTATTGTGTTTATAATTTTTTTTTTGTACTGTTGCTTTTTTGTCTGCAGATTTTCTATGCTTTGCTTCTTATAGTTGCTGGTGGTATTTCGTTTTTTCTAAACTTCTTGAATCTATTCTATTTCTTGCTTTCTTCTTTCTTTCAACAACCGTTTATATCGACCTAGCCATTTTCTTATTTTTTAATCGCTTCTATAGTTTCCTCAAAGATCGGTTCATCTACTTCTGTTTCTTCTTCTTTTGTTTCTTCTCTTTCTTGCTCTAGCTCATCGTTTTCTTCTGTTGCTTCGTAGAGCATCTTGAGAAAGTTTCATAGTTTTATTTCCTTATTTTCATCGGATTCCGATTTTTGTTTTTTAGCCTTGTTTCTTACTGTACCCTTCTTCTTTTGGTTTTTAATGTGTTCATAATTTTTTTTCTTTATTGTTGCTTTTTTGTCTGCAGATTTTCTATGCTTTGCTTCTTATAATTGCTGGTGTGTTTTTGTTTTTTCTAAACTTCTCTAATCTGTTCTATTTTTTCCTTTCTTCTTTCTTTTTTTTTTTCTTCAGAAAGTTCATTTCTTAGTCCTGTTTTTTACCTGTACACTTCTTTTAGTTTTAATGTGTTTATAAACTTTTTTTTGTATTTTTGCTCCTTTATCTGCAGATTTTCTATGCGTTGCTTCTTATAGTTGGTAGTGTGTTTTCGTTTTTTTCTAAACTACTCTAATTTGTTCTATTTCTTGCTTTCTTCTTTCTTTTAATAACCATTACTCATAGCCATTTTCTTATTTTTTTATAGCTTCTATAGTTTCCTCAAAGAACAGTGCTTGTACTTCTGTTTCTTCTTCTTCTTCTCCTTATTTTCTTTCTTTCTCTAGTTCGTCATTTTCTTCTGTTGTTTCGTAGAGTAGCTTGTGAAAATTCCATAATTCTTTTTCCTTATTTTCATCGGGTTGGACTTTCATTTCTTAGTCTTCTTTTTTACTGTACTCTTCGTCTTTTGGTTTTTAATGTGTTTATAATTTTTTTCTGTATTGTTGCTCTTTTGTTTGGAAATCTTTTATGCTTTGCTTCTTATAATTGCTGGTGTGTTTTCGTTTTTTAAACTTCTCTGATCTGTTGTATTTCTTGCTTTCTTCTTTTTCTCAATAGCCGTTAATTTCTTCATAGCCATTTTTTTATTTATTATCGTT
Organism: Aquatica leii; assembly: GCA_035610365.1. Taxonomy (NCBI): domain Eukaryota; kingdom Metazoa; phylum Arthropoda; class Insecta; order Coleoptera; family Lampyridae; genus Aquatica; species Aquatica leii. The sequence continues at coordinate 16,402,077 of CM069438.1, forward strand.
TCCGTAGTATCTTCAAAAATCGGTTTTTCTACTTTTGTTTCCTCTTCTTCCTCTGTTTCTGCATTTTCTCATCGTTTTCTTTTGTTGCTTCGTAGAACAGCTTGTGAAAGTTCCTTAATTCTTTTTCCTTATTTTCATCGGATTCGATCTTTATTTCTTAGTCTTGTTTCTTACCGTACTCTTCCTTTAGTTTTCAATGAGCTTATAATTTTTTTTGTATTATCGCTCTTTCGTCTGCAGTTTTTCTATGCTTTGCTTTTTTTATAGTTGCTGGTGATTTTTCGTTTTTTCTTTTCTTCTTCAGTTTGTTTTATTTCTTACTTGCTTCTTTCTTTCAATAACCGTTTATTTGCCCATAGCTATTTTTAATTTTTTTATCCTTTTTATAGTTTCCTCGAAGATCGGTTTTTTAATTCTGTTCCTTCTTATTTCTCTGTTCCTTCTCTTTCTCCTTCTTGCTCTATCTTTTCGTTTTCATCTGTTGCTTCGTAGAGTAGCTTGTGAAAGTTAAATTTTTTTTCTTATTTTCATCAGGTTCGATTATCATTTCTTAATCCTGTTTCTTACTGTATCCTTCTTTTGGTTTTTAATGTGTTTATAATTTTTTTGTATTGTTGATTTTTTACTTGGAGATTGTTCATGCTTTGCTTCTTATAATTGCTGGTGTGTTTTCGTTTTTTAAACTTCTCCAATCTGTTCTATTTCTTGCTTTCTTCTTTTTTTCGATAGCCGTAAATTTCGCCATGTTCTTATTTTTTTATCGCTTCCATAGTTTCCTCAAGGGTCGGTTCTTCTACTTTTGTATCTTCTTCTTACTTTTCTTCTTCTTGCTCTTCCTTTGGTTTTCGATGTGCTTATAATTTTTTTTTGTATTGTCGTTCTTTTGTCTGCAGTTTTTCTATGCTTTGCTTTTCTTATAGTTGCTGGTGTGTTTTCATTTTTTCTATTCTTCAGTCTGTTTCATTTCTTCCATGCTTCTTTTTTTCAGCAACCGTTTATTTGCCTATAGCTATTTTCAATTATTTTAGCGTTTTTATAGTTTTCTCGAAGATCGGTTTTTTAATTGTGTTCCTTCTTCTTCCTCTGTTACTTCTCTTTCTACTTCTTGCTCTAGCTCTTCGTTTTCTTCTGTTGTTTTGTAGAGTAGCTTGTGAAAGTTTCAGTGTTTTTCTTATTTTCATCAGAATCGATTATTATTTCTTAGTCTTGTTTTTTACTGTATCCTTCTTCTTTTGGTTTTTAATGTGTTTATAATTTTTTTGTATTGCTGTTCTTTTGTTTGGAGATTTTTTATGCTTTGCTTCTTATAATTGCTAGTTTGTTTTCGTTTTTTAATCTTCTCCAATCTGTTCTATTTCTTGCTTTCTTCTTTTCTTCAATAGCCGTTAATTTCGCAATGTTCTTATTTTTTATCGTTTCCATTATCCTCAAAGATCGGTTCTTCTACTTTTGTTTCTTCTTCTTCCTTTGTTTCTTTCTTTTCTTCTACTTGCTCATCGTTTTCCTTTGTTGCTTCGTAGAACAGCTTGTGAAAGTTCCCTAATTCTTTTTCCTTATTTTCATCGGATTCGATTTTCATTTCTTAGTCTTGTTTCTTACCCTCTTCCTTTAGTTTTTAATGTGCTTATAATTTTTTTTTGTATTGTCGTTCTTTTGTCTGCAGTTTTTCTATGCATTGCTTTTCTTATAGTTGCTGGTGTGTTTTTGTCTTTTCTATTCTTCCTCAGTCTGTTTTATTTCTTGCTTGCTTCTTTCTTTCAGCAACCGTTTATTTGCCCATAGCTATTTTTAATTTTTTTTACCTTTTTTGTAGCTTCCTCGAAGATCTGTTTTTTAATTCTGTTCCTTCTTCTTCTTTTGTTTCTTCTTTTTCTCCTTCTTGCTCTTTGTTTTCTTCTGTTGCTTTGTAGAGTAGATTGTGAAAGTTCCATTTTTTTCTTTATTTTCATCAGATTTGATTATCATTTCTTAGTCCTGTTTCTTACTGTTTTCTTCTTCTTTTGATTTTTAATGTGTTTATATTTTTTTGTATTGTTGCTCTTTTGTTTAGAGATTTTGGTTATGCTTCGCTTCTTATAATTGCTGGTGTGTTTTCGTTTTTTGAATTTTTCCAATCTGTTCTATTTCTTGCTTTCTTCTTTTTTTGAATAGCCGTTAATTTCGCCGTGTTGTAATTTTTTTATCGCTTCCATAGCTTCCTCAAAGATCGGTTCTTCTACTTTTGTTTCCTCTTCTTCTTTTATTTCTTCCTTTTCTTGTTCTGGCTCATCGTTTTGTTTTGTTGCTTCGTAGAACAGCTTGTGAAAGTTTGCTAATTCTTTTTCCTTATATTCATCGGATTCCTTTTTTATTTTTTAGTCTTGTTTCTTACCGTACTCTTCCTTTGGTTTACTATGTGTTTATAATTTTTTTTTGTATTGTCGTTCTTTTGTCTGCAGTTTTTCTATGCTTTGCTTTTCTTATAGTTGCTGGTGTGTTTTTGTTTTTTCTATTCTTCCTCAGTCTGTTTTATTTCTTGCTTGCTTCTTTTTTTCAACAACCGTTTATTTGCCCATAGCTATTTTTAATTTTTTTATTCTTTTTGTAGCTTCCTCGAAGATCGGTTTTTTCATTCTGTTCCTTCTTCTTTCTCTGTTTCTTCTCTTCCTCCTTCTTGCTCTAGCTCTTCGTTTTCTTTTGTTGCTTTGTAGAGTAGCTTGTGAAAGTTCCATTTTTTTTCTTATTTTAATCAGATTTGTTTATCATTTCTTAGTCCTGTTTCTTACTGTATCCTTCTTCTTTTGATTTTTAATGTGTTTATAATTTTTTTGTATTGTTGCTCTTTTGTTTAGAGATTTTGGTTATGCTTCGCTTCTTATAATTGCTGATGTGTTTTCGTTTTTTGAACTTTTCCAATCTGTTCTATTTCTTGCTTTCTTCTTTTTTTCAATAGCCGTTAATTTCGCCGTGTTCTAATTTTTTTATCGCTTCCATAGCTTCCTCAAAGATCGGTTCTTCTACTTTTGTTTCCTCTTCTTTCTTTGTTTCTTCCTTTTCTTCTTCTCACTCATCGTTTTCTTTTGTTGCTTCGTAGAACAGCTTGTGAAAGTTCCCTAATTCTTTTTCCTTATTTTCATCGGATTCCATTTTTATTTTTTAGTCTTGTTTCTTACCGTACTCTTCCTTTGGTTTTCTATGTGCTTATAATTTTTTTTGTATTGTCGCTCTTTTGTCTGCAGTTTTTCTATGCTTTGCTTTTCTTATAGTTGCTGATGTGTTTTCGTTTTTTCTATTCTTCTTCAGTCTGTTTTATTTCTTGCTTGCTTCGTTCTTTCAACAAACGTTTATTTGCCTATAGCTATTTTTAATTTTTTTGTCGTTTTTATAGTTTCCTCGAAGATTGGTTTTTTAAATTCTGTTCCTTCTTCTTCCTCTGTTACTTCTCTTTCTCCTTCTTGCTCTTCGTTTTCTTCAGTTGCTTTGTAGAGAAGCTTGTGAAAGTTCCATTGTTTTCCTTATTTTCATCGGATTCGATTTTCATTTCTTGGTCTTCTTTCTTACTGTACCCTTCTACTTTTAGTTTTTAATGTGTTTATAATTTTTTTGTATTTTTGCTCTTTTGTTTGGAGATTTTTTATGCTTTGCTTTTTATAATTGCTAGTGTGTTTCGTTTTTTAATCTTCTCCAATCTGTTCTATTTCTTGCTTTCTTCTTTTTTTCAATAGCCGTTAATTTCACAATGTTCTTATTTTTTATCGTTTTCATAGCATCCTCATAGATCGGTTCTTCTACTTTTTATTTTTCTTCTTCCTTTGTTTCTTTCTTTTCTTCTTCTTGCTCATCGTTTTCCTTTGTTGCTTGGTAGAACAGCTTGTGAAAGTTCCCTAATTCTTTTTCCTTATTTTAAACGGATTCGATTTTCATTTCTTAGTCCTGTTTCTTACTGTATCCTTCTTTTGGTTTTTAATGTGTTTATAATTTTTTTTGTATTGTTTCTATTTTGTCTGCAGATTTTCTTTGCTTTGGTTCTTATACTTGCTGATGTGTTTTCGCTTTTTCTAAACTTCTCCAATCTGTTTTTTTTCTTGCTTTCTTCTTTCTTTCAACAACCGTTTATTTCGTCATAGCAATTTACTTATTTTTTATCGCTTTTGTAGTTTCTTCGAAGATAGGTGCTTCTATTTCTGTTCCTTCTTCTTAACCTGTTTCTTCTCTTTCTAATTTTTGCTCGAGCTCACCGTTTTCTTCTGTTGCTTCGTAGAGTAGCTTGTAAAAGTTCGATAATTCCTTTTCCTTATTTTCATCGGATTCGAATTTTTATTCTTAGTCTTGTTTCTTCTTCTTCTTCTTCTTTTAGTCTTTAATGTACTTATAATTTTTTTCTGTATTCTTGCTGTTTTGATTGGAGATATTTTATGCTTCGCTTCTTATAATTGCTGATGTTTTTTCGTTTTTTGAACTTCTCCAATCTGTTCTATTTCTTGCTTTCTTCTTTTTTTGAAAAGCCGTTAATTTCGCCATTTTCTTATTTTTCTATCGCTTCCACAGTATCCTCAAAGATCGGTTTTTCTACTTCTGTTTCCTCCTTTCCTTCTTCTTGCTCATCGTTTTCTTTTGTTGCTTCGTAGAACAGCTTGTGAAAGTTCCCTAATTCTTCATTTTCCTTACTTTCATCGGATTCGATTTTCATTTCTTAGTCTTGTTTCTTACCGTACTCTTCCTTTGGTTTTCAATGTGCTTATAATTTTTTTTGTATTGTCGCTCTTTTGTCTGCAGTTTTTCTATGCTTTCCTTCTTATAATTGCTAGTGTGTTTTCGTTTTTTAATCTTCTCCAATCTGTTTTATTTCTTGCTTTCTTCTTTTTTTCAATAACCGTTAATTTCGCAATGTTCTTATTTTTTATCGTTTCCATAGTATCCTGAAAGATCAGTTTTTCTACTTTCGTTTCTTCTCCTTACTTTGTTTCTTTCTTTTCTTCTTCTTGCTCATCGTTTTCCTTTGTTGCTTGGTAGAACAGCTTGTGAAAGTTCCCTAATTCTTTTTCCTTATTTTAAACGGATTCGATTTTCTTTTCTTAGTCCTGTTTCTTACTGTATCCTTCTTTTGGTTTTTAATGTGTTTATAATTTTTTTGTATTGTTGCTATTTTGTCTGCAGATTTTCTTTGCTTTGGTTCTTATACTTGCTGATGTGTTTTCGCTTTTTCTAAACTTCTCCAATCTGTTTTGTTTCTTGCTTTCTTCTTTCTTTCAACAACCGTTTATTTCGTCATAGCCATTTACTTATTTTTTATCGCTTTTGTAGTTTCCTTGAAGATAGGTGCTTCTATTTTTGTTCCTTCTTCTTCACCTGTTTCTTCTCTTTCTAATTTTTGCTCGAGCTCACCGTTTTCTTCTGTTGCTTCGTAGAGTAGCTTGTGAAAGTTCGATAATTCCTTTTCCTTATTTTCATCGGATTCGAATTTTTATTCTTAGTCTTTTTTCTTACTGTACCCTTCTTCTTTTAGTCTTTAATGTATTTATAATTTTTATCTGTATTGTTGCTGTTTTGATTGGAGATTTTTTATGCTTCGCTTCTTATAATTGCTGCTGTTTTTTCGTTTTTTGAACTTCTCCAATCTGTTCTATTTCTTGCTTTCTTCTTGTTTTGAAAAGCCGTTAATTTCGCCATTTTCTAATTTTTTTATCGTTTCCATAGTATCCTCAAAGATTAGTTCTTCTACTTTCGTTTTTTCTTCTTCCTTTGTTTCTTTCTTTTCTTCATCTTGCTCATCGTTTTCCTTTGTTGCTTCGTAGAACAGCTTGTGAAAGTTCCCTTATTTTTTTTCCTTATTTTCATCGGATTTTTTAATCTGTTCTATTTCTTGCTTTCTTCTTTCTTTTAATTACCGTTTATTTCGTCATATTTATTTACTTATTTTTTATCGCTTTTATAGTTTCCTCGAAGATAGGTGCTTTTATTTCTGTTTCTTCTTCTTCGCCTATTTTTTTTCTTTCTAATTCTTGCTCGAGCTCACTGTTTTCTTCTGTTGCTTTGTAGAGTAGCTTGTGAAAGTTCCATAATTCTTTTTCCTTATTTTTATCGGATTCGAATTTTATTTTCTTAGTCTTGTTTCTTACTGTACCCTTCTTCATTTGGTTTTTAATGTGTTCATAATTTTTTTTCTTTATTGTTGCTCTTTTGTTTGGAGATTTTTTATGCTTTGCTTCTTATAATTGCTGGTGTGTTTTCGTTTTTTAAACTTCTCCAATCTGTTCTATTTCTTGCTTTCTTCTTTTTTTTAATAGCCGTTAATTTCGTTACATCTTTTCTCTTTTAGTTTTTAGTGCGTTTATAAATAACACTAAATGGTATCAAAAAACCGATAGAAACTACACCGAGACACAAACTATTGATGTGTTGTCCTTAGCTAGCTGTGAACGTTTACGCTGTTTCTAACTGCTCTAGTGCGTCTTCATACCAAATCGAGAGCTGTTGTCCTATTTCTTGCATTATTCTTTCTTTCAAATGTTTATTTTGTCATAAACATTTTCTTGGTTTCTTCAAAGGTTGGTTCTTCTATTTCTGCTTCTTCAGATTCTTTTTCTTCTTTATCTCTTTCTTGCTTATTGTAACGTTCTGTTGCTTCGTAGAATAGCTTGTAAAAGTACTTCTTACATTATTTCTTTTTCTTATTTTTATCGAATTTGATTTTTATTTGTTGTCTGGTTCTTCACTGTACCTTTCTGCTTTTAGTTTGTAATTTGTTTATAATTTTTTTTGTATTGTTGCTTTTTTGTCTGTGTATTTTCTATGCTTTCTTTTTACATTCCTAATAGTGCTATAAGTCTTCTTATTTTTTAGTTGCTATTCATTTCTTTGGGTTATTATACTTTGTGTTATTATTTCGTAACATTTATCATCATACCATTGTTTCTTTGTTGTGTTATATAACAATTTTTTTAAATTCTTTCTATTTGCTCTTTATATCTAATGTTCTTTCGTACGTTTCTAGTTATTCATTTCTTTCCCGCATTCTATTCTTTTATAAGGAAAGAGTTTTTTTGGACACAATTTTGCCTCTCTCCATTTTTCTTATGTATTTTGTTTCTTATAGTTTCTAGTGTGTTTTCATTTTTTCTACTCTTCTCAATTCTGTTCTATTTCGTGTATTCTTCTTTCTTTCAACAACCGTTTATTTCGTCATAGTCATTTTTTTTCTTGTTTATATAGTTTCCTCGAAGTTTGGTTCTTCTACTTCTGTTTCTTCTTCTGCTTTTGCTTCTTTTCTTTCTTCTTCGTGTTCATGCTTATCATTTTCTTCTGTTGCCTCGTAGAGTAGCTTGTGAAAGTACTCTTTCTAATGTTCTTTTTTCTTTTTTTCATAGGATGCCATTTTTATTTCTTAGCTTTGTTTTATTACTGTACCCTTCTTCTTTTGGTTTTGAATTTGTTTATAATATTTTTTTGTATTGTTTCTCTTTTGTATGGTATTTTTCTATGCTTTTTTTTACATTCCTTGTAGTGCTCTAAGTCTTCTTCTTTTTTGGTTGTTATCCATTTTCTTCATTGTCTTTATCATTTCTGTTTCGTACTTTTCCAGTTAATAATTTTTTACTTATTCTTTTTTTTTCATTTTCTGTATGTAGTTTTTCTACGTTTCTTCTCTTACATTCTCGTCGTCTTGGTTAATCTCTTATCTGCCATAAATGCTGTTCCTTTATGTCCTTGTTTTTACCCCTGAGTATAACGGTTTAAAATCTTCTTGATTTATTTTTTCTAGCTATCTAATCTTCCTCGGTGCTTACAGATGGTTTTTATATTTCAACTTGCTATTTTGGTTTGTTTACCTTTTGTTTTATTGTGTTTTTGTATTATGTTTCCTTGTTGATTTATCTTTTTTTTTTCTGCCTTCAATCTCATCTGTGTTATTGTTTGAGAATCTTATAGTTCTATTACTGTTTCTGTCAATTCTTTTCTTTTTTTCTTAAAATTTGATTTTATGGCAAATTTGTTTTGCCATTTCCCCAGCGACTATATACGAGATGTGTAAATTAAGAAATGAGACTGGCAACGTTGTGTTTGATCTGGTGATATTGGAACGTGGGATTTAGAGGAGGGGCAAATGGTCATGTGATACGTCTTCAGTACGAGTTTGAACTCGCTAAAGTCATTTGTTTGTGCGTAGCGATTTTTTTCGTGAAACAGTTTTTCTAGTGCTTTCTAAATTTCGAGCAACGGTGTCAGGTTTTGCTTCAGACTTGGGCACAGTGCAACGAAAACTTTTGCAAAACCTAGAAGGTTTAGGCATTTTTGGTGGTTTAAGGCATCTTCAGAAGAAGTCTATTCAAGATGAACCACGAAGCGCAAGACATTCATCTTTAAGAACTCATCAAATGTCTTCAGAATCCGGGATATTTTTCGTTTAAATCGTCGGTTGACAGTTAGAATGATCGGGGAGGAGTTGAATTTGACTCACACCACCAATCATCCGATTTTAACCAGTGAGTTGGATATCTACGTAAAAAAAACCTTTCTCAAGACCAAAAGGAGATCAGAAGGGTGCCTTGACTTTTTGGAATCGATTTAAAATTATCCTCATTTTCTGGAACGTGTCATTACTGGTAACGAGTCTTGGATGTTTGAGCATGACCCGGAAACTAAGCGTCAGAGCATTAAGTGGCACACTTCAACCTCTTAAAGGCTCAAAAAAGCAAAAGTTTTTTAGTTTTCCTCTTTTGGTTTTAAATTTGCTTATATTTTTTTCTGTATAGTTGCTCTTGTGTTTACGTATTTTCTATGCTATGCTCATTTTCTTTATAGTTTTTATTGTTTTCTCAAAGGTTGGTCCTTCTGCTTTTTTCTTCTTCTGTCTCTGTCTTTCTCCCTCTTGCTTATGCTCGTCGTTTTCGTCAGTTGCTTCGTAGAGTAGCTTGTGAAGTACTTTCTACATAATTATTTTATCTTATTTTCATCGGAATTGATTTTCATTTCTTAGTCCGATTTCTTACTGGACCTTTCTTCTTTTAGTTTTTTTTTGTATTGTTTCTCTTTTGTCTGTGTATTTTCTACGCTTTCTTTTTACAGTTATAGTGTTCTAAGTCTTCGTCTTTTTTGGTTGTTATTCATTTTCTTCTGGTGTTATTCTTTGTGTTTATCATTTCGTAACATTTATCCTTATACCTTCGACGTGTTTATTTCAACTATTTTACTAAATTCTTTCCTTTCTTCTCTTCCATTCTCGTCGCCCTGATTTAAGAGTGTTTGGATAATACGTGAAGAATCGTCTCATCGTCTTCTCTATGAATACATATAAAAAGCAGGAGAAAGATGCAGAGTCAGAAACCGTATCAGCAGAAAGTCAAAAGAATCTAAAGCATAAACAAAGTTTTGGGTTTTATTATTGTAATCTTCATAGTTAATGACTGTGTTAACTAAGTTGAGGTATTTGGACTACTGATCTCATATTAGTTCTGGTTTTTTTGGTTCGTTTCTTTTTTTTGAGTTTTTATATTTTGAGCTTTTTTGTAAATAAATTTTGCTTGGTACTTTGAGATCTTCGTTCAAGAGTAGTACTACAAGAAATAATTCTTAAACTAATAGACATATTTTGGTGATATCAATATTTAATACACAGTCGTTGACCTTGAAATCTTTACGGTTTTGAAGTTTAATATCTTATTTCGTCCACCTGTTGCTTTAATTTTATTTTTTGTTGCTAATCGCAATCGAAATTTGGGTTTGTAGGTGAAAGTATCAACGTAATTTTAAACCAAAAATAGTAAAATTACAAGTCTTTTACAAAACTTCCCAAATAAAAATAATAAAATAAACGCGAAAGATTTTACGTGTAAATCTCAAACGAGAAAAAAAAATTTCGCTACCGGCTGCAATAAATTTATTTTCGTAACGAAAAGAAAAAAATATTGATATTAATTTACTATCGAGGATGCACCAAGAAGCGCATATAATAATAAACGTGTTCGTGATGGCTTTAAATCGCGCTGGTGTACATAAACTCACCAACTAACAATACCCCGAAAAAAAATCGTTCAACGTTGCCAAGACTCGCATTATTATGATTGGCTACTGGTGCAGGTCTGACGCTGAATGCACCCAGCGCACACCCGCACCTCTCAACCCTTTCAGCCGCGCCGTGTCTAATGGCCATCAAGAGAAAAGATAATTGAAGGCGGATTATTCCGTCGAGGATGTGTGGTCTTTTACAACTACACGCATTCCAATGGGAAAATGATTTAATACATTCCGAAATTTTTCGCTTAACGTACGAGGGAGCTTCAATAATTTTGTTACGTAGTCTGGCACGAAACTCGAGCAAAACAAAGAAGTCGACACTTGGATTGGATTGCGACGCTCGCTAATAAACTCGAACTTTGTAATTTTAGTACCTGTTGCAGTATATTCATTTAGCACAGTTTAAGTAGTTAATCGTGCGAAAAAAGCTTTTTTGAATTAGAAGTAATTGCACTGCTTATGAATTAACAAAGTTCTGGTTCATTGTCCAGCGGGATCAAGAGCGTTCCCAAGAGAGACGATTTCCTTCGGAAAAGTAGAAGGCTTGGCTCCTATGAATTGACAAGACTAAAGCAGACGTTAGTGTTTGGTCATCCTTCATTGTGCTGGAAATGTGTACCGGGCCGGGTTTTCGAAAAAAATCCGGGCCCGGGAGAAAATGCCCTCGCTGTCGAGCAGCAGCTCCAAACTCGTGCTTTTTCCTGACTAAATCTGTCTTTTCCAATGTTCAAAAATTAATTTAAACAGATTAAAAAATTAATGGGTTGTTTGTTATAACGACCTGGCAATGAGTTGTGAAACAACTTTGAAATATATTGAGTTACAACGATATAGGAAAAGATGGTACAGTGCAAGGTTTCGGCTGCCCAGTGCCAGTAGGGCTTAGGTGTGTTGAAGACCATTAAGAGTCGGCTGAAAATGGTCAACCAAGCCGAAACGTTGATACTTTTTGCTGGAAGGTTCATAGAAAGTGATAAATTACAACATCAGCAAACAGGCAATTGTCAACAGATTGAAAAGAATACCACTACAGAGACACAAGTCTTAGTACACAGCGCAGCTACGGACAAAACAAACAATTTTCAAAAATAATAGCAAGCCTAAAATGCGAAAGATGGAAGGAGTACTAGAAAAGTCACTATGAGAGAAATTAAAGATGCCGGAGTACAGTCACAGTGGCAGTATGACTTTAGAAAAAGGACACGCTATAATGAAAGAATTTGAACAAACCAAGACCACGAGTCACTTGCTTACACTGGACGTGAGAGCGTTGCCCTGAAGAACCGTAGTGAATGCATTTGAGCAGCGAGATGTATCTAAGAAATGTAGTGCAAAAATCAAGAAAACAGCATGACGGAATTCTGAAAACTAAATGGTTGCCAGGAGTCGGTGCAATTTCTTTTACAGATAACCTTACTCTTCTAATAACTATAAAAGATAAAGAGCAATTAAAACTCAGAGCAGATGGGACATTAAAAAAGTTAATACATCTGATAAAAACGCATGAGTTAGAGTTAGCTCCTAAAAAACCGATGCGGTATTAGTAAAGAATCTAGGAAGAAATTGTATGGGTGTGGATATAATTACCAAAAAACATATTGAATACCCAGGCTAAATTATAAGCCAAATATGTTGATTTGGATTAGGATAATGCAGCAATTGAAAAATGAAGCCAAACATCGGGTGCCTTAATAATAAGAAGAGTTCCAGTATGGTACCACATAAGTTCCGACCTTATACAGAACAATATCCTACAGAGCCTTATAAATAGTACCCGGAGTACTAACTATAGATACACTGGTAGACGAAGAAGAAGAATATATAAAAGAGCACATGGCAAATTTATATTCAGCTTTGACCACTCTAGATCTAGTTTTTGGCATTTGACTAATATATTTGTGCAGTAGTTAAGTATGTAGTAAGGAAAATCTTAGCAGCATTGGCAAGAATAATGCCAAACAAGCGTGGACGTTATAATATGAAGAGTTAAATTACGTAAGTTAATCCACCGTACTGAATGGAGTTTCAGTATGGTACCACATGAGCTCATACAAAACGGTGTCCTCAGAGCCCTGTAAGTGGTAACCGATGTATTGCCTATAGATATACTGGTAGACGAAACAAGAGTTTCTGGCTTGTTTATGTTTTTGATGGCTTCGACTTTAATCAAATTAGTCTTTTAGCCACTCAAAATCAAGATTTTGGTATTTGGCATAGCTATGTGTAGCCGCTAAGTATGTAGTCTGGAAAACCTGAGCAGCATTGACAAGAATGATGCTAAACATTCGTGGATCTAATAATAAAAAGATTTAAATAACCTCAATCTACCACGTTGTATGGAAATCCATTATGGTACCACATCAGTTTCAATCTCATACAAAACGATGTCGTTCATAGCGTTACAAGTGGTACTCGAAGTACTACTCATAAATACAGTGGTAAACCAAAAAAGAAGAATATATGGAAGAACACATGGCAAATTTATCTTCAGCTTTGACTTTAACCAAAAGAGTCTTTTGGACGTTTTAGGTAATAGGATAATATAAAGAGTTAAATAAGATTAAACTATCACGCTGTATAGAGTTCCAGTATGGAACCACATCAGTTGCGAGCTCATACAGAACAAAGTCTTTCGCGGCCTTAGAAGTGGTACTCAAAGTACTACTAATAGATACTGGTACACCAAAGAAAAAAAATATATAGAACACATGACAAATTTATCTTTAGCTTTGACTTTAACAAAAAGAGTCTTTTAGCTATTCTAAATTTAGTTTTTGGTATTTGGCATATAAATTTGTGCAGTCGTTAAGTATTTAGTCGGGAAAACCTAAGCAACATTGACAAGAATGATGCAAAACATTTGTGGATCTGATAATAAGAGAAGACCACGCTGTATAGATTTCCAGTATAGTACCACATCGGTTGCGAACTCATACAGAACGATGTCCTTCGCGGCTTTACAAGTGGTACTCGAAGTACTACTCATGGGTACACTGGTAAACCAAAGAAGAAGAATATATAGAAGAACACATGACAAATTTATCTTTAGCTTTGACTTGAACAAAAAGAGTCTTTAAGCCATTCTAGATTTAGTTTTTGGTATCTGGCATATAGAGTTGTGCAGTCGTTTAGTATTAAGTCTGGAAAACCCGAGCAAAATTGAGAACGATGATGCTAAACATTTGTGGATCTGATAATAAGAAAAGACCACGCTGTATAGATTTCCAGTATAGTACCACATCAGTTGCGAGCTTATACAGAACGATGTCCTTCACGGCTTTACAAGTGGTACTCGAAGTACTACTCATGGGTACACTGGTAAACCAAAGAAGAAGAATATATAGAAGAACACATGACAAATTTATCTTTAGCTTTGACTTTAACAAAAAGAGTCTTTTAGCCATTCTAGATTTAGTTTTTGGTATCTGGCATATAGAGTTGTGCAGTCGTTTAGTATTCAGTCTGGAAAACCCGAGCAAAATTGAGAAAGATGGTGCTAAACATTTGTGGATCTGATAATAAGAAGAGACCACGCTGTATAGATTTCCATTATAGTACCACATCGGTTGCGAGCTCATACAGAACGATGTCTTTCACGGCTTTAGAAGTGGTACTCAAAGTACTACTCATAGATACACTGGTACACCAAAGAAGAAAAATATATAGAAGAACACATCACAAATTTAATTTTAGCTTTGACTTTAACAAAATGAGTCTTTTAGCCATTTTAGATTTAGTTTTTGGGATTTGGCATATAGATTTGTGCAGTCGTTAAGTATTTAGCCTGGAAAACCTAAGCAACATTGACAAGAATGACGCTAAACATTTGTGGATCTGATAATAAGAAGAGACCACGCTGTATAGATTTCCAGTATAGTACCACATCGGTTGCGAACTCATACAGAACGATGTCTTTCACGGCTTTAGAAGTGGTACTCAAAGTACTACTCATAGATACACTGGTACACCAAAGAAAAAAAATATATAGAAGAACACATGACAAATTTATCTTTAGCTTTGACTTTAACAAAAAGAGTCTTTTTGCCATTCTAGATTTAGTTTTTGGGATTTGGCATATAGATTTGTGCAGTGGTTAAGTATGTAGTCTGGAAAACCCGAGCAACATTGACGAGAATGATGCTAAACATTTGTGGATCTGATAATAAGAAGAGACCACGCTGTATAGAATTCCAGTATAGTCCTACATCAGTTGCGAGCTCATACAGAACGATGTCCTTCACGGCCTTACAAGTGGTACTCGAAGTACTACTCATAGATACACTGGTACACCAAAGAAGAAAAATATATAGAAGAACACATGACAAATTTATCTTTAGCTTTGACTTTAACAAAAAGAGTCTTTTAGCCATTCTAGATTTAGTTTTTGGTATCTGGTATATAGAGTTGTGCAGTCGTTTAGTATTCAGTCTGGAAAACCCGAGCAAAATTGAGAAAGATGACGCTAAACATTTGTGGATCTGATAATAAGAAGAGACCACGCTGTATAGATTTCCATTATAGTACCACATCGGTTGCGAGCTCATACAGAACGATGTCTTTCACGGCTTTAGAAGTGGTACTCAAAGTACTACTCATAGATACACTGGTACACCAAAGAAAAAAAATATATAGAAGAACACATGACAAATTTATCTTTAGCTTTGACTTTAACAAAAAGAGTCTTTTTGCCATTCTAGATTTAGTTTTTGGGATTTGGCATATAGATTTGTGCAGTGGTTAAGTATGTAGTCTGGAAAACCCGAGCAACATTGACGAGAATGATGCTAAACATTTGTGGATCTGATAATAAGAAGAGACCACGCTGTATAAATTTCCAGTACAGTACCACTTCGGTTGCGAACTCATACAGAACGATGTCTTTCACGGCTTTAGAAGTGGTACTCAAAGTACTACTCATAGATACACTGGTACACCAAAGAAAAAAAATATATAGAAGAACACATGACAAATTTATCTTTAGCTTTGACTTTAACAAAAAGAGTCTGTTAGCCATTCTAGATTTAGTTTTTCGTATCTGGCATAAAGATTTGTGCAGTCGTTAAGCATTTAGTCTGGAAAAGCTGAGCAACATTGACAAGAATGATGCTAAACATTTGTGGATCTGATAATAAGAAGAGACCACGCTGTATAGATTTCCAGTACAGTACCACATCGGTTGCGAACTCATGCAGAACGATGTCTTTCACGGCTTTAGAAGCGGTACTCAAAGTACTACTCATAGATACACTGGTACACCAAAGAAAAAAAATATATAGAAGAACACATGACAAATTTATCTTTAGCTTTGACTTTAACAAAAAGAGTCTTTTAGCCATTCTAGATTCAGTTTTTGGTATCTGGCATATAGATTTGTGCAGTCGTTTACTATTCAGTCTGGAAAACCCGAGTAAAATTGAGAAGAATGATGCTAAACATTTGTGGATCTGATAATAAGAAGAGACCACGCTGTATAGATTTTCAGTATAGTACCACATCAGTTGCGAGCTCATACAGAACCATGTCTTTCACGGCTTTAGAAGTGGTACTCAAAGTACTACTCATACTGGTACACCAAAGAAAAAAAATATATAGAAGAACACATGACAAATTTATCTTAAGCTTTGACTTTAACAAAAAGAGTCTTTTAGCCATTCTAGATTTAGTTTTTGGTATTTGGCATATAGATTTGTGCAGTCGTTTAGCATGCAGTCTGAAAAACCCGAGCAAAATTGACAAGAATGATGCTAAACATTTGTGGATCTGATAATAAGAAGAGACCACACTGTATAAATTTCCAGTACAGTACCACATCGGTTGCGAGCTCATACAGAACAATGTCTTTCACGGTCTTAGAAGTGGTACTCAAAGTACTACTCATAGATACACTGGTAAACCAAAGAAGAAGAACATATAGAAGCACACATGGCAAATTTATCTTTAGCTCTGACTTTAACCAAAAAAGTGTTTTAGCCATTCTAGATTTAGTTTTTGGTATTTGGCATATAGATTTGTGCAGTCGTTTAGCATGCAGTCTGAAAAACCCGAGCAAAATTGACAAGAATGATGCTAAACATTTGTGGATCTGATAATAAGAAGAGACCACGCTGTATAGATTTCCATTATAGTACCACATCGGTTGCGAGCTCATACAGAACGATGTCTTTCACGGCTTTAGAAGTGGTACTCAAAGTACTACTCATACTGGTACACCAAAGAAAAAAAATATATAGAAGAACACATGACAAATTTATCTTAAGCTTTGACTTTAACAAAAAGAGTCTTTTAGCCATTCTAGAGTTAGTTTTTGGTATTTGGCATATAGATTTGTGCAGTGGTTAAGTATGTAGTCTGGAAAACCCGAGCAACATTGACAAGAATGATGCTAAACATTTGTGGCTCTGATGATAAGAAAAGACCACGCTGTATAGATTTCCAGTATAGTACCACATCGGTTGCGAACTCATACAGAACGATGTCTTTCACGGCTTTAGAAGTAGTACTCAAAGTACGACTCTTAGATACACTGGTACACCAAAGAAAAAAAATATATAGAAGAACACATGACAAATTTATCTTTAGCTTTAACTTTAACAAAAAGTGTCTTTTAGCTATTCTACATTTAGTTTTTGGTATTTGACATTTAGATTTGTACAGTCGTTAAGTATTTAGTATGGAAAACCTGAGCAACATTGACAAGGATGATGCTAAACATTTGTGGATCTGATAATAAGAAGAGACCACGCTGTATAGATTTTCAGTATAGTACCACATCGGTTGCGAACTCATACAGAGCGATGTCTTTAACGGCTTTAGAAGTGGTACTCAAAGTACTACTCATAGATACACTGGTACACCAAAGAAAAAAAAATATATAGAAGAACACATGACAAATTTATATTTAGCTTTAACTTTAACAAAAAGAGTCTTTTAGCCATTCTACATTTAGTTTTTGGTATTGGACATTTAGATTTGTGCAGACGTTAAGTATTTAGTCTGGAAAACCCAAGCAAACATTGACAAGAATGATGCTAAACATTTGTGGATCTGATAATAAGAAGAGACCACGCTGTATAGATTTTCAGTATAGTACCACATCAGTTGCGAGCTCATACAGAACGATGTTTTTCACGGCTTTAGAAGTGGTACTCAAAGTACTACTCATAGTTACACTGGTACACCAAAGAAAAAAAAATATATAGAAGAACACATGACAAATTTATCTTTAGCTTTAACTTTAACAAAAAGTGTCTTTTAGCTATTCTACATTTAGTTTTTGGTATTTGACATTTATATTTGTGCAGTCGTTTAGTATTCAGTCTGGAAAACCGGAGCAAAATTGAGAAGAATGATGCTAAACATTTGTGGATCTGATTATAAGAAGAGACCACGCTGTATAGATTTCCAGTATAGTACCACATCGGTTGCGAACTCATACAGAACGATGTCTTTCACGGCTTTAGAAGTAGTACTCAAAGTACGACTCTTAGATACACTGGTACACCAAAGAAAAAAAATATATAGAAGAACACATGACAAATTTATCTTTAGCTTTAACTTTAACAAAAAGTGTCTTTTAGCTATTCTACATTTAGTTTTTGGTATTTGACATTTATATTTGTGCAGTCGTTTAGTATTCAGTCTGGAAAACCGGAGCAAAATTGAGAAGAATGATGCTAAACATTTGTGGATCTGATTATAAGAAGAGACCACGCTGTATAGATTTCCAGTATAGTACCACATCGGTTGCGAACTCATACAGAACGATGTCTTTCACGGCTTTAGAAGTAGTACTCAAAGTACGACTCTTAGATACACTGGTACACCAAAGAAAAAAAATATATAGAAGAACACATGACAAATTTATCTTTAGCTTTAACTTTAACAAAAAGTGTCTTTTAGCTATTCTACATTTAGTTTTTGGTATTTGACATTTATATTTGTGCAGTCGTTTAGTATTCAGTCTGGAAAACCGGAGCAAAATTGAGAAGAATGATGCTAAACATTTGTGGATCTGTTTATAAGAAGAGACCACGCTGTATAGATTTCCAGTATAGTACCACATCGGTTGCGAACTCATACAGAACGATGTCTTTCACGGCTTTAGAAGTAGTACTCAAAGTACGACTCTTAGATACACTGGTACACCAAAGAAAAAAAATATATAGAAGAACACATGACAAATTTATCTTTAGCTTTAACTTTAACAAAAAGTGTCTTTTAGCTATTCTACATTTAGTTTTTGGTATTTGACATTTATATTTGTGCAGTCGTTTAGTATTCAGTCTGGAAAACCGGAGCAAAATTGAGAAGAATGATGCTAAACATTTGTGGATCTGTTTATAAGAAGAGACCACGCTGTATAGATTTCCAGTATAGTACCACATCGGTTGCGAACTCATACAGAACGATGTCTTTCACGGCTTTAGAAGTAGTACTCAAAGTACGACTCTTAGATACACTGGTACACCAAAGAAAAAAAATATATAGAAGAACACATGACAAATTTATCTTTAGCTTTGACTTTAACAAAAAGAGTCTTTTAGCCATTCTAGATTTAGTTTTTGGTATTTGACATTTAGATTTGTGCAGTCGTTTAGTATTCAGTCTGGAAAACCCGAGCAAAATTGAGAAGGATGACGCTAAACATTTGTGGATCTGATAATAAGAAGAGACCACGCTGTATAGATTTCCAGTACAGTACCACATCGGTTGCGAACTCATGCAGGACGATGTCTTTCACGGCTTTAGAAGCGGTACTCAAAGTACTACTCATAGATACACTGGTACACCAAAAAAATATATATAGAAGAACACATGACAAATTTATCTTTAGCTTTAACTTTAACAAAAAGTGTCTTTTAGCTATTCTACATTTAGTTTTTGGTATTTGACATTTAGATTTGTGCAGTCGTTTAGTATTCAGTCTGGAAAACCGGAGCAAAATTGAGAAGAATGATGTTGAACATTTGTGGATCTGATAATAAGAAGAGACCACGCTGTATAGATTTCCAGTATAGTACCACATCGGTTGCGAACTCATACAGAACGATGTCATTCACGGCTTTAGAAGTAGTACTCAAAGTACGACTCTTAGATACACTGGTACACCAAAGAAAAAAAATATATAGAAGAACACATGACAAATTTATCTTAAGCTTTGACTTTAAAAAAAGAGTCTTTTAGCCATTCTAGATTTAGTTTTTGGTATTTGGCATATAGATTTGTGCAGTCGTTTAGCATGCAGTCTGAAAAACCCGAGCAAAATTGACAAGAATGATGCTAAACATTTGTGGATCTGATAATAAGAAGAGACCACGCTGTATAGATTTCCAGTACAGTACCACATCGGTTGCGAGCTCATACAGAACAATGTCTTTCACGGTCTTAGAAGTGGTACTCAAAGTACTACTCATAGATACACTGGTACACCAAAGAAAAAAAATATATAGAAGAACACATGACAAATTTATCTTAAGCTTTGACTTTAACGAAAAGAGTCTTTTAGCCATTCTAGATTTAGTTTTTGGTATTTGGCATATAGATTTGTGCAGTCGTTTAGCATGCAGTCTGAAAAACCCGAGCAAAATTGACAAGAATGATGCTAAACATTTGTGGATCTGATAATAAGAAGAGACCACGCTGTATAGATTTCCAGTACAGTACCACATCGGTTGCGAGCTCATACAGAACAATGTCTTTCACGGTCTTAGAAGTGGTACTCAAAGTACTACTCATAGATACACTGGTACACTAAAGAAAAAAATATATAGAAGAACACATGACAAATTTATCTTAAGCTTTGACTTTAACGAAAAGAGTCTTTTAGCCATTCTAGATTTAGTTTTTGGTATTTGGCATATAGATTTATGCAGTCGTTTAGCATGCAGTCTGAAAAACCCGAGCAAAATTGACAAGAATGATGCTAAACATTTGTGGATCTGATAATAAGAAGAGACCACGCTGTATAAATTTCCAGTACAGTACCACATCGGTTGCGAGCTCATACAGAACAATGTCTTTCACGGTCTTAGAAGTGGTACTCAAAGTACTACTCATAGATACACTGGTACACCAAAGAAAAAAAATATATAGAAGAACACATGACAAATTTATCTTAAGCTTTGACTTTAACAAAAAGAGTCTTTTAGCCATTCTAGATTTAGTTTTTGGTATTTGGCATATAGATTTGTGCAGTCGTTTAGCATGCAGTCTGAAAAACCCGAGCAAAATTGACAAGAATGATGCTAAACATTTGTGGATCTGATAATAAGAAGAGACCACGCTGTATAGATTTCCAGTACAGTACCACATCGGTTGCGAACTCATGCAGAACGATGTCTTTCACGGCTTTAGAAGCGGTACTCAAAGTACTACTCATAGATACACTGGTACACCAAAAAAAATATATATAGAAAAACACATGACAAATTTATCTTTAGCTTTGACTTTAACAAAAAGAGTCTTTTAGCCATTCTAGATTTAGTTTTTGGTATTTGGCATATAGATTTGTGCAGTCGTTTAGCATGCAGTCTGAAAAACCCGAGCAAAATTGACAAGAATGATGCTAAACATTTGTGGATCTGATAATAAGAAGAGACCACACTGTATAAATTTCCAGTACAGTACCACTTCGGTTGCGAACTCATGCAGAACGATGTCTTTCACGGCTTTAGAAGTGGTACTCAAAGTACTACTCATAGATACACTGGTACACCAAAGAAAAAAAATATATAGAAGAACACATGACAAATATATCTTTAGCTTTGACTTTAACAAAAAGAGTCTTTTAGCCATTCTAGATTTAGTTTTTGGTATTTGGCATATAGATTTGTGCAGTCGTTTAGCATGCAGTCTGAAAAACCCGAGCAAAATTGACAAGAATGATGCTAAACATTTGTGGATCTGATAATAAGAAGAGACCACACTGTATAAATTTCCAGTACAGTACCACATCGGTTGCGAGCTCATACAGAACAATGTCTTTCACGGTCTTAGAAGTGGTACTCAAAGTACTACTCATAGATACACTGGTAAACCAAAGAAGAAGAACATATAGAAGCACACATGGCAAATTTATCTTTAGCTCTGACTTTAACCAAAAAAGTGTTTTAGCCATTCTAGATTTAGTTTTTGGTATTTGGCATATAAATTTGTGCAGTCGTTAAGTATTTAGTCTGGAAAACCCGAGCAACATTGACATGAATGATGCTAAACATTAGTGGATCTGATAATAAGAAGAGACCACGCTGTATAGATTTCTAGTATAGTACTACATCAGCTGTAGGCTCATACAGAGCGATGTCCTTTACAGTCTTATAAGTGGTACCCGAAGTACTACTCATAGATACACTGGTAAACCAAAGAAGAAGAATACATAGAAGAACACATGGCAAATTTATCATTAGCTTCGACTTGAACCAAAAGAGTCTTTTAGCCCTTCTAGATTTAGTTTTTGGGATTTGGCATATAGATTTGTGCAGTGGTTAAGTATGTAGTCTGGAAAACCCGAGCAACATTGACAAGAATGATGCTAAACATTTGTGGCTCTGATGATAAGAAAAGACCACGTTGTATAGATTTCCAGTATAGTACCACATCAGTTGCAATCTCATACAGAACGATGTCGTTCACAGCGTTACAAGTGGTACTCGAAGTACTACTTTTAAATACACTGGTAAACCAAAAAAGAAGAATATATAGAAGAACACATGGCAAATTTATCATTAGTTTCGACTTGAACCAATAGAGTCTTTTAGCCCTTCTAGATTTAGTTTTTGGGATTTAGCATATAGATTTGTGCAGTGGTTAAGTATGTAGTCTGGAAAACCCGAGCAACAATGACAAGAATAATGCTAAACGGTTGTGGCTCTGATGATAAGAAGAGACCACGTTGTATAGATTTCTAGTATAGTACCACATCAGTTGCGAGCTCATTCAGAACGATGTCGTTCACAGCGTTACAAGTGGTACTCGAAGTACTAGTTTTAAATACACTGGTAAACCAAAAAAGAAGAATATATAGAAGAACACATGGCAAATTTGTCATTAGCTTCGACTTGAACCAAAAGAGTCTTGTAGCCCTTCTAGATTTAGTTTTTGTGATTTGACATATAGATTAATGCAGTGGTTAAGTATGTAGTCTGGAAAACCCAAGCAACATTGACAAGAATGATGCTAAACATTTGTGGATCTGATAATAAGAAGAGACCACGCTGTATAGATTTTAAGTATAGTACCACATCAGTTGCGAGCTCATACAGAACGATGTCGTTCGCAGCGTTACAAGTGGTACTCGAAGTACTACTTTTAAATACACTGGTAAACCAAAGAAGAAGAATATATAGAAGAACACATGGCAAATTTATCATTAGCTTTGACTTTAACCAAAAGAGTCTTTTAGCCCTTCTAGATTTAGTTTTTGGTATTTGACATTTAGATTTGTGCAGTAGTTAAGTATGTAGTCTGGAAAACCCAAGCAAGATTGACAAGAATGATGCTAAACATTTGTGGATCTGATAATAAGAAGAGACCACGTTGTATAGATTTCTAGTATAGTACCACATCAGTTGCGAGCTCATTCAGAACGATGTCGTTCACAGCGTTACAAGTGGTACTCGAAGTACTACTTTTAAATGCACTGGTAAACCAAAGAAGAGAATATATAGAAGAACACATGGCAAATTTATCATTAGCTTTGACTTGAACCAAAAGAGTATTTTAGCCCTTCTAGATTTAGTTTTTGGGATTTGGCATATAGATTTGTGCAGTGGTTAAGTATGTAGTCTGGAAAACCCGAGCAACATTGACAAGAATGATGCTAAACATTTGTGGATCTGATAATAAGAAGAGACCACGTTGTATAGATTTCTAGTATAGTACCACATTAGTTGCGAGCTCAGCCAGAACGATTTCTTTCACAGCCTTACAAGTGGTACTTGAAGTACTACTCATGGATATACTGGTACACCAATGAAAAAAAAAAATTATAGAAGAACACATGACAAATTTATCTTTAGCTTTGACTTTAACCAAAAGTCTTTTAGCCATTCTACATTTAGTTTTTGGTATTTGACACTTAGATTTGTGCAGTGGTTAAGTATGTAGTCTGGAAAACCTGAGTAACATTGGCAAGAATGAAGCCATACATTGATGGTTCTGGTAATAGAAGACGAAAGTCAATATACCATGATTATGGAGTTCCAGTATGGTACCACATAAGTTACGAGCTCATACAAATATTGTCCTCTAGAGCCCTAAAAGTGATAGACGGATTACTACCCATGTAGTTAACTTAACTGGTAGAAAGTAACGTACGAAAGTCTTAACTTTTGGTTTTTCAATATTTTATAAATTAAATGACTTTGAGAAGACAAGTTCTTGAGTTTATTTAGGTTTTTCATACTAATAAGAATCAATTTTTAGTTACTCAATCTTTTCAATTCTTTTGTGAGCAAGAATTAAAGAGCTGTTGGATTTGCTGTGTCAAAGTCATCTGACTGAGGCAAAAAACCCAAACCCAAATCGTGCACTAGTCCGTGACGTGATGATATTTTAATCTCAATGTCTCTTGCTAATTACACAAAACCTAATAGCTTCATGTTAAATTTTTTAGTCTTCCTCCAAAGAAATATTCAGCAACCCGGTAAATTTCTTTAGTTTACGAACAGTATCAATATCAGTTCAAGTATGTGCCTGGCACTTTTGGTTCTTGACCCTAAACTTTCATAATATTATGTGAAGTTTTTTTACATTTATCAACATTTTTTTAACTTGAGAGATAAGTCAAAACTCCTCAAAAAAATCTCGCAACTAATCCCACCTTATCTGCTGTCTAAGTGTGACGAAAGCAATCCGGAATTGGTGATGAAACCTCAACTCACTTAAATATAAGCAAAAACGTGCGATACCATTTCGTTACGAAGAAAATAATATGAGTAGAAAATGATATCAAAACGTGTCCAATCTGTTTCGTATGTGAATTTAGAGATAATTTTTATTTATAAAAAAATTATCTACAATTTTAAATTGCAACGCAGAATTAGCTATTAGAACCAGTCATGAATAAAAATCTGCCAGCGTTGTGCAAAAAAGTCTTTATCTCAATTACTTTTGTGTTAAAGACACAGACTGATAGTCGAACAATTCTACGTTTATTCCTTCTCGCGACGACGTAACAAAAGAAAAATAATTAAGCGTTACAAAAAAAACTATATTACAGTAATTTTGCAATAATCAATCAAATACAAAGTAAGAACTCGTCTGATACTTCACGCTAAAATGGGTGACAAATTCAGTAGTTTTATTAAAATAATGCCAATTATCCGCATGGCCGATGAACCGTTTAGGTGAATGGATTTGGAAGAAAAACCTTTCATTCAGCTATTTGGGTTTTTTGTTGAGGTAGTCTTTACTAAGCACGAACGAACTTGTTCTTTTTTGTGGTTTGCCCTGTGGCAAGAAAGTTGGGATCTTTTTTTACGAAATACATTCGTGCAAACACACATCTGCACTGACCGTCACTGTACCACATATTTACAAAAAAAAACTAACATTCTATTCAAGATTCAAACATTTAAGAAGAAGCTTTTGACGTATTGTAGATCGTTTTCTTAAAAACACAACAAAGAGATCAAAAATATTTGCTGAAAAATAAGGAAAAAAACTACACGAACGCTTGTCGATTATCGAACCAAATTAGAAAAGTACAATAAAACGCACACTAAGTAAAAATTCTAGATGCTGGTACCCTTAACACCTATGAAAAAAACTAGAGTACTGGTCACCATGCAGATGTTTTTTAGGCTTTGTCATTGCCATTTATTTCTAACGAGAAAACGTATCCAAAAAACTACGAAAAGCTTTCTCTATACATCTTTAACTCCGGCGATCTTCTTTTCATTAAAAACGTTTAAAAAAACGTAATAAAACATCAAGGCTGATCAAATTATACAAGCACCAAATTCGTCAAAATTTAATGTGAAAGTGTTCTACGAAAAATATATTTTTACAAAACCTGCATGGTTTTGAAAACAAAAATTACAATTAGAAGAGCTTGTTACCAAAAGAATAGTATTTAAACGATATTAAAAAAGTGAAGAAATTGTTGATACCTCAAGCATCTTTCAAAAAAACTTGAGCATTTGTCACCACGCAGATCTTTTAGGTCATGTAATTTCCATTTATTTCTAACGAAAAGCATATCCAAAAATGCTATGGAAAGAAGAGAAATGTGAAAGGAAGATGTTACCAGAATATACCAGCAGTAAACTTGTCAAACTTTTTGCATAATCTTCAGCAAAAAACATGTTTTTTCCAGAACTTGAATAATTATCGAAGCAAAAATGAAGACACTGAAAAAAGCTTGTTATCAAAAGTAACCATTGAAAGTGTGGGGAAGTTGTTGGTACCTCAAGCAAGTATCATCTTTTCCGTGATTATTTTATCCAAGAAATAGTATCCAAAAAACTATCAAAAGATAACTTTAGTTACTACAATTTTCTGTTGGAAGCAACGTCTGAAAACGTACAATAAGACACTGAAAAGCAAACTAATGAAAAAGTTTGTCAAAGTTTCAGCAAAAAATCATGTTTTTACAAAACCTGTATGGTTTTGTAGACAAAACTGACAAATGTAAAGAAAAATGTTATCAATTTATGCCTGCAGCAAACTTGTCAAATTTTTTGCGTTCAGCAAAAAACATGTTTTTTTGCAGAATTTGAAAAATTATCTAAGCAAAAACCAAGACACTGAAAAAAAGCTAGTTATCAAAAAAGTGGTATTTAACTAACAATTAAAAGTGTGGGAAATTTGTTGGCACCTCATGCAAGTATCATCTTTTTCGTGATTATTTTATCCAAGAAAATGTATCCAAAAAAACTATCGAAAGGTATTTTTAATTACCACGATTTTCTTTTAGAAGCAACGTCTAAAAACGTACAATAAGACACTGAAAAGCAAACTAGTCAAAAAGTTTGTAAAATGTTTAGCAAAACGCATGTTTTAACAAAACCTGCATGGTTTTGTAGACAAAAATAACAAATGTGAAAAGAAAATATCAGGTTACACCAGCAGAAAAATTGTCAAACTTTTTGCTTTAAGTTCAGCAAAAAAAACATAGTTTTTGCAGAATTTGAATAGTTTTGAAACCAAAAACAAAGACACTAAAAAAACTTATCAAAAGGTATTTTTTGTTACCACTATCTTCTTCTTAGAAGCAACGTCTAGAAACATACAATTCAATACTGAACAACAAACTCTACAAAATGTTTGTCAAATGTTCAGCAAAAGAAGACATTTTTTTGCAGACTTTTGAATAGTTTTGAACACAAAAACAAAGACACTCAAAAAACATCATAAGATATTTTTAGTTACCGCAATCTTCTTCTTAGAAGCAACGTCTAGAAACGTACAATTCAGTACACTGAACATCAAACTGTTTAAAATATTTGTCAAATGTTCAGCAAAAAAGCATATTCTTGCAAAAGCTGAATCGTGTTGTGGGCAAAAATAACAAATGTGAAATCAAATTTTATCATGTTACACCAGCAGAAAACTTGTCAAACTTTTTGCTTCAAGTTCAGCAAAAAAAACACAGTTTTTTCAGAATTTGAATAGTTTTGAAAACAAAAACAAAAACACTATAAAAATTATCAAAAGGTATTTTTTGTTACCGCAATCTTCTTCTTAGAAGCAACGTCTAGAAACGTACAATTCAGTACACTGAACATCAAACTGTTTAAAATATTTGTCAAATGTTCAGCAAAAAAAAACATAATTTTTGCAAAATTTGAATAGTTTTTAACACAAAAACAAAGACACTCAGAAAAACTATCAAAAGATATTTTTAGTTACCGCAATCTTCTTCTTAGAAGCAACGTCTAGAAATGTACAGTTCAATACACTGAACATCAAATTCTTTAAAATATTTGTCAAATGTTCAGCAAAAATGCATATTCTTACAAAAGCTGTATGGTATTGTGGACAAAAATAACAAATATGAAAAGAACATTTTATCAGGTTACACCAGCAGAAAACTTGCCAAACTTTTTGCTTTATGTTCAGCAAAAAAATACACAGTTTTTGCATAATTTAAATAGTTTTGAAACCAAAAACAAAGACACTAAAAAAACCCATCAAAAGGTATTTTTTGTTAATACAATCTTCTTCTTAGATGCAACGTCTAGAAACATACAATTCAATACTGAACAACAAACTCTTTAAAATGTTTGTCAAATGTTCAGCAAAAAAAAACATAGTTTTTGCAAAATTTGAATAGTTTTGAACACAAAAACAAAGACATTAAAAAAAACTATCAAAAAATATTTTTAGTTACCGCAATCTTCTTCTTAGAAGCAACGTCTAGAAATGTACAGTTCAATACACTGAACATCAAATTCTTTAAAATATTTGTCAAATGTTCAGCAAAAATGCATATTCTTACAAAAACTGAATCGTGTTGTAGGCAAAAATAACAAATGCGAAAAGAAAATTTTATCAGGTTATAGAAGCAGAAAACTTGTCAAACTTTTTGCTTTATGTTCAGCAAAAAAACACACAGTATTTGCATAATTTAAATAGTTTTGAAACCAAAAACAAAGACACTAAAAAAACCCATCAAAAGGTATTTTTTGTTAATACAATCTTCTTCTTAGAAGCAACGTCTAGAAACGTACAATTCAGTACACTGAACATCAAACTGTTTAAAATATTTGTCAAATGTTTAGCAAAAAAAAACATAGCTTTTGCAAAATTTGAATAGTTTTGAAAACAAAAATAAAAACCCTAAAAAAATTATTAAAAATTATTTTTAGTTACCGCAATCTTCTTCTTAGAAGCAACGTCTAGAAACGTACAATTCAATACACTGAACATCAAACTCTTTAAAATATTTGTCAAATGTTCAGCAAAAAAGCATATTCTTGCAAAAGCTGAATCGTGTTGTGGGCAAAAATAACAAATGTGAAAACAAATTTTATCAGGCTACACCAGCAGAAAACTTGTTAAACGTTTTGCTTTATGTTCAGCAAAAAAGAACATAGAGTTTGCAAAATTTAAATAGTTTTAAAAACCAAAACAAAGACACTCAAAAAACATCATAAGATATTTTTAGTTACCGCAATCTTCTTCTTAGAAGCAACGTCTAGAAACATACAATTCAATACTGAATAGCAAACTCTTTAAAATGTTTGTCAAATGTTCAGCAAAAAAGAACATAGAGTTTGCAAAATTTAAATAGTTTTAAAAACCAAAACAAAGACACTCAAAAAACATCATAAGATATTTTTAGTTACCGCAATCTTCTTCTTAGAAGCAACGTCTAGAAACGTACAATTCAGTACACTGAACATCAAACTCTTTAAAATATTAGAAAATGTTCAGCAAAAAAGCATATTCTTACAGAAGCTGAATGGTATTGTGGACAAAAATAACAAATGTGAAAATAAAATTTCATCACGTTACACCAGCAGAAAACTTGTCACACTTTTTGCTTTATGTTCAGCACAAAAAAAAATAGTTTTGTCAGAATTTGAATAGCTTTGAAAACAAAAACAGAACACACTTGAAAAACCTATCAAAAAGTATTTTTTGTTACCACTATCTTCTTCTTAGAAGCAACGTCTAGAAACATACAATTCAATACTGAACAACAAACTCTACAAAATGTTTGTCAAATGTTCAGTAAAAAAGATCATAGTTTTTGCAAAATTTGAATAATTTTGAAAACAAAAACAAAGACACTAAGAAAAACTATCAAAAGACATTTTTAGTTACCGCAATCTTCTTCTTAGAAGCAACGTCTAGAAACATACAATTCAATACTGAACAACAAAATCTTTAAAATGTTTGTCAAATGTTCAGTAAAAAAGATCATAGTTTTGCAGAATTTGAATAATTTTGAAAACAAAAACAAAGACACTAAGAAAAACTATCAAAAGACATTTTTAGTTACCGCAATCTTCTTCTTAGAAGCAACGTCTAGAAACATACAATTCAATACTGAACAACAAAATCTTTAAAATGTTTGTCAAATGTTCAGTAAAAAAGATCATAGTTTTTGCAAAATTTGAATAATTTTGAAAACAAAAACAAAGACACTAAGAAAAACTATCAAAAGACATTTTTAGTTACCGCAATCTTCTTCTTAGAAGCAACGTCTAGAAACGTACAATTCAATACACTGAACATCAAACTGTTTAAAATATTTGTCAAATGTTCAGCAAAAAAAACATAATTTTTGCAAAATTTGAATAGTTTTTAACACAAAAACAAAGACACTCAGAAAAACTATCAAAAGATATTTTTAGTTACCGCAATCTTCTTCTTAGAAGCAACGTCTACAAACGTAGAATTCAATACACTGAACATCAAACTGTTTAAAATATTTGTCAAATGTTCAGCAAAAAAGCATATTCTTGCAAAAGCTGAATCGTGTTGTGATCAAAAAACACAAATGTGAAAAGAAATTTTATAAGGTTATACTAGCAGAAAACTTGTCAGACTTTTTGCTTTATGTTCGGCAAAAGAAATCTTTTTTTTTTCCAGACTTTTGAATAGTTTTGAAAATAAAAACAAAGACACTAAAAAAACTATCAAAAAGTATTTTTAGTTACCGCAATCTTGTTCTTAGAAGCAACGTATAGAAACGTACAATTCAATACACTGAGCATCAAACTCTTTAAAATATTTGTCAAATGTTCAGCAAAAAAAAACATAATTTTTACAAAATTTGAATAGTTTTCAACCCAAAAACAAAAACGCTAACAGAAACTATCAAAAGATATTT
Source organism: Aquatica leii (assembly GCA_035610365.1). Classification (NCBI taxonomy): domain Eukaryota; kingdom Metazoa; phylum Arthropoda; class Insecta; order Coleoptera; family Lampyridae; genus Aquatica; species Aquatica leii. The sequence goes on from CM069438.1 coordinate 16,431,853, forward strand.
TTAGTTACCGCAATCTCCTTCTTAGAAGCAACGTCTAGAAACGTACAATCCAATACAGTTCAAACTCTTTAAAATATTTGTCAAATGTTCAGCAAAAAAGCATATTTTTACAAAACCTGCATGGCTTTGTGGGCAAAAATAACAAATGTGAAAACAAAATTTTATCAGGTTATACCAGCAGAAAACTTTTGAAACTTTTTACTTTATGTTCAGCAAAAAAAACATGATTTTTGCAGAATTTGAATAATTTTAAAAACAGAAACAAAAACACTAAAAAAATGTGAAAAAAAATGTTATCAGGTTATACCAGCAAAAAACTTGTCAAACTTTTTGCTTTATGTTCAACAAAAAAAAAGTTTTTTCAGAACTTGAATAATTTTGAAAACAGAAACAAAGACACTAAAAAAAATGTGAAAAGAAAATGTTATCAGGTTATACCAGCAGAAAAATTGTCAAACTTTTTGCTTTATGTTCCCCCAAAAAAAACACAATTTTTGGAGAATTTGAATAGTTTTGAACACAAAAACAAAGCCACTAAAAAAATTATTAAAAAATATTTTTAGTTACCGCAATCTTCTTCTTAGAAGCAACGTCTAGAAACGTACAATTCAATACACTGAACAACAATCTCTTCAAAATGTTTGTCAAATGTTCAGCAGAAAAGTATTTTCTTACAAAACTTGTATGGTTTTGTAGACAAAAATGACAAATGTGAAAAGAAAGTTATTACCAAAGCTAGACTAGTTAAACGTATGTTTACAAAACTTGCCCGTTGAAGAAGGCAATAGTGACGATATTGAGGAAAAAGTTCTTTGGCCAAAGTCAATTGGATCAAAAATAATGTATGCAGAAACATCAATTGACATCTTGGTTATTTTTTTGGCACACAACGTACAACATAAGTTAAATCTTTCTAAAATTCACGCAACGCTTATAGAATCGCATATGTAAATCTGGCAAAACGATCGGCACACTCATGGGAAAAAGTCGCTCGATTACCTACATACGAAAAAAATGCGAGCGTATTTAAAATTAGACGTAGTAAATTTTTGTAAACAGTAAAATGCAATTGGAGACGGTTTGGTTTGTGCACGATTCTCGTTATATTTAGCCGGGGCAGTGAACACGAGGTCGACATTCGTACAAGAATAATCTGAGATTGAAATTCTTTCTTTAAGAACAGCGTCGCTTTTATATAATGACGTCGCGAATAATTTTTTTTCCTGTTATCTTTCATCTTGTACGTACACCGTGCGGTGTCGGCAATTCGTATGATAATGCATTAATGATGAGAATATTAAAGCGAAGAGGGTGGATGCATTATTTAGACGTCGTCGAGTTCCACCACGGTTTGAACCAGATCAAATTTTTTTTACAACGAAAAAATGCAGCGGGTGATAAACACCTTACGCGGATATCGACGAAGAATCCTGAAATAAGTGCATTTAGAAACTGTGGTGGAAAACTCGGAAAACTCGAGTCGGGTAGACTGGAAACTTGGCGCTGCATCGATGCAGTCGCAGTGTTCCCATATCGACACCAGACGCAGTCTTCAGACCCTGTAAAAATCGATCTGACTCCCTATTCTGGCAACGTTGCATACGAGGTAACGTCCTGTCCTAGGAATGAAAAATTATTGTGTAAGCGAAAAAACTACTGTCACTACATGGTATATATCGACCGGTAGCGCATAAAAGGTGGGACAAATGCATCGGTGTCTGTCACTTCGTGCACTAATCCGGAGTCAATCATTGCTCGATTAAAACAGAATCGTCCCGTGCGTTTTGCAACTACAGAAAAAAATTAGATTAAACTAAATCGCAAATCGAGCGTTTCGTACTTCAAAAAGAAACGCAAATGCATCATCACCTTAAGCGGTTTGAATGTCGATGACCGGCCACTGCGCGATCACGCCGTCGGGGCTTCCCCGGAGGCTATCAACGCACGCATTTTGCATGAAACTCTCTCTCCTTTGATATGTTTTCGTCACGTCACGTGGCCACTCATTCACTGATACAGAAACAAACAGTAAGTGTTGGTCAACCGCAAGCGTTCTCTTGGTGCAAAACCGCATTTTTGGATTTGGTCGTGAAAATACGCACGATCGATTTCGTCTTGCAACCCAAATAATGCAATTACGTGCTCTCGACACGCTCGCATCTTCATCGTCGTTATTAATTTAACAGTAACTTAATTACATCGAGATAAGTGTCAACGAAAAATCGTTGGTCCTTCGAACCCGCTCATTTTCTCCATTACTACCGCGATCGTTTCTAACGCGCGATTAAATTGTGAATTAATATGTGATTAAATTTTGCTTACCAATCGTAACAAAGATTGGTCCTTCAAATCTTTGTAAATTATTTCTTTCGTATACAAACCTTTACGATTATTTACGTTGGATCAATAAACTTTATTTCAAATAAATAAAAAACATTCAATTTATTTTGTGTTTTTGTTGTAATCTAATTATAATTGTGCTGTTCTTTGGATTATTTGTACAAAGATGAAGTCTAATTGCGAATGTCTTGAAACCCACATGCAAGTATTTGCTAGATTTTCTACTTTTTGATTCTAGTGTACACCTACGTACTAGATTAATTGACGTAAATATCAAGACCGTCTGTATTTATTTTTTATCTACATAGTAATTAGTAGTAAATTATTAAACAGTTAATCAATAAAACGATAAACAGGAAAACTTAAAATAAAAAAATTTGGTCCTTCGAACCCACTTATTTGTTTAAACTTCTTTTGTTATTGTAACAAAGCTGAAGCTTGAATAGCATAAACATGATGAAATTAAGTTTACTATATTTTAAAGTTTCATCTTAAGTTTTTTTTTGTTTGAATTTCCAGATTATTCTATGCATCCTGTCTAATAAAGGTTAATTAAAAACAAAGTTCTAAATTTAATCAATAAACGCAAAATAAAAAAGGCGAGATTAAAAGTGTTAATCCATCAAAACTAATCTTTTCTACACTAACTTTCTTTTTGCTTTAAAGTTAAGTTTTTATATCACAAACAAGTTTTACTTTTTTATCATATTTTGAAGTTGTGTCTTTTCAGTTTTTATCTACTTTATATTCGCAACAAAACTTAGATAATCAATAAAATGTTAAACAAAGAAATGAGTCTAAAAATGTTGGTCCTTCGAACCCAGTAACTGCTTAGATCATGTTTTTTTGTCAGCTATGGTTCGACGATTTACATTATAAAAGTTATAAAAGCATAATGCTGCTACTGGAGACTAATATTTACAAAAAATCACACATAAACGTGACCATGTGCGCAAAAAATCTGACCAAACAAAAGATGAAAACAAATATATTCATGACAACGCAAAAAAATGACAACAACAACTTAGAAGAAGAAAAATAATAGATAAAATAAGACGAGTTTGCAAAATAATTATAGAAAGTTTGTGAGAGATAGAGACAAAAGCAAAATAGGAAAAGCGAAGAAAAAGACATGGCAAAACTTTGTAACAAGTGAACGATGGTTACAAAATAGTAAAGCATGAAACACCAAAAGCACTAACAAATTAGATGCAGATGACAACTATTCCCAAAACAAACAAAAAATTGTAGAAGTATTCAACAACTTAGTTAGATACAAACTGAAGTAAATCAATAGAACCGAAAAGAAAAATGACTAAAAGCCAGACGGTATTCTACTAGATGTCCCCAAAGTAATACCATCCAGAAAGATTCAAGTCTGATCCATTATATTCACAAACATGTTTTACCAAGAAGAGAATCCGACAAAATGACAAAAATAAAACTTTATTTTGATCAAAAAAAGATACTAAAGTCTCAAAAAAACTCAATATGAATTCAAAAAAAGTATTTCTACAATAGACACCATAAATAAAAATTTATTGAGCTAACAAAGCTACACAAACCCGTGAAATGAAGAACGCCTTCAACCTAAAAAATAAATTAGAAACAAATTGAAATAACAGAAGAAATGAAGAAACACAGCTGGGAAAAGTGAAATATAAGAAGTATGCTTTATCATATTTACAAAATTATCTTGACAAAAAGCATCCTCAACAGCATGGAAAAAAGTAGTTTTGACCAAAAATCCAAATTAAGTTGAAGAAGAAAAATTATACAGATAGATATTTGACACAATAAACTTTTTGAACACGTTACAAATAGAAGACTTCTAAACAAGGTATAAAAGTAAAGAAGTCCCAAAAAAACTCAATATGCTTACAAAAAAAGTGTCAATAAGCATCATAAGAAAAGTCGTTGTGCTATCCAAGCACAAGAACGTGCAAAGTTAAGAACGCCGTCAACACAGTGGCATAGAAAAAAAATAAAAACTTTTTCCTGAAATAAAAAAAAATGTGAGGGAATATCTAACATCTAAATTAGAAAAAAAACTGAAATAAAAAGTACTTTGTCGAAAACGAATGAAGCACCAAAAATTTTCAGGACCACATAAGTATTCTACCAGAAGTTATCAAATGCGTTAAAATTCGGTCTGTTCTTTTTACAAACTTGTTCTGGCAAGGAAGATTTCTAACAGCAATAAATAATGAATTTGACCGCGAATCAACATGAAGATGAGGAAGTAAAAACCTATTCACCATTATGGATTCTTCACACATGGTCACGATACCATGGAAAGAAAACAAATGTTTTTCCCAAAACACAAAAAATTGTGTGGGAGCAACTAACAACTAAAATGGAATAAGATTTAAATAAAAGGAAGTTTGTCGAAAACGAATGAAGCACCAAAAATTTTCAGGACCACATAGGTATTCTACCAGAAGTTATCAAATGCGTTAAAATTTTCTCTATTATTTTTACAAACCTGTTTGACAAAGAAATTTTCCCACAACAAGAAAAATGTTTTAACCTAAAATAAAAATGAAGACAGAGAAGTAACATCATCCCATCATAAATTCTTGACACGATGCCACGGTACCATGAAAGAAAAATAAATGTGTTTCCTAAAACACAAAGAAATGCGTGGAAGTAACTAACCTCTTAATTAGAAAGAAATTGAAATAAAAAAAAGTTTGTCGTAAACCAATAAAGAACCAAAAATTTTCAGAACCACATAGGTTTTCTACCAGAAGTTTTCCACGGTACCATGGAAGAAAAATAAATGTTTTTCCCAAAACACAAAAAAATGCGTGGAAGTAACTAACATCTGAATTAGAAAGAAATTGAAATAAAAAAAGTTTGTCGTAAACCAATAAAGAACCAGAAATTTTCAGAACCACATAGGTATTCTACCTGAACCTTTCCACGGCACCATGCAAGAAAAATAAATGTGTTTCCCATAATACAAAAAAATGCGTGGAAGTAACTAACAACTTAATTAGAAAAAAATTGAAAAAAAAAATTGTAAACCAATGAAAAACCAGAAATTTTTAGGACCACATAGGTATTCTACCAGAAGTTTTCCACGGTACGAAAAATAAATGTTTTTCCCAAAACACAAAAAAATGCGTGGAAGTAACTAACATCTAAATTAGAAAGAAATTGAAATAAAAAAAAATTGTCGTAAACCAATAAAGAACCAAAAATTTTCAGAACCACATAGGTATTCTACTAGAAGTTTTCCACGGTACCATGGAAGACAAATAAATGTTTTTCCCAAAACACAAAAAAATGCGTGGAAGTAACTAACATCTGAATTAGAAAGAAATTAAAATAAAAAAATGTTTGTCGTAAACCAATAATGAACCAGGGCCACATGGGTATTCTACCAGAAGTTTTCAAACGCGATAAAATTTTCTCTAATATTTTTACAAACCTTTTTGATAATGAAAAGTTCCCACAACAAAAAAAATGTTTTAACCCAAAATAGAAATGAAGATAGAGATGTAACATCATCCCATCATGAATTCTTGATACGATGCCACGGTACCATGGAAGAAAAATAAATGTGTTTCCTAAAACACAAAAAAATGCGTGGAAGTAACTAACAACTTAATTAGAAAAAAATTGAAATAAAAAAAGTTTGTCGTAAACCAATAAAGAACCGGAAATTTTCAGAACAACATAGGTATTCTACCAGAAGCTTTCCACGGTACCATGGAAGAAAAATAAATATGTTTCCCAAAATACAAAAAAATGCGTGGAAGTAACTAACATCTAAATTAGAAAGAAATTGAAATAAAAAAAAAATTGTCGTAAACCAATAAAGAACCAAAAATTTTCAGAACTACATAGGTATTCTACCAGAAGTTTTCCACGGTACCATGGAAGACAAATAAATGTTTTTCCCAAAACACAAAAAAATGCGTGGAAGTAACTAACAACTTAATTAGAAAAAAATTGAAATAAAAAAAAATTGTAAACCAATAAAAAACCAGAAATTTTTAGGACCACATAGGTATTCTACCAGAGGTTTTCCACGGTACGAAAAACAAATGTTTTTCCCAAAACACAAAAAAATGCGTGGAAGTAACTAACATCTAAATTAGAAAGAAATTGAAATAAAAAAAAAATTGTCGTAAACCAATAAAGAACCAAAAATTTTCAGAACTACATGGGTATTCTACCAGAAGTTTTCCACGGTACCATGAAAGACAAATAAATGTTTTTCTCAAAACACAAAAAAATGCGTGGAAGTAACTAACAACTTAATTAGAAAAAAATTGACATAAAAAAAAATTTGTCGTAAACCAATAAAGAACCAGAAATTTTCAGGACCACATAGGTATTCTACTAGAAGTTTTTCACGGTACGAAAAATAAATGTTTTTTCCAAAACACAAAAAAATGCGTGGAAGTAACTAACAACTTAATTAGAAAAAAATTGAAATAAAAAAAGTTTGTCGTAAACCAATAAAGAACCGGAAATTTTCAGAACAACATAGGTATTCTACCAGAAGCTTTCCACGGTACCATGGAAGAAAAATAAATATGTTTCCCAAAATACAAAAAAATGCGTGGAAGTAACTAACATCTAAATTAGAAAGAAATTGAAATAAAAAAAAAATTGTCGTAAACCAATAAAGAACCAAAAATTTTCAGAACTACATAGGTATTCTACCAGAAGTTTTCCACGGTACCATGAAAGAAAAATAAATGTTTTTCCCAAAACACAAAAAAAATGCGTGGAAGTAACTAACATCTAAATTAGAAAGAAATTAAAATAAGAAAAAGTTTGTCGTAAACCAATAATGAACCAGAAATGTTTGGGACCACATGGGTATTCTACCAGAAGTTTTCAAACGCGATAAAATTTTCTCTATTATTTTTACAAACCTGTTTGACAAAGAAATATTCTTACAACAAGAAAAATGTTTTAACCCAAAATAAAAATTAAGATAAAGAAGTAAAAACCTATTCACTATTATGGATTCTTCATACGATGTCACGATACCATGGAAAGAAAACAAATGTTTTTCCCAAAACACAAAAAAATGCGTGGAAGTAACTAACAACTTAATTAGAAAAAATTGAAATAAAAAAAAGTTTGTCGTAAACCAATAAAGAACCAGACATTTTTAGAACCACATAGGTATTTTACCAAAAGTTTTCCACGGTACCATGGAAGAAAAATAAATGTTTTTCCCAAAACACAAAAAAAAATGCGTGGAAGTAACCAACATCTAAATTAGAAAGAAATTAAAATAAGAAAAAGTTTGTCGTAAACCAATAATGAACCAGAAATGTTTGGGACCACATGGGTATTCTACCAGAAGTTTTCAAACGCGATAAAATTTTCTCTATTATTTTTACAAACCTGTTTGACAAAGAAATATTCTTACAACAAGAAAAATGTTTTAACCCAAAATAAAAATTAAGATAGAGAAGTAACATCATCCCATCATGAATTCTTTACACGATGCCATGATACCATGGAAGAAATATAAATGTGTTTCCCAAAACACAAAAAAATGCGTGGAAGTAACTAACAACTTAATTAGAAAAAATTGAAATAAAAAAAAGTTTGTCGTAAACCAATAAAGAACCAGACATTTTTAGAACCATATAGGTATTCTACGAAAAGTTTTCCACGGTACCATGGAAGAAAAATAAATGTTTTTCCCAAAACACAAAAAAATGCGTGGAAGTAACTAACAACTTAATTAGAATAAAATTGAAATAAAAAAAAAATTGTCGTAAACCAATAAAGAACCAGAAATTTTCAGGACCACATAGGTATATTTTACCAGAAGTTTTCCACGGTACCACGGAAGAAAAATAAATAAATTTCCCAAAACAAAAAAACGCGTGTAAGTAACTAACTTAATTAGAAAAAATTGAAATAAAAAAAAGTTTGTTGTAAACCAATAAAGAACCAGAAATTTTCAGAACCACATAGGTATTCTACGAAAAGTTTTCCACGGTACCATGGAACAAAAATAAATGTTTTTCCCAAAACACAAAAAAATGCGTGGAAGTAACTAACATCTAAATTAGAAAGAAATTGAAATAAAAAAGTTTGTCGTAAACCAATAATGAACCAGAAATGTTTAGGACCACAAGGGTATTCTACCAGAAGTTTTCAAACGCGTTAAAATTTTCTCTATTATTTTTACAAACCTGTTTGACAAAGAAATTTTTCCACAACAAGAAAAATGTTTTAACCCAAAATAAAAATGAAGATACAGAAGTAACATCATACATCCCATCATGAATTCTTGACACGATGCGACGGTACCATAGAACAAAAATAAATGTTTTTCCTAAAACACAAAAAAATGCGTGGAAGTAACTAACAACTTAATTAGAAAAAAATTGAAATAAAAAAAAGTTTGTCGTAAACCAATAGAGAACCAGAAATTTTCAGAACCACATAAGTATTCTACTAAAACTTTTTACGGTACCATGGAAGAAAAATAAATGTTTTTCCCAAAACACAAAAAAATGCGTGGAAGTAACTAACAACTTAATTAGAAAAAAATTAAAATAAAAAAAAGTTTGTCGTAAACCAATAGAGAACCAGAAATTTTCAGAACCACATAAGTATTCTACTAAAAGTTTTTACGGTACCATGGAAGAAAAATAAATGTTTTTCCCAAAACACAAAAAAATGCGTGGAAGTAACTAACAACTTAATTAGAAAAAAATTAAAATAAAAAAAAGTTTGTCGTAAACCAATAGAGAACCAGAAATTTTCAGAACCACATAGGTATTCTACGAAAAGTTTTCCACGGTACCATGGAACAAAAATAAATGTTTTTCCCAAAACACAAAAAAATGCGTGGAAGTAACTAACAACTTAATTAGAAAAAAATTGAAATAAAAAAAAGTTTGTCGTAGACCAATAAAGAACCAGAAATTTTCAGAACCACATAGGTATTCTACGAAAAGTTTTCCACGGTACCATGGAACAAAAATAAATGTTTTTCCCAAAACACAAAAAAATGCGTGGAAGTAACTAACAACTAAATTAGAAAAAATTGAAATATAAAAAAAATTGTCGTAAACCAATAAAGAACCAGAAATTTTCAGGACCACATGGGTATTCTACCAGAAGTTTTCAAACGCGTTAAAATTTTCTCTATTATTTTTACAAACCTGTTTGACAAAGAAATTTTTCCACAACAAGAAAAATGTTTTAACCCAAAATAAAAATGAAGATACAGAAGTAACATCATACATCCCATCATGAATTCTTGACACGATGCGACGGTACCATAGAAGAAAAATAAATGTTTTTCCTAAAACACAAAAAAATGCGTGGAAGTAACTAACAACTTAATTAGAAAAAAATTGAAATAAAAAAAAGTTTGTCGTAAACCAATAGAGAACCAGAAATTTTCAGAACCACATAAGTATTCTACTAAAAGTTTTTACGGTACCATGGAAGAAAAATAAATGTTTTTCCCAAAACACAAAAAAATGCGTGGAAGTAACTGACAACTTAATTAGAAAAAAATTAAAATAAAAAAAAAATTGTCGTAAACCAATAAAGAACCAGAAATTTTCAGGACCACATAGGTATTTTACCAGAAGTTTTCCACGGTACCACGGAAGAAAAATAAATAAATTTCCCAAAACAAAAAAACGCGTGTAAGTAACTAACTTAATTAGAAAAAATTGAAATAAAAAAAAGTTTGTTGTAAACCAATAAAGAACCAGAAATTTTCAGAACCACATAGTTATTCTACTAAAAGTTTTTACGGTACCATGGAACAAAAATAAATGTTTTTCCCAAAACACAAAAAAAAATGCGTGGAAGTAACTAACAACTTAATTAGAAAAAAATTAAAATAAAAAAAAATTTTTTCGTAAACCAATAAAGAACCAGAAATTTTCATAACCACATAGGTATTCTACGAAGAGTTTTCCACGGTACCATGGAAGAAAAATAAATGTTTTTCCCAAAACACAAAAAAATGCGTGGAAGTAACTAACAACTTAATTAGAAAAAAATTGAAATAAAAAAAAGTTTGTCGTAAACCAATAGAGAACCAGAAATTTTCAGAACCACATAAGTATTCTACTAAAACTTTTTACGGTACCATGGAAGAAAAATAAATGTTTTTCCCAAAACACAAAAAAATGCGTGGAAGTAACTAACAACTTAATTAGAAAAAAATTAAAATAAAAAAAAGTTTGTCGTAAACCAATAGAGAACCAGAAATTTTCAGAACCACATAAGTATTCTACTAAAAGTTTTTACGGTACCATGGAAGAAAAATAAATGTTTTTCCCAAAACACAAAAAAATGCGTGGAAGTAACTAACAACTTAATTAGAAAAAAATTAAAATAAAAAAAAGTTTGTCGTAAACCAATAGAGAACCAGAAATTTTCAGAACCACATAGGTATTCTACGAAAAGTTTTCCACGGTACCATGGAACAAAAATAAATGTTTTTCCCAAAACACAAAAAAATGCGTGGAAGTAACTAACAACTTAATTAGAAAAAAATTGAAATAAAAAAAAGTTTGTCGTAGACCAATAAAGAACCAGAAATTTTCAGAACCACATAGGTATTCTACGAAAAGTTTTCCACGGTACCATGGAAGAAAAACAAATGTTTTTCACAAAACACAAAAAAATGTGTGGAAGTAACTAACAACTAAATTAGAAAAAAATTTGAAACAAAAAAAAGTTTGTCGTAAACCAATAAAGAACTAGAAATTTTCAAGACCACATGGGAATTCTACCAGAAGTTAACAAACGCGTTAAAACTTTCTCTATTATTTTTACAAACCTGTTTGACAAGGAAATTTTCCCACAACAAGAAAAATGTTTTGACCGAAAGTCAAACTTAAGATAGAGAAGTAACATCATACATCCTATCATAAATTCTTGACACAATTCCATGGTACCATGGAAGAAAAACAAATGTTTTTCACAAAACACAAAAAAATGTGTGGAAGTAACTAACAACTAAATTAGAAAAAAATTTGAAACAAAAAAAAGTTTGTCGTAAACCAATAAAGAACTAGAAATTTTCAGAACCACATAAGTATTCTACTAAAAGTTTTTACGGTACCATGGAAGAAAAATAAATGTTTTTCCCAAAACACAAAAAATGCGTGGAAGTAACTGACAACTTAATTAGAAAAAAATTAAAATAAAAAAAAAATTGTCGTAAACCAATAAAGAACCAGAAATTTTCAGGACCACATAGGTATTTTACCAGAAGTTTTCCACGGTACCACGGAAGAAAAATAAATAAATTTCCCAAAACAAAAAAACGCGTGTAAGTAACTAACTTAATTAGAAAAAATTGAAATAAAAAAAAGTTTGTTGTAAACCAATAAAGAACCAGAAATTTTCAGAACCACATAGTTATTCTACTAAAAGTTTTTACGGTACCATGGAACAAAAATAAATGTTTTTCCCAAAACACAAAAAAAAATGCGTGGAAGTAACTAACAACTTAATTAGAAAAAAATTAAAATAAAAAAAAATTTTTTCGTAAACCAATAAAGAACCAGAAATTTTCATAACCACATAGGTATTCTACGAAAAGTTTTCCACGGTACCATGGAAGAAAAATAAATGTTTTTCCCAAAACACAAAAAAATGCGTGGAAGTAACTAACAACTTAATTAGAAAAAAATTGAAATAAAAAAAAGTTTGTCGTAGACCAATAAAGAACCAGAAATTTTCAGAACCACATAGGTATTCTACGAAAAGTTTTCCACGGTACCATGGAACAAAAATAAATGTTTTTCCCAAAACACAAAAAAATGCGTGGAAGTAACTAACAACTAAATTAGAAAAAAATTGAAATATAAAAAAAATTGTAAACCAATAAAGAACCAGAAATTTTCAGGACTTCAAGGAAAATTTCCCACAACAAGAAAAATGTTTTAACCGAAAATCAAACTGAAGATAGAGAAATGACATTATACATCCCATGACAAATTCTTGACACCATGCCGTGGTACTATGGAAGGAAAATAAATGTTTTCCCCAAAACACAAAAAAGGAAAAAAAAGGAAGTAGCTAATAACTAAATTAGGAAAAAATATAATTAAAAAAAAGTTTATCGTAAACAAATGAAGAAACAGAAATTTTCAGGACCACATGGGTATTCTTCCAGAAATTATCAAATGCGTTAAAATTTTCTCTATTATTTTCACAAACCTATTATGACAAGGAAAATTACCAACAAAAAAAATTTTATGACTAAAAATCAAACTGAAGATAGAGAAGCAACATCATACATCTCATTACAGATTCTTGACATCATGCCACAATACCATGGAAGCAAAATAAATGTTTTTCCTAATCCTAAAAAAAAATGTTTGAAAGTAACAACCACAAATTTAAATAAGAGGAAGCTTGTCAAAAACAGATGGAGAATTAGAAGTTTTCGAAACCATATGAGTGTTTCACCAGAAGTTTTCAAAAGTGTTAAAATTTCCTATAGTTTTTTTTACAAAACTGTTTTGACTAATAGAATTTTCAATAACAGGAAAAAATGTTTTTACTGAGAATCCAACTGAAGATGGAGAAGTAACATTATACACACCTCTATAGATTTTTGACACCATGTCACAAAACCATAGAAAAAGGAAAGTTTTGCTCAAAACACAAAAAAAGCATTGGGAATAACTGACAACTACATTAGAAAAAAAATTTAAATAAAAAGAAGTTTGTCGAAAACAAATGAAGAATCAGAAGTTTTGAGAACCATATGGGTAATTTACCAGAAGTTGCCAATTGCATTAGAATTTGCTGTAGTATTTTCATAAAACTGTTTTGATAACGAGAATTTTCAATAACAGGAATAAATGTTTTTACTAAGAATCCAACTGGCGATGAAAAAGTAACATCATGCACACTTCTATCGATCCTTGACACGATACCACAATACCATAGGAAAAGGAAAGGTTTGATCAAAACACAAAAAAAGCGTGTGAGAAAAGAAAAGAAAAAAGAAACTTGTCGAAAACAAAAAAAAAATTTGAAGTTTTCAGAACCATATGGGTATTTTACCAGAAGTTTTCAATATGTAAAAATTAGCTATAGTATTTTCACTAAACTGTTCTGATAAAGAGAATTTTCAATAACAGAAAAAAAAGTTTTTATTGAGAATCCAACTGAAGATGGAGAACTAACATCACCTCTATAGATCCTTGACACGATGCCAAAAAACCATAGAAAAAAGAAAGTTTTGCTCAAAACACAAAAAAGACGTGGGAATAACTGACAACTACATTAAAAATATTAAATTAATTAATTAAATACATAGAAGTTTGTCGAAAACAAATGAAAAATCTGAAATGTTTAGAACCATATCGATATTTTACCAGAAGTTGTCAATTGCGTTAAAATTTGCTCTTGTTTTGATAAAGAAAATTTTTAATAACAGGAAGAAATGTTTTTACTGAAAATCCAACTGAAGATGGAGAAGTAACATCATACACACCTCCATAGATCCTTGACACGATGTCACAAAACCATAGAAAAAAGAAAGTTTTGCTCAAAACACAAAAAAGGCGTGGGAGTAACTAATAACTAAATTTAAAAAAAAATTGAAATAAAAAGAAGCTTGTCGAAAACAAATGAAGAATCAGAAATTTTCAGAACCGTATAGGTATTTTACCAGAAGTCCTTAAATGCGTTAAAATGTGCTCTAGTATTTTCATAAAACTGTTTTGATAAAGAGAATTTTCTAATAGCAGGAAAAAATGTTTTTACTGAAAATCCAACATGAAGATGGAGAAGTAACATCATACACACCTCCATAGATCCTTGACACGATGTCACAAAACCATAGAAAGAAAAGAAATGTTTTGCTCAAAACACAAAAAAGGCGTGGGAGTAACTAATAACTAAATTAGAAAAAAATTTAAATAAAAAGAAGCTTGTCGAAAACAAATGAAGAATCAGAAATTTTCAGAACCGTATAGGTATTTTACCAGAAGTCCTTAAATGCGTTAAAATGTGCTCTAGTATTTTCATAAGACTGTTTTGATAAAGAGAATTTTCAATAGCAGGAAAAAAATGTTTTTACTGAAAATCCAACTGAAGATGGAGAAGTAACATCATACACACCTCCATAGATCCTTGACACGATGTCACAAAACCATAGAAAAAAGAAAGTTTTGCTCAAAACACAAAAAAGGCGTGGGAGTAACTAATAACTAAATTTAAAAAAAAATTGAAACAAAAAGAAGCTTGTCGAAAACAAATGAAGAATCAGAAATTTTCAGAACCGTATAGGTATTTTACCAGAAGTCCTTAAATGCGTTAAAATGTGCTCTAGTATTTTCATAAAACTGTTTTGATAAAGAGAATTTTCAATAGCAGGAAAAAAATGTTTTTACTGAAAATCCAACTGAAGATGGAGAAGTAACATCATACACACCTCCATAGATCCTTGACACGATGTCACAAAACCATAGAAAAAAGAAAGTTTTGCTCAAAACACAAAAAAGGCGTGGGAGTAACTAATAACTAAATTAGAAAAAAATTTAAATAAAAAGAAGCTTGTCGAAAACAAATGAAGAATCAGAAATTTTCAGAACCGTATAGGTATTTTACCAGAAGTCCTTAAATGCGTTAAAATGTGCTCTAGTATTTTCATAAAACTGTTTTGATAAAGAGAATTTTCAATAGCAGGAAAAAATGTTTTTACTGAAAATCCAACTGAAGATGGAGAAGTAACATCATACACACCTCCATAGATCCTTGACACGATGTCACAAAACCATAGAAAAAAGAAAGTTTTGCTCAAAACACAAAAAAGGCGTGGGAGTAACTAATAACTAAATTTAAAAAAAAATTGAAATAAAAAGAAGCTTGTCGAAAACAAATGAAGAATCAGAAATTTTCAGAACCGTATAGGTATTTTACCAGAAGTCCTTAAATGCGTTAAAATGTGCTCTAGTATTTTCATAAAACTGTTTTGATAAAGAGAATTTTCAATAGCAGGAAAAAATGTTTTTACTGAAAATCCAACTGAAGATGGAGAAGTAACATCATACACACCTCCATAGATCCTTGACACAATGTCACAATACCATGAAAAAAAACAAATGTTTTTCCCAAAACACAAAAAAGGCGTGGGAGTAACTAATAACTAAATTAGAAAAAAATTTAAATAAAAAGAAGCTTGTCGAAAACAAATGAAGAATCAGAAATTTTCAGAACCGTATAGGTATTTTACCAGAAGTCCTTAAATGCGTTAAAATGTGCTCTAGTATTTTCATAAAACTGTTTTGATAAAGAGAATTTTCAATAGCAGGAAAAAATGTTTTTACTGAAAATCCAACTGAAGATGGAGAAGTAACATCATACACACCTCCATAGATCCTTGACACAATGCCATGGTACCATGGAATGAAAATAAATGCTTTTCCCAAAACACAGAAAATGTGTGTAAGTAACTAACAACTAAAGTAGAAGAAAATTGAAATAGAAGAAAGTTTGTCGTAAACCAATAAAGAACCAGAAATTTTCAGGACCACATGGGAATTCTACCAGAAGTCCTTAAATGCGTTAAAATGTGCTCTAGTATTTTCATAAAACTGTTTTGATAAAGAGAATTTTCAATAGCAGGAAAAAATGTTTTGACCGAAAGTCAAACTTAAGATAGAGAAGTAACATCATATATCACATCATAAATTCTTGACACAATGCCATGGTACCATGGAATGAAAATAAATGCTTTTCCCAAAACACAGAAAATGTGTGTAAGTAACTAACAACTAAAGTAGAAGAAAATTGAAATAAAAAGAAGTGTGTCCTAAACAAATGAAAAACCAGAAATTTTCAGAACCGTATAGGTATTTTACCAGAAGTCCTTAAATGCGTTAAAATGTGCTCTAGTATTTTCATAAAACTGTTTTGATAAAGAGAATTTTCAATAGCAGGAAAAAATGTTTTTACTGAAAATCCAACTGAAGATGGAGAAGTAACATCATACACACCTCCATAGATCCTTGACACGATGTCACAAAACCATAGAAAAAAGAAAGTTTTGCTCAAAACACAAAAAAGGCGTGGGAGTAACTAACAACTAAAGTAGAAGAAAATTGAAATAAAAAGAAGTGTGTCCTAAACAAATGAAAAACCAGAAATTTTCAGAACCATATAGGTATTTTACCAGAAGTCCTTAAATGCGTTAAAATGTGCTCTAGTATTTTCATAAAACTGTTTTGATAAAGAGAATTTTCAATAGCAGGAAAAAAATGTTTTTACTGAAAATCCAACTGAAGATGGACAAGTAACATCATACACACCTCCATAGATCCTTGACACGATGTCACAAAACCATAGAAAAAAGAAAGTTTTGCTCAAAACACAAAAAAGGCGTGGGAGTAACTAATAACTAAATTAGAAAAAAATTTAAATAAAAAGAAGCTTGTCGAAAACAAATGAAGAATCAGAAATTTTCAGAACCGTATAGGTATTTTACCAGAAGTCCTTAAATGCGTTAAAATGTGCTCTAGTATTTTCATAAAACTGTTTTGATAAAGAGAATTTTCAATAGCAGGAAAAAATGTTTTTACTGAAAATCCAACTGAAGATGGAGAAGTAACATCATACACACCTCCATAGATCCTTGACACGATGTCACAAAACCATAGAAAAAAGAAAGTTTTGCTCAAAACACAAAAAAGGCGTGGGAGTAACTAATAACTAAATTTAAAAAAAAATTTAAATAAAAAGAAGCTTGTCGAAAACAAATGAAGAATCAGAAATTTTCAGAACCGTATAGGTATTTTACCAGAAGTCCTTAAATGCGTTAAAATGTGCTCTAGTATTTTCATAAAACTGTTTTGATAAAGAGAATTTTCAATAGCAGGAAAAAAATGTTTTTACTGAAAATCCAACTGAAGATGGAGAAGTAACATCATACACACCTCCATAGATCCTTGACACGATGTCACAAAACCATAGAAAAAAGAAAAATTTTGCTCAAAATACAAAAAAGGTGTGGGAGTAACTAACAACTAAAATAGAAAAGAAATTGAAATAAAAAGAAGCTTGTCGAAAACAAATGAAGAATTTGAAGTTTTTAGAACCTTATGGTTATTTTACCAGACGTTCTTAAATGCGTTAAAATGTGCTCTAGTATTTTCATAAAACTGTTTTGATAAAGAGTATTTTCAATAACAGGAAAAAATGTTTTTACTGAGAATGCAACTGAAGATGGACAAGTAACATCATGCACACCTCTATAGATCCTTGACACGATGCCACAACACCATAGGCAAAAGAAAAATTTTGCTCTAAATACAAAAAAAGTGTGGGAGTAACTTACAACTAAATTAAAAAAGAAATTGAAAAAAAAAGAAGTTTGTCGAAAACAAATGAAGAATCAGAAATTTTTAGAACCATATGAGTATTTTACCAGAAGTTGCCAATTGCGTTAGAATTTCCTCTGGTATTTTCATAAAACTGTTTTGATAAAGAGTATTTTCAATAATAGGAGAAAATGTTTTTACTGAGAATGCAACTGAAGATAGAGAAGTAACATCATGCACACCTCTATAGATCCTTGACACGATGCCACAACACCAAAGGAAAAAGAAAAATTTTGTTCAAAATACAAAAAAGGTGTGGAAGTAACTAACAACTAAATTAGAAAAGAAATTGAAATAATAAGAAACTTGTCGAAAACAAATGAAGAATCAGAAATTTTTAGAACCATATGAGTATTTTACCAGAAGTTGCCAATTGCGTTAGAATTTCCTCTAGTATTTTCATAAAACTGTTTTGATAAAGAGTATTTTCAATAACAGGAGAAAATGTTTTTACTGAGAATGCAACTGAAGATAGAGAAGTAACATCATGCACACCTCTATAGATCCTTGACACGATGCCACAACACCAAAGGAAAAAGAAAAATTTTGCTCAAAATACAAAAAGGTGTGGGAGTAACTAACGACTAAATTAGAAAAGAAATTGTAATAAAAAGAAGCTTGTCGAAAACAAATGAAGAATCAAAAATTTTTAGAATCATATGAGTATTTTACCAGAAGTTGCCAATTGCGTTAGAATTTCCTCAAATATTTTCATAAAACTGTTTTGATGAAGAGAATTTTCAATAACAGGAGAAAATGTTTTTACTGAGAATGCAACTGAAGATAGAGAAGTAACATCATGCACACTTCTATAGATCCTTGACACGATGCCACAACACCATAGAAAAAAGAAAAATTTTGCTCAAAATACAAAAAAGGTGTGGGAGTAACTAACAACTAAAATAGAAAAGAAATTGAAATAAAAAGAAGCTTGTCGAAAACAAATGAAGAATCAGAAATTTTCAGAACCGTATAGGTATTTTACCAGAAGTCCTTAAATGCGTTAAAATGTGCTCTAGTATTTTCATAAAACTGTTTTGATAAAGAGAATTTTCAATAGCAGGAAAAAAATGTTTTTACTGAAAATCCAACTGAAGATGGACAAGTAACATCATACACACCTCCATAGATCCTTGACACGATGTCACAAAACCATAGAAAAAAGAAAGTTTTGCTCAAAACACAAAAAAGACGTGGGAATAACTGACAGCTACATTAGAAAAAAAAAATTAAATAAAAAGAAGTTTGTCGAAAACAAATGAAGAATCTGAAATTTTTAGAACCATATGGGTATTTTACCAGAAGTTCTCAAATGCGGTAAACTCTAGTATTTTCACAAAACTGTTTTGACGGAAAGAGTTTCCAACAGCAAAAAGAAATGGTTTTTACTGAGAATCCAACTGAAGATAGAGAAGTAACATTATACACGCTATTATAGATTCTTGACACAATGCCACACTACCAAAGAGAAAAGAAAGTTTTGCCCAAAACACAAAAAAAGTGTGGGGTAGGTAGCTAACAACTAAACTAAAAAAATTGAAACAAAAAAACTTGTCCCAAACAAATGAAGAGTAAAACGATAGAAGAAACCCAAGGTAGAATTACACAGAATGCACACAGAACCATGGTTACAAGAACAATACAAATGTTCACTAGAATTATTTCTATACATCTTCTAGCAGAAGAAAAAGAACATGGGAAAAAATCAAAACAAGAAAATAGACGCAAGTCCATGGGCAAAAAAACTAATAAACGAAATGACACTATGGCTCAAACAAAAGCACAGAATAGAAATTAGGAAAAACGATATTGTGTGAAAACAAATGCTGAAAAAAAAGTAGAAAATCAAAAATCTACTTACAGGACAATACCAAAAAATAGAGAAACAATATTCAAAACGAAGAAGTAGAAAGAAACAAAAAAAAAACAAAAAGAAGAAAAAGAAGACAATGCAACTGCAACTCAACGCAAACATAAACAAATAGAATAAAATTCGCCAAAAAGCTTTCTGTTAAAAAGTTCCTCACTTCCGTCACATCGATCCCAATTACGCCAATTAAACCATTCGAAAACTGACAATTTTTCTCACACTAAAAATCAATTAACATTTGATATTAGCATTAATCCATAAAGATTAATATTGGTTTTAAGTTGAACGTGGGAAAGAAGTAAAATCATGCATTTGTGTCAAAAAGAACGACCTTGAAATAGGAAATTAATGCGCGTCGGTTAAATAAACGGAGCACCGAACGATATAATTAATAAAAAATGAGTTATATTGCAATAAACGCAGGTGTTTCCGGTTTTGTTGCACTTTTAATTACTGATAAACATAGTAAAGTCCATAAAATGCTTTGCTTAATCTATCGTCCATAATTGCATCCAACATACTTAACTCAAATACAAGAAGCGAAATTATAGATTGAGCGCGAACTTTTTTAAATTACCAATTCTGTTATTTGTAATTAATTAGTTCCTCGTTGTTAATTAAAGGACGATTTAATCTATAGGTAATAATTTTGCGTGTACGTCGATATACATTAGAACGGAATTTGTAACTGTTAAGCATTTTCTAAAGAAAAAAATCTTTTTATATACATACATATTCCTCCTGCAGCTTTACATCCTGTCAGTTTCTAAGTCATCATTAGCGACAGGGCCGGTTTCGTATTAAAATGCTCACATTATTTATGGCGTAGGCCAATCAAAGTCGAGTATCTACAAGAAGTAACTGTGTTGCAGTGACCACGTTACATCTCTATCATACACATATCAAACGTAATTAGATCTGCGTGCATTGAAATTTGTAATTTAGATCGTTACTCCTACAGCAGTTTCATAAACAAGAATTATCCAGTACGCCTAATTATTACATCTATAACTTTTACCCGGAGGAATTTCTTCATAGCTTCGCGTGTTTGCATTTCGGCGTTACATTATTTTTGCTAAAAATCGAACCAGTTTTCAGCTCGAGCAAAAAAAAATCCGCAAACGACTCCAAATTAAAATAGTTAGCTGTTTATATTAAGATCGTTCTCGATTAGGCGAGCAACTAATAAAAACTCTCGAAGTACAGTTAGAATACATGATTGCCTTATAATGAAGTTGAAATTCGAACTTTTAAAATCAACAAATTACACACGACGATTTTATTACGCATGGAAATTATCTTGATTGTTGAGTTTTCTTTGCAAAACAAAAACAAAACAATCAAGCAATTACCTCGTAATTACATAAAAGTGAAGTCATAAATTCGCCTTAAGAACTTAATCGTAGGTATAAAGACAAATATAAACATCAAACCCTAAACAATCTGTAACATCTAAAGCTTTCGTAGTCGGAAATTCTATAAATTTAAAAAAATATATTTAAAAATCTTTTTTTTTTATTCAAAAAACAAACGAATACAAAGACAAAAAAGAAAGTAGGTTAATTATAATTTTACAGAAAATTATTGCAAATGATAACAATGATAACCTTGTAGAAATAGGATTAACCGGCACATAAAAATCAAAATTCAAAAATTGACAATAGCAAAATAAAATAAAAAAATTAAGAAGAAAAGGTAATAAGAAAGATAGTACAAAACTGCCGTCGTTAAATAGAAAAACGAATAGAAATAAACTATGTCAAGAACATACATTTTTTATTGCACAAAAAAAACAAACGTAAAAGTTAAGAAAACATAATAACAAAGAAAGCTTGGATTAAAACAAAACAAAAATCAACCATTCTTGATTGTACAACTAAATCAAACATTAAAACAAAACATAAACAGTTATTAATTGCCATATAAAAAAACGACGTCATACATAAATTGAGTAAACACGATAATTGTTATTTTAGAAAAAAAAAGCTCGGAATAAGACAAAACAGAATTTGAACAAATTGGTTTATTTAACAGCTAAGAAACGAAAAGTGTCGCACAGAGCTTAACCAAAATGATAAATTATACTTGAAGTTTGATGCCTATACCAGAATCATTGTGTTCAACGACGATTTGGGATAAAACCAAATAAACATAAGCATTCTTGATTATACAAAAAACCAAACACTAAAACAGAATTAAAACGGATAGCATTAATTGGCATATAAAAAAAGACGAATGTAAATTGAGTAAACACAGTTATTTTTAATTTAGAACAAAAAAGCTCGGAATAAGACAAAGCAGAACTTGAACACAATGTTTTATTTAACAGCTAAGATACAAAAAGTGTCGCACAGAACTTAACCAAAATGACAACTTATACTTGAAGTTTGATGCCTATATCAGAATCATTGTATTCAACGACGATTTGGGATAAAACCAAATAAACGTAAGCATTATTGAATATACAAAAAACCAAACACTAAAACAAAATTAAAACGGATTGCATTAATTGGCATATAAAAAAAGACGAATGTAAATTGAGTAAACACAATTATTTTTAATTTAGAACAAAAAAGCTCGGAATAAGACAAAACAGAATTTGAACACAATGATTTATTTAACAGCTAAGATACGAAAAGTGCCGCACAGAACTTAACCAAAATGACAATTTATACTTAAAGTTTGATGCATATATAAAAATCATTGTGTTCAAAGACAATTTGGGATTAAACCAAATAAACGTAAGCATTTTTAATTATACAATAAATCAAACACTAAAACAAAATTAAAGAGGTTTACATTAATTGGTATATAAAAAAAACCGAATAGAAATAGAGTAAACACAATGATTTTTAAATTAGAACAAAAAGCTCGGAATAAGACAAAGCAGATTTTGAGCACAATGATTCATTTAACAGTTAAGATACGAAAAGTGCCGCACAGAATTTAACCAAAATGACAAATTATACTTAAAGTTTGATGCCTATATCAGAATCATTGTGTTCAAAAACAATTTGTGATAAAACCAAATAAACGCAAGCATTTTTGATTATACAAAAAACCAAACACTAAAACAAATATAAAACGGTTAACAATAATTGATTGATATATAAAAACAAATGATAATTGAGTAAACACAATGATTTTTAATTTAGAACAAAAAGCTCGGAATAAGAATAAAACAGAATTTGAACACAATGATTTATTTAACAGCTAAGATACGAAAAGTGGCGCACAGAACTTAACCAAAATGACATACTATAATTAAAGTTTGATGCCTAAATCAGAATCATTGTGTTCAAAGACAATTTTTGATAAAACCAAATAAACGCAAGCATTTTTGATTATACAATAAATCAAACACTAAAACAAAATTAAAGAGGTTTACATTAATTGGTATATAAAAAAAAACCGAATAGAAATAGAGTAAACACAATGATTTTTAAATTAGAACAAAAAGCTCGGAATAAGACAAAGCAGATTTTGAGCACAATGATTCATTTAACAGTTAAGATACGAAAAGTGCCGCACAGAACTTAACCAAAATGACAAATTATACTTAAAGTTTAATGCCTATATCAGAATCATTGTGTTCAAAAACAATTTGGGATAAAACCAAATAAACGCAAGCATTTTTGATTATACAAAAAACCAAACACTAAAACAAATTTTAAACGGTTTACATTAATTTGTATATTAAAAAAAACAAATTTTAATTGAGTTAACACAATGATTTAAAATTTAGAACAAAAAAGCTCGGAATAAGACAGCAGAATTTGAACACAATTTTTATTTAACAGCTAAGATACGAAAAGTGCCGCACAGAGTTTAACCAAAATGACAAATTATACTTAAAGTTTGATGCTTTCATCAGAATCATTGTGTTCAAAGACGATTTGGAATAAAAACAAATAAACGCAAGCATTCTTGATTATTCAAAAACCAAACACTAAAACTAAATTAAAACGGTTTACAATAATTTGTATATTAAAAAAAAAACAAATTTAAATTGAGTTAACACAATGATTTAAAATTTAGAACAAAAAAGCTCGGAATAAGACACCAGAATTTGAACACAATTTTTATTTAACAGCTAAGATACGAAAGGTGCCGCACAGAGTTTAAACAAAATGACAAATTATACTTAAAGTTTGATGCCTTCATCAGAATCATTGTGTTCAAAGACGATTTGGAATAAAAACAAATAAACGCAAGCATTCTTGATTATTCAAAAACCAAACACTAAAACAAGTATAAAACGGTTTGCATTAATTTGTATATTAAAAAAAACAAATTTAAATTGAGTAAACACAATGATTTAAAATTTAGAACAAAAAAGCTCGGAACCGGACAGCAGAATTTGAACACAATTTTTATTTAACAGCTAAGATACGAAAAGTGCCGCACAGAGTTTAACCAAAATGACAAATTATACTTAAAGTTTGATGCCTTTATCAGAATCATTGTGTTCAAAGACAATTTGGAATAAAAACAAATAAACGTAAGCATTCTTGATTATTCAAAAACCAAACACTAAAACAAAATTAAAACGGTTTGCATTAATTTGTATATTAAAAGAAACAAATTTAAATTGAGTTAACACAATGATTTAAAATTTAGAACAAAAAAGCTCGGAATAAGACAGCAGAATTTGAACACAATTTTTATTTAACAGCTAAGATACGAAAAGTGCCGCACAGAGTTTAACCAAAATGACAAATTATACTTAAAGTTTGATGCTTTCATCAGAATCATTGTGTGCAAAGACGATTTGGAATAAAAACAAATAAACGCAAGCATTCTTGATTATTCAAAAACCAAACACTAAAACAAAATTAAAACGGTATACATTAATTTGTATATTAAAAAAACAAATTTAAATTAAGTAAACACAATGATTTAAAATTTAGAACAAAAAAGCTCGGAATAAGACAGCAGAATTTGAACACAATTTTTATTTAACAGCTAAGATACGAAAAGTGCCGCACAGAGTTTAACCAAAATGACAAATTATACTTAAAGTTTGATGCCTTCATCAGAATCATTGTGTTCAAAGACAATTTGGAATTAAACCAAATAAACGTAAGCATTCTTGAATTATTCAAAAACCAAACACTAAAACAAAATTAAAACGGTTTGTATTAATTTGTATATTAAAAGAAACAAATTTAAATTGAGTAAACACAATGATTTAAAATTTAGAACAAAAAAGCTCGGAATAAGACAGCAGAATTTGAACACAATTTTTATTTAACAGCTAAGATACGAAAAGTGCCGCACAGAGTTTAACCAAAATGACAAATTATACTTAAAGTTTGATGCTTTCATCAGAATCATTGTGTTCAAAGACGATTTGGAATAAAAACAAATAAACGCAAGCATTCTTGATTATTCAAAAACCAAACACTAAAACAAAATTAAAACGGTTTGTATTAATTTGTATATTAAAAGAAACAAATTTAAATTGAGTAAACACAATGATTTAAAATTTAGAACAAAAAAGCTCGGAATAAGACAAAACAGAATTTGAACACAATGATTTATTTAACAGCTAAGATACGAAAAGTGCCGCACAGAACTTAACCAAAATGACAATTTATACTTAAAGTTTGATGCATATATAAAAATCATTGTGTTCAAAAACAATTTGGAATTAAACCAAATAAACGTAAGCATTCTTGAATTATTCAAAAACCAAACACTAAAACAAAATTAAAACGGTTTGTATTAATTTGTATATTAAAAGAAACAAATTTAAATTGAGTAAACACAATGATTTAAAATTTAGAACAAAAAAGCTCGGAATAAGACAGCAGAATTTGAACACAATTTTTATTTAACAGCTAAGATACGAAAAGTGCCGCACAGAGTTTAACCAAAATGACAAATTATACTTAAAGTTTGATGCTTTCATCAGAATCATTGTGTTCAAAGACGATTTGGAATAAAAACAAATAAACGCAAGCATTCTTGATTATTCAAAAACCAAACACTAAAACAAAATTAAAACGGTATACATTAATTTGTATATTAAAAGACAAATTTAAATTGAGTAAACACAATGATTTTTAATTTAGAACAAAAAGCTCGGAATAAGACAGCAGAATTTGAACACAATTTTTATTTAACAGCTAAGATACGAAAAGTGCCGCACAGAGTTTAACCAAAATGACAAATTATACTTAAAGTTTGATGCCTTCATCAGAATCATTGTGTTCAAAGACAATTTGGAATAAAAACAAATAAACGCAAGCATTTTTGATTATTTAAAAACCAAACTCTAAAACAAAATTAAAACGGTTTGCATTAATTTGTATATTAAAAAAAACAAATTTAAATTAAGTAAACACAATGATTTAAAATTTAGAACAAAAAAGCTCGGAATAAGACAGCAGAATTTGAACACAATTTTTATTTAACAGCTAAGATACGAAAAGTGCCGCACAGAGTTTAACCAAAATGACAAATTATACTTAAAGTTTGATGCCTTCATCAGAATCATTGTGTTCAAAGACAATTTGGAATAAAAACAAATAAACGCAAGCATTTTTGATTATTTAAAAACCAAACTCTAAAACAAAATTAAAACGGTTTGCATTAATTTGTATATTAAAAAAAACAAATTTAAATTGAGTAAACACAATGATTTAAAATTTAGAACAAAAAAGCTCGGAATAAGACAGCAGAATTTGAACACAATGATTTATTTAACAGCTAAAATACGAAAAGTGCCGCACAGAATTTAACCAAAATGACAAATTATACTTAAAGTTTGATGCTTTCATCAGAATCATTGTGTTCAAAGACGATTTGGAATAAAAACAAATAAACGCAAGCGTTCTTGATTATTCAAAAACCAAACACTAAAACTAAATTAAAACGGTTTACATTAATTTGTATATTAAAAAAAAACAAATTTAAATTGAGTTAACACAATGATTTAAAATTTAGAACAAAAAAGCTCGGAATAAGACAGCAGAATTTGAACACAATTTTTATTTAACAGCTAAGATACGAAAAGTGCCGCACAGATTTTAACCAAAATGACAAATTATACTTAAAGTTTGATGCTTTCATCAGAATAATTGTGTGCAAAGACGATTTGGAATAAAAACAAATAAACGCAAGCATTCTTGATTATTCAAAAACCAAACACTAAAACTAAATTAAAACGGTTTACATTAATTTGTATATTAAAAAAAAACAAATTTAAATTGAGTTAACACAATGATTTAAAATTTAGAACAAAAAAGCTCGGAATAAGACAGCAGAATTTGAACACAATTTTTATTTAACAGCTAAGATACGAAAAGTGCCGCACAGAACTTAACCAAAATGACAATTTATACTTAAAGTTTGATGCATATATAAAAATCATTGTGTGCAAAGACGATTTGGAATAAAAACAAATAAACGCAAGCATTCTTGATTATTCAAAAACCAAACACTAAAACAAATATAAAACGGTTTGCATTAATTTGTATATTAAAAAAAACAAATTTAAATTGAGTTAACACAATGATTTAAAATTTAGAACAAAAAAGCTCGGAATAAGACAGCAGAATTTGAACACAATTTTTATTTAACAGCTAAGATACGAAAAGTGCCGCACAGAGTTTAACCAAAATGACAAATTATACTTAAAGTTTGATGCTTTCATCAGAATCATTGTGTGCAAAGACGATTTGGAATAAAAACAAATAAACGCAAGCATTCTTGATTATTCAAAAACCAAACACTAAAACAAATATAAAACGGTTTGCATTAATTTGTATATTAAAAAAAACAAATTTAAATTGAGTAAACACAATGATTTAAAATTTAGAACAAAAAAGCTCTGAATAAGACAGCAGAATTTGAACACAATGATTTATTTAACAGCTAAGATACGAAAAGTGCCGCACAGAACTTAACCAAAATGACAAATTATACTTAAAGTTTGATGCATATATAAAAATCATTGTGTTCAAAGACAATTTGGGATAAAACCAAATAAACGCAAGCATTTTTCATTATACAAAAAACCAAACACTAAAACAAAATGAAAACGGTTTACATTAATTGGTATATAAAAAAAACAAATGTAAATTGAGTAAACACAATAATTTTTAATTTAGAACAAAAAAGCTCGGAATAAGACAAGGCAGAGTTTGAACATAATGCTTTATTTAACAGTTACGAAACAGGACACGAAAAGAGCGGCACAGATTATAATAAAAATGCATATTATACTTAAAGTTTGATGCCTATATAATAATCATTGTGTTTAAAGACGACTTGGAATAAAACAAAATAAACAAAAGCATTCTTGATTATAGAAAAATAAAATTACTACTAAACTAAAAAAAATTAATTTTAAAAATTTGCTTGATCAATTAACGTTATTTAAATCGGAATCATCTAAGATAGAAGCAAAGAATAACCTGAATTTTTTGGTTAGAACGTTAGCACAAGCAAACACTAAAAGAAGATCCAACAACTAACTAATTAGAATTTAAAAATATTACTAAAAAAGCAATATAGAAAAACATTTTTTTCAACAAAATTGAATAAAACAGACGAACACGTCGATGTGTTTGATATACATACGTTTATACAAGTGAGCATAGAATAAAACCATTACAAAAAATTAGCACTAGTTATAGTACCAAACTGAGCAATCACAAAAAAAACAAAAAAAACGCTTTCTTAAACATATGATTAATCACTCAAAGTAACAGGGATTTTTTTAGAACAAACAAAAGAACGCTGAAAAAAGAACAAAAAACCAAGTTAATAAAAGAACTATTTATCTCGTCCTCGTATCTAAAGCATTTAAGTGTTGTCCGTTGTAAATAGGATCTAATTAAAAAGATCTGAAAACTCGGGCATCGACCAAATAAACTTTGTTCGATCGAAGTTGCTTAGGAAAAACAATTTAAGCGAGAAAAATGCGCGTCAAAACATCACGTAATCGTCCTTTTGTGTGAAGGACGTCTAAGAGTTCTATTAGTATGTAGCAGACAGATTGAATATAGAAATGAATAAATTGGAGAGGTCAGGATTTAGAACCTGATTACGTTATTATATTCGTTTAAGCGCGTTTTTGTTACTATTTTTTGTTGCGAGGCTAATTTAACTTAATCGACAAAATGGCTGCCGCGTTGTTGCGTATTTTTTCTATAGTCCAAATGCGAATTTAATAATTTCGAAATGCACGTTATAATGTGGCGGTGGTTGTACTAGTTTCGCGGCGTCTACATTTTATGTCGTGCAGAGGGCAAGAGCTTAGGTTTAGGCTGCAGATCCTGTATTGAAGCCTTCGGGCGGACCAAGTAGAAAAAATGCGGCGTGTAGCTGCAGGTGTTAATGCAGATGAATGCATGTGCGGGACGGGGAACCCTTAATCAAGTTCGAGCAGACTTACGATTCCTTATAAAACGCTGTTAGGAAGAACGGCGTTGATCTTCGGGACTCCCACGATGGCTTGTAATAAAATTTTTTTCGTTAATTAAATTAGCGGCTTACAATCTTGACCTTGACGTTCGCTAGGTTCGTGTGGGTTACGTTTTTCTTTTAGTAAAAGTGCGCGATGGATTTTTACGTGTTAGATTCGGAAAAGTTGCAGGCGCCAAGAGGCGCGCCTACCTGCTGAAAGTAAAAGGGACGAACTTGTCTACGACCGACACGGTTTTTTATAATTAACTTTCTACAGTTTAATCAATCAGCGTTGTCACTAAAATTGGCACTAAGGACATTCACTCTTCACAATACCAAAATAAGTTTTGGTGTCTGATTGTAATCGATCAGGCAATTTTTTTAATTCTCTTCAGAGCACTTACCTACTAACTATTGTGTTTGATTTGTTTTGGTTTCTCTTTTCCGATTATGTTAGTTATCAAGCTCCAGTATTCAAAACCAAGAGCCGTGGTTAAAAAAACTTGTTTAATTTGTTAATTTTACTACTAAAACTTTCTTTCTGTTTCAATATTTTCAAAATTAGGATTTTCTTCTGATTAGTAAGTTAAAGCTGTGGAAAATTTTTGTGGTAAATTCATTTTCTTTCGAGTTCTAGGGTTATATTTTATATTAGATAAACTATCAAGTTGTTTTTTTAGTTACAATAATCTGTCTTTTCACTATATTTGTTTAGTATTCTATTGTTTATAGTGTTTTGGTAACAATGCTTCTGTGTTTTTTGCTTTTTGTATTCTTTTTCGGAACTATCCTTATTAAACCGCGTACATTTTTTTGTAGAAATAGGATTTTTGATATTTTTTACAGCGTATTAGCCAAAGTGCATTTTGTGCTGAAAATATTACACAGGATTTATATAAAGACACTGTAAAAAATTGAAGATTTTCTTGGTATCTTATTCTTCATTTTTAACTAATCCTTCAATCAAGATTTATTTGTTTCAACTTTTATCAAAATTAAGATTTCTATTTACAATCTAAATTATGGTTTCAGAAATTTTATTAGGTCATAAAAATGTGCTCTTATATCACCGCAACAGTGCTTTAATACTAATTATTAATAATAATTTTTTGTGTAAAGTCGTTGCTAAAGATTGACAAAAAAACTATATTTTATCATATATTTGAGTTTAATTTTAAGGTATCCTTAGCAAGATTGTTTTTTTGTATTTTTTTATATTGTTTTGGCAACAATGCTTTCTGTGCTATTGAAATAAACTAAAAGTAAATGATTGGTTAACGACATAGTAAATGTTATCATCTTGTGGGTATCTCATGAACTCTTTTGCAATGTTTTGGCAACAATACTTTTTTGCGTTTTTTGTTTATTTTTCTAATTTTTCAAAGTTTTGGCTACAGTGTTGTTGTTTTCTCTTTACTTTTGTTAGAGTTTCACCAACAGTGCATTTGGTGCCATACAATTTTACACATTTTGTATATATATAGATGTTGTTAAAATTTCTTGAAAATTCTGTTGGTTATAACATGTTAATGCCAACTCTCGTTTTTTTGCATTTTTTTCTTTACGTCAACATCTTCTATATTGGTAGTTAATAATAAACATTTTTGTAGAAAGTCAATGTCAAAATTTGTTGGTTATTATATTTTTGAGATTTATTTATGTGTATGGCAACTAAGAGTGGTTTCTTTTGTATTCTTTTTTGCAATGTTTTGGCAACAGCACTTTATGCGTTTTTGCTTATTTTTTTATTTTTTCAAAATTTTGGGTTCAGTTCTGTCGTTTTCTGTTTTCTTTTGTTAGTATTTTGGCAACAATGCATTTGGTGCCATAGTATTATATACATGTTTGTATAGAGACGTTGTTAAAACTTCTTGAAGCTTCTGTAGGTTAACATATTCTATGTTAATACCAACTCTCGATTTTTGGCATTTTTTTTTGTTTACGTCAACAGCTTCTCTATTGGTAGTTAACAATAAACATTTTTGTAGAAAATCACTGTCAAAATTTGTTGGTTATTATATTTTTGAGATTAATTTTAGTGTATTGCCAACTACGAGTCGTTTCTTTTGTATCCCTTTTTGCAATGTTTTAGCAACAATACTTTTTTCGTTTTTGCTTATTTAATTTATTTTTTCAAAACTTTGGGTTCTGTGCTGTCATTTTCTGCTTTCTTTTGTTAGTGTTTCGGCAACAGTGCATTTGGTGCCACTTAATTTTATACATGATGTATATAGAGACGTTGTTAAAACTTCTTTGAAGATTCTGTTGGTTAACATTTTCTATGTTAATGCCAACTCTCGTCTTTTTGCATTTTTTTTTGTTTACGTCAACAGCGTCTTTATTGGTATCTAATAATAAACATTTTTGTAGAAAGTCACTGTCAAAATGTGTTGGTTACTATATTTTAGAAATTAATTTTAGTATATGCCCACCAAGAGTAGTTTCTTTTGTATTCTTTTTTGCAATGCTTTGGTATCAATACTTTCTGCGTTTTTGATTATTTTTTTTTTGAAAATTTTGGGTTTAGTGCTGTCGTTTTCTGTTTTCTTTTGTTAGTGTTTCGGCAACAGTGCACTTGGTGCCACTTAATTTTATACATGCTGTATATAGAGACGTTGTTAAAACTTCTTGAAGATTCTGTTGGTTAACATTTTCTATGTTAATGCCAACTCTCGTCTTTTTGCATTTTTTTTTGTTTACGTCAACAGCGTCTTTATTGGTATCTAATAATAAACATTTTTGTAGAAAGTCACTGTCAAAATGTGTTGGTTACTATATTTTAGAAATTAATTTTAGTATATGCCCACCAAGAGTAGTTTCTTTTGTATTCTTTTTTGCAATGTTTTGGTATCAATACTTTCTGCGTTTTTGATTATTTTTTTTTTGAAAATTTTGGGTTTAGTGCTGTCGTTTTCTGTTTTCTTTTGTTAGTGCTTCGGCAACAGTGCACTTGGTGCCACTTAATTTTATACATGCTGTATATAGAGACGTTGTTAAAACTTCTTGAAGATTCTGTTGGTTAATATTTTCTATGTTAATGCCAACTCTCGTCTTTTTGCATTTTCTTTTGTTTACGTCAACAGCGTCTTTATTGGTATCTAATAATAAACATTTTTGTAGAAACTCACTGTCAAAATGTGTTGGTTACTATATTTTAGAAATTAATTTTAGTATATGCCCACCAAGAGTCGTTTCTTTTGTATTCTTTTTTGCAATGTTTTAGTATCAATACTTTCTGCGTTTTTGATTATTTTTTTTTTTTTAAATTTTGGGTTCACTGCTGTTGTTTTCTGTTTTCTTTTGTTATTGTTTCGGCAACAATGCATTTGTTGCCATATAATTTTATACATTTTGTATATATAAACGTTGTTAAAGCTTCTTGAAAATTCTGTTGGTTAACATTTTCTATGTTAATGCCAACTCCCGTTCTTTGCATTTTTTTTGTTTACGTCAACAGTGGCTTTTTTTGGTAGCTAAGAATAAACATTTTTGTAGAAAGTCACTGTCAAAATGTGTTGGTTACTATATTTTAGAAATTAATTTTAGTATATGCCCACCAAGAGTAGTTTCTTTTGTATTCTTTTTTGCAACGTTTTGGTATCAATACTTTCTGCGTTTTTGATTATTTTTTTTTTTTGAAAATTTTGGGTTTAGTGCTGTCGTTTTCTGTTTTCTTTTGTTAGTGTTTCGGCAACAGTGCACTTGGTGCCACTTAATTTTATACATGCTGTATATAGAGACGTTGTTAAAACTTCTTGAAGATTCTGTTGGTTAACATTTTCTTTGTTAATGCCAACTCTCGTCTTTTTGCATTTTTTTTTGTTTACGTCAACAGCGTCTTTATTGGTATCTAATAATAAACATTTTTGTAAAAAGTCACTGTCAAAATTTGTTGGTTATTATATTTTAGAAATTAATTTTAGTATATGCCCACCAAGAGTCGTTTCTTTTGTATTTTTTTTTTGCAATGTTTTGGTATCAATACTTTCTGCGTTTTTGATTATTTTTTTTTTTTTTAATTTTGGGTTCACTGCTGTTGTTTTCTGTTTTCTTTTGTTATTGTTTCGGCAACAATGCATTTGTTGCCATATAATTTTATACATTTTGTATATATAAACGTTGTTAAAGCTTCTTGAAAATTCTGTTAGTTGACATATCTATGTTAATGTCAACTCCCGTGCTTTGCATTTTTTTTTGGTTACGTCAACAGTGGCTTTTTTTGGTAGCTAAGAATAAACATTTTTGTAGAAAGTCACTGTCAAAATTAGTTGGTAATTATACTTTTTAAATTAAATTTAGTGTATGCCAACCAAAAGTCGTTTCTTTAGTAATTTTTTTCCAATACTTTGACAACAATACGATATCCGTTTTTTGATTATTCTTTTACTTTTTTAAAGTTTTGGCAATAGTGCTGCCGTTTTTGTTTTTTGTTTTGTAAGTGATTAGGCAACAGTGTATTTAGTGGTATATCATATTATACATTATGTATATAGAGACACAGTTAAAACTGTTTGAAGATTCTGTTGATTGACATATTCTAGACCTCAACCTATTGAAAATTTTTCAACTAAAGCCATCTACTTAATTCAAGCTTACATACAATAATGTATTTTTTTGATCTAACTGAGTCATGAATGCCAATTGTTTCATTTGTATTTTTTATTTTGGTATTACGTCAACAGCATTTTTAATGGTAATTAATAATAAACATTTCCGTAGAAAGTCACTGTCAAAAATTATTAAAAAATTTTTGGTTATCATATTTTTTAAGTTTAATTTTAGTGCATGCTAACCAAACGGCGTTTGTTTAGTAATTTTTTTTGCAATGCTTTGGCAACAATACGATTTGCTGCATGTTCTTCTATTTTTTTAAAGTTTTGCCTATAGTGCTGCGTTTATGTTTTTTTGTGTTTTGGCAACAGTGCATTTGGTGTTATACAATATTATACATTATGTATAAGAGACACAGTTGAAACTGTTTAAAGATTCTATTTATTAACATTCAGCTAAGGTCATTTACTTAACTCAATCTTACACATGATAATATCCTTTAGACCTAACTGAGTCATCAGTACCAACTGTTTCATTTTTTTTGGATTCTTTTTTTTGGTACTACGTCAACAGCGTCTATAATGGTAATTAATAATAAACATTTCTGTAGAAAGTCACTGTCAAAAATTCTTAAAAATTCTGTGGGTTGCCATATTTTTGAGTTTAATTTTAGTGTATGTCAACCAAAAGTCGTTTCTTTAGTAATTTTTTTTGTAATGCTTTAGAAACACTTTTTGCGTTTCTTGCTTTTTCTTCTATTTTTTTAAAGTTTTGGCAATAGTGCTGCGTTTATGTTTTTTTGTGTTTTGGCAACAGTGCATATGGTGTTATATGATATTATAAAGTATGTATATAAAGACACAGTTAAAACTGTTTAAAGATTCTATTGATTGACTTATTTTTGAATAAAACCTATTGAAAATTGAACTAAGGCCATCTACTTAAATTAAACTTACACATGATAATGTCCATTAGACCTAACTGAGTCATTAATACCCACTGTTTTATTTTTTTTTTGGTATTACGTCAACAGCGTTTTTAAGAGTATTACTAATGAACATTTCTGTAGAAAGTCACTGTCAAAAATTCTTAAAAATTCTGTGGGTTGCCATATTTTTGAGTTTAATTTTAGTGTATGTCAACCTAAAGTCGCTTCTTTAGTAATTTCTTTTGTAATGCTTTAGAAACAATACTTTTTGCGTTTTTTTCTTTTTCTTCTATTTTTTTAAAGTTTTGGCAAATGTACTGTCGTTTTTGGTCCTTTTGTTAGTGTTTCGGCAACAGTGCATTTGGTGTTATATGATATTATAAAGTATGTATATAATGACACAGTTAAAAATTTAGAGATTCTATTGATTGACTTATTTTTGAATGAAACCTATTGAAAATTGAACTAAAGCCATCTACTTAATTTAAACTTACACACGTTAATGTCTTTTAGAGATAACTAAGTCATGAATGGCAACTATTCCGTTTTTTTTTGTCTTTTTTTTGATATTACGTTAACAGCACTTTTAATGGTAATGTATAATAAACATTTCTGTAAAAAGTCACTGTGAAAAATTGTTAAAAAAATCGTTGGTTATGATATTTTTGAGTTTAATTCTTGTATATGCTAACCAAAAGTCATTTCTTTGGAATCTTTGTTACTATGCTTTAGAATCAATAATTTTTAGGTTTTTTGCTTGTTTTTTTATTATTTTTGTTTTTAGTTTTGAAAGTAGTGCTGTTGGTTTTGCTTTTGTTTTGTACAGTGTTTCGGCAACAGTGCATTTCGTACTATATAATACTATACATTTTCTATATCGAGACGCCGTTAAAACTTTTTGAAGGGGCTGTTGGTCAACGTAATCTAGACTGTAATCTATTAGAAATTCTAAAACCATGGCCATCTACTTAGTTCCACCGTGCACACAATAAAGTGTTTTAGAGCTATCTACGTCATGAATGCCAACTGTTTCATTTTTTTCTGTATTATGTCACCAGCACTTTTAGTAGTAATTAATAATAAACATTTTTGTAGAAAGTCACTATCAAAAATTGTACAAAAATTTGTTGTTTATCATTCAATTTTAGTGTATGCTAACCATGATTCGTTTCTTTTTGTTGGTATTTCGGCAACAGCGCTTTTGGTGCTATATAACATTATACATTTTCTTCTTTGATGTCTTCTAGCGCACTTATTCTTTTTTAACAATCTTTTGACAACAACACTTTTTGAGCATTCTGTATATACTAAAACAAAAACGTCTTCCGAGTTTGGACCATCTCATTGTTGTAACGGAAGTTGCCAACGTTTCGTCTACTTCATCCAGTACGCGAGAGAAAAATCGAAGAACTCAAACAAGCAACCGAAATCTAACTAAGAACCTCTCAAAACTTAGATAATCAACTAGTTAGATCTCGTCTGCTTATTTGAGTTTTTCAATTTTTCTGTCACGCCCTGATGAAGTCGTTTACGAAAGTTGGCAAAACGATGGCAACTTCGGTTACAACAATGACACCTTCACATTTTTGATTCCGGCCGTGGAAGCTTTCGCTATAACATTCTATCTCTACGAGAAGAATATTTCTTCTAAAACTTCGGTATTTACCAAACTTCACCACAAAATTGTAAAACTTTTGTGCGCGCTTAAATTTTTTCTTAGTCGCTGACGTAAGCACAGCATCATTTCTGCATTCCTCAAAATCAAGTTCCACATTCAGACATGTTCTTCTAAAAGCATTCTACACCGTGCTAGTCTAGCGTTGATACGCGAACAGATTAAGCAAACCAGCGACAGTTAAACACTATTTCAAAACAGCTTCTTTATTTTTATCTTGAGTTGACCAACGCGCTATTCCCGGATGATTGGAATCTCTTTGACAACATTACTTACCAGCTCTCTATGACTAACCATTCAAGGTCATCTCAAAAAAAGCTTCAATTATTGAAATCCAAGAATCACAAAGTTTTATCCACTACTGACTTCTTGAAAACGGTCGTCAATTTATCTAGTTAAATATTTAAATTTTGCTGTTGCTCCCGAACGTATTCCTAAAGAAGATATTTTATGCGATGTCATGTCTTCTATAAAACATTCTAAAATTTCTAAATCCAACATTTCTAAGTTGGAAAGTCTAAAAAGTTTTCGTAGGAACCACGACATCATTGTTCTTCCAGCTGAAAAAGACAACGCCACAGTCGTTTTGAACCAGATTTATTATACTGCAAAACTCTATTTTATTTTGTCTAAGGAAACGTACGCTCTCCTAACTTGTAAGTGCACTTTGAGTGTTGAACGTGAGGTCAGCCAAATCATCATCAACTAAACTGCGACGTACCCCTTTAGATTTAAAACCACCTCGTCTATACGGAATTTCCAAAATCTTTTCTCACATCTTTAATTTTCAGCATTTTCTTTAACGTTTTGAAACTATAAAACTTGAATCTTCTGTGAGTCTTGATGTTACCTTATTCTTTACCAAAATTCCTAAGCATTCGCTTATTATTATCGAACAGATTCTGTCTCATCATGACAAGGAGTTTGGTTCCTCTTATCATTTATCATCCATTTACCTCCAATTTGATAACATGTTTTACGAACAGGTTTCTGGTGCTGCTATGGGTTCACTTCTATCGCCTGTTGTGGTTAACAGTTTTATGGAACCTTTTGAAACTGTTGCTTTGGAATTATCAATATTAAAACCTAAAGTTTGGTTTAGGTATGCTGAGAACACGTTTATTGTTTGGTCTCATTGTCAACTCGAATTGTCTAAGTTTCTTGATCATCTAAACGATCAACGCCCAGATGTCAAATTTACTAAATTCAGAACTCTGTCATCTTACTAGAAACTTGGTAAACAATGGTTATTTGATGCGAGATATTCAAACATTATTAGTCGTCTCGATTAACTATCGACATTTACGAATTCAATCCGAAATTGGCTTAGCTTACGGTATTAAAACTTTGTTTTGCGTTGATTTTTTATTAAATCTGTTCGGTATCGATTTTCAGGTATGTTTACCAACAATCTTTTTTTTGTGATTTTTTTTATCATGTTTTGGCAACAATGCTTTTTGTATTTTTTGTGTTTTGGTGTGATTTAAATGTGCATCAAAATCGAAAAGGTATAAACTTTTACTAGTCTAGGTGGCTGTTGTCCTGAAAAGCTTTTGTTTTAATGTAACAAAAAAATGTCACTGTCAAATCAGTATATGCAAATTGATGACTTTTAGCATAATCATAAAAAAAACAAACACTGACGTTTCTAACTTTTAGTTTTGCTTCCATAGCCTGATCATTTTTGGTGTTAAATTTTGCAAAGTAAGCATATCGATTCGAGGTTATCATAGCGTTGTTTGAACTATTTTCTCTGTTCATTATTAATCTTGTCCTTGAACTGTGTTACGTTACTTTTTTCTCAATACAGTACCTCTCCTAATTAGTAGTAGTAGTTAATTATCGCTAGTGACGTTTGTCCATCAATCGGCTAAAACATCACAATGACTAATATTATGCGTATCGATTTTTTAGTACAAGCTAAAGTAAAAATCCCAATTTCGTAGACATATTTTTATGTTTCTCTAATTTCATAAACGAGTTTTTGAAAACGGTGCTTTTTTCTCGAAATTATCACTAACAGTGTCCATCCGGCGCTTCGCAACCAAAAACCGTTAAAACATCAAATTAAGGAATTGATATGCAAATAGTTTTGCAATAAAAAAAAATCACGTGAGAAAAGTTAAACAATTAACATAATAAACAAATTTATTGTGTTTATCATTTGGATAAGGTCGAACTGACCTACGATTATAATTGGCAAACAAGTTAGTTTTTTTTTGCGATGTTGTGCAACAAGTCGATGAGTGGAAAAAAAACGACTTATGTATAAATTGTGACGTGACGTAAAAGAAAAGGTATGCAGAAACACGTAGAAGAAAAGTAGCCAGACTGCATCAATGTATTAATAATACATGTTGTGTTATCTGAACTGACCTAGACCCAACTCAGCAATTGTTTACAGTCTAAACAGCTTTGACTCTGAACAAAATGTCAATGTCACATATTGCTATTTCTAGCTTGCAATTTGATCGTGCCACCGCAATTTACTGCTAACCTAACATCATGACTTTAGTTTATACTTACACACCTCTTCAAATATCAATTACCGCTTTTTTTCCAAGCAGGATTACGTAACGCAAACATGCACAGCATCCTATGATTTAGTAATTATTTTTTTACGACGTAACAAAAATACTTGATTAGGCTACGTGGAAAAAATGTTTTTATATTTAAATGAGTCAAAATCAAGTTGGCCGTGTTTTGAGTTTTGCAAACTTCATGCTAATTCGGCCATTGTTTTTAGTGTTTATTACTTTTCGTTAACTTATACAATTTTTAGTGTTTTTCTTCAATTCATTGTTTTTGTTGAACAACGTTCTCATTGAATTAATCATTTTTTAAATCAATGTTATTTCGTTCGTGTTTTTTTTAGATATAGTTTTGACGTCTGGGCTATAGACTAGGTGTATTTATTGTTTTTCGTATGAGAAGCACATACACAAACAAACACGATGAGAAGCAAAGAGCTGCTCTTGAAGGTCATTAGCGAAATAGTTGTTTGTTTTAGAATTGCTCATGGCTAACTTCGACATAGTTTAAGCGGCTCTAATTTTGGCGCAAAAGTCTATGCTGTTGGTTTTTTCCACGAAAAAAATGTCTATGTCTGAAAAGTTACTTGTTTTATATTTCTAGGCATGTCAAAGAAAATTTGGGGAAGCAATGTCCAAACCTGAAATTAAAGTTATTCTTTGGCCTTAAAACTTAGCGTTGTGCCAAAAAAATACACTTCCAGTAATTGGTTCAAGATGGGTTAATCATTTTGATTTGCATCATTGAACTTGATTTCAAGGTCTGTGTCAGGAGATACTTTTATATTATGATTACCGTGATTAATAAACTAACTGTGGATATAATTATTCAAGTAATTAAGAAAGTAAATGCAAAATGCTTTTTTTTGTGTGTTCGTCTCTGTTTGGCTTAATTTAGA
Source organism: Aquatica leii (assembly GCA_035610365.1). Classification (NCBI taxonomy): domain Eukaryota; kingdom Metazoa; phylum Arthropoda; class Insecta; order Coleoptera; family Lampyridae; genus Aquatica; species Aquatica leii. Next base: position 16,471,426 of record CM069438.1, read on the forward strand.
CATTGATTTTTTGCCAACTAACTAAAACAGCAAGTTGCCTAAAAACTATTATCACAGTCATGGCTTCCTCTATAGCTTCTCACCAGTTCTTTATAGTTCTAAATTATCAGAAGCAAAGTACACTCGATTCATAAAAAAACGAGACACAGTTTTTGTGCAAAAATTCAGTATAAGCAGTGTAAACCAGGTTTGTTAAAATTTTCTTTCTAATGCAATTTCAATTAATGTCAGAATCTTTGCCAACATTTATTTGTTAACGACATAATTTTGATCAATTCTCTTGATAAGCTGTGCTTGAGGTTTGATTAAGTTTTGTCATCTGATAATGTCCGTTAAATCAGTAACTTTTTCGTTGTGTTTATTACCAAAAATAATTTCTTGTTTTTATGCAATATGCGTAGATCAAATCCCAGAAAAAATGTTTACGTTTAATATTGATGTGCAATCTCTTCTAATCTTTATAGCGAGCGTTAGCATTACAACTATTACTTTCTCTATAGCTTCTCACAAGCTCTTTTATAAAGCTTGTTAAAGATAGTGCTAGTTCATTATAAAAAAATTACACTCGACTCATAAAAAAACGAGACAAAGTATACTGTGGTGTAAACCAGAATTGTTTGAATCTGCTTTCTAACATAATTTTAATTGTTACCAAGTTCTTTGCTAACAAAAATTTATTGTTCGCAAATTATGATCAATTCTTTTGATCGTTGTACTTGAGATCTGACAAAATTTGCCATCTGATACATATCCGTTAAATCAGTAACTTTTTAGTAGCGTTTATTACCTAAAATAGCATCGTGTTTTTATACAATATAAATAGATCAAATACCAGAAAAAATATTTACGTTTAATATTGGTGTATAATCTCTTCTACTCTTTATATCGAGCGTTAGTATTACAGCTGTGATTTTTTCTATAGCTTCTCAATAGCTCCTTCATAAAACTTATTAAAAACAGTTCTAGTTCATTATAAATGAAGTACACTCGACTCATAAAAAAACAAGACAGAATTTATTGTGATGTAAACCATGATTTTTTGAATCTTCTTCCTAATGTAATTTTAATTGATACCAGGATCTTTGCTAACATGTATTTATTAACGGCAAAATTTAGATCAATGCCTTAGGTTCGGTACAAGGTGTCTAGAGACTAGTGTCTATCAAAATTCACACAAAAAAAACTAAAGACTTACGCTGCAATATACGTAGATCAAATACCAAAAAAATGTTTGTTTAATATTAGTGTAGAATCTCTTCTAATCTTTATAACGAGCGTTAGTATTATAGCTGTGACTTTCTCTACAGTTTCTCACTAGCTCCTTTAAAAAGTTTGTTAAAAATAGTTCTAGTTTATTATAAATGAAGTACACTCGACTCATAAAAAAACGAGACAGAGTTTATTGTAGTGTAAACCAGGATTTTTTGAATCTTCTTGCTTATGTACTTCTAATTGATACCAGGATCTTTGCTAACATACATTTATTAACGGCAAAAATTTTGATCAACTCTGTTGATACGTTGTGCTTAAGATCTGACGAATTTTGTCATCTAATACATGTCCTTTAAATCAGTAACTTTTTAGTTGCGTTTATTACCAAAAATAGCTTTCTGTTTGTATACAATTTGCTTAAATCAAAGACCAGGAAAAATGTTTACGTTTAATATTGGTGTATAGTCTCTTCTACTCTTTTATATCGAGCGTTAGCGTTACAGCTGTGATTTTCTCTATAGCTTCTTTCCAGCTCCTTTATAAAGCTTATTAAAGATAGTTCTAGTTCATCATAAATTAACTACACTCGATTCATAAAAAAACGAGACAGTTTAATGTGGTGTAATTCAAGATTTTTTGAATCTTCTTTCTAATGTACTTTTAATTGATACCAGGATCTTTGCTAACATAGATTTATTAACAACAAAATTTTGATCAATTCTCTTGATACGTTGTGCTTAAGATCTGACGAAGTTTTGTTATCTGATACATGTTAGTTAAATCAGTAACATTTTGGTTGTGTTTATTAGCAAAAATAGCTTCGTGTTTTTATGCAATATGCGTAGATCAAATATCAGAAAAAAATGGTTACGTTTAAGATTGGTGTATAGTTTCTTCTACTCTTTATATCGAGCGTTATCATTACAGCTGTGATTTTCTCTATAACTGCTCTCTAGCTCCTTTATAAAGCTTATTAAAGATAGTTCTAGTTCGTTATATATGAAGTACACTCGACTCATAAATAAACGAGACTAAGTTTATTGTAGTGTAAACCAGGATTTTTTGAATCTTCTTTTTAATGTAATTTTAACTGATACCGGAATGTTTGCTGACATACATTTATGACAGGCAAAATTTTGATCAATTCTCTTGATACGTTGTGCTTAAGATCTGACGAAGTTTTGTCATCTGATACATGTTCGTTAAATCAGTAAGTTTTTGGTTGTGTTTATTACTAAAATTAGCTTCGATTTTTTATGCAATATGCGTAGATCAACTACCAGAAAAAAATGTTTACATTTGATATTGGTGTATAGTCTCTTCTAATCTTTATATCGAGCGATAGCATTACAACTGTAATTTTCTCTATAGCTTCTCTCTAGCTGCTTTATAAAGCTTATTAAAGATAGTTCTAGTTCTTTATAAATGAAGTACACTTGACTCATAAAAAAACAAGACAGAGTTTATTGTGGTGTAAACCAAGATTTTTTGAATCTTTTTCCTAACGTAATTTTAATTGATACCAGGATCTTTGCTAACATACATTTATTAACGGCAAAATTTTGATCAATTCTCTTGATACGTTGTGCTTAAGATCTAACGAAGTTTTGTCATCTGATACATGTTCCTTAAATCAGTAACTTTTTGGTTGTGTTTATTACCAAAAATAGCTTCGTGTTTTTATGCAATATGCGTAGATCAAATACCAGAAAAAATGTTTACGTTTAATATTGGTGTATAGTCTCTTCTACTATTTATATCGAGCGTTAGCATTACAGCTGTGATTTTTTCTATAGCTTTTCTCTAGCTCTTTTATAAAGCTTACTCAAGAGAGTTCTAGTTCATTATAAATGAAATACACTCGACTCATAAAAAGACGAGACAGAGTTTATTGTGGTGTAAACCAGAATTTTTTGAATTTTCTTCTTAATGTAATTGTAATTGATACCAGGATCTTTGCTAACAAACATTTATTAACGGCAAAATTTTGATCAATTCTCTTGATACGTTGTGCTTAAGATCTGACGAAGTTTTGTCATCTGATACATGTTCGTTAAATCAGTAACTTTTTGGTTGTGTTTATTACCAAAAATAGCTTCGTGTTGTTGTGCAATATGCGTAGATCAAATACCAGAAGAAAATGTTTACGTTTAATATTCGTGTATAGTCTCTTCTACTCTTTATATCGAGCGTTAGCATTACAGCTGTGATTTTCTCTATAGCTTCTCTCTAGCTTCTTTATAAAGCTTATTAAAGATAGTTCTAGTTCATTATAAATGAAGTACACTCGACTCATAAGAAAACGAGACAGTTTAATTGATACCAGGATCTTTGCTAACATACATTTATTAACGGCAAAATTTTGATCAATTTTCTTGATACGTTGTGCTTAAGATCTGACGAAGTTTTGTCATCTGATACAAGTTCGTTCAATCAGTAACTTTTTGGTTGTTTATTACCAAAAATAGCTTTGTGTTTTTAGGCAATATGCGTAGACCAAATACCAGAAAAAAATGTTTGCGTTTAATATTGGTGTATAATCTCTTCTACTCCTTATATTAAGCGTTAGCATTACAGGTGTGATTTTTTTATACCTTTTCTCTAGGTGCTTTATAAAGCTTATTAAAAATAGTTCTAGTTCTTTATAAATGAAGTACACTCGACTCATGAAAAAACGAGACTAGGTTTATTGTGGTGTAAACCAAGATTTTATGAATCTTCTTCTTAATGCAATTTTAATTGATACCATGATCTTTGTTAACATGCATTTATTAACGGCAAAATTTTGATCAATTCTCTTGATACGTGGTTTTTAAGATCTGACCAAGTTTTGTCATCTGATACATGTTCGTTAAATCAGTAACTTTTTAGTTGTGTTTATTACTAAAAATAGCTTCGTGATTTTATGCAATATGTGTAGATCAAATACTAGAAAAAAATGTTTACGTTTAATATTGGTGTATAGTCTCTTCTACTCTTTATATCTAGCGTTAGCATTACAGCTGTAATTTTCTCTATAGCTTTTCTCTAGCTCCTTTATAAAGCTTATTAAAGATAGTTCTAGTTCATTATAAATGAAGTACACTCGACTCATAAAAAAACGAGATAAAGTTTATTGTGGTGTAAATTACTATTTTTTGAATCTTCTTCCTAATGTAATTTTAATTGATACCAGAAAAAATGTTTACGTTTAATATTGCTGTATAGTCTCTGCTACTATTTATATCGAGCGTTAGCATTGCAGCTGTGATTTTCTCTATAGGTTCTCTCTAGCTCTTTTATAAAGCTTATTAAAGATAGTTCTAGTTCATTATAAATGAACTACACTCGACTCATAAAAAAACGAGACAGTTTATTGTGGTGTAAACCAAGATTTTTTGAATCTTCTTCTTAATGTAATTTTAATTGATACCAGGATCTTTGCTAACATACATTTATTAACGGCAAAATTTTGATCAATTCTCTTGATACGTTGTGTTTAAAGTCTGACGAAGTTTTGTCATCTGATACATGTTCGTTAAATCAGTAACTTTTTGGTTGTGTTTATTACCAGAAATAGCTTCGTGTTTTTGTGCAATATGCGTAGATAAAATACCAGAAAAAAATGTTTACGTTTAATATTAGTGTATAGTCTCTTCTACACTTTATATCGAGCGTTAGCATTACAGCTGTGATTTTCTCTATAGCTTCTCTCTAGCTGTTTTATAAAGCTTATTAAAGATAGTTCTAGTTCATTATAAATGAAGTACACTCGACTCATAAGAAAACGAGACAGTTTAATTGATACCAGGATCTTTGATAACATACATTTATTAACGGCAAAATTTTGATCAATTTTCTTGATACGTTGTGCTTAAAATCTGACGAAGTTTTGTCATCTGATACAAGTTCGTTAAATCAGTAACTTTTTGGTTGTTTATTACCAAAAATAGCTTTGTGTTTTTAGGCAATATGCGTAGACCAAATACCAGAAAAAAATGTTTACGTTTAATATTGCTGTATAGTCTCTGCTACTATTTATATCGAGCGTTAGCATTGCAGCTGTGATTTTCTCTATAGGTTCTCTCTAGCTCCTCTATAAAGCTTATTAAATATAGTTCTAGTTCATCATAAATGAACTACACTCGACTCATAAAAAAACGAGACAGTTTATTGTGGTGTAAACCAAGATTTTTTGAATCTTCTTCTTAATGTAATTTTAATTGATACCAGGATCTTTGCTAACATACATTTATTAACGGCACAATTTTGATCAATTCTCTTGATACGTTGTGCTTAAGCTCTGACGAAGTTTTGTCATCTGATACATGTTTGTTAAATCAGTTACTTTTTGGTTGTGTTTATTACTAAAAATAGTTTTGTGTTCTTATGCAATATGCGTAGATCAAAAACCAGAAAAAATGTTTAGGTTTAATGTTGTTGGTGTATAGTCTCTTCTACTATTTATATTGAGCGTTAGCATTACAGCTGTGATTTTCTCTATAGCTTCTCTCTAGCTGTTTTATAAAGCTTATTAAAGATTGTTCTAATTCATTATAAATGAAGTACACTCGACTCATAAAAAAATGAGACAGAGTTTATTGTGATGGAAACCAGGATTTTTTTAATCTTCTTCCTAATGTAATTTTAATTGATACCAGGATCTATGTTAACATACATTTATTAACGGCAAAATTTTGATCAATTCTCTTGATACGTTGTGCTTAAGATCTGACGAAGTTTTGTTATCTGACACATGCCCGTTAAATCAGAAACTTTTTAATTGCGCTTATTACCTAAATTAGCTTTGTGTTTTTATGCAATATGCGTAGATCAAGTACCAGAAAGAAATGTTTACGGTTAATATTGGTGTATAGTCTCTTTTACTCTTTATATCGAGCGTTAGAATTACAGCTGTGACTTTCTATATAGCTTCTCTCTAACTTTTTTATAAAGCTTATCAAATATAGTTCTAGTTTATTATAAATTAACTACACTCGACTCATAAAAACACGAGACAGAGTTTATTGTGGTGTAAACCAAGAATTTTTGAATCTTCTTCCTAATGTAATTGTAATTGATACCAGGATCTTTGCTAACATACATTTATTAACGGAAAATTTTTTTGACCAATCTTCTTGATACGATGTACCTCAAATCTAAGCAAGTCTCGTCATTTAGTATATGTCAATTTTGATTTACTGTTAAACTTATAACTTCTTTGTTGCGCTTTTTTGGCAAAGGTATTTTTTCTATTGAATACACTTAAAGTAAATACAGAAAAGAATATATCTTTAAAATTGGTGCATGAGGTTTTTTATACTTTACAACAAGCGTTAGCATCACAGCTATGGTTTTTTCTATAGTTCTTGACAGTTTTTTTGTAGAATTTGTTAGATTGAGTTCTAAATCATTATAAGAAAAGTACACTCAATTCATAAAAAAACGAGAACATTGTGCATCATAATAAAGTATTAGCGCTGTAAACCAGGTTTGTTAGAATCTTCTTTTTTTAATATAATTTTAATTGTTACCAATTTATTTGCTAATATAAATCCCTTAGTGGCAAAATTTTGATCAATCTTCTTAGTACTATGTACCTCAGACCTAAGCAAGTCTTGTCATATAAAACATGCCAATTTTGCGTTACTGTTAAACTTCTTCTATAGTTCTTCGCTAGTTTTTTATGGAGTTTGTTGCTGATAGTTCTAAATCATTATAAAAAAAGTACACTCAGTTTATAAAAAAACGAGAAAAATCTTTTTGCAAAAATAAAGTATTAGCGGTGTAAACCAAGTTTGTTAATGTTTTCTTTTTAATGTAATTTTAGTTGCTACTAAGTTTTTTGCTAAAATAAATTTGTTAATGACAAAATTCTGATCAATTGGTACCTTAATCTGAACAATTCCCGTAATTTAATATATGTCAATTTTGACTTACTGTTAAACCTATAACTTCTTCGTTGCCAGTTTGGACAAAAAAATGTTTCTATTTAATATGCGTAAATCAAATGCCAAAAATAATTTAAATTTTTAAAATTGACGCATGAAACTCTTCTATACTTTAAGCAAGCGTTAGCATCATAGCTATGACTTTTTGTATAGTTCGTCGCCAGTTTTCTGCAGAATTTGTTAGATTGAGTTCTAAATCATTATAAGATAAGTACACTCAATTTATAAAAAAAACGAGAAAAAATGTAGGTGCATAAAAATACAGTATTAACGGTATAAATCAGGTTTGTTAAAATCTTTCTTTTAATGTAATTTTAGTTGTTACAAAGTTGTTTACTAATAAAAATCCGTTAGTGACTAAATTTTGATCATTTTTTTGGTACAATGTACTTCAGATCTAAGCAAGCCATGTCATTTAATACATGCCAATTTAGATAAACTGTTAAACTTATAACTACTTGGTTATTTTTTTGTTAAAAGTATGTTTTGTAATCAATATACTTAAATCAAAACCAAAAAACTTTAATTTCTATTATTGTTGAATGAGCTCTTCTATACTTTACAGCAAACGTTAGCATCATAGCTTTGACTTCTCCTATAGTGCTTCGCTAGTTTTTTGTAGAGTTTGTTAGTGATAGTCCTAAATTATTATAAAAAAAGTACACTCAGTTAATAAAAAAACGAGAAAATATGTTTGTGAAAAGATACGGTATTAACGGTGTAAATCAAGTTTGTTTATACTCTTGTTTCTAATGTAATTTTAGTTGCTACCAAGTTCTTTGTTAATATAAATTCGTTAATGGCAAAATGTCTATCAATTTTATTGGTACAGTGTACGTCATATCTGAGCAAGTAACGCCATTTAATTCGACTTAGTGTTAAAAATGTAACTTTATAGTTGCGGTTTTGCACAAAAATAGTTTTTTTAATTTAATATGTGTTAATCAAATACCAAAAAAAAATGTTGTTTTTAGTATTGATGTATGAGCTTTTTTATAATTTATAGCAAGTGCTCGCATCACAGCCATAATTTTCTCTACTGTTTTTTACCAGCTTTTTTATGGGGCTTGTTAAAGATAGTAATAGTTACAAGAAAAGTACACTCCACTTGGAAAAGAATAACGGGACAAAGCTTATGTGAAAAAATATGAGGGCGTGTACTAGTGTACACACGTAAGAAGTGAAACTTCTTTATGGCCTTATTTTTCGCAAAATGATCTACATGCAACTTTTCAGAAATTGGTTAAATAAAGTTAAATAAATTTTAAACAAAAGGATTTTATTATCATAAACATGAATACAAATTTTTGTAAATCAATTAACTAATTTTTGTAGATTCAATTTCATATTTCAGTTACCATAAGCCATTAATTACAAAACAACAATTGATCGTATCTTATAGCAACGTTTTGATCGTGTACCTTATAACCATCCGTTTTGTGACCTATAGTATGTGCCTCCGTGGCGCAATCGACTAGCGCGTTCGGCTGTTAACCGAAAGGTTGGTGGTTCGAGCCCACCCGCGGGCGAACTTTTTATTTATTTTACTACCTTTGAACACCTTGTACAATTTGTATTTATTTAAAAATATTTTAGAATTTTATAAAAAAAAGATGGCGCGTAACGAAAAAAATGTGACGGTAAATTTTTTTCCAACGCCGATAAAGAAGTTTCACTTCAAAAAGTTCTTTGTTAACATCAATTGATTACCGGCAAACTTATGACCAATTTTCTTGATACGTTGTAGCTGAAATCTAACCAAGCCTCGCCGTCTGATACAAGGTGATTTTTACTTACTGTTACATCTAACACTACTATGTTTCGCTTTTACAAAATAAGGTTTTTTCATAGAGCTTGTTACAGATAGTTCTAATCATTATAAAAGAAGTACACTCAACTCATTAAAAATCAAGACAAAGTGTTTGTGCAAAAATAGAGTATTAGTATTATAAACCTGGTATATTAAAGTTTTCTTTTTAATGTAGTTTTAGTTGCTACCAACTTACATATATATGAAATCTATGGAGTACGTTGACAAAAGTAATTATTTGCGTTTTTATCAAAAACAGTTTCTATTTATTATGCGTTTAATGCTGGTGTACAATCTCTTCTAATCTTTATAGCGAGTCTTAGGATTACAGCTACGACTTTTTCTATAGCTTCTCATTATCTTCTTTATAAAGCTTGTTAGAAACAGTTCTAATTCATTATATACAAAGTACACTCGGCTCATTATAAAAAAGTACACTTGACTCATAAAAAAACGAGACAAAGCTTTTGTACAAAATAAAGTATTCGTAGTGTAAACCAGATTTGTTAAAATCTTCATTCTAATGTAATTTCTAATAGCTACCAAATTTTTTTCTAACAAAAATTTGTCTTTAGGCAATTTGTGCCCGAGTAAGTTTCGTCATCCGCTACAAGTCATTTTTTAGTTATTGTTAAATTTATGACTTCTTGGTTGCACATTTTGACAAAAACATATTTAACTTTTAATATTGATGTACGAAGAATGTCCAGTTCCTAACATAAATTTGCTCTGAATGTGAACGATGATCCCGACAAAGACATGACTTTAGAAACACAATTGAGAAGTTATTGTACATTTTATTTGTTTGGGCCGTTAAAAACTCATTTCTCGGTTTTGAGGACGAAGACAAACTTCAAGATGAAGTAAAACCGTTTTTTTAGAAATTTGGATCTCACCTTTTACGAAGAGGGTATATATAAACTTGTGCCTTGCGGGGATAAGTGCCTTAACATTAATGGCGATTATGTTGAACAGTAGCTAACAATTTGTAATTTTACTTAGTGAATGTGTGATTTTTATAAAAAAGTAATCCAACGGATAATCCTCGTATTAGCTCTTCTACATTTTATAGCAAGCGTTAGTATTGCAGCTATTACTTCGTTAGCTTTACTTCAGTTTTTTTATGAAGCTTCTTAAAAATAGTTGTAAATCAATATAAGGAAAGTACACTCAACTCATAAAAAAACGGGATATTATAGTTTTTGTGTAAAAATCAAGTATTAGTGTTGTAAATCAGGTTTGTTAAAAAAGCTTCATTTAAATGCTACCAAGTTCTTTTCTAACATAAATTTCTTAGTGTCAACATTTTAACCAATTAGCTTAGTCTGAACAAGTTTCGCCATCTATCAACTTTGAGTTACTGTTAAATTTATAACCTTTTGGTTGCGTTGTTCTATAAAAATAGTTTTTTGTTTCTATTCAAAATACGTAAATGAAATACAAAAAATTTAACTTTTAGTATTAAGGTATGTGCTTTTCTATACTTTATAGCAAGCAGAAAAACAGGTTATGTTTAATATTGGTATATAACACAGACATGATTACCTCTATAGCGTATTACCTGCATCTCTATAGAACTTGTCAGAGATGTTTTAGTTTATTATAAGAAAAGTACACTTAGCTTATAAAAAAACGAGACAAAGTTTTTGCGCCGAAATTAAGTATTAGTTAAACAAACGAGAAAAAATGTTTTTTTACAAAAATACGGTATTTCTTTACTAATATAAAATCGTTTCGAGAATTTTTTTTTGGTACGAGTACCTCAGATCTAAGCAAGTCTCGTTATTTAATACATGATAACTACGACTTAAATGTAAATTTTTAATAGTGGTGCATGAACTTTTTTATACTTTACACTTTCTATAGCTCCTAGACAGTTTGAAGGAAAGTACACTCAATTCATAAAAAATCGAGAAAAGTGTATGTGCAAAAATACGATATTAGTGGTGTAAACTAGGTTTGTAAAAGTTTTCTTTCTAATTTAATTTTAGTTGCTACCAAGTAGTTTATTAATACAAACTCGTTCGTGACAAAATTTTGACTAATCTTCTTGGCACGATGTACTCAGGATCTGAGCAAGTCTCGTTTCAATACATATGAGTTTTGTCTTACTCTTAAACCTATGTTTTTCTGGATGCGTTTTTTTTGAACAAAATTAGTTTTTTTATTCAATAAGCGTAAATCAAATACAAAAAAATTAAATTTTTAATATTTGTGCATGAGCTTTTTTATACTTGACAGCGATCGTTTGCATAACAGCCATGACTTTTACTATTACATTACGCCAATTTTTTGTAGAATTTGTTCGAGATATTTCTAAATCATTATAAGAAAAAGTACACTCAAGTCATAAAAAAACGAGAAAAAAAGTTTGTGCTGAAATACAGTTTTAGCGTTGTAAACCAGGTTTGTTTCACTTTTCTTTTAAATGTAATTTTAGTTGCTACAGCTCTTTGCTAATATAAATTCGTTAGTGAAAAGATTTTGGCCAATCGCATTAGTACGATGCACCTCAGATCTTAGCAAAACTCGCTCCTTAATACATGTCACCCTTGACTTACTGTTAAACAAGTAACTTCTTGGTCGCGTTTTTAGACAAAAGTAGTTTTTCTATTCAATATTCGTAAATCAAACACCACAAAAAATAAAGTTTTAATATTGGTGTATGAGTTCTTCTATACTTTACAGCAATCGTTTGCATCACAGTCATGATTGATACTATTACACCTCGCCAATTTTTCTAGAGTTTGTTAGAGGTAGTTTTAAATTATTATGAGAAAAGTACACTCAAGTCATAAAAAAACGAGAAAAAAATGTTTGAGATAAATACAATTTTAGCGGTGTAAACCAGGTTTGTTTAAATGTTCTTTTTAATGTAATTTTAGTTGCTACCAAGTTCTTTGCTAATATAAATCCGTTAGGGGCAAAATTTTGTCCAATCTTCTTGGTACGATGTACCTCAGATCTGAGTAATTTTCCTCATTTAATATATGTCAATTTTGACTTACTGTTGAACTTACTACTTCATGGTTGCGTTAGTTTTTCTTTTCAATACACGAAAATCAAATGCAAAATAAATTAAATCTTTAATATTGCCGCATGAGCTCTTCTTTACTTTACAGCAAACGTTAGCATTACAGCTATGATTTCTTTTATAGTTCTTCGACACTTTTTACAGATTTTGTTAGGTTAAATCCTAAATCATTATAAGAAAAGTACACTCAATTTATAAAAAAACGGGAAAAATGTTTGTGCAGGAATACGGTATTAGTGGTGTAAACCAGGTTTGTTAAAGTTTTCTTTCTAATTTAATTTTAGTTGCTACCAAGTTCTTTGCTAATAAAAATCCGTTAGGGGCAAAATTTTGTCCAATCTTCTTGGTACGATGTACCTCAGATCTGAGTAATTTTCCTCATTTAATATATGTCAATTTTGACTTACTGTTGAACTTACTACTTCGTGGTTGCGTTGCTTTGAAAAAAATAGTTTTTCTATTCACTACACGTAAATTAAATACAAAAAAATGAAATCTTTAATACTTGCGCAAGAGTTCTTCTATACTTTACAGAAGTGTTAGCATCACAGCTCTGACTTCTTTTATAGTTCTTTGCCAGTCTTATGCAAAATTCGTTAGGTTGAGTTCTAAATCATTATAAGAAAAGTACACTCAATTTATAAAAAAACGGGAAAAATGTTTGTGCAGGAATACGGTATTAGTGGTGTAAACCAGGTTTGTTAAAGTTTTCTTTCTAATTTAATTTTAGTTGCTACCAAGTTCTTTGCTAATATAAATCCGTTAGGGGCAAAATTTTGTCCAATCTTCTTGGTACGATGTACCTCAGATCTGAGTAATTCTCCTCATTTAATATATGTCAATTTTGACTTACTGTTAAACTTACTACTTTGTGGTTGCGTTGTTTTGAAAAAAATAGTTTTTCTATTCACTACACGTAAATTAAATACAAAAAAAATGAAATCTTTAATACTTGCGCAAGAGTTCTTCTATACTTTACAGAAGTGTTAGAATCACAACTGTGACTTCTTCTATAGTTCTTCGCCAGTCTTTTGCAGAATTTGTTAGAATGAGTTCTAAATCATTATAAGAAAAGTACACTCAATTTATAAAAAAACGAGAAAAATGTTTCTTCAAAAATACGATATTAGTGGTGTAAACTAGGTTTGTAAAAGTTTTCTTTCTAATTTAATTTTAGTTGCTACCAAGTTCTTTGCTAATATAAATCCGTTAATGGCAAAATTTTGTCCAATCTTCTTGGTAGGATGTACCTCAGATCTGAGTAATTCTCCTCATTTAATATATGTCAATTTTGACTTACTGTTAAACTTACTACTTCATGGTTGCGTTGTTTTAAAAGAAATAGTTTTTCTATTTAATACACGTAAATCAAACACAAAAAAATTAAATCTGTAATATTTGGGCATGAGCTTTTCTATACTTTACAACAAGCGTTAGCATCACAGCTATGACTTTTTCTATAGTTCTTCGCCAGTCTTTTGCAGAATTTGTTAGATTGAGTTCTAAATCATTATAAGAAAAGTACACTCAATTTATAAAAAAACGAGAAAAATGTTTGTGCAAAAATACGGTATTAGTGGTGTAAACCAGGTTTGTTAAAGTTTTCTTTCTAATTTAATTTTAGTTGCTACCAAGTTCTTTGCTAATATAATTCCGTTAGTGGCAAAATTTTGTCCAATCTTCTTGGTAAGATGTACCTCAGATCTGAGTAATGCTCCTAATTTAATATATGTGAATTTTGACTTACTGTTAAACTTACTACTTTATGATTGCGTTTTTTTTTTGATAGAAATAATTTTTCGATTCAATACACGAAAATCAAGTACAATAAAGTTAAATCTTCAATATATGCGCATGAGCTCTTCTATACTTTACAGACTTTTTCTATAGTTCTTCGCCAGTCTTCTGCAGAATTTGTTAGATTGAATTCTAAATCATAAAAGAAAAGTACACTCGATTTATAAAATAATAAGACTAAGTTTTTCTGCAACAATAAAATATTGGTAGTGTAAACCAAGTTTGTTAACATTTTTCTTCTAATTTAATTGTAATTGCTACTAAGTTTTTTGCTAACATAAATTTATTATAGGCAAAACTATCACTAATTCTACTGATACTTTGTACCTGAAATATTAGCAAATTTTGTGAAGTGATACCTGTCAAATTGTACTTACTGTTAGATCTATGACCTCTTGGTTTCTGTTTTTAGACAAAAAAGTTTTTTTGTATTCGCGTAGATTAAACATTAGAAAAAAATTTACTTTCAAGGGTTGTGTATGAACTTTTCTATACTTTATAGCAAGCGTTAGTATCACATCCATAAATTCGTCTATAGTTTTACACCAGCTTCTTATGGTGTTTGTTCGAGAGACTCAAAGAAAAAGTACACTCGACTCTTAAAAAACCGAGACAAAGTTTTTGAGCAAAAATATGGAATTAGTTGTATAAACCATGTTAAAATCTTCCTTCTAGTGTAACATTATTTGTTACCAAGTTCTTCGCTAATAAAAAATTTATTAATGACAATTTAACTTTAATATAAATTTTGCGAAAAGGTCAATATGATCTAGTTAATTTTGCGACGTTAGGAATTTGTATAGTTAATAAAATTAAGGTAGTTACTAAACGATGAGAAGTTATCAACATGCAACAGTATTAATCTTGCACTACAAACGGCGTTTTACTGCTGTAAACAAGTTTTATGTTAGAATTAGTCAATAAATAACAAGAAACGAGCGTCGAATGCATTGGTCACTGAACAGTTCCAGGAGTACGTACAAGAAGAAGACTAATAGACTCCTACGATACTTGTAAGAAAATTACGCTACTTAATCAATTACTCTTTTGCCATCAATCAATCTTTGTCGTGTCGTCATCGTTAAAGCGACGTCCTATCGGACATTTTGATCTGATTCGTTGTGAAAAGCTACGTTGCAATTGTTCAATTTAATTTGGCATTAATCAATTATTTATGTAAAGATGTAGCCGGCGACGTCTGTTCTGGACCCGCCGTTCATTTTAACGTTGACTCGGCCATGGTCACTTTTAAATCCAAGGTCGTTGTTATGCCCGGTAAAATTCTTTCTTCGTCCGTGCAGACACTAAAAATAGCGATTTTGTGGAATTTTGCAAATTCGAAAGTAATCATTTTCCACGACAAACTAGGATGGGAATAAAATCGATGTCGATTTCACATAAAATTAAAATATTCAAAACATACCGTAGATTCTAACTAATAAGAGCAAAATTGAGATTTAGAAAAAAAAACTTGTTACGGAACGAGTCTCGCCAAATATAGAGCGATTTGACGAACACGTTTATATCTGCTAATAATTAATTTAATGAGTTCGCGCAATAAATCACGTTTAAAATTTTATCAGTTAATGGCCGACGGACGACATTTTGTGTTAACATAACCACACTCTTAACTATCGCACTTATATCGAATTTATAGATTTGTGAAGCGGTAGCAACAGTCGCCTTTGTTTAAGCGTGTGATTAATTAGAAATTAAAGTAAAGTGAGAATTACTCGAGCAATAAATTACATTTCGTGTTCCATTATAATTAAAAAAGAGTTAAAATATCCGAGCGAGTTATCAATCTTCGTGAGTTTTTTTGTTGTTGTTTTTATTGGGTATAGAATGCAGCGTGCAAGATGGTTCAGACGATGATGCATTATCTGCCGAAGAAGTTGGAGGCGTTCAAAGAACCCAACATGCTGTTGTTATCGCAACCGTTTGTTAAGTTTCAAAAGACGTGACAGAAAGAGACGGAGAGTTCGGGAATAATGGGGTAAATGTCTGCTTCGCCGTGATGATGATGAATGTTCTGTAATGTATCGTCTCTCTCTCAACTCCTTGCCCCTCTACTACTACTACAACTAAACTATACTGCATCTTATAATCGTTAAGATGCACTTGCATACATCTAAATTTTATTCCACGTAAACAAAATTTACATTTTACATTCTCTTTCGAGAATATTTTTGCAGTTTTTTCGCGTTTTTCTATTCGGTTTCGGTATTAATATTGATGACTTTTTTTGACGACGAACCAATGTCGTTTTTTGAGATATTGCAGTTTTTTTAATCAATAAACTACAAAATCAGAAGCATTAAATTAATTTACTTTATTAAACTAGTATGCCATGATAGAAATAAACAACAAAAACAATAAATCAATGACAACTAGAAAATTATCAAGTTTATTAAACAATAGATGAACAATAAGAGTTTCTAGAGTACTAGTTCTAGAGTACTAGTTCTAGAGTACCAGCGCACAATTACAGTTGTCTAGCAATATCCTAATTTTTAAACGTTGTCCGTTAATTCATAACAAAAATTATTTATGACAATGACAAACTAAAAATATCTTAAGTTTCAGTGGAATCAAACGAAAACATATCGAGAATTTCGATATACCGGGGTCCGATTTATTGAGGTGATTTCTGACTAGCAAACTAAAACTTAAAAACATCAAGGTGATCCTAACGAGTCCTTCGAAATGTACAGATTATATCGAGGTTTCACTGTAGTTCTTATGTAAGCGCTAACGATTGAGTTATTTTTTGTTTCGTTGTTGTTAACTTGTTTTTAAGGTATTTTACAAAAGTGGACAGAACGTTAGCAACGACACTAATAAGTTGGCTAAAGATTGAGACTAAACAGTAACTTAAATAGTACCACTACGCTTGGAAACAAATGTTATCAAAAAAAAAATTAAATAAACGATTATTTTTAATCAGTTTAATAGGTGCACCGTAGAAGACTCAGAGCTACCCAGATCAGGTACTACAAAATCAAAAAGGAACATGTGGTTCTGCGATATTAAGTTTTTAAATTTCTGTAACTATCGTATCCATAGCAACTAGTAAAGTTTAAGTTTGATAGTAACAACAAAACTTGATGATTGGTACCATAATTTGCTAATTTAATGCAGGTACCAATACGTAGAAAAACGAAAACGAAACAGCAATTAACATTTGTCAAAGAAAAAAACATAGACGATGTTTATAAGTAGTTTTTTAGATTTTCCATTAAAGTTAAATCAGTAAACGATAGAAGAATTAAAGCTACTCTAATCAGGTACTACACAACAAAAAAAATTATGTGGTTCTGCGATATTAAGTTTATGAATTATTGTAAATATACTGTACTTACAACTATAAAAGTTTGAGTTCGAGAGTAACAACAAAATCTGATGCTTAGTACTACAATTTGCTGATTTAAGGCTGGTACTAATATGTAGAAAAGCAAAAACGAATCAGAAGCGTTTGATAAATTCGTCAAAGTAAAAAGCAAATACATGAGTTTTAAATAGTTTTTGGATTTTAGATTCAAGTTGAAGCAATGAAAGGTAGAAAAACTAGAACTACTCAAATCAGGTACTACAAAACCAAAAAAAGATGTTTTTCTGCAATATTAAGTTTTTGAATTGTTGTAATTATACTGCACTTAACAACTAAAAAAGTTTGAATTTAAAGGCAGCAAGAAAAGTTGATTCTTGGTACTACAATTTACTGATTTAATAAATTAAATTGAATCTGTGGACGGTAGAAGAACCAGAGCTATTCAAATCAGGTACTAAAAAATAAAAAAACAATCATGCAGTTCTGCGATATTATGTTTTTGAGTTGTAACTATACTGTACTTAGCAACTAGAATAGTTTTAGTTTAGAAGTAACTACAAAAGATGACCTTTGGTACTACAATTTGTTGATTTAATGCCGGTACTAATATGTAGAAAATCGAAAACGAATAACAGCAGCAATTTAAATTTGTCAAAGCAAAAAATAAATACGATGTTACTAAGTCGTTTTTTGGATTTTGCGTTAAAGTTGCATCAGTCAAAAGTTGAAAAACTAGAACTACTCAAATCAGGTACTACAAGACAAAACAAAACATTTATGTAACTCCCCTATACTATGTTTTTGGATTGTTGTAACTATAGTAGTAAAGAATTAGCAACTAGAAAAGTTTGAGTTTGAGAGTAACAACAAAACTTAATGTTTGGTACTACAATTTGCTGATTTAATGGTGCTAATATGTAGAAAATCGAAAACGAATAACAGCAGTAATTTAAATTTGTTAAAGCTAAAAACATACTTGATGTTACTAAGTCGTCTTTTGGCCTTTTCGTTAAAGTTGAATCAGTAGAAAGTAGAAAAACCAGAACTATTCAAATCAGGTACTACAAGACAAACTCCTTATATTATGTTTTTGGATTGTTGTAACTATGGTAGTAAAGTATCAGCAATTAGAAAAGCTTGAGTTTGAGAGTAACAACAAAACTTAATGTTTGGTACTACAATTTGCTGATTTAATGCTGGTACTAATATGTACAAAATCGAAAACGAATAACAGCAGCAATTTAAATTTATCAAACCAAAAAATAAATACGATGGTACTAAGTCGTTTTTTGGATTTTGCGTTAAAGTTGAATCAGTAGAAAGTAGAAAACCAGAACTACTCAAATCAGGTACTATAAGACAAACTCCTTATATTATGTTTTTGGACTGTTGTAACTACAGTAGTGAAGTATCAGCAATTAGAAAAGCTTGCGTTTGAGAGTAACAACAAAACTTATGGTTTGGTACTACAATTTGCTGATTTAATGCCGGTACTAATATGTAAAAAATCGAAAACGAATAGCAGCAGTAATTTAAATTTGTCAAAGCAAAAAATAATTATGATGTTACTAAATAATTTTTTGTATTTTGCGTTAAAATTGAATCAGTAGAAAGTAGAAAAACCAGAACTACTCAAATCAGGTCCTACAAAACAAAAAAAACATTTATACGACTCCTATATTAAGTTTTTGGATTGTTGTAACTATTGTAGTAAAGTACTTAGCAACTAAACAAGTTTGAGTTTAAAAGAAACTACAAAACTTATTGCTTGGTACTACAATTTGCTGATTTAATGATGGTACTAATATGTAGAAAATCGAAAACGAATAACAGCAGTAATTTAAATTTGTCAAAGCAAAAAATAAATACGATGTTACTAAGTCGTGTTTTGTATTTTGCGTTAAAATTGAATTAGTAGAAAGTAGAAAAACCAGAACTACTCAAATCAGGTACTACAAAACCAAAAAAAGATGTTTTTCTGCAATATTATGTTTTTAGATTGTTGTAACTACAGTAGTGAAGTATTAACAATTAGAAAAGCTTTAGTTTGAGAGTAACAACAAAACTTATGGTTTGGTACTATGTACAATTTGCTGATTTAATGCTGGTACTAATTTGTAGAAAATCGAATACGAATAACAGCGGTAATTTAAATTTGTCAAAGCAAAAAATTAATACGATGTTACTAAGTCGTGTTTTGTATTTTGCGTTAAAATTGACTCAGTAGAAAGTAGAAAAAGCAGAACTAATCAAATCAGGTACTACTAGACAAACTCCTTATATTATGTTTTTGGATTGTTGTAACTACAGTAGTGAAGTATCAGCAATTAGAAAAGCTTGAGTTTGAGAGTAACAACAAAACTTATAGTTTGATACTACAATTTGCTGATTTAATCCTGGTACTAATATGTAGAAAATAGAATACGAATAACAGCGGTAATTTAAATTTGTCAAAGCAAAAAATAAATACAATGTTACTAATTCGTTTTTTAGATTTTGCGTTAAAGTTGAATCAGTTGAAGGTAGAAAACAAGAACTACTCAAATCAGGTACTACAAGACAAAAAAAACATTAATGCGACTCTCCTATATTAAGTTTTTTTGTTGTAACTACAGTAGTAAAGTACTTAGGAACTAGAAAAGTTTGAGAGTAACTACAAAACTTAATGCTTGGTACTACAATTTGCTGATTTAATGATGGTACTAATATGTAGAAAATCGAAAACGAATAACAGCAGTAATTTAAATTTGTCAAAGCAAAAAATAATTATGATGTTACTAAATCGTTTTTTGTATTTTGCGTTAAAATTGAATCAGTAGAAAGTAGAAAAACCAGAACTACTCAAATCAGGTACTACTAGACAAACTCCTTATATTATGTTTTTGGATTGTTGTAACTACAGTAGTGAAGTATCAGCAATTAGAAAAGCTTGAGTTTGAGAGTAACAACAAAACTTATGGTTTGGTACTACAATTTGCTGATTGAATGCTGGTACTAAAATGTACAAAATCGAAAACGAATAACAGCAGCAATTTAAATTTATGAAGCCAAAAAATAAATACGATGGTACTAAGTCGTTTTTTGGATTTTGCGTTAAAGTTGAATCAGTAGAAAGTAGAAAACCAGAACTACTCAAATCAGGTACTACAAGACAAACTCCTTATATTATCTTTTGGATTGTTGTAACTACAGTAGTGAAGTATCAACAATTAGAAAAGCTTGAGTTTGAGAGTAACAACAAAACTTATAGTTTGGTACTACAATTTGCTGATTTAATGCCGGTACTAATATGTAGAAAATCGAAAACGTATAGCAGCAGTAATTTAAATTTGTCAAAGCAAAAAATAATTATGATGTTACTAAATCGTTTTTTAGATTTTGCGTTAAAATTGAATCAGTTGAAAGTAGAAAACAAGAACTACTTAAATCAGGTACTACAAGACAAAAAAAACATTAATGCGACTCTCCTATATTAAGTTTTTGGATTGTTGTAACTACAGTAGTAAAGTACTTAGGAACTAGAAAAGTTTGAGAGTAACTACAAAACTTAATGCTTGGTACTACAATTTGCTGATTTAATGCTGGTACTAATATGTAGAAAATCGAACACGAATAACAGCAGTAATTTAAATTTGTCAAAGCAAAAAATAAATACGATGTTACTAAGTCGTTTTTTGTATTTTGCGTTAAAATTGAATCAGTAGAAAGTAGAAAAACCAAAACTACTCAAATCAGGTACTACAAGACAAACTCCTTATATTATGTTTTTGAATTGTTGTAACTACAGTAGTGAAGTATCAGCAATTAGAAAAGCTTGAGTTTGAGAGTAACAACAAAACTTATGGTTTGGTACTACAATTTGCTGATTTAATGCCGGTACTAATATGTAGAAAATCGAAAACGAATAGCAGTAGTAATTTAAATTTGTCAAAGCAAAAAATAAATATGATGTTACTAAATCGTTTTTTGTATTTTGCGTTAAAATTGAATCAGTAGAAAGTAGAAAAACCAGAACTACTCAAATCAGGTCCTACAAAACAAAAAACAAACATTTATGCGACTCCTATATTAAGTTTTTGGATTGTTGTAACTATTGTAGTAAAGTACTTAGCTACTAAACAAGTTTGAGTTTGAAATAAGCTACAAAACTTATTGCTTGGTACTACAATTTGCTGATTTAATGCTGGTACTAATTTGTAGAAAATCGAATACGAATAACAGCGGTAATTTAAATTTGTCAAAGCAAAAAATTAATACGATGTTACTAAGTCGTGTTTTGTATTTTGCGTTAAAATTGACTCAGACTCAGAACTACTCAAATCAGGTACTACTAGACAAACTCCTTATATTATGTTTTTGGATTGTTGTAACTACAGTAGTGAAGTATCAGCAATTAGAAAAGCTTGAGTTTGAGAGTAACAACAAAACTTATAGTTTGGTACTACAATTTGCTGATTTAATGCTGGTACTAATATGTAGAAAATCGAATACGAATAACAGCGGTAATTTAAATTTGTCAAAGCAAAAAATAAATACGATGTTACTAAGTCGTTTTTTGTATTTTGCGTTAAAATTGAATTAGTACAAAGTAGAAAAACCAGAACTACTCAAATCAGGTACTACAAGACAAACTCCTTGTATTATGTTTTTGAATTGTTGTAACTACAGTAGTGAAGTATCAGCAATTAGAAAAGCTTGAGTTTGAGAGTAACAACAAAACTTATGGTTTGGTACTACCATTTGCTGATTTAATGCTGGTACTAATATGTAGAAAATAGAATACGAATAACAGCGGTAATTTAAATTTGTCAAAGCAAAAAATAAATACGATGTTACTAATTCGTTTTTTAGATTTTGCGTTAAAGTTGAATCAGTTGAAAGTAGAAAACAAGAACTACTTAAATCAGGTACTACAAGACAAAAAAAACATTAATGCGACTCTCCTATATTAAGTTTTTGGATTGTTGTAACAATTGTAGTAAAGTACTTACCAACTAAACAAGTTTGAGTTTGAAAGAAACTACAAAACTTAATGCTTGGTACTACAATTTGCTGATCTAATGCTGGTACTAATATGTAGAAAATCGAAAACGAATAACAGCAGTAATTTAAATTTGTCAAAGCAAAAAATAAATACGATGTTACTAAGTCGTTTTTTTGTATTTTGCGTTAAAATTGAATCAGTTGAAAGTAGATAACAAGAACTACTCAAATCAGGTACTACAAGACAAAAAAAACATTAATGCGACTCTCCTATATTAAGTTTTGGATTGTTGTAACTACAGTAGTAAAGTACTTAGGAACTAGAAAAGTTTGAGAGTAACTACAAAACTTAATGCTTAGTACTACAATTTGCTGATTTAATGCTGGTACTAATATGTATAAAATCGAAAACGAATAAGAGCAGTAATTTAAATTTGTCAAAGTAAAAAGCAAAGGAGATATTTATAAGTAGTTTATTAAATTTTACGTTAAAGTTAAATCAATGAACGGTAAAAAAACCAGAACCAGAAATCAAGTACTACAAAATAAAAAAAAAAACGTTTATGCGATTCTGCAATATTATGTTTTTGAATTGTTGCAGCTGTACTGCATTTAACAACTACAAAATTGGAGTTTGAAAATAACAAAAAAATTGATGTTTGGTACTACAGTTTGCTGATTTAATGGTGGTACCAATACCTAGAAAAACGAAAACGAGTAAGAGCAGTAATTTAAATTTGTTCAAGTAAAAATTAAAAACGAGGTTTATAAGTAGCTTTTTAGATTTTGCGTTGAAGTTTAATTTATTAACGGTAGAAGAACCAGAGCTAATTAAATCAGGTACTACAAAACCAAAAAAAAAACGTTATGCGGTTCTGCGATATTAAGTTTTTGAATTTTTGTAGTTATAGTAGTTGTAGTAACAACAAAACTTATTCTGAGTACTACAATTTGCTGATTTGATGTTTGTACCAATACGTAAAAAATCAAAAACAAATAAGAGCAATAATTTAAATTTGTCATAGTAAAAAACATAGACAATATTTTAAGTAGTTTTTTAGATTTTGCGTTAAAATTGAATTAATGAACAACAGAAGAACCAGAGCTACTCAGATCAGGTACTACCAAACCTAAAAAACCCATTTATGTGGTTCTGCGTTATTAAGTCTTTGAATTATTGTCAGTATACTGTACTTAGCAACTAGAAAAGGTTGAGTTTGATAGCAACAAAACTTGATGCTTGGTACTACATTTTTCTAATCAATTGCTGGTACCAATACGTAGAGATTACAACTAACAAATACAGTAATTTTAATCAAATCAAAAATTTGTCAAGTAAAGTAAAGAGCAAATATAATAGCTTTATGTAGTTTTAGGATTTTGGATTCAAGTTGAATCAATGAAAGGTAAAAAAACCAGAACTACTCAAATCAGCTACTACAAAACCAAAAAAAAAAATATTTTTCTGCGATATTCAGTTTTTGAATTCTAATTATACTGTACCTAGCAACTAAAAAAGTTTGAATTTGAAGGTAACAAGAAAAGTTGATTCTTGGTACTAGAATTTGCTGATTTAATGAATGAAGTTAAATCTGTGGACGGTAGAAGAACCAAAGCTATTCAAATCAGGTACTACAAAACCAAAAAAAGATGTTTTTCTGCAATTTTGTGAATTGTTGCTACTGTACTGTATTGAACAACTAGTAAAGTTTGAGTTTGAGAGTAATAACAAAATTTGATGTTTGGTACTACAATTTGCTGATTTAATGCTGGTACCAATACGTAAAAAAACGAATAAGATCAGCAATTAACATTTGTCAAAGTAGAAAACAGACGATGCTTATAAGTAGTTTTTTAAATTTTGCGTTAAAGTTAAATCAATTAACGGTAGAAGAAGCAGAACTACCCAAATCAGGTACTACAAAACAAAAACAATAATGTTTTTCTGTAATATAAAGTTTTTGAATTGTTGTAATTATCCTGTACTTAGCAAGTAAACAAATTTGAATCTGAAAGTAACAAGAAAACTTGGTACTTGGTACTACAATTTGCTGGTTTAATGAATTTAGTTGAATCTGTGGACGGTGGAAGAATCAGAGCTATTCAAATTAGGTACTACAAAGAAACATTTATGTGGTTCTGCAAAATTATATTTTTGAATTGTTGCAAATGTACAACTTAAGAACTAGAAAAGTTTAAGTTTTAAAGTAACAACAAAATTTGATGTTTGGTACTACAATTTGCTGATCTAATGTTGGTACCAATGTGTAGAAAATCGAAAATGAACAAGAGCGGTAATTTAAATTTGTCAAAGTACAAAACATTTTTGAATCGTAGTTATTATACTGTACTTAGCAACTAAAAAAGTTTCAATTTGAGAGTAATAAGAAAACTTAATTCTTGATACTAAAATTTGTTGATTTAATGAATTAAGTTGAATCTGCGGACAGTAGAAGAACAAGCTTATTCAAATCAGGTACTATAAAATCAGAAAGAAACATTGTTGTGATTCTGCAATATTTTGTTTTGAATTGTTGCAGCTGTACTATACTTAACAACTAGAAAAGTTTGAGTTTGAGAGTAAGAACAAAGTTTGATGCTTGGTACTAGAAATTGAAAACGAACCAGAGCAGTAATTTAAACTTGTCAAAGTAAAAAACAAAGACAATATTTATAAGTAGTTTTTTTAGATTTTGCGTAAAAATTGATTCAATAAACGGTAAAAGAACCAGACCTAGTTAAATCAGGTACTACATAACCAAAAAAAACATTTGTGTGGTTCTGCAAGATTAAGTTTTTGAATTATTGACAATATACTGTACTTAGGTACTAGAAAAGGTTAGGTTTGATAGCAACCAAACTTGATGCTTGGTACTACATTTTTCTAATCAATTGCTGGTACCAATACGTAGAGATTACAACTAATAAATACAGTAATTTTAATCAAATCAAAAGCTAACAAGGTAATTTTAAGTGGTTTTGAATCTTGCGATTATACAGGATTCTTTACGCTATACGGCTTAGAATATTGTAGTCAAAACACGTGACATTCAAAAAGATTTTTGATCTTTTTAATCTGGTACTGCTAATCCAAAAAAAAACATTTATGTTCTTCTGTAGCTAGATGTTTTAAATTTGTTGTAACTAATAGTGCACGTTTAAATACTTTAGAAAATTAGCGAACAACAAAGTACTACAGTTCTTTGGTCTTTTAAATCTGGTAGTACTAAACAAAAAAATGTTTATGTTTTTCTGTGGCTTTATGTTTTAGACTTGTTGTAACTAATAACGTACGTAGCCATGACTCAAAGTGCGTTGTAGGTAAACTTTAGTTATACAAGCAACAACCAACGAGTTCTAATAAATAAAATTCAAAAAATGTAGTCAACATTGCAATTATGTATCTCGTTGGCCAAATCTTCAATTTACTGTAGAAACCAAAATGAACATGTTTAAAAATTTAAAAAAAATTGTTAGATAACGACAAAGCTTAATTTTTGGTACTACAGTTTTTTTTTACCTGTTTTTGGTACCAATACGTAGAGAATTAAACTAGAATTTTTTAGATAACAACAAAATACGAAAGCTTTTTGGTCTTCTAAATCTAGTACTACTAAACCCAAAAAAAAGTTTATGTTGGTCTGTAACTTTATGTTCTAGAGTTGTAACTAATAATGTACGTAGCTATGACTCAAAGAGCGTTGTAGTTAAGCTTTAGTTTAACAAGCAACAACAAACGGGTTCTAATAATAAAAATCAAAAAACGTTGTCAACTTTAAAATTATGTGTCTGATTGAGCAAGTCTTCAATTTTCTTCAAAAACCAAAATAAATATGTGTAAAAACTGTAAAAAAATTTTAGATAAAAGAACTTAATTCATAGTACCACAGTGTTTTTTACCTGTTGTTGGTACTAATATGTAGCGAATTAAATTAAAAAATTTTAGATTACAACAAATTACCACAATTCTTTGGTCTGTTAAATCTGGTACCACAAAACCAAAAAAATGTTTATGTTGTTCCGTGGCTTTATTTTTTACAGTGGTAAATAATAGTGTACGTAGTCATGACTCAAAGAGCGTTTTTGTTAAGTTTTAGTTATACAAGCAACAACCAACGGGTTCTAATAAAAAAAATCAAAAAACGTCGTCAACATTGAAATTATGTATTTAGTTGGCCAAGTCTTCAATTTTCTTCAGAAACAAAAATGAATATGGTTAAAAACTGTAAAAAATTTTTAGATAACAGAACTTAATTCTTGGTACCACAATTTTTTTTACTTGTTGCTGGTACCAATACGTAGAAAATTAAATTAAAAACTCTTAACGAACAACAAAGTACCACAGTTCTTTAGTCTTTTGAATCTAGTACCTCTAAACGAAAAAAATGTTTATGTTGTTCTGTGGCTTTATGTTTTCGAGTTGTTGACTCAAAGAGCGTTGTAGTTAAGCTTTAGAAGGTAGTCAACATTAAAATTGTGTATCTGCTTGAGCAAGTCTTCAATTTTCTCCAGAAACCAAAATAAATATGGCTAAAAACTGTAAACTGAGGTATTTTTTGTTTCGTTGTTGTTAACTTGTCTTCATTTTATTGATCTTTTGCTTACTTTTAAAAAATTTTTGAATGTGACCTAATTATTAAGTTGATCAGTTTCTCGTCCTGTTAAAGGTTTTTTTTACAAAAGCAGACAAAACGTTAGCAACGAGACTAATAAGTTGGATGAAGATCGAGACTAAACAGAGTTTGCTTAAATAGTACCACTACGCTTGGAAACAAATGTTATAAAAAAAAAATAAAAGACCAATTTTAATCAGTTTAATAGGTGCACGGTAGAAGACCCAGAGCTACCCAAATCAGGTACTACAAAACCAAAAAAGAACATTCTGCGATATTAAGTTTTTAAATTTTTGTAACTATACTGTACTTAGCAACAAGTAAAGTTTAAGTTTGACAGTAACAACAAAACTTGATGAGTGGTACCACAATTTGCCGATTAAATGCAGGTACTAATATCTAGTAAATCCAAACCGAATAAGAACAGTAATTTAAATTTGTAAAAGTAAAAAACCAAAATGATATTTATAAGTAGTTCTTTGGATTTTGCGTTAAAGTTAAATTAGTAAACGGTATAAGAATCAAATCAGGTACTACAAAACTGAAAAAAAAAGTATGTGGTTAGGTTAGGTTTTGAGTTTAAGAGTAACAACAAAATTTGATGCTTGGTACTACAGTTTGCTGATTTAATGGTGGTACCAATACCTAGAAAAACGAAAACGACTAAGATCAATAATTAACATTTGTCAAAGTAACATAGATGATAAGTATTTATCAATAATTTTTTTCATTTTGCGTTAAAGTTAAATTAATAAACGGTAGAGGAACCAAAGCTACTCAAATCAGGTACTACAAAACCAAAAAAAGATGTTTTTCTGCAATATTAAGTTTTTGAATTGTTGTAATTATACTGCACTTAGCAACTAAAAAAGTTTGAATCTGAGAGTAACAAGAAAACTTGATTCTTGGTACTACAATTTGCTGATTTAATAAATTAAGTTGAATCTGTGGACGGTAGAAGAATCATAGCTATTCAAACCAGGTACTACCAAAAAAGCATTTATCTGATTCTGCAAAATAATATTTTTGAATTGTTGCAAATGTAGAACTTAAAAACTAAAAAAATTAATGCTTGGTACTACAATTTGGTGATTTAATGCTTGTACCATTATGTAGAAAGTCTTATAAGCAGTTTCTTGGATTTTGCGTTTAAGATAAACCAATGGACGGTAGAAGAACCAAATCTACTCCAATCAGGTACCACAAAACTATAAAAAACATTTATGTCATTTTGCAATATTAAGTTTTTTAATTGTTGTCACTATACTGTATTTACCAATTTCAGTTTGAGAGTAACAAAAACATTTAGTTCTTGGTACTACAATTTGTTGATTTAATGCTAGTACTAACATCTAGAAAATTGAAAACGAACCAAAACAGTAAATTAAATTTGTCAAAGTAAAAAACAAAGACGATATTTGTAAGCACTTTTTTTTTACTACAAAACCAAAACAAAACTATGTTTACTTGCGATATTAAGTTTTTGAATTGTTGTAATTATATTTACTTAGCAACTAGAAATTTTTGAATTTGAGAATAATAAAAAAACTTGATTCTTGGTACTACAATCTGCTGGTTAAATGAATTAAGTTGAATCTGTGGACGGTAGAAGAATAGGAGCTATTCAAATCAGGTACTACAAAAAACATTAATGTGATTCTGCAATATTATATTTTTGAATTGTTGCAACTGTACAACTAAACAACTAGAAAAATTTAAGTTTTAAAGTAACAACAAAATTTGATGTTTGGTACTACAACTTGCTGATTTAATGCTGGTACCAACATGTAGAAAATCGAAAACAAATAAGAACAGTAATTTAGATTTGTCAAAGTAAAAAACATAGACGACAGCTATAAGTAGTTTTTAGATTTTCGGTTCAAATTGAATCAATGAACGGTAAAAGAGTCATAACTACTCAAATCAGGTACTACAAAACCAAAAAAAAAATAATGTTTTTTCTTTGATATTTGTTTTGAATTGTTGTTATTACACCGTACTTAGCAACTAAAAAAGTTTGAATTTGAGAGTAACAAGAAAACTTGATTCTTGGTACTCTAATCTTCTGATTTAATGAATTAAGTTGAATCTGCAAACGGTAGAAGAACAAGGCTTATACAAATCAGGTACTACAAAATCAGAAAAAAAACATTTATCAGATTCTGCAATATTTTGTTTCTGAATTGTTGCAACTGTACTATACTTAACAACTAGAAAAGTTTGAGTTTGAGAGTAACAACAAAATTTGATGCTTGGTACTACAACTTGCTGATTTAATGCTGGTACCAAAATGTAGAAAATCGAAAACAAATAAGAACAGTAATTTAGATTTGTCAAAGTAAAAAACAAAAACGATATTTTTAAGTATAGTTTTTGGATTTTAGGTTCAAGTTGAATCAATGAACGGTAGAAGAACCAAAGATAATCAAAAGTACTACAAAACCAACGGTAGAAAAATTAGAGCTACTCAAATCAATTACCACAAAACCAAAAAAAAATGTATGTGATTCTGCGATATTAAAATTTTGTATGTTTGATACTACACATTTCTAATCAATTGCTGGTACCAATACGTAGATATTAAAAACAAGTAAATACAGTAATTAAAAAACAAATCGGGTATTTTAAGTGGTTTTTGAGTCTTGCGATTATACAGGGTTATTTCGCAAAACGGCTCAGAATATTGTGACCAAAATACCTAACTTTCAAAAAGTTCTTTGATCTTTCTAATCTGGTACCACTAACCCAAAAAAAACATTTATGTCATTCTGTAGCTAGGTGTTTTTAAGTCGTTGTAACTAATAGCGCACGCTGGAATAGCTAGAAAAAACTTTTAGTTTTTCAAGCCAGAATGAGCAGGTTCTGATTAAAAAATTAAAAAAAAACCCAGTCAGGTTTAAATTATTGTTTTTGGTACCGCAGTTTTTTTTAATTTTTTGTTGAGATAAAATTTAGTATATACAAAAATTAGGAAAGTTTTTTAGGTAACAACAACATTTGATACACGGTACCACCGTTCTTTGATCTTTTATATATAGCACCACCAACTCAAAAAACATTTATGTGCTGCTGCAACTAGATGTTTTAAAGTTGTTGCAACTAATAGTGTACGCTCAAATCATTTAATCAACTTTTTTAAATTTTTCGTTTTTCAAGTTAGAACCAGTAGGTTCTGAATAAAAACTAAAAAAAGAAACATAGTTGGGATTATAATTTTGTAAGACAACTTTGTAACTTTTTTGCTAAGATAAAAACTAAAAAATTAGAAAAGTTTCTAGGTAACAACAAAATTTGATACTTGGTACCACTGTTATTTGATCTTTTTAATCCGGTACCATTATTCCAAAAAACATTGATGTTTTGCTGTAGGTAAAGGTTTTAAAGTTGTTGTTGAAACTGTTAGTGCTAAAATGGCTTAAAAAACTTTTCAATTCAATTTTTGTTTTTTAAGGGAAAACCAGAAGGATTTGATTAAAAACTACTACAGTTTTTTTTTACCTGATCTTGGTACCAATACGTAAAGAATCAAATTAAAAATTCTTATATAACAACAAAGTACCACTCTTTGTTCTTTTAAATCTGGTACCACTGAACCAAAAATTTTTATGTTGTTTCGTGGCTTATGTTTTAGAGTTGTAACTAATAGTGTACGTAACTACTACTTTAGATAACAACAAAGCTTAATTCCTGGTACCACAGTTATTTTACCTGTTGTTGGTACTAATACGTAGAGAATTGCATTTATTAATCTTAGATAACCACACAGTACCACAGTTCTCTGATCTTTTAAATCTGGTATGACCCAAAGAACGTTTTAGTTAAGTTTTAGTTATACAAGCAACAACCAACAAGTTCTAATAAAAAAATTTCAAAAAACGTAGTCAACATTAAAATTATGTATCTCGTTGGCCAAGTTTTCAATTTTCTACAGAAACCAAAATGATTATGGTTAAGAATTGTAAAAAATTTTTAGATAACAACAAAGCTTAATTGTTGGTACCACAGTTTTTTTACCTGTTGTTGGTACTTATACGTAGAGAATTAAATTTATTATTCTTAGATAACCACACAGTACCACAGTTCTCTGATCTTTTAAATCTGGTACCATTAAACCATAAAAATGTTTATGTTGTTCCGTGCTTTTATGTTTTAGATTTGTAACTAATAGTGTACGTAACTACTACTTTAGATAACAACAAAGCTTAATTCCTGGTACCACAGTTATTTTACCTGTTGTTGGTACTAATACGTAGAGAATTGCATTTATTATTCTTAGATAACCACACAGTACCACAGTTCTTTGATCTTTTAAATTTGGTACCATTAAACCATAAAAATGTTTATGTTGTTCCGTGGTTTTATGTTTTAGAGTTGTAACTAATAGTATAAGCTATGACTCAAAAAACGTTTTAGTTAAGCTTTAGTTATACAAGCAACAACCAACAAGTTCTAATAAAAAAAATTCAAAAAACGTAGTCAACATTAAAATTATGTATCTCGTTGGCCAAGTTTTCAATTTTCTACAGAAACCAAAATGATTATGGTTAAGAATTGTAAAAAATTCTTAGATAACAACAGAGCTTCATTCTTGGTACCAAAGTTATTTTACTTGTTGTTGGTACTAATACGTAGAGAATTACATTTATTATTCTTAGATAACCACACAGTACCACAGTTCTTTGATCTTTTAAATCTGGTACCACTAAACCATAAAAATGTTTATGTTGTTCCGTGGTTTTATGTTTTAGAGTTGTAACTAATAGTATAAGCTATGACTCAAAAAACGTTTTAGTTAAGCTTTAGTTATACAAGCAACAACCAACAAGTTCTAATAAAAAAAATTCAAAAAACGTAGTCAACATTAAAATTATGTATCTCGTTGGCCAAGTTTTCAATTTTCTACAGAAACCAAAATGATTATGGTTAAGAATTGTAAAAAATTCTTAGATAACAATAAAGCTTAATTCTTAGTATCACAGTTTTTTTACCTCAACATTAAAATTATGTATCTGGTTGAGCAAGTCTTCAATTTTTTTCCAGAAACTAAAATAAATATGGTTAAAAACGTAAACAATTCTTAGATAACAACAGAGCTTCATTCTTGGTACCAAAGTTATTTTACCTGTTGTTGGTACTAATACGTAGAGAATTACATTTATTATTCTTAGATAACCACACAGTACCACAGTTCTTTGATCTTTTAAATCTGGTACCACTAAACCATAAAAATGTTTATGTTGTTCCGTGGTTATATGTTTTAGAGTTCTAACTAATAGTATAAGCTATGACTCAAAGAACGTTTTAGTTAAGCTTTAGCTATACAAGCAACAACCAACAAGTTTTAATAAAAAAAATTCAAAAAACGTAGTCAACATTAAAATTATGTATCTCGTTGGCCAAGTTTTCAATTTTCTACAGAAACCAAAATGATTATGGTTAAGAATTGTAAAAAATTCTTAGATAACAACAGAGCTTCATTCTTGGTACCAAAGTTATTTTACTTGTTGTTGGTACTAATACGTAGAGAATTACATTTATTATTCTTAGATAACCACACAGTACCACAGTTCTTTGATCTTTTAAATCTGGTACCACTAAACCATAAAAATGTTTATGTTGTTCCGTGGTTTTATGTTTTAGAGTTGTAACTAATAGTATAAGCTATGACTCAAAAAACGTTTTAGTTAAGCTTTAGTTATACAAGCAACAACCAACAAGTTCTAATAAAAAAAATTCAAAAAACGTAGTCAACGTTAAAATTATGTATCTCGTTGGCCAAGTTTTCAATTTTCTACAGAAACCAAAATGATTATGGTTAAGAATTGTAAAAAATTCTTAGATAACAACAATGCTTAGTTCTTGGTACCACAGTTTTTTACCTCAACATTAAAATTATGTATCTGGTTGAGCAAGTCTTCAATTTTTTTCCAGAAACTAAAATAAATATGGTTAAAAACGTAAAAAATTCTTAGATAACAACAGAGCTTCATTCTTGGTACCAAAGTTATTTTACCTGTTGTTGGTACTAATACGTAGAGAATTACATTTATTATTCTTAGATAACCACACAGTACCACAGTTCTTTGATCTTTTAAATTTGGTACCATTAAACCATAAAAATGTTTATGTTGTTCCGTGGTTTTATGTTTTAGAGTTGTAACTAATAGTATAAGCTATGACTCAAAAAACGTTTTAGTTAAGCTTTAGTTATACAAGCAACAACCAACAAGTTCTAATAAAAAAAATTCAAAAAACGTAGTCAACGTTAAAATTATGTATCTCGTTGGCCAAGTTTTCAATTTTCTACAGAAACCAAAATGATTATGGTTAAAAATTGTAAAAAATTCTTAGATAACAACAATGCTTAGTTCTTGGTACCACAGTTTTTTACCTCAACATTAAAATTATGTATCTGGTTGAGCAAGTCTTCAATTTTTTTCCAGAAACTAAAATAAATATGGTTAAAAACGTAAAAAATTCTTAGATAACAACAGAGCTTCATTTTTGGTACCAAAGTTATTTTACTTGTTGTTGGTACTAATACGTAGAGAATTACATTTATTATTCTTAGATAACCACACAGTACCACTGTTCTTTGATCTTTTAAATTTGGTACCATTAAACCATAAAAATGTTTATGTTGTTCCGTGGTTTTATGTTTTAGAGTTGTAACTAATAGTATAAGCTATGACTCAAAAAACGTTTTAGTTAAGCTTTAGTTATACAAGCAACAACCAACAAGTTCTAATAAAAAAATTTCAAAAAACGTAGTCAACATTAAAATTATGTATCTCGTTGGCCAAGTTTTCAATTTTCTACAGAAACCAAAATGATTATGGTTAAGAATTGTAAAAAATTCTTAGATAACAACAGAGCTTCATTCTTGGTACCAAAGTTATTTTACTTGTTGTTGGTACTAATACGTAGAGAATTACATTTATTATTCTTAGATAACCACACAGTACCACAGTTCTTTGATCTTTTAAATCTGGTACCACTAAACCATAAAAATGTTTATGTTGTTCCGTGGTTTTATGTTTTAGAGTTGTAACTAATAGTATAAGCTATGACTCAAAAAACGTTTTAGTTAAGCTTTAGTTATACAAGCAACAACCAACAAGTTCTAATAAAAAAAATTCAAAAAACGTAGTCAACATTAAAATTATGTATCTCGTTGGCCAAGTTTTCAATTTTCTACAGAAACCAAAATGATTATGGTTAAGAATTGTAAAAAATTCTTAGATAACAATAAAGCTTAATTCTTAGTATCACAGTTTTTTTACCTCAACATTAAAATTATGTATCTGGTTGAGCAAGTCTTCAATTTTTTTCCAGAAACTAAAATAAATATGGTTAAAAACGTAAAAAATTCTTAGATAACAACAGAGCTTCATTCTTGGTACCAAAGTTATTTTACCTGTTGTTGGTACTAATACGTAGAGAATTACATTTATTATTCTTAGATAACCACACAGTACCACTGTTCTTTGATCTTTTAAATCTGGTACCACTAAACCATAAAAATGTTTATGTTGTTCCGTGGTTATATGTTTTAGAGTTCTAACTAATAGTATAAGCTATGACTCAAAAAACGTTTTAGTTAAGCTTTAGTTATACAAGCAACAACCAACAAGTTCTATTAAAAAAATTTCAAAAAACGTAGTCAACATTAAAATTATGTATCTCGTTGGCCAAGTTTTCAATTTTCTACAGAAACCAAAATGTTTATGGTTAAGAATTGTAAAAAATTCTTAGATAACAACAGAGCTTCATTCTTGGTACCAAAGTTATTTTACTTGTTGTTGGTACTAATACGTAGAGAATTACATTTATTATTCTTAGATAACCACACAGTACCACAGTTCTTTGATCTTTTAAATCTGGTACCACTAAACCATAAAAATGTTTATGTGTTTCCGTGGTTTTATGTTTTAGAGTTGTAACTAATAGTATAAGCTATGACTCAAAAAACGTTTTAGTTAAGCTTTAGTTATACAAGCAACAACCAACAAGTTCTAATAAAAAAAATTCAAAAAACGTAGTCAACATTAAAATTATGTATCTCGTTGGCCAAGTTTTCAATTTTCTACAGAAACCAAAATGATTATGGTTAAGAATTGTAAAAAATTCTTAGATAACAATAAAGCTTAATTCTTAGTATCACAGTTTTTTTACCTCAACATTAAAATTATGTATCTGGTTGAGCAAGTCTTCAATTTTTTCCAGAAACTAAAATAAATATGGTTAAAAACGTAAAAATTCTTAGATAACAACAGAGCTTCATTCTTGGTACCAAAGTTATTTTACCTGTTGTTGGTACTAATACGTAGAGAATTA
This sequence comes from Aquatica leii, assembly GCA_035610365.1. NCBI lineage: Eukaryota > Metazoa > Arthropoda > Insecta > Coleoptera > Lampyridae > Aquatica > Aquatica leii. The sequence continues at coordinate 16,506,473 of CM069438.1, forward strand.
CATTTATTATTCTTAGATTACCACACAGTACCACAGTTCTTTGATCTTTTAAATTTGGTACCATTAAACCATAAAAATGTTTATGTTGTTCCGTGGTTTTATGTTTTAGAGTTGTAACTAATAGTATAAGCTATGACTCAAAAAACATTTTAGTTAAGCTTTAGTTATACAAGCAACAACCAACAAGTTCTAATAAAAAAAATTCAAAAAACGTAGTCAACGTTAAAATTATGTATCTCGTTGGCCAAGTTTTCAATTTTCTACAGAAACCAAAATGATTATGGTTAAGAATTGTAAAAAATTCTTAGATAACAACAATGCTTAGTTCTTGGTACCACAGTTTTTTACCTCAACATTAAAATTATGTATCTGGTTGAGCAAGTCTTCAATTTTTTTCCAGAAACTAAAATAAATATGGTTAAAAACGTAAAAAATTCTTAGATAACAACAGAGCTTCATTCTTGGTACCAAAGTTATTTTACCTGTTGTTGGTACTAATACGTAGAGAATTACATTTATTATTCTTAGATTACCACACAGTACCACAGTTCTTTGATCTTTTAAATTTGGTACCATTAAACCATAAAAATGTTTATGTTGTTCCGTGGTTTTATGTTTTAGAGTTGTAACTAATAGTATAAGCTATGACTCAAAAAACGTTTTAGTTAAGCTTTAGTTATACAAGCAACAACCAACAAGTTCTATTAAAAAAATTTCAAAAAACGTAGTCAACATTAAAATTATGTATCTCGTTGGCCAAGTTTTCAATTTTCTACAGAAACCAAAATGTTTATGGTTAAGAATTGTAAAAAATTCTTAGATAACAACAGAGCTTCATTCTTGGTACCAAAGTTATTTTACTTGTTGTTGGTACTAATACGTAGAGAATTACATTTATTATTCTTAGATAACCACACAGTACCACAGTTCTTTGATCTTTTAAATCTGGTACCACTAAACCATAAAAATGTTTATGTGTTTCCGTGGTTTTATGTTTTAGAGTTGTAACTAATAGTATAAGCTATGACTCAAAAAACGTTTTAGTTAAGCTTTAGTTATACAAGCAACAACCAACAAGTTCTAATAAAAAAAATTCAAAAAACGTAGTCAACATTAAAATTATGTATCTCGTTGGCCAAGTTTTCAATTTTCTACAGAAACCAAAATGATTATGGTTAAGAATTGTAAAAAATTCTTAGATAACAATAAAGCTTAATTCTTAGTATCACAGTTTTTTTACCTCAACATTAAAATTATGTATCTGGTTGAGCAAGTCTTCAATTTTTTTCCAGAAACTAAAATAAATATGGTTAAAAACGTAAAAAATTCTTAGATAACAACAGAGCTTCATTCTTGGTACCAAAGTTATTTTACCTGTTGTTGGTACTAATACGTAGAGAATTACATTTATTATTCTTAGATTACCACACAGTACCACAGTTCTTTGATCTTTTAAATTTGGTACCATTAAACCATAAAAATGTTTATGTTGTTCCGTGGTTTTATGTTTTAGAGTTGTAACTAATAGTATAAGCTATGACTCAAAAAACGTTTTAGTTAAGCTTTAGTTATACAAGCAACAACCAACAAGTTCTAATAAAAAAAATTCAAAAAACGTAGTCAACGTTAAAATTATGTATCTCGTTGGCCAAGTTTTCAATTTTCTACAGAAACCAAAATGATTATGGTTAAGAATTGTAGAAAATTCTTAGATAACAACAATGCTTAGTTCTTGGTACCACAGTTTTTTACCTCAACATTAAAATTATGTATCTGGTTGAGCAAGTCTTCAATTTTTTTCCAGAAACTAAAATAAATATGGTTAAAAACGTAAAAAATTCTTAGATAACAACAGAGCTTCATTTTTGGTACCAAAGTTATTTTACTTGTTGTTGGTACTAATACGTAGAGAATTACATTTATTATTCTTAGATAACCACACAGTACCACAGTTCTTTGATCTTTTAAATCTGGTACCACTAAACCATAAAAATGTTTATGTTGTTCCGTGGTTTTATGTTTTAGAGTTGTAACTAATAGTATAAGCTATGACTCAAAAAACGTTTTAGTTAAGCTTTAGTTATACAAGCAACAACCAACAAGTTCTAATAAAAAAAATTCAAAAAACGTAGTCAACATTAAAATTATGTATCTCGTTGGCCAAGTTTTCAATTTTCTACAGAAACCAAAATGATTATGGTTAAGAATTGTAAAAAATTCTTAGATAACAATAAAGCTTAATTCTTAGTATCACAGTTTTTTTACCTCAACATTAAAATTACGTATCTGGTTGAGCAAGTCTTCAATTTTTTTCCAGAAACTAAAATAAATATGGTTAAAAACGTAAAAAATTCTTACATAACAACAGAGCTTCATTCTTGGTACCAAAGTTATTTTACCTGTTGTTGATACTAATACGTAGAGAATTACATTTATTATTCTTAGATAACCACACAGTACCACAGTTCTTTGATCTTTTAAATTTGGTACCATTAAACCATAAAAATGTTTATGTTGTTCCGTGGTTTTATGTTTTAGAGTTGTAACTAATAGTATAAGCTATGACTCAAAAAACGTTTTAGTTAAGCTTTAGTTATACAAGCAACAACCAACAAGTTCTAATAAAAAAAATTCAAAAAACGTAGTCAACGTTAAAATTATGTATCTCGTTGGCCAAGTTTTCAATTTTCTACAGAAACCAAAATGATTATGGTTAAGAATTGTAAAAAATTCTTAGATAACAACAATGCTTAGTTCTTGGTACCACAGTTTTTTACCTCAACATTAAAATTATGTATCTGGTTGAGCAAGTCTTCAATTTTTTTCCAGAAACTAAAATAAATATGGTTAAAAACGTAAAAAATTCTTAGATAACAACAGAGCTTCATTCTTGGTACCAAAGTTATTTTACCTGTTGTTGGTACTAATACGTAGAGAATTACATTTATTATTCTTAGATAACCACACAGTACCACAGTTCTTTGATCTTTTAAATTTGGTACCATTAAACCATAAAAATGTTTATGTTGTTCCGTGGTTTTATGTTTTAGAGTTGTAACTAATAGTATAAGCTATGACTCAAAGAACGTTTTAATTATACAAGCAACAACCAACAAGTTCTAATAAAAAAATTTCAAAAAACGTAGTCAACATTAAAATTATGTATCTCGTTGCCAAGTTTTAAATTTTCTACAGAAACCAAAATGATTATGGTTAAGAATTGTAAAAAATTCTTAGATAACAACAAAGTTTAGTTCTTGGTACCACAGTTTTTTACCTGTTGTTGGTACTAAGACGTAGAAAGTTAAGTTTAAAATTTTTCGATTACAACAAAGTACCACAGTTCTTTGATCTTTTAAATCTGGTACCACTAAACCATAAAAATGTTTATTTTGTTCCGTGGTTTTATGTTTTAGAGTTGTAACTAATAGTATAAGCTATGACTCAAAAAACGTTTTAGTTAAGCTTTAGTTATACAAGCAACAACCAACAAGTTCTAATAAAAAAAATTCAAAAAACGTAGTCAACATTAAAATTATGTATCTCGTTGCCAAGTTTTAAATTTTCTACAGAAACCAAAATGATTATGGTTAAGAATTGTAAATTTTTTTTAGATAACAACAAAGTTTAGTTCTTGGTACCACAGTTTTTTACCTGTTGTTGGTACTAAGACGTAGAAAGTTAAGTTTAAAATTTTTCGATTACAACAAAGTACCACAGTTCTTTGATCTTTTAAATCTGGTACCACTATACTTAAAGATTTTTATGTTGTTCCGTGGATTTATGTTTTAGAGTTTTAGTTAATAGTGTATGTAGCTATGACTCAAATAGCATTTTAGTTAAGTTTTAGTGATTTAAACAACAACAAACGGGTTCTACAAAAAATCAAAAAGCGTGGTCAACATTAAACTTATGTATCTGGAAACCAAAATAAATAAGGTTAAAAATTGTAAAAAATTCTTAGATAACAACAAAGCTTAATTGTTGGTACTAAAGTTTTTATATGTGTTGTTGGTACCAATACGTAGAAACTTTAATTAAAAATTTTTAGCGAACAACAAAACGTCAGTTATTTGGTCTTTTAAATCTGGTACTACTAAACTAAAAAAATGTTTATGATGTTTTGTGCTTTTATGTTTTAGCGTTGTTGTAACTAATAGTGTACGTAACAATAACACGAAGAGCATTTCAATTAAGTTTTAGTTTGGCAAGAAATAAGCGTTATTCAAATGCGATAGTACTTCACAAAATAAAAACATTTAGTGGTTCTGTAGCTTTGAATTTTGGAGTTTTTTTTTAAGAAACAATATTGGTCAGATCTCCAAGAATAAATTTTCTAAAAATTTAAACTTTAGGTTTTATTTTCATACCAACCAGAATATCACCAACTTATTAAATAAAAACTGCATCTGTAGTAATACTCATTGTGTTTTTTAATACGGAAAAACCGGATGTTGGGATGAGACGCGTCTAAAATTATATACACAGAAACATCGGTTCCTCTACACGCCACAGGGACTAATTTAACTTTTTCAATGAACTACATCAACGTCGAAGACAGGAACACTTAAGTGGTGTCACGTATGAAAATAGATAGAAAGAAATTAAATTTTATTCAAAACTAAATCTGTCGCTTAACTTTTCCGAATACGTAAAAAAGCTCGGAAAAACTACGTTTAAAATTAATGGGCGACGTACAGTCCGGCAACCCTTTCGTCGAGGTTCTCACGCCCCGACAGGTGCATTCTTATGCTTCACACATTAAGCAAAAAATCACAGGTGTTGTATTGAATCTTGTAAAACATATTTTATTATTTACGAGGAACCTGTTGCTAGTAGGCTATGATTATTGGTATTTCTTTTTGTTTTAATTTTTAAAACGCATGTGTGCCATCTACGCGTTTTCTTTCAACATCGAACAAAAAAGAGACAATTACCATTTCTAAGTTTAACAATTTTTAACTGATCCAGCGGATGTGTCACTCTCGTTTTTTTTATTGGTTTTTTTAGTATAATTAGTTACCTGTAAAAATACTCTAACACGGAAGATTTACCGTGTTGGTTTACGTTGTCTTTTAATTTCATTAAATAAAGTTTTTTATCTCGCGAACGCATCGTCGTTGAAAGTTAGAATATGGAACCAAAGGTTAGGAGATTGAGAAATATTTTCATTTTTTGGTCAAAATAAGGAACTGTGATTTGAATTTCCACTTGGGCAACGATTTGTTTTTGTTTTAAGTGACAGAACGTATTTAGTTAAAAAGAATTTGGATTAGAACTATAAGAAATGTAAGAGCAAACAAGTCCAACCTTGCAAGCATCTACGAAAGAAACGTTTCTAAACGGATTAATTTAAGGTTTGATTTTGGTATCTTATTCAGTGCTTAGATAAAAACTTAAAAAAGTGTTGAAAGCGGAAAGATTAGACACAGCTTGGATCAAAAAACACTCAACGGGTATTGAGTACAATGCATTTTAGGAAACCTGGAACCTGGGCAGACACAAGCCAACCTTGTTGATTAGAGTGCACACCCAAATTAATAGTTCATCCACTTAAGCAAATCTGGCACTGACTTGGTACACTATTAGTAGAGACGCTGACTACGCGAAGATCAAGTTTAATCTTGCCGAGCTTTACAATTTCATTGCGATTGAATTCTAACGCAATTTGAAAACATCAAGAGATGAGTACTTGAAACTATTAAGTTTTTGTTTTAAAACTGATGTAGGTTGATGAGAGCTTGATTTCGACTGTTGGAAGGACTAAATAAATTTATTTTTCGGTGATGAGTTACTTACTTCGTGTTGTATTCTGTGGTGTTTCTTTTGGTATCCAAAACTTAAAAAATTTAAAATATTTAGTCTGTTTTAACTTGCACATTTCTCAAATATATTTGGTATTGTCAATTCACTCCAGAAGTTGTTCACCAAGCGCATTAGTCAAGTCAAAATTTTAATGTTTACGACTTTCGGAAATCGAAAAGTCGGTCAGATGACTCACTCATTTAATGTCTTATACACAGATAATACAGAACAAAGTCAGTGGTTATTTTTAAACACTTCAGAGAAGACAGTCAAAAACAGTTTAGGCTAAAAAGGTTTGAAGAGCTTCGACGATATTAAGGTAACTTTTACTCACACTGTTTGTTATTTGTTGTCTCTGCTCAGGCGCCAAAATAATCAACTGTTATAGAAATATTTTCTCGAAACATTACAAATGTTTTCTCGAAATATTACAAATTATTATGTAATGGTTAAAGCCAATGAAGTTAGAGAAAACAAAATTTTGAGAACTTTTGGGTATTTTTTGAATTATGTTTTTAGGCACAATAGCCGCGGAAAGCATCGGTTTAGTCTTCAAACTTTTAGTTATTATCTGAGAAAAGCAAGGCAACATGAACTGTTAAAGAATCAACAATAAAGAATCACAAATTCATTCTATCGTAAATCTTAGAAAAAACTAATATACAAAGATAGCAGAACAAACGTAGAAAACACGAAAGAATTATTTGAAAAAATATAAAAACCAAAATGCAATTTCTTTGCACACGACACTTTTAAAAAAGTCTAACCAAGACTACGATCTTATGTAAAAACCCAGATGATATAGCAAGTAGATCAAAGGCATCCAAAAACAAAATAAAAAAAAACTATTTTAAAGCGTAAAAAATCGCTGTCTGCCTGGCAACGGCAGTTTTTTTTTGTCGTTGTCTTTTTTAAGCATATCTCTAGATTCTTATTGATCGTATTACATGTTAGTTGTTTCTAAAAAAAATTCTGTACTAAAATTGGTATGAGTTGATGAGAACCTGCACCTTGGAGCGGTCGCGTGTCAACGGGACCCATCTCTTAATGTTGATTGTAGGAATTAATAGATTTCTTTCACAAATCGATGCAAAAAAAAATAACTTAACGGTTATTTGTAATCCCTTCAGAGAAAACAGTCGAAAACAATTTTGCCTTAAAATGACGACGTCAAAATTTGTAAAGGATGGATTACTTTTACGAGATTTTTATCGGTTACACGGTTCTTTATGTGTTGTCTTTGCTCAGGCGCCAAAATAATCAACTGTTATATGAATACTTCTAAATTTTCTTGAAAAATTAAAAATGATAATGATAGTTATAGGCTGTCTCGTTAAACAACACACAATTTTAAGTAGTGCTTAGACATTTGTAGAATCCTGTTAATATGAGTCGCGAAAAGCATCGGTCTAGTCAATAAGCTTCTAGTTTTCATAAGGATGCATTTTAAACTTTATCCAAAAAAAAAACTTTAGTAGTAGTTGCTTTTTACGTCTACCAAATATAAATAAAACTTTTAAATAATTGGCTGAGATGGCATATACGATGGAAATAAAAAACTAAATGATATAGCAGTAGGCAAAAGATATGCAAAATAAAATTAAAAAATCAAAACAAAAAAGGTCAATTCTAAAGCGTAACAGCAGTTAGAAAAGAGTATAAACAATTTCATCAAATCATTTTCGTTACAAAATGACGACGTTAATGTTTCCTGAGCTTGAGCAACGTTTAAACAATATTTACTGATACGGTTTTTTATTTGTTGTCTTTGCTCAGGCGCCAAACTAATCAACTGTTATAAAAATATTTTCTCGAAACATTACAAATGTTTTCTCGAAATATTACAAATTATGTAATGGTTAAAGCTTATGAAGTTAGAGGATACAAAATTTAGAAGACTTTTTGAGTATTTTTTGAATTAAGTTGTTAGGTACAATTGCCGCGGAAAGCATCGGTTTAGTCTTCAAACTTTTAGTTTTTATCAGAGGAAAGTAAGCCAACATGAACTGTTACAGAATCAACAATAAAGAATCACAAATTCATTTTATCGTAAATCTTAGAAAAAACTAATAAACAAAGATAGCATAACAAACGTAGAAAACACGAAAAAATTATTTGAAAAAAGTATAAAAACCAAAGTGCAATATCCTTCTACACAAAACTTTTTAAAAAGTCTAACGAAGTTTACGATCTTATGTAAAAACCCAAATGATATAGCAAGTAGACCAAAGGCATCCAAAAACAAAATAAAAAAAAACTATTTTAAAGCGTAAAAAAATCGCTGTCTACCTGGTAACGGCAGTTATTTTTGTAGTTGTCTTTTTTAAGCATATCTCTAGATTCTTATTGATCGTTTACATGTTAAATGATATAACAGTAGACAAAAGATATGCAAAATAAAATTGAAGAAGCAAAACAAAAAAAGGTTAATTCTAAAGTGTCACAGCAGTTAAACAAGATTATAAATAGTTTCATCAAATCATTTTTGCTGAAAAATGACGACGTTAATGATTCCAGACCTTGAGCAACATTTAAGTAATATTTGCTAATACGGTTTTTTATTTGTTGTCTTTGCTCAGGTGCCAAGAAAATTAACTGTTATAAGAATACTACTGAGTTTTCTTAAAATAATATAAATGATGTGATGGTCAAAGCATGTGCGGTTGGCGCCCACAAGCTTTTGTAGGTTTTATCTCGTTTTCGACTATGCGTGCATTTTAAACTTAAATAAAATTCTTTTGTAGTAATTAGCTTTTACATGGGCTGAATGTGTTTAAGGATAGAAAGTATTTTGTGCTTTCAGTTTTTCTTTATTGTAACCACTCCATTTTGTTTTTGAGTTTTAGAATCTTTGTCTGACATTTTTTACCGTTCTCTTAATTGCTTTTCTCATATTTTTTTACTAGCAGATATATAAACATGACTCTTTTTACCACTTTCTTACTCTTAAAACTCGTTGGGTTTGTCCATCGCTTTTTTTTTGTTTTAATGTATGGATGACGATCTCTGCTTTTTGATGTGCTAGTTTTAATTCTTTTTTTTGTGCTCATTTTTACGTTATTAGAGTTTTGTTGTAACGTACTTTTACGTTTGTTTTTGGTCCGATGTCAGTTTGGCGTCTCAAAAGACCAAATTGAGACAGTAAAACACACATTCATTGGGGGTCTGACAAACGACTCCAACCAGTCGTGGGCTGAAGCTGCGCATGCTACTCTTACGAAGATTAGAGATAGAGCACAGACCGCAAATTTTAAACATCTACGGTTAGCGGTGATAGGCAACGAACTTGCCCCAATTCAAAACCAATGGTGAATTTGTCTTGAGGGATTGTAATGTCACACTACATATCGCACAAGATAGCACACCTTCAAACAGGAAATAAGCTAAAGGATACGCCACCGACCACCACAAAGAGCATAAAGACGCTGGTGATCAAAAATAACAATAAAACATATGCTGACCTTCTCAAAGGGATTAAAACGGTACTGAGACCAGCAATGATAGACACCTCTCTAAAGGCGGTAAAGAAGACTAGAAATGGTCATTTACTTATTGCTTTGGACAAACAAGAAGTTGTGAAAAGAATTCAATCCAAAGTGAATGCAGAAGTCTCTGGGGCATTGTGAACTCTGAAAGGGACTGGCCGAACAGTACATAATCATAATCTTCACTAAATGACGACAGCAAATGAAGTCAGACAAGCTCTTGCCAAGAAAATAGGCGAAGACCAAGCAAATAAGTTAAGAATTGGCAAACTGAGACCAGGTAGATGAGACACCCAATCTATTACTGTTTTTGCTCCGGCACCTTGTGGAATGTTTTCTATGATGACGTTCTTTCCATCCGGTTACTCGCGCTAATTCAACTAACAGCGTACGCGGACGACTTCGGAATATTTGGGTGCACGCCTGAGGTCTTAGAGAACGTCATGAATCGAGCAAGTCGACAACTAGATGCGAACGAATAAACTTTAAGTGGCGGAAAAAAAACAGAGGCTATGGTGTTCAAAAGGTGGAGGAGCTTTATACCAATTACAGTTATGCAGGGCTTAGTTCCGGTCACGACAAAAAAAAAGAAATATCTTGAGGTGACACTAGATATTCACATTTCATTTACACCACACCACCTGAAAACTATGCTAAATCAAACAAGAACACAAGAGGTAGCCCTTGTCAAACTCATCACACGAGATAATTCTGACCACGGTGCTCAACTCTATCATGTACACTGTATTTCTGTGGCAATCTGCATTCAGTATTGGCAGGAATAGAATGTTAGCTAAAAAAATATAGAAGAGACTAGCTCTCAGAATTACGGCTGCTTATAGAACGGTCTCGCTGGATGCTGCCAGGGTCCTTGGTGGGACTCCACCAATTGACATTTTAGCTGAGAAACGCAGTAACGCGAGAAATAGCTTACGCAAAAACGGTAAGAGAGAATTAACACTAAGAATGTGGCAAACCAGATGGGAAAAAACCCAAAAGCGACCTGAACGAGAGAGCTCATCCGTGACTTGCGGACATGGACAACAAACAAATTTGGCAACTTGAACTACAATAGTACAGGACACGGCTGCGTCGGGGTATTTCTTGCAGGCATCCTAAAAAAGGAAGACCCGCCTTGCTTCCTGTGTGAACGTTTCTATTACATCATTTTTACTTTGTTAGAGTACTTTTGATACGTACTCCAGTTTTACGTTCGTCCTTTGGCCCCGTCAGTTTAATGAGTGTCAACTTGGCGTCAGCAGCTTGCCTTTTTAGAGCATACATCTAGATTCTTATCGGACGTTTACATTTCTGTGGATTCCAAAAAAAGTTTTTGTGCTGAAATTGGAATGGGTTGATGACAACCTGCATTTTGCAACGGTCGAGTGTCAACGAGACTCAGTCTCTTGATTTTGTTTGTTGGAATGAATAGAAATATTCTTTTCGGTATTTGCGTGGCACGCCTCTCGTTCTATTCTTGCGATAACTCAAGCAAAATAAAAATTAAAATCGATTGGTCTGTTTTAATTTGCTCAGTTCTCAAATGTATTTGGTAATACCCATCAAATCACTTCGGAAGTTGCGGCACTTGTTCAATAAACACATTGCTTAAGTTAACTTTTTGATGCCGATTCAGTATCGTTTCTAATTTCATTCGGAAATCGGAAAAATAAATCACCTATGCATGGATAATGCAAAACAAATAACATAAGTGAGCGGTTATTTGTAATTCGTTCAGAGAAGAGAGTCAAAACCTAGTTTGATTAAAAATGACGACCTTAAGGTTTGTAGATCGTTGAATGATTTTAGAATACTTTTACTTACAAGTTTTTTTATTTGTTGTCTTTGCTCAGGCGCCAAAGTAATGAACTGTTATAGGAATATTCCCGCGTATTCTAGAAATGCTATAAATGATGTATTGGTTGAAGCTTGTGCAGTTAGCGCACACAAGATTTTGAAGAATGCTTACGCAATTTTCAAATCATGTTTTTCGTAATTAGTGAGTATGTGGCTGACATACCTATGTAATTTAGCGTGATCAGTACGTAATTTGTAATAGATTTGTATGCAAAAATTCGTGACACTGCACTTGGGCCATATTACCAATACGGTCGGAATATATAGTGCACAGTTGTGGATTAATTTATTGTATGACACAAAAATGAAAAAAAAAAAACAAAATAAAGGGAAAAAGAAGTCAACAACACAAAGTCTTCATTATCAGACTTGAGGCCAACCTATGCCCCATAGAACCAAGTTGAACATTTTATGGACATTTGCATGTGAAGTTGGTTCTCTGTTCCACAAGCTTCACATAACCTTGACTCTTGTGTAGTTTGTTTAGTAGAGCGAGGGATAGCACTTCGCTGTTTGGAAGTTCATGAAACTGCAAGTTTTGGAGTTGAAGATCCCTTGGGTGATTGACGATGTTTCTCAAAGAAAAGATATTTTGTTATTTGCCGAGCTTTGTAATTCAAGTCTATTGCTGTTCACTGCTTTATTCTTTCTATTAGTAAGAGTCGGACACATTTCCCGAAAATACTTATTCATTGCAATTGGGGGAGATCTGAAAAAATCTCATCATCTGACGGTGAACTAACTGGAGAAGATTGTTGAGGAACTGGATTGATTTTTCTAGCTGCCAATGGAACATCATCGTCTGGAAAAGTATCACTCTTCGCCGTTGGAAGGCTTTCGTTTGTCCTTTTGGTGTTCAAATTATGCTCTTCGATTATTGCATATGGCTAGAGAAGCTCCATCAAACACAAGAAGTGAAGGTCCTGACGGTTTATAAATATCTTAGAAAGTCACTAAAAGGTTGTGTCCTAATAGACCGTTTAGCAGCACTTTTTACAAGAAACCCGTGAGGTAGATTGTTGCAAAGTTCTGGTTTTAGACGCTTTCTTCGAAACAGTATCATAAGCAAAATACAGTTTGCCATAGTATTGCAACAAGCCACAACCGTCACTTTTTACGCTACCATTTCGCTGTTGGGTTCTAATTATTTTCTAGTTATTTGTCATAATTTCAGCGAAGACAGGCAACATCAATTTTGGATAAAAATCACGACGTCAAGGTTTATATATCTTGCATTACTTTTAGGAGATTTGTACTTACACGGATTTTTATTTGTTGTCTTTGCTCAGGCGCCAAAGTAATCAAGTTATATAGGAATAGTGCTAAATTTTTTCAAAATATTACAAATGATGCGATAGTTATAGCCTGTACAGTTACACACAAAATTTTGAGTAGTGTAGGCATTTTTAGAATCCTGTTAACAATAGCTGCGCAAAGCATCGGTCTAGCCATCAAGTTTCTACCTTTCTTAGATTTTTTTTACTCTGCATGCATTTTAAATTTTTGTTTTCTTAAAACATTATTTGGTTGTACTTAGCTTTCACGACGACCAAATGTAAATAAAACTTTTATATAAGATGGCATAAACGATGTGATATAAAAAAACGAAATGATATAGCAGTGGACGAAAGTCATCCAAAATATCATTAAAAAAACAAAACAAAAAAAGAAGACAATTTTAAAGCGTATAAAACAGTAGTTAGAGAAGAGTATAATATATAAAAAAAATTATAAAACGTCTAAGAAAGACATAAAAACACAAGCAATATGAATTCTTCTTTTTCTGTGGTTTTTTAATCTCTTCAGAAAAGACAGTCAACATTCATTTTGGTTAAAAATGACAACATTTGCAGAGGTTGAGCAATATTTAAGTAATATTTACTCACACAGTTTATTTGTTGCCTTTGCTCAGGCGCCCAAGTAATAAACTGTTATAGGAATATTTCTGAGTATCCTAGAAATGCTACGAATTATGTGATGGTTAAAGTTTGTGCACTTAAAACACACAAGTTTCTGAGGAATGAAGGAAAGAAACAATTTTAAGTAAAAGGGTTTGTAGAGAGTGGACGATATTTAGGCGACTTTTGCTCACACGGTTCTTTATTTTTTGTTTTTGCTTACATGCCAAATTCATGAACTAATATAGAAATACTTCTCTGTTTTCTCAAAATATTACAAATGGTGTGATGATTAGAGCTAGTGCAGTTAGAACATATAAGAGTTTCAGGAATGTTTAGGCATTTTTTGGCATAATAGTCGCACAAAGCATCGGCTTAGTCATCAACCTTTAGCTTTTATGTGGTTCTTTAACTCTGCATGCATTTTAAAGTATTTTTGTCCAATAAAATTTCTTCTCAGTAGTTAGCTTGTGCGTCGGCTAAATGCAATTAAATTTTTTAAGCAATTGCTTGCGAGTTTAAGAAAGAAAGACTTTTGCGATCTCAATTGTTCTTTATTGTTACCACTTTTCTAGCTTTTGTTTAATGATTTAGGTTTTAGATTCTTTGTCCGACTTTCTTACGATGTTCTTCTTTTTGGTTCTTTACATTTTCTTATATTTTTTTTTACTATCATATATAGAGAGATGTCTTTTTTGACCACTTGCAATTTAATGGTTTTTTCTTGGTGTTTTTGGTTTTAATGTATTTCTTCCGGCTAGGACAACGATCTTTTTTTGTGTGTTAGTTCTATCCTTTTTTTGTTCTTGCTTCTTTCGATAATTTTAGTTACCTGTTACTATGGACAAGTTGTCAAAGAACGTAATCTTTTGGGGTTTTGACTGAGATAATGAGACAGCATTGAGCCGATTTAGTGGCACTCTCCATGCTCATTTGGTTTCTACAATACTTATTTTTTTTATGTAGAACTTGAACGACATTTAAAAGACTTTTACTTGCACGGTTCTTTTTTTGTTGTCTTTACTCAGGCGCCAAATTAATTAACTGTTATAAGAATACTTCTGAATTATCTCAAAATATTACAAATTATGTGATAATTTAATTTTGTACAGTCGAGAAATGCTTAAGCCTTTTTCTAATCTTGTTTTTTGGCACAGTAGCCGCGCAAAGCATCGACACAGAGATCAAATTTGTAGCTTTTATCTGGTAATACAAATATGGTTTTTGTGTCTTAAGCTTTTCTTGTTGAGTCAATATAATTTCTTAGTGGTAAGCAGCAGTCTTAGAATCTGCCTTTGCTCACTTTTTCTAACACTAGTTCTATGCTCTAGTAATTTTCTTAAAGGCGCTTTCTATTTTAACATTTAACTTTCGTGGTTTCAGTTTTTGTTTTTTTGCGACTGTGTAAAAAGACTGTAATTTGGCCAATAACATGACAAATAGTTATCGGTGATGATTTACAGTTGTTTGGGGTGTTGAGACTTACGTTTTTCTTCTCGAAATGTTAATTTCTATGTTTTCGAAAAGTTTATATATTGTCTGAATAAAAATAGAAACAAAAACGAACGCAACAAGAAACTTGTTGAGTCAATAAGCAAACTCCATAAACCTTACCATTCTAAATAACAGCAAAGAACCAATTGCATCCTAGTTTTACCTTGATTGTAAACTTTTTGATAACGATTTCAGTAGCGTTTCTAATTTCTTTTGAAAATCAAAAAGATGCCAGTCGAAAATAGTTTTGACTAAAAATGGATACGTCAAGGTTTGTAGAGCTTAAACGATATTTAAGTGACTTTAATTTCTTTATTAGTTGTCTTTGCTCAGGCGCCAAAATAATTATTTGTTATAGGAATACTTCTAATTTTTCTTGAAATATTATAAATTATGTGATATTTAAAGTTTGTGTAGTTAAAATAGACAAGAATTTAGGGTATGTTTGGACATTTTTCGAATCAAATTTTTTAGCCGCGGACAGCATTGATATAGTGATCAAACTTTCGGCTCTTTTTTATGTGTATTTTTGTGTTGCTCTATCGATCCAATAAACATTGTTCGTTGTGGTGCAACAGTTCAGTCAACCAGATCGCGTTTTTATTACATAATTTTTACGTTATTAGAGTATCTTCGTAACGTACTTCTTCGTTTTCAATTTGGCGTCAGCATCTTAAGTATACCGTTGTCTTTTAGAACATATCTTTATTTTTTTATTGGTCGTTTACATTTCTATTGATTCCAAAAACATGGTGTTCTAAAATTGATGTCTACTGTATTCATACCTTAATTTTGATTGTTGGAATAAATAAAAATATTTCTTTTTGTTATTTGCGTTGCATTGCTAAAGTAAACTTTTTGATACCGATTTCAGTAGCGTTTCTAATTTTTTTCGGAAATCGAAAAGTTGCCAGTCGGTCAGATGACAGTCGAAAACAATTTTGACTAAAAATTAATACGTCAAGGTTTGTAGAGCTTCAACGACATTTAAGTGACTTTTATTTTTTTTTATTTGTTGTCTTTGCTCAGGCGCCAAAACAATTAATTGTTATAGGAATACTTCTGATTTTTCTCAAAATATTAAAAATTATGTAATAGTTAAAGTTTGTGTAGTTAGAACAGACAAAAATTTGGGGTATGTTTGGACATTTTTTGAATCATATTTTTTGGCACAATAGCCGCGCAAATCATCGATATAGTGATCAAACTTTTGGCTCTTTTTTATGTGTATTTTTGTGTTGCTCTATCGATCCAATAAACATTGTTCGTTGTGGTGCACTCAACCAGGTCTGGTTTTTATTACATAATTTTTACGTTATTCGAGTATCTTTGTAACGTACTCCATCGCTTTGAGCTTGGCGTCAGCATCTTACCTATACTGTTGCCCTTTTTAGAGCATATCTGTAGATTTTTATTGGTCGTTTACATTTCTATTGTTTCCAAAAAAAGATTGTGTTCTAAAATTGATGTCTACTGTACTCATACCTTAATTTTGATTGTTGGAATAAATAAAAATATTTTTTTTTGTTATTTGCGTTGCATCGCTCAAGCAAACTTTTTGATAATGATTTCAATAGCGTTTCTGATTTCTTTCGGAAATCGAAAAGTTGCCAGTCGGTCAGATGACAGTCCAAAGCAATTTTGATTAAAAATGAATACGTCAAGGTTTGTAGAGTTTGAACAACATTTAAGTGACTTTTATTTTTTTATTAGTTGTCTTTACTCAGGCGCCAAAACAATTATTTGTTATAGGAATACTTCTAATTTTTCTCGAAATATTATAAATTATGTGATAGTTAAAGTTTGTGTAGTTAAAATAGACAAGAATTTAGGGTATGTTTGGACATTTTTCGAATCAAATTTTTTAGCCGCGGACAGCATCGATATAGTGATCAAACTTTCGGCTCTTTTTTATGTGTATTTTTGTGTTGCTCTATCGATCCAATAAACATTGTTTGTTGTGGTGTCTCAGTCAACTAGATCGCGTTTTTATTACATCATTTTTCCGTTATTAGAGTATTTTTGTAGCGTACTTCATCGGTGTCAACTTGACGTCAGCATCTTATTTTATCATAAAATTTTTAGTTTTTATTTTTTTTACTTTTATTTTCCAGTATAATTTCTTAGCAGTTTGGGTAGTTTTAAATAGAACTTTTAGGTGATTGTTTGCAAGTTTAAAAAATAAAGTCGATTTTATTCGTCCCCGGTACTTGTTTTTGTTTATTGAGGTTTTAGGTTCTAGAGTTTTTGTCAGCTTTTTTTTCATGATCTTTTGGTCTTTCTACTTTTTTTGAGTATCTGCCCTGGGTTGATAAAAACTTGATTTTGATCGTTTTTCTCGTTTCTTCTTTCTTCTGATGGCTTAAACTAAAATGGTTTGGTTTGTTTTAAATTGCACATTTCTCAAATATATTTGGTATTACCCATCAATTCACTCGGAAAGTTGTCCCACTCGTTCGTTTCCTACTTCTTTCGGAAATCAAAAAGTCTATCAAAGGACTCATTTTGTTATGCATAACAAATTTAGCGGTTATTTTTATCACTTTAGAAATGACAAGCAATAACAATTTTGGCTGAAATGGTTTGTAGAGCTTGTACGATATTTAAATGACTTTTACTCACACGGTTCTTAATTTTTCGTCTTTGCTCAGGCGCCAAAGTAGTCAACCGCTATAGAAATACTTCTGAGTTTTTTCAAAATATTAGAAATGATGCGATGGTTAAAGGTTGTGCAGTTAGAGCAAACAAGATTATAAGGAACGTTTTGTCATTTTTTGAATCATGTTTTTCGACACAATAGACGCCTATAGTATCATCAAATAGTGCTGAAGAATCAACGATGAAAGTTCACAGATTCATCCTACCAAAAACCTTAAAAAAAACTAGTAAACCAGGATGACATAACATAAGTACAACATTTTTCTATTGTTTTTTTTTAAACCTGTCCAATTTCAGGCAGCTTCTTCAGAGTGTTTTCTGATCACCGTTGTTGTCGCCTCAGTTTTTATGTGTGTTTCTGTGTCGCTCTATCGTTATGCTGTAATGGTTTCAGTCAACCAGATCGCGTTTTTATTACATTATTTTTACGTTTTTAGAGTATCTTTGTAACAAACTCAACCTTTCCTTTTCCAACCTGGGCATCCATGTCTCTATAGAATGATGTTAATTTCGTCCTTCTTTGTGTGTTTGAGAGCAGTTTGAAGCTGTTTGTAGAACTCTTTCATCTCTGCTTCATTGCTATCAGACGTTGGTGCGTATGTCTGTATAATGTTAGATCAAATGGTTTTGCTTTGATCTTGATTAATGCAACTCTACTTAAAATAGGGATGAAGCTTTCACGGTTACATTGGTTTGCTTATTAAGAATTATTGCTACTACGTTTTTGTTTCTAGTAGTATCATCTTCGGAGAAATATACATATATAGTGTTTGTCTATGGTGCGGTGACATGAATTTGGTCATCTTGTCTCACTGCATTCTAGTATATCGATTTGGAGTCGTTTCGCCTTTTTCACTTATCTGCGGTTTTTCTAGCTTGGTACATGGTTTCTACTTGTTCTCTTTTCGTGGTTTATTTTGAAGATTTCTTTGGAACACCGGGGGATTCTTAGCACACTCTCCCTATTTAAGGGGTGCCCGGGATCGAGTGCCTTTATTTGGTTTTGTGTATTCATTATGATGTCTTGGGGAAGGTAATTTCCCGTTTTTTTCCTGGCTATACTTTCGGTCGCTCATACTTCGAGTATTATTCGTTGTGGTGTAACGGGCTAAGTCAATCAGATTGTGCTTTTATTACATTATGTTTCCGTTATTTTTACAACGTACTTCATTTTTACGTTCCGTTTCGGGTCACGTCAGTTTGATCGGTGTCATCTTGACGCAGGAAGCTTATCTCAGTCTCAGTCTTTTTTGTTTATTTTCAAAAAAAAATTTTTGCTTTAAAATTAGTGTGGCTTGATGAGAACTTGTCCATTGCAGAGGTCAAGTGTCAGTAGGACCTATCCCTTAATTTTCATTGTTGAAATTAACAGAAACATTGTATTTCAATATTTGCATGGCATACAACTTCAAAAATAAAATCGCTTAGTTTGTTTTAACTTGTTCAGTTCTCAAATATATTTGGTAATATCCATCAATTTAGTTCGGAAGTTGTCGCACTCGTTTACTAAGCGCATTGCTCAAGTTAATTTTTTAACAGTAGAAAGATGTCAATTTTGTTTAAAAACAACAATGTTAAAGATTGTAGAGCTTGAATGACGTTTAAGTGACTTTTATTTACACTCTTCTTTATTTGTTGTCTCTGCTCAGGCGCCAAATTAATTAACTGTTATAGGAATATTTATGAGTTTGCTCAAATGCTTGAACATTTTTTGAATCGTAAGTCTTAGAATTTCCTTTTGTTCACTTTTTGGGGTAAAAAGATTGTAATTTGGCTAATAACATGTCAGAAAGTTACGTTACGGTTACGTTTATTTAACGTCATTGGTCATTTACGGTAGCTAGGGATGTTCAAACTTGCGTTTTTTCCCGGAATGTGAATTTTATATCTATGTTCTCGGTTAACTTCGTTCTTTGTATTTTCTAAAGGCGTTTGCACAATTCTTGGGTAATAATGAGAAATTCTAATTCCTTCCGTGAATGTAAAAAAACCTAAGCGGAGTAAAAAATACAAAAATCGTATTATGCAAATTACATGAAAAAAGAGTGTCTCCGTGTTTTGATCGAACGTACAAAACGACGCAATGAAATTTCATTTCCCGATTAAAACGCCGGAATGAAAAGTTAATGCGAGACTTCAAAAAAACTTTATAATAACCACCGTGCGACTAATAAAGGCTTTGCATGTCGAGGAACTCGTTAAATGTCTTTATTTTTACATTTAAAAATCTTAATCCATGCACGCCATCATCAATATCCGTTTTTATACGAATATTGCCTTTTTGTATTCGTAGTCTCGCAAGGCTCTGTTGCGCGCTTATGTGCAATAAAAAGTTTTACTTAAAGAGAAACAACCACCGGGGACAAGTAAAAGTATAAAAAGCAAAGACGAAGAAAGCTCTTAATTAAATGTAAACGATTTTGTTAAAAAAGGAAAGTCAATTCGGTTGCTTTTTAAAGGCGTCCGCGGTGGTAACGGCGTTGTTCTCTTGTTGGTGTAAGGTCGGAAATGTTTTGCTGTTCTTTTTTAGAACTCGAGTTTCACAACTTCATGTTGTAGTTATCTATTTGTTCAACGACGACCGATGAATGAACTGTTTTGATGCCTTTATTGCTACTATTACAAACAAAAGGACTCCAATAAACATTCCGACACGAATAAGTCCATCTTTGTTGCATTACTGAAACTTGTTTCTCTTTTTTTTATTATAATTCAACTCGATATTGATTTTTTACTGACCCCATTTTAGTTCTTTTTCCATTTTGTCTTTTTAAACGTTTTAAATATCCACTACTGGATTCCTCGCGTTTGTGGGTTAGGGTAATACGGTGCATCAAAAAAAAAATTTTTTTTTTAATTTTTGCACGACGCACGCTCGTGCGCCGTGCCGACGTTAATATTTTTGTATTGATGCATTTTATTCTGGGAATAAATTTAACCTTGTCGCATGCAGTTCAAGGCACGAAAATTTGCAGCACGCCAACAAATTCCGACTTGCATCAAAATCTACTTCGAGATCATTGACCGTCTAAAACCGTCTCGAGTACTGTCATCTACGTGAATCAGAATGATATTTATAGATTAGGTATTTTATCTTTCGTTTGACTAAAGGGCCGCATTTGTTGCATATAAATTTGGACAACTTCGAGGTAATAATTGAAAATTTGAAAAAGAAAACCAAATTGTGCGTCATCTGTTGAGGAATAGTTAAAGAGGAGATGGCAGTTTTCGGTACATTTATATTATTTCGGTTTTCGCAGCATCGTTTTTGTTTTCATTTGTTTTTTACGATCACTGTAATTTTTGAAATTGTTTATAAGTAGGCGATGTAAGTCTAAAACAAGAGAACCTAATCTAAAAATTACAAAAAGATGCCAACGACTACTAGAGATGAAAAAAGATACTGGTTAAGACTTAACAAACATTAATATATACAAGAACTGAGAATCTTTTAATAGAAAGCAAAAGAACTAAGAGCTGAATAAAAATTATTTAAGTCTCAACTTTAACGTTTCTTTACTTTTGTTTTGACTTCTGAAAAGCCTGTGATATAGGCAATTATCCGTGCACGTGTGTTGGTGGTTGAGGACAGTTATTTTGTGTGTTTGTAAAATTAGCTGTTGCCTACATTTTGTAAACTTGCGTTTGTTGTTGCGTTTGTAGTGTAAATTGCGTTAGTTGTTTCAAGCACCACTTTCGTGCATTTCGTGTTTGTGTTTAATAGTATTTTGTACCGATTGTCATCGCAACCTTGTTCATTGTTCGTTTCGTTCATTTATCATTATGGCTTATTATAGAAAAGACAAATAAAACATTGTTACGTTTTAACCAAATATTAGCTTTGGCTACAAGTGCTCAAATAGATAGTTCGTTAAAATTTAAGTTTATGGCAGCATTCAAACATACACGAAGTCTGTATAGTGATTTGCAACAGGTTGATGACGACACATTGGAAAGATTTTTGTAATGTCGTTGCACAGGTTATGATGTATTCTGGTCACTAGAAGGTATTCATGCATAGTTGAATACCCAAGTTGAGAGTCGTCCTTCGTCAGCAGCAAGCTCCGTTGAGTCAGAAGACAAATAGTCGTAAAAATGTACAGTTGTGTCGTAATTAAATTCAAAAATGTCATGGTTCTTTGGAAGATTGACCTACTTTTCAAGACTTGTCCATCAGGTTGATACACGACAATAATTCGTTATCAAACATAAAGAAGTTTTAATACCTAATTTCTACCTTGTCAAAAGAACTCTTGACTTAAGTCAAAGCCTTGCCTCTAACGGCAGACAATCACAAAATTGCATTTAAAACATTAGTAAATCGTTACCGTAATAGTCGCGCTATTGCTTCATTCTATTGGGAGAATAGAGCTAACAAATCCAAAGTTAGTCAGCAATCACCCCAAGCACTACGAAATGGAAAATTTAGCAGTCCTCGATTAAATGGATGAAATTGATCGTTGGGATTTTACCTTGTTTAAGATTCTGAATCTCGTCAATGCTTCAGGTTCAAACTTTTGGAATTCCTAGACAATTCCTTAGCGATTAATGTATCGCTTTGGAAACAAATTCGTTTAGTAGTAATAGATTATCAAATTTAGTAAAACCTCTTAGTGGCCTTCAGGATCATTAGAAATTTAGTGGCGACGTGAAAAGACGCAAGCCACGATTGTCGTTTGCTGCCACAACCGTTGCAGTCACGCTGTTTCTATGATAAGGAACAGTCGCATTCCGTTAATCGTACTCTGGTTTCTCTTCAGATTGCGAATAAATCTTTCGCCTTTAGCTAAAGCAAACGGACTTTGATTAATTCATTTTGTGAGCAAATCAAGCGAAGTCGGATTATTAAAGCCGACAAGTAATTTTGTAATTTGTTATAATAGCGTTGTTATTTTGTGTGATAAAGTTGTTCCTTTCGATGGTGTTTTAGATCCTTACCTCCACGAGGTTAAAGGTGGGCAACGACTCACAGGCTATAAGTCCAACCGTTCTGGCAATAAGCTCCTGTGAACGGCTAAAAGGGTATCAGGTAACAGTTTGTTTCTCCAGCCGACACTCCACGAGCGTCGCGCTCAGCCTCTCCTATTCCCTCAGCTTCGTCCGCCATGGAGGCTGAGTCCGCGTCCAGCAAGCGTCGTCGTAAAGACGACGACGATGTCATCCTTTCTGATAAAACCTCCCTAGACAGCATTGAAACTTTCTTCGATGCCGACATCACTCGTCTTACCAAGGTAATCTCTGCTTGCAAGATTACCACTTCTCGTCAATCAGAAATGATTGACATAGTCAGCAGGCTTCAAGCGACTTTCAGGAAATCCTTAATCAACCGTCGTGTCTCGCAGCAAAGTGCTGACATTGCTAATGCCTTAGCTGATGTCCAGTCTCCTATGCTCAAGCGGCCCGAACCAAACTAGTCGAAAAGGTCAAGGTACCTTCCGGCAAATCCGTCGCACCTGTTTCCAGGTCGACAGTAATAATTGTTCTAAAACCCGATAGTCCGCTCAAGACCGCTGACGAAACCAAGACGACCCTCATGAAAGTTTTGGATCCGCAAAGATATGGCCTAAGACTAGACCGTGTGACGAAAACGGGGAAAAGCTCTATCAGACTGGAATCTGAGAAATCAGATTTGACAAAAATTCCTGCGGCCATCCTTGAAGAAGCCGGCCTTGCGATCAAGCTCCAAGGCAAATCGTTTCCGAGACTTTCCATCCTAGACGTTCCTAGAAACTTGTCCCCCGAGCAGGTGAAAGAGGCTTTAGTCTCTCAAAACTTCCACGATGCCTCAGATCAGGTGCTTCATCTGGCAAATGAGCACTTAAAAGTGCTGTTCCGCTTCGGCAATCGAGAAGGGGCTAACTGCAATTGGATACTTGAGGTCCATCCGGAAGTTAGACGATACCTTTTGGCCTCGCGTCGAGTTTATGTTGCCTGGAATGCATGCCGGGTCAATGACCATATCCGGGTCACTCGTTGCTTTAATTGTCAAAAATACGGCCACCACTCGACGAACTGTAAGAGCGACATACAGTGCGGCCATTGTGCTGAAAAGCACGAAACAAAGACGTGCCCAAACCCGGATCGAGACCCGACGTGCGCTAACTGCGTTCGCTTCGGCCATAAAGGAGACGTCGTCAAGCACAAGGCGACCTCTAACACCTGCCCGGCGTATCTAAAACGGCTCGACGCCAAGATCTCAAACACCGATTATGGACTTTGAGGACACTCAATTAACTTTGAGGTTTGCGCAAGTGAATCTTCGCAATTCACGAGTTGCGACTTTCGAAGTGATGAGTTTCTCCTCCGACAACGACATTGACGTATTACTGACCCAAGAGCCATACGTGTTTAGTTCAGGCTCAGGGTACAAGCTCGCTGGTGCGGCTGTACCCTTCAACAGGATTGCCGCATCCTCTTCTATGCGGTATTACTCGGCTATTGTTTTCAATAGCTCGAAGCCCGTCGGAGTAGTAACACTCAGCCATTTAACAAATGACTGCAATGCGGTAACTATGGTTACGGTTGGAAACACCTCCTTTGCGATCGTCGGCGTTTATTGGCCGCCGAGTGAGGATGTTCGTATTCATCTCCAACACTTAGATAAAATTTTGGATGAACTAAGAGGCACTCCTATTATCATAGCAGGTGACTTCAATTCGAAATCGCCGCTTTGGCACTCCCCGGTGACCGACGAGCGAGGACGATGCGTAGAGAACCTCGTGGGTGAACGCGACCTCTGTGTTGTTAACGAACCATATCAACCCTTCACTTTCGCTAGCCATTTAGGCTCAACGAACATCGATGTAACATTAGCTTCCCCTTGTTTAGCCAGGAAAATATCGAACTGGCGAGTTATACCTGAGGTTATAGAAAGTGACCACCGACTGATACGGTTTGAGTTAACCGTCAACGCTCCGAACCTAGTACCTATCCCTAAAAGAATCCTTGACTTCAAACGCATAGATCCCGTTCGCCTGAATAATGCTATCGCTACAGCAATTCCTTTATATCTTCCACGTGGTGCTTTGTGCCACGATCCAAAATCTGTAGACGCTCTCATTGATAAGTTGACCAGGATGATCCTCTACTCTTGCCAAAATGGCTTGAATAGCATACGCTTAAAATCTAGAGCTGGTGTACCGTGGTGGAGTCCTAAGTTAGATAGGCTAAAGCGAGCGGTGCGTTGTTTGCGAAAACACCACCAAAAAGCCCCTGCCGACGTAAAACATCAATGGCTTGCCTCATATAAGGCCGCGCTTCACCGGTACAAACTGGCAGTGAAGACAGCGAAGTATAGCTCATGGCAAAGTTTTGTTGAAAAAAGCCTGGCGACGAGTCCTTGGGGGTTAGTTTACAGGTTATCCTCCCGTAAGTTTCTGTCGATCCAACCGTGCTCCAATGTCAAAGACGGCGACAGATACACTATTTCAGAATTAGACACAATAAAAGTAATAGTTTCCACATTATTCCCGGACGACGATCCCTCGACGGACAATGCCCATCATGCCCAAATAAGATCCCGAACTCTCTTGCTAAGTAATTCCCGACAGGACTGGGTGGTCACTAGCGACGATTTAGCCGCGGTGGCTAGCAAAATTCCTAGAAACAAAGCTCCTGGACTTGACGGAATACATTGCAACGTTTTGCGAACGGTTGTTTTAGATTCTCTCTTATCAACGATCGTTGACCTGTTCAACTCATGTATAAAAATTGGTTATTTTCCTACCAGCTGGAAAGCTGGTAGACTAATCACAATTCTCAAGCCCGGAAAGAAGGATCTCGCCAACCCGAACTCGTACCGCCCGATAACTTTGTTATCCGAACTTGGCAAATTATTCGAAAGGACACTTCTTAAAAAGTTACACGACGACATTCCGCCCAACGTTTTATTCCATCCTAGTCAATATGGCTTCGTTCCTGGCAAAACGACGACTGACGCCGCCCGTCGATTAATGACAATTGCACAATCGAACGTCTCCAAGTACAGACTAGTTATTTTCATAGACATCTCTGGAGCGTTCAACAACGTATGGTGGCCCTCTATAATCGAAGCTCTCGTCGTTAAGAGAGTACCTGCAGATGCTACGCGCATCATTCGTAGTTATTTGTCGAATAGATCGATCACTTATTCTGCGAACGTTTCACGTTCAACTTTCAAGAAACGACTGACGAAGGACTGTCCACAAGGCTCGGTTTTTGGGCCGACTTTGTGGAACTTGGTTGTCAATGATCTCCTGGACAAAGACTTACCAGCAGACTGCGACATTTTCGCTTATGCGGTCGACATAACCGTCACAGTGTCCGCAAATTGTCGACGAGACTTAGAGGAAAAATCTAGCACGTGCCTAAATATTGTGACTAGCTGGGCTGGCAGCAATAAACTAAGTATTTCTGCAGACAAGACTAAGTACATGGTTTTTGGCTCTACACTAAGACGAAATCCTTCACTGCGCCTCCTCGAAACTCCTGTCCGTAGGGTCTTCGAAATTCTAGTACCTCGGACTATTGCTCGACGACAAGCTGAGTTTTGTTAAACATTGCGCTTTCGTGGTTGACAAATGTAAGAGTGTCTTGCACTTGTTCTACAAATACTCACGTTTGAAATGGAACCTTCACAAAAAACATCTTGCGAATATCTTCGACAATGCAGTTATTCCCATGCTCACATATGGTTTAGACATTTGGTACCACAGACTTCGACATTCCCACGTGGTCAGGAAACTGGCCTCATTGCAATCCTTGTTCCTAAGAACTATCCTAGGGGCGTATCGCACCGTTCCCGTAGATACCCTCTGTGTTATTTCTAAACATCCTCCTCTACATCTCCTTTTGCAGGAAATTTAGTGCACCAAAATTCTTCGCAAGGCTGGCTCGTGCAATTTCCTTGACCAGCACGTTTCAAACGACAATTTTCCGTCCTTTTCAGCGGCCAAGCGTCACTTAAAGGTCTTGATCTTGAGTGAATGGCAGCGGCTGTGGGACACTTCCCAAAAAGGGCGTAATGCCTATTCTCTTATCCCGGATATCCTTACCTGGGTCAGAATGCCCCACATCCCTGGACGAGAGGCCGTCCCAATCCTGTCTTCACACGGCGGATTTCGTTGCCATCTAAAGCGCATTATCGTTTTGGATGATGACAGATGTCCATCGTGTGGCGTTTCTGACACTCCGGCGCATCGGATTCTCGCTTGTCGCGAATTCGATGAGGATCGGAGTGCCCTGTCATTCATTGTTATCCCGTATCCCGATTCCCCTCAGGCCATCCTCGAACTGATGCCTGATGTAAACATTTATAGACGTTTTGCAAAGAGAGACCAGAGTTTACAATAAGAATAAGGTTTTATTTTCTAACGAAATTTGCATGGTTTTGTTTACTTTTCTTATAAGTGTGCTACGGCAAAGTAGGTATTTAGTTTTTAATAACATTAATAGCATGTATTTTATTTTAGAGTCATTTATTTCATTATTTTTATTTTGAATAACCCTTTTAGGTTCTTTTTCGCCGTAGCTACTTAACTAATCTGCCTCTCTTAGTTCCTGCTCAAAATTTTCTAAGTCCTTTTCCCACCTACTTGGTTTTATGCCTTAGAAGCGGGGATAAGCCGAAAGGCAGGTGCCTCGCTAAACCGCGTTCTCTCAAAGCACGTACCGTTACCTTAGCCCAACCAACTGAGTCTTAATCAGACTTGTCCTTTAAATGAAACATGTTCTTTTCTTACCTATCTTATTTTGTGGCGAACTTGTACCAAGCAAGTTCGGGTGGTTTGGTGGGTCTACATCCTCCTCCTCCTCCTCCTCCTCCTCCTCCTCCGTTTATCGTTTACTCTGGTTTCTCTTCAATATGCAAATAAATCTTTCACCTTTAGCTAAAGCGAAAGGACTTTGATTATTCATTTTGTGAGCGAATTAAGCGAAGTCGGATAATTGTGTGAATCAGCCTCCTCCAAGCGTCGTCGTGAAAACGACGATGGGGATATCAACCGTCTTACAAAATTAATCTCCGCCAGTAAGATTACGACTTCCCGTCAATCAGAAATTATTGACATTGTTAGCAGGCTTCAAGCGACATTTCGAAAATCTGTTATTTCCCGTCGCGTCTCGCAGCAAACTGCTGACATCGCCAACACCTTGGCTTATGTCCAAACAGCTTTGCAGAACGTGTCAGCCAATCTATCTACAACTGCCATTGCTGCGCCTCCTGCTATCTTATGCCCAAGCGGCACGATCCAAAATTGTTGAGAAGGTCAAGGTACCTTCTGGTAAATCGGTTCCTCCTGTATCTCGTTCGACAGTAGTCATCGTGCCTAAACTTGATTCTCCTCTAAAATCTGCCGACGAAACGAAGACGACTCTAATGAAAGCTCTAGACCCTCAAAAGTATGGCCTCAGACTTGACCGTGAGACCAAGACGGGCAAAAGCTCGATTCTACTTGAATCTGAATAAACCGACCTTACAAAAATTTCTTTGGACATCCTCGACAAAGCCGGTCTTGTGGTTAAACCCCAAGACAAATCACTACCACGCCTATTTTAAATCAACGTTCGTACTAACCTGTCCCCTGAGCAGGTAAAAGAGGCAATAATTTCCTAGAACTTTCATGACGCCTCTGATGAGATGCTTCATCTGGCCAACCAACACTTAAAGGTTTTATTCCGTTTCGGTCCTAGAGACCAACCTAACGGTAATTGGATCATTGAGGTCCAAGCCGATGTTCGACGATACCTTTTGGCATCGCGTCGTGTGTATGTAGGGTGGAATGCGTGTAGGGCCATATCCGAGTTACTCGCTGTTTCAATTGCCAGCAATTCGGCCATCATTCGACGTATTGTCGAGGTACAGTGCGGCCACTGTGCTGAAAAGCATGAAATTAAAGCATGCCCTAACTTGGAAACAGTCCCTACATGCGCTAACTGCGTTCGTTTTGGCCACAAAGGAGACATCGTTAAACACAAAGCCATTTCCAAGATCTGCCCAATCTATCTGAAATCGACGCCTAAATATCCAATACCGATTATGGACTTTGAGGACACTCAATTAATTTTGAGGTTTGCGCAAGTGAATCTTCGCAATTTACGTGTTGCGACTTTCGAAGCAATGGGTTTCTCTAACATTAGAATGTCTTCCGGGTTTGGACCGTGTCATATTTGCAACCGAAGCTGCCAACGTTTCGCCCACTTTCGTAAGGGGCTTCATCAGGGCGTGAGATAAATCGCAAAACTCAAACAAACAATCGAAATCTAACTAAGAACTTCTCAAAAGTGAGGTTATCCACTTGTGAAACAAGCCATAATCTAAACTCTGAAAAGGTAAGAAAGAAAACGATAACTTGAAAAAGCAAACGAAAATCTAACAAAGAACCACTACCGAGTTAGGTAATCAACTTGTGAACAAAGCCAGATTCTAACCTCCGTAGAAGTGACTTAAGAAGAAATAGTCTCCGTATTTAAAGGAAAAGGATCGTCACGGATGGTTAAACTCGACGCTGATTGGGTTACGGTTGCTAGGGGGCGTGTTTTTGATAATTGACTAATAACCGGGAACCAAAGAGGGGATAGTTCGAAACCATTATCGCGATTGAAGTTATTGGGGTGTTTGATGATTTCTATGCTTTCTCGGAATTTCCTGTTGAAAAAGAATGGAGATTTGGCAATCAACGAAACATTATCAAAATCTATCTTGTGACCTGTTTGGTTCTCACTTCAGAACAGGAATCGGTGCTCTCTAAGGGTTTGAATTTTGCGGTTACTCCCAAACGTATTCCTAAAGAAGATATTCTATGTGCTGTTGAGTCTTCTATAAGACATCTTCCTCGCCACATCTCAGATCCCATTCGTATTAACACTGGCAAAATCCTTGAATCATCTAAAATTCCTAAATCCAACATTTCTAAGTCGGAAGAGTCAGCTCTAAAAAGTCTTCGTAAGAACCCTGATATTATTGTTCTTCCAGCCGACAAAGGCAACGCCACTGTAGTTTTGAACCAAATTGATTATGCTACGAAAATCAATTCTATTTTGTCTGAGGAAACTTACGCTCTTCTAACCCATAACCCCACTTCGAGGATTGAACGTGAGGTTAGCCAAATCATCAAATCTTCCAATCTACCTCCTGAAACTAAACGTCGACTTACCCCATCAGATTCTAAACCACCTCGTCTATACGGTCTTCCCAAAATTCACAAACAAAGTATTCCTTTTCGACCTATCGTTAGTACTATCCAATCTCCTACTTATAAGCTAGCCAAGTTCTTGTCCAACATTCTTTGCGAGTTTACAGGTAAAACCTCTTCTCACATCCTCAACTCTCAGCATTTTATTCAACGTCTAGAAACTATAAAACTTGAACCCCAAGATCTTCTCGTGAGCTTTGATGTTACTTCACTTTTTACTAAAGTTCCTATTAAGGATTCGCTTATTATCATCAAACAGATTCTGTCTCAACATGGCAAGGACTTGAGTTTGGTTCCTTTTATTGAAAAGTGTCTATCTTCTACTTACTTCCAATTTGATAACAAGTTTTACGAACAAGTTTCTGGTGCTGCTATGGGTTCTCCTCTATCACCTGTTGTAGCTAACATTTTTATGGAATCCTTTGAAACGGTTGCTTTGGAATCATCAATATTAAAACCTAAAGTGTGGTTTAGATATGTTGACGACACGTTTATTGTTTGGTCTCATGGTCATCTTGAATTGTCTAAGTTTCTTGATCATCTTAACAATCAACACTTAGTTATCAAATTTACTATGGAAATCAAAAGTAATGGTTCTCTTCCATTTCTGGACGTTCTTGTGACTCGTAAGCCCGACGGACTTCTGGGCCATTCTGTTTATCGCAAACCCACCCATACGGACAGATACCTTCATGCTTCGTCTCATCATCATCCTGCACAGAAACGTTCTGTTATTGAATCGTTGGTCCATCGTGCTCTTTCTATTTGTCAACCTGAGAATCTAGACTCAGAACTCCGTCATCTTACTAGAATCTTAGTGAACAATGGTTATGTAAAGCGAGATCTTCATAGAGTTATTAATCGTCGTTTACATCCACGTACTCGATTACCTAAGGACATTTCTACTCCCGAATCCAACCCGAAATTGGCCTTTTTACCCTACATTCACAAGGTTACAGATCAAATAGGGAAACTCCTTCGTAAGAATGGTATTAAACCCATATTCAACTCGACAGGCAAAATCTCTCAGATTCTTCCTTCTCCCAAAGACAAATTTCTTACACTTTTATCTCAAGGTGTATACCAAATTCCTTGTTCTTGTGGTTTAGTCTACATTGGTGAAACCGGTCGTTCCGTCATTACTCGCATTTCAGAACATGATCGTTGTATAAGGAAAAGGTATACTTCCAAGTCTGCGGTCGCTGAACATCATTTTACTACAGGTCACAAGATAGATTTTGATAATGTTTCGTTGATTGCCAAATCTCCATTCTTTTTCAACAGGAAATTCCGAGAAAGCATAGAAATCATCAAACAAGCCAATAACTTCAATCGCGATAATGGTTTCGAACTATCCCCTCTTTGGTTCCCGGTTATTAGTCAATTATCAAAAACACGCCCCTTAGCAACCGTAACCCAATCAGCGTCGAGTTTAACCATCCGTGACGATCCTTTTCCTTTAAATACGGAGACTATTTCTTCTTAAGTCACTTCTACGGAGTTTAGAATCTGGCTTGGTTCACAAGTTGATTACCTAACTCAGTAGTGGTTCTTTGTTAGATTTTCGTTTACTTTTACAGGTTATCGTTTTCTTTCTTACCTTTTCATAGTTTAGGTTATGGCTTGTTTTACAAGTGGATAACCTAACTTTTGAGAAGTTCTTAGTTAGATTTCGATTGTTTGTTTGAGTTTTGCGATTTATCTCACGCCCTGATGAAGCCCCTTACGAAAGTGGGCGAAACGTTGGCAGCTTCGGTTGCAAATATGACACGGTCCAAACCCGGAAGACATTCTAATGTTAGTATAGATTCCGGCCGTGGAAGCCTTCGCTATTACATTAATGGGTTTCTCCTCCGACAACAATATAGACATACTACTGACCCAAGAGTCATACGTGTTTAGTTATCCAATGCTGTTGCACACATTAAGTTAAAACTTGATATCGCAGTCGATTGACGCATAAGGAATTGTATCTCGGAGAAAAGTTTTTGTCGAGACTTCGTTTTTAGCTTTAACGTAGGCTCTCCAAAATTATGATCTTTCCATGAAGATATTTGGTCGATATTAGCCTCTCATCGATCGAGAATACACCGAAACATCTGCCAGGTCGTGCTGACAACTTACCAAAGAAATTACTAAAGAATTCTAAAAACGAATAGTTAAAGCTTACCCTCTCATCAAAGAACTAATAGAAGTTGAGTTTTCGATTTATATCATAATTTTTACGAACGCCGATGATGTTAGAAAATTGAAATTTAAACATCACAAGCACGATTTTAAGTAATTGACGGTTTAACGTTTTGACAGAAAATGAAGTATAACGAAACTCGCTAGAGGGCGTAAAAAGTAGAAATCTAACTTTAGTCTAATGTATATACATGGTATTACATTTTGAAATCTATGCACGTAACAAGTGTTAGACGTCACACCTGTTCCGTCACCTCATCTAGCTCAGATTTTAAAAGAGAGAATAATTTTTCAACATTAAATTAAACATCGTTAAAAGAAATTTGGCTTATTTACACTTAACTGATGCGAACTTCTTTTCATGAATTAACTTTTCCATGTTATTCCATCTGGATTATTCTTAAATGGACGTGGACGGTATTTCTTGATTCTTAGCTGGTAACCTATTTTGCAAGTCTTTGGTCGTGATACTATAAAAGTGGTTCTCGATGTTCAAAACCAACAGTGTTTCAATAGTAAGAGAAAAACCAAGATGTTTAACTATTTTTTTTCCTGGCAATTTTTCTGTAGTTTTCTCACTTAAGATAGCTCGGGGAACACGAATACGAATACGAATGATAATAGCTTTAAATTCTAACACATATCAACACGTGCACAAACAAAAGAAAAATTAATTGACAGCCTGCCAGTAAGTACTGAGGTCCTAGTTATGGAAGCAATTCAATTCGCTTTTTTGTTAACTACCACTAGTTTTCACGTTCAACCACTAAGTAAACGTTTTACTTTTCAAGCAAACCCTGCGCATTATCGTAGTTATTTGTCTTTTTGCCATATGACGATGCTTACGGTATTTCACGCGTCTTTGGCTGGATCACACTTTTTTTCCAGATATGTGTTCCAAATATCACTATGTCATCCGTATACGCCAAAACCCACACTGTTAACCCTCTCATTACTATTTCTCCATTCTGTTGCCCCATCAACTCTTTCTCTAAATTCTCTAAATATACTGCAAATAAACTAAGACTAAGTGGGCACCGGGTGCCCTAATCCTTTATTTGTCAAAATGCCGCACTTAACTTTTCATCTATTTTTAATTTACACTTTGTCTTATTATATATTTCTTCTATATTTATAACTAGTTCTTTATCTGTTTCTTTCTTAATATATTCCATAATTTACTCCTATTTACATTATCAAACGCTGTTTTTATATCCAGAAATAACGCAAAAACTTTCCCTCTCTTCACTTCTAATTCATTGTTTCAATATGTATACATTATCTAACGCCCTTCTCCCTTTTCTAAATCTTGTCTGCCAGTCTGGTAAGATCTTTTTTTCCTCTATTTCTTTTTCTAGTCTTTTTTGCAAAATTGTCATATAAATCTTATATCCCACATTTGCCAAACTTATACCTCTATAGTTTTTGAACTCTCGTCTGTTTCCTCCTTTGTAAACTGGGCATATTACTGCTTCTTTCCAATCATCCGGAAACCTTTCACCAGGCCATATCTTATTTAAAATTTTTCTATTCTGTCTTTCGTTTTCTTTCCTGTATATTTCCATTGTTCTCCATGCGTCTCAACGGTCCCTCCTGCCTTTTCCTTTTTTCATTTTTCTTAATGCTATTTCTTCTTTCTGTATAGCCGTACTGCCCCAGCCTCTTGTTATCCTTTTTATTACGAATTCACCCTTCTCCTCTTTTTCCCCCTGTATAAGACCTTTATCCCATCTTTTGTACTAATTTTCTTTCTTTATTCAAAAAGTTCTATATGTCTCCTTCATTTTCTAACATTTTTATATGTTTTTCCACACTTTTTTCTATATTGTGATCTCAGTCTTTTATATTCTTGAATATTAATTTTTCCTATTTCCCACTTTCGTTTACTTCTTCTTACCTCTTTTCGGGCTTCTCTGCGTTCTTTATTTCACTACCTCTTTTCTCTATACTCTTTTATGTTTTTCTTCTTCTATCTTTTTCTTTCTACTACTTTATTCATTTTATTGATCAGTTCTTTTACTCCTTCGTCTATCTATTATTCCTCCTCTAATTTTATCCTATAAACTTTAATATTTTCATCTGTTCATACAATTTTCTCCCCCCAAACTGTGTCTACATTTTTTATTTCTCTCTTTCAACTTCTTAGTCTTACTTCTAATGGCTGATGGTCAGAATCAACCTCTGCCCCTATTTTAAAACTTTGTATTTCATCCAAAACTTCTTCACTAACCATTAAACTATCTATTATAGATTCTCCCCTCTCACTTATATAATTATATTCTTCTCTATCCCCTTTGTCTATATTCTCGTTGAGTATAGTCCACCCCTTTCCCCTCTAATAGCTCTCTACCTTGTTTGTTTAATGTCTTATCCATCGTTACTCTTTTTATTTTCCCCCATTAACTATCATACTCCTACGTTTTTCAATTCTTGCGTTAAAATCTCCATCCATTATTAATTTTCTTCTTTCCTCTTCAATCAGTAGCTGTTTTAAGTTCTTTATTGTTTGTTTCATTTCATGACCGTACGCTGTTATTACTGTATATCTACTCTCATCTTGGCTTAATATTTTATTTACTACTATTCTTTGCTCTTGCTTTTTATTCTCTTCTTCTTCTACTACCCATTCTTCTCTTACTCCTGATATTATACCCCCTTGCGCTTTTCCTTTTTTTCTTTTCATGTCGCGAACTGTACATTCCATCTATATCCCTCTGGTAAGTTTACTTTCCACCTTTCCCAATCTTTTTCCTCCAGCCACGTTTCTACTAAACCCACAAGGTTAAACTCTTCTATATAATTTCAAAATTCAGCTACTTTATTTTTAACCCCTGCAACTTTCCAAAAAACTAAACCTATTTCTTTCGTTTTTTTTGTTTTCCTTGATCTTTGTCTGGTAGTCTCTTATTTTTATCTTTTACCCCCCCTGATTTCTAGTTTTTGGGTTCTTTCTTTCTAATTTAATTTCTTTTACGTTCCAGTGCATTACCTCTCCCTCAACCCATAATTTTATAACCCTATTTTTGTTCTTTTTCCTTCTTCTTTTAGTCTTCTTCCTTCCATCCTTATATTTTTTTATACCTTTATTTCTAATGGGGTCATATCTTCATCTGTAAATATTTTTGTTCATCTTAGCCTTCTTTTTTTTCTTTAATATTTATAGCTTATCTTCTACGGAATTAAATTTTACCAGTATTAACCCCCTCGCTATTTTAATTGCGTCTTTTATACCTTTTTCCAATCCACTTGCTTTTTACGTTCTTCTCTTTCCTCTTGACGGTCCATCTCTTTTATAACCAAGTTCTTTCTTCTCTTTTCTCTTTCCATTACTTCCACTCTTCTTTCCAAATTTTCTAATTTCTCCTCCATGCTCTTATTTTTTTTCCCACATATCCATATCTCCCTTCGCTCTTTTCTTTCTTTTCTTAACTTTTCCGTGATCTTTTCCAGATTAACTACTAATATATTGTTCTCTTCTCTCATCAGCTTTATTTCTCTAATCATTTCTTTACACATCTCCATTACTCCCTGTTCCCCTTTATCACTCTTCTCCTTTCTCGGGCTTCTTTTTGTTCGCTTACTCCTTGCACAATTTCTTGTCGTTTGTTTTTCCTTTCCGATCCTGTGGATTCGGATTCTGACATGGTTCCTTCTAATTATGTTTAATTAAAACCCGCCACTAATATTAAAAAAAGATTATAAATAAAATAATAGTATGGAATTTACTATTAACATTATTCTCCAAGTTGCAATAACATGGTCCTTTCAGCGCGTCGAATCATTTGATTTTTGTATGCTATTTTTCAAAATCTACGTATCGGAAAAATCATTTTTTATTTTGCTAAATACAACAAAACAAGCTAAATGAACAACGCCAAAAAATCCAAAACTTCTAAGGCAGAAGTTTTTGCGCATCCTCGGCGTTACTATTTTTTCCTGGCGTGTAAGGTGGGTAAGACTTCTTTTCTTTGTTCTTAAGACACCTACAAACGCCGACCACGCAGCAGGCTAAACACGCGATTGTTGCAGCAATTACAACTATGGCAATAACTAAAAGACAAAAATTAATTAGCGTTCTTAACCGTATAAAATTACTTACTAATAAACAATGGAAGTCCTAAAGTACTCAACAAACCTGCAATTAAAATCT
This sequence comes from Aquatica leii, assembly GCA_035610365.1. Classification (NCBI taxonomy): domain Eukaryota; kingdom Metazoa; phylum Arthropoda; class Insecta; order Coleoptera; family Lampyridae; genus Aquatica; species Aquatica leii. Next base: position 16,542,177 of record CM069438.1, read on the forward strand.
AAAGTACTTTCTGAACATCGTCAATGAAACGCACTTACTGCTGATTAAGGTCGCTGGGCTTAAAGCGCTAACAGTGTCTGAGGCGGTGTCTGTGACATCGCCTACTATTCCTCCAGTTCCGGTAAAAGTAGCTGAAACAAATTTTGAATTTTTGTGGGTTTTACGTGTAAGTACTAACTGTTAAGAACGTTGACTGCTAGATCTCCTACCGGTTTTACGACTTTTCCAACAACGTGCCCAGTCACTGCGTTTTAGACATGCATAAACACTACAAAATCAACTCATTACTTACTATTCAGCAAATCGACGGTTTTATCAAGACCGAGACCAACGAGAGACGATACTGGATCGACGACGTTTTTCAAAACGGAACCAGTACCACCAATAGTGTCTGAAAATGGTTATATCAAACTGTGCGCTAGAAACGTCGTACTTACTATTGAGAAAATTCACTCCTTGTTTCACGCCTTCGACCACTAAAACACAAAAATCAATAGCATTTTTTTACCAAAAAGCTGGTACTTACTTGTACCCGGTAGATTTACTATTTGATCTTGTAAAATGTCAAAACCTTTATCTACAACATCCTCTGCAAAAAGAAAGATACTTGGTGCAAAATTACAAAATGTTTTTACCGTCAACTAATGGCAGAACCTTAACAGCAGTTTTGACAATGTTTAAAGGATTTCCAGTTTTAATGCCTAAAAAAAAGATGTTTTAGAGCAGATGCGTCGCAGCATTTCCAAATACCGTTTACTAAATTCTCGGGTAGATCGACCACGTTATCGACGGTTTTCACCAGAGTGTCTTGTAACACTGAAAAATCGGGTTAGAGAAAAAAGGTACCGGGAGCAAGTTTTTACCGTTAAGAATGGGAATATCCTTAAAACCGGTGCGTACGAAGTTCATAAACCCAGTCTTTGCTGAAAGTATGAAATCCAAAAACTTTGAAAAACGTTTTTGTTTAAGGTTTTGTGTTACCTGTGGTGGTGGCGATTGGAGCTTCGGTTGTAGGTTCTAATCTTAGCGTTTCGTTTGCTTTAAAAAAATTTGTTAGATTAGAAAGTTTTAAATTAGAAGGAAATTACCAGCGGTTAATAGTTCCGAAACTATGATATCGATGGGGTTTATTGGAAAGTCAAAGTTTGGAATTTCGCTTATAGGTATCACTTTCGGTGGTTTTTCTTTACAAAAACAGTGTTAGAAGTGTTTGCAAAAATGTGTTTTTTTTACCTGTGGTTGTTGGTGTTGAAATCTTTGACGTTGGTGGTGGTATAGTAGATTTTTCTAATTAAAAAAAAAAAGAAAATTTGGTTTTAGGTTTCTGATACTTACTTTTGCCAAACCACCATCTTTTCGCAACGTTGTGATCTAAAAATTATTGTCAGTGTGTTTTTTTTTTTAAATTATTTTCATACCTGGGACAACCCAAACTACGCTCAATAAAATTACAATTGTTTTTAGCACGAACATTATTATTAACTATCTATTATCATAGTCTCGATTGGTTGTAAGAGTTGTGAGTAAATAATATCTCAATTATTGCTTAATCAAAATGTGGTTAATTTTCTAATAAATTTAATTATTTTTTTACTCTCGTCGATTGATTAACGTGCATTTCCGCACGACTATTTTTTTTTAATCTTAAAATTGGCTTTTATTAGCGATAACAATTCCATTAATAATAAGATATGCGAATAGATGATCAACTCTAAGGTTTGTTGCACTCAAATATCAAAGAAGTCTGTTTGCGCCATAGAAAATAAATTGATAATTTGAAATGCCTACAAAAAAACTTTTGTGGCAGAACAGCGCGCGAAAAGCTCACGAATACGGGAAAACACATTAAGAAAATACCTTAAGCAAAAATAGGATCAAACCATAGATTAGCAGTAGCAAATGTGTTGATAAATGAAGTGAAAATAAACAAAGATAATGATTAAAACAAAATTAAAATATATAAACTAAAAGATGAAGAAACAAGAAAAGCATACCAAATAGAGACACATATAATTGACTAAAATAGATAAAAAAGACGAGAAAATAATGGAATTAAACTCAAAGATAGGAAAAGCTAAAACAAATTTTATATTTGATAAAATAGCACAACTCTAAAATTTAATTGTCTTTATCTCTATTTCTTACTTTCTGACTTCGGCCGACGCACGAGAGGGTTGGGGTGGGCCGCGAGGTCTGCATGGAGTGAAGCTGCGAACCGACAGACGAACTCTGCGATTATCGAGATGTCGAGTTCTTGGTGGAGCCAGTCTGTTGGTAAGAACCATGGGGCGTCTGCGATCATTCTGAGCATCTTATTTTAGAAGAACTAGTTCCTGCTGGTGTTGGTTTTGGCAACGAAGAATCACACTTGGGCTGCGTAGGTCATGGAAGAGCGGATGAGGAGCTTGTTGTCGACGTTGAGGCGGCTGTTGTGGCACGTGCCATTTGAAGATTTCTCTTGGCTTGTGCGGTTGAGCGGGATGTTGCCAAGACGGCGGTGTCGTCGGCGTAGAAGGTGTAGGGAAGTCCATCGATTTTTGGACTTCTGCTGTGAAGATGTTATGTAGAACTGACGATAGCGTAGATCCTTAAAAGACGCCGGCTTCTATATGGCGATAAAAAGTTTGATCTCAAACGAGCGTCGATTAGGGAAGGATCCAATAAGCTTAACCATTGAGTGGTTGATGCCCAGACGATGCATTCTTCAATTACCAAATAAATCTTGATTTTCTAAATTGTGAGCAACTGCAATTTCTGGTATTAAGACCAGGCGATTTTATTAAATTGTTAATTATTATATATGCTTTGATTTTCTATAGTGTAAATTCCTCTACACGGAAAGCTTTAGAACTCTACCTTCACGTGCTTAAAAGTGGGCAACGAAGCTCTGGTTATAAGTCCTATACGGCAATAATATCCTGTTGCACGGCACCTTCTCACAGCAACATTCATATATTTCTGAAGCTCCTAGGGGCGTACAAACTGCTTTAAAGACGGTGCCTGACAAGTTGTCACCACCAACCATCCAACAAATCACAACCAGTCCTGTTTCTTACGCTCAAGTAGCTCAATCTAGCAGAGTAACAGACAGAGTGAAGGTACTTTTTGGCAAATCCATCTCTCCAGTCCCAAGATTCACAGTTGTGATAGTTTCCAAGTCCGAGTCTAACATGAAGACGTCAGACGAGACCAAAACAATGCTCATGACAGTGCTTATTCCTACCACACTCGGTCTAAGATTAGACCGAGTAACGAAAATGGGACGAAACTCCGTTCGCTTGGAGTCCGAAAATACAGACTTTCCTAAGATCCCAGAGGAGATCCTCGACAAAGTCGGCCTTGTAATCAGACTGCAAGGCAAAATCCTTCCTAGGATTTCTATGACGGACCTTTCTATCAACCTCTTCCCCGTAAAGGAGGCGATCCTTGAAGAAAACTTCGATGTCGCCACTAATGAAATAACGCAACATTCCAGAGAATACCTGAAGGTGCTATTCAAATTCGGGTTCAGAGATAGATCCAATTGCAATTGAATAATTGAACTAACTCCGGAGGTAAGAAAGTACTTCATGGCCAGTCGTCGTGTTTACGTTGCATGGAACTCATGCAGGGTCAATCAGGTGAATGTAAAAGCGAAATGCAATGCAGTATTTGTGCTGAAAAGCACGAAACTAAAGATTGCCCAATCACCGCACGAGACCCTGCATGTGCAAACTGTGTCAGCTATGGCCATAAAGACAAGGTGGTAACAACACAAAGGTGTTCCAATAACTGCCCGGCGTACTTAAAGAAGCTTGACGCCAAGATTACTAGCACCGATTATGGTTAGTGAAGACGCTCCTCTGACTCTTGACTTTTAGTGACCCAAGAGACATCGCTCGCTGGGTTGACCTTGCCCTTTCAACAGGATCACCGCATTCAAGCCACGAAGCGAGGATGTTCGCATTTATCTACAACATCTAGACAGAATTTTAAACAAACTAAGAGGCGTCCCAATTATTATAGCAAGTGACTTTAATTCTAAATCGCCGCTTTGGTATTCTTTGCTTACTGACGAACGAGGCAGAAGCGTAAAGAATCTCGTGGGTGAACGTGACCTATGTGTTGTAAATGACCCCAACCAACCTTTCACCTTTGCGAGTCACCAAGGTTCTTCAAACATTGATGTCACTCTAGCATCGCAAGGAAAATTTCTAACTGGGAAGTCATCCCTGAGGTGATTGAAAGTGACCACCGACTTATACGTTTTGATTTAACCGTCAAAAATCCTCGACCGGTTCCAATCCCTAAGCGTATCCGAGATGTAAAACACATAGATTCTGTCAAGCTGAACAAAGAGGTCAGCGCCCTTCTTCCTACTTATCTTCCACGTGGAGCTAAGTTCGCTCTAATTCTAGAACTGGTGTACCGTAGTGGAGTCCAAAGCTAAATAAGTTAAAACGAGTCGTACGTTGCTTAAGAAAGCAAAAACAAAAAGCCTCAGCAGAGCTAAAAGCTCAATAGCTTAATTTGTATAAGGTCGCGCTTCACTGGTACATAGTGGCAGTAAAGAATGAAAAATTTAGCTCATGGCAAAGGATGGTTGAGACAAGGCAGCGAGTCCGTTAGGATTAATTTATAGAATTTTCTTACAAAACTTTCTTGGCTATCTAACCATGCTCTAACGTCCGTGACGGTGACAAATTCACTCTCACAGAGCAAGACACAATTAAGTCAACTGTTAGTTTCCGTTTCCCAGACAACGATCCGATGAACGACGATCCTTACCAAGCATGTACCATGGAGTACACTGTAACGTTCTCAGAACAGTCGTACAAGATTCCCTTTCTTCTACGTTTATTGACCTATTTAATCCTTGTGTTCAATGCGGGTATTTTCCAAACAGATCAAAAACTGGTAGCCTAATCACGATTCTCAAGTCTGGTAAGAGGGATCTCGCCAGTCCTGATTCGTACCGTCCGATAACACTACTCTCAAAACTAGGTAAACTTTTCGCACGTGTATTGTTAAAGAAACTACATGACAGTATTCCTCCACAACGACTATTCCATCCTAGTCAATACGGCTTTGTTCCTGGAAAATCGACGACAGACGCCATTCGTAAACGAACGTCTCTAAGTATAGACTCTCCATTTTTATAGACATTTCCGGAGGGTTCAATAATTTATGGTGGCCATCAATAATTGAAGCTCTCGTCGTCAAAAAAGCACCTGCAGACGCAGTGCGCGTCATTCGTAGTTATTTATCAAATCGCTCGATCACTTATTTTACGAAGGTTTCTGGCTGTTCTTATACAAAACGACTGACAAAAGGTTGCCCTCAAGGCTCGGTTTTCGCGGCGACCTTGTGGAACCTTCTTTTTGATTCCTAACTTGAACAAGGCTTACCTGATAACTACTCGTCTTGGCGGTTTAGGGATACCCGCCTTCGTAACTCAGGTGCCTTCCATATTGTTTAGGAGACTAAACAATATGTTAATAAACGCCGATCCCATCACTACCGCGGTCCTGGCTATGGTGTTAGGCAAAAACTAGACCGCTGGTCGGTGAAAGGCGGAGGCACCACCCGATATCAGATAAGGCGAGCCTGGAGCAATAAGCTGGAAAGTTCGTACTCCGGTCATGGTTTAATACAGGGCAGTAGCCTTGCACATTCGGGTCGCTGAATCGACGAACCCTCCTCCTTTTGGAGTGGCGCGGATTTCGTAAAAGCGATCCAGTATTGAGGGGAAATCTTCTACCTACTCGAGGGATACCATTCAATCCTCCCCCGTACCGGTAGTGTCGAGCTGGCTCAGGCGGACGGAGTCACTAAGCCATGTGCTCCAAGCCTGCCCAGCAACACACTGGCCGAGGATCCGTCGTCACGATAGGATCTGCGTGAGGCTCAGGCAACTGGCCGAGCGTAAGAGGTGGCAGGTAGAAGAAGAGGAGGAGGAGGATGTGGACCCACCAAACCACCCGAACTTGCTTGGTACAAGTTCGCCACAAAATAGAATAGCTAAGAAAAGAACATGTTTCATTTAAAGGACAAGTCTGATTAAGACTCGGTTGGATGGGCTAAGGTAACGGTACGTGCTTTGAGAGCACGCGGTTCAGCGAAGCACCTGCCTTTCGGCTTGTCTCTGCTTCTAAGACATAAAATCAAGTAGGTGGGAAAAGGACTTAGAAAATTTCGAGCAGGAACTAAGAGAGGCAGATTAGTTAAGTAGCTACGGCGAAAAAGAAACTAAAAGGGTTATTTAAAATAAAAATACTGAAATAAATGACTCTAAAATAAAATACATGCTATTAATGTTAATAAAAACTCAATACCTACTTTGCCGTAGCGTACTTATAAGAAAATAAACAAAACCATGCAAATTTCGTTAAGAAAATAAAACCTTATTCTTATTGTAAACTCTGGTCTCTCTTTGCAAAACGTCTATAAATGTTTACATCAGGCACCAGTTCGAGGATGGCCTGAGGGGAATCGGGATACGGGCTAACAATGGATGACAGGGCACTCCGATCCTCATCGAATTCGCGACAAGCGAGAATCCGATGCGTCGGAGTGTCAGGAACACCACACGACGGACACCTGTCATCATCCAAAACGCTAATGCGTTTTAGATGGCAACGAAATCCGCCGTGTGAAGACAGGATTTGGACGGTCTCTCGTCCAGGGACGTGGGGCATTCTATTCTGACCCAGGTAAGGATATCCGGGATAAGAGAATAGGCATTACGCCCTTTATGGGAAGTGTCCCACAGCCGCTGCCATTCACTCAAGATCAAAACCTTTAAGTGAAGCTTGGCCGCTGAAAAGGACGGAAAATCGTCGTTTGAAACGTGCTGGTCAAGGAAATTGCACGAGCCAGCCTTGCAAAGAACTTTGGTGCAGTAGATTTCTTGCAATAGGAGATCTAGGGGAGGATGTTTAGAAATAACAAAAAAGGTATCTACGGGAACGGTGCGATACGCCCCTAGGATAGTTCTTAGGAACAAGGATTGCAACGAGGCCTGACCACGTGGGAATGTCGAAGTCTCTGGTACCATCTAAGCCATATGTGAGCATGGGAATAACTGCATTGTCGAAGATATTCGCAAGATGTTTTTTGTGAAGGTTCTATTTCAAACGTGAGTATTTGTAGAACAAGTGCAAGATGCTCTTACACTTGTCAACCACGAAAGCGCAATGTTTAACAAAACTCAGCTTGTCGTCGAGCAATAGTCCGAGGTACTTGAATTCGAAGACCCTACGGACAGGAGTTTCGAGGATGCGCAGTGAAGGATTTCGTCTTAGTGTAGAGCCAAAAACCATGTACTTAGTCTTGTCTGCAGAAATACTTAGTTTATTGCTGCCAGCCCAGCCAGTCACAATGTTTAGGCACGTGTTAGATTTTGCCTCCAAGTCTCGTCGAGAATTTGCGGACACTGTGACGGTTATGTCGTCCGCATAAGCAAAAATGTCGCAGTCTGCTGGTAAGTCTTTGTCCAGGAGATTATTGACAATCAAGTTCCACAAAGTCGGCCCAAAAACCGAGCCTTGTGGACAGCCCTTCGTCAGTCGTTTCGTGAAAGTTGAACGTGAAACGTTCGCAGAATAAGTTATCGATCTATTTGACAAATAACTACGAATGATGCGCGTAGCATCTGTAGGTACTCTCTTAACGACGAGAGCTTCGATTATAGAGGACCACCATACGTTGTTGAACGCTCCAGAGATGTCTATGAAAATAACTAGTATGTACTTGGAAACGTTCGATTGTGCAATTGTCATTAATCGACGGGCGGCGTCAGTCGTCGTTTAGTCAGGAACGAAGCCATATTGACTAGGATGGAATAAAACGTTAGGCGGAATGTCGTCGTGTACCTTTTTAAGAAGTGTCCTTTCGAAAAGTTTGCCTAGTTATCGGGCGATACGAGTTGGGGTTGGCGAGATCCTTCTTTCCGGGCTTGACAATAGTGATTAGTCTACCAGCTTTCCAGCTAGTAGGAAAATAACCAATTTTTATACATGAGTTGAGCAGGTCAACGATCGTTGATGAGAAAGAATCTAGAACAACCGTTCGCAAAACATTACAATGTATTCCGCTAAGTTCAGGAGCTTTGTTTCTAAGAATTTTGCTAGCCACCGCGGCTAAATCGTCGCTAGTGACCAGTCCTGTCGGGAATTACTTAGCAAAAGAGATCGGGATCTTATTTGGGCATGATGGGCGTTGTCCATCGAGGGATCGTCGTCCGGGAATAATGTGGAAACTATAACTTTGATCGTGTCTAATTCTGAAATAGTATATCTGTCGCCGTCTTTAACATTGGAGCACGGTTGGATCGACAGGAACTTACGGGAGGATAACCTGTAAACTAACCCCCAAAGACTCGTTGCCAGGCTTTTTTCCACAAAACTTTGCCATGAGTTGTATTTTGCTGTCTTCACTGCCAGTTTGTACCGGTGAAGCGCGGCCTTATAAGAAGCAAGCCATTGAGGTTTTACGTCGGCAGGGGCTTTCTGGTGGTGTTTTCTTAAACAACGCACCGCTTGCTTTAACCTGTCTAACTTAGAACTCCACCAAGGTACACCAGCTCTAGATTTTAAGCGTATGCTATTCAAGCCATTTTGACAAGAATCGAAGATCATCCTGGTCAACTTATCAATGAAGGCGTCCACAGATTTAGGATCGTGGCATAAAGCACCACGTGGAAGATAAGTAGGAATTAAATTTACTATAGCTTCATTCAGGCGAACGGGATCAATGCGTTTAAAATCAAGGACTCTTTTAGGGATCGGTACAATGCCCCTTGACGGTTAATTCAAACGGTATCAGTCTGTGGTCACTTTCAATTTGTTACAAGCTTTAGGTGTTTCACGAACCTGCACGGCCAACTCTCAATGGTCGGAGAGAGGGGGGGTTCATAGATACATATAGATAATTAAGGGCGCCAGAGCTCCTCCCAAAAGCGACGTCTGTCCGCTCACAACAGAATGGTAGCGCTTGTAACACGATCTTAGGTTCGTAATTCCTCTACTACGTAATTGTTCAAGTAGTCAAAAGTAATTAGTTGGTAACGATAGCCACAGGAGACAGGTATGTTGTCATAAAGAATAACTAACCACAATAACAATTTTAATATAGAACCGCTGATGATGATCACAGAATATATAAGACTTCTTAATACAGAAATGCTAGTAGCATAGGCAACACACTATACATAAATAAACTACAGTACAAGTATATATCGAAAAATAGTGTGTAAGAAATATCGTTTACATAATTAGTAATATGGCTGTCACATTAAATTATCACAATTATTAAGGAGAGTATACAGCACACGTAGTATACGCGAATTTCTAATTAAATGATATCACAATTACGGTAATCAGTTCGGAAATACTATTAGTGACAGTTCCGTGAGTAACCACGTTGACACGAAAGAGAAACATATAAAAACACTTACCAAACAACACAGGAATCTTCGCAGTTGCCAAAAGGAAGTACTTCCCCCCGACACGTAACCTGTAATTTATTTGAATACCAATTCGTGTCAATCTAATATCTCACGAAATCCAAATCTAGAAAGTCATTACTTAAATTTAAAAAGTATACATATTACACAACCCGAAAGTCGGATGCTGATAAATACCCCTTTACGTTGATTTAATTAGTTACAACCATAAACTGTATGAAGAAGAAATTAGTATCGTCCATCCAAATCTTTGTCAAGGTTCATTCACTCGTACATCGATATTGAATACTGTCGCAATCTTTGACCGAGAAACTCCACCAGGCACTTAATTTCGCAGCGAGAAATCGCCTTACGCTGAAGGTCGTAGACGGCAACGTGTCCACGTATTTAGTGGTCGTTGGCGATAGCCATTTTTCGATAACGTCCCAGATGTTAAATGAATGAATGTAGAATACAATAAAATAAAATGGCTGTTAGAAGGAAAACAGAATTACGATCGAAATTGTTAATAAAACGGCAATCGCTTACCCTGTAACGCGTTGAAGCACTCAGATCTTTTTCTTAATTAGAATTCGTTTTCTAGATGATAAGATAAATCTATAAGATAGCTATTCCAGCGTACAGACCATTTTATAACATCCTTGTGTGACGACTTTTCATCAAATAAATCCCGCCGAGAAACGAACCTTAGAGATCGTAAACCCGAATCTACTTTTACGTTGAAAATACATAGGCGTGCGCCAAGGAAATTACGTCTGTAGCCACATAGGCGTGTATAAAGAAAATCGACCGTAACAAATTACATCTGGAATGACGCGCCAGTTTGATATTTTTCTGGCTAAACAAGGAGAAGCTAATGTGACGTCTATATTAGTTGAACCTAGATGGCTAGCGAAAGTGAAAGGTTGATATGGTTCATTAACAACACAGAGGTCGCGTTCACCCACGAGGTTCTCTACATATCGTCCTCGTTCGTCGGTCACCGGAAAGTGCCAAAGCGGCAATTTCGAGTTGAAGTCACCTGCTATGATAACAGGAGGGCCTCTTAGTTTATCAAGGATTTTATCTAAGTGTTGGAGATGAATACGAACATCCTCACTCGACGGCCAATAAACGCCGACGATTGCAAAGGAGGTGTATCCAACCGTAACCATAGTTACCGCATTGCAGTCATTAGTTAAATGGCTGAGTGTTACCACTCCGACGGGTTTCGAACTATTGAAAACAAAAGCCGAGTAGTACCGCATAGAAGAGGATGCGGCAATCTTGTTGAAGGCCGCACCAGCGAGCTTGTATCCTGAGCCTGAACTGAACACGTATGGCTCTTGGGTCAGTAATATGTCAATGTCGTTGTCGGAGGAGAAACTCATCGCTTCGAAAGTCGCAACACGTAAATTGCCAAGATTCACTTGCGCAAACCTCTAAGTTAATTGAGTGTCCTCAAAGTCCATAATTGGTATTTGAAATCTTGGCGTCGAGCCGTTTTAAATACGCCGGGCAGGTGTTAAAGGTCGCCTTATGTTTGACGACGTTTCCTTTGTGGCGAAAGCGAACCCAGTTAGCGCACGTCGGGTGTCGATCCGGGTTAGGGCATGTTTTAGTCTCGTGCTTTTCAGCACAATGGCCGCACTGTATGTCGCTCTTACAGTTCGTAGAATGGTGGCCGTATTTTTGGCAGTTAAAACAACGTGTGACCCGGATATAGTCATTGACCCCGCATGCATTCAAGGCGACGTACACACGACGCGATGCCAAAAGGTATCGTCGAACTTCCGAATGAACCTCAAGTATCTAGTTACAATTTGCCTCTTCTCTATTGCCGAAGCGAAACAGCACTTTTAAGTGCTCATTAGCCAGATGAAGCACCTGATCTGAGGCATCGTTAAAGTTCCGAGAGACCAAAGCCTCTTTCAACTGCTCAGGGAACAGCTTTCTAGGAACGTCTAGGATAGAAATGCGAGGAAACGATTTGCCTTGGGGTTTGATCACAAGGCCGGCTTGATCTAGGATGGCCGCAGGAATTTCTGTCAAATCTGATTTCTCAGATTCCAGTCTGATAGAGCTTTTCCCCGTTTTCGTCACACGGTCTAGTCTTAGGCCATATCTTTGCGGATCCAAAACTTTCATGAGGGTCGTCTTGGTTTCGTCAGCGGTCTTGAGGGGACTATCGGGTTTTGGAACAATTACTACTGTCGACATGGGAACAGGTGCGACGGATTTGCTGGAACGTACCTTGACCTTTTAGACTAGTTTGGTTCGGGACGCTTGAACATAGGAGACTGGGGCGAGATGTGCAGCATCGGTTGTAGACAACTTGGCTGTAACAGATTGCAAGGCTGATTGGACATCAGCCAAGGCATTAGCAATGTCAGCAGTTTGCTGCGAGACACGACGGTTGATTAAGGATTTCCGCTCGTAGAGTGTCGGCTGGAGAAACAAACTGGTTACCTGATACCCTTTTAGCCGTACACAGGAGCTTATTGCCAGAAACGGTTGGACTTATAGCCTGTGAGTCGTTGCCCACCTTTAACCTCGTGGAGGTAAGGGTCTAAAGCACCGTCGAAAGGAACAACTTTATCACACAAAATAACAACGCTATTATAACAAATTACAAAATTACTTGTCGGCCTTAATAATCCGACTTCGCTTGATTTACTTACATAATGAATTAATTAAAGTCTATTTGCTTTAGCTAAAAGCGAAAGATTTATTCGCATATTGAAGAGAAACCAGAGTAGGTAGAAGAAGAGCCACATCTCCGCTTAGCAAACGGTACGCTTCGGAAACCTGACCTTGTTTTTATTCGGGCGGAAAGAGCTATCGTTTGTGATGTGGCCATCTCTTGGGAAGCTCCACGATTGTTGACCACGGTAAGCGAGACCAAAAGGGCCTACTACTCAGAGCCTTTGGTTTCCAAAGCTCTGTAGCGTAGGTACCAGGGCCGAACTTTCATTCACGCTCCACTGGTGATAGGAGCGAAGGGGACGTGGTGTTCTTTCAACGATTGTGTCTGCAGTGAACTCAGCCTGACCCAAGGGGAGATGCGCTCACTGGTCCACAACACGATAGTTGGTAGCGTACTCGTACATCGTGAGTTCATGCGAGCCACCTGGGCCAGCGATTGATCACTGTGCTGTGGATGCCGCGTTAGTTCCCTGAAGGGGTTACACCGCACTTCTTTCACCACAGTGTTCTTTTTACTAGTGCGACGTTAACAACCCAGCAAACACAAGGTAGCTTAATTTAGTAGTTTATTGGGTATTGAAAAGTCATTTATAAGTAATTTCATTTCTTCCGTAATTTAAGAGTAGTCTAAGGTGACGTTTAGCAGTAATTTAAATGGTTTAAAAGTTTAAAAGTAGTATACGAAGTAGTTTAGGAGTATTTCAGTATTGTGGTAGCATAAAAGTAATTTAATTAATAGCTTAATTGTAATTAAAAAATTAAACGTTGTAGTTTAATGGTAATTGAGTCACCATTATACTACCCAGTAATTAGAAAGTAATTAAGAAGTAATGTAATGGTGGGTAACTTAAGAATAGTTTAACCAGTAACTTAAGAGTAATTATAAAATTGAACATTGTAGTTTAATGGTAATTGAGTCACCTTTATACCACACAGTAATTAGAAAGTAATTAAGGAGTAATGTAATGGTTTGTAGTTTAAAAATAGTTTAACCAGTAACTTAAGTGTAATTAAAAAATTGAACGTTGTAGTTTAATGGTAATTGAGTCACCGTTATACCACACAGTAATTAGAAAGTAATTAAGGAGTAATGTAATGGTGGGTATCTTAAAAATAGTTTAACCAGTAACTTAAGAGTAATTAAGTAGTTTACCGGTAATTGAGTTACTATTATACTACCCTGCAATTCAAAAGTAATTTAGGAGTAATGTAATGATTGATAGCTTGAATAGTTTACTCAGTATCTTAGCCGTAATTCCAGAATTAGGTTGGGGAGTTTAATGGTAATTGAATGTCCGTTAAAATACAAGGTAAATTAATAGTCAGTAGTAATATAGTTGCTATATAAATGTTAAGCTAAACTATTTAAAAAATAGTCGTTATATTTGCCAAACAGTTAGGTCTGCTATCAAACAATTGCTTGAAGAATGCATAGAAAGAAGGAAAGTGGCAATTATTATCGACAACTAAAAAGATTTCGTACAGTTTACGAAAATATTAATATTGGAAAGTCAAATAGCATTGGTCAATCTGCGGGATCCAGTAACGCAATATAAATATAAAACAAAAGTAAATATTATAACTTATGATACAAGAATATCAATATTGCATGAAATTATGTACCTGCCGTATCCAAAAATATTCGGATTATATAAACCACTTCAAGCAACTATAAGACATGAATTATCCTGATTACAGAATAACAAAAACAACAAGATTATAATTAATACGTAGCGATGAAAATGTATATATATAGGACTAATTCATCATCAGTCTGATTGTCATGTGAAATATTTAATGGTTCACGTTGAAAGTATTAAATTACGAATAGGTTACTCGATTTTGTATTCAACATATATAACATGTATTTAGCATTTATAGTATTAGGTCAGGTAGAGTAGTGGTTAACACGTTTAGGTTGCAAGGGATTTTCCTGATGTTCGTGGGATCAAACCCCAGGTAAGTACTTAAGTTATATTCTAATTTTTAAAATATCCCACAATTTATCAATTATGTGCGTTAAATTCTGTAAACGAAATAAATAAAAAATTAAAGAAACAAATAATTAACTAAAAAAACTATTTTTTTGAATGTGTTAGTGGTTTTAATAATACTTTAATAGTTTTGCTAGTAGTTCAAAACAGTAGTTTAACAGTAATTCAATGGTAATATAACAACAGTATTTTAATGGTAGCTTATTAGTAATTTAGAAGTCAATGAATTTTTGGTAGTTTAAGTGGTTGCTTAATGGTGCCCTTTTTACTGTTTAAATTACTACTTAAATTACCGTAATTTAATGGCAATTCAACAGTAATTTAAGTTCATCTGTGTTTGCTGGGAAACTCATTGTATTCGTTAGAAGAGACCAGAGTCAAACGTAAAACCAGGGTCTAACTTAATTTATTCTTGCATGGCATTTTGATTTATTTTTACAGTCAGCTATGATAAAGTAAGGGGCTCATTATTTTAGAGTATTTTATTTTGATTATTTTCAGTTTTACTAACAACACTTTCAGTTTTTTTTAGCCGTAGCTGGCTTGACTAACTGGCCTCATCCTGTCTATTACAATAACGTTTCCTTTTCCCGCTTACTTGGTTTCTAGCCTAAGAAGCGAGGATAAACCGAAAGGTAGGTGTAACATAGTCCATACAACTCGTCTAAACAGACAATCCTTCATCTCGAAATTAATATCCTAAATCGTTCAATGCTCTATGTGGCGAACTTGAACCAAGCAAGTTCGAGTGGTTGGTGGGTCCATTTTCGCATCCTCCTCCTCCTCCAGACGATGCATCTTGTAGAGTAGTTTACGAAACCAGACCTTGTAGAACGCCTTCTCGATGTCGAGAAAGACGGCGCCGGTGACTTTACAAATATTTTTTTTTCTTTAGTTCAAGAACTGTTTCTATTTATTTCAGTTTCTACTAAACGCTGGTCAATTCCAAAATTTAATTTATCTAATTTTACAAATTTAACTTTAAAACCTTTATCGGATACTCGATGGTCTAGTAGAATAAATACAATAACTCCTTTAAGATATCAACTTGGGGAGGTTTATGATGCTCTGTTTGAAATAAGCAAAGAAAAGTTTGAAAATAACGTAAAAAAATTGGCTGCATCGTTGGCCAAAAAATTGCAAAATTTTGAGTTCATTATATTGTGGTATAATATTTTAAGTAAAGTTAACATTGCTAGTAAAATTATTCAAAAACCGAACTTTGATGTTGCTCAGTGTTGTAATCATTTAAATAATTAGACAGTTTGTATTTGAATTTAAATTGCATTTTAAAAACGTAGTTTAGTTACAGTACTGCACTGTGTACAACCTTTTTTAGTACGCTACTGAATTTTGCATAAACTTGTAAACATCCTGTAAACATCATAATAAAAATGAATGTTAGGTTATGTTAACAAAATTTGTTATTAAAATATGTTAATAAACAAATCGACTAAAATTATTGGACAAGATGTGATTTTGGTGCCGTATAGAAAAGAGCACGTTCAAAAGTGCGTACGTAGAAATTTTATTTCGTTATTTAATAAATAATTAACTCGTAGGTATCACAAATGGATGCAATCCGAAGAGATACAACATCTAACCGCTTCAGAACCCTTAACCATAGAACAAGAATACGAAATGCAACAGTCGTGGATGATTGACGAAAACAGTAAGATTTAATTTGATAATAACGCTTAGTAACATCGCATTGTAGAGTGCACGTTCATCGTGCTCGATCGACACATATTCGAGAAAAATCACAACGAAGTAGAAGCAATGATCGGAGATACGAATTTGTTTTTTGCCAACGAGGAAAATAGAATTGTGGCCGAAGCTGAAATCATGATTGCGGAAGAAGGATCTCGGGGCCAAAGGAGAGGGTGGCAGGCGATGCTGTTAATGTTATTGTACGGAATCGCTAATTTAGGTGTGCAACAATACGTAGTTAAAATTACTTGCGACAACGACGTTAGCATTAACATGTTCAAAAAAATGGGATTCGAAGAAGTAAGTCGTAACCGGGTTTTCAACGAAATTACTTTAATTAAGTTAATCGATAGCACTTGGAATTATTGGTTAAAAAATTCTGTGGGCGAATTTAAATTAATAAACGAAAACGATGTTTCTTAAAAAATTTATTATTCATATTTTTATAACAATAATCATTCATACCAATAAAGTTAGCAACTTACTACTAAATATTAAAATAATTATTAAAAAGTTGCATGCAACAATATTTTAAACAAATCATTTACTTTTACTAAGAGAATCGCTACGACGATAAAATAACAAATAAGGAACCCTGGTTCCTAAAGGATTCAATACGTGTTCTTCGGGTATGGCCTTAACAGAAGCATCGTCGTACCTCAGCCAACTCGCATAACCGACGTGATACGCGTCTGTAATGTAATGTCCTTTAGTTGCTTCTTTACCTTCGTGATAAACGACAGCGAATAGTTTATACTGTTTTTCTTTCGCAGCGTAATTTGTTTTCGATGACAGCAATTCTGCAAAATATTTAGTTATCCCCGCGTATTAAGAGATGCATATACTTACTTGCATCGATTTTTAAGTCAATCGGAAACTCTAAAGCTTTCATTATTTTGGAACAGCCGTCTAATTTGTAATCGAAACATTTTAAATGGAGTACTAAAACCAATGGTAACTCTTCTACGGTGACTTGTTGCCACGCTTCAACTTCTTCGTTCGTTTTCGAAGACGTCACACCTTCTAGCTGATTCTTACATACGAGAATTTCGAGCGCTTCTCGGACGGTGCTCGATTTCTGCAATGTTTCGTATAGAACGTGTTGGAATATCCGTTTTAACGTACCTCTATGTTTAACTGCAACGTGAAGAAAGGTTGGATGTTGTCAGTCGATTGATCACCGGTTCGATGTAACCTCGAACGAAGGGATCCGCCAAATATGTCGCTGATCGGAGTACGACGAAACTCGGTGCGGCGTGTAATCGCACCTTTATTTTTTGGTCCCATCACCTGCGAAAAAATTATTATTATGAAAGGTGATAAATACTCCTACAAAACGTTAATTTATATTGGAAATATAAGATATTCCGATATGTATCGATAAATATAAAATTTGTGTATTGATGTTCCGATATGTAACGATGCTCCGATATGTTTGGAGAAGCTGATATGTATCGTTGCTCCGATACGCGTCGATGGTCTGGCATGTCTTGATGCTGCCATATGTATACATTCCGACGATTATCGATATTCCGATATGTATTGATGCTTCGATACGTGACGATAGTCTGACGTATCAATGCTCCAAGTTACTTTTGAAATGCACTTCATTGGGATATCCTAAACCGGTCAAGATACATGTTGATTAAATTAAAAAAGGATATGAAAAAAAATTGAGATAACTCGGTTCCTTCCTGAAATATCTTGAAAAAATTGATGCACTTCGTTTTCTTATTTCACTCATATCTTTGTTATTACTTCATTGTCGGCTATCTACTGAACGTTTCAATAATCTTCTAGGCCTTCTTGATTTTCATGTTTTTCATAGCCAACTTTTGATTTTCTTATTGACGCCATTTAATACTTTTATACTGTGGAATAAAGAAAAAAAATACGAATTCAAAAATGAGTTTTCTTCGAAGTTAGTTTTTTCAAGATATTTCAGGAAGGAACCGAGTTAGTATTTCAATTTTTTTCTAAAAATCCTTGAGAATGAAAACATAACTTTTTTTGTAATTTAAGCATCCCAATGGTGTGCATTGCAAAAGTGACCACTCGGTATATTCCGACGATTATTGATATTTTGATATATATCCTTGCTCGGTTACGTGTCGATACTCCGATAGGTATCGATGCTCTGACACATGTCGATAGCCTGATATGTATTGATGTTCCGTTAAGCGTCGATATTCCGATATATATCGATGCTCGGATACTGTGAATTTTGTGTTTTTATACTGTTGAATAGAAAAAAAACGAATTCAACGATGTAACAGACATGGGTCATCTAACTTTAGTAACTACATTAATACGTCAATTTAATATGTATTGTCCAAATCTGGTTACCACGAAATAACAAATGCGACCCTGTATATTTCGACAATTATGGATATTCCGATATGTATCGATGCTGCGACACGTATTGATAGTCTGATATGTATCAATGTTCCGACACATCGATATTCCGATATCTATCGGTGCACCGTTACGCTTCGATATTCCGATATGAATCGATGCTCCGACACATTGATAGTCTGATATGTATCCGTATTTAGATACATGCCGATAGTCTGAGATGTATCGATGCTCCGTTACGGGTCGATACACCGATATGTATCGATGTTCCGATATGTTTCGATAGTCTGATTTGTATCAATGCTGAGATACGTATACATTCCGACGATTATCGATATTACGATATATATCAATGCTCGGCTACTCGTCGATATTCCTATATGTATCGATGCTCAATAACATCAATATTCTGATATGTATCGATATTCAGATGTCGATAGTCTGATGTGCACCGATGTTCTATTACTATATGTATAGATGCTTCGACAAGTATGGATATTCCGATATGTATCGATGCACCGTTATGCCTTGATATTCTGATATGTAACTATGCTCTGACACATATTGATAGTCTGATATGTAGCGATTTTCGAACACATCGATATTCCGAGAGCAAGAGACCAAGTTCCGATATTTTCATATGCATCGATGCTGCGATACGTATATACTCCAATGATCATTGATATTCCGATACGATTTTCTGATATGTATCGATTCTCCGTTACTCGTCGATATTCCGATAAGTATCGATGTTCCCGTACTCTGACATTTTGTATTTTTATACTGTTAAACAAAGAAAAAATTTGATTTCAACGATGTAACATAATGGATCATCTAGCTTTATTAACTACATTAATACGTCAATTTTTTTGTGTTTGTCACGAAATAACAGATGAATGATTTAGGGTTCTAGAGATTTTCCAAGATATTTCAGGAAGGAACTGAGTTATTTAATTTTTTTCAAATCCTTGAGAATGCAAACGTACAACTTTTTGGTAATTTAAGCAACTGTGTATTTCTACCGGGTCAGGATATCTCAATGGTGTGCATTGCAAAAGTGATCGCCCTATTTATTCCGACGATTATATTCCGTATGAATCAATGCTCGGCTACGCGTCCATATTCCTTTATGTATCGATGCTTTGCTATGTATTGATAATCTGATATGTATCGATGTTATGTTACGCGTCGATATTCCGATATGTATCGTCGCTCCGACAAATATCGAGATTTCGCTCTGTACCAATGCTGAGATACGTATATATTCCGACGATTATCAATATTCCGATATGTAACAACGCTCGGTTACGCGTCGATGTTCCGATATGTATCGATGCTCTGACACGTATTGACAATCTGATTGGAATCGATGTTGTGTTACGCGTCGATATTTCGATATCTATCGATGCTGCGTTACCTATATATTCCAACGATTATTGATATTAAGATTTGTATCGATGCTCCGATACTCTGACATGTGTCAATGTTGCAATACGTATAGATCAGTGATGGGGAAACGACGGCCCGCGGAAAGGTTTAATCCGGCCCGTTTAAGAGTGCCGTCGTGAGAATCTTTGAACGCGTTTTTACTTCGACCCGCATAAAAACTACCTGCGGCGATATTATCTGCTTATAATTTTCTTACCTTTTGCTTTTTTACTATTAAAATAATAAGTGTATGTAATCATATATGTATATGTTTATAGAACACATAATTTTTTTAACGATTAAGCATTATTCTTTGGCCCGCTACGATTGTCTAGTTATTACAAATGGTCCGTCTTAAAAAAAGTTTCCCCACTACTGGTATAGATAGTCTGATGTGTATCGATAATCTAATATGTAGTGACAGACTAATGTGCATCGATGCTTCGATAACTTGTTTCAATGCTCCCATACTTTTGATAGTCTGATATGTATCAATACTCCGATATGTATCGATGCTGTAATATGTATCGATATTCAGATATGTATCGATGCTCCGATACGTGCAGAGAGTATGACATGTATCGATGCTGCGATACATACAAGGAGGTTATTTTTGAAATGCACACCATTGGGAAAACCTAAACTGGTAAAGATACATAGTTCCTTAAATTAATGCTCCGTTAGGCGTCAATATTCTGATATGAATCGATGCTCCAATACGTGTCGATAGTCTGCCATATATCAATGCTGCCATACGTATACATTCAGACGATTATCGATATTACGATATATATATCAATTCCCGGATACGCGTCAATATTCTAATATGTGTCGATGTTGCGATAGGTATAGATAGTCTGATGCGTATCGATAATCTGATATGTAGCGATAGACTGATGTATATCGATGCTTCATTATGTATCGATAACTTGATATGTTTCAATGCTCCTATACTTTTGATAGTCTGACATGCATCGGTAGTCTGATATGTATCAATACTCCGATACGTATTGATTTTCAAATATGTAATCGATGCTGCGATACATACAAGGTCACTTTTGAAATGCACACCATTGGGAAAACATAAACCGGTAAAGATACATACTCCCTTAAATTAATGCTCCGTTAGGCGTCAATATTCTATGAATCGATGCTCCAATACGTGTCAATAGTGTGCCATATATCAATGCTGCGATACGTATACGTTCCGATGATTATCGATGTTCCGATATGTTTAGATAGTCTGACTTGTATCACTGCTGCAATACGTATACATTCCGACGATTATCGTTATTACGATATATATCAATGCTCGGCTACGCGTCGATATTTCTATATGTATCGATGCTCCCATACGTATTAATAATCTGATTGGTATCGATCTTATGTTACGCGTCGATATTTCGATACCTATATATCCCAACGATTGTTGATATTACGACATGTATCGATGCTCCGATACTCTGACATGTGCCGATGTTGCGATAGGTATAGATAGTCTGATGTGTATCCATGCTCCGATATGTATCGATAATGTGATATGTAGCGATAGACTGATGTATATCGATGCTTTGATATGTGTCGATAACTTGATATGTTTCAATGCTCCTATACATTTGAGTCTGATAGGTACTCCGATACGTATTGATACTGTTATATGTATGGATATTCAGATATGTACGTGTAGAGAGTATGACATGTATCAATGCTGGGATACATACAAGAAGGTCACTTTTGAAATGCACACCATTAGGAAAACCTAAACCGGTAAAGATACATAGTTCCTTAAATTAATGCTCCGTTAGGCGTCAATATTCTGATATGAATCGATGCTCCAATACGTGTCGATAGTCTGCCATATATCAATGCTATGTTCCGATGACTATCGATGTTCCGATATGTAATCGATGCTTTGATATGTTTCGATAGTCTGACTTGTATCAATGCTGCGATACGTATACATTTCGACAATTATCGATATTACGATATGTATCAATGCTCGGCTACGCGTCGATATTCCCTTATGTATCGATGCTTCCATACGTATTGATAATTTGATATGTATCAATGTTATGTTACGCGTCGATATTCCGATATGTATCGACGCTCCGACAAATATCGAGATTTCGCTGTGTACCAATGCTGAGTAACGTATATATTTCGACGATTCTCGATATTCCGATATGTATCAACGCTCGGTTACGCGTCGATGTTCCGATATGTATCGATACTCCGACATGTATTGATAATCTGATTTGTATCGATGTTACGCGTCGATATATATCGATGCGCGATACCTATATATTCCGAAGATTATCGATATTCCGATATGTATTGATATTCAGATACATGTCGATAGTCTGATATATATCGATGTTCTGTTACACGTCGATATTTAGATACATGTCGATAGTCCGATATATATATACCGATGCTCCTTTACGCGTCGACATTCCGATATGTATCGACACGCCGACAAATATCGATATTATGATATGTATACACTGTGATACGCATATATTCCAACGGTTATAGATATGCATCGATTCTTCGATAGTCTGATTTGTACCGATGCTGCAATACGTATATATTTCGACGATTATCGATATTCCGATATGTATAGATGCTCCGTTACGCGTCAATATTCTGATATGTATCGATGATCCTGCACACATCGATATTACGATATGTATACACTGTGATACGTATTTATTCTAACGATTATAGATATTGCGATATGCCCCGTTACGCGTCGATATTCCGATATGTATTAAGTCACAAAAAACTGTTACCTTGCAACAATTAAAGCAATAAGAGCTAAAATCCTACCTGCCATTCTTTATCCTCGTCTGGAGACAAATGAAGATCGTCACCCACCGTCTTAAAAGCATCATCGCCGACTAACTTCATCAACTAAAACAACCACCTAAGTACAATCCGTGCACAACAAACAAACACAAACCTCCAACATCTCGTCGTTAAGTCCATTAAGTAAACAACACAAAAATTCTTCGGCGTCCTCTTGTCGTCCTTCGACGACAAAAGTATCGCTCCGCATCCCGCTCAAAAGTTTGTGAAACCAGTATGGTTCGAACGGCGTGTCGCAGTTGATCGAAATGTTGTGTTCCTTCTTTTGATTTTTATCCAAACGACGACCAACTCGCATCCCCGCGGGCAAATGATGGAACTCCTTCACAAACTTTGTCCTAAAAACGCTCGATAAAACCAAAACTTTTGTCACAAAATGCTTACATACATGCTATCGATAGTTGGTGTAATTCGTTTTTTCTCGGTAGAAGCCGTAGTGTTTTCACCCAAACCGCATAATAAATTGTAAACTGGTGGACATGCCAGCATTGCTTGTAGAATCGAATTTATGTAACAATAATTGCTTCTGTTAATTAATCCACGCGGTTGCAAACTGATTATGCGATTATCGACATTAAAGACAGATAAATATTCTAAAACAAACTCAATTAAATCCTTTAAACGTATTGTGTAAAGACGTACCTCCCATTCTGAATAAATTAGGATCGTCAATATTCGACTTGAAAGGTTCTTTAAGCGACGCAATGTTAACATTATTCACAACCGATTTGAAATCACTAGATTTTGGAGGCACAACTGAAAGCTTGCTGACGTGGTTTTGTTGTTGAAAATCTATGTTCGAGGCTGGCACGTTCTTGTTGAACAAACTAGCCCAAGATTTGGCAGGTATATGCGCATTTTCAGGTGTAACCGAGTTTTTTTGTTCGGGTAAATTGTGATTGTGATTATCAGTTAAAACTTCTTCATGATTAGTATGATTTGTTTGTTTAATTTCGACTCCGTTTACGTGAACGTTGTTGTAGGTTGGTTCAGTTTCAATTTCATGTTGTGAGTACGTTGGCTCTAATTCGTAATTAGAATGTAATTGATTTTGCGACTTTAAGTCGTAGTACGGAGCATCGTCTGCAAAATTTTAAAGTAAAAGTAAGTCGTTAACTTAGTTACGGGTACCTTGCGGCAGGTCTTCTTTGCCCCATGGTAATTGTATGTTGGGGTTTGATGCGTATAATGAGGATAAGATCCAATTTCGTTCCTGTTCCTCAATACCAGTTAAGTCTAGAAACTCGACATAACTCTGCAAGTTACACAATTATGAGTAAGGATTGAATTTTGGTCGTTTTTGTTTCTCACCGGTTCCACCTGATCCATGATTATTAGTATGAATTGAAGTTACATTAGTAATTTGTAGCGGCGATTCATTTTCAGGTAAAAATTGTCAGCATTGTGAATCCATATTAGAGGTTAGTTTCACAAATGAGGGAAGTGTGATATGTCAAAATTCGTGAGTAGTCGCGTGATGGGTCGCATTCATTGAAACATTGTTTGAATGCGATTTATGTAGAATTCGAAACTCATTTCAACTATGTATAAAAATAGAATAAAAATCCAGTTAAACTAAACAATTTTGATTGCGAACCTTAAAAACGTTTTATTTTAAAAGTGACACTGACGTAAACAGTAAAATTTAATACAATGCTTCAAGTTGGAAGCCATAGCCAACTATAGATTTTCAACATTGATCTTTTAAAGAACCAAAACAGTAGCGGACAAAACGTTTCTTAGCAAAAACCAATCATTGTACTCCTCAAACAACCATAAATGAATAATGACGTTAAATAAACGTAACCGTTTTTCATTGAGAGTAACGTCGCAAAATTTCTGTTATCTTGTTGGTTAAATTACAGTTTTTTTACACAATCTCAAAAATTATACCCCATATTGTGTTACTATTGTTCTGTAAATAACGTATTTTTTTGTATTACATTTGTATAATCACAAGCAACTCGTATTTATCTTTGTTACGTTACAAGGATATTAGAATAACGTAAAAGTGATAATAAAAACGCAATCTCGTTGGCTGGACACCTTTTACGGCGTGTTTTCTTTTTCTTTTAGCAACACAGTTGCAATACTCTATAAAACGCTTTTTTTTATCATCCATTACCACTTTACTAAAACTTATAGAAATGAAATGTTACAAGAAATTATTCTCAAGTTCTATAACGTTCACCGAAAAATATAGAAAATTCTCGAACGTTTGGTCAAAATATATAAAAGCGATACAAACATGAATCATAAGTCAGTTATTCCAGCAATTCGAAGGCGGCAGTGTTAAACAAGCGTGTGAAGTTATCCGCGGACTTTATCTTTCAAGTGATAGTACGAAATAAATTAGTGTAAATGTTTTTATTAAATATCCTTAGATTTAATTAGTTCGGTTAGTTATAAACGTGTACAGATTTTTAGTACAAATAAATTAGTTTTAATAATCGTTACAGTGGTTCACAGGTGTGGAGTTCGCAATTACCATTAAGTAATTTAATATCGCTCCCGTACTTTAGTTCGCGATTCGCGTTTGTTTATAGCGTGTAATTCTAGCTGTTTCAGTTTGTTAAAGCAGTGTATTTAAACTGTTTATTTGTGTTAGTGTTTAAACTTATGCCGGTAACTCGTTATCAAACTAAAATGGATGCAAAAATATTTGAAATTCTCGAATCGATGACTACAAATATCCAAGAAAAACTATACTAGAAAAATGAAAGATAATCCTAGTAAATTGTAAGAGAAACTATCCGAGCATTCTCAGAAAATGGAAGAAAATTCAAGAAAAATAAAATAAAAATTGTCCAAATTTTCCCAGAAAATGTAGAAAAATCCTAGAAGTTTAAAAGAAGAAATACGAACGAGCATAGAAAATCAAATCAAAATTGTTCAAGAAGAAACTTAAGCAGACATGTTAAATTTAAAAGAAGAAAGATGCGAAGTTCTCGAAAAACAGAAAACAATCTATGAATGAGAAAATAGAAGCAATTGAGGAAAAATTAAATGACAGAATGAAACTGCTTGAAAAAAGAATAAACCTTTTTATTGTTATTAGTGGATTTCGCTTACTCAAAGTTTTGCTTCGTTCCTTTTGGTGTTGTTGCAGGAGTAGTAAGCTTGCTTGTTTTTTTGTTGTTTTTTAGTAGTACATTGATTTGACTTGCTTTAGTTATCGAATCATTTTTTTTGTTTAGGTTAGTAAGTTTGGAGTTGAATGTCAACTCTCGTAATTCTTTTCACGTTTTAATATCAGAGCTGTGACACAGTTCAGGAATCACTTGTAGCTTTTGCTAGTAAAACTTCTACATTCTTTGCTTCTGCTAATCCTGTAACTTGCTTTCTTAATGCCTTTACACTTTCTTTTTCTGTATCTTGTTACGAGAAAATCAGATTCTTTGTTACGCTGGTCTTCTTGTAACAAAACAAAGCAACGGCTAGCACAGTTTCTTTAGAGAGAGATCGCAAGCTTTATAATCCAAAATTATAACTTAAATCTAAAAGAAGGCGCCAAGACGATAAAAGATTAAATTAGGGAGATACCGTCTAACTCTACCCGTAGCTGGAAAAGAACAAATAAAACGAATAATAACACAAAATATATATTTATTTTATCACAGAAAATAATTCCAAAGAGGATGAAGAAGGTACATAAGTATAAATTTTCCAAACATTAATACGTGGATCGAATCAAATATAAGTTGCGCTTTATACTGGGCAACACACCGTACAATAAACTGACCTTGTCGGCCTAAATTTTTACATTCCCAGAAAGTATGAATTTATATTCGCAAATTAAAAATCGCAAAAGTATACAAGAAAACTTTTAGACTCAACGCGAACTGCATATGACTTTGTAAAGTATAAAATAATCTTATTATTAATTGTGTTAACCTAACATGCACGTACGGTCAACAATCTACATGACCACCAAAATACAATCGTAAAATTTGAAATTGTAATACTCACAGTTAGGTTTTATCCAGTAGGGGATTATCTAATTCCGTACTTGAGTTACCTAAAACGTAATATTAAATCCAACACAAACGAACATAAACGTTAACACAAATAAATTTCCCTTTTAGCATCGAATCATTTGAGATTGCAAACGCGCAGCGTTTCCTTTCGACTTAACAGAATAATTTATAGTAGCAGCTCATCTCAAAAGAAGTATAATCCTGCAGGTGTCCAACCCTTGACGGTGTAAATAGTTACGTTTCAATAACGTGACGTTATGGAAATTTTCCCAACTATGCCACCTGCTCGTTATCTTCACTGATAACGGTAAACGTGTGGTGGATACCGAAATCCTTTACAGATAATTAGAACAGAATCAAATTAAACCCACAATAAAGAGAAATATACCAACTTACCCCGACTAAGCTTTCACAAATTTCATTCGCATATTTGCGTAAAATACCGTAAAAGTGAAAGCCGCGTTGAGCGTCAAAATACAGAGCTCGTCGATGATTTTACAGGAACTAAAATAATATATGTTGTCTAAAATTTGACATCTCGACAAAAGAGTGAGGGGTTCTAAGAACAAATTTTATACTTGAAGAAATTTTTATACTCAAAAATTGAACTACCAACTTTTAACATAACAAATCCCCCCCCAGCAACATAAAAACCTGGGAAACGGACACTACCTAAAGTCAAGAATAGGAATTTAGACATACGCCAAGGACAGAACCCTGAAATTTAAGACCAACCGAAATAGAATAACACTCAACTCAAGAAGAAACGTAAATGAAAAAGGTTTTCCCAATTTTCTAAACATCACCAACCAGATGTGTCCAAA
This sequence comes from Aquatica leii, assembly GCA_035610365.1. Lineage (NCBI taxonomy): Eukaryota > Metazoa > Arthropoda > Insecta > Coleoptera > Lampyridae > Aquatica > Aquatica leii. Next base: position 16,569,463 of record CM069438.1, read on the forward strand.
TCTCGCATGACGCGGAATGATACTCCAAAGAACCAAAAACTCCAACCAACAAAAAAGAAGTATCAGAACAGGTACTCGTTGAAAGTCGACATCAGTTGTACAGTACAAGTACAAGTACAGAAAAGAAAAAAGTTTAGACCACGGACAAGGACAACGCCCTTAAATCCCGTGAAACCCCAACCTACAAATACCAATCCAACCGCAATTATAAGTCCCCAAAGCTAACTAAACTAAAAAAGAAAAACCAAGTACCTAGCAGGTCTTGAATGGTGATATGCGGATTTGGAAAAAAGTGAAAAAGAAAAACTAAGACAGTTGTGCCATACAAGTAGTCATCAGACGATATGAGATTCAAACAGACCCTAAAGATCTAAGTAAAGAAAACCAAACAAAAAAATCTCAAGCAAAAAAAAGATTCTGATTAAAAGTCGATATAAGTCGGACTACCTAAAAAGACAGAGAAAACATCAGTAATCTAAGAGTCACAACAACAAATTCACAAAAAAATCTAAACACTAAATGAGCGCCAATCCAAGAGAAATCCAAACCGCGTAATCCAAAATAAAACTAAAAAAAAAGAAAAAGAAGCAAGAGCCAATAAAGAACAGAAAGCTTTACTTGGTAATTGAACGTCGTGAGTTGGTGCTCGTCGTGTTGGAATGTCGCATTGGAACTTAAATGCCGAAGAACGGATTAGTATACTCCAAGAGCAAAAGAAACTCAAAGAAGAGAAACATCCTAGCGGTGACTGACAACATCAAAAATGCCGACTAAGCAAAAGCACATTGTACATTGACGTTGCAGTCTATCCCAAACTTCAACCCAAGCACAATAAAACAAAAACCCACTAAACCCAATCAAGCAAGAGAAGTAATTGAGAAAGAAAAGCAAAAAAAAGAAACATAGCTGCGCAAACACTAGAGGAAGAAGTTACTAAAAAAAAAGTATTCAAGCAAAACACCAAGATAAAAAAAAAACAAAAAAGATAATTGCCCTAAAGGTGAACCTTCAAAAGCAAGAAAAAAAAATAAAAAGTTAGAAAGACAAGAAAGACAAGAAAGGAAGAAAAGAGACAGATGGAGAAAGTTAAGACTAGATGCCAGTGTCTCATTCGTTCTTCTCTCCGTAGAAGAAACGAAAGGGAGTGACCAGACCTTTAATGCTCAACCAACAGCCCTAGAGGCGAACCGCACACCGAAGAGCTTCCAAAGGACTCGTAACACAGCTGTGTTTACGCTCAGATAGAAGATGGTAATTGTGGATGGGTTGTTTGCGTTGGTCCGAAGGAACAATTACTTTCCACATGCAAGAGTCAGACAAAGAAATGCGTACACGTTTACATAGAAGACCTTTTACAATACAATAACGAGAGAAACGACAAAGAAAAGCAGAAACTTTAGAAACCAAACCTAAGTACCAAGGATTGGCAGTAGGCCGAATAATCCTAGCAACCGAAAAAAAATTTGGAGAAAGAGAAGCTAAAGAACGAATAGGTCGTAAAAGTTTCTCAGTTTTAGAACGACAGTGAACACAAGTAGTAGACTTAAGAATAGTTGCAGAAGAAGGAAACGACGAAGTAGGAAGAGAACCAGCAACAGCATAAGTCAAAAGTGCGGAAGCAACAGTTTTACTTGTATAAACCAAAGATGGTTCTAGAAGTCGTTCACTTCCCTCAGATGTCGAAAAGTTAAAAGAATTACAAGAGTTAAGATTTGATTCCAAACGTTTGCCTAAATATGTCAACTGCGAAAAAGACGTAATATCTACCAGTGCAAATCGAGATTGATGAAATGGTGTCAAGTTGCGGCGTATGATTTTAAGCTGCATCTTGTCCAAGACTGGTACTAACAATAAAAAGATATCGCATAGTAGTAACGTACATACATCCCAATGGATTCCTTAGGTTTCATCACTTGGTTGCGAATAGTGTCCATTAGCCGTTCATTATAATCTAAAGACAGAAACTCAGTTTTCAACATTGCAGAAACTTTATTCTAAGAACATAAAGTATGTCGTCTACTTCTAAACAGAAGAAGAGCTTTACCCGATAACACTTCCGGAGCTGAAAGAAAAAGATGCTGAGAAACTCCACGAGACAAACACAACTTGTCAATCCGCAGAAGAAATTCTATAAGCAAGAAAGGATCTTCACCAGAAAAAGTAACATCTTAATTTCTTAAGTTCGTTTCTGAATCAGAGTCCGAAGAAGTAAGAAGTGGTGGTTCTTCATCTGAAGAATACATAGTTAACACACTAAAAGCATAATAAAACCTAAACAGTACCAGTAGTATCACTAATAAGTAACTAATCTAATAAGCCAAAAAGAGTTAATCGACGTAGTCGAGTTAATCCAAAAATCAAAGCAAAAGTCCAACGACACGTGTCTGACCAGAAATCCAATTAAAAGAAAAGTAAGTAAATTACTAATATAAAATCAGACCACAGCACTAAAATCCAAGAAGTAAAAGTTAGTGAAGTAACTCCGACGTCAAGTCTTGCAACAACAACTGAAGAAGCGAAGTAAACTTTAAGTAAATCACGAAAGACTAAGAGAAGATAAAAGAATCAATAAAACTAGAAGCAATTATAATCGCACACACAAAAATCGTGCCCCACGTTGGGTGCCAAAATTTGTTACAAGAAAATCAAGTTCCTTAAGTTGGGCAGCTAATATTTGTTACGCCGGTCTTCTTGTAACAAAGCAAAGTAATGGCTAACACAGTTTCGCCGGTGAGGGATCGCAGGCTTTGTAATGCTAAATTATAACTTAAATCCCACAAAATGCGCCAAGACAATTAAAGATTAAATTAGGGAGATACCGTCTTACTCTACCCGTAGCTGGAAAAGAATAAATAACACGACAGAAGTAATAACACAGAATATATATTTATTTTATCACAGACAATAATTCCAAAGAGGATGAAAAAGGTACATAAGTATAAATTTTCCAAACGTTAATACGTGGGTTGAATCAAATATAAGTTGCGCTTTATACTGGGCAACTCACCGTACAATAAACTGACCCAGTCGGCCTAAACTTTTACATACGCAGAAAGTATGAATTTATATTCGCAAATTTAAAATCGCAAAAGTACACAAGAAAACAATTTAAGACTTCGAGATTCAACGCGCACTGCATATGACTTTGTGAAACACAAAATAATCTTATTATTAATTGTGTTAACCTAACATCGATCAACAATCGACATGACATGAAATTTAAAATTGTAATAATCACAGTTAGGTTTTATCTAGTAGAGGATTAGCCAATTCCATACTTGAGTTACCTAAAACGTAATATTAAATCCAACACAAACGAACCAATCGTTTGAGATCGCAAATGCCTAGCGTTTCCTTTCGACTTAACAGAATAGTTTATGGTAGCAGCTCATCTCAAAAGAGGTACAATCCTGAAGGTTTCCAACCCTTGGCTATGCCACCTGTTCGTTATCTTTACTGATAACGGTAAACTTGTGGTGGGTACCGAAATTCGCTACAGACAATTAGAACAGAATCAAATTAAACCCACAATAAAGAGAAATCTACCAACTTACCCCTACTAAGCTTTCACAAATTCATTCGCATATTCGCGTGAAATATCTTAAAGGTGAAAACCGCGTTGAGCGTAAAAATACAGAGCTCGTCGATGATCAGGAAGTGAAATAAAATATGCTGTCTAAAATTTGACATCTCGACGAAAGAGTAGGTGGTTCTAAGGACAAACTTTATACTTGAAGAAATTTTTATACTCAAATTTGAAGTACCAACTTTTAACATAACAAATCCCCCTCCCCCCCCAGCAACATAAAATCCTTAAAAGTGGACACTAGCTAAAGTCAAGAATAGGAATTTAAGCATACGCCAAGGACAGAACCCTGAAATCCAAAACCAACCCAAGTACAATAGCACCCAACTCAAGAAGCAACGTAAACCAAAGAGGTTTTCCCAATTTGCTAAGCATCACCAACTAGATGTGTCCAAAAGTCGTATAAAGCGGAAGGATACTCCAAAGTACCAAAAAATCCAACCAACAGAAGAAAAGTATCAGAACAGGTACTCGTTAAAAGTCGACATCAGTCGTTACGCTATAAAACAAGAGAACAACGCAATCACATAGACCTTACTGACGGATAATACTAAATAATACTAAGCAAACCAAGAGAAGTACAGGAAAGAAAGAAGTTTACGTGAAACCTCAACCCACAAATACCAATTCAATCCCAAATATAAGTCCTCAAAGCTAACTAAACTAAAAAAGAAAAACCAACTACCTAGCAGGTGTTGAATGGTGATATGCAGATTTGGAAAAAATAGAGAAAAAGAAAAACTAAGACAGTTGTGCCTTAAAAGTCGTCAACCGACTATATGAGATTTTCCCACCAAAAAAAAAACCAAACAGACCCTAAAGATCTAAGCAAAGAAAACCAAACAAAGAAATCTCAAGCAAAAAGAAGATTTTGATTAAAAGTCGACATAAGAGTCCGACTTAAAAGGCAGAGAAAAAAAAGTAGTAATCCAAGAGTCACAGCAAAGTTAAACACTAAATGCGTGCTAATCCAAAAAAAAATTTAAATCGCGAAACCTAAAACAAAACCAAAAGAAAGGAAGAAAAAGAAGTAAGAGCCAATAAAAAACAGAAAGCTTTACTTACTAATTGAACATCGTGAGTTAGTAGTAGTCGTGTAGGAATGTCACATTGGAACTTAAATGCCAAAGAACGGATTAGAATATTCCAAGAGCAAAAAAAACCCAAAGAAAAGAAACATCTTAACGGTGACTGACAACATCAAAAATGCCGACTAAGCGGAAGTACAGAGTACAAGAAGCAACCCAAGCACAATAAAACAAAAACCCTCTAAACCCAATCAAGCAAGAGAAGTAACGGAGAAAGAAAAGCAAAAGAAAAGACACATAGTTGCGTGAACACTAGAGAAAAAAGTTACTAAAAAAAATTTATTCAAACAAAAAACCAAGGTAAAAGAAAATAAAAAGATAATTTTATTTTTGAGGCTTTCGCGGCCATGATTTTGAACAAATAGTTATTTTTGGGTTTTTTGAACCACGTTCCCTATTTACACTTTTTACAAAATTTATAAAACTTACAAACTTTGAAAAATTTACAATGTTTGACGGTTCGACAGTCATGTCGCTGTCTTCTTCAGAAAAAACTGAAACTAAAGATATATGATCCTGAAAAGCCTTTATATTACGCCGTTTGGGTCAGTGGTTTGTGACGGTTCCGATTTATTAGTTTTCCGGAACATGTTTTTCCATATTAACGCTAGATCGATTCCATTATCCCTATTAAAATTGTCGTACTTCTGGATTTCGATGACTTCCTTGTATAGTCTAGGCCAGAAGTTTTTGGATTTAGTCAACATTGTTGTCTTTTTAGATTTTATCGTGTGATCGGTGTACCGCAACAGCAGATCTTGTGTTATGTTTCTTTGTATCCGCCTTATGTTCTTTTAATCTGGTAGCTATGTTGCGTCCTGTTTGTCCTATGTAAGCCAGTCCACACGAACAAGGAATGTGGTAGACCCCAGGTTCCTCGAGTGGTGCTTTTGTTTCTTTTGATTTTGAGAAATTGGTAGCTATTTTATTTGCTGCAGTGACAATAATTCCACAGAGAATGAAGAAGGTACATACGTAAAAAATTTTTCAAACGTTAATACGTGGGTCGAATTAAATATAAGTTGCGCTCTATACTGGGCAACACACCGTACAATAAACTGACCCTGTCGGCCTAAACTTTTACATACGCAGAAAGTATGAATTTATATTTGCAAATTTAAAATCGCAAAAGTATACCAGAAAAAAATTTAAGACTTTGAAATTCAACGCGCACTGCATATGACTTTGTGAAACACAAAATAATCTTATTATTAATTGTGTTAACCTAACATCGGTCAACAATCGACATGACATGAAATTTGAAATTGTAATACTCACAGTTAGGTTTTATCCAGTAGGAGATTAGCTAATTCCGTACCTGAGTTACCTAAAACGTAACATTGAATCCAACAAAAACGAACATACAACGTTAACACAAATAAATTTACCCTTTAGCATTAAATCATTTGAGATCGCAAATGCACAGCGTTTCCCTTCGACTTAACAGAATAATTTCTAGTAGCAGCTCATCTCAAAAAGGTACAATCCTGAAGGTTTCCAACCCTTGACGGTGTAAATAGTTACGTTTTAATAACGTGACGTCATGGAAGTTTTCCCACTCTGCCACCTGTTCGTTATTTTCACTGATAACGATAAACGTGTGGTGGGTACCGAAATTAAGACAGAATCAAATTAAACCCACAATAAAAAGTAATCTACCAACTTACCCCGACTAAGATTTTACAAATTTAATTCGCATATTTGCTTGAAATACCTAAAGGCGAAAGCCGCGTTGGGCGTAAAAATACAGAGCTCGTCGATAATCTTACAGGAAGTGAAATAAAATATGCTGTCTAAAATTTGACATTTCGACGAAATAGTAGGGGGTTCTAATGACAATTTTTATACTTGAACAAAGTTTTATACTTGAAAATTGAACTACTAACTTTCAACATAACAATCTACTTCTGCTTCGAATACTTGTGTGTTTTTTTTCTTTCTAGTTTCAGTTTCTAGGATTATAAATCCTATCCTGTGTTTTGTCATTTGTTCTCTTTCAGCTTTGGATAGATTTAAACGGTATCTCCCGTATTAAGCTTCTACCGTTTTGGCGCTTTTTTAAATTAATTTATAATTAGCACATCGAAATATACGATCAAATCACCAATTCAACTGAGTTAGTCGCTAGCAATTAAGTTAGGAGAAAATTCTGGTAACAAAATTTAACGCCGAACTGTCTAGGGCTATGTGTATGCAGTTATAATTTTTAATATTTTAATTGATCTTTTTACTTCTTTATTGTTATTAGTGGATTTGACTTACTCAAAGTTTTGCTTTGTTTCTTTTGGTGTTGTTGTAGGACCTGGCTTTGTAGCCAAGTTGCTTATTTTTTTGCTGCTTTTTAGTAGTACATTTACTTGACTTGCTTTAGTTATCGAATCATTCTTTTTTGTTTTGGTTAGTAAGTTTGGAGTCGAATGTTATTCTTTTCTCGTTTTAACGTTAGAGACCTGTGACACAGTTCAGGAATCACTTCAAGTCTTTGCTAGTAAGGCTTCTACATTCGTTGCTTGTGCTAATCCTGTAACTTGCTTTTTTAATGTCTCTATAGCTTCTTTTTCTGTATTTTGTTAAGAGAAAGTCAGGTTTCTTGAGTTGGGCAGCCAATATTTGTTACGCTGATCTTCTTGTAACATAACAAAGCAACGGTTAGCACAGTTTCTCCGGAGAGTTATCGAAGGTTTTGTGATGCTAAATTATAACTTAAATATAAAAAAAGCGCCAAAACGATAAAAGATTAAATTAGATAGATACCGTCTAACTCTACCCGCAGCTGGAAAAGAACAATAATAACACGACAGAAGTAATAACACAGAATATATATTTATTTTTTCACAGACAATAATTAAAATAAATATATATTCTGTGTTATTACTTCTGTCGTGTTATTTGTTCTTTTCCAGCTACGAGTAGAGTTAGACGGTATTTCCCTAATTTAACCTTTTATCGTCTTGGCGCCTTTTTTTAGATTTATGTTATAACTTCGCATCACAAAGGTTGCGATCCCTCTCCGGAGAAGTTGTGCTAGCCGTCGCTTTGTTTTGTTATAAGAAAACCAGCGTAACTATTTATTATTGGCTGCCCAACTCGATGAACCTGATATTCTGCTAACAAAACTAAGACGATGGATCTCGATTCCCAATCTGTTGGCATGGTTCAGCGAATGAATCGAACAATAAGAAAATACTTAGACAAAGTAGTGTTCAAACGCCAAAGATACTGGGATCAGTACATGCACTTTTTCCTAACGGCATACCGATCATCCGTTATAAGTTATAATTTAGCATCACAAAACCTGCGATCCCTCTCCGGAGAAACTGTGCTAGCCGTTGCATTGTTTTGTTACAAGAAGATCAGCGTAACAAATATTGGCTGCCTAACTTAAGGAACCTGATTTTCTTGTAACAAATTTGGGCGCCCAACGTGGGGCTCGATTCTTGTGTGTGCGATTATAATTGCTTCTAGTTTTATTGATTCTTTTATCTTGTCTTAGTCTTTTGTGGGTTGGATTTACTTGAAGTTTACTTAGCTTCTTCATTTGTTGTTGCAAGACTTGACGTCGGAGTTACTTTACTAACTTTTACTTCTTCTTTTAGTGCTGTGGTTTGATTTTATATTAGTAATTTACTTACTTTTCTTTTAATTGGATTTCTGGTCAGACACGTGCCGTTGGACTTTTGCTTTTATTTTTGGATTAACTCGACTACGTCGATTCTTCTGCGGATTGACGAGTTGTGCTTGTCTGGTGGAGTTTCTCAGCATCAACTTTTTTTTCAGCTTCGGAAGTGTTATCGGGTAAAGCTCTTTTTGTGTTTAGAAGTAGACGACATACTTTATGTTCTTGGAATGAGGTTACCGCAATGTTGAAAACTGAGTTTCTGTCTTTAGATTATAATGACACCATTCATAACCGAGTGATGAAACCTAAGGAATCGATTAAGATGTACGTTACTACTATGCGATATATTTTTATGCTGTTGTTAGAACCAGTCTTGGAGAAGACGCAGCTTAAAATCATACGCCGCATCTTGACACCATTTTATCAATCTCGATTTCCACTGGTAGATATTACGTCTTTTTCGCAATTGACATGCTTAGGCAAACGTTTGGAATCAAATCTTAACTTTTGTAATTCTTTTAACTTTTCGACATCTGTGAAAAGTGATCGACTTCTAGAACCATCTTTGGTTTATACAAGTAAAACTGTTGCTTCCGCATCTTCGACTAATGCTGTTGCTAGTTCTTTTCAAACTTCGTCGTTTCATTCTTCTGCAACTATTCTTAAGTCTACTACTTGTGTTCACTGTCGTCCTAAACCTGAGAAACTTTTACGACCTATTCGTTCTTTAGCTTTTCTTTCTCCAATTTTTTTTCGGTTGCTAAGATTATTCGTCTTACTGCCGATTTTTGGTTCTTAGGTTTGGTTTCTAAAGTTTCTGCTTTTTTTCGTCCTTTTTCTCGTTGGTATATGACTCTGACTCTTGCATGTGGAAATTAATTGTGCCTTCGAACCAACGCAAACAACTAATTCACGATTACCATCTTCTATCTGAGCGTGAACACCGCAGTTTTAGGAATCCATTAGAAGCTCTTCGGTGTGTGGTTCGCTTCTAAGGCGGTTGGTTGAGCATTGAAGGGTTGGTCACTCCCTTTATTTCTTCTACAGAGAGAAGAACGAATCAGACAGTTACATTTAGTCTTATCTTTCTCCGTCTGTCTCTTTTGTTTCTTTCTTGTCTTCCTTACTTTTCATTTTTTTTCTTTTGCTTTCGAAGGTTCACCTTTAGGGCAATTATCTTTTTTGATTTTTTTTATTTTGGTTTCTTGCTTGAACACTTTTTTTTTTTTTTTTTTAATAACTTCTTTCTCTAGTGTTTATGCATCTCTTGCTTGATTGGGTTTAGTAGGTTTTTGTTTTATTGTGGTTAGGTTGAAGTTTGGGCTAGACTGCAACGTCGCTTCTTGTACTCTGTACTTCCGCTTAGTCGGAATTTTTGATGTTGTCAGTCACCGTTAAGATGTTTCTCTTCTTTGGGTTTCTTTTGCTCTTTATAAAGAATATACAGCTTTCTGTTTTTTATTGGGTCTTGCTTCTTTCTCTTTCTTTATTTTGGTTTTGTTTCGGATTACGCGTTTTGGATTTCTCTTGGATTGGCACTCATTTAGTGTTTAACTTTTTTGGTGACTTTGTTGTTGTGACTCTTGGATTACTGATTTTTTTCTCTGACTTTTTAGGTAGTTCGACTTATGTCGACGTTTAATCAGAATCTTCTTTTTGCTTGAGATTTCTTTGTTTGGTTTTCTTTGCTTAGATTTTTAGGGTCTGTTTAAATCTCATATCGTCTGTTGACGACTTTTAGGGCACAATTGTCTTAGTTCTTCTTTTTTACTTTTTTTCTAAATCTGTATATCATCATTCAAGACCTGCTAGGTGCTTTGGTTTTTCTTTTTTAGTTTAGTTAGCTTTGGGGACTTATAATTGGGGTTGGATTGGTATTTGTGAATTGGGGTTTCACAAGATTTAAAGGCGTTGTCCATGTCCGTAGTATAATTTTTTTTCTTTTCAGTACTTTTTCTTTTTCTCTTGGTTTGCTTAGTATTGTCCGTCAGTGAGGTCTATGGGACTGCGTTGTTCTCTTGCTTTATAGTGTAACAACTGACGTCGACTTTGAACGAGTACCTGTTCTGACACTTCTCTTCTGTTGGTTGGAGTTTTTATTTTTTGGAGTATCATTTTGCTTCATGCGCCTTTGGACACATCTGGTTGGTGATGCTTAGAAAATTGGAAAAACTTCTTTCATTTACGTTTCTTCTTGAGTTGGGTGTAATTGTATTTGGGTTGGTCTTAAATTTCAGGGTTCTGTATAAAATTTGTCCTTAGAACTCCCTACTCTTTCGTCGAGATGTCAAATTTTAGACACCATTTTTTATTTCACTTCCTATAAGATTATCGACGAGCTCTGTATTTTTACGCTCAACGCGGCTTTCTCTTTTACGGTATTTCACACGAATATGCGAATGAAATTTGTGAAAGCTTAGTCGGGGTAAGTTGGTAGATTTCTCTTTATTGTGGGTTTAATTTGATTCTTTTCTCATTGTCTGTAGCGGATTTCGGTACCCACCACACGTTTATCGTTATCAGTGAAGATAACGAACAGGTGGCATAGTTGGGAAAACTTCCATGACGTCACGTTATTAAAACGTAACTATTTACACCGTCAAGAGTTGGACACCTTCAGGATTGTACCTTTTTGAGATGAGCTGCTACTATAGATAATTCTGTTATGTCGAAGGGAAATGCCATTCATTTGGATCTCAAATGATTAGATGCTAAAGGGGAAATTTATTTGTGTTAACGTTGTATGTTCGTTTGTGTTTGATTTAATATTAAGTTTAAGGTAATTCAAGCACGGAATTAGCTAATCCCCTACTTGATAAAACCCAACTGTGAGTATTACAATTTCAAATTTTACGATTTGTATTTTGGTGGTCATGTCGATTGTTGACCTACGTGCATGTTAGGTTAACACAATTAATAATAAGATTATTTTGTACTTCATATGCAGTGCGCGTTGAGTCTCGAAGGCTTAAATTGTTATCTTGTATACTTTTGCGATTTTAAATTTGCGAATATAAATTCATACTTTCTTTGTATGTAAAAAAGTTTAGGCCAACAGAGTCAGTTTATTGTACGGTGTGTTGCCCAGTATAGAGCGCAACTTATATTTGATTCGATCTTTCTCTTTAGCATCTAATCATTTGAGATCGCAAATGCGCAGCGTTTCTCTTCGACTTAACAGAATTATTTATAGTAGCAGCTCATCTCAAAAATGTACAATCCTGAAGGTGTCCAACCCTTGACGGTGTAAATAGTTACGTTTTAATAACGTGACTTCATGGAAGTTTTCCCAACTATGCCACCTGTTCGTTATCTTCACTGATAACAATAAACGCGTGGTGGGTACCAAAATCCAATACAGACAATTAAGACAGAATCAAATTAAACCCACAATAAAGAGAAATCTACCAACTTAACCCGACTAAGATTTCACAAATTTAATTCGCATATTCGCCTGAAATACCCTAAAGGTGAAAGTCGCGTTGGGCGCAAAAATACAGAGCTCGTCGATAATCTTACAGGAAGTGAAATAAAATATGCTGTCTAAAACTTCACATCTCGACGAAAGAGTAGGGGGTTTTAGGGACAAATTTTATACTTGACCAAATTTTGATACTTGAAAATTGAACTACCAACTTTCAACATAACAATCTACTTCTGCTTCGAATACTTGTGTTTGTTGTCGTTTTCAAATTGTTTTTTTTTCTTTCTAATTTTAGTTTCTAGGATTATAAAGCCTACTAATCGTGTCTGATATCTAAAGTTACTGCTTCTTCTCGTAGTTTCTGTCGTTGGTGTGTTGTTAAAATTTTTTATGTAAACGGGTACGTGTCTCTTTTTCTGATTCTTGCGTGTGGAAGTTACTTGTTCCATCGGACTAACGCAAGCATCTAATCCACGATTATTGCATTTTATCTGGCTGTGGTCACCGCACCTTATAAGCTCTTAACTGCCATTCTTATTGGTCTCATGATACCTAAGGTTAGCGAGTTTATACGTTACTGTTCTTGTTCTTTACGAAACAATCCTATTAGGTTATGTCACCAGAGACGATGAAGCTTTCTAACACTCGGGTCGCTACAAGATCTTCTACACGTCTATATAAAGATTGTACGCTTTTTCCCAATGTAAAAACCTCTATTGCTTTTGCATCTACTTAAGTTAATGCCTGTGTGGTTAAGGATTATCAGATAATGCGCTTTGGTTTTGTGTTATACTTAATTTACAAATTTATTCTTTTGGAATGTAAAAGTTAGGCCGACCAGTTTAATTCTTTGTACGACGTGTTGCTCAATCGTAGGGGGCTAGCTTTAACAGTTATTGTCTGTAATATCTACCTACTTTCTAGCGTTTAATTGCACTTATGTAAATTTACCTCGTTTCTCTTTTCTAAACTCTCTTTCTGTGATAAAATAAATGTACTCGTTGTTACAACTTGTTTTTTTTCATTTGTTTTCATTCAGTTTTGAATAGATTTAAACGGTATCTCTAATCCTAATCCTTGATCGTTTTGGCGCTTTTCTAAATTGGTTTATAATTAGCAGATTGAAACCTACGATCCCATCACTGATTCATCTGAGTTAGTTGTTAGCAATTAATTTACGAAAAAATTCTTGTAACAGCTGTTTTTTGGTGATTAGTTCTTTCTGAAAGCTTTCCCAAAGTAGTCGTATGAACGACTTTGGTCGATTCTTGGCTAAAAGTTGTCAATTGTCGGCAAGTGGTTTGTACTCGTTGTAACTGGCAAAAGCTGTCAGTTTTCTTGTGTGGTTGTTGGCGTAGATAAAGATGTTGAGTGCCATTATACTCGTTTGGAAAGAAAAGTAAAGACTTTTGAAAAGATGTTTTGCTGCATGGTCTGTCAATGCATGCTGTTTTTTAGTGTTTAAACTACTGAGTGCTCGGTCAGGTTTCTGCTAAAACTTGGCAATTCTAATTCTAGGCAAGTGATTGGTGCGTGTAGTAATTGGCGAGGTGTGTGCAAAACGTTGTCGATGCTTCTTGGGTGACGAAGAAACGTTATGTGTAAATAAGTAAATTGTTTAATATTATCTTTGTTTTCATTAATAAATTTTATAACTTTATTAGAAAATGAAAAAAAAATTAATATTAGCAATTTGAAACTTCAATTTTTTTCTGTTTATGGTAACAGCTTTTAAGACTGAAGAAGCTCAAAATCGCTTCACATTATCTTAATTTATTAATATTTGGTGTCTTAAAAATACTGAATCTTCTTAATTTAAATTTTTTTCCCAATCCTACTAAAAGATTACCAATTTAGTTATCAAATTTAAACTTGGTACACACGTTGCTCTACAAGCAATTATTAATAAATCTTAATCGTGGTTTTCTTTTGCTATTTGTGCAATAAAACGGAAGTGAGATAAGGAGCTGCATTGAAACGTTACCAGTACTCGATTAAACCGCAAACAATATGTTGCTAAAATTTGTACACGTTTTTCTTCTATCGGCAATTTGTGAGCGAGTTTTTTCAAAAAACAATTATCGGAAAAAATTATTTTTTCAGGTAACGCCGATTTGGTGATCTTCGAGCACCGAGGCGATATAAAAGAAAAAGTTGGAGCCAACGTAGCTGCTTTCGAAGGCGCTGCATCCAGTTTCTTGTTCTGAGACAGAACAGTTTTAAAAAAGAGACAGGAAAGAAGAAGAAAGAAGAAGACTTTATCGGTTTAAATAAATAAGTGATTAACGTGTGTGTTAAGATAAATAAATAAAGTGTCCGTGCTAGTAAAAAACGTCTGTAGTAGAGAAAACGGTAATAAACTTTTTCGGTTTGAAATCGTTGCCACCGACAGTTGAGCTTCTTTACTCCTAGTTACAGAAGCGGAAACAGATTGTACTCAAATTGGGTTGCTAAACAGCGGTGGTGCTGTGGCTCATCGGTAGGTGCTCGATAGGTTTTTGGTTTCTCATAACACATCTGCTTTTCTACTTAAAGTTGATGAGGTCTTCTTCGTTTCTATTAGTCCGAACGGTTTCTATTAGTTGCAAAATGTACCTCGTGAAGAAGATCTCTAAGCAACGTGGTTAAGGTTTTTTGAAGCAAACGGCAATGTGTGACGCTGCAAACAAATACTGCAAGTTTGGAGATGGATTTCGGTTGCTTTGAGATTATTTTGGTTATTGCTTTATGTTGTTTGGTTTGTTAGGTTTTGGTGTTGCAAATCGGTGTACATAATCTGTCGTACAAACGATACCTGGTCATCAGTCGGGTCTCAGCTAAACCTTGGCGATTGTCGGTAAATGGTTGGTGCGAGCAGCTACTGACAAACTGTTGTCAAGATATTGTCGGTATCCATGTGTGATTGCTGTTGATGCAAAATCAATCAAATCAACAATGAGCTTACGGCAACGTGTCACAACATAGGCTCTTGGTTCGTCGGTCTTTTCAAGGTAGATCTAATGATAAATGCTGTAACATTGTTTCTGTTATTTTTTATGTTGCTCAGTGCGCCAGCTTTTGGCGTTGTTTGGAATTTATCGAAATTTTCTAAGAAGCATTCTTTAAATTCTTGGAAGTATGTAGAAAGATGGGCATACATGCTCAATTATGTTGTTGTTTCGGTATGATATTTGTATCGTACGATATTTATTGTTGTCAATTCGTTAATGTTTGACATCGAAGAAGGGGAAAATTTACTTTTCAGGTTTTTGTGTTGTTACATTCCAAAATTAACACAAAGTCACTGCCTGCAATGTAGTAACATAAACGGGGGGTTGTGCCACTAGCTCAATGGAGAAGGGTGGGTTTTATTTAAAAGTTTCGTGATCGAAATGGATTGACTTGTCGAAAACACAAAATCGATAAATAATAATGTCGAAATCAAAGGGCGCCAGGAAGGGGGTAAAGCTTAATGGACTAATGACCCTTGCCAACCATAAGTCCGCTTCTGTAGTATCCACCCCCCCAACGGACTTACCTTAGAGGGTGCATTTGCTAAAATCTAAAATAAACTAATAAAGTTACACACGCGGAGGCCGACGGAATTAAAAGCTCTTTACAATTTAATAATTTAACATTTATTTGAACAAAATAAAACAAAATGAATAAAATAATAAAATAAAATAATTGAATTGAAATTGACAAAATTAAATACACAAAACAGTAACAAAATAATAAAAATTACGTGAATGCACGTTTGATCAAAACCAAAATTTAAAGTTAATGGCACAAAATACACAAACAAAATAATAAAATACACAATACAGAATTTTAAAGAAATAAACAGCACAAATTAATCAAACTAAAACATCTATGCTCACGGCCGGGCGCGTGTCGATATAATTTAAAAACAAAATGAAAAATACTTATAAAACTAATTTATATACATATAATTTGAATCGATAATTCGGTCCCGTTTAATAAATTTTAAACTTGGAATAAAACAGTACCGTAAAATACGGTCATTAATTAGTTACATTAACGATAACTTCGAAACACTTGTAATTTTTAATTGAAAATTCAAAGCTTTTAACACTTAATCGCGTAAACGTAAATTTCACATATCAATAGATGGTGCAAAATAAATACCTTGATTTACTCGAAGACGGGCTTTTGGTTAGCGTAGGCCAGCAGAACGTCCAGGACCTCGATAGGGTACCAAATCCAGATGAATAAATTTACCAACGGAAGAATTATTATTGATCCGCCTCCAAGGCGAAAGATGTGAGATTGCGAAACAAACTCACGCACAAAATTCACTTAACGAAACATGCGATATTAATTAGGAAAACAGTGATCTCCATGAACCGTAATTACGAAAAAGGAAAGTTTTATTTTCCACTCAAGCATCACTGTACCATTTTCACTTACTTCCGCGGTAACTATTATAAAAGGTGAATTATCACCTGCGTGAACTACATTCTGACGTCTGCCAATCAACTAACTTCCGACTCGTACCTCATTTACCAAAATCACACCTATATATCAACTTTTGTCGACTGCCCTTTCCACAAAGGCTGCGTTCGAAATCTCAACCACCAAAATATTCTCGCGAAGCAGTGCAATAAAGAGGCAAACAGCACTTATTACGTCATAGTCATATTATTAGGACACAGCGTTTCGCTTGTACGTGAAACTGTCAATTTGACAAGATATTATATTACAAGAATTTAAACTGCCTAATAAATTAAGATAACGACTTAATTTTTCCACGTAATCTAAACGTTTGACATAAAGAAATTCAAGTACGAATGTACTCGAACAAAGAACTCATAAACCAACTTAAAATAAACAAACGGCGAAAATAGATTTAATTACGGTTATATCTCAGAAGGAAAACATAACTCACAACTGGAATTTTTCAACAATCCAAGTGAAACATTCAATAAGCAAAATCGCGAAATCAGATGGTTTACAGCGTAACAAAATACAAAACTTTATCAACAATTACATTGTAACTTTGAATTTAAAATCGTAAAATAACTTATTAAACTCAATCTAAAATCACATTAACACAAATTCAAAATACATTAAATGAAAATCGTCAATCCAAATACTGTGTCCGTTATCAAACATTACTCAATCAACCAATCGATTCTAAACGATGGTTACAGTGTTACGTTTCGTACATGTTTTAACGTAAGCAGTCAGTGAAGTTTGTAACCGGCGTTGAAATTTGGTCGTGAATTTTTTATGAAAGACCCTGTATTTAGATTTATTTTTTTTAGCGATTGAGTAGTTCTGTGTAAGCATCGAAAACGTTTCACTCGTTTAATTTAAATTGATTTGTATTTAATAGTTATTTTACAATTATTATGGGTTTATTTTTTTAAACGCATAAAGTTCCGTGGTCTTGATTATGATTTAGTGTCTTATTTCTGGTTATTTCATTGGAATAACAACTCTATCTAATTTATGATTTCCTTTCTGGAATGTAATTTGATACATTTTTCTTAGTATCTACTTTTGTTTATTTTAAACTCATTTTCGAGCCATTTGATAATTTAACTAAGTAAGCGACTTTCATGGGAATGCTCCTTTTTTTCGTTGTGCGTACGTGACGTGACGCATGTGGTGACAATATTTTTCATCTTCGTTAATTTACTTTGTTTAGTGTTCCATCTTTTACAAAGATTTTACGGCGCAAGTTTATTGAATTAAGTGGGATTACGAGGTGTTATAAGGATTAAAATTTTGATTTTGAGGAAGATTTTTGGTGGCAATTAAGAATACCGGGTACCGTGATGTAGTCAAGTGATCGGGGTGCTTTTACCCTACCGTTATGTAATACCGCGGAAGTTAAATGGAACCGTGAAAAGTAAGTGTGGTGGTGGAAAAGTTTGGTTTTCCAATTTCGTAATTTACGGTTTAATATTCTTCATGGTTTCCAAAAATAAAGCTCACGTTTCGAGTTGGATTTACTATCGATGTGTTGTGCTAAAAATCCAGTCTTCGCTTTTGTGCGGATTTCAAATCAGTGTTAAAAGAAAATTCTTCCGCTGTCATTCCATTGTTTGGGGTAGCTTCCAACGTTTCTTCCCGTAGACAGCTGGCAAC
This sequence comes from Aquatica leii, assembly GCA_035610365.1. Lineage (NCBI taxonomy): Eukaryota > Metazoa > Arthropoda > Insecta > Coleoptera > Lampyridae > Aquatica > Aquatica leii. The sequence goes on from CM069438.1 coordinate 16,587,276, forward strand.
CCAGAACTAACCACAGTTTCTTTCCTAGAATTACGACGACAATTCAAGGTATTTATTTTGCACCATTTATTGAAATGTGAAATTTTTGTTTACGCGTTTGAGTGTTAAAAGCTTTGAGTTTTAAGTAAAATTACAAGTGTCTCGAATTGATGTAACGATAATGTAACTAATATTATTGTCCGTATTTGTCGGAACTGTGACACAATCCCGAGCTAAAAATTTGTTAGGCGGGACCGAATAATTTTTGGATTCAAGTTTTATATTAGTTTTATATTAAATCAGTTTACTTCATTTTATAATTAATTAATTTCGACGCGCACACGGCCGTGATTTTTTTTTGGGTATTTAAGGTTTACCAATGTTTTTTGTTTTGTTTTATTTCTTTATTTTGTATGTTTTTTTGTTTTTGTGCATTTATTAAATTAACTTTAATTTTTTTTTTATTTTTATCAAACGTTCATTTTACGTACATTTTTTTGTTTTGTTTGGTTAATTTTGTGAATTTTAATACCATTATTTTATTTTATTCATTTTTTTGTGTGTTCAAATAAATGTTAAATTGTTAAATGTAAAGAGCTTTTAATTCCGTCGGCCTCCGCGTGTGTAACTTTATTAGATTATTTCAGATTTTAGTGAGATACAATCTATTAAGGTAAGTCCATTTAGAGTGTATCCTTCAGGAGCGAGCTTGTGGTTGACAAGGGCCAGAAGTCCATTAAGCTTTACTCCTTCCTGGCGCCCTTTGATTTTGACTTTATTACTTTTCGATTTTGTGTTTTCGTCAAGTTTATCCAAATCAATCACGAAATTTTAAATATAACCCACCCCGTCTCCACTGAGCAGGGGCATTACATCGTTTATGTTACCTTATTTCAGTTAGTGACATTGTTTCAACTTTTGCACGTAACAAGTTCTGAATTCTAATTATACACACTCATCTATGGTATTAATGAGTGTAGTATTTTTGCTGCTTTGTGAAAGTTTTCCTGGGGTAAGCATTGCTTCATATTTTTGTGATTTACTTTAATATTTTTGAATTGTCATTAGCGACCTACGTTCTAGCGTTTGTTCGCACTTCTGTAAATTTATCTTCTACTCTTTTCTAACTTTTCTTTCTGTGATAAAATAATTATACTCGTTGTTACCACCTCTATTTTGTCGTTTGTTCACTTTCAGCTTTGGGTAGATTTAAACGGTATTACCCGCCCGAATCTTTCACTGTTTTTGCGCTTTTTTGAATTGGTTTATAATTAGCACATCGAAACCTACGATCGAATCACCGAATTAAACTGAGTTAGTTGCTAGCAATTAAATTTGACACCCAACTACCTAGGGCTTCGTGTGTGCAGTTATAATTCTTTCTATTTTTCTTCTTTTGGTGTAGTTGCAGAATCTTGCTTCGTAGTTGGCTTGCTTGCTTTTTTTGCTGCTTTTTAGTGGTACATTTACTTGACTTGCTTTAGCTATCGAATCATTCTTTTTTGTTTAGGTTAGTAAGTTCGGAGTCGAATGTCAATGTTATTCTTTTCTCGTTTTAACGATAGAGACTTGTGACAGAGTTCAGGAATCACTTGTAGTCTTTGCTAGTAAGGCTTCTACATTCGTTGCTTCTACTAATCCTGTAACTTGCTTTCTTAATGCCTCTACACTTTCTTTTTCTGTATTTTGTTACGAGAAAGTCAAGTTTCTTGAGTTGGGCAGCCAGCAATATTTGTTGCGCTGATCTTCTTGTAACAAAACGAAGCAACGGCTAGCACAGTTTCTCCGGAGAGGGATCGCAAGCTTTGTGATGCGAAATTATAACATAAATCTAAAAAAAGGCGCCAAGACGATAAAAGGTTAAATTAGGGAGATACCGTCTAACTCTACTCGTAGCTGGAAAAGCATAAATAACACCACCGAAGTAATAACACAGAATATATATTTATTTTAATTATTGTCTGTGATAAAATAAATAAATATTCTGTGTTATTACTTCTGCCGTGTTATTATTGTTCTTTTCCAGCTTCTCCCTAATTTAATCTTTTATCGTCTTGGCGCCTTTTTTTAGATTTATGTTATAATTTCGCATCACAAAGCTTGCGATCCTTCTCCGGAGATGCTGTGCTAGCCGTTGCTTTCTTTTGTTACAAGAAGACCAGCGTAATTATTTATTATTGGCTGCCGAACTCGATGAACATGATTTTCTTCTAACAAAACTAGGACGACGGATCTCCATTCCCAACCTGTTGGCATGGTTCAGCGGATGAATCGAACAATAGAAAAATACTTAGACAAAGTAGTGTCCAAACGCCAAAGATACTGGGATCAGTACATGCACTTTTTCCTAATGGCATACCGATCAACCGTGTGACCTGCGTTTGAATTTCGTTGTAAAAGTCACCGTAAGTTTTTTTTTGTTGTGTGTTTCGATTTATTAATTTAGTATTAGCATCAAGAACGTTTTGTTTATTGTTTGTGTGGTTTGAGTTTAATGATATTTCAATTTGCTTTCAATCGTTATTGAAATTTTCTTTTAAATGCATACAGATCCGTAGTTTTGTTTTTGATTTAGTACGTTATTTGGTTATCTTTGTAGAATACCAATTCAATATAATTTACGACTTCCTTTGTGGAATGTAAGTTGATACATTTTTCTTGGTAATTACACTTTGATTAAGCCAGCTGCAGTAATGCAAGTCTCAGCGTTCTTGTGTGAACCAAAGTCTACGTGCAAAAACGCATGCGACTAATTATAATTTTCATCTTTGTTTTTCTCGTTTGTTCAATGTGTTTTCTTTTACCACGAATTGACTGCGCACATGCAAATTAGCTAAGTAGGGGATAGGAAGAGTTGAAAGATTTAGATTTTTTTTTGGCATTATTCGATCGTGGGTCGTGACGACAAATACCGATTACCGTAAGATGTAGAGAGAGTAGGGTAATTTACCCTCTGACGTTATGTAGAACCGCGGAAGTTTGTCAGAAATCGTGAAAATTAAGGTGGTGGAGGAAAATGTTACTTTTCTTCAAATTTCGTATAGTACGGCTTGTGTAAAATTCGTGATTTCTGAACTGTTACGTTTGTGGGGTTTAATGTTGTGGTGGTATATGATTAAATCCGAAATTCGCCTTTGGCGGTTATAAAATTAAATTGTGAGATATATCTTCCGTCGTTGTTCTATTGTTTGGGAAGCAGCTGAAGTCCATCCAAGGTGTAAGCTTTCAAATCCACTGGGAACCAAAGTTCAGCCGGTGTCACCAATTAAGAATTAAGGTATTTATCGATTTTGTTGTTTGATCGTGCAGTGTCCCGCGATTTAAAAATGCAGTAAAAGCTTTCAATTTTTTTTTTAAGTCAATTGAAATTACGACTAACGTTGAATTTATTTATTTCAATGAACACGTATAGTGTTTGCGCAAAAATTAAAATCAATTAACTTTGTTTTGTGCGTTGAGAAGTGATTCGTATTTCGAATATATGATAATGTAACGACTTATAAACTATATTTTGTTTAGTTCGAATTAAAGTTCGGACATATATATGTTATAAACTGTATTGTTTTTTTTTTGGGTGTGTTATTTTATTTGTTTGTTATAAATATGCGGTCAAGATCTTGAGATTTAATTATATTTGAAAACGCTATTGTAGTAGCATTTCTTTTTATAAATTTTAATGTAATGTTTTGTGTGTAAATTATTCATTTTTGTTTGCTTAAGATTATTTCATTTCTTTTATTCAAATTTATTTGATATCATTTAGTACTTGTTATTTTATTTTGTCTTGGTTTTAAATATTCATTCAATAAATGTTAAATTGTTAAATGTAAAGAGCTTTTATTCATTTAGCCGCCGCATACGTAAATTTTTGTTTAAGTGTTTTTCAGAATTGTTATAACCCAAGGTAAGTTCTGGGGTTATAACCAACCGGATGAGCTTTCAGGTGATCAAGGGTTTGAAAGCTTCCCCTTATAGAAATCCTTGATTGGCGCCCTTACCGATTATTTGACGATTTTACCGTTCTAGTTCCATTTTTACGACGATCGCGTTTCCAATTTTTCACGGAATTTTAAATAAAACCCACCCTTCTCCATTGAGCTAGTGGCACAACCCCCCGTTTATGTTACTTCATTGCAGGCAGTGACTTTGGGTTAATTTTGGAATGTAACATAAATAATTTGGCGTCTCCAGCGTGTGGCCTTTTTCGAATTTTAGTTTGCCTGTTAAGTTTCGTGATTGTTGGAAGATTTTACCGTTTTGTAATTACATTTTAAAATGGGTTACAAATTGATTGTTGATCGTTTATCGCATAACGAATTACGTTATGAAATTTTGATTAGAGGTGGTGATGCATCTTTAGGTGTTGTCGTATTACGAGGTTTACTCAAGAATTTTCTTATTGAAGAAGCTACCGGAAAATTATCTCGTCCCGTGTACCCTTTCGATTTTAATGCAGATAAATTAGCGATTCGTGAAGGTATCGATGAGCTTAGAAAATTGATGGATTCATTAAAAATTACTCCGACTACAAAAATTTCTTCTACAATTGAAACCAAAATTAAATATTTGTTAAACCGTATTGGCAATTCAATTCCTATTCAAGGTGACGATTCTCAAGTTAAAGATGAGTTTCTAAAAGATTTAGTTGTTTTAATTTCGCAGTACGAACTTTTGGATAAGCAAATTGTTGTTTCAAATCCGTCTACTTCCGCCGATGAAGTCATCGAACCTGTCGTTCAACCTTCTGTAGTTGATAACGCTTTACCGACGTCTTCTGCTGTTAGTCCAAATTTTATTAGTCATGTTAAGAGTATTTCAGTTTCAAAATGGAATTTAAAGTTTTCAGGTGACGCAAAGTCAATTTCATTGAATGCATTCTTAGAACGAGTTGCCGAACTTCAATTATCACGTAACGTTTCAAGTCATCAGTTATTTTTGGAGTGTACTGATCTTTTTACAGGTCATGCATTGATTTTTGTTAGATCTATTCGTAATTCAGTAAATTCTTGGGAAGACTTAGTTAAGTTTTTACGCGAACAATTTCAGCCTACCGATTATGACGAACGACTTATTGAAGAAATTAAGCGTCGTACTCAAGCTAATGATGAACCAATGGGTATTTACGTTGCAATTATTCGCAACATGTTTTCACGTCTCGATGAACCTTTTTCTGAAGAAAAGCAGTTAAAGATTTTATTAAGAAATATTTCTCCCGTTTATCAAACTCAGCTTGGTTTGTCGTCAGTTACTTCAATTGAAGAATTAATTAAATTTGGTCGTATTATCGAGGACCGCATGCAAGCTATTGAAGCTTACACGCCTCCATCTCGTCGAAAGCAGGACATGGAGCCTGATCTCGCTTACGTAACATCTCAAGTTAAGGACATTGTAGTTTCTCGTTCTTCAAATAACGTTAGTAGTGGTGAAAAATCTACACCACCTGTTAGACAAAATTTACGATTACCGTCTTCTAGTATCGCACCTTCTTCGCGAAGGTTAGCTATCGTTAATGCGCCTGCTTCTTCTAATCGAAGTAGTCCGCAATTATGTTGGAATTGTAGGAAGCCGAACCATCGAGCTGCTTCTTGCAAAGAACCTAAGAAAGGTTTATTCTGTTATCGTTGTGGAAAACCTAACGTTACGGTCCGCACTTGTTCTAAGTGCTCGGGAAACGAGTAAAGGACGTACTAAGAAGCCGTTTAGTGACGTCAGAGGTTAAAGTTAAATCGGCTGTCTATTTTAATAGTTTACATTCTTTGAAGAAAAAGAGTTTCGTTAAGAATAAAGTCGTGTTAGATTATGTTTTAGAGTCTGCTGAGTCTGACGAAAGACCTTTTGTCTACGTTAAAGTTTTTGGTCACGAAATTTTAAGTTTATTAGATAGTGGCGCTTCTCGCACTATTGTTGGTTCTAAGGGTTGGGAAATTTTTAGTCAATTAGGTTTGAAGTTAAATAAGTCAGTCAAAGTTAATTGTATTGTAGCTAATGGTAAATCAGTACAAAGTTTAGGTTCACTTCTCGTCCCAATCGAAATTAAAGGAAAAATTATTGTTTTGGAAGTTTTAGTTGTTCCTGACGTTCCGCATAATTTAATTTTAGGCGTTGATTTTTGGAAACAAGCAGGTATCGTTCCTGATCTTAGAAAAGGTGAGTGGCGTTTCGAAAATATGGACACCATTTCACAATTGGAGGATAAAGATTCCGTTATTCAGTCTCGTCTCGATCTTTCTTCAGAACAGCTCAATCAGTTAGATAATTTAGTTAGTAATCATTTTTCTTCGTCGAATAAAAATTTTGGATGTACCAACTTGATCGAACATCAGATCAAAACTACTTCCGAACCAATTAAGCAACGGTATTACCGAGTTTCGCCGTTTATCCAGAAACAAATCGATCTGGAGTTAGAAAAAATGTTGAAGTTAGGCGTTGTAGAAAAATCGAACAGCGCTTGGTCGAGCCCGATCTTATTGGTGAAGAAGAAGGACAACTCGTATCGCTTTTGCGTGGACTTTAGAAAAGTCAACAAAGTTACCGAAAAGGACGCTTATCCTTTACCTTACGTTTCGTCTATCTTAGATCGTCTTCGTGACGCTAAGTTTATTTCGTCTCTCGACATTAAGTCCGCTTATTGGCAGATTCCTTTAAGCGAAGAGTCTAAGCAGTTTACCGCTTTTACAGTTCCGAACCGTGGGTTATTCCAATTCACGCGTTTACCGTTTGGTTTAGCTAACGCACCAGCTTCTTGGCAGAGGTTGATTGATCGAGTTTTAGGTCCCGAATTAGAACCTTACGTTTTTGTTTATTTAGATGACGTCATTATTTGCGCTCCTTCCTTCGAGAAACACATGGAAGTGTTAACTGAAGTTCTTCGTCGCCTTAGAGAGGCTAATTTGATGCTAAGTAAAGACAAATGTCATTTTTGTAAACCTGAACTTAAGTATCTTGGTTTTATAGTAAATTCTACTGGTTTGTCGGTTGACCCGGAAAAGGTCGATGCAATTTTGCGTATTCCAGTTCCCACTGGTGTCGCTGAAGTTAGAAGAATTATAGGCATGGCCTCGTGGTATCGCCGATTTGTACCAAATTTTTCGACAATTATCGCTCCATTGACGTCTCTGTTAAAGAAGAATTCCAGCTTTAATTGGACTAGTGATTGTGATGAAGCCTTTCAAATTATTAAGAATTGTTTAGTTTCCGCACCTATTTTGTCTTGCCCTGATTTCAATGTTCCGTTTACAGTTCAAACTGACGCTTCTGATTTTGGTCTCGGTTCAGTTCTTACACAGTTTATCGACGGTGAAGAACGTGTCATTTGTTATAATAGTAGGTCGCTCACAAAATGTGAACGCAAGTATTCAACTACCGAAAAGGAATGTTTGGCTGTCCTGTGGTCTATTGAAAAATTACGCCCTTATCTTGAAGGAACAACTTTCACTGTAGTTACCGATCACGCATCATTAGTCTGGTTACACAATTTAAAGGAACCTACCGGTCGTCTAGCACGATGGGCTGTTAGACTTCAGCAATTTGATTTTACGATCATTCATCGTAAAGGAAAGGATCATGTCGTACCTGACGCATTATCTCGTTCAGTACCAGCTATCGACAACATTACTACCGATTGTGACACTACCGAACCTAAGTCTTCGGACAAATGGTTAACGAAACTTATGGAACGTGTACGTTCAAAACCTAACGCTTTTCCACAGTGGAAAATTAGTAACGGAAAGCTATTTAAGCATGTTACCGTAGACTATCCCGATCTTCGTTCTGAGAAGGACAATTGGAGAGAAGTTGTGCCTAAGTCAAAACGACTCGAAATATTGTCAAAGTTTCACGATGAGCCTACCGCTGGACACCTTGGTATCTTTAAGACTCTCGAACGAATTGTTCCGCTTTATTACTGGCCTAAGATGAAGGCTGACGTCATTCGTTACATCAATGGTTGTAAAGTTTGTATCACGCATAAGCCAGAACAGAAACGTCCTGCTGGCCTTATGACCCGTCATCCTGTTGTGGACAAACCTTGGCAGTTGATTTCTACCGATCTTGTTGGACCGCTACCACGATCTAAGAGTGGTTATTCGTATATTCTTGTGGTTGCAGATTATTTTTCGAAATTTGTTTTATTTTTCCCGTTACGTTCCGCTACTGCAGCAGCAGTTACTAAACGTCTTGAAGAAGATGTATTTTTAATGTTTGGAGTTCCTCAATATCTTTTGTGTGATAACGGCACACAGTTTCGTAGTTCAGAATTTACGAAAATGGTTTCGTCATATAAGTCTAAAATTATTTTTAACGCTAATTATCATCCACAAGCGAATCCAACTGAAAGAGTCAACCGAGTCATGAAGACAATGCTATCGTCATATATCGAAGACAACCATCGACATTGGGATAAGTATCTTGCTAAAGTAGCATGTGCGATTCGTACCGCTGTACATGAAGTCACCGGCTTAACGCCGTTTTTCGCTAATTTTGGACGTGAAATCTGTCTCGACGGATCACGTCATGGAAAAACTACCGATTCCGACACTATCGACGATCTAGCTTTTGCTGATCGTACCTTTTTGGCCGAAAGAGGCCCAGCTTTTAGAGAAGTTTACGTCGACATTAAGAATCGCTTGAATGCCGCTTATGTCCGCGCTAAACATTATTACGATTTACGTCGTCGTCCAGCACCTTTTGAGGTGGGAGACACAGTGTGGCGGAAGAATTATGTCCTTTCTGATGCATCTCGATATTTCTCGGCCAAACTGGCACCTAAGTTTATCGGTCCGTTCTACGTGAAGCGGAAAGTTTCGTATCAGACCTATGAGTTGTCTGATGACACGGGAGCATCAAAAGGCATATGGAACGCCAAGGACTTAAAAGTAAACCCGACTGGGGATAAATAGTTTTATGTTTTACCTTTTAGTTTCTTTTTCGTTTTTTTTTTAGGTTAGTTAGTTTAGTTTTTGGGTTCCGTGTAGAGACGGACTAAGAATATTTCTCTACAGTGGGGACACCACTTGTCGTAAGAGGCGACTAAACAACGGTTCTTTTATTTCCATTTTTCTTTCTTCTGCTATCTTGTCTGTCCTTATCTTTTATTTCTGTAGTGTTTGTGGCTAGGTGCCATCGCTCGGTGAGGGCAGTAGTTGTGGGAAAAACGCAATGCGCGGATCTCGTGAAGCGCAGCGCGCCCTCTTCTATTGTGCAGCATCGAGTGATCTGTGTCGAACCCAAACATATGCTACCCTTCTTATCGTTTAGGTTTTCGTTCCGTTAGTTTCGTTAGGGGTTCTCGATGATTGCGAGATCGCGAGAACCATAGGCTTAGTTTCGTTTTATTTTTGCGTTAGTAGTTACATTATCGTTTATGGTTCCGTTGTGGTGGGTTGGGGTCATTTGGTCAAACCACAACGGCTGGGTCTCGTTTTTTTTTTGTCGTTTTGTGACCATGTGAGGGTTGGGTTTTGGGTTTTCATTTGTTTGTTTTTTTTGTTGTTTTGTCTATTTTTAGAGTGATTTAAGAAATCCCTCTTTAAGTAGGGGAGGTGTGACCTGCGTTTGAATTTCGTTGTAAAAGTCACCGTAAGTTTTTTTTTGTTGTGTGTTTCGATTTATTAATTTAGTATTAGCATCAAGAACGTTTTGTTTATTGTTTGTGTGGTTTGAGTTTAATGATATTTCAATTTGCTTTCAATCGTTATTGAAATTTTCTTTTAAATGCATACAGATCCGTAGTTTTGTTTTTGATTTAGTACGTTATTTGGTTATCTTTGTAGAATACCAATTCAATATAATTTACGACTTCCTTTGTGGAATGTAAGTTGATACATTTTTCTTGGTAATTACACTTTGATTAAGCCAGCTGCAGTAATGCAAGTCTCAGCGTTCTTGTGTGAACCAAAGTCTACGTGCAAAAACGCATGCGACTAATTATAATTTTCATCTTTGTTTTTCTCGTTTGTTCAATGTGTTTTCTTTTACCACGAATTGACTGCGCACATGCAAATTAGCTAAGTAGGGGATAGGAAGAGTTGAAAGATTTAGATTTTTTGGCATTATTCGATCGTGGGTCGTGACGACAAATACCGATTACCGTAAGATGTAGAGAGAGTAGGGTAATTTACCCTCTGACGTTATGTAGAACCGCGGAAGTTTGTCAGAAATCGTGAAAATTAAGGTGGTGGAGGAAAATGTTACTTTTCTTCAAATTTCGTATAGTACGGCTTGTGTAAAATTCGTGATTTCTGAACTGTTACGTTTGTGGGGTTTAATGTTGTGGTGGTATATGATTAAATCCGAAATTCGCCTTTGGCGGTTATAAAATTAAATTGTGAGATATATCTTCCGTCGTTGTTCTATTGTTTGGGAAGCAGCTGAAGTCCATCCAAGGTGTAAGCTTTCAAATCCACTGGGAACCAAAGTTCAGCCGGTGTCACCAATTAAGAATTAAGGTATTTATCGATTTTGTTGTTTGATCGTGCAGTGTCCCGCGATTTAAAAATGCAGTAAAAGCTTTCAATTTTTTTTTTAAGTCAATTGAAATTACGACTAACGTTGAATTTATTTATTTCAATGAACACGTATAGTGTTTGCGCAAAAATTAAAATCAATTAACTTTGTTTTGTGCGTTGAGAAGTGATTCGTATTTCGAATATATGATAATGTAACGACTTATAAACTATATTTTGTTTAGTTCGAATTAAAGTTCGGACATATATATGTTATAAACTGTATTGTTTTTTTTGGGTGTGTTATTTTATTTGTTTGTTATAAATATGCGGTCAAGATCTTGAGATTTAATTATATTTGAAAACGCTATTGTAGTAGCATTTCTTTTTATAAATTTTAATGTAATGTTTTGTGTGTAAATTATTCATTTTTGTTTGCTTAAGATTATTTCATTTCTTTTATTCAAATTTATTTGATATCATTTAGTACTTGTTATTTTATTTTGTCTTGGTTTTAAATATTCATTCAATAAATGTTAAATTGTTAAATGTAAAGAGCTTTTATTCATTTAGCCGCCGCATACGTAAATTTTTGTTTAAGTGTTTTTCAGAATTGTTATAACCCAAGGTAAGTTCTGGGGTTATAACCAACCGGATGAGCTTTCAGGTGATCAAGGGTTTGAAAGCTTCCCCTTATAGAAATCCTTGATTGGCGCCCTTACCGATTATTTGACGATTTTACCGTTCTAGTTCCATTTTTACGACGATCGCGTTTCCAATTTTTCACGGAATTTTAAATAAAACCCACCCTTCTCCATTGAGCTAGTGGCACAACCCCCCGTTTATGTTACTTCATTGCAGGCAGTGACTTTGGGTTAATTTTGGAATGTAACAACCGTTATAAGTTAAAATTTAGCATCACAAAACCTGCGATCCCTCTTCGGAGAAACTGTGCTAGCCGTTGCTTTGTTTTGTTACAAAAAAACCAGCGTAACAAATATTGGCTGCCCAACTCAAGTAACCTGATTTTCTCGTAACAAATTTGGGCGCCCAACGTGGGGCTCGATTTTTGTGTGTGCGATTATAATTGCTTCTAGTTTTATTAAGTCTTTTATCTTGTCTTAGTCTTTTGTGGGTTGGATTTACTTGAAGTTTACTTAGCTTCTTTATTTGTTGTTGCAAGACTTGACGTCGGAGTTACTTCACTAACTTTTACTTCTTCTTTTAGTGCTGTGGTTTGATTTTATATTAGTAATTTACTTACTTCTCTTTTAATTGGATTTCTGGTCAGCCACGTGCCGTTGGACTTTTGCTTTTGTTTTTGGATTAACTCGACTACGTCGATTCTTCTGTGGATTGACGAGTTGTGTTTGTCTGCTGAAGTTTCTCACCATCAACTTTTTCTTTCAGCTTCGGAAGTGTAATCGGGTAAAGCTCTTTTTGTGTTTAGAAGTAGACGACATACTTTATGTTCTTGGAATGAGGTTACCGCAATGTTGAAAACTGAATTTATGCCTTTAGATTATGATGACAATATTCATAACCGAGTGATGAAACCTAAGGAATCGATTAAGATGTACGTTACTACTATGCGATTTTTATGCAGTTGTTAGAATCAATCTTGGAGAAGACGCACTTTAAAATTATACGCCGCATCTTGACACTATTTTATCAATCTCGATTTCCACTGGTCTTTTTCGCAATTGACATTCTTAGGCAAACGTTTGGAATCAAATCTTAACTTTTGTAATTCTTTTAACTTTTCGACATCTGTGGAAAGTGATCGACTTCTAGAACCATCTTTGGTTTATACAAGTAAAACTCTTCCGCACCTTCGACTAATGCTGATGCTGGTTCTTTTCAAACTTCGCCGTTTCATTCTTCTGCAACTATTCTTAAGTCTACTACTTGTGTTTACTGTCGTCCTAAAGCTGAGAAACTTTTAAGACCTATTCGTTCTTTAGCTTTTCTTTCTCCAAATTTTTTTCGGTTGCTAAGATTATTCGGCTTACTGCCAATCCTTGGTACTTAGGTTTGGTTTCTGAAGTTTCTGCTTTTCCTCGTCGTTTCTCTCGTTGGTGTATTGTGAAAGGTCTTCTATGTAAACGTGTACGCATTTCCTTGTCTGACTCTTGCATGTGGAAATTAATTGTTCCTTCTGACTAACGCAAACAACTAATTCACGATTACCTCTTCTATCTGAGCGTAAACACCGCAGTGTTAAGAGTCCGTTAGAAGCTCTTCGGTGTGTGGTTTGCTTCTAAGGCAATTGGTTGAGCATTGAAGGGTTGGTCACTCCCTTTTGTTTCTTCTACAGAGAGAAGAACGAATCAGACACTTACATTTAGTCTTATCTTTCTCCGTCTGTCTCTTTTGTTCCTTTCTTGTCTTCCTTACTTTTAATTCTTTTCTTTTGCTTTCGAAGGTTCACCTTTAGGACAATCTTTTTTGTTTTTTCTTTTATCTTGGTTTTTTGTTTGAACACTTTTTTCTTTTTTTTTTTAATAACTTCTTTCTCTAGTGTTCACGCATTTCTTGCTTGATTGAGTTTAGTGGGTTTTTGTTTTATTGTGGTTAGGTTGAAGTTTGGGCTAGACTGCAACGTCGCTTCTTGTACTCTGTACTTCTGCTTAGTCGGAATTTTTGATGTCACCGTTAAGATGTTTCTCTTCTTTGGGTCTCTTTTTCTCTTGGAATATAAAGAATATAAAACTTTCTGTTTTTTATTGCGTCTTGCTTCTTTTTCTTTCTTTTTTTTTTGTTTTGTTTCGGATTACGCATTTTGGATTTCTCTTGGATTGGCACTCATTTAGTGTTTAACTTTTTTGGTGACTTTGTTATTGTGACTCTTGGATTACTGATTTTTTCTAAGCCTTTTTAGGTAGTTCGACTTATGTCGACGTTTAATCAGAATCTTCTTTTTGCTTGAGATTTCTTTGTTTGGTTTTCTTTGCTTAGATTTTTAGAGTCTGTTTAAATCTCATATCGTCTGTTGACGACTTTTAGGGCACAACTGTCTTAGTTTTTCTTTTACACTTTTTTTTCCAAATCCGGATATTACCATTCAAGACCTGCTAGGTACTTGGTTTTTCTTTTTAGTTTAGTTAGCTTTGGGGACTTATAATTGGGGTTGGATTGGTATTTGTGGATTGAGGTCTTACAAGATTTAAGGGCGTTGTCCATGTCCGTGGTATAAATTTTTTTCTTTCTTGTACTTTTTCTTTTTCTCTTGGTTTGCTTATTATTGTCCGTCAGTGAGGTCTACGGGACTGCGTTGTTCTCTTGCTTTATAGTGTAACAACTGACGTCGACTTTCAACGAGTACCTGTTCTGATACTTCTTTTCTGTTGGTTGGAGTTTTTTGGTTTTTTGGAGTATCATTCCGCTTAATGCGCTTTTGAACACATCTGGTTGGTGATGCTTAGAAAATTGGGAAAACCTCTTTCATTTACGTTTCTTCTTGGGTTGGGTGTAATTGTATTTGGGTTCGTCTTAAATTTCAGGGTTTTGTCCTTGGCGTATGCCTAAATTCCTATTCTTGACTTTAGCTTGTGTCCACTTTTCAGGTTTTTATGTTGCTGGGGGGGAATTTGTTATGTTAAAAGTTCGTAGTTCAATTATGGAGTATAAAATTTGTCCTTAGAACTCCCTACTCGTGGAGATGTCAAATTTTAGACACCATTTTTTATTTCACTTTCTATAAGATTATCGACGAGCTCTGTATTTTTACGCTCAACGCGGCTTTCTCATGTACGGTATTTCACACAAATATGCGAATGAAATTTGTGAAAGCTTAGTCGGGGTAAGTTGGTAGATTGCTCTTTATTGTGGGTTTAATTTTATTCTGTTCTCATTGTCTGTAGCGGATTTCGGTACCCACCACACGTTTATCGTTATCAGTGAAGATAACGAACAGGTGGCATAGTTGGGAAAACTTCCATGACGTCACGTTATTAAAACGTAACTATTTACACCGTCAAGAGTTGGACACCTTCAGGATTGTACCTTTTTGAGATGAGCTGCTACTATAAATAATTCTGTTATGTCGAAGGGAAATGCCATTCATTTGGATCTCAAATGATTAGATGCTAAAGGGGAAATTTATTTGTGTTAACGTTGTATGTTCGTTTGTGTTTGATTTAATATTAAGTTTAAGGTAATTCAAGCACGGAATTAGCTAATCCCCTACTGGATAAAACCTAACTGTGAGTATTACAATTTCAAATTTTACGATTTGTATTTTGGTGGTCATGTCGATTGTTGACCTACGTGCATGTTAGGTTAACACAATTAATAATAAGATTATTTTGTACTTCACAAAGTCATATGCAGTGCGCGTTGAGTCTCGAAGGCTTAAATTGTTATCTTGTATACTTTTGCGATTTTAAATTTGCGAATATAAATTCATACTTTCTTTGTATGTAAAAAAGTTTAGGCCAACAGAGTCAGTTTATAGTACGGTGTGTTGCCCAGTATAGAGCGCAACTTATATTTGATTCGATCTTTCTCTTTAGCATCTAATCATTTGAGATCGCAAATGCGCAGCGTTTCTCTTCGACTAAACAGAATTATTTATGGTAGCAGCTCATCTCAAAAATGTACAATCCTGAAGGTGTCCAACCCTTGACGGTGTAAATAGTTACGTTTTAATAACGTGACTTCATGGAAGTTTTCCCAACTATGCCACCTGTTCGTTATCTTCACTGATAACGATAAACGCGTGGTGGGTACCAAAATCCAATACAGACAATTAAGACAGAATCAAATTAAACCTACAATAAAGAGAAGTCTACCAACTTAACCCGACTAAGATTTCACAAATTTTATTCGCATATTTGCTTGAAATACCCTAAAGGTGAAAGCCGCGTTGGGCGTAAAAATACAGAGTCCGTCGATAATCTTACAGGAAGTGAAATAAAATATGCTGTCTAAAATTTGACATCTCGACGAAAGAGTAGAGGGTTTTAAGGACAAATTTTATACTTGAAGAAATTTTTATACTTGAAAATTGAACTACCAACTTTCAATATAACAATTTACTTCTGCTTCAAATACTTGTGTTTGTTGTCGTTTTCAAATTGTTTTTTTTCTCTTTCTAATTTCAGTTTCTAGGATTATAAAGCCTACTAATCGGGTCTGATATCTAAAGTTACTGATTCTTCTCGTAGTTTCTGTCTGGGGTGTTGTTAAAATTTACGTGTCTCTTTTTCTGATTCTTGCGTGTGGAAGATACTTGTTCCATCGGACCAACGCAAGCATCTAATCCACGATCATTGCATTTTATCTGGTTATGGTCACCGCAATGTTAAACGCACTTTATAAGGTCTTAACTGCCATTCTTATTGGTCTCATGATACCTAAGGTTTTCGAGTTTATACGTTACTGTTCTTGTTCTTGACGAAACAATTGTATTAGATTATGTCACCAAAGACAATGAAGCTTTCTAACACTCGGGTCGCTACAAGATCTTCTACACGTCTACAAATGTAGATTTATTCTTTTGGAATGTAAAAGTTAGGCCGACCAGTTTAATTCTTTGTACGACGTGTTGCTCAACAGTAGGTGGCTAGCTTTAACAGTTACCTACTTTCTAGCGTTTAATTGCACTTATGTAAATTTACCTTGTTTCTCTTTTCTAAACTCTCTTTCTGTAATAAAATAAAAATACTCGTTGTTGCAACTTGTTTTTTGTCATTTGTTTTCATTCAGTTTTGAATAGATTTAAACGGTATCTCTAATCTTAATCCTTGATCGTTTTGGCGCGTTTTTAAATTGGTTTATAATTAGCAGATTGAAACCTACGATCCTATCACCGATTCATCTGAGTTAGTTGTTAGCAATTAAGTTACGAAAAAACTCTTCTAACAGCTGTTTTTTGGTGGTTAGTTCTTTCTGAAAGCTTTCCGAAAGTAGTCGTATGAACGACTTTGGTCGACTCTTGGCTAAACGTTGTCAATTTTCGGCAAGTGGTTTGTACTCGTTGCAACTGGCAAAAGCTGTCAGTTTTCTTGTGTGTTTGTTGGCGTAGATAAAGATGTTGAGTGTCATTATATTCGTTTGGAAATAAAAGTAAAGACTTTTGAAAAGATGTTTTGCTGCATGGTCTGTCAATGCATGCTGTTTTTAAGTGTTTAAACTACTGAGTGTTCGGTCAGGTTTCTGCTAAAACTTGGCAATTCTAATTCTAGGCAAGTGATTGGCGCGTGTAGTAATTGGCGAAGTGTGTGCAAAACGTTGTCGATGCTTCTTGGGCGACGAGGGGACGTTATGTGTAAATAAGTAAATTGTTTAATATTATCTTTGTATTCATTAATAAATTTTATAACTTTATTAGAAAATGAAAAAAAATTAATATTAGCAATTGGAAAATTCCAATTTGTCTGTTTATGGTAACAGCTTTTAAGACTGAAAAAGAGCAAAATCGCTTCACATTTTCTTAATTTATTAATATTTTGCCTTAAAAATACTGAATCTTCTTAATTAAAATTTTTTTCCTAATCCTACTAAAAGATTACCAATTTAGTTATCAAATTTAAACTTGGTACACACGTTGCTCTACAAGCAATTATTAATAAATCTTAATCGTGGTTTTCTTTTGCTATTTATGCAATAAAAAGGAAGTGAGATAAGAAGCTGCATTGAAACGTTACCAGTACTCGATTAAACCGCAAACAAAATGTTGCTAAAATTTTTACACGTTTTTCTTCTATTCACAATTTGTAAGCGAGTTTTTGCAAAAAACAATTATCGGAAAAATTTTGTTTTCAGGCAACGCCGATTTGGTGATCTTCGAGCACCGAGGCGATATAAAAGAAAAAGTTGGAGCCAACGTAACTGTTTTCGAAGGCGATTCTTTTCAATTAGTGTGTTCGGATACGAGTTCTGAAAGTAACGATTTGGTATGGAGCAAAGTTGAATCCGTCACGTAAGTTTTTTGTTGTTCTTAGATCGGGTACTAATAGGATTCGTTTCAGAAAACAAAATAACAAAATCGTTTTGCAATTGCCGTTAACAACTAATGAACCGGGTGTTTTGGATTTTAAATCTGTGATTTTGCACGATGAAGGAAGGTATTGGTGCACTGATAGAATTGACGAAGAACTTACATCGGTGTATGTAATTGTAAAACCTGCGTTGCTCGATGGAGGTAAAATTGGCAACTAATGAAATAAATAATTTTAGTTGCGTTTTAGGGTACAGAAAACCTGTGCGTTCTAAAATGTCTTTTGTTACCTTCAATAACGGTTGGTGAGGCTACTGTTTAAACCGTTTTGATTAATTAGTTTTAAGGTACCGAGATCGGTAAACATTTGGACCAACCGGAATTGGTGATTCTGCAAGAAAATGAGAACGGGCAAGAAGTGGCGCCATCTGTAATTATGGCTAGCTTGGGCGATGACATCGTTTTGATATGCGCACTAAAAGGTGTCAACGATACAATTGATTACGACGTGGCTTGGAGTAAACTAGAACTTACTCAGAAAATAGAAAGTGCCCATAAACTATACGTCAAAAAATCCATGAACGGAATTGAACCGCCAAAACTGATCCTAAGCTCAGTTTCGTTTGACGATGTGGGACGATACGTGTGTTCTAATAAAGCAACTAATATTATTCAGTCTGTTTTTGTTAAAGTGATGCCAGTTGACACAACGAGTACCTCTAACTTATCATTTTGTAAGAGTCTAACTTTTTCTAATCAAAACCTTGAACTTGTTTTTTTTTTATTTTAGCAACGCCTACTGCCTGTGCAACAACCGATATAGGTATGTGGTTTGAATCAGTGTGCGACTAAGCATTAAAAATTGATTTTTTTAGATGAGAACCATCGCAAAGTTATGGAAGAAGTTAAAAAAGGTAATGGATTTTGTAATTTGGCAGACACATTAAAGTTTTTTATTTTTAGGGCTAAAAGCTATATCTACCATTTCTGAAGAAATGCTGAAAAAACTTTCTGTTTGTAAGTGCTTTTAAACAAAAAAATGTTTCCCATAAAAACAAGAGAGTTAATTCAAAGTTTTTCAGCTCTTGGTTCCGCTTAAGTGTTCGAAAACAAAGAAATTTTTTTTTAAAGTGAATAATGCATTGTTTAACAAATATACATTTACAATCAATTAGTTTCATGTTTTATTTGTTTGTTTTCTTTTTAAATTTTATAACGTTGTGTTACGTAGATTTACACGTAACTTTAGGCAGGTGGCTAGTTCGGCGAGAGGATCGCAAGTGATACTTAAAAAAGCGCCAAAACGGTCGGAAAACTATTAATTGCAGATACCGTTTAAATCTGTCAAACACTGAAAGGGTTCAAGTTTAAAAACACGTAGAAGTTATATTTATTTCAAACAAATAATAGAAGTTAAAAACAATAGCAAATAAATGGCGATTAGGAATTCGTCGACAAATACCACAGTTAATAATACTGATTCAAGCCTCTTAGATCAAGCAACACTTCGTACAGCTGCAATGCTAACATACACTACATATAATTTGATTTTAACAGAATAATAACATTTAAATAGTTGATTACCGTAACTTTAAACGTACTCGATCAATATTTGATAATAGACAATAAAGTTCCTTGTTCTATATGTTCATGTAGAAAGGAACATACAGTGGGGAAAAACAAAAATAAAAGTAGTAACGGTTTATAGCAGTAGAATGAAAGAGACAAGGAAAAACATAGAAGAGATGATGGGAGAGAGGGAAGAGGTATTGATAATAGTAGGAGGAGACTTCAACGCAAGAATAGGGGAAGAGGGGGGAATACAAGAAAGAAAAGGGACGGGAAAGAGACAAACAAAGGACAAGGAGATAAATAAAGAAGGAGAAGAACTTTTGGAATTGTGCAACGAAAAAGGGTGGGAAATAATGAACGGGAACAAAGAAGAAGATGGAAAGGGGGAATTTACGTACATAGGAGGAAGGGGAGAATCAATAATAGATTTTGTAATGACAAATGAAGAGACTGCAGAAAAGGTAAAGACATTTAAAGTGGGAGAAAGGGTAGAGTCAGACCATCAACCACTGGAATTGACAATCGAAGGAAGAGAAAGAGAAGAGAGAGAGGAAGAGGAGAAGTACATAACTAAAAAAAAGTGGACAGAAGAGGGTATAAAAAGATATAAATAGAGAATAGAGAAAACGGTATGAATAGGGAAGGAATTACAAGAGAGTGTGGAGGAAATGAGAGAGATGATGGAGAAAGCAACAGAGAGAGTCAGATTTAGAAAGTGGAAGGGGGAGAAAACAGGATGGAAAAAATGGTGAGATAGGGAATGCAAGGAAGCAAAGAAAAACCGAAGAAGAGCATTAAGACAGTGGAAAAAAAGAGGAAAAAAAAGAATACTACAAAGAAGCAGTAAAAATATACAAAAAAACATGCGACAGAAAGAAGGAAGAAAACAAAAAGAAACAAGAGGAGCAGATCAAAGGAATAAAAACGGAAGAAGATGTATGGAAGTACCTAAAGAAAGAGAGGAAAAAAAACATGACGACAAAGGGAATACAAATTAAAGAATGGGAGATATATTTTCGGAACCTGTTGGGAGGGGAAAAACAAAAGCAAAAAAAAAGAAAAAAGAAAAGACGCGGTAGTAAGACAGGAAGAAGGAGATAGGGATAGAAAAAGTGAAGAAGAAGTAATAGAGGCGATAAAGAATATAAAAAAAGGAAAAGCGGCAGGAGAAGATGGGATACGAGGAGAAGAGTGGATATACAGGGGGAGAAAGTGTAGCAAAAAGGATGACGGAAATACTAAACAAAATATGGAAAGGGAAAGGATTTCCAGAGAGATGGAGAGAGGGAATAATATGCCCAATCCATAAAAAAGGCGAAAAAAATAAAGTCAAGAATTATAGAGGGAAAACATTATTGAGCACGGCATACAAATTATATGCGACAATATTGCAAGAAAGACTACAGAAGGAAATAGAGGAAAGAAGTTTGGTACCAGACGGACAAGCGGGATTCAGAAAAGGAAGAAGGGCGATAGACAACATATATATACTGAAACACTTAGCAAATAGAGAACTAGAAAAAAAAAAGGGAAAATGGTGGCACTATTCGTAGATCTAAAAGCTGCTTTTGACAAAGTGAATAGGGAAAAGCTGTGGGAATATATAAAAAGAAAAAAAATCAATGAAAGATTAATACAAACAATAGAGGAAATCTACGAAGAAACGAGGAGCAGGGTTAAAGTGAATGGGGAAGAGAGCGAGAAATTCATCACAAAGAGAGGGTTGAGACAGGGATGTCCACTGAGCCCAAGATGTTCTCAGTATATACGGGGGATCTGGAAGAGACAATGAGAGGACAACAGACAGGAGGGATAGTGGTCGGGAAAGCGAAGGTATGGTCGTTAGCGTATGCGGGTAACATAGTGTTGGTGGCTAAATAGGAAAAGGAAATGAAAGAGATAATGAAAACGCTGGAAAAATATATGAAAAAAAAAAGAATTGGAAGTAAACACGGAGAAAACAAAGATAATGATATTTAGAAAAGGAGGGGGGAAATGAAAAAGGTAGGAGTAGAGATGGAGTGATGAGAAAGTGCAACAAGTGAAGGAATTTACATACCTGGGCTACACGATGAAACAGGATAATAAAGAGGGAGACCACATAAAGGAAAAGGTGAAGAAAGGAAACAGGTTAATAGGACAAGTGTGGGGGGTGGGGGAAAGAGTATTCGAGATGGATATAGAAAAAAGAAAGTTGTTGTTTGAAAAATTAATAAAGGGGGTGGTAATGTATGGAGCGGAAATATGGGGCTGGAAGGAGTGGAGGGAGGTAGAGTTTTATGACTGGACAAAGATACACCGGGGTAAATTGTGAAAGAGGAGGTACAGATAGAAAAAATAAGGGTAGAGACAGGAAAAAGAGCAATAAAATACGAGGAAGAAATGAGGGAAAGAACAGATTGCAAAATACTGCAAGAATGTTGGAAAAAGATAAAGGGAGGGAAAGTGAAGTACGGGCAGGAGGGCAGAGAAGAGTATTACAAAAGAAACGGGTATGCGAGAGAAGAAGTGGAGAGATTAAGAAAAGAGAGAGAAGGGGTAAGGGAAGAAATAATAAGGAGAGATAGAGACATAGAAAAACAAGAAAGTTGGACAAAGATAAAAGAGGGCAGATATAATAGGAATTATAAAGATATCAAAGGTGAAGGAGTGCCGGAATATTTAAAAGATAAAGAGAATAAAAGCAACAAAACGAAAAACATGATAGGAAGGTTCAGATGTGGCAACGAGGAGTTAGGGAACAAATATTGGAAAGAAGAAACAGAAAAGATGTGCAGGCTATGTGGAGAAGAAACGGAGGACCTTAACCACATGAGACAGAAATGCAGGGAACTAAGAGAAGAGGTGATGAAAATAGAGGAAATCTTAGATGAAAGCGGAAAAGGAGCGGAGTGGATGCAAGAAGTATGGAGAAGGAGGAAAAAGTTAAGGGGAGAGGAGAAAAAGGAAAACACCGTTTAAATGTATTCAACACTCAAAAATAGAAAATAACAAAACGCAAGTTACCACAAGGAATATAATTATTTTATCAAAGAAAGATAGGTTAGAAAAGAAGAAACGAGGTTGAACTATATATACAGTAACACTTAAGCGTCGATAAATATGACAAACTGTAATCGTTAATGCAAGCCCCTTTTGGTTAGGTAACACGTCGTACATTATATAAAATTTGTTGGTCTAACTTTTAAACTCCCAAAAGTTTACAATAGTAAATATAACACAAATATCCAATATCTTGTGATTAAGCGAAAACAGAGTTTAATAGTTTATACAAAAAAAGTTTTATACTTAATTGGGACAACAAACAATATAATTTATAATAATACAGTCGTTCGTGCAAACGACTGACAACGTTGTTACAAGCTTCTAGTAATTTACGAACCCTGCACGACCAACTCACTGTAGGATTGAAACAATACCTATCGGAAAAAGGACAGGTTCAAGTAATTTTATTTTAATGGGCGCCAGATCTCATTTTGCAGATATAGCTCCTGATTGATTAGCACAGGATGCCCAAAGCTTGTATAAAATTTTTAGGGTTCCTAAAGCTGAAGGAATTGAAAGAAACCAAATCGTTCACCTGAATCTTGGTAAGTCAATTTTAGATTTTAACTATTGGCTGTCGCTACGGTGCTGCTCATGAATCATATTTACTAATCGTGTCGAAACGTTTAAAATGATTTGTGTTAAATTGTTGTCGCATGCTGATTACGTCAACTGTCAATTATTACTATTATTAATGTAATTTACTTACAAAGATTTTTGTATGTCCTGGTTGTTATACTTATGATCTAAATATATTGTAAGTTACCGAGATAACTTCTGGTGTTTTAGTACCTACGTATTATTGTACTCGAACTAAATTTATGTACTGTGATGCTATCAATTTATCTCTACTTGTTATTGATTTAAATTTTAATCTAAGTTATCCTTCTAACGTTAATTAAAGTACAATTGTTCTTAACGATTTGGTTTCTTTCTTCAATTCCTCCAGCTTTACGAACCTTAAAAATTTTATTCAAGCTTCGGGCCTCCTGTGCTGATCTAGCAAGAGCTATATCTGCAAAAAGAGATCCGGCGCCCATTAAAATAAAATCATTTAAACCTCCCCTCTTTCCGATAGATATTGTTTCAATCCTACAGTGAGTCGGTCGTGCAGGGTTCGTAAAATTACTATTTTTTTTTCTTTATTTATTGTTAATTGTTAGCCATTTGGCCTTACAATGAGTTACGTTACCCTTACATCATTTTCTTAACATAATAATAAAATTCGTACAAAAATTTACAAACCAAAAAAAAAAAATTTTTTTCTAAAATCTTCCCATCACCATCTTACTCTTCTAATTCGTTATACCTAACCCTCCCCTCTTATCCTTCCTTCTTTTACTGCTTTCATCCAATCCAATCCAATCCCCCCGCCCCCCCCCCAAGCAACGCCTTCCTCCCCCTCAATTCTTTCCTTAGCTCGCCACACTCCTCACTCAAGTACTCTATGTCCTCCTATCCCTCCCCACATAATCTACATCTCTTCTTTACATCCTTCTTCCAATACTTATTTACATTCTCCTCATTTCCACACCTAAACCAGGCTATAAGTCGTTTCTCTCCTAAGCTTCTCCTCCCCATTAAATACTTAGGAACCCCTATATTTCCATACCTTACATTATACTTTTCTTCCTTTATCTTTCCTTCCCTCTCTTGCACTTGCGAGTCTTTATCTCTTCTTACTATCTACTCCGTATTTAACCTCCCTTCCTCTCTCCTTCTTTCCACCTCTTCTCTTGCGAAACCTCCTCGTTAGTAGTACAGTTTTCTTTCTTCCTGTCCATATATGTTTTTGCTATCTTCTACCGTCCTCCAGCAACATTGCAAAATTTTACATTCTCTCCTTACCCTCATTTTCTCCTTACCCTCATTTTCTTTTCATAACCCATCGCCCTTTTCCCTGCTTCTATTCTAATCTTCTCTAACTTTTCCTCCTCCTCTATTACGTACCCTGGCGTCTCCTTGTCTAAACCTAGTATCCATTTCCAATATTTTATTTGTACCCTTTCCAATAGGTTCCACTCTTTTCAACCCCATACCTCCACCCCGTACATCATCACACTTTTAATCAATTTTTCAAACAGCCATCTTCTCTTCTCGATCTCCTTCCCAAATACTCTTTCCCCTAAACTCCATACCTGCCTTAATACCCTGTTACCCTTCTTTGCTAACT
This sequence comes from Aquatica leii, assembly GCA_035610365.1. Classification (NCBI taxonomy): domain Eukaryota; kingdom Metazoa; phylum Arthropoda; class Insecta; order Coleoptera; family Lampyridae; genus Aquatica; species Aquatica leii. The sequence goes on from CM069438.1 coordinate 16,611,430, forward strand.
CCTTTATATGCGCATCGTCTTTATTATCATACCTTAGCCTATATCCCAAATATGTCACTTCCTTCACTGCCTCTATCTTCTGTTCTCCCCAACTTAACTCCTCCTTTTTCTTCCCTCCTCTCCCTTTTTGAAAAACTACTATCTTAGACTTTCTTACATTTAAACCCAAATCTTTCCTTTCCAGGTACCTCTTTATCGTATTTATCATAACTTTCATCTCCAACTCATTTTTTGCCACCATGACCATATCGTCTGCATATGCCAACACCCACACTTTAATCCCTCCCTCCATGACAACCCCACCACACTGACCTCCCTTCAACACTTCTTCTATGTCCCTTATACACAGTGCAAATAAAATAGCGCACCCCTGTCTTAGCCCCTTCCTCGTCCAAAACATTTCACTAATACTATCCCCTATTTTTACCTTATTCTTAGTCTCTTCCAGTTTTCTCACTAGTTGTTTTTTTATTCCCTTTCTCCTTAACACCCTCCATAGCTTTTCCCTATTCACATTATCAAACGCAGCTTCTATGTCCATAAAAAACGCGTATACCTTACCCCTTTTCTTATCTAGCTTTAAATTCACTAACTGTTTCAATATATAAACATTGTCTTACATTAATTAAACTTTCTTTCCAACTCCCTGGCAATTCCTCCCCTTTCCATATTGTATTAAAAATTTTTCTTACATTTCCTCTCACTCTCTCCCCTACATATTTCCATTGTTCTCCTTGCGTACCGTCCGTTCCTGTCGTTTTTCTTAATTTTAGTCTATTTATTGCTTCCTCAATTTCTTCTTTCGTTATCTCCCACTCCTCCTGTATTGTATTTACCCCTTCCAATATCACCTGCCCTGGTCCTTCTATTGTTCCCTCCAAACGCTCTATATAATAACCCAACCACACCTTTATATCCATTAAACCTCCTCTTCTCTTACCTCTTCTTCTCTCCTTCTTTCTTTATTTCTTTTACTGGTTTCTCCATTTCCTCTTTATACGACACCTTTCTCTAAGAACATACATTTTTAAAATTCACTTTCTTCTCCTTATACTCCTGCACATCTATTATACATTTCTTTCATCTTCTTCTAGCTTTTCTCATCTCTGTTTTTGCCTCTCTACATTCTCTATTCTACCATCTATTTTCGTTCCTCTTTTTTCTTTGTCTTCTCTCAAACCTTTTCTTTTCTACTGCCTTCTCCATTTCTGCAGTCAATTTCTTTAATCCTTCTTCCCCCTCTACATCTTCCCAAATCACTTGCTCTAACTTTATCATATATCTTTCTATGCTTTCCTCAGTCCACACCTTTTTTACTCCCCACCCCCTCTGTTCCTCCTTAAATCCTTGCTCCTTTCCTTTTAAAATCACTTCCAGTGGCTGATGATCCGATTCCTCTTCATCCCCCACTTTAAAACTTTCTATGTCCTCCCACATTTCTTCACTCACTATCACGTAATCGATCACCGATTCCCCCTCTATCCCATATAAGTGTAGTCACCTCTGTCCCCCTCCTCTATATTTCCATTAAGAATTGACCACCCTTTTTCCTCACATATCTCCACTAACATTTTCCCATTCCTATTAACTGTCGTATCCATACTAACTCTTTTCTTTACTTCCCCTCCAATAATTACTCCTCCCTTTTCCCCTGTTCTCGCGTTAAAATCACCCCCTATAACAATCTTTTCCTTTTCTTCCCCCTGTACCATTTTCTCAATCTGTTCACTTATCATTCTCATATCCCGCCCATAAACTGTTAACACTATATATTTTTCCTTTCCTTCTCTGACCATATATTTTTTTACAATCCCTTTCCCGTGCTTCCCGTCTCTCTCCTCTTCTTCAACCGACCAGTTCCTTTTTATGCCAGTTAGTATCCCTCCCCTTGCTCTACCTTTACTTTCTCTTCTAGTTGCAAACTCCACCTTCCAATTATATTCCTCTGCTAATTTTTTCTTCCATACTTCCCAGTCTTTTTCCTCTAACCATGTTTCCGACATTCTCATCATATCAAAACCCTCTACGTATTTCCAGAAATCCTCTCCCTTATTTTTTATGCCTGCCACATTCCAAAACAATAATTTCATTTGATTTTGCTTTTCCATCTCTTTTTCCTTAAAACTTGCTAACCCAACATCATTTGATCCATCCTTCCCTCCCCCAACTCTTAGTTTTTTGCCCTCTTCTTCACTAGAGTTCCCCTCTCCTCATCCCAAAATCTTTCTTCACCTTCCACCCACACTTTCAAGAATCCTATTTTAATACTTTTCCCTTTTCCCTTCATCTTATTCGACTCATATCTTATCTTCTTTTGTGTATCTATTTTCCTTCTCGTCATGTCATCGTCTAAATAAATGCTCGTACTTCTTAACCTTCTTTTTTGCTTCCATACATCTAACTTATCCTCAAATGTACCCATCTTTACTAACATTACACGCTCTGCTAACTTTCTAGTTTCTACCACTGCTTTTTCAATATTTAAATCCTTCTTCATCCAATTTTCCATTTCCTCCTTTTGCTCCTTCTTTCCATCTTTCACTTCCATACCTCTTATGATTATGTTTGTTCTCCTTTTTTCTTTTTCGGTTTTTTTCCAGCCTCTCTCTATCTTCTCCAATCTGGCCTCTAACTTTTGATACTTTTCTCCCATTTCTTCAAATTTCCTTTTCCATTCTTCATTTGACTTTCTTAATTCTTCTTTCATCTCCTTTATCTCTTAATTATTCTCTTCCAGCTTCTTACCCATCTTAATTTGTTCCTCTCTTATATTCTTTACATCCTTTAACAGTTCTTTACACATTTTTACTAACTCCCCATCTTTCCTCTCTTTTCCTTTCGCTACCGGTGTTTTTCTTACTTTGGTGCTCTTCCTGAACACCTCCTCCACCGTAGCTTGCCTTTTTCTTTTTCCTTCTGACCACCTTTCCTCGGAATCCGACATAATTTCCCTTCTCCTCTAAACTTTACACTAATTAACTGTCTGCCCTTTTTGAATAACGAAACGTTAAATTATATTAAAATCACCAAAAAAAACACGAATTTTAAGATTTAACGAAATATTAATAAAATTAAATTTAAATCACCAAAAAATTTGACTATTCTAAAGGTATAAATGCAAAATATAAACGCCGGAAAATCTACGTAAAATTACTAGAAACTTGTAAAAAAATTTGGCGCCGAACGTGGGACCCGATTTTAATATAACAATTTTCTTGTTCTTTATATTTCTTTTGGCAATTTTCTTGAATTGGGATTTTCTTATCTTTAGAAGTAGGCGACATACTTTACGTTCGTAGAATGAGGTTGCCACGATGTTAAAAACTGAATTTCTGCCGTTAGATTATGATGAACGGTTAATGGACACTATTCGTAACCGAGTGATGATACCTAAGGAATCGATTGTAAATGTACGTTACTACTATGCGTTATATTTTTATGCAATCGTTAGAACCGGTCTCGGAAAAGACCCAGCCCAAAATCATTCGCCGCAATTTGTCTCCGTTTTATCAATTCCATTTCGCACTGGTGGATATTACGTCCTTTTCTCAATTAGTCTCTTTAGACAAACGTTTGGAGTTCAACTTTAACTAACTTCTAACATCCGAAAGGTGTGACATACTTCTAGAACAACTTTGATTTCTACGAATAGGACTGCTACTTCAGCAGCTTCGGTTAATGCTGTTGCTGGTTCTCTTAATACTCCTTCACTTCCGTCTTCTAAAACTACTTCTAAGTCTAATACTTGTATGCACTGTCGTTCGAAAGCTGAGAAACTAGTACGTCTTGTTCGTTTTTTAGCTTCTTGGTACTTAGGTTTGGTTTCTAAAGTTTCTGCTTTTCCTCGTCGTTTCTCTCGTTGGTGTATTATGAAAGATCTTCTATGTCAACGTGGACGCATTTTGTCTGACTCTTGCGTGTGGAAATTAGTTGTTCCTTTAGACCAACGCAAACAACTAATCTAGGATTACTATTTTCTATCTGAGCGTGAACACCACAGTGTTAGGAGTACGTTGGAAGCTCTTTGGTGTCATTCTTTAATAATTTGGCGGTTGTTTGGGACACCGTAGTGTGTTCTTTTCGTTTTTCTACAGGAAAAAGAACGAATCAGGCATTAACATCAAACCTTATCTTTTTCCGTCTGTCCTTTTCTACTTTTCATTTCTTTTTTTTGTGTATAGGGCTTTTCTATGTGCCAACTATGCTTCCTTCTTTTTGGATTCTTTTTGTGGTTTGCCTCTTAAGCGATTGGCTGGGCGTTGAAGGATTGGTCACTCCCTTTCGTTTCTTCTACAGAAAGAAGAACGAATCAGACATCTAAATCTTGTCTTATCTTTCTCCGTCTATCTCTTTTCTCTCTTTTTTGTTTTTCTTACTTTTTATTTTTTTTACTGCTTTTTGATCAGTTTCTCACCACATTTCCTTTCTCCTTCCTTGTTCCTCCTAAAGGTTCGCCTTTTAGGCAGTTGCTTGGGCTGTAGGATTGGCTCACTAGTCCCATCTTTCTACAGAGTGAGAGTTGGACAAGGTAAAACATCTAGCTTCTGCCTTTCTCTGTCTTTTTCTTCTTTCTACCTTTAGGATACTTTTCCTATCTCTTACTTTTTCTGAATTCTTTTATCTTTTGAATTGGGTTGGTTTTGTTCTTTTCTTGGATTCACTGCAACCATATTCTTTTCCTTTTTAGTTAACTCTTTCTTTTGCTACATTGGGCTTAGTGAGTTATTCGTTTTGCTGTGCAAGTCTGAAACTTGAGACAAACTACAACTCCGTTTTCTGTACTTTATGTACTTCCGCTTGGTTGGCTTTTTTTGGATGTTAGTCATTCTTAGGATATCTCTTTTACTGCTTTTTTCTTTGTTTTTTTTCTTGCGAATATTCTATTCCGTTTATCGGCTTATAAGTTTTATTGTTACAGTCCAGCACAGTGATCGATGATTAACAAGGGTTCGTTTAGCAATTGATAGTTCTTGCGTTTTCTTTTTTCCTCTTCTTTCTTTCTTTCTCTTAGAATTTTGGTTTACGTATTTTCGGGATAGTTTTCAGAGTAGTTTGGCATCTAAGAGTTGGTGTTTAAAGGGATTTGAAAGCTACTTAGTCTTGGACGCTTGTCTAAACTTCTACCTTTCCTATATTCTTTTCTCTGGAATTCTTTTGATGCTTACGTCTTTACTGTATTGGGTTACTGATTGTTTGTACCTTACTTTTTGGTATCGTTTTATGCGCTTCGGAAATTAGTAAATCGTGTTGGTATTCTTCTTTGCTTTTGAATAAAATTACTCTTGGTTTCTTGAAGATACCATTTGCTTCGTGCACTTCTGTTACAATTTTGTTTGTCGTTCTTCTTGAGATTCTGGAAAACCTCTCTCTTTTCTGTATTTGTGGTAATCTGATAAGATTACACGAGGTTGGGTTTCCTGGAATTGGGTTGGTTTTGGATTTTAAGGTTCTATCCTTGGCGTATGTTTAAATTTCTGTCTTTATTTTAGCTTTTGCTTTGTTATTTGCGGTTCACGCTTTTAACTTCCTGGGGGGGGGGGATTCTGTTATAGGCATCCATTTCTCGAGGCCATCTATCGGGCATCGTTGGTCTCTTCCGGCCGAGTAACGAAAGTTGTCATTTTTACGTTTCACTTTGTTTACTACAAAACTTATTTATGTCTGCTCGAATTAAAATTAATTTTTTAAAACTCCACGTGTTGTGACACGATGTATAATGAAAATATCTATAATTTATTAATTTATTCAACACAGGCGCCATGTGCTACCTCCCAACTCTGTTTTTTTTGTCTGCACAAGTTTAAAATATACGATGGAAAAGTTCTAATAGAAAGCAATAGACCCACGAACTTCTAAATAGAAATATCAATTGTATCTGCCCTTGTATCGCAGAGTTCGTAGGTTCAATGCTTCTTATTAGAACTTTTCTATCTTAGATTTGAAATTTGTACAGACAAGGAAACCCAGAGTTGAAAAGTAGCACATGGCGCTTGCGTTGAATAAATTAATTAATTATAAATATTTTCGTTATACATCGTGTCACAACACGTGAATGTTTTAAGAAATTAATTTTAATGCACGCAGACATAGGTTATGTAGTGAACGACGTAAAACGTAAAAATGACTACTTTCATTACTCGGCCGGAAGGGACTAACGATGCTCGATAGATGGCGTCGAAAAATGGAAAAATAACTTTAATTCAAACAATATACAGAGTAGTGCATTTTTAAGTTTATGCACGTAACAACGAAGATAAGAAAAAATTAAAGTAGGAAATACAATACTCACAATATGTTTTTCAAAGTATGCAATTAGCTAACAACACCTTCTCCACACATTTCTAAAATTTGTTAAAAAGTAAATTCTCACGTACATATAACGTTATTACAAATAAATTCTTTCAGTTCCAACGATCTATGGAAAAAAAACCAGATGTCTTAAACTTTTCACATATTGATATTTTGGTAAATGATAAATTTACCAACGGTTTTGATGTCCTCAATTAACATAGGTTCATCTGTGGGTTGAGCTACCTATCGGGCGCGTCTACAGGTGGAGGAGAGAATGAAAGAGAAAGAGACAGGAGAAGAAGAAACGGACAGACAACAAATATTTGGAAAAGGAAAAAAAACATTAAAATCACCGGACATTAAAAAGATAACGGAAGAAAACAAAGGAAACAGCTCAATAATAGAAAGAAGAAAGTGAAAAGAACAAGAAGGAATGGAGAAAATAAAAAAATTAAGATAGAGATGATGAAGCAGATGGAAGAAAACATGCAAAAAATAAGGCAAGAAATCAAAGAAATAAAAAAAATGGGAGAAAGAGGAAAGAAGTGAAAGATATAGATAAAATAAAAAAAACTGGAGTAAAAAGCGACAGATGAGAAGAGAAGAAAAAAGAAGAAGAATATTGTAATAAAAAGATGGAGAAGTAAAGAACCACAAAAGGAATTAGTATTGATGCTGGAAGCAAAATTAAATGTGAAAGCAGAAGTTAAAAAGGTGACAGTGATAAATAGAAAAAAGAAAAATGAGATGATGGTAACGGAAATAACAGGATGGGAAAAAAGCAGAATGTGTTGGCAGAGAAGAGGAAATTAAGGAACACAAGAACTTATTAAATAAAAAACGATTTGACATGGGAAGAAAAGAGAGTACAAAGAGAAATAAAGAACAGAACGGCGGAAAAAAAGCGAACGGGAAAAGGGTATGGGTAAGATACTACAAAATTTAGATAGACGGAGAAAGATACATATGGAGCGACAAAGACAGGAAGCTGAGCAGAGAAAAGAGATATAAAATGGGTAGTCAAAGGGCAAAACACTAAAGGGTGAAAAAGGGCGAAAAAGTATAGAATGTATACAAAATGGCAAAAAAGAAATAATGAGTAATCGCAAAAAAGACCAAGAAAGAGAAATAAAGGAAAGTAAAGAAGAAGCACAGGGGGAGACGAGTGAACTGAAAGTATTGTCTTGAAAGATAACGGGAATGAACAAGGATTAAGATTTTTGGGAGTACATCAAAAAACAGGATGTAGTAGGATTACAGGAGACATAGATGAAAGAAAAAGCATAGGAGTGGTGAAAAAAAGAGTTGCCGGAGGAATTTGAGTGGGTGGTGCAACGTGCAGAAAGAGAGAAAAGCAAAGAGAAAGCAAATGGGGGGATAATAACGAAAATAAGAAGAAAATGGTTGAATCAGAAAGAGAAAGGCTAAGTGCAACAGAAAAGAAGAATTGTAGAAAAGAACATACAGTGGAGAAAAAAGAAAAATATAAATAGTGACGGCTTATAGCAGTAGAATGAAAGAGACAAGAAAGAATATAGAAGAGACGATAAAAGAGAAGGAGGAAGGATTGATAATATTAGGAAAAAATTTTAACGCGAGAATAAAGGAACAAGGGGAAATACAAAAAAGAAAAGGCACAGAAAAAAGACAAACAAAGAACAAAGTGATGTAACGGACCGTTACTTAAATTAAGTTAAAATATAGAACGTTATGCTTGATTTATTTTGTTATTTAGGACTGTTGTTTAATTATTATTATTAAGAATTGTATATCAAGTTAATTAAGTTTCCGTACCCGTGTAAATAAATAAGGGATTTCCGCTAGTACCGAACGCGCAACTAAGTTCGCGCTACCCCCGCTTACCGGCGCTTCATCCGTCAGAGCGCATGTTATCCCCGCTTGAACCGTTCTCCCACTTCCGGAGTCACAAATAAAAGGGGAACCTCGACGCAGGAACGCCAGTTCCAGTTGGAGCTCGCTTCGAAGAAGATTCCGGGGTTTCAGTGCACCAGCTGGAGTTTAGGGTAAGCCGTTTTGCTTTTATTAACCGGACCTCCGGGAGAGATACCGCTCCCCTCCTTGTCTGCTCTTCCCTACTCTATCCTTTACCGGGCGTCGTATTCGTAGTGTTTGGCTTTGGCCTGCGGATACGCCTTCCCCATCCGTACCGAGCGTCGTATTCGTAGTGTTTGGCTTTGGCCTGCGAATACGCCGTCAACACGTCGTCTCCGTAGTGTTTGGCTTTGGCCTGTGGATACGCCTTCCAGTACCGTGCCCACGTCCTTTCTCCTCCTCTCAAATTCAAATCCGAATAAACCTCGTCTACCGATCCAACCAACGGGGGTTGCTACCCTAGTGCATGCTTGCTCGCTTAGTCACCGACGTCACCGCTTGTTGAACGCACGCTAATAACTCATTGGTTTATACATCACCTTCCGCTTGCTTGGTTGTGGCCGTCGCTTCTGTACCGTTCGCTGTTGATTTTGAGAATAAATAAAGTTATTTTGATTTACTATTGTGTATTTTATTTCCGTCGCCTCGCTCCGCTTTTAGGTCCGTTTGAAGCCCTGGACAACCGTGTCTTCACTGTAGTTACCCGGACAGTGCCGTCGAACAGGAGAGTAAACTCCTCGAACAAATCTGGCGCCCGAGAACCGTTCCGTCCACTAGCTTTTTATTACAGCGAAGCAGTGCAATCCGGAGTAAGCGTCACAGTGATAAATAAAGAGGGAGAAAAACTACTGGAAATGTGTATCGAAAGGAGGTGGAAAATAATGAATGGGAACAGAGAAGAATAAGAAATGGGAAAAAAACAAATAAACAAAGACTGACTGCCAGCATTTAAAACACCCGGCTAATATGATAAGTTCTGTAAGCATCATGAACTTTTACGGTGAACGTAACTAAAAAAACCTTTCCAATATTTGAAGACAAAACGGAAGTAGTTGTTGGAATTTTGACAGGTTGAACATAAGCATTAAGATAAGAGGCATTTAATACAAAATTAAAACGAAACAAGTGGGTCATTTTAAACACGAAAAGAAAAAGAATAAAGTACGGAAGAATAAAAAAAAAGACAGGAATGAATAAAAGAGAAAGAGAGAGAAGAAGAACAACTCAATAATAGAAAGAGAAAAGTGAAAATAACAGAAAGAAATGGAGGAACTAAAGGAATTAAGAAAAAGAGGATGAAGTAGATAGAAGTAAACATGCAAAGAATAAAGCTAGAAACCCAGGAAATAAAAAAATATGGGAGAAAGGAAAAAAATAGAAGAAGAAAAAAAACTGGAAGAGAAAACTAGAGAAAAAGGCAAAAAGATAAGAAGAGATACAGAAAAAAGAATAATATTGTAATAAAAAGATGGAGAAGTAAAGAACCACAAAAAAAATTAGTATTGATGCTGGAACCAAAATTAAATGTGAAAACAGAGTTTAAAAGGTGACAGTGAAAAATAGAAAGAAGAAAAATGAGATGATGGTAACAAAAATAATAGGATAGGAAGAAAAGCAGAATGTGATGGCAGAGAAGAGGAAATTAAGGAACACAAAAACTTATTAAAAAAACGATTTGGCATGAGAAGAAAAGAAAGTACAAAAAAAAATAAAGAACAGAACGGCGGAAAGAAAAGCGAAAGAAAAAAAAGTATGGGTAAGATACAGCAAAATGGAGATAGACGGAGAAAGATACATATGGAGCGACAAAGACAGGAAGCTGAGCAGAGAAAAGAGAGATAAAATAGGTAGTCCAAGGGCAAAACACTAAAGGGTGAAAGGGGGCAAAAAAGTAAAGAATGTATACAAAATGGAAAAAGAAAGGAATAATGAGTAATGTAAAAAGACCGAGAAAGAGAAATAAAGGAAAGTGAAGAGGAAGCACAGTGGGAGATGAGTGAGCTGAAAGTATTGTCTTGAAAGATAGCGGGAATGAACAAGGATTAGGATTTTTAGGAGTACATCAAAAACAAGATGTAGTAGGATTACAGGAGACATGGATGAAAGAAAAAGAATTAGAGCGGTGAGAAAAAGAGCTGCCGGAGGAATTTAAGTGGGTTCTGCAACATGCAGAAAGAGAGAAAATTAAAGGGAGAACAAGGGGGGGGGAAATAATAGCGGGATTAAGAAGAAACTGGTTGAGTCAGGAAAGAATAAGAAAGTGCAACAGAAAAGAAGAATTGTAGAAAAGAACATACATTGGAGAAAAAGAAAAATATAAGTAGTGACGTCTTTTAGCAGTAGAATGAAAAAGACAAGATAAAACATAGAATAGACGTTCAAAGAGAAGAAAAAAGGATTAATAATATTAGGTAAAGATTTTAACGCGAGAATAAGGAAAGAGGGGGGAATACAAGAAAGGAAAGGTACGGAAAAGAGACAAACAAAAGACAAAGTGATAAATAAAGAGGGAGAAGAACTACTGAAAATGTGTAACGAAAGGAGGTGGAAAATAATGAATGGGAACAGAAAAGAAAAAGAAATGAGGAAGAAAACAGATATTAATAAACAAAGACTGACTGCCAGCATCCAAAACACCCGTCTAATATGATAAGTTCCGTAAGTATCATTAACCTTTACAGTGAACGTAGCTAGAAAAACCTTTCCAACATTTGAAGACAAAACGGAAGTAGTTGTTGGAATTTTGACAGGTTGAACATAAACATCAAATTAAGAGACATTTAATACGAAATTAAAACAAAACCACTACAAGTCGGACGTTTTAAACACGAAAAGAAAGAAAAGAAAGGACTGAAAAATAAAGAAGATAAAGGAGAGAATAAAAGAGAAAGAGAGAGGAGAAGAAGAAACGGACAGACAACAAATATTTGGAAAAGGGAAGAAAACAGTAAGACCACCGGACATTAAAAAGATAATGGAGGAAAACAAAGGAAACAGCTGAATAATAGAAAGAGGAAAAAAAAAAGAACAGAAAGAAACAGAAGAACTAAAGGAATTGATGAGAACGATGTTCAAGCAGATGGAAGAACACATGCAAGGAATAAAGCAAAAAATCATCGAAATAAAAAAAGAAATGGGAGAAAGGAAAAAGAAGTGGAAGATACAGATAAAATATAAAAACTGAAGAAAAAAGCGGAATATGAGGAGAAATGGAACAGGAAGAAATATATTGTAATAAAGGGGCAGAGAAGTAAAGAACCACAAAAGGAATTAGTATTGATGTTGGAAGAAAAATTAAACGTGAAAGTAGAAGTTAAAAAAGTGACAATGGTAAATAAAAAGAAGAAAAATGATATGGTGTTGGCGGAAATGGAAAGATGAGAGAAAAAGCAGAAGATGATGGCGGAGAAGAGAAAATTAAGAAACGTAAGGATTTACATAAATCACGACTTGAGATAAGAAGAAAGGAGTACAAAAACAAATAAACAGAGCGGTGCAAAAAAGAGCGGAAGAGAAAAGGGTATTTGTAGGATATAGGAAAATGGAGATAGACGGGGAAAGATACAAATGGAACGACAAAAACAAGAAACTGAGCAAAGAAAAGGAAACGAAAATGGGTAGTCAAAAGGCAAAAATAAAAAGTGAAGGGTGGGGGCGAAAAGAAAGAATGAAAACGAAATGGCAAGGAAAAGGAATAATGACTAATGGAAAAGAAAAAGACCAAGAAAGAAGAATAAAGGAAATTAAGAAAGAAGCATAAGAGGAGATGAGTGAGCTGAGAGTATTTTTTGGAACGTAGCAAGTATAAAGAACAAGGAGCGGGATGTTTGGGAGTACATCAAGGAACAGGATGTAGTGGGATTACAAGAGACATAGATGGAAGAAAAGGAATGGGAGTGATGGTAAAAAGAGTTGCCGGAGAAATGTGAGCAGGTATAAAAGCAAATAGAAATAACGAGAATAAGAAGAAACTGGTTAAGTCAAGAAGAGAAAAAGAAAGTGCAACAGAGAAGACGAATTGTAGAAAGGAACATAAAGTCAAAAAAAAAAATTGAAATAGTAACGGTTTATAGCAGAATGAAAGAGAGAAGAAAGAACATAGAAGAGATGATAGAAAAGAAGGACGAAGCATTGATAATATTAGGAAAGGATTTTAACGCAAGAATAAAGGAAGAGGGGGAATACTAAAAAGGAAAGAGACGAAAAAAAGACAAACAAAGGACAAAGTGATAAATAAAGAGGAAGAAGAACTGCTGGAAATGTGCAACGAAAGAGGGTGGGAAGTAATGAATAGGAACAGAGAAGAAAAAGGAATGGGGAAGTATACGTACATAGAAGGAAGGGGAATATTAATAATAGATTTTTTAATTACAAATGAGAGAATGTGAAGACATTTAAGATGGGAGAAAGAGTGGAGTCAAACCATCAACCACTAGAATTGACAATGGAAGGAAGAGAAAGAAAATAAAGAGAAAAAGATGAGGTATACATAACGAAAAAATGAGGGTAATAAAGTGATACAAAGAGAGAATAAAGAAAATGGTATGGGTAAGGAAAGGACTACAAGATAGTGTGGGGGAAATGAGAGAGATAATGGAGAAAGCAACAGAAAAAGACAGATTTATAAAGTGGAAAAGGGAGAAAACACGATGGAAGAAATGATGGAATAGAGAATGGAAGGAGGCAAAGAACAAGACAAGAAGAGCATTAAAAAAATGCGAAAAAGGGAAGAAAGAAAAAGAAGAATATAAAGAAGCAGTAAAAATCTACAAGAAAACATACGAGAGAAAGAAGGAAGAAAACAAAAAGAAACAAGAGAATTAGATCAAAGGAATAAAAACGGAAGAAGACGTATGGAAATACCTAAAAAAAACAAAGGAAGAGAAAAGGGACGACAAAAGAACTACAAATAAAAAAATGGGACAGATATTTTAGAATCTTGCAGGGAGAGGAGAACAAAATAAAAAAGGAGAAGAAAGGCAAATAAAAGAAGTAGTGGTAAGACTGAAAGAAGGAGATCGAGATAGAAGAGATACGGGGAAGAAAATGTAGCAAGAAGGATAACGGAAATAGTCAATACAATATGGATAAGGAAAGGATTCACGGAGAGATGGAGAGAAGAAATAATATGCCCAATACACAAAAAAGAGACATACTAATTATATGCGAGAGGGCTACAAAAGAAAATAGAGGAAAAGTGTTGGGTACCAAACGGACAAGCGGGATTCAGAAAAGGAAGAAGAGTGATAGACAACATATATATACACTTGGCGAATAGAGAGCAAGATAAAAAAAGGAGAAAATGGTGGCACTGTTCGCAGAGAAACACTTGCAGATTTTTTTGTGTGCAGAGCCATCTCATAGTATAAGTTACTAATTACATAGTAATTTTTACTACGAGATGGCTCTGACTTCGAACTTTTCTATTGGTTAAATGGTTATCCCCATCGTGTATCAATATGAAGCTATAAAGTTTGTCGATGAAATTGTGGGAATACATTAGAGTGTACCACTGCTGCTGCCCTAAGTTGGCAAAATGGCCATCCAATAGTTCGCTATAATGCTATTTGCACAATTCTTTTACTTTCAATGCGTTTTACGTTTACGTGCACTGTTATATCTTTTACAGTTACTTCATTAATCTTTTGATTGCGTTAATCACAAAAGTTCAAGTTCACCCATCTTATTGGTTTCTTATAACTTTTTCCTTATCTAATATTTTTTCCCTTTGATCAGAAAACTTTTCTTCTTGTTTGATACAAAAAAGATTTGATTAAAGTGTTATCATATACATAGGTTAAAAATATACTATTTATCAAAATTTTTTGTGTAAATCCGGATTCATTTCAGATTAAAAACACGTGCCCCACCAATATTAATAATAAAAATCATCGCCGAAGCAATCGTTCTAGTACTGCATCGCGACGGATCTGAAAATGTTAGCGATTGGACTGTTCTTGTTTTTTAAGTTAAGTGACAGTGCGAGAATATTAGGTGTTGTGCCGACTCCTTCGTACAGTCATCAAATCGTTTTCCAACCGATTTGGAAAGAGCTATCGTTGAGGGGACACCAAGTTGTATCTTTAACACCGAATCCAATAAACGACCCAAACTTAGTAAACTTAACGGAAATCGATTTGAAATTTGCTTACGATGTATGGAACAAATATATTACCGAAGCGACTAATACAACTGGGTTGGGATCAATCTTTGTTATGGCGGAAGCGTTTTATAAGGTTAACGACTATATTCTTTCTCACCCTGACGTTCAAAGCTTAATAAAAAACAACACAGAATATTTTGACGTCGTTATAATTGAGTACACTTTACATTCTATGCTTGCTTTTGCCGAAAGATTTAAAGCGCCTATTATTATTGGTAGTTCTGTAGAATCTACCATAGACGTTCACCATATTATGGGTAATCCCATACATATGATGTTGTACCCACCGTGGCTATCTTCGATGCCTTACGATTTGTTATTCCCCAATCGGATACTTCTTCTTCTAATCACTGTATTTTCAAAATTATTCGTGTTACAACACCACGCTGTACAAAATGAAAAAATCAAAACATTTTTCGGTGACGATTATCCATCAGTAGCAGAACTAACGCAAAATATTAGTTTAGTGCTGAGCAATTCCGATCCAATTTTTCATAAAGTCAAGCCGTTGCTGCCAAATATAATTGAGTTTGGAGGTGGTTCCCACAGAGTAGCTCCAAAACCATTGCCTAAAGTAAGTCCTTGGTATTAGAGAGTGTCGATTATTACTAGATACGTATTCCAGAAATTGAAGAAAATATTAGACGCAGCCGAAAACGGATTTATTTATTTTAGTTTGGGTTCTAACGTTAAAACTAATACGTTGCCAAAACGTATGCTCGACGTTATTTTGGACACGTTCGCGGAACTTCCATACACCGTGCTTTGGAAGTTGGACGAGAGTTTACCAAACGAACTTAACAACGTTGTTACTTCAAAGTGGTTTCCACAACAGGATGTTATCAGTAAGTACTTAATTTGTTTAATTTTTTTTTATATTTTAAAACCGTCGTCTTTAACTTTTGTCATGCACACGATCAAGTTGATTACTACTCTGATTATGTAACAGAATTTTGACCCCAACCTGAACTCGTGTATTTTTATCGGTCATTGATATTTCTTTTTTAATGACTTATCTATTATTCTTGAGAAACGTAAAATGTTAAAATAAAATAAAAATACACAGCCATTTACAAATTAGGAAATTGCAAATATTGGATTAAAATAGTAAATTATGTAACAAGCGTCGAAAGTGAAGCATAGTACAACGAACGTCAATAAGCCGTGAGTTATGCTATGAGACTTTCGACGAGAGTAACATACATTATTTTTGGTCTTGCTCTTAGTGAAATGTTCAAGAAAAATTAAAAAAGAACTCTGGTAAAAATATCAGAAATATATTGGTAGTACATTTATAACTAAGTGAATCTGTAAATGTAATAGCGAAGGCTTCCACGGCCGGAATCTATACTAATATTAGAATGTCTTCCGGGTTTGGACCGTGTCATAGTTGCAACCGAAGCTGCCAACGTTTCGCCCACTTTCGTAAGGGGCTTCATCAGGGCGTGAGATAAATCGCAAAACTCAAACAAGCAATCGAAATCTAACTAAGAACTTCTCAAAAGTTAGGTTATCCACTTGTAAAACAAGCCATAACCTAAACTATGAAAAGGTAAGAAAGGAAACGATAACCTGAAAAAGCAAACGAAAATCTAACAAAGAACCACTACCGAGTTAAGTAATCAACTTGTGAACCAAGCCAGATTCTAAACTCCGTAGAAGTGACTTAAGAAGAAATAGTCTCCGTACTTAAAGGAAAAGGATCGTCACGGATGATTAAGCTCGACCCTGATTGGGTTACGGTTGCTAGGGGGCGTGTTTTTGATAAATGACTAATAACCGGGAACCAAAGAGGGGATAGTTCGAAACCATGATCACGATTGAAGTTATTGGGGTGTTTGATGATTTCTATGCTTTCTCGGCCAACACTCTATCCCCGGATGATTGGAAATTCTTTGACAACATTACTTACCAGCAGTCTGATACCACTCTACGACTAACCACTGAAGGTCATCTCAAAAAGTTTCAATTATTGGAATCCAAGAATCGTAAAGTTTCTTCTACTACTAACTCAGTAAAGACGGTTGTCAATTTATCTAGTTTGGTTCTTACTTCAGAACAGGAATCGGTGCTCCCTAAGGGTTTGAATTTTGCGGTTGCTCCCAAACGTATTCCTAAAAAAGATATTCTATGTGCTGTTGAGTCTTCTATAAGACATCTTCCTCGCCACATCTCAGATCCTATTCGTATTAACACTGGCAAAATCCTTGAATCATCTAAAATTCCTAAATCCAACATTTTTTCTAAGTCGGAAGAGTCAGCTCTAAAAAGTCTTCGTAAGAACCCTGATATTATTGTTCTTCCAGCCGACAAAGGCAACGCCACTGTAGTTTTGAACCAAATTGATTATGTTACGAAAATCAATTCTATTTTGTCTGAGGAAACTTACGCTCTTCTAACCCATAACCCCACTTCGAGGATTGAACGCGAGGTTAGCCAAATCATCAAATCTTCCAATCTACCTCCTGAAACTAAACGTCGACTTACCCCATCAGATTCTAAACCACCTCGTCTATACGGACTTCCCAAAATTCACAAACAAGGTATTCCTTTTCGACCTATCGTTAGTACTATCCAATCTCCTACTTACAAGCTAGCCAAGTTCTTGTCCAACATTCTTTGCGAGTTTACAGGTAAAACCTCTTCTTACATCCTCAACTCTCAGCATTTTATTCAACGTCTAGAAACTATAAAACTTGAACCCCAAGATCTTCTCGTGAGCTTTGATGTTACTTCACTTTTTACTAAAGTTCCTATTAAGGATTCGCTTATTATCATCAAACAGATTCTGTCTCAACATGGCAAGGACTTGAGTTTGGTTCCTCTTATTGAAAAGTGCCTATCCTCTACTTACTTCCAATTTGATAATAAGTTTTATGAACAAGTTTCTGGTGCTGCTATGGGTTCTCCTCTATCACCTGTTGTAGCTAACATTTTTATGGAATCCTTTGAAACGGTTGCTTTAGAATCATCAATATTAAAACCTAAAGTTTGGTTTAGATATGTTGACGACACGTTTATTGTTTGGTCTCATGGTCATCTTGAATTGTCTAAGTTTCTTGATCATCTTAACAATCAACACTTTGATATCAAATTTACTATGGAAATCGAAAGTAATGGTTCTCTTCCATTTCTTGACGTTCTTGTGACTCGTAAGCCCGACGGACTTCTAGGCCATTCTGTTTATCGCAAACCCACCCATACGGACAGATACCTTCATGCTTCGTCTCATCATCATCCTGCACAGAAACGTTCTGTTATTGAATCTTTGGTCCATCGTGCCTTTTCTATTTGTCAACCTGAGAATCTAGACTCAGAACTCCGTCATCTTACTAGAACCTTAGTGAACAATGGTTATGTAAAGCGAGATATTCATAGAGTTATTAATCGTCGTTTACATCCACGTACTCGATTATCTAAGGACATTTCTACACCCGAATCCAACCCGAAATTGGCCTTTTTACCCTATATTCACAAGGTTACAGATCAAATAGGGAAACTCCTTCGTAAGAATGGTATTAAACCCATATTCAACTCGACAGGCAAAATCTCTCAGATTCTTCCTTCTCCCAAAGACAAATTTCCTACACTTTCATCTCAAGGTGTATACCAAATTCCCTGTTCTTGTGGTTTAGTCTACATTGGTGAAACCGGTCGTTCCGTCATTACTCGCATTTCAGAACATGATCGTTGTATAAGGAAAAGGTATACTTCCAAGTCTGCGGTCGCTGAACATCATTTTACTACAGGTCACAAGATAGATTTTGATAATGTTTCGTTGATTGCCAAATCTCCATTCTTTTTCAACAGGAAATTCCGAGAAAGCATAGAAATCATCAAACACCCCAATAACTTCAATCGTGATCATGGTTTCGAACTATCCCCTCTTTGGTTCCCGGTTATTAGTCATTTATCAAAAACACGCCCCCTAGCAACCGTAACCCAATCAGGGTCGAGCTTAATCATCCGTGACGATCCTTTTCCTTTAAATACGGAGACTATTTCTTCTTAAGTCACTTCTACGGAGTTTAGAATCTGGCTTGGTTCACAAGTTGATTACCTAACTCGGTAGTGGTTCTTTGTTAGATTTTCGTTTGCTTTTTCAGGTTATCGTTTTCTTTCTTACCTTTTCATAGTTTAGGTTGTGGCTTGTTTTACAAGTGGATAACCTAACTTTTGAGAAGTTCTTAGTTAGATTTCGATTGCTTGTTTGAGTTTTGCGATTTATCTCACGCCCTGATGAAGCCCCTTACGAAAGTGGGCGAAACGTTGGCAGCTTCGGTTGCAACTATGACACGGTCCAAACCCGGAAGACATTCTAATATTAGTATAAATCTGTAAAATTCGAATGTTTTACCTAGTACCAATTCTTAAGCGTATTGTAACAAATTTTCACACGAAATATTTACACGTTTATAACTACACGAACTAATTAAATCTAACGATATTTAAGAAAAACGCTTACACTAATTTATGTATTAATGTCTGCGGATAACTTCTGTTTGTCTAAAATTGACATTTGTTTACATTAAAGGCACACACGTTTATACTCCGTTATATTTATCTCAAACACACGCGTTAGCACTTATTTATTTAAACATCTTCTTAACAATCCGATTTAGAATAACTGACCTATGATTCGTTTGAACCGCTTCTATACATCGCCACGTTTCAATAGGGTCGGTGAAGAAAAAAAGAAAAAAAAATAAATTACTAAGATGTCACGCTTACCTTTCGGCTAGCCTTACCGCAGATGGTCGTTGGGTAAAAAAAAATCGAAGTAAAAAGAATACTCTTTGGTAAGCGAAATGCCCGAGTGCGCCACCTCTTCTCGAGTCGAACGTAGTAAGTATAGGCAGGAGATAAGAAGATCCTAGACCCGAGGTCCCCTAAAAGAAAGATACCCAGAATTAACAATAATTATTTCTTAATCTTAATTTGTCCACCATTGACACTTAAGCTACGTCTAGAGTTTTTATGGTGGTTTTCCTTTAGACCTTCGAGCGAATGCTGTAGCTAAATACTTGCGCTTATTATCTAGTTCCCTTATAGTTATTGTTTTTAGTTACCTTAGTTTTTATAATTGTCAAATTAATTTAATTTTTGCCTGACGAAGAACTTAGACAAAGTTCGAAAGCTTGCAATAATCATTTATTATATATCTATATATTAAGAGAAATTCCTTGAAGGAAAGAGACAAATCCACAGTTACGCCACTGGTATAAATATCATATACATAAATTACACAACAATTAAATCACAATGTTAACGCAAATCTAAAATAGACGATGGAAGCAAAAGCTTGTTAAATTACGCTGCCGCAACTACAATAAACGGTAGCAAATACAACCGTGATCGCAAGTGAAAATTAAAAAAAACAACACCGCCCGTGGTCCTTAACGTCAAGTTCACGACCGGTATAAATTTCGTCAATCATTCATTTTACGACAGAATAATTCGTTTCGAGCTCCCAAATCTCTGATAGTTACAAATTCCCGCACATTACTGATTGAAGTTTATTTTATTTTACTGATAGCAAATAAACAAACAAATAAATAGATTAAGTAGGCGTATCGTATTAACAAAAAGACAAATGCTTAGAACACAAAACTTCGAAGTCAGTTTTTACTACATGTCACTTAACTGTAACGTTATTTGCACAATTTATTATACGATGTCCTTGAGCGCGAACAGACGTCGAGACCCCGAAGCGCGTGGACGAATGAGGGTCGAGGCCGCGCGGTATCCCCGGCTTTAGGCGTTATAACTTAGATATAAGCATAAATACCTTTACGGAAATACCCATTCACCAGGTTACACCTTGTTATTAGCCCTTGGCAAACTCCCCAAGATACGAGAAAGCGCTATCAGTCGACTTATATCCCCTACACAGCTGCGCTTCCGTTACTTCATAAGTACAGTTAACGACTCCGTCGCTTGTAAGAAGTCAGACAGAAAACAAAACCCAGAAAGAAAGCTACTCTATGACTTTGGTTAGAAATATTTAGATCCTTCGTTCTACGAATGCGACATTCGAGCGGATTTATTAAGAATTTCAATCCGTCTCCGCCACATCCATCACAAACTCATACCACCAAAAAAAACGGAAATCCGTAGATAGCCAACTACTCTCGCGCCCTCTACGTGCATAAATCGAAGAATATAGTTCGAGGTTAGATATCTCACACAGGTAAAGGCAAGGTTGCCTAACCGTCAGGCGAATTAATGCCCATTTACGAATTTACACGTTACAACATTTATTTTATCTTCTCGAAAATTTTCTACATCCTTCTCAAACGTTCTAGTTGTTGATAATAACTTCGCAAACGCTTTCGAAACTGAACCTTTCACTGACCTCTTTTTAAGACTGTTGTGTCCTAGAATAGGAAACTGGATGTGACACTGGTAGAAATGATCGTGGCGATAGCGGCAGCTTTCTCCATTTTGGCAACTTTTTGAACATAAAAGTAGCAGTCAATAGACTTTTCCTGACTCGATATTCTGCTTAGTTGGTAACTGCAGCACTCGAACGCTTGTTCCTCGAAAGACAACATCCAACTGTTCTTCGGTATTGCCAATTTCTTAATATTGTGGAACTTTGTTTCTCTCTGGAGATTTCATAATGCTCACCACAGATTATCGTATAACGACTTTGTACGTATATATATATATATATATATATATATATATATATATATATATATATATATATATATATATATCTTGGTGACCAGATAGAAAACGAAGCGTCTGTCATCACGTAGTTTTAAAACTTTTTTGACCGCCGGTTGCTGTCTTCGTAGTTCATCTAGCTGTCCAAAATTCTTTTTAAATAGGACTGCAACCCCTCTGGACATGTCAAAATCCTTGCTCACGCAATTTGCGATGACATAATCTTTTTGTGTTTGTTCTTCGGTTGTAACTCCAAACCTAGCCTTTTCAGAACTTCCGAATATGCTCATAAACGTATCAAAGTCCATTCTTTTGACTTGATTTCTGATTTTGCTAGTTATTACTCTAGTTCGGACCTGAACTTGCGTAGTGTAGTTATTGCTAGCAAACGGGGCTAAACGATCAATGTGCACCACGTTTGGCTTGTCCCTGAGTGATTTTCAAATGCACTGCACGACTTCCATTGTCTCTTCAGCTTCGGCGATAAACCACGTCTTCTTTGAGAATTATACCACCAGGTTAAAACCCACCATTTTGTGCATTGACGTCATATCTGGTTTTCATTCTGTAGCTGGCAATTTGTGTGTTTTTACGAACTTCCCCATGTACTTTGTATAGCCTTTTTACATTTTATATTATAGACTTTTTCATCCAGTTTTCGTCCAAATTGAAGGTCGCATGGCAGTTGTATTTCGCGACCGAGCATTACACAGGATGGTGTTTGACCTGTGCTTTCGTGAACGGATGGTCGGTATGCCATTAGAAAAAGGTGCAAGTGCTGATCTTAGTGTCTTTGGTGTTCGGACACTACTTTGGCTAAGTATTTTCTCATTGTTCTATTTATCCGCTCAACCATGTCATCAGATTGAGGATGGAGAGGCGTCGTCACAGTTTTCTTAATTCCCAACAGTCGACAAACTTCTTGAGACAGCCCAGATCCAAAGTTGCGACTTTGATCGGAATGTAATTCCAACAAGACTCTAAACCTGCAGAAAAACACTTTCACTAATACGTCTGCGACTGTAGCTGCTTCTTGATTGGGTATGGCGTAAGTCTCCGTCCATTTTGTGAAATAATCCATCGCCACCAGGATGTATTTGTTTTCCGAATCAGATTCTGGAAACGGTCCTGCGATGTCAAACTCTTTCTAAGAGGCTTTCTACGTTGTATTGCTTCACTGGTGCTTTGCGCGTTCTTGCTGGGCCATTTCCTGATGCGCAGACCGTGAACTTATGGCACTATTTCATGACGTCCGTCTTGCAGTTCCTCCAGTAGAATCGTTCTCGAACTTTCTCCAATGTCTTCTTACAGCCAAAGTGTCCTCTTGATATACCATCGTGGAGATGCTTCAACACTTCTGACACCAAGCTCTTTAGCACTACCAACTGTCGTCTGTTTCCCGTGCCCCCGAAATTTTCTAGGGATCGCTTAAAAAGACCGTCTTCTACTATCAAGGAGTCCCACTGCGCCCAGTACGCTTTGATATTTTTGCCCAAAGCACTCACTTCTTCCCAGGTTGGTCGTCGGCCGCTTTCTTTCCAGTCGAGGAGTAGTCTTATTTCAGGATCGTTTTCTTGTTCGCGACGCAATTGCTCAAGTTCCCACTCGTCATCAACCATTGCAGTTCTCCGGAGGCATTCGGCTGCAGCCCGCCGGACATGGTCTTCTGAAGAAAGCATCAGCGTTTCGATGAGTGTTTCCGGCACGGTGTTCTGTGTCATAGTCTCTCGATCCATCTTGCCACTTGTCTTTCCGGGTTACGGAACTGCAATAGCCATTTCAAAGTGGCATAATCTGTCCGACAAAATTTTCGTTCTACAAATATTTGTAGAAGTGTTCCATGGACTTGACGATTGCTAACAGTTCTCTCCTAGTCACGCAATAATTCCTTTCTGGGTTAGACAAAACCTTGCTAAAATACCCGATAAGTTTTTCTTGTCCATCTTGAATCTTGCGTCAGAATCCAAAACAAATTTTCTATCTTGTCTTGGATAACTCAAAATCGGCGGAGTGACTAAGGGTCTTCATCAAACGCTCGAATGTCGCAGTAGCGTTACACAGGTCGAAAGGCATCACGGTAAACTGCCACAAACCAGTTCCAATCGTAAAAGTTGTTTTTTTACGATCCTTGGGTTCCAATTTTACCTGCCAGTAACAACTCTTTAAATGTAACGAGGAATACCACTAAGATCCTGGACAGAGTGTCTAACGTATCGTCAATTATCGGTAAAGGGTAGCTGTCTTTTTTGGTCACGTCGTTTAACTGTTTGTAGTCTACGCAAAACCACTCAAAATGCTCATGAGCTACTTGAAGGTTCAATCACGCCTTCTCTTTCCATATCCGTAATTATTTGTTTGGCTTCTTCTCTTTTTGCCAAAGGAAGTCTACTTAGATCTTGTCGTATCGACCGAACGTCTCCGGTAATAATTTTATGTTTCACCATGTTAGTGTTTCTTACTACTCTCCAACGCGAACACATCTTGATACTGTTGGATCAACACATTAACTTTAGCCAGCTGGTCGTGGCTGAGGTTTTGGCATTTGGAGGTAAGAATATCTAATAGATGTTGTGAGCACTTCTTTGGGGACATATCTTCATTAGACTTCACGCATCTCAGAGTTTAAAATACTGGCGTGCATTAGCCACCACGGTTTTTTTTCAACGTTACATTAAACTTTATTTAAGATCCTTACTGGCATCGTGTTTTTCACTCGTACTAACGAGTAGTCTTTTTTTAACTAAGTCGCCCTCCATTGGTTCAATTACGCAAATGTAGCCTTCTCAGAGATTTCCATCCAGGCGTGGCGTCACCACACTTTCAGTTCTTGCAGGCAGAGTCACGTTTTCACACAATAAGACTCGCACGGCTACCTTCTCTGGCGAGTGAAAAGCAATTTCTTTATTGTCGATTTTTATAACGTTCATTCCTAGGATAACTGCTTTCGTGGCGTCGGCTATCGATATTTGATTGTCGAGTACTCCATTTCTCAAACCAATGGTAACTTTGACTTGTCCGTGAGTAGGCATTTCTTCTCCCGTCGCCGTTACTGGTGATGTCTTCTCGTTTCCAATAACATGTCAGGATAAATAATGATTTTCGCTGCTCTTGTGTTGTGACGCTTACTCCGGAATAAACTGCTTAGCTGAAATAGAAAGCTAGTGGACGGAACGGTTCTCGGGCGCCAGATTTGTTCAAGGAGTTTACTCTCCTGTTCGACGGCACTGTCTGGGTAACTACAGTGAAGACACGGTTGTCCAGGGCTTCAAACGGACCTAAAAGCGGAGCGAGGCGACGGAAATAAAATACACAATAGTAAATAAAAATAACTTTATTTATTCTCAAAATGAACAACGAACGGTAACAGAAGCGGCGGCCACAACCAAGCAAGCGGAAGGTGATCTATAAACCAATGATTGATTAGCGTGCGTTCGACAAGCGGTGACGTCGGTGACTAAGCGAGCAAGCATACACTAGAGTAGCAACCTCCGTTGGTTGGATCGGTAGACGGGGTTTACTCGGATTTGAACTTGAGAAAGAGGAGAAGTGATTTGGCACGGTACTGGAAGGCGTATCCGCAGGCCAAAGCCAAACACTACGGAGACGACGTGTTGACGGCGTATTTGCAAGCCAAAGCTAAACTCTACGAATACGACGCTCGGTAATGGATGGAGGAAGGCGGATCCGCAGGCCAAAGCCAAACACTACGGATACGACGTGTTGACGGCGTATTCGCAGGCCAAAGCCAACCACTACGAATACGACGCCCGGTAAAGGATAGAGTAGGGAAGAGCAGACAAGGAGGGGAGCGGTATCTCCCCGGAGGTCCGGTTAACAAAAGCAAAACGGCTTACCCTAAAATCCAGCTGGTGCACAGGAACCCCGGAATCTTCTTCGATGTGAACTCCAACTGGAAATTGCGTTCTTGCGTCGGGGTTCCGCTTTTATTTGTGACTCCGGAAGTGGGAAAACGGTTTAAGCGGGGATAACATGCGCTCTGACGGATGAAGCGCCGATAAGCGGGGATAGCGCGAGCTTAGTTGCGCGTTCGATACTAGCGAAAATTCCCAGTTTACATTTATTTACACGGGTA
Source organism: Aquatica leii (assembly GCA_035610365.1). NCBI lineage: Eukaryota > Metazoa > Arthropoda > Insecta > Coleoptera > Lampyridae > Aquatica > Aquatica leii. The sequence goes on from CM069438.1 coordinate 16,636,542, forward strand.
CGGTAACTTAATTAATAATATACAATTCTTAACAAAAATTAATAACGGTCCTAAGTTCAATAAGTATTATTCCTAAACTAAACAACATACGGCGTTATAATTACATTTGTAACGGTTCGTTACAGTGTCAACCAGCAACCGAACACTTCTTCTATTGATCTTACTATCGACATAAATGCTAAGCAATTGCTTCTTAGGCGATGCCATTTGAATGGTCATCTCCGGGGCATGGCTAGTTGAGGTCGACTTTTGCTTTATTAGATCAACCCGTTTTAGTTTTCCGGACGTTCTTCTGTTTTTTTTTTAGTTTAGTACAGCGTCGTCGTACGTAGCCCAATTTCCCGCAGTTTCAGCACGTCAGTTCTCTTCCTCGAGCTACTCGTTCTCGAAATATACGTCGCGCTATGTCTTCAATGCTTTCTTTTGTGTGCGAGGGTATTTCTGCAGCACAACGGAGCTTATGGCGTCTGTTTTGCTGCTTCAAACTACAAAGCATGGGTTATGGCGTCATCCAACGTCGTCGGTTGAGCTAACCGGAAAAACAGCTACGTTTCGTTGTCTTAGAGGCCGTCTACAAAGATTTGAATAGCTAACTGCTCCAAGAAAGTATCTGACGCTGTAGGATAGACAAGCTTATAGGTCATACGGACCTTGCACGGCCAACTCACACAGTAGGAGATAAGGGAGGTTCAAATAAATAAGAGTTAAAGGGCACCAGATTTTTTATAATTAAAGCTTCTACCTCGATCAGCACAGAAGGTTCACGCTTGTAACGAATTTCAATCGTTCGATTTCGTAATCCTTGTTATTCTGTTGTTTGTGTAACCAACAAAAGAAAGATATGTTACCATAAAGAAAAGATAAAATAAGTATAAAAATTTTAATTTAGTAACGTAGATTATTAACAAGAGTATATCTAATTCTCAATCCATAAATGCCAGAAGTATCGGCAACACACAATACATAAGTTTACACGATGTCGATAGCGAAGAAAATTACATAACAAATATCGTTTGTACACATGCGATACACACAAAATAATTAGTGAGACTACCTCAATAGTATTAAAACAATGATTGTAATTAAGTAAGTTAAAATAAGCAAAATTCCGTAAGTGACTTTTCTGACAGCGACAAAGTAATTAAATAAACTTACCCACAATCCAGTACCTACTTGTGCGAAGAAAACGTTTTCCTCGTTGAGTCAGCCTGGAATAAATTTGAATTGCAAATCGTGTCAACACAATGACTCACAAAAGCAATATCTAGAAAATTGTTTATTACTACTAAAAGTAAGTACACATAAGAACCCGATTATCGAATGCTGTCGTACACATTCAGTGAAAGTTGGTTTCGCAGGTGTTTGCCGCATGATTAAAATCTCGAAGAAAAGTTTTCGTTTTCGTTTTTAGTTTTAAACGTAGGCCTTACAGAGTTATACTCGTCCCATGAAGGTATTTATCGATATTCACCCCTGATCAATAATGCATCAAAACATACAGCCCAAAACGTGGCGGGACGGCTATCAAATTAAGAAAATTACCAAAGAATTCAAAACAACGGATATGAACAGCTTATCCTGTGACGACTTTAAATGTGTAATGAAATTATAATTTCATTTCCATTAGCGTTGATGTTATTAGAAACTTCATAGGCCATTTTACGTAGTTGTCGGTTTAACGTCTTGACAAGAAATGACAGTAAAAGAGAACTCGGCAGAGGGCGTCAAAACCGAAATTTAATTTTAAATACAGGGTATTACGTTAAGAATTTAAACTTTTGAAAACTTTCGGCAGCTTTCTGAACCCGACTTTTAATTTGAGCCTGGTAGAGGAGAGGGCCCGAATATGAGCCCTGCATTTAATATGAACCCCATTCTAAAAATCAATAAAACACTATGCGACATCTATGTAAACTAGCCTAAAATGCAATTACTGAATAGCCAACTGTTTTGCCGATAGTATTCTATAGATATTTTATTCTGTTGTCAACCGGTGTTTGTGAATGTGCTTACGAAAATCTAAATATATAATTAGTGGTAAGTTGCCTAAGAATGTTTTGTATATTTTTGGTGGACTAGGTTCCAAATGTTGCATTAACATTAAGGTTTATTAGATTCACATAGATATTGAGTCGCTTAACCTCAAAAAATAAAATGACATTTTCTTTGAGTGGCACGCTGTGGTGGTAATATAAGTCTTTTGCGAGTCCGAATATGGGCCAAGGCCCATATTCGGGCATGATTTTGAATTTAAGGTTTTCCAGGAGCATCATGCCACGTAGTCAACTAAAGTACTCACCAAAGAATTCAAGAAAGAAATGGAAATCTGAAGATATGGTAAGGGCTTTGGACAATGTAAATAACCAAGGTATGGGTTTAAAAAAGGCCAGTAAATCTTTTAACGTACCAAGATCAACACTTCAAAGGTTTTTAAAAAGGCAGAAAGAAAATAACTTGAAAGCTGAAGAAGTAGCTCAGACCGAACTCGGACAAAAAACAGTTTTAGGAAAAGAGATAGAAAAAGATCTGATTAATTATATTTTAACCATGGAAACTAAGTCTTACTACGAATTGACAAGAAAAGATATTCGAGGAATCGCATATACTTTAGCCACTAGAAATAGGAGAGCGAATGTATTCAAAAATGGAATTGCCGGGCGTAGTTGGCTTGATGCATTTTTACGTCGCCATGGCAGTTTACTTTCCGTTCAACAAAGAAAATGTAAAGGCGTGTTTTGATAATTTGCAAGATGAGTATACAAAACACAACTTCTCACCACATAGAATCGTCAACGTCGACAAGACAGGCTTGTCAGTTGTGCAAAACAAGGTGGCCCACGTAATTGGAAGAAAAAAAAAGAAACAAATAGCGTCTATTACATCCGCAGAACGTGGCTCGTTAGTTACGTTTATGGCGACTATGAGTGCTGGTGGTCAGTTTGTACCACCCATGTTGATTTTTCCCAGAAAGAATCGTAATGATAATAATTATTATTATTATTTTACCTAGGGGTGGTCATAATATGGTCCCGGCACCGCGACGTGTAGGTCTATTGTGCTCCCCGATGTTTTCTACTCTTCTAGAATACCTGTATCTTTGACAAAGTCCAGGATTTCAGTAGGGCAAATCTTCGTTACTTCCTCTTGTGTAATCTTTTCATTTTCAAGTAGGCGTTTCTTTGTCCTTGTGAATGCTTCACAGTGGCAGATGACGTGGTGTGGAGTTTCTTCCTCCTCACCACAACCCATGCATAACGGGCTATCAGTCAGTCCCATTTTATGCAGGTATTTGTTTAAACGACAGTGGTCGGTCACCATCTCTGTTTGGTCTTCGTCCTACTTAACTTTAAGATGAACGTTGCTAAGCCCCCGTTAGGGGTTTCCAGAAAGACTTTAGAATGATCCTGCTCTGAGACTTTAGACCAGTGTCTGCAGTGCTCTGTCGTGAGTATTCCTTGAATCTCCTGTTTGGCTGTGTTATATGTAATCCCACAAGCCGAGTCAGGGCCTATGAGTGGCTTTGCGCTTGCCGACCTGGCAAACTTGTCAGCAACCTGGTTACCCGCAATTCCTGCATGCCCAGGTGCCCACACTAGTGTAACTGCATTACACTTACCTAGTGCGTTTAGCATTTGTGTGCATTCAAGTACTAGCCTTGAGTTCAATACATATTATTCTAATGCTGCAATCGCTGCTTTGCTGTCTGTGACTATAAAGATTCTCCTTTGAGAAAGGTTCTCTTTTAATAGTTGAGCAGATGCTGTCAGGATTGCATATACCTTGGCTTGGAACACGGTCGCTATTTGACCTAGGTTTACAGAGATTCTGCAGCCCTGTTCATTGCTCACGTACACTCCAAAGCCAGTGCCCTTAGAGGTTTTTGAGCCATCTGTGTAATACACGATTTCATTCAGCTTTGTTTTGTTGGAATTGTTCTCCCAGTCGTAACGGGTGGGGATTGTTGTCTTAAACAGTTTAATAGGACAAACTGTTTTGGGTATTCTCTCAGTTATCATACTGAGGCTTTTGTTTTAAGAGATCTCGTCAAAAATGGTCGAATGCCCTACCCTTGACGATCCCTCCTCGCCGTTGACTCTCAGACGGTATGCCCCTCTGAGTGCCTCCGCTCTAATTACTAGGTGTAGTGGCAGCAGGTCTAGGAGAGTCTTTATGGCTGCCGTCGGGGTAGTTATTATTGCCCCCGTGATTCCAAGACAAGCTCTGCACTGTACCTTGCTGTGTGTCTGTATGGCCCTCTGGGTGAAGGTCCTATGCCACCACACCAGTGACGCGTACGTAATGATCGGTCTGTTCATTCGAGTGTATATCCAGTGGGTCATCTTTGGAGATAAACCCCACTTGCTTCCGAACGCTCGCCTGCAAGTCCACAAGGACTTTGTGGCTTTGTTCGCTATTCTCTCTAGGTGTGGTTTAAAGGTTAGCCTCTGGTCTAATGTTACGCCCAAGTATTTGCCTTCCCTCACAACCTGTAGCTTGGCTCCGTACATTGCTCTTTAGCTTTGTCGGGCTTTTCCTTCGTGGGAAGAGAATGAGGTTTGTTTTTGCCGGATTGACCGACAAGCCCTCTTCTCTACGCCATCGTTCAACTAGATTTAAGGCTCCCTGAATCACAACTGATTTCTTCAAATCTGCCACGTACCACAATCACTATGTCGTCGGCATAGCAAACCGTGTTGTAGCCTGTCTCACTTAATTGCCTCAGCAGTCCGTCTACCACCAAACACCACAGTAACGAGGAGAGAACTCCCCCCTGCGGACATCCTCGTGCAGCTCGGACCGCTACAGGGTCGTTATTAAGCGAGGCCGTAATGTTTCTATGTCTTAGCATGGTATCAATCCATCTACCCACGGTAGTATGTACCCCTTTGCTTTCCATAGTAGTTCTAATCGATTCTAGAAAGGTATTATCAAACGCCCCCTCTATGTCTATAAACGCCCCCAGAGCCACTTCCTTGTAGGAGATCGCCCTTTCAGCTGCGTCCACTACTCTGTGGACGACAAGTTCACAGAATTTACCTGGTTGATAGGCACATTGGTATTTACTGATGGGATCAGGTCCCAGCACCTCGTCCCTAATGTGTCGCTTAATGAGTTTCTCCAATAGTTTGAGGAGAAATGACGTTAGACTGATGGGTCTAAACGACTTAGCTAGGGCGTATGAGTCCCGCCCAGGTTTGGGTATAAATACGACTTTTACGTCCCTCCACGCCATAGGTATGTATCCCAGGGCAACGCTTTCCCTTAGTAATGTACATAGTATGGAGGCTAGCAGGTCTAAGCCTTGTTGTAATAGAGCAGGGAAAATTCCATCCATTCCTGGGGATTTGTATGGATGAAAATTTTTCACTGCCCACCTAATTTTGGTTAGGCTCACTATCTGACGAGCTAGAACCTAATCTGTCCTGTTTCTTCTCGAGGCGGTTTCCAGAGTTCTTGATACGCTAGCGTCAGATTTGGTGAGGGTCTTTGATCCCGGAAGGTGTGACTGGAGCAGAAGCTCCAAGCTCTCCTTTACGGTCTCTGTGTAACCCCCCACACTTTTCTTCAAGGAACCGATTCTAGCCTCCTTGTAACGCTCTTTGTAGTCTCGCACTTTCTGGAATCTGTTTGATTTCCTCGCAGTGCCTCCTCCACGAGTCACGTTTTGCCTTTCTTATGGTCTTATTGTATTCGGTGATTGTGGTTCGGTATGAACCCCATTCCTCGGTGTTTTTTGCTCTATTAAAAAGCTTTTTTGTCTGAGACTGCAATCGAGAGAGTCCCTCATGCCACCAGGGCATTTTACTTGAGGTTCTTTTTTCTTTCGCGGCACAGCTTGCCTCATAGACATCTATGATGGCCATGCGAAGGTTTTCTTCCATGGCCTCCAATCCCGTCGAGTCATTGACCTCGTCGGGGCAGTTCTCGAGCTTGACCTTTAGGTTCTCTCTATAGAGGTCCCAATTGGTTTTTCTCGCATTTTTGTATACGGCCATTGCCGCTTCGCTTGACTCAATGTCGAAGCGAATATATCTATGGTCAGATAGCGATGGCCCTTCCGACACATGCCATTTGTGTACTGAACTGCAGGCAGTCACAATTCCAAATTTTATATCAATTAACTCCCTTCGTCGAATATTGACAAAGGTCTGCTCGTTGCTTACGTTGGCCATCTCTAGATTTTTATTAATAATATAATTTAGGAGAGACTCGCCTCTTTGTTTGATGTCCGTGCTGCCCCACACAGTGTGATGCGCATTGGCATCGCATCCGAGGAGGATTTGCTATCCTTTCCGCTGACAGTCGTCCACCAGTTTGGAGACTTTTATGGTTGGTGGTGGATTTGGTTGGTCGTAGGACAGGTATGCAGATCCGAACACTAGCTCCCTGTCGCTCCCATCCCTTTTCATTGTCAGCGTCACTGCCGCCAGGTCTCTGAGACAGAATTCCCAAAGTGGCAGTAGTTCAACGCTATCTCTAGCTATAATGCACGATCTGGGATTGGTTTCGGTTGGCTCAGCAATGAGCCGCGCTCCTCTCAATCCCAGACCTCGTATTTGCCCTTTAAAAGTCCAAGGTTCTTGTACCAGGGCTACATCAATATGATGTTTATTCATATAAGCACAGATGGCAGCAGATTCCTCTATACTCTTATGCAGGTTTATTTGTACAAGTTTAACCATTTAAACCTGTACCTACCAACTGGGGTGCAATGGATGACGCAGTAGGTTGTGGTTTCTCTGAGGGCCCCTTAACCACTGTCGTCTCTTTGCACTCCATACTAGTCGCCTCCTCTCCCCCCATCTTCGTCTTGGAGAGGAGTTTAAACGTCACTCTAGTGAGGTTGACGTAGGGACTATGGTTGCAAATAGCTCCCATCTTGTCCCAGAAAGTTTGGTCCATAAGGGCAATCAATGTTTGTCCCTTGGGGTGTTCCTTCCTGTCCACTACACGCCAGTTGCTGGTTACAACACCAGCATTCTGGATCTCAATCCTTTTCAGAATCTTTACCGGTTCTACATGGGCCCCGGGGATCCAGGCGTGTGCTCGCACTGGTTTTGGAAGGTCTTTTGTTTCGAGGAATCAAAGCTTAGCTCCCTTCCACGGAGTTACTCTCTATAGCTCCGTTTTCAACCAATCCAGTGATATTTGGTGTACGCATGTAATTAACAGCGCTCCGTGAATTTGGGCGAAACCGCCCCAATAGACAGAGTGTCGATTCTATCGAGGATCCAGGTTTTAATTTGCCCTGTTTCCTCCTCCGACAGCGTACACTCCAGGTTTTTATGGACAAAAGCCATTTTGAAGCCTGTTGCTGCTTCGCTGAAAGTTTTAGTGTTTTTTGGTCCCAGACTTTGCTTTTTTTAAGGTACCTTTCTTGGGAGTGCTGTTGTCAGACCGGTTTTGCTTTTGCGTCTCAGTCTTAGAGACAGCTTTATTCTGTGAGGTGCTTGGTTGCCCCTCTTTGGGCGATGAAAGGACAGGTTGCTTAGAGCCCCCAGGTTCTCTCATCGCTTTTTTAATTTCCGGCGCGCTGCCCCGGAGAGTTTTTTACGCTCACCAGTACCAGGTGCCCCGGCGGAAGGTTTTCTTGTGGTTTCTACTTGGTCCATATAAGTCCCACGAGTGTGGGGAAAATCAAATGTCTACACGTGCGGTGCCTCCTGCATACGTGTAAGGCGACTGATTACAACGGAGTGGCGCCCGGTGCTCCGAGGTTGGGGCCAGTAAATGCTGATCCTCTATTCAGCCACGCATCCCTTCGGTACGACCTCTGACCCTTGAAATTTAGGATTTTGCTGAGGTTGCCTCCTCTTGGTTCAAGCGGTTAAGCCGAGACCCCCCGCACCAACCGGATCACTCCAGATTCGTGCATGGTATATCGACATGGTTGATGCACTTGGCACATCAAACACATATCGGCGCCGTTATACCCTGTGCAAGCCCTTGGTTACGACACGACAGCCGGGCGGGGTAGCTGGTCCACGATGCTGTCTTTGGTTGCTGCGAGTCCCTGTTCATAAGCGACGAGCAACCTTATCTCTAGCATTAACCTAAGCATCACATACGATCATTCACTTAGGTCGTTCCCCTATCCGCCGCCTGGGGACGTGCTTGGTAGGGTGCCACTCCTCAGGATCGTAAGGATAAACTAATGCGTGGTTCTCCCCCAGGATCTATATACGCCGTTCATCCCAGTGGTTGAGTGCAACAAAATATTTTCACCGATTAGTGAGACATTTTATATATTTCGTCAAACAAAGATCTCCAGTTCTATTTCTACTGGATGGGCATTACAGCCACGCGAGAAATTTAGATCTCATTCAGCTGGCAAGGGATAATCACGTTTCCATCGTTTCAATGTCTACCACCGCGTCTTCACCACCACAACTTCAGCCGCTAGATAAAACTTTTATGGGTAGTTTTAAGATTTATTACAGTGAGGAAATCCGTAATGGGCTTTGTACCAATCAGTTTGATCTAGCGGAGCTTCTAGGGGAAGCATTTCTGAAATCGCAAACTGGTGAAATTGCTATTTTCTCAGATGTTGATTTTATAAATGAAGAAATTGAGGCTGAAAAAAATTGTAACGTGACACCAGTAGATGTTAGGAAAAGTACAGAAAATAATTACACTTCAGAACCTCAGCCAGGATGCTCCACCTGGGAGAATAAACCCGAAGTGTCATTTTCACCAGTTAAACGTTCGTGCACTTCAAATCAGGATCCTGTTGTTAATACTCAGTCAAATAGAACCTCTGTGGAAATGCCAAAAGATGAACAAAATCTAAAAATTCACAAATCTTTGCCAACGGGCTGTGAATTGTATGTATCTCCATTCGATATTGCACCCATTCCTGTCATTAAGAAGAAAGCAGTAAACCGCGGCAGAAAGGCATGCAAATCTCAAGTTATCACTTCATCACCGTATAAAAATGACTTAGAGCAATCACTTTCTACACCTAAGAAATCACCCCTAAAACGAAAAGTGTTTCCAAAACCACAACCGACAAGAAGGGCATCTAAGAAACAAAAGAAAAACGATGTTGATAGCGACGAAGATTCCAACGCAACAAGCGAATTATTTGTTCCGGCCGACGATGACATGGATATAGATGATATCGGTCAAATCGTTCCAGATGATAAAGATGCCACATGCCTGTTTTGTGATGGTCGGTTTTCAGAAGATCACGGAGAGGAGCATGGGTTCGTTGCCTTATGTGCTATATGTGGGCACATGAGCAATGTTGGGGAGCAGAGAAAGACAATTGTGTTTGTGATTTTTGCAGATAATTTATCGTTTCAATTTAAAATATATTAACATGAAGGTTATTCTTGAAATTTTTCTTCTTCTTCTTCTTGGCGTCAGCCCTTGGCTTTTTCTACCCATTCTGCTCTGCTTCCTGAGATGTGGACGTCCAGCACTCCTTCGACCGTTTGGGGGGGCTCCCTGGCAGACGTCTTGATAGTGGTTTTCCATTCCTAGCGATCTTAGCCAACCTGCTGTCATCCATCCTGGATACATGTTCTTGAAAGTAAAGTTTATTTTGCAACTTGTTAGCTTTTCTGGCCTTCTTATGTGAAATACTTACAAATCACAGTAATTTTGTCTGTTTGAAACTCCGTTGCTTCTACAATTACAGAAGAGTCTTCGGGCTAGGTGCATGCCGAATTTTAATTTTTTTTCCAAAAAATATAAAAATCATGGACGAAAAACTAAACGGGGGCCCATATTCGAGCCTTCTCCTCTACACTTGTTGAAGATGAGAATCTTCATATCTGATTTCTAAACGTGAAATTAAATGTTCGTAATTTTCTTGTAAGTGGTCAGGAACAGCTTGCAAGATTCGAAGAGCTTCTCTACGTAAGGACACTATTAAAGACGTCGCTTTCTGCTTGTTGCTCCAACCATTGTAATTCATTTGGTTCATTCTTTCTTCGAGCAGTTGTATTCTTTTTCTCAATTTTTTTTTCTAGTTTGTCTTCTAATTTGTCCTTCTATTTTCTCATTCACACATTCGCAAATTTCTTCTTTTAAACTTAACATATCTGCTTGGGTTCCATTTTGAACAATTTTAATTTGATTTTCTATGCTCGTTCGTATTTCTTCTTTTAAACTTCTAGAATTTTCCTCCATTTTCTGGGAATGTTCGGAGTTTTTCTTCAATTTTTCTATAATTTTCGTAAAACTTTTCTTCCATTTTTCTGGAATTTTCTTCCATTTTCTGAGAATTTTCGGATAGTTTTTCTTAGATATTTTTGTTCATCGATTCTTGACTATTTTGTATTGATTTACGAAATTCAAATAGTTTTGCATCCATTTTGGTTTAATAACGAGTTACCGGCGTAAGTTATATATAACACGAATAAAAAGTTTGAATACACTACTTTAACGAACTGAAACGGCTACAATTGCATGCTGTAAACAAACACGCGAAGCGCGAACTAAAGTTTTATTTATTTACGCAATCAATGTTTTCATTACGGGAGCGATATTAAATTACTTAATGGTATTTATGCTAAAAATCGTGAACTCTACACTGACGCTACTGTAACAATTATTAAAACTCATTTATTTATACTTGGTAAAGGTTCTTTATATTTATATGTTTAAATAACTTATGATTTGTTTGTACCGCATTTATACATTTTGGGCATCCTTCGAGAATTTTCTATATCTTTTGGTGAACGTTCTGGAAATGGTTAAAAGCTTCGTGAACGCTCTCGAACTTGAGAATAATTTCTCGAACGTTTCAATATTATAAATTAATAGAACTCTTCACAGGGCTCCGATAAAAGTAATTCGATAGAAAAAAAAAACCTTGAAAACCGGTGGCTCAATAGAAAAAAAAACAACGAACGTAATCAGATCAGCCGTACGCCAGTAATTGGGTGACTAGACCTATACGTACACTTCAGACAGATTAAGTTTGAGTATCATTGGCCTAAATTACATAAAACCTTGGTAAAAAAAACAAAGAAATAGTAGGACGCAAAATATAATGAAACAGATAATAAATTGACCAAATAGAAAAACATAAAAAATAATAAAGCAATAGAAAACAAACCGAAAAGAAGGCGTTTAAATAAGTAAAGAAAAAAGTATAGAAAAACAAACTAAAATCAATTAATTCAAAAAAGGAAAAGACTAAAGCAAAGATACACGTGGTAGTTGAATCATCAAAGTAAGGAAATGATAAAGACAATAACTAGATAACTAATAAAAAATAAAGATAAGATTTTCTAGGCAATAATATCTAAATTATGAAATATTCTAAGATACAAAATATTTTCGTACAAATATCAATTAGATCAATTCGATTCAAACGTTATCGATAGTATTTAAACAAATCTTGTTTACGTTAGACGGTCATTAGAAAACTAATTATTTTACGATGTCGCAAAATACTTTAGCGGTCGTGCTTTTGTTAGTTTTTAAATTTAGTGCCGGTGCTAGAATCTTAGGCGTGGTGGCGGTTCCTTCGTATAGCCACCAGGTAACGTTCAGACCAATTTGGAAAGAACTGTCGTTGAGAGGTCACCAAGTTGTGTCTATAACAACAGATCCCATAAATGATCCAAGCTTGGCAAATCTAACAGAAATCGATATACATTCTGCTTACGATATATGGAACGAAAACATTGCCGAAATAACAACTTCAAACGCAATAAAATCGTTTTTTCTAGGAAATAGAATGTTTACCAACGTTGAAGAACATATCCTTTCTCATGACAGTGTTCAAAATCTAATCAAAAATGAGACTGAATATTTTGACGTTGTTATAATCGAGTATGGTGCGTTGTCTATGTTGGCTTTTGCAGAAAGATTCAAAGCTCCTCTTATAACTGCTAGTTCTTTAGACGCGATTATAGACGTGCACCATTTAATGGGCAATCCTCTTCATTTTATGCTGTATCCATACTATATGCTGCCAGTGCATTACGATTTGATTATCATCGATCGAATTATCGTTACGGTTTATAACGTATTTAACAAATTTATGAAGTTACACACGGACGCTGTGCAAAATGATCAAATAAAAAAATTTTTTGGAAGAAAATACCCATCAGTGACAGAGTTAATGCAAAATATTAGTTTAGTGTTAAGCAACTCCGATCCAATTTTTCACAAGATTAAACCGTTATTGCCAACTATAGTTGAGTTTGGAGGAGGTACTCATCGAGTTCTACCAAAGCCGTTACCAGAAGTAAGTGTCTAAACCATAATCGCATTATAAGCTCACGGTTATTGTAGGAGTTGAAGAAACTGTTGGATTTGGCCAAGCATGGTTTTATTTATTTTAGTTTGGGATCTAACGTTAAAAGCAAACATTTGTCTAAAGATACGCGTGATCTGATTATGGAAACGTTCGCCGAGCTCCCTTACACCGTTCTTTGGAAGTTTGAGGACGATAATTTGCCAAATAAAGCTAGCAACGTAATTACGTCAAAATGGTTGCCGCAACAAGATATTCTCAGTAAGTCTTAATTTTTGTTTTACTTTTATTTAAAGTTTTTTGGTTAAATAATCTATTTTCTATTATTCTTGACAATTTGTTACGAATTAATTAAAAATTAAGATTATGTGTACACTAGGGTGGTCCTTATTTAGGGTTTGTCCGAATTTTTTTTCACGAAAGTCCTAAATCGCTTCTAAATCTAATAAAAAAAATTCATGCCAAGTTATAGCTCTTAATTTTAATTTTAACCCGACCCCCCCGACAGCCAAAGTTTTAAATGGAAATAACACGGGAAAAGTTCTGTTGATTTTTTGAAATTTTTTTTCATCATGAAATAATGAACAGATAATGTCGACCAATGACAATTCTTATAGCAAATTTAACGCTCTACAAAAAAGGTCTCTTATGATTTTTTGCTAACTCTAACGGTTTCTGAGTTATTTAAGGTCATAGTTGAAGCTTAACTCAATTTTACGATTTTTCTATTTCTACCGTCGTTTAATGATTTAAAAATGTAAACAGGATAATAATTCTTAATCTCAATGGTTTTTTTTCTTGTTTCTTAGAAAACTTTCAAAGTAACCGTGACCCTAAAATGATAGTTACATTAATTAGCAAATTATTTTTTCGTTGACCGATTAATTTTAATAATTAAGTGACATTATTTTTTCTCTAATTTTTGAATTGTCGTGAGTTTCAACTATTTTTTTTTAATTTGTTACAAGCTTTTTTTTGGTTTTACGAACTTGCACGGCCAACTCACAATAGTCGGTGAGAGGGGTAGGTTTCCAAGAAATATATAAAAAGTGTTCCAGGGCGCCAGAGCTTATCCCAACTTATGACCAACGAATCCGATTGATGGCGTCGAGAAATATAAAAGTAATTTTTAATTAAACCAATATACAGGGTACTGCATTATTTAAATTTATGTACGTAACAAATTTATTGAAAGTTTGATAGTCGATTTTTTTAATAAAATAATACTTTTCTTTCAGAGCATGCGTGAAGGTAAAAAAAATCGTCTAAGTTATGAATTATTATCTTTTTTTCATTTTTAAATCAATAAACGACGGTAGAAATAGAAAAATCGTAAAATTGACTTAAGCTTCAACTATGACCTTAAATAACTCAGAAAACGTTAGAGTTAGCAAAAAATCATAAGAGACCTTTTTTGTAGAGCGTTAAATTTGCTATAAGAATTGTCATTGGTCAACATGATCTGTTCATTATTTCATGATGAAAAAAAATTTTAAAAAATCAACAGAACTTTTCCCGTGTTATTTCCATTTAAAACTTTGGCTGTCGGGGGGGTCGGGTTAAAATTAAAATTAAGAGCTATAACTTGGCATGAATTTTTTTTAATAGATTTAGAAGCGATTTAAAACTATCGTGAAAAAAAATTCGGACAAACCCTAAATAAGGACCACCCTAGTGTACACGATGTGTTCACAAACTTTCAAGACTGATCTTAGAACAAAAAATGTATTAAACAATTTTGTACAGCAAACAAAATTTTTTTGAAATACGAGCTTTGGGCGTCAACGCTGCCAGCGTTTCTTCCATTGTTTACAAGTTTCCTGAAATGCTTCGCGCTGTCAATCGCCTTCTTGTCAGGTTGCTCTTGCTTCGAAGAAACAAAAAAAAAGTTGCTGGGGGTTGTAGGGTGGTTGCGGCAGTGTTCCCATTTTGAACCTAGTGAAAACTTGTCATGATAAAGAACCTAATCGTTTTTGATCTCCGAGTGGATGCGTTGAACTTGATCCTTTGTTACGAAGATTTTCTCGTAACTGAAATAGTGACAACTAGCTCAGTTAATTCGGTGATTTGGGCGTAAGCTACAAAACGTCCTGGCACTTGAGATGCGCGACGCAAATTTCTACAATTTGAAAAGTTTAAACGATGTTATAATCGGGATTCTTCGCCATCCTAAAAATATACGGCAAATGTATAAATTTAGTAATTATAGATTTTTTAACGATTGATAACTTAACTAAATACATATGTATTGAATGTTCATTTGTAACAATCAGCAACGTACGAATTCAACGTGAAGTAAATAAAGCAAATGACTACATTTATAAGTTTCATATATATTTGTCGAATACTTTCGACGCGTTTAAATCATGGAGGGCGAGTGCCAAGACATTTTGTAACTACTCTACCGTTTAAATTTACTCAAAGTAAAAGAACAAATAAGAAAATAAAAGTTGGAACAATTATATGTATTTTATGACAGACAAAAACGTTCGTAGAGAGAAGAAAGTTAAACGTACACTGCTTCAAAAAAATTATTGGACACTTTTGAGCGCGACCTGCAAGGTAGGCAACCAAACTTACGTTCTAACAAAACGCATAGTTAAACTTAAAACCATTGGCACTGTAGACATAACTTGCAGCAATATTACGAGGATACTAACCATTATTTATAAGCACTGCCTCAAGCGTTCAAAGAATGTTCATGTTTTTTACTTGCAAATATTTATTTAAATTGTACCCTAAAGTTTTAAATTCTTCTTCGCCGAGTTTTCTATTTATTTATGTTTTTAAGTAATTAAAAAATTTTAATTGTTATTTATGATTAAATAAGTTTCATCTATAGCTCGAATAATGATAAACTGTATGCTCAAATATGAAATTACTGTACTAATTAGCCTAAAAGTCTTAATATATCCGGATTAAATTAAAGTCAACATTCCGATTATTTGCAAAGGAAGTATTATCACCATTAAATCTTAATTGGTGGTCGAACAATTGCAGTATAAATTCTCATCACTCCTGTTAAATTACTTAAATGAAAAATTAAAGTATACATATCTTCCTTTATAAAATCAAGTCTAATTTCTCATACAGAACGCTAAAAAAATTCTAAATACAATTTGAAAATGCATATCTAAGCTATTTATATTACAAAAACAAAACTAGATACAGAAAATCCTAATAAAAAAACATAATTAAAAAAGTATTTATTGTTTTATTTAAATATTTGTATTTTACATGCTAGTAATGGGTGTAATATCCATTATTGGTTATATATTTCCGTAGACGATTTGGCATCGATTTGATTAAATTGGCACATACATTAGCTTCTCGAAATCTTTCCCTCGCGCTATTAATGTGGCAATGCAAGTTGTTTATATTTCGTATTTCTGTTATTGTTTAGTTCGTCGTTCCGCCTACAAATTTTTTATAGGATTCAAATCCGGTGACTTAGGTGGCCAACCGATTCTTTCCATTTCTGGAAGTTGTAAGAACGATTCTTAAACTACCGCCCAGCAAACACAGATGGACTTAAATTACTGTTGAATTGCCATTAAATTACGGTAATTTAAGTAGTAATTTAAACAGTAAAAAGGGCGCCATTAAGCAACCACTTAAACTACCCAGAATTCATTGACTTCGAAATTACTAATAAGCTACCATTAAAATACTGTTGTTATATTACCATTGAATTACTGTTAAACTACTGTTTTGAACTACTAGCAAAACTATTAAATTATTATTAAAACCACTAACACATTTAAAAAAATCGTTTTTTTAGTTAATTATTTGTTTCTGTAATTTTTTATTTATTTTGTTTACAGAATTTGACGCACATAATTGATAAATTGTGGGATTTTTTTAAATTAGAAAATTTAATTTAAGTACTTACCTGGGGTTTGATCCCACGAACATCAGGAAAATCCCTTGCAACCTAAACGTGTTAACCACTACTCTACCTGACCTAATACTATAAATGCTAAGTACATGTTATATATGTTGAATACAAAATCGAGTAACTTATTCGTAATTTAATACTTTCAACGTGAACCATTAAATATTTCACATGACAATCAGATTGATGATGAATTAGTCTTATCTGTACATTTGCATCGCTACGTATTTATATACTCTTGCTGTTTTTGTTATTCTGTAATCAGGATAATTCATGTTTTAGTTGCTTGAAGTGGCTTATATAATCCGAATATTTTTGGATACGGCAGGTACATAATTTCATGCAATATTGATATTCTTGTATCAAAAGTTATAATATTTACTTTTGTTTTATATTTATATTGCGTTACTGGATCCCGCAGATTGACCAATGCTATTTGACTTTCTAATATTAATATTTTCGTAAACTGTACGCAATCTTTTTAGTTGTCGATAATAATTGCCACTTTCCTTCTTTCTATGCATTCTTCAAGCAATTGTTTGATAGCAGACCTAACTGTTTGGCAAATATAACGGCTATTTTTGAAATAATTTAGCTTAACATTTATATAGCAACTCTATTACTACTGACTATTAATTTACTTTGTATTTTAACGGACATTCAATTGCCATTAAACTCCCCAACCTAATTCTGGAATTACTACTAAGTTACTGAGTAAACTATTCAAGCTACCAATCATTACATTACTCCTAAATTACTTTTAAATTGCTGGGTAGTATAATGGTAACTCAATTACCGGTAAACTACAAGGTTCAATTTTTTCATTACTCTTAAGTTACTGGTTAAACTATTTTTAAGCTACCCACCATTACATTATTCCTTAATTACTTTCTAATTACTGTGTAGTATAACGGTGACTCAATTACCATTAAACTACAACGTTCAATTTTTAATTACACTTAAGTTACTGGTTAAACTATTCTTAAGCTACGCACCATTAAATTACTCCTTAATTACTTTTCTAATTACTGGGTAGTATAATGGTGACTCAATTACCATTAAACTACAACTTTTAATTTTTTAATTACTATTAAGTTACTAATTAAATTACTTTTATGCTACCACAATACTGAAATACTCCTAAACTACTTCGTATACTACTTTTAAACTAGTAATCATGTAAATTACTGCTAAACGTCACCTTAGACTACTCCTAAATTACGAAAAAAATTAAATTACTTATAAATGACTTTTCAATACCCAATAAACTACTAAATTAAGCTACCTTGTGTTTGCTGGGCGCTGCCGTATGTATAGGTGAGTTGTTCTGAACAAAGCGAATTGGTCTTTCGAGATAAACTGCTCGTACGGAGAGCAACATTGTAATAAAAAATTATTCCGAATAAAGAATGTATAATAAAAAGTAAAAATAATAATTTGACCACGGCAGCAATCGTAAGCACAGACCTCTGGGTGTGAGTGAATGGAAATAAATACAAAGACGTGAACTCCGTTAATTTATTAACTATAACTTAATATACTATTTACATTAGAGAACAAAGAACAATATTTGAATTAAACATATTAGAAACAAAACAGGATTTAAAATAAAATATTAGGGCTCCAACCACCTTTAAATCGGTGATGAATAAAAAGCGTAAAATCTTACATCTAATTATTAATTGATATTAAATGCAAATGTCGTAAACGGTTAATTTGTTATGAGTGAAAAGTTTTAATAACTGAATTTAATTGCTTGAATGGAAAATGTAACTTAATTCCAGTTGACTCACCATAATTAATATGACATCGGATATCTTCTATTTTTAGCACATCTTGGTTGACGTGATAAAATTCTTCAACAGGAATAAAACCAATGTATAATAAACTTCAATAACTGATAATCCATTAATTAAACGACAAAACCAAAATAAAAGATCCAGTAAAAACGAAATACCAGAAAATAAAAAAACCCCAAATATAAGTAATTAGAATGGTTTTTTAAATGACATGCTGTACTCACGCTACATTGAAATGCAACGGCCTTCAAAACAAATTCCTTTGTCTAATCATTGCGCAACATTGCGAAATCACTAAAAATGTTGAATTCAATAGAAAAATTATATCAAAATAACGGTAAACTCACCAACAATTAGATGGAATGAATAAAAATTAAATTGTATGCGTTTTTACGCCATAATCAAGAAAATTTTGTCTTCCATGCATCACTACGTGAACTACGCAAGATTGTTCAAACGGAAGTGCCAGTTTAAGCTACAACTCAGGTAGAGTTGAACAACGCAACGTTGCCAAACTGAATAAATTTACGTGCAATATTAGTTGCAAAAATAAACGAATATAAAATTGAATTTTTAGAATTACGTGACCTCTAAAAATTAACTTGGGAAGTGCAGAAGGTTTTTTCGTCTGAGAAAAAAAAACATCTCTCCAATCTAAATATAATGTTCTTCTGAAAACTGCAATCTCCGGTAGACCTTTTCTTTAGTTATTACAGGTTTCTGTACAGGTCGATAGCAGCTTCTCCCTTCAGCTTTCAAAGTATTCCTTATTGTTTGCAAACTGCATTGTAGCTGTAGTCTTTCGCAAAGGCTGGCGGAAGTTGTGAATGGAGTCAAACAAGTATCTTGGATAATGTTATCTTTTTCAACTCTGGGTAAGAGAGATGACGTTCCACATCTATGAACGGTCTCAAAGGACAATCATTTTCCCGGCCATGTTCTTCGCGTTGAATCCAAGAATGAACCACACATTTCTAATAAAATAAATAATAGTTAATTACAACTGCGCAAAAACTAAAACGCACCGATAAAGTAATGTTATTAATGTAAGTGAAAAAGTTACGTCTTTTAAGGTAGTGGGTGGGTATTCTCCGTAATCCCGACGGAGAGAGGCCTACTTCAGGGAAGCGACCCTGCCCACGCAAGTTTTGATTTCTTTCCTCTTTCCCCTAACAATGAGGAAATCAGGTCCTAACCCGCAAATCCTATATACCTCAAACTCAATTCTCTAGTACCTCCTTCCAGAATCCTAAGTCCAACTCGCCAACACGGGTGATGTCTAGTGTGTGTGAATTTTTTCGTTATTCAGTCAAGTGTTGGTCTTAAAAACCAATTTATATGTCTTATATCAAGAACCCGCAATGGCATGTTTAAACGTATAAACACCGGCAATTAATAACGGATAAATCTAAAACTAACAAATATGGATTTATACCTGGTAAAAAAAAATACTACCGCGTAGGGGAGGGATACTCTAGAACCGGCAAAAGAAGTGGGAACTCTCGGGTCGATATTAAGTGACCCTTTTTCTGAGGTAGGCAACGAGGCTTTGGAAAAAAGTATAGCTACTGGCAAAGCGAACTACCTGTTTTGCGGAAGGAATGACTCGATCACTTTCGGCGAAAGGAAAAGGAAAGAAATAGATCAAGACCTTATGGATGCCATTCATAAGAGAAAAAAAAAAATGATAGTATACGAGATCATCGAGGCGAATGATGCGACAACGAGGTCGTTTAAGACACTGCAGACGCAAGTTATCCAAAGTACAAAAACATAACTTAAGCAATGTATTAAAGATTAAGATGCAATATTATTTCTTTATTTAGGGCTATTTGCATTTTCATATCTTATTTGTACACGATGTGTTTTAAAGCGGGGATTTCGCTTGCGCCTAGGAACGCCCCCTCTACTTAGAATTCCTGCATTACCTCAAAATTTGATAGGGCAACTATTGCGGCACAGATTTTTTCTAATAGTATGAAACAACGATTAAAATTTTAGTATTTTTTTAAGCATGTTTTTAAATTTTTATTGAACGTTTTTAACCCCAAGCAAAAATTTTTATACTTTTCCATTTGCCCTACTCCTATTATTTAATAAAAGTTCCATTTATTAAATTTGGTTATTTTTCTTATATTCAAATTTAAAAAAACAACAAGCAATGTAAACAAAGCACATAAAATGCAAACTACGAATAAATGTTGAGAATTTGTAATGGAAATTAAAATTGCAATTGTTCAACCACTAATTACGTTCTAATGATTATAATACTTCCTTTACAAAAAAAATTGCAATGTTGACTTTAATTTAATCCGGATATATTAAAAAGTTTAGGCTAATTAAAACAGCAAATTTATATTTGGTCATGCAGTTTAAATTTATTATAGCTATTAATGAAACTTATTTAATTATAAACAATTAGAATTTTTTTTAAATAAGGGTTATAACATTGATTTAAAACTTAAGCAGAGAACACATAAATAGAATATTCGGCAAAAAGAAAATTTTAAACTTTAGGGTACAGTTTAGATACATATTTGCAGGTAAGAAACATGTTCTTCCAACGCTTGAGGCGGTGTTTATAAATAATGGTTAGTAACTTCGTAATATCGTTGCCAGTAATGTCTATAATGTCAATGTTGCCAAATTTAACTAGCCGTTTTGTTATAACGTAAGTTTCGTTGTTTATCTTGCAGGTCGCAATTGAAAGTGTCTAAAAACTTTTTTGAGACAGTGTACATAAGTGCGATCAAACGCTAGAACGTAGTTCAATATCACATACAATAATGATTGACATAAACCCCCTTCGGTTGGGCAATACGTCGTACAACAAATTAAACATGCCAGCCTAACCTTTACATTTAAAAAAAATTGCATTTGTAAATTATATAACACAAATATACAATCTCAAAGATTTAGAGAATCAGAGCGCTCTAGTTAATTGTGACAACAACCTACTATGTACGTTCAGTCGTACGTACAACCGACTGACAACGTAGATAGATAGATAGATAAGTAGGAAATATAAAACTTACAATTTAAATTTTTTTTCAAAGCATGCAACTTGCTAGTACCTCCCAAAATTTCCCAAAATTAGCTAAAATCTGAGAAATACGTACATACAGTGTTATCACAAGTAAAACCCATTTTATTTATACGATTATTAAAAAACAAACAAATGCGCTAAGTTTCCTTCAAATTCATTGTATTTTGGTAAGTTGGCTCCCAGTGCGTTTATAATTGTATTAGTTTAGCGAAGAATTCGACATCTTTAAGCAACGTGACGTGACGTTATATGAATTTTTCAAATACGAAACGGATTTTGATATCTCCACCTTAATGGAACCACATGTAATTATCTAAAAACCGCTAATGGCAATACGATACAATTAAAGTAAATCACAATAACATGGAAAAATGCTTACCCCAAGAAAATTTTCACAAAGCAGCAAAAATACTACACCCATTTATACCATGAACGAGTGTGAATAATTTGAAGCGAAAACTTCAGTGAATAAATCTTATACAGGGGACACACATCATACCAAAACACTTTAAACATAACACGTTCAAGCGGCAAAACATTGCAACGTAAATGTGACCTATCGCAGTCTGTCCGGCAGCAATAAACTTTTTGTGGATCGGTCTTTTAGCATCAAAAAAAACAGTGAGCATATTTGTTCACGCGAGACTTACTTATGCGTACGTACGTACGGAATCGCAAATTGATTTTTTAAATTTTTTTTTGCAATATTAATCCTATTTTGAAATTGTAATAGCCGCCGTGCAATCTTTTTTAACGAATCAGAACTTCGGTGACGCCAACGGCTCGACGGTCACCTTTCCATCAGCATCAAAAAACCTACGTCGACCGCCGCGTCGCAACAATTGTAAAAAAGGAAAATCTTGTCGGTCTAGAAGAAATTGAACCAGCCACGCACCTCCGTGATGGCGAAGAACGCGATAAAAGTCTGAAGAAAGAAGGCGGTTTGTCGTTGCAGGCCATTAAAAAGAAAAGGAACAAGCATTTTGTTCAAGATAGCAGCACACGTTTTGTTAGTCTGTAAAAAGGTTTTTTTGAAGTCCGCTTCAAAAGCAACGGCCAGCTCCGAAAATACAACAATCGATAGTCACCGTTTCAGCTATCGCCGTTGTCGACAAAAAGCAACAATCGGCCACAGCGACTTTAAAACAGCTACCAAAGTAGCCGTCAAAAGCAAAAAAAATCAACAAGATGCCGACGAAAGAATCGAAAGCCTTCAAGCCGAAAAAAGCGAAACTGACGACTTTCAATTTTTTTTGGTCTTAGAGTTCTTTGATTCTTTTCACGACTTGATGAAACTTCTTACAAAATTAAAGCTACCTGATCGTGACAAATATATAGCCCTAAAACATCGGTAAATTGAAGTACATTCCGAAAGTCAAACTTCAAAAATACGTACCTTACTTCAAGGTCTGCAATTAAGCGATCAAAGACCTTCCCTGTTACTCACACGAATGAGACAACTTGCAAGTGATCACATCAGCTATGGATAGCTAGACTCTTAAGCAATATCCAGAGCATAGTTGCAGCCTCTGGAAACGAGCTTTCAAAATTAGCTCTCATAGCCGATAAGATCAATGACCTCGTGACTCCATCATCACAAATATGTTCAGCCATGACTACACCTACAACCACACCAATACAAACAACATTAGAAAAACAAGTGGAAGCACTTGTGACCTGCGTTTGAATTTCGTTGTAAAAGTCACCGTAAGTTTTCTTTTTTTTGTGTGTTTCGATTTATTAATTTAGTATTAGCATCAAGAACGTTTTGTTTATTGTTTGTGTGGTTTGAGTTTAATGATATTTCAATTTGTTTTCAATCGTTATTGAAATTTTCTTTTAAATGCATACAGATCCGTAGTTTTGTTTTTGATTTAGTACGTTATTTGGTTATC
This sequence comes from Aquatica leii, assembly GCA_035610365.1. Taxonomy (NCBI): domain Eukaryota; kingdom Metazoa; phylum Arthropoda; class Insecta; order Coleoptera; family Lampyridae; genus Aquatica; species Aquatica leii. The sequence goes on from CM069438.1 coordinate 16,659,394, forward strand.
TTTGTAGAATACCAATTCAATATAATTTACGACTTCCTTTGTGGAATGTAAGTTGATACATTTTTCTTGGTAATTACACTTTGATTAAGCCAGCTGCAGTAATGCAAGTCTCAGCGTTCTTGTGTGAACCAAAGACTACGTGCAAAAACGCATGCGACTAATTATAATTTTCATCTTTGTTTTTCTCGTTTGTTCAATGTGTTTTCTTTTACCACGAATTGACTGCGCACATGCAAATTAGCTAAGTAGGGGATAGGAAGAGTTGAAAGATTTAGATTTTTTTGGCATTATTCGATCGTGGGTCGTGACGAAAATACCGATTACCGTAAGATGTAGAGAGAGTAGGGTAATTTACCCTCTGACGTTATGTAGAACCGCGGAAGTTTGTCAGAAATCGTGAAAATTAAGGTGGTGGAGGAAAATGTTACTTTTCTTCAAATTTCGTATAGTACGGCTTGTGTAAAATTCGTGATTTCTGAACTGCTACGTGTGTTGGGTTTAATGTTGTGGTGGTATATGATTAAATCCGAAATTCGCCTTTGGCGGTTATAAAATTAAATTGTGAGATATATCTTCCGTCGTTGTTCTATTGTTTGGGAAGCAGCTAAAGTCCATCCAAGGTGTTAGCTTTCAAATCCACTGGGAACCAAAGTTCAGCCGGTGTCACCAATTAAGAATTAAGGTATTTATCGATTTTGTTGTTTGATCGTGCAGTGTCCCGCGATTAAAAATGCAGTAAAAGCTTTCAATTTTTTTTTTAAGTCAATTGAAATTACGACTAACGTTGAATTTAATTATTTTAATGAACACGTATAGTGTTTGCGCAAAATTAAAATCAATTAACTTTGTTTTTGTGCGTTGAGAAGTGATTCGTATTTCGAATATATGATAATGTAACGACTTATAAACTGTATTTTGTTTAGTTCGAATTAAAGTTCGGACATATTTATGTTATAAACTGTATTGTTTTTTTTTGTGTTATTTAATTTGTTTGTTATAAATATGCGGCCAAGATCTTGAGATTTAATTATATTTGACGTCGAATTAACGCTATTGTAGTAGCATTTTTTTTTTTATAAATTTTAATGTAATGTTTTGTGTGTAAATTATTCATTTTTGTTTGTTGAAGATTATTTCATTTCTTTTATTCAAATTTATTTGATATCATTTAGTACTTGTTATTTTATTTTGTCTTGGTTTTAAATTTTCAATCAATAAATGTTAAATTGTTAAATGTAAAGAGCTTTTATTCATTTAGCGCCCGCATACGTAAATTTTTGTTTAAGTGTTTTTTCAGAATTGTTATACCCCAAGGTAAGTTCTGTGGTTATGACCAACCGGATGAGCTTTCAAGTAATCAGGGGTTTGAAAGCTTCCCCTTATAGAAATCCTTGATTGGCGCCCTTATCGATTATTTGACTATTTTACCGTTCTAGTTCCATTTTTACGACGATCGCGTTTCCAATTTTTCACGGAATTTTAAATAAAACCCACCCTTCTCCATTGAGCTAGTGGCACAACCCCCCCGTTTATGTTACCACATTGCAGGCAGTGACTTTGTGTTAATTTTGGCATGTAACATAAATAATTTGGCGTCTCCATCGTGTGGCCTTTTTCGAATTTTAGTTGGCCTGTTAAGTTTCGTGATTTTGGAAGACTTTACCGTTTTGTAATTACATTTTAAAATGGGTTACAAATTGATTGTTGATCGTTTATCGCATAACGAATTACGTTATGAAATTTTGATTAGAGGTGGTGATGCATCTTTAGGTGTTGTCGTATTACGAGGTTTACTCAAGAATTTTCTTATTGAAGAAGCTACCGGAAAATTATCTCGTCCCGTGTATCCGTTCGATTTTAATGCAGATAAATTAGCGATTCGTGAAGGTATCGATGAGCTTAGAAAATTAATCGATTCATTAAAAATTACTCCGACTACAAAAATTTCTTCTACTATTGAAACCAAAATTAAATATTTGTTAAACCGTATTGGCAATTCAATTCCTATTCAAGGTGACGATTCTCAAGTTAAAGATGAGTTTCTAAAAGATTTAGTTGTTTTAATTTCGCAGTACGAACTTTTGGATAAACAAATTGTTGTTTCAAATCCGTCTACTTCCGCCGATGAAGTCATCGAACCTGTCGTTCAACCTTCTGTAGTTGATAACGCTTTACCGACGTCTTCTGCTGTTAGTCAAAATTTTGTTAGTCATGTTAAGAGTATTTCAGTTTCTAAATGGAACTTAAAGTTTTCAGGTGACGCAAAGTCAATTTCATTGAATGCATTCTTAGAACGAGTTGCCGAACTTCAATTATCGCGTAACGTTTCAAGCCATCAGTTGTTTTTGGAGTGTACTGATCTTTTTACAGGTCATGCATTGATTTTTGTTAGATCCATTCGTAGTTCAGTTAATTCTTGGGAAGACTTAGTTAAGTTTTTACGTGAACAATTCCAGCCTACCGATTATGACGAACGACTGATTGAAGAAATTAAGCGTCGTACTCGAGCTAATGATGAACCTATGGGTATTTACGTTGCAATTATTCGCAACATGTTTTCACGTCTCGATGAGCCTTTTTCTGAAGAAAAGCAGTTAAAGATTTTATTAAGAAATATTTCTCCCGTTTATCAAACTCAGCTTGGTTTGTCGTCGGTTACTTCAATTGAGGAGTTAATTAAATTTGGTCGTATTATCGAGGACCGCATGCAAGCTATTGAAGCTTACACGCCTCCATCTCGTAGAAAGCAGGGACATGGAGCCTGATCTCGCTTATGTAACATCTCAAGTTAAGGACATTGCCGTTTCTCGTTCTTCGAATAACGTTAGTAGTGGTGAAAATCTACACCACCTGTTAGACAACATTTACGATTACCGTCTTCTAGTATCGCACCTTCTTCGCGAAGGTTAGCTATCGTTAATGCGCCTGCTTCTTCTAATCGAAGTAGTCCGCAATTATGTTGGAATTGTAGGAAGCCTAACCATCGAGCTGCTTCTTGCAAAGAACCTAAGAAAGGTTTATTTTGTTATCGTTGTGGAAAACCTAACGTTACGGTCCGCACTTGTTCTAAGTGTTCGGGAAACGAGTAAAGGACGTACTAAGAAGCCGTTTAGTGACGTCTGAGGTCAAAGTTAAATCGGCTGTATATTTTAATAGTTTACATTCTTCGAAGAAAAAGAGTTTCGTTAAGAATAAAGTCGTGTTGGATTATGTTTTAGAGTCTGCTGAGTCTGACGAAAGACCTTTGTCTACGTTAAAGTTTTTGGTCACGAAATTTTAAGTTTATTAGATAGTGGCGCCTCTCGCACTATTGTTGGTTCTAAGGGTTGGGAAATTTTTAGTCAGTTAGGTTTGAAGTTAAATAAGTCAGTTAAAGTTAATTGTATTGTAGCTAATGGTAAATCAGTACAAAGTTTAGGTTCACTTCTCGTCCCAATCGAAATTAAAGGAAAAATTGTTGTTTTAGAAGTTTTAGTTGTTCCTGACGTTCCGCATAATTTAATTTTGGGTGTTGATTTTTGGAAACAAGCAGGTATCGTTCCTGATCTTAGAAAAGGTGAGTGGCGTTTCGAAAATATGGACACCATTTCACAATTGGAAGATAAAGATTCAGTTATTAAGTCTCGTCTCGATCTTTCTTCAGAACAGCTCAATCAGTTAGACATTTTAGTTAGTAATCATTTTTCTTCGTCGAATGAAAATTTTGGATGCACCAACTTGATCGAACATCAGATCAAAACTACTTCCGAACCAATTAAGCAACGATATTACCGAGTTTCGCCGTTTATCCAGAAACAAATCGATCTGGAGTTAGAGAAGATGTTGAAGTTAGGCGTTGTAGAAAAATCAAACAGCGCTTGGTCGAGCCCGATCTTATTGGTGAAGAAGAAGGACAACTCTTATCGCTTTTGCGTGGACTTTAGAAAAGTCAACAAAGTTACCGAAAAGGACGCTTATCCTTTACCTTACGTTTCGTCTATTTTGGATCGTCTTCGTGACGCTAAGTTCATTTCATCTCTCGATATTAAGTCCGCTTATTGGCAGATTCCTTTAAGCGAAGAGTCTAAGCAGTATACCGCTTTTACAGTTCCGAACCGTGGGTTATTCCAATTCACGCGTTTACCGTTTGGTTTAGCTAACGCACCAGCTTCTTGGCAGAGGTTGATTGATCGAGTTTTAGGTCCCGAATTAGAACCTTACGTTTTTGTTTATTTAGATGACGTCATTATTTGCGCTCCTTCCTTCGAGAAACACATGGAAGTGTTAACTGAAGTTCTTCGTCGCCTTAGAGAGGCTAATTTGATGCTAAGTAAAGACAAATGTCATTTTTGTAAACCCGAACTTAAGTATCTTGGTTTTATCGTCAATTCTACTGGTTTGTCGGTTGACCCGGAAAAGGTCGATGCAATTTTGCGTATTCCAGTTCCCACTGGTGTCGCTGAAGTGAGAAGAATTATAGGCATGGCCTCGTGGTATCGCCGATTTGTACCGAATTTTTCGACAATTATCGCTCCATTGACGTCTCTGTTAAAGAAGAATTCCAGCTTTAATTGGACTAGTGATTGTGATGAAGCCTTTCAGATTATTAAGAATTGTTTAGTTTCCGCACCTATTTTGTCTTGCCCTGATTTCACGTTCCGTTTACAGTTCAAACTGACGCTTCTGATTTTGGTCTCGGTTCAGTTCTTACACAGTTTATCGACGGTGAAGAACGTGTTATTTGTTGTTATAATAGTAGGTCGCTCACAAAGTGTGAACGCAAGTATTCAACTACCGAAAAGGAATGTTTGGCTGTCCTGTGGTCTATTGAAAATTACGCCCTTATCTTGAAGGAACAACTTTCACTGTAGTTACCGATCACGCATCATTAGTCTGGTTACATAATTTAAAGGAACCTACCGGTCGTCTAGCACGATGGGCTGTTAGACTGCAGCAATTTGATTTTACGATCATTCATCGTAAAGGAAAGGATCATGTCGTACCTGACGCATTATCTCGTTCAGTACCAGCTATCGACAATATTACTACCGATTGTGACACTACCGAACCTAAGTCTTCGGACAAATGGTTAACGAAACTTATGGAACGTGTACGTTCAAAACCTAACGCTTTTCCACAGTGGAAAATTAGTAACGGAAAGCTGTTTAAGCATGTTACCGTAGACTATCCCGATCTTCGTTCTGAGAATGACAATTGGAGAGAAGTTGTGCCTAAGTCTAAACGACTCGAAATATTGTCTAAGTTTCACGATGAGCCTACCGCTGGACACCTTGGTATTTTTAAGACTCTCGAACGAATTGTTCCGCTTTATTACTGGCCTAAGATGAAGGCTGACGTCATTCGTTACATCAATGGTTGTAAAGTTTGTATCACGCATAAGCCAGAACAGAAACGTCCTGCTGGCCTTATGACCCGTCATCCTGTTGTGGACACACCTTGGCAGCTGATCTCTACCGATCTTGCTGATCGCTACCGCGATCTAAAAGTGGTTATTCGTATATCCTTGTAGTTGCCGATTATTTTTCTAAATTTGTTTTATTTTTCCCGTTACGTTCCGCTACTGCCGCAGCAGTTACTAAACGTCTTGAAGAAGATGTATTTTTAATGTTTGGAGTTCCTCAATATCTTTTGTGTGATAACGGCACACAGTTTCGCAGTTCAGAATTTACAAAAATGGTTTCGTCATATAAGTCTAAAATTATTTTTAACGCTAATTACCATCCACAAGCGAATCCAACTGAAAGAGTCAACAGAGTCATGAAGACAATGTTATCGTCGTATATCGAAGACAACCATCGACATTGGGATAAGTATCTTGCTAAAGTAGCATGTGCTATTCGTACCGCTGTACATGAAGTCACCGGCTTAACGCCGTTTTTCGCTAATTTTGGACGTGAAATCTGTCTCGACGGATCACGTCATGGAAAAACTACCGATTCAGACACTATCGACGATCTAGCTTTTGCTGATCGTACCTTTTTGGCCGAAAGAGGCCCAGCGTTTAGAGAAGTTTACGTCGACATTAAGAATCGCTTGAATGCCGCTTATGTCCGCGCTAAACATTATTACGATTTACGTCGTCGTCCAGCACCTTTTGAGGTGGGAGACACAGTGGGCCGAAAGAAATATGTCCTTTCTGATGCATCTCGATATTTCTCGGCCAAACTGGCACCTAAGTTTATCGGTCCGTTCTACGTGAAACGGAAAGTTTCGTATCAGACCTATGAGTTGTCTGATGACACGGGAGCATCAAAAGGCATATGGAACGCCAAGGACTTAAAGTTAAACCCGACTGGGAATAAATAGTTGTAGGTTTTACCGTTTGATTTTTTTTTTGTTTTAGTTTCTTTTTCGTTTTTTTTTAGGTTAGTTAGTTTCGTTTTTGGGTTCCGTGTAGAGACGGACTAAGAATATTTCTCTACAGTGGGGACACCACTTGTCGTAAGAGGCGACTAAACAACGGTTCTTTCATTTCCATTTTTCTTTCTTCTGCTATCTTGTCTGTTCTTATCTTTTCTTTCTGTAGTGTTTGCGGCTAGGTGCCATCGCTCGGTGAGGGCTTTAGTTGTGGGAAAAAACGCAATGCGCGGATCTCGTGAAGCGCAGCGTGCCCTCTTCTATTGTGCAGCATCGAGTGATCTGTGTCGAACCCAAACATATGCTACCCTTCTTTTATCGTCTAGTTTTCGTTCCGTTTAGTTTTGTTAAGGGTTCTCGATGATTGCGAGATCGCGAAAACCATAGGCTTAGTTATCGTTTTATTTTTGCGTTTATAGTTACATTATCGTTTATGGTTTTTTTTTTTTGGGTTATGGGTTTTCGTTTCTGTCTTAAGTCTATTGCTTATAGAGTGATTTAAGAAATCCTCTTTAAGTAGGGAGGTGTGACCTGCGTTTGAATTTCCCTGCTGTAAAAGTCACCGTAAGTTTTCTTTTTTTTGTGTGTTTCGATTTATTAATTTAGTATTAGCATCAAGAACGTTTTGTTTATTGTTTGTGTGGTTTGAGTTTAATGATATTTCAATTTGTTTTCAATCGTTATTGAAATTTTCTTTTAAATGCATACAGATCCGTAGTTTTGTTTTTGATTTAGTACGTTATTTGGTTATCTTTGTAGAATACCAATTCAATATAATTTACGACTTCCTTTGTGGAATGTAAGTTGATACATTTTTCTTGGTAATTACACTTTGATTAAGCCAGCTGCAGTAATGCAAGTCTCAGCGTTCTTGTGTGAACCAAAGACTACGTGCAAAACGCATGCGACTAATTATAATTTTCATCTTTGTTTTTCTCGTTTGTTCAATGTGTTTTCTTTTACCACGAATTGACTGCGCACATGCAAATTAGCTAAGTAGGGGATAGGAAGAGTTGAAAGATTTAGATTTTTTTGGCATTATTCGATCGTGGGTCGTGATGAAAAATACCGATTACCGTAAGATGTAGAGAGAGTAGGGTAATTTACCCTCTGACGTTATGTAGAACCGCGGAAGTTTGTCAGAAATCGTGAAAATTAAGGTGGTGGAGGAAAATGTTACTTTTCTTCAAATTTCGTATAGTACGGCTTGTGTAAAATTCGTGATTTCTGAACTGTTACGTTTGTGGGGTTTAATGTTGTGGTGGTATATGATTAAATCCGAAATTCGCCTTTGGCGGTTATAAAATTAAATTGTGAGATATATCTTCCGTCGTTGTTCTATTGTTTGGGAAGCAGCTAAAGTCCATCCAAGGTGTTAGCTTTCAAATCCACTGGGAACCAAAGTTCAGCCGGTGTCACCAATTAAGAATTAAGGTATTTATCGATTTTGTTGTTTGATCGTGCAGTGTCCCGCGATTAAAAATGCAGTAAAAGCTTTCAATTTTTTTTTTTTAAGTCAATTGAAATTACGACTAACGTTGAATTTAATTATTTTAATGAACACGTATAGTGTTTGCGCAAAAATTAAAATCAATTAACTTTGTTTTGTGCGTTGAGAAGTGATTCGTATTTCGAATATATGATAATGTAACGACTTATAAACTGTATTTTGTTTAGTTCGAATTAAAGTTCGGACATATTTATGTTATAAACTGTATTGTTTTTTTTTGTGTTATTTAATTTGTTTGTTATAAATATGCGGCCAAGATCTTGAGATTTAATTATATTTGACGTCGAATTAACGCTATTGTAGTAGCATTTTTTTTTTTATAAATTTTAATGTAATGTTTTGTGTGTAAATTATTCATTTTTGTTTGTTGAAGATTATTTCATTTCTTTTATTCAAATTTATTTGATATCATTTAGTACTTGTTATTTTATTTTGTCTTGGTTTTAAATTTTCAATCAATAAATGTTAAATTGTTAAATGTAAAGAGCTTTTATTCATTTAGCCGCCGCATACGTAAATTTTTGTTTAAGTGTTTTTCAGAATTGTTATAACCCAAGGTAAGTTCTGTGGTTATGACCAACCGGATGAGCTTTCAAGTAATCAGGGGTTTGAAAGCTTCCCCTTATAGAAATCCTTGATTGGCGCCCTTATCGATTATTTGACTATTTTACCGTTCTAGTTCCATTTTTACGACGATCGCGTTTCCAATTTTTCACGGAATTTTAAATAAAACCCACCCTTCTCCATTGAGCTAGTGGCACAACCCCCCCGTTTATGTTACCACATTGCAGGCAGTGACTTTGTGTTAATTTTGGCATGTAACACACTGACGAAACAAGTTGCCAAGCTTTGCCAACATGGTGCAGAAGGGTCTGTGATTCCTCGAAAGCTTGCTCCACAATCAACATTACCAAATAAACTAGTTTTGTATGCATCCAACGGTAACACGGCACAAAACTACTCACGCTTAATCTAAATTTAAGACGACCCTTTAACTGGTTATTCATGATTGCCGATGTCACACAACCTATTATCGGAAGTGACTTCTTAAAACATTATGAACTTCTGGTTGGTGTAGCAAAAAACGACTTATCAATCTTAAAACAAAACTTACTACTAGTGGACAACCTTCAACGAATACAAACCTACCTTGCATCACATCATTACATGGTGACACAGCGTTCCACGAAATCTTAACAAACCATCCACAGTTAACAAACCCATCACAAATCATTAAGCCTACTAAAACGACAGCTGTCAGATTACAAGAATATGGCTTAAAGTTGAACATCTCCCAATGCGTTTTGGGAAAGCAACAGGTGTCATTCCTAGGCTGCCAAATCACACCATATGGTATCGAACCTCTACTACAAAAAGTCGAAACCATCACAGAGTTTCCTCTACCACAAATGATTTCTGAACTTCGACGTTTTATTGCTATGGTAAATTTCGATAGAAGGTTTATGCCACATGCTGCAGCTACACAAGCTCTTCTATTAAAACTTACCAAAGATGCAAAGAAGAACGACAAGCGACTCGTCCCATAGTCAGAAGAAACTATTGCTGCTTTTGACCTCAAGAATGCCGCAACTCTAGCATTCCAAGAACTTGGTTAACAACTTTCCCTGATGATTAACGCATCCGAAATTGCCGTCGGAGTTGTGCTGCATTGCCACACTAATAATGGTCATCGACCTCTGGCATTTTTGTCTCGAAAGCTGACAGTTACAGAAAGAAAATACAGTACATACGACAGAGAATTATTAGCAATTTACTCTGCAGTGAGTCACTTTCAACACAACTTCGAAGGTCAACAATTCACAATCTTCACAGATCATCGCCCATTGATTTTTGCGTTTAATAACCTTAAAAACTTCATGAGCCAGACAAGTACGACATTTAAGCTACATATCACAGTTTAGCACAGACATACAATACGTGCCTGGAATCGACAGCACAGCAGCTGATGCATTGTCCAGAATTTCCATGATCACCTCGTGACAACAAATTAATTTCCGTGCCATCGCAGCAGCCTAAACTGATGATGAGGAACTGCAAAACCTTTTTTTGGGTCAGAATTCCTCATTACAACTACAGCTTTTGAACATTGACAATGATCACCAAATCTACTGTGACACAAACTATGGCAAAATACGTCCATACATACCATCAGAGTTCCGAAGACAAATTTTCTCATCACTGCATAACCTGTCTCATCTTGGCACCCAATCCTCAAGAAAGTTAATACAAGAACGCTTTGTTTGGCCATCGATGCAAAAGCAGATTGCAGAATGGTCCCGTTCCTGTATCAACTGCCAAAGAGCAAAAATTACTCGTCACACCAAAAGCCGAATACAAAATTTCGCATTACCCTTTTGCAGATTTGAGCACGTTCACAGATCTCGTAGGACTACTTCCATCGTACAATGGATATCGCTACTTGCTAACTTGTGTGGGCCGGTTCACAAGATGGCCAGAAGCAATTCCCATCCACGACATATCTGCAGAAGCAGTTGCAAAAGCTTTTCTAGCCAACTGGATAGCAAGATTCGGTGTACCTCTAAAAATCACTACAGATCAAGGTCGACAGTTTGAATCTCACCTATTTTGTGAGCTGACAAAACTTTTGGGCATTTAGCAGTTCCATACAACGCTTTACCATCCACAAGGAAACGGTATGGTGGAACGCAATCAAATGCCACAATCAAAATCAATGGACCGAAGTCTTACCTATAGTGCTACTTGGGCTAAGATCAGCACTAAAAGAAGACCTCGGAACAACATGTGCAGAATTAGTGTTTGGCTCAACAATTAGATTGCCTGCTGTATTTATACATCCACAAAAAGCATCAAAGAGCTTTTACTATAATTTTTATTATTTCGTAAATACAGTAATTTACAAACGTCTATTTAATTTAACATCCACCTACAGGAGTTTTGTGTTTTAACCAAAAATAAAAATCTAATTTTGACTCACTCTCTTTGCCACACCCAATTTTTTTAATCAAATTTTCTGTTGCGTTTTTTAAATAACGAGCTTACCCGACACAGTAAAAGTTTTTACTATATCTTTTGTACGCATATTTTGACAAGGGAGTTAAACCCAAGAAAGTATAGTACTATATTATTTTTATCGGCTATTGGTAAGGTAGGCAAAATATTATTATTGATCAGTTTAATTGTGGTTGTGTTAGCGACATATAATAACGACTACCATCTTGCGGGTATCTTACAAACTACCAGAAAAAGTATTAACTGCAAAGTTTTCTTTAATAGTAGTTCGTCTGATACCCACAAGATGGCAACCATTATTATACGTCATTCAAAAACAAAAAAAAATAATACTAAAACCATATTACACAAACTGCGGTAAAAAATAGAAACAAATACCGAAGAAAGTAAAAAAGGCTATGACTAGATAACTAATAAAACATAGAGATAAGATTTTATGTTATTGAAAAATAAACTTGATAACTGAATTCTTCATTTTTGTAAGATATCAAATAATTTCGTAGTATCACTTAGATTAGTGAGATTAAAGTTTCGACAGTGTTTAAACAAAACTAATTACGTTACTCGATATTAATTATTTTACGATGTCGCAAAACACTTTAGTGGTCGTGCTTTTGTTAGCTTTAAAATTTAGTGCCGGTGCTAGAATCTTAGGCGTAGTGGCGGTTCCTTCGTATAGTCACCAGGTAGCGTTCAGACCAATTTGGAAAGAACTGTCGTTGAGAGGTCACCAAGTTGTGACTATAACGACAGATCCGATGAATGATTCAAGCTTGGTAAACCTAACAGAAATCGATATACAATCTGCTTACGATATATGGAACAGAAACCTTTCCGAAGTAACAAATGCAAATGCGTTGAAATCGTTTTTTCTAATGATTGAAATATTTTCGGACATTGAAGAACATATTCTTTCGCATGACGGTGTTCAAAATTTAATCAAAAACGAGACCGAATTTTTTGACGTTGTTATAGTCGAGTATGGTGCATTGACTACGTTGGCTTTTGCAGAAAGATTTAAAGCTCCTCTTATAGTTGCTAGTTCTCTGGACGCTTTTATAGATATACACCATTTAATGGGTAATCCCATTCATTTTATGTTGTATCCATTTTGTTTATTGCCAGTGCATTACGATTTGACATTTGTCGATCGAATTATTGTTACGATTTCTAACGGAATTACGAAATTTATAAAGTTACACGTAGACGTTGTGCAAAATAGTCAAATAAAAAAATATTTTGGAAGAAACTATCCATTAGTGACAGAGTTAGAACAAAATATTAGTTTAATGTTAAGCAATTCCGATCCAATTTTTCACAAGATTAAACCGTTGTTGCCAACTATAGTTGAGTTTGGAGGGGGTACTCATAGAGTTCTACCAAAGCCGTTACCAGAAGTAAGTGTCTAAACTATAATGGCATTATAAGCTCACGCTTATTGTAGGAGTTGATGAAACTGTTGGATTTGGCGAAGCATGGTTTTATTTATTTTAGTTTGGGATCTAACGTTAAAAGCAAACATTTGTCCAAAGATACGCGTGATCTGATTATGGAAACATTCGCCGAGCTCCCTTACACCGTTCTTTGGAAGTTTGAGGACGACAATTTGCCAAATAAAGCTAGCAATGTGATTACGTCAAAATGGTTGCCGCAACAAGATATTCTCAGTAAGTTTGTTAGAATCTTTAATTTTTGTTACTTTTATTTAAAATGTTGATAATTTGTTACGTGTCGTTAATTATTAGTTTTCCAAAAAGTCGTATGTCTATTAAATTTTGAGCACTTCACTGGTACGCGGACACTACTGGTTGGTTATTTCAATGTAAATTGATAGTTTGTTGTGGGGTGGTTCATCGAATATTTTGATTGATTCTATTAACCTTTCTACTGTAATGCTTACTGCGCATAATCACGTAAGTCCTTTAAGCGAGTTTTGTGTGCAAGTAACAAAATGGCGATGCGACGTAATCGTTCTTTTGACTAAAATTTAACGTTTTAGACCAATATCTATATTTCTATTTAACAAAAGTCGAAAAATGCTTAACAATTATCTGAATCATATGATACAGGTAGAAAACCGGAGGTTTTGACTGTAATCAAACATCGTGCTTTCTACGTTTTCAGTGTAATTTTGTTTATAATTTCACCATATTCTCTTTAACATAACTACGTTTCTTCTACAACTTAAATGTAATTTAGTAAGTATCAATTTCGCTACTTTATTACATTATGTAAATGCATTATATAAATTAATTTTTATTTAGTTTTTAGCAATTGAATTATGTTTAGCTCCACTAATTAACCTTCACTTGCAGTCGAGTACATTTTTCGGCCTTCAGTTTTATTCGTAATTAAATAATTCGTGTGTACGTTAACTGTATTAAGTATCCTTAAATTTTAAACGTAGTCATGGCCAAAGTTTGGCAAACCCGTCGATGAATGTAAGCTTACAATTATAGTAAATTTATGTAACCGATATTTTTCTTACTATTACATTTTGTTATCGCTTGTAATGACAACAAAATAGCATTTGTTATTAATCGTAAAAAATATATTTACACGGTGTTGCTTTCTCTTGTTAACCGTTGTCTTTTTGATAGTAGCTGTTAAACACTCTCATGAAAGCGACTTAAACCGTTAAAATTGTGTCGAATCGTTTTCTTTTCAGGTCTCTTATAATCTGAAAAAACAATAGAACGTTGCTGGTTGGTGGTTAAAGCAGTGTTCTTCACTTTGAACTTAGCTAAAACAATCAACGTGTGGAAGGGTGCATTCTCAAGATGAAGAGCCTTTCTTAAGCTTCGAAAAGAAAGCGGTGTCCCACTCTGCACTTTGCCGCTTTGTTTTAGCATTGTACTTGTACACCCAGGTCTCATTATCAGAACCACTTTATCAAAAACATAAGAATCGTCTTGTAAACGTTCAAACATTTCTACGCTAACAGCCAGAAGCCGTGCTGTTTGTGCATACATCAAAACTTTGAAAGCAAGTTTTACACACACTTTTTGCATCTTCAAATTTTTGGTCACTAACTTGAACACCGTAGTCTGACCCAATCTCAGTTTTTTGGCAAGTAATTTAAAGCTTACGCACTTTTACAAAATTTTCATGATTTCAGTTTGTTGAATGTTTCTCAATGCGGTCTTCGTTTTTAGCGTTCTCGTGGTCATTTTTGAACCGTTTCTGCCACATGAAAACTATTGCCAGTAATATAGCTTCTTTTTTACAAATAGCAAAAGTCTCTGTGGCGGTTTGTTCAGTTTCGCACAAAACTTGATTGAATAACGCTGTAGTTTTCACTATTCAAGTTGTTGATAGAGGTTACTGACGACAGAGGTTGCTTTCAAGAGCTAAAGTTGTTACGTATAAAAGCTAGAAATAAAATAACATAAACGGAGTTATGCCGAGGCTCAGTGAAAACGGGGCGGGTTATATTCAAAATTCCGTGATCGTTTTGGAAAACTCAACAAAAAACACAATAAAAAGTCAAAAATGAAAAGGGCGCCAGGAAGGTGTAAAGCTTAATAGACTTCTGGCCTTTGCTAATCACAAGCCCGCTCCTTAAGGATACGCTCTTAATTACTAAAATCTAAAATCAACTTAAATTTGACATAACGCGGACGCCGACGGAATTAAAAGCTTGTTTACATTTAACTATTTAACATTTATTTGAGCAAAAATTACTCAAAAGGAGAAAAAGAAAAACAAAAAAAGAAAACTATTTAAATTAACTCAAACAAAAATTAAATGATAGTATTAAAACAAACAAAAATTTAAAGAACTGAAACAAAAATAAAATCATAAAAAAAATAGAAAATTTTAATTAACTAATGCACGGCCGTGTGCGCATTAATTAAATATTAATTAAATCCAAAATGAAATAAATTAATCTATTTTAAAAGCAAGATGAAAATTTTAATAGTAAATTTTCCGGTTAACGTCAAACATAAATTTTTAACACAAAGAAATTTTGTCACATAGTTTTAATAAATACGGACAATTATCATTTACTAATTGTAATATCGATAAAATTGTTAATTCGCAACACACATTATTTTTTATAAAACCCAAAGCTTTAAGACACTTAAACGCGTAAATAAAATACACCAACTTTAATTAAGTGGTACAACATAAATACCTTAAATTGTCGTCGTCATAAATCCAGGAAAAAACTTGTGGTTGATCCTAGGTGACCAGATGTAATCGGGACGAAATGTTGAAGGGCTATGTACCGTCGGAAGGTTTTCAACAATCGCCACCAAGGCAAAGATACAACCGCGTCGTACCACTCGACGAACACGGTTCTACATTACGTAAAAAAAAAATTACTGCCGCGGCATTACTTCCTCTAAAGAGCGTGAGTTTACCACCTAAAACCAACTAAAATTCTGGTCCTTTTTAAGGCATCTCGACGACTGTCAACCAACTACTTAACTATTTAAAACTAAATCACTTATATTTATTAACTTATTCGACTACCATTTTCACCATGGTTGTGTTTGAAACTCCGCTAAAAAATCCATACCACCAAAAAGTGCAAAAAGAATGCAAACAGATTAAATAACGTTATAAAAGTAGTGTTGTGCAACGGCTTTTGCTTCTGAGTGAAATGTCAAATTGTCAAAAATATTTAATTACTGTCATAAAGATTAAACTGCCTAACAAAAGAATAACTTCAATCCAACGTAATTTAATAGAACTAACACAAAGAAAATAAGTGAGAATGTACTTCAAACAAAAAACTTTTAAACAAACTTATAATAAACAAACTGCTAAAATATATTCAATTACAGTTATACCTCAGAAGGGAAACATAAATTCGAACTAGAATTTTTACAGAGCAAAGAAAATGCCAAATGAACACAAACGTAGAATAGGGATGTTTAAGCAATGTAATCACTTCTAAATAAATGAATACAACATTTTATCCACAATTTCGAATTATAAAGTTGAAATTAAAAACGTAAAATAATTTCTTAAAATCAATCTGAAATTAATAAAACGATTCCAAAATACATAACATGAATAACGTCAATTCAAATACCGGGTCTTTCACGAAAGTAATAGAACAACCTCAAACGACGGTTATAAAATAATCCAACCTAACAGTGACTGACAACATTAAACATGCCGACAAAGTAAATCAAGCACAACAAAACAAAGATCAACTAACCTTAATCAAGCAACGGAAATAACTGAGAAAGGAAAGAATAAAAAAACATAGTAAAAACTAAAGAAAAAAGTTACTAAAAAGAAAGTGCCTAAGCAACTAACCAAGACAAAAGAGAAATACAAAAAAAATAAACAGTATGAAAAACAAGATAGAAAGAAACGAAACATACATCTTGTGTTGTCTTCGCCTGTTTCTTTTCTTTCTATCTTATCTTTCTTACTTTTAATTTTTTCTCGTCTTGGTTAGTTATTTGAGCACTTCATTTTTTTTACTAAAATTACTAAAAAAAAAGATTACAAAACAGAAAAGAGAAAGCACAAAAAAAAAGAAAAGAGACAAATGGAGAAAAATAAAACAAAAGGTAGATGTCTGCTGTGTCTGCGGGCATATAAAAAATTCATAGATTAAATAAAAAAGAAATAAAAAGTAAAAAAGAAAAAGGCAAAGAAAGATAAAACTTGATGTTAATGCCTGATTTGCCCTTCTTCCCGTAGAAGAGGGTCAAATTTCAATTTGTAATTACGCTACCTGAAAATAATCGTGTAAAACTGGTGCTTGTCACACTGGATTTCCTGTAACAAAAATAAAGAGCGACGGCTAACGCAGTTGTTCTTAGAGAAAGAGTCGTAAGCTTAGTAGTGTTATATTATACACTAATTTAAAAAAGCGCCAAAACGGTGAACTAAATTGGAAGACATCGTTTAAATCTACCCGGAACAAATGACACGACAAAAATGATAACACAGAATGTATTATATCAATTTTTATCAAAAATTAGCACGTAGGACAGTACCACAAACCAAGCATTACGCCCTTAACTAGGCAACACGTCGTACAGCAAAATGACCACGACGACTTAACTTATACGTTAGGAGAACGAATAACTTTACATGCGTAAATTAAAACATAAGAGTACGAAAAGCGAAGATTTAGAGACTTAAATCGCATTGCATAAAACTTTGTGACACAACAAAACAATCTAGTAATTAATTGTGTTAACAATGTAATATGTACGTACGGTCATTCTTACAATTGACATGACCAACGAAATACTAACCATAAAAATAAAAATTGTAACACCGTATTACCTAAAACGTAAATAAAATCTAACACAAACGTACACACGACGTTATCACATGTAAATTTTTTTTTAGTTTTACAATTATTGCAGATAGCATATGTGCAGAGTTCTGCCTCGACTTAATATCGTAATTGGTGGTAAAAGTTTATTTCAACAGAAAGTATCGTAAATGCCTCCAACCCTTTGACGGTATGAATTGTTTTAGTTACAGCAACGTGACGTCATAGTAATTTTTCCAAATATGCTATCTGTTTGTTATCGTTACAAACAAAAAAAACGTGTGGGGGTATGGAAACTTGCTATAGATAATAAATCTTATACTAGAAAGTTTTTAATGTACCACATTTTTGACATAACATGCTGTTGACAATTTATTTAATTTTCTTAAAGGTGGTGTACGCTTATGCCTCGTAATAAGCTATCAATCGTCAAGCCCCTCGTATCTAACTGAGTTATCGAGTCGATGCTCTCCTTTAGTAATTGCATAAAAATTTTCAGAATTGCTTAAGGTATTGTCGTTCTACGAAAAGGATATTGGCAGATGCTAGCCTTTACAAGTGGACGTTACACGTGGATGTCTTAAGAAATATTGTTTAACTCAAGCAGGCATATTTTATGCAGCGACCAATTTGACGCCTCGAAAGAAAGTGACGAGAACAAAACTCGTTAGAGCGTCGAAAGCTTAACTGCAAGTCAACCAAAAATATACTAGGCAGCACAATTTAAATTTATATCAGGTAACCGACTCACCACTCTACTCGGGGTATTACTATCTGAACCCACAACCAAGCTAGCCAAGGCATGTGAGCCAAAAGATCTAAATTTTGTTTATCTTTACAGTTAGTGTGTTACATAAGAAATAAGTTTGGGTGAAAGATTTTTCTCACGTTGGATATCAAATTATACCAAAATATCCCGCCGGTTATGCGTTAGCTACCGGTGCCGTACTAAGAAATTCATTTAAATACAGAAAATGTGATACGTTATTAGTAACGATACATAACAAAGTATGAAAACCAATCTACAAATAGAATCTTAGATAAACAGGGATAGGCTGCATCAGGAAGACGGTTAATTTTTTCTCAGTTGAAGATCTATTCTCTGACGTGCAAATTGTTACAAGCTATAGGTCTTACGAACCTTGCACGGCCAACTCACACTAGTCGACGATAGGGAAGGTTAAAAGAATATAATGTAAAGGGCGCCAGATCTTACTAAGTGAAGCTTCACATTTGATCAAGACAGAAGGTCCATGCTTGTAACGAAATCAGGTTCGTAATCCTAAACGGAACATAAAAAAAGATGAATTCGTATAACAATTTTAATTTATCATAGATTATTAACAACAAACACAAGAAATTTTGTAGTACTCAATCCATAAATGCCGGAAGTATCGACAACACACAATACATAGGTTTACACTAGGATGTCGATAGAAGATAGATAGAATTATTGTAATTGCGTAAGTAAGAACAAGCAAAATTTTGTGGAAGACTTTTCTGGCAGCGCAAAAGTAATTAAATAAGACTTACTCACAATCCAGTTCTTGCCCGAAGAGAACATTTTCCTTGTTGAGTCGAACTGGAATATTTATGAACACTAAATCGTGTCAGCACAATGACTCACGAAAGCAAAAAATCTACAAAATTATTAATTAATGCCAAAAAAATTAGACATAAAAACCGGCTATCGAATTTTGTTGCACACATTAAATTAAAGGTTGAGGTCGCAGTCGATTGAGGCATAAGGAATAGTATATCGGAGAAAATTTCTTTTCGAGACTTCGTTTTTTGCTTTAACGTGGGCCTTCTAAAATTATAATCTTTTCATAAAGGTAGTTGTTCGATATTAACCCCTCATCGGTCGAGAATACACCGAAACATGTGCTCTGCACGTGTCGGGCCGTGCTAACAAGAAATTTACTAAAGCATTCTAAGACTATTAAAAAAAGCTTACCTTGTGATGAATAAACTAATAGAAATGCGTTTTCGATTTATATCCTAATTACTACATACGCAGATGATTAATTAAAATTTAAACATTACAAGCACGATTTTATGTAGTCGACGGTTTAACGTCTTAACAGGAAATGAAGTAAAACGAAACTCGTTAGAGGGCGTCGAAAGTAGAAATCTAACTTTAGTGTAATGAAAATACAGGGTATTACATTTTGAAATGTATGCACGTAACAATTTATACGGACAGATATTTTCATGCGTCTCATCATCATCCTGCACAAAAACGTTTTTTTATTAAATATTGAGTTCATCACACTCTCTCTATTTACCAGTCTGAGAATTTAAACTCGGAATTCTATCACCTCACTAAAACTTTGTTAAACAATTGTTATATTAACCGGGATATTCAGGTAGTTATTTATTGCGTTCGAATACCTAAAGACGTTTGTACTTCCAATTTCAATCTTAAATAGGCGTTTTTATCGTATATTTATAAAATCGCAGATCAAATAGAAAAACTTTTCAGTGTCAATCGTATCAAACCAACTCAACAGTTTAAATCTCCCAATCTTCCTTCTCCTAAGGACACATTTTTTACACTTTTATCTCAACGTGTATATTAAATTTCTTGTTTATGTGATTTAGTCGACATTGGTCAAACTAGTCGTAAGTAGTAGTAGTAAAATAATCAGCCGAAGACTCAAAATTTAGTAGTCGATTATAGAAAAAAAAAAAATCAAGGTTTGGGTGACAAAGCAAGATTTATTGATTGCCATATAACTTGCTCACACCGACTCACGAACTCTACAACAGGTAAAAGTTAATATTTATGATGAGTAAGCGTACCGGAGTGTATCGTTTGTTTGTTACACTGAATTTCCCGTAACATAAAAAAAGAGCGACGGCTAACTCAGTTGTTCCTGGAGATAGAGTCGTAAGTTTCGTAGCGTTAGATTATATACTAACTTAAAAAGGCGCTAAAACGGTGAACTAAATTGGAGACATCGTTTAAATCTACCCGGAACAAATGACACGACAAAAATGATAACACAGAATGTATTATATCAATTTTTATCAAAAATTAGCACGTAGGCCAGTACCACAAATCAAAAATTACGCCCTTGACCGGGCAACACGTCGTACAGAAAATGACGACGACGGCATAACTTATACATTTGGAGAATGAATGACTTTACATGCGTAAATTAAAACATAAGAGTACGAAAAACGAAGATTTATATAATACTTACAGTTATGTTTTATCCAGTAGAGGACTAGCTAGTTTCGTACCCGTATTACCTAAAACGTAATGACATCATAGTAATTATCCCAAATATGCTATCTGCTTGTTATCTCCACCGACAAAGGAAACGTGTGGGGGTATGGAAACCCGCTATAAACAATTATGAAAGAATCAAATTAAACCACATAA
The DNA here is from genome assembly GCA_035610365.1 of Aquatica leii. Classification (NCBI taxonomy): domain Eukaryota; kingdom Metazoa; phylum Arthropoda; class Insecta; order Coleoptera; family Lampyridae; genus Aquatica; species Aquatica leii. The sequence continues at coordinate 16,679,917 of CM069438.1, forward strand.
CGTCTTATCCCAAATAAAGACTTTCGCTCAGACCGCCACAAAGTTCGATTGCATATTCACATAGAATTGCGTAAAATAACTTAACGATAAAAGCCTTGTTAAGCGTAAACACTGCTGAACAGAAAACTGTGTTGCACAAACGTTACCGGAAGAAATGAAATCCTGCTTTTAAAATTTGACAGTCAATCACGAACAGTGGGCGTGTCGAGGATAAATTTTCTATTAGAAAATTTTTAATATACCAGATTTTTTACATAACATATTGTTGACAATTTATTTATTTTTCTTAAGGGTGGTGTACGCCTATGCTTCGTAATAAGGTATCATCGTCAAGCCCCTCGTATCTAAGTGAATTATCGACTCGATGCTCTCCTTTAGTAATTGCATCAAAATTTCCAGAATCGGTTAAGGTATTGTCATTCTATGAAAATGATTGCATGCTTTGAAAACAAAATTTATTTGTGTTGACACCATATGTACGTTGGTTGGATTTGATATTACTTTTTAGGTAACACAAGTACAGAATTAGGAAATCCCCTACTGGATAAAACCTAACTGTGAGTATTACAATTTCTAATTTTACGATTAGTACTTCGTTGGTCATGTCGATTGTTGACCGTAAGTGCATGTTAGGTTGCCACAATTAATAATATCAATTTGTGCGTCACAAAGTCCTATGCAGTGCGCGTTGAGTCTATAAAGCTTCAATTGTTTTTTTATATGCTCTTGCGATTTTAAATTTGCGAATTTAAAGTAATTTCTTCTTCAAATGTAAAAGTTTAAACCGACAAGGTCAGTTTACTGTACTTGTTGCCGAGTATAAGGCTCAACTTATATTTGGTTTGACCCATGTATTAACGTTGGGAAATTTACGTAATTTACATTTATGTACCTTATTCGTCCTCTTTGGAATTATTGTCTGTGATAAAATAAATATATATTCTGTGTTATTACTTCTGTCGTGTTATTTTTTCATTTCCAGCTACAGGTAGAGTTAAACGATTTAATTTATAATTTAGCATTACAAGGCCTGCGATTCCCTCTCCGGGGACAACTGTGTTAGCCGTTGCTTATTTTTTTTTGGTTACACGAAAACCAGTGTAACAAAGTCATACCAAAATATCCCGCCGGTGATGCGCTAGCTACCGGTGCCGCACTAAGAATTTTATTAAAATACAGAAAATGTGACAGGTTATTAGTAACGATACGTAACAAAATGTGCAAACTAATCTGCAAATGGAGTTTGATTTATCTAACCTTATTCCCGTTTCGTGATAGTATCAAATTTTGAAAAAAAAATTTTTCTCTTAAAAGCCGTGAATTTATTAATACTCGTAGGTTATGGTTTGTGATCGAGATTTTTGAGTTGCGTTTTAAAAACTATTCAAACCAATCTCTACCCGTTTCATTGCTTTATGAATAGGATTTTTGTATTGTGTGTTTCTGCGCAACTAAACGAATATTGCTTAATTTCTTTCTTAAAACCATAAAATATTTTTTAGTATTTTATTTTTAAAAAACGCCCACTTTCCGCTACTTTAGAGGGGAAGGGGCGGATTATTATCAATTTGAAAAGGTTTGACATCGAGGCTCGGTGGAAAAAAAATCATCTTTCCGGTGACGGTGAAATAGGTCCAATATCATCTAACGTTATGTGCGCCCAACGAGGCTTTTATTTCTAATTATTCCGACGCATTCATGTAAGTATTGGGCGTGGTATTTTTTCTATTTTTGTAAAAATCTTTGTTGGGGTAAGCGTTGTTTCCTATTTTCGTTATGTAATTTAATTCTTTCGAAATTGTTCATTTACTGGGAAAATTTTTATGATGACGTCACGTTACTTCAACCTTGGTATTGGATAAAATTTTAACTGTAATAAAAGACTCACTTGTTACGCTGATTTTCTTGTAACAAAAAAATAAGCGACGGCTAATATAGTTGTTCCCGGAGAGTGAGTCGTAGGCTTTGTGATGTGAAATTATAAATTAAATCTAAAAAAGCGCCAAAACAGTGATACACTAAATTAGGGAAATATCGTTTACCTCTACCCGCAGCTGGAAAAAAACAAATAAGAAAACAGAAGGGATAACACAGAATATATATTTATTTTATCACAAAAGTAGTTGAAGAGGACGAAGACAATACATAAGTATAGTTATATAAACGTTGCAAACAATAATAAATGGGTTTATATTACAGGCCGAGTATAAGTTACGCTATTGACTGCGCAACACATTGCACATTAAAGTACCCTAATCGGTTTAATTTTTACATTTAATGAATAAATGACTTTACTTTATTAAGTTAAGTTACAAGAATACGAAAATTAAAAGTATAAAGAATCAAAGCGCACCAGATAAGTATGTGACACACAAAAAAGAATTTAACATTGATTGTAATTACAACCTAGTATGTACGTGTGGTCATTCTAATAATTGACATGTTGTGTATTATTCAGTAAGGGATTAGCTAATTCTGTACCAGTATGACCTAAAACGTAATATGAATTTTGACAATAAAACGTACATACGGTGTTATCACAAGTAACTTGATTTAATATAATCATAAAGTGGTGTTTAACTCCAGGTTTTCAGCGATCTGACGTCATGGAAACTTTTCGAAAAGCAGGTATTTTTTCAACGTCACCGATAAGGTCACAGGTGAGGGGGTGGCAACTCGCCCAAAATAAACTTTCACTCAAAAATACGTAAAACTTAACCACATATTTAAGTAGAATTGCGTAAAACTACTTAATAATAAAAGCCTTGTTGGGCCTAAAGATATCGCTAAAACCGTCCGTGTTATACAAGACGTTAGCAGAAGAATGAATTGTTTGACAGCCGTCTAGGAAAAGTAGGCGTGTCGAGGACAAATTTTAACCTATCAACTCTTTAACATAACACACTTAACGAAATAATATAATTAATTTGAGGGAAATTCGGCGTGTTTGATTTTTTTTTTATTAATTGTATGAACCAAAGGAATTTTACTTGTGATAACATCGTATGTACGGTTTCGTTTATTTAGGCAAATTCTAAGAATTTCTACAAGCTTTATAGGTCTTACGAACCTTGCACGGCCAACTCACACTAGTCGGAGATAGGGGAGATTCAAATAAATATAATTTAAAGGGCGCCAAATCTTACTAAGTAATACTTCTGTTTCAATTAAGATAAAAGGTCCAAACTTGTAAAAAAATCAAGTTCGTAATCCTAAACGAACCAAAAAGAAGAAACAAGCAAATTTTCGTGAGAGACTTTTATGTTAACGTAGATGTAATTAAATAAGACTTACCTAAATCTAGTACTTGCCCGAAAAAAACGTTTTCCTCGTTGAGTCGATCTGGAATATTATGAACAAGCAAAATGGTGTCAGCACAATGACTCACAAAAGCAAAAATCTACAAAATTGTTAATTAATGCTAAAAGAGATTAGATATAAAAACCGTTTATTAAATGCTGTTGCACACATTAAGCTAAAAGTTGGTATCGCAGTCGATTGACGCATAAAGAATAGTATCTCGGAGAAAAGTTCTTGTCGAGACTTCGTTTTTAGGTTGAACGTAGGCTTTCTAAAATTATCTTTTAATAAAGACATTTGGTCGATATTAACCCCTGATCGGTCGAGAATACACCGAAATATGCGACTAACCCCTGTCGGGTCGTGCTACTAAGTTAACAAGGAGATTACTAAAGAATTCTAAAAACTAATAGGAAAAGCTTACCATGTGATGAATAAACTAATATAAATGCGTTTTCTATTTATATCCTAATTTCCATAAACGCCGATGACAGAAAATCAAAATTTAAACATCACAAACATGATGTTAAGTAGTTGACGGTTTAATGTCTTGACAGAAAAATGCAGTAAAACGCTGGAGGGCGTCGAAAGTAGAAATCTAATTTTAATATAGTGAATATACAGGGTATTTTATTTTAAAATTGGTGCACGTAACAGAATTTTTGAAAAAGTGCCACTAGCTAGTTGCATTCTTAAAAGGAAAATTGAATTATAAGAGTTTTATTTTCTTAGTTTAACTCTTGTCACCGACGTTACTGTAGTAAGTTTAATTGTTGTGTTACATACAAACTGACGCAGTCGCATTAGTTGCAACATACAAACGCTTAAATAAATTAAACGACCGGTAATAACAGCTACGCCAGAATTTCTCTCAGTTACCCTACCCCAAAATTTTGTGCTTTTCTACACGAGGACGATCATGAATGTTTCAGACATTTTGTTAAGCCAATTTTTTGTTAAAACTAATGTATTTTTGCAATGTAGCTTATTAGAAAAACTTATGGCGTTTTGAAAAAACATGCAGGTGTGCCTAAAAAAAATTATTGTCGGCGATGGTCAACATTGCATAAATATGTTGGCTCTAATAAAGATTTACTGCTTTTTTTACACATTTTGCATATATTAGCAAAAGCGTTAAAACCAAGAAAATTTGTTCTAACTGTTAATATACTGGATTAGTGATTAGTGACTACTACCATCTTGTGGGTATTTCACAAACTACCAAAACAGCATTAACTACATACATAGTTTTCTTTAATAGTAGTTCGTCAGATACCCACAAGATGGCAACCATTACTATATGTCATTGAAGAACAATAAAACAAAGTAATATAAAACAAACCAAGTAAAAAGTGCATAACGGTAACTAACGGTAAAAAACTAAGACAAAAAAAGATGTACAAATACAACTAGATAAGTAATTAAACGTAGAGATAAGATTTTCTGACATTGCAAAATAAACCCGATATCGGAATATAAAATAGGTTTGTACAAGTATCAGCAAGATTAAAGTTTAATCAAAAGTATTTAAACAAAACTTATCACGTTACTCGATCATTACAGTATTGACTATATCACGATGTTGCAAAACACTTTAGTGGTTGTGCTTTTGTTAGTTTTTAAATTTAGTGACGGTGCTAGAATCCTAGGTGTAGTGCCGATTCCTTCGTATAGTCACCAGGTAACGTTTAGACCAATTTGGAAAGAACTGTCGTTCAGAGGACACCAAGTTGTGACTATAACCACAGATCCTATCAAAGACCCAAATTTGACTAATCTAACAGAAATCGATATAAAATCGACCTACGATATATGGAACAAAGACGTTGTCAAAATAACAAATTCAAATGCGATAAAATCCTTTGTTATATTGCTGGATAAATTTTACGAGATTGAAGAACATATTCTTTCGCATGACGGTGTTCAAAATTTAATCAAAAACGAGACGGAACATTTTGACGTTGTCATAGTCGAATATGGTGCATTGACTACGTTGGCTTTTGCAGAAAGATTTAAAGCTTCTCTTATAGTTGCTAGTTCTCTAGACGCTTTTATAGACATACATCATTTAATGGGTAATCCTATTCATTCTATGTTGTATCCATTATGTATACTTCCAGTGCATTACGAATTGACATTCGTTGATCGAATTATCGTTACAATTTATAGCGTATTAAACAAATTTATAAAGTTGCACATAGATTCCGTACGAAATAGTCAAATAAAAAAATATTTTGGAAGAGACTATCCATTAGTGACAGAGTTAGAACAAAATATTAGTTTAATGTTAAGCAATTCGGATCCAATTTTTCACAAGATTAAACCGTTATTGCCAACAATAGTTGAGTTTGGAGGAGGTTCCCATCGAGTTCCACCAAAGCCGTTACCAGAAGTAAGTGTAATAGCGAAGGTTTTCACGGCCGGAGTCTATACTAAGATGAGAACGTCTTCCGGGTCTGGACCGTGTCATTGTTGTAACCGAAGTTGCCAACATTTCGTCCACTTTTGTAAGGTGCTTTATCAGGGCGTGAGAGAAATCGAAAAACTCAAACAAGCAACCGAAATTTAACTAAGAACTTCCAACCAGATTCTAAACTTTGAAAAGGTAAGAAAAAAAACTTTTATGGAGTTTAGAATCTGGCTTGGTTCACAAGTTGATTACCTAGCTGTTGAGAAGCTCTTAGTTAGATTTTTGTTGCTTGCTTGAGTTCTTCGATTTTTTTTACGCTCTGATGAAGCCCTTTACGAAAGTGGGCAAAACGTTGGTTACAACATTGTCACGGTCCACACCCGGAAAACGTTCTCATCTTAGTACAGAAGTAATTGTGCAAACTATAATCGCATTATAAGCTCTTGCTTATTGTAGGAACTGAAGAAACTGTTAGATTTGGCCAAACACGGATTTGTGTATTTTAGTTTGGGTTCTAACGTTCGAAGTAAACATTTGCCCAAGCATACGCGTGATGTAATTATGAAAACGTTTGCCGAGCTACCTTACACAGTTCTTTGGAAGTTTGAAGATGATAGTTTGCCGAATAAACCTAGTAATGTAATTACGTCAAAATGGTTGCCACAACAAGATGTTCTCAGTAAGTTTCTCAGTTACTTTAGTTTAAAGTGTTCCAGGCTAGTTGCGACGTCATCGGTTTATGACACTTGACGTTTTAAAAATAATGTCGCTTTCTTTAGCAGTTTTGAAACTGGATTTGAATCGAGTCAAGGTTTATATGGTCGTTAGTCACTGGTTCTTTAAATTTCTGTGCTTAATTTTTGCGGTTGGTTTCTACGGTTGTATTAATCTGGCAAATAGTTTTGTTAAATATTGCGTTTCTATACTCTGGATAGAGAAACACTCTGATGGAGTCCCTAACAAATACACCAAAACATCAAGTCTGCAATGTAAGTAAGATAAAATGTTATTATTCCTAGACGTGATGGTCAAGAAGCAACCGGAAAAAACTCTAGGACATCAAGTATATAAAATATCAACTTACACCAATGAATACTTTTTTGCGGCATTTCATCGCCACTCAGCACAATAACAAAACGTGATAAACACCTTAATACACCGAGGACAAATTATAAGCGAATTAAAACATCTACACCAAGAGCTAAATCACCCAAGGACAGCGTTCAAAACCCTTGGTTACAATGTTTCTACTATGTGTAAAAACGTGTACGGATAAAATAAGACATCTCACCACAAGAAAGTTAACTATACTTTTTCCGAAAACAAGACGCAATTATGAAGATCTCTAAGAGTCAGGTGTACATACCATGCTATGCATATCTGGAAAGGTTTACATAGAACAAACAGTAAGACACATCAACACAAGACTATAGAAACACAAGATACTGTTTAAAACATAACCACGTAGAAAATCAGTCGTAGCAAAACACAGAACGGACAACTTATTGAAGTGGAAAAAACTAAAATGTTGTTGAAGGAAAAAAAAAACATAGCCAAGACTTTACAGAAAAAACAATAAAAATTCAAAAAAAAACTAAACAAATTTAGTAGAGACAAAGGCGTAGAATTACCCAGAACATGCAAACGCGTAGTAAAAAGATACGAAGCTAACAACAGAAACAAACCCACAAAACGACACAAAAACAACCGCGGACTACCCTAACATCAAGAGCAATTGACTATCGACCATAAAAACCCGGGTTTGACGACTTAACCTCCAGTTATAGAACATAAAAAAAACTATAACAGTTTTTTAAAAAAAGTGTTTTTTTTGTTTATTAAAACTTAAATAATACGTTAAAATCAAACGTAATAATGACGTATCTGGCAAAAGATAAAGAACTGTTAATAAGCTTTAAATTAAACCTGTTTTACTTATAGATTAAGAAAGAACGTATAAAAAAGATTAATGCAAAAAAGAAATAATAATTTATTTTTTTTATTTGGTGTTTTTTACGTTTGTAAAATTGTCAAAAAAAAGTTAAAGTCAGACGTAATATTGACACACTTAAAAAATTTTTAAAAAACGCACATATTACAAAAAATTGAACTTCTTTTGTAAACCATGTTTTATAACTCAAAAATATACTTAAAAACGTATAAATTTTATCTACATTTTAAATTTATTATTCAACCATAAAAACGTTTATTTTAAAGTTTTTAAAGAAACTACGGCTTAAAGTAGACGTTTTTGAGCATGCAAGTAGCCCCAGCCAACATCTATCTAAAAAGACAAACAAAAATTATACACGTATAAAATAAAATTTTGTAGTAATAGATTAATCCCAAGCAGCACACGGACGTTATATGACGACATTGACACGTCTTAATGACGTCTTGTACGTAGTTATGACGTTAATAAAACGTAATGTGCTGCTTGGAATGTTTTATCAATAAACACAAACTTTTACGTAAAACTAACGTATTATTAACGTTAACTGACAATATTATTTTTGCCGAAAATAAAGAATCATTTTTACAAAACTGGAACGTTAACATATTAAAACAAAATTATATTTTTAACTATGATGTTAGATAAATTTTAGGTATGACAAATACGTAATTTTTTAAGTTTACAAAAACACTTCTTACAGCAATTGTCTAAAATAATATAATTTATCAATTTTATGGTGTTTTTAAAATGTTTAAATTTATAATTCTTCTGCAACCAATTGTTTAAAATTTATCGATTTTCCGTTTTTTTAATTTTCAGAGCCAAGATTATTTAATTTTTGAATATTTATTTAGAATTCTAAAATTTCTTAACTTTATGGTTTATCAAAAATTTGCAAAGATCATATTCCTTTTGCATTAATAGTTCAGAATCTTTGGTTTTACGGTTTACCAAAAAGTTTTAATTTTAATATTTGTCTTCGACCAACACAAATTTTCAAAATATTTAATTTACAGTTTACTGTAAATTTACAAAAACTCTTCCTACAACAATTATCTAAAATAGTTTAATTCGTCAATTTTATGTTTTTTTTTAAATCCTTAAACTTATTCTTCAACCAATTGTTAAAAATTTTAATATTCATTAATATTACGTGTTTTTTTACTTTTTGAAACTTGGATAGTTTGATTTTTAAGATTTTATTTAGATTTCTAAATTTTTTTAACTTTACGGTATATCAAAAATTTGCAAAGATTATATCCCTCTTTGATCAATAGTTCAAAATCTTTGGTTCTACGGTATGTCAAAAATTTTTATTTTAATATTTGTTTTCGACCAACAGTATAAAAATTTTCAAAATATTTAATTTATTAAAAAACTAATTTATTTATAAACGACTAAAACTACGTTTACTTATTATAGAAATATGTATACTTTTAAATCAACGGAACTAATTAAATCTAATAATAAAAACACTTACACTATAATTTATGTATCACCGTTGTATAACACTTAAGATAACTAACACGAGATAAGATAACGTCCTCGGATTTCACAGCTGATAGTCACGTTCACTCGATTTATTTAAAGCTTCAAAGCCAAGACTTGTTTATCTTCACTTGAATATTTATTTAATACTGCATGCATTCACATTCCAGCAATAACTGACCTACGATTTCCATCTTCGGCTTTTATAGACATCAGCGAATTCTTCTCGATCGTTCCTCACTTTTCGCTATATTTTCTAGAAACTAGATAACAGTTCTAGAAGGTTCTTGCATTTACAAGTAATTTCTCGGACGTTTCAATATTTGATTTACGGTTTACTTTAGGTTTACAAAAACTCTTCTTCTCTTTTTACAGCAATTGTCTAAAAGTATATAATTTAAAAATTTTGTGATGTCTTTAAAATTTTTAAATTTAACATTCTTCTTCAACCAATTGTTTAAAACTTTAAAATTTACTGGTTTTACATTTTTTTTAATCTTTAAAGCCAAGATTGTTTAGTTTTTAAATATTTATTTAGAATTCTAAAATTGTTTAATTTTACGGTTTACCAAAAATTTGCAAAAATCGTATTCTTTGATCAATAGTTTAGAATCTTCCGTTCTACGGTTTACCAAAAAATGTTAATTTTAATATTTGTTTTCGACCAGCTGTATAAAAATTTTTAAAATATTTAATTTACGGTTTACTTTAAGTTTACAAAAACTCTTCTTACAGCAATTGTCTAAAATAATATAATTTATCAATTTTATGGTGTCTTTAAAATGTTTAAACTTCAACTAATTGTTTAAAATGTATCGATTTTCCGTGTTTTTTAATCTTCAAAGCCGAGATTACTTAATTTTTGAATATTTATTTAGAATTCTAAAATTTCTTAACTTTATGGTTTATCAAAAAATTGCAAAGATCGTATTTTCTTGCATCAATAGTTCAGAATCTTCGGTTTTACGGTTTACGAAAAAGTTTTAATTTTAATATTTGTCTTCGACCAACACAAATTTTCAAAATATTTAATTTACGGTTTACTTTAAATTTACAAGAACTCTTCCTACAACAATTATCTAAAATAATTTAATTTGTCAATTTTATGTTTTTTTTTAATTCTTAAACTTATTCTTCTTCAACCAATTGTTAAAAATTTTAATATTCATTAATATTACGTGTTTCTTTTACTTTTTGAAACTTGGATTGTTTGATCTTTTAAATTTTATTTAGAATTCTAAAATTTTTTAACTTTACGGTGTATCAAAAATTTGCAAAGATCATCCCTCTTGGATCAACAGTTCAGAATCTTCTGTTTTACGATTTACCAAAAATTTTTAATATTAATATTTGTCTTCGACCAACACTATAAAAATTTTCAAATGATTTAATTTACGGTTTACTTTAAGTTTACAAGAACTCTTCCTACAACAATTGTCTAAAATAATATAATTTGTCAATCTTATGATTTCTTTAAAATCCTAAAATTTTTCTTCAACTAATTGTTAAAAATTTTAATATTTATCAATTTTACGTGTTTTTTTACTTCTTAAAACCAAGATTGTTTAATTTTTGAAATTTTGTTTATAATTCTAAAATTTTTTAACTTTACCAAAAGTTTACAAGAACTCTTCCTACAACAATTGTATAAATATTTGTCAATTTTATGGTTTTTTCCAAATCCTTAAAGTTAACGTTCTTCTTTAACCAATTGTTTAAAATTTTAAAATTTATCGATTTTAGGTTTTTTTATACCTTTAAAGCCAAGATTGTTTAATTTTTGAATATTTATTTAGAATTTTAAATGTTTTTAACTTTACGGTTTACCAAAAATTTTTAAACCTAATATCTGTCTTTGACTTATAGTTCAAAATTAAGAAAATTTCTAATTTACAGTTTACTTTAAGATTACATAAACTCTTCTTACAACAATTGTCTAAAATAATATAATTTATCAATTCTATGGTGTCTTTAAAATCTTTAAAGATTAACATTCTTCTTCAACTAATTGTTTAAAATGTCAATATTTATCAATTTTAAATTTTTAAAATCAAAATTGTTTCATTTTTGAGATTTTATTCAGAATTCTAAAATTTTTTAACTTTACGATTTATGAAAAATTTGCTAAGGTCATATCCCTCTTTGATCATTAGTTTAGAATCTTCAGTTTTACGTTTTACTAAAAATTTTTAAACCTAATATCTGTCTTTGACTAATAGTTAAAAAACTATAAAAAAATTTAATTTACGGTTTACCCTAAGTTTACAAAAACTTTTTTTACAGCAATTGTCTAAAATAATATAATTTTGTCAACCTTACGGTTTCTTTAAAATTCCTAAAGTTAACATTCTTCTTCAACCAATTTTAGTTAATTTTTTAAGAATTTTTAAAATTAAAATTGTTAAATTTTTGAATACTTAGAATAACAAAAATTTTTGATTTTACGGTTTACCAAAAATTTGCAAAGCCCAAATCTCTCTTTGATCAACATTTGTTTTTAAAATTTATAAAGGTAATATTCTTCTTCAACTAATACTTTAAAATTTTGATTTAATTGATTTTACGTTTTTTTTAACTTATAAAATCAAAATTGTTTAATTATTGACTAGTTATTTAGAATTCTAAAATTTAATTTACGGTTTACTTTATGTTTACAAAAACTCTTCTTACGGCGATTGTCTAAAATAATATAATTTATCAATTATATGGTGTCTGTAAAATCTTTAAAGATAACATTCTTCTTCAATCAATTGTTTAAAACGTCAATATTTACCAATTTTACGTTTTTTTTTAAATTTTAAAATCAAAATTGTTTCATTTTTGAGATTTTATTTAGAACTCTAAAATTTTTTAACTTTACGAATTATCAAAAATTTGCTAAGGTCATATCTCTCTTTGATCATTAGTTTAGAATCTTCAGTTTTACGTTTTACTAAAAATTTTTAAACTTCATATCTATCTTTGACTAATAGTTAAAAATTATAAAAAAATTTATTTTACGGTTTACTCTAAGTTTACAAAAACTTCTCTTACAGCAGTTGTCTAAAATAATATAATTTGTCAATTTTATGGTTTCTTGAAAATTCATAAATTTAACATTCTTCTTCAATCAATTGTTTAAAATTTTACAATTTATGAATTTCGGTTTATTTTTTTGAATTTGAAACTAAAATTGTTTAATTTTTGAATACTTATTATTACACAAATTTTTGATTTCACTGTTTACGAAAAAATTGCAAAGTCCAACTATCTTCGATCAATATTTGTTTTTAAAATTTATAAAGGTGATATTTTTCTTTTACCAATTGTTTAAAATTTAGATTTAATCGATTTTACGTTTCTTTTTAATTTATAAAATCAGGATTGTCTAATTTTGGACCTTTATTTAAATTTCTTAAATTTTTTTAATTTTATGGTTTACCATACATTTTAAAATCTAATATAATATAATAATATATTTTGTCAATTTTATGGTATCTTTAAAGTTCTCAAACTTAACATTTTTCTTCAACCAGTTGTTAAAAGTTTTACAATTTATCAATTTCAGTTAATTTTTTTAGAATTTTTAAAATTAAAACTTTAACTTTTAAATACTTAAAAATATTTAAAAAAAATGAATTTTACGGTTGACTCAAAATTTGTAGTCTAAATCATTCTTTAATTAATATTTAAATTTAAAATTTATAAAGGTGATTCTTAACCAAACGTTTAAAATTTTAAAATTTATTGATTTTATGTTTTTTTTTTAATTTCTAAAATCAAGATTTTTGAAAAAAATTCTTAAATTTTTTGACTTTACGGTTGACCAAAAATTTGTAAAGATTATATTGCTCTTTGATCAATAGTTTAGAAGCTTTAGTTTGACGGTTTACCATAAATTTTTAAATCTAATATCTGTCTTCGACCAATAGTAAAAAAAAATCAAAATATTTATTTAGTTTACTTTAAGTTTACAAAAACTTTTCTTATAGCAATTGTTTAAAATGATAGAGTTTACCAATTTTATGGTTTCTTTAAAATTTCTAAACTTAACATTCTACTCAACCAATTGTTTAAAATTTTACAGTTTATTGATTTTAGTTTATTTTTTTTCGATTTTTTGAATACTAAATTTTTTTTGAATTTACGATTTACCAAAAATTTGCAAAGTCCAAATCTTTCTTTGATCAATATTTGAATTTAAAATTCATAAACCAATTATTTAAATTTTTAAATCATCGATTTTGTTTTTTTTTAATTTTTAAAAGCAAGATTGTTTAATTTTGGAATAGAATTCTAAAAATTTTTAACTTTACGGTTTATCAAAAATTTGTAAAAATTATATTCCTTTTTGATCAATGGCTTAGAATCTTTGATTTTACGATTTATATATTATATCTGTGTTCGACCAACAGTAAAAAAATTTTAAAGTATTTAATTCACAGTTTACAAAAACTCTTCTTATTGTCATTGTTTAAAATAATATAGTTTACCAATTTTATGGTTTCTCTAAAATTCTTAATCTTAACATTGTTTAATTTTTGTATACTCAGAATATTAATTTTTTTTTGATTTTACGGTTTACCAAAAATTTGCAAAGTCCAAATCTTTCTTTGGTCAATATTTGAATTTAAAATTTATGAAGGTGATATTCTTTTCAACCGATTGTTTACAATTTTAAAATTTATTGATTTTACGTTTCTTTTTAAATTTTCAAAATCATTAAAATCAATTTGAATATTTATTTAGAATTCTAATTTTTTTTCACTTTACGGTTTATCAATAATTTGCAAAGATAATATCCCTATTTGATTATTAGTTTAGAATCTTGGGTATTACGGTTTACGAAAAATTTTTAAATCTAATATCTGCTTTTGATTAATTGTTAAAAATTTAAAAAAAAATTAATTTACGGTTTACCCTAAGTTTCCAAAAACTTTTCTTACAGCAATTGTCTAAAATAATACAAATTGTCAACCTTATGCTTTTTTAAAAATTTTTTAAACTTTACATTCTTCTTCAACCAATTGTTTAAAATTTTACAATTTATCAATTTTAGTAAATTTTTTAAGAATTTTTTAAAACTAAAATTGTTTAATTTTTGAATACTTAACAAAAATTTTTGAATTTCCGGCTTACCAAAAGTTTGTCCAAATTTCTTTTTGATCAACATTTGTTTTTAAAATGTATAAAGGTGACATTCTTCTTCAACCAATTTTTTTAAATTTAGATCTAATCAAATTTACGTTTATTTTTAATTTATGAAATCAAGATAGTTAAAAAATTTTGAAATATTTATTTTACGGTTAGCTTTATGTTTACAAAAACTTTTCTTACAGCGATTGTCTAAAATAATATAATTTGTCAATTTTATAGTATTTTTAAAATCCTCAAACTTAACAGTTTAGTTTATTTTTTTAGAATTTTCAAAACTAAAATAGTTCAATTTTTGAGTACTTACTTAAAAATATAAAAAAAAATTAATTTTATGGTTGACCAAAAATTTGCAGTTCAAATCTCTCTTCAATTAATATTTAAATTTAAAACGTGATATGCTTCTTCAACCAATTGTTTGAAATTTTAAATTTTATCGATTTTACCGTTTTTGAAATTTCTAAAACCAAAATTGTTTAATTTTTGAATATTTGTTTACAATTCAAAATTTTTTTTACTTCACAGTTTACCAATGATTTGCAAAGATAATATCTCTCTTTGATCATTAGAACTTCCGGTTTTACGGTTTACTAAAAATTTTTAAACCTAGTATCTGTCTTTGACTAATAGTTAAAAATTATAAAAAAATGCAATTTACGGTATACTCAAAGTTCTCTTACAGCAGTTGTCTAAAATAATATAATTTGTCAATTTTATGGTTTCTTTAAAATTCTTAAACTTAACATTCTTCTTCAACCAATTGTTTAAAATTTTACAATTTATCAATTTCGGTTTATTTTTTTAGAATTTTTTAAAACTAAAATTGTTTAATTTTTGAATACTTATTATTACACAAATTTTTGATTTCACCGTTTACGAAAAATTGCAAAGTCCAACTATCTTCGATCAATATTTGTTTTTAAAATGTATAAAGATGATATTCTTCTTTTACCATTTGTTTAAAATTTAGATTTAATCGATTTTACGTTTTTTTTAAATTTATAAAATCAAAATTGTCTAATTTTTGAACGTTTATATAGATTTCTAAAATTTTTTAACTTTACGGTTTACCAAAAATTTTAAAATCTAACGTAATTTGTCAATTTTCTGGTATCTTTAAAGTTCTCAAACTTAACATTTTAGTTCAACCAATTGTTAAAAGTTTTAAAATTTATCAATTTCAGTTTATTTTTTTAGAATTTTTAAAATTAAAACTGTTTAACTTTTAAATACTTAAAAATATTTAAAAAAAATGAATTTTACGGTTGACTCAAAATTTGTAGTCTAAATCATTCTTTAATTAATATTTAAATTTAAAACTTTTTTAAAATCAAGATTATTGAAGAAAATTCTTAAATTTTTTGACTTTACGGTTTACCAAAAATTTGTAAAGATTATATTCCTCTTTGATCAATAGTTTAGAAGCTTTGGTTTTACGGTTTACCATAAATTTTTAAATCTTATATCTGTCTTCGACCAATAGTAAAAAAATTTCAAAATATTTATTTAGTTTACTTTAAGTTTACAAAAGCTTTTCTTATAGCAATTGTTTAAAATAATACAGTTTACCAATTTTATGGTTTCTTTAAAATTTCTAAACTTAACATTCTTCTCAACCAATTGTTTAAAATTTTACAGTTTATTGATTTTAGTTTATTTTTTTTCGATTTTTTGAATACTAATTTTTTTTTGAATTTACGATTTACCAAAAATTTGCAAAGTCCAAATCTTTCTTTGATCAATATCTGAATTTAAAATTTAAAAAGGTGATATTCTTCAACCAATTATTTAAATTTTTAAATCATCGATTTTGTTTTTTTTTAATTTTTAAAACCAAGATTGTTTAATTTTGGAATAAAATTCAAAAATTTTTTAACTATACGGTTTATCAAAAATTTGTAAAAATTATATTCCTTTTTGATCAATGGCTTAGAATTCTTGAATTTACGGTTTATA
This sequence comes from Aquatica leii, assembly GCA_035610365.1. NCBI lineage: Eukaryota > Metazoa > Arthropoda > Insecta > Coleoptera > Lampyridae > Aquatica > Aquatica leii. Next base: position 16,696,158 of record CM069438.1, read on the forward strand.
TATTATATCTGTGTTCGACCAACAGTAAAAAAATTGCAAAGTATTTAATTCACAGTTTACAAAAAGTCTTTTTATTGCCATTGTTTAAAATAATATAGTTTACCAATTTTATGGTTTCTTTAAAATTCTTAACCTTAACATTGTTTAACTTTTGTATACTCAGAATATTAGTTTTTTTTTTTTTTGATTTTACGGTTTACCAAAAGTTTGCAAAGTCCAAATCTTTCTTTGGTCAATATTTGAATTTAAAATTTATGAAGGTGATATTCTTTTCAACCGATTGTTTACAATTTTAAAATTTATTGATTTTACGTTTCTTTTTAAATTTTCAAAGTCATTAAAATCAATTTGAATATTTATTTAGAATTCTAAATTTTTTTCACGGTTTATCAATAATTTGCAAAGATAATATCCTTCTTTGATCATTATAAAAAATTAATTTACGGTTTACCTTAACTTTACAAAACTTTTTTTACAGCAATTGTCTAAAATAATATAATTTTGTCAACCGTATGGTTTCTTTAAAATTCCTAAAGTTAACATTCTTCTTCAACCAATTTTAATTAATTTTTTAAAACTAAAATTGTTTAATTTTTGAATACTTAGAATAACAAAAATTTTTGATTTTACGGTTTTCCAAAAATTTGCAAAGCCCAAATCTTTCTTCGATCAACTTTTGTTTTTAAAATTTATAAAGGTAATATTCTTCTTCAACTAATTCTTTAAAATTTTGATTTAATTGATTTTACGTTTTTTTTTAACTTATAAAATCAAAATTGTTTAATTTTTGAATACTTATTTAGAATTCTAAAATTTAATTTACGGTTTACTTAATGTTTACAAAAACTCTTCTTACAGCGATTGTCTAAAATAATATAATTTGTCAATTTTATGGTATCTTTAAAATCCACAAACTTAACATTCTTCTTTAACCAATTGTTTAAAAATTTACAATTTATCGATTTTACGTTTCTTTTTAAACTTTTAAAATAAATTTAAATATATATTTAGAATTTTAAAATTTCTTTACTTTACGGTTTATCAATAATTTGCAAAGATAATACCCCTTTTTGATCATTAGTTTAGAATCTTCGGTTTTACGGTTTACGAAAAATTTTTAAACCTAATATCTGTCTTTGACTAATAGTTAAAAATTATAAAAATTTTTAATTTACGCTTTACTTTAAGATTATAAAAACTTTTCTTAGAGCAATTGTCTAAAATAACATAACTTGTCAATTTCATGTTTTTTTTTTAATTTTTAAACATAAATTCTTCTTCAACCAATTGTTTAAAATTCAGATTTAATTGATTTTACGTTTTTTTTTAATTTATAGTATCAAGATTGTTTAATTTTTAAATAGTTATTTAGAATTCTAAATTTTTTTGCTTTACGGTTTTAAAAAAAATTTAAAAGCTAATATCTGTCTTCGAGCAATAGTTAAAAATTTTCAAAATATTTAATTTACGGTTTGCTTTATGTTTACAAAAACTCTCCTTACGGAGATTGTCTAAAATAATATAACTTGTCAATTTTATGGTATCTTTAAAATCCTCAAAGTTAACATTATTCTTCAACCAATTGTTTAAAATTTTACAAATGATCTATTTTACGTTTTTTTTTTAAATTTTTAAAATAAATTTAAATATTTATTTAGAATTCTAAATTTTATTTACTTTACGGTTTATTAATAATTTGCAAAGATTATATCCCTCTTTGATCAATAGTTTAGAATCTTTAGTTTTACGGTTTACCAAAAATTTTTAATTTTATTATTTGTCTTCGACCAACAGTATAAAAATTTTCAAAATATTTAATTTACGGTTTACTTTAAATGTACAAAAACTCTTCTTAAAGCGATTGTCTAGAATAACATAATTTATCAATTTTATGGTGTCTTTTAAATCTTTAAACTTAACATTATTCTTCAACCAATTGTTTAAAATTTTACAATTTATCGATTTTAGTTTATTTTTTTTTGAATTTTTAAAACTAAAATTGTTTAATTATTGAATACTTAATTTAAAAAAAATATTTTACGGTTTACCAAATATTTGCAAAGTCCAAATCTCTCTTCGATTAATATTTAAATTTTTAAATTCATAAAGGTGATATTCTTCTTCAATCAAAGATTTTGATATTAATCGATTTTATGTTTTTTTTAATTTATAAAATCAAGATTGTTTAATTTTTGAATATTTATTTAAAATTCTAAAATTTTTTAACTTTACGGTTTACCAAAATTTTTAAAATCTAATATTTGTTTTCAAGCAATAGTTAAAAATTTTCAAAATATTTAATTTACGGTTTGCTTTATGTTTACAAAAACTCTCCTTACGGCGATTGTCTAAAATAATATAACTTGTCAATTTTATGGTATCTTTAAAATCCTTAAAGTTAACATTATTCTTCAACCAATTGTTTAAAATTTTACAAATGATCGATTTTACGTTTTTTTTTAAATTTTTAAAATAAATTTAAATATTTATTTAGAAATCTAAATTCTATTTACTTTACGGTTTATTAATAATTTGCAAAGATAATATCCCTCTTTGATCATTAGTTTAGAATCTTCGGTTTTAGGGTTTACGAAAAATGTTTAAACCTAATATCTGTGTTTGACTAATAGTTACAGATTCCAAAAATTTAAAATTTACGGTTTACTTTAAGATTACAAAAACTTTTCTTAGAGCAAATGCTGATACTAATAGTTTAAAATTCTTACATTTTTGATTTTACGATTTACCTAAAATTTGTAAAGAAAATATCTTGTTTAGACCAATAATTTTAACTTTATCAAATTTGTTAATCTTTTACCAAATCTTTAAAATTCAAAAAAAACTTTGATTTAACGATTTACTTTACATTTATAAATCTAATTTTCATATTTACGGTTTATCGTAAATTTAATAAACAAAAACTTTTTATCTTTCAATAAACATTTACAATTCTAAAATTTTTCGACTTTACGGTTTACTCAAAATTTATAAATTCGTTACTTTGCTGATACTAATAGTTTAAAATTCTTACATTTTTGATTTTACGATTTACCTAAAATTTGTAAAGAAAATTTTTTGTTTACACCAATAATTTTAACTTTATCAATTTGTTGATCTTTTAACAAATGTTTAAAATTCTAAAAAAATTTTGATTTGACGATTTACTTAACATTTATAAATATAATTTTCAACTATACGGTTTATCATTAATTTAATAAACAAAAACTTTTTATCTTTCAATAAATATTTGGAATTCTAAAATTTTTCCACTTTACGGTTTACTCAAAATTTATAAATTCGATACTTTGCTGATACTAATAGTTTAAAACTCTTAGATTTTTGATTTTACGATTTACCTAAAATTTGTAAAGAAAATATTTTGTTTAAACCAATAATCAGAACTTTATCGATTTGCTAAACGTTTAACATGTGTTTAAAATTTCAAAAAAATTTTGATTTGACGATTTACTTAACATTTATAAATGTAATTTTCAACTTTACGGTTTATCATTAATTTAATAAACAAAAACTTTTTATCTTTCAATAAATATTTGGAATTCTAAAATTTTTCCACTTTACGGTTTACTCAAAATTTATAAATTCGATACTTTGCTGATACTAATAGTTTAAAATTCTTACATTTTTGATTTTACGATTTACCTAAAATTCGTAAAGAAAATATTTTGTTTAAACCAATAATCAGAACTTTATCGATTTGCTAAACGTTTAACATGTGTTTAAAATTTCAAAAAAATTTTGATTTGACAATTTACTTAACATTTATAAATGTAATTTTCAACTTTACGGTTTATCATTAATTTAATAAACAAAAACTTTTTATCTTTCAATAAACATTTACAATTCTAAAATTTTTCGACTTTACAGTTTACTAAAAATTTATAAATTTGATACTTTGCTGTTGCTAATAGTTTAAAATTCTTACATTTTTGATTTTACGATTTACCTAAAATTTGTAAAGAAAATTTTTTGTTTACACCAATAATTTTAACTTTATCAATTTGTTGATCTTTTAACAAATGTTTAAAATTCTAAAAAAATTTTGATTTGACGATTTACTTAACATTTATAAATATAATTTTCAACTATACGGTTTATCATTAATTTAATAAACAAAAACTTTTTATCTTTCAATAAACATTTACAATTCTAAAATTTTTCGACTTTACGGTTTACTCAAAATTTATAAATTCGATACTTTGCTGATACTAATAGTTTAAAACTCTTACATTTTTGATTTTACGATCTACCTAAAATTTGTAAAGAAAATATCTTGTTTAGACCAATAATTTTAACTTTATCAAATTTGTTAATCTTTTACCAAATGTTTAAAATTCAAAAAAAACTTTGATTTGACGATTTACTTTACATTTATAAATCTAATTTTCATATTTACGGTTTATCGTAAATTTAATAAACAAAAACTTTTGATCTTTCAATAAATATTTGGAATTCTAAAATTTTTCGACTTTACGGTTTACTCAAAATTTATAAATTCGTTACTTTGCTGATACTAATAGTTTAAAACTCTTACATTTTTGATTTTACGATTTACCTAAATTTGTAAAGATGAATTTTGATGAAAATTTTGTTTAGACCAATAATTAGAACTTTATCAATAACTTTTTACCTTTCAATAAATATTTAGTATTCTAAAATTTTTCGACTTTACTCAAAATTTATAAATTTGATACTTTGCTGATACACTAATAATTTAAAATTCTTGTAGTTTTGATTTTACGACTTACCTAAAATTTGTAAAGAAAATATTTTGTATAGACCAATAATCAGAACTTTATCGATTTGCTGAACGTTTAACATGTGTTTAAAATTCCAAAAAAATTTTGATTTGACAATTTACTTAACATTTATAAATGTAATTTTCAACTTTACGGTTTATCATTAATTTAATAAACAAAAACTTTTTATCTTTCAATAAACATTTACAATTCTAAAATTTTTCGACTTTACAGTTTACTAAAAATTTATAAATTTGATACTTTGCTGTTGCTAATAGTTTAAAATTCTTACATTTTTGATTTTACGATTTACCTAAAATTTGTAAAGAAAATTTTTTGTTTACACCAATAATTTTAACTTTATCAATTTGTTGATCTTTTAACAAATGTTTAAAATTCTAAAAAAATTTTGATTTGACGATTTACTTAACATTTATAAATATAATTTTTAACTATACGGTTTATCATTAATTTAATAAACAAAAACTTTTTATCTTTCAATAAACATTTACAATTCTAAAATTTTTCGACTTTACGGTTTACTCAAAATTTATAAATTCGATACTTTGCTGATACTAATAGTTTAAAACTCTTACATTTTTGATTTTACGATCTACCTAAAATTTGTAAAGAAAATATCTTGTTTAGACCAATAATTTTAACTTTATCAAATTTGTTAATCTTTTACCAAATCTTTAAAATTCAAAAAAAACTTTGATTTAACGATTTACTTTACATTTATAAATCTAATTTTCATATTTACGGTTTATCGTAAATTTAATAAACAAAAACTTTTGATCTTTCAATAAATATTTGGAATTCTAAAATTTTTCAACTTTACGGTTTACTCAAAATTTATAAATTCGTTACTTTGCTGATACTAATAGTTTAAAACTCTTACATTTTTGATTTTACGATTTACCTAAAATTTGTAAAGATGAATTTTGATGAAAATTTTGTTTAGACCAATAATTAGAACTTTATCAATAACTTTTTACCTTTCAATAAATATTTAGTAGTCTAAAATTTTTCGACTTTACTCAAAATTTATAAATTCGATACTTTGCTGATACACTAATAATTTAAAATTCTTGTAGTTTTGATTTTACGACTTACCTAAAATTTGTAAAGAAAATATTTTGTATAGACCAATAATCAGAACTTTATCGATTTGCTGAACGTTTAACATGTGTTTAAAATTCCAAAAAAATTTTGATTTGACAATTTACTTAACATTTATAAATGTAATTTTCAACTTTACGGTTTATCATTAATTTAATAAACAAAAACTTTTTATCTTTCAATAAATATTTGGAATTCTAAAATTTTTCCACTTTACGGTTTACTCAAAATTTATAAATTCGATACTTTGCTGATACTAATAGTTTAAAATTCTTACATTTTTGATTTTACGATTTACCTAAAATTTGTAAAGAAAATATTTTGTTTAAACCAATAATCAGAACTTTATCGATTTGCTAAACGTTTAACATGTGTTTAAAATTTCAAAAAAATTTTGATTTGACAATTTACTTAACATTTATAAATGTAATTTTCAACTTTACGGTTTATCATTAATTTAATAAACAAAAACTTTTTATCTTTCAATAAATATTTGCAATTCTAAAATTTTTCGACTTTACGGTTTACTCAAAATTTATAAATTCGATACTTTGCTGATACTAATAGTTTAAAACTCTTGCATTTTTGATTTTACAATTTATCTAAAATTTGTAAAGAAAATATCTTGTTTAGACCAATAATTTTAACTTTATCAAATTTGTTAATCTTTTACCAAATGTTTAAAATTAAAAAAAAACTTTGATTTAACGATTTACTTTACATTTATAAATCTAATTTTCATTTTTACGGTTTATCGTAAATTTAATAAACAAAAACTTTTTATCTTTCAATAAACATTTACAATTCTAAAATTTTTCGACTTTACGGTTTACTCAAAATTTATAAATTCGTTACATTGCTGATACTAATACTTTAAACTTATTACATTCTTGATTTTACGATTAACTAAAATTTCTAAAGAAAATATTTTGTTTACACCCATAATTAGAACTTTATCAATTTGCTGATCCTTTAACATGTGTTTAAAATTCCAAAAAGTTTTTGATTTGACGATTTACTTAACATTTATAAATCTAATTTTCAACTTTACGGTTTATTGTAAATTTAATAAAATAAGACATTTAGCGATTATTGCTTTTCTATTTTCCGTCTTGCCTATTTTGTATGCTTCTTTGATAGTTGTTTGTACTCCCACTTCTTTTAAGATGAAATCTTCCACTCTGCTGTTTACGTTTTGAACCTCATCTATTTGTAGCTCTTTCATTATTATATCGCTTTTTTTTTTTAGTTTTCTTGTCTATCCAAGATATCTTCAAGTTTTCCAATTCTGTCTTGCAAATGTTGTTTTTCCATTTTCCGTTTTTTTCTTTCCTTTCTATTTCTTCTTGTAATCTTCTCATTTCTCTCTTGTTGTTTAGTATTTTCTGTATTTTTTCCTTTGTGATGTCTTTCTTCTCTTTTTTTTGTTTCCTTAGGTGGCCTTCCGGCTGTTTTTTTGTTCTTTTTATAGAGTTCGTTTACTTTTTCTTTACCTTTTCTGCTCTTTTACATTATGGATATTCTCCAAGCTGTCCAGTGCTATAGGTCCTTGGTCTATTCTAGGTTTCTTGCTTTCTAGTGTTTATAAATATTATAGCTTTTATTTTGTCGTTTACTTCCTAGTTTGTCTGTCTTTAGTCCTACAATTTTTCCGGCTTTCCTCTTTGTACATAGTCGTCAAACAGGAAAAAACAGTTTCCCCTGTATTTGCCGGTATGTTTTTCCCCAATCTGTATACCGTCTTCAATGCACTACTTTGTTATTTGTATTGCCTGTTGTTGACTTAAATTTATTACACACACGAAGGTCGTTGAAATTCTGTAATGTTATTTATTTAGTAAATTTTAATATTATTGTGAGGTGTTGATTTGTTCGTCTTTTCCCCTGGATTGCAACAGCAAAATCCCATATGTTGTTTACGCCACCGTCTGCGAGAAAAACGCTTATCACTTAGCACCGTGATTGACACTGATAAAAGTCTAGCATTTTTGCTACCGTACCGATAGGGTTTTAGTTAGTTGGATAGGATACTATGAATTATTTCCTATCGATTAATAACATTGTACCTCGTATTGGTTCAGCCCTTGTGTAATATTGCACTACTACAATGACCGGCAAAGTAACGTTTAAAGTAAATATTGCTAATTTGAGTCGATAAAGTACTTACTAATTAATGAAATAGTTATCACACACTTAACACTGCTGCTGCAGTTGAACATATACTTTATTCCATTAAAAACTGTTGAAAAGTCCACAAGTTTATTTACTGTCACTTTAACCTTCGAATCAAACTATTAAGAATTAATGTAAAAATGTAATACTTACAATTAGTTTTTTCCATGTATGGAGAGTAGCTGTACATCTTGTCAGTGTTATCTAAAACTTTGAATTTTAATTTAAAAAAAAACAGGTACATACGGTGTTATCACAAATAACGCTTATTATACATACAATCGCTGAAAGTAAACGACTACGCATAGTTTCTCTTAAATTGATTTTGTAATTTGTTTTTGAAAAATTTCTTCTAATACGTATTATACTCTCATATAACCGTTGAAGATGTAGAAATAGTAGTTACAGCGACGTGACGTCAATATCGAAATTTTGCCAATTGTAACATCTGTTCATTATCTCTACAGACAAGAAAATGTGTGAAGTATTGTTACATGCCAAAGATGGAAAAGGAAACTTGCCTGAATGAAACTAATATAAATGAGGTTTTGTCGGTGCTCAGTGGTGTAGGTCGTGAGTTTAATACGAAAATTTGTAAATGATTTTTGAAAAACTCAACCTTTAGTAGATCTTTGTTTCAAATTCAATACAAACATTAACATCGAGCAAACTTCGCAGAATTTTATACGTTCTGCATCGAGAAAAATTTCCTTTAAAAAGATTTGCATGAAGTGGATGTGTATCGAAGAAATCCCGATCTATACCAAACGGTAGAAAAATTTATTAGGAATTAAATATTCTAGTCAACACGCAACTGTCAGTGACAGACAGTTTTTTTAAAATTTATTTTTAATACTTTTTAAAATAAAAATTACATACGTAAAAACAAAATTATGTGTTTGAGATGTTTGCGTTGTTATTTATTGATAGTTATATCATTAAACAAATACAGATATTAAAATTGCTAGTCATTGTCAATCTTATGATTGTCAAAAGTAGTTATCTTTTAATTTATTTATAACAACAAAACCATCGTTATTGATATCACCTACTTACACTACAAGTATTACGTTCTTTAACTTTAATAAATAGATTAAGTTCTTATCTAAAATATAAAAAAGGTTGATTGTGTCAGAAAGTACTGCAGTAGATAATAGTTCACGATGGGTCTAAAAACTCTGCTAGTTGTGTTTTTAGTATTTATTAGATTTAGTGACAGTGCAAGAATATTAGGTGTAGTACCGGCTCCTTCTTACAGTCACCAAGTAGCTTTCCAACCGATTTGGAAAGAACTGTCGTTGAGAGGACACCAAGTTGTGACTATAACAACAGATCCTATTCACGATCCCAACTTAGTCAATCTAACAGAAATTGATCTCAAATCTGCTTACGATATATGGAACAACAATATTGTCGATATAACAACTACAAATGCATTAACTTCGTTTTTTGCAATCATGGATACGATTCATAACGTTGGTGAACACATTCTGGCTCATCGCGATGTACAGTACTTAATAAAAAACGAGACTGAACATTTTGACGTTGTTATAGTCGAGTATAATTTATTGTCTATGTTTGCTTTTGCAAAACGATTTAATGCTCCTCTTGTTGTCGGTAGTTCTCTTGATGGCTTTATAGACCTTCACTATTTAATGGGTAATCCTATTCATTTTATGTTGTACCCAATTTGTATATTGCCGGTGCATTATAATTTGAGCTTAAGCGATCGTATACTGGTTGTGATGTATAATCTATTTTTTAAATTTACGTTAGTGGCATATTTTTATAAGCAGAATGATCACGTCAAAAGTTTCTTTGGTGAGGAATATCCACCAATAACAGAATTTATGCAAAATATTAGTTTAGTCTTAAGCAATTCGGATCCAATTTTTCATAAAGTTAAGCCCTTACTGCCAAATATAGTTGAATTTGGAGGAGGTACTCACAGAGTAGAGCCAAAGCCATTACCAAAAGTAAGTCCTTGTGTTACAAAATATTTGTCGCTAGCTTACGTTTACTTTGGGAATTAAAAAATACGTTGGAATCGGCGAAAAATGGCTTTATTTACTTCAGTTTGGGTTCCAACGTAAAAAGTAAATATTTGTCCGAACATACTCGAAGTATTATTACAAAGACGTTTGCTCAACTTTCTTACACAATTTTATGGAAATTTGAAGATGATAATTTACCGAATAAACCTGACAATGTGATTACCTCAAAATGGTTTCCACAACAAGATATTTTTAGTAAGTGTGCTAGTCGCTATTAATATTTTTTTTTCTTTTAAATGCTTAGTTTCTTTTGTTTTTCTTATTCTGTATTATGCAGAATGGTAATGCTAAGTTGTAACACTCAAAAATGACAGTTATAACTCCGCATGCAGCTCATTACGTTTAATTGACGTCAAAATTACGTAAGAGACGTCATTAAGACGTGTCAAACTCATCATATAACGTCAGTGTGCTGCCTGGGTCATTGAAACAAACAACTTTTCTTAATTGAAATAATAGTTATTAGCGTATTTTGAAAAATTGTCATTACTTCTTGAATTTAATGAATATTGAAAAAATACCAAACTTTTAGCATTTGCTTTTGGTTCTCTAAAATCTTTAAATTATCTACTATAACATTTGTCTGAGACATGTTTTTTGATATGCCTAGATGATGTCTGCGTTCTTTAAACTATACCGAAAGAATAAAATCATGTTTTAAAATATGACATCCTAACCCTACTCCAACAACAAAAAAATGGGTGTACCAAAGATAAATGTTATAGTAAAGAATTTTTAACATAAATTCCTCTCCAGCAACATAAAAATATGGGAAAGGGACACTTAGTAAAAATCAAGAATAGAAATTTAGGCATACGCCAAGGGCAGAACTCTAACATTCAAAACCAACACAAATACAATAACACCCAACTCAAGAAAAACCGTAACCGTAACTGAAAGAAAAAAACCAAAAACTACAACCAACAGAAATGGAGTATCAGAAAGGACTCTACTTGATTTTTTGACTTTACGGTTTATTTTAATTTCAAAAAGCCAATATTTTTTTATCTTTTAATAAATGTTTGATATTATAAAATTTCTTGACTTTATGGTTTGCTCAAAATTTATAAGTTTAATATTTTGCTTTTACTTATTTATAGTTTGAAATTCTAAATTTTTTTTTGGTTTAACTAAAATTTGTAAAGCAAATATTTTTTTTTATTAACTGTTATAGTTTTGTCAATTTTTGCACTGTAGTTTACCGAAATATTTCCAAAAACATCTTTTTCTACTTGATTTTTTAACTTTGCGGTTTATCTTAACTTCAAAAAGCCAATGTTTTTTTAACTATTAATAAATGTTTGATATAATAAAATTTCTTGACTTTACGGTTTGCTCAAAATTTATAAATTCAATATTTTGCTTTTACTTATAGTTTAAAATTCTAAAATTTTTTGACTTTATGGTTTAACTAAAATTTCTAAAGCAAATATTTGCTTTTTACTAAATGCTAAAATTTTGTCAATTTCTGCATTGTAGTTTACCTAAAATTTACAAAAACCTTTTTCTCTACTTGATTTTTTGACTTGACGGTTTATCCTAATTTTAAAAAACTTTTATCTCTTACACTTATAATAAATGTTTAATATAAAATTTCTCGACTTTACGGTTTGTTCAAAATTTCTACATACAATATGTTGCTTTTACTGTAGTTTGAAATTCTAAATTTTCTTTATTTTTGAGATTAACTACGATTTGTAAAACAAATATTTTCTTTTTACTAACTGTTATAGTTTTGTCAATTTTTGCACTGTAGTTTACCGAAAATTTACAAAAACATCTTTTTCTACTTGATTTTTTAACTTTGCGGTTTATCTTAACTTCAAAAAGCCAATGTTTTTTTAACTTTACGGTTTATCTTAATTTTATAAAGCTAATATTTTTTTATCTTGTAGTAAATGTTTAATATTATAAAATTTCTAAACTTCACGGTTTGCTCAAAATTTCTAAATTTAATATTTTGCTTTTACTAATAGTTTAAAGTTCTAAAATTTTTTGACTTTATTGTTTAATTAAAATTTATAAAGCAAATATTTGCTTTTTACTAAATGCTAAAATTTTGTCAATTTCTGCATTGTAGTTTACCTAAAATTTACAAAAACCTTTTTCTCTACTTGATTTTTTGACTTGACGGTTTATTCTAATTTTAAAAAACTTCTATTTCTTACACTTATAATAAATGTTTAATATAAAATTTCTCGACTTTACGGTTTGTTCAAAGATTCTACATCCAATATTTTGCTTTTACTGTAGTTTGAAATTCTAAATTTTCTTTACTTTTGAGATTAACTAAGATTTGTAAAGCAAATATTTTCTTTTTACTAACTGTTATAGTTTTGTTAAGTTTTGCACTGTAGTTTACCGAAAATTTACAAAAACATCTTTTTCTACTTGATTTTTTGACTTTGCGGTTTATCTTAACTTCAAAAAGCCAATGTTTTTTTAACTTTACGGTTTATCTTAATTTTATAAAGCTAATATTTTTTTTATCTTGTAGTAAATGTTTAATATTATAAAATTTCTAAACTTTACAGTTTGCTGAAAATTTAATATTTTGCTTTCACTAATAGTTTAAAGTTCTAAAATTTTTTGACTTTATTGTTTAACTAAAATTTATAAATTTTTTTTTGTAAAATATAACAAAATTTCTTGACTTTACGGTTTGCTCAAAATTTATAAGTTTAATATTTTGCTTTTACAAATAGTTTAAAATTCTAAAATTTTTTGACTCTATGGTTAACTAAAATTTGTAAAACCATACTAAAAAAATTTTAACATAACAAATTCCTCTCCAGCAACATAAAAACATAGGAAATGGACACTAGCTAAAATTAAGAATAGAAATTTAAGCATATACCAAGGGCAGAACTCTAAAATCTAAAACCAATCCAAATACATTAACACCCAACTCCAGAAAAACCGTAAATTAAAGAGGTTTTCCCAGTTTGCTAAGTATTACTAATTGGATGTGTTTAAAAATCGTATGAAGCGGAGGAATACTCCAACAAACCAAAAACTACAACCAACAGAAATGAAGTATCAGAAAAAACTCTACTTGATTATTCGACTTTACTGTTTATCTTAATTTTATAAAGCCAATATTTTTTTATCTTCTAATAAATTTTTGATATAATAAAACTTCTTGACTTTACGGTTTGCTCAAAATTTATAAATTCAATATTTTGCTTTTACTTATAGTTTGAAATTCTAAAATTTTTTGACTTTATGGTTTAACTAAAATTTGTAAAGCAAATATTTGCTTTTTACTAAATGCTAAAATCTTGTTAATTTCTGCATTGTAGTTTACCGAAAATTTACAAAAACATTTTTTTCTACTTGATTTTTTAACTTTGCGCTTTATCTTAACTTTAAAAAGCCAATGTTTTATTAACTTTACGGTTTATCTTAATTTTATTAAGCTAATACTTTTTTATCTTGTAGTAAATGTTTAATATTATAAAATTTCTAAACTTTACGGTTTGCTAAAAATTTTTAAATTTAATATTTTGCTTTTACTTATAGTTTGAAATTCTAAAATTTTTTGACTTTATGGCTTAACTAAAATTTGTAAAGCAAATATTTGCATTTTACTAAATGCTAAAATCTTGTCAATTTCTGCATTGTAGTTTACCTAAAATTTACAAAAACCTTTTTCTCTACTTGATTTTTTGACTTGACGGTTTATTCTAATTTTAAAAAACTTCTATTTCTTACACTTATAATAAATGTTTAATATAAAATTTCTCGACTTTACGGTTTGTTCAAAGATTCTACATCCAATATTTTGCTTTTACTGTAGTTTGAAATTCTAAATTTTCTTTACTTTTGAGATTAACTAAGATTTGTAAAGCAAATATTTTCTTTTTACTAACTGTTATAGTTTTGTTAAGTTTTGCACTGTAGTTTACCGAAAATTTACAAAAACATCTTTTTCTACTTGATTTTTTGACTTTGCGGTTTATCTTAACTTCAAAAAGCCAATGTTTTTTTTAACTTTACGGTTTATCTTAATTTTATAAAGCTAATATTTTTTTTATCTTGTAGTAAATGTTTAATATTATAAAATTTCTAAACTTTACAGTTTGCTGAAAATTTAATATTTTGCTTTTACTAATAGTTTAAAATTCTAAAATTTTTTGACTTTATGGTTTAACTAAAATTTCTAAAGCAAATATTTGCTTTTTACTAAATGCTAAAATTTTGTCAATTTCTGCATTGTAGTTTACCTAAAATTTACAAAAACCTTTTTCTCTACTTGATTTTTTGACTTGACGGTTTATTCTAATTTTAAAAAACTTCTATTTCTTACACTTATAATAAATGTTTAATATAAAATTTCTCGACTTTACGGTTTGTTCAAAGATTCTACATCCAATATTTTGCTTTTACTGTAGTTTGAAATTCTAAATTTTCTTTACTTTTGAGATTAACTAAGATTTGTAAAGCAAATATTTTCTTTTTACTAACTGTTATAGTTTTGTTAAGTTTTGCACTGTAGTTTACCGAAAATTTACAAAAACATCTTTTTCTACTTGATTTTTGACTTTGCGGTTTATCTTAACTTCAAAAGCCAATGTTTTTAACTTTACGGTTTATCTTAATTTTATAAAGCTAATATTTTTTTTATCTTGTAGTAAATGTTTAATATTATAAAATTTCTAAACTTTACAGTTTGCTGAAAATTTAATATTTTGCTTTTACTAATAGTTTAAAGTTCTAAAATTTTTTGACTTTATTGTTTAATTAAAATTTATAAATTTTTTTTTTTGTAAAATATAACAAAATTTCTTGACTTTACGGTTTGCTCAAAATTTATAAGTTTAATATTTTGCTTCTACAAATAGTTTAAAATTCTAAAAAATTTTGACTCTATGGTTAACTAAAATTTGTAAAGCCATACTAAAAAAATTTTTAACATAACAAATTCCTCTCCAGCAACATAAAAACTTAAGAAGTGGACATCAGCTAAAATTAAGAATAGAAATTTAGGCATATACCAAGGGCAGAACTCTAAAATCTAAAACCAATCCAAATACATTAACACCCAACTCCAGAAAAACCGTAAATTAAAGAGGTTTTCCCAGTTTGCTAAGTATTACTAATTGGATGTGTTTAAAAATCGTATGAAGCGGAGGAATACTCCAACAAACCAAAAACTACAACCAACAGAAATGAAGTATCAGAAAAAACTCTACTTGATTATTCGACTTTACTGTTTATCTTAATTTTATAAAGCCAATATTTTTTTATCTTCTAATAAATTTTTGATATAATAAAACTTCTTGACTTTACGGTTTGCTCAAAATTTATAAATTCAATATTTTGCTTTTACTTATAGTTTGAAATTCTAAAATTTTTTGACTTTATGGTTTAACTAAAATTTGTAAAGCAAATATTTGCTTTTTACTAAATGCTAAAATCTTGTTAATTTCTGCATTGTAGTTTACCGAAAATTTACAAAAACATTTTTTTCTACTTGATTTTTTAACTTTGCGCTTTATCTTAACTTTAAAAAGCCAATGTTTTATTAACTTTACGGTTTATCTTAATTTTATTAAGCTAATACTTTTTATCTTGTAGTAAAGGTTTAATATTATAAAATTTCTAAACTTTACGGTTTGCTAAAAATTTTTAAATTTAATATTTTGCTTTTACTTATAGTTTGAAATTCTAAAATTTTTTGACTTTATGGCTTAACTAAAATTTGTAAAGCAAATATTTGCATTTTACTAAATGCTAAAATCTTGTCAATTTCTGCATTGTAGTTTACCTAAAATTTACAAAAACCTTTTTCTCTACTTGATTTTTTGACTTGACGGTTTATCCTAATTTTAAAAAACTTTTATCTCTTACACTTATAATAAATGTTTAATATAAAATTTCTCGACTTTACGGTTTGTTCAAAATTTCTACATTCAATATTTTGCTTTTACTGTAGTTTGAAATTCTAAATGTTTTTTACTTTTCAGATTAACTAAGATTTGTAAAGCAAATATTTTCTTTTTACTTACTGTTATAGTTTTGTCAATTTTTGCACTGTAGTTTACCGAAAATTTACAAAAACATCTTTTTCTACTTGATTTTTTAACTTTGCGGTTTGTCTTAACTTCAAAAAGCCAATGTTTTTTTAACTTTACGGTTTATTTTAATTTTATAAAGCTAATATTTTTTTATGTTATAGTAAATGTTTAATATTATAAAATTTCTAAACTTTATGGTTTGCTCAAAATTCCTAAATTTAATATTTTGCTTTTACTAATAGTTTAAAGTTCTAAAATTTTTTGACTTTATGGTTTAACTAAAATTTGTAAAGCAAATATTTGCTTTTTACTAAATGCTAAAATCTTGTCAATTTCTGCATTGTAGTTTACCGAAAATTTACAAAAACATTTTTTTCTACTTGATTTTTTAACTTTGCGCTTTATCTTAACTTTAAAAAGCCAATGTTTTATTAACTTTACGGTTTATCTTAATTTTATTAAGCTAATACTTTTTTATCTTGTAGTAAATGTTTAATATTATAAAATTTCTAAACTTTACGGTTTGCTAAAAATTTTTAAATTTAATATTTTGCTTTTACTTATAGTTTGAAATTCTAAAATTTTTTGACTTTATGGCTTAACTAAAATTTGTAAAGCAAATATTTGCATTTTACTAAATGCTAAAATCTTGTCAATTTCTGCATTGTAGTTTACCTAAAATTTACAAAAACCTTTTTCTCTACTTGATTTTTTGACTTGACGGTTTATCCTAATTTTAAAAAACTTTTATCTCTTACACTTATAATAAATGTTTAATATGAAATTTCTCGACTTTACGGTTTGTTCAAAATTTCTACATTCAATATTTTGCTTTTACTGTAGTTTGAAATTCTAAATGTTCTTTACTTTTCAGATTAACTAAGATTTGTAAAGCAAATATTTTCTTTTTACTTACTGTTATAGTTTTGTCAATTTTTGCACTGTAGTTTACCGAAAATTTACAAAAACATCTTTTTCTACTTGATTTTTTAACTTTGCGGTTTGTCTTAACTTCAAAAAACCAATGTTTTTTTAACTTTACGGTTTATTTTAATTTTATAAAGCTAATATTTTTTTATGTTATAGTAAATGTTTAATATTATAAAATTTCTAAACTTTATGGTTTGCTCAAAATTCCTAAATTTAATATTTTGCTTTTACTAATAGTTTAAATTTCTAAATTTTTTTGATTTTATGGTTTAACTAAAATTTGTAAAATTTTTTTTTGTGAAATATAATAAAATTTCTTGACTTTACGGTTTGCTCAAAATTTCTAAATTTAATATTTTGCTTTTACAAATAGTTTAAAATTCTAAAATTTTTTGATTATGGTTAACTAAAATTTTTAAAGCCATACTAAAAAATTTTTAACATAACAAATTCCTCTCCAGCAACATAAAAAATTTTGTAAATTCATGGTTTAACTAAAATTTGTAATTTTTTTTACTAACTGCTATAATTTTGTCGATTTTTGTATTGTAGTTTACCGAAAGTTTAAAAAAACATCTTTCTCTACTTGATATTTTAATATTAGCGTTTTTCTTAATTTTAAATAATTTTTGTAACTTTCAATAAACGTCTAAAATTATAAAATTTCTATGCTTTACGGTTTGCGTAAAATTTACAAGTTTAATATTTTGCCTTTACTTATAGTTTGCAATTTTAAAACTGTTTGACTACTAAAATTTGTGAAGCCATTTTTTTAGTGCTATAATTTTGTCAATTTTTGTATTGTAGTTTACCAAAAATTTATAAAAACATCTTTCTCTACTTGATTATTTGACTTTACGGTTTATCTTAATTTTATAAAGCTGATATTTTTTTATCTTTTAATAAATATTTAATATTATAAAATTTCTCGACTTTACGGTTTGCTCAAAAGTTTTAAAATTAATATTTTGCTTTTACTAATAGTTTGAAACTCTAAATTTTTTTGTCTCTGTGATTTAACTAAAATTTGTAAAGCAAATATTTGCTATTTACTAAATGCTAAATTTTGGTCTATTTCTGCATTGTACTTTACTGAAAATTTAGAAATACCTGTTTCTCTACTTGATTTTTTGACTTTACGGTTTATCTTAATTTTAAAATTTTTTACAATTGTTATAAATGTTTAATATAAAATTTCTAGACTTTACGGTTTGCTTAAAATTTCTAATTGCAGTACTTTGCTTTTCCTATAGTTTAAAATTCTAAAATTTTTTGACTATATTTTAACTAAAATTTCAAAAGTAAATATTTTTTATTTACTAACTGCTAAGATTTTGTCAATTTTTGCATTGTAGTTTATCATAAATTTACAAAAACATCTTTTTTTATTTGATTTTTCGACATTACGCTTTATCTTAATTTGAAATAGGCAATATTTTTTTAACTTTTAATAAATGTCTAAAATTCTAAAATTTCTCGACTTTACGGTTTGTTCAAAATTTCTAAATTCGATACTTTGCTTCTAATATTTTTTAATGTTTTAGAATTCTAAAACTTGTTTAAATTTATTATTTGCTTTTGACCAATTGATTAAAGTATTAAAATTTTATGATTTCACAGTTTACTCAAAATGTACAAAACAAAATGTTTTTTTTACTAAATTTTTGTAGTTTTAAGATTCATTGAGTTTACGGTTTAACTAAAATTAATATTTTTTAATGTTTTACCAACAGCTTAGAATTCTAAAACTTAGCAACTTGACGGATCACATACAATGTATAGAAATTCAATACTTTTCTATCACTAATAGTTTAGAATTCTAAAATTGTTTCACAAGAATTTACTTACAATTTGCAAATTTAATATTCTCTTTTGAAGAAATGATTAAAATTCAAACAATTTTGGACTGTTTATCAAAAATTTATAAACTAATATTTTTTAATATTCTACCAATTGCTTAGAATTCTTTGACTTTACCGTTTATCTAAAATACTTTTTTTTCTTATAACCATAACTTGCTAATCAAACATCTTCAGTGATTCTTCATCAGATTAGAATGTCACAATAGAACTTAAACGGATTAAAATACTTTAAAAGTGACTAATAACTTCAAAAATACCAACGAAACGGAAATAAAGCAGAAGATGCAAGTAACCAAGACCGAGAAAAAAAAGAAAATGCAAAACTAAAATTTGCTCTAAAAGCGAACCTTAAGTAGCAAAAGAGAGAAAAAAGTAAAGGCCAAGAAAGACAAGATAAAAAGTGAAGAAATAGACGGAGATAGATAAGACAAGATATTTAAAATTAACCGCTTAAAATGTGAACCATATAGAAGATCAAAAAGAAAGAAGAATAGTAGACATATTAAAAATCTCTAAATAAATAAAAAAAAAGAAATGAAAACTACGAAAAATAAACAAAAACAGTGACTTTACGGTGCCTATCGAACCATACAAAAAATGAACCTTCTAGAGGAAGAAGAAAAAAAAAGGAGATGTGGCAAGCAGATGGTCAATCAATAAAGAAGAAAAAGGACAAAAGTGAAAAGTATATACGAAAAACAAGAAAGACGAAGAAAGATAAGATAGGATGTAATGGTTTGTTTGAGAGATGATTAACCCTTCAATGCTGAACCAACTGGTCAAAATAGTAATTTATTTACTCTCAACATCAGCGTAGATGATCTAAAATACTTAAAATGCTTATCGTTCCAAACTGAAATGCTCAGTAACCTCTAGTGCGTAAATGACAGTTATCACTAGGCAAAATTCATACAGCACGAAAACTATATCAAAATGTTTTTTACATAACAAGTAGTACGAGATAAACGAATAGTATTAACGGTAACAGTAAAAGATCCGCCATAATTTACAAAAAAAAGCAACAAAGTCTCTTCTCTATAATAAGCAGCTTTGTTGCATTTTCAGAAACGAAGAAAATACTCACGTAACGAAGAGTCTAAAACTGCATCCAGCAGAAATGACTAAACCAAGCGCTCGCGCTAAGAACAAATTCGTACATGGAGTTTAGAAAAAGATATTGATTGAAATAACTAATAAAATATAAAGAAAATATTTTCTGAACAACCTCCGTTTAGACAAGATTAATTTTGATTTAAAATAAAGGTCGTCAGCAAATACTGATACTGGTATCAATTAGATTAAATTTTTATCTAAAGAATTTATTACATAAGTCAGTCTAACTTATTTCATGATGGCGCAAATAACTTTTGCAATCGTGCTTTTAACACTTTTTAAATTAAGTGACAGTGCAAGAATCTTAGGTGTAGTACCATCAACTTGTCTAAGCCACCAAGTAGTTTTTCAAGCCATTTGGAAAGAACTATCGTTGAGAGGACACCAAGTCGTGACTATAACAACAGATACCATAAAAGACCCAAATTTGGTCAATCTGACAGAAATCGATTTGAAATCTGCTTACGGTATATGGAATAAGCACGTTGGCGACATAACACATTCTAATGCGTTGAAATCGTATCTGTTAATGATGGGAACGTTTTTCGGCATTGAAGAACACGTTATTTCTCACGTCGATGTTCAAAATCTGATAAAAAACGAGACGGAATATTTTGACGCTGTTATAGTCGAGCATGGCGCATTGTCTATGATGGCTTTTGCAGCAAGATTTAAAGCTCCTCTTATAGCGGCTAGTTCTTTTGACGCCTTCATAGACATGCACGATTTAATGGGCAATCCTCTTCATTTTATGTTGCATCCATTTTGTTTACTGCCAGTGCATTACGATTTGGATATTATTGATCGAATTATCGTTGTGGTTTACAACGTATTTGAAAAGTTTCTAAAATTACAATTGAACACTGTGCGGAACGAACTAATCAAAAAATACTTTGGAAAAGACTACCCATCAGTAACAGAATTAGAACAAAGTATCAGTTTAGTGTTAAGCAATTCCGATCCAATTTTTCACAAAGTTAAGCCGTTGCTGCCAACTATAGTCGAGTATGGAGGAGGTTCGCATAGAGTCGCGCCAAAACCGTTACCCAAAGTAAGTGCCCGAGTCGTAATCGCTTTATAAGCTTACGGTCATTGTAGGATTTGAAGAAAATGTTGGACCAAAATGGATTTATTTACTTGAGTTTTGGTACTAACGTTAAAAGTAGACATTTGCCCAAACGTACGTTAGAGGTTATTATGGAAGCGTTCGCCGAACTTCCGTACACGGTTCTTTGGAAATTTGAAGCCGATGATTTGCCAAATAAGCCTAGCAACGTAATTATTTCAAAATGGTTGCCACAACAAGATGTTTTTAGTAAGTCTCTAAGCTTCTATTTCTATTCCATTCTACTGTACCAAAGATTTTTTATGTATTTTTAAAACTGACTTTCTTGGAT
Organism: Aquatica leii; assembly: GCA_035610365.1. Taxonomy (NCBI): domain Eukaryota; kingdom Metazoa; phylum Arthropoda; class Insecta; order Coleoptera; family Lampyridae; genus Aquatica; species Aquatica leii. The sequence goes on from CM069438.1 coordinate 16,717,585, forward strand.
TATTCTGATTTAAAATTGATAGCACTAATTACTACACTATTTAGTAACTAAATTGACAGTGATTTTTAATCGTTATTAATTAGTTTTTTTGTTTGCCCAATATAAACTTTGTTACAATTTTTACAATCAACTTAATGTATTTTTGATTGATGATGATTTTTTTTCTTAGATGTTATTAGTTTTGAACGTCTATTTTGGGAACTCACAATAGTACTCGAGCTGTTCTAAAAAAGAATGTATGCAGTAACTCAATATTTTTAGTTACTATTTGCTTCTTTATAACTTTATCGTGCTCATATAACAAAGATTATACACGACTCTAAGTGTAACTAATTTTACTAAAACTAAAACACAACAAACTAAGAAAATAATAACTTATTACATTAATTTACAGATCACTCTAAAGTCGATTTATATAATTACCGTTCGCGATAAGTGCACGCACAATTATTTTCTACGGCGCGCGTTTAGCTTTCAGACGCACTAACCAAGCACTTTTACTTATGTAAACACCGGCGCGTTAAGATTGCACGTTTTTTCCATTTTGGTACCTTGAGTATAAAAATGTCAGCTAATGGATTTGTTTTGTGGCGTAGTCAGACTTTTCTAATTTTTCGATTCATCTTGCTACAAGCTTAAAAGTCTTATGAACCATACACGGCCAACTCACACTAGTTAGAGATAGGAGAGGTTTAAATAAATAGAATCTAAAGGGCGCCAGATCTTACTAATTAAAATTTATCTAAAACAGATCAAAAAAAGAGATTGATCGTAGATTATTAACAATGAGCATAAGAAATTTTTTCGTAAATTATTCGATCAATAAATGCCGGAAGTATCGGCCACACTATACATAGGTTTACACATAGGGTGTTGATATCTAAAAAATTAAATTGATAATGATAAATATCTATAATTCACAGCACGCAACGTACAAAAATAATTTATGAAAATACCTTAACGGTATTGAAAAAATTACGTAAGTTGGACTAACAAGCAAAATTTCGTGAGCGACTTTTATGACAACGCAAATGTAGTTTAATAAGACTTACACACAATCCAGTACTTGCCCGAAGAAAACGTTTTCCTCTTTGAGTCGATCTGGAATATTTATGAAGAGACCAAATCGTGTTAGCACAATGACTGACAAAAGCAAAAAATAAAAAAAGATATTAATTAATGCTTAAAGAAATTATCTAATGCTGTTGCACATATTAAATTAAAGGTTGATATCGCAGTCGATTGACGCATAAGGAATAGTATATCAAAGAAAATTTTTTTTCGAGACTTTTTTTTGAGCTTTAACGTAAGCTTTCCAAAATTATAATTTTTTCATAAAGGTATTTGGTCGATATTAACCTTTCATCGGTCGAGAATATACCGAAAGATGTGCACTAACACGTGCCGGATCCTGTTAACAAATTAACAAAGAAATTACTAAAGAATTCTAAAAACTAATAGAAAAAACTGATCCTGTGATGAATCAACTAATAGAAATGCGTTTTCGAGTAATATCCTAATTTCTACATACGCAGATGATGCTAGAAAATTAAAATTTAAACGTCACAAGCAAAATTTTAAGTAGTTGACGGTTTAACGTCTTGATAGGAAAATAAAGTCAAGCGAAACTCGTTAGAAGGCGTCGAAAGTAGAAATCTAACTTTAATGTAATGAATATATTACATTATGAAATTTATGCACGTAACAAAATCCTCCCCCTCAGCAAGATTAAAGCGTGGAGCGCGGATAACAAAACGAAAGCTAAGATGAAGATAGAAATTAAGGCATACACTAAAGACAGAACCCTAAAAACCAAAACCAACCCAATTCCAAGAAACCCAACCCCGTGTAATCTCATCAGATTACCACAAATACAGAAGAGACAGAGGTTTTCCAGAATCTTAAGAAAACCGACAACCAAAACTGTAACAGAAGCTCACGAAACGAATGGTATCTCCAAGAAACCAAGAGTAATTTGATCCAAAAGCAAAAAAGAATACCAACACGGTTTACTAATTTCCGAAGCGCATAAACCGATAACAAAAAGTAAAGTACAATCAGTAACTTAATACAGTAAGGACGTAAGCTTCAAAAGGGTCTAGAGAATAAAGAGTATAGGAAAGGTAGAAGTTTAGACAAGCGTCCAGTACTAAGTAGCCCTATAATCTCTTTAAGCCCCACCTCTTAGATAGAAAACCATCCTGAATACGAATTCCAAGAAACCCCTTAGAAAAGGACAAAGGTACTATAGGAAGACGGAAAAGGAACGATACCTAATCCCCACGAGACTAAGAAATTACCCTAGGAACCTTATTATAGCCTAAGGTTTCGTCGTTGAAGTGCCGGACGATTGTGCGGCGTCGAAGTCTTAACCACACCTTAAGCCTTTGCGACAAGATGTAAAGGCGCGTCGTTGGACCGCCCAACGTTAGTCCACACAAGCGCACCTCACAGCAACCAGTACTCGCTTGACCACAATAGTTTTCCTCCCACCCAGAAAGGAATCTGATCTACGACGAGAGGGAACAAGACCCAGGAAAAATTCCTCCCACCCTGAAAGTAAATAAAAGAAAACGAAAAGAAGCATCTCAAAATTTTGCTTTGGAATCCAAAATAAAAAAGACTACAGCCTGAAATTGCTTGAATGTAGCTAGAAGCGGTACCTATTGTACAACCACAACATCCTATGCGCCGGTTAAGCAGAATTGGTCACGCCCGCCAGGCTCAACCAAGTCCGCCGTTACGACCCCCAAAAGGTATTATACCTGGTTCAGAGTTTGAGACTACCGGGTCGAAGACAACTAACCTTCCCGAACGCATAGCTGTCAGGTTCCTACAACAGGCGCTCCCCCACTCATGGGTGACAGATCGAAAAAAAAGAAAGAAAGATAGGAAAACAGAAGGAGAAAAGAGAGTACAATGTTGTTGTATGACTCGACTACCTCTCCTTAGATAGCCGACCCCGGGTGACCTTACCCTACTGCCCAACGAACCGCTCAAAAGACAAACCTTCAGGAGGAACAAGAAAGGAGAATAAAATGTGGCATGTAGGTGAGAAACTCGTCAAAAAGAAGTAAAATAAAAATTAATAGTAAGGACAGAAAGGAAGAAAAGAGACAGACGGAACAAGATACGACTTGATGTTAATGCCTGATTCGTTCTTTACTACGTAAAAGAACGAAAAGAGAGACCACCTTACGGTCCAACCGCCTAATGCAAGTAGAAAAAGAAGAAAGAGAAGAAAAAAGATATCGTAGTTAGCTATAAAACGAATGTGTACTAAATGCTGTTCCCAAAGTGAAAAGTTTACTCCAAGACTTTAATGCCGACATGCGGAATAGAAAACCCCAGAAAATATCAAAATTTAAAAGAAAAACAGAGAATCCTATAAGTGACATACCAATCCAAAAAAATGCCGACTAAGCGAGTATAACTATATACATATGGAAGAGTAGTCTGTTCCGAAATAACATGGTGATAAAAGAAAATAAAAAAAAATTGCTTAACAACTTAATCAAAAGAACAGCAAATTGAAAGAAAGCAAATGGATAGTATCCGAGTTATTACAACCAAAATATCATCTACATAGTTAAAAGAATGATATTACAATTCCAAAACACAAGAACTAAGACGATAGCTAAAAGTCAACAGCCCGAAGTCAACAAGCGTTGTTAAAATTTACGACGATACCAGAGAAAGTAACATTCTAATCAACCAAGTTCGTTTCTGAATCTGAGTCTGATGAAGTAAGAAGTGGTGGCTCCTCGTCTAAAGAATACATAACTAACAACCGTCTAACTAAAAATGCAATCAAAGCAAATGCAAGTCAACAACCACAGCAAAGACAACGCAACGGTATATTCTAACCTATTCTAAATTAAACAACCAAACTACCAGTAAATGATAGAATCACAAGAAAAAAAAACCGTTAGAAGAAGTAAACAGAACAAGAAAATTGCTATAAGAAAATCGAGAAAAAGTCAACACTACACTCTAACCTATGTTCAAATTAAATAACCTACTGCTGAATGATAGTAATCACAATTAAAGAAAATAGCTAAAAGAAATATAGAGAATATGAAATTGATATAAGAAAAATCGAGCCCCACGTTGGGCGCCAAATTTGCTACAAACTTATAGGTCTTACGAACATTGCACCGTCAACTCACACTAGTCGGCGTTATTTATGATTCACAGCATGCGACATACAAAAATAAATAATGAAAATACCTAAATGGTATTAAATAAATTATTGTAATTACCTAAGTTAGACTAACAAGCAAAATTTTATGAAAGACTTTTATGACAACACAAGTGTAATTAAATAAGACTTACACACAATCCAGTACTTGCTCGAAGAAAACGCTTTCCTCGTTGAGTCGATCTGGAATATTTATGAACAGAGCAAATCGTGTCAGCACAATGACTCACTAAAGCAAAAAATTATTAATTAATGCTAAAAGAATTTAGATCAAATACTGTTGTACACATTAAATACAAGGTTGATATCGCAATCGATTGACGCATAAGGATTAGTATATCGGAGAAAATTTGTTGTCGAGACTTTGTTTTTAGTTTTAACGTAAGCCTTTCAAAATTATAATCTTCTCTAGAAGGTATTTAGTCGATATTAACCCCTCATCGGTCGAGAATACACCAAAACATGTGTACTAACACGTGTCGGGTCGTGCTAACAAATTAACAAGGAAATTACTAAAGAATTCTTAAAACTAATAGGAAAAGTTTAGCCTGTAATAAATAAGTTGATAGAAATGCGTTTTCGATTTATATCCTAATTGCTACATACGCAGATGATGTTAGAAAATTAAAATTTAAACATCACAAGCACGATTTTAAGTAGTTGACGGTTTAACGTCTTGACAGGAAAAGAAGTAAAACGAAACTCGTTAGAGGGCGTCAAAAGTAGAAATATAACTTTAATGTAATGAATATACAGGGTATTACATTATAAAATTTAAGCACGTAGCAACTTTCCGGTTTACAAAACTGCAACAACTTTTTCAACGCGGCGTAATCCGTTCTTAGAAAAATTTGCGGTTATACAAATATTTTTTAAACTTTATCCAACTCTGAAATTCGTTTTTGAGCAGCAACTAGAAGCACGGTTGTGGCTATTCTTTTCCATGGCATAAATTTGAACCTAGTTTAACTCCGAAAACCCGGTTTGAATTTCAGATAGGAACTTGAGTTACAGTCTAGGCCTGAGGGTTGTACCAAAAGCATCTTTTAGTAGTCGTGCGCGGTTCAATACTCTCGGGGTCTATCTGAGTTGCTTTACTCCTTAGAAGCATAAAACGTACAACTTATCCGATTCCAGTGTTTGTACTGGTGTATTATGTGAAAAAGTGGGGCCTGTACAAAGACTAGCGAGGTAGCAAAAAAATCTATTTTGTAGAATAGAGGAGACTGCTACGGTAATTTGTCAAACGTCAACCGGCAGCAACACGAGTATCCGAAGGAGGTAGAGAGCCCTACCGAAGACACCCGACTATTTGGTGCGCTATCTAATTGGTGCTAGCTTCTTAAGGACGTGGGAACTAGTTTAGGCACTAGTTAGACTTTGATCTATTTTGTCGTGCAAGATTAAAGACGCTTAATATACGGCCTCGATACACACTGCTACCCCTCATAATTGAACGTACAAAAACTGCAATTCAAGTGCTGAACTGGCTAGCAAAGATCGATCAGAAACAAAGAGGTGCCATTATAAGATTATAACACTAAACTACCAACTTTTTGTTAAAAGAATGAGTCGTAAAATCTTCGAAAGGGGAAGTACAAGATTCTGCACCTACCGTGTAATGAGAACCCAGGGTACGAGAACCAGGAATGTATTTTAAAGTATTTGAAAAATGAATTACTTGTTTTTTTCATATCTGTTACTATTTGTTACGTGTCTTTATTAATAAATTTTCTTGTTTCGTAATTAAATTAAAGTAGTACCGTACTGTAAACGGGTGTGATCTTAGTAGTGTCATTTTTCGCGACGGGTTTTACGGTTTATTTGTATGGTTATTGTTGATTTCGGTTTTATGCACAATGGTGTTTATTATAATAATCTCTTGCTATCTTTTATTTTCTAAAATAACAAATATAAGCTGATACATGTTTTTTTTATATTTTTATACTTATTTTCTACCTCACTTCTTAGTGAACCATTTAGATGGCTATTACTGCTACAGAATCGCTCGTATGGCGAATTTCAGCAAGTTGATTTAAGTTCAAAGCCTTCCTTTTATTGTCATTGTTACAAAAAGAGAAATGTTAAATTACAAGATTACGAAAATCATAAGCGCACCCGATAAATATGTGACACAAAAAAAGTTATAACATAAATAAGTACAAAATACAATACTTACGTTGTGTATTATCCAGTAGGGAATTAGCTAATTTCGTACCAGTATGAGCTAAAACGTAATATAAAATTTGACACAAAAACGTACATACGGTGTTATCACAAGTAAATCCTGTCTTTAATTTATACGATAATTGAAGTAAATGAATGCGCCGAGCTTCCTTCTGATTAAATTTGCACTTGTGCCGATATTTTTTCCGATAAAATGGTATTCAAACCCTATACTTCAGCGACGTGACGTCATAGAAACTTTTCAAAAAACACAGGTCTTGTTGGGCGTAGAGGTATGTGTGTTGCACAAAACAATACCAGAAGAAGAATGAAGTTGTGCTTTTAAACATTTGACAGTCGTCCACGAAAAGTGGGCGTGTCGAAAACAAATTTTAACCTATCAATTTTAAACATAACTTCTTTTTGCTCAATTTTAGATTTGACGCACAAAGTTGTTGAAACAATTCCTTTAGGTTATTCAATTTTGTTTTTCAAACAATTTTCTGACCACAATTACGTCATCCAGGTTGCTACAAGCTTATAGGTCTTACGAACCTTGCACAGCCAACTCACATAGTCGGAGATAGGGAAAGTTCAAGTGAATAATAAATAAGGGCGCCAGATCTTTTATAATTAACACTTCTGCCTCGATCAAGACAGACGGTCCAAGTTTGTAACGAAGTTTTAGGTTCGTAAAGTTGGAGGGAACGCAGAAAGAAACCAAATCGTTAACAATTGCACTTTAATTACTCTAGAACAGGGGTTTCCAACTTATAAATGACCGAGGGCCATTAGATTCATGAAGTAAATAAGGGACCGCATCCGCACAGGTATATATTTATATAGCTACTATTAAATATTGAAGAGCGGTAGTAGTTATTTTTTATAATATGGTTTTACTTATTATTTTTGAGCGAGCGGTGCTAATGAAAGCCGCAGGCCGCGCTAACGAAAGCCGCAGGCCGCATGCGGCCTACGGGCCGCGTGTTGGAAATCCTTGCTCTAGAAGAATAAGTAAATTAAAATTTGAATCAATAACAATTACAAGATAAGTGGATAGCATAACAATGAATAATTTTAGTCCGAGTACAAGTATATGTAGTTAGTAAAATATCAGAAGTATTTGCAACTCACACTACACTTAAAGCAAAAGTGTCACTATCAGAACATATAAAAAATCTTCGTAAATAAATTATATTAATAATAGTAATAATTGACAGTTGACGTAATCAGCATGCGATAGTAATTTACTTAAACTAATTGAGTAATAATAATGATAAGAAGCAAATCAATTCGAACTTTTCGACACGATTAGTAAATATTCATGAGTAGCAACGTAGCGACAACGAATAATTAACATCAAAAAATGACTTACCAAGATTTAGAAAACGTTTTCCTACTGGCTTCCTGTAATCAAACTTCCTGAAAATAATCGTGTCTACCTGGCGACTCACAAACTACAACAGGTAAAAGAAACATTTAAAAGAAAGTAATAGAACCGAAACTTATCGTGTGCAGTTACAATGTCTTTTCGTCTACGATGGTATTAATTTATTGCCTCCGAAGAGAAATTCAATCGTGTCCGGTACTTAGGCTCTTCCGAACAAAATGAATTTAATTAATGGTATTAATTGCCTCCGCATAGAAATTGTGCCCTTGTATCGCCGCGTTCTTAGGTCTACAGTTTCCGATTATAATTTTCCCTTGTAGATTTTAAAGTAAGACAAGAACACCCATACTTAGGAGGTAGCACATGGCGCTAACGAAAAGACATAAAAATTACCTTTAATCAAAAAAAGAATAAAAGCCACTTACCCTGCGTGGATTAAATTAGTTCATTAAGAACACTTTTATTAACCATCGTGTCACAACACGTGGATGTTTTATGAAAACGATCTGTAATTCACGCAGACATATGTTATACCGTAAACGATGTTAAAGTCAAAATGACAGTCCATCGTCTTCTCCATACGAAAAGACCAACGAGCCCGATAGATGGCGTTGAGAAATAGAAAAGTCATTTTTAAGTAAACCAATATACAGCGTAGTGCATTATTTAAATTTATGCACGTAACAAGGTAAACAAGCACGTCTTCCAAGACAGTCCTCGCAAGATGCTTTCCATAAAACGCTCGATCGTTTGAAGAGCATTACACAGATCAAAAACTATAGCGATTAGCTGTCACAAACAAATTTTGATTGTAAACGATTCTTGCGTTCCAAATCCACTTGCCAGTAGCCAACTTTGTAAATATAATTTGAACGGTTCTGACAAAGTATCTAAGGTATTACCAATTCTAGGTAAAGGGTTTTGGTCTTCTGTTTTAACAGTGCCACTGGATAGTCGTCTTCAGTATTTGAAAAGTTAATTACATGTTGTTTCTTTATATCTGTTACTATTTGTTACGTGTCTTTATTAATAACTTTTTCATTTCGTAATTTAATTAAAATTCTTAGTACTGTACTGTAAGCGAGTGTGGCTTTGGTGGTGTCATTTTATACGACGGCTCATTTGTGCAACCATTTCGCTTTTGACGTTTGCTATAAGACGATTGAACGTGATTTTTAAGTACTTTTTTTTATTTAATTTTACGTTGTCGTTTTACTACTACGTTTTTAACAGTAGAGATAGTTATTGAACAAAGTTTTTTGTTACTAAAGTATTTAGATTGCTGTTATTGCTACAGAAATGCTAATTTAAAATAATTTTAGCAAGTTAAATCATTATCTCATTGAGTCAATAGTAAGATATGCACGTCTTTCGAGTTTGTACCGTGTTGCTGTAACCGAAGTTGCCAACGTTTTGCCTACTTTAGTAAGGGGCTTCATCAGAGCGTGAGAAAAATGGAAAAGCTCAAACAAGCAACCAAAATCTAACAAAGAACTTAGGTAATCAACTTGTGAACCAACCCAGATTCTAAACTTGGGAGAAATCGGCGAAAGTGTACTTCCTCAATAGTTTAGAAGTTACAAGTGTGCAAAGTTGCACGAAAATGTTTTGCATTGCATCGGACTTTTTTGTAGTAAATTTTGTGCTCAATAAATTGTTTATGTGCAATTTTCATCTATATTGTACCGTTTTTGCAGCGTACAAGGCGGAATTTCGTGCGGATCTAATTCTGAAATTGTTATAATTAATTCTTATCACTGCTGAATGAAATTAAGACTTATTATATTTTTAAAACATAAATCTTAAGGAATATTTTGTTTAATAATAATAAACACTGCATCCGAAAAATACAGAAAATGAAGTGAAATTGGGCACCACCGCAAGTTCCTGCGGTTGCTGAACATCATTTTACTACTGGTCGCAATATAGATTTTGATAACGTTTTGGTGATTACAAAATCTCCATTCTTCTTCAATAAGAAAATCCGAGAGAACATAAGAATCATCAGACACCTCAATAATTTTAATCGTGATCATAGTTTTGAGCTATCTCCTCTTTGGTTGCATGTTATTACTCCTTTATCAAAAACACGCCTCCTTTTGACCGTAACCCAATCAGAGTTGAGTTTAGCTAGCTGTGACAATACTACTTTTTCATATACGGAGACTACCTTCTTGAGTCACTTCTTATAAGGTTTAGAATCTGAGTTGTTCACAAGCTGATTAGATTAGATTTTGGTTGCTTTTTGGAGTTCCTCGATTTCTTTTACGCCATGAGAAACCCCCCTTAGGAAAGTGGGCAACACGTTGGCAACTTCGATCCAAATCCGAAAAACGCTCTCATCTTAGTATAGACTCCGTCCGTAAAAGTCTTTTCTATTACATTGAAAGAGTATTTAAATAATTATTGCACCCATTAAATTCGATGCAATTAGTATTAGGTTAATGACCTCAAGAGTCGTTATTAATATTTTACCGTTAGTCAAACATAATTATTTAACCTTCAGCTTATATTGCGATTGAGTATATATCGTATACGTTCATAACTTTGACCAAACCGAGTAACCTTAGTAATTGTTTACTACGTATTCAAAACCAGTAGTGTTTATTTAAGTCGACGAATGCAAGCTTACACTCCTCATAATTGTTGAGAGCATTATACAAAAGTAGTTAATATTATTACTTGGTACACTAAAGGACTGTTAAATCTATGATCGAGTTTGTCTCTGCTTTACTGAACCTTGTCTATGTGAAGAATATACAATCAATTTGTTGTCTATTCAGCAGTGGGTCCGGACATTTGGCGCTTCCGAGCAAAGAATTCTACGCGTACGCTAGGAGTGGCTCCCGTTTTTTTAGTAGCATTTTTAAACACACCAACTCATCGACGTTTTAGCTAGTCGTGGTGGTGTGATTGTTATCGGCAGGGCCCGCTAGAAAAAGAATTGGTAACATGTTTCTTCTGTTTCTTGTTTTACCAAAAAGAAGCCAGAGTAGGTGTTGTATTAACCGAACGTTTCTTTTATTGATTGTGTGTTTTATCACATTAGTATTTTTCTTGGAACTATTTTTCAAAACAAACACATCTTGAAACTGCCATACCAACATTATAACTTTGCCCAGAGCATGTCTAACTGCTTTTTCTAACAAATCTTTTTTTTAAGCTCTCGTTTAGGGAAGCTTTTTTGTGTCTGCACGGGTTCTTTTACAGCACAGCAAAGTTTACGGTGGTTTTAGTGCTATGACTGTTTTGCTGTTTAAAACTTTAAAGCATTTTTTTATTGGTACGCCATCTATAGAATGTATTCTAAATTTGGGACAGGAATTAGTTTACATTTGTGCTACGGTTGACTATGATATCTTTCTTTAGTTATTTCTTCTTGAATTCTTTTGAGTAGTTGGTTGAGGATAAAAAAGTTGATCACCGATTTCGTTTCTTCATAATTTCCCAAACCTCCCGGCCAATTTTTTACCATTTTCCTTCCTTTACCAACTTTCCAAAGTTATCTGCCCGCAGTTTTTCTTCCAATTCTATTTTCATCTTATTCAAAACCACCCTCTCATCTTGGCCTTCCTCCCATTTGTCATGTTTCGAATCATTCACTTTTGCGTCGCACAACACGCATTCCTCTTTTTTCTATTTCTGTGAGATAGAAACCAAAATTCCCGTGACCAGTCAGAAATTAGATCACATAGTTGTTCAACCTTGTCGCTTTGGTCCGTGCCTCCACTTGCCAACCCTTGCCTTATCCGATCTTTCTTGTCATTCCCTCATCTTGCCCGCCGATGGACAATGTTAAAATCTCTCACTCTTATTCTTATACTGTTTTAATTGGCGATATCCCGGCTACCACTAGGATGGCATCCGCTAATCTGGGTCCCTAAATAGTAGCCTCATACAGAAGATCAAAGCGTATCACTCCTACATACATTCTTCTCCAAACGAAGCTTCGTCCTTCTACGAACGAACCAAACTCTTCACGAAGTTTTCTGCTTTTTTGCATACGCGTCTTACGTACTCAGTCATTATACCGTTCTGTCTAATCCACACGCCTAAGTACTTCAATGCCTTCTCACTTTTGATGTTTAAACATCATTTGTCGCTGTCCGATTAGGGCTACTACCTTGGTTTTATCCGTAGCCACACACAGACCGTGATTTTCCAACCAGCTCTTTTTTTTAGAATTCTCCTCTTCTGCACTTTTTTTTGCCAGATCTGCAAATACCTTCAAATGCCACCACTATGTCGTTTGCGTATCCCAACATCGTGACACCATCCGTCATCGCCAGTTCCGTTGTAGTACATGTTCAACAGAAGCGGTCCTAATACTGACCACTACGGAACCTTTGACGTGAGTTCTATTTTTTACCTGTTTTGACGTTTAGCCACCTCTTTCTGAAGCAATTTTTTACTATGTTTAGCAAGTATGCAGGTGCACCTTTTTCTTCCGTGGTCTTGACAAAGTCCGACCTGTCAAACGCGTGCTGAACGACCGAATTAGTCTTGGCTTAATTTATTCCACGTCTCCATCTACTTCCTTATTCATTCTCCTACTGTTGTTTCTAACAATTTTCTTAAGACGGTCTACATCTCGCGGCCCATCCGTTAAGTTTAGTAGATTTTGGAGCCAGCTCTAAACTCCCGGTGCTCTAGTATCTCCAAAGGAACCATTTCTAAAACATTTGTTGACGCATAGTGAGTAGAATTTTTGATCTTATCTCATCGGGTTTTGGGGTTTTTCCACTTTGCGTGCATCTTACTGCATTTTTTAGCTCTTTTCCCGTTGCCACCGATACCTTGTTAGTCGGCACCGTTCTCTGTTTGATTTTACCGTGCCTTGGAAACAGTTCAGTCGTCAGACCTACCTTTTCTTCTGCTTCCATACTCACTTTTACTTTCATATCAAACTTTCTTGTATCCATTTCTTTCTGAAGATCCGCTAATAGACCCTTTCAGTTCTGTTCTCTACTTTTTTTATTGTCTTTTTTAGTTCTGCTTCTTTGGCTTTGTACTTTTCCTGTTTTTCTTTCCAGGCTTTTTGTATTCAGCCCTATAGCCTTTTTTTTCTCCATTACCCTTGACATCCTTCATCTAGCTTTTGCGCATTCATTCCTTACTTTTGCTATGTTCACCGTCCATCAATTCTTTTCTTTGTTCCCTGATTTTCAAAGTACACAATTATGCTTGTCAGTTTTTTCGCTCCCAATTCATCTCCTCTCGTGTTCGCTCTTAACACTTTTAGCTTTTCTTCCAGCTTTTTTAGAATTTTCTCATTCGCTTTTTATCTGCTACTTTTATTCCTACGTTTACCGTCACTTTTTCTACTGTTATTCCATACCCAACATAAGTACCTGTGAGTACTTAGCTCTTCTTTTTGCATCACTTTCCCATTTATTAACCTCATTTATTCATCTTTCATTTACTAGAGTAACGTCGATTGCTGATTGCTGATTTTACTTTACAAAAGCTGGAGTACGTCCTCGGTCCAAGAACCCGGTTAGGTTCCGTAACTATAATTACTTCTGCTCTAGATTGCTCTAGAAGTTCTTCCCCCACAGTTCCTTAATCATTATTCTTCACTCTCCTTCCATTTACGTCTTTTATCTTCTTCGCCTTCTTTCTAAACTTCTTACACTTCATACTATCCGCCCTATGCCCATCTACACCACGCACATAACAATCAATCTTATTTTCACGCCTCGTGTGCCTTTTTTCTGTTTTCTTGTTTTCGTTACTTCTTCTGTGTCCGTATTCTTGGCACCTGAAACATTGTTTATATTCTGAACCTTGTCACCCCATTGTTAATTATTTTTGCAGCAAGAAATACCCCGCTATCTTCGTTGCTCTTATCTTTTTCACCTTACATCTTTTTTTGCTTGTCTCTCTCTCTCTCTCTCTCTCTCTCTCTCTCTCTCTCTCTCTCTCTCTCTCTCTCTCTCTCTCTCTTTCTCTTTTTCATTTATATAATTCTAAAGCCAATGTTTTCGTCATTTCCTTTCCCTACTATTTTATGTATCGCCTCTTCTATTTCTTCTTTTTTCACTGTATCGTCGACATCCACCACTTTTAGCACTACTTTTCTTTTACTCGCCATCTTTACGTCCTTCGTTTTCAAACATTCTTTTATACACTCTTTCATCTTATCATTGCCACCTCCCTACTTCTTACGCTTTTGACTTCCGTGACCTTTACTTTTATCTCTTCAACGTCAACCTCCTGTCTTAGTTTTTTGTTCGTGTCAGCGTAACTTCATCCATCCTTGATCTTTACGCACATTGTGTTGCGCCCCTGTTTCTTGCTTTCCTCCTCTTCATATATCGAGTTGTTAAAACCGCGCTCCTTACTAAGGTACTCCAACGCCTGGCTTTTACGTGCATCTCCTTAATTTGTTGAGTGCCCAAGATCCTAATCACTTGTTTCATCGCTTCCTTATTTACAATTACTACCTTACATTCTATTTACAATTTACAATTTTTTTTTTGAAATACATTTCATTATCCCTCCTCTTCTCTTAACTTTTTCCTCCTTCTCCATACTTCTTCCATCCACTCCGCTACATTTTTTTTTCGTCTACTTTCATAACCTCTTCTCTTAATTCACTGCATTTATTCTTCATGTGGTTGAGGTCCTCCGTCTCTTCTCCACATAGCCTGCACATTTTTTCTTCTTCTTTTTTCCAGTATTTGTTACCTAACTCCTCGTCCCCACATCTGAACCGTGCTATCATTTTTTTCTTTTTGTTGCTTTTATTCTCAATATCCTTTAAATATTCTGGCACCCCTTTACCCTTGATATTCTTATGATTTCTATTATATCTGCCCTCTTTTATCCTTGTCCATCTTTCTTGTCTTTACTCTTATTTTTGCTACTTGTACCTCCTCTCTCACAATATACCCCGGTGTATCTTTCTCCAATCCCAAAACCCATCTCCAGTATTTTTACTGTAGCCCCTCTACTTCCCCACTCTCTTTAACCCCATATTTCTGCCCCATACATCACCACCCCTTTTATTAACTTTTCAGACAACAACTTTCTTTTTTCTACATCCATCTCGAATATTCTTACCCCCACACCCCACATTTGTCTTATTAACCTGTTTCCTTTCCTCACTCTTTCCTTTATGTGTTCTTCCTTATTATCCTGCTTCATTCTGTAGCCCAGGTATGTAAATTCCTTCACTTGCTGCACTTTCTCATCCCTCCTTCCTCCTTCACTGCAATTTTCTCATCCTCCTTCCACTTCTCTATTTTTCTTTTCCTTCTTCCTTTTCTAAATACCATTATTTTTGTTTTCTCCGTGTTTACTTCCATTTCTTTTTTTTAATGTATTTTTCCAGCGTTTTTATAGTCTTTTTCATTTCCTTTTTCTCCTTAGCCACCAACACTATGTCATCCGCATACGCCAACGACCATATCTTTGCTTTCCCTACCACTATCCCTTCTGTTTGTTGTCCTCTCATTGTCTCATCCAGATCTCCCTTATATACTACGAATAGGCTTGGGCATCCCTGTCTCAACCCTCTCTTTGTAATGAATTTCTCGTTCTCTTTCCCATTCACTTTGACCCTGCTTCTCGTTTCTACGTAGATTGCCTCTATCCTTTCTATTAATATTTCATTGATTTTTTTCTCTTCATGTATTCCCACAGTTTTTTCCTGTTCACTTTGTCAAAAGCGGCTTTTAGATTTACGAATAGTGCCACCATTTTCCCTCTTTTTTTTCTAGCTAGTGCTTCAGTATATATATTTTGTCTATCACTCTTCTTCTTTTTCTGCTTCCCGCTTGTCCGTCTGGTACCAAACTTTTTTGCTCTACTTCCTTCTGTAGTCTTCCTTGTAGTAATGTGCTTAATAATGTTACCCCTCTGTAATTCTTGACTTCATTTCTTTTTCCTTATTTATGGATTGGGCATATTATTCCATCTCTCCATCTCTCCGGGAATCTTTCCTTTTTCCATATTTTGTTTAGTATTTCCGTTAGCTTTTTTGCTACATTTTCTTCCCCGTATACCCTTCTTCGTCTTGTATCCCATCTTTTCTTGTTGCCTTTCTTTTTTTATCTTCCTTATTGCCTCTATTACTTCGTCTTCATTAGTTTATCCCTATCTCCTTCTTCCCGTCTTACAACTGCGTCTTTTCTTTTTTGTTTTTTCTGATTTTATTCTTCTCCTCTCAGCAGGTTCCTAAAAGAAATCTCCCATTCTTTAATTTGTATTCCCTTTGTCGTCATGTTTTTTTTCCTTTCTTTCTTTAGGGACTTTCATACATCTTCTTCCGTTTTTATTCCTTTGTCCTGCTCCTCTTGTTTCTTTTTTGTTTTTTTCCTTCTTTCTCTCGCATGTTTTCTTGTATACTTTTACTGCTTTTTGTATTCTTCTTTTTCTTTCCTCCTTTTTTTCCACTGTCTTAATAGTTTCCTTGCATTTTTCTTTGCTTCCTTGCATTCTCTATCTCACCATTTCTTTCATCCTGTTTTCTCCCCTTTCCACTTTCTAAATCTGACTCTCTCTGTTGCTTTCTCCAGCATTTCTCTCATTTTCTCCATACTTTCTTGTAAACCCTTTCTTACCCATACTGTTTTCCCTATTCTCTCTTTATATCCTTGATACCCTCTTCTGTCCACCTTTTTTTTGTTATGTACTCCTCATCTTCTTCTCTTTCGCTTCTTTCCGCTGTCAATTCCAGTGGTTGGTGGTCTGACTCTATCTTTTCTCCCACTTTAAATGTCTTTACTTTTTCTCCAGCCTCTTCATTTGTCATTACAAAATCTATTATAGATTCTCCCTTTCCTCCTATGTACGCTTATTCCTCCTTTCCTTCTTCTTCTCTGTTCCCATTCATTATTTCTCACCCTTTTTCGTTGCACATTTCCAGCAGTTCTTCTCCCTCTTTATTTATCACTTTGTCCTTTGTTTGTCTCTTCCCCGTCCTTTTTCTTTTTTGTATTCCCCCCTCTACTCTTATTCTTGTGTTGAAGTCTCCTCCTACTATTATCAAACTCTCCTCCTTCTCTTCTATCATTTCTTCGATGTTTTTTCTTGTCTCTTTCATTCTACTGCTATAAATCGTCACTACTTTTATTTTTGTTTTTCCTTACGGTACGTTCTTTTCTACAACTTCGCTTTACTGTTGCACTTTTTCTTTCTTTTCCTGACTCATCCATTTTTTTCTTATTTCCGTTATTAAACTTATCGCTTTATAGATCTGTTCTATTATCTCGGTTTCTTTCTCTATCTTCATATTAAGCATTCCTACAATATCTGTTTTCTTATCTCTGTCTTTTTTCTGTTTCTCTTGTTACTCTGCTGCATTCTCTCTTAATGTAGCAGACTTCTGTGCCCTCTTTCCTTTTACATGCTCTCTCCTTTCTCGTTTAAATTTTCCTACACTCCTTGTTTTCCATCGTCTTTCTTTCTTAAATATAAATACTGTGCAAGATTTTTCTAGCGATTTTCCTACTCCATTTAGCCTAAAAAAACGTTCTATCGCCTTTTCCCTTACTATTCCACTGTTTATCTTTTCTCTTCTCTTCTCTTCTTCTTTCATCGTATGTTTCTTCTTTTTCTTTTGATACTTACGTGCTATATAGGAATATCTCATTGACTTCGGATTTATTTTTTTTCTAGGATGTTGTTTTACTTATCGGATTTAAAGTACTGTAGCAAGCTTTTCTTATTAGTACAGGATTTGGTTTACATTTGTGCTATAGTTGCCTATGATAACTTTTTCTTCTTTTGGGCGGTTGGTTCGGCATAGAAGACTCGATCGCCTGTTTCGTTGCTTCTACGGAAAGGAGAACAAATTAGACATTTACATCTTGCTTTATCCGTTTCCGTCTGTTTCTTTGCCTATCTTTCTCTTCTGTTTCAGTTCCGTTACGTGCGGTTTGATTTTTATTTTCATTGGTACACTTATGTAGTGTTTTGTTTTTGGACTTCGGGTTGTGACGTTGAGAATGCTGATTTTTCGTAGTCTGTTCGACTTTTAATCAGAACCTTTTTAAATCTTCAGAATCTGTTTGATGAGAAAAGTTTCACACCGTCAATTACTATATGTAAAAATGTTTGTATCATTACCAGGAGATATACAAAAAGAAACCGAGCTCAAGATTTAAACACCAACAAATAAATACAAATATTAAGAGATCTTGAGCAAAACAATTGATTTTGTGCTTGATGACCTATGGCAAGACTTAACTATATGATCACATAGTAAACTACATGGTCTAAATTAACAATGCTTTACACAACCAATATTGATATAAGATTATTTACTACCGATATGAACTAGATAAAATTTTTATCTAAAGTATTTATTTTACGAAATCACGTAAGTCATGACAGTATCAATCAATTTACAATGGTGACAACTTTAGCAATTGTGCTTTTATTAGTTTTTGAAATGAGTGACAGTGCAAGAATCCTAGGAGTAGTACCGTCACCTTCTTACAGTCATCAAGTAGTTTTTCAACCAATTTGGAAAGAACTGTCGTTGAGAGGACACCAAGTTGTGACTATAACAACGGATCCTATAAAAGATCCAAATTTGGTAAATCTAACAGAAATCGATTTAAAATCTATTTACGATATATGGAACAAAAACCTTGCCGAAATCACAAATGCAAACACGTTAAAATCATTTTTTCTAACGATTGGAACTATTTTTGACCTTGAAGAACATACGCTTTCTCATGACGATGTTCAAAATTTAATAAAAAACGAGACGGAATATTTTGATGTTGTTATAGTCGAGTATAGTGCATTGTCTATGATGGCTTTTGCAAAAAGATTTAAAGCTCCTCTCATTGTTGGTAATTCTGTAGATTCCTTTATAGACATTCATCATTTAATGGGCAACCCCGTTCATTCTATGTTGTATCCATTTTGTTTATTGCCAGTACATTACGATTTGGTATTTGTCGATCGTATACTTGTTACAATTTATAATTTAGTCTCTAAAGTCTTAATTTCACAAATCAACCTTGTGCGAAATAAACAAGTAAAAAAATATTTTGGAGAAGAATATCCATCAATATCGGAATTAGAGCAGAATATTAGTTTAGTGTTAAGCAACTCTGATCCAATTTTTCACAAAATTAAACCGTTATTGCCGACTATAGTAGAATTTGGAGGAGGAACTCACAGGGTCCCACCAAAACCGTTACAAACAGTAAGTGCCTGAATTCAAATCGCACTATAAACTTACGCTTATTGTAGGAACTGAAAAAGCTTTTGGACTTGGCCAAACATGGTTTTATTTATTTTAGTTTGGGTTCTAACGTTAAAAGTAAACATTTGACCAATCATACGCGTGATGTAATTAAGGAAACTTTTGCCGAGCTCTCTTATACTGTTCTTTGGAAGTTTGAGGACGATAATTTGCCAAATAAGCCCAGCAACGTAATTACCTCGAAATGGTTGCCGCAACAAGATATTTTTAGTAAGTCTATTAGTGTGTGTAACAATTTTTATTTATTTATTTCCCTTTTTTTCTTTTCTATGAACCAAAAATTAACGTATTTCTTACTTTATTACAATGACTTTGTTGACATATACATTTATTTTATTCGTTTCTATGTATGTAGCAGGGTTCGTACCTAAAATTCTGACAATTTTTGACGGTTTTGTAAATTGAAATTAGAAATATACTTACGTTTATTGTACTTTTAATTAAAACTCAATAAAAATAACTATTTTATTGGCACAAACTTTAAGAGCCCCGCGTTGGGCGCCATTGTTAAAAGGTGTTTTTAATAAAATAAATGAATCGAGTACCTTAAAACAATCATTTAGTACTTCCGCATTGTACTAATTCTATTTTACTATTTAAAAATATCTATAAACGTCTTCAGTGTACTTGTCACGTAGGGCTCGTACAGCTCCGTTACATTCTAAAATTTTGCATTGACTGTATATTATTAAAACAAATAAATAAAAATAAAAACTTGAAATTACTTTCACTTCCGTACACTGTTGAAATGCGTATATGAATACTCAAATCGTCTCAAATTTTACTTGCCGATGAGTAAAAAGTTCACTGAGTAGTGGTAACATCTAACCAAAAAACATTAAAATTGTTTTCATAGTTTAATCTTTGCACATCAGTAATCAGATAAGTATAATGTAGATAAAAATATATTCAAGGTCGTTCTACATCCGGTTGTTTTGGAAATGATGAATTTGTTCTTTTTAAATTAGAAGGCGGGCAAATTTCGTCTTGCTGCGCCAGCGACCATATGTTAAATTTGAAATTGAAATTTGTTAATAACGATTTATCAGTTTGTGGTCTTTAGTTTATCTTTCCCGGCTTCTGGTGCATACATAATTTTTACACAAGGTACATTTGGATTAGATTTTATTGTTTTTTGACCTACAATTTTTTTACTGATAGCGTCTAATATTTTGTTTAATTTTTGAACTGTTAGCCTGGGGCGTATGACAAGGTTACTAATCCTTTTTCTCGTATGGAGTTCTGCTAGTTCTTTTCCCAATTCCAAAAGGAACAATCGTTTTTTGTAGCGACACCTTGATTTCCAATCTGGGCGCAGATGTCTCTATAAAAAAAGTGGTTACTGCAACAACGTCGATAAAATTTGTAAAGAGGACAGCTGACCATCTTTTTGATTGTCTATTCCCACCATCTTATCCAGTGTATCAAGCGCACTCTTAGTCATATTATAGTGAGATACGATCTCCGGTTTCTTGTGCTCTTCTTTCGAAACGATACCATCGCGATGTTTAGATGACGCTTCCGTTTTTCTTTGGAACATACAATACCATGGTAACCTTTGGTTGATACGCAAAAAATAGAAGAATGCACAGGTCATTGCCGTTGTGGCAAGAAATCGGCTGGTATGAAGGCTTTATTCTTCTACAGTGTTCCACACACAGTAAGTTTGCGGTCTAGTAACTCTTCAGCCAACTTCAAAAAGTAAAAAGTTTGTCGTGACCCCGTATCTAGAACCCAAACACAAAACTATATCTAGTACCACCCTCTTGTCTTGGTTTCGTTCTGGTACATTTCCCAAGTAGATTGTCAAGTTTGTGCAGTAAGAAGTCAAAATTTTTATACCGTACCTGGCAGGTTTGCTCTTCATGTAGACTTTGAAACGACATCTACCACAAAACGGCACCAGTTGTTTGTCTACTGCCAACTGCGTTCCTGGGTTGTAATACATTTCACAGTTTTTTAGCAAGATCTCAGCTACACCTCGTATAGGTGCTAATTTGTCCGTTGTTCTTCTTGTTAGCCTTGTGTGTCACAACGCCAGTAGCGCACTACCTTGCAGTGAGGTACTAATAATTTTTGTTAAAGTACGAAATCTGAAAATTTATTACTAAAGACGCGTAACAATGTGTCTGCAGATTTCTGTTATTTATTTGTGCTTTGGCAAGTTTTGCAAAATCTATTAGAAGCGTTTTGTCGCTGTTGACAGGAAACACTGCATCTGCGACAACATTCTCTTTGCCCGAGATGTGACAAATATCGGTCGAAAATTGCAATATAAAATCTAAATAGCGAAACAGTCGTGTCAAACGCAAGAAAGCGGATGCAAAAAACTAGAGAACCTGACGTAGTTTGTATAGAGTGCTTTATCAAATGCTTTATTCCTTCAGCAAAATAACGGTAATAGCCAATAGTAAAATGGTTACGATCTAGAATTTCTGTTGTTAAAAAACTTGTCGAAGCATTTCCGTTAACATTTTGAATAATTCTGAGCCGCCTATCACGTGAAGCTCTTGATTACATCTGGTTTTTAATTTTGTCAACAAAGTCAAACATTAACAAATACATACAGTCGCAATAATTATACGCAATTAAGTTTTTAACAACGAAACGTTTGTTTAAATTATTATAAACAACGTAAAACTTACCCCTAGACTACTTAGATAATATACTCCTGACAATTTTGTCGATTTAAAATATGAGCAATTACTAAGGTTACTCGATAGGTTCATGCCATGAACGTAAACAGTAATACTCAAATTCGATGTAAGCTGAAGGCTAAATAATCATACTCGACTGAAAGTAAATGATTGATTAAATCAAAATTTAGTATAAGTAACAAAGCAGAAGGCTTCGTATAGAAAAATGTAGATAAATAAATAACACCATTGCAAAATTAATAGAATTAACAAAGCCGAAGACGTAAAGTAAGTAAATAACGTAAACAAAGAAACTATACATTTATCGACAGTTGATTAAAACAGTAATTTTTTTTTGAATATAGCCCCTGAAATTATCAACCCAACTGTAATTGTACCGTGGTTTAATTTAGATGTCACTATTAATGGTTTCACTTTTCGCGAGGGAAAGATTTCGAGCCTCCGGTCCGTCAACTTGCCGAAATGACTTCAAATTAGCGAAATCAATAAATTGAGGTAGTTGCTAGCAGTTTAGTAGCAAAAAAAACGATCTAAACTTTTTAGTTAATGAATTTTTATTTGAAACGGCTTTTAATCGCTAAAAACGTAATAGTGAAACGACGACGAATAATTAAATAAAATAAAAGTACTTACAATTGAAACGTCAAAGTACTAAACGTTTTTGTTAAAATACAAAAAGTAAAAATTTATTACTAAAGACACGTAACAATTTGTGCAACGGCGAGTTCTGCAAAATCTATTGCCATCAATCACGTCGGGTTCTTAATTACATCTGGTTTTGTTATTTTGAGTACTTATCGCGTTGGATTTTTGATCACGTCGGATTCTTGATCACGTAGTGGTCTCCATTACAGCGGCGTATGTCACTTTGACAACATGAGTCTATTTGCGTATTTAACGTATTTGTAAAACTACTTGTAAATGGAATGTGCATTTATGCACATGATACTTCATTAAATTAAAAACAAATACAAAATGATTAGAAAATTAAGTCGCCACAAGACTCTTCAATGACAAATTTTGTTTATAGCTGTCGTTATCTTAAGCGTTTTGTGAATCGTGCTGTTTGGGTAATTGTGCGTGGCTGTATTGTTGCACTACATGATTTAGTTAGTGGCGAATTGTGCACGACATGTCGGAAATTCTCTGCGGTGAATGCAAATTAAGACGATCGATGGAGAGTTGTTTTTTGGTGTCGAAGTTGACAATGAAAGTTTCTATTTCACGTTGAGCTGCAGAACACGGACCTTCAAAATGTCGGTATTGGTTTCGGTGTTTCGATGACGTAACGTTCGTGCCAAATCTATCGATGCATGTAAGGCATTAGCGTTTGCCGTCAGAAATGTAAAGTGGTTCTACGATTTCTAAGTTCAAAAAAGCAGTTGGAAAAGATTATAAGCGACTTTCGGCTTAGACCGCGTCGTAGTAAAAAAACACCCAGATTTAGGCTTGGTCATAGTCTCTTGTTGAGAGCCAAAACAAGAAGTAGAAATTGGCCTTTGCCGTATTGTCGTTCGTGAACCCAAACAAACTGACGTTTCGCAAGACATTGCAGCTTGCATCTCGTATTTCTGAATGTGCCAAACCGTGATTGGCATCAAAAACTTGTCAGCAATAAATCTTTGCAACGAAAGCGCGAGCATTTAAAGTTGAGAAATTGCACTAAACGATTATGTTCATGTTCAGAAATATTACTTGCCTAAGCTGTAGTGATTTTTCGAGACATTGTGTTACATAATTAAAGCTTTGACGTATAGTAGGCGGTAGCTCAACGCGTCGTCGAGAGTGAGTCGTGGTTGGTCCTCGGTATGCTACTTATAACAGAATTAAAAAAGCGCCAAAACGGTAGAAATTTCTACTACAAATCCCGTTTACATCTGTCAAAAACTGAAGGTAAACAAATCGAAAAACACAATTCTCACAACAAATAAATTTATTTCAACGAAAGAAGTTAAAAACGTGTAGAATTAAGCAAATAGATAACAATTAAGGGTTCGTCAATAAATAACACAGTTAATAATAATGATGCAAGCCCTTTAGATTAGGCAACACTTTGTAAATTACTTAGTCGGGATAGCAAGCGTAATATACTTACACCTTCAGTTGTGCGTGCATACGACTGACTTAGAGCAAAAAAAATTATATATAAGAAACAAAGTATTTACAATTATGCATTTTCAAATATGCGATTAGCTAATAGCACATTCTCCTAAAATGTTTGTAAATTATACTGTTACATATATACACAGTTACCACAAATAAATTGCCACATTTATACGATAGATTAAAAAACCCAAGTGCGCTAAGCTTTTCAAAGCGGTGGTTTCAATATCCCCATCTAACATAAGTTGTCAGAATATACATTTGGGACAGTTTTCAACAACTCATGCGTGATTTATTAGTTCGTGATAGGAATTTTCTAAGGTAACAGAATCTGTGTAAGTATCCAAAGTTGCTACGATAACACAAAAAAATCAAATCGCGTTGTAAAATAAAAATGCATTCTTACCCCAGCTAATATCTCACAACAACCACATTCAAAACCGCAATTTATTTAGCCAAAATCAGTTTAGATGATTTAAGATACTTATGATGTGGAAACCCCTAGGCATGACATTAACACACACGTGTAATTTTATTAACGTGCAAAACGGAAGTGTTCTCCTTGGCCATCGGTTTGTAAAATGACGTATTATAGGCAAAATTCCTAAAGTACGAAAACCACACCAAAATGTTTTTAACATATCAATTGATACGTTTGTAGATTCTCGTTGTGTATTTGTGCTTTTGACAAAATCGATTAGGTGCGCATTGTAACGAATTTTAAAACTAATCACTCGAAAAATAATGTTCGCGGATAACTTTTGTTTATCTAAAACTGATACATGTTTACATTAAAGGCACGTACGCTTGAACTCCGTTATATTTATCTCTATCACACGTGTTAATTACTTATTTATTTAAACGGTCTTTTTAATACTTCCGACTTCAAAAAACTGACCTATAATTTATTTAACCCGTTTTAAATATAATTCTATCATCCCGAGAATTTTCTACATTCTTCGGCAAACTCTCTGGAAATTGACAATAAGTTAACGTTCTCGAAATTGACAATAACTTCGCGAACGTTTCATTGTCCCCTTCTCAAGAGTGTTCTGTCCCAGAGTCGTGAATTGCGGCAGTTTTCTGCATTTTGGCAACTTCTTTGAACATAAAGTAGCAGTCAATGGACTTTTTCTGACCCAATACTCTACTTGGTTTGTAACTTCATACCAACACTTCAAAATAGTTCAAACTGTCTTCCAATTCAGTTGATCTAAGCCACAATCAAGCTTTGACACTGCCAATTTCTTAATATTGTAGAACTTCATTTCTTTCTTGAGATTTCATAATATTCGCCACAGATTATCGTATAACGACTTTGTACGTGAGTAGTTCTTGGTGATCAGATAGAAAACGAAGGGTAGTTTACCACGTACTTTTAAGACTTTTCCGACAGCTGGTTGTTGTCTTCGTAGTTCTTTTGGCCGTCCAAACCTCTTTTTTAATACGCCTGCAACTCCTCTGGACATGTCAAGATCCTCGCTCACGCAATGTGCGATGGTGTAATTTTTTCGTGTTTGGAACAGGACTTGTTATTCCTCGGTTGTAACTCTGAACCTAGCTTTTCCAGAACCTCCGTATATGCTCATAAACTTATTGAAGTTCATTCCTTGGACTTGATTTCTGGTTCTGCTAGTTATTACTCGAACCTAAACTTGCGTAATGTAGTTATCGCCAGCAAACGGGGTTAGACGTTCGATGTGAACCACTTTTGGCTTGCCTTTGAGTGGTTTTAGGATGCCATATATGACGTCATTAATACGCTGCACAACTTCAGAAGGGCCCTCCCGTTTCCTCTGCAGCTTTGGCGGCTAACCGCCTCTTCTTTGGGTATTATACAACCAGACCATTTTGCCAGGTCTGTGCTTTGATGTCATATCTGGTCTTCATTTTGTCGCTGGCAATTTGTGTGTTTTTACGGACTGCATCATGCTTCGTCTAGTCTCTTAGTCTGTTTGATGGCGTACTCTTCTCCACCAATTTCTTGTTCCAGTCTTCGTCCAAATTGGAGTTCGCATGGCATGCCATTAGATTGGGAATAGAGAAGCGTCGTTCCAGTTTTCTTAATTTCCAACAGTCGGCAAACTTTTTGAAACAGCTCAGACTTACATTTGCGGCCTTGGTCGGAGTGTAATTCCAACGGAACTTCAAACCGGCAGAAAAACACTTTCACTAATACGTCTGCGACTGTAGTTGCTTCTTGGTTGGGTATGGCGTAAGCCTCTGCCCATTTTGTGAAATAATCCATCGCCACCAAAATGTAGTTGTTTCTCGAACGACTCTGCTATGTCAATGCTTGCTATCTCTAAAGAGCTTCCCACGTTATACTGGTTTATTAGAACTTTGTGGTTTTTTCACTTACGGTACCATTTTATGACGTCTTCTTTGCAGTTTACCCAGTAAAATCTTTCTCGAATTTTCTCAAATGTATTTTTTACGCCAAAGTGTTTTTTTGGTGTACCATCGTGGAGATGCTTCAACACTTGTGACACTCGGCTCTTTGGCACTACCAACTGTAGTTTGTTTTTCGTGCCCTCGACACTCTCTAAGGATTGCTTAAAAAGATCGACTACTCTCAAAAAGTCTCATTGCGCTCAGTACGCTTTGATGTTTCTGCCGATCGCATTCACTTCTTCCCAGTTTGGTCGTTGGCCGTTTTTTTTCTAGTTCCGGAGTAGTCTTATTTCGGGATCGTTTTCTTGTTCGCTACGCATCTGCTCAGCTTCTCAGCCGTCATTGCGACGCTTACTCCGGATCGGTACTGCTTTGCTAAAATAGAAAGCTACTAAACGGTACGGTTTTCGGGCGCCAGATTTGTTTACTCTCTTGTTCGACGGTAGTTTCCGGGTAACTGCAGTGAAGACACGGTTGTCTAGGGCTCCAAACGGACGTAAAAGCGGAGCAAGGCGACGGAAATAAAATACACAATAAGTAAATTAAAATAACTTTATTTATTCTCACAATAAACAGTTAATGGGCAAGAGATTCGACGAGAACGGAAGCGGCGGCCACAACCAAGCAAGTCTAAGGTGATCTATAAACTAATGGTTCGGTTAATAACAGCAAAACGGTTTACCCTAAAATTCAGCTGGTGCACAGGAACCCCGGAATCCTCTTTGGTGTGAGCTCCAACTGGAACTGCCGTTCCTGCGTCGGGGTTCCGGTTTTATAGCGGACGTTCAGAAGAGGGAGAACGCGATGACTTTTTCTTGTCCATTTTGCACCTGTGAAAGGACCGCGTTTATGGCCAAATTGATTGCGTCGGTATTTAAATCAAATTTTCTTTCTTCTCTTGGATAACTTAAAATCGGCGAAGTGACTAGGGCTTGTTTTAGTTGACGGAAAGCGTTTTTGCAGTTTTCATTCCATCTAAATTCTGCTCTTTCTTTGGCCAATTTCGTCAAAGATTTGGCAATATTGGCAAATCCGGGTACAAATCGTCTATAATAGGTGCACAACCAAAAAAACCTCGGACCTAATGTTTGTACATTGGTCTTGGCTATGCTTGCACTGCACGAATTTTGTCTGAGTCAGCCTGTACTCCATCTCTAGATACGAAGTGGCCAAGGTATAGCACTTCCTTCCTAAATACCTGGCACGTCTTTGGGTTAACTTTTAGATTTCCCTTGCGTATTCGCTAGAATACTTTTTTTTCTTCTTCTCCTTTTTTCAAACGACCTTACAACCACGATCACGTCGTCTAGGTAAACCAAGCAATCTTCCAAGACAGTCCGCGCAAGATGGTTTCCATCAAACACTCGAACGTTGCAGGAGCGTTAAACAAGCCAATGGAAATTACTGTGAACTGCCATAAATCAGTTCCAATCGTAAAAGCCGTTTTTTTACTATCTTTGAGTTCCAATTCTACCTGCCAGTAAGCACTCTTTAAATCCAAGGTAGAAAACTACTAGGATTCTGATAGGATGTCTAACGTATCGTCAATTCTTGGTAAAGGGTAGCTGTTAAATTGTCTGTAGTCTACGCAAAAACTCGTTAAACCATCTTTCTTCTTTACGAGTATCACAAGGGACGCCCATGAACTATTTGAAGGTGCAATAACACCTTCTTTTTCTATATCCATATTTATTGGTTCGGCTTCTTCTCTTTTCGCCAAAGAAAGTCGCCGTGGGTGTTGTCGTATCGGCCGAGCGCATCCGTAGTTTAACTTTAGTCAGCTGGTCTTGGATTAGGTTTTGGCATTTAGAAGTAAGAATGTCCAATAGCTGTTGTGAGCACTTCTTCGGCGACGTATCTTCATTAAAATTCAAGCATCTTACAATTTGAGATACTAGTGTGCATCGGCCTACTACGGTCTTTTTTTTGTTATTGGATTTGAGTTGACATCCAAGATTCTTACTGGCAACGTGTTTTCAGTTGTACTAATATTCTTCCAACCAGTAATCTCTTTTCCATCAAGTCGCCCTTCATTGGTTCAGTAGCGCAAATGTAGGTTTCCCGGAGACTTTCATTCAAGCCTGCCTTTACCACATTTTTAGTTTCAGGCAGAGTCGCGTCTTTACTCAATAAGACTCGCACGGTTGCCTACTCTGACTAATGAAACGGAATTTTTTTGCTGTCGACGTTCAGGTCATCGTTCTTCATATCCAAATGGAACCCATACCTCTTTATAACGTCCATTACCAGGATTGCTTCTTCTCTTATATAAATAAGTAACTGAACATTTCTTTCATTTATCTTGCCATCGAGATAAATAGTGTACAATTGCTTCATAGAAGATGCTATTTGAATGATAATCTCCAGAACATGACTAGATGAGATTAAATGTTGTCTCTTTTAGTCAACTCGTTCCAAACTTTTGACCGCTCTTCTTGTTTTCTTTTTAGGTTTAATACGATGTTGTCGTACGTGACTTGTTTTACTGCAGTTTAAAGTCGTCACTCCTCTTTCCCGAACTATTTGTCGCGTTATTTCCTTGACGTTTTCCAGTGTCTGCGCGGGTACTTATTATAGGTACTTATATATATACTAACTTATTTATAACGAAATATTTACATTTACACTAATTTATATATTACAATCACTTGAAATAATGTCTGCAGATAACTTCTGTTTATCTAACACTGATACTTGTTTACATTAAAGGCACGTACGTTTATACTCCGTTACTCTAACACACGCGTTAATTACTTATTTATTTAAACGGTCTTATTACCACTTCCCGCAGCTGCAGTGGGATTGGTAACTTGAAAACTAGTACCTTGATTCCTCTTGGAATCGGTAGCAACAATAATGCTTTAGCACAGTCGAAGAAGGAACTTAGGTAGCAATTAAATAACGCAGCCAAGTTCAAGACAACTTGTTCTATTTAAAATAATATAAAAAAACATAACAACAGTTACGTACAATAGAAATAACTCAGCAAATAACTTATCTATAGGCGCCAGTTAATTTATTCGAGCCCTGAATAGATTCTGGAAAAATTAACAAAATCCGAAGATTCAAGAAGTAAAACTAAACATATCATAAGTAACATCCTAATTACATTTAGAGCTAGCAAAATCTACATGAAAATAAAACCGAAGCAAAGTTTAGAATTATGGAAATTAAGTTTCCTTGTTATCGAACAACGTGAGACAAATTACGCGTAATAACACACAGGTTTTTTTTTTGTTAAGCAAACGTAAAATCAAATTAATGTATGATTAACTTTGACCTAGTCTAAAGTGAACTGGCCCAACATATGAAAATAAAAGCAAAACATCTGCATAAAATAACTAAAATAAAAGCTACTATCTTACAGCCCTGTTTTGGAAATAATGTTACTAATCTTCGGTGTCGACAGAATGGATCTTCCGCTAGAGCTCTAGACAAGTTCGTGGACCGTACGTATATTCAGAAAAAAAAATCTACAACATAGGCATAAAATAGCACATCACTTCGCATTCCATGTAGGTCAATAGTTAATTATAAGTACCAAAAAGAAAGAAAATGAACGTTTACATACAATTTGATATTACTTGTACTTAATCCCTTTTACGTAAAATAAATTAGTTGGAACGCAGCCACATCTTCATAATAAAAATAAGTAATCTTCGGCAATTTTTGGTTAAGAAAATTTTATTCGTGTTTTACTGGCTTGTCAACACCCGCGCACGCCATCTAGCGTAGCATTCTACAATGCCCTTGGAAATGTGCGTCAGTCTATTAACCTTCCGAGCACAAAGATAAAATTAGAAGAAAACCAAAAAAAAGCTAATTTTTGTGCATTTTGTTAGTTAAATGCAAACGAAATTTGCCACACGAGCGTCTTAACTACACTCGTCCTGTACGGATAGCAACGGAAAAATTGTCCAAAAGCGCGCCACATTTTTAGTTAGCTCAAACCCGCGTGGCACTGAAGCCGCACTTTGTAACAAACTGACCTATGAATCCTTTAACCCGTTTTTATACATTTTTGTTATCTTTCCGAGAATTTTTTACATTTTTCGGTAAACGTTCAGAAAGTTAACAATAAGTTTGTGAACGTTCTCAAAGTTGAGAATAACTTCGTGCACGTTTCAGTATTGATGCTGTTGACACGATGCAGAGCTTCTGCGGCAACGTTTTTTTTTACCTGAGATGTGACAAATATATCAAAAAACTTTGTGTATTGCGATATAATTGCAAAAAATATGCGTCCGCAGAATGCAAATGGAATGTGCATTTATGCATATGCTGCTTAATTAAATCAAAAACCAATTACGAAATTAGAAAATTAGGTCACCACAGAATGTTTGTTTCCTTGCTTTAGAATTTTGTGTGCCTTTTTATTATTTTTTCAATTGGTTTCTTTTATACATTTTAGATAAATCATATTTTTAATCTTTTTTTTTGATTCTGGTTTAGAAGCTAAAATTTACACGTTAAAAACGACATCATCACGTACTTAAGATTACAGCTACGTACATATCATTGATTGATGATTAAATAAATTCAATTTTATAAAACTCATAGTTATTGTCCAAATTCTAAAATTATATTTTCCATAACTCAGTTAGTCTTAGACAAAGAAAAAACATCAAATATTGACGTAAACTATTTACCGTAAGTGTTATTGGATTTTATTTAACCTTAATTACTGTACGCAAACAGCGGAAATAATTATCATCGATTAGATTGCATTATCATATACTTATATATATAGATATAGAATCATTGTGTCCGAAGTATTGTTTCGCGATGGATCTAAAGACTGTAGTAGTTGCGTTTGTAATATTCAGTAAATTTAGTGACAGTGCAAGAATCTTAGGTGTAGTGCCAACTCCTTCCTACAGTCATCAGGTAGCGTTTCGACCAATTTGGAAAGAATTATCGTCGAGAGGACACCAAGTTGTGACTATAACGACGGATCCCATAAAAGATCGAAATTTAGTGAATCTAACAGAAATTGATCTAAATTCTGCCTACGATGTGTGGAATGAGAATATTGTCAATATGACGACTACAAACGCGTTGAGATCTCTTTTTGTTATGGTAGAAACGATTCTTAAAGTCAGTGAACATATTCTTGGTCATCGCGATGTACAAAAATTAATAAAGAACGAGACTGAATATTTTGACGTTGTTATAGTCGAGTACACTTTCTTGTCAATTCTTGCTTTTGCTGAAAGATTTAAAGCACATCTGATAGTGGGTAGCTCTGTAGATGGCTTTATAGAGCTTCACCACTTAATGGGAAATCCGATTCATTTCATGTTGCATCCGAATTGTGTTTTGCCGGTGCAGTACGATTTGTTGTTTAGTGATCGTATACTGGTTGCGATGTATCATATATTTTTTAAAATAATGAGCATGGGATCTATCCTTATAGAAAACGACAGAGTTAAAAGATACTTTGGAAACGATTATCCATCAGTCACAGAATACATGCAAAATATTAGTTTAGTGTTGAGCAATTCCGATCCAATTTTTCATAAAGTCAAGCCGATGTTGCCGACCATAGTTGAATTTGGTGGTGGTACTCATAGAGTCGCGCCAAAACCGTTACCAGAAGTAAGTAATTTTAGAAAATGTACATCACCGATTAGCGCTTATTGTAGGAGTTGAAGAAAATATTAGATTCGGCTGAAAATGGATTTATCTATTTCAGCTTGGGTTCGAACGTTAAAAGTAAATTTTTATCAGAACACACGCGAGGTGTTATTATGAAAACGTTTGCGAAACTACCTTACACAATTCTGTGGAAGTTCGAAGACGATGATTTAACGAATAAACCTGGAAATGTGATCACTTCAAAGTGGTTTCCACAGCAAGATGTCTTTAGTAAGTTTTTTAATTTTTATTGTTGCGAACTTATACTTATAAATATCACTAATTTTACTGAAATTAAAACACAACACAATACACTAATAGTAATAATAAAAACAATTGATTTACTACTGTAGTTGTAGATTTAAAACATTGTCCGCAAATAAGATAGCTTTAATCAGTTTTATTAATCTCAAGGGCATACGCGTAAAAACACTGAATATGCACTCTAACTCCAGTAAATTTTTTGCAATTATTTACCTTATTTAAAAAATATTTTGTTGATTTCTTAAACCGTTTCACTGTCTCCTTCTTAAGACTGTTCTCACTCAAAACAAAAAGCTAGACGCGACACCGATAAAAAATTTAATGGCAATTCCGCATAAAAGTATTAGTCTTTTTCTTGGCTCGATCTTTTCCTTAGATAATAAGTAAAGACCAACACTTGCACGTCTGTTCCTTAAAGGACGACTTCTAACACATTCCAAACTGTCCTTCGAAGTTTTGTTAAGCTGTCTAAAATCTGAGCAAAACCTTGTTGATCCATTCTTTTTCTTTACCAGAGTTTATTTTTCAATATTTATTATTTTTTACACTTCTTATCGTTTTGCCAAAAGAAGTCGGCGTATTTGTTGTCATATCGGCCAAGCGTCTTCGGTATTAATTTTGTATTTCACTACGTCAGTTCTTCTTTAGAAACCACTCTACTTCGCATACATATTTTGATAATGCTGAAGCATCATTTTAACTTTGGTCAGCTGGTTATAGCTGAGATTTTGACACTGTGTATGTAGTATGTTGTTACATGCAAAAGAAAAATGAAACTTGTCTGAAAGAAATTCTCGTTACTTAAGGTACTTCGTACGACATCCTACCTCTCTTAAAAACCAAAATTACTTATACTTATAAACTTAGTGCACTACCGCTACCATTAAAAACTGTGACATAAACCATTGTGAAAGAAAACAGTACAACAAAGACGTGAAAAGAAGATGCAAACAGATTTGATTAACACGCAAAAACAGTGTTCAAAGACTGCCTTTCTTGTGGCAAGAAATGCAACGTTAACAAAACAGAAATATCGGAACCAAAATATTCAATTACACACATAAAGATTAACTTGTTAAAACCGAATAATGAAACTGTCTATCGGAAGTAATAATTTATAAGGTCGACTCCAAATGTAATATAATAAAACTCAACCTAATAGACATAAATGCAAATGCACTAAGAACTTATTTAATTCAATAAACTTTTTAACAAACTTAAGACAAAGCGAAATATTAAATTACTACATATCATAAAACATAACAAATTGGAATTTACTAAGACAAAGAAAATGCCAGATCAACGTAAATGCAGAATACGGATGTATATGCAGTGTAAAATCTTGAATTAATTGAATAACAAATCCACTTTCCAATTTGAAATGACGAATTTAAAAAGGTGAATTAACTTTCCTAAATTAACGTGAAATTCAAACGATCTACAGGTAAACTAAACGATCATAACCATACTAACATTAGAATGTTTTCCGGGTTTGGACCGTGTCATAGTTGCAACCGAAGCTGCCAACGTTTTGCCCACTTTCGTATGGGGCTTCATCAGGGCGTCAGATAAATCGTAAAATTCAAACAAGCAATCGAAATCTAACTAAGAACTTCTCAAAAGTTAGGTTAGCCACTTGTAAAACAAGCCATAACCTAAGCTCTGAAAAAGTAAGAAAGAAAACGATAACCTTTTTTTTTGTTAGATTTTCGTTTGCTTTTTCAGGTTATCGTTTTCTTTCTTCTTCTTATAACATATCCGTACCATAGTAGGTATTTTTCTTTAATTTCTTCTTATATCGGTGTTTGTTTTATTTGTTTCTTTATGGTTTGTTTGTTGTCTCGTCTTTTTTATGTATTGAAATTATTACATTTGTTTCCCAGTTTTTGGGAATTTTCTTTGATTTTCACGTTTCTTTTAATATTCCATGTAGCCATTCTGTTCTATCTTCCTTTAGATATGTAAGCATTTATGGTACTATTTCGTCTTCTCCACTTGCTTTTCCTATTATAATCTTCATGTTATACGTTTAATTTTCTTCTGAGTACAACCCTTTCGAGACTTCCTGTATTTCTATTATTTCCACTTTGAGTTCCTGCTGCTTATTTTTTATTACTTTAATTTCTTCGTTTTTAGTTCCTCTTAGCCTTTTCACTATTGTCCAAAAGTTTCTTGTGTCCATCTTGTGTTTGTCATTTGTTTTTTGTTCAAACTCTGTCTTCTTTTTGCTTTTTGATTTCTTGTTTTACCTTGCTCTTTTTTCTTTATATTTTTCTTTATCTTCTTTGTATTACGTTTGGATAAATTTTGTCCAAACCTGTTTCTTTTCTTTTGTTATTTCTCTTACCTCTTTAGTCTACCATCTTATTTTTTTAGGTTTTTGTTAATGTTTTTTTTTCATATACCTCTTTCGCTATCTTTAGAGTAACTTTTTTAAACTTTTTTTTATTTTGTTTCCAGATTTTCTACCTTTTTTTTTCTTTAATAGTTTGCGAAATTGCATATTTGTCTTATCTTGGTATTCTTCTTATCTTTCCTGTTTTTTTAGTTCGAATAAAGCTATTCTGCTGTATGTTATTTCTTAGCTCTTATTTACTATTACTTCTAGTTTTGCTACTACTACTAGTCTATGGTTTGAACTTATTTCCGCCTATTTTTTTGTTTTTATGTTCTGTACTTTCTTTCTTAGTGTTTGCGTGAATACTATATAATCTATCAAGCTTTTTGCGTTACGTTCTTCTGCCACGAAAGTGCACTTATCTTCAATTTTTTGTTCCCTTGGTGTGTTTTCTATTAACATTTCTTTGTCAGAACTTGATCATTTTCTTTTCGTTACGGTATACTGTTTGCTCTTCATATTTTCCCATGCCTCTATTTTATTCGTTTCCTACTCTTGCATTTCATTATTATTGCTTCATCTAGTATTTCTTAAAAATGGTTGTAGAATTCTTCTATTTCTTTTTCTGGTGTACCTTTTATCGGTCCTTATATTTGTATAATGCATTTTCCGTTGGAGTTTTATTGCTACTAGTATTATTCTTGTGTGTACGGTTTTCTATGTTATATTTCGTTTGTTTAGTTTCTTTATTATTATTATTCTCACCTCTTCTTTTGCTCTCTTTTCTGCATCGACTTCGGTGTAGTATATTACGTGTTTATTTGTTAATCTTGTGTTTCGTATTTCTTACCTCTTTGTTTCGCTTAATCTGATTATTTCTATTTTATTGTTATCTATTTTTTTTGTAATCTCTATCTCTTTCTGTTTGATTGTATTTATATTCTATATTATTATTCCATTTTTTTGGTTTCTAGTTTATTTACTTTACTTTTTCCTTGTTCTTCTGTCTTCGTCGTTATTGTTCTCATTTGTTCTTTTCTCTGGCCTATTGTCGTCGTCTGGTATTTATTTCCTGTTAGTTTTTTTGGAATTTGTTGGTTTCGATTTGTCTTTGTGATATTCCTAAGTGTTTTGTTTAAATCTTCTTTCTGTGGGCCAAACTTTTTTTCGGTAGGGTGTTAGTATGGTTTGTGTCCGAATTTTCTTTTTGGCATTGCTTGGTTCTTTCTCATCTGTGGTTTTGGCATTTTTCTTTTGTTCTTCTGCATCATTACGTGTTATAACTTCTTTATTTTTCTTATCTTCTCCTGTAATGTCTTCAATGCACCACTCTTCTTCATTTATTGGTAGTCTGTTTTTCTTAATTACTGCTTTTAGCTTTTTTTCTAGCATTCATCATGTGATACAATAATTATTTCTTCTTATTGTCTTCTTGTCCAAGTTCTCACTCATATCTATTTTTTGTGTTTTTCATAATCTGCCACTTTTTTAAATATTGTTGTGATCTCTATCTGTAGTGGTCTGTTTTTATTTTCTTTCCTTTGTTGATAAAATTTATCTCATTTTTCCACAGTAGAACTTTAATTTTCTTCCTTATTATTTCTAGGACCTTCTCTTTCAAGGTGTCTAAGTTCTCCTTAGTATTTCGTCTTTTTTTCTTAGCTCATTTTCTAGCTTCTCAATCTTTTCTGCCTAGTAATTTATGGTCTATTTCAGTTTGTTCATTTACTCTATATGACGGTTTGTGTTTGCATTTGTCTCATCAATTTTTTCTTCTAACTGTGGTACTTTTTTCCAGATTTCGTTTAAATCTGTTTGTTTTTAGTCATGTCGGTTTCTTCTCGTTGTGTTCTCTATTTTTGGAATTTGTATTTTTGTCTTAATTTAATTTTACTTATCTCGGATTTTACGCGCGTAAAAATTTTTAAATACTGGTCTGTCTTGTTGACATTGGCAGATTGCGTTTATTACTCACTAGCTGTTTAACTATTGTCCTATCATCTTTTATGGAGCTTAGAATCTGGCTTGGTTTACAAGACCTAACTTTTGAGAGATTCTTAATTAGATCTCGGTTATTTGTTTGAGTTCTTCGATTTTTCTCACGTTTTGAAGACCTTTACGATAGTAGTGGGCGAAGCTTTGGTTACACCAATGACAGTCCAAACCCGGAAGACATTTTCATCATTTTATTCAACGTTTGACATTTATAAAGCTTTAACCCTCAGATCTTCTGGTATGTGTTGATGTCACTTCACTTTTTACCAAAGCTCCTATTCAAGATTTGCTTATTATTATCAAGCAAGTTCTGTCTCACTATGACAAAGATTTGAATTTAGTTCCTATTCTTGATAAGTGTTTATCATCCACGTTTCAGGCGCCATTGTGGGTTTTCTGTTATCTTCTGTAGTAGTAACATTTTTATAAACTTTTTTGAAACGGTTGCTTTAGAATCATTGATTTTAAAACCTAAAGGTTTAGTTATGTTGATGATACCTTTATTGTTTGGTCTCATGATCGTCTTGAACTGTTTTGGTTTCTCAAACTCACCATGGTAATCGAAAAGAATGGTTTTTTCCCATTTCTTAACGTTCTGGTGACACGTAAACTCAACGGACCTTTAAGTCATTCTGTTTATTGCAAACCTACACATACAGACAGATATCTTTATATTTTGTATCATCATTACCCGGTATAGAAACTGTCTGTTATTGAATCTTTAGATTATCGCGTCTTTTCTATTTGGCAACCCAAACCCATAGATTTGGAACTCCGTCATCTTACTAGAACCTTAGTAAACAATGGTTATATGAAGCGGGATATTCAGGCAGTTATAAATCGTCGTCTATATCCGCATACTCAGGAAGGCATAGCTAAGGAAATTTCTACTTGCGACTCCAATTCGAAATTTGC
Organism: Aquatica leii; assembly: GCA_035610365.1. Classification (NCBI taxonomy): domain Eukaryota; kingdom Metazoa; phylum Arthropoda; class Insecta; order Coleoptera; family Lampyridae; genus Aquatica; species Aquatica leii. The sequence continues at coordinate 16,754,872 of CM069438.1, forward strand.
ATTTTTACTTTACATTTATAAGGTCACACATCAAATAGAGAAAGTTCTTCGTCAGAAACTCATATTCAACTTGACAGATAACATTTCTTAAAGTCTTCCTTCCCTTAAAAACAAATTTCCTACAGTTTCATTTCAAGGTGTATACCAAATTCCTTGTTCATGTTGTTTGATCTATATCGGTGAAACTGGTCGTTTCGTCATTACACGTATTTAAGAACATAACGCCTCGTTTATTGCAAAATTTTTATCTGTCTTTAATAGAAAAGTCCAAGAAAGCATAGAAACCATTAAACACTCCAATAACTTTAATTGTGACAACGGTTTTGAATTATCCTCTTTTCTGGCAGACCATTTTAATTTCTTTGTTTCGTTCTCAAGATCGTAGAGCTGTGCTTTACTTCTCATGGTTCTGCAATTGTATGTCCTTAAGACTTAAAACAAACAATCTTTGTTCAAATATTAAATTACTGCATATCATAAAACATAAGAATTTGAAATTTACTAAGACAAAGAAAATGTCAGATCAACGTAAATGCAGAATACGGATGTATATGCAGCGTAAAATCTTGAATTAATTGAATACAGAATCTACTTTCCAATTTGAAATGACGAATTTAAAAACGTGAATTAACTTCCTTAAATTAACGTAAAATTACTCAAACGATCCACAGGTAAAGTAAACGATCATAACGAACTCAAATACCGGGTCTTTCTCAAAAGAAATACTTCCAAATTCAAACGACGCTTACACTGTCTAATAGATATAGCTTTGTTTAAGTTTACGCATCTTACAAATTGATATTGCAACAGTTCTTTTTTAAATTAATTTGTTTATAAACTAAATATTGCCCGATTTAACTTAACTACCTTTGACTCACACTAATAAAATGGAACCTACATTAATTTAGATATTGCTATCATTCGGTATTTACTGTCCGTATTTTATTTATTTATCTAAAACTGGTCTTTGTTTTTGTTTACAACACGTTCGCAAAGTTATATTTATCTTAGCACACGCGTTCAATACTTCATTAGTCTTCTTCCGGTTCTATATGAAAAACTTCCTCTAGATCTCTTCAAATACTCTATATATTTTTCCGTTATCTGCATCCAAAATGTTCCACGTGTTTTCCTCCGTTTTAAAACTTTTCTGTCCCATAACAGAAAACTGGATGCAGCACCAGTAGAAAAGATTGTGGCGATAGCGGCAGTTTTCTCCACTTTAGCAACTTCCTTAGACATAAAAGTAGCAATCATTGGACTTTTTTTAACCCAATGTTCTAATTGGATGGTAACAACTGCAAACCGACACTTGAAATGCTGTACCTTAGAAGACTACCTCCAAAATATTTCTAATTGTTCTCCAAAGCAGTTGATCTAAGCCGCAACCAGGCTTGGGTACTGCCAATTTCTTAATGTTATAAAGCTTCATTTCTCTCTTGAGATTCCATAATGCTCACCACATGTTTTTGTATGAGGGTTTTGCACGTGAGTACTTCTTGGTGATCATATAAAAAACGAAACATCGGTCATCACGTAGTTTTAAGACTTTGCCGACTGCCGGTTTCTGTCTTTGTAGTGTATATAGGTTTTCGAACTTCTTAAAAACGGCGGCAACCTCTCTGAACATCTCAAGATCTTTGCTTACGCAATGTGCGATGGCGTAATCCTTTTCTGTTTGGAACAGATCTTGTTATTCCTCGGTTGTAACTCCAAACTTAGCTTTTTCAGAATCCCCTTACATGCTCATAAACCTATCAAAGTCTATTCCTCCGACTTAATTTCTGGTTCTGCTTGTTATTACTCTGATTCGGACTGGGTCTTAAATAATGTTGTTATTGCCATTGAACGGGGCTAGGCGATCGATGCGAACCATTTTTGGCTTGTTTCTAGGTGGTTTTCAAATATGATTAATGAGATCATTAATACGTTGCACAACTTTATAAGGATCTTCCTATTGCTTCTCAAAACATTCAGTTTTTCCCAGGTGGGTTCCTTTTTTGCAAAGCAACTGCTCAGGTTTTCACTCGTCATCAACCATAGCAGTTTTGCGGAGGCATTTGATTGTTTTTTTAAGTCGCAAACAATGCTGCAGTCTGCCGGATTAAATCTTTGGGACTAAGCATTAGCGTTCCGATGACTGCTTCTAGCACTGCGTTCTGTGTCATAGTGATACTTTTGCAGTCCTTTGATCCATTGTGCCACTTGTCTTTCTGGATTACGAAACTGAAAAGTGTTTTACGGATTTGACGACTGCTAATATACCTCCCCATGTCACGTAGAAATTCTTTTCTGGTCTAGACAAAACTTTGCTAAAATACGCGATGACTTCTTCTTATCTATGTTGTACCTGCGAAAAGACTGAATTTATGGCCATCGGTATCAAAAGCAATTTTTCCATTTTTTCTTGGATAACTTAAAATCGGCGAAGTGACTAGAGCTTGTTTTAGTTGTTGGAAAGCGTTTTTGCAGTCTTCATTCTATCTAAATTCTACTCTTTTTTTGCCAGTTTTGTCAAAGGTTTGGCAATTTTGGCAAATCTGGGAAGGAGATTCTTCTTAAATACGTGCTGGAACACATTTTTTTAAGTTGTTGAGATTATCTTTAAATCTAGATAAACCAAGCACGCTTTTTTAGACAACTTGCGCAAAATACTCTTCATGAAACGCTTAAACCTCGCAGGAGCGTTACACAGGCTAAAGGTTATCATAGTAAACTGCAACAAACCAATTCCAATCGTAAAAACAGTCTTTTCACGGTCCTTGGGTTCTAATTCTACCTGCCAAAAACCTCTTTTAAAATCCAACGCGGAACGTGTCTAAGATTCGTCAATTCTATGCAAAGGGTAGCTATCCGTTTTGGTCATGTCGTTAAGCTGTCTCTAATCAACGCAAAACCTCGTTGCTCTATTTTTCTTTTTAAGTAGTACCACTGGAGAGCTCCATGGACTAAAGTTCAATCGCATCTTCTCTCTCCATACCTTTATACTACTGAATCAACACTTTAACTTTAGCCAGCTGGTCATAGCCAAGGTTTTGGCATTTAAAGGTAAGAAGAAGAATGTCCAATAGATGTTGTGAGTACTTCTTTGACAACGTATTTTTACTAGAATTCACGTATCTTACAACTTGAGATATTGGCGTGCATTGGCCTATCACGGTCTTTTTTTCAACGTTACTGGATCTTTGATTCCTTGTTTATTTTTGTAATATTTTCTAATTCTACGTTGACTAACTTTCGTATCTGCCGTTCCTTAAGGGGGTTTGTTCATTTTGTATTGTATAGATCTCCATAATATCTCTCAGCAATTTTTAAGATTTTTGTGGTACTTCTTGTTTCTGTCGTTTTCATTTTTTGCGCTAGGGTAAGGTTTTTCTTCTCTTCTCCTCAAGAATTTCATACTTTTGCAAAGATTAGAACGTCTTCTGGGTTCGGACTGTGTTGTGTTGTAACCGAAGTTGCCACTCAAAACTTGTTTGTAAAACTTGTTAGCAAATTGAAAGTAATTGGATGATAAACACTTATCAATATGAAGAACCAAACCCATAATTTTTATTATGGTCATAGAAAATTTGCTCACTGATAAGCGAATATTTAATAGAAACTTTGGTAAAAAGTGAAGTGACATCAAAACTCAGTAATTGATTCTGGGGTTCTAGGTTTATAGATTTCAAGTGTTGAATAAATGAGAATTGACCACTACCTCATTTTTGAATCTCAAAATTAACTTTCACATTCAGACACGTTTGTCTAAAAACTTTCTTCGCCGTGCTAGTCTAACGTTGATACGCGATCAGATTAGGCAAACCAGATGACACATTTTCTAAACAACTCTTTTGTCTTTATCTTGAGTTGGCCAATAATATCCCTGGATGATTGGAATTTTTTTAATAACATTACTCACCAGCAGTCTAATAACACTCTACCGTTAACTACAGTTTCAATTTTTGGAACCCAAAAATTAAAAAGTTTTTTTAACTACTGGTTCATGAAAACGATATTTAATCTATCTAGTTTGACTCTTACTTCAGAATAGTAATCGGTGCTATCCAATGGTTTGAATTTTGCTGTTGCAAAACAAGTTATATTTTTTAGAACTATCGTCAGTACTATCCAATCTTCTACTTAGAAGCTAGCCAAGTTTTTGTTTAACATTCTTTCCGAATTTACCAGTAGAAATTTTTCTCACATCTTCAACTTTCATCATTTCATTCTTCTCTTATTTATTGTGGGCCACGGTCTTCTTTAACCCCTTCTTTTCATGTTTTTCTATCTTTTCATCTTTTTCTTTTTATTCTTTTCATGTTCTTCTATTTGGTCTAGCTATTTTCTTTTTCGTTTTCCGCTTTTCTGGTTTCTCTTCATTCATTATTTTCTTCGTCAGCTGGTCGTTATTCATTCTTATGACATATCCGTATCATAGTATTTTTTTTCTTTAATTTTTTCCAATATTGGTGTTTGTGTTATTTGTTTATTTATGGTTTGTTTGTTGTCTCGTCTTTTTCATGTATAGAAATTATTAAATTGGTTTCCCAGTTTTTGGGAATTTTATTTATTTCATGTAGCCATTCTGTTCTCTCTTCCCTTGTATACTTAAGCATTTCTGGTACTATTTTGTCTTCTCCACTTCCTTTTCTTATTATAATCTTCATTTTCTACGTTTAATTTTCTTCTGAGTACAACTCTTTCGAGATTTCCAGTATTTCTATTAATTCCATTTTGACTTCTTGCCGATTATTTTCTATTGCTTTTATTTCTTAGTTTTTAGTTCTTCTTAGTATTTTCACTATTGTCCAAAACTTTCTTGTGTCCATCTTGTGTTTGTCATTTGTTTTTTGTTCAAACTCTGTCCAGCTTTTTTTTTCTTCTTTGATTTCTTGTTTTATCTTGTTCTTTTTTTCTTTATATATTCCTTTATCTTTTTTGTTTTACGTTTGGATAAATTTTGTTCAAACCTGTTTCTTTTCTTTTGCTATTCTTCTTATCTCTTCAGTCTACCATCTTATTTTTTTTAGGTATTCTTGTTGATGTTTCTTCTTCCATATACCTCATCCGCTATCTTTAGAGTAATTGTTTTGAATTTTTAGTTTGCGAAATGGCATATTTGTCTTATCTTAGTTTTCTTCTTGTCTTTCCTGTTTTTTAGTTCGTATAGAGATATTCGGCTGTATATTTTTCTGTTTCTATTTTATTTACTTTACTTTTTTCGTATTCTTCTGTCTTTGTCGTTATTATTCTCATTTGTCCTTTTCCCTTGCTTATTGTCGGTTTTTTACGACCGTCTGGTTTCTATTTCCCTGTTAGTTTTTTTTTAAATTTGTTGGTTCCGATTTGTCTTAGTGATGTTCTTAATTGTTTTGTTTACATCTTTCTTCTGTGAGCCTAGTCTTTTTTTTTTGATAAAGTGTTAATATAGTTTGTGTTCAGTTTTCTTTTTTGGTATTGCTTGAAGCTTCTTCATTTGTGGTTCTGGCTCTTTTCTTTTGTTTTTCTGCGTTATTACGTGTTATTACTTCCTTGTTTTTTATCTTTTCTTGTAATTTCTTCAATTCACCACTCGTCTCCATTTATTAGTAGTTAGTTTTTCCTAATTACTGCTTTTAGGCTTTTTTTTAGCATCTATCATATAAGAGAATATTTGTTTCTTTTTTGTATTCTTGTCCCAGTTCTCACTCATTCCTATTTTTGTTCTTGCAATTTTTTTTGTGTTTATAATCTACCATTTTTTTAAAATATTGTTGTGATTCCTATCTTTACTAGCCTGTTTTCATTTTCTTTCGTTTTCCTCAGTTTGTTGATAAAATTTATTTCATTTTTTCTCAGTTGAACCTTCATTCTCTTCCTTATTATTTGTAGGACTTTCTCTTTCAGGGTGTCTAAGTTCTTCTTGGTGTTTTTGGGTTTTCCGAAGATTATCAAATTTTTTAGCTCATTTTCTAGTTTCCAAATCTTTCCTGCTTAGTAATTTATGGCCGCTTCCAGGTTTTTCATTTTCTCTATATGACGGTTTATGTTTGCATTTGTCTCATCAATTTTACTTATCACCAGCTGTTTAACTATTGCCCCTACATCTTCTATGGAGTTTAGAATCTAACTTGGTTCACAAGTTGATTACCTAACTTTTGAGAGGTTCTTAGTTAGATTTCGGTTATTTGTTTGAGTTCTTCGATTTTTCTCACATCTTGATAAAGACCTTTACGGCAGTAGTAGGCGAAGATTTGGTTACACCTATGACTCGGTCCAAACCCGGAAGACATTTTCATGGTTTTATTCAACGTTTGACATTTATAAAGCTTGAACCCCAAGATCTTCTTGTGAGTCATTTCACTTTTTACCAAAGCTTCTATTCAAGATTTGCTTATTATCATCAAGCAAGTTTTGTCTCACTATGACAAAGATTTGAATTTAGTTCCTCTAATTGATAGTGTTTAAAATCCACTTATGTTCAATTTGTTACCACGTTTTGCGTTTTAGGCGTAGCTATGAATTCTCAGTTATCTTCTGTATTAGTAACAATTTTATAAAATTCTTTGAAACGGTTGCTTTAAAATCATCGATTTTAAAACCTAAAGGTTTGGTTATGTTGATGACACTTTTATTGTTTGGTCTCAAGATCGTCTTGAACAGTTTTGGTTTCTTGATCATCTAAACAATCAACACCTTGATATTGCAAACCCACACATACAGACAGATATCTTCATATTTTCTCTCATCACCCGGCACAGAAGCTGTCTGTTATTGAATCTTTGATTTATCGCGTCTTTTCTATTTGCCAACCTGAGAACATAGATTCGAAACTCCGTCATCTTACTAGAACCTTAGTAAACAATGGATATGTGAAGCGGAATATTCAGGCAGTTATAAATCGTCGTCTACTTCCGCATATTCAGGAAGGGATACCTAAGGAAATTTCTACTTCCGACTTCAATTCAAAATTGGCATTTTTACTTTACTTTTACATTTATAAGATCACAGATCAAATAAAGAAAGTTTTTCGTTAGAAAGTCATATTCAACTTGACAGGTAAAATTTCTCAAATTCTTTCTTCTCCAAAAAACAAATTTCCTACATTTTCATCTCAAGGTGTAAACCAAATTCTTTGTCCATGTGATTTGGTCTATATCGGTGAAACTGGTCGTTTCGTCATCACACGTATTTAAGAACATAACGCTTCGTTTATGGCGAATTCCTTATTTGTCTTTAATAGAAAAGTCCGAAAAAGCATAGAAACCATCAAACACCCAATAACTTCAATTGTAACAACGGTTTTGAATTTTTTGGCAGACAATTTTAATTTCTTTGCTTCGTTCTCAAGATCGTAGAGCTTCACTTCTTATGGTACTGCAGTTGTATGTTGCAATTATAAATTCAGGTTGTTGCTTCGCAATTTTGAGCAGTGTTGAACAACAATTGAGAGCTCTTATGGTTTAGTCCAACTTACAGACAAAGTCCAAAGTTAATTTCAGTCTAAAGCAGCTCAGAGTACGATGTTGAATTTTCTTAGGCTTTACCGATGACAAAATATTTTCTTCAAAAGCTAGACATGATATTAAACGCATTTTTAAAACTTTCTCTCGTGTAATTATGAGTTGAGTGTACATGCATATAATTGAAAAATGATTACACAAATACATTTAAAATTTGAATTATATTTTATGCAAAATACAGACAAGCGTCATGACCGATTAGATTAAAACCTTATCTAGAATACTTATAACGGAAAATCATTATATAAAAAGCCAGTACAGTGCTGTTTCGCGATGGATCTAATAAAGACTGTTATAGTTGCGTTTTTAGTAGTGATTAAATTTAGTAACGGTGCAAGAATATTAGGTGTAGTGCCAACTCCTTCTTATAGTCATCAAGTTGCTTTTCGACCGATTTGGAAAGAGTTATCGCTGAGAGGACATCAAGTTGTGATTATAACAACAGATCCTATAAGAGATCGCAACTTGATCAATCTAACAGAAATTGATGTAAGCTTTGCTTACAATATATGGAACAAGCATGTCGTTGATATGACGACTACAAACGCGTTAAGTTCGTTTACTCTTATAATGACAACGCTATTCGACGTTACTGAACACATTCTTACTCATCACGATGTACAAAAACTGGTAAAAAACGAGACTGAATATTTTGACGTTGTTATAGTCGAGTTTACTGTAATGTCTATGTTTGCTTTTGCTGAAAGATTTAAGGCTCCTATTATTACGGTTAGCTCTTTAGATGGTTTTATAGACCTTCACTATTTAATGGGTAATCCCATTCATTTTATGCTGTACCCAATTTCTATGTTACCGGTGCATTATGATTTGTCATTTACCGATCGCATACTTGTTGCAATATATAATCTATTTTATAAATCTACGATGATAACATCTATCGCCACAGAGAATGATATAGTGAAAAGACACTTTGGTGAAAACTATCAATCAGTCTTAGAATACATGCAAAATATTAGTTTAGTGTTAAGCAATTCTGATCCAATATTTCATAAAGTTAAGCCGTTGCTACCGACCATAATTGAATTTGGTGGAGGTACTCATAGAGTTGCATCACGGCCATTACCAGAAGTAAGTGCTTATTTTAGAAAATGTTCGTTACCGGTTAGCGCTTCTTGCAGGAGTTAAAGAAAATGTTAGATTCGGCTGAAGATGGATTTATCTATTTTAGTTTGGGCACGAACGTTAAAAGTAAATTTTTGGACGAACGTACGCGAAGTGTCATTATGAATACTTTTGCTGAACTGCCTTACACAATTCTGTGGAAATTCGAAGATGATTTACTAAACAAACCTAAAAATGTGATTGCTTCAAAGTGGTTTCCACAACAAGATGTCTTTAGTAAGTTTTCTCATTTATACCTTTATACAGTGTGTAACCGGAAACATTCTATTGTTTAGAATAACCTAAAATATCAGAATGCTGTCAGTTGGCTGTCAAAATGTAAATTTTTTTTGTTCTAAGACTCCAGTAGTAAAGTGATCTGTTCTTTGTGATTCAACTGGAATTAGTACCAAACTTTATAACGGAACAAACACTATACCATCAGTTTATCTTCTTACTAAATTTTAGTTCAAGAAATGAAAATGACATCTGTAGGAGAATATTGATGATCTTTTTTTAGAATGCGTTATAATCAGTTAAAGTTTAAACACATTTTTACTTAGTTAAAAAGTTGTTAAACGACCTTTTGTTTGTAAACCTCGTTCAATGGTTTGAAGTTTTTGGGCTGGTTGTCACGTTGTCGGTTTATGACGCTTGACGTTTCAAAGGTCGTGTTGCTCACTTTTTCAGAAGCTCTATAACTAGAGGTTAAGTCGTCGGGTCGTGTTAATGGTTTTTGACGTTTCTATGGTTGTTTTTCGCGATTGGTTTTATGTTGTTCCATTGGTTGGTTTTCTCGAACTATGTGTTTCCATATTTATTGCAGTTCCACGCTTCCGTCTCTGTCTAAAGTTGTTGTAGTTTTAATTTCTATAGCTTCAAAACCTTGACCCAAAACTTTTTTCAATTTTTTTTTAAATTTTGCGGTCGTAGAACACAGATCAGACAGCGTAAAAAACGTGTAAACTAAAAAAATTATGGCCAATAAGAATGTCCCAAACTCCAACAACTTCAACAGAGACAAAAACATGGAACTACTTAGAATATGGAAACGTTTAGTTTAAAAAAAACACTCACCGTGAAACCAAGCACAGGATTATCAAGGATGATCGAAGGACGACCATATAAACTCCGATTCGACGACTTAACGTCCAGTTTTAGAACTTCTAATAAAGAGAACAATATAACTCTCGAAACGTCAAACGACGTGGCAATCATCGCTTGGTTAGCCAGGTTTGCTCTAGCCTGGACCAACCACAGCAAAGATTTGCTTAGAAAAACAATTTTAAGATTTTTTTTACGTCAAGCTTTAATACTTTTTTTAATTTATTTTGAAATAAAACAGACAATTGCAAATGTAACAAATTGTAATAATCAACATTATTATATTCCATATAAATCTGATAACTTCTTTTAATGCATTTTAATTTTTAAATAATAAGTTTTACAATGTAGCAACACTTATGTACATTTATTATCATCCCATAAGAAGTTAAAATCGAATGTAAATAAGTAACAATCTTGAGCATTCTTTTACAAGTCTGAATTTATTACCTTTTCTAAATCGCTTTTTAAACATTTAAATGCTTATACTATTTGTTTTACATTTTAACAATATTTTTTTTAGTTTATTACAATGTTTGAAAAAGTTTAATTTGAGTATAATTATGTAAAAATTTAAACTAATGCAATAAGTTACATTTTTCTGATAAGTGTCCTATTCCAAACATATTTTAATAATTTTAAAAGTTTAAATTATTTGTTTTACACAATTTATGTAGTATATAAATTTGTTACTCTAATTCAAACTTTTTTGATAATTCATTTATTTAAATGATCGAGTGTAAATCAGTAAAAATCTAAAAAAATTGAGGAAGATGCTCACATTTTTGACAGTATATATCTTGTCATTACGTTTTTCTGCGCTTATTACAATGATTAAAAAAATTAAAATTGATTGTAAATATTATAAACTTAAAAAAACACAATAAATTACACTTTTTTACAAGTATAAATTTAATACTCCATTCCAAAATGATTTTAATACATTTAAATGTTTAAATAATTTGTTTTACATTGCAAATATAAAAATATTTTTTTTTATACAATGACTGAAAAAGTAAAAATTGAGTGTAAATTTGTAAAAAACATTTGAAAACGCAATAAGTTACACTTTTTTAAAAGTATAAATTTATTACTCCATTCCAAAATGTTTTTAATACATTTATATGTTTAAATAATTTATTTTACATTGTAACACTATTTATCTGCAATTATTACTATATCTTAAGAAATTAAAATCAAGTGTAAATAAGTAAAAACGTTAAAAAATTAAAAAAATTGCGCACTTTTTTTGACAATTTTAAATTTATTACTTTTTTAAACCACTTTTAAAACTAATAAATGCTATAACGATTAGTTTTACTTTGTCAAAATATCTTTCTGCGTTAATGACAATGATTGAAAAAGTTAAAATTGAGTGTAAATTTGTAAAAAATATTTAAAAACGCAATAAGTTACACTTTTTTACAAGTATAAATTTATTACTCCATTCCAAAATGTTTTTAATACATTTAAATGTTTAAATAATTTGTTTTACATTGTAACACTATTTATCTGCAATTATTACCATATCTTAAGGATTTAAAATTGAGTGTAAATAAGTAAAAACATTCAAAAATTAAAAAAGTTGCTCACTTTTTTTGACAATTTTAAATTTGTTACTCCTTTTTAAACCACTTTTGAAATATTTAAATGCTATCACGATTAGTTTTACTTTGTCATAATATTTTTCTGCGTTAATGACAATGATTGAAAACGTTAAAATTGAGTGTAAATTTGTAAAAGTATTTAAAAACGCAATAAGTTACACTTTTTTAGAACTATAAATTTATTGCTTCTTCCAAAAATGTTTTTAATAGATTTATATGCCTAAATAATTTGTTTTACATTGTAACACTATTTATCTGCAATTATTACCATATCTTAAAACATTAAAATCGACTGTAAATAAGTAAAAACGTTAAAAAATTTAATAAATCGCCCACTTTTTTTGACAGTTTCAAATTTATTACTCTTTTTTAAACCACTTTTGAAACATTTAAATGCTATAACGATTAGTTTTACTTTATTCAAATATTTTTTTGCGTTTATTACAATGACTGAAAAAGTAAAAATTGAGTGTAAATTTATAAAAATATTTATAAACGCATCAAGTTACACTTTTTACAAGAATAAATTTATTACTCCACTCCAAAATGTTTTTAATCCATTTACCTGTTTAAATAATTTGTTTTACATTTTAACACTATTTATCTGCAATTATTACCATCTTAAGACATTAAAATCTAGTGTAAATAAGTAAAAACATTAAAAAAGTAATAAAATTGCGTACTTTTTATGACAATTTTCAATTTATTACTTCTTTTTAAAATATTTAAATGTTATAACAAATAGTTTTACTTTGTCAAAATATTTTTTTGCGTTTATTTAAATGACTAAAAAAGTTAAAATTGAGTGTAAATTTATAAAGGTATTTAAAAACGCATCAAGTTACACTTTTTTACAAGTATAAATTTATTACTCCATTCCAAAATGATTTTAGTACATTTAAATGTTGAAATAATTTGTTTTATATTTTGAAACACTATTTATCTGCAATTATTACCATATCTTAAAAAATTAAAATCGAGTGTAAATAACTAAAAACGTTAAAAAATTAAAAAAACTGCGCACTTTTTTCGACAATTTATTACTCTACTCCAAAATGTTTTTAATACATTTATATGATTAAGTAATTTGTTTTATATTGACTATTTATCTGCAACTATTACCATATCTTAAGAAATTAAAATCGAGTGTAATTAACTAAAAACGTTAAAAAGTTAAAAAATTGCGCACATTTTTTGACAATTTTAAACTTATTACTCCTTTTTAAACCACTTTTAAAAGATTTAAATACTATGTCGATTAGTTTTAATTTGTCAAAATATCTTTCTGCGTTTATTACAATGGTTGAAAAATTTTGAATTGAGTGTAAATTTGTAAAAGTATTTGAAAACGCAATAAGTTACACTTTTTTACAAGTATTAATTTATTACTCCATTCCAAAATGTTTTTAATACATTAATATGTTTAAATGATTTGTTTTACGTTGTAACACTATTTATCTGCAATTATTACAATATTTTTAGAATTTAAAATCGAGTGTAAATAAGTAAAATTTTGTCACAGATTTTTCTGCGATTATTACAATGATAGAAAAAGTTTAAATTGACTGTAAATTTGTAAAAAATATTGAAAAATGCAATAAGTTGCACGTTTTAAACAAATGTAAATATATTTCCACATTCCAAACTATTTTTAACTTTGTTTTAGACTGTAACAATGTTTATGTGTATTTGCTACTATGTCTTGCGAAGTAAAAATCGATTGTAAATAAGTAAAAATGTTAAAAAATACTAGAAATTGAGCACTTTTAATTAAAGTATAAACTTCATCCTAAGCTACTTTTAACTCATTTAAATGTTAAAACGATATGCATTACATTGCAACAATACTTTACTGCGCTTATTACATTGACTGAAAATGTTAAAATAGACTGTAAATATGTACAATCTTTAAAAAAGTTACATATCTAAAACTACTTTTAATACATTTAACCATTTTATTAATTTGATTTAAATTATTACATTTATTTGCATGTATTACTATAATTCAAGATCTTGAAATTGAGTGTAAATAAATAAAAAAATTTAAAACATGCAAAAAATGCATTTTTTTGACAAATATAAGTTTATTACTTTTTTACCAGCCACTTTTACTCTATTTAAATGTTTAAGCAATTTTTTTTATATTGTAACAACAGTTTTTGGCATATCTGACTGACTAAAATCTTTAAAATTGAATGTAAGTAGGCAACAACTAAAAAATGCAATAAGTTACACTTTTTTGAGAGGTATCAATTTATTACCCCATCTTTAACTACTTTTAATACATTTAATTATTTTAATAATTTTTGTTAAATTATAAAACTATGTATCTGCATTTATTACTATAATTCAAAATCTTAAACTTGGGCGTAAATGAATAAAAAGTTTGAAACATGTAAAAATTCACTTTTTTGACAAGTATAAATTTATTACCTTTTCTCAATCTCACCTAATAAATTTATATGTTTATGCAATTTTTTTATAGTGTATCAACATTTTTTGGCGTATCTGACTAACTGAAATCGTTAAAATTGAATGTAAATAGATAACAACCTTAAAAAATGCAATAAGTTAGACTTTTTTGAGGAGTATCAATTTATTACCACATCTTAAACTACTTTTAAAACATTTACTTATTCAAATAATTTTTTTTTAGTTATAAAAATATGTATCATTTATTAATATATCTCAATATCTTAAAATTGAGCGTAATTAAATAAAAAAATTAAAACATGCAACAAATGCACTTTTTTGACAAGTTTAAATCTTTTTTTTAAACTTCTTTTAATACATTTAAATGCTTAAACAATTTTTTTATATTGTATAATTTTTTGGCGTATCTGCCTGACTGAAATCGTTAAAATTGAATGTAAGTAGGAAACAGTCTTAAAAAATGCAATAAGTTACACTTTTTTGAGAAGTGTCATTTTTTTACCACATCTTAAACTACTTTAAATACATTTAATTAATTTAATAATTTTTGTTAAATTATAAAAAGATGTATCTGCATTTATTACTATGATTGAAAATCTTAAAAATTAGTGTAAATTAATAAAAAATTTAAAACATGTAAAAACTGCACTTTTTTGACAAATACAAATTTATTACTTTTTTCCCAACATTTTTTAATACATTTAAACGTTTAAGAAATTTCTTTTAAATTGTAACAACATTCTTTGGTGTATCTGACTAACTGAAATCGTTAAAATTGAATGTAAATAGATAACAACCTTAAAAAATGCAATAAGTTAGACTTTTTTGAGGATTATCAATTTATTACCACATCTTAAACTACTTTTAAAACATTTTCTTATTTAAATATTTTTTTTAATTATAAAAAGATGTATCTGCATTTATTACTATGATTCAAAATCTTAAAAATCAGCGTAAATTAATAAAATATTTAAAACATGTAAAAACTGCACTTTTTTGACAAATACAAATTTATTACTTTTTTCCCAACATTTTTTAATACATTTAAACGTTTAAGAAATTTCTTTTAAATTGTAACAACATTTTTTGGTGTATCTGACTAACTGAAATCGTTAAAATTGAATGTAAATAGATAACAACCTTAAAAAATGCAATAAGTTAGACTTTTTTGAGGAGTATCAATTTATTACCACATCTTAAACTACTTTTAAAACATTTACTTATTAAAATAATTTTTTTTTAGTTATAAAATATGTATCATTTATTAATATATCTCAGAATCTTAAAAATCAGCGTAAATTAATAAAAAATTTAAATCATGCTAAAATGCACTTTTTTGACAAATACAAATTTATTACTTTTTTCCCAACATTTTTTAATACATTTAAACGTTTAAGCAATTTCTTTTAAATTGTAACAACATTTTTTGGTGTATCTGACTAACTGAAATCGTTAAAATTGAATGTAAAAAAATAACAACCTTAAAAAATGCAATAAGTTAGACTTTTTTGAGGAGTATCAATTTATTACCTCATCTTAAACTACTTTTAAAACATTTTCTTATTTAAATATTTTTTTTAATTATAAAAAGATGTATCTGCATTTATTACTATGATTCAAAATCTTAAAAATCAGCGTAAATTAATAAAATATTTAAAACATGTAAAAACTGCACTTTTTTGACAAATACAAATTTATTACTTTTTTCCCAACATTTTTTAATACATTTAAACGTTTAAGAAATTTCTTTTAAATTGTAACAACATTCTTTGGTGTATCTGACTAACTGAAATCGTTAAAATTGAATGTAAATAGATAACAACCTTAAAAAATGCAATAAGTTAGACTTTTTTGAGGAGTATCAATTTATTACCACATCTTAAACTACTTTTAAAACATTTACTTATTAAAATAATTTTTTTTTAGTTATAAAAATATGTATCATTTATTAATATATCTCAGAATCTTAAAAATCAGCGTAAATTAATAAAAAATTTAAATCATGCTAAAATGCACTTTTTTGACAAATACAAATTTATTACTTTTTTCCCAACATTTTTTAATACATTTAAACGTTTAAGCAATTTCTTTTAAATTGTAACAACATTTTTTGGTGTATCTGACTAACTGAAATCGTTAAAATTGAATGTAAATAGATAACAACCTTAAAAAATGCAATAAGTTAGACTTTTTTGAGGATTATCAATTTATTACCACATCTTAAACTACTTTTAAAACATTTTCTTATTTAAATATTTTTTTTAATTATAAAAAGATGTATCTGCATTTATTACTATGATTCAAAATCTTAAAAATCAGCGTAAATTAATAAAATATTTAAAACATGTAAAAACTGCACTTTTTTGACAAATACAAATTTATTACTTTTTTCCCAACATTTTTTAATACATTTAAACGTTTAAGAAATTTCTTTTAAATTGTAACAACATTCTTTGGTGTATCTGACTAACTGAAATCGTTAAAATTGAATGTAAATAGATAACAACCTTAAAAAATGCAATAAGTTAGACTTTTTTGAGGAGTATCAATTTATTACCACATCTTAAACTACTTTTAAAACATTTACTTATTCAAATAATTTTTTTTTAGTTATAAAAATATGTATCATTTATTAATATATCTCAGAATCTTAAAAATCAGCGTAAATTAATAAAAAATTTAAATCATGCTAAAATGCACTTTTTTGACAAGTTTAAATTTATTATTTTTTCTCCAACTTCTTTTAATACATTTAAATGTTCAAGCAATTTCTTTTATATTGAAACAACATTTTTTTGCGTATCTGACTGACCGAAATCATTAAAATTGTATGTAAGTAGGCAACAACCTTAAAAAATGCAATAAGTTACACTTTTTTGAGAAGTATCATTTTATTGTCATATCTTAAACTAGTTTTAATACATTTAATTATGTTAATAATTTTTGTTAAATTATAACAATATCTATCTGCATTTATTACTATAATTCAAAATGTTAAAATTGAGCGTAAATAAATGAAAAAATTAAAACATGCAAAAAATGCACTTTCTTGACAAGTATAAATTTATTACTTTTTTCCCAACCTTTTTTAATACATTTAAATGTTTAAGCAATTTTTTTTATGTTGTAACAAGACGTGTCTGGCTGACTGAAATCGTTAAAATTGAATGTAAATTGGTAGCAATCTTAAAAAATGCATTAAGTTACACTTTTATGAGAAGTATCAATTTATTACCACATCTTAAACTACTTTTAATACATTTAGTTATTAAAATAATTTTTTTAGTTATAAAAATATGTATCATTTATTAATATATCTCAGAATCTTAAAATCAGCGTAAATTAATAAAAATTTAAATCATGCTAAAATGCACTTTTTGACAAATACAAATTTATTACTTTTTCCCAACATTTTTAATACATTTAAACGTTTAAGCAATTTCTTTTAAATTGTAACAACATTTTTGGTGTATCTGACTAACTGAAATCGTTAAAATTGAATGTAAATAGATAACAACCTTAAAAATGCAATAAGTTAGACTTTTTGAGGATTATCAATTTATTACCACATCTTAAACTACTTTTAAAACATTTTCTTATTTAAATATTTTTTAATTATAAAAGATGTATCTGCATTTATTACTATGATTCAAAATCTTAAAAATCAGCGTAAATTAATAAAATATTTAAAACATGTAAAAACTGCACTTTTTGACAAATACAAATTTATTACTTTTTCCCAACATTTTTAATACATTTAAACGTTTAAGAAATTTCTTTTAAATTGTAACAACATTCTTTGGTGTATCTGACTAACTGAAATCGTTAAAATTGAATGTAAATAGATAACAACCTTAAAAATGTAATAAGTTATACTTTTTTGACAAGAATCAATTTATTACCACATCTTAAACTACTTTTAAAACATTTACTTATTAAAATAATTTTTTTTTAGTTATAAAAATATGTATCATTTATTAATATATCTCAGAATCTTAAAAATCAGCGTAAATTAATAAAAAATTTAAAACATGTAAAAACTGCACTTTTTTGACAAATACAAATTTATTACTTCTTCCCAAGCCACTTTTAATACATTTAAACGTTTAAGCAATTTCTTTTAAATTGTAACAACATTTTTGGTGTATCTGACTAACTGAAATCGTTAAAATTGAATGTAAATAGATAACAACCTTAAAAATGCAATAAGTTAGACTTTTTGAGGAGTATCAATTTATTACCACATCTTAAACTACTTTTAAAACATTTTCTTATTTAAATATTTTTTTTTAATTATAAAAAGATGTATCTGCATTTATTACTATGATTGAAAATCTTAAAAATTAGTGTAAATTAATAAAAAATTTAAAACATGTAAAAACTGCACTTTTTTGACAAATACAAATTTATTACTTTTTTCCCAACATTTTTTAATACATTTAAACGTTTAAGAAATTTCTTTTAAATTGTAACAACATTTTTTGGTGTATCTGACTAACTGAAATCGTTAAAATTGAATGTAAATAGATAACAACCTTAAAAAATGCAATAAGTTAGACTTTTTTGAGGAGTATCAATTTATTACCACATCTTAAACTACTTTTAAAACATTTACTTATTAAAATAATTTTTTTTTAGTTATAAAAATATGTATCATTTATTAATATATCTCAGAATCTTAAAAATCAGCGTAAATTAATAAAAAATTTAAATCATGCTAAAATGCACTTTTTTGACAAATACAAATTTATTACTTTTTTCCCAACATTTTTTAATACATTTAAACGTTTAAGCAATTTCTTTTAAATTGTAACAACATTTTTTGGTGTATCTGACTAACTGAAATCGTTAAAATTGAATGTAAATAGATAACAACCTTAAAAAATGCAATAAGTTAGACTTTTTTGAGGAGTATCAATTTATTACCACATCTTAAACTACTTTTAAAACATTTTCTTATTTAAATATTTTTTTTTAATTATAAAAAGATGTATCTGCATTTATTACTATGATTGAAAATCTTAAAAATTAGTGTAAATTAATAAAAAATTTAAAACATGTAAAAACTGCACTTTTTTGACAAATACAAATTTATTACTTTTTTCCCAACATTTTTTAATACATTTAAACGTTTAAGAAATTTCTTTTAAATTGTAACAACATTTTTTGGTGTATCTGACTAACTGAAATCGTTAAAATTGAATGTAAATAGATAACAACCTTAAAAAATGCAATAAGTTAGACTTTTTTGAGGAGTATCAATTTATTACCTCATCTTAAACTACTTTTAAAACATTTACTTATTCAAATATTTTTTTTTAATTATAAAAAGATGTATCTGCATTTATTACTATGATTGAAAATCTTAAAAATTAGTGTAAATTAATAAAAAATTTAAAACATGTAAAAACTGCACTTTTTTGACAAATACAAATTTATTACTTTTTTCCCAACATTTTTTAATACATTTAAACGTTTAAGCAATTTCTTTTAAATTGTAACAACATTTTTTGGTTTATCTGACTAACTGAAATCGTTAAAATTGAATGTAAATAGATAACAACCTTAAAAAATGCAATAAGTTAGACTTTTTTGAGGATTATCAATTTATTACCACATCTTAAACTACTTTTAAAACATTTTCTTATTTAAATATTTTTTTTAATTATAAAAAGATGTATCTGCATTTATTACTATGATTCAAAATCTTAAAAATCAGCGTAAATTAATAAAAAATTTAAAACATGCAAAAAATGCATTTTTTTGGCAAGTATAAATTTATTAATTTTTTTCTAACCGCTTTTAATACATTTAAATGTTTAAACAATTTCTTTTATATAGAACAACATTTTTTGCGTATTTGACTTTGACTGCAATAGTTAAAATTGAATGTAAATAGATAACAACCTTAAAAAATGCAATGAGTTGGTACCACATCTTAAACTACTTTTAAAACATTTTCTTATTTAAATTTCTTTTTAAATTATAACAATATGTATCTGCATTTATTACTATAATTTAAAATCTTAAAATTGAGCGTAAATAATCAAAAAATTTAAAACATGCAAAAAATGCACTTTTTTGACAAGTACAAATTTATTACTCTTTTCCCAACAACTTTTAATACATTTAAATGTTTCAACAATTTTTTTTATATTGTAACAACATTTGTTTGCGTATCTGACTAAAATCGTTAAAATTGAATGTAAATAAGTAACAACCCTAAAAAATGCAATAAGTTACACTTTTTTGAGGAGTATCAATTTATTACCACATCTTAAACTACTTTTAATGCATTTAATCAATTTAATGATTCTTTAAAAACCATAACAATATGTATCTGCAATTATTAGTATAATTCAAAATCTTAAAAATTAGTGTAAATTAATAAAAATTTAAAACATGTAAAAACTGTACTTTTTGACAAATACAAATTTATTACTTTTTCCCAACATTTTTAATACATTTAAACGTTTAAGCAATTTCTTTTAAATTGTAACAACATTTTTTGGTGTATCTGACTAACTGAAATCGTTAAAATTGAATGTAAATAGATAACAACCTTAAAAAATGCAATAAGTTAGACTTTTTTGAGGAGTATCAATTTATTACCTCATCTTAAACTACTTTTAAAACATTTACTTATTCAAATATTTTTTTTTAATTATAAAAAGATGTATCTGCATTTATTACTATGATTGAAAATCTTAAAAATTAGTGTAAATTAATAAAAAATTTAAAACATGTAAAAACTGCACTTTTTTGACAAATACAAATTTATTACTTTTTCCCAACATTTTTAATACATTTAAACGTTTAAGAAATTTCTTTTAAATTGTAACAACATTTTTTGGTGTATCTGACTAACTGAAATCGTTAAAATTGAATGTAAATAGATAACAACCTTAAAAAATGCAATAAGTTAGACTTTTTGAGGAGTATCAATTTATTACCTCATCTTAAACTACTTTTAAAACATTTACTTATTCAAATATTTTTTTTTAATTATAAAAAGATGTAGCTGCATTTATTACTATGATTGAAAATCTTAAAAATTAGTGTAAATTAATAAAAAATTTAAAACATGTAAAAACTGCACTTTTTTGACAAATACAAATTTATTACTTTTTTCCCAACATTTTTTAATACATTTAAACGTTTAAGCAATTTCTTTTAAATTGTAACAACATTTTTTGGTGTATCTGACTAACTGAAATCGTTAAAATTGAATGTAAATAGATAACAACCTTAAAAAATGCAATAAGTTAGACTTTTTTGAGGAGTATCAATTTATTACCACATCTTAAACTACTTTTAAAACATTTTCTTATTTAAATATTTTTTTTAATTATAAAAAGATGTATCTGCATGTATTACTATGATTCAAAATCTTAAAAATCAGCGTAAATTAATAAAATATTTAAAACATGTAAAACTGCACTTGTTGACAAATACAAATTTATTACTTTTTTCCCAACATTTTTTAATACATTTAAACGTTTAAGCAATTTCTTTTAAATTGTAACAACATTTTTTGGTGTATCTGACTAACTGAAATCGTTAAAATTGAATGTAAATAGATAACAACCTTAAAAAATGCAATAAGTTAGACTTTTTGAGGAGTATCAATTTATTACCTCATCTTAAACTACTTTTAAAACATTTACTTATTCAAATATTTTTTTTTAATTATAAAAAGATGTATCTGCATTTATTACTATGATTGAAAATCTTAAAAATTAGTGTAAATTAATAAAAAATTTAAAACATGTAAAAACTGCACTTTTTTGACAAATACAAATTTATTACTTTTTTCCCAACATTTTTTAATACATTTAAACGTTTAAGCAATTTCTTTTAAATTGTAACAACATTTTTTGGTGTATCTGACTAACTGAAATCGTTAAAATTGAATGTAAATAGATAACAACCTTAAAAAATGCAATAAGTTAGACTTTTTTGAGGAGTATCAATTTATTACCACATCTTAAACTACTTTTAAAACATTTTCTTATTTAAATATTTTTTTTAAATTATAAAATATGTATCTGCATGTATTACTATGATTCAAAATCTTAAAAATCAGCGTAAATTAATAAAATATTTAAAACATGTAAAACTGCACTTTTGACAAATACAAATTTATTACTTTTTTCCCAACATTTTTAATACATTTAAACGTTTAAGCAATTTCTTTTAAATTGTAACAACATTTTTGGTGTATCTGACTAACTGAAATCGTTAAAATTGAATGTAAGTAGGTAACAACCTTAAAAAATGCAATAAGTTACACTTTTTTGAGAAGTATCAATTTATTGCCACATCTTAAACTAGTTTTAATACATTTAATTATGTTAATAATTTTTGTTAAATTATAACAATATCTATTTGCATTTATTACTATAATTCAAATTGCTAAAATTGAGCGTAAATGAATAAAAAATTTGAAACATGCAAAAAATGCACTTTTTGATAAGTTTAAAATTTTTCCCAACCTCTTTTAATACATTAAAATGTTAAAGCAATTTTTTTTATGTTGTAACAACATTTTTTGGCGTATATGGCTGATTGAAGTCGTTAAAATTAAATGTAAATTGGTAGCAATCTTAAAAAATGCATTAAGGTACACTTTTTTGGGAAGTATCAATTTATTACCACATCTTAAACTACTTTTAATACATTTAGTTATTCAAATATTTTTTTAATTATAAAAGATGTATCTGCATTTATTACTATGATTGAAAATCTTAAAAATTAGTGTAAATTAATAAAAAATTTAAAACATGTAAAAACTGCACTTTTTTGACAAATACAAATTTATTACTTTTTTCCCAACATTTTTTAATACATTTAAACGTTTAAGAAATTTCTTTTAAATTGTAACAACATTTTTTGGTGTATCTGACTAACTGAAATCGTTAAAATTGAATGTAAATAGATAACAACCTTAAAAAATGCAATAAGTTAGACTTTTTTGAGGAGTATCAATTTATTACCTCATCTTAAACTACTTTTAAAACATTTACTTATTCAAATATTTTTTTTTAATTATAAAAAGATGTATCTGCATTTATTACTATGATTGAAAATCTTAAAAATTAGTGTAAATTAATAAAAAATTTAAAACATGTAAAAACTGCACTTTTTTGACAAATACAAATTTATTACTTTTTTCCCAACATTTTTTAATACATTTAAACGTTTAAGCAATTTCTTTTAAATTGTAACAACATTTTTTGGTGTATCTGACTAACTGAAATCGTTAAAATTGAATGTAAATAGATAACAACCTTAAAAAATGCAATAAGTTAGACTTTTTTGAGGAGTATCAATTTATTACCACATCTTAAACTACTTTTAAAACATTTTCTTATTTAAATATTTTTTTTAATTATAAAAAGATGTATCTGCATGTATTACTATGATTCAAAATCTTAAAAATCAGCGTAAATTAATAAAATATTTAAAACATGTAAAAACTGCACTTTTTTGACAAATACAAATTTATTACTTTTTTCCCAACATTTTTTAATACATTTAAACGTTTAAGAAATTTCTTTTAAATTGTAACAACATTCTTTGGTGTATCTGACTAACTGAAATCGTTAAAATTGAATGTAAATAGATAACAACCTTAAAAAATGCAATAAGTTAGACTTTTTTGAGGAGTATCAATTTATTACCTCATCTTAAACTACTTTTAAAACATTTACTTATTCAAATATTTTTTTTTTAATTATAAAAAGATGTATCTGCATTTATTACTATGATTGAAAATCTTAAAAATTAGTGTAAATTAATAAAAATTTAAAACATGTAAAAACTGCACTTTTTGACAAATACAAATTTATTACTTTTTCCCAACATTTTTTAATACATTTAAACGTTTAAGCAATTTCTTTTAAATTGTAACAACATTTTTGGTGTATCTGACTAACTGAAATCGTTAAAATTGAATGTAAATAGATAACAACCTTAAAAATGCAATAAGTTAGACTTTTTGAGGAGTATCAATTTATTACCTCATCTTAAACTACTTTTAAAACATTTACTTATTCAAATATTTTTTTTTAATTATAAAAAGATGTATCTGCATTTATTACTATGATTGAAAATCTTAAAAACGAGTGGAAATTAATAAAAAATTTAAAACATGTAAAAACTGGACTTTTATGACAAATCCAAATTTATTCCATTTTTCCCAACATTTTTTAATACATTTACACGTTTAAGCAATTTCTTTTAAATTGTAACAACATTTTTTGGTGTATCTGACTAACTGAAATCGTTAAAATTGAATGTAAATAGATAACAAGCTTAAAAAATGCAATAAGTTAGACTTTTTGAGGAGTATCAATTTATTACCACATCTTAAACTACTTTTAAAACATTTTCTTATTTAAATATTTTTTTAATTATAAAAGATGTATCTGCATGTATTACTATGATTCAAAATCTTAAAAATCAGCGTAAATTAATAAAATATTTAAAACATGTAAAAACTGCACTTTTTGACAAATACAAATTTATTACTTTTTTCCCAACATTTTTAATACATTTAAACGTTTAAGCAATTTCTTTTAAATTGTAACAACATTTTTGGTGTATCTGACTAACTGAAATCGTTAAAATTGAATGTAAATAGATAACAACCTTAAAAATGCAATAAGTTAGACTTTTTGAGGAGTATCAATTTATTACCTCATCTTAAACTACTTTTAAAACATTTACTTATTCAAATATTTTTTAATTATAAAAAGATGTATCTGCATTTATTACTATGATTGAAAATCTTAAAAATTAGTGTAAATTAATAAAAATTTAAAACATGTAAAAACTGGACTTTTTTGACAAATACAAATTTATTACTTTTTTCCCAACATTTTTTAATACATTTAAACGTTTAAGCAATTTCTTTTAAATTGTAACAACATTTTTTGGTGTATCTGACTAACTGAAATCGTTAAAATTGAATGTAAATAGATAACAACCTTAAAAAATGCAATAAGTTAGACTTTTTTGAGGAGTATCAATTTATTACCACATCTTAAACTACTTTTAAAACATTTTCTTATTTAAATATTTTTTTTAATTATAAAAAGATGTATCTGCATGTATTACTATGATTCAAAATCTTAAAAATCAGCGTAAATTAATAAAATATTTAAAACATGTAAAAACTGCACTTTTTTGACAAATACAAATTTATTACTTTTTTCCCAACATTTTTTAATACATTTAAACGTTTAAGAAATTTCTTTTAAATTGTAACAACATTCTTTGGTGTATCTGACTAACTGAAATCGTTAAAATTGAATGTAAATAGATAACAACCTTAAAAAATGCAATAAGTTAGACTTTTTTGAGGAGTATCAATTTATTACCTCATCTTAAACTACTTTTAAAACATTTACTTATTCAAATATTTTTTTTTAATTATAAAAAGATGTATCTGCATTTATTACTATGATTGAAAATCTTAAAAATTAGTGTAAATTAATAAAAAATTTAAAACATGTAAAAACTGCACTTTTTTGACAAATACAAATTTATTACTTTTTTCCCAACATTTTTTAATACATTTAAACGTTTAAGAAATTTCTTTTAAATTGTAACAACATTCTTTGGTGTATCTGACTAACTGAAATCGTTAAAATTGAATGTAAATAGATAACAACCTTAAAAAATGCAATAAGTTAGACTTTTTTTGAGGAGTATCAATTTATTACCTCATCTTAAACTACTTTTAAAACATTTACTTATTCAAATATTTTTTTTTTAATTATAAAAAGATGTATCTGCATTTATTACTATGATTGAAAATCTTAAAAATTAGTGTAAATTAATAAAAAATTTAAAACATGTAAAAACTGCACTTTTTTGACAAATACAAATTTATTACTTTTTTCCCAACATTTTTTAATACATTTAAACGTTTAAGCAATTTCTTTTAAATTGTCACAACGTTCTTTGGTGTATCTGACTAACTGAAATCGTTAAAATTGAATGTAAATAGATAACAACCTTAAAAAATGCAATAAGTTAGACTTTTTTGAGGAGTATCAATTTATTACCACATCTTAAACTACTTTTAAAACATTTTCTTATTTAAATATTTTTTTTAATTATAAAAAGATGTATCTGCATGTATTACTATGATTCAAAATCTTAAAAATCAGCGTAAATTAATAAAATATTTAAAACATGTAAAAACTGCACTTTTTTGACAAATACAAATTTATTACTTTTTTCCCAACATTTTTTAATACATTTAAACGTTTAAGCAATTTCTTTTAAATTGTAACAACATTTTTTGGTGTATCTGACTAACTGAAATCGTTAAAATTGAATGTAAATAGATAACAACCTTAAAAAATGCAATAAGTTAGACTTTTTTGAGGAGTATCAATTTATTACCTCATCTTAAACTACTTTTAAAACATTTACTTATTCAAATATTTTTTTTTTAATTATAAAAAGATGTATCTGCATTTATTACTATGATTGAAAATCTTAAAAATTAGTGTAAATTAATAAAAAATTTAAAACATGTAAAAACTGCACTTTTTTGACAAATACAAATTTATTACTTTTTTCCCAACATTTTTTAATACATTTAAACGTTTAAGCAATTTCTTTTAAATTGTAACAACATTTTTTGGTGTATCTGACTAACTGAAATCGTTAAAATTGAATGTAAATAGATAACAACCTTAAAAAATGCAATAAGTTAGACTTTTTTGAGGAGTATCAATTTATTACCTCATCTTAAACTACTTTTAAAACATTTACTTATTCAAATATTTTTTTTTTAATTATAAAAAGATGTATCTGCATTTATTACTATGATTGAAAATCTTAAAAATTAGTGTAAATTAATAAAAAATTTAAAACATGTAAAAACTGCACTTTTTGACAAATACAAATTTATTACTTTTTCCCAACATTTTTAATACATTTAAACGTTTAAGCAATTTCTTTTAAATTGTAACAACATTTTTGGTGTATCTGACTAACTGAAATCGTTAAAATTGAATGTAAATAGATAACAACCTTAAAAATGCAATAAGTTAGACTTTTTTGAGGAGTATCAATTTATTACCACATCTTAAACTACTTTTAAAACATTTTCTTATTTAAATATTTTTTTTAATTATAAAAAGATGTATCTGCATGTATTACTATGATTCAAAATCTTAAAAATCAGCGTAAATTAATAAAAAATTTAAAACATGTAAAAACTGCAATTTTTGACAAATACAAATTTATTACTTTTTTCCCAACATTTTTTAATACATTTAAACGTTTAAGCATTTTCTTTTAAATTGTAACAACATTTTTTGGTGTATCTGACTAACTGAAATCGTTAAAATTGAATGTAAATAGATAACAACCTTAAAAAATGCAATAAGTTAGACTTTTTTGAGGAGTATCAATTTATTACCACATCTTAAACTACTTTTAAAACATTTACTTATTCAAATATTTTTTTAATTATAAAAGATGTATCTGCATTTATTACTATGATTGAATATCTTAAAAATTAGTGTAAATTAATAAAAATTTAAAACATGTAAAAACTGCACTTTTTGACAAATACAAATTTATTACTTTTTCCCAACATTTTTAATACATTTAAACGTTTAAGCAATTTTTTAAATTGTAACAACATTTTTGGTGTATCTGACTAACTGAAATCGTTAAAATTGAATGTAAATAGATAACAACCTTAAAAATGCAATAAGTTAGACTTTTTGAGGAGTATTACTTTATTACCACGTCTTAAACTACTTTTAAAACATTTACTTATTCAAATATTTTTTTAATTATAAAAAGATGTATCTGCATTTATTACTATGATTGAAAATCTTAAAAATTAGTGTAAATAAATAGAAAATTTAAAACATGCAACAAATCCACTTTTTTGACAAGTATAAATTTGTTACTTTTTTTTCCACTTACTTTTAATACATTTGAATGTTTAAACAATTTCTTTTATATTTTAACATTTTTTAGCGTATTTGACTTTGATTGAAATTGTTAAAATTGAAAGTAAATAGAAAACATCCTTAAAAAAACCAACCAGTAACACTTTTTTGAGGAGTATCACTTTATTACCACATCTTAAACTACTTTTAAAACATTTTCTTATTTAAATATTTTTTTTAATTATAAAAAGATGTATCTGCATGTATTACTATGATTCAAAATCTTAAAAATCAGCGTAAATTAATAAAATATTTAAAACATGTAAAAACTGCACTTTTTTGACAAATACAAATTTATTACTTTTTTTCCAACATTTTTTAATACATTTAAACGTTTAAGCAATTTCTTTAAAATTGTAACAACATTTTTTGGTGTATCTGACTAACTGAAATCGTTAAAATTGAATGTAAGTACGCAACAACCAAAGAAATGCAATAAGTTACACTTTTTTTGCGTAGTATCACTTTATTACCACATCTTAAACTACTTTCAATATATTTAATCAATTTGATGTTTTTTTTAAATTATAACAGAATGCATCTGCATTTATTACTACATGGCAAAATCTTAAAATTAAGTGTAAATAAGTAATATAAGTTAAAAATGTAAATATTGTGCACGTTTTTAACAAATATAAGTTTATTACTTCTTTTACTCGTCTTAAACTACTTTTAATAAGTTTCTATACTTAAGTAAATTTTTGCATCTATTTCCATGTATTAAAATGTTAAAATTGAGCGTAAATAAATAAAACATACAATAAATGCACTTTTTTGACAAGTATAAATTTATTACTTTTTTTCCAACTACTTTTAATAAATTTAAATGTTTAACGATTTATTTTAATATAGTAACAACATTTGTTTGCGTATCTGACTTTGACTGAAATCGTTAAAATTGAAAGAAAATAGGTAACAACCTTAAAAAATGCAATGTTACACTTTTTTGAGGAGTATCACTTTATTACCACATCTTAAACTACTTTTAATACATTTAATCAATTTGATGATTTTTTTTAACTTATTACAATATGTACTATATTTATTTGTTTATTACTGTATTTTAAAATCTTAAAATTGAGTGTAAATTAGTTAAAAATAATAAAAATGCACAAATTGTGCACCTTTTTGACAAGTTTATTACTTCTTTTACTCATCTCAAACTACTTTTAATAAGTTCAAATATTAAAGTAATTTGCATACATTTCCATGTATTAAGAAATTGAGCGTAAATAAATAAAAAAAATTAAAACATGCAAAAAATGCACTTTTTTGACAAGTATAAATTTATTACCCTTTTCCCAACCACTTCTAATACATTTAAATGTTTAAACCATCTTTTATTTTGTAACAAGATTTTTTTGCGTATCTGACTTACTGAAATGCAAAAATTGTGCACTTTTTAACAAGTATTAGTTTATTACTTCTTATTTTAATTAAAGTAATTTTTGCATTTATTTATTACATTATTATATTATTACACCTTTCGCAACCACTTTTAAAGCATTTAAATGTTTTCTTTTAGATTATAATAACATTTTTTTGTTTATCATAGTTGTTTTGGTTTCACATAGTTACAGTATTTTTCTGCGTTTATTACCATAACTGAAAAAGTTAAAATTGACTGTAAATAAGTAAAATAATTATAAAATCTAATAAGTTACACACTTTGATCATGTTTAAATTTATTACCACTTTTAATACATTTATTTGGTTTTGCATTGTAATTATATTTATCTACATTTATTACCATGTCTCTAAAAGTGAAATTGGGATGTCAATAGATAAAATTATAAAAAAAGACAAAACATTGTGTTCTAATGATTTCTTTTATTACATTTTCACTTTTTTACAATCGATTTTAGCTTTATAAAACTTTTGAAAAATTGCAAAAAAGTATTATTACCCTGTAAAACAAGCCATTTAAACTTGTAAACTCTTTGAAAGTAGTTTGGGATGGAGTAATAAATTTATACTTGTGAAAGAGTTGTAACTTTTTAAGACATGGTAAAAATCGTCGATAAATATTGTTACCGTGTAGAACAAATTATTTAAATAGATTAAAAGCGATTTGGGAAAAGGTAATAAACTTATATTGTACATAATTTTAATGTTTATTGTAATTTTTTACACTTATACTCACTAACAGTCAAATTAAAAAAAAAAAAAATTATGAAATATTGGATTTTAGTACACTTTTCTCAACAGTTTGGTCCAGACTTGCTTTGTCGTACTTGTAAAAATCGTTATGAATAAATTAAATTAAACTTATCGAAAGAAAACTGTGTCAAGCGATAGTCTACCATTAAACTGGGTTATCATGTTGAACTTTAATTTTTTTGAAACTGCTATATTTTTTGATTAAAGAATATAGTAATTGCACCACAAGTACGTTTATTTATTAAACTAAATGAGATAACGGTGCTATCGTAGTCACACGATTTAAATATAACTTTAATTAGCTGTATTGATTAGATTTGATTTTGTAAAATATTAACCACGTCCATGTGTATAACAGTAATATTTCGCCATGAACCAACAGATTATAATAGCTGTGTTTTTGTTCGTTTTTAAATTAAGTGACGGTGCGAAAATATTAGGTGTAGTGCCGGTTCCTTCTTATAGTCATCAAGTAGCGTTTCGACCAATCTGGAAGGAGCTATCAATAAAAGGACACCAAGTGGTGACCATAACCACAGATCCTATAAAAGACCCAAAGCTGGTCAATCTAACCGAAATCGATATAAAATCGGCCTACGATATTTGGAACAAAAATATTGTTAACATCACGACGACAAACGCGTTTAAATCGGTTCTTACTATGGTAGAAACGATGTATAACGTCACCGAACACATTCTTTCTCATCGTGATGTTCAAAATTTAATAAAAAACAAAACGGAATATTTTGATGTTGTTATAGTCGAGTATAGTTTAAACCCGATGCTTGCTTTTGCAGAACGATTTAAAGCTCCTCTTATAGTTGGTAGTTCTTTCGATGCCTTCATTGAAATTCACCATTTAATAGGCAATCCCATTCATTTTTTACTATACCCAAATTGTATATTACCGGTGCGTTATGATTTGACACTTTCGGATCGTATATTGGTGGCTACATATAATTTGTTTTTGAAACCTCTGATGATAGAACGCGACGCAATAGACAATGATCAAATCAAAAATTTTTTTGGAAACGGTTATCCACCAGCGAAGGAAATAATACAAAATGCTAGTTTAATTTTAAGCAATTCGAATCTAATTTTTCACAAAGTTAAGCCCTTGTTGCCAACTGTAATTGAGTTTGGCGGAGGTACTCACCGAGTCGCGCCAAAACCACTACCAAAAGTAAGTGCCTGTTGTGGAAAGTGTCGATTACTACATGGCACATATTTTAGGAGTTGAAGAAAATTTTAGATGCTGCAGAAACCGGATTTATTTATTTTAGTTTGGGTTCTAACGTTCAAAGTAAATTTTTGTCAAAAAATACGCTTGGTGTTATCGTGAAAACGCTTGCTGAACTTCGTTACACCGTTCTGTGGAAGTTTGAAGACGATAACTTGCTCAATAAACCTAAAAATGTAATAACGTCAAAATGGTTTCCGCAACAAGATATTTTTAGTAAGTTTCTTAGGATTTTTTTTAACTTTTTAAGCTAAATTGCACTATGAATTTCTTGTTTAAAAAATGCATTTCTTTATTTTTGTTTTATTTATTGACTTATACAACAAACATTACAACGGTTTTTTGATTTTTTCTTATTGTTTCTCTCAGGAGATAAAAACACTCACACTTATTTATTTCTACAGTACGCGCGTAAAAACACTGGATATGCACTTTTTTATTACCATAACATTAGCGACTTGTTCTTTAATACTTAAATTAACTTTATTGCGTTTTCTTTTTATACTATTGCTTTAATGCTGCTGAAAACGTGCGCGAACAGTATCCAAATACCAAAAATAACATTATTGATCGTTCATCCACTTTATGTGTATATATAAACAAACTGGCAATTTATTTGCACGCACTTTAGGATTTAACAAAAAATTAGAGAATCTGTTAAAATAATAAATAATCCTTTTAATATTAACCGAGATTATAGTTTTCCTTTGCCGGATATTTGGCAACCAGTTTGATCGATCGGAGACAGGTCTATAAAAGCGAGACTTCACGGCGCAATAAATCAGTTTGTTTGTTCTAAAGATGTCTATTGCAACAAAAGCTCAGCTTGTGTGATTTGTTGTTTCAAATAAATTGCTTAAAATTATTACAAAGAAAGGAAAACGCCATGTGGTCACACTATAATAAAACTAGCATAAGAAAATTATGTCTGTATCATAACCTTTTCGCCATCGATTTATAAATTAGACATGACATTTATAGAGCTAGTTAATGCCTACTATAATAAAGAAATCAAAAGTCGGTTAACAACCAACAAAACCGTAACACGGTTTCATCTGGCTGAACTACTTGACAATGCGCTGTTAAAATTTCAGACAACAGCATTAGTTGTTAATGGATTTAGAGTGATGGAAGTCTTTTCATTAAATAAATATGTTTACACGGATGCTGATTTTATTGCCGAGAAAATTAAACCTAAAAAATCGTGTAGTTTAAGTTCAAAAACTCAGGTTCAAGAACCACGATTTTAATCTACTATTACTGCCGTTTTAATATAAGAATTATCTCAAAATTAGAAAAGGCAGCGATTAACTCAGTTTGATTCGGAGATTGGGTCGTGAGTTTTAAGGTGCAAATTATAAATGAAAGATTAGAATGAGAGACACCGTTTAAATTTCTCCAAAACTGTGAGAGAACAAAGAACAAAACAGAAGTTGTAGCAACAAGCATATTTATTTTATCAAAAATAAAAGTTTGAGAGAAGAGAAGATAAATTTACATAAATGCCATTAAACGCTAGAACGTAGATCAATATCGCACACAATAGTGGTTGAAATAGACCTTCGGTTGGGCAACATGTCGTACAACAAATTAAATTTGTCGGCCTAACTTTTACATTCCAAAAATAAATAAATTTATATTTGTAAATTATAACACAAACATGCAAATTTCGATGATTCAGAGAACCAGAGTCTAATAATATGTGACACACAAAAAAACAATTATAGTTAATTGTGACAACCTACTATGTACATCCAGTCGTACGTGCAATCGTAAATAGAAAAAATTAAAGTAGGTATTATAATACTTACTGTTTAGTTTCTAAGCTGTACATACGGTGTTTTCACAAGTAAATATCTCTTGGTATATACAATTAATGAAAACAAATCAAATGCGCCGAGTTTTCTACAAATTATATTATTGCACTAAGTGGGTCTTCCAATACGATTAGAATTTTATCTAATACTCGACGGTTTCGATATCTTCAACGCAAGTGATGTGACGTCATCATACAAATTTTCCCAATAAATGAACCAGTTTTACTATCTTCACATCGATGGAACACAAATCACAAAAACAGGAAACTACGCTAATCCCAATAACGTGTTACGCTGGTCTTCTCGTAACAGAAAAAGAAAGCGACGGTTACCTCAGTTGTTCTCGGAGATTGAATCGCAGGCTTCGTAATGATAGATTATATGCTAAATTTAACAAGGTGCCAAAATGATGAAAGACTAAATTAAAGAGACCCACAGCTGAAAAAGAACAAATAACACAACAGAAGTGATAACACAGGATGTATATTTATGTTATCACAGACGGTAATTAAAGAGGACAAAAAAAGTACATAAGTATAGTTATATAAATTTTCCAAACACAAGCACATGAGTCGGACTAAATATAAGTTACGACTAGGCAACACGTCGTACAGCAAAGTGACCTAGTCGGTCTTACTTTTAAATTCAAAGAAGGAAGGACTTTATATTCGTAAATTACTTCAACACGCACTGTATAAGACTTTGTGATGCACAAAATGATGTATAAATTATTTGTGTTAACCTAACATTTACGTACGGTCATTCTAACAATCGACATGACCAACGAAGTACTAATTATAAAAATAGAAATTGTAATACTTACAGTTATGTGTTATCCAGTAAGGGATAAGCTAATTCCGTACTTGTATTACCTAATAGTAATCTGAAATCTAACACAAAAACGTTCGTACGGCGTTATCACAAGTAAATTATGTTTTTAAATCATACAATCATTGAAGATAGCGAATTCGCAGCGTTTCCGCTTGACTTAATATCTTAATTGGTGGTAAAAGTTTCTTTCAAAATAAAGTATCGTAAAAGCCACCAACCTCTTAACGGCGTGAACCGTTTAATTACAGCTCGTGATGTCATGAAAATTTTTCCAAATATACCATCTGCTTGTTATCTCCACCGACAAATGAAACGTGTGGGGGTATGGAAACCCGCTGTAGACAATTAGGAAAGCATCAATTTAAACCTCTAATACAAAAAATGTAACGACTCACCCCAAATAGGCTTTCGCTCAGATAGACACAAAATTCGACCGTATATTCACGTGGAATTGCGTAAAAACCTTGTTGGGCATAAACGAAGATCTGTGTTGCACAAACGTCACCGGAATAAATAAAATCGTGTTTTTAAAATTTGACAATCAACCACGAAAAGTAGGCGTGTCGAGAATAAATCTTATACTAGAAAATTTTTAATATACCACATTTATAACAAAACAAACGACTTTCACAAAACTAGTAAAAATACTACGTCCAATACTCTCATGAATGCGTGTGAATAATCAGAAATAAAAATTTCGTTGGGCGCCCATTACGTTAGATGATGTCCGACATATTTCGACGTCACAGCAACCCCCCTTCCCCAAATGTTACGGGAAGTAGGCGTTCCGAGAAAAAATCGTATACGGTGCAAACATCATACCAATACGCTTTTAACATAACAGTTTGTTTTGAACTCACACAAAAGTCTTCAAAAAATCTGGTACCTAAACAATGTTGCTGAAAATGTTTAGATTTGTAGACAAACAATTTCAAAGATTAAGATCTCTAATTAAGTTGCACAATAGACCTAGATCATAGCTAAGTTGTTCAAAAGACCTAGATTTTAAAGCAAAGTGTGAAAAAATTGAAAGTTTCAGCAATGACAAAATCAAGGCATGTGGAATCAAATGACTGTTTGAAAACGTTAGTCACTTTATTTGACATTTTACCGGTACCACTGTTAGAAACCGAGAGACCACAAGGTAACGAAAGTTTTCCAAATCTTAAGTTATAACTTGCAAAACAGAACTCAACATATTAATCGACAAATTTAACAAAACAAAACTTCCAATAGAATCGAGTAAAATCAGGTTGCTCAAGAGACCTAGATTTTAAACCACGATGTAAAGAAAATTTTGAGGCTTTGGCAATAATGAAATCAAGATGTGTGGAATCAAATGATGATGAACTATTAATGTTCTATGTCATTTAAATTACCATTCTATAATTTTTTGTAAGGAAGTTCGGAAGTACGTTGCTCACGTTAAGTAATTAGAATGGTTAAAAAAATAGATTCTTATCTTGTTTGCACGTCTGACGTCATTTGGTCCTGTAAAATTACTGTAAGAAAAATGTTATAGCGCGAACACGGTTAGTGATTTTCTTTTCTCACATATTTCAATTTAGAGCATTGTTTGAATTACTTTTAAATCTACAATAAATTTGATCAAATTCTTATTAAAAACTAATAGTTATTTAGATGAAGTTATATGATACTGTGTCGTTATCAGTTACGTAGTTATTACGTGTACTGATAATTAAGGGTGTACTGACTAGATATTTAGTCTTAGATTTTGCTGTGATATTTTGTTTTTTTTTCTTTACTGTTTCGTTATCTACAATGATGCAGTACTAGTCTCGAATAAATCGTAATAATCTTGTTATAACCTTCTGTTGTTTTATTCTCAACGCACTATTGGGATTGCGGGTTTATGCATTCTTTTCCTAGCCTAGAGTTTTTTTTTAGGTCTTTTCTCACTACTCATCAAACAAAGTTGGACTTACTACCATCTCCGACTTAATATAGCCAAACAAGTGAGCTGAAACCTACTTTACTGAATTTTACACATTCACAATTATTACCTTACAGATTGATTTATTGAATGAAACAATTTGAATAGTTTTGATTTCTAGGCAGATTGTAACTCTAAACCTAGCTTTTTCAGAGCTTCAGTACATACTCATAAACCTATCGAAGTCTATTTCATCAACTTGGTTTTAGGTTTTGCTTGTTATTACTTTTGCTTAAACTTGGTCGTGAGCAACGTTGGTAGCGCCAGCAAACGGTGCTAGACAGCATCCCCACCATCACTACAAACTTCCCCGACATATCTAGATCCGAGCATACCCGAAACGAAACGACTACGACGTTTTGCGATTCTCCCACCACCAATACGATCTATCTGACTTACCAAATACGAATGCAACTCGAGCATACCCGAAACGAAACGATAGCAACGAAACTTTACGATCTCTTACCGATGTTACCTGAGTGAGCCAGAACCGGCTCTACTATACTACTGATATGAATTCTTGCATCTCACATACTGTTTATCTTGTGTTTTACCTGTACTAATATTCTGTCAATTCGCTTTCCATTGGTTTAATAGTAAGACTTTCACAACTACTTTCCAAATGGAACCCACACTTTTTTATAATGTTTATTTCCAAGATAACCTTTATTGTAATGTCGGCTACTAGTACATCTGATCGTCGAGTACATTATTTTCCAATTCAATGATTAGTTTAACTTGTTTGTGTGTTTGCTGTTTGAAGTCGTATCGTTATCGGTGATGTCTTTTCATTTTTTAGTCACGCCGAATAATGATTTTTGTCGCTCTTGCGTCGATCTGAAATTAAACACTTCGTCTGTTGAGTTTTTCAGCAAGGTAAATGTTTAAGTGTTCCGTTGGCGATGCAATGCAAATAAATATTTTTGATGCATGACTAGATGAGATTAACTCTTACGTAAATTAACTCGTTAACTTAAAAAAGCAGCGACTTACTCAGTTGGATTTGGGTTCGTAGTGCTAAATTTTAAAATAAGCTGAAAAAGCGCCAAAACGATGAAAGATTAGGGAAACCGTTTAAATCTACTCAAAGCTGTAATACGACAAATGACAACACAGAAGTTGTAACAACGAGTATTTACTTCATCACAGACAGAAGTTTATAAAGGATACGAAGATATATATGTATATATTTACATAAGTGAGATCAAACGCTAGAACGTAGGTCAATATCAAAAATAAAAATGATTGCAATAAGCCCCCTTTGATTGGGCAACACGTCGTATAACAAATTAAATTTCTCGGTCTAGTATTGTACATTATACAAAGCAATAAATTTACATTGGTAAATTATAAATCCAATACGCAAATCTTGATGATTCAAAGAATCAAAGCCCACCTTCTAATCATATGTGACACACAGCAAAACAATTGTATAGTTAATTGTGATAAAAACCTACTATGTAGGTTCAGCCGTTCGTGCAGTCGACTGACCACTGACCAAGAATATACATAGAATTAAAATAGGAAGTATAATACTTACAGTTTAGTTTTTCCTTGAAGAATGCTACTAGCTAACGGCTTTTTTTAGAAATTTTTAACTTTCGCTAAAATAAACTAAGCCGTACTTAAAGCGTTATCAGAAGTAAATTTCTCTTTGGTTCATACGATTAATGAAAACAAATCAAATGCGCCGAGTTTTCCTTAAATGAATGATATTTTTGCATTAAGTGAGTTTTTCAAAAAGATTACAATTTTTCCAATACTCGATGTCTTCAACGCAAGTGACATGACGTCATCATGAAAATTTTCCCAATTAATGAATCAGTTTTACTATCTTCACATCGATAAAACACGTAGGGGTGTCCAAGAACCCACTAAATGACGGAAGAATTAAATTAAACCACAAAATAAGAAACAAATGGTTAACCCAATAAAAAATTTTACTCAAGTCGTAACAATATTTCGTGCAATACTCGCATGGATGTGTGTGAATAACTAGGAATGACAGTTATCCCTGCCAGCGTTGCTGAACGTGGGTGTTTCGCGAATAAATCTTATACAAGGTGCAAACATCATACCAAAACATTTTTATCATAACATAGTGCAAGTGGCAGCTTAGAACACTTTGACAAGAGGGCCGTGAATGGTACTCAATGTGTTAATCATCAAATCATTACAAAAGCGCCAAATCGGGAGAAAACTAATAACTGCAGATTGCGTTTACATTTGTCAAACACTGAAAGAAAACAAATTACAAAACATAAGTTATAACAACGAATATATTTGTTTCAAAAAAGAGATAAAAGTTAAAAATAAGGTAGAACAATAACAGATAAATAGCAATTAAGGATTTGGGAGTACATATCACAAAAAATAATAATAATGCAGGCCCTTTATAAGGCAACACTTTGTACATATAAACAAATTCTATGACTTAACTGTACATTTAAAAAAAATAATACAAATGCCAAATATCACGCGCTTAAGCTAAACAAAGGGCATCGTTTAATTGATTACACGTAAAAAATTGTATACTTAATTGTGACAACAAACGTAACATTTACGTACAGTCGTGCGTGCAAACGACTGACAATGTAAACAAAAAAAATTTAATATAAGAAATATGATACTTATAATTTATTGTTCCGGAATATGCGATTAGCTAATGGCACATTCAACACAAATTCTCTAAAATTTCTGATAAGTAAATTATTACAACGTTATCACAAATACATGCCCAAGTGCGCTAAGTTTTGGTCGATGTGCTTTCCAATTTGTTCGTAATCGTAGCAATTTAAACGATGCTTTTGATATACTCATTTAACTTAGAGTCGCAAAACACGCACCCGAAACAATTCTCAATACTCCATGCGTGTCGTATTAATTGTTTATAAAATTTCTTAAACATTAAAGTTTAAAAAAAACACGTGTAGGTCACCAAAGTTGCTAATGATATAATAGAAAAATTCAATTGTGCTGTAAAATGAAAATGCATTCTTACCCCGACGAATTTTTTTATAACAATTACATCTTAAATTGCCATTTAAGTTACTTAAAAATGTGGAAAATCACGGAGTTGATACTAGCACATTAAATATGACTTTCTTGATGCACGAAATTGAAGTGACTTTTTTATTGTGTTTCCAGTATGTAAATTAAGGTATCATAGGGCAAGACTCCTACAGTACCACGCCAAAATGTGTTTAACATAAAAAATTTTTCCCCAGCAACATAAAAATCTAAGAAATGGACACTAGCTGAAACGAAGAACAGATATTTAGGTATACGCTAAGAACAGAATCCTAAAATTCAAATTCAACCCAAGCACAATAACACCTAACCCAAGAAGAAACCTAAACAAAAGATTTAAAGAACCAAAACCTACAGCTAACAGAAACGAAGTATCAGAAGGGGTACTTGTTGAAAGTCGACATCAGCAACGCAGTCCTACAAACATCACTAAACAAACTATGATAGAAACAAGAAGACAGAAGTTTAGACCACAGTCAAGAATAACGCCCTAAAATCCCAAAAAATCTCACTCTACAGATATAAATCCAACCCTAAAGATAATTATCTAAACGAATGAAACTTAAAAAGTAGAAACAGAAAAACAATTACCAATATCTAGCAAAGTTTAAATAGGGATATGTGGATTTAGAAAGAAACACGTCAAAAACAAAAACTAAGGCAATTGTCCCAAAAAGTCTTCAACAGATGGTATGACATTTTCAACCAAAAAAACCAAGCAGACCACAAAGATCTAAGAATAGCCAAACCAACGAAATCTTAAGTCTTTTAATATTAACCGAGATTCTAGTTTTCCTTTTCCTTGTGTGATTTGTTGTTTCAAATAAATTGCTTAAAATTATTACAATGAAAGGAAAACACCAGGTGACCTCAATAACATAAGCTGAGCAGGGTTTATTAGTTACTGTAGTTACAGTAATGAGTTTATTCCATTACCTAAAACGTAATCTGAAATCTAACACAAAAACGTACATACGGCGTTATCACAAGTAAATTTTGTTTTTAAATTATACAATCATTGAAGATAGCAAATGCGCAGCGTTTTCGCTCGACTTAATATCCTAATTGGTGGTAAAAGTTTCTTCAAAAAGAAAGTATCGTAAATGCCTCCTACCTCTTGACGGTGTGAACCGTTTTATTACAGCAACGTGATGTCATGAAAATTTTTCCCAAATATGCCATCTGCTTGTTATCTCTACCGACAAATGAAACGTGTGGGGGTATGGAAACCCGCTGTAGACAATTAGGAAAGAATCAATTTAAACCCTTAATACAAAAAATATAACGACTTACCCCAAATAAGCTTTCGCTCAGATTGACACAAAATTCGACCGTATATCCACGTGGAATTGCGTGAAAGTCTTGTTGGGCGTAAACGGAGATCTGTGTTACACAAACTTTACCGGAACAAATAAAATCGTGTTTTTAAAATTTGGCAGTCAATCACGAAAAGTAGGCGTGTCGAGAATAAATCTTATACTAGAATTTTTTTTTTATACTACATTTATAACAAAACAAACGGCTTTCACAAA
Organism: Aquatica leii; assembly: GCA_035610365.1. NCBI lineage: Eukaryota > Metazoa > Arthropoda > Insecta > Coleoptera > Lampyridae > Aquatica > Aquatica leii. The sequence goes on from CM069438.1 coordinate 16,795,177, forward strand.
AGTAGTAAAAATACTACGTCTAATACTTTCATGGATGCGTGTAAATAATCAAAAATAAAAGTTTCGTTGGGCGCACATAACGTTAGATGATGTCCGACATATTTCGACGTCACAGCAATCCCCCCGCACTCAATGTAGTGGGAGGTGAGCGTTCCGAGAGAAAATTTTATACGGTGCAAACATCATACTAATACACTTTTAACATAACAGTTTGTTTAAAACTCACACAAAAGTGTTCAAAAAATCTCGTACCTAAACAATGTTGCTGAAAATGTTTAGATTTGTAGCCAAACAATTTCAAAGATTTAGATCTCTAGTTAAGTGGCTCAAAAGACCTAGATTTTAAAGCAAAGTGTGAAAAAAAGTTTCAGCAATGACAAAATCGAGGCAAGTGGAATCAAATGACTGTGACTGTGACTGAAAATGTTTGTCACTTTATTTGAGATTTTACCGGTACCACTGTTAGAAACCGAGAGACCACAAGGGAACGATAGCTTTCTAAATCTTAAGTTATAATTTACAAAACAGATCTCAACTTATCAATCGACAAATTTAACAAAACAAAACTTCCAAAGGAATCGAGTGGTTCAAGAGACCTGGATCGTAGCTGGGTTGTTCGAAAAACCTAGATTTTAAACCACGATGTAAAGAAAAGTGTCATTTCACCGACACAACTAAAAAAGCGAGTGACTAGAAGCGAACGGAAAGTTTTCAAATCTTAAGTTATAGCTTACAAAGCAAAACTCAACATGTCAATAGCCAAATTAAGTAAAACAAAAAACGAAAAGAAGAGACTACTTGTAAAAGAATCAAGAGAAGTTCAGAAGAAAGTTTGGATCAGATCTAAGTTAGATGATGTTTGTCTGTGTAGATGCACAATAAACACAAAACGTTTGCGTAAAATAACTACAATCAAGTTGTGAGTCATTTGCTTATCCTACCAGAAGGTTAAATATGATTAGGAAAAAAAAAATTATCATATTTTTTATGTCATTTAAGTTACTATTGCTTTTCAATAACATTTAAATTAATGTTGCTTTTCTATGTCATTTAACTTACTATTACTTTTTGATAACATTTCAATCAATATTACTGTTCTATGTCATTTAAATTACGATTCTATAATATTTTTGTAAGGAGATTCGGAAGTACGTTTCTCACGTTAAATAATAATGTTATAGGGCGAACACGGTTAATGATTTACTAGGGTAGTGTTTTAATTCCTACAATAAATTTTATCAAATTTTTATTAAAAACTAATTGTAACTTAGAACAACTTATGTTATGATATCGAATTTAGCTATAAAACTGATTTTAATTTAATTTATTTGAAACTGTGTTACCAACTACGTAGCTATTATGTGTACTGATAATTAGGGGTGTACCAACGATTAGATATTTAGTCTGGGACTTCGAATAAATCGTAATAATCTTGTTATAACCTTTTGTTGTTATATTCTTAGCGCATAATTGAGGTTACGGGATTGAGCATCCTTTCCTTGGCCTAGACTTTTTAGTTTTGGGTTTTTCTCACCACTAACCAAACAAAGTTGGGCACTAAAAACTCGAGCTACGACCATCTCCGGTTTAAGCTAGCCAAACAGATGATTTGACAATCTACTTTATTATTTTTTTTACATTCTTACAATTTTTGCGTTACAGATTGATTGATTGATTAAATAAAAAACATTGAATGGTTTTGGCTTCTGGGCAGATGGAACATAATAAATTCTTTTGATGTAGTTTTTGTAGAAAATTCCACAGTTGCAAAACTGTAAACGTAGAGAAAAAAGTTTAGTTGTCTTTTTTCTTTATGGTGGCAGTGTAATTGTATTGGAAAAACTAACAATAACGTAGGAATAGAATAAGTTAAAAACAAAAATTTGCATGCGTCAATTGTGATAATAGCTAAATTTATATATGTCGCACGTATTTCACGTTTAACAAATGCACAAATTAATGACAAGTAAAAAAAGTACTTACGGTTGTCCAAGTCATGCGGATAGCTATCGGCAAGCTTCGATCATCTCGTAAACTTGCTAAAAAAATAAAGCAAGATTAGATATAAGATAGTATCACAATGAAATTGCTTATCAACAAACAATAAATACATATACGACTTATTCTCCAGACGGTTTTGGAAGTGGCTTAATTAACCAAGAGCCTCTTTTAGTATGTGCTTTTAATTATAGTTTCCAGCGCAAAGTAAGGAATTAATCATAAATCTCTCTAAATTGGTCAACATGTGGCGGTATCGTACATTGCTATGACAGTTACGGGAAAATCAACGTAAATCACAAAAATATAAGTCCATGCTTACCCCAGGAAGGCTTTCACAAAAGCAGCATAAATAATAATAACAATATAATAGATGATTGTAAACATTTAGAAGTGAAAACTTTGCTGGGCGCTTACGTTAGAGCATATATGTGAAGCGAATTTCAATTTGACATTTATTCTTGCCCCTGCAATGAGAAGTGGGCGTTCTTAGAATTAATCTTATACAAGGGACAACCATCATACTGAAATACATTTAACATAACACGATTATGTGTTGTATATGCTGTGAACACATCTTTGATAATGAATTTTTGCATTTCACAATTACAGATACTGGCCCACCACGATGCTTTTTTTAACTGGGCTGTTTACCTTGTTTTTTACTTGTACTGATATTCTGCTAACTAGTAGTTTTTTTGAATCAACTCGCCTTCTATTAGTTTAATATCGCCAATGTAGCCTTATCGGAGATTTTCGTCTAGGTGTGCCAACAACAGAATTTCAGACTTTCCAATTAAAACCCAAACTTTTCTAGAACGTTTATTTTTAGGATAACCTTTTTTGTAATGTCGGTTACTAGTACATTTTATACTCGAGTACTTAATTTTCCAACTTCATGGTTACTTTATCTTGTTCGTGTGTTTGCTATTTGAAGTCGTATCGTTACCGGTGATGTCTTTTTATTTTTTAGTCAGAACAAATAATGATTTTTGTTGCTTTTTTTTCAAGGTAAATGTTCAAGTGTTCCGTTGGCAATGCAATGCAAATAATTATTTCCGTTGCATGACTAGATAAGATTAACTGTTACAGAAATTTGCTCGTAAATTAATGCAGGTAGAAACTCAAAACACTTTGGCAAGAGAGTCTTAAATAATACTCAGTCTGCTAATCATAAAATAATTGAAAGACCGCCAAAACGGGAGAAAAATATTAACTACAGATTCCGTTTATATTTGTCGAACACTGAAAAACAAGTAGTAAAACACAATTTATAACAACGTTTATGTTTATTTTAACAAAGAGATCGGATTTAAACGCGAGGTAAACGATAGCAGATAAATAGTAATTAAAGATTCGTCAATACATATCACAGTTAATAATAATAATGCAGGCTTCTTAGATCAGGCAACCCTTTGTACATATAAACAAATTCGTTTGCTTAACTTTACATTAAAAAAAATTCCTGTTGGTGAATACAACACAAATGTCAAACATCACGCGTTTGAGCGAAACAAAGCTTACCGTTTAATTTATTACACGTAAAAAAAGTTTTATATTTAATTGTGACAACAAACGTAATATGTACGTACAGTCGTACGCGCAAACGACTGACAGTTAATGTCACAGAATATGCGATTAGCTAATGGCACATTCAACACGAATTCCCTAAAATTCTTTAAAAGTAAATTATTACATACACACAGCGTTATCACAAATAAATGCCTCAGTTTCATACGATATGTTAAGAAAAAACCACAGTGCGTTAAGTTTTTCTACGTTAGATATTTCGGTAGATATGCTTTCCAATTCGTAATCGTAGCACCATCGTTTAAAGTTCCGATATCCTCATTTAACTTCGGATCGCAAAATACGCATTCAGAACAATTCTCAATACTCGATGCGTGCCGTATTAATTTTTTGACATAGAACACGTGCCGGCATCTCAAAGTTAAATTACATGTGCAGGTAACCGAAATTTAAAAAAACACGTGCAGGTGACCAATGTTGCTAAAAATAAAATACAAAAATTAAATTGTGTTATTAAATAAAAGATGCATTTTTATTCCGATTTATAACAACTACATCTTAAATCGCCATTTACTACACAAAGTCTGGGTGGAGGGTTTAAGATACTTAAAAATGTAAAAACTCACGGGGTTGATATAAGCACATCACCTATGACTTTTTTAATGCACAAAATGGAAGTGGGTTTTTATTTGTGTCTTCAGTATCTAAAATACAACATAAAAAATTGAGAAGTAGACTCTAGCTAAAATGAAGAACTGAAATTTAGGCGTACGCCAAGAACAGAACTCTAAAATCCGAACCCAACCCAAAAAGAAACGTAAACAAAAGATGCTTTCCCAATTCGTTATGTATTAACAATCGAATGTATCCTAAAGTTTTATAAAGCCGAATCCTACTGCAAAGAACCAAAAACTCCAACCAACAAAAACACTATCAGAAAAGTACTTGTTAAAAGTAGACATCAGCAACGCAGTTCCACTGAAAAATACTTAAACAAACCAAAAGAAAAACAAGAGGTATAGGAAAAAGGAGTTTAGATCACTATCAAGGACAACGACCTAAAATCCCATCAAATCTCAGATTACAGATATAAATCTAACCCTAAAGATAATCCCCGAAACTAATAAAACTCTAGAAGTAGAAATAAAAAGACAAGTTTTAATATCTAGCAGATTTCAAATGGGGATATGCAAGTTTAGAAAGAGAAAAATTTAAAAAAAAGACAAAACTAAAACAGTGTGTTACGAGGATTTTCTGGTAACTTTAATAGTAACCACTAGCTCAGTCAATTTAGTGATTGGATCGTGAGTTTTGATGTGCAAAATTATAAAACAAAATTATAAAGGCGCCGCCAAAACGATGAAATATTAAGGTGGGAGACTGGGTCGGTATCACAGACAAAATACGACATAAACTTTTTTCAGTTAGGCAGCACGTCGTACAACAAAGTGACCTTGTCAGCTTAACTTTTACATTCTGACAGTAAATAAATTTATAGTTAAAAATTATACACCGAAAGTACAATTCTCGATAATGTGGAAAACCATAGCGCACCGTCTAATCTTATGTTACACAGAAAACAAAATGTTATTGTTAATTGTGACAACAACCAAACATGTGCGTACAGTCGTGTGTACAATTGATTGTTAACGTAAAAACAATTAAAATAGAAAATAAATTACTCACAGTTTAGTTTTCCATATAAACATGCTGCTAGCTAGAAGCATCTTCTCAGTATTTGCTAGAATTTGCTGAAATATAAATAACGTACATATGGTGTTATCACAAATAAATCTTATACATCATAAGATTACTGAAAAACAATAAAAAAGTTTTTTCCAAATTAAGTATAGTATTTCGTTCTTTTAATAAGGTGACAATTACATCCAAACACTCGGTGTAGATAGCGTTAACTACGATGACGTCAAGTTTATTATGCAAATTTTCTTAATCAAAGTATTAGTTTATTATTTTCACAGTCAAAGAACACGTGTGGAGGTATGAAAACTTGCTACAGACAATTACGGAAGAATTAAATTAAACCACAAGAATGCTTACCCTAATAAAGACTTTCACTCAAGTTGTAACAATATTTTTTTCTAATACTTGCATGGATGCGCGTGAATAATTAGCAATAAAAACCTCGCTGGGCACACACAACGCTAGATGATGTCCGCGGTATTCCAACCGGAAAAATGATCGTTACAATTTGACATTTATCCCTGCCAGTGCGGCAAAAAGTGGGCGTCATACTAGTTAAGTGTACCAATTAAAGCAAAATCCCAACCCAGCACAACACAAAACAAAACTGAAAAAAAGAACAATAAATAAGAATAGTAAGAAAGAAAGATAAAAAATTTTTACTTACTAATCAAATATCGTTAGTCAGTGCTCGTCAAGTTGAAATCTCACATTAGAAGCTAAATGCCAAAGAACGATTTCGAATATTTCAAGACAGAAAGAAACCCACAGAAAAAAAAATTCTAACAGTAAACGGCAACATCAAAACAGCCGACTAAATTGGGTACTATTCAAGCTACAACGAACAAGATATTAACGATATATCCAAAGACTCAAACCACCAAAACTAAGAGACAAAAATCAAAGCAATAACAGAAGTCACAAGCCGAAACCTAAAAAGTGAACTACTTACAACGCTTGCGACGCCGATGGAAAAGACGAGAACTATTAGAAGAAGGAGACAACAAAGTACAGTTAAAAGCAACTGAAGAAGTAGATGCAAAAGCAATAGTAGCATTTTTTACATATGAAGAAACAGTACGATCTATATGTAGACCTTGTAACGACACTAGTGTTGGAAGACTTCATCGTTGGCAGTGCGTGAAATGACCCAATAGAATTGCTTCGAAGAAGAACAGTAACTTATGAACTCAGCAGTCTTAATATCCAAAATGACGTGTTAAGTAGGAATTTTGCCCTATGGGGCAAAATTCCTACAGTACAAAAAACCACACCAACTCGTTCCAGGTTTTGGAAGTTTTTTACAGTTAGTAGGCTGCTTTCATACTTCACCGCAGTTTAAAGTCGTCGTTTTTCTTTCAAGAAGCACTCGTCGCACTGTTTTTTTTATAATTTCTTGTTTCAATAACATAGCAAAGATTATGGTTAAATTAAATTGTACTCTAACGTCTTAGGTTGAGCTACTTGTATAGTTAACTGCGTTTTGTTATTTTAGAGTCAATCTACAAAAGCTTTTTTACGTAAGGTCACTATTAGAAACGTCGTTATCTGCTCGTTGCTACAACCATTAGCACTAGCTGCGGCTTCAACCTGCTTCTAGTATGTTGATCAAGTAATCTTTTTAATTAAAATTAAAGGTATAACCTCAAATTTGTTTCCGATATTTCATTAGTAGCTTTATTCTTTTGACTAACTTATAGGACATTTCTCTTTTTAAATACGAGCTTGCGTTTCTTCTTGAAAAATTCTAGTTTTCAACAATAGTCTATAATATTTTAAGCTTCTAGATTCTAGAGTCTTTATTGCAATTTTTTCTATTTCCGGAAAGGCCTCGTACAGTTTTTCGACTATTTCTTCAACGTTTTTTAAACATTTTTAATTAAGATAATTTAAAGAGCCTCAAAACGGTAAAAGTTATTGCTGCAGGTTCTGTTTATATCTGTCGATTACTGAAAGTAAACAAATGGCAAAAGAAAATTATAACAAATATAACAACAAAGAGAAAGAAGTTAAAACAAAGTAGAATTATATCAAATAAATTGCAAATTTAGAGTTTGTCAATAAATATCACAGTTAATAATAACGATGTAGGCTTTTTAGATTAGGCAACACTTTGTACATATAAACAAATCTATCGGTTTACTTAGCTGTAACACCAAACGTAATATGTGCGTGCATACTACTGACCTCAAAGTAAATAGAATAAAAAACAAAGTACTTAAGGGTTTGAGTTCCCGAATATGCAATTAGCTAATGGCACATCCAACACAAATTTCCTAAAATTTCTAAAAATTAAACTGTAACATACATTCATTATTACCACAAATAAATGGTTTAGTTTTATACAATATTTTGAAAAAACCCAAGCGCGTTAAGTTTCCCGAAGTTAGTGAAAATATTTTAATAGGTGTGCCCGCCAGTTTAGTCGTAATGCTGTTTGCAATTATACAGATCAAAACGGCGGCTTCAATATTCCATCTAACATAGATTTTCAGAATACGCACGAGAACAATTTTCAATAATCTTTGCGTGCCTTATTAATTGTTCATATTAATTTTCCAAGATGAAAGAACACGTGCAGGTATCCCAAAGTTCCCGATCAGACAACTACATCTTAAACCCCAATTTATTTATTCAAAATCAGCGTAGATATATAAAGATACTTAAAAATGTCGAAAAACGTGTGCTTGGTACTAGCACACACGTGCAACTTTCTTAACGCACCAAGCGAAAATGTTTTTATCGTAGTAATAAGTAAATTGTTATAGAGAGAGTTTACTAATGGATTGACAATCAAGCTTTGGTGACATTGTCACATTTGCATTGACGTTGTTACCTTACAATGTTGATACGTTGTGTTTTTAGCCCGCGGATTGTTCAAAACTTATTTGAATTACGCGGGTATAAAGTCAGTTCAACGTTGTCATCTTTATAGCCATTTACTTATTAATATTCATGCATAGTAAATTTATACTATGAGATGGTTCTGCCATCGTATTTTACTCATTTTTAACATAACAAAACACCGCCTTTTATATTACTAAAAGTTACTACTAATTGGAGTTATATGTTTTATGTTTTTATTTTCTATAACCTAGATATTCTTAGACGAAGAAAAAACGTCACTGACGTGTTTACTCCACAAGTACCATACGGTTTTAGTTATCTTTAATAATTGCACTCAAAATTATTATCAATTAGATTAAATTCTTATCTAAAATACTTGCGATGAAAAGTTATTCTGACAAAAGCCGTTACAGTACTGTGTCGCGATGGATCTAAAGATTGTAGTAGTGGCGTTTGTAATAGTTAGTAAATTTAGTGACAGTGCAAGAATATTAGGTGTAGTGCCAACTCCTTCTTACAGTCATCAAGTAGCTTTTCGACCGATTTGGAAAGAGCTATCGACGAGAGGACACCAAGTTGTGACTATAACAACGGATCCTATGAGAGATCGAAACTTGACCAATCTCACGGAGATTGATATAAGTTCTGCTTACGATCTATGGAACAAGAATATTGTTGATATGACGCTTACAAACCCGTTAAGCTCGCTTTTTGTTATAATAGAAACGCTATTTAATGTTAGCGAACACATTCTTTCTCATCACGATGTACAAAAGTTACTCAAAAACGAGACTGAATGTTTTGACGTTGTTATAGTCGAGTTTACTTTAATGTCTATGCTTCCTTTCGCTGAAAGATTTAAAGCTCCTCTTATTGCGGGTACCTCTTTAGATAGCTTTATAGACCTTCATTATCTAATGGGTAATCCCATTCATTTTATGTTGTACCCGATTTGTATATTGCCGGTGCATTATAATTTATTATTTAGCGATCGTATATTGGTTGCGGTGTATAATTTATTTTTCAAATTTGTGATGATGAGATCTATCGCTATAGAAAATGATATAGTGAAAAGACACTTTGGTGAAGATTATCGAACAGTCATAGAATACATGCAAAACATTAGTTTAGTGTTAAGCAATTCCGATCCAATTTTTCATAAAGTTAAGCCATTGCTACCAACCATAATTGAATTTGGTGGGGGTACTCATAGAGTCGCATCAAAACCATTACCAGGAGTAAGTGCCTATTTTAGAAAATGTACGTTATCAGCTTGCGCCTTATTGTAGGAATTAAAGAAAATATTAGATTCGGCTGAAGATGGGTTTATCTATTTTAGTTTGGGTTCGAACGTTAGAAGTAAATTTTTGTCGAAGCATACTCGAAGTGTTATTATGAGAACGTTTGCTGAATTACCTTACACAATTCTGTGGAAGTTTGAAGACGATGGTTTACCAAATAAACCCGACAATGTGATTACGTCAAAATGGTTTCCTCAACAAGACATTTTTAGTAAGTGTGTCTGTTTATACCAGGATCAATATAGTAAAAAAAACAAATGTTAACATAATAATCGCAACAGTTACGGTATTTACACAACGCAACTGTTTCAAAATCAACATAACAGTTTGGTTTTGAATTTTTGTAACAGAAACAGTTACTCTACATCACGTTGTTAATTTTGTACAATATTACATTTAAAGATTAAAATATACTGCATTTTTAATATATAAATTTTACAAATTTGCTATAATATTGTTTTAATATTTTACAATGCTTTATTTACGACGAGTAATTACTAACTAGATATACAACACTTATATATAATAGGAATCTTTTAGTCACACCTGCTGCAAAAATTACAACCCGATGTTATACATTTGATACAATGCAAGATTCTTAGCATCAAGTAGTATTAACTAATTTTCATTTATTGTTGCTTTATGTCAGTACTTTATTGCATACAAATGCACGTGTGCTTGGAAACTCTCAGATTCAATTCTTCAAAATGTGACGATTTTTGTGTTTTTATTTTTTTTTCAGTTTTTTAATTGACACAACTACGGTATAAAAATGATTTCAAAATTAAACTTTTCAATTCTAATTAGGCTTAATCACTACACTTTTACAAATATCTGTGAACCTGAACATACACTTATGTACTACTGATCTATTCCAGTAACATATCAGTTAAAAATTGATAACAACACTTTATGTGATTAGCGTCGAAAGTGAATTAAATTATAACGAATGTGAATAAAAACATTACAAATTTAATTTTGGTACTACATTACTATTACTAACAAAATCTTTTAATTTTAAGGCTTTCGCGGCCATGATTTTTTAACAAATAATTATTTTTGGGTTTTGAACCGCGTTCCATATTTACACTTTTCACAAAATTTATAAAACTTAGAAAACTTACAAACTTTACAATGTTTGACGTTTCGACAGTCATGTCGCTGTCTTCTTCAGAAAAAACTGAAACTGAAGATATAGGATCCTGACAAGCCTTTATATTACGCCGTTCGGGTCACTGGTTCGTGACGGTTCCGATTTATTAGTTTTCGGGAACATGTTTTTCCAAATTGGTGCTAGATCGATTCCATTATCTCTATTTAAATTGTCGTACTTCTAGATTTCAATGGCTCCCTTGTATAGTCTAGACTAGAAGTTTTGGGATTTAGCCAACATTGTTGTCTCTTCAAATTGTATTGTGTGACCGGTGTCTAAAAAGTGTTCCGCAACAGCAGATCTTGTGTTATGCTTCTTTGTATCCGCTTTAGGTTTTTTTAATCTGGTAGTTATGTTGCGTCCCGTTTGTCCTATGTAAGCCAGCCCACACGAACAAGGGATGTGGTAGACCCCTGGTTCCTCGAGTGGTGCTTTTGTTTCTTTTGATTTTGAAAAATTATTGGCTATTTTAGTTGTTTCAGTGAAGATCGCCTTGATATTTTTTCTTCTAAGTATCCTGGCTATTTTATCCGTGCAGCCTTTTATGTAAGGAAGGAAGGAAGTTGCCACGGGTTCCTCTTTTTTTGGTTTTTCCTTGCTGTGTTTGTTAATTGCTCGATATATATCTGCTTTTCTGAAACCGTTTTTTATTAATGCGTTTGTTAGGTGACCTAGCTCGGTTTTTAACGTGTTCGGTTCATTGATCGTCTTGACCCTGTGTACTGAAGTTTTTGGAACTGCAAACTTCTGAGCTGGATGATAATGTGATTCGGCGTTGAGGTAACTGTCAGTATGTGTCGGTTTTCTATATACTTGATGCCCCAAATTGTTGTCCATTATTCGAGTGACCAGTACGTCCAAGAACGGAATGCTTCTGTTCTTTTCCATGGTGAATTTGATGTTGAAATCTAACTGGTTGATGTGATCCAGAAAGTTGTGTAGTGTTTCTGTTCCATGAGACCAAATTACAAATGTATCGTCCACATAACGTAGCCAGCATTTTGGTTTGACTGGAGAAATTGGTGATCCCATGGCTGCCCCTTTAATTTGTTCGTTTACAATATTGTTGAATGAGAAGTACGTAGACTTTAAGAATAGCTCAATTAGTCCGTTAAGCTCCTCATCCAAATCCGCTTTTCGTAATTTGGCCTTGATGATCTCCAGTGCTGTTTGTAGTGGCATTTTTGTGAAAAGAAATGTCGCATCAAAACTGACTAAAATGTCTTCTGGTTCCAATTTAATTTCTTTAATTCTTGAGACGAAGTGCTGGGAATTCTTTACGTGATGGATGGTTTTTCTCGTAAGCGGTTGTAAAATGATACATAAGTATCTAGCCAGAGGATGAGTGGTTGAACCTGTAGCACTCAGAATTGGGCAAAGCGGTACTTCTGGTTTGTGGATTTTTGGAAGGCCGTAAAGGTGCGGCATCCTGGCGTCTGTAGGAATTAGTCGTCTCTTTTGATGTTCCGGAATCGTGCTTGCGGATTTTACAGCGGCCGAAATCTTTCTCTCTAGAGGTTTTATTGGATTCATCTTAAATGATTTGTACGCCGAATCTTGTAGCAAAGTATTGATTTTTTCCATGTAGTCGTTGGTGTTCATGATTACAGAAGCATTTCCGTTATCAGCTGGTAATACAGTGATTTCTTTGTTGGCCTTAAGTTCCCTTAGAGCATTTCTTTCCTCTCATCTCTCAATCCAACATTAATCACATCAACCAGTTAGATTTCAACATCAAATTCACCATCGAAAAGAAAACAAACAGAAGCATTCCGTTCTTGGACGTACTGGTCACTGGAATAATGGACAACAATTTGGGACATCAAGTATATAGAAAACCGATACATACTGACAGACACCTCAACGCCGAATCACATCATCATCCAGCTCAGCAGTTTGCAGTTCTAAAAACTTTAGTACACAGGACCAAGGCGATCAGTGAACCGAACACGGTTAAGACCGAGCTAGGTCACCTAACAAACGCCTTAATAAAAAACGGTTTCAGAAAAGCAGACATATATCGAGCAATTAACAAACACAGCAAGGCAAAACTAAAGAAGGAGGAACCTGTGGCTCTTCCTTCTTTCCTTACATAAAAGACTGCACGGATAAAAGGATACTTAGAGGGAAAAATATCAAAGTGATCTTCACTGCAACAAATAAAAGAGTCGCTAATTTTTCAAAATCAAAAGAAACAAAAGCACCACTTGAGGAATCATTCCTTGTTTGCGTGGGCTGGCTTACATAGGACAAACGGGACGCAACATAACTACCAGATTAAAAGAACATAAAGCGGATACAAAAAAACATAACACAAGATCTGCTGTTGCGGAACACTTTTTAGACACTGGTCACACAATAAAATTTGAAGAGGCAACAATATTGGCTAAATCCCAAAACTTCTGGCCTAGACTATTCAAGGAAGCCATTGAAATCTAGAAGTACGACAATTTTAGGGATAATGGAATCGATCTAGCACCAATATGGAAAAACATGTTCCGGAAAACTAATGAATCGGAACCGTCACAAACCATTGATCCGAACGCCGTAATATAAAAGCTTGTCAGGATTCTATATCTTCAGTTACAGTTTTTTCTGGAGAAGACAGCGACATGACTGTCGAAACGTCAAACATTGTAAATTTTAAGTTTGTAAGTTTTATAAATTTTGTGAAAAGTGTAAATATGGAACGCGGTCCAAAACCCGAAAATAATTATTTGTTAAAAAAACTTTTAACTTTGAAAATCGAGTTAAAGGTTTAGGTTAATTAGTATTGTTCAAGAATGTTTACCCTTACATTCTCTATAATATAATATATTGTTAACTAATAAATTAAAAGCGAAGCCAAGATCGGTCATTTACAGGGTAGGCAAAATATTGTTATGTGATTGGCTAACGACATCACAATGAAATATAGTAAAGGTTAACATTTTGTAGGTATCTCATAAACTACTATTAAAAAATACTATATATACATGATTAATACTTCTTAATATCAGTTTCTGAGATACTCACAAGATAGTAGTCATCAGTATATGTCGCTAACACAAAAACAATCAAAGTGACCAATAATAATAATCATAACATTTTGCCTGTCTTACAAATGGCCGATTAACTTTTTTATATGCAGTTGAAAAACATAATTTTGCATAGATTTTGATTTAGCATTTTACGGCTTTAAAGTGATTTTTGTCATTACGTCACTACAATCAAGATAGCATAAAAGTCGTTTTTGCATGGAAAATTGATTTTTAAAGCAAGTTGGTAAGCAAATTGCAATCACGGCAATTGGTCATTTGTAGAATTGTGAGGAACAAGTTTTTAAAAATTATATAGCGCGTTTTTTAATCTTAATATCATTATGTGGAATTGGTGTCTTGTTTTGCCAAGCGTCGAAAGCAACTTTATAAGCGGAGTATAGTAGTACACACTAGTATAGCTTCTTCTAATACTTACAATTTTTCTGTGAGCTAGAACGTACACTTATCTACTACTGATCAACATATTAGTTTAAAAGTTATAACAATGATTTATGTCACTAGCGTCAAAAGTGAAGCATAGTATAACAAACGTAAATGCGGCGCAAGATTGTAAGGCGACCGCTGCATAAAGCTTAGTTATGTTATGAGACTTTTGACTTCACGGCATACAGTTTTTTGTGCTGTATTTGCAAAAGTAAATCTTTAATTCAAAAAAAAAAACGGTATTATTATTTTATTATTATTATTTATTGATAATTGTTAAGCCATTCGACTTTACAATGGGTTACGTTACCCTTACATCTTTTTACTTTACATAATAATATAATACATATAAGTAGAATGAGGAGGATTTTCTTATCAGCTAATTAGTCATCGCTAATTAACTGACAGGAAAACCCTCTAATGACCTCACTGTTGACCTCGGCGTGAACGTACACAAGCGTTTTTCGTGAAAGTTTTTTTCTATCTCAAATTTTTCTTTTTTATTTTACGTAATGGCATAACTGGTAATTTTCTATGCGTCATAAGACTTTCTGATTTACTCACCTTTTGACCTCGGAGGGAACGTAGATAAGTTACTTTTGGGAAAGTTTTTCTTCTCTCTCTTATAGCGAATTTTTTCTCTCTCTCTTACAGCGATTTTTTTTCTCTCTCTGACAGTGAATTTTTTTCTCTCTTTCTCACATTGTTACGTCATCGCATAACTGGTAATTTTTATGCGTCATCAAGTCTTATGATTTGAGCGAGAGAGAAAATATTTTTATTTAAAAAAAGCTGTTAGTGTACCTGGATTCGAACCCAGGCTTCTTTGATTACGAAGCAACTATTCTACCACTACACCAATACCATTGTTTAGTTTAAACTGTCAATAAGATGGCGAATTTTAAAATTTAAGAATTATTTTATAAAAAGTAATACTAAAATAACGGAATCATTTAGAGAAATGTGAAGCTTCTAAATTACTCAATCACTAAAAATAAAAGAGTATAGAAAACAATTTTTAAAATTTAGATTTTAATGTGCAAATAATTTAATAATAGTAATTTTGATTAAGAAGCAATGAAGTTGTAAAAACTGTAAACTAAACTAACTAAAAAATTACTAAATTAATTAGCGCGTTTATCTTTCAAATTCAAGTTTTAATGTTTTGAAAAATTATGTTAGATAATAATAATAATTGTGATATACATATACCTATCAAAATTCTAAATAAAGCATAATTTTATATCGTCAACATTCTTGTTTTAAAAGAACTTTTAATTATGGGAAAATAATACTAATAAATGAATTCAAATAAGTAAAACAAAAAAAAAACAATGTACCTAGTATTTATTTTAAATTTAAATTTCAATGTACAATAAACAATAATAAATAGCTTTATATTAAGAAGTAATGAAAACTGCAAAACAACGAAAATAATTTGCACGTTCAAACTAAAGTTAAATAATAACTATGATACAAATCTATCAATATTTTAAATACAGCACAATTTAAGTCGTCAACGATTCATGAATTAAAACGAGATTTTTTAAGAGAAATGTGAAACTTCTAGATTACTCAAACACTAAAATAAAAGAGTATAGAAAACAATGTTTAAAATTTAGATTTTAATGTGCAAATAATTTCGTAATAGTACGTTTGACTAAGAAGTAATGAAATTGTAAAACTGTAAAACAACTAAATTAATTTGCGCGCTTATTTTTCAAATTGAAGTTTTAATGTTTTCAAAAATTATGTTAAATCATAATTGTAATATATATCTATCAAAAGTTTAAATAAAGCATAATTTCATATCGTCAACATTCATGTTTTAAAAGAAATTTTAATTATGATAAAATAATATTAATAAATGAATTCAAATAAGTAAAACAGATAAAACAATGTACCTAGTATTTCTTTTAAGTTTGGATTTTAATGTAGAATAAATAATAATAAATAGTTTTATAGTAAGAAGTAATGGAAAAACTAGAAAAGAACGAAAATAATTTGCGCGTTCAAACTAAGTTAAATAATAATTATGATATAAATCTATCAATATTTTAAATACATACATGTAAGTCGTTAACGATTCATGAATTAAAACGAATTTTTAATTAAGTTAAAATAATACTCATAAATGAATTCAAATAAGTAAAACAAAAAACAATGTTGTACTTATTTAAAATTATTATTTTAATGTGCAAATAATTTAACAATAATAGTTTTAGATTAAGAAGAAATGAAAAAAAACTGCAAAACAACAAAATTAAATTGCGAATGAATATTACAAATTTAAGTTCAAGTGTTTTTAAACTAACATAAACAACAATTAAGTTAAAATAATAAAAATAGGTTTTAATGTGTAATAATTCTACCCTAGTTTTAGATTAAGAATTCTTTAAACTGTAAACTAAAAAAAAAAATAGCAGAATTAAGTTGTACGTTAATTTTCCAAATTCAAGTATTAGGAATTAGAGATAAACAATAATTCTAATCTATATAAAGTTAATTTGAATAAGTAAAACAAAAAAAATTAAAAGTTAGCGACAAAGATACTTTTAAGATGGCTAAATAAATTTAAAAACTGGTGACAAAATAGTTTTTAAAATATTTCAGTTGGTAGTAAAAATAATTTTGAAATGGCGTAACAACTTTTAACAGTTGGTAGTAAAATATAGTTTTAAAATGGCGTAACAACTTTTACAATTGGTAAAAAATGTTTTAAAAAAGGCGGAATAATTTTTAAATTTTATGTTAGTTACTTTAATCATAATAATTTACAAGAGCAAGGAAAAATTGATTTTTTTTTTAAATTTACAAATTAGTAGCTAACAATAAAAATCATTTTGTAAAACTTTAAATAATACCTACGTTTTTGAAAAACCTACTTAAGAATATAATTTATAGTTATAAAAATTAAAAATAAAACTATTTGTTAAGTAATAAACGTAGATTCTGTTTAAAGAAAAGAAAAAAACAAAACAATTACTTAAAGAAAGTACACTTACCACATATATACCACTAACTTGTTTTTAAATTTATAAATTTTAATTTAATATTAAAGAGCTCACTCGTACACATTTTAACACGAAGAAGACACAAACTATACTAAATACAATTAGAAATTTCTGAAAATCCCTACCTTCAAATTAATTTTTATTAATTATTGTATTGACTCATAGGCAAAATCTTATTGAATCATAACTTTTCAAACTTAGAAATGTCGATATAGAAACAACTATTTTTGACAGAAGAAATCTATATAAATAAGAATGAATGTTGCTAAGCGTAAAACTGGAGAACGGCTGGACCAATGCGGCTATTTTTTTGTCATATGTTCCTTAAGGCACAATTTTAATGAAGAGAAAAAAATGGCGTGGAAAATAGTAAAAACAACATACACATACACACAAACGAGCTGTCAAACATTTGACGTAAATCGTCAACGTCAATCTAAACAAAACAAAGGCGCGTTTGGATAATCTATGCCTCTAGAAAAAATCATCAAAGAAAATAATATTATCGTACGTGACATTCACCATTAATTCTTCTGTGCGTGGCAGTTTCTTGGTTGTTTTTTATATTTTCACTTCTCTTTAAAACTAGTTGTGTGCTCAGTGTGATTACGTTTATACCCATGCCGCCAAAACGTAGGCGCAGTAATTTGGATCGAAGAACTTGAAATGCTGCAAACCAAGCAAATTTTCAATCTAATCGGACATCGCGTCTTTTTAGCGGCACACGGCTAGCAGTAAAAAATTTACTTAACAATGTGATCGAAGCAACAATTCTAAAAGGAAAATATAAGGGAGAGAAAATGTGTTGATACCCCGCATCCCAATGGTACCAACTGACGTAGGTACCATTTGAATTCAAACGACTGCAATTTCCAGTGCGACTTGCTTTTGCTATAACAATAAATAAATACCAGGGTCAGTCGTTGAGTGTTTGCGGCGTTAATCTTGAAAACTCATGCTTCTCTCGTGGACAGTTGCATGTTGCCTGCTCCCGCGTAGGGAAACCGTCAGATTTATTTGTTTACGCGCCAGGCAACCAAACAAAAAGTATCCTATACCTACCATAAAGCATTAGATTGAATATCATCACATTTGTAAAGTATTGCAGTGTACGAAATAGAAAACTTATTTTGTAAGTAATCGTCGTTTATTGTTGAGACATAAATAACGTGATCACTCCGAAATATGTTTTGTTTATTTAATTTTCTATTAACTTTTGACATAATGAAGTCTGTCCGGGCGGCTAGTTTAGAATACAATTGTTAGAATAAAGTGTTTGAACTTGTTATTTAAAAATTAAAATATATTCTTTAAAACGTATCTATAAGAAACCAAAACGTTTAGGAATTTATTTGTAACATATTGTTAATGCCGATGTAATTAACATGTAATTTCAAAACCAAGCAATTTCCATTTTAAAATTTTAGAGTGTGATAGTAACATTAAATTTAACCACTAACTTTGCAATTTGTTTTAATGAAAGCTCTAAAACATATATTGCTTTATATTTTAATTGAGTTTAAATCGTCAACACAATTTCCTTGGTCGTCTACTAAAAAAAAAGTTTGTACTTTTAAAAATGATCTTGTAACTATTATAGCAATAAAAACTTAAAATGCCACCAGTGTCTATACTAAAGTCATCTAAATAGTTTGGGAGATCTTCATTTAGCACATAATTCCATATTTTATAATAAATAATAATAATTGAACGCGCTTATTCAAACGTTTTCGTAGCAGTACTACGGTAATTACAAATATGGGTCATACGTCATTACATTAGTAACAATGTAAAATTAAATTTTTTTATTATTATTTGAAACTTACGTTGTACAACGGCAGCGTTATTTGTACATTTTACCAAAAGATACAAAATTGCTATAAAAAACATACATATCTACAAGAAATTAAACGTAAATAAATGTATCAGTAATGCAGTTAATGAAGATCTAATTAACTAAACTTTTAAAACCAAACAATGTTGTTACAGTAAGAAACGTTTTTAGCAAAGACAATTACATAATGTAATTAATAACTAAATTTTAAGAAAAAAAAAAAACGTCATAAAAATAACAATTGTAGCTAACGTCGAAACTAAACGACATTATTGAACAATAAAGTTTTTTTGAGTAACATTATTTTGTATTTTATTTGTCAACAAAAATTTTGATGGACCCGTTAAAACTTGTTTTATATAAAATTTTTCTAAAAACACAATTTAACAAAGTTTTTGCAATGTCAGCTAATTTAAAAACTACTGCTTTAAAAAAATTAATACATCTTTCTCTAAGCTGGTGAAATAAAATTCCTAATAAGATATGTCTACGTTTCTTTTACATTAGTATTACAAACTGTGTACATCAGTCTGTAAATATTATAACGTTACAATTGCTTAAATTAAAAGCAGACATTGCAAGAACATATTTTTTACAGTTGTATTTTATCTAAATCAAAGTTATTCGAAAATCATACATAAAAAAAAATATATTTTTATAAGTATAGAACACGTTTAAAAATAGTGAATAAGTTGAAGACTTATTTTACACCTCAACTAGACAATGTAGAAAAATGTGGTTATTTTCACAATTTTATTGAAAATGTAGTATACTACTTAGCTAATAAATGGCTAACCAAATGAAAATATTAATCATTTTTACCAACCAATAAACTTTTAAGTTAATGATTTACTGAAAGAAAGAAAAAACATTTTTAACAAAAACAATTTCACAATTTAAGATTCAAAAATTAATTAAAATCATGTTAAATAGGAAATTTTGCTTGCAGTTTGTAATTACAGCAAATAACAATGTAGTTAATGACTAAGTTTTTCAAATTAAGGAACGCCACGCAAATATTTTAAGCGAAAACTAACTATTAATTTTATTTTGAAACGATTATAATTAGATATATAATTAGATTAGATATGCTGTAATCTCAAGAAAAATAGAAACTTATGAAAAATTGCTAAAAGTTGCAAGAAAAGCAATAGGAATTTACTGGAGTCATTAGAAATGATTGAAGAAAAAACCTTTCTTAATGTTAATAATTAAGTAATCATACTGTAATAGAAAACTATTGCGGATAACTACAATCTAATTAAAGACAAAATTTCTAAAACTAAAAAACGTCACAAAATGTTTTTAACAAAAACTATTTAGCAATTTAGTTTTTTGTTCAAATAATTAAAATTAGATACTCTACAATCTCAATCAGCAAACAAATAAATAAATCACAATCACAAATATTTAAAAACATTTTATTGTAAATAACATCGTGGTTCTAGTTTCACCATTCGTTCAAAATTAAATAACTAGTTTAAAAGATCGTAACTAAGAAAAAAAGAAATCACTTTAATTATATAGGACACTCATTTCAAAATGTTTTGATTTGCGTGTTTTAATATTAACAAATGTTAAATTGAATAAACTTAAATCTGTTTAAACAATAACCGATATCTAGTTTATGTACTCAGAATTTTGTAATGAAAAGTAGCTTCGAGATATTCACAAAGTAAAAAAAATTGTTTATAATTTCAATTTTTCTTTTGTTTAATGTAATATTAAAAACATAGTTCGTTCCATGCATTCACTACTGTAAACCTTTATTTAAATATTATAATACGTTTTTACAATTTAAGAATTATTAAACTTAAAGTTTAGCTCTGTGGGTACCTAAGTAACGTTTAAATTTCTACACAAAGTTAATGTTACGAACAACCATTATTGAAATCAAACTTCATTAAAAATAGAAAAAAGTTACAAAGCCCATTTAATACGCAAAGTAATACTCATAGATGCATTGTAACTTAAACTATTTAAAAAAAAATCTTCAAAGCGACTTAGTGCGTGTCATTTTATTTAAAGCAAAGATTTTGTCTGACTGGCATTGCTGTGGTTTACAACAAGTTGTGTATCGCAATTTAATTTTAACACATATTTGAAATAAATCTTGTTTGAAGGTAATTTATTATTCGCTGGAATGGTGGTTTATGCAGTTTTAATTGACATAGTAATAGCAGAAGAAAAAAGCTTAGAATAAGCTTACACAGGTAAACAAAAAGTGTCTGTTATGCTGTTTGCAATTTTTATGAAATATAAGAAAGAAGATAGTCGTAAAATAACTACTAAAACGGGCTTACACTTTATGTTAATAAATTAATTTATATAAAACGGGTAATATAATTATTCCAAGAGTCTTTGGCGTAGACAATAAAGTTTTCATAGTTGATGTTAAAAGAAGTAGTCTTGTTATAGCTTTTAGTTGTCCGCCACTGCGGATTGGAAACGAATTGGCTTCGGTTTGTGTTTCTTAAAAGTTGCGACATATCCTTCATCAATTTATTTATTTACTTTTAAATACATTGCTACCAACTTAAGATAACAACATTTAATAAAATGTGTAGCGGGAAATTTAACTGGACTCTACGCATTTTGCGTCACTGCGTATGTACATACTAAATTTATAAATGAATATGTTCGAATTTTTTTTTAAATAGATTAAGTTACAATGCATCTATGAGTATTACTTTGCGTATTAAATGGGCTTTGTAACTTTTTTCTATTTTTAATGAAGTTTGATTTCAATAATGGTTGTTCGTAACATTAACTTTGTGTAGAAATTTAAACGTTACTTAGGTACCCACAGAGCTAAACTTTAAGTTTAATAATTCTTAAATTGTAAAAACGTATTATAATATTTAAATAACGGTTTACAGTAGTGAATGCATGGAACGAACTATGTTTTTAAGATTACATTAAACAAAAGAAAAATTGAAATTATAAACAATTTTTTTTACTTTATGAATATCTCGAAGCTACTTTTCATTACAAAATTCTGAGTACATAAACTAGATATCGGTTATTGTTTAAACAGATTTAAGTTTATTCGATTTAACTTTTGTTAATATTAAAACACGCAAATCAAAACATTTTGAAATGAGTGTCCTATATAATTAAAGTGATTTCTTTTTTCTTAGTTACGATCTTTTAAACTAGTTATTTAATTTTGAACGAATGGTGAAACTAGAACCACGATGTTATTTACAATAAAATGTTTTTAAATATTTGTGATTGTGATTTATTTATTTGTTTGCTGATTGAGATTGTAGAGTATCTAATTTTAATTATTTGAACAAAAAACTAAATTGCTAAATAGTTTTTGTTAAAAACATTTTGTGACGTTTTTAGTTCTAGAAATTTTGTCTTTAATTAGATTGTAGTTATCCGCAATAGTTTTCTATTACAGTATGATTACTTAATTATTAACATTAAGAAAGGTTTTTTCTTCAATCATTTCTAATGACTCCAGTAAATTCCTATTGCTTTTCTTGCAACTTTTAGCAATTTTTCATAAGTTTCTATTTTTCTTGAGATTACAGCATATCTAATCTAATTATATATCTAATTATAATCGTTTCAAAATAAAATTAATAGTTAGTTTTCGCTTAAAATATTTGCGTGGCGTTCCTTAATTTGAAAAACTTAGTCATTAACTACATTGTTATTTGCTGTAATTACAAACTGCAAGCAAAATTTCCTATTTAACATGATTTTAATTAATTTTTGAATCTTAAATTGTGAAATTGTTTTTGTTAAAAATGTTTTTTCTTTCTTTCAGTAAATCATTAACTTAAAAGTTTATTGGTTGGTAAAAATGATTAATATTTTCATTTGGTTAGCCATTTATTAGCTAAGTAGTATACTACATTTTCAATAAAATTGTGAAAATAACCACATTTTTCTACATTGTCTAGTTGAGGTGTAAAATAAGTCTTCAACTTATTCACTATTTTTAAACGTGTTCTATACTTATAAAAATATATTTTTTTATGTATGATTTTCGAATAACTTTGATTTAGATAAAATACAACTGTAAAAAATATGTTCTTGCAATGTCTGCTTTTAATTTAAGCAATTGTAACGTTATAATATTTACAGACTGATGTACACAGTTTGTAATACTAATGTAAAAGAAACGTAGACATATCTTATTAGGAATTTTATTTCACCAGCTTAGAGAAAGATGTATTAATTTTTTTAAAGCAGTAGTTTTTAAATTAGCTGACATTGCAAAAACTTTGTTAAATTGTGTTTTTAGAAAAATTTTATATAAAACAAGTTTTAACGGGTCCATCAAAATTTTTGTTGACAAATAAAATACAAAATAATGTTACTCAAAAAAACTTTATTGTTCAATAATGTCGTTTAGTTTCGACGTTAGCTACAATTGTTATTTTTATGACGTTTTTTTTTAGTCTTAAAAATTTAGTTATTAATTACATTATGTAATTGTCTTTGCTAAAAACGTTTCTTACTGTAACAACATTGTTTGGTTTTAAAAGTTTAGTTAATTAGATCTTCATTAACTGCATTACTGATACATTTATTTACGTTTAATTTCTTGTAGATATGTATGTTTTTTATAGCAATTTTGTATCTTTTGGTAAAATGTACAAATAACGCTGCCGTTGTACAACGTAAGTTTCAAATAATAATAAAAAAATTTAATTTTACATTGTTACTAATGTAATGACGTATGACCCATATTTGTAATTACCGTAGTACTGCTACGAAAACGTTTGAATAAGCGCGTTCAATTATTATTATTTATTATAAAATATGGAATTATGTGCTAAATGAAGATCTCCCAAACTATTTAGATGACTTTAGTATAGACACTGGTGGCATTTTTAAGTTTTTATTGCTATAATAGTTACAAGATCATTTTTAAAAGTACAAACTTTTTTTAGTAGACGACCAAGGAAATTGTGTTGACGATTTAAACTCAATTAAAATATAAAGCAATATATGTTTTAGAGCTTTCATTAAAACAAATTGCAAAGTTAGTGGTTAAATTTAATGTTACTATCACACTCTAAAATTTTAAAATGGAAATTGCTTGGTTTTGAAATTACATGTTAATTACATCGGCATTAACAATATGTTACAAATAAATTCCTAAACGTTTTGGTTTCTTATAGATACGTTTTAAAGAATATATTTTAATTTTTAAATAACAAGTTCAAACACTTTATTCTAACAATTGTATTCTAAACTAGCCGCCCGGACAGACTTCATTATGTCAAAAGTTAATAGAAAATTAAATAAACAAAACATATTTCGGAGTGATCACGTTATTTATGTCTCAACAATAAACGACGATTACTTACAAAATAAGTTTTCTATTTCGTACACTGCAATACTTTACAAATGTGATGATATTCAATCTAATGCTTTATGGTAGGTATAGGATACTTTTTGTTTGGTTGCCTGGCGCGTAAACAAATAAATCTGACGGTTTCCCTACGCGGGAGCAGGCAACATGCAACTGTCCACGAGAGAAGCATGAGTTTTCAAGATTAACGCCGCAAACACTCAACGACTGACCCTGGTATTTATTTATTGTTATAGCAAAAGCAAGTCGCACTGGAAATTGCAGTCGTTTGAATTCAAATGGTACCTACGTCAGTTGGTACCATTGGGATGCGGGGTATCAACACATTTTCTCTCCCTTATATTTTCCTTTTAGAATTGTTGCTTCGATCACATTGTTAAGTAAATTTTTTACTGCTAGCCGTGTGCCGCTAAAGACGCGATGTTCGATTAGATTGAAAATTTGCTTGGTTTGCAGCATTTCAAGTTCTTCGATCCAAATTACTGCGCCTACGTTTTGGCGGCATGGGTATAAACGTAATCACACTGAGCACACAACTAGTTTTAAAGAGAAGTGAAAATATAAAAAACAACCAAGAAACTGCCACGCACAGAAGAATTAATGGTGAATGTCACGTACGATAATATTATTTTCTTTGATGATTTTTTCCAGAGGCATAGATTATCCAAACGCGCCTTTGTTTTGTTTAGATTGACGTTGACGATTTACGTCAAATGTTTGACAGCTCGTTTGTGTGTATGTGTATGTTGTTTTTACTATTTTCCACGCCATTTTTTTCTCTTCATTAAAATTGTGCCTTAAGGAACATATGACAAAAAAATAGCCGCATTGGTCCAGCCGTTCTCCAGTTTTACGCTTAGCAACATTCATTCTTATTTATATAGATTTCTTCTGTCAAAAATAGTTGTTTCTATATCGACATTTCTAAGTTTGAAAAGTTATGATTCAATAAGATTTTGCCTATGAGTCAATACAATAATTAATAAAAATTAATTTGAAGGTAGGGATTTTCAGAAATTTCTAATTGTATTTAGTATAGTTTGTGTCTTCTTCGTGTTAAAATGTGTACGAGTGAGCTCTTTAATATTAAATTAAAATTTATAAATTTAAAAACAAGTTAGTGGTATATATGTGGTAAGTGTACTTTCTTTAAGTAATTGTTTTGTTTTTTTCTTTTCTTTAAACAGAATCTACGTTTATTACTTAACAAATAGTTTTATTTTTAATTTTTATAACTATAAATTATATTCTTAAGTAGGTTTTTCAAAAACGTAGGTATTATTTAAAGTTTTACAAAATGATTTTTATTGTTA
Source organism: Aquatica leii (assembly GCA_035610365.1). Classification (NCBI taxonomy): domain Eukaryota; kingdom Metazoa; phylum Arthropoda; class Insecta; order Coleoptera; family Lampyridae; genus Aquatica; species Aquatica leii. Next base: position 16,820,670 of record CM069438.1, read on the forward strand.
GCTACTAATTTGTAAATTTAAAAAAAAATCAATTTTTCCTTGCTCTTGTAAATTATTATGATTAAAGTAACTAATATAAAATTTAAAAATTATTCCGCCTTTTTTAAAACATTTTTTACCAATTGTAAAAGTTGTTACGCCATTTTAAAACTATATTTTACTACCAACTGTTAAAAGTTGTTACGCCATTTCAAAATTATTTTTACTACCAACTGAAATATTTTAAAAACTATTTTGTCACCAGTTTTTAAATTTATTTAGCCATCTTAAAAGTATCTTTGTCGCTAACTTTTAATTTTTTTTGTTTTACTTATTCAAATTAACTTTATATAGATTAGAATTATTGTTTATCTCTAATTCCTAATACTTGAATTTGGAAAATTAACGTACAACTTAATTCTGCTATTTTTTTTTTAGTTTACAGTTTAAAGAATTCTTAATCTAAAACTAGGGTAGAATTATTACACATTAAAACCTATTTTTATTATTTTAACTTAATTGTTGTTTATGTTAGTTTAAAAACACTTGAACTTAAATTTGTAATATTCATTCGCAATTTAATTTTGTTGTTTTGCAGTTTTTTTTCATTTCTTCTTAATCTAAAACTATTATTGTTAAATTATTTGCACATTAAAATAATAATTTTAAATAAGTACAACATTGTTTTTTGTTTTACTTATTTGAATTCATTTATGAGTATTATTTTAACTTAATTAAAAAAATTCGTTTTAATTCATGAATCGTTAACGACTTACATGTATGTATTTAAAATATTGATAGATTTATATCATAATTATTATTTAACTTAGTTTGAACGCGCAAATTATTTTCGTTCTTTTCTAGTTTTTCCATTACTTCTTACTATAAAACTATTTATTATTATTTATTCTACATTAAAATCCAAACTTAAAAGAAATACTAGGTACATTGTTTTATCTGTTTTACTTATTTGAATTCATTTATTAATATTATTTTATCATAATTAAAATTTCTTTTAAAACATGAATGTTGACGATATGAAATTATGCTTTATTTAAACTTTTGATAGATATATATTACAATTATGATTTAACATAATTTTTGAAAACATTAAAACTTCAATTTGAAAAATAAGCGCGCAAATTAATTTAGTTGTTTTACAGTTTTACAATTTCATTACTTCTTAGTCAAACGTACTATTACGAAATTATTTGCACATTAAAATCTAAATTTTAAACATTGTTTTCTATACTCTTTTATTTTAGTGTTTGAGTAATCTAGAAGTTTCACATTTCTCTTAAAAAATCTCGTTTTAATTCATGAATCGTTGACGACTTAAATTGTGCTGTATTTAAAATATTGATAGATTTGTATCATAGTTATTATTTAACTTTAGTTTGAACGTGCAAATTATTTTCGTTGTTTTGCAGTTTTTTCATTACTTCTTAATATAAAGCTATTTATTATTGTTTATTGTACATTGAAATTTAAATTTAAAATAAATACTAGGTACATTGTTTTTTTTTTGTTTTACTTATTTGAATTCATTTATTAGTATTATTTTCCCATAATTAAAAGTTCTTTTAAAACAAGAATGTTGACGATATAAAATTATGCTTTATTTAGAATTTTGATAGGTATATGTATATCACAATTATTATTATTATCTAACATAATTTTTCAAAACATTAAAACTTGAATTTGAAAGATAAACGCGCTAATTAATTTAGTAATTTTTTAGTTAGTTTAGTTTACAGTTTTTACAACTTCATTGCTTCTTAATCAAAATTACTATTATTAAATTATTTGCACATTAAAATCTAAATTTTAAAAATTGTTTTCTATACTCTTTTATTTTTAGTGATTGAGTAATTTAGAAGCTTCACATTTCTCTAAATGATTCCGTTATTTTAGTATTACTTTTTATAAAATAATTCTTAAATTTTAAAATTCGCCATCTTATTGACAGTTTAAACTAAACAATGGTATTGGTGTAGTGGTAGAATAGTTGCTTCGTAATCAAAGAAGCCTGGGTTCGAATCCAGGTACACTAACAGCTTTTTAAATAAAAATATTTTCTCTCTCGCTCAAATCATAAGACTTGATGACGCATAAAAATTACCAGTTATGCGATGACGTAACAATGTGAGAAAGAGAGAAAAAAATTCACTGTCAGAGAGAGAAAAAAAATCGCTGTAAGAGAGAGAGAAAAAATTCGCTATAAGAGAGAGAAGAAAAACTTTCCCAAAAGTAACTTATCTACGTTCCCTCCGAGGTCAAAAGGTGAGTAAATCAGAAAGTCTTATGACGCATAGAAAATTACCAGTTATGCCATTACGTAAAATAAAAAAGAAAAATTTGAGATAGAAAAAAACTTTCACGAAAAACGCTTGTGTACGTTCACGCCGAGGTCAACAGTGAGGTCATTAGAGGGTTTTCCTGTCAGTTAATTAGCGATGACTAATTAGCTGATAAGAAAATCCTCCTCATTCTACTCATATAATACGTACAGAAATTTATAAACTAAAATAACTTTCTCCCATAAATTATTCCAATCACCATCTTAATAATCTATTTTGTTAGACCTAACCCTCTCCTCTTATTCGTCTTTCCTTTACTACTTCCAATCCAATCCCTCCCCCTCCTCCCAAAGCAAAACCTTCCTCCTCCTCCTTTCTTCCCTTAACTCGTTACACCCCTTACTCAAGTGCTCTATGTCCTCCCATCCCTCCCCACATAATCTACATTTCCTCATTACATCCTCCTTCCAATACTTATTTAAATTCTCTTCATTTCCACATCTAAACCTGAGCCGTTTCTCTCTTAAGCTTCTCCTCCCCATCAGATACTTAAGAACCCCCCTGGACACTATATTCCCATACCTTACATTATACTTTCCTTCCCTTATCTTTCCTTCCCTCTCTTGCACTTGCGAGTCTTTATCTCTTCTTATTATCTCCTCCGTATTTAACTTCCCTTCCTCTCTCTTTCTTTCCACCTCTTCTCTTGTAAAACCTCCTCGTTGGTAGTACAGTTTCCTTTCTTCCTGCCCATATATATTTTTACTATCTTTTACAAAATCAAAATTTTACATTTTCTTCTTACCTTCATTGTCTCTTCATAACCCATCGCCCTTTTCCCTGCTTCTATTCTAATTTTTTCTAGCTACCCCTCCTCTTCTATTATGTACCCTGGCGTCTCCCTGTCTAAACCTAGTATCTATTTCCAATATTTTATCTGCACCCTTTCCAATAGATTTCGTCTTTCCAACCCCATACCTCCACCCCGTACATCATCACACTTTTAATCAATTTTTTGAACAGCCATCTTCTCTTCTCGATCTCCTTTCTAAATACTCTTTCCCTTAAACTCCATACCTGCCCTAATACCCTGTTACCCATCTTTGCTAACTTCCTTATATGCGTATCATCTTTATTATCATAAAAACGGTATTAAAAACATGACAAATTTAATGTTGGTACTACAGTAAACACTAGCAAAAGGAGTCAACTTTTATAATGGATTTAAAATTTTAGGTTAGTTTATATTTTTATACGTAGCATACGCAGTAACAAATACTACTAACTTTAAAAAATAGAATACGGTACTCTTTAAATTCATAAAATTTGTAAAAGAAAACGTTAAAGACTTTTAAATTAATTTTTTACCCAACATACACTTCTACTTAAGTAATAATTAACTTTGAAAATTTGGCTTTACGCAGATTTTCATTTATCACTTTACGGCTTTAAAGTTTTTTTGTCATTACGTAATTACACTAACGAAGAAATATTAGTGTTTGCGATAAAGACAGCACAAAAAAGTCATCATTTAGAAATTACTTTGTTGAGATTTCTTGGAGCGAGTTGTTACGTAAACTACAATTGGTCGTTTGTGGCATTATGAGAAAGAAGTTTGTAAACAGTAGGTGGCGCATTTTTAATTTAAATATTGTTATTGCAACCGTCGTCTCGTGTAGTTAAGCGTCGCAAGCGGTTTAAAAGAGGAGTATAGTAGTTCACGCTAATATGACTTTTCGTATAATAGGTATTTTTTTAAATAAGTTGCAATATGTGGCATTTAGAAAGGTTGTAGAGGAGTAGTGGTTAAGCATTACACATGCAGGTTCCGCTTACTCTCTACACTTTTACAATTTTTTGTGAGCCAGAACATACACTGATTTACTACTAATCTATTTTAACATGTCACTAGCGTCAAAAGTGAAGTATGAAGTAACATACATTATTTATTGTGTTGTTTTGAGCAAAGTTCATTTTTTTTATCTAAAAAAAATTATGTTGATAATATGACAAATTTAATATTGATGATTTGTTACAAACAAAATCTGTCAACTTTGACATTTGGTTTAAAATTTAAGTTAATTTATATAGATCTAACAAGTGTGCTGTCAGTTCGCTGTCAAAGTGTCATTTTATTTTTCCCAAAATTAAATTTTAGTAATAAAGTGATCCACTTTTTAAAAACTATTTAAAGTTTAAATTTTAGTAAATTCTGTTCCCGCGTATTTTTTGTTTATATACAAAACTGACTCATATATTACAATCTGATTAGCATTATTTGAAACTGACGTTCTATGTTGTCAAGCGGTTTCAAAGCGGAGTTTAGTGTTAGTAGTAGTATGTGTTTTGTTGAGCATTTAGATAAGTTGTAGAGGAGTACTGGTTAAGCATCACGCATCTAGGCGCTTTTTAACCCCTACACTTTTACAATTTTCAGTGAGCCAGAACATACACTTCTTTACTATTTCAGCAGAATATTACTCTAAAAGTCATAAAATGTTTTTTTTTCTTCAATAAAATGTTTTTACAATTTAATACAGGATTAACATTTATCTATCTGCAAAAATTCAATTATTTAATTGGTTTCCTAAATATTCGTGTAAACGATGAAGTACACTCAGGAAAAAAAACGGAAAATTACTTAAAATATAAAGTTGTGTAAACCGGGCTTCATTATAACAACGCACGCTTTAATCAAGTTTTTTTGTGCCTTCATTTTGCTTTATTGTTTTGGTGATGTACACTTATCTTACAAATAAATGAGACAACTTTTTTTGTAAAAATTAAGGGTTAGTGGTGTATAAGCTTACGATGCAATTCTTTGAGTTGACTGTCTATACTTTTGTCTTATCTTCGATTATAATATTTTGCAGAACTCTTAAACGCCTTGAATATTCTTGAAGTTTGAGAATGTTTTACCGTCTCTTCCGTAAAACTCTTAGATCAAAACCCAAACGCGCTACAGATCGAGAAAATTGTGTCGATAACGGCAGCTTTCTCTCATTCGGCAACTTTCTTGGGTATAGAAATAGCAGTCAATAGATTTTTCCTAGCTCGGTGTTTTGATTAGGTGGTAATTAAAAACTAACACATAAACATTTTCTTGTCTGAATTGTTTTTCAATCGAGCTAATTTAAGCCGCAACCAAACGTAGGTACCAGTGCCAATCTTAATGTTATAAAACTTTATTTTTTTCTTTCTATAATGTCATAGATTCTTGATATAACGGTTTTTCACACGAGCACTAGTTGGTTATTACGTCGTTTTAAACTTTTGCCAACCGCCGGTTGCTGTTTTTGTAGTTCATTTAAACGTTCCATTTTTTTAAAAGCTACCACAATCCCTCTGGTTTCACCTCAAAAGTAACATTAAACTTTGTTTTTTTAGAATCTATCAAAATTCTTACGCTGGTTTACTCGTAACAAAAAAAAGGTAACGGCTAACATAGTTGTTCTTGGAGATGCGGTTCCAGACTTCGTGATGCAAGACAAAACAATGAAAGACTAAATTAGAGAAATATTGTTTAAATTTACCCGCAGCTGAAAGAAACAAATAACACAACAAAAGTGAAAACACAGAACATATATTTATCTTATCACAGACAGTAGTTGAAGAAGACGAAGAAAGTACATAAGTATAGTTATATAAGTTTTTCAAACACTAGTACATGGGTTGATATCACAGGTCACGTATAAGTTACGCCCTCGACCGGGCAACACGTCGTACAGCAAAGTAACCTAGTTGGTCTAACTTTGCTCCTTATTACGAAATTTAAAGGTCTAGAGTATCAAAGCGTATTAGATAATAATATAACACAAAAAACTTCGCAACTTAGGTAATTATTTTCTCCAACAAGATTGTATTCAACATCTTGAATTTCAGCAACGTAACATCATGGAAATTTTTTAATTGTAACAGGTGCTTATCAGCTCCACAGATAAGGAACACAGTTGGAGATGTGGACACCCACTAAAGAATCAATTTAAACTCTCAATACCAAAAATATTATAACCACATACCCCAAATATGCTTTCGTTCATATAGACGCAAAATTCAGTTACATATTCAGGTAGAATTGTGTGAAATAACTTAATGATGAAAGCCTTGTTGGGCGTAGACCTCGATAAACGGAGGTCTGTGTTGCACAAAACATTACCGGAGAAAAAGTAAAATCGCGCTTTTAAAATTTGACAGTGAACCACAAAAGTGAGCGTGTCGAGGACAAATTTTATACTCAAAAAATTTTAACATACCAACTTTTTAACATAACGAATTTCCCCCCCAGCAACATAAAAACTTGGGAAGTGGGCACTAGCTAAAATCAAGAATAGAAAGGACAGAACCCTAAAATCTAAAACCAACTCAAATATAATAACATTCAACCCAAGAAGAAACGTAAAGAAAAGAGGTTTTCCTAATTTGCTACGTATCACCAATCAAACGTGTCAAAAGTCGCATGAAGCGAAATGATACTCCAAAGGACCAAAGACTTTAATCAACAGAAATAAAGCATCATAAAAAGGTACTCGTTAAAAGTCGAAGTCCCATAGACCTCACTGACGAATAATACTAAGAAGAAAAAATGAAATTTAGATCACGGTCAAAGATAACGCCCTAAATATCTTTGAAATCTCAAAAAATGTATAGCAAAAAAGACAAAAATGAAAGGAAAGTAACAGACGGAAACAGATAAGACAATATTTAGATGCTTAATTCGTTTTTCTCTTCATAGAAGAAACGAAAAGAAGTGATCAACTCTTCAATGCCCAACTAACCGCTCCAAATATAGAAAAAAAAAAAAGAAAAAGAAGAGAAAAGATATCAGTTAGCCATAGAACGAAAGCGTACCGATTGCTGTTCCAAATTAGAAAGATATGTTTTAAGACCTTAATGCGGACAAACGGAGTAGAAAACTGCAGAAAAGAAAAAAATCAAATCCCAAAGCAGAAAAGAAAATCTTATAGATGACGTACCAATCCAAAAAGACCGACTAAGTGGGTATAAATATATACAGACGGATAGGTACTCTACCCTGAGGTAAGATAGAGAAGAAAGAAATCGAAAGACATTTATCAGAAATTTAACTAAAAAAAAGAATATCGGTGACAGCAAAATCGGAGAAAGCATCCAAATCACAACCAAAAAGATACCAACGACGTACTTAAAGACTGGAACCACCAAAACCAAAAGAAAAGAACTAGAAGAACGTCACAAGCCGAAAGCACAAAACACTAGAACGTACGAGGTTTGCGATGCCGATAAAAGAGAAGAGAAGGATTAAAAGAAGGAGACTGCAAAGAATAATTAGAAGCAATTAAAGAAGGAGATGCGAAAACTAGAATAGCGGCGCTTATATCTAAAGAGATAGAACGATCCCTATGTAGAAGCGTAGACTTTGTAGTGACACCAGTGTTGGAAAGTTTCATCGTACTTGGCAAAACGTGACGTGATCTAATAGAGTTGCTTCGTTGCGAGTTTAAAAAAAAACAATAACGTATAAACTTAGCAATTTTTTTAGGTCTCATATGAAGCCAGAAGTGAACGCAAAGAGTTTCTAAGATGTGCTTAACACTGCGGTGATCACAATCAGATTTGATGTGGTGATCCTGAATAAGTTGCTTGCGCTGGTCCGATGGTACAACTAAGTACCAAGGTGTTACATGCCAAAGTTAACACAAAGTCACTGCCTGAAATGAGGTAACATAAACGATGTTGTGCCACTAGCTCAATGGAGAAGGGGTGGGTTATAATTCAAAATTCCGTGATAAATTGGAAACGAGATCGACATAAAATCGAACTAAAACGGTAAAAGACTCAAAAATCGGTAAGGGCGCCAATCAAGGTCATGATGAGGGTAGCTTCCGAACCCCTGATTATCCGAAAGCTCATCTGGTTGGTTACAACCCCGGAACTTACCTTGAGTTGTAACTATTCTAAAATACACTTAAAAACAAAAATTACTTATGCGGCAGCTGAATGAATAAAAGCTCTTTACATTTAACAATTTAACATTTATTGATTGAATATTTAAAAAAAAAAAACGAAAACAAGTAATAATGAATATCAAACAAATTTGAATAAAAGAAATAAAATAAAAATAAGTAAGTAAAACGAACAAAAACGAACAGTCTAAACACAAAATTTTTAAAATATAAAAAAAAACAGAAAATACTACTATAAAAGCGTTAACTCTACTTTCTTTCAAATAAAATATAACACAACTAAATTTCAAGGCCTTGACCGCATAAATAACAAACAATTCGATTAAACTAAAAATACAAGTTATAAAATATATGTCCGAACTTGTTTCGAACTAAACGTACAAACAAATTATACTTTACAAATCGTTACATTATCTTTTATATGGAATACGATTTACTTTTACATACGCACAAAACCAAAAATTAATCCAATTTAACTTCCCGTAAACACCTTTAAGTGTTACTCGAAATAATTAAATTTAACGTTAGTCGTAACTCAATCGGCTCAAATTCAAAGCTTTTACTGCATTTTATTTGCGGGTCACTACACGATAATAACCAAAATCGATAAATACCTTTACTTAATTGTAGAAACCAGGTGAACTGCGGATCACAGTGGTTTTCGGAAGCTATGACCTTAGATTGACTTCGGCTGCTCCAGGAGTACCGTAGTTGGAAACGGGCTCGATGGAATCCCCAAACAATAGAACACCAACGGAAGATTTATTATTGATCCGCCCCCAAAGCGAAAGATATGAGATTGCGAAACAAACTCACGCACAAGTTCACTTAACGATACATGCTATAGTAATTCGGAAAACAGTGATCTCAATGAACCGTAATTACGAAAAGGAAAGTTTTGTTTTCCACTTAAAGAATCACTGAACCATTTTCATTTACTTCCGCGGTAACTGCAAGAAAAGGTGAATTATCACCCGCGATAACTACATTCTGACGACTGTCAACCAACTAACTTCGGACTCTCTTCATTTACCAAAATCACATCTATATATTAACTTTTTTTCGACTACCCTTTCCACAAAGGCTGTGTTCGAAACTTCAAGAACGAAAATACTCCCATTAAGAAGTGTGATAAAGAGGCAATCAGTCCCCATTACGTCATATTCATAGCATTTGGACACGGCATTTCGCTTATACGTGAAAATGTCAAATTGACAAAATATTATATTACAAGAATTTAAGCTGCCTAATAAATTAAGATAATGACTTAATTTTTTCCACGTAATCTAAACGATTGACACAAAGAAATCAAAGTGCGACTGTACTGAGAATGCACTTGAACAAAGAACTTTTGAACCAACTTAAAATAAACAAACGGCGAAAATATATTTAATTACGATTATATCTCAGAAGGGAAACATAAATTACAACTGGAATTCTCAACAAACCAAGTGAAATACTCAATAAACAAAATCGCGAAATCAGATAATTCACGGCGTAACAAAATACAAAACTTTATCAACAATTTAAATTGTAACTTTGAATTTAAAAACGTAAAATAACTTATTAAACTCAATCTAAAATCCTATTAAAACAAATTCAAACTACATTAAATGAAAATCGTCAATCCAAACACTGTGTCCATTACCAAAGATTACTCAAACAACCAATCGATTTTAAACGATGGTTACACCGAGCTAACCAGTCGAAAAAAAAAGAAAACCGCAAATTCAGCCAGCTGAATCTAATTACGGGGTCTGACATAAAAGATCCACTGCTAAATTCCAAACGCAGGTCACAAAGGATAGGTAGTAGGCATAATAATCCTACGAACAGTACTTATCACCTTGAGAATGACCACGAACACAAGTATTCAATAATAATAATAGCAGAAGAAACGGAAGTAGAAATCTTACTAGCAAAAACTACAGATGCCTCTTGAACTTTGTCGCCAATCTTTGTTGTTGAAAAGTTATAAGAATAACGAGAATGGTGGTTCTTCATCTGAAAATTACATAACCAACACGCTAAAAGACACAATAAAACAGTAGACTACTCAAAAATTTAAATCAAAAGCAGAAATCTGCTAACACATGTCCGACTGAAACTCAAATCAAAACAAAGTAAGTCGATAATTAATGTAAAGTCAAGCCATTGTACTAAAAACAAAGAAGTAAAAGTTAATGAAGTAACTCCGGCGATAAGTCTTGCAGCAATACCTAAAGAAGCGAAGTAAAACTTCGAGCAAATCGAACCCGCTAAAACAAAGAAAAGAGAAAAGAATCAATAAAACTAGAAGGAATTATAATTGCACACACCAAATCGAACCCCACGTTGGGCGCCAAACTTTTTACTTTGGTTTACTCTTTTTTTTGGACATACTTGTACGGTGTCGTACTGTAACGTGCATCTAATTTTGATTTTCTTCTCACTGTATATGCAAATTATTCTATGCAACACAACTACGCAATGCACATGTGTTTGTAGCAATTTTTGAAAATCATCTTTGGATTTCACATTAGTGCAAGCGGACGTTTTTGTTTTTCTGTGTAGTTTTTTATCGTCGTTTAATAATGTAATTACAATATTTTTATTTATCTTTACGGCAGACGCGCAAAAACATTGAATATGCATTTGTTTAGTTTATATTCCATTTTATTATTCTTTTGATTTCTTAATCTCAAGTATTCTTGAAGCTCGAGAATGTTTCAACGTAAATTTTCAAACTGTGTTAGAGACAAAACAAAGTACTTTAGATTACATTTCATTACACAAGGACTATACGGTTTTAGCTATCTTCAATTATTGTATTTCAAAAATTGAATATTATTGATTAGATTAAATTCCTCTCTAAAATACTTAATATGAAATATCATTCTGGAAAACGCCATTACAGATTGTTTCGCGATGGATCTAAAGATTGTAGTAGTGGCGTTTGTAATAGTTAGTAAATTTAGTGACAGTGCAAGAATATTAGGTGTAGTGCCAACTCCTTCTTATAGTCATCAAGTAGTTTTTCGACCAATTTGGAAAGAGCTATCGCTGAGAGGACACCAGGTTGTGACTATAACGACGGATCCTATAAGAGATCGAAACTTGATCAATCTAACAGAAATTGATATAAGTTCTGCTTACGATGTATGGAACAAGAATATTGCCGATATAACAATGGCAAATCCGTTAAGCTCGCTTTTTGTTGGAATGGCAACGCTACATAACGTTAGCGAACACATTCTTGCTCATCACGATGTACAGAAATTGATGAAAAACGAGACTGAACATTTTGACGTTGTTATAGTCGAGTTCACTTTAATGTCTATGTTTGCTTTTGCTGAAAGATTTCAGGTTCCTCTAATTGCGGGTAGCTCTTTTGACGCGTCTATAGATCTTCACTACCTGATGGGTAATCCCATTCATTTTATGTTGTACCCAATTTTTGTATTGCCGGTGCATTATAATTTGTTATTTAGCGATCGGATATTAGTTGTGTTGTGTAAAATATTTTTTATATCTATATTGAAGAAATTTTACGCTTTAGAAAGTGATATAGTAAAAAAAAATTTTGGAGATGAATATCCATCAGTCACAGAATACATGCAAAATATTAGTTTAGTGTTAAGCAATTCCGATCCAATTTTTCAAAAAGTTAAGCCATTGTTACCAACCATAATTGAATTTGGTGGGGGTACTCATAGGGTCGCACCAAAACCATTACCAGGAGTAAGTGCCTATTTTAGAAAATGTACCTTATCAGCTTGCCCTCATTGTAGGAATTAAAGAAAATATTAGATTCGGCTGAAGATGGGTTTATCTATTTTAGTTTGGGTTCAAACGTTAAAAGTAAACTTTTATCCGAACATACTCGAAGTTTTATTATGAAAACGTTTGCTGCACTACCTTACACAATTCTGTGGAAGTTTGAAGACGATTGTTTACCAAATAAACCCGAAAATGTGATTACGTCAAAATGGTTTCCTCAACAAGACATTTTTAGTAAGTGTGTCTGTTTATACCAGGATCTATATAGTAAAAAAAAACAAATGTTAACATATTAACCGCAACAGTTACGGTATTTACACAACGCAACTGTTTTGAAATCTAAATAACGGTTTAGTTTTGAATTTTTGTAACAGAAACAGTTACTCTACATAACGTTGTTAATGGTTTTGCTACTAAAACAAACTTGTTTCGATTTAGGTACAATTTTGTACAATATTACATTTAAAGATTAAAATATACTGCATTTGAATATATGAGTTTTACAACTATGCTATAATATTGTTTTAATATTTTAAAATGTTTTATTTACGACGATTAATTACTAACTAGATATACAACACTTATATATAATAGGCATCTTTTAGTCACACCTGCTGGAAAAATTACAACCAAATGTTATACATTTGATACAATGCAGGATTCTTAGCATCAAGTAGTATTAATTAATTGTCACTTATTGTTGCTCTATTTTAAAATGTGACGATTTCTGTCTTTTTATTTCTTCTTCAGTTTTTTAATTGACACAACTACGGTATAAAAATGATTTCAAAGTTAAACTTTTCAATTTTATTTAGGTTTAGTCACTACATTTTTACAAATATCTGTGAACCTGAACATACACTTATGTACTACTGATCTATTCCAGTAACATAGTTAAAAATTTTTAATAATACTTTATGTGATTAGCGTCCAAAGTGAATTTAGTCATAACGAACGTAAACTCGGCGCGCGATCGTAGAAAAACATAATATTAAATATATGACAAATTTAATTTTTGTACTATATTACTATTACTAACAAAATCTTTTAACTTTGACAATCAATTTAAAATTTTAGGTTAGTTTGTATTGTTCAAGAATGTTTACCCTTACATTCTCTATAATATTGTTACGAATTTATTTATTAAAAACTAATTTATTTAAACGACTAAAAATACGTTTACTTATTCTAGAAATATGTACATTTTTAAATTAACCGAACTAATTAAATGTAATAATATTTAATGAAAACACTTACACTAATTTATATCACTTACAAGAAGATAAGATAACGTCCGCGGGTAGCTTCACAATTGTTTACACTAAAAATCACGTACACGATTATTCTCGGTCAATTTATCTAGAGAACACGCGTGCTAGCGATTTATTTCCACTTTAATAATCGTCTTAACACTGATGTATTCGCATTTCAGCAATAACTGACCTATGATCTGTCTCGTTGGTATATATACACATACGGAAATCCTTCTGGAGCGTTCCCTATTTTTCGGTATATCTTCTAGAAGATGGATAACAGCTTCTAGAAGGCTCTTGCATTTGCAAATAATTTCTCGAACGTTTCACTGTCCCTTTCTTAGGACTGTTCTGTCCCAGAACAGGAAACTGGATGCGACACCGGTAAAAGGGATTGTGGCGAATGCGGCAGCTTCTTCCATTTCTGCAACTTCCTTGACCATAAAAGTAACAGTCAATGGACTTTTCCTGACCTAATATTCTCCTTAGTTGGTAACTACAGACCAACACTTGAATGCCTGTTCCTCGGAAGACGACCTCCAACATGTTTCGAATTGTCCTCCAATTCAGTTGATCTAAGCCACAACCAAGTTTGGGTACTGCCAATTTCTTAACATGATGGAACTCTATTTCTCTCTTGAGACTCCATAATGTTCGCCACAGATCTTTGTATAACGGCTTGACACGTGAGTATTCCTTGATGATCAGATAGAAAACAAAGCGTCCGTCACCACGTAGTCCTAAAACTTTTCCGACTGCCGGTTGCTGTCTTCGTAATTCATCTAGCTGTCCAAACTTCTTTTTAAACACGACTGCAACCCCTCTGGACATGTCAAGATTCTTGCTCACGCAATGTGCGATGGCGTCATCTTTTTGTGTCTGGAACAGGTCTTGTTGTTCCTCGGTGGTGTTCCTCCGAACCTAGCTTTTCCAGAACCTCCGTATAAGTTCATAAACTTCTCGAACTCCATGTCTTCGATTGGATTCCTGGTTCTGCTACTTATTACTCTAGTTCGGACCTGTACTTGCGTATTGTGGTTATCGCCAGCAAACGGGGCTAGACGATCGACGTGAACCACTTTTGGCTTGCCTCTGGGCGGTTTTCGGATGCGATATATGACGTCGTTAATATGCTGCACGACTTCATAGGGGCCCTCCCATTGCCTTTGCAGCTTTGGCGACAAACCACGTCTCCTTTGAGGATTATACAACCAGACCATATCGCCAGGTTGAAACCCACCATTTTGCGCCTTGACGTCATATCTTGTTTTCATCCTGTCGCTGGCAATTTGTATGTTTTTACGGAGCTCTTCATGTACTTCGTCTAGCCTCTTGGCCAGCTTGCTGACGTAATCTTCTCCAGCAACTTCTTCTTCCGGTCTTCTTCCAAATTGAAGATCGCATGGTAATCGTATTTCACGACCGAGCATTACACAGGATGGTGTTTAACCTGTGGTTTCGTGAACCGATGATCGGTATGCCATTAGGAAAAGGTGCAAGTACTGATCCCAGTCTGTTTGGTGTTCGGACACTACCTTGGCTAAGTACTTGCCCATTGTTCGACTCATCCGTTCAACTATGCCATCAGATTGAGGATGGAGAGGCGTTGTCCTAGTCTTCTTAATTCCTAATAGTCGGCAAACTTCTTGAAACAGCCCAGACTCAAAATTGCGGCCTTGATCGGAGTGTAATTTCAACGAAACTCTAAACCGGCAGAAAAACTCCTTTACTAATACGTCTGCGACTGTAGCTGCTTCCTGATTGGGTATGGCGTAAGCCTCCGTCCATTTCGTGAAATAATCCATCGCCACCAGGATGTATTTATTTCCCGAATCGGATTCTGGGAACGGCCCTGCGATGTCAATCGCTACTCTTTCCAAAGGGCTTCCTACGTTGTATTGTTTCATGGGTGCTTTGCGCTTTCTTGCTGGACCATTTCCTGATGCGCAGACTATGCATTTACGGCACCATTTCATGACGTCCTCTTTGCAGTTTATCTAGTAGAATCGTTCTCGCACTTTACCCAACGTCTTCTTAATGCCAAAGTGTCCTCCTGATGTCCCATCGTGGAGATGCTTCAACACTTCTGTCACCCTGCTCTTTGGCACTACCAGCTGTAGTCTGTTTCCCGTGTCTACGGCACTTTCTAGGGATTGCTTAAGAAGACCGTCTTCTACTATCAAGGAGTCCCACTGCGCCTAGTACGCTTTGATATTTCTGCCCAAAGCACTCACTTCTTCCCAGGTTGGTCGTCGGCCGCTTTCTTTCCAGTCGAGGAGTTGTCTTATTTCAGAATCGTCTTCTTGTTCGCGACGTAACTGCTCAGGTTCCCACTCATCATCAACCATAGCAGTTCTCCGGAGGCATTCGACTTTTTCTTCCAGTCGCAAACAATGGCTGCAGTCCGCCGGACATGGTCTTTTGGACAAGGCATCAGCTTTCCGATGACTGCTTCCGGCACGGTGTTCTGTGTCATAGTCAAACTCTTGCAGTCTCTCTATCCATCTTGCTACTTGTCCTTCTGGGTTACAGAGCTGCAGTAGCCATTTTAAAGCGGCGTGGTCTGTTCTCAGTAAAAATTTTCGTCCATACAAATACTTGTAGAAATGTTCGATGGACTTAACGACTGCTAACAGCTCCCTCCTAGTCACGCAATAATTTCTTTCTGGCCTGGACAAAACATTGCTAAAGTACGCGATAACCTTTTCTTGTCCATCTTGAACCTACGAAAGCACCGCGCCTATGGCCAGATTGCTTGCGTCGGTATCCAAAACAAATTTTCCATCTTCCCTTGGATAACTCAGAATCGGCGAAGTGACTAGAGCTTGTTTTAGTTGATTAAAAGAATTTTCGCAGTCTTCATTCCATCTAAATTCTGCTTTTTCTTCGGTTAATTTTGTCAATGGTTTGGCAATATTGGCAAATCCGGGTACAAATCTCCTATAATAAGTGCACAACCCAAGGAAACTTCGGACCTGATGTTTGTCGATCGGTCTTGGCCATGCTTGCACTGCTCGGATTTTGTCTGGGTCAGCCCTTACTCCATCTCTAGATACGACGTGGCCAAAGTATTGGACTTCCTTCTTAAATACGTGGCACTTCTTTGGGCTCAGTTTGAGGTTAGCCCCACGTAATCGCTGGAACACTTCCTTCAAGTTGTTCAAGTGCTCTTCAAACGACCTTCCAACTACGATCACGTCGTCCAAGTAAACCAAGCACGTCTTCCAAGACAATCCGCGCAAGATGGTCTCCATCAAACGCTCGAACGTTGCAGGAGCGTTACACAGGCCGAAGGGCATTACAGTAAACTGCCACAAACCAGTTCCGATCGTAAAAGCTGTTTTTTCACGATCCTTGGGTTCTAATTCTACCTGCCAGTATCCACTCTTTAAATCTAACGTAGAAAACCACTGGGATCCTGACAGGGTGTCTAGCGTATCGTCAATTCTGGGTAAAGGGTAGCTGTCCTTTTTGGTCACGTCGTTTAGCTGTCTGTAGTCTACGCAGAACCTCGTTGATCCATCCTTTTTCTTTACGAGTACCACTGGGGATGCCCATGGGCTACTTAAAGGTTCAATCACGCCTTCTCTCTCCATATCCGTAATTATTTGTTCGGCTTCATCTCTTTTCGCCAAAGGAAGTCTGCGTGGATGTTGTCGTATCGGCCGAGCGTCTCCGGTATTAATTACAACTTTGAACTTCTGAGTGTTTTCTTCTCGATGGTTCATTATTAAATCTTCACTCATGGCGCTTCCTTCACCGTGACAATTCATTTGGTTCATTCTTTCTTCAAGCAGTTTTATTTTGTCTTCTAATTTGTCCTCTATTGCTTCTATTTTCTCATTCACAGATTCGCAAATTTCTTCTTTTAAGTTTAACATGTCTGCTTGGGTTTCCTCTTGAACAATTTTAATTTGATTTTCTATGCTTGTTTGTGTTTCTTCTTTTAAACTTCTAGAATTTTCCAACAACTTTTCTTCTATTTTTCTAGAATTTTCTTCCATTTTCTGAGAATGTTCGGAGAGTTTTTCTTTCATTTTTTTGGAATTTTCTTCCATTTTTCTGGAATTTTCCGACAGTTTTTCTTCAATTTTATGTGAATTTTCGCCCATTTTTCTATTATTTTCTTCCATATTTTTATTCATCGATTCTTGAGCATTTTTTATTGATTCAAGAAATTCAAATAGTTTTGCATCCATTTTAACTACTTGGGAACGCGTTACCGGCATAAAATTAAATATAACACGAATATAAAGTTTAAATACACTACTTTTTAAAATGCAGTTTTTGTATAACACAAAATTTTAATTACGATCTACTTGTTAATATTAAACCACTAGTGTACGGAAACGAATTTAATTAATATCGCGATCACGCACTTGTTAAAATAAAAAGTTTAATAAACACTATATTAACGAATTTAACTATGATTACAATTTATAAATAAACACGCGTATCGCGAACTTAAAAGTTATTTACGTAATCAATGTTTTTATTACGGGAGCGATATCAAATAACTTAATGGTATTTACACTAAAAAAATCGCGAACTCCACACCTTACACCATTGTTACGAATTTATTTATTAAAAACTAATTTATTTAAACGACTAAAAATACGTTTACTTATTCTAGAAATATGTACACTTTTAAATTAACCGAACTAATTAAATGTAATAATATTTAATGAAAACACTTACACTAATTTATATCACTTACAAGAAGATAAGATAACGTCCGCGGGTAGCTTCACAATTGTTTACACTAAAAATCACGTACACGATTATTCTCGGTCAATTTATCTAGACACACGCGTGCTAACGATTTATTTCCACTTTAATAATCTTCTTAACACTGATGTATTTGCATTTCAGCAATAACTGACTTATGATCTGTCTCGTCGGTATATATACACATACGGAAATCCTTCTGGAGCGTTCCCTATTTTTCGGTATATCTCCTAGAAGATGGATAACAGCTTCTAGAAGGCTCTTGCATTTGCAAATAATTTCTCGAACGTTTCAATATAATATATTGCTAACTAATGAATTAAAAGCGAAGTCGAAATCGTTCATTTGCAGGGTAAGCAAAATATTGTTATGTGATTGGTTAACGACGTCACAATGACATATAGTAATGATTACCATTTTGTTGTTATTTCATAAACTACTACTAAAGAATACTATATATACAGAATTATTACTTCTTAATATTAGTTTCTAAGGTACCCACAAGATAGTAGTCATCAGTACATGTCGCTAACACAAAAACAATCAAAGTGACCAATAATAATAATAACATTTTGCAGTTTGAAAACAAAATTTTACGTAGATTTTGATTTAGCATTTTACGACTCTAAAGTGATTTTATTTACGTCACTACAATAAGGATAGTACAAAAATGTCGCTTTTGCATTGAAGATTGTTTTTTTTAAGGTTTTTTAAAGCAAGTTGTTAAGTAAACTACAATCACGGCAATTGGTCATTTGTAGCATTGTGAGGAACAAGTTTAAAAAAAATTAAATTGCACGTATTTTAATAGCAGTACAAGCTATTATAGCTTAATACTTACAATTTTTCTGTGAGCTAGAACTTACACTTATTCACTACTGATACAACTCATTATTTTCAAAGTTATAATTATAATTTTTGTCAAAAGTAAAGCATAGTATAACAAACATAAAACTGGCTTTACGATTTATTACTTTACGGTTTTAAGTTTTTTTTGTCATTACGTAACTACACTAACAAAGAAATATTAGTGTTTGCAATAAAGGCAACACAAAAAGTTTATAAAAGTTTGTTGCTTTGGAAGTTGCTTTGTTGAGATTTCTCGAAGCGAGTTGTTAAGTAAACTACAACCACGAGCATTGGTCATTTGTGGCATTGTGGGAAAAAAGTTTTTAAACAGTAGTTAAATCTAAATAGCGTTATTAAGATCGGTTTCTCGTTTGGTCAAGCGTCGCAAGCGGCTTAAAAGCGGCGTACAGTAGTACACGTTAGTATGATTTTTCGTACAGTAAGTATTTTTTGAACCAGTAGTAGTATGTGGCAATTGAGAAAAATTGTAGAGGATTAGTGATTAAGCATTACACATGCAAGTGCCGCTTACCCACTACACTTTTACAATTTTTTGTGAGCCAGAACATACACGTATTTACTACTAATTTATTTTAACATGTCACTATCGTCAAAAGTGAATGAAAGTGTGTTGTTGTGTTGTTTTGAGCATAATTTTTTTTTAAATTTAAAAATAATGAGGTTAATAATATGACAAATTTATTAATGATACTACATTCATTATTAGCAAATTCTGTCAACTTTGGCATTTGGTTTAAAAAGTTAATTTATATAGACCTATCCAGTGTGCTGTCAGTTCGCTGTCAAAGTGTCTTACAAGTCATTTTATTTTTTCCAAAATTGAATTTAGTAATATAATGATTAACTTTTTCAAAAACTATTTAAAGCTTAAATCGTAGGAAATCCTTTTAAATTCCAGCCTATTTTTTGTTTACAAAGTTTTCTTAAGCAATTTCTACACTTGCCTCGAACCTGAAATTTTACGTTCTTACCAAGTCCTTCACAAACATTGCAGATTCTTAATTTTTCCAATGATAAACTTACTTATATTTTTTCAACTTATTATATTACGTTTAAACTTCCTAAACTATAAGTGAAATTTCTTAATTTTTAAAAAAAAATTTACATTTCTTTTGATCAATTTTTAGAAACTTTTTGAAATTTTATTAACGTTTTACTGAACTGTACACTACCTTCTATTCGTATTTACGAACTTAAATTAATCTGTCGACTCACTTGTTTTGACTAGCTTTAGATCAAAGATGGTCGTAGGTTAAAATGATAGTATCTAAAGCAGACGAGTGAATCAATGGTCTTCGCCACCTTTTTTTGCAAGTAGAAAAAAAAAAGAAGTCTGGGGTGAGAAAGATCTCCAAACCAAAAAACATTTTAAATCGTTACAAACTTTTAATGTCATCCTAAATGTTCTTTTACTATGCTTTAGATGTTTATTGCATTAGAAATTGGACACACAGTCGTGTACGCAATTATTGGTCAAGTTTAACATCAGCTGCAATAATTTTTCTAAAACTGAGTAGCGTGTTTTACAATCTGAATAATATTAATTGAGACTGTTATTTTATTTCGTCAGGTGGCTTCAAAGCAGAGTTTAGTGATAGTAGTAGTATGTGACTGTGTTGAACATTTAGATAAGTTGTAGAGGAATACTGGTTAAACATTACACATCTGGGTGTATTTTAGCCACTACAAATTTTCAATTTTTAGTGAGCCAGAACACACACTTCTTTACTATTAATCTATTTCACCGAAATATTAACTTAAAAATCATAAAATAGTTTTTTTCTTTTTTAATAAAATATTATCAAGATTTATCTATCTGTAAAAATTGAATTAATTAGTTTCTTCCTTAAATATTTGTGTAAACAATGTAAAACACGCAAGAAGCGAAAAAAGGGAAAATATTTACAACACAAAGCTGTGTAAACCGGGTTTCATTCTGTTCATTACAACAACACGAGCTTTAAGCAGTTTTTTTTTCTTGTTTTTGCTTTATTATTTTGGTGATGTACACTCAACTCACAAATAAACGGGACCATTTTTTGTGTAAACATTAAAGGTTAATGGTCTATAAGCTTATGATACAATTGTTTGAGTTTACCTTTTATACTTTTGTCTTATCTTTGACTAAAATATTTTGTTTATTTTTTAAATTGCTTCTTGCAACTTACTCCCATTCAAAAATTTTCTTGGGTATAGAAGTAGTAGTGAGAATAAGGTAAAAATAGGGGATAGTATTAGTGAAGTGTTTTGGACCAGGAAGGGGCTAAGCCAGGGGTGTCCTCTTAGCCCTATTTTATTTGCACTGTGTATAGGTGACATAGAAGAAGTGTTGAAGGGTGGTCAGTGTGGTGGGATTGTTATGGAGGGAGGGATTAAAGTGCGGATATTGGCATATGCAGACGATATGGTCATAGTAGCAAAAAATGAGTTGGAGATGAAAGATATGATAAATACGATAAAGAGGTATCTGGAAAGGAAAGATTTGGGTTTAAATGTGGGAAAGTCTAAGATGGTAGTTTTTCAAAAAGGGAGAGAAGGGAAGAAAAAGGATGAGTTAAGTTGGGGAGAACAGAAGATAGAGGCAGTGAATGAGGTGACATATTTGGGATATAGGCTAACGTATGATAATAAAGAAGATGCGCATATAAGGGAGTTAGCAAAGAAGGGTAACAGGGTATTAGGGCAGGTATGGAGTTTAGAGGAAAGAGTAATTGGAAAGAAGATCGAAAAGAGAAGATGGCTGTTTGAAAAGTTGATTAAAAGTGTGATGAGGTACGAGGTGGAGGTATGGGGTTGGAAAGTGTGAAACCTATTGGAAAGGGTACAAATAAAATATTGGAAATGGATACTGGGTTTAGACAGGGAGACACCGGGTTACATAATAAAGGAGGAGAGGAAGTTAGAGAAGATTAGAATAGAAGCAGGGAAAAGGGCGATGGGCTATGAAGAGAAAATGAAGGAAAGGAGATAATGTAAAATTTTGCAATGTTGCTGGAGGACAGTAAAAGATAGCAAAAACATATATGGGCAGGAAGAAAGGAAACTGTACTACCAACGAGGAGGTTTTGCAATAGAAGAGGTGGAAAGAAAGAGAGAGGATTGAGGTTAAATAAGGAGGAGATAGTAAGAAGGGATAAAAACTCGCAGGTGCAAGAGAGAGAAGGAAAAATAAGGAAAGGAAAGTACAACTTAAGGTATGGGAATATAGTGTCCAGGGGGGCTTAGGAGAGAAACGACTTATAGCCAGGTTTAGATGCGGAAATGAGGAGAATTTAAATAAGTATCGGAAGGAGGATGTAATAAGGAGATGTAGATTATGTGAGGAGGGATAGGAGGGCATAGAACACTTGAGTGGGGAGTGTAGCGAGCTAAGGGAAGAAAGGAGGGGGTGGAAGGCTTTGCTTGGGGAAGGCGGTGAGGGATTGGATTAGATGACAGCAGTAAAGGAAAGAAGGATAAGAGGGGAGGGTTAGAACTATCGATTTAGAATAATAAGATGGTGATGGGAAGATTTTAGGGGATAAAGTATTTTTTTTTGCTTTTTGTTTTTTTTTTAGTTTACAATATTTCTGTACAAATTATATTAGTATGATAAGAGAATGATGAAAGGTTAACGTAACCCACTGTAGGGCCGAATGGCTAGACAATTAACAATAAATAATAATAACCATTATTTAGAACTAATCCCTTGTTTTGCCAAGTGTCGCCAGTAGCTCAAAAGCGTAATATACGTTAGCACTATTTTTTAGACAAGTATTAATAAATACACTTATTTACTACTAATCTATTTTAGCAGCATATCAGCTTAAAATTTATAGTAGTATTTTATGTGACAAGCGTCAAAAGTGAAGTATAACATAACAAACGTTTACGACCTCGGGTTGCATAAGAGTGGGTTATGGTATGAGACTTTCGACAAAAGTTACATACATTATTTTTATGTTTTTTTGCATAATTCTTTTTTTTTCATTTAAAAAGAATGATATTAAAAATAAAAAAATTAATTTTGATACTACATTACTATTACTAGCAAAATCTGTTAACTTTGACAACCAATTTAAAATTTTAGGTTAGTTTGTATTGTAAGAATGTTTAATTTGCTATAATATAATGGATAACTAATTAATAAAATAAAAGTAAAACAAAAATCGGCCATTTGCAGAATAGGCAAAACATTGTTACTTTACAAATGTAGCTGATATTTGAGTTAGCGATTTAGTAAATTAAGTAGTAGGGATAAATATTTTTGATATTACTATAAGTCATATACGCAGTAACAAATGCTACGAACTTTAAAATACATATAAAAATTTTGAGGTACATTTAAATATATATTCCACCAGATACACACTTCTACTTAAATACTAAATGTCTTTATAAACAAAGTTTTGCGCAGATTTTTAATTTAAATAGCATTACTTGGAACTGATGTTTCGTCGTAAGCGGCTTAAAAGCAGAGTATTGCAGTATGGCTTCTAGTACAATAGCGGCATTTTTTTAAGACAAGCATTGATACGGTGGCTAAAAATCGTGCGTTTTTTTAAGTTTAATTAAGTACTTGTTGAAAAGCACGTTAATAAATGTTTCCCCAAGTTCATTTAAAAGTGTTAATTTAATCGAAAATAATACAAGATATCTTTTTTAACGACAGTTGTCAATTATAAACAAAAGCACACTATATTTTTGCATTGCAACCCCGTCGCTTTAATTAAGGGGGAACAAAACTAGACTACAGTCTGTATTTTTTCAACAGTACTTTGCAGTTGTAGTAGTAGTATGTGGCATTTAGATAAGTTGTAAAGGAGTAGTTGTTAAGCATCACACATGCAGATGCCGCTTACCCACTACACTTTTACAATTTTCTGTGAGCCAGAACATACACTGATTTACTACTGATTCATTTTAGCAACTTATCAGATTATAAACTCATAATAATAATTTATGTATCTAGGGTTAAAGGTAAAGCATAGCATAACAAACGTTAACGACCTCGCACTGTATGAGAAGGAGTTATGCTATGAGACTTTCGACAACAGTTACATATTATTTTTTGTGCTCTGATTTGCGTAAATTAATTTATTTTTGAGAAAATGTAAAAAATAGTTTGGAAAACATGACAAATTTTAGTTTGTTATTACATTTATTACTAGCAAAATCTGTTAACTTTGACAAAGGGTTTAAATTAATTTTCTATAATATAATAAATAGCTAACTAATGAGAGCGAGCCCTGTATGAGAGAGTAAATTATGCTATGAGATTTTTTCCGAAATTACATAAATTATTTTTTGTACTGTTTTGCGATTGACTTTGTTAATTTGGTTTTTTCTGCTCTTTCTACTTGCTTACTACGTCCTAATAAGTGTGAAACATGTCACCGCATCGACTAATGTTAACACAGATATTTTACGAATGTTTTATCATTTATTGGTTTATTTTACAAGCAAAGTTGTCGTGATATATCGGGTCTGATTTAATTTTATTTCAAACTCTAATCTAATTGTGTTACTGTTCACCTATTTTTTGCAAATGGCAAATTTATTTCAAATGTAACTTGACTTTATATTACTTTGTTTTTATTACTTTTTTGAATAAACTAAAACTTATTATTTTAGTTTTTTTTAGCAGTACGAACGTTTTCATATGTGTGCACCTCTGCGACCGTTACAGATGATATTTACTTTTATTATTATAAACCGAAATTGTTGATGATGAGCTTAAGTTATATTATTTACATACCACTAACAAAATACATGTTTCAATAACTAAAATAAAATTAGAGTTATTATTGAAGTAGTTAAATTACGATTCTAAGCTTTAGGTTTGATATGCTGACAAAGTAAATATGTAAATTATTGAGAAATTAATGTTAAGCCTAATTTAACTACAAACATTTTAAGCCTAATTTAACAACAATCTATACTTTTTGGCACAAAATACGTCGTAAGGTTGATAATCTTACAATCAATACCAATAATAACATATTGCCTACCTGAAATTCGAGTTAGCAATCCAGTAAATTAAGTTGTAGGGACAAACATCCTTGATATTACTATACTTAATATACGTAGTAGCAAATAATACCAACTTTAAAATATATAATACTCTAGTATTTAAATTTATAAAACGTTTTTCTCCATTTTAACAAAGTTTTAGATAGGTATTTTCCACCAGATACACATTTTTACTTAAGTAATAGTTGTCTTTGAAAACAAAGCTTTACGTAAATTATTAGCATTATTTAGAACTAGTGTCTCACTTTGTCAAGCGCCGCAAACGACTTAAAAGCGGAGTATAGCAGTACACGCTAATATGGCTTCTTGTACAATAACAGTATTTTATTTTGGACAAGTATCGGTACGATTATTTAAAATGGTGCTTTTTTTAGTTTAATTTGCATTTGCATTTAGTACTTAAATAAATTGTAGAGGGGTAGTGCTTAAGTAGCATATGCAGATACCGCCTACCCACTACACTTTTACAATTTTGTGTGAGCCAGAACATACACTTATTTACTACTGATGTAGGTCACTAGGTCTAAGAAAGTGAGTAAATCTATGAGACTTTTGACATTATTTTTTGTGCTGTTTGTGCAAAAATATTTTTTTTATAATTTAAAAAAAAATATTTTGCTCTAACCCTCAAGAAATGTTTACAAATTCTTTGAACATTTGCTTTACTGAAATTTTAGTCATGGTTTTACTCAACTGTCTTTACGAACTTATAAAGCTTCTAAGTTTTTTTCAATAAATTTCTAAACTTTGTAAGGTACAAATTGGGGAGGTAAAAAAAAGTTTGATATATACTTGGCTCACCGTTTGGCTAACTCCCTTCGTAGATGGTCGTGATTCGGGATGTCAGTAACTAAACTTCTTCTTTGGGTGAACCGTGCCCTTGCGCCATCTTTTCTTGCGTATAGTAGATTTCTATAAGGAAACGAATATCTAGGCTAGAGAAAAAGAGATATCCCGGACCCGCATTTCTCAATTGTACATTTAGCAAATAAAACCAACTAGTTATTACTGACAGACAGTTTAAAGTTTAAAGCAGTCGAAGAGAGAGAAAGAAGAAAGATCCAAAAATGAGGTTTTTATTATAATGTAGTTTATCGGTACACACTTATTATACACTATACCTAACACTAACATGAGCTCGTGGTTACACCACCTCCATCAATCAATATCATTGTACAGTAAACTGAAGTAAGAACAGGAATATATGATAGATCTAGAAGTCTTCGTTCCTAGTTTAATATACCGCCTCAAATATGTAACGACGGTGGTACTAAAGCTAAGCGCAATATTTTATTAAAAGAAAATCAAATCTACTCGTAGCTTAGAATTACGATAACATAACAAGGTTGAATTACCATGTGAAAACTAAGAAATAAAAATTCAACTACAACCTGCGCCGTTAGTGGGCGTAAAATTCAGTTGGATTCCAATACGTTTGTGTTTGTGCGTCGACGTTAATGAAGTTGCCTAAGCGACAGTTGCAGAAATCGCAAAACTGATTTTTAATCTTTACAACTTGTAATCAAATGTTTACTTTAAATATTTAGGTTTTCTTTAAACTTTTAATATTTAAACAATTTTTTACCTTTTTATTACTTTTTCTAATTTTTTGGAAACTAAAAGTTTTGAATTTTTTATTAAATGTTTTGCATACGCAATCGTACACATTCGTCATTTGTAGCATTAAGCGCAATGAGTTTTAAAAACTAAGTGGCACGTTTTTTAATCTGAATAGTATTATTTGAAACTGAAGTTCCGTTTTGTCAAGCGGTTTAAAAGCGCAGTTTAGTAATCGTAGTGGCATGTGACTTTCTGGACCATTTGGATAAATTGTAGAGGAGTAGTGGAAACATCATACATCTAAGTTCATCTTAACCACTACAAGTTTACAATTAGTGAGCCAGAACATACACTTCTTTACTACTGACTATATCAGCAGAATATCAGCTTAAAAATTCCTAAAATTAATAATATATATTCTGGATTTTAATACAGAGTTAAGATTTGTCTATCTGTAAAAACTCAATTATTTAGTTGCTTCTTTAAATATTTGTGTAAACAAATGTAGTACACTCAAGAAAAGAAAAAACAGAAAATTACCTAAAAGATATGATTGTGTAAACCGGGTTTAACTCTGTTTATTATAACATAGGCTATAAACAGTTTTTGTAAAACATCATTTCAAACTGTAACTTTGCATTGTTGACAGCAATCAAACAATTATTCTAACGTTTCTAAAATTAATAATTTTTGTTGTGGAGACAAATAACACTTTTGCAGTCGTTTATGCGTTGACGCCGATGAAATTTATTTTTTAATTTC
Organism: Aquatica leii; assembly: GCA_035610365.1. NCBI lineage: Eukaryota > Metazoa > Arthropoda > Insecta > Coleoptera > Lampyridae > Aquatica > Aquatica leii. The sequence goes on from CM069438.1 coordinate 16,847,835, forward strand.
ACTGAACTTTTTTAAGGTTAAAAAATGGTAATTTACGTAACAAACGTTAAAAGTAAAGCATAGCATAACAAACGTTAATGCGACGCAAAGCTGCACGAGTGAGCGTTGCATGTGAGTGAGTTATGCTATGAACCTTTTGACGAGAGTAACGTATGTACATTATTTTTTGTGTTGCTTTTTATAAAATTACATTCTTTTTTTTTAAATAAAATCACTAGAAATATAAAGTTGGTGCTACATTTATTACTAAATCTGTCGTTTTTTTATTGTTTTTTTACTTGTCGCATATTCGTTCTGATTTTGACTTTGAACACTCACTTTAATGTGGATTTTTACTTTTTGTTTTGTCACTCTAGAGCTTTTTTTGCCCATTATGTCAGTACGTAATGAACGAATCTTGAGTTTTGCGATCTAAGCAGCTCAAAAAAACATTTTATGGGCACCGCCATGTTGTTCTACAACAATGGTAATGCGGAACTTTTGATTATCACTCTACCCATTAAAACCCAATCGTCGGTTCTCAGTATCATTTTGTTGTGAAACATATTATCAAGTTATCGGCGTCTTTTATGTTATTAGATTTCTCCTATTTCTTATATGTTTTTCCTTTTTTTTATTTTATTTTTTGTCTCGTTTTTGCTTTGTTATTTTGGTGATGTACACTCAACTCATAAAAAAACGAGACAAATTTTTTTGTGTAAAAATTCAATATAAGTGATATAAACGAGGTTTGTTAATAAGGACTGTTTTTTTACAGTTTGTGTGAGACTTAAAACTACTAAAAAGTTCTACAGATAACATTGAATGATAAAATGAGAAGAATTGCTTAAAATCAAGTCAGAAAAACTCTAGAACTGCTAGCTGTCAACTTTTTGAAATTCCGTTGCCGTCAAACGTCAGTGTTCAGAGTTCACCACGATGCGGTGACAGTCGGAATTGGGTATAAAAGAGAGTAAACAATATCACGTAATGAAAAAGCAATCGACTAAATTAACAATCGGCAAAATTTTAACGTTCCAATTTAATATTTACTTTAACCTTTAATTTATAAATATATCACTTGTTGAACTTTAATTTCAGATTAAAAAATATCAGTTGTACTCCAACTTAAGAGATTGTGTACATGTGTTCGATTAGATTAAATTTTTATGTCAAATATAAATCACGTCCGTCTAAGGTTATTTCAGTATAATTTCATCATGAACCAACAGATTATAGTCATTGCGTTTTTGTTAGTTTTTCATTTAAGTGACAGTGCAAGAATATTAGGTGTAGTGCCGAGTCCGTCTTATAGTCATCAAATAGCGTTTCGACCAATTTGGAAAGAGCTATCGGCAAGAGGACACCAAGTTGTGATCATAACCACAGATCCTATGAAAGACCCAAAATTGGGCAATCTAACAGAAATCGATATAAAATCGACCTACGATATATGGAACAAAAATATCGTTAATATCACGACTACAAGCGCGTTGAAATCGTTTCTTGCTATAGTGGAGACGCTCCCTCTACTTAGCGAACACATTCTTTCTCACCGAGATGTTCAAAACTTAATCAAAAACAAGACGGAATATTTTGACGTCGTTATAGTCGAGTACAGTTTAAAATCGATGTTTGCCTTTGCAGAAAGATTTAAAGCTCCTCTTATAGTTGGTAGTTCTTTCGATGCTTTCATTGACATACACCATTTAATGGGCAATCCAATTCATTCTATGCTACACCCAAGTAGTATATTACCTGTGCATTATGATTTAACACTTTCTGACCGTATACAAGTGATAATATATAATTTATTTTTGAAACCTATGTTATTGGAACACACCGCTTCATATAGCCATCAAATCCAAAAATATTTTGGAAACGAATACCCGCCAGTAACGGAAATAATAAAAAAAATTAGTTTAGTTTTAAGCAATTCCGATCCAATTTTCCGTAACGTCAAACCGTTGTTGCCAACGATAATTGAGTTTGGAGGAGGTACTCATCGGGTCGCACCAAAACCACTGCCTAAAGTAAGTGCCTGTTTTAGAAAGTGTGATGTACTAGATGGCAGATGTTTTAGGAGTTAAAGAAAATTTTAGACGCGTCGGAAAATGGATTTATTTATTTTAGTTTGGGTTCTAACGTTCAAAGTAAATTTTTGTCGAAACGTACGCGTGGTGTTATTATAGAGGCACTTGCTGAACTTCCTTACACGGTTCTGTGGAAGTTTGAAGACGATAACTTGCTGCATAAACCTAACAATGTAATTACGTCAAAATGGTTTCCTCAACAAGATATTTTAAGTAAGTTTTTTTTTGGATCTTATAAACACATTGCGTTTAGAACTCGCAATATATGCAACCTAAAATGCAATAAAAATTATAACCTGTAAGTAAATTAGAATAAGTACAAACAAATGTTGTTTTTTGCACATTTAAAAAAATCAAATCATGTAGTCAAAATATTAATATAATCAACTATTTTACAGCCGTCTGTAAAAGCGTTCAATGTCAATATTTGTTGTAAACATCTTACATATTTACTAACTGCATACACGCTGAACGGTGTTTTTCTTAAAACATTTGAAATTGGTTGGATTCCCTACCACGAGATGGCGTATGTCATAAATTTTGTTTGTGTAGGTTATGATGTAAGCCACTCAGGTTTGAACACTCGTGAACAAAAAACAAGCAGCGACATCTCGCTGTGGTTGTGATCGTCAAGCTACCTCCCCCCCTTTTTACTTTGTATTAAGTTCGTTATACAGTGCTTACTGTCGATATGTGGGAAGGCTGCAGTAGGATAAATAAGGCACACAGCAAAAGTAAATCGTAGTTTTTATTCAAGTAGAACGTTAATATCATTATATTAACGACCTGTCAGTGAGTATTGAGGTCCTACTTACGGAAACAATCCAGCTATTAGTTGAATCATTCTCATGCGTAGTTGTAAATCAAAATCTCTGCATTATATAAGTTTCTTCGTTTTTGTAAAATCAGTCCTTGCTTGTTCCACTCTGCATTCAATTTCTACACTCAGTTTTCGTAATTAGCAAACAACCTAAATATTTGAATTTTGTTGCTTGTTACAGTTTTTCATTTCGTATTGTACAACAACAAATAAATAATTATGTATAACTTAGAATTAAAGCCAGAGATTAGCATAAATAACTTGGAGAGAATATAGTTTAATAGATTAACACAAATTAATTTTAAAACACGTTAAAGATATACAAATAATAATAGCTTTTTTTTACAAACAAAGAAACATTTGCACAAAACCACTTTCAATTTTAAAAATCTTCAAATTTAAGTATATAATAATTAATTATTGTAGTAAACTTTATTTAATGTTGTGTCTAAAATTACACAAAAATGAAATTATAAAATAAAGAAATCACTACGAATTTAAATTACATTTCAAGTAGTTTTACGTTTTAATTAATAATTTATGAAAAACATTGTTTAATATTTCTACATAAATTGATTCCGAAATCATCATACACATAAAACAATTGAATCAACAAAATTTAAATAACCGCTAACGCATTTGTTTTACCAAATTAAAGAAAACGTGGTGTTTTTATAACGCCGGAATTTTAATACAAAGTTTAGTTAATTTTATTACTATTTACGCTAGCTAATACCTTTAGTTACATACCCGTTAAATTTTACAAAACACAAAGAAAACCAAACATTACACAAATTTTATATTAGGAATGCTGATTGTATCGTGGTCTGGAATCTTTCTGCCTCGATGTTCACAATTCCTTGTTCAATTTCTTGCACAATTTCTTGCACAATTTCTTGCACAATTTCTTGCACAGTTCATTGCACAATCTCTTGCACAATTTTTGCTCAATTTCTTGCACAATTTTTTTTTTTAATTTTTGCACATTTATATGCACAATTTCTTGCATAATTTCTTTTACAATTCATGGCACAACTTATTAAACAATTTATTGCACAATTTATTGAACAATTTATTGCACAATATCTTGCACAAGTTCTTGCACAATTTCTTGCACAAGATATTGCACAATTTATTGCAAAATTTATTGTACAGTTTTTTGCACAATTTATTGCACAATTTTTTCCACAATGTATTGCGCAATTTATTGCACAATTTCTTGCACTATTTTTTGCATAATTTTTTACACAATTTCTTGCACAATTTATTGGACAATTTTTTTGCACAACTTATTGCAAACTTTATTGTAACATTTATTGTACAATTTCTTGCACAGTTTTTTGCTTAATTTTTTGCACAATTTTTTGCACAATTTCATTTACAATTTCTTGCTCATTTTATTGCACAATTTGTTGCACAATTTCTTGCATAATTTCTTGCATATTCTATTGCACAATTTATTGTACAAATTGTTGCACAATTTCTTGCACAATTTATTGCACAATTTTTTGCACAAATTTTTGTACAATTTCTTTCACAATTTATAGTAAAACGTCTTGCACAAATTTTTGCACCAATTCATGCACAAGTTCTTGCACAAGTTCTTGTACAAGATATTGCTCAATTTATTGCAAAATTTATTGTACAGTTTCTTGCACAATTTATTGCACAATTAATTTTTTGCACAATTTCTTGCTCAATTTCTTGCTCAATTTCTTGCACAATTTCTTGCACAATTTCTAGCACAATTTATTACATAGTTTCTTGCTTAATTTTTTGCACAATTTTTTGCATAATTTTTTTCACAATTTCTTGCTCACTTTATTGCACAATTTGTTGCACAATTTCTTGCATAATTTCTTGCACAATCTATTGCACAATTTATTGTACAAATTATTGCACAATTTCTTGCACAATTTCTTGCACAATTTCTTGCACAATTTCTTGCACAGTTTATTGCACAATCTCTTGCACAATTTTTTGCACAATTTTTTGCACAATTTTTTGCACAATTTCTTGCATAATTTTTTTTACAATTTATGGCACAACTTATTGTACAATTTATTGCACAGTTTATTGAACAATTTATTGCACAATTTTTTCCACAAATTTTGATACAATTTCTTTCACAATTTATAGCACAATTTCTCGTACAAACTTTTGCACAATTTTTTGCACAAGTTCTTGCATAAGTTCTTGCACAAATTCTTTCACAATTTATTGCAAAATTCATTGTACAGTTTTTTGCACAATTTATTGCACAAATTATTCCACAAGGTATTGCGCAATTATTGCACTATTTTTTGCACTATTTTTTGCACTATTTTTTGCATAATTTTTTACAAAATTTCTTGCACAATTTATTGCACAATTTTTTTGCACAATTTTTTGCACAATTTATTGCAAAATTTATTGTAAAATTTAATGTACAATTTCTTACACAATTTCTTGTAAAATGTTTGCACAATTTATTGCATAATTTATTGCATAATTTATTGCATAATTTATTGCATAATTTCTTTTACAATTTATGGCACAACTTATTGTACAATTTATTGCACAGTTTATTGAACAATTTATTGCACAATTTTTTCCTTAAATTTTGATACAATTTCTTTCACAATTTATAGCTCAATTTCTCGCACAAATTTTTGCACAATTTTTTGCACAAGTTTTTGCACAATTTCTTGTAAAATTTTTTGCACAATTTATTGCACAATTTATTGCACAATTTATTGCACAATTTATTGCACAATTTATTGCATAATTTATTGCACAATTTATTGCACAATTTATGGCACAATTTAATGAAAAATTTATTGTACAATTTTTAGCACAATTTTTTGTTCAATTTTTTGCACAATGTCTTGCACAATTTCTTGAACAATTTATTTCACAATTTTTTGCTTAATTTTATGCACAATTTCTGGCACAATATCTTGCTCAATTTATTGCACAATTTGTTGCGCAATTTTTTGCATAATTTCTTGCAAAATTTATTGCGCAATTTATTATACAAATTGTTGCACAATTTTTTGCACAATTTATTGCACAATTTCTTGCACAATTACTTGTACAGTTTATTGCACAATTTATTGCACAATTTATAAGACAATTTATTGTACAAATTCTTGCACAATTTCTTGCACTATTTATTGCACAATTTCTTGCACAATTTTTTGCACAAGTTTTTGCACAATTTCTTGCACAAGTTGTTGAACAATTTATTGCAAAATTTATTGTACATTTTCTTGCACAATTTATTGCATAACTTATTGAACAATTTATTGCACTATTTTTTGCATAATTTCTTGCACAATTTCTTGCACAATTTATTACACAATTTTTTGCACAACCTTTTGTACAATTTATTGCAAAATTTATTGTAAAATTTATTGTACAATTTTTTGCACCATTTATTGCACAATTTTTGCACAATTTATTGCACATATTCTTGTATAATTTTTTCAACAAATTTATTCTACAATTTTTTTCACAATTTATTGCACAATTGATTGCACAATTTATTGCACAATTTATTGGACAATTTCTTGCATAATTCATTGCACAATTTAAAGCAAAATTTATTTTACATTTTTTTGCACAATTTTCTTGCACAATTTATTGCACAATATCTTGCTTAATTTGTTGCACATTTTTTTGTACAATTTCTTGCACAATCTATTCCACAATTTCTTGCATAATTTTTTGCACAATTTCTTGCACAATTTCTTGCACAATTTCTTGCACAATTTCTTGCACAATTTCTTGCACAATTTCTTGCACAATTTCTTGCACAATTTCTTGCACAATTTCTTGCACAATTTCTTGCAAAATTTCTTGATAAATTTATTGTAAAATTTATTGCACAATTTATTGCACAATTTATTGCACAATTTATTGCACAATTTATAAGACAATTTATTGTACAAATTATTGCACCTTTTCTTGCACAATTTATTACACAAGTTATTGAACAATTTATTGCACAATTTATTGCACAATATATTGCACAATTTATTGCACAATTTATTGCACAATTTATTGCACAATTTATTGCACAATTTATTGCACAATTTATTGCACAATTTCTTGCACAATTTCTTGCACAATTTCTTGCAAAATTTATTGCACAAATTATTGCATAATTTTTTTCACAATTTCTTGCACAATTGCTTGCATAGTTTATTACAGAGTTTCCTGCACAATTTATTGCACAATTTCTTGTACAATTTCTTGGCCAATTTTTTGCACAATTTCTTACATAATTTCTTTTACAATTTATAGCACAATTTTTGCATAATTTATAAGACAATTTATTGTACAAATTATTGTACAATTTATTGCACAATTTCTTCCACAATTATATCAAGTGCACAACTCCGCTTAAAACGAATCATGCGCATTTTCGTAGTTATCGTTTTTTCCGCCAGATGACGATGCTTACGTAATTTCGTAGATTTTTAGTTGAATTTAAAGTTAAACTGGATCATTCTCAATGTACAACTAAACAGCGTTAAAAGTTGTAGAAACTTGTCGTTATAGACAGATACTGTAATATGCTACTACAGGAAACTAGGCACATTTATTAATAGACGGTATCTAGTTGTTTAAAGTGTATACAAATTCAAGTTATTTTATTTAGAGTAATTAGTTACACAAGCTTTCGGTTAATGTCAAAATTTTGGGTATTAGTATTCTAAAACTAAAAAAACTGGTGTGGCTACCACACGACTTTCCTATAAGAAATGATGAGAAAATGTATTTTTATAAGGTTATGTTGTCATAAAACGACTTTGAAGTGATTTGTATTAAAAACGATTAGTAAATCGCCAATTAACCAGACTTTTGTGCAACCGTGTAATAAAAAATACAGTGACGGAATAAAGAACGTATAATAAAAAATAAAAATAAATTTAATGAATGCAAAATAATAATTTGACCACGGCAAGCAATCGTAAGCACAGACCTCAGGGTGATGGGTTGAATGAAAATATAAATATAAAGACGTGAACTTCGTTAATTTATTAATTATAACTTAATATACTATTTACATTAGAGAACAAAGAACAATATTTGAATTGAACATATTTAGAATAAAACAGTATTTAAAATAAAATATTAGGGCGCCAACCACCTTTAAATCGGTGATGAATAAAAAGCGTAAAATCTTACATCTAATTATTAATTATTGATATTAAATGCAAATGTCGTAAACGTTTGATTTGTTATCGAGTGAAAAGTTTTAATAACACAATTTGATTATTTGAATGTAAAATGCAGTAACTTAATTCCAATTGACTCACCATGTTTAATATAACGTTATCGGATATCTTCTATTTTTAGCACATCTTGGTTAACGTGATAAAATTCTTTAACAGGAATAAACCCAGTGTATAATAAACTTCAATAACTGATAATCCATTAATTAAACGACAAAACCAAAGTAAAAGATCCAGAATAAAAAGAAAGATCCAATAAAAAGAAAGACCCTAAATATAAATAATTAGAATGTTTGTTTTTTAAATGACATCATGTACTCACGCTGCATTTACACTTAGCAACGGTCTTCAAAATAAATTCCTTTGTCTTAACTATTGCGCAACATTGCGAAGTCACTAGAAATTGTTGAATTCAATAGAAAAATTATATCAAAATAAAGGTAAACTCACCAATAATTAGATGGAATGAATAAAAATTAAATTACATGGGTTTTTACGCCATAATCAAGAAAATTTTGTCTTCCTCGCATCACACACGTGAACTGCACGAGATTGTTCAAACGAAAGTGGAATTCAAAGATGTGAAGTTTAAGCTAATACTAAAGTACAGTTAAAACAACGCGACGTTGCCAAACTGAATAAATTTACGTGCAATATTAGTTGCAAAAAATAAATGAATGTAAAATTGAATTTTAATGTAATGAATTCAAACGGGACGTTACAACCAGCTATTTATTTTTTCTAAAAAAAATCGTCGCAGGCAGGATTCGAACCTAGATTATATAATGGAAATCACTTTAAATTATAAATTAAATATCTAATAAACTGTTAATGTTAGAAAAAATGTTATTTGAATAAATTGTTAGGAATAATTATCTTTATAAGAAACTGTAAAATTAATTCGAATAATTTACATTCGTACAAAATTAGATGGTAATGCTTCAATCTTTCAAGTTTGAATCGGGAATACCGTAAACTACGAAATTTTGAAGTTTATTCTTGAGTCTTTTGGTTTTCGAAAACAAGGTTAATATTTTTCTTTTGCACTAAAGACCACTTTCACTTTATTTCTGTGGAATAGTCTTCCTAGTTTGTTCGTGCATCCTTAAATGTATAGTAGAAATGTTGTTGTTCTGGCGTTGTCTTGTCTTGGTCCCTCTGTCGGTTGTTTTTGGATTGCATTGAAAATATCTTTCTTGTGCTATCCATTCTTTGGTAAAACATTTTGTAAACGTTACATTTGCTCTTCCTAGAATTATGGTTTACATATCATTTTTGCCATCTTCACCAAAGTGTGAGATCTCTGTAAAAAATTTTAGGTTTTGGTACCCTCAATGACCCAATAAGTGGTCTGTCTTCTTGGTTACGAGGACATTTAAAAATGGGTTGTTTTTGTTGTTTGCCACCTTTATGGTGAATTAGATGTTGGTTATTGAGGTGTTTCGTGAACTCGCCTAGATTTTTTTGCCGTGAACCTACACTACAAAATTGTTGTTCACACTATTTCCTACTCTTGTGGGAAGGTATACATAAGACAGACTGGAAGAAAGATGAACATTAGGCTACACGAACATATTACAGACACGAGAAGGAATAACATAAGAATGGCGGTAGCGAAGCATTTTCAGACCATAAGCCATGCAATCCACTTCGACAGCAGACACTTGTCAGAGTCAGAGTCAGCAAGAATAAAAAAAAATTTATCATCTTGTGGCAGTTTCCATCCTGATTTATTTATGATGAATAATATACCATAGCAGTCTGTCAGTACAATTCTTGAAGCACCTAAAGGTCCTCACAATGCTGACAAGTTCCAAAATAAGAAAACAGTTGTTTACTGGTTTTTTAAATAGTTTTCTCAAGTGCACTTAATACAAGTTTAGATATTTAGGTTACCGCCTAGTTCCTCTTAAGATAATTACAAAAATCATTAAATAAACACCGTTACCGTACTAAATTTTAAAGCAAGTCATTGTCAAATACTCGACTTTATTTATAGTATCAGATAATTTTTGCTGAAAAATTGTTTATCAGTAATAAGTATTGATATAAAATAATCGATTAAATTTGTAGTTATCACGTAAACCAGTCAGCATTACGCCATGGATCAAAAAACTTTAGTGGTTGCGTTTCTTGTAGTTGTTAAATTTAGTGACTGTGCAAGAATATTAGGTGTAGTGCCTACACCTTCTTATAGTCACCAAGTCGTTTTTCAACCAATTTGGAAACAGTTGTCTTTGAGAGGACACGAAGTGGTGACTATTACAACGGATCCTATCAGAAACTCAAGCTTGGTGAACTTAACAGAAATTGATATAAAGTCTGCTTACGATGTATGGAACAAAAATATTGTTGATATGACTAATACAAATGGGTTCAAATCGTTTTACGTCATAACCCAAACTTTTGCGGAGGTTAACGAGCACGTTCTTTCTCATCGCGACGTACAAAATTTAATAAAAAACGAAACGGAATATTTTGATGTCGTTATAGTGGAGTATAGTTTACTGTCGATGTTTGCTTTTGCCGAAAGATTTAAGGCTCCTCTAATTGCTGCTATATCAATAGATGCTCCTATTGAAATTCACCATTTAATGGGTAATCCCATTCATCCTATTTTGTACCCAAGTTGTGCATTGCCCGTGCATACTGATGCGTCATTCCTTGAGCGTATATTTATTACGCTGTTTAGCTTAGTTTCCCAACTTATACTGAAAGCATTTTATATTACACAAAATACGTGCATCAAAACTTACTTCGGTGATAAGTACCAACCGGTAACATCACTACTAGAAAATATAAGTTTAGTGTTAAGCAACTCTGATCCAATTTTTCACAAAATTAAGCCATTACCACCAACTATAGTTGAGTTTGGAGGTGGTACTCATAGAGTTGCGCCAAAAGCGTTGCCAAAAGTAAGTGCTTGCTTAAGTAGTTTGCATTACTAGCTGTCGCTTATTGCAGGACCTAAAAAAAGTTTTAGACGCGACCGAAAACGGATTTATTTATTTTAGTTTGGGTTCTAACGTTAAAAGTAAATATTTACCTGAAAACACGCGTATGATTATTATGGAAACGTTTGCCGAGCTTCCATATACCGTTCTTTGGAAGTTTGAAAACGATACTTTACTGAATCAACCCAACAATGTGATTACGTCAAAATGGTTTCCGCAGCAAGATGTTTTTAGTAAGTTTCCATACGACCATAGCTTTATTCTTAAGAATAACACTCGTTAATTACAAATTTTTAAACATGTACAAATGTATCTTATTTGATTTATTGTTAAGTCACATCCACGTGTTCCGTTGCCATTTATAAAAAAAAACGGACGCACACCAACAGCATTTGATTTATCAAAAAAGTTATAAACATTTTTAATAATCGAGGCTTTTACTTAAATAAAATAAAATGTAAATAAATGATTTTTTAAATACTATTCCGGTTCATTCATATTACGTTTTAATTGACGTTAATTTGTCAAAAACAAAAATGAATGTAGTAGACATTTTGTGATTAAGTAACCTTGCATGTATTTAAAACATGTAAATTATACTCACCGTTTTATAAATGAAGATGAATACCTAAACGTTAATATTAAGAATAATAAATTATAATTTGTAATTCAAACGCAAACAAATTGAAATAGAATTAATACAAAGTAGTGATTAATAATAATTACATGTACTTACTATAGTCGTAAAAAATATAATGTAAATTGGAATTCACATATAACGAGTATGAAAGTTTGCAGCCGAGCCGAAGGTGAGTGCTGCAACTGATACCATGATTGTAGCAAACTGATCGAGTGATGGCGAGCAATGGGGACATACTATCTTGCATAGTAGTAAAAATTTGTTTGCAAACACTGAGCGTTGGGCTTTACTGTAGTGTCGGGTTAGCTTGCTGTTTTTGATGACAGAGTAAAAACCCAATTTTTTACTGTTTCTCAACCAGCCTAGAACCGATGCTTTGCGTTGCATCCGGCATAGAAAGCACGAACTGTTTCGTTGATATTATGATTGAAACCGTAAACGTTTTTGGCTTTATCTCACAAGTATATGCACAATTCGACAAGATCTAAAATTGCATTTTGTGGTTTTGTGTTCTGTTCTCAAATCGTCCATTCGATGTGATGATGCATACTGAGACACTTATTTATATATTGTTTTCTCAATTATTTGTACTTTAAAACGTCTAATTTGTTTTTTTTTATTTCTAGAACACCCCAACATAAAATTATTCATCACACAAGGAGGTTTACAATCTATAGACGAAGCACTTTACGATTACGTGCCAATGCTGATAATGCCCTTCTTCGGCGATCAACGTTTCAACGCTCACAGAATGGTTGCAAAAGGATGCGCGTTGTCAATTGATTACGAAACAATGACCAAAGATGAATTTAAAACTGCAATTTTAGAACTAATCGACAATCCTAAGTGAGTAAAAAACACGAGAGAAACTTGTAACGTAACTACATTGGTTTAGGTACAAAAACCGAATAATGGAATTGGCGAAACTAGCTCAAGATCAACCGATGAGTGGGATAGAAAAAGCCGTGTGGTGGATTGAATACGTAATAAGGCATAAAGGAACTGCGCATTTGAGAAGTCCGTATTTGGACATGCCTGCGTATCAGTATTACTACTTGGACATGATTGCGGTATTTGGTTTAGCATTTTTGATTTTGATTGGTATCTTTGTTGGTATCGTAAAACTGTTATTGAAAGCTTTGTCATTCCTGTTTCGTAAAAAAACGAAACCAAAAGCTGAGTAACTAAACATTTTTTTCTTGTACGATTATTTGTAAATAAATTTTTAATGTCAACACAAGAAAACCATAAAGTATTTTTTAAAATTGTTTTATTTTACTTGCTGATTGTATTAATTTAGAAATGTTATGTCAGCTGTACACTTTCGCCTAGCGTGCTCGCTGCAGATCGTGTCAAAAGATTAATTACTGCAATTCGGTTTTCTTCACCGGGCAGGGTACTACAGAACGAGCTAAGCATTGTTGGTGCACTGTCGCGTTTGTGTAGTCGTGACACGTTTTGGTGAGAAGGTACAGCTGTCATTTATACATTTTACTACACTAAACACTATGGGAAAATCAATTCTCGCGTTTGAGTAGTCTCAGCACTCCTAGACGAGAATATACACTCGCTATAAGAATAACAGTTTGAACAAAACAAAACGAAACTGTTAGATGATTTTTTACCGGTAACTTAAAGGTAGGCGACTAGCTCATTACAATTCGGCGTAACGATAGCAGGCCTTGGTGTGATAATCATAAAATAATTGAAAACGTGTCAAAACGATCGGATACTATTACTGACAGCTACCGTTTAAATATGTCAAACGCTGAAAGAGAACAAATGACAAAAACACAGGTTATAACAACGAGTATATTAATTTTTAACGACAGAAAGAAGTTAAAAAAAAAGAAAGACAGAAGTACGTATACAATAACAATTAAGAATTTGTTGATAAATATCACAGTGAATAACGTTGATGCAAGCTCTAGAGCGCAAGCAACACTTTGGAACAAAACGAAAATAAAATCCACTATTTTAGAAAAATTGAAAATAAACTATAAAATGATGTATGGACTTAACCCAATTCTCGTATATCCCACCAGTGCCAAATGGATCCCCTCTCTAAGACCGTCACTAAAAGAAGGAAAAAAAGATATAAAAGCGGCTGCACCGTCTGGGATGGCTTTTTTTCGTCGTCGTCCGAGCGGCGTCTTTGATGACACCTCAGACATCCCGAAAACCGCCTGCCGAACCTGAAAACTAACCGTAAAACACGGAGATAAAAAAACCGTATTTTTTAACTTTTTTTTTATTTATTTTTTTGCTATCACTATAGGTCCGCAGTTTTTTTTTCCTCGTGGTTCAGCTTGTTCTAGAGAGCGATCGGAACACAATCAAGTTTTTTCGTCGGTCGCTCTGAGGCTATAGCTGCATCGCCGGTTATTCTACCGGCTTGCTAGCTAGATGGATTCAGTCCTGTGCTCATTAATATACGTAAAATATAATAATAAAACGCTTGTACATGTATTCAAAATTGTTGTTTATAGTTGTGTATGAGTCGATGGTACAAACATAGAGAAGAACACAAACATAAAGTTGATTACTTAATGGTCAGATTAAAATCTTTTATGTGGGATAGCGTACTTGATATTTTGATGCTCTTTAATACGGCATCTGAATCGCAGTCGTTGTTACTCTTGGCCCGCGGTAGTTTCGCTTCTCTCCAGCCTAAGGTAGTCTGCTTCCTTTATGCCCATTATTCTAACAATTGTTGAGTTTATGCATCTGTGGAATTAGGAGTTCCGGTGTCATGTCTGGCATGTCGTACCTTAGGCTGGTCCACTGCGGGCAGTTAAACACCGTGTGTTCCACATCGTCCACCTTCCTACAGTAAATGCAGAATGGGTCGCTTTTCTTTCGAATACCGTGCAGGTAGTTGCCAAAGCAGCCGTGCCCTGTCAACGCTTGCGATAGGTGGTAATTTAATTTCCCAGGTTTCTCTAGCCACGGAACAATGTTGGGAATCAAGCGCTGGGTCTATTTGTTCTTTAGGCTACTTTGCCATCTTGCCTGCCAGTGTTGGAGCGTTTCTCTTCTAGCTTCTTTTCTGGTACCAAGGCCTTCCCTCACTCTGCGTCTTTTCTTAGCTAGGAGGTCCCATGGGATAGTACCGGCAAGTAATTGTGCTCCTTCCGTGGCGATAGTTCTATAACACATAATGATTTTAATGCAAACTCTTCTCTGCATTTTTTTGGATTTACCCCGGTACTTTCCTATCTCCATGGTCTTGGCTCATATGGGCGCTGCATATAGTATGCTTAATGTTACAACCGATGATACGAGACGCCGCTTCGACATACTCGGTCCGTCTACGTTTGGCATGATGATAGATATAGCCGCCGCCGTTTTGGCAGCTTTGATGACTTCCATCTTTACATGGTGTCCGTAGTTTAAGTACTTGTCTAGGTAGACGCCGAGGTAGCGGACGTGGTTTTGTGGCACGACAGACTAATTGTGAACGGTAAAAGTGATGGGGCCCACACGGCGTCTGCCTGAGAAAAACATTGCTTCCGTCTTGTTTGGCGACAGTTCTAGCTCGTGGTCTGAGAGCCATCTGTCGATCCGAGCTATCGCCGTGTTAGTTGTTATCGTGAGCTCGTTTTGGGATCTTGCACTGGACAGGAGTGCGACATCATTCGCAAAGGCGATGTTTTCCGCCGATGAACCCAAGTCCAGCCTCAATAGGGCATCAAACGTGATGTTCCATAGGGTAGGCCCTAGAACTGACCTTTGCGGTACCCCGCAGGTCACTTGGACAGATTCCACGCCATCAGGCCCTTGTATTATTAGAATCCTGTTTTCCAAGTAGCTTTCTATAATGTTCACAAGATATGTATCTACCTTCTTGCTCTTAAGGGCTTCTATAATGATTGGCCACGCTAGTGAATTGAACGCATTTTTAACATCTAGCGTGGTTAAGGCGCATAGTCTTCATGTTCTCCAGGTGCCTGCTCGGGTCATTCTGGCTCATCGGTCAACCCTTTCTAAGGCATCCATGGTGGACTTGCCTCGCATGAAGCCATATTGGTGCTCAGATATCCCTCCTGACGCATTGATACTGGATCTTAGTCTCTCAAGTATAAGATGATGTGTTTAATAGACATAAGGGTCTGTAGGAGATAGCCTCAATAGAGGTCCTTTTTCCTTTGTTAAGTAGGAAGAGCCTGGTCTCTTTCCATATGTCCGGGAATGTTTGTGTTTGCAATAGGTGATTCATTAGTTGGGCAATTGATGCAGAGTTCTTAATAACAATCTAGAGCTTCTGCCGGAATGCCGTCTGGGCTAAGGGTCCTTCTGTTATTTAAGTTCTTGGTCGCGGCAATTATTTCCTCATCTGTAAATGGGGATGTGGGGTATGCGATCGGAGACTTGGAGGTATTCCTTAAAGGTTTCTCTGGGAATAACTCTTTAATTTTTGTGTGCAGTTGCTGCTGGTTGGGTTGAGCACCGAGCAGCGTTTTCCTCAACCTTTTCGTTGCTATCCTATACCCCTTACCCCAAGGGTCACGGTCTACGCTTTTGCGGAGCTCCAACCATGCCGTTCGCTTGGCGGCATATATAGCTGCGGAGTTCCTTCCTACACTCCTTGTAGTGGTGGCTTTCTGTGGTTAATCTGCCGTTGGTTTTCTTATTGGCTCTCGTCGATGATCTTCTGGCGCGCTGGCATTCCCTTTTAAGATCCCAGTAGATCCCAATTGCATTGTGCTTGTTTTCTTTGCGTCGGGGCATGCTGGCATCGCAGCATTGGATCATTATGTCTGTCAAGGTTTCCGGTGTTACTTCTTTGCATAAGTGTATGAGACGGTCGAAGGTGTTCCTGAGTTTGTCTTTGTTCAGTCTATTAATATTCCATGATGGGAGGAAGTGGCGGTGGTTATGGAGAGGCATATCTGCGGTTATTTCATAAGTGATGTAATTGTGGTCGCTTAGCGACTCGTCATGCATCACCCTCCATCCCTTGACCTTGGAGGCTACCCTGGCACTCGCGCACGTAACATCGATTATAGAAGTGGACCAGCGTGAGGAGAAAGTGGGGATATTGCCAACATTTATCACGCACATGTCCTGTGACTTTAGCCACTTCATTAGAGTTCGGCCTCTTTCGTCCTCTCTGTGTTCTCCCCACCCTGTCGATTTAGCATTAAAGTCACCGGATACTATGGCGGGTTTGTTGTGTGTTTTAAATGAGCACTTGATGTATTCGAGGAGTTTGAGAAAGTCGTCGAAAGTGTCGTTTGGCGAAATGTAACACGAGTACAGCCACGAGTTGTTAATCTCCACTGCGACTGCCCCCCTCATTGTCTCACATCTTTGTATGATCATTGATCCATTCAGAATGGCGATGGCCGATAAGCCCTCAGAGTCCATTAGCCAGTTGTCAGCCCTAGACTTATTTATGTTGGGCTCAGAGATCATCATTAGATTCACATTGCTAGCTCTGGCGGTCGCTAGTAGCAGATCGTGTGCCGTTTTTCTTCTGCCTATGTTGATTTGGATAATACGTAACTTATTGTCCATAATTTATGAAGTAATCAGGTCTGTTCTTCTGCAGCGGATTGTCCCGGTTCGGTCTTATCGGCATTCTTGCCCTTTCTGCTGAATCTAGGGCAGGCCGACGTCCACAGCGTATGATCTTGCACTTTGCACAGACGGCATCTTTTGCTGTCTTTACACAGTTGTAACAGCAGTGCCTTCTGTTGGTTCCCCGACAGTTATTGACTGTATGACCGGTTTCCCAGCATCTTGAGCATTTATCATCTGCTTTTCTTTCGGCGATCCTGCAGGGAGTTATGCCAATTCTTATTGTTTTCAGCCCTAATAGGAATCTTCTTGTTGTCTGATCCGTCACAACCGTTACTATTTGTTTTCCATTAGCACTCGGTCTAAGCTTGTTTATTCTGCGCGTGCTGGTGTCTGGCTTGTTAGTTCTTTGGCGTATGGCTGCATCCATTTCTTCTAATGTGGCCACTTCGTCGATGTCCTTAATGTGTAAGACTATTTTATTTCTGCTCGTCGCTGTTACATTGGTGTCGGCTCTTGAGCATCCTGTACCAAAAATCCACGATGTCTAGACCGCATCTGTCGGTGCCCTACAAGTTTTGTTACCGACGAACCGTTTCAGACTAGAACCTGTACTTCACCGATGCCAGAAGCCGTCGAAAGCCCGAAAACTAACCCTGAATAGACCTTCTGGTTAGATAAAGTAAAAAATTTTTATTCTAAGCAAAAACAAACCGTACCCGTCGTCGTCGATAATCCATTTGTTGTACCTGTCATTATCGTGAAACAAGAGTTTCAGGCTCTTGTAGATACCGGCGCCGCAATGAGCTACATTAGCCAGGCGATACAAAAACTCGTCGCTGAAGGTTCTCAACCGCCAGAAAAGAAACGGAATATAGTGCAACTAGCCAATGACAACATATGTGTAACCAGCGGAAACAATGTGGGCTTACAAGATTTTCGCTTAGAATGTCAGTTGCTAGCAAACTTTAACACCGATCTCTTGATTGGCCTGGATTTCCTGTGTTCAAACCAGGCAGTAATAGAAAAGGCCAAAAGTATTTTAGCCCTTAACCACAATCGAATTAAATGCAAAATTCGTATCGAAGCAGGCCTGAAGAAAAAAGGCAGCGTATGTGTGCCGAAAATAGGTGTCCTGACTGATGTGCTACAAAACCAGGTAGCGCCATTTTCTGAAAAATTTAAGAAATATAGTGAAGTATTCCGGGCCTTTCCGAATTCAACCAGAATGTAGCAAAAGACAACCCCTTGTCACTGGCTTCGCCTAAGAGGGGATGGTATGTAACAAAACCAAAATAAAGTTCACTATTTTAGAAAATTGAAAACATAGTTTAAAATGCTATATGGACTTTACCCCCATCCTCGTATATCCCACCAGCGCCAAAACGATCCCCGCTCTAAAACCGGCACTGAAAGAAGAAATAAATGATATAAAAGCGGCTGCACCGTCTAGGATGGCATCTTTCCGTCGTCGTCCGAGCGACGTCTCTGAAGACACCTCGGACATCCCGAAAACCGCCTGCCAAACCTGAAAACTAACTGTAAGACACGGGGGTAAAAACCGTATTTTTTAACTTGTTTTAGGATAAACAACGCCGAGAGTCTTACACAGGCCAACAGAAGGCGCTGCCGACGGATTCGATAAACGATATACCGAGCCGTTCAGAATTAATTTCAGTTTCACTTTTCTGAATTGTTATTTTGTTATTCTGTTAATTCTGTTATTTATGATAATTTGGAGTTTAATGTTTATTTACTGTGGGTTATATAATGTAAAGATACATAATTGTTTTATTATATGTCTTAATTGTGTTATTAGTAATTTCTCCACTTAGCTACCTAGAGGTTGTGAACAGAATCAACATCACAACGCAGGACCGGTTACAACTTTGTACATAAAATTATCGCAGTACAGTATAACTGTATAAATCAATAGATAATCGAAGAATTAAACTTTCATTTGATGCGAAACTAGTGAATTCGCAACCAGAAGCAAATCGCACACAATAAATTCAATCCGTAATTGTACAAACTAATTTGCGTTTGTTAGTCGTGATAACATATATACTTACGTCGTATGTAGTTTGACAAATACACAAATTAATAGAATGTAAAGAAATTGTACTCACGATAATCCAGTCACGCTAATAGCTATCAAGATACTTAAATCATTTTTGAAAATTGCTAAAAGTGCAAGGAAAGAAATGATTATCTAGAAGATATTACAAATAAGTGATACTACATGAAGTACGTTAACGACTCGACCCAGATTATTTTAAGAAATTGGTGTTAATAACCAATATTTGCTTTAATACGTGCTCTAAGGTATCGATTCCAACGAAACGCATTTAATTAACGTGTACCGTTCCAAAAAGGCAAACACGTGGTGGTAGCCCAAGTCGGTATTATAATTACTGAAAAATCAAGTTAGGTCACAAAAATATGAAGTAATTCCTACCCCAGAGAAACCTTCACGTATGAAGTAAAACACATGCATTCATTTATAACGCGGATAAAAGCAAATATTTAAAAATTAAGGTTTCACTGGCTTGCACGTTAAATTTTTATGTACTTTTTTACATTGACCGAAAATGTATTTTTCTCTTTAATTCCATATGTCAAGCAGAAACAATAGTCTTTTTTTTCTTCCACTTCCTTTTCCAACCTCCTTTGTATAATCATGGCATACAATTTATAACTTACATTAGTGACACTAATCCCTCTATAATTCTTTACCTCCTTCCTATCCCCTCCCTTATAGTGAAGTGTTTTGGACGAGGAAGGGGCTAAGGCAGGGGTGTCCTCTTAGCCCTATTTTATTTGCACTGTATATAGGGGACATAGAAGAAGTGTTGAAGGGAGGTCAGTGTGGTGGGGTTGTCATGGAGGGAGGGATGAAAGTGTGGGTGTTGGCATATGCAGACGATATGGTCATAGTGGCAAAAAATGAGTTGGAGATGAAAGGTATGATAAATACGATAAAGAGGTATCTGGAAAGGAAAGACTTGGGTTTAAATGTGAGAAAGTCTAAGATGGTAGTTTTTCAAAAAGGGAAAGGAGGGAAGAAAAAAGAAGAGTTAAATTGGGGAGAACAGAGGATAGAGACAGTAAATGAAGTGACTTATTTGGGATATAGGCTAAGGTATGATAATAAAGACGATGCGCACATAAGGGAGTTAGCAAAGAAGGGTAACAGGGTATTAGGACAGGTATGGAGTTTAGGGGAAAGAGTATTTGGAAAGAAGATCGAAAAGAGAAGATGGCTGTTTGAAAAGTTGGTTATAAGTGTGATGATGTACGGGGTGGAGGTATGGGGTTGGAAAGAGTGGAACCTATTAGAAAAGGTACAAATAAAATATTGGAAATGGATACTAGGTTTAGACAGGGAGACGCCAGGGTACATAATAGAGGAGGAAGGGAAGTTAAAGAAGATTAGAATAGAAGTAGGGAAAAGGGCGATGGGTTATGAAGAGAAAATGAAGGAAAGGAAAGAATGTAAAATTTTGCAATGTTGCTGGAGGACGGTAAAGGATAGTAAAAACATATATGGGCAGGAAGAAAGAAAACTGTACTATCAACGAGGAGGTTTCGCAAGAGAAGAGGTGGAAAGAAGGAGAGTGGAAGGGAGGTTAAATACGGGGGAAATAGTACTAAGAGACAAAGATTTGCAGGTGCAAGAGAGGCAAGGAAAGATAAGGGAAGGAAAATATAATGTAAGATATGGGAAAATAGTATCCAGGGAGGTGCCTAAGTATCTCACGGGGAGGAGAAACTTAGGAGAAAAGCGACTAATAGCCAGGTTTAGATGCGGCAATGAAGAGAACGTAAATAAGTATTGGAAGGAGGATGCAATGAGGAGATGTAGACTATGTGGTGAGGGATGGGAGGACATAGAACACATGAGTGAGGAGTGTAGCTGAGCTAAGGGAAGAAATGAGGGGAGGAAGGTTTTGCTTGGGGAGGAGGGGAGGGATTAGATTGGATGAAATCAGTAAAGGAAAGAAGGATAAGAGGGGAGGGTTAGATCTAAAGTATTAGAATAGTAAGATGGTAATGGGAAGATTTTAGGGAAGAAAGTTTTTTTTTTTTGTTTTTAGTTTGTTTTTTTTTTTAAATTTCTGTACAAATTATATTAAATTATAAGAGAAAGATGTAACGTAACTCATTGTAAGGCCGAATGGCCAAACAATTAACAATAAATAAATAAATAAATAAAGCAGAAACAAAAAAAAATGACAGCCAGTGCTTTGAATGTAGCAAGAAGGCGTTCCGGGACAAAATTCATACAATACGCAACCTATATCAGAATACTTTTAGCATAACAGATTACAAAACTTTTTTTTTTATAAAAGACTTTGTATCGCAATGAACTGACAAAAGAACCGATGGCAAAACGGGTAACAGCTACACGGTCGATGTTGAAACGGCAACCACAAATTGACGACGGCAAATATCCTATTTTCACTCAACCACGAATTAGAAAAGCTAATTAATAGATGAGCAAAATGCAATCTAAAACATACAAAAAGTAAAGACACACAATAGGAGAGGAGCTTAAAGGTGTTCTAGTACTGACGGGTAACAGATGTTTTTACTAGATCTGGACC
This sequence comes from Aquatica leii, assembly GCA_035610365.1. Taxonomy (NCBI): domain Eukaryota; kingdom Metazoa; phylum Arthropoda; class Insecta; order Coleoptera; family Lampyridae; genus Aquatica; species Aquatica leii. The sequence continues at coordinate 16,869,673 of CM069438.1, forward strand.
AAATCAATTAAACCTGCGCAAAACGGAAAACTAAACACAAACATAATAATACTTAGTTATGTGAAACTTAGACTAAAAATAAGTAAAACAAGAGAGATAATATAAATAAAACAATATTACCGCTTTTTACGATAAAACCTAAATCTTGCACTAAGCTGAAGTGCGGTCATTTACCAATAACTTAATCACCACAAGGACACCAGCAGTAGCTCAGAATTTCGCAGAGCGGAAAATGGAATAGTAGCTAATAGGATTCAACCTGTCTTTGATGTGCTGATTGTAATTCAATTAAAAAAGGCGCCAAAACGTGAAGAAATAACTCTAGGTGAGCAAAATTTATACATCGCGAGAAACTATACCAAGGTTTTTTTAACATAACATGCTGTTGAGCTAGAAAATGAAAAACTATTATATGACGAAAGATGTCACAGTTGCACGAGAGTACAGCATAAAGCGATTGTGATAAGTCGCCTCGTTGCCGCTTATTTAAAAAAATTAACACGCAGCGACAACAACAAAAATTGAAGCTAATAGTACACTCTTGGCGTAACACGACATAGACGTAACTCCGTTTTGAGTTGGTTTTTAAGGAAAAGGAAGATGTGGATCAATTAAACCACTCAAACTTGCATAGTACATGATTTCTACAAAGAGACTTCGTAAAGCTTGGCAAATGTTTTTAGTGGAAGAAAAGTCTAGTCAGACTTAGTCGAATGGGTTACGTAACGGAAGGTGCTTTGAGAGCGGTTCAGCGAGGTATTTTCCTTGCGGCTTATCTTCGCGTCTAAGACAGAAAACCAGAAAACAGAAAGGGCAAAGACAAAAGCTGCGCAAACATCGCGAAGTAGGAATACATTATGTAGGATGATGGAAACTGTGACTATGACTCGAGATAGAAAACCCGACCTGGGACCTCGGCTATCATATGTTCTATTTAATGGTGTAGGCTTTTTGGGCTTAGGGTTGGATGCCAAGATAGAGATAAGGCTTTTAGCGTTTGCTTAACTTTCTAAAGTTTTACTGTTTTTGTCAGTTTTGTGCTGTGACAAAATCTTAAACTTAAACTTGATTGGTTTAAACAATTTTGCTAGAGCGTTAGAAACAAAGAAAAGGTAAAAGAATCAATAAAACTAGAAGGAATTATAATCACACACACCAAATCGATCCCCACGTTGGGCGCCAAATTTTTTACGGTTAACACAGTTGTTCTCGGAGATAGGGTTTTAGGAAAGTTTGTATACTAAGGATATATTTATTTTGTGAATGATCAAAAGTTTGAGGTTATTTCTTCAATTAATGCTGCATACAACATTTTTTCGATTTCGACTGTTTAAGATTCCGTTGGTTGCGCTACCTATCAAGCGCGTCTCTATATGGTATATAAAGTGTTACGGCACGCAACTTTGTTAGCTGAGCCAGGACAACGTTGTTTACTTAGATAGGTGTTGAAATCGCAGTCTAAAATCCATACGTACTTCAATACTATTGTCACGCGAACCAACTTTACTAAGCTGTAATGTCGTGGCAAGAGCCAACACTGAGATAACAATGCCTGTCGTTGCTCTATTAACTTTGGTCAGCAGACACGGCAGCCAAATCAAACCTTTGTGTGACTGGATGAAAAACCAGTCGTCAAATCTCGAGGCACCAAGCAAACCTTGTTGTATATAGCCTTCCGTGCGTAGCGGGACACTGTATTTTCTCCGACCTTGTAGGAGATATATGGAACCAACTTTACAACATTTATAAAAAGACGGAAACTCTGAGTAGAAAACAAAAATATCGGCTGATGCTGAGCACGAACACGACAAAAGTGACAAGTTTTTGAGGGCGGAAAACAAAAACTAAAAAAACAAAAAAATTGGGAGCTTAGGCTCCTCGTTTTATTTTAATGACAGAGACGCGTGAGCAAAACCTACTTATACAGAAAGCCAAGGCGGGCGACACCAAACGCCCCACGCAATTGTACCAACTGCCGGAACAACATAAACGGAAAAGCGCAATTTTTCAAGTAGTAGCGCACCGTCTACACACAAACGACCAATAAAGCAAAGTCAAAGAGTTAAAGGTACCCAAAAAAAGCATATTAAAAGATAGTCTGTGATAATTGTTTTTGCAATCATACCAAAAGAGGTCCTTAAAAACACCATCAGTCCTAAACAATCCATCATAAAAACCTTAATACTTGGATAGATTGACGAACTGGAGAAGGGGCAAGCTTCTCCGCGTTTTTAGGTATGTACCCATGTACGTGGATTCCGGATTCCTGAAAATAATGTGCGCAGATAAGGCAACCAGAGATTGGCTAATTGACACCTAAAGAAACCACTGGGACAGGAGAAGGAGAAGGATATAGACGCACTAAACTATTCAAACTTGCTTGATACAAGTTTGCCACAAGAAGTATAGGTTTTCAAGAAAATGTCTCAAAGTAGAAGAGAAATCTAGTCAGAATCAGTTGAATGGGTTAGAAAACGGACACGTGCTCAGGGAGCTTATCCTCGCTTCTAAGGAATAAAATCAAATTGATAGAAGAAAAAGGCAGAGTTAAACAGGTCAATAATCGTAAATGAAAGAGAATCTACCACAATGGTTCGTAAAACGTTACTGTGGATTCCGTCAAGTCCAAGAGCTTATTCTTTAAAATTTTGTTAGTGACCGCGGCCAAATCATTGCGAGTCACCACTCAGTTCTGTCAGAAATCCCTATGGAAGAAAGATCGAGATCTTAACTGGGCATAATAGAGATTGTCCGTCGATAGATTGTCGTCTGGAAATAACGTGGATACTATTGTTTTGATTGTGTCTTGTTTTGAGAGTGTGTATCTATTGCGGTTTTAGACATTGGAACACAGTTGGATCGGCAGGAACTTCCAAGAGAATAACCAATAAAGTAACCCCTACGAACTCGTCACCAAGTTTCTTTCCACAAAACTTTAACCGAAGTTGTACTTAGCCGTCTTGCTACAAGCTTATAAGTCTTACGAACCTTGCTCGGCTAACTCACACTAGTCGGAGATAAGGAAGGTTCAAGTAAATAGAATTTAAAGGGCGCCAGATCTAGGTTCAAGCTTGTAACAAAATCAGGTTCGTAATCCTCATAGAACAAAAAAAAAGAAAGATAAATATGTAAAATTTTAATTTAATCTTGTCGATTACTAATAACAAGCACCAGAACTTTATTGTAAATTCGATCAATAAATGCCGGAAGTATCGGCAACAAACAATACATAGATTTACACATAGGCTGTTAATAGCAAAGAAAATTAAATTAATAATGACAAATATTTATGATTAACAGCATGCGACATACAAAAATAATTAATGAAAGTATCCAAATGGTATTGAAACAATTATTGTAATTACGTAAGTTAGAATAACAAGGAAAATTTCGTGAGAGACCTTTATGACAACGCAAATGTAATTAATAAGACTTACCCATAATCCAGTACCTGCCCGAAGAAAACGTTTTCCTCGTTGAGTCGGTCTGGAATATCAATGAACAAGCAAATCGTGTCAACACAATCTACAAAACTATTAATTAATGCTAAAAGAAATTAGATTTAAAAATCGGTTATCGAATGCTGATGCACACATTAAATCGGAGACTTCGTTTTTAGCTCTAACGTAGGCCTTCTAAAATTATAATCTTTCCAGGAAGATATTTGGTCGATATTAACCCTTCATTGGCGGAGAATACACCAAAACATGTGCACTAACACGTGTCGGGTCGTGCTAACAAATTAACAAGGAAAGTACTAAATAATTGTAAAAACTAATAGGAAAAGCTTACCCTGTGATGAATAAACTAATAGAAATGCGTTTTTGTTTTATGTCGTAGTTACTACATACGCAGATGATGTTAGAGAATTATAATTTAAACATCACAAGCACGATTTTAAGTAATTGACGGTTTAAGGTCTGGACAGGAAATGAAGTAAAACGAAGCTCGTTAGAGGGCGTCGAAAATAGAAATCTAACTTCAGTGTAATGAATATACAAGGTATTACATTTTGAAATTTATGCACGTAACAGTCTTCACTGCCAGTTTGTGCTGGTGAAGCATTGGGTTGTACGAGGCAAGTCATTAATGTTTTACGTCTGCATAAGCTTTTGTGTTTTTTTGCAAACAACGCACCGCTCAGTTTAACCTGTCTAACTTAAGACTTTACCACGGTACACCTGCTCTTAACTGTAAGCATTGCTGTCGTTTGTTAAATATCTGAGTGTCACCACTTCGACGAGCTTCGAACGATTAAAAACAATAGTCAAGTAATACCGCATAGAAGTGGATGCGGAAATTCTGTCAAAAGGTATAGCCGCACCTGCGTCTTCTTTATGGTCAAAGCGAGTGCAGCTTGTGCATGTTGAGACTTGATTTAAGTTGGGACATGTCTTTGTCTTGTGTTTTTTAGCACAATAGCCGCACTGCACTTTAAGTCGCTTTTACAGTTAGAGGAGTGACTATATTTCTGACAGTTGAAACAGCGTGTAACTCGGATATGGTACGCATTTCAGGCAACCTACATAGGTACCGTTGAACTTCCGGGTGAACCTTAAGAATTCAATGGCAATTTGGTTTGTGTCTAAGACCAAAGCGGAACTGAATTTCGAGGTGCTCATTAACGAGATGAAGCACTTTATCGGAAGCGTCGTGGAAGTTCTGCGAGATGATATCATCTGCTCAAGGGAGAGGTTTGAAGAAACCAGGATAGAAATTTGACGAAACGACTTGTCTTAGGGCTTAACCACAAGGCCGATTTTATCAAAGACGGAGGTGTTTTTGTATGGTCGGTTTTTTTGGATTCTGGTCAAATAGTGTTTTTGCCCGTTTTGGTCACTCGGTATAGTCTAAGGTCATTCTTTTGGGGATCTAAAACTTTCATAAGAGTCGTTTTTGTCTCATCAACGGCCTTTAAAAGAGAATCGTAGTAATGACAGCAGTCGACCTGGAAATAGGTACGACTTTAACATAACAAATTTCCCCCCAGCAACATAAAAACCTGGAAAGTGGGCACTAGCTAAAATCAAGAGTAGAAATTTAGGCATACGCTAAGGACAGAACCTTGAAATCTAAAACCAACACAAATACAATAACATCCAACCCAAGAAGAAACGTAAAGTTAAAAGGTTTTCGTAATTTGCTACGTATCACCGATCAAACGTGTCAAAAGTCGCATGAAGCGGAATGATACTCAAAACAAAAATGAAGCATCATAAAAAGGTACTCGTTGAAAGTCCAAGTCCCATAGACCTTACTGACGGACAATACCAAACAAACTAAGTGAAAAAGAAGAAGTATAGAAAAGAAAAAAGTCTAGACCACGGTCAAAAATAACCTAAAATCTCCCTCCAAAAAATGGAAAGCGAAAAAGACAAGAATGGAAGAAAAGAAACAGACGGAGAAAGATATGACAATATTTAGATGTCTGATTTATTTTTCTCTTCGTAGAAGAAACGAAAAGAGTGATCAACTCTTCGATGCTCAACCATCCGCGCTAAATATAAAAAAAAGAAAAAAAAGAGAAGAGAAAAGATATCACAGTTAGCTATAGAACGAAAGCGTACCGATTGCTGTTCTAAATTAGAAAGTATGCTTCAAGACCTTAATGCGGACAAACGAAATAGGAAACTCAAGAAAAAAAAAACAAATCTGAAAGCAGAAGAGAGTATCTTATAGATGGCGTACCAATTCAAAAAGACCGACTAAGCGGATAAAAATATACAGACGGAAAATTACTGTCCTGAAGTATGATAGAGAAGAAAGAAACCGAAAGAAATTTATAAAAAAACTTAATCAATGTCAAGAATATCGGTGACAGCAAAATGGGAAAAAGCAAATAGACAGCATCCGAACTACAATCGAAAAGATACCACGACGTACTTAAAGACTAGAACCAGCAAAACCAAAAAAAGAACTAGAAGAATAGCCGAGGTCACAAGCCAAAAGCACAAAAAAATAAAACTTACGACGTTTGCAAAGAGAAAGAGAAAGAAGGATTAAAAGAAGGGGACAACAAAGAATAATTAGAAGCGATTATTAAAGGAGATGCAAAAGCTATACCAACAGCGCTTAAATCCTATGTAGACGCGTAAACCTTGTAGCGACACCAGTGACGTGACGTGACTTAATAAGGATGCTTTGTTGCTAGTTTGAAAAAGAACAATAACGTACAAACTCAGCAATTTTTTTAGGTCTCATATGAGGTCAGTAGTAGTGAACGCAAAGAGTTTCTAAAGTGTGCTTAACACTACGGTGATCACAATCAGATTAGATGTGGTGATCTTGAATAAGTTGCTTGCGCTGATCCGATGGTGCAACTAAGTACCAAGGATAGGTAGTAAGCATAAAATAGAAACTGAAAAGAAATTAAAAGTAAGAGAAAGACGAGAACGAACAGTACGTAAAGGCTTATCACCTTGAGAACAACCACGAGGACCAATATTCGAAGTAGAAGTAGATACAGAAAAAAAAGTGTAGAAGCATTAAGAGTGCGAGTAGCAGGAATAGCAAAAGAAACGGAAGTAGACATTTTACTAGCAAAAACTACAGATGGCTCTTCAACTTTGTAAATCAAAAGCAGAAATCTGTTAACACATGTCTGACTGAAAATCAAATCAAAGTAATTTGATAACTAATATAAAGCCAAGCCATTGTATTAAAAACAAAGAAGTAAAAGTTAATGAAATAACTCCGACGTTAAGTCTTGCAACAATACCTAAAGAAACGAAGTAAAACTTCGAGCAAATCAAACCCACTACAAACAAAGAAAAGGTAAAAGAATCAATAAAACTAGAAGGAATTATAATCGCACATACCAAATCGAGCCCCACGTTGGGCGTCAAATGTTTTACTTTGGTTTACTCGTAACAAAAAAAAATGACGGTTGACACAGTTGTTCTCGGAGATGGGGTCGCAGGCTTCGTGATACTATGTAGTTTTTTTGGAAACTTTGACCGACGCGTTTTAGACTTTTCAACGCTATTTGCATGTTGTAACGTGTACATTATTTTTCGTTTGAATAAGTCTGTTTTTAATTAACATTTTTGTATTCACTGTTTATGTAAATTCTTTTGCGCAATAAATTTGACGCACGCACATGCGTTATGAGCCTTCCTCTTAAGTACGAAGTCATCCATCTGCATCTTACGTTTCGCAATGAAGTAAAGCGGACATTTTTTTGCGTGCTGCAAGTTATGCCGGCGTTTGTAGAAGTACTTTCGTTTGGTAGTAACACTTGCGTTTTGTGGTAGCATTTGCGTTTCGTTGTTGAATTTACGAAATTAATAAAGATAAACCCGTTAATTCGAAGGGTTTTTTCTTTGTTCCGGATTTTTGGTTTTTGGTTTTTTTTTTATATGGTACTTGGTTTCAAATCTTCGAAAAAGAATTAAATATACGATTTACGAAAATTGCATCATATTGCGTCATTTCAATGAGTCATATGATGGCCACGCCTAAATAGCAAGTTGCGCAATAATTTTTTGATACGTTCGAATTGGAAGTTTTTGCTTTTGATATACGACTACGTTTTCTGATTTGTTCGATGCTTTTTAATTTGTGTACGTTTGAATTCGTTTATGGTTACGAAATTTTCGTTTGGATACGTACGCCTTTTTACGAGTTTGATATTTGAAATGTGATATTAAGATATGGTTTACGCTGCACGTTTGATGTTAGTCACAACGTCGCTTTTACGAAGAATTTCCGTTACGAATTATGATTTTTATGAGTAAAAATCGATAATTATTCATGTTACGTCTGATAAAATTTGAGTTGGATGTTGCGAATGATTATCATACGTTACGTTTGTTTACGATGTTCTGGTTAATGGATCTGTACGAATATTAGATCAATCAGGAAAATACGGAAAATATGGAAATTAAAATATGCATTTCAAGAATTTCGTAATGTTGCGTCATTGCATGAATTAGATAAGAACGCGTCATTGACACCACCAATTCGACTTGCGCATTAAAGTTTGAAATCAGGTAACTTTGATTTTATACTTAACCTTCGAAACTGTCAAATATGTAAATATGTTATTTTGTTATTATGTTAGTGTAAATCTTTGGGTTTCAATATTTAACCATTTTAATATATAAAATATTGTGGCGTCCAAATTATAAAACTTTTGTGTTTATCAAATTGAAAATTATTAATCTTAAGTAACGTAAGAATTCCCACGACTCTAATTATATAAATCTGAAAATATCTCATTGCTCTTATGTAGTTTGTTTTTAATGTGTTTTAAATAAATATTTTTGTGAACTAGCACGGTGCATTTTAATTCATTTATTTGTTATGCGTTTATGTTATGTTTTACGTTATACAAATGACACCTTGAGTAAGTTTATTTTATGTTACAAATTTAGTAAAGTAAGTTTTTTATGTTACAATGTGAGGTGTCAAATGAAAGGATATGATATAGCAAACATGATAAGAAAGGCAGCAAATGAAAAAAAAACTCATACAAAGTCAATACAGAAGCACAAAAAGTTTATCAATATAAATTTGATAATGTAATAACATAGAAACATATGAACCGATAAGCGTCAAAATATTTGTTGACTAAATACATTTCAGTAGCTATCACTAAAAAAAATGAAGCTTATCGGGTTACAAATAAAATTAGGAGAGGTTGCACAAAATCCATGTGATAATGAATTTCGAACAATTTTACAAGAGGCACTTAGAAAATAAAGTGACTGAACGTTTTACAAAGAAACCATACGAGGAACAACAATGGGAAAAATGTAGAATATACAGAGGCCCATTTGCAAGTGGGAAAAAAAATCAAAAATCAATAAAAGCTTAAAACAAGATAAAAAAAAGAAAATTAAAATTTCTGAGAAAAAACATGTAACCAGTACTATCGTGATGCCTAGTGTGTGTGAAGTCCCAACTGTGGTCTAGTCAGTGTTTTAGTCTTCAAAAGTGTAAATAAAATACAAAAAAAACATTAAAATTCAAAAAAAAGCAATGTATTAGTCTTTTATCAGGTTCCCGCAAGGGCATGTTAATTGTAAGGACATGACTACGAATAAACGAACAATTCTAAACAATAAATTATGGAATTACACACGACAAAAATGAATATTACCGCGCAGGGGAGGGATACTCCAGGGCCGGCAAGGGAGGTGGGAACTCCCGGGTCGTCATTCAGAGACCCTGTTTTTGAGGTAGGCAACCAGGCTTCGAAAATTAGTACCCCTACTGGAAGAGAAACAAAAAATACACGCTATGAAAGGAGCTTCTCATGGGGTGGAGAAAAAAAAAGAAAAGCGACAGATCTGTCTACTCAAGACGCAATAATATACCGAAGAAGGCCAAATGTAGCCGTTATGGAAATTATAGATACCATAGAAGCAATACAGTCAACCTATAATACTTAAATAAAAAACGTTTCGACGAATACCAAGAATGAAATAAAAACAGTTATAGATAGGCTAGGAAAAAAAATCGAATATTTCAATAAAACAACAATCCAAAACTACCTAGCACAGGAACGATGGGAGAAAACAGAAAAAATGACGATAGAAACTGAGTCACAAACGGTCGCATGGAAAGCACACAGCAAAGAAACGAAAGAAATTGCCATACAAACGACGCAATGGACAGCAGAAGGAAAAGAGATGATAGACAGCGTAGAGAATGTAAAACATACGAAGAATGGAAACAAGTAGCCGAGGAAGAATGGGGAGATAGTGCTTATGTACACACAAAAAAAGTAGAAGGACGCTCACTACAAGAAACTACAGAAACAAGTACACTATGGGTAACAGAAAAAGAAGTAGAAGAAAATACTGGACTACAAGTAATGATAGAAAAAATATATCCAGAAATAAACAAAGGAAAAGAGGAAATAGAAACCATGGAGAGAGAAACCAAAACGAAAACAAAAAATAACACTAACATAAAAAAAATTAAAATAATTAGAATTATATATCAAGACCATGAGGAGGACGTATGGAAGAAGCTAGAAACAATAAAATCTGAAACGGAGGAGGACGAAAAAATAATGTTACACAAACTAAAAACGATGAGCGTAAACAGACTAAGAAAAATGGCAGAGTGTATATTCAAAACAAAAAAAACAAGAATAAACATAATAGTACCAAAGGATAACCAAACACAACAAAGTATAGCTAAGCAAGACAACCAAAAGAAGACCTACGCGTTAGTTGTAGAACAAAAAGGAAAAAATACGAAGAACTAGTAACAAGAATGAGAACGCAGTTAAAAGATAAAAAAGAAACCAAAAAAATAAAAACCATAAGGAGCACCAAAGAAGGAAAATTATTAATAACGATAGATAAAGATGAAAAGGCACTAAACAGAATAAAAGAAGAATTAGAAAAAGGAAACGAAGAAGTTAACGTGAGGAAACTCGGAGAGAGAGTAAAAACAAAAAATCTGATTATTAGAGGGATGGATGTAATGACGACAACAAAAGATATAGAAGAAGCAATAAAACAATATGGCAGTGTAGAAAACTTAAAAATAGGGGAGTTTAGGCTCAATAGAAATTACACAAAAACGGTCACAATCCGAGTTCCAGAAGACGAAGCTAATAAAATGATTCAAAAAAAGAAAATAAGAATAGCAATGTCGCAATGTACCCTAGAAGAGCAGCCGTCAGATGCTACAGATGTTGGGAGTATGGGCACAATGCCAAAAACTGTAAGGGAAATGATAGGACAAAATTATGCCACAAATGCGGAAAAGAAGGGCATGAATACAAGGAATGCCAAGAAGAAGAATACTGCCCACTATGCGAGGAGGAGGGTCACAGTGCCGGTAGAGGGAATTGCGCAAGCTGGAGAAATTATATAAAGAAAGCTCGAAAACAAAGCAAGGAGATGGGCGAAAAGACTTAGAACTAACTGCAGATAAAGAACTTGTGATATATATAAACTGTGATATAAATGTTGTGACGTCCAGAATCTACGAAAATAAACTGTGATATTTTTTACATATTTTATTTATACATATATATATATATACATACATCGATTTATTTATTTGTCTACACGCTTATACGCATATCTACAAATTTAGTTATATCTATACAAAACATATATACATATATATATTTTTCTATTTCTTCTTCTTTATTTATAAAACAATGAAAAAGGATAATGAAAAAGTAACATGCACTACACAAATAATTAAAAAAACAGAAAAAAGGAAAAACAAAAGTGAAGTAGAAGTAAGAAATATAAAAACGAAAAAGTAAGGCAAAATAAAAATTGGAACATGGAATATAAGATCAATGATACAACCAGGAAAAATAAGAGATATTGTACAAACTTTAGAAAAATATAAAATAGATATCATAGCAATACAAGAACTGAGATGGGCAGAAGAAGGTGAGATAAACAAGAGTAACTACACGATATTTTGGAGCGGAGGAAAAAAACAAGGTAACAATGGAACAAGGTTTATAGTAACCCAAAAGCAAATGAAAAATATTATAAAATTTGAAGCTATAAATGACAGAATATCGAAGCTTAGAATAAGAGGACAAATAAGTAATACCACCCTCATATGTGTATATGCACCAACAGAAGTAGATACAAATGAGAAAAAAGAAGATTTTTATGAAAAGCTTATAAGAGAATGCGAGAAAACTCCAAAATATGATACTCTAATAATATTAGGAGATCTGAATGCGCAAGTAAGAAAAGAAGATCACATAAAAACTGTACCGGGAAAAAACACAATACACGAAAAAACTAACGACAATGGAAACAGAATCTGTAATCTAGCAGCTGCAATGAATTTATACTTAGCAAGTACTAAATTTCCCCACCCAACCAAACATAAAATCACATGGAATCACACAAATCATGTAACAAAAAGTCAAATTGACCATGTCTTAATAACAAAAAAACGATTAAAAAACATAGAAGATGTTAGATCGTACAGAGGAGCTACTGCAGACACAGATCATGTTCTAGTAATTGCAACCATGAAAGAAAAGAAAAGTATAGCACAAGACAACGTTAAAAACAAGATGAAGAGCAGATAGAACACAAAAAGAATTAAAGATGTAAAAATACAACAAGAACTACAAAAAGGTATAACACAAAAACTCCAACACAAAAGAGATGATGAGCATAAAAAACGCAAAAATAGAATAGAAAAGAAATGGTATAACATAAAAGTATTTTAGTGACAGCGGAAAAATAGATAGGTGACAAAAAATGGATAAAAGTAAAGAATGGTACGATCAAGAATGTGAAGAAGCATGCAAAACAAAAAATGGATAAAATGGCTGCAAACAAAATTAGAAAAAGATAAACAATTATGTAAAGAAGCAAACGCAATAGCAAGAAATAAATGAAAAAGAAAAAAAAAAGGAAATGGAAAGAAAATAAGATTAAAAATACAAGAAGAATATAAAAACAGAAATACAAAAATGTTTTATCAAAGAATAAGGCAAGAAAAGAGAAATTATAAAATAAAACCAAGAGGTTTCAAAGATGAAAAAGGCGTCACAAAATATACACAAACTGAAATACAACAAATATGGAGAAACTACTTTGAAAAGCTATTCAGTAGCGAAACACAGACAAATATAAATACACCAACAAATACAACAGTAGACTTAAAAATATACAAACCAACTCTAGAGCAAAAAAAAGAGCAAAATAAAATTTAAAAAATAACAAAGCAGCCAGAAGTGATAACGTAATTGCGGAGTTCGTCAAAAACGGAGGTGAAAAACTACATAAAATGATACAAGAATTAGTAAGTAAAATATGAAGGGACGAATATATGCCAGAAGACTGGAGAAAAGGAATAATAACAACAATACACAAAAAAGAAGATATGGAACAATGTGAGAATTACCGAGGAATACAGCTGTTAAATGTAACCTACAAGATACTCTCAAAATTAATCAAAAATAAATTATAAGAATATACAGATACTAAAATAGGAGATTACCAACAAGAATTCAGACCGGGGAGATCAACAACGGATGCAATATATATATTACAACAAATATTGGAAAAAGCTCATGAATATGACATAACACTACACATATTATTCATAGACTTCAAGCAAGCATTTGATAAAATAATACGAGCTAACATACCGACAGAAATGAAAAAAATGGAAATACCACAAAAGATAATAAACTTAGTTAAAATGACATTAGAGGACACAACGGCAGTAGTGAAGGTGGGAAATATAACAACAAAAAGCTTTGAAGTAAAGGAAGGAGTAAAGCATAGGGATACTCTATCAGCTTTAATATTCAATATAGTGCTAGACAATACAATTAAAAGAACAAAAATAGAAGGTACAATAAACGTCAAAAACACACAAATTATTGCTTACGCCGATGACGTAGTAATCATAAGTAGAACTAAAATAGGAATGATAGATGCTGCCATAAAAATAGACGAGGAAACAAAAAAAATTGGGTTAAGAATCAACGGAGAGAAAACAAAATACTTAAAATATAGTAATAGTAACAATGAAAAATTTATAAAAGTAGGAAATCATAAAATAGAAAGTGTGCAAAAATTCAAATACTTAGGCACCATTATATACAACAGAAAAAATAAAGATAATGACAAAACCAAACAAAGAATACAAGAAGGATACAGAAGCTACTACGCAAATAAAAAATATATTAACAGTAAACACTTAAGCATAAATGCTAAAATCCAGATTTATAAGACTTTGATAAGACCAGTAGTAGTATATGCGTCAGAGACATGGACAATGACAAAAAAAGAAGAGGAGGAATTAAGAATTTTTGAAAGAAAAATAATAAGGCAAATTCTGGGACCAATCAACACGGGAGAGAACGAATATAGACCAAGAATGAATTTCGAGATAAGAGACCAAATGAAAGGTGAGGACATCGTTAACTATATAAAATCACAACGAATAAAATGGCTAGGCCACGTAATGAGCAAGGATACAACGAAAACAATAAGAATAGTAACTGAATGGAAACCAACAGAAAACAGGAAGAGAGGCAAGCCGAAGATCAGATGGATTGACGATGTTGTAGACGACCTAAAAACGTTAGAAATAAAAAACTGGAAAGTAAAATGCCATAACAGAACGGAATGGTCTAGAATCGCAGAAGAAGCAAAGAATAGCAAAAAATTAATATAAATAAGAAAAAATAAGACAATCGGGAACTAATCCATCCCAAATAACGGATTAAGAAAGCTGAAAAGCAGACATAACTGCACGCGGTTAAAGTTCTGGTTATATATATATACATATATATATTAGACTAGATTAGTAAAAAACAAAGTACTTTAGATTACATTTCATTACATAAGGACTATACGGTTTTAGCTATCTTCAATTATTTAATTGCAAAAATTGACGTATTATCGACTAGATTAAATTCCTCTCTAAAATACTTATAATCAAAAATCATTCAGGAAAAAACCATTACAGATTGTTTCGCGATGGATCTAAAGACTTTAGTAGTGGCGTTTGTAATAGTTAGTAAATTTAGTGACAGTGCAAGAATCTTAGGTGTAGTGCCAACTCCTTCTTATAGTCATCAAGTAACTTTTCGACCGATTTGGAAAGAGCTATCGCTGAGAGGACACCAGGTTGTGACTATAACGACGGATCCTATAAGAGATCGAAACTTGATCAATCTAACAGAAATTGATATAAGTTCTGCTTACGATGTATGGAACAAGAATATTGCCGATATAACAATGACAAACCCGTTAAACTCGCTTTTTCTTGCAATAGAAACGCTACATAACGTTAGCGAACACATTCTTGCTCATCATGATGTACAAAAATTGATTAAAAACGAGACTGAACAGTTTGACGTTGTTATAGTCGAGTTTACTGTAATGTCTATGTTCGCTTTTGCTGAAAGATTTAAGGCTCCTCTTATTGTGTGTAGCTTATTTGACGCGTCTATAGATCTTCACTACCTGATGGGCAATCCCATTCATTCTATGTTGTACCCTTTTTATGTATTGCCGGTACATTATAATTTGTTATTTAGCGATCGGATATTGGTTGTGTTGTGGAATATATTTTTAAAACTTATATCGAAAGAATCATACGCTTTAGAAAGTAATTACGTGAAAAAATTCTTTGGAGACGAATATCCACCAGTCACAGAATACATGCAAAATATTAGTTTAGTGTTAAGCTATTCCGATCCAATTTTTCATAAAGTTAAGCCATTGTTACCAACCATAATTGAATTTGGCGGAGGTACTCATAAAGTCGCACCAAAACCATTACCAAAAGTAAGTGCTAATTTTAGAAAATGTACGTTATCAGCTTGCGCTCATTGTAGGAATTAAAGAATTTATTAGACTCGGCTGAAGATGGGTTTATCTATTTTAGTTTGGGTTCAAACGTTAAAAGTAAATTTTTGTCCGAACATACTCAAAGTGTTATTATGAAAACGTTTGCTGAATTACCTTACACAATTCTGTGGAAGTTTGAAGACGATGATTTGCCAAATAAACCCGAAAATGTGATTACGTCAAAGTGGCTTCCTCAACAAGACATTTTGAGTAAGTTTTTCTGTTTATACCAAAATCTATATGGTAAAAAAAACAAATCTTAGAATATTAACCGCAACAGTTACTCTACATCACGTTGTTAATAGTTTTGCTACTAAAACAAACCTGTTTGGATTTAGGTACAATTTTGTACAGAATTACATTTAAAGATTAAAATATACTGCTTTTTTAATATATAAGATTTGCAATTGTTATTATATTTTAAAATGTCGTATTTACAACGATTCATTACTAACTAAATATATATCACATATATAATAGAGTTCTTTCAGTCACATCTCAGCCGCATAAACTACAACCATTTATTCTCGATACAATGCAAAATTTTAGCATCAAGTATTAACTAACTTTTACCTATTGTATTGAGAGTTCTTGGCTAAGCTGTTGAGATTCTTTGACGCAAGTCTGTAATGTGTATAGCTTTTGGCGTAGCATTTGACTGATTTTAAATACTGTTTCTACAGTTTATTGATTTGTGAAGACATCAGATACATGTTCGTGTGTATTGCTGAAACAGTACTAAAGTATTTTTGAAATTTTAAAACGTTTATTCAATTTTTACATGGTTTAAAGAACAAATAGTGTTTCATAGTGTACTTTTTAAGTAGGTTTCTTTGCAGTTGTTCGTTATTGGTCTTTCATTACATTTTTTTAAATTTTATATTGCACTGTAGGTGCCGTTTAACCACTACACTTTTACAATTTTTGGTGAGGCAGAACATACACTTGTGTACTACTGATCTATTTTAGCAGCTAAACATTTATAAAAATAATTAATGTAACAAACGTCAAAAGTGAAGCATAGCATAACGAACGTGAATTCAGCGCGAAGTCGTGGTTTTTTAATTTAAATTATTTTTTTTTAAATATAAAAGAATGGTATTGAAAATATGAGAAATTTAATTTTGGTACTATTATTTATTTATTATTTATTATTTATTGGTAATTTTCTAGCCATTCGGCCCTACAATGGGTTACGTTACCCTTACATCTTCTCTTATCATACTAATATAATTTGTACAGAAATTTGTAAACTAAACAAAGAAAAAACAAAACAAAACTTTATCCCCTAAAGTCTTCCCATCACCATCTTATTATTCTAAATCGATAGTCCTAACCCTCCCCTCTTATTCTTCTTTCCTTTACTGCTTTCATCCAATCCAATCCCTCCCCCTCTTCCCCAAGCAAAGCCTTCCTTCCCCTCCTTTCTTCCCTTAGCTCGCCACACTCATCACTCAAGTGTTCTATGTCCTTCCATCCCTCCCCACATAATCTACATCTTCTCATTACATCCTCCTTCCAATACTTATTTAGATTCTCTTCATTTCCGCATCTGAACCTAGCTATAAGTCGTTTCTCTACTAAACTTCTCCTCCCCATCAGATACTTCGGAACCCCCCTGGACACTATATTCCCATATCTTAGGTTGTACTTTCCTTCCCTTATCTTTCCTTCCCTTTCTTGCACCTGCGAGTCTTTGTCTCTTCTTACTATCTCCTCAGTATTTAACCTCCCTTCCTCTCTCCTTCTTTCCACCTCTTCTATTGCGAAACCTCCTCGTTGGTAGTAAAGTTTCCTCTCTTCCTGCCCATATATGTTTTTGCTGTCTTTTACCGTCCTCCAGCAACATTGCAAAATTTTACATTCTCTCCTTTCCTTCATTTTCTCTTCATAACCCATCGCCCTTTTCCCTGCTTCTATTCTAATCTTCTCTAACTTCCCCTCCTTCTCTATTATGTAACCCGGCGTCTCCCTGTCTAAACCCAGTATCTATTTCCAATATTTTATTTGTACCCTTTCCAATAGGTTCCACTCTTTCCAACCCCATACCTCCACCCCGTACATCATCACACTTTTAATCAATTTTTCAAAGAGCCATCTTCTTTTTTCGATCTCCTTTCCAAATACTCTTTCCCCTAAACTCCATAACTGCCCTAATACCCTGTTACCCTTCTTTGCTAATTCCCTTATATGCGCATCATCTTTATTATCATACCTTAGCCTATATCCCAAATATGCCACTGCTTCTGTTCTCCCCAACTTAACTCCTCCTTTTTCTTCCCTCCTCTCCCTTTTTGAAAAACTACCATCTTAGACTTTCTCACATTTACACTCAAATCTTTCCTTTCCAGATACCTCTTTATCGTATTTATCATACCTTTCATCTCCAACTCATTTTTTGCCACCATGACCATATCGTCTGCATATGCCAATATCTACACTTTAATCCCTCCCTCCATAACAATCCTACCACACTGACCACGCTTCAACACTTCTTCTATGTCACATATATACAGTGCAAATAAAATAGGGCTAAGAGGACACCCTTGCTTTAGCTCCTTCCTCGTCCAAAACACTTCACTAACACTATCCCCTATTTTTACTCTATTCTTAGTTTCTTTATATATCCCTTCCAGTTTCCTCACTAGTTGTTCTTTTATTCCCTTTTTCCTTAACACCCTCTATAGCTTTTCCTCATTCACATTATCAAACGCAGCTTCTATGTCCATAAAGAAAGCGTATACCTTGTCTTATCTAGCTCTCCATTCACTAACTGCTTCAATATATAGACATTGTCTATTGCTTTTCTTCCCACTCTAAATTCCATCTGCCAATCTGGTAATAGTCTTTTTTCTTCCACTTCCTTTTCCAACCTCCTTTGTATAATCATGGCATACAATTTGTAGCTTACATTAGTGACACTAATTCCTCTATAATTCTTTACTTCCTTCCTATCCCCTCCCTTATAAACCGGCAGAATTAAACTTTCTTTCCAACTCCCTGGCAATTCCTCTCTTTTCCATAATGTATTAAAAATATTTCTTACATTTCTTCTTACTCTCTCCCCCACATATTTCCATTGTTCTCCTTGCGTACCGTCCGTTCCTGCCGTCTTTCTTAATTTTAGTCTATTTACTGCCTCCTCCATTTCCTCTTTCGTTATCTCCCTCTCCTCCTGTATTGCATTTTTCCCCTTGCAATATCACCTGCCCTGGTTCTTCTCTTGTTCCCTCCAAACGCTCCATACAATAACCCAACCACACCTTTATATCCGTTGAACCTCCTCTCCTCTTACCTCTTCTTCTCTCCTTGTTTAGAAATTCTTACACTGCTCCTTCTTTCTTTATTTCCTTTACTTGTTTCTGAATTTCCTCTTTATACGACACCTTTCTCTAAGAACATACATTTTTAAAATTCACTTTCTTCTCCTTATACTCTTGCACATCTATTTTACCTTTCTTCCATTTTCTTCTAGCATTTCTCATCTCTGTTTTTGCCTCTCTACATTCTCTATTCCACCACCTATTTTCGTTCCTCTTTTTTCTTTGTCTTTTCTCAAACTTCTTCTTTTCTACTGCCTTCTCCATTTCTGCCGTCAACTCCTTTAGTCCTTCTTCCCCCCCTACATCTCCCCAAATCACTTGCTCCAACTTCATCTTATATCTTACTATGCTTTCCTCAGTCCACACCTTATTTACTCCCCATCCCCTCTGTTCCTCCTTAATTCCTTGCTCCTTTCCTTTTAAAATCACTTCCAGTGGCTGATGATCCGATTCCTCTTCATCCCCCAATTTAAAACTTTCTATGTCTTCCCACATCTCTCCACTTACTATCACGTAGTCGATTACCAATTCTCCCCTCCTTCCCATATAAGTGTAGTTACCTCTGTCCCCCTCCTCTATATTTCCATTAAGAATTGACCACCCTTTTTCCTCACATATCTCCACTAGCATTTTCCCATTCCTATTAACTGTCTTATCCATGCTAACTCTTCTCTTTACTTCCCCTCCAATAATCTCTTCTCCCTTTTCCCCTGTTCTCGCGTTAAAATCACCCCCTATAATAATCTTTTTCTTTTCCTTCCCCTGTACCATTTTCTCAATCTGTTCACTTATCATCCTCATATCCCGCCCATAAACTGTTAACACTATATATATATATATATATATTCTTTCCTTCTATGACCACATAATTTTTTACAATCCCTATCCCTTGCTTTTCGTTTCCCTCCTCTTCTTCAACCGACCAGTTCTTTTTTATGCCCGTTAGTATCCCTCCCCTTGCTCTACCTTTACTTTCTCTTCTTGTTGCAAATTCCACCTTCCAATTATAACCTTCTGGTAATTTTTCCTTCCATACTTCCCAGTCTTTTTCCTTTAACCATGTTTCTGACATTCCCATCATATCAAAACCCTCACATATCTCCAGAAATCCTCTCCCTTATTTTTTATGCCTGCCACATTCCAAAATAATAATTTTATTTGATTCTGCTTTTCCATCTCCTTTTCCTTAAAACTTGCTAATCCAACATCATTTGATCCATCCTTCCCTCCCCCTACTCTTAGTTTTTGTCTCCTTCTTCACTAGAGTTCCTCTCTCCTCATTCCAAAATCTTTCTTCCCCTTCCACTCACACTTTCAAGAATCCTATTTTAATACTTTTCCCCTCTCCCTTCATCTTACTCGCCTCATATCTTATCTTCTTTTGTATTTCTATTTCCCTTCTCGTCATGTCATCGTCTAAATAAATGTTCGTGCCTCTTAACCTTCTTTTTTGCTTCCATACATCTAACTTATCCTCAAATGCACCCATCCTTACTAACAATACATGCTCTGCTAACTTTCTACTTCCTACCACTGTTTTCTCAATATTTAAATCCTTTGTCATCCAATTTTCCACTTGCTCCTTTTGCTCCTTCTTTCCATCTTTCACTTCCATACCTCTGATGATTATGTTTGTTCTCCTTTTTTCTTTTTCCGTTTTTTCCCAACTTCTCTCTATCTTCTCCAATCTGGCTTCCAACTTTCTATACTTTTCTCCCATTTCTTTAAATTTCCTTTTCCATTCTTCATTTGACTTTCTTAATTCTTCTTTTATCTCTTTTATCTCTTTATTATTCTCTTCCAACTTCTTACCCATCTTAATTTGTTCCTCTCTTATACTTTTTACCTCCTTTAACAGTTCTTTACACATTTCTACTAAATCCCCCTCTTTCCTTTCTTTACTTTCCGCTACCGGTGATTTTCTTACTTTGGTGCTCTTTCTGAACACCTCCTCCACCGTAGCTTGCCTTTTTCTTTTTCCTTCTGACCACCCTTCCTCGGAATCCGACATAATTTCCCTTCTCCTCTAAACTTTACATTTTGGTACTATATTTCGGTTAATTTTGACAATGTATTTAAAATTTAGGTTAGTTTATATTGCTCAAAGCTGTTTACTCTTACATCCCCTATAATATAATAAATAGCTAACGAATAAAAAAAAGTGAATCCAAAACCGGCCATTTGCAAGGTACATAAAATATTGTTATGTGATTGGCTAACGACATATAGGAATCGTTTACCGTCTTGTAGGTAACTCATCAACTACTACTAAAAAAATGTATGAAATTAATAATTCTTTTTAATACTGGTTTTTAAGATACCCACAAGATAGTAGTTACCATTATATGTCGCTAAGATAATCACATTCAAACCGACCAATAATAACATTTTGTCTATCATACAAATAGCCGATTTTGGCTTAACTTTTTTATGTGCAGTTGATATTCGATCTAGTATATTAAGTAGTAGACACAAACATCTTTAATATTATTTATACGTAATATAGTCAGTAACAAATACTACCAACTTTGAAATATAATAGTCTAGTACTTAAATTCATAATTTTTTTAAACTTTTTAATTTAACAAAGTTTTGGCATTTTTAAATTTATTTTCCACCAGACAACTTTTACTTAAATAATAATTATCTTTAAAAACATGGTTTTACGTAGATTTCGGTTTCTCGCTTTACGACTCTAGAGTTTTTTGTTATTACGTAACTACAACCCAAAAAATTCTCATTTGCATCAAAGATTGTTTTGTTGAGATTTTTTATAGCAAGCTGGCATAAGCTATTATCACGGCACTTAGTCATTTGTAACATTGGGAGAAAAGAGTTCTACAAATGAAACGGTGCGTTTTTCAACCTAAATAACATTATTTAAAACTAGTGTCTCGTTTGTCGAGTCGAGTTGCAAAAGATAGTAGTACACGCTAGGATAGCTTATCGCACAGTTTACTCTTTTTTGTGAGCCAGAACATACATTTATTTACTACTGATTTATTTTAACATGTCACAAGTGAAGAATGAAAGTGAGTGCAATGCTATGAAACTTTCAACAAGAGTTACATACATTATTTGTTGTGCTGTTTTGAGCAAAACTAATTTTTTTTTTATTTAAAAAGAATGAGGTTGGTAATATGACAAATTTAATATTGATACTACATTTATTATTAGCAAATTCTGTCAACTTTGACATTCGGCTTAAAAAGTTAATTTATATAGACCTATTCAGTTCGCTGTCAAAGTGTCTTAAAGAAGTCATTTTTTTTCAAAGATTGAATTTAGTAATATAATGATTTACTTTTTTAAAAACTATTTAAAGTTTAAATTGTAGTAAAACTTTTCAAATTCCCGCCTATTTTTGTTTACAAACAAAGTTTTTTTAAGCAATTTCTACACTTGCCTCGAACCTGAAATTTTACGTTTTTACCCATTTCTTTTACAAACCTTGTAGATTCTTAATTTTTTTAAATTTATGATAAACTTACTTAATTTTTTTTCAGTTTATTATTTTAGCTTTAAACTTTCTAAACTATAAGTAAAATTTTTTGAAAATTTCTAAAAATTTTTTTTAACATTTCTTAGAAACTTTTTGAAACTTTCATTAACATTTTACTCAACTTTTTACACTACCTTCTACTCGTATTTACGAACTAAAATTAATCCGTCGACTTACGTGTTTTGACTAGCTTTAAATCAAAGATGGTCGTAGGTTAAATTGGTAGTACCTAAAGTAAATCACCACCTTTTCTTGCAAGTAGAAAGTAAATGAAGTCTGAGGAGAGAAAGATCTCCAAACCAAAAAACATTTTAGATCGTTACAAACTTTCAATTTTATCTTAAATGTTCTTCTTTTACTATGCTTTAGATGTTTATTGCATTGGAGATTGCACACACAATCATGTACGCGATTATTGGTCATGCTTAACATCAGCGGCAATAATTTTTTAAAAACTGACTAGCGTGTTTTACAATCTAAATAGTATTATTTGTAACTGTTGTTTTATTTCGTCAAGTGGCTTCAAAGCAGAATTTAGTGATGGTAGTAGTATGTGACTGTGTTGAACATTTAGATAAGTTGTAGAGGAATACTGGTTAAACATCACACATCTGGGTGCATTTTAGCCATTACATATTTACAATTTTTAGTGAGCCAGAACATACACTTCTTTACTACTGATCTATTTCAGCGGAATATTAACTTAAAAGTCATAAAATAGTTTTTTCTTCTTTAATAAAATATTATCAAGATTTTAACACACAATTAACATTTATCTATCTGTAAAAATTGAATTATTTAGTTTCTTCCTTAAATATTTGTGTAAACAATGTAATACACGCAAGAAACAAAACAAAAGAAAAATTATTTAAAACACAAATCTGTGTAAACCGGGTTCCAGTCTGTTCATTACAACAACACAAGCTTTAAGCAGTTTTCTTTGTTTTTGTTTTATTATTTGGCTCAACTCACAAATAAACGGGACCATTCCTTTGTGTAAAAATTAAAGATTAATGGTGCTCACGATACAATTGTTTGAGCTTACCTTTTACACTTTTGTCTTATCTTTCACTAAAATGTTCTGTTCATTCTTAAAATTGCTTCGAATATTCTCAAAGTTCAAAAATGTTTTACTGTCTCTTTCTTAAAACTCTTAGATCAAAAAGCTGAACCCAGTACTAATAGAAGAAATTGTAGCGATAACGGCAACTTACTCCCATTTAAAAACTTTCTTGGGTATAGAAGTAGTAGTGAATAGATTTTTCCTGGCTCGATGCTCTGCTTGGATGGTAAATACAAATCAACAGGTAAATATTTTTTTCTCGAAAAACAACATCCAGTTTTTTCCAATCGAGTTAATCTAAATCGCAACCAAGTTTAGGTGCCAGTGTCATTTTAGAATTTTGCCGACCGCCGGTTGCCGTTTTTGTAATTTATTAAACCTTTTTATAGACTACCGCAATTTCTCTGAACACATCTTGGTCGTAACTTTAAACTTAGCCTTTCCAAAACTTAACCAAGGCCGTTGCATCAGTTTAGTTTTGGGTTCTGCTTATTACTTTTGTTTGGGTTTGGTTTTGAGCAACGTTGTTATCGCTCGGAAACGAGGCTAGACGATGTGTTACTGTTACTGATATGGTTTCAGCCTACCACTAGTTCAGTATTTGGTGAATAATCGTTGCAATGTCAACTTCGTTTGCTTTGGTTTCAAAAACAAATAGTTTTTTGTGATCTTATTTTTAATTGGGTTTGTGCGTAGCTGCTTGTTATTAGTCATCTATCACAATTTTTTTATCTTGTATTGCGCACGTAGGTGCCGCTTAACCACTGCACCTTTACAATATTTTGTGAGCCAGAACACACATTTATGCACTACTGATCTATTCTAGCAGTTTAAAATTTATAATAGTATAAAGCATAATAGACGTGTATTAGAGTCAGTTATGAGACTTTCTATGAGAGTTACATGCATTATTTTTTTGTACTGTTCTTTGCAAAATTATGTTTAGCAAAATCTGTTAACTTTGACAATTAATTTAAAATTTCAAGTTTATATTACTCAAGATTTTTTATCTCTTATAATATACGAATAGCTAACTAATGAATTACAAGTGAAAGCCAAAATCGGCCATTTGTAGGATAGGCAAAATATTACTACGAGAAGATACCAACAAGATAGTACTTATCATTATACAGTGTGTCAATTTGAAAAATTTTGGATTGAGCATATATTTACAAAATTACGAAAGTTTAAATATACGGAGGGGGAACCAAATTGACATGGGCAACTTATATTAAGCCGTCAAAGGTAATATTCTAAACAGTCGACTTTTATAATTACCGGACAAGTTAGAAATTTGAGCACATTCTTAACGTCTAGCGCGACCATGGAGCGTATTATTTCGCTAACAGGCCCCCCAAATCTTTAATGCGTTTTCGTAGTTTTGCTGACAGCAGGTGTTCGTCTACTTTTGCCTAGCTGTTAAGCAGGTATAAGAACCTGTACCAGTTTGGATCCAATTTGTATGGTTGTTGTTTTGCCAGCTCTGTTAACACATCAGACGGTATTCCGTCTGGGTCATAAGCCTTTATTTTGTTTAGGTTTTTTACTGCTTCCAAAATCTTCCTTACACTGAATAGAGTAGATTCTGGCTATTTCAAGTGAATTCTCCAAACTTACTATATACAAAACAATATAGCAAACACCGCTCAACAACGAACCCTCTATAGAACGAATGCGGACATTAAAATTTACGCATTTTTTTATATTGCATTGAGAATTACCTCTTCATAACGGAACCTTAAAATATTATTTTCATCAAACTAAAGAAAGGTAGTTTTGAATGATTCAGATAAATACTCGTTTATAATTTCAATAGTTACAGGTACAAACTTATTTTAATAACCATTATTTAGAACTAATCTCTTGTTTTGCCAAGTGTCGCAAGTAGCTCAAAAG
Organism: Aquatica leii; assembly: GCA_035610365.1. NCBI lineage: Eukaryota > Metazoa > Arthropoda > Insecta > Coleoptera > Lampyridae > Aquatica > Aquatica leii. Next base: position 16,894,780 of record CM069438.1, read on the forward strand.
CGGAATATACGCTAATATGGCTTCTCGAACAATAGCATTATTTTTTAGACAAGTATTAATACAGTTATTTAAAATAATGTGTTTTTTCAGTATAATAAGGTATATTACAGTGATAGTAGTATGTGGCATTTAGATAAGTTGTAGAGGATTAGTGGTTAATCACACATGCAGATGCCGCTTACCCACTACACTTTTACAATTTTCCAGAACGTACACTGATTTACTACTGATTCATTTTAGCAACTTATCAGGTTATAAACTCATAATAGTAATTTATGTAGCTAGGGTTAAAGGTAAAGCATAGCATAACAAACGTTAACGACCTCGCACTGTATGAGAAGGAGTTTGTAACGTCCCGTTTGAATTCATTACAATTAAAATTCAACTTTACATTCATTTATTTTCTGCAACTAATATTGCACGTAAATTTATTCAGTTTGGCAACGTCGCGTTGTTTTAACCGACTTGAAGGTGGCTTGAACTTCACTTTCGCTGGGGCCACGCTTGGCGTGCGCGTTGTAGTGATGCGGGGAAGTCAAATTTTCTTGATTATGGCGTAAAAACGCATGTAATTTAATTTTTATTCATTCCATCTAATTATTGTGATTTCAAAGTATTGCGCAATGGTTAGACAAAGGAATTTATTTTGAAGACCGTTGCTAATTGCAGCGTGAGTATATGATGTCATTCAAAAAAACCATTCTAATTATTTGTATTTAGGGTCTTTCTTATTCTTGGATCTTTCTTTTTATTCTGGATCTTTCATTTTGGTTTTGTCGTTTAATTACTGGATTTTTCGTTAATGAAGTTTATTATACATTGATAATTCATTCATGCTTGCTGGTGTGTTTTGAAATCTACATTCCTTTAGAAGAATTTTATCACAAGAACAAAGTATGTGCTAAAAATAGAAGGTATCCGATAACGTTATTTTAAACATGGTGAGTTAACTAAAATTAAGATACTGCATTTTACCTTCAAATAATTAAATTGTGTTATTAAAACTTTTCACTCATAACAAATCAAACGTTCACGACATTTGCATTTAATCAACGATTTAATATCAATAATTAACAATTAGATGTAAGATTTTACGCTTTTTATTCATCACCGATTTAAAAGGTGATTGGCGTCCAAATATTGTTTTAATCCATATTTTATTTTATTTAAATACTGTTTTATTCTAAAGATGTTCAATTCAAATATTGTTCTTTGTTCTCTAATGTAAATAGTATATTAAGTTATAATTAATAAATTAACGGAGTTCACGTCTTTGTAATTATTTCCATTCAAACCCATCACCCAGAGGTCTGTGCTTACGATTGCTTGCCGTGGTCAAATTATTATTTTGCATTCATTAAATGTATTTTTTATTACAAGTTATGCTATGAGACTTTCGACAACAGTTACATACATTATTTTTTGTGCTCTTTTTTGCGTAATCAATTATTTTTTGAGAAAATGTATAAAGAATGATTTGGAAAACATGACATATTTAACTACTAACTAAATATACAACACATATATAATAGAGTTCTTTTAGTCACATCTGCTGCCGCATAAACTACAACCATATGTTATACATTTGATACAATGCAGGATTTTTAGTATCAAGTATTAACTAACTTTTACCTATTGTATTAAGAGTTCTTCACTAAGCTGTTGAGATTTTTTGACGCAACTCTGTAATGTGTATAGTATTTGGCGTAGCATTTGAGTGATTTAAAGACTGTTTCTACAGTTTATTGATTTGTGAAGATACCAGATACATGATGTAATAGTTCGTGTGTATTACTGAAACAGTACTAAAGTATTTTTGAAACTGTAAAGAGTTTATTCAATGTTTACATGGTTTAAAGAACAAATAGTGTTTCATAGTTTACTTTTTAAGTAGGTTTCTTTGCAGTTGTTCGTTATTGGTCTTTCATTACAATTTTTTAAATTTTATATTGCACTGTAGGTGCCGCTTAACCACTACACTTTTACAATTTTTGGTGAGCCAGAACATACACTTGTGTACTACTGATCTATTTTAGCAGCTAAAGATTTATAATAGTAATTAATGTAACTAACGTTAAAAGTGAAGCATAGCATAACGAACGTGAATTTAGTGCGAAGTCGTGAATTTAATTTTGGTACTATATTTTAGTGTACTATCCATGTTCCAAAACTTGGTCCATAAAGATTTTGCTAAAAAAAAGTAGTAACATCAATGGATTAAGTTCTTGATGTGATGTTTTGATTCTTCGACAAATTTCTGTAGACTTTTCTTGAGGTACTTTTCTGGCTTGTAGGTGACTGGCCCGATTGCGCTGACAATCGGTTAGAGAGTTATTCCTGGTTTGTGCATATTAGAAATAACGTAAGTTGATGAATTTTTTTGTCCGATGATAATAACCTCTTCGGTTCTGCTGTTGGTATCGATTATACCTTAATGGGATTTGAGACCTTTTTCTCCAATTTTTTGTTTGGATTTTTTAAGATCTTCTCGTAGGTGCGGTCTTTCAAAAAACAACGTGACCATAGCATTTTTAGATGTCTTCGTCTAGGAAACCAACATACACGTACAGGCATCTAAACAAATTTCTTAAAGTAAGAAAAAACATTTACAAAGTGCTCTACTAAATAATCGATATCACAGGAGGAACATTCTCAACGCGATCTAAAGTCAATCGAGGGAGAGAAGCAGCATTCTTATCGTACCCTGTTTCTAAAAGTTAAAGAACCTCAAAAAAAACTTCAAGATCTTGGAGACCACAGTATTTCCAGCTCTTGTGGGAAGGTATACATAAGACAGACCGGAAAAAGTTGAACGTTAGGCTACACAAACATACTACAGACACGTAAAAGAATAACATAAGATCGGCGGTAGCAAGCCTCCTCTCGAAGAAAATATACACTTGCCATAAGAATAAAAGTTTGATCAAAACAAAGCGGAACTGTTACATGGTTCTTTACCCGTAACTTAAAGGTAGGCGACTAGCTCAATACAATTTGGCGAGAGGATGGCAGGCCATAAAATTTTAAAAAAAACACAGTATTTTTTGTTCCTGTGGGAAGATATACATAAGACAGACTGGAAGAAAGATGAACATTAGGCTACACGAACATTTTACAGACACGAGAAAGAATAACATGAGATCGACGGTAGCAAAGCATTTTCAAACCACAAGGCATGCAATCCACTTCGACGGAACTAACATTTGTAAGAGTCAGACAACTTTGGCCAAGAATCTACAAGCAAGCAATAGAGACGAACGACAGCCGCAAAAGCCTAAAAACAAGAATTAAAAATTTTTTATCATTTTGTGGCAGTTTCTATCCTGATTTATTTATGATGAATAATATACCATAGTAGTCTGTCAGTACAATTATTGAAGCACATAAAGGTTCTCACAGTGCTGACTAGTTCCAAAATAAGAAAACAGTTGTTAACTGCTTTTTTAAATAGCTTTCACAAGTGCACGTAATACAAATTTAGATATTTAGGTTACCGCATAGTTCCTCTTAAGATAATTACAAAAATCATTGTCAAATACTTGATTTTATTTGTAGTACCAGATAATTTTTGCTAAAAAATCGTTTATCAGTAATAAGTATTGATATAAAATAATCGATTAAATTCGTAGTTATCACGTAAACCTGTCAGCATTGGTAATGAATCAAAAAGCTTTAGTGGTTGCGTTTCTTGTAGTTGTTAAATTTAGTGACGGTGCAAGAATATTAGGTGTAGTGCCTACACCTTCTTATAGTCACCAAGTCGTTTTTCAACCAATTTGGAAACAGTTGTCTTTGAGAGGACACGAAGTGGTGACTATTACAACGGATCCTATCAGAAACTCAAGCTTGGTGAACTTAACAGAAATTGATATAAAGTCTGCTTACGATGTATGGAACAAAAATATTGTTGATATGACTAATACAAATGGGTTCAAATCGTTTTACGTCATAACCCAAACTTTTGCGGAGGTTAACGAGCACGTTCTTTCTCATCGCGACGTACAAAATTTAATAAAAAACGGAACGGAATATTTTGATGTCGTTATAGTGGAGTATAGTTTAATGTCGATGTTTGCTTTTGCGGAAAGGTTTAACGCTCCTCTTATTGTTGCTATCTCAATAGATGCTCCTATAGAAATTCACCGTTTAATGGGTAATCCCATTCATCCTATTTTGTACCCAAGTTGTGCATTGCCCGTGCATACTGATGCGTCATTCCTTGAACGTATATTTATCATGATGTTTAGCTTAGTTTCCCAACTTATACTGAAAGCATTTTTTATTACACAAAATACGTGCATCAAAACTTACTTCGGTGATAAGTACCAACCGGTAACATCACTACTAGAAAATATAAGTTTAGTGTTAAGCAACTCTGATCCAATTTTTCACAAAATTAAGCCGTTACTACCAACTATAGTTGAGTTTGGAGGTGGTAGTCATAGAGTTGCGGCGAAAGCGTTGCCAAAAGTAAGTGCTTGCTTAAATAGTTTGCATTACTAGCTGTTGCTTATTGCAGGACCTAAAAAGAGTTTTAGACGCGACCGAAAACGGATTTATTTATTTTAGTTTGGGTTCTAACGTTAAAAGTAAATATTTACCAGAACATACGCGTATGATTTTTATGGAAACGTTTGCCGAGCTTCCATACACCGTTCTTTGGAAGTTTGAAAACGATACTTTACTGAATAAACCCAACAATGTGATTACGTCAAAATGGTTTCCGCAGCAAGATGTTTTTAGTAAGTTTCCATACGACCATAGCTTTATTCTTAAAAATAATACTCGTTAATTACAAATCTTTAAACATGTACAAATGTATCTTATTTGATTTATATTTAAGTCACATCCACGTGTTCTATTCCCATTTATAAAAAAACGGGCGCACACCAACAGCATTTTATTTATCAAAAAAGTTATTAACATTTTTAATAATCGAGGCTTTTACTTAAATAAATTATTTTTATCTAGTGTTTCTAAAAGAAAAAATGTTGTAAATAATTGATTTTTTGAATACTATTCCGGTTCATTCATATTAAGCTTTAATTGACGTTAATTTGTCGAAAACAAAAATGAATGTAGTAGACATTTTGTGATTAAGTAACCTTGCATGTACTTAAAAAATGATATTATACTCCCCGTTTTATAAATAAAGATGAATACCTAAAAATTAAGAATAAGAATAATAAATTATAATTTGTAATACAAACGCAAACAAATTGAAATAGAATTAATACGAAGTACTGACTTATTTATAAGTTTTATTTTATTTGATTTTTTTATTAATAATTACATATACCTACCATAGTCGTAAAAAATATAATGTAAAATGTAATGCACATATAACGAGTATAAAAGTTTGCAGCTTAGCCGAAGGTGAGTGCTGCAACTCATACGATGACTGTAGCAAACTGATCGAGCGATGGCAAGCAGTGGGGACATAGTAATAAAATGTAAAAATTTGTTTGCAAACACTGGGCGTTGGGTTTTACTGTAGTGTCGGGTTAACTTGCTGTTTTTGATGAGTAAAAACCCCATTTTATACTGTAGCCTAGAACCGATGCTTTGCGTTACATCCGGCATAAAAGGCACAAACTGTTTCGTTGATATTATGATTGAAACCGTAAACGTTTTTGGCTTTATCTTACAAGTATATGCACAATTCGACAAGATCTAAAATTGAATTTTGTGGTTTTGTGTTCTATGTTCTCAAATCATCCATCCGATATGATGATACAAACTGCGACTCTTATTTGTGTATTCTTTCCTCAATAATTTGTAATTTAAAACGTTTAATTTGTTTTTTTTTATTTCTAGAACACCCCAACATAAAATTATTCATCACACAAGGAGGTTTGCAATCTTTAGACGAAGCACTTTACGATTATGTGCCAATGCTGATAATGCCTTTCTTTGCCGATCAAAGTTTCAACGCTTACAGAATGGTTGCAAAAGGATGCGCGTTGTCAATTGATTACGAAACAATGACCAAAGATGAATTTAAAACGGCAATTTTAGAACTAATCGACAATCCTAAGTGAGTAAAAAACACGAGAAAAATTTGTAACGTAACTACATTGGTTTAGGTACAAAAACCGAATAATGGAATTGGCGAAACTGACTCAAGATCAACCGATGAGTGGGATAGAAAAAGCCATGTGGTGGATTGAATACGTAATTAGGCATAAAGGAACTGCGCATTTGAGAAGTCCGTATTTGGACATGCCTGCGTATCAGTATTACTACTTGGACATGATTGCAGTATTTGGTTTAGCATTTTTGATTTTGATTGGTATTTTTGTTGGTATAGCAAAACTGTTATTGAAAGCATTGTCATTCCTGTTTCGTAAAAAAACGAAACCAAAAGCTGAGTAACTGAACATTTTTTTGTTGTACGTTTATTTGTAAATAAATTTTTATTGTCAACACAAATTTTTTAAATTGTTTTATTTTACTGGTTGATTGTATTAATTTAGAATTGTTATGTCGGATGTACACTTTCACTTAGCGTGCACGCAGCAGATCGTGCCGAGAGATTAATTACTGCGAGTTGTTTTTCTTTACTGGGGAGGGTACTGCAAAGCGAGCTAAGCATTGTTGGTGCACTGTCGCGTTTGGGTAGTCGTGACACGTTTCGGCGAGAATGTACAACTGTCATTTATACAGTTTACTAGACAAAACACTCTGGGAAAATCTGTTTATTGTCAGTGCACTGTCGCGTTTGAGTAGTCTCAGCACCCCTCGACCAGAATATATCGCCATAAGAATAAAAGTTTGATCAAAACAAAACGGAACTGTTACATGGTTTTTCACCTGTAACTTAAAGGTAGGCGACTAGCTCAATACAATGCGGCGAGAGAATCGCAGGTCTCAGTGTGCTAATCATAAAGTAATTAAACAGGCGTCAAAACGGTTGGAAACTATTAGTGGCAGATACCGTTTAAATCTGCCGAACACTGAAAAAGAATAAATGACAAAAACACAGGTTATAACAACGAATATACTAATTTTTAACAATAGAACGAGTTTAAAAAAGAAACGAAGCAGAACTACATATATAGTAACAATTAAAAAAATGGCGATAAATATCACAGTCGATAACGTAGATGCAACCAGAAGCAGATTACACACAGTAAATTCAATCCATAATTGTAGAAATTTGCGTTTGTTAGTCGTTATAACATATATAAGTCGCACGTATTTTATATTTGACCAATACACAATTTAATAGAAAGTAAAAAAAAATCTACTCACGATTATCTAGTCATGCTAATAGCTATAGTGATACTTAAATCGTCTCTTAAAATTGCTAAAAGTGTAAGGAAAGAAATAACTAGATGTAAGATATCACAAATAAGTTGCTTGTAAGTCAAACAATAAACTAAACAACGACTTGACCCAAATAATTTTAAGAAATTGATGTTAGCAACCAATGTCTCCTTTTAATACGTGCTCTAAGTTATTGATTTCAACGGAACGCATTTAATTGACGTGTACCATTCCAAAAGGAAAAACACGTGGTGGTGGCGGTCGCTATTATAATTACTGAAAAATCAAGTTAGGTCACAAAAATATAAAGTTATTCTTACCCCAGAGAAACCTTCACGTATAAAGTGAAATCATTGCATTCATTTATAACGCGGATAAAGACAAATATTTAGAAATTAAGGTCTCACTGGCTCGCACGTTAGATTGTTATGTACTATTTTAGATTGTTTCCCTTTAATTCCATACGCTAAAAAACGAAAAAATGACAGTCAACGCTCTGAATGTAGCAAAAAAGCGTTCCGGGACAAAATTCATGCAATACTCAACCTATATTAGAATACTTTTAACAAAACTGTTTTTTTTATAAAAAGCAAAATGCTATATACTCATGCAATCTAAAAGATACAATAGAGAAGGAACTTAAAGCTACTCTAATACTGATGGGTAACAGATCTCGATCAAATCAATTAAACCACTGCATTGCTATGTTAACTGTAAAGCCTTTCCAGGAATTGATTTTTGTTTCTGATTATTGAGTTTCTTCTTTATTGTTCCTCTGCATAGTTCACTAATAGAATTTCGTTTTGATAAAAGTCATTAAACAACGAGTTTTCTACAAACGCTCTAAGATTTTAATATATTTTTCAATATTTTCTAGTTTTTGTTATAGTTAAACCGGGTGTTAGCTCTAGTATGGTATGTATTATTATATTTTTGTTTAAAAATGATTTTACCATTGTGGCACATTCCGGTCATCACAGTGCTGACGAGTTCCTAAATAACAAAACAGCTGTTTACTATTTTTTAAATGTTTTTTACTGCTGCATCTACTACAAGTTTTAGTTGATAGTTTTTTTCGTGTTATTTTTTTAAATTTGGGTTTTAAGACTCTGTAAGTTGAGCTACCTATCAAGCGCGTCTCTATGTGATGGATAAAAGGGTATATAGAATGTTACGGTTCGCAGTTTTGTTAGCTGAGCCGTCCTGGCTTGTTTACTTAGATAGATCAAGCTGTAATGTCGTGGCAAGGGCCAACACTGAGATAACGCTGTTCTACTAACTTTGGTCATCGGGCACGGCAGCCAAACTCAAACCCTTGTGTGACTGGATAAAAAACCAGTCGTCAAACCTCGACGCACCAAGCAAACCTTGTTATATATAGCCTTCCGTGCGTAGTGGGGTAATGCGCACGGTGGCTTTTATTTCCTCTGACTTTGTAAGACATATATGGAACCAACTTTACAACATTGTAAAAAAGACGGATAATAGCATGGTAGCTTTTTTCATCTGCTCAGGGGAGAGGTTTGAAGAAACCAGTACAGAAATTTGACAAAACGACTTGCCTTAGGGCCTAACCACAAGGCCGGTTTTATCAAAGACGGCCGCAGGTATTTTTGTATGATTGGTTTGTTCGGATTCTAGTCGACTAGTGTTTTTGCCCGTCTTGGTCTTTTGGTATAGTGTAAGGCCATACTTTTGAGGATCTAAAACTTTTATGAGAGTATTTTTTTGTTTTATCAACGATTTCTAAAAGAGAATCGGAGTAATTATAACAATCGACCTAAAAATAGCTGCGACCTCAAGGTACTTTGATTTTCTTGGCAGTTTTAGAACGTGCCGTTTAAGCATAAGGTATTTGGGCAGAAGTTGCAGCAACAGCGGTTGTGGAGAGTTTGGCAGTGACTGATTGCAAAAGTGTCTGGATGTCCGCAAGAGCGTCGGCGATATCAGCAGTTTCTTGCTAAACGCGACGGGATATTATTGATTTTTGGAAGGTCGTTTAAAGTCTACTGACAATGTTCATAATTTTTGGTTGTCTGGATAGGGTAATCTTGCGAACATAAACTACCTTCGTAAAACGCACGATATTGGAGTCGAAGAATTGATATTATCAAGGATGTCGTCGTTATCTTCACGACCACGCTTGGTGAAGACAGATTCAACTTCAATAGCAAAAGAGAATGAAGTAATGGGGTAGGTAGAGCGCGACAACACCATGCTCGTAGAGTATCGGCTTGAGAATACACTGTTGCCTGACACTCTTTTAGTCGTAAACAGGAGTTTATTGCTAGAACGGTTGGTCTTATAGCTGTTGCCAACCTTTAACCTAAAACTTTGTAGAAAACAGCTCTTTACACAAATTACTGTCGGCGTTAATTATTTGACTTCGCCTGATTGGTCATTAAATGGATTAATCAAAGTCCTTTTGCTTTATCTAAAGGTAAAAGATTACTGGGGTAGGATAGGAAGTTGTGATTATTTATCTGTACCCAAAAAAGTTTTCAGCGAGGTCCTAAGAACAGTACTAAAACCGGACACCCTACTGAAACAAAAATCGATACAAAACATCATTAGTACCGAAACGTGGCGGTTGGTTAACATTAAACTCGATCCAAAAGAGATGCGTCCCGTTTATAACAAAAGATCGTAAGAGAAGTAGAAAACATTAACCAACCAACTGCATCTCCGATTTTAGAGGATCACTCTTTGGGTGCTAGTCGACTCTAAAAAAGACAGCAAAACTGTAAATCTAAAGTCAAATAAACCCCCAACAAAGTTTCTTGGTAGAACAGGGAAATAAAGCAAAGGCACGCATTTAACATAGGCAAAAAACAATAATTGTGATTAATACAGAACCAGCCTCACAACATACAACAATGCCATTAAAAGGGAAAAAGAAACTCATGCAGAAGGTACTGTAAGGATGTAAAAAACAAACTTATAACTCTTCGCCTCTAAAAAGTTTGGAGCAATGACCGTGTTACGTGCATAAATTTCAAAATGTACTACCCTGTATATTGTAGCACTGTTTTTCGGGAGTTGCCGCGTCACAAAACTTTCTCTTAACGTTTCGCTGATCATGCTGTCAGCTTCTTCAGAAGATTTCTAAAGACTGATGTTATCGTCTTGCGTTCCTTGTTATATACCGTCTGTTGATTTGCGTTCATAGACGTCTGGTGACTTCTTGCAACACATGGAGATCTGTGTTGCAAGACGTCTAAAAATCGTCATTTTACTTTTCATGTCGTTCGCTACATAAAGATATGGCTGCTTGAATTAAACTTGATTTCGTAAAACATCCACGTGTTCTAACACGATATATGATAAAAACATCTATAATTAGTTAATTTATTCAACGCAGGGTAAGTGTCTTCTATTCATTTTTGGATTAAAAGTAATTTCCATGTCGTTTTTTTGGCACCACGTGCTACCTCCCAAACGTGTCTTTTCTTGCCTGTACAAGTTTAAACATCGACGATGAAAAAGTTTTAAAAGGAAGCAGTGGACCTTCGAAAAGTTAATTGTCTCTCTTCTCTTCAAATATAAAAGCCGCTGCTATTGCTTTTGCATCTCCTCCTTTAGTCGCTTCTGCTTATTCTTTGTTGTCTCCTTCTTATAATCGTTCTCTTCTCTTTCATCGGCGTCGCAAGCATCGTAAGTGCTAGTTCACTTTTTGGGCTTTCGACTTTCGACCTTTGCTGTTATTTTGGTTCTTTTCTTTTGGTTTTGGTATTCGAGTTTTTGAATACGTCGTCGGTATCTTATTAGTTGCAGCTTGGATGCTACCCAATTTTTTCTGTCATATTGCTGTCACCGATATTCTTTTTTTTGCTTAAGTTTCTAGCACATTTCTTTTGGTTTCTTTCTTCTTTATCTTACTTCAGAACAGATTACCTTTCCGTCTGTATATATTTATATCCGCTTAGTCGGCCTTTTTGGATTGGTACGTCATCTATGGATTCTCTCTTCTGCTTTTGGATTTGATTTTTTCTTTTCTTGAGTTTTCTATTCCGCTCGTCGGCATTAAAGTATTGAAGTATACTTTCCAATTTGGGACAGCAATTGGTACGCTTTCGTTCTATGACTAACTGATATCTTTTCTTTTCTCTTTCTTTTTTTTTCTATATTTGGGCGGTTGTATGGGCACCGTAGAGTAGTCTCTTTTTTCGTTCTTTTACGGGGTGAAGAACGAATCAAGCATTAATTCTCCGTCTTTCCCTATCTCTTATCTATTCTACTTTTTATTTATTTCTTCTTGAGCCTATTTATCTTTTTTATGTGCTAACCATGCTTTTTTCTTTTTAGGGTTCGCCTCTTCGGCGGTTAGTTGGGCATTGAAGGGCTGGTCACTCCCTTTAGTTTCTTCTACGGAGAGAAGAACGAATCAGACATCTACATCTTGTCTTATCTTTCTCCGGCTATCTCTTTCTTTCTGCTTTTCGTACTTTTTCTTTTTTCTTCTACTTCTCTTTAATTAGTTTCTCACCTACATGCCATATCTTTTTCTTTTTTCCTTGTTCCTCTAAAAGTTTGCCTTTTGAGTGGTTGCTTGGGCTCTAGGATTGGGTCACTATCTCCATCTCTTTATAGAGTGAGAGTTGGACAAAGCAGAACATCTAGTCTCTTCTTTTCTCTGTCTTTCGGTATGTCTTTCTCTTTTTTCTACCTTTAGGATACTGTTCTCTTTTATCTCTTACTTCTGAATTCATCTCTTTTGTTAATTGAGTTGGTTGCTATAAAAGTTTCTTCTCTCTGGCTTAAGCCTTGTCTTTTTTCTTCTGTGATTCACTGCAACCAAATTCTTTTCTTTTTATTTTCACTTTTGCTAATTCTTTCTTTTGTTACATTACGCTTAGTAAGTTATTCGTTTCGCTGTGTAAGTATGAAACTTTTTTGAATGTTGTTAGTCATTCTTAGGACATCTCTTTTGCTACTTTTCTCTTTGTTTTTTCTTGGAATATTGTAATCCGTTTATCGGCTTCATTGTTACAGTTCAGCCCAGTGATCGATGATTAACAAGTGTTCGTTTAGCAATTGACAGTTCTTACGATTTCTTCTTTCCTCTTCTTTCTTTCCTTTTCTTTGAATTCTAGTTTTGGGAATTATTAGTACTGGGATTTTGAGTTATTTATTTTGGGACTATTTTGAACGGTGGTTTTGTATTTAAGGGTTGGGGTTTACGGGGATTTTAGAGCTACTTAGTCCTGAACGCTTGTCTAAACTTCTAACTTTCTTATATTCTTTTCTTTTTTCTGGTATTTTTTTTTATGCTTACGGTTTTACTGTGTACTGATTGTTTGAACTTTACTTTTTGGTATTGCTTTATGCGCTTAGGAAATTAGTAAATAGTGTTGGTATTCTTCTTTGCTTTTGGATCAAATTATTCTTGGTTTCTTGGAGATGCCATTCGCTTCGCGCGCTTCTGTTACAGTTTTGGTTGTCGGTATTATTAAGATTCTGGAAAACCTATGACGCTTCTGTATTTGTGGTAATCTGATGAGATTACGCGGGGTTGAGTTTCTTGGAATTGGGTTTGTTTTGGATTTTAGGGTTCTATCTTAGGCGTATGCCTAAATTTCTGTCTTCATTTTAGCTTTTGTTTTGTTATCCACGTTCCACGCTTTTATCTTGCTGTGGGAGGGGGGGATTTTGTATCGTGTATGAATTTAAAAATGCACTACCCTATATATTGGTTTAATTAAAATTACTTTTCCATAACTCGACGCCATTTATCGGGTTTATTAGTCCCTTCGTATTGAGAAGACGACGGACGGTCATTTTGACTTTAACATCGTTCACGACATAACCTATGTCTGCGTAAATTAAAAATCGTTTTCTTAAAACATTCACGTGTTCTGACACGATGCGTCATGAAAATGTCTATAATTAATTAATTTATTACACGCAGGGTAAGGCGTTTCTATTCTTTTTTTGTTTAACGGTAATTTATATGTCATTTACTCACGATGATTTTTGTATGTTCTGGTTGTTACACTTTTGTGTAGTGTAAGTTGCCGATACTTCTGATGTTTTCGTACCTACTTATATTTGTCCTCAGACTAAATTTATTCACTGTGATGCTATCAACTTATCTCGTAACTGTTATTGATTCAAATTTTAATCTATTTGTCATTCTAAAGTAATTAAAGTGCATTTGTTGTTAACGATTTGGAATCTTTCTTCGTTACAGCAAGTTGGCCGTGCAGGTTCGTAAACTACTAGAAGCTTGTAGCAGTCTACTGCTTCCTTTCAGAACTTTTCCATCGTCGAGGTTTAAACTTGTACAGACAAGGAAACACATTTGGGAAGTAGCACGTGGCGCTAAGAAAACGACATGAAAATTACCGAAAAATCCGAAAAAAATAGAAGACACTTACCTTGCGTTGAATAAATTAACTAATTATAGATGTTTTCATGATACATCGTGTTACAATACGTAGAAATTTTACGAAATCAAGTTTAATTCAAGCAGGCATATCTTTATGTAGCAAACGACGTGAAAACTAAAATGACGACTTTTTGTTTACTCGGCCGAAAGGGGTCATCAGTGGCGTCGAGAAATGGAAGAGTGACTTTAATTCATACAAGAATATACAGAGTAGTACATTTTAAAATGTATGCACGTAACAACACAAAACTCTTCCTTACAGAGCCACAATCAAATATTAGATAACTTCAAAAATAATTAAATAAATACCATTACTGTACGAATTCTAAAACAAGTCAATGTCAAATACTTCATTTCATTTATCGTATTAGATAAACCTTGTTAAAAAATTCTTTGATAAAATAATTGATTAAATTTGTGTCCAAAGTTTGATAAAAAAAATTATCACGTAAACCAGTCGGTATTACGCGATGGATCAAAAAGCTTTAGTGGTTGCGTTTCTTGTAATTGTTAAATTTAGTGACTGTGCAAGAATATTAGGTGTAGTTCCTTCACCTTCTTATAGTCACCAGGTCGTTTTTCAACCAATTTGGAAAGAGTTGTCTTTGAGAGGACACGAAGTTGTGACTATTACAACGGATCCTATCAAAAACTCAAGCTTGGTGAACTTAACAGAAATTGATATCAAGTCTGCTTACGATGAATTTAGCAAAAAGATTGTTGATATGACAAATTCAAACGTGTTCAAATCGTTTTCCGTCATAATCCAAACTTATACGGACTTGACGGATCACGTTCTTTCTCACCGCGACGTACAAAATTTAATAAAAAACGAAACTGAATATTTTGATGTCGTTATAGTGGAGTATAGTTTAATGTCGATGTTTGCTTTTGCGGAAAGGTTTAACGCTCCTCTTATTGCTGCTAGCTCATTAGATGCTCTTATAGAAATTCATCATCTTATGGGTAATCCCATTCATTTTATGTTGTACCCAACTTTTATGTTACCCGTGCATACTGATATGTCATTTCTTGAGCGTATATTTATTGTGATTTTTAACGTAGTTTACCAACTTATAATGCAAACATTCTATGTTGCACAAAATACTTTCATCAAAACGTACTTTGGTGATAAGTACCAATCGATAGAATCACTACAAAAAAATATTAGTTTGGTGTTATGCAATTCTGATCCGATTTTTCACAAAGTGAAACCGTTACTGCCAACTATAGTTGAGTTTGGAGGTGGTACTCATAGAGTTGCACCGAAACCGTTACCAAAAGTAAGTGTTTGCTTAAATAGTTTGCATTACTAGCAATCGCTTATTCCAGGATCTAGAACGAGTTTTGGATGCGGCCAAAAACGGATTTATTTACTTTAGTTTGGGATCTAACGTTAAAAGTAAAGACTTATCGGAAGATACGCGTAGCATTATTATGGAAACGTTCGCCGAGCTTCCATACACCGTTCTTTGGAAGTTTGAAAACGATACTTTACGAAATAAACCTAGCAATGTGATAACATCGAAGTGGTTTCCACAGCAAGATGTTTTTAGTAAGTTTTAATACGATTGTTAGATAAAATTAATTATGGTAACAAAAGGAATAACAACAATAGTTTGTTCTTTTTTCTGCAATTGCTTCTTGCATTCAACGACAACTCAGGATTAAACTTTTAGTTCAAAATAATGGTATTGAAACCACTAATTCTTTAAGTGAAATAATTTTCATTACTTTGTAAAGTTCTATTCCTAAGAATAACGTTAACTGTAAACTACCTTTAAACATATACACATTTATCTCATGTGATTCATATGTAAGTTACTTCTACATGTTCTGTTACCATTTCTAAGAAAAACAAGAACGCATCAGCATCATTTTATTTTATGACACTTTTAATCTTTAGGTTTTGGCATAAGTCAAATACTTCAACTTACGGCTTGCAAAAGTAAAATCTTTAAAATAATTAAAATTTTTAACACTACCACGGTTCATTTATATTAAGTTTTAATTGATGATGTCAGAAGGTTTAGTAATTCTTCTTCCGAGATGAAGATGAAATCTAGATGTTTTTGTCTCTTTAAGCACAAAGCTGGACACCTCATGATGATGTGGTCCATACCCTCCACCTCTTCAACATAGTACCTGCAGGTGTCATCACCCACCAGTCCCATCTTACTGAAGTGGTATCTGCAGTGGATGTATCCTGTTAGTATACCACAGAGAAGATTTAAGTCTTTTCTTCTTAACTTTATAACTTCCTTTCTTCTCTTTTTGTTAGAGCTAAGAAACTTTTTTGAATGTTTTAGACCCGGCATTTTGTTCAAAGTTTTGTTAATTTCTTTGTTGGCCCAGTTGGTGATAGCCTCCTGATAGTCTCTTATATGGGAGATGGCCCTATAAAGGGTTTTAGTAAACCTAATTATGCTTGGTGATCTGTTTCCACATTGCCTTCTATTCTCTCATACCCTGGCACCCAAACAAGTTTAACTTTATTCTTGTCCGCCAGCTAGTTTAGAGACTGATGGTACTCGTGATCTTACGCTGTTTCTTTGCAGTGCTTTTAATGCCGCTTGGCTGTCTAACATGATGCGTATATTTTGTTTGCATCGGTTTTTGGTAATCAGATGTTCAGCCACCAAGTGAATGACTTGTACTTCTGCTTGGAAAATGGTGGCTTTAGCACTGAGGGATACGTGTCTTTTGAACCTAGATCTCACTAACGTTGCTCCCACACCACGCAGTCCGTGCCTCCCACCCAGTCTTTCTTAGTGGGGTACCTGATTTTGTATTTCTGATCAAAGATCATTTTTGAGTTCATCTAATCGCTCACTGCGGCTATGTCCAACAGAGTAGTGGCTTTGAAAATTTACAGATGACCTTTGAGGTTGCCTTCTTTGAAATGATATACCTCATGTAGTTTGAAAGTCTGCTTCATAGCTTCCTTCTTAATTGTCACTAGTAGGGAATCCAAGATGAGAAGGATCTCCATCGCAGCGGTGTGTGTTAATTTCATGGCGTCTATGGTGGTCAGACATGCTAGCCTTTACACCTTTACCAGCATCACTTGCGTAGTAGTTTGATCTACTTCTCGTCATCAAACTGCAGACGCATAGAGAACTCCAGGTCTAACGAACTGTTTGTAGAAACGATTGGTTATGTTGGGGTTCAAACCCCACGTTTTGCCAACCATTTGGCGGCAAGACCATAAAGTTTTTATAGCCTTGTTGGTCGTTTTGTACAGGTGACTTTTTCACGTTAATTGTTGGTCCAGGGTCATCTCCAGGTATTTAACCTCCTTGGAGAGGGGAATGGTAGTTCCATTTAACTGAATACTGGGAGTATTTAAATTCCTTCGTTTAGTAAAAGGAACGATGGTGGTTTTATTTGGGCTTATGTTTATGCCGTCTTTGAAGCACCCGTTACGTGTTAAGTTGATGGCATTTTGTATTCTTTCTCTTACGATGGAGTCATGCTTGCTCCTCACTGTTATGGTTATGTTGTCAGCATAACCTAAAACATTATACTCCTCTCTACTCAAGTCGATTAGTAGTTCATCCACTACCAACGACCACAGCAGTCAGAATATGACTCTCCCCTGTGAGCAGCCTCTTGTAGTGCTTACCTCATAGGTGGCACTACCAATGCTGGTGATTACTTGCCTACCCATCAGCATGTTGTTTATCCATTGAATGATTCGTTTATCCCTTTCTTTCCGAGGGTCTGTGTCATGGAACCATAGGCGGCGTTGTCAAAGGCGCCCTCTATGTCCATAAAGATTGATAGGGCTATTTCCTTTGACTCATGTGCTTCTCTATGGTTTTTACAATTTGGTGTAAAGCTGATATCGTCGATTTGCTTTTTGGATAGGCGAATTGGTATTTATGAAAAGGTTTGACTGTTAAAAATCTCCATTCTAATAAATTGATCCACCAGCTTCTCCATTGTTTTGAGCATAAACAATAAGTGACTTATTGGACGATATGACTTTGGATCATGTAGAAGATTTACACCTCCCTTATATAGAAATATGTAATTTTTTTTCCTCCATGCTTAAGAAACATAGCCATACAGAAAATTGGATCTGAATATTTTGATCATTGTCTCTAGCAAGATGTCCCTCGTTGAATGAGTGCCGGAAATACTCCATCGCGATCAAGAGCCTTCAAAGGTTTGAAGGTAACTATGTCCCACTTAATTCTTTCAGGCAATGCAGTTTTATTGACAGGGGGACGTGCCCGTTTGAATAAAGTTCTACTCCTTATGGGTCCTTTGTACACCCTTGTTTCTCCAGCTGCTGCACAACCTGGAAAATGTTTTTCAATCAAAACCTCCACTGTTTCCTGAAAGGTTGACGTTGTGGTGCCATCTTCACGTTTGAGTGCACTTATGTTACCTTGGTTGCCTCTTCATAGAGCATTCTGCACTCTGCTTGCGACAGGTGCTTTATCAAGGTTCTCATAAAAAGTTCTCCAAGAACTTCTCTTTGATTTACAAAGTGTCACATTGAACTTGGTAAGAACCTTACAGTACTCTTCCCAGTTATGTGTTCTCTTTGATTTGTTAAACTTTCTTCTGGCTTTGCTACGCAATTTGCTAAGTTTAATATTCTACCAGGATACTTTGCTTTCAGTCTTTTTGGTTTTGAAAGGACAGTTTACCTCGTTATGGCCTGTGTTGTAATGTTAACTGTTTTCTCCAAGTCGTTTATTGATCTTATTTTGTTTGGTATTTCCTTGTAGAATACTTCTGTATCCTTCTCAATTGGTCTTGTTAGGAACCCTATATGTTTAGTTGGTCATGCAACAAACCCCCATCTTAAACACGATCAAACAGTGATGGGAAAGAGACGCTTCCTCAGACACTTTACAATCACTTATTAGATTTGAAGCCCCTCTAGACACTAAGGTTAAGTCTAGAACCTCCTGGCTTATAGCGTTTATAAAGGTTGGGCAAATGCCCTTATTGGCCATCACCATATTAGTAGTTAGTAAGTACTCACCTTTGTCGTTGGTATCGTTGCTTCCCTATGCGGTGTTGTGGGCATGGGCGTCCACCCCAATGATTAGATGTTTCTTGTTGGCTTTGCAGTAGCGGATGAGTCGTTTCACCGTGTTTGGTGGCGCTTCCTGTTCTTCTCCAGGAAAATATAGAGAGGTCAAGATTACCTTCTTCTCTCCTCCAGGGACATTTAGCTCTACCAAGATGGTGACTGTATCAGCATCTGTGAATTTTGATAGAATCAGTGTATTAATAGTTTTATTGATCAGAATGACCCCTCGGTACCAGGGCGGATCTATCATAAATCAGCTTACCGTTCTTGATACCTAGTCCACAAACGCGTCTCCTAATTATCTAGGGTTCTTGAACTAGACTCACCATTTTAGTGCCTTTCTTGAACTAGACTCACCATTTTAGTGCCTTTTGTGGCATAAGGCGGACGAAGCAGCCTTCGCGTGGTGAAGATTCACCTGCACGACTCCATGGTTAAGCTGTGGATGAGGGAGGTGGAAAACTACTCTCCTCTGCCACCTCCGTGGTAGTTGCATTCTACAGATCTTCTGATTCTTTCTCCAGTGGTGGTTCATAAGTTTTCCTTATTTTGATAGGCACCTCTTTGAATCCGTAGAACAATTTATTTCCTAATGATTCTATTGTTTGACCTGAATTTTGGTCGATTAAGAGGATTAGAAGTGCTGATGTACTCCTCGCCTCCTTTCTTATTATCCTCCAGGTTAAGGTGTTGACTCCATCGTTCTGTTCTTGGATCCGATGTAATATCCTCTCTGCCGACATCTCAGAGGAGATGAAGAAGAATCCCAGTAAGGTACTACTTTGAAGTATATCTGCTTTTTTAGTAGACCATAGCTCTGAACCTTCTCAAAGGTGTAGATTAACTACCACCGCCTTGAGCCATTTAACTGTGGCATTGTCTTTGCATGAAAGCATTAGGTAGCCCGCCTTATACACAGATGTGCGGAACTTAAGTTTAATGGATTTATTGTACCTTTCCTCCACTGTGTTCATGATGGCTGATCAGATTTAGTCCATCTGGGCAGTGGTGAAAAGTTTTGTTGGAAATCTCTTGGATATCACCGCCATTTCGATACCTACTAAGCCACATTTATATGAGACGTCTTTCTGTCTCCTTACCTCCAGTTTTTTTGGTTGACCAGCTAGAGCGACCCTCTTTTGCTTTTGTTTGTTTAAAACCCTCGGACTTTCGTCCTGGGACCTTAGTTGTTTTTGCACCAGAGCTTAGAAACGATGAATTCTTTCTCCTTCAGAAGGGCTAGTTTCCTAGCTTTGGTTTTGGAGTATCTTGCATCCAGTAAATACTTCTACCTTTGAAGGCTGCCCCAACCACTTTATCTTATTTTGAGCTACATTTAGGCGGATGGTTTCTTTAACCAGTTTCTCTACCCCACTTTTTGGCTCTGAGGCGTTGCTTTCGACAGCCTTCCTTGCCTTAGGTTTGGGTTTTGGATTTGAGGGGCTTTCCTCCTTCTCCTATTTATGTTTGTTTTTTTGAAGGGTTTATATTGTTCCCACGAGTAATTGAGGATAAAACTATCTATCCAGCAGAGCCTCTTACTGGATAAGGCTATATACTCTGGAAGGCCCCTGGTTTCCCGAGATCGCATACTAACCCTGGCCATTCATCCTTGGCGTATGCTGATCCACCGTGGATTAGGAGATGTTTATTGACTTTCCAGTCTAGATCCGTCGTGTTTGGTAAAAGCAGGGTCACCTCAAGTAGGATGCAGCTCTTCACTGCGCACGGACAGTCTTGCAGCAAGCGTCGTATGGAAACCAGAGGTTACCCTAGCTATGGGCCTGAGGCGTAGTACTCCCTAGGGAGATACCTTACTGCCCCTTGACCCCAAGAATAATAACATCATTTGTAATATAACTACAATAATAATACAAAGTTGTAACATAATTTTTTAATCGTCATTGGATTTTAAATTATAGTTAATTATTTTACGTGTCATTTATTTTAAAACGTTTATTTTTATTCAAATTTGATATATAATTAATCGTAAACAAAGTTTCGTGTAGAATTTGTATTCAATATACATTTATAAGGATGAAAGTTTGCAGCTGAGACGAAGGCGAGTCCTGCAATTTATCACTACATTAAATCGATCGAGTGATGGCAACGACAAGAATCATTTTGCGCAGGTTATCTCTGTCTAAACACAAGATAATACAAAAGAACTAGTAGCGAGCAAATACAAGACCTCAATAGTATGCTTCTATAGTTTCATCTTTGCCAAAAAAACACGTTAACCTTTTGTTAAATCATATGTTGCATAGTACCAAAGTATAAAAATGTTGCTGTTTTCGATGACAGAGTAAAAAAATTCATCTCGTGTTGTTTCTCGACTAGTCTAGAATCGCCGTTATGTATTTATTGCATCGGGTATGGAAGCCACAAACTGTTTCGCTGATAGTATCATCAAAACCGTAGACGTTCTTAGCTTCTGTAATTATTATTATTATGAGATGGGGTGAAAAATGCTTTAAGTACTGCAACCAAAAGAGCTCTTTGGTGCCTCCTCGTTAAACTCAGCGGTGAGAGTGATCAATTAATGACGTGTTGCTCAAAGAGTTTGCTTTTTTTCAAGCATAGACATGGACAACCATGATGTTTTATATGTTTCACCTCTTTACCACAGTACCGGTATTTATTATCATCTTGAAAGTCTCTCTAACCGAAGCCACACGAAGAAATTGGTTCAATAAAGATTTCAACTGCTCTTAGTTTAGCTTGTTTATCTGCTTCCTCATCGCCGTCTATTCCTTCATGTCCTGGTACGCAAACAAGCTCAAACTTGTTTTTATCTGCCAGTTGGTTTAAAAATCTACGCCTTTTGTGAATCATCCGTGATTTGAAGATGTTACTACTAAGTGCCTTTAATGCTCCCTGACTATTTGTTTATCAGCTGTTCTACTGCCATGTTAATGGCGTGTACCTTTTCTTAGAAAGCGATGGACTTTCTGGGGAAGGATAAATGTCTCTTGAATCTCGGTCTCACTACTCCTGAGCCCATACCGCTCTCTGTCGATCCGTCAGTGTACCATTTTTGGGAGTCATTCCACACACATTCCGGAAGTCCGAAATGTTGACTCTGTATTTATGATCAAAGAACATTTTTGTTTACATGCCATCGCGGTCATTGCCATCATTGAGGTAAGCTTGGTAAGTATTTCCAAGTGTTCTTTGAGGTTACCTTCTTTGTAATAGTATGCGTCCTAAAGTTTTAAACTTTGTTTTATAGTTTCTTCCTGAATTGCTACTTGCAGAGGAGTAACTCCTAAAAGGGTTTCCATTCCTGTCGTGGGTGTCGTCCTCATGGCACTTATGCTGTTAAGGCACGCTAACCTTTCTACTTTTGCCGGTTTAGTGACTGTCGTTTTCACGTCTACCTTTTTCCACCAAATAACAGCTGCATATAAAATTTTAAGTCTGATTATCTGCTTGTAAATCCAGCTGCTCGCTTTGAGGTTTAGTACCTATGTTTTGCCGACCATTTGTCAACATGACCACAGTGCTCTAATGGCTTTGTCCGTCGCTTTTTTCAGGTGACTCTCCCAGTTTAATTTTTGATTTAGTGTCACCCGCCGGTATTTAATTTCCGTTAAGAATAGTAGTTCTGTTCCATCAATCTTTATGCTAAAGGTGTCAATCGCGTTCTTCGCTTGGTAAATGCGACCACTATTGTCTAATTTAGGTTGATATGCAATTCATCATTTTGGCACCACCTCCTCGTTAAGTTTACGGCTGATTGCATAACTTCTATTGTTTTGTCATACTTGCCGCCTACTATTATAATTATGTCATCAGCACATCCAAATATTTTGTGTCCAGATTTGCTCAGATGCATTTGTTTGCCCCTCTTTTGCTGAGAGACCTTGCCATTGATTCATAGGCAGTGTTATCAAAAGCGCCTTCTATGTCCATAAAGACACCTAGTGCAATATCTTTTGATTTAATTGCTCTTTTATACAAACTGATGTAATGCTGTTATAGTTGATTTTCCTTTCTGGTAAGAAAATTGGTATATATGTAGAGGTGCATTCTGTAGTACCTTTATCCTAATATACACATCAACAAGTTTCTCCATCATTTTGAGCAGAAATGACAATAAGCCCATCGGTCAATATGACTTCACAATGTCTAAATGTTTTTCCCTTCCTTTGTGTATGAATACGACTCTTACTTTCCTCCAAAGTTGATGAATATAGCCGTATAGCAGACTGGCTGAAAATAGATTGACTAGTAGTGATAACAGGATGTCCACCTCGTGCTGAATGAGTGCAGGAAACACTCCGTCAAGACACGGAGCCTTGAAAGGTGTAAAAGTCTGTATGGCCCACTTTCAGGCATCACAATTGTTTTTGTAGAGAAGGTCCATTTTAATTTTTGCTCTTCTTTTTATGTGTTTTCTTTCATCTTCACCTCTCTTTGGTGCTATGCAGCCTGGAAAGTGTGTTGCCATCAAGGTTTCTAAGATTTTTTTAAAGATCGTTATTGTTGTTTCGTCACTCTTTTTGAGTGCACCAATGCTTTCATGTGATTCTCGTGAGAGAGCATTTTGTACTCTGCTAATCTCAGGTACTTTTTCAAGGTTTCTACAAAAAGTTGTCCATGAGCTCCTTTTAACTTTGCGAAGTTTTGTGTTGAATTCCGTAAAGGTATTTTGGTACTCTTCTCAGTATTTGCTTTCTTTCGCTCTGTTAAGGTTTTCTTTCTGAGTTTGGTTAGCTTCTTCTTCCACTAAGGAATTGTACTGTTAATTTTTCGGGAGCAGTTTTCTTCATAAACCTTTACTATGACCTTTATGGTAAGGACCGCTTTTTCCTTAAAATTGTTAATAGATCTTATATTGTATATAAAAGCCTTTACACCATCTTGTAGATTGTTTTTGTAGTTTTCATCAAAAACTCTCCACCCGCTGATTAAGTTCACTACTCTTCTAGTCACTAAGATTAGAGTTAATTAATGTAGACTTGTTGCATTTGTTAGCCATTACCATGTTAGTAGTAATAAGATATTCGTGAAAAAATTTACTCTGTTTGTTGGTGTCTGTGCTGCCCCAGATAATGTCGTGCGCTTTTGCGTGGCATCTTAAGATCAGCTGCTTGTTGTTGGTTTCGCAGTAGTTGATGAGGCGTTTTACTACATCTGATGGCACCTCGTACTCCTATCCAGAAAAATATGATGAGGTACATATCGCCTCTTTTTTCTCTCCAGGGACTCTACTATAATTGTGACCTTGCCGGAATCTGTAAATTTTGAGAAACATATTGCGTTAATACATTTGTTAACTAGAATCGCGGCCGTCTGGTTTTGGGCAGCCTTATCGTGAATTAAATTACAGTTTTTTGTGTTGAGTCTACAGATTCGGCTTTTGTTTAGCCACGGTTCTTGT
Organism: Aquatica leii; assembly: GCA_035610365.1. NCBI lineage: Eukaryota > Metazoa > Arthropoda > Insecta > Coleoptera > Lampyridae > Aquatica > Aquatica leii. The sequence continues at coordinate 16,918,876 of CM069438.1, forward strand.
ATTAAACTTACCAGTTGTGTGCCTAAGTAGAACCTTTGGCAAAGGAGAGTAGACGTCTTGGCATAATAGAGGCTCACCTGCACACATTTCTAAGACCTAATTCAGCGTCCATCATCTCTATTAAGTTTATGAGATTTTAGGATTTTAATCGCCGCCTCCTTGAAGCTAAAACTTAAGGTTTTTTCCTGAGCTTCTATTACTGCAGCCGACTTAGGGTCTATGGAGAGAATTAGAAGTGCCAATGTGCCCCTAATCTCTTTTCATATTACTCTCTATTTTCTCGTTTTGACCTTGGATCTTATGTCGGAACCTCATTTAGAAAATATTCTACGAAGACTCTTCCTTGGGGAATTTTGGACTTTTTTGTGGCCCACAGTTCAGCACCCTCTCACGGGCGGAGATCAGTTACCACCGTTTTAAGTCTCTAAACTATGGCCTCATTTTTACATTGGACCATTATGTATCTTACTTTGTAAACGGAACTGAGAAACTTAGGTTTAATCGTCTTATTCCGTTTTTCCTTCACAATGAATTGGATGCCGATCCAACCAAATTCATCGCTTTTGTCGTAAGTAGTTTCATTGGGAACTTTCTGGCCAAGACAGTTATTCTGGTGCCTTGCAGAGTGTTTTTATATAACTTCTTCTCATCTGACCCAGCTTCAGTCTTATTCTTTCTTAGCACTGAGAATTTTGCGATCGGAACATCTGACTTTTGTATACGTTTCTTGGTTCCTTCTTAATTGGGTTTTGATTTTTTTATCTCTCTTAGACTCTCACTCTAGAAGTGTGGTTTTTTGGCTGGAGCGTTATACTTCCTTGGCACTGAAAATTCTGCTATCAGAAGCTAAGCTAATCTTTTTGTTTTAGTTTTTTGTTTATCTTTTGGTTGCAGCCCTACTTAACTTGGTCTTTATTTGGCTTACAGTGAAGCAGTCAATATCCTTGACTGTATTTTCCATTCTTTTCTCAGGTTTTAAGGTAGAGCTTGCGTTTGCTTTCATTGCCCTTGGGGTTGAGTACTTCACGGCCTCCTTTACTGTTAACGGCATGACGTTTTTTATAGTTTTGAGCTTTTTGGGGAGCTTTCTCCTTCAGTTTTTTTTATTTTTCATCTGTTTTTTGTTCCTTCACCGTTGATTCCTAAGAATGCCGGATTCAGGAAATCGGTATAGTCAGTAAAAGACTAGTGCTGGGCGATACGGAATTTTGTGTATCGAATATCGATACGCAATTTGTATCGATACGTATCGATATATCGATACGTATCGGAGTATCGATACGTATCGGAGTATCGATACGTATCGGAGTATCGATACGTATCGGAATATCGATACGTATCAAAATATCGATACGTATCGAAATATCGATACGTATCGAAATATCGATACGTATCGAAATATCGATACGTATCGAAATATGGAAACGTATCGGTATATCGATACGTATCGAAATATCGATACGTATCGAAATATCGATATTTCGATATATCGATACGAGCTTGTAGTTTCGATACGCCCGACGTATCGATACGTATCGATATATCGATACAACGACCCGGGACTATAAAAGACGGTCGAGTCTACCAGATTCCGTTGGCAGATAAGGCTACTTGAAACCTAGTTTTGCCTAGTGATCGAAGTTTGCTTACTTAAGACTGATTTTCCACCGGTCATTCAACAATTGTCATATGCTGTTACAACTTGGTTTGGGTTTTTTTCTATAGCCCTCGTACAAAAATACAAGCATTTGTGAATCCTGTATGGGTTTTCTCCTCCAAGTAACTGCCTAAAACATGACTAGAACAGTTACCACAACCTCACGCACCGAGAAGAGTTACGGAGCCACATTACTGTAGCTTTATTCTCCACCACGATAACATTTTAAGAATCGCGTAGGAAGTGTTGCACAACTCGAGATTTGGTTTTGACTTTAGCACAATTTTTTTTTCTGGTTCAGCCTGTTCTAGAGAGCGATCGGAACACAATCAAGTTTTGTCGTCGGTCGCTCTAAGGCTATAGCTGCATCGCCAGTTATTCTACCGGCTTGCTAGCTATATGGAATAAGTCCTGTGCTCATTAATATAAGCAAAATATAATAATAAAACGTTCGTACATGTATTTAAAATATTGTATATAGTCCTGTGCTCAATGATAAAAGTAAAGTATAATAAAAAACTTGTACATGTATTTAAAATTGTTGTATATAGTTGTGTATGAGTCGATGGTACAAACATAGAGAAGAACACAAACATAAAGTTGATTACTTAATGGTCAGATTAAAATCTTTTATGTGGGATAGCGTACTTGGTAGTTTGATGCTCTTTAATACGGCATCTGAATCCCAGTCGTTGTTACTCTTGGCCCGCGGTAGTTCCGTTTCTCTCCAGCCTAAGGTAGTCTGCTTCTTTTATGCCCATTATTCTAACAATTGTTGAGTTTATGCTTTCCCATTTTTGCTTGCAACTCAGCATCTGTGGAATTAGGAGTTCCGGTGTCATGTCTGGCATGTGGTACCTTAGGCTGGTCCACTGTGGGCAGATAAACACCGTGTGTTCCACATCGTCCACCTCCCTACAGTAAATGCAAAATGGATCGTTTTTCTTTCGAATACCATGCAGGTAGTTAGCAAAGCAGCCGTGCCCTGTCAACGCTTGCGATAGGTAGCAATTTAATTCCCCGAGGTTTCTCTCTAGCCACGGAACAATGTTGGGAATCAGGCGCCGGGTCCATTTGCTCTTTAGGCCAGTTGCCATCTTGCCTGCCAGTGTTGGAGCGTTTCCCTTCTAGCTTCTTTTCTGGTACCGAGGCCTTCCCTCAGTCTGCGTCTTTCTTTAGCTAGGAAGTCCCATGGGATAGTACCGGTAAGTAATTGTGCTGCTTCCGTGGCGATAGTTTTATAACACATAATAATTTTAATGCAAACTCTTTACTGCATTTTTTGGATTATACCCCGGTATTTTCCTATCTCCATGGTGCTGGCCCATATGGGCGCTGCATATAGGATAGGCCTTCCCTCAGTCTGCGTCTTTCTTTAGCTAGGAAGTCCCATGGGATAGTACCGGTAAGTAATTGTGCTGCTTCCGTGGCGATAGTTTTATAACACATAATAATTTTAATGCAAACTCTTTACTGCATTTTATGGATTATACCCCGGTATTTTCCTATCTCCATGGTGCTGGCCCATATGGGCGCTGCATATAGGATGCTTGATGTTACAACCAATTATACGAGACGCCGCTTTGACATACTCGGTCCGTCTACGTTTGGCATGATGATAGATATAGCCGCTGCCGTTTTGGCAGCTTTGATGGCTGCCATCTTTACATGGTGTCCGTAGTTTAAGTACTTGTTTAGGTAAAAGCCAAGGTAGCGGACGTGGTTTTGTAGCACGACAGACTGATTGTGGGCGGTAAAAGTGATGGGGCTCACATGGCGTCTGCTTGAGAATACTATTGCTTCCGTCTTGTTTGGCGACAGTTATACCTCGTGGTCTGAGAGCAATCTGTCGATCCGAGCTATCGCCGTGTTAGTTGTTATCGTGAGCTCGTCTTCGGATCTTGCACTGGACATGAGTACGACATCATCCGCAAAGGCGATGATTTGCGCCGAAGAACCCAAGTCCAGCCTCAATAGGGCATCAAACGTGGTGTTCCATAGGCTAGGCCCTAGTATTGACCCTTGCGGGAGCCCGCAGGTCACCTGGACAGATTCTACGCCATCAGGCCCTTGTATCATTAGAATCCTGTTTTCCAGGTAGCTTTCTATAATTTTCACAAGATATGTATCTACCTTCTTGCTGTTAAGGGCTTCTATAATATTTGGCCACGCTAGTGAATTGAACGCATTTTTAACATCTAGCGTGGTCAGGGCGCATAGTCTTCTTGTTCTCCAGGTGCCTGCTTGGGTCGTTTTGGCCCATCGGTCAACTTTTTCTAAGGCATCCATAATGGACTTGCCTCGCATAAAGCCAAATTGGTGCTCAGATAGCCCCCCTGACGCATCGATGCTAGATCTTAGTCTCTCAAGTATAAGATGCTGGAACATCTTGGCAAATGTGTTAAATAGACATAGGGGTCTGTATAAGATAGCCTCATTAGATGTCCTTTTCCTTTTGTCAAGTAGGACGAGCCAGGTCTTTTTCCATATGTCCGGGAATGTTTCTGTTTGCAATAAGTGATTCATTAGTTGGGCAATTGGTGCAAAGCTGTTAATAGCGATCTCCGCACAGAGCTTCTGCCGGAATGCCCTCTGGGCCAGGGGCCCTTCTGTTATTTAAGTTCTTGGCCGCGGCAATTATTTCCTCATCTGTGAATGGGAATGTGGGGTATGCGATCGGAGACTTGGAGGTATTCCTTGAAGGTTTCTCTGGGAATAACTTTTTAACTATTGTGTGCAGTTGCTGCTGGTTGGGTTGAGCACCGGGATGTGTTTTACTCAACCTTTTCGTTGCTATCCTATACCCCTTACCCCAAGGGTCACGGTCTACGCTTTTGCAAAGCTCCAGCCATGCCGTTCGCTTGGCGGCATACATGCCTCCGCAGAGTTCCTTCCTACACTACTTCTAGTGATGGTTTTCTGTGGTTAATCGGCCGTTGGTTTTCTTATTGGCTCTTGCCGATGATCTTTTGGCGCGCTGGCATTCCCTTTTAAGATTTGCTAGGTCGTCGTTCCACCAGTAGATCCCAGTTGCATTGTGCTTGTTTTCCTTGCGTCGGGGCATGCTGGCATCGCAGCATTGGATCATTATGTCTGTCAAGGATTTCGATGTTACTTCTTTGCATAAGTGTATGAGACAGTCGAAAGTGTTCCTGAGTTTCTCTTTGTTCAGTCTATTAATATTCCATGATGGGAGGAAGTGGCAGTGGTTATGGAGAGGCGTATCTGCGGCTATTTCATAAGTGATGTAATTGTGGTCGCTTAGCGACTCGTCATGCATCACCTTCCATTCCTTGATCTTGGAGGCTACCCTGGCACTCGCGCACGTAACATCGATTATAGAAGTGGACCCGCGTGAAGAGAAGGTGGAGGTATTGCCAACATTTATCACGCACATGTCCTGTGACTCTAGCCACTCCATTGAGTTCGGCTTCTTTCGTCCTCTCTGTGTTCTTCCCACCCGGGTGATTTAGCATTGAAGCCACCAGATACTATGGCGGGTTTGTTGTGTGTTTTAAGTGAGCACTTGATGTCCTCAAGGAGTTCGAGGAAGTCGTCGAGAGTGTCGTTTGACGAAATGTAACACGAGTTGTTAATCTCCACTGCGACTGTCCCCCTCATTGTCTCGTATCTTTGTATGATCATTGATCCATTCAAAATGGCGATGGCCGATAAGCCCTCAGGGTCCATTAGCCAGTTGTCAGCCCTGGATTTATTTATGCTGGGCTCAGAGATCATGATTAGGTCCACATTGTTAGCTCTGGTTGTCGCCAGTAGCAGATCGTTCGCCGCTTTTCTTCTGCCTATGTTGATTTGGATAATACGTAACTTATTGTCCATGATTTATGAAGTAATCAAGTCTGTTCCTTCTGCAGCGGATTGTCCCGGTTCGGTCTTATCGGTATTCTTGCCCTTTTTGCTGAATCTATGGCAGGCCGACGTCCACAGTGTATGGTCTTGCACTTTGCACAGGGAGCATCCTTTGCTGTCTTTACACTCCTTTTTGCTGTGGCCCTCTTTACCACAGTTGTAACAGCAGTGCCTTCTGTTAGTTCCCCGACAGTTATTGACTGTATCACCGGCACAAATTGTCAAATCGTTTGGTAACGTTAAGATTGACATTCCGGTCACGTTTTGTCTAGTAAATTACCGTATACACAGTTCGACAATATAGACTCTAACATTAAGTTTTGCGGTACTTTGGCCGTGGTTTCGTGTTCTACGTTTCTGGAGCACCACGTCTTATCTATCCATCCGACATGGTACCTACCCCGACTTCTATCTGTGTATGATAATTTACAGCTAGAAAACATCTAATTTTATTTTTTTAGAACACCCCAACTTAAAATTATTCATAACACAAGGAGGTTTACAATCTATAGACGAAGCAATTTACGATTACGTGCCAATGCTAATAATGCCCTTCTTTGGCGACCAACGTTTCAACGCTTACAGAATAGTTGCAAAAGGGTGCGCGTTGGTAATAGATTACGAAACAATGACCAAGGATGAATTTAAAACAGCAATTGTAGAATTAATCGACAATCCTAAGTGAGTATAAAACATGAAAAAATATTGTAACGTAATTAACTGAGTTTAGGTACAAAAATCGAATGATGGAATTGGCGAAATTGGCTCAGGATCAACCGATGACTGGGATAGAAAAGGCCGTGTGGTGGATTGAATACGTAATAAGGCACAAAGGAACTGCGCATTTAAGAAGTCCGTATTTGGACATGCCTGCATATCAGTATTACTACTTGGACATGATTGCAGTATTTGGTTTAGCATTTTTCATTTTGTTTGGTGTTTTTGTTGCTATAGTAAAATTGTTATTAAAAGTATTGTCGTTACTATTTCGTAGAAAAACAAAAGCAAAAGCTGAGTAACTGACTGATGTCAACACAATAAAACCATAAAGTATTTTTAACATTTTTTTTTATTTAACATGCTGAGTATGTATTAATTTAGAATTTTTCCACTCGGTTTTCTTCACTGGTCAGCGCACTGCAAGGCGAGCCGATCATTGTTAGTGCACTGTCGCGTTTGAATAGTCTTGACACGCCTCTGCGAGAGTGTACAGCTGGCATTTATATATCTTACTAGACAAAACACTACGGGGTGATCTGTTCATTGTTAGTGCAGTTTCGCATTTGGGTAGTCTCAGCACTCATCGACAAGAATATACACCTCGCATAAGATTTTGATCAAAACAAAACTGTTATGTAGTTTTTACGTTTAACTTAAAGGTAAGCGACTAGCTCAATCCAATTTGGTGAGAGGATCGCAGATCTTGATGTGCCAACGATAACATAATTAAAACAACGACAAAACGGTCAAAAACAGTTACTGGCAGATACCGTTTAAATCTGTGGAACACTGAAAGAGAACAATTGACAAAAACGCAGGTTATAACATTAAATGTAAGTATTTGTTCTTAACAACAAAAGAAAGAGGTTAAAAAAGAAGCGAGGCAACGTTACATCTATACTAACAATTAAGAGTTTGTCGATAAATGTCACAGTCAATACCGTTGATGCAAGCTCCGGAGGGTAAGCACTTCGTACATAAAATCGCACTTAGAATAAATTCAATCCGTAATTGTACAAACAAATTTGCGTTTGTATGTCGTGATTACATCTATACTTACGTTACACCTATTTTGTTTTTAACAAATACACAAATTAGTAGTAAAAAAAATGTACTCACGATTACCCAGTCATGCTAATAGCTATCGGCATACGTAAATCCTTAAATAGTTAAAAATGTAAGAAAAAAAATTAGATAATAGATGGTATCACAGATACGTTCTTTGTAAGTAAAACAATAAATCCTAACTGAATGCGTTAAGCTTCTGAGTAATTTTTACTATTTCTAACGCAGGTGTGTCTCTAACTTTAGTAGACCATCACACGAAATACGTCAACGACTTGATCCCAGAATGTTTTGAGAAATTGGTGTTAGTAACCAACCTTCTCTTTGGTACGTGCTCCAAATTTTCGATTCTAGCGAAACGTATTTAATTTACATGTATCATTCCAAAAAGACAAATACGTAGCGGTTGCTATATATAATTACGGAAAACTCAAGTTTTGCCACAAAATAAAAAGTAATTCTTACCCCAAAATAACCCTCACCATTTAAAATGCTGATAAAGGCAAATATTTAGAAATAAAGGCTTTGCTAGACGCGCGCGTTAGATTTTGATGTACAATGTTTCTTACATTGACCCGAAATGTCATTCTCTCTTTTTAATAATTCTATACGTCAAGAAAAATCCAACAAAAATGACATCTGACGTTCTGATTGTAGCAATAGGGCGTTTATGGACAAGATGCATACAATACGCAACCTATATCAGAATTCTTTTAACATATCAGAATACAAAAATGTTTTTCATAAAAAACCATGTATCGCAATGAATTGACGAAGGAACCGACGGCAAAACGATCGACGACAAAACAGGCTACGGCAACACGGTCGACGTCGAAACACCGACCACAAATCGACGATTGCAAAGGCTCCATTCTCAGTAAACTCTGGTTTCTTTTCAATTAGCAAATAAATCTTTCACCTTTAGCCAAAGCTTATGTAATTGATATTTTTTAAATTGTGAGCAAACTGCGATTTCTGGTATATTTATTTATTTATTAATTTATTTATTATACTGCGATTTTCTATTGTTGTGAATTTCTTACCACGGAGAGATTTAGAACTCTACCTCCTCAAGGTTCAAGGCGGGCAATGAAGCTCAGGTAATAATCTTCTGTTGCGCTACTAAAAGGGTTAAGTCGACATTAATTCCTGGGGGTTATCCTAAAAAGTCGCGTTGTCGTTTCTTTAAACGTCGTCGTGAAGATGACAACGATGATGCAAATTCTGACATTTTGCAACTAACTACTCTGGAAGACTTTGGCTAAAAGAATGTCTACAACATTCGGAAATATCTGATGCTCTTCGTACAAACGGCCCTTCGGTTCATAACTGACAAGTTGTCAGCTCCTGGCTAGCAGATCACAACTAGTGTTGTTCTGTATGTTTAAGTAGCTTGGTCGTTCCCTGGTAACAGCAAACAAACCGAGCACATACGGATCGATTGTAATAAGAGAAGAAGGCAAATCCTATGCAGACCTCCTCAAAGATGTCAAGAAATCGCTCTATAATAAAACGGAAGCAGAGGCGCTTAAAGCGGTCAAGAAGACAAGAGAGGGTAATCTCCTCCTAATCACGGAAGATATAACCAAAGCCCGATCCATAGACGGAATCTTAGCGAAAGAAATGACCAAAGTTGACACCAATGTAACAGCGACGAGCAGAAACAAAATAGTCTTACACATTAAGGACATCGACGAAGTGGCCACATTAGAAGAAGTGGATGCAGCCATACGCCAAAAAACCAACAAGCCAGACACGAGCTCGCTCAGAATAAACAAGCTTAGACCGAGTGCTAATGGAAAACAAATAGTAACGGTTGTGACGGATCAGACAACAAGAAGATTCCTATTAGGGCTGAAAGAATAAGAATTGGTATAACTCCCTGCAGGATCGCCGAAAGAAAGGCAAATGATAAATGCTCAAGATGCTGAGAAACCGGTCAAACAGTCAATAACTGTCGGGGAACCAACAGAAGGCACCGCTGTTACAACTGTGGTAAAAAGGGCCACAGCAAAAGGGAGTGTAAAGACAGCAAACGATGTCCCCTGTGCAAAGTGCAAGACCATACACTGTGGACGTCGGCCTGCCCTAGATTCAGCAGAAAGGGCAAGAATGACGATAAGACCGAACCGGGACAATCCGCTGCAGAAGGTACAGACCTGATTACTTTATAAATCATAGACAATAAGTTACGTATTATCCAAATCAACCTAGGCAGAAGAAATGCGGCACACGATCTGCTACTAGCGACCGACAGAGCTAACAATGTGGATCTAATGATGATCTCTGAGCCCAACATAAATAAATCCAGGGCTGAAAACTGGCTAATGGACCTTGAGGGCTTATCGGCCATCACCATTCTGAATGGATCAATGATCATACAAAGATGCGAGACAATCAGGGGGGCAGTTGCAGTGGAAATTAACAACTCGTGGCTGTACTCGTGTTACATTTCGCCAAACGACACCCTCGTCAACTTCCTCGAACTCCTCGAGGACATCAAGTGCTTAGTTAAAACACACAACAAACCCGCCATAGTATCCGGTGACTTCAATGCTAAATCACCCGGGTGGGAAAAACACAGAGAGCACGAAAGAGGCCAAACTTTAATGGAGTGGCTAGAGTCACAGGACATGTGCGTGATAAATGTTGGCAATACCCCCACCTTCTTCTCACGCGGGTCCACTTCTATAAGCGATGTTACGTGCGCGAGTGCCAGGGTAGCCTCCAAGATCAAGGGATGGAGGGTGATGCATGACGAGTTGCTAACAGACCACAATTACATTAATTATCAAATAGCCGCAGATATGCCTCTCGGTAACCACCGCCACTTCCTTCCATCATGGAATATTATTAGAGTGAACAAAAAGAAACTCAGAAACACCTTCGACCGTCTCATACACCTATGCAAAGAAGTAACACCAGTAACCTTGACAGACATAATCATCCAATGCTGCAATGCCAGCATGCCCCGACGCAAAGAAAACAATCACAATGCAACTGGGATCTACTGGTGGAACGACGACTTAAGAAATCTTAAAAAGGAATGCCAGCGCGCCAGAAGATGATCGGCGAAAGCCAATAAGAAAACCAACGGCCGATTAACCACAGAAAACCACTACTACAAGGAGTGTAGGAAGGAACTCCACAGAGTCATATATGCCGCCAAGCGAACGGCATGACTGGAGCTCTGCAAAACCTTCAAGAAATACCTCCAAGTCTCCGGCAGAAGCTCTGGCGGAGATCGTTATTAACAGCCTTGCATCAATTGCCTAACTAATAAATTTCCTACTGCAAACATAAACATTCCCGAACATATGGAAAAAGGCCAGGCTCGTCCTACTTGACAAAGGAAAAAGAACCTCTAATGAGGCTATCTCCTACAGACCCCTATGTCTATTAAACACATTTGCCAAGATGTTCGAGCATCTTATACTTGAGAGACTAAAATCCAGCATCGATGCGCCAGGGAGGCTATTTGAGCACCAATATGGCTTCATGCGAGGCAAGTCCACCATGGATGCTTTAGAAAGGGTTGACCGATAGGCCAGAACGACCCGAGCGGGCACTTGGAGAACAAAAAGACTATGCGCTCTGACCACGCTAGATGTTAAAAATGCGTTCAATTCACTAGCGTGGCTAATCATTATAGAAGCCCTTAAGAGCAAGAAGGTAGATACATATCTTGTGAACATTATAGAGAACTACCTGGAAAACAGGATTCTAATGATACAAGGGCGTGATGGCGTAGAATCTGCCCAGATGACTTCCGGGTCCCGCAAGGGTGAATACTAACGCTTACCCTTTGGAACATCACGTTTGATGCCCTATTGAGGTTGGACTTGGGTTTATCGACGCAAATCATCGCCTTTGCGGATGATGTCGCACTCATGTCCAGTGCAAGATCTGAAGACGAGCTCACGATAACAGCTAACACGGCGATAGCTCGGATCGACAGATGGCTCTCAGACCACGAGCTAGAACTGTCGCCAAACAAGGCGGAAGCATTAGTCTTCTCAGGCAGACGCCGTGTGGACCCTATCACTTTTACCGTCCACAATTAGTCTGTCGTGCCACAAAACCACGTCCGTTACCTTGGTGTCTACTTAGACAAGTACTTAAACTACGGACACCATGTAAAGATGGCAGCCAAAGCTGCCAAAACGGCGGCGGCTATATTTATTATCATGCCAAACGTAGACAAACCGAGTATGTCGAAGCGGCGTCTCGTATCATCGGTTGTAACATCAAGCATACTATATGCAGCACCCATATGGGCCGGGGCCATGGAGATAGGAAAAAATGAAAAATGCAGAGAAGAGTTTGCATTAAAATCATTATGTGTTATAGAACTATCGCCACGCAAGCAACACAATTACTTGCCGGTACTATCCCAAGGGACCTCCTAGCTAATGAAAGACGTAGACTGAGGGAAGGCCTCAGTACCAAAAAGAAGCTAGAAGGGTAACGTTCCAACACTGGCAGGCAAAATGGCAAAGTGGCCGAAAGAGCAAAGGGACCCGGAGCTTAATTTCCAACATTGTTCCGTGGCTATAGAGAAACCACGGGGAATTAAATTATTACCTATCACAAGCGTTGACAGAGCACGGCTGCTTTGCCGACTACCTGCACGGTGTTCGAAAGAAAAGAGACCCATTCTGCATTTACTGTAGGGAGGTGGACGATGGGGAACACACGGTGTTTACTTGCCCACAGTGGACCAGCCTAAGGTACGACATGCCAGACATGACACCGGAACTTCTAATCCCACAGATGCTGAGTTGCAGGCAAAAATGGAAAAGCATAAACTCAACAATTGTTAGAATAATGGTCATGAAAGAAGCAGACTACCTTAGGCTGGAGAGAAACGAAACTACCGCGGGCCAAGAGTAACAACGACTGGGATTCAGTTGCCGTATTAAAGAGCATCAAAATACCAAGTACGCTATCCCACATAAAAGATTTTAATCGGAACATTAAGTAATCAACTTTATGTTTGTGTTCTTCTCTATGTTTGTACCATCGACTCATACACAACTATATACAACAATTTTAAATACATGTACAAACTTTTTATTATACTTTACTTTTATCATTGAGCACAGGACTATATACAATATTTTAAACACATGTACAAGCGTTTTATATTGAAACGTTCAAGAAGTTATTTGCAAAGGCAAGAGCCTTCTAGAAGCTGTTATCCATCTTCTAGAAGATATACTGAAAAATAGGGAACACTCCAGAAGGATTTCCTTATGTGTATATATACCGACGGAACAATTTGTAGGTCAGTTATTGCTGGAACGATTGCCAAAATCCTTTTTCTACCTGTAATAGCGAAGGCTTCCACGGCCGGAATCTATACTAATATTAGAATGTCTTCCGGGTTTGGACCGTGTCATAGTTGCAACCGAAGCTGCCAACGTTTCGCCCACTTTCGTAAGGGGCTTCATCAGGGCGTGAGATAAATCGCAAAACTCAAACAAGCAATCGAAATCTAACTAAGAACTTCTCAAAAGTTAGGTTATCCACTTGTAAAACAAGCCATAACCTAAACTATGAAAAGGTAAGAAAGAAAACGATAACCTGAAAAAGCAAACGAAAATCTAACAAAGAACCACTACCGAGTTAGGTAATCAACTTGTGAACCAAGCCAGATTCTAAACTTCGTAGAAGTGATTTAAGAAGAAATAGTCTCCGTATTTAAAGGAAAAGGATCGTCACGGATGATTAAGCTCGACCCTGATTGGGTTACGGTTGCTAGAGGGCTTGTTTTTGATAAATGACTAATAACCGGGAACCAAAGAGGGGATAGCTCGAAACCATGATTACGATTGAAGTTATTGGGGTGTTTGATGATTTCTATGCTTTCTCGGAATTTCCTGTTGAAAAAGAATGGAGATTTGGCAATCAACGAAACATTATCAAAATCTATCTTGTGACCTGTAGTAAAATGATGTTCAGCGACCGCAGACTTGGAAGTATACCTTTTTCTTATACAACGATCATGTTCTGAAATGCGAGTAATGACGGAACGACCGGTTTCACCAATGTAGACTAAACCACAAGAACAGGGAATTTGGTATACACCTTGAGTTGAAAGTGTAGGAAATTTGTCTTTGGGAGAAGGAAGAATCTGAGAGATTTTGCCTGTCGAGTTGAATATGGGTTTAATACCATTCTTACAAAGGAGTTTCCCTATTTGATCTGTAACCTTGTGAATGTAGGGTAAAAAAGCCAATTTCGGGTTGGATTCGGGAGTAGAAATGTTCTTAGGTAATCGAGTACGTGGATGTAAACGACGATTAATAACTCTATGAATATCACGCTTTACATAACCGTTATTCACTAAGGTTCTAGTAAGATGACGGAGTTCTGAGTCTAGATTCTCAGGTTGACAAATAGAAAAGGCACGATGGACCAAAGATTCAATAACAGAACGTTTCTGTGCAGGATGATGATGAGACGAAGCATGAAGGTATCTGTCCGTATGGGTGGGTTTGCGATAAACAGAATGGCCTAGAAGTCCGTCGGGCTTACGAGTCACAAGAACGTCAAGAAATGGACTCAAGGTGTATACCAAATTCCCTGTTCTTGTGGTTTAGTCTACATTGGTGAAACCGGTCGTTCCGTCATTACTCGCATTTCAGAACATGATCGTTGTATAAGAAAAAGGTATACTTCCAAGTCTGCGGTCGCTGAACATAATTTTACTACAGGTCACAAGATAGATTTTGATAATGTTTCGTTGATTGCCAAATCTCCATTCTTTTTCAACAGGAAATTCCGAGAAAGCATAGAAATCATCAAACACCCCAATAACTTCAATCGTGATCATGGTTTCGAGCTATCCCCTCTTTGGTTCCCGGTTATTAGTCATTTATCAAAAACACGCCCCCTAGCAACCGTAACCCAATCAGGGTCGAGCTCAACCATCCGTGAGGATCCTTTTCTTTTAAATACGGAGACTATTTCTTCTTAAATCATTTCTACGGAGTTTAGAATCTGGCTTGTTTCACAAGTTGATTACCTAACTCGGTAGTGGTTTTTTGTTAGATTTTCGTTTGCTTTTTCAGGTTATCGTTTTCTTTCTTACCTTTTCATAGTTTAGGTTATGGCTTGTTTTACAAGTGGATAACCTAACTTTTGAGAAGTTCTTAGTTAAATTTCGATTGCTTGTTTGAGTTTTGCGATTTATCTCACGCCCTGATGAAGCCCCTTACGAAAGTGGGCGAAACGTTGGCAGCTTCGGTTGCAACTATGACACGGTCCAAACCCGGAAGACATTCTAATATTAGTACTTTTTCTACCTACTTGGTTTTATGTCTTAGAAGCGATGATAAAGCAAGTGCCTCGTTGAACCGCGTGCTCTCAAAGCACGTTCCAATACCTAGCCCATCCGACTAAGTCTAACTAGACGTTCCTTTAAAAATGAAACATTTCCTACTCTTACTTATCCTTTTGTGGCGAACTTGTACCAAACAAGTTCGGGTGGTACGGTGGGTCCACATCCTCCTCCTCTTCTTTAGTCTTACTGCTCCGCTTACTCAGACGATATTATCATCGTAAGGCCTACCTTTGATGAGCATATTAGCGTACTAGGCAAAATGTTAAAAAGTTTATTCACTGCTGAATTTACCTTACGTCGGAAAAAATATAATTTTTGTTTACCAGAAGAATGGTTTGTTGGTAGACCCGGATAAGATAATAACGATACGGAATATCCCTACTCTTTAAACGTCATTTTTCGGGCGTGAACACGTTGTTTTGGAGATTTGTTTCTGTTCATCTTCTTCTGATGTTCTTATTTCGGAACCTAAAGTTACTGGTTTAGTGTCTCATATTGAAGCTATACGTACGTATATTAAGAAACAACTTTCCAAAGCGTACACTAAAAAGCAAGACAGATATAATCTTCGCAATCGAAATGTGCGATATACAGCGTGAGATTCAGTATTTTAGTAAATTTTCTTGGACGTATGAGTTAGTCACCACTACCGAACAATTGGTGGGTATTTGGCATGCTAAGAATCCCTTAACCAGATTAAGATTCTTCGAACTCTAATTCAAATTAGATTCCACACCAGGTAAACCGTCCGTCTGTCAACGTGTCGTTATTATATCCTCGTCGGAGTAAACGACTTAAGCTACGTTCTAGATCATATGTGGCAATGTTTTTGATTTGGGTTACTTTCTTTTGATTCTTTTAGTTGATACGATGAAGTGTTTGGTAAATATGTCAGTCTTTGTTATCACCTACTGCGAACAAGTGAATTCATTCAGTTTTGTGTGTAGTCACTCTAGTCGTCGCAAATGATAGTAATTTCCAAAAAGATGCCGCTAGCTAGTGGCGTTCTTCAAAAGAAAATTAAATTGTAAGTATTATGCTTCCTATTTTAATTCTTTGTATTTTAGTGGTCAGTCGATTGCACGAACGACTGAACGTACATAGTAGGTTGTCTTCTCCTCTCTATGAACTTTTGTCTGTGATAAAATAAATATACTCGCTGTAACAACTTCTGTCTTGTCATTTGTTCTATTACAGTTTTGGAAGGATTTAAACAGTGTCTCTTAATCTTTTATCGTTTTGGCACCTTTATAACTTATTTTATAATTTAGCACTACAAAGCTTATGACCCAATTTCCTAATCCAACTGAGTAAGTCACTGCCTTTTTAAGTCAAGAGATAAGTATCGTAATAGCTCTTCGGACACTGATTTGAATGAGACTCCACATCAGGTAAACCGTCGGTTGAACAACGTATCGCTATTATATCCTCGTCGGCGTAAACGACGTAAACTACTTTGTTTTTGATTTGGGTTACTTTCTTTTGATTCTTTTAGCTTATACGATTAACTGTTTGGCAAATATAATGTCCGTCTTTGATATTACCTATTGTGGACAAGTGAATTCATAGCGAAGAATTAGGTTTTTTTGAGTGTAGTCACTTTAGCCATTGTCTCGAGGTATCGTAACTTATCGGATTTTTGTCTAATTTAACCAGATTCATCATTTGTTTCTGAATTTAGTATATTTAGAGCTTTGAGTTCATTCGCCTAAAAAAGGTTACCCGTCGTGAATTATTCTTATTTTGTTTTGGTTTTGGACGACTAATCAGCATTATATCTCTACTCAAGTCTCTCCACTATAGAATGGCGTTACGGTTTTTTTGTTGTTTTTTTCCTGCATTTTGAGCGGTTGGTCGGGCAGTAGAATAGGTCACTCGGGTTCAGTTATCTGAGTGTTTGTCAAGCCGTAAAAAAAAGTATTCTCTGTCTCCTTCTGTTCCCTTATTTTTTTTCTATTTTTTTTAAATTTGTCACCATGAGTAGGAAGACCTCCTGTTCTGAGAATCTGACGGTTACGTGTTTGGAAAGGTTGATTGTTTTTGAGCCGGTAGTCTCAAACTCTGAACCTTCTAGGAGCCGTACGGCAAACTTGATTTAGCTTGGCGGGGGTGACCAATTCTTCAAGTAATTGCTGGCTGTAATCTTTTTATTTTGGATTTTAGAGCAAAAACTTGGAATGCTTCTGTTCCTTTATCTACTACTCTGGTTTATGTATGCGAATAAATCTTACACCTTTAGCTAAAGCTTAGGTAACTGATTTTCTAAATTGTGAGCAACTGCGATTCCTGGTATTAAGGCCAGGCGATTTTATTAATTTGTTAATTATTATATATACTTTGATTTTTTATAGTGTAAATTCCTCTACACGGAAAGCTTTAGGACCCTACCTCCACGTGGTTAAAGGTGGGCAACGAAGCTCAGGTTATAAGTTCTATACGGCAATAATATCTTGTTGCACAGCCAAAGAATTACGTCGACACTAGTTACTCACCGTAATTCTAAGAAGTCGCGCGCACTTTCTCCCGTTCGCTCAGCCTCCGCCATAGAAGTTGAGTCTGTCATTGTCAAGCGTCGTCGCGACGTCGAGTCCGACGACAAATCCGATAACTCCCAACTGGCCACACTCAAAAAATCCTTCGAAGCAAAGGTCCTAACTATGTCTAAGCTGATTTCTACCTCCAAAGAATATGTTGCCAGACGATGGATGTACTGTCCCGCATCCAAGCTATCTTCCGTAGATCCATTTTTTGCCAAAAGAATGTCGCAGCAACATTTAGATATTTCTGACGCTCTTAGGGGCGTACAAACTGATTTGAAGACGGCAACTGACAAGTTGTCGTCACCAGCCATCCAACAAGTAGTGACGAAAATGGGACGAAACTCCGTTCGCTTGGAGTTCGAAAAAACCGACCTTTCCAAAGTCGCAGCGGATATCCTCGACAAAGCCAGCCTTGTCATCAGACCGCAAGACAAAATCTTTTCTAAGATCTTTATCACGGACGTTTTTACCAACCTCTCCCCCGAGCAGATAAAAAAAAATGATAGATCCAGTTGCAATGGAATAATAGAACTAACTCCAGAAGTAAGAAAGTATCTCATGACTAGTCGTGTTTACGTTGCATGGAAATCATGCAGGGTCACAAAACCTTGCATGTGCAAACTGTGTCAGATATGGCTATAAAGGCGAGGTGTTAACACAAGGCGTCTTCCAATAACTACCCGGCGTACCTAAAGAGACTTGACTTCCTAACACCGATTATGAACAGTGAGGACGCTCTTCTGACTCTTGGGATTGCGCAAGTAAATCTTCAGTGTTGTGCTGCAAGCTTGGAAGTCATGGGCATCTCCTCTGACAACGAAATCACATTTTACTGACCCAAGAGCCCTATGTGTACCGTTCTGGTTCAGGGTATAGTAACGCTGGGGCGGCTTTGCCATTCAACAAGATTACCGCATCCACTTCTATGTGGTATTTCTCGTCTATTGTTTTCAATAGCGCAAAGCCCGTCGGAGTAGTTACTCTCAGTCATCTAACTAATGACTGCACTGCCGTATCCATGATTACAGTTGGTAACACCTCCCTGGGTGTCGTTGGCGAATATTGACCACCAAGCGAGGATGTTCGCATTCATCTACAACATCTAGACAGAGTTTTTGACGAACTAAGGGGCGTCCCATATATTGCAGGTGACTTTAATTCTAAATCGTCACTTTGACACTCATTGCTTACTAACGAACGAAGCAGAAGCGTAGAGAACCTCGTGTGTGAACGTGATTTATGTGTTGTAAATGAGCCCAACCAACCTTTCACCTTTACTAGCCACCAAGGTTCTTCAAACATTGATGTCACTCTAGCAACGCAAGTTTTAACAAGGAAAATTTCTAACTGGAAAGTAATCCAGGAGGTGGTTGAAATGACCACGGACTTATACGTTTTGATTTAACCGTCGAAAATCGTTGACCGGTTTCAATCCATAAGCGTATCCTAGATGTAAAACACATAGACCATGTCAAGCTGAACAAAGAGGTCAGCGCCCTTCTTCCTACTTATCTTCCACGTGGAGCTAAGTGCTATGATCCTAATTCTATAAACGTCTCCAGTGATAAGTTGACCTCCTCGAGTCTAACCGAAATAGCTTAAACCGAGTTTGCTCGAATTTTAGAGCTGGTGTACCGTGGTGGAGTCTAAAGCTAAATAAGTTAAAGTGCTAAAATCTCAATGGCTAAATTCGTATAAAGCCGCGTTTCACCGGTACAAACTGGCAGTAAAGAATGCAAAATTCAGCTCATGGCAAAGGTTTGTTGAGAAAAGTTTAACAGCGAGTCCGTGGGGATTAGTTTATAGATATTTGTCACAAAAGTTTCTGGCTATCCAACCATGTTCTAACGTCCGTGACGGTGACATATACAATCTTACAGAGCAAGACAGAATTAAGTCTATTGTTAGTTTTTGTTCCCAGACGACAATCCTTACCAATCCCGAATTACATTCCGATCTTTTGCAAATACTGAATTTCGGCTAGACTGGGTGGTTACAAAAGAGAACATGGCGTCAGAGCCGACGGAGTACACTGTAACGTTCTAAGAACAGTCGTACAAGATTTCGTCTCTTCTACGTTCATTGGCCGATTTAATTCTTGTGCTCAATGCGGGTATTTTCCAAACAGTTAAAAAACTGGTAAGCTAATCACGATTCTCAAACCTGGTAAGAGAGATATCGCCAGCTCTAATTCGTATCGTCCGATAACGCTACTTTTAGAACTAGGTAAAATTTTTCGAACGTGTATTGTTAAAGAAATAGTGGGTCCATTTCCTCCTCCTCCTCCTTTAGCTACTTTCAAGGTGGGAAGATTTCCTGAATGTTGTTTGTTCTAGTCTTAGATCAAATTCTTTCTTAAGTGAGAGAAAGACTATTGTGGTCAAGCGAGTATTGGTTGCGGTGACTGGATTAACGTTGGAAAACTCAACGTTGTGCTATTCTATTTTATCGCGAAAGCTTGTAGTGTGTTTAAGGCTTCAACGCTACACAATTGTGCGGCACTTCAACGAGAAAACCTTAGAGGATTCCTGGCGTAAATTTCTAGTATCTTGGGTTTGAATGTGGTTCCTTTCGTGTTTCCCTATAGTATCCTTGTTCTGTTCTTGATGGGTTTCTTGGCCTTTATATTCAGGTTGAGATTTGTATCTATGAGCTGGGGTTTTATGAGATTTTAGAGCGTTGTTCTTGTCCGTGATCTAAGCTTTTTTCTTTACTAAACTACTTTTTTTCTTGATTTATTTAGGATTATCATTTAGTGTCCATGGGGCTGCGTTGCTTTCTTACTTCTTATTTAAAATCGGCTTTTAACAAGTATCTTTTCTCATACTTTAGTTTGAGTTTTTGGTATGGTTCTTTGCAGTATCATTCTTCTTTATGCGACTTTTGAACGACATTTGGCTAGTGATACTTAAATAACATCTTTTATTTACGTTTCTTCTTGGGTTGAGTGTTATTGTATTTGGGGTTGAATTAAGATTTTAGGTTTTTATCCTTAGCGTATGCCTAAATTTCTGTTCTTCATTTTAACTACTGTCCACTTTCCAGGTTTTTATGTTACTGGGGGGGAATTTGTTATCTTAAAAATATTTCGGTATGATGTTGGTTCTGTCTGAATTTTGTTTCGATTTTTACATACAGAACGTCATCTGTCCTTGCGACATCTGTAGTTAAATTTTCAATCTACAACTTTGAATTGTGTAGAACAAAAGTCAAACGCATGTATTAGTGTACAGCCCGTGAGTTTCTCCATTATTAAATATCTTAGATCATCGACGCTGATTTTGTATACTAAATGATTATAGATCGTATGAACCTAAGGAATTTATTAGTGATAACGCTATATGTATGTGATAATTTACTTTTCAGCAAATTTTAGAAGATTGTGTGAAAGGTACCGTTAGCTAACCGCATACCTCGGAATCAAAAAAATTGTGAGTATTTTGTTTCTTATTTAAGGGTCAACAAATTCAATGTTATGTACGAAATGTAGCCTAACTTAAGGGCGTTTATTGTCAGTGATATCTACCAACAAACTCTACATTGATATCATTTATGTGATTTTTTTTTAACTTTTTTTACTAAAATTTTTACCGTTTTGGCGCATTGTTAGATTATTTTATGATTAGCACACCGAGGCTCTCTTGCCAAATTGCATTGAACTAGCCGCCTGCATTTAAGTTACGGTTAAATTCTCGTAACAAAATAATGAGGTTTTTTGAAAGTATTTCTTAAAATGAAACAGTAATGACAATGTTTCGAAAAAAAACTGAAGCTCCAAACAAAAAATTTAAACTAAGAAAGGTCGTGGGTTTCAATGAATTCTATCTGCCATTTTTGTGTGTCACAGCTTAGTATTAACACCTTGTATAATCGAGTTTTTAGATCAGTTTCCAAAGAATCTATACAGTATCGAAACGGATCAATATTAGTTGCAATACAGATTCGATCCATCTGGTTGCTTATAAGATGCCTGAAAGATCGATTAAATCGACTAAATAATCAGTAAATTAAATAAACTTTTTCTATTAATCGATTCGTTTTAGGATAAAACTATGTCTATGACACATATTGATATAAACTACTTAAACCACAAATATTAACTATATACTTAACCTTAATGATTGTATGCAACACAAATAAAAATAATTATTATTGATTAGATTAAATTCTAATCTAAACTACTAACAAATAATGATTTTGTAAAAAGACATTATAGTAGTGTTTCGCGATGGTTTTAAAAACTTTAATCGTTGTCTTTTTAGTAACTGTTGAAGTTAGTGACAGTGCAAGAATATTAGGTGTAGTGCCAATTCCTTCGTACAGTCATCAAGTAGTTTTTCGACCGATTTGGAAAGAGCTGTCGACGAGAGGTCACCAAGTTGTGACTATCACAACTGATCCTATAAAAGATCCAAGTTTGGTTAATCTAACAGAAATCGATATAAAATCCACTTACGATGTGTGGAACAAGAATATTGTCAATTTTACGACAACAACTCCGTTAAAATCGTTTTTTGCTATAGTGGAAACGATTCTTAATGTTAGCGAACACATTCTGGGTCATCGCGACGTGCAAAATTTAATCAAAAACGAGACTGAATATTTCGACGTTGTTATAGTCGAGTATACTTTAATGTCGCCACTTGCTTTTGCAAAAAGATTTAAAGCTCCGCTAATTGTGGGTAGTTCCATGGATGGCTTTATAGAGCTTCATCATTTGATGGGCAATCCTATACATTTTATGTTGTATCCGATCTGCATATTACCGGTGCATTATGATTTGTCGTTCACCGAACGAATACTGGTCGCGATGTTTAATCTATTTTCAAAACTTACGATGATGGGATTTATCGCTACAGAAGATAATAAAGTTAGAAAGTTTTTTGGAAACGGATATCCATCAGTAACAGAATTAGCAAAAAACATTAGTTTGGTGTTAAGCAATTCGGATCCAATCTTTCATAAAGTTAAGCCGTTGTTGCCAACTACAGTCGAATTTGGTGGAGGTACTCATAGAGTGGCACCACAACCACTACCAGAAGTAAGTGCCCGTTTGAGAAAATGTATACTCATAAAAATAAAACAGACTCGTAATAGTAGTATACATTTTTCAATTAGAATTTTTAACACCTTACAATAAAACAGTAACATTTTAGTAATTAAAATTTACTTGCAATGTATTGAATACATTATTTATAAATAAAATCTACAAATCTTTTACAAACGTCATAAAGCTGGAAGTCAACTATTTTAAGCAATAAAAGTATTGTTCGTTTTAGACATAAAAGTTTTACTATAAAACATATTAGTACCTTTTACCCTAAAGAATTATTAATATTGTCCGTTATCTATAATAATAAAAAAAAATTACATCGTTTTTTTGCAAACGATTAGGTACTGATTGAACTAGTTTGACAATTACGTCACGTTATATAAAAAGTCTTGAACCACTTTCATCAGTTTTGTTATTATCTAGATGTGTACAGTAACGTTAAATTCCTTTAAGGGCCATGGTAAAACTCAAATATTATTTTGACCGAACTAAAAAACGATGTATTTAAACAGTGTAAACTAACATCAGAGAATCTTACTGTCTCATTTTTTTTATATGAGTGTACGTGACTAGTTTGCGTTTATTGTAGGAGTTAAAGAAAATGTTGGACTCGGCCAAATATGGGTTTATTTACTTCAGTTTGGGTTCGAACGTTAAAAGTAAATTTTTGTCCGAACATACTCGAGGTGTTATGATGCAGACGTTTACCGAACTTCCTTATACAATTTTGTGGAAGTTTGAA
The DNA here is from genome assembly GCA_035610365.1 of Aquatica leii. Taxonomy (NCBI): domain Eukaryota; kingdom Metazoa; phylum Arthropoda; class Insecta; order Coleoptera; family Lampyridae; genus Aquatica; species Aquatica leii. The sequence goes on from CM069438.1 coordinate 16,941,871, forward strand.
GACGATAAATTACCAAACAAACCTGCGAATGTGTTTACATCAAAGTGGTTTCCTCAACAGGATATTCTCAGTAAGTTTTTTTAGTTTATAGATATAAGATAATGACCGATCAATTTTAACAGCGATATATTTTTTATACAAAATTATTTAAACCGGAGGAAGTTAGGCGCGCATTTTCAACGCGCATTTTTGAGCGCAAATTTTTCGGCGCTGTTCTTTTTGGCGACAGATGTCATGAACGCGTTTGTTCAAAATTGTATTATTCATAAATTTTTCACTCAAAGTAAATTTGTTCTGATACAAAATTGTTTTAAATAGATGGCGTTAAAAGAGTCGCCGCCAAAAGATCGCGCCGAAAAATGTGCGCTGAAAAATGCGCGTTGAAAATGCGTGCCTAACTTTCTCCGGTTTAAATAATTTTTTACTCCGATTTTTTCTATACCTGCTATTCTAAATAATGTGGCGCATTTATTTTAATATCATACTCAGTGATAACGTTTTGCTATATCATTTGAAGTATGTACCAACCTTGTAAATTTCATTTTAAGTGGAGATATGTATCGAACCATCATATATAATTAATAAAAACTTATATTAAAGTATACAATTCACTTATATCAAGTGTTTTTAGGTTGCTAGAGAGAATAAGTTATTTTCGTGACACATTTGTATTTATCTATTATTACAAGTTTTATATTCTCGAGAACAATAATTTAGAATTGATATAATTGTTGTCTGTTATGTGAAGTGTATCGTTGCGATTATATTGAGACTTTGGTAGCTAAGTAGGAACACTATAAATAAACCAAAGTTTGTATTGTGTTAACCTGAATAATGTTTATCTTTACTACTAATGTAATGGATTCTTAACGCAAATATCAAGCGTATTAAAAAAAAGTAAAAGAGGTTAGGTTTTATTGCGCGCGCCCGGAGTACCGTGCGATCAAAGCTAATACTACAGCAAATTCTTCTTCTAGTTATTGCACCCTAGTTTGTCAAAGCGGTTGCGGTTCTTAGTGATTTATTATGATTAATCTATCTATTAGCTAAAGACTTCAGATCTTGTTTTGGGTCATCGGTTTGTGACGGTCTCGGCTTACTAGTTTTTTTCCAAAACATATTCTTCCATACTGGTGCTAGATCATTATTCCTATTCGTGATTTCAATTACTTCCCTATATAATCTGGGCCAAAATTTACAGGATTTGGCTAAAATTGTTGTCCATTTAAATTTTATAGTTTGTCTGGTGTGTAAAAAAAACTCTGCGTCGATTGATCTGGTGTTTTGTCTTCTTGTGTTCGTTTTCCGTTTACTTATACGGATAACGTTCTGTTTGTGTGACATACGCCAGTCGTTGCTTGATCAAATTTATAAATCTTAACTAACGACCTTGCACGTAGAAAATCAGGTAAAAATTCTGCATATGTTAGTCGTGATAACATATGTACATAGATCTAGGCGTTTGTATCTACAATCAACACCAAAACAAATAATGAAATACAGAAAAAGGTTACTTACGATTTTTCCAACATGCAATTAGCGCTAATGGCATATCCAAACCAACCCCCTAAAATGCTGACACTAATATATATGTATATATACAATGGTATCACAAGTAAGTTGCTAATATTTCATTCCCCGATTGATATACACAAATGCGTTAAGTTTTCAAGAATCTTGTAACTGATAATTAACAGGTGTGCCACCAAGTCTTCGGGGTTAGTTGTTTCAGCGAAGAGTGTTTAAACGGTGTATTAGATTTATTCCTGTGTATGTTTTAATTATCGATCGAATACAGGATTAATTAGATACTAGTGAAAGTGACCATACTGTTAGAATAAAAAACCAAGTAAATCTTGCCGTAAAATAGAAATGCAGTCTTACGATTTTTTATATGTAAAACATCAAAATCTTAATTGATTTATATCTTAATAACGTGAATGCTTTATGGTTCACAAAATGTAGATATCACTAAGCATTTCGTTAGCACATTTTCTGTTTCTTTAGCTTGAACAAAAGCGGAAATGAATTAATGAGCAAACCAAACTTAAGAGCGTATTTTAACATTGAACAAAATTTATACAGCGCGGGAAACCATACCAAGGTTTTTTAACATAACAAGTCTACTACAAAATAAATCAAACTTAAAATTAAGAAAAGTTGTGAAAATAGTTTTTAGCACGATAGCATTGTCATAATATACTAAAGAAATTTAGCAAAGCAATTTTAACAACACAGTTTTTATTAGTTTCTGAAATAGTGCAGCTGCACTACACAAATTAAAACGTTTGGCTGATTTTTTCGGGTTTTGTCAATGGAGCGTTTTAAATATTTGGTTGCGGTTGGTTAGCTGAAGACATCAGATCCTGTATTAGATCGTCGGTCCGTGACGATCTCGACTTATTATTTTTTTCCCAAAACACGTTCTTCCATCCATACTGGATGGCATTGTCCTTATTCTTGATTTTGATTGATTGCCTATGTATAATGTAGACGGGAATTTACAAGATTCAGTTAAAAATTGTCAGTAGCATAGTGAGGCTGTTTCTGACCCATATTTTTTCGCGCCTTTTCAAATATTTGAATTTCGTCTGCGTTTTTGTAAGTTCGGGTGCGTTCATGTAAGTTAGGGTGCACACGCAACTTTTCAAATTTAAATTTTGGTTAAGATCGAAGATCGGAGTTTCTTCATGCGCGCGCATCCTTTCAAATTTGAATTTCGTGTAAGCTCGTGTAAGTTCGGTCACTCGGATAAGATCGGGTTTCTTCACCTTTTTTAATTTAAATTTTAGGTAAGATTCTAACTCAAAATTTATAGCATTTGAAAACTATGCATTTAAAATTAAAACATAATTAAATTAAAGTAACTTAAATAGGTACAAATAAAACTATTATCAAAAATAAAGTAGTTTGGCTAATCTGTTTATTTCAAATTATGAGGGGATGGTTTCTATCAACATTTTTTTGGATTGCTTTAAAATCACACATCAGATTATAAAAGATTATATATTCAATTGCGTATTTAGTATTTAAAAATAACAAAACAATTAATTTAAAATGATCAATGAATAAACACCGAACATCACTTTAAAGACTTTAATGTTGCACAGTTCCGCCTTTCCACGATTTTTGTTTGATATTCAAATGACGCACCCAAAACCCAGATTTAGTGGCATGGCTAAGCACAAATGGTCATAATACCGTGTCTACAGTTCTCACTCGTTATCAACAATCAATCAATTGGTAGAACCGGTCTTGAAGCAGCTTAAAATTATTTGTCGTAATTTGGCCCCGTTTTATTAATCCCAGTTCTCTAGCTTCTCTTCCTTCAAATTTTTTTTTGGTCGAATTAGTGAAATTAGTTGTTCCATCAAACCAATTCAAGCAACTAATCTACAAGTATCACATTCCATCTGGCTGAGATCACCGCAGTGTTAGAAGTACTATGCAAACTCTGCTGTCACTTCTACTAGCTTTATATGAGACCTAAGCTTACTGAGTTCATCCGTCACTGTTTTTGTTTGAACTCGCAACACAGTAATCCTAATAAGTAACGTCACGAATTGCTAGAAACGATGTGAAGCTTTTCATTCTTTCTTATTTACTCTTACTTCTTTTTCTTTTTTTATTTTGGTTTTGTTTTGTGTTGAGCGGTTTGGATTTTCTTTGTATTAGTACAGTTAATAGCTTTTTTCGGACTTTGTGGTAGTAACTTTTAGATAGCTGAGCTGCTGCTTGTACTAAGTTACGGTTAAATTTACGTAACAGGACTTTATACTATTTTGTACAACATTACATTTAAAAATTTAAATATACTGCATTTAGAGTAAACATGTTTTGGTTGCATTAAGAATCCTGATAGCTTTTGTTGCGATTTTTTCTAGAGTAGCGTTAAAAATAAGTCTGGTATCAAGAGTGAGTCTCCGATATTTAACTCTCTTCGTCATTCAGAAAGTGACAACGTACGGCGTTGCAAGTAGTTTTATATCATTCGTTATCTGTTTGGTAAATGGAACAATTGCCGTCTTAGTTAAGTTCATTAATAGTCTCTGTTTTTGGCATCTTTTTTAGATGGTGTTTAGTGCACTCTGCATTACGTTGGACAGAGTTGCCCCAAATAATGGTGAGATCGTCGACGTATTCTAAAATAAAAGTAAAATCTACTAGTTTTTGTAGTACGCCGTTCATGACCAGGCACCACAGAATGGGTGACAATATGTTATGTTAAAAATGTGTTGGTATGTTTGTATCGTATAAGATTTATGTCCGGAAGATCTACTTTCCGCTGCATTGGGAGTGATTGCTGTCAATTCCTTCATGTTTGACATCGTAATATTGTTAGAAAAAACTTATTTTTCCGGTCTTTGTAGTACGCTTCGTACATGTTCTAACCTAAGTGTCCAGGGGAAGTTTTCACTTCTAATTATTCACACTTATCAATGGTATAAATGGGTGTAGTGTTTTTGCTGCTTTGTAAAAATGTTCTTGGGGTAAGCATTGCTTTATGTTTTTATGATTTTCTTTAATTTTCCCGTATTGTCATTAGCGGTTACTAAATACACACATATTATTCCTTTAATGTGGACATAATAAAAACCGTATCGTTTATTGGAAAAATTCCTATCATTACGACACGCCACCTTGAGAAGCCCACTTGTCAAAACAGCATAATTAATTTTTCTCATTAATCGTATGAACCAAATGCAATTTATTTGTGATAACCCCGTATGTACGTGTTCGTTATATTTCAGCAAATTTTAAGAAATTCTGGAAAGGTGCTACTAGCTAGTTGCATTTTTCAAAAGAAAACTAAATTATAAGTATTATATCTCCTACCTTAATTTTTTTATTTACGTTGTCAGTCGGTTTACACACGACTGTACGTACATATCAGGTTTTTGTCACAATTAACTATAAAACTTTCTCTTTGTGTGTAACATATTATTAGAGGGTGCGTTCTGGTTCTCTGTATTATTGAGATTTGAATTTTTGAGTTATAAGTTATAAATGTGAGTTTATTCTTTTGAATGTAAAAGTTTAATTTTTTGTACGACGTATTGCCCCAACTAAATGAGGCTTACTTCAACATTGTTTGTTGTTACAAGCTTTATGTATTTTACGAACCTGCACGGCCAACTCACAATAGTCGGTGAGAGGGGTAGGTTCACAAGAAATATATAAAAGGTGTTTCAGGGCGCCAGAGCTTATCCCAAAGTAACTGCTGTCCCGCTCAAGACAGGCGGTTCACACTTGTAACAAGATGTTAGGTTCGTAATGCTAAAAGAAGCGAAAGAAAGAGAAAAACTAAATCGTTAATAACAATTGTACTTTAATTACTCTATCAAGATAAATATATTAAAAGTTAAATAGCCAAATCTAAGTAGGTACTAGCGAGAATATACAAAATAGAATATCAGCAGGATCGGCAACTTACACTACACGTCAAACAAAAGTGTAGCCACCATAACATATATAAAACTTTATCAGTAAGTAACATTAATAATAATAATTGACTGTGGATATAAGCAGCAAGCGATAAGTCATTTACTTAAACTAATTGAGTAACAATAACAAGCAACAAATCAAATCGAACGTACGATTAGTAATGATAATAAGTCGTGAGTATTCACCGTAGCGACAACGAATAAATAAGTAAAAAAATTTGACTTACCAAATTCCAGGGTTACCTTCAGAAAAACGTTTTTCCTAATGACTTCCTGCAATTAAACTTCCTGAAAATAATCGTGTCTACCTGGCGTCTCACAAACTATAAGTAAAAGACACATTTAAATAAAAGTAATCGAACCGACACTTATCGTATGCTGTTACATTAAATTTCGTCGACGGTGGTATTATTGCCTCCGAAGAAAATTCAATCTTATCGTATTAGGATCTTCCGAACAGGTGACATCCAATAATGAAATAATTGTCTCCGAAGAGAATTCAATCTTATCGTATTAGGATCTTCCGAACAGGTGACATTCAATAATGTAATTAATTGCCTCCGAATCGAAATTCTGCATTGGTATTGCAGCGTTCTTAGCTCTACAGCTTCCGATTATAATTTTCCCTTGAAGATTTTAGATGACGATAAGAATACCCATAGTTAGGAGGTAGCACATGGCGCTAACCAAAAAGACATAAAAATTACCTTTAATCAAAGAAAGAACAAAATCACTTACTCTGCGTGGACTAAATCAGTTAATTCAGAAGACTTCTATTTTCCATCGGGTCCCAACACGTGGATGATTTTAGAAAACGATTTTTAATTCACGCAGACATAGGTTATAACATGAACGATGTCAAAGTCAAAATGCCGGTATCTCACCGGATATCGTCTACTCAATACGAAGTGACCAACGAACCCGATAGATGGCGTCGAGAAATATAAAACTAATTTTTAATTAAACCAATATACAGGGTAATGCATTATTTAAATTTATGTACGTAACAGAATTCCCCCCCAGCAAGATAAAAGCGTGGAGCGAGAATAACGAAAACAAAAGCTAAAATGAAGACAGAAATTTAGGCATACGCCAAGGATAGAACCCTAAAATCCAAAACCAACCCCAAAACACAATAACACCCAACCCAAGAAGAAACGTAGATGAAAGAAGTTTTCCCAGTTTACTAAGCATCACCAACCAGATGTGTCCAAAAGTCGCATGAAGCGGAATGATACTTCAAAGAACCAGAAACTCAACCAACAGAATAGAATACGAAACATTGTGATATTGACGTACGTTCTATAGTTTGATCACACTTATCTAAATGTATCTTCTTCTCTTTTCTAACTTTTCTTGTTGCGATAAAGTAAATATACTCTTTGTAACAAACTGTGTTTTGTCGTTTGTTCTTTTTTAGCTTTAGATATATTTAAACGGTATTTTCTATTCTAATATTTTACCGCTTTAACGCCGTTTTAAATTGCTTTATAATTAGCCCATCGAAACTTACGATCCAATCACCAAAACAAACTGAGTTAGTCGCTAGCAATTAAATTACGAGAAAATTTTTGTAGCAGACACCTTGTCTTGTGGGCACTCGCTAAAAACCTTAGTATTTATAGTGCTACTGTACATAGTAGCTGTTACCGTATTGTCAAATGTTCGAATATGCGAAAGTGTTATGCAGTCTCTGAGAATTTCATATACTGCGTTTCGTAGAGTAGCAAATCTCGTTTGCAGCACGATGGGATAATTTTCATAAGTTCCTGGAGACTGAAAGGGTTTAAACGTAATAATTCCATTATAGAATTTTAAGAAAAAATATTTTTCTCGCTACGTTCTAGTTCTTTTTGGATGCCCGTTTGCTTGTTATCTCTAGGTCTCGGTGCGTAGGAACTTAACAATGAATCTAGGAAGGGTTTTTGCAACAGTTTGTACCGGCAAAAATGTAGTTTGCAATTCTTTTAGACTGACGGATGCCTCCGCGGACCTACGAATACTTGACCTCGAAAAATTTGGTTGAGTCTTACGCCGTCAGACGGCGCAGGTTGTAGTTGATTTCATAAAAACATTTTAAAGAGGATAATCGTGTGATTCGTTATTGATGCACTTGTCAGTGTTGTTGGTTTCTTCTGTATCTAGCGTTCTGGAATGTTGTCTAACTACCGGATGTTTTTGTTTATTTCAATCTTTACATTTATTATAATACGTTTTGATTTATGCTCGTAACTCAAACAGTACAATTTTGTATAAAATTACATTTAAATGTTTAAATATACTGCATTTTTCATAAACATTCATTTTAAGAAAAGTATTTTAAAAGTTTATCACGTGTTGATTGTAGAGACAAATAAAATGCACGTGTTTTCGTGGTCTATCAGGTCCAGAATTTACACGATTTGGCTATATTTGTATATTTAAATTTTGCAATGTGTCTGTTAGATAACCGTCTCAGTTTTTACTGAGTTAGGCTTATAATCTAAAATTTTTAACCCTGTCAACTTTTGTATACGATGATCGTGTGATTTGGTATTGATGTATCTTTTGGTATGTTGGGTTCTTGTATATCTGGCGTTATAGAATGTTGGCTATCTTCCGAGTAGACTAAGAATTAAATGTTTTTGTTAATTTCTATCACCATGGTGAATTTGATGTTTGATTCTAAATCATGGATGTTATTCAAGAATCTGTCTGCTTTGTGAGGTCATATTACAAACGAATCATCCACGTATCGCAGCCAACAATTTGATTTAGAATATGCTGATCTGTCAAAGTCCTTCATTGATGGATTGGCAATCTGAAGCCCACATTTACTAACATGGTTAAACCGAAATGAGCCTAATATTATATTTCCAGTTTCTGTCTAAACTACAAATCTCGGAATTGATTACAGTTTATCTTAAAAGTGTTTGAGTATGATGTTTGTGCTGTATAAATTTTATTTACGAAACGCCCACTTTTCGCTGCATTGGGAGTGATTGATGTCAATTTGTTCATGTTTGACATCGAATTATCAATGGGTGAAAACTTACTTTTCCAGTGATTGTGGTACGCTTTGTACATATTCTGACTCACCAAAGTTTTCAATTTTAATTATTTACACTTATCCATGGTATAAATGGGTGTCGGTATAATTGTTTTATTTTTAGTTTTATTTATAATAAGAATAAAACAGTTACTTGTGACAACTAATATTTTGGCATACAGACAATTGAGACGAAAACGAATGTTACAAATACACATAGTGTTATGTTAAAAAGTTAGTAGGTTAAAATGTTTCGAGTATAAATATTGTCCTCGACACGCCCTCCTTTTGTTGGCGCTGGCAAATTTTATTAGCGCATTTTATTCACTTTCTGGTAACGTCTTGTGCTACACAGACCGATACGCCCAACGAGGCTTTTACCCTTAAGTTATTTCACGCGAATATTTTCGCTGTTTCTTTAAAGCTTTCCTGGAGTTTTGTTTACTGGAAAAATTCCTAAAATGACGTTACGCCACGTTAATTACAGATGTTAAAACCGTCGTTAAATTAATACAATTTTAACTGTATTAGAATTTAACTTAATAACATAATTTATCTGGAAGAATCTCGTCGCATTTGGTTTGCTCATTAAGCGTATGAACCGAAAAGAATTTGCTTGTGATAACACCGTATGTACGTATTCGTTTATTGCAGCAAATTTTAGAAAATTCTGAAAAGGTGCTGCTAGCTAGTTGCATTCTTCAAAGATAAACTAGATTGTAAGTATTATATTTGCTACTTTAATTTTTTTTATCTACGTTGTCAGTCGTTTGCACGCACGACTGTACGTACATAAAAGATTGTTGTCACAATTAAGTATAAAGCTTTTTTTTAAGTGTAATATTATTAGACGGTCCACTCTGGTCCTTTGAATTATCGAAATTTGTATATTAATCTTACAATTTACAAATGTAGGTACATGTAAAAGTTATGCCGACAAGTTTAATTTTTTTGTACGACTTGTTGCCCAGCCGAAAGGGATTTGTCTCGTTTTTGTTTTCTAATCTTTTTTTCTGTGATAAAATAAATATATTCGTTGTTACAAAAAAAACATAGGGTTTTGTCATTTCTTCTCTTTCAGCTTTGGGTAGATTTAACCGGCATTTTCCATCCTAATCTTTCTAGGTTTTGCCAACTTTTTAAATTGCTTTATAATTAGCACATCGAAACCTACTATCCATTCACCAAATCAAACTGAGTTAGTCACTAGCAATTAAGTTACCAGAAAATTTGACGCCCAACAGCCTAGGGCTCGATTTTGTGCAGTTATAAATCTTTCTATTTTTATTTATTTTTTTATCTCCTCATTGTGATTAGTGTGTTTAACTTTCTCAACGTTTTTCTTGGTAGCTTTTGGTGTTGTCGCAGAACCTGGCTTCGTAGTTGGCTTACTAATTTTTTCTGCTATCTTTTAGTAGTCATTCTTTTTGTTTAGGTTAGCGGGTTTTTAGTTTCCAACTACATCTTCTTACTTCCTCGAACTCTGATGTAGAAACCAACTTAAGAAACTGGAACGTTACGTTTTCTGGTAAAGATCCTTCTTTACTTATGGAATTTCTTCTTCGGATTGACGAATTGTGTTTGTCTCGTAGTGTCTCGCTTTACTAGCTTTTTTATCAGCATTTGAGGTTTGTCTGGCAAAGTTCTTCTTGTTTTTAAGGCTAACCAAAAATCTTTAAGTTCTCGAAATGATGTTGCTGGTCTGTTGAAGTCTGAGTTTTTACTTTTAGATTACGATGAGCGTTTAATTGATATTTCACGAGGAACAAAAGAAGAAAGAGATGTGGCATGTTCGTGATCGACCAATCAAGAAGAAGAAGAAGAAGAAAAAGATGAAAAGTAATAAGACATAAAAGACGGAGAAAAATAAGATTAGATGTAAGTGTCTGTTTTGTCCTTCTTTCCGTAGAAAAAACAAAGAAGTGACCAACCGTTTAACGCCAAACCAACGGCCTAAAAGGTAAACCTTCAGAAGGAACAAGAAAAAAAAACATGCAACATATAGGTGATCAACCAATCAAAAAGAAGAAGAAAATGAAAAGTAAGAAATACAAGTAAGACGGAGAAAGATAAGGCTATATGTAAGTGTCTGTTTCGTACTTTTCTACGTAGAAAAAAACAAAAGACCCAACCAAAGAAGAAAAAAGAAGAGAAGAGACAGATATCACAGTTAGGTGTAGAACAAATGCGTACCAATTGGTGTCCCAAATTGGATAGTTTACTATAAGACTTTAATGCCGACAAGCAATATAGGTAACTCAAGAAAAAAAACCAAATCCATAAGCAGAGAGGGAATCGTAAACATGACGTACCAATCCAAAAAAGCCGACTTAGCGGATATAACTTTATACAGACGGACAGGTAATCTGTCCTGAAGTAATATAGAGAAGAAAGAAACCAAAAGAAACTTATCTTATTAAACGAAAGAGTATCGGTGACAGCAAAATGGGAGAAAGCAAATAGATTGCATCCAAACTACAACCAACAAGATACCGACGACGTACTCAAAGACTGAAACCACCAAACCTAAAAAACAAGAACCAAAATAAATAAAAAAAAAATGAAGGCGTGTACTAGTGTACACACGTAAGAAGTGAAACTTCTTTATGGCCTTATTTTTCGCAAAATGATCTACATGCAACTTTTCAGAAATTGGTTAAATAAAGTTAAATTAGATAAAGTTTAAACAAAAGGATTTTATTATCATAGACATGAATACAAATAATACAATGATTTCACTTTAACTTTTTGCTACTAAGATTATTACAGCATTTCATTAATTGTAATAGAATTATTACTATCATTGTCATCGTTATTATATATTTTTGTAATTAATGGCTTATGGTAACTGAAATATGAAATTGAATCTACAAAAATTAGTTAATTGATTTAGAAAAATTAATAACATATTTCAGAATTTATACTCTATGCCAATTAATTGATGTTCATTAAATTAGCAGTCGTATTTATTAAAAATGTGACGCGTAACGAAATAAGCGACATGCTATCCCTACTGCGTTGGAGAAACTGAAAGTACTCTTCGTCTGAACCAACCGTGGTAGGGGCAAGAAAAAGATGGCGCGTAACGGAAAAATGTGACGCGTAAAATGTGACGGTAAATTTTTTTCCAACGCCGATAAAGAAGTTTCATTTCAAAAAGATGGCGCGTAACGGAAAAATGTGACGCGTAAAATGTGACGGTAAATTTTTTTCCAACGCCGATAAAAAAGTTTCACTTCAAAAAAGTCAGAAACCGAAAGTCAAATAGTGAACTAGCATTTGCGACCGCCGATGAAAAAGGAGAGAACGATTAGAAGAAGAAGAAAAAGACAATAAAAAGCACAGTTAGAAGCGGCTGAAGAAGTAAATACAAAAGCAATACTAGCGGGTTTATACATCTAAAGAAACAGTACGATCTATAAGTAGACGTGTAGACCGGTGTGGAAAAGCTACATCGTTTCTAGCAATTCGTGACGTTACTTAATAGGATTACTGTGTTGTGAGTTTGAACAAAAACAGTGACGTATAAACTCAGCAAACTTAGGTCTCATATGAAACTAGTAGAGAAGTGACAGCAAAGAGCTTCTATGGTACTTCTAACACTGCGGTGATCACAGTCAGATGGAATGTGATACTCGTAGATTAGTTGCTTGCATTGGTCTGATGGAACAACTAATTTCACCAATTCGACCAAAGAAAAATTTGAAGAAAGATAACAAGCAGGACGTAGAAGTTTTTCAGTGTTAGAACGACAATGTTAATTCTAAGAGTAGGAAGAGGAAAAGTATTCGAAAGATCAGCATTAGCAAAAGCTGCCGAAGTAGCAATTTTACTTGTAGAAACCAAAGATGGTTCTAGAAAAATGTCACTTATGTCAGATGTTAAAATGTTAAAAGTATTATTAAAGTTAAAGTTCAAATTGATAAAACGTAGTCAAATTACCACAAATGATTTTAAGCTGCTTCAAAACCAGTTCTAACAACTGATTGTTGGTGATAACGATTATGAAGTGTAGCTTAAAATGGTAGCAGACGTAAAAATGCAAAGATGATCTCTCGGCTATGACGATTTATTTTTTGTGGATTTCGAACATAATAATTTGAGAATGTACCTCCATGTGACCGCATTTGTAGCACAAATAAAATTGTAACCAATTCTAAGATTCGTAGTTCTGACAAAAACTGGAAACATGGCATTATGACCATTTGTGCTTAGCTATCTGGGTTTTGAGTGCCTCATTTGAACATCGGACAAAAAACGTGAAAAGGCGGAATTGTGCGACATTAAAGTCTTTTAAGTAATTTGAGGTGTTTATTTATTGATCATTTTAAATTTATATTTAATAAAGTAATTGTTTTGTTATTTTTAAAAACTAAATACCCAATTGAATATATAATTTTTTATAATCTGATGTGTGATTTTAAAGTAATCTAAAAAAATGTTGATAAACCATACCCCATATTCTGAAATAAATAGGTTAGCCAAACTACTTTGTTTTTGATAATCGTTTTGTTTCTACCTATTTAAGTTACTTTAATTTAATTATGTATTAATTTTAAATGCATGGTTTTTAAACGCTATATATTTTGACTCAGAACAGCCATCTTATTTAAACTTTAATTTAAAATAAAGTGGCAAAACCCGATCTTATCCGAGTGACCGATCTTACACGAAATTCAAATTTGAAAAGATACGCGCGCATGAATAAAATCCGATTTTCTTCGATCTTACCCAAAATTTGAAAACGATTTACACTTTTTCTTTTAGTGACATTTACCACTCTGAAGATGCAAGCTGCAATGTCTTGCAAAACGTCAGTTTGTTTGGATTCACGAACGACAATACGGCAAAGGTGTTACGTGCATAAATTTAAATAATGCATTACCCTGTATATTGGTTTAATTAAAAATTACTTTTATATTTCTCGACGCCATCTATCGGGCTCGTTGGTCTCTTCGTATTGAGTAGGCGATATCCGGCGAGATACCGGCATTTTGACTTTAACATCGTGCATGTTATAACCTATGTCTGCGTGAATTAAAAATCGTTTTCTCAAATCATCCACGTGTTGGGACACGATGGAAAATAGAAGTTTCCTTAATTAACTGAGTTAATCCACGCAGACGCTATGTGCTACCTTCTAACTAGGGGTATTCTGGTTATAATTTAAAGTCTACCAGGGAAAGTTGTGACTTCGTTGCGATCGTGGGGTATTCGAATCGTCACCGGCCGTTCCTCCCACAATCTGGCCCATGATTTCTAGTCGATACTGAAGTACAAGGGATTAGCATCGACAGATATTTTTGATGGGACGATTATAACTATTTATAAGGCCTACGGTTAGAATTAATGAAACCACAGACAAGGGGTACAACAGCATTCGACTACCGGGTTGTGTTATGTGTGCTTGCTTTAAAATCTAAGTAACGATTTTTGTAGATCTGGATTTCGTGAGGCATTAGTTTGACACGATTTGCGATTCAATTTGTTTACAGGATACCGGGGTAAGCGCTTTCTTCGCACAAGTGGAAGTTCTTGTGTTTATGGTAAGTGATTTTATGTATCTTATTCGTTGTCAGAAAGGTCGCTCACAAAACTGTTGTGAATATTAATTCCGTATTTATTAACGTTATTGGATTACCATTTTTATAGTAAATTTTTTTGCTTATTGTGTGTGCCGTATGCTGTGTACTACCAATAATTATTATGATAGTGTAATATTAATGCCGTACTTATTATCATTATTTCGTGTATCTCGCATGCTGTATACAAATGATATTTACTATAAACTTTTCCTTGCTATTCATGTCGACGTAATTTACCTATGTATTGTGTGTTGCCGATACTACTGACTTGCTGTAATGAGAATTCTTATATCCTGTGATAATCATCAACGATTCTAGATTAAAGTTGTTATTGTGGTTACTTGTTCTTTTATGACACCATACCTTTCTCTTTGGATCGTCGTTATCTAATAACAAACGTTGGCTACTCGAACAGCCGAGTATAAGGATTACGAACCTAACATCGTGTTACAAGTTTATACCGTCTGTCTTGAGCGGGACAGAAGTGACTTTGGATAAGTTCTGGCGCCCTTAAGCATATTTTCTGTATTATCTGTGAACCCCCCCTCTCCCCGACTATTGTGAGTTGGCCGTGCAGGTTCGTAAAATACCAAAAGCTTGTAACAAAGGCCAAGTTCTACTTCTTGTTTTGGCTCTCAAGAAGAGACTAGGACCAAGCCTGTTCTGGTTCTTTTTGGATGCCCGTTTGTTTGCTACCTCTAGGTTTCGGTGTGTAGGAACTTAACAATGGATCCAAGAAGTGTTTTTGCAATAATTTGTACCGGCAAAAATTCTTTTAGACTAACAGATAGGCAACTTTGCCTCCGCCGACGTATGAATACTTGACCTCGAGAAATTTGGTTAAGTCTTACGCCGTCAGACGGCGCAGGTTGTCGTTGATTTCATAAACACATTTTAAAGAGGATAATCGCGTGATTCGTTATTGATGCACTTGTCGGCGTGTGTTGGTGTTTTCTGTATCTAGCGTTTTGGGACGTTGTATATCTTCCGAGTGACTAATACGTATAAGATCCGGATGTTTTTGTATATTTCGATTTTCACATTTATTATAATACGTTTTGATTTATGCTCGTAACTCAAACAGTACAATTTGTATAAAATTACATTTAAATGTTTAAATATACTGCATTTTTCATAAACACGTCATTTTGTAAAATGTATTTTAAAAGCTTGTCATGTGTTGATTGTCGAGACAAATAAAATGCACGTGTTTTTGCGGTCTTCATTTAGCCGTTTTTTCCCAATACGGTTCTTCCATACTGGTGCTAAGTTCTTATATAATCTGGTCCAGATTTTACAAGATTTGGCTAAATTTGTATATTTAAATTTTGCAATGTGTCCGTTAGATAACCGTCTTAATTTTTACGGTGTTGTATTTTCGCTGCTTCGTTAAAATTTTCTTGGAGTTTCGTTTATTGAAGTCGCATTTGGTTTGCTCATTGAGCGTATGAACGGAAAGGAATTTACTTGTGTTAACACCGTATGTACGTATTTGTTTATTGCAGCGCATTTTAGAAAATTCTGAAAAGGTGCTGCTAGTTGCATTCTTTAAAGAAAAACTAAATTGTAAGTATTATATTTCATCCACGTTGTCCGTCGTTTGCTCGCACGATTGTTGTCACAATTAAGTATAAAACTTTTTTTTTGCGTTTAACATTATTAGATTCTGGTTCTATGAATTATCGGGATTTGTATATTTGTGTTACAATTTACAAATATATTTGTAAAAGTTAAGCCGACAAGTTTAATTTTTTCGTACGACGGGTAGCCCAACCAAAAGGGGTTTGCTTCAACTATTATTGTCTGTGATATCACGTTCTAGCGTTTGATTGCGCCTACGTAAATTTATTTCATTCTCTTTTAACTTTCTTTTCTGTGATAAAATAAATATACTCGTTTTTACAACTTATGTTTTGTCATTTGTTCTCTTTCAGCTTTGGGTACATTTAAACGGTGTTTTTTCATTCGAATATTTCACCGTTTTAACACCTTTTTAAACATCTTTATAATTAGCACATCGAAACCTACGATCCAATCACCAAATCAAACTGAGTTAGTCGCTAGCAATTAAGCTACGAGAAAATTCTCGTAGCAAACACCTCGTCTTGTGGACACCCGCCAAATACGGCGCAGAGGCAAAGCTTTTAGCGCCTCGTCTTGTACGTACCTGTCGACTACTTTTTCAAGTAATTTTAAGAATGCCTGGGCGTACGTAAGTTTCCTTGGATTTGATATAAATACCATCTTGACAGTCGGCTATTTTTTTGGTATATGCAAAAGCGTTAAGCTGTCTCTGAGAATTTCACATATTGCGGCTCGCAGAGCATAAAATTTTTTTTGCAACATGATGAGATAATTTCCATCAGTTCCTGGAGACTGAAAGGGTTTAAACGTATTGATTTTTAGAACAAATTATTTTCTTGCTATGTTCCAGTTCTATTTGGATGTCCGTTTGTTTGGTACCTCTAGGTCTCGGTGCGTAGAAACTTCATTTAACAATGAATCGAGGAAGTGTGTTTGCAATAGTTTTTACAGGCGAAAATGTAGTTTGCAATTTTTTTTGACTGACGGATAGGCAACTTTGCCAACGCCGACCGACAAGTACTTGACCTTGAGCAATTTGATTGAGTCTTACGCCATCAGACGGCGCAGGTTGTAGTTCATTGTCCAAAAACATTTCCGGTCAATATTTAATTGCGCCAAGTACGGTGTGTGTAGGATTGGTGAGGGATAATAAGATTTTGTCATCAATCGACATCTAACTTATAAATGTTTTTCTTTTAGCAAATCCGTACTTAATATTCTGTAGGTGTAAGTCGGCGAAACGACTCACTAATATTTCAAATTACCTGCTCGCAGATTTTATTGTAACTTAGTTAACAAATTAATTACTTTAAATATAAGAAAATGTTCCATGCCATGTGAGTTTCGTTAAAATTTCACTTCTATTGTAATCTTGTTAATTAACTTTCATTAATCTCACCACTATAATAAAAAAATTAATAATTGTAAAGAAAATGGAAGTACGCGACGACGTTTTGGCTACGTCAAGGCTACGAGTAAATTCTACCTTAGATAAATTTCGCGTACGTATACTTACTTCCAAGGTCTATAATAGCCTTGTGTTACAAGCTTTATATCTTACGAACCTTGCACGGCCAACTCACACAGTCGGAGGTAGGGGAGGTTCACAGGAAGTTTGCTTAAGGGCGCCAGATCTGATCCAAGATAACACTTCTGCCTCGATCACGACAGACGATCCAAACTTGTAACTCAATTTGAGGTTCATAATCCTTATTACTCTGATGTTTGAGTAGCCAAAATTAGTTAATAGATAACGATAATCACAGGAAAAAGAAAAATAACAAGAGAGATTAACAATTATAATCAATTTAATGTATTAACGTTGGATACTAATAAGAATATATGAAATTTCTGCACCTATCGATGCTCGACTGGTTTCCACGTAGAATTAACAAATATCACAGTTTTTATGTAGTAGCTCAGTAAATTGTCAATAATACGCTAAATGCGCAATCCTTAAATATTAGCATGACTAACAATTTTCGTTAACAAGTGTAGAAAACTTTGATTTCGCAATATATAAGATTTACTAGATTATATCGAAGTTCTAATGCATGAATGCCCGCAGTATCGGCAACACACACTACACATTGACGTTAGGTCGAAACGAACAGCACAGAAAATGTCGAAGTAAATATTTTTCACACACACAGCATGCGATACAGTAAAGTGAATGATTACAGTTATATTATTGGTATATAAGCAATAAATATAATTACGATCGTTAATATTGATCAAAATTCTGTGAGTAACTTTCGTGACAACGATATAAAAATTAAGTAAATAAACTCACCCGAAGTCCAGTTTCCACTTCGAAGAAAACGTTTTCCCCGCCAGCGGCCTGTAATAATTATTTAAAAGCAAATCGTGTCACTCACCAACTCACAAAGAATAGTAAGCTACAAAATTAGTATTAATAAATCATTAAATATTATATAAAAACCCGGTGTATCGAATACTGTAAGTAGCAATTTAGAACAGGTGGCTGATAACACGACGCAGTGTTCGACGAGACCTCGATGTTATTTAAGTAGCAGGCCCTCACAACAGCTTATATGCTTGGTAGCATTATTCATTAATGGTACTTATGTATCCTTATTACTACTTGAAATACACAATGGCTGGCAACGTGGTGGGAACCGGCCTGTGCTGAAAGAATCGTAATAAATTCGCAATCGCCTTATAAATTTGTGTTCATCACACGTGATGTTCTTAAAAATTTAAGAATTGTAATAAAAAATACAGTGACAGAATAAAGAATGTATAATAAAAAGTAAAATTAATAATTTGACCACGGCAAGCAATCGTAAGCACAGACCTCTGGGTGATGGGTTGAATAGAAATAATTACAAAGATGTGAACTCCTTAAATTTATTAATTATAATTTAATATACTATTTACATTAAAGAACTATATTTGAATTAAACAAAATATGGATTAAAACAATATTTGGACGCCAATCACCTTTAAATCAGTGATGAATAAAAAGCATAAAATCTTACATCTAATTGTTAATTATTGATATTACATGCAAATATTGGTGAACGTTTGATTTGTTATGAGTGAAAAGTTTTAATAAAACAATTTAATTATTTGAAGATAAAATGCAGTATCTTAATTTTAGTTGACTCACCATGTTTAATATAACGTTATCGGATATCTTCTATTTTTAGCACATACTTTGTTCTTGTGATAAAATTCTTCTAAAGGAATGTAGATTTCAAAACACACCAGCACGCATGAATTATCAATGTATAATAAACTTCATTAACGAAAAATCCAGTAATTAAACGACAAAACCAAAAAGAAAGGATCCAGAATAGAAATCCAATAAACGAAAAGACCCTAAATATAAATAATTAGAATGGTTTTTTTAATTACATCATGTACTCACGCTGCGTTTAGAATGCAACGGCCTTCAAAATATAGTCCTTTGTCTAACGATTGCGTAACATTGCGAAACCACTAAAAATGTTGAATTCAATAGAAAAATTATATCAAAATAAAGGTAAACTCACCAATAATTAGATGGAATGAATAAAAATTAAATTACATAGGTTTTTACGCCATAATCAAGAAAATTTTGTCTTCCTCGCATCACACACGTGAACTGCGCGAGATCGTTCAAACGGAAGTGGAAACTTAACCTTCTACTCAAGTCAACTACGCAGACGCCTCTGAAATACAACGCGACGTTGTGAAACTGAATAAATTTACGTGCAGTATTAGTTGCAAAAAATAAATGAATGTAAAATTGAATTTTAATGTAATGAATTCAAACGGGACGTTACAGAATCAATTCGAAATTCTTGGCACCGACCCGTTACTGTAGTTGACAGCTTCACGATTTTGTCGTAAAATGACAGTCACGAGAAAAGATCGGTAGAGGGCGTCAAAACCGGAATCTAATTTGAATTCATATACAGAGTATTTCGTAATGAAAAATTTCGCACGTAACACTTGTTGTTTGATTTTTTTTTGTGTATTTGTGTAATAACACTAATTATAACAGTGATGTACTTTGGGGATTGCGGATCTGGGATCCGTAAGAGAAGGTGGCGTAAGGCATGGCTTATCTGAAGAGTGGTTTTTACTAACCATTTGACTCACGACTATCTGCGGCAAAGCTAGCTGAACGGTAAGCCAATCATCTACAATTTTTTTCTCACCTCCCCAGCTTGTACGTTACAAACTCTTGCAAAGTACCTTCAACTGAGTCTGTAAACTTTCGGCTTTCGGTCACCATGGAACCGATATTTCCAGTACGGTTCTTGCTCAGAGCTTTTTGGAAGCTACAACATGTAGGTTCGTTTTCTACATCTTTACAGTATCTTTTCCAATAGTCTCTCTTTTGCTTTTGCTCTCTTGCTCCCTGCTGGAAATTCGCTTAATTGTTTTTTGGAAGTTTATTTTATTGAATAAACCATACCGTACGTTGGTTTTGCAACTGTGGGGAAATCTCTGATTTGGCCAGCTAGAGTTTCGTTCAACAACTTTCAGTCGGTTTTGCTCAAATTTTTGTATTGTATTACATGACACATTTTCATCGCTTTGCTCGCTTTTGGTCTAGCAAACGTCAAGTCAATAGCTTTATTGAGGGACAACGTTATAAATGCAGGCGAATTTCCGTTATTTGTTATACTTAAATTTGGATTTTAGAATAAATTTTGTGCTTGTGCTTTTCAACAATCACTGTTAATCTGCAGCTAGATTTTCTCCGGCGGTCTTATCTGGTCGTAAGACAGGTAATCGAATCCGATAATAAACTTCATTCTGATGTCTTCTGCTACCACAAACTTGTAAACTCTTAGGTTCAAATTCCATGAACTCGGATAAAAATTAAACTGGTTGCTTTTAATTATTTTTTTTTCTATGTTGACACTAAATTTATAAAACTATTTTTTCTTAGCTAATGACGTCACACGTAGAAATTCAACTGGGTAAAAACTATTATATATCCGAAACGCGTGGAGGCGAGTAACTTTTTTGCATAAATCTTATAAAGTCAGCAAAGATAACTATATACTATATAGATACATTCAATTTCATTTTATAATTAACAAACAAAAACAATTCAGAAAGATACAACCTATTAATAAATTAAACATGAAATTAAGACTGGTTTTGAAAATGTTTTTTACCACGACTACATCGTCATATATATTTAATAGTTTTTCGAACAGTGCAAAATTTTCTTTTTTGGTTATTCTTTAGATTGTCAGTTTTTAAAAATGAATTTGATCGATAACCTAAGATAAAGTCATCAAGTACCAGGATTAACCAAAAAATCGCTTATCAACGATAAGTATATCAATAATTTCCGAATTTTTTTTTATCTAAAGTATATATAAAGAGAAGCATCACTTAAATTGGTCAGTGTAGTACTATTTCACGATGAACCAAAAGATTTTAGTAATCGCGTTTTTTCAATTTCTTAAGCTTAGTGACAGTGCACGAATACTATGTGTAGTACCTACACCTTCATACAGTCACCAAATAGCCTTTCAACCAATTTGGAAAGAGTTGTCTTTGAGAGGGCACGAAGTTGTGACTATAACGACAGATCCTATGAAAGACCCAAGCTTAGTAAACTTAACCGAAATTGACATAAAACCTACTTATGATTTATGGAACAAAAATATCGTCGATATGACGAATTCAAATGGATTAAAATTGTTTTCTGTTGTAATCAAAACTTTCATGGAGGTGAACGAGTATATTTTTTCTCGGCGCGATGTTCAAAATTTAGTTAAAAACGAAACCGAACATTTTGATGTAGTCATAGTGGAGTATAGCTTAATGTCCATGTTGGGTTTTGCAGAAAGATTTAAAGCTCCTATAATTATTGTTACTTTGCTTGATGCTTCTTTAGAAATTTATAATCTAATGGGTAATCCGATTCATTCGATGTTGTACCCGAATTGTATGATGCCAGTGCACAGTGATCCGTCTTTTCTTGAACGTATATTTCTGGTGTTTGTTGATTTAGTATCAAAACCTTTTATCCGCGATTTTCTGACTACACAAGATAATTACATCAAAATGTTTTTCGGAAATCAATCCTCGTCGGTAAATACATTGTTAGGAAACGTCAGTTTATGGTTAATAAAATCGAATCCGATTTTTCATAAAGTTAAACCGTTGCTGCCAACTATAGTTGAGTATGGAGGAGGTTTCCATGGGGTAGCTGCAAAACCATTACCAAAAGTATGTTTTTGTTTAGGAAAGTTTGTATTAGCATCTGTTGGTTTTTGCAGGACTTGAAAAGAACCTTGGACACAGCTAAGAATGGTTTTATTTATTTTAGTTTGGGCTCTAACGTCAAAAGTAAAAATCTGGACGTACATACTCATACCGTTATTGCAGAAACGTTCGCCGAGTTGCCTTACACTGTTCTTTGGAAGTTTGAAAACATCACTTTACTAAAGAAACCTACCAATGTAATTACCTCAAAATGGCTTCCGCAACAAGATATTCTTAGTAAGTTTTTTTTTAATCACGTATTTAAAATAAATTTATTTTACGATTTAATCAATCGTTACAATATTTAAAAAAAAATTAAATCTTAAAAATTTGTAATAAAAAAATTGTGGGTCACCGTTTGCTTATACAAGCGTCGGTCATCTAGCGTACTGTTTAAATAATAAATGATAAATATTCAACGGTTTGTCATAACATTTTTGGTTAAATAAAATTTTGGTAGTACACCGATGTACGTTCTACATCAGTTTTTAAAATTGGCGTGCAGGTGGTGGTGTCTTTAAGTAATAGTAGAATACTTATGCGGGTTACTTTACTGATGTCTTTTTGGCTCTAGTTGGGATGCTCAATTGCAGTTAATAGATTTAAAAATTGGTTTTTTTCGTTACTGATAGGTTTTATTCTTTTTTGTTTTTTGTAAATCACACTATCCGTTGTAAAAAATCTACTGATTACGTTCCTAAAACTTTTCTCTCTCTTCTGCCGGAATAACGTGTCGTGTAAATTTTAGCCGCCAATAAACACTTTCTAGCAGTCTCTTCTAATACAAAAATTTTATCGACTATTTCGTCTTTTTTAAACTTCATTATGGACTGGAGAAAATCACTTTCTTAAATGTATACAAACTAAAAATGTTACATTGACATTTAGGTACTTACATTTAGATAGTTGAAATGTTTACTTTTGTACAAAATTTTGTGTAATTATGTAACTGTGTTAAATATCTCTGAAATTATTAACTTTAGGTGTAGTGAATGGTTATACCAATCAAAAGGTAATTTAAAAACAAATTTGATTATGCAAAAACATACATAGTGTTCTATTAAAATTAAGAAAATTTATTTACGTTTAAAATTTGCTAAATTCATGTTAGTTTTCATCAAGTAATAGGTTAGAAATATGGCACGGAATCATTAAAACAATGCCTAAAGATTCCAAAAATATAAACCGCATAATAGTAAAGCTAAAAACATCAAAATGTCTAAGAAAAAAAGAAGAAAAATTGTAAGAAAATTCTAGAAGTTTAAAAAAAGAAATACAAACGAGCATAGGAAACCAAATTAAAATTGTTCAAGAGAAAACCCAAATAGATATGTTAAACTTAAAAGAAGAAATTTGCGAATCCGTGAATGACAAAATAGAAGAAGTAGAAGACAAATTAGAACCAAAGCTACAGAAAAGATTGAGAGAAAGGATACAACTGCTAGAAGAAAGAATGAACCAAATGAATTGCTACGGCAAAGGAAGCATCACGAATGAAGATTTAATAGTTTAGTTTAATAGTAAAAGTTCCATGGTCAACCTATTACAAGCAGTTTAAAGCCGCAGCTACAGCCAATAATTAGAGCGACAATTAAAAAGCGACGTTTTTAATAGTGTTCTTACGTGGAGAAGCTCTTGGCATTTTACAGACTGTTCGTGATCACATGTAAAAAAATTACGAACTCTTAATTTCACATTTAGAAATGAGACATGGAAGTGCTCATCTTCAACAAGTGTACCAGCTCAAATTAAAAGTAGAGTTTAGAAAGCTGACGAGAGTCTTCAAGAGTTTGAGGCTGACATTGCCAGATTAAGACGGTTTGCGTATCCTACAGCGCTAGATAGCTTCTTGGAGAAGTTGGTTATTTAAACCTTTGTACTCAACCTCAAAGACAACGAAACGCAGCAGACTCTTCGGTTAGCTTGACAGAACCCGTTGAATAATGCTTTAGTGCATGCCTTAGAGTTTGAAATAGCAAAACAAGCATCGCAAAGAAGCGGTCATAAAATCCGCTGTATTGCAGAAGTACCCGCGCAGAGACTACAAAGTATTAAAGAGATTGTTACAAGCTTATAGATCTTACAAACCTTGCACGGTCAACTCACACTAGTCGGAGATAGGGGAGGGCGCCAGATCTTACTAAGTATAACTTTTGTTACGATCAAGACAGAAGGTTCAAGCTTGCAACAAAATCAAGTTTGTAATCCTACACGAATAAAAAAAAAAGATAAATATGTATAACAATTTTAATTTAATCTCGTAGATTATTAATGAACACAAGAAATTTTGTCGTAAATTATTCGATCAATAAATGTCGAAAATATCGGCAACACACAATACATAGGTTTACACATAAGGTGTTAATAGCGAAGAAAATTAAATAGATAATGAGAAATATCTATGATTCACAGCATGCGACTTACAAAGTAATTAATGAAAATACCTGAATGATATTGAAACAATTATTGTAATTACGTAAGTTAGAACAAGCAAAATTTTGTGAGAGACTCTTATGACACAAATGTAATTCAATAAGACTTACCCACAAACCAGTACTTGCCCTAAGAAAACTTCCTCGTTGAGTCGATCTGGAATATTTATGAACAAGCAAATCTTGTCAGCACAATGACTCACAAATGCAAAAATTATTAATTGTTGCTAAAAAAAGTTAGACATAAAAACCAGCTATCGAATGTTGTTGCACACATTAAATTAAAGGTTGATATCGCAGTCGATTGACGCATAAGGCATAGTATATCGGAGAAAATTTCCTGCCGAGACTTCGTTTTAGCTTTAACGTAGGCTTTTCAAAATTATGATCTTTATATTAACCCCTCATCGATCGAGAATACACCGAAACATGTGGCGAGTCGTGCCTGTGATGAATAAACTAATAGAAATCGTTTTCAATTTATCATAGTTACTACATACGCAGATGATGCTAGAAAATGAAAATTTAACTATCACAAGCACGATTTTTAAATAGTTCACGGTTTAACGCCTTGACAGATAATAAAGTAAAACGAACTTTAATGTAATAATTATACAAGGTATTACATTTTGAAATTTATGCACGTAACAAGATAGCGCGACGAATACTTTGGGAAAGAAAAGTGACGACTTTAAACTGCAGTGAAATAAGCCATGTACGACAACATCGTACTAAACTCAAGAAGAAGATAAGAAGAGCGCTCGAAAATTTGGAACGAGTTGATCAAAAAAGACAAAAGTTAATCTCATCTATTCATGTTCCGGAGATTACCATTCATAGCATTGTCTATCGAGCAATTGCATAGCATTTATCTCGATGGCAAGATCAATGAAAGAAGTGTTCCGTTACTGGTTGACACGGGAGCGATGAAGACCATTATTCGTCCGGACATATTACGGGAAGATGAGAAGACATTACCACTAACAGTACGACTTGAAACGGCTACAGGCGAAGAAATACTTAATCACGGACAAGTCAAAGTAACCATTGCTGTGGGAAATCAACTATCAAGTACTGGTAGCCGACATCACGGAAGAAGACATTTTGGGAATGGACTTTATAAAAAAGTATGAGTTCCATTTGGATATGAAGATCGACAATGAAGAAATTCCTTTTCATTTGTCAGAGAAGGTAGCGATTGACATCGCAGAGCCGTTCCAAGAATCTGAATACATCTTGGTGGCAAACGATTATTTCACAAAATGAACGGAGGATTGCATTGTATCAAGAAGCAGACGTGTTAGTGAAAGAGTTATTCTGCCGGTTTGGAGTTTCGTTAATATTACACTCCGCTCAAGGCCGCAACTTTGAGTCTGGACTGTTTCAAAAACTTTGCCGACTGTTGGGAATTAAGAAAGAGGACACCTTTCTATCCTCAAACTATGGCATGGTTGAGCGGATGAATTGCGAGCAATAGAAATATATTTAGCCAAACTAGTGTTCGAAAGAAGACGTTGCTGGAGAAGAGTACGTCAGCAAGCTAACCAAGAAGCTAGACAAAGTACATAAAACGGTCCGTAATCCCCAAAGAAAACGTGGTTTGTCGCCGAAGCTGCAGAGACAATGTGAGGGCCCTTATAAACTCGCGCAGCGAATTAATGACGTTATCTATCGCATCCGAAAACCAACCAAAAGTGGTCCACGTCGATCGTCTAGCCCCGTTTGCTGGCGATAACCACATTACGGAAGTTTACGTCCAAACTAGCAGAACCAGAAATAAAGTTGAAGCAATAAACTTCGATAAGTTTAAGAGCTTATACGGAGATTCTAGAAAAGCTAGGTTTGGAGTTACAACCGAGAAACAATAAGACCTGTTCCAAACTCGAGAAGATTACGCCATTGCACATTGCGTGAGCGAGGATCTTAATATGTTCAGAAAGGTTGCAGTCGTATTTAAATAAAAGCTTGGGCGGCTAGGTGAACTCCGAAGACAGTAACCATCAAGTTTTAAAATTACGTGGTATTCGTTTTCGATCTGGTCACCAAGAAATATTCGCGTACTTTTTGCGATTGCTTCCAAACGTATTCCTAAAGAAGATATTTTATGTGCTGTTGAGTCTTCTATAAGACATCTTCCTTGCCACATCTCAGATCACATTCGTATTAACACTGGCAAAATCCTTGAATCGTCTAAAATTCCTAAATCCAACATTTCTAAATCGGAAGAGTCAGCTCTAAAAAGTCTTTGTAAGAACCCTGATACTATTGTTCTTCCAGTCGACAAAGGCAACGCTACTGTAGTTTTGAACCAAATTGATTATGTTACGAAAATCAATTCTATTTTGTCTGAGGAAACTTACGCTCTTCCAACTCACAACCCCACTTCAAGGATTGAACGTGAAGTCAGTCAAATCATCAAATCTTCCAATATAGCTCCTGAAACTAAACGTCGAGTTACCCATCAGATTTTAAAGCACCTCGTCTATACGGACTTCTCAAAATTCACAAACAATGTATTCCTTTTCGACCTATCGTCAGTACTATCCAATCTTCTACCTCCAAGTTTGCCAAGTTCTTGTCCAACATTCTTTGCGAGCTTACAGGTAAAACCTCTTCTCACATCTTCAACTCTCAGCATTTTATTCAACGTCTAGAAACTATAAAACTTGAACCCCAAAATCTTCTCGTGAGCTTTGATGTTACTTTACTTTTTACTAAAGTTCGTATTAAGGATTCGCTTATTATCATCAAACAGATTCTGTCTCAACATGGCAAGGATTTGAGTTTGGTTCCTCTTATTGAAAAGTGTCTATCCTCTACTTACTTCCAATTTGATAACAAGTTTTACGAACAAGTTTTTGGTGCAGCTATGGGTTCTCCTCTATCATCTGTTGTAGCTAACATTTTTATGGAATCCTTTAAAACGGTTGCTTTGGAATCATCAATATTAAAACCTA
Source organism: Aquatica leii (assembly GCA_035610365.1). Classification (NCBI taxonomy): domain Eukaryota; kingdom Metazoa; phylum Arthropoda; class Insecta; order Coleoptera; family Lampyridae; genus Aquatica; species Aquatica leii. The sequence continues at coordinate 16,969,144 of CM069438.1, forward strand.
AAATGTGGTTTAGGTATGTTGACGACACGTTTATTGTTTGGTCTCATGGTCTTCTTGAATTGTCTAAGTTTCTTGATCATCTTAACAATCAACACTTAGATATCAAATTTACTATGGAAATCGAAAGTAATGGTTTTCTTCCATTTCTTGACGTTCTTGTGACTCGTAAGCCCCGACGGACTTCTGGGCCATTCTGTTTATCGCAAACCCACCCATACGGACAGATACCTTCATGCTTCGTCTTATTATCATCCTGCACAGAAACGTTCTGTTATTGAATCTTTGGTTCATCGTGCCTTTTCTATTTGCCAACTTGAGAATCTAGACTGGGAACTCCGTGATCTTACTAGAACCTTAGTGAACAATGGTTATGTAAAAAGAGATATTTATAGAGTTATTAATCGTTGTCTACATCTACGTACTCGATTACCTAAAGACACATCTACTCCTGAATCCAATCCTAAATTTGCCTTTTTACCCTACATTCATAAGGTTACAGATCAAAAAGAGAAACTTCTTCGTAAGAATGGTATAAACCCATATTCAACTCAACAGGCAAAATCTCTCAGATTCTTCATTCTCCTAAAGACAAATTTCCTACACTTTCATCCAAAGGTGTATACCAAATTCCTTGTTCATGTGGTTTAGTCTACATTGGTGAAACCGGTAGTTTCGTCATTACTCGCATTTCAGAACATGATCGTTGTATAAGAAAAAGGCATATTTCTAAGTCTGCAGTTGCTGAACATCATTTTACTACAGGTCACAAGATAGATTTTGATAATGTTTCGTTGATTGCCAAATCTCTATTCTTTTTCAACAGGAAATTACGAAAAAGCTTAGAAATCATCAAACACCTCAATAACTTCAATCGCGATCATGGTTCCCGGTCATTAGTCATTTATCGAAAACATGCCCGTTATCAACCGTAACCCAATCAGAGTCGAGCTTAACCATTCGTGACGATCTTTCTCCTTTATATAATATAAGTTTAACTTTATTTGTTGCCATTTGGCTTACAAATTTGATCGTGCTATACTACATAACATTCTATATTTACATTTACATTCTATTTACTTCTCTTTTTTTTTTGAAATACATTTTCTTATCCCTTCTCTCCCTTTAACTTTTTCCTCCTGCTCCATACTTCCTCAATCCATTCCGCTCCTTTTCTGTTTTCATCTAAGATTTCCTCTATTTTCATCCCCTCTTCTCTTAGTTCCCTGCATTTCTGTCTCATGTGGTTAAGGTCTTCCGTTTCTTCTCCACATAGCCTACACATCTTTTCTGGTTCTTCTTTCCAATATTTGTTCCCTAACTCCTCGTTGCCACATCTGAACCTTACTACCATTTTTTTCTTTTTGTTGCTTTTAATCTCTCTATCTTTTAAATATTCCGGCACTCCTTCACCCTTGATATCTTTATAATTCCTATTATATCTGCCCTCTTTTATCTTTGTCCATCTTTCTTGTTTTTTGATGTCTCTATCTCTCCTTATTATTTCTTCCATTATTCCTACTCCCTCTTCTCCTAATTTCTCCACTTCTTCACTCGCGTACCCGTTTCTTTTGTAATACTCTTTTCTGCCCTCCTGCCTGTACTTCACTTTCCCTCCCTTTATCTCTTTCCAACATTCTTGCAGTATTTTGCAATCTGTTCTTTCCCTCATTTCTTCCTCGTATTTTATTGCTCTTTTTCCTGTCTCTACCCTTATTTTTTCTATCTGTACCTCCTCTCTCACAATATACCCCGGTGTATCCCTGTCCATCCTTAACACCCATCTCCAGTATTTTTTCTGTAGCCCCTCTACCTCCCTCCAATCCTTCCAGCCCATATTTCCGCTCCATACATTACCACCCCCTTTATTAATTTTTCAAAAAACAATTTTCTTTTTTTTATATCCATCTTGAATACTTTTTCCCCCACACCCCAGACTTGTCCTATTAACCTGTTTCCTTTCTTCACCCTTTCCTTTATGTGTTCTCCCTCTTTATTATCCTGTTTCATCGTGTAGCCCAGGTATGTAAATTCCTTCACTTATTGCACTTTCTCATCACTCCATATCCACTCCTCTCTTTTTCTTTTCCCCCCTCCTTTTCTAAATATCATTATCTTTGTTTTCTCCGTGTTTACTTTCATTTCTTTTTTTTTCATGTATTTTTCTAGCGTTTTTATCATCTCTTTCATTTCCTTTTCCTCCTTAGCCACCAGCACTATGTCATCCGCATACGCCAACGACCATACCTTAGCTTTCCCTACCACTATTCCTCCTGTCTGTTGTCCTATCATTGTCTCTTCCAGATCCCCCGTATATACTGAGAATAGGCTTGGGCTCAGTGGACATCCCTGCCCCTCTCTTTGTGATGAATTTCTCGCTCTCTTCCCCATTCACTTTAACCCTGCTCCTCGTTTCTTCGTAGATTTCCTCTATTCTTTGTATTAATCTTTCATTGATTTTTTTTCTTTTCATATATTCCCACAGCTTTTCCCTATTCACTTTGTCAAAAGCAGCTTTTAGATCTACGAATAGTGCCACCATTTTTCCTCTTTTTTTTCTAGTTCTTTATTTCAGTATATATATATGTTGTCTATCGCCCTTCTTCCTTTTCTAAATCCCGCTTGTCCGTCTGGTACCAAACTTCTTTCCTCTATTTCCTTCTGTAGTCTTTCTTGCAGTATTGTCGCATATAATTTGTATGCCGTGCTCAATGATGTTACCGCTCTATAATTCTTGACTTTATTTTTTTCGCCTTTTTTATGGATTGGGCATATTATTCCCTCTCTCCATCTCTCTGGAAATCCTTCCCCTTTCCATATTTTGTTTAGTATTTCCGTCATCCTTTTTGCTACACTTTCTCCCCCGTATATCCACTCTTCTCCTTGTATCCCATCTTCTCCTGTCGCCTTTTCTTTTTTTATATTCTGTATCGCCTCTATTACTTCTTCTTCACTTATTCTATCCCTATCTCCTTCTTCCTGTCTTACTACCGCGTCTTTTCTTTTTTCTGCTTTTGTTCTTCCCCTCCCAACAGGTTCCGAAAATATATCTCCCATTCTTTAATTTGTATTCCCTTTGTCGTCATGTTTTTTTTCCCCTGTTTTTTTAGGTACTTCCATACACCTTCTTCCGTTTTTATTCCTTTGATCTGCTCCTCTTGTTTCTTTTTGTTTTCTTCCTTCTTTCTGTCGCATGTTTTTTTGTATATTTTTACTGCTTCTTTGTATTCTTCTTTTTCTTTCCTCCCTTTTTTCCACTGTCTTAATGCTCTTCTTGCATTTTTCTTTGCTTTCTTGCATTCCTTATCCCACCATTTCTTCCATCCTGTTTTCTCCCCTTTCCATTTTCTAAATTTGACTCTCTCTGTTGCTTTCTCCATCATCTCTCTCATTTCCTCTACACTTTCTTGTAATTCCTTCCCTATCCATACCGTTTTCCCTATTCTCTCTTTATATCTTTTTTTACCCTCTTCTGTCCACTTTTTTCTAGTTATGTACTTCTCCTCTTCCTCTCTCTCTTCTCTTTCTCTTCCTTCCATTGTCAATTCTAGTAGTTGATGGTCTGACTCTACCTTTTCTCCTACCTTAAATGTCTTTATCTTTTCTGCGGCCTCTTGATTTGTCATTACAAAATCTATTATTGATTCTCTCCTTCCTTCTATGTACGTAAATTCCCCCTTTCCATCTTTTTCTCTGTTCCCGTTCATTATTTCCCACCCTTTTTCGTTGCACAATTCCGGCAGTTCTTCTCCCTCTTTATTTATCACCTTGTCCTTTGTTTGTCTCTTTCCCGTCCCTTTTCTTTCTTGTATTCCCCCTCTTCTCCTATTCTTGCGTTGAAGTCCCTCCTACTATTATCAATCCCTCTTCCCTCTCTTCTATCATCTCTTCTATGTTTTTCCTTGTCTCTTTCATGCTACTGCTATAAACCGTCACTACTTTTATTTTTGTTTTTCCCCACTGTATGTTCCTTTCTACAACTCCTCTTCTCTGTTGCACTTTCTCTTTCTTTTCCTGGTTCAACCATTTTTTTCTTATTCCCGTTATTATACCCGCCTTTGCTCTCCCTTTTTTCTTTTCTCTTTCTGCATGTTGCACCACCCACTCAAATTCCTCTGGCAACTCTTTTTCCCACCACTCCCATTCTTTTTCTTCCATCCATGTTTCCTGTAATCCCACTACATCCTGTTCCTTGATGTACTTCCAGAAATCATGTTCCTTGTTTTTATTCCTGCTACGTTCCAAAACAATACTCTCAGCTCACTCACCTCCCCCCGTGCTTCTTCCTTACTTTCTTTTTTCTTCCTTCTTTATCTTTTCCATTTCCATCTCTCATTATTCCTTTTTCTTTGCCATTTCGTCAACTTTCTCTCCTTTACCACCCTCCTTTGCCCTTTAGTTTTTTGCCTTTTGGTTCCCCACTTTCTCTTCTCTTTCTCTGCTCAGTCCCCTATCCTTGTCGTTCCATATGTATCTGTCTCCGTCTATCTCTATTTTTCTGTACCCTCCCTACCCATACTCTTTTTCCTTCCGTTCTTTTTTCCACCGCTATGTTCATTATTTCTCTTTGCACTCTTCTTTCCTCCCATGTCAAATGGTGACTTATATATATTCTTGTATTCTTTAATTTCTTCTTCTCCGCCATTACCTTCTGTTTTTCCTCCCATCCTCCGATTTCCGCCACCACCATCTCATTTTTCTTCTCTTTGTTTATTACTGTCACTTTTTTTAACCTCTACTTTTACATTTAATTTTTCTTCCAGCATCACTGCTAAATCTTTTTGTGGTTTTTCACTTCTCCACCCCTTTATCACAATATTATTTTTTCTTTTCTATCTTTCCTCGTCTTCCGCTTTTTTCTCCAGTTTTTCTATTCTCTCCACCAGTTTTTCTTTTTCTTTCTCCCAGTTCTTTTATCTTTCTGCCATTTCTTTTTTCATTTCTTTAATTTCTTGTCTTATTCCTTGCATATTTTCTTCCATCTGTTTCATCATTTCTCTCATTAATTCTTTTAACTCCTCCATTTCTTTCCTTCCTCCTTCTGTTCTTAAGGTTTTTCCTTCGCTCTCCTCCGATATCTTTTTAATGTCTGGTGATCTTATTGTTTTCTTTTCTCTTTCAAATATTTGTTGCCTTTCTTTTTCCTCTTCCTCTCTCTCTCTTTTATTCATCCCTTTCCCCCTTTTTTTTATTTCTTATTTATTTATTTATTTTTTTTAATTTAATTATTTATTGAATTTTTTTTTATTAATTTTTTAAAATTTATTGTTATTATTTTTTTTTCTTAATTCCTCGTTACCTTCTTTTCTTATTTTTTGTGCTTTAAAACGTCACCCTTGTAGCTAATTCGCTTTAATTTCGCTTTAAATGTAATAATTTCGATTTATGTAGGAGGTTATCTTTTGTCTCTGACCTTTTCGATTACCCTGCTTATTCACCTTAATCACACTTGTTTGTCAGTTTTATAATTTTCCACCACGGTTTCTATTCTTCCGTTAATTTATTTATTATTTTACACCCTTCCTTTTTTACCCACCCTTTTTCTCTCCTGCTTCCCTCTTACTACCACTACTAACACCAGCACCTTCACTAACTATCTTCTCCAACTTCTCCACTTGTATTTCTCTTTTACGTTTGTAAATGTAAATACGACCTTCTACGTCGAGTGTTACCGCACGAATCCCTTTCTCCTTTATATACGAAGACTATTTCTTCTTAAGTCACTTCTACGGAGTTTAGAATCTGGCTTGGTTCACAAGTTGATTACCTAACTCGGTAGTGGTTCTTTGTTAGATTTTCGTTTGCTTTTTCAAGTTATCGTTTTCTTTCTTACCTTTTCAGAGTTTAGATTATGGCTTGTTTCACAAGTGGATAACCTAACTTTTGAGAAGTTCTTAGTTAGATTTCGGGTTTTGTAATTTATCTCACGCCCCGATGAAGCCCCTTACGAAAGTGAGCAAAACGTTGGCAACTTCGGTTACAACAACAATGACACGGTCGAAACCCGGAAGACACTTTTATCTTAATATGCAAAAAACATTAGTACAGTTAAAGGAAATACCGTTATCAATTCAATTTTCTCACTATTTACTGATTTTTCTTGTAAAAATAATAGTTGTCGTTGTATTGTATAAGTATAGAATTAAGATTAGAAATAAATGTAAAATAAACAGGTCGACTTCCTCTTTACCTAATAATGAAAAGCCTGAGAACAGTGTTTCAACTCGCCCCGGAAGTTATATTCAAGGACTTGTAGACGTCGCAAGAGATAATATTTCCTTATAGATAACATAGATTATAAATGCAGTAATTATGAATCAAAACATGAGACTAGTTTTTGCTACTAATGTAACAAGGTAGATAAAATTGTAGTTCAAATAAAAATAAATCTTTTTAAAAACAAATTATTTAGTAATCCAAATAAAACTTATGGAATTCACTTTCAACTATAAATAAAATATCTAATAAACTGTTAATGTTAGAAAAAAAATTTATTTGAATAAATTTTTAAGAAAAATTAACTATAAGAAACTAAACATTCAAACGTATCAAACTCCATACCAAATTTCAAGTTACTAGGACTTTTGGTTCGAGAGTTATCGTGGGTACATCCAAAGATAATTTAAATAAGATGCAGCACTCCGTATATAAACAAATCAAAAGAATTTAGAAAAAAATTGTTATTTTTTAACGTATCTTGCTTTTCTTTCAAGATATGGAATTTTTTTCTAAAAAAAAAACGTCGTATGCAGGATTCGAATCTAAGATCATATATGGAATTCAATTTCAATTATGAATCAAAATGAATCTTAATGTTAGAAACAATTTTTGTTTGAATAAATTGTTAAAAAGAATTAACTCTATAAGAAACTGTAAAAATAATTCGAATAATTTACATACGAACACCCACTTCTGGTTTCTTTGTCAGACCCATATTTTGATAGAATATGAAAAGCCAACTTCATACCAAATTTTAAGTTACTAGGACTTTTGGTTCGAGAGTTATCGTGGGTACATCGTTACACACAGACACCCAAAATTTTTTTATCAAAAATACTTTTTTCTGATTCTGGAAACCTTAAAACGTTAAGCAAAAAAAATTTTTTGAAAAAAATTGCGATCGCTATATTTTTCTTATAGGAAAGTAAAAGCAGTATAACAGGATAATAAAAACAAAACAAATTAATTACATTAATCTTTGATTTTAATTACACGACACTTAACAGTACACAAGGACTGATAATGCATATTGCAATTAAAGATAACATTAAATATTAAATAAAAATTAAGGTCACTGCAAGTACGAGAATGCATTTAATTAACTTTTGAACTATTACCTGATTTCATGTTTGCACACGTTCTTCTTTCTGCAAATTATTTAATTAGAAACGCAGTTTGTCGAAGGCAAATATTGACATAATATAATTTACTAATATTATCAATTAGATTAAATTTTTATCTAAACTATTACTGAAGTAGTATTATCGCATCAGTACAGTACTATTTCGCGATGCATCAAAATACTTTAATAGTTGCGTTTCTTGTGGTTGTTAAATTTAGTGACAGTGCAAGAATATTAGGTGTAGTACCTACACCTTCGTATAGTCACCAAGTAGCTTTTCGACCAATTTGGAAAGAACTGTCGTTGAGAGGACACCAAGTTGTGACTATAACGACAGATCCCATAAAAGATCCAAGCTTGGTAAATCTAACAGAAATTGATTTAAAATCTGCTTATGACGTATGGAACAGAAACATTGTTGATATGACGAGTACGAATGGGTTAAGATCGTTCTCCATTATGCTTCAAACGTTTTACGACGTTGGCGAACATATTTTGTCTTACTACGACGTGCAAAAGCTACTAAAAAACGAAACCGAGTATTTTGACGTTGTTATAGTCGAGTATACTTTGATGTCTATGTTTGCCTTTGCCGAAAGATTCAAAGCTCCTCTTGTCGTTGCTAGTTCTTTAGATGCCGACATAGAAATACATCATGAAATGGGCAATCCTCTTCATTTTATGTTGTATCCAAACTGCATGTTGCCAGTCAATTTCGATTTGTTATTCGTCGAGCGTGTACTAGTTGCGATTTATAACCTATTTTCAAAAGTATTACTGTGGGAATACACTTTTGTACAAGATCAACACATCAAAAAATTTTTTGGAAGTGAATACTCAACCATGGAAGAATTACAAGGCAACATTAGTTTAGTGTTGAGCAATTCCGATCCAATTTTTCACAAAGTCAAACCGTTATTGCCAACTATAGTTGAGTTTGGAGGAGGTACTCATCGAGTTGCTCCAAAACCGCTTCCAACAGTAAGTGTTTAAAAAAAAGTGTGACTTGTCGGGTAACGTTTATTCTAGGAGTTAAAGGTCATATTAGACGAGGCCAAAGACGGATTCGTTTATTTTAGTTTAGGTTCAAACGTTAAAAGTAAATATTTGTCCGAACATACGCGTCGTGTTGTTATGGACACGTTTGCCGAACTTTCCTACACGGTTCTTTGGAAGTTCGAGGACGATAAATTACCGAATAAACCTGATAACGTGATAAAGTCAAAATGGCTTCCGCAACAGGATATCCTTAGTAAGTTTCTTAGTCTCTACATTGTTTATCTATCCCTTGGAAACAACATTTCTTCTATTTATTATCTTAATAGTTTTTTTTTTAATTTGCATTTGTAGGTACAAGGTGTCTTAAGTTGAATTTTTTGATAGAGAAACGCCTTAACTATGATAGATAGGAAAAAATGAACCGCGTATCCTTGATCTTTTCTTTTTTAAAGACAAAAAACAATTGCTCAATTTAGTTTTTACCATCAAGTATTTTTCGTAAAAAGAGTTCGAGGATGCATGATCCATTATGTCGTATCTATTATAATTACAGAGTTTCCTTATCAAAACATTTAATTTATGCACCCTATACAGTCATATAAAAAAAAGAAGCATTACGGCGTTTTATTATACAATAATATTATTATTACACCGTACAATAAAACAATAACGTCTTGGTAACCAAAGTTTACTTGTAAAGTACTGGAATAATTTAATAAATAAAATCCAAAAACTTTTTGCAAACGTCATAAAGCCAATCATTAATTCTGGACAATAAAATTGTCTGTTATTTATACAATAATAATAAAAATTACTTTTTCTTCTTCTCAATTCATAATGCTCTTTCGAGCGTCGAATGGCGGTCTCTAGCCTTGTATCAATTTTTTCCATGTTTTTCTGTTTTCATTTCATTCATTGTCACTCTCCTTTCTGCATATGTTTCTTTAATTTATTCTATCCATTTTCTTCTGAGTCTGCTTTTTTATTTTTTGATTTGTTTTTTCGCTTTATTACTCTTTCTTGTTATTTTGTTGGGTTCTATTCTTACTATGTGTGCATACCAGTTTCGTTGCTTTTTTAAATTTTTTAAACTTACTTTTTGCTTAGTTACTTCTCTTATGGCTTAATTTTTTTATTCTGTTTTACTTAGTTTATTCTGTCATTTTTCTAAGGTGTTTCATTTCTATAAAATTTAAATTTATTTATTTATTTAAGATAATTCTAGGTGATTACCAAAATGTTTTCGAAACAGATAACATAACATATAAAAAGTGTTTAAATCGAGTCAGGAAGCTAAGCGAGTTTAGTCAGAAGAACGCCTTTTATATTATTCTTTATGGGCTTCTAGAACATTCCGGTAATTACCTTGAATCATCTTAAACGACCTCAAAGCTTCTATGCGTTTCAATGCTCCTTTCTTAAGACTGTTCTGTCCTAGAACAAGAAGCTAATACAAAGGGTCCCAATGTCCTACTTGGATGGTAACTGCAGACCAACACCTGAACGTCTGTTCTTCGGAAGACGACCTCCAACATATTTCAAACTGTCTTCCAATCCAGTTGATCCAAACCACAAACAAGCTTGGGTACTGCCAAATGTTGTGGAACTCTATTTCTCTTTTGAGATTGCATAATGTTTGCCACAGTGTTCATATCACGGTTTTGCACGTGAGTACTCCTTACTAACCAGAAGGAAAATAAAGCCTCGGTCATCACGTAGTTTTAAAACAAAATAAAAAAAAACGGATGATAAACAATTTATTTCTTCTACTTAACTCTAAACAATGAATGAAAGAGATTAAAAAAACTACCACTATGACGGATGAAAAACTTAGGATTAAATACATGTACATTGGTTCTTATAACTTAAGCTAAATCTATGGGTAAATGTTTATACACCACGTTTACGGAAAATGGAAACACACGGGCCGGTGGCGTCAATTATGGTGACAAAGTGAGAGCGTAGTAATGCTCTTCGTTAGCCGGACACCCAGTCTCAGGTGCCCGTTAAGCAAAGGTAGACTTATTGCAGCTAAACAAACGTTGGTAGTTGTAATGGCGTCGCAGCCAGCGGATACACAGAACTTCAGTCGGACATCCAGTTTCAAGAGCCCTTTATACAAAGGTATACTTGTGCAGCTCAAGTGACTTTCAGGTGTCCGGGGTTTTTCTTTTAAACTGTTTTTAGACCACTCCCAGTCTTGCGCAGTGGAGTTGGTAGTGAAGCGTCGAGGTAACAGCCCCCCCTGACTTGGAAAGGTTTAATGCTGAGATTCTTCTTCTAGATGGCGTAGGAGCTGCTGTGGCTGGTGACGCGTTAGGATTCTTCTAACCAGTGGCGGCTCTTCGGGTGCTTCTAGGATTTCGAGACTGTTATTGTTCTGAGATAGAGGCGGCGCAGGCCGGAGATCGTGCACGTGGATCTTATCCCAGTCGTGGTTAGCTCGTTCAACCCAATAAGCGTTTGTGCCGACTAATTGTTTAATAGTACAAGATCCATTCCACTTTTGCTCCAACCGGCCTCTTACGAGAGTTTGAACCCGTTGCATTACACGATCTCCTTCTATAAATTGAGTTTTATTGCATCGTAATTAGCGTAGCGGCTTCGGTATTGGTGTAGAGTGGCCACAGGCTCTTCTAGCGTATCTCCGCTAGTGTTCGCATTCTTTGTCTGCCATTCTCCGGGTCTTTTCAGGTCTTGACCAAAAAAGACGGTTTCTGGAGTAACGTTAGTTGCGGCGTTTTTCCTGATGCGTAAATTGAAGAAGACCGTAAGCAACACCTTGTCCCTTACCTTGGGGTCTTTCCTTTGTAGATGTATCTTCAAACCTTTTTTTATCTTTTGGTTTTGCCGTTCTACTGGGTTTGTTGATGGGCGGCATACCGGCGTAGTCCAATGATAGCAACCCCACCGGCGAAGAGCAGCTGACACAAATTGCGACTCGTTGTTTGAGATAATGGCTTTAGGGTATACAAATTGCTGAAATATGTGTTCTTTGCGTTGATAATGCATTCCTGGGTGGATTTGAATGAAGTTGTGAGTTGACTTGGTGTCTACTAACGCTTGGAGTACGTGTTTTCCGATTCTAATAGAAACGGAGCGCAGCTGGCCTCCTTTATGGAGACTGTTTAATTTGGCTGAGGTTGCAAACCCTCGACCGGCGGGTCGTTTTCCTGGTCGTGTCTTGTTAACGTGGAACAGTCCCGGATAAAATCACGTCCGGGGCAGTAGTGGCATTGTGGTAGGTCGTTGTAACTTGGGCGTAATGGTTTCTTGGCTTTAAATAGCGATTCGATGGCTGTTGCTTTTTCCACAAAGTCTAGTAACATAGTTGGCGGTGGGTGTATAAAATGCGTTTGAATATGTGATGTTAGCATTTTTACGAACAACTCCGGGTGCTCGGCAAGATTCAACTATAATCTTCGAGCCAGGTTACTTTTTGATCGTAAGAACTCTACGGTGGCTTCGGCAGAGCTCTGTTTGCGGCCGTAAAACTGAGCTTTCAGTTTTTCTAACACTGATATGCCATTGTACTTTTTAAGAAGTAGTGACTAAAACTCGTCGTAGGTTTCTACTAAGTCGATGTAAGTTTTCCACCATGACAAAGCCTCCTTCTTTATGTTTTAGATCGCAGTGGGTGGTTTCTTGTCTTCTAGAATACCGTTGGCGTAAAAGTATTCCTCTAGATCAGTTAGGAATTTTTCGGAGTTTTCCAAAGCATCCCCACTGAAGATTGGTGGCGTACTGCAGTTGATATTTGAAAGGGCCGATTTTAAGACGATCAGCGCTTGGTTAATTCTTTTTACTGATTTTGGTTGGGCGCCAGTGGATGGTTGGTCGGCATCCAGGCTGGTTTCTGTCTTTGAGCTTACAACCACACCAAGTCGTTCGGTTGAAACCCACCGTTTTGTTTCTTGACGTCATATCTGGTTTTCATTCTGTTGCTGTCAAATTGTGTCTCCAGCAACTTCTTCTTCTGGTTTTCGTCTAAATTAAAAGTCGCATGGCAGTCGTACTCTGTAGCATAACACAGAATGTGATTTGACCTGTGCCACCATAAACAGAGGATCGATAAGCTAAGTTTGAACACTAGTTTAGCTGAGTACTTTGTCATTGTTCGATTTATTTCTTTAATTATGCCATCAGATTGAAAATGGTGAGACGCCGTTCTGGTTTTGCTTATTCACAACTGTGAAACAACGCAGACTCAAAGTTGTGTTGGTCAAAATGTAATTTGAACGGATTTCCAAAGCGACAAAAAAAACTTTTCGTCGATTGGGTATAAGTAAGCTTTCGTCAATTTTGTGAAATAATTTATCCTGGTGTATTTGTTTCTCGAATCAAATTTTGAAAACAATCTTGCGATGTCAATTGCTATTTTCTCTAAAGAGCTTTCCACGTTATACTCATTGGTGCTTTGCGTTTTTTTGCTGGATCATTTAATGATGCCCAGATCGTGCACAATTCCATGAAGTCACCTTTACAGTTCACTCAATAAATTTTTTATCGAGCATTTTCTGATGTCTTCTTTACCCCAAAGTGTCCTCCCGATGTGCCATCTTGCAGTTGTTGCAACACCTGTGACACTTGCTTTTTTGGCACTACGTGCCTTTGACACTCTCTAGACATTGCTTAAGAAGACCGTCTTCTTCTTTTGCGAAACTGTACTGATCCCAGTATGCTTCGATTTATGTGTCCGAAACACTCAATTTTTCCCAGGTTGATCGTCAGACTTTTGCTTTCTAGTTTGAGAGCTTTTTTTTCTTTGCGGCGCAACTTCTTAGGTTCCTATTCGTCATCAACCATAGCAGTTTTTCGGAGATATTCATTGTTTTTTCCAAGTTGCGAACAATGACTGCAGTCTGTCGGACATGGTCATTTCTACCTGACCTCAGCGTTTCGATGACACTTTCAGACACGGTGTCATAGTCATATTCTTACAATCTCTCAATTTATTTTGCCATTTGTCTTTCCGGATAACGAAACTGCAATAGCAAATTTAAATGCAGTATGATCCGTTCTTAGTAAAAATTTGCAACAACAATCTTCTCTTGAACAACTTAAAATTGACGAAGTGACTAGAACCTGTTTTAGTTGATGAATTTCTATTATTAGAAGTAGGGTGAGTGTTATGATAACCTTTTGTACTGCGGCCAGATTAGATCTTTTGTCTCTCTCTCTTGTTGGAGAGATCTATATCTTTGACGAATTCGATCAGACCCGTGGTCGCAAAATTTAGTAATTCTTCTTCCGAGATGAAGATGAAATCTAGATGCTTTTGTCTCTTGAGACACAAAGCTGGGCATCTTATGACCACAGTACCTGCATGTGTCATCACCCACCAGTCCCATCTTACTCAAGTGGTATCTGCAGTGTCCTGTTACTATGCCACAGATGAGTTTTAATTCTCTTCTTCTTAACTTAATAACTTCTTTCTCCCTCTTTTTGTTTTAAAGCTAGGAAACTTTTTTGAATGTTTTAGACCTGGCATTTTGTTCCAGGTTCTGTTAATTTTTTTGTTGGCCCAGTTGGTAATAACCTCCTGATAGTCCCTTTGGCTTAAGCCATACATGGGACATGGCCCTATAAAGAGTTTTACTGCACCTAATTTTTCTTGCTGATCTGCCTCCTATTCCCTCATGCCCTGGCACTCAAACAAGTTTAACTTTGTTTTGAGTTCATCTGGTCGCTCACTGCAGCCGTGTTCAACAGAAGAGTGGATTTGAGAATTCCCAGATGACTTTTGAGGCTGCCTTCTTTGAAATGATGTACTTAATGTAGTTTAAGGGCCTGCTTCATAACTTCCTTATTAATTGCCACTGGTAGGGGATGCAGGCTGAAAAGGATCTCTATCGTAGCGGTGGGTGTTGATTTCATGTCCCTTATTGTGGTCAGACATGCTAGTCTTTGCACCTTTGCCAACTTCACTTTGATCTACTTTTTTTCACCAAACTGCATCCGTAGAGAACTCCAGGTCCAACGACCTGCTTGTAGATCCAATTGGTTATGCTAAAGTTTAAACCCCACGTTTTGCCAACCATTTGGTCGTTTTGGACAGATGACTTTTCCACGTTAGTTTTCGCTCCAGTGTTAGACCCAGGTATTTAACTTCCTTCGAGAAGAGAATGGTAGTTTCATTTAACTGAATACTGGAGATATTTAAATTCGTTCGTTTAGTAAAAAGATCAATGGCGGTTTTATTTGTTAGGTGTTAGGTTTATAGCATTTTGTATTCTCTCCTCTACGATGGAGTCATGCTTGCCCCTCACTGTTATGGTTATGTCGTTAGCATAGCTTAAAACGTTATATCCCTCTCTGGTCAGGTCGTTTAGTAGTTCATCCACTACCAACGACCACAACAGTGGGGATATGACACCCCCCCTGTAAGCAGCCTCTTGTAGTGCCTACTTCATAAGTGGCGCTACCAATACTGGTGATTACCTATATACCCATGAGCATGTTGTTTATCCATTACATGATAAAGTCATTTATCTCTTTCTTTCTAAGGGACTGTGTCATTGAACCATAGGCGGCGTTATCAAAGGCGTCCTCTACATCTATAAAGACTGATAGGGCTATTTCCTTTGATTCATGTGCTTTCTCTATGGTTTTTACAATTTGATGTAAAGCTGATATTGTTGACTGTTAAAATTTCCATTCTAATATATTGGTCAACCAGTTTCTCTATTGTTTTGAGTATAAACGATAAGGGACTTACTGGACTAGTTGA
The DNA here is from genome assembly GCA_035610365.1 of Aquatica leii. Taxonomy (NCBI): domain Eukaryota; kingdom Metazoa; phylum Arthropoda; class Insecta; order Coleoptera; family Lampyridae; genus Aquatica; species Aquatica leii. Next base: position 16,984,212 of record CM069438.1, read on the forward strand.
TGAAAAGCGTTTTTGCAGTTTTTTGCTCTTTTTTTCGCCATGTTGTCAATGTTTCGGCAAATCCAGGTACAAATCGTCTATAATAGGTGCACTATCCAAGAAAACTGCAAACTTGATGCTTGTCAATTGATCTTAGTCATGCTTGCACTACTCGGATTTTGTCTAGGCCAGCCTTTGTTCCATCTCTAGATATGACGTGGCCAAAGTATTGCACTGCCTTCTTAAATATATGCCCTTTTATTGAGGCCAGTTTCAGATTTGTTCTATGTAGTCCTCAAGTTGTTCAAATGTTTTTCAAACTACCTTCCAACCACAATCACGTCGTCTAGATAAAACCAAGCACGTCTTTTAAGTCAGTCCTCTCAAGATAGTCTCCATCAAACGCTTGACGTCGCAGGGACGTTACACAAACCGAAGCGAATAGCAATGAACCGCCAATTGTAAAAGTTGTATTGCCCAAGCGTCTCTGGTATTATTTTTATGTTTCACTAAGTTAGTTCTTTGTTTGGAACCACTCTCCATTGCAAACACTTTTGGATCAACACTTTAACTTTAGTCAACTGATCTTGGGTGAGGTTTTGGCACTTTTTCTGCGACGTAATTTCGCTAGAATTCACGCATATTACAACTTTAACCACGGCCTTCTTTTTCAACATTACTGAATTTGAGTAGGTACTCAAGATCGTTACTGGCATCGTACTAATCTTCCTCCAAACATAGACGTTGTTTTACTAAGTAGCCCATTGGTTCAATGCCATGAATGTAGCGTTTCTATAAATTTCCATCCAAGCGTGCTACTTTTATATCTTCCAAGAAGATTTACGTCTTCACTCAATAAGACTTGCTTGGTTCCCTTTTCCAAATCATTCGTTGCGCTATTTTTTTTATGCTTTCTAGTGTCTGCGCGGGTACTTCTGCAGCACAGCAAAGCATGCACTAAAGCATCGTTCAACGTTGTTTTCAAAACCGTTTACGAAGGTTTGAATGGTTAATTGCTCCAGAAAAGTATCTGATGCTATAAGATACGTAAACTGCGTCCATCTGGCAATGTCAACCTTAAGCTCTTAAAGATTTTTTACAATTTTCTGAACCAAACTTTTTATTTGTGCTGGTACACCTGTTAACGGTGAACATCTCCATATCTCATTTCTAACATAAAACTAAGAGTTCGTAATTTCTTTAGAAGTGATCCAAAACATTCTGCAAAATTTCGACCGCTTCTCTAAGTAAAGCCACTATTAGAGACGTCGCTTTCTGGTTGTTGCTCCAACCATTACCTACAGCTTCAAACTGTTTGTGGTAGGTTGACCATAGAAGTTTAGCATCGAAATTTGAAAGTAAAATCTTAAACTTGTGCGTGGCTTCTTTTCGATGGTTCATTAAATCTTCGCTCGTGACACTTCCTTCACCATGGTGGTTAATTTGATTTATCTTCTCTTTAATCAGTTTAATTCTGTCTTCTAATTTTTTCCTTTATGGTTTTTATTTGACTCTCAATCTTAGTCCGTATTAATTTAATGAACGGCAATAAACAAACACACGCAAATCCATACTAATCACACAACGGTTTTTTACACTTTCAGTTTCTTACTAGAATAACTAAATTTTTTTTGAGATTTTTTTATGTAAACACTTTATCGGCTTCGAGAACATTCCGGTAGTTACCTCAAATCATCTTGAATGATCTTGAAGCTTTTATACGTTTCAGTAGTCTATTTTAGTTTTGGCGTTGCGTTCTGGTTGATTTCACAACGTATTTCCAATTAATTACTCGTTCGTTCTACCAAAAAACAATCATTTTCATTCCGTTTCTGTTGTAGATTTTTTTTCCATGCCGGTTCTAGCCACCCATTCTTTCGTTTTGATTTTTTCCTACTCTACTTTTCTAGTTCTCATTATTATTGTGTTTTTGTGTTCTTCTTTTACTTCATCGTGTATTTGTTGTAAGTCTGCATAAAAGTCTGTCATGTCTTCTTCTACAGTTCTTTCTACTGGTGCATAAATTTGGATAACGTTGATTGCTATTGTTCTTAAGTTTATTGCGTTAACGTTTTTTATTTTTTTGTTTATTTTTTAACGGTTATTATACCTACGCTCTCTTTTTCTTTTTGTTTTATGTGCGCCGGTATTTCAATTTGTTTTAGTTATGTTAAGCAGCTCTTTTGGCAAATCTTCATCCGGTGATCTCTCACTAGCTGTTCTTTCTCTCAACATTTTTTCTTATGGCGTTTTTTTATCTTATCATATTTTGTTTTGATTTTCTAAGTAACTATTATCCCCGTTTATTATTAGCTTGTTGTCTCAATATTGCATGGCTTATTTCATTCTTTCTTCTGATTTTTTGTGTCTTTTTTGAGTAGTCTTTCTTTATGCATAAGTTTCTTTATTTTATGTTTATAGTTCTTTTTAAAATCTCTAGAGTCTTTGTCTATTTTGGATTATTCGGTACATGAAAATTCAACGGATAATCGTTTGCTACGAACTCAGCAAACGTATGATAACGTGATTTAGATATATTCAATTTTTTGTCATTGAATTAGAAATGTTATTATTTTTTTTTGTACGGAGATTCGGAAGTACGTTGCGCACGTTACGTTATTATAATGATTAACAAAACCAAATTTCATCTCGTCTGTACGTCTGACGTCACTTGTTTCGGTGAGATTATTACAATAAAAAATTATGAGTGCAAACGGTTTAATCTAGAACATTGTTTTAATTACTTCCAGAACCTTAATATTAATTTAATATATGATATACAGTCGTTATCAACTACGTAGCTATACTGTACGTAAATAATTTATATACTGATAATTAGGTGTGTACCGACGACATTTGGTTCTAAATTTTGTTATGAATATTTGTTCTCTTCTTTGCTTTTTTGTTGTTCTTGTGATGTAGTCTTACATAAATAAAAACGCACAATTGGTTGTCGTTTATTGGCCTAGAGGTTTTTTTCTTTTTAGTTCTTCTACTCGCAAAGAAAGGTGGGGTAGTGCACCAACTCATCAGAGGAAGTAAGGTACAAACAACTTGACCTACGACCATCTCCAACTTAAGCTAGCTAAACGTAGTCCAATGGTTTCGTCGGTAAAACTGATTTTGGATTATTTGGTACATTGAAGTGATAATCGTTTGCTAGGTCAGCAAGCGCATGATAGCGTAATTTCGAAATATTCAATTTTTTGTCATAATACAATTAAGACTTTAGCACTTTCTGGTAATAATGTTGCTGGTTCTCTTGATACTTCTTCATTTCTTTCTTCTGTAACTACTTCTAAATCTAATACTTGTGTGCACTGTCGTTCTAAAACTGAGAAATTTTTATGTTCTGTTTGTTCTCTAGCTTCTCTTTCTTCAAATTTTTTTAGGTTGTTACTACCGATCCTTGTTATTTAGGTCTAATTTTTAGAATTTCTGCTTTTCCTTGTTTTTCTCGTTGGTGTATTGACGACAATAAACTTTTGTCGAAAACTTTCCATTTTGAAAGCAGCATTTGGTACACATTCGTTTTATGGCTAACTGCGATATCTTTTCTCTTCTTTTTCTTTTTTTTTTATTTTTAGTTACGCGGTTGGTTGAGGAATAGGGTAAAGTCAGTCTATTCATGTTTCTTTTATATACTTTAGAGATAGGGAGATTTTCCTGTGTCTTGTTTCCGCTTAGATCAAATTTTTTTCTGGGTAGAAAAACAACTATCGTGGTCAAGTGAGTACCTATTCGCTGCGGGAGTCCGACGACGCGCTATTCCATTTTGACGCAAAAGCTTGGAGTGCGTCTAATACTTTGACGCCACACAATTTTTTGGCATTTTATTGAAGATACTTAAGCTGGAATAAGGTTTCTGGGGTTTTGTCTTTGTTTTGGGAGTTGGGTGTCGTACTCTTTTTTTTCCTTATAGTATTTTTTCCTTTTCTTGAAGAGTCTTACGTAGTGTATTTAAGACGAGGTTTTAATTTTTTAGGTTTTTTTTGGTGTTTTAAGGTTAATGGCCCCTAGACGCTTGTCTAAATTTCCCTTCTTTCTTTTTTTCTGACTTTTCTTAGTTCGTTTTTGGTTTTCTTTCCTAGCTTGGTAAAACTATACGTTCTTGAGTTTTGTCTTTGTTTTGGGAGTTGGGCGTCGTTCCCTTTTTTTCTTTATAGTATCTTATCCTTTTCTTGAGGGGTCTTACGGAGTTTATTTAAGGCGAGGTTTCAATTACTAAAGTTTAAGTTTTTTCGTGTTTTAGGGTTTATGGCTTCTAGAAGCTTGTCTAAATTTCCTTTCTTTCCTTCTTTTTCTGACTTTTCTAAGTTTCTTTTTGGTTTTCTTACCTGGCTTGTTAGAACGAGACGTTCTGGGGTTTTGTCTTTGTTTTAGGAGTTGCGTGTCATGTTCTTTTTTTTCTTTATAATATCTTTTCCTTTTCTTGAGTAGTCTTACGGAGTGTATTAAGGGCGAGGTTTCAACTACTGGGGCTTAGGTTTTTTTGACGTTTTAGGGTTTATGGCTTCTAGACGCTTGAATACATTTTTCTTCTTTTTTTATTTTCTGACTTTTCTTAGTTTCTTTTTGGTCTTCTTTTCTTGCTTGGTAGAACGAGACGTTTTGGGGTTTTGTCTTTGTTTTGAGAGTTGAGTGTCGTTCTCTTTTTTTCCTTATAGTATCTTTCCCTTTTCTTGAGGGGTCTTACAAAATGCATTCAAGGCGAGTTTTAATTACTAAGGTTTAGGTTTTTTTTGATGTTTTAGGATTTATGGCTCCTAGACGCTTGTCTAAATTTTCCTTCTTCCTTTTTTTCTGACTTTTCTTAGTTTCTTCTTTGGTTTTCTTTTCTTGCTTGGTAGAACGAGACGTTCTGGGGTTTTGTCTTTGTTTTGGGAGTTGGGTGTCGTTCTCTTTCTTTTTTTCCTTATATTTTTTCCTTTTCTTGAGGGGTCTTACGGAGTGTATTTAAGGCGAGGTTTTAGTTACTACGGTTTAGGTTTTTTTGGTGTTTTAAGGTTTACGGCTCTTAGGCGCTTGTCTAAATTTGTCTTTTTTCTTTTTTTCTGACTTTTTAGTTTCTTTTTGATTTTCTCTCCTTGCTTGGTAGAACGAGACGTTCTAGAGTCTTGTCTTTGTTTTGGGAGTTGGGTGTCGTTCTCTTTTGTTTCCCTACAGTATATTTTCCTTTTCTTGAGGGGTCTTACGGAGTGTATTTAAAACGAATTTTTAATCACTGGGGTCCTGACTTGGTAGAACGAGACGTTCTGGGGTTTGGCGTTGTTTTGGGAGTTGGGTGTTGTTCTCTTTTTTTTCCTTATAGTATCTTTTCTTTTTCTTGAGATGTCTTACGAAGTGTATTTAAGGCAAAGTTTCAATTATTAGAGAACAGGTTTTTTTTGGGGTTTTAGGGTTTGTGGCTTCTAGACGCTTGCTTAAATCTCTCTTCTTTCTTTTTTTTCTGATTTTTGTAGTTTCTTTTTGGTTTTCTTTCCTGACTTGGTAAAACGTGACGTTCTGGGGTTTTATCTTTGTTTTGGAAGTTGGGTGTCGTTCTCTTTTTTTTCCTTATAGTATCTTTTCCTTTTCTTGAGGGGTCTTACAGAGTGTATTTAAGGCGAGGTTTCAATTACTAAGGTTTAAGTTTTTTTGGTGTTTTAGGGTTTATGGCTCCTAGACGCTTGTCTAAATTTCCCTTCTTTTTTTTCTGACTTTTTTTAGTTTTTTTTTGTTTTCTCTCCTTGCTTGGTAGAACGAGACGTTCTGGAGTTTTGTCTTTGTTTTTGGAGTTGAATGTCGTTCTCTTTTGTTTCCCTACAGTATCTTTTCCTTTTCTTGAGGGGTCTTATGGAGTGTATTTAAAACGAGGTTTCAATTACTGGGGTTCAGTTTTTTTGTTGTTTTAGGGTTTGTGGCTTCTAGACGCTTGCCTAAATTTCCCTTCTTTTTTTTCTGATTTTTCTTAGTTTCTTTTTGGTTTTTTTTTCTGACTTGGTAGAACGTTTCGTTCTGGGGTTTCATCTTTGTTTTGGGAGTTGGGTGTCGTTATATTTTTTTCCTTAAAGTATCTTTTCCTTTTCTTGAGAGGTTTTACGGAGATTGTTTAAGGCGAGGTTTCAACTACTGGAGTTTAGGTTTTTTTGGTGTTTTAGGGTTTATGGCTCCTAGGCGCTTGTCTAAATTTCCATTCTTTCTTTTTTCTTCTAACTTTTCTTAGTTTCTTATTGGTTTTCATTCCCTGCTTGGTAGAACGTCTTGTCATAATTTATACCCGGAATCACATTTAGGTGGCTTTAATGAGTTCGGAGTTTAGAATATTGTTTTTTTAAGTTCTGTTGAGTTTGGTTTTTTGGGCAATATTATTTTGCTTTATGCGTTTCTAGTTCGAGTAAGGTCTGTGTGATTTTGAAGAACTTCGAAACTTTTTATTCCTTCTACTATCGGGTTGATTTTTCTTTAGTTATTGGTATCTGGGATTGGGTTTAGGTTTTCACTGTTAGTATGGTTTACAAACTGTTTCAAGTCATCATTAGAACTACGTTTGGATTTATTTCGTACGTGAGATCTTACTCTTTGCTAGGGGGAATCTGTTACGACTTAAAACACGTTTTAGTACTTTTCTCATTGTTGAATAGGCAACTTTCTACTACTGTCGCGTGTGGATTAAATATTGCAATGGTTAATAAAGTTTTCTGTTGTAAAGGACTTAGCATAAGCTGGAGTACCGAATGTACTTAAACGCTATTCTTAAACTGAATTTAATGTTGCTCGGAGATTGAAAACCACATTCAGTAAAAGTATAATTTTTTTCCATCAACGTCCTTTTTATATCAATTTTTAATTTTTTTTTAATTTGAAGCAGAACCAATAAACCTCTACGAAGCCTGCACAATGTTAATTTTTGTGTTGCAATTACAACAAAAATCTACTTAAGCTTTTTTTTTGTTACCCTCATGAGTATTTATTACGAGTACCACAAATGGGGTTACTAATTGATCTATAAATGTTACCATTTGAAGCATATCGATCGTAAACAAAGCTGAACAATCTATCTTGAGTATAGGATCCTTTTTATATTGCACCTGTACTTTAAGGTGTTTACACTCTTTCAAATAAGACCGTCGTTGCGAAAACGTAATCCAATACTTTCGTCGGAGTTTGCTAAAAATAATTATTTGGTACATGAAAATTCAAGTAATTTGCTACAAGGTCAGCGAACGTCTGATAACGTGATTGGAAAATATTCCATTTTTTGTGTCATCTAATTGCAATTGCTATTCTATAATTTTTTATGTAAGTTGATTCGGAAGTACGTTGCGTAAGTTACGTTTTTAGAGTAGTTACTTACTCCTGAATTTTTCTGTGATATTTTGTTTTCTTCTTCGCTTCTTTGTTGCCTAGAGTGATACAGTACTAGTCTTGCATAAATCGTAATGGTCTGGAATTTTTTTCTATTTAGTTCTTTTACTTGCAAAGAAAGGTGGCACTGACTTACCAGACGAAGTTGGGTACTAACAATTCGACCTAGGATCAAATGCACTTAAAAACACCTGTATAGCAAATTCCTAAATATAAAAAAGTTTTGCGTTTTATACTGCGCAACTGTGATCAAATATACACACAAAGTCGAATTTTTGGCGTAAAAAACATAAAATTCTATCGTATTATAGAGAAATAATTTTATAACAGATCCGTGCAACTAAAAATTACAGAGTCCTTTAAACAACATTGACGTATATATATCAATAAATACATAAATGTTACATACTTTATTCTATTATGTAATTACAAATTAAATATACTATGTACTTATTAATTTTTTTCTTAAAAAAAATTGTCTTCTATTATAGCTAACGAATTTTTTCTATTACTAATAATTAGATTGGCAATATAAAAACAAAAGAATGTAGGAAATAATGTGTTGAAGTAATAGAAATATAAACGCAAAATAAGAAATAAAGTAATGAGAAGTATAAAAGACGAAAACAATATAGACATTAGATACAACCCAGTCAACACAAATCAAATTTTCTAAGTGAATCCGAAACCGTTGCCTAAGAGTTAAGTTTTCATTAAAACTAAACCAGTTTGTTTTTTCCACAATTCGGTTTGGTAACTGTGTTTTTGGTATGAGACAATTTCGATTCGTAAAAATAGTCTCGATTTTTTAAATCGAATTGTGTGCTAAATACACAAAATCGAAAATGTTTACATTTGAAACATATTAACCGCAATAGCTACGATATTTACACAATGCAACTGTTTTCGAATCTTAATAAGGTTAGTTTAATAATAACGATAGTCTGATGTTTCTGGGAGAAAATATGAAATAAGTTATTTAAAACATTTAACAGATGCAAATATAGAATTGTTTTTCTAAACAGTTTCGAAACAAAATTTAAACAGTTTCGAAACAAACCCTTATTCATGTTTCAGTGCAGTTTCGAATTTTTTAATGGTTTTTGTTACTCAGTAACAGATTTTGTATTAGCTGTGTTCCCAATCCGACAACTACTCATCTGCTAAAAATTCCTGTTTTCATTATCCATTACTTTGACTTAAGAACCAACATTAGGTAATTCTTCAAACAGTTGCAAATACGTTTGTTTGTATAAGTATTTTTTCGGTTTGGCTACTTAAGATTAAACAACGACAACGAATCGCAGCTATAACAATTTTTTTAGTAAAACCAATCCACTCTACTATCTTATCGACTGTATTTGTATCTTGTCAATACTTGACTGTAATTGAAACTCAAAAAATTTCTAGATTTTTAAGTAGCTTAGATACACTTGATAAGTTCGACATTGTTTATTATATGATGTTGCACATTCTTTTAGTGCTTATGTACCGATAAGTAAATGCATTTACAAAATGATTATACTTAGCAGCCAACTTTCTGAAAATTTTTTTTAAATAATTTTTGTACCTGAAACTATTAATTTGATTTTGTTAATTTGCAGAGCATCCCAATATAAAATTATTTATAACACAAGGAGGTTTACAATCTATAGACGAAGCGATTTACGATTACGTGCCAATGCTCATAATGCCTTTCTTTGGTGATCAACGTTTCAACGCATACAGAATGGTTGCAAAAGGATGCGCCTTGTCAATAGATTACGAAACAATGACCAAAGAAGAATTTAAAGCGGCAATTTTGGAAGTAATCAACAATCCTAAGTAAGTCAAAAACATGGGAAAAATTTGTGACGTAATTAATTTGGTTTAGGTACAAAAACCGAATAATGGAATTGTCGAAATTGGCTCAGGATCAACCGATGACTGGAATAGAAAAAGCCGTGTGGTGGATTGAATACGTAATAAGGCATAAAGGAACTGCGCATTTAAGAAGTCCGTATTTGGATATGCCTGCATATCAGTATTACTACTTGGACATGATTGCAGTATTTGGTTTAGCAATTTTGATTTTGCTTGGTATTTTGGTTGCTTTAATGAAACTGTTAATAAAAGTATTGTCGCTGCTGTTTTATAGAAAAACTAAAGCAAAGGTTGAGTAATTGATGTTTATTGCCGTTGCTTCTTAATTTATAAATGTACTTTCAATGTTGATACAATAAAACTATTTAATGTTTTGTTTGTTTATTTAACATACTTGAGCAAATGTAAGCAATTATCAACGGAACAAACAAAAAGATATTAAGTCAATTCAACATTTGAGTTCAGCAAAGATGGCAAAGTTAGCATTTGTTTCGGCATCACCGGATCGGTGTAGTCAAAATGGTTATCTATTATTCTACAAAATACATTTTATTGGTCACACAATACGTTTTTTAATACTATAGATGCAACATTATTTACTTGGAAAGTAACCCTGCAACCATCAGGTCAACCCATAGTACACGCATTGCTTTTGGTGGTCTTAGAATGCTGTCTCGCACAAATTAAGATAGTGCAAAAACTCACTTTTTGGGTACCTTCCGTCGCAGATGGTCGTTAATCGGATTGTCACTATATAAAATTCTTCGGGTAAGCCGTGCCCTAGCGCCACCTTTTCTTACGTGAAACAAGTAACTCTATAAGAAAACGAACGTCTGGGCTAAAAAAAAAATATCCTAGACTCACAATCCTCAAATGTACGGAAAGCAATAAAACACTGTAGCTATCACATAAAAGTTTTTTTTATTTCAACATCGTATCTGCACAATTGATCGTAGAGAAGAAGAAGAGAAAAAGTATCAAATGTACAGTTTTGGTTATAATGTAGTTGTTGGTACACTGCTAATATAAACAATAAATAAAATTGACATACGTTCGTGGCTGCGCCACCGTTACCAATCCAATAACGTTATACAGTAAAAACAAAGAAAGATATCGTAGTAAGTCTGGAATTTAAAACGGTAGTAACAAAAGCTAAACGCGTTTGCAATACTTTAAAATTAGAGATCAAAATTTACCCGTATACTTTGACGTCAAGTGTAGGAGTGAGATATTAAAATTTGGACTTTTAATTACCCTGTGAGTATCTACAAGCGTCGAGCCGTTTCCAATTCCTTTACATAAAAATTATTGCCGTACGATAACAACCGACTTAAAATGAATGTTAGTAATAAATGGTATAAGAATGACGCACGCGGTCGTGTTGGCCCATCATTATGCGTATTCCGGCTTATTCGCCATAGTATGAATAGAAAGTATTAAATCTGTTACAAGAAGATATGGCACTGAAAGGCATCCCTCGGTGTAAACATTTCCTTTTTCTTAAGGATCACATTGTTTTTGCAGATAATTGCCAACCCCGACAAAACAAAAACCTCGTAATTAGATTGACATATGGAGCTATAAATAAGAGCTAAAACAAAAAAAAAAGCTAAAAAAAACAAGTATATACTAACTTCCAATACGAACTCCTAACAAGTGACCGAGATGATATGATGCATGAAAAAAATATTCTCTAAAAGAAAGGTATCCATAAGATAGACTGTCAAAACCACACAGGTAGAAAGAATAAAAAATAGACCAGAAGATCTTAAACTATGTATACAAAATCATGTAATACAAAACAATAGTAAAATTTCACTGTTCTAATGGAAGACATACTTTAGCAAAGGAAGGTCGAAGTGTTTCACTATTAGTATACACAAAAACACTGTCACTGCCAGAATAGATTCGGGTGATTCTTCTTAACTTCCAACGAAGCAATAAACAATTATCTTCTTTACTAACATTAGAATGTCTTCTGGGTTTGGACCGTGTCATAGTTGCAACCGAAGCTGCCAACGTTTTGCCCACTTTCGTAAGGGGCTTCATCAGGGCGTGAGATAAATCGCAAAACTCAAACAAGCAATCGAAATCTAACTAAGAACTTCTCAAAAGTTAGGTTATCCACTTGTAAAACAAGCCATAACCTAAACTCTAAAAAGGTAAGAAAGAAAACGATAACCTGAAAAAGCAAACGAAAATCTAACAAAGAACCACTACCGAGTTTGGTAATCAACTTGTGAACCAAGCCAGATTCTAAACTTCGTAGAAGTGACTTAAGAAGAAATAGTTTCCGTATTTAAAGGAAAAGGATCGTCACGGGTGGTTAAGCTCGACCCTGATTGGGTTACGGTTGCTAGGGGGCGTGTTTTTGATAAATGACTAATAACCGGGAACCAAAGAGGGGATAGTTCGAAACCATAATCGCGATTGAAGTTATTGGGGTGTTTGATGATTTCTATGCTTTCTCGGAATTTTCTGTTGAAAAAGAATGGAGATTTGGCAATCAACGAAACATTATCAAAATCTATCTTGTGACCTGTAGTAAATGATGTTCAGCGACCGCAGACTTGGAAGTATACCTTTTCCTTATACAACGATCATGTTCTGAAATGCGAGTAATGACGGAACGGCCGGTTTCACCAATGTAGACTAAACCACAAGAACAGGGAATTTGGTATACACCTTGAGATGAAAGTGTAGAAAATTTGTCTTTGGGAGAAGGAAGAATCTGAGAGATTTTGCCTGTCAATTTGAATATGGGTTTAATACCATTCTTACGAAAGAGTTTCCCTATTTGATCTGTAACCTTGTGAATGTAGCGTAAAAAGCCCAATTTCGAGTTGGATTTGGAAATAGAAATGTCCTTAGGTAATCGAGTACGTGGACGTAAACGACGATTAATAACTCTATGAATATCTCGCTTTACATAACCATTGTACACTAAGGTTCTAGTAAGATGACGGAGTTCTGAGTCTAGATTCTCAGGTTGACAAATAGAAAAGGCACGATGGACCAAAGATTCAATAACAGAACGTTTCTGTGCAGGATGATGATGAGACGAAGCATGAAGATATCTGTCCGTATGGGTGGGTTTGCGATAAACAGAATGGCCCAGAAGTCCGTCGGGCTTACGAGTCACCAGAACGTCAAGAAATGGAAGAGAACCATTACTTTCGATTTCCATAGTAAATTTGATATCTAAGTGTTGATTGTTAAGATGATCAAGAAACTTAGACAATTCAAGATGACCATTAGACCAAACAATAAACGTATCGTCAACATATCTAAACCACACTTTAGGTTTTAATATTGATGATTCCAAAGCAACCGTTTCAAAAGATTCCATAAAAATGTTAGCTACAACAGGTGATAGAGCAGAACCCATAGCAGCACCAGAAACTTGTTCGTAAAACTTGTTATCAAAGTTCTCGTATTTTTTAACTTGAACCAAGTATAAATGTAGAGGTTTGCCAATTAGGATTAATCAAAATCTATTAATTTTCATGGGTGTAAGAAGCTCTAAAATGACTTTTCTTAGAGCTTGAGTATTTTTAGAAAATTACAAACAATATGAGATGACTCGTTTGAGCTTGGTAAGTCTTAAAAAGTGAAAATGAGAAAGAAAAGTTTTGGCGATTGTATTTTCATATTAACTAGCTTTGCTTTGGTAAACTGTGAGTTAGGTCAACATGACGCATCTCAGGTAAGTTTTAAGGATTTGGAGCTTGGTTTCTCTAGAGAGTAAATCCGTAGGATTCGATATGATAGGGACACAGCGCCACACTGCATCGACTGTCAGTCTGTGACTCTATTGCAGACGAAAGTCTTAAGCAAGTTAGGATTGTTTTTTAACCACCCTAAAACGATGTTAGAATCAAACCACAAAAAATATTTGAGTATTAAAGTATCCACCTTTATGGCGTGATCTGAGAGTTTGGCTGAAACAATTGCTTTACCTAATTTGAGCTATAGTACTATTCAGAGCTTAAGGGGAGCAACTCTTGATTTTGCACAGAGCAAATTAACGTTAATGCTATTCGGGACTGGGTCCCATGATAATTTTTTCAATTACAGTTTTTGCAAGAGAATTTTAGCTGTAATAGAACAAGGTACTAGAAGACTTCAAAAATTTGAGATACTTTTGACAGAATGATTCATTTGGTTGTCAGTCCCATAGTGTAAGCAAACCGAGATACAGAGTACATTAAGTGATCAATAGAAAAAAACCAAATAAAACCCAGCGTAGTGGTACGCTTTTGGACACCGAATTCAAGAACACCTGGATGCAGATCCAACCCATGAACTTTTGATAAAATTGTTAGATCGTTAGAAAGCAGATATCATGAGATTTGTCAATACCATCAGATACTGTCAGAAGATCATCAAAATAAAAGTCTGATTCGAGAAATCTGTAAATTAAGAACTTCGAAATCTATGCCTAGTTGGAATAAACTACAAATTTCCAGAAACAAAGTAGAAGGGGTACCATAGCTAACAGTGTTGATACCATATGACTTAACTGATCAAAGCGTGAAAAACGCCATAAAATGCATTGTAAAAACTTTTGGCTAGGTTCCACTAGAACCTGCAGGTACATCTTTTCAACACTAGAAGAGATAACATAAAAATACGAAATGGTACTAAGATAGAATTTAGATCCTGTTAAATTGTAGAGCCCGTTGTGGTTACTTGAGAACCATTGAATACCACTCAAAGTATTGTGGTAAAACTGTCATTCTTTAAAACGTCATAGTATGGGAGATAATAAGAAATCGATGTGAGATTCGAACTAAGCGACATGTACCATACTCCAAATATTTCGTCATAAATGTCAATTAAATTAGAATGTTCTGGAGTAGCCTAATACCTCAATATGTTGTTTTAAGGAAATAGATAGGACAAATCAACTTTCTTGATTTTTAGTGCGTTTTGTACTCAGTTGGCTAACTTCCTAATTCCCAAAATTAAGATAATTGATCTGAGATCTCAGAAATGCTCAGATAACATTGCTGTGGTTGGGAAAATTAGAACACATAAGGTCATACACCATCCAACCATACCGAGTTATTTGAAGAATAAGCAGATTGGGTCCAAATTGCACCTGTCCAAAGTAAAGCAGTTCAAAGAAGACTGATGAGTCTATTAACACACATTTATTAAACCATCGGATTTTGTCTAAAATCACAACTTTATAATGATATACCTGGAAGAAAAGCAACATTCCAGTAATATCGACACTCGACACTACAACTCGAGCGTATATAGGAAAGAAAACCCTCCGACCCAGAAACTAAAATATTTACTTGGCAAGTAGGCAATCTTAACTTCACATATAGGTCTGAACGTAGAGCAGAAAGAAGAAATCATGAAAGTAAAGGATTCAAGAAGAAGTTACGAAAAAGTTGTCATTGAAGAATCTACATAAAGCAAAATATGATACCTAGCTTTACATGTTCTGCACGTAAATCCAGAAACGCATTGAGGTAACATGTTATCCTGACTAAAGCAGTTCAAGTATATCTTCAACTGTGTAGCCTTTGAAGAACGATCCTTAGGTGTCATGTTGCCAACATTTGAATAGATACTGGTCTCCCTCGCAAAGTAGATACACGGAAGTGTTTGCAACAAACGATTTTGAATTAAATAGAAAATTTCAGGAAACACTTTAACTGGTTTGTCTTCTAGACTATCTAGAAGATTTGCGTGAGATCTGAGAAATTACTTGAATTTATCTAAGGTAGGCAGATTGGAATTGGGTTTGTTTTCTATTGCCGCGAAATATACTCTATGACATAAATAATGTAATACCAAAAAGGCGTTAGAATTTTTGAACCAAACTTGGCAGAAATGTTTAACTAGTGAAAAGTAGTAGTAACTATGGAAAATTTGACGTTTTAATTGTTGTTACAATCGAAATTATGGGGTATATTTCTTAAGAGATTAAGTCCATTTTGGTATGGTTTTTGGTTGCAATTCTTTTGTTTTTGTGTTCTTTACGTTTTGAGGCTGCGATTATGCTTAGCGTGCAACGTGAAAATTATCGTCAACTGGGTGAATTCGACAGAGATCGCATTGAAGGCTTACGTAAAAGTGGTTTTTCATTTTCGCTTTAACCATAATCCATCCTCTGTAGTACAGTGTTACCAAGCATAGTCTAAAAAGACCAAGAACGTCGTAGACGAGAAAGTGAACGGCCAAGACAGAGAAATGTAGTTCAGAACCGATTAATATATTAGTACAAGATCAATAGCGGATCAATAGTTTCGAAACGAAGAACGTCCTGTAACCCTTCGTACAATTTATCGACAAATTAAAACTTTTGGCTTGGACATCTTGTGCTTCCACTGACGGTTCATCATCGACAACAACGTTCGGAGTGGTGTACTTTGCGACTGGATTGAGACGTAGTGGTCTTCAGTGACAAATCCTGATTCTGTTTGGGTATGCACGATAGTAGCATGAGGGTCAGACGTAGACGTGGAGAATGTCGCAATGTGCAGTTTTCTGTTGAGCGGCATGTTCACCACACTGTGGACGTTATGGTATGGGGCGCTATTGTTTATGGAAGCAGGTCGCAGTTGGTATTCATCCGAGGCAATATAAATGCTCACTGATGTGTTGATGAAATGGTAGAACCTCATATCCTTCCATACCTCCAGGAACTGGAAGACCCGATTTTCTAACAGGATAATGCCAGTTTCCACATTGCAAAGCATTCTATGGAACGCTTCGAAGTGGCTAAGGTCAATATCTTGCCGTAACCATCCAAATCTCCCGACTTTTGGCCACAGATACTAGAAGCTCTCCGGTATGAATTACAGATTGCCTAGGATGCAGTACCTCAGAACGAAATCGATCACCTGGTGGAATCCATACCAAGAAGTGTGCGGGAGTGTGAAACTACTTAAGGCGGATGCAAGACATTATTAATGAAAATGCTTTTATCTTTTGTTTAATTTCTTTAAAATTTTAATCGATTACTACATTTTGTTACCGGGGAGGATACAGTAAACGGCGGCGAAACGTGGTAGTAGACCGTCGCGAATGTTTATGCAGCGTCTAGATACGGCAAAGACGCGGAGCAGCGAATAATTAATAATTGGCAATAAAAATATATACAAACAATATGACGCAATATACGCGGGGGGGACGGACGACTAAGGGGATCGTGATGTAGAGCGGAGATGCCATACTGATATTAGGCTTCTTCCGGTGGTCTGCTCTCTGTAAACTGCCACTTAAGGTTAATGCCGGACGGCCAGACTCAGCCGTTTATTAACGAAAACGTATCTTAACCCAGCACTGATTCCCAAAATGGAATGATTTGCGGCTGTCAGGTTTCAGATAGCCTCAAGCGGGTCTAGAGTGGTAGGGCAGTTTTGCGCGTAAAGTGGGATCTTGCGGTTGGGATGGTGAAAACGTCTCTTGTAGAGGAAACGGTAACAACCACTCCCACCTCCGCTTTAAAGGCATATGGGTAGGCGGTATTGAAAAACAGCGCTGCTGTTTACAGGTTTGTGTAGACGGCGTATGAGTTTCCAAAGTTTTGCAATTGGCCCGCTTCTTCACTTTAAGAGCGTGAGGATACTCTTCTTTTTCTTGTGCCGGAGCTGTTGCCACTGACTGCGTAGTAAATACAATTCTGAGCAGTTTGGTTGTGTCTCGTCAAGGTAAATGGGATGTGTACTAACGTCGGTGAAAACCTTTCCTAACTTTTTAAAACAGGCGACTTTCGTAAGTTGGTGAAGTTCTTGTTAGTCTTCTTCTGTCGATATCTTTTTTTTAAATAGTTGTAGACTCGTTATTGTGAAGACAGTCTGCATACAGAGTAGAATCTCAAGGCAAGCCAAAAATGAGTTCACGGCAACGTGTAACGTAGTGGCAAATTCTGGTTCTTGTGTTTCGGCGGTCAGTGTTAGTGTTAGTTCGATTGGTTGGTTGTTTGTTAATGTGGTTTCAAAGGCGGGTGCAAGATTGGAGACTGATGCCGGGTGCTCAAAAGATTTTGACATTGTTTCGGTGATTGATTAGCAATTGTTATCGTTTAGTGTGTCCGCTATTGGCGTTGGTCGAACCCCGGAAACTCTCCAGAAAAAAAACTTTAAATTCCTAGAAGCTTGTGGCAAGTTCGATGTAAATGCTCACCAATTCTGCTGCTCGACTTTTTATTGCCTTTCTTCAAGAAAAGACGCTGCTCCTCGGTGGTTGGTTCTTCTTAAAATCGCAGTTCAAGTTGTCGTATGAACGCTACCGGGTTTTCGGTCAGGTCTCCGATAAACGTTGGCAAGGGTCGGCTAGTGGGTTGTACGAGTAGCAACTGGCGAAGCGTTGCCAAAAGGTTGTCGACTTGGTTGACATTCATTGTGGTTGTTGTTAATGTAGGTACTGTGTTGGGCGCCACTGGAATTTACCCGATCTAGGTCGGTATTTCAGTGTGATGTTTATGCAACGTCTAGATACGGCAAAGACGCGAGACGGCGAACACTACAATACAATATATGCAAATGATATAAAGCAATATACGCCTGACAACAAACGGCTAAACAAAGCGTGGGGTAGAGCAAAGATGCAATACAGATACCAGGCCTCAATCTGCCTAATCCCGGTAATCTGCTCTCCGTGAACTGCCACTTAAGGTAGGTGCCGGACAGCCAAACTCATCCGCCAATTAAAGGATAGGTGTTTTCACCCAGCACCGATTCTCAAAGTAGAATGATTTGCAGCTGTCGGGTTGCTTTTTGTAAACTGTTGCAGATACCCTCAGGCAGCTCTGCGCGTGAAGTGAGTGGTGGAAACGTCTCTAGTGAAGGAAACGGTAACAATTAGACTAAATAAATATTTCTGCCAAGTTTACTTCAAAAATTCTAACGCCTTTTTTGGCGTTGCATTTTTTATGTGACAGAGTATGGTTGGATCTAAATTTTCCGATGTAACATGTATGTTACACGTTTTGAGTAACTGCTGTGTTGTAGCAAGAGATTGCAGTGCTGTAACGTGTTTAAAAAGAGACTCGCTTACTTTTCTCAGACTGGAAACGGATCCTTTTGTCAAGGGCTCTAGTTTGATAATTGCTAGCCAAAAAGTCTAACGATTTAGGTCCAAGTTAATATAAATTAAAGTAAAAAATATGTTTTTGAATTCGATCCATTTCTCTGACACTTGAAAATTTTGAAATATTTCTTTAATTGTTTGTTTATATTTTAAATGATTTTCTTAAGTTTACTATCATTTTTTTTCTCATTTCTTCCTCATTCAATGGTGTTTCTTTTTTTATATTTATTAAGTATTTCAAATTTTTGTTCAAAGTTTTTTAATTTAATTACTATCATCTTCTTTTCTACTTTTTTAATTCTGTCGTTGTTTTTACTTTTAGAAATTTTCTTTTGTAATTATCTTTTCTTTTCTTCTTTTTTTTGTGAGTTTTTTTTAATTGCATTATTTATTTTTCGTTTGTCTTTAATTGTTTGTTTATATTGTAAACGACTTTGTTAAGTTTTCTGTTAGTTTTAGTTCCTTTTCTCTCACTTCTTCTTGTTCATTCAATGTTGTTTCTTTTTTTTTTAATTTTCTTAAGTATTTCAATTTGTTCAAAGTTTTTTAGTTTAATTACTATCATCTTTTTTTCCACATTTCTAAGTCTGTCGTTGATTTTATTTTTACAAATTTCTTTTTGTAATTATCTTTTTTTTCTTCTTTATTTTGTGATTTTCTTTTTAATTTTATTATCTATTCTTCGGGTTTTTTTAATTTTTTGTTTACATTGTAAACGATTTTGTTAAGTGTTCTATTATTTTTAGTTCCTTTTGTCTCACTTCTTGCTCATTCAATATTGTTTCCTTTTTTTAAATATTTTTATATTTTTGTTTAAAGTTTTTTAGTTTAATTACTGTCATGTTTTTTCTACTTTTCTAATTTTGTTGTTTTTATTTCTACAAATTTTCTTTTGTAGTTGTTTTTTTCTTCTTTTTTATGATTTTTTTAAATTTTATTATTTGTTCTTTGTTTATCTTTTATTGTTTATTTATATTGTAAATTACTTTGTTAAGTTTTCTATAATTTTCATTGTCTTTTGTCTCACTTCTTCTTGCTCTTTCAATGTTGTTTCCTTTTTTAATATTTCCTAAGTATTTGAAATTTTTGTTCAAAACTTTTCAGTTTAATCACTATTATCTGCTTTTCTATTTTTCTAATTTTGTCGTTTTTATTTTAATAATTTTCTTTTGTAATTATGTTTTTTTTTCTGTGAATTTCTTTTCATTTTTTTATTTATTCTTCGTTTTTCTTTTATTGTTTATTTATATTGTAAATTACTTTGTTCAGCTTTTTATCATTTTTATTTTCTTTTGTCTCACTTCTTCTCGCTCTTTTAATGTTGTTTTTTTATTATTTTTAAGTATTTAAAATTTTTATTTAAATTTTTTTAGTTTAATTATTATTTTCTGCTTTTCTACTTTTCTACTTTTCTAATTCTGTCGTTTTTCTTTTTACAATTTTTTTTTGTAATTATGTTTTTATTTCTACTTTTCCTACTTTTTTTCAATTTTTTTATTTATTCTTCGTTTTTCTTTTATTGTCTATATTGTAAATGACTTCGTTAAGTTTTCCATCATTTTTATTTTATTTTGTCACACTTTTTCTTGCTCTTTCAATGTAGTTTCTTTTTTTTAATATTTTCTTAAGTATTTTAAATTTTTGTTCAAGATTTTTTAGTTTAATTACTATCATGTTCTTTTCTACTTTACTAATTACGTCGTTTTTATTTTTAGAAATTTCTTTTTGTAATTATGTTTTTTCTTATTTTCTTGTAATTTTTTTTAAATTTTATTATTTATCCTACGCTTTTCTTTAATTTCTTGTTTATATTGTGATTGACTTTGTTAAGTTTTCTATCATTTTCATTGTTTATTGTCTTACTTTTTCTTGCTCTTTTAATGTTGTTTCTTTTTCTTTTATTATTTTTCAAGTATCTGAAATTTTTGTTCAAAATTTTTTAGTTTAATTACAATCTTTTTTTTCTACTTTTCTAATTCTGTCATTTTTATTTTTAGTTTTCTTTGCAATTATTTTTTTCTTTTTCTGTAATTTTCTTTTTAATTTTATTACTTATTCTTCGTTTTTATTTTATTGTTTATTTATATTGTAAATTATAATTTGTGCAGTTTTATATCATTTTTATTTTCTTTTGTCTCACTTATTCTTGCTCTTTCAATGTTGTTTTTTTTTACTATTTTCTAAGTATTTGAAATTTTTGTTCAAAATTTTTTAGTTTAATTACTATCATCTTCTTGTCTACTTTTCTAATTATGTCGTTTTAATTTTTACAAATTTCTTTTGGTAATAATATTTTTTTTTTGTGATTTTTTTTTCAATTCTATTATTTATTCTTCGTTTTCTTTTATTATTTATTTATATTGTAAATCACTTTGTTAATTTTTCCAACATTTTTATTTTCTTTTGTCTCACTTTCTTCTTGCTCTTTCAATGTTGTTTTTTTACTATTTTCTAAGTATTTGAATTTTTTGTTCAAATTTTTTTAGTTTAATCACTATCATCTTTTTTTCTACTTTTCTCTGTGGTTTTAATTTTTGCAAATTTCCATTTGTAATTATGTTTTTTTTCTTCTCTTTTTTTGTGATTTCTGTTAAATTTTATTACTTATTTTTCGTATTTCTTTAATTGATTATTTATATTGCGAATGACTTAATTTTTTATATTTTTAATTATAGAATAGAATTTTTTTCTTGTTTCTTCTAGTTTTGTGATTTTTTTTAAATTTCATTACTTATTCTTCGTATTTTTCTAATTGATTATTTATGTTTTTTGTTTTTGTGGACTTCTACTTATTTAGACGTTTCTTATGTTTTCTAAAAAAAATTAAATTTTGCTGCAAAGTTTAGCCACTGTCATCTTCTTTTGTACTTGTCTAATTCTGTTGTTGGTTTTACTTTTATTTTATTTCTCAAAACTTACTTATCCTTGGTTTAATATTTGCTTTGATAACGCTTTTTCTTCTTTATGTCTTGTCCTTAAAGTTTCGTGCTTTATTAAATAAATTCTTTTCAGTAATTTTTCTTGCTTCTGTTATTTTTGTGATTTCTTTAAAAGTTTATTGCTTACTCTTCGTATTTCTTTAATTGATTATTTATATTGCAAATTACTTAATTTTTTTATTTAGTCATGTTTCACTTCTTCATGCTCTTACCATGTGGTTTTTCTTTTATAATAGAATTTTTTTTGTTTTTGTAGACATCTACTTATTTAAGCATATGTTTTCCAAAAAAATTTAAATTTTGCTTTAAAGTTTTCTAGTTTAGCCACTGTCATCTTTTTTTCTACTTGTTTAATTCTGTTGTTGTTTTTGTGTTTACAAATTTCTTTTTGTAATTATGTTTTTTAGTTTAATTATTATCATCTTATCTTCTACTTTTTTTTCTTATTCTTCTGTTACTTTCTTTTTAATTTCATTAATTATTCTTTATGTTAATAATTGCTTTTATATGTTGCAAATTATTTTGTTACATTTTTTATCATTTTTGTTTTCTTTTTTCTCATTTCTTCTTGTTGTTGTTTCTTTTTTTTATTTTCTTAAGTATTTCAAGTTCTTGTTTAAAGTTTTTAGTTTAATTACTGTCATTTTATTTTAAAATTTGTTAATTATCTTGTTTTTATTTTTAATTATTTTCAAATTTTTGTTCAGTTTTTTAGTTTAATTCCTATCATATTCTTTTCTATTTTTCTAACTATCGTTTTTATATTTACAAATCTCTTTTTGTTTTTTTTTTTCTTCTTTTTTGTGACTTTCTTTTTAATTTTCTTATTTTTATTTTCGTTTTTCTTTAATTTCTTGTTTATGTTGTAAACGACTTTGTCAAGTTTTCTATAATTTTCATTTTCTTTTCTCTCACTTCTTGCTCTTGCAATGTTGTTTCTTTTTATTTTATATCTTTTTATGTGTTTCAAATTTT
Organism: Aquatica leii; assembly: GCA_035610365.1. Classification (NCBI taxonomy): domain Eukaryota; kingdom Metazoa; phylum Arthropoda; class Insecta; order Coleoptera; family Lampyridae; genus Aquatica; species Aquatica leii. The sequence continues at coordinate 17,006,369 of CM069438.1, forward strand.
GTTCAAAGTTTTTTAGTTTAATCACTATTAGCTTGTTTTCTACTTTTCTAATTCTGTTGTTTTTATTTTTACAAATTTTTTTTGTAATTATTTTCTTTTTCTTCTTTTTTTGTAATTTTCTTTTTAATTTTTTTATTTATTATTGGTATTTCTTTAATTGGCTGTTTATATTGTAAATGAGTTTACATTTTCTATCATTTTCATTTTCTTTTGTCTCACGTCTTACTGCTCTTTCAATGTTTTCTTTGTTTATATTTTCTTAAGTATTTCCAATTTTTGTTCAAAGTTTTTAGTTTAATTACTATCATCTTCTTTTCTAATTTTGTCGTTGTTTTTATTTTTACAAATTTCTACCATTATTTTTTAAAAAATTTTTTGTGATTTTTTTTTAAATTTTATTTATTTTTCGTTTTTCTTTAATTGCTTGTTTATATTGTAAAAGATTTATTTTTATTTTCTTTTGTCTAACTTCTTCTTTCTCTTTCAATGTTGTTTTTTTTTTTAAATATTTTCTTAAGTATTTCAAATTTGTGTTCTACATTTTTTAGTTTAATTAATGTGATCTTTTGTAGTTATGTATTTTCTTTTCTTTCTAATTTTCTTTTAAATAATATTATTTATTCCTTGCATTTTTTTAATTGCTTGTTTATATTGTAAATTACTTTAAGTATTCTATTATTCTTATTTTCTTACTTTGTTTTGCTCTTTCAATGTCGTTTCTTTTTTTTATATATATATATTTTTAAGTATTTCAAATTTTTGTTTAAATTTTTATAATATAATTAATACAGTCTTCTTTATCTTTTCCTAATTCTGTCATTGTTTTTATTTTTACAAATTTCTTTTTGTAATTATTTTTTTTCTTCATAGTTTATGATTTTCTTTTTAATTTTATTATTTATTCTTTGTTTTTATTTAATTGCTTGTTTATATTGTAAATTACTTTAAGTTTTCTATTATTTTTATTTTCTTTTGACTCACTTCTTCTTGCTTGTTTAAATTGTAAATTGCTTTCTTATTTTGTGATTTTCTTTTTAATGTTATTATCTATTCTTCGTTTTTTTAAATTTTTGTTTATATTGTAAACGACTTTGTTAAGTTTTCTGTTAGTTTTAGTTCCTTTTGTCTCACTTCTTCTTGCTTATTCAATGTTGTTTACTTTTTTTTATATGTTCTTAAGTATTTTTGTTTAAAGTTTTTTAGTTTAATTACTGTCATGGTTTTTGTACTTTTCTAATTTTGATGTTTTTATTTCTACAAATTTGCTTTTGTAGATGTCTTTTTGTCTTCTTTTTTTGTGATTTTTGTTTAAAGTTTATTATTTTTTATTATTTTGTTTATTTATATTGTAAATGACTTTATTCAGTTTTCTATTATTTTCTTTCTCTTTTGTCTCACTTCTTCCTGCTCTTTTAATTTTGTTTCTTCTTTTTTATTATTTTCTAAGTATTTGAAATTTTTGTTCAAAATTCTTTAGTTTAATCACTATTATCTGCTTTTCTATTTTTCTAATTTTGTCGTTTTTATTTTAATAATTTTCTTTTGTAATTATGTTTTTTTCTTTTTTTTTCTGTGATTTTCTTTTTTTATTTATTCTTCGTTTTTCTTTTATTGTCTATTTATATTGTAAATGACTTCGTTAAGTTTTCCATCATTTTTATTTTATTTTGTCACACTTTTTCTTGCTCTTTCAATGTAGTTCCTTTCTTTTAATATTTTCTTGAGTATTTTAAATTTTTGTTCAAGGTTTTTTAGTTTAATTACTATCATGTTCTTTTCTACTTTACTGATTACGTCGTTTTTATTTTTAGAAATGTCTTTTTGTAATTATGTTTTTTCTTATTTTCTTGTAATTTTTTTTTAAATTTTATTATTTATTCTTCTGTTTTTCTTTAATTTTTGTTAATATTGTGATTGACTTTGCTAAGTTTTCTAGCATTTTCATTGTTTATTGTCTTACTTCTTCTTGCTCTTTTAATGTTGTTTCTTTTTTTTTATTTTTTTCCAAGTATTTGAAATTTTTGTTTAAAATTTTTTAGTTTAATTACAATCTTCTTTTCTACATTTCGAATTCCGTCGTTTTTATTTTTAGAAATTTTCTTTTGTAATTATGTTCTTTTCTACTTTTTTCTGTTATTTTATGTCTAATTTTATTATTTATTTTTCGTTTTTCTTTTATTGTTTATTTATATTGTAAATTGCTTTCTTCAGTTTTCTATCGTCTTCTTTTCTACTTTTTCGCTTCTGACGTTTTTATTTTTACAGTTTTATTTGTAATTATGTTTTTTTCGGTTTTCTGTGATTTTCTTTTAATTTTATTATTTATTTTGCGTTTTCCTTTTATTGTTTATGTATATTGTAAATCATTATGTTCAGTTTTCTATCATTTTTACTTTCCTTTGTCTCACTTCTTCTTGCTCTTTTAATGTTGTTTCTTTTTTTATTATTCTCTAAGTATTTGAAATTTGTGTTCAACATTTTTTAGTTTAATTACTATCATCTTCTTTTCACTTTTCTAAGTCTGTCGTTTTTATTTTGACAAATTTCCTTTTAAAATTATCGTATTTTTTACTTTTTTCTGGGAATTTCTTTTTAATTTTATTATTTATTTTTCGTCTGTCTTTTATTGTCGATTTATATTGTAAATTATTTTTTCCAAATTACTACCATTTTCATTTTTCATCATTTTTTAATGTTGTTTTTTTTATTATTTTTTAAGTGTATAAAATTTTTTTTCAATAGTTTTTAGTGTAATTACTATAATCTTCTTTTCTACTTTTCTAATTCTGTCGTTTTTATTTTTAGAAATTTTCTTTTGTAATTATGTTCTTTTTTACTTTTTTCTGTTATTTTATGTCTAATTTTATTATTTATTTTTCGTTTTTCTTTTATTGTTTATTTATATTGTAAATTACTTTGTTCAGTTTTCTATCATCTTCTTTTCTACTTTTCTGATTCTGACGTTTTTATTTTTACAATTTTATTTGTAATTATGTTTTTTCTGTTTTCTGTGATTTTCTTTTTAATTTTATTATTTATTCTTCGTTTTCCTTTTATTATTTATGTATATTGTAAATCATTTTGTTCAGTTTTCTATCGTTTTTACTTTCCTTTGTCTCACTTCTTCTTGCTCTTTTAATGTTGTTTCTTTTTTTATTATTTTCTAAGTATTTGAAATTTGTGTTCAAAATTTTTTAGTTTAATTACTATCATCTTCTTTTTACTTTTCTAAGTCTGTCGTTTTTATTTTGACAAATTTCCTTTTAAAATTATCGTATTTTTTACTTTTTTCTGTGAATTTCTTTTTAATTTTATTATTTATTTTTCGTTTTTCTTTTATTGTCCATTTATATTGTAAATTATTTTTTCCAAATTACTACCATTTTTATTTTTCATCATTTTTTAATGTTGATTTTTTTTATTATTTTTTAAGTGTATAAAATTTTTTTTCAATAGTTTTTAGTGTAATTACTATAACCTTTTTTTATACTTTTCTAATTCTGTCGTTTTAATTTTTACAAATTTCCTTTGGTAATTATATTTTTTCTTTTTTTTTCAATTTTATTATTTATTCTTCGTTTTCTTTTATTGTTTATTTATATTGTAAATGACTTCATTAAGTTTTCCAACATTTGTATTTTCTTTTGTCTCACTTCTTTTTGCTCTATCAATGTTGTTTCTTTTTTTATATTTTCTTAAATATTTCAAATTTTTGTTTTAAGGTTTTTAGTTTAATCACAAAAATCTTTTTTTCTAATTATCAAATTTTGTCGTTTTTATTTTTAAAAATTTCTTTTTGTAATTATGTTTTTATTTTTTCTTTTTTTTTTTGGTTTCTGATAAATTTTATTACTTATTTTTTGTATTTCTTTAATTGATTATTATTTGTTTATATTGTAAATTACTTTAAGTTTTCTATTATTTTTATTTTCTTTTGACTCACTTCTTCTTGCTTGTTTAAATGGTAAATTGCTTTCTTAAGTTTTTTATCATTCTCATTTTCTTTTGTCTCAATTCTTCTTGGCCTTTCAATGTTGTTTCTTTTTTTTCTATTTTTTTAAATATTTCAAATTTTTGTTCTGTATTAGTTTAATTACATTCATCTTATTTCCTACATTTCTAATTCTGTCATTGTTTTTATTTTTAGAAATTTTTTTAGTAATTATGTTTTTTCTTCTTTTTTTAAATTTTATTATGTATGTGAAGAGCATTTCTTGAATTGCTTGCTTATATCGTAAATGACTTATTTTATTATTTTTATTTTCCTTTTTCTTACTTCTTCTTCTTGCTCTTTCAGTGTCGTTTCTTTCTTTTTATATATTTTTAAGTATTTCAAATTTTTGTTAAAAGTTTTTTAGTTTAATTAATATCATCTTCTTTTCTACTTTTCTAGTTCTGTCGTTGATTTTATTTTTACATATTTTCTTTTGTTATTATGGTTTTTTTCTACTTTTTTTGATGATTTTCTTTTAAATTGTAATCTTTATTCTTTGTATTTCTTTAATTGCTTGTTTATATTGTAAATGTTTTTGTTAAGTTTTCTATTATCTTTATTTTCTTTTGACTCACTTCTTCTTGCTCTTTCAATGTTGTTTCTTTTTTTTTATATTCTTACATATTTGAAATTTTGTTCAAAGTTTTTTAGTTCAATTACTATCATCTTCTTTTCTACTTTTCTAATTCTGTCGTTTTTATTTTTACAATTTTTCTATTGTAATTATCTTTCTCTTTCTTCTTTTTTTTGTGATTTTTTTAAAAATTTTATTATTTATTCTTCCTTATTCTTTAATTGTTAGTTTATATTGTAAGTGACTTTGTTAAGTTTTCTGTTATTTTCAATTTCTTTTGTCTTACTTCTTCTTACTCTTTCAATGTTGTTTCTTTTTTTAATATGTTTTCAAATTTTCGTTCAAAGTTTTTTAGTTTAATAACAATAATCTGTTTTTCTAGTTTTCTAGTTTTGTCGTTTTTATTTTTACAAATTTCCTTTTTTTCTTTTTTTGTGAATTTCTTTTTCTTTCTATTATTTATTCATTGCTTTTCTTTGATTGTTTGGTTAAATTGTAAATTGTTTTCTTAAGTTTTTTAACATTCTCATTTTCTTTTGTCTCAATTCTTCTTGTCCTTTCATTGTTTTTTTTTATATTTTTTTAAGTATTTCAAATTATGTCGTTGTTTTTATTTTTACAAATTTCTTTTTCTAATTACCTCTTTTTTTCTTCTTTTTTGCAGATTTTTTTTTAATTTTATTATTTATTCTTCGTATTTCTTTAATTGCTTGTTTATATTGCAAATGTTTTTGTTTAGTTTTCTGTCATATTCATTGTCTTTTGTCTCACGTCTTTTTGCTCTTTCAATGTTGGTTCTTTTTTTATATTTTCGTACGTATTTCAAATTTTGTTCAACATTTTTTTGGTTAAATCACTATCATCTTCTTTTATACTTTTCTAATTCTGTTGTTTTTATTTTTACAACATTTCTTTTGTAATTATCTTTCTCTTTCTTCTTTTTTTTGTGATTTTCTTTTTAATTTTATTATTTATTCTTTGTTTTTTTTTTTAATGTTTGTAAGTACTTTCTTAAGTTTTCTATCATTTTTATTGTTTTTTTTAAAATAGAATTTACATTATTTTCTGTTTTTGTAGATTTCTACTTATTTTGTGGTTTTAATTTTTCTTTTTGAAGTTTGTCATTTTGTGTGCGGCATTTTGTGGCAACCAAGATTACAACATAATAAGTTAAGTATAAATAATATTTTTGGAAACACTCAAAACAATCTCCAGGTCAATCAACCAGAATTGGCGATAAGTTTAATCGGATTAAAACAGATGTTTGTGCCGCATTTAAATTTTCTGTTCAAGGTACAAAAATAGCAAATATTGATATAAAATAATTTACTGTTACTATCAATTAGATTAAATGTTTATCTGAAATATTAGTAAATAACGATCATCAGTATATAGTAGATACTTTTTCGTGATGGATCAAAAAACGTTAACGGTTGTGTTTCTTGTAATGATTGTTAAATTTAGTGACAGTGCACGAATATTAGGTGTAGTGCCTACACCTTCTTACAGTCACCAGGTAGCGTTCAGACCAATTTGGAAAGAACTATCGTTAAGAGGACACCAAGTCGTGATTGTAACAACAGATCCTATAAACGATCCATCTTTAGTCAACCTAACAGAAATCGATATAGGTTCTGCTTACGATTTATGGAATAATAACATTGCCGAAATAACAAGTACAAATCCGTTGAAATCATTGTTTCTTATGTTGGAAACGATTTCTAACGTTCACAAACAAATTCTATCTCATCGCGATGTCGAGAATCTAATCAAAAACAAAACGGAATATTTTGATGTTGTTATAATAGAGTACACTTCACGTTCTATGTTTGCTTTTGCAAATAGGTTTCAAGCGCCTCTTATCGTTGGTAGTTCTTTAGATGCAACCGTGGAGATGCACTATCTAATGGGTAATCCCATTCATTCTATGTTGTATCCATCTTATTTACTGCCGGTGCATCAAAATATGTCATTTTTTGAGCGTGTACTAGCAACGCTCTTTCATCAAGTTTTGTTTAAACTCATAATGAGAGAATATTACATTGATCAAAATAATAACATTAAAACGTTTTTTGGAGACGACTATCCATCAGCAGCAGAAATAGACCAAAATATTAGTTTAATGTTGACGAATTCCGATCCAATTTTTCACAAGGTGAAACCATTGGTGCCAACTATCGTTGAGTTTGGAGGAGGTACTCATCGAGTCGCACCAAAACCGTTACCAACAGTAAGTGCGTCTTCTATAAACTATAGACTACTTTCTGGTACATATTCTAGGAGTTAAAAAGAATATTAGACGCTGCGGAAAATGGATTTATCTACTTCAGTTTGGGTTCTAACGTCAGAAGTAAGTTTTTATCCGAACATATACGTAGTGTTATTATGAAGACGTTTGCCGAACTTCCTTACACAATTCTTTGGAAATTTGAAGATGATCATTTGCCTAATAAGTCCAGCAACGTGATTACGTCAAAATGGCTTCCGCAACAAGATATTCTCAGTAAGTTTTTTAAATTTTATTACTTAACGTATTATTAGTTTGAAATGAGGAAAACTTGAGCTTACCTCTTTGAGTAAATTGCTTTAAATTGTAAATATCCTTGCTGCCAAGTTGTTGTACTTTTCTTCATTACGGAGACTGCAATGTCAATTAACCTAAATAAACTTTTTTTTAAATCCCTATAACCTCGGCTATATAAATGTCAGGTCGTTGCGCCAAGCGGCACAATTCTCAACTAAAACTTGAGTTCATTGTTTCTTTTTGTGATATTAATTTGTTACTTTCAATTGTCGGTAAAAACGTTTTACTATGCCCCTAGGCGATCCAACCGTTGTAAGCGACGGTTGTTTATTTGGTACGCTAAATCACAGGTCTAAACTGGAGATCCAGACACGCAACTAGTAGGTTCATCTGGCAGGATAAAAACGCTTTTAAGCAAAAATGACTGGAGATCAAACGCGGACTTACTTAGAGGGGTCAAGACGGTTGTCGAAGCTTCAACAGTCAGCACTATTTTAAAAATGGTAAAGAAAACAAGAAACGGCCACTTACTTATTGCTTCCCACTTCCAGGAGGTTCATGAAAACAATCGCTCCACGGTCAACACCGAAATTTCGGAGTCCATATGTACTCTGAAGAGACTAGGTCGTACCTTCCACATAAACAATCTTGACGAGGTTACGACCGTAAACGAAGTCAGAGAAGCTTTAGTCGGCCTTATAGGCGAGGAGATGATTATTAAAAGCACACTGGGAAAGCACAGACCAGCGAGGTGAGATACTCAGTCTATCACTGTCAATATTCCAGCGGAAACGGCTGACCAGCTGCTAAAGTCAATTTTTTGAGGGTGGGTTTGAATTCATGCAAAGTATTAGAACGTGTGCAGGCAGTAAAGTGCACCCGATGCTAGGAGACTAGACACTTACTAAAGAATTGCAAAAGTGAGGATAAAAAGAAACTATTGTTAACAACAATCATGAAGAACAACAGACTCAATCTAATTAGTCTTCGTACCGTGAAAAGAATTAAGATCTTGCAAATAAACATTAGAAAGAGAAAAGTTCAGGCACTGGTACCTGTTCTAGCGGGAAAACTTCAGGAAGACGCGGTAATGATAGCCAAACCCAACATTAAACGGACAATTAACAAAAATCAGTCATCGACATAAAGCTTCAGACAGCTATCTACATTAGGAATCCAACAGAGTGAGAAGCCATAAGTATAGCCAAAAACGTCTTTACTAGACTTCAACTTCAAAACATCTCTTTTTTATTTGTTACTTTTTACCAAGTTCAGGCGTCCACGAACTTAAATCACTTATAGAAGAAATTAACGAAGAACGAGCCAAAAATAAGAGACCAGCGTTTTTTGGTGGCAATTTTAACGGCAAAGCCACGGAATGAGGATCGGCACTTGAAGAACCAGGCAAATAGGGGCACTAATAGATATTAAAAACGCTTTTAACACCATCCCCAGAGAACCCCTAATCAAGACAAAAAAAGCAAGAACATCAACCTACAACGATTGTTGCAGACTATTTGTCAGATAGGTCAATGATTTACTTAGACGATAAATAACTAAATTTTAAAAAAAAATAAATAAATAAATAATTAATAACAAAAGGGGGAAAGGGATGAATAAAAGAGAGAGAGAGGAAGAGGAAAAAGAAAGGCAACAAATATTTGAAAGAGGAAAGAAAACAATAAGATCACCAGACATTAAAAAGACATCGGAGGAGAGCGAAGAAAAAACTTCAAGAACAGAAGGAGGAAGGAAAGAAATGGAGGAGTTAAAAGAATTAATGAGGAAAATGATGAATCAGATGGAAGAAAATATGCAAGGAATAAGTCAGGAAATCAAAGAAATGAAAAAGAAATGGGAGAAAGAGAAAAGAAGTGGGAGAAAGAAAAAATAGAAACTGGTGGAGAGAATAGAAAAACTGGAGAAAAAGCGGAAGACGAGGAAAGATGGAAAAGAAAGAATAATATTGTGATAAAGGGGTGGAGAAGTGAAAAACCACAAAAAGATTTAGCAGTGATGCTGGAAGAAAAATTAAATGTAAAAGTAGAGGTGAAAAAGTAACAGTAATAAACAAAGAGAAGAAAAATGAGATGGTGGTGGCGGAAATCGGAGGATGGGAGGAAAAACAGAAGGTAATGGAGGAGAAGCAGAAATTAAAGAATACAAGAATATATATAAGTCACGATTTGACATGGGAGGAAAGAAGAGTGCAAAGAGAAATAATGAACATAGCGGTGGAAAAAAGAGCGGTAGGAAAAAGAGTATGGGTAGGGTACAGAAAAATGGAGATAGACGGAGGCAGATACATATGGAACGACAAGGATAGGAGACTGTGCAGAGAAAGAGAAGAGAAATTGGGGAACCAAAAAGCAAAAAAGTAAAGGGCAGAGGGGGGGTGGGAAAGAAGGGAAAGTTGACGAAACGGCAAAGAAAAGGAATAATGAGAGATGGAAATGGAAAAGAAAAAGACGGGAGAAAAAAAGAAAGTAAAGAAGAAGCACGGGGGGAGGTGAGTGAGCTGAGAGTATTGTTTTGGAACGTAGCAGGAATAAAAAACAAGGAACATGATTTTTGGAAGTACATCAAGGAACAGGATGTAGTGGGATTACAGGAAACATGGATGGAAGAAAAAGAATGGGAGTGATGGGAAAAAGAGTTGCCAGAGGAATTTGAGTGGGTGGTGCAACATGCAGAAAGAGAAAAGAAAAAAGGGAGAGCAAAGGGGGGTATAATAACGGGAATAAGAAAAAGATGGTTGAACCAGGAAAAGAAGGAGAAAGTGCAACAGAGAAGAGAAGTTGTAGAAAGGAACATGCAGTGGGGAAAAACAAAAATAAAAGTAGTGACGGTTTATAGCAGTAGAATGAAAGAGACAAGGAAAAACATAGAAGAGATGATAGAAGAGAGGGAAGAGAGATTGATAATAGTAGGAGGGGACTTCAACGCAAGAATAGGGGAAGATGGGGGAATACAAGAAATACAAGGGACGGGAAAGAGACAAACAAAGGACAAGGTGATAAATAAAGAGGGAGAGGAACTGCTGGAATTGTGCAACGAAAAAGGATGGGAAATAATGAACGGGAACAGAGAAGAAGATGGAAAGGGGGAATTTACGTACATAGGAGGAAGGGGAGAATCAATAATAGATTTTGTAATGACAAATGAAGAGGCCGCAGAAAAGGTAAAGACATTTAAGGTCGGAGAAAGGGTAGAGTCAGACCATCAACCACTGGAATTGACAATGGAAGGAAGGGAAAGAGAAGAGAGAGAGGAAGAGGAGAAGTACATAACTAAAAAAAAGTGGACAGAAGAGAGTATAAAAAGATATAAAGAGAGAATAGGGAAAACGGTATGGATAGGGAAGGAATTACAAGAAAGTGTAGAGGAAATGAGAGAGATGATGGAGAAAGCAACAGAGAGAGTCAGATTTAGAAAATCGAAGAGGGAGAAAACTGGATGGAAGAAATGGTGGGATAAGGAATGCAAGGAAGCAAAGAAAAAGGCAAGAAGAGCATTAAGACAGTGGAAAAAAGGGAAGAAAGAAAAAGAAGAATTCAAAGAAGCAGTAAAAATATACAAAAAAACATGCGACAGAAAGAAGGAGGAAAACAAAAGAAACAAGAGGAGCAGATTAAAGGAATAAAAACGGAAGAAGATGTATGGAAGTACCTAAAGAAGCAGAGGAAAAAAACAGGACGACAAAGGGAATAAAAATTAAAGAATGGGAGATATATTTTCGGAACCTTTTGGGAGGGAAGAACAAAAGCAGGAAAAAGAAAAAGGAAAGACGCGGTAGTAAGACAAGAAGAAGGAGATAGGGATAGAATAAGGGAGGAAGAAGTAATAGAGGCGATAAAGAATATAAAAAAAGGAAAGGCGACAGGAGAAGATGGGATGCAAGGAGAAGAGTGGATATACGGGGGAGAAAATGTAGCAAAAAGGATGACGGAAATACTAAACAAAATATGGAAAGGGGAAGGATTCCTAGAGAGATGGAGAGAGGGAATAATATGCCCAATACATAAAAAAGGCGAAAAAAAAAGTCGAAAATTATAGAGGGGTAACATTATTGAGCTCGGCATACAAATTGTACGCGACAATACTGCAAGAAAGATTACAGAAGGAAATAGAGGAAAGAAGTTTGGTACCAGACGGACAAGCGGGATTTAGAAAAGGAAGAAGGGCGATAGACAACATATATATATAATGAAACACTTAGCAAATAAAGAACTAGAAAAAAAAGAGGGAAAATGGTAGCACTATTCGTAGACCTAAAAGCTGTTTTTGACAAAGTGAATATATGAAAAGAAAAAAAAACAATGAAAGATTAATACAAAGAATAGAGGAAATATACAAAGAAACGAGAAGCAGAGTTAAAGTGAATGGGGAAGAGAGTGAGAAATTCATAACAAAGAGAGGGTTGAGGCAGGGATGTCCACTGAGCCCAAGCCCGTTCTCGGTATATACGGGGGATCTGGAAAAGACAATGAGAGGACAACAGACAGGAGGGATAGTGGTAGGGAAAGCTAAGGTATGGTCGTTGGCGTATGTGGATGACATAGTGCTGGTGGCTAAGGAGGAAAAGGGAATGAAAGAGATGATGAAAACGCTAGAAAAATATATGAAAAAAAAAGAATTGGAAGTAAACACGGAGAAAACAAAGATAATGATATTTAGAAAAGGAGGGGGAAAAGAAAAAGAGAGGAGTGGAGATGGAGTGATGAGAAAGTGCAACAAGTGAAGGAATTTACATACCTGGGCTACACGATGAAACAGGATAATAAAGAGGGAGAACACATAAAGGAAAGGGAGAAGAAAGGAAACAGGCTAATAGGACAAGTCTGTGGTGTGGGGGAAAGAGTATTCAAGATGGATATAAAAAAAGAAAATTGCTGTTCGAAAAATTAATAAAGGGGTGGTAATGTATAGAGCGGAAATATGGGGCTGGAAGGAGTGGAGGGAGGTAGAGGGGCTACAGGAAAAATACTGGAGATGGGTGTTAGGATTGGACAGGGATACAATGGGGTATATTGTGAGAGAGGAGGTTCAGATAGAAAAAATAAGGGTTGAAACTGGAAAAAAAACAATAAAATACGAGGAAGAAATGAGGGAAAGAACAGATTGCAAAATTCTGCAAGAATTTTGGAAAGAGATAAAGGGAGGGAAAGTGAAGTACGGGCAGGAGAGCAGAGAAGAGTATTACAAAAGAAACGGGTACGCGAGTGAAGAAGTGGAGAGATTAGGAGAAGAGGGGGTAGGGACAAGAGAAGAAATAATAAGGAGAGATAGAGACATCGAAAAACAAGAAAGATGGACAAAGATAAAAGAGAGCAGATATAATAGGAATTATAAAGATATCAAGGGTAAAGGGGTGCCGGAATATTTAAAAGATAGTGAGATTAAAAGGAACAAAAGGAAAAAAATGGTGGCAAGGTTCAGATGTGGCAACGAGGAGTTAGGGAACAAATATTGGAAAGAAGAACCAGAAAAGTTGTGCAGGCTATGTGGAGAAGAAACGGAAGACCTTAACCACATGAGAAAGAAATGCAGGGAACTAAGAGAAGAGGTGATGAAAATAGTGGAAATTTTAGATGAAAACGGAAAAGGAGCGGAATGGATGGAGGAAGTATGGAGCAGGAGGAAAAAGTTAAGGGGGGAGAAGGGATAAGAAAATGTAGTATATATGTATAGACAACACGACCAAATTTGTAAGCCAAATGGCAACGAATAAAGTTAAACTTATATATACTTAGACGACAAAAATCAGGGTTCCATCCTAGGCCCCACTCTATGTAACATATTTTATAATGACCTGTTAAACCTTAACCTCTCCAGACAAGTTCAGTTCACGGCCTTTGCTGATGATTTGGCGATCTTCGGGCAGGGATCCAACACACAATCTTTATAATAAGTCATTAACCATAGTTTAGAACTGGTAGGCTATTGGCTCGAGAACAAGAATATCGCGGTTGGGGCTGACAAAACCGAGGCGATCGTTTTCACAGAAAGACGTATTCTGGAGCCAATTAGTTTCACGCATAAAAGAGTCGAAGTTCCAACAAGAGATACCATGAAATACCTGAGGGTGATGCTAGACCAAAACCCGAACTTTGGACCGCATGTCAAGCAAGCTGCTATCAAAGCAGACAGTAGAACGGTAGCCTTAGCTAAGCTAATGCCAAATGTGAAAGGACCTCGTGCGATCAAAAGGAGGTTAATAATGTTGACTGTTACGTCAATCTTTCTCTACGCGGTCTGTGTATGGCATTCTGCTTTAAAAATCGAGAGATACAGGACTATGGCAGAAAGAAACCAGCGTAAAGTGGTTCTCAGGATTACAGCCGTTTATAAGACGGGGTTTCTGGAAGCTGCTCAAGTGCTAGCAGTCTGGGTTCCTATAGATTTGCTGGCGGAGGAAAAGAGCAACGCAAGGTCGGTCAGGAAGGCGAAGTCTTTACTAAAATGGCAGACAAGATGGAAATCGTATCCTAAAGCAGTTTGAACCCACACCTTAATCCCAAACGTCCATGCATGAGTAAGTCGAAAGCACGGATTGCTTAATTTTTACAGCACGCAGGCATTCACCGTTTATGGGTGTTTCAGGAATTATCTAAATAGTATTTAAAAAAAAAAGACCCATCGTGCTTCCTGTGTGAAGAATCTAATGATGATGCCAACCACACAGTTTTTGAATGTAGAAAATGGCATAAAGAAAGGAAGCTTTTAATCGATAAACACAATCTTAACAAGGACAACATTGTTAAGTCGATGCTAAGTAGTGAATTGACATGGATTGAAATAAACGGTTTTCTCACAGAAACTATAAAGAAAAAAGAAAAGCTATGGAAAACGTGGATTCTGGAACACAACCAACCTGCCATCGGGCTTGCACTCAAAGAGCAGCCATTAAAACGCGATCTAATCCATTAAACGAACCGAGGTTATGGTAAGGAGGAGAAGAAAACCGCAAAAAGATATACCACCTATTATAACTGACCGAGGGCTGGGCCAGAGTCTGCTACAGCAGACCAACGCCTAATTAAAAAATAAAGTAGATGATGTCGGCAAGTTTGACAAAATTAATTAAAAGCGTTTCGACGCTGTTGACATAGAACAGTGCCAACGCTTTCTTTGCTCGAGATGTGACGAGTGTCAGTCAAAAACCGCAATATAAAATCTAAATGGCGCAACTATCAAAGCATACATTTTCAGCTTTTTGTCGAAACACGTATATGATCTGGCTTGTGATCTGTAAATTTGTAAATTGTTGTTTTTTCGACAACCATGTGTCGAAAATGTTTGATGACGAGGTACCCGTACGCAGTCCAATAAATACGTAGTCTAAGTGAACTGTATTGTGCTTTAGACCTATAAAATGTACAGTTATGTGGAAGAACCAAGGGCTGTACGAACATTAGCGAGATAACACAAGAATCTATTTTCTAGGAGAGCAGAAACTGCGACGATGGCTTGTCAAACGTGATCTGATAGCAAGACGAGTATTCGAGAGAGATAGAGAGCTTCACATGGGAGTCCTCGCTATCAGGTGCTCTATCTAATTGGTACTGGTTTTTCGGAGCCTTAGGAAAGAGTTTAAACACAGTTTGAACGTCGACTTATTCTGTCGTGCTACATTAATATAAAGATTTTAAACTGTACATTTGATACTTTTCTTCTTCTTTTTCTTCTTCTAAGTCTTTTTTACGATCTGTGCAGATATTATGTTGAAGTAAAAGAAACTTTTTGTCTGTGATAGCTAGATTGTTTTACTGCTTTACGCACATTTAAAGATTGTGCGTCTATGATATTTTTTTTAGCCCAGACGTTCGTTTTCTTATAGAGTTACTTACGTCACGTAAGAAAAGGTGGCGTTAGGGCACGGCTTACCCAAAGAATTTTAGATACTGACAATCCGACTCACGACTATCTGCGACGGAAGCTAGCCAAAAGATAAGTCAAATATCTATCAATCTTTTTCTACCTTCTTAATTTGTGCGTGACAACTTTATAACATCAAGCTGAAAATGCGACAGAAGCTGTGGTGATAGAAAGTAACTTTCAAAACAATCTGTGAAAGTTGCATAATTGAACCGTCCATGTTTGGTTGAATGTTCTTCTTGGTCCGTTCTCAAGCTAAGTTGTTCACAAATGTTTCGCTTTAAAAACTACGTCAGAAGTTTTGGTGTCATGTGCCACGATGGCAACATGAACATATTGTTTCAGGCGTTCGAAGAAAAAACGGAGTTGACGCATGTGCTTTTCGTGCGAAGATGATGCGCTAGGTCGTCTAAGTAAACGTTGGAAAAAATCTAATCTTTCTAAGACTTAATCCTTAAATAGTCTGAGCGGCGGCGTTTTAAAGGTCACATTTAAATGTAGACAAACCAAAAGACGTGATGATTGCAGTCTTTGGAATGCTTTCATTGGCGACGGGAATTTGATGATTAGCACAAACTTCTTCTTCTTGAACAACTTGAGCAAAATCTTCGGTTTGTGGTACGAAATAGAAACTGGCAATGGTACTAGCGTTTAGTAGGTGGTAATCTCTGTAAACTCTTCAGTCGTTTCCATGTTTTAAAACCAGTGGCGGTGACCAAGTCTACAATCTGAAAGTTTTAGAGTAGTTTGTATATGATTCAAAAGTGTTTGATGGCAGAGCCATCTCATAGCGTAATTTTACTATGTGCCTAAAGTTTACTGTAAATAGCTATAAACGGTGGTGACACATTGAAATGAGTTTAACACCCGCGAAATTCAAAATATGCTTTGAATAATTCGTCGGGATAAAACCACAACGTAAAAGGACATTGGGGGTAAGCAATGCAATTGTGCAAACGCCACCAGAGTGAACTACTGGACGGCTGCTTCCCCCATTTTGGGCTCATCAGCAGTAGGAGATACACCCTAATGTAGTTCCCACAATTGCATTGACGCCCCTATAGCTAACGTTGTGGTTTTATCAATATTCAACGTGTCACCACCGTTTATAGCTATTTACAGTTTGTATATGATGCTTTGTCAAATGCTTGGAGATATTTGGCACGCCGGATGGTAGCGTTGATAGTTTGGCAATTGTTTGTTGGTACGGCGGTAAAATTGATCAAATTTGACGATTTCTTTCCGAATCATAGCTTCTATGTCGTTATGGTGATTATTACTATAAGAGGTGTTGCCTCAGCTAGTACGGTGACGTTGTTCTAAGTTGACCTGTGTAGCCAAAATTGTTTGAGGGGGCAGTGGTAAGCGTCTTAACTAAAAAGTACATAGTCGTCTAGAATATGTCCTTAAATTCCAGTTGGCCTTGTTGGTAAAAACTACATCACTACGGCTAGATAAGATGTCGGCGAGTTGACGTAGTTAAAAACACTATACTATATCAAGAAGAAAAATAACAGGTGCCACTCCGAGTGTACTGGCAGAATTCTTGGTTTGGAGACACCAAGAGTATATATAAACTCACTGTCGAAGCATTAAGAAGAAACCAAACAATTATCAACAAAATATTGTAGCAAATTAATTAATAAATTTTCTACTCGATAACAAACTAACACTTTGTCTTCCAAGAAATAACAAAAAAAATGTTACATGAATTAAATTGGTCGAACATTAACAAATGTATTCTAGTTCTATTGTTTTTCAAAGAAATAAGAAAGTTTTTTATAAATTCGACTCACGAGCAGTTAATAAACTCAAGCAAAATCGAGATGTGAACGTTTAAATCAGAATAATAACATAAGATTTACCCAGTTCTAAAGTTTCTTATTGTAGATAACTAATAATCATGCTACTTCAGTAATATTACTACCGAACTTTTGAGGAGTGTGAGCTTACAATAGTTGACGTTTGCAATACTGTGGCCTTGAATACAAATGCATAAGTAAGAATGCTCGATCGGATTAAGTTAACGTAGACAAAACCACATAGGTTTAAATTAAGCTGAAGGCTGAACTATAGAATCGACTATGATTCATAATTTATAATGATCTCAAAAAATCTAAGGGTTTAATAGAAGTAATTGAACATAATTAATAACGTTTAAAGTTTATCAGATAATAGAATTATAGATAAATGCGTAACACAAATTAATAAAGTTGAAGCGGAAACCACGTCGAAAACGACACATGTCAGGTAGCTACAGCTGTTTGAACTCTAATTTGAGCAAACACCTAAAGTCATCAATTTCACAGTAATTATGCCCGGCTGAATCGGTCTACCAGGTATGAGATATCATTGCAAGAAGATTAATACTCTCAAGTTTAGTAATTGAGCAATGGGTTTTTAATCACGCATGGTTCTGGATTACGTCAGGGTATTTCGTTTTTTAAAGTGTTTCTTGCAATGCCGAAAGTTGATTCAAGAAGTCTCTAAGACATGATGCCTCGTATAACACGTAGACATTCCTCTAGTCTTTTTTATCGTAGTCCCGACAACTTTTGCCTCCTGGCTTTTTTATAACTGTTTCGAGTTATTGTCACCCCAAATAAAAAAAAGAGGTGACAGTAGCGCAGGTTAGAAACGCCTCAAACGCAAAACAAAGCATTTACAAATTTTCTAAAATAATATAAAGAAATTGATGAAAATACTTGCTTGCTTGCATTAATTTCCTCAAAATTAAACAGTTATAAGTGAAAGTTATCTTATGTGAAAAATAGTCAGTGTAAACAATTGTGCTTGGCAACATCAAAAACATCAATTTCTCTGTTTGTAAAGGTTAGATTGTGTTATAATAATTTTTGCGTAATTTAAAAGCAAGCGACTAACTCAGTTGGGTTCGGCAAGCGGGTCGCAAACTTCGGTGTGCTAACCCTACACTTAATTCAAAACCAAAACAAGTAGACCAATAACAATTATACATTCGTCGACTAATACAGTAATGCCACAGCTATAATATCGATGTAGGCCCTTTTGTTTAGGCAACACACCATACAACTAACTTTATCCAATTGCCAACAAACGTTATAAGTGACTGATTTGATTTTAAATATAAATATTACTCGATCAAACTACCTCTTCTACTATGCCACCGGGACAATAGACAATGATAATAAATCGCAAAAGTAAAATATGAGCACAAAAATTTATACAACTGACAATTCTTCGTCAACAGTAGTAACTTTCACTACTTCCTTATATTTGATTTAAGAACGAAAATATGCGTGGTATATAAGCTTATGTACGACAGTTGATGTTATTTTTCTTTCGGCTGTGACTGCGATCAAATCATGGAAGAAACTTGACGGATGTCCCATCAACACATAAGGTTACAAAATGATATAAAATTTGCGACTGAAAGTAAATTTAAGTCAGTATGATCTACGTTATAATTACATCAAATAAGTTATAAGCTGAAAGCTGACGATTAGTGAATACAATTAAAACCAATTACATAAAAGCAAAATTTTACGATACTAAGAAGTAGTACGTACAAAGCTGACATAATTAAAGTAATAAATATAAAAGCGAGAATGTATACGCTATGTGCATAAAGTTGATTGATAAGTTAACAAAAGAAAACAATACTGATTCAAAAACAAATGTTCTGTAGTGACTCTCGAAAGAGCAACCCCAGTTTTGGTTTTATCGGTTAGAGGCCCAAATCAGAAGCGCTGGTATCACGTAAGATACGACGAAATTTGACCATACAGTAGCTTCGCTAAACTGCGAAACAATCGCAGAGGTCTATGATCTAATTTCAAATCTACCGACTATCGGAAAATTTGACGTCTTGAAACAATCCAATCATTTTCTGACTCCGAGTCAAAGAAAATCCAAAAATTTCTCAGTGGAATGACCTTGGGAGATGATAAGCTTTCGCACCTTCTTCACAAGATGCAGATGCTGAATAACAACCAAATACAGGCTGGCATTCCCAAAACCCTACAATTAGACCACTTAGCGACAAGTAATCGTGCTGTGCTCACCGTGAGCAAGGAAGACCTGGGTATCTTGGCTAATATGGCCGACAGAATTTATGAAACCGTTCACCATGTGAGTGTGGTATCGACAAGTGGACCCAAGATGGAAGACAAAATGGAGGCCTTGTGTGTGCAGATAGAAGCTCTCGCAAAGGAAGTGCAAGACCTCAAACAAGAGAAGACTGCAAGAAGTCGAGGGAAAGATTCCAGTCGAGAAACCCAAGTTGTTGCTGGTGTCACAACCGATTTGGCGAAAGGTCAACAAAATGTACCCAGCTCTGCAGTTTCCAGCAAAGGCAGGAAAACTAATGAGGGGAAAGACAGCTGCGACAATCGGACCCCCGAAGCAATCATGTCGCTTGTTTGTATTAGACCATAATTTAAAAATTAAGTTTTTAATTGATACCGGAGCGGACATAAGTCTTCTACCGTACCATACATTCAAGGGCCGAATAAACAGTAACCTAACTCTCTACACTGCCGATGGTTCTCCGATTCCAACATAAAGCATAGAAACTGTAACATTAAACTTGGGCTTGCGACGAAATTTTACATGGAACTTTGTTATAGCAAATGTAACCCATGCTATTATTGGAACAGACTTCCTGCATAATTTCAAGTTACTACCAGATATAGCAAATAAAAGTCTTGCAGATGCAGCGTGATGGAAGTTAGAACCACTCCAGATACCAACCCATACTGGGCTATTGTAAATATGTTTCCAAACCTGTTACGATCAATACCACGGTTAGTGGAAAATCAATGCAGCGCGTACCCCCACATTGAGACGAAAGCACAGCTAGTGTTCGTGTCCTCATCATGTTGGTCGAGCCCTCTACGCATGGTATAAAAACACGACAAAAGTTGGCGTTCATGTGGAGATTATCGTAAACTGAATGGGATCACAAAGCCCGATAGATATCCAATATCTCATATTCAGGATTTCTCACAAAAACCTGAAGGGCAAGAGCATGTTTACAAAAATTGACTTGACAAAAGCGTTCCATCAAATACCCATCCATCTAGAAGATGTACCTAAAACAGCTGTAACGACACCATTTGGGTATACGAGTATGTCAAAATGCCATTCCGTTTGCAAAATGCAGCACAGACATTGCAAAGATTCCTCGATTAAATCTGTCGAGATTTTACCTTTGTGTACGTTAATGTGGACGATATATTGATCGCATCGGATTCAGAAGAGGAACACAAAAAGCATGTTAAAGCAGTCCTACAGAGGTTAAACGAATACTGAATTGTGATAAATGTTAGCAAGTGCGTAGTCGGTGCTAGTGAGGTAGAGTTTCTGGGCATGTTAGTAATGGCAAAAGGTATCAAACCACTACCCCAAAAAGTCTCTGGAATCCGAAAGTTCCTCTTACCAGCAACTTAAAAGATTCTTGGGAATGGTGTTGTTCATTTTTATGTGTTTTTATATTCAATGGTGTTACTTTATAAAACGTCTTCTTAATTATGGTTTTCAAGTGTAGTAAGCAATCACTTACATAAAAAGACCACTAAAGTTCTCTTGTCCTTTCCGATTACGTATCCTAACAATCGGGTACAAATACAGCATGGCAATCCCACGAAACTCGCTAAAAAAATGTAAAAAGGTAACGTGACAACGCCATCTTTGGTAATTACTTTTTTACCTTGATCGTTGCTTAGTTAACCCAATCGACAAATTCGTAAAATGCTTAGAATACGTTTTCTCTATCACATCCGCCAAAAACGTAATAGAAATCACTACCGTGGAAAATTCAGCAGTAAGAAAAACTGCTTACGTCCACAACGTTTTTGAACAGCTAAGGAGCGAATAAAATGGTCGTTAGTTGCTGTATCGCATTCATCCTCACCCGTAACGTAAATTGACAATCAGTAGTCGCATATAAACAGTGCATCCGTTAATTTTAATTTAGAATAGATATTTTTTAAAAATACAAAATAACGACATGTACCAATCGGTTACACATCATGAAGTTAGCACAAAAACTTAAAGGTTTACTATTTATTCTTTCAATTTAATATTTTACCTAAAACTGCTTCATTTAACGACTAAATTTGTATACGCCAAAACTTCAAAATCATATAGTGAATCAAGAAAAATTTGATACTAATTCATAATAGAGATGTCTAGACTTAGCTCTGGGAATACCTGATTAGGTTTTCTCTACATGTTAGTCAATTTATAGGAAGAAATTAAAACTAAATCATAAGTAATATTGAAACGTTCGAGAAGTTATTCGCAACTTCGAGAGGTTTCGCGAAGTTTTCTAGAACGTTCACCGAAGGATGCAGAACATACGGGCACGTTTTGTCACAATGTATAAATACTGAACAAACAAATCGTAGGTCAGTTATTTCCGTAATGCAAAGACAGCAGTGTTAAGAAGATTATTCAAGTCTAAATAAATAAGTCGTTAGCGCGTGTGTGTAGATAAATATACGGAGAATAATCTTGTACGTGACTTTAGTGTAAACAAGTGTGTGAAGCTATCCGCGGACTTTATCTTATCTTCGTGTAAGTGATATAAATTAGTGTAAATGTTTTTATTAAATATTATTAGATTTAATTAGTTTGGTTAATTTAAAAGTGCACATATTTTTAGTATAAGTAAAAAATATTTTAGTAGTTAGTAATAAAATTCGTTACAATATCTACTACAATCAACTAAAACTTGCGATAATCTTAAACTGGTCAAAACTGGCGTTTTAAAACAAATTGGCAAAAACCTTGAGATTCGCTCACCACGTGCGTTGTTACATAACGATACATCAATAATCAACAAAATATAGTTTTAAAATTTTTTTTAGTCATTATCAGTCATTTAACTTTGTTACACAAAATTATGCCTTGATAAATATAGGTTACCAACAAGTACTAATATAAATAATGAATTGCTAATATCAGTTAGATTAAGTTTTTATCTAAAATATACATAAACAAATCGGTCATTATAGTAGATACCGTTTTGCGATGAATCCAAAAACGTTAGCGGTCGTGTTTCTTCTAATTGTTAAATTCTGTGACTGTGCAAGAATATTAGGTGTAGTGCCAGTACCTTCTTACAGCCACCAGGTGGCGTTTAGACCAATTTGGAAAGAACTGTCGTTGAGAGGGCACCAAGTTGTGACTATAACAACCGATCCTATAAACGATTCATCTTTGGTTAATCTAACAGAAATCGATATCAGTTTCGCTTACGATTTATGGAACAATAACATTGCCGAAATAACAAATTCAAATCCGTTGAAATCATTGTTTCTTATGCTGGAAACCATTTGTAACATTAACAAACAAATTCTTTCTCATCGCGATGTTGATAATCTAATAAAAAACAATGCGGAATATTTTGACGTTGTTATCATAGAATATACTTTACACTCTATGTTTGCTTTTGCACGCAGATTTAAAACACCTCTTATCACAATGACCTCGGTAGATGCAACCGTGGAGATGCACTATATAATGGGTAATCCCGTACATTCTATGTTGTACCCGTACTTTTTGCTTCCGGTGCACCAAGATTTGTCATTTCCCGAGCGTATACTCGTGGGGGTCTTTGATTTATTTTTTTTAAGATTTATAATGAGTGAATATTACGTTGCTCAGAATGAGAACATTAAAACATTCTTTGGAGACGACTATCCATCAGTAGCGGAAATGGAACAAAACATTAGTTTGTTGTTGATGAATTCCGATCCAATTTTTCATAAAGTAAAACCATTGGTGCCAACTATAGTTGAGTTTGGAGGAGGCACTCATCGAGTCGCCGCAAAGCCGTTGCCAAAAGTAAATGCGTGTTCTGTAATATGTAAATCATTAGCTGGCATATATTTCAGGAGTTAAAGAACGTGTTAGACGCTGCAGAAAATGGATTTATCTATTTCAGTTTGGGTTCTAACGTCAGAAGCAAGTTTTTATCCGAACGTACACGCAACGTTATTATGGAGACGTTTGCCGAACTTCCTTACACTATTCTTTGGAAATTTGAAGATGATAATTTGCCGAATAAGTCCAGCAACGTGATAACGTCAAAATGGCTGCCGCAACAAGATGTTCTTAGTAAGTTTCTTTAAACTATAGTAAACTGTAATAGCGAAGGATTTAACGGTTCGAATACATACTACGATAAGAAGGTTTTTCGTATTAAGAACTACTTTTGTCAGAAGCTTCATTAGAACAATAATCGTTGCTATACAATCGTTTGAATTTTGTTATTTCTCCCAAAAAAGACATTTTATGTGCTGTTGAGTCTTCTATTAGACATTTTCTTCGACACGTCTCAGATCCCATTTGTATTCACACTGGAAAAATTCTTAAATCGTCGAAAGTTTCTAAATCCAATATTTTAAAGTCGGAAAAGTCTTCGTAAGAACCTTCTACATTGACAAAGTTAACAATGCTTTATTCAATCGAACTTCTCTCTCTTTCTCTCTCTTTCTCACTGTGGCAAAGATTTGAGTTTAGTTACTCTCATTGACAAGTTGTTGTTATCAATTTATTTTCAATTTAATAAGATACATTTTGAGTGCCGCTGTGGGTTCTCTACCTCTTCATGTAGCTAACTTTTTTATTGAATCCTTTAAAGCAGTTATGTTAAAAAGTTGGTAGATAAATTTTTCCTAGTATAAAATTTGTCCCTCGAGACCCCACTCTTTTTGGTCGGCGATGTCAAAACATATTTTATTCACTTCCTGTAAGATCTCCGAGGAGGTCTGTATTTTTACGCTCAACAAGGCTTTCACTATTAGATTATTTTACGCGAATATTCGAATTTATTTTGTGGTAACTTAGTGGAAGCTGAGTAGGGGTAAGTTGTTATATTTCTTTTTATTGGGGGTTTAATTTGATTCTCTCCTAATTGTGTATAGCGGATTTCTGTACTCACCACACGTTCACCGTTATCAGTGCAGATAACGAGCATGTAGCATATTTGGAAAAATTTCCATGAGGTCCCGTTATGAAAACGTTACTATTCACACCGTCAAGAGGTTGGAAACCTTCAAAATTGTATTTCTTTTGAGAGAAGCTGCTACCATAAATTATTACGTTAGGTCAAAAGGAAATGCTGCGCATCCGCTATCTCACATGATTGTATGCTTTGAAAACTAAATTTACTTGTGTTAACGCCGTATGTACGTTTTGTGTTAGATTTAATATTACGTTTTAAGTAATGCAAGTACGGAATTAACTAATCCCCTACTAGATAAAACCTAACTATGAGTATTACAACTTCAAATTTTACGATTTGTATTTCGGTGGTCATGTCGATTGTTGACTGTACGTGCATGTTTGGTTAACACAATTAATAATATCATTTTGTGCTTCACAAAGTCATATGCAGTGCGCGTTGAGTCTCGGAGGCTTAATTTGTTTTGTTATATACTTTTGCGATTTTAAATTTGCGAAGTCATTCCTTCTTCGTATGTAAACATTTAGACCAACAAGGTCAGTTCATTGTACCGCGTGTTGCCTAGTATAAGGCGCAACTTATAGTTGGTTCTACCCATGTATTAACGTTTGGAAAATGTATATTTCTGTACCTTCCTCGTCTTCTTTGGAATTATTCTCTGAGATAAAATAAATACATATACTGTTATTACTTCTGTCGTGTTATTTGTTCTTTTCCAGCTACGGGTAGAGTTAAACGATATTTCCCTAATTTAATCTTTCATCGTCTTGGCGCCTTTTTTTAGATTTAAGTTATAATTTAGCATCACAAAGCCTGCGACTCCCTCTCCGGGAAAACTTGCTTGTTTCATTTTTGTTACAAGAAAACCAAATAGCAAATTTGGAAGTACATCAAGGAACAGGATGAAGTAAGATTACAGGAGACATGGATGGAAGAAAAAGAATGAGAGTAGTGGGAAAAAGAGTTGCCGGAGGAATGTCAGTGGGTGGTGCAACATGCAGAAAGAGAGAAGAATAAAAGAAGAGCAAAGGTGAGTGTAATAACGGGAATAAGAAAAAAATGGTTAAATTAGGAAAAGAAAGAGAAGAGGAGTTGTAGAAAAGAACATACAGTGGAGAAAAACAAAAATTAAAGTAGTGACGGTTTATAACAGTAGAAAGAAAGAGACAATGAAAAACATAGAAGAGATGATAGAAGAAAGGAAGAAGGGATTGATAATAGTAGGAGGGGACTTCAACGCAAGAATAGGGGAAAAGGAGGGAATACAAGAAATAAAAGGGACGGGAAAGAAACAAACAAAGTGATAAATAAAGAGAGAGAAGAACTGCTCGAAATGTGCAACGAAAACGGGTGGGAAATAATGAATGGGAACAGAGAAAAAGAAGAAATGGGGGAATATACGTACATAGGAAGAAGGGGAGCATCAATAATAGATTTTGTAATGACAAATGAAGAAACTGGAGAAAAGGTGAAGACATTTAAAGAGGGAGAAAGGGTAGAGTCGGACCACCAACTACTGGAATTGACAATGAAAGGAAACAAAAAAGAAGAGAGAGAAGAAGATGAGGAATACATAACGAAAAAAAGTGGACAGAAGAGGGTTTAAAAAGATATAAAGAGGGAATAGGGAAAACAGTATGGGTAAGGAAAGAATTACAAGCGAGTGTGGAGGAAATGAGAGAGATGATGGAGAAAGCAACATAGAGAGTCAGATTTAGAAAGTGGAAGGTGGAGAAAACAAGATGGAAGAAATGGTGGGATAGAGAATGCAAGGAAACAAAGAAAAATGCAAGAAGAGCATTAAGACAGTGGAGAAAAGGGAGGAAAGAAAAAGAAGAATACAAAGAAGCAGTAAAAATGTACAAGAAAACATGCGAGAGAAAAAGGAAGAAAACAAAAAGAAACAAAAGGAGCAGATTAAAGGAATAAAAACGGAAGATGTATGGAAGTACCTAAAGAAAAACATGACAGCATAGGGAATACAAATTAAATAATGGGAGATCTATTTTAGGAACCTGCTGGGAGGCGAAGAACAAAATCAGAAATAAGAAAAAAGAAAAAACGCAGTAGTAAGACGGGAAGAAGGGGATAGGGATAGAATAAATGAAGAAGTAATAGAGGCAATGAAGAAAATAAAAAAAGGAAAGGCGACAGGAGAAGATGGAATACAAGGCGAAGAGTGAGTATACGAGGAAGAAAATGTAGCAAAAAGGATGACGGACATACTAAATAAAACATGGAAAGGGGAAGGATTCCCGAGGAGATGGAGAGAGGGAATAATATGCCCCATCCATAAAAAAAGAGAAAGAAATAAAGTCAAGAATTACAGAGGGGTAACATTATTAAGCACGGCATACAAAATATATGCGACAGTACTACAAGGAAGACTACAGAAGGAAATAGAGGAAAGAAGTTTGGCACCAGACGGACAAGCGGGATTCAGAAAAGGAAGATAGACAACCTATATATACTGAAACACTTGGCAAATAAAGAACTAGAAAAAAAAAGATGGAAAATGGTAGATCTAAAAGCTGCTTTTGACAAAGTGAAAAGGGAAAAGCTGTGGGAATACATGAGAAGAAAAAAAATTAATGAAAGATGCATAGAAAGAATAGAGGAAATCTACGAAGAAACAAAGAACAAGGTCAAAGTAATTGGGGAAGAGAGCGAGAAATTTATTCCAAAGAGAGGGTTGAGACAAGGATGCCCACTGAGTTCAAGCCTGTTCGCAGTATATACGGGAGATCTGGAAGAGACAATGAGAGGACAACAGACAGGAGGGATAGTGGTAGGGAAAGCTAAGGTATGGTAGTTGGCGTATGCGGATGACATGGTGTTGGTGGCTAAGGAGGAAAAGGAAATGAAAGAGATGATGAAAACGCTGGAAAAATACATGAAAAAAAAAGAAATGAAAGGAAACACGGAGAAAACAAAAATAATGGTATTCAGAAAAGGAGGGGGAAAAGAAAAAGATAGGAGTGGAAATGGAGGGATGAGGAAGTGCAGCAAGTGAAGGAATTTACATACTTGGGCTACACGATGATGCAGGATAATAGGAGGGAGAACACATAAAGGAAAAAGTGAGGAAAGGAAACAGGACAAGTGTGGGGTGTGGGGGAAAAGGTATTTGAGATGGATATAGAAAAAAGAAAATTGTTGTTTGAAAAGTTAATAAAGAGGGTGATAATGTATAGGAAAAAATATGGGTCTGGAAGGAGTGGAGGGAGGTAGATGGGCTACAGCAAAAATACTAGAGATGGGTTTTGGGACTGGAGAGAGATACACCGGGGTATATTGTGAGAGAGAAGGGAACAGGTAGCAAAAATAAGAGTTGAGACAGGTAAAAAGGCCATAAAATACGAAAAAAAACTGAGGGGAAGAACAGAATGCAAAAGACTGCAAGAATGTTGGAAAGAGATAATGGGAGAAAAGTGAAGTATGGACAGAAGGGCAGATAAAAGTATTACAAAAGAAACGGGTATGCGAGAGAAGAAGTGGAGAGATTAAGAGAAGAAATAATAAAAAGAAATAGGAACATCAAAAAACATAAAAGATGGACAAGGATCAAAGAGGGCAGGTATAATAAAAATTATAAGGATATTAAGGGGGTGCCAGAATATTTAAAGGATATAGGGAATAAAAGCAACAAAAAGAAAAAATTATGAGGAGAGATAAATGCAGAGAATTGAGAGAAAAGTTTATGAAAATAGAGGAAATCTTGGACGAAAACGAAAATGGAGTGGAGTGCATGAAAGAAGTGTGGAGAAGGAGGAAAAAGTTAAGAGGAGAGGAGAGAGAATGTAATGTAGTAATTGTAAATAGGGGAAGCCCGAACCAATTTGTAAGCGTAAGCAACAAATAAAGTTAAACTTATAACAAATTTGGCTACTCAACTTAAAAGACCTAATCTTCTCGTAACAAATTTTGACGCCCAACGTGGGGCTCGATTTTATGTGTGCGATTTTAATTGCTTCTAGTTTTATTGATTCTTTTACCTTTTCTTTGTATATAGTGGGTACGACTTAGTCGAAGTTTTACTTCGCTTGTTTAAGTGTTGTTGCGGGACTTGACGTCGGAGTTGCTTTGCTGACCTTTACTTCTTTGTTTTTAATAGTGCGGTTTGACTTTATATTAGTAATTTACTTACTTTTTTAATAATTGGACTTTTGCTTTGATTTTTGAATTAACTCGGCTACGTCTGCTTATTAGATTAATTATTAGTGATACTGAGTACTTACTGTTATTGTGATTTAAATTTTTGACAGACATGTGTTAGCATTCTGATTTTGATTTAGTATTTTGATTCTACTGTTTAGGTTTTATTGTGATTTTAGTGTGTTAACTATGTATTCTTCAGATAAAGAACCACTTCTACGGACTCTGATTCAGAAACGAACTTAAGAAATTTGAATGTAATGTTTTCTGGTGAAGATCCTTTTTTACTTATAGAATTTCTTATCCGTATTGACGAGTTGTGTTTATCTCGTCGTGTTTCACAGCTTGAACTTTTTCTATCAGCGTTTGAAGTTTTATCTGGCAAAACTCTTCTTGTTTTTAGGACGAACCAAGGTTTTTTACGATCGTGGAACAACGTTGCTGCTCTTTTGGAGTCGAAATTTTTACATTTAGGTTATGATGAGGGCTTGATGGATTCTATTCGCAGTCGTAGGATAGGAGCTAACGAAACCTTCGGTACTTACGTTACCTCCATGCAATTCCTCTTCCTTCAACTAGCAGAACCGGTCTCAGAGCAAATGCAGCTCAAGGTAATTCGCCGGAATCTAACGCCGTTCTATCAACTTCCTGTAGCGTTGATTGAGATCACATCTATCTTTAGGCAAGCGTTTGGAGTCGAACATCAACTATTGTGATTCTTTTAACTTCTCAACAACAGAGATTAGTGACAAAGTTCAAAAGCCATCCGTAGTCTGTGCTAGTAAAACTTCTACTTCTGTTTCTTCTGCTATTCCTGCTACTTGTTCTTTTAATACTTCTACACTTTCTTCTTCTGTATCTACTTTTTATGACTAACTGATATCTTCTTTTTTTCTAGTTTCTAGTTTTCTAGTTCTAGACATCTAGTTGGTGATGCTTAGCAAATTGAGAAAATCTCTTTCCTTTACTTTTTTTTGGGTTGGGTGTTGTTGTATTTGGGTTGGTTTTAGATTTTAAGGTTCTGTCCTTGCCGTATGCCTAAATTTCTGTTCTTGACTTTAGCTAGTGTCTACTTCCCAGGTTTGTATGTTGCTGGGAAGGAATTTGTTCTGTTAAAAAGTTGGTAGATCAATTTCAGAGTATAAAAATTTTTTCAAGTATGGCGACACCGCCACTCTTTTTTGTCGGCAATGTCAAATTTTTATAACAGCATATTGTATTCACTTCCTGTAAGATCTCCGACGAGCTCTATATTTTTTCACCCAACAAGACTTTCACCATTAGATTATTATTTATTGTAATATGTGAATTAATTTTGTGGTTACCTAATGGAAGCTGAGTAAAGGTAAGCCATTATATTTCTCTTTATTAGAGGTCTGATTTGATTCTGTCTAATTGTCTATAGCGTATTTCCGTACCAACCACACGTTTACCGTTATCAGTGAAGATAACGAACATGTTGCTTATTTGGGATTTTAGATTTAAGTTATAATTTAACATCACAAATCCTGCGACTCCCTCTCCATGACCACCGAAATACAAATTGTAAAATTTAAAATTGTAATACTCAGTTAGGTTTTATCTATTAGGGAATTAGCTAATTCCGTACTTGCATTACCAAAAACGTAATATTAAATCTAACACAAAACGTACATATGGCTAGCACAAATAAATTTTGTTTTCAAAGCATACAATCATATAAGGCGGATGCGCAGCGTTTCCCTTCGACTTAACGTAATAATTTATGATAGCAGCTCCTTTCAAAAGAAAAACAATTTTGAAGGTTTCCAACCCCATGACGGTGTGAATAATAACGTTTTAATAACGGCACGTCATGGAAATTTTTCCAAATATGCTACCTGTTCGTTATCTTCACTGATAACGGTAAACGTGTGGTGGGTACGAAAATTCGCTATAGACAATTAAGACAGAATCAAATTAAACCCCCAATAAAGAAAAATATAACGGCTTACCTAAGCATCACCAACCAGATGTGTCCAAAAGTCGCATTAAGCGGAATGATAGTCCAAAGAACCAAAAACTCCAAGCATCAGAAGAGAAATATCAGAACAGGTACTTGTTGAAAGTCAACATCAGTCGTTACGCTATAAAGCAAGAGAACAACGCAGTCCCATAGACCTCACTGACCGACAATACTAAGCAAACCAAGAAAAGAAATCGAAGTATAGGAAAGATAGAAGTTTAGACCACGGTCAAAAACCCCGTGAAACCCTAGCCCACAAATACCCTAAATATAAGTCCCCAAAGCTAACTAAACTAAAGAAGTAAAAAGAAAAACCAAGTATCTAGCAGATGTTGTGCAGTTGTGTCCAAAAAGTCGTCAACAGACGAGATGAGATTCTGTCACCAAAAAAACCAAACAGACCCTAAAGATCTACGCAAAGAAAACCAAATCAAGAAATTTCAAGCAAAAATAAGATTCTGATTAAAAGTCGACACAAGTCGGACTACCAAAAAGGCAGAAAAAAAATAAGTAATCCAAGAGTCACAACAACAAAGTTCCGAAAAGCTAAACACCAAAGTATACCAATACAAGAAAAATCCAAACTGCGTAACCCAAAACAAAACCGAAAAAAGAAAAAAAACTAAGATAGTTGCGTGAACACTAAAGATAGAAGTTAGTAAAAAGAGAAGAAAAAAGTGTTCAAGCAACCAACCAAGATAAAAGAAAAAAAGCAAAAAAGATAATTGCCCTAAAGCCGAACCTTTGAAAGCAAAAAGAAAAAAAAATGAAAAACAAGAAAGACAAGAAAGAAAGACAAGAGACAGTCGAAGAAAGATAAAACAAGATGTAGATGTTTGATTCGTTCTTCTCTCCGTAGAAGAAACGAAAGGGAGTGACCAG
Organism: Aquatica leii; assembly: GCA_035610365.1. NCBI lineage: Eukaryota > Metazoa > Arthropoda > Insecta > Coleoptera > Lampyridae > Aquatica > Aquatica leii. The sequence continues at coordinate 17,037,313 of CM069438.1, forward strand.
CCCTTCAATGCCTAACCAACCGCCCTTAAGGCGAACCACAAGAGAATCCAAGAGAAAGAAGAATGGTTGGTACATAGAAAAAATAGATAGACTCAAGAAGAAATAAATGAGAAGTAGAAAAGATAAGAGATAGAAAAAGACGGAGAAAGATAAGGCTTGATGTTAATGCTTGATTCGTTCTTCTCCCTATCTTCTACCCATCCAACCACCCTCAAATTCAAATTATCGATATTAAAACCTAGTTTGGTTTAGGTATATTGACGACACGTTTATTGTTTAATTCAAGTTGTCTGTTTTATAACGTTTGGTATTATTATTATAACATCCTGTATATACGCATCTCGTAAAAACATATAAGGTATAGTTAACTTTATTGCATTTTGTTGGGTTCTCGCACTATCGGTTCGTTCCAATACCAAAAAAGTTTCCAGCAGAATAACTAAATAAAATAAATAAATAAAATATGTTATGTTAAAAAATTTATGTTCATTCACTTGGTATATAAGTTTACCTTTATTTATCTTTATTTGGTCACTTATGTGTTGCAAAAGTGATTTTTGTTTCCCCTATTTACAATTTTACCCCTTTTTTATATTTACATTTACATTCTTTTTATATTTATTTACACTTCTATCTCATTTCATTTTTCTTTCTCTCCTCTTAGCTGTTTCCTTCTTTTCCATACTTCACTTCGCTCCTTTTCCGTTTTCTTCTAATATTTCCTCTACTTTCTTAACCTCTTCTCTTAACTCTCCGTATTCACTCCTCGTGTGTTTAAGGTCCTCCGTCTCTTCTGCATCTCCTTTCTTCTTCTATTCTCCTATTTCCTCTCTTCGTTCCCACATCTGAACCTCGCTATTATTTTTTTCTCTTTGCTTTTGTTCCCTTCCTCTTTCAGATATTTTAGGACCCCTTTTCCCTTGATATTCTTATATTTCACAATATATCTGGCTTCTTTTATCTTTGTTCATCTTTTCTGCTTTTCTATGTTCTTATCACTCCTAATAATTTTCTCACTTACCCCTACTCTCGCTTTCCTTAATCACTCTACTTATTTTCTTGCGTGCCCGTTTCTTTTATAATATTCTTCTCTGCCATCCTGCCCGTACTGCACTCTTCTTCCCTTTATCTTTTTCCAACATTCCGGTAGTATTTTGCATTCGGTTCTTTCCCTCAGTTCTTCGTATTTTATAGCTCTTTTTTCTGTCTCTACTTTTACTTTTTCTGCCTGCACTTCCTCTTTTATAATATACCCCGGTGTTCCTCTATCTAGCCCTAAAATCTATTGCCAGTATTTTTCTTCTATCCCTTCTACTTTTTTATACTTCTTCCACCCCCATATTACCGCGCCTTATATCACTACACGTTTTATTAGCTTCTTAAACAGCAGCTTTCTTTTTTCTATGTCTATCCCAAACAACCTTTCCTCCACACTCTACATTTGTCCTATTAATCTATTTTCTTTCCTCGCTCTTTCTTTTATGTGTCCCTCCTCTTTATTATCCTGCTTCATCGTGTAACCTAGGTATGTGAATTTCTTCACCTCCTCCACTTCCTCCTCTCTTTTTTTCCTTCCTTTTCTAAATGCCATTATATTTGTTTTCTCCGTATTTACTTCCTTTATTTTTCCAGTGTCTATCATCTCCTTTATTTCCTCTTCCTTCTTAGCCACCAAGATTATGTCATCTGCATAGGCCAACGACCACACCTTTATTTTCTCTACTGCTATCTCTCTTATCTGTTGTCCTCGCATTGTCTGCTCCAAATCACCCGTATAAACTAAGCTTAGTCGGCATTTCTATGTGAACCTTCTCCTTGAAACGAATTTCTCACTCTCCTCTCCATTTACTTTCACTCTGCTTCTCGTTTTTTCGTAAATCTATTCCATTCCATCTATTAATCTTTTATTTTTTTTTCTTCTTGTATTTTTACAATTTTCCTCGTTTACTCTGTCAAAAGCGGCTTTTAAATCTACAGTGTCACAATTTTTCGTTTTTCTTTCTCTAGCTCTGTATTCGGTAATTGTTTCAATATATATATGTTGTTTATCACTCTTCTTTCCGTTCTGAATCCCGTTTGTCCGTCTGGTACCAAACTTCGTTCTTCTATTTCCTTCTGTAGACTTCCTTGTAGCTCTGTCGCGTATAATTTGTATGCCGTGCTTAATAATGTCATCCCTCTGTAATTCTTTACTTCCTGTTTATCTCCTTTTAGGTGTATCGGGCATTTCCATAATTTATTTACTATTTCCGTCATACTCACGTTTGGCCTTGTATCCCATCTTCTCCTGCCGCATTCTTTTTTTTACCTTTTTTATTGCCCCTATTACTTCATCTTCGTTTATTCTATCTCTATCTTTTTCTTCTAGTTTTACTACTACTTTTTTTCTTTGCTTTTCTTATTCTTTCGATTTTGTTCTCCCCTCCCCTTTCAGCAAGATTCTAAAATATTTCTCCTATTATTTTATTTGTATTCTTTATGTCGTCCCTTGTCTCTTTCTTTCTTTTTTAGGTATTTCCATACATTTTCTTCCGTTTTATTCCTTTAGTTTGATCCTCTTATTTCTTTTTGTTTTATTTCTTTTTTCTCTTGCATGTTTTCTTGTAGATTTTAATGCTTCTTTTTCTTTTCTCCTTTTTTAATACTGTCTTAATGCTCTTTTTGCTTTTTCCTTTGTCTCTTTGCATGCTTTATCCCACCATTTCTTCAATTCTGCTTTCTCTCCTTTCCACTTTCTAAATCTGACTTTTTCTGTTGCTTTTTGCATTTTCTCTCTCATTTTCTTCTCACTTTCTTGTAATCCCGTTCCTACCCATACTGTTTTCCCTGTTCTCTCTTTGTATCTTATTATACTCTCTTCTGTCCACATTTTTTTCGTTATGTACTCCTCATCTTTTTCTTCCTCTTCTATTGTCGATTTCAGTAGTTGGTGGATTGGTCCGACTCTACCCTTTCTCCCATCTTAAATGTCTTCACTTTTTTTCCAGCATCTTGATTTATCATTACAAAATCTATTATTGATTTTCCCCTTTTTCCTATGTACATTCTTTTTTCTTCTCTGTTCTCATTCATTATTTCCACCCCTTTTTGTTGCACATTTTGAGCATTTTTTTTTCTCTTTATTTATCACTTGGCCCTTTGTTTGTCGCTTTTCCGTCCTTTTCTTTTCGTGTATTCCCCCTCTTTCCCTATTCTTGCGTTAAAGACACTTCCTTATATTATCAATCCTTCTTCCTTATCTTTCATCATCTCTTCTATGTTTTTTCTTGTCTCGTTTATTCTGCTGCTGTAAACCGTCACTATTTTTTTGTCACTGCATTCTACAATTCCTCTCCTCTGTTGCACTTGCTTTCTCTTATTGACTCAACCATTCTCTTCTTATTCCCATTGTTTCACCTCTCTTTGCACCCCTTTAGTCTTTTCTCTTTCTGCATGTTGTATTACTCACTCAAACTCTTCCGGTAATTTTTTTCCCAACAATCTTACTGCATCCTGTTCCCTGATGTACTCCCAAAAATCCTGATCCTTGTTTTTTATTCCTGTTACGTTCCAAAACAATACTATGAACTCATTCATCTCCCCCTGTGTTTTTTTCTTACTTTTCTTTATTTCTCTTTTCCTTTTCTATTATTCCTTTTTTTTGTAATTTCGTCAAGATTCTTTCCTTTTTTGTCCCCTTTCACACTTTAGTTTTTGCCTTTGACTACCCATTTTTTCTCCCCTTCTTCTGCTTAGTTTTCTATCTCTGTTGTTTCATACTCTTTTCCCTTTCGCTTTTTTTCACCGCTTTGTTCCTTATTTATTTTTGTACTCTCCTTTCTTTTAATGTCAAATCGTGATTTATATAAATTTTTGTGTTAATTTTCTTTTCTCCGTCATCACCTTCCGCTTTTCTTCCTATTTTTCTATTTCTGCTACTACTATCTCATTTTTCTTTCTTATAGTTATCACTGTCACCTTTTTAACTTCTACTTTTGCGTTTAATTTATCTTCCTACATCAATACTAATTCTTTTTGTGATTCTTTACTTCTCCATCTCTTTATTACAATATCATTCTTCTTTTTTCATCTCTTCTCATCTTCCGCTTTTTTCTCCAGTTTTTATATTTTTTATACCAGTTCCACTTTTTCTTTCTTCCACTTCTTTTCCCTTTTTCTCATTTTTTCTTTTATTTCTTTGATTTATTGCCTTATTCCTTGCATGTTTTCTTCCATCTGTTTCATCATTTCTCTCATTAATTTTTTTACTTGTTTCTGTACTTTTCTTTTTCTTCTTTCGATTATTGAGCTTTCGTTTTCTTCCGTTATTTTTTTAATGTCCGGTGATTGTATTGTTTTCTTCCCTTTTTTAAATATTTGTTGTCTGTCATTTTCCTCTTCCTTTTTCTTTCTTTTATTCATTCCTTTTCTTTTTTATTCATCCGTACTTTTTTGTCTTTTCGTGTTTAAAACGTCCCACTTACTTGGTATATTAACACGCCGCCAAGATCACACTTGCTTACAGCATGGTACCAGAAATGTTTGTTAAATTACAAAATGTAAACATTTATTAATAAAGACACGTAACAAATAAAAATAAAAAATAACGGTTATGTTTCAGTTTTTAACGTTTTTGTTTTACGTAAACGCGCCGGCAAAATTTCTACTCTTTTTATTTTAAGATGTATCTTAAATTTCTTGTTTATGTGGTTTAGTTTTCATTGGTAAAACTAGTTGTTTCGTAATCTCACGAATTTTAGACCATAATCGTTTAATACGGAAAAAGCAAATTTATGAGTTTGTTGTTGTTTTATCACAATCACAACATAGATTTTCATAACGTTAACTTTGAACTTTGGTTAACTTTGTTGCATTTTATTGGGTTTCCTTCAATACCAAAAAAATTCTTACAGAACAATTAAGTCAATGCTGATAATCAAATAAATATAAAATAACCAAGGTTAAGCAAAATAGAGGGTGTGCTAATTATAAATAGATAAAATACGTTATATTTTTTTTATTCTTCCGGTATATAGTTCATATTTAGTCCAGTTGGCAACTTTGCATTTGCTGTCATTTCTTGTCGGATGACTTAGTTTGTTATTTCAATCCTATCTGGTTATTTAATGCACGTATGTATTTTAACACTCTCCATGTCATACCATGTATGATTAGTAAAAATTACACACAATAATTGGAACTTATCAGCACTGGAAATACATTGGGTTGTTTTTACAACAATACCAGTAGATCACTGTAGTTTCACTACTAATATATAAAATTATTTGTAACAATTACCATTGCGATTGATTAAACTTTGTTACGTGTGTACAATGTTACTGCATAGTTCACATTGTGTTTTAGCTGTTACTTAGGGGTAGATATTAAAAATCATCGTGTCAAATTCTGAACGTTGTTCTTGATATATAAAAAGCTTATCAACAAGTACTGATAATGAATTAATTAAGAACTGATATGAATTATATTAAATTTTTATCTCAACTATTAAGTAACAACCATCACGTAGTTAGTTTTAGTAGATACTGTTTTGCGATGGGTCAAAAAACGTTAGCGCTTGTGTTTCTTGTGATTGTTAAATTTAGTGACAGTGCAAGAATATTGGGTGTGGTGCCAGTGCCATGTTATAGTCACCAGGTGGCGTTGAGACCACTTTGGAAAGAGTTATCGTTGAAAGGTCATCAAGTTGTGACGATAACGACCGATCCTATAAACGATCCGTCTTTGGTAAACCTAACAGAAATCGATATAAATTTTGCTTACGATTTATGGAACAATAATATAGCCAAAATAACAAATATAAATCCGCTAAGCTCATTGCTTATGATGCTGGAAACGATATGCAACATTAACCAACAGATTCTTTCTCATCGCGATGTTGATAATCTAATAAAAAACGATACAGAATATTTTGATGTTGTGATAGCGGAGTATAGTGTGTACTCTATGTTTGCGTTTGCAAAAAGGTTTAAAGCACCGCTTATCGTTGCTAGCTCTTTAGACGCAACCGTGGAGATGAACTATATAATGGGTAATCCTATTCATTCTATGTTGTACCCATCTTATTTACTGCCAGTGCATCCAGATGTGTCATTTTCCGAGCGTATACTTGTAGCGCTGCATAATCTACTTTTTTCAAATCTGATAATGAGAGAATATTCAACTCAACAGAATAATAACATCAAAAAATTCTTTGGAGACGATTATCCAACAGTAGCGGAAATAGAACAAAATATCAGTTTAATGTTGACGAATTCCGATCCAATTTTTTACAAAGTTAAACCATTGGTGCCAACTATAATTGAGTTTGGAGGAGGTACTCATCGAGTCGCGCCAAAGCCGTTACCAAAAGTAAGTGCGCACTGTATAAAATATACACTACTAGCTAGCACATATTCCAGGAGTTGAAAAAAATTTTAGACTCTGCGGAAAATGGATTTATCTATTTAAGTTTGGGTTCTACCGCCAAAAGCAAAGATTTACATAAACATACCCTAAATATTATTTTGGAAGCGTTTGCCGAGCTTCCTTACACTGTGCTTTGGAAATTTGAAGATGACACTTTGCCGAATAAGTCTAGCAATGTATTTACATCAAAATGGCTTCCGCAACAAGATATTCTTAGTAAGTTTTTCAAAGTCTGTTTTATTATTGGAAGTTTAATATAGACACAGGTAGCATGTTCTAGAATCTTCTAGAATATTTTGAATCATCACATAGAATATTCCAGAACAGTATAGAACTTTCTATGCTATAGCACACTATCGTGTGAACAATATTTAGTAACAGTAAGCAATAAAAAGAAATCGCAGTGAGTGCTCTATTTGAAAGTTTTGGCGCCCAAGTGTACGCTCACAACTTAGCTAAAGCGACCTTTCGGAACCAATCTCTTTACCATATTAAAAAAAGTGTGTGTTCTGTAAACAACTCTCAATACCAAGCAACGCACTGCTAGCATTTTTCAAGATAGCATGGTTAAGTACAAAAAACCTCGCACCATCGCAAAACTTATTCGACCAGTTGCTCTTGACAGGGTTAATAACGTGTTGGTAGAATTGACTTTCTTCTAAAGAATTTATTAGATTCCTCAAGCCTCTATGATTTAAGATACTTGTAGTTCTTGAAATCGACGAGAATTCAATTGGCAGGAAGAAAAGAGTTTGATTGAAGTTCTTTGTTACAACAGCTTGAAAACAACTTAGAAACTATTGCCTTAAATAGTTCTGGAAAGTCAAAAACAGTGTTAATATAGATCTATAGAACGTTTTTTAAGAGTGTTACTAATTGTCTCGTCAAACAATACACGTCCACGCCACAATATATTGAGGCGACGCAAGGTATTACGCAAAAGAGGTACAGTTTACGACACTAAGTCTTATCCGAAGACGTTAGAAGGTATATTGGCTTTTTCTTGTCGTTTCAGATTTTATATATGTTGTAGCATAATCTTAAATGATAACCGAGTTTACTTAAATAGTTAGATCAGTTTTTCACCTCCGAGTTTCGTCTTTAGTTTAAAATTTTTCCGCTAGGTTGAACATTTTATTCTACAATTAATCTAGGATGGCACACTTAGGCCATTTGTGTCTAGGCATGTCATCTGTGCCGTAATCCCAAAGCCGCCGGATGAGAGGGTTGGGATGGGTCGCAAGCTTTGCATGGAGAGCAGCTGAGAATTGGCGAACAAAATCTGCAATCTTCAAGATGTCTATTTTTTGATGAAGGCGCTCTGTTCGGAAAAACCATGGAGCGTCTGCGATCATTCTGAGTATCTGGATCCTGGTGGTGTGGGTTTTGGCAACGTAGAACCATACTTACGCTGCGTAGGTCATGGATGGACGGATGGGGCTTGTTGTCGATGTTGAGACGGCTGTTGCGAAACAACATCGGATATAATTTTACGAGTAGGTAATTGGAAGAGGCTAGCTTCTGGATGATGTGGGATTTCCAGAGTAGTTTCTTGTCTAGGGTGAGGCCGAGATATTTAACCTCGTCCATCCAGGGAACGTCGTTGCCTTTGATGTTAAAGCGGCTTGTTGAAGCTCTTCGGTTGAAGAGAAAAGCGGCGTTTTTCGTAGAGTTGACTTTTATTCTTTAGTCGTAGTACCAGTTGTCTAGTGAGGTGAGGGCTATTTAAAGGTTTCTTTCGACTTTTGCAGATAAGCGTGATGTTACCAGGAGATAGCGCAGATCCTTGAAGGGCGCCCGCTTCTATGTTACGTGGATTGGATTTGGCCGAGCGTAGATTGAGGAAAGATGAGTTGGACCTTGAGAGTGTTGATGCCCAGACGATGCATTCTGCAGCGCCAGACCTTCTCGATGTCGAGAAAAACGCCGCCGGTGACGTCGCGGTGGTTGAAGCCTTCAGTAATCTCTTTCACGACGTGCAGAGCTTAGTGGACGGTTTAGTGTTTCTTGCAAAAACCGAACTGTTCTTGAGGAATAATTTGGTTGGTGCCGACCTGTTTCTATAATCTGGTAAAAATCATTCTTTTTAATAACTTACCAAACGTCGAAAGTAAGCAGATTGGTTGGTAATTTTGGGGCATGACGTGGTTTTTTTCCGGCATTACAATGACGTCCGCGGTTTTTCGTTGATGACCTTTTTTGAGAAGAAGTTTGAGACCTTTGTTTTGAATTCTGTCGCGGTTTGAGATTTTTGATCTACGCTTCAATTTATTTAGAAGTGTACTTGATGCTCGTTTTGTGGTAGACGTCAAGGTGTTTCTGACTTTACGGTAGATAGCGTTTATGAGACGAAAGTTTTTGTCTCTGAATTTAAGTTCGATCGTGTCGGCAAAAGCTTTGGCTTTGTGTAGATCAGTATAGACCAGACCTCAGAGGCCGTGGTTGGCGGGCTTGGTAGGCTTTCCCTATTTTTAAGGATGTTAGTCATTTGCCAAACGCTGTGGTCTTGTGAATTTAGTGACTGAAGTTTGTCATTAAAGAGAAGATTTCGATGTTATTCGATCTGAGTTCGGATGGCGGTTTGAGCTGCGTTAAGAGCTCTTTTGTCGTCTAGGTGACGGGTGCGTTGCCAACTTAAACGATTTTTCGGTGATCTAGTCGCGAATGTAAAATGGATCGGACTTGGCTTTAGTGATAGTTTTAGTGGCTTTTGCGATGTATGTTTTGATAAAGTCTGTAAAACCGTTAACTTCTTGATGTTGAAGGACGTTTTCTATGACCGGAACTTGTGTGATAAGTGTTAGCTTTGAATTAGAAAGATGGTCACAGGGTGATATTCTTTTCGAACTGAAGATTGTCATTTTCCGCTTCATCTCCGAGTTGTAGAAGCACGGGTTTCTGGTTGGAACTTAGGTTAGAAACGGTAGTTAGGTCGTAACGTCAGAAAGTTCGTTGTGGAGGTGGATCGTGGGTTCCTGCTGTGCCGGTCTAGATGCTTTGCGTGGAGGTCTTTTGCAAGAATAGTAGAGGTCCGAGCATTGAAAATCGCGTCTACGTCTGCTTGTAAGACGTCAGTGGTGAGCGGGTTGTAAGCAGCGCAAAGAAAGATGTCTCCGTTGGCTGCTTATTTGAGTAGTTTCTAGATTCTGGAGTTGTGGCGTCGAGACGTGGTGATAAGAGATGAACCGTTTAACGTATACGGCCGTACCTCCTCCGCAACCTGTAATTCGGTTTGTATTATAGATGTTGGGGTTGTCGCAATTCCGAATATGAGTTTTAGAGTCGAGGGCAACGTCGATGTTGCGGTGATGGAGGAATTCTTGAAATTAAAGTTTCTTGTTGAGAAGACCATTGGTGTTCTAATTTGCGATCGGAAAAGTGTTCGGTTTTCTTCGTTATCGTGTTGCCATTACTGGTTGCGAGAACGGAGTTAGGCGAGGAACTCTCTGATGAGGACCTGCTCTTTTCTAGTAATCTCGGTGCGGACGTACTTCTACCTTTTCGTTTATCCAGCGGTGGTGGTTGGCACAGGGACGGTGGACTCAACCGGTCTCGTCACCTGGGCTAACAAGACTGCGGGGTTCACCAGCTTTGCGGGTGCTCGAAAGTTAGTACGATTAATACTTACCTGTCACTTCTGTATGTGGGCTGGGCATTTTTTATAGATGACCTGGTGGTCGTTCTTGCAGTTGCAACACGTAGCCGGATCGTCTTTTTGCTTCTTCGGGCACTCGTAGCTGAAGTAGCATTTTACTGGCACTTGCAGCACTCCCCAATGTCGCTTCTCCGGTGTGGAGTCTTGCTACAAGCTTCTAGTAATTTACGAACCTGCACGGCCTACTCATTGTAGGATTGAAACCATACCTGTCGGAGAGAGGGGAGGTTCGATTGACTTTATTTTAAAGGGCGTCAGATCTTTTGTTCTTTGCAGAAATAGCTCCTGCTAGATCAGCACAGGAGGCTCAAAGCTTGTACAACATTGTTAAAGTTTGTAAAGCTGGAGGAAACGAAGAAAGAAACTAAATCGTTAACAACAATTGCACTTTAATTACTTTAGAATGATGAATAGATTAAAATTTGAATCAATAACAATTATGAGATAAGTTGATAGCATCACAGTGATTAAATTTAGTCCAAGTACAAATACAAGCAGATACTAAAATATTAGAAGTATCGGCAACTTAGACTACACGTAAAACAAAAGTGTAACCACCAGAGCATATAAAAAATCTTCATAAGTAAATTACATTAATAATGATAATTGACAGTTGACATAATCAGCATGCGATAGTAAGTCACTTAAACTAATTGAGTAACAATAATAAGAAACAAATCAATTCCAACGTTTCGACACGATTAGTAAATATAGTTATTCATGAGTAGCACCGTAGCGACAGCAAACAATTAAAATCAAAAATTGACTTACCAAATTCAGGGTTACCTTCAGAAAACGTTTTCCTACTGGCTTCCTGTAATTAAACTTCCTGAAAATAATCGTGTCTACCTGGCGACTCACAAACTATAAGTAAAAGACACATTTAAAGGAAAATAATCGAACCGACACTTATCGTAGACTGTTACATTAAATTTTCCGTCTATGGTGGTATTAATTTATTGCCCTCGAAGAGAAATTCAGTCGTGTCCGGTACTTAAGCTCTTCCGAACAAGATAATATTAATTAATGGTATTAATTGCCTCTGCATAAAAATTCTGCCCTTGTATCGCAGCGTTCTTAGGTCTACAGCCTCCGATTATAATTTTTCCTTGTAGATTTTAAATTAAGACAAGAACACCCATACTTAGGAGGTAGCACATGGCGCCTGCGTGGATTAAATTAGTTAAATAAGAATACATTTATCACCCATCGTGTCACAACACGTGGATGTTTTAAGAAAACGATTTTTAATTCACGCAGACATATGTTATATAGTGAACGATGTTAAAGTCAAAAATATGACAGTCCATCGTCTTCTCCATACGAAGAGACCCACGAGTCCGATAGATGGCGTCGAGAAATAGAAAAGTAATTTTTAATTAAACCAATATACAGGGTAGTGCATTATTTAAATTTATGCACGTAACAGTCTCGACGCGAACTTGGACGACTTCGATATTAGTGATATCGAGGATCGGCTTTGCCTACGGTTTTTTTCTGAGCTGAACCAGGAGGAGCTTGAACCGTTCTAAAATCACACGCGTGATTTTAATGACATTTATACCATTGCGGCGAAGGTAACCAGCGGTGTCGTTTGGTAGTCTAACGCTGGTATTTTAGCAGTAATTGTGATCTTGGGAAGATAACTTCTACTGTTGCAGTTGTGTACAGTTTGTTGTCTATATTTAAGGAAGATAAGGATGCGTTACAACCTCTCTCTTTCGAATTGGACCTCTAGATTTTGCCTTTTTGGCCTACCCCTTTTTTGAATTGGGCAGATTAGCGGTGACATCTGTTCATTCGCTTTTAGGAATGGGGACCTAGACCTAAAGTTCTTTATCGTATTAGCTAGTAATAATTGCTATTTCAGTAATACTGCCCTCGACACTTTCGAAGAGTGCAGACTTACAATCGTCGACTTAAATTTGCCAACACTGGCCTTGGATACGAATGATTTTTAAAGATACTCGTTCGGATCAAGTCAACGTAACGGTAATACACAATTGCTAAATAAACTGAACGCTGTATAATGCACTCGATTGAAAATAAAATAATATAAAAAAAGTATGGTGTCGATCGCCATTTTGTTACCATACCGGCACGCAGTTTTTAATAGCAAAAAACCGATCTAACAACTTTTAAAAGTAATCTTCCTCTGCAACTTCTTTGATTGCTAAACGCGTAATAGTAACGACGACGTGAAATTGAGTAATAGAGAAGTACCTACTTACGATTAAACGATCAAAATTTCGAAAAAATTCAACCATGTGCAGCAACAGTCGAAAGTCAAAAAGACCGATAATGGTACACGGCGAGGTATCCCCACCTTTATACTGAATCATACTGCCAATGACGCGCTCACTACCAGTGTCGTACTAAAGATTTTGTTGAAATACAAATAGTGAAAACCTAATGACTAACGACACGTAACATTTGACTGAGCAAAAAACTATAAAAATTGATACGTTTGGTTTCATATTATGGTCAAAAGCCAAACCAATCACAAGCGTCATTACTGATACAGTAGCATTTGCATCCTGTTCAAATTAAATTCTAAGATATCTACCGTCTTTGAGAATAACTACTGACTGTGGCCAAATAATTTGGTTCTATTTTTATTCTTAGCAAAATTAACTGGTACAAAGCTAACAAAACTTAGCTACTTTTTCTTGTTTTTTAAAACCTTTCTGTGATTTATTGTAAACTCATATTGCTGTTGTGTTGTTGTCGTGTTGTGTTTTTGTTGTTGTTCCGTTAACGTGCAAAATGCAGAAATGCATTTGCTTTGAATTTACCGATATGCATTTTGCGGTTGGAGAAGCTCATACATTACGTTCCACACGCCAATTTTACCATTCAAAATACTTAAATAAGCAATTTTCAAACGCCCGTATGTTTGAGGCTGTTGATTAAAGCCTGAGATAAAAAGTTTTTCAAAGAAAAGCATCATATCCGCAGCCGCTAATCATAAGTTTGGCAATCTGCATTATAGAAGAAGGCTTTATACGCGCGCTGTATTTAAAGAACTGAATGTCTCTCCGGAGTTAAGTTGTTCAGCACTTTTCTGATATTGGTTCATCGAGGACAGGCAAACGCTGTATGTTCTAGATCGTCCACCTCGTCACAATACGCGCACATGCGGTGGATCTCTTTTTAATACAGGTCAAGTAGGTCGCAAAGCAGCCGTGACCAGATAGCACTTGGGCTAGGTGATAATACACATCTCTATATTTTTTACCTAGCCAAGGTTTAATATTTGGTATTAAACGTCTTGACCATTTACTCTTGTGGCCGTTTTACTACCCCACTTGCTAGTTATGAATTGTCACTTTTCTGGCTTCTTTTTTGCCGAATGCACCTATTCTAATCGATCGTCTTGCCTCGCCAAGTAGATCTCAAGGTATAGTCCCAGTCAATATTTGTGCAACTTCAGTAGCTAGATGATATTTTAATATAATAGGACTATACCTTGGTACATATTTTTTCATTTTTAGTGCATCAACCCATATACGTGCTGCGTACATCATGGACGAGGTGACCACTGATGATATTAACCGTCTTTTTGCCATTCGCGGTTCGTTTACGCAAGGCATCACGCGTGGTATAACCGAGATCGTTCTACCAGCCTTGGCAGCCGCTATCTTGACATGATGTCCGTAGTTCATGTATTTATTCATGTGGACCTCGAGGTATTTAATGTTCTCCGGGGCGACGACGCAGCTCCGCACCCTAAACAAAATTTTATTATTTGTGCGTCGCCTGCCCGAAAATACCATCGCTTTTGTTCAAATTGTGAAGTTTAGCCAGTTGTTGATCCGGCTAATAGCCCCATTTGTAATCTTCACGAGTTTGTCTTCGGTCCTGGCGCTAATGAAAAGGGCCAGATTGTCTGCAAAGACAACCACTTGCATGTGTTGTCGGTAATAACCCATCAAACGAAACATTTCACAATGTCGGCCCCATAACCGATCCTATTACTTTTATCTCCCTTTTTGGTCGAGAAGGAAATAAACCTTGGACCACCGTGTGCGCATTAGATCACAACTTAATACTACACATAGCTGTCTCTTTCTCAACCTTTGGGTGGGTATTTTGTAATTTTTTTCCCACGTGTCATGGTCTATACTTTGGCATAATTTAATCCAGACTCTATTCTTGGCTGATTTAATCTCGCTACAAATATCAGTTTCAAGTTCTCTAGCTACAGCGCGCGTACTGGTTGACGGATTTTTCTCAAACCAGTTTAAAACCGCCTTCTCCAATGCAGGTTGTCGATCTCATAATTGTCGGCAACAGTCATGATGTTGTTCCTTGAAAAACCCCTAATCTCACAAGCGTTAAGCAACAGCCTCAAAAGTGCGTGTGTTTGAAAGTTGCTTATTTGGGTATTTCTCATGGTACAATTGGCGTACGGTGAGTAATATATGTGCATCCCCAAGCACAAAGTGCATATCGGCGAGTGCAGCCTAAGCGAATCTGTGCATTTTGCATAAGACAACAATACAGGAACTGCAAGATAAGTTCACAAGTAAATTACCTAAAAGTTGTGAAAAACGAGCAAAATGCCAATTATTTGACATCTATTGACCAGTGCCTACTTAATTTCATCAACGCATTTCTCTAAAAGTGAAACATGAACAGCAATACAAGCCGCCTACTTCTTCTCTTCGCTACCTACTCAGATTCGAATGTGACGTACTTAATCTTAAATTTGTGCCGCTATCTTAAGTCCCTATCAACCGTAAAAATATGCGCCTGTATGTGTAAGTTCTACAAATAATTACATAACTATAGCAACATTTTTAATTTCCAACGTAATTAAGAAAATGTTAATTTAATTATTTTCGAATATTGTATAATGTTATATACACGTTAATAAACAATAACAAATATTATTTGTTTTTTTAGTTATTGTTATTCAATCAATCTTTATTAAATTTTGATATGATCATATAAACCGGCGTTTATTGTATGTGTTTTTTTAGTACCTATATACTAAACTTTTTTATTTTAATTTTAGAACATCCCAAAATAAAATTATTTATAACACAAGGAGGATTACAATCTATGGACGAAGCCCTATACGATCACGTGCCAATGCTGGTGATGCCAGTTTTTGCCGATCAACGTTTCAACGCTTACAGAATAGTTGCTAAAGGATGCGCTGTACTTATAGATTACCAAACAATGACCAAAGACGATTTCAAAAAAGCAATTTTGGAGGTAATCGACAATCCCAAGTAAGTACCAAACACCAGAAAAACAGGTAATACAACCAATTTGTTTTAGGTACAAAAACAGAATAATCGAATTGACAAAACTGGTACAAGACCAGCCGATGAGCGGAATAGAGAAAGCAATCTGGTGGATAGAATACGTAATAAGGCATAATGGAACTGCTCATTTAAGAAGTCCATATTTGGATATGCCTGCTTATCAGTTTTTCTATTTGGACATGATTGCAGTGTTTGGCTTAGCGATTTTGGTTTTGATTAGTGTTTTTATTTTAGTATTAAAAGGATTGGTAAAAATACTATCAAAACTGATCTATAAAAAAACTAAATTAAAAACTACGTAGTATCTCTTTATTAGCAAATGTACAATAAAAGTTGTAAAATTAATTTTTTTTTATATTAAAGTAAATTAATTATTCCTTTACATTCAAGGGTCAGATGTTTCGGCATTTGGATTGTGTTAATTACTCGACTTAACTACGAGGTCACGGACTGCATGAGACCGTTACTACTCCATCTCACTTAAATTTCTAGCATTGTTCGATATATCTTGTAAATTAAAATTATTAGTTAGTGTCATTTATATTGAAAATTAATATCATTAATCTAGTGGGTTCTAGTAGTAACAAACACGCCACCAGGGCTAAACGAGATGTCGGTGAGTGAGCGTAGTAAAAAATGCTATTATATATTATTTTATCGTTTATAATTGCTTATAATAACGTAAGATTAACCTAAAATTCCTTAACATATCAGCTAGTAATAATTGTTACTTCAAACTTAGCGAACAACAATTTTTAATACAAATAATTTCTAAGGATACTCGTTCGGATCAAGCCAACGTAAAGTAATACTCAATCAAATTATGCTGAAAACTGAATAATTATACTCAACTGAAAGTAAAATATTAATAATGATTTTAGATATACTAAAAGTAGCTTAAGGCTTAATATAATTAATAACGTTTAAGATTTGATTTAAAAAAATGCAACTACGTAACATACGTAACAAGTTACAAAATTAAACACAGTAATAACGCTAAAAACGTAATAGAAAATTTTTAGTTAGTGAAATTTCCCTAGTTAACTACTAAAGTCATTTATCTAACTAGGTTTGAATTGTGTTAGATATGTGCACAAAGGAAAATTCTACTTTTCTTAGTTGTGTTTTACAGAAAACGATTTTGAGCTTTTGCTATCTTGTTGAAATTGACGTTAGAATTAGCAGAAAGCAGCATAGCGATCGATCGCCATTTACCGCACGTAGTTTAGAAGCGAGCAGCTTACCTAAAACCTTTTAACAAATAAATCTTCATTCGCAACTCTATTCAATCGCTAAAGGCGTAATAGTAAAACGACGTAAAGTTAAAGAAAAAGACCTATGATTGAACGGTCAAAATTGTATTGACTTTCTTAAATGCCGTTATTTATGCATTTGCTAACAGCAATCATTCTAATTAAAATTTACGCCATCACTGGTTTGCCGCCTACACTGTTTCGTAAAGTGCGTATCGTTTTCGATATTGACAGACGGAGATACGCGTTCAATTACATACTTGGTTTTGCTGAGAAAATTTTTCTTGTTGGTTATTTCTAATATATTTTAACACTATGTTGGTGAAGAATTGTTTGATATACTAATCAGATCAAGCAATTTTGTTAATAGCAAAGCGTTCTCAAGTAAAATTTTAAGATGGCGTCGACATGTTATTTTCTATACGTCGAACCTTTTAGCAAGTTACCTGGGGCAACAAAACGGCTTACTTGGGATATAATCTGTGGGAATCGTAATTGTTTCCTCGTAAATAAGAATACTCGGCTAGTAACTTCCAAAAGTCTTACGATCCAAGTCGGTGGTTAACACCTGTGGAATTGTCCCTATCGCTAAAACTCAATGGTAGCAAAAAATAACTTGCGCCTCATTCTAAGGTATCGTACAGTAAAATTTCTTAATTATATTTGATTGTTCAATAATCAATTCAGCCTATATATAAAGAAAGAAAAAAGTGCATTTCCGGTCAATGTAATATCTAAGGATTGTACATAAAATCTAACGTGCGCGTCCAGTAAGACATTCATTTCTAAATATTTGCTTTCATTCACGTTATTAATGGGTGCGTCGATTTTTCTGCATTTGTGGTAATTGTGAGAGTCTTCCTGGGGTAAGAATTGATTTTTATTTTTGTGACATAACTTGATTTTCTCGTAATTATAGTAGCTTCTTGGGTTACCGCCACATATTTGCCCATTTGGAATGGTACATGTCAATTAAATACCTTTTGCTAGATTCGATAGCTTAGAGCACATATAACTAATTTATTTTATGATTCGCATATCGAGACTTGCGACTTTTTCGCCAAATTATATTGAGCTAGTCGCCTGCTTTTAAGTTACTGGTAAAAAGTCACGTAACACTTGATTAAATTATTATTTTTTGTTTTTTATCAAATTATGTTCTCATACGTTAATACTAATAACTCATAAGAGGTTGCCTACTTTATGAATCTGTTAACACTAAAATTATTAGTCTTTTCTTACGAACGATTAGTTATTGTATACGTGGTAAGACAGATTCGATTTGTTTACCTAAAATGTTTGTCAGATGTAAACGGGCATCTGTAGTACGTATTTCTTTCGTTTTGGTTCTCTTTTAATTGCATTGTAATTAGTACATTGAAGGTCCAGCTGACTCTTTAACTGATAGGTTATACACCTACGACTCACTTTCCGAAACTCTGAGCTACCGCTTACTGCCGGTTACGGTTGTGTTACCCTAACAACTTGTAACCAACCTAATGAGCTTTTAGGTGAACAAGGGCTTAGGAGCTAATTTCATTGTGTCTTTGTTTGGCGTCTATACCAATTTTGAGTATCTTCCGTTTTAAGATTTCCAAATCACGAATTTCAATTCTGATTTAACCCACTTTTTCTCTGTTAAGCACCGAGCAAAAATATTATTTATGTTACAGTTTAGCTAGGCATTTTTTTTTGCACGTAACAAAGTTTATTGCTATTTACTTTTAGCAGGCTTAACCAGCGGTTTCAAAAAGAAAGAAATAATCATGGCCGTTCCGTGCTGTATTACTTTGATCCTCACTCTTAAAGGTCGTAAGCGGTAAGCATTTAAAAAAACAGTAACGGTGCACAAACCAGCGAAGCCGTGATTTTAATCAAAGCCAAAGTTAGGCACACGCACACACGTCGTACGTAAGCTTACATACTACGCATACTTTTGTTCATAAACTTATAAAAAGTAGTAAACGTTGCTACTTGTGACAAGGAACTTTGGTGGGGTAAGTTTTGCAAGTTGTTTCCTTTCAGTGTTAGACAGATTTAAACGGGATCTGTAATTAATAGTTTTCTCCCGTTTTGGCGCTTTTTTAATAAATTTATGATTAGCACACAAAGTATCACTTGCGATCTTCTTATCGACGTGTTTTGAATTGGCGACTAAGGTACCAATAAATTGACGTAACATAGTTGCAAATAATAATTTGGCTGCCAAAAATCGTTAGACAACCGTACAGACCTGTCAAAGCAATTACGCTCGCTTGTAACCTACAAATCAATGCTGCGTCAAGTAAGGAATTGTGCTGTTTTGTATATTTTTGAAGTTAGGCTTTACTTCTCGAAGCCATCTAGCGATTTTTGTTCTCGTCACTGCCTTTCGAGACGTCAAATTGTTTGTTACATAAAATATGCTTGCTTGAGTTAAACAATATTTTTTGACAACAGCGCTATTTAAAACGTTTATTCAACGCAGGGTAAGCTTTTTCTATTTTTCGAATTTAATGTAATTTATATGTCGTTTTCTTAGCACCACGTGTAACCCGATATGTGGCTAACATACTCTACCTGTAAGGGCTAACATCTGCAAGAACAATTCCTTAAGCGATTATGAAAATTTTGATGCAATTTCTAAAGGAGAGCATTGAGTCGATAACTCACTCAGATACGAGCGGCTAGAACATTGATATCTTATTACGAAGCATAGACGTACGTCACTTTTAAGAAAATTAAATAAATTGCCAACAGCATACGAAACACTTCGGTCTGCTTACTCGTCATAAATGTTAGCTTTTACTTGTTATAGAGTTCGTGAGTCACCAGTTTGACACGATTATTTTAAGAACTTAATTATAGAGGAGCCAGTAGAAAAACGTTTTTTGAAAGCTACTATGGATTTGAGTAAGTCAAACTTTAGATTTTATTTATTTGCTGTTACTACGGTTTAACGTTTAAAATTATCTGCTTCTGATTATTAGTAGCCTAACTTAAATTGCTATCGCATGCTGATACATCGACTGTCTACAATGAACTTGTATGTTTTGGCCGTTACTTACTATTTGAATGCTTTGTGGGTTGCCGATGCTTTCCGCGTTTTATAACCAACATTATACTTACGTTTCACTTATTTATTCACTTCAGTGTTACAAATTAATTACATTTACATTATTACACTCTTTTTACATTTGTTACATTTCTATCCACTCCGCCTTTTTTCAGTTTTCTTTATTTCCTCTGTTCTCTTAACTCCCTGAATTACTTCCTCGTGTCCGTTTCTTCTCCGAATAGTCTGCACATCTGTTTTTCCTCTTTTTTCCAGTATTTGTTTTCTAACTCTTCATTCTCACACCTGAACCCTGCTATCACTTTTTTATTCTCGTTACTTCTATTCCCTGTTTCTTTTAGATATTCTGGAACTCCTCCTTCCTTGATATTCTTATAACTTACATTATATCTGCCCTCTTTTATCTTTGTCCAGTTTTCCTGTTTTTCTATGCCCTTATCTCTCCTTATTTCCTCTCTTACCACTACTCCCTCCTCCTTTAATCTCTCTACTTCCTTTCTCGCATACTTGTTTCTTTTATAATATACTTCTCTATCACCCTGTCTGTACTTCATTTACTTCACTCTTGCTCCCTTTATCTCTATCCAGCATTCTTGTAATATGTTGCACTCGGTAATTTCCCTTAGTTCTTCCTCGTATTTTGTAGTTCTTTTTTCTGTCTCTAATGTATTATGTCTGAAATTCTTTTCCTATAATATACTCCGGTGTTTCCTTGTCTAGCCCTAATACCAATTTCCAGTATTCTTCTTGCACCCCTTCTACCTCTTTATACTCCTTTCGCCACCATATCACTACACTTTTTATTAGTTTCTTAAACAACAGTTTTTTTTTCTATGTGCACCTCCAACTAACTTTTCACCCACACTTCACGATTGTCCTATTAACCTGTTTTCTTTTTTCGCTCTTACTTTTATGTGTTCTCCCTTTTCATTATCCTGTTTTATCGTGTAACTCAGGTATGTGAATTCCTTTACTTGCTGCACTTCTTTCTCCCCCCATTTCCACTTTTGTTTATATCATCTTCTTCATTTCCATTTCCTCATTAGCCACCAACACTATATCATCCGCATAGGCCAACGACCACAGATTTACTTTTTCTACCACTATCCCTTCTATCTGTTGTCCTCTTATTGTCTTCTCTAAATCCTCCGTATATACTGCAAACAGGTGGGCTGAGTAAAAATCCTTGTCTCAGTCCTCTCTTTGTAACGAATTTGTCGTTCTCCTTTCCATTCACTTTCACCCTGCTCTTTGTTTCTTCGTAAATTTCCTCCATTTTCCCCCATTTTTTCTCTAGCTCTCTATGCGCCAAGTGTTTTAGTATATATATGTTGTTTATCACTCCTCTTCCCTTTCTGAATCCCGCTTGTCCGTCTGCTACCAAACTCCTTTCCTCTATTTCCTTTTGTAGACTTTCTTGTAGCACTGTCGCGTATAATTTGTTACGTACGAAATTTTCATTACGGAATACCCTGTATATGAATTAAAATTAGATTCCGGTTTTGACGCTCTCTGCCGATTTTTTCTCGTGACTCATTTTACGACAAAATCGTGAAGCTGTCAACTACAGTAACGGGCCGGTGTCGAGGATTTCGAATTGATTCTTAAATTTTTAAGAACATCACGTGTGATGAACACAAATTTATAAGGCTATTGCAAATTTATTACGATTCTTTCGGCACAGGGTAAGATATTTTTGTCTTCAATCTATTAAGAGTGCTTCGTAATTTCTATATTAATGTGATAGCCGGTTCCCACCACGTTGCCAGCCATTGTGCGTTTCAAGCAGTAATAAGGATGCATAAGTACTATTAATAAATAATGCTACCGAGCATATAAGCTGTTGTGAGGGCCTGCTACTTAAATAACCTCGAGGTCTCGTCAAACAATGCGTCGTAGATGCTGATTTGAGAATAGAAGTCGATTGTGTTATCAGCCACCTGTTCTAAATTGCTACCTACAGTATTCGATACAACGGGTTTTTATATAATACTTAATGATTTATTAATACTAATTTTGTAGCTTACTATTCTTCGTGAGTTGGTGTGTGACACGATTTGCTTTTAAATATTTATTACAGGCCGCTAGCGGGGAAAACCTTTTCTTCGCGAAAGTGGAAACTGGACTTCGGGTGAGTTTATTTGCTTAATTTTTATATCGTTGTCACGAAAGTTACTCACAGAATTTTGATTAATATTAACGACCGTAATTACATTTATTGCTTATATACCAATAAGGTAACTTTATTCACTTAACCGTATCGCATGCTGTGTGTGTGAAAAACATATTTACTTCGAGATTTTCTGTGCTGTTCGTTTCGACATAACTTAAATGTGTATTGTGTGTTGCCGATACTGCGGGCATTCATGCACTAAATCTTCGATATAATCTTGTAAATCTTATGTGTTGCGAAATCAAAGTTTTCTACACTTATTAACGATAATTGTTAGTCCTTCTAGTATTTATGGATTGAGAATTTAATGTATAGCTGTCAATTTGCTACGCTACTAAGTTAAAGCTGTGATATTTGTTAATTATACTTAGAAATCATTTGAGCTTGGATGAGTGAAGAAATTTCATATACTCTTGTTAATATTTGACGTTCACACATTAAAGTGGTTAAATTTGTTAATCTCTCTTGTTATTTTTTTCTCTCCTGTAATTATCGTTATCTATTAACTAATTTTGGCTACTCGAACATCAGAGTAATAAGGATTACGAACCTCAAATTTAGTTACAAGTTTGGACCGTCTGTCGTGATCGAGGCAGAAGTGTTATCTTGGATCAGATCTGGCGCCCTTAAGCATATTTCCTGTGAACCTCCCCTATCTCCGACTGTGTGAGTTGGCCGTGCAAGGTTCGTAAGACATAAAGCTTGTAACAAATTTGTATGCCGTACTTAATAATGTCACCTCTCTGTAATTCTTTACGTTATTTCTGTTGTCTTTTTTGTGTATGGGGCATATTATTCTCTTTTTCTATTTCTCCGGGAATCCTTCCCTTTTCCATATTTTGTTTACTATTTCCGTCATTGTTTTTGCTACATTTTCTTCCCCGTATACTCACTGTTTCGGCTACACGGAAGTCGAACAGCGGACTGTATTTAATGTTTAATAAAGAAGGGGACTTCCGGTAGCAACCAGCCGAATTATTAGTAAACGAACTTAAAAATTACTTACATAACGTTCCTGGCTCTACTGGAAAATCGGGAGCGCACAACCACCCACACCCGTAATAAATCAAGGCCTTGATTCACCAAGAAATAAGCGATTGCTCGACTTGCTCTGATTTTAAGTTTCCCTGATTGGTGGAGTTAAGTCTTTAACGCGCATAAAAGGGCGCACGGTTTACTCAAACCGCACGGTTAACATTTAAAAAAAATTAACGAAATAGAATGCAAGAAAGGAGGCGTAATAATCGGGTCAAACCTAAGTAACGTACTGTCCTATTCTTATCAAAAACTTTACAGCGACAAATAGAAACTTAAAAATAGGGGACAGCAAGTCACAAAACCGAAAATGCAACTCGCGGAAAACGACTTAAATAGAAAACGCTAGCGATAACACCCACTCTTCGCCTTGTATCCCATCTTCTCTTTTTGCCTTTCCTTTTTTTCTTTTTTCTTTCTTGCTTCTATTACTTTATCTTTGTTTATTCTATCTCTGTGTCCTTTTTCCAGTTATACTACTTTCTTTGCCTTTCTACTCCTTTCTGATTTTGTTCTTCGCCTCTCAGCAGGTTCCTAAAATATCTCTCCCATTCTTTTATTTGTATTCTCTTTGTCGTCCTTTTTTTTCTTTCCTTTTTTAGGTGTTTCCATACTTTTGTTTTTATGTTTTGAACTGATCCTTTTGTTCCTTTTTGTTTTTCTTCTTTCTCTTTTTTCTTTTAGATTTTTACTGCTTTGTTATGTTCTTTTTTTTTTTTTTTTCACTGTCTTAATGTCTCTTCTGCCTTCTGACTTTCTCTGTTGCTTTCTCTCTCTCTCATTTCTTCTACACTCTCTTGTAATCCCTTCCTTACCCATACCGTTTTCTTTATTCTCTTTTTGTATTTTTTTATACTCTCTTCTGTCCATATTTTTTTCGTTATGTACTTCTCATCTTTTTCTCTCTCTCTTCTTTCTTTTCTTTCTATTGTCAATTCCAGTGGTTGGTGGTCTAACTCCGCCTTTTCTCCTACCTTAAATGTTTTCACATTTCCTCTACCCTCTTCGTTTGTCAATACAAAATCTATTATTGGTTCTCTCCGTCCTCCTATGTACGTATACTTTCCCATTCCTTTTTCTTCTCTATTTCCATTCATCATTTCCTACTCCCTTTTGTTGCACATTTCCATCAGTTTGTTTCCCTCTTTATTTATGACTTTGTCCTTTGTTTGTCTCTTTCCCGTCTTTTTCTTTTCTTGTATTCTCTCCTCTTTTCCTATTCTCGCGTTAAAGTCCATTCTTACTATTATCAATTCCTTCTCCCTTTCTTCTATCATCTTTTTTATGTTTTTTCTTGTCTCTTTTGTTCTACCGCTCCACTGTACGTTCCTTTCTACAATTTTTCTTTTCTGTTGCACTTTTTCTTTCTCTTCTTGGCTCAACTGTTTTCTTCTTATTTCTGCTCTCCTTTTACTCTTCTCTCTTGTAATTCAACTATATTCTGTTCCCTAATGTAATTCCAAAAATCCTGTTCCTTATTCTTTATTCCCGCTACGTTCCAAAACAATACTTTCAGCTCACTCATATTCTCCTGTGCTTTTTCCTTACTTTCTTTTATTCCTCTTTCTTGGTCTTTTCTATTTCCATTACTCATTATTCCTTTTCTTAGTCATTTCGTCAACATTCTTTCCTTTTACGTTCTCCCTTTAACCCACTAGTTTTTTGCCCTTTGGCTACCCATTTTCTCTTCTTTTTCTCTGCTCAGCACTCTGTCTTTGTTGTGCCATATGTATCTTTCTCCGTCTATCTCCATTTTTCTGTATCCTACCCACACTCTTTTTCCTTTTGTTCTGTTTTCCACCGCTATGTTCATTAGTTCTCATTGTACTTTCTGGTCTTCCTATGTCAAATCGTGATTTATATAAATTTTTGTGTTCTTTAATTCCTTCTTCTTTGGCATCACTTTCTGCTTTTCCTCCCATTTCCACCACCACCATCTCATTTTCCTTCTCTCTGTTTATCACTGTCACCTTTTTCACATGTCCTTTTCTGTTTAATTTTTATTCCAGCATCAATACTAAATCCTTCTGTAGTTCTTTACTACTCCACCCTTTTATTACGATATTATTCTTCCTTTTCCATCTCTCATCATCTTCCGCTTTTTTCACCAGTTTTTCTATTTTCTCTACCAGTTCCTTTTTTTCTCTTTCTTTTATTTCTTCTTTTATTTCTTTGATTTCTTATCTTATTCCTTGCATGTTTTCTTCTATCTGTATCATCATTTCGTTCATTAATTCTTTTGGTTTAGAAACATACTTATACCATATTATACTCAAACTAAATTACTTATTGTGTGGCTATCAAACTATCTATTTTTATTGAAAATAAGTTTATTTAGAAGTTATCCTTCTAAGACAATTAAATTAAATTTGATGTAAAGGGTTTGGTTTCTTTCTTCGGTTTCTCCAGCTTTACGGACCTTAAAATTTAATACAAGTTTTGAGTTTTCCGTAGTAATCTGACAAAAACCATATCTGCAAGACGAGATCTGGCGCCCAATAAAATAAAATGCCTATCATCTAAACCTCCCTTCTCTCCGATAGGAATTGTTTCAATCCTATTGCGAGCTGGCCGTGCAAGGTTCGTAAAACTACTAGTAGCTTGTAGGAAATTACCCAAACATTAGTAAAATGTGCCAATCCTATGCAGGTTTATTTTATGAAAATCCGTAACGTAAATGAATAAAGGAAATTCACTGTCATGAAATATGGCTTCATGGAAGTTGAAAATGGTATAAATGTACCTGGTTTTTTTTTTATAATATGGCACCTGGCGTTAATACAGTTTTTTTTCTCGACAAAGTCGTATATTCGTCTCGAAGGACCATGTTATGAACTATTGCGGCGTGTACCGCCCTGTCGTTTTTGAGTAAAGATATAGTATCGCTGGTTTAATTGTGATGTTTTATTGTTTTTCGTTGCAATAAACACGCTTTAAACTTAAAAATATAAGGCAAATTTTAATATCTTTAACAACGCAACTGTTTCCGTACTTACCATTAAATGTTTGTTTTAAAAAAACGTGCACAAATCAAAATTTTTATGTGTTTCATTTACAAAAAAAAATTATATAAGTGCCATTAAGATTGACTATCTTATATTTTTAACTTATAATCAACCTTGAATGCTATCTTTAAGTGTCAAGAATTTGGGGTCTTGCCCTATATAAAATGATTTATAACAAATTGGTAAACGTTTGTAACAATAGCTATTACGATTGATTAAATTCTATTAGGCCTGTACAAAGTTGTCTCAGATATTACTTACGTACCATCGTTTTATTAACTAAAAACTAATTTAGAAATGATATCGATTATATTAAATTTTTATCTAAAGGATTCATAAGTAAGAATCATCACGTAATCAGTCATTATAGTAGTAATGCGATGGATCAAAAAACGTTATCGGTTGCGTTTCTTCTAATTGTTAAATTCAGTGACAGTGCAAGAATATTGGGTATAGTGCCAGTGCCATGTCATAGTCACCAGGTAGCGTTGAGACCACTTTGGAAGGAGTTGTCGTTGAAAGGTCACCAAGTTGTCACGATAACGACCGATCCTATAAACGACCCATCTATGGTAAACTTAACAGAAATCGATATCAATTTTGCTTACAATTTATGGAACCATAATATTGCCGATATAACAAGCACAAATCCGTTAAAATCATTGTTTATAATGGTGGAAACGATGTGCAACGTTAACCAACAGATTCTTTCTCATCGCGATGTGAACAATCTGCTAAAAAACGAGACAGAATATTTTGATGTTGTGATAGCGGAGTATAGTTTGCATTCGATGTTTGCTTTTGCAAAACGATTTAAAGTGCCTCTTATCGTTGCTAGTTCTTTAGATGGAAGCGTAGAGATGCATCATATAATGGGTAATCCAATTCATTCCATGTTGTACCCATATTTTTTACTGCCGGTGCATCAGAAATTGTCATTTTCTGAGCGTATACTTGTAGCGCTGTATAATCTATTTTATTCAAAACTAATAATGAGAGACTATCTCATTCAACAGAATGATATCATCAAAAAGTTCTTTGGAGACGACTATCCAACAGTAGCGGAAATCGAACATAATATCAGTTTAATGTTGACAAATTCCGACCCAATTTTTTACAAAGTTAAACCATTGGTGCCAACTATAATTGAGTTTGGAGGAGGTACTCATCGAGTCGCGCCAAAGCCGTTACCAAAAGTAAGTGCATGCTCTTATATAAAATATAGACTACTTGTAATCACATATTGCAGGAGTTGAAAACAATTTTAGACTCGTCGGAAAATGGATTTATTTATTTTAGTTTGGGCTCTAACGCCAAAAGCAAGAATTTACCTGAAGACACCCGTAATATTATTATGGAAACGTTTGCCGAGCTTCCATACACTGTCCTTTGGAAATTTGAAAATGACACTTTGCCTAATAAGCCTATCAACGTGATTACATCAAAATGGCTTCCACAGCAAGATATTCTTAGTAAGTTTTTTAAATTCTATTAAATTATTAAAATTTTAAAGTTTACTCACGTCATCTTACGATGCTTTAACTTTATGTAACATTTTTAAATGCGTGGGACGGAATATTCCTAAAGACAGTCAACCTTACAGGCATATGCAACCCATAAATTTGTACTACGCACTAAAGGTCACTAGTATAGTTTTGTACTAAACTGGTTTTTTACGTTACTGTGCAGTGTACTGTAAAGTGTTGTGTTATGTTAAAAATGCTTTAGTATAATGATTGTCCCCTGTATAAAATTTATTCTAGATACGCCCACTTTTCGTTTTTGAGTAGGGATACAATGTCAAATTTTAAAACACGATTTTATTTCTTCCGGTAAAGTTTGAATAACGTAGGCATCATCTAGCGTTGTGTACGCCCAACAACGCTTTCATCGTTAAGTGTTTCACGCACATCTATGTGAATATAAACAAGAATATGGTAGTGATCTGAGTGAAAATCTTTATTTGGTATAAGCATCTTTTGTGTTTGTGGTTTAATTTACTTACTTACTTTTTCCGTAATTGTCATTAGCGGGTTTCCATACCACCACACGTTTTCTTTGTGTGTGGAAATATCAGCAGATCTTGTATTTGGGGAAAACCTCGCCACGTAACCGTAGTTAATATCTACACGACATTTGTTATCGTATTGCAGTAAACAATTACCGCATTGGTTTGCCGTCAGTGATTGTATGATTAAAAACGGTTTACTTGTGATAACACCGCATGTACGTCTTTGTTAGATTTCAATTACGTTTTAAGGAATGCTGCGAAAAGGCCACTAGCTAGTCTCCGGTTCTAAGAAAAACTAATTGTAAGAATTGTATTTTCTATTTTAATTCTTAGTTCAATTGTACGAACGACTGAACGTACACAACAGGTTGTTAACACAATTAATTATAAAATCGTTCTGTTGTGTGTCATTTATTATTATAAGGTGCACTTTGATTCTCTAAATCTCCGAGATTTGTATTTTTCTATTTAAATTTACAAGTACAAATTTACTTCGCTTTTGAATATCAAAGTTAGGCCGACTAGGTCACTTGGTTTTACGACATGTTGCTTCGTCGAAGCCATAGTTTATATTTTGTCTGAGATACCGACCCACGTGTTAGCGTTTGATAAAATTTATTTAAACATATTTATGTACCTTTCTTTACGTAAACTGTTGTCTGTGATAAAATAAAAATACCCTATGTTACCAATTCTATCTTGTCATTTGCTCTTTCAGCTGCGGGTAGATTTAAACGGTGTCTCCCACCCTAATCTTTCATCGTTTTGGCGTTTTTTAAATTTATTTTATAATCTAACACCACGAAGGTTACGACTCTATCGCCGCAACATTGAGTTAGTCGTCGCTTTTTTAAGTTACGAGAAAAACGACGTAACAAAAATTTGGCTCCCGACTGTCTACGCTCGAGTTCATGTGTGTGATTATAATTGGTTCCATTTTCATTGACTTTTCTACTTATTAGTTTCTAGTGAAGATTGTGTTTGTCTCGTGGTGTCTCGCATCAGCAACTTTTTTCTATTAGCGTTTGAGGTTTTGTCTGGCAAAGCTTTTTCAGTTTTTAAGACGAACCATAGTTCTTTACATTCGAAAAATAATGTTGCTTTGTTGAAGTCGTAGTTTTTACCTTTAAATTGTGATGAGCGTTTAATGGACACTATTCGCAATCATACGACGGGAGCTAACGAATCTATCGGTACATACGTTACGACTATTCGATTCCACTTTCTTCTGCTGCGTTTGTAAATTAGTTGGTCCGTCGGACCAACGCAATCAATTAATCTACGATTACCATATACTATCTGGCTGTGATCACCGCAGTGTTAGAAGTACGTTAGAAGCTCTTCGGTGTTCCTTCTACTGGCCTCATATGAGCCATAGGTTGCTGAGTTCATACGCTACTGTTCGTGTTCGAACTCACAACAAAGCCATGCTACTAAGTTTTCAATCGCTTCTAATTATCCTTTGTTGTCTCTTTTTTCTAATCGTCCTCTTCTCTTTCATCGGCGTCGCAAACGTCGTAAGTGCTAGTTCATTTTTTGGGTTTTCGATTTTTGCTATTTTTTTGGTTCTTGTTTTTGGTTTTTGGTTTTAGCAGTTCGAGTCTTGAGATACAACGTTTGTATCTTTTTGGTTGTGGTACGGATGCTGTCTATTTGCTCTCTCCCATTTTGTGATCTCTGATATTCTTTTCTTTGGTTAAGTTTCTGATAAATTTTTGTTGGTTTCTTTCTTCTCTATCTTACTCCAGGACAGACTACTTTTTTTTGTATATATTTATATCTCTAAGGTTCTCTCTTCTGCTTTTAAATTTGATTCTTTTACTTGAGTTTCTTATTCCGCTTGTCGGCATTAAAGTCTTGTGGTGAACTATCCAATTTGGGACAGCAACTAGTACGCTTTCGTTCTATTCTTTCATTTCTTCTACGGAAAAAAGAACGAAGCGTACATCTACATGTTGTCTTATCTTTTTCCGTTTGTCTCTTTTATTTCTTTCTTATCTTTCTTACTTTTCATTTTTTATCTTCTTCTTATTGATTAGTTGATTACCTGTGCCACGTCTACTTTTTTTTCTTCTTCTTCCTGAAGGTTTACCTTTGGGCGGTTGGATGGACACCGTAGGGTAGTCTTTTTTTTCGTGCTTTTACGGGGTAAAGAACGAATCAGGCATTTACATCACCATTATTTTTCTCCGTCTTTCCGTATCTCTTATCTTTTCTACTTTTCATTTATTTCTTCTTGGGCTTAGGGACGTTCTATGTGCCAACCATTTTGTTTCTTTTTGATTTTCTTTAGGCCCACCTCTTGGGTGGGTGGTTGAACATTAAAACATTTAGTCTTTTCTTTCTTTGTCTGTCTTTTTTTGATTTCTTCGGTTCGCTTTTAGGGTAATTGTTTCTTTTGTTTTTTTTTAGTAACTTGTTTCTTTAGTGTTTACGCAACTGTGTTTCTTTTCTCTCTCAGTTACTTTTCTTGTTGTATTGGTGTAACGTGTAAATTTGTATTTGAGCGTAAATCCGCCTGATAGTTAGGCAACTTACCTTTAAAAGTGGGAAATACTTGACCTCGAGTTATATTCTTCAAGTTATGCTCGCAGAGGGCGCTCGAGAGTAGTCGGCCATCTACAAAATTTACTTTATTTGTTGGTTTGCGGTGTAATGGACGTAGCAGAGACGGATGGAAATCCTTAAGGCATCCGATTAAATGTCCTACGCATCAAACAAAATATCTACGTATTTTGACGTAAAATCGTAAAGTAGCTCTTTTGTTTCTTCGTATCTGTTGGAGTTTTCTTCCGAGTTTCGTCGAAGCTTTCGGAATGAGTTTCTCTTTGTATCACTGCACTTATGAAGTAATCAACATAGCGGAGTAAAGGATCCCAGTGGCTTGATGGCGCTGTTCTACAGTTTGGGGGTTTAAAAGCGAGGTATCTATAGTATCGTTAAACGTACATTTGGAACCACGAGAGGCCACCAGACCTCGACCCACTTTCGTCCACGCGCTTCATGGTCATGACTGCTGCTTTCGCTACATCACGAATAGTGAACAGTACACCTTGCGCTGCGGATTTACATTAAATGAAATCAGTACGGACTTCGAATGTAAATTAATCTTGTCTTGAACTTTGTCTTTGTACATCCTGTACGCCTAATCTACTGCATTTGATTCTGTTTAATTACCATATTTAACGAAAATTTTGATCTGCGTAATTATGTTTAATTACCATATTTAACGTCAATTTTGCTGCGACTTAACTAGGGTTAATTACTATTTTTAACATAAACCTTAATGTAATTGCTTATATATTTAATGACTATATTTAACGTAACTTACAATTTTTTTTAACGTAAAAAAAAAGAAAAATTTCAATTGTGCGAGAATTGTAAAGGGTAGAGATTTGGGAGCTCGCAACGCTTTATTTTGTCGTAAACTAATGGAATGACACTCTTACTACCGGTCGTAAACTTGACGTCAAGGACCACGGGCGGTGTTAATTTGGTTTAATGCTCACGCGCGACTGCGGGTGGATATGCTACCGGTTACGGTAGCCGCGGAAATATACTTTAAACATTAGCGCCTAACTTGTTGCTTCCAGAGTCTATTTTGGACCTGTTTTAATCTTATATTCTTTGTTACAATTTTTTTTGTGTTATGTAAGTTAATTGATCCTGTGATTATACCAGTGGCGTAACCGTCAAATGGCTCTTTCCGTTCCGGAATTGGCTATTAATCGATAGATACTCAATAAATGGTTATTGTTGATTCTCACTATATTTCTCCTACCTAGACTATTATCTTCCACAAAATTTCGAGAAGAGGTGGCGCATTCGGACATTTCGCTTACCAAAAGAAAACTCTGTTTCTTTCGATTTTTTTTTACCCGACGACCATCTACGGTGAGGCTAGCCGAAATGTAAGCGTGACATCTTGGTAATTAACTTAAGATTTTTTTTTTCTTTCTTTTTCTCCACCTCCCCCATTGAAACATAACATTGGGTTTAATGGGTTTTTGTTTTGGTTGAAACTTGGAATAGACTGCAACGTCACTTTTTGTATTCTGTACTTCCGTTTACTCAGAACTTTTGATGTTCTCGGTCACTGTTAGGATATTTCTTTTCTTTAGGTTTGTTTTGCTCTTGGAATATTCTAATCTGTTTTTCGGCATTTACGTTCCAATGCGAGATTCCAATACGACGAGCACTGAGTCACGTTGTTCGATTAGCAAGTGGAACTTCTTATTCTTTCTTATCTTTTAATTTTTTGTTTTGGTTTTGTTTTGGCTTATTGCGGTTTGAGTTTTTCTTGAATTGGTACACTTTAGTGACTTTGATGACTTTGTAGTTGTCAGTTTGGGATTGCTGATTTTTTTTCTGTCTGTTAGGTAGTCCGACTTGTGTCAACTTTCAATCTTTTTGCTTGAGATTTCTTTGTTTGGTTTTGTATTCTTAGATTTTTAGGGTCTGTTTTGTTTATTTGGTGAAAAAACTTCATATCGTCTGTTGATGGCTTTTTTGGCACAACTGTTAGTTTTTATTTTTTACTTTGTCTTTCCAAACCGCATATCACCATTCAAAATCTGCTTAATATTTGTTTTTTTTTTTTAATTCTTGAGTTTAGTTAGTTGTGTGGATTTATATTTTTGGGTTGATTTGTATTTGTGGGCTAGAATTTTATAGTATTTTAGGGCGTTGTCTTTAACCGTGGTCTAAATTTCTTTCTTTCTTATACTTTTGCTCTTGGTTAGCTTAGGATTATCCGTCAGTGAAATCTATAGGACTGCGTTGTTTTCTTCCTTTTATAACGACTGATGTCGACTATCAACGATTTCTGGTATTTCATTTCTGTTTTTGGTTCTTTGGAGTATTATACCGCTTTATGCGATTTTTGAACACATTTAATTGGTGATACTTAACGAACTGCGAAAACTTTCTTCATTTACGTTTCTTCTTGGGTTGGGTGTTATTGTGTTTGGGTTGGCTTTGGATTTTAAGGTTCTGTCCTTGGCGTATGCCAAAAGTCCTATTCTTGATTTTAGTTAGTGTTTATTTTCTAGGTTTTTATGTTGCTGGGGGGGGATTTGTTATGTTAAAAATGCGTTAGTAAAAATTTGTTTTTGGAACGCCCACTTTTTGTTGTTGCAACAGTTAAATAAAATAACGAAGGTCTTAAAATTAGCATGTTACAAGAGTATGCCGCTATACGGAAAAGGGAAGACTAGGAGCTCTTTATACTGGTAGTCAAAAGAGTTAGACGAAATTCGGTAAGCGTGCATTATGTCACGCAAGGAACTTAGCAGAACCTTCAAAAAAAGCACAAATAAGGATGTCTTCGAAGAATTGAGATTAGTGCAGATTGGTAAAAAAAACAATACAGAGAATTACTATAGAAAAAAACAAAGCTTGAGACAAGATGTGTGCGGAGCTAGACGGCAATCCATGAAAAAAAAGGTACAAATTAACCATCAATGAACTCAAGTTAGACAAGAGACAACGCGCTCCCACCTGCGATGAAGCAAGGTTCATATTTAAGGAACTGATTCTTTTACACCAAATTCACAACTGGGTAGTAAAAGAGACTACTGGAAATTCTGCATACCGTCCAATCTGTCTCTTAAATAACTTAGCTAATACCTAAGGGCGCCTTATTTTAATCCGCCTACAAGATGACATTATAAAAAACGGAAACCTATCGTCAGCCCAGTTTAGTTTCCAAAAAGGAAAATCAACAATAGGCGCACTACAGAGAATATACAACATGGCAAAGCAGGCGAAACAAGGTACATGAAGAACCAAGAAAATTACAGCGCTGATTTCCCTAGATATTAAAAAGGGTATCCCGTAGGCTCTTGTTGTAAAGAAGATGAGAGTTAAGGGCATTGACGCCCATATCATCAAAATCACTACGAGCTATCTGACAGAAAGAAAAATAATGTACTACGACGACGAACAGCACAGTCTACAACACCAAGTTATATGTGGAGTTCTACAGGGGTCAATCCTTGGTCCAATGTTATAGAACCTATTTTATGACAAGCTCCTGTTCATCGATCTTCTGAACCAAGTCTTTCTAACCGCGTTTGCTGACGATCTGGCCATCTTTGGTCAAGAAAATAGCGCGCAGGCTCTCCGGACAGCAATGAATCAGGCATTAGTGATGATTGACCAGTGAATGTCAGCAAACAAAGTTTGCGTGGTCCCAGAAAAAACCAAAGCAATTTTCTTCTCAAGTAAGAGACAGCTACCCACAATCGAATTTAAGCACGAAAGATTCAGAATTAAAACCAAGTATAGATAGAAATACTTAGGGATCACTTTCGACAAAAACCTATCTTTCTGGGCACATATTGAAACAATTGTCGAAACTGCAAACAAAAAAAAGCTGCACTTGCCAAAAAAGGCATACACACTCAAAAAGGAAACTTATCTTATTCACAATGTAATCTACCATTCTATATGCAGCCTCAGTTTGGATGGAAGTCACTAAAATTGCTCAATATAAGAATCTTTAAGACAAAACGCAGAGGAAATCTGGTATCTCTAGAGGCGGCACGATTCTTAGCAGGAACAACTTCTATTGACCTGTTGACAGAAGAAAAAGCAAAAATGGCAAGATAGATGAGCAGCTGACCCCAAAGCGCAGTGGACGCATTTAGTCAAACAGCGTTTGAAGTTTTGTTTGTCAAAGGTCTTCTTGTTTTTAGGACGAACTGAGTTCATACGCTACTGTTCGTGTTTGAACTCACAACAAAGTCATCTCACTAGGTCGCGTTGCCACGCATTGCCAGCTATCTAACACTTGCGTTACTACAAAACGTTCTACACGTTTACATAGGGATCGTGCTGTCTCCTCAGATAAAAAAGCCGTTGCTATTGCTTTTTCATCTATTTCTTTAGTCGCTTCTTATTATTCTTTGTGTCTCCTTCTTCTAATCGTTTTCTTCTCTTTCATCGGCGTTGCAAGCGTCGTAAGTGCTAATTCACTTTTTGGGTTTTTGACTATCGACCTTTGCTATTCTTTTGGTTCTTGTCTTTTGGTTTTGGTGGTTTGAGTCTTGGGATACTTCGTTTGTATCGTATTGGTTGTGGTTCGGATGCTGTCTATTTGCCTTCTCCTGCGTTGCTATCTCCGATATTCTTTGCTTTGCTTAAGTTTCAGATAAATTTCTTTTGGTTTTTTCTTTTACTTCAGGACTGACTATCTTTTCGTCTGTATATATTTATGTGTACATCATCTTTCCGAATCTTTCTTCTGCTTTTGGATTTGATTTTTCTTCTCTTGAGTTTCTTATTCCTCTTGTCGGCTTTAAAGTCTTACGCTAAATTATCCTATTTGGGACAGCAATTGTTACTTTTCGTTCTATGGCTAACTGTGATATCTTTTCTCTTCTTTTTCTTTTCCTTTTTTTTATATATTAGGGCGTTTGATTGGGCATTGAAAGATTTGTTCACTCTTTTCGTTTCTTCTACGGAGAGAAGAACGAAACAGACATCTACATCTTGTCTTATCTTTTTCTGCCTGTCATTTTTCTTCATTTCTTGTCTTTCATAATTTTCATTTTTTCTTCTTTTTTTTCTTGATTGGTTGATCACATGTATGCCACATCTTTTTCTTTCTTCTTCTTCTTTCTAAAGGTTTATTTTTGGGTGGTCTCTTTTTATTCTTTCTTGTTTTTTTTATTTTTATTTTTTTTATTTTTTTTTCTGTTTCGCTTCTAAGTGTTTGCTTTTAGGGCAATTGTCTCTTTTTGTTTTGTTTGTTTTGATTTTGGTTGATTGCTAGGACACTTTTTTTCTTTTAGTAACTTCGTTGTTTAGCGTTCACGCAGCTATGCTTCATTTCTTTCTCAATTACTTTTCTTGCTGTATTGGGTTTAGTAGGTTTTTGTTTCGTTGTGCTTGGTTTGAAACTGTAACGTTGCTTTTTGTATTCTGTACTTCCGCTTAGTCGGAATATTTGATGCTGTCTGTCACTGGTAGGGAATTTTCCTTCTTTGGGTTTGTTTTGCTCTTCGAATATTCTAATCTATTCTTCGGCATTTACGTTCCAATGTCCGATTCGAACACGACGTGCATTAAGTCACGATGTTCGATTAGCAAGTGAAGCTTCTTATTCTTTTTTATTTTCTCTTAATTCTTTTTTTCCTTCTTTGTTTTGCTTTTGTTTTAAGTTATTGCGGTTTGAATTTTTATTAAATTGATACACTTTAGTGACTTTGGTGACTTTGTAGTTGTCAGGTTGGCATTGTTGATTTTTTTCTCTGCTTGTTAGATAGTCGACTTTTAATCAGAATTTTTTTGCTTGAGATTTCTTTGTTTGGTTTTCCTTTTTTGGATCTTTAGGGTCTGTTTGGTTTCTTTGATGGAAGAATCTCATATTGTCTATTTATGACTTTTTTTGGCACAACTGCGATAGTTTATAGCAAAACGACTGATGTCGATTTCTGATACTTCATTCCTGTTTTTGATTCTTTGTAGTATTATTCCGGTTTAGGCGACTTTTGAACAAATTTAATTGGTGATTATTAACAAACTGGGAAAACCTCTTTCAGTTACGTTTCTTCTTGAGTTGGCTTTGGATTTTAGAGTTCCTTAGCGTATGCCTAAATTCCAGTTCTTGATTTTAGTTAGTGTCCATTTCCCAGGTTTGTTGGGAGAGAATTTGTTATGTTAAAAATACGTTAGTATCAAATTTGTTCTCGAAACGCCCACTTTTTGTTGTTGCGTAGGGATACAATGGCAAATTTTAAGACACGATTTCATTTCTTTTGGTAAAGTTTAAAGAACGCAGGCATGGCTTAGCGTTGTGTATGCCCAACAAAGCTTTCATTGGTAAGCGTTTCATGCACGAATTAGAATATTGTTGTAATTTATTTAGTGTAAGCATCTTTTGGTTTGTTTACCTATTCTGTAACGGTCTGTAGCAGGTTCCAATGCCCTCACACGTTTTCTTTGTCTGTGGAGATATCAGCAGATGTTGTATTTGAGGAAAATTTTTGTGACGTCGTCACGTCACCGTAGTTAATAATATCTACACTACATTTTATATCGCATTGGAGGAAACAATTATCAAACTTATTCTAAATATTATAGGCAGTTCTGAAGATTTTCTAAACATGAAAATTTTGTGAATAAATTAAAATCTTTAATAAACGTTGTTAAACTAAGCATCTTTATTTCGCCAACTTCTGAATCTATTTTAATAGTGAAATTATAATGATAAAATTGTGGTTAGAAGACAAAAATGACGGTCCGTAGCATCATAGTTGGTTGGACAAAAGACTGCAAGTAGTAGAACCTCGTGAAATAAGATTAGCTGGACTATCTTGTGTTTTGTAGATTTTTAATAATTTGTAGTTGATTTATAAACTTTAGCCATTCGGAACTAACAGATAATTGATCGGATTTGGATCAAGAAACTTTTAAAGGCCATAACTTTGGGTCAAAAGCCCGTCAACAGTGGCAAAACATCTTCAAAGCTTTCTGTCAACAGTACCGTCAATGGTCACGCTACTTCCACCGACACTGCTTAAGCGACCACAGACACTACGTCAGAAGTTAGGCTTCGTGTCCCTCGCCCTCGGAGAAAATAAATACCAAAAAATCACCGAGTTAATAAAAAGACCTAGCATCACACAGGAGCAGAGGACTAAACAACTCCTAGAGTCAAAGGAGTTGGGAAATCGTAAACTATCCAAGTTCTTACGACACCTACAGCAACTAGCAGAAACAGCAGTACCAAAAGCACTGTTAAGGTCAATTTAGTCCAGCCGTTTACCACAAAACGTGCAAGCAATACTCAAAACACAGAAAAATGCTAACCTTGCAAATGTAACCAACCTAGCAGACGCAATTGTAATCACGACAACAAATACGCCCTTGGTACCAACGGTCAACACACTAGACGACACAATAAAAATCTGGCAAAGTAGCACAACTAAAATCAGAACTGCATGATAAACTAACAAATCAAAAAAAAAAACAAACACCAGAACAAGAAGCAGTTAATGAAAACTTATGACACGTGTTGGTACCACTAAAGCAAAAAGCAAAAAAATGTAAGCCATCATGCAAAGAAGCAAACAAACAAAAAAACGAGAAGAGCAATCGCCAATGACGGCAAGCGATGCTAAAAATCACACACGCAGTCTTTTTGTCACAGGTAAAAAATTCAAAATAGAATTCCTTTTCACGAAAATTATTGAAAAAAAAACGACAAATCCCGCAGTATAAGATCTACGCAGCCAACAATACCGATATCAACACAAACGGAGTAACGAATCTGAAACTTAATCTTCGATTACGAAGAATTTTTCCGTGAAAATTCATCGTAGCAAAAACGCATAAACTAATAATAGGAACCGACATTTTATCATACTACAGACTCCTAGTGAATATGCGACAACTAAAATTTTACGACATAGCCACAAACATTGCCGCAGAAGGGCGAATAGCTAGCGATCAGAAGCACAAAGCAGTGAGCACGATAAACAATAGACAAAAA
The DNA here is from genome assembly GCA_035610365.1 of Aquatica leii. Taxonomy (NCBI): domain Eukaryota; kingdom Metazoa; phylum Arthropoda; class Insecta; order Coleoptera; family Lampyridae; genus Aquatica; species Aquatica leii. Next base: position 17,075,679 of record CM069438.1, read on the forward strand.
TATCACGAGTTGTTGAAAGGTTTCCCAGCAATCACAAAACCAGCAAGATGACCTTCACGCACGACGTACTCCACAAAACACCACATAATAATAACAGACGGTTCACCAGCAGCCTCTAGGCCACAAAGCTCGCACCAAACAAACTTAAAAAGCCAAAGAAGAGTTTAAGATAACCATTCAATTGGGGATTGCATAACCATCCAACAGTCCATAGGCAGCACTCCTACACATGGTGCCAAAGAAAAACACAAAATAGATACGGTGTGGGAATTACAGAGCATTAAATGTACGAATAATACTAGACAAGTATCTAGTACCGCATATCGAGAACTTTGTGCTAGCACTTTTTACTACAAACGACTTGGTGAAAGCTATCAAACGGGGAACAAAAATACGCAACCATATATATACTCGACATAACACTATCAACATCTATTCTAAGGAGGTTAGTATACGATCTACACCGATCACAAGCCGATCACGTTTGCTTTCAGACAAAAACCAGACTACATAAGGCAATTTTCAACAAACATACAGCATATATTAGGAAAAGACAACATAGTGGCCGATGTACTGTCCAGGTTAAATCAACTCACGGCAGGAATCAACTTCGATAAAATGAGGAAAGACCAAGAAAAACGCAACGCTCTAGAAGACGATCTACGATTATACAACACAAGTCTCCAGCTCAAGAAAATACGCATGCCAAAGCGCACGACCAAAATATATAGCAACACGTCTACAAGAATTTTTCAGGCGGCAGGATTTGAGAGCCTACATCCACTATCGCACCCAGGAAGCGTCAGCCAAACTCGTGTCTAAAAGATTTGTATGGCGCGGCGTTCAAAGCGATTGCCGGAAATAGACACAGCAATGCACACATTTCCAAACTTGTAAGGTGACTAGACACAGCAAACCTCAGGCATCAAGCTTCCAAGTACTATCAGCAAGATTCAACCACGTACAAATCGACTTGGTCAGACCACTACCGGTGCCAAACAGATACAAATACATTTTTACATTTATAAACCGTTTCTCACGTTGGCTAGAAGCCATATCGTTAGAAAATATCGAAAACGGTCGTTTTTCGCCCAATGGATCGCAAGATTTGGAACACCAAGACTTTTTCAGTAGCTCGAAAACGTAACGGGATTCACAAGGTGCATAACGGCAGCATATTACCCGCAAGCGAAGGGCTTGGTTAAGAGACTCCACCGCCAGCTGAAAACAGTCTTGATGTGCCACAACATCAACGATTGGTATGACGCATTACCCATCGTCCTACTCAAGATAAAAACGGCATGGAAAGAAGATCTGTTCGCCACTGCAGCAGAAATTGTGTACGAAGAAACCATTCGCATACCAGGCGAATTTCTGAAAGACCAGCCAAATAAAGAAGTCAGAATCTGTACTAAGATAAGAATGTCTTTCGGGTTTGGACCGTGTCATTGTTCTAACCAAAATTGCCAACGTTTTGCCCACTTTCGTGAGGGGTTTATCAGGGCGTGAGATAAATAAAAAAACTCAAACAAGTTAGGTAATCAACTTGCAAACTAAGTCAGATTCTAAACTCTGAAATGGTAAGAAAGAAAACGATAACTTGAAAAAGCAAACGAAAAGACAAAGGCAACGCTACTGTCGTTTTGAACCAAATTGATTATGTTGCAAAAATGCATTCTATTTTGTCTGAGAAAACTTACGCTCACTCACAATCCCACTTCAAGAATTGAACGTGAGGTCAACCAAAACATCGAATTTTCCAATCTACGTCCTGAAACGTCGACTTACTCCTTTGCATTCTAAACCACCTCGTCTATACAATGGTTATATGGAGCGAGATATTCATAGAGTTATTATTCGTCGTCTACATCCACGTACTCGATTACCTAAGAACATTTTTACTCCCGAATCCAATCCGAAATTGGCCTTTTTACTCTACATTCACAAGATTACAGAACAAATAGAAACACTTTTTCGTAAGAATTGTAATAAACCCATATTCAACTCGACAGGCAAAGTCACTCAGATTCTTCCAAAGACAAATTTCTTACACTTTCATCTTAAGGTGTATACCAAATTCCTTGTTCATGTGACTTAGTCTACATTGGTGAAACCGGTCGTTCCGTCACTACACGCATTTCAGAAATATATAAGGAAAAGCCATATGTCCAAGTCTGCGGTTGCTGAACATCATTTTACTACAGGTCACAAGATAGATTTAGATAACGTTTCGGTGATTACAAAACGTTGGCAACTTCGGTTACAACAATGACACGATTCAAACCCAGAAAACATTTTTGCCTTAGTATAGACTCCGGCCGTGAAAACAGTTAGTATCTGGTTTGGTTCACAAGTTTAATACCTAACTTTGTGGTTTTTTGTTAGATTGTCGTATGATTCTTTGAGTTTACCAATTTCTTTCTTTTGCAGCTCCTAAAACAGCAATTTGTTTTGTTTTAGTATTCAACATAGCAACGAGTTATGCGTAAAGCGCTCTTATATCTAAAATTAAACATACTACATATATACATGTACTATATGTAGAAGTAGAGGTGTTTCATTATGTAGTGAACTGTGACCTTAAGTCGAAAATTAAACGTTAGTCTATTTAAAAGTCATACGCGTCAATAAAAACCTTCAATATAATTATATTAAATAAAGTAAGTTTACATACAACATACATTTAGATTCGATATAAAATAGTAGTGTTAATAGTAAATACAGACAAAAGCAAAGATAAGTTAGAAGAAATGTACTTGTAAATGTTTTTAAAACAACATTTTGACATAAACCGATTACAGCGCCATAGTTCACAAGATTTTGAAAGACCTATACTACGTATAATTACATAACTATAGCAATATGTTTACTTATCAATATAATTACAATTATGCTAATATAATTATTTCAAATTATTGAATATTATTAAACACATCTTAATAAACAATAACAAATATTGTTTGTTCTTATAGACATCGATGCCAATCTATTCGTATTAACTCTCAATATGATCATATAAAACGGCGTCTATTATACATGTTATTTTTTTATACAGAATATGTTGCACCTATATCTTGTTCAAACATTTGAAAGTTGGTACTGTAATTGTTAATCAATTATAATAAAATAAAGTCAAAAAAAATGTAAACAATTTATTTTAGAACATCCCAAGATAAAATTATTTATAACACAAGGAGGATTACAATCTATGGACGAAGCCTTATACGATCACGTGCCAATGCTGGTGATGCCAGTTTTTGGCGATCAACGTTTTAACGCTTACAGAATGGTTTCTAAAGGATGCGCTGTGATGATAGATTACCAAACGATGACTAAAGACGATTTCAAAAAAGCAATTTTAGAAGTAATCAACAATCCCAAGTGAGTACCTAACAGAAGAAGAACAAATAATATAACTAATTTGTTTTAGGTACAAAAACAGAATAATCGAACTGACAAAACTGGTTCAAGACCAGCCGATGAGTGGAATAGAGAAAGCAATCTGGTGGATAGAATATGTAATAAGGCATAATGGAACTGCGCATTTAAGAAGTCCGTATTTGGATATGCCTGCGTATCAGTTTTTTTATTTGGACATGATTGCAGTGTTTGGCTTAGCGATTTTGGTTTTGATTAGTATTTTTATTTTAGTATTAAAAGGATTGGTAAAAATATTGTCAAAACTGATCTATAAAAAAACTAAATTAAAAACTAAGTAATATATATTCATTAGCAAATGTACAATCAAAACCAAAAAATATTTGTTTAGTTGTCTTTTTTTTCATTACCTAAATAAGACGCGATTTTTTATGTATTTATCAGTTCTTCTTCTTCTTTTTCATCTTCATTAAGATTGGGTCTTGTTTCTCTTCTAAATCTCGTTCAGCTTGTGGAGAAGCAGATGTCCAGCTTTTGCACCATTTTTTGAGAGGTCTTTTTAAATTTGGTTTTTCATCAATTGTTTATCGATCTTCTATCATTCTATCGACGTGGTTTCTTCAATCTTGTAAGGCGCACTATCTTGAATTTTAATGTCTTTTCTTATAATTTTGGTTCTTATTTGGTTTCTCACGCTTACTACTTTAATAGCTCTCAATGGCTTTACATTAACCGCCCTTATCATGTTATTTGCTTCTGTTTTATCCACTCAATTTGTTTACATTTTATACGTGGGCTTGTCAACCACGAGATGGCGTCAGCCACAATACTTTTATATGTTATTAGAACGAAACATAAATATAAGCTATAGAAATATATCAGTATAATTGTAGGAATACATTAGAGAGTATTTCCCAGTGCTGACGATCCCCAAAATGGTGAAACGGCCGTACACTGATTCTCCCTGGTGGTAATTTTTGCAATTTTGCTGAGGTACTGAGGTTTTACTATATTTGTTGGTGGATTGCAATCGTGTATTATTCGATACGTTTTTCGAATTTTCGCGGTTAGCAAATCCAACTACCAACATGCTACGATCTCTATAGCACCAATTTGTTTACATTTTATAGGTGGGCTCGTTAACAACGAGATGGCGTCAGCCACAATACTTTTATATGTAAATACTAACACTACCGAAGCTTATATACTAAAAGCATGACTAATGAACCAAGCAAGCGTACAAAAAGCACTTAAGCACAACAAAAATTAACCAACGAAGACACTAGTGAAATTTAAGTTTTTTAAAGCGTTCAATTAGTTTCCACACGTTGCCTGTTTCTACACTAGGTTGGCTTGTTGTTTGTTACGTAAATTTATTTGTAATTTAAGTCAGGCGGCTAATTTAATATTCCGGAGAAAGACTCGCAGATGGTCTTTGGCGTACTAATTATGATAACATTAAGAGCGTCAAAACGGCTAAATATTAATTACAAATATCGTTTACAAGTGTCGAATAATGAAGGTAAGAAATTGCAAAACACAATAAATTATAACAACAAATATATTTACTTTTTAAAACTACACAGATACGAGTAATTGAGAATTCGTCAATAAATATCACAGATAAGAAACTTAAAAGGTAAACGCAGAATAAACACTGAAATTGATGTGAATCCACTGATTGAATCAAAACCAGAAGCACTTGTGATAGATAAATACAAATAAAAAACAAATAAATCTGCATATATCAGTCATGATAACACTTATATCTAAGTCGTTCGACAACTATACAACTTAATAAATAGTAAAGGAATTGTACTCTACGATTGTCTAGACGTGCTACTAGCTAATGGCATACACACTTGATAAACCCGAACTCATCAAGCTTTCAAATGATTGTCACTCATAATATTGCAAGTGTGTCCTGAAGTATAATCGTCCATTACCCAAATACTTCGACTTGACCCCAAGTTGCGCCTCACAATTGGTGTAAGTAACCAATGTCTACAATCGTACGTGTTCCAAATTATCGATTCGATGTACCCAAATCGCTATAATAATTACAGGAAAATTAAATCATGTCACAAAAATAAAAGTTAATTTTTACCCCAATAAAACCCTTTCATTCACTCATTAATAACGTAGATGAAGGCAAATATTTAAAAATAAAGGTCTCACTACAGTCCTTCGTAAATCGAGCGGAAATGCATTTTTTTATTAATATGCATATGTTCCGTTCTTTTTGTATTTTTTTGATTCTACTGGTTTTAACCGTGCTGTCTTAATTGCAATGATGATGTCTAATAAAGGAACGTTTTTTGATGTTACGGAAAAATTAAGTTCTTTCTCCAATAGGTCGGTCTCTGTAGATGACAGTGGGTGCGATGAGATGTTGACGATATTTTTTCTTAGTTTTTCTTTAGATGTCGGTAGTTTTCTATTAGTTTCAGGTTAGTTTTGTCTATTTTTTATTGTGTGTTTGTTGATGTAGTTGCCGTATGTTTTTGCAAATCGCGTCAATTTTTTGGAATATGGGTGCGTGATTTTGTTTCAGTGTGAATGCTTTAATTTTCTTAGATCTTGTTCTCTGCCAGCAAACACTATGAGATGGCTCTGCCATCAAACACTTTTGAATGGTAACTTCGTCAACCTTAAATATAAGCTATAAGGGGCGTCAACGCAATTGTGGGAACTACATTAGGGTGTATCTCCTACTGCTGATGAGTCCCAAATAAGCGAAACGGCCGTCTAGTAGTTCACTCTAGTGGCGTTTGCACAATTGCATTGACATTGCTTACCCCCAATGTCCTTTTACGTTGTGGTTTTATCCCTATAAATTATTCAAAGCATATTTTAAATTTCGCGGGTGTTAAACTAATTTCAACGTGTCACCACCGTTTATAGCTATTTACAGTTAATAATTTAAGAAATTACACAAAAATTTTGAGCTTTGCAAACTTACTCCACTAGCTGCTGAAGCGTCGATAGGTATACAAGCGGATTCTGCCTTGAGGGCAGTACAGTCGTTATACGCACCCTAAAATAAGCACTAATAAACAAATTTTACTAAATCAATTACTAGTTTGCGAAATTTATTATTGTACTAAATTAATCGATCATCTTACCATTTAATAGCGTATTTTGTATCAAAGCGCATGACCTTAGCGCAAGCGTTAATTACATCCTCTAATTCTAGTTCTCCACGGGTTTTAGTCTACTCAATCAAAAGTTAGAACCTGTGAATATTTTTATTTTGTTTTTTTATTGTTAAAAAGGCGTTTACTTGCCTCAGCAGGTTCAAGTGGCCTTCTACCGGTCGGTTGTGTAAGGTGGTGACATTCATATATTTTGAGAAAAACTACGTTGCAAATCCGCTCAATGTTTGTGAAGAACAGCTAAATGTCCGCAAAATTTTTGCAACTCTACCTCCTTTTGACGAATGGTCGACGTCAGGAAAGCATTAATCACACTTCAGGCTTTGACATTGGACATCATGATTGCCACAAATTCTTTCCTGCATACATTATTTTTGCCTGCCAGTACTACTCTTTCAACCTGCCAGTGTTGGCACCAAAAACCCGTGTGATTGACATTGATTAATTGACGGTACTTTAAGTTGCAGAATTTTTTTGTTGTCCGTGTCTGCAAGTCAGGTATAAGCTCTATCGTCTAGGCCGCTTTTGAGTAATTTTCCCATCTGGTCTGCCACATTCTTAGTGTTAATTTCTTTCTATTGGCTTTGTCTATGCCGTTTCTTGCGTTGTTTTGTTCCTTGGCTAAGAATATCGATGTCCCAGCAAGAACCCTGGCAGCTTCCAAAAAGACCGTTCTATAGGCAACCATAATTCTGAGTGCTAGTTTCTGCTGTATTTTTTTGACTAACATTCTATTCCTGCCGATAGTGAATACAGATTGCTACACAGGAACAGCATACATGATAGTGTTAAGCACCGTGGTCAGCATTATCTTCCTCGCGAGTTGAGTTTTTCAGTGTGGTGTAACTGATAAGTGAGTATCTAGTGTTACCCTAAGATACTTCATATTGTCTTTTGTCGTGACCGGAACTAAGTCGTGCATAAACGTAATTGATCTAAGACTCCTCCTTTCTTTGAGCGCAATAGTCTCTGTTTTTTCGGTCACGTGAAGTTTATTTGTCCGCATCAAGTTGTCGACTATTACAGTCGCCCGGTTCATAGCGTCCTCTAAGGCCTCAAGCGTCCCTGACCAAATATCACGAGGTCGTCCGCGTACGCTGTTAGTTCAATTGCTGCAGGTAGCCGGATGTAGAGAATGTCATCATAGAAAATATTTCAAGGGGTAGGTCCTTAGGTAGACCCTTGTGGAACACCGCAGGTGACTTTATAGTGCAAACTTTAGTTAAATCTATCCACATATATTACGCTTTTGTTAGTTAAGTAACTGGCGATGACGTTGACTAGATGAGCGTCCAACCCTCTAGATACCATCATCTCGAGAATCCTAGACCACGCAGCCGAGTTAAATGCGTTTTAACTATCAAAGGAAACCAGCGCCCCTTTCTTCCTAGTTCGCCAAGTTTCTGTTTTTGCCTCTTTTGACAACTTAGTGAGCTTCATCAAGGCATCCGTTGTCTATTTTCCTTTTCTAAAACCAAATTGGACTAGTGACAAATCCCCTTTTATGCCTAAATTTTGTAGTAGTCTATCTAGAACGAGTCTTTCGTAGACTTTTGCAATGCTATTTATGAAGCAGATAAGGCAAAAAGATTTAGCTGAGGTGTTTCTTTTGCCGATTTTTGGGATCAGGGCGAATGTGGTTTCCATTTATCTGGGAAGTTGCCTCTGGCATATTCGTAGCTGTATAAATTGAAGAGATCATTTTGGAAGCTGCTTGCTAGAAGTTTAATGCATTCTTAGGGATACCATCGGATCCAGGAGCTTTTTTATTTCTTGACCTAACGTCTCGATAAAGACTGTATTGTTAATTTTATTCATGTTCCACCTAGAATGGATGACTTGTTGCCTACAACCGCATTTTTATTTCCCATATCAATCACAAATGAAATGTAATTACGATCACTGATCATTTAGCACATCCCATTTCAGAACTTCTGAAGCCTGAATGTCTCTAGAACACAGGGTAAGGTCAATGTGCGAGCTTTTTCCAGTGCACTCTTTTTGCTGTTATGGCACGTACGGTTATCACCCCACTTCACCATCTTTGCGTTGAAGTCTCCCACTACTGTTGTATGGCATCCTAGAGTTCTCCTTGCATTAAAAATGTTATCAACATTAGATTGAAAATCGATGGCGCTAATGTTCGGCGAGATGTAACAGTTGCAGATACTTAAGTTATTAATTTGCAGGACAGCGTTCGACTTAAACGCTGTACATTTGGCACCTAGCCTATCGTATAGATCGCCGTTTTCTGTTCATTATCCATTATCAAATTAGCTTTCGTAGCCATGATGATGTTAGACTTATTTATTAAAACCTCGTCCGCTTTATATTTTTCGGCAATGACCGTGACCAGAGCCTGAGCCGCTGTCTTGTGCCCTAAATTAATTTGCAGTATCTTAATTGCTTGCGAAATATGAATGTTGTTTGTGTAAGGATCCATTATCTTAAGTAGCTTGGCTGTTGATGATCTGATTTTCTCTCTATGCCGTTTGTATTTGGGCCATTGTTCACGATGAGTGATCTGGACAGTTGCATACTGCGCAATGTTTTGTTTCAGGGCACGTCGCTTTAGTGTGATCAATCTTGTCGCAGTTTAGGCAGAACTTGCTTCTATCTATGCCGTCGCAGGCTCTAGTGTGATGGCCGGTTTCCCAGCATCTTCCATTTTTAACTGCCTCAACCCTTTCCAGAATCGTGCAAGAATTGAGACCCACTGTTAGGTTCTTTATTCTTAGCATAAGGACACTCGTTTCAGCAGGTGCAGTAACAGTAATAGACTGTGTTACAAGCTTATAGGTCTTACGAACTTTGCACGGCCAACTCACACAGTCGGAGATAGGGGAGGTTCAAATAAATAAGAGTTAAAGAGCGCCAAATGTTTTATAAGTAAAGCTTCTATTTCGATCAAGACAGAAGGTTCAAGCCTGTAACGAATTCCAGGTTCGTAATTCTTGTTGCACTGGTGTTCGTGTAACCAACCAAAAAGAAAGATGTGTTATCATGAAGAAAAGATAAGACAGGTATAACAACTTTAATTTAATAACGTAGATTATTAACAACGAATCTATCTAATTCTCAATCCATAAATGCCAGAAGTATTGGCAACACACAATACATAAGTTTAAACAAAGTGAATATCAAAGAAAATTACATAATCAATATCGTTTGTACACAGCATGCAATAAACACATAATAATTAGTGAGACTATCTCAATGGTATTGAAACAATTATTGTAATTACGAAAGTTCACATAAGCAAAAATTCCGTGAGTGACAAAATAATTAAATAAATTTACCCACAATCTAGTACGTATTTGTTCGAAGAAAACGTTTTCCTCGTTGAGTGAGCCTGGAATAAATTTGAATGGCAAATCGTGTCAACACAATAACTCACAAAAGCAAGATCTTACTGCTAAAAGAAAGTACACATAACATAACCCGATTATCGAATGCTGCTGTAAAAATTCAATGAAAGTTAGTTTCGCAGGTGTTTGCCGCAGGAGTAGAATCTCAAAGAAAAGTTCTTGTCTTCAGTTTTTAGTTTTAAACATAGGCCTTACACAGCTATACTCGTCTCATGAAGGTATTTATCGATATTAATCCTTCATTGTTCTTTATTGAATAGAAACATGTGGCCAAAGCGTTGCGGGACGGCTATCAAATTAAGAAAGAAATTACCACAGAATCTTAACAAAACGGATGTAAATAGCTTACACTGTGACAAATAAATTACTTTAAATACGTAATGAATTTATAATTTTATTTCTATTACAGCTGATGTTCTTAGAAACTTTCAGTTTTTAAACGAAACAGACCATTTTATGTAGTTGTCAGCTTTACGTCTTGACCGCAAATGACAGTAACAAGAAAGATCGGCAGAGGGCGTCAAAACCAGAATTTAATTTTAATTTAATATACAGGGTATTACGTTATGCTAATTCCCCCCCAAGATAAAAACGTGGAGCGGGGATAACAAAACGAAAGCTAAAATGAAGACAGAAATTTAGGCATATGCCAAGGATAGAACCCTAAAATTCAAGACCAACCCAATTCCAAGATACCCAACCCCGTGTAATCTCATCAGATTACCACAAATACAGAAGAGACAGAGGTTTTCTAGAATCTCAAGAATACCGCCAATTAAAACTGTAACAGAAGCGCACGAAGCGAATGGTATCTCCAAAAAACCAAGAGTAATTTGATCCAAAAGAAAAGAAGAATACCAACACGGTTTAATAATTTCCGAAGCGCATAAAACGATATCAAAAAGTAAGGTACAAACAATCAGTGACTCAATACTGGAGCTGGCGATGCCGATCGGTGCCACGCTGTTAGGATACGCAGACGACCTACCGGTAGTAATCGAGGGTAACACCACAGATCTGGTAAGGAAGACAGGAGAGGGAATTTATAAAGTGCAGATCTAGTTGGAGGATCACGATCTGTGTAGTAACCCTGGTCGAACATAGACGAATGAAGAATTTTTCAATAAGAGTGGGAGTTTAGAACATCAAAAATGGGAAGGTCTTGAGGTACTTCCACGTGTGGATCGGAGAGAACGGTTCAATGACTGAGTACGAAAGACGTGTATGCGAAAAAATCCGTGAAGAGTTTGGTTTGACTCATGCCCAGCGTGGGAGGACCAAGCTCCAATCGGAGAATGTATGTAGGAGTGGTAGGCTCCGTTATCCTGTATGGGGTTTATATTTGGGATTCAAACTGGGGTCAAAGCATCACCTTGATATGTTAGAGAAGAAACGATTTTGGTGGTGGTCGGGATACCACCGCCTATTAGGGAAAGTATAAAAATGAGAGTGAGAAATTTTGAACATCATTCATCTGAGGACAAGATGATGGAGGAGTGGCAAGAAAGATGGGATAGCACAAGCGTTGTCAAGTGGACCCACGGGCTAATTAGAAAATTGGGGGGCGACGGGGTTGAAATACTACGTCCAATTTCTAACGGGTCACTGGAATTTTGGTGCTTTTCTCACAATAATAGGAAAGGGAGAAAGAGAAGTGTGTGTATTGCGACGCGAGAGTGGATAATGCAACCCACGTCTTAGAGTGCCCAAGGTGGCAGGGCGTTTTCAATAAGATGGAAATAGAATTGAGAGAAAGATTGAGGGCAGATAGCTTTGGGAAGTCGGTAACAGAAAAGAAATTGGAAAAATCGACCGGATTTCGGAAATTATGAAAAAGAAAGTAGAAGAGGAAAATAGAGAAAAGCCTTTCTCACCTAAAGTAATACCCGAAAGGGTCTACTGGTAAGTAGTAAAGGCAAGAGCGGAAGGAGGTGATTTTAGTGAGTATGCCCGTTTTTTTGAAAGACTCTTACACTACTCCGGTGCCAATAAAAGGTTTCTACCTCCTGTAAAATAAAAGGAAATGCTTAGACGCTATCCCCCACCTCGATACACATTTCTACCCCTCTAGCTGGCCCTCCGAGAGCTGGTAACGAGATGCTGAACTGGCCAGCGAAGATTGTCCAGAAGGAAAGAGTTACAAAAGAGGATCCACTCCAAGTGAAGCATTGAACTGCCGATTTCTTACCAAGAGACTGGGCCGTAAAACTCACGGTAAAATGAGGAAGAGGGCTATAACGCTATGATTTTCTCTTATTTAAACTGAGTTCCAGTCAAGTCCAAGCTGGGATCCAACCAATTCTTAGCAGAGTTCAAGCCAAATCCTTTCCGAATGTAAGTCGAGACTATATTGAACTCTAAAGTCAAATTTTAACAAAATCAAGCCAGGACTAAATCGAATCCAATATGAGTCAAAGCCAAGTTTAAGTCAAGCTATAAACTAAGTCCAAGCCTAGTACAATCGAGCCTAGTTCAAATTGACTGACCACCGACTCCAAGCCAAGTCTATGCCGAGTATAAACCAATAAATCCAAGTCAAGTCCGATGTATCTGCGTACTGAATTTCTTGACTCTCCTAATTAGAATCACCAGACTTTGATTAGTCAGATCACCTCGTAGAGTGTCTGATAAAGAAAATATGAATTTTTTTCTTGGTTTTCTTCCAGTCTCTATTTGATCAGTACATGCATAAGATTAAGTTTCTGTAGTTCTCAGTACTCTGTTTGATTCTTAATCCTGAAGAGTGTAGTTAGTGTTATATAGTTCAATTCCTTAAGACAAAAATATAAAGAAAGTTCAAATGTAAGCGAGAAAAATAGAAGAGTTAGAAAACTGCAAAATTTCGGGATGCCGTATCAAAACCATCTAAGCCCAATAGTTGCTGGCAAAGAGTTTATACAATCAAAAAGTTTAAAAACTAGAACAGATTTAAACTGCAAAACTGCTCTCGCTGAGCAGAATTCAACCCTGCAAACTCTCGAAATACCTAATAGGATACCCAGTTGTCAAAAATTTGTGTTCATAGAATTTTCTGTAATTGCTTAATGAAGGTATCGCAGAAAAATAGCCATTATCATACTAGCCGGAGCCGTACAAACCGCACGCGCCGAGAGATATTTAAATATAAGCATTGCGACAAAAGCAGTTCCAAGTACGTGCATGCTACCATTCAAATGAATCGTGCTGTTTGTTCGGCTCCGGCTAGTGTGTATGTTCCAAAAAACGATTAAAATTATCCTAAATCAACAACAGAGCAAAGGAAGCTACTACAACGGACAGCAGAGTCCCTTACCTCTACGGTTTTCTGCAAATATTAAAGCAAGTTTTAGCACTTGGTCCTCGCATCCCAGGTTTCCGTTAGGGGCGGTATCATGTACCCCCCACCGCGGGTTTTACACCCGTCTTCTAGTATGAAGTCGGCATTTCAGTGCCTAACTCGAAGTGGCTCCTCCTTTCTAACTCTTTATTTCTGGACGATCTTCGCTGGCCAGTTCAGCACCTCAATACCAGCTTTTGCGCGCCCGATCATGTAGGGCAGCAATGTGTAATCAAAGCGAGGATAGAGTGTCTAAGCACCCCACCCTCTTTTTGGGACTAAAATCGCACGACGGAACAAGTAAATGTCCCACCAGTTGATAGAGCACTAAACAGTAGGTGAGACTATCTCCCTCGAATACTCGTGTTGCCACCGGGCCACGTTTGACAAGTCACCGTCACAGTCCTTGCAATGTTTGAATAGCCCTCGCCTTTTCCACATAAATGCATCAGCATACTGGCAATACTTAAAATCTCCGTTCTACGGTTCTAAGACGCAAACCAATTCACATAGACCCTGGGCGTATTGGACCGCGTACGGCTACCATAAGACGCTTCATCTGACGGAGGGACAAGGCTCCTGTCATGCTTTTGTGTAATAGGACTTGGTTTTTTCTTTCCCTTCAGAACTAGGTCCCGATTTAGACGTAAGCATCAAAAGAATTCCAGAGAAAGTAAAAGAATATAGAAAAGGTAGAAGTTTAGACAAGCGTCCAAGACTAAGTAGCCCTAAAATCCCTTTAAACCCCAACCCTTAAATACAAAACCACCCTGAATACAAAACCCAGGAAACCCCTCAGAAAAAGGACAAGGTACTATAGGAAGATGGAAAAAGAATGGTACCTCAAACCCACGAGACTAGATAATTACCCCAGGAACCCTATCACAACCTAAAGTTTTCTCGTTGAAGTGCCGGACGATTGTGTGGCGTCCAAGTCTTAACCACACTTCAACGCGACAAGATGTAAAAGCGCGTCGTTGGGCCTCCCAACGTTAGTCCACACAAGCGCACATCACTGCAACCAGTACTCGCTTGACCACAATAGTCTTCCTCCCACTCAGGAAAGAATCTGTTCCACGACCAGAAGGAACAAGACCCAGGAAAAATCCTTCCCACCCTGAAAGTAGATAAAAGAAAAAGAAAAGAAACATCCCAAAAGTTTGCCGTCAAATTGCTCGACTGTAGCCGGAAGCGGTGCCTGCTGTACAACCATAACATCTTATGCGCTGGTTAAGAAGAATTGGTCACCTCCGCAAAGCTCCATCAAGTTCGCCGTTACGACCCCCGAAAGGTATTATCGACAAACAGATTGAAAGAAGAGAAAGAAAGTTAGGAACACGGAAGAAAAAAAGAAAGTACAGATGTTGTTGTACGGCTCGACTGCCCAACCAACCGCCCAAAGTAGGTAAAATTTGTGATATCCAAAATTTTTAACAGTAGAACAAAACAAAAAGAAAACGTGTTTTAAACATTCCAAAAGCCGACCAGCGGGATAGAATATCCCTATCTAGCTGGTCTCAGTTTACCAATTCTAAACTTATTAGCTTGGCTTTTGCTTATTTTCCTGGCAAAGACTTGTTTGACTTCATCTGGTGTCGTGACTTCGTCAAGATTATGAATATGTACTGTTCGGCCAGTTCCTTTTAAAGTGCACACTGCCACAGAGATTTCGCGTTCATTTTGGATTGAATTCTTTCCAGAACTTCTTGTTTATCCGAAGCAATAAGTAAATGACCATTTTTAGTCTTCCTTCTAGCTTTTAGAAGGGTGGCTACCGTTGCTGGTCCCAGTGCCGTCTTAACCCCTCTAAGAAAGTCAGCATATATTTTATCTTCATTTTTGATGACCAGCGTCTCTATGCGCTTTGTGTTGGTCAGTGTCGTGTCTTTTGCATTTTTTCTTGGTGAAGGTGTGCCACGATATGTAATGTAACATTAGAGCCCCTGAAGACAAATTTCTATCACTTATCACCGGAAACTTTAAATGTTTTACGTTTGCGACCTGTGCTCTATCTCTAATCTTAGCAGCTTCAGCCCAGGACTGGTTGGAGTCGTCGGTCAAGCCAACAATGAATGTGAGTTTTACTGTCTCAATCTGGTCTTTTCCATTCTCATCTTCAATAATGTCTACACTTTTGGCCATTATTATGTTTCTGGGTGCCAATGACCTCTCTCTAATCATTTCCACTACGTTAGATGGTGGGGTCTCTTCTCCACCGTTAATAACAACAACTGAGTTGTTAAAATTGGCGCTGTCTTCGTTGACTGCCTGGAAAATCTCAGCAGGCCGTTCCTCACCACAGCTACTTGAGGTCCTTTTGTATACAAGGACGATCTACAACATAAGAGTCGCGAGGATTGCATACGTAAAATGATCATTGCTGCTTTTCTTGAGAGTTTACACAAAAGCACAAAAACATACATTCATTTCAGAATGTGTTTATTGGTATATAATACACAATTAGTGCCTCTTATTAGTGCAAATTCCTTAAAATAATAAAGTTTATAAATGGAGACTTCAACGCCAGCGTAGTTCACATGCCTGCTGTTGAGAATACAATCTGAACTGTTACAATTTTAGCTATCAGCTTTACAAATAAATATGTATCAAATATCTCAATTTAAAAGACTAATTTTATAACAATTTGGTATAAAAAACGTTATCGTCTAAAAAATCTCAAAATCAATCAATCTAAAAATCTCGAAATAACCTATAACGACAGGACGCTGCTAACCTGGGAATCATTCCGCGACATCAGGTGTCGAGTACAGCTTGATTCGACTGACAATAAAACTCTAGAACCTTTCAACATTGCAAAGATGAATACTTATAAATACCATAGTCAAATAAATTGCCCAGACGGGTCCCAAAGTTGGTGTGTCTTCCTAGAGAAAGAGATATGCAGTGAAACAAACGGGTTCTGCTCTGAGGGCAGTACAGTCGTTATACGCACCCTAAAATAAGCACTAATGTCTAAAAAAAATTTAGTAAAGCAATTACCGGTTTGCGAAATTTATTATTGTACTAAATTAATCAATCATCTCACCATTCAATAGCGTATTTTGTATCAAAGCGCATGACCTTAGCGCAAGCGTTAATTACGTCCTGTAATTCTAGTTCTTTACGGGTTTTCGTCGGCTCAATCAAAAGTTGGAGCCTGTGAATTTTTTTTCTTTGTTTTTTTTTAGTTTTTAAAAGAGCGTTGTTTTGCCACAGCAGGCTCAAATGACCCTCTATCTGTCAGTTGTGTAAGGTGGTAAACTATTCAGCTTTCTTTACCGTTACGCAACTTCGAAAATATAATAGAATCCGATGTAAAAGTAGAGGAACTTCCAATGACATCCACATGTTTTAAGAAAAACTACGCTGCAAATCCGCTCAATGTTTGTGAAGAAGAGCTAAAAGTGAGCTAATGTCCGCACAGCATTAATTTCACTTCAGGCTTTGACACTGGACACCATGATTGCTACCAATTCTTTCTTGTATAGATTATATTTGCCTGTCAGTGCCGCTCGTTTAACCTGCTAGTGTTGGCACCAAAAAAACCGTGTGATTGGCATCGTCTAATTCCTTACCAAGCAAGAAGCAAGACGGGTCTTTCTTTTTCAGAATGCCTGCAAGAAATGCTCCAAAGCAGCCGTGTGAACACCTGCGTACTATAGTATTTTAAGTTGACAATTTTTTTGTTGTCCATGTTGTTACATGCCAAAGTTAAACAATGTCACTGCCTGAAATGAGGTAACATAAACGGTGTTGTGCCACTAGCTCAATGGAGAAGGGGTGGGTTGTATTTAAAAGTTTTGTGATTGAATTGGATTAACTTGACGGAAACACAAAATCGAAAAGTAATAATGTCGAAATCAAAGGGCGCCAGGAAGGAGTAAAGCTTAATGGACCTCTGGCCCTTGCCAACCACAAGTCCGCTTCTGGAGGATACACCCTAAACGGACTTACCTTGATAGAGTGTATCTCACTAAAATCTATAATAAACTAATAAAGTTACACACGCGGAGACCGACGGAATTAAAAGCTCTTTACATTTAACAATTTAACATTTATTTGAACACAAAAAAAACAAAATGAATAAAATAATAAAATAATGGAATTGAAATTATCAAACTTAATTACACAAAACAGTAACAAAAGGTACGTGAATGAACGTTTGATCAAAACAAATTTAAAGTTATTGGGATAAATACACAAACAAAATAATAAAATACAAAATACAGAATTTAAAGAAATAAAACAGCACAAATTAATCAATCTTAAAACATCTAAAATCACGGCCGTGTGCGCGTCGAAATAACTCAAATATAAAATGAAATAAACTTATAAAACTAATATATAAATATAAAATTTGAATCGATAGTTCGGTCCCGTTTAATAAATTTTTAACTCGGGATTATAACACAGTTCCGCCAAATACGGACATTAATTAGTTACATTAACGTTAACTTCGAGACACTTGTAATACTTTTTCTTAAAATTCAAAGCTTTTAACACTTAATCGCGTAAACAAAAATTTCACATATCAATAGATGGTGCAAAATAAATACCTTGAATTATTTGTAGTCGGGCTTTTAGTTAGCGTAGGCCAGCAGACGTCCGGAACCTCGATAGGGTACCAAATCCAGATGAATAATTTACCAACGGAAGATTTATTATTGATCCGCCCCCAAGGCGAAAGATATGAGATTGCGAAACAAACTCACGCACAAGTTCACTTAACGATACATGCGATATTAATTAGGAAAAACAGTGATCTCAATGAACCGTAATTACGAAAAGGAAAGTTTTATTTTCCACTTAAAAAAAATCACTGAACCATTTTCATTTACTTCCGCGGTAACTGCTAGAAAAGGTGAATTATCACCCGCGATAACTACATTCTGACGACTGTCAACCAACTAACTTCGGACTCTCTTCATTTACCAAAATCACATCTATATATCAACTTTTTTTCGACTACCCTTTCCACAAAGGCTGTGTTCGAAACTTCAAGAACGAAAATACTCCCATTAAGAAGTGTGATAAAGAGGTAATCAGTCCCCATTACGTCATATTCATAGCATTTGGACACGGCATTTGACTTATACGTAAAAATGTCAAATTGACAAAATATTATATTACAAGAATTTAAACTGCCTAATAAATTAAGATAATGACTTAATTTTTCCACGTAATCTAAACGATTGACACAAAGAATTCAAAGTACGACTGTACTGAGAATGCACTTGAACAAAGAACTTTTGAACCAACTTAAAATAAACAAACGACGAAAATATTTTTAATTACGATTATAACTCAGAAAGGAAACATAAATTACAACTGGAATTCTCAACAAACCAAGTGAAATACTCAATAAACAAAATCGTGAAATCAGATGGTTCACGGCGTAACAAAATACAAAACTTAATCAGCAATTTAAATTGTAACTTTGAATTTAAAATCGTAAAATAACTTATTAAACTCAATTTAAAATCCTATTAGAACAACTTCAAAATACATTAAATGAAAATCGTCAATCCAAGTACTGTGTCTATTACCAAAAATTACTCAAACAATCAATCGAAGAAACCCAAAAAAAACAAAAACGAAGATTCAGCCAGCAGAATCGATTTACGGGGTCTGACATAAAAGATAGCTGCTGCAATCCCCAAACGCAGGTTACAATGTCTGCAAGTCTAGGTCGCTTTTGTTTATCTGGTCTGCCACAATCATCGTGTTAATTCCTTTCTATCGGTTTTGCTCATGCCGTTTCTCGCGTTGCTCCGTTCCTCAGATAAAATGTCGATTGGCGGGGTTTCATCAAGAACCCTGGCAGCTTTCAGGGAGTACGTTCTATAGGCAACCATAATTCTGAGGGCTAGTCTCCTCTGTATTTTTTTGACTAACATTTTAGATAGGGCAAAAAGATATAGCTGAAATATCCTCTTTATCGAGTTTATAATTAGGGCGAGTGTGGTCTGTTTCTATTTATCTGAGAAGTTGCTTCTGGGATATTCGTAGTTGTAAAAATTGAAGAGATCATCTTGGAAGTTGTTTGCCAGAAATTTAAGACATTTTATAGGAATACCATCGATTCCAGGAATTTTTTTATTCCCTGACCTATTAAGTGCAAGTTCCAACTTTTTTTTCGTGAACGGGCAAACGTTAAAGGGGTTTCTCGGAACTAAAGTACTATAAGCTGGAAAGAGGTGTTGCATCATTGGCTTGTATTAAGTATACTCAGTTCATCTGCTGCAGTTCACTGCAGGATCTTTTTGGTCTTAAGGCACATACGGTTAGCTCCCTACTCCACAGTCTTTGCGTTGAAGTCTTCCACTACTGTCGTATGACATCCTAGAGTTCTTCTTGCATTAAAAATGTTATCAACATTGGATTGAAAATCGCTGGCAAGATGTGACAATTGCAGATACTTAAGTTATTAATTTGCAGGACAGCGTGCGACTTAAACGCTGTACATTTGGCACCTAGTCTATCGTATGATATAAATCGCCGTTTTCTGTTCATTATTCATCATCAAGTTAGCTTTCGTAGCCATGATGATGTTAGACTCATTTTTTAAAACCGCGTCCGCCTTATATTTTTTGGCAACGACCGTGACCAGAGCCTGAGCCGCTCTCTTGTCCCCTAAATTAATTTGCAGTCTCCGAATTGTCTGCGAAATAGGAATGTTGTTTGTGTGAGGATCCATTATCTAAGTTACCTTGGCTGTTGATGATCTGATTTTCTCCATGTGCCGTTTGTATTTGGGCTATTGTTTACGATGACACCGCGCAATGTTTTGTTTTAGAGCACGTCGCCTTAGTGTGATCAATCTTGTCGCAGTCTAAGCAGAGCTTGCTTCTATCTATGCCGTCGCAGACTCTAGTTTGATGACCGGTTTCCCAGCATCTTCCGTTCATAACAGCCTCAACCCTTTCCAGAATCGTGCAAGAATTGAGACCCACTGTTAGTTTCTTCATTCTAAGCATAAGGACAGTCGTTTCACAGGTGCAGTAACAGTAATAGATTGGGTGCCTTATCTAACTGGTCTCAGTTTGCCAATACTTGTCCGACTTCATCTGCTGTCATCACTTAGTCAAGATTATGAATATGTAAGGGAACCCGAGGTGAAACGAGGCAGCTTTGGTCACGTTTTGTGAAAGTTTGAAAAGGACAACACCGTCATTTGGTAATTTATATGTTTATTTACTTCTTTTTCTACAAAGAAACTAAAGCTAAACTTATCTAAATTACTAATCACTATGAAAAATTATTGTGTGAAAAACTAAAGGGAAATTTCCCATTCTGCCCCTTCCCCGGGGTACAATGGGAAATGCATCCGGGGCACGAAAGAGTACTGATTATTGGCATAGTTCACAGATGAGAACACTCTCATCGTTGTCACTATCTAGACCAGCACACGATAAATGAGTCCATTTTTTACAAATGATACAAGAACACCAGCCTTCAGTGTACTTGGAGTATAAATCAAGACAATACAAGCAGATCGCGTCTTCATCTTCCGAGCTTTCTTCAGATTTACTTCCCATTCTTTTCTGTTTCTTTGGCTTAGTTTTCGGTTCAATTATTTTTCTTTCTTTCTTTTCTGAAATTGGCTTTTGTTCTATTATTTTTACGTTTTTTGAGTATTCTTCAGGTTTAATTTGGATTCTGTTTGTTTTCTGTACCTTCAAACGTAAGTCTTTGTATATTTTTTTCTATTTGCGCTTTCTTGTTTTTCTGTGTCTTTTTAGTAGATTCTTCCAATTCAGTCTTGTAAGGTGAGGCAGTAAGGATTTCCGGTTTTTCACGCTTTCTTTTAACTTTTCTCATTCCAGTTTCCACTTTTGGCGACGAGATGAGATCTTTTGGAGATGCGATTAAAAAATTCGTGTCAGCAATGATACGGCTGGGAGAATCGGACACCCAGGAACAGCCATTTAGAACTGACATGAATGCTTACTAATGATGCAAATTATCGTCACTCGTAAGCACAGAAATATTTTCCTGGATAGGAAAATTATCAGTAATAGATATCGGGTGAATTTGAAGTGTTTTGGTAGATGGCAGAGTATCTACGCGCATTTCTTTAGATGGCACAGCATCTTTGGGTATTTCACTACTTGACAGGAAATTTATAACTGATATGAAAAGATCTTCAAAGGTTTCAATGAACGGAATAGGGGCGGCTGTGGCAGTCGGCGTTTTCTGTGTTGTTCTCTCAGCAGGGTTTTCTAAATTAATAACTGTTGTTTTTGCCGGTAGAAAGTCTTCATCCGTAAATACATTGAAATTAGATGGTTAGATACCAGATTTTTCAAAGCCTTTAATAGCTGTTCTCATATTTGCTGCATTTAAAAAAGCTTGGCCAAAGAGTGCATATACGTTCGAAAAGCTTTACTACTTTTCCTGGGTGTGACCTGAGTCATTTGCTTATTTCATCTTCATAGTATAAGCTCAGAGGTGTCATGAAAGCCACGTTTAAAGGTTGAAGTCTGTGTGAGCAGTGGGGAGGGAAGCATAATATTACCACACCACTGTCACGAGCTAGATCTATGACGACCAAGTTCTTTGTGTGTGACGGATGCCCGTCGAGAAGTAATAGGATTGGATTTCCCTTCGTCGCTTTGGGAAAAAGAATGAACTCTTGATACCATTTCAAAAAAATGTCCGCGGTCATCCAACCAGAATCGCTACTATCAGCCCAACCCCTTGGAAGAAAACCAATTTCAAATTCACATTGATTCTTCTTTCGCGGATATACCAGCATTGGTGGCATATATGATCCAGCAGCTGAGCAACATATCTCGACTGTAACAGTGGTGCCTCTTTTAGTTAAGACACCTACTTGGCGTTGCCCTTTATTCGCAATTATTTTAGAAAACTGCTTCGGAACTACGCTAATGCTCGTCTCATCACAGTTGACAATTCTGATGGCATTCATTTTGTGTTTGTCCATAACTTCGTTGAGAAGAGTAAAAAAATTTGATACTGCGACTTTATTGAAGCCCATGGCCCGTGCTCCAGATGTGGCTTCTGGTTTTCTTAGACTTAAATCACGGTGACGCTTCAGAAAGCCTTTAACCCAGTCTTCTCCAGCCATATCTGAATTTTTGTTGAAATTATGGCTGCAATTATTCCTTTAAGCTAGCTGATATGCCAGTCTTTCATAGTCATTCCGAAAAGTTGTTTCTGCATTTCTTTCAGGTAGGTTACAAGTTCAATCTCTTGCTCAGCTGTGAAAACGGTGTAGTACTTGCCTGAAGTTTTATCAACCACAGCTTCTAGATTTTGTCTTTTTTTTAACATACCTTTCCACTGTTGATGATGGTACTTCAAACCGGTTAGATGCTGCCACGTGTCCCATTTCTCCACTGACAACCGCATCAACAGCTTGGTTCATAGCATCTGTAGACCAGGACTGCCGGGTGGTTTTTCTTCTATATGTACGCATCATCTGCAGATGAAACAAAAATTTCTATCTATATCAAAAATTCAAACATCACCAGGGTCGGAACGGGGTATGTCCCATTCTGTCCTACCCATTGTGCCCCAAAATACCGTTCACGTAAACAAGCGTGTTATGCAGGTTATGTTTGCCAGACTTAAGTTATCAATTGACTTTTAGTTAGTCAAAAGAAGAACAGTGAACAGTATATAGTGCAATTACCTTAGTGTTGTGGAGCAAGAATTAGAATTTGCAAGCTTCTTTGTCGACTTTCGATGAAATCCAAACAAAAAACACTCTCACACTAAGAACGCCTACTGCGTATGACGTGGCACAGCAAACTGAACGTTGTGTCTCTGTTGCCTGTATCAAGCCCGTTCTACCCCGGGTTTCCCTACTTTTTGGCCAGTTCCTTTTAAAGTGCACACTGCCATAGAGACTTCGCGTTCATTTTGGATTGAATTATTTCCAGAACTTCTTGCTTATCCGAAGCAATAAGTAAATGACCATTCCTAGTTTTTCTTTTTGCCTTTAGAAGGGTGGTTACCGTCGCTGGTCCCAGTACCGTCTTAACCCCTCTAAGAAAGTCAGCATATGTTTTATCTTCATTTTTGATAACCAGCGTCTCTATGCTCTTTGTGCTGGTCACTGTCGTGTCTTTTGCTTTTTTTCTTATTAAAGGTGTGCCACGATATGTAATGTAACATTAGAGCCCCTAAAGACAAATTTACCAAATGTTTCAAACTAGGGCAAGTTCGTTGCCTATCACCGCAAACTTCAGATGATTTACATTTGCGACCTATGCTCTGTCTCTAATCTTTGCAGCTTCAGCCCAGAACTAGTTGGAATCGTCGGTCAAGCCAACAATGAATGTGTGTTTTACTGTCTCATTCTGGTCTTTTCCATTCTCATCTTCAATAATGTCTACACTTTTGGCCATTATTATGTTTCTGGGTGCCAATGATCTCTCTCTAATCATTTCCACTACGCTTCTCTACCGTTAATAACAACGACTGAGTTGTTGAAATTGGCGCTGTCCTCGTTGACTGCCTAGAAAATCTCAGCAAGCCGTTCGTCACGGCAGCTACTTGAGGTTAGTACGCCGCGTCCTTTTGTATGCAAGGACGGTCTACAACATAAGGGTCGCGAAGATGGCAGTCGTAAAATGATTGTTGCTACTTTTCTTGAGAATTTAGTCAAAAGCACAAAAACCTAGCGACGTTACTTTCAGAGAAGAACGTTGATTATTTATGGATTAGATTTTTAAAATCTAAAAAAGATGAAAACTTCCTGATTAAGAATGATACCAACATTTTTTTTTAAATTTGTTATACTGATAAATAAACACTTCTCCGATTTACTTTCACATAAATTTATTTGATTATAAATACATTTATTTCAGAATTTGTTTATTGATATATAATACACAATTAGTGCGTCTTATTAGTGCAAATTCCTTAAAATAATAAAGCTTATAAATGGAAACTTCAACGCCAGTGTAGACCACATGCCTGCTTTTGAGAATACAATCTGAACTGTTACAATTATAGATATCAGCTTTACAAATAAATATCAAATATCTCAATTTAAAAGACTAATTTTATAACAATTTGGGATAAAAAAACGTTATCGTCTAAACTTTAAACCCTGTTTAAAAACGACAAATATTGATTACTGCAACTTTTAGGTACTTAGTATTCAAAGTGATATACAAAGTATCATTGTTGATTAGATTAAATTGTATAAACTATAATTAAAAATAAATATATTCAGTGATGGATCAAAAGACTTTAGCTGTTGCGTTACTGCTAGTTTTTGAATTTGGTGACTGTGCAAGAATTTTAGGTGTAGTGCCGACGCCTTGTTACAGCCATCAAGTAGTGTTTCGGCCAATTTGGAAAGAGCTGTCGCTGAGGGGACATCAGGTTGTGACTCTCACGACAGATCCTATAAAAGACCCAAATTTGGTAAATCTAACAGAAATTGATCTTAATTTCGTTTACGATGTATGGAACAAGAATCTCCCCGACATGGCAACTACAAATCCATTACAATCGTTTCTTGTTACAATGGAAGCAATGTTTACGTTTAACGAACACGTTCTTGCTCACAGCGATGTTCAAAATTTAATTAAAAATGAGACTGAGTATTTTGATGTTGTTATAGTTGAGTACGGTTTATTATCCATGCTTGCTTTTGCCGAAAGATTCAAAGCTCCACTTGTACTTGGTAGCTCGTTAGAAACTACTATTGAAATACACTATTTAATGGGTAATCCCATCCATTTTATGATACACCCGCATTATATCTTGCCGGTACACCACGATTTGTTCTTGACCGAGCGTGTATTTGTGTTGTTGTTCAATTTATTTTCACCCCTCATACTATGGAACTACAACGTAGTACAAGATGACAAAGTCAAAAGGTTTTTTGGAGACGGGTATCCATCAGTAACCGAACTAGTACGAAATATCAGTTTAGTGCTAACCAATTCTGATCCAATTTTTTATAAAGTTAAACCGTTGCTGCCAACTATAGTTGAGTTTGGTGGAGGCACTCATAGAGTCGCGTCAAAGCCGTTACCAGAAGTAAGTGTTGGTTTTAGAGAGCGTTTGTAATTATATGTTATAGGAGTTAAAGACAATATTGGACTCAACCGAAGAAGGTTTTATTTATTTTAGTTTGGGCTCTACGGTTAAAAGCAAGTTTCTGTCCAAACGGACGCGTAGTGTTATTATGGAGACTTTCGCTGAACTACCTTACACCGTTCTATGGAAATTCGAAGACGATAATTTGATAAACAAACCTGATAATGTGATTACGTCAAAATGGTTTCCGCAACAAGATATTTTTAGTAAGATTCCTTTTAATTATATTTGTACGTTAAATACTCGGTTGTTTATTCTTCTTATCTAATCAGTTTTCCAGAAATTCGTAATTAGTTTTCCGTTTTTTTAATATTTTTTAATATTTAAGTTTAGTTTTTATTTTTGTTTTGTATTAGTTTTATCAGATAATTAATCAGATAATGCATTATATTATTTCGTACGTTTCCTGTTTGGTATATTTGCTTGTAAAGTTTTTCTTCTACAATTTTCCTTAGTTGGCATATTTTTCAAACGTCGCCTACTTTTTGGATTGCAAAGTTAAGGCACATATACTAGAACTAGTCGTTGTTGTGTTATTTTTTCTTTTTGAGTCGTTAGTTGTAAAGTAAAATAACGAATCTTTTAAATTTTAACACTTTAATTGGTTCAATACGTTAAGTTCTAAATTATAAATAAATTTATCAAATTTCTCTACTCTATTCTAAAACTAAAAGAATTTATAGTTAAAAAAAAAGAAAAAAGAAAAAAAACTGCGCGTTTTTATTACATCACTTTTACGTTATTACAGTAACGTACCCTACATAACCGCGAGTAATTTTCTTTGTAAT
Source organism: Aquatica leii (assembly GCA_035610365.1). Taxonomy (NCBI): domain Eukaryota; kingdom Metazoa; phylum Arthropoda; class Insecta; order Coleoptera; family Lampyridae; genus Aquatica; species Aquatica leii. Next base: position 17,101,768 of record CM069438.1, read on the forward strand.
GAATTTGGTGTGTAAACTTCGTCAGTAATAGAATAATTTTTATATGAAGGTTATTAGTTTGACATAGTAATCTGTTAAAACTTCATAGATTTACGTTTACAATACAAAAAGTGAAAAATTATAGCAAGACTAAATGCTTACTGTTTTTACAACTGTACAAAAAAACTGTAAGTTATCCTATAAAATGTCGAAAATGTATAGACGTAACTCTCAGAAAATAACAGTTACGATTATAAGCGATTTTCGGCTAAGACCGCGTCATAGTTGTACAACAAGACTTTTTAGGATTGGTTCTAGTCTCTCCTTGATAGCTAAAACTTCGTTTTGTCGCTTAGATATGAACAGAAGAGAGAGATGAAAGAGAACACAAAACACAAAACTTATTTGGAATTGGGAAGGAAGTAATAAGATCGCCATATCAAAAATATACATGGAAGCGCAGATAGAAGAAAGAACCAAAGGAACTTAAATAGAAAAGAAAAATCGTAGAAATGGACAAAATCAAAGAGATGATTAGAGAAATGATGAAAAAGATGAACGAGAACACAGAAGAGATTAGAAAGAAAAGTCTGGTAGAAGGAATTGAAAGGTTAAAGAAGAAAGCAAGTGCAGAAGAAAAAGCAAAAAGAAAAAATATAGTGTTTAAAAGATGGAAGTCTAATGACCCAAAAAAGAAATTAAGAAAGAAGCTGGAAGAAAAAATAGAGGTTAAAACGTAAGAAAAGTGATGGTATTTAATAAGAGTAAACCAAATAAAATGGTGGTGGCAGAATTACCTATCGTTGAAATTAAAAGAACAATAATAAATGAGAAAAAAACAGTGATACGCAAATATATATCGTCGACGATCATATGAAGAGAGGAGAGTGCAAGGGGAGCTAAAAAGCATCGCGAGATGCAAAATCTTCGAAGAAAGTAGAGCCAAAATTACATATAAGAAACAATGGATAGAAGATAGAAGGATAATGAGTACGAATCCAGCACAACAAAAAGACGTGAGTGAAATAAATGAGTCAAAGTCAGTAAAAAATGAGAAACGCAAATACCAAATAAATTTGTGTGCGTAGTATAGCATGTTGAAAGAAGCAGGAATAAGAAAAACCCAAAAGGAGAAATAATTACAAGAGTAAAAAGAGGGTAAGAAAAAAAAATAACAGACGCCCAATAAACCAGAAGAACAATAGAAAGAAACATACAGTAACAGAAAAACATTTTTAAAATAGTGACGGTGTATAGCTAAAAATGATAAACTCTAGAAGAAGTCTTGAGTAGTTAATAAAGAAGACGCAAGTAGGCAGTTTGATAATAGAAGAAGATTTTAATGTAAGAATCGGAGAAAAAGGTACGAAAGAGGAATCAGATTACGTAACAATAAACATATAATAAGCACCAGAAAACATAAACAAATACCGACAAAAGTTACAAGAAGTAATATGGGAAGAAACGGAAATAAATAGAAAGGTACAAGAACTAACAACAAAGATAAAGGAATCGATGGAAAAGAAGACGTATAGACGCAAAAAAGCGAGATTATGGAAAAGAGTAAATAATGGGATAAAAAGTGTAACAGGATAAAAAGAAAGACACGAAGGACATTGAAAAAATGGAGAAAAACAGAAATGGAGCAATACAAGAAAATATCACTAGAATGTACAAGGAAACATGCAAAAGAAAAAAATTAGAAAGTAAAAGAATGAAAGAGTAGCAAATAAGGAGGTTTGCAAAGGAGAGTAACAGTTTGAAGTATCTAAATAAAGAAAGATAAAGAGACAGAAAAAATCAAAACTTTATACCAATAAAAGAACGGAAAAAACATTTTATGGAGAAATAGAGAGAACGGGAGAAATAAACAGAATGGAAGAGAGGCTAGAAACAGAAGAAATAAAAAAAGTAGAAAAGGCGATGGGAAGATTAAAAAAAGCAAAAACGGCAAAGGAAGATAGAATACGGAGTGAAAAGAAAAGATAAAAAAAGGACAACAGAAATTATAAACCATATATGGAAAACCGGAGGGCTGCCAATTAAGTGACAAGAACAAAAAAGAAAATTACAGAGGAGTGTGTTAAACCAACATCATACAAAATCTATGTTATGTTGCTGGAAGAAAGTTTAAAGAACGAAATAGAAGAAAAAGAAATATTACCAGATAGACAGGCCGGTTTTCAGGCTGGAGGAACGGTGGCAAATAACGTATACATACTAAAACACTTAGCAGATCAAGAATTAGAAACAAAAGGTGATAAGATACGCAATGTTTATCGATCTAAAAGCCGCATTTGACAAGATAAACTGAAAAAAAGTTTGGGGATATAAGAGAAAGGTTAAGATAAATGAGACGTTAATACAAAGAATAAAAGAAATATACAAGGAAACAGCAAACAGATTGAGATCAAATGGAAAGTCAAACATTCTGGACAAAATGGAGACTGAGACAGAGATGTCTATTCACAACTTACATAAGAGATTTGGAAGAATCAATGGAAAAATAACAATGAGAAAGATCACTAGTAAAAAAAATAAAGGTATGGACAAAGCATTTGCGGACGACGTAGTGATGGTGGCCAAGAACGTAAAAAGTATGAAAGAAAAAGATGCTCGAAAAGAAAAGATCTGAAAATTAACGTCGAAAAGACAATGATAATGATATTTAAGCAAGAGAAGAAAAAAGTATAAAAGAAAGAAAGCACACGTATGAGATAGTGTAGCCAAAGCCAACAAAGTAATGGGACAAATTTAGAGCTTCAGAGAAAGAACATTTGGAATGGATATAGATAAAAGGAAGCTAGTATTTGAAAAGTGGAGATATGGCGATGAAAATAGGAAGCGCAGCTGGAAACAATTCTGGAAAGTACTAAAAATGGATATTAGGGCATGATAGAGAAACGTTAGTTTACATAGTAACAGAGGAGGAAAAACGGAAAAAAAATAAGAGTGGACTAAGAAAAATAGGCGGTGAAATACGAAAAAGAGAAAAGAATGCAAGATTTTGCAAGAATGTTAGAAATTGGTAAGATACATAAATTACGGGCAAAATAATACTACGAGAGAACTAGAAATGCAAGAGAAGAAGTAGAAAAGCTAAGAGCAGAAAGAAACAATAAAAGAAAAACGTTAGTAAGGAGAGACAAAAACGTATAGCAACAAGAAAATACAGCAAAGATAAGAAAGTCCAAATACAATGAAAACTACGACAAAATAAAGAAAGAAGGATTACCTTAGTATCTGGAGAAAAAAGTGCAGGAGAAATGAAACGAAATGATAGCGAAATTCAGATGTGGAAATGAAGAAATAGGAAACAAATACTGGATGAAGAACACTTCGAGGTTATAACCACATGTTAAAAGAATGTGAAGAGTTACGGAAAGAGATGAAAAGAAATACTGGAAAAGGGGGACAATGAGGCAAAGTGAATAAGAGAAGTATGGAGTAAAAGTAAGCGGGTGAAGAGGTTAAAATATAACTAATTCACAAGATACATTCACTAACCCTTTTGCAAATTGTATATACATGAAAAGAAATAAAACTTACACTTTCTGTTATCGCTTTTCAAGGAGGTTGATCTTTGTCTTAGAGAGTGCAGTACTGATAGCCAGGATTTGCTGAGTTACGAACCGTCTTCCTGGTTTATATTATATAGATGTTTTTCTAATTCTACAGATTCGCGGATTAGTCTGGGAAAGTGGAAAAGAGTTCTAGCCAACACTTTGTTTTGGTCACAATTTAGCGTGTGTCCTACAGAATAGAACAATAATTAAAAAATGTCGATTGTCAAATTGTTGTTTTCTTCAGAGTCGAATGAATCATTGTGCGTGTTCTATTTCAGTTTTTTTAAGTTAAGTTTATTAAACGTCATTTATGGTTGCTTCAGCTATGGCATAAAATAGAACAATAAAATAAAAACGCTAATTTTTTCCACACGTTTCAGTTTCTTTACTGATTGTCAAATTGTTGCCTTCTTCATAGTCGAATAAATTATTGCGCCTTTTTTTACAGTTTTTATTTTAGTTACGTTTATTTAACGTCATTTATGGTTGCTTGAGCTATACCATAGAATACAACAATAATATAAAAATCCGATTTTTTTCATTCCTGTCAGCTTCCTCACTTATTCCTAAATTGTTGTCTTTTTTAGAGTCGAATGAATGATTGTGCCTGCTTTTTTTACACTTTTTATTTTAGTTACGTTTATCAAACGTCATTTATAGTTGGTTGGGCTATGGTATAAAATAAAAAAGCCAATTTTTTCCACACGTTTCAGTTTACTTACTTATCGTCAAATTGTGGCCTTCTTCAGAGTCGAATGAATTATTGCGCTTGTTTCTTGTGCATTTTTTCTGTTTTTTAGTTGCGTTCATTTAACGGTATTTATGGTTACTTCGGCTATGTCGTAGACTAGAATAGCCAACAAAAATGTCGATTTTTCTCACATTCTTAAACTTTCTGATTTACTGTAAAATTGTTGTTTTTTTCAAAGTTGAATGAATTTTCGTGCTTGCTTTTTTACAGTTTTTCTTAGTTACGTTAATTTAACGTCATTTGTAGTTGGTTGGGGTATAGCATAGAATAGAACAATAATATAAAAATGCGGATTTTTTCCTTCTTTTCAGCTCCCTCACTTATTGTCAAATTGTTGTTTTCTTCAAAGCCGAATGAATTATTGCAATTGTTTTTTTGCAGTTTATTTCTTTTTTAGTTGCGTTTATTTAACGTTTATTTATTGTTGCTTGGGCTATGTCGTAGACTGAAATATAGTCAATTAAAACGCCGATTTTTCTCCATTCATTAACTTTCTAATTTATTGTAAAATTGTTGTTTTTCCAAAGTCGAATGAATCTTTGTGCTTGCCTGTTTTTACAGTTCTTTTAGTTACGTTAATTTAACGTAATTTGTAGTTGCTTAGGGTACAGCATAAAATAGAACAATAAGATAAAAATGCGTTTTTTTCTTCTTTCTTTTCAGCTCTCTTAGTTATTGTCAAATTGTTGTTTTCTTTAGAGTCGAATGAATTATTGCGCTTGTTTCTTGTGTAGTTTTTCTCTTCAGTTGCGTTTATTTAACAGTATTTATGGTTACTTCGGTTATGTCGTAGACTAGAATAGCCAACAAAAATGTCAATTTTTCTCACATTCTTTAACTTTCTGATTTACTGTAAAATTGTTGTTCTTTTCAAAGTCGAATGAATTTTCGTGCTTTCTTCTTTGCAGTTTTTTTTAGTTACGTTAATTTAACGTCATTTGTAATTGCTTGGGGTATAGCATAGAATAGAACAATAATATAAAAATGCGGATTTTTTCCTTATTTTCAGCTCCCTCACTTACTGTCAAATTGTTGTTTTCTTCAGAGCCGAATGAATTATTGCGGTTGTTTTTTTTTTGCAGTTTTTCTCTTTTCTAGTTGCGTTTATTTAACGTTATTTATAATTACTTGGGCTATGTCGTAGACCAGAATAGTCAATTAAAAATGCCGAATTTTCTCACACTCTAACTTCCTGATTTATTTTCAAATTGTTGTTTTCTTTGAATGAATCTTTGTGCTTGCTTTTTTACAGTTTTTTCTTTTTTGTTACGTTTATTTCATTAATAGTTGCTTGGGCTATGGCATAAAATAAAAATGCCAATTTTTTTCACACGTTTCAGTTTACTTACTTATCGTCAAATTGCCTTTTTCAGAGTCGAATGAATTATTGCGCTTGTTTTTTGTGTAGTTTTTCTGTTTTTTAGTTGCGTTTATTTAACGGTATTTATGGTCACTTCGGCTATGTCGTAGACTAAAATAGCCAACAAAAATATCGATTTTTCTCACATTCTTTTACTTTCTGATTTATTGTAAAATTGTTGTTTTTTTTAAAGTCCAATGAATCTTCGTGCTTGCTTTTTTACAGTTTTTTTTTAGTTACGTTAATTTAACGTCATTTGTAGTTGCTTGGGGTACAGCATAAAATAAACAATAAGATAAAAATGCGTTTTTTTTTCTCTTTTCAGCTCTCTCACTTATTGTCAAATTGTTTTCTTCAGAGCCGAATGAATTATTGCGGTTGTTTTTTTTTGCAGTTTTTCTCTTTTCTAGTTGCGTTTATTTAACGTTATTTATAATTACTTGGGCTATGTCGTAGACCAGAATAGTCAATTAAAAATGCCGAATTTTCTCACACTCTAACTTCCTGATTTATTTTCAAATTGTTGTTTTCTTTGAATGAATCTTTGTGCTTGCTTTTTTACAGTTTTTTCTTTTTTGTTACGTTTATTTCATTAATAGTTGCTTGGGCTATGGCATAAAATAAAAATGCCAATTTTTTCACACGTTTCAGTTTACTTACTTATCGTCAAATTGCCTTTTTCAGAGTCGAATGAATTATTGCGCTTGTTTTTGTGTAGTTTTTCTGTTTTTAGTTGCGTTTATTTAACGGTATTTATGGTCACTTCGGCTATGTCGTAGACTAGAATAGCCAACAAAAATATCGATTTTTCTCACATTCTTTTACTTTCTGATTTATTGTAAAATTGTTGTTTTTTTTAAAGTCCAATGAATCTTCGTGCTTGCTTTTTTACAGTTTTTTTTTAGTTACGTTAATTTAACGTCATTTGTAGTTGCTTGGGGTACAGCATAAAATAAACAATAAGATAAAAATGCGTTTTTTTTTTCTCTTTTCAGCTCTCTCACTTATTGTCAAATTGTTTTCTTCAGAGCCGAATGAATTATTGCGGTTGTTTTTTTTTTGCAGTTTTTCTCTTTTCTAGTTGCGTTTATTTAACGTTATTTATAATTACTTGGGCTATGTCGTAGACCAGAATAGTCAATTAAAAATGCCGAATTTTCTCACACTCTAACTTCCTGATTTATTTTCAAATTGTTGTTTTCTTTGAATGAATCTTTGTGCTTGCTTTTTTACAGTTTTTTCTTTTTTGTTACGTTTATTTCATTAATAGTTGCTTGGGCTATGGCATAAAATAAAAATGCCAATTTTTTCACACGTTTCAGTTTACTTACTTATCGTCAAATTGCCTTTTTCAGAGTCGAATGAATTATTGCGCTTGTTTTTGTGTAGTTTTTCTGTTTTTAGTTGCGTTTATTTAACGGTATTTATGGTCACTTCGGCTATGTCGTAGACTAAAATAGCTAACAAAAATATCGATTTTTCTCACATTCTTTTACTTTCTGATTTATTGTAAAATTGTTGTTTTTTTTAAAGTCCAATGAATCTTCGTGCTTGCTTTTTTACAGTTTTTTTTTAGTTACGTTAATTTAACGTCATTTGTAGTTGCTTGGGGTACAGCATAAAATAAACAATAAGATAAAAATGCGTTTTTTTCTCTCTTTTCAGCTCTCTCACTTATTGTCAAATTGTTTTCTTCAGAGCCGAATGAATTATTACGGTTGTTTTTTTTTGCAGTTTTTCTCTTTTCTAGTTGCGTTTATTTAACGTTATTTATAATTACTTGGGCTATGTCGTAGACCAGAATTGTCAATTAAAAATGCCGAATTTTCTCACGCTCTAACTTCCTGATTTATTTTTAAATTGTTGTTTTCTTTGAATGAATCTTTGTGCTTGCTTTTTTACAGTTTTTTTCTTTTTTGTTACGTTTATTTCATTAATAGTTGCTTGGGCTATGGCATAAAATAAAAATGCCAATTTTTTTCACACGTTTCAGTTTACTTACTTATCGTCAAATTGCCTTTTTCAGAGTCGAATGAATTATTGCGCTTGTTTCTTGTGTAGTTTTTCTGTTTTTTAGTTGCGTTTATTTAACGGTATTTATGGTCACTTCGGCTATGTCGTAGACTAGAATAGCCAACAAAAATATCGATTTTTCTCACATTCTTTTACTTTCTGATTTATTGTAAAATTGTTGTTTTTTTTAAAGTCCAATGAATCTTCGTGCTTGCTTTTTTACAGTTTTTTTTTAGTTACGTTAATTTAACGTCATTTGTAGTTGCTTGGGGTACAGCATAAAATAAACAATAAGATAAAAATGCGTTTTTTTCTTCTTTCTTTTCAGCTCTCTTAGTTATTGTCAAATTGTTGTTTTCTTCAGAGCCGAATGAATTATTACGGTTGTTTTTTTTTGCAGTTTTTCTCTTTTCTAGTTGCGTTTATTTAACGTTATTTATAATTACTTGGGCTATGTCGTAGACCAGAATAGTCAATTAAAAATGCCGAATTTTCTCACACTCTAACTTCCTGATTTATTTTCAAATTGTTGTTTTCTTTGAATGAATCTTTGTGCTTGCTTTTACAGTTTTTTCTTTTTGTTACGTTTATTTCATTAATAGTTGCTTGGGCTATGGCATAAAATAAAAATGCCAATTTTTTTCACACGTTTCAGTTTACTTACTTATCGTCAAATTGCCTTTTTCAGAGTCGAATGAATTATTGCGCTTGTTTCTTGTGTAGTTTTTCTGTTTTTAGTTGCGTTTATTTAACGGTATTTATGGTCACTTCGGCTATGTCGTAGACTAGAATAGCCAACAAAAATATCGATTTTTCTCACATTCTTTTACTTTCTGATTTATTGTAAAATTGTTGTTTTTTTTAAAGTCCAATGAATCTTCGTGCTTGCTTTTTTACAGTTTTTTTTTAGTTACGTTAATTTAACGTCATTTGTAGTTGCTTGGGGTACAGCATAAAATAAACAATAAGATAAAAATGCGTTTTTTTTCTCTCTTTTCAGCTCTCTCACTTATTGTCAAATTGTTTTCTTCAGAGCCGAATGAATTATTACGGTTGTTTTTTTTTGCAGTTTTTCTCTTTTCTAGTTGCGTTTATTTAACGTTATTTATAATTACTTGGGCTATGTCGTAGACCAGAATAGTCAATTAAAAATGCCGAATTTTCTCACACTCTAACTTCCTGATTTATTATCAAATTGTTGTTTTCTTTGAATGAATCTTTGTGCTTGCTTTTTTACAGTTTTTTCTTTTTTGTTACGTTTATTTCATTAATAGTTGCTTGGGCTATGGCATAAAATAAAAATGCCAATTTTTTTCACACGTTTCAGTTTACTTACTTATCGTCAAATTGCCTTTTTCAGAGTCGAATGAATTATTGCGCTTGTTTCTTGTGTAGTTTTTCTGTTTTTTAGTTGCGTTTATTTAACGGTATTTATGGTCACTTCGGCTATGTCGTAGACTAGAATAGCCAACAAAAATATCGATTTTTCTCACATTCTTTTACTTTCTGATTTATTGTAAAATTGTTGTTTTTTTTAAAGTCCAATGAATCTTCGTGCTTGCTTTTTTACAGTTTTTTTTTAGTTACGTTAATTTAACGTCATTTGTAGTTGCTTGGGGTACAGCATAAAATAAACAATAAGATAAAAATTCGTTTTTTTTCTCTCTTTTCAGCTCTCTCACTTATTGTCAAATTGTTTTCTTCAGAGCCGAATGAATTATTACGGTTGTTTTTTTTTTGCAGTTTTTCTCTTTTCTAGTTGCGTTTATTTAACGTTATTTATAATTACTTGGGCTATGTCGTAGACCAGAATAGTCAATTAAAAATGCCAAATTTTCTCACACTCTAACTTCCTGATTTATTATCAAATTGTTGTTTTCTTTGAATGAATCTTTGTGCTTGCTTTTTTACAGTTTTTTCTTTTTTGTTACGTTTATTTCATTAATAGTTGCTTGGGCTATGGCATAAAATAAAAATGCCAATTTTTTTCACACGTTTCAGTTTACTTACTTATCGTCAAATTGCCTTTTTCAGAGTCGAATGAATTATTGCGCTTGTTTTTTGTGTAGTTTTTCTGTTTTTTAGTTGCGTTTATTTAACGGTATTTATGGTCACTTCGGCTATGTCGTAGACTAGAATAGCCAACAAAATATCGATTTTTCTCACATTCTTTTACTTTCTGATTTATTGTAAAATTGTTGTTTTTTTTAAAGTCCAATGAATCTTCGTGCTTGCTTTTTTACAGTTTTTTTTTAGTTACGTTAATTTAACGTCATTTGTAGTTGCTTGGGGTACAGCATAAAATAAACAATAAGATAAAAATGCGTTTTTTCTTCTTTCTTTTCAGCTCTCTTAGTTATTGTCAAATTGTTGTTTTCTTCAGAGCCGAATGAATTATTACGGTTGTTTTTTTTTGCAGTTTTTCTCTTTTCTAGTTGCGTTTATTTAACGTTATTTATAATTACTTGGGCTATGTCGTAGACCAGAATAGTCAATTAAAAATGCCGAATTTTCTCACACTCTAACTTCCTGATTTATTATCAAATTGTTGTTTTCTTTGAATGAATCTTTGTGCTTGCTTTTTTACAGTTTTTTCTTTTTTGTTACGTTTATTTCATTAATAGTTGCTTGGGCTATGGCATAAAATAAAAATGCCAATTTTTTTCACACGTTTCAGTTTACTTACTTATCGTCAAATTGCCTTTTTCAGAGTCGAATGAATTATTGCGCTTGTTTTTTGTGTAGTTTTTCTGTTTTTTAGTTGCGTTTATTTAACGGTATTTATGGTCACTTCGGCTATGTCGTAGACTAGAATAGCCAACAAAAATATCGATTTTTCTCACATTCTTTTACTTTCTGATTTATTGTCAAATTGTTGTTTTTTTCAGAGTCGAATGAATCGTTGTGCTAGCTTTTTTGACAGTTTGTTTTAGTTACGTTAATTTAACGTCATTTTTAGTTGCTTGGGGTACAGCATAAAATAAACAATAAGATAAAATGCGTTTTTCTTCTTTCTTTTCAGCTCTCTTAGTTATTGTCAAATTGTTGTGTTCTTCAGAGTCGAATGAATTATTGCGGTTGCTTTTTTGCAGTTTTTCTCTTTTCTAGTTGCGTTTATTTAACGTTATTTATAATTACTTGGGCTATGTCGTAGACCAGAATAGTCAATTAAAAATGCCGAGTTTTCTCACACTCTAACTTCCTGTTTTATTTTCAAATTGTGGTTTTTCTTTGAATGAATCTTTGTGCTTGCTTTTTTACAGTTTTTTCTTTTTTGTTACGTTTATTTCATTAATAGTTGCTTGGGCTATGGCATAAAATAAAAATGCCAATTTTTTTCACACGTTTCAGTTTACTTACTTATCGTCAAATTGCCTTTTTCAGAGTCGAATGAATTATTGCGCTTGTTTTTTGTGTAGTTTTTCTGTTTTTTAGTTGCGTTTATTTAACGGTATTTATGGTCACTTCGGCTATGTCGTAGACTAAAATAGCTAACAAAAATATCGATTTTTCTCACATTCTTTTACTTTCTGATTTATTGTAAAATTGTTGTTTTTTTTTAAAGTCCAATGAATCTTCGTGCTTGCTTTTTTACAGTTTTTTTTTAGTTACGTTAATTTAACGTCATTTGTAGTTGCTTGGGGTACAGCATAAAATAAACAATAAGATAAAAATGCGTTTTTTTTCTCTCTTTTCAGCTCTCTCACTTATTGTCAAATTGTTTTCTTCAGAGCCGAATGAATTATTACGGTTGTTTTTTTTTGCAGTTTTTCTCTTTTCTAGTTGCGTTTATTTAACGTTATTTATAATTACTTGGGCTATGTCGTAGACCAGAATAGTCAATTAAAAATGCCGAATTTTCTCACACTCTAACTTCCTGATTTATTTTCAAATTGTTGTTTTCTTTGAATGAATCTTTGTGCTTGCTTTTTTACAGTTTTTTCTTTTTTGTTACGTTTATTTCATTAATAGTTGCTTGGGCTATGGCATAAAATAAAAATGCCAATTTTTTTCACACGTTTCAGTTTACTTACTTATCGTCAAATTGCCTTTTTCAGAGTCGAATGAATTATTGCGCTTGTTTCTTGTGTAGTTTTTCTGTTTTTTTAGTTGCGTTTATTTAACGGTATTTATGGTCACTTCGGCTATGTCGTAGACTAGAATAGCCAACAAAAATATCGATTTTTCTCACATTCTTTTACTTTCTGATTTATTGTAAAATTGTTGTTTTTTTTAAAGTCCAATAAATCTTCGTGCTTGCTTTTTTACAGTTTTTTTTTAGTTACGTTAATTTAACGTCATTTGTAGTTGCTTGGGGTACAGCATAAAATAAACAATAAGATAAAAATGCGTTTTTTTTCTCTATTTTCAGCTCTCTCACTTATTGTCAAATTGTTTTCTTCAGAGCCGAATGAATTATTACGGTTGTTTTTTTTTGCAGTTTTTCTCTTTTCTAGTTGCGTTTATTTAACGTTATTTATAATTACTTGGGCTATGTCGTAGACCAGAATAGTCAATTAAAAATGCCGAATTTTCTCACACTCTAACTTCCTGATTTATTATCAAATTGTTGTTTTCTTTGAATGAATCTTTGTGCTTGCTTTTTTACAGTTTTTTCTTTTTTGTTACGTTTATTTCATTAATAGTTGCTTGGGCTATGGCATAAAATAAAAATGCCAATTTTTTTCACACGTTTCAGTTTACTTACTTATCGTCAAATTGCCTTTTTCAGAGTCGAATGAATTATTGCGCTTGTTTTTTGTGTAGTTTTTCTGTTTTTTAGTTGCGTTTATTTAACGGTATTTATGGTCACTTCGGCTATGTCGTAGACTAGAATAGCCAACAAAAATATCGATTTTTCTCACATTCTTTTACTTTCTGATTTATTGTAAAATTGTTGTTTTTTTTAAAGTCCAATGAATCTTCGTGCTTGCTTTTTTACAGTTTTTTTTTAGTTACGTTAATTTAACGTCATTTGTAGTTGCTTGGGGTACAGCATAAAATAAACAATAAGATAAAAATGCGTTTTTTCTTCTTTCTTTTCAGCTCTCTTAGTTATTGTCAATTTGTTGTTTTCTTCAGAGTCGAATGAATGATTGCGGTTGTTTTTTTGCAGTTTTTCTCTTTTCTAGTTGCGTTTATTTAACGTTATTTATAATTACTTGGGCTATGTCGTAGACCAGAATAGTCAATTAAAAATGCCGAATTTTCTCACACTCTAACTTCCTGATTTATTATCAAATTGTTGTTTTCTTTGAATGAATCTTTGTGCTTGCTTTTTTACAGTTTTTTCTTTTTTGTTACGTTTATTTCATTAATAGTTGCTTGGGCTATGGCATAAAATAAAAATGCCAATTTTTTTCACACGTTTCAGTTTACTTACTTATCGTCAAATTGCCTTTTCAGAGTCGAATGAATTATTGCGCTTGTTTTTTGTGTAGTTTTTCTGTTTTTTAGTTGCGTTTATTTAACGGTATTTATGGTCACTTCGGCTATGTCGTAGACTAGAATAGCCAACAAAAATATCGATTTTTCTCACATTCTTTTACTTTCTGATTTATTGTAAAATTGTTGTTTTTTTTAAAGTCCAATGAATCTTCGTGCTTGCTTTTTTACAGTTTTTTTTTAGTTACGTTAATTTAACGTCATTTGTAGTTGCTTGGGGTACAGCATAAAATAAACAATAAGATAAAAATTCGTTTTTTCTTCTTTCTTTTCAGCTCTCTTAGTTATTGTCAAATTGTTGTTTTCTTCAGAGCCGAATGAATTATTACGGTTGTTTTTTTTTGCAGTTTTTCTCTTTTCTAGTTGCGTTTATTTAACGTTATTTATAATTACTTGGGCTATGTCGTAGACCAGAATAGTCAATTAAAAATGCCGAATTTTCTCACACTCTAACTTCCTGATTTATTATCAAATTGTTGTTTTCTTTGAATGAATCTTTGTGCTTGCTTTTTACAGTTTTTTCTTTTTGTTACGTTTATTTCATTAATAGTTGCTTGGGCTATGGCATAAAATAAAAATGCCAATTTTTTCACACGTTTCAGTTTACTTACTTATTGTCGAATTGTGACCTTCTTCAGAGTCGAATGAATGAATGCGCTTGTGTTTTGCAGTTTTTTTCTTTTTTAGTTTATTTAACATTATTTATGGTCACTTCGGCTATGTCGTAGACTAAAATAGCCAACAAAAATATCGATTTTTCTCACATTCTTTTACTTTCTTGATTTATTGTCAAATTGTTGTTTTTTTCAGAGTCGAATGAATCTTTGTGCTCGCTTTTGTTACAGTTTTTTTAGCTACGTTAATTTAATGTCATTTGTAGTTGCTTGGGGTACAGCATAAAATAAACAATAAGATAAAAATGCGTTTTTTCTCTTTTCAGCTTTCTCACTTATTGTCAAATTGTTTTCTTCAGAGTCGAACGAATGATTGCGCTTATTTTGCAGTTTTTTCTTTTTTAGTATATTTAACGTTATTTATGGTTACTTGGGCTATGGCGTAGACTAGAATAGTAAATAAAAAATGTCGATTTTTTCACACTCTCAACTTCTTGATTTATTGTCAAATTGTTGTTTTTTTCAGAGTCGAATGAATCTTTGTGCTCGCTTTTGTTACAGTTTTTTCTTTTTTGTTACGTTTATTTCATTAATAGTTGCTTGGGCTATGGCATAAAATAAAAATGCCAATTTTTTTCACACGTTTCAGTTTACTTACTTATCGTCAAATTGCCTTTTTCAGAGTCGAATGAATTATTGCGCTTGTTTTTTGTGTAGTTTTTCTGTTTTTTAGTTGCGTTTATTTAACGGTATTTATGGTCACTTCGGCTATGTCGTAGACTAAAATAGCTAACAAAAATATCGATTTTTCTCACATTCTTTTACTTTCTGATTTATTGTAAAATTGTTGTTTTTTTTAAAGTCCAATGAATCTTCGTGCTTGCTTTTTTACAGTTTTTTTTTAGTTACGTTAATTTAACGTCATTTGTAGTTGCTTGGGGTACAGCATAAAATAAACAATAAGATAAAAATGCGTTTTTTTTCTCTCTTTTCAGCTCTCTCACTTATTGTCAAATTGTTTTCTTCAGAGCCGAATGAATTATTACGGTTGTTTTTTTTTGCAGTTTTTCTCTTTTCTAGTTGCGTTTATTTAACGTTATTTATAATTACTTGGGCTATGTCGTAGACCAGAATAGTCAATTAAAAATGCCGAATTTTCTCACACTCTAACTTCCTGATTTATTTTCAAATTGTTGTTTTCTTTGAATGAATCTTTGTGCTTGCTTTTTTACAGTTTTTTCTTTTTTGTTACGTTTATTTCATTAATAGTTGCTTGGGCTATGGCATAAAATAAAAA
Organism: Aquatica leii; assembly: GCA_035610365.1. Taxonomy (NCBI): domain Eukaryota; kingdom Metazoa; phylum Arthropoda; class Insecta; order Coleoptera; family Lampyridae; genus Aquatica; species Aquatica leii. Next base: position 17,116,793 of record CM069438.1, read on the forward strand.
TGCCAATTTTTTTCACACGTTTCAGTTTACTTACTTATCGTCAAATTGCCTTTTTCAGAGTCGAATGAATTATTGCGCTTGTTTCTTGTGTAGTTTTTCTGTTTTTTTAGTTGCGTTTATTTAACGGTATTTATGGTCACTTCGGCTATGTCGTAGACTAGAATAGCCAACAAAAATATCGATTTTTCTCACATTCTTTTACTTTCTGATTTATTGTAAAATTGTTGTTTTTTTTAAAGTCCAATGAATCTTCGTGCTTGCTTTTTTACAGTTTTTTTTTAGTTACGTTAATTTAACGTCATTTGTAGTTGCTTGGGGTACAGCATAAAATAAACAATAAGATAAAAATGCGTTTTTTTTCTCTCTTTTCAGCTCTCTCACTTATTGTCAAATTGTTTTCTTCAGAGCCGAATGAATTATTACGGTTGTTTTTTTTTTTGCAGTTTTTCTCTTTTCTAGTTGCGTTTATTTAACGTTATTTATAATTACTTGGGCTATGTCGTAGACCAGAATAGTCAATTAAAAATGCCGAATTTTCTCACACTCTAACTTCCTGATTTATTATCAAATTGTTGTTTTCTTTGAATGAATCTTTGTGCTTGCTTTTTTACAGTTTTCTCTTTTTTGTTACGTTTATTTCATTAATAGTTGCTTGGGCTATGGCATAAAATAAAAATGCCAATTTTTTTCACACGTTTCAGTTTACTTACTTATCGTCAAATTGCCTTTTTCAGAGTCGAATGAATTATTGCGCTTGTTTCTTGTGTAGTTTTTCTGTTTTTTTAGTTGCGTTTATTTAACGGTATTTATGGTCACTTCGGCTATGTCGTAGACTAGAATAGCCAACAAAAATATCGATTTTTCTCACATTCTTTTACTTTCTGATTTATTGTAAAATTGTTGTTTTTTTTAAAGTCCAATGAATCTTCGTGCTTGCTTTTTACAGTTTTTTTAGTTACGTTAATTTAACGTCATTTGTAGTTGCTTGGGGTACAGCATAAAATAAACAATAAGATAAAAATTCGTTTTTCTCTCTTTTCAGCTCTCTCACTTATTGTCAAATTGTTTTCTTCAGAGCCGAATGAATTATTACGGTTGTTTTTTTGCAGTTTTTCTCTTTTCTAGTTGCGTTTATTTAACGTTATTTATAATTACTTGGGCTATGTCGTAGACCAGAATAGTCAATTAAAAATGCCGAATTTTCTCACACTCTAACTTCCTGATTTATTATCAAATTGTTGTTTTCTTTGAATGAATCTTTGTGCTTGCTTTTTTACAGTTTTTTCTTTTTTGTTACGTTTATTTCATTAATAGTTGCTTGGGCTATGGCATAAAATAAAAATGCCAATTTTTTTCACACGTTTCAGTTTACTTACTTATCGTCAAATTGCCTTTTTCAGAGTCGAATGAATTATTGCGCTTGTTTTTGTGTAGTTTTTCTGTTTTTTAGTTGCGTTTATTTAACGGTATTTATGGTCACTTCGGCTATGTCGTAGACTAGAATAGCCAACAAAAATATCGATTTTTCTCACATTCTTTTACTTTCTGATTTATTGTAAAATTGTTGTTTTTTTTAAAGTCCAATGAATCTTCGTGCTTGCTTTTTTACAGTTTTTTTTTAGTTACGTTAATTTAACGTCATTTGTAGTTGCTTGGGGTACAGCATAAAATAAACAATAAGATAAAAATGCGTTTTTTCTTCTTTCTTTTCAGCTCTCTTAGTTATTGTCAAATTGTTGTTTTCTTCAGAGCCGAATGAATTATTACGGTTGTTTTTTGCTGTTTTTCTCTTTTCTAGTTGCGTTTATTTAACGTTATTTATAATTACTTGGGCTATGTCGTAGACCAGAATAGTCAATTAAAAATGCCGAATTTTCTCACACTCTAACTTCCTGATTTATTATCAAATTGTTGTTTTCTTTGAATGAATCTTTGTGCTTGCTTTTTACAGTTTTTTCTTTTTGTTACGTTTATTTCATTAATAGTTGCTTGGGCTATGGCATAAAATAAAAATGCCAATTTTTTCACACGTTTCAGTTTACTTACTTATCGTCAAATTGCCTTTTTCAGAGTCGAATGAATTATTGCGCTTGTTTTTGTGTAGTTTTTCTGTTTTTAGTTGCGTTTATTTAACGGTATTTATGGTCACTTCGGCTATGTCGTAGACTAGAATAGCCAACAAAAATATCGATTTTTCTCACATTCTTTTACTTTCTGATTTATTGTAAAATTGTTGTTTTTTTTAAAGTCCAATGAATCTTCGTGCTTGCTTTTTTACAGTTTTTTTTTAGTTACGTTAATTTAACGTCATTTGTAGTTGCTTGGGGTACAGCATAAAATAAACAATAAGATAAAAATTCGTTTTTTTTCTCTCTTTTCAGCTCTCTCACTTATTGTCAAATTGTTTTCTTCAGAGCCGAATGAATTATTACGGTTGTTTTTTTTTGCAGTTTTTCTCTTTTCTAGTTGCGTTTATTTAACGTTATTTATAATTACTTGGGCTATGTCGTAGACCAGAATAGTCAATTAAAAATGCCGAATTTTCTCACACTCTAACTTCCTGATTTATTTTCAAATTGTTGTTTTCTTTGAATGAATCTTTGTGCTTGCTTTTTTACAGTTTTTTCTTTTTTGTTACGTTTATTTCATTAATAGTTGCTTGGGCTATGGCATAAAATAAAAATGCCAATTTTTTTCACACGTTTCAGTTTACTTACTTATCGTCAAATTGCCTTTTTCAGAGTCGAATGAATTATTGCGCTTGTTTCTTGTGTAGTTTTTCTGTTTTTTAGTTGCGTTTATTTAACGGTATTTATGGTCACTTCGGCTATGTCGTAGACTAGAATAGCCAACAAAAATATCGATTTTTCTCACATTCTTTTACTTTCTGATTTATTGTAAAATTGTTGTTTTTTTTAAAGTCCAATGAATCTTCGTGCTTGCTTTTTTACAGTTTTTTTTTAATTACGTTTATTTAACGTCATTTATGGTTGCTTGCGCTATAACATAAAATAGAAAAATAATGTAAAAATGCCGATTTTTGTCTATTTTCAGCTTTAACACTTATTGTCAAATTGTTGCTTTCTTCAGAGTTGAATGAATGATTGCGCTTATTTTGCAGTTTTTTCTTTTCTAGTTGCGTTTATTTAACGTTATTTATAATTACTTGGGCTATGTCGTAGACCAGAATAGTCAATTAAAAATGCCGAATTTTCTCACACTCTAACTTCCTGATTTATTTTCAAATTGTTGTTTTCTTTGAATGAATCTTTGTGCTTGCTTTTTTACAGTTTTTTCTTTTTTGTTACGTTTATTTCATTAATAGTTGCTTGGGCTATGGCATAAAATAAAAATGCCAATTTTTTTCACACGTTTCAGTTTACTTACTTATCGTCAAATTGCCTTTTTCAGAGTCGAATGAATTATTGCGCTTGTTTCTTGTGTAGTTTTTCTGTTTTTTAGTTGCGTTTATTTAACGGTATTTATGGTCACTTCGGCTATGTCGTAGACTAGAATAGCCAACAAAAATATCGATTTTTCTCACATTCTTTTACTTTCTGATTTATTGTAAAATTGTTGTTTTTTTTAAAGTCCAATGAATCTTCGTGCTTGCTTTTTTACAGTTTTTTTTTAGTTACGTTAATTTAACGTCATTTGTAGTTGCTTGGGGTACAGCATAAAATAAACAATAAGATAAAAATGCGTTTTTTTTCTCTATTTTCAGCTCTCTCACTTATTGTCAAATTGTTTTCTTCAGAGCCGAATGAATTATTACGGTTGGTTTTTTTTGCAGTTTTTCTCTTTTCTAGTTGCGTTTATTTAACGTTATTTATAATTACTTGGGCTATGTCGTAGACCAGAATAGTCAATTAAAAATGCCGAATTTTCTCACACTCTAACTTCCTGATTTATTATCAAATTGTTGTTTTCTTTGAATGAATCTTTGTGCTTGCTTTTTTACAGTTTTTTCTTTTTTGTTACGTTTATTTCATTAATGGTTGCTTGGGCTATGGTATAAAATAAAAATGTTGATTTTTTTATGTTTTTTAGCGTACTTACTTATTGTCAAATTGTGGCCTTATTTAGAGTCGAATAAATTATTGTGCCTGCTTTTTTTACACTTTTTATTTTTGTTACGTTTATCAAACGTCATTTATAGTTGGTTGGGCTATGGCATAAAATAAAAATGCCAATTTTTTATACACGTTTCAGTTTACTTACTTATTGTCAAATTGTGGCCTTCTTCAGAGTCGAATGAATTATTGCGCTTGTTTCTTGTGTAGTTTTTCTGTTTTTTAGTTGCGTTTATTTAACGTTATTTATAATTACTTGGGCTATGTCGTAGACCAGAATAGTCAATTAAAAATGGCGAATTTTCTCATATTCTTTAACTTCGTGATTTATTATCAAATTGTTGTTTTCTTTGAATGAATCTTTGTGCTTGCTTTTTTACAGTTTTGTTTTTTTTTGTTACGTTTATTTCATTAATGGTTGCTTGGGCTATGGCATAAAATAAAAATGTTGATTTTTTTCATGTTTTTTAGCTTACTTACTTATTGTCAGATTCTGGCCTTATTTAGAGTCGAATAAATTATTGTGCCTGCTTTTTTTACAGTTTTTATTCTAGTTACGTTTATTCAGCGTCATTTATGGTTCCTTGAGCTATAACATAGAATAGAACAATTATATAAAACTGCCAATTTTTTCCTTCTTTTCAGCTCTCACTTATGCCGAATTTTTTCATACTCTTTAACTTCCTGATTTATTGTCAAATTGTTGTTTTCTTCAAAGTCGAATGAATCTTTGTGCTTGCCTTTTTTACAGTTTTTTCTTTTCTGTTACGTTTATTTAACGTCATTAATGGTTGCTTGGGTTATGGCATAAAATAGAACAATAAAATAAAAATGCTGATATTTTTAGTTTAACTCTGTATGAAGAAGAAATCAAGATATGTAGTTGTGTTTTTTTATACTGTCGTGTTTCTTCTGTTTATGTGTGGACCTATAGAACTGATAAAATGTCTGCTGGACTAAAACTAGAAAATTTTGTTAGAAATTAATTTTTTTGACACAATATCGCATGAGAATGATAAATCTGATTCAAGAGTATTTTTAAACATTAAATTAAAATACATCAAAACAACATCAAAAGAATATGACTAAATATTATTTACATCTTTGTTTTTATTACAAAATTTATAATAATTTTTTAATTATCCATAATTATATAATAATACATCGTTTTGATTTGTTCTTGCGCAGTTTTACCAGATGAAAACGAGTACTTTATACTCGAAGCTTTTTTTTGTTTTTTTTACATTATTATAACTCAGTTTTCAGCATGGTTTTGCAATTTTTGCAAAATTTTCCTCGTTGTTTTAATAGATTAAATATTGATGTAATGATTATACTTTTTTAATTATCTGGAACGTTTCCTAATATCTTTTGCTTTGTATAGTTTGATCATGCTTGTTTCTTGAGCTGTTCGACGGTTATTTAACTACGCTCTGATAATTTTTGTGATTTTGTCTTTTTTTATATTTTTTTATTGGTAACATAGTTTTATTTTTTTCCTACTTTTTCTAGAAATAGATTAATACTGTAAATTTGTGATAATAGCCTTAGTTAAATTTTAGAGCATCCAAAAATCAAATTGTTTATAACTCAAGGAGGTTTACAATCTATGGACGAAGCAGTATATGAACACGTGCCGATGCTAGTAATGCCCTTCTTTGGTGATCAATCTTTCAACGCTTACAGAATGATTGCAAAAGGATGCGCATTGTTGGTGGATTATCAAACAATGACTAAAGAAAGCTTCAAAAAAGCAATTTTAGAAGTAATCATTAATCCAAAGTAAGTATACGTAGTTTAGGTTTAAACAAATTTGATGGCAAAGCCATCTCGTGGTATCAGTTACTATGTATTAAAGATAACTGTAAATAGTTATAAAGGCGAAGAACCAGTCAACGGAAGAACGTTGTAAAGTAGATTTAACTGTTTTGAATTACGCGGGCTTAAAATCAACTTTACAACGTTCTCCGCCTTTATATGCAGTTACAGATAACTAGTTTGGTTTAGGTACAAAAACCGAATAATGGAATTAGCAAAACTGGCTGAAGATCAACCAATGAACGGAATAGAAAAAGCCGTGTGGTGGATTGAATATGTAATACGACATAAAGGAACTACGCATTTAAGAAGTCCGTATTTAGATATGCATGCGTATCAGTTTTTGTATTTAGATGTAATAGCAACGTTTGGTTTAGCATTTTTGATTTTAATCGGAGTTTTTGTTGTTGTAGCAAAACTGCTATTAAAAATGCTTTCAGTACTATTTTATAGAAAATTTAAACTAAAATTGGAGTAACTGACTTTTTACTATCGAACTTTTTTGTAAATAAAATTATACTTTTGTAGATAAACTATTTAAAATATGTCTAACATAAAGATAAAAACATAATAAGCAAACTGCAGTAGAGAGCAAATCGACACGTTAATTAAAATTGGCAAAGTAGGTAAGAGCAATAGATAGAGAGTCTATGACGGTCTCTATCTACCGAAGACACGTTTACTCGCATTAAGTCGATGAGTTTGAGAATTAAGAACAACTCAAAACCGTTGCAGGCTGACTTTTTCTTGAAGTGAATTTGGAGATCAACCTGAAAAACTATAAAAAACCATGCAACAAACAAAGATACAAGATCTCAAGTTCTAACTGAGTGTCTAGGCTAAGTACAAGTTAGTATCCATAAATGTTAGAAACAGGCTCAGGTGCTCATCAAAAAACCAACAATCGATATTAGATGTAACATTTACTACTGACATTATAACACACAAAACGGACGGGTAGAAAATAACGAAAAAAACAGACTGTCAGTGACCATAGGTACACTCTGAAAAAGAAAAACGGGACATTAATTGTTTCTAAGTACAAACAGAGAACTGTGTAAATGTTGTCACGTTTAATAACAAACAAAATGATTCTCTTTGATAGCACGTTTATAGGTTAGCTTGTAGATTATTTTTAGTTTATGGTTTAAAACTAGAAGACTTTATTTTTGACAAGCTATGAACTTAAAAAAAGAAAATTGTATTGTTCTATTTCAGTACGCTAATAATCTATTACCGCACTGTTTTTAATCTTATAATGGCTCAATTATAGATGCAAAATAAAGAAAAGAGATTTAATCTTATCTATTAGAACTCATGTCTTAAACGATTAAGGTAAATTATACTTCATCATTGATAATGAACGAGGCCATACTCATTACTTTTATTGTTATTACATATTGTCTAATTATTATTTTTTAATTTTGATAAACCAATGGGATTAAAGTGTTGCGTATTTTTACAATAAGAAAATATTGATTTAAACAATTATTTAATAGTTATCCAAATAACATTGCATAATGTGCTTAAAAGTATAAAGAACAAAACTTTTGTGCTAATTAAAAGGTATTTATTTACTTGGACCGTTTTTATGGCTTGTGTTGTAATAAGTAGGATTAAACCTTGTGTAATGTGTGTATTTAGACGTAGCTGCTGATGTCTCGTTTTTTCTTTTTTTAAGTGTACATACAATTTCATATATGTAATTACATTCGCACAAAGCAGAAGTTGTAGAATTTTAGCAGATGCATGATAAGAAACTACTCAAAGCATTTAGTCTCCTAAGCACAGTGCTGACATTCTCACAAAATAACTCATTCGTTCTTTTCTATAAAAAAGATTATTCTAAAGACTTTAGTTCGTACAAACGCATCTATGTTTCCTGAACTAAACAGCAAAATTCTACTAGCATACGATACTTAAAATAAACTAAATAGAAAGTGGAAGCAAAAAAAACCTGTTCACAACATTTTTTTAATTACAAAATCTGTGGTTTTTAAAACATAGTAGATACAAGGATGTTTATTTTTAAATCTCCTACACAGTAGATAACTAACTAATGAATTAAAAGTGAAACCATAATCGGCTGGGTAAGCAAAATATTGCTAAGTGATCGGTTAACGACATGACGACGTATAGTAATAGCTGCTATCTTGTGGGGATCTTACGAACTACTATTAAAGGAAACTATATGTAAGCAGTTAATGCTTTTTTAGCATTAGTTTACGAGATACCCCAAAGATGGTAGTCATATCGACTATAAGTACACTCAGAAATAGAAAAATCTGTTTTTTTTATTTGTCTTGCAAAGAAAAAGCCACCAAATGCACCACCAAAAGTGATAGTTAAGACAAGAATAAGTTTAAGTTTGAGAGATCCATTGTTTATTAAAGCAGCGGGAAATAAAGTAAGCATCGACAGTTGGAAGAACCGATAACTACGAGATTGTGCAGGATTTTTTTTAAAAACAAGACGCTTGTCTAGAGGTTGAACGTCAAACACAGAAAAGTTCCGACTCGCGATACAATCAGCATTAATAATATAAAATTTATGTAATGTTTGGTTTTCTTTGTGTTTTGTGAAATTTTATGGGTACGTAACTAAATGTTAGCTAACGTAAAAAGCGATAAAATTAACTAACATTTGTAAACACTTTGTATTAAAATTACGATGTTATATACTACAATGTTATTTTTTGTTTTGATAAAACAAATGCATTGGCGGTCATTCTAATTTTGTCGATTCAATTGTTTTTATATTTGTATGTGTACGATGCATTGCAAAATCAGTTTATGTAGAATTGTTGAACAGTGTTTTTCCCAAATTATTAATTAAATTTTGAAATTACTAAATCGACATGTCTTAAAATGTAATTTAGATTCGTTGTATTTTCTTTATTTCATAATTTCATTTCTGTGTAATTTTGAACAAAACATTTAGCGTCGTAAATTTAACTGTAATAGTTATCCATTTTGTACTTAAATTTGAAGATTATTAAAATTGAAAGCGGCGTTATTCAGATGTTTCTATCTTTGTAAAAAGAAACCTTTGACGTGTTTTCGAATCAATTTGCGTTAATCTATTAAATCATTTTCTCTGCAAATTATTATTATTAATTTCTGAGTTCAACTCTAACTTATGCATAATAACTGAGTAGTTTTTTTGGTGCGTTTATAAGTTATTGATATAAAAGTTGGTCAAAGTTCTCTTTTTGATCGTATAATGATAATGTACCTTTTGATGATGATTCTGACGGGTTTGATAATAAGGAAAAACACCAGTATGCTAATATTATATTTATAGTAAGATGCAAACATCTTCCTGACTATAGACCCTGTTTGTATTTTATGTGTAATAGTGTAACTTGTATCCATTTTATGAACAATTGTCTATTTTATGTATTGAAGTCGCGGTAGGTTGCTTTCTGATAGATGGACTCTTCATCTTTATAACCTTTGTTTAATATATTATTGTGTGTTTATATACATGTGTATTCGTGGCCCTTGTTTGTTTGTCTCAACTATTCAACTAATAGCTGGGTTGCTTCCGTAACTAGGACCTCGGAATCTAAGCAGGTTGTTAGTTAACCAACTCTTCTTCTGTTTAATATAATGATGTTTGTGTACGTGTTTATATGTGTTAAGACTTAATCATGTAATCATATCTGTGTATTTGTTTCATTGACTTAAATTCCAGATGTTCTAACTATTCTATTGACATCTTTTATTATAAACTTGATAAATCTAAACTATGTAATTACCTTGCATTTATCTTTGGTTTGAAGACCGGAGGAGTTTCTTCAAACTGCGCAAAACAGGTTTTTCGGATTAGCATTTGGTAAACCTTGTAAAATCGAAAGGATGTTGACAACGCGTGGGAAAACAAAGAAAGAAGAGAACTTTGTAGGAAACTGCTAAAGTGACTCGTCAAACATGGTCCGGCAGTAACACGAGTATACGAGTGAGATAGAGAGCCCTACCGGAGATCGTTGCTATCTGGTGCTTTATCTGTACACTGTAGGCTTTTCGGATGCGTGGAATTTAGTTTAGACACAGATTGGTCGTTAAATTGTTTTGTCGTGCGACATTAGAATCTCTTAATGTGAAAATAGGGGCAAAACCAGAAATGCAAGAGTTGATATCGAAGTGCTAAACTAGCCAGCGAAAATCGACCAGAAAAAAAGACTTAAAAAGAAAGCTATTCTGTGTCAAGCCAACTTTTTAATAAAGACTGGGTCGTAAAATTCACGGTAGGGTAGTATAGAATACTGCGCCTATCGTGTAATGGAAAGCCGGGGTGTAGGTACCAGGAACTAAAATTAGAATTTGCGATACATAGCACGACACTCTAGGCGTGCAAAACGGGAGGCAGAAGCTAGTCAGCCTACTTATACCTTTCTATTCGACGTCATAATTTATTGAGTGAACTCAAACTAGCAGCAAGTAATCAAAACCTTAAGTTTATCACGGCAAATAGCTAAATCGTATTTTTCTACAAAACAATTGCAATAAAATGTTGTAGGTGCTAATATGGCATCAGTCATATTAAACTACAGAAGAAACTGAATCCAATATAATCAAAGCTAAAAAACATGAACACTAAACACAGAAGAAGTTGATGCACCCAAAATTTCTATGATAGAATTAGACATTTATTGATTCTATAGTTCTTCAAACTGCATGATGGCAACATGTACGAATGTACGAGTCTATGTTGCAATAAATGGCGTTAAGCCTAGTTTACACATGTTTGTACTTACCAGCAGGCAGGGTCTCGTTTTTTCTTTATTTAGGTGTACATACATTTTCAGACACGTAAACAACCGCACAAACCAGCAGAATTTGAGCAGAAAAACAGTAGTAATTTCGAGGAGTTATACTGTGTTTACATCGTGTGTTTGATCCATTTGTACACAGCGTATTGACAAACTCACCCGGTTAAAAACCACGGTGGATTACACGGTGCAGTAGTTGGAAGATCTACTTTTCCAGCAGGACAATGCCCGTCCTTACATTATTAAATAAAAATGGTGGTAATATTTGTTCATTTTCTTTGAAATTGTAATCATTTGCTACCTTTGAGTAGCTAATCCTTTCTGTTAAATTTGGTCACAAAATTCCCGCACCTTCTTGGTGTTGCAATTTCAAGGTCACCGAGTATATTTAAGTCATATAATGCGATGTGAGCGCTGTGAGGTGTTAAACCTGATAATTGAAAGAGAAAATCGAAGAAAAAACATATGCCGGTCTTTGGCAGAACTCAGGTTTGAAAAATATTTGTAAGTGATTTAGCCAGGCATCAACAAAAATTTTCAGAGCGGCGGTATCCTGCGCTATAATAACTAATTGGATTAACAATCTACGTAGAGAGACGGCGCACTAAGAAGAAGAAGATTAATGCGTTAGACAATCAGAACAAATTGATCTGAGGTAGTCTTTAATACAACACGTCTAAAAACAAACTAATCTAAAATTCTACTGTAGCAAACAGCGAACAACGAACAAGCCGAACAGCTAGCAAAAAAAAGAGGTTTATTAGAAATATAAATAAAAAACATAATTATTTATCTAAGTACTAAAATAATACTTGACCGTGTTTATCCGTTAACATTAGGCAGAAAATGTGCGTTCCACTTCACAAGACGTCAATAGAAAAAAATTAAGTTTATTAATTAAAGAGAGTTTTTGATGATACCGTTTATATGTACAAGTTTTTGATAATCTTGCTTTTGTTTTTTTTATGATACGGTGTAGAATTTTTCCTAAAGCTTATTATTTTATCAAAATGTGTAATTTGATTGTCTACAGAGTATGTTACGTAACTTTTTACAACTTAAAGACAGGCGACTAACTCAATATATATTGGCGTGCGTGTCCAGAGCCCATCTTTAAAGTCTCACGTGCCCCCGAGTGATTCAAAACGCACAGCAGAAGGAGTAGGTTAAAAGCCTTTGGACGAATCCTAAGTGTTAGATTGAAAGCGTGAGACTTGCCAACACTTCCTACGTAATTCCTAAAACTTTATCTTGGTGAACGTGATAGGGGGAAATAAAACTGCGACAATGTGGCTCCGTAACCTTTCACGGCGCGTGCGGTTGTGGGAACTGTTCTGGTCATGTTATAGGCAGTTTTAACACCACACGCGGTCCTGGAGTACAAAACTTATACAGAATTTACAAGTGTTTGTATTTTTAAAAAATCTGCCAGCGGGCTCTTGCAGACTCGGTCGTCTTTTATCGACTAAACCGATTTCCTGGATCTGGCATTTTTAGGAATCAACGGTGAAGGAACAAAAAACTAATGGAAAATAAGAAAACCTTAAGGAGAAAGCGCTCCAAAAAGCTCAAAACCATGGAAGACGTCATTCCATCAACATCCAAGAAGGCCGTTAAGAACTCAATCCCAAAGGCAACGGAGGCAAGCGCCAGCAGTATTTCAAAGTCTAAGTAAAAATAGTCAAGGATATTGACTGTCTCACTATGAGCCAAACAAAAACAAAGTTAATTGGAGCTGCCACCAAAAGGTATAAGTACCTACTTAGTAGTGGGTATGGCAAAACTAAAGCAAAGAGACTAGCTCAGCTTTCAATGGCAGAATTTCTAGTGCCATGGAAGGATAATGCTCTAACCAAAAAACCACGCTTCCAGGATGAGAGTTCGAGAGAGATAAAAAAATCAAAACCCAATCAAAAAGGAATTACAAAACCCAGAAGAAAGGAGACATAAAAGCGTCTTATATAAAAATGCTCTGCAGGGCACCGGAATGGCTGTTTTAACCAGAAAATTCCCAACGAAACTACTTACGACGAAACAAATTAATTTCGTTGCCTCGGCCATCTTATTTATTATGGAAGAAAGGGGGAATGAAACGATTAAGTCTAAGTTCCTCAGTTCCGTTTACAAGGCAGGATACATAATGATCCTATGTAAATATAAAGCCACAGTTCAGCAGCTCAAGGCGATGGTAGTTGATCTCCACCCGTGGGAAGGAGCTGAACTGAGGGACCCAAAAGAGTCGGAAATTCCCCAAGGATGAGTCCTCGTGAGATATTTTCCCAATGCCGCAAAACTGCCAGCGGAGAGGATCCCACATAGGATCCAAAGATAAAATGAGGGGATAAATATCACCCAATGGAAGGTAACAAAAAAAGACGCAAGGGACACATCAGCGCTCCTAATTCTCTCTATAGACTCTAAGCTGGCTGCAGCAGTAGAAACTCAGAAAGAAACCTTAAGTTTTGACTTCTAGGAGGTAGCGGTTAAAATCCGGAAACCTCATAAACCGCCTACAGAGAAGGAAAAAGATACACCCTAAATGGAAGTGAGGAAGATAGACTTAGGTCTCTCAACCTTAGAACCTACCTCCAAATTACATAGAATTTGTGCAGGTGAACCTCTATTATGCAAAGGCAGCATCTACTCTCCTTTGCCAAAGGTTCTCTCTGGGCACAAAATTGTATCGACAAACTCACCCGGTTAAAAACCACGGTAGATTACACGGTGCAGTAGTTGGAAGATCTACTTTTTCAGCAGGACAATGCCCGTCCTCACATTATTAAATAAAAGTGGTAGTAATATTTGTTCATTTTCTTTGAAATTGTAATCATTTGCTACTTCTGAGTAGCTAAGCCTTCCTGTTAAGTTTAGCACTTTCTTGGTGTTGCAATTTCAAGGTCACCGAGTATATTTAAGTCATATAATGCGATGTGAGCGCTGTGAGGTGTTAAACCTGATAATTGAAAGAGAAAATCGAAGAAAAAACATATGCCGGTCTTTGGCAGAACTCAGGTTTGAAAAATATTTGTAAGTGATTTAGCTGGACATCAACAAACATTTTCAGAGCGGCGGTATTCTGCGCTATAATAACCAATTGGATTAACAATCTACGTAGAGAGACGGCGCACTAAGAAGGAGAAGATCAATGCATTAGCCAATCAGAGCAAACTGATCTGAGGTAGTCTTTAATACAACACGTCTAAAAACAAACCAATCCAAAATTCTACTGTACCAAACAGCGAGCAACAAGCCGAACAGCTACCAAAGGAAAAACGTTTATTAGAAATATAAATAAATAACATAATTATTTATCTAAGTACTAAAATAATACTTGACCGTGTTTATCCGTTAACATTAGGCAGAAAATGTGCGTTCCACTTCACAAGACGTCAATAGAAAAAAATTAAGTTTATTCATTAAAGAAGGTTTTTGATGATACCGTTTATATGTACAAGTTTTTGATAATCTTGCTTTTGTTTTTTTTTATACGGTGTAGAATTTTATTATTTTTTTAAAATGTGTAATTTCATTGTATACAGAGTTTGTTACGTAACTTTTTACAACTTAAAGGCAGGCGACTAACTCAATATAACTTGACGAAAGGGTTGCAGGACTCGGTGTGCTAATCATAAAATAATTTAAAAAAGCGAGAAAACGGTGGAAAACTATTAATGGCAGAAACTGTGCGCGTCCAGAGACCATCTTTAAAGTCTCACGTGTCACGTGATTCAAAACGCACAGCAGAAGAAGTCGGTTGAAAGCCTTTGGACGAATCCTAAGTGTTAGATTGAAAGCGTTAGACTTGGCAACACTTCCTACGTAATTCCTAAAACTTTATCTTGGTGAACGTGATAGGGGGAAATAAAACTGCGACAATGTGGCTCCGTAACCTTTCACGGCGCGTGCGGTTGTGGGAACTGTTTTGGTCATATTATAGGCAGTTTTAACATCCCACGCGGTTCTGGAGTACAAAACTTATACGGGATTCACAAGTGTTTGTATTCTTAAAAAATCTGCCAGCAGGCTCTTGCGGACTCGGTCGTTTTTTATCGACTAAACCAATTTTCTGGATCTGGCATTTTTAGGAATCAACGTTGAAGGAACAAAAAACAAATGGAAAATAAGAAAACCTTAAGGAGAAAGCGCTCTAAAAAGCTCAAAACCATGGAAGACGTCATTCCATCAACATCCAAGAAGGCCGTTAAGAACTCAATCCCGAAGGCAACGGAGGCAAGCGCCAGCAGTATTTCAAAGCCTAAGTAAAAATAGTCAAGGATATTGACTGTCTCACTATGGGCCAAACAAAAACCAAGTTAAGTGGAGCTGCCACCAAAAGGTATAAATACCTACTTAGTAGTGGGTATGGTAGAACTAAAGCAAAGAGACTAGCTCAGCTTTCAATAGCAGAATTCTTAGTGCCATAGAAGGATAAGGCTCTACCCAAAAAACCACGCTTCCAGGATGGGAGTCCGAGAGAGATAAAAAAATCAAAACCCAATCAAAAAGGAATTAAGAAACTTGTACAAAGCCCAGAAGAAAGGAGACATAAAGGCGTCTTATATAAAAATGCTCTGCAGGGCACCAGAATGGCTGTTTTAGCCAGAAAGTTCCCAACGGAACTACTTACGACGAAACAAATGAATTTGGTTGGCTCGGCCATCTTATTCATTGTGGAGGAAAGAGGGAATGAAACGATTAAGTCTAAGTTTCTCAGTTCCGTTTACAAGGCTAGATACATAATGATCCTATGTAAAGATAAAGCCGCAGTTCCGTAGCTCAAGGCGGGGGTAGTTGATCTCCACCCGTGGGAAGGAGCTGAACTGAGGAGCCCAAAAGAGTCGGAAATTCCCCAAGAATGAGTCCTCGTGAGATATTTTCCCAATGCCGCAAAACTGCCAGCGGAAAGGATCTCACATAGGATCCAAAGATAAAATGAGGGGATAAATATCACCCCATGGAAGGTAACAAAAAAAGACGCAAGGGGCACATCAGTGCTCCTAATTCTCTCTATAGACTCTAAGTCGGCTGCAGCAGTAGAAACTCGGAAAGGAGCATTAAGATTTTGACTTCAAGGAGGTAGCGGTTAAAATCCGAAAACCTCATAAACCGCCTACGGAGGAGAAAAAATATACCCCCTTAATGGAAGTGACGAAGATAGACTTAGGTCTCTCAACCTTAGAACCTACCTCCAAATTATATGGAATTTGTGCAGGTGAACCTTTACCATGCAAAGACAGCATCTACTCTCCTTTACCAAAGGTTCTCCTTGAGCACACAGCTGCTAGGTTTAATACAAGAACCTTGGTTAAATGAAGGCCGAATCTGGGGACTCAACACAAAAAGCTGTAACTTAATCTACGATGAGACTGCCCGGAACTCGAGAGCCGCAATTCTTGTAAACAAATGTAAACGCAATACGTTTCTCTAAATTTTGACACTGTCACAATAGCAAGGCTAAGAGTCTCTAGAGAAAAAAAGGAGGTGATATTTACTTTATCATATTTCCTTGGAGAAGAGCAGAAGATGCCAACAAATATAGTAACGCGCCTCATCAATTACTGCAGAACCAACAACAAGCAGCTGATCCTAGGATGCGACGCGAACGCGCACGACATCATCTGGGGCAATACCGACACCAACAAACGGGGTGACCTTTAATTCTATAAAGCAGGAGCTTAGCAAACTCCGAAGAAAAGCCAAAAACGAGTTTAACAGAACAAAAGAAAGTAAAGACTGGGAACGGTATCAAAAAGCTCTTACGGAATTTAACAAACAACTTTGCAAAGCCAAAAGGAGCTCATGCAAAACTTTCTGTGAGAACCATGAAAAAGTACCTAAGATTAGCAGAGTACAAAAAACTCTATCAATGGAATCACATGAAAACAGTGGTGCACTCAAAATGGTCACTGGCACTGGTCAATCTATTTCGAGCCAGTCTGCTATACTGCTATACTATTCCTCAACTATCGAGGAAGGTAAGAGTCGTATTTATACACAAAGGAGGAGGCAAACTTCTAGACACTGCGAAGTCATATCGACCAATAAGCTTATCGTCATTTCTGCTCAAAATGATAGAGAAACTTGTCGATCTGTATATTAGGATGGAGGTAATACAGAATGCACCTCTACATAAAAAACAATTTGCCTATTACAAAGGAAAATCAACTATAACCGTATTACATCATCTTGTTAAATGTATAGACGGAGCATTTGAATCAAAGGATATCGCAATAAGTGTTTTATGGACATAGAAGGCGCCTTTAATAACGCTGCTTATGAATCAATGGTAAGATCTCTCAGCAAAAGAGAGACAAACAAATGCATTATCGAATGGGTAAAACATATACTAGATGTCAGAGAAGTATCAGTAAACCGGGGCTCTGCAACGCATGAAGTGGAAACAACACGAGAATGACCACAAGGAGGAGTTCTATCTCCTATGCTATGGTCACTGGTAGTAGATGAGCTACTTCAGGATCTGAACAAGGCGGGACACAAAATATTTGGATATGCTGATGACATAATCATAGTAGGCGGCAAACACGACAAAACAATAGAAGTTATGCAATCAGCTGTAAACTTAACTAGGAGATGGTGCTAAAAAGAAGGATTGTATATCAACCCGAACAAGACAACAGTGGTTCCATTTACCAAACGAAGTAGGATTGACATCTTTAGCAGAAAGATTGTTGGGATAGAACTACCCTTCTCGACAGAAGTTAAATACCTGTTGGTGACAGTACATTAAGAACTGAACTGGGAGTCATCTGACAAAAACGACTGAAACCCGAAAGCGATAAGCAGGTACTCAGACCCAGAATTCTATATGCAGCTGTTATCTGGTGGAAGAAGGTAGACTAAAAAACGGCAATATTTTTGACTGCAAGAAGGGGGATACATGTACCCTAACGCTCGCGTCTAGGAAAACCTTTATATTTAATTATTGGCTTTCATTCACATTATTAATGGGTGCATCAATTTTACTGTATTTCTGGTACTTCTGATGGTCTTCGTACACAACGTAGTCGGGAACGTCTTAGATCTTTTATATCATAACACAACGCCACTGACGCGATCAGTGCAGAGGAAACTAAGTTGAAGTGACAAAAATCGTATGTATTTTGTACTTTTTTTGTATAGGATTCATAATGAAAGATAAACGGAAGTGACGCTAATGATCTTTGTAGGGTTTTAGTTTTTGGAACAATTTTTCCGTCATTGTTGCGTTTGTTCTGTGTTCAGCTTCTGCTTGCGAGCTCTCAGGTACGCCACTGCTTTAATTTCGTAATACGATATGATCGCAGTTTTTTAATAAATAAATTGATTGATTTCTTTAAAAAAAATTATCGTAGCATAAATCTATAAATTATAGCTGTAAACATTCATCTCAAGCAGTTCCACGTTACTTTTCTTATTCGTGTTAAGCAAACTTATAAATTACGTTAAACCATGTACATAAGCTAATAACGATTTTCGTTTGCATACCTACTAGATCGTAAATTATAAATTAGTTACCTTAGGGTGTAACTTATGAAGTGTAAAAAAACTTATAGAAAGTGAATTCAAATACATAATTTAGAAATTTAATTAGACGTAAATATATCTGCATTATTTTCTATAATAAAAGCAATAACAAAACTCAAGGTTCATAAACGGAAAAAAAGTTTTAAATTGTAGTTGATGACGAATGTGTAAAGGCTCGTTTACGCGTGACTTTCTAATTTGCGAATTTCAGTGTACGCTTTCCTTTAAACTGTCATTGGTATCAGTGATTGTAAAGATAACCAATGAAACGTATCAGCAATGTTTAATCCGGGCGGCAATATCGCAAACAAGCACCTATTTAAGAGCCGCATCGCAAGTTTAATCGTTTGTTCTTAGTCTGCGTTGCAACAGTGAGGTGTTGTTATCATATTTACTTACTTAGAGGGGATTTCATTGTTTTGTTGTGTCAATTACGTGGCTGCAAATATGTGTGGTAAGTGCCCTTAATGTCTTTCACTTTTTAGTAATTATTTCATTTACTTTAACACCTGTACAATTGCACACCCTTTGACATTTGTTATTGTATGAAGTGAAAGTAAATTTTTAAACCTATGGGTTTAGAAAGTCTTCTTACCACACCTAACGATATTAAGCAATTAATGCATAACCGATAGTTCGATTAGTGTTCTTTCGATACTTCCTAGTTGCTCGGGGCCTAACAATTACCTTTACGACAATCTCATATCCTTGAGCAAAAACAATTACTTAATCTTATCGATAATACCTTAATCCATATATCTTTATTTCAAATATGATTAAGCGAAAATTGCGAAAACAAGGGAATTAAAAAAGGTATTTACTTAGTTGTTGATCGAGTTTTTTAAACGACCACTTCCGGCACTAATCAATCAAGTACCCATTAAACATACGAAAAAAGTCAAGGCCTTTCACTTTCAATTTTGTCACTGAAATTCACTTACACTTTTCCTCTAACGACTCGTCAACCTTGGCATTCATGTAATTTTTTTTTAGCTAAAAAAAACAAATTTATTTGGTAGAAAGTACATTAGCATCGTGTATTTTTAGCTTCCTTAAGACAGTCAAGGTGAATTCTATACTTGGGGTTTTACTAGTATTATGCAGAATGTTTTTGTTGAATTGCAGTCGTCGACCTTCAAAAATACATTTCTTTGCATAGGTGTGTGTAGGAATTTGTCGTTAATAACTCTTGGTCCTCGATTTGTTAAATGTCACAGGACGATTGCTTCCAGTACTGATAAGTTGTTTTCGAGGTGATGCAATCCATGTTTCGTCTATTTTTTTAATACATTATGTGTTACTAATTTTGCAACTTTGGAATCTTGGTGATCATATGGTCATAGAAATCTGGAGACTGAAGTCTGATGGTTCAGTAGAAATTGCCCACCTAAAGCTTTTTGAAAATGTAGTCTAAATTTTTGATGTAATATCCCAAATTTCGTATTCAATTTTTAGTTCAGGTTCCACTTAGTTTATCTTATCATTATTAATTCATTTAATATTTGCACTACTACACGTACTACAAACTTTGCATTCAAAGTTCTGGTTAACCTTGGCTTTGCCATTGCGTTTAAATTATATCAAAGATGTATTCTTGTCTGGTTCGAGGAATGTTAATAGTTTTAGTTTAAATAATGGTATCAGTGTATAGTCTAAAATTATAATTTCAATGTTATCTTTTACTCTTGCGGGTACAGTTATTGATAATTAATTATCAAGCGAAGTTATCGTTCATAATGCCTGTGATTAGCGTATTGGTTTTTGTTATCGATGTTGCCTACTGTAGGATACAAATACTAAAGTTTCTTCAAGAAGTTGAGAAAACTTCGTAGCTGGAGGACGATTTCTGAAATGCGAATATTCAAGACACGTCTTTGAATGCATTTGAATGTGTCTCATTTTTATATTCTTCACTTTGTTTATGGTAGTTTTTTTTAATGGGGTTGCAACTAAAAAATTAACTTCTTTCATTCATCAACATATAAAATGTAGATTTTTTCGGTAACAGCGACACATGCTAAAAATCATTCATCAACCAAAGTTGGAACGAGGTTTGAATAGATCGAATAAAATTGCCTTCAGAGAGAGAAGAAAAATCAAGGAAATACGTGGTCAGGACTGGAGAACCAGCAAGAGATCATTAATATTAAAATAATGTTAATTGAGAAACTACTTTTAATTATATCAATATTTACAATGTTTGTTGTAACTTTTATGCTGAATTATTGTTAAAATTGTTGTTTGATTATACATTTTTAATAAAACTGTTACTTGACGACATTGGAAGTCATATTTGAAGGATAAGTGACAAGGAAAATGAGGAAATATTTAGTTAACAAAAAACAGTACTTCTCATTTACTTAATTACATTCTTCAGATTTAATATGTTCTTTTTATTATAATCGTTATACCAAAGGGCGCATAAATTTGAGCCCAAAAGTGTCTGTTTAATTATAAACTTAAATTTAAGCAAGCAACTTTTTATTTACTCAAGTTTGTTTTTATGAACTAAACTGAATTTATTAAAATTTTATTTGTGATCCCATTAAAAGCTTATACTAGGTCTATGGAAATACTAATTTAATAGACGTCAAATGTAAGTTTTTGGAACTGTAATCTGTGCGACTTAAACTAGAGTATATTTATCTTTAAAATCATTACTTTTTACTTACTTTTTATTCTGCAGATATAATATCTTTCTCCATCTAATATAATAGTTATGCCGCAGGGCGCATAAATTTGAAAGCAAAAGTGTCCTTTTAATTATATAAAATAGACGCTACGTTAAATTTAAACGAGCTACTGGTCATTTAATTTTCTTTTTGTAAACGAACGCCAATTTTTTAAAATTTAATTTGCGATTCCATTAGAATGCGTAGAAATTTCTATAAAAATGTCAATAGAGGTGCTAATTTAATGGACATCAAAGGTTAGTTTTGGGAACTGGAGTCTGCGAATTAAACTAAAATGTATGTGTCTTTAAAAATATTACTTCTTACTTACATAATTACATTCTGCAGATTTAATTTGTTCCTCCATTTATTATAATCGTTATACCGAAGGGCGCATAAATTTGAGACCAGGTGTTCTTTCAATTATAAAAAATAGACGCTAGCTTAAATTTAAGCGAGCAACTTGTCATTTAAGTTTCTTCTTTTTATAAACTAAACTAAATTTTTTAAAATATTTGTGATCCCATTCAACGCTTAGAATTTTGTACAAGTAAGGTCTATTGAAGTACTAATTTAATAGACAAAGTTTAGTTTTGAGAACTGCAGTCTGTGCGACTTAAACTAAAATATATTTGTCTTTAAACACATCACTTCTTACTTACTTAATTACATTCTGGAGATTTAATATGTTCTTCCATTTATTATAATCGTTATACTGAAGAGCGCATAAATTTGATACCATAAGTGTCCTTTCAATTATAAAAAATACACGATAGCTTAAATTTAGGCGAGTAACTTTTCATTTAAGTTTTTTTTTGTAAACGAAAACAATTTTTTTTAAATTTTATTTGCGATTCCATTAAAATCCCTAGAAGTTTCTATAAGAATGTCAATAGTGGTACCAATTTAATAAACATCAAATGTTAGTTTTGGAACTGGAGTCTGTGCTAGCTAAACTAAAGTATGTCTTCAAAAACGTAACTTCTTATTTACTGAATTACATTCTGCAGACTTAAAATGTTCTTTCATTTATTATAATCGTTATACCAAAGGGCGCATAAATTTGAGAGCAAGTGTCCTTTCAATTATAAAAAAATATACGGTAGCTTAAATTTAGGCGAGTAACTTTTCCTTCAAGTATCTTTTTTTGTAAACGAAATCCAAGTTTTTAAAATTTTATTTCTGATTTTATTAGAATCTACAAATTTTTATAAAAAGTCAATAGATGTGCCAATTTGATGGACATCAAAGGTTCGTTTTGGAGCTGGATTCTGTGCTACCTAAACTAAAGAATATGTCTTTAAAAACGTAACTTCTTACTTACTTAATTACATTCTGCAAACTTAAAATGTTCCTCTATTTATTATAATCGTTATACCGAAGAGCGCACAAATTTGAGGCCAAAAGTTTCCTTTCAAAAAAAAGTGCTAGGTTAAATTTAAGCGAGCAACTTGTTATTTAATTTTCTTTTTTCATAGACTAAACTGAATTTTACAAATTAAGTATTTGTGATTCCATTAAAAGCTTTGAATTTTCTACAAGTAAAGTCTATGGAAGTACTAATTTAATAGACGTCAAAGTTTAGTTTTGGGAATTGGAGTCTATGCGACTTAAACTAAATTATATGTGTCTTTAAAAACATTACTTCTTACTTACGTACTTACATTCTGCAGATTTAATTTGTTCCTCGGTTTATTATAATCGCTATACCAAAGGGCGCAAAAATTTGATGCTAAAAGTGCCTGCTTAATTATAAACTTAAATTTAAGCAAGCAACTTTTCATTTACTTAAGTTTGTTTTTGTGAACTAAACTGAATTTATTAAAATTTTATTTGTGATCCCGTTAAAAACATAGACTTAAGTCTATAGAAGTACTAATTTAATAGACGTCAAATGTTAGTTTTAGGAACTGTAATCTGTGCGACTTAAACTAGAGTATATTTGTCTTCAAAAACGTAACTTCTTACTTACTGAATTACATTCTGCAGACTTAAAATGTTTCGCCATTCATTATAATCGTTATACCGAAGGGCGCATAAATTTGAGACCAAAAGTTTTCTTTCAAATAAAAGGCGCTAAGTTAAATTTAAGCGAGCAACTTGTTATTTAAGTTTCTTTTGTTATAGACTAAACTGAATTTGTCAAATTAAGTATTTGTGATTCTATTAAAAGCTTAGAATTTTCTACAAGTAAAGTCTATGGAAGTACTAATTTAATAGACGTCAAAGTTTAGTTTTGAGAACTGGAGTCTGTGCGACTTAAACTAAAGTATATGTGTCTTTAAAAACATTACTTCTTACTTACTTAATTACATTCTGCAGATTTAATTTGTTCCTCTATTTATTATAATCGTTATACCGAAGGGCGCATAAATTTGAGACCAAGTGTCCTTTCAATTATAAAAAATAGACGCTAGCTTAAATTTAGGCGAGTAACTTTTCATTCAAATTTCTTTTTTTTTGTAAACGAAATCAAATTTTTTCAAATTTTATTTGCGATTCTATTAGAATGCGTAGAAATTTCTATAAAAATGTCAATAGAGGTGTCAATTTAATGGACATCAAAGGTTAGTTTTGTAACTAGAGTTTGTGATACCTAAACTAAAGTATATGTCTTTAAAAACGTAACTTCTTACTTACTGAATTACATTCTGCAGACTTAAAATGTTTCGCCATTCATTATAATCGTTATACCGAAGGGCGCATAAATTTGAGACCAAAAGTTTTCTTTCAAATAAAAGGCGCTAAGTTAAATTTAAGCGAGCAACTTGTTATTTAAGTTTCTTTTGTTATAGACTAAACTGAATTTTTCATATTAAGTATTTGTGATTCTATTAAAAGCTTAGAATTTTCTACAAGTAAAGTCTATGGAAGTACTAATTTAATAGACGTCAAAGTTTAGTTTTGGGAACTGGAGTCTGTGCGACTTAAACTAAAGTATATGTGTCTTTAAAAACATTACTTCTTACTTACTTAATTACATTCTGCAGATTTAATTTGTTCCTCTATTTATTATAATCGTTATACCGAAGGGCGCATAAATTTGAGACCAAGTGTCCTTTTAATTGTAAAAAATAGACGCTAGCTTAAATTTAGGCGAGTAACTTTTCATTTAAGTTTTTTTTTTGTAAACGAAATCCAATTTTTTAAAATTTTATTTGCGATTCCATTAGAATCCGTAAAAATTTCTATAAGAATGTCAATAGAGGTGCCAATTTAATGGACATCAAAGGTTAGTTTTGGAACTGGAGTCTGTGCTACCCGCACTAAAGTATATGTCTTTAAAAACGTAACTTCTTACTTACTGAATTACATTCTGCAGACTAAAAATGTTCCTCTATTTATTATAATCGTTATACCCGAAGACGCATAAATTTGAGACCAAAGGTTTCTTTTAAAAAAAAAGGCGCTAGGTTACATTTAAGCGAGCAACTTGTTATTTAAGTTTCTTTTTTTATAGATTAAACTGAATTTTTCAAATTAAGTATTTGTGATTCCATTAAAAACTTAGAATTTTCTACAAGTAAAGTCTATTGAAGTACTAATTTAATAGACGTCAAAGTTTAGTTTTGGGAATTGAAGTCTATGCGACTTAAACTAAAAGTTATGTGTCTTTAAAAATATTACTTCTTACTTAAATAATTACATTCTGCAGATTTAGTTTGTTCCTCCATTTATTATAATCGTTATACCGAAGGGCGCATAAATTTGAGACCAGGTGTCCTTTCAATTATAAAAAATAGACGCTAGCTTAAATTTAGGCGAGTAACTTTTCATCTAAGTTTTTTTTTGTAAACGAAATCCAATTTTTTAAAATTTTATTTGCGATTCCATTAGAATCCGTAGAAATTTCTATAAGAATGTCAATAGAGGTGCCAATTTAATGGACATCAAAGGTTAGTTTTGGAACTGGAGCCTGTGCTACCCGCACTAAAGTATATGTCTTTAAAAACGTAACTTCTTACTTACTGAATTACATTCTGCAGACTAAAAATGTTCCTCTATTTATTATAATCGTTATACCCGAAGGCGCATAAATTTGAGACAAAAGGTTTCTTTAAAAAAAAAGGCGCTAGGTTACATTTAAGCGAGCAACTTGTTATTTAAGTTTCTTTTTTTATAGATTAAACTGAATTTTTCAAATTAAGTATTTGTGATTCCATTAAAAACTTAGAATTTTCTACAAGTAAAGTCTATGGAAGTACTAATTTAATAGACGTCAAAGTTTAGTTTTGGGAATTGGAGTCTATGCGACTTAAACTAAAAGTTATGTGTCTTTAAAAACATTACTTCTTACTTAATTACGTTCTGCAGATTTAATTTGTTCGTCCATTTATTATAATCGTTATACCGAAGGGCGCATAAATTTGAGACCAGGTGTCCTTTCAATTATAAAAAATAGACGCTAGCTTAAATTTAGGCTAGTAACTTTTCATTGAAGTTTCTTTTTTTTTGTAAACGAAATCAAATTTTTTAAAATTTTATTTGCGATTCTATTGGAATCTGTAGATGTTGCCAATTTAATGGACATCAAATTTTAGCTCAAAAGTGTCGGTTCAATTATGAAAAAATAGGCGCTAGCTGAAATTTAAACGAACAGCTTTTCCTTTAAGTTTCTTTTCTTGTAAAGTAATCTTAATTTTAAAAAATCTTATTCGTGATCCCATTAAAAGCGCTAAATTTTCGATAAGCATCGTCAATAGAAGTACATAATTAATAGACATTGAAAGTCACTTATGAAAAAATAGGTTAAATTTAAGCGAGCAACTTGTTATTAAAGTTTCTTTTGTTATAGACTAAACTGAATTTTTCAAATTAAGTATTTGTGATTCTATTATGCGATTCCATTAAAAGCTTAGAATGTTCTACAAGTAAAGTCTATGGAAGTACTAATTTAATAGACGTCAAAGTTTAGTTTTGGAAACTGGAGTCTGTGCGACTTAAACTAAAATATGTGTCTTTAAAAACATTACTTCTTACTTAATTACGTTCTGCAGATTTAATTTGTTCCCCCATTCATTATAATCGTACTACCGAAGGGCGCATAAATTTGAGACCAAGTGTCCTTTCAATTATAAAAAATAGACACTAGCCTAATTTTAAGCGAGCAACTTGTCATTTAAGTTTCTTCTTTTTATAAACTAAACTCGAATTTTTAAAATATTTGTGATTCTATTCAACGCTTAGAATTTTGTACAAGTAAGGTCTATTGAAGTACTAATTTAATAGATAAAGTTTAGTTTTGAGGACTGCAGTCTGTGCGACTTAAACTAAAATGTATCTTTCTTTAAAAATATTACTTCTTACTTACTTAATTACATTCTGCAGATTTAATTTGTTCCTCCATTTATTATAATCGTTATACCGAAGGGCGCATAAATTTGAGACCAGGTGTTCTTTCAATTATAAAAAATAAACGGTAGCTTAAATTTAGGCGAGTAAGTTTTCATCTAATTTTTTTTTTGTAAACGAAATCCAATTTTTTTAAATTTTATTTGCGATTCCATTAGAATCCGTAAAAATTTCTATAAGAATATCAATAGAGATGCTAATTTAAAGGACATCAAAGGTTAGTTTTGGAACTGGAGTCTGTGCTACCCGCACTAAAGTATATGTCTTTAAAAACGTAACTTCTTAGTTACTGAATTACATTCTGCAGACTAAAAATGTTCCTCTATTTATTATAATCGTTATACCCGAAGGCGCATAAATTTGAGACCAAAGGTTTCTTTTAAAAAAAAAGGCGCTAGGTTACATTTAAGCGAGCAACTTGTTATTTAAGTTTCCTTTTTTATAGATTAAACTGAATTTTTCAAATTAAGTATTTGTGATTCCATTAAAAACTTAGAATTTTCTACAAGTAAAGTCTATGGAAGTACTAATTTAATAGACGTCAAAGTTTAGTTTTGGGAATTGGAGTATATGCGACTTAAACTAAAAGTTATGTGTCTTTAAAAACATTACTTCTTACTTAATTACATTCTGCAGATTTATTTTGTTCCTCCATTTATTATAATCGTTATACCGAAGGGCGCATAAATTTGAGACCAAGTGTCCTTTCAATTA
Source organism: Aquatica leii (assembly GCA_035610365.1). Classification (NCBI taxonomy): domain Eukaryota; kingdom Metazoa; phylum Arthropoda; class Insecta; order Coleoptera; family Lampyridae; genus Aquatica; species Aquatica leii. The sequence continues at coordinate 17,143,720 of CM069438.1, forward strand.
TAAAAAATAAACGCTAGCTTAAATTTAGGAGAGTAACTCTTCATTCGTTTCTTTTTTTTTTTGTAAACGAAATCTAATTTTTTTAAATTTTATTTGCGATTCCATTAGAATCCGTAGAAATTTCTATAAGAATGTCAATAGAGGGACCAATTTGATGGACATCAAAGGTTAGTTTTGGAACTGGAGTCTGTACTACCTAAACTAAAGTATATGTCTTTAAAAACGTAACTTCTTACTTACTGAATTACATTCTGCAGACTTAAAATGTTTTTCCACTTATTATAATCGTTATACTGAAAGGCGCATAAATTTTAGACCAAAAATTTCTTTTCAAAAAAATGCGTTAGATTAAATTTAAGCGGGCAACTTGTCATTTAAGTTTCTTTTGTTATAGACTAAACAGAATTTTTCAAATTAAGTATTTGTGATTCCATTAAAAGTTTAGAATTGTTTACAAGTAAAGTCTTTGGAAGTACTAATTTATTAGACGTCAAAGTTTAGTTTTAGGAACTGGAGTCTGTGCGACTTAAACTAAAATTTATGTGTCTTTAAAAACATTATTTCTTACTTACTTAATTACGTTCTGCAGATTTAATTTGTGGATCCATTTATTATAATCGTTATACTGAAGGGCGCATAAATTTGAGACCAAGTGTCCTTTCAATTATAAAAAATAGACACTAGCCTAATTTTAAGCGAGCAACTTGTCATTTAAGTTTCTTCTTTTTATAAACTAAACTCAAATTTTTAAAATATTTGTGATTCCATTCAACGCTTAGAATTTTGTACAAGTAAGCTCTATTGAAGTACTAATTTAATAGACAAAGTTTAGTTTTGAGGACTGCAGTCTGTGCGACTTAAACTAAAATGTATCTGTCTTTAAAAATATTACTTCTTACTTACTTAATTACATTCTGCAGATTTAATTTGTTCCTCCATTTATTATAATCGTTATACCGAAGGGCGCATAAATTTGAGACCAGGTGTCCTTTCAATTATAAAAAATAGACGCTAGCTTAAATTTAAGCGAGTAACTTTTCATCTAAGTTTTTTTTTTGTAAACGCCATCCAATTTTTTAAAATTTTATTTGCGATTCCATTAGAATCCGTAGAAATTTCTATAAGAATGTCAATAGAGGGACCAATTTGATGGACATCAAAGGTTAGTTTTGGAACTGGAGTCTGTACTACATAAACTAAAGTATATGTCTTTAAAAACGTAACTTCTTACTTACTGAATTACATTCTGCAGACTTAAAATGTTTTTCCACTTATTATAATCGTTATACTGAAAGGCGCATAAATTTTAGACCAAAAATTTCTTTTCAAAAAAATGCGTTAGATTAAATTTAAGCGGGCAACTTGTCATTTAAGTTTCTTTTGTTATAGACTAAACAGAATTTTTCAAATTAAGTATTTGTGATTCCATTAAAAGTTTAGAATTGTTTACAAGTAAAGTCTTTGGAAATACTAATTTATTAGACGTCAAAGTTTAGTTTTAGGAACTGGAGTCTGTGCGACTTAAACTAAAATTTATGTGTCTTTAAAAACATTATTTCTTACTTACTTAATTACGTTCTGCAGATTTAATTTGTGGATCCATTTATTATAATTGTTATACTGAAGGGCGCATAAATTTGAGACCAAGTGTCCTTTCAATTATAAAAAATAGACATTATGTTAAATTTAAGTGAACAACTGGTCATTTAAGTTTTTTTTCTTTTGTAAACGAAACCCAATTTTTTAAAATTTTATTTCTGATTCCATTAAATCCATAAAATTTTCTAAGAATTTCAATAGAAGTACCTACCATTTTAATGGACAGCAAAGGTCAGTTTTAGAACTGGAGTCTGTGCTAACTAAACCAAAGTATATGTCTTTAAAAACGTTAACTTCTTACTTACTGAATTACATTCTGCAGACTTAAAATGTTCCTCCATTTATTATGATCGTTATACCGAAGGGCGCATAAATTTGAGACCAAAGGTTTCCTTTCAAAAAAAGGCGCTAGGTTAAATTTAAGCGAGCAACTTGTTATTTAAGTTTCTTTTTTTATAAACTAAACTGAATTTTTAAAATTAAGTATTTGTGATTCCATTAAAAGCTTAGAATTTTTTACGTGTAAAGTCTATGGAAGTATTAATTTAATAGACGTCAAAGTTAATTTTTGGAAACTTGAGTCTGTGCGCCTTAAACTAATGTTTATGTGTCTTTAAAAACATTACTTCTTACTTACTTAATTACGTTCCGCAGATTTAATATGTTCCTCCATTTATTATAATCGTTATACCGAAGGACACATAAATTTGAGACCAAAAGTGTTCTTTCAATTATAAAAAATAGACGCTAGTTTAAATTTAAGCGAGTAGCTTTTTATTTAAGTTTCTTTTTTTTGTAAACGAAATCCAATTTTTTTAAATCTTATTTACGATTCCATTAGAATCCGTCGAAATTTCTATAAGAATGTCAATAGAGGGACCAATTTGATGGACATCAAAGTTTAGCTTTGGAACTGGAGTCTGTGCTACCTAAACTAAAGTATATGTCTTTAAAAACTTAACTTCTTGCTTACTGAATTTCGTTCTGCAGACTTAAAATGTTTCTCTATTTATTAGAATCGTTATACTGAAGGGCGCATAAATTTGAGACCAAAAGTGTTCTGTCAAAAAAAGGCGCTATGTTAAATTTAATCGAGCAACTTGTCATTTAAGTTTTTTTTTGTAGACTAAACTGAACTTTTCAAATCAAGTATTTGTAATTCCATTAAAAGCTTAGAATGTTCTACAAGTAAAGTCTATGGAAGTACTAATTTAATAGACGTCAAAGTTTAGTTTTGGGAACTGAAGTCTGTGCGACTTAAAGTAAAATATATATGTCTTTAAAAACGTTACTTCAAACTAAAGTATTTTTGTCTTTAAAAACACTACTTCCTACTATTTGAAGTCACATGTGAAAGATTAATGACAAGGCAAATTATGTTCCTCCATTTATTATAATCGTTATATCGATAGGCGCATAAAATTGAGCCCAACACAATCTGTCCAATTATAAAAACAATTGGCGCTAGCTTAAATTTAAGTTAACAGCTTTCCATTTAAGTGTTTTTTTGTAAACTAAGTTTTATTTGTGATTTCATTAAATTCTATATTTTTATATAAGTAAGGTCAATATAAGCACTAATTTAATGAACATTAAAAATTAGTTTGGGACTGGAGTCTGTACCACTTAAACTGAAGTATTACATGTCTATAAAAACCTTGCTTCTTACTTACTTAGTTACAATCTTTAGACTTAATATGTTCCTCCGTTTTATATAATCGTCATACCAAGAGGTGCAAAGATTTGAGCCCAAAAGTGCGTTTTTAGTTGTAAAAAACAGGCGCTAGCTTAAGTTTAAGCCAACAACTTTTCATTTAATTTCTGTTTTTGTAAACTAAACCCAATTTTTTTTAAATCTTATTTGTATCCCATTAAAAGCGCTGAATTTTCTATAAGCAAGATCAATAGAAGTTCTAATTTCATAGACATCGAAAGTTAGTGTTTGGAGCTGTGGTCTATGCGACTTTAACTAAAGTATATCTGTCTGTAAACACATTACTTCTTACTTACGTAATTACATTCTGCAGACTTAATATATTCTTGCATTTATTATAATCGTATTACCGAAGGGCGCATATATTTGAGCTCAAAACCGCCCTGTCAATTATGAAAAATAGGCGCTAGGTTAAATTTGAGCGAGCAACTTTTCATTTAAGTTTAATTTTTTGTACTGTAAACCCAATTTTTCAAAATCTTATTTGTGATCCCATGAAAAGCTTAAAATTTTCTATAAGTAAGGTCAATAGAAGTACTAATTTAATACTCATAAAAAGTTTGTTTTGGAACTGGAGTCTGAGCGACTTAAACCAAAATATATTTGTCTTTAGAACCATTGCTTCTTAATTACATAATTACATTATACAGATTTAATATGTTCTTCCATTTTATATAATCGTTATACCTAAGGGCGCATAAATTTGAGACCAAAAGTTTCCTTTAAAAAAAAAAGGCGCTAGGTTAAATTTAAGCGAGCAACTTGTAAGGTCAATTGAATTTTTTTGTAAACTAAACCCAATTTTTTAAAATTACATTTATTTGGAAATAGCGTCTGTGCGATTTAAACTAAAGTATATCTGTTTTTAAAAACATTACTTCTCACTTACTTAATTATATTGGCAGGCTTAATATGTTCTTTTATTTATTAAAATCGTCATACCGAGTAGCGCATAATTTTGAGGTCAAAAGTGTCAATTATATAAAAATTAGCGCCAGCTTTAATCTAAGCGAGCAACGTTTCATTTAAGTTTTTTTTGTAAAGTAAACCTAATTTTTTAAAATCTTATTTGTGATCCCATTAAAAGCGCTGAATTTTCTATAAGTGAGGTCAATGATAGTACCATTTTAATAGACATCAAAGCTTAGTTTTGGAAATAAAGTATATCTGATCTTAAAAAAACGTTAGTTCTTACTTACTTAATTCAATTCTGTAGATTTAGTATGTTCCTCCATTTATTATACTCGTCATACCGAAGAGCGCATAAATTTGAGTTCAAAAATGTCTGTTCATTTATAAAAAATAGGCATTAGCTTAAGTTTAAGCAAGCAAGTTTTAATTTGTTTCTTTTTTTTGTAAACTAAGCTCAATTTTTTAAAATCTTATTTGTGATCTCATTAAAAACTTAGAATTTTGTATAAGTATGGTCAATAGAAGCACCCATTTAATGGACATTAAAGCTTAGTTTTGGAACTGCAGTCTGTGCGACTCAAACTAAAAAACTTAACAGGAAATATTGCGTGTTGATTATACAGAATTAATAAAGCTACTCTTTGGTGATTTTTTAAGTCACATTTGAAGCATTAGTCACAAGGAAATGTTTAGTCGGGATGTCTTTAAAAACATTACTTCTTACTTCATTACATTCTGCAGGTTTAATATGTTCATTATTTTATTATAATCGTATACCGAAGGGCACATAAATTTGAGAGTGTCTGTTTAATAGGCGCTCGCTTAAATTTAAGCGAGCAGCTTCTCAATTTTTAAAAATCTGATTTGAGTACGTACTTGTTTATAAGTAACGTCTGGAATTCCGTGCGACTTAAACTAAAGTATGCCTCAATAGGAAGAATTGTGCGTTTCGTTACACATAATTAAAAATAAAATTTAAAGGATTGCTCACAAGGAAATATTTAGTCGAGATATCTTTAAAAAGAGTACTTACTTACTTAATTACATTCTGCAGTTTTATTAAGTTTGAGACTTGTGTCTCTTTAATTAGATCATGAAAAAATAGGCGTTAGCTTAAATTTAAGCGGACAACTTTTCATCTAAGTTTCTTTTTTGCAAATAAAATCTAGTTTTTATAATCTAATTCGAGTGACTTTTAAAAGCTTAGAATTTCTGATAAACAAGGTTCTGGACTGTGCGACTTAAACTAAATATCGCAACAGGAAGAATTTCGTGTTGATTACATAGAATTAATAAAGCCTCTGCGCGGTGAAATTTGATGTCACATTTGACGGATTGCTCACAAAGAAATATTTAGTCGAAATGTTCTTACAAACATTACTTCTTATTTACTTAATGCCGTTCTGCAGATTTAATATGTTCCGCTATTTATTATAATCGTTATACCGAAGAGCGCATAAATTTAAGCCCAAAAGTGTATGTTCAATTATAAATAATAGGCGCTAGCTTAAATTTAAGCGAGAAACTTTTTATTTAAGTTTTTTTGTAAGCTCTATCTTTTCTAATCTAATTCAAGAGATTTTTAAACGTTTCGAATTTCTCATAAATAAGTTTCTGAACTCTGTGCGGCTTAAACTAAAGTATACCTCAATAGGAAGAATTGCGTATTGATTAAAAACATAAGCTTCTTACTTAGATAATTATATTCTGCAGATTTAATATGTTCGATTTATTATAATCGTTATACCGAAGGGCGCATAAATTTGAGCCCAAAAGTGTCTGTTAAATTATATTACGAAAAAATTTAAGCGAGCAATTTTTCATTCAAGTTTCTTGTTTGCTAATGAAATCTAGTTTTTATAATCTGATTCGAGTGAGTTTTAAAAGCTTCTGTGCGGCCTAAACTAAAATTTCGAAATATTTAGTCGAGATGTCTTTAAAAACATTACTTCTTACTTAATTACATTCTGCAGAGATCCTTTTATTATAATCGTTTTACCAAAGGCCTATAAATTTGAGAGTGCTTAATTAGATTTACGAAAAAATGGGCGCTAGCTTAAATTTAAGCGAGAAATTTATCATTGAAGTTTTTTTTGCAAATGAAATCTAATTACTCTAATGTAATTCGACAGACTTTAAATACTTAAAATTTTTAAGGTCTTAAACTAAAGTATACTTCAACAGGAAGCATTCCATGTTTATTGCACAGAATTAATAATTCTTCTGCTCGATTAGGATTATTGACAAGGAACGTAAGAAAATATTTAATTTAAGACTACAAATAACTACCGGAAGATCATTAATGTATGCTTACACAAAACTACCTTTGGCTCCGCTTATGTATGTCAATATTTACAACCAAATCAATTTAAACATTCGTACCAATTACTTATGTCCACATGTGATTACAAATAATATAATCACAGGGAAAAATATCGTTTTATCATATATCGATTTCTCATCAACGAACTTTGCTTTATGGAAGAAACATTTGATATCCTCTTGGAAAGCAGTTTTTTTACGCCTTCACTAATGATTGTAATGTACTACAAGTAAGAATCGTAATAATAGAAAATGTTAATGATAATAAAAGGCAAAGCTTTGATTAAATATTATTATAATTAAAAGTTTTTCGTCACTAATCTATGGGGGAGGACTAGGAGGTTACCTAATACAAGTATTTAACGTAATTATGTATAACAGGGATCTCTTTAAACGTTCATAGTTGTATTATAACCACCATAGTGAACCGCTGTTTCGGGGCTCATCAGCACTGGGACATACACTCTAATGTATTTGAAACTTTGTACTTCGTGGCAAATTTAGATCACGAGATGGATGATATAAGAATTAAGTTATGTAACGTAATAACAAAAAAACTCTTCAGTCTAAGGATCTTTAGTAATTGGCAATTTATTCTCGAGTTTTGTTCTGCGCACTTTGGTGTTATCAGATTTTTTAGCGACACACTAACCACAATTTGCTTTTTCTTCGCAGACTCTTAGTTTTTTTGCAATCAAAAATTATACGCTTTGCTCTAATTGTTTCCGCAGTAGTAATTCTCGTCTTGAAACACCGCTTTACAGCCTCATGTATTGCTTAGGTACTGGTATTTTTTTTTGAAGTTTTGGATTCGTCAAAACTCATCTGAAATTTTTCGAAAAATACTCTCTTCTGAAAGAGACTTGCAGAGTTCGCCAAACTAAAACATGAATAAAAATTATGATTAACGTTTAATCAAAATATTGTTTGGTGTTTAATGACTAATATTTCAATATTTCTAGTCCTTTATTTATTAACTTTTATTTGAACTATTCCATCAGTAGGTTTTCTAAAATAAAACGATTAATGACTAATGATTATAACTGATTTAATTGCAACTAATTCATGAACTTTGATTAAACGTACGGTTTTTTGTTACAGGAATCTTTGCTTACTTGAATTACTTAACCCCCAAAAGCCGAAAAGAAATTTTGGAACTGCTTGTAAATGGCCTAAAACGCTTAGAATACCGTGGATATGACTCAGCCGGTAAATCTTCGTAACACTGATATATAATTGGGTTTAATTTCAATATGATTCAATAGGTGTCGCCATCGATTGTCCTGACCGAAAGGACATGTCTCTCATCAAGAAAACAGGCAAAGTGAAGCTTCTCGAGGACGAAATCAATTTAAGTAAGTTACACTTAACGTGGTTAAACTAAACTTAACCATTGTTTTTAGGAAGCGTCGAATTGAGAGTCGACGACTTGTCCGACAACCATTGCGGAATTGCTCACACCCGTTGGGCCACTCACGGTGTACCTAGTGAAGTTAACTCGCATCCGCAACGTTCCGACGATGGACACGCTTTCGTCGTGGTCCACAACGGAATCGTTACCAATTATAAAGAAGTCAAAACGTTTCTGCAGAAGAAGGGGTATTACTTCGAGAGTGAGACCGACACCGAAGTAATTGCAAAATTGATTCATCACTTTTATACTCTACACCCGAAATACTCTTTTCGAGAATTAGTGGAGCAAGTCGCACAACAATTAGTAAGTAGTAGTTTTTAATGGAATTAGGCTGAAACCGCACCCGATACCATTTGTTTTCTGAATTAAGATTGTTTTGTTTTAACAGGAAGGGGCGTTTGCTTTGTGTTTTAAATCAAAACACTATCCCGGCGAGTGCGTGGCAACGCGTAGAGGCTCACCTCTCTTAGTTGGTATAAAAACTAAATCGCAATTGGCCACCGATCACATTCCTATCCTCTACGGAAAAGGTAAGCACTCGCTTTCTATGATTCGACAGATGTTGATTACTATAAATACGATAAGATTTTATCACTTTACAGGAAGAAACATTTTCGTTGGTTTTGTTGGTGAAGGTAGGAATTGGTTTTGAGCATGTGCATGTATTTTTAATCTTTGTCGATTTGATTTGCGTTGTTTATAATCACTCGCACACATTCTTGCCCGAGCTATGTTTGCGGCGAAATACTCGCAAATGCGTTGTCATTGATTTGTTTATTGTTATGTTTACACGATTATTTTTGTGTTTGGAAACAACATGATATCATCATTTAAGGTGAGGTTGTTGACGAAATATTTCGGCAGTTGTTTTTAACCATTGCAGTCTGCAAGTCGATCGTTACCAGTGGTAGGTACAAATAAATAAACCAGAGTATTTCACGCCGCATAGTTTTGGCATTTTATCTCTAACCCAAATACAAAAAATACGCTCACATGTACAGTTGTCCCGAGCTTGTTCCGTTGTTTAATTTTTAACTTCTAAAACCGTATTAGTTATATACTAACGATGGCTGTTTTTCCATTATTCGGTTTAAGAGATTTTTGAATTCTGAACTAAATGGTGTCGGGTACTTACACTAACTTAGGTATAAGAATATTGCAGTGTTGTCTCGATTATTTTGCTTGTTATTGCACCGGTGTATTTATGAGATCGAGTCAAATTAGTGGGCGGGGCTTGTTGGAGTGACTGGGCGTGGTTTGTCGCTACTGATGTAATACATCCGTTCATCGTATTATTTTAGTAGATCTACATAAATTCAAGCTAAAATAAAAGTGTCTGGGTAATTATTCAATATTGAAATTCTATTATAATTTCGAACATGTGCGTGTTATCCGCAGGAAATGAAGTTTTACCTTGTTTTATTTTTGTCACGCTTCCTACGATTTTTATATATCACCGGTTTCTTCCTACTCAAAAATAAAGGAACGTTGATAATTTATTTGCTGAGCTTCTGGTCATGTAGATTTAGTGCTCGCTAGATACTGGACAACCAGAACTGAAGCAACCACAACTGTTAGTGTCAGTTTTTTCATACTCGAGGATGAGTGCATTCATAACCCTTACAAAAGTTGATGAAACTTTGATCATATAATATTTACGTCATTGGAAAATTTAGTCGTCGAACATGAGACAATACTGTACTATTACTGTGTATATATTTGTAGAAGTATTTTTTTTCCTAACATTTCACGTAACAACCCCTAACTCATTTCCGTCAATTGTTTTTGTTATTTTTTCTACTTTGATTTGTGTATTTTGTGTTATTAACATTTATTTGTTTTATTTAACTTATGTTGACTACCTTTGCATGGGCGTCTTTCCTTTTTTCTTCAGATGATACGAATAGACAACCGAAAGGTACATATTTTTTATTAACATTTATTAATAAGAACAGTTTGTGTTTTTTGTACAGTTTTTGTTGACTCATTTAACGTAATTGCTTATATAAATGTTTTTTTTAATGTTTGTGTTCTCTAATTCAATGTTTTTTTTTGTTCTGGTGTGACACAGAGCCCGACAGCGCACATAAAGGTATATAGAATTTTTTTTTAGATATTTTCCGAGCTTTAGGTTTGGTCGTAACCTGCAATTACTTTTATTACTATCTAAGCGCACTCGGCTTTAACTTTATGACAACTAACTTTTGTGTGTGTGTGTCTTTGTGTTTGTTTAATGGACATAGTAAGTATCGAGGATATTTATTGTTATGTGCGACTTTTCAGATTAGGTGGTGGTGCTCATCGCTGGAACATTATGAAATTCATTCGTATAATGGGAGCATTATAATTTTTAGTTTATAGTAGGCAGTGATTGATTGGGGAACTTTCGGGATTTTTTTTCATTAATAATTCAGTTGGTAATTTTTGCCTTGATTAAAAATATACGAGGTCTGTTAAGACACTAAGATCTAATTTTGTATACAGAGTGTTTAAGAAGTCAGCATTTGTTGGTCGTAGAATCACGATCTAAATTCTAGTTACATACAAGTGTGTAATCTGGGACTTAAATATTTATTTTTGGTCCTAAATTTATAAAAACTTGTTTGTCGTTTTGGAATGTGATTCTACTATTGAGTGCACGGTTTTTCAAACACCGTGTATAATAAGATATTTATTCTAGAAAAGACAAAAACATTTTGTCATGTTTTTGGAACGAACTGTACAGTGTTTATAGAAACACTATCTTCATATAGCCTGGTTGCAGCTCATTGTAGACAGCAAAGAAGTTCTCTTTTTTTATGACAAACTAATCAATGTGTTTGGTATGGTAAAGTGTCTTAGATTCCAAACTTACTTCGCGACTCGTAGTTGAGTACACACCTGTACACCTCTAGGTATTGACAAAATGAGATTGTCTGCTTGTGGTAATTCGTTCCAAGCAATTTTAAACTTCGTGGATTAACTGTGCCAGACTTTGTGGAGGATGGTGCAAAGTGGACAGTCTCCTTCCCATCAATCCCACACATGTTCGATTTAAAACCGAAATCGCTGAAGACAACCTCATACCATTCTGCCTCCCAATGCTGCCGTTCTCTGCACCAGTTCAAACTTTGACGACAGTAATTCTCAGTCAAAGGAAGCGCTAATAGTGGACGATATGAAATCAGTCCAAAGGCTCGAATGCGACGAAATAGTGTACTCATAGTACCTTCTTCTCCAAATCATTGGCCAGCGATTTGGAGCGTAGTAGCAAAACGGTTTTCTAGAACCCGTTGTCTAAAGTGTCTATCTTGACACTCTGTTTTACGCTTCAGTTGGAATTCTTCGTTTTCCTTTACCTTCTGTCGACGCAGGCGCATTACCGCCATTCCAACAATTCTACTCCCGTCAAAGTCTCTAACAATGTGATAATTTTGACATCTTCGAACTCGAGGCATTTTATTACGCTTAACACTAGTAGAATGAGGCACAACAACTAAAAATAGCGTGCTTTAAATATAATCATTCTGTTGTCAAAAAATCAAGTTGGGGAAGTTATTCCTTCTGAGTGTAACTTTTGGAGTATGCTAGTTGGTCGTTCTTCTTCACTGGTTCGTATGGTTGACCGAATAAATGCTTTCAGGTGGAAGGAAACTCTATTCCGTCGTCTCTATTGAAATTGTTGCCATTCTTTTGGATCTCTATTGTTTTCTAGATTCTTTGTCAAAAGTGGCCTGGTTCCGCCGATGTCGACTGCATACCGTATCGTCTGAGATTGTTCCGATACCGCAAATCTTATCGTATTTCGTCTCGTGTCTGCAATATGTTTATTCAGTCAGGTTTTGATCTTCTTTTCGGTCTGTCCTATGTACACTTTTCCACAAGAGCAGGAAATACTGTAGACTCCGGGTTATTGCAGTTTTTCTTGAGTTTTTGGCTTTCGGGAACATGGTTTTCTCTTTAGCACTTAAGATCACTTTTACTTCATTATTCTTGAACAGTCTTATTTTGTCCGTGCATTTTTGAATCTATGGGATGACTGCTGTTGTTCTGGTATCTTCTTGTCTTGATCTCTCCGTCGGTTTTCGGATCAAGTTGAGAATGTCTTTTCTGTGGTATCGATCCTTCAGTAAAGCGCTTTGTAGATGTTTCGTCTCCTCCAAGAATTTTGATTCACATATCACTTTTTCCCTCTACCAAGATGTGGAGCACTCCTAGTTTCCGCATCGAATGTTGTTTTACACCTTCATGGTCAATTAGATGTTGGTTGTAGAGGTGCACCAGGGTTTTTTCGCTGTAGAGTCACCAGATTTTGGTTTCAGATTGCTGATCGCCAGTGCACTCTTCTCGAATTCTTTCATATAGATGTTTGCTACTACTGGGGACAGGGGGAATCCCCACCATTGTAGACTTTGTGAAAAGGAGTATCATATCGGTCGGTGTCCTAACCATGTCTTCAGGTGTTGATGAATGAATTCCAAAGCTTAATCCATGGGAATTTTGCTGAAAATGGAAGTAACTTTAAAGTTTTACCAGAAACCGACTTGTCGATAAAATAGATTGAGTCATAAATGTGATGTTCTAATTCATCGACGAACTTTTGTAGACTGTGTCGGTTCTGATCCTGTTGCGTTGACATTCAGTCGAAGAAGAATCCTAGGTTTGTGGATGTAATGTTAGCCTCCTTGCGATGCACTCTGAATAGCATCTGTGCTGGGTTTTCCAGTACAGATATGAACTAAATGACTGACATGGACCTACATTCGATCATGTGGTGTTATTGCCTTTCAAACGGATACGTTTCCAGATTTCCAGGTCTCAAGCGTGAGTTTGGACCTGGTCAACGGTCGAAACGTAACGTATCCTAACGTGGTAGTGTTGACGCTAATCCCTAGATAGGCTCTTTTTTACGGCGTGGGTTGTAGACTTAATTGTGCACTTTTTATACGGGAGGGAGCGGTTTGCCATGTGCCTGCTGCCGGTAGAGTAATAGTCACTCTACCCAATTTCAAGAGTCAGTCTTGAACAGGAACTGAAGGCACGACTAGGGCATCGGCAACCAAGTGGTTCCACGCCGGTAACTCCGGACCTAGTTCCAATTCAGGACTCGGTTCCAACAGGAACTTGAGGCACGGCCTGGGCCCGAGGGTTTTAGCAGTGCTGGCAAAGCGGGACCTAGTTCTGAAAGGAGAGGAGTGTCCTATTACACGAAAGCATGACCGGAGCATGTCTCTCGGGCAGATAAAGCGTCTTGTGGTAGCGGTACGCGGTCCAATACGCCCAGGGTCTATGTCAATTGCTTTGTACGTGAAACGGAGAGCAATCTACCCAATTGCAGTATTGCCAGTATACAGATGCATTTATGTGAAAAAGGCGAACTTTGCAAGGTAAGGACGTTTAGTTAGACACTATCCTCGATTTGATACACATTGCTACCCTCCATGATCGGGCGCGCGAGAGCTGGTATTGAGGTGCTGAACTGGCCGGCGAAGATCGTAGACTTGACTTGGAGACGGTGGGGGCTCAATTTGAACTAGGCTCGATTGTACTAGGCTTGGACTTAGTTTGTGGCGTGACTTAAACTTGGCTTTGACTCATATTAAATTCGCTTTAGACCTGGCTTGGATTCTGTTAAAATTTGACTTTAGAGTTCAATATAGTCTCGACTTACATTCGGAAAAGATTTGGCTTGAACTCTGCTGGTTGGATACCAGCTTGTACTTGACTAGAACTCAGTTTAAATAAGAGAAGTCATAGTGTTATAATCCTCTTACCCATTTTACCCCAGGTTTTCGTTACACGGTAGACGCAGTATCTTGTGCCCTTTTACCGTGGGTTTTACGGTCCAGTCTTTTGGTAAGAAATCCGCAGTTTAATGCTTCACTTGGAATGGGTTCTCTTTTGTAACTCTTTCCTTCTGGACGATCTTTGCTGGCCAGTTCAGCATCTCTCGGAGGGCCAGCTAGGGGGGTAGCAATTGTGTATCGAGGTGGGGGATAGCGTTTAAGCATCTCCTTTTATATTTTTTTTTACAGGAGGTAGAAACCTTTTATTGGCACCAGAGTAGTGTAAGAGTCTTATAAAAAACGGGCATACTCGCTAAAATCACGTCCTTCCGCTCTTGTCTTTACTACTCATCAGTAGACCCTTTCGGGTATTACTTCAGGTGAGGAAGGCTTTTCTTTATTTTCCTCTTCTATTTTTTTTTTATAATTTCCGAAATCCGACCGATTTTTCCAATTTCTCTTCTGTTGCCAACTTCCCAAAGCTATCTTTCTCTCAATTCTATTTCCATCTTATTGAAAACACCCTGCCACCTTGGGCACTCTAGGACATGGGTTACAATATCCAATCTCGCGTCGCAATACACGCACCTCTCTTTCTCCTTTTCCTATTCTTGTGAGATAGGAACCAAAACTCCAGTGACCTGGTAGAAATTGGACGTAGTATTTTAACCCCGTCGCCCCCAATTTGCTAATTAGCCCGTGTGTCCACTTGACAACGCTTACCTTATCCCAGCTTTCTTGCCACTCTTCAATCAACTTGTCCGCAGATGCATCATGTTCAAAATCTCTCATTCTTGTACTCACCCTAATAGGCGGTATCCCGGCCACCACTAAGATCGCTTCTTCCCTAACATATCGAGGTGATGCTTTGACTCCAATCTGAGGGTCAATTAGGATACAGGATAACGGAACGTACCATTCCTACATACATTCTCCGATCGGAGCTTGGTCCTTCCCACGCTGGGTATGAGTCAAACCAAACTCTTCACAGATTTTTCCACATTCTCGGATACACGTCTTACGTGGTCAGTTATTCTACCGAAGTACTTCAAGGCTTTTCCACTTTTAATGTACAAACCCCCTACTCTTATGGAAAAATTCTTCATTCGTTTATGTTCGACCAGGGTTACTACACAGACCGTGATCCTCCAACTACATCAGAACTTTATAAATCCCCTCTGCTGTTCTCCTTACCAGATCTGCGGTGTTACCCTCGATTACTGCCGCTGGGTCGTCTGCGTATCCCAACAGTGTAGCACCGTCCGGCATCGCCAACTCCAGTACTTCGTTATAGTAAACTTTTTACAGAAGCGATCCCTATCTAATATCAAGGGACTTAAATGTCTCACGACGGAATAAGTCAACGTCTAACTTTTGCTTAAGCTAGTTCCCAAGCGCCCGACAGACTGATACCAGTAGATCAAGCACCGTATAGCGGTGGTCTCCAGAGGGGCTCTATCTAGTTCCATTCTATAAAATCGATTTTTTTGCTACCTTGCAATGTTCGTACAGTCCTCGCCCGATGCTCGAATTTGGTAGATTGCTATCCGTTTTATGTGTCTAAAACTTAATGCAACTCACATAGACTTTGGGACCGCGTACGGTTACCACAAGATGCTTCTACTGCTGGAAGGACAAGTTTCCCTAGCATGCTTCTGTCCTTAGCTTTTTCTTTTTTTTCGGACCTAGCTCCCGATTTACAGGCGCTGGTGGAACTCTCGGGCCCAGGCAGTCCCGCCTGCAGATTGAACCGAGTTTCGAAATTCGAACTAGATCCAAATTTACTGGCGTGGGAACCAATCGGACGGCGATGGTTTAGCCGTGCTCCCAGTTCTTGTCCAAGACACTCGGAATTGAGTGGAATGACTATTACTCTAAGAGCAAACCGCTTCCTACACAATTAAGTCCATAACCCGCAGACGTTCTACCGCCGTAAAAAGAGTTTATCAAAAGGTTAGCGTCAACACGTTAGGATACGGTACGTATCGGCCGTTGGCCAAGCCCAAACTTATGCTTTGGACTTGGAATTGTGTGGAAACGTATCCGTTTTAAGAGTAAAGCACCACATGATGGAATGTAGGCCTGTGTTAGTCATTTAGTTCACGTCTATACTAAGTATAGAGCGCTACCCGGAGTACACCACAAGGAGACGACAATTAACTTTTTGCGGCTATGCAACAGAGCAACTTTAATAAGAAAAGGATGTACACTCGTCACTGTCTCGGCTTACCTTGACCAAGGGCTATGTGCCTCATTTGGCGGGAGCGGTGCGATAAGGCAAAATGTACGTACGAAGGAATAATTTTTAAAGGGAAAAGAGTCTTGCTGACCAGAAACTCTTAAGTGAACCACCAAAAACTATGATCTTTTTTTGGTCCGTTTGTTGGTGATAGTCCAGTTACTTAAAACGTTGAGTAGTAGATTTGCCAAATCACCTCCTCGTGTCTTGGTCAAACTGGTTACATATGGGATGATCGAGAATAGAATACGTCTTTGATAGGGCAGTCTAAAAGATGCACTTGAGTGCGTGAGATTTAGTCATTTATCCTGGCAGCGAAATTATATAGACTAAGGACGAATATTCTAGAAACATCAGTGCGAATAGTCAGTACTATCTGGAAACGTCTGTTTGAACTTTGGGCAATAATCTACAAGCAATGAGGTTTTTTTGCCAAAGTCTTTTCAATGAATCTTTGTGGATAGTTATAATATTTATGTTTCTTTACTTAACTGTCTCGCCAACATATTTCAGAACTATTATTATGTAGTCATTGTTTAGGTGTGTATCGAGACATACGTCAGAGTTTGAAGTCGAAAGCGAAAAACTAATATGAGATGTAGCGGGAGATCTCTGCGTATACTACGAGTTGTGTTTTGCTCAGAGCAGTTTGGATTATTGTTTATTTTGCATAGTTCTTAGAAACTCTATAAAGGATAATGCCACTCATGGGCGCCAGGTCCTAGTTTAGTCATCACTTGACCGACGCTTGAAGTAGAGTAACGGCAGTTGTATTCTACTTTCTGTAATCGTTGAGAAAGTTTTGTATTTTTTTTTAAATAGTGTTGATTGAGATAGCCGGTGATTTTGGTATAAAAATTCTAATTTTTCAAAAAGCGAAAGATCCGATTCACTTAATGAGCGATTCGTTCACTAAGAAGAACGGTTTTGTTAATCATTAATGTCGATTGTACACGAAACAAAATTAAATGGGAGGAGCTTATCAAAAACAGTACTCTGTAAGTTTCACCAGCAATCACTGGCACTAAACAAACTCTCATCACTTGCTTCCATTATCCACCCGCTTAACTAATAACCGCGAATATCGTTTTTTGTATTAATTATAGAACATAGACCTCATGGACGCGGAGACATCCCGGTGTTGTCACGAGTAGAATCAACATCCGAGTTTCAACCTCTCGAAGATAAATCTGTCGAATACTTCTTCGCTTCCGACGCATCGGCAGTTATCGAACACACCAATCGAGTGATTTATTTCGAGGTAAGTGCTATGATTCGCGTCGTGTTGTTTCTAAAGTTATGCGTCAGGACGACGACGTGGCCGCTGTTAAAGACGGAGCGTTGAGCATCCACCGATTGAGGCGTTCGATGGACGATCCACACGCTCGCGAAATCACAATCGTTAAAATGGAACTACAACAAATTATGAAGGGAAATTACGATTGCTTCATGCAGAAAGAAATTTTCGAGCAACAGGAATCCGTTATCAACACAATGAGGGGGCGTGTTAATTTCGAAAATAAGACTGTCACTTTAGGTGGTATTAAAGAATACATTCCGGAAGTAAAAAGATGCAGGCGGTTGATGTTGATTGGTTGTGGTACCAGTTATCATAGTGCTATTGCTACCAGGCAACTCTTAGAGGAGCTGACTGAGTTGCCTGTTATGGTGGAATTGGCCAGCGATTTCCTGGATCGTACTACACCAGTTTTTCGAGACGATGTCTGTTTCTTTATTTCGCAATCTGGGGAGACTGCCGATACGTTAATGGCGCTTCGTTATTGTAAACAAAGAGGTGCTTTGATTGTTGGTATTACCAACACGGTTGGTAGCTCTATTTGTCGGGAATCGCATTGCGGCGTACACATAAACGCTGGTCCTGAAATAGGTGTCGCTTCGACAAAAGCATACACAAGTCAGTTTATTTCGCTTGTGATGTTTGCACTTGTAATGAGCGAAGATAGATTATCGCAACGGCAAAGACGTTTAGATGTAAGTTCGATTTATTTAAATTACGCGTAGGTTATTTGAATTGTTGTAGATAATCGAAGGTTTGCGCAACCTAGACGAACAAATTCGACAAGTCTTACAACTTGACAAACAGGTCCAGGAGTTGGCTAAAGATTTGTACCAACAAAAATCTTTGCTAATCATGGGCAGGGGCTTCAACTTCGCAACGTGTCTCGAAGGAGCTTTGGTACGATTTCCTAAACTCTGTGACAATATCCGTAACTTACTAATTTTTCAGAAAGTGAAAGAATTGACGTATATGCATAGCGAGGGAATCATGGCTGGGGAATTAAAACACGGCCCGTTGGCTTTGGTCGATCACAATATGCCCGTTTTAATGATAGTCATGCGCGATCCTGTATACACCAAATGCATGAACGCGTTGCAGCAGGTTGTAATCTTGTTTTGGTTATAAGCTCGTATTTCAAAGTTGGGTTTTAGGTAACCGCTAGAGAAGGAAGACCCATTCTGATTTGCGAAACGGGCGACGCCGAAACTATGGCGTTTGCATCGAAGTGTTTGGAAATCCCACGTACTGTCGATTGTCTCCAAGGCATCTTGACCGTAATTCCAATGCAATTGCTCAGTTTTCACATCGCAGTGCTGCGCGGTTGCAACGTCGATTGTCCGAGAAACCTCGCTAAAAGCGTTACCGTCGAATAAAAGTTGATTAACCATAATGGTAACGAGCATCTATGGAGATTAAATGATATTTTACTGTGTTATGTATCTACAAAATTGTTGTTTCATTTGTGTATGTAAAAAAAAGTTTATATTTTGTGTTTTTTAACCTGACTCGTACTTATTTTTATTTTTATGTTCCTAATTTTATCTAAATTTTATTATGTACATTACTTATGCAATATAGTGTTTAAATTTTTTATTGCGCCGTTTTTACTTAATCCCGATATCTTTAGAATGGCGTAATGAGAGGTTATTTAACTGTTGGTGGAGGATTAAATGGTAAAAAATTGCGTCAGTTGGAGGTACTCGCGAGGTAAAAAAATTGAAATAGTTTTAGTATCTGAATTTGTTGGATTCTGATCTAGTCGATAACGATTCGCCTAGCGGTTAAACTACGAACTACCAGTCATTTTTTTAAAGCAAGATTCGAGAGGACCATTCAGGATTTTTTTTTGCTCTGAATGAATTCATAATGTAACATTGTTTAGAAAGTCGATATTCTACCCAAGTTCTATCAATGGTGCAGGTTAAGATCAGTCAATCCCACGGTCCTTTTGACACCCCACAAGAGGGTGCGAGAATCATTGCACTCTCGTGTCCTTAGGCAGATCTTAGTTTTATTTGTTTTTCTTCATGCCACGGGCAAACTATAGTTCCGAAAATTAAAATTCCTTGGTTACCCAGTTAATTTTGTTTTGTGCTATCGCACCAATATTAAATTAAGAAAACCTATATCAGCTGGCGGTCACTAATTAGCCAGTAGCAGCAGTACGGCTTAACTTATAACTACCGGCTTTTAATTGATGATTGGCTAGACCGCGAGGCTTCTTTTGACATCAATTCTCTTATCGGAATACGCTGTAGGCTGTAGTTAATTTATAAACTTCACGTGTAAAATGAATTTAAGCTTGTGTACGAGGTGCGCGCAACAGAACAAGTTACGTTATGTGTCCAGCGGCACAGAGTTGCTGTAACACCACTAGGACGATGGAACCCCCTAGAGGCACCCCAATTAGGGGTAGCAGTGAAAATATTAGCTCACCTAATATTGGCGTCGTAGACTTGGTCTGGGACGTCTTTAGTGGTACGTCGGCAGCAATAAGAAAGAGGCTACATGTGTCACTTCAGCAAGACAACTCAGAAAAATGTAGAGTGACTAAACTGCTACAGGATAAGTTTCTTAAGCTGCTGACTTAGACAAACAATCCAGGTCACTACTAAATCTCACGAAAGAAACATAAAAGACAGTGTATCCAAGATATAACCGTGGTCAGTCAGTTATTTACGACTGACATGCGAGCTCTGATAAGCGACAAAGAGATGGACACCCAGATAACTAGGGCAGCAAATCACACAACCTCCGTGGTCTCAGGGTTCTGCGGTCGCTGTCAAACAGCGATATCGACTGAAGAATTAAAGATAACAAAGATAGAAGAAGGATTAAAATCGTGGTAGTCTTTAAAGACATCTGGCCGATAATTGAGGAAGAATGGCCCCTACAAGTATTTAATGCTACCAGTAGGTATAATACCGACACGAACAATAAGGTTTACTTAATTAATGGCCAAGAAGAAAACCCTCCTAATAATATGGCAGGTATTGTAAAAGGAAGATCCCTGGCCCTTAGAAACGTGATTATTACTACGAACGTAAACATAGTCGAGGAAGAAAATGGACAAAGACCAGTTGAGACAAGTAAGTTTACTTTGATTGCAGGCCTAGCACAGGAGAATAAAAAAGCCTGGACAGAAGCCGCGTTTACCGTTCTAACTAAGGCCAGAGATAGGGCACAAGCAGCAGACACCCACCTAATTCGACTGATAGTGATTGCTAACGAGATGATCCCTGTTAGGAATATTAGCGAGTTAGTTTTCAGGGACTAAAGTCTTGCTGTTCCTCTTGCAGGCAACGGTTCCTCTCCAGGAGGGGGAAAATCTGGAAACCCAAGGCCACTTGTTAAAACAACAGGGATGCTAGTCATAAAAAACGACAGTAAATCTTACGCGGACCTTCTTAGGGGGTGAAAACAGCTTTAAGTAAGGATGCTACCCTTAAATTGATGAGAAAAACCAAAGACCGCTACATTTTCTTAGCATCCGAAAACTAGGAAGCACTAGAAAAAATTAAAACTCAAGTAAACGCAGAAATAAATGGTACTGACTGTACTCTTAAGGGGACTGGTCGCACCTTCTGCATCCATAATCTGGATGACGTAACTACAGTAGAGAGAGTTGAAGAAGCCTTAACCCATGAACTAGGGAAAGAAAAGACAAACAAAATCAGGATGGAGAATATAAGACCAGCAAAATACCCAGTCTATTACTATCACTACCCCGCTAGACATAGCAGACACTTTAAATATTTGAGAATGGGGCTCAATTTCTGCAAGATACTGGAGAGAGTAGAGGCAGTGAAATGCGCCAAGCGCTGGGAAACCGGACATCTAACCAGAACATGTCGAGGAGTGAACAGAAGCAAGCTCTGCCTAAATTGTGGAAAGGAGGGACACATCAAGGTCAATGGAAACGCAGAGAATCACTGCGCAGTGTGCGACAGTTCGGAACATACGCCTTAATGGCGTGTCCTAAGTACAGGCAACACATAGTAGACAAAAGGAAAAATGCAAATCGCACTCAAAATTATGAGCTACAACAGCAACTAAATTAAATTATTACAAATTAATGTAGGCCGTAGACGAGAAGCACAAACATACTGCCAGTGATTGCTAAAAAAATTTGCGGTGACCGCTACCCTAATTAGTGAGCCAAGCATTATCATCGTTAGCTACATGAAACTAACAACCGGACAGTAATTTATACATTCAGTGCTCGGTGGGAATGTTTACACGAAACTGCAGATAGGTAAAATAACAATGTACAATTGCTACATCTCATCCAACGCGAGCTATACAGACTTTTGCTCAGAGGTAGATAACATCTCCAAGGACAGTAAAGGTACGAGTGGTCCGGTGGTAATCGTAGGGGTTTAATGCAAAAGGGACGAAGTGGGGATCCAGCAAGTCAAATAAAAGAAGAAATTACCTTCTCAAGTGGATGGGAAAACAAGACACAGGGTTAGAGCCGACATTTGTATGCGGTGATAAAACCTCTTTTATAGATCTTACGTTCTGCTCAAAGGAGATGGCGCGTCAGGTAACGCAATGGGCAGTACTGCAGTAAGAAAGTATAAGTGATCATAAATACATCATGTTTGAACTGAAACTGGACGATAAAAGAAAAGAAAACTTACCTTAACAAACACCTAGATGGAACCCCAATAAACGGGACGAGCCCAAATTCGATAGAGCCCTGAGAAATGAGACTGAGAAAATAGACGGACCCAACACGGGAAAAAAGCAGTTACTGCTAAGCATAGCTCATTCCATGATATTATATGGATGGGAAATAAAGAGTAATTGGGAATGGAAAAATATAAAAAAAGCAGAAAACATACAGAGAAAAGCAGGTATTAGAATCGCAAGAAGTTACAGAACAGTATCTAAAAAAGCACTCAAGTTATAACGAGGCAAATACCCTTTCATTTGATTATAAAAGAAAGGGAATAAATAAAAAAATACAGACAAAGAAGAATGGAAGAGCGTAAGAAAAAATACTATTAAGAAATGAGAGGAAGAGTGGGCAGAAAATAAAACAAAAGGACAGTGGACAAAAAAAATAATAAAAAATATAAGTGGGTGGTTCTTTAGAAACCATGGAGAACTAAATTATCACTTACTCCAATTCCTGACAGGGCATGAGTGTTTTAATGCGTATCTCTGTATATATAAAAGAAGCGATAACCAAAAATGTAACTACTGCGAAGAGGTTGATACAGTAGAACACACTGTATTTATATGCAAAAGATGGGAAAAGGAATAAATGCCGAAAATGTCATAGAAAAGATGTTGGAGAATGAGATGAAATGGGACAAAATTAGCAAAACTATTAAAGAAATAATAGAACGAAAAGAACAGGAGGAAAGAGAAAAAGATAAATAAATGACGCTGAAATAACTAACAACCGAATATACTGGGTGAAGAGGAATGCCAAAAAAAAGCGATACCTTCACCCCTGCCACTGATAGGAAAAAAAAGGAGGAGGTTTTAGCCGGTAAGAGTCCGGCACTACCATATGGAATTGATCTATGTGGTGTCCATGATGGATTTCCTCTTCTTTAAAAAAAAAAAGAAAGCTAAGACAAACTTACGATGAGAAACAAATCGTCATAGTGGTGACCGACCATACTCCTGGTAAACACCTGCTAACCGTTAGAATTGGCGTAAATACTTGCCGAGTCATTGAACGCAAGCCAGATGATAACTCCCATTAATGCTCAGACCCTATAAAATATTTGCGGCAAAGAAAGCCACATCAGAAGAGACTGCACAGAAACCAAACGCTGTCCACTCTGTAAGACAATAGGTCACGTTGCGTACCCTGAATTTCACAGTCGCAGAAGTGGCAATGCCAGCATGCCCCGATATAAATTCTCGTACTACAAAAAAATTAAAAAAATTCCAACTTTATACGTTAACTCAAACCATCAACAATTACACAAGGTCATGAAAAAAGTTTTATTCCAGAAAATATCTAGCGATGTAGACATAATACTTACTAACTAAAAATAAGAAGGCACTGGGACTTGACGGCCGAAGCTTTGGCGGAGGTCACTGCTAGCAACTCCAACGCGCTGACACGCATCATGAACCACATAAAATTATATATAAATTTGTATCAATTACGCGTGACCTGCGCACGACCTCCACCGCTTCGAAGCGCGCGACTTTCTACTGCGTTTTATTATTCAACCGCAACGAAACACAGAACAAAAGCCGTCAACGCTGAAAACTCTCTGCTGCGACTCGTTCCTGGTAGAAATTCTCTTCCACGACCTAGCCCTGGTAGAACCGTTTACCTGATACATGTGTTTACCTGATTAATATTATGCTTTTGTACCCGCCTAACTCTTTCTCGAACCGATCCTGTTGTAAACGTGGCAACACGGCATTGTGTGTGTGCCACATAAAAGGTACATGTCATGCGACTGATAGTTCATAAAAATATAAAGTTTATTGCAATCTCTGTCTTTTATTTAAATCTTATAAATAAGAGATATGACAGATCCTGACACCGAATAACAAAGACCGGCTTTCAAATTCTGCTACTTTCACGATTTTTGCATTTAATTTTCTGTTGTGTATAAAAATCCCCTGTTACGTCAAAACGCCCTCCTTTAGTGTTGACCACAAGCTTCCGCTTTATCGAGTGCTGTTTTCCTACCACCGAACCTTCCTCCTTAAGTGAATTTACAAACCACTCGCGCCAGGTTGGCGTAGAATTTGTTGAACGTGAACTAAATCTACCGTTACTTGCACATACACGTTTTCAACCCTTAACGTAGTTGAGGTTGGGGAATTGAAAGATCACTCAAGCCAGGTTCGCTCAGGATCTTTTAATAGGTGCAGCATCGCTACTTCCACTTCCTCATCACTCCATTTCCACTCCTCTCTTTTTCTTTTCCCCCCTCCTTTTCTAAATACCATTATTTTTGTCCCCGAAATTAATAATTTTGTTATATTATGGTTATA
Organism: Aquatica leii; assembly: GCA_035610365.1. Taxonomy (NCBI): domain Eukaryota; kingdom Metazoa; phylum Arthropoda; class Insecta; order Coleoptera; family Lampyridae; genus Aquatica; species Aquatica leii. The sequence goes on from CM069438.1 coordinate 17,167,966, forward strand.
CAAAGGGAATAAAACTACCTCAACTGTACAGATTTATTGTAAGAAATACTGTTTTAGTTAATACGATACATTTATGTTAATTGTGTTCGAATTAATAACGCTTTAAGTCCAACGCCGAGACTTTGAGCTACCGGGATTATTACACCACATGCTTCAGATTCAATCATTTTCCGAGTCAAGAAAAAAGCCAGGGTCGTTCTTTTGGATAAGGTCAAAAATGAACCGAACGAAGCAAGTTTATATAGACCCCTCTGTTTACTAATCATTATTGCTAAACTATACGAACACCTAATACTTAATAAAGTGCGATAGAGCATAGAGCAGCATAGAGGGGGCAGAGGGTCGGTCAAATTCGGCGTTTTTGGTTAATTACACGTCGTTAGTAGTAAAACAATTCTCAAAGATAACGTCAAGTTATCTTTTTACATTTCTTTGGCGAGTTACGGGAGATTACCATGCTATCTTTCGGGATATGTAGAATCTGCTTCGTTTAACATAATCAGAAGGGACAAGAAAAGACTCGCATCTATATCAGTAAAGTATTACTTCCTTAAATTACCGTCTGGTATAGCATAAATCTTCTTACCTTTGCTCTTATTACTTTACTTGTGTCAGCCTTGTACGTACTATTTTTTAGTACCGTAGAATTTTGCTTTAGATAATTTACTTCAATTGTATTCATTATTTGTCAGCTTTCAGTGCATTTAATCTGTTTTATATAATAACATTAGATCATACTGACTTAAATTTACTTTTAGTCACAAACTTTATATCATCTATAACCTTATGTATTGTCGTTGAGTAAGTTGACCTGACATCTGTCAAATTTTTTTGCTAATTTGAACGCGGTCATAGCCAAAGGCAAAACAGAATTACTCTTCGAACATAAGCTTATATACTACGCATAGTTTCCGTTTTAAATCAGATAAATAGGAGTCATGGAAGTTACTACAATTGACAAAGAAGTGTCGGTTTGGTAAGTTTTTGTACTCATATTTTTTTTTGTTATTTATTATTATCATTGTCGATTGTCGGCTTATTTTGCAACTGCATAGTAGACGAGATAGTTTGATCGAGTAATATTTATATTTAAACAAAAGGCATTGGTTTATAACATTCGTTAGCAATTGAATATAATTAGTTGTACGGTGGGTTGCCAGAACGAAATTGCCGACATTGATACTAAATCTGTGATATTAATACTGTTTATCTTTATTTGCTCACATATGTGTTGAAAAGTGACCCGTGCTTCCCCTATTTACAATTCACCCTTTTTTTGCATTTCCATTCTTTATACATTTATTTACACTTCTTTCTCTTTATATTTTTCCTCCTCTCCTCTTAGCTGTTCTTCTCTTTCCATACTTCTTCCATCCACTGGCCCCTTTCCGTTTTCTTCTAAGGTTTCCTGTACTTTCTTAACCTCTGCTTTTAATTCCCTGCATTAATTTCTCACGTGTGTAAGGTCCTTCGTCTCTATTCCACATAGTCTGTACATCCTTTCCTTCCTCTTTTCTCTAGTATTTATTTCCTAACTCTTGGTTCTCACTTCTAAACCTTGCTATCATTTTTTTCTTCTTGCTTTAGTTTCCTTCCCTCTTAAGATTGTTCTATTAACCTGTTTCCTTTCCTTTATGTGTTCCCCCTCCTTATTATCTTGCTTCATCGTGTAACCCAGGTATGTGAATTCCTTCACCTACTGCACTTCGCCCTCCCTCCATTTGCACTCTTCTTTTTTTCCCTTACTTTTCTAAATACCATTATTTTTGTTTTTTCCGTATTTACTTCCACTATTTTTTTTCATGCATCATCTCCTTCATTTCCTTTTCTTCTTTAGCCACCTACACTTTGTCAACCGTATACGCCAACGACCACATCTTTACTTTCCTTACTACTATCCATCCTATTTGTTGTGCTCTCATTATCTCCTCCAAATCTCCTGTATATACTGCAAACAGGCTTGTGCTCAGTAGGGGTCCCTGTCTCGACCCTCTCCATGTAACGAATTCTTCACTCTCCTTTCCATCTACTTTTACCTTGCTCCTCGTTTCTTCGTAAATTTCCTCCATTATTTCTATTATTACTTTATCTTCTTCCCTTCTTTCTCTAGCTCTCTATTCGCCAAGTGTTAAAAAATATATGTGAGCTTATCGTTATCGTTTTTTTTCGTTTGTGGATAATTCAAAGTAAACTACGCACGTTTCCCTTCAAATAAAAACTTTTATTTCCTTTGATGCATTATGAAAACTACCCTCAATTTTTAATACTTCCATAAAAATGTTGTTTAGTAAAGTCCGTGCTTTTTCACACCAACGGTTATCAACCATGTTGCCAATTGCCAACCTAACTCTTCTCATCGCAACAAAAACATTTGCGCATTGCGCGCACTCTACCGGCAGGAACCACAATTCCCACATATATATATATGTTATCTATCACTCTTCTTCTCTTTCTGAATCCTGCTTGTCCATCTGGTACCAAACTCCTTTCCTCTATTTCCTTCTGTAGCCTTCCTTGTAGCACTGTCGCATATAATTTGTATGCCTCTCTGTAATTCTTCACTTCCTTTCTGTTTCCTTTTTTGTGTATCGAGCATATTGTTCCCTCTCTTCTTCTCTCCGGAAATCCTTCCCCGTTCCATATTTTATCCACTATTTCCGTCATCCTTTTTGCTACATTTTCTTTTTCGTATACCTACTATTCGCCCTCTATTCCATCTTCTCCTGTCGCCTTTTTTTTACCTTCCTTATTGCCTCTATTACTTCGTCTTCGTTTATTCTATCTCCATCTCCTTCTTCCCGTCTTGCTTACTACTGCTTCTTTTCTTTGCTTTTCTTCTCCTTTTTGATTTTGTTCTTTCGCCCTCAGCAGGCTCCTAAAATGTCTCTCCCTCTATTTTATTTGTATTCCTTTTGTTGTCCCTTTTCTCTTCCTTTCTTTCTCTATGTATTTCCATACATCTTCGTCCTCTCTTATTCCTTTAATCTGATCTTTTTGTTTTCTTCGTTCTTACTCTCGTATGTTTTCTGATAGATTTTTACTGCTTCTTTATTCCCTTTTTTCCACTGTCTTAATGCTCTTCTTTCTGTTTTCTTTGTTTCCTTGCATTCTCTAACCCACCATTTCTTCAATCCTGTTTTTTCCCCTTTTGCTTTATAAACCTGACTTTCTCTGTTTCTTTCTCCATTATCTCTCTCATTTCCTCCATACTCTCTTGTAATCCCTTCCCTACTCATACCGTTTTCCATATCCTCTCTTCGAATCTCTTTATACTCTCTTCGGTCCACCCCTTTTTCGTTATGTATTCCTCATCTATTCTTTGTTCTTATCTTTGTTTTCCTTTCATTGTCAATTCCAGTATGGTAGTCTGACTTCACCCTTTCTCCCACTTTAAATGATTTCACTTTTTCTACAGCCTTTTCATTTGTCATTACAAAATGTATTATTAATTCTCCCCTTCTTCATATGTACGAATACTCCCCCTTCCTTTTTCTTTTCTGTTCTCACCCCTTTCGTTGCAGTTCTTTTCCTTCTTTATTTATCACTTTGTTCTTTGTTTGTCTCTTCCCCGTCCCTTTCCTTTCTTGTATTCCCTCCTCTTCTCTTATTCTTGTGTTAAAGTCTCCTCCTAATATTATCAATCCCTCCTCCCTCTTTTCTATCACCTCTTCTATTTTCTTTCTTGTCTCTTTCCTTCTGCTGCTATAAACCGTCACTATTTCTATTTTTGTTTTCGCCACTGTATGTTCCTTTCTACAATTCCTCTTCTCTGTTTCTTCCTGACCGAAGCATTTTCTTTTTATTCCCGTTATTATACCCTCCCCTTTGCTCTCCCTTTAGTCTTCTCTCTTTCTGCATGTTGCATCACCCACTCAAACTCCTCCAAGTCTTTTTCCCACCACCCCCATTCTTTTTCTTCCATCCACGTCACCTGTAATCCTACTACATCCTGTTCCATGATATACTCCCAAAAATCCTATTCCTCGTACTCTCAGCTCATTCATCTCTCCCTGTGCTTCTTCCTTTCTTTCTTTTATACCTCTTTTTTAGTCTTTTTCCTTTCCATTACCCATTATTCCTTTTCGTCATCATTCTTTTCTTTTTCACCACCCCTCATCTTTTTAGGTTTTTGCCTTTTGACTGTCCCTTTTCTCTCCTATTTCTCTGCTCAGCTCTCTGTCTCGGTCGTTCCATATGTATATTTCTCCGTCTATCTTCATATTCCTGTATCCAGCCCTTACTCTTTTCCTTTCCGCTCTATTAATTATTTCTCTTTGTACTCTCCTTTCTTCCTTTGTTAAGTCGTGATTTATGTAAATTCTTGTGTTCCTTAATTTCCTCTTCTCCGCCATCGCTTTCTGCTTTTCCTCCCATTTCCGCTACCACGATCTTATTTTCCTTCTCTCTATTTATCACCTTTTTAACTTCTACGTTTAACTTTTTTTTTAGCATCAATACTAATTTCTTTTCTGAGTTTTTACGTCTGCAGCCCTTTATTTTAATATTATTCCTTTTTCTCCAGTTTTTCTATTCTCCCTGCCAGTTCCTCTTTTTCTTTCTTTCACTTCTTTTCTCTTTCTCACATTTTTTCTTTTAATTCTTTAATTTGCTCTATTTCTTGCATGTTTTCTTCCATCTGTTTCATCATGTCTCTCATTAATTCCTTTAGTTTCCCATTTCTTTCTTTTCCTCTTACTATTATTGAGCTGTTTCCTTTGTTTTCCTTCGTTATCTTTTTAATGTCCGTTAATCTTATTGTTTTCTTCTCCTTTTCCTCTCGCTCTCTCTCTTTTATTACATTATTTTCTTACTTTTATTCCTCCGTGCTTTCTGTAGTGGTTCGCTTTAAATTCGTATTAAATGTAATAATTTTTATTAATGTAGGAGGTTATCTTTTCTCACTGACCTTTTCGATTGTATTGTTTATTCACCTTAATCTAACTTGTTCGTCACAGTTCTATATTTTTCCACCACTTTCCCTTTAATCATTTATTCTTTCTTGCCCTTACACCCTTCCATCGTTACCCACTCCTTTCTCTCTCCTTCTGCCCTCTTACTACCACTACTGTTCCTTATCTCACTAACTTCTACACTTGCTTTTCACTTGGACGTTGCCTTAAACGCAAAATGGGACCTTCTACGTCCAAAAGTACCGCACGAATTAATATATTAGTAGACAAATTTCTAATTGTTATTAGTCTATTTCTCTCTGTTAGTTGTAACGACTGTTCTGTCTTCTTGAAATAAATATATTATTGTTAGAAGTTGTGTTTTGTAAATTTGTTCCTCTTAGTGATCAACAGATTTAAACAAGGCCTGTATTGAGAAATACTTACTTGTATTGGCGCCTTTTTAATTCAGTGTAGGATTAACGCATTGAGGCTATAAGTTAGCCACCAGCAATAAAATTGCGAGAAAATTTTCGTAACAACGTGGGACATACAGTGTTTGCTTGTCTACACTGGACCAGCCTCAGATGAGAAACGGTCGGGCTAATCTGGGCTAATCCCCGAGCGACTGATTCCCCAGATGCTAAGTAGTCGGGAGCGTTGGGTAAGAATCAATGCCTCGGCTAGCTAGGTTTAGGAGGAAGCTGGATAGCAATAACCTAGGGACAGACTGATTTGGAATTCACTTCATATCTTTTTGTGTGTGATACTAGTCATAATAAAGCTTAGGAATATTTTTGTCACAATATTATTTTGTTTTTCGGAAACCTTTTTTTCCTGAAATTGATTTTTCTACTAGTAAAAAAAGGTGGCGCACGGTACAGACCCACCACTATACTCCGGTTACTAAAAAATCAATCCATGACCATCTCCGATTACGAGTTAGCCAAAACCACCGAAAGATGTAATTTTTTCCCTGAACCTTCGCAATTAGTGTGTTTATGGTAGCCGCTATAAATTTATCTAAAAGTATTACAAATCTGTACGCTTACAAACAAAATCCATTTTGGAATTTTAATCGTTAAAGAAAAACCTAAGACAGTACAATTACTAACCTTAGTAACAAAAACGGAGCTCCTTTTCGCCATTATGTACGCTCCTGCACGCAGCCAAATTTCTTCTTCGTCGCATTGTCTCCGTTATTATTTTTAAATAATAATATTAAGTAATAATATCCTGTAAAAAAGGAAATTAAATATTAGCGGACAAAGGAATGACAGGAGGTGAAAATAATTAAGATAGGATTATGCTTTGACGTAGGCGTTTGAAAAATCGATTCAGTTTCAGATTTTAATTTTCCATAAAAGTGGTCTTACTCAAACACTTGATTGTTGAGGTAAAAGCGTACATGTACATCATAAGTTCTGCACACGCAAAAGAAACCTCGCGATATATATACTTACATATATATCGCTATAAAAAAAACTATATTGCACACTATGAACGACTTAAAATACTAACAATCGCAAACTAAAATAACAAATACTTTCAATGGCACCGATAAGAATAATTAAACGTTTACACAACACGTGCCACAAAAATTAACAATTTCTTCTATACATAATTCTTAAACTTAAACTCGATAGATTGATCTTCACTAAAATATACAGCATTAAAAACAACAACACTAAGAAGATATTGCATTTTAAAATGATTAAGGAAAATTTATACATTTATCGTGATAACACATTTTCTTTTCACTAATTCAAGAAAGTCAATTACAGAGCATATACAACAATGATAAAATCAATTACAACTCTTTTCATTCATTTTTTTTTACAAATCATTACTTGTTGCTGCCGTAAGAGATAAATATACTTTGTACGTACACATTAAATATTACACAATACAAATAATGATATAACAAAGAGAGCTTAATTAGTAAATACGTTGTGCTATAAAGAAGATCGCTAGATTATGTTTGCAATGATATTAACGTGAGATTCCAAAGAAATAAGAACCTGAACTTCGTTTTATTAATAGTCGGAGCAAATAACAAATTTTAAAGACCCTGTCAGTAACTACGTTCAGAATTTTGTCCTCAAAACTGACTACGACGACTAAGTCAAGATTCATTTGCATTCGTCAACTTCATGGATAACATTATTTTCCCCGTCTTTTTTTTTCTAAATTTTACTCTTTGGCAAAAGTGAGTAACCGGCGATGGAACGAAAAAACAAAGCGTGGTTAAAACCAGAAACGAATTATCCACAAAGTCAACGCAAAAAAACCCAACGACACAATTAGGCCCGGTTTTAGTAAATATAAAGTCAATTCACAGAATGACTTATTAATTAACCACTTTATTACAACCTATCAACTACCAAAAAGAAGATCTATTCTAACATGAAGTGGATAAATTACTTTTAAATTCGATATCGCGGTAAATACACTCAAGCCATTGAACCGTCGATACTTTTTTCTTTGAATCGTTGAATTTTCGTTAAAGGAATTTCATTACAAAACTAATTTTTTTAATGATTGCGAAAAAATTCGTTATCGGTTGAACTGTGCAAAAAGTATCGACCGAGATGATGGATTTTTCTTGTTGGGAATAAAAATGTGAAAATTATACGTAGCGATTACACATTATGATTTAATATTATATATGCATATATGTATAGTATATAATCGAATAAGAGAGCTAGAAATATATTTTAAGTTATTAAACAGTCACATATTAAGTATTCAAAAATTTTTAAAATTGTCCAACTTTACTACACAATCGCTAATGTATTAGCAAAATACCGTTTAATGCGAGTTACGCTTAATACTCTTGGAGACACTTCGATTAATACTGAGCCTTTGACTAGAAAAATTTTGGTGTCGATTTACAAAAAACCACGTTGTAAATGTACCCCAAATCTTCGATACTCAACGATCTCCAACAGTTGAAACAAACGTAGGTTAAAAAACACAAAATCTGCAACTACTTGCGCTTAGGATAATAAGGCAGTAGTGTATTTTGTTTGAAGATAACACCAAAGAATAAATGCCCATCCAACCACTTTTCCAAATTTATTTTCCCCCTTCGTTTTTTTTTTAAATATATCTATTAAGTACAACAAACTTTAGGTGCTCAAAGACTCTTATTATAAAAGTAAAAGAAGAATTGCAATTAATGTTTTAAGCTCATAAGTCTTTGCTAGGTTGTTTTGGCTAGAACTCTATCTAATTAACAATCTTAGTTTTGTTCTGATTTTGGTGTACATTATTATTAACCGCCAGTATCAGCTGAGTTGCTAATTTGAAAATACTATAACAGGCATAAGGTGTTATTTCGCCGAATATAAAACTTTAATCGATCAACGTAAACTATCTCATAGAATTAACAGTTTACTGTGAGAAATAACACCACATTAATTTGGTTATATCCATCTAGAAACAAAGACACCAAGAACGTAACTCACGCAAACAAAAACCAATAGTAAAAAATAAAAAAATACCGATTCACATTTTCACATATAAGGAATACATAGTTCGGATGCAGCCAGTGCATCCTAATAATAATCATAATTATAATCAAAGTAATAATAAAAGAACCTTGTCCATTTTATTTATGTGCACTAAATCCAAAAGCTGCCCCGCCGGTCCCGCCACTACGGTGAAAATGTACATTCTGCCATTTGTTGTCTTTTTTGTGCCACACTCGACTCTCTTCCGACTGGTGAGTATGAGCCTGGCCGTGTCTACGCAATAAAATTTATTAATTGGTATCGGCGATTTACTAGCAATATAAAGAGAGACACACATACACAAGTTCTTATAAATTGTTTTCTCGGCTCACGTTTATAAAGGATGCGGTAAAACTCACTCCCTAGTTTTGGTTGGGTAAGAAACCAAAATTTTGTTGCTCAATCATTGTTCATTGGTCAATTTTGTTCAGCAACAAGCGTTTGCTGTCAATTAAAGAACTGCAGTGAGAAGATTGCTTTCAAGACTACAGAACAAAACCCTCGCGGTCTTGAAACCGCGGTGGAAGCACAGTGAAAATACTGTGATACCACACAAATTGAATGCCGAACCCAAACTGATTCACCGTAGATACGCCGTGAAACACACGACGTAAACACAGTGAAAGCGCTATGAATTACACAGTATTTCCACCGTGGTTTCAAGAGTGCCTCTAAGTTTTCTGAAATTTCTTTCAATACCCAAATTAGAGAGCAAATTAAAAGCGCGTGCCACAAAAATACAATTTGACAACACGTGTTTCACCAATCCAAAGCTTGTCTTTCCACGGCGTCCTGTGTTTGGTGTAAACGCTCGCTTTTCCCCATCTAACCAAAACTAAGAACGAAGTTTTGTCGCACCCTTTACTATACACATTTTCATACTAAAGCTTTAACAAAGACCAACTTTAAATTTAGGCAAACAATCATACTAATTTAAAAGACCCAAAAAAAACCACTACTACAAAGTCAGTAAAGTTTTCTCTTCTATAACAAAATTCACCAAAAACTACATCAGGTAAAAAAGGAGAAAATTACTGTATGTAAGTAAAAGTCTGACAATAAAAACATCCACGATTCCAAGATAAAGTGCATGTCGAAAGGATGTATAACTGAGAGAGCTCAGCCTCTAAAAATCAAACTAAAGACAGAACCTAAAAACCGGAAGATGTTCATTATCAAAAAAAAGAGCTAATAATTTCTAACAGTCCGTACTTATACAGGAATGAAATACTGGGTGCAGACACAAGCATTATACCGCAGTAGAAAAAGCTTTGAAGAACTCAAAAATAAAAACGAGCATGTGAATCAAAACGTTCCTTTTTAATGAACATTTTAACGTAAATATGCCTGGCTGCTCGTTATAATTCGAGACTATGCTAACCTCGTCTTTAAGAGAGTAATAGTTACGACCGCACCGAAGAGGTATGGGGCGACTGCAAGCTGATGCAATATATCGCATTACTTAAACAAATCCCAGCTCCTGGTCCTCGCACCCCAAGTTTCTGTACACAGTAACCGGTTGAACTAGTACAAAACTAGAACCCCGCCGAACCGCAGATATTGCGACCCAGTCTCTAACAATAAGTAGAACATCGACAGTTCAGCGTGTAACTCGGAATGACTTCTCCTTTCTAACTCTTTGTTTCTGGTCGATCTTCGTTGGCCAGTTCAGCACCTCGATACCAGCTCTAGCACGCCCGGTTATGAAGGGTAGCAGTGAGTACCGATTCGGAGATGTAAGAGAGTGACTAAGCACCCCCCCCCCCCATTAAGAGACTGACCAACCTGTGCCTAATCTAGTTCCTACGCCTCCGAAAGGCTCATCGCAGTTAAATTTCATTTTTGTTCTTGATTTTTTATTTCGAGCAGCTGTAAGAATTAGTTGTCAGCAAGTCACATTTTCGATCACTTCTTTAGATTTACATTTATACAAAAATCTAAAAAAAAATAATAACCGGCATGTGGGTATAAACATCTCCTTGTGACATTTTCACATAAAAAACTTTGTTTAGTATGACTATGTCCTTGTTAGAATTTGAGAAAACGCCTACACGAAACTCATCTCTTTGTTCTTTTTCTTAACTTTGAGCAGCTGTTAGAACTCGTTGTAAGTCACATTTTCCATCCTTTCTTCACGTAAATAACTTTCCTTAGTACTTGTCCCCATGTCCATGAAAATTTACGCTACAAAAAGATCTTATTGTCCACGTGTCAGTTCTAATTTTTTTATAGTTGGGTTTGAGTAGAAAAAATGGATCGAAAATGTCACTTACAGCGAGTTCTAACAGCTGCGCAAACTTAAAAAAAAGCAAAAATAAATTTCTTCCGAGAAGAGCCTCGTGCAGACGTATTCTCGTATTATAACGACGATAAATTCAGACTTACATTACTGACAGCGAATTCTAACAGTTGCTGAAAATTAAAAAAAAACGAAAATTGATTTCAACAGGGACCATCCGTGTTCAGTTTTTTTTTAATTATACCGAAGACATTGGGCGAACTGAGAAAATTTATTTACATAAAAATTGACGCTACAAAATGTTATTGTCCACGTGTCAGTTCTAATTTCTTTATAGTTGGGTGTGAGTAGAAAAAATGGATCGAAAATTTGACTTACTGCGAGTTCTAACAGCTGCTCAAAATTAAAAAAAAAGGAAAAATAAATTTCTTCCGAGATGAGCACCGTGTAGACGTTTTCTCATATTATAACGACGATAAATTCAGACTTACATTACCGATAGCGAATTCTAACAGTTGCTAAAAATTAAAAAAAAAACGAAAATGGATTTCAACAGGGACGATCCGTGTTCAGTTTTTTTGAATTAAACCGTAGACATGGGCATACTAAGGATATTTATTTAAATTCACGCTACAAAATGTTCAGTTCTAATTTCTTTATAGTTGGGTGTGAATAGAAAAAATGGATCGAAAATGTGACTTACAGCGAGTTCTAATAGATGCTCAAAATAATAAAAAAGCAAAATTTACTTTCTTCCGAGAAGAGCCTCGTGTAGACGTTTTCTCGTATTATAACGACGATAAATTCAGACTTACATTACTGACAGCGAATTCTAACAGTTGCTGAAAATTAAAAAAAAAACGAAAATTAATTTCAACAGGGACGATCCGTGTTCAGTTTTTTTTTAATTATACCGAAGACATTGGGCGAACTGAGAAAATTTATTTACATAAAAATTGACGCTACAAAATGTTATTGTCCACGTGTCAGTTCTAATTTCTTTATAGTTGGGTGTGAGTAGAAAAAATGGATCGAAAATTTGACTTACTGCGAGTTCTAACAGCTGCTCAAAATTAAAAAAAAAGGAAAAATAAATTTCTTCCGAGATGAGCACCGTGTAGACGTTTTCTCATATTATAACGACGATAAATTCAGACTTACATTACCGATAGCGAATTCTAACAGTTGCTAAAAATTAAAAAAAAAACGAAAATGGATTTCAACAGGGACGATCCGTGTTCAGTTTTTTTGAATTAAACCGTAGACATGGGCATACTAAGGATATTTATTTAAATTCACGCTACAAAATGTTCAGTTCTAATTTCTTTATAGTTGGGTGTGAATAGAAAAAATGGATCGAAAATGTGACTTACAGCGAGTTCTAATAGATGCTCAAAATAATAAAAAAGCAAAATTTACTTTCTTCCGAGAAGAGCCTCGTGTAGACGTTTTCTCGTATTATAACGACGATAAATTCAGACTTACATTACTGACAGCGAATTCTAACAGTTGCTGAAAATTAAAAAAAAACGAAAATTGATTTCAACAGGGACCATCCGTGTTCAGTTTTTTTTTAATTATACCGAAGACATTGGGCGAACTGAGAAAATTTATTTACATAAAAATTGACGCTACAAAATGTTATTGTCCACGTGTCAGTTCTAATTTCTTTATAGTTGGGTGTGAGTAGAAAAAATGGATCGAAAATTTGACTTACTGCGAGTTCTAACAGCTGCTCAAAATTAAAAAAAAAGGAAAAATAAATTTCTTCCGAGATGAGCACCGTGTAGACGTTTTCTCATATTATAACGACGATAAATTCAGACTTACATTACCGATAGCGAATTCTAACAGTTGCTAAAAATTAAAAAAAAAACGAAAATGGATTTCAACAGGGACGATCCGTGTTCAGTTTTTTTGAATTAAACCGTAGACATGGGCATACTAAGGATATTTATTTAAATTCACGCTACAAAATGTTCAGTTCTAATTTCTTTATAGTTGGGTGTGAATAGAAAAAATGGATCGAAAATGTGACTTACAGCGAGTTCTAATAGATGCTCAAAATAATAAAAAAGCAAAATTTACTTTCTTCCGAGAAGAGCCTCGTGTAGACGTTTTCTCGTATTATAACGACGATAAATTCAGACTTACATTACTGACAGCGAATTCTAACAGTTGCTGAAAATTAAAAAAAAAACGAAAATTGATTTCAACAGGGACGATCCGTGTTCAGTTTTTTTGAATTATACCGAAGACATTGGCGAACTAAGAAAATTTATTTACATAAAAATTTACGCAACAAAATGTTATTGTCCACGTGTCAGTTCTAATTTCTTTATAGTTGGGTGTGAGTAGAAAAAATGGATCAAAAATTTGACTAACTGCGAGTTCTAACAACTGCTCAAAATTAAAAAAAAATGGAAAAATATATTTCTTTCGAAAAGAGCACCGTGTAGACGTTTTCTCATATAACGACGATAAATTCAGACTTACATTACCGATAGCGAATTCTAACAGTTGCTAAAAATTTAAAAAAAAAACGAAAATGGATTTCAACAGGGACGATCCGTGTTCAGTTTTTTTGAATTATACCAAAGACATTGGCGAACTAAGAAAATTTATTTATATAAAAATTTACGCTACAAAATGTTATTGTCCACGTGTCAGTTGTAATTTCTTTATAGTTGGGTGTGAGTAGAACATAAATAATTTTTTTCATAGAGAACCTCTGAGTAGGTGTTTTCTCGTATTATAACAAAAACAATTACAGACTTACATTACTGACGAGTTGTAACAGTTGCTCAAATTAAAAAAAGAATAAACGGAAATGGATTTCAACAGAGACGAACCTTGTTTAGTTTTTTTTTAAATATGAGAACATGGACGCACTAAAGAAATTTATTTACATGAAAATTTAGGCTACAAAAAGATGTTATTGCCCACTTATCAATTCTAATTTTTTTTTAGAATTAAGTGTTAAATTCAAGAAAGGATCGAAAATGTGTTTAAATGACGGACAGCGAGTTCTAACACTCAATTCTAAAAAAAGTTAGAACTAACACGTGGATAGAAACACGAGCTTGTAACGTTCATTTTCACTTTAATAATGTTCTTTAGTATGTCTATATCGTTTTTATAATTCGAGAAAACGCCTACAAGAAGCTCCTCTCAGTAGAACTCTATTTCCGTTTTTTTTAAGTTTGAGCAGGTAAAACAACTTGCTGTAAGTCATATTTTTGATCCTTTTTTTCTATTCACACCACATTATAAAAAAATTAGAACTTTACCACACAAATTGAATGCCGAACCCAGACCGATTCACCGTAGATACGCCGTGAAACACACGATGTAGAAGCGCTATGAATTACACCGTATTTCCACCGTGGTTTCAAGACTGTTCTAATGTTTTCTGAAATTACTTTCAATACCCAACCTAGAGAGCAAAATGAAAGCGCGTACCACAAAAAAATAATTTGACACCACGTGGTTCACTAGTCCAAAGCTTACCACTCCACAGCGTCCTGTGTTTGGTGTAAACGCTCGCTTTTCTCCATCTAACCAAAACTAAGAAAGAAGTTTTGTCGCACTCTTTACTATACACATTTTCATACTAAAGCTTCATCAAAGACCAACTTTAAATTTAGGCAAACAATCATACAACCCAAAAAAAACAACTATTACACAGTCAGTAAAGTCTTCTCTTCTATAACAGAATTCACCAAAGACTACATCAGGTAGGAAAGGAGAAAATTACTGTATGTAAGTACAAATCTGACAATAAAAACATCCACGATTCCAAGATAAAGTGCATGTAGGTAGGATGCATAACTGAGAGACGGTGTCTAAAAAGCAATTCGAAAAAAAGTATTGTTATACACAGTTAATCTTGTCGTCAGAAAGATCTTGATAAAGCTTAGTCACAATAAGATAGACACGAACGAAACCAATACAAAAACAAAACCCAAAAACCGCAACGTGTTCATTATAAAAAAAAGAGCTAATAATTCCGTATTTATACAGGGTGCAAACTCAAAACGAAGAATCCAGAAAAATAAGATAAAAACGAGCACGAGCACGTTTCTTTGTAACGAACATTTGAACATAAATATGCCTGGCTGCTCGTTATAATTCGAGACTGCTCTAACCTTGTCTTTGAGAGAGTCACTAGCTAGCCCCACATTTCGCGCCTTGGAGAGTTGTGTATCGCATTACTAAAGCAAATCCTAGCTCCTCGTCCTAGCACCCCGGGTTCCCGTTACATAGTAGGCGATTGAACTAGTATAAAACTATAGCCCCTCCCCTAACCTAAGCTCTCTCTCAGCGTATAACTCGGAGTGGCTCCTCCTTTTTAACTTTTTGTTTCTGGTCGATCTTCGCTGGCCAGCTCAGCACCGCGAAACCAGATCTCGCATGCCCCATCCCCCTCATTAAGGGACTAATGTTGCACGACGAAATAGCTCAACGATCAACCTGTACCTAAGCTAGTTCCCACGCCCCCACGAAACTTATCTCAGTTCAAGTTTATTTTTGTTGTTGATTTTTATTAATTAACTGTCAGTAAGTCACATTTTTGATCCCTCCTTTAGATTTATATGTATACTTAAATCTAAAAAAAAATGATAACCGGCATGTGGGTACAATCATCTACTTGTAACATTTTCACATAAAAGTAGTATGCCTATGTCGTAGTTATAATTCGAGAAAACGCCTACACAAAGCTCATCTCTTTAATCCTTTTTTTTTAATTTTGAGCATCTGCTAGAACTCGCTGTAAGCCACCTTTTCTATCCTTTATTCCTACTCACACTCAACTAACATTTTTTTGTAGCGTAAATTTTTATGTAAATAAATTTCTTTAGTACGCTCGTCCTCGTTATAATTTAAAAAAAACTGTACACGACTCATCTCTGTTGAAATACATTTCTGTTTTCTTTTTTAAATTTTAAACAACTTTTAAAACTCGTTGTCTGTAATGTAAGTCTGCCTTTGTCCTCGTTATAATTCGAGAAAACGCCTAGGCGAAGCTTCTTTCAGTAGAAATCAATTTTTGCTTTTTTTTTGAATTATGAGCAACTGTTAGAACTTGCCGTAAGTCACGTTTTCGATACTTTTTTCTAGTCACACCCTACTATAAAATTATTTTAACAGGATGTGGACAATATAATCTTTTGTAGAGTAAATTTTCGCGTAAATAAATTTTCTGAGTACGCCCATGTCCTGGTTATAATTAAAGAAAAAGCCAACAAGTCTTAGTTGAAATCTATTTCCGTTTTTTTTTAAATTTTTTACCAACTATTATATCTTTTTGTCAGTAATGTAAGTCTACTTTTGTCCTCGTTGTAATTCGAGAAAACGCCTACAAAAGGCTCATCTCTGTAGAAATCTATTTTTGCTTTTTTTTTTAATTTTGAGCGGCTGTTAAAACTCGCTGTAAGTCACGTTTTCGATCCTTTTTTTCTACGCACACCCAACTATAAAAAAATAGAACTGGCACCTGGACAATAAAATTTTTTTGTACCGTAAATTTTTGCGTAACTAAATTTCCTTGTACGACCATGTCCTCGATATAATTAAAAAAAAAATTGTACACGACTCATCTCTGTTCAAATCCTTTTCTGTTTTCTTTTTTAAATTTTAAGCAACTGTTAGAACTCGTTGTCTGTAATGTAAGTCTGCCTTTGTCCTCGTTATAATTCGAGAAAACGCCTAGACAAGGCTTCTCGCACTAGAAACCAATTTTTGTTTTTTTTTTAATTTTGAGCAACTGTTAGAACTTTTTGTCAGCAATCTAAGTCTGCTTTTGTCCTCGTTATAATTCGAGAAAACGCCTACAAGAGGCTCATCTCTGTAGAAATCTATTTCTGCTTTTTTTTAAATTTTGAGCAGCTGTTAAAACTCGCTGTAAGTCTCATTTTCGATCCTTTTTTTTTACTCACAGCCAACTTTAAAAAAATGAAAACTGGCACCTGGACAGTAACATTTTTTTGTAGCGTAAATTTTTACGTAAATAAATTTCCGTAGTACGCCCATGTACTCGTTATAATTAAAAAAAAAAAAACTGTACACGACTCATCACTGTTGAAATCCATTTGTTTTCTTTTTTAAATTTTCAGCAACTGTTAGAACTCGTTGTCTGTAATGTAAGTCTGCCTTTGTCCTCGTTATAATTCGAGAAAACGCCTAGACGAAGCTTCTCTCAGTAGAAATCCATTTTTTTTAAATTTTGAGTAACTGTTAGAACTCGCTGTTAGTCACATTTTCGATACTTTTTTCTACTCACACCCAACTATAAAAAAGTTTTAACAGCCACGTGGACAATATTATCTTTTGTAGAGTAAATTTTCACGTAAATAAATTTTCTTAGTACGCCCATGTCCTTGTTATAATCCAAGAAACAGCCAACACGTCTCAGTTGAAATCCATTTACGTTTTTTTAATTTTGACCAACTGCTAGAACTTTTCGTCAGTAATGTAAGTCTATATTTGTCCTTGTTGTAATTCGAGAAAACGCCTACAAGAGGCTCATCTCTGTAGAAATCTATTTTTGCTTTTTTTTTTAATTTTGAGCGGTTGTTAAAACTCGCTGTAAGTCACGTTTTCGATCCTTTTTTCTACTCACACCCAACTATAAAAAAATAGAACTGGCACCTGGACAATAAAATTTTTTTGTAGCGTAAATTTTTACGTAACTAAATTTCCTTAGTACGCCCATGTCCTCGATATAATTAAAAAAAAACTGTACACGACTTATCTCTGTTGAAATCCATTTCTGTTTTCTTTTTGAAATTTTGAGCAACTGTTAAAACTCGCTGTAAGTCACATTTTCGATACTTTTTTTTACTCACACTCAACTATAAAAAAAGTTTTAACAGCCACGTGGACAATATTATCTTTTGTAAAGTAAATTTTCACGTAAATAAATTTTCTTAGTACGCCCATATCCTTGTTATAATCCAAGAAAACGCCTAGACAAGGCTTCTCGCACTAGAAACCAATTTTTGTTTTTTCTTTCATTTTGAACAATTGTTAGAACTTTTTGTCAGTAATGTAAGTCTGCTTTTGTCTGTTATAATTCGAGAAAATGCCTACATGAGGCTCATCTCTGTAGAAATCTATTTTTGCTTTTTTTTTAAATTTTGAGCGGCTACTAAAACTCGCTGTAAGTCACATTTTCGATCCTTTTTTTTCTACTCACGCCCAACTATAAAAAATTAGAACTGGCACCTGGACAGTAACATTTTTTTGTAGCGTAAATTTTTACGTAAATAAATTTTCATAGTATGCCCATGTCCTCGTTATAATTAAAAAAAAACTGTATACTACTGATCTCTGTTGAAATTCATTTCTGTTTTCTTTTTTAAATTTTGAGCAACTGTTAGAACTCGTTGTCTGTAATACAAGTCTGCCTCTGTCCTCGTTATAATTCGAGAAAACGCCTAGACAAAGCTTCTCTCAGTATAAATCAATTTTTCGTTTTTTTTTTGAATTATGAGCAACTGTTAGAACTCGCTGTAAGTCACATTTTCGATACTTTTTTCTACTCACACAACTATAAAAAAGTTTTAACAGCCACGTGGACAATATTATCTTTTGTAGAGTAAATTTTCACGTAAATAAATTTTCTTAGCACGCCCATGTCCTTGTTATAATCCAAGAAAAAGCCAACACGTCTCAGTTGAAATCTATTTCCGTTTTTTTTAAATTTTTTACTAACTATTATATCTTTTTGTCAGTAATGTAAGTCTACTTTTGTCCTCGTTGTAATTTGAGAAAACGCCTACAAAAGATTCATCTCTGTAGAAATCTATTTTTGCTTTTTTTTTAAATTTTGAGCGGCTGTTAAAACTCGCTGTAAGTCACAATTTCGATCCTTTTTTTCTACTCACACCCAACTATAAAAAAATTAGAACTGGCACCTGGACAATAACATGTTTTTGTAGCGTAAATTTTTAGGTAAATAAATTTCCTTAGTACGCCCATGTCCTTGTTATAATTAAAAAAAAAAACTGTACACGACTCATCTCTGTTGAAATCCATTTCTTTTTTTTTTAAATTTTGAGCAACTGTTAGAACTTTTTGTCAGTAATGCAAGTCTGCTTTTGTTCTTGTTGTAATTCGAGAAAACGCCTACAAGAGGCTCATCTCTGTAGAAATCTATTTTTGCTTTTTTTTTAAATTTTGAGCAACTGTTAGAACTTTTTGTCAGCAATGTAAGTCTGCTTTTGTCCTTGTTATAATTTGAAAAAAACACCTACAAGAGGCACATTTCAAGAAAAGTCTATTTTTTCTTTTTTTAAATTTTGAGCAGCTATTAGAACTCGCTGTAAGTCACATTTTCGATCCTTTTTTCCTACTCACACCCAACTATAAAAAAATTAGAACTGACACGCAGACAATAACATCTTTTTGTAGCGTAAATTTTCGTGTAAATAAATTTCCTTAAAACGCCCAAGTCCTCAATATGATTCAAAAAAACTGAACACGACTCGTCTCTATTGAAATCCATTGCCGTTTTATTTTTAAAATTTTGAGCAATTGTTAGAACTTTATGTCAGTACTGTAAGTGCTTCTTTGTCTTTGTTATAATTCGAAAAAACGCCTACACGAGGCACATTTCAAGAAAAGTCTATTTTTCCTTTTTTTAATTTTTGAGCAGCTATAAGAACTCGCTGTAAGTCACATTTTCGATCCTTTTTTCCTACTCACACCCAACTGTAAAAAATTAGAACTAATACTAATATTTTTTTGTAGCGTACATTTTCACATAAATATTTTTTCTTAGTACGCCCATGTCCTTGTTATAATTCAAAAAAACAGTCAACACAGATCGTTTCAGTTGAAATCTTTTTTTTTAAATTATGAGTAGCTGTTAGAACTCGCAGCAGTAATTTAAGTCACTTTTTCGATCCTTTCTTTAAGTTAACAATTAATTCTAAAAAAATTAGAACTGGCACCTGGATAATAACATTTTTTTGTAGTGTAAATTTTCACGTAAATAAATCTCCTTAGTACGCTCATGTCCTCGTTATAATTAAAAAAAACTGAACACGACTCGTCTCTGCTAAATTCCACTTCCGTTTTATTTTTAAAATTTTGAGCAATTGTTAGAACTTTTTGTCAGAAATGTAAGTCCGTCTTTGTCCTTGTTATAATTCGAAAAAAACGCCTACACGAAGCACATCTCAAGAAAAGTCTATTTTTCCTTTTTTTAAATTTTGAGCAGCTATTAGAACTCGCTGTAAGTCACATTTTTGGTCCACTTCTTCTACTCACATCCAACTATAAAAAAATTAGAACTGGCACGTGGACAATAATATCTTATTGTAGCGTAAATTTTCGTTTAAATAAATTTCTTTAATACGCCTATGTCCTCGGTATGATTCAAAAAAACTGAACCTGGCTCGTCTCTGTTAAAATATATTGCCGTTGTATTTTTAAAATTTTAAGCAATTGTTAGAACTTTTTGTCAGTAATGTAAGTCTGCCTTTGTCCTGTAAACTTTTAACAGGTAATCTAAACAAAATAGAACTTGGATAGAAACATGCGCTTGTAACGTTCATTTTCACGTAAATCTTTAGTATGCTTTTGTACTCGCTATAAATTTAAAAAAAAAACACCTTAGCGAGGCTCCTCTCAGTAGAAAAATTTGTTTTTTTTTAATTTTGAGCAGCTGTTGGAACTTGCTGTAAGTCACATTTTCGATCCTTCTATTCTATACGTGGACAATAACATCTTTTCGTAGCGTAAATTTGCACGTAAATAAATTTCCCTCGCTCCCATGTTTTCGTTATAATTCAAGAAAAAGTCAACACTGTTCGTCTAAATTATTATTCTTAAGTACCTGTTAGAACGCGTTGTCAGTGAGTCAGTGTAAGTCTTATTTTCGATACTTTACTTTTACACTCAAATCTAAAAAAATAATGAAAACGACTGTATGTATGTGGATAACAACTTTTTGTAAAGTTAGATTTTCACGTAAAAAATTTTTTTATTGTGCCCATGTCCTCGTTATAATTTTGAAGAAAAAGTCAACACGGCTCGTCACAATTTGACTCCATTTCCGTTTTTTTCTCTAATTTTGAGCAGCTGTGTCAGGAGTGTAAATGTCATTTTCTATCCTTTACATTTCACTCAAATCTTAAAAAAACGTTAACCTGTACGTGGATGGAAACAGCTCTTTGTAACGTACATTTTTACGAAAATAATTTTCTTTATCTCAAATTATTTTTTTTTAAATTATAGATATCATTTCCTAAAGATAGATGCTCTCACTCAAGTGCCGTTAAGTTTAGTGTGACCGATTACTACATATCGACTTTAAAATTGCCTTTTTACACCCACTTTCTTGTCGTATTAGCCGAGGACCACTTTTCGACAATAGTGATTCTCTTTGTCTGCGTTAACCTGTAGAATCCTACCAAATGTAAAGTAGGAAAAAGCGGTGGTACCAAATATTCGCTTTTCTACGTTCTACCAACAAAAAGTACCCGACAAAAAGACACAAAAGCAATACTCAAATTGTGTCAGAATGTGCTGCAGTGACAATACTTAAAATGGACACAAGCAAATCACCTAGGTTACAACAAACCGCTGACTGCGTTGAAAGAAAGTCCTCCACCGGTTGCAGGCATAATGTACACGTGTGCTAAACAAAAACTTTGAACTCAAAAAAACGATAGAATAGAAACTGCTCAGCAGCAAATCAGTAAAAGAGTAACCAATAGACGTAATACATGTAATGCGGCAAGAAAATCGGTTAAAACAATTCAACCAAGAAGAAAACTAACTAAAAATATATAGAATTCGTAATACTCACTTATCCATATATTGCGTTAACCGTACGTACGCTATACAAGCAGCGTCGTCCCCTAGAAGGTGCACGTGTGGATTTAATATAGTCGTGTTGACGGCCTTGCAATTTTTCCCCAACACTGGAACAGATTTATTAATACCTAAAACAGCTTATAGTATTTACGAACGTTCTTATAAATGCACGGTAGAAACTAATACTAACCATTATCAAAATAAAATTTGTGAAAATCCATTCCTTCGACTAAGTTTCCCATCGCTTCCGGTTCGAACGCCGTTAAATGAGGATCACATATTTTTCTAGAAGAACAAAATGTTTAAGATAAGTTAGAAACATTCTGATGATTAAGGATAACTGCATAAAATAAACTTAACATTTTTGATAACGAATCCCATAGATTATTTAAACTAAATTTTTTGTCATTCTTATAGCCTTCAAGTTTTCATCAATTTTTAACAAAAACTTTTTTTAATTACATGACTTTAAGGTATTCTAAGGATTTTTATTTTGGAATTTGCCAACTTTGCTATTGCATGCACTAGTTTTGGTAAAAATAAATTATTTTTAGCATAAAACCGTTGAGAAAAAAACTTTTTTGATTTTTGCAAAATCTAAGTTACAAAAAACTTTTATTTTTGATAACGAAACGTAAACGTTATTAAAACCAAGTAGAACTTAAAATCCATCGCAAAATATTTCAAAACTGACTTTAATTTTATGACTTTAAACTTTTCTAAATGTTTTTAGAAACACCATAGCAGTATCTAAAAAAAATTGACAACTCGCAATTGCACACGTAACACTAGTTTCGATAAAAACAAAATATTTTTAGCAACAAAACCGTTTAGAAAAACCTTTTTTGATTTCTGCAAAATCAAAGTTAAAAAAACCCTTATTTTTAACGTTATTAAAACGAAGTACAACTTGAAAACCATCGCAAAACATTTCAAAACTGACTTTAATTTTATGCTTTCTAAATGTTTTTTAAAACACCATAGCAATTTCTAAAAAAATTTTGACAACTCGCAATTGCTTACGTAACATTACTTTTGATAAAAACAAAATATTTTTAGCAACAAAACCGTTTAGAAAAAAACTTTTTTGATTTTTTCAAAATTAAGTACGAAAAAACTTCATTTTTGATGACGAATCGTAAACGTTATTAAAACTAAGCAGAACTTGAAAACTATCGCAAAGGATTTAAAAAGCTGTGTTTAACTCTATGATTTTAAATATTATCTAAAGTTTTTTTGAAACACCATAGCAATTTCTAAAAAAAATTTGACAGCTCGCAATTGCATACGTAACATTAGTTTTGATGAAAACAAAATATTTTTAGCAACAAATCTGTTTAGAAATAAATTTTTTGATTTCTGCAAAAGCTAAGTTACGACAAACCTTTATTTTTGATGACGAGACGTAAACGTTATTAAAACTAAGTCGAACTTGAAATCCATCGCAAAGAATTTAAGAAGTTTCGTTTAATTCTATAAGTTTAAATGTTATCTCAAGTTTTTTTGAAACACCATAGCAATTTCTAAAAATATTTTGACAACGTCCAATTGCATACGTAACATAAGATTTGATGATAATAAAATGTTTTTAGCAACTAAACCGTTTAGAAGACAACTTTTTTGATTTCTGCAAAAACTAAGTTACAAAAAACCTTTATTTTTGATGACGAAACGTAAACGTTATTAAAACTAAGTAGGTAGAACTTGAAATCCATCGCAAAAGATTTCAAAACTGACTTTAATTCTATGACTTTAAATGTTATCTAAAGTTTTTTTGAAACACGATAGCAATTTCTAAAAATATTTTGACTGTTGCAATTGCGTATGTGACATTAGTTTTGATGAAAACAAAATATTTTTAGCAACAAATCCGTTTAAAAAAAATTTTTTTCATTTCTGCAAAAACTAAGTTACGAAAAACCATTATTTTTGATGACGAAAAATAATCGTTATTAAAACCAAGTAGAACTTGAAATCCATCGCAAAAGATTTCAAAACTGACTTTAATTTTATGACTTTAATGCTTTCTAAATGTTTTTTAAAACACCATAGCAATTTAAAAAAAAATATTTGACAACTTGGAATTGCATACGTAACATTAGTTTTAATAAAAACAAAATATTTTTAGCAACAAAACCGTTTAGAAAAAAACTTTTTTGATTTCTGCCAAATCTAAGTTACAAAAAACCTTTATTTTTGATGACGAAACGTAAACGTTATTAAAACTAAGTAGGTAGAACTTGAAATCCATCGCAAAAGATTTCAAAACTGACTTTCATTTTATGACTTTAATGTTTTCTAAATGTTTTTTGAAACACCATAGCAATTTTAAAAAAATATTTGACAACTTGGAATTGCATACGTAACATTAGTTTTAATAAAAACAAAATATTTTTAGCAACAAAACCGTTTAGAAAAAAAAGTTTTTTGATTTCTGCAAAATCTAAGTTACAAAAAACCTTTATTTTTGAGGACGAAACGTAAACGTTATTAGAACTAAGTAGAATTTGAAATCCATCGCAAAAGATTTCAAAACTGACTTTATTTAATTTTATGACTTTAATGTTTTCTAAATGTTTTTTGAAACACCATAGCAATTTCTAAAAAAAAATTGACAACTCGCAATTGCATACGTAACATTAGTTTTGATGAAAACAAAATATTTTTAGCAACAAAACCGTTTAGAAAAAACGTTTTTTGATTTCTGCAAAATCTAAGTTACAAAAAACCTTTATTTTTGAGGACGAAACGTAAACGTTATTAGAACTAAGTAGAATTTGAAATCCATCGCAAAAGATTTCAAAACTGACTTTAATTTTATGACTTTAATGTTTCCTAAATGTTTTTCGAAACACCATAGCAATTTTAAAAAAATATTTGACAACTTGGAATTGCATACGTAGCATTAGTTTTAACAAAAACAAAATATTTTTAGCAACAAAACCGTTTAGAAAAAACCTTTTTTGATTTCTGCAAAATCTAAGTTACAAAACACCATTACTTTTGATGACGAAACGTAAACGTTATTAAAACTAAGTACAACATGGAATCGATCGCAAAAGATTTCAAAACTGACTTTATTTCATTTTATGACTTTAATGTTTTCTAAATGTTTTGAAACACCATAGCAATTTCTAAAAAAAATTTGACAGCTCGCAATTGCATACGTAACATTAGTTTTGATAAAAACAAAATATTTTTAGCAACAAAACCGTTTAGAAAAAACCTTTTTTTGATTTCTGCAAAATCTAAGTTACAAAACACCATTACTTTTGATGACGAAACGTAAACGTTATTAAAACTAAGTACAACATGGAATCGATCGGGAAGGATTTAAAAGCTGTGTTTAATTCTATGTATGACTTTAATGTTTTCTAAATGTTTTTTGAAACACCAAAGCAATTTCTAAAAACATTTTGACAATTGCAATTGCGTGCGTGACATTAGTTTTGATGAAAACGAAATATTTCAGCAACAAAACCGCTTAAAAAAAAACTATTTTGATTTTTGTCAAAACTAAGTTAAGGAAAAACTTTAGATTTTGATGACGAAACGTAAACGTTATTACAACCAAGTAGAAGTCAAAATCTGACTTTAATTTTATGACTTTAATGGTTTCTGTTTTTTGAAGCACCATAGCAATTTAAAAAAATTATTTGAAAACTTGGAATTGCATACGTAACATTAATTTTAATGAAAAAAAAATTTTTAGCAACAAACCGTGTAGAAAAAAATTTTTTTGATTTTTCCAAAATTAAGTACGAAAAAACTTCATTTTTGATGACGAATCGTAAACGTTATTAAAACTAAGCAGAACTTGAAAACTATCGCAAAGGATTTCAAAACTGACTTTCATTTTATGACTTTAAATGTTTTCTAAATGTTTTTTGAAACACTATACCAACTGAAAAAAAATATTTGACAACTTGGAATTGCATACGTAACATTAGTTTTGATCAAAACAAAATATTTTTAGCAACAAAACCGTTTAGAAAAAACTTTTTTGATTTCTGCAAAATCTAAGTTACAAAAAACTTTTATTTTTGATGACGAAACGTAAACGTTATTAAGACCAAGTAGAACTTGAAATCCATCGCAAAAGATTTCAAAACTGACTTTCATTTTATGACTTTAATGTTTTCTAAATGTTTTTCGAAACACCATAGCAATTTTAAAAAAATCTTTCACAACTTGGAATTGCATACGTAGCATTAGTTTTAACAAAAACAAAATATTTTTAGCAACAAAACCGTTTAGAAAAAACCTTTTTTGATTTCTGCAAAATCTAAGTTACAAAACACCATTACTTTTGATGACGAAACGTAAACGTTATTAAAACTAAGTACAACATGGAATCCATCGCAAAAGATTTCAAAACTGACTTTATTTAATTTTATGACTTTAATGTTTTCTAAATGTTTTTTGAAACACGATAGCAAATTCTAAAAAAATTTTGACAACTTGCAAATGCATACGTAACATTACTTTTGATAAAAACCAAATATTTTTAGCAACAAAACCGGTTAGAAATAACTTTGTTGATTTCTGCAAAATCTACTTACAAAAACCCTTATTTTTGATGACGAAACGTAAACGTTATTAAAACCAAGTAGAACTTGAAATCCACCGGAAAGGATTTCAAAACTGACTTTAATTTTATGACTTTGTTTCCTAAATGTTTTTCGAAACACCATAGCAATTTAAAAAAAATATTTGACAACTTGGAATTGCATACGTAACATTAGTTTTCATCAAAACAAAATATTTTTAGCAACAAAACCGTTTAGAAAAAACCTTTTTTGATTTCTGCAAAATCTAAGTTACAAAAAACTTTTATTTTTGATGACGAAACATAAACGTTATTAAAACCAAGTAGAACTTGAAATCCATCGCAAAAGATTTCAAAACTGACTTTCATTTTATGACTTTAATGTTTTCTAAATGTTTTTTGAAACACTATACCAACTGAAAAAAAATATTTGACAACTTGGAATTGCATACGTAACATTAGTTTTGATCAAAACAAAATATTTTTAGCAGCAAAACCGGTTAGAAATAACTTTGTTGATTTCTGCAAAATCTACTTACAAAAACCCTTATTTTTGATGACGAAACGTAAACGTGATTAAAACCAAGTAGAACTTGAAATCCACCGGAAAGGATTTCAAAACTGACTTTCATTTTATGACTTTAATGTTTTCTAAATGTTTTTTGAAACACTATACCAACTGAAAAAAAATATTTGACAACTTGGAATTGCATACGTAACATTAGTTTTGATCAAAACAAAATATTTTTAGCAACAAAACCGTTTAGAAAAAACTTTTTTGATTTCTGCAAAATCTAAGTTACAAAAAACTTTTATTTTTGATGACGAAACGTAAACGTTATTAAGACCAAGTAGAACTTGAAATCCATCGCAAAAGATTTCAAAACTGACTTTCATTTTATGACTTTAATGTTTTCTAAATGTTTTTTGAAACACTATACCAACTGAAAAAAAATATTTGACAACTTGGAATTGCATACGTAACATTAGTTTTGATCAAAACAAAATATTTTTAGCAACAAAACCGTTTAGAAAAAACTTTTTTGATTTCTGCAAAATCTAAGTTACAAAAAACTTTTATTTTTGATGACGAAACGTAAACGTTATTAAGACCAAGTAGAACTTGAAATCCATCGCAAAAGATTTCAAAACTGACTTTCATTTTATGACTTTAATGTTTTCTAAATGTTTTTTGAAACACTATACCAACTGAAAAAAAATATTTGACAACTTGGAATTGCATACGTAACATTAGTTTTGATCAAAACAAAATATTTTTAGCAACAAAACCGTTTAGAAAAAACTTTTTTGATTTCTGCAAAATCTAAGTTACAAAAAACTTTTATTTTTGATGACGAAACGTAAACGTTATTAAGACCAAGTAGAACTTGAAATCCATCGCAAAAGATTTCAAAACTGACTTTCATTTTATGACTTTAATGTTTTCTAAATGTTTTTGAAACACTATACCAACTGAAAAAAAATATTTGACAACTTGGAATTGCATACGTAACATTAGTTTTGATCAAAACAAAATATTTTTAGCAACAAAACCGTTTAGAAAAAACTTTTTTGATTTCTGCAAAATCTAAGTTACAAAAAACTTTTATTTTTGATGACGAAACGTAAACGTTATTAAGACCAAGTAGAACTTGAAATCCATCGCAAAAGATTTCAAAACTGACTTTAATTTTATTACTTTAATGTTTCCTAAATGTTTTTGAAACACTATAGCAACTGAAAAAATATTTGACAACTTGGAATTGCATACGTAACATTAGTTTTGATCAAAACAAAATATTTTTAGCAACAAAACCGTTTAGAAAAAACTTTTGATTTCTGCAAAATCTAAGTTACAAAAACTTTTATTTTTGATGACGAAACGTAAACGTTATTAAGACTAAGTAGAACTTGAAATCCATCGCAAAAGATTTCAAAACTGACTTTCATTTTATGACATTTAATGTTTTCTAAATGTTTTTGAAACACTATACCAACTGAAAAAATATTTGACAACTTGGAATTGCATACCGTAACATTAGTTTTGATCAAAACAAAATATTTTTAGCAACAAAACCGTTTAGAAAAAACTTTTTTGATTTCTGCAAAATCTAAGTTACAAAAAACTTTTATTTTTGATGACGAAACGTAAACGTTATTAAGACCAAGTAGAACTTGAAATCCATCGCAAAAGATTTCAAAACTGACTTTCATTTTATGACTTTAATGTTTTCTAAATGTTTTTTGAAACACTATACCAACTGAAAAAAAATATTTGACAACTTGGAATTGCATACGTAACATTAGTTTTGATCAAAACAAAATATTTTTAGCAACAAAACCGTTTAGAAAAAACTTTTTTGATTTCTGCAAAATCTAAGTTACAAAAAACTTTTATTTTTGATGACGAAACGTAAACGTTATTAAGACCAAGTAGAA
Organism: Aquatica leii; assembly: GCA_035610365.1. Lineage (NCBI taxonomy): Eukaryota > Metazoa > Arthropoda > Insecta > Coleoptera > Lampyridae > Aquatica > Aquatica leii. The sequence goes on from CM069438.1 coordinate 17,196,424, forward strand.
CTTGAAATCCATCGCAAAAGATTTCAAAACTGACTTTATTTAATTTTATGACTTTAATGTTTTCTAAATGTTTTTTGAAACACCATAGCAATTTCTAAAAAAAAATTGACAACTCGCAATTGCATACGTAACATTAGTTTTGATGAAAACAAAATATTTTTAGCAACAAAACCGGTTAGAAATAACTTTGTTGATTTCTGCAAAATCTACTTACAAAAACCCTTATTTTTGATGACGAAACGTAAACGTTATTAAAACCAAGTAGAACTTGAAATCCACCGGAAAGGATTTCAAAACTGACTTTAATTTTATGACTTTGTTTCCTAAATGTTTTTCGAAACACCATAGCAATTTAAAAAAAATATTTGACAACTTGGAATTGCACACGTAACATTAGTTTTGATAAAAACAAAATATTTTTAGCAACAAAACCGTTTAGAAAAAACTTTTTTGATTTCTGCAAAATCTAAGTTACAAAAAACTTTTATTTTTGATGACGAAACGTAAACGTTATTAAAACCAAGTAGAACTTGAAATCCACCGGAAAGGATTTCAAAACTGACTTTAATTTTATGACTTTGTTTCCTAAATGTTTTTCGAAACACCATAGCAATTTAAAAAAAATATTTGACAACTTGGAATTGCATACGTAACATTAGTTTTCATCAAAACAAAATATTTTTAGCAACAAAACCGTTTAGAAAAAACCTTTTTTGATTTCTGCAAAATCTAAGTTACAAAAAACCCTTATTTTTGATGACGAAACGTAAACGTTATTAAAACTAAGTAGAACATGAAATCCATCGGGAAGGATTTAAAAAGCTGTGTTTAATTCTATGTATGATTTAAAATGTTATCTCAAGTTTTTTTGAAACACCAAAGCAATTTCTAAAAACATTTTGACAATTGCAATTGCGTGCGTGACATTAGTTTTGATGAAAACGAAATATTTCAGCAACAAAACCGCTTAAAAAAAAACTATTTTGATTTTTGTCAAAACTAAGTTAAGGAAAAACTTTAGATTTTGATGACGAAACGTAAACGTTATTACAACCAAGTAGAACTTGAAATCCATCGCAAAAGATTTCAAAACTGACTTTCATTTTATGACTTTAATGTTTTCTAAATGTTTTTTGAAACACTATACCAACTGAAAAAAAATATTTGACAACTTGGAATTGCACACGTAACATTAGTTTTGATAAAAACAAAATATTTTTAGCAACAAAACCGTTTAGAAAAAACTTTTTTGATTTCTGCAAAATCTAAGTTACAAAAAACTTTTATTTTTGATGACGAAACGTAAACGTTATTAAGACCAAGTAGAACTTGAAATCCATCGCAAAAGATTACAAAACTGATTTTCATTTTATGACTTTAATGTTTTCTAAATGTTTTTTGAAACACTATACCAACTGAAAAAAAATATTTGACAACTTGGAATTGCACACGTAACATTAGTTTTGATAAAAACAAAATATTTTTAGCAACAAAACCGTTTAGAAAAAATATTTTTGATTTCTGCAAACTCTACTTACAAAAACTTTTATTTTTGATGACGAAACGTAAACGTTATTAAGACCAAGTAGAACTTGAAATCCATCGCAAAAGATTTCAAAACTGACTTTCATTTTATGACTTTAATGTTTTCTAAATGTTTTTTGAAACACTATACCAACTGAAAAAAAATATTTGACAACTTGGAATTGCATACGTAACATTAGTTTTCATCAAAACAAAATATTTTTAGCAACAAAACCGTTTAGAAAAAACCTTTTTTTGATTTCTGCAAAATCTAAGTTACAAAAACCCTTTATTTTTGAGGACAAAACGTAAACGTTATTAAAACCAAGTAGAACTTGAAATCCATAGCAAAAGATTTCAAAACTGACTTTAATTTTATGACTTTAATGTTTCCTAAATGTTTTTCGAAACACCATAGCAATTTTAAAAAAATATTTGACAACTTGGAATTGCATACGTAACATTAGTTTTCATCAAAACAAAATATTTTTAGCAACAAAACCGTTTAGAAAAAACCTTTTTTGATTTCTGCAAAATCTAAGTTACAAAAAACTTTTATTTTTGATGACGAAACGTAAACGTTATTAAGACCAAGTAGAACTTGAAATCCATCGCAAAAGATTTCAAAACTGACTTTCATTTTATGACTTTAATGTTTTCTAAATGTTTTTTGAAACACTATACCAACTGAAAAAAAAATATTTGACAACTTGGAATTGCACACGTAACATTAGTTTTGACAAAAACAAAATATTTTTAGCAACAAAACCGTTTAGAAAAAACTTTTTTGATTTCTGCAAAATCTAAGTTACAAAAAACTTTTATTTTTGATGACGAAACGTAAACGTTATTAAGACCAAGTAGAACTTGAAATCCATCGCAAAAGATTTCAAAACTGACTTTCATTTTATGACTTTAATGTTTTCTAAAGGTTTTTTGAAACACTATACCAACTGAAAAAAAATATTTGACAACTTGGAATTGCATACGTAACATTAGTTTTCATCAAAACAAAATATTTTTAGCAACAAAACCGTTTAGAAAAAACTTTTTTGATTTCTGCAAAATCTAAGTTACAAAAAACTTTTATTTTTGATGACGAAACGTAAACGTTATTAAGACCAAGTAGAACTTGAAATCCATCGCAAAAGATTTCAAAACTGACTTTCATTTTATGACTTTAATGTTTTCTAAATGTTTTTTGAAACACTATACCAACTGAAAAAAAATATTTGACAACTTGGAATTGCATACGTAACATTAGTTTTCATCAAAACAAAATATTTTTAGCAACAAAACCGTTTAGAAAAAACTTTTTTGATTTCTGCAAAATCTAAGTTACAAAAAACTTTTATTTTTGATGACGAAACGTAAACGTTATTAAGACCAAGTAGAACTTGAAATCCATCGCAAAAGATTTCAAAACTGACTTTCATTTTATGACTTTAATGTTTTCTAAATGTTTTTGAAACACTATACCAACTGAAAATATTTGACAACTTGGAATTGCATACGTAACATTAGTTTTCATCAAAACAAAATATTTTTAGCAACAAAACCGTTTACAAAAAACTTTTTTGATTTCTTCAAAATCTAAGTTACAGAAAACTTTTATTTTTGATGACGAAACGTAAACGTTATTAAGACCAAGTAGAACTTGAAATCCATCGCAAAAGATTTCAAAACTGCCTTTATTTAATTTTATGACTTTAATGTTTTCTAAATGTTTTTTGAAACACTATACCAACTGAAAAAAAATATTTGACAACTTGGAATTGCATACGTAACATTAGTTTTCATCAAAACAAAATATTTTTAGCAACAAAACCGTTTAGAAAAAACTTTTTTGATTTCTGCAAAATCTAAGTTACAAAAAACTTTTATTTTTGATGACGAAACGTAAACGTTATTAAGACCAAGTAGAACTTGAAATCCATCGCAAAAGATTACAACACTGATTTTCATTTTATGACTTTAATGTTTTCTAAATGTTTTTTGAAACACTATACCAACTGAAAAAAAATATTTGACAACTTGGAATTGCATACGTAACATTAGTTTTCATCAAAACAAAATATTTTTAGCAACAAAACCGTTTAGAAAAAACTTTTTTGCTTTCTGCAAAATCTTAGTTACAAAAATCTTTTATTTTTGATGACGAAACGTAAACGTTATTAAGACCAAGTAGAACTTGAAATCCATCGCAAAAGATTTCAAAACTGACTTTCATTTTATGACTTTAATGTTTTCTAAATGTTTTTGAAACACTATACCAACTGAAAAAAAATATTTGACAACTTGGAATTGCATACGTAACATTAGTTTTCATCAAAACAAAATATTTTTAGCAACAAAACCGTTTAGAAAAAACTTTTTTGATTTCTGCAAAATCTAAGTTACAAAAAACTTTTATTTTTGATGACGAAACGTAAACGTTATTAAGACCAAGTAGAACTTGAAATCCATCGCAAAAGATTTCAAAACTGACTTTATTTAATTTTATGACTTTAATGTTTTCTAAATGTTTTTTGAAACACTATACCAACTGAAAAAAAATATTTGACAACTTGGAATTGCATACGTAACATTAGTTTTCATCAAAACAAAATATTTTTAGCAACAAAACCGTTTAGAAAAAACTTTTTTGATTTCTGCAAAATCTAAGTTACAAAAAACTTTTATTTTTGATGACGAAACGTAAACGTTATTAAGACCAAGTAGAACTTGAAATCCATCGCAAAAGATTTCAAAACTGACTTTATTTAATTTTATAACTTTAATGTTTTCTAAATGTTTTTTAAAACTCCATAGCAATTTAAAAAAAATATTTGACAACTTGGAATTGCATACGTAACATTAGTTTTCATCAAAACAAAATATTTTTAGCAACAAAACCGTTTAGAAAAAACTTTTTTGATTTCTGCAAAATCTAAGTTACAAAAAACCTTTATTTTTGATGACGAAACGTAAACGTTATTAAAACTAAGTAGAACTTGAAATCCATCGCAAAAAATTAAAAAAGCTGCGTTTAATTCTATAACATTAAATGTTATCTCAAGTTTTTTTGAAACACCATAGCAATTTCTAATTGCATACCGTAACATAAGATTTGATGAAAATAAAATATTTTTAGCAACTAAACCGTTTAGAAGACAACTTTTTTGATTTCTGCAAAAACTAAGTTACAAAAAACGTTTATTTTTGATGACGAAACGTAAACGTTATTAAAAATAAGCAGAACTTGAAAACCACCGTAAATGATTTAAAAAGCTGTGTTTAACTCTATGATTTTAAATATTATCTAAACTTTTTTGAAACACCATAGCAATTTCTAAACATATTTTGACAATTGAAATTGCATACGTAACGTTAGTTTTAATAAAAACAAAATATTTTTAGCAACTAAACCGTTTAGAAGAAAACTTTTTTGATTCCTGCAAAAACTAAGTTACAAAAAACTTTTATTTTTGATGACGAAACGTAAACGTTATTAAGACCAAGTAGAACTTGAAATCCATCGCAAAAGATTTCAAAACTGATTTTCATTTTATGACTTTAATGTTTTCTAAATGTTTTTTGAAACACTATACCAACTGAAAAAAAATATTTGACAACTTGGAATTGCACACGTAACATTAGTTTTGATAAAAACAAAATATTTTTAGCAACAAAACCGTTTAGAAAAAACTTTTTTGATTTCTGCAAAATCTAAGTTACAAAAAACTTTTATTTTTGATGACGAAACGTAAACGTTATTAAGACCAAGTAGAACTTGAAATCTATCGCAAAAGATTTCAAAACTGACTTTATTTAATTTTATAACTTTAATGTTTTCTAAATGTTTTTTAAAACTCCATAGCAATTTAAAAAAAATATTTGACAACTTGGAATTGCACACGTAACATTAGTTTTGATAAAAACAAAATATTTTTAGCAACAAAACCGTTTAGAAAAAACTTTTTTGATTTCTGCAAAATCTAAGTTACAAAAAACTTTTATTTTTGATGACGAAACGTAAACGTTATTAAGACCAAGTAGAACTTGAAATCCATCGCAAAAGATTTCAAAACTGACTTTCATTTTATGACTTTAATGTTTTCTAAATGTTTTTTGAAACACTATACCAACTGAAAAAAAATATTTGACAACTTGGAATTGCATACGTAACATTAGTTTTGATCAAAACAAAATATTTTTAGCAACAAAACCGTTTAGAAAAAACTTTTTTGATTTCTGCAAAATCTAAGTTACAAAAAACTTTTATTTTTGATGACGAAACGTAAACGTTATTAAGACCAAGTAGAACTTGAAATCCATCGCAAAAGATTTCAAAACTGACTTTCATTTTATGACTTTAATGTTTTCTAAATGTTTTTTGAAACACTATACCAACTGAAAAAAAATATTTGACAACTTGGAATTGCACACGTAACATTAGTTTTGATAAAAACAAAATATTTTTAGCAACAAAACCGTTTAGAAAAAACTTTTTTGATTTCTGCAAAATCTAAGTTACAAAAAACTTTTATTTTTGATGACGAAACGTAAACGTTATTAAGACCAAGTAGAACTTGAAATCCATCGCAAAAGATTTCAAAACTGACTTTATTTAATTTTATAACTTTAATGTTTTCTAAATGTTTTTTAAAACTCCATAGCAATTTAAAAAAAATATTTGACAACTTGGAATTGCATACGTAACATTAGTTTTCATCAAAACAAAATATTTTTAGCAACAAAACCGTTTAGAAAAAACTTTTTTGATTTCTGCAAAATCTAAGTTACAAAAAACCTTTATTTTTGATGACGAAACGTAAACGTTATTAAAACTAAGTAGAACTTGAAATCCATCGCAAAAAATTAAAAAAGCTGCGTTTAATTCTATAACATTAAATGTTATCTCAAGTTTTTTTGAAACACCATAGCAATTTCTAATTGCATACCGTAACATAAGATTTGATGAAAATAAAATATTTTTAGCAACTAAACCGTTTAGAAGACAACTTTTTTGATTTCTGCAAAAACTAAGTTACAAAAAACGTTTATTTTTGATGACGAAACGTAAACGTTATTAAAAATAAGCAGAACTTGAAAACCACCGTAAATGATTTAAAAAGCTGTGTTTAACTCTATGATTTTAAATATTATCTAAACTTTTTTGAAACACCATAGCAATTTCTAAACATATTTTGACAATTGAAATTGCATACGTAACGTTAGTTTTAATAAAAACAAAATATTTTTAGCAACTAAACCGTTTAGAAGAAAACTTTTTTGATTCCTGCAAAAACTAAGTTACAAAAAACGTTTATTTTTGATGACGAAACGTAAACGTTATTAAAACTAAGTAGAACTTGAAATCCATCGCAAAAAATTTAAAAAGCTGCGTTTAATTCTATGATTTTAAATATTACCTAAACTTTTTTTGAACAGCGTAGCAATTTCTAAAAATATTTTGACAATTGAAATTGCACACGTAACATAATTTTTGATAAAAACAAAATATTTTTAGCAACTAAACCGTTTAGAAGAAAACTTTTTTGATTTCTGCAAAAACTAAGTTACAAAAAACGTTTATTTTTGATGACGGAACGTAAACGTTATTAAAACTAAGTAGAACTTGAAATCCATCGCAAAAAATTTAAAAAGCTGCGTTTAATTCTATGATTTTAAATATTACCTAAACTTTTTTTGAACAGCGTAGCAATTTCTAAAAATATTTTGACAATTGAAATTGCACACGTAACATAATTTTTGATAAAAACAAAATATTTTTAGCAACTAAACCGTTTAGAAGAAAACTTTTTTGATTCCTGCAAAAACTAAGTTACAAAAAACGTTTATTTTTGATGACGAAACGTAAACGTTATTAAAACTAAGTAGAACTTGAAATCCATCGCAAAAAATTTAAAAAGCTGCGTTTAATTCTATAACATTAAATGTTATCTCAAGTTTTTTTGAAACACCATAGCAATTTCTAATTGCATACCGTAACATAAGATTTGATGAAAATAAAATATTTTTAGCAACTAAACCGTTTAGAAGACAACTTTTTTGATTTCTGCAAAAACTAAGTTACAAAAAACCTTTATTTTTGATGACGAAACGTAAACGTTATTAAAAATAAGCAGAACTTGAAAAACACCGTAAAGGATTTAAAAAGCTGTGTTTAACTCTATGATTTTAAATATTATCTAAACTTTTTTGAAACACCATAGCAATTTCTAAACATATTTTGACAATTGAAATTGCATACGTAACGTTAGTTTTAATAAAAACCAAATATTTTTAGCAACTAAACCGTTTAGAAGAAAACTTTTTTGATTCCTGCAAAAACTGAGTTACGGAAAACGTTTATTTTTGATGACGAAACGTAAACTTTATTAAAGCTAAGTAGAACTTGAAATCTATCAAAAAGGATTTAAAAAGCTGCGTTTAATTCTATGATTTTAAATATTACCTAAACTTTTTTTGAACAGCATAGCAATTTCTAAAAATATTTTGACAATTGAAATTGCACACGTAACATAATTTTTGATAAAAACAAAATATTTTTAGCAACTAAACCGTTTAGAAGAAAACTTTTTTGATTCCTGCAAAAACCAAGTTACAAAAAACGTTTATTTTTGATGACGAAACGTAAACGTTATTAAAACTAAGTAGAACTTGAAATCCATCGCAAAAAATTTAAAAAGCTGCGTTTAATTCTATGATTTTAAATATTACCTAAACTTTTTTTGAACAGCATAGCAATTTCTAAAAATATTTTGACAATTGAAATTGCACACGTAACATAATTTTTGATAAAAACAAAATATTTTTAGCAACTAAACCGTTTAGAAGAAAACTTTTTTGATTCCTGCAAAAACCAAGTTACAAAAAACTTTTATTTTTGATGACGAAACGTAAACGTTATTAAAACTAAGTAGAACTTGAAATCCATCGCAAAAATTTAAAAGCTGCGTTTAATTCTATGATTTTAAATATTACCTAAACTTTTTTTGAACAGCATAGCAATTTCTAAAAATATTTTGACAATTGAAATTGCACACGTAACATAATTTTTGATAAAAACAAAATATTTTTAGCAACTAAACCGTTTAGAACAAAACTTTTTTGATTCCTGCAAAAACCAAGTTACAAAAAACTTTTATTTTTGATGACGAAACGTAAACGTTATTAAAACTAAGTAGAACTTGAAATCCATCGCAAAAAATTTAAAAAGCTGCGTTTAATTCTATGATTTTAAATATTACCTAAACTTTTTTTGAACAGCATAGCAATTTCTAAAAATATTTTGACAATTGAAATTGCACACGTAACATAATTTTTGATAAAAACAAAATATTTTTAGCAACTAAACCGTTTAGAAGAAAACTTTTTTGATTCCTGCAAAAACCAAGTTACAAAAAACTTTTATTTTTGATGACGAAACGTAAACGTTATTAAAACTAAGTAGAACTTGAAATTCATCGCAAAAAATTTAAAAAGCTGCGTTTAATTCTATGATTTTAAATATTACCTAAACTTTTTTTGAACAGCATAGCAATTTCTAAAAATATTTTGACAATTGAAATTGCACACGTAACATAATTTTTGATAAAAACAAAATATTTTTAGCAACTAAACCGTTTAGAAGAAAACTTTTTTGATTCCTGCAAAAACCAAGTTACAAAAAACGTTTATTTTTGATGACGAAACGTAAACGTTATTAAAACTAAGTAGAACTTGAAATCCATCGCAAAAAATTTAAAAAGCTGCGTTTAATTCTATGATTTTAAATATTACCTAAACTTTTTTTGAACAGCATAGCAATTTCTAAAAATATTTTGACAATTGAAATTGCACACGTAACATAATTTTTGATAAAAACAAAATATTTTTAGCAACTAAACCGTTTAGAAGAAAACTTTTTTGATTCCTGCAAAAACCAAGTTACAAAAAACGTTTATTTTTGATGACGAAACGTAAACGTTATTAAAACTAAGTAGAACTTGAAATCCATCGCAAAAAATTTAAAAAGCTGCGTTTAATTCTATGATTTTAAATATTACCTAAACTTTTTTGAACAGCATAGCAATTTCTAAAAATATTTTGACAATTGAAATTGCACACGTAACATAATTTTTGATAAAAACAAAATATTTTTAGCAACTAAACCGTTTAGAAGAAAACTTTTTTGATTCCTGCAAAACCAAGTTACAAAAACGTTTATTTTGATGACGAAACGTAAACGTTATTAAAACTAAGTAGAACTTGAAATCCATCGCAAAAATTTAAAAAGCTGCGTTTAATTCTATGATTTTAAATATTACCTAAACTTTTTTTGAACAGCATAGCAATTTCTAAAAATATTTTGACAATTGAAATTGCACACGTAACATAATTTTTGATAAAAACAAAATATTTTTAGCAACTAAACCGTTTAGAAGAAAACTTTTTGATTCCTGCAAAAACCAAGTTACAAAAAACGTTTATTTTTGATGACGAAACGTAAACGTTATTAAAACTAAGTAGAACTTGAAATCCATCGCAAAACATTTAAAAAGCTGCGTTTAATTCTATGATTTTAAATATTACCTAAACTTTTTTTGAACAGCATAGCAATTTCTAAAAATATTTTGACAATTGAAATTGCACACGTAACATAATTTTTGATAAAAACAAAATATTTTTAGCAACTAAACCGTTTAGAAGAAAACTTTTTTGATTCCTGCAAAAACCAAGTTACAAAAAACTTTTATTTTTGATGACGAAACGTAAACGTTATTAAAACTAAGTAGAACTTGAAATTCATCGCAAAAAATTTAAAAAGCTGCGTTTAATTCTATGATTTTAAATATTACCTAAACTTTTTTTGAACAGCATAGCAATTTCTAAAAATATTTTGACAATTGAAATTGCACACGTAACATAATTTTTGATAAAAACAAAATATTTTTAGCAACTAAACCGTTTAGAAGAAAACTTTTTTGATTCCTGCAAAAACCAAGTTACAAAAACTTTTATTTTTGATGACGAAACGTAAACGTTATTAAAACTAAGTAGAACTTGAAATTCATCGCAAAAATTTAAAAAGCTGCGTTTAATTCTATGATTTTAAATATTACCTAAACTTTTTTTGAACAGCATAGCAATTTCTAAAAATATTTTGACAATTGAAATTGCACACGTAACATAATTTTTGATAAAAACAAAATATTTTTAGCAACTAAACCGTTTAGAAGAAAACTTTTTTGATTCCTGCAAAAACCAAGTTACAAAAAACGTTTATTTTTGATGACGAAACGTAAACGTTATTAAAACTAAGTAGAACTTGAAATCCATCGCAAAAAATTTAAAAAGCTGCGTTTAATTCTATGATTTTAAATATTACCTAAACTTTTTTTGAACAGCATAGCAATTTCTAAAAATATTTTGACAATTGAAATTGCACACGTAACATAATTTTTGATAAAAACAAAATATTTTTAGCAACTAAACCGTTTAGAAGAAAACTTTTTTGATTCCTGCAAAAACCAAGTTACAAAAAACTTTTATTTTTGATGACGAAACGTAAACGTTATTAAAACTAAGTAGAACTTGAAATTCATCGCAAAAAATTTAAAAAGCTGCGTTTAATTCTATGATTTTAAATATTACCTAAACTTTTTTGAACAGCATAGCAATTTCTAAAATATTTTGACAATTGAAATTGCACACGTAACATAATTTTTGATAAAAACAAAATATTTTTAGCAACTAAACCGTTTAGAAGAAAACTTTTTTGATTCCTGCAAAAACCAAGTTACAAAAAACGTTTATTTTTGATGACGAAACGTAAACGTTATTAAAACTAAGTAGAACTTGAAATCCATCGCAAAAAATTTAAAAAGCTGCGTTTAATTCTATGATTTTAAATATTACCTAAACTTTTTTTGAACAGCATAGCAATTTCTAAAAATATTTTGACAATTGAAATTGCACACGTAACATAATTTTTGATAAAAACAATATTTTTAGCAACTAAACCGTTTAGAAGAAAACTTTTTTGATTTCTGCAAAAACTAAGTTACAAAAAACGTTTATTTTTGATGACGAAACGTAAACGTTATTAAAACTAAGTAGAACTTGAAATCCATCGCAAAAAATTTAAAAAGCTGCGTTTAATTCTATGATTTTAAATATTACCTAAACTTTTTTTGAACAGCATAGCAATTTCTAAAAATATTTTGACAATTGAAATTGCACACGTAACATAATTTTTGATAAAAACAAAATATTTTTAGCAACTAAACCGTTTAGAAGAAAACTTTTTTGATTCCTGCAAAAACCAAGTTACAAAAAACGTTTATTTTTGATGACGAAACGTAAACGTTATTAAAACTAAGTAGAACTTGAAATCCATCGCAAAACATTTAAAAAGCTGCGTTTAATTCTATGATTTTAAATATTACCTAAACTTTTTTTGAACAGCATAGCAATTTCTAAAAATATTTTGACAATTGAAATTGCACACGTAACATAATTTTTGATAAAAACAAAATATTTTTAGCAACTAAACCGTTTAGAAGAAAACTTTTTGATTCCTGCAAAACCAAGTTACAAAAACGTTTATTTTGATGACGAAACGTAAACGTTATTAAAACTAAGTAGAACTTGAAATCCATCGCAAAAATTTAAAAAGCTGCGTTTAATTCTATGATTTTAAATATTACCTAAACTTTTTTGAACAGCATAGCAATTTCTAAAAATATTTTGACAATTGAAATTGCACACGTAACATAATTTTGATAAAAACAATATTTTTAGCAACTAAACCGTTTAGAAGAAAACTTTTTGATTCCTGCAAAAACCAAGTTACAAAAACGTTTATTTTTGATGACGAAACGTAAACGTTATTAAAACTAAGTACAACATGGAATCGATCGGGAAGGATTTAAAAGCTGTGTTTAATTCTATGATTTTAAATATTACCTAAACTTTTTTTGAACAGCATAGCAATTTCTAAAAATATTTTGACAATTGAAATTGCACACGTAACATAATTTTTGATAAAAACAAAATATTTTTAGCAACTAAACCGTTTAGAAGAAAACTTTTTGATTCCTGCAAAACCAAGTTACAAAAAACTTTTATTTTTGATGACGAAACGTAAACGTTATTAAAACTAAGTAGAACTTGAAATTCATCGCAAAATTTAAAAACTGTGTTTAATTCTACGATTTTAAATATTACCTAAACTTTTTTGAACAGCATAGCAATTTCTAAAAATATTTTGACAATTGAAATTGCACACGTAACATTAGTTTTGATAAAAACAAAATATTTTTAGCAACTAAACCGTTTAGAAGAAAACTTTTTGATTCCTGCAAAAACCAAGTTACAAAAAACTTTTATTTTTGATGACGAAACGTAAACGTTATTAAAACTAAGTAGAACTTGAAATTCATCGCAAAAAAATTTAAAAAGCTGACTTTATTTAATTCTATGATTTTAAATATTACCTAAACTTTTTTGAACAGCATAGCAATTTCTAAAAATATTTTGACAATTGAAATTGCACACGTAACATTACTTTTGATAAAAACCAAATATTTTTAGCAACAAAACCGGTTAGAAATAACTTTGTTGATTTCTGCAAAATCTACTTACAAAAACCCTTATTTTTGATGACGAAACGTAAACGTTATTAAAACCAAGTAGAACTTGAAATCCACCGGAAAGGATTTCAAAACTGACTTTATTTAATTTTATAACTTTAAATATTACCTAAACTTTTTTGAACTCCATAGCAATTTCTAAAAATATTTTGACAACTTGAAATTGCACACGTAACATTAGTTTTGATAAAAACAAAATATTTTTAGCAACTAAACCGTTTAGAAGAAAACTTTTTTGATTCCTGCAAAAACCAAGTTACAAAAAACTTTTATTTTTGATGACGAAACGTAAACGTTATTAAAACTAAGTAGAACTTGAAATTCATCGCAAAAAATTTAAAAAGCTGACTTTAATTTTATGATTTTAATGTTTTCTAAACTTTTTTGAACAGCATAGCAATTTCTAAAAATATTTGACAACTTGAAATTGCACACGTAACATAATTTTTGATAAAAACAAAATATTTTTAGCAACTAAACCGTTTAGAAGAAAACTTTTTTGATTCCTGCAAAAACCAAGTTACAAAAAACGTTTATTTTTGATGACGAAACGTAAACGTTATTAAGACTAAGTAGAACTTGAAATCCATCGCAAAAGATTTCAAAAGCTGACTTTATTTAATTTTATGATTTTAAATATTACCTAAACTTTTTTGAACTCCATAGCAATTTCTAAAAATATTTTGACAACTTGAAATTGCACACGTAACATTAGTTTTGATAAAAACAATATTTTTAGCAACTAAACCGTTTAGAAGAAAACTTTTTGATTCCTGCAAAAACCAAGTTACAAACACGTTTATTTTTGATGACGAAACGTAAACGTTATTAAAACTAAGTAGAACTTGAAATCCATCGCAAAAAATTTAAAAAGCTGCGTTTAATTCTATGATTTTAAATATTACCTAAACTTTTTTTGAACAGCATAGCAATTTCTAAAATATTTTGACAATTGAAATTGCACACGTAACATAATTTTTGATAAAACAAAATATTTTTAGCAACTAAACCGTTTAGAAGAAAACTTTTTGATTCCTGCAAAAACCAAGTTACAAAATCGTTTATTTTTGATGACGAAACGTAAACGTTATTAAAACTAAGTAGAACTTGAAATCCATCGCAAAAAATTTAAAAAGCTGCGTTTAATTCTATGATTTTAAATATTACCTAAACTTTTTTTGAACAGCATAGCAATTTCTAAAAATATTTTGACAATTGAAATTGCACACGTAACATAATTTTTGATAAAAACAATATTTTTAGCAACTAAACCGTTTAGAAGAAAACTTTTTTGATTTCTGCAAAAACTAAGTTACAAAAAACGTTTATTTTTGATGACGAAACGTAAACGTTATTAAAACTAAGTAGAACTTGAAATCCATCGCAAAAAATTTAAAAAGCTGCGTTTAATTCTATGATTTTAAATATTACCTAAACTTTTTTTGAACAGCATAGCAATTTCTAAAAATATTTTGACAATTGAAATTGCACACGTAACATAATTTTTGATAAAAACAAAATATTTTTAGCAACTAAACCGTTTAGAAGAAAACTTTTTTGATTCCTGCAAAAACCAAGTTACAAAAAACGTTTATTTTTGATGACGAAACGTAAACGTTATTAAAACTAAGTAGAACTTGAAATCCATCGCAAAACATTTAAAAAGCTGCGTTTAATTCTATGATTTTAAATATTACCTAAACTTTTTTTGAACAGCATAGCAATTTCTAATTGACAATTGAAATTGCACACGTAACATAAGATTTGATGAAAATAAAATATTTTTAGCAACTAAACCGTTTAGAAGAAAACTTTTTGATTTCTGCAAAAACTAAGTTACAAAAACGTTTATTTTTGATGACGAAACGTAAACGTTATTAAAACTAAGCAGAACTTGAAAACCACCGTAAATGATTTAAAAAGCTGTGTTTAACTCTATGATTTTAAATATTATCTAAACTTTTTTGAAACACCATAGCAATTTCTAAACATATTTTGACAATTGAAATTGCATACGTAACGTTAGTTTTAATAAAAACAAAATATTTTTAGCAACTAAACCGTTTAGAAGAAAACTTTTTTGATTCCTGCAAAAACTAAGTTACAAAAAACGTTTATTTTTGATGACGAAACGTAAACGTTATTAAAACTAAGTAGAACTTGAAATCCATCGCAAAAAATTTAAAAAGCTGCGTTTAATTCTATGATTTTAAATATTACCTAAACTTTTTTTGAACAGCATAGCAATTTCTAAAAACATTTTGACAATTGAAATTGCACACGTAACATAATTTTTGATAAAAACAAAATATTTTTAGCAACTAAACCGTTTAGAAGAAAACTTTTTTGATTCCTGCTAAAACTAAGTTACAAAAAACGTTTATTTTTGATTACGAAACGTAAACGTTATTAAAACTAAGTAGAACTTGAAATCTATCAAAAAGGATTTAAAAAGCTGTGTTGAATTCTATGATTTTAAATATTACCTAAACTTTTTTTGAACAGCATAGCAATTTCTAAAAATATTTTGACAATTGAAATTGCACACGTAACATAATTTTTGATAAAAACAAAATATTTTTAGCAACTAAACCGTTTAGAAGACAACTTTTTTGATTTCTGCAAAAATTAAGTTACAAAAAACCTTTATTTGTGATGACGAAACGTAAACGTTATTAAAACCAAGTAGAGCTTGAATTCCATCGCAAAAGATTTCAAAACTGACTTTAATTTTATGACTTTAATGTTTTCTAAATGTTTTTTGAAACACCATAGCAATTTTTAAAAAAAATTTGACAACTTGGAATTGCATACTTAACATTAGTTTTGATGAAAACAAAATATTTTTAGCAACTAAACCGTTTAGAAGACAACTTTTTTGATTTCTGCAAAAACTAAGTTACAAAAAACCTTTATTTTTGATGACGAAACGTAAACGTTATTAAAACCAAGTAGAACTTGAAATCCATCGCAAAAGATTTCAAAACTGACTTTAATTTTATGACTTGTTTTCTAAATGTTTTTCAAACACCATAGCAATTTAAAAAAAATATTTGTTACGAAAAACCTTTATTTTTGACGACGAATCGTAAACGTTATTAAAAATAAGCAGAACTTGAAAACCACCGCAAAGAATTCAAAAAGCTGTGTTAAATCTATGATTTTAAATTTTATCCAAAGTTTTTTTTGAGACACCATAACAATTTCTAAAAATATGACAACTTGCAATTACATATCTAACATTAACCGTTATTTTTGATGACGAAACGCAAATTTTATTAAAACTAAGTGTATCTTTATAAATCCGTAGCAAAGAATAAAATTATATCACCAATTTCTGTCACTGTATAGTTGCAAACTTAGTTTTGATAGAAATAAAATATTTTTATATAAAATCATGTTAGCCAACCAGATCGCGTTTATATTACATCTTTTTTACGTTATTAGAGTACCTACTTATGTAACGTACCCTGCATAAACATAAGTACTTTCTTCGAAATCAACTTGAGCATGTAACCTACACGTCAGTAATAAAATAATTTTTGTATGTAAGTTTTAGGTTTGGTTCGAGATATTGCAGAATCGGGGAGTAACAGTCACGTTTATTTAACGTCATTGCTTGGGATGTAAACCCACAATCAGACAAGTAATATGTCATACTTACGTGTAAGCTTCAAAATCTCCTGTATTAATAGCTTCTATTAGTTGCTCCGTCATCTTAATAATCTCTTGCCTCCGAGCTGCGAAGAGAAAACGCAACGTTACAAATTGAACCAAAACTAACAATCAATCTACACCCATACGTACATATATACAGAAAAAAACTACAGAAAAGCATCAAAGTACCACTGGTTTATATTAAGACAGTGCAGTAAGTATAAAAATCATGCATATAGTACAATTAAGAAAGAAATCCACAGTACTACTTTTTGCGCCAACTGTTTCTTAAGAAACTCGCTATTGGTTAAATAGGTTAAAAATATAAAAAGAAAAAACAAGCTAAATAGTAATACTAGAGAGATAGATATTTTAGTAGCATACCTGAAGTTTGTGAATTTGTGGATAGCTGTGAGAGGGGCTTTTCAGGACACACAATCCTTATTTCTAAAATAAATTGCAATAAGCCCAAGTTAGTAGGTACAGTTTATTCATTAATGTTCTTATAACAACATGCATTTTTCCGGCGCCCTTTTCCTTCGTTGTGTTTGCTTATGTACTAATTGTTGTCTTTAAACTCAGAGACGGTGCTCGATTGCAGTGGTTTACATTTAAACTGTACGTAATGATGGAAAAGTGCTGATATTACAAAGCTCTAGCGTTACATAGTTAAACTGTTTATTACCGGAATCGAAACCTTACCATCAGCATCGTCATGATCCCAGCAATGGCCGCTTCCCATCAGCAACGAATCTTCTTCTGTATAAATTTGTATTTTACTAATATATAAAAGTGTTTTGAGTGTACCTAGCAATCTAAGTTAGAACTACCCAAAACCACATACTTAATGTAAGTCGAAATGTTATTGCCTGAAAATGGTACTTTTGACATACTTCGTGTTTTCTCATTATTTGTGCAGCAACAGGAAATTTTATGTTTAATAATAAATCAGATGCCCTAATGCACGTTCTTATTGCAGACGTTTCCAAAAGAAGGTCTTTATTTTAATACATAAATTGTATAAAAAAAATAACGTACAGTAATGTAACTTAAACCAAGAAGTTTAAACTATTCTAAGATCTCTTCGAATATTAATAGAGTGTATTTTTTATTATTCTTCACATCCCAGTAAAAAAATCACGTTTTTATTACATCACTTTTACGTTATCATTGCAACATAAGCACGTAAAGAATTTAAGTAAGTGAACCTTAACGTCAGCAATATATGTAAGTTTGATTTAGTACTTTTTTAAAGGTTCATTGTGACATTTATATTTTTGGTTGCATGGGGTTATACAAAATAAATACGGAAATTAAAATACAATAATCAATGCAAAAGTATAAATTTCGCGACGTTACTCTGCAAATAATCGTTAGGTTTATTTAACGTCAATGACCGTTTATGATTGCTTGAGATATGTTAGCACATTGCCTATTTGCCCTGTTTTGCCTGTATCTGTGTATGATTTTGGTTACGCATCTCGCAATGCGTGTATCAAACATTTTCTCACTTTTCGCTCTATTATCTACAGTTTGTATCCACTTCTTCAATTAACTATCCCAAACTTCTGATTTTCATGCTCTATTGCTTTTCATATTTCTACTCTCCATTATCAACGATTTCAGAACAAATTCTTAAATGAAATCTTCCAGACTTCTGATGAATTTCATGCTCTATTGTCGTGTTTATTCAATCGTTTTTCTATGTCTACTCTCCATTATCAATAGTTCCAGAATGGATCCTTCCAGACTTCTTATGAATTCCATGTTCTATTGTTGTGTTTATCCAACAATTGTTTTTCTACTTCTATTCTTTGTTATCAACATTTTTAGCACAAATCCGTAAATGAATTCTTTCAGACTTCTGACGAATTTCACGCTCTATTGTAGTATACATCCAACAATTGTTTTTTTACTTCTACTCTCCATTTTTAACATCTCCAGAACGAATTCTTAAAGAACTTCTTGCAAATTTTTGATGAATTCCATGCTCTATTGTCGTGTATATCCAATAATTGTTTTTCTACTTCTACTCTTCATTGTCAACATCTCCAGAACGGATATTTAAATAAATTCTTCCAGATTTCTGATGAATTCTATGCTATATTCTCGTGTTTATCCAACAATTGTTTTTATAATTTTACTCTCCACTGTCAACATTTCCAGAACTAATCATTAAATTAATTCTTTCAGACTTCTGATAAATTCCATGCTCTATTGTCGTGTATATCCAATAATTGTTTTTCTACTTCTACTCTTCATTGTCAACATTTCCAGAACGGATCTTTAAATAAATTCTTCCAGATTTCTGATGAATTCTATGCTATATCGTCGTGTTTATCCAACAATTGTTTTTCTACTTCTACTCTTCATTGTCAACATCTCTAGAACGAATTCTTAAATAAATGCTTGCAAACTTTTGATGAATTCCATGCTCTATTGTCGTGTATATCCAATAATGGTTTTTCTACTTCTACTCTCCATTTTCAACATCTCCAGAACTAATTCCTAAAGAAATTCTTGCAAACTTTTGATGAACTCCATGCTCTATTGTCGTGTATATCCAATAATTGTATTTCTACTTCTACTCTTCATTGTCAACATCTCCAGAACGGATCTTTAAATAAATTCTTCCAGATTTCTGATGAATTCTATGCTCTATTGTCGTGTATATCCAATAATTGTTTTTCTACTTCTACTCTTCATTGTCAACATCTCCAGAACGGATCTTTAAATAAATTCTTCCAGATTTCTGATGAATTCTATGCTATATTGTCGTGTTTATGCAACAATTGTTTTTCTACTTCTACTCTCCATTTTCAACATCTCCAGAACGAATTCTTAAATAAATTCTTCCAAACTTTTGATGAATTCCATGCTCTATTGTCGTGTATATCCAATAATTGTATTACTACTTCTACTCTTCATTGTCAACATCTCCAGAACGGATATTTAAATAAATTCTTCCAAATTTCTAATGAATTCTATGCTATATTGTCGTGTTTATGCAACAATTGTTTTTCTACTTCTACTCTCCATTTTCAACATCTCCAGAACGAATTCTTAAATAAATTCTTCCAAACTTTTGATGAATTCCATGCTCTATTGTCGTGTATATCCAATAATTGTTTTTCTACTTCTACTCTTCATTGTCAACATTTCCAGAACGGATCTTTAAATAAATTCTTCCAGATTTCTGATGAATTCTATGCTATATCGTCGTGTTTATCCAACAATTGTTTTTCTACTTCTACTCTTCATTGTCAACATCTCCAGAACCAATTCTTAAATAAATTCTTCCAAACTTTTGATGAATTCCATGCTCTATTGTCGTGTATATCCAATAATTGTTTTTCTACTTCTACTCTTCATTGTCAACATTTCCAGAACGGATCTTTAAATAAATTCTTTTAGATTTCTGATGAATTCTATGCTATATCGTCGTGTTTATCCAACAATTGTTTTTCTACTTCTACTCTTCATTGTCAACATCTCTAGAACGAATTCTTAAATAAATGCTTGCAAACTTTTGATGAATTCCATGCTCTATTGTCGTGTATATCCAATAATGGTTTTTCTACTTCTACTCTCCATTTTCAACATCTCCAGAACTAATTCCTAAAGAAATTCTTGCAAACTTTTGATGAACTCCATGCTCTATTGTCGTGTATATCCAATAATTGTATTTCTACTTCTACTCTTCATTGTCAACATCTCCAGAACGGATCTTTAAATAAATTCTTCCAGATTTCTGATGAATTCTATGCTCTATTGTCGTGTATATCCAATAATTGTTTTTCTACTTCTACTCTTCACTGTCAACATCTCTAGAACGGATCTTTAAATGATTTCTTCCAGATTTCTCATCAATTCTATGCTATATTGTCGTGTTTATCCAACAATTGTTTTTCTACTTCTACTCTCCATTTTCAACATCTCCAGAACGAATTCTTAAATAAATTCTTCCAAACTTTTGATGAATTCCATGCTCTATTGTCGTGTATATCCAATAATTGTATTACTACTTCTACTCTTCATTGTCAACATCTCCAGAACGGATCTTTAAATAAATTCTTCCAGATTTCTGATGAATTCTATGCTATATTGTCGTGTTTATGCAACAATTGTTTTTCTACTTCTACTCTCCATTTTCAACATCTCCAGAACGAATTCTTAAATAAATTCTTCCAAACTTTTGATGAATTCCATGCTCTATTGTCGTGTATATCCAATAATTGTTTTTCTACTTCTACTCTTCATTGTCAACATCTCCAGAACGGATCTTTAAATAAATTCTTCCAAATTTCTGATGAATTCTATGCTATATTGTCGTGTTTATGCAACAATTGTTTTTCTACTTCTACTCTCCATTTTCAACATCTCCAGAACGAATTCTTAAATAAATTCTTCCAAACTTTTGATCAATTCTATGCTCTATTGTCGTGTATATCCAACAATTGTTTTTATACTTTTACTCTCTACTGTCAAGATATCCAGAACTAATCTTTAAATGAATTCTTCCAGACTTCTGATGAATTCCATGCTCTATTGTCATGTTTATCCGACAATTGTGTTTCTACTTCTACTCTCCATTTTTAACATCTTTAGAACGGATTCTTAAATGGATTTTTCCAAACTTTTGATGAATTCCATGCTCTATTGTCGTGTATATCCAATAATTGTATTTCTACTTCTACTCTTCATTGTCAACATCTCCAGAACGGATCTTTAAATAAATTCTTCCAGATTTCTGATGAATTCTATGCTATATTGTCGTGTTTATGCAACAATTGTTTTTCTACTTCTACTCACTCTCCATTTTCAACATCTCCAGAACGAATTCTTAAATAAATTCTTCCAAACTTTTGATGAATTCCATGCTCTATTGTCGTGTATATCCAATAATTGTTTTTCTACTTCTACTCTTCATTGTCAACATCTCCAGAACTAATTCCTAAAGAAATTCTTCCAAACTTTTGATGAACTCCATGCTCTATTGTCGTGTATATCCAATAATTGTATTTCTACTTCTACTCTTCATTGTCAACATCTCCAGAACGGATCTTTAAATAAATTCTTCCAGATTTCTGATGAATTCTATGCTCTATTGTCGTGTATATCCAATAATTGTTTTTCTACTTTTACTCTTCACTGTCAACATCTCTAGAACGGATCTTTAAATGAATTCTTTCAGGCTTCTGATGAATTCTATGCTCTATTGTCGTGTATATGCAACAATTGTTTTTCTACTTCTACTCTTCATTGTCAACATCTCCAGAACCAATTCTTAAATAAATTCTTCCAAACTTTTGATGAATTCCATTCTCTATTGTCGTGTATATTCAATAATTATATTTCTACTTCTACTCTTCATTGTCAACATCTCCAAAACGGATCTTTAAATAAATTCTTCCAGACTTCTGATGAATTCTATGCTATATTGTCGTGTTTATGCAACAATTGTTTTTCTACTTCTACTCTCCATTTTCAACATCTCCAGAACCAATTCTTAAATAAATTCTTCCAAACTTTTGATGAATTCCATGCTCTATTGTCGTGTATATCCAATAATTATATTTCTACTTCTACTCTTCATTGTCAACATCTCCAGAACGGATCTTTAAATAAATTCTTCCAGATTTCTGATGAATTCTATGCTATATTGTCGTGTTTATGCAACAATTGTTTTTCTACTTCTACTCTTCACTGTCAACATCTCTAGAACGGATCTTTAAATGATTTCTTCCAGATTTCTCATCAATTCTATGCTATATTGTCGTGTTTATCCAACAATTGTTTTTCTACTTCTACTCTCCATTTTCAACATCTCCAGAACCAATTCTTAAATAAATTCTTCCAAACTTTTGATGAATTCCATGCTCTATTGTCGTGTATATCCAATAATTGTATTTCTACTTCTACTCTTCATTGTCAACATCTCCAGAACGGATCTTTAAATAAATTCTTCCAGATTTCTGATGAATTCTATGCTCTATTGTCGTGTATATCCAATAATTGTTTTTCTACTTCTACTCTTCACTGTCAACATCTCTAGAACGGATCTTTAAATGATTTCTTCCAGATTTCTCATCAATTCTATGCTCTATTGTCGTGTATATCCAACAATTGTTTTTCTACTTCTACTCTCCATTTTCAACATCTCCAGAACGAATTCTTAAATAAATTCTTCCAAACTTTTGATGAATTCCATGCTCTATTGTCGTGTATATCCATCAATTGTTTTTATACTTTTACTCTCTACTGTCAACATTTCTAGAACTGATCTTTAAATGAATTCTTTCAGGCTTCTGATGAATTCTATGCTCTATTGTCGTGTATATGCAACAATTGTTTTTATACTTCTACTCTCCACCGTCAATATTTCCAGAACAGATCTTTAAATAAATTCTTCCAGACTTCTAAAGAATTCCATGTCATCTATCCAAATTTGTAAAATTGAAATTAGATTAACTTTTTCAGACTTCCAAAAAATTCCATGCTCTATTGCTGTGCTTATCCAACAATTGTTTTTCTACTTATATTCTCCGTTATTAACATTTTCAGCACAAATCCGTAAGTGAATTCTTCCAGAGTTTTCATAAATTTCATGTTCAATTGTTGCGTTTACCCAACAATTCATTATTTTACTTTTTCTTTCCGTTATCAACATTTCCAAAATTAATTTAATTCCTCTAGACCTTTGATGGATTCTATGCTCTATTGTTGTCTTTAACCAACAATTGATTTTTTAGCTTCTTCTCTCCATCATTTTCAAGACTTTCTTAAATTAACTCTCTCAGGCTTCTGACGAATTCCGTACTTTATTGTTGCGTTTATACAAAAATTGATTTTTTAGCATCTTTTCTCCATCATCAACGTTTTCAATACTGCTTCTCGAGTTAACTCTTCCAGACCTTCTAATAGAATTCATGCTCTATTGTTGTCTTTATCCAACAATCGATTTTTTACCGTATTTTCTCAATAATTCCTAAGATTGTTTTTTAAATTAACTGTAGCCAAGTTCTGACGATTTCCAAGCT
Organism: Aquatica leii; assembly: GCA_035610365.1. Classification (NCBI taxonomy): domain Eukaryota; kingdom Metazoa; phylum Arthropoda; class Insecta; order Coleoptera; family Lampyridae; genus Aquatica; species Aquatica leii. Next base: position 17,220,287 of record CM069438.1, read on the forward strand.
CTATTGTGTTTATCCAACAATTAATGTATTTAACTTCTTTACTCCATCATCATCATTTTCAGAACTGTTCCTCAAATTAATTTTTCCATGTTTTTGATGGATTCCATGCGCTACTGTTGTGTTTATCCGACAATTAATTTTTTTACTTCTTCTTTCCATTATCAACATTTTTAGAACTGTTTCTTAAATTAACTCTTCTAGAGTTCTGATGAATTTCATGCGCAATTTTCTCTCCGTTACCAACATTTGCAGAATTAAATAAACTCCTCCAGGCCTATGATAGATTCTATACTCTATTGTTGTCTTCATCCAACAATTGATTTTTTAGCTTATTCTCTCCATCATTTTCAAGACTTTCTTAAATTAACTCTTTCAGAATTCTGACGAATTCCATACTCTACTGCTGCGTTTATACAAAAATTGATTTTTTAGCATCTTCTGTCCATCATCAACATTTCCAACAAAGCTTCTTGAATTTTCAGACTTCTGATAGAATCCATGCTCTATTGTTGGATTTATTCAACAATTGATTTTGTAGCTTCTTCTCTCTATCCTTTCCAAGATTGCTTCTTAAATTAACCTTACTAGAGTTCTGACAAAATCCATACACTATTGTGTTTATCTAACAATTAAATTTGAATTTCCAGAACTGCTCCTCAAATTAATTCTTCCATATTTTTGATGGATTCCATGCTCTGTTGTTGTGTTTATTCGACACGTAATTTTTTTACTTAACATTTTTAGAAGCGCTTCTTAAATTAACTCTTCCAGATTTCTGATGAATTTCTTGCTCAATTGTCGTATTTATCTAATAATTCATTATTTTACTTCTCTCCGTTATCAACATTTCCAGAATTAAATAAACTCCTCCAGACCTCTGATGGATTCCTGCTATAATGTTGTGTTTATCCAACGATTTTTTACTCATTCTCTTCATTATCAACAGTTCCAAGACTCATCCAAACTTTTATTGTTGTCTTTATCCAATAATTGATTTTTTAGCTTCTTCTCTCAATCATTTCTAAGAATATTTCTAAAATTAACTCTGCCAGAGTTCTGAGTTCATCGATTTCTTTTTCAACATACTCTTTTGTTACATCGATTTAATTTCTCTACATTGTCCCCTGTTTAAAATCTCTATTTCTTACTTCTTTTGACATTTGGTATTACGAAATCTATCTACGATCTATTGCTTCGCACACAGTTTATTTTCTCGTCTCTTTTCGTCTCATTCTTTTATGATCCACGTTTTACTACCTGCTTAATTAAATCTTCTCTTTCGACCTTTCTGGTTATATACTGTTACTATTTTTAATTTTATAAATTAGTTCCTTAGTTACCATAACTAACTTTGCTATCTTCTCACTACTGCGTTATTTTCTTGCTTCTCAGTTTGTTCTTCTTTCTTTTGCGCAGGTCTCAGAGTACCGTGCGATCAATGCAAATACTAAAGCAAATCGTAGTTCGTGGTCCTCGGCCCCCTCTTTCAATTACTTGGCAGGCAAAGTACCCCAGGTACTACGATCCAGTCTCTTGTAAGAAATCAGGAGTACAGTGCTTAACATGAACGGTTAGTTTTTTCTAATTGTTGTTTTTGGTCGATCGCTGCTAGCGAGTTGAAGACCTCCTCCTCGTTGGAAACATCTCGCACGACCAAACACTGGACGTCCAGCCTATATATATCTTCTTCGGATCTTCTTGTTGCTTCTACCTCGCTGGTGGTCATTCAGCCTAGCAAAGTATCTGAGATCGGTTAGATTGCTGGACGCTTTACTGGTCCCGGCGCAAGCAAAAGGTAGGCGTCTGTTAGGGATTACTTCATAAGCCAGATTCTAAATCAAGATTTAGAAGTGTCGCCAAAAAGTTGTACATTATGAATGAAGTAGCCAAAATTAGGATATAATAGCGGTGTAGTTAACATATAATTGAAAACTTTGGAAACATCGCGGGTGTAGGTGTTGGATAAGATCAAGGATACGATCAACTTCTAGTGTAAGATAGTGAAATTACAACTTTGTGCAACCGTTTTTTTTACATAATACAAAGTAATGCCAAACATCAGTAAGTTTGGATGCGTTTCACAAAAACAATGAATCACAACCAGCAACGTGCCAACTACCACGCGCACTTTGTCAACGAAATTTCAAATAGGAATTTGGCAACCCATAACCGAAGCAATTTTTCCAATTCACCAATACTATAAATACAAAGTTTCTGCTACAATAATCAACCTATTCAATGTTAAAATTGCGTAAGCTCTGAAACCAAGCGAGATTTCCCTTCATTACTCCACTATTCGCACTACCAAAGCAAAAGCAAAAAAAAAGCAAACACAAACCTGTATTATTATGCTGTAATCTCTGATATTGTACGGTAGAGTCAACCCAATGTTCCACGTTAATTTCATTGCCGTCTATTCGTTTTTAAAAGCATGCATTCCGTACGGTTAGTTAAACAAAAGTAACTATTAGAACAAAACATAAAACATCGGTTAATTCAAATTGTATTTGTACAGTTTGGTTAGATTTATACAGTCAACCCCCTAACCTTGTACATTCTGCACTAAAGCTTGACCTAAATTAAGAACACTGGGCCTAGGAGGTGCAGTAGCGACAGAACTAGGAGTAGTTGATGTGGTTGCAACAACTCGAGGCGATTGCGGCGGTGTACCCGGGCCTGAATTGTTTTTTCAATTTAATTACAAAAAAAAAAATAAATAATCACTTAAACTATACACAAATAAAACCACTTATGTAATTCGAGTATAAATCAAGTTATACATACTGTCCGTTCGTTTGGTGGTGCCCAATATAGCTGCAAGGGCAGCCATAATATCGGAAAAACAACCAATTTTTAAAATTTAACAAAAAACGAACCCGTTCAAAAATACCATTAAAACTAATTCAGTCACAGATAACACAAAGCTTTCTTGTGTTCGTGCCAGACCTGAATGATGATTCAAAATAAATTCAGACAGATTCTCTTTAACCCCATTAATACCGACGATTATTATTACAATTGTTCTAAATTAAGACTGGAGAAAAAAGTGCATGCTAAAGTGCATTATATTTAGACAATTTCTTGTAGAAAAAACACAAATATAAAAGAAAAGCGTATGACTGAAATGTGTGTTAGGCGCTGTACATGACATGTGTGTTTTAGTTTTGTGATAAAGCCCAACAATTAGTACAATCGATTTTGTTACATTACATATTAAAAAAAAAATCATTTCGCTGTGTCAAAAAAAGTACAATAAAAAAAATGTTTACTTAGATTTTTTTAAAACACTGCATCGTCATAACAATTTTTTATGAACGTAATCGTAAAAAAATAAACCCACTTAGATCAATAAATGTGCCTTTTTCCCTAAACATTACTTTTAATAGCCACTATTTAAAAATCATTTGAAGAGTTTAAATAGACGCTTACGGTGATGTAATACAAAAATAAACTTAGTGTAAAAATAAAAAAATCAAAATTGGCAACGCTGTGTTATTGCCTTCGTTAAAACAACCGATGATTATCGAACCATTACATGTATTAATAAAAAGTTGAATGTTTTAAAGTAGGCAATTGAAAAACAAAGATGACGTCATTATCCATATAAATGGCGGATTTGTCTACGCTTTAGACACTGAGCAAATACGTTTTATAGTAAAAAAAAACTATATTTTATTCCGTTTCGTAATTTGGTTAATGATTTATATAATTAATTAAAACTAAAAAAAAATTAAAAAATGTACTCTAAATTTGAAGAGTTAGCAAACAACTAGATTACCAAAAAATTCATGAGAAGTTAGAAAGATTGTTAGAATATAGAAATCCGGCAAAGAATTTACAGAATAAAATTTACAAAAAATGGCGAAAAATTGAGCCTTTTTAAATCTGGTGAAAAATTAGTTAAGAATTTAGCTCATATAGAAATTACTATTGACAAAAAGTTTGTTAACAATGTAGAAAATTAGTTAAAAAACTCAAAGCGCAATTATACCAAAAACTTGACACTTTAAAAAAGTTTAAAAAACTGTTTAAAAATCTAGAAAACGCCAAGTTTGGTGGTTTGGTTAAGAATTTATTTAATTGACGGAAACTATAAAGAACTTTATAAATTGTACTCTAAATTCGAAAATTTGCTGAACAATTACATTACCAAAAAAATCATGAGAAGTTAGAAAGATTGTTAGAATATAGAAATCCGGAATCAAATTTACAAAAAATGGTGAAAGATTTAGAGTATGCTAAGCCCTTATAAATTTGGTAAAAAATTGATTAAAAATGTACCTCATATAGAAATTATTATTAACAAAAAGTTTGTTAACAATGTAGAAATATGGTAAAAAATTTAAAGCCAGATTATACCAGGAATTTGACACTTGAAAAAAGTAAAAAAATGGTTAAAAATCTAGAAAGTATCAAGTTTGGTGGTTTGGTTAAAAATTTATATAATTGATGGAAACTAAAGAGAACTTTAAAAAGTGTACTCTAAATTTAAAGAGTTTGCAAACAATAAAATTACCAAAAAATTCATGAAATGTTAGAAAGATTGTTAGAACACAGAATTCCAGCAAAGAATTTACAGAATAAAATTTACAAAAAATGGCAAAAAATTAAGGTTTTATAAATCTGGTGAAAATTAGTTAAGAATTTAGCTCATATAGAAATTACTATTGACAAAAAGTTTGTTAACAATGTAGAAAATTAGTAAAAAATTCAAAGCCCAATTATACCAAAAACTTGACATTTGAAAAAAGTTTAAGAACTGGTTAAAAATCTAGAAAACGACAAGTTTGGTTGTTCAGTTAAGAATTTATTTAATTGACGAAAACTATAAAGAACTTTATAAATTGTACCCTAAATTCGAAGATTTACTGAACAATTAGATTACCAAAAATTCCATGAGAAGTTGGAAAGATTGTTAGAATATAGAAATCCGGAATCAAATTTACAAAAAATGGTGAAAGATTTAGAGTATGCTAAGCCCTTATAAATTTGATAAAAAATTGGTTAAAATTTGGGCTTATATAGAAATTACTATTGACAAAAAGTTTGTTAACAATGTAGAAATATAGTAAAAAATTTAAAGCCAGATAATACCAGAAATTTGCTACTTGAAAAAAGTAAAAAAATGGTTAAAAAAGTGTCAAGTTTGGTGGTTTGGTTAAGAATTTAGATAATTCATGGAAACTAAAGAGAACCTTAAAAAGTGTACTCTAAATTTAAAGAGTTTGCAAATAATAAAATTACCAAAAAATTCATGAAATGTTAGAAAGATTGTTAGAATACAGAATTCCGGCAAAGAATTTACAGAATAAAATTTACAAACAATGGCAAGATTAAACCTTTATAAATTTAGTGAAAAATTGGTAGGTTAAGAATTTAGCTCATATAGAAATTACTATTGACAAAACGTTTGTAAACAATGTAGAAAATTAGTAAAAAATTCATAGCCAGATTATACCAGAAATTTGACACTTGAAAAAAATTTAAAAAATTGGTTAAAAATCTAGAAAATGCCAAGTTTTAGTAATTTGGTTATAAATTTTTATAATTGCTGTAAACTAAAGAAAACTTTGAAAAGTATACTCTAAATTTAAAGAGTTAGGCAACAATTAGATTAACAAAAAAATTATGAGAAGTTAAAAAGGTTGTTAGAATATAGAAAAGCGGAAAATAAATTACAGAATCAAATTTAAACAAATTGGTGAAAGATTTCGGGTACGCGAATCGTTTATAAAACTGGTGAAAAATTGGTTAAAAATTAAGCTAACGAAGAAATAATTATTAACAAAAAGTTTGTTAACAATGTAGAAAATTAGTAAAAAATGTCAAGTCAGAATATATAAGAACTTTGATAGACTTGAAAAAAATAAAATTTGGTTAAAAATCTAGAAAGTGCCCAGTTTGGTTGTGTGGTTAAGGATTTTGTATAATTGATGAAAACTTTAAAGTTTGGTCTTCAACAACTAATAAAATATTTTTGAACTAAAAAGAACTTTAAAAAGAGTACTCTAAACTTGAAGAGTTAGCGAATTGATTCACAGAAAATTCATGAGGAGTTAAAAAGATTGTTAGAATATAGAAAACGGGTAAGAATTTAGAGGATAATAACATTAAAAAAAACTGTATAAAATTGGTGAAAGAGTTAAGTATAGTAACGTTTATACAATAAAAAAAATAGGTTCAACGTTCAAAAAATAAAAAGAAACTTCAGATTTAGAAAATAGTTAAAAAAATTTACTACAAATTTGGAGAGTTATCAAAATTCTTTAAAAAAGTTGACATAGTTAAAAAAAGATTAAAAAATTTACAGTTACGGAAAAATTTAGAAAATTCACTCAAATTATAGAGTTTTCTAAACTTTTACAAATGGTGGAGTTGGTTAAGGATTTATTAAATTAGTGGAAAGTTTAAAGTTTAGTTTAAGCATTTAGAAAACTTATAAAAAACTATCAAATTATAGAAAAAAGTTTAAAAAGAAAGAGTTCGAGTATAATAACGTTTAAAAAATAAAAAAAAAGTTTAAACGTTTCAAAAAGTTTCGAGTTAGAAAGAAGTTGAAAAAATGTACTACAAGTTTGGAGAGTTATTGAAAAAAGTTTAAATAATTTACAGTTACGAAAAAATTTAGAAAATTTTCTCAAATTATAAAGTTTTCTAAAGTTTTACAAATGGTGGAGTTGGTTAAGAATTTATTAAATTAGTGGAAAGTTTAAAGTTTAGTTTAAGCATTTAGAAAACTTATAAAAAACTATCAAATTATAAAGAAGAGTTTAAAAAGAAAGAGTTCGAGTATAATAACGTTTAAAAAATTAAAAAAAAAGTTTAAACGTTTCAAAAAATTTTGATTTAGAAAGAAGTTGAAAAAATGTACTACAAGTTTGGAGAGTTATTGAAAAAAGTTTAAATAATTTACAGTTACGAAAAAATTTAGAAAATTTTCTCAAATTATAGAGTTTTCTAAAGTTTTACAAATGGTGGAGTTGGTTAAGGATTTATTAAATTAGTGGAAAGTTTAAATTTTAGTTTAAGCATTTAGAAAACTTATAAAAAACTATCAAATTATAAAAAAGAGTTTAAAAAGAAAGAGTTCGAGTATAATAACGTTTAAAAAATAAAAAAAAATAGTTTAAACGTTTCAAAAAATTTCGAGTTAGAAAGAAATTTTCTACAAATTTGGAGAGTTATTTAAAAAAGTTAACATAGAGTTTTCTATACTTTTACAAATTGTAGAGTTAGTTAAGGATTTATTAAATAAGTGGATAGTTTAAAACTTAGTCTAAACACTTAGAAAACTAACGAAAAACTTTCGATAAGTTTAAAAAGTGTACTACAAATTTGAAAAGTTTGCAAACAGTTTAATTAATAAAAAATTGATAAAAAAAGTAGACAGATTGTTAGAACATAGAAAAACGGCTAAGAACGTACATAACATTAAAAAAAATGCAAAAGATTTAGAGCATGTTAAACGTTTATAAAATTAGTATAAAATTGGCTAAGTATTTAGTAAACTAATAAAGAGAGTTGACAGTTTCTTAACAATTTAAAAATATATCTTAAATGAACTTATTTAAAAAAGTCGAGAGTTAGAAAAATTTTTAAAAAATTGGTTAAAAATTCAGAGTTTATAAAAAAAGTTATCGAAAAATTTAGAAAGTTCTCTCAAATTGTTGTGTTTGGTTTAAACATTTGGAAAACTAACGAAAAAAAAAGTGTACAACAAATTTGTAAAGTTTGCGAAAAGTTTAACTAATAAAAAATTAATGAAAATATTAGACAAATTGTTAGAACATAGAAAAGCGGCTAAGAATGTACAATAACATTAAAATAAGATTGTAAAATATTTAGAACATGTTAAACGTTTAAAAAATTGGTGTAAAATTGTTAAGAATTTAGTAAACCAATAAATAATTTAAAGTTGACAAAAAGTTTCTTAAAAATGGTCAAAAAAAATATCTTAAATGAACTTATTTAAAAAAAGTCAAAGGTTGGAAAAGGTTTTAAAAAAGTGGTTAAAAACTCAGTTTATAAAAAAATTTAGGAAATTTTGTCAAATTATAGAGTTTTCTAAACTTATATAAATTTTGTGGGTTTGGTTGAGGATTTATTAAATTGTTGGAAAGTTTAAAGTTTAGTTTAAGCAATTGGAAAACTAATGAAAAACTTTCTAGTTAGAAAAAAGTTTAAAACGTGTACTTCAAAAAAAAATCTAAAAGTTTAGAGTTTATACAAAATTTAGTTACCGAAAAATTTAGAAAGTTTTCTGAAATTGTAGAATTCTCTACAAACTGTGAAAATAGTTAAAAATTTATTAAATGGTGGAAAGTTTCAAGTTTAAGCATTTCCAAAAACCAATTAAAAAATTCAATTTAGAAAGCAGTTTAAAAAATGTACTACAAATTTGGAAAGTTTACGAAAAGTAAACCAATAAAAAATTGACAAAAAGTTCAGAAAGATTATTAGAATATAGAAAAATGGCTAAGAATTTAAAGGATAATAACATTTAAAAAAATTGCAAAAAATTAGTTGGTATGGTAACGTTTATAGAATAAAAAAATAGTTTAAACTTTCAAAAAAATAATGTAGTATTTTCGAGTAAGAATAAAGTTTAAAAAATGTTCTATAAATTTGAAGTTGGTGGAATATAAATTAATAAAAGATTAACGAAAAGCTTAAACAAATTGTTAGAATATATAAAAACAGCTAAGACTATAAAAAATTTAAAAAAAAATGAAAATATTGCCGAAAGAGTTAAAGTATAGCAACGTTTATAAAATAAAAAAATTCTTTAAACATTTTCAAAAAAAAATTGAAAATCTGTCGAGTTAGAAAAAAGTTAAAAAAATGTACTACAAATTTGGAGAGTTAAAAAAATTATTTAAAAAAGGCGACAGTTAAAAAAGAGTCAATGGTTAAAAGTTCAGTTTATAAAAAAAAATTTACCGAATAATTTAGAAAATTTTCTAAAATTGTCAAGTTTACTAAACTTTTACAAATTGTGAAGTTAGTTAAAAATTTATCAAAATGGTGAAAAGTTTAAAGTTTAAACAATTACAAAAAAATTTAGAAATTTTTTTTGAAATTGTAGTTTTCTGAACTTTTAAAAATTGAGGGGTTGGTTAAGGCTTTATTAAATTGGTAAAAAGTTTAAAGTTTAGTGTAAAAATTTGGAAAAATTATGAAAAACTTTCTAATAACGAATTTATCATCAACGAAAAGTTTGCAAAAAGTAGAAAAAATTGACATACAAAACTAATTATCTACGAAAGTTTCGAAAACTAATAAAAAGTCTAGAAAGTTTGTTGCCAATTGACAAAGCTGAGTAGAAGTTTCTAAAGTTGGTAAAAATTGTAGAAAAATTGTTGAGAATGTATGAAAAAAATAAAAAATTAATCAAAAGTTGAAAAAAATGTTAGAATATAGAAAAACAGCTAAGACTATAAAGGTTAATAAAATTTAAAAGAAACTGTAAAAAACATTGGTGAAAGTATGGTAACGTTTATCAAATAAAATTCTTTAAACGTTTAAAACAAATTAAAAAACTTTTTAGTTAGAAAAAAGTTTAAAAAATGTACTACAAATTTGGAGTTAAAAAAATTATTTAAAAAACGTGACAGTTAAAAAAGTTTAAAAAAGTGGTTAAAAGTTCAGTTTATAAAAATTTTTTTTACTGAAAAATTTAGAAAATTTTCTGAAATTGTAGTTTTCTAAACTTTTAGAAATTGTGAAAATAGTTAAAGTTTATTAAAATGGCGGAACGTTTAAAGTTTGAACAATTACAAAAAAATTTTGAAATTTTTTTGAAATTGTAGTTTTCTGAACTTTTAAAAATCGTGGGGTTGAATAAGGATTTATTAAATTAGTAAAAGGTTTAAAGTTTAGTCTAAGAATTTGGAAAAGCTACAAAAAAACTTTCTAATAACGAATTTATAATCAACGAAAAGTTTGCAAAAAGTAGAAAAAATTGACATACAGAACCAATTAATTAAGTTATGAAAACTAATGGAAAGTTTAGAAAATTTGCTGCCAATATAAAAGCTGACTAGAAGTTTCTAAAGTTGGTAAAAATTGTAAAGAATATATGAAAGTAGCCAAAAATTAACAGATATTTAAAATAAATTGAAAAATGGTAAAAGATGCATGAAATGCTAAAGCTTCAACTTTCAGTAGAAAAAAAACTATATCAAACCAATGAAGAATTTAGAATCAATAGTTTGTTAAAAGAAAGTTAAGAAGTTGACAAAGTTTATAAAGTTGGCAAAAATTTGCAAAAAAAAGTTTTCCAAAAAAGCACAGTAGTCAACATGTTTAGAAAGTTAGACAAAGATTTAGGTAACTGCTAAAAAATTTTAAGTATTCCCACAACCAATAAAAAAAAAATCGAGTTAAAAAAAGTTGACTACAAATTTAAAGAGCTAAAACTTTTATTTTCTAACACAATTTGTCGATTTACAAAAGTATTTAATAGTTTTAAAAAAATGTTTATTGTAATTGTTTTAAAATTGAAAATTTATAAAATCTCAATCGTTTTAAAATATAATTGAAAGTATAATATGGCCATCTATTAGAGAACACTGTAACTATTGCTATTCCAAACAACCTACGTAGTGTTGCCAACTTAGAGAGAACAAACCCACGTTTTGATACCGGTGTATATGTCAATTAATGTATAGCAAATTAACTTGATCAAAAAAACTTTTAAATTACTGTTGGCAACACTAGCTACAATTTCTAATGAATTTCGTTACAATTGTTATAAACGATGCAGTGAATAAGTGAACGAAAGCGAATTACCTTCGGAATCTTTTGCAATAACAGTAGAGCTGCGGTCCACTGCCCCCTTCTTATCCTCTGAGCGATGCCCGGAACACAAACAGATTATCTCTTTATTAGTGGATTATACAGATCGTTCTAAACATCAAATACTTTCTGTACTGATTGCTTAACAGACAGAAACTTTTTATAAATCTCAATAGCTCAAACACGTTGTTAATCACGCATGAAATGGTGTACCAAATATAAAAACGTCTTTGGATATTGGATTGCGTACCAAAAATGTCCCCAAAATTTATATTTACAACAGGACTGTGCTATTGGTAAAAATGGTGGCAAAGCAATCTATGTTAAGAGAATGTTGAATCATTATCATAAACCAACGCCACCGCTGCAAAAACTACGCCCAAAGCAACCTACGATTTGGTTCAGAAGAACTATCAATCAAGCGTGCTAAAGATCACGGTCTTGCAGAACTCTAATAGACAACTACCCCATCTTGGTACAATTGGACGAACTCAATAAATTATGAAGTCGTTGGTTTTTGAAAGTTTTCTGCTCGAGTCGCCATTATCAAAAACGATGGATAACTGAACCAAACCGTTGTAGAAACTTCATCGAGAACAATCACCAGAAACAACACAAATCCTTAACTACTACTTCTCTGATCCCGATTTAGAATATAGAATACTCAATCGTATGCAGTGACGGTCATCACTAAACACCATCATCGACAAGAAAATACAAACTTGCATCGGTTAACCCCCATGGCAGAAGGGTGTAGAAAATTGTACAAACCCAAAAAAATTAGACCACACTAAATATCGAGTCTACACAGTCCCAACGACACCGTTTATATCTTGAAATTGCTCAGATCAAAAGGGTTCACAGAAAAGTCCGGAAACAACTGGGTGCGTTACCGATCACGCAATTCAAACACAATACGCCAAAATAAATAAACAGTTTACCGATTAAAAAAAAAAAGCTCCAGGACCAGACAGAACCGACAACAGCACAATACAACGCCAACCATCTATAAACCTCACCCTTCATACCATCATTTTAAACGACCCTCAAACGCCGTCACTATCCACACCACTAAGTTATTGTGCCATTAGTTTGCTTTCGACAATGGGTCAATGGTTGGAACTGATAATGATTTGTAGATTATCTGTAAACTACGAATCATTATCAGTTCCAACCATTGGTACATTGTCGAAGTCCACGATGCATCATATGTCTTTCATCGCACAACTTAATGTTAAACTCAAGAAAAAGTAAAGTTGAGTCGGTGATACAACCGACCATAGACTAGTTTATTGATAAAACCGGTTAAGAAGAAGGGCGAAACAGACAAAAAAACTTTCCATGTAGATAAAATATGAACGCCATTATGGTATCTCCAGAAGACCTGACTGTGATAAGTATGCTTTAAGAACTGTTGCGCTTTGCCAAGAAAACCTTGAATCTTTACCATAAACCAACGCCAACACTGCAAAACCTTACACCAACGGTCTGTGGAGATACCACCACTCTCGTAAACGCAACACTCACCATTGGAAACATTACTAAACCGTTTCTAATAGGTTGGATAAAACCACTCGCGCAAGTGTACGCTTCACCAGACGCAAAACCACCAAAGCGCTTTCTAGTGGCCAAAAGACGCGCAGACGGAGTTCGCTAGCACGGTAAAGAGTTTCTACCAAAACTTTTTAGTACAGTAAAAGTAGTCTCGCACTAAGAACGCAAGTGGTGGTTACAACTTACACATGGGCCGCAACCAAAAGCAACATTTACGTAAATACGAGCGAAACACGTTACGCGCCTTCTATTGTCGTTCACCAGGTAGGAAGGCATTGTCGCCGTGGCCACTTTTGCGACAAAACAAAACAAAAAAGTCAGTCGTACCCCAAACCGTATCGCCAATACCGACCAAAAACCACAATTGACCAGCGGCCCACAAAAGTACAAGGTCCACTGTAGTTATCGTCGACGACAATACGGAAAACCCTGGAGTCCTACTTCAAGTGTCCGATAAACTGTTACATAAACTTGTAAATATAGTGTAAATAAGTTAGGGAAACCATAACACAACAGCTCAAAGAACTACTAATCGGCTCTTAAAGATCATCCAAAACGGTTAGATCACCATTACCACCACTCAATCCTGTTACAATTGAATAAACCAATTGCCTCCCGACTTGAAAAATATAAAGTCGTTAAACGAATAAAAATCAGACTGCAAGAAATACTGCCTCCACACATTTCTAACGGCACACTGATTTACTATTGACGATGGGTAAATGGTTGGAACTCGTAGTGATTCGCAGGTTACAGTCGATGTTCTACGATTAGAAAAAGTCTACGGAGAATTAAACCCTGAATCGTGAAAAAATCACCAGCTATGAGAGACGACGCACCAAAGCATTCGACAAAGTTTGGCACAATTGAATGAACAAATTGCCTCCCCACTTGAAAAATTTAAAGTCGTTATACGAATAAAAATCAGACTGCAAGAAATACTGCCTCCGCACATTTCTAACGTCCCATCGGTTTACTTTTGAAGATGGGTAAATGGTTAGAACTCGTAGTGATTCGCAGGTTACAGTCGATGTTCTACGATTAGAAAAAGTCTACGGAGAATTAAACCCTGAATCGTGAAAAAATCACCAGCTATGAGAGACGACGCACCAAAGCATTCGACAAAGTTTGGCACAATTGAATGAACAAATTGCCTCCCCACTTGAAAAATTTAAAGTCGTTATACGAATAAAAATCAGACTGCAAGAAATACTGCCTCCACACATTTCTAACGTCCCATCGGTTTACTTTTGAAGATGGATAAATGGTTGGAACTCGTAGTGATTCGCAGGTTACAGTCGATGTTCTACGATTAGAAAAAGTCTACGGAGAATTAAACCCTGAATCGTGAAAAAATCACCAGCTATAAGAGACGACACACCAAAGCATTCGACAAAGTTTGGCACAATTGAATGAACAAATTGCCTCCGCACTTGAAAAATTTAAAGTCGTTATACGAATAAAAATCAGACTGCAAGAAATACTGCCTCCACACATTTCTAACGTCCCATCGGTTTACTTTTGAAGATGGGTAAATGGTTGGAACTCGTAGTGATTCGCAGGTTACAGTCGATGTTCTACGATTAGAAAAAGTCTACGGAGAATTAAACCCTGAATCGTGAAAAAATTACCAGCTATGAGAGACGACACACCAAAGCATTCGACAAAGTTTGGCACAATTGAATGAACAAATTGCCTCCCGACTTGAAAAATGTAAAGTCGTTATACGAATAAAAATCAGACTGCAAGAAATACTGCCTCCACACATTTCTAACGGCTCATTGGTTTACTTTTGACGATGGGTAAACGGTTGGAACTCGTAGTGATTCGCAGGTTACAGTCGATGTTCTACGATTAGAAAAAGTCTACGGAGAATTAAACCCTGAATCTTGAAAAAATCACCAGCTATGAGAGACGACACACCAAAGCATTCGACAACGTTTGGCACAATTGAATGAACAAATTGCCTCCCCACTTGAAAAATTTAAAGTCGTTATACGAATAAAAATCAGACTGCAAGAAATACTGCCTCCACACATTTCTAACGTCCCATCGGTTTACTTTTGAAGATGGGTAAATGGTTGGAACTCGTAGTGATTCGCAGGTTACAGTCGATGTTCTACGATTAGAAAAAGTCTACGGAGAATTAAACCCTGAATCGTGAAAAAATCACCAGCTATAAGAGACGACACACCAAAGCATTCGACAAAGTTTGGCACAATTGAATGAACAAATTGCCTCCCCACTTGAAAAATTTAAAGTCGTTATACGAATAAAAATCAGACTGCAAGAAATACTGCCTCCACACATTTCTAACGTCCCATCGGTTTACTTTTGAAGATGGGTAAATGGTTGGAACTCGTAGTGATTCGCAGGTTACAGTCGATGTTCTACGATTAGAAAAAGTCTACGGAGAATTAAACCCTGAATCGTGAAAAAATCACCAGCTATAAGAGACGACACACCAAAGCATTCGACAAAGTTTGGCACAATTGAATGAACAAATTGCCTCCCCACTTGAAAAATTTAAAGTCGTTATACGAATAAAAATCAGACTGCAAGAAATACTGCCTCCACACATTTCTAACGTCCCATCGGTTTACTTTTGAAGATGGGTAAATGGTTGGAACTCGTAGTGATTCGCAGGTTACAGTCGATGTTCTACGATTAGAAAAAGTCTACGGAGAATTAAACCCTGAATCGTGAAAAAATCACCAGCTATGAGAGACGACACACCAAAGCATTCGACAAAGTTTGGCACAATTGAATGAACAAATTGCCTCCCGACTTAAAAATGTAAAGTCGTTATACGAATAAAAATCAGACTGCAAGAAATACTGCCTCCACACATTTCTAACGGCTCATTGGTTTACTTTTGACGATGGGTAAATGGTTGGAACTCGTAGTGATTCGCAGGTTACAGTCGATGTTCTACGATTAGAAAAAGTCTACGGAGAATTAAACCCTGAATCTTGAAAAAATCACCAGCTATGAGAGACGACACACCAAAGCATTCGACAACGTTTGGCACAATTGAATGAACAAATTGCCTCCCGACTTGAAAAATTTAAAGTCGTTATACGAATAAAAATCAGACTGCAAGAAATACTGCCTCCACACATTTCTAACGTCCCATCGGTTTACTTTTGAAGATGGGTAAATGGTTGGAACTCGTAGTGATTCGCAGGTTACAGTCGATGTTCTACGATTAGAAAAAGTCTACGGAGAATTAAACCCTGAATCTTGAAAAAATCACCAGCTATGAGAGACGACACACCAAAGCATTCGACAAAGTTTGGCACAATTGAATGAACAAATTGCCTCCCCACTTGAAAAATTTAAAGTCGTTATACGAATAAAAATCAGACTGCAAGAAATACTGCCTCCACACATTTCTAACGTCCCATCGGTTTACTTTTGAAGATGGGTAAATGGTTGGAACTCGTAGTGATTCGCAGGTTACAGTCGATGTTCTACGATTAGAAAAAGTCTACGGAGAATTAAACCCTGAATCGTGAAAAAATTACCAGCTATGAGAGACGACACACCAAAGCATTCGACAAAGTTTGGCACAATTGAATGAACAAATTGCCTCCCGACTTGAAAAATGTAAAGTCGTTATACGAATAAAAATCAGACTGCAAGAAATACTGCCTCCACACATTTCTAACGGCCCATTGGTTTACTTTTGACGCTGGGTAAATGGTTGGAACTCGTAGTGATTCGCAGGTTACAGTCGATGTTCTACGATTAGAAAAAGTCTACGGAGAATTAAACCCTGAATCTTGAAAAAATCACCAGCTATGAGAGACGACACACCAAAGCATTCGACAACGTTTGGCACAATTGAATGAACAAATTGCCTCCCGACTTGAAAAATTTAAAGTCGTTATACGAATAAAAATCAGACTGCAAGAAATACTGCCTCCACACATTTCTAACGTCCCATCGGTTTACTTTTGAAGATGGGTAAATGGTTGGAACTCGTAGTGATTCGCAGGTTACAGTCGATGTTCTACGATTAGAAAAAGTCTACGGAGAATTAAACCCTGAATCGTGAAAAAATCACCAGCTATGAGAGACGACGCACCAAAGCATTCGACAAAGTTTGGCACAATTAAATGAACAAATTGCCACCCCACTTGAAAAGTTTAAAGTCGTTATACGAATAAAAATCAGACTGCAAGAAATACTGCCTCCACACATTTCTAACGTCCCATCGGTTTACTTTTGAAGATGGGTAAATGGTTGGAACTCGTAGTGATTCGCAGGTTACAGTCGATGTTCTACGATTAGAGAAATCTTACAGAGAATTAAACCCTGAATCGTGAAAAAATTACCAGCTATGAGAGACGACACACCAAAGCATTCGACAAAGTTTGGCACAATTGAATGAACAAATTGCCTCCCGACTTGAAAAATGTAAAGTCGTTATACGAATAAAAATCAGACTGCAAGAAATACTGCCTCCACACATTTCTAACGTCCCATCGGTTTACTTTTGAAGATGGGTAAATGGTTGGAACTCGTAGTGATTCGCAGGTTACAGTCGATGTTCTACGATTAGAGAAATCTTACAGAGAATTAAACCCTGAATCGTGAAAAAATTACCAGCTATGAGAGACGACACACCAAAGCATTCGACAAAGTTTGGCACAATTGAATGAACAAATTGCCTCCCGACTTGAAAAATGTAAAGTCGTTATACGAATAAAAATCAGACTGCAAGAAATACTGCCTCCACACATTTCTAACGGCTCATTGGTTTACTTTTGACGATGGGTAAACGGTTGGAACTCGTAGTGATTCGCAGGTTACAGTCGATGTTCTACGATTAGAAAAAGTCTACGGAGAATTAAACCCTGAATCTTGAAAAAATCACCAGCTATGAGAGACGACACACCAAAGCATTCGACAACGTTTGGCACAATTGAATGAACAAATTGCCTCCCGACTTAAAAATGTAAAGTCGTTATACGAATAAAAATCAGACTGCAAGAAATACTGCCTCCACACATTTCTAACGGCTCATTGGTTTACTTTTGACGATGGGTAAATGGTTGGAACTCGTAGTGATTCGCAGGTTACAGTCGATGTTCTACGATTAGAAAAAGTCTACGGAGAATTAAACCCTGAATCGTGAAAAAATCACCAGCTATGAGAGACAACGCACCAAAGCATTCGACAAAGTTTGGCACAATTGAATGAACAGATTGCCTCCC
Organism: Aquatica leii; assembly: GCA_035610365.1. Lineage (NCBI taxonomy): Eukaryota > Metazoa > Arthropoda > Insecta > Coleoptera > Lampyridae > Aquatica > Aquatica leii. Next base: position 17,237,860 of record CM069438.1, read on the forward strand.
CACTTGAAAAATTTAAAGTCGTTATACGAATAAAAATCAGACTGCAAGAAATACTGCCTCCGCACATTTCTAACGCCCCATCGGTTTACTTTTGAAGATGGGTAAATGGTTGAAACTCGTAGTGATTCGCAGGTTACAGTCGATGTTCTACGATTAGAAAAAGTCTACGGAGAATTAAACCCTGAATCGTGAAAAATCACCAGCTATGAGAGACGACACACCAAAGCATTCGACAACGTTTGGCACAATTGAATGAACAAATTGCCTCCCGACTTGAAAAATGTAAAGTACGAATAAAAATCAGACTGCAAGAAATACTGCCTCCACACATTCCTAATGTCCCATCGGTTTACTTTTGAAGATGGGTAAATGGTTGGAACTCGTAGTGATTCGCAGGTTACAGTCGATGTTCTACGATTAGAGAAATCTTACAGAGAATTAAACCCTAAATCGTAAAAAAATCACCAGCTATGAGAGACGACGCACCAAAGCATTCGACAAAGTTTGGCACAATTGAATGAACAAATTGCCTCCCCACTTGAAAAATTTAAAGTCGTTATACGAATAAAAATCAGACTGCAAGAAATACTGCCTCCACACATTTCTAACGTCCCATCGGTTTACTTTTGAAGATGGGTAAATGGTTAGAACTCGTAGTGATTCGCAGGTTACAGTCGATGTTCTACGATTAGAAAAAGTCTACGGAGAATTAAACCCTGAATCGTGAAAAATCACCAGCTATGAGAGACGACGCACCAAAGCATTCGACAAAGTTTGGCACAATTGAATGAACAAATTGCCTCCCCACTTGAAAAATTTAAAGTCGTTATACGAATAAAAATCAGACTGCAAGAAATACTGCCTCCACACATTTCTAACGTCCCATCGGTTTACTTTTGAAGATGGGTAAATGGTTAGAACTCGTAGTGATTCGCAGGTTACAGTCGATGTTCTACGATTAGAAAAAGTCTACGGAGAATTAAACCCTGAATCGTGAAAAAATCACCAGCTATGAGAGACAACGCACCAAAGCATTCGACAAAGTTTGGCACAATTGAATGAACAGATTGCCTCCCCACTTGAAAAATTTAAAGTCGTTATACGAATAAAAATCAGACTGCAAGAAATACTGCCTCCACACATTTCTAACGTCCCATCGGTTTACTTTTGAAGATGGGTAAATGGTTAGAACTCGTAGTGATTCGCAGGTTACAGTCGATGTTCTACGATTAGAAAAAGTCTACGGAGAATTAAACCCTGAATCGTGAAAAAATCACCAGCTATGAGAGACGACGCACCAAAGCATTCGACAAAGTTTGGCACAATTGAATGAACAAATTGCCTCCCACTTGAAAAATTTAAAGTCGTTATACGAATAAAAATCAGACTGCAAGAAATACTGCCTCCACACATTTCTAACGTCCCATCGGTTTACTTTTGAAGATGGGTAAATGGTTAGAACTCGTAGTGATTCGCAGGTTACAGTCGATGTTCTACGATTAGAAAAAGTCTACGGAGAATTAAACCCTGAATCGTGAAAAAATCACCAGCTATGAGAGACGACGCACCAAAGCATTCGACAAAGTTTGGCACAATTGAATGAACAAATTGCCTCCCCACTTGAAAAATTTAAAGTCGTTATACGAATAAAAATCAGACTGCAAGAAATACTGCCTCCACACATTTCTAACGTCCCATCGGTTTACTTTTGAAGATGGGTAAATGGTTAGAACTCGTAGTGATTCGCAGGTTACAGTCGATGTTCTACGATTAGAAAAAGTCTACGGAGAATTAAACCCTGAATCGTGAAAAAATCACCAGCTATGAGAGACGACGCACCAAAGCATTCGACAAAGTTTGGCACAATTGAATGAACAAATTGCCTCCCCACTTGAAAAATTTAAAGTCGTTATACGAATAAAAATCAGACTGCAAGAAATACTGCCTCCACACATTTCTAACGTCCCATCGGTTTACTTTTGAAGGTGGGTAAATGGTTAGAACTCGTAGTGATTCGCAGGTTACAGTCGATGTTCTACGATTAGAAAAAGTCTACGGAGAATTAAACCCTGAATCGTGAAAAAATCACCAGCTATGAGAGACGACGCACCAAAGCATTCGACAAAGTTTGGCACAATTGAATGACCAAATTGCCTCCCACTTGAAAAATTTAAAGTCGTTATACGAATAAAAATCAGACTGCAAGAAATACTGCCTCCGCACATTTCTAACGCCCCATCGGTTTACTTTTGAAGATGGGTAAATGGTTGAAACTCGTAGTGATTCGCAGGTTACAGTCGATGTTCTACGATTAGAAAAAGTCTACGGAGAATTAAACCCTGAATCGTGAAAAAATCACCAGCTATGAGAGACGACACACCAAAGCATTCGACAACGTTTGGCACAATTGAATGAACAAATTGCCTCCCGACTTGAAAAATGTAAAGTACGAATAAAAATCAGACTGCAAGAAATACTGCCTCCACACATTCCTAATGTCCCATCGGTTTACTTTTGAAGATGGGTAAATGGTTGGAACTCGTAGTGATTCGCAGGTTACAGTCGATGTTCTACGATTAGAGAAATCTTACAGAGAATTAAACCCTAAATCGTAAAAAAATCACCAGCTATGAGAGACGACGCACCAAAGCATTCGACAAAGTTTGGCACAATTGAATGAACAAATTGCCTCCCCACTTGAAAAATTTAAAGTCGTTATACGAATAAAAATCAGACTGCAAGAAATACTGCCTCCGCACATTTCTAACGTCCCATCGGTTTACTTTTGAAGATGGGTAAATGGTTAGAACTCGTAGTGATTCGCAGGTTACAGTCGATGTTCTACGATTAGAAAAAGTCTACGGAGAATTAAACCCTGAATCGTGAAAAAATCACCAGCTATGAGAGACGACGCACCAAAGCATTCGACAAAGTTTGGCACAATTGAATGAACAAATTGCCTCCCCACTTGAAAAATTTAAAGTCGTTATACGAATAAAAATCAGACTGCAAGAAATACTGCTTCCACACATTTCTAACGTCCCATCGGTTTACTTTTGAAGATGGGTAAATGGTTAGAACTCGTAGTGATTCGCAGGTTACAGTCGATGTTCTACGATTAGAAAAAGTCTACGGAGAATTAAACCCTGAATCGTGAAAAATCACCAGCTATGAGAGACGACGCACCAAAGCATTCGACAAAGTTTGGCACAATTGAATGAACAAATTGCCTCCCCACTTGAAAAATTTAAAGTCGTTATACGAATAAAAATCAGACTGCAAGAAATACTGCCTCCACACATTTCTAACGTCCCATCGGTTTACTTTTGAAGGTGGGTAAATGGTTAGAACTCGTAGTGATTCGCAGGTTACAGTCGATGTTCTACGATTAGAAAAAGTCTACGGAGAATTAAACCCTGAATCGTGAAAAAATCACCAGCTATGAGAGACGACGCACCAAAGCATTCGACAAAGTTTGGCACAATTGAATGAACAAATTGCCTCCCCACTTGAAAAATTTAAAGTCGTTATACGAATAAAAATCAGACTGCAAGAAATACTGCCTCCGCACATTTCTAACGCCCCATCGGTTTACTTTTGAAGATGGGTAAATGGTTGAAACTCGTAGTGATTCGCAGGTTACAGTCGATGTTCTACGATTAGAAAAAGTCTACGGAAAATTAAACCCTGAATCGTGAAAAAATCACCAGCTATGAGAGACGACACACCAAAGCATTCGACAACGTTTGGCACAATTGAATGAACAAATTGCCTCCCGACTTGAAAAATGTAAAGTACGAATAAAAATCAGACTGCAAGAAATACTGCCTCCACACATTCCTAATGTCCCATCGGTTTACTTTTGAAGATGGGTAAATGGTTGGAACTCGTAGTGATTCGCAGGTTACAGTCGATGTTCTACGATTAGAGAAATCTTACAGAGAATTAAACCCTAAATCGTGAAAATCACCAGCTATGAGAGACGACGCACCAAAGCATCCGACAAAGTTTGGCACACTTGAATGAACAAATTGCCTCCCCACTTGAAAAATTTAAAGTCGTTATACGAATAAAAATCAGACTGCAAGAAATACTGCCTCCACACATTTCTAACGTCCCATCGGTTTACTTTTGAAGATGGGTAAATGGTTAGAACTCGTAGTGATTCGCAGGTTACAGTCGATGTTCTACGATTAGAAAAAGTCTACGGAGAATTAAACCCTGAATCGTGAAAAAATCACCAGCTATGAGAGACGACGCACCAAAGCATTCGACAAAGTTTGGCACAATTGAATGAACAAATTGCCTCCCACTTGAAAAATTTAAAGTCGTTATACGAATAAAAATCAGACTGCAAGAAATACTGCCTCCACACATTTCTAACGTCCCATCGGTTTACTTTTGAAGGTGGGTAAATGGTTAGAACTCGTAGTGATTCGCAGGTTACAGTCGATGTTCTACGATTAGAAAAAGTCTACGGAGAATTAAACCCTGAATCGTGAAAAAATCACCAGCTATGAGAGACGACGCACCAAAGCATTCGACAAAGTTTGGCACAATTGAATGAACAAATTGCCTCCCCACTTGAAAAATTTAAAGTCGTTATACGAATAAAAATCAGACTGCAAGAAATACTGCCTCCGCACATTTCTAACGCCCCATCGGTTTACTTTTGAAGATGGGTAAATGGTTGAAACTCGTAGTGATTCGCAGGTTACAGTCGATGTTCTACGATTAGAAAAAGTCTACGGAGAATTAAACCCTGAATCGTGAAAAAATCACCAGCTATGAGAGACGACACACCAAAGCATTCGACAACGTTTGGCACAATTGAATGAACAAATTGCCTCCCCACTTGAAAAATTTAAAGTCGTTATACGAATAAAAATCAGACTGCAAGAAATACTGCCTCCACACATTCCTAATGTCCCATCGGTTTACTTTTGAGGATGGGTAAATGGTTGGAACTCGTAGTGATTCGCAGGTTACAGTCGATGTTCTACGATTAGAAAAAGTCTACGGAGAATTAAACCCTGAATCGTGAAAAAATCACTAGCTATGAGAGACGACACACCAAAGCATTCGACAACGTTTGGCACAATTGAATGAACAAATTGCCTCCCGACTTGAAAAATGTAAAATCATACGAATAAAAATCAGACTGCAAGAAATACTGCCTCCACACATTCCTAACGTCCCATCGGTTTACTTTTGAGGATGGGTAAATGGTTGGAACTCGTAGTGATTCGCAGGTTACAGTCGATGTTCTACGATTAGAAAAAGTCTACGGAGAATTAAACCCTGAATCGTGAAAAAAATCACTAGCGCTCAGAAACGAGACACCAAAGCTTTCGACAAAGTTTGGCATCGATTGCTACTCTTGAAAAATCTTTTTAATCGGGGGTATAGCTTATCATAGACTATGTCTTCAGCGATAAAACCACATCTGTTTCAGCTGACACAATCCAATATCGGAAGACGTTTTAATTTTAGTACCGGCTCCAACCTCGGAAGCCTCCGATCTTACATGAAATGAAGTGTTCATTTTTTGAGTTTTGTGCAATGAGTGCGTAATGATTAAACCGCAGGAAACATGCAAAGCTTAATAATCGAAAAATCGAACCACTTCGTTGGGAAGTAGTCGGTTTCTTATTCCATTAAATAAACCAGTGGTATGTTAGGTGAATGTGATTTTGTGTACAATGATTAAACCCCAAAAATTAGGTTAAACGACATGATTCTCTACGCCAGCAAGTCATCTTACCTTTTATATCGTCATCTTCGAGAGTCGTCGAACTGTCCGTCGATTCCTTTACTTGCGACCCGTCACCTTTCTTCACGACAATACTCCGACCTATAAGAACACATTTTCGATGTAAAATCATTTACGTTAAACGTAGAAAAGTTAGTTTTTTAGTAAAGAAAAAAAATGAATCGTGATATTTTATTAAGCGTTTGTTACTAATGAAGAATATATTTAAACTGACTTGCTTTTAATTAATTTTATTTTTTAAATGAAAAAATGTGCAGAAACGCAGATTCTCTAAATAATAACAATAAGAATATAGAAAAAACAGGCTCAACATTTCATACTAAATGATTTATATGATTTCAAAAATTCAGACACAACGTCGAACATTTAACGTTTAGTATGTTAGGCAGTGTGAGTGACGTAAAAATGTGCACATACATCGAATCAAAGTAATCAATAAAAAAAACAAAACAATTGCCGCATGCGGTAAGCGTTACATCTAAAAAAAATTCAAAAAACAGTTGCAAAACCTCACTCGATTATCGGGTCGAATGATTCACAGTCACGATTCAAAGTGAGATTTTCAACTTTTAAAAAAGCAACGGTAATTAGTGAAGGGCAGGTAATAATGCAGGGGTAACAGTGTTCTTACCACCACCACATTCTAGTAGCATCAAGGTGAAGATAGAAAATGAGGTAGGGTGACGTGATTAAGTCCGCCACAACCAACAAAACAAAGTTACAAACTATCTAATGCTCTATGCTAGTTCTAGTGTGCACAACTATTGTGTAAATTGTATTTGAAAAACTATATGTTTCTGTCTTGTGTTTAGTACGTGTACAAGTAAATGTATTGTGCACAGTGAAGAGTATGTGAATGACTCTGATTGTTCTTACGACAATGATTGTTTGTGTTTGTTCTTCAGTGTAATATATGCACTATTAATATCGTTTAAAACACTGTATATGCTTAGAGACACAAATAAATTTAAAACAAAAATAACATTCTTATTATAATTTCCATTTATTTGTTATTAGATTAGAACGTGTTTTGTTAAATTTTAAGACTTCAAGTTGGAATCAAGTTAGAACATAATTCAAATGCATTTTGAACAATAAATTTTATGTGCTACTGTAGTGACATCTGTTTTTCGGGTAAAAAATTTAAACCGTAAACTGTATTATCTATGTAGTTGTTACTTTTCCATAGAATATGCATAGAATTATACACGAGTACACACTTAGTTAGCGTTGTTACTAAACGCGATAGTAGGTGGCGCTGCGTAGGGTCTACCAAATTATACGAATTAAAGACAAGTGCAATTAGGAAAACAAACACAAATGTAGCAATTTAAGCAAATATATTTTTGGTATACGATTGTTTAGATTATTCTATTAAATGCATACAGCCAATTTTAAATTCGACCGATGTCACTCCATCGTCTTCCGAGATCGTAGCAAAAATAAATCTATAAAACTAATCACCGAGAACGTGAAAAACGACGGATCTTTATTGTAAGCAATCAAAAAGTAAGAGTTGGAGAAGACTTTAGTAAAAATTTTTATAAAATTTAGAAAGTGGTCCAATTTTTCAAAAATCTCAAAAAAAAGACTAAAGCATTTAGTGAATTTGCTATAGCTTTAGAAAATTGCTAAAAACATTCATAGAACTTTGAGAAAGTTTTCTAAAAATGTAGAAAGTAGTTTAACTTTTCCATATTAATTAAAACTTAGTAAAAACTTTAATATCAAAGATTAAAAAAGAGACTAGCTTTTAGTAAGTTTAGAGTTTGTTATAGCATTAAAAAAATTAGTAAAAAAAATCGTAGACTTTAAAGAAAGTTTGATAAAAATTTAGAAAGTAGCTAAGTTTTTCAAAAATTAATTAAAATCTAGTAAAAACTCAAAACAAATCTCAAATATTAAAAAAAAGAGTAAAGTAATTTAGTGAGTTTTTTATAGCATTAATAAATTATTAAACAGATTCGTAAAGCTTTAAGAAAAATATAAAAATTTAGAAAGTAGCTAAGTTTTTCAAAAATTAATTAAAATCTAGTAAAAACTCAAAACAAATCTCAAATATTAAAAAAAAAGTAAAGTAATTTAGTGAGTTTGTTATTGCATTAAAAAAATAGTAAACAGATTCGTAGAACTTTAAGAAAGTTATAAAAATTTAGAAAGTAGCTAAGTTTTTTAAAAATTAATTAAAACTAAGCAAAAACATTAAGCAAATCTAAAAAAAGACTAAAGCATTAAGTGAATTTGCTATAGCTTTAGAAAATTGCTAAAACATTCATAGAACTTTGAGAAAGTTTTCTAAAAATTTAGAAAGTAGTTTAACTTTTCAATTGTAATTAAAACTTAGTAAAAACTTTAATATCAAAGATTAAAAAAACGACTAGCTTTTAGTAAGTTTGCTATAACTTTAGAGTTTGTTATAGCATTAAAAAAGTAGTAAAAAGATTCGTAGAACTTTAAGAAACTTTGATAAAAATTTAGAAAGTAGCTAAAATTATCAAAAATTAAAGAAGAGTAAAACATTTAGTGAGTTAGCTATGGCTTTAAAAAATTAGTAAAAATATTTATAGCACCTTAAAAAACTTTGATAAAAATTTAGAAAGTAGCTAAGTAAGTTTTTCAAAATTTATTTAAAACTTACTAAAAACTCAAAACAAGCCTCAAATATTACAAAAAAAGAGTAAAGTAAATTAGTAAGTTTGATATAGCATTAAAAATGAGTAAAAAGATTCGTAGAGTTTTAAGAAAGTTATAAAACTTTAGAAAGTAGCAAGTTTTTTAAAAATTAATTGAAATTTAGTAAAAACGTTAAACAAATCTAAAAAAAAAGACTAAAGCATTTAGTGAATTTGCTATAGCTTTAGAAAATTGCTAAAAACATTCATAGAACTTTGAGAAAGTTTTCTAAAAATTTAGAAAGTAGTTTAACTTTCCAATGTTAATTAAAACTTAGTAAAAACTTTAATATCAAAGATTAAAAAAACGACTAGCTTTTAGTAAGTTTTTCTATAACTTTAGAGTTTGTTATAGCATTAAAAATGAGTAAAAAGATTCGTAGAGCTTGCAGAAAGCTATAAAAATTTAGAAAGTAGCAAGTTTTTCAAAAATTAATTAAAATTTAGTAAAACCATTAAACAAATCTCAAAAAAAACAGACTAAAGCATTTAGTGAATTTGCTATAGCTTTAGAAAATTGCTAAAAACATTCATAGAACTTTGAGAAAGTTTTCTAAAAATTTAGAAAGTAGTTTAACTTTCCAAAATTATTTAAAACTTAGTAAAAACTTTAATATCAAAGATTAAAAAAACGACTAGCTTTTAGTAAGTTTGCTATAACTTTAGAGTTACTTATAGCATTAAAAAAGTAGTAAAAAGATTCTTAGAACTTTAAGAAAGTTTGATAAAAATTTAGAAAGTAACTAAGTTTTTTAAAAATTAATTAAAACCCAGTAAAAACTCAAAACAAATCACAAATATTAAAAAAAAAGTAAAGTAATTTAGTGAGTTTGTTATAGCATTAAAAAATTAGTATAAAGATTCGCAGAACATTAAGAAAGTTATAAAAATTTAGAAAGTAGCTAAGCTTTTCAAAAGTTAATCAAAATTTAGTAAAAACATTAAACAAATCTCATAAAAAAAGACTAAAACATTTAGTGAATTTGCTATAGCTTTAAAAAATTGCTAAAAACATTCATAGAACTTTTGAGAAAGTTTTCTAAAAATTTAGAAAGTAGTTTAACTTTTCAATATTAATTAAAACTTAGTAAAAACTTTATTATCAAAGATTAAAAAAAAGACTAGCTTTTAGTAAGTTTGCTATAACTTTAAAGTTTGTTATAGCATTAAAAAAGTAGTAAAAAGATTCGTAGAACTTTAAGAAAGTTTAATAAAAATTTAGAAAGTAGCTAAAGTTATCAAAAATTAAAGAAGAGTAAAACATTTAGTGAGTTAGCTATAGCGTTAGAAAATTAGTAAAAAGATTCTTAGAACTTTAAGTAAGTTTGATAACAATTTAGAAAGTAGCTAAGTTTTTCAAAAATTAATTAAAACTTAGTAAAAACTCAAAGCAAACCTCAAATATTAAAAAAAAGAGTAAAGTAATTTAGTGAGTTTGTTATACCATTAAAAAATTAGTAAAAAGAATCGTAAACTTTAAGAAAGTTATAAAAATTTAGAAAATATCTAAGTTTTTCAAAAATTGATTAAAATTTAGTAAAAACTCAAAACAAACCTCAAATATTGAAAAAAAGAGTAAAATAATTTAGTGAGTTTGTTAAAGCATTAAAAAATTAGTAAAAAGATTCGCAGAACTTTAAGAAAGTTATAAAAGTTTAGAAAGTAGCTAAGTTTTTCAAAAATTAATCAAAATTTAGTAAAAACATTAAACAAATCTCATAAAAAAAGACTAAAGCATTTAGTGAATTTTCTATAGCTTTAAAAAATTGCTAAAAACATCCATAGAACTTTGAGAAAGTTTTCTAAAAATTTAGAAAGTAGTTTAACTTTCCAATATTAATTAAAACTTAGTAAAAACGTTAATATCAAAGATTAAAAAAACGACTAGCTTTTAGTAAGTTTGCTGTAACTTTAGAGTTTATTACAGCATTAAAAAAGTAGAAAAAGATTCGTAGAACTTTAAGAAAGTTTGACAAAAATTTAGAAAGTAGTTTAACTTTCCAACATTAATTAAAACTTAGTAAATACTTTATTATCAAAGATTAAAAAAACGACTAGCTTTTAGTAAGTTTGCTATCACTTTAGAGTTTGTTATAGCATTAAAAAAGTAGTAAAAAGATTCGTAGAATTTTAAGAAAGTTTAATAAAAAATTAGAAAGTAGCTAAAACTATCAAAAATTAAAGGAGAGTAAAGCATTTAGTGAGTTAGCTATAGCTTAAAAAAATTAGTAAAAATATTCATAGCACCTTAAGAAAATTTGATAAAGATTTAGAAAATAGCTAAGTTTTTCAAAAGTTAATCAAAACTTAATCAAAACTCAAAACAAACCTCAATTATAAAAAAAAGAGTAAAGTAATTTAGTGAGTTTGTTATAGCATTAAAAACTAAGTTAAAAAATTCGTAGAACTTTAAGAAAGCTATAAACATTTAGAAAGTAGCTAGGTTTTTCAAAGAATGATTAAAACTTAGTAAAAACTCAAAAGAAATCTCAAATATTAAAAAAAAGAATAAAGTAATTTAGTGAGTTTGTTATAGCATTAAAAAATAAGTAAAAAGATTCGTAGAACTTTAAGAAAGTTATAAAAATTTAGAAAGTAGCTAAGTTTTTTAAAAATTAATTAAAATTTAGTAAAAACATTAAACAAATCTTATAAAAAAAGATTAAAGCATTTAGTGAATTTGCTATAGCTTTAGAAAATTGCTAAAAACATTCATAAAACTTTGAGAAAATTTTCTAAAAATTTAGAAAGTAATTTAACTTTCTAATATTAATTAAAACTTAGTAAAAACGTTAATATCAAAGATTAAAAAAACGACTAGCTTTTAGTAAGTTTGCTATAACTTTAGAGTTTGTTATAGCATTAAAAAAGTAGTAAAAAGATTCGTAGAACTTTAAGAAAGTTTGATAAAAATGTAGAAAGAAGTTAAAATTATCAAAAGTTAAAGAAGAGTAAAGCATTTAGTGAGTTAGCTATAGCTTTAAAAAATTAGTGAAAAGATTCGTAGAGCTTTAAGAAAGCTATAAAAATTTAGAAAATAGCTAAATTTTTCAAAAAATAATTAAAACTTAGTAAAAACATTAAACAAACCTCAAAAAAAAGACTAAAGACTAAAAATTATTTAAAACCTAGTAAAAACTCAAAACAAATCTCAAATATTAAAAAAAAAAGAGTAAAGTAATTTAGTGAGTTTGTTATAGCATTAAAAAATTAGTAAAAAAATTCGTAGACCTTAAAGAAAGTTTGATAAAAATTTAGAAAGTAGCTAAGTTTTTCAAAAATTAATTAAAACTTAGTAAAAACTCAAAACAAACCCCAAATATTAAAAAAAAAGAGTAAAGTAATTTAGTGAGTTTGATATAGCATTAATAAATAGTAAAAAAAATTCATAGAACTTTAAGACAGGTATTACAATTTAGAAAGTAGCTAGGTTTTTTAAAGATTAATTATAACTTAGTAAAAACTCAAAACAAACCTGAAATATTAAAAAAAGAGTAAAGTAATTTAGTGAGTTTGTTATAGCATTAAAAAATTAGTAAAAAGATTCGCAGAACTTTAAAAAAGTTATAAAAATTTTGAAGGTAGCCAAGTGTTTCAAAACGTGATTAAAACTTAGTAAAAACTCAAAACAAATTTCAAATATTAAAAAAAGAGTAAAGTAATTTAGTGAGTTTGATATAGCATTAAAAATAGTAAAAAAATCCGTAGAACTTTAAAAAAGTTTGATAAAAATTTAGAAAGTAGTTAAAATTACCAAAAATTAAAGAAGAGGAAAGCATTTAGTGAGTTAGCTATAGCTTTAAAAAATTAGTAAAAAGATTCGTACAGCTTTAAGAAAGCTATACAAATTTAGAAAATAGCTAAATTTTTCAAAAAATAATTAAAACTTAGTAAAAACATTAAACAAATCTAAAAAAAAAAGACTAAAAATTATTTAAAACCTAGTAAAAACTTAAAACAAATCTCAAATATTAAAAAGAAAAAAGTAAAGTAATTTAGTGAGTTTTTTATAGCATTAAAAAATTAGTAAAAAGATTCGTAGCACTTAAAGAAAGTTTGATAAAAATTTAGAAAGTAGCTAAGTTTTTCAAAAATTAATTAAAACCTAATAAAAACTCAAAACAAATCTCAAATATTCAAAAAAAAAGTAAAGTAATTTAGTGAGTTTGTTATAGCATTAAAAAATTAGTAAAAAGATTCGTAGACTTTCAGAAAGTTATAAAACTTTAGAAAATAGCAAAATTTTTCAAAAAATAATTAAAACTTAGTAAAAACATTAAACAAATCTCAAAAAAAAGATTAAAGCGTTTAGTAAATTTGCTATAGCTTTAGAAAATTGCTAAAAACATTCATAGAGCTTTGAGAAAGTTTTCTAAAAATTTAGAAAGTAGTTTAACTTTCCAATATTAATTAAAACTTAGTAAAAACTTTAAAATCAAAGATTAAAAAAACGACTAGCTTTTAGTAAATTTGCTATAACTTTAAAGTTTCTTATAGCATTAAAAAAGTAGTAAAAAGATTCGTAGAACGTTAAGAAAGTTTGATAAAAATTTAGAAAGTAGCTAAAATTATCAAAAATTAAAGAAGAGTAAAGCATTTAGTGAGTTAGCTATAGCTTTAAAAAATTAGCAAAACTATTCATAGCACCTTAAGAAACTTTAATAAAAATTTAAAAAGAAGCTGTGTTTCAAAGATTAATTAAAACTTACTAAAAACTCAAAACAAGGCTCAAATATTCAAAAAAAGAGTAAAGTAAATTAGCGAGTATGTTATGGCATTACAAAATTAATAAAAAGATTCGTAAAACTTTAAGAAAGTTTGATAAAAATTTAGAAAGTAGCCAAGTTTTTCAAAAATTGATTAAAAATTCAAAGCAAACCTCAAATATTAAAAAAAAAGAGTAAAGTAATTTAGTGAGTTTGATATAGCATTAAAAATTAGTAAAAAGATTCGTAGAGCTTTAAGAAAGTTATAAAACTTTAGAAAGTAGCTAAGTTTTTCAAAAATTAATTAAAATTTAGTAAAAACATTAAACAAATCTCAAAAAAAAGACCAAAGCATTTAGTAAATTTGCTATAGCTTTAGAAAATTGCTAAAAACATTCATAAAGCTTTGAGAAAGTTTTCTAAAAGTTTAGAAAGTAGTTTAACTTTCCAATATTAATTAAAACTTAGTAAAAACTTTAATATCAAAGATTAAAAAAACCACTAGCTTTTAGTAAGTTTGCTCTAACTTTAGAGTTTGTTATAGCATTAAAAAAGTAGTAAAAAGATTCGTAGAACTTTAAGAAAGTTTGATAAAAATTTAGAAAGTAGCTAAAATTATCAAAAATTAAAGAAGAGTAAAACATTTAGTAAGTTAGCTATAGCTTTAAAAAATTAGTAAAAATATTCATTTCACCCTAACAAACTTTGATAAAAATTTAGAAAGTAGCTAAGCTTTTTAAAAATTAATTAAAATTTAGTAAAAACATTAAACAAATCTCAAAAAAAAGACTAAAGCATTTAGTGAATTTGCTATAACTTTAGAAAATTGCTAAAAACATTCATAAAACTTTGAGAAAGTTTTCTAAAAATTTAGAAAGTAGTTTAACTTTTCAATTGTAATTAAAACTTAGTAAAAACTTTAATATCAAAGATTAAAAAAACGACCAGCTTTTAGTAAGTTTGCTATAACGTTAGAGTTTGTTATAGCATTAAAAAAGTAGTAAGAAGATTCGTAGAACTTTAAGAAATTTTGATAAAGATTTAGAAAGTAGCTTAAAATTATCAAAGATTAAAGAAGGGTAAAACATTTAGTGAGTTAACTATAGCTTTAAAAAATTAGTAAAAATATTCATAGCACCTTAAGAAACTTTAATAAAAATTTAGAAAGTAGTTAAGTTTTTTAAAATTTAATTAAAACTTACTAAAAACTCAAAACAAACCTCAAATATTAAAAAAAGAGTACAGTAATTTAGTAAGTTTGTTATAGCATTAAAAAATTAGTAAAAAGATTCGTAGAACTTAAAGAATGTTTGATAAAAATTTAGAAAGTAGCCAAGTTTTCCAAAAATTAATTAAAACCTAGTAAAAACTCAAAACATATCTCAAATATTAAAAAAAGAGTAAAATAATTTAGAGAGTTTGTTATAGCATTAAAAAATTAGTAAAAAGATTCGCAGAACTTTGAGAAAGTTATAAAAATTTAGAAAGTAGCCAAGTTTTTCAAAAATTGATCAAAACTTAGTAAAAACTCAAAACAAAACTCAAATATTAAAAAAAAAGTAAAGTAATTTAGTGAGTTTGTTATAGCATTAAAAAAGTAGTAAAAATATTTCTAAACTTTAAGAAAGTTTGATAAAAATTTAAAAAGTAGCTAAAATTATCAAAAATTAAAGAAGAGTTAAACATTTAGTGAGTTAGCTATAACTTTGAAAAATTCGTAAAAATATTCATAGCACCTTAAGAAACTTTGATAAAAATTTAGAAAATAGCTAAGTTTTTTAAAATTTAATTAAAACTTACTAAAAACTCAAAACAAGCCTCAAATATTACAAAAAAAGTAAAGTAATTTAGAGAGTTTAATATAGCATTACAAAATTAGTAAAAAGATTCGTAAAACTTTAAGACAGTATGATAAAAATTTAGAAAGTAGCTAAGTTTTTAAAAAATTAATTAAAACTTAGTAAAAACTCAAAACAAACCTCAAATATTAAAAAAAGAGTAAAGTAATTTAGTGAGTTTGTTATAGCATTAAAAAATTAGTAAAAAGATTCGTAGAACTTAAAGAATGTTTGATAAAAATTTAGAAAGTAGCTAAGTTTTCCAAAAATTAATTAAAACCTAGTAAAAACTCAAAACAAATCTCAAATATTAAAAAAGGAGTAAAGTAATCTAGAGAGTTTGTTATAGCATTAAAAAATTAGTAAAAAGATTCGCAGAACTTTGAGAAAGTTATAAAAATTTAGAAAGTAGCCAAGTTTTTCAAAAATTGATCAAAACTTAGTAAAAACTCAAAACAAAACTCAAATATTAAAAAAAAAGTAAAGTAATTTAGTGAGTTTGTTATAACATTAAAAAATTAGTAAACAGATTCGTAGAGCTTTAAGAAAGTTATAAAAATTTAGAAAGTAGCTAAGTTTTTCTTAAAACTTAAATAAAATTTAGTAAAAACATTAAACAAATCTAAAAAAAAAGACTAAAGCATTTAGTGAATTTGCTATAACTTTAGAAAATTACTAAAAACATTCTTAGAACTTTGAGAAAGTTTTCTAAAAATTTAGAAAGTAGTTTAACTTTTCAATTGTAATTAAAACTTAGTAAAAACTTTAATATCAAAGATTAAAAAAACGACTAGCTTTTAGTAAGTTTGCTATAACTTTAGAGTTTGTTATACCATTAAAAAAATTATTAAAAAGATTAGTAGAACTTTAAGAGAGTTTGATAAAAAATTAGAAAGTAGCTAAAATTATCAAAAATTAAAGAAGAGTAAAGCATTTAGTGAGTTAGCTATACCTTTAAAAAATTAGTAAAAATATTCATAGTACCTTAAGAAAGTTTGATAAAAATTTAGAAAGTAGCTAAGTTTTTCAAAAATTAATTAAAACTTAAAACAAACCTCAAATATTAAAAAAAGAGTAAAGTAATTTAGTGAGTTTGTTATAGCATTAAAAAAGTAGTAAAAAGATTCGTAGAACTTTAAGAAACTTTGATAAAAATTTAGAAAGTAGCTAAAATTATCAAAAATTAAAGAAGAGTAAAACATTTAGTGAGTTAGCTATGGCTTTAAAAAATTAGTAAAAATATTTATAGCACCTTAAAAAACTTTGATAAAAATTTAGAAAGTAGCTAAGTAAGTTTTTCAAAATTTATTTAAAACTTACTAAAAACTCAAAACAAGCCTCAAATATTACAAAAAAAGAGTAAAGTAAATTAGTAAGTTTGATATAGCATTAAAAATGAGTAAAAAGATTCGTAGAGTTTTAAGAAAGTTATAAAACTTTAGAAAGTAGCAAGTTTTTTAAAAATTAATTGAAATTTAGTAAAAACGTTAAACAAATCTAAAAAAAAAGACTAAAGCATTTAGTGAATTTGCTATAGCTTTAGAAAATTGCTAAAAACATTCATAGAACTTTGAGAAAGTTTTCTAAAAATGTAGAAAGTAGTTTAACTTTTCCATATTAATTAAAACTTAGTAAAAACTTTAATATCAAAGATTAAAAAAGAGACTAGCTTTTAGTAAGTTTAGAGTTTGTTATAGCATTAAAAAAATTAGTAAAAAAAATCGTAGACTTTAAAGAAAGTTTGATAAAAATTTAGAAAGTAGCTAAGTTTTTCAAAAATTAATTAAAATCTAGTAAAAACTCAAAACAAATCTCAAATATTAAAAAAAAGAGTAAAGTAATTTAGTGAGTTTTTTATAGCATTAATAAATTATTAAACAGATTCGTAAAGCTTTAAGAAAAATATAAAAATTTAGAAAGTAGCTAAGTTTTTCAAAAATTAATTAAAATCTAGTAAAAACTCAAAACAAATCTCAAATATTAAAAAAAAGAGTAAAGTAATTTAGTGAGTTTTTTATAGCATTAATAAATTATTAAACAGATTCGTAAAGCTTTAAGAAAAATATAAAAATTTAGAAAGTAGCTAAGTTTTTCAAAAATTAATTAAAATCTAGTAAAAACTCAAAACAAATCTCAAATATTAAAAAAAAAGTAAAGTAATTTAGTGAGTTTGTTATTGCATTAAAAAAATAGTAAAAAGATTCGTAGAACTTTAAGAAAGTTATAAAAATTTAGAAAGTAGCTAAGTTTTTTAAAAATTAATTAAAACTAAGTAAAAACATTAAGCAAATCTAAAAAAAGACTAAAGCATTTAGTAAATTTGCTATAGCTTTAGAAAATTGCTAAAACATTCATAGAACTTTGAGAAAGTTTTCTAAAAATTTAGAAAGTAGTTTAACTTTTCAATTGTAATTAAAACTTAGTAAAAACTTTAATATCAAAGATTAAAAAAACGACTAGCTTTTAGTAAGTTTGCTATAACTTTAGAGTTTGTTATACCATTAAAAAAGTAGTAAAAAGATTCGTAGAACTTTAAGAAACTTTGATAAAAATTTAGAAAGTAGCTAAAATTATCAAAAATTAAAGAAGAGTAAAACATTTAGTGAGTTAGCTATGGCTTTAAAAAATTAGTAAAAATATTTATAGCACCTTAAAAAACTTTGATAAAAATTTAGAAAGTAGCTAAGTAAGTTTTTCAAAATTTATTTAAAACTTACTAAAAACTCAAAACAAGCCTCAAATATTACAAAAAAAGAGTAAAGTAAATTAGTAAGTTTGATATAGCATTAAAAATGAGTAAAAAGATTCGTAGAGTTTTAAGAAAGTTATAAAACTTTAGAAAGTAGCAAGTTTTTTAAAAATTAATTGAAATTTAGTAAAAACGTTAAACAAATCTAAAAAAAAAGACTAAAGCATTTAGTGAATTTGCTATAGCTTTAGAAAATTGCTAAAAACATTCATAGAACTTTGAGAAAGTTTTCTAAAAATTTAGAAAGTAGTTTAACTTTCCAATGTTAATTAAAACTTAGTAAAAACTTTAATATCAAAGATTAAAAAAAACGACTAGCTTTTAGTAAGTTTTTCTATAACTTTAGAGTTTGTTATAGCATTAAAAATGAGTAAAAAGATTTGTAGAGCTTGCAGAAAGCTATAAAAATTTAGAAAGTAGCAAGTTTTTCAAAAATTAATTAAAATTTAGTAAAACCATTAAACAAATCTCAAAAAAAACAGACTAAAGCATTTAGTGAATTTGCTATAGCTTTAGAAAATTGCTAAAAACATTCATAGAACTTTGAGAAAGTTTTCTAAAAATTTAGAAAGTAGTTTAACTTTCCAAAATTATTTAAAACTTAGTAAAAACTTTAATATCAAAGATTAAAAAAACGACTAGCTTTTAGTAAGTTTGCTATAACTTTAGAGTTACTTATAGCATTAAAAGTAGTAAAAAGATTCTTAGAACTTTAAGAAAGTTTGATAAAAATTTAGAAAGTAACTAAGTTTTTTAAAAATTAATTAAAACCCAGTAAAAACTCAAAACAAATCTGAAAAATTAAAAAGTAAAGTAATTTAGTGAGTTTGTTATAGCATTAAAAAATTAGTATAAAGATTCGCAGAACTTTAAGAAAGTTATAAAAATTTAGAAAGTAGCTAAGCTTTTCAAAAATTAATCAAAATTTAGTAAAAACATTAAACAAATCTCATAAAAAAAGACTAAAGCATTTAGTGAATTTGCTATAGCTTTAAAAAATTGCTAAAAACATTCATAGAACTTTTGAGAAAGTTTTCTAAAAATTTAGAAAGTAGTTTAACTTTTCAATATTAATTAAAACTTAGTAAAAACTTTAATATCAAAGATTAAAAAAAAGACTAGCTTTTAGTAAGTTTGCTATAACTTTAAAGTTTCTTATAGCATTAAAAAAGTAGTAAAAAGATTCGTAGAACGTTAAGAAAGTTTGATAAAAATTTAGAAAGTAGCTAAAATTATCAAAAATTAATGAAGAGTAAAGCATTTAGTGAGTTAGCTATAGCTTTAAAAAATTAGCAAAACTATTCATAGCACCTTAAGAAACTTTAATAAAAATTTAAAAAGAAGCTGTGTTTCAAAGATTAATTAAAACTTACTAAAAACTCAAAACAAGGCTCAAATATTCAAAAAAAGAGTAAAGTAATTTAGCGAGTATGTTATAGCATTACAAAATTAATACAAAGATTCGTAAAACTTTAAGAAAGTTTGATAAAAATTTAGAAAGTAGCCAAGTTTTTCAAAAATTGATTAAAAATTCAAAGCAAACCTCAAATATTAAAAAAAAAGAGTAAAGTCATTTAGTGAGTTTGATATAGCATTAAAAATTAGTAAAAAGATTCGTAGAGCTTTAAGAAAGTTATAAAACTTTAGAAAGTAGCTAAGTTTTTCAAAAATTAATTAAAATTTAGTAAAAACATTAAACAAATCTCAAAAAAAAGACCAAAGCATTTAGTAAATTTGCTATAGCTTTAGAAAATTGCTAAAAACATTCATAAAGCTTTGAGAAAGTTTTCTAAAAGTTTAGAAAGTAGTTTAACTTTCCAATATTAATTAAAACTTAGTAAAAACTTTAATATCAAAGATTAAAAAAACCACTAGCTTTTAGTAAGTTTGCTCTAACTTTAGAGTTTGTTATAGCATTAAAAAAGTAGTAAAAAGATTCGTAGAACTTTAAGAAAGTTTGATAAAAAATTAGAAAGTAGCTAAAATTATCAAAAATTAAAGAAGAGTAAAACATTTAGTAAGTTAGCTATAGCTTTAAAAAATTAGTAAAAATATTCATTTCACCCTAACAAACTTTGATAAAAATTTAGAAAGTAGCTAAGTTTTTTAAAAATTAATTAAACTTTAGTAAAAACATTAAACAAATCTCAAAAAAAAAAATTAAGCATTTAGTGAATTTGCTATAACTTTAGAAAATTGCTAAAAACATTCATAAAACTTTGAGAAAGTTTTCTAAAAATTTAGAAAGTAGTTTAACTTTTCAATTGTAATTAAAACTTAGTAAAAACTTTAATATCAAAGATTAAAAAAACGACCAGCTTTTAGTAAGTTTGCTATAACTTTAGAGTTTGTTATAGCATTAAAAAAGTAGTAAGAAGATTCGTAGAACTTTAAGAAATTTTGATAAAGATTTAGAAAGTAGCTTAAAATTATCAAAGATTAAAGAAGGGTAAAACATTTAGTGAGTTAACTATAGCTTTAAAAAATTAGTAAAAATATTCATAGCACCTTAAGAAACTTTAATAAAAATTTAGAAAGTAGCTAAGTTTTTTAAAATTTAATTAAAACTTACTAAAAACTCAAAACAAACCTCAAATATTAAAAAAAGAGTACAGTAATTTAGTGAGTTTGTTATAGCATTAAAAAATTAGTAAAAAGATTCGTAGAACTTAAAGAATGTTTGATAAAAATTTAGAAAGTAGCCCAGTTTTCCAAAAATTAATTAAAACCTAGTAAAAACTCAAAACATATCTCAAATATTAAAAAAAGAGTAAAATAATTTAGAGAGTTTGTTATAGCATTAAAAAATTAGTAAAAAGATTCGCAGAACTTTGAGAAAGTTATAAAAATTTAGAAAGTAGCCAAGTTTTTCAAAAATTGATCAAAACTTAGTAAAAACTCAAAACAAAACTCAAATATTAAAAAAAAAGTAAAGTAATTTAGTGAGTTTGTTATAGCATTAAAAAAGTAGTAAAAAGATTTCTAAACTTTAAGAAAGTTTGATAAAAATTTAAAAAGTAGCTAAAATTATCAAAAATTAAAGAAGAGTTAAACATTTAGTGAGTTAGCTATAACTTTGAAAAATTCGTAAAAATATTCATAGCACCTTAAGAAACTTTGATAAAAATTTAGAAAATAGCTAAGTTTTTTAAAATTTAATTAAAACTTACTAAAAACTCAAAACAAGCCTCAAATATTACAAAAAAGTAAAGTAATTTAGAGAGTTTAATATAGCATTACAAAATTAGTAAAAAGATTCGTAAAACTTTAAGACAGTATGATAAAAATTTAGAAAGTAGCTAAGTTTTTAAAAAATTAATTAAAACTTAGTAAAAACTCAAAACAAACCTCAAATATTAAAAAAAGAGCAAAGTAATTTAGTGAGTTTGTTATAGCATTAAAAAATTAGTAAAAAGATTCGTAGAACTTAAAGAATGTTTGATAAAAATTTAGAAAGTAGCTAAGTTTTCCAAAAATTAATTAAAACCTAGTAAAAACTCAAAACAAATCTCAAATATTAAAAAAGGAGTAAAGTAATCTAGAGAGTTTGTTATAGCATTAAAAAATTAGTAAAAAGATTCGCAGAACTTTGAGAAAGTTATAAAAATTTAGAAAGTAGCCAAGTTTTTCAAAAATTGATCAAAACTTAGTAAAAACTCAAAACAAAACTCAAATATTAAAAAAAAAGTAAAGTAATTTAGTGAGTTTGTTATAACATTAAAAAATTAGTAAACAGATTCGTAGAGCTTTAAGAAAGTTATAAAAATTTAGAAAGTAGCTAAGTTTTTCTTAAAACTTAAATAAAATTTAGTAAAAACATTAAACAAATCTAAAAAAAAAGATTAAAGCATTTAGTGAATTTGCTATAACTTTAGAAAATTACTAAAAACATTCTTAGAACTTTGAGAAAGTTTTCTAAAAATTTAGAAAGTAGTTTAACTTTTCAATTGTAATTAAAACTTAGTAAAAACTTTAATATCAAAGATTAAAAAAACGACTAGCTTTTAGTAAGTTTGCTATAACTTTAGAGTTTGTTATACCATTAAAAAAATTATTAAAAAGATTCGTAGAACTTTAAGAAAGTTTGATAAAAAATTAGAAAGTAGCTAAAATTATCAAAAATTAAAGAAGAGTAAAGCATTTAGTGAGTTAGCTATACCTTTAAAAAATTAGTAAAAATATTCATAGTACCTTAAGAAAGTTTGATAAAAATTTAGAAAGTAGCTAAGTTTTTCAAAAATTAATTAAAACTTAACAAAAAAGTTTAAAAAATTTCAAAAATTAAAGAAAAAGAGTAAAGCATTTAGTGAATTAGCTATAACTTTAAAAAATTAGAACTTTGTGAAAAATTGCTAAAAATTTAGAAACCAGCTAAACTTATGAAAAATTTATCAAAACGTGGTAAAACAAATCTCAAAAATTAAAGAGAAAAAGTGAAGCATTTAATAAATTTTCTATACCATTAGAAAATTAGTAAAAAAATTCGTAAAACTTTATGAAAGTTTGATAAAAATTTAGAAAGTAGCTGAAACTTTCAATAATTAAAGAAAAAAAAGTACACCATTTAGTGAGTTTGTTATAGTGTTAGAAAATTAGAAAAAAAATTTGTAAAAGATTAAGAAAATTTGATAAAAATTATAAAATTGCTAAACTTTTTTAAAATTAATTAAAACTCAGTAAAAAGTTCAAATTAATCGTAAAAATAAAAAAAAAGAGTAAAGCCCTCAATGAGTTTGCGATAATTTAAATAAATTAGTACAAAATTCATAAAATTTAAAAAGTTTGCTAAAGGTTAAACTAAAAATCAAAAATTAAATAAAAATAGTAAAGCAGTTAGTGAGTTAGCTATAACTTTAGAAAATTAGTAAAAATATTCATAGAACCATAGAAAGTTTAATAAAAATTTAAAAAGTAGCAATGACTTTAAAAAATTCGTAAAAAACTAAAACTTAGAAGAGTTTGCTAAAAAATCAAGAACTTTGCAAAGCTTTCCAAAAATTAGTTAAAAATTGAAAAATGTTAAATATTTGAAAGAAACATTTAGTAAGTTAGCAATAACCTGAAAAAAATAAAGTTTAGAAAAGTTCACTCAAAATTAAGAATGTGACAAAGTTTTCCAAAGATTAATTAAAAATTCGTAAAAAATTTATAAAACTGTAAAAATGTGACACTATTTTTCCAAAATTTAGTTAAAAACTAAAAAAAAATTAAATATGTAATAGAACATTTACTAAGTTAGCAACGGCGGTAAAAAAAACATAAAAAAGCTAAAACTTAAAGAGTTCACTAAAAAGTAAGAACGTAGTAATGCTTTCCAAAAGTTAGATAAAAACTAGTAAAAAACAAAAACCTCGATACTACTTTTCAAAAATTAGTTAAAAATCGAAAAAAGTCTAAATATTTGATAGAAAGAACATTTACTAAGTTAGCAATGTCTTTAAAAACTCGTAAAAAAACCTAAAACTTAAAAGAGTTTGCTAAAAATTAAGAATGTGGCAGTTTTCCAAAAATTAGTTAAAAATTCGTAAAAAATTAAAAAAACGACTATTAAAAGTTGATACTACTTTAAAAAAATTAGTTAAAAATTTAAAAAAAAGCCTAAATATGTAATAGAACATTTATTAAGTTCGCAATAATAATAAAAATTAAGAATGAGGCAAAGCTTTACAAAAACTATTAAAATTTTAAATTCGATACCACTTTTCAAAAATTAGTTAAAAACTGCGAAAAAAAGCCTAAACATTTAATAAAACATTTAGAAAGTTAGCAATGACTTTAAAAAATTCATAAAAAAAAGAAATAGTTCTCTAAAAATAATGTAGCAAAGCTTTCTAAAAATTACTTAAAAATTGACGAAAAAACTAAAAACATTTGATACTACTTTTCAGAAATTAAAAATTAAAAAAAACTAAAAAAAAAGCATAGGTAAATAGTAGAACATTTACGAACTTAATAATAACTAAAAATGAGTTAAAAATTTGTACAAATAAAAATGAAAAAAAAAAAACAACTAAATATTTAATAAACATTTACCTAGTTAGCAATGGCTTTAAAAAATTCTTAAAAAAAGTTATAACTTGAAATATTTCGCTAAAAATTAAGAATGTAACAAACCTTTCCAAAATTAGTTAAAATTAAAAAACTAAAAACAAAAAAATTAAAAAAAAATATTTGATAGAACATTTACTAAGTTAGCAATGTTTAAAAAAATTGTAAAAAATAATTACAACTTATAACAGTTCACTAAAATTAAGAAAGTAGCAAAGCTTTCCAAAAATTAGTTAAAAATTGGCAAAAAACTCTAAAAAACCTTAAAAAATTCAATACTACTTTTCAAATAGTTAGTTAAAAATTATAAAATGTCTAAATATTTGGTAGAAATAACATTTACTAATCAACGATGACTTTAAAAAACTCGTATAAAAATTAAGAATGTGACAACGATTTTCAAAAATTAGCTAATAAATGGTAAAAAATTAAAAAAACCTTAAAAATTCAATACTACTTTTTTTTAAAAAAAGTGCAAAGCTTCCCAAAAACTAGTTAAAAATTGGCAAAAAAAACTAAAAGTGGCATAACGTTTAAAAAATTAATAAAACACTGGTACAAAAAGATCTAAAAATTTGATAAAACATTAACTAAGTTTAGCAAACACTTTAAAAATTGGTTAAAAAAGCTAAAACTAGAAATAGTTCACTAAATATTTAAAAAATAGCAAAACTTATTAAAAATTACTAAAAATTGGTAAAAATAACTAAATATTTGATACAACATTTACTAAGGTAGCAATGACTTTAAAGAATTACTTAAAAAGCAGCTTTAAATAGTTCGTTAAAAATTAAAAAAGTGGCAAAATTTTCCAAAAATTTATTAGATTAGTAAAAAATTTAAAAAAAATCAAAAAGTCGATAGTACTTTTCACAAGCTAGTTAAATATGGTGAAAACTAAAAAAATCTAAATATATGATATTTAATAAAATATCAATAACTCAGCAAAAAAAACTACAAGTGGCATAACTTTCCAAAAATTAATAAAAAACTGACAAAAAAATTTAAATCTTTGATAGGACATTTACAAAGTTTAGCAATGACCAGAAAATTAGTAAAAGAACTAAAACTTGAAACAGTTCGCTAAAACTTTAAAAAAAGACAAAACTTTGGAAAAATTACTTAAAATTGATACAAATTTAAAAAAAAGGCTAAATATTAGTAATAAAGCAATTACTAAGATAGCAAAGACTTTAAAAAGTTAGCTAAAAAAGAAGAAACTTTAAATACTAATTCGCTAACAATTAAAAAAGTGCAAATCTTACCAAAAATTAGTGAAAAACAGGTAACAAATCTAAATATTTGATAAAACATTTACTAAATTAACAGTGACTTTAAAGAATTACAAAAAAAAACAACTTTAAATAGTTTGCTAAAAATTAAGTGGCAAAATTTTCCAAAAATTTGTTAAAAATTAGTAAAAATTTTTTAAGAAATCTAAAAAGTCGATACAACTTTTCACACAAGCTAGTTAAAAAATGGTAAAAATTAAAAAAATCTAAATATATAGTATTTAATAAGATATCAATAACTTGGCAAAAAAAGCTAAAAGTGGCATAACTTTTAAAAATTAATTAAAAACTGACAATAAACTTTAAATCTTTGATCGAACATTTACCAAGTTTAGCAATGACTAAAAAAATAGTAAAAAAAATAAAATTTGAAACAATTCGTAACGAATTTTAAAAAAATGCAAAGCTTTTCAAAAATTACTTAAAATTGGTACAAAATTTTAAAAAAGCCTAAATATTAGTAATAGAGGATTTACTAAGATAGCAAAGACTTTAAGAAATTAGCAAAAAAAATAGAAACTTTAAACACTAGTTCGCTCAACATCTAAATAATTGATAAAACATTTACTACGTTAACAATGGCTAAAAAATTACCAAAACCACAACTATAAATAATTCGCTAAAAATTAAAAAAGTGGCAAAATTTTCCAAAATCTTGTTAAAAATTAGTAAAAAATTTTAAACAAATTTAAAAGTCGATACACCTTTTTAAAAGTTAGTTAAAAAATGATAAAAATTAAAAAAACATCTAAATATATGGTATTTAATAAGATATAGCTTGCCAAAAATGTCTTAATATTAGTAATAGAGCATTTGCTAAGATAGCAAAGATTTTATAAATTTAGCAAAAGAAACTTTAAATACTATTCGCTAAAAATCAAAAAAGTGCAAAATGTACCAAAAATTAATTAAAAAGTGACAAAAAAATCTGAATATTTTATAGAACATTCACAAAGTTAATAATGACTAAAGAATTACTAAAAAAACAACTTTAAACAGTTCGCTAAAAACCAAAAAAATTGGAATATTTTCCAAAAAATTATATGGAATTTAATAAGATATCAATAATTTGGCAAAAAAAGCTAAAAATGACATAACTTTCCAAAAATTAATTAAAAACTGGCAAATTTAAATATTTGATAGAACATTTACCAAGTCCAATGACTAAAAAATTTGTAAAAAAACTAAAACTTAAAATAGTTCGCTTAAAGTGGCAAAACTTTTCAAAAATTACTTAATAATTAGTAAAAATTAAAAAAATGTTTTAATATTAGTAATACAGCAAAAAAAGAAAACACTTTAAATACTAGTAATATATGAAATTTAATAAGATATCAATAACTTGGCAAAAAAAGCTAAAAATGGCATCTTTCCAAAAATTAATTAAAAACCGGGAAATTTAAATATTTGATAGAGCATTTACCAAGTTTAGCAATGACTAAAAAATTAGTACAAAAAGCTAAAACTAAAATAGTTCGCTAAAAATTTAAAAAAAGGCAAAACTTTTCAAAAATTGCTTAAAATTGGTAAAAATTAAAAAACAGCCTGAATATTACTAATACAGCATTTACTAAGATAGCAAAGACTTTATAAAATTAGCAAAAAAAGAAAGAGCTTTTAATACAAGTTAAGACTTACCAAAAATTAGTTAAAAATTGACAAAAAATTTAAATATTTGAAAGAACATTTACTAAGTTAACAATGACTTTAAAAAATTACTAAAAAAAAACTTAAAATAGTTCAAAATTTTCCAAAAGATTTCTTAAAAGTCGATAAAAAATTTTAAAAAAATCTAAAAAGTCGATACAATTTTTCAAAAGTTAGTAAAAAATGATAAAAATTAAAAGTCTAAATATTTAGTATTTAATAAAATATCCATATTTTTAAAAAAATTGTAAAAAAAGCTAATAGTGGCATAGTTCCAAAACTTAATTAAAAAGTGGTAAAAAAAAGTTTTTGATAAAACATTTACTAAGCTTAGCAATGACTTTAAAAAATTAATAAAAAAAGCTAAAACTTGAAGTAGTTCGCTAAAAAGTAGCTAAACTTTTCAAAAATTACTTAAAAATTAGTAAAAATTAAAGAAGAGGTCTAAATATTAGTAATAAGGCATTTACTAAGATAGAAATAACTTAAAAAAATTACCAAAATAAAAAAGAAATAACTAGTTCGCTAAAATTAAAAAAGTTGTAAACCCTTCCAACAATTAATTAAAAATCGGTAGAACACTTTAAAAATTCGATACGACTTTTCAAAAACTCATTTAAAATTGGTAAAAATTGAAAAAAAAGTCTAAATATTTGATAGAGCATTTACTAAGTTAGCAATAACTAATAACAATAAAAATCATAAAAAAATAACTAAAGCTTTAAAAAATATTTAAATAGCTCAACTATGTAAAAGTCTCATCCACAAAAGCTCGTAGGTAATATGAAACTTTTATTCGTTGATGTTATTTGTAAGTTAAATTGTTTTATGTTAAATTTCAAATTTATAAAACAATTATATACAAATATTTCTTCTTTAGAATAGAAACGAAATACACTAAGTAAAAAAATACAAATTTTTAACATTTTCCATATTATTTTTTAAATTTATTTATTACGGCTTTTATAGTTTTCTACAAGTGCAATCAGCGACTTGATAACAAAAATGAGATATTCATACGCATATCTCTCAGTCAGTTAGACCGGCGCCCCCACTCTTTGCTCGATACGTTACCCCATCCTTTCTCCCACTCAAAGCTTCTTTCTTATTTACCCTTACGAGTTACTATTTCCCCTTAAGTGTAACGAAAAGTTTGATACTACTTTTCATCAAAGGATTTTGATCAACCACGCTTCTTTAAGTGCAAAAATGCCCAATACATTAAATTTAAGGCAAAAATTATCTCGCGGTTTCAAAAAACTTAAAGACAATTTTGACTGTCGCCATTGACAATTTTAGATCACGAATAATTTTGATAAAAAAAAAAGTTTTAGAACTCTAGTGTCTAGATAGTGTCTAGCGTTTTTCAATCACGCTGCTGTTTTTTTTATTGTAGACAAGTTCCCACCCCACATTGCGTGAAACATTGAAGAAGTTAATTATCATCTGATACCGACAAAAAACACGAATTTCCCCCCAACAGCAAATTAACCGTTTGAAAAATACCGTCTTGTTCCTGCATAAAACAATTGATATACATAAAAAGTGAATAAAGTACACTCTACTCATTAATGCGAAATGGCGACGAAAGAGTAACAACAACTACAAAGATAATTGCACTTGAAAAAACACCAAAACAGTAGCACCGACTAATTTAATTTGTCTCTTTTATCAAAAGCATATAAAAGTCTTAATTAAACACAATAATTAAAATAAAAAATTGACTTCAACATGGAAAGAAAGAAATGGACGAATACTTACTTGAGAAATTTCTAGTTGCCAACATTGTAGTAAGAATTGCGCCCTGAAAAAAGAAATTAAAACTCACTATTACAATTAAAAATTTAAATTTCAATTTGTTTGAACGTCACACGGCCGCCATAAATTTCATTTATAATGCAAACGTTTTTCTAGTTGGCGATAAATTTAAAATAAATACCGCTTCAAAAGACGAATGCGAGTATTGCATGTGTTCGGTCGGTGATATTAACATTCCGCGTGGTATACCAGGATATGTCAATAAGTCGAGTGCCGGAAGCCCTTGTTGACTTAAACGCGTAATTACCCAAATACGTATTATCTCAATAATCGTTTGAAATTTGTAAAAAAAACCGGATATGCGAATGACCAGTCCGTATTCGGTTAGAAAAAAAGGATTCCAACAATTTTAACAGATCAGTAAACTAACCCTCGTTCAAACCGTAGATTAAAAAAACATGGGCCGGCAACAAGTTTCTCTTTTATATACGAGCGAATTCAATTCCGCAAAAGGTAAAATCGATTTGTCAAAACTTGCTTTCGCGATTTTTTGTTTAAAAAAAACTAGTCGAGTTGAATATGTAACGCGTAAAAAGTTTTACACAGGACGTGTTTCAAATAAAAATTATTTTTTATGCGACGTGCTTGAAGTTAGGCACACACCGACGTTTGTTTTTTAGCAATTTCAGCCAGCCAACCCTATTAAAGTTTACGGACGTTTCATTTTAATTGTTATTTGGGCATTTTAAGCGTTAGCTGAATTAATATTTTTTTTAGTATAATAGCAGTTTTATACAGTGTCATGAAACTTGCCACATCAATAATAAATAATATTTTTAATATCGGGAGGGGAGGGGGTAAACGGGCACATTCCGACCCTGGTCCAGATACCTGCCCAAATTAGGTAAAACAATTGATTTGATTAGCAAAAATAATTCATTTAAAATCATACGCAAATGACTGTGCCCACCCCAAAAATATAAGCGCCTAATGTCGCAGCACAGACCAAAGAACATAAATAATTTAACAATAAAATTTGTCTGCTAAAGTTACCGAATACAAAAAAATTGTCTAAAATTGTCTAGCTGTCAATTTCAACAAAAAGCTTCATATGTAGTCACAAACTTGCAGAAAACACCACCTGGCTCAATATACACCGGTAAACTTTCGTTACTTATAAATCCCCACAACCCCCAAATTCAAACGTCTTCCACTTGTGCGTTTAGATTTAACCTAATGACCTAAAGCATAAACAATTATAGAAAATCCAAAAGCACAATAAAATGAGACGATTCAGATGAAGACTGAAATCAGAAGTCTCCCCCTCTCACCAGTTTTAATGCGTCTCCGTCCAAGTAAAAATAATTATTTTCTATCGTGAACTAAATCAACATGACCAATGATTATCTGCAAATCCATGTAACAAAAAGAGATTAAATCCGCGCTAAACTAAAGTGCAATTACCTACCAGTAACTTAATCACCCCAAAGCAAGTAGTGGCAGCTCAGAACTTCGCAGAGTGGGTGGGTAACTAATAGAATTCAGCCTGCTCTTCAATGTATCGACTATAATTTAATTAAAAAGGCGCCAAAACGAGAAGAAATACATCTAGGTGCCCGTTTTCACCTGACAAACACTTAAGGTAAACAAATTGAAAAATAGAAGTATAACAATGAGTATATTTATTGCAATGGCAACATAAAAAGAGAATAAAAATAAACAGAAAACAAAGTATACTATAATTAATGGTTTATAAGTAAAAAATAATAGTGCTAGTATTAGCAGATCCTTAAATTAAGCAACACCTCCTACACGAAACTACATGAGTTATTAATATTAAAGTTAGTGAATATAATTTGATAAAAAAAACGAAGAAGAATCGAATCAATATAAATTTAATGATTACGCAGTCAAGGCAATTCTTCGTAATTATTTGCCCCGGCAGAGGTTATACAAACGTTAGCTTCAATTGCCCATCTAACGCAGGTTACTGACCGATGTCATCGACATCTAACCAATATGGTTTAGTAATTGTCTTCCAGATCATTGAAATATTCCAAGGTAATACTCCAAATTCTGTCCAGCAAATCTTTCACAACCAACACATTAAAATCGCAATTGATTTACCCACTAATAGCGAGGATGTTCCACGATACTTAAAATGTAAAAATCACTGGACATGGCGTTAACACACGTGCTGTTTCATTCACGTTAGAAGCGGAAAATGATCATCATTAACCCCCAGCGCGTAAATGACTTTTATGAGCGGGCAAAATTCATACAGCACACAAAACCATACCGAGGTTTTTTAAACATAACACTCACAAAAAATCAAAAAAAATTTTATCTAAGAATTTTCAGTTGATAAAATTGAGAAACTAATGCCGTAATACACGATCAAACACTAGTTTGAATTTAGAAAAAATAGCTCCTTCGAGAACGATCATTTTCGGTTAGTAAAATTAAAATTGTGTTGCAGAGCTGCCGTAGTGTAGTGCGTTAAGGACTTGGTTACTACGCCAAGGAACTGAGGCTCAAACCCCGGTAACGTCTAAAATTTATAACATCTTAGTAGTGTCCCTTTGCAAACTTGCAAAGTGTACTTATGTCAAAGTATCTCTCTCACAACTCGGGATTCGAATTTGGCATTAAACTGCGATAACGGTATATATAAACGAAATATCCATATAAGTGTAATACAAATGACTTGGTGCATGATCAAACTTAGTTTCTATTGTGCTAACGCATTTAGAACAAAAATCCAATCGCAATCGTGTTATGTTAAAAACATTTTGGTATAGTTTGTGTGCTGTATGAATTTTATCCCGAAAAGTACCTGTAATTTTTTACGTATGGCAAAATATTAACTTTCACTTCCGTTTTTAACGTTGAGAAAGACAGCACGTGAAACTAACGTTGTGCCCAGGAGATATTATTATTATTATATTAAATTAAGTTCGATTCGTATGTGTTTTCTGTGAAAGTTTCCTTTGGACTGTTTAAATGTACATCTCTTTCGAGTCAACTTGGAACACGTATGAATGAATACAAACACCAATTTTAAGGACTAATTAAGATATACGATTAATCCCAAAAACTAAGCACACCTGCGATTGTATCAGTAAAAAAGTCAGTTGGAAGCTTGGCGCATTCTGTTTAGAGTAATCGTTGGATGAACTATACGCAACATTACTTGTGATATTATTAGATATCCGTTTATTACAATTTCAGCAATTTAGTAGATTGGTTTGGAGAAGCCATTAGCTAATTGCATGTCAGGAAAAAACCGCAAGTAATCTCTTTTTATTATCTGATAACTTGTGTTGGTGTCTAACGTGGTTACGAGCGACTTAGATATATATATTGTCACAATTAATTCATGCCAATTTGCTGTGCTTCTAATTGCGTAATCACTAGATTACCTGTACCTACATGTATGAGATGTTGCCTGCGTTAAATAAATACTGATTGTTAATTTTACAGATATAAACGAGTGCAGATCTCCCTCGTTTTAGCGGTCTTTTAATTATTTTATAATCAGCACATCGAGAATCATCTACAACTCATTCTCCGAAGCCCTG
This sequence comes from Aquatica leii, assembly GCA_035610365.1. NCBI lineage: Eukaryota > Metazoa > Arthropoda > Insecta > Coleoptera > Lampyridae > Aquatica > Aquatica leii. The sequence goes on from CM069438.1 coordinate 17,269,924, forward strand.
AGCTGCTGCTTACACTAAGCTATTTTCGTGCTTCTGAGCTCAGTTGTTATACGACTGTACACAATTTTGTTTGAACAAACGTTTGTATTTAAATTGCAGGAAAATATTCGGTTGGGGAAACTGTGATGCAAAACTGCTGTAGTGTAGTGTGTTAAACGGTTGCTTACTACGCCAACGAAGTGAAGTTCAAATACCGGCAACGTCTAAAATTTATCAAATCTTAGTAAGCTCATCCTTGGCAGGAGTGGTAAACTTGCAAGGTGTCCTTCTCATCTTTCTCACAATTGTAAGTTTGGTTTCAAACTTAATCTGTAGCCCCCATGTATTTTGTAGTAATTTTGTGCCTAAGAAATTAGCAGTTATGCCGCTTTACCTTTTTTTCTACGCACGTGCGTTTCTATATAGTTTAAACAGTTAGCAAAAGTATGAATATGTGCATTGATTCAGAATCAAACATAAGTTACAACTCTTCCAATAAATTAAGTAAAATATCCCGGTGCAATCATCAATTTTTGAGTCTTGGAAAATAACAGCTATGTCGCTGTACACAGTTTTTTATGTATGTGAATTTATATTTGATTTAAACATTAAGTAGAACTATGAATAAATGCTTCAATTCAGAATCAAACATAAGCTCCATTTCTTCCAATTCATTAAATAGAAAATCCTGCCGCCATCCTCAATTTTTGTGTCTTGGAGATTAGCAGTTATGCCGCTGTATACAGTTTTCTATGTACGTGCATTTATATACAGTTAAAACAGTTAGTAGAACTGTGAATAAATGCCTTGACTCAGAATCAAACATAACCTCCAATTCTTCCAATGCATAAAAAAGAAAATCCCGCACAGTTTTACGTGCATTTATATATAAGTTTAAACATTTAATAGAACTCTAATTCTTCCTATGCATTAAATACAAAAATTTCGCCCCCATCCTCAATTGCTGTGTAATGAAGATTAGCAGTTATGCCGCTGTACACAGTTTTCTATATATGTGCATTTATATATAATTCAAACATTAAGTAGAACTGTGAATAAATGCTTTAATTTAGAATCAAACATAAGCTCCAATTCTTTCAATGCAATAAATGGAAAATCCCGCCTCCATTCTCAATTTTTGTGTCTTGGAGAATAGCAGTTATGACGCTATACACAGTTTTCTAGGCACGTGCATTTGTATATAACTTAAACATTTAGTAAAACTGTACATAAAAGCTTTAATTAGGAATCAAACATAAACTCCAATTCTACCGATGCATTAAGAAAAAAATCCCACCGCCATGCTCAATTTTTGTGTTTCGGGGATTAGCTGTTATGCCGCTGTACACAGTTTTCTATGTACGCGCATTTATATACAATTAAAACAGTTAGTAGAACTGTGAATAAATGCCTTGACTCAGAATCAAACATAAGCTCCAATTCTTCCAATGCATAAAATAGAAAATCCCGCCGCCATACCCAATTTTTGTATGTTGGAGAATAGCAGTTATGCCGCAATACACAGTTTTTTATATACGTGCGTTTATATATAACTTCAAACATTTAGTAGAACTATCATTCTTCCGATGCATTAAATAGAAAATTCCGCCGCCATCCTCAATTTTTGTATCTTGGAGAATAGCAGTTATGCCGCTGTACACAGTTTTCTATGTGTGTGCATTTATATATAATTTAAACATTAAGTAGAAATGTGAATAAATACTTTAATTTAGGATCAAACATAAGCTCCAATTTTTCCAATGCAATAAATAAAAAATCCCGCCACCATCCTTAATTTTTGTATCTTGGAAAATAGCAGTTATGCCGCTGTACACAGTTATCTATGTGTGCGCATTTATATATAATTTAAACATTAAGTAGAACTGTGAATAAATGCTTTAATTTAGAATCAAACAAAAGCTCCAATTCTTCCAATGCATAAATAGAAAATCCCGCCGCCATCCTCACCTTTTTTGTCTTAGAGATTAGCAGTTATGCCGCTGTACAGTTTTCTACCTATGTGCATTTATATATAACTTAAACATTTAATAGAATCGTGAATAAATGCTTTGATTCAGAATCAAACACAAGTTGCAATTCTTCTGATGCATTAAAAGGAAAATCCCGCCGCCATCCTCAATTTTTCTGTTTTGGAAATTAGCAGTTATGCCGCTGTACACAGTTTTATATGTACGTGCATTTATATATAAGTTTAAACATTTAATAGAACTCTAATTCTTCCTATGCATTAAATACAAAAATTTCGCCCCCATCCTCAATTTTTGTATCTTGGAGAATAGCAGTTATGCCGCTGTACACAGTTTTCTATGTGTGTGCATTTATATATAATTTAAACATTAAGTAGAAATGTGAATAAATACTTTAATTTAGGATCAAACATAAGCTCCAATTTTTCCAATGCAATAAATAAAAAATCCCGCCACCATCCTTAATTTTTGTATCTTGGAAAATAGCAGTTATGCCGCTGTACACAGTTTTCTATATAGGTGCGTTTATATATAACTTTAAACATTTAGTAGAACTATCATTCTTCCGATGCATTAAATAGAAAATTCCGCCGCCATCCTCAATTTTTGTATCTTGGAGAATAGCAGTTATGCCGCTGTACACAGTTTTCTATGTGTGTGCATTTATATATAATTTAAACATTAAGTAGAAATGTGAATAAATACTTTAATTTAGGATCAAACATAAGCTCCAATTTTTCCAATGCAATAAATAAAAAATCCCGCCACCATCCTTAATTTTTGTATCTTGGAAAATAGCAGTTATGCCGCTGTACACAGTTTTCTATGTGTGTGCATTTATATACAATTTAAACATTAAGTAGAACTGTGAATAAATACTTTAATTTAGGATCAAACATAAGCTCCAATTCTTCCAATGCAATAAATAAAAAATCCCGCCGCCATCCTCAATTTTTGCATCTTGGAGAATAGCAGTTATGCCGCAATACACAGTTTTCTATATAGGTGCGTTTATATATAACTTCAAACATTTAGTAGAACTATCATTCTTCCGATGCATTAAATAGAAAATTCCGCCGCCATCCTCAATTTTTGTATCTTGGAGAATAGCAGTTATGCCGCTGTACACAGTTTTCTATGTGTGTGCATTTATATACAATTTAAACATTAAGTAGAACTGTGAATAAATGTTTTAATTTAGAATCAAACATAAGCTCCAATTCTTCCAATGCAATAAATAGAAAATCCCGCCGCCATCCTCAATTTTTGTATCTTGGAAAATAGCAGTTATGCCGCTGTACACAGTTTTCTATGTGTGTGCATTTATATATAATTTAAACATTAAGTAGAAATGTGAATAAATGCTTTAATTTAGGATCAAACATAAGCTCCAATTCTTCCAATGCAATAAATAAAAAATCCCGCCGCCATCCTCAATTTTTGCATCTTGGAGAATAGCAGTTATGACGCAATACACAGTTTTCTATATAGGTGCATTTGTATATAACTTAAACATTTAGTAAAACTGTACATAAAAGCTTTAATTAGGAATCAAACATAAACTCCAATTCTTCCGATGCATTAAATAGAAAATTCCGCCGCCATCCTCAATTTTTGTATCTTGGAGAATAGCAGTTATGCTGCTGTACACAGTTTTCTATGTACGTGCATTTATATACAGTTAAAACAGTTAGTAGAACTGTGAATAAATGCATTGACTCAGAATCAAACATAAGCTCCAATTCTTCCAATGCATAAAATAGAAAATCCCGCCGCCATACCCAATTTTTGTATGTTGGAGAATAGCAGTTATGCCGCAATACACAGTTTTTTATATACGTGCGTTTATATATAACTTCAAACATTTAGTAGAACTATCATTCTTCCGATGCATTAAATAGAAAATTCCGCCGCCATCCTCAATTTTTGTATCTTGGAGAATAGCAGTTATGCTGCTGTACACAGTTTTCTATGTACGTGCATTTATATACAGTTAAAACAGTTAGTAGAACTGTGAATAAATGCCTTGACTCAGAATCAAACATAAGCTCCAATTCTTCCAATGCATAAAATAGAAAATCCCGCCGCCATCCTCAATTTTTGTATCTTGCAGAATAGCAGTTATGCCGCTGTACACAGTTATCTATGTGTGCGCATTTATATATAATTTAAACATTAAGTAGAACTGTGAATAAATGCTTTAATTTAGAATCAAACAAAAGCTCCAATTCTTCCAATGCATAAATAGAAAATCCCGCCGCCATCCTCAATTTTTCTGTTTTGGAAATTAGCAGTTATGCCGCTGTACACAGTTTTATATGTACGTGCATTTATATATAAGTTTAAACATTTAATAGAACTGTGAATAAATGCTTTAATTTAGAATCAAACATAAGCTCCAATTCTTCCAATGCAATAAATAAAAAATCCCGCCGCCATCCTCAATTTTTGCATCTTGAAGATTAGCAGTTATGCCGCTGTACACAGTTTTCTATATATGTGCATTTATATATAATTCAAACATTTATTAGAACTGTGAATAAATGCTTTGATTCAGAATAACACATAAACTCAAATCCTTCCGATGCATTAAATAGAAAATCCTGCCGCCATCCTCAATTTTTATGATTTGTAGATTAGCAGTTATGCCGCTGTACACAGTTTTCCATGTACGTAGATTTATATATAATTTAAACATTAAGCAGAACTGTGAATAAATGCTTTAATTTAGAATCAAACATAAGCTCCAATTCTTTCAATGCAATAAATGGAAAATCCCGCCTCCATTCTCAATTTTTGTATCTTGGAAAATAGCAGTTATGCCGCTGTACACAGTTTTCTATGTGTGTGCATTTATATACAATTTAAACATTAAGTAGAACTGTGAATAAATGTTTTAATTTAGAATCAAACATAAGCTCCAATTCTTCCAATGCAATAAATAGAAAATCCCGCCGCCATCCTCAATTTTTGTATCTTGGAAAATAGCAGTTATGCCGCTGTACACAGTTTTCTATGTGTGTGCATTTATATATAATTTAAACATTAAGTAGAAATGTGAATAAATGCTTTAATTTAGGATCAAACATAAGCTCCAATTCTTCCAATGCAATAAATAAAAAATCCCGCCGCCATCCTCAATTTTTGCATCTTGGAGAATAGCAGTTATGCCGCAATACACAGTTTTCTATATAGGTGCGTTTATATATAACTTTAAACATTTAGTAGAACTATCATTCTTCCGATGCATTAAATAGAAAATTCCGCCGCCATCCTCAATTTTTGTATCTTGGAAAATAGCAGTTATGCCGCTGTACACAGTTTTCTATGTGTGTGCATTTATATACAATTTAAACATTAAGTAGAACTGTGAATAAATGTTTTAATTTAGAATCAAACATAAGCTCCAATTCTTCCAATGCAATAAATAGAAAATCCCGCCGCCATCCTCAATTTTTGTATCTTGGAAAATAGCAGTTATGCCGCTGTACACAGTTTTCTATGTGTGTGCATTTATATATAATTTAAACATTAAGTAGAAATGTGAATAAATGCTTTAATTTAGGATCAAACATAAGCTCCAATTCTTCCAATGCAATAAATAAAAAATCCCGCCGCCATCCCCAATTTTTGCATCTTGGAGAATAGCAGTTATGCCGCAATACACAGTTTTCTATATAGGTGCGTTTATATATAACTTTAAACATTTAGTAGAACTATCATTCTTCCGATGCATTAAATAGAAAATTCCGCCGCCATCCTCAATTTTTGTATCTTGGAGAATAGCAGTTATGCTGCTGTACACAGTTTTCTATGTACGTGCATTTATATACAGTTAAAACAGTTAGTAGAACTGTGAATAAATGCATTGATTCAGAATCAAACTTAAACTTCAATTCTTCCAATGCATAAAATAGAAAATCCCGCCGCCATCCTCACCTTTTTTGTCTTGGAGATTAGCAGTTGTGCCGCTGTACAAAGTTTTCTATGTATGTGCATTTATATATAATTTAGACATTTAGTACAACTGTAAATAAATGATACAATTCAGAATCAAACATAAGCTTCAACTGCACCGATGCATTTACGATAAAATGAAAAACCCGTCGTCATGCAATTGATCCCGCGTACACGGATTTCGTTTTAGGAGCATCTTTTACGTAAAATTCACGTTACATTTTACTCGCCAAAATCTATTTAGTATTTGATAGAAAGAACAAAAGATTAATTTAGATTAAAGTCTGTTTTTGCCGCAACCCCCATAAACCACAATTTATCCTAAGACAAGTTCAAAAAGTATCACAACTCTTCTTTAAGAAAACGATAATTTGTAATAAAAAGCAGCACCGTAAACATGTCTGCATTAAAAAAGATCCAAGCTACCTTTTCTACAAACAAAACGTCAAGCCATATCATGCGCGCCTATTAAAAGTCACCCGGTAGAACCAACAACCTGCACGGTTAAGTAAATAAATTAACAAACAACTTTTAGATCCTTTTGAACGTAAAATGTCACGCACGAGGATGTATTCAGTTTTTAACAATATCACCAAAATTTAATCTAAGCGTTTATAACGTAGGGGAGGCAAGGGTACGATAATGCGCCTAATATGTTGGGGTAAGAGATTAGAATTTCAACAGAGAATACGAAATTAAATCCGGGAGCTATATGTTTGTTTCTATTCAAGCAAACGACGCAGCTAATTCCGTCATATAAACTACGTGTTTTTTTTTGAATGTCACTCGTGAAAACTCTTGTCGTATAATGACAAACGCGTATAGCTTTCGTTTCCGTTTAAAAAATGCTTAAGTGCTACTCGTGAACGTGGAATAAATGTCATTGGACTCGAATGTGCTCGCAATTAGAAGAGATTTAGTAATTTACTAAAGTTGATGTAATAATCGCTAAAGAAAATTGTTTTCAATTTTCTATGAATAAACCGTATCAAAGAAGCAACGACTAATTGAAAAAAATACATTAAAAACTAAGCTTTTTTACTCTGTGCTTTTAGGTAAAGGTGATTAATAATCAAAAAGACGTGCAATATGGCTTTTAAATATCATCTGCCAAATAAGTTGAGTTATAGGATTAGGGTGTTGCAGCCATGTTCTTTTCAAACCAAAAGTTGGCAGATTCTTTAGAAATTCCAATAATATGGACAATTAAAAAAAGCCACAAAACCCTGAGTTGGTTTTTAGGTACCAAAATCTTGAATAGTCCAAATTTTTTCGAAAAATGTTTTAGTTTGGAACATGTTTCTTAAGCCCAGCGTCTTCTTTTTATACCAGAAAATTCCAAACTTTAATAGAATCTCGGTAATGAGAAAAGTTTATTTATCTTAAAAAACCACATAGAAATAAAGTGAACCTTGGTACTAATCCGATCCATCTCAATTTGTTATTTTAGAATAAGTGTCAGTTTGCGCCAAGTCTAGAAATTTCCACAACCCCAAAATTAGCAGCCTCTTTAGAAACTCCGGTAAAGTAGAAATTTTATGAGACATTTAAAGAAGTCACAAAAATCTAAATTGGTTCTTTGGTACCAAAACCTTGAAAAATCAAATCCAATTCGAAAAATGTTTTAGATAGCGCCACGTTTCTTAAGACCAGTCTTCTTCTTATACTAAAAAATCTCAAAGTTTAAAAAAAATTCAGTAAAGAGAAAAGTTTCTTTATCTTACAAAAATCACAGAGAAACAAAGTGAACTTTAGTACTAATTCGTGTTATGTCAATTTGTTATTTTAGAACAAGTTTCAGTTTGCGCCTTGTTTACAAATTTTCCCAAACCAAAAATTAGCAGACTCTTTAGAAACTCTGAAAATAGAAAATTTTTTGAGACATTTAAAGAAATCACAAAAAACCTAAATTGGTTTTTTAGTACCAGAATCTTAAAAAATCCAAATCTTTTTTAAAAATATTTTAGTTTGCGCCATGTTTCTTAAGTGCAGCGTTTTCTTCTTATACCAAAAAATAAACTTTAAAAAGATCATATTTCTGTACCTTAAAAAAATCATAAAGAATCAAAGTAGACTTTGGTACTAATCCGTCCTATCTCAATTTGTTATTTTAGAAAAGGTCTCAGTTTGCGATATGTTTACAAATTTCCCCAAACCAAAAATTAGCAGACTTTTTAGAAACTCCAATAAAATAAAAAAATTATGAGACATTTAAAAAAGTCAAAAAAACCTAAGTTGATTCAATGGTACCAAAATCTTAAAAAATCCAAATCTTTTCGAAAAATGTTTTAGTTTGCGCCATGTTTCTTAAGTCCAGCGTTTTCTTCTTATACCAAAAAAAAAACTTTAAAAAGATAATATTTCTGTACCTTAAAAAAATCACAAAGAACCAAAGTAGACCTTAGTACTAATCCGTCCTATCTCAGTTTGTTATTTTAGAACAGGTCTCAGTTTGCGATATGTTTACAAATTTCCCCAAACCAAAAATTAGCAGACTTTTTAGAAACTCCAATAAAATAAAAAAATTATGAGACATTTAAAGAAGTCACAAAAATCTAAGTTGATTCTATGGTACCAGAATCTTAAAAAATCCAAATCTTTTCGAAAAATGTTTTAGTTTGCGCCATGTTTGTTAAGTCCAGCGTTTTCTTCTTATACCAAAAAATAAACTTTAAAAAGATCATATTTCTGTACCTTAAAAAAATCACAAAGAATTAAAGTAGACCTTGGTACTAATCCGTGCTATCTCAATTTGTTATTTTAGAACAGGTCTCAGTTTGCGATATGTTTACAAATTTCCCCAAACCAAAAATTAGCAGACTTTTTAGAAACTCCAATAAAATAAAAAAATTATGAGACATTTAAAGAAGTCACAAAAACCTAAGTTGATTCTATGGTACCAGAATCTTAAAAATCCAAATCTTTTCGAAAAATGTTTTAGTTTGCGCCATGTTTCTTAAGTCCAGCGTTTTCTTCTTATACCAAAAAATAAACTTTAAAAGATCATATTTCTGTACCTTAAAAAATCACAAAGAATTAAAGTAGACCTTGGTACTAATCCGTGCTATCTCAATTTGTTATTTTAGAACAGGTCTCAGTTTGCGATATGTTTACAAATTTCCCCAAACCAAAAATTAGCAGACTTTTTAGAAACTCCAATAAAATAAAAAAATTATGAGACATTTAAAGAAGTCACAAAACCTAAGTTGATTCAATGGTACCAAAATCTTAAAAAATCCAAATCTTTTCGAAAAATGTTTTAGTTTGCGCCATGTTTCTTAAGTCCAGCGTTTTCTTCTTATACCAAAAAATAAACTTTAAAAAGATCATATTTCTGTACCTTAAAAAAATCACAAAGAATTAAAGTAGACCTTGGTACTAATCCGTGCTATCTCAATTTGTTATTTTAGAACAGGTCTCAGTTTGCGATATGTTTACAAATTTCCCCAAACCAAAAATTAGCAGACTTTTTAGAAACTCCAATAAAATAAAAAAATTATGAGACATTTAAAGAAGTCACAAAAACCTAAGTTGATTCTATGGTACCAGAATCTTAAAAATCCAAATCTTTTCGAAAAATGTTTTAGTTTGCGCCATGTTTCTTAAGTCCAGCGTTTTCTTCTTATACCAAAAAATAAACTTTAAAAAGATCATATTTCTGTACCTTAAAAAAATCACAAAGAATTAAAGTAGACCTTGGTACTAATCCGTGCTATCTCAATTTGTTATTTTAGAACAGGTCTCAGTTTGCGATATGTTTACAAATTTCCCCAAACCAAAAATTAGCAGACTTTTTAGAAACTCCAATAAAATAAAAAAATTATGAGACATTTAAAGAAGTCACAAAAACCTAAGTTGATTCTATGGTACCAGAATCTTAAAAAATCCAAATCTTTTTGAAAAGTGTTTTAGTTTGCGCCATGTTCCTTAAGTGCAGCGTTTTCTTCTTATACCAAAAAAAAAACTTTAAAAAGATAATATTTCTGTACCTTAAAAAAATCACAAAGAACCAAAGTAGACCTTAGTACTAATCCGTGCTATCTCAATTTGTTATTTTAGAACAGGTCTCAGTTTGCGATATGTTTACAAATTTCCCCAAACCAAAAATTAGCAGACTCTTTAGAAACTCCAATAAAATAAAAAAAATATGAGACATTTAAAGAAGTCAAAAAAACCTAAGTTGATTCTATGGTACCAGAATCTTAACAAATCCAAATCTTTTTGAAAAATGTTTTAGTTTGCGACATGTTTCTTAAGTACAGCGTTTTCTTCTTATATCAAAATTAAGAAACTTTAAAAAGATCATATTTCTGTACCTTAAAAAAATCACAAAGAATCAAAGTAGACCTTGGTACTAATCCGTCCTATCTCAATTTATTATTTTAGAACAGGTCTTAGTTTGCGATATGTTTACAAATTTCCCCAAACCAAAAATAAGCAGACTTTTTAGAAACTCCAATAAAATAAAAAAATTATGAGACATTTAAAGAAGTCACAAAAACCTAAGTTGATTCTATGGTACCAGAATCTTAAAAATCCAAATCTTTTCGAAAAATGTTTTAGTTTGCGCCATGTTTCTTAAGTCCAGCGTTTTCTTCTTATACCAAAAAATAAACTTTAAAAAGATCATATTTCTGTACCTTAAAAAAATCACAAAGAATTAAAGTAGACCTTGGTACTAATCCGTGCTATCTCAATTTGTTATTTTAGAACAGGTCTCAGTTTGCGATATGTTTACAAATTTCCCCAAACCAAAAATTAGCAGACTTTTTAGAAACTCCAATAAAATAAAAAATTATGAGACATTTAAAGAAGTCACAAAAACCTAAGTTGATTCTATGGTACCAGAATCTTAAAAATCCAAATCTTTTCGAAAAATGTTTTAGTTTGCGCCATGTTTCTTAAGTCCAGCGTTTTCTTCTTATACCAAAAATAAACTTTAAAAAGATCATATTTCTGTACCTTAAAAATCACAAAGAATTAAAGTAGACCTTGGTACTAATCCGTGCTATCTCAATTTGTTATTTTAGAACAGGTCTCAGTTTGCGATATGTTTACAAATTTCCCAAACCAAAAATTAGCAGACTTTTTAGAAACTCCAATAAAATAAAAAAATTATGAGACATTTAAAGAAGTCACAAAAACCTAAGTTGATTCTATGGTACCAGAATCTTAAAAATCCAAATCTTTTCGAAAAATGTTTCAGTTTGCGACATGTTTCTTAAGTACAGCGTTTTCTTCTTATATCAAAATTAAGAAACTTTAAAAAGATCATATTTCTGTACCTTAAAAAAATCACAAAGAATCAAAGTAGACCTTGGTACTAATCCGTCCTATCTCAATTTGTTATTTTAGAACAGGTCTTAGTTTGCGATATGTTTACAAATTTCCCCAAACCAAAAATTAGCAGACTTTTTAGAAACTCCAATAAAATAAAAAAATTATGAGACATTTAAAGAAGTCACAAAAATCTAAGTTGATTCTATGGTACCAGAATCTTAAAAAATCCAAATCTTTTCGAAAAATGTTTTAGTTTGCGCCATGTTTGTTAAGTCCAGCGTTTTCTTCTTATACCAAAAAATAAACTTTAAAAAGATCATATTTCTGTACCTTAAAAAAATCACAAAGAATCAAAGTAGACCTTGGTACTAATCCGTCCTATCTCAGTTTGTTATTTTAGAACAGGTCTCAGTTTGCAATATGTTTACAAATTTTCCCAAACCAAAAATTAGCAGACTCTTTAGAAACTCCAATAAAATAAAAAAAATATGAGACATTTAAAGAAGTCAAAAAAACCTAAGTTGATTCTATGGTACCAGAATCTTAAAAAATCCAAATCTTTTTGAAAAGTGTTTTAGTTTGCGCCATGTTCCTTAAGTGCAGCGTTTTCTTCTTATACCAAAAAAAAAACTTTAAAAAGATAATATTTCTGTGGCTTAAAAAAAATCACAAAAAATCAAAGAAGACCTTGGTACTAATCCCTCCTATCTCAATTTGTTATTTTAGAACAGGTCTTAGTTTGCGATATGTTTACAAATTTCCCCAAACCAAAAATTAGCAGACTCTTTAGAAACTCCAATAAAATAAAAAAATTATGAGACATTTAAGGAAGTCACAAAAATCTAAGTTGATTCTATGGTACCAGAATCTTAAAAATCCAAATCTTTTCGAAAAATGTTTTAGTTTGCGCCATGTTTGTTAAGTCCAGCGTTTTCTTCTTATACCAAAAAATAAACTTTAAAAAGATCATATTTCTGTACCTTAAAAAAATCACAAAGAACCAAAGTAGACCTTAGTACTAATCCGTCCTATCTCAGTTTGTTATTTTAGAACAGGTCTCAGTTTGCGATATGTTTACAAATTTCCCCAAACCAAAAATTAGCAGACTCTTTAGAAACTCCAATAAAATAAAAAAAATATGAGACATTTAAAGAAGTCAAAAAAACCTAAGTTGATTCTATGGTACCAGAATCTTAAAAAATCCAAATCTTTTTGAAAAGTGTTTTAGTTTGCGCCATGTTCCTTAAGTGCAGCGTTTTCTTCTTATACCAAAAAAAAACTTTAAAAAGATAATATTTCTGTGGCTTAAAAAAAATCACAAAAAATCAAAGAAGACCTTGGTACTAATCCCTCCTATCTCAATTTGTTATTTAGAACAGGTCTCAGTTTGCGCTATGTTAGAAATTTCCCCAAACCAAAAATTAGCAGACTCTTTAGAAACTCCAATAAAATAAAAAAAATATGAGACATTTAAAGAAGTCAAAAAAACCTAAGTTGATTCTATGGTACCAGAATCTTAACAAATCCAAATCTTTTTGAAAAATGTTTTAGTTTGCGACATGTTTCTTAAGTACAGCGTTTTCTTCTTATACCAAAAAATAACAAACCTTAAAAAGATCATATTTCTGTACCTTAAAAAAATCACAAAGAACCAAAGTAGACCTTGGTACTAATCCATCCTATCTCAATTTGTTATTTTAGAACAGGTCTCAGTTTGCGCTATGTTTACAAATTTCCCCAAACCAAAAATTAGCAAACTCTCTAGAAACTGCAATAAAATAAAAAAAAATATGAGACATTTAAAGAAGTCACAAAAACGTAAGTTAGTTCTTTGGTACCAAAATCTTGAAGAATTCAAATGTTTTCAAAAAAAATTTTAGTTTGCGCCATGTTTCTTAAGCCCAGCGTCTTCTTATACCAGAAAATTACAAACTTTAAAAAAATCTCGGAAACAAGAAAAATTTCTTAATCTTTAAAAAATCACAGAGAAACAAACTGGACTTTGGTACTAATCCCTCCTATCTCGATTTGTTATTTTAGAACAAGTTTCAGTTTGCGCCATGTTTACAAATTTCCTTAAACCAAAAATTAGCAGACTCTTTAAAAACTAAAGTAAGATAGAAAATGTATGAGAGATTTAAAGAAATCACAAAAACCTAAGTTGGTTCTATTGTACCAAAATCTTGAAAAATTCAAATCTTTTCGAAAAATGTGTTAGTGTGCGCCATGTTTACAAACTTCCCCAAACCAAAACTTAGCGGACTCTTTAGAAAAGAAAATTTATGAGACGTTTAAAGAAGTCACAAAAACTTAAGTTAGTGCTTTGGTACCAAGTTCTTAAAAATCCCAATATTTTTAAAAAGTCTTACTTTTCGCTATAGTTCCAAATTTAAACTATTAAAAAAGTCACGAAAAACTAAGTTGACTCTTTAGTACTAAAACCCAAATCTTTTCAGAAAATGTCTTACCTTGCGATATACTTACAAATTTTCAAAAAATTGGTAGACTTAAGAAATTCTCGTAAAATAAATAAATGATAGAACTTTTGAAACAATCACAAATCCTAAGTTGATTTCTTGGTACCAAATTCTTGAAATCCCAAATCTTTTCAAATATATCTTAGTTTGTGTCATAGTTTCAAAAATTGGCAGACTTTACAAATTCCCTCAAAACGAATCAATTATAAATTTTTTTAAGAAGTCACAAACACCTAAGTTGAGTCTTTGGTACCAAATTCTTGAAAACCCAAATTTAAAAAAAAATTGCGCCATAGTTCCAAATTTCCTTAAACCAAAAATTGGTAGAATCATTAGAAATTCCAGTAAAATAAATAACATATGGAACTTTTAAAAAAGTCACAACTCCGAAGTTGACTTTTTGGTACCAAATTCTTGAAATCCCAAATATTTTCAAAAAATGTTTTAGTTTATGCCATGGTTCCAAAATTTCTCTAACCTAAAATTGGCAGGATCTTGAGAAATACCAGAAAAATTGAAAATTTGCAGGACACAGAAAAACTACAAAAGCCTAAGTTGGTTCTTTGGCACAAAATTCTTAAAAACTCAATCCTTTTCGAAAAATGTTTTGGTTTGTGCCATGCTTCTTTACCACACCGTCTATTTATAGAAGAAAATTAAATATTAAAAAAATCTTGTTAAGGCGAACAAATTGATTATCTAAAAAAAGATCACAGAGTCAAACTGGTACCTCGGTACTAATTGATTCTATCTCAACATGTCATTTTAGAACAGATCTTACTTTACGCCGTGGTTCCAAATTTTCTCAGACCAAAAATTGACAGGCTCTTTAGAAAACCCGAAAAAATATAAAATTTGCCAAACACTTAGGAAAGCCACAAAAAGCCTAACTTGGCTCCTTGGCACAAAAATCTTGAAAGCTCAATATTTATTTTGAAAAATATTTTGGCGCCTATTTAAACCAATAAATGAAATCTTTAAAAAATCACAAAAAGCCTAAGTTGGTTCTTTGGCACCAAATTCTTGAAAACTCAATATCTCTTTAAAAAAATGTTTTGGTTTGCGTCATGTTCCTTAAGCACAGCGTCTATTTATACCAGAAAATTAAATCTTAAAAAAAATATTGTTAGAACGAATAAATTGATTATCTTCAAAAAAGATCACAGTCAAGCTGGTACCTCGGTACTAACTAGTTCAATCTCAATATGTTGTTTTAGAGCAGGTCTTAGTTTACGCTATGGTTCCAAATTTTCTTAAACCAAAAATCGGCAGGCTTTATAAGAATCCTTGAAAAATAGAAAATTTGTGGAACGCTTAGAAAAACCACAAAAAGCCTAAGTTGGTTCCTTAGCACCAAATTCTTGAAAACTCAATATTCATTTTGAAAAATATTTTTGTTTAGGCTACGATCCTTAACCACGGCGTCTATTTAGAACAGAAAATTAAATCTTAAAAATTATCTTCAAAGAAGATCACATAGTCAAGCTGGTACCTCGGTACTAAGTTGACATATATCGGTATGTTATTTCAAGATAGTTTGCAGATTTTTGGCAAAAATTTTCAGATTTTTTAAACACCCCGAAAAAATAGAAAATTGGCAAAACACTTAGAAAACCATAAAAAGCCTAAGTTGGTTCTTTGGTAACAAATCCTTGAAAACTCAATATGTTTTTCAAAAAATGTTTTGGTTTGCGCCATGTTCCTTAAGCACAGCGTCTATTTATACCAGAAAACTAAATATTAACAAAACCTCGTTGAAACGATCAAATGGATTATCTTCGAAAAAGATCACAGAGTTAAGCTGGTACCTCGGTACTAATTCGACATGTCTCGGTATGTTATTTCAAGATGGTTTTAAATTTTCTCAAACCAAAAATTGGCAGGCTCTTTAGAAACCCAAGAAAAATAGAAAATTGACGGAACACTTAGAAAAACCACAAAAAGCCTAAGTTGGTTCTTTGGGACCAAACTCTTAAAATTCTCTTCTCTTCCTTAATCACAGCATCTATTTATACCAGAAAACTAAATCTTAACAAAACCCCGTTGAAACGATCGAATTGATTATCTAAAAAAAAATCACAGTCAAGGTGGTACCTCGGTACTAATTCGTCCTATCCCGATATGTCATTTTAGAACAAGTCTTACTTTACGCCATTGTTCCAAATTTTCTCCAGCCGTAAATTGAGAAGCTCTTTAGAAACCTCGGAAAAATAAAAAAAATGTACACTAAAAAAAACCACAAAAAACCTAAGTTGATTCTTCAGCACCAAGTTCTTAAAAGCTCAATATTTTTTTCAAAAAATGTTTTGCTTAGCGCCATGTTTCTTAACCACAGCGTTCATTCATACCAAAAAATTGAATCTTTAAAAAAAAATCTCGTTACGAACAGATTGATTATCTGCAAAAGAGATCACATAGTAAAGCTGGTACCTCGGTACTAATTCGTCCTTGCTCAATAAATTGTTTTAGAACAGGTGTTAGTTTACGTCATGGTTCTAAATTTTCTCAAACCAAAAATTGGCAAGCTCTTTAGAAACCTCGGAAAAATAGAAAATTTACGCTAAGAAAAACCACAAAAAGCCTAAGTTGGTTCTTCGGCACCAAATTCTTGAAAATTCAATATTTTTTTCAAAAAATGTTTTGGTTTGCGCCATGTTTCTTAACCAGGCCGTTTATTTGTACCAGAAAAGTGAATCTCTAAAAAAATCTGGTTATACGAACAGATTGATTATCTTAAAAAAATCACAGTCAAGTTGGTACCTCAGTACTAATTCGTCCTTGCTCAATAAATTGTTTTAGAACAGGTCTTAGTTTACGCCATGGCTCTAAATTTTCTAAAACCAAAAATTAGCAAGCTCTTTAAAAACCTCGGAAAAATACAAAAATTACACTAAGAAAAACCAGAAAAAGCCTAAGTTGGTTCTTCGACACCAAATTCTTAAAAACTCAATATCTTTTCCAAACAATGTTTTGGTTTGCGCCATGTTTTTTAACCACAGCGTTTATTTATACCAGAAAATTGTATCTCTTAAAAATCTGAATAAGACGAACAGATTGATTATCTTTAAAAAAATCACAGAGTCAAGTTGGTACCTCAGTACTAATTCGTCCTTGCTCAATAAATTGTTTTAGAACAGGTCTTAGTTTACGCCATGGTTCTAAATTTTCTCAAACCAAAAATTGGCAAGCTCTTTAGAAACCTTGGAGAAATAGAAAATTTACACTAACAAAAACCACAAAAAGCCTAAGTTGGTTCTTCGACACCAAATTCTTGAAAACTCAAAATCTTTTTTAAAAAATGTTTTGGTTTGCGCCATGTTTTTTAACCACAGCGTTTATTTATACCACAAAATTAAATCTTTAAAAAAATCTGGTTAAG
Organism: Aquatica leii; assembly: GCA_035610365.1. Taxonomy (NCBI): domain Eukaryota; kingdom Metazoa; phylum Arthropoda; class Insecta; order Coleoptera; family Lampyridae; genus Aquatica; species Aquatica leii. The sequence continues at coordinate 17,286,984 of CM069438.1, forward strand.
ATCAACAGATTGATTATCTTAAAAAAAATTAGAGTCAAGTTGGTACCTCAGTACTAATTTGTCCTTGCTCAATAAATTGTTTTAGAACAGGTCTTAGTTTACGCCATGGCTCTAAATTTTCTCAAACCAATAATTGGCAAGCTCTTTAAAAACCTCGGAAAAATAAAAAAAATACAGAAAAAGCTTGAGTTAGTTCTTCGGCACCAAATTCTTAAAAACTCAATATCTTTTCCAAGAAATGTTTTGGTTTGCCCCATGTTTCTTAACTACAGTGTTTATTTATACCAGAAAATTGTATCACTAAAAAATCTGGATAAGACGAACAGATTGATTATCTTTAAAAAAAACACAGAGTCAAGTTGGTACCTCAGTAGTAATTCGTCCTTGCTCAATAAATTGTTTTAGAACAGGTCTTAGTTTACGCCATGGTTCTAAATTTTCTCAAACCAAAAATTGGCAAGCTCTTTAGAAACCTCGGAAAAGTAGAAAATTTACACTAACAGAAACCATAAAAAGCCTAAGTTGGTTCTTCGGCACCAAATTCTTGAAAACTCAAAATCTTTTTCAAAAAATGTTTTTGTTTGCGCCATGTTTCCTAACCACAGCGTTTATTTATACCATAAAATTGAATCTTTAAAAAAATCTGGTTAAGGCGAACAGTTTGATTATCTTAAAAAATCATAGAGTCAAGTTGGTACCTCGGTACTAATTCGTCTTATCTCAACAAATTGTATTAGAACAAGTTTTAGTTTACGCCATGATTTTAAATTTTCTTAAATCAAAAATTGGCTGCACCTTTAAAAACTCCAACAAAATAAAAACTTTAAGGGACACCTAGAAAAATATCAAAAACCTAAGTTGGCTCTTTGGTGCCGAACTCTTCAAAACAATATCTTTTTTAAAAGACATCTCAACTTACGCCATGTATCTTAACCGTGGCGTCGTTTACATATCCGAAAATAGCAGATTGAAAAAATGTCGTAGAACATTAAAGAATTCACAACTGCAAAGCTAGCTTATTTGTGCTGAATTCGGCAGACTTCTTATCTTTTTGAAGAATCTCTTAGTTTTTTAATCGTAGCATCGTCTTACTCCAGAAAATTTCAAAACTTTCAAAAAAGTCCTGGTAATGGCATCATAAAAAAAAACAAGCAAAAAGTCAAGCTAGCATACCTTAATATTAAATTTGTTTTAGCACGTTTTTTTTGGTAAAAGTTTTAGTTTATGCCATGTTTTGTAATAGCAATATTTTCTTCACGCCAAAAACTGACAGTTTACAAAAATTTCTGTGATTTGTGGCTTTAAAAAGACTCAAGGTAATGATTTTAGTTTTTTTAATCAAAGATTAAAAAAATATTACAGAAAACTCAGGTATTCAACCTAGCGCATCGTGGTAGCAATATCGTCCTAACTCGTTATCTTTTTTGGAAATAGTTTTGGTCTGTTGCCTTTTTCGTACTAGACAGTGGCAGATTCTCATAACACTCAATGTGTAAAATTTGTAAACACCTTAAAAAGACTCGCAAGTGCCAATCAAGATTTTTGGTACTGAAGCCGTATACGCTCGTTGTGCTTTTCGTAAAATCAAAATTTGTGACATTACAAAAGATACGTTGGCGCGAATTTTAAATGGTTAATGTCGGTATAACTAAACACATCACTTCACGAAGAATCTCAGTAATTTACAATATAAAATAAATATCACATTACCTTGAGCTTACGCCTAGCATTGAATTTTTTGAGACAGTCCACAGTTTCTTGCCTGTGCACAACTGACGCCACGCGTTCCCGTTGCTGCAAAGAAAAAGAGAAACAAAATCAGTACATCGCATTACGAAACCATCCACAAAATACGCACGCAAATCCATGGATGTTTAAGTGCCTCCGCAGCCGTGATGCGCTTGCTTGGATTAACAGTTAACATTTGGTTGATTAAATTCTTGGCTTCCGGCGTGACGGTGTCCCATTCCGGACTCGGATACTAAAACAAACGATAATCTCCTACGAGCAAACGCAACGTGCACAAAACTTACGTCATAAGCTCCAGCTTTGATTTGTGCATACAACCTGTGCTGATCTTCGTCCCAAAACGGAGGATACCCAACTAAAAGAATATATAAAATTACCCCACACGCCCAGATATCTACTGGTTTTCCATAAGGTTCTTTTTTCAGTACTTCCGGCGATAAGTAACCGGGCGTACCGGCAAAACCAAACCATGCTTGTTGTTCTCCCTGTACTTCTATGGCTAAACCAAAATCTGCTAATTTTACAGCCGCGCCTTTTGCCTTACTTGCTAATAGAAGATTTTCTGGCTGCAAATTTACGTTTAGTTTAGTCGCACAAACGTGGACGAGAATACTAGCCTTCAAATCCCTATGTACAACACCATTTTGATGACAATGATTTACAGACTCTAATATCTGTTGTATGCAGTGAGATGCGTCTGCTTCTGAATAAAATTCTCTGGCTACAATGTCTTCAAATAACTCACCTCCCGTGACCCTACAAAAAACGGAATCATTCTTCGAGGATTATTGTGAGAAAAAGTACTTACAAATCAAATACTAAATAATGAAAATTTTCTTCTTGTATACTGTCGTGCAGTCTCACTGAAATATAAATTTAAGTTAGTATTATCACCTAAAGTTCGATAGTTTTAATAAGCAAGCCGTATGGTGAAAGCAGTCAAGCCAGCATTCAATAACGTGTTCAAATTTTATAGAGAAGACTGCTACTATCGATATATAGAAACAAATCTAACAAAAAAAGTTTCACCAAGATGGTGTTACACTACTAAAATTGAACCGTTTAACGGGATTTCAAAGCTTTTTAGGCAGACTATTTTTTTATTATATTTAAAGTAACTATTGAAACTTGCGGTTGTAAAAGCAGCATTAGTGCGAACATTTTTAGGTCTCGCTTGGGCGCCTCTTTGTTAGTGCAACCGTTAACTTAAGACCTACGAGTGAGATCCCAGGTTATATTTCAAGTTAGCTTAGCGTAATATTATTTTTATAATAGTCGACCAACTGTGCCCACTACTATTTCTTTCGTTATTATAATTGGCGCCCAACGGCTTGCCGAGATACCGACAACAAACAGTTCCGCTACCACTCGCAGCCCATAACATTAAAAACCGTCTCTTTAAAACCGCGTCGCCTTCTAGCCACGATCTGAATCCGGAAAAAATTAATGGCACCTAGCAACAATAATACTGAAAGAACCAGTAGACAAAGTTTTGACCAACCTCTGACAACTACTGCTGACGCGCAATAACTAACACTAAAAATTACCGACTTACAGTAAAGACCCCCATGCGAGATTTCACAATATTAATCTCCACGCCCAAAAAACACTTAAAACTGAACCTGACGATAAAAAACAGCGTTTAAACATAGCCCAACAAATGTTGAGAGGACGGTAAAAAATCTATTTAAAGTTTTAAGTAATTTAAAAACCCTGGTCACATTACTTAAAGCACGATTTTTTGGAAATGTTAAACTCGGGTGTGCTACCACATTTTGTATATCAAAACTCACATTCTTGTTTAAACTTTTTCAAGCTGCAACGGCTATCGAAACGGCGCTAAAAAGTTTAACCCCACCAAAGAAAAATAAACCAAAAAACGCAGCATCAAAGACCAAAAAATCACACACTTGACAAAACGGCTTACCAGTTCGTGTAACGCCGTTTGAGTTGAAAAACGCACTGTCCACTTGCCAGAAACGTATTGCACAAGAAGTGTTCCTATTCTTTCCGCGATATTTTTTATTCCCATGTTAGAAAGGATCACATTAAACTCCTACGCCTCGCATTGAAAAAATTAAAGCAGCACAACATACGAATGTCTCCACAAAAATGCAAGTTTGGAGTCATCATGTATCTGGAACATACAGTAACTGTCATTAGAAACCGCTCTCACCCAGAGAAAAAAAAACTACGACGTTCTTTAAAGTTGAGAAAAAACGTTCCAAACTTAGCACAATGTGCTGCCAACCAAATAAAAATTCGTCACGCCGATCGTTAAAAACAAATTTCGTCAAACGAAAGAAACCATCAATACCAAACCCAGACTTTGCCAAACCTTTTTGTTCTCAAAACTGATAGAAGCGGGGTCGAAAGCACTACAGTCCTTTACCAAAAAGATCGTAACCTCTCGCTAAGTGATCACTAACGGTAGCATATCAACAAGTAAAACTATATAGTGATGATCACCTGCAACCCCCATCGGGCGCATCCCTAGAAGACGGATAGGAGAGGACTCACAGAGGTAACAGAAAGTGACTTTTGAGCCTCTCCTAGACAGGAAGTTTATCTTCTCACGGACCGACAAGGCAGCACTATAATGTCGGCAGAACGCTGTTCTTGTGGCGGCGCGTATCCGACAGACCGTTAAATCAAGGTTTATGCGTTGGTACCAATGGGGGATCTCAAAATCCAAAATAAACAACCCCGTAACAAACCCAAATCCAACTGTGCCAACTGAACTGAAGAATGCGTCACTGACGGGAAGTTCAGTTAAAGCTAGTGAGTTCAGCCACCGGTTGTGTCGAAGTAAGGAATCGCGGGAGCTATATCGATGCCGTCAAAACGCTGTCCTGATGACGGCGCTTACCTGATATACCGTTGGAGCAAGGCTCGGGACTTTTCGGTGCCAGTAAGAGATCACAAGATCCCAAAAAAAACAAGCCCGTAACAAACCCAAATCCAAGGTGGCATACGGATCGAAGAATACGTGGGTGACAAGTAGCGGAAAGAAGAGACACGAGACAAAAAAGTAGAAAGACGCAGAAGTAGTAGCTATAGCTTGAGCATTATAAACGAGTGTGAAGCAAAGATTAGGAAAGGAGCCGGTCATATTGTCAGGAGACGTAAACTCCAAACATGTCACTTGGGGATCGACCTTTATGAATTGGAGGTTTGAAATCGTCAAGGAATTGACAGAGTATCTCGAACTTGTCATGATAAACCGAGGACGTACACCAACTTTTGTATAGGGTAATCGACGTTACTCTGGTGAGTAAAAGATAGATAAATAAGGTGAGTGAATGGGAAATTGTGCAAGAAGAAACGTTAAGTACTCGCACGTACTTATGTTGAGTATAAAATAAGGGTACAAAAAATGACGGTAAATATATGAATGAAAGTAGCACGAGATAAATAAAGAATGAAGAAGTTCTAAATAACTGGAAAAAAGGCTGGAAGTATTAAAATGGGATAAAAAAAGAGGTGGGTACAGAATACGAATGGGAGTAAGCATGAGAATAAGAAAAAAGAAAAGTACAAAACCAAAAAAACAAAACTAAAAAAGGAAAAAAGAAAAAGTAGCGAACAGACTTGAACGAGCCTATTAACAGACCTTGAGAAGGATGCATGGGAGATGAAGATAGTGGAAAAAAGTAAAAGCCAGTAGAAAGATTGCATCTGGCAAGAGAATTAATTTCAAAGCACGGTAAGATCAAGTGAAGAAAAGTGCCGGATCAATGTGGTAAAGACGCATGAAAAGTGCGTCAGAAAATGTTTTGGAAACGGTTTCTTTCCGAGAGACTAAAAGACCGGGAGTTTGGCGCTGGTCTTAAAACTCACTAAACTTAACGGAGGAGCCGGAGGATACTGACCGCTTTGCCTCATTCCGGTTTTAGGAATATTGTTAAAAATAATAGAAGGACAAAGAAGGAATGGATGGAAACGGGGAATAAATTAAACCAAAACCGATTCGGTTTTGGGAAAGGCAAATCCACCCTGAACACAATTGAGGAGGTGTGGGAGTTTAAAAATTGTAGATAAGGTAAGAGAGATAGGGTGCTAAAACAAAAAATGCTGCATCCTGGTGCTGCTTGACGTTTAGAGCGCGTTCAACAGCCTACCATGATCGGGCATCGTCAGGGCCATAAAACACTAAGGTTCACCGGAGTAGTTACAAATATAGTAAAAGATTACCTCAGAGAGATGGCTGTATGTCGAGGCAGGTAAAAAATTAAACTGGCGGCATGAGCCTCGCAGGAGTCGATCTTAGGATCGTTTCTGTGGAACCTCTACTACGACGGTAATCGAGACTAAAACCGCAGATCTGGTAAAAACGAGTGCAAAAGAAGGAATTGATAGGTTGGAAACCTGGTTGGAAGATCACAGTCTGTGTCTGGCCACGGATAAAACCGAAGTGGTAACCCTGGTCGGACACAGCCGAATGAAAAAAATTTCTATAAGAATAGAGGGTTTAGATATCAAAACTTAGAAGGTTTTGAGGTACTTGGACGTGTGAATCGGAGAGAACGGTAGAAAGACTGAGCACGTAAACCGGAAAAATCCATAAAGAGTTTGGTTCGACTCATGCCCAGCCTGAGAGAACCAAGCTTTGATCGTAGAAGAATATATGTAGATGTGGATGGCCAAGAGCTAGCAGATACAAACGGGCTAATTAACAGAGTGGATTAGTGAGTTAAATAGAGAGCGACAAGATTAAACTACTATGTGGTCAATTTCTGACGGGTCACAAGAGTTTTGGTTCCTATTTCACAAGGATAGAAAAGAGCAAAAGAGAGAGATGCTACGCAAGAGTGGATAATGCGAAACACGTTCTGGAGTACCCAAGATGGGAGGTTATTTTGAATAAGATAGAAATGGAATTGGGAAAGATATGTTTGGGAAGTTATCCGGTAAGAAAGGGAAACGAAAAATATCGGTCGAGACATTTCGGAAATTAAGAAAAAAAGTAAAAGAATAACATGAAAGATGAAAACAGGGTAAAAGTCGAATAAAAAAAGCCACGGAAAAGAATCTGGAGCTAGACAAACAGTCTTTGATTATCAAAGGTGGGTTTTATACAGTGTTAGAAAACCATAACGTAACCGATAGAAACCGAAGAAACCATCATATTCGCGTACAACGACCGGACACCCGGGCATCGCAAACTGGCAACAAACGAGCTCCAATGAATCACCAAGTTGAAGAAAAAGTGCTAACGGTTAGCCATCCAATATCTGTGTTATGTTCAAAATGCTTTAGTATAAAGTTTGTCCCCAGTATAAAATTTATTCTCGGTACGCCCACTTTTCGTTGTTTGAGTAAGAACAAAATGTCAACACCATCTAATCTTCCGGTAAAGTTTGAAGAAGAAGAAGAAAAAAAGAAAAAGAAGAAGTATTTCACGCACCTTCATGTGAATATAAAATAACATTTTGTTGCGATCTGGGTAAAAGTTTTTATTTGCGCTAAGAATTTATTTCTTGTGTTTGTGGTTTAATTTAATTCTTCCGTAATTGTCTGTAGCCGGTTTCCATACCCCCACACGTTTTTTTGTCTGTAGAGATAATAAACAGATGTTGTAATTGGAAAATGTTCCATGACGACGTCACGTCGCTGTAGCTAAGACTATTTACACCTTCAAAGGGTTGGATGCAATGTTTATTTTTAGTGATCGTATGAATAAAAGGGGTCTACTTTGTGATAACGCCTTATGCACGTTTTTGTTAGATTTCAATTGAGTTTTAGAAAATGTTGGTGCTGTACCACTAGCTAGTTGCATACTGTGAGGAAAACTAATTGTAAATATTATACTTTCTAACGTAATTCTTAGTATTTTGGAGGTCAATCGATTGTAGGAACGACTGTACGTACATGTTACGTTGTTAACACAATTAATTATAAAATTGTTTTGTTGTGTCACATATTACGATGGACTTTGATTCTCTAAATCAACAATTTTCGTAATTTTAATTTACGAATGTATAGTCAATACTTTTCTGACGTAAAAGTTACGCCGACCACGTCACTTTGCTGTAAGATGTGTTGTCCAGTTGAAGGCGTAGTTTATATTTTGTCTGTGATACCGACCTACGTGCTAGCGTTTGATTCTAACGTAAACTGCTGTGTGTAATAAAATAAATATACTCTGTGTTACCACTTCTGTCTTGTCATTTGTTAGATTTAAACTATGTCTCCCACCCTAGTTTTCATCATTTTGGCGCCTCTTTACATTCATTTTATAATTTACGAAGCTTACGACTCAATCGCCGGAACACCTGAATTAATCGTCGCTCTTTTAGTTACAAGAGAAACCACGCAACAACCGCGTACATTGCCGAGCAAAGACGCTCAACAACGAAACCAAGTTACGCTACAGTGTTAGAAAACCGTAACATAACAGGTAGAAACCCAAAAAACAGTCATATTCGCGTAGAACGACAACCCAACGTCCGGACAGTCGGGTATCGAACACTAGCGACACTAACAATACATTTCCGCACAAGGAAACTCAACCACGAAACCAAGCATCGCCCAAAACAACGCGTATCCAACAAAAAGTAATAAACATGCTGATCACAAAAAACAATCTGGAGTTGCACAAGCAGTCTTTGATTAAAGACGGCAGGTTTCATACAGTGTCAGAAAACCGTAACATAGCCAATAAGAACCCCAAAAAAACGATCATATTTGCGTACAACGACAACCCGAGCATCGAATATTGATGACACTAACAAATTCCAACAAATCACCAAGTTGAAGAAAAAGTGTTTGCCGCTAGCCTCCTCTCAAAACCAAAAAAACAAAAAGCAAAGTACCCTGGTGGAACTGAGCAAATTCAAATCAAAGAAAACACATAATTGGAAAGAGTACCGTAAGGCTCTTACCAAGTTTAATGTGACACTTCGTAAATCAAAGAGAAGTTCTTGGAGGACCTTTTGTGAGAACCTTGATGAAGCACCTGTCGCAAACAGAGTGCAAAAGGCTCCATCAAGAGGCAACCAAGGTAACATAGGTGCACTCAAACGTGAAGATGGCATCTTAACGTCAACCTTTCAGGAAACGGTAGAGGTTTTGATTAAAAAATATTTTCCAACTCTGCTCAAACGGGAGCGTCCCCTTGTCAATAAAATTACATCGCCTGAAAGGATTAAGTGGGTCATAGAAACCTTCAAACCTTTCAAGGCTCCTGGTCCCGATGGAGTATTTCCGGCACACATTCAACGAAAACAGGACATCTTGTTAGAGACATTGATCAAAATATTCAAATCCAGGTTATTATATGGCCATGTTCCTCAAGCATGGAGGAAAGTAAAGTTCATATTCCTACATAAAAGAGGTGTAAAACCCCTAGATGTTCCCAAGTCATATCGTCCAATAAGTCTCTCATCGTTTAAGCTCAAAACAATGGAGAAGCTGGTGGACCAATATATTAGAATGGAGATTTTAACAGTCAAACCTCTTCATAAATACCAATTTTCCAATCAGAAAGACAAATCAACGATATCAGCTTTACACCAAATTGTCATGAGTCAAAGGAAATACCCCTATCAGTCTTTATGTACATAGAGAGCGCCTTTTACAACGCCGCCTATGGTTCAATGACACAGTCCCTCAGAAAGAGAAAGATAAACGACTATCATACAATGGATAAACAACATGCTGATGAGTAGACAGGTAATCACCAGCATTGGTAGTGCCACCCATGAGGTAGGCACTACAAGAAGCTGCCCACAGAGGGGAATCATATCCCCACTGCTGTGGTCGTTCATAGTGGATAAACTACTAAACGACCTGAGTAGAGAGGGGTATAACGTTTTAGGCTATGCTGACGACATAACTATAACAGTGAGGGGCAAGCATGACTCCATCGTAGGGTAGAGAATACAAAATGCCATCAACCTAACACGTAACTGGTGCTTCAAAGAGGGCATGAACATAAACCCAAATAAAACCGCCATCGTTCCTTTTACTAAATGAAGGAATTTAAATATCCCCAGCATTCAGTTAAATGGAACTTCCATTTCCCTCTCCAAGGAGGTTAAATACCTAGAGGTGACACTAGACCAAAAATTAACGTAGAAAAGTCACCTGCTCAAAACGACCAACAAGGCTATAAAAACTTTATGGTCTTGCCGCCAAATGGTTATCAAAACGTGGGGTTTGAACCCCAGCATAACCAATTGGATCTACAAACAGAACGTTAGACCTGTAGTTTCCTACGCATCTGCAGTTTGGTGGAGAAAAATAGACCAAAGTACCGCGCTGGTAAAGGTGCAAAGGCTAGCATGTCTGACCACCATAGGCGCCATGAAATCAACACACACCGCTGCAATGAAGATCCTTCTCAGGTTGGGTCCCCTACCAGTGCCAATTAAGAAAGAAGCTATAAAACAGGCCCACAAACTACATGAGGTACACCATTTTAAAGAAAGCAATCTGGAAATTCTCAAAGTCACTCCTCTGTTGGACATGGCCGCAGTGAGCGATCAAATGAACTCAAAAATGATCTTTGATCACAAATACAAAGTCAGGTTCCACACTAGGAAAGACTGGGTAAGAGGCACGGACTGCGTGCCAAGGTCTTCCCAAAAATATTTCACAGATGGATCCAAATAGAAAACAATGGTGTGCGAGCATTAGTGGTGGGACCTAGGTTTAAAAGACACGTATCCCTAGGTGCTGAAGCTACTATTTTCTAAGCAGAAGTACACGCCATCCAGATCGTGGCGGAACATCTGATTACCAAAAACCGATGCAACAGCCAAGCGGCATTAAAAGCACTGCAAAGAAACAGCGTAAGATCATGCATGCTTCACGAGTGCCATCAATCCCTAAACCAGCTGGCGGACAAGAATAATAAGAACTTGTTTGGGTACCAGGGCATGAGAGAATAAAAGGCAATGTGGAAGCAGATCAGCAAGCAAAATTAGGTGCAGTAAAACCCTTTATAGAGCCATCTCCCATGTATGGCTTTAGCCAAAGAGACTATCAAGAGGTTATCACCAACTGGGCCAACAAAGAAATCAACAGAACTTAGAACAAAATGCCGGGTCTAAAACATTCATAAAAGTTCCTTAGTTCTAACAAAAAAAGAGGAAAAGAAGTTATAAAGTTCAGAAAAAGAGAATTAAAACTTCTCTGTGGTATACTAACAGGACACATCCACTGCAGATACCACTTGAGTAAAATGGGATTGGTGAGTAATGACACATGCAGATACTGTGGTGAAGAGGTAGAGCGTATACACCACATCATCATGAGGTGCCCAGCTTTGTGCCTAAAGAGACAAAAACATGTAGATTTCATCTTCATCTCGGAAGAAGAACTACTAAACCTTCCCACCAGGGGGCTGATGGAATTCGTCGTAGACATAGATCTCTCGTGAGTGCAACTAGACGGAGGGGGGGAGGCACAAAAAATCTAATCTGGTCGCAGTGCACTAGGTTTTCATAACACACACCCTACTTCTAATAATAATAAATACACAAACAGTATTTGATTAAAGACGGTGAGTTTCATACAGTTTTAGAAAACCGTAATGTAACCGGTAAAAATCCAAAGTCCGAGTCATATTTGACCCTGGCATCAAAAAATTAACCACACTAACAAACTGCTACGGATCAAAAATTGCCGTGTCAAAAACGCTCACCAACAAATCCCAAAACAATGCGCGTTCGGAAAAAAAATATTAAAACATGGCGTATCATGGAGAACAATCTGAGAGCTAACATTAGAATGTCTTCCGGGTTTGGACCGTGTCATAGTTGCAACCGGAGCTGCCAACGTTTCGCCCACTTTCGTAAGGGGCTTCATCAGGGCGTGAGATAAATCGCAAAACTCAAACAAGCAATCGAAATCTAACTAAGAACTTCTCAAAAGTTAGGTTATCCACTTGTAAAACAAGCCATAACCTAAACTATGAAAAGGTAAGAAAGAAAACGATAACCTGAAAAAGCAAACGAAAATCTAACAAAGAATCACTACCGAGTTAGGTAATCAACTTGTGAACCATGCCAGATTCTAAACTCCGTAGAAGTGACTTAAGAAGAAATGGTCTCCGTATTTAAAGGAAAAGGATCGTCACGGATGATTAAGCTCGACCCTGATTGGGTTACGGTTGCTAGGGCATTTCAGAACATGATCGTTGTATAAGGAAAAGGTATACTTCCAAGTCTGCGGTCGCTGAACATCATTTTACTACAGGTCACAAGATAGATTTTGATAATGTTTCGTTGATTGCCAAATCTCCATTCTTTTTCAACAGGAAATTCCGAGAAAGCATAGAAATCATCAAACACCCCAATAACTTCAATCGCGATCATGGTTTTGAACTATCCCCTCTTTGGTTCCCGGTTATTAGTCATTTATCAAAAACACGCCCCCTACCAACCGTAACCCAATCAGGCTCGAGCTTAATCATCCGTGACGATCCTTTTCCTTTAAATACGGAGACCATTTCTTCTTAAGTCACTTCTACGGAGTTTAGAATCTGGCTTGGTTCAAGTTGATTACCTAACTCGGTAGTGATTCTTTGTTAGATTTTCGTTTGCTTTTTCAGGTTATCGTTTTCTTTCTTACCTTTTCATAGTTTAGGTTATGGCTTGTTTTACAAGTGGATAACCTAACTTTTGAGAAGTTCTTAGTTAGATTTCGATTGCTTGTTTGAGTTTTGCGATTTATCTCACGCCCTGATGAAGCCCCTTACGAAAGTGGGCGAAACGTTGGCAGCTCCGGTTGCAACTATGACACGGTCCAAACCCGGAAGACATTCTAATGTTAGTATAGATTCCGGCCGTGGAAGCCTTCGCTATTACATTAACAATCTCTACGGGGAGAATATTTCTTCTAAAACCTCCGTATTTTCCAAACTTCGCCACAAACTCGTCAAACTTTTGTGCAATTTAACCTTTCTTAGTCGCTGTCGTGACCACAACATCATTCCTACATTCCTCAAAATTAAGTTCCACATTCAGACACGTTCTTCTAAAAACATCCTACACCGTGCTAGTCTAGCGTTGATACGCGAACGGATTAAGCAAACTAGGCGAGAGTTAGACACCATTTCGAAACAACTTTTTTTATCTTCATCTTGAGTTGGCCAACACTCTATCCCCGGATGATTGGAAATTCTTTGACAACATTACTTACCAGCAGTCTGATACCACTCTACGACTAACCACTGAAGGTCATCTCAAAAAGTTTCAATTATTGGAATCCAAGAATCGTAAAGTTTCTTCTACTACTAACTCAGTAAAGACGGTTGTCAATTTATCTAGTTTGGTTCTCACTTCAGAACAGGAATCGGTGCTCTCTAAGGGTTTGAATTTTGCGGTTGCTCCCAAACGTATTCCTAAAGAAGATATTCTATGTGCTGTTGAGTCTTCTATAAGACATCTTCCTCGCCACATCTCAGATCCCATTCGTATTAACACTGGCAAAATCCTTGAATCATCTAAAATTCCTAAATCCAACATTTCTAAGTCGGAAGAGTCAGCTCTAAAAAGTCTTCGTAAGAACCCTGATATTATTGTTCTTCCAGCCGACAAAGGCAACGCCACTGTAGTTTTGAATCAAATTGATTATGTTACGAAAATCAATTCTATTTTGTCTGAGGAAACTTACGCTCTTCTAACCCATAACCCCACTTCGAGGATTGAACGCGAGGTTAGCCAAATCATCAAATCTTCCAATCTACCTCCTGAAACTAAACGTCGACTTACCCCATCAGATTCTAAACCACCTCGTCTATACGGACTTCCCAAAATTCACAAACAAGGTATTCCTTTTCGACCTATCGTTAGTACCATCCAATCTCCTACTTACAAGCTAGCCAAGTTCTTGTCCAACATTCTTTGCGAGTTTACAGGTAAAACCTCTTCTCACATCCTCAACTCTCAGCATTTTATTCAACGTCTAGAAACTATAAAACTTGAACCCCAAGATCTTCTCGTGAGCTTTGATGTTACTTCACTTTTTACTAAAGTTCCTATTAAGGATTCGCTTATTATCATCAAACAGATTCTGTCTCAACATGGCAAGGACTTGAGTTTGGTTCCTCTTATTGAAAAGTGTCTATCCTCTACTTACTTCCAATTTGATAATAAGTTTTACGAACAAGTTTCTGGTGCTGCTATAGGTTCTCCTCTATCACCTGTTGTAGCTAACATTTTTATGGAATCCTTTGAAACGGTTGCTTTGGAATCATCAATATTAAAACCTAAAGTGTGGTTTAGATTTGTTGACGACACGTTTATTGTTTGGTCTCATGGTCATCTTGAATTGTCTAAGTTTCTTGATCATCTTAACAATCAACACTCAGATATCAAATTTACTATGGAGATCGAAAGTAACGGTTCTCTTCCATTTCTTGACGTTCTTGTGACTCGTAAGCCCAACGGACTTTTAGGCCATTCTGTTTATCGCAAACCCACCCATACGGACAGATACCTTCATGCTTCGTCTCATCATCATCCTGCACAGAAACGTTCTGTTATTGAATCTTTGGTCCATCGTGCCTTTTCTATTTGTCAACCTGAGAATCTAGACTCAGAACTCCGTCATCTCACTAGAACCTTAGTGAACAATGGTTATGTAAAGCGAGATATTCATAGAGTTATTAATCGTCGTTTACATCCACGTACTCGATTACCTAAGGACATTTCTACTCCCGAATCCAACCCGAAATTGGCCTTTTACCCTACATTCACAAGGTTACAGATCAAATAGGGAAACTCCTTCGTAAGAATGGTATTAAACCCATATTCAACTCGACAGGCAAAATCTCTCAGATTCTTCCTTCTCCCAAAGACAAATTTCCTACACTTTCATCTCAAGGTGTATACCAAATTCCCTGTTCTTGTGGTTTAGTCTACATTGGTGAAACCGGTCGTTCCGTCATTACTCGCATTTCAGAACATGATCGTTGTATAAGGAAAAGGTATACTTCCAAGTCTGCGGTCGCTGAACATCATTTTACTACAGGTCACAAGATAGATTTTGATAATGTTTCGTTGATTGCCAAATCTCCATTCTTTTTCAACAGGAAATTCCGAGAAAGCATAGAAATCATCAAACACCCCAATAACTTCAATCGCGATCATGGTTTTGAACTATCCCGTCTTTGGTTCCCGGTTATTAGTCATTTATCAAAAACACGCCCCCTAGCAACCGTAACCCAATCAGGGTCGAGCTTAATCATCCGTGACGATCCTTTTCCTTTAAATACGGAGACCATTTCTTCTTAAGTCACTTCTACGGAGTTTAGAATCTGGCTTGGTTCACAAGTTGATTACCTAACTCGGTAGTGATTCTTTGTTAGATTTTCGTTTGCTTTTTCAGGTTATCGTTTTCTTTCTTACCTTTTCATAGTTTAGGTTATGGCTTGTTTTACAAGTGGATAACCTAACTTTTGAGAAGTTCTTAGTTAGATTTCGATTGCTTGTTTGAGTTTTGCGATTTATCTCACGCCCTGATGAAGCCCCTTACGAAAGTGGGCGAAACGTTGGCAGCTCCGGTTGCAACTATGACACGGTCCAAACCCGGAAGACATTCTAATGTTAGTATAGATTCCGGCCGTGGAAGCCTTCGCTATTACAATCTGAGAGCTACACCAAGAATTTCTAGTCGAAGACGACACGTTTTATACAGTGTTAATAGACGGTAACGTAACCAGTAGAAGCAACCAGATACCCAAAAAACGGAAAAACGACTAGATCTATCCAACATCAATATTTTTAATCAAACATAAAAACGGACGCACAAACTGCCTATAAAAAAAGACCAATCCAAGCAAAGTCACGATGCGACTAAAACAAGAGACACTACCAGGAAAAGTAGCACCGATAAACCTCAGAAACCCAAACGTTCCCACACTCTCTCTTAAGTACTTGTGCAAAAACGTCCATAGTTTTCTTTTCCCCTCGTAATTTTGATTCATCGATAGTCACCTAGCAATTTTACCACACAAAGATTCATAGATTGAAACTCTTGAAGCAAATTTATACGGACAATGTTACAATTACCTAATCGATCCCTGTCAATACCCCAATTCTCCTATCGAAGTTCAAGAAAAAGCAGTAGCATATGTTTCGTAATACGTATCAATCTTATTCTATGTTTTTTATTTGTATTTGTGACAAAAACTTAGAATTCTTGTTTCAGCTTAACGTGATCTCCAAACTCATCGACTGGATCTAGCCGAAGAAATTTCGCAGTAAGTTTTTACACAAATATATTTATTTTTTTGGTTTTTTTTCGTGGTATTAACTAAATTAAATTTAACTCTACATTATAGATATGCTACTGTTCTTTGTAGACGTTTCGTTGAAATGTTGGTGCGGCGTGTTGCATATGTAACTTACCTAATATCACATTATACATCGGATTGTGATAACCATTGTTTATTGGCGTTAATCAGCACAGAATTTTTCTTCTGCATTGTTGGCTGATCTCGTGTACTCGTGTGGATCTTTTTAGTTGTGGGTTTTAAATCACTGTCTTGCATTGATTGTTTAGGTGGCGTTTTAACAAATATGGCGCCATTATAAATGTAATTTTTTAGTTACATCTACCAGTTTCTTACGCTGATATAGTCCACATCATCAGAGAGCCGTAAATAATGATCGAGGTACGTCAATTACCGCTTCTGAAGTTGACCAGATAAGAATGGAATAAATTCACTCCTCAACATGTTTGCGGTTTAAACCGAAATAGTCTGAACCATTTTTAAACTACAAAAAGTATGCCAAGATTCACGCCTAAGATCTCGGAACAACACCACCAATTGGTATAAATAATATAGTATCCTTGATGGTCTTAGCGTCACGGTTGAAACACCGTGTAATTCACAGTGGCTTTACTGGGTGTTTGTTTCATTTGTACAGTAACCGGGGTGAAACACGCACGGTCAAATACCACCACGGTGGATACACTTTAGCGTGCAATCACCGTAGAATAACCAGGATCCAAGCCACAATTACACGGTGTAGAAATAGAACAAAGACACGGTGTAAACCGTGGTTTCACGACCGCGAGTTATAGAAATTTTACATAATCTCTAATATATAAAAAAAGTCATAAAATGTCATATAATCTGACTCATTAATCTGGTAACCTTTGAAATACGGTTTCGTGTCCTATTTAACCCCGGTGGATTAGAAAAAAAATATTTAATCCCCTCGGATTAAAACCGACACTTTAGTCCCCGAAAGTAAAGTTAGAAAAATAACTTGTAAATTCGTTCGAGCCTGTCGCGTTCAACCCGACTTTGCTACAGAAAATTAGAATTTCATTGAAACTTAGAACCTCCCGATTCAATTAATACTCGGACTTGGTTAATTTAAATCGAAATCAATTCGAGTTGCAATCGATGCAAGGTAAACTTCGTGTTGAATTTAGTTTCTAATCGTACTGTCTCTATCAACGAATCGATTCGACATTAGGTAATTAACGATGACGTCGCCTAAATAACGAATTAAATAAATTACAGAAAATGGAAAACCGATGTAACAAAGAAATAATAAAACAACAACGAGTCGGGCGAGATTAAAAGTACGTAATCCACAAAAAAATGAATTTTAATCAAACGCCCACGACACCAAAAGCAATAACAAACCTCAAGAGACGGCACATATCAACTCCATAGTAAAAAGCAACAACTGGAAGAAAGTCTTTAAGTAACACCCATTGATTTTTGTTTCCAGATACAACCAAGGTTATTTAATCGATTATCGATAATTTAAAGACAAAAAGAATTAACTTTAATGAGGCCGCGTCCTTAACAATTCCCTCATTTAAAGCAATTTTTCAAATTATTCTCTAATTAAGACATATTCAAATGACAAACAAATGTATGCAATTAAAGCAATCGATAAAGGGCAACCATGTCATATCCATTATACAAGAAAACCGTCGATAACTAATAAAAGTTCGACCAGTGAAATATTTATTGGATTGATTGGAAAAGCTGGAAAAACTAAAAGCAATTTTCTTATCCTGGTCGGTTTATTTCGTCGCGACATTTGGTAAAAACAACGTTTAATGTTTATTTAAACCAAAAAAAATGTTTGTGTTAAATAATTTGCTCTCCAGATGCGCAACATAATTGAAATGGCAAAATCTTTATTAGATTCCGCAAGTTTGTTAAAAGCAAATGCTTAACGAGAAGTACAAACATAAAGACATAAAATCGATTGTTAAATGTAATATTAAGACGCCGTTTTCGACATTGTCTGAAGCACAAAGGAATTTGTTTAATTTATTAAAGTTTACATGAGCCGTTCTTGAGAAATAATTACTTTATTAATTAATGCGATTGAAGCGAACGGTATAGACCTATTTAATGTGCACTAAAAATTCTTCAATAGATTGAGCGCTTTGTGAATTGCGGAATTCGTTTCCTGTTCAACGCTTTCGATTCCCGATTTTACGAGGAGAAAATTAAGTTGCGATTAAGAAACAATCAACTTACTCGGTCGGTTATGTAAAGAGGAACATTATACGTTTATTCGTCGCATTTGTCTTTAAATCTTACGTAACAGCTTAATTGAAAATGGCACTTCAAACAATAGAAATACAAAAAATAAGCCTCCTAAGATTAGATTGAGTTTTATGTCGATGTAAAAAAAACAATATTTTAATAGCAATAAAACGTCGTCAGAAATTAGAACGTGAAGTTTTAGTTCCAAATGCAATAAGTAAAAATTTAAACTGTAACAGCCCGTGCCTAAGTATTATTTTTCTTATTCTTACCCACGACCGATCACGACCAATATAAGTACAACAAATAATTTAATTTGCAAACTAAGAGAAAACTTTAACACACTTTTTAAAATTAAACTGACCAAAACGACAAATATTAATATCGTAAAAACATTAATCGTACGTAAATGCTCAAAAATTGGCAATAATCGATTCTTGCCATGACACAAAAAAACTGCCATCACATATTTTTAAATCTTAAATTCTTTTCACACATGGTCTAAGTTCTAGTTCTAAATGCAATAAGTAAAAATTAAAACTTTAACAGTCCGTGCCAAGTATTATACTTTTTAGTGTTACCCACGACCGATCACGACTAATGTAAGTACGAAAAGAAATTTAATTTGTAAACTATGTAGAAATTTTAACACAATTTGTTAAATTAAACTGACAAAAGCTACAAATACAAATATCATAAAAACATGAATAGTACGTAAGAGCTCAAAAATTTGCAATAATCGACTTTTGCCATGACACAAAAAAAACAGCTGCCATCACATATTTTTAAATCTTAAAATCGTTTCACACGTAGCCTTAGTTTTATTTCCAAATCCAATAAGTAAAAATTTAAACTGTAACAGTCCACGTCCAATTATTATTTTTCTTATTCTTACCCACGACCGATCACGACCAAAGTAAGTACAACAAGAAATTTAATTTGCAAACTAAGTAGAGATTTTTACAAACTTTTTAAAATAAAGCAGACAAAAGCGACAAAAAAATATCGTAAAAACATTAATAGTATGCAAAGGCTCAAAAATTGGCAATAAGCGATTCTTGTCATGACACAAAAAAACAATTGCCATCCCATATGTTTAAATTTTACATTCTTTTTACACATTGTCTAAGTTTTAAACATAAATGCAATAGGTAAAGTTTTCCACTGCAACAGTCCTTGCCCAAGAATTATTTTTCTTATTCTTACCCACGACCGATCACGACTAATGTAAGTACAACAAGAAATTTAATTAGCATACTCAGTAGAATTTTTAAAACACTTTTTAAAATTAAACTGACAAAAGCGCAAATATAAATATAGTAAAAACATTAATAGTACGTAAAAGCTCAAAAAATGGCAATAATCAATCCTTGCCATGAGACAAAAAACAAAACAACTGCAATCAGATATTTTTAAACCTTAAATTATTTTTAGACGTTGTCTAAGATTTAGTTCTAAATGCAATAGGTAAAAATTTAAACTGTAACAGCCCGTGTCAAGTATTATTTTTCTTGTTATTACCCACGACCGATCATAGCCAATGTGAGAACGGTAAAAAAATTAATTTGCAAACTAAGTAGAAATTTTAACACCTTTTTAAAATGTTCAAAAATTGGCAATAATCGATTCTTGCCATGACACAAAAAAACAACTGCCATCACCTATTTTTAAATGTTAAATTCGTTTCACATATTGTCTAAGTTTTAATTCAAAATGAGATAGGTGAAATCTTAAATTGTAACAGTCTGTGTCTAAGTATTATTTTTCTTATTCTTACCCAGAACCGATCACGGCCTATGTAAGTACAACAAGAAATTTAATTTGCAAACTAAGTAGAATTTTTAACACACTTTTTAAAAACTAACCTGACAAAAACGACAAATATAAATATTGTAAAAACATTAATAGTACGTAAACGCTCAAAAATTTGCAATAATCGACTTTTGCCATGACACAAAAAAAAACAGCTGCCATCACATATTTTTAAATCTTAAAATCGTTTCACACGTAGCCTTAGTTTTATTTCCAAATGCAATAAGTAAAAATTTAAACTGTAACAGCCCGTGCCTAAGTATTATTTTTCTTATTCTTACCCACGACCGATCACGACCAAAGTAAGTACAACAAGAAATTTAATTTGCAAACTAAATAGAGATTTTTACAAACTTTTTAAAATAAAGCAGACAAAAGCGACAAAAAAATATCGTAAAAACATTAATAGTATGCAAACGCTCAAAAATTGGCAATAAGCGATTCTTGTCATGACACAAAAAAACAATTGCCATCCCATATGTTTAAATTTTACATTCTTTTTACACATTGTCTAAGTTTTAAACATAAATGCAATAGGTAAAGATTTCCACTGCAACAGTCCTTGCCCAAGAATTATTTTTCTTATTCTTACCCACGACCGATCACGACTAATGTAAGTCCAACAAGAAATTTAATTAGCATACTCAGTAGAATTTTTAAAACACTTTTTAAAATTAAACTGACAAAAGCACAAATATAAATATAGTAAAAACATTAATAGTACGTAAAAGCTCAAAAAATGGCAATAATCAATCCTTGCCATGAGACAAAAAACAAAACAACTGCAATCAGATATTTTTAAACCTTAAATTATTTTTAGACGTTGTCTAAGATTTAGTTCTAAATGCAATAGGTAAAAATTTAAACTGTAACAGCCCGTGTCAAGTATTATTTTTCTTGTTATTACCCACGACCGATCATAGCCAATGTGAGAACGGTAAAAAAATTAATTTGCAAACTAAGTAGAAATTTTAACACCTTTTTAAAATGTTCAAAAATTGGCAATAATCGATTCTTGCCATGACACAAAAAAACAACTGCCATCACCTATTTTTAAATGTTAAATTCGTTTCACATATTGTCTAAGTTTTAATTCAAAATGAGATAGGTGAAATCTTAAATTGTAACAGTCTGTGTCTAAGTATTATTTTTCTTATTCTTACCCAGAACCGATCACGGCCTATGTAAGTACAACAAGAAATTTAATTTGCACACTAAGTAGAATTTTTAACACACTTTTTAAAAACTAACCTGACAAAAACGACAAATATAAATATTGTAAAAACATTAATAGTACGTAAACGCTCAAAAATTGGCAATAACGGATTCTTGCCATAACACAAAAAACAACTGCCATCACATATCTTTAAATCTTAGAAACTTTACACAAGTAGCTTAAGTTCTAGTTCCAAATGCAATAAGTAAAAATTTAAACTGTAACAGTCCGTGTCCAAGTATTATTTGTTCTTATTCTTACTCACGACCGATCACGGCCAATGTAAGTACAGCAAGAAATTTAATTTGCAAACTAAGTAAAATTTTTAACACACTTTTTAAAATTAAGCTGACAAAAACTACAAATAGAAATATCGTAAAAACATTATGAGTACGTAAACGCTCAAAAATTAGAAATAATAGATTCTTGCCATGATACAAAAAAAACTGCCATCACATATTTTAAAATCTTAAATTCTTTTTACACATTGTCTAAGTTCTAATTCCAAATGCAGTAAGTAAATATTTTAACTTTAACAGTCCGTGTCCATAGTATTATTCTTTTTAGTCTTACCCACGACCGATCACGACCAGTGTAAGTACGACAAGAAATTGGCAATAATCACTGCCATCACATACCTTTAAATCTTAGAAACTTCTCACACTTAGCTTAAGTTTTAGTTTCAAATGCATTAAATAAAAATTTAAACTATAACAGCCTGTGCCCAAGTATTATTTTTCTTATTCTTACCCACGACCGATCACGACCAATGTAAGCACGACAAAAAAATGTAATTTGCAAACTATGAAGAAACTTTAAGACACTTTTTAAAATTAAACTGGCCAAAGCGACAAATACAAATATCGTAAAAACATTAATAGTAAGTAAACGCTCGAAATCGGCAATAATCGACTCTTGATATGACACAAAAACAACTACTGCTATCACATGTTTTTAAATCTTAAGTTGTTTTGACACATTGTCTAAGCGTTAATTCTAAATGCAATAAGTAAAAATTTCGACTGTAACAATCCGTGTCCAAGAATTATTTTTCTTATTCTTACCCACGACCGATCACGGCCAATGTAAGCAAAACAAAAAATTTAATTTGCAAACTAAGTTTAAATTTTACCACACTTTTTAAAATTAAATTGGCAAAACCTACAAATATAAATATCGTGAAAATATTAATAGTATGTAAACGCTCAAAAATTGGCAATAATCGATTCTTACCATAACAAAAAAACAACTATTATCACATATCTTTTAATCTTAGAAACTTTTCACGCGTAGCTTAAGTTTTAGTTCCATATGCAATAGGTAAAAATTTAAACTGTAACAGTCCATGTCCAAGTATTATTTTTCTTATTCTTAACCACGACCGATCACGACCAATGTAAGCACGACAAAAAAATTTAATTTGCAAACTATGAAGAAACTTTAAGACACTTTTTAAAATTAAACTGGCCAAAGCAACAAATATAAACATCGTAAAAACATTAATAGTAAGTAAACGCTCAAAATTGGCAATAATCGACTCTTGG
The DNA here is from genome assembly GCA_035610365.1 of Aquatica leii. Lineage (NCBI taxonomy): Eukaryota > Metazoa > Arthropoda > Insecta > Coleoptera > Lampyridae > Aquatica > Aquatica leii. The sequence goes on from CM069438.1 coordinate 17,309,782, forward strand.
CATGACACAAAAACAACTACTGCTATCACATGTTTTTAAATCTTAAATTGTTTTCACACATTGTCTAAGCGTTAATTCTAAATGCAATAAGTAAAAATTTAAACTGTAACAGCCCGTGCTTAAGTATTATTTTTCTTATTCTTACCCACGACCGATCACGGTCAATGTAAGCAAAATTTATTTTGCAAACTAAGTTTAAATTTTACCACACTTTTTAAAATTAAATTGACAAAAGCTACAAATATAAATATCGTGAAAATATTAATAGTATGTAAACGCTCAAAAATTGGCAATAATCGATTCTTGCCATAACACAAAAAAACAACTGTCATCACATATCTTTAAATCTTAGAAATTTTTCACACTTCGCTTAACTTTTAGTTTAAAATGCATTAAACAAACATTTAAACTGTAACAGCCTGTGCCCAAGCATTACTTTTCTTATTCTTACCTACGACCGATCACGGCCAATGTAAGCAAGACAAAAAAAATTAGTTTGCAAACAAAGTTAAAATTTTACCACACTTTTTAAAATTAAACTGACAAAAGCGACAAATATAAATATATTAAAAACATTAATAAAACGTAAACGCTAAAAAATTGGCAATCATCGATTCTTACGATGACACAAACTACAACTGCCATCACATATTTATAAATCTTACATTCATTTTACACATTGTCTAAGTTCTAGTCCCAAATGCAATAAGTAAAAATTTTAACTTTAACAGTCCGTGTCTATAGTATAACTCTTTTTAGTCTTACCCACGACCAATCACGTCCAATGTAAGTACAAGAAATTTATATTTGTAAACTAAGAAGAAATTGTAACACACTTTTTAAAATTAAACTGACAAAAGCGAGAAATATAAACATCGTAAAAACATTAATAGTACGTAAACGCTCAAAAATTGGCAATAATCGATTCTTGCCATGACAAAAAAAAGCAACTGCCATCACAGATCTTTAAACCTCAAAATCTTTTTACACGTAGCTTAAGTTTTAGTTCCAAATGCAATAAGTAAAAATTTAAACTGTAGCAGTCTGTGCCTAAGCATTATTTTTCTTATTCTTAACCACGACCGATCACGGCAATGTAGGTACGGCAAGAAATTTAATTTGCAAACTAAGTAGAAATTTTAACACACTTTGTCTAAGCTTTAGTTCTAAATACAATAGGTAAAAATTTCCACTTAATAGTCCGTGTTCAAGAATTATTTTTCTTATTCTTACTCACGACCGATCACCACTAATGTAAGTATGACAAGGAATTTAATTTGCAAACTAAAAAGTTTAATATACTTTTTATAATTAAACTGACAAAAACCACAAATATAAACATCATATAATAGTTAATAGCACGTAAACGCTCAAAAATTGGCAATAATCGATTCTTACCATGAGACAAAAGCAAAACAACTGTAATCAAATCTGTTCACACATTGTCTAAGCTTTAGTTCTAAATGCAATTGCTAAAAATGTATACTGTAACAGTCTGTGTCCAAGTATCATTTTATCATTTTTCTTATTCTAATCCACGACCGATCACGGCCAATGTAAGTACGCCAAGAAATTTAATTTGCAAACTAAGTAGAAATTTTAACACACTTTGTCTAAGCTTTAGTTCTAAATACAATAGGTAAAAATTTCCACTTAATAGTCCGTGTCCAAGAATTATTTTTCTTATTCTTACTCACGACCGATCACCACTAATGTAAGTATGACAAGGAATTTAATTTGCAAACTAAAAAGTTTAATATACTTTTTATAATTAAACTGACAAAAGCAACAAATATAAATATCGTGAGAACATTAACCGTACGTAAACGCTCAAAAATTGGCAATAATTGATTGTTGCCATCACGCAAGAAAACATAACTGCCATCACATATTTTTAAATCTTAAATTATTTTCACACGTTGTCTAATCTTTACTTCTAAATGCAATAAGTAAAAATTTAAACTGTAACAGCCCGTGTCCAAGTATTATTTTTTTTATTCTTACCCAGGACCGATCACGACAAATGCAAGTACGACAAGAATTTAATTTGCAAACTAAGTAGAAATTTTTACATACTTTTTAAAATGATACTGAATGAAGCGACAAATATCATAAAAACTAGGTAGTAAGCAAACGCTAAAAAATTGACAATCTACGATTCTTGCCATAACACAAAAGAAACAAGTATCGTCACCACCTTCCCAGATTAAATACTTTTCAAATAGTCTAATTAAAAAACGTAGCCGCAACATCCGGTGTTGAAGCATTATTTTTCTTGTTTTTAACTATCGATCACGACAAATATAAGTTAGACAAGAAATTCCATCGATTCTTGCCGTAACACAAAAAAACCACTGCCGTCACAATTTTCCAAGATTAAATGTTCTTCACACAGTCTCAGTTTTAATGTAAAAAAAAGTGAACTTAGTAGCTGTAGCAGCTAGAGTTCAAGTATTAATTTTGTTATTTTTACCCACGACCGATCACGACAAATGTAAGTACGGCAAGAGATTTAATTTACAAACAAAAGTAAAAACTTTAACATACTTTTTAAAATGAAACTGAATGTAGCGACAAATACGAATATAATAAAAACTAGGTAGTAAATAAACGCTAAAAAATTGACAATCTACGATTCTTGCCATAGGTTCAACAAGAAATTTACTATCAAAACTTGATACAAATTGTTACACATTTCTCAAAATATGACTGATTGAATCAGTGTATACAAATACTGTAAAGACAAAAGTAGTAAGTCGCAGCTTAAAAATCAGCAAACTGCAATTCTTGCAATCGTGCCATTATAACTTTCGAGCTTAAATGTGCTTTAGACAAGATCTAAGTTTTAGTTCATGCTACAATTAGTAACAATCATAATAGTAAGACCTAATAACCATCTATGGTTATTTTTATTTGTACCTACAACCAATCTCGACAAAAGTGAGTTCGAGCAGATAATGAACTGTAACTTATGTTTACACACAACTTAAAGCGATACTGCCTACATCCTACGTGAATCTTCTCCACTCATAACGTTATGCCACTCGTAGTTTTTACAGTAAGAATAAAGATTTTGTCAAATGCAGTAATTATTTTTCATGTTTACTGCACAGTTACAACACTGATTTATTTTGTAAAAAAATTAGAGCAACGTAATCTCATAAGTTAAAGTAGAATGATATTTGTCACGTAAACACCGTTTTGTTTAAACTAAATATCCTACATAAAAAAAAATTATAACACTAATTCGTAGTGGCTCTATTCTGTTCAAACAAAATTATAAAAACATAGTATTCAGGTTTTTTTCTTTTACTTCAGTTTAAATATTGATGTTAGATTTCATACTACTGGAACCGATAAGCCTAAAATTACTTTTCGGTTAACATAAAAGAACGGCAAATTGCGTACTTCTCAATTCAATATTCAACGAGCGTCTGCAACTCTAGGAAAATTCCCAAAAGTCATAACGAAAATCCATTATTTTCTTTCGGAGTCGATTTTTTTAAGTTGAAAGAAAAAAATATATATTTGATGCAGTCGCGTTTTTATTACCGGTATTACAGCGTAACTTTATTATTAGTTACACGGCTTGAAAGTTTCTTATTAAATTTAGACAAGAAAAAGTTCGTAACTTTTTTTTTCAATTTGAACAAGACGGAGCCCTTCTGCATAAAGGCGTATATATTTGAAAAAATGTCGATACGATAAGTAAAAATACAATCGGTGGGCTCAAAAATCAAACAAGATGGTGTTCCTACACATCTAAACATCTGATTGAGATCGGAAGAATATCTATATATAGACAGTTAGCTATCAATTAATATCTATATCTCTGTAGCAAGTTTTGTCAACAGTTCATGCAATCCACCGACAAAGCAAGAGCAATCGAAACTTTGCATTTGTAAAAAATCGTGCAAAAAAACAGACTAGAATTTTAAAAAGCTTAAAAAGTTGATGGTTATGTAAGATTTAATTCCAATCAAACCTACAAACATTTCTATTTTTTTTCTAAAAAAACGTCTTTAATGTTACTGCTAAAACTTTTTTCCTTAGTAGGCATTGGTAAATCATGAGTAAACAAAAGAAAATCGGGCCCAAAATAGAAAAAAAAGATGCTTCTAGAAGAATACAAAACCAACAAAATCTAAAATAAAAGAAAACAAAATCAAATTTAAGCAAAAAACTGAATAGAAGAAAAACGAAACGGTACAAAAAAAATAAATCTGTCAAAAAAAAACGATGCCAAAAAACCCAACGGTTTCAGCAAAACGGTGACAATCAAAGACGCTTTATAATCAAGCCCTTTTAGACAATACTGTCATTCATGAAATAAGAAAACAAAAACCTATCCATGCTTATAAAACAAAAAGAAACAAAAGATGATTATAAATTAATTAATGTCAGTTTAATGATTACCTAAATGTCTGAGAACATCGGGATGCGTAACTATACACAAAACGCATTAATTACTATGCAGCACTTAAAAGAAGAAGAAGAAAAACAATAGAATAGAAAGCGTCTGCAAGTGTTATCTACTTAAATCTTCTGAATACAATAATCGTGTTAGTCTAGAAATGGCGTAGAGTGTAAACCGCGTCAAATGTCAAAACGTAATTCAACTCACCTATATTTGGATGCTGAAGTTTTCTACAAATTCTTGCCTCTCTTTCTAATTTTTGAAAATCTGAAACAAAACATTGGATGATGCTTGTGATTGTGTAAAAAAACACTAAATTTAATTTATTGGTGAACTATTTTAACCTTGTACCAATGGATCCACACCAATACAAAAGAGTTTTAACAAGAAGGTGTTCCAGTAGAAAAAATATGGTGAACAACTGTACAAAAAATAGTCTGTGTGCAAATGTGATTTTAGAATGTGTCACATACTCGTAAAGACGATGCTGCTTCCTAGGTACATAACGAAAACGCAAAAAATGAGTTTATGTACAGATGTAATCGTAAGAAGAAAAAAAGAACGACATGATTTGTTTCTAGAACTCCACTCGGTGCGATTTAGCAAAGAAATCCAACTTACCACATTTGTTCACCAAGTAACTTCCGCATTTTACCAATCCAATACCCGAGAGAGTCTGTACTAGACGCGCACGCATAAAACAAATCTTTTTACTATTCTAAAACACTTACCTCTTGCCGACAATTTTTTCGTATTGATAATTTTTGCCGCAAATTCCAATACCGTTGATTTTTGAACACATCGTCTAACTACTGAGAATGCACCTCTGAAACAAAAGAAGAATCGTTTTAATAATTTGCACAACCTAATTTTTACAGTAATAATTTCATCAAAATGGAGCACAACTACATAATACTTTCTCTGACCACAACATAGAGATTAAAAGTTTTAATCGTGATCGTGATTTCGAACTATGGTTGACGATTGTTACTCATCAACTAAGATCTGGTCTTGATGAAAACAATAAACTAAACTTTAACGACTTTACTTGACTTGGTCCAATTCCAAAAAACTTTTTTCTTTAGTGAAAAGTCTCAGCTAAAATCGCGAACGAAAGGAGTGCCAAATAACACATTTCCGGTCGAGCTAAAATAGAGTCTGAATCTCACTTCTGTTACTTCTTCTTCTTACCAAACACTACCCGTAATCCACCTCTATATCTTAGATCACAACTTTTACCTGACATTGGACCTATATCGGCTAAAAAATCTTGTCGCAAATTCACTGTATCGACACAATCACAAGACGAAGGTCTATCTTTTTCGCAAAAGTTCATTGCTTGGTCCTTCTCTTCTTCGTCGTATGTCCTATGCACAATAAATAATTGTAGATTTCTATCAATGGCAATCTTCTGCTGCACGGAAATTTTATGCAATGGTTCCTCCAGTTGTGTCTGTGATTTGATCTATCTATGGTGATGGTGATTGACTTCTTAGACTTTTCATCTCAAATCTAAGTGGTCTTTGCCCATTTTCATGTTATATGATCAAAATAGTGGAGAATGCGCTGTTTTACATGCGTAAACAAGTTCACCCAATGGTGCAAAGTTGCACTCTCTGCAACGGCTAAATTGTACGATTTGAAAAACCAGTAATAAACCAATGTCGACAAGTTGAGTCTTCAGTGTTGTACTAACTCGGGGAACTAATAAAAACTAAACGCTAAGAAGAGCAACAATAGACCAAAATTTTGCCATTCCTTGTTTAATCCAGAGTATGTAAAAAATAAATAAAATTGAGCGACAACACACGTATTTAAAAACTTGTATAGATAAAACGTGTAGAATTTTAAATCTGAACAATAACCAACATGGATTGGACACATGATGCTGGTGTCTGCTGTGTAGTTTATTGAGCCGTATCCTGTTGACTCGCGGTGACTCCAGTCCTCTCTAGCCTCAAAAAGTGCACTTTCTCGCTTATTATCATTACAATTGAGGTAATTTAGTTCCCCATGGTGTCTACCTAACAACGGTTCAATGTTGGGCATGAGCCGACGTGCCCATTAGCTCTTATTACCGCTTTTCCATCTTGCCTGCCACCTTTGTAAAGTCAGCTCTCTGGCTTGTTACGGTGTTTTCTCTAATGATGTGCATCTCGTTTACTAGGAGGTACCAAGATACAGTTCCAGCAAGTAGTTGTGCCTCTTTTGTAGCTATAGTTTTGTAGCTCATAATAATTCTAATACACGTTTTAATTTGTACTTGCTGGAGCATACCTCGATACTTCTCTATCTTCAGAATTTTAGCCCATATGGGCGCCGCATATAACATGCTTCAGGCCACAACTGATAATATTAATCACCATATCAATATACCTGGGCCATTCATGTTCGGCATGGTTTTCGATATTGCCGAGGCCATTTTGGTAGCTTTGGCGGCGGTCATCTTCATGTGTTGATCATAATTCAAGTGTCGATCAAGAAATACGCCGGGGTATTTCACATGATTCTGAGGTGTGACAACGTGGTTATGAAGAAAGGATATAAGGCCTATACGGCGCCTGCCTGAGAGTATTATCGCTTCGGTCTTGTTCGGAGCTAGCTCCAACTCGTGGTTTGTGAGCCAGTTATCGATCCGAACGATCGCCATATTTGTCATTCTCGTTTGCACATTTTCGGTCCTGGCACTGGTCATTAGTGCAACATCGTCCGCGACCGCGACATTTTGCGCTTGTGCGCCCAAGTCAGTTTTTAATAAATTATTGAAGATGGCATTCCAGAGCGTTGGTCCAAGTACTAAGCCTTGACTATGACTATGACTGTTTTTTTTTGAGATATTTAAAAAAATAGATATTTTCAAAAAAACTTTCCAGTGAAAATTAGTAATTTTGAAAATCCGCATTTAATGATCCTAATAGTTTCAACATAAAGTGACGTTTTCAAAATTATTTGTTTAATCTCTTTTTTTGGAAAAGTCAGTTTTAAGATATTTTAAAAATATTCAATTTTCCAAAAATGGTTAATTGATATTTACTCGATATATTTAATTTTTAAAAAGTAAAACCGATAATCTAAAAATGAATAAAATAGTTTTAATACATCTCTTTGTAAAAACTCTAGTTTTTGAGGTATTTCAAAAACTGAAAATTTATAAAAAACGTTTCTAATAAAAGATGATAGTTTTGAAAATCCATGTTTAATGATCCTAACAATTACAATATGAAGTTATGTATTTGCCTAACATCTTTTTCGAAAACTGTCATTTTTAACATTTCAAAAAAATTTTTTTTTAAATAAATTGGACCGCTTGTATATAACTAATTTTACCGAAAGCGTGTGGTTTTTGAAATACTTAAAAAAATTAGAATTTTCAAAAAAACTTTCCAGTGAAAATTAGTAGCCTTGAAAATCGACACTTAATGATTCTAATAGTTTCAGCAATTACTTTTTTTGGAAATGTTGTTTCTAAGATATATAAAAAAATATCAATTTTCCAAAAATGTTTACTTGAAATATTTTAATTCTAAAAAAGTAAAACCAATAATCTAAAAAATAGATCAAATAGTTTCAATATAAAATTTTTTGCAAAAACTCTAGTTTTTGAGATATTTCAAAGACGGGATTTTCAGGAAAGCTTTCCAATAGAATATAATAGTTTTAAAAATTCACGTTTAATCATCCTAACAATTACAACATAGAATGACGTTTTCAAAGTTATTTTCCTAATTTTTTTTCGGACACGTCAAATTTTAAAGATATTTCAACATTTTTGAATTTCTAATTTTTTTTATTTCTTCGAATTTTAGAAACCAAGAATAATAATAATTAAAAAAATTAATCGGATCACTTTTTATATAAATAATTTTATTATAGGCGTGTAGTTTTTCAGATATTTCAATCAATAAGATTTTTTTTATTTTTCAGTAAAAATTGGCCACTTTGAGAATTCGCATGTAATGATCCTAATAGTTTCAACATAAAGTGACGTTTTCGAAATTATTTGTTTAATCTCTTTTTTTGGAAAAGTCAGTTTTAAGATATTTCAAAAATATTTAAATTTTCCTAAAATGTTTACTTAATATATTTGAATTCTAAAAAAGTAAAACCAATAATCTAAAAAATAAATTAAATAGTTTTCATATAACATTTGTGTGCAAAAACTAGTTTTTGAGATATTTCAAAAACTAGAGATTTTCAGAAAAAGTTTTAATTGAAAATTGATAGGTTTGAAAACGCACGTTTAATGATACGAGCAATTACAACTTGAAGGATTATGTATTTGTCTAACATATTTTTGAAAAACTGTCATTTTTTAAGATATTTCAAAATTTTTTACTTGATATCTTTGAATTCTAAAAACCCAAAACAATAATCAATTTTATTAAAAAAATAAATCAGATCACTATTATATAACTGAGTTTACCAGAGGCGTGCAGTTTTAGAGATACTTAAAAAATAGAAATTTTCAAAAAAACTTTCCAGTGAAAATTGGTAGCTTTGAAAATACGCATTTAATGATCCTAATAGTTTTAACATAAAGTATCGTTTTTACAATTAGTTCTTTAATCTCTTTTGTTGGAAATGTCATTTTTGAGATATTTAAAAAAATTCAATTTTCCGAAAACAACTTGATATATTTTAATTCTTAAAAAGTAAAACCAATAATTTAAAAAATAAATTAAATAGTTTTAATATAACATTTTTTGCAATAATTCGAATTTTTAAGATATTTCAAAAACTAGAGATTTTCAGAAAAAGTTTTAATTGAAAATTGATAGGTTTGAAAATGCACGTTTAATGATACGAGCAATTACAACTTGAAGTGGCGTTTTCAGGATTATGTATTTGCCTAATATTTTTTTCAAAAACTGTCATTTTTTGAGATGTTTCAAAATTTTTTACTTTATATCTTTGAATTCTAAAAACCCAAAACAATAATCAATTTTAATTAAAAAAATAAATCGGATCACTATTATATAACTAACTTTACCAGAGACGTGCAGTTTTAGACATACCTAAAAAAATAGAATTTTCAAAAAAACTTTCCAGTAAAAATTCGTAGCTTTAAAAATCGGCATTTAATGATCCTAATAGTTTCAACATAAAGTGACGTTTTCAAAATTATTTGTTTAATCTTTTTTTTTGGAAAAGTCAGTTTTGAGATATTTTAAAAATATTTAAATTTTCCTAAAATGTTTACTTGATATATTTTAATTCTAAAAAAGTAAAACCAATAATCTAAAAAACAAATTAAATAGTTTTAATATAACATTTTTATGCAAAAACTCAAATTTTTAAGATATTTCAAAAACTAGAAATTTTCAGAAAAAGTTTTAATTGAAAATTGATAGGTTTGAAAATCCACGTTTAATGATACGAGCAATTACAACTTGAAGTGGCGTTTTCAGGATTATGTATTTGCCTAATATTTTTTTCGAAAACTGTCATTTTTTGAGATGTTTCAAAATTTTTTACTTTATATCTTTGAATTCTAAAAACCCAAAACAATAATCAATTTTAATTAAAAAAATAAATCGGATCGCTATTATATAACTAAGTTTACCAGAGGAGTGCAGTTTTAGAAATACTTAAAAAAATAGGAATTTTCAAAAAAACTTTCCAGTGAAAATTGGTAGCTTTGAAAATCGGCATTTAAATGATCCTAATAAATTCAACATAAAGTGACGTTTTCAAAATTATACTTTAAAAATATTCAATTTTTCAAAAATGTTTAATTGGTCAGTTTTAAGATATTTTAAAAATATTCAATTTTCCAAAAATGTTTAATTGGTCAGTTTGAAGATATTTTAAAAATTTTCAATTTTCCAAAAATGTTTAATTGTATATTTTAATCCTTAAAAAGTAAAACCAATAATCTAAAAATGAATAAAATAGTTTTAATACATTTCTTTGCAAAAACTTTAGTTTTTGAGGTATTTCAAAAACTGAAAATTTATAGAAAAAGTTTCTAATAAAAGTTGATAGTTTTGAAAATCCACGTTTAATGATCCTAACAATTACAACATCAAGTGACGTTTTCAGGATTATATATTTGCCTAACATCTTTTTCGAAAATTGGACCGTTTTTATATAACTAATTTTACCGAACGCGTGTGGTTTTTGAGATATTTCAAAAAATTTGAATTTTCAAAAAAACTTTCCAGTGAAAATTCGTAGCTTTAAAAATCGGCATTTAATGATCCTAATAGTTTCAACATAAAGTGACGTTTTCAAAATTATTTGTTTAATCTCTTTTTTTAGAAAAGTCAGTTTTGAGATATTTTAAAAATATTTAAATTTTCCTAAAATGTTTACTTGATATATTTTAATTCTAAAAAAGTAAAACCAATAATCTAAAAAACAAATTAAATAGTTTTAATATAACATTTTTATGCAAAAACTCAAATTTTTAAGATATTTCAAAAACTAGAAATTTTCAGAAAAAGTTTTAATTGAAAATTGATAGGTTTGAAAATCCACGTTTAATGATACGAGCAATTACAACTTGAAGTGGCGTTTTCAGGATTATGTATTTGCCTAATATTTTTTTCAAAAACTGTCTTTTTTGAGATGTTTCAAAATTTTTTACTTTATATCTTTGAATTCTAAAAACCCAAAACAATAATCAATTTTAATTAAAAAAATAAATCGGATCACTATTATATAACTAACTTTACCAGAGACGTGCAGTTTTAGAGATACCTAAAAAAATAGAATTTTCAAAAAAACTTTCCAGTGAAAATTCGTAGCTTTAAAAATCGGCATTTAATGATCCTAATAGTTTCAACATAAAGTGACGTTTTCAAAATTATTTGTTTAATCTCTTTTTTTGGAAAAGTCAGTTTTGAGATATTTTAAAAATATTTAAATTTTCCTAAAATGTTTACTTGATATATTTTAATTCTAAAAAAGTAAAACCAATAATCTAAAAAACAAATTAAATAGTTTTAATATAACATTTTTATGCAAAAACTCAAATTTTTAAGATATTTCAAAAACTAGAGATTTTCAGAAAAAGTTTTAATTGAAAATTGATAGGTTTGAAAATCCACGTTTAATGATACGAGCAATTACAACTTGAAGTGGCGTTTTCAAGATTATGTATTTGCCTAATATTTTTTTCAAAAACTGTCATTTTTTGAGATGTTTCAAAATTTTTTACTTTATATCTTTGAATTCTAAAAACCCAAAACAATAATCAATTTTAATTAAAAAAATAAATCGGATCACTATTATATAACTAAGTTTACCAGAGGAGTGCAGTTTTAGAGATACTTAAAAAAATAGGAATTTTCAAAAAAACTTTCCAGTGAAAATTGGTAGCTTTGAAAATCGGCATTTAAATGATCCTAATAAATTCAACATAAAGTGACGTTTTCAAAATTATATTTTAAAAATATTCAATTTTTCAAAAATGTTTAATTGGTCAGTTTTAAGATATTTTAAAAATATTCAATTTTCCAAAAATGTTTAATTGGTCAGTTTTAAGATATTTTAAAAATTTTCAATTTTCCAAAAATGTTTAATTGTATATTTTAATCCTTAAAAAGTAAAACCAATAATCTAAAAATGAATAAAATAGTTTTAATACATTTCTTTGCAAAAACTTTAGTTTTTGAGGTATTTCAAAAACTGAAAATTTATAGAAAAAGTTTCTAATAAAAGTTGATAGTTTTGAAAATCCACGTTTAATGATCCTAACAATTACAACATCAAGTGACGTTTTCAGGATTATATATTTGCCTAACATCTTTTTCGAAAATTGGACCGTTTTTATATAACTAATTTTACCGAACGCGTGTGGTTTTTGAGATACTTCAAAAAATTAGAATTTTCAAAAAAACTTTCCAGTGAAAATTCGTAGCTTTAAAAATCGGCATTTAATGATCCTAATAGTTTCAACATAAAGTGACGTTTTCAAAATTATTTGTTTAATCTCTTTTTTTAGAAAAGTCAGTTTTGAGATATTTTAAAAATATTTAAATTTTCCTAAAATGTTTACTTGATATATTTTAATTCTAAAAAAGTAAAACCAATAATCTAAAAAACAAATTAAATAGTTTTAATATAACATTTTTATGCAAAAACTCAAATTTTTAAGATATTTCAAAAACTAGAAATTTTCAGAAAAAGTTTTAATTGAAAATTGATAGGTTTGAAAATCCACGTTTAATGATACGAGCAATTACAACTTGAAGTGGCGTTTTCAGGATTATGTATTTGCCTAATATTTTTTTCGAAAACTGTCATTTTTTGAGATGTTTCAAAATTTTTTACTTTATATCTTTGAATTCTAAAAACCCAAAACAATAATCAATTTTAATTAAAAAAATAAATCGGATCGCTATTATATAACTAAGTTGACCAGAGGCGTTAAAAATACTTAAAAAAGTAGGAATTTTCAAAAAAACTTTCTGATGAAAATGGGTAGCTTTGAAAATTCGCATTTAATAATCCTAATAGTTTCAACATAAAGTGACGTTTTCAAGAGTATTTGCTTAATCTCTTCTTTTTTTTGGAAATGTCATTTTTGAGATATTTAAAAAAAATCAATTTTCTGAAAACGGTAACTTGATATATTTTAATTCTTAAAAAGTAAAACCAATAATCTAAAAAATAAATGAAGTAGTTTTAATAATACATTTTTTTGTAGAGATATTTCAAAAACGGGATTTTCACGAAAACTATTAAATGGAATTTGATAGTTTTAAAAATGCACGTTTAATGATCTTAACAATTCCAACATAAAGTGACCTTTTCAAGATTATGTATTTGTTTAACTTCTTTTTCGAAAACTGTCATTTGATATATTTCAAAATTTTTAATTTTCTAAATGTTTTTACTTGATATCTTCGAATTTTAAAAACCAAAACAAATACGCAAGGAAGTTGGAAGTGTACTTCACATCTAGCGTGACCAACGCCCAGAGCCTTCTGACCCTCCTTGTGCCTGCGCGGCTTGTCCTGGTCTATCGGCCGACAGTCTCTATGACATCTACAATGGATCTGCCACGTCTCAAGCCGTACTGGCGTTCTAATAGACCCCTTACCGCCTCTATACCAGCTCTCAGTTTATCAAGTGTGAGGTGTTCACTGTGGTGTTTAGTAAACAGAAAGGTCTATACAATCCTGACTCTTTTCAATTGTTCCGGAAAGGATTGATTTTGCAGTGTGGTTCATGAGATGGGTTATCTTTTCGAAATTGCCAGTAACGACCTCCACCAGAGTTTCAGAGTTGGCATTTCTTCTTGAGTTGGGTCAGGTCATCTTTCCACCAGTATAGCTCAGTACCAGGACTATTGTTCTCCTTAAACTAGGCATGCTGGCGTCGCAGCTCCGTTCCATGCTGACTGACATAGATTGCGGCGTTATGTCACTGCAAATGTCACCATTAGATTGTCTTGGTCTATTTTATTGATGGTCCACGTTAGATGGAAGTGTCGATCGCTAGTGGTTGACGAGTTCTTCTTTATTTAATATGAAATGTACCTGTAGTCGCTTAGCGTCTCGTCTATAATCACTTTCCGCCCGCTGATCATTCGGGATATTTTGGCGCTGACTGGCACATCTATTATGGAAGTACATCCATGTGAGGAGAAGGTGGGCAAATTACCCACATTTATTATACTTATATTTAATGCCGCCATCCATTCAGACAAGAATCTGCATCTTTGATCTCCACCCATTTGGGCGATTTAGCGTTGAAATCGCCGGAAAGTATGGCAGGTTTGTTGTGTAAAAGAATCCAGGTGTTAATGTCTTCGAGGACCTCGAGAAAGTAATCGATGGAAGTGTTCGGCAAAATGTAGCAGGAGTACAGCCAGAATTATTCTAGGTTGGCTGCTACTGCACCCCGCAAACTCTCGTGTCCATTTAATCCTAGGGATCCACTAAAGATTGCTATTGCCGATGTCTCCTCGAGATTCATTATCCTCCCAGCAGCCCTGGTTTTGTTAACGTTGGGTTCGGATATCGCCACAATGTTCGCGTTGCTATTCTTAGCCGCCGCCAGTAGTAAATCGTGTGCCCACGTTACTTTGTATTATTTTGATTCTGTTCATTTTCTTTGAGGTAGACGAATCTGCTGCTTTTAAGTCAGGCTGTTTTGTCTTGTTTTTTTATTGCCCTTGTCCCAACTGCGGAATTCAGGACACGCCGCTGTCCACATCGCATGGCTTACCTTTGGGCTGTTTGCAATTCGGTTTGCTATAACCCCCTTTACTGCAGTTATGGCAAGGATCCCGTTCATAGAGTGAGCCTAGTTCTCGTCCTCCGTCATCAAGAGGAGATTGCCTTCTTTGGTCTTTTGAATAGCTTTAGGGACTCGCTTTCGGTCTTATAAGTTAATGTCTTCTTGACGTTTTTTAGAAAGTCTGCATAAGTTTTTCCTTCTTCACGAACGAGTATTGTGCCATAAGTGTCCGGTTTTCATACCTTTTCCGGTCTTTTGCTAATAGTGATCTGTCACTGTCGTTCTCATAATGATCCAGATTTATTCTTTTAGGCGAAAACATCTCTTCTAAACATAGCAGTATCATTTAGAACGTACATCCCTGGCCCGTCACTTTAATATCCTTTTCGGTCTTCTAACTTGTATGATTCTTATTCAGCCTTATTTCAATTGCTAATTTTTTTCTCACAAAGGTTATTTTTCTGGTCTTTTCCCAATAGTCATCTGTCACTGTCATTCTTATAAAGACCCGATTCAGATCTTTTAGTCAAATGAAAATCTTTGTATCATATGGAACATGCTCTTCTAAACATAGCATTATGATTTAGAAAGTTCGTCCATGGTCCGTCATGCAAATGACGTAATCTTTACGTTTTGGTAATTATTTTTAACACTCTCCAATATCCTCTTCTGTATTCTAACTTGAACAATTCCTATTGGCCCTAGCATACTTTCCATTCTATCATTTTCTATTCAAATGTTAAATTTTTCTTACAAAGGTCGTCGATATTTGCGTTTTTAAATCATAAAAACGTAAATTCGGATTATTTTTCTAGTCTTTTGCCAATAGTCATCTGTAACTGTTGTTCTCATAATGACTGAATTTAGTTCTTTCAGTCGAAAAAAGTCTTTGCTTTATGTGAGACATGCTCTTCTAAACATAGCATTATCATTTAGAAAGTTCTTCCCTGATTCGTCATGCAAATGACGTAATCTTTACGTTCTTTACTTTTTGGTAAACACTTTTAACATTCTCCAATATCCTCTTTGGTCTTTGAACTTGAATAATTTCTATTTGGTCAAGCATGATCTCACTTGCTTCATTTTTTTTAAATCGTAAAATTTTTTCCCACGAATATCGCCGATATTTGTGTATCCAAGTTATAATGAGAACGCAAATTTGAATTATTTTTCTGTTTTTTTCCCTATAGTCATTTGTCACTGGATAATGACCCAATTCAGTTGTTTGTATTATGCAGAATATGCCTTTCTGATTACAGCATTATCATTTAGAAAGTTCGTCCCTGGTTCGTCATGCAAATGACTTAATTTTTACGTACCTTACTTTTTGGTAATCACTTTTAAAAGTTTCCAATATCCTCTTCGGTCTTCCAATTTGAATAATTCCTATTAGGCCTAGGTTGGTTTTACTTGCTTCAATTTATTCTTCAAATAGTAACACTTTTTCCCACAAATATCGTCGATCGTATCAAAATCATAATTTAAACTAAAAGTTGATTTTTTGGTATTTGGCTAATAATCATCTGTCGCTGTCATTTCTCTGAATCCCAGATTTAGTTTTTTTTAGTATAATATTTGCATTATGTAAGACATAGCATTATCATTTAGAAAGTTCGTCCCAGGTCCGTCATGCAAATGACGTAATGTTTCCCCAATCCGTCTCGCTCAACTTTTAGATACTATTTTAGTTTCAATAGTGTGCCGTCTTAACACGAAAGTTTTATCAGAATGACCCGAGTAGATCTGATCTTTGTTATAATTCAGACTGACGTTTTCAAAACAAAGTTGTTTCTAGGCTGCTTTAATATTAAGAGTGAAGCAACATACTTCGGTTTATGTACGCGTCGGTTGTAATTACAATTTGACCTCCCATATGGCACATCATATCAAAGACGGCTAACGTTTTAAGATTATTTTAAAATCCGGTTTCTATGTAGTAATTAAAAAACATGGTCTTTTAAACCCCACGTTTGGCGCCAAATTTATAACAAACTGTTACGTTAAAAAATTAGACATTTTTAATCAAAGAAAAGTTGCAGTAAAGTGTAGTACAAAAAAACTGTCAAGTTATGCCTTGATGTAACTTATCGCCGAGCCACAAGGTCCGGCATTGAAGCGGTACCAGACAAAATTTTTAGTACAATACCGTTCAAAATTAAATTTAATATAAATCAAAACGGTCAGATAAGTTCCGACGTCTAAACACATTTGTGTTAAAATTCCAAAAACATGGCTTCCAACGCTTAGTCGTAAAAAGTTGAACATCTAAAGTTACGCTACTAATACTGTCATCTAAAATCATTATTATTTTGCTGCATTTGCTATTATTTCTTCCTCAATATTCTTTATGTATTTCTAGAGAAGTTTCCTTTCCAGTACCAAGAAACTAATGTCACAGTAAAACTAAGAAAAGTCGTTTCTGAAACTGAAACAAGTTCAGCAAATTTCCTGTCATCTGAAATCGATGCCAAACTCATTTTCAATTCGAAAAAAATATACGAAAAGATCTTTTTCCACAATTTCTACCGAAAATATCGACATTCCACATACAACACGACCTCAAATCAAATTAACGTCAAATTGAAAATAAAGTTAGAAAGGCAGAAGGGCGCCCTCTATAATCTTGTACAAATAAAAATCAATCTTTCGCGATAAATTTCGTCGACTCCCACAGTTTAAAAATTAATCCCGGAAGAAAATCGAACGTCATTTACAGAGCGTCTTAAATTACATGCCAATATAGTTGGAATAGTAAATGTATCGCTTGCGCTTTAGACAACAACTAGACAATCTAGAACTCGACGCGCAGACATAAATAATCGAATGCATCGGGTAATACACGCAAACGATGATCCTAAACCTACCGATGTAATAAGAAGTAAAATATGAGAAGTAGGTTCCATAAAACCCCAATGATAAAACGTTAATGGCCAAAGACGACCGTCTGTTTTACGAGATACATTCGACATCATTTTACAAATGCAATTACTCTTGACACGACCGAATATGACCGCAATAATAAAACTCTAATAACGCAAGAAAAACCAAACTAAGTTATTCATAAGAAAAATTTCTTATTCGAAATCGAAAACACGTTGGCGAATTCATTTCAAGTCCAGATGGAAAAGAAAAATAAAAATATACGAAAATTTCCAAGTTATTATGGATGTATTAGAGGAAGTTGTTTGTATATTTTCATTTAAAATGGAAAAATTTCAAAAGTGAAATTCAATAACTACGTCGAAAGAATCTTTTGTTCAATTTCTTTCGACTTTATTTTCGCAAAGTGAAATAAAAATGTTTATTGAATGCACGTGTCGCATTTTAAAAACCGTTTATCGTTGCTACTCGAAACGACATTTGGATGAATTGTAGTTGTGTAGGGGCGCCGTTTTGTTAAAAATAATAAGGTTTCGTTAACAATATATAAAAAGCAAGGTAGTGATCTAAAAGTCGATTAAAATTTGACCTAAACATCTCTTCCAATCAAAAAAATGAAAAGCTTTTTTATTGCTTTTTACATCCAAGCAGCTTATTGTGAACAAGTAAGCAGAGTAGAACTTAAATTTTCTAAGATGTAGCCAAAAAAAGTAGAGGTAAAATGCAGTACCTAAACGACTCTACGCTAACTCACCTCCGACCCAAAAGGTACAGTCAACAAAATCAAAAATAAAAATACACCAGCGTCCAAATCTTACCACCTAACAATTCTCAACCAACCGCCCGTTATAAAAAACAAGAAAATCTTACATGATTATGAATAAAACGTAACGTCTTAGCAACAATGCAATGTCTAGAAAGAAGTTAACCTTTCTAAATTACTAGCTTATATAATTTTTTCTCATCAGAAGAAACACATACAAAGAATACCGTGAATTGCCAACCAATAAAAAAATTAACTAAAACGCAAACACTTTAGACGTTAATTGAACCTTAAAAAATTTACTAATTACATTAATTTGAAAGAGATACCAGTACACAAAACAATATCAAAAAAACAGCTTGTAATTACCAAATTTTGAGCAGCAAAACAAACAAAAAAAGTTAGAGATCTTTTAAGCCCCACGTTTGGCGCCAAATTTGTAACAAGTGGTTACATTAAAAAAAAAGTTACCGTAAACCTCTTGTAGTCAAAAACAGATTAAAGTAAACCGTAGTACGTAAAAACCGCCAAGATTGGTATCACTCATCGCCAGCATTGCGACTGTACCAGCTGAGAATTTAAGTACAACCGTCTTCAAAAGTTTTTTGGCGGTTTTTTCTATATCTATTTGCATATTGTGTTTTGTGCACTTATATAAAATAGTAGAACATTCTCCATAAATCGTTTTGTTTCTGCCATGGTTACGGCATCGTTAGAGTATCCTACGATTTTGATTGCGTGCTTGTCCATGCGGTATGATTCTCCTATGTTTTTCACTTTTTCAATTATTTCGTCTAGTATAAGGATAAAACGTCACTTTGATGGATTTTGCTAGTAAAGGTACTTTGCCATTTCTTTTGTAAAGTTCATTTTGACGTACCCTGCATTCTACATTTAGTGTTTTGATTAGTTGTTTGCCAACATTGACTTATATTAATTATACTTTTTTTAACGTAAAACTTTCATATTAGTTAGCTGGTGTTTCGAACCTTACAGGTTTTCATAATTATTCCAGGGTCAATAAATAATGAAAGTCATTTTCTGCATGATTGTAGCACGCTATGCATCAGGTTTATTCACCGTGTGAGGTCCCATTTTTGCTGTCGTGCTTGTAGTTGTTATAAATTGCAAATTTACTCTATGTAACGAATGTCTATTTTTGATACCTACTACGCTAATCAAAAAAATTATTATAAAAGAATCAAATGAGTTCGCTGAATAGTTTCATCCTTACCTAAACGATCAATCGATGCAATACTACGTAAAATATTTTGTGTAAAACGATCCGATGTATTTTTTTTGTTTGATCTCAAGAAAACCTTTGTGTTTGAAATAATTATTTGTGATATATGTGCATTACATTCTGTTTCAGCTTTTAGGAATGTATGATTACAAACCAATCTAGATCTAGTAGACATGAGCATCAACTGTCAGTTAGTATTTATATTTATTTGTATTTAAATTCTTTTGTTAATTTGCTTACTTTGATTTATACTTGTGTACCGTTGTGGAGCTTTGTATGTTGCGGGTTAGGATCGCTGTCTTGTTTATTCGACAAATATTGTTCTATTAGGCTTTTAACAGACATGACGCCATTATAAACTGATTTTTTTACTTATATCGTCCCCGGTGCTTGTTACACTTAACTATACAACGGTGTGAGCAAGACGCGGTGCGGTCACCAAGAACGAGGAACCCGTAACACTATGTACCAAAGCCAGACACGATTTTTCCCGGTAATGCTACACCTGGGTGAGCTTTCTCGTTCTTATTTTTTTCCTTTGTATATCATAACGTTTTGTATTTGGTATTTGCCTGGTTTCCAATTTTCTTCTTAGTCCTTAGAATTCCAAGATCCAATGTTTCAGCATGCACTCTTTTTTTCTGTTGTTCTTTTTTCCCTTCGTTTTCCTTATTCGTGCTTGATTCACCATCAGTGGATTCCGTCCGTGTTCTGAGCCTATCATTACTATCGCGGGGGCCTAATTTCCTTATCATTTCAAGTAGCATATGCATAAATGCACATTCTATTTGCATTCTGCTGACGCACATTTATTACAATTACATCGCACTACATCAAAGTAGGCTTGCGGATATATTGTAATTTCCCTATATAAAATTTAACGTAAATTATTCGTAGATGGACAGTAAGTAGTTTTTAAGGATACGTTTCAGAATAATGTTATATTGTGTTCAGTGCAGTAAAAATCCTTTTAATGACGAACTCATTACACAAATAAGTTTATGTTGCCAAAGTGCCACACAACGCCAGAGTAGTGATCCATGTTGCCAAAATCAACAGCCAACGTAGCCAACTTACCGCCGACAAGTTTTTAATGTCAATCACAGAAGAACATGCTAGCCCCTTTTAGAGATGTTTCTTCAAGTTCTGATGGAAGCCTATTAATGTGTTCAAAGCATTAAATCCTGTTACGTGTCGTTAGTAATAAAGCTTCACATTTTCGTACTTTAATAAGATTCTTAGTAGCGCACTGGTAGCGGTCGCGCCTCTAGTGATACGATATCAGTATTTCGTGTCCAATATTCGCCGGATTTCATTTACCGATTCACGTTCGCTGTGGGTAGATACCGTACGCCATTTCACTTTTTTTACTTTTGCTAACTTAAAGTTTTTTACAACGACCTGATTACCGCTGTAGTGACAAGGTTCATGTTGCAAAAGTGACACATGACGCCAAAATCATTACGACACAATTTTCAACTGACATTTGTCACATCTCGGGCGCTGTCCCGTGTCAACAACATCGGAACGCGTCTAATCGATTTTGCTAAACTCGCCGAAGCACAAATACACGACGAGAATCTGCAGACGCATCTACGAACCCGAGCTTCACTGCAGCTTACACTAGTGACATATCCAAACACCGACATAGTGGTCTACTGCGATCTGTCTACATCAACTGCTCGTTCTTTCGTTCGAAAAAGTTGCCGCCGACAAGTTTTTGATGCCAATCACAATTTGGCACATCCAAGAAAAGGAGGTACAAATTGTCTCGTCCTAGAGTTGTTCCCTCCTCATTTCTAAACCGGGCTTAGAACCGACTATGGCAAAGTTTGTCTAAAGTCGACGTTGCAAGTTTTAATTATGATTCAATTTAACTTTTTACAAGTTATTCACATTTTCCTAGTCCTGAAAAAAACTTGTTATTGTATTCGAAGCTTTAAATCCTTCTGATCGACAAACTCATTACGCAAATAGACTCATGCTGCCAAAGCGGCACATGACGTCAAAGTGGCGACCCCGACGTGATCGCCGCCGTACAGACAAGGCTCATGTAGCACATTCGTCACATCTCGGGCACCGTATTGTGACAACAACATCAAAACTATTATAATCGATTTTGCCAATGTCGTCAAAACACAAACACACAACGAGAAAAACAAGTGACATTTTTAAACACCAACATAGTAGTCTACTGCGATCTTAACGCTGACAAGTTTTTGATACCAATCACAATTTGTCACATCTAGGAAAACATCGTTACATTCGGGCATCCATGTCAGCACTCTAAATCCGTTCCAGGTTGTTCGCTCATCATTTCTCAGCCGGGCTTAGAACCAACTATAGGAAAGTTTGTTCAAACCTACTTTTACCCCTCTGTCAAAGAAGCTTAAAAAATCAACGCTTAAACCCTAATTTGTGGTTTTGTTACGTGTCATTAGTAACGACGATTCACATTTTCGTATGTTAATAAAATTTTTGACACGGTACGGGTGGTCGGCGCTTCTGGTTGAATATTCTGGCAAAATTCAAGATCCACGATGGAGTTACGTTGTCGTAGACCGTGTTCAGGCATTTTCCTGCTTAACTTCGCTGTGAGTAGATTGGTTTTAGTAGAAACCGTTCAATCGTAAGTAATTTCTTTTTATTTAATTTAACATCGTCGTTAGTACTACGCTTTTAGCGATTTGGATTAAACTAAAATCCTTTATTTGTACAGAAGAAGTTAAATCGATTTTCTTTCTACGCCGTTTTTCACAGGTAAATGGCTAACGGACACCATTTTGTATTTGCAAATTTAAAATTTCGTTATAGCAAATTTGGCGGAGACTCGATGTCTTCTTTTCAACGCAGCATTGGTGACTTTTCGGTCAATTCAGTTGTGGATACCTGTGGAGTATCGTTATCGATGTGACTTACTTGCCCTACGCTTCAACGTCTAATGTATTATTCATTTTGTAACGGTGTCATGTAATTTATATACTTTTATATTACCCTAATAAGTCTTAAACGTTACTAATTTTGTTATGCGTTATTACTTGTATTAAACCCTCAGCTACATTTAGTCTATTTCAAGGTCATTATTCATACTTTACTTTCAATCGAATCGATAATTCAGCCTTCAGCTGCTTGCAAAATTGTGAATTATTGGTTACGTTGACTTGTACCGTTCGAGTATCTTAGTAATTTGCTTGTGTGGAAGGCAATAGTGCCTAAGATTAAATCGTCGAATCTAAGCTTACACTCCTCAAAAGTATCAAGAATCACGTTACGGTAGTAACAACTTTTATCAGCTATTGTACTAAAGAAGTAAGTTTTTCGTTTTATAATAAATTAATGATCACGCCACGCTAGACAAGAACTAAAGTTTTGTTTGCGACTATATGTAAGTGTTAATGTTAGATTAAAGTTTTACTGTATTTTGGCTTATTGCTTGTATGTTTTGTTGGTGAAACCAAAGTGTTATCTTGTTGTCGATTAGGAAAATATGTGTAAAACAAATTTGTTCGTTCTCCCATTGATAATTGTCTGCTTTGATCCTACTTCTTAGACAGCATGTTACGTGCATAGATTTCAAAATGTAATACCCTGTATATTCATTTCACTAAAGTTAGATTTCTACTTTCGACGCTCTCTAACGAGTTTCGTTTTACTTCATTTTCCTGTCAAGACGTTAAACCGTCAACTACTTAAAATCGTGCTTGTGATGTTTAAATTTTAATTTTCTAACATCATCTGCGTATGTAGAAATTATGATATAAAACGAAAACGCATTTCTATTAGTTTATTCATCACAGGCACGACCCGACACGTGTTAGTGCACATGTTTCGGTGTATTCTCCACCAATGAGGGGTTAATATCGATCAAATACCTTCATGGAAAGATTATAATTTTGGATGGCCTACGTTAAAGCTAAAAACGAAGTCTCGACAAAAAATTTTCTTCGATAACGGTTCCTTATGAGCCAATCAACTGCGATATCAACCTCTAATGTAATGTGTGCAACAGCATTCGATAACTGGTTTTTAAACCTAATTTCTTTTAGCATTAATTAATAGTTTTGTAGATTTTTGCTTTCGTGAGTTATTGTGCTGATACGATTTGCTTGTTCATTAATATTCCAGATCGACTCGACGAGGAAAACGTTTTCTTCGGGCAAGTACTGAATTGTGGGTAAGTTTTTGTGTCATAAACGTCTGTCACGAAATTTTGCTTGTTGTAACTTACGTAAATACAATAATTGTTTCAATACTATTTAAGTATTTTCATTAATTATGTTTGTATGTCGCATGCTGTGAATCATAGATATTTGTTATTATCAATTTAATTTTCTTCGCTATCAACACCCTATGTGTAAACCTATGTATTGTGTGTTGCCGATACTTCCGGCGTTTATTTATTGAATAATTTACGATAAAGTTCTTGTGGTCGTTGTTAGTAATCGACAAGATTAAATTAAAGTTGTACATATTTATCTTTCTTTTTTTTGTCCTCTGAGGATTACGAACCTAATTTTGTTACAAACTTGGACATTCTGTCTTAATCGAAACAGAAGTTTTACTTAGTAAGATCTGGCGCCCTTTAAATTCTATTTACTTGAACCTCCCCCATCTCCGACTAGTGTCATAGCTATTATTATAGCTAGCAGGTTCGTATGTATCCTAGGTGTCTCGGAACCAAGGATTTTTCCAGAACAACAAAGTGGCACCTATTTTTTCTTTTATAGTATTTTTCAACTACGCCCACTCACCGATGTCTGAGCTAGGCGCGGTGATGTGGTTGTTATAAACAGAACTAAGAGACAATGTTATATATACAGCGTTGAGAAAAAATTTGTAAAAATATTTAAACGAGAGATCAAAAAACCTCAAAAAGTCAACGCTCAAACCCTATTTAGTAGTTTTGTTACGTGTCGTTAGTAACAACGTTTCACATTTTCCTATGTTAATAAAATTTTTGATACGTCACTGGTGGTCGGCGCCCCTGGCTGAATATTTCGGCGAAATTCGAAATTCACGGTGAGGTTACGTTATCGCATACCGTGTTTCAGCGATTTGAATTAAACGAAAATCCTTTAATTGTACGGAAGAAGTTAAATCGATTTTCTTTTTACGCCGTCTCTCACAGGTAAATGGCTAACGGACACCATTTTGTTTTTGCTAATTTAAAATTTCGTTATAGCGAATTTGGCAGAGACTCGAGGTCCTCTTTTCAACGCATCTACTAAAAGTGGAAGTATTTTTTCCCTGGAGTGGTGTCGCACACGAAATACAACGATTCAGCCGGTATTATTAATGCGAGATTAACGACCTCAGGAATTTTAAACAGCTATGGATACCTGTGAAGCATCGTTATCGATGTGGCTTACTTGTCCTACGCTTCAATGTTTAACCTGCGTTATACCGTGTTACGTAATTTCAAGGTCACTATTTATAATTCACTTTCAATCGAATTTATAATTCAGCCTTCAGATGCTTGCAAAATTGTGTATCTTGTTATGTTAAAAAGTTGATATGTTAAAATTTTTTGAGTATAAAAATTGTCCTCAGACGCCTACCTTTCGTTGGCGTTGTCAAATTCTATAAGCCTATTTTATTCACTTTCCGGTAACGTCTTGTGCTACACAGACCGATACGCCTAACAAGCCTTTCACCCTTAAGTTATTTCACGCAGTTCCATCTGAATCTGTAAATGACTTTTGTGGCTATTTAGTGGCCGCTTAGTCGGGATAAGTTGTTAGATTTTTCAGTATTGGGGGTTTAATTTGATTCTTTTCTATTTGTCTATAGCGGATTTCCATACTCCTCACACGTCTCCTTTATCGGTGAAGATACCGAACAGCTGGCATATTTGGAGAAAAACTTCCATGACGTCACGTTACTATACCTTAACTATTCACACCGTTAAGGGGTCGGAAACCTATAAAGTTGCGATTTCTTTTGGGAGGAAAGGCCACACTAAGTCGAAGGGAAAAGTTGTACATTCGCTATCTCAAATGATTGTATGTTTGAAAACGAAATTTACTTGTGTTAACGCCGTTTGTACGTTTTGTGTTAGATTTATTATTACGGTAACACAGGTACGGAATTAGCTAATCCCCCACTGGATAAAACCTAACCGTGAGTATTACAATTTATAATTTTACGATTAGTACTTCGGTGGTCATGTCGATTGTTGACCGTACGTACATGTTAGTTAACACAATTAATTATAAGATCATTTTGGGCGTCACAAAGTCGTATGCAGTGCGCGTTGGGTCTCTAAGTCTTCATTTTTTGTTATATACTTTTGTGATCTTAAATTTACGAATGTAAAGTCATTCCTTCTTCGAATGTAAAAGTTTAGACCGACTAGGTCAGTTTACTGTACGACGTGTTGCCCAGTATAGCGCATAACTTATATTTTCTCCGACCCATGTATTAGCGTTTGGAAAATTTACGTAATTATATTTATGTACCTTCTTTGTCCTTTTTGGAATTATTGTCTGTGTTATTCGTTCTTTTTCAGCTGCGGCTAGAGTTAAGCAATATCTCCCTAAATTAATATTTCATGGTTTTAGCGCCTTTTTAGATTTAATTTATAATTTAGAATCACAAGGCCTGCGACTCCCTCTCTGTTAGCCGTTGCTTATTTTTTTGGTTACACGAAAACCAGTGCAACAATCTTAGTAATTCGTTCTTATTCAAGCCAGTGGTGCCTTCGATTAAATCGCCAAATGTAAGCTTACACTCTTCGAAAGTATCGATAGTAACAACTTTTACCAGCTACTGTACTAAAGAACTATAAGTAAGTGATTCATTTTATAATAAATTAATAATTAAACGAAGTGGCGTCAATTTTTTTCTTTTTCTATTGTAGTATTTCTCAACTACGCCCACTCACCGATATCTGAGTTAGCCTTGGTGACGTGGCTGTTGCCAACAGAACTCGTTAGAAAAAAAAGTTGGTAACAATTTTTAGCTGTGATTTGATGTTTTTTTTCAAATTGTTGACTGTTTCCTAATCCTGATGAATATTTACGGGCAAAACGTTACCTACAAAATCTCAAACTAGATAAAGTAAAAAGTTCTCACATGCGCCTGGGCTATTTTTGTCTTCAACTTGTATGACCACCAAGATCAAAAACATCGAGAAATAGTGGGATTACTGTATCATATTATACTGTGACACTACAGTAGGCCAGAAGGCGTTGAAAACCAGCTTACGTTTACAATCTTTTCAATCGTCAAAGCATAAACGCACCACGAAATTAACATTCAATATCAGCTTGTAGGAATCGATTATCGAGACGAAACAGTACATCGCAACAACGAAAAGAGAGACGGATCTGAAGAAAACCTTTGTAATAAACGTAGACAAAACATTAGTCATCTAATTTCACAATGACTAAGAGACGATATTAAAGTGTTGAAAAAAATTTATAACAATATTTAAACACGGGACCCCTCTGTCAAAAAATCAACGTTTAAATCCTGCTTTGCAGTTTTGTTACGTGTCGTTAGTAACAACGTTTCACATTTTCGTATGTTAACAAAACTTTTGATACGGCACTGTTAATATTTGCTTATTAATTGTATATTTCGTTGGTGAAACAAATTTGTTCGTTCTCCCGTTGCAACAGCGGGTTCGTATGTACCCTGGGTGTCTCCGAACCACGGATTTTTGCAATACAATGAAGTGGCGCCTATTTTTCTTTTTCTATTATAGTATTCTTAACCACGCCCAGCCACTGACATCTCAGCTAGTCGTGCGCGATGAATATATAGAGACAAAATGTTGTCTACAAAATCCCAAATTGAATGAAGTAAAAAGTACTATCCAAAAATAGATTTTACTGACAAAAATTATACGATTTTTTGAGAGTTCTCAAACGGTTGGTTCTTCTGTCAACCAAGCCTCGATTGCACCACGAAAAAATTCGATCTTAAATTTTGTTTTAATAACACGAGTAAAAATATCCGTTCGATCACGTTGTATTTTCGTCCATCGCACGCGAGTTCAATTTCCTCCATCACCTTGATCATGCAAGTTTCAAAGACACTACCGTAGGTCAGAAAGCGTTGAAAACCAACTTGTACGTTTAGAATCTTTTCAATCGTCAAAGCATTAACGCACCACAAAATTAATACTCAATATTAGTTTGTCGGAATCGATTATCGAGACGAAACAGCACATCGCAACAACGAAAAAAAAGAGACGGATCTGAAGAAAACCTTCGTAATAAACCTAGACAAAAAATTGGCCATCTAATCTTACAATGACTAAGAGACGACGTTGAAAAAATATTTGTATCAATATTTAAACGGGAGACTAAAAAACCTCAAAAAATCATTTTTTTCATTTTTGATACATCACTGGTGGTCGGCGCCCCTGGTTGGATATTTCGGCAAAATTCGAAATCCACGGTAGGGTTAAAATAAACCTAGACAAAACATTAGCCATCTATTCTTAGAATGACTAAGAGACGATGTTAAACAGTGTTGAGAAAAAATTGTGTCAATATTTAAACGCAAGACCAAAAAACCTCAAAAAATCAACGCTCAAACCTTACTTTATAGTTTTGTTACGTGTCGTTAGTAACAACGTTTCACATTTTCGTATGTTAATAAAATTTTTGATACGGTACTTGTGGTCGGCGCCCCTGGTTGGATATTTCGGCAGACTTCAAAATCCACGGTGAGGTTAAAATTGTGCATTATTGATTATTGGTTACGTTGACTCTTACTCTTCGGGTATCTTAGTAATTTGTTCATATTCAAAGCAGCGGTGCCTAAGATTAAATCGTCGAATGTAAGCTTACACTCGTATGGAGAGTAACATTACGGTAGTAACAACTTTTACCAGCTACTCTTTAAGGAACTGGAGATAAGTTTTTCGTTTTATAATAGACCTTAATTTACCCTAGCATCTTGGATTATTATTTCGTTAGTAAAACAAAAGTCTTATCTTGTTATCAATTCGAAAAATATATATAAAACAAAATTGTTCGTTCTACCGTTAATTATTGCTTGCTTTTATCCAACTTCTTTGACAGCGGGTTCGTACGTACCCTGGGCGTCTCCGAGATAACGATTTTCCCAGTACAACAAAATGACGCTTATTCTTTCTATTATAGTATTTTTTAACCTCGCCCACTCACGGACATCTAAGCTAGCCGTGGTTGTTGGTAACAATTTTTAGCTGTGATTTCATATAGCATTTTTCAAATTGTTGACTATTTTTTAATCCTGATGAATATATACGGGCAAAACGTTGGCTACACAATCCCAAATCAGATTAAGTAAAAACTTATATACAAAAATATTGTTTACTGACAAAAATTATACGATTTCTTAAGAATTCTCAAACGGTTGGTCCTTCTATCGACCAAGCGATTGCACCACGAAAAAATCGATCTTAAATTTTCTCTTAATAAAATGAGTAAAAATATCCGTTCGATCACGTTGTATTTTCATCCATCGCACGCGAGTTCAATTTCTTCCATCACCTTGATCACGCCAGTTTCAAAGACACTACCGTAGGTCAGTAGGCGTTGAAAACTAACTTACGTTTACAATATTTTCAATCGTCAAAGCATAAACGCACCACGTAATTAATATTCAATATTAGTTTGTCGGAATCGATTATCGAGACGAAACAGCATATCGCAACAACGAAAAAAAGAGAGACGGATCTGAAGAAAACTTTCGTAATAAACGTAGACAAACATTGGCCATTTTATCTCACAATGACTAAGAGACGATGTTAAACAATGTTGAGAAAAAAAATGTAACAATATTTAAACGCGAGACCAAAAAACCTCAAAAAAATCAACGCTCAAACCCTACTTTGTAGTTTCGTTACGTGTCGTTAGTAACAACGTATCACATTTTCGTATGTTAATAAAACTTTTGATACGGCACTGGTGGCGGTTCGGCGAAATTTCAAATCCACGGTGGGGTTAAAATCGTGCATTATTCGTTACGTTGACTTTTACTGTTCGAGTATCTTAGTAATTTGTTCGTATTCAAGGCAGCGGAGCCTAAAATTAAATCGTCGAATGTAAGCTTACACTCCTATCGAGAGTTACAACTTCTACCGGCTACTGTTTTAAGGAACTGGATGTCTTTCGTTTTATAATAACCCTTAATTTACCTTAGCATCTTGACTTATTGCTTGTATATTTCGTTAGTGAAACCAAAGTCTTATCTTGTTATCAACTGGAAAAATATATATAAAACAAAGTTGTTAGTTCTACCGTTGATGATTGTTTGCTTTTATCTTACTTCTTGGACAGCGGGTTCATATGTACTCTAAGTGTCTCCGAGCTAAGGATTTTCCCAGTAGATTAAAGTGGCGCCTATTGTTTTCTATTATAGTATTTTTTAACCACGCCCACTCACCGACATCTAAGCTAGCCGTGGTAACCATTTTTAGCTGTGATTTCATATGGCATTTTTCAAACTGTTGACTATTTTCTAATCCTAATGAATATATACGGGCAAAACGTTGGCTACAAAATCCCAAATCAGATAAAGTAAAAACTTATATACAAAAATATTGTTTACTGACAAAAATTATACGATTTCTTAAGAATTCTCAAACGGTTGGTCCTTCTGTCGACCAAGCCTCGATTGCAGCACAAAAAAATCGATCTTAAATTTTGTCTTAATAACACCAGTAAAAATATCCGTTCGATCACGTTGTATTTTCGTTCATCGCACGCGAGTTCGATTTCTTCCATCACCTTGACCACGCCAGTTTCAAAGACGCTACCGTAGGTCAAAAGGCGTTGAAAACTAACTTACGTTTACAATCTTTTCAATCGTCAAAGCATAAACGCACCACGTAATTAACATTCAATATTAGTTTGTCGGAATCGATTATCGAGACGAAACAGCACACCGCAACAACGACAAAAAGAGAGACGGATTTGAATTTGTAATAACGCGCACGTGACTCGTCGAACTCAATCTTGACGAAGTAATTTACTTCGTAATTAAATTTTAATGAAAGCTATTCATACATCAATTACGAGTAAATAATTGTTATTCAACGATGAGGAAAAAGCGACACCTCTAACATTGCAACCGTTAAGAATTTATTGCGAAATTGTATCTAATTAATCTTATTAGATCGTATACCACCAACTACACCGCGAAGTTTTGACCTACATTGTACGAAAACTGTATAATGAAGCTGCTATCCTTATCGTTTTACAGAAAAGATCTTAGATAACTTGAATAATAGAAGAGTTGACGTCACGAGAAATTTAGCTACTTCATACATTTGTGAATTACAACGATGATACTTTCTTCGATAAAATAATTTACGCTGATTACTATTAATAGTAACAACGATCGGAACGTGACCGAATAAAGATCCAATTTGGACAATTTTCGATTGTCAGAGTCGTTCGTGACCGAAACAATTGAAAGAACGTTAATTATAAAAATATTCGCCGACAGATCCAGCTCACATTAATCGGATTATTGTACGACAAACTGGAATAGCATTTATCTTAATAGCATTTCACTTGGTCGAAGCCTTACAGCTCTAATATCCCGTCAATTATCGTTAGAGTTTATAATTGAAATATCTTCTCTGTATACGAAGTGTGCTTGGGGTAAGTAAGATTAAGATGACACGCCGAATGGGTACCAGGTGTCTTTGATAATTAGAGTATCAGTTTGCAAAAGTTTTGTTTAAAACCACCGCCAACTGTTTTACAAACCGTGGGCGTAAGCTTCACGGTTCCCGCTTCGATAATTTCACCACACGAGTAGTCAAAAAAAAGTTGCAAG
Source organism: Aquatica leii (assembly GCA_035610365.1). Taxonomy (NCBI): domain Eukaryota; kingdom Metazoa; phylum Arthropoda; class Insecta; order Coleoptera; family Lampyridae; genus Aquatica; species Aquatica leii. Next base: position 17,341,060 of record CM069438.1, read on the forward strand.
CTCCAAAATTTTATCGCTATTTTATTAAGCCAATTCAAAGATGACAAATTGACTCTGTCTAGCCTGTAGAGTTTTTATTTCTAGTAATAATTAACTCGGAGTGTATCATCAAAACCATGCTGACACAACGCGTTAAGAACGAATTGTAATATCTGAAACTAAATACGAAATATGTTTGTGGTAAAATGGCGCACCGTAAAGACGTCACAGGTGTCTTAGCTAATTAAATTGTTGCTTTTCAAATAATGTCTGTACAATCACAACCGCTTAGTTTAACCACCCTACTTCAGAGCCTGCAACAAACATTTTAATCTCCCAGGTAAATAAATAAAGTACATTACATTGTTACGTTACATCTTCTTATTTACTTTTCACGTACTGAAAACTCCTATACGTATATCGTGCTCGTTATAAATATAAATCATTTGTCACTGTCTCCATATGTGATTAAAAAACCGATAAAACAACGCCATATTGAAATTTGTAAAATTAATTAAGGAACAAACGAAATGACAACGGTAAGAATCTATTTTCGACTTTGTTTACATTACATATATAAATAACCCTTATATTAAACTAGTTATAAACAAATATCTACAACAATACGTAAGTATTGTTGGTTAATTTGGATATTTAGTCAGAAAATGGTAAACGGGTAATTTCCGGAAAACTGCAAATTTTGAATAAATTATCATTGAACAAATATTTTTCGAATAAAAAAATATTTTTATTTCATGTTTTACGTTTACTTTAAAAATATTTTAATAAATCAATGATTATAAAACGTGTATCAAACACTGAATTATACGAATATGACCAATTCCATTTAGTAATTAGTCCACTAGTCAAACATGGTACTTAACATTGGTATCCATTATTCTAAATAGTTTTCCCTAATTGCCTGATGTAAAATTAATTCTTACAAACGACTACTTAGAATGTCATTCTGATAAACAACTTAGTGATCGTACTTCCTGCATACGCACTAATTAGAGGTTTCCTTAATTGTCGGATTACATTTAAAACAAGTATTTTAATATTTTACATTGTTTCGTTTCTGGAAGAAAGTACTTCAGGGGGTAATTCATTTTTAAAAATGGCTAGAAGAATAAATCAAAGTGATTGTTTTGTAGAAACCCGAAGACTTATAGTATTAATAAACAATATATTGTACCAGAGACCATAAAAAACGCAGAGCCCATAGACCTCTGCCTACTTGGCACACACACTTGGTCACTGTTGTCAAGTAGAGTCAATGCAAAAGGATTTGGATGCATTTCTAATCGCTGAAGTCTTCTTCATTTCTTTATTAGGAACCTAGTGAAAAGCATTGCTGACTGCATAAAGAGTCTTCGATTAGAAACGTTCGGGTATCTCAATGTTGAAATTCAAAAACTGAATCCCATAGTTCCATATTGGTTTTGTTGCAGTTTTGTAAATCAGTAGTTTATTAGACAGCGAGTTACGGCCTAGTAACCGGTAATCATTCTTGCGTTTTAAGCTAGAGTGTGTTCTCTTCATCCAGACGTCAAAGTGCATACCTAAATACTTCACCCAGTCCGTCAGCAACTGAGCTTCATCATGTATTGTTACCACAGGAACGATACCTATTCGTTTGGTGAAAGTAATTTGTATCGACTTTTAGCTGTTTATTTTAAAGAACCATTTTTTGAACAATCTGCACAATAGAATTTAGGTTCTGTTGTAGAATTTATGCGGTTTTGTCGGGATCATATTGGGTAACAAAAATTGCTGTATCGTCACCATAAGTTGCAGTAGTTGTATTGGAGTTAATAGGTATGAGAGACTCCGGGTTTGATAAAATAAAGTTCCGAGACAGCTTCTCCAAACTTAATTTGGAATGCTTTCCGAAAACCAAATTGCTGATTGGGTATACATTTATCATCTTCGAGAGTTGGAAAGAGTCTTTTGAGTAATAGTCGTTTAAGAAGTTTTGAAAGCAGTGGTAGCACAAACTGTGTGTAAGAAGTTGGGTAGTTGATCGGTCATCCGGACTTCTGGATGACAACGACTTAGGCAACTTTTCATTGAACTGACAAAAAATCCTGTCCGTAGAATACTATTAAAGATTAGCAGAGCCTGATTGCTTTGGTAGATAACTCATTGAGTATTCGCCCAGTGATAAGATCATAAACAGAACTTTTTTGGCAATTTGTTCTTGTAGCATTGTGTCCACTTCAGCAAAAGAGAAAGTTTTAACTAGGAGCGACAACTAGAAAGGAGTTGATTCGTCATCAAATGAGGTTGGCTGGAATACTTCCTGGAGATCAGTAGCAAATGCTTCAGTTTTGCTCATATGGGTACGAGCCGCTGATCCGTCTTTGTTTTGAATTGAAGGTACGTTTTGTTTAAGCCTATCAAGACGACTGATGGCTTCCCAGAAAAAGTAATCAGTAATTTCTGTGGCAGACAGTCCTTTAAGGTATTCGTCAATGTATTTGTTTCTTGATCCTTTGATCATATCTCCCGAATAAATGTGGCGACCTGCTAATCTACCTAATTCTTTAGAGACATCGTTTGTCAGCAATTATTCGCTTGATATCTAAAGAGCAGTTACATTGATATGTTTTTCTGCTATTTATACATAAAACTTTCAATTTTTTAAACAGTAGAAGAAGCTACGCCAACTAGTTTAAATATAAAAAATAATTTAGTTTGTTACCAAATTATTTCAAAAGTCTATGGTGTTGTTTTCAAAATAAACTAACGATAATCATTTTAAGATTAGAAACAACATTCAAAACAACTTCCTACAACGTCTGTGACAATAGCGATGCACACAACAACAATAAAACTTTCAATTGTAAATTAAAAAAAATAATTCAGTTTACTACAAAAGTAATTTCGAGAAGCTATGGTTTTGTTTTCAAAACAAAGTACGCTAGTCATCGTGTGATTAGAGAACAGCAGTTATCAAAACAATTGTCTGTCATCAATTTGCAAAAAGTTATTAAAAAAAAACAAAATTAATTCAGTTTGGTACAACATTATTAAAAAAAACTAGAACTTTGTTTTTAAAACAAAAATAAGATAGTCATCATAAGATTAGAGAACAGAAGTTATCAAAACAATTGCCTACAACGTGTGTGACAATAGCGGCGCACTGAAAAACAACATAAAACTTTCTGTTTTTTAAAGAGTAGAAGAAGCTCAGCCAACTTGTTTAAGTAGAAATAATAATTCAGTACCAAAGTTATTTCAAAAAGCTATGGTTTTGTTTGGAGATGGTCATCGTAATATTAGAAAACATGTTATCAAAATAATTGCCTACAGCATCTGTGACATTAGCGACACACAGAAAAACAATAAAACTTTCGAATTTCAAAACAATAGAAGAAGCTAAGCCAACTTGTTAAAATAAAAAAACCAAAATAATTCAATTTGTTACAAAGCAGATATCAAAAGGGTTGCCTACAACTTCTGTGACAATAGCGACGCATAGAAAACCAAACCTTTGGATTTTTCAAACAATAGAAGAAGCCGAGGCAACCTGTTCAAATAAAAAAAAATATTCTGTTTGCTACAAAGTTATTTCCAAAAACTATGGTTTCGTTTTCAAAACAAAAGAAAGATGGTCATCGTGAGATTAGAAAACAGCAGTACAACATTTGTAGCAATAACAACGCACAGAAAAACAACATAAAACTTTCTATTTTTCAAGAGTAGAAAAAGCTTAGCCAGATTATTTAAGTAGAAAAAATAATTCAGTTTTGAGTTATTCTAAAAAGCTATAGTTTTGCTTTCAACACAAAAGTAAGATAGTCATCGTGATATTAGAGCACAGCAGTTATCTAAACAATTGCGTACAATGTCTGTGATAATAGCGACGCACAGAAAACAACATAAACCATTCTATTTTTCATAGAGTAGAAAGAGCTCAGCCAATTTCTTTAAGTACAAAAGTTTTTCCGTTTGCTACAAAGTTATTTCAAAAAGCCATGGTTTTGTTTTCAAAACAAAAATCAGATAGTCATCTTCAGATTACAGAACAACAGATATCAAAAAAATTGCCTACAACGTCTGTGACAATAGTAACGCACAGAAAAAACAATAGAACTTTAGATTTATCAACCAATAGGCTGTGCCAAATGGTTTATTTAAAAAAAAATCTGTTTGCTATAAAGTTAAATCAAAAAGCTATGGTTTTGTTTTCGTAACAAAAATCAGATAGACATCATAAGATTACAGAACAGCAAAATTCAAAACGTCTGTGACAATAGCAACGCACAGAAAAACAATAAAACTTTAGATTTTCAATCAATAGAAGAAGCTGTGTCAACTTCTTTAATTAAAAAAAATTCAGTTTGCTACAAAGTTATATCAAGAAGCTATGGTTTTGTTTTCAAAAGAAAAGTAAAATAATCATCGTGAGATTAGAGAACAGCAGTTATCAAAACAATTACCTACAACGGTTGTGACAGCGACGCACAGAAAAGCAACGTAAAACTTTCGATTTTTCAAAGAGTAGAAAAAGCTCAGCCAGCTTGTTTAACAAGAAAAAATAATTCAGTTTTAAAGTTATTTTAAAAAGCTATGGTTTTGCTTTCAAAAACAAAAGTAGGATAGTCATCGTAAAATTCGAGTACAGCAGTTATCAAAACAAAGACGTACAACGTCTATGACAATAGCAACGCACAGAAAACAACATAAACCATTCTATTTTTCATAGAGTAGAAAAAGCTCAATCAACTTCTTTAAGAAAAAAATATTCCGTTTGCTACAAAGTTATTATAAAAAGCTATGGTTTTGTTTTAAAAACAAAAATCAGATAGTCATTATAAGATTAGAAAACAACAGCTATCAAAACAATTGCATACAACGTCTGTGACAATAGCAACGCACAGAAAACAATAAAACTTTAGATTTATCAAACAATAGAAGAAGCTTAACCAACTTGTTTGAATTAAAAAAAAATAATTAGCTACAAAGTTATTTCAAAAAGCTATGGATTTGTTTACAAAACAATAGTAAGATAGTCGTCGTGATATTAGAGAACAGCAGTTATCAAAACAATTGCGTACAACGTCTGTGACAATAACGACAAACAGAAAACAACATGAACCTTTTTATTTTTCATAGAGTAAAACCAAAACTCAGCCAACTTCTTTAGGTAAAAAAAATATTCCGTTTGCTACGAAGTTATTTTAAAACCGATTAGAGAACAGCAGATATCAAAACAATTGCCTACAACGTTTGTGAAAATAACAACGCACAGAAAATAAACATAAAATTTTCGATTTTTCAAAGAGTAGCATAAGTTAAGTCAACTTGTTTAAGTAGCCAAAATAATTTAGTGTCACAGTTATTTCAAAAAGCAATAGTTTTGTTTTCAAAACAAAAGTAAAATAGTCATCGTGATATTATCTAAACAATTGCCTACAACGTCTGTGACAATACCGACGCACAGAAAACAACAGAAAACTTTCTTTTTTTTTTAAAGTAGAAGAAGCTCAGCCAACTTGTTTGAGTAGAAAAAATAATTCAGTTTCAAAGTAATTTCAAAAGTCTGATTTTTTTTCAACAGAAAATTAACATGATCTTTGTGAGATTAGAGAACAGCAGTTATGAAAACAATTGCCTACAACGTTTGTGAAAATAACAACGCACAGAAAAACAACATAAAACTTTCTATTTTTCATAGAGTAGAAGAAGCTCAATCAACTTCTTTAAGAGAAAAAAATATTCTGTTTGGTACAAAGTTATTTCAAAAAGCTATGGTTTTGTTTTCAATACAAAAATCAGATAGTCTTTATAAGATTAAAGAACAGCAGATATCAAATCAATTGCATACAACGTCTGTCACAATAGCAACTCACAGAAAACAATAAAACGTTAGAGTTGTCAAACAATAGAAAAAGCTGAGCCAACTTGCTTGAATTTAAAAAATTCCAATTTGCTACAAAGTCATTTCAAAAATCTATAGATCTGTTTTCAAAACAATAGTAAGATAGTCATCGTGATATTAGAGAACAGTAATTATAAAAACAATTGCCTACAACGTTAGTGAAAATAACAACGCACAGAAAAACAACATAAAACTTTCTATTTTTCCAACTTCTTTAAGAAAAAAAAATTATTCTGTTTGCTATAAAGTTATTTCAGAAAGCTATGGTTTGGTTTTGAAAACAAAAATCAGATAGTTATTATAAGATTAGAGAACAGCAGCTATCAAAACAATTGCATACAACGTCTGTGACAATAGCAACGCACAGAAAACAATAAAACTTTAGATTTATCAAACAATAGAAGAAGCTTGGCCAACTTGTTTGAATTAAAAAAAAAATCAATTTGCTACAAAGTTATTTCAAAAAGCTCTAGATTTGTTTTCAGAACAATAGTAAGATAGTCATCGTGATATTAGAGAACAGTAATTATAAAAACAATTGCCTACAACGTTAGTGAAAATAACAACGCACAGAAAAACAACATAAAACTTTCTATTTTTCCAACTTCTTTAAGAAAAAAAAATTATTCTGTTTGCTATAAAGTTATTTCAGAAAGCTATGGTTTGGTTTTGAAAACAAAAATCAGATAGTCATTATAAGATTAGAGAACAGCAGCTATCAAAACAATTGCATACAACGTCTGTGACAATAGCAACGCACAGAAAACAATAAAACTTTAGATTTATCAAACAATAGAAGAAGCTTGACCAACATGTTTGAATTAAAAAAAAAATCAATTTGCTACAAAGTTATTTCAAAAAGCTCTAGATTTGTTTTCAGAACAATAGTAAGATAGTCATCGTGATATTAGAGAACAGTAATTATAAAAACAATTGCCTACAACGTTAGTGAAAATAACAACGCACAGAAAAACAACATAAAACTTTCTATTTTTCCAACTTCTTTAAGAAAAAAAAATTATTCTGTTTGCTATAAAGTTATTTCAGAAAGCTATGGTTTGGTTTTGAAAACAAAAATCAGATAGTCATTATAAGATTAGAGAACAGCAGCTATCAAAACAATTGCATACAACGTCTGTGACAATAGCAACGCACAGAAAACAATAAAACTTTAGATTTATCAAACAATAGAAGAAGCTTGGCCAACTTGTTTGAATTAAAAAAAAAATCAATTTGCTACAAAGTTATTTCAAAAAGCTCTAGATTTGTTTTCAGAACAATAGTAAGATAGTCATCGTGATATTAGAGAACAGTAATTATAAAAACAATTGCCTACAACGTTAGTGAAAATAACAACGCACAGAAAAACAACATAAAACTTTCTATTTTTCCAACTTCTTTAAGAAAAAAAAATTATTCTGTTTGCTATAAAGTTATTTCAGAAAGCTATGGTTTGGTTTTGAAAACAAAAATCAGATAGTCATTGTGAGATTAGAGAACAGCAGTTATCAATGCAACTACCTACAACGTTTGTGACAATAGACATGCATATAAAAACAACACAAAACTTTTGTTACATGTCGTTATTTTGTATATTTCAAAAATATTTATTTTAAATTAAAATTTACGGCTGTACTGTTTATACACTTACGGGTGAGAAGAAACGCTATACAGCAACTAACGGCCATTTTACCTGCTCTTTACCTTTTAGAAACCACTATATCTGTTATTTTACGATATGTAAGTAGTTTCCCTTTTTGCTAAATTTTACTCGGTAGTGATTTCTATTACGCTTTTAGCCGATGTGCTAGAGAAAACGTATTCCAGGTAAGAAAGCAATTCCCAAAGATGGCGTCGTCACGTTATCTTTTTACCTCGCTTTTTACTTTTTTTCAGCGAATTTCGTGGAATTGCCATGATCTCATTGTACCCGGCAGTTTCCGAAATATGTAACCTGTGGAGTCCACCTCGTTTTATGTAATCGGAAAAGACGAGATATATTTATTGCTTTAATTATGTCAGCTTTGTACGTACTACTTCTTAGTATCGTATAATTTATGTAATCGGTTAACTTATTGTATGTAATTATAACGTAAATCATACTAACTTAAATTTACTTTTAGTCGCAAACTTTACAAATCTGTAATCTTATGTATTGTCGTTGAGTACGTTGACATGCAATCCGTGAAGTTTATTCGATCAAACAAAATAACATTAACGGTCGTACATAAACTTATATACCACGCGTATTTTCGTTCTTAAATTAAATAAAAGGGAGCAGTGAAAGTTACTATTCTTAACGAATAATTGTCGGCTGAGTAAGTTTTTGTGCTCTTACGCACAAAAAACGACACAAACCTTTCTATTTTACATAGAGTAGAAGAAGCTCAATCTACTTCTTTAAGTAAAAAAATTATTCCGTTTGCTACAAAGTTATTTCAAAAAGCTATGGTTTTGTTTTCAAAACAAAAATCAGATAAACATCGTCAGATTAAAGAACAGCAGATATCAAAACAATTGCCTACAACGTCTGCTACAATAGCAACGCACAGAAAAACAATAAAACTTTAGATTTATGAACCAATAGAAAAAGCTGTGCCAACTTGTTTAATTAAAAAAAAAAACAGTTTGCTACAAAATTATTTCAAAAAGCTTTAGTTTTGCTTTCAAAACCAAAGTAAGATAGTCCTCGTGATATTATCTAAACAATTGACTGCAAAGTTTGTAAAAATAACAACGCACATAAAACAACATAAACTTTTATATTTTTCATAGAATAGAAGAAGCTTAGTCAACTTCTTTAAGTAAAAAAAATATACCGTTTGCTACAAAGTTATATCAAAAAGCTATGGTGTTGCTGTTAAAACAAAAATCAGATAGTCATCATAAGATTAGAGAACAGCAGATATCAAAACAATTGCGTACAACGTCTGTGACAACAGCGACGCACAGAAAACAACATAAACTTTTCTATTTTTCATAGAGTAGAAGAAGCTCAGTCAACTTCTTTAAGTAAAAAAAAATATTCCGTTTGCTAAAAAGTTATTTCAAAAAGCTATGGTTTGTTTTCAAAACAAAAATCAGATAGTCATCATAAGATTAGAGAACAGCAGATATCAAAACAATTGCGTACAACGTCTGTGACAATAACGACAAACAGAAAACAACATAAAACTTTATATTTTTCATAGAGTAGAAAAAGCACAGACAACTTCTTTAAGTAAAAAATATTATTTCGTTTGCTACGAAGTTATTTCAAAAAGCTAAGGTTTTGTTTTCAAAACAAAAATCAGATAGTCATCGTCCAATTAGAGAACAGCAGATATCAAAACAATTGTCTGTAACGTATGTGACAATAGCAACGCACAGAAAAATAATAAAACTTAAGATTTATCAACCAATAGAAAAAGCTGTGCCAACTTGTTTAATTAAAAAAAAGTCAGTTTGCTACAAAGTTATTTCAAAAAGCTATGGTTTTGCTTTCAAAACCATAGTAAGATAGTAATCGTGAGATTAGAGAACAGCAGTTATGAAAACAATTGCGTACAACGTCTGTGACAATAACGACAAACAGAAAACAACATAAAACTTTATATTTTTCATAGAGTAGAAAAAGCACAGACAACTTCTTTAGGTAAAAAATATTATTTCGTTTGCTACGAAGTTATTTCAAAAAGCTAAGGTTTTGTTTTCAAAACAAAAATCAGATAGTCATCGTCCAATTAGAGAACAGCAGATATCAAAACAATTGTCTGTAACGTATGTGACAATAGCAACGCACAGAAAAACAATAAAACTTAAGATTTATCAACCAATAGAAAAAGCCGTGCCAACTTGTTTAATTAAAAAAAAGTCAGTTTGCTACAAAATTATTTCAAAAAGCTATGGTTTTGCTTTCAAAACCAAAGTAAGATAGTCATCGTGATATTATCTAAACAATTGACTGCAACATTTGTAAAAATAACGCACAAAAAAACAACATAAAACTTTCTATTTTTTAAAGAGTAGAAAAAGCTAGTCAACTTCTTTAAGTAAAAAAGAATATTCCGTTTGCTACAAAGTTATTTCAAAAAGCTATGGTTGTTTTATCAAAACAAAAATCAGATAGTCATCATAAGATTAGAGAACAGCAGATTTTAGATTTATAAAACAATGGAAGAAGATGGAACTTATTGTTTAAATAAAAAAAAATTCAGTTTGTTACAAAATTATTTCAAAAAACTATGGTTTTGTTGTCAAAACAAAAATCAGATAGTCATCATAAGATTAGAAAACAGGAGATATCAAAACAATTGCGTACAACGTCTGTGACAACAGCGACGCACAGAAAACAACATAAACTTTTCTATTTTTCATAGAGTTTCAAAAAGTTATGATTTTGTTTTTAAAACAAAAATAAGATAGTCATCATGAGATTAGAAAACGGCAGTTATCAAAACGATTGCCTACAACGTTTGTCACAATAGCGACGCACAGAAAACAACATAAACCTTCCTATTTTTCATAGAGTAGAAAAAGCTGAGTCAACTTCATTAAGTAAAAAAATTATTCCGTTTGCTACAAAGCTATTTCAAAAAACTGTGGTTTTGTTTTCAAAACAAAAATAAGATATTTATCGTGATATTAGAGAACAACAGTTATCAAAACAATTGCATACAACGTCTGTGACAATAGTGAAACACAAAAAACAATAAAACTATTAATTTTTAAAACAATAGAAAAATCTCAGCCAACTTGTATAAGTAAAATAAATAATTCAGTTTTAAAGTTATTTTAAAAAGCTATGGTTTTGTTGGCAAAGCAAGAATCAGATAGTCATCATAAGATTAGAGAACAGCAATTATCAAAGCAATTTCTTAGAATGTCTGTAATAACAGTGATGCACAGAAAAACAACATAAAATTTTCGATTTTTCAAAAAGTAGAATAAGTTAAGTCAACTTGTTTAAGTAGCAAAAATAATTTAGTTTCACAGTTATTTCAAAAATCTATGGTTTTGTTTTCAAAACAAAAGTAAAATAGTCATCGTGATATTATCTAAACAATTGCCTACAACGTCTGTGACAATACCGACGCACAGAAAACAACAGAAAACTTTCTTTTTTTTCAAAAAGTAGAAGAAGCTCAGCCAACTTGTTTGAGTAGAAAAAATAATTCAGTGTCAAAGTAATTTCAAAAGTCTATGATTTTTTTTAACAGAAAATTAAGATGGTCATTGTGAGATTAGAGAACAGCAGTTATAAAAACAATTGCCTACAACGTTAGTGAAAATAACAACGCACAGAAAAACAACATAAAACTTTCTATTTTTCCAACTTCTTTAAGAAAAAAAAATTATTCTGTTTGCTATAAAGTTATTTCAAAAAGCTATGGTTTGGTTGTCAAAGCAAAAGTCAGATAGTCATTATAAGATTAAAGAACAGCAATTATCAAAGCAATTTCTTAGAATGTCTGTAACAACAGCGATGCACAGAAAAACAACATAAAATTTTCGATTTTTCAAAGAGTAGAATAAGTTAAGTCAAGTCAGCAAAAATAATTTAGTTTCACAGTTATTTCAAAAAGCTATGGTTTTGTTTTTAAAACAAAAGTAAAATAGTCATCGTGATATTATCTAAACAATTGCCTACAATGTCTGTGACAATACCGACGCACAGAAAACAACAGAAAACTATCTTTTTTTTCAAAAAGTAGAAGAAGCTCAGCCAGCTTGTTTGAGTAGAAAAAATAATTCAGTTTTAAAGTAATTTCAATTTTTTTTCAACAGAAAATTAAGATGGTCATTGTGAGATTAGAGAACAGCAGTTATAAAAACAATTGTCTGTGACAATAGTGACGCTCAGAAAAAAAATAACACTTCCGATTTTTCAATCAAGGGATGTAGCTGAGTCAACGCGTTTAAATAAAAAAATAATTCAGTTTGCTAGAAAGTTATTTTAAAAAGTTGTTTTCAAAACAAAAGTAACATAGCCATCGTGAGATTAAAGAACAGCAGTTATCAATACAACTGCCTACAACGTTTGTGACAATAGCCATGCATATCAAAACAACATAAAACTTTTGTTACATGTTATTTTGTATATTTCAAAAATATTTATTTTAAATTAAAATTTACGGCTGTACTGTTTATACGCAGCTACTGATTGTCAGTTCACTTTACGGGTGAGAACAAACGCTATACAGCAACTAACGGCCATTTTACCCGCTCTTTGCCTTTTAGAAACCACTGTTATTTTACGACATGTAAGTAGTTTCCGTTTCTGCTAAATTTTCCTCGGTAGCGATTTCTATTACGCTTTTAGCAGATGTGCTAGAGAAAACGTATTCCAGATATTGGTCGGATTTGTGCGATTGGGTTAATTACGCGACGTTTCTGGTAGGAAAGCAATTCCCAAAGATGACGTCGTCACGTTAGCTTTTTACTTTTTTTTTAGCAAGTTTTGTGTGATTGCCACGATGTCTTTGTACCGGGCTGTTTCCAAAATATGTAACCTGTGGAGTCCACCTCGTTTTATGTAATCGCAAGAGACGAGATATATTTATTACTTTAATTATATAAACTTTGTACGTACTACTTCTTAGTATCGTATAATTTATGTAAACGGTTTCAATTGTAATCACTAACCGACAGCCTTCGGCATATAACTTATTTTATGTAATTACAACGTAAATCCTACTAATTTAAATTTACTTTTAGTCGCAAGCTTTATACCATCTGTAATCTTATGTATTGTCGTTGAGTACGTTGACGTGCAATCCGTCAACTTTATTAGATCATTGGAACGCAGTCATAGCCAAAAACAAAATAACATTAACCGTCGTACATAAGCTTATATACCATGCGTATTTTCGTTCTTATTAAATAAAAGGGAGTACTGGAAGTTTCTACTTTTGGCGAATGATTGTCGGTTGAGTAAGTTTTTGTGCTCATATTTTACTTTTAAATTACAATCAATCGTTTATAACGTTTGTTAGCAATTGATTCTTACTATATTAGTGGACGAATCTATAATTGTTATTAGTCTAACTCTTCCTCTGTTAGCTTTAACGCCTATTCTTTCTTGTTTGAAATAAATACATTGTTGTTACAAGTTGTGTTTTTTATCAGTAATCGACAGATTTAAACAAGGTCTGTGTTTAGCACACCGAGCCTCGCGACCCACTTGCCGAATTAAACTGAGTTAGACGCTTGCCTTTAAGTTACAAGAAAATTCTCGTAAGACTTTTGATTTTCCAAACAGTAGAAGAAGCTAAGCCAACTAGTAAAATATGGTTTTGTTTTCAAAGACTCAAGAAAAAAAAGTTTTTTCTAAAAATATACAAAATTTAAAAAGGTACAGAAATTAATCAACCCTAAAAGATGGCGCTAGTATTACAAAAATTCCATTATCAGTAGGTTTTAGCGGTTATTGTGTGTTGAGTGTATTTCGGTTTTTTTGTTTTTGGTCTTGATATTGATTGTTTTCTAGCCTGAACAAAGTTGTTGCATTTTCAATCACGTTTTTTCAGGATTTCATTTACAGACTTCACTCGACACCAAAGGAATCATTTTCTACCAACATAATATTTTAGAGATTTAGTTCTATAACCTAGTAAAAATAAAATCAAGAGCACAATTATAATTGTGACAGAGGAAGAGTCCATTTTCAAAACAGTGGCCTTAAAATAACGCGTACAATCTAAGAATAAACCAAATTCTATTTCAAACAAAAGTTAACTAAACCACCGGAAGTACGAAGGATATTATTAACAACTTTTTCGAAATTTGTTTTTTTAATCATCGTCGAGACAAATGAAAACCACCCTGTACGTAACCATAAATCATCCTAACGAGCGATCTTAATTTTTAATTTAAATTTACGTTTCGGCAGTTTCGACGACGATCGAAAAAAAATTAAATTAAAATGCGAAAAGGTTAATTGGACGAATGTTGCTAAAATAGAAGTCGCATTTCTTGCCGAAATAACGTGTCTGCTAAGTTATTTTCAGACGAAGGAAATATTTCAAATTATTTCGCTATTAAAATAATTTCATATTGTACCTGTACCTTGGAATAAAGTTTTAATTGCTTGTTTAAATATACCATCGAGCAGAGCAACTTTTATTTTTTTTTCAAGTAAAATGTTTACGTTATTTTTTTAATAGTCGCCATTTCTGGTAATTAATTACACGACGAAATGGAGTCGTTACAGAACTATGCAAAAATCGTTTCGGCTCGGTTTTATCGAAATCTGCAAGCAATAAAAATAATTACGACACGTAAATAAATTTTATAGATTCGTTAAAAAAAATCCTAAAAATAAGATATGACCGATATTAATAGGAATTAAATACGCAGATATTTTCGATTTCGACATTTTCGTTTAAAAGACAATTTAAGTTAGTAAGCAAACTTAAACTGTTTCAAAACTAATCTCGGAAAATTTATCGTATAATTTCACGTGGTGTAACTTAAAGGCACATGCTTTGAACCATCATTTTATGACACATTAAAAGTTTTGTCTGAATCTATTTTTACATCATTTCCTTTTTAGATTATAACTAGAATCGCTCGCAGCATCATTAATTGTCGCAAAAATTAGTACCGTAACAAAAACAAACATCTAAAAACTAATTGGCAAAACGATTTTATAGCGTTTGGGCCAATTAAAATTAATTTTGATCAAATACCTACGATCTCATCGTACCATTTCTGCGATTGTTTTGGAATGTCAACAATCGAATAAGCTATTCCGTACATCGGTAACAAAAATGAAAATTTAAAACAAATAAAAATCAACAAACTCAGAATGCTAAAAGACAAAAAAGAAAACAAATAGCAGAGTGACAAATACGTTAGTAACGTTTTAAGTCAAATCGCCGTGCTTATTAAAGTCATCTTAACCTCTGTATAAAAAAAGTGACAAAAACCAATAACGTCATTATTAACGTAATTTTGACGTTAGTTAAACGAACCATCATATAACACACTTGTTCCATTGTACGTACATTTCTAGTACATATACTATGCATAGGTCGTTAAATTTTAAGTCAAAGCGCCGTTCTTATTAACGTCATATTAACTTCTAAATAACAAAATCTAAAACCGATAACGTCATTAGTAACGTAATTTTGACGTTAGTTAAACAAGTTAGTTAAAAGATAATTAATATTATAATCCTTCTTTTTTGATAAACAAATATTTGTCACTACGTCAAATCCAATAATTTAGTTTAAAACCAGACGAACATGCACACGTCTAAATAACGTTTATGTTTGGTAAAGTTTTAGGTCAAAGCGCCGTCCTTATTGAAGTAATATTAACCTCTAAATAACAAAATATAACAGAAACGTCATTATTAACGTAATTTTGACGTTATTGAAACGAGCTCCCATGTAACACATTTCGTCCATTGTACGTACTTTTTGTAGTACATATACTTTGCATAGATAGTACGTAATTGTGCTATATGGACCATCCTGCATTTATAGCATTCGTAAATATTTGATAATGTTAATACACGATTTGCAGCGCTGTCAACGTCATCTTTCGTAGACCCAACTAACATGCTCATGTCTAAATAACGTTTATGTTTGGTAAAGTTTTAGGTCAAAGCACAGTTTTTGTTAAAGTAACATGTTATGTTAAAAATTCTCTAGTATAAAATTATACTCAATACGGCCACATTCCTTTGGTGGAATAGGGACAAAACTATCAAATTGTTAAATCCGAATTCATTTTTCTTCCGGTAAAGTTCGAAAGACGCAGACTTCGTCTAGTATTATATACGCCCAACAAGCGCTCATCGTTAAGTGTTTCACGTACACCTCTATGGAAATAAATTAAGTGATTGCTGCAATTTTAGAGTAAGTGTTTATTTCGGCGTGTTTCCATACCATACATATTTTTTTTGTTTGTGGAGATAATCAACAAATGTTACAATTGGGAAAATTTCGATAATGACGTCACGCCGATATAACTAATATTTCTACATATTCGTGGGTTGGATACGAGTATAATACGTAGTGAAAACAATTTTTTTTTAAAAACAAATTACAAAATCAATTTCTGTCTTGTCATTTGTTCGATTTCAGCTGCGAGTAGATTTAAGTGGTGTCTACGACCCCTAATCTTTCATCGTTTTGGCGCATTTTTAGATTCAGTTTATAATTTAACACTACAAAGCTTACAACCCTATTGCCGGAACAACTGAGTTAGTTGTTCTCTTTTTTTTTAATAACGAGAAAAACAGCGTAACAAATATTAAACTCAAAATAACAAAATGTAACAGAAACGTTATAATTAACGTAATTTGACTTTGTATATTGTAAGTAGATTTGCAGTACATACGCTATGCATAGATAGTACGTAATTGTCCTATATAGACCATTCTACATTTATAGCATTGGTAAATATTTGACAATTTAAATACACGAATTACAGTGCTGTCAACGTCATCTTTCGTAAAGTTAAATTTTATTCTTCAAATAGATGCACTTCTAAAAGCCACTTGGCAGTGTGACTCTTCAATAAACAAATATTTTTCCCTACGTCTTACCAATACTTTAATATAAACTCAGCTAACATGCTTACGTTTAAATGACGTTTATATTTAGTAAAGTTTTACGTGAGAACGTTAGCCTTTTCAAAAACATTTTAACGTCTAAATAACAAAAAGTGACAGAAACCGATAACGTCATTATTAACGTAATTTTGACGTTAGTTAAACGAGCTCCCATATAACACACTTCGTCCATTGTACGTACATTTGTAGTACATACACTATGCATAGATAGTACATAATTGTGCTATATAGACCATCCTACATTTATAGCATTGGTAAATAGTTGACAATTTAAATACACGAATTACAGTGCTGACAACATCATCTTTCGTAACGTTAAATTTTATTCTCCAAATTGATGCACTTCTAAAAGCAACTTGGCAGTGTGATTCTTCAATAAACAAATATTTTGCCTACGTCTTACCAATACTTTAATATAAACTCAGTTAACATGCTTACGTTTACATGACGTTTATATTTAGTAAAGTTTTACGTGAGAACGCTTACCTTTTTAAAATCATTTTAACGTCTAAATAACAAAAAGTGACAGAAACCGATAACGTCATTATTAACCTATTTTTGACGTTAGTTAAACGAGCTCCCATATAACACACTTCGTCCATTGTACGTACATTTGTAGTACACACGCTATGCATAGATAGTACGTAATTGTGCTATATAGACCATACTACATTTATAGCATTGGTAAATATTTGACAATTTAAATACACGAATTACAGTGCTGTCAACGTGATCTTTCGTAACGTTAAATTTTATTCTTCAAATAGATGCACTTCTAAAAGCCACTTGGCAGTGTGACTCTTCAATAAACAAATATTTTTCCCTAAGTCTTACCAATACTTTAATATAAACTCAGCTAACATGCTTACGTTTAAATGACGTTTATATTTAGTAAAGTTTTATGTGAGAACGTTAGCCTTTTCAAAAACATTTTAACGTCTAAATAACAAAAAGTGACAGAAACCGATAACGTCATTATTAACGTAATTTTGACGTTAGTTAAACGAGCTCCCATATAACACACTTCGTCCATTGTACGTACATTTGTAGTACATACACTATGCATAGATAGTACATAATTGTGCTATATAGACCATCCTACATTTATAGCATTGGTAAATAGTTGACAATTTAAATACACGAATTACAGTGCTGACAACATCATCTTTCGTAACGTTAAATTTTATTCTCCAAATTGATGCACTTCTAAAAGCAACTTGGCAGTGTGATTCTTCAATAAACAAATATTTTGCCTACGTCTTACCAATACTTTAATATAAACTCAGTTAACATGCTTACGTTTACATGACGTTTATATTTAGTAAAGTTTTACGTGAGAACGCTAGCCTTCTAAAAATCATTTTAACGTCTAAATAACAAAAAGTGACAGAAACCGATAACGTCATTATTAACCTATTTTTGACGTT
The DNA here is from genome assembly GCA_035610365.1 of Aquatica leii. Lineage (NCBI taxonomy): Eukaryota > Metazoa > Arthropoda > Insecta > Coleoptera > Lampyridae > Aquatica > Aquatica leii. Next base: position 17,358,917 of record CM069438.1, read on the forward strand.
AGTTAAACGAGCTCCCATATAACACACTTCGTCCATTGTACGTACATTTGTAGTACACACGCTATGCATAGATAGTACGTAATTGTGCTATATAGACCATACTACATTTATAGCATTGGTAAATATTTGACAATATAGATACACGAATTACAGTGCTGTCAACGTCATGTTTCGTAACGTTAAATTTTATTCTTCAAATAGATGCACTTCTAAAAGCCACTTGGCAGTGTGACTCTTCAATAAACAAATATTTTTCCCTACGTCTTACCAATACTTTAATATAAACTCAACTAACATGCTTACGTTTAAATGACGTTTCTATTTAGTAAAGTTTTACGTGAGAACGCTAGCCTTCTAAAAATCATTTTAACGTCTAAATAACAAAAAGTGACAGAAACCGATAACGTCATTATTAACCTAATTTTGACGTTAGTTAAACGAGCTCCCATATAACACACTTCGTCCATTGTACGTACATACGCTATGCATAGATAGTACATAATTGTGCTATATAGACCATCCTACATTTATAGCATTGGTAAATAGTTGACAATTTAAATACACGAATTACAGTGCTGACAGCGTCATCTTTCGTAACGTTAAATTTTATTTTCCAAATTGATGCACTTCTAAAAGCAACTTGGCAGTGTGATTCTTCAATAAACAAATATTTTGCCTACGTCTTACCAATACTTTAATATAAACTCAGTTAACATGCTTACGTTTACATGACGTTTATATTTAGTAAAGTTTTACGTGAGAACGCTTACCTTTTTAAAATCATTTTAACGTCTAAATAACAAAAAGTGACAGAAACCGATAACGTCATTATTAACCTAATTTTGACGTTAGTTAAACGAGCTCCCATATAACACACTTTGTCCATTGTACGTACATTTGTAGTACATACGCTATGCATAGATAGTACATAATTGTGCTATATAGACCATCCTACATTTATAGCATTGGTAAATATTTGACAATTTAAATACACGAATTACAGTGCTGTCAACGTAATCTTTCGTAACGTTAAATTTTATTCTTCAAATAGATGCACTTCTAAAAGCCACTTGGCAGTGTGACTCTTCAATAAACAAATATTTTTCCCTAAGTCTTACCAATACTTTAATATAAACTCAGCTAACATGCTTACGTTTAAATGACGTTTATATTTAGTAAAGTTTTACGTGAGAACGTTAGCCTTTTCAAAAACATTTTAACGTCTAAATAACAAAAAGTGACAGAAACCGATAACGTCATTATTAACGTAATTTTGACGTTAGTTAAACGAGCTCCCATATAACAAACTTCGTCCATTGTACGTACATTTGTAGTACATACACTATGCATAGATAGTACATAATTGTGCTATATAGACCATTCTACATTTATAGCATTGGTAAATAGTTGACAATTTAAATACACGAATTACAGTGCTGACAACGTCATCCTTCGTAACGTTAAATTTTATTCTCCAAATTAATGTACTTCTAAAAGCAACTTGGCAGTGTGATTCTTCAATAAACAAATATTTTGCCTACGTCTTACCAATACTTTAATATAAACTCAGTTAACATGCTTACGTTTACATGACGTTTATATTTAGTAAAGTTTTACGTGAGAACGCTTACCTTTTTAAAATCATTTTAACGTCTAAATAACAAAAAGTGACAGAAACCGATAACGTCATTATTAACCTAATTTTGACGTTAGTTAAACGAGCTCCCATATAACACACTTTGTCCATTGTACGTACATTTGTAGTACATACGCTATGCATAGATAGTACATAATTGTGCTATATAGACCATCCTACATTTATAGCATTGGTAAATATTTGACAATTTAAATACACGAATTACAGTGCTGTCAACGTGATCTTTCGTAACGTTAAATTTTATTCTTCAAATAGATGCACTTCTAAAAGCCACTTGGCAGTGTGACTCTTCAATAAACAAATATTTTTCCCTAAGTCTTACCAATACTTTAATATAAACTCAGCTAACATGCTTACGTTTAAATGACGTTTATATTTAGTAAAGTTTTACGTGAGAACGTTAGCCTTTTCAAAAACATTTTAACGTCTAAATAACAAAAAGTGACAGAAACCGATAACGTCATTATTAACGTAATTTTGACGTTAGTTAAACGAGCTCCCATATAACAAACTTCGTCCATTGTACGTACATTTGTAGTACATACACTATGCATAGATAGTACATAATTGTGCTATATAGACCATTCTACATTTATAGCATTGGTAAATAGTTGACAATTTAAATACACGAATTACAGTGCTGACAACGTCATCCTTCGTAACGTTAAATTTTATTCTCCAAATTAATGTACTTCTAAAAGCAACTTGGCAGTGTGACTCTTCAATAAACAAATATTTTGCCTACGTCTTACCAATACTTTAATATAAACTCAGTTAACATGCTTACGTTTACATGACGTTTATATTTAGTAAAGTTTTACGTGAGAACGCTTACCTTTTTAAAATCATTTTAACGTCTAAATAACAAAAAGTGACAGAAACCGATAACGTCATTATTAACGTAATTTTGACGTTAGTTAAACGAGCTCCCATATAACAAACTTCGTCCATTGTACGTACATTTGTAGTACATACACTATGCATAGATAGTACATAATTGTGCTATATAGACCATCCTACATTTATAGCATTGGTAAATAGTTGACAATTTAAATACACGAATTACAGTGCTGACAACGTCATCCTTCGTAACGTTAAATTTTATTCTCCAAATTAATGTACTTCTAAAAGCAACTTGGCAGTGTGACTCTTCAATAAACAAATATTTTGCCTACGTCTTACCAATACTTTAATATAAACTCAGTTAACATGCTTACGTTTACATGACGTTTATATTTAGTAAAGTTTTACGTGAGAACGCTTACCTTTTTAAAATCATTTTAACGTCTAAATAACAAAAAGTGACAGAAACCGATAACGTCATTATTAACCTAATTTTGACGTTAGTTAAACGAGCTCCCATATAACACACTTCGTCCATTGTACGTACATTTGTAGTACATATACTTTGCATAATAGTACGTATTTGTGATATATGAGCCATTCAACAATTATTACTTTGGTAAATATTTGACTATTTAAATAAACAAATTTCAATGTAATCAACGTCATTTTTTGTAACGTTAAAATATAATCTCTAAATTTACACACTTCTAGAAACCAATAAGAGTGAAACAAACTAATACATAGTTTTTTACCTCTTCAGTAAACAAATATAATTCACTACGTCTTAAGAATACTTTAGTTTAAATCCGGCTAACATGTTCACGTTTAAATAACGTCTATATTTGGTAAAATTTTGTCAAAACGCCGTCAAATCATTTTAACCTCTAAATAACAAAAAGTGACAGAAACCGATAACATAATAATTAACGTAATTTTGACGTTAGTTAAACGAGCTCCCGCATAACACACTTTGTCCATTGTACGTACATTTGTGGTAGATATACTATGCATAGATAGCACGTAGTTGTGCTATATAAGCCATTCTCCAATTATAACTTTAGTAAATAAATAAAACTTTAATACACGAATTACAGTGCTATTTTTGGTAACATTAAAATACGGTCTCTAAATTGACGCACTTCTAAAAGCAACCTGGAGTGTGACAAACAAAGACATAGTTTTTTGACTCTTCAATAAACAAGTATTTTTCACTACGTTTTAATAATGCTTCAGTTTAAACCTAGCTAGCGTGCTCACGTTTGAATGTCGTTTATGTTTGGTAAAGTTTTACGTCAAACGAGCTACGCGATTTCGATTTTTAGAAGACAACAAAGCAAGTCAAACACAACATATTCAAATCTATGGACAAAAATTTACAAATGCGACTGTTTCAGAATGCAGAACTTCAAAAGGTAAACAGCGTTAATTCTTCGAATACTACGGGCGACTGAGAAATACTCGAAAACTTTTGATAGATCAAGTCAATATAAAATCTTAAGCTTTCGCGGTTGTTATGTTTAAAATTATAAGCGACTTTCGGCTTAGACCGCGTCGTAGTAAAACACCCAGACTTTTTTAGATCAAGTCAAGTCAAAACTCATTCTCCAAATTTTCTCAATCTTGTTCTTTTTTTGCTCTTAGTGAATATTTTTAAGTTTTGCATCCATCTCTACACATTCCGTACTTTTTCTCTTCATTGTTCAGCCAACATTTATTTTTTTCTCTCTTCCTAAATCTGGTCCTCGTCGTTTTTTATGTTTTAGTTACCTTGGTAGTTGTGTTTTTTCCAGGTTTTTATATCCCTTATTGTATTTGGATCCTAAAATTTGTGTCCATCTTTCTTGTTTCTAGATATACGTTCCTTTTCTTTCTAAACCATCACACCTTGTCTAAACCTGTCAAAAAGAAAAATGCCTTTTCCCGATATCCTTTCCAAAAAATCTTTTTACATTCATTTTCCATTCTTTTGCTTTTCGCCTTCACTGTTCCTTCCTACTAACCACAGTTTGGTTTCTTCTGTTTTTATATTTCTTCATTTTCTTCTTCCTATTTACTTTCTTTTTCTTTTTTTTTTTATTCTCACCTTTTTGTTCTTGGTCAAGCATACAGTGACATCATCTTTGCGGTGTTCTTCAGATACCACAAAAATTCTGTTTCTTTCTCTTTACTTAAATATGTTTTTAATTTTTTGATACCGTTCCATATGAAAATTGTTTGCTCTCTTTCTTCTTTTCTCTTTCTGTTCTTTGGGTTTTAATATGTCTTTAACTGTGTTTTTTATGTTTCCTCACCTTGCGTTACCGCTCACCCCTGAGCATCGGCGTAAGCCCTTCCAGTAGTGCAGGGAACAAGTTTAGCAGAACCAGGAATGGAATACGGTAGTCTTTAGCGACAAATTGCGATTTTGCTTAGGTAAGTATAATGACCGAGCAGGGGTGAGAAAGAGACATGGCCAAAAGCGTGATTCTGAATCCTTCAGCGGAAAGATATGTATACCGCATATGTCACCTTTGGTCGTTCTCAAACGCAACATGACCGTACGTCACATTCAGGACGTGGTAGAAACACATGTACTGCTCTACCGCAGACTCTTCAAAATCTATTGTTTCAGCAAGACAACGTTAAACCACTTTGAGCATAATCAAATCGATTTGCTGCCTTGGCCTCCAAAATCTTCAGGCATTTCGCCAGTTGAGCATATCTGGAACATAATCGGTAGGTATTTACCATATCTCCCACAGACTCTAGCGCTACATTGTGACTTGTTTTACTGCATTCTTTCCGGCTAAAATAATGATTTTTAGTAAAAATTCCATATATTTGGTCGAGCATACAACCTTGTGGCACTCCACGTCTCATTTAATTGTACCTGCCGATAATTTTCCTCAAATATGGTGCTATACGTCCCTCTCTCTCTCTTTAACAATTCCCTTTCATCGTAACACGTTAAAAGCGTTACTCACGTGAAGTGTTATTCAATATTATTAGTAATTCGTAGATTTTGATGCATGTTGTTGCTATAAATTTGATGATCTATGGTTAAATCAAATTCTTTCTATTTCTAAAATCGATCATCCGAATTTTATTCTCACTATTTCTTTCACTTAACTTTTTCTCATTGATAACAATTCAAAAATTTTGTTTTTTGAAAAATATTTAATTATCCCGCGGTTTAACCAATGGAGATTTTGTTGCACTTCGCACGCAGTTTTAAAACAACCATTTTTATTTCCTAAACAAAAACCAACGTTGACCTTCTTTAAAAACCAATAACTGAACTATGAAAAAGAGTATTGAGTAATAACAAAAACTGATATAGTACAAATAAAATTCAATTTCTTCAAGAGACCCATTTCATTATAGACATAAAAGCAAACGACATTTACTTTATAATCCATCCGTGTCAACTTCTTTTGTGGTTCATACAAAATATTGATGAAAAGTCGCAACATGACGTTACACTTTTATAAACTGCGTGACAAGATTTGTAAGACAAACTTCATGTAATTAAAATTATTCCGCCACTCATTTCTAGAATGTAAATGATAAGAACTTAAGTTGTAGTCATGCAACTTTATCCTTCCTAATTATTCAAAAAGTACATTTGCATTTTGGCGTTGCAGCAAAGTTGCGCATTTAGCTGACACAAAGCAACGATCGTGACTAATTATATGAAATAGCATTTTGCTTTTAGTTTAATTATATTTGTGTATTTATGAATGCGAACATTTTTTACGTCTCCTGTCAGAACGCTTTTTTATTTAGATAGAAAATTCTATGAATACTAAAACAAATTTGACGACATGGAATATTTCATGCGTTGTCGAAATTAATTATAAAAACTGAATAATAATAAGAACACAAAAAATCTGTTTCGATTTAGATTTATATTCAAAACAAGAGTACGGTAGTCCGAATTATGTAAATCGGAGACATTAGGCCCGTGTAATTAAGAAATAATATTTTTTCAATAAGCATAAAAGCTCGTTATTCGTTAAATTTTCGTTTTGGATTCTATAATGACGCTTTATATACGTATATAGATAAGTAATCATTTATTAGGTTATTCAAAGATAATTATCAATCATAAACTAATCCCAATTAATGATTTACATCTATACTACGGTTCAAAAAAATCAATCAACACACCAATAACTAATTTCTTTAGTTTCATCTCTCACTCGCTTTATAATATGACGCATAGCAGATAATCAACTAACGTTAATCGTTTAAGAATAAAAAGAATTCTCAATTGTATTAAATCTCTTAAAAGATTAATTATAGAATATAATGAAAAGATAACTAACAAGCCACTATATAAAGATAAACTTCATATCTCACTAAAGCCAAAAAATAGTTTTGTGATTAATATAGGTAATGTATTACAACAATGACTAATTTCTTCAGACTCATCTCTCACTCGCTTTGCAGTATGACCCATAGAAGATAATCAATCATGGACTTTATATTCCACTAAATGCGACTAAAAGTCTTGACATTTTAACTAACGTTAATCGTTACAAAAATAACGGTCAGTTTTATTAAGCTTATTAAAAGATTAATTGCTAGCTCACAAGCTTCTAATTAATCACTAACTTTATAATTTACTAAACCGAACTAAACTTAGTTTTGTGATTGATATTGGTAATATGTTACAACAATAACTAATTTCTTCAATTTCATTTATCATTCGCTATACAATATGACCCATAACAGATAATCAATGTTGGATTTTATATTCCTCTAAATTCGACTAAAAATCTTGACATTTTAACTAAGGGTAATCGCTTAAGAATGAAAATAACGCTCACTTTTATTAAGCCTCTTGAAAGATTAATTATTGGCTCAGACGAAAAAAAACCTACAAGCTTCTAATTAATCATAAACTTTATATCTCACTAAACCCAAAAAACGTAGTTTTGTGATTGATATTAGTAATATATTACAACGGTAACTAATTACTTCAGCTTCATCTCTTAGTCGCTTTACATATGATCCCTAGCAGATAACCAATCATGGACTGTAGATTCCACTTATTGGGGTTAAAAATCATGACATTTTGACTAAGGTTAATCGTTTAAGATGAATGTATGTAATCAATTATATTAAATCTCTTAAAATATTAATTATACAATCAGATAAAAAAATAACCAACAAGCTCCTAATTAATCATAATCTTCATATCTGAATAAACCCAAAAAACTTAGTTTTGTGATTAATATTTTATTATCTAAGTAACAATTATGCCACCTTCACATGTTAACTAACGTTAATCGTTTACAAATAACAATAACAGTAAATTTTATTAAACTTCTTAAAAGATTAATTGTTAGTTCACATAAAAAAAACATCTACAAGCTTCTAATTAATCATTAACTTTGTACGTTACTAAACCTAACAAAACTTAGTTTTGTGATTGATATTAGTACTAAAATTCATATCTCACTAAACCCAAAAAAACTTGTAATATATCTCAACGATAACTAATTTCTTCAGTTTCAACTCCCACTTGCTTTACAATATGACCCATAGCAGAAAATTAACTATGAACTGTATATTCCTCTAAACGCGTTTAAAAATCTTGACGTTTTAACTAACGTTAATCGTTTAAGCATAAATGCAATCCTAAATTGTATTAAATCTTTAAAAAAATTAATTATAAAAACAAATAATAAGATAATCAACTAATTAATCATAAGCTTCATATCTGACCAAACCCAAAAAAAACTAGTTTTGAGAATGATATTGGTAACATATTACACCAATAACTAAATTCTTTAGTTTCATCTCGCACTCGCTTTACAATATGACCCATAGCAGATAATTAATCATAGACTGTATATTCCATTTCCACGTTAATCGCTTAAGAATGAAAATAATCCTCAATTTTATTAAACCTCTCAAAAGATACCATATTAGCTCACCTAGAAAAATGTCCTACACGGTTCGAATTAATCATAGACTTCACATCCCACTAAATGCTAAAGAAAAACTTTGGTTTTGTAACTAATGTTGGTAGTTTATACACAAAGATAACGTACTATGACATGTTGTTAAACTTCTATAAATGTTTAATATTTGACTCACTTAATAAGATGACTTATGATTGATGATCAATCATAGACTTTATATACCACAAAACCCAACACTAAAAATTTTAGTAACCCTTAGTTTTATAAAACCTTTTCGACTTCTGTTTTAATTGAAAAAAAAACAGGTTAGTAAGTATTGATGAAGATAACAAACCATAAACTTTAAACCGTTGGAATTGTAAATAACGTTAATCATTTAAAAACGGACTCGTTAATTTCTAGAAAATTTCATTCAAATGAAAAGACGTCTCACATGCTCCTCTCCGTAACATTTCCAATAGCTTAATTTTTCTTCTTATAGAAAATAAAGAGTTGATAGAACTCATATCTCTATTATCAATTGATTTTGCTGTTTTTAATCGCATTACTCGCACTTTTGTAGAAATTACATCATTTTCGCTATCAAAACTGATATCACTAATCGTTATCATTTAACCAATTTAATATAAAATATTAAAAAATTACATGTAACAAATAAACAATAAAACAACGAACAAACATAACCTACAATAAAAACCTGTACAAGGTAAAACTATTCTACATAATATACTCCCTAAATTGTATGTGCAGTCTAAAAAGTGTTCGGCCTATCACAAAGCTTCCAGTACATCACATCCATAGACGGATACTCAAGTACAAACACAAAAAAAAATGATTGTTTAAGAGAAACAAAGACAAAGACATTCTAAAAATCATAACGGAAGAAGTTAAACGTAAAAGTTTCATAAAAAAATTACATACTGGTAAAATAAATAAAAACAATAGAAAACTGATTATAGAAAAACGAAAAGAGCTTAAGAACATGGAAAGACGATTGGGCTATGGAAGCATAAATTAAACAAAACACAGAGAAATAAGAGACATTACACCTAACTAAAAATAAATTCTTCGGCAGCTATCTATCAAAATTCAAAATACCAAACGTTTACAAAAATTAATATTGCAGAGACATATCGGTATACATTTTTAAATGCATTAAAAACAATAGTCAATAAACAGAAATTTTACAGAAGAAAACATGACAAAAGAAATGCTGAGCAGCAAAATCTATAGAGGAGGCATAAAGATCATTTTTTATTTCAATTTTCATAATCGCATACTTATTACACTCAAAAACTAGAAAACAATTCTATCCAGTTTTTAAAATTAAACAATCATTATAGTTCTCGTAGTGTAGATCTACTCTACATGCTTTTCTCCGTATGCTTTTACCCAAATTTTGCTTAAAAATTTGCATTTTATTACAATTTTTATACTAGACTCATTTTTACATATAAAATGTGGAAACCAGAAATCAATTCCATATATTTTTTTTCAAATTAAATAATTGTAAAGTACACGTTGCGCCGAGTTACTTTGGCTTTTATTTTAGGTTTTATAATCGCATAGCTTTCAACACACTTTTTACATATGAAAACAGAATACCAAAAACAATCCAATTCAATTCTTGTGTGGATTTACTTACAACACCGTACGGTTCTTAGAATTCGATAAAAAAAACGCCTTTTCTTTTAATTTTTATAAACGCATCGTATTCTAGACACATTTTTATAAATAGAAAAGTAAAACACAGAAATCAATTCCATAATTTTTTTTCAAATTAAATAATCGTATAGTACTCGTTGCGCGAAGTTACTTTTAATTCCGAACGGTTCCACCATAAACTTTGGCTTTTATTTCGGTTTTTATAATCGCATGGGTTTAAACATACTTTTTAAATTTTTAGAAGCGCATCTTATTGTAGACACCTTTTTATATATAGAAACGTAAAATTCGGAAATCAATTACATACATTTTTTATTAAAATTAAATAACCGTATAGTACTCGTTGCGCGGAGTTACTTTTGATTCCAAACGGTTTCACTATAAAAATTGAACTTTATTTCAGACTTTATCGCAGTTTTCAGCACACTTTTTACATATAAAACACAAAACTAAGAACAATACAATTCATTTCTTAAAACTAAACAATTATATAGTTCTAGATGTGTGGATTTACTTATAACACCAAACGGTTTTTCTGAAATTTCATTAAAAAAATCGTTAATTATTTCAAATTTTATAAATGCATCGTATCCTAGGCACATTTATAAATATAAAAACGCAAAAACCATAAATCAGTTCCATATATATTTTTTTCAAATTGAAAAACTGTATAGTATTCGTTGCGCGGAGTTACTCTCGATTCCGAACGGTTTTACTATAAACTTTGGCTTTTATTTCAGTTTTTATAATCGCATAGTTTTCAACACACTTTTTACATATAAAACACAAAACCAAGAGCAATTCAATTAATTTCTTGAAACTAAACAATCCTATAGTTCTCATTGTGTGGATTTACTTTTAACTCCGTACGGTTTTTCTCAAATTTCACGAATAAATTGTTTTTTATTTTAATTTTTATAAACGCATCCTATTCTAGACACATTTTTATATATAAAAACGCAAAAACCATAAATCAGTTCCATATATATATTTTTCAAATTGAAAAATCGTATAGTACTCGTTGCGCGGAGTTAGTCTCAATTCCGAACGGTTTTACTATAAACTTTGAGTTCCATTTTAGTTTTTATAATAGCATACTTTTTAACACACTTTTTATATATGAAAACACAAAATTAAGAACAATCCATTTCATTTGTTAAGACTAAACAATCATATAGTTCTAGTTGTGTGGATTTACTTTTAACTCCGTACGGTTTTTCTGAAATTTCATTAAAAAAACCGTAATTTATTTCAAATTTTATAAATGCATCGTATTCTAGACACATTTTTATATATAAAAACGCAAAAACCAGAAATCAGTTCCATGCATATTTTTTTCAAATTGAAAAATCGTATAGTACTCGTTGCGCGGAGTTACTCTCGATTCCGAACGATATTACTATAAACTTTGGGTTTTATTTCAGTTTTTATAACCGCATAGTTTTCAACACACTTTTTACATATAAAACACAAAACCAAGAACAATTCAATTAATTTCTTGAAACTAAACAATCCTATAGTTCTCATTGTGTGGATTTACTTTTAACTCCGTACGGTTTTTCTCAAACTTCATGAATAAATTGTTTTTTATTTTAATTTTTATAAACGCATCCTATTCTAGACACATTTTTATATATAAAAACGCAAAAACCATAAATCAGTTCCATATTTATTTTTTTTCAAATTGAAAAATCGTATTGTACTCGTTGCGCGGAGTTTCTCTCGATTCCGAACGGTTTTACTATAAACTTTGACTTTCATTTTAAATTTTATAATAGCATACTTTTCAACACACTTTTTATATATGAAAACACAAAATTAAGAACAATCCATTTCATTTGTTAAGACTAAACAATCATATAGTTCTAGTTGTGTGGATTTACTTTTAACTCCGTACGGTTTTTCTAAAATTTAATTAAAAAAATCGTTATTTATTTCAAATTTTATAAATGCATCGTATTCTAGACACATTTTTATATATAAAAACGAAAAAACCAGAAATCAGTTCCATATATTTTTTTCAAATTAAATAATCGTATAGTATTCGTTGCGTAAAGCTACGCATGGTTTTCCTCAAATTTCATTAAAAACCCCGTTTTTGTTTCAATTTTTATAAACGCATCGTATTCTAGACACATTTTTATATATATATAAACGCGAAACCATAAACCAGTTCCATGTATTTTTTTCAAATTGAAAAATCGTATAGTACTCGTTGCGCGGAGTTACTTTTGATTCCGAACCGTTTCACTATAAACTTTGGCTTTTATTTTAGTTTTTATAATTGCATACTTTCTAACACACTTTTTACATATGAAAACACAAAAACAAGAACAATCAAATTCATTTCTTAAAACTAAACAATTATATAGTTCTAGTTGTGTGAATTTACTTATAACTCTGATCCGTTTTTCTGAAATTTCATTAAAAAAATCGTTAATCATTTCAAATTTTATAAATGCATTGCATTCTAGACACATTTTTATATATAAAAACGCAAAAACCATAAATTAGTTCCATATTTCTTTTTTTTTCAAATTGAAAAATCGTATTGTACTCGTTGCGCGGAGTTTCTCTCGATTCCGAACGGTTTTACTATAAACTTTGGCTTTTATTTCAGTTTTTATAATCGCATAGTTTTCAACACACTTTTTACATATAAAACACAAAACCAAGAGCAATTCAATTAATTTCTTGAAACTAAACAATCCTATAGTTCTCATTGTGTGGATTTACTTCTATGCTTCACAAAACGGTTTTTCTCAAATTTCACGAATAAATTGTTTTTTATTTTAATTTTTATAAACGCATCCTATTCTAGACACATTTTTATATATAAAAACGCAAAAACCATAAATCAGTTCCATATATATATTTTTCAAATTGAAAAATCGTATAGTACTCGTTGCGCGGAGTTAGTCTCAATTCCGAACGGTTTTACTATAAACTTTGAGTTCCATTTTAGTTTTTATAATAGCATACTTTTTAACACACTTTTTATATATGAAAACACAAAATTAAGAACAATCCATTTCATTTGTTAAGACTAAACAATCATATAGTTCTAGTTGTGTGGATTTACTTTTAACTCCGTACGGTTTTTCTGAAATTTCATTAAAAAAACCGTAATTTATTTCAAATTTTATAAATGCATCGTATTCTAGACACATTTTTATATATAAAAACGCAAAAACCAGAAATCAGTTCCATGCATATTTTTTTCAAATTGAAAAATCGTATAGTACTCGTTGCGCGGAGTTACTCTCGATTCCGAACGATATTACTATAAACTTTGGGTTTTATTTCAGTTTTTATAACCGCATAGTTTTCAACACACTTTTTACATATAAAACACAAAACCAAGAACAATTCAATTAATTTCTTGAAACTAAACAATCCTATAGTTCTCATTGTGTGGATTTACTTTTAACTCCGTACGGTTTTTCTCAAACTTCATGAATAAATTGTTTTTTATTTTAATTTTTATAAACGCATCCTATTCTAGACACATTTTTATATATAAAAACGCAAAAACCATAAATCAGTTCCATATTTATTTTTTTTCAAATTGAAAAATCGTATTGTACTCGTTGCGCGGAGTTTCTCTCGATTCCGAACGGTTTTACTATAAACTTTGACTTTCATTTTAAATTTTATAATAGCATACTTTTCAACACACTTTTTATATATGAAAACACAAAATTAAGAACAATCCATTTCATTTGTTAAGACTAAACAATCATATAGTTCTAGTTGTGTGGATTTACTTTTAACTCCGTACGGTTTTTCTAAAATTTAATTAAAAAAATCGTTATTTATTTCAAATTTTATAAATGCATCGTATTCTAGACACATTTTTATATATAAAAACGAAAAAACCAGAAATCAGTTCCATATATTTTTTTCAAATTAAATAATCGTATAGTATTCGTTGCGTAAAGCTACGCATGGTTTTCCTCAAATTTCATTAAAAACCCCGTTTTTTGTTTCAATTTTTATAAACGCATCGTATTCTAGACACATTTTTATATATATATAAACGCGAAACCATAAACCAGTTCCATGTATTTTTTTTTCAAATTGAAAAATCGTATAGTACTCGTTGCGCGGAGTTACTTTTGATTCCGAACCGTTTCACTATAAACTTTGGCTTTTATTTTAGTTTTTATAATTGCATACTTTCTAACACACTTTTTACATATGAAAACACAAAAACAAGAACAATCAAATTCATTTCTTAAAACTAAACAATTATATAGTTCTAGTTGTGTGAATTTACTTATAACTCTGATCCGTTTTTCTGAAATTTCATTAAAAAAATCGTTAATCATTTCAAATTTTATAAATGCATTGCATTCTAGACACATTTTTATATATAAAAACGCAAAAACCATAAATTAGTTCCATATTTCTTTTTTTTTCAAATTGAAAAATCGTATTGTACTCGTTGCGCGGAGTTTCTCTCGATTCCGAACGGTTTTACTATAAACTTTGGCTTTTATTTCAGTTTTTATAATCGCATAGTTTTCAACACACTTTTTACATATAAAACACAAAACCAAGAGCAATTCAATTAATTTCTTGAAACTAAACAATCCTATAGTTCTCATTATGTGGATTTACTTTTAACTCCGTACGGTTTTTCTCAAATTTCATGAATAAATTGTTTTTTATTTTAATTTTTATAAACGCATCCTATTCTAGACACATTTTTATATATAAAAATGCAAAAGCATAAATTACTTCCAAGTATTTTTTTTTCAAATTGAAAAATCGTATAGTACTCGTTGCGCGGAGTTACTTTTGATTCCGAACGGTTTCACTATAAACTTTGGCTTTTATTTCAGTTTTTATAATGGCATAGCTTTCAACACGCTTTTTACATATGAAAACACAAAACCAGGAACAATACAATTCATTTCTTGAAACTAAACAATTATATAGTTCTAGATGTGTGGATTTACTTATAACCCCAAACGGTTTTTCTAAAATTTCATTAAAAAAATCGTTAATTATTTCAAATTTTATAAATGCATCGTATCCTAGGCACATTTATAAATATAAAAACGCAAAAACCATAAATCAGTTTCATATATATTTTTTTCAAATTAAAAAACTGCATAGTATTCGTTGCGCGGAGTTACTCTCGATTCCGAACGGTTTTACTATAAACTTTGGCTTTTATTTCAGTTTTTATAATCGCATAGTTTTCAACACACTTTTTACATATAAAACACAAAACCAAGAGCAATTCAATTAATTTCTTGAAACTAAACAATCCTATAGTTCTCATTGTGTGGATTTACTTTTAACTCCGTACGGTTTTTCTCAAATTTCACGAATAAATTGTTTTTTATTTTAATTTTTATAAACGCATCCTATTCTAGACACATTTTTATATATAAAAACGCAAAAACCATAAATCAGTTCCATATATATATTTTTCAAATTGAAAAATCGTATAGTACTCGTTGCGCGGAGTTAGTCTCGATTCCGAACGGTTTTACTATAAACTTTGAGTTCCATTTTAGTTTTTATAATAGCATACTTTTTAACACACTTTTTATATATGAAAACACAAAATTAAGAACAATCCATTTCATTTGTTAAGACTAAACAATCATATAGTTCTAGTTGTGTGGATTTACTTTTAACTCCGTACGGTTTTTCTGAAATTTCATTAAAAAAACCGTAATTTATTTCAAATTTTATAAATGCATCGTATTCTAGACACATTTTTATATATAAAAACGCAAAAACCAGAAATCAGTTCCATGCATATTTTTTTCAAATTGAAAAATCGTATAGTACTCGTTGCGCGGAGTTACTCTCAATTCCGAACGATATTACTATAAACTTTGGGTTTTATTTCAGTTTTTATAACCGCATAGTTTTCAACACACTTTTTACATATAAAACACAAAACCAAGAGCAATTCAATTAATTTCTTGAAACTAAACAATCCTATAGTTCTCATTGTGTGGATTTACTTTTAACTCCGTACGGTTTTTCTCAAACTTCATGAATAAATTGTTTTTTATTTTAATTTTTATAAACGCATCCTATTCTAGACACATTTTTATATATAAAAACGCAAAAACCATAAATCAGTTCCATATTTATTTTTTTTTCAAATTGAAAAATCGTATTGTACTCGTTGCGCGGAGTTACTCTCGATTCCGAACGGTTTTACTATAAACTTTGACTTTCATTTTAGTTTTTATAATAGCATGCTTTTTAACACACTTTTTACATATGAAAACACAAAATTAAGAACAATCCATTTCATTTGTTAAGACTAAACAATCATATAGTTCTAATTGTGTGGATTTACTTTTAACTCCGAACGGTTTTTCTGAAATTTAATTAAAAAAATCGTTATTTATTTTAAATTTTATAAATGCATCGTATTCTAGACACACTTTTACATATAAAAACGCAAAAACCATAAATTAGTTCCATATATATTTTTTTCAAATTGAAAAACCGTATAGTGCTCGTTGCGTGGTGTTACTCTCGATTCCGAACGGTTTTATTAAATTTTGGCTTTTATTTTAGTTTTTATAATTGCATACTTTCTAACACACTTTTTACATATGAAAACACAAAAACAAGAACAATCAAATTCATTTCTTAAAACTAAACAATTATATAGTTCTAGTTGTGTGAATTTACTTATAACTCTGATCCGTTTTTCTGAAATTTCATTAAAAAAATCGTTAATCATTTCAAATTTTATAAATGCATCGTATTCTAGGAACATTTTTACAAATAAAAACGCAAAAACCATAAATCAGTTCCATATGTATTTTTTTCAAATTGAAAAACCGTATAGTACTCGTTGCGTGGAGTTACTCTCGATTCCGTACGGTTTTACTATAAATTTTGGCTTTTATTTCAGTTTATATAACGGCATAGTTTTCAACACACTTTTTACATATAAAACACCAAGAACAATTCAATTGATTTCTTAAAAATAAAAAATCGTATACTTCTCGTTATATGGATTTACTTTTAACTCTTCACGGTTTTTTCAAATTTCATTAATAAATTGTTTTTTATTTTGATTTTTATAAACGCATCGTATTCTAGACACATTTTTATATATAAAAACGCAAAAACCATAAATCAGTTCCATATTTATTTTTTTTCAAATTGAAAAATCGTATTGTACTCGTTGCGCGGAGTTTCTCTCGATTCCGAACGGTTTTACTATAAATTTTGGCTTTTATTTCAGTTTTTATAACGGCATAGTTTTCAACACACTTTTTACATATAAAACACAAAACCAAGAACAATTCAATTAATTTCTTGAAACTATACAATCCTATAGTTCTCATTGTGTGGATTTACTTTTAACTCCGTACGGTTTTTCTCAAACTTCATGAATAAATTGTTTTGTATTTTAATTTTTATAAACGCATCCTATTCTAGACACATTTTTATATATAAAAACGCAAAAACCATAAATCAGTTCCATATTTATTTTTTTTCAAATTGAAAAATCGTATTGTACTCGTTGCGCGGAGTTACTCTCGATTCCGAACGGTTTTACTATAAACTTTGACTTTCATTTTAGTTTTTATAATAGCATACTTTTTAACACACTTTTTACATATGAAAACACAAAATTAAGAACAATCCATTTCATTTGTTAAGACTAAACAATCATATAGTTCTAATTGTGTGGATTTACTTTTAACTCCGAACGGTTTTTCTGAAATTTAATTAAAAAAATCGTTATTTATTTTAAATTTTATAAATGCATCGTATTCTAGACACACTTTTACATATAAAAACGCAAAAACCATAAATTAGTTCCATATATATTTTTTTCAAATTGAAAAACCGTATAGTGCTCGTTGCGTGGTGTTACTCTCGATTCCGAACGGTTTTATTAAATTTTGGCTTTTATTTTAGTTTTTATAATTGCATACTTTCTAACACACTTTTTACATATGAAAACACAAAAACAAGAACAATCAAATTCATTTCTTAAAACTAAACAATTATATAGTTCTAGTTGTGTGAATTTACTTATAACTCTGATCCGTTTTTCTGAAATTTCATTAAAAAAATCGTTAATCATTTCAAATTTTATAAATGCATCGTATTCTAGGAACATTTTTACAAATAAAAACGCAAAAACCATAAATCAGTTCCATATGTATTTTTTTCAAATTGAAAAACCGTATAGTACTCGTTGCGTGGAGTTACTCTCGATTCCGTACGGTTTTACTATAAATTTTGGCTTTTATTTCAGTTTATATAACGGCATAGTTTTCAACACACTTTTTACATATAAAACACCAAGAACAATTCAATTGATTTCTTAAAAATAAAAAATCGTATACTTCTCGTTATATGGATTTACTTTTAACTCTTCACGGTTTTTTCAAATTTCATTAATAAATTGTTTTTTATTTTGATTTTTATAAACGCATCGTATTCTAGACACATTTTTATATATAAAAACGCAAAAACCATAAATCAGTTCCATATTTATTTTTTTTCAAATTGAAAAATCGTATTGTACTCGTTGCGCGGAGTTTCTCTCGATTCCGAACGGTTTTACTATAAACTTTGGCTTTTATTTCAGTTTTTATAATCGCATAGTTTTCAACACACTTTTTACATATAAAACACAAAACCAAGAGCAATTCAATTAATTTCTTGAAACTAAACAATCCTATAGTTCTCATTGTGTGGATTTACTTTTAACTCCGTACGGTTTTTCTCAAATTTCATGAATAAATTGTTTTTTATTTTAATTTTTATAAACGCATCCTATTCTAGACACATTTTTATATATAAAAACGCAAAAACCATAAATCAGTTCCATATATATATTTTTCAAATTGAAAAATCGTATAGTACTCGTTGCGCGGAGTTAGTCTCGATTCCGAACGGTTTTACTATAAATTTGACTTTCATTTTAGTTTTTATAGTAGCATACTTTTCAACATACTTTTTACATATGAAAACACAAAACTAAGAACAATCCATTTCATTTGTTAAGACTAAACAATCATATAGTTCTAGTTGTGTGGATTTACTTTTAACTCCGTACGGTTTTTCTGAAATTTCATTAAAAAAACCGTAATTTATTTCAAATTTTATAAATGCATCGTATTCTAGACACATGTTTATATATAAAAACGCAAAACCATAAACCAGTTCCATGTATTTTTTTTTCAAATTGAAAAATCGTATAGTACTCGTTGCGCGGAGTTACTTTTGATTCCGAACGGTTTCACTATAAACTTTGGCTTTTATTTTAGTTTTTGTAATTGCATACTTTCTAACACACTTTTTACATATGAAAACACAAAAACAAGAACAATCCAATTCATTTCTTGAAACTAAACAATTCTATAGTTCTCGTTGTGTGGATTTACTTTTAACTCCGCACGGTTTTTCTCAAATTTCCTTTAAAAACCGCCTTTTATTTCAATTTTTATAAACTTATAACTATTCTAGACAGATTTGTACATATGAAAACGCAAAAAAACGCAGTACCACTTATATTTTATATTAAAGAATCGTATAACTCTCGTTGCGTAGTTACTCTTAATTCCGTACGGTTTTTCTAGCACTTTTATTTAAATTTTTATGATGGCATCGTATTCAAGACACTATTTACCTATAAAAACGTAAAAACCAGAAAGTAGCTCCGTCTATTAATTTCAAGGTAAAAAATCATAGTAATATAGTACCTACTCGTTGCGTGGAGTTATTCTATGCTTCACAAAACTTTTTCTATTCTCAAATATCACTAAAAAGATCAGTTTACATTTCAATTTCTATAATCGCATTGTATTTTAAACACATTTTTACATATGAAAACGTAACACCCAGAAAGCTATACATTTTTTCAAATTAGGTAATCATAGCTCTCGTTACGTGGAATTACTCTCGACTCGGTACTGTATTTATCAAATTTGACTAAAAAAATTTTTTTCCTAAATTTTTAAAATCGTATCACATTCTAGATACTTTTTACATACAAAAACCAAAAGGCAGTCTTCATTTATTTTTGCAAATGAAACAATCATATAGTACTCGTTGCGTGGATTTACGCTTAACTCCGTAGTTTTTCTGCAAGATCATTTTTTTCCAATTAAACAATGAAATAGTTCTCGTTGCGTAGTGTTACTCTCAGTTCCGTACGGTTGTTTTCAAATTTCACTAAAAAGGTCACTTTTTGTTTGAATTTTTATAATTGCATCGTGTTCTACACACATTTTTAAATACAAAAACGCAAAAACCCAAATAGCAATCCCCTCCATTTTTTCAAATTAAAAAATTATATAGTCTCGTTGCGTGGAGTTACTATCACTTTTTGCTTTTAATTTTTATAATCGCATTGTATTTTACACAATTTTTACATATGAACACGCAAAAACCAGAAGACAGTCCAATCAAATTATAAAAAATTAAACAATCATATAATTCTGGTTGCGTAGGGTTACTCCCAGTTCCGTACGTTTTTTTTTCAAATTTCACTTAACAGATTAATTTTTATAATTGCATCGTGTTCTACACACATTTTACATATAAAAAAGCAAAAACCAACAAGGAATCCCCTCCATTTTTTCCAATAAAAAAAATCATATAGCTTCGTCGTGTGGAGTTACTCTCGACTTCATACGATTTTTCTTACATTTCACTAAAAAGATCACTTTTTATAATCGCATCGTGTTTTACACACATTTGTACATATGAAAACACAAAACCCAAAAAGCAATCTAATACATTTCCTTAAATTAAAGAGTCACATAGTTCTGGTTGTGTGTCTCTTGACTACAAGCATTTTTTTCTCAAATTTCAACAAAAACGTCACTTTTTCTTTCAATTTTTATAATCCCATTTTATTCTACACAGTTTCTACATATAAAAACGCAAAAAACAAAAGACAGTCGTATCAATTATTAAAAAAAATAAAAAATTATATAGTTTTCGTTGTTACTTTCAGTTCCGTACGGCTCTTTTCAAATTTCACTAAAAAATCACTTTTTGTTTGAATTTTTATAATCCCATGGTACTCTCCACACTTTCTTCATACAAAAACGCAAAAACCGGAAAACAGTCCAATCAATTTAAAAAAATTAAACAATCATATAGTAGTAGTTGAGTTACTCTTAGTTCTGTACGTTTCTTTTCAAATTTCACTAAAAAGATCACTTTTTGTTTAAATTTTTCCCAGTTTTTTCAAATTAAAGAATCATATATTTTCGTTGCGTAGAGCTACTCTCGAATCCGTACAGTTTTTCTCAGATTTCACTTAAAAATATCAACTTTTATTTCTATTTACTGTTTGTATCATTTGAAAAACTGAATGAGACTGCCTTGTGGTGTTTCTAGTTTATTTGAAGATTTATTTTCTAAATGTACTTTACAGTCACTAAAACGTATCAACACAGAGTTAAAGTTCGCAAAATCTATGGCTGGAAAGTAATGGCTCAGTTGTTATGCCTAACTTCAGCACGATCAAAGTAGTTGAGAACTTCCTGAGTAAAAAAATGCGGTACACTGTAGAGAAACTTGGTTCAAATTCTATATCTGAATCCATAATGTCGCCTACATTACCTTCGTCATCAGCAGACTCGTCGTCGCTTGGTACTTATCATATTTTGTGAAATTACAGACCAGCGGCGACTTCTCCGTTAAGTCTTTTGGTCAATGACCCTCCAAAAAAATACTAACAATTATGCTACTTTATATTAAAAAGATTACAAACGATAATATTAATTTTGTCTTTTCCGAAAATAGATAAATTGGGCTTAAATATCGATTTTTTAATTTACTTTTGAAATGACCCCCCTGCAGTAACATTCACCAGCCGCCACTGATACAGACACAGCCAATTCTGGGTTGTGAGGTAGTGCTCTCAATGCAAATCGTACTTTAAGATATTTAAATTTAAAAGTTAAAAGGCAGAAATTGCAATGTAAAAAAACCGTTCTTGATTTATTTCGAATGATCTGGTGATCAGTTTCATTACAATAGTTACAAACAGCATAACGCCCTTTAAAACGTTGATAAATTCTGCATTGAATTCAAGACGACAGTTTAGAAAGAATTGCTACTTAAGAATGGAAACTGCGTGCAAGTCTTAACATGTCCGCAACACAGAGAGAGAGAGAGAGTGTGTGTGCTTCTGTTGCACTGTTTCTTTTTTATTATAATAAAATATTCATGTTTGGCATATGTGGTGTGTTAAATGTCTCTTAAGATGTGTTCAAACTTGAACATTTCAGCCTGAATAACGAACTGAACAACCAATCGACGTTTATTTCAAACACTTTTGTAGCGTTGCGAATTTTATTGACGCTGCCGGTTTCCATAGCCACAGTAAAAAGATCGTTTTCCAAATTTAAAATTATTCCAATTACGTTCTACTATAGTGGATTGAACGATTGAATCGAATCTGCTTTAATTGAAGAGTTAAATACTGCAACGTTAATACAATTTTCAAGTCCAGTTTTGTTAAATACAAAAATATGTAGAGATACATTTTCAGTTTTTGCACGACGGCGCTCATAAATAAACATAAATATGCAGTGACTTTTCGGCTACTCCCTGTTATAAGACATCAACCTTTTTAGCCAAGGTGATTGACACAAGATCTTGACCTTCGCCAACAAGAATTTTAGTGTACCTCGATAACGCGTTATCTCGAATTTATTTTTACCTTGGCTTAAGCAAAACAACGTCAGCAAACAGTTTATTTACTATGCAATTTTCGTAAACGTTCTGAATTAGTCCCAAATAAGTGATAACGTGGCAGGTGTGACAGTGTCACATATCAAAACCTCGCCCTTTGGCACTATAAAATTTTTCGAGTTACCTAATCATAAAATAAACTTTCCAGTAATAACTCGGATGCGCGTGACAGACGAAGACCAGAAGTTTGTAGAAAAAATTTCTGTACGATTAATCATTAACATCAACTAAGACTTAAAAATCTCAGAGAAAAAAAATATGCAAATTACAAAAAAAATGAATATGCAACGACACGCTTTTGGTATAACGCACACGTGTCGGCGCCAATTTCGCAAAATTTTTGGATTGGTCGCGTTCAACGCAAAAAAATTTTATATTTAACGAACGTTCTTTTCTCAAGCTTTTACGCATTCTAAAATAAATGACATAATATATATATCGTTGCGCCAGATACACGGCTATAAAAATAAACACGCCAAACAAGTATAAATAAAAGTACAATGTTTGTTAACTTTGCCACATAAAACCGGCGAATTTACGCCGACAAAAAAAAATTATCGGTTCCTAGCCGTGCGTTATATTTTTCAAATAAAATTCGCCGAAGGTTACAACGATCGATAAATATCTAATTTATGTTTGAAAAAGTAGTTAATGGTGGTAAATATGAAAATTTAAAGACACAACCACCTGTCATTACGTTCAGGGCAGAGCCGTCTATCGATTTTCTAGGGCAATGCAGATATTCAAAAATGTTCCCAAAATCCGACGAGGAAAGACTGTAAGGCGCCGCTGTCCGAGGAGACGATCTCATTAAACCGCCTACACAACAAAACTTACACAACACTAAACAAAATCGAGTTTATTTTAGTATATTCGATTTTTAAATATTTTTGCGACTGGAACGTCCATTAGCGCCGTGTCACCTCTAAATTAATCCGCGAATAAATAAATCGCCGCTTCGTCAATTAAAAAGGCTTATAAAACAATTTAAAAAAAATACTTACTTGCCCAATTCTTCTTTTAATTCATAATTGTCACTAAAACGAGTACAGGCTAAAGGCGCCGCCATATCAACTACTGCAGTGCCAGCTAAACCTCCTGTATATCTCTTGCTCTCTCAACTAACGTTCGATTGTTACATGCGCAAAATTTAATCGATCGGAATTTTAAACTAATTACACTATTTGCACTAATATTACACTCGGCGAACTATAAAGAAATTCGCTATCTAATTTTATATCGAGTCGATGACTCCTTCGATAAGATGCGCCAATTTTCCAAAATTAGCGGAAATACTTAACATCGGCTGTAATCGACTACGTTCGCATGATTTATTCCAAACGAGATCCAACTTTGTTATAACTCGCTCGTCGGGGTTTTAACCTAAAAAATCAATACGCAAAAGCGTCTATATCATTTCGGCTTTAATAGGTGTCGCTACTAATTTTGTATAAATTATTCTGCCGCTGGAATGTGCCACAAACTCATATTTGAAGTTGTCAAAATTGCAGTTCCATGTGCTTTGAAGATACATATACAAAAACTTACGCTTCTACTTTGAGAGAAGTCGAGTCGATGAAACGTGCAGTTGTCGAACAATCTAATTAATTGTACAGTTTTGTAGGAGTATCTACATTTATGGTAGTTGGTAGTAATTGTAACACTATATCGACGATGTGTTACTGATAATTTGTTTTCCAAACCCCTAAGGAACAGTTCTTCATTGTTAAGACTACGTCTATGTCTTCTGGAACAATAATCGGTGCAGTTAACAGTCAGGGTAAAGATACACCGAAGGTTTTTCTGTAAAGAGTAATCTTACCATGTTTATCACACATGAAATGTGGTTGATTCAAAATTTTGATAACGATAATGTTCGACAGAAATTACTTTTCTAATCTTAAGATGTCAATAAATTTCTTCATTGTTTATAATTTTTGGTATCTTGCTCATTGACACAGAAAACACAGATTTGTGTACCCACCTGTAAAAATTCAGTTTCAGTTCCAAAGTGAGTGATACCCGTTTCAGAATTCATACAATCTACTCTAAGAGACTATTGTCTTTTCATTCTGATAACTCCGACGCTCTTAGAAGCTTAGAAACCGCCCTGTAATCGTATACCCCGAATACGTTCTAAGACAAAATTTGCATGCAGCTACTGACTGGTTTAAAAAAAATAGTTCTAGAGATCAATTACCACATCCACGATACGAAACAGATAGAATTGAACTACGTTTGAGAAGGGATGAGCAATACTTAAGTGTGCTACCTTAAAGTATTTCACTGAAAACGGCATTGTCGTATTTTACTGACACTTCCCACTGTAACACATCAACGTAACTCTATGTGTGACTGTAATAATAAATGTGATAGTAATATTGGCATAAATAATAGGCCAAATTAGTTATGTCAATGTGATATTACGGCTACATAAGTATGACTTTGTGACATCATATCAGTAATATATACGTTATGTTACATTTACATAACATAATTACATACTTTGTTACATTGACATTATACGTTGAAGTGACGGAACCCGTTGTGACTTTGAAGCATCATATATCACAAAGTTACGTCTACGTTAGACCCTTATATTTTTATATGTCAATTACATAGTCTTATACATCACAATGTTACTTAGGGCCTGTTCCAAAATGCACTGGACTTAAATTAAATTAACATTTTTAAGTCATTATAATATTGTCGTCAATTCCTCTGTAGTTGATGCGGTTATAGAGCTGAAACAGGTACAGCGCAATAAATATGGCGGGTACGTGCTCTACATTGACCTATGAGAATTAAATAGTTAACCCTACAAGAAGAATTGTATAAATATTATCACTGACATAACATCGACGTTAAATTACTATTAATTTTGTTACGTTACAATGTTACCTAAATGAGTGGGACTTACATGTGACTTAAATTTAACGTAACGCAATTTTTTCCGTTATTATAGTTTATCGTTCTTACGTTGATGTGTTCACAGGGTTGCATCAGAATAATCGCATGACGATTACATAAAGCTACCCTTGATATAACGTCACTTCAGTGATTTAGTACACTATGTTACATTTACATAACATAATTACATACTATACGTTATATTGACATAACTAATTTACCTTGAAGTGACCTCTTGTGACTTTGATCACATTTATATTACAAAGTTACATCTCTGTTATGTCATTATTGTTACATCTTGATTTACAGCAAATTTTATGCAATCAATTTATGCTTTGTAAACTCGCTTCCTTTACGTGTTCTATGACAATCTACTATGTAAATTTCATAGTTTAATAAACTACTTTCTTTATTTGTAGAACAATAATTGTATAAAAATTATTACTGACAATACTTACATAACATCGACGTTAAATTATTATTTATTTTTATATGTTACAATATTATGTAAATGAAGAGTGACATACATGTCACTTAGATTTAACGTAACGCAATTTTTCCGTTATATTAGTTTGTCTTTGTTATGTTGATGTGTTCACTTGGTTGCATCAGAATAATCGCATTACGATTACATAAATACGACCCTTGATCCTAGGCAGCACACTGACGTCATATGACGACACTGACACTTCTTAATGACGTTTCGTACGTAATTTTGACGTCAATAAAAGGTAATGTGCAGCCTGGGATATAACGTCACATCAGTGACCTATTACACTATGTTACATTTACATAACATAATTACATACTATATGTTATATTGACATAAGTAAACTACCTTGAAGTGACTGACCTGTTGTGATTTTGATATGTCACATTTATATTCCAAAGGTAAGTCTATGTAATATTACGACTATTAAGTAGTAAAAAGCTTATCACTGACATAAAATGGACCTACATAGGTATTATTCATTTTTTACGTTACAATGTTACGTAAATGAGTGTTACGCAAAAGTGACTTAAGTATGTCACTTAGTTTTTTCCGTTACGTTAGTTTTACGTCTTTGTTACGTTACTGGCTTCCAATAGAATCATCGCGTGACAATTACAATAACATGACCCTTGATATGACAATGTTACGTAAATGGGTGTGACGCACAAGTGTCTTACACATGTCACTTAACGAAACGCAGTTTTTTTCCGTTATGCTACTTTTACGTCTTTGTTACGTTACTGGCTTCCAATTGAATCATCACATGACCATTACATAAACATCACATCAGTGAGGTAAATTTGCTATTGTTATTAACTTTACAAGAATAATTGTATAACCTGACATAACATGGACGTTAAATTATCAATCATTTACCAAAATGAGTGTGGCATACATGTCGCTTAAATTTAACGTAACGTATTTTTTTAGTGATGTACATCCTTGTTAGATAGCTGTGTTCATTAGGTTGTAACAGAATCGTCGCATGACGATTACAATAATAGGACGCTAGATGTGAGATCATATCAGTGATCTAGTACACTATGTTACCCTTACATGATATAATAATTACATACTATGTTATCTTGACATAACTCCACTACCACGAACTGACGGAATCCGTTGTGACTTTAATACATCACATTTATATCACAAAGTTAAGTTTCTGTTATATTACGATTTTTACATCGAGATGTTGCATATTGGTATTATATTTACGAATGTAAATTTGTTGTGCATCCACAATTATTGTCTGTGATCTATACCTCCGTACTAGCAATTAATCGCATCTATGTAAATCTACCTAGATTCTTTGTGCTGACCTCTCTTTCTGTGATAAAATAAAAATATATTTGCGTTACAACCCGTGTGTTCTCTTTCAGCCTTGGATAGACTGTGGCCTCCATTCTAGGTTTTAACCGTTCTGGCGCCTTTATAATCTTACGTAATAATTAGCACATAGAAACCTGCGATCCGGCTGCCGATTCAACTGAGTTAGTCGCTAGCAATTAAGTTACGAGAAAATCCTCTGCCAACCTTTCACGTTCAACTTTCATCAAACGACTGACGGAGGGTTGTCCACAAAGATCGGTTTTTAGGACGACCTTGTAGAATTTAGTTGTTAACGATCTCCTGAGCAAGAACTTACCAGTCCTTAGTTCAGAATACCCTCTGGACCAGGTTTTTTTAGTGCGAAAACACAATGTGGTGGCGTCTTTTAATTCTTCGATTGTAAGGGAGGTTAGGGAGTGGTCTCTCTGATAACCCAGTTGTTTATGCGATGTTCTGGAAATAATGCGTCAATTGCGCGTCGGGCTTCCCCGATGGAAGAGGAGTTGAGTTTTTTGCCAACCCTCATTTTTTTGTTACTACCTTGTATCCCGTTCCCCAAGGGTTATTGTCGAGTTCCGAGCGCATATCTTCCCACGCTTTCTTTTTTGCTTTTTTGTAGTTGTGCCTTTTGCTTTTAAAATCATCTACTATGTAGAGCGAAGTTCTTGTTCTCCATTACCGTAACACTCTTTTACTTTCTCATTCTCAGTTTCAATTATATGTGTCCCTGTTGTACATTCAAAGACGGCTTGGCTTGAACTGGGCTTTATTATTATATGTTATATACAAGAAGGATTGGGTAGGCAGCTGTGATTACATATATGTTAGTCATGATGCCTAACAGTCCCCATATTCCAATTTTTACCTATACTTATGCCTAGATATTTTATATAATTTTGACTTTTAATCTACTTATTTTTCATGTTTATGGTAATCTCTTTGACTTTGTTTCTGCCTTTAAGTACGGTGACTTCAGTTTTTTCTGTCGCTGTTTTTAGACCCTTATCTTTTATTGCTTTTATTATTGCTTTTTCCAGTTTCTGCTCTAATTCTTTTCTATTTTTCCCCGTCCCTATTACAGCCATGTCGTCTGCATACGCCCTCATCACGCATACTTTTGGTATATGAACTTCTACGATATCGTCATAGAAAATGTTCCATAGCGTTGGACCTAGTACCGTACCTTGTGGTACCCCGCATGTCAATTTAATTCTTTCTTTTTTATCCCCGACCTGTATTTCTCTGTTCTCTAGGTAACTTTTTATTAGTTCTATTAGATATGGCACAATACTTTTCTTTTCCATAATTTCTACTATTTTTTCCAATGATTTTTTCCCAAACTGCTTCATTGAAAGCATTTTTAATATCTATTGTCGCCATGGCCACATAGATTCTATTGTTGTGTTTATTTTTTTTGCCTCTTTTGCTATGTTTTGTAGTTGCTGAACTGCTGTTATCGTGAAGTAGTTTTTTCTAAAACCATGCTGATTTTTCGATATTTTATTACCTTTTTGTAGTTCTGTTGTTATCCTATAGTTTATAATTTTCTCGTATAACGACGGTGTTTATTAAGCATATTGGTCGATACTTTTTTCCCAGGGTTTTTCGCTTAATATTAGTCTTGCCTCCTTCCAAAACTTTGGAAATTTCATCTTTGTGATGAGTTGATTAAAGACTCTCTGTAAGATTTCCGGTTTTTCCCTCGCTATTATTTTTATGACTTCGGGGGGCACTCCGTCAGGCCCGCACGCTTTTTTTGCCGTTACATCGTTTCCCGCTTTTTCTATCTCCTCTTTTTGTTATTGGAATATCCTCTGTTGCTATTTCTAGTTTATTCCATTTCGTTTGTTGTCTTCTTGGGAACAGTTCTTTGGCTAATTTGATTTGTTATCGCGCTTTTTTTAAAATTTTATTTACCGCTATTTTATAGGCTAATCTCCATGTGTCCCTATCTATATTTTGACAGACCCTCTTCCATGCTTCTCTTTTTTGTTTTTCAATTTCTTTCTTTAATTAATTTTTATTTTGCTTATACTCTATTTCCGCTTCCTTAACACTCTCTTCAGATAGATTTTTTTCTGGCTTTCTGTGCTTTTCTTCTTGCTCTTTGGCGCTTGTCTTTTATTTCTTTGATTTGCGGATTCCACCAATACCTTTGTTTTTTCCTTCTTACTCTGTATTTATTAAGAGTTTCGTTACAAGCTTGCTTTGAAGCTTTATTTAGTCTATCTTCTTTCCAGCTGTCACCCATTTTGTCGGTAATTATTTTTTTTATCTTTTCTTCTTTTCCTTGACTGTATTCCCCTTGTTTGAAAAGTAGGAGTCTTTCCGTTATTTAGCACCACCAATTCGTTTTCTCTTATCCACTCTACTATTCTTGTTCCTTTGGTGTCCGTATATGGAGAGTATCATTTGTGCGCTTTGCAGTTAAAATCCCCTACTATAATTTTGTTTTTTTTTGTGGTTTTAATGTCTCTTTGTATTTTGTTGTAAATATGCCTCTATGTCCTCTTTGTATCTTGGCGTGCCGTAGCATGAGTATACTCGTATGTTTTTTGTCTCTATCCACAGGTATTCTTCTTCCTTTCTTATATCGTGTATCTTAATTTTATCTGTCGCTATATATATTGCTGATTCACTTTTTTTACTCATAATCCATTTCTTATTTTTATTCGCCATGTTTATGTTGGGCTCACTCACAAGTGCAAAGTCTATATTTCTTTCTTTACATTTTTGAATTAGCAGATCCATAGCAATTTTTCTTCTCCCTATATTTACTTGGAGGATGTTTATTTTTTGTGCTTCACATTTATTTAGTTTAGGCATTTATATGTATAAGCGTATGTATAAGTGTAGTAAATAAGTAAATAGATATGTGTGTAAATAAATATAAAGTATGTATAATATATATGGAGCTCTGGACTTCACAAAACGTTTATCTTTGACGTTTATATCACAGGTTTTTATCACAATTTATGTCTTCGGTTATCCCGCCGCCGTCTTATTTTGTCTTTTTACCTCCATTATGTATTTTTTCCGGCTGCCTCAGTTCTCTCTACCGGCGCTGTGTTCTTACTCTTCGCACATTGGACAGTATTCAATTTCTTGGCATTCTCTGTATATGTGTCCTTCTTTTCCGCACTTATTGCATAATTTTGTACTATCGTTTCCTTTGCACTCTTTTGCGTTACGTCCACACTCTCAGCATCTATAACATCTAACTGCCCGATGTCCCAGCAAACACAGATGGACTTAAATTACTGTTGAATTGCCATTAAATTACGGTAATTTAAGTAGTAATTTAAACAGTAAAAAGGGCGCCATTAAGCAACCACTTAAACTACCAAAAATTCATTGACTTCTAAATTACTAATAAGCTACCATTAAAATACTGTTGTTATATTACCACTGAATTACTGTTAAACTACTGTTTTGAACTACTAGCAAAACTATTAAATTATTATTAAAACCACTAACACATTTAAAAAAAAGTTTTTTTAGTTAATTATTTGTTTCTGAATTTTTTTATTTATTTCGTTTACAGAATTTGACGCACATGATTCATAAATTGCCGGATTTTTTTATAATTAGAATTTAATTTAACCTAGGGTTTGATCCCACGAACATCAGAAAAATCCCTTGCAACCTAAACGTGTTAACCACTACTCTACCTGACCTAATAGAATAAATGCTAACTACACGTTATATATTATGTTGAATACAAAATCGAGTAACTTATTCGTAATTTAATACTTTCAACGTGAACCATTAAATATTTCACATGACAATCAGACTGATGATGAATTAGTCCTATATATACATTTGCATCGCTACGTATTAATTATACTATTGTTATTTTTGTTATTCTGTAATCAGGATAATTCATGTCTTAGTTGCTTGAAGTGGTTTATATAATCCAAATATTTTTGGATACGGCAGGTACATAATTTCACGCAATATTGATATTCTTGTATCATAAGTTATAATATTTACTTTTGTTTTATATTTATATAGCGTTACTGGATCCCGCAGATTGAGCAATGCTACTTGACTTTCCAATATTAATAATTTCGTAAACTGTACGAAATCTTTGTAGTTGTCGATAATAATTGCCACTTTCCTTCTTTCTATGCATTCTTCAAGCAATTGTTTGATAGCAGACCTAACTGTTTGGCAAATATAACCACTATTTTTAAAATAATTTACTTTACATTTATATAGCAACTCTATTACTACTGACTATTAATTTACCTTGTATTTTAACGGACATTCAATTACCATTAAACTCCCCAACCTAATTCTGGAATTACGACTAAGTTACTGAGTACTCTATTCAAGCTACCAATCATTACATTACTCCTAAATTACTTTTGAATTGCTGGGTAGTATAATGGTAACTCAATTACTGGTAAACTACAACGTTCAAATTTTTTAATTACACTTACGTTACTCGTTAGACTATTTTTAAGCTACCCACCATTACATTACTGCTTAATTACTTTCTAATTACTGTATGGTATAACGGTGACTCAATTACCATTAAACTACAACGTTCAATTTTTTAATTACACTTAAGTTACTGGTTAAACTATTCTTAAGCTGCGCACAATTACATTACTCCTTAATTACTTTCTAATTATAGGGTAGTATAATGGTGACTCAATTACCATTAAACTACAACGTTTAATTTTTTAATTACTATTAAGTTACTAATTAAATTACTTTTATGCTACCACAATACTGAAATACTCCTAAACTACTTCGTATACTACTTTTAAACTAATAACCATTTAAATTACTGCTAAACGTCAGCTTAGACTACTCTTAAATTACGAAAAAAAATTAAATTACTTATAAATGACTTTTCAATACCCAATAAACTACTAAATTAAGCTACCTTGTGTTTGCTGGGGTTGCTCCTCCAGCCTGCATTGTGACATGGCTATTCTAATTTTTGTTTTTGGGAACACTTTATTAGCTGTCTTCTCTTGTACCCTAATCGTCACCGCCTTCGTGTGGTTTCTGTTAGGACTAAACACTCCTATTTTTAAGTTTTCTATGTCTCCATGTTGTTTTATTGCTTCTTCTATATCTTTGATTGTAGTCATTAGGTCCATTCCCCTGATGATTAGATTTTTGGTGTACACTTTTTTTTCGAATTTCTTTATATTTATTTCTTCGTTTCCTTTTTCTATCTCTTCTTTTATTTTGTTTAACGCTTCTTCGTCCTTTTTTATTGTTATTAACAGCTTTCCTTCTTTAGTACTCCTTATAGTTCTGATTTTCTCGGTTTCTGCTTTATCTTTAAGCTGTATTCTCATTTTTGCTTAATATTTCTCATAGTTCTTTCTTCTCTGCTCTACGACTAGCGCGTAGGTCCTCCTCTGATTATATTGTTTTTCTGTCCTTTGCTGTGCGTCAATTTCCTTTGGTACTATTAGGTTTATTATTTTCTGTTTTGATTTGAACACACACTATACCATTTTTCTTAATCTATTTAAACTCATTGTTTTTAATTTATGCAGCGTTATTGTTTCATCCTCTTCTGTTTCTGCTCTTACTTTTTCCACACATCCTCCTCCTGTTCTTTATACATAAGTTTAACTTTATTCATTGCCATTTGGCTTACAAATTTGGTCGTGTTGTCTATACATATATATTACATTTTCTTATCCCATCTCCCCCCTTAACTTTTTCCTCCTGCTCCATACTACCTCCATCCATTCCGCTCCTTTTCCGTTTTCATCTAAGATATCCACTGTTTTCATCACCTCTTCTCTTAGTTCCCTGCATCTCTTTCTCATGTGGTTCAGATCTTCCATTTCTTCTCCACATAGCCTGCACAACTTTTCTGGTTCTTCCTTCCAATATTTGTTCCCTAACTCCTCGTTGCCACATCTGAACCTTGCTACCATTTTTTTCTTTTTGTTGCTTTTAATCTCACTGTCTTTTAAATATTCCGGCACCTCTTCACCCTTGATATCTTTATAATTCCTATTATATCTGCTCTCTTTTATCTTTGTCCATCTTTCTTGTTTTTCTATGTCTCTATCTCTCCTTATTATTTCTTCTCTTATCCCTACTCCCTCTTCTCTTAATCTCTCCACTTCTTCACTCGCGTACCCATTTCTTTTGTAATACTCTTCTCTGCCCTCCTGCCCGTACTTCACTTTCCCTCCCTTTATCTCTTTCCAACATTCTTGCAGAATTTTGCAATCTGTTCTTTCCCTCATTTCTTCCTCGTATTTTATTGCTCTTTTTCCTGTCTCAATCCTTATTTTTTCTATCTGAACCTCCTCTCTCACAATATACCCCGGTGTATCCCTGTCCAATCCTAACACCCATCTCCAGTATTTTTCCTGTAGCCCCTCTACCTCCCTCCACTCCTTCCAGCCCCATATTTCCGCTCCATACATTACCACCCCCTTTATTAATTTTTCGAACAACAATTTTCTTTTTTTTATATCCATCTTGAATACTCTTTCCCCCACACCCCAGACTTGTCCTATTAGCCTGTTTCCTTTCTTCACCCTTTCCCTTTATGTGTTCTCCCTCTTTATTATCCTGTTTCATCGTGTAGCCCAGGTATGTAAATTCCTTCACTTGTTGCACTTTCTCATCACTCCATCTCCACTCCTCTCTTTTTCTTTTCCCCCCTCCTTTTCTAAATATCATTATATTTGTTTTCTCCGTGTTTACTTCCAATTCTTTTTTTTTTCATATATTTTTCTAGCGTTTTCATCATCTCTTTCATTTCCTTTTCCTCCTTAGCCACCAGCACTATGTCATCCGCATACGCCAACGACCATACCTTAGCTTTCCCTACCACTATCCCTTCTGTCTGTTGTCCTCTCATTGTCTCTTCCAGATCCCCCGTATATACCGAGAACAGGTTATGAATTTCTCACTCTCTTCCCCATTCACTTTAACCCTGCTTCTCGTTTCTTCGTATATTTCCTCTATTCTTTGTATTAATCTTTCATTGATTTTTTTTCTTTTCATATATTCCCACACTTTGTCAAAAGCAGCTTTTAGGTCTACGAATAGTGCTACCATTTTCCCTCTTTTCTTTTCTAGTTCTTTATTTGCTAAGTGTTTCATTATATATATGTTGTCTATCGCCCTTCTTCCTTTTCTGAATCCCGCTTGTCCGTCTGGTACCAAACTTCTTTCCTCTATTTCCTTCTGTAATCTTTCTTGCAGTATTGTCGCGTACAATTTGTATGCCGAGCTCAGTAATGTTACCCCTCTATAATTCTCGACTTTATTTTTTCGCCTTTTTTATGTATTGGGCATATTATTCCCTCTCTCCATCTCTCTGCGAGTCCTTCTCCTCTCCATATTTTGTTTATTATTTTCGTCATCCCTTTTGCTACCTTTTCCCCGCCGTATATCCACTCTTCTCCTTGTATCCCATCTTCTCCTGTCGCCTTTCCTTTTTTATATTCTTTATCGCCTCTATTACTTCTTCCTCCCTTATTCTATCCCTATCTCCTTCTTCTTGTCTTACTACCGCGTCTTTCCTTTTTCTTTTTCCTGCTTTTGTTCTTCCCTCCCAACAGGTTCCGAAAATATATCTCCCACTCTTTAATTTTTATTCCCTTTGTCGTCCTGTTTTTTTTTCCTCTGCTTCTTTAGGTACTTTCATACATCTTCTTCCGTTTTTATTCCTTTAATCTGCTCCTCTTGTTTTTTTTTGTTTTCCTCCTTCTTTCTATCGCATGTTTTTTTGTATTTTTACTGCTTCTTTGTATTCTTCTTTTTCTTTCTTCCCTTTTTTCCACTGTCTTAATGCTCTTCTTGCCTTTTCATTGCTTCCTTGCATTCCTTATCCCACCATTTCTTCCATCCAGTTTTCTCCCCTTTCCATTTTCTAAATCTGACTCTCTCTGTTGCTTTCTCCATCATCTCTCTCATTTCCTCTACACTTTCTTGTACTTCCTTCCCTATCCATACCGTTTTCCCTCTTCTCTCTTTATATCTTTTTATACTCTCTTCTGTCCACTTTTTTTAGTTATCTACTTCTCCTCTTCCTCTCTCTCTTCTCTTTCCCTTCCTTCCATTGTCAATTCCAGTGGTTGATGGTCTGACTCTACTCTTTCTCCCACCTTAAATGTCTTTACCTTTTCTGTGGCCTCTTCATTTGTCATTACAAAATCTATTATTGATTCTCCCCTTCCTCCTATGTACGTAAATTCCCCCTTTCCATCATCTTCTCTGTTCTCGTTCATTATTTCCCACCCTTTTTCGTTGCACAATTCCAGCAGTTCCTCTCCCTCTTTATTTATCACCTTGTCCTTTGTTTGTCTCTCTCCCGTCCCTTTTCTTTCTTGTATTCCCCCCTCTTCCCCTATTCTTGCGTTGAAGTCTCCTCCTACTATTATCAATACCTCTTCCCTCTCATCTATCATCTCTTCTAAGTTTTTCCTTGTCTCTTTCATTCTACTGCTATAAACCGCCACCACTTTTATTTTTGTTTTTCCCCACTGCATGTTCCTTTCTACAACTCCTCTTCTCTGATGCACTTTCTCCTTCTTTTCCTGGTTCAACCATTTGTTTCTTATTCCCGGTATTATACCCGCCTTTGCTCTCCCTTTTTCTTTTCTCTTTCTGCATGTTGCACCACCCACTCAAATTCCTCTGGCAACTCTTTTTCCCACCACTCCCATTCTTTTTCTTCCATCCATGTTTCCTGTAATCCCACTACATCCTGTTCCTTGATGTACTTCCAGAAATCATGTTCCTTGTTTTTTATTCCTGCTACGTTCCAAAACAATACTCTCAGCTCACTCACCTCCCCCCGTGCTTCTTCTTTATTTTCTTTTTCTCTCCCTTCTTTTTCTTTTCCATTTCCATCTCCATCTCTCATTATTCCTTTTCTTTGCCGTTTCGTCAACTTTCCCTCCTTTACCTACCCCCCCTTTGCCCTTTAGTTTTTTGCCTTTTGGTTCCCCACTTTCTCTTCTCTTTCTCTGCACAGTCCCCTTTCCTTGTCGTTCCATCTGTATCTGTCTCCGTCTATCTCCATTTTTCTGTACCCTACCCATACTCTTTTTCCTTCCGCTCTTCTTTCCATCGCTATGTTCATTATTTCTCTTTGCACTCTTCTTTCCTCCCATGTTAAATCGTGACTTATATATATTCTTGTATTCTTTAATTTCTTCTTCTCTTCTATTACCTTCTTTTTTCCTCCCATCCTCCGATTTCCGCCACCACCATCTCATTTTTCTTCTCTTTGTTTATTACTGTCACTTTTTCACCTCTACTTTTACATTTAATTTTTCTTCCAGCATCACTGCTAAATCTTTTTGTGGTTTTTCACTTCTCCACCCCTTTATCACGATATTATTTTTTCTTTTCCATCTTTCCTCGTCTTCCGCTTTTTCTCCAGTTTTTCTATTCTCTCCACCAGTTTCTCTTTTTCTTTCTCCCTCTTCTTTTCTCTTTCTCCCATTTCTTTTTTCATTTCTTTGATTTCTTGTCTTATTCCTTGCATATTTTCTTCCATCTGTTTCATCATTTCTCTCATTAATTCTTTTAACTCCTCCATTTCTTTCCTTCCTCCTTCTGTTCTTGAAGTTTTTCCTTCGTTCTCCTCCGATATCTTTTTAACGTCTGGTGATCTTATTGTTTTCTTTCTTCTTTCAAATATTTGTTGCCTTTCTCTTTCCTCTTCCTCTCTCTCTCTTTTATTCATCCCTTTCCCCCTTTTGTTATTACTTATTATTTATTATTTATTTATTTTTTTCAAATTTAGTTATTTATTTAATTTTTTTTTCTTTATTAATATTTTTTTAAATTTATTGTTACTATGATTCTTCTAATTGTATTTAATTAACGCCCACCACAAATATTCGAAAAAGTATATAAATAAAAGTTTGTATTTCCCTGTTATCACAAGCGCGCGCTTGACCTTTAATCTAGTCCGCGATATCCGCTCGCCTTCGCATA
Source organism: Aquatica leii (assembly GCA_035610365.1). NCBI lineage: Eukaryota > Metazoa > Arthropoda > Insecta > Coleoptera > Lampyridae > Aquatica > Aquatica leii. The sequence continues at coordinate 17,396,409 of CM069438.1, forward strand.
CGTTATCTGAGCCACCTTCACATTCCTCAATACGCACACGTAAATTAATTGCTGTAAATCACCTTAAATTACACCAAACTCCGTACTACTATTAAACTATTAAACACGTCCTCACTCAATCACCTTCAAAACACGACCTCCTGTTCTTTATATATACTTCTTATAATTTTTATTATTTTTTATTTTCTTTTTAGTTTCTTTTTCCAAGATTTCTATTTCCTGTTCACTTTTATGTATTTCCGGGTATACTTTCCCTATCATGAATTGCAATCCTGAGTTATCTTTTATTTCTTTTTTGGTTACCCATGTGCATGTCTTTTCTTGAAATGGGTGTCTTTCTTTTATTTTCGTCTGTGCATATGCACTGTCCCCCCATACTTCCTTAGCTACTCTCTTCCATGCTTCGTATGTGTTTATATTATCCACATTTTCTATCATCTTTTTTCCTTCTTCTGTCCATTTCGTCGTTTGTACAATTTCCTTTGTTTCTTTGCTGTGCGTTTGTCTTATATCCGTTTGTGTCTCCGTCTCTATTGTCATTTTTTCTGCTTTCTCCCATTTGATTTGTTTTAACTGTTCTCTCACCGGTTGCCTGTGTAGGTTATTAATCTGCGCCTCTAATAGTTTAATACATTGCTTAAGTTCTGTTTTTGTGTTTTGAGTAACTTGCGTCTGCAGTGTCTTAAACGCCCTGTTGTCCCATCAATCGCCTTGATAATCTCGTATACTATCGGATTTTTTTTCTCTTATAAATGGCAAACATAAAGTCTTGATCTACTTCTTTCCTTTTCCTTTCGCCGAAAGTCATCGAGTCACTCCTTTCGCGAAACAGGTAGTTCGCTCTTCCCGTAGCTATACTTTTTTCCGAAGCCTGGTTGCCTACCTCAGAAAAAGGGTCACTTAATATCGACCCGGGAGTTCCCACCTCCTTTGCCGGCCCTGGGGTATCTCTCCCCTGCGCGGTAGTATTCTTTTTTACCAGGTATAAATCCATATTTGTTTAGTTTAGAAATATCCGTTATTCATTGCCGGTGTCCATACGTTTAAACATACCCTTGCAGCTTCCTGATATAAGACATATACATTTTTTTTACACTTTTAAGATCAACTCCTTCGCGCACAAGAATTGTTCCGTACGTTCCCATTTTCTTTTCTTTTGTAATTGATTTATAGATTTTTTTGTATACAGATATGTCAATCCCTCTGAAAGTAACCTCCAAATATCTATAGTAAATACCCTTAGAAACCAAAAATATTTTTTAGCGTGAACGCTAGCGGGCTTAGTTCCCCAGATTGATGTAACCGTAACTTCGGCCACGTTGTCGCGACTTCAAGAATCGGTGATTAAAGTAAAACGGCATGAATACCTTAATTCAGGAGAAGATAGTTGCCTTTGGTGGTAATTCGTTCGAAATAGAAATTGTTCCAGTAGCCTTCAACTGCTAATTATTCGCACGGAAGCCAAAGATAGCTTTGTTACAAATAAGAGTAGCATCAACAATACAATCTCATAGCGGTAACGTGAATCCAACAAAGAGAAATAGCTATCTAAAAGATTTAAATAAGGCGGATGTTTACAGATGAGAAACCTGCACTTACCAAAAGAATTTTTAACCGGACACCCAAAGCAAACAACAGCAAGGCGGAAATGAAGTACAATACATCCGCAACATTACCTGCTCTTTCATGCACTAAAAAAAATTATAAAAAGTTAAAAAGTGACCATAAACACGATTGTGAGTGGAAAGTTGCCTACACGTCAGCTTGAATTGTATTAAATTAAAATTTAAATCGTTACAAATCAATGACGTTAAATAAACGTAATTGTTATTTCTTAAGAGTAACGTTGTTAAATTGCTGACGTTTTAAGTTTATTACGAAGAAAATACCGTGGTGAGTAATAAAAAGTCTCAATCTTGTAAAAATGTAGAAGTTTTTAAAGATCATGTATTCTAATAAAGGCATTTAGAAAAACAAATTCGCTATACATTAAAAGATCCTTCGAAATGTAATTATGTTATGTAAATATAACATCACTGAAGTGACATATTTATGTAGCCGAAATATAACACCGACATAACCAATTTGACATTACAGTTATGTCAGTTTTTATCATTTTAGGAGTGAACATTCACATTTTCATGTTATGTACTAAGAATCAAAATGAAACGCCTCCATACACAAGCCACTCCCAAATTTCGATACTTCAGCAAAAAAAACTAAATTGTATTTCCTTTAAATTTAACTACAAACCATTTGTTATAAACATTTTATTTATTATATATTCTTACAAAAACCAAAAATAAAATCTATTTCCCGAAACCGCTCATAAGATTACCCAAACCGCCCATTCCACCCGCTGCCCCCGCTTGTAACTGTCGCATCATGTTTTGTAAACCGGCCATTCCGCCCATTTGGTGAAGCACGCGCGGATCCATCATTTTCGCCATTTGCTGATTAAGTTTCGCCAACTGTGCCGGATTAACATTCTTAGCCATATCGCCACCTTTGAACAAACCCTTAATCCCACCCATCTTCTTAACGACAGCAGCGAACTTCGTATATTGCGTTATTAATTCTTTAACTTCTTTCTCAGTAACACCCGAACCTTGAGCGACTCGAGTAATTCGAGATTGTTGCTTCGAAAAAATTTTTGCACCGTCCCTACTATCCAACTCCCCTTCATTCATACTATCCATTATCGTCATGAGCTTCTTAAGCCTAGCCATCGATTCCTGCTCGCTACCTTTTGACATGAAATCTTGACTAAACCCGGGAATCATTCCCATGATCTGCGAGAACGGACCCATTTTCATAATATTCTGAAACTGCTCGTACATATCACGCAGGGTAAATTGTCCGTGTTTAATTTTTTCTAACAATTCCTCGTTATCTTCTAATTTTAATTCATTTACTTTATCGATTAAACCTTCAATATCGCCCATTCCTAATAATTTACTAACAAACGGTTTCGTTTTAAACGATTCTAAATCGTCTATGTGTTCGCCGGTACCTATATATATAACTGGACTATTAGTAGCGGCAACTCTACAAAAACGATTGGTTAAGGTAAGTACAGTCGGGTGTTAATACACTTACGCGCTCAAAGCACCACCACCTTTGGCGTGCCCGTCTAATTTTGTAATAATAACAGAACCTACGTCTACTTTATCTTTAAACGCCTTCGCTTGAGATTCACAAGCTTGACCAATTGTTGCGTCCATTACGAAAATGATGTTGTCAGGTTTCTAACATAAAAACGATTTATTATTATATGGTATTCGTGCATACACTTACGATTGCATTTGAAACTGCCAACATTTCTTCGAATAAAGATTCTTCTTGTTTATGTCTACCGCTGGTGTCGACGATAATAATTTCGAACCCTTCCTTCTTAAACATTTCAACGCCATCTTGAGCAATTACGACAGGATCGACTTCGGTGTAGCTAGAAAAATTTCAGTTATAACGATGATTATCTAAACAACAAGGCGGTACCTTCCGTAAAAAGGAATTCGGGCTTTGGTACAATTTTGTTTAACCTGATCATAGGCACCGGCACGAAAAGTGTCAGCACAAACCAAACACGATTTCCAATTCTTTTTCTGATAATGATAGGCTAATTTAGTACACGTTGTGGTTTTTCCTGAACCTTGTAAACCGACAAACATAATAATATTGGGTTTGCCTTTGTGCGGTTGATACGGTTTGACGCCTGGATCTACGAGCTTGACGAGTTCTTTAAATACTGCGCTTTGGATCATACGTCTCTTGTTGAGGCCCCCGGCCATTTCGTCGAAATCGATAACTGCCCTGACATTCTCACGTAGCTTCTTTACGAGTCTGATGTTTACGTCGGCTTCTAATAACGCCGCGCATATTTCTTTGAGCATTCCATTTAAAACCTGAAATTGGTAGTGTCGTAGTGGTGTTTATGGCACCATCTGTTACAACGTACCTCTTCATTAATAATAGTTGCTTTGCTTAACGACTGCAACGCAGTCGTTATTTTACGACCCAAATCCGCTAAAACCATTTTTAATTCACTGTCTTAGCGATATTATTCCAATTATTTTCGATAATTACGTGTATTTGTATCTCATGTCAAAAACACATGAAACATCTGTAATAGTGGGGTTAATTGTTTGTGCTGTTGTCACTTTAGATTTGTTGCCAACTTAGGTATTACCAACCTAAACATATGAAGATCTATAAATACCAAACTAAAATTTTTTTTGTATAGAATCGTTATAGAATTTTCGATTTTAAAAATTGTGACTTTTATAGTTATTGCTTCAAATTTTCTTTTATTGCCGGTTAAAATGGTATCTTAGGAAATAATTTGTTGGAACTACATATTAACAAATGCGCGTTTAGTCAGTTATTTATATATTTTTTTGGCAATTGTGTAGATGCAAATCAAATTAGATTTCAAAAAAGTGATTTTTAGTGAAGAAAGAATCAATATAAATTGTTTTGGAACAGTGGAGAGCAAATAATATAAAGAAAAGAAGAACACAGAAATATTTTAATAGGAAACAAAGCGAGAAATATCCTAATATAACATAAAAGTACAGTTAGTATTTTGACAGTCGAAGGAAGGTCATTGAGAGAGGAAAAGCAAGGTTGCCAGATTTAGGAAAAAACACCAGAAGCTGAGTAAACGAAACAATGAAAGAAAAAATCATAGAAATCCTGAACGGCATAAAACAAGAATTGAGCGAAGTAAAAACCGAATTAAAGGGATTAAATACAAAAATGGAAGAAACTGTAAAGGCAGTAAATGAATTGCAAAGAGATAATGGGGCACTATAGAAATAAGTAGCAGATCAGAAAACAAGAATTGAGATATTGGAAAAAGAGGTTAAAGAAGAAAAACAATAATTCATACAATGGCAGAGGAAAACGATGAAGACAAAGACAAGTTAATGGAAAAAATATAATAATGATGGTGGAACTAACAACATAGAAACAAAAAATAGAAATTTTCAAAGCTACAAAATTTTCAAAGGGCACAAACATATGGATAACTGAAGAATACCCTAGGACAGCACGAGAACAAAGGAAAAAACTAGGATACTATTTAAAAAAGCAAAGGAAAAAGGATGCTTGGCAAAAATGAATAATAAACTAATCGTAAATAGCAAAAAAGTCTAGAAAAGATAGAAAAAATACCCACTTCACAGAGCAACAAAGAACAAAAGGCCAAAACCATGAGCGAAAGATCACCAGGAGACGCAGAAAATGAAGAGTTTAAAAAGCAACTCCGAAAGATAACAAATACATCACGGAGATCAAAAAACGAATAAATTGGAAAAAGCAGGCAAAATTAAAGATGACGATAGGATACGAAAAAAGATATGATTTTGGAAAATGGATAAATAAACAACGAAAAAGAAAACATAAAAATGAGATAAAGATAGGGACTTGAGACAAAAAAAACAAGACGTACGATGGAAAGGAGAGGGAGAGATAATAAAAAAAGATTTCACACTGTTATACTCAGGAAAAAAAGCAAGGAACAAATGGGGTTGCCTTTTACGTAAATAATAAAGCAAGTGGAAAAATTTGCAAGCAAAGTGGCAGGAAAACATACGATACATGATGACACAAACGATAATGGAAAATGGAAGTAGATTTTGTGAATTCGCAGCAACAACAAACATGATAATAAATAGCACAAAATTTAGGAACAAGAGAACACATAATATAAATGGATAATACTAGGAGGAAACAATACACAAGGAAACCAGATAGATCATGTACGGTAGCAAAGAAAAACGCTACTTAAATAGTAGAAGTAAGACTGTAAGACTGAAACACTTGGCAAATAAAGAACTAGACAAACAAGAGGGAAAATGGTGGCACTATTCGTAGATCTAAAAGCTGCTTTTGACAAAGTGAATAGGGAAAAACTGTAGGAATACATGAAGAGAAAAAAAATCAATGAAAGATTAATACAAAGAATAGAGGAAATCTACGAAGAAACGAGGAGCAGGGTTAAAGTGAATGGGGAAGAGAGTGAGGAATTCATCACAAAGAGAGGTTTGAGACAAGGATGTCCACTGAGCCCAAGCTTGTTCTCAGTATATACGGGTGATCTAGAAGAGACAATGAGAGGACAACAGGCAGGAGGGATAGTGGTAGGGAAAGCGAAGGTATGGTCGTTAGCGTATGCGGATGACATAGTGTTGGTGACTAAGGAGGAAAAGGAAATGAAAGAGATGATGAAAACGCTGGAACAATACATGAAAAAAAAAAGAAATGGAAGTAAACACGGAGAAAACAAAAATAATGGTATTTAGAAAAGTAGGGGGGAAAAGAAAAAGAGAGGAGTGGAAATGGAGTGATGAGGAAGTGCAACAAGTGAAGGAATTTACATACCTGAGCTACACGGTGGAACAGGATAATAAGGAGGGAGAACACATAAAGGAAAGAGTCAGGAAAGGAAACAGGTTAATAGGACAAGTGTAGGGGAAAGAGTATTCGAGATGTATATAGAACAAAGAAAATTGTTGTTTGAAAAGTTAATAAAGGGGGTGGTGATTTATGGGGCAGAAATATGGGGCTGGAAGGAGTGGATGGAGGTAAAGGAGCTACAGGAAAAATACTGGAGATGGGTTTTGGGACTGGACAGAAATACACCGGGGTATACTGTGAGAGAGTAGGTACAGGTAGCAAAAATAAGAGTAGAGACAGGAAAAAGGGCCATAAAATACGAGGAAGAACTGAGGGAAAGAACAGAATGCAAAATACTGCAAGAATGTTGGAAAGAGATAAAGGGAGGAAAAGTGAAGTACGGGCAGGAGGGCAGAGAAGAGTATTACAAAAAAAACGGGTACGCGAGAGAAGAAGTGGAGAGATTAAGAGAAGAGAGAGTAGGGGTAAGAGAAGAAATAATAAGGAGAGATAGGGACATCGATAAACAAGAAAGATCGACAAGGATAAAAGAGGGCAGATATAATAGCAATTATAAGAATATCAAGGGTGAACGGGTGCCAGAATATTTAAAGGATAGAGAGAATAGAAGCAACAAAAAGAAAAAAATGATAGCACGGTTCAGATGTGGGAACGAGGAGTTAGGTAACAAATACTGGAAAAAAGAAGAAGAAAAGATGTGCAGGTTATGTGTGGAGAAGAGACGGAGGACCTCAGCCAGATGAAAGATAAATGCAGCGAATTAAGAGAAGAGGTTATGAAAATAGAGGAAATCTTAGACGAAAAAGGAACTGGAGCGTAGTGGATGGAAGAAGTATGGAGAAGGAGGAAACAGTTAAGAGGAGAGGAGGGATAATGACATGTATTTCATTAAAAAAATGTAAATTGTAAATAGAATGTAAGGTAATTGTAAATAGGGAAAGCACGAAATAATTTGTAAGCGTAAGCAACAAATAAAGTTAAACTTACACAAGAAGAAATGAAAACGAAATACAAGGAATCAACGCAACAAGAACTAGCAACAGTGAAATAGAGGAAGATGTAGACAGCAAATGGACAAAAATGAAACACGACATATATAAAGCAGCGCAGAATACAATTGGATACAAAAGTAATAAGACAAGGCAGGAATGGTTTGATAAGGACTGTGAGAAAGCAGTAGAGCAAAAAAATAGGGCAAGACTAATATGGATAACAACTAATGCAGAAGAAGATATAAATGAATATAAAAAAACGAAAGGAAACAAGCAAATTATGTAAGCAAAAGAAAAACGAATGGATAAATAAATTAATGGAAAATATGGAAGGTGATAGCAAGAAAAATAATATGAGGGAGTTATACAGGAAAATACAAAAACAAAAAACTAGAAATAAAATAAGCAAACGAATGAAAGATGAAAATAGAATGTTGCAAAACAGTGCTGGAAAAGTTAAAGAAATATGGAAAGAGCACTTTCAAAAGCTGCTGTGTACACCACCTTGCAATATTAACAAGGACCCAGAAAGGCAAGAAGGGGCTAGTAAAAACGGAGAGGAAATACAAATAACAGAACCAACGTATTAAAACGTTCGAGAAATTATTCTTAAGTTTGAGAACTTTCGTGAGGTTTTTTGTACATTTCCAGAACGTTCATCAAAAAATATAGAAAATCGTTTGGCGAAAATGCAGTGGCGGCTTCTCCATTGGGTCATTTGGTCAATGACCCTCCAAAAAATACTAAACATTGTTTTATTTTTTAACTGTAATAAGTAAGAATGTGTTTTTAAAGTTTTAATATTGAAATGACACTCTTGTAGCATTGACCACCAGCCGCCATTACCAAAATGTATAAATGCGACACAAACAAATCATTGGTCAGTTATTTCAGCAATTCGAAGACGGTAGTGTTAAGAAGATTATTCAAGTTTAAACAAATAAGTGATTTACGCGTGTGTTTGAGATAAATATACGGAGTATAACCTTGTACGTGACTCAAAAGTAAACAATAAGTGTTAAACTAAAGTTATTCGCGGATTTTATCTTCGTGTAAGTGATAGTGCGATATAAATTAGTGTAAGTGTTTTTATTAAATATCCTTAGGTTTAATTAGTTCGGTTAGTTATAAACGTATACATATTTTTAGTATAAATAAATTAGTAGTAATAATAATCGTTACATTGGTGACAGGTGCGTGGTTTGAAGAAATCAAGAAGATAATAGCGAGACAAAAAAATTGAAAGGCCTCAGGAACAGATCAAATATGCGAAGTAATAATTAAGTACAGTGATGAAAGTGCACAAAGAAAATTAAATCAGATAATAAAGGAGATTTGGAGTACGGAAAGAATACAAAGATACTGGAGTGAAGGCATTAACGAGAAAATACACAAAAAAAGGGATAAAGAAGTATGCAGTAATTATAGAGGGATTGTGACTCAATAGAAAACTGACAGAGCACTTGAAAATATCACATTGTACATGATTTTTGCGGACTTTAAGCAAGCTTTTGATGGCATTAACAGGAGGAGATTGATACAAGCCTTGAGAGACTATAGAGTACCACAATAATTAATAAGACTAGCAGAAGCAACGCTAACAAACACCTATGCAACAATAAGAACAACACAGGGGATACCGACAGATTTATCTTCAATAAAGGAATAAGGCAACGAGATGCCTTGTCAGTCACTCTGTTTAACGTAGCGTTGGAAAAAGTGTGATAAGAAAACTAAACTGTGAAGGAACAATAATCAATAGAGAAGGGCAAATATTAGCATACGCAGATGACGTAATAATAAGCAGGACGGAAACAAAACTAAAAGAGATATTCACAAACCTAGACGAAAAAGTAAAGCACATAAGGCTGACAGTAAATAAGAAAAAAACAAAATATTTTAAATATAGTAGAAGTGATACAGGAACAAAGAGAACTTTGAAAATCAACGAATATGCTCTAGAAAAAGTGAATAAATTTAAATGTTTAGGAGCAATAATAAAAAAATACACAAACAAAAAAAAACGAAATAAGAAAGAATACAAACAGACCTATAAAAGCATACTATGCAAACAAAACATCTCAAAAGCAATAAAATAAGCAAAAGCGCGAAAATGCGAATATATAAGACACTGATAAGATCGGTAATGACTTACGCTACGGAAACGATGTGCTTAACAGATAAAGAGGAGAAGCGAATGAGAAGAACCGAGAGGAAAATTTTAAAAACAATACAAGGACCAATGTAAACGTAAAAGTAGACAAAGAACGAATTATGAAATAGTTACCGAGATGAAGGGCGAAGACATAATAAAATTCATCAAATCTAGAAGAATATAATGGCTGGGACACATAAGCAGAAGAGAAGAAGACGACACACTAAAGAAATTACTGGAATGTAAATCAATAGAAGATAGAACAAGGAAAAGACCAAGATCGAGATGGATGCAACAGGTTAAAAAAGACCTAAAAACATTGAAAATCACAAACTGGAAGGTGAAAGCAAGAAACAAAAAGGAATGGAAGCAGATAGTTAAAGTGGCATAGACACACGCAGAGTTGTAGTGATAGTGACAGTTTTTAATTGTTTTAGTAAAGTGGGAAGCCCGAATGAGCGGCTAAATTTCTTGAAGGAATGTGAAGTCAGTATTATTATTATATATTTAATTATAATTTTTTGCGTATTGAGATTTTAAAAATTCAAACCTTTGTATTTTTGGCGCTAAAACAAAGTAACCGGCGCACGTGCGTTGCCACCGTCAAACGTCTGTTGCCAACTTCATGCCTTTCTCGTGAGCGAGTAATCGCCGTATTTAAAACATAAAATGGTACGTAAATTAATCGACAATTTTCATCATCATCGGCCTAAATAAATACAAAATGTGCGAAAATAACCAACGCCCGAAGTCTTCTGAGAAGTGTCCACACGTTATTTAATTCAAAAACGAAAATTTTCATAATACGTTCGATGTTGGTGTATTAGTGCTAGCGTGATTTTCGCGTTTCAATACTTCAATTAGAGTTATTTGTTAAAATCGTTGCGATTATGTATTTGGAATACGCGAATATGATTTTAGAACAAAATAACGCATATTTTCGTTTGTGCAAGTACCTAACCCCACTTTCCATCGCCTAATCTTTAGTGCAAACGCTAACGCAATTGTTTTTTTAGGCTGAAGCCTCTACAGCAACTATTCGCACTCGTAAGTTTATGACCAACAGGCTGTTGGCTCGTAAGCAAATGGTGGTCGATGTACTTCACCCCGGTCAACCGTCAGTAAAAAAGACCGAAATTAGGGAAAAATTAGCAAAAATGTACAAAGTAAGTATATAATTGCATTTGCTAAGGCACGTACATTCTAACTTGTTTTTCAGGTAACACCAGATGTAGTATTCGCTTTTGGGTTTAGAACGAATTTCGGCGGTGGAAAATCGACGGGTTTCGCTTTAATCTACGACACATTAGATTTTGCCAAGAAATTCGAACCTAAATACAGACTTCAACGTCACGGCTTATACGAAAAGAAACAACAGACACGGAAGCAGCGAAAAGAACGTAAAAACAGAATGAAGAAAGTTAGGGGAACGAAAAAGGCGAAAGTGGGAGCTGCCGCTAAAAAGGTACGTTGTTAGGTTGCTTGGGTTAATGTCTTAAACTCGGGGGAATTAATTGGTTTTAACGAACGTTCATTTTTTTTTCTCAATTATTTTCAGAGTGCTAAGAAGTAATTTCTGCAAACTGCGGTGTTACTACTTTTTTAGGTATTCTTTACGAGTGGTTAAGTTTTAGTATTTGTGGCCAAGTTTTGTTTTGTTGTGTTGTATTTAAACGCTTCTGCATCTATTTAACCGCTTTTTTCGCTTAAAGTTAATATAAGGTAGTGAAGCTAACGACTATTCGTATAACGCTTTTATTATTAATAAAATTTTATTCTTCGTTATTGTTACGTTTGTTTTGTTTCAGTAATTCCACAAACACCGTACTTCCGAGTATGATATTTTATTTCCGAACATCTGGGGTTATAATTTATGCAAACTTTTGTTATAAATAAACGTTTTGGCACATACCAAAATAAATAACTACGTTAGTTTTGTATCGTAAGCCTTTTCTTATCCTCGAAGGTGCTTTCCTAATGTGTATTGTCTTAGCTATTCTTGTGTTCAAAGTCAATCATACCGCTGTGTACAATAAAGAGAAGAGATGACGATTTAAGTAGTGGCAATCCTCGTGGAGTTCTAAAAATTGTTCAAATACGTCTTGTACACGATTATTTCGACGTGTTTTGAAAAAAATTCAATTTACGCTATATACACAAATACTAGTGTAAAAAGTTCTTTAGGTTTAGGGAATTTTAGGTTGTGTCTTTTGACATTTTAGTGTCTTTTTTTTATAACAATTTCGTGTCGTTCAATCTTATGTGGTTGCATAATTAAAAATTCTAGTTTAATTAACAACAAAATGCTGCAATCAACTAAATTATCGTCGTACGTTCGCACAGCGAACCAAGTTATAAGTAACAATTTAAAAACCGCAGCTCCAAATGCAATCATCCCCAAAAAACTGGTCACCGCACCGCCCTGCGAACTTCTACTAAACGAATCGTTACGCCACCACCAACCTATTGGTAAAATTGTGTTAAAGTCGGGCCCGGCGTTTTCGACACAAGTACGGATGGCACATACGGATATACGAGTCCCAGACTTCTCGTATTATAGACGTACTGAAGTAATGGACCCGAATAAAAAAAGCAGCGATTCTAGGGAAGCTCGTCAGAACTTGACGTATTTAATAAGTGGTGCGGGAGTATTGGGTGGCGTATACTCGGCTAAAGCAGTAGTAACCCAATTCCTTTCATCTATGAGTGCCAGTGCCGATGTACTTGCATTAGCTAAAATTGAAATAAAACTTGCAGATATACCCGAAGGAAAATCGGTTACTTTTAAATGGCGAGGTAAACCTTTATTTATCAGGCATAGAACAGCCGAAGAAATCGATGCAGAAAAAAATGTAGCTGTTTCATCGTTGCGTGATCCCCAACATGATCACGAACGCGTACAACGACCCGAGTTTTTGGTTGTAATAGGTGTTTGCACTCATTTGGGATGCGTGCCGATTGCTAATTCTGGCGATTTTGGAGGGTATTATTGTCCTTGTCACGGATCCCATTATGATGCTTCTGGAAGAATTAGGAAGGGTCCCGCACCGCTGAATTTAGAAGTACCCACTTATGAATATGTCGACGATTTACTAATTGTAGGTTAACATAAAGAAATTTTAGATTCCAGATTATTTATTGTAAGCATAAAGTGTAAAGGAAACACTAAATTAAGTAAAGCAATGTAAATATCGTCAAAAATGTTCTCTACAGTTTGTTTTGGGATTTTTAAGTAATAAAACTCAATATACAATGGATTTTTAATAAAAAGAGGATAAAAACATGTTTTTTTTATTATTGTGACCTAATACTGTTGCATTAAAATTAGTATTAATTTCAATATTGTAATTAAATTACAGCTCGGCGACGTGTTGGGCATTGTAAGTTGCCTACCTAAAATTTGGGTAGGCGGTGCAGACCGGAGATCTTGCACGTGGTTCTTAGTCCGGTCGTGGTTGGTTCGTTCGTATAATAGTACACGGCCTATTCCACTTTTAGTCAAACCGACCTCTTACGGGAGTTTGAACCCGTTCCATTAGGGTCTAGACAACAACGGCCACCCGGAAGTGTGGCCGTTGTAGTCATGACCACAACGGCCACCTAGCAACTTTAACCACAACGGCCACCGATTATGTCGACCACAACGGCTACTTGCATTTTTAACCATAACAGCCACCGTGACAACAACGGCCACCTATCTTCATGACCACAACGGCCACCGCGACCACAACGGCCACCGACGCCCGATCTAAAAATCGACTGCCGACGCTAGTTACAGCGACCTCTGTGACTATAACGGCCACCTCTGCTCGTAACCACAACGGCCACCTATCGCCCACAACAGCCACCATGACCACAACGGCCACTGCGACCACAACGGCTACCGCGACCGCATCGGCCACCGCGACTAAACCGGCCACTGATCGTTATTCTTCATGAATTTCGATGATTCAGCTTGCCATGCGTTATCAAAACGACGCGTGTTAGGTAATATTTCAAAGCTTGCAACTTGTGCTTACTAGATATGTAAATATTTTTTTCCGAAAACGTTAACGCGCAGGAAAATTGATTTTTTCTGGACTAGTACTGTAAAAACTTTATAAGACTCAAAATAATGTGTAACAATAGTTGCCAACAAAATTGAAAAATTTGATTTTTGTAGAATTTGTAAATTTTTTCCTACGATTTTTGGAAAAATTTAATAAAAAACACGCCAGTAAAATCTCTTACTTGACTCGAAGCTTTAAATTACTCGGCACAAAGTGCCTGGTATTTGAATTCAGTAATGTGAGATTATCCTGACTTTTATGTAAATAACTATTATTTTACTTCACCATTGGAAACACAGAATTGTACTAATTTGAGTTTTAGACCAATAATAATTGACTTTGAACACTTAGCTTTATATGTGGATTTCTAGTTTTTATTTTGCCACACTAGAGCTTTTTTCGCCCATTACGTAACTACACTAACGAACGAATATTGGCGTTTGCGATGTTGGCAGCACAATAAAAATATTTATATATCCAATAAGAACAACTTGCAAACTTTGAAATACTACCTAACACGTTCCATTTTGACAATGGATGGTCACAAAAGAAAATGAAAAAGACAGCACTCAGCTAGAAATGCGAGTTAAATTTCATCGAAACCCATGATGAAAGACGATTGGTAGTCGCTATGGTCGCGGTGGCTGTTGTGGTCGCGGTGGCCGTTGTGCTCACGGTGGCTGTTGTGGTCGCGGTGGCCGTTGTGGTCGACCAAATAAGTGGCCGTTATAGTCATGGTGGCCGTAGTGGTTACGAGCAGAGATGATCGTTATAGTCACAGAGATCGCTGTAACTGGCGTCGGCAGTCAATTTTCAGATCGGGCGTCGGTGGCCGTTGTGGTCGCGGTGGCTGTTGTGGTCATGAAGATAAGTGGCCGTTGTTGTCACGGTGGCTGTTATGGTCAAAAATGCAAGTGGCCGTTGTGGTCGACAGAATAGGTGGCCGTTGTGGTCACGGTAGCCGTTGTGATTAAAGTTCGAAGGTGGCTGTTATGGTCACGGTGGCCGTTGTGGTCGTGACTACAACGGGCATACTTCCGGGTGGCCGTTGTGGTCATGCCCCTTCCATTACACGGTTTCCTTCTTTAAACTGAGTTTTACTGGGACCGTAATTGGTGTAGTGGCTTCGGTATCGGTGTTCGTTTCTGTGTACATTGGCTAGCGCATCTCTGCTGATATTTGCATTCTTTGTTTGCCATTCTCTGGGTCTTTTCAGGTTTTGACCAAAGCGCGCACTCCTTCCTGCGGTAACGTTAGTTGCGGCGTTTTTTCTTATACGTAAGTTAAAAAGGGCCGTAGGAAGCACTTTGTCCCATAGCTTAGAGTCTTTCCCGTGTAAATGTATCCTCAGACCCTTTTTTATCTCTTAGTTTTGCCGTTCTACTGGATTTGCAAATGGGCGGCATACCGGCATAGTTCAATGATACCAACCCCACCGGGGAAGAGCAGCGTGCCGTGCAACTGACACAAATTGCGACCCGTTGTCCGAGATAATGGCTTTAGAGTATTCAAATCGCTGAAATATTTCTCGTTCTAACAAAGCAATCATTTGTGTTGCTGCTGCATGTTTTAACAAGAAACCTTCCGTCCATCGGCTATATAAGTCGGGGATCACCAAAATTTGTTGGTTTCCTTGGTCGGAGGAGGTGTCAATAGATATCGTTTTCCACGGCAGAGTAGGCGCTCTTGGTCGTACGGTTGCTAAGCCTTTCTTGGTAGCAGCGTAGATTCAAGACTCACGTATTTATCGATTTCGGCGCCCATATAGGTCCGTTAGATAGCTCGAGTACTTTTTTCCGCTCCCGAATGCCCGGCTGATGGATCGTCGTAATACACGTACTCTTTGTGTATACGGGTTTGCTTTGTGAGCTCGTTTTACCTACGTGGCCAAAACGGCTTTATCAATGATTATCACGGTGGGTGTTGGGTCTGGCAGTGTGGGTTGGTTTGAGTGGTAGCATCCGAATTCGCTGTCTGTGGACGAGGTACTCGCAAAGTTTCGCCACAGATGATCAGGCAAATTGTTGTCCGTTCCTGGACAGTGGATGATGTCAAAAGTAAATTATTGTAACAGCACGACCCACCGAATCAACTTGCTTTTGTGATCTTTCATTTGGTTTAACCACATCCGCTGATCTTCTAAGTAAGGTTGATATTTTCTGATTTGCTAAAGCTACCGCGAGACATTCCTGTTCGTTGGCATGATACCGTGTTTCGTGAAATCGTAGTTTCGTACTGGCGTAGCTAACAATTCGTTTGGTACCTTTTTTTTGGTACAACACTGCGGCTATAGCTGTACCGGTGGCGTCCGTCTGTAGCACAAAAGTTTTTGTAAAATCGGGCCGATGTAGTTGTAGTGGTTAGGTCATGGCATGTTTCATCTTTAGAAGCGCATTTTCTGCGACACCAGTCCACTCAAATCGTCTCTTGGTGGCGACAAAGTCGTGCAACGGTGCTTAAATTTCGGCAATTCGAGGCACATAATCCCGTCAGTTGCACAACCCCAAGAAACTTCAAAGTTGTTTGCGTGTTGTTGGTCTTGAAGCGGCTTTCGACGTTTGTACGTGTTTTGGCTAGTAATAGTTTCCTTCGGAGGTAATAGTGTGGCCCAAATAGGACATGCTTTGAACGCCAAAATGACATTTGGATGGCGATGATAAACCGAAGATGGTAAAAGTGTTCATCCCATGATGCTTCACCGTTATGTGTAGAAAAGGTCAAAAAGCTTTGTCAAAGAATATCTCCCAGTAACCAGATTTTAGATCTAACGTGGTAAACACCTTAGCGGTTCCTAAATTGCGCAAGGTTTTGTGAACGACTGGTAGAGTCAAACTTTTGTCTCGCGTAACTTGGTTGAGTCTTCGGTAATCCATGCAGAACCAAGGTTTGCCATCTTATTTGCCAATGATGACAATCGGGGAGCAGTAGTCTGACATACTGTGTTCGATCATACCGTCTTCCAGCATTGCTTCTACTTCTCTTGCTATCACGATTTTTTTGTGTGGCGTATAGCGATACGGTGAGATGCGAAAAGGCGTTATATCCGTCAAACGTACAGTGTTTTTTGTAGTAGCTGTGGTAGCAGGTGACCCCGTGGGTCGGATGATATTTGAGAAGCTGTTAAGCAGCCGATGGAACGCAGATTGGTGCAGTTCGGGAAAACCGTGTTGAATTTCGTTCATCTTCGGTGGCGCAGTGGTAGTAGATGTTTGAGGTTGAAACCAGTATACCGCGTGGCGCGTTTTACCGCCAAAGTGTCCGCAGCCTCGTTCATGTACTGTACTATACTTGGTCGACCTCGTACTCAAATATGGCTTCGCCAACAATTGTTAATTGGTTTCCCGGCAATGTCAAAAGTGCGGGTAGGATGTGTTCTTTACGTTGATAAGACATTCGGTAGTCGGTACTAAATAAATACTTTAAATTGTCGTCGTCATAAATCCAGGAAAGAACTTGTGATTGATTCTAGGCTGCCAAATGTAATCGAGAAGAAAAGTTATGGGGTCCCCCAAAGGACTATTGATCGTCGAAAGGTTCTCAATAACCGCCACCAAGGCAAAGATATAACCGTGTCGTACCACTCGACGAATACGGTTCTACATTACGTAAAATAAAACTAAAATCACGTGACATTCTTTTAAAAACCGTAGATTTTACGAACTAAGAGAAACAAAATTCCACTAACTGCACTAAAGACTCACGTTTTCTGCATATTACTTCCGCGGCATTACTTCCTCTAAAGAGGGCGAGTTTACCACCCGAAACCAACTACAGTCTGATCTTTTTTAAAGCATTTTAACGACTGTCAACAAAAAAAAACTTTTAATCAATCTTAAAATAAACAAACTGCTAAAATATATTTAATTACCATAATATCTCAGAAGAGAAACATAAATTACAACTAGAAGTCTATAGAAGTCATTAGTTGCCTACCTTAAATTAGATTTAGATATTTAAAAAAAATTTTATTTAAATAATTTTTCTTTGTCTTAATTTGCTCATAATTAGGCTTCATGTACATTTAAATAATTTGAATTAAAATTGTTGTTTAAAAAGACTTATAAATTTAAAATGAAAACTTCATGTTCAAATAATTTTTAGTCCATAGAAGTCATTGGTAACAAAAAATTCATAATTTTTAACGTTTAAAGTTAAAATTCGACTCTTTAAAGCCTTCCCTAAAAGACTAACGCGACTCGAAAAAATGCAATTTTGAATTCGGAGAACATGAAGCCGAGAAAGTATTTCAACGACGTCCATTGCATTGTAAGTTGCCCACTTTAAATTACAATGTGGTTTTATTAAAAAAATTCTTTAAATTTAAATGATTTTTCTTTATTTTTCAACTTGCTCAGAATTTGGCGTAATGTACATTTAAATAATTTCAATTGAGAATACATTTAGAATTAAAACTTCATTTTTAAATAAATTTAGGCCCATAGAAGTCATTAGTAACAAAAAATCCTTAAATTTTAACGTTTAAATTCAAAATTCGACACTTTAAAACCTTTTCTAAAAGACAAACGCGATTCGAAAAAGTGCAATTTTGATTTCTACGACGTGCATTGCATTGTAAGTTGCCTACCTTAAATTACAATTTGATTTTTTACAAGATTTTTTTTTAATTTGCTCATAATTAGGCGTCACGCACACTTAAATAATGTCAATTAAAATTGTTGTTTAACAAGACTTAAGTGAATAAATTTAAAATTAAAACTACATGTTTAATTAATTTTAAGTCTATAGAAGTTATTGGTAACAAAAAATTGATAATTTCTAAAGTTTAAAATCAAAATTCGACTCTTTAAAACCTTCTCTAAAATACCAACGCGATTCAAAAAAGTGCAATTTTGAATTCGGAGAACATGAAGCCGAGAAGGTATTTCTACGACGTGCATTACATTGTAAGTTGCCTACCTTAAATTACAATTTGATTTTTTACAAGATTTTTTTTTATTTAAAAGATTTTTTTTTAATTTGCTCATAATTCGGCGGCATGTACACTTAAATATTTTTCAATTGAAATTGTTGTTTAACAAGGCTTAAATAAATAAATTTAAAATCAAATCTTCATGTTCAAATAATTTTAAGTCCATAGAAGTCATCGATAAAAAAAAATTTATAATTTTTAACGTTTAAAATTAAAATTCGACTGATTAAAACCGTATCTAAAAAATTACCTCGGCTCGAAAAAGTGCAATTTTGAATTCGGAGAACATGAAGCCGATAAGGTATTTCGACGACGCGCATTGCATTGTAAGTTGCCTACCTTAAATTGCAATGTGGTTTTATTAAAAAAAAAATTTTAATTTAAATGATTTTTTTTTTCAATTTGCTCAGAATTTGGCGTAATGTACAATTAAATAATTTCAATTGAGAATAAATTTAGAATTAAAACTTCATTTTTAAATAAATTTAGGCCCATAGAAGTCATTGGTAACAAAAAATTCTTAAATTGTAAGGTTTATACTCAAAATTCGACTCTTTAAAACCTTCTATAAAAGACTAACGCGACTCGAAAAAGTGCAATTTTGAATTAGGAGAACATGAAGTCGAGAAGATATTTCGATGACGAGCAGTCCATACCTTAAACTTTAAGTCGATTTTTTTAACTTTTAAAAGTTTATCTTTTTTTAGTTTATTCATAATTAAGCGTTGTGTGTTTAAAATTCGACTATTTAAAACTTTCTCTTAAAAACTAACGCGACTCGAAAAAGTGCAATTTTGAATTCGGAGAACATAAAGCCGAGAAAGTATTTCAACCACGTGCATTGCATTGTAAGTTGCCTACCTTAAATAACAATTCGATTTTTTTAAAGATTTTTTTTTATTTAAATGATTTTTCTTTTTTTTTAATTTGCTCATAATTCGACGTCATGTACACTTAAATATTTTTCAATTGAAATTGTTGTTTAACAAGGCTTAAATAAATAAATTTAAAATCAAATCTTCATGTTCAAATAATTTTCAGTCCATAGAAGTCATCGATAAAAAAAAAATTTTAATTTTTAACGTTTAAAATTAAAATTCGACTGATTAAAACCGTATCTAAAAAATTACCTCGGCTCGAAAAAGTGCAATTTTGAATTCGGAGAACATGAAGCCGAGAAGGTATTTCGACGACGCGCATTGCATTGTAAGTTGCCTACCTTAAATTGCAATGTGGTTTTATTAAAAAAAAAATTTTAATTTAAATGATTTTTTTTTTCAATTTGCTCAGAATTTGGCGTAATGTACAATTAAATAATTTCAATTGAGAATAAATTTAGAATTAAAACTTCATTTTTAAATAAATTTAGGCCCATAGAAGTCATTAGTAACAAAAAATCCTTAAATTTTAACGTTTAAATTCAAAATTCGACACTTTAAAACCTTTTCTAAAAGACAAACGCGATTCGAAAAAGTGCAATTTTGATTTCTACGACGTACATTGCATTGTAAGTGGCTACCTTAAACTACAATTTGACCTTTTAAAGATTTTTTCATTTAAATAGTTTTTCCTTTTTTTAATTTGCTTATAGTTAAGCGTCATAAACATTTAAATAATTTGAATTAAAATTGTTGTTTAACAAGGCTTAAGTGAATCATTAAAAAAATAAAATCAAAAATTCAAGTTCAAATAATTTTAGATCCATAGAAGTCATTGGTAACAAAAAATTCATAATTTTTAACGTTTAAAACTAAAATTCGACTCTTTAAAACCTTCTCTAAAAGACCTACGCGACTTGAAAAAGTGCAATTTTGAATTCGTAGAACATGAAATCGAGAAGGTATTTTAACGACGTGCATTGCATTGTAAGTTGCCTACCTTAAATTACAAACTGATTTTTTTAAAGATTTTTTTTATTTTAATGATTTTTCTTTTTTTTTAATTTACTCATAATTAGGCGTCATTTACATTTAAATATTTTCATTTGAAATTGTTGTTTAACAAGGCTTAAGTGAATAAATTTAAAAGTAAAACTTCAAGTTCAAATTATTTTAAGTCCATAGAAGTCATTGATAACAAAAAATTTATAATTTTAACGTTTAAAATTAAAATTCGACTGATTAAAACCGTATCTAAAAAATTACCTCGGCTCGAAAAAGTGCAATTTTGAATTCGGAGAACATGAAGCCGTGAAGGTATTTCAACGACGTGCATTGCACTGTAAGTTGCCTACCTTAAATTACAAATTGATTTTTTTAAAGATTTTTTTTATTTAAATGATTTTTTTTTAATTTGCTCATAATTAGGCGTCATGTACATTTAAATAATTTTAATTGAAATTGTGGTTTAAAAAGACTTAAGTGAACAAATTTAAAATTAAAACTTCATGTTTAAATAATTTTACGTCCATAGAAGTGTAAGAAAAAACATAATTTTTAAAGTTTATAATCAAAATTCGACCCTTTAAAACCCCTTCTAAAAAACTAACGCGACTCGAACAAGTGCAATTTTGAATTAGGAGAACATGAAGCCGAGAAGATATTTCGATGAGGAGCAGTCCATACCTTAAACTTTAAGTCGAATTTTGTAACTTTTAAAGGTTTATCTTTTTTTAGTTTATTCATAATTAAGCGTAGTGTGTTTAAAATTCGACTATTTAAAACTTTCTCTTAAAAACTAACGCAACTCGAAGAAGTGCAAATTTGAATTCAGAGAACATGAAGCCGAGAAGGTATTACAACGACGTGCATTGCATTGTAAGTTGCCTACCTTAAATTACAATATAATTTTTTTAAAGGTTATTTTTTTATTTAAATGATTTTTTTTTAATTTGCTCATAATTAGGCGTCATTTATATTTAAATATTTTCAATTAAAATTGTTGTTTAACAAGGCTTAAGTGAATAAATTTAAAAGTAAAACTTAAAGTTCAAATAATTTTAAGTCCATAGAAGTCATTGATAACAAAAAATTTATAATTTTAACGTTTAAAATTAAAATTCGACTCTTAAAAACCTTTTCTAAAAGACTCAAAAAAGTGCAATTTTGAATTCGGAGAACATGAAGCCGTGAAGGTATTTCCACGACGTGCATTGCATTGTAAGTTACCTACCTTAAATTACAATTTGATTTTATTAAAGATTATTTTTTTATTTAAATGATTTTTTTTAATTTGCGCATAATTAGGCGTCATGTACATTTAAATAATTTGAAATAAAATTGTTGTTTAAAAAGGCTTAAGTATATAAATTTAAAATTAAAACTTCATGTTCCAATAATTTTAAGTCCATAGAAGTCATTGGTAACATAGAAGTCTTAATTTTTAAAGTTTAAAATTAAAATTCGACTGTTTAAAAACCTTCTCTAAAAGACTAACGCGACTCGAAAAAGTGCAATTTTGAATTAGGAGAACATGAAGTCGAGAAGATATTTCGATGACGAGCAGTCCATACCTTAAACTTTAAGTCGATTTTTTTAATTTTTAAAGGTTTATCTTTTTTTAGTTTATTCATAATCAAGCGTTGTGTTTAAAATTCGACTGTTTAAAAACCTTCTCTAAAAGACTAACGCGACTCGAAAAAGTGCAAATTGGAATTTGGAGAACATGAAGGTATTTTAACGACGTGCATTGCATTGTAAATTGCCTACTTTAAATTACATTCAGATTTTTTAAAGATTTTTTTAATTTAAATTATTTTACTTTTTTTTTATTTGCTTATAATTTGGCGTAATGTACATTTAAATAATTTCAATTGAGATTGTTGTTTCACAAGACTTAAGTGAATAAATTTAAAATAAAAAAAATATTCAAATAATTATGTTTTTAAAAGTCATTAGTAACATAAACGTCTAAATTTTTAACGTTTAAAATCGAATTTCAAATTTTTAACACCTTGTCTATAAGACTAACTCGGCTAGAAATTGCAATTTTGAATTAGAACATGAAGCCGCGAAGATATTTCGACAACATGCAATGCATTGTAAGTTGCCTACCTTAAATTACAAAAGCTTTTTTTTATTTTAATAATTTTTCTTTTTTTTTAATTTGCTCATAATTAGGCGCCACGAACACTTAAATAATTTCAATTGAAATTGTTGTTTAACAAGACGAAAGTGAATAAATTTAAGATTTTGGACTCTTTAAAACCTTCTCTAAAAGACTAACGCGATTCGAAAAAGTGCAAATTTGAATTCGGAGAAGTAAGTAAGTTGCCTACCTCAAATTACAATTTCATTTTTTTAAGATATTTTTATTTAATGATTTTTTTTAATTTGCTTATAGTTCGGTGTCCTGTACATTTAAATAATTTAAATTTTTCAACTGAAATTGTTGTTTAACAAGGCTTAATTAAATAAATAAATTTAAAATCAAATCTTCATGTTCAAATAATTTTAAGTCCATAAAAGTCATCGATAACAAAAAATTAATAATTTTTAACGTTTAAAATTAAAATTCGACTGATTAAAACCGTATCTAAAAAATTAACTCGGCTCGAAAAAGTGCAATTTTGAATTCGGAAAACATGAAGTCGAGAAGATGTTTCGACGACGTCCATTGCATTATAAGTTGCCTACCTTAAACTTCAAATCTATTTTTTATCTTTTAAAAATAAATCTTTTTTTTATTTTTTTGTAATTAAGCGTTTTGTCTATTTACATAGTTTCAATTACAATTTTTGTTTAACAATTAATTAATTAAATAAATTTAATATAAAAAAATTCATTTTTTAATAATTTGGGTCTTTAGAAGTCATTGGTAACATAAAATTCTTAATTTTTAACATTTAAAATCAAAATTCAAATATTTAAAACCTTCTCTAAAAGACTAAAGCGACTTGAAAAAGTAATTTTGAATTCGGAGAACATGAAGCCGCGAAGGTATTTCAACGACGTGCATTGCATTGTAAGTTGCCTACCTTAAATTACAATTTCATTTTTTAAAGATATTTGTATTTAAATGATTTTTTTTGCTTATAATTCGGAGTTCTGTACCTTTAAATAATTTCAATTGAAATTGTTGTTTAACAAGACGAAAGTGAATAAATTTAAGATTTTCGACTCTTTAAAACCTTCTCTAAAAGACTAACGCGACTCGAAAAAGTGCAAATTTGAATTCGGAGAACATGAAGCCGAGAAGGTATTTCAACGACGTGCATTGCATTGTAAGTTGCCTACCTTAAATTACAATGTGGTTTTATTAAGGATTTTTTTTTTAATTTAAATGATTATTCTTTTTTTTCAATTTGCTCAGAATTTGGCGTAATGTACATTTAAATAACTTTAATTGAGAATAAATTTAGAACTAAAACTTCATTTTTAAATAAATTTAGGCCCATAGAAGTCATTGATAACAAAAAATTCTTAAATTTTAACGTTTAAACTCAAAATTCGACTCTTTAGAACCTTCTCTAAAAAACTAACACGACTCGAAAAAGTGCAATTTTGAATTCGGAGAACATGAAGCCGAGAAGGTATTTTCAACGACGTACATTGCATTGTAAGTGCCTACCTTAAACTACAATTTGACCTTTTAAAGATTTTTTTATTTAAATAGTTTTTCCTTTTTTTTAATTTGCTTATAGTTAAGCGTCATAAACATTTAAACAATTTGAATTAAAATTGTTGTTTAACAAGGTTTAAGTGAATCATTAAAAAAATAAAATCAAAAATTCAGGTTCAAATAATTTTAGATCCATAGAAGTCTTTGGTAACAAAAAATTCATAATTTTTAACGTTTAAAATTAAAATTCGACTGTTTAAAACCTCAAAAAGACTAACGTGACTCAAAAAAGTGCAATTTTGAATTCGGAGAACATGAAGTCGAGAAGATATTTCGATGAAGAGCAGTCCATACCTTAAACTTTAAGTCGATTTTTTTAATTTTTAAAGGTTTATCTTTTTTTAGTTTATTCATAATTAAGCGTTGTGTGTTTAAAATTAGACTGTTTAAAACTTTCTCTAAAAAACTAACGCGACTCGAAAAAGTGCAATTTTGAATTCGGAGATCATGAAGCCGAGAAGGTATTTCAACGACGTGCATTGCATTGTAAGTTGCCTACCTTAAATTACAATGTGGTTTTATTAAAGTATTTTTTTAATTTAAGTGATTTTTCTTTTTTTTTAATTTGATAATAATTAGGCGTCATGCACACTTAAATAATGTCAATTAAAATTGTTGATTAACAAGACTTAAGTGAATAAATTTAAAATTAAAACTTTATGTTCAAATAATTTTAAGTCAATAGAAGTAGAACATAAAATTCATAATTTTTAACGTTTAATTAAAATTCGACTGTTTAAAAACTATCTCTTAGAGACTAACGCGACTCGAAAAACTGCAATTTTGAATTCGGAGAACATAAAGCCGAGAAAGTATTTCAACGACGTGCATTGCATTGTAAGTTGCCTACCTTAAATTACAAGTTCATTTTTTAAAGATATTTTTATTTAAATGATTTTTTTTAATTTGCTCATAATTAGGCGTCATGTACATTTAAATAATTTCAATTGAAATTGTTGTTTAACAAGACTTAAGTGGATAAATTTAAAATTAAAACTTCATGTTCAAATAATTTTAAGTCCATAGAAGTGTAACAAAAATTCATAATTTTTAACGTTTAAAATTAAAATTCGACTGTTTAAAACCTTATCTAAAAGACTAACGCAACTCGAAAAAGTGCAATTTTGAATTCGGAGAACATGAAGTTGAGAAGCTATTTCAACGACGTGCATTGCAATGTAAGTTGCCTACCTTAAATTACAATTTGATTTAAAAATTTTTTTTTATTTAAATGATTTTTCCTTTTTTTTAATTTGCTCATAATTAGGCGCCATGTACACTTAAGTGCAATTTTGAATAAGGAGAACATGAAGTCGAGAAGATATTTTGATGAGGAGCAGTCCATACCTTAAACTTTAAGTCGATATTTTTAACGTTTAAAGGTTTATCTTTTTTTAGTTTATTCATAATTAAGCGTTGTGTTTAAAATTCGACTATTTAAAACTTTAAAAAACTAACGCGACTCGAAAAAGTGCAATTTTGAATTCGGAGAACATGAAGCCGAGAAGGTATTTCAACGACGTGCATTGCATTGTAAGTTGCCTACCTTAAATTACAATGTGGTTTTATTAAAGTATTTTTTTAATTTAAATGATTTTTCTTTTTTTTTAATTTGATAATAATTAGGCGTCATGCACACTTAAATAATGTCAATTAAAATTGTTGATTAACAAGACTTAAGTGAATAAATTTAAAATTAAAACTTTATGTTCAAATAATTTTAAGTCAATAGAAGTAGAACATAAAATTCATAATTTTTAACGTTTAAAATTAAAATTCGACTCTTTAAAACCTTTTCAAAAAAACTAACGCGACTCGAAAAAGTGCAATTTTGAATTCGGAGAACATCAAGCCGAGAAAGTATTTCAACCACGTGCATTGCATTGTAAGTTGCCTACATTAAATTACAATTAGATTTTTTTAAAGATTTTTTTTTAATTTGCTCATAATTAGGCGTGATGTATAGTGCACTTAAATAATTTTAATTAAAATTGTTGTTTAACAAGACTTAAGTGAATAAATTTAAAATTAAAACTTCATGTTCAAATAATTTTAGGTCCCTTGAAATAATTTGTAACAAAAAAATCATAATTTTTAACGTTTAAAATCAAAATTCGACTCATCAAAACCTTCTTAGACTAACTCGTTTCATTGCCTGCTTTAAACTTTTAGCATTGAGTAATACACTTTAAGAAGAGGCGCAAATAGTGTGTTAAAAATCGTACTGTAGTTTTGTTTCTCTTTTTTTTACCCGTCTGTACCCCCTCTTTTCATAAACTAATAGACTAAGACCTGCTGCCATCTGCAAAATCGTGGTTTTTATTTTGCGAACTTACTTATTTGTTATGAAGTACCAGTTAGAATCTTTTCTTATATTTGTGTTTACTTTACCGTTTACCTGTTCAAAACAGGTTAATATTATAAACAATAGCTTGTATTGTTACGACACAACTCAATGTCAAATAAACTTAAACAATATCATGCTTTATATTTAAGAAAACAAAAAAATATGTATATTCAAATATTTATTTATTTTTGTAAAATATAATTAGAAAACATAGATATAACTAAAACAATGCAAATTAAATTAAAAGAAAATTGTTATGGGAATTTATTGTTATTATTCGTCAATTTTTAAAATTATTCAAATTACCAGTCCACCAATAATAAATTCGTTAACTTTCAAAATGTATATACTATTTTACATATGCTTCGAGCTTTAAAATAATGAAGCTCATCTTCAAAAAAGTAAAAATATTTACAACTTATAAAAAATTAAGATTACAAAAAGTTTTTTAACTTACATTTTTTCGAACAATCTCAAATCTGAAAATTTGTAACTAGATAATTAAAAAAATGTAATTTTTACAAAATGTTAAATGTTAATTATTTTAGAAAAAGAAGATGGTGCAATTTATAAACAAATCTAAAAAAATTTAAGTTTGAAATCGTAATTGAAATTGGTTTGCTCGTTCAACAAAAAATTTGTATTTGATATTTTAATATAAATGAACTCTAGTAATTCAAGAATTTCCCAGTGAGCAAATTGCAGCTAAAACCGGCTTTTTTATAACTATTTTAGCTTTTAAAGTTACTGTTTAGAACACTTTTGAGTGGCTTGTGAAAAAACTGAAGCCTCCATGAAGCGTTTAAGTAGCTAAAAATTCCGCAGTTATGTTGCTGTTAGGTAGCTCCTTTAATGCATTAAAATCGGGCTTATACAGCTCTTTGTGGTACTAGCAAAGCTTTAAAGAAGCTCTAAAGGAACCGAAAACCACCTTTCAGAAACAACTATACAGCTTAAATAGCTTTATTTTTACTACCTTTAAGTAGCTTAAAAATTAAATAAATATTTCATTTGAAAAAGAAATCTTGAAATCGTTACCTTTACTTAATTTCTTAAAAAAATTGAGAAAAGTGATAAAGGAGAACCCATTGAAAGATCTAGATTTTGTTTAAAAAATTGATTATCAAGTTTATCACTTATTTTTACTGAAATCTTCTTAAACAATTTAGAAAGTAAATATATTTCTGAACACCAAATTTTCTTACAAAAAATAATATTTTGGAAAAGATATGTTGATGACATTTTTTGTATTTAAAAAAGTTGTAAATATTTTTTATAGACTTTTCTGAAGATGAGCATCATTATTTTAAAGCTCGAAACAAATGTAAACAAATTTGTTATTAGTGGACTGGTAATTTAAATAATTTTAAATTAAAATCAATGTTAAATTTCTGAAAGAATAATTGAGCAATTCATCCTTTAAAAGGATTTATGACGGAGAATCCATTTGTATCACTATGTTGCGTAGTTTAGTCAAAACTTAACGGCTTGACGAATGACACTGTGGTCGTTCCAGTATCTTCAAAATATTATAGGACGTATCTTCAACTATAAAACATATATTAAAAAAATTATTTATTATTGCTTGTCTACTTATACCTTCGTTTAGTGAACTGGAGCTGTAGAAAGAATAAATTTATTCGTCTTCACGATCGTCATCGATAAATAACAATCGACATTTTCTTCCATGTTCGAGAAACTACTACATTTGAGTATCTTAGGTGAATGTTCATATCAACAATTACAGCTTCTGTAAAAAATTATACTAAATAAGCCCAAAAAGTAAAAAAAAATTTAAGTTGTTAGTATTTTAAAAATAAAGTTTTGAAAATGCAATTAGTATTAGTATTTTCAAAATTTTTGCGATTTTTTTTAAACAATTGTATAAATATTTTATGTATTGTTGGATTTGTATTGAAGTGCTTTCAGCATGCTAAAATAAACATAAAAGAATTTTGTTTATAATTTTTTTTATTTTTTAAAAAACTAAGTATTTATTAGACAAGGTGCTAAAGAAATGCGGCCCTAACATTAACAAAAACGATATTTTTATTCGACATATGCCAACATCAACAAAAAACATTTAAAGCAATGGCCAGAACGATTATGCAATTACGATGAATCGATCATTATGCAAAATAATGATCGCGATATCGAGCGTCTGTACAATAACGATCGCAATCATTGATCGCTTATAAAATAACAATTGCGGTTGTGGAAAAGAAATTAATACTTTTAATTATCGCATAAACAAATAAGACTAATATAACACGATTTTACCTATAATATTTACTTTAATAAATGTATAATAAACTTTAAGTATGCAGGTAGTTCACGGAAAATCGTAAAATTTTGTGTAAGTAGGTAAATTAACCCCTTTGCTCTTTTCCTCGTAAGAATTTTCACACATTCAGCATTTTGGGAAAAACCTAGCTTTATATAAACACCAAGGTAAATCATAAAAACACAGGAAGTTAAAAACAATGAGCATGAACTACAAATGACAATACGTATTTGAAAAGAATTGCAAATTTATTTTTAATACATAAATCTTATGTTTGAGACAAATATCAACACGAGTTATGACTAATTACTCAACAATCTTTTCAGGGACAATTTTAAATAGAAACATTTAATTTACGAAAGAAACGACACTTATTTTTTAATATGTTGTTTATTAATGCTTTAAACTATTTGTTCGTAAGTTTGCATCATAATTCAAATAGCACGTCATGTCGAAAAAAAACATCACAGTAGTATCTATTTTCTGTGAATTTTTGTAAATATTTTTTTTAAACCTAAATATGAACAAATTTTAATTAATTTATTGTTTAGAAACAATATTAAAAAATACTTAGATATGTTGATTTTCAATACTCCAAACGTTATTGTATCCCGGAAAACGAAAATCGAATGTTTATGGCTAGATTTATGACTAACTTTACACGAGCGACTTTTTAGCAACAGTCGATTACTAATTAATTCTAAATACCATGATTGCGATCATTGATCGTAGAAAATAATAGCGATCTCAGCTACTGATTTACAGTAATTATTTTAAGTTATTGTACAATTAAGTGCAACAAGAAGAAGAAGAATCCGGACAAGGAGATTCTCCGATGCTAATTTAAACCATTTTTAAACGTTTGGTAGAAAAAAAATTTTAAAAATATTTACCTGATTGAAGGTGTAGAACAAGAACTGCAGTGTGTTTAAAATTTCCTTTTGTTGTTATACATTATCTCCGAAGATGCTTCTCACAAATCTTCTTTTATTTTAAATCTTCCAAGTCCATTGTGGCAATGTTTATATTTCCACAGTTTTTCTAACATTCTTTAGCACGCACTTTATCACTAATAAAAAACTTAAGCAAACTAGTACCTTTGTTTTCGGTATTATTATTTTCACAATTAATATAAACACAACCGTGATTTGTAACTTTTCCCATTTTAAAAATAAATCAAAAATCTATTTACACTTAAACTAAACAAAAGTTCAAACAAACATTACTACTACCAGAATTTTAAAAATCGTATCGCAATGTTAACCCAAGAAAAACTTTCAATTCAATACCGAAGTTTACAAGTCGACAGACACGCAAGAACTGAAAAATCTCGATCCAATACAAACGTGGCGACCTCTACATCTCGATCCAAACAGTCGATACGATATCGCCCCTTAAGTTGCATTTCTTCTTACATTTATTATTCAATGCTTTTAGTCAATTATTTTAACGTTTCTTTTTAATGAATTTCCTTTTTTTCCCTTGCGATCAAGCGTCATGTGTACCGTAAAACGGGGTCACTTCATACAGGTTTTTGTAGTTTTTTGTTGCTAACTTTTTTTGATGGTCAAAATGTTATCTTTTTTTTGCTCCAATAGAACAATGTGACCTTTGGTTGAAAAGGTGTCAAAGAAACCTCGAGTGTGGGGTTTCTTTGACATAACGTTGAAATGTAGGTTATGGCAAAGATACGAGTCTTTAGGGTTACTTTGACATCATTTATAAGATTTATGTTTTGCGTATAGATTTAATGGGAAAAAAATTTTTTTGGGTCAATTTTAACTTTTATTAAGGAAACATCTTACATTAAGGTATCACATACTTAAGGCACATTTATAATAAACTTAAACGATAAATTTCAAGAAAAGAAAAAAAAATTATTAGTCTGTATCCTCGCACAACATACACTCGTAGGCAGGATTAGTGGATTATTACACATACCGCAGACCCATTTTTTGCAGGTGATGCAACATATCCAGTCTGCGACATGATGGTAGAACCAGAAGTCACACTTACAGATGTAACAGAGGTTGTTGTCCTTTTTGTTTTCATAGTTGCCATTCTTCTGGCGGCCCAAAGCACTCAATTTCCTTTTGCCCTTCTTCTGGCGGACCAATTTACTCAAGGAAACATCTTCATCGAAAGATGTCTGGTCTTTCGTGGGAGGTGTAGAAGAAGTTGATGGGCCTGGTTCAAAACTTGGGTCATCCTCTATTGCTGGGACAGTCTCAACAACTGAAATATCGTTGTCTATGTCTGAGGCATGATTGATTGATGGGACATCTTGGCTTGTTACAGTGATCTGTGTGCCGGGTTTATGACAGACTTTCTTTCCTCTTCTGTGCCGAATTCTTTCTGAGTTGTAGCCCCTTGACTCTCTTAAAAACCCCAGCAGACTACTATCAAGAACACGTCCAGTTTCTTCGGTTTGATCTCCTGGAAGCTTTTTCAAGACAGCTTCAGGATCGAATGGGTAAAGGCCCGTTGTTCTGAATGAGCTCTCAAGATTCTTGGTTATATTGGGAGCCAATGCATCCATTAACCTCTTCAGAAGCATGGGAAACTGTGGTTTTGGAATGAGGTCCCGAATTCTTGATTCTTTTCTCCAATTGTCCAAAACCTTCCTCCATTGTTTCTTTAAAGGGCCATAGATACCGACGTCTAGAGGTTGCAACATGTGGGTCGAGTATGGGGGCAGAGTTGTAAAATGAATGTTGCTTCCCACTGCAGCCTGGATGACTTCAGGGGAAAAATGCGAAGCAAGATTATCACCAATGACAATAGTTTTTTCATTTTCTTGTCTGTGTTCCTGGATATGCGGTAACAAAATTTTAAAAAACCATACCTCAAACAAATTCATGTCAAACCAGCCGCTACTACTGTTTCTATAAAGTGTTCCAGGTCCACCTTCTGTCCAGTTCTCATAAAGATGCCTGGATTTGTACACAACCATGGGAGAAATCAATTTTCCTTCAGCGGTACCACAGAACATGATGCTTACTGATGATTTTGAATGTTCCTGGACTCTTTCGGCGCGTTTGTGCCTCGAGGTACTAATACTTTTATCGCCCCTGGGTCGTCTGTAATGTTTGTCTCATCATAATTATAAATAAGAGCTGGACGTGTCTCCTCCAAAACTGGCTTTAAATTCACAAAAAACTTTTTGATCTCGTTAGGACCCACTGATGCTCTTGAAGCCTTGATATTTGTCGCCAGTCTCTGCGTGAGGTTATTCCGAGCTGCAAAATCATTCACAAAGTCATAGCCCGGCAAGTTATCTTTCCACTGCTTTATAACTCGACCCTCCTTATTTACAAACATTTGAACGACGGTTCGGCCTTTGCCAACGGAAGGAGGTTCTGCCACCTATTTTTCTTTGATAAGTTCTAACCATTGTTAGATATAAATATCTACAAATAAACACAAGATTAACATAACAAAAGTGTATTACAGCAATTGAATAGGTCATACCTACCTAAACTTAACGTAAACAATATCATAAACTACGAGAACTGTATAGAAAAATGTTTTAAGGTGTATTTACGCACCTCGCTACATACAGCAACGATAAACACGTTCGAACTGGTCGGCGAGACGGGTAATCGAAAAGCTAATTACTCCCCGCACTCGTCACACACTACAAAGTCACGTGAGTTGCATTGCGAGATTGTTTTGCCGCATTGTTAAAGTAGCCCCAAAAACTGTCAAAGTTACCCGTAAAGTCAATTTAGCCGCGTTTTACGGTACTGAATTAGTTACAATTAAAATTTTTGTTTCACAAGGTTTTTGACGTATGATGCATTGCAAGTTGCCTACCTAAAACTGAATTAGTTTTCATGAAAACTAGCCTTGGTCCCACTTGATCCTCAGGTTTGTTTAGTTAGTTACAATTGAAAATTTCTCAATACATACAAGAATTTTATTTAAAAAACGATAAAACTAACTAATGTAATTACACATATAAAACTTATGTAATAGGCCTTTGTTAGCCATAACTTATACTTAACACTAAACGAAATAGACAAAATTGTACAGTTCGGGACTCTTAACACCTACATTGAATCGTCTGAATCAAAACAATACTTAATTTGTTTAACAGCACGGCCACTACGTGCGGCTTTAGGTGGTGGCAGCTTGTCGTTGTCGTCATTATCCGACGCCGAATCAACGATACCAAAATCGGAATCGTCGGAACTAATAACGGCCTTCTTTTTCGGTTTTGTTTTCTTCTCTACTTCCACATTATCTTTCTTCTTCGTTTTAGTTAACTTTTTCTTAGGGGCGTCGTTTACTACTTTAGCCTTTTTCTTTGCCGGTTTGACTTTTTTACTACCAAAGTCAGAATCGCTATCCGCAATTACATCGTTATCCGAATCCGAAACGAGGCGCTTCTTTTCGGGTTTTCTTTCGGGTTGAGGTTCAGATTCTGGTGTCGTTACGTCTTTTTTACCTATTAGAGAATCGAATAAATCATCGGAATTTTCGACTTTTTTCGGAGCAACTTCGTTTTCACTTTCCGAACTATCATGTAAACGTTCCTGAATTTCGTCCTTTTCCTTCACGGCACTATTCTCGAAAAGTTCAGGTTCATCGTTCGAAACGGATTCGTTGTCCGAAGAATCTAAATTGTACTTAATGGTCTTAACGTTACGTCGACTTGTCGTTCGTTCTTTAACCGGAATGTCAAACGATGATTCCATATCGGAACTTGGCACGTCGATGTCGTCTTCACTATCTGAAATCGCTTTCTTCTTCTTGCCGCGTTTTTTCGGTGATCCATTAACTGAAATTTATCGTTAGAAATAATTTTAAATAAGTTTATCGTACCTTTATCGTCTTTAGATTTGAAGTTTAATTTCAATTGTTTAAATCCATCTTTCTTTTTAGCTTTAACTTTCTTTTCGGCTTCTTCCGGTGTACCCAGTTTATCCTTCAGCGTTTTTTTACTATCGAGCATGGCATCGAACTCGTCTTTATCATCCTAATTAATAAAAACAATTAGAAAAAAATAATGAAAAATGAATAAATCACCTCGGTCAAAATTTCTTTTTTCACACCGCGTTTCCCTTTGTTTTCTTTTGTTTTAACAGCATTTTGTATTCGTTTCTTTAAGTCGTCGCTAACGGTTGGAAGAATTCGACGACCAGCGGGAGATGGCAACGTTTCTTGCAACGCAATTTTCTTCTTCTAAAATCGATTCGATTAATCGAAATTGATTTGATTTTGTAATTAACTTACAGCGCCCTTTTTAGGTTCCTTTTTGATGCCAAGGTCGTCGGCCTTCTCTTTCTCTTCGACCGTAGTTAACTTTTCCGAGAACGTGCTTAAATCTTTACGCCAAATATCAGACGGTGTCAAACGACGCATTGCCTCCAACTCGGCTAATTTCGCATCCCGTTGTCGTAACAGTTCGTTCTTCTTCTCATCGGTCAACATCCACATGGACATCCCCAAGAGGTAATCAAATTTTTGACCGACAGTCATATTTTCTGGTTTAAAGAAAAATAAATGAATAAGTATAGTTGCGTACCTTTAAGATTAGTACCTGCGACATTTTCTTCGGGATTTTCTTGTTCTTCGTCGTCTTCCTCGTTAACCTGCACCCGCTTTTTCCATTCTTGTACAGGATCGGGTGCGTATTGTCGTTTAACAAGTTCGTCGACAATGATTTTCCTCTTTTTATTTTCTACCACCAACTCCCCACTACATTTTTCTACGATAAATCGAGCTTGGTTGCTCAATTTAGCAGCCTCGGCTTCGAGAAGTCCCTCTAGGTAGTCTTTTCGTTTCGCGTACATCTTCAAACGAAGCGTGTAGAATTCGGTAAGTATATCCATGACCGAATCAAACTTTCGCAAACAGCCAAGTTCGTCAAACGCACACATAGAGGTTGTGTGCAATAAAGATTGTAACTTAAACACTTTATGAAGACCTTGTTGCTCCAAGTTTTGCAACTCTCCCGGATTGCACGAGATCACAAACTTCACCGTTGTATCAGTGTTATACTCCTTATAGTCGGAGATAACAGCTTTAGTCTTTTCCGAACCTAAAACATATAAATAATTCGTATTCGAACGTAAAGTACCACGTACCGTGAAGAAGAGGTTCCAGTACATTTTCTTTGTAATTTTGAGTCCAAGTGCCTATCGGTAATTCCGTGATTTCAATTCTATCTCTATCTATTATTGCGACTTCGCCACTTGTGACGTAACGCTGATCGCCGCAATCTTCGATTGTGCCAATGAAATTTTTATACCAAGGAATCATAGGAATCGGTTCTTCTCCATCGAGCATGTTCCTTAAATTTTCTACAATCTCTCTGGGATTGTAATTAGGAATCTTAGTCATCCAACCGGTGCCGATACCGTCAGCACCATTGACCAGCACCATCGGTATAATAGGTATGTACCACACCGGCTCGATCTTCTTATTGTCGTCATATTCGTGTTTTAATAGCGCATCGTCGTCAGGGTGAAAAATTAGCCTCGATAAAGGCGACAGTTTAGTGAAAATGTACCTGGGACTGGCCGAATCTTTTCCACCTGCCAATCGTGTACCAAATTGACCTATGGGTTCTAGCAGGTTGATGTTGTTGCTACCGACAAAATTTTGAGCTAAATTAACTATGGTGGTGCACAACGACATTTCACCGTGATGGTAGGCAGACATTGCACCTACAAAACCGGATAATTGAGCAACCTTTATTTCGCGTTTGTCGTTACGCTTAAAGCAAGTGAATAATACTTTACGTTGACCGGGTTTACACCCATCAACTAAACACGGTATAGACCGAACATTGTCGGCATTCGAAAACAACACCAACTCCAAATTAACAAAATCCATGTACGATACTACTTTAGTGTCTTTCGTGTATAAGTACTTTTCCGGCAAACCAATTTCTTTGCGACGCCTCGCCTCCACCATAAAATTAGTCAACCATTCCTTACGATGATCCACGTGTTTCTTACTAAAAGCCAAAAGTATGTGATCGTCATCTTGTTGTCCGCTGTACCTAAACCGAATACGATGTCTCGTCATGTTTGAAAAGTACTCCCGCATCTCGTTTGAGCCGGAAGTACCCAAACCTTTGTAGTATTTGATAGTGTACGTGCCATTGTTAGGTGTGTTCGCCTTCCACTCATCGAATTCTGGTATCGAATAAAACGTTAAAACTTCGTCCCGTTTCGAAGCTTTTACAATTGGCGTAATAAATTCTTCTAAGAAATTCTGACGGAGCAGTTCCGGCCAGTTGTGGTGAATAAAATTAATCAACAGACCTTTAATATGCGAACCATCTTGATCCTGATCAGTCATGATCATTACCTTTCCGTAACGTAAAGATTTCATGTCGGCTTCCGTATCGTACTTTTTTTTATACTGTAGACCCAGAATTTTAATCAAATTATTGATTTCGGCATTATCCAAAATTTGCTTATGCGTAGCTTCGCGTACGTTAAGCAGCTTACCCCTTAAAGGAAACACGCCGTAATAATCTCGACCGACAACTCCCAAACCCGATACAACCGAAGACTTGGCCGAGTCTCCTTCGGTCAAAATCAAAGTGCATTTATATGAGGATTTCGTCCCGGCTTCGTTGGCATCTTCCAGCTTTGCCACCTTAAGTTTCACTTGTTTTTTACCGCTGGTTTTCTCCAGTTGCGTTTGTGCTTTGAATTTCGCCCAAGTTAGAACCGATTCTACGATTCCGCTTTTGGTGATTTGCGTTATGAATTTTTCCGACAAAGCACATTTCGACCCGAAACTTTTCATTTGCAAAGTCATGTTCTCTTTCGTTTGAGAATCGAACGTCGGATTTACTATCAGGCAATTAATAAACACCCACATGTGATTTTTGACTTGGAACGGTTTAATATTCACTCCTCCTTTGTTCTTTTTTTTAATCGTTTCGATCAATTGCTTCACTATCATGTCTGTTATGTAATCTACGTGGCGACCACCTTTCGTCGTTGCAATACTATTTACGAATGATACCTGAAAACAAATTTAAACATTAAAAATCTATCGAGATTCGTTATAAACAATATAAATGACGTCGGTATGAGGATCTCGTTTTTCTAGATTCCCTCTCCGACTTAAGTTAGATCCTATACACTTTAGCCCAACACCGTAGTCATTCACATTAGGTTAAGTTTATAATGTTAGGTTTATGTTATGTTACGTTGATGCTATGTTATGTTAGGTTTATGTATTGTTAAATTGTTGCTATGTTAGGTTGATGTTATGTATTGTTAAATTGTTGCTAAGTTAAGTTTATTTTATATTACGTTTGTTATGTTAGGTTGATCTTATATTAGGTTTATGCTATGTTAAGTTGATGTTATGTTAGGTAGATGCAGTAAGTTAGGTTTATGTATTACTAAAGTTTTGCTGTTATGTTAAGTTGTTGTTATGTTAGGGTTGTTATGTTAGGTTTATGTATTGTTAAATTGTTGCTGT
This sequence comes from Aquatica leii, assembly GCA_035610365.1. Classification (NCBI taxonomy): domain Eukaryota; kingdom Metazoa; phylum Arthropoda; class Insecta; order Coleoptera; family Lampyridae; genus Aquatica; species Aquatica leii. The sequence goes on from CM069438.1 coordinate 17,433,602, forward strand.
TATGTTATGTTAAGCTGAAGTTATGTTAGGTTGATGTTATGTTAGGTTTATGTATTTTTAAATTGTTGCTAAGTTAAGTTGATGTTATATTACGTTTGTTATGTTAAGTTGATCTTATGTTAGGTTTATGCTATGTTAAGTTCATGTTATGTTAGGTAGATGTAAGCCGCTTTCTTTTCATGCAATTTTTATGATCAGAACGCGTTATATCGCACTTGGATTCAAAGATCGTGTTCGTTTTCTTAAAAGGATCAATTCCCCTCCCTACTTTTCCTGATCTAGATTGGTAATCCCCTTGCCCCGCTGAATCGCTGTTATTTTTGTATTCATTGAATTCGATCCGTGTTTTAACCTCACTTTACGTTGTTTCAAATTTAAAACAAGAATATTCTAACCTAACTAAACGCAAACACTAAAGGTAACTTTGAAGCAGTGTTCTTTTTTGTTTTCGCGATCGTGATCAAAAGTAGTACGATCGCAAATGTGTAGTTCAAATTGAACGAATCCAGATCCACGAGTTGTGTGCAAAAAAAAGCCTGATAGAAAATATGAAAATATATAGAAGAAACATCTAGAAAGATGATAACATCGAGCAAACGCTTTTTTAATGCAAATATAGGAAAAAAGGAGAAAAAAGAAATACCCTACACACTCATACATACACTTAGGTTTATGTTATGTTAGATATATGTTACGTCAGATTTATGTTATGTTAAGTTTGTTATGTTTGGTTATATTACACCAGCGTGCGACCAAAAGCCGCGTATATAAAAAGAACTGAAGTAAAACCTGATGCAAATCAGGGCTACCTAAGAGTCAAATCGAGCAAACCTAGGAGTATGGATAATACAAGTGAGATATTGGGGTATAAACGATAATGTTGTAGAGGTGTTCTAAGTTGTAACATGGAGGGTCAGTGAAAGCGTGTGGTACTCACTTGGCTCGACTTAAGACTTATCACCTGATAGAGAATATCATTACATGAAAGAAACATCCAGAAAGATGACAACGTCGAGCAAACTATGTTTAATACGACACAAAAAGAAAATTATAAAAATTTATTACGTTTTTCTAAATTCCGTCTCAGACTTCGATAAGATCCTACAAATTCATACATACACTTACATGAGGTTATGTTATGTTAGATATATATTACGTTAGATTTATACTATGTTAAGTTTGTTATGTTGGGTTACATTACACCAGTGTGCGACCGAAGGTCGCGTATAGCAAAAAAAACCTGACGCAAATCAGGGTTAGCTAAGAGTCCAATCGACCGAAGTTAGAAGACAAAGGGGGTATTGGTATGTAAGCGATCATGTTTCAGAAGTGTTGTAAGCTGTCAACGTTAAATAAACGCTTTTAAAACAAAAGATAGAGACAAAAGAAAAAATTAGAATCCGTCTCAGACTTAGATTCTACACACTTATACATACACTTAAGTTAGGTTTATGTTATGTTAGATATATATTACGTTAGGTTTATATTATGTTGTCAAATCGGGGCTACCTAAGAGTCAAACCGGGCAAACCTGGAAGTATGGGTAAGACAAATGACATATTTGGGTGTAAGCAATAATATTGCCCAGGTGTTCAAAGCGATCATGGAGAGACATTGAAAGGGTGTGGTACTATTCAACACTCCTAGCTCCACTTAGAAATTATCGCCTGATAGAAAATATCAATATATGGAAGAAACACTTAGAATGATGACAACGTCGAGCAAACGCTTTTTAAATGCGAAAGATAAGAAAAAGGACACATAAAAGAAATATCCTACACACTATACATATACTTAGGTTAAGTTTATGTTATGTTAGATATATTTTACGTCAGGTTCATGTTATGTTAAATTTGTTATGTTTGGTTACATTACACCAGCGTGCGCTCAAAAGAGTCGAATTGAGCCAACTTAGAGAGCATGGATAAGACAAATGAGATATTGGAGTGTAAGCGATAATGTTGTAGAAGTGTTCTAAGCTGTGTCATGAAGGGTCAGTGAAGGCGTGTGGTACTCTCTTGGCTTGACTTAGGACTTATCACCTGATAGAGAATATCAATACATAAAAGAAACGTCCAGACAGATGACAACTTCGAGCAAACTATTTTTAACAAGAAAGACTAGAAAAAGAAAAGAAAAAAATCATTTCGTTTTTCTAAATTCCGTCTCAGGCTTTGGAGAAGATCCTACACATTCATGCATACACTTCGGTTAGGTTTATGTTATGTTAGATATATATAACGTTAGGCGATATTATGTTCAGTTTGTTATGTTGAGTTACATTACACCAGCGTGCGACTGAAAGCCGCGCATACCAAAAAAACCTGATACCTAAGCGTCAAATCGAGAAAACCTAAGAGTACGGATAAGACAATTAAGGTATTGGGGTGTAAGCGATAAGAGTTGTCGAGGTCTTCTAAGCTGTGTCATAAAGAGTCAGTGAAAGCGTGTGGTATTCTCCAACACTAGCTCGACTTAGTACTTATTGCCCGATAGAAAATATGAATACATGGAAGGAACATCCAGAAAAATGTCAATGTTAATTAACGCTTTTTAATACGAAACGTAGAGAAAAGGAAGAAAAAAAATTATTTCGTATTCCTATATTCCGTCTCAGACTTAGATTCTACACACTCATACATACACTTAGATTAGGTTTGTTATGTTGGGTATATATTACGTTAAGTTTACGTTATGTTAAGTTTGTTATGTTGGGTTACATTACATTAGCGTGCGACCGTAGGTCGCGTATATACAAAGAAACGAAACAAACAAACAAAAATTTTTAAATTTTAGATTCTCCCTCAGGTTTAGATTAGATCCTACACACTCATACATCATACACTTAGATGAGGTTTATGTTATGTTAGATACATATTAGCCGCTTTCTTTTCATCCAATGTTTATGATCATAACGCGTTATATCGCACTTGGATTCAAAGATCGTGTTCGTTTTCTTAAAAGGATCAATTTCCCTCCCTACTTTTCCTGATCTAGATTGGTAATCCCCTTGCCCCGCTGAATCGCTGTTATTTTTGTATTCATTGAATTCGATCCGTGTTTTAACCTCACTTTATGTTGTTTCAAATTTAAAACAAGAATATTCTAACCTAACTAAACGCAAAGACTAAACGTAACCTTGAAGCAGTGTTCTTTTGTTGTTTTCGCGATCGTGATCAAAAGTATTACGATCGCAAATGTGTTCAAATTGAACGAATCCAGATTCACGAGTTCTGTGCAAAAGAAAGCACCTATACACTTAGGTTAGGTTTGTTATGTTGGATATATATTACGCTAGGTTTACGTTATGTTAAGTTTGTTACATTACATTACCGTGCGACCGAAGGTTGCGTATATACAAAAAAACTGAAGTCAAACAAAAAGGAAATTTAAAAAAAATGGTTTCAAGATGTGGTTTATGTTATGTTAGATATATATTACGTTAGGTTTATGTTATGTTTGTTATGTTGGGTTATATTACATCAGTGTGCGACCGAAGGTCGCGTATATGAAAAAAAAACCTGACGCAAATCAAACTTAGAAGACAAATGGGGTATTGGGGGTGTAAGCGAAAATGTTTTAGAAGTGTTCTAGGCTGTGTCACGGAGGATCAGTGTGGTACTCTCTAACACTCTTAGCTCAACTTAAGACTTATCGCTTAATAAAAAATATCAATACATAGAAGAAACAAACAGACAACGTCGTGTTATATTTGTTATGTTAGGTTACTTTACACCAGCGTGCGACCGAAGGCCGCGTATACCAAAAAATCAGGGCCACCTGAGAGTCAAATCGAGCAAACCTAAGAGTGTGGGTAAGACAAATAAGAAGATGCAAACGATAATGTTGTGGAGGTGATCTAAGCTGTGCCATGGAGTGTCAGTGAAGACGTGTGGTACTCTCCAACATTCCTGGCTCGATTTAGGACTTATCGCCTGATAAAAAATATCAATACACAGAAGAAACACCCAGAAAGATGACGTCAAGCAAACACCATTTAAGTGCAAAAGATAAAAAGGAAAGAAAAAACAAAGGATTAGGTTTTTCTAGATTACCTAGTCTTGGATTAGATCCTATACACTCACGCATACACTTAGGTTAGGTTTATGTTATGTTGGGTTACGTTACACGAGCGTGAGACCGAAGACTGCGTATACAAAAAAAACTGAAATCAAGCCTGACGCAAGTCGGGGCTAGTAGTAGTACTTCCAAAAAAATGACAACGAGCATAATTTTTAAATGAATCAAGAAAGAGAAGAAATTAAATTGACATCGACTTTGAAATATGTACATATAAAATATATTGGATAAAGTTGAAGAGTATATAGAAACAATACTAAAAAAGAAAAGAAAGGTATTCATGGATATGATTAAGCCACTGCAGTAGAGAAACGGGGTCTTTATATAACCTTCCCTCGCACACTAGTGTGACGCAGATTTGGTTTACGTTACGTTAGGTTTATGCTAGGTTGAGTATGTTATTTACGTATATATTATGTTACATTAAATCAGTGTCCAGCCAAGGGTCACGTGTGTAAAAAATCTAAGAACGTGGTTTGGAACGCATTGGCAGCTAAGCAGTAAAGGTCCATACGGAGAAGAACTAAACCGAGCAAATCTAAATTCAACCTCACACGATGCTTGTTTCACTGGCGAATTGCTTGCTGATTCTACTAATGGATTCAAAGTGAGTCGTGCCAACAAGTCAGTCAATAGCGACGCCATTTGGCATCATCGCAGCCAGCACGATTGCTATCAATGATCCCATCAAGCAATCCATGAGAAAAACAAACGAAGCGTGAAATTAACTAAATTGTCGCGAAAGTCGACACAGGATCGCGAATAAATTTTGACTTGACTATTTATCAACTGTTTTCAAACGACACTATAGCAGAAGGAATTAGGTATCATTTAAACAGTGATTCTTTATCCCATCCTTGTCTCATTAAGACAATTTCGATTAATCATGTTTCTGTGAACAAATTTATTCAGTATCTTCAAGTTGTTACTATTTTTCCATGCAAGTAGAAATTTGCAATAGAAAAAATAGTTCAACTATATCATCGAGATGTATTTTAACTGGAAATAAAATTATCTTCCAAAAAGTAGAAAAAATTTGTTCTCAAAGGACTTCTCAAGATCAAAATTTGTGTTGAAATTTGGTATGGTATGACATTATAGCAGGCTTTGATAAAGTCATAAAGTTCAAAAACCAAAAAATGCGTTAAACAGTTTTTAACGTCATTTTGCAAGTTCTATAATCCATACACACTGTATATTACAAATTCAAAAAATCCGTTTTTTATTCAAGCTAACGCAAAAGCGAAAAATCCCATTAAGAATGCATTATTTTAATTAATTTAATGACAAAAATTTGTCTTGGTATTAACGAGATTCCCATACCGGTCCCGTTTCTGTTATGTTAGACACATTGTTTACAAACAAAGACGGAAGAGTTACTCAACAAGTTAACAAAAGATAGAGCAACAACTAACAAACAAAATGGAAGCAACTAATTTTTACGACAAACACTTACCTGTTGGAAACCACGATCGGATAACGTAACAGCAACCTCCCACCGATCACTAGCAGATTCATAAACCACCTTCAGAGGATTGCCTGTGTCGTCATCTTTATTCTTCACGTAAAGATCAATGTAATCTTTAAAATTTTTAACGGGTAACCGTTTCCCGTTTAAGAAAACTTTAACACCACGCGTGGAAGCTGCGACGTCAAACGCACGCCGTGACATCAACCCGACTATATCGTCATCCAATTTATCCATTTTAAACTTATGTAAATCAGGCGAGAAAGTTATTTTAGTATAATCTTCACCGAAAAACTCTTTGATTTTGGGTTCCGACGCTTTCGTCATATTCGAACCCCAAGTCTGTTTAAATTGCTTTTTGTACTCTTTAGACGCAGTCTCAACAATAAACTTATTACTGAAAATATTACACAGTTTTGCACCATACCCGTTTCTGCCACCGGTGACCTTCTCTTCCTCGTCGTTATAATTCGACGATGTGAGTAAATGACCAAATATCATCGTAGGAACATACATTTTTTCATCTTTGTGCATTACAACCGGTATACCTTGTCCGTTATTCCAGATTGATATGACATTAGTCTCGGCGTTAATATCAACTTTAATACAATCCATTTTTTTATCCCGTTGTTTATTGTCAGCGGCGTTTACTAAAATTTCGTCAAATATTTTGTACAAGCCAGGGACGTAACGAATTTGTTTTTGAATCATGGTTTCTTTATCACTGTCGTACACCCACATGTTTTCTTCTGCATGTTCGACCGACCCGATGTATGTATCCGGTCTCAATAAAATATGTTCCAACTGAGTCTTTTTCTGATAGGTTTTCTCGATGGTGGCTTTTGACGATGGTGCTTTGGATGCTGGTGGTGGGGCTTTCACGGGCGAATCGCTGTCCGATTTATCGTTATTCGACATATTCGAAAACATTTTCTAAAACATAGAATCATTGGAGCGTTTTGACAATGTTTATGGATAGAAGCGGCAAGACATTTTACCGGTTTTAGCCAATCAGTTTTATTAGCGACAAGACGAAACTTACCCTTATATCTGTCATATTTGTAGACGTTTTTGCATCGGTTTCGCAATGTGCTTTATTTTAAACAATAATTAAACTTCGAGTATTCTTGTGCACATTTAAACAATGGCTTCCTTACACACACAAACTGAAGTTCGTTATTCGGCAACTATCGCGTTACCCACAAAACCGTGCGGTTCTTTGTTTCTGTTTGAAAACAACCAATCGCATTAACGGATTGCGATAATTGACCAATCAAATTTGAATCGCATTTATCTTTTGCAAAATCGATTTTAAAAATTATTATTTGTTAATAAATTGAATTCGTTACAGTAACAATAACATCGAACGTTTTAGGTTAAATATTTTTTTCTTACATGTAATCCTTTGTTCAATCGGCTAATAAATACATACGCCGTTATAGAGTAGGTGTATACAACCATAAATAATAATTTTTAAAAAACGAGATTTAGGCTCAGTGGCGTCGAAAAGAGCGCGCAATTTTGCGTACACATCAACATAATTTTTTCTACGTATCGTAACATAATTAATATTCTATTTTACTGCCGCCGTTGTATTGTATTGCATAAACTTAAAAAACTATATTTTATATTATAAACTTATTTTTGAATTATACATCGACAGACGCGTCGCCTAAATATTTCGCGCCGAAAACATCATGCGCCGAAAAATGTACGCCAAACTGTCTTAGCTTGATTTTCTAAGACTACGTCACAACGGTACACCAATCATAGAATTTGGACAAATTTGGTTGGTATCCAGGCAACACATTACGTTTTATTGACGTCAAAAATACGTACCAGACGTCATTAAGACGTTTTAATGTCGTCAGTGTGCTGCCTGAGATCCAGTGTACGACGACAATCAAGGATGTGTTTCGAACTGTTACAGATACGACAGAGTGATCATTATAGTTGACCAATGTCGTAATTTCGTTAGTAACAACGTTTAATTTTAAAATTGGATTTTCACGTAGGTACTCGGAGAACGCGTTATGTGTTAGATGCGTGATAAAGTATCTCTTCTTGGCGCTGGCACCATACAGACAATTGCAGTGGAAAATTAAATCTACAAGAAAAAAATTCTAGTCCCAGTAAAAAACTGTGTGTGTGAAAAGAATACCTAAATAACACAGGTACATCCATTAGATGTTTAATGTACATTCTATATGACAACATCCATGGACGGTGCTCTTTTCCATCTACGACATTAAAAGAATATTTGCTGCTCGTGCATATATCACACCTAAAAACCTACATAAAATGTTCGTTCTGAAATAATAGACTTAGGGCCAAATTAGAATATTATTTGAACACTTATAGAACCTATATGGACTACATTATACAGGTCAGTGACTACATTAGAATACTTCATATTCAACATTGGTTTATGGCCGTAATATGGATATTCTTATATGAACACAAGTTGGTTATCGGTATTTGAACAATCAATTGGATTTATTATTTGTTCACGTATGTATACACAATACATGCATTACTTAGGATAGAGACCAACGCGTACAATTTTAGTTTTTACTTATCTATTTTTGTTCTTTTCACAAACGCATCGTAAATATAATAAATTTACTTTTAAACAACCTTGTGGAACTTTATAAAGACTGTACCTAATTATAACAGAACGTAAGAGTAGTTTCCGATAGTTAGGCGTACATCTTTCGGAACCGTCCATTTTGGCGCAGAAATTTAAGCGCCGGTTTTTCAGCGCTAGGCTACGTTAATACGTATAATTCTCTCAAAATATTTGTAGTTTAAATTGAGTTAAACACTACCGCTAGCTTCTTGTTCTTTATGGTATTAATAATTTTCTTATCCAACACAGTAGAAAAAAAACTATTTTATTTTAAAAACGTATTTGCATTATACGTATTATCGCAACGTATAAGTCTTGGTGCCGACAGTAGCTGCGCCTAAATCTCCCGCGCAAAAAACCCATGGCGCCGAAAACTGTGCGCCCAAATAGCCCAGTTTGATTTTCAAAAGATATCATTATAGTACACTTAAGCAATGTTGACAATAACGTCTAATTTTTGAAGAGAACGTTTACCTACTCAGTGAAATAGGATTTTGCGTTAACGTTTCGCAACTAGGCCAGTTCTGTCTATTCTTTTTACTCGGTCTACTCAATTAATGTTGAGAACTTTTTTTATTTAAAAAATGTATTGAATGTGTGATAAAATATCCATCATTATACATGCATTGTTATCGAATAAAATAATCATAATCACTTTTATTTATCTCTAAGAGGCACTACTTGTAAAAACACCAAAAGATTTGTCCGTCTCGAAGCAGTTGGCATCTTCCAATTTTAGTGGTTTAACCCGCTCAAGTAACGTTTGAACGCAAATCAAACCAAAACTGCAAAGTCATGTTTTATTTCGTTTTTTTCATAAACAGCATATACATGTGTCCGATATAAAGTGTGTCATATTGACCTCCCCTCTTACCGATATGTGTAAATCCTCCTCACAGACCGTTACCACTCACCCCAATCATACACTTGAGTTAGGTTAATGTCAGGTTACGTTTATGTTATGTTAGGTTTATTTTATCTTAAATGTATGTTGTTAGAATTGTATCAGCGTGCTACCAAAAGTCGCGCTGTACCTAACGGAAATCAGAGCTACCTCGCTTAAAAGTCGAGTCGAGATTTGTGTTAGATTTTCCCTACGAACTCCCACTACTCATCTCAATCCTACACTTAGGTTAGGTTTATGTTATGTTGAAATGCATTACACCAACGTGCAAGCAACAGTGCCGCCCATCAAAAAGACATACCTAACGGAAATCGGAGCTTTCTCACCTAAAAGTCGAGTTGAGATTTGTGTTAGATTCTTCCTATTCACCTCGGTCATACATTCCGCTTAAGTTTATGTCATGTTACGTTTAGGTTCCTTTCTTACCAATTTGTGTAGATCCTCCCCATAGACCGCTAACACTCACCCCAATCATACACTTGAGTTAGGTTAATGTCACGTTACGTTTGTGTTATGTTAAAATGCATTACATCAGCGTGCTACCGAAAGTCGCGAGTACCAAAAAGAGCTACAGAGCTACATCACCTAAAAGTCGAGTTGAGATTTGTGTTAGATCCTCCCCACTCACCTGAGCCATACTGTGACGCTTACTCCGGATCGAACTGCTTAGCTGAAATAGAAAGCTAGGAACGGTACGGTTCTCGGGCGCCAGATTTGTTCGACGGTATTGTCCGGGTAACTGCAGTGTAGACACGGTTGTTCAGAGCTTCGAACGGACCTAAAGCGAGGCATCAGAAATAAAAGACAACAATAAGTAAATAAAAATAACTTGATTTATTTTCTAAATAAATGAGCAATTGGCCGTATAATCGACGAGAGCAGAAGCGGCGGTCACAACTATAAACCAATGACTGATTAGCGTGCGTTCGACAAGCGGTGACGTCGGTAACCAAGCAAGCAAGCATGCAATACAGTATCAATCTCGGTTGGATCGGTAGACAGGGTTACTCGGGTTCCAAGCTTAGGTGAAGAAAACGGCGTATTCGCAGGCCAAAGCCAAACACTACGAATACGACGCCCGGTAAAGGATGGGGGAAGGCGTATCCGCAGGTCAAAGCCAAACACTACGGATACGTCGTGTTGACGGCGTATTCGCAGGCCAAAGCCAAACACTACAAACCCGATCTCCGGTAAATGATGGAGTAGCGAAAGGTAGACGGGGAAGGAAGCGGTATCTCCCCGGAGGCTCCGTTAATATAAGCAAAGCAGCCTACTTTATAGTTCAACTGGTGCACTGGAACCCCGGAATCCTTTTCGGCTAGAGCTCCAACTGGAACTGGCGTTCCTGCGTTGGGGTCCCGGTTTTATTGCGGACGGTCGGAAGAGCGACTTTAAGAGAGGATAGCGCGCGCTCTGATGCGCGTTCGGTACCCGTGTTTCCTGGGTCTTGTTCCCTCTGGTCGCGGATCAGAATCCATCCTGGGTGGGAGGAAGACTATGGTGGGCAAGCGAGTACTGGTTGCGGTGACGTGCGCTTGTGTGGGCTAACGTTGGGGGGCCCAACGACGCGCTTGAACATCTTGACGCGAGGGCTTGAGGTGTGTTTAGACTCCGACGCCACACAACCGTCCGGCACTCCAACGAGGAAACCTTAGTCTACGATAGGATTCCTAGGGTGTTTCCTAGTCTCGTGGGTGTGGGTACCGTTCCCTCTCCCTTGTCCTATGATACCTTAGTCCTTTTCCTGAGGGGTTTCCTGGGGATTTATATTCAGGGTGGGATTGGTATTCAGGGGCTGGGGTTTCAAGGGATCTGAGGGCGTTGTCCTTGACCGTGGTCTAAACTTCTTTCTTTCCTATACTTCTTCTTTTTGTCTTGGTTTACTGAGTACTGTCGATCAGTAAGGTCTATGGGACTGCGTTGCTTTCCTGCTTTTTAGCGTAACGACTGTTGTCGATTTTCAACGAGTACCTGTTTTGATGCTTCTCTTCTGTCGGGTGAGTTTTTGGGTTCTTTGAAGTATCATTCCGCTTCATGCGACTGTTGGACACATCTGATTGTTGATGCTTAGTAAACTGGGAAAACTTCTTTCATCTACGTTTCTTCTTGGGTTGGGTGTTACTGTGTTTTGGGGTTGGTTTTGGATTTTAGGGTTCTATCCTTGGCGTATGCCTAAATTTTTGTCTTCATTTGAGCTTTTGTTTTCGTTGTTCTCGTTCCACGCTTTTATCTTGCTGGGGGGGAATCTGTTACGGTCGAATTTTCTTTACGTACGCCTATGTTGTTACGGACGAAATTTTCTTTACGTACGCCTATGTATTTTCAACGTGAAATTAGATTCGGGTTGACGCCCTCTAACGTTCGTTTCTCGTTGCGATTCATTTGGCGGAAATTCGTCACACGTGAATGATATAAAATGGTCTGGACTTATTGAATAGTTATGTTATCTATTACCATCTGGAAAACCAATTATAATTAGTGAATGATCTAATTGCTTCAAAGCGTTACAGGGTAAGCTACTGTCGTCTTTTAGTAACAATTTCGTTCGTAATTCTTTCTTCCTTTTAACAGCCATTTTGCGTTCCTTCCTTTTACATCTGGTACCTTATCGATAAATGGCTATCGTAAACGACTGCTAAATACGTCAGCACGTTGCCGTACTCGGGCACCAGCGTAAGGCGATTTCCACGCTACGAAATTGGGGTCTTGCGGAGCCTTCCAGGCCAAAGAGTGCTACACGTGGATGACACGACGTGACCTGTATTAACCACCTATTTGTGTTCCAACGATATTCAGTATTCGATACCAATTTACGAAGGGATGAACCTCGACAATATTTGGATGGGACGAGGCTAACTTTTTCTTTATAAGGCTTATGGTTATAACGTATTAAACCAAAGACAAGGAGTACCACAGCATTCGACAACCGGGTTATATTATTTATGCTTTCTTGTATCTTAAGTAACGATTGTTGTAGATGTTGATTTCGTGAGACATTAGTTTGACACGATTTGCGATTCAAATTGCTTACAGGATTACGTGTCGGGGAAAGTACTTTCTTCACACCAGTGGAAATTCTTGTGTTTATGGTAAGTGATTTTATATGTTTTATTTCGTAGTCAACCGGGTCACTCACGAAACTTTTGCTATTAGTCTGTAATTATCGATATTGTTGTTTACCAGCTAGGTAGTAAATTTTACTTATTTTGAGTTGCGCATGCTGTGTACTACCAACGATTGATTAACGTTAGTGCTATATTAATTCCGCACGCTTTGTTACGATAAGTTAACATTAACGTAGTAATTTATTATCACTGTGTTTGATTGTCAGTAATGCCATATTACTAAATTATTTTGTGTACTTCGCATATTGTATGCAGACAAAATTTACTACCATCTACTCTTCGCTAGTCATGTCAATGTAATCTACGTATGTGTTGTGTGTTGCCGATACTTCGGATATTTAGTTATACTCGAACTAAAATTATTCTTGGTCATGTTATCCAATTGTTATAAATTCGAACGTTAATCTATTTATCATTATAAAGGAATTAAAGTGAAATTGTTATTAACGATTTAGTTTTTTTTCTTTCGCTTCTTTCAACATTACGAACCTAACATCTTGTTACAAGTTGATACCACCTGTCTTGAGCGGGACAGAAGTGACTTTGGATAAGCTCTGGCGCCCTTAAATATCTTTTCATTATTATCTAGGAACCCTCCCCTCTCACCGACTATTGTGAGTTGGCCGTGCAGGTTCGTAAAATAGCAAAAAGCTTGTAACACGTGGAAATTCCCTTCAACTAATTATTTACAGACGGATAAACATTATCATCTTAACTAAGATAATCAGTCTTAACAAATAATAAAAAATAAATAAATGACGGTTTTCTAAATATAACACGCTTCAAAAATATCAATAAAATAAAATAAATACAGTTCAATACGGCACCACATAAATGATGCTTAACTTAATTTTGTAACGATTCGTTACAATACACTCAGCTTAGGTTTATGTCATGTTACGTTTATGTTATGTTAGGTTTATGTTATGTTGGATTAATGTTACGTTGGATTTATGTTATGTTGGATTTATGTTATGATGGAAATTATTACAAGAACGTGCAACCAAAAGGCGCGCGTGCCAAAAGGTCATACTTAACTGAAATCGGAGCTACCTCTAAAAGTCGAGTCAAGATTTGTTGGATATCCTATATGGATATATAAATTTACGTTCTTTTGGAATGCATTACACCAGCATATAAGCAAAAGTCGCGCATACGAAAAAGACATACCCAACGGCAATCGGAGCTACCTCGCTTAAAAGTCGAGTTGAGATTTGTGTTAGATCCTCCCCTTTCATCTCAGTCATGCACTTAAGTAAAGTTTATGTCATGTTACGTTTCTGTTATGTTATGTTTATTATGTTACATTTATGTAATGTTAGAATCCATTACACCAGCGTGTAACCGAAAAGCACGTACTAAAAGGTTATACTTAAGGGCAATCAGAGCTACTTCGCCTAAAAGACCAGTCGAGATTTGTGTAAGATCCTTAGCACGGATCCACACCACTCATATGTTACGTTAAATTTATGTTATGTTGGAATGCATTACACTAGCGTGCAACCAAAGGTCGCGTGTACCAAAAAATCGACGTAACGGAAATCGAACCTACCTCGCCTAAAAATCCATTCGAAATTTGTTAAATCCTTCGCACGGACCCCCACCACTCAGCTCAATTAACACTTAGATTAGGTTTATGTTATGTTAGAATGCATTACACCAGCCTGCAAACGAACCTCGCGCGTAACAAAAATCATACCTAAAAGAAATCGAAACTACCTCGTCTAAACAACCAGTCCAGATTAGTGTTAGATCCTTTCCACGAACCCCCCCCCCTCCCAATTTTGAATCATACACTTAGGTTAAGTTTATGTTATGTCAGATTTATGTTGTGTTAAATTTATGTTATGTTGGAATGCATTGCATCAAAGTGCAACCGAAAGTCGCGCGTAACAAAAAGTCATACCTAACAAAAATCGAAACTACCTAGTCTCAAAAACCAGTCAAGATCTGTGTTAGATCCTTCCCACGAACCCCCATCACTCATCTCACAGACTTAGGTTAGGTTTATGTTATGTTGGAATGCATTACACCAGCATGCAACCGAAAGTCGTGCGTAACAAAAAGTCATACTTAACAAAAATCGAAACTACCTCGCCGTAAAAAACCAGTCAAGATTTGTATTAGATCCTTCCTACAAACTCCCACCACTTGTTACGGTCGAATTTTTTTTACGTACGCTTATGTTGTTACGGACGAAATTTTCTTTGCGTACGCCTATGTATTCCGACGTGGAATTAGTTTACGGTTTGAACGCCCCCTAACGATCTTTTACGCGTGACTGTCATTTACGACGAGTTCTTCAATTTGAAAACTACATAAAATGGCCGGTGAATTGGCGAGTGAACATTTCTAAACTTATCCACCGTCCCAATCTATAAGTGTATTACACTTATAATTCGTTTGCGTCGTCACCGGGTAAGATAATAACTCTCATTTATTAAAACTCTGTTGTAATTTCTCGTAATTTGATAGCCGTTCCGCCACGTGCGAGCAATTCGTTCCTAATTGTTAACTGTTAATGAAGAATCCAGTTCGAATAACAATTTCGTCAAATAAATATTCTCTGAGGCATACGACATATGGCAAAAACCGAATGTACCGAAGTTAACTAAAAATTGTCGAGATTCTACTCAGGCGGCAGATACCTGCGTAAATCACAGAAAAGGGGTATAACAGCATCCGATTTTCGGGTTGTGTTATGTGTGTACTTTAAAATTTAAGTAATGATTTTGTAGATTTAGATTTCGTGAGATATTAGGTTGACACGATTTGCGATTCAAATTACTTACAGGGTTACGTGTCGAGGAAAGTACTTTCTTCACACCAGTGGAAATTCCTGTATTTGTGGTAAGTGCTTTTATATCTTTTCTTTCGTCGTCAACGAGGTTACTCACGAAACTTTCGCTAATAGTAATTCCGTACTGATTACCGTAATTGTAGTACCATTTAGTTAGTAAATTTGCTTATACTACGTATGCTGTGTCCTACCCTTAATTATTGTGATAATTTAATGTTAATGCCATACTTATTATCATTGTTTTATTGTCAGTAATGCCATATTACTAATTATGTAAACGATATTTACTACGAACTATTCTTCGCTATCTATTTCACTGTAGTTTACTTATGTACTGTGTGTTGCCTATACTACTGGCATTTCTGTAATGAGAATTCTTATATTCTGTGATAATCATCAGCGATTCTAGATTAAAGTTGTTATTGTGGTTATTTATTCTTTTATGACAACATACCTGTCTCTTTGGATCGTCGTTATCTAATAACAGACGCTGGCTACTCGAACAGCCGAGTAGAAGGGATTACGAACCTAACATCGTGTTACAAGTTTATATCGTTCTGTCCTGAGCAAGATAGAGAATTACTTTGGGATAAGCTCTGGCGCCCTGCAACATCTTTTCTGTATTTAGTGTGGACCTCCCCTCTCTCCGAATATTGTGAGTTGGCCGTGCAGGTTCGTAAAACACAAAAAGCTTGTAACACACTCAACTCAATCAACACTTAGGTTAGGTTTATGTTATGTTGGAATGCATTACAACATAACGTGCAACCACAAATCGCGCGTGCCAAAGGGTCATACTTAACGGAAATCGGAGATACCTCTAGCTAAAAGTCGAGTCGAGATTTGTTGAAGATCCTCTCCACTGACCCTCAGTTAGGTTTATACTAAATTTACGTTCTGTTAAAATACATTACACCAGCATGTAAGCAAAAATCGCGCCTACGAAAAAAACATACCTAACGGCAATCGGAGCTACCTCGCCTAAAAGTCGAGTTGAGATTTGTGTTAGATCCTCCCCCTTCACATTAGTTATACATTTAAGTTAATTTTATCTCATGTTACGTTTATGTTATGTTAGGTTTCTTACGTTAAATTTATGTAATTTTAGAATGCATTACACCAGCGTGCAACCGAAAGTGGCGCGTACCCAAGTTATACGTAACGGAAATCGAAGCTACCTCGCCTAAAAGTTCAGTCGAGATTTGTAGATTCTTTGCACGGATTCCCATCATTCACCTCAATTATACGCTTAGATTAGATTTATATGTTAGGTTTACGTTATATCTCATCGTCATACCTAACGGAATTCAAAACTATCTCGCCTCAAAAACGAGTCGACATGTGTGTTAGATACTTCCCACTCACTTCATCAAACATTTAGGTTAGGTTTACGTTATGTTGGAATGCAGTACACTAGCGTGCAACCAAAAGTCATACCTAACGGAAGTCGTTTAGTTGCTAGTCGGGACTACTGCCTAACCTAAGTCAAGCTCAAGGTGTTAGAAAAGTTCGGGGTAATGTAGGTCGCAGGTATAAAAGTATCATATTGAAACGTTCAAGAAATTATTCTCAAGTTCCAGAGCTTTACGAAGTTGTTATCTATTTTCCAGAACGTTTAGCGAAAGATATGGAACATTGGCAAAGGATTTCCAAAATGTATAAATGCGATACAAACAAATCAGAGGTCAGTTATTCCAGTAATTCGAAGACGGCAGTGTTAAGATTATTCAAGTCTAAATAAGTGACTAACGCGTGTTCGAGATAAATCTACGAAGTATAACCTTGTACGTGACTTTAATGTAAACAATAAGTGTTAAACAATTAGTGTGTTTTTATTAAATATTCTTAGATTTCATTAGTTCGATTAGTTATAAACAACAAAAAATCTGATTTAGAAATTCTAAGTGTCATTGTGTAATTATCCTATACAAAGCGCCGAAGAAACTACGATTGAGAAATAGGCGACCGCTAAGTAGTTCAAATAGCACCAACTCAACCGCTGATATTAACTAAACCTGAATGCACTTAATTTCTTGATTAGTGACGAAACAAAACTTACCTCTGTATTTATCAGATTAGTAGAAGTTTAACACTAATTAAGCTTCAATATTCTTATAAAAATAACAAATACTGGTTTCCTTTGAACTCCTAGATGCAGAGCGATTTGAACTACTTCAGAGTAGTAGTATCTACCAGCGTTCAAAAAAACTTAAAAATTTACAGGACGTGTTAAAACCGAAGACATTACGTATGAAAATTAGTCATTAATTATCTAAATGTTTTATTACATACTTATACCATATACTCAACTAACTTTTTTTTTACTGCTTGAAACACGTTTATGCTTATGCGACTTAATGTGACAATCCCATTGGTGACTTCCAATAAATACACGATTACAAACCTCGCAGAAATACCGTTCAGCCATAGAATTTGGTAGCCCTTTCGTTTCTTGCAATGGAAGTGGCTTATGCTCGCAATCTACTTTGTTAATAAAACTCTCTATAATAGCAATTGCAGGATCCCGCACCAAACTATCCCACTTAGAAACATCTGTAGTATCCAATCCGTAAACTAATGGAACCTACAAAAACATAAAACCACCGAATCTGCAAACCGATTTACTTACATCTCTTTTTATATTCTTAGCTAGGAATCGATTTACAATCCATTTCCTTTGTTTCTTAGCATACCGTCGAGTCGCTCTCTTTAAATCTTCCGTACCCATTTCAAATAACTTTATCCCATCGTCGTTTTGTCGTTCCTCAGGAGTCAACATTAAATAATCGTGAAATTCTTTAAAACCGATTGATTGAAAAACCCCTTTAGTGTAATCTACAACTCTTAAAAACAATCTAAATTTTAGGTAGGTGCTCGCTACAAAGTTACTCACTCCTTAACACGTTCCTCGTTATATTTTTTGTGAAAGTCGAGAAGCTCGTCGATCAACCCTTGCTGTAACATTAAGTCCACTCTTGCGTTTAATCGATTATCTAAAGTCGTCTAAGCAAACAATAATAGAATAGTCGTATAACTAGAATGTAGTTACCTGCTCGCACATAACCCAAAAAATCAATGCGTTACTAAACCTGAGACCACCACCAAAAGCAGATCCACCTTTAGAAGTTTGTTGTTCGTGTAATATATCGCTGTGCTTACGCCCCTTCTTCTGCAGTATTTCTAAAGACCTATCAAAGATTAACAAGCACTTAGACGTTTACAAACCTTAATATTTTTCTTTTGTCGTTTGGATGAAGTCTCTTCGCACGAATCGGATCTTGTTTCATCAAGATTTGATGCAATTCGTCGCTGGGTAATTCCGAATCTGCAACACCCCGTGCTTGGTAAATGTTCTCGCCGGGTTCTTCAACTAAAATCTTCCACAAAAGTGCTTCGATGTAATAGTTTGTGCCTCCTACTATAATTGGTAGAGTATTTCTGGCAAACAAGTTATCGATCTTGAAAAACTATGTTATCGGATGCGTGTAGATAAGATATTGTACGTACTATAGGTAATGACTTGTTTCGAAAATCGATTACTGAGAATGGCTGGCTCGGATGTAACTCATCAATGAGGTGGTGAGGGCACGTCTTTCGTTCATCGACTGTTGCTTTCGCTGTTATTATGTCAAGGCCTTTGTAGATCTAAAAGGTTGTTGTGATATTTTTTTTGGTTGTACCAATTTCTAAACGAAACCTGCATTGAGTCGGCACTTATAATTTCACCACCGAATTTCTTAGCTAATTCGAGCGACAACTTGGTTTTACCAGAGCCGGTTGCTCCAAGAATCACAACAAGCGGTAGTCTAGCACTCATTTTTAGTATAATTAATCAATTTAATAACATAAACAACCATAAACCACTAAACATAACCTAATCTTAAAGTAGTGTTTGTTTAACCTTCAAAATTCAATTTATTTTTTTTATTTTTATGTATAGGATGTTTGAATACTACTTTTTGAATATATCAAACGATTATTATAAATGTAACCAGTGGCGGCTGATGGTCACTACTGCATTTCAATATTAAAAGTTTAATCTTTCTCTTTTAATTAATACGAAATTTATATTTAAAGTCAATTTATTTATGTAAAAAACCAGTAACGTGAAATGTTACATATTTGCAATTGTAAATTATTAATAAAACAATTTTTGGTAGTTTTTTTAAGGGTCATTAACCAAATGATCTAATGGAAAAGCCGTCATTCTATGTAACTAATATTTAATAAACTAACTCACAAATACAACACTAACAAAATAAACGGCTAACGATATTTAAGAAATACACAACACATAATTTATACCTATATGACTATCACTAAAGATTTATAAACATTGTCCGCTGACCTACGCGTTAAACACGATGCTTGTAAAAACAATATTGTTTTTGTGATGTTAATTTTACGTTATGTGTCACAGATGTAAGTAAACATGCCACAAGCGGGTAGCTGAACAGACCGCAGTAAAATCACATGGCTAAATAGATAAATGTTAATAAAAAAAACTTTTCACGTGTTACTACTACTTCCTTAAGATTGTTCTGTACCAGAACAAGAAGCTGAACACTGCACCCATAGAATGAGTAGTGGCGATAACGGCAGCTCTCTTGTCTATTTAGGCAAGTTACAGTCAATAAACTCTTTTTGGCTCAATGTTAATCGGATAATGACTATAAACTAACACTTGGTTTGCAGCTTGGATATTGTTAATTTCTTAATGTTATGGAACTTCATTTTTTTAAGATTCTATAATGCTCGCTATAAATTTTAGTATACAAGCTTTGACTGTGAGAACTTTTTGGTGAACAGGTAGAAAACGAACAGAACTTCATAACAGAGCTTTTCCATTGCCTCTGCAGTTTCAACCATAGTCTTCTTTGAGAATTATATGGTCATTCTATGTTGCCCGGTTGAAACTCACCGTTTTCTACTTTCACGTAATATACTTTGTTACCAACTTTTTCTGTTGTGAGCCCTGTTGGTAACAACCACGTCACTACGACTAGCTGCGATGTCGGTGAGTAGACCTGGTTGACAAACTACTTCAAAAGAAAGAGTAAAACTCGGCGCCACTCATCATACTAATAAGATCCTCGACTTGGAAACGCCAAGGGTACGTATACCACTACGAAGCAAATAGAATAGAGAAAAAAAGCGATCAAAATCAATGCAACAAGCCCGTATATATTTTCCCAATAATAAGGTGTACTATACTAAATTTGTATTAACAAGAAAATAATAATTCGAATTTAATAGCAAATTAAATAATTAGCAATCGCCATAACTTCAAACGTAATCAATCAACTATTTAATTTACATGCAGAACCGACAAATTAAGAATTGACAAATATAATTCATAACAACGGTTAACATGAGTGCTAAAAACTTACCCTACCGAAGTTCCCTGTATCGAGTAGTAAAATGTTCACTACTTCTTATATGTTTACAGATTAGAACAACAGGTAGTATGTAAGCTTACATGTATGCCGTTATGTGCCTAAATTTGGCTTTAATTACATTCTAACAATCAAAGAAGCTTGAATGGTATAACGTCAGCGCACTCAAGACAGCTGCATTACATAAAGTTAAAGATATTTTAAATTTTGTTACGTACATAAATTTAAATAATGCAGTACCCTGTATATGGGTTTAATTAAAAATTACTTTTATATTTCTTGACGCCATCTATCGGATTCGTTGGTCACTTTGTATTGAGCAGACGACATCCGGTGAGATTTCCGGCATTTTGACTTTACTATCGTACCTGTTATTATCTATGTCTGCGTGAGTGAAAGTTCGTTCTCTAAAATCATCCACGTGTTGGGACACGATGGAAATTAGTAGTTTCCTTAAATAATTGAGTTAGTCCACGCAGAGTAAGTGATTTTGTTCTTTCTTTGATTAAAGGTAATTTTTATGTCTTTTTGGTATTCTTATCGTTACCTAAAATCCTCAAGGGAAAACTATAATCGGAAGCGGAAGATCCTAATTACTGGATACGATTGAATTCTATTCGGAGGCAATTAATACCTTGATTACTATCACCTTGTTCGGAAGATCATAATTACTGGATACGATTGAATTCTATTCGGAGGCAATAACTTAACACCACCATAGACAGAAAATTAACGTAACAGCATACGATAAGTGTCGGTTCGATTACTGTCCCTTAAATGTGTCTTTTATTTGTAGTTTGTGAGTCGACAGGTAGACACGATTATTTTTCAGGAAGTTTAATTGCAGGACGCCAGTAGGAAAAACGTTTTTCTGAAAGTACCCTGGAATTTGGTAAGTCAATTTTTACTTATTTATGCGTTGTCGCTACGGTGTATACTCACGACTTATTATATTTGCTAATCGTACGTTCGAATTGATTTGTTACTTGTGATTGTTACCCAATTAATTTAAGTAAATGACTTATCGCTTGCTGCTTATATCCACAATCAATTATCATTATTAATGTTACTTACTGATAAAGTTTTATACATGTTATGGTAATTACACTCTTGTTTGACGTGTAGTGTAAGTTGCCGATCCTGCTGCTATCCTCTTTTCTATATTCTCTCCAGTACCGGCTTATATTTGGCTATTTAACTGTTAATAGATTTATCTTGATAGAGTAATTAAAGTACAATTGTTGTTAACGACGTAGTTTCTTTTTTTCGTTTCTTTCAGCATTACGAACCTAACATCTTGTTACAAGTGCTACCATTCTGTTGTGAGCGGACAGAAGTCACTTTTGGGATAAGCTCTGGCGCCCTTAATTATATTTAATGTATCTATGAACCCCCTCTCTCACCGACGCTTGTGAGTTGGCCGTGCAGGTTCGTAAAAAAGCTAAAGCTGGTAACAATTTGCTACTGAAATTAAGAGATCTAGTGATCTAAAATTAAATTTTTGATAGTTACAAATTAAACTGAAATTGTTTAAGGCTAAATAAATCATTAGAAAATACAAAAAAAAATTTTCACAATACAATTACGTCAAAACGACTTATCATAAGACTCAAGTCATTTATCATCATAAATGAATTCTAAAGATAAGCGATATCCACAGATGTAAACCATTGACTCCAATAATACGTCTTCTAGAGGTTCCTAAATAAGTATCAGCATTTAGGGAGACGTATGGAAAACAACTTGGTTGACACACTTTTTAAATTTATTTGCGAACGCCAATTTTATTTAAAAAAATCGCTTAAACCTGCTATAGTTTACTAAACTCTTCAACAGCATAATTGCTAAAAGCGTAATAAAAATAACCAACCAACCAAAAATTAAATAGAAATTACAATTTAACGGATAGCTTCTTAACCAAATTTGACCGTTTACAGCGATTTAAAGTATCCAAGTAAAAGTTTGTTTTGTTTGGGCTCCTTTCCTGTAAATGTCAAATAGGATTAAACTGTGATTAAACACTTTACAAACAGTGGCGTCCGCAAACCAATGACGGCGTGAATTATTACTTATAGACCTTGCATAAATAATGATATGTAACAACTTCGTCCCCTAGTAGAAAAATTCATTTCTGCAACATTTTCAAAACGATTTTTATGAAATAAAGAAATATACCAGAATCGTTTCACACTTGTCTCAAATTTGATAAATGTCCGCCCTTTGCAATGTTTCTATAAATCATTTCCTAAATCATTCTTGAAATGTTTTAAAACACTTCTAAAAATGATAACTAAAGTCGTTATTTATTCATGTTCATTTAATTTAATAAATTGTTTCTTAAAATAGCATTGTAACGATTGTTAAGTTTAAATGCAAAATAAGGAAAGTATACGTTCAAAAAACGATTTTTTGAAATATTTTTGGAACGTTTACACAGGCAGGGTTTGCAACGATTATAAAGTTCAATTTCAAAATAATGCAATTATGCGTTCAAAAAACGTTTTTTTTAAATTGTTTTTGAAACATTTACACAGGCGCGGTTTGAACAATTATTAGATTTGATTCAAAATAAGGCAATTATGCGTTCAAAAAACGATTTTTTAAATTGTTTTTGAAACAGTTACACTGGTGTGGTTTGAACCATCGTCCTTGTTATCAAAAATGTTTCCTTCTTAATACTGAAACGTTCGGGTAATTATTTGCAAATGCAAGAGCCTTCTAGAAGCTGTTATCCATTTTCTAGAAGATACAGCGAGAAGTAGGGAACACTCGAGAAGGATTCACCGATGTGTATAAATAACGAAGAGAGGAATCGTAGGGCAGTTATTGTCGTAACGCGAATGCGATTATTCAAGTGAAGATAAATAAGTGATTAGCACGTGCGAAGTTTTAAATAAATAACAGTGTACACCGAATCGAGTGAACGTGACTTATAGTGTAAACAAACAAGTTAGTGGCTTTATCTTATCGTCGCGTAAGTGATAGCATATTATTGTTTTATATAAATTTCTGTAAGTTTTTATACTTAGATATTTAAATTTAATTAGTTCGGTTAATTTAAAAGTGTACATATTTCTAGAATAAGTAAACGTATTTTTAATCGTTTAAATAAAGTAGTTATTAATAAATAAATACGCAACAATACGTATACTGGACGATTTTAAAAATTTTACAATATCCTTTTACACAAAAATTACCCAATAAATCAATAAATTGTGTGGGCGTTCAAAATAATATCTTTAGTAGAACATACATAAACTTTAAAATATATTAAGCTATTTAATAGCTTTTTGTATTGAGTTTTTTAGCGGTTTCATATGTATAATTTTGGAAATACAAATACAACCCATTCAAAAAATGTACGTGTAAATCGTTTCTAAAAACATTAAAAGATGATAACTGTGTATTATTCTGCAAGGTTACGTAGATAACTCCGTAAATTATTTTGGACATCAACGTTTAATATTTAGTGGAAACTAACTGAAAATGTTACAAACACGATTTAGGAAATAATTTTTCAGTCAATTTTGGTATTATTTCTGAAATCGATTTGTATGCGCTTCAAAAACCGTCTAAAAAACAATGTTCGGATTTGCTTTTGAAGCAGTATGGCATTGATTTGAAAACGTTTTATAAACGTTTAAATGTACCATTCGTGCGTATTAAAAATGTTACAAATGTAAATGATTTAGAAACGTTTTGCTTTCGAGTTAGTATCCAACTTCGTCTGGTGAGCCGGTGCCTTGCGCCATCTTTCTTTGCAAGTAGAAACACAAAAAAAATTGGCTGAGCCAGGGAAAGAATGCTCAAACTTGCATTTTCGTTGAAAATAAAAAAAATGTTATAGTGAGATTATTACAATGATTTATTCAAGACTAGTACCACATCGCAAAAGACATCGAAAAAGCGGAGAAGACAAAAAAAGTATGACAGCAAAATTCAGGACTATAAATTTCTAGTCGTCGGTACACATCTAATTATCGGTACATAAACTATTTATATATAGTAGCTACGCAGTTAATAAGGACAATATATAATATAAATTGAATTAAAATTAGTTACTTTTAATTAAGAATTTGTTAAAATTTAAATTGAGATACGCAAGAAAAAAATCAACCCTACAAGTTTCAAACTAAAGAACGAGATGAAATTGGTTCAATGATTAACCACTCGAATAAAGTAACGTAAGCAACGTACTTCCGAATCCCCTTACAAAAAAATTATAAAATAGCAATTGTAATTAAATGGCTTAAAAATGTAGTATATTTTCTAATCACGTAATAATGTGTTTGCTGACCTTGTAGAAAACGATTATTGAATTTTCATGTATCGAATAATCCAAAATTATTTGTAGCAAACCCCCGACGAACTATTGGTATTACGTCTCCGTACTGATGGCCTTATTTGATCACTGGGCTCCGCATAGTTCGATGTTTAAGCATTATAGTAAAGATACCTTAAAGTGCACGTGTAATATACCTATCAACTAATTCTATTCTCCGTTTAACAAAACCTTCCACTTTTAAAAAATCTTACTTACGCCCAGTATATTTTGATGTTTTTGCTAAAAGCACACACGTCTTCCTAGGTTTGGTCTATTTGATTTCCAATTCTAATTCAAGAGTAGTTTTAATTTTGGAAATGTTATTCAAACGACCTTCTAACCACATTCACGTCATCCAGATAAACTAGGCACATATTCTAAGACAGTTCTTGTCCGATATCAAACAATCAAACGTCACAGAAGCGTTACAGAAGCCAAAGAGCATAATCGTCAATTTTCGGTAAAAAGTAACTGTAAGGTAAATAAGCGGTGCTAGTAGTGACATTTACCACTCTGAAGATGCAAGCTGCAATGTCTTGCGAAACGTCAGTTTGTTTGGGTTCACGAACGACAATACGGCAAAGGCCAAGTTCTACTTCTTGTTTTGGCTCTCAAGAATAGACTATGACCAAGCCTAAGTCTGGGTGTTTTACTACGACGCGGTCTAAGCCGAAAGTCGCTTATGATTTTAAATACGCTTGTTTTTAATCGATGAACATCATTTAAGTAGCAATTCAGTACAGTAAGTTTCTTCAAATAACAAAACAGAAACTTATAGCGCGCGCTCTTCTTTTACTTTACGGATTTATCCGTAGCGAAAACCATGCGCACTAATATAATAAAGTTAAATATGCTTGTTCTTAAGCCAGATTTACATTAATACAGTAGCTGGGTCCAGCGTCACTTGATTCTAGCGCTGGATTGGCACTGGATCAATGTAAACATGTTTCAATCCAGTACAACGTCCAGTATCCAGCGCTGGATCGAAATAAAGCCCTTGCTTATTTTCCAGTGCTGTCCTGTAATCGTATAGTGTGACTACTTGCGATTAAGTCTATCAATTCGTCAAAACTTTCTGATGTCATCCTTAAAGATAATCTGTATTCCTCGGTATCTTCTGTTCTTAGTTGGTTCATAAGTAAAACAGACGCTCCAAAACTCTCTTTGTCACTAATCCATTTTCTCACCCAAATTTGCTTGTCCTTTAACTGTTCTTCCTCAAACATGTCAATCAACTCGTCGTGTAGTATCGCAAAAAGTTTTTTTGACAATATCTTTCATTGCCTTCGCTTTATAATTCAGTAAAGTTTCTTCAAAAAACAAAAAGACTGACTGTATTAGTGCGCACACGCCTGTCCTTTTACGGATTAAATTTTTGATCAGTAAAGGAAAAATGTGTGCGCACTAACGTAATAAAGTCTAATATGATTGTTCTTGTTAAAATAAAAAAAATGTAGACCAATAACAAATTAAATAAAATTAGATTCCTCAATTAATATCACAGTTATAATATCGATGGAAACCTTATCGATGAGACAACACACCTTACCACTAATTTTATTCAATTACTAACAAAATTTTAAGTGATTGATTTTAATCAAGGTTAACGAGTAGTCAAACAATTACTTCTTCGACCCTGCAGTCGCGAAACGAGTCGATAATCGACAATTATGATACTGAGTTGCAAAACAAAATAAAAGCACAAAAACCTACCCAACCGAAAAATTCTTCTTTACTAGTATAGCAACGTTCGCTACTTTCTTTTTATTTTATTGACGAACAAAGAACAAAATATGCGTGGTACATAAGCTTATATGTACGACGTTTCTATTTTATGCCCAAATTTGGCCTTGACCGCGTTCAAATGATTCGAAAAACTTTGACGTATGTCACGTCAATATACTTATACGACAGTACATAAAGTTAAAGGTGATGCAAACTTTGCGACTGAAAGTAAAATTTAAGTGTATAGGATTACATATAATAATTGTTTCGCTTAACGAATGCACCACAGTCAGAAAGTACGCTATGATAAAGAAGGTGCATGAAACTGACTGACAAATTATAGACGTAATTAAAAGTATACGATCCTGAAACTTTAAACGCAGCTATGAGTCATTATTCGTCACTTCAGATTTATCAAAGAAGGTGGCCTTTACAGGTTACCCCGCTAAAACAACGCTGTTTCGGGATAAAGTAGCAGTCAACTAAATCGCTTATTCACGTAATATTTTGAATAAGTGTTTCCCACTACGTCCGAGTTAGCAGACTAATCCTAATACGACCGTTCAATATATCGATTTCTAAACGGTAAAAGAAAAAGTAATGGCAGTTTTAACAGCGAATCGCGCTTATTCCCACTCGTACAGGTGATTTGAACGTCAGTAGAAGCGTATAAACAGTGCAACCGTTAATTTTAATTTGGAATAAATATTTTTGAAAAATACAAAATAACGACATGTAACAACTAAAAGCATCTGCTGTTTAAGTTTTTAAAAAAATCTTTGCTGAAATGCTACGATAAAATAATGTTCAACAATTCTAACTAGCATATTGGCGTTTACTTCACACACCTTTGAGTGTGTGCGCTAAAGACGTCTGTTCTTTTTGTTTTTTAAAAAAATACTGAATTGCTACAAAATTGTGTTCATCAATTAAGAAATACGCATCTTTGAATTTATTACATTAGTGTGAACACTTCGGATTGGGTTAATCCGTAAGTAAATCGAGTCGTTAGTTACTTCTTTGTTTTTTGAAGAAACTTTATCAACTTACTACGAATTAATGTTCATTAGTTATTGACGAACGTATTTGATTTTATTACATTAAGTACGCACACTTTTCACTTTACGGATCAAAAGTTTCATCTGTAAAGTGACAAGTGTGCACCATAAATGTGTCTGTTTTTTTGATTTTCAAAAAAATACTGAATTGCTACGAAGTATTGTCCATGAATTAAGAAAAACATATCTTTGAAATTATTACACTAGCGCGAACACTTTTCGGATTTCGTCCGTAAGTAAAAAGGGGGGCACACTAATTACGTTGATTTTTTTTGTTTTTTGAAGAAAATTTATCAACTTGCTACGAAACAACGTTCATTAATTAGAAACAAGCGTATTTGATTTTATTACATCAGTGCGTACAGTTTCCACTTCACGGATCAATAGTTTAATCCGCAAAGTGACAAGTGCGCGCGCTAAAGACGTCTGTTCTTTTTATTTTTCAAAAAAATATTGAATTGCTATGAAGTAATGTTCATTATTTAAGAAAAACATATCTTTGAAATTATTGCATTGGTGGTGCGAACACTTTTCGGATTTCGTTTAATCCGTAAGTAAAAGGGAGTCACACTAATTACGTTAATTTTTTTGTTTTTTGAAGAAAATTTATCAACTTGCTACGAAGTAACATTCATTAATTAAAAGCAAGCGTATTTGATTTTATTACAAGAGTGCACACACTTTCCACTTCACGGATCAATAATTTAATCCGTAAAGTGACAAGTGCGCGCGCAAAAGGCGTCTGTTCTTTTTTTTTTTTTTAAAAATATTGAATTGCTATGAAGTAATATTCATTATTTAAGAAAAACATATCTTTAAAATTATTACATTGGTAGTGCGAACACTTTTCGGATTTCGTTTAATCCGTAAGTGAACGGGGTGCACACTAATTGCGTTAGTTTTTTTTTTGTGTTTTTTGAAGAAACTTTATCAACTTACTACGAAGTAATGTTCATTAATTAAAAGCGAACGTATTTGATTTTATTACATTAAGTGCGCCCACTTTTCAGTTTACGGATCAAAAGTTTCAGCTGTAAAGTGACAAGTGTGCACCATAAATGTGCCTGTTCTTTTTATTTTTCAAAAAAATATTGAATTGCTACGAAGTAGTGTTCATTATTTAAGAAAAACATATCTTTAAAATTATTACACTAATGCGAACACTTTTCGGATTCCGTTTAATCCGTAAGTAAAAGGGGTGCACACTAATTACGTTAATTTTTTTTGTTTTTTGAAGAAAAATTACCAACGTTCATTAATGAGAAACAAGCGTATTTGATTTTATTACATCAGTGCGTACAGTTTCCACTTCACGGATCAATAGTTTAATCCGCAAAGTGACAAGTGCGCGCGCTAAAGACGCCTGTTCTTTTTATTTTTCAAAAAAATATTGAATTGCTATGAAGTAATGTTCATTATTTAAGAAAAACATATCTTTGAAATTATTGCATTGGTGGTGCGAACACTTTTCGGATTTCGTTTAATCCGTAAGTAAAAGGGAGTCACACTAATTACGTTAATTTTTTTGTTTTTTGAAGAAAATTTATCAACTTGCTACGAAGTAACATTCATTAATTAAAAGCAAGCGTATTTGATTTTATTACAAGAGTGCGCACACTTTCCCCTTTACGGATCAATAATTTAATCCGTAAAGTGACAAGTGCGCGCGCAAAAGGCGTCTGTTCTTTTTTTTTTAAAAAAAAATATTGAATTGCTATGAAGTAATATTCATTATTTAAGAAAAACATATCTTTAAAATTATTACATTGGTAGTGCGAACACTTTTCGGATTTCGTTTAATCCGTAAGTAAAAGGGGTGCACACTAATTACGTTAATTTTTTTTGTTTTTTGAAGAAACTTTATCAACTTACTACGAAGTAATGTTCATTAATTAAAAGCGAACGTATTTGATTTTATTACATTAAGTGCGCCCACTTTTCAGTTTACGGATCAAAAGTTTCAGCTGTAAAGTGACAAGTGTGCACCATAAACGTGCCTGTTCTTTTTATTTTTCAAAAAAATATTGAATTGCTACGAAGTAGTGTTCATTATTTAAGAAAAACATATCTTTAAAATTATTACACTAATGCGAACACTTTTCGGATTCCGTTTAATCCGTAAGTAAAAGGGGTGCACACTAATTACGTTAATTTTTTTTGTTTTTTGAAGAAAAATTACCAACGTTCATTAATTAGAAACAAGCCTATCTGATTTTATTACATCAGTGCGCACACTTTCCACTTCACGGATCAATAGTTTAATCCGTAAAGTGACAAGTGCGCGCGCTAAAGGCGTATGTTCTTTTTGTTTTTCAAAAAAATATTGAATTGCTATGAAGTAGTGTTCATTATTTAAGAAAAACATATCTTTGATATCATTACATTGGTGGTGCGAACACTTTTCGGATTTCGTTTAATCCGTAAGTGAAAGGGGTGCATACTAATTGCGTTAGTTTTTTTTTGTGTTTTTTGAAGAAACTTTATCAACTTACTACGAAGTAATGTTCATTAATTAAAAGCGAACGTGTTTGGTTTTATTACATTAAGTGCGCACACTTTTCACTTTACGGATCAAAATTTTCATCTGTAAAGTGATAAGTGTGCACCATAAATGTGTCTGTTCTTTTTCTTTTTCAAAAAAAATAATGAATTGCTACGAAGTAGTGTTCATCAGTTAAGAAAAACATATCTTTGAAATTATTGCACTGGTGGTGCGAACACTTTTCGGATTTCGTTTAATCCGTAAGTAAAAGTCGTGCAGTGCACACTATAATTACGTTAATTTTTTTGTTTTTAAAAAAAAATTATCAACTTGCTACGAAGTAACGTTCATTAATTTAATGACAAGCGTATTTAATTTTATTACATTAGTGCGCACACTTTCCACTTCACGGATCAATAGTTTCAGCTGTAAAGTGACAAGTGTGCGCGCTAAAGACGTCTGTTCTTATTTTTCAAAAAAATATTTAATTGCTATGAAGTAGTGTTCATTATTTAAGAAAAACATATCTTTGAAATTATTAC
This sequence comes from Aquatica leii, assembly GCA_035610365.1. NCBI lineage: Eukaryota > Metazoa > Arthropoda > Insecta > Coleoptera > Lampyridae > Aquatica > Aquatica leii. Next base: position 17,464,135 of record CM069438.1, read on the forward strand.
ACTGGTGGTGCGAACACTTTTCGGATTTCGTTTAATCCGTGAGTAAAAGGCGTGTAGTGCACACTAATTACGTTGTTTTTTTTTCATTTTTTGAAGAAAATTTATCAACTTGATACGAAGCAACGTTCATTAATTAGAAACAGGCGTATTTGATTTTATTGCATCAGTGCGTACAGTTTCCACTTCACGGATCAATAGTTTCGGATTTCGTTTAGTCCGTAAGTGAAAGGGGTGCACACAAATTGCGTTAGTTTTTTTTTGTTTTTTGAAGAAACTTTATCAACTTACTACGAAGTAAGGTTCATTAATTAAAAACGAACGTATTTGTCTTTATTACAATAGTGCGCACACTTTTCACTTAACGGGTCAAAAGGTTAATCCGTAAAGTAAAATGTATTCACGCTAATGGCGTTGCTTATTTTTGTTTTTTAAAGAAACTTGACTGAATTGCTGCATAATAATGTTGATCAATAAAAACCTGCATAATTGACTTCATTACATTAATGGGGATTTGGTAAAACCGATGTCATTAGTGTGCACGTCTTTTACTTTACGGATTGAACTTTTGTGAAAGTGAATGATATTCGCACTAATGTAATAAAGTTAAATATTCGTAGCAACTTAGTAAAACAAGTTTCTTCGAAAAACAAAAATGCATAGACCATTAGCGCGCACCTTTTACGGATGAAACGTTTGATCCGTGAAGTGAAAAGCATGTGCACTAATGTAATAAACCAAAATATGCTTTTTTCTTAATTGATGAACACTACTTAGTAATACAGAAGTTTCTTCAAAAAACAAAAAGAACAGGCGCTGTTATGTAGTGTTTCGGTGTGATTTTCGTACCGTACATAAGTTTCGTCCCAGAACGTTTACTTTTTGCTACATTCATAATGTTGGCTGTTATTTGGTTGTTTTTCTTACAGATAGAAATATCCAAGAGAGAAAACCTCATTTTTTCGACGCCTGTGGTACGGTTCCTACATTGTCATCTAACGTACGCGTCCGGTGAGGCTTTCATTTCTAAATATTCACGCTCAGCCACGTTATAAACGGGTATAGTACTTTTGCTGCTAATGTGAAAGTCTTTATGGGGTAAGAATTTATTTTATTTTTATGTTTTAATTTGACTTTTCCCTAATTGTCATTAGCAATTTTGGATACCTACACGTAGTCTATCAATGCGGAGATTTTAGGAAAATTCCTATGATGACGTCACAATCTACGATGTAGTGAAAAAATTTTGAACCTACCTTGATTAAAGATATCGAAATCTTCGATTAATGACTACAATAACCGAATTGGAAGGCCCACTTACTAAAATATCAATATTAATCTGGTGGTTTTTTTCTTATAGATTGTATGAACCGAAAAGAATTTATTTGTGATAACGCCATATGTATGTAGTTTTGTTTATGTCAGCGAATTTTAGAAAATTTTGAGAAAGATGCCGCTAGCTAGTCGCATTTTGCGAAAGAAAAAAAATAAGTTGTAGGTATTGTATTTCTTATTCAAATTTTCTTTTATTTACGTTGTCTAGTCGTTTGTACGCACTGCTGTACGTAGATATCAGATTGTCACAATTGATTATAAAACTTTTTTTTGTGTGTAATACTCAGTATTAAAAGGTGCGTTCAGGTTATCTCTTAATTATCGAGATATTGCATGTTTTTATTATATTTACTAATGTTTATAGTTTTATGGGCTTGCATCAACAATTATTGTCTGTGGTCTATACCTAAATACTAGCAATTGGTCGCATTTATGTAAATCTACTTCGCTTCTCTTTTCTAATCTCTCTAAGCCTTCTTTATGTGATAAAATAAAAATATGTACGCGTTACAACCTGTGTGGTGGCATTTGTTTTCTTTCAGCTTTGAATAGATTTAAACGGTGTCTTCCATTCTAGTTTCCAACCGTTTTGACGCTTTTTGATCTTATTTTATTATTAGCACATCGAGATCTGCGATCCGCTTGCCGAATCATACCGAGATAATCGCCAGCAGTTACAGGAAAATCTTCGTAATAGCACACTTTTTTACTTTACGGATTAAACTATTGATCCGTAAAGTGAAAAGTCTGCACAAATGTAATAAAATGAAATACGCTTGTTCTTAATTGATGAACGTTACTTCGAAGCCATTCAGTAAAGTTCTTCTGAAAAACAACCTTTTACTTTACGGATTAAACTTTTGATCCGTAATTCGCACTAATGTAATCTAGTTTTTTTTATGGCGTTACTTTGTACCAGTTTAGTAAATTTTCTTCAAAAAACAAAAAGAAAAGACGCCCGCCATTAATTAGTGCGCGTTTCACTTTACGGATTCAACTTTTGATCCGTAAAGTGAAAGATGTGCGCACTGGTGTAATGAAGATAAATATGATTATTTTTAGTTGATAAACATTACTTCGTAGCAATTCAGTAAAGGTCCTTCAAAAAACAAAAGTTACTTACACCATTTTACACATTTCACTTTACGGATTAAACGTTTGATCTGTAAAGTGAAAGCTGTGCGCACTAATGTACTGAAGACAAATATGCTTATTTTTAATTGATCAACATTATTTCGTAGTATTTTTGAAAGATCCATCAAAAAACAAACGCTATTAGTGCGCATACCTTTCACTTTGCGGATTCAACGTTTGGTACTTACCTACAAAGTAGTTTAGTCGCACGGATGTTACGATATCGATTTTAGTTGTTAAAGTTACTCTAGATGGCGCCGATTCTTTCGACGATACTTACCTGATTTTATTTTCAAAAGCAACTCATTTTCCGGTATTATTGAATGGCATTGACACAAAACGAGCTTTGATACACAATATAACAATAAAAAAATCAAACTTTTAATTATTTACACACGTAATTATATTATGCACATGCATCACTTCTTCAGGCATGTGTTTCAACAAAAAGTCGTGAGAGCTTTTCAAGAAAGTTACGTAAACTTCAAGGAACTTCATTGCCAAAACTGCTTCGGTCGGTACCTCGACATTCTTCACGCTGAAATCAATCGCTACAATCTACAAAAACATCATTCGTCGGATTGTAATACCTCACAGTCTGTTTCGTAAGTTCCATCACAAACTTACTCATATACTGAATAAACGTTTCGTTTAAGCTCGGATGAAACTGTTTTAAAACGGTATGAACGGCCACGATCAACGGAAAACCATCGAAGACATCCACCGAACGTTTATTCGCGAGACTTTTAAAAACGAACATTTTTTGTAAGTGAGCCATCGTGAATATGAACAAAGGTGTCGCATAATCTTTACTAGGCTTTGCCGTTATGTAAATCTTGTGGAATGGGTTATTCATACCGGCCCAATCGAAGTAATGAGAAAGGGTACCGAGAGTGTCTTCCCCTAATTCCAAATTATCGTTAATCCGTAATTCATTGAGTAGAGCCCTGAAATGGCACATTTTAAAACAAGTCTTTCAGAATACTTGCTCGTACTTATTCAAAAGACTCAGAGATGATTCTAAGTCAACTGCGTCGAATTTACAGGATTTATTTAACTGGAATGTAATCATAACTCGTAATAGTTGTAATTGACCGACGCTTAAGACGTGTTCGAGTAAGTTAGACCAAAGCTTGGTGGTGCGATTCACACTATTTTGATAGAATTTGTACAAATTTGGAATGTTGTCGAACGAAGCCAGTTCGGTTGCGATACTACTTACTATGTTATGCCAAGCGCTGTTCTTGTTGTTGTTTTCGAGGATCCCTTAAACGGTAACATTAATTAGAAAGAATTTGGGTTAAATACACTCACCGACAATCTTTTGTAAGTTACTTATAATCATGAAGGAAAATAATCGGTCCAAACCCACCAAGCCGGTTATTTCTAAAGCCGATGCGATCAAAGCAAATTCCTGTTTGCTTAGAATCGGTTTGTGGGTTTTGGAATCGTACCAAGTAGATGTTTGCTCTATGTAGATTGAAGTTCTAAATGCAATTATTGAGAAATGTGTTTATGAATACGAACGCCTTACTTAGGATCGGTGAGTCGAATTAATTCCCTGGCAAGGCGACCAATGAAGTTAACGCTGTTGGGGTCTGTGGAAGCGTAGTGGGGAATTGGTACGTAACGACTTTGATATGCACTTTCCCACGCGTGCACTTTGTTCCGTAAGAAGCCGTTGCATTCCTGTTCGACGTTGTAGTTAATAATACGAGTGACTTCTTCTTGCCATATTTTTAACCCGTTAATGTTGACGTAATCCTGTATGTATTCGAAGGATCGCTTGTACCCATTCATGATGCACGCCAAATTCTTAACCCGCTGCTCTAACTCGTCCAGTTTGAGCCGTGGGCTAAAAACGATCGCCGTGTGCAAAGCCTTCGAAATATGACGCACCAACTCCTTCCGTATACCATCTTCAAGAAGTTGTTTAGGATCAAGGCAAACAACACCAACTAACGTGCTTTTCATCATACGCATACCTAAAAACTACGTTAATTTTTGACTACGTTTATTTAATTACTACCTTCACTATAGACGGACACCGAATGAGTCAACTGAGCAAACTCGAACCTTTCGTTTAACATCGCGTACTCCTTCACCTTATCCTTATCCAACCTGGTCGGTAACTCCTTAAGTACCGACGTTTGTATTTCGATGATACGTGCCATGTTTTCGAACATCATTTCAGGAATAATCTGCAACACCTTCCTAGCGTATATCTCCAACTCGCTGCTGTAGTATTGAGAAACCGATATCAAATCTTCGCTGTGTGCTTGATTGATACGTAAAAGCGGTATCTCCAAAGCCGAAGCGAGTTTAAGAAAAATCGCTCGCAATTTAATACACAACATCGGTTCCTTCTTAATCCCTAACTGCATTATATTAGTGAAGGAATCGATCAACTCCCAACCGTAACTGATATCGCCGATTATCTGAAGCATAATTAGCATTTCTTCCTTGACGTTCATATTCTTAATCATCGAGTGAAGAAACTTAGTCGTTTCAGATAGAAACTGCACTATCTGCATGTTCTTATCAAGTTGATGGAACTCCTGCACTTCACCTAACGCCTGTATAAGTTGAACGATTTTTCTACCCGAGTTAGTACTAGACTGATCTAACGAATCGACTTCTTTCGAAATTTCCACAAACCACTTTTGCAAATTTACATTCTTTTCGATTCGGGTCAACGGTTTAGTCCCGCTAAACACTTCAGAAAGTTCCAATAAACGACTGTGACTTTCCTTCTTCAAACTCTCCCATTTCGTGTCTTTCTCTGCGAGTAAATCCTTAACGATTTCTTTAGTCGTTACTTCTAACTGAGCCGTGTTTAATAACAATTTAAACAATTGATAGGGCGTTAGCTTCGACTCGGCTAAAACCAGTTCGCGTAATTGCTTCGATTTCTTGTTTTTGTCGTTTCTTAAATTACTGTGCAACATTAACCAACGAATTGTTGCGTTGCATTCACGCAACACAGCCGTAATAGTATTAATGTCGTTAATTACATTCTCGCTGGTTAAATTACCCTCTTTAAGAAGCCTATCGGTCAACTTCAATAATTCGAGAGTATTTTCGCCGTACGTGGTCGAGTAACTTTTTATATTGACGATTTCTAAAGTATTGTTCAATGCCATTTTCGCAGCTTTGAAAAATTCCCACGACTCGATTAAATTTACAGTAAAACCCATATACAGGGATATGATCCAATTATCTGGAAAATATTTATCAACAATTTCGCGCATTATAGCTGTTTGGTTGTGTAGAATATTCGAAGAAAAAAATAAGCAGACGTAGAGCATCGACGCTTGATTCGCTATAGCTGTGCTGCGATGTTTAGACAGCGGGTACAACGAGAGTTGGTTGTAGATATCGTCTGATCTTAAACGTCCAATTACAACGTCGACGAATATTGGTTTTAACGGTACTCGCCTACAACGTCGAAAAAGGTACAACATATTTAAATCTAATTTAAAGTATATATTATATAATATAAACAATAACAAAACAATAAGAAAACAAGAACAAAGAAATTATTTACTTAAACTTTTTTGTTGACTTGGTTGTAATTTAAAACTCTTTTCTTACAAAAATGTCTAAACTAATCTTTAAATTCCGAACTTATTTCAATTTTATCTAACATTGACACTACTTTTAGTTCTTCTCTCGTGTCACTCCCTTAACCCGTCTTAAATATTTCATGTCCATCGCTTGTAATTTACTTTTTAATTTTTTTTCGCCGAATTTTCTATTTATTTGTTCTCTGCTTAAGTTTTAAATGAATGCTATAGCCCTTAATTAAAAAAATTCTAATTGTTATTTATAATTAAATAAATTTCGTTAATAGCTATAATAAATTTAAACTGTATGCCCAAATATGAAATTGCAGTTTTAATTAGCCTAAAATGTTTAATATATCCGGATTTAATTAAAGTCAACATTCCAATTTTCTTTGTAAAGGAAGTATTATCATCATTAAAACGTAATTAGTGGTCTTAATTTCCATTACAAATTCTCAACATTTATTCGTAGTTTGCATTTTTTGTGCTTTGTTTACATTGCTTGTTATTTTTATAAATTTGAATATAAGAAAAATGACAAAATTTGAAAAATGAAACTTTTATTTAATAGCAGTAGGGTTTTACATATTATAAAAAAATGTTTTCAAACATTGCTATTTGTTTTCTTGAACACTAAACCATTCTATAATCATCTTTCTCTCGAACCGAGAACGGGTTTTAGTTATAATTATACACCATGTGAAGTACGCAATGGCAAACAAAAATTATTGGGCCAATGGAAAAGTATAAAAATTATTACTTGGGGTTAAGAATTTAAAAACATGCTACAAAATGCGGTTTCAGGCGCGGGCGGGACCCCCGCTTTAAAGAAACATCGTGTAAAAATAAGATCAAAAAATGCAAATAGCCCAAAATAAAGAAATAATATTGCATCTTGCTTTAAACAATAAATAATAATAATAAAACAAGTACAATAACTCATCAACAAAATATAATAAGTATAACTTTTCCACCAAATTACAATTACAAAACATTGACGATTTATAGTGTTTAAACTCTTTCTAAATTTATATTATTATATACTTTTTTCCTTTACTTTTATTCATTATTTTTTTTTTTTGACAATGTTAATAAATCTATATAAGATGCAAAACATTACATTTGGCAAACGTAATAATTTTTATAATCATTTGGATTTGGTTCATTACATCTTAATTATTTTGGAAAACCTAAAATTGTTGATTATAAAACTAGAGTGAATTAAAATTTGAGAAGAAAAATTTTCATAAAAATTACGCTAAAAACAGTGTTTCCAGAGACCCAGACCCCCCGTTTTCCTGGGGCGTATTCCATACCCCCAGTAATGCTCCCTTCTGCTCAAGGCTCCGCAAAGTTTAGGACCGCCATTGATAAGTAGGGTATGTAAAGAGTAACTTAAAATTGATTGTAATGTATAATATTTAGTTTTGTGTGTCAATTTTGTGCAAAGTACCACGTCCTCCTGGACAAGCAGAGTTATCACTAAAAAGTTGAGAGAAGATTATTGATTTACGAGAATGTGGATTTTCTATCTGAGTAATCTTTGCACGTATGGGTTTATCGGTAAGATAATTTTTTATTTTGCGTTTGATAATATTCTTTAATAGTAGCAGTCTTTTCAATTTTAAGCATAGATATATACCTATTTTATAGGTATGCCAATGTAGTTTTGAAGTTAATGGATGATATGATGTGTAATTCAGGTTGCACAATTATTCACCTACATCACAGGAACTTGCTTATAATGAAATTATAAAAGTTTCAGTTAAGATAGCAATTGGGTATCAAGTTTTTCACATCCCTCAAGTTAGCAGTACAAGGTTAGCAAAATCAAAAATTATAATTATGAATTTCTTACTAATTTCTTGCAAAAGAAACTACTTGTAGCTTTCTTACTTTTTTAATTATGCGTTCAATTTGAGGCAAGACAGTAGTACACCATTCTAAGCAGTATTTTTTAATCAATGGGTATTCGGTTTAAAAGTGTGACAAATTTGTAGCTAAATTGTTAATTGCAAAAGAAAAAAGCTAATAGCTTTATTATTGGTATTGTTGCGTCGCTACCGAGACCAACACGTGACACCTACTTTTGTGAGGATACAACATCAACTAAGAACCACCGTCGCCAAGAGGATAATTCATCGTGCAGATAACGCGCTAGTCAGGGAAAGAGTACGTGATACCTACCATAGATTTAATCAAATATCCAACGAACTATACCTGCTGCATCTGGAGTTGAGTAACAAACTTAGCGAAGACCTGTGGACAACTATCGATCGGATGAGCTACGAACATTCCGAACATCATCCTAGCTACAACGACAAAGAACCAAATAAAAAAGTTCGATAAACTAGACTACAAAAACTCAGACAAGATACCAGAGCTGGACAGTGATCAAACTTTCGGAGCAGCAACTAACCGAAACACAAACAAAAGTACTTGCCAAAAGACTCAACTTCGCAGTCGCACCTGCAAAAAAAAATACCAAAAGAGGAGATCATCGCTCAAGTGGAATGTGCCATCCGCAATCTACCCATCGAAGATGCTGAAGAAATAAGACACGAAACTTGTCGTATCTTACGGACAACCAAACTACCACCAAGAAACATAACCAAGAATGAGGAAAGAGCGTTACTTGACTTACGTAAGAATGAAAAAGTAATCATTCTACGAGCGGACAAAGGCAACGCGACAGTAATAAAGGATAGGAATATCTACATCAGAAAAATGAACACTCTACTAGACCCAAACCATTACATAAAACTAAACAAAGGCCCTACTGCGAAAATTGAACGACGCATAAGAAAGGCAATCAAAGATTCATCTATACCAACAGAAGAGCAGAAAAGGCTGTTACCATCAGAAAGCCAACCTCCAAGACTGTATGGGTTACCGAAAATTCATAAAACTGGAAACCCTCTAAGACCTATCGTCAGTACCTGTGGATCTCCGACTTACGAGTTAGCCAAATACTTAGCTAGAAGACTACAGCAGCACACCAGACAGACAACCAGCTACGTTAAGAATTTCGAAAATTTTGTCGAGATTCTCCAAGGACTTGAGGTAACTACCAGTGACATACTAGTTAGTTTCGACGTAGAATCGCTATTCACCAATGTACCAGTGGAAGAAACATTAGAGATCATTAGACAACAACTAATGCCACGAGGTTTACAAGAAGATTTGGAAGACTTGACCAGACTCTGTTTAACGTCAACCTACTTCCTGTGGAATGGTGAGTTCTATGAACAAAAGAACGGCGCAAGTATGGGATCACCACCGTCACCAGTAATAACCAACATCTTCATGGAAGCTTTTGAACAAGAAGCTATCAACTCAAGCGACCGAAAACCGAAATGCTGGTACAGATACGTGGACGACACTTTTGTCGTGTGGCCTCATAGACAGGAAGAATTACAAAGTTTTTTTTAACATATCAATGGACACCAGAACAGTATCAAATTCATCATGGAGATCGAAAAGAACAAAACGCTGCCCTTTCTAGGCGTTCTGGTAACACGCACGAACAACAACAGGCTAAGTCATAGCGTATACCGCAAGGAAACACATACAGACCAGTATCGAAGAACACAAGCCGGAGGACATCTAACACATAAAGGACGCTCTTATAAAAAATGGCTACAACAGAAAATTAATAAAACCACATAAGAAGAAAGAGAAGCAAGCTGAGGTTTGTTACAAGCTTTTGCTATTTACGAACCTGCACGGCCAACTCACAATAGTCGGTGAGAGGGGGGGTTCATAGATACATTAAATATACTTAAGGGCGCCAGAGCTTATCCCAAAGTCACTTCTGTCCCGCTCAAGACAGGCGGTAGAAACTTGTAACAAGATGTTAGGTTCGTAATGCTGAAAGAAACGAAAAAAAAAGAAACTACGTCGTTAACAACAATTGTACTTTAATTACTCTGTCAAGATAAATATATTAACAGTTAAATAGCCAAATATAAGCAGGTACTGGAGAGAATATAGAAAAGAGAATATCAGCAGGATCGGCAACTTACACTGCACGTCAAACAAAAGTGTAACTACCATATCATGTATAAAACTTTATCAATAAGTAACATTAATAATGATAATTGACTGTGGATATAAGCAGCAAGCGATAAGTCCTTTACTTAAACTAATTGAGTCACAATAACAAGCAACAAATCAATTCGAACGTACGATTAGTAAATATAATAAGTCGTGAGTATTCACCGTAGCGACAACGAATAAATAAGTAAAAGTTGACTTACCAAAGTCCAGGGTTACCTTCAGAAAAACGTTTTTCCTAATGGCTTCCTGCAATTAAACTTCCTGAAAATAATCGTGTCTACCTGGCGACTCACAAACTATAAGTAAAAGACACATTTAAGGGACAGTAATCGAACCGACACTTATCGTATGCTGTTACATTAAATCTTCCGTCTATGGTGGTGTTAAGTTATTGCCTCCGAAGAGAATTCAATCGTATCCAGTAATTAGGATCTTCCGAACAAGGTGATAGTCATCAAGGTATTAACTGCCTCCGAAGAGAATTCAATCGTATCCAGTAATTAGGATCTTCCGCTTCCGATTATAATTTTCCCTTGAGGATTTTAGGTAACGATAAGAATACCCATATTTAGGAGGTAGCACATGGCGCTAACAAAAGACATAAAAATTACCTTTAAACAAAGAAAGAACAAAAACCACTTACACTGCGTGAATAAATTAGTTAGTTAAGGAAACTTCTATTTTCCATCGTGTCCCAACACGTGGATGATTTTAGAAACGAATTCTCGATTCACGCAGACATAGGTTAACACATGCACGATGTTAAAGTCAAAATGCCGGTAATCTCACCGGATATCGCCTACTCAATACAAAGTGACCAACGAACCCGATAGATGGCGTCGAGAAATATAAAAGTAATTTTTAATTAAACCAATATACAGGGTAATGCATTATTTAAGTTTATGCACGTAACAGGTTGCTGCGGAGACAACGTCAGAAACATATGCTTACTTACGCTACGTTGCCGGAGTCACTGACAGACTAAAGAGGGTTCTAGGAAAGAAGAACATCACTACACGTTATAACACAGTGAAGAAAATAGATCAGCTCATACCTCCTAATAAAGATCAACTCCCAAGACTACACACCAAAGGTATATACAAATTAGAGTGTATGTGCGGCAAGAGTTACATCGGCCAAACAGGGAGGAGCATTCAGTGCAGGGTTAAAGAACATCAACGAGACGCTCAACTCAGACGCACGGATAAATCTGCAGTAGCGGAACATCTACATGAGAATGGAGATCACCGGATTGATTACGGGAACGTAAAGATATTAGCACGAAGCAGACACTATCACCAGCGAATAATACACGAACCACTGGAAATAATGAAAAATCCTAACAACTTTAACCGTGAGGATGGATACAGATTAAGCAACACATGGAGATCTACGCTGCGTGAAGAACATGCAAGAAGTCGCCAAACGTCTATGAACGTAAATCGACAGACCAGAACGGACACGGATCAGCGAAGCGGAGCCATAAGACTGTATATAACGAGGAATGCAAGACGACAACATCAGTCTTTAGAAATCTTCTGAAGAAACTGACAGCATGATCAGCGAAACGTTAAGAGAAGGTTTTGTGACGCGGCAACACCCGAAAAACAGTGCTACAGCTTTATTATTATTCTACACACGTTTTAAACTTGTCTCTAGTTAGCAGAAAATAGCATAACTAAAAAAGTAAGAAAGCTATAATTGTTTTTTCTTTCTTAGCAAATTAGTAACAAATTCCTAATTATATTTCATTTGATTCTGCTAACTTAAAAGACGTAACTTTTTTACGTAAATTAATAACATTACTTTATCAGTGCCTTTCAGTAAACGTAAACCTTTTCGCACAGTTTTAATCAACGATTATTTATCTTATGAGAATTGTGTGGTCCATTATTGAGTTCAACGCGAAGATCATGACGCGAAAAATGATCGTCCTTTGCAGTCCGCTCATAGAAGTGGAAGGCAATCTCTCTTATCCAGAATTGAAAAAGAAAACATTATCCAAGATGCTTGTTTGACTCCATTCACAACTTCCGCCACCATTCGCTACCGACCTGTACAGAAACCTGTAATAACTGAAGAAAATGCCTACCGGAGATTGAAGTTTTCAGAAGAACATTATACATAGATTGGAGAGGTGTTGTTTTTTCAGATTAAAAAACTTTCTGCACTTACCAAGATAGTAAAAAATTTCTTTGGACGCCACATAATTCTAGACATGAGTTAAAACATGTTCAATCCAACAAAAGAAGTGGGAGAATTAGTGTGATGAGTGATGCTGGCCCAGAGAAATTAACACGTGTTGATGGACGCTTAACTGCTCAAACTTATCTGACGATTTTGGAAGAAGTTATGTTGACCGGATATCCGCATATATTAAGACTTTTAGGCTAACTAGTACAGTAGTTTTACAATTGGACATACAGTTTATCATTATTCGAGCTATGGACGGAACTTATTTTATTATAAATAATAATTCAAATTTTTTTAATTACTTAAGCAAAGAACATAAATAAATAGAAAACTAGGCGAAGAATTTAAAACTTTAGGGTACAATTTGGATAAATATTTGCAAGTAAGAAACACGTTCTTTGAACGCTTGAGGCGGTGCTTATAAAGAATGGTTAGTAGCCTCGTAATATCGCTGGAAATAATATTTATGCCAATGTTGTCAAATTTAAGTGGCCGTTCTGTTATAACGTAAGTTTGGTTGCCTACCTTGCAGGTCGCGCTTAAAAGTGCTCAAAAACTTTTTTGAAGCAGTGTACAAAGGTACCATAAATCCCACTTTCCAATAATCTGGTACTTTTCTTCTTCTCAGGCTTTTTGAAATATTACTTTTATCATCATTTTGCCGTACTCTCCAAAGTGTAGAATCATTTTTGGTTTTATGTTATCAAATCCCGCGGCTTTTCCTTTTTTCATTGACTTGATTGTTTGTGTTACTGTTCTCAGACTTATGCCTTCACTCAGTTTGTCTTCCTGTACCTCTTCTTGCCATGTTGTATTTGTTCCTGTTGTATTCTCTATGTTTAATATTTTCTGAAAGTATTGTCTCCATCTTTCCATTATGTCGTTGTCGTTTTTCAACACTTCTCTATTGTTATTTTTAATGTATTTTGTTGTATTGTTTTTTTTCTATTTCTCAAGTTCTTCAGTACTTTGTAGAATAGTTTTTGTTTTACTGCCTTCTTCCATTTTATTTCCAAACTCGTTCCACGTTTTTCTTTTTGCGCCCATGACCATATTGTTGGCTTTTTTTTTCTTTCGCTTTGATATTCTGTGTAATTTTCTAGTGTCTTTTTTTGGAGATATTTTTTCCATTTCAATTTCTTTATTCTGAGTTGCGTTTTAATCTTGTTTGACTCTTTTTGTGAGTTGTAAAAGCCACTCCGCATGTTTGTCTTGCAGCACGTAAAACAGCTTCTTTAAAATGTTGCCATAGTTGGTCTACTGTTTTTGTTTTCCACTAATTTTTTGCCTGCATTATTAAATTTTCCGTTTTTTCTTTGTATTCTTTTGCAGTTTGATTGTTTGCTAATTTCTATGTTTTTATTACTTCGTTTCTTTCTGTTTTGTTTAAGTTTAGCTTCTGTTTTTTTGTTTTCCAATTTTTATTATGCACCCCACCCCTTCTTTTGCTCTTGATTCTAAACTTACCCCGCTATATATTAATACATGACCTTTTTGCGTTGTTGTTACGCTTATTGCTAAAATATCCAGATTTGAATCTTTGAATTGCTGTATTAATCCTTCTTCTTTTCCCAACAGATCTCTTACGTTCCATGTTGCCACCCTTAATAGCCTACTTTGGTTTTTTGTTTTATTTTTTATCTTTAGTTTATTTTTCCAATCATTCATGTTAAACTTAATTCTCCTATTTTCATTTTTATGTATTTGTGATCCTGTTGCGTTCTTCAACTTTACTTATTTCTCCGTTTCTCACATAGTTCTCTAGTTGTACCTTGCCTTAATCTTTTTCTTTTGATTTGGTTATGTGTGTCTTTCTTCAGTTGTTGTTTTTTGTAGTTCCTGTACTAACTCTTTTCTCTTCCTCTTAATTCCTCCTTCGTTTCCGGTAGACGAATTCCCAGTTTTCTCTTTATCTTGTTTTATTATTTTTCCGTTTTCTCTTATCGTGTCCATTTTGTTAGCTATTTTTGTCGTTGTATTTTCATTTGTCATATTTCTTGCTAGTTTTTTGTAAGTTTACTTTTTTCTTCATTCCATATGTATTTCACACCATTTATTTCTAGTTTTTTGTAGCTCACTTTGATAGTGCTTCCTTTATTCTTTTCTTCCTTGACAATTTTCCTTATTATTGCTTGAGTTTTTTGATATGCGTAGGTGAGATCGCTGTTAATATAGATATTCTTATGCTTTTTTTATCAACTCTTTTACCCATTTCTTTAAGTTTTCGTCTTGTGCCATAGTTCCTTTGATTATTATATTGTTTTTCTTGCGTTTCTAATATTTTCTTCATTATTTTAATTTCTCATTGTAGTTCGTTTTTTTTTAGTTTGCCACCCTTTATCCCCCTTTTTTAATTCCTCTTGGAAAGCTTTTATCTCTCCTTCTTGTTTTTTCATTTGTTCATTATTTATACCTCTTATCTCCATTATAGTACTTTTATCTTCCTCTTTAATTTCATTTATTTGTAGGGCCATTTTCGCTATTAACTGTTCTAGCTTTATTATTATTATCACTATTACTGTCTACTAAATCACTTTCAAATTTTTTAGATTATTTAGTTTTTACTTTCACTGTTATAACACTTTAAATAATGCTTTGGAACGGAGCCGTGTTACGGGTTACCAATATATTAATAATAATTTGGTTTAATACTTACTTAAAATAATCTTCAGGGTAATTGCTTGGCCTTTTCGCAGAGCTATTACCGGTATCTCTTAAAAGTTTACAAACTTCATCGATGTGACTTTGTGTATCACGTCTTTGGGGCGTATACCGATAATATGAAATCAGCAACCTTTCCCGTATAATGCCTTCGATATGAGCATCCACGATTAAAAGCATCACTCCGTATAAGTACAAGGCCTCACACTAACTCACATAAATTAAAAATATATGTTTTAACTCAGACACTTACCATAACCTGACGACCTTCGACGTCAGCGAAAATAGACTCGAGAGATTGGTGTATGTAAACCCCATCGTCTAATTCTTCAAGAAAGTGATTTAAATCGGTTACGTACGTATGAATGCTTTCGAATGCCAAATAAAACCGGTTAATAATCTCGATGTGATTGTCACGAAATTCCTCATCTAAGTCTCTAAGAGCCTAAACAAAACTGGTAATTAGATTTAAAACGTACGGTTTTAAACATACATCGTTTGCTTCAATTTTTTGTTCGTGCACTTCTGCCGTTCTAAGATAACTAAAATCGAAAATGATTTCGCTGTACTTCTGTACGTCTTGTTTAGACTCCAACCTGTAATAACTTAGTGTAGTCAATGTAACGACTGATTCGACTTACTTAAAAATGGTCGGAATGTAGTCCTTTAATCGAAGTAGTTCTGCTATTAGAGCATTTCCTCGAGATACTAAGTGTAATATCGTCTGACCGCAGACGTTATTTTCCGCAAAAAATTCGTTCATTTCTGTAGATTTTCTGTAAAAAAATTAATTAGAAACAGTCACATTATAGGTTAAGTTTCTGTTTATGTTATCAAATTTGACGTTTCTTTTCTAATATGAGGTTCTCAAACTTTTCCAGCGTTACCACCAAATCTATTAAAACGTCACCAAGCCTCGAAAATTATTCAAAGCGATTACTTAAAGGGACAGAATGTTCTAATCCCAGATAAAATAAAAATATAAAAGGTAACCAAATAAAGTTGCAATCAGTCTTAAGAATAATTTGTCGGTTTAAATAAATAACTTAACGCGTGTGTCAGTGGAAATATAAATAGTGTCGATAGGTAAAAGTGAATTTTATTCCCAACAATGTTTATAAATGTTTTGTGATAGACATAAATAAAGTATCTGTAAAAGAAAATGCAAGAGACTGTTTGAACATTCTAAAAACAATAGAAGTAATTCGAACGAACATAAAAAATCAAATAAAAACTAACAAACACAGGTTTACATTAAAAATCAGATTAAAACTGTTTACAAAAAAATTCAAGCAAATGTTAAATGTAAGAGAAGAAATGTACGAAGTTTTAGAAAACAAAATAATTAAATTAATTATTGCTGCCGTGAAGAAAGCGTTACGAGAAGAGTTATTATAATAGATTATCTACAATAAACTACTAACAAGTTTAAGGCTGTACTTTCAAATTTTAATGGTAAAGTTCCATTGTCATCTTACTACGAAAAGTTTGAAGCTACTAGCTATTGGCTAGAGCAACAAACAAAAAACGACTAAAAGCTTAAATGGAAATCTCCGAGAAAGCTGCACTCGCGCTATTGAACCAATAGATGGCAAAAAAGAAACTACTAGTTGGCAACTCAGATCTAAACCATGGTAGGCCATTGTACGCCAGTATCTCAAACTGTGAGATGCGTGAACTCTAACGTAGCTACATCGCCAAAAACCTGTTCACAATAGTGATTAGACATACTTATTTTTAAGTACCAAAACTGCAGCTATGACCAAATGGCCAAAGTCAAAACGATGATCCAGCAGTATCAATATGTGTTTGCGCTAGAAAGTAGTTCCAAAAGAAGAATTGATTACCTATCGGAGACGTTTGGTCAATACGACAACGCATATGCTGACTTCCTTTGACCAAACGAAAAAAGGCCAAAGGCATAACGAATATGGCGAAACAAGGTGTAATTTAACCAGTTCATGAGCGTTTTCATTGGTACTGGTAAATAAGAAGGATAGATTAAAATCATAAGCGACTTTCGGCTTAGACCGCGTCGTAGTAAAACACCCAGACTTAGGCTTGGTCATAGTCTCTTCTTGAGAGCCAAAACAAGAAGTAGAACTTGGCCTTTGCCGTATTGTCGTTCGTGAACCCAAACAAACTGACGTTTCGCAAGACATTGCAGCTTGCATCTTCAGAGTGGTAAATGTCACTGTCTTGCGAAACGTCAGTTTGTTTGGGTTCACGAACGACAATACGGCAAAGGCCAAGTTCTACTTCTTGTTTTGGCTCTCAAGAAGAGACTATGAGCAAGCCTAAGTCTGGGTGTTTTACTACGACGCGGTCTAAGCCGAAAGTCGCTTATGATTTTAAACATAACAACCGCGAAAGCTTAAGATTTTATAAAACATATTTAACTTTAAGTATTACATTAGTGGCCATATCTTTCACTTTTTGGATTATAGGTTCAATTCGTAAAGTAAAAGTTGTGGCGTCGGTTTTTTTTTTGTTTCTCAAAGAAACTTTACTGAATTGCTACGAAGTAATGTTTATCGATCAAGAAAAAGTATAAGTATTCGGTTTTATTACTTTAGTGCGCACACCTTTCACTTTTCGGATCAAAAGTTTAATGCGTAAAGTAAAAAACGTGCGACTTGACTACATTACTACGAAGTAATGTTCATGAATTAAAAAAAGCATATATGGCTTTATTAAATTAGTGCACACAAACATTCTTCGTTCTATCGCTCCGAGAAATGTCGCTGCGCGGATTGCACAATTTGAAAGGTTGAAAGTCGTAAAGCAGGAATTGAAATTGCAGTTAGGTTTAGGTACAGTTGTTACAGTGTGTTTAAATGAAGAGGCGTCTAAGGAAGGTTTAAATCGGGAGATATAATAGGGTTAATGCATGAGAATTTAAAATGGCTTCTATTTGACAATAATGGTGGATTATTACTCAGATGTTAAAATTAGGTTGCTAGGGACTGTCTTAAAGCGGTGTTTGACTGATCGGGATACCAGTCTTGCACAGACCATCAAAGTGTAGCCTGTGAGGAGAAACCAAATGCTACGCTATTATTATTATTAATTTGCGAGTGTTTGCTTCAGAATTCGCTATATTTTGCGTGATGAAAAATTTATCGACTTCTTGCAAATCAGAATTTGCTACAACGAGTTTTTGTCGTTGTTCGAATGTATATATTTAACGATTTACCTCTGCGAGTATCGATAAGGTCATTGAAAAAGATTTCGTAAACACGCTTTATCAATCATAAATGACCACTGACGTTAAATAAACGTAACTACTACATTCTGAGAGTAATGTCGCCTGTTTTACCATCATTTTATAATTTTTGTATTTAATTTGTATAACCTCATGCAATCTAAAAATAGTGTAAACGTAAAACTCTCATGCAATTAGGTTTTAACAAGTTATTAAATGAAACTACCCAGGCAGCACATTACGTTTTATTAACGTCAAATGACATACGAGACGTCATTAAGAAGTGTCAATGTCGTCATATGACGTCAGTGTGCTGCCCTGGTAAAAACATTATTGCTGACGTTGAGGTTCACATACTTAGGTACATACATTACGAAGAAAATACTCGTAGTGTACCTTACAAAAGTACTTAATAACGTAAAAGTGATGTAATAAAAACGCGATCTGGTGTAGCAGTAGAACATTGTGAATGTATGAATTATATTTGTTATTAATAATTACACAAATCCGATAATTATGATAGCAACAAAACAAAGTTCTAGTTTCTTATCTTGTACTCCAAACTTGTCATTATATTACTATTTTAAACAATATGACAACACTGTATTTCTGACTGGTATAAAAAATGGCGCTTGTTTTGAAAATACTGTAATTTTAAGTAAAAAATAATCTTTTTACTTAAAAACTACCGCTAAATCCGATACAACTAGTAAGTGTATCATGTTTAGTTTATATCTAAAAATTGAATTCAAAAAATGAGATCATAACCTAACTTTCAGTGAATCTTACATGGACTGAAGAAGAAAAGGCCCAATTACTTGACGCCCTTCAAAAATACGGCGTTAACGATATGGACGCGCTCGTAATGGCAATACCTACAAAATCGGCCCCTGAAATCCAAAGCGCCATTAGCATTTACGAACGGGCTGCGATAAAATCGCTCAAAGAGGACGAATTAGTAGGCGAAGAACGTAAAGCACCCATCGATAATTGGTTGAAGTTCTTAAAAGACCACTCGATTGATGTTTACGCACCTCGAGATATAGTCACCGCTCTTAAAATAATCGCTTTGTACGAAGAAAAAACCGAAAACTCAATCGATCTAAAGTAAGTTAATCATACGTTAATTACCATATAATCAAGTTTTTAGGAGTTGTTACGAATATTTAATAGATTTAATGAACGGTAAAGCCCCCAAGCAACTAAACGACGACACGATTAATTTCTTAATGTCGAACTTTGGTAAGTTAGGTGCGTCGCTTAAATCCGAAGATACGAGTAAAGAAGAAGAGTTTATTAAAAAACTTCAGGTCTCCGATGTTTTACAAAGAACGTATTTGAGTAAAGTACGTGTTTCGTCCTTCAAGTTAGTATTATTTACTTGGTTTTTGTTTTTAGAAAGGAAACGTAGTTGGCGATCCAAGTTTGAATTTATTAAAAGTTCCGTTAAACCTGTTGAAGTTTAAACCTTGTAAACCGTCTGATAAATAATAAATCGTTTGCGAAATTTAGGAATTTAATATCTACGTTCTTTATCACAAGATTATTTTAATTTATCGACATAATATTGGTGATTTTTTAAGGTTGCTATAAGGCCATTTTCGTTGACGACGTCATCGGAATCTGAATAATTGATTACAGTGTTTTGTTTAGTGGTCATTCTACCACCTAAAGCATTTAATATTGCGTTTCCAGCACATATATCCCATTTTTTAATAGCGGTTACATGTAAGTATGCGTCAGCTTTGCCGTTAACCACTTCTAGGACTTTATACCCGGCGCCTCCGGCCGATATAATCTCCACTTCCTTTTCTTTAAATGCTTCGTTAATAGCCTCTTTTACTTTTCCAGTGTGCGACCTCGATACGATAAACTTTAATACGTTATCCTCCTGGAACTTAGTTATTAGCTACTTGTTACTACAGCTTTGATGTACACACTCGAGGTTTTATCGCATCAAACGAGTTGCTTTTACCAACCCATGCCCAGGATGTAGTTCTGAGAAATGGTTTGTGGATGACGCCTATTACGGGCGCTCCGTTTATTGCTACACATACCATTGTTGTTACATACTCGTACAACTTTTCTATAAAAGCACGGTTTTTGTGAAGGTATACACAGTACTAATACCCTTACCCGTATATTCTTGGGTAGCATCCAAAGGATCGATCCACACCCTAATATTATCTTCGTGCACCCATTCATCAATTAAACCATCAAACTCCATGGTACCCGTCGATGAATAATCGTCCCCACATTCAATACTCTCTTCGGATATAACTTGCACCGTTGGAAAATTTGCCTTTAAATTATGGAGCATAACGCAGTGCGATTTATAATCGGCTGTCGTCACACTATCGTTGGCACCTTCTTTGGTTTTGCCCTTACTTTCGATCTTCAAATTATTCCTAATTTCGACCACTTCTCGTCCACCGTTTTCTGCCGCTTGTACGGCAACTGCAAGTAGCTTGCGCAAGTTGATTCGATTGATTACTTTCTCGGTGCCATTATGCGAATATAAATAAATGAACAAGATTATCGTGCAGAAGAGCAGCACAAAGAAGCCCTTTTTGTTTACGTGCACGGTTCCACCTAAATTCATTTTGCGTTATATTTTTATCCTCATTTTATGTAATTTTTCAATCCATTGCAGATTGTTGCAGATTGTTATGGTTTAACCTCAAATATTGACGTGGAAGGTTGTCGACATAGATAACATGAAATGGGTTTGTTTCCTAGGTAGAGCTACTATCTGAAGATCGCCGAAGACTTGATTGATTCTTAAACATACAATAAATTAACTAAGGAATAATTATAAAAGTTATTGGGCCATTTATTTGATTTTAGTATAAGTACAGGCCTGTACAAGGTGTAGTCCATTCATACGAATAAGAAGTAAAGTTAAGTTGTTTTTATAATGTGTAGTAGAATAATTATTCTAAACCAAAGATAGAAAAAATGAGATTCTTAGAAAAGCAAGAACTAATAAGTTTATATATATATTTTATATCGTTCGAGAAATATACAATATTGAGTTTTTAACATAACCAAATTGCATATAAACCATAAACGGGCGAATGTGGTCCTTCGAGCGAAATGAGCTTTACTTCTCTGGATATATACAAACAACTTTCAACTGCGTTTATTAGTGTCACATTTTCGTTCCTGATGACGTCAGTTTTCAATTAAGAAAGTTTTGAGAGGTTCACTAGTATCCCGTTGGGAAAAAGGGGCAATGAGGCATCTCCCAAGGGAGTACTGAACCTCAGGCGCATATCTGCGGTAACCTCTGATTCCTATATGCCGCTTGCTGCAAGACACCGTCCGTGCGCAGTAAAGAGCTGCACCCTGCTCGAGGTGACCCTGCTTTCACCAAACACGGCGGATCCAGACTGGAAAGTCAATAAACATCCCCCAATCCACGGTGGATCAGCATATACGCCAACGATGAATGGCCTGGGTTTAAAAGGTCTAGTATGCGATCTGTGGATACCAGGCGCCCTCCAGAGTATATAGCCTTATATAGTAAGAGGCTCTGCTGGATGGACAGTCTTATTCTCAATTACTCGTGGGAATAATATGAACCCTTCAAAAACAAAATGGAGGAGGAAAATCCAAACTTAAAGCAAGGGAGGCTGGCGAAAGCAGCGCCTCAAAGCCAGAAAGTGGGGTAGAGAAACTGGTCAAAGAGATCGTCCGCCTAAATGTAGGCCAAAATAAGACAAGGTTGTGTGGCGCAGCCTTCAAAAGGTACAAGTATTTACTGAATGCAGGATACTTCAAAACCAAAGCTAGGAAACTTGCCCTCCTGAAGAAGGAAGAATTCATCGTTTCTAAGCCGGGAGGCAGCAGTACCCAAGCTCCAGTGCAAAAAAGACCAAGGTTCCAGATTATACGAAAGTCCGAGTGTTGTAAAGGAATAAACGCAAAAGACGGTCGCTCCCAATGCTCAACCAAAAAAACCGAAGGCTATGAGACAGAAAGACGTCTCATATAATTATGCCTTATAGTAGATATCAAAATGACGGTGATGTCCAGGGGATTTCCAACAGAACTCCTCACCACCGCCCAGATAGACCAAATCTGCTCAGCCATCATGAACACAGTGGAGGAAAGGTGCAATAAAACCATTACCCCTAAGTTCCTCACCTCTGTGTATAAGGCGGGCTACCTAACGATTTCATGCAAGGACAACGCCACAGTTGAATGTCTCAAGGCGGTGGTAATTAATCTACACGTTTGGGAAGGTTCAGAGCTGTGGCCTACCAAAGAGGCAAATATACCTCAAGGTAGTACCTTACTGGGATTTTTCCCCAACTCCTCTAAGATGTCGGCGGAGAGGATATTACATCGGTTCCAAGGACAGAACGATGGAGTCAACACCTCAACTTGGAGGGTAATAAAGAAGCAGGCGAGGGGTACATCAGCACTTCTAATTCTCTCAATCGACCAAAATTCAGGTCAAACAGTAAAATCCTTAGGAAATAAATTGTTCTACGGATTCAAAGAGGTGCCTATCAAAGTAAGAAAACCTCATAAACCAACATTTAAGAAAGAATCAGTAGATCCTCAACCATGGAGTGCGTCCTTAACGAACTAATTGAGCTATGCTTAAAGTTCACGTACTTCTCATTCAACAATATTGTATACGAACAAATTGAAGGAGCAGCCATTGGATCACAACTTTCTCCAGTCATTGCCAATATATTTATGGAAGATTATGAAGAAACAGCATTAGAAACCGCTATCCTTAAACCAAAATGCTGGCTACGTTATGTGGACGATACATGTGTAATTTGGTCTCATCGAGCAGAAACACTACACAACTTTCTGGATCACATCAACCAGTTAGATTCCAACATCAAATTCACCATAGAGACGGAAACTAACAAAAGCATTCCGTTCTTGGACGTACTGGTCACTCGAAAGATGGACAAGTGGATAACCTAACTTTTGAGAAGTTCTTAGTTAGATTTCGATTGCTTGTTTGAGTTTTGCGATTTATCTCACGCCCTGATGAAGCCCCTTACGAAAGTGGGCGAAACGTTCAGCTTCGGTTGCAAATATGACACGGCCCAAACCCGGAAGACATTCTAATGTTAGATAGATTCCGGCCGTGGAAGCCTTCGCTATTACATTAACAATCTCTACGGGGAGAATATTTCTTCTAAAACCTCCGTATTTTCCAAACTTCGCCACAAACTCGTCAAACTTTTGTGCAATTTAACCTTTCTTAGTCGCTGTCGTGACCACAACATCATTCCTGCATTCCTCAAAATTAAGTTCCACATTCAGACACGTTCTTCTAAAAACATCCTACACCGTGCTAGTCTAGCGTTGATACGCGAACGGATTAAGCAAACTAGGCGAGAGTTAGACACCATTTCGAAACAACTCTTTTATCTTCATCTTGAGTTGGCCAACACTCTATCCCCGGATGATTGGAAATTCTTTGACAACATTACTTACCAGCAGTCTGATACCACTCTACGACTAACCACTGAAGGTCATCTCAAAAAGTTTCAATTATTGGAATCCAAGAATCGTAAAGTTTCTTCTACTACTAACTCAGTAACGAAGGTTGTGAATTTATCTAGTTTGGTTCTCACTTCAGAACAGGAATCGGTGCTCTCTAAGGGTTTGAATTTTGCGGTTGCTCCCAAACGTATTCCTAAAGAAGACATTCTATGTGCTGTTGAGTCTTCTATAAGACATCTTCCTCGCCACATCTCAGATCCCATTCGTATTCACACTGGCAAAATCCTTAAATCATCTAAAATTCCTAAATCCAACATTTCTAAGTCGGAAGAGTCAGCTCTAAAAAGTCTTCGTAAGAACCCTGATATTATAGTTCTTCCAGCCGACAAAGGCAACGCCACTGTAGTTTTGAACCAAATTGATCATGTTACGAAAATCAATTCTATTTTGTCTGAGGAAACTTACGCTCTTCTAACCCATAACCCCACTTCGAGGATTGAACGCGAGGTTAGCCAAATCATCAAATCTTCCAATCTACCTCCTGAAACTAAACGTCGACTTACCCCATCAGATTCTAAACCACCTCGTCTATACGGACTTCCCAAAATTCACAAACAAGGTATTCCTTTTCGACCTATCGTGAGTACTATCCAATCTCCTACTTACAAGCTAGCCAAGTTCTTGTCCAACATTCTTTGCGAGTTTACAGGTAAAACCTCTTCTCACATCCTCAACTCTCAGCATTTTATCCAACGTCTAGAAACTATAAAACTTGAACCCCAAGATCTTCTCGTGAGCTTTGATGTTACTTCACTGTTTACTAAAGTTCCTATTAAGGATTCGCTTATTATCATCAAACAGATTCTGTCTCAACATGGCAAGGATTTGAGTTTGGTTCCTCTTATTGAAAAGTGTCTATCCTCTACTTACTTCCAATTTGATAATAAGTTTTACGAACAAGTTTCTGGTGCTGCTATGGGTTCTCCTCTATCACCTGTTGTAGCTAACATTTTTATGGAATCCTTTGAAACGGTTGCTTTGGAATCATCAATATTAAAACCTAAAGTGTGGTTTAGATATGTTGACGACACGTTTATTGTTTGGTCTCATGGTCATCTTGAATTGTCTAAGTTTCTTGATCATCTTAACAATCAACACTTAGATATCAAATTTACTATGGAAATCGAAAGTAACGGTTCTCTTCCATTTCTTGACGTTCTTGTGACTCGGAAGCCCGACGGACTTCTAGGCCATTCTGTTTATCGCAAACCCACCCATACGGACAGATACCTTCATGCTTCGTCTCATCATCATCCTGCACAGAAACGTTCTGTTATTGAATCTTTGGTCCATCGTGCCTTTTCTATTTGTCAACCTGAGAATCTAGACTCAGAACTCCGTCATCTTACTAGAACCTTAGTGAACAATGGTTATGTAAAGCGAGATATCCATAGAGTTATTAATCGTCGTTTACATCCACGTACTCGATTACCTAAGGACATTTCTACTCCCGAATCCAACCCGAAATTGGCCTTTTTACCCTAAATTCACAAGGTTACAGATCAAATAGGGAAACTCCTTCGTAAGAATGGTATTAAACCCATATTCAACTCGACAAGCAAAATCTCTCAAATTCTTCCTTCTCCCAAAGACAAATTTCCTACACTTTCATCTCAAGGTGTATACCAAATTCCCTGTTCTTGTGGTTTAGTCTACATTGGTGAAACCGGTCGTTCCGTCATTACTCGCATTTCAGAACATGATCGTTGTATAAGGAAAAGGTATACTTCCAAGTCTGCGGTCGCTGAACATCATTTTACTACAGGTCACAAGATAGATTTTGATAATGTTTCGTTGATTGCCAAATCTCCATTCTTTTTCAACAGGAAATTCCGAGAAAGCATAGAAATCATCAAACACCCCAATAACTTCAATCGCGATCATGGTTTCGAAATATCCCCTCTTTGGTTCCCGGTTATTAGTCATTTATCAAAAACACGCCCCCTAGCAACCGTAACCCAATCAGGGTCGAGCTTAATCACCCGTGACGATCCTTTTCCTTTAAATACGGAGATTATTTCTTCTTAAGTCACTTGTAAGGAGTTTAGAATCTGGCTTGGTTCACAAGTTGATTACCTAACTCGGTAGTGGTTCTTTGTTAGATTTTCGTTTGCTTTTTCAGGTTATCGTTTTCTTTCTTACCTTTTCATAGTTTAGGTTATGGCTTGTTTTACAAGTGGATAACCTAACTTTTGAGAAG
The DNA here is from genome assembly GCA_035610365.1 of Aquatica leii. NCBI lineage: Eukaryota > Metazoa > Arthropoda > Insecta > Coleoptera > Lampyridae > Aquatica > Aquatica leii. Next base: position 17,490,023 of record CM069438.1, read on the forward strand.
TTCTTAGTTAGATTTCGATTGCTTGTTTGAGTTTTGCGATTTATCTCACGCCCTGATGAAGCCCCTTACGAAAGTGGGCGAAACGTTGGCAGCTTCGGTTGCAAATATGACACGGCCCAAACCCGGAAGACATTCTAATGTTAGTATCATATTGGGGCATCAAGTATACAGAAAACCGACACATACTGACAGATACTTCAACGCCGACGAATCACATCATCATCCAACTCAGAAGTTTTCAGTTCTAAAAACTTTAGTACATAGAGCCAAGACAATCAGTGAACCGAACATGTTAAAGACCCCATTACAACTTCCTTTCTTCCTTACATAAAAGGCTGCACGGATAAAATAGCCAAGATACCTAGAGGGAAAAATATCAAAGTGACCTTCACTCCAACAAATAAAATAACCGCCAATTTCTCAAAATCGAAAGAAACAAAAGCACCACTCGAAGAACCAGGAGTCTACCACATCCCTTATTGTTCGTGTGGACTGGCTTATATAGGACAAACGGGGCGCAACATAGCTACCAGATTAAAGGAACATAAGGCGGATACAAAGAAACATAACACAAGATCTGTTGTTGCGAACTTGCCACTATCAGTAGCGTAACAATAAAGTTTTAATCAAATAAGTTTACAATCTAAACATACCCCCGGCCTTGAAAGCACAACTTTCAAAGAAACGACAATAATTTGAGGGGTCTCTAAAATCTTAAATTCTATTAGCAAACATAAACAAAAAATAAAATATTCCAAAAGCTATTTTCACGACACTTTCACGCAGTTTCGCTGGTCTCTACAGGAAGAGGGCAAACTTTAGCGAATGAACGTCGCACTACACCATTTGCAGTTTTTATGGTAGCAACTCGGTTTACGCCATCGCTGCCTGGATGCAGCTCTACAACTCTGCCAATTTTCCAATACATGGGGGGGTGGTTATCTTCTTTAATAAGGACCATTATGTCCCTTTGAAGATCGGAAATGTTTGATCGCCATTTTGGGCGCTGCTGCAACCCGACGAGATACTCGTGACTCCATCTTCTCCATACATGTTGATGAAGTTTCTGCAGCATTTGAAATAAAGATAAACGATGCTGAGGAATGCTCGTAACGTCTGGATCCGGGAGCGCTATCAACGGTCAACCAATCAAAAAATGTGCAGGCGTGAGGGCTTGAAGGTCATTAGGATCGGACGTCAGAGGACACAAGGGACGAGAGTTCAGGGTTGCTTCGATTTGAACAAGCACAGTACAAAACTCCTCATAAGTCAAAATAGAATTTCCTAATATTCGTTTGATGTGTTTTTTCACCGACTTTATGCCAGCCTCCCATAAACCTCCAAAATGAGGGCTATGGGGAGGAATAAAATGCCATTCGCTGCCCATGGCAGCAACGGCTTCGACAATAGAAGTCTGTTGCTTCCTAAAAAATTCAGCTAATTCTTGCAGTTCCGAATTAGCTCCTACGAAATTAGTACCGTTATCGGAAAAAACACGGAATGGTTTGCCTCTACGGGCAACAAAACGTCGAAATGTCATAACAAATAGTTCGGTGGTTAGGCCAGTCACCAGTTCCAGGTGAACTGCTTTAGTCGAAAAACAAATAAATAAGCAGACATAAGCCTTCATAGACTTACACCCGCGACCCTTGCGGTCTTTAATCATTATGGGGCCTCCATAATCAATGCCAGTAATGTGGAAAGGCGGAGAAGGTTGCACTCGTGAAGCAGGAAGATTGCCCATAATCGGGGCTGTTGTTTTTGGCGAAAACCGAAAGCATTTTACACATTTATGCACAATTTGTCTAACAAGATGCCTAGCTGATAAGATCCAAAATTGATCTCGAAGCGTAGCCAATATTAATTGAGGGCCTGCGTGGAGCAGTCTAAGATGTTCCCGTGTTACTATCAATTTGACTAACAAGTGTTTTCCCGACAAAAGGAATGGATGTTTTTTGTCGAACGAAAATGGAGCATTTCGGAGTCTACCTCCGACACGAATGATGCCCATGTCATCAAGGAATGGAGCAAAACCCACTAATGGCGAGGAACTTTTCAGTTGTTCAGAGTGCTGAAGCGATTTAAGCTGATCAGAAAAGGAATCAGCTTGGGACATTTTGATCAGGCACAGTAAAGCTGATCGGATTTCTTGAACAGTAATAGGCCCGCAAAACCGATTGTTTGGCGAGCTTGAAGAATTTTTGTAGAAACGAAGACTATAAGCGACGACTCTTTCTAAACGAGTCATACTAGAGAAATTCTCTATGGGAAAATCATTTGGACGATGCGAAATTAAAGTTTGAACTTCCGTTTTCAGATCTGGAAGTTCGGAACTAACATGAGCAGAACTAGGCCACGAAGATTTGTCATCCACTAACCAAGATGGACCATTCCACCAAAGAGTAAGCCCTTTTAAATTTTGAGGAGGTATGCCTCTGGACAGCATATCGGCTGGATTCGATTTAGTAGAAACATGTCGCCAAACGGAATCCGAAGTGAGTTGCTGGATGTCAGCAACCCTATTGCACACAAATGGTTTGAGAAGAGTAGGGCGTGTTTTTAACCAGCCCAAGATTATGGTAGAGTCCGACCATAAGTTACAAGAAGATATAGTTAATCCCATGGTTTTCAAAACATGGGCTAAAAGTTTAGCAAGTAGCAAAGCTCCGCAAAGCTCAAGCCTAGGGATTGTAGTGGGCTTAAGAGGTGCTACCTTTGACTTAGCACATAAAAGATGAGAATAAACCCGGTTGTCCTCGTCAACAGAACGAAGGTACAAACACGCACCATATGCGCTTGTGGAAGCGTCACAAAATCCATGTACTTGGATATCTATGGGATTGTTGCACAGAGCATGCCGAGGAATTTGTAAATCCCGCAAACTGACGAGTTCAAAAGCATATGAACGCCATTTTGAACATACATTGTTGGGAACAGGGTCGTCCCAGGACAGCTTTTCCATCCAGAGCTGTTGGAGCATTATTTTTGCAGAAATCGTGCAAGGTGAAAGCACCCCTAGAGGATCAAAAATCCGAGATATTTCAGAAAGCATTGACCGCTTTGTGACCTTGCCTATCAAAGGCTTTGAAATAGAAAACATATAATTGTCGTTTTGGAAAGACCAAATAAGACCTAGAGTACTAGTGTGTCCATGATCACCGATTTCAAGAACATTGGGATGAATTTCTGTATCTGAAAAGCCAGAAAGAACACGCGGGTCGTTGCAGAACCATTTACGAAGTTTGAAACACCCTGAACTAAATGTAGTTGAGAGGTCGGAACATAATTTGCGAGCTTGTTCTAAATTGTTGGCGCCTGTCAACAGGTCATCAACATAAAAATCATTTTTGATGATTTCCGAGACTTCAGGCATAGTAGTCTCACATTCGATACCGAGCTGGTAAAGACAACGAATGGCAAGAAACGAAGCAGATGCCGTTCCATAAGTGACAGTGTTTAGATCAAACGATAGAATGGGTTTTGTGGGAGCCGATCTCCACAAAATACGCTGAAGGGATCTTTGGCTAGGGTTGAGCAGAACCTGCCTATACATCTTCTCGATATCTGCCGATTAGGCGTAAGAATGTTTGCGAAAGCGAACCAAAATGGTAAACAGATCTTGCTGCATGGTAGGGCCGACCATTTGAATGCTATTAAGCGAATGCCCTGTTGTGGTTGCTGATGAACCATTGAAAACGACACGTATCCTGGTCGTCACACTTTTCTCCTTGAGCACACCGTGGTGAGGAAGATAAACTGATGTTTCATTGCAAGTGGGGTTCACAACTGACATGTGCTCCAGTTCCTGATATTCTTGCATAAAATCAGAATAAAGTTTATATAGTTCTGGGTTGATTCGAAAGCGCCGTTCCTGAGACAGCAATCTACCTTGAGCATTATCGAACGAGTTGCCTAGCAACTCTATTGGCTGTTTGAATGGAATTGAAACAACGAATCTACCGTCATTGTCTCTTCTGAGATTTTTAACAAAATGAGCTTCGCAGGCATTTTCCTCCTGCGATAACACCTTTTCGCTTGGATAACTTTCCAACTCCCAGAACCGCGAAAGCTGATTTGAAAGATCGTCCAAAGTGCTAAGATGACAAGACGAATTAGTAACAGTAGCTGAGTTTATCGGTCCAGCTAAAACCCAACCGAAACGAGTATTTTGAACAATAGGAAGATTAGGACCTAATTGTATTTGACCAATACACAACAATTGGAAAAAAATTGGAAAACCTATCAAAAGATCAATGTCGCCTGGAGTGTCGTACGAACTGTCAGATAATCTGATGTTATCTGGTATCTTGAAATTGTTTCGGTTTACGTGGAAGCTTGGAGTTGTTCCAGTGATCTCGTCAAAAACGAGACACGTGAGATCCAATTTGAAACGAGAGTGATGAGCCCGAATACTCACATCACACTTTAAACGAATGTGGGAAGCCAGTTTACTTAACCCCGAAACGATAATATTTGCATCAGATGTGCGCAGTTTTAATTTATTGCATAAGCTCGAACGAATAAAATTCGATTGAGAACCTGAATCAAGTAACATTCGAATACAGTGAGAGTTTCCTTCAGAATCTAGAATCTGAGCGGAATCCGTAGGTAAAAGAACTTGTTTGAAGTAAAAGCCGAAACTATTTGGGTTGGTTCAACAGAGAGATCTGCGCTTGACAAATGTTCTGACTGCATCAACGGCATATGTTTCTTGTAACAATGTGGCTCGAAGCACCAATGTTAATTGTAGTGGACTGTAGTTCTTTATTTTGTTAAGTACATAGAACGATATGAATAAAACACAAAGTAATAAGAACGAATAAAATTTATCGAAAGAACATTCGTTTCATCATGTGGCTACATGATGACTGATTTTACAAAGAGGGATGTTGGTTGAAATCCCTGCCACTATTAGCGTAACAATAAAGTTTTAATCAAATAAGTTTACAATCTAAACAATGAAAAAACATGTTCCGGAAGACTAATGAATAGAAACCGTCACGAACCACTGACCCAAACGGCGTAATGTAATGGCTTGTCAGGATCTTATACCTTCAGTTTCAGTTTCTCTGATGAAGACAGCGACATGACTGTCGAAACGTCAAAGTTTGTAAGTTTTATGAATTTCGTGAAGTGTAAATATGTTAAAAATCATGACCCCGAAAGCCTTAACCATAATATACAAAATAACAAAAAAAATTGATAATGAAAATTAAATAGCTTCTTTTTACAAACAAAGAAAAATCTATATAAAATCATAATTTTTTTTATACAAAATTACAGATGCTAAGTGAAGTTATTGAAATTGCAAAACAAAGAAAACACTACAAACGAAAATTGCATGTTAAGCGTCGTTTTAAATTGTCCGCTCTTTTATTTTCATAATGTTTAACGTAAGAATAAACAGGTAATTATTGCAATCAAATTTACGATGTTTAATGTTCTGTCTAAAGTTAAACATAAATGGAATTATAAACATCGAATTTAAATTCCATATCAAGCAATCTTTTAAGACATGCGTAATATTTTTATAACGCTGGGATTTTAATGCAAAGTGTTTACAAATTACAGTTAATTTTTTCTTACTTTATGTTAACTATAACGGTATACAGTTACTTACATTATAAATAACACAGGACACAAACAAAACCCTTCTTAAAATGGGTCATGCGTAAAACAGCGCAATTCGTATTTTTCAGTCATCCCGCTAGATGACGATGCTTACGTAATTTCTCGCGTTATTAATTGGATTTAACTTTAAACTGGATCATCTGAGAATGTCTCCAAGATCCAGCGGCAATCAAATAATTCTAAAGCACAAGTCGATACTCTACTGTTAATTAAGAATGATAATCAGCCTACGTTTTAGTGGAATTTAGGAATCATGATAAACTTACAAGATTCCGACGAAGTTTCTGTAGGGTATCGTTTTTTAAATAAATTGCCAGGAACACTAAATTAATTTAGTCTTCTAACTGTATATACATATACATACAAATCTCATATAAAACAATAAACGGAAGTGCGTGCGGGTTTACCAGAAGACCGCCAAACCAAGATACGCCAAACAACGAATCTTTGCAACAAATATAATCTAACCTCCCACCAACGTGTTTAAACTTGGGGTCTAGTCTTACAATAATACAAACTAGTAAAATAAAAAGTAACTAACTCGTGGCGCGAAATTCAAAACAATATCCTACATTTCTCTCGTGGCTTCCATATCAACTACAAACGGTGCGATTCGCCGATCGTTTTCAACAATTTGCCCTCTACCTTTAGGTATTAGTGCTAGTGCCAACGAGCTGAAGATTAAGTTTATATTAGACATAAGTTTTGTATTAATATATTTTTCATTTCTTATATTATTGTTGTTACATTTTGTTGAAAGCCTTGCCTTTCAAGGCCGGGGGCATGCTAAGTCCTCTGTTAAGCCAATTATTAGATTTTAGTTTAAGTAAGGGCTTGTTTTTAATGTGTGGTGGGGTAAACCAAAAATAGAAAAAACCACGTTCTTAGAAGAACGAGAACATATAATTAAGTTTATATATATATATATTTCACATCCCATGCAGCACACTGACGACATTGACGCGTCTTAATGACGTCTCGTACGTCATTTTGACGTAAATAAAACGTAATGTGCTTTCTGGGATCCTTCGAGAAATACAGAATACTGAGTTTTTAACATTATGAAACTGCCTATGATTACTTAACCTCGCCATAAACGTTCGAACAGGTCGATTACAGTAACTGAATCTGCAGAATGAACTCCAAAAACAACTTTACTGCCTTTACACTAACCCATAGCAAAGTCCGTAACCAGCAATTAAAACTATCTTTCGAAGAGATTACATTACACCTATGACTAACATTGCTTATTAACAAACATCGCATCAAGTTGGGATAGATAATTGTTGACTACAAAACATGCTAAAAATTTACTAAATAAAATCTTTTGTAAATAAGTGCCGAGTATAACTATAAGCTGTGAATCTTGATGTGTCTATTTAAGTACCCGCGCTCTCGAGTAGAAAATCCACAAGTTTCACAAACAAACGGTTTTACCAAGCTGTGAATCGCCATATGCCTCCTTAAATTATTACGATGTCGAGTACAGAACCCACAAGTTTCACAAACAAACGGTTTTACCGAACTGTGATTCATCATATGTCTCTTTAAATGAGCCCGATTTGCAGTCGAGTATCCACAAGTTTCACAAACGTAAGGTTTTACCAAGCTGTGAACGGTCATGTGTTTTCTTAAACTGCTCTGATATTGGGTTGAGAACCCACAAGTTTCACAAACAAATGGTTTTACCGTGCTGTGAGTCACCATGTGCTTCTTTAAATAATCCCGATGTCGAGTAGAAAACCCACAAGTTTCACAAACAAACGGTTTTACCAAGCTGTGAGTCTTCATATGTCTCCTTAAAGTACTCCGGTGTCGAGTAGAAAACCCACATGGGATACTTTTATGTTCGCTTTGAAAATTGTATTGATCACATTTGTACACCTTTACGGATTTGTGCAACAACATGTGACTATTTAACGAGCTCCTAGTGTGGGTTGTATAATTGCACAAATCACACTTAAACTGTTTGATATTTTGATGAATTACGATGTGATAGATCAATTTATCTTTTTCATTTGTGCTATAATCGCAATCGTGACAATAATATAATTTCTTAGTGGGGTGTTTTAAATAATGAAGTTGAAGAGAACGTTTTCGTTCTGATTTATAATTACACTCGGTGCATTTATACGGCTTCTCCCCTGCGTGTCTTCGCAAATGCATTTTAAATGATAACTTATTCGTGCAAGTATAATCGCAAAAGTTGCACTGAAAGAGCCGACTACACTCCTTCTTTAGGTGTCGAATCAAATTCGTTTTCTTGTTAGTGTTAAAGTCGCAGTTGTGGCAATAATACAATTCTGTTTCTGGTTTTTCAATGCATGCAGGCACATCTGTACTGATTTCCACGCAGTCGTTTTTAACAAATTGTAAATCTGAACATTCAACTTTAATGTTGTCAACAAACAATTCTTCTTTGATCGTCTCTTGTTTAACATAGGTTGAGACATCGTTCAAAGGCACTAAGTGCCTAAAAGTAGTTTCGGTTTGCATGACCAGTTGCTTGAATCTGTATACTTCCTGAATTGAGATCATACATTGGTTACAGGCCATCGGATTTGGTGTAATGTTTAAATCCTAAAAGGAAGTTTAACGTAGAGGATAGAATCCAGTTGGTTTTACTTACTACTTGTGGCAGAAAGTCCAACAATTTGGATTGTAGCTTTAACTCATCGTCGTTGTTAAGAAAGTAATACTGCTCGGTTTCCACTATTTGTTGCAGACAAGTTCGACAACTGTTTGTTGTATTTTCACCCATATTTTTGTGTACCCAAAATACGTGATAATAGCAAAAATGATCTTCTTTGAACGTTTTATTATTTTTGTTATCTTCTAGTCAAGCTTCTAGTCAATGGTAGCCATGTTCATAGATAAATACGATAAATATGGCCATGTTTTTCCAGTAGTTGGTCAGATCCGTACTTTCAAATTTTAACTTAATATTTATATTAGTGTACTTCAGCCAACCAGATCGCGTTTTTATTACATTAATTTTACGTTATTAGATTAACGTGTTCCACAGCGACGAGTATTTTTTGTAATTAATTTGAGTATGTGAACCTCAACATCAGCATAAAAAAAATTTTATATGTAAGTTTTTAGTTTGATTTAGTAATTTGTTAAAACTTAATTAAAATATTACGTTTGTAATATTTTTTTGATTATATGGGATTACATAAATCAAATAAAGTTCACGTAATTTGTAAAGTACTTGTAAAATGATATGCGCAGTACACGAAATTCACACAAAAAATCCAATGAGGAGTATTCTGAGCTAATAATCGTTGCAGGGCTGTTATTGCTTTTATTGTAGAATTTGTGTTTGGTTAAGTTTTGAAATTTTGATTAATGTGTTATGTTAAAAATATTTTCGTGTGATTTTTGTACTGTATGAATTCTGTCTCGGAAGACCTTTTTACATACAAAACGTCACTTAGTTCCTGCGAGACGCGCTGGTGGCGAGTCGACGAGCGGCGCTACTTGTGCTAGTGGATATTATACCGGAAGTTGGCAACAAAACCAGAAGACAGAGATTCCAAAACGGGACTTCCGAGCGGCCAGATCGACAAGTGGCATGAATAACAACGCACGGATATTAATCTTGTTTTATATTAGTTTTTTTTACACCATCGTTAAGTTAAGTTAAGACTGTGTCATTGTTGTAACCGAAGTTGCCAACGTTTCGCTCACTTTCGTTAGAGGCTTCATCATGGCGAAAGAGAAATCGAACAACTCAAACAAGCAACCAAAGTCTAACTAAGAACTTCTCAAAAGTTAGGTAATCAACCTGCGAACCAAACCAGATTCTAAACTCTATAAAAGTGACCTAAGAAGAAATAGTCTCCGTATATATAGAAAAAGTATAGTCACAGCTGGTTAAGCTCGACTCTGATTGGGTTACGGTTGAAAGGAGGCGTGTTTTCGATAAAGGAGTAATAACCGGGAACCAAAAAGGGGATAACTCGAAACCATGATTGCGATTGAAGTTTGATGATTTTTATGCTCTCTCGGAATTTCCTATTGAAAAAGAATGGAGAATTGGCAATCACCGAAACGTTATCAAAATCTATCCTGTGACCTATAGTAAAATGATGTTCAGCAACCGCTGACTTAGAAATATGCCTTTTCCTTATACAACGATCATGTTCTGAAATCCGAGTAATGACGGAACTACTGGTTTCACCAATGTAGACTAAACCACATGAATAAGGAATTTGGTATACACCTTGAGATGAAAGTGTAGGAAATTTGTCTTTGGGAAAAGGAAGAATCTGAGTGATTTTGCCTGTCGAGTTGAATATGGGTTTAACACCATTCTTACGAAGAAGTTTCCCTATTTGATCTGTAACCTTGTGAATGTAGGGTAAAAAGGTCAATTTTGGATTGGATTCGGAGGTAGAAATGTCCTTAGGTAATCGAGTACGAGGATATAGAAGACGATTAATAACTGTATCAAAATCTTGCTTCATATAACCATTGTTTACTAAACTTCTTCTTCACGATACACTCTTCTTTATATACGGAGACTATTTCTTCTTAACTCACTTCTATGGAGTTTAGAATCTGGCTTGGTTTACAAGTTGACTACCTAACTTTTAAGAAGTTCTTAGTTAGACTTCGGTTGTCTGTTTGAGTTCTTCAATTTCTCTTTTGTTCTGATGAAGCCCTTTACAAAAGTGGGCGAAACGTTGGCAACTTTAGTGACAACAATGACACCGTCCAAACCCGAAAGACGTTCTTATCTAAAAAATATATTTGTGATAACGCTATATGTACGTAATAATTTACTTTTCAGCAAATTTTAAGATATCTATAGAAGGTGTCGTTAGTTAACCGCTATTTCCTGTTTAAATTTTTTCTTACCTACGTTGTCGCAAGTCGTTTGCACGCACGACTGTACGTACAGATTATTGTTGTCACTATTAAGTATAAAACTTTTTTTGTGTAAAATATTATTAAACAGTGCGCTGTTTCGCTTAATCACGAGATATTAGATATTTGTGTTATGTTTACCAATGTAAATTTGCTCCTCTGGAATGTAAAAGTTTATTTTATGTAGAACGCCTGACGCCGACTGAAGGAGGTTTGCATCAACGATTAGTGCCTGTGATATTTACCTAGGTACTCCTAATTGATAGCATCTATATACATCTACATCACTTCTTTTTTTATAACATCCCTTTCTTTAATAAAATAAATATATTCGTTGTTATAACCTGTGTTTTGTCATTTGTTCTCTTTTAATGTTGGAGAGATTACTAGTTTTCCACTGTTTTGGCGTCTTAATTAAGTTACTTTGATAACAGCACAACGGCACCTGCGATCCACTCGACGAATTATACTGAGTTAGTCGCCTACATTTAAGTTACGGGTAAATTTTCGTAACAAAATTTGGTCCAGAGAAGATAGGCGATGTAAAGCCAGCAGTAACACAATTACGTCGTCGACTTAAACCAAGCGCTCTCTGCGAACGACAAACTGGACAGTAGCGGCACTTTAGGTCACATATGAGGTCAATAAAAATAAAGTCAAAGAAGAAGTAACGTTTTGGCAACACTACGATGACCAGAAGTAGAATGGACGTTGGTCGTTCCAAACTACTAGCTTCCACAGCTCCTTATCGTTAGAAGAAACTTCTACTGGTTTGCAAAAAAAACCGTAGATCACTAACCAACGAAAATACTTTGTCCACTAATTGGTTAAACCATGGGTTTTTAGTAGGGCCAATAATCCTCGAAAACCAAAAAGAGAAGGAACCAAGCACGAGTATTAGAAGTAGACACAGAAGAAGAAACATTGAGAGAACATGCAACCGGATTAGGCAACGACTGACGATCATGGTGTTCACTTGCGTTAATCGAAGATGCTCCAAAAAAAGTAGCTTACTAATTTAATTTTGTTTATTGTTATTAGGATTAGATTGACGAACCGTCACCAATGTTTTTTTGTTTATTATTGTTATTATTATATATACAAACTATTCCTAATTTATTTTTGTTTATTATTAAGACTGTATTAACAAACCGTTGCTTAATTTATTTTGTATTAACGAACCGTTACTTATTTATTTTGTACATTATTTGGAATTGTAAATATTACCCGGTTAAAGTCGCTTCTCTCGTCAGAGCGCATGTTATTCCCGCTTTCTTTTCTCCTTTTTCGAACCGTCCGTTATAAAACCGATCCCGCAACGGCAAAACGCCAGTTCCAGTTAGAACTCAATCTGAAAAGCAGTCCGAGTCCCTATATCAGCTGAACTAAAAATGCAAACCGTTTTAAGTATATTAACCGAACCTCCGCCGTCTAACCTTTCCTAATCATTCTTATCGGGCGTTGCATTCGTAGTATCGGGCTTTGGCCTGCGCAATAGGCCTTCAACGCCAGGTTCAAGTAACGTGTTAAGAGATTTTCGCACGGCTACTTCTTTCACTCTATGACGCTTACTCCGGGTCGAACTGCTTAGCTGTAATAGAAAGCTATTAAACGGTACGGTTCTCGGGCGCCAGATTTGTTCGAGGAGTTTACTCTCTTGTTCGACGGTATTATCCAGGTAACTGCAGTTAAGACACGGTTGTCCAGGGCTTCAAACGGACCTAAAAGCAGAGCGAAGCGACGGAAATAAAAGATACGATAAGTAAATAAAAACATCTTTATTTATTCTCAAAATAAATGATTGATGGGCGGTATAGTCGACGAGAGCGAAAGCGGCGACCACAACCAAGCAAGCGTAAGGTGATCTATAAACCAATGACTGATTAGCGTGCGTTCGACAAGCGGTGACGTCGGTGACCAAGCAAGCAAGCATGCAATACGGTATCAACCTCCGTTGGATCGGTAGACAGGGTTACTCGGGTTCGAAGCTTAGGTGGAGGAGAAGGGATTTGGGCACGTTACTGGAAGACGTATCCGCAGGCCAAAGCCAAACACTACGAATACGACGCTTGGTAAAGAATAGAGGACGACGTATCCGCAGACCAAAGCCAAACACTACGAATACGACGCCCGGTAAAGGATAGAGTAGGAAAGGGCAGACGGGGAGGGGAGCGGTATCTCTCCGGAGGTTCGGTTAATATAAGCAAAGCGGTATACCTTATAGTTCAGCTGGTGCACTGGAATCCCGGAATCCTCTTCGGCTGAAGCTCTAGCTGGAACTCGCGTTCCTGCGTCGGGATCGGGAGAGGGAGAACAACTTTAAGCGGGGATATGCGCTCTGACGGGTGAAGCGGCTTTAAGCGGGGATAGCGCCAGATCGATTGCGCGTTCGACACCCGATAGAAATTCCCTTCATACATTTATTTACCAACGGATAAACATAATAATCTTAATTAAAATAAATACATAACGGTTATTTAATACAAATAAATCAAAACACTCATAAAAAATAAATTAAATACGGTTCTATACCACAAACTAACTGAAATTTGTAACGATTTGTTACAACTCCATTCCTTACCGGGTGTCGTATTCGTAGTGTCGGGCCTTGGCCTGCGTAATACGCCGTCAATACTGGGTTCACGTGGCGTGTTAAAAGATTTTCGCACTTATCTTCGATTAGCTCGCCGAAACTACCGTTCAGTTTTAAAGAGTAAAATAAAATTGTTTTATGTACCACTGACTTTTATTTTTGTCGCCAGACTCCGCTTAGAGGACCGCTCGAAGCCCTAGACAACCGTGTCTTTACTGCAGTTACCCGGACCACACCGGACAGTAGAGTAAACTACTTGAACAAATCTGGCGCCCGAGAATCGTACCGTGCCTTAGTTTTCTATTTCAGATAAGTCTTGCGTCCGGAGTAAGCATCACACTGTATTTCATACGTTACTAATTCTGCAAACTTAGAAATCGGTATTAACGCAAGTCTTGACTGATAAAAACGAATGAGATTACGAGGCACGATCTTAAGCTGCATTTGATTAGAAACCGGTTCCAACATTTGTAAAAAGAGGTACCGCATGGTGGTAACGTACATCCCGATGGATTCGTTAGCTCCCATCGTACTGTTACGTGCTCTAAATTTAAATTGTGCTGCTCTGTATATTCGTGGTTGACTTAAAGTTAGTCTGCCATTTCTCGACGCTATCCATCTATTTGTTATTGATCCTAATTTTAATCATAAGTTATTCTTCTAAAGTAATTAAAGTACAATTGAAGTTAACGATTTGGTTTCTTCCTTCGATTCCTCTAGCTTTACGAACCTTAAAAATTTAATACAAGCTTTGAGCCTCCTGTGCTGATTTAACAAGAACTGTATCTGCGAGACGAGATCTGGTGCCCATTAAAATAAACTTATCACTTGAATCTCCCTTCTCTCCGATATGTATTGTTTCATTCCTACAGCGAGCTGGGCGTGCAGAGTTCGTAAATAACTAGAAACTTGTAACAGTACGCTTATGAAATGTCTCCATTAAGCGATCGTCATATCAGCAACATCCTTCCAAGAACGCAAAAAACTTCGGTTCATTCTAAAACTAAAAAGAGCTTTGCGAGACAGTTCATTAAAAGTTGATGCTGTGAAACACCACGAGACAAACACAATTCGTCATTTCGAAAAAGAAATTCCATACGTACAGAAGGATCTTAACCAGAAAAATCACGTTCCAATGCGCATGTCCGATTTCTGAATTCGAGTGGTTCTTCATCTGAAGAATACATAGCTAATACAATAAAACGTAAAACAGCAGACTAATCAAAGTAGTAAATTATAACAGAAATCCGCAAACACGTGTCTGACTAGAAACCCAATAGCTTAAACCAAAAATGAGTCGATAACCAAAAAAATTCAAGCCAACGTTCTACTAAAAGAAAGTCAAAAAATTATAAGCAAGCACACTACAAAGCCAGGTTCTGCAACAAGACAAAAGAAGCAAATCTTCGAGTAAGTTGAACTCACTAAAGACAATCATGAAGTAAAAGAAAAAATTATAACCGCAAACACAAAATTAAGCCCCACGTTGGGAGCCAATTTTAGTAACGAGAATTTACGGGTAACATAAATGCAGGCGACTAGCTCAGTATAATTCGGCGAGTAGGCCGCAGGTCTCTATGTGCTGATCATAAAGTAACTTTAAAAAAATAACGTTAAAACGGTGAGAAGTTAATAATGGAAGATACCATTTAAATCTATCCAAAACTGAAAAGAACAAATGACAAAACGCAGAGTATAACAACGAATATATTTATTTTATCAAAGAAACAGAGGTTAGAAAAAAAAGATGTAGAATTGCATAGATGCTACCAATTACAGACAGTAATCGTTGATACAAGCCCCGTTCGGTTGGGCAACACGTCGTACGCAAAATAAAACACCGTTTAATAACATATATTACACAAAAAAGTTTTATACTTAATTGTGACAAGAAACATTACATATAGATACAGTTGTGCGTGCACGAAGTGACTATGTAGATAAGAGGAAAATACAATTCTCACAATTTGTTCTTCCAGTGTATGCGGTTAGCTAACGGCACCTTCCCCACAATATCCTAAAACTTTATCAAAACTAAAATTACACGTACATATAGCGTTGTCACAAATGAAATTCCTTAGGTTCATACAATCTACGAGAAAAAAAACAGGTGCACCAAGTTTTCCCCAAACTAATACTGATATTTCGGTAAACGGCTAATTCATTTATAATTGTAACAATTAACCAATGGTTTCAATGTCCCCAATTAACGTAGGTTCAACACGATTTTCAATACTTACATAGGAGTTTTTCCAAGATAAACAAACAGACGTCAATATAACATTAATAAGACGTGTAGGTAGCCGAAGTTGTTAATGACAAAACAGGAAATCAAATTGCGCCGTAAAATGACAATGCATTCTTACCCCGATGAGTTCCTTAACACAAACGCATCCTAAACCGTCATTTAAAACAAAATCGACGTGGATGATTTAAGATAAATATTTAATAATGGAGAAACCCACGGGCTTTTATGCGTCTGATTTCCGTTCTGCACGAAATAAAAACAACCGACTAAAAATGTAACCACATATGTCCCGAGGACAAATGACGTTTTGTATGTAAAAAGTACTTCCGAGACAAAATTCATACAGTACGAAAATCACACTGAAATATTTTTAACATAAAGTGTATTTTTCAAGACATCTCTGCAAGTAAAGTATGTGCTATGTATATACGTCACTGTTTTATGTTGTAATATAATAATGAGTGTTTAGCTACCTGATTGTCTTTAGAAAGTCGCGCAGAAAAACTCCGTCCATCGGCCCTTAACAAATTACGCAAACTACAAGAAAAATACTGAAATTACAAAACGATAGTAACACAAAATGGCGTAGAGTTTTTGCAACTGTATAAGAAAACTGTAATTTGGCCAATAGCGACGTTACTCTTAATAAATAACAGTAACGTTTATTTAACGTCATTGGTCACTTATGTTTGCTTAAGGATTCGCTAAACGTATGTGCAGTCAAGTAGTTAACTTGTTGTGAGTTCCTGGTATAGATTCTTCGTCCACACCTTGGCAACCAGCTAGTAAGCTGACGTTACCCTACATCATATTCTCGTCCTGTTCTTGTTACTTCTAGTAACATAAACTTTATGATGTGCTAATAACGTACAGTTGCCGTCAAATCTGTGTCGTCTGCATCTACTAGCAAAAACATGACGATAACTTAAAAAAATGTCTGCGTGTTTAGGCGTTGCTAAACACAAAAAAAATCAACACCGCGGTAATTGTAAGTTCCAGATCCCTTCAACAGATTGGTTGCAGATCGCCATAGATCACCTGTCAAGTTGGTAAGCTGACTAGACAATTACCATAAAAAGGAGTATTAAAAATGATTGCGAAGGTTCCCCCGTAGCAAACAGCTAGTGATTTACATTCTTTAAACGCGTTCTCGCCCACCGGGCCGAGTAACGTTATCCACACAAGCGGTATGAAATTTCTGTGTAATAACCATAATACAATATAAATACCTTTAAGTACAGGTGTCAAAAAAGATAGTATACTCGAGCTCACGACAAAATTTATAACAATTCCTTTCAATTACAACACAAAAATTATTAACATCGAGCAGGCTTCACAGAGATTTATACGTTCTGCATCGAGAGATATGTCCCCTAAGATTTACATAAGATGGATGTTTATGGAAACAAATCTTACCTTTACCCAGCAATTTCTGTAAGATTCCGAAATGCACAAAATCAAACGTAAAAATAGCGTTCGGCTACACTCGTATCTATAGCCTGTGCTGCTCCTTACGGTAGAAAAACATTACGCGATTGTGATTGGAAAGTTGCCTACTCGTAAGTTCGAAATATACCAAAATGCATTTTAAATCGTTACAACACAAAAACAATTAGATTTTATGGTAATTCGTTTGAGAAAAACAGGTATATGTATATTTTTGCTTGTATCTAATAATCTAGTCATTATTTGTAATTGTTATATGGATTCATTCATCACATCATTTAATTTAGGGAGGTTCGACAATAACTTAATATTTTGTTTCTACACAGTTCGTAGCCTAAACTCAAGTCAAGCATGATTTATGCACATTGTTTTAACGCCAAACTACAAGAATCGTTCTTTAACCTGTAATGAAACTCACTCGTATTTGAGAACTAAAACTTGTGTATCAAAAAGTACACAGTTTACTCTCGTTACACACAACAAAAATTAGTTTTTATTCAAGTATAACTGTCGTTAAATGTTATCCAAAAATTTCCATGCTCGACGGAACCTTTAGTTTGAGAGAGAGAATTTAATTGAATGTAATTACATGACTTGAATTTACACAACAATCAGTTTACGATTAAACATATCAATAAACATCAGAAAGTTAAGAAAAGGTTCAAATCCCAACACGCACACAAGCATCATTTTACTACACAAAAGAAACGTTAGGTAATTGACTGCCAGTCAGTACGTACTGAGGCCGTGGTTACGGAATCAATCTAGTTAAACTTGAAATGTCGGTACAAAGAAAAGTGCACATAATAATATATCAAAAAATGTTATAAAATTTAGGGTCCATTATCAAGAAACAATAGATAAAATGGGTACTTGTTTGCACCGTAGAACACAGATACGCTATTATACATAAAAGTATGAGGTCTCCATAGTATAAGGATTATCTGCAACCACACGCTGTTTGTCCATCATCGTAAAGAAAATATTATATTACATTTTAAAGGGTAATTTAAAGGTAACTAATTATACACGTACAAAAATAAACAAGTTTAAAGTTACTGTTTTTTTAATTCGTTATACACTGTATATTTTTGTTTTTTTAGTGCATAAATTTTTTTAATTTTATTGTTTTGATTATCATTGTACATAAACATTCGTTGCGTAGAATATTTAAATTATTAGTCACCGTTCAAGTTAAAAAAACGCTTGGCAACAACGCTAAACATAATCAGCTGATTTGACAAAGAGATGATAACAAAACCGCGGTAATTTCAAATTGAACCAAAATTCCAAGAAGTTTTAAACGACGCGTAACCATTAAAAACGTTTTTAATTTGCAGGGAGACGTGTCGCAGAACGTGCGTACACAAATTCGCCACAATTTCGTTCGGTTTATCCTGTATAAAACAATTTAATACGAATTATTTTTGGCTTTACTCCACCCACTTCCTGACTTTTGACATGTATACAAAAGACAGAATAAGAACAACATGGCAGGATTGTCTCCATCTGAGGTAAAATTAGAACAAATACAATTTAAACGGGTTTTATCAAGTTTTTTAGTCGAATTAAACGAAATAGTTTTAAGCGAATTGCGCGAAATTATTTTTTTTGTAAATGACATTTAACCTTCTTTGATTCGAGTTAAGGTAATTTTTTCGAGTTTTCTTTCGCAGAGGAGACTACAGAAAGAGTTGATGTCGTTAGTTAAAGAACCCCCTCCTGGTGTTACAGTGAATTCCGATCTCATAGAAAGAAATTTGTTACAGTAAGTACTTGAACGTCGAACTGTTTGTTTTGTTACGTTGTGTTTTGCAGATGGCTAATAAATATGGACGGGGCTTCAGGTACTTTATACGAAGGTGAAAATTTTCAATTGCAATTTAAGTTTAGTAATAAATATCCTTTCGATTCTCCTGAGGTACGTTTGCATTCGTTGAAAACAGAAAAACCGTGTCTAATTGTGTGTTTCAGGTGACGTTCGTTGGACCAAACATTCCAGTACATCCGCATGTTTACAGTAACGGTCATATATGCCTTTCGATACTTACCGAAGATTGGTCACCCGCTTTATCCGTTCAGGCTGTTTGTTTATCTATAGTGTCTATGCTAAGTAGTTGTAAAGAAAAGGTGTGTGGTTTTTTATCTCGTGATGTCACTAATTCTTCGTGTTTTAGAAACGACCACCTGATAACGCTTTTTATGTAAAAACTTGCAATAAAAATCCAAAGAAAACCAAGTGGTGGTATCACGGTAAGTTTGTTTTTATTAATCGTAAACGTCTGTTTTATAACTGCTGTGACTTACGAATTTTCTTTGTTGTAATCGGTGATGCAGTATTGACATTATTTAGGGGTCTTAATAAAAATCAATGATTCTCTTTAAAAAGAAAAGATGGCCGACAAAGGTTTTTTTGGTAAATTTCCCTATTTATCAATACTAAGACACAATTTTTGATTTTATAAATTGTATAACGCCCCATAGATTTTGAAAAATTCATACTTGAACGCGACTAAAATCGACGTTTTCTTACCTTAAAACCAGGGGCGTAGTTATTGTAAGGGCAGTTATGTTTTTGGTCTTTTCATGTAACTACAGCAATCGTCATAATTAGTTAAAATCAGATTTAGTAAAGCAAGGACTATTCGTAATGTTCACATTGAGTTATTGACATAGACGCTAGAGGGCCAAAAACATATCTATAGATGCAGTTTTGTTTCAGATGATTCAGTATGAAAATTGTTTCTAAAAAATGTGATTTTATTTATACCATGTTTTTTTTATCCTCCAAGAATAAGTTAGTCGTAATTATATTGTATTATTTTATATTTAAGTTGAAATTTTATAGTGTTTTTAAGAAATTATTTAAATTGTAATAGTGCCTACGCCGCCATATATATATGTATATTTATACTGTGGATTAAGCTGAAGAAAAAAACCCATCGGATTTAACGAGGTCTATTGATCGATTTTATTAATTAGTAGTTAGACGTATAATTAATTTGGGCGTGGGATTCTAATCGAGTAAGCTAAGAAACGATCTATTGTATATATTTGACGTTGAAAACGGATTTCGTGGCTGTTTGCTCTATTGCAATTAGTACTTGTTTCATAATTTGACAATGCAGCTTAATCCTGCGTATACTTTGTTTATATTACAATAAAATTGTTTTGAAATTGTCCTTAATCCTTTTATGAACCTATATATCTATGGCTTCGCCGGATCGATCGTTTCGAACCCTCGTAATATGCTTTACTGGTAGAAATTTGCATTAAAATTGCAACGCGTGTAGGTTGTACTTGTACATCATAACCGTAGATTTCTATAGACGTAAAAAAAAACAATTGCTTTCTTTTTTTTAGCCATTTTTAAAACTGAAACGGATATTGATCTCAATCTCTCTCTTTCTTAGTAGGTACGATTTTGACTTATCGCACCGTCCATACTTCACGTGTATGATCATATTTCAAAATCGAATTTCGCCCATCATGAAAGTCAATTAGTCTGCACCCTCTATAATTCGTGCAGTGGCGTAACAATTAAGGATAAGATGATGTTGGCACAGGTGGTGTTTTACTTAAGCTCGTATTGTTTTTTTTTTCTATAAAAAAGATTCTTCAGATTGAAGCTTTTAAGAGTATGTTTTAGAGTTAAGTGATCTGGGATATAAAACGAACATGTAAGAAAGGGCGGAATCTATAATAAAAAAGCTTTATGCAAGATGGTGCTCCCGCACTATAATTGATACGAAAATGGTAAACGACATATTAAATCCGAATTATGAAGCGTTTAATGTGAATTTAAAATGAAACAAGAAATTAAATAATAATAAGCACCATGCCGGCATATATTACTTTACTATTTACACTTAAAATAAATGCTTGGTGACCTATAGATGCAAGAGTTACTTAAAACTTGAGAGAATCTAACAAGGAGCTTCAGTTCAAATCGCGATCCTCTAAGTACTTATATTCGAACGTGAATCCTTCCTTTTTGCGCTGCCCCCACTTTTCGTAATCGAAATAAATGTACGTCCCCTAAAACGACACTTTGAATTCGACCGTGCATTTGCGGCAGTCTGAACGTTACCTGCTCGTATTCTTCGTTTATTGTTTTCGGTTCTTCGTGCCTTTGAAACCACATCATGTACTTAGTGTGAAACCTCCAACTTTGCTTTTTTAACGCTTTCGCCGCTAGATATTGAGCTTTCGTTCCTTCCATGTAGTAAAATACAAAAAACAACGTTTCGGTCGCAAGCCTCTGATAAAATTCTAACGTGTCCGAATGCGGCAGTGGAGTTTGAATGTAGTAAGGTGGAGTGTGGTAAGGATTTCGAGGTAGATAGGAACGTATTTTTTCCGAGTCCGATGGATGCGGCATGTGGAAAAATGCCGATTCCATCATTTGAAACTGTGCTTGATGTTCTTTTTGTAACGGCACCGCGCCTAAAGGCGCGACACCTAACAGCGGTGGTATGTGCGCTTCCGACTTGCAATTATTTTGAACTTTATTCGTCTCTAACATCACTTGATTACCGTCTAGACCTGCACGATCTATTACTTGTTGCGCTATTGTTTTCAACGACGACATTCCATCTGCAATCTATTTTTTAGGTTAATTTTTGACAGTTACCGGTGTTGTTTGTACCTTATCGGCGATTGGTCCGTTCATTATAGGTTGATTTAGTGTTGGTATCGGTAATTCCATCATCGGGGACGTTCGACTACTCACGCTCGAAACGGGACTCACGCAGTTGTTTTGTATTTGCTCCGGAAAATTATTTCTTTGGGAGTTAACGATGTTGTTCGATAGATTTTGCGAGGGCTAAAAGAATGCGCTTCGTTAGTATAAAACGCAGGCGCAGAAGGCGTATACGCACATGGTTCGAATGCATATTGCCCGCTTGTGTTGTTACCACATGGTGAACCGTATTTAAAACCGTCGATGAGGCTATTACCAATTGACTACTGCTACTTATCACAGACGTCGGAACACTTTCATTACTACTATTATTGTTATCTGTCGACAAAGTTTCAATTTACATCGAGTTCTTAGTTGTCGCATTAAAATCGCAATTATAAAAAACTTGGACTTACTTGTATTCGTTTTCGAAGATATATTGTTAGCAGCTACAGCGGCAAAGTTACCGGACGTTGGTACGTGAGGTACTGGTGAAGTTTCCCTAACCGAAGACGTTTTACACGGAGTACTGCTGACTAAAACTGGTTTACTACTAGGCGTGGACGTGGCACTATTCCCACTCGAGTTTAACGTGGAATTACTACTACTATTTAAATTTGTACTTGTTGCTCGAACGGCTGTAGGTTTCACAGGTTTCGGTGCCTCCTTATACTGATTCTTTTTGTCTTCGTTTGAGCTATCGCTGGAATGATTATACGGCGGATTATTTAACAACGGCGAAGAAGCAATCGGCGATGAACCCGAAATGATCGAAGTTGGCGTCCCGACAGTTTCGTTACTGTCCGTCGTTGCCGACGACGGTAAACCGACACCAGACAATTCGACTTCATCTAAACCTATAATATCATCGTAAATATACTCGTTTTCTTCGAAATCGGGATCTTGCGACGAATCGATATAGTACTCAACATCGTCTTTGATTTGTTTAATCTAAGAAATCGTCGATCAGCGTTAATCACAAACAAAAACCTTAGTTACCTGAGACACTTCGATCGACATATTATCCAACATCCTCAAGATCGTTTCCAATTTACGAATGTGAAATCGATGTTTTTCCAATTTCGTTTTTAATTCGTCCATTCGTTCTTGCTTATCTTTGTCCAACTTTTTTTTCTTATTCGCTAATAAAGATTCGATTTCGCATTCAAACGAGTCTATCTGGAATTACAACAAATTTCGATATAAAAGATTATTCTGAAAACTGAAAAAAATATTTTTTTTTAAATTAATATTGCAACGTTTATTTTTATCGATTGAACTAATTTCTTCAAATTATATGGGAATATCTAGAAAGCTGTTACTACGGTTTGTTTTGTTTAGTTCTCGGTTGTTACTATATAAGACACGCCCACTCTGAACCGTACTCCAATAAGAGTCGCGCATAACCAACAACGATGATTCTTCTATATTATACGGGACTACTCCATCGTTATGATTCAAACGGTTTTTTTTCGATCTTCCGGTTTCAGTTCAACTGGCTAATATCTGGTCTTTAAGTTGGCGCAAAAAACAGATCTTGCCAATGTATGCAAAATCGACGATTCGAGATCACACGTCGTTCCATCTTTTGTCTTTGCTATCTCTACCAATTCGTGTTCCATGTCTCTCTCACCCACCTCTCCTCCGATCGTGTTACAATATGGAGTCTCCATTTAATCATCAACAAATTTTGTAGGTCTTAAGACTAGTTTCCACTAATTATACCTTGTGCTTGAGTTTTGATGGAGACAGATCGATAATAGATTCGTCCACAATTCTCGCATCAAAGGGTTCGCTGCTTAGTTTTGAAAACACCCTTCATCTCAGTAATAAATTACTGTAGCGATTCTTAACTTTTAAGTTCGTGCTGTTGACCTTACTGTCAGTTTGAAATGTATTCTGCAGTTCCGGCTCCAACATATTTACACTTATTCAATTTTCACATTTCAAGAATTCAGCTTTCTCTTGGTTTAACACGAACGAACAAAATACTTTTTCAACTCTGCGCTCGCGGTATACGAGATCGTTCAGTGTAGATCGCCTTTTGTTATCTCTGAATTTTTTTGATGTTGGCGGTTATTTACAAAAGTCCAATATTCTGAAGACGACGATTGTAATACATCTCCGGAGCGGGAGTCTGGTTGCGTCCTGTCCACGTTTTTATACTATTCTGGGACCGTTTCTCTTTGGTATCGGAAGAGGCACACCGCGTCTCGACATGGAATGGATGGCTCTTCGAAGGTACATCCTGCGGCCATTCGTGGATCTCAAGATTTCGATATGAGTTTTATAGGCAATAGTTCCATCCAATTCCCGGTCTGCACTTGTTCCAACGACCAAGCTTTAAGGTAGTTAGTTCCTGTGGTTAATGGTTTTCGTACCTGGGGTGCTAGGAACGGTCTCGGTTTCTGGGAAAACAACTCAGATTGCAGGAACTGGAATTACTAAGCGTCTCCTCGTCGAGGTTGTATGTTGGCTTGGGTGTTGAGTGCAGATCGGGTTATCTTATCCTTAAGTTTTTTTTAATGTTGGCGGTTGTTTGAAACAAATCGAATATTCTGGAGACGATTCTAATACATATCGTGGATGGGCGTTTGACTGCGTGGCGTCCACGTCTTGATACAATTTTGGGATAATTTCTCTTTGGGAACGGAAGAGGCACACCACATCTCGACATAGAATGGACGGCTCTTTGAGGTACTTCCTGCGGCAGTTAACGATTCATGGATCTCAAGATTTTCATCTGAGCTTTATGCGGAATAGTTCTATTCAATTCGCGGTCTCCACTTGTCCCAACGACCAAGCTTTAGATGAGTCCGTTCGTGTGATTAATAGTTTTGATTTTATAACGCCTAGGGTGCTAAGAGCGGTCTCAGTTTCTGGGAAAACGGCTCAGATACAAGATCTAAAATTAGTAGGCGTCTCCTTGTCGAGGTCGTATGTTGGCTTGGGTGTCAACACCTGATCGTAGAATTACGTTTGTTACTACATCGACAGGCCGTTTGCGATGTCTAACGCATTAGTGGGGTGTATCTCGATTTGTAAGGATCCTGATATACGTATCTTTAAAAAAGAGTCTATCTCAGTTAGATTTATCGGATATGGATCACGACGAACTGTACCTGATTCATTCAGTGCAGATTTGGTTTTCTTATCCCTGAATTTTTTTGATATTGGTGGTTGTTTGCAACAAGTGGAATATTCTAGTGACAACGATCCTAATACATCTCGTTTGACCGGGTGGCATCCACGTCTTTATGCAATTTTGGGATCATTCATCTTTGGCATCGGAAGAGGCACACCGCATCTCGACATAAGATGAACGGCTCTTGCAGGTATTTCCTGCGACAGTTAACCATTCGTGGATCTCAATATTTCCATCTGAGCTTTATGCGGAAAAGTTCTATCCAATTCCTGGTCTGCACTTCTCCCAACGGCCAAGCTTTAGGTGAGTCCGTGCGTGGGGTTAACGGTTTTGACTCTACAACACCTAGGGTGCTAGGAACGATCTCAGTTTCTGCGAAAACGTTTCGGATTGCATGATCTGGAATTAGTAGGCGTGTCCTTGTCGAGGTTGTATGTTGGCTAGGGTGTCAACGCCCAAACATAGTAATACGTTTGTTACAAAAGTACTAATTCCAGGTTGAAGGAACCCGTGATGTTTAAACTCAACCAGCGGTAGTGGCTTCACGTCAACTGTTTGTAAAGATCGTATATTCTGGAGACGACTATCCTAATACATCTCGTCCGTGGGCTACGTGTCGTCTACGGATTAGTCGTCTTACAATTTTGGGATCATTCCTCGTTGGCACCGGAAGAGGCACACCGCACCTCGATGTGAAATAGAAGACTCTTCGAGGTACTTCCATTCGTGGATCACAAGATTTCGGTCGGAGCTTTACATGGAAAAGTTTCATCAGTGCAAATGAAAAGTTACGCCTCAGATAGTAGGCGTCGAGGTTGTATGTTGGCTAGCGTGCAAAACCCAAACGTCGTACGTTCGTTGCAAGCTCTATCCAACGTTAGTATTCGTGCTGGGTAATAGTTGCGTGATAACGAGAACTTCTCCACCTAAACAACGTAAGCGGTTTGCCGTTGAACGCGTTTAGAGTATTGGGTACGACCGTGTTGCTTTGACAGCTCGATCTCAGATAACGAGCGACGCTGTTTGAGTCGACGACGGCTATACTTAGACGTTTCCTCCTCGAGGTTTTTTTTATTTCCAACGTTTTACAATTTTCTTAGTATAACACAAACACGATCCCGCCATATCTATCGTGTGTAGTCAATCTGAGTACCTAAACTCCATGGTGAAAACTTCTCTCGGATAGATCTACCGGATAGGCATCACGGCGGATTTTGCGCTCTCGAAACCCGATATTTCTTAGTGCCTTTGTTATCTCTCAATTTTTTTGATGTTGGCGGTTATCTGCGTAAACAAGTCGAACCTTCTTAGTACACGGGGTGGCGCCTACCTTTAAAGCGGATACGTCCCCATGTGCTAATAGAGCAGAAGCTCTTTATGCTTTATAGTCCACGAATCTATGATCTGGGTCTGAACTCTATATGATAGGGTACTGGTGTAGCCAAGCTCTATCCAATCTTAGTAGTTGTGTTGGGTAATAGTTGTGTTATAACGCGAACTTTAACTTCAACAGAGTATTGGGTACGACCGTGTTGCTTTGACGGCTCGATCCCAGATAACGAGCGACGTTGATCGAGCACATTTTAAGGCAGTGAATCGAATCTATCACGGCGGACATGATCCTTTACGCTCTAGAAACCCGATATGGTTCCGTGTCTTTATCTCTCAGGTTTTTTTATGTTGGCGGTTATCTGCGCAAACAAGTCGAAAGTACATGGGGTGGCGTTTACTTTTAAAGCGGATACGTCTTCATATAATTCTGGGATCATTTCTCGTTGGCATCGGTGTGCTACCACCATATTTCGATGTAGAGTAGAAGGCAATTAAGCATTCGCGGATGTTAACCTTTCAGCCTAAGCTTTATACGGAATGGTTTGGTTTCACTATATGGTCGACACCCTCCAATCAAAAACAGTTCTATCCAATTTTCAGCCAAGCCAAGCGTTACTTGAGTCCGTTCGTGCGGTTAAAGGTTTTGGTTCCACAACGCCTAGGAAAACGCGATGATGATTGACCACACAACGCAATAGTGGATGGAATCCATGTTCAGACTGGGAGATCTGGAATTAGTAAGCGTCTCCTAGTCGAAATTGTATGTTAGCTAGGGTGTCAAAACTTGAACAAAGAGCCAAAACCCAAACGATGTAAGCGGTTTGCGGTTCAACGGGTTTAGAGTATTGGGTACGACTGTGTTGCTTTGACAACTCGATCCCACATGACGAGCGACGCTAATCGAGCACATGATGCGGCAGTGAATCGAATCCATGCAAATGGAAACCGGCGACGGCTAAACCTAGACGTTTTCTCCTCGAGGTTTTTTTACTTCCAATGTTTTACAATCGTCTTGGTATAACATAAACGCGATCCCGCCATTTATGTCCTTTGTAGTCAATCTGTGAGTACAGAAATTCCAAGGTGGATATGCATCACGGCGCACATAGTCCTTTTCAACTTTGCGCTCCTGAAACCCGAAACGGTTCAGTGCCAGTGTTATCTCTGTTTTTTTATGTTGGCAGTTATCTGTCCAACGTACTGGAAACGACGATCTTAGTACATGGGGTGTCGCTCACCTTTAAAAAGGATACGTCTTCATATAATTCTAGGATCATTCCTAGTTAGCATCGATGCGCTTCTACCATATCTTAATGTGGAGTAGGATGCAATTAACCATTTCCAACCAATTTCCGGTCAATCTCTAGTTAAGTCCGTTCGTGTGATTAATAGTTTTAGTTCCACAACGCCTAGAAAAACGCGATGCTGATCGACCACGTAACGCAATAGTGGATGGAATCCGTGCTCAGACTGAAAAATCTGGAATTAGTTAGCGTCTCCTCTTGGAAGTTGTATGTTGGCTAGGACCTAAACGAAGAGGTACGTGGAGAGGTGGCGATATGTCTTATGGTTATGACTTACGAGAAGGTCAGCCTACGAACCTGTATCTACAAGCTCGGTCTGTGCTTGTGCCAACGTCCAAGCTTTCGTTTAGTCTGCTCGTATGGTTAATAATTTTGGTTCTACAACGCTTATGGTGCTAGGAACGGTTTCAGTTTCTGGAAAAACGCGAAACTGATCGACGTAACGCAATAGTGGATAGAAACCATTCAAATGGACCTGGAATTAGTAGGCGTCGATGTTGTATGTTGGCTAGGGTGCAAAACCCGAACGTAGAAGTACGTTTGTTGGGTGTATGGCGATTCCAGGTAGAAGAAGCTTGTAGTGTTTCAACTTGACTTTGTAACTGTTTGTTAGGATCCTGATATTTATATCTTTATCCCATGTGCTAATAGAGCAGAAGCTCTTTATGCCTTATAGTCCACGGATCTATAATCTGGGTCTGAACTCTATATGATAGGGTACTGGTGTAGCCAAGCTCTATCCAAACTTAGTAGTTGTGTTGGGTAATAGTTGCGTTATAACGCGAACTTTAACTTCAACAGAGTATTGGGTACGACCGTGTTGCTTTGACAACTGGATCCCAGATAACGAGCGACGTTGATCGAGCAGTGAATCGAATCTATCACGGCGGATATGATCCTTTACGCTCCCGAAACCCGATATGGTTCAGCGCCTTTATCTCTCAGTTTTTTTAATGTTGGGGGTTATCTGCGCAAACCAGGCGAATTTTTTTAGTACATGGGGTGGCGTTTACTTTTAAAGCGGATACGTATTCATATAATTCTGGAATCATCCCTCTTTGGCATCGGTGTACTTTCACCATATCTCGATGTGGAGTAAAAAGCAATTAACCATTCGCGGATGTTAAGATTTCAGTCTGAGCTTTATACGGAATGGTTTGGTTTCATTATATGGTCGATAACCTTCGATCAAAAACAGTTCCATACAATTTTCAGCTTTACTCGAGTCCGTTCGTGCGGTTAACGGTTTTGGTGCCACAGCGCCTGGGAAAACGCGATGCTGAGACCACGTAATGCAATAGTTGATGGAATCCATGAAATTGGAATAACTCAGGCCTTAGACAAGGAGACTTGAACTAATTCCAGATCTTCCAAGATCCGAAATTAGTAAGTTACCAAAATCTAAATGAAGAGGTACCTGGAGTGGTGCCGGACCTATATCTACAAGCTACATCGGCAGTTCGTTTGCGATAGTATCAGTAACCGGATCACAGGTTGCGGTTTAAATCTACGGCAGTGATATACGCATCTTTACCCGACGTTCTAATAGAGATTAGGATGTTCGGAGTCGATCGCCCTCTGATCTCAGATCTTGCTCTAAATTCTCGTTTGCGGGTCAACACGTTTAGAATTTTGGGTATTGCCGTGTGGTAACGAGCACATGCAAATACAGAAAGTCGGTGAGGCAAAACCTAGGCGTCTCCTCATCGAGATTTTGCCTTTTTAACTGCTATCGCGACTTATGCCACTACGGGCGATTTGGGATGCCTTGGAAAGTTCGTAATGTAAGAAACCTGTTCAGGATTTTGCGTTTTTAAACATTAAATTAAGTTGAACTAAGAGCGTCATTCTCATTCCGTCAACCCCAACTGAATTGAGACATGCAGAATCAACGAACACGTCTAAAAATTAACGTACAGAAGCAATTCGAACGTAACAAGAAGTTAAGATGCATTTAAAGACAAAATTATCTGGAATTCGGACGAATATGCATCAACCAGCAAAATGGGATGCTTAAAACTAAGCTCACACATCACTGAACTGAATCTGCCGATAATTATTTTTTTAATTAGGATATATAGGATAGGATATACAATCATAACCTCCAAAATGGGAATTCTGCCAAAAGAAATGCGGCGGATAGCGTAAGTTGAGGAAAAGAAAAACAAAAATAAAAAAGATTGGGTATGAATGTCGCAGAATCCAACAAATGCATCGTAACAGAGTTTCGCGATGATCAGGAAATAAAGTACATCCAAAAGCAGATAAAAGATACAAACAGAAGTAAAAATTCAAGAGCCTTTTGCAAAAACCTGATGGTGAATGGTAGAGGTTGTAAAACACAAATGCCCAGATAAGAAATGTGCCATGTACAGATACCTAACCTTACAAATATTTGTCTATTGTTCTTCAACACGTTTCCATGGCAACCACTATGGAAAATTGCCTTTTTGGCACATTCTTTCACCGTTATACTGTTCTTATTACGTTGTGCAGACTTCCTAAATGCTTGAAGTGTCTGAACAAGTTTAGAATTTTAAAATCGACTGAAATTCGTTGCAAAATTAATACTTAAAAAACGTCCAACATAAAAGCTATGAATAAATCTGGTATTAATTAAACCAACCTGAATATTCAACTGATCGATACAACCGACCAACCAACTCGACATTTCCTCCCTTTCTTTTTGTGCGGGATCCATTTTTTGTGCTGCTCCCAATCCTTCTTTGGAATACGCTTTTGTCTTTGTCTCCCTCTCGACGATTTTAAACCGTTCCATTTGCTAGAAAAACAACCGCTTGTGAAAACAGATAGTCTGCAACGACTCGTTTATTAACCGTCTCGATTAATTTCCTATAGTCCATCAAGGTACTTTTGTCTTTAATTTCGCCCGACGCGATCCAACTTTTAATTTGATCGCGCAACCTCTGCAGCTTCTTAATTTCTTTTTTGAGATCGGCTTCGTACTTCTCCTTTTGGTTGCTGTTCGTTGCATTGTGAACCTTCTGCCAGATGTCCTCGAACGTTTCGACTCCTTCGGTAACTTTCTTTAAGCATCTGTCAATTTCACCTGAAGGGTCGAGAAAAGGGTTATTTGGTTAGGTTTTTGTGGTCGTGTAAACGCACCTTGCAACTTTCTCGTCGCTGCCATGTCTGGAAACTGCGTTAGCAAATCTTCATACTCTAACGCTGGCTAGCTAGTAATTTTGGCCCTCTTAATTAATACTACTTATGTTATGTAAGAAAATTCCCAACGAATTTTCTTCATAAATTTGTTTGTACATACAGGAATTCTCTCGATTTTTACAAAACACCGTTATATCGCTTGACACTTTATTATCTGTATTTTTCAGCATTGCCAACGCAAAATAAGTAAAAAGTACCTTTGGTGCCGTATCTCTACCTTTGTCTTTCTTATTAGCGATTACACGTAAAACAAGGATAGCTAGTACAACATATGGTCGAATTCAAAAAGTCTATAAAAGGTTCTTAATTCTTCGCGTCTTCGCTTCTTTTTGCTTTGTTTTTATATCGCGTTTAAATTTTTTCTTATCTTCTGAGAGTCGTGTACCAATTTTTGAGGTCTTATTTAAAAAGTCAATTGTTATCAAAAGTCAAGGAAGCATTCAGCTTATTTTTAGAAATAGAAAAAGATACACAATACACTCTGCCGGTGATAGTATAATAAAAATCTAGAGATCTACAAAAGTTGAAATAAAGATGAAATTGTGGTAAAAGATTAAGATGAAGCGGCACAATACCACACAAAAGAAAATTATAAATATTGTTCAACTGTACAGATAGTCCTTTAGAATGCTGAGATACAAAAAGTATCTAAAATGAAGAATGATAAAGAGACAATCACAGTAACGGACAAAAAGGAAGGAACTGCGACATCAAGAACAAGTAAAAACAGTTAAGTTAGGTTAGGTTTCTTGCGACAGAACCGGTGGAAGTTAGCAAGGAACTGTATGAAGCGAAGGACCAAAACACA
This sequence comes from Aquatica leii, assembly GCA_035610365.1. NCBI lineage: Eukaryota > Metazoa > Arthropoda > Insecta > Coleoptera > Lampyridae > Aquatica > Aquatica leii. The sequence continues at coordinate 17,521,272 of CM069438.1, forward strand.
GACTGGTAAATAAAGAATTTCGGTGTTTATGTAATTACACCGGCAGATGGCGTAACTTAACGTAAAGATGGCAGCATCTAATTGAAGTCATCGTTGTTCATTTCAAATGCTATAACCGGGTTTTAGGTCCTTGCGGCCGTATTTACATCGTTTGTTTTTAGATCTTTTTAACCTATACATGTGCGTCGCTCGTTAGGATTAGGACCGATCAGTACTGCCACGGATCTTTTGAATTAGATGCCAACCACATCGCGTTTTTATTACGTTACTTTTACGTTATTTAGAATACCTTTGTAATTTTTTGGTTTTATTGAGTAATTTGTTAAAGCTTAAATGAGATATTTACGTTTACACTATTTTTCGGTTTTAATTAAATAGAAGAAACTAAAAAAACTACGGAAATTACAAAACGAGTAACACAAAATGGCGACTGTATTAAAAAATTTTCATTTGGTCAAAAATATGTCAGACATTTTGCGACATTACTATGAGGAATTAACACGTTTTTACTGATATATATTGATCGTTTTATTCCGATCAACGTTGATGTTGACTTTTGTTGTTTATTTGCTAACTAGTTGAATGACCTGTTTTATATCATAGTCCAAAATTCTGACATTAATTTGGTTAGTGCTCGGCATCGCTAAAGGTATATAAAAATAAATTAAAAGAAATGTGGCAAACACAAAAAGGATCTACGAAAAAAGCAAACATGAAAACGAAAAGATAATTACATAAGAAACACAAAAATGAAGTAAGAAAAAAGTGGACTTTAGAAAGAAAGCTACAAAGAACTGTAATAAAGATGTATTTTTTATTTTTAATAAAGAAGAATTTTTGGAACAGAAATTTAAGATGAAAGCAAACATTGAAGAAAAAAAAATAATTAAAAAAGAAAACTAAAAAATAAAGAATAAAAAAAATTGAATACAAGAGAGGAAACTAAAAAAAACTGTAATAAAAATACATTTTGCAAACACATAGATTTGAAATAAAAAATCAGTAAATCAAGGCAAATAAAACGAATTAATTCTTAAAGAAATAATTAAAAAAGATAACTAAAAATGAAGGACAAAAAATGTTGAAAATAAGAATGAAAACTGTAATAAAGAAGAATTTTTTGAACTGAAATTTTGGATAAAAGTAAATGAAAGCAAACAAAACTAATTAAACATTGAAGAAAAGAAAATAATTAAAAAAGGAAAGAAAATGAAGAATAAAAAAGTTCAAATAAAAGGAAATTACAAAAAACTGCATTCAAAATTTTTGAAATAAAAAATCAGTAACTAAAAACAAACACAACTAATTAAATTTCGAAGCAAAAAAAAACAAAAAGGAAGTTGAAAAAATGCTGAAAAGTTACAAAGAACTGCAACAAAAAAGAAATTTATAAACATATATATATATATGAAATAAAGATCAGTAAATAAAAACCAACAAAATTAACTAAATTTCGATGAAAAAAACATAATTAAAGAAAAACAAAAATTAAGTAGAAAATGAAAGAAAAAAAAATTAGAAATGCGAGAAGAAGCTACGAAAAACTGTAATGAAGATGAATTCTACAAACATAGATTTGAGATACAAAAACCGTAAATAAAAGCATTTAAAACCTATTAAATTTTGAAGATGAAAAACTAATACTTCAAGGAAAAAAAACAAAAATGAAGTAGAAAATAAAGAAAAAAAATGTTGGGAATAAAAGAGAAAGCTACAAAGAACTGTAATAAAGAAATAAGTTTTAAACGTGTCAGTTAACTAATTTAAACTCAAACATGAAAAAAAGATTAAAAAACCAAGGATCAAGTAAAAAATAAAGAAAGAAATGAAATGTTGCAAATAAGAGAGAAAACTACAAAAAACTGTGATAAAGAAGAAAGAAAACAACAAAAAAACGATTTAAGTTTTGAAAATAAAAAAAAGAAAACCAAAATAAAGTACAAAATCGGGGAAAATAAATTATTGGAGATACTAGGAAAAGCTACGAACAACTGTAATAAAGATCAATTTTACAAACATAAATTTAAGATAAGAAATCAGTAAACAAAACTAATTAACTTTTGTTGGCAAAAAAATATAAAAAAAAATGAAATAAGAATGAAAACTACAAGAAACTGTAACAAATAAGAATTTTTCAATGAGAACTTGCAAATAAAAAAATAATGATTAAAATCAAAAAACAAAACAAAAAAAAATTAATAAAAAACATTAGAAATTATTTGACAAAAAAGAAGAAAACATAAAAATGGAAAAAAAACGTGAGTTAACTAACTTTAAAAATTGAGGATAACAAAGATTAAAAAATTCAAATATCAGGTAGAAATAAATAAATGTTGCAAACAAGAGAAGAAACTACGAAAAACTATAATAAAGAAGAAAAAAGAATCTTAAATGAAATAGAAAATCAAAAACGAAAAAAAAATTGGGAATACGAGGGAAAGCTACTGTAATAAACATGAATTTTACACACAAAGATTTGAGATTAAAATCAGTAACTAAAAGCAAACAAAACTAATTAATTATTGAAGTTGAAGACAAATGATTAAAAAATAAAGTAAGAAAAAAAATTTTGGAAATAAGAAAAAAAGCTACGAAGAACTGTAATAAAGAAGATTTCAACAAAAATTCAATACAAAGATTAGCAAATAAAAACAAAATTAATGAACCAACAAAAACAAAAAAAATATGAAAAAAGAACTACACCAAACTGTAGTAATGAAGGAAAACAGCAGAAAAAAACGAATTGCACGTTAAAAATTAAAAAAGCAAAAACAAAATGAAGAAAAAAATGTTTGAAATAGAAGAGGAAGCTACAAAAAATTGAAATAACGAAAAATTTTTCAAACAGAAACTTAAGAGTTAGTATATAAAAGCAAACAAAACTTATTAAAAAACACAAACTAAAAATGAAGAAAAAAAAGTTGAAAATAAGAGAATAAGTTATAAAAAACTGTAATAAAAATGAATTTTACAAACATATATAGATTTAGATTATAATATTAGTAAAGAAAAGCAAACAAAATTAATTAAATTTTGCTGATAAAAAAAATGATTAAAAAAAACTAAAAACAAAATAAAAAATAAAAGTAGACTAGGAAGAATAAAAAAAGTTACGAAAACTGTAATAAAAATAAATTCTATAAACATAAATTCGAAATGAATAATCAGTAAACAAACCAACTAGTTCAAAATTTATTTTAGAAAAAAAATGTATAAAAATGGTTAAAAACGTGAATGAACTAATTAAAATTACAGTTTAAAAAAAAGGGAAAAAAATAAAAATGAAGTAGAAAGTGAAGAAAAAAGAAAAATTTTGGAACGAAGAGAGGAAACTACGAAAAACTGTAATAAAAAAGAAGGAAACCAGAAAAAAACCAATTTAATTTAAAAATTTTAAAAAAACAAAAAAACCAATAATGAAGTAGAAAATGAAAAAAAACTGAAAATCAAGAAAATACAGTTGAAAATAAGAGAGAAAGTTACAAAGAACTGTAATAAAAATGAATTTTAGAAACATAGATTTGAGATAAAAAATCAATAAATAAAGGCAAACAAAACTAATTAAATTTTAAAGATGAAAAAAACAAAGAAAAAAATGGAGTAGAAAATGAAAAAACACAAAAAATGTTAGAAATAAAAAGCTACGAAAAACTGTAATAAAAAAAAATTTTATACACAAATTTAAGATAAAAGTTAGTAAATAAAAACAAAAAACTAATCAAACATAGAATAATTGTTTAAAAAAATAGAAGAGAAGTAAAAAATTTAAAAAAAAATGGAAATACGTGAAAAAGCTACGACAAACTGTAATAAAGATAAATATTACAAACGTAGAGTTGAGATAAAAAATCAGTAAATAAAAACAACACAAAAAATGTTTGAAATAAGAAAGAAAGCTACAAAATACTGTAATAAAGAAGAATTTTTCGAAACATATAGATCTGAGATAAAAAAATCAGTAAATAAAAGCAAATAAAACTAATTAAATTCCGAAGCTAAAAATACTGAAAACGAAAACCAAAAATAAAGAAAAAAACGCTGAGAACAAAAACTAAATTTCGATGATATAAAAAAAATAATTTAAAAAAACCACAAAAATGAAGTAGAAAATGAAGCTGGACAAAAAAGTTAGGAAAAGGAAAGGAACCTAATAAATCAGCAAATATAACTAATTAACTTTAAATAAAAACATTGATTAATAAAGGAAACAAAAGAATAATTAGTGAATCAAATCAATAAAAAAAATCAAATTTAACCTTCATTTCAGAAAACAATGTATAAATATGGTTAAAACAGGATATAATTTAATTAATTTAAATTAAAGATTAAAAAAAATAAAACAACAGATATAGAAAATAAAAAGAAAGAATGTTGCAAATAAGAAATAAAATTACAAACAACTGTAATAACAAAAAAGTAAACAAACAAAACTAATTAAATTTTGAGTATAAAAAAATGATTAAAAAAGAAAACCAAAATGACGTAAAAAATGAAGGACAAAAAATGTTGGAAATAAGAAAGAAAACTAAAAAGACTGTAGGTAATAAAAAATAATCTTTCATTTAATTAGCAACTAAAAACAAACAAAAAAATGAAAAATATTAGAGCTTATTTTACAAAAAGAATATAAAAATAGAAATGGCAAACAATGTGAGTTTACTAATTTAAATACAAAAATTTAAAAAAAAATTTAAAAATCAAACGAAGTAGAAATAAAAAAAGAGGGATATTGCAAATAAGAGAGAAAACTACGAGAAACTGTAATAAAGATGAAAAAAGGCAAAAAACGAATTAAATAATAAAAATTAAAATAAAACAAAAGAAACCCTAAATGAAATAGAAAAAAAAATGTTAGAAATACGATGAAAAGCTACGAAGAACTGTAACAAAAAAGAAATTTATAAACATATATATGAAATAAAGATCAGTAAATAAAAACCAACAAAATTAATAAAATTTCGATGAAAAAAAAATAATTAAAGAAAAACAAAAATTAAGTACAAAATGAAAGAAAAAAAATTAGGAATGCGAGAAGAAGCTACGAAAAACTGTAATAAAGATGAAATCTACAAACATATATTTGAGATACAAAAATAGTAAATAACAGCATTAAAAACCCATTAAATTTTGAAGATGAAAAACTAATATCAAAAATAAAGTAGAAAATAAAGAATACAAATGTTGGGAATAAAAGAGAAAGCTACAAAGAACTGTAATAAAGAAAAAAGTTTTAAACGTGTCAGTTAACTAATTTAAAATCATATATGAAAAAAAGATTAAAAAAACCAAAGATCAAGTAGAAAATAAAGTTAGAAAAGAAATGTTGCAAACAAGAAAGAAAACTACAAAAAACTGTGATAAAGAAGAAAAAAAACGATTTAAATTCTGAAAATCAACAAAAGTTAAAAAAAAACAAAATCAAGAAAATTGGAAATACGAGGGAAAGCTACGAACAACTGTAATTAAAAATAAATTTTACAAACATAAATTTAAGATAAAAAATCAGTAGATGAAAGCAAACACAATTAACTAAATTTAGAAGGTGAAAAATAAGAAACTAAAAAAAGTAAATGAAAAAAAAAATTGAAAACAAATGAAGAAGCTACCAAGAACTGTAAAATAATAAAATCAATAGAAATAGAAATGGAAAAAACGCGACTTAACTAATTTAAACTCAAATATGAAGACAAAATTTAGAGTTGCAAATAAGAGAGATAACTACAAAAAACTGTAATGAAGAAGAAAGAAAGCAAAAAAAATAATTTAATTTTTAAAATACAAAAAAGTTACAAAAGAAAACCAAAATAAAGTACAAAATCAAGAGAAAAAATTGTTGAAAATACGGAGGAAAGCTACGAACAACTGTAATAAAGATCAATGTTACAAACATAAATTTAAGCTAAGAAATCAGTAAACAAAAGCAAACAAAACTAATTAACTTTTGTTGGCAAAAAATATTTTTAAAAAAATGAAATAAGAATGAAAACTACAAGAAACTGTAACAAATAAGAATTTTTCAATTAGAACTTCCAAATAAAAAAATAATGACTAAAATCAAACAACAAAACAAAAAAATTAATAAAAAACATTAAAATTTATTTTACAAAAAAGAAGAAAAAATAAAAATAGTAAAAAACGTGAGTTAACTAACTTTAAAAATTGAGGATAACAAAGATTAAAAAATTCAAATATCAGGTAGAAATAAATAAATGTTACAAACAAGAGAACTACGAAAAACTATAATAAAGAAGAAGAAAAGCAAAAATTAAAAAAAAATCTTAAATGAAGTAGAAAATCAAATACGAAAAAAAAATTGTTGGGAAATACAACGAACTATAATAAACATGAATTTTACAAACAAAGATTTGAGATAAAAATCGGTAACTAAAGGCAAACAAAACTAATTAATTATTGAAGATGAAGACAAATGATTAAAAAATAAAGTAAGAAAAAAAATTTTGGAAATAAGAAAAAAGCTACGAAAAACTGTAATAAAGAAGATTTTAACAAAAATTCAATATAAAGATTAGCAAATAAAAACAAAATTAATGAAACAACAAAAACAAAAAAACTATGAAAAAGAACTACAAGAAACTGTAATAATGAAGGAAAACAGCAGAAAAAAACGAATTGCACTTTAAAAATAAGAGAAAAGCAAAAACAAAATGAAGAAAAAAATGTTTGCAATAGAAGAGGAAGCTACAAAAAATTGAAATAACGAAAATGTTTCAAACAGAAACTTAAGAGTTAGTATATAAAAGCAAACAAAACTTATTAAATGCCAAAAATTATTAAAAAACACAAACTAAAAATGAAGAATAAAAAAGTTTAAAATAAGAGAAGAAATTACAAAAAACTGTAATAAAAATGATTTTTACTAACATATAGATTTGAGATAAAAATTAGTAACTAAAAGCAAACAAAACTAATTAAATTTTGCTGATAAAAAAATGATTAAAAAAAACTAAAAATAAAATAAAAAATGAAAGTAGACTAGGAAGAATAAAAAAAGTTACGAAAACTGTAATATAAATAAATTCTATAAACATAAATTCGAAATGAATAATCAGTAAACAAACCAACTAGTTCAAAATTTATTTTATAAAAAAAATGTATAAAAATGGTTAAAAACGTGAATTAACTAATTAAAATTACAGTTTAAAAAAAAGGGAAAAAATAAAAATGTAGTAGAAAGTGAAGAAAAAAGAAAAATATTGGAACGAAGAGAGGAAACTACGAAAAACTGTAATAAAGAAGAAGGAAACCAGAAAAAAACCAATTTAATTTAAAAATTTAAAAAAAAACAAAAAAACCAATAATGAAGTAGAAAATGAAAAAAAAACTGAAAATGAAGAAAATACAGTTGAAAATAAGAGAGAAAGTTACAAAGAACTGTAATAAAAATGAATTTTAGAAACATAGATTTGAGATAAGAGATAAAAATCAATAAATAAAGGCAAACAAAACTAATTAAATTTTAAAAATAAAAAAAACAAAGAAAAAAAAATAGAGTAGAAAATGAAAAACACAAAAAATGTTAGAAATAAAAAGCTACGAAAAACTGTAATAAAAAAAAAATTATACACAAATTTGAGATAAAAGTTAGTAAATAAAAACAAAAAAAAAACTAATCAAACGTAGAATAATTGTTTAAAAAAATAGAAGAGAAGTAAAAAATTTAAAAAAAATGGAAATACGTGAAAAAGCTACGACAAACTGTAATAAAAATAAATATTACAAACGTAGAGTTGAGATAAAAAATCAGTAAATAAAAACAACACAAAAAATGTTTGAAATAAGAGAGAAAGCTACAAAATATAGTAATAAAGAAGAATTTTTCGAAATATAGATCTGAGATTAAAAAATCAGCAAATAAATCCCGAAGCTAAAAATACTTAAAAACGAAAACCAAAAATAAAGAAAAAACACGCTGCTGGAGAACAAAAAATAACTAAATTTCGATGATATAAAAAAATAATTCAAAAAACACAAAAATGAAGCTGTACAAAAAGTTAGGAAAAGGAAAGGAACCTAATAAATCAGCAAATATAACTAATTAACTTTAAATAAAAAACAATGATTAATAAAGGAAACAAAAGAATAATCAGTGAATCAAATCAATAAAAAAAAATCAAATTCAACCTTCATTTCAGAAAACAATGTATAAATATGGTTAAAACAGGATATAATTTAATTAACTTAAATTTAAGATTAAAAACAATAACACAACAGATATAGAAAATAAAAAGAAAGAATGTTGCAAATAAGAAATAAAATTACAAACAACTGTAATAACAAAAAAGAAAACAAACAAAACTAATTAAATTGTGAGTATAAAAAAATGATTAAAAAAGAAAACCAAAATGACGTAAGAAATGAAGAAGGACAAAAAATGTTGGAAATAAGAAAAAAAACTAAAAAGACTGTAGGTAATAAAAAATAATCTTTCATTTAATTAGCAACTAAAATCAAACAAAAAAAAATGAATAAAAAATAGAACTTATTTTACAAAAAAGAATATAAAAAATAGAAATGGCAAACAATGTGAGTTTACTAATTTAAATACAAAAATTTAAAAAAAAAATTAAAAAAATCAAACATGAAGTAGAAATAAAAAAAGAGGGATGTTGCAAATAAGAGAGAAAACTACGAGAAACTGTAATAAAGATGAAAAAGGCAAAAAACTAATTAAATAATAAAAATAAAATAAAAGAAACCCTAAATGAAATAGAAAAAAAAATGTTAGAAATACGATGGAAAGCTACGAAGAACTGTAATAAAGATTATATTTGCAAACAAAGATTTGAAATAAAAAATCAGTAAATGAAAGCATATAAAACTATTTAATTTTAAAAGATAAAAAAATGATTAAAAAACAACCAAAAATAAAGAAAGACAAAACATTTTGGAAACGAAAAAGAAAGCACCGAAAAAAGCTAGTAAAGAAAACTTTTTCAAACAATAATTCAAGATAAAGGTTAGTAAATAAAAACAAACAAAATTAATTAAGCAAAAAAAATAAAAAATATAAAATCTTAAGCTTTCGCGGTTGTTATGTTTATGATTATAAGCGACTTTCGGCTTAGACCGCGTCATAGTTAAACACCTATACTTAGGTTTGGTCCTAGTCTCTTCTTGAAAGCGAAAACAAGAAGTAGAACTTGGCCTTTGCTGTATTGTCGTTCGCAAACTCAGACGTTTCGCAAGATAAATAAAAAATAATTAAAAAAGAAATAAAAATCTAGTAGAAAATGAAAAAGAAAGTTAAAAATAAGAGAGGTAGCTACAAAGTTGTGTAATACAGATGAGTTTTACAAACAGATTTGAAATAAAAAATCAGTAACTAAAAGCAAATAAAACTAATTAATTTTTTAAAATGAAAAAAAAGCAAACCAAAAACAAAGTAAAAAATGAAGAAAAACAAAAAATGTTGGATATAAAAGGAATCGACAAAAACTTTAATAAAAATAGATTTGAAATAAAACAAAAACAAGAAAAAAAATTGAAATGGCCAAAAAGTAAATTAAATAGTTATAATTGAAGATTTAAAGAAACAAAGATCAAGTAAAAAACAAAGAAAGAAAAGAAACCCAAAAATGAAGTAGAAAATAAAGAAAGAAAAGAAAACGTTGAAACTATTAAGAGAGAAAACCAGGAAAAACTTTAATACAATAAAAAAAAGCAGAAAAAAAAACAAATTATATTTTAAAAATGTAAAAAACCTAAAAAAGAAAATGAACAAAAATCAACTAGAAAATAAAGAAAAAAAATGTTAGAAGTAAGAGAGGAGGCTACAAAAAAATGTAATAAAAATGAGTTTTATAAACATAGATTTAAAGTACAAAATCAGTAAATAAATGCAAATTAAACTAATTAATTTTTGAAGATGAAAAAAAATAAAAAAGCAAACCAAAAATGAAGTAAAAAGTGAAGTAAGACAAAAAATATTGGAAATAAAAGGAATCTACAAAAACTGTAATAAAAATGAATTTGAATTCAAACAAAAAAGTCTCAAATTTTTAAATTTATTTTACAAATAAAATATAGAAATTAAAATGGTAAAAATGAATTGATTAATTTAAAATTGAAGTTTTAAAAAAATAATTACCAAATAAAAAACAAAGCAAGAAAAGAAATGTTGCTATAAATAAGAAAAGAAACTACAAAAAACTGTAACAAAAAAAACGAATTACATTTTATAAATGAAGAAAATAGTTAAAAAAAGAAAGAAAAGACCAAAAATTAGTAGAAAGTACAGAAAGAAAAATACTGTTGAAACTAAGAAAGGAAACTACGAAAAACTGTAATAAAGAAGAAAGAAACCAGAAAAAATCGAATTACATTTTAAAAAAGAAAAAAACAAAATGAAGTAGAAAATAAAGAAAAAAATGTTTGAAATAAGAGAGGAAGCAACAAAAAATTGTAATAACGAAAACTTTTTCAAACAGAAATTTAAGATAAGAGTTAGTATATAAAAGCAAACAAAACTAGTTGAAAATAAAAGAATAAGTTATAAAGAATTGTAATAAAAATGAATTTTACCAGTATATAGATTTGAAATATAATATTAGTAAAGAAAATCAAACAAACCTAATTAAATTTTGCTTATAAAGAAATTATTAAAAAAGAAAGCCAAAAATAAAACAGAAAATGAAAATAGACTAAAAATGTTAGGAAAAAAAAAGCAGTTACGAAAACTGTAAATAAAGATGAATTTTATAAACATAAATTCGAAATGAATAATCAGTAAAAAAACCAACTAATTTAAATTTTATCTTAGAAAAAAAATGTATAAAAATGGTTAAACACATGAGTTAACTAATTAAAATTACAGATTAAAAAAATGGGGAAAAAACAAAAATGAACTAAAAAGATGAATATTATAAACGTGTCGAGTTGAGAAAAAAATCAGTAAATAAAAACAAATAAAACTAATTAATTTTTAAAGATGAAAAAAGAAATAATTAAAAACGATAATTAAAAATAAAGTAGTAAATGAAAAAAAACAAAAAATGTCGGAAATAAGAAAGAAAGCTACAAAAAACTGTAATGAAGAATTTTTCGAACAAAAATTTTAGATAAAAGTTAGTAAATGAAAGCAAACAAAACTAATTAAGCATTGAAGAAAAAAAATAATTAAAAAAGAAAACTAATAATAAAGAATAAATAAAAAAGAGTTGAAAAGAGAAAAATACAAAAAAAACCGTAATAAAAATAAATTTTACAAGCATATAGATCTATATAAAAAATCATCAAATAACAGCAAATAAAACTAATTAAATTTCGAAGCTAAAAATACTTATAAACGAAAACCAAAAATGAAGTAAGAAAATGCTGAAAACAAGAGAGGAAGCTACATAAAACTGCAAACAAAAATAATTTTACAAAAACAAACATAGTACGTAGTAAGTAAAAAATGAAGATGAACAAAAAAGTTAGGAAAAGGAAGGGAAGCTAATAAATCAGCAAATAAAACTAATTAACTTTTAAAGATAAAAAAACAATGATTAAAAAACGAAACCAAAATGAAAAGAGAATAAGTTACGAAAATTGTAATAAAGATGAATTTTATAAACATAAATTCGAAATGAATAATCAGTGAATGAAATCACCCAAAAAAAAATCAAATTCAAAATTCATTAAAAAAAATGTATAAATATTGTTAAAACAGGAGTTAAATAATTTAATTAATTAAAATTGAAGATTAAAAAAAATAAAACAAAAGATATAGAAAATAAAAAGAAAAAGTGTTGCAAATAAGAAATAAAATTACAAACAACTGTAATAACAAAAAAGAAAGCAAACAAAAGACTGTAGGTAATAAAAAAGAATCTTTCATTTAGTTAGCATCTAAAATCAAACAATAAAAAAGAATAAAAAACAGAATTTATTTTACAAAAAAGAATATAAAAAATTGAAATGGCAAAAAACGTTAGTTTACTAATTTAAAAACAAAAATTAAAAAAAAAGTATTAAAAAATCAAACATTAAATAGAAACAAAAGAAGATAAATGTTGCAAATACGAGAGAAAGCTACGAGAAACTGTAATAAAGAAGAAAAAAACGAATTAAACTATAATAATAAAAATAAAATAAAAGAAACGCTAAATGAAATAGAAAATCAGAAATGAAAAAAAAATTGTTAGAAATATGAGGGAAAGTTACGAAGAACTGTAATAACGATGAGATTTGAGATAAAAAATCAGCAAATAAAAGCATATAGAACTAATTAATTTTTAAAGATAAAAAAAAGTTTAAAAATAACCAAAAATGAAGTAGAAAATAAAGAAAGAAAAACATTTTAGAAACAAAAAAGAAAGCTACGACAAAATGTAGTAAAGAAGACTTTTTCAAACAAATATTCAAGATAAAGGTTAGTAAATGAAAACAAACAAAATTAATTAAACAAAGAAAATAAAAAATATAAAATCTTAAGCTCTCGGCTTGGTCCTAGTCTCTCCTTGAGAGCCAAAACAAGAAGTAGAACATGGCCTTTGCCGTATTGTCGTTCGCGAACTCGGACGTTTCGCAAGATAAATAAAAAATAATTCAAAAAAAAAGCCTAGTAGAAAATAAAAAAGAAAGTTAAAAATAAGAGAGGTAGCTACAAAGTATTGTAATACTAATGAGTTTTAAAAACAGATTTGAAATAAAAAATTAGTAACTAAAAGCAAATAAAACTAATTAACTTTTAAAAATAAAAAAAAAGCAAACCAAAATCAAAGTAAAAAATGAAGAAAGACAAAAAATTGGAAATACAAGGAATCGACAAAAAATAATAAAAACGAATTTGAAATAAAACAAAGACAAGAAAATAAAATTTAAAATAAAAAAAAAAGATAAATTGAAATGGTAAAAAAAGTAAATTAATTAGTTATAATTGAAGATTTAAGGAAACAAAGATCAAGTGAAAAACAAAGAAAGAAAAAGTACCTAAAAATTAAGTGGAAAATGAAGAAAGAAAAAATTATGAAGCTAAAAGAAAAAACTAGGAAAAACTGTAATAAATAAAGAAAAAGTAAAAAAACGAATTATATTGTAAAAATAAAAACTTAAAGAACAAAAACAAAAATGAAGTAGAAAATAAAGAAAAAAATTTTTGAAATAAGAGAGCAAGCTACAAAAAATTATAATAACAAAAAACGATAATAAAGAATTATTTAAAAGAAACAAAAAATGAAGAAAAAAGATAAAAATAAGAGAGTAAAGAAAAAGAAAAGAAGTTACAAAAACTGTAATAAAGATGAATTTTATAAACATAAATTCGAAATGAATAATCAGTAAAATAATCAACTAATTTAATTTATTTACGGGAGTTAACTAATATAATTAATTAAAATTACAGATTAAAAAAAGGAAAAAAACAAATATGAAGAAAGAAAAAAGTGTTGGTACTAAAAAAGGAAACTACGAAAAACTGTAATCAAGAAGAAAAAAAGCAGAAAAAAAGGAATCACAATTGAAAAAGTAAAAAAAACAAAAATTAACTAGAAAATAAAGGAAAAAAATGTTAGAAGTAAGATAGAAAGCTACAAAAAAATATAATAAAAATGAATTTGAATTCAAACAAAAAAAGTCTCAAATTTTTAAATTTATTTTCAAATAAAAAATGGTAAAAAACGTGAATTAATTAATTTAAAATTGAAGTTTTAAAAAAATAATTATCAAGTAAAAAACAAAGCAAGAAAAGAAATGTTGCAAATAAGAAAAGAAACTACAAAAACTCTAATAAAAAAAACCAATTACATTTTATAAATGAAAAAAATACTTAAAAAAAGAAAGAAAAGACCAATAATGTAGTAGAAAGTACAAAAAGAAAAATACTGTTGAAACTAAGAGAGGAAACTACGAAAAACTGTAATAAAGAAGAAAGAAACCAGAAAAAATCGAATTACATTTAAAAAAGAAAAAAACCAAAAATAAAGTAGAAAATGAAGAAAAAAAGAATAAGAGAGAAAGTTACAAAGGACTGTAATAAAAATGAATTTTACAAAGATATAGATTTAAAATAAGTAAATAAAAGTAAACAAAATCAAATAATTTTTGTTGAAAAAAATAATTAAAAAAGAAAATTAAAAAAAAAAGTAAAATATGAAGAAAAAAATGCTGAATACAAGAGAAAAATATACAAAAAACAAATAAAAATGAATTTTACAAACTTATTATATATAAAATATCAATAAATAAAAGTAAACAAAACTAATTAAAATGTCGATGAAAAAAAATGATTAAAATAGAAAATCAAAAATGAAGCAGAAAATGAAGATAGCCAAAAATGTTAGAAATAAGAGAAGATGAACTAAAGATGTATTTTAAAAACATACATTCGAAATGAATTATCGGTGACTAAAGTTAAACAAAAAAAAACATAAAAAATAGAAATGATAAATGATCAAAATGAAAGACAAAAAAAGATTTAAAAAACCATAGATAAAGTAGAAAATAAAGAAAAAAAAAGAAATGTTGCAAATACGAGAGGAAACTACAAAAACTGTAATAACAAAAAATAAAGAAAACTCAACTAATTAAATTTTTAAGATGAAAAAAAAAATATTAAAAAAAAACAAAAAATGAGGTAGAAAATAAAAAAAGACAAAAAATGTTGGAAATAAGAAAGAAAGCTACGAAAAACTGTATGAAAGAAGCATTTTTTAAACATAGGTAAAAGTGTAAAAAAATGCTCTGTTAACAATGTAGAAATCAAAGAAGACAATACTTAGTAAAATTATTAAAAAACATATAAAACAGGAAATAAACGTATAGAAAAAAACGTAATATTTGACGAAAGAAGAAACATAAAGCCGAATGAAGAAAGAAATCTGATGTAAATGAGAATACAGAACAAAAAGTGCATGTATAGAGCAGAATTAGTGGCCGAAATGTTTAGGAAAACAAATAGCAACTCAAGCCATGACATTAAATAAACGTCTGTTATTTACTGAATTTAACGTCGCAAAATTTCTGCCATCTTATTGGTTAAATGGTTTTTTTACACAGTTGCCATTTTGTGTTGTTATCGTTTTGTAATTTATGTATTTTTCTTGTATTAGTTTGTACAACATGCGACACAAAGGTACTCTAATAACGTAAGAGATAAAAAGAACGGTAATATAAGAAATTCCTGTTTTTAAAACTGAATTCAATTCTACGAAGCTCGAAGCGACTGCTAAGATCTGTGGCTAAGATTTCAAATTTTGAATTTGGCGCGTTTTGACCGGCGTTTTAATATTTCTAGGTTAAGTTTACAGAATCAATCAAAACATTTTTTTTTAATAAAGAAATTAGACGTTATGATCAATGAAAAATCAAATATCGAGAATATCATTGATCAAATAAACTCAACGAATGCTAAACGAGCTGCCTTTTTTTTAGTTTTAGTTTTTGCTTGTTACCATGGATTATTACACCTTCGATACGGTAACAGTTCCTTTAATTTTGCTTAAAAATACTTACGAAGGATTTTAGGAAGCGATTCTTGTAGTTGGCTCCTTTCCGATGGTCGTTACAAAGCGAATCAAGAGTGGCAGCCTTACGGTTGTATGCTACACCGCTATAGTCAAGTGTAAGTAGTAATATCGAATGTATCGTTGTAACGTTTTCTATTGCAGAGACACTCGTCGATGTCTACGATACTTAGCATTTTACGGGAAGCAATCGCATTTTGTTTTTATAGGCGATTCCCGAATACGTCAATTATACGTTGCGTTAGTAGAGCATTTACAATTGCAACATGATGACGTCGCTAATTTCGAAAACCTCACACACATAGATAATAAACTTCGTTTAAAAATCGAGTTTATTTGGAGCCCATATGTATCGCCCACTATGGTTAAAACATTCAGGTTAGATCATTTTTATTGTAAAACGTCGTAATTGCTACGTTATAGGAAGTGGCAAAGTACTGGTAGAACACCTTCCGTTGTTATAGCCGGATGCGGATTGTGGTCCATAAAAACCTCTAACGCGTCGATGTCAGCGCTACAAGATTATAATGTTAATTTAACGTGGCTGGTACAGCCGATTAATTACCTACACAAGCGACACGTACGTTTTTTATGGTCGTTACAAGAACCGGTTAATCCATCTAAGCTTACGAGTGATTTTCAAATGGTTACTAACGAACAGATTGATTTGTATAATAAAGCCGCCATCGAGGTAATTTCGTCCATTAAACGAAATGTTGCTAATGACGTAGGTTTTGTCGTATTCTGCTGCAGAACTGTGGTGGAGCGCCCGATTGGTCGCTCAAGAGATGGTGTCGCAAAGTTTGGATGGGATTCATTTGGCAAAGCGGGCTTTGCAACACGACACGCAGATATTGTTGAATATGTATTGTAACGATTACATGAATTTTAATGATGGATCGTGTTGTAGCTCCACCGAGAGTTACACGATGCTGCAAATTGTTACGTTTTCTTTTTTGGGAGTGTGGTAAGTGCGTTTTCTACAGAAATTGTTTTGGTAAATAGGATTTTCAGCATTTTAATTGCAAGCGTAATGGTCTGCCACCGTTGGATTTTGAAGTTTAAAGGAAGTCCCCTGCAAGAGTACACGTCACTGGCAGAATCTCAACCGGGGGATATGTACATGCTCTTTACGTCGCTTGCCAGTATGGCGATCATAATGGCTTATTTCTTCATCTGCGATCGAACGAATTTTTTTATGAAGGAAAACAAATACTACTCGGAATTTAGTTTTTGGTTACCGATCGGTTACGTCTGTGCTTTAGGTTTATTCTTCACCGAAGATAGCAAGTTTACTAAAGTCTTACACTCGGACCAAATCGACGAATGGAAAGGATGGATGCAGTTAGTTATTTTAGTTTATCATGTTACGGGTGCTAGTCAAGTTTTACCTATAAACATGCATGTAAAGGTCACTATCTCCGCGTATTTATTTCTGTTGGGTTATCAACAGTTTTGTCACATGTGGCAACGTGCCGACATCGGCATGGTCAATTTCTTCAAAATGCTTTTTCAATTAAACTTCATGACGGTGACACTCTGCCTATGCATGAATCGTCCGTATCAATTTTATAATTTTGTACCGTTGATGTCGTTTTGGTTTATGATGTGCTATGGGGTTTTGGCACTGCCACCGCACATAACAGCTCACACCGAAAACAATCTCAACTACTTTTACTTAGTGATTAAATTCATATGTTTATTCACCGTAATTACAATCTTATTTATGTCTGAAGTGTTTTTCGAAAAAATATTCGTTACTAGGCCTTGGAAGGCACTATTCGTCACCACAGACGACGACATCCACGAATGGTGGTACCGCTGGAAGCTCGACCGTTACTCCGTAACTTACGGAATGCTTTTCGCCGTTATTCATTTACTAGCACAAAAATATAACATCTTCGACGACAACAACCACAATAATTTATTCTCGCGCGGAATCGCTTTGAGCGCGACTTTAGCTGGGATTATCGGAATCGGTTCTTACGCCACGTTTACGTTTCTGTGCGGAAGCGAGCTCGATTGTGTTGAAATACACTCTTACATTGTGTTTATTCCAATCGTTAGTTACATAGTATTGCGCAACATTTCAGGTATACTCCGCACGAGATATTCTAGTTTCTTTGCGTGGTTTGGAAGCATCTCGTTAGAACTGTTTATTAGTCAGTATCATATCTGGTTAGCCGCTGATACTCACGGAGTGCTCGTCCTCATACCCGGGTACCCGGTTTTAAATCTTATCGTGACGTCGTTTATCTTTGTTTGCGCTTCGCACGAGGTGCACAGATTGACTAAAGTTTTGCTTCCGTACGCTGTGCCGTCTGATTGGAGGCCGTTGCTGAGGAATGTAATTTTATTTTTGGCGATTTTAGTTCCTATTGGTATAAACGATGGAATGTTTTGATCAATATTATGTTTAGTTGTAAGCGTGATAATAATAAAGGTCTTTTTTAGACTCTTTACATTCAATTGTAATCGTTAATTCCTACCCTTCCGATGATGAATGTGTGAAGAAGTGTTAAAAATGGCATGCACGATTTAAAAATCGTTGTCTTAAGTGTTTGAATGCGGCTAAAATTTTTGTTGACATTGATGAACGCAACCAACTTCAAATATTTTTCTTCAAAAAAAAAACGCGGGAATTTTATATTGGTGTTTTTACAGCACTAAAACATCTCAATAATAAAAATTTATTTAACAGTGCGTAATAAATGTATAAATTTATCTATTATAAATATAACAACGTTAATCATCATAATTATGGTAATTTACATGGGATGTATAGACGTCATACCCTAATGATATCACATTATCATAAAGTACTCTAAACTTAGGTGATAAAAAATAAAAATTAATTACTTGGGCCGGGGGCCATACGACCCAATCTGCTAGATACAATCTCCACAGTTTCGTCTTTAAGCTTTTAGTGAAGTCGTTAAACGATGCGTGTTCTAAACAAGCGATCGTCACCAAAAATGTTGAAATACAAATAGGGGAACAGATAAATTGGTCGATGAATAATTTCTTAATTAGGACTTTCAACGTGCGACCTGGTAAGCGTTTGTCTAAAAATGAATAATATAAATGACACACTATTCCTATGGGTATACCAGAAATTGCCATTTTGTTTGTTCTCGTTTTGTCCCATTTCTCTATAGTTTGTTGCGAGATTTCATACTGTTGTTCCAAGATATCTCCCACAGCTGATATTGTGAACGATAGAGTAACATTCGTATATAAGAGGTATTTACGTTCAAAGACTTTTCCTGATATTCGTAATAGTTTCTTTATCATCTTGGTACTGCTCGAAGAAATTAATTCAGAACTCGTGCATTGTAACTGACTAGCATGCTTTTCACTTATAACATAACCTCATTCTTCTCCACTTAATAAGCCCCATATTTCTAAAACGTATAGTATAAAACGTTATATAAATTTATTTAAGTAATTATTACTTGTCAGTGTCAGCTGATTAGATTGCTTTTAACCTTTTGCAGTAGAGGAATGACTCCCGATACACCTTCACCAAATCTAATTATTACATGTAGATGATTAAATTTGACTTATTTTTAAATTACCTGTCTCCGCATTTTATTGTTTTATGACTGCTATCTTGTGAAAAACAGCATAGGATTTATTCCATAGGATGCGGACCAAGTTGTTGGAATGAACATCGAAGACCACTGGGTTTCTGACCAAACGTAACTTATTACTTAATGTACTATTTAAGTGTAGATTATAAAAAATTATAAAGCAACGTTTTCCAAAAAAAGTCAAATTGGAAACAGTGGCGTGCACAAACAAGTACGTTTGGTTGCCTACTTATCAGTATACATACATTTGGTCTACCACGACTTTTATAACATTATACAGGCTGCATCAAAATAAAGAGAGTAAATTGAAATATTCATTTGCATGCTATTACATTAGTAAGAGGTTATCAATTTAACATTTAAAAGAATAATTTTAGTAATCTCTTAAAATTAGTATAGTTGCGTATAGTACGTATGTTAATAAAATCGGTCATTTTTCAAAATTCAACGCTGTGTATCGAGAAACAGTTAACGTGGTTGCATGTACTGATGCTGTGCAGGTGGTTGAGTATAATTTTTAGAGTAGGGATTTCCTTGTTGTTGAACCGGGTAATTAGTCGGCGGTCCTGGGTTGTACATTTGTTGCTGCGGCTGATAGGGTAAGTTAGGTTGAGATGTATTTACATAAACACTAGAACTTGGGGGTACCTGAGAATGGTCCGTCGGTGGAATGTATCTGAAATAAAGGATTTAAAAAAAAAATCCTTTTACATCTGGTCTATTTACCCTTCGGTTGAGGCAAACGTGTACGGAGGATATGGTATCGAACCATAAGTTGATATTTGCGGATAACCTACAATAATAAATTAAAAATTTGCTTTTGAAAACGATAACTAGTGTTTACCCGGGTTAGAATTACGATTATAATAATCAGCCATAGAAGGTTGTTGATTAGAATTCGGTGCAGGTACCCCGGCCGAAATCGGTGGAGTTGGTGCAACAGGCACAGACCTCGGTCGATTTTCAGCAGTCTCATGATTTGGAGTTGGCGTAACCACTGGTGGATTATTCGCTTCTTTTTCTTGTAAGGGATCAAACTCGCTGGGATTTACCTTTTTAACATTTGCGCTAGGGATCTCCGCAGGTGGTGGCTCCATGTTACCTAGAAAACCATATTTAGAGACTTAACTAATCCAAACATGACACTATACTAATTTCGGTAGTATTCGTTTGGTTGATCGGTGCTGTAACATCCAACGAATCTAATAATTTATTAACATGATCACGAATGTTCCTCAATTGTGTCTTTATGTTTACAATTTCGGTGTGACCTAACGTGCTTTTCGTTTTCGATTCGCTCAATGATATTTCGGAATCTATCGAGGAATTCATTAAAATTATAAGCTTTAAGACCCTGCTGCATTGTATGGCAAATGATAAATCCGAACTATCATTGATGGTGATTAAATCACCGTCTGAAAAACGTCGATTATATATACATTGAGACATTGTTATGACCGTTACCTTCATCCTTATACTTAATCGAGATATCGTCGTTGGCACTTAACTTCCCGTTGAAAATTCTCTGCATCATCAGCACCAGTTCGTTGTAAGTTATTGCATCGTTATGAATAGCAATTCTTCTTATATCTTCCCCTAATTGTACTTTAATTATTACTTTACCGCTTAAATCTAATTCGGCTTTTAATTCCATTTTTAATATGTTACGTAAACCGAAATTCTACGACACGATCGGAGTTCGATCAAGATGCAATCTTATCTTTAATCAATCAATTAATCGACGTAATTTAATTTAAATATCACAAAATCTTAATTTTTTGACGTGTAATGTTTCGTGTATACAAATATTTACGTTGACATTTGTGCGCTGTTGCCGCTTTGTGTTAAAAAACTTACAAATTTTAGCCGCAGTAAGAAAATATTAAAGCACTTTATGAAATTAGAACATAAATCAAATAAGATCACTTTTTAGAAGTGTGATCAATAAAACATTAATATTTTGAGATGCACGCGATACTAAGGTATAAAAAGGTAACACAGAAACCTATGTTACGCATTATTTCAATCTTATTTACGTAACATTGTGACCTAACATAATAAACCTCAAAATAATATTAATGTAATATACATGTTGTAACAAAATGCGTATAGGTGTCGTATTTGTTTTTGAAAGTAGGTAATAATTTCTGCAAATACGCGTAAACTTTGGATTCAGTCTCGTTATCGTATTCGTGCCGCGCACGCAGTTATTTTCCCACTCGAAGAATCAATGAAACGTAATCAGAAAAGGCAAAAAGAACGACGCCGTTACTATGATCTATCTTTATAGAACCGTTGATTTTCAATCCGTTTAGATCTGAAATCTGGACCTTTAACTGTCTAAAATAATACCAACCTGGCTGAGCTCCAGCAGTTGGCTCATGATTTTAAAGAAATCACTAAACCCAGGGTGAATAACCAACCATCCAAGAACCTCTAGCAAAACATTCCAGTAGATTCGGTCCAGCCCGTGAATTCTCCACGGCCGTACAATCGTAACGAAATTTTTTGGCGGTGCGGACAGCGAGGCCCCTTCAAAACGCAATGCTGGAGATGATTTAAATTATTCTGTTACAAATACGGCAAATAAGGAGTATATTACCGTGATTCTTTCTGTTCACCAGCGGAAAACGAGATTAGCGGAAGTAAACCACAGTAGTTATGTAGTGCCGATTTTGGACCACATTTTCCGGCGCTTTTAAAAAAAATTGAATTTCGTGTAAGTTTGTATATTCGGCGCGCGCAATTTTCCTGTAAGTTTGTGTTTGGTCGTAAGTTCGGGTAAACCGCTGAAAAAAGTGGGAACTTTTTTAAAATTTAAATGTTAGGTAAGATGGCTGTTTTGACTCAAAATTTCTAGCGTTGCTGTCAAAATTAATTAGGACCATTTTAAAATCACATCAGATTATAAATGATTATATATTCAAGTGCGCATTTAGTATTTGAAAATAACAAAACAATTACAATCTGTTTGCAAAGCTGTTAGTAAACAAACCAATTGTTTGCAAAACGGTTTGTAAAAGAGTCAAAATTATTAAGCTTAGTTATATTTCCCGTTATACAATTTTATTAAATTTTGTTATTTTAAGTTGGCAACAGTGTAGTCAATAGTAAATAAATTTAATCATTATAGGTTATGAATATGGCAACATTATTTCAAATATTATTGGCTATTTTAAACTTCTATTAAAAAACAATTGTTTCGTTGTTTTCAAATACTAAATAGGCACTTGAATATATAATTCTTTTTAATTTGATGTGTGATTTTAAAGTGACCCTAACAAGTTTTGATAGGAACCATCTTCTATATTTTGGGATAAACAGGTTAACCAAACTACTTTATTGTTGATTTTAGTTTTATTTACTTTAATTTAATTATGTATAATTTTAATTGCATGATTTTTAAATTTTGAGCCAGAACGGTTATCTTACATAAAATTTAAATTTAAGAAAAAAACGAGGAAATCCGATCTCATTCAATTACCCGAACTTACCCGATCTTATGACAAATACGAACTTGCACGAAAGTTGAGCGTACACCCAAACTTGCACGATCTTACTCGAGTGGCCGAACTTACCCAAAACTTCAAATTTTTCAAAAAGCGCGGGAAAATTAAAAGTCGTAAAACAAGTTTGTACGAAAAAACAACAAACACGTACTTGCGGTAGCATATTTACACATTTGTCTATTCATTCCTGTTACCATCCACGATCATACATTCCATGCATTAGTCGCCGCCACGAGTTAATTAGGCTCAAGAGTGCAGTATCTAGTAGTTCAGGCGATTCAACCACCAAAAAATCAAGTCAACTGAGTGCAATTAGCAAATAGAAAAACGAAAAGTATACCAACTAACGGTAATTAGACGTTCTCGGTACAGATAAGCTTTCAAATGCACCCCTTTGATTGTCAAGGTCTAGAGGCCCTGACGACTGATGTTCTAGTGGGCTCAGAGATTTTATTACAGTATCATGCTGTTGTTTGAGTGGTCGATCATCTCGGTGGCATACATAGCGTCTCAGAGATCGAATTACCGATTCTAAACCAGTTTCTGCAACAAGAATTAGACCAGTTTAACCAGTTAAGGAGATCAGCCGTAGGTGTCGTACACAAAATTCTTCTAAAACATGGAACCGAACCGGTCAAACTACGGTACTACCCACGAAACCCGGCGATGCAAACCATTATGAACTACGACGTTGATCGCATGCTAACAGAAGAACAGTACTGGAAAATATCATTTTTGCAAGTGAACGAACTATAAAAGACGCATATTTTAATTCCTTTTATACACGGTATTTTGGAAAGAATGAGAGGAGCCATATATGTTAGTACCATTGACTTAAAAGAAAGCGATTGGCAGGTTTCGCTCGATTTTCTAGTTTAAACGAATGTCGTTAGGCCAGCATTATGCGCCCGCGACATTTCAACGTCTTCTTGATAACGTAATAGGACCGGCGCTAGACCAAAAAGTTTTCACGTATTTAGACGACATCGTTTTTCTGGGTGCAACGTTCCGCAAACATCTAGATAACTTGCGAGAGGTGTTTCAACGGCTACGATCCCGAGGGCTTCGCCTATTAGAAGACAAATGCTCCTCTTGCCAGACAGAATTGAACTACCTGGGACACTTTGTGAATAACCGGAGTGTATAACCGGAAAAAGAGAAGCTTGACGCCATTTTGGACGTTTCCGCTCAAACCACCACAAAACAATTGAGAATAGATTTTTGGGTATGGCGTCCTGGAATTCGCGCAAATCGCCGCAATACTCACCGACTTTTTGAAAAAGCATACCCGGTATCATTGAGCTCGTGCTCAAGAAGAAGCTTTTTTGGTTTTGGCCTGTCCAGATTTTGCCCGTTTCGGCTGCGAACCGACACCAGTACCAGCCGACGAAGAGT
Organism: Aquatica leii; assembly: GCA_035610365.1. Taxonomy (NCBI): domain Eukaryota; kingdom Metazoa; phylum Arthropoda; class Insecta; order Coleoptera; family Lampyridae; genus Aquatica; species Aquatica leii. The sequence continues at coordinate 17,545,233 of CM069438.1, forward strand.
AGTGCTAATCTAAGTCCAAAACGGCGACGAACGGGTAATCTCGTACATTAACCGTGCCTTGAAGCAAACCGAGTAAACTTACTTCATCATTGAACTCGAGTCTCCCGCCGTAGTCTGGGCCGTTTGAAAATTGAAGAGGTACTTAGACGGCGATTACTTTCGCAGGTCATCAGCGACTACCTGAACTTGAAGTGGCTCCAGACCATGAAGAATTCAACCGCTCGATGAATCCTTGAACTACAACAGTTTGATTTCGAATACATTTATCGCCCTGGACCCCAAAACGTCGTCGCCGACGCCCTATCACGACTCCACGAAAAAAGTCCTTCTGACGTCGCAACCGCAAACGAAGAGACTGCCCCCGAATCTTTGTATCACCGGATGATGAGACTGGTGAAAGAAAAACCGAATGAATAGAGGGAGTATCGCATAATTGAGGGCTAATTATATAAACACTTTTCGCAAATACCGCAAGTGGCGAGGGATTACAGCCGAGTTGAAAAATTTACGACGTACCCGCCGCAAGCCATCTCAGAGTCGCAAAGACCCGCGCCGGTGTCTTTCACACCTATTACTGGCTCAGCATTTTCCGGGACGTCCAGACCCACGTACAATGATGGTTGAAGTGCCATGAATATAAAGGCTAAGTGGGAATCAATCGTAAGACATTGTCAGTGGAGATTTTATGGGGCCATTTCGGAAGTCGCAACGTGGAGATTGTCATTGGTTAGTCCTCCAACACTATCGAATTGAAACCACTGAGAGCCGTCACCACGGTCGTCATTCTGGCAACGCTAAAAGAACAAATAATTTACAAGTTTGGCTGCCCAAAAGTAGTACTCACCGACAACGAGCCTCAATTCATCAGCTCCAAGGAGAGTTTGTTTCGTTAAGGATCCACTCACGTTTCACACCGCCGTACATTCCACAAAGGAACCCGGTGGAGCGGACGAACAAGGTGTTGGGAGTAAACCACCGGAAACGATCAGCGAGATTGGGATTATCACTTCAATGAGATCGCCTTTGCCTTAAATACATTGCCACATACGTTTTACCCCAGCACTCCTCAACCTCGGACGGGAATTGACCGCACCTAACGCCTTCATCTAGAGGTTTCGCCAGGCCAACCAAAAATGTCAGACAGAACTTGCATAATCACAAAACTTTAAGATTTGTTTTAGGTCGCCCGCGACAAAGTCGCTCAAGCTTTCTCCGGCAAAGCCATTGTTATAATCTCCGACGACGTTTCTTCCGACCCCAAGTAAGTGTCACCGTATACAAAAGAGAGAAAGACTGCTGTCCGACAAATCTAAAAAGTTTAACGCAAAACCCGCTCTAAAATATTCTGGGCTTTATATTATAAAGAAAATTCTTGTCACCACACTCGAGGAAAGGAATGGGTCGAGTCTACGTAAAAGACATCAAGATTGTCCCAGATACGCCGGAGCGACCTTCTCGGCCGTAAAAAGCAGATAGACGGAAATATACTGTAAAAACAACAGATAGTTCTAGAAAAAGAAGAAGAACCAGAGTCAAACGGATTTATCTTTGGGTCTACCAGTATTGGAGAAGAGGCGGGGAACATTTACTCGAAATCTATTTAAAACCACAGCCCGTCGCCGAATGTCATTCACATCCAGTCATCCCAGAACCGACACGAGACCTATCAAAGATAATGGAGAAGTTATTTGGGCCGAGTTTAAAGACCACACCAACTCAACAGAAGGCAGTAAAGTGCTTTCACCTAAAAAATATTTGCCGGCAAGGTGTCTTTCAGGCAGTTGTAGAAGAACTTCTGCGGTAGGATTTCACGACGCTATATTTTATTTCGCTTTCTTTAGAGCGGATTCTCCCACCAGCGTTGCCCAGTCCGGAAACTTTAGATCCGCCCGTTGTGCGTGTGAGCCCTTCCGACGCGTGTTGGTACAAACCGGACCATGGACCTCCGTACGTCTGAAGCGATCCGCCGCCGCCGACATGGAGATCATCCCACTAACAGATCGTACGACCACCTAAGTTACCTATTCGTTGCCTCTTGACCACTTCTTGTGCAACCTTAAATCGAAGAATCTGTAAGTACAAATTAATACCACGAGCAGGGACGATTGAACTACATGGGACCAGAAAGGCTGAGCCTATAGAAGTACCGGAAACTACTGCATAGACCGACGCGCAAGTCAAACCCTAAAAATTCATTATAAATTTTTTATTTTGGATAAACAGTTTATTCCAAATTCTTTTTTACTGTGATATGTGACAAAAGCTCAGTTTGTGAGAAACCGACCACTCAGAAATTATCTAAAATGAATAATACGATTTATTAAGTATTTTTCTCACTATATTATAATAATAGTAATTTGATTACATAAAACTTGCACACAAATCAAGTTGTAGATACGATGTAAAAATTAATATAACAAGGATGTAAATATGTGATCTACATCATCATATGTCAGTGTAACATAGTATATTGTATGTAAAAGAGATGTGATTACGTTATGTTAATATAACATAACTTATGTAAGTCACATCAAATATGATATTTATGTAGTGGTGTAATATCACACAGACATAACTAACTTAAGATTAGATTTGCGTTATTTATGTAAGAAAGTTGTAGTTTAGAGAATAGAAATAAAATTGAATGTGTTGAACAATCAAAACTGATAAATTATATAATATAAATACTTTGATTTAATCTAGCAATCACCTCACCGCTCTCGTTTTGGAATTTAGGTTTAATAGAAATTATGTCAAATGCAAATGGTGTCAGCCGTTGTCATAGCAATATTTACTACTGTCAAAAAATTTTAAATGTTAAAAAATCTTCAGTAAGTGTTGAATTTTCTTTAATCGTATACGTTAAACATTAATTTATGAATTAACTATAACAGCTTTGGTTGGTAATTAGGTAAAATGCAAGACCAAGGCAGTATACAAGTCGACGATGCTGTTTCGGCATTAGGTTCAGATGCAACTAGAACTTCGGATGCAATACAAACCATTTCAGTAGCTAAAGAGATAAGCCACGATTCAATTCCCGCTCTACACACATACCAAATTAAACCGGCCTTAGAAGACAAGTGATTGACTTGGTTTCGTTTAATAAGAATCGCATTGAATTCATTTTATAGGTTCAAAGAGAATCCCGTAAAGGAAATTATTCGTAGCGTGTTGACGTCGAAACTAGTTGGAAAATACTACGATAGCGATAATGCTAAAAAATGGACTATCAGTATAGCCAACGATATTAATTCTAAAGTTAGAGGTACGTTTTTCTGTAAGATTTTTTCTTTATTATAACGCTCTTGTTTTATGATTTTTAGAGTTAAAAATGAAACGGTATAAACACATTGTACAAGTAATAATAGGGGAATTAAAAGGTGCGGGCGTTAAATGTGGAGTTCGTTGTTTGTGGGATTCAGAAACCGATGGTTACACTAGCGATACATTTATGAACGTAAGTCATTTTGTACCAGTCTATCACTGATTATAATCTTTTCCTCTACAGGAAACGATATTCTGCGTTGTCGTTGTGTTTGCTATTTACTTATATTAAATTATAATTATTCATCTGAGGGAGTTATTGCATAAGTTTGGTATATTTTAAGTATTTAAGTTTGTAACAATGCAGACAGCGTAAATAAAATGTGAAGCTTTTATTGCGAATAATTTTCAATTCATCTTTAAACAAAGCATTAACAAAAAAAACTTATTTGCGTCACACAAATAATTTTGTTGTAAATACATGCAAAATTTTAGTTCATCATACAAGATTCATAAGTAGGTAGTATGTATTTGATATTAATGAATGCATCTTCGCCACCGTGCCTTTCGAGAATCTCCAAAGTTTCGTTAATCAGATCTGATAGGTTTTCTCCTCTCATTTGACTGTAGTCGATTGCATCCCCAATGTTTACTGAGATAATAATTTAGTAATAGGTTGCCATACTAACATTGTCAACTCACCGTTTCTTTCTTTGTATAAACTAAGCGTTGGCAGAATTTGTCTGTAGTAAGGCACAAGAGCTTCTCCGACCATATCTGCCGACTTCACTAGGTGCTGAAGTACTTGAAGAGTGTTGCATATAACTTTTTTATTTTTCGTGTTTAATGCATCTAAAAACGTTTGGTCAGTTTAATCACCGTGAAATAGGAAGTACTTGCTTTTAATTGGTATAATTAGTTGCGGAATACATGGAAATATTTTCGAGCCACCATTGACAAGCATGTCGTTGATACCTTCTAGTGCAAATAACCTGTATGGGTGTTCGCTTTCACATAATCCTTCAAAAAACATTGGTAAGTAGTGGTGGTAATCGAGTTTTTTAATATCAACCTTAAAAGTGATTGTTAAATAAATGGTTTATTTTTGAGTTACGTACCTTCCACGATAACGAACGATTGACATCAAGCGCAATAGGCAAATCTCCTCTTTGATAATAGTAGCGGAATGCTCTTTTTTCTGCTGGTCGTTCTTTGTACACGTTACATTTAGGTGGTGGTGTCACGCACGTGTTTTTTTGCATGCTTTGTATCGTGAACGCGGGTACTATTCTACATTCTTGTTTGTCGGGAGCACCCGGAAGGGGTTTCCGAATGCTCTCTCTATACTCTTTTCCACTAACCATTTTTCTAAAGGTTTATTTCAAAACTTGAAGTGACGTTTTACTTACATCAGAGTATATTTATTAGTGCGTTGCCAGGTAACGAGATTTGTCGATTTTTCTTCATGTGGATAAAACTCCTATGATTTTTTTACTTTTTTCTAATAATAAAAAACGTCTAGGTTGTCTAGCGTTGGTGTGGGGTTGTAGGTCTCCCATCGAACGCGTTCCAAGGTGGTGGATAGGGGAACGTCTCCCAGATATGGGAGGCACTAGGGAAATCAAATACCTAGTGTGAACCAAAACCTTCAGGCAAGGACGTGCCTTTAGTCTCGTAAGACATCGTCCTAAGGGAGCGAACTCCAACAGAAAAGACAAAGCTGTGGATCAGTCTCAATTTATATAATGGCGGAACCAAAAACTAAACTATCCCAGGAGGGTACCGTAGAACACGGAGAATCTTTCACTGAACATAGCTCTGCAGCCTCTGTAGAACTATGCTCAGGCGCCCCACGGATTCTGGGGGGACCAATTTCGCTTAAATAAATCGATATCAGAACAAAAACCAAATATCACAAGAAAGAATGTTACCGTTGCCTAGGTAAGGATTTAGCGAGCGGGGTGGCGACGTTGGAGGTGGCGATGGTGGTGGCGGCGTTGGTGGTGGTGGCGTTGGTGGTGACCGGTAAACGCGACACGAAAATAATAGATCGGCGTGGTTTAAATAATATATTTAAAGAACTACTTATATACAATGAATATACTACATATGACATACATATAACGCGATTGAGGTTTTCTGTCGTTTGGTGGGCACCCAGACTCAGGTGTCCATTAATCGAAGGAGTCTTGCGAGCCAAACGACTATTGACTATTGCAGCTCCGTGGTTCGTTTATAAAGCCTCAGTTATGGCCGGAGGCCACGAGATTGGATGTGGAGGGTGCAGCGTGGTAGGGGTCGGGTAACAGTCCCCCCTGGTCAAGAGTGGTCTCCGGGGTGGCTGAGGTTGATAGTGGTTGAGCCGGGGCGGCTAGTGCTGATGGCGGTCGAGCCGGGGCGGCCCGCAAGTCGGGGACGTGAATTTTTGCCCATTCCAAGTTTGCCCGCTCGATCCAGTACGCATTCACTCCTGCTGATTGAATGATTTTGCATGGTCCGCTCCATTTTGCCGGAAATTTTCCTTTCCCTGATTCTTGATGCGTTCTTTCCATTACCCAGTCTCCTTCTTTGTACTGCGTTTTCGGCGGCGTGTAGTCGGCATAACGGGATCTGTAACGATGCTGGTTTCGGTGGATTTTGGTGATGCGCTGTTGTGGATTGTCGTCTCTGGATGTAGTTGGAAGTTCCCAGTCTCCTGGTCGTTGAAGTCGTTGACCCAGTAACGCTTCTCCAGGTGTGGTTCCGGTAGCTGCGTTCTTCCGCGTTCTTAGTTGGTATAGGATGGTGGGAAGGACTTCGTTCCACGTTGCTGGATCCTTCTGATATAACTGGATCCGTAACCCCTTTTTTATCTCTTGGTTCCTCCTTTCCACTGGGTTGGCCTGTGGGTGCCATATGGGTGTTGTCCAATGGTATGACCCCCACTTGCGAAGAGCCGCATCCCAGGCGACTGAAAGAAACTGGCCTCCGTTGTCGGTAACGATGGCCTTAGGGTAGCCAAATCGCTGAAATACTTCCCGCTCTAACACTTCGACGACGGCCGGGCTTGTGATCATCTTCATCGGAAATGCTTCTACCCAGCGGCTGAATAAATCCGTTACTACAAGGATCCATTTCTGTGCGAGTTTTGTTGGCGTATATGGTCCCATCAGGTCAACGGACACTACCTCCCACGGCAGTTACGGGTCTCTTGGCCAGTTAGCGGCGCGTTCTTGAAGCGGTCCTCTTTTTACGGCTGCGCAAACCCAGCATGATTTGACGTAGGTGAGGACGTCGTTTCGTATTCGTGGCCACCAGAACCTTTCGACGATTGCTCGAAGCGTCTCTTCTGCTCCTGGGTGTCCGGCGTAGTGACTGTCGTGGTATGCGTACATGACTCGCTCTCTTAACTCAGTGGGCACGAAGAGCGTAAGCGTTTCTTCGATCACGTGGTACAAGTAGCCCTCGTGCACCCTATATTCATTGTGTGTGTCGGCTTCGTCTTCGGGGCCGGGGCCGTTGGCTTGGACTCTTTCCCAGGCAGCAATGATCCGTTGGATTCCCGGTGAGGTTTGTTGCGTGTCTTGTATTTCGCGCACAAGATTAGAGACCGGAGTTAGCTGTATCACCATTGGTTTCTCTACGGCATTGCTGCTCGAAGACGGCGGCAACAACCGTTCCCAGTGAGTCTCGATGGATTCTTCCGAAGTTGGGTTTCGGGAAAGGTGGCCCGGTAGCTCGTTCTTTTCTCCCGGGCAGTGTTCCACGTCAAAGTTAAATTCTTGGAGGAGCAGAGACCACCTCATTAGCTTGCTTTTGACTTCTTTAGCGCGATCAAGCCAGGTAAACGCTCGGCTGTCCGTCCTGAGAGTGAACCGCTTATCCTCTAGGTACGGTCGGTACTTCTTTATGGCCCACACGGCTGCCAAACATTCTTGCTCGTTCACGTGGAATTTCTGTTCGGGTGGTCGTAATTTTGCGCTTGCATAGCTGATGATTTTCTTCTGACCCTGGGGTTCTTGGTAGAGAACGGCGGCTATTCCTACCCCACTGGCATCCGTTTGCAAGAAGAATGGCTCTTCGAAATCTGGTCGACTTAGTTCTAAGGGCTGTACAATGATTTGTTTAATTTGTTGGAACGCTTCTTAGGCTTTTTCGTCCCAGTGGAATTTTTGCGACGGCTTTAACAAATCATGGAGTGGTGCTTGAAGCTGTGCACAGTTTGGTATGTAGTCGCGCAACCAGTTGGACAATCCTAGGAAGCGGCGAAGTTGCGTGCGATTAGTCGGTCGTTCGGATGCCGCAATGGTTTCGACGTGTTCCGGTAGTGGCACGTTTCCCGTCGAAGTGATAACGTGACCGAGGTACCTGATGCTATCGACCCCAAACTTGCATTTGTTTAGCGCTACCCTTAGCTGGTGTTGTTGTAGGCGTTCGAACGTTAATCGCAGGTGTTGTAAGTGTTCTTCCACCGAGTTCGAGTATACCACAATACCGTCTAAGTACACCAATAGAAATTTCCGCATATATCCGGGAAACACTTCGTTGGTCATAAATTTCTGGAAGCTCGCCGGTGCGTTCTTAAGGCCAAAAGGCATCACCCGAAATTGGTAGGTGGCTCCGTCGGGAGTCGAGAAGGCCGTGTATGGTCGTGATGATTCGTCCAAAGGCACCTGCCACTACCCACCCTTCAGGTCCATACTGGAAAATACCGTGGCGTTTCCGAGGTCGCGGAGCGTTTCATGTATTACCGGTTAGTTGGAAGTTTCATCATGGGTTAACTCATTTAGTTTCCGGTAATCTACACAGAATCTTGGCGTGCCATCTTTCTTGTCGACTACTACTATGGGTGACGAGTAGTCAGAATGAGATGCCTCTATGATACCGGTCGCTAGCATGTTTTCTACTTCTCGGGTAATCACAGTTTTCTTGGCGGAACGGTCTGTCTTCCTTTAGGCGAATCTTGTGGTTGGTGGTTCTCGTGGTTGTTTGCGGACCATCAGTCGAGAACACGGGTTGGAAGTCGTCTAGTAACGAGACTAGTTGGGGTTGATGCTCGTCGGAGAATCCTTGGTTTATTTCGAGAGGATCGATCGGACGCGTCTGACGGTCGTGTCCCGGTGCCAGCATAGCGTTTGCCGCTGGTTTTTTCCAAAGTGGATGCAGTGCCGGTTAAAGTCGATAACTGCTTCTTGGTCTAGTAGCCATTCTTGTCCTAGTATTACAGGCACCGTAAGGTCTTCGACGACGAGAAATTTAACGTTTACCTCTTCCGATAATAATTCGCATTTTTCGACGGTTTCCCCAAGTATGTTTAGCCGAGACCCTTGAGCGGCTATGGCGTAGTCATTCGATGGGGGTTGCACGGCGGTAAGGGCGCTGCATCTTTTTATGAAGTTGTGCGTCGTTCCTGTGTCGAACAGGACTTGTAAGTCGTGCTCGTTTATTCTGATGCGCGCGATGGGTCGTAGTCCTTCGACGTTTAGTTGGTTGAGGGCCGGTCTGGGTTGTTGCCGGCCCGTCCTCCGTTTCCCGAGCTTGGTTCCGATCGTTGCTGAGTGGGACAATCTCGATTGAAATGTCTTCCTGGGCAAAAACGACAAGGTGGCAACGGAGGCGTGTATTTCAGTGTTGCTGCCTTGACAGTAGTAGGTTTCGGTTCTGCGGTTGCGATGGGTTTCAGGGCGGCTTCTAGTAATTTTGCTTTCTTCAGGAGTGCCAGCACGGAAGTGGGTGTCGTATCGATAAAATGTATTTGTAACGTCGGTAGAAGTTGCGTAATAAGAAGCGGAATATGTTCGCTTATCTCTATGTTTAGTCGATCGGCCAGTTTCTTTTTCTTTTGTAGAAATTCGGCTGCGCTTTCTGAAGTCGTTTGTTTTCTGCCGTAGAATTGTGCAGTCAGTTGACTTCTTATGGTAATGTTGTCGAATTCTTCCCGTAGCAGATCCGCGAATTCTTCGAACGTGTTTACAAAAGCTTCGTACGTTTTCCACCACTTGGCGGCGTTGTCTTCTAAACACTTGGCCGTGATTTCTAGTTGTGTTGTTGGATTCGCGATTTCGTTGTTTTCGAAATGCTTTTGTAGAGCATCGATAAGTACTTCCGGGTTTTCAAGCGATTCGCCTTTGAATTGTGCTGGTTTCTCGTTATTAGCTAGCTTAGCCGTGATAAGGGCGAGTGCGCGTTTTGTATCTTCGTCGTTTTGTTGGGCGCCACTGGATGTATTGGACCCGGCATCCAGTCCGGAGGTTTTTGTCGATCTTGTTTCAGGCATCTTGTGCTGCGGTTGCTCGTCGGTAGGTCGTCGTGGGTTGGAAGCGCGTTGCTTTCTAGTGAGCCTCACGTGCTGGGCGCCAATTGTTACCGTTGCCTAGGTAAGGATTTAGCGAGCGGGGTGGCGACGTTGGAGGTGGCGATGGTGGTGGCGGCGTTGGTGGTGACCGGTAAACGCGACACGAAAATAATAGATCGGCGTGGTTTAAATAATATATTTAAAGAACTACTTATATACAATGAATATACTACATATGACATATATAATGCGATTGAGGTTTTCTGTCGTTTGGTGGGCCCCCGGACTCAGGTGTCCATTAATCGAAGGAGTTTTGCGAGCCAAACGACTATTGACTATTGCAGCTTCGTGGTTCGTTTATAAAGCCTCAGTTATGGCCGGAGGCCACGAGATTGGATGTGGAGGGTGCAGCGTGGTAGGGGTCGGGTAACAAGAAGTCCCAGACCTCAATTAGATGAAGTACAGCAATCTGAAAATTCTAACTCCGAGGACAGCATGAGTAATTGCCCCTCAACTTGGCAGAGGGTACCACAAACCCGAAATCCTAAAAGGAACAAACTGAGTAGCCCATCCCCAGAAGGCATTACAACACCCAACCGTTTTAGTACACTACTCATAAACCAGAAGGACAAACACGTGGTGACACCGGTAGAACAGAAACCAAACAAACCTCCACCAATAATTTTGTATGGCAGCGATAATGTTCATGAACTCAAAAAGTTAATGGAGACTGCTATTAATACAACTAGCTTCAGATATATAATAGTCAACAAGAACTTGCTACGTATAATAGTAGATTGTGTTGAAAACTAGAAAAAAGTTGTAGATATGATCAGACAAAAATGACTAATAGGACATACTTTTACAAGAAAGGAAACCCGATGCTACAGAATCATGATCAAAAATCTTCACCACACTACCTCTCAGGAGGTCATTGCAGAAGAAATTGAAAAAACAGGCAATATAGTCCGGGGAGAGATAATCAACTCACGGTATGGCCCCAATAAAAATTCTACGTCAACCTTTTTTGTTAATCTAGAACCAGGTCCAAATAATAAAGCAGTTAAAGACATTCAGTACATACACAGCCAAAAAGTTACAATTGAAGATCCAAGGAAAAGTGAAAACATTGTTCAATGTCAAAGTGGCCAACAATATGATCCCTGCAAGAACAATTGCATAAGGCCATACAGATGTGTAAAATGTGGGGAAGGTCACAAAACATTAGATTGTTTGAAAAAGGACAGAAACACTCCTGCAAAATGTGCATTATGCTCATGTGACCAACCCGCTAATTATAAAGGCTGCGAGGTCTATAGACAAATCCTAGCCAGAAAAAAGAAAGCCATCTATCCAAGAACACATCCAGCAGAGCAAACATCAACTTCTACAGCACTACCATCACAACTTCAATCATCACATCCCAACACATCAACTAGAACAGTCCAAAACAATCCTAAAATGACATATGTAAGAGCTATTGCTGGGCATCTACACGAATCCCTACCAGAAGAAAACAAGAATAACACTCAACAAAGTTTCACACTGGAAAAATTGCTGATCAAACAAAATGAAAAATTAGATCAACTCTTTCAACAAATAGGTACTCTACAAAACCAATTGACAACAGTCATACCCAAATTAAACCCTTCATGGCTTCCTTTCGAGTTGCTGCGTGGAACATTAATGGACTGGGCACCCAACAAAATTGAACTAAAATATCTAATTATAGCAAACAAATTGGATATCGTTCTAATTTCTGAATCACATTGCACACCCAGAAGTTCCTTTCAAATAAAAGGATACAATATATATGTCAGAGACGCATCGAAAATAAAAGGGGCTCCGCTGGGCGTTTGTGCTGGGTTAGACTGCATCGATAATTTATTAACGCACGACACTGACCGTTTACACAATTTATTTACTATTGCAAAAGTTACGATTACAAATTTCAAACAAAGTCAATAACACAAACAAACAAAACTAATTTCATTAATATAAAAATTAAATTTATAAACGTTTAATGATCAACACTGGAACAAACGATCCGACACCAGCTCTTTTATCGTATCAAGTTGTCACCACCAAATATCATTTCAATCTGCCCTCTTACAAGTTACATTTTTCAGCTGGTGTCGTTCCATTCGCATGAAAAATTATAATTTCACGCGCGTTCCTATGCCCATAAAAGGCAATATTACAAAATATCAAATCCTTATTGGTTGATTCTAAGTTATTAAGTTACAAAGACTAAACATTTTAAACATAATTTATGGGAACACAAACAATAGTGCACGTGTATACATTCCATAGACGTAGCCAGGCTTATATTCGGTGCCTCCGACATATATTTTACCCCATACCCGGATGGAAGAGCTCATGCTGGTTCAGCATTAGTAATCAGGGCAAATTTAAAACACTTCCAAATGGAAAATTATACCTCACAGCACATCCAAGCAACCACAGTACAGATAGAAGGCCGCACTAGTTCCATCAAAGTATCTGCAATATACTGCCCTCCAAAACATGTAATAACCGAGGAAATGTTTGGGGACTACTTTCCGACTCTTGGAAACAAATTCATATCAGGAGGTGACTGGAACGCTAAGCATACATTGTGGGGATCCCGTACTACCTCCCTGCGAGGTGGTACATTGAAATCCTGCTTAGAAGCAAATCACCTACAACCGTTAGCAACAGGGGAACTTACATACTGGCCATTCGATCCCAAGAAACTTCCTGATTTGCTTGATTTCTTTGTTACTAAAGGATTAGGACACCTGTACTCGACAGTAGAAGCCAACCTTGACGGTAACTCTGATCACACCCCAGTAATAATCACCGTGGCTACTACCCGAAGTAGCTAAGAGCAAGTGGAATCCTTGTACAATCATAAAACAGATTGGGAGGGCTTACGTAGCTATCTTGAAGAAAATTTAGCGCTTAAAGTGCCATTAAAGACATTCGAGAACATTGAAGACTTCTGTGTATACATAACCAACCTGATCCAAGTTGCGGTCTGGATAAATACATCAAATGTAAAACCAAAATCAGCTAGGTTCTAATATTCTTGGGAAATCAAGAATAAAATCAAAGAGAAGCGCCGTCTAAGACGAACATGGCAATAATCAAGACATCCCAATGATAAAACTGAGTACCGGAAAGTTGCAAAAGAACTAAAAGCAGTGCGCAGAACATCTGCAAATTTTTCCCTAAAAAGAAAGCTAGAAAACATGACTCCCTATGGTAAACATCAATACTTTCTATGGAAAGCTACCAAGATATCTGGCAAACCGCAGCAATGTTTCCCTCCGATAAGATCATCCACAGCTTAGGCAAGGACTGACACAGAAAAATCGGAGACATTTGCTAAGCATCTGGCCTCAGTATTTAGATCAAACGAAAGTCTTGTTGATGAAAGTGATATCGATCGGATATTAGGTTGGGACATGCAAATGGGCTCACCAATCACACCTATTTCTCCCAAAGAAATTCTAAGGGAAATCAAGTCGTTACATGTTAATAAAGCACCCGGCTTTGACTTGTTCACCCCTAAAATCCTAAAAGACCTCCAAAAAAAAGCATATCTCATTTGACTTGCCTATTTAATGCAATTATCCGAATATCTTATTTCCCACGGATCTGGAAAATTTCTCAGATAATAATGATCCACAAGCCAGGAAAACCTGCTCATTAGACTTCTTCCTACAAGCCAATCAGCCTAACACATGTACTCTCTAAGCTTTCAACCGGACTAAGATCAAGTATGGATGATTGCGACATAGTTCCAGCACACCAATTTGGATTTCGAAAATCTCACTCCACCGTAGAACAAACACACCGCATATACCAAATGGCAAGACAGGGCTTAGAACAAAGACAATACTGTTCTGCGGTCTTTCTAGATGTGAAACAGGCTTTTGACAAAGTATGGCATAAGGGACTTCTATGCAAGGCTAAGGAGGAGCTGCCATATCCATTCTTCCTTAAAATTAAATCCTACCTGGCTAATAGACTATTCCAAGTGAAACATGAGGAGGCTAGATCGTTTCTGTACACAATAGAAGCAGGGATTCTACAAGGTACAATACTTGACCCTATGTTGTATAACATACTTACATTTGTACTAACATTAGAATGTCTTCCGGGTTTGGACCGTGTCATAGTTGCAACCGAAGCTGCCAACGTTTCGCCCACTTTCGTAAGGGGCTTCATCAGGGCGTGAGATAAATCGCAAAACTCAAACAAGCAATCGAAATCTAACTAAGAACTTCTCAAAAGTTAGGTTATCCACTTGTAAAACAAGCCATAACCTAAACTATGAAAAGGTAAGAAAGAAAACGATAACCTGAAAAAGCAAACGAAAATCTAACAAAGAACCACTACCGAGTTAGGTAATCAACTTGTGAACCAAGCCAGATTCTAAACTCCGTAGAAGTGACTTAAGAAGAAATAGTCTCCGTATTTAAAGGAACAGGATCGTCACGGATGATTAAGCTCGACCCTGATTGGGTTACGGTTGCTAGGGGGTGTGTTTTTGTTAAATGATTAATAACCGGGAACCAAAGAGGGGATAGTTCGAAACCATGATCGCGATTGAAGTTATTGGGGTGTTTGATGATTTCTATGCTTTCTCGGAATTTCCTGTTGAAAAAGAATGGAGATTTGACAATCAACGAAACATTATCAAAATCTATCTTGTGACCTGTAGTAAAATGATGTTCAGCGACCGCAGACTTGGAAGTATACCTTTTCCTTATACAACGATCATGTTCTGAAATGCGAGTAATGACGGAACGACCGGTTTCACCAATGTAGACTAAACCACAAGAACAGGGAATTTGGTATACACCTTGAGATGAAAGTGTAGGAAATTTGTCTTTGGGAGAAGGAAGAATCTGAGAGATTTTGCCTGTCGAGTTGAATATGGGTTTAATACCATTCTTACGAAGGAGTTTCCCTATTTGATCTGTAACCTTGTGAATGTAGGGTAAAAACGCCAATTTCGGGTTGGATTCGGGAGTAGAAAATGTCCTTAGGTAATCGAGTACGTGGATGTAAACGACGATTGATAACTCTATGAATATCTCGCTTTACATAACCATTGTACACTAGTTCTAGTAAGATGACGGAGTTCTGAGTCTAGATTCTCAGGTTGACAAATAGAAAAGGCATGATGGACCAAAGATTCAATAACAGAACGTTTCTGTGCAGGATGATGGTGAGACGAAGCATGAAGGTATCTGTCCGTATGGGTGGGTTTGCGATAAACAGAATGGCCTAGAAGTCCGTCGGGCTTACGAGTCACAAGAACGTCAAGAAATGGAAGAGAACCATTACTTTCGATTTCCATAGTAAATTTGATATCTAAGTGTTGATTGTTAAGATGATCAAGAAATACGGAGACCATTTCTTCTTAAGTCACTTCTACGGTGTTTAGAATCTGGCTTGGTTCACAAGTTGATTACCTAACTCGGTAGTGGTTCTTTGTTAGATTTTCGTTTGCTTTTTCAGGTTATCGTTTTCTTTCTTACCTTTTCATAGTTTAGGTTATGGCTTGTTTTACAAGTGGATAATCTAACTTTTGAGAAGTTCTTAGTTAGATTTCGATTGCTTGTTTGAGTTTTGCGATTTATCTCACGCCCTGATGAAGCCCCTTACGAAAGTGGGCGAAACGTTGGCAGCTTCGGTTGCAACTATGACACGGTCCAAACCCGGAAGACATTCTAATGTTAGTATAGATTCCGGCCGTGGAAGCCTTCGCTATTACATTACTTACATTTGATCTCCTTATATCAGGTGGGACCACTGTTGCTACCTATCCAGACGACATAATCTATTTGGCAACCGACAGCATCCTTCAGAAGACTATAGTGACAAGATACAGCATTTGCTAGACTAGATAAATAAATGGCTACAAAAACGTATTCTTGTTAGCACCGAGAAATCCAGTCACATCAAATTCACTCTAAGGAAAAGAGACTGCCCACCAGTAAAACTAGGTCACAATGTTTTGCCACACTCTAACTGTGTAGTAAAGTCATTGGGTTTCCATCTATACAGGAAATTAACTTGGAGAACCCATATTAAAAAGAAAAGTATCAGTTGATAATAAATTGCTCATCCACAACTCGATACTGAAACCTATATAGACCTATGGTGTTCAACTGTGGGGCACGGCCAGCAAAAGTAATAGACTCTGCCTTCAACGAGTACAAAACAATATACTACGCACTATAGCGAACGCTCCATGGTTCACCAGAAATGATGAAATTCACGAGTACCTGAACATATCGACTGTAGATGCCGAAATAGAAATTTATAAACAAAAATACACTGATCGTCTTGCACCCCAACCCATTGGCCACTGACTTGCTAAACCAATCCTATGCAGTTGAAAAGTCTGTATTTGAACTGGAAAATTGAAGCAACGGCTTCATCTGCCCTAAAATACACGTAGCACACAACAGATCCGCGTATAGTCATCCAGACTGATTGCAGATACAAACCCAAAAAAAAAAGATTGTCTAGCGTTTTTCATTTTTTCGCGTACTCTAAACTCTGTAGGAGTAATTTTTAACAAAACATTCAAATTTTATTTGCTCGACTCTGTACATTCGAAGCAGAAAAAAGTTACATCGACTTTGTTTATAACCTCAAAAAAAAAAATCAGCAATTTAAACAAATTTAAAAATATGATTTCAGTACACAGATTAGTTAATTCGATTTTTAACAGTAAAATAAAACAACATTTAATCATAAGGAATTTAAAATCAACACGCCACCAAACTTCCCAAATTAACGTAAACACAAACGTTGTTAAAGATGTAATTTTATTCAAGTACGAAAACCCCAGATTTTTTCGACTCTTAAACTTATTCGGCATTTGCCAATTTGGTTTTTGGACTTATTTATCACTATTTGCGTTTACAAGTTTAAGGGACGCACCTGTATCTACATCGGAAAATGCAGCCTGGTGGCAAAGAATTAATCTTGGCGAAAATATGTACAAAAACACTTTAACGGCAGTGTCGTTTATAATTGGTAAGTGTAAAGTTTTGGTGGTGGTTTAATCAATATTCTTTAATAGGTTATGGTACTTTAACTATTGCGTGCTTGTACACGTTGAGATCGGTGAGATATTTAGTGTTACGTAAAGGTGGCTCGCAAGTGACTTTTGTGACGTATACTCCAATAGGACCTAATCGAATGATGACCGTCAATCTTGAAAACGTGAGCTGTGTAGAATCAAGAGGACATGCACGGTCACAATTACCGATAAAAGTTAGAAATCATTTCCTTTATTACATACTTGATATGAAAGGAGAGTTTAAAAACTCGGCTCTTTTTGATTATACTGCCGGTTTGAAGCGTACTTTTAAGTGAATCTATTTATTAGTTGTTTTATTTGTTCGTAATATAATATGAATATACTTTGCATTTAATTGGCAAGTGCTTAAGTGTTCTGGAGCATAGTCTCTTTGAAACTATGATTGCAATAATGTAGGTGCTGGATGCTGTAGTTAAAACAGTCGCCTGACTTTCGTTGCATGTGTTTGAAATCTTGGTTTCGTAGGTATGTAACTACCTAAATCCAGGTTCTGCGTCTTTACAGATAGGTCAAAGCAACCATAAATGACCAATGACCAGGGTGCACTGGTAAATTTTACACTACCGGAACGCCCATTATGAGGCCCACCGGGGGTATGGAGAAGGGGAGTCCGGAAACAGCAAACAAATCTTTTCACTCCAAACCAGTACTGGTTTGGGGTGAATGACGTTAAATAAACGTAAATTGTTCCTTGGGAGTAACGTCGCTAAATTTTTGCCATCTTAGTAGCCTAATTACAGTTTTTTTTAGTACGCCATTTTGTATTACTGTCATTTTGTAATATCCGTATTTCTTTTGTATTTAATTTTGTGTACGGTACTCCAAGCGAATGACCAATGACGTTGAATAAACGTAACTGTTACTCATTGAGATTAGTTTTCTACACAGTCACAAAAACAACACACCATTTTGCGTTGCTATTGTAATTTTTGGGTTTTTGTTGTATTTAATTTCTATAACTGCAACTAAAAAATAGTATAAATGTCTTAATTAAGTTTTAACAAATTCCTAAATCAAACTAAAAACTTACATATAAAATTATAAAGCAAGTACTCGTGGTTATTCGCGGTAAAACGTAAAAGTGACGTAATAAAAACGTGATGATTGTCATTCTCAGGAATTACTTATAGTTTCTGAATATCAGTAGGGACAGAAAAATTCGCTCATAGAATATCATTAAGTCTTCGAAGACGTGATGATGCACTTGTAAAAACGCACTGTATTTTCCTTCTGCTTAAGGAAAAAGAAGCAATTTAAGAAAACACAAGGCCCCATGTTCGGTGCCAATTCGTTACGGGTATCTGAAGTTGTGTACTCTACCACGGCCAGCTTGCTACAATCGTAGAGAAACTTATACATTACACATTAGCATTAAATATACTTTACTTAATAACACGAAAATAAATATATGTGTGGCAAAGCAAAAACCCGTCTCTTTAGATTCGACTAAAGACACAAAACAAATTGTCTTTCGGATAGATCTAGTCGATGAGTTCGGAGATCGCGTTAAGCGGAAACAAAAATACTAAGCTTCGGTCACAAATAAATTGATACGTAATAGAAAGTATATGCTAATGCTTTTGTTTTAACATCAATCGTTGATCGAGAATTGACTTCGTTATAGTTTCAAAAGCATGTCATAGTGCAGAAATATTTATGTGAAATTTTGAACGAATAATTACATCGGAGTGATACCTCTAGATATTAGTTAAATTAATTTACATGGCTAGTATCAAATTTTTTGCGTTGACTCTTACCCCAGCGAAAATCTCATAGGGAATATTATCTTCACATTTAACTTTAATGGTAGAATTGCGGGATCAACATTATAATAAAATCAAAATTTGAGACTTTTCGTAGAGCACAAAGATTATACTGAAAAAGAATGTTACCAAGCGAAGCATTTACGAGAAAGAAAATTATGAACGTTACAAGATGATTTAGTGTAAAAACCGCAGTTTTGCCTTTGTCACAAATTAATTAAGTCTAGTGTGAAGGTTCACAATTCTAATTAGTGTAAACAAACAGATTGTCTAAACTATTTAAATAATGATACAGATTTTTAAAAAAATACAAAGAAAGGAATGAATAAAAGAAAGAGAGAGAGAAGAAGAGGAAAAGGATAGACAACAAATATTTGTAAAAGAGAAGAAAACAATAAGATCACCGGATATTAAACAGATAACGGAGGAAATCGAACGAAACAGCTCAATAACAGAAAGAGGAGCGAGAAAAGAACAGAAAGAAATGGAGGAACTAAAGCAATTAATAAGAAAGATAATAAAACAGATGGAAGAAAACATGTAAGGAATAAGGCAAGAAATAAAAGAAGAAATAGGAGAAAGAGAAAAGAAGGAAAAAAAATTGGTAGAGAGAATAGAAAAACTGGAAAAATATTGTAATAAAAGAGTGGAATAGTAAAGAATCACAGATTACTGATGCTGGAAGAAAAATTAGTGAAAAAGGTGACAGTGATAATCAGAGAGGAGAATAAAGATATTGGTGCCGGAAATGGGAGAAAAAGCAGAAGCAGAAGAATTTATATAAATCACGATTTGACATGGGAAGAAAAGAGAGTACAAAGAGAAATAATGGACATAGCGGTGGAAAAAAGAGCGCAAGGAAAAAGAATGTGGGTAGGATAGGACAAAAATGAAGATAGACAGAAAAAGATACATATGGAGCGACATAGACAGGAGGCTGAGCAGAGAGACGCGCGAGAAAATGTTTAGCTAAAGGGCGAAAACTGTGAAAGGGGGGCGAAAAAGGAAAGAATGTTGACGAAATGGCAAAGAAAAGGAATAATGAGTAATGGAAAGGAAAAAGACCAAGAAAGAAGAATAAAGGAAAGTAAGAAAGAAGCACAGGGGGAGATGAGTGAGCTGAGCGTATTGTTTCGGAGCGGGAATAAAGAACAAGGAACAGGATTTTTTGTGAGTACATCAGGGAACAGGATGTACTGGGATTACAGGAAACATGGATGGTTGAAAAAGAATGTGAGTGGTGGGAAAAGGAGTTACCGTAGGAG
Source organism: Aquatica leii (assembly GCA_035610365.1). Taxonomy (NCBI): domain Eukaryota; kingdom Metazoa; phylum Arthropoda; class Insecta; order Coleoptera; family Lampyridae; genus Aquatica; species Aquatica leii. The sequence goes on from CM069438.1 coordinate 17,564,913, forward strand.
TTTGAGTGGGTAGTAGGCAGAAAAACAGAAGAGTAAAGGGGGTATAATAACAGGAATAATAAAAATGATTGAGTCAGGAAGAGAAAGTGCAATAGAGAAGAAGAATTGTAGAAAAGAACATACAGTGGGGAAATTACAAGATTAAAAATAGTGACGGTGTATAGCAGTAAAATGAAAGAGACAAAAAAGAACGTAGAAGAGAGGGAAGAGGGATTGATAATAATAGGAGGAGACTTTAACGCGATAATAGAGCAAGAGGGGGAAAACAAAAAAGGAAAAAGAGGAGAAAGAAACAAAGGACAAACTGATAAATAAAGAGGGAAAAGAACTACTGGAAATGTGTAACTAAAGGGGCTGGGAAATAGTAAATTGGAACAGAAAAAGGAATGGGGGAGTATATGTACATAGGAAGAAGCGGAGAATTAGTAATAAATTTTGTAATAACAAATGAAGAGCCTGGAGAAAAGGTAAAGACATTTAAGGTGGGAGAAAAGGTGAGAAGTACATATCAAAAAACATGGACATAAGAGAGTATAAAGAGATACAAAGAGAGAATAGGGAAAGCGGCATGGGTAAGAAAAAGATTACAAGAGAGTGTAAAGGAAATGAGAAAGAGGATGCAGAAAGCAACAGAGAAAGTTAGATTTAGAACGTGGAAGGGGGATAAAACAGAATGGATGAAATAGTGGGATAAAAAATGCAAGGAGGCAAAGAAAAAGGCAGGAAGAGCATTAAATCACTAGAAAGAAAGGGAAGAAAAAACAAGAAGACGAAAAATACAAAAAAAAACAAGAGGAACAGATTAAAGAAATAAAAGAAGAAGAGGTATGAAAGTTTCTAAAGAAGGAAAGGAAGCGAAAATGGACGACAAAGGGAATACAATTAAAATAATAGAAGAGATACTTTAGGAACCTGCGGGGGAGAGAAAAGAACAAAATCAGAAAGGAGAAAAAAAAGCAAAGAAAAGAAGTATGTAGTAGTAAAACTGGAAGGAGATAAAGATAGAATAAACGAAGAGGAAGTAATAGAGGCAATAAAGAAGCTAAAAAAAAGGGAAAGCGACAGGAGATGGGATACAAGGCGAAGAGTGGGTATATGGGGAAAAAAATGTAGCAAAAAGGATAACGAAAATAGTAAACAAAAATGGAAAGGGGAAGGATTTCCGGAGAGGTGGAGAGAGGGAATAATATGCCCGATGCACCAAAAAGGAGACAGAAATGAAGTGAAGAATTACAGAGGGGTGACATCATTAAGCACGGCATACAAATTATATACAACAGTGCTACAAGGAAGACTACAAAAGGAAATAGAGGAAAGGAGTTTGGTATCAGACCAGAAAGGGAAGAAGAGTGATAGACAACATATATATACTGAAACACTTGGCGAATAGAGAACTAGAGAAAAATGGGGGAAAATGGTGGCACGTAAATTTAAAAGCCGCTTTTGATAGAGTAAACAAGAAAAACTATGGGAATACATGAGGAGAAAAAAAAATAAATGAAACATTAATAGAGAGAATGAAGGAAATTTACGAAGAAACGAAGAGCAGACTGAAAGTGAATGGAGAGGAGGGCGAGAAATTCGTTACAAGGAGAGGGTTGAGACAGAGATGCCCACTGAGTCCAAGCCTGTTTGCAGTATATATGGGGGATTTGGAGGAGACAATGAGAAGACAACAGATAGGAGGAATAGTAGTAGGGAAAGTGAAGGTGTGGTCGTTGGCGTATGCGGAAAAGAAAATGAAGGAGATGATGAAAACGCTGGAAAAATACATGAAAAAAAATAAATGGAAGTAAATACGGAGAAAACAAAAATAATGGTATTTAGAAAAGGAGGGGTGAAAAGAAAAAGAGAAGAGTGGAAATGGAGGAAGGAGGTGCAGCAAAGGAAAGAATTCACATACCTGGGTTACACGATGAAACGGGATAATAAGGAGGGGAAACACGTAAAGGAATGAGTGAAGGAAACAGATTAATAGGACAAGTGTGGAGTGCGGGCGAAAGGTTTTTTGGGGTAGACATAGAAAAAAGAAGGCAGTTGTTTGAGAAACTAATAAAAAGTGTGGTGATATATGGGGCGGAAATATGGGGGTGAAAGGAGTATAAAAAGGTAGAAGGGATACAAGAAAATTACTGGAATTGGGTATTAGGGCTAGACAGGGAAACACCGGAGTACGTTATAAGAGAGGAAGTGCAGGCAGAAAATTAAGAGTAGAGACAGGAAAAAGGGCTACAAAATACGAGGAAGAACTGAGGAAAAGAACCGAGTGCAAAATACTATAGGAATGTTGGAAAGTGATAAAGGGAGGAAGAGTGAAGTACGGACAGAATGGCAGAAAAAAATATTATAAAAGAAACGGGTACGCGAGAGAAGAAGTAGAGAGATTAAGGAAATAGGGAGTAGGGGTAAGAGAGGAGATAGGAAGGATAGATAGGGACATAGAAAACAGGAAAGATAGACAAAGATAAAAGAGGGCAGATATAATGTGAATTATAAGAATATCAAAAAACAGGGATCCCAGAATATCTAAACGGGAAAGGGAATAAAAGCAACACGAAGAAAAAAATGATAAGAAGTTTCAGATGTGGGAATGAAGATTCAGGAAACAAATACTGGAGAAAAAAAGAAGAACCTTAAACTCATGAGGAATTAATGTAAGGAGTTAAGAGAAGAAGTTAAGAAAACAGAGGAAATCTTAGGAGAAAACGGAAAAGGGGCGGAGTGTATAGAAGAAGTATGGAGAAGGACACAGTTAAGAGGAGAGGAGCAAAAAAAAATGTAAGGTAATGTAAATATAATTAATTTGTAACAATGAGTTGAACAAATAAAGTTAAACGTATAACAGTGATGTCGAGGACGTCTCTTCTTTTTTTTTGGCTGTAGGGTTGATCCGTCAGACTATTGGTTTTTTGTCTAAGCTTTAAGCACGTAGCAGTTTGCTGATTACATTTTGGAACGTGCTTTTTCACAGCTACTGTAGCCATGTCATCGTTTAGAGTTTCCGGTTTTAGCAGTACTGTAAAGAATAATACACGTAGATAGATTGAAGTGGCTTTTGTACTATTGTACCACGTTGTGGACAAGAGAAGCTTTTACGTATCTTACGATTTTTGCAGAAGACGCTCGCTGACTTTGATGACGTCCAGGTTTCTCTTTCTAACGAAAACTATACATTCAATCAGAGTGTTATTAAAGTACCTTTGTAACGTACTTATCATAACTACGAGTACTTTTTTGGTATTAAGGTTTGAGTAAGTATGTGATCTCAACGTCAGCAATAAACGATTTTTTTTAAGTTTTCAGTTTGATTTAGTGATTTGCTATTGGCTATTACAAAGGCAGAAAGTTAGCGACTTTAGTCTTTGGAAGTAGCATTTACGTTTATTTAACGTCATTGAAGGTTGTTTAGGGAGCGGTTACGACGCAGTTGGCTGGCGAGGCAAAGCCTTCTCGATAACACATTTTCAGTTTTCTTCTAGATCTCTACTATGCTACTATTCCGGTGCTTGATTGATGATTGCGTTTTATGTTATATTTGCTATTGCTATTATTGATTAATAAATTAACTATCTTTTGAACGTTTATTTTAATAACGCAGTTTTTTTTGTCGTGATTTCGTTTAAACGTGTTTATTTACACGCACTTATTTGAAAGGTAACTGACGTAGTTGTTTTATAAACGAAACTTTTTTCGTCACCATGCAATTTATCGAGTTTTTAATGCTACCCAAATATTTAGAAATACAAAATATATGATGAGAAAGTTGTTTTGATAATAATTTATCTGAAATCAAGTAGCCTGTTACATATGTATATTTTTTCACAGCGCAAAATTTAATACGTTTATTTATGTATAATAAATAGTATAAAATCAACAATAAATCTATAAAGAAAATTAAATTATTTCATTGTAGTTCTTTGGCAAAGAGATATAGCTGTCATAGTTGTTGAGGTTGCGTCCGACGCACGTATAGTCCTAGCCAACTGTATTTTACCAATTGCCAAGTAATACCTGTCACAAAACCCAAATTAAAAATACCGCGATAAGTTTTTTAAACGTTACTGACCGTTTCTTCAGCAAGTTCCATATGGGTCTTTTAAAAACAAATATAAAAAATATGAAAACGCCGTAGAGTGCGTTACAAAGATCTGTTAGAATCCACACGGCCGAATATACTTCTTCCACCTGCCAATCGACCACCCACGATATTACTTCCATGGACCAGTTAACGCCCATTGCCATGAACAGTTTCAAATATAAATAAAATCTTTGTTTGTCGGTCTCTTCGGAATTTATTCGATTTTCGCTTCGTCTTAAAATCGCCGTGTCTTGTTGAATCATTTTGATTCTCCAAGCAGTGCGTCCGAATAACACTATGTTAACGACAATGATTAGTGCCAGCGGCCCGTAAAAATATATGAGCGTGGGCATGCCAACTGAAATTAGATAATTACGCAAACGTTTTAAGTCTTTTATACTTACTGGTAAACCAGCATTGTCCATCGCCAATTCCCGGCTTATACCAAGCGCTGAGTGGAGACGTCTGATTAATGATGGTAACTATAATGACGAAGAGTAAAGACACGCCCCATGTATACGCACTGTACAACAGGAACCTTTTATGCTCGACTTGTTTCTTGTTGCCGGAAAAACCGCGTATACCTTTAAACGTCCACCAAATATCCACCGACATTACGTTCATCCATAAGAAAGACACCATGAAGAAGAATAAGCAGAACGTGCCTGAAATAAGTACGAGTTAGAGAGAGTTGGATTATTGTGGTATTTACCAAGAGTGGTACAACCTGGACCTACTACGTTTGTGTGTTGTTGCATGATTACCAAAAAGAAGTACGCGCCGAATAGTGTTATCACGTAACACATCAGCGATTTTCCGTGTATGTTTCTTTCCGGTAGAAGTGCGTAGACGATGAACGTTGCCAGCAAGAAAGGCATGGAGATCATCATACCTGTAAGACGACGAATTTAGTGGTGAATTATACGTCAAAAATTGTTTTTGACTTTACTAACAATATTTTATTTAATGCATCATTAATAAGATTTTTTAAACAACCCTCGTAGTTTTAAACCGCAATCTTCATAACAAAATAGACCACTAATTACTCATCGTGCGACCATTAATGAAACTTCTTAAAATAACTCGCGAATTAGTGTAACGACTAATTTTGGTTATTGTTTAATAAACGATGTGAAGATGAGTTAATTGAGTGCAGCTTAAAGTTGTAAACATTCTCGGGTATTTAAAGCATTTCCCAGAATATTTCGGTTACACAAGCCAGAAGTTAATGCGTTTCGATGACGAAATAGAACCATGATAAAGACATCTTAGAATTAAAAATATTGGCTGGACAATATGATTGAAAAAAAAAGATAATGACATAGAAACAAGAAAAACACGTCACACAAGTATAAGTACACTAAACTCATAAAAAAACGAGACAAGGTTTAAAGGTAAAAATGAAATGTTCTTAGTAGAAAACTGAACCGGAGTGTGTATAACATGCCTATATGTAATCGTATTGAAGCAGAAACAAAATGTAAATTCCGATCCTAAATTACAAAATATTAGAAATTTTAACATGTAAATGCAAAATGTGAGAAAATGAGCTTACCGCCATTTGCAAGTAATTCATAAATCTGCTATTGTAGTTTTTACTGTTATAGTGACAAAATTCTGTCATTATTATAATTAACTCAATAAAAAGATCTAATATTTTAGATCAAACCTGACACTTACGTTCACTAGTTACTTCGATTTTTCGTGTAATAAATGATTGCTTGTTAGAAGTCGTAGACGCGATCGTAATACCAGGCAATATACGGTTAGCTGATCCAAGGTGTCAGAAGCCTGGAAATATAGGTGCGCTCATCGGCTCTCCGATATTTTTTAAATTGCTTTTTGGTTCCATCCATCCCATATTCCAAAGGGCGCGTTTTAGATGGGTTGTATTTAGTTTTGCGGGATCAGCGTTAATGGTAAAGTTCGTCGCAATTTTACCAGTAGCGAAAGTATGTCAAACCTACTTAGTAAGTACAATTCTGCCCATTTCTGCATCGCCCTTGTATATAGCAATAACAGTCTATGGTCTTGTCGTTCCCGGTCGTGTTTTTCAAGTTATAGCTGCAAATCAACACTTGAGCTCGTGTACCCCGGAATACGACTTCTACTATATCAGCACCATCCTCCAATGCAGTTAGTCTAAACCGTAGCCAAGCTTGGGAACCGCCAGTTTTGTAATGTTGTTTCGTATGACGTGGTCTCTCAGATCCAGCAAGGCGTTTCATAAGTCTCTGTATTCGAGCTTCTGATGAAACAACTTCTAGGTAACTAAGTAGTAGATGGACCGTTGTTGATCCTGAATCTTCAAAACTCTTCCTATTGTAGGCCACTGTTTTTGAAGTACATCCAAGCGTCCAAACTTTTTCTTAAATACCACGGCAATCCCTCTGAACATGCGCAAGTCTTGGGAACACAGTGTGTAAGGGAGTACTCCATCCGTACGTCAAACGGATCTAGTACTTCTTTGATGATTCCAAACCTTGCTTTCGTGGTTCCATTATAGGCGGACATAAATCTTTCGCATCGTCCTTATTTGTTACTTTGTTGACCATTCTCGGGTCTTCATCGTTGTTTGTGTTGTTGCCGGCGTAGGGGGCCAACTAATTAATGTGTACTACCTTCGGTTTGCCTTTTGGTAACTATTGGACTCGGTAGATAACGTTATTTATTTTTGCCAAAACGACGTAAAAGCCTTGTAACTTTGGAAACAAACCTTGTTTTCGTTGTGGGTTGTACAACTAAACCAGGTTACCAGGTCAAAACTCTCCTTCTCTGGCCCTTACGTCATATTGGTTTTTCATTCGGTCACTGAAAATTTCGATGTTCTGTCGGACGTTATCTGAATTTTCTTCTTGGCTGACGTAATCATCTCTAACCACTTCTTTTTCAGGCTTGCAAACTGAAGATCGCACGGTAATCTGATCTCACGTCCAAACATCACGTAAGCAGGAGTTTGTCCGGTAATTTTGTGAACGGATGATCGATACGCCATTACGAACAAATGTAAATATTGGTCCCAGTCTTGTTGCTGTTTGGAGACCACTTTGGCGGGATACTTCTGCATCGTTCTATTCATTCGTTCCATCATGCCATCTGATTGAGGATGAAGAGGTGTAGTCCTAGTCTTTTTGATTCCCAGCATTCCACAGACGTTTTGGAACAAGTTACGTCCTTGATGTAAATGACACACTAACAAGCTCTTTCACTAACACATCCACAACAGTTGTGGCTTCTTGATTTAGTATCGCGTATGCTTCCGTTCATTTGGTAAAATAATTCATGACCACCAGAGTGTGCTTGTTCCCTGTTCCATTTTTGGGAATGGGTCTGCGATATCAGTTGCTACCCTTTCGAATGGACTTCCGACGTTATACTGTTTCATAGAAACCTTGGTCTATTTCCAGACGAGCATAAATTACATTTGCGGCAACACTACTTTATATCTTCTTTGCGGTTCTCCCAATAGAACCTTTCCCTGACCTATTCACACCAAAATGTCCTTCAGAAGTTCCGTCATGCAAATGCTGCAATACTTCTGACACTCGGCGTCTTGACACCACTAGCTACAATTTTGTCTCGGTGTCATCGTTGTTTTTCAGGAATAGCTTCAGAAGACCATTTTCAATTTTAAGTGTGCCTGTGCCTAATATTATTTCACCGTTCTACTTTGCGCGCTGATTTCTTCCCAGATGGTCTTTGTCCATTCGCTTTGTAATTTATTATCAATTGTAGTTTCGGATTACTCTCTTATTCTCGACGTAGTTGAGCTGGCTGCTAATTATCGTCAATCGCCGTTGTTCTGCAAAGCATGTTGGTTTTCTCTTCTAGTTGAGAACAGTGACCACAGTTAACCGGGCATGGTTGTCCAACACGATGTTCTGTATCAAAATCATACTCCTGCAATCGTTCAGTCTATCTGTCAAATTGTCCTTCTGGGTTTTGAAACTAAAGAAACCATTTCTGAACAGCATGGTCAATCCGCAAAAGAAATTTTCGATCATATAAGTATTTGTTGAAGTGTTCAACGGACTTGACAACAGCTAACAGTTCTCTTCTAGTTACACAATAATTCCTCTCAGACTTGTCCATCATGGATTTGGGAAAGTACACTTCCTATTGCAAGGTTGCTAGCATCAATGTTCAACACAAACTTGACTTACGCTCGAGGATAGCCTTCTTCAGTAAGTCTTGTCAGCGGTTTGGCATAACTCCCGTCCTACTTCACTTTTTTTCTGAAGATACGGCACTTCTTTGGACTTGAACCTCGCAATGGTTCAAAACACTTTTTTCAAATTTTTCAAGTGCTCTTCGAACGATTTTCCAACCACAATCACGTCGTCCAAATACACCAGGCACGTCTTCCAAAACAGTCCATGTAAAGTCATCTCCATCAAACGCTCGAAAGTCGTAAGAGAGTATAACCGTAAATTGCCATAAACCGGTTCCAATCGTAAACGTAGTTTTCTCGGGGTCTTTAGTTCTAACTACACTTGCCAGTGCCACTTTTTGAATCAAAAATGGAAAACCATTGCGAACTAGATAGGGTTTTAAAGTGCCGTCAATTCGTGGTAATGGGTAACTATCTTTCTAGGTGACCTGATTGAGTTGTCTATAATCAACACAAAATATCGTTGACCCATCTTTTTCTTCACCAAGACTACTGGAGATGCCGACGGACTGTTAGATGGTTCGATCACACCCCGAGTTTCCATTTCAGGGATTATCTTTTCGGCTTCTTCTTAATTGACCAAATTAAGCCGCCTCGGATGTTGTTGGATTAGTTGACCATCGCCAGTATTGATTTTGTGTTTCACGATGTCAGTTCTTTCTTTAGAGTTATTATCCATTGAAAATACGTCGCGGTACTGCTGGATTAGTTTCTTGACTTCACTGTGCTCGCGCTATTTAAGATCAACTGTTGAGGACATTTCTTTGCTGATGAGTTTTTAACAATGTTTGCACATTTCAGAATATGAGACACCGACGTAAATTGTCGTATCACAGTTTTCTTTTTCAAAATTAATTGGTTTGGACTGTTATTCATGTTTTAACTGGTATTACGTTTTTGACCTTCACCAGGGCTTTACCAACTACTAGTTCTTGGATTTCATTTTCGGTTGGTTTGATGCTACGAATGTAACCTTCTTGGAGATCTCCATCTAGACGTCCCATTACAACGCCTACATATCGTTTAGGTAAAACGACATTTTTTACTAAAACAATTCTCACCTTTTCATCTTTCGACGAACGAAAAGAAATTTTTTCGTTCTCTAGTTAGAGGACATCATTTTCCACGTCTAAATGGAATTTACACTTCTTTATAAAGTCCATTCCCAAGATCATTTTTTCAGTTATGTTAGCTACCAGTATCCGATGATTAATTGGCGATGCAGCGTGGACGGTGATCTCCGGGGCATGGTTGTTGGAAGTCGACTTTTGACCCTTTTGGGCCACCTCCACTAGTTTTCCGATGGCTCTTGGTTTGGGAACAGTGGCGTCAAATGCAACCGAGTTCACAGCAGTACTAACATCTAGGGCTTCCTCGTACACGACTTGTTTGGTCACCTAATACTCGTCGAAGTATCTCCTGCTTTTTTCGTGATCTTCTACTATATTACGAACACGATGACGATGAAGTGTCTTAGGATGAGCTAGTCGCAGCGTTTGTTGTGTATTGCTGTCTCTTAAACCATCGACAAAAGTTTGTATTGCGAGTTGTTCCAAAAAACTACATGGAGCTGTAGGGTAAGTTAGCATTACCAAACCTGCAATATCTGCTTCAAAGGCTTTTTGTCGACTTTTGACAAGGATTTTTTACCTGCGTGGGGTCCATCTGTTGAAGATGGGCGTCTCCATATCGCATCTCTAGACGTGAGGTCAGCAGCTGATAATCTATTTGTTGGCCATCAGAGATGTTTATTCCTTCTCTTCGGAGGGCAACAATCAACGAAGTGGTTTTCTTTAGGTCGTTCTATCTATTTGCCATTGCAGCAGCTTTAAATTGTTTGTAGTACGTCGACCACTGTATCTTGCTATCAAACGTCGGCGGTGCGATCTGTATTCTTATGTTACTTCACTTTAATTTTCGGGTATTACGATCGTTATTGAAGTCACATGTCTTTCGCCTTGTAGTCTTTTTTCCATTGGATTAAATCTTTCTTCTATCTTTCTTGTTTTCTTCCTCTAACATTCTGGAATTTTCTAATAATTTTTCTTTCATAACCATGGAAGTTTCCATTACTCTACATCTTTCTACTAGTTTCTCTTTAACTTTCATCTCTAAATTAATGGAATCTTCTTGTAGTTGTTTTATGTTGTCTTCAAGCGTTCTTGAATTTTCCAACAAATTTTTCCCGAGTTTATTGGAATTTTCCATTAATTTTTCTTCTAGAATTTTAGAATTTTTTTCGGTTTTACTCGTATTTTCAATTATTTTTTTTACAGCGTTCTAGATTTTTCTTCTAATTTAGAAAAATTTTCGTTTAAAAATTCTAATATTTTGGCGTTTTGGGAGCGCGTAAACGACATTCACTAGCGAAATAAAAGTACACAACACAAATTGTTTATTATTCCTTATCGCGTTAAAAATAATTACACTTCTGACAACAGTGTCACGTGAATTAAAAATCGTTTATTAGAAACTAAGGGCTAAATACAGTTAACAAATAATTAAACGAAATAAACATTAAATTAAAATAACTAAAGATCACTAAACTGCACTCGCGCTGATTGCACAATGAATCCTCGAGTTTGTTGCAAGTTCTACTTATATCCGGAACGTCATCTTCTTATCGCTTCATTTTCTTTAATCTTTAAACATTGTTCGGAAACTATTTTGTGGGCATGTTAGATTGTTGCGTGCTGGACATCAGTTTTTATTAAAATCTATAAGATATTGTTTCTGGATTACTTCCGAACAAAATTTAGTAAACAAAGCTGTTTATAATTTTCTGCTATTCTACAGACAGATTTCAAAGCCTATTATAGGAAATCTTTATACAGCTTCCTGTTTTTCTGGTCTTTTCACATAAAAGATTGCGAATGCCGCAATTCTAAAATTATCAAAACTTTACGCGCTTTGTTACTCTTACTAATCAGAATGTCGTACTTTATTCCAGCACATATTGCACATTTTGGTGGTCTGTAGGCAGCAGGCATCAAATCCTACAAAGCACATATTAAGCGTGTACTAAGGAATATTATTTCAAATTTTGAAAAATTGTGTATTTCGTTTTATTTCTTATTTATCTTCTGATTCTAACAATCCCGATGTTACTCATTTACAAAAATTAAGGCTCTGTCACATTCAACAAGTACAGCGTCTTTACTAACAAATATGGAAACGATGGAGTTTCGAATACATTTTTAAACTTCAATAACGAAATAAATGGTTTTGTATAACCAGTCGCAGCTAAAAGAAAGCGACCTAGTACTTATCAAAGAAGACTATTTGCCTCCAATACGATGCCATATGGAAAGAGTTCGCACGCAAGCAGGCTGCGATCCTCGAACGGTGTTCATTTCTTGTTAAGAACCAAGGAGTGAAGAAGGAGACTATTATTTATGCATACTTTTTGTTTTTATGTACAGCATAATTATGTTATTGATAAACGTAACTGTTATAGTTATAGTAACGTCGCTAAATTTCTGCCTTATTCACCAAATTATATTATTTTTACACAGTCCCAAAACCTAATTGCTATTTTGTGTTGCTATAGTTTGTGATAAATTTTTTTAAAATTTAATTTGTATAACACCGCAATAAACAAATAGTGCAAATGTCATCTCGTAGTTATGTAGAGTACGTTACAAAGATACACGAATAACGTAAAAGTAAAATGGAAAAACTACTACGCAATAACCACGAAAGAAAAACATGATAAAGAAGATCATTAACATACAACACAAGCAGGACACGTGTCCTGGGTTCCAGCTTTTTCAAAAGTACTATGGATTTGTCTTCTCAATAAAAAACGTCTTCTTTCTTCAATCAAATTCTTCAATTTATACTACGATAAAGACAACATTTTGCGCACTTTTGTAAGGGGCGTCATCAGCGGCGAGAGAACTCAAACAAGCAACCGAAATCTAACTAAGAACCTTTTAAAAGTTAGGTAATCGCCTTGTGAAGAACGAGTTAGCAGAAAATTTTTCTTGCCGCTGTTGATGGTTTTTGCTGTTTTAACTTTATGTTTACAAAATGTCTCATTACTTTTTGATGTATATTTATATATATCAGAAAAGAAAAACAAGACCAATAATGATTAAATTAATAAAAGAATCCACAGAAACGAATATTTTAAAAAATGAAAAAACACTAAAAGGCACAGATATCTGGATCGATGAAGATTATCCTAGAGAAGTACAAGAAAAAAAAAAGATTGATACCGTACATGAAAGAGACAAGAAAAAAGGAATATAAAGCGCTAATAAGATATAACAAACTAATAATTAATAACGAAACATACAAAACAGAAGGCTTGGAGAAACAAGAACATAAAAATGGAGAAACAAGTGATAAAAATAGACAAAAAAAGACGGTAAACGAAAGATCCCCAGAAGTTTCAAGAAAATCAATTACCATAACTATCCCAAAAAACTACTAAACACGCATAAAACACAGAATAACAATGACGAACATAGCAATGAACAAGGATACGGTTTACAAGAATCGCCCAAATCAAATAGAATGGAAAGGAAAAAAAAAGATAAAATAGGAACATGGAACATTACAACACTATTAGAAACAGGTAAAATGGAAGAAATGGGTAGAGCGATGGAACGATACAAAATTAGTATATTAGCACTACAAAAGATGATATGGAGAAGCGAAAAAAGAGTAGAGAAAGCAAAATACGCAATATTCTATAGAAGAAATGAAAAACAGGGTCAACGTGGAACGGCATTCATTATAGATAAAAAGATTATGATCAAACTAAAACAATTTAAAAAAATAGACGTAAGAATATCATATCTAAGAATTAAAAGTACAATAGCTAACATATCCATAATAAATGCTTATGCACCCACAGAAGATGCAGCAATAGATGAGAAAAAGTTTTCTATAACAAACTACAAGAAAGTTGTGAAAAAATACCCAAACACGATACATTAATAGTATTAGAAGACTACAACGCAAAAATAGGAAGAGAAGATTTCATAAAAGACGTGGCTGGGAAAGAAAATATACACGAAATAACAACACATAACGGCATGAGGTTATGTCACCTAGCAACAGAAATGGATATGTATATTGTAAGCAAAAAATTTAAACACACAAAAGAACATAAAATCACATGGAATATACCGGGAAAGAATAAAGGCAATCAAATAGACCATATTCTAATCAAAAGGAAGAGAGAACGCGATTGAGGATGTAAGATCGTACAGAGGAACTACCGTAGAAACAAATCACAACAAAAATGAAACTAAGAATGGTTAAAGAAAAACATAGACAACAAGTTAAAAAGAAATAGGACATAGAAAAATTAAAGAAAGAAGAAGAAAAGAAGACATACAAAAATGAAATAAACAACCTACAACAGAAGGAGAACAAAAAAGAAGGTATAGAGGAAGAGTGAAATACAATTAAAACAATTATAAAATCGGCAGAAAAGATAATTGGGACAAAACGAGTTGAAAATAGAAACGGATGGTTTGATTAAGAATGGGAAAGGACAATAATGAGAAAGAGAGAAGCAAGAATAAAATAGATAAGAACTTGCAAGCACGAGCTTTACGAGAATCACAAGAGAATAAGAAAAGAAGGCACATAATTAATGACAGAAAAGAAACGTGAGTACATCAACAAAATAACGGATGAAATAAGGAATGATAATAAGAGCACTCCTAAACGGCAAATATAAACACGAAGACGTGGGAAAATTATCTACTTAAAAAAAGAAAAAAAGAAAAAACAAAACAAGAAGAAGAATCCCAAGATGAAGTTGAGGAGGACAATATAGAGACAAGAGCACCACAAAAACAAGAAATAGAAGAAATTATGAGTAAGCTAAAAAATCAAAAAGCGGCAGAAACAGATAATATATGTAACGAAATGTTAAAGTATGGAGGAAAAGAACTGAGAGAAAGATTATACGGAATAATGAGTAAAGCATGGTAAACGGAAACAATAGTGCAAGAATGGAAAATAGGGAGTATTAGACCAATACCCAAAAAAGGAGATCTAATTAATTGTGATAACTACAGTCAAATAACATTACTAAACACAACGTATAAAATACTAACTACAATTATACAAAAAAGATTAAACAAATACACAGAAAAGCCAATTGGTGAATATCAAAATGGATTTCGGTCAGGAAAATCAAACCACCCTGAAGTTGCATTTGAATTTGAAAAAAACAAATGCATTTGAATTTGAAACTTGAAATGCGTTTGAATTAGACAATTTTTAAACATGTAGCAGTTATAAAAAATACTTTATTCTCAATATAGTTTATACATTAATAATTTACCTAGTCGGACAAATAATCCAAGTGCCGTCAGAAAACGACAATTAAAAAAATAATAATTTTTATACAATTTACATCATGAAAACTTAAAATCTGTGCTATTACAGTTCCATATTTTTGAAAAAAATCGATTTTAAAATTTCATGATGTAAATTTTTTAATAAGAATTAGCATTGTTTTTAAATTCTTACCCTCTGACACCACTTAGGGTTGTAAGACTATATAGGTTTATAAGAGTATATAGAGGGTATTACCTACATTATATAAAATATCTGTGCTATTACGGTTTGGTATTTTTGAAAAAGTCGATTTTAAATTTTCATGATTTAAATTTTTTAGTAAAAATTAATATTTTTTTACCTCTGAGGGAACTTAGGGTTATATGACTATATACGTTCATTAGAGCAGAGTATCACCTACATCATATAAAAAAATCTGTGCTACTACAGTTCCGTATTTTTGAAAAAAATCGATTTTAGATTTTCATGATTTAAATTTTATAAAAATTAATACTTTTTTTTAATTGCCCCTCTCTGACGGCACTTAGGGTTACATGACTATATAGCTTTATTAGAGCAGAGTATCTCCTACAACATATAAAAAATCTGTGCTATTACGGTTTAGTATTTTTGAAAAAGTCGATTTTAAATTTAAATGATGTAAATTTTTTAGTAAAAATTAATATTTTTTTTCCTCTGAGGAAACATAGGGTTATATGACTATATAGGTTCATTAGAGCAGAGTATCACCTACATCATATAAAAAAATCTGTGCTACTACAGTTCAGTATTTTTGAAAAAAATCGATTTTAGATTTTCATGATTAAATTTTATAAAAATTAATATTTTTTTTTAATTGCCACCCTCTGACGCCACTTAGGGTTAAATGACTATATAGCTTCATTAGAGCAGAGTATCACCTACATCATATAAAAAATATCTCTGCTATTACGGTTTAGTATTTTTGAAAAAGTCGATTTTAAATTTTCATGATGTAAATTTTTTAGTAAAAATTAATATTTTTTTACCTCTGAGGGAACTTACGGTTATATGACTATATAGGTTCATTAGAGCAGAGTATCACCTACATCATATAAAAAAATCTGTGCTATTACAGTTCAGTATTTTTGAAAAAAATCGATTTTAGATTTTCATGATTAAATTTTATAAAAATTAATATTTTTTTTTAATTGCCACCCTCTGATGGCATTTAGGGTTAAATGACTATATAGCTTCATTAGAGCAGAGTATCACCTACATCATATAAAAAATCTGTGCTATTACGGTTTAGTATTTTTGAAAAAGTCGATTTTAAATTTTCATGATGTAAATTTTTTAGTAAAAATTAAAATTTTTTTACCTCTGAGGGAACTTACGGTTATATGACTATATAGGTTCATTAGAGCAGAGTATCACCTACATCATATAAAAAAATCTGTGCTATTACAGTTCCGTATTTTTGAAAAAAATTGATTTTAGATTTTCATGATTGAAATTTTATAAAAATTAATATTTTTTTACCTCTGAGGGAACTTAGTGTTATATGACTATATAGGTTCATTAGAGCAGAGTATCACCTACATCATATAAAAAAATCTGTGCTATTACAGTTCCGTATTTTTGAAAAAATTGATTTTACATTTTCATGATTTAAATTTTATAAAAATTAATATTTTTTTACCTCTGAGGGAACTTAGTGTTATATGACTATATAGGTTCATTAGAGCAGAGTATCACCTACATCATATAAAAAAATCTGTGCTATTACAGTTCCGTATTTTTGAAAAAAATTGATTTTACATTTTCATGATTTAAATTTTATAAAAATTAATATTTTTTTACCTCTGAGGGAACTTAGTGTTATATGACTATATAGGTTCATTAGAGCAGAGTATCACCTACATCATATAAAAAAATCTGTGCTATTACAGTTCCGTATTTTTGAAAAAAATCGATTTTAGATTTTCATGATTTAAATTTTATAAAAATTAATATTTTTTTTAATTGCCCCCCTCTGACGGCACTTAGGGTTAAATGACTATATAGCTTTATTAGAGCAGAGTATCACCTACAACATCAAAAATACAAAATCTGTGCTATTACGGTTTAGTATTTTTGAAAAAGTCGATTTTAAGTTTTCATGATGTAAATTTTGTAAGCAAAATTAATATTTTTTTAATTGTCACTTTCTGACGGCACTTAGAATTGTATAACTGTATAGGTTTTTTAGAGCAGGGTATTACTTATATTATATAAAAATGCTGTGTTATTACATTTCCGTATTTTTGAAAAAAATTGATTTTAAAATTTCATGATGTAAATTTTTTAATAAAAATTGCTATTGTTTTTAAGTTCTCACCCTCTGACGGCACTTAGGGTTGTAAGACTATATAGGTTTATTAGAGCAGGATATCACCTGCATCATTTAAAAAATTTGTGCTATTATAGTTCCGTATTTTTGAAAAAAGTCGATTTTAAGTTTTCATGATGTCAATTTTTGTATAAAAAATAATATTTTTTTTAATTGACACTTTCTGAGGGCACTTGGATTATTTGTTTGACTAGGTAAATTATTAATGTATAAAATATATTGAAAATGAAGTATTTTCTATAACTGCTACATGTTTAAAAATTGTCTAATTCAAACGCATTTCATGTTTCAAATTCAAATGCATTTGTTTTTTCAAATTCAAATACAACTTCAGGGTGGTAAAATCAACAATAGAGGCCATCCATACATTTAGAAAAATCATAGAAAAAACGCACGAAAAAGGTAATGAAATACATATAATATATGTAGACATTAAACAAGCCTTCGATACCCTAAAGAGAAAAATTATAATAAAGGATGCAAAAAACCCAGGTATTCCGAAAAAACCCAGAAGTCTAATTAAAATTACCATGAAAAAATCAAAAGCCGTAGTATAAACACATGAAGAAACAACAAAAAAAATAGCAATAAAACGAGGGGTTAGTAGTAGAAAGATTGTCAACAATCTTATTTAAC
Source organism: Aquatica leii (assembly GCA_035610365.1). Lineage (NCBI taxonomy): Eukaryota > Metazoa > Arthropoda > Insecta > Coleoptera > Lampyridae > Aquatica > Aquatica leii. The sequence goes on from CM069438.1 coordinate 17,582,475, forward strand.
ATCGCAACGGAAGGTATAATAAAAGAATGCGAAATCACGGGATCTATTATACAAAAAATGATGCAAATAATAACATATGTCGAGGATGTAACGGTAGTAGCAAGCGATAAAAAAGATTAGAAGAGATAATAGATAAAATAGAGCAAGCAGAAAGAGAAGAGTACTGGAAATACATCAAAAAAAGATAAAATATATGAAAATCTCAAGGAAAAGTAAGCAAACAAAAGAAGAAAAAGAAACGAAAACAGGAAAACATAACTATAGATACTTGAGAGTAATAATAAATAATAAAAACGACAAAAGCATAGAAATTGCACAAAGAATAAAAGTCGGACGGAGAATGAAGTGGTACGGACACGTACAAAGAACAGAAAACGAAGCAGTTATAAAAAAAAAAGATGCACAATAGGAAGGAATGCCAGAAAATTACAGAAAAGGCAAAGAAACTCATCAACTTATAAAAAATTAAAAAAAAAATCAAGCAAACACAAGAAGCATAGCGAAAAAGCTCAAACGAGCGGTTACAATAATTCCAAAAATGGAATGTATAACCATGTATATATAGTACTTTATATTATTTCTTATGGAAAAATTAGTCACTTTTTAGTTATTAATTAAAAAACAAAACTTTTAAATCTTAATTCTTTAAATGCTAAAAAAATATTTCGTCGTTTGCAAGATAACATTGAAATAAAAACTTTATTTTTACGCAACATTTTGTTCATTGTGTTCGCAGTTAGAAAAATTTCCACTTAAAATATTATTGATAGATTTATGTATAAATAGCTATGAGTTTTTGTTAAACAAACTATTTCATTTGATGGAAGTTTGTTTACATATTGTTATTTATAGATATTTGCAACTGTGCAAGATTCTGTTTAAAATAAGTTGCAGATTATTTATTATTTTGTTCTAATATAATTACAAGAGAGTTTCAAAAAGTATATTTTTTTTTAACTTAAAATGGACAGATTTAACTTAGAAATTGCACCAACCACAACTATGTGATAAAATTTGTTGCAAATTAAAGAAGGCGAAATAAGAATTGAAACCATAAATTTTAAGAGTTAAATTTAGAACGTGTACCTGTAACATAAAACGTTCACTTGTTGAAGTAAATAACTATAACAGGTTTAAAAACGCTGGCAACGCACAAGACAAGTTAGTTGTGATTTCCCTTTGCTTTTCTTCATGTTTTTTGTAAGAATATCTCCTCTGACTTTTGATGGCATCGTGAAAGTTCATGTTTGGATCTTGCAACTTTTTCTAAACCCCATTAATGGGAATTAGCCGTCTGATCCAAAATCCCAAAAGAATCATGAACTTGACAGTATTATAATAGTTGCGTGGCGTCACTTCTTGTCACAGTAGTCTCCATTTCATTATCCATCATGACCTGGAATTGGGAGTATGCCGTCGAGGTACTTATTTAAGGGTTTTAGAGGTTTCGCCCTTGCATTTCACCTTGTAGACTTCGATTTAAGAACTGTGAGCACAACGTTCTTTAGTTTTCTCAGCATCAAGTGTGCGAAGAAAAAAACATGTAAAGTGCTTGAATAATTCCGAAGATTGTTCTTCTCAGGGATTTTTTGTGTTCTGCCATCACAGCCGCATTGTCGTAGAACTGACCGACAATCCTAAAGGTCAGTTCCATCATTTTCTATCTAACTTGAAACCTTTGCTTGAAACGGTCTGATCTAAGGTCTCAGCATCTTCTCAACATTAACTTCTACGTAACGATAGAACATCTGAAACATGAGATCAAAATACTGAACTCGAGGAATTTTAGTGAGCAAATAACTTGATCACTATAACGACGACAAGTTATATTAACGTTCGTTTTGGCAGCGTAGTGGTCTAAACTTAGGGTTGAAAATGAACAGATGTTTATGTACTTTTAATTAGAAAATGGCGACATCCGGCTTACCTTCCTTGCAATGTTGACTAGGTTAGAGTGTAAGAGGCGACGTTATCGACAGTTTATTGGGATTTTTGCCTAGGTTTATATGTATGTGCAGTGGCGGCTTCTCCATTAGGTCAATTGGTTAATGACCCTCCAAAAATACGAAATTGACTTGAAATATAACTATTTTTTTAAGTAAGAATGCATTTTTCAAGTTTTAATTTTGAAATGACCCTTCTGCAGTATTGACCACCAGCCGCCACTGTGTATGTGTATTGCAACGATTCAGAAAGTATAAGTTGACGTACTAGAAAATAACTATTTTTTATGAATATTTAGCGTATTTAACTACCCGTTCTAGTAATTGTAATTTATTTACTAAAACATCTTGAAACACTCTTGAACTTCAAAACTATTTGAAACGTTTTAAAAAACCAACAAAATATTGTAGTCGAAGATAAAGAAAAAGTATAACATTTTTAGTGTTTTTACAAGCGTTTCGTAAAGATGAATAAATGTAAGTGCAATTATTTTATTTAACTCTAGAGTTACAGTGATATATAAATTCACTATTGAAATTTTCTCGAAGCTATTGTCAATTTCGAGACAATGACCGAAGGATGTGGAACATTCTAGGCACAGATAACAGAAATATATAAAAATTCTATATTCTAAGAGAGCCGAGGTTAATTTTTCGAATTGAATCGAATATGAAGCTTTTGTCGGTTTAAATAAGTGATTAACGTGTGCTAAGATAAATAAATAAAGTGCCCGTGCTAGTAAAACATAAATACGTCGCGTACGTGTTCTTAACATAAGATAAAATTAAAAAGTGCGGACCTAGTGATAGTAATACATAAATTAACGTAAGTGTTTCTCTTCAATATCGTTAGATTTAATTGGTTACGTGTAGTTCTAACCGTGTAATTATAAAGTTTTCAAATAAATTAGATTTAAAATGCGTTACACTAGTGATACAGGTGTGCGGTATCAAAGCTCTTTGATAAAACGTTGATATCGTGTAAATAAACAACTGTTTAGTTCGCGATTCGCGTGTGTTGTTTTAGCACACTTTCTATTCGTGTTTTAATCTATTACGCTAACGCGTTACCAATTGAAAATAGATACGAAACTATTTGAATTTTTCGAATCAATAAAGAATGGTTAAGAATCGATAAATAAATATATGGAACAAAAAAAATTCTATAAAAATAACTTTTGTGAGTATTCTGATAATTGAAGAAAGATTATTTGAAAATACCTAGAAAATAGAAGAAAAATTTATGGAATTTATGGAATTATGGAAAACCAAATTAAAATTGTTCAAGAAGAAACTCAAGCAGATATGTTGAGAGAAGAGATATGCAGAGTTCTAGAAAACGGAAAAAAAATTATGAATCAGAAAATAGAAGCAATAGAAGACAAATAAGAAGACAGAATAAAACTGATTGAAGAAAGAATGAACCAAACGAATTGCCATGCTGAAGGAAGCGTTACGAGCGAAGAGTTACTTATGGATCATCGGGAAGAAACCACTAACAAGTTTAAAGTTGTACCTCTAAATTTTGATGGAAAAACCTTTTGCTTCACCTTCCACAAACAGTGTGAAGCTGCAGCTATAGTTAATGGTTGGCGCAGCAAGCAGAAAACGATGCCTTTAATAGTGGCTTTGCGTATAAAAGCGCTTGAAATTTTGTTTTTAACCACCTCCAAGGAAATTACAAACTCTTAATTTTATGTTTAGAAATAAGATATGGAGATGCTCATCTTCAACAAGTGTACCAAGCCCAAAAAAAGAATCGGGTTCAAAAAGCTTCGGAGAGTCTTTGAGAGTTTGACATCGCGTGTCTTACAGCACCAGATACCTTCCTGGACCAATTGGCTATTCAAACCTTTATAGATAGCTTGCGAGACAGCAAAACGCAGCAGACTCGTCGGTTAGCTCGACCCAAGATGCTTTAGTGCATGCCTTGGAGTTTGAAGCAGCAAAACAAGTATCGCAACAAGACGGTCATAAACTCCATTGTGCTGCAGAAGTACCTGCGCAGACACTAAAAAGCATCAAGAAGATAGCGAATACTTTGGAAAAAAGGAGTGACGATTTTGAACTGCGGCGACTTCGTACTAAACCTAAGAAGAAAATAACAAGAGCGCTCGAAAGTTTAGAACGAGTTGACCAAAAGAAACAAATGCCATCGCCTAGAGAGATATTGCATAGCATTTATCTCGATGACAAGATTAATAGACGAAGTGTTCAGTTACTGGTTGACACGGGAGCGACGAAAACCGTCATTCGTTTTGACATGTTATTGGAAAACGAGAAGACAGTAACAGTACGGCGACGGACAAAGAAACACCTACTTACGAACAAGTCAAAGTACCGGTTTGCGAAATGGAGTACTCCACCATCAAGTATTGTTAGCCGACATCACAAAAGAAGTTATCCAGAGAATGAACGTTATAAAGAAGTATGGGTTCCATTTGGATATGAAAAACGATGTCTTAAAGATCGACAGTAAAGAAACTCATTTTTATTTGTCAGAGAAAGCAACCGTGCGAGTCTTATTAAGTGAAGACGTGACTTTGCCTGCAAGAACTGAAAGTGTGGTGATGGCACGCCTGGATGGAAACCTCCGAGAAGGCTACATTTGCGTTATTGAACCAATGGAAGGCGACTTAATTGAAAAAAGACTACTCGTTGGCAGAACTTTAGTACGAGTGAAAAACACGCAGCCAGTAAGAATCTTTAATGCCAACTCAGAGCCATTAACGTTGAAAAAGAACACCGTAGTAGGCTTATGTACGCCAGTATCTCAAATTGTGAGATGCGTGAATTCTAGTAAAGATAAGTCGTCGAAGAAGTGGCCACAACATTTATTTGACATTCTTACCTCCAAATGCTAAAACCTCAGCCAAAACCATCTGGCTAAAGTTAAAATTTTGATCCAGGAGTATTAAGATGCGTTTGCGCCGGAGAGTGCTTCCAAAAGACGAATTAACAACATCCACACCGACTTTCTTTGGCAAAAAGAAAAAAAGTCAAACAAATGATTATATATATATATAAAGACAGAAGGTGTAATTGAACCTTCAAATAGTGTATAGGCGTCCCCAGTGGTGCTAGTAAAGAAAAAAGATGGATCAACGAGGCTTTGCGTAGACTACGGATAACTTAACGACATATTAAAAAAGAATTGACGATACGCTAGACACATTGTCAAAATCCCAGTGACTTTTTACGTTGGATTTAAAAAACGGTTACTGGCAAGTAGAATTGGAACCCAAAGATCGTGAAAAAACAGCTTTAAGATTAGAGCTGGGTTGTGGCAGTTCATTGTAATACCCTTTGGCCTGTGTAACGCTTCTGCAACGTTCGTGGGTTTGATTGAGACTGTCTTGGAAGACGTGCGTCGTTTACCTAGACGATGTGATCGTAATTGGAATGTCGTTTGAAGAACATTTAAACAACTTGAAAGAAGTATTTCAACGACGTGAGGCAAATCTAAAGCTGAGCTCAAAGAAGTGCCACGTATTTAAGAAGGAAGTTGGCGACGTTGTATCTAGAGTAAAGGCTGGCTCAAACAAAGTCCGAGCACTGCAAGCATGGCCAAGGCCGATCAAGCATCAAGTTCGCAGTTTTTTAAGTGGACAATCTATTATAGACAATTTTAACCAGATTTGCCAATATTGCATTTGACAAAACTGATTAAAGAAAGAACGGAGTTTAAATGGGATGAAAACTGAGAAAACGCTTCGCCTATTTTAAGTTATCTAAGAGAAGATGAAAAATTTGTTTTGGATACCGATGCAAATAATGTGACCGCGATTTTTAGTCCATAGAGCATTTCTACAAATATTTGTATGAACGAAAATGTTTACTAAGGATGGACCACGCCGCTATTGCTATTGCAGTATTATAATGCGGAAAGACAAGTAGCAAGATAGATCGAGATACTTCAAGAGTATGACTACGACACGGAACACTGTGCCAGAAGCAGTAATCGGAATGCCGACGGCTTGTGCAGAAGACCATGCCCGACAAACCGCAGCCATTGCTTGCGACTTGAAGAAAATGTCGAATGCCTCCGGAGAACTGCTATGGTTGATGACGAGTAGAAATCTGAGTAGTTGCTCGCGAGCAAGAAAACGATCCCGAAATAAGACTACTTCTACCATGGAAAGAAAACGGCCGACCTGGAAAGAAATTAGTGCTTTGGACAGAAACATCAAAGCGTACTGGGCGCAGTGAAACTCTTTGAAAGTAGAAGACGGTGTTTTTAAGCTATTCCTAGAAAGCGCCGAGGGCACGGAAAACAGACTGCAGTTGGTAGTGCCAAAAAGCCGGTTGTCACAGATGCACGATAGCACATCAGGAAAACACTTGGACGTAAAGAAGATATTGGGGAAAGTTCGAGAAAGATTCTACTGGGTGAATAGTGCCGTATGTGCACGGTCTGCGCATCAGAAAATGGTCCAGTCAAAAAGCGCAAATCCTCGATGAAACAGTAAAACGTGTAAAGTCATTTCGATAGAGTAGCAATTGACATCCCAGGGCCGTTCCCAGAATTTGATTTCGGAAACACATACATCCTGGTGACGATGGATTATTTTACGAAGTGAGCAGAGGCTTACGCCATACCAAATCAAGAAGCAGCTACAGTCGTAGACGTAATAGTGAAAAAGTTTTTCTGCCGGTTTGGAGTTTCGTTGGAATAATGATACATTCCGATAAAGGCCGTAACTTTGAGTTTGCGTTGTTTCAAGAAGTTTTTCGACTGTTGGGAATTAAGAGAACCAGGACGACGCCTCTCTATCCTCAATCTGATGGCATGGTTTAATGGATGAATCTAACAATAGGAAAGTACTTAGCCAAAGTAGTGTACGAACACCAAAGAGACTGGGATCAGTACTTGCCCTTTTTCCTAATGGCGTATCGATTATCTGTTCACGAAAGCATAGGCTAAACACCATCCTGTGTCATGCTCGGTGTCGAAATACGACTGCAAATCGACCTCCAATTTGGACGAAGCCCGGAAGCTGAAGTTGTTGGAGCAAGTTGATAAAGTGGCTAGACGAAGTACATGAAACGGTTTGTAAAAACACACAAATTACCAGCGACAGAATGACGTCAAGGCACAAAATGATGGGCTTCAACCTGGCGACAAAGTGTCGTTGTATAATCCCCAAAGAAGACGTGATTTGTCGCCGAAGCCGCACAGGCAATGGAAAAGCCTTTATAAAGTCGTGCAGCGTATTAATGGCGTCATATATCGCATCCAAAAGCCACCAAATCGATCGTCTAGTCTAATTTGCTGGCGATAACAACGTTACGCAAGTTCAGGTCCGAACCAGAGTAATAACTAGCAGAAGTAGATATCAAATCGAAAAAATAGATGAGTTTATGAGTATGTACGGGGGTTCTGGAAAGGTTAGGTTTGAAATTACAGCCAAAAAGCAACAAGACCTGTTTTAAACAGGAAGAGATTACGCCATCGCACATTGTATGAGCGAGGATCTTGAAGTTTCCAGAGGAGTTGCAGTCGTATTTAAGAAAAAGTTTGGACGGTTAGATGAACTACGAAGACAGCAACCGACGCACGGTCGGAAAGGTTTTAAAGCCACGTTTCATTTTCTATCTGGTCACCAAAAAGTACTAACGTGCCAAGCCGTCATACGAAAAGCTGTGGCAAGCATTATGGAATCTCAGAAGAAAAATAGAGTTCCACGATATTAAGAAATTGGCAGTACCCAAGCTTGGATGTAGCTTAGATCAACTGAATTGGAAAACAGTTCAAAATATGTTGAAGGTCGTCTCCCGAAGAACAAACGTTCAAGTGTTGGTCTGCAGTTAGTATTCAAGTAGAATATCGGGTCAAGAAGACCGTTGACTGCTACTTATGCTGAAGAAAGTTACCGAAATGGAGAGAACTGCCGCTATGGCCACGATCCTTTCTACCGGTGTCGATTTTAGTCTACTGTTCTGGGACAGAACAGTTATAAGAAGGAGGCAGTGAAACGTTCTCGATTATTGTCAATTTCGAAACAATGACCCAAATATGTTGAACACTCTAGACATAGATAACAGTAATATATAAAAAGTATTCCAAGGAGCCGAGATTAGTTTTTCGAATTGAATCAAGAATAAGATTTTTGTCGGTTTAAATAAATCAAGTGCCTGTGCTAGTAAAGCATAAATACGTCGCGTACGTGTTGTTACCATAAACAAGTATCAGTTTGAGATAAAATTGAAAAGTGCGGGTCTAGTGATAGTGACACATAAAATAATATGTGTTTTTCTTAAATATCGTTTGATTTAATTAGTTACGTGTAGTTCTAAACGTGTAAATATTTTTGTATAAATAAATTATATTATAATTAAAATTCGTTACACTATTTAGTCAGTTGTTTTTATTTATTAGTTATATTTTTTCTGCTGTGTTTTAGTTTAGTAAATTAGTTAAGTTTATAATAGTCGTGTATCGTGTAAATACTTCAAATAAATTAAGTATTAAGTTTTGTCACAGTCTCTTCTGTAAACTAGTAATTAGCAGCAATTTTCGAGCTAATTTATTCTGAAGCAAACTGATCAATTCTTTGTAACAGGCCGCTAGATAGAGTACAAAACGTATCGTTCCTATACTTATAAGCAACTTCTTGGTTTTTTGGAACACTTTTGACCTTGTGCTCTATTTCTAAGATTTGCTCGCATGGTATTCGTATTAGTGACGACGCAAATGAACATTATCATTTGAGCCAAAAAAGTTATATGGTGCGAAAAAATTGTTTGTTCAAATAATCTCAGTTGTTCTTATCCTATGCTACTAGATCTGTTTTGTTCAAGGTTTTTTGGAAAATATTTAAAAAATTGTTTAATTTGGCTTAAAGAAACAAAACTTTGGTTTTAGACAAATTCTAAATTTTGAAATCAATAGTTTTTGCAACAAACATCAGACAAATTAAAAGAAAAGAATGAGAGGACAGTTATAATAGGGGATTGGAACAGCAGAGTTGGTAAAGTTACAAAGAAAGTACGATGAGAAAATTATAAATGGAAATGGTATAAAAAGGTTAGAGGATAAGTATACTTTTGTAGCAGAAGACAAGAATGCTAGAAATCACCCATAAGAAAAATATTTAGAAAAAATAGAAACCAAGAAAAAAACAGAAATTAACTAAAACCATAAAAACTGAAAGAAGGAAAAGAAACAAGAGAATATATCAGCTTAGCAATTCACAAACTAAGAATTAAAAAAATAAGGAAACATATCAAGAAGAGACAGACATAAAACTCCAGAAACGAGAGTAGGAAAAAATAGAATAGACATTTGATGAAAGATAGAAGACATTCAAAGAAGTAGTACTTACAACAACAAAGAAAATAAATATGTGGGAAAAATAGACATATACAAAAGGAACAAATTAGTGGAACAAAATAAAAATAACAAAAAAGAAAACAGCATGCAAGAAATACATTTAAACAAAAAAACAAAAGGATAAACAAGAATATAACGAAGAAATGAAGGATGTGAAAAAGTCCATCAAAAAAGCAAAAAAGGAAACATGGAAGGAATTTTAAGAAGAGATAACAGAAATTAATACAAGAAAAGTTTTGAAAATCATAAATAGAATAATAGGACGTAAAAACAAAAAAATATAAACAATAAGAAACAAACACAAACAAAGAAAATTTAATTAAAGTGATATATGGACATATACATATAGTGAGAATGGAACCAGATATAAAGCAAGAAAGATGATGGAATTAAGAAAAGAAACCAAGAAGCAGAAAAGACCCAAAAGAAAATGGATGGACTAAATCCGAGAAAAACGAGAGAAACAGAAAGACTCGAGAAGAACCATAACAAAGAAGACTTGGGTACAAAAACTGAAACTATTACCCACTGAGAAGATAAGAAGAAGAAATTAATAGTTGTGGATGTTATGAGCAGGAAGAGGACGTTATCATTTACTTAGGATCAAATTCAAGATGAGAAAACAAATAAAAACAGTTTAAGAAAAGACTGAAGAACCATGAAAAACAAACAAATTTTATTGAATTCTGATGATAAATAATGGTAAAACGAAAGGTTACTCACCAAGCGTGTTCAACTTTTTCTCGACCTTGTCGATTGCGTCAAAACAAGCAAACGCCGATATACCAATATCATCAAAACGTTCCAAACAGTACCTGTCCGAAGCAATGTGCTTGTTCACCAAAGGCTGCCACAATCTACCATCTCGCTGCATGTAAAACTGATCTTCGGGAAAATCGATAGGCTCCAGTCTATAATAAGTTGAACCACTATCACAAATCATTCTTCCCGGCAAATACCGAAAATCGAGCACATCGTTAACCATAACAGTATCGTCGAAGACGTCAACTTTGAACTCTAACGTACTGTTACGAACGCACAGTTTATCGATCAAAACATAATTTAGATGACAACACTTTCTTACGCAAATTTTAGTTTTCGTGCAATTACACGCACTGATAGTGCCGTTATAAACGTAAGTGCCGTACGCGTACGCGTCATCTTCTGGGTCATTGTTGTTCGTGTCGCACTCGCTAAGAACAATTTGTAGCGTGTTTAAAACTATTACGACCAAAAACGCGACCGAGGCCATTACTGTACTGGTAAAAACACCGACTGATACACACCTTTGGTTTATCCAATCTTTGCACTTGCTCAAATCTCGAGATAACGATAGATAAGAATGCGTAAGACAATTTTTGGATGAGTTGTTTTACGTTGAAATTCACGCGACTTACTGTAATTGTTATATGTGTATTGGCAGCACGGTTTTATACAAAACTAAAATTAGACAATTTCCTGTTATTATTACCAGTTTTAATGTTAAATCGGAAGTAGTGATTTTTTATTGTTGTGTTACGTACGAACGCTAACTTTCGATTGTCTTTTATTTAGAGGTTTTTGAGCGCGAAACGTTCGAGCCAGGCGCAAGTCGAATGATAAAAATGCAAAGTAATAAAAATCGATTTGCGTTTTATACTAATTATGTAAATTTGGCGCATTAATGTCGATTTTCTACGCCGATTTATTCGTAGTAATCAACGACGAATTTTTATTGTTGGCGTGCTATGATCGAAGGTCTCCATCAGTGCCGTCGCGTGGTTAGTTGGCCCCGGGGCGAGAGTTCGTCAGGCCCTCCTCTCTCCACCTCCAAATCGATCTTTCGCCCATTGGCCCATCCATTTATTAAAACCTTTTGTGTCTTTGAAAACACCAAAACACCCAAATGGTTGCCAGAGGAATAAAAGAAAAAGCGATTAAAAATTCTTTAAAACATTAAAACAGTACATACATACATTTTATAAAATATAGTTAAGAGAATCACGAAAAAAGGTATACATTAAACACTAAAAGATTCGTCTGGCTTTTGCACGAGCAAATGTCGTGACTATTTTCTTGGTCTGTTTTTCGTGCCTCATCGTTTACAATTGACAGGATGGCCAAAGAATTCAGTCTTTCTTGGGATATAGTTGAGCGTATATATATATATATATATATATATATATATATATATATATATATATCTTTATGAATTTTAGCTTACTAAAGCTACGCTTCGCATTTGCAACTGTCACTGGTGTAGTTAACAACACTCTTAGTGCAATCCACAGGTTCATAAATAAGTCTTCGCTGTCGGTTTTCTTGATTGATCGCAACACCTCAATAGGTTGAACTTCTGGTTTCTGGAAGTTTAGCCACGTTATATAAAAAACCCCATTGTGAACTATGATTGTTAATTGCAACCGTATCCACTAAGGAATAAATGACCTCTCTCTTGAATGTGTCTTTTGCAGATGTAATTACTTCATCACTACTTTCATACGAAAAGACACGCTTCTTTTTGCGAATTCTTTTTTCTGGGAAGACTGGTTGTATTTCAAGCTGTTCTGCAATATCTTTGGCTGAAATTAATGCGTTGGTGAATCAAATTATTCTGAATTTGTCTAGAAAGTCACAGCACAGCATCACTAACGTCTTTAGCTTTTCCTTGAAGACTTTTACTGATGATATTGATTTCAAAGAGCAAATCATGCCATAATAGTAAGCATACTAAGAAAGAAAAGTCTTCCATATGTTTAGCTAAGGAATAAGCCTCGCTTGCTGTCTGAGGATCGTCCGTTTTCTCACTTAATTCAATCAGAGCATCCCGGACTTCAACGTACTGGTAGCGTACAGCCTGAACCGCAGACATTCGGGCTTCCCATCTTGTCTCACATACTTGCTTTACCGTGAGATTCTTGACATGTTCACTGATCACACACCAGCGCCTTGTAGAGCCTGCAAATATTGTATAAATACGCTGGAGAATTCCAAACAAAAACGTAGATTTGACCGACGATTTCGCTCCATCGGAAATTAAGAGGTTAAGACTATGGCATTCACAAGGTATGAAAAAGGCCAGAGAAAACTTTTTTAGCACACGAGCTTGAACTCTTATGTAGATTCCTGCCATATTTGCGCCATTATCATAGCCCTGTCCTCGACAGTCTTTCATGTTTAGTCCGCATTTGGCAATTTCCTTAAATATCAGGTCAGTGAGAGCTTCTCCGGTGGTTTCTTCTGCCACCTGATATGGTATGAAGCTTTGCTCTATGTTAATGAAACGTTCGAGAAGTTATTTGCAAATTCAAGAGCCTTCTAGAAGCTGTTATCCATCTTCTAGAAGATATATCGAAAGATATGGAACACTCGAGAAGGATTTTCAAAGTGTGTATATATACCGACGAAACAAATCGTAGGTCAGTTATTGCCGTAATGCGAATACAGCTGTGTTAAGAAGATTATTCAAGTTGAAATAAATAAGTCGTTAGCACGTGTGTCTAGATAAATATACCGAGAATAATCTTGTACGTGTGTTTAGATTGTAAACTTATTTTATTAAAACTTTATTGTTACGCTACTAATGGTGGCAGGGATTTTAGCAAACATCCCTCTTTGTAAAATCAGTCATCATGTAACCACATGATGAAACGAATGTTCTTTCGATAAATTTTATTCGTTCTTATTACTTTGTGTTTTATTTATATCGTTCTATGTAATTAACAAAATAAAGAACTACAGTCCACTAAAATTAGCATTTGGTCCTTCGAGCCGGATTGTTACAAGAAACAGTGAATTTTCAAGATTTCGCAAGAATTTATATTGTTTGACGAAATATGCAATTTAGTGCCTATGAGTTAGAAAGAGCCAACAGCCAAAGACTTCTTTCGCCAACAACTTGAAGGGTTGATACCCACAAACGATAGCAGGTTTGCCTTCTCTTTCCTTTACATTTGTTTTGCTTGCTTACTTTGTTAAGCCAGTGCAATTATTCTAACGTGTTCTATTTATAGTTGTACTAATCTTAAGCTTTAAAGTTGAATTACGTTCGAAATTTATTTTGATTGAATAACGTGTCATTCGCTGCATTTGATAGCACGGCGCGGCGTTGTTTTGATTGAGAATACTATTTTTTTTAGATTCATCTTGCATTTGTATTAATTAATTACAATTCTTGTTTTTGTAAGTAACGATATTGTTACCGTTATTTTTGCATTTAATTCTTAACTTGCCGTTGCTTAGTTGAAAAGAAAAGATTAAAACAAATTTATTCATTATGGAAGTTTTAAATAGAAATCGTGGTTTAGTTGAATCCAAACTTACAGGATTTCATACGTTCTTAAGCAATTTTGAATTAATGCATACCGATAAACCAGAAGACGAACATGTTTTTGTAATTGAAACGAGATTAGAATCGGCTAATTCATTATTATCTGACTTTGAACAAATTCAAATACAAATTATCGAAGTGACTACTGACGTCACCGCGGAATACAAACATCAAGAACAATTCGAAAACTCATATTTTTCGGCGCTCTCTCGAGGAAAAAACTTTATAAATAAATGGGGTCACAGCCTCTACTTCTAACAGCAGCTCCTACAAGAGTAGTGTCCATCGCAGTAACGACTTGTGTAGTACGGGTCATCATGTCCACCAAAAAACATTATTTAATCTGCCAAAAATCTTTATACCCAAATTTTCTGGGGATTTAGAGGCATGGCTAGAATTTCGCGAAATATTTACTAGCTTAATTCACAACAACAAAGATCTTGACGATGTTCAACGTCCCCATTACTTGAAATCCAGTTTCATCGGAGATGCAGCCCAAGTTATTAAATCGCTACAATTTTCAGCCGACAATTATCAAGTTGCTTGGCAAACTATTTGCACTAGGTACGATCAACCCCGTTTGCTCATACACAACCATGTCAAATCTATTTTAGACATGGAGTCATTAAATAAAGAATCCGCTTTCAAGTTAAGAAAAATTTCTGATTCCTTATTTAAACACGTGACAGCGCTGAGATCGCTTTCCGCAGATGAACAGTTATTCGAGGCTCTGATCATTCATATTGTTTCAAACAAACTTGATCCCATTACTTTTCGCCAGTGGGAAACTCTGAGAAACAGGTCAGGTTCTGATTTACCTTCGCTGGAGAAATTCAAAACTTTTCTCACAAACACTGCCAATTTACTAGATTGTTTAGGGCCCAATCAAGCCAAACCGCATTCGGAAAGGTTCAAACCTGCTTCTGAGAGACCAAAATTGTACTCCAAATCTTTTGTTGCAAATACGCATGCAAGCGTGCAAGATTAATTAAATCGAAAGAATTAAGACTTGAATTGTTTGTATAAAGGTCATTTTGTGTCTCAAAGTTCTTCACAGCATACTTGCCGAACGTGCAAGTCCAAGCACAATTCACTACTGCACATTGGAGATGCTCCTACGGCCATGCCGTTAATGCAGTCAGAACATTTGTCAAGCGCAGATCTCTCTGTTGAACCAACCCAAATAGTTTCGGCTTTCACTTCAAACACAATTCAAGTTTTTTTACCTACGGCTTCCGCTCAGATTCTAGATTCTGAAGGAAACTCCCACTGTATTCGAATGTTACTTGGTTCAGCTTCTCAATCGAATTTTATTCGTTCGAGCTTATGCAATAAATTAAAGCTGCGCACGTCTGATGCAAATATTATCGTTTCGGGGTTAAGTAAATTGGCTTCTCACATTCGTTTAAAGTGTGATGTGACTATTCGGGCTCATCACTCTCGTTTCAAATTGGATCTCACGTGTCTCGTTCTTGACGAGATCACTGGAACAACTCCAAGCTTCCACGTAAACCAAAACAATTTCAAGATACCAGATAACATCAGATTATCTGACAGTTCGTACGACACTCCAGGCGACATTGATCTTTTGGTAGGTTTTCCAATTTTTTTCCAATTGTTGTGTATTGGTCAAATACAATTAGGTCCTAGTCTTCCTATTGTTTAAAATACTCGTTTCGGTTGGGTTTTAGCTGGACCGATAAACTCAGTTATTGCTACTAATTCGTCTTGTCATCTTAGCACTTTGGATGACCTTTCAAATCAGCTTTCGCGGTTCTGGGAGTTGGAAAGTTATCCAAGCGAAAAGGTGTTATCGCAGGAGGAAAATGCCTGCGAAGCTCATTTTGTTAAAAATCTCAGAAGAGACAATGACGGTAGATTCGTTGTTTCAATTCCATTCAAACAGCCAATAGAGTTGCTAAGCAACTTGTTCGATAATGCTCAAGGTAGATTGCTTTCTTAGGAGCGGCGCTTTCGAATCAACCCAGAGCTATATAAACTTTATTCTGATTTTATGCAAGAATATCAGGACCTGGGGCACATGTCAGTTGTCAACCCCACTTGCAATGAAACATCAGTTTATCTTCCTCACCACGGTGTGCTCAAGGAGGAAAGTGCGACGACCAGGTTACGGGTCGTTTTCAACGGTTCATCAGCAACCACAACAGGACATTCGCTCAAAAGCATTCAAATGGTCGGCCTTACCATGCAGCAACATCTGTTTTCCATTTTGGTTCGCTTTCGCAAACATTATTACGCCATATCGGCAGATATCGAGAAGATGTATAGGCAGGTTCTCCTCAACCCTAGCCAAAGATCCCTTCAGCGCATTTTGTGAAGATCGGATCCCACAAAACTTATTCTATCGTTTGATCTAAACACTGTCACTTATGGAACGGCATCTGCTTCGTTTCCTGCCATTCGTTGTTTTTACCAGCTTGGTATCGAATGTGAGACTACCATGCCTGAAGTCTCGCAAATCATCAAAAATGATTTTTATGTTGACGACCTGTTGACAGGCGCCAACGATTTAGAACAAGCTCGCAAATTATGTTCCGACCTCTCAACTACACTTAGTTCAGGGTGTTTCAAACTTCGTAAATGGATCTGCAACGACCCGCGTGTTTTTTCTCTCTTTTCAGATACAGAAATTCATTACAATGTTCTTGAAATCGGTGATTATGCACACACTAGTACTCTGGGTCTTATTTGGTCTTTCCAAAACGACAATTTTGTTTTCTATTTCAAAGCCTTCGATAGGCATGGTCACAAAGCAGTCAATGCTTTCTGAAATATTTCGGATTTTTGATCCTCTAGGGGTGCTTTCACCTTGCACGATTTCTGCAAAAATAATGCTCCAACAGCTCTGAATGGAAAAGCTGTCCTGGGACGACCCTGTTCCCAACAATGTATGTTCAAAATGGCGTTCATATGCTTTTGAACTCGTCAGTCTGCGGGATTTACAAATTTCTCGGCATGCTTTGCGCAAGAATCCCATAGATATCCAAGTACATGGATTTTGTGACGCTTCTACAAGCGCATATGGTGCGTGTTTGTACCTTCGTTCTGTTGACGAGGACAACCGGGTTCATTCTCATCTTTTATGTGCTAAGTCAAAGGTAGCACCTCTTAAGCCCACTACAATCCCTAGGCTTGAGCTTTGCGGAGCTTTGCTACTTGCTAAACTTTTAGCCCATGTTTTGAAAATTATGAGATTAACTATGTATATCTTCTTGTAACTTATGGTCGGACTCTACCATAATCTTGGGCTGGCTAAAAACACGCCCTACTCTTCTCAAACCATTTGTGTGCAATAGGGTTGCTGACATCCAGCAACGCACTTCGGCTTTCGTTTGGCTACATGTTTCTACTAAATCGAATCCAGCCGATATGCTGTCCTCCTCAAAATTTAAAAAGTCTTACTCTCTGGTGGAATGGTCCATCTTGGTTATTGGATGACAAATCTTTGTGGTCTAGTTCTGCTCATGTTAGTTCCGAACTTCCAGATCTGAAAACGGAAGTTCAAACTTTAATTTCGCATCGTCCAAATGATTTTCCCATAGAGAATCTCTCTAGTATGACTCGTTTAGAAAGAGTCGTCGCTTATAGTCTTCGTTTCTACAAAAATTCTTCAAGCTCGCCAAACAATCGGTTTTGCGGGCCTATTACTGTTCAAGAAATCCAATCAGCTTTACTGTGCCTGATCAAAATGTCCCAAGCTGACTCCTTTTCTGATGAGCTTAAGTCGCTTCAGCGCTCTGAACAATTGAAAAGTTCCTCGCCATTAGTGGGTTTTGCTCCATTCCTTGATGACATGGGCATCATTCGTGTCGGAGGTAGACTCCGAAATGCTCCATTTTCGTTCGACAAAAAACATCCGTTTCTTTTGTCGGCAAAACACTTGTTAGCCAAATTGATAGTAACACGGGAACATCTTAGACTGCTTCACGCAGGCCCTCAATTAATATTGGCTACGCTTCGAGATCAATTTTGGATCTTATCAGCTAGGCATCTTGTTAGACAAATTGTACATAAATGTGTAAAATGCTTTCGGTTTTCGCCAAAAACAACAGCTCCGATTATGGGCAATCTTCCTGCTTCACGAGTGCAACCTTCTCCGCCTTTCCACATTACTGGCATTGATTATGGAGGTCCCATAATGACTAAAGACCGCAAGGTTCACGGGTGTAAGTCTATGAAGGCTTATGTCTGCTTATTTATTTGTTTTTCGACTAAAGCAGTTCACCTGGAACTGGTGACTGGCCTAGCCACCGAACTATTTGTTATGACATTTCGACGTTTTGTTGCCCGTAGAGGCAAACCATTCCGTGTTTTTTCCGATAACGGAACTAATTTCGTCGGAGCTAATTCGGAACTGCATGAATTAGCTGAATTTTTTAGGAAGCAACAGACTTCTATTGCCGAAACCGTTGCTGCCATGGGCAGCGAATGGCATTTTATTCCTCCCCATAGCCCTCATTTTGGAGGTTTATGGGAGGCTGGCATAAAGTCCGTGAAAAAACACATCAAACGAATATTAGGAAATTCTATTTTGTCTTATGAGGAGTTTTGCACTGTGCTTGTTCAAATCGAAGCAACCCTGAACTCTCGTCCCTTGTGTCCTCTGACGTCCGATCCTAATGACCTTCAAGCCCTCACGCCTGCACATTTTTTGATTGGTAGACCGTTGATAGCGCTCCCGGATCCAGTCACGAGTATCTCGTCGGGTTGCAGCAGCGCCCAAAATGGCGATCAAACATTTCCGATCTTCAAAGGGACACAATGGTCCTTATTAAAGAAGATAACCATCCTCCCATGTATTGGAAAATAGGCAGAGTTGTAGAGCTGCATCCAGGCAGCGATGGCGTAAACCGAGTTGCTACCATAAAAACTGCAAATGGTGTAGTGCGACGTTCATTCGCTAAAGTTTGGCCTCTCCCTGTAGAGACTAGCGAAACTGCGTGAAAGTGTTGTGAAAAATAGCTTTTGGAATATTTTATTTTTTGCTTATGTTTGCTAATAGAATTTAAGATTTTAGAGACCCCTCAAATTATTGTCGTTTCTTTGAAAGTTGTGCTTTCAAGGCCGGGGGTATGTTTAGATTGTAAACTTGTTTTATTAAAACTTTATTGTTACGCTACTGATGGTGGCAGGGATTTCAACAAACATTCCTCTTTGTAAAATCAGTCATCATGTAGCCACATGATGAAACGAATGTTCTTTCGATAAAATTTATTCGTTCTTATTACTTTGTGTTTTATTTATATCGTTCTATGTAATTAACAAAATAAAGAACTACAGTCCACTAAAATTAACAACGTGATTTAGTGTAAACAATTGTGTGAAGCTATCCGAGGACTTTATCTTATCTTAATTAGTGTAAGTGTTTTTATTAAATATTATTAGATTTTATTAGATCGGTTAATTTACAAGTGTACATATTTCTAGTATAAGTAAAACATATTTCGTAATTCGTAACATTAATATCATCACCTTCTTCACTAACATAGCGAATCGTTAGAGATGTTTGCTCTTTATGGCTGATATCGGGAGTGCAGTCAAAAATAACAGAAAAATATTTGTCAGTTTTTATTTTCTTGATGATGCTCTCCTTTATTTTACTACCTAACATGTTAATAATCTCATTTTGAATCGATACACTTAACAAGTGAAACTTAATTTCTCGGTTAGTTACTCTGCGTAAGTGTTCCAATAAAACTGCATCAAACTTCCCCAAGAGTTGTACAAGCCCGAGAAAGTTGGCATTGTTTTTTGTAAATACCTTTGAAGATGAACCTCGAAATGCTATGTTATTTTCTACCAAATACAAAGTGATTTCGACCAACTGCCTTAACACCTCTTCTGAGCGTTGTGTTTCAGTATTGATTTGACTAATAATTACTTGATTTATCGAAGTATCCTCTTTAAGTATACTTTCAGCCGTGGCCCACTCGATCATGTATTTAAAGTGATCCGGTGATACTTCATGAAATTTAGACCTATCAGTCATGTGTTTCCAGTCATTAAAACCCATTTTATGACCGAAGTGTGATTTTTAGAATGGGTCGAAAAGTCTACAGCCAAAACAGTACGCCGAATCATTTTGTTCAGAACAAACTAACCATCGTCTTAGTATTTTTTCACCGTTTTCAGCAAAACGGAATCGAAAACAATTTGAAAAATGCCGGTTTTCAGAATTTTTTGGGTACTGTCCATTTTCTATGGAAAAATCGTAACCAGAAGGACCTTTTAAAATAAGGTCATTGCGCTGCTCATTAAGGATGAGCTCTGGCCATGTTCCTGGATCTCCAGACAAGGCTAACGTGGTGTCTTTGTCAATATCAGACGTTAAAGTTAAATTTACCTCTTGGTTATCACTTGTATCTTCAATGTTTGTAGGGACGACAGGAATCTTCGCCAGTATCTTGAAAACTAGTACTTGGCACTGGCAGGTCACATACGGTAACGACCTCTGGGGCTGGTGTTGAAGACGAAGTATTGAAAAAATTCCGCGCCGAAACAGTGACAGACTGGGACTGGCAGTGGCCTGTGGGACGGTGGCAGGTGGATGCGACTCGCATCATGCACAGTATAGGAGGGGCGCCGGGCGCAAGAGGAGTAATGGCGGGCGTTTGGCAAGAGGGAGATGTAAGGTGAGATGATTGTCTCAAGGTCGGGTGAAACAAAAATAGAACAACGGCCAGCACTTCATAGTGTCATATATTTATTTTTTTAAATAATACAAGCAACGCATTATTCAAAATTGCTTTACAAAATACGCTCGCGGTGCCCCTCTGGACGCGGCGCCCGCCTGGACCCGGCGCCCAGTCGATTGCCCCGGTCGCCCTGCCCACGCGACGGCGCTGGTCTCAATTATATGAATTTGATTTGGAAATAGTGTTATAACGTTTAAATAACACGCACTTAGATGACGTTGTTTTGTATTTTTGTCTTTTGGTAAAATCACGTTTGTTTTGCTTTTACTACATATTATTTAAGCTATGAATGATATTCGAGTGTAGAAAGCTATGAAATTGTAAGATAGATAGTAAATATTACAATTTATGATCTTTAGCGCCTCTCTAACGAAAGGTTGAAGCTCGATCATGAATTTGGTTTGATGGTTTGATGCGTTGATTAGTTCTTGCTGATTTTGTTCCAGAACATTGATATCTTTGTAGACCTCATCAATGACCCCGAATACATAATTTAGGAATTTTTACAGAAGTCTTTTCTTTGACCGATTGTGGATGATTCAAATCATACTATCCTTGATCCATTGCATCTTGTGTTTCTGGACGGTCAGGTGATGAATTAACGCGGTGCATTGTGTTTAATTTATTGTATTTACCCCTTGCAATATCACCTGCCCTGGTCCTTCTATTGTTCTCTCCAAACGCTCCATACAATAACCCAACCACACCGTTAAATCTCCTCTCCTCTTACCTTTTCTTCTCTCCTTGTTTAGAAATTCCCATACTTCTCCTTCTTTCTTTCTCTTTCTTTATTTCCTTAACTTGTTTCTCCATTTCCTCTTTATACGACACCTTTCTCTCAGAACACACATTTTTAAAATTCACTTTCTTCTCCTTATATTCCTGCACATCTATTATACCTTTCTTCCATCTTCTTCTAGCATTTCTCATTTCTGTTTTTGTCTCTCTACATTCTCTATTCCACCACCTATTTTCGTTCCTCTTTTTTCCTTGTCTTCTCTCAAACCTTTTCTTTTCTACTGCTTTCTCCATTTCTACAGTCAACTCCTTTAGTCCTTCTTCCCCCCCTACATCTCCCCAAATCACTTGCTCCAACTTTATCTTATATCTTTCTATGCTTTCCTCAGTCCACACCTTTTTCACTCCCCATCCTCTCTGTTCCTCCATATTTCCTTGCTCTTTTCCTTTTAAAATCACTTCCAGTGGCTGATGATCCGATTCCTCTTCATCCCCCACTTTAAACCTTTCTATGTCCTCCCACATCTCCCCACTCACTATCACGTAATCGATCACCGATTCCCCCCTCCCTCCCATATAAGTGTAGTCACCTCTGTCCCCCTCCTCTATATTTCCATTAAGAATTGACCACCCTTTTTCCTCACATATCTCCACTAACATTTTTCCATTCCTATTAAATGTCTTATCCATGCTAACTCTTCTATTTACTTCCTCTCCTGTAATCGCTCCTCCCTTTTCCCCTGTTCTCGCGTAAAATCACCCCCTATAATAATCTTTTCCTTTTCTTCCCCCTGTACCATTTTCTCAATCTCTTCACTTATCAACCTCATATCCCGCCCATAAACTGTTAACACTTTATATTTTTCCTTTCCTTCTCTGACCACATAATTTTTTACGATCCCTTTCCCTTGCTTCTCCCTTCTCTTCTTCCACCGGCCAGTTCCTTTTTATACCCGTTAGTATCCCTCCCCTTGCTCTACCTTTACTTTCTTTTCTAGTTGCAAATGCCAGCTTCTAATTATACCCCTCTGGTAATTTTTCTTTCCATATTTACCATGTTTCCGACATTCCCATCATATCAACATCCTCTACGTATCTCTAGAAATCCTCTCCTTTATGTTTTATGCCTGCCACATTCCAAAACAATAATTTAATTTGATTCTGCTTTTCCATCTCTTTTTCCTTAAAACTTGCTAAGCCAACATCATTTGATCCATCCCTCCCTCCCCCAACTCTTAGTTTTTTGCTTCCTTCTTCACTAGAGTTCCTCTCTCCTCATCCCAAAACCTTTCTTCACCTTCCACCCACACCTTCAAGAATCCTATTTTAATACTTTTCCCCTCTCCCTTCATCTTACTGGCATCATATCTTATCTTCTTTTGTATTTCTATTTCCCTTCTCGTCATGTCATCGTCTAAATAAATGTTCGTACTTTTTAACCTTCTTTTTTGCTTCCATACATCTAACTTATCCTCAAATGTACCCATCCTTACTAACATTACACGTTCTGCTAACTTTCTAGTTTTTTTTCCACTTGCTCCTTTTGCTCCTTCTTTCCATCTTTCACTTCCGTACATCTTATGATTATGTTTGTTCTCCTTTTTTCTTTTTCCGTTTTTTCCCAGCTTCTCTCTATCTTCTCCAATCTGGCCTCCAACTTTCTATACTTTTCTCCCATTTCTTCAAATTTCCTCTTCCATTCTTCATTTGTCTTTCTTAATTCTTCTTTCATCTCCTTTACCTCTTTATTATTCTCTTCCAACTTCTTACCTATCTTAATTTGTTTCTCTCTTATACTCTTTACCTCCTTTAACAGTTCTTTACACATTTCTACTAACTCACCATCTTTTCTCTCTTTTCTTTCCGCTACCGGTGATTTCCTTACTTTGGTGCTCTTCCTGAACACCTCCTCCATCGTAGCTTGCCTTTTTCTTTTTCCTTCAGACCACCCTTTCTCGGAATCCGACATAATTTCTCTTTTCCTCTTATCTTTACACTAAATAACTGTCAACCCTTGCTGATTTACGAAATGTTAATTATAATAAAATCACCAAAAAATTCCACGTATTTCATGAATTAACGAGATATTAATTATATTAAATTCACCAAAAAATTCCACGTAATTTATGAATACAAATCCTTTTTTTCTTTAATAAATACCATCAAATATTCGTTCCTCTTAATTTTATATTTTAAACCACAATCAAAAGTACCATCACAACGTTTATAATTAAAATATTTGTACATTCGCGTACGCAACTGCATACTAACGTATGTACACTGCATGTACAAATTACGTGCTTGAACAAATGTATGTAAGATTTACCACAAACGTACGTACAATTAACGAAGTGTGGTATATACGATGTATGTTACTATACAGTGATATCACATCGTTATGTTAAAAATGCTTTAGCATAAAATTTATTCTCGATACGCCTATTTTTCGTTGTTGTACGCTCAACAAGGCTCGCACACTTATGTGAATATGAATTATAATATTGTTGCAATCTAAGTGAAAGTCTTTATTTTACTAATGCTTTGGACTTTGGTTTAGGTGCTGTGTTAAGTCAAACGACTGCGGCTAGTGAAAAAGTTGTTAGTTACGTCGCGTCAGTCGATCGCTCACTAAGGCCCAGCGGCATTATTCGACTACTGAGAAAAAATGTCTGACTGTATTATGAACCATAGAGAAGTTTCGTCCTTCTGTGGAAGGATTCTATTTCACTGTGATAACCGATGGTTAAATCGTCTGCAGAGTCCTTCAGGGCGATTAGCTCGTTGGTCTATTAAGCTACAACAATTTCTTTGTTGTGACAGTGTAGGTTTTTTGTACCGATCTTCGAAAGGTCGTGGTTATGTAGGAACTGGTGATCGCTGAATATTTTACTAAATTTCTTCTGTTCTTTCCGTTACGCTCAGCTCTTGGTACTTCTATTTGTAAAATTATCGAAGACCAAGTCTTTCTTCTTTTTGGAGCTCCTCAGTATCTTATTAGGGACAATGGTGTCTAGTGTTGTAGTAAAGAATTTGGTAAACGTTGCGCCACTTATGGGACAACGATACTTTATACGGCTAAATCTCATCCTAGGGCTAATCCCACCGAACGAATTAATCGTGTCGTAAAAGCGATTATTTCTTCATATGTAAAGAAAATCATCGGCAGTGAGATGTAAATCTCACAAGGATAAACATTTATTTGTGATTTTGATTCAGGCATGTTTGTCTAACTTTAAATAGCTTTACCTAGTCGAACGTCTTTGCTTTTTTGAAGATGAGAACACTGATGTTTCTTAGTGAGTGTACGGTTGTTTGAAGCTTTAGCTCAGTGAAGATTTTTTGGTTTTGAATTGTCTCGATTTTTAGTTCTGTGTTTTAATTGAACCTCGGACTTTTTTTGCAGTTAGTAATCAAAGAAAGGAAGAACTAAATAGTCAAAAGAAGGATCTTATTAACGAAGCGACGGATTGAACCTATGAGAACACAAAGTCATGCATGCTAACAAGTTTTAACGTATGCCTCAGAGACAGCCAAATCAGACAAAATCATGCTAAGACTATTTAAAAGATAGATACTACAAAATTTATAACCAAAAACTAAATATGAAGAAAAATATATAATCACAAACTATGTGAGATATATAACAAATCACACATTAGAAACGAAGGCACAAACCCAAAAAACGCCTATTGGTAACAAAACCTGAAGAAAAAGGAAGTGCTGGTAGATTCAAACACAGTGGGAAAAGATCTGAGCACCATAACCATAAGAAATTGAAAGACAACCGCATAAAAAAACTTTTTGTTTTTTTTTAAAGCAGTTGTTTAAACTTTGCCACTCAAACCGTAAACTTTGATTGGTTTAAAATAAAACAGTTTTAATAGAAGCTTATTTTAACCAATTACAGTTCACGGTTTAAGTGGGCAAATTTAAACAGTTCCAAATATAGTAATTTAAATTTTTAGAACATTTAAAAGAACTTATTTAAGCCTTTGTTAAAAACTTACATTAGAGCAAAAAAAATATATTAACAACCTTTTATTTAATGTTATTATTCGAATTTAAGAAATCGATTAGTCAATTTTGTATACATTGTTGAATATATTAACTAAAAAAATATTTTCATTTATGCCTTCTTTATTAATTTTTTTTAATAAGAAAAAATTTCTACTTAATTATTTTGAAGTTTCGTCGTCATATTAAAAAAAATTAAAACAATTAAGTCAGCACAAGTTCATATTAGAAAAAATTCAAATTATATAAAACAAAAAATAGTTGACTTGCTCTTCTTTATAAGTAACTTTTTGATTAATTAAATATTAGAAAAAATTATGTATTTAATCGTTATATGTAATAGAAGTATATGAAATCTTGAAGTAACGCCTTTAGTATATGCAACTTATGTTACAAATGCTTTAAATATTTTTTTTGTGCTGCCAACATTGTAAACGTCAATATTCGTTCGTTAGTGTAGTTACGTAATGAACGAAAAAAGCTCTAGGGTGGCAAAATGAAAACTAGGAATCCACATAAAAGTAAGTGTTCAAAGTGAATTAATATATTAGAATGAGTACGCGACAGGTGGAAAAATCATTTTAAAAATCTTGAAATTCAGTTAAAATTGAAGAAAAACGATGTTAAAGTTAATGTCAAATGTGACAGATTTAGTAATAAATGTAGTACCAACATTATATTTCTGTTGATTTTTTTTAAATTTTTTTAAAAAAGAATGTAAATTTATAAAAGGCAACACAAAAAATAATGTACATTACTCTCGTCGAAAGAATCATAGCATAACTCACTCACATGCAACGCTCGGCCGTGCGACCTCGCGTCGCATTAACGTTCGTTATGCTATTTCTTACTTTCGACTCTTGTTACGTAAACTACTATTTCCACTACTAGTTGTATAGGCGATTCAATTTAAGATTCAAGCGCCTCTATCGGCAAAGAACGAACTAACGTTGCAATGATAAACGTCATAATTGCCTTTATTTCCATACTATTTTTAATACGTCTTTTTGTGTTGTTACAAGCTTTTTCTGAAAAGCAAAGCATAATTTATGTATTTTATAACCTTTTTTTATAGTTTGATAAGTTTTTTCGGCATTACATAAGATTTACTTATATTATTTGTGATTCTAAAGTAGTTTGTATACAGGTTAGAAATTGCATTCACTAGTCGTTTTATTGTGGTTTAATAGATTTGTGGTTTAGTTTAGTGCTATAAAACAACACAATAATTACTTACAACTCAATTTACAGACAGCATAGTTGGATTGGGCTCTTAATAGTACAATTAGTCACTAAGAAACATAAATTTCACTTTACATGTAGGTACATTGTTTTGTAATCGCAAACTTCATCAGGCACCGGCTTTATGTAATTTTTTTTGTAATAAAGTGATGGTCAGCACGTTTACTTCGAAGTGTTTTGCTTGCTATTTCAGTTGTAGTTCTAACTGTGAGATATTGTATGGAAGGCAAATGTGGTGTCCAAGCCCTTATTTTTTAACTGCCGGGCAGTTTGTCTGAATGTATGTAATTTTATCATTGGCGTTAATGTAGAATTATAATAACAACTAAATATATACTTGTTTGATAAAAATAATGTTATATTTAAAAATGTTGCAAACAAAGTTTCATATTTTTTTCTAACAGATTTTCCAAATTATAACTGCACCACCCGGGCTGCATGTTGTTCAACAAGTTTCTCAGTTCCATAATTGTTAGTTATGTGCATTTTTTCCGAAATATACTTATAAGAACACAGCAGAAATTCAAAATAAAACAGCAACAAATTAAGTACGCGTATTAAGTTATCATTGCAACGGTAGTTCAAATTGTTACCGCGAGTTAGCGTATCGCTTAGTTTGAATCGCCTATACGCTTGCATTATTACGTATAATAGAAGGCCGTGAAGTTGTACTTTTTTAAGCGCAGGTAAATAATATTTCATTATTAACTAGTAGTTAATAATGAACATATTTACATTTTCTGATAATACTACAACAGTTTCAAAGAAAAAAAGTTTACCAAACTGCGTACCAAGAGCAAGAGATTTTATTTAATGCTAATTTAAGTTTTCAAATCGCTCAATTAATACATTAACTTGATTTTAAAAAGTAAGTTATTTGAAGTTCGCGCTTAATTAAATGTAAATATTATTGAGTTAAATATGTTTTAGATATAATCAATGCTTAAAATAATAATGTTTTTAAACAATTTAAACAACTTTAGCAATAAAAACTTACGTTATCTGTTTATTTTTGTGTTTTAAATCACAATTAAGAATTACGTCAAAATTAATTCTATTAAACTAATGACAACTGTCAGAATTACTGACTTGATTTTTAATTTAAAATTAATATCTTAAATTTTAAATTTGATTTAGTAACAGGTAGAAAGGTTTTAATAATTCTAGTAGTGGAAAAAATTGTATATATAACACGGTTGAGAAGTTCATTATAACCTGCGCGATTTATATCCCTCGACGCTTCGCGTCTCGCGATATAATCTATCGCTTAGGTTATAATGATGCACTTCTCAACCTTGATATATAATATACTATTTTTACATTGTACTTCACTCCAATTTAAAACTTTAATTTTATATTATCAATGTAGGTTATTGTGAAATTTGCTATTATCTAAATTATTTCATAGACCTGAAGTCTCACAAAACGCCGCAATTAAAAACTTGATGTAGAGGTTTTCCCAAAAGTTTTCCGCGAAAAAATTCAACAACACTTTACGTTAGAACAAAGTTAGATATGATTAAAAACCAATTAATATTTTTCTGCGTATTAATTTAATACCAAAATAATTAATAAAACCCAATCAACGGAAGTCAATAACTTGTAATCATATTGTGGTTGTCGAATATTTTATAGAATTAATAATTGTGTAATGAGTTCTTTAATAATAGTTTACGCATCAAAACTTTCGACGAGAGTAATGTACAATATGATTAGTGTTGCCTTCTGTAAAATTACATTCTTTTTGAAAAAATTAAAAAAAAATCGAAATCACCGGAAATATAATGTTGGTAGGTACTACATTTGTTACTAAATCTCTCAAATATAACATTAACCGTAATATAATTTTTTTTCAATTTAACTGAAATTCAAGATTGTTTAATTGACTTTTCTACCTGCCGCATTCTAATATAATAATTGAGTTGGAACATTTAATTTTATGTGGATCTCTATTTTTTATTTTGCCACTCTAGAGCTTTTTTCACTCATTACGCAACTACACTAACAAACGAATATTGACGTTGTTGGCAGCACAAAAAATGTTTTTTTTGTAAAGATAACAACAATTGCCTTTTTGTTAACCAATAATCGCAAGTTGTTTTCGATACTCACTCATCCATAAGCAGCACTGTAATAAAAACTGCATTTGTCATTCCTAAAAAAAAACAGTTAGGTTCCAATCAACCATAAATGAACGTTAAATAAACGTCACTGTTATTCCTCAAGAGTAACGTTGCTAAAGTTTTGCCTCTTATTGCCTAAATTACAGTAGCAAAAATTGTACGCCATTTTCAATATATAATAAACGGCATTGCAGATGACAACGTCAACAAAGTTGAGTTGTACGAACCCAAAAGTATACCGAATTTAAAGAAAACTACAAAATTGTGAGAAAATGAGGAAGAAGATCTGATCGCTATCTGAACGAAAGACGCGAAGATACAAGACGTAAAGGCGAAAGACGTAAAGATGGAAGACGCGAAGAAGAAAAACAAGAAGAAAGAAGACGTGATGATGAAAAACCGGAAAGAAATAAGATGTTACAATTGCGGAGTAGCAGGACACGGATCAAGAAACTGTGAACACAGAAACAAAAGATTTAAATGTTTCAAACAGATTTGGACATAAGGCAAACAGAATGCACAACTATTCGACCTCTAAGCAATAATAAAGTTTCGTACTATAAACATATTAAAATAAAGAAGTCAGTCAACGCATTCATAGAAACGGGAAGCTTGGTAAACTTACTTGGACGCGATTTATACGAGAAGATTTGATCACCAGGTATGAAAACAACCGACGTTAACCTATTTAGGCTTGGTGGAGGATCAGTACGACCTTTAGGATACATTGAAACGACTGTAGAAATAGATGACGTTACATTGAACACCAAAGTGTATATAGTTCCAGAAAAATTGTGACTAATGCGATTATCGGAAAAGAATTACTAGCCCAAACAGAAGTGGCAATAAAGAATGATGGCATTAGAGTGAAACAAACAATTGTTACGTGCATAAATTTCAAAATGTACTACCCTGTATATTCATTACACTGAAGTTAGATTTTTGCTTTTGATGCCCTCTAATTAGTTTCGTTTTTACTTGGCTTCCTGTCAAGACGTTAAACCGTCCATTACTTAAAATCGTGCTTGTGATGTTTACGTTTTAATTTTCTAACATCATCGGCGTGTGTTGAAGCTATGATATAAAACGACAACGCGTTTTTATTAGTTTATTCATCACAGGCACAACCCGACACGTCCCAGTCCACATGTATTCGGTGTATTCTCCACTAATGAAGGGTTAATATCGACCAAATACCTTAATGGAAATATAATTTGGAAGGCCTAATTTAAATCTAAAAAGGGAGCCTTGAGAAGGAAATTTTCTCCGATGCACTGTTCCTTACGAATTAATAGACCGCGATATCACCTTTAATTTAATGTGCGCATTCAATAACCGGTTTTTATTTCTAATTTCTTTTAGCATTAGGTAATTAATAGTGTTGTAGAATTTGCTTTCGTGAGTCATTGTGCTGACACGATTTGTTCTGTTCATTAATATTCCAGATCGACTCAATGAGGAAAACGTTTTCTTCGCGCAAGTACTGGATAGGTAAGTCTTATTTAATTACATTTACGTCGTCGTTAAGGTCTCTCACGGAATTTTTTTTTGCAAGCTTAGACTTTCTGTTTTGATCGAAATAGGAGTTTTTGTTTAATAAGATCTGGCGCCCATTAAATTCTATTTACCTGAATCTCCCCTACTTTCGACTAGTGCGAGTTGGCCGAGCAGGGTTTGTAACACAATGAAACCAATTAAGGAAATGGATATCAACGCAGACTTTGGAGTATGGGATTATTACAGAGGGTTTAATAACGAATTAAAAAAAAAGTGAAGACTTTTGCAACTAATTACACACCGAAGAAGATAAAAACTACAAACATAAGTATGAAGAGTATCGTTTAACATGAAGAACCCATATACTGCAAACTGAGATGATTACCTTTTGCGGAAAAAGAAGTTGTGGATGACCATGTATAACAATAGATAAAAGAAGGTGTAGTCAAACTATGCGTGTCTGACTACACAAGTTTAGTAGTTATAGTTAGAAAAAAAGATGACAGTTCACGAGTTTGCATTGATTACAGAAACATAAGCAGAGTGATTATAAAAGAGCGTTACCCACTACCACTAATTGAAGATGTGCTACATATACTGCAAGATACTCTAGTGTTTAGCATGATCGACTTAAGGAATGGATTTTTCTATGTAGAACTTAGAAGAAGAAAACAAAAAATACACTTTATTTGTGACGCATAATAGCCAATATCGTTTTTTTGAAAGTACTGTTCGGATTATGCAATATATCGTGACTTGGTTAAAGAAGGAGTAGCACTGCCATATATGGACGATTTGATAATACCGGCGAAAGACGAGAAAGAAGCAATAGAAAGATTAAAGACAGTACTGCAGACTAAAAAAGATTACGGACTTGCCGCCAAACTTGTCTCTACAAACCTTTGCCATGAGCTAAATTTAGCGTTTTTTACTGCCGATAGCGGTGGCCTTGTACGAATTTAGCCATTGATTTTTTAGCTCTTCTGGGGTTTTTGAGTATGTTTTCTTAAGCAACGTACGACTCGCATTAACCTGTCTAGCTTTGTACTCAATCACAGTACAACAGCTCTAGAATTCGAGCGAACTCGGTTTAAGCTATTTTAGCTAGATTCGAGGGTTGACCTGGTCAGCTTATCAATGAAAACGTCAATATTATTAGGATTGTGACATTGAACTCCACGTAGAAGATAAGATAGAAAGTATGGCGCTGACAACTGTGTTCAGCTTGATAGGATCTATGCGTTTGACATCGAGGATCGTCTTAGAGATCGGAACTGATCGAGGATTTTTGACGGTTAATTCAAAACGTATCAGTTGCATTGAAGCTCTTTCTTGCAGTCACCTTGTTTGTGACCAAACTTTTGGCACTGAAAACATCTTGGCACATGGTCATTGATTCTGCATGAATTCCAGGCTACGTAGACTCGACTGTTGGCCATTAGATACTTTAGTACCTTCGAATGACATAATTAATATTTGGCCTGTCTCTAGGCCTGATTTTTGTATTTTGTCACGGGCGGCATCAAAATTTTCCATTAAGATCGCCTCTGTCAACTTATCGGGAAAAAAGTTAGATGGAACGTTCGAGAGAGAAATCCTAGGAAGGGCTGTGCTTTGGGGTCTGATCATAAACCTGACACAAGTATGACGTTTTAAACACGAAAAAAAAGAAAAGAAAGTACGAATGAATAAGAAGGAGAAAGAAATGAATAAATGAGAGGAAAAGAAAAAAGACAAATATTTGGAAAAGAGAAGAAAACAATAAGATTACCGGACATTAAAGAGATAACGGAAAACAACGAAGGAAACAGCTCAATAATAGAAAGAAGAAAGAGAAAAGAACAGAAAGTAATGGAAGAACTAAACGAATTAATGAGAGAGACGATGAAATAAATGAAAGAAGACATGCAAGGAATAAGGCAAGAAATCAAAGAAATAAAACAAGAAATGGGAGAAAGTGAAAAGAAGTGGAAGAAAGAAAAAGGAACTGGTAGACAAAAAATAGAAAAACTGGAGAAAAAATGGAAGATGACGAGAGATGGAAAAGAAAGAATACTATTGTAATAAAGGGGTAGAAAAGTAAGGAACCACAAAAGGAATTAGTATTGATGGATGGAAAAAAAATTAAAGGTGAAAGTAGAAGTTAATAAGGCGACAGTGATAAATAGGGAGAAGGAAAATGAGATGGTGGTCGCAGAAATGGGAAGATGGGAGAAAAGCAGAAGGTGGTGGCGAAGAGGAAATTAAGAATTTATATAAATCACAATTTGACATGGGAAGAAAGGAGAGTACAAATGAAATCATAAACAGAACGGTAGAAAAAAGAGTAGTCAAAAAGCAAAAAACTAAAGAGCGTAGAAGGGCAAAAAAGGAAAGAATTATGACAAAATGGCAAAGAAAAAGAATAATGAGTAATGAAAAGGAAAGAGACCAAAAAAGAGGAATAAAGGAAAGTAAGGAAGAAGCTTAGGGGGAGAGGAGTGAGCTTCGAATATTGTTTTTGAGCGTAGCGGGAATAAAGAACTAAGAACAGGTTTTTTGGGAGTACATCAGAGAACAGAATGTAGTGGGATTACAGGAGACATGAATGGAAGAAAATGAATGAGAGTGGTGGGAAAAAGAGTTGCCGGAGAAATTTAAGTGGGTGGTGCAACATGTAGAAAGAAAGAAGCGTAAAAGAAGAGCAGAAAGAGGTATAATAACGTGGATACGAAGAAAATGGTTGAGTCAAGAAGAGAAAAAGTGCAGCAGAAAAGAGGAATTATGGAAAGGAACATACAGTGAGAAAAAACAAAAATAAAAATAGTGACGATTTATAGCAGCAAAATAAAAGAGACTAGAATGAACATAGAAGAGATGCTACAAGAGTGGGAGGAGGGATTGATAATAGTAAGAGGAGACTTTAACGCGAGAACAGGAAAAAAGGAGAGAAATACAAAAAATGAAAGGGACGGGAAAGAAACAAACAAAGAACAAAAAAACATGCGAGAGAAAGAGAAGGAAGAATACAAAAAGAAACAAGAGGATCAGATCAAAGAAATAAAAACGGAAGATATGGAAACACCTAAAGAAAGAAAGAAAGAAAGAGAAAATAAACGACAAAGGGAATACAAATAAAAAAACGGGAAAGATATTTTAAGAACCTGCTGGGAGGAATAACAAAGTCAGAAAAGAGAAGAAAGGCTGTAGTAAGACTGGTAGAAGAAGATAGAGACAGAATGAACAAAGACAAAGTAATAGAGGAAATAAAAAAGGTAAAAATAAGGAAGGTGGCAGGAAAAAATGGGATACAAGGCGAAGAGTGGGTATACGAGGAAGAAAATGTAGCAAAGATGACGGAAATAGTAAATAAAATATGGAAAGGGAAAAATAAAATATGGAAAGGGGATATTATTAAGCACGGCATACAAATTACATGCAAAGTGCTACAAGAAAGACTACAGAAGGAAATATAGGAAACGAATCTTAGAAGAAAACGAAAAAGAAGCGGAGTGGGTGGAAGAAGTAGAGAAGGAGGAAACAGCCAAGAGGCGAGGAGAAAAAATGAAAAGAGAAACGGTAACGGAAGAGCGAACGGAGTTTTGTTCAACTTTTGCACTCGGTTTAGTCGTAGACCGGGCGTGGTAAGACTTAAGACCTTCATTAGGGTCGCTTTAGTCTTGTCTGCTGTTTTAAATTTGTCTCGGGTTTTGGAACGATCACAGCTATAGATCTATAGATAGACGTGATGGATTTGCTGGAAGGTACTTTTACTCTGTCGACAATTTTGCTCGACGGAGCTACTTGGGCATACGAAACAAGACCAGTTGTGATCTGCTGGCCAGAAACTGACAACTTGTTAGCTACGAACTGAAAAGCCGTTTGTACGCTCCGAAAAGCATTAGAGATGTCCGAATGTTGCGTAGACATTCTTTTGGCTGAAGTGGATTTCTGAAATATAAGTTGGATGCGGGACAATACATTCATTAACTCTGTACGTCTGGCAACAGAATCTTTACTGGTAGATAATAACTTAGACATAACCAGGACCTTCAAAGGATTCTTCCAGAGTAGGTATCTGGGAAATGTCGGAATTGGCAGCGTTGTCGTTGTCTTCACGCCGACGTTTGGAGAAACAGAATTCAACCTCCATAATAAAGGTTGGAAAAGTACGGAAAGTAGCGCGGCTTTCTGGGATTACGACCAGTGACTAGTGCCAACTTATTTATTGTTAGAAGTAGGGTGAGTGTTATGAATTTGACCAGGCCCCTGGTCGGAATGTTTAGTAGTTCTTCTTCCGAGATGAAGATGAAATCTAGATGTTTTTGTCTCTTTAGGCACAAAGCTGGGCAGCACATGATGATGTGGTCCATACGCTCCATCTCTTCACCAAAGTACCTACATGTGTCATTACCCACCAATCCTATCTTACTCAAGTGGTATCTGCAGTGGATGTGTCCTGTTAGGGCTAAGAAACTTCTTTGAATGTTTTAGACCTGGCATTTTGTTCCAAGTTCTGTTGATTTCTTTGTTGGCCCAGTTGGTGATAACCTCCTGATAGTCTCTTTGGTTAAAGTCATACATGGGAAATCGCCTTATAAAGGGTTTTACTGCACCTTTTTGGTTGCTGCTTCCACATTGCCTCCTATTCCCTCATGCTCTGGCATCCAAACAAGTTCAACTTTATTTTTGTCCGCCAGCTGGTTTAGGGATTGATGGCAATCGTGATTTTACGTTGTTTCTTTGCAGTGCTTTTAATGTTCCCACACCACCGTTTTCTATTTTGGATACATCTGTGAACCATTTTTGGGAAAATCCCGGCACGCAGTCTGTGCCTCCCACCCAGTCTTTCCTAATGGGGAGCCTGACTTTGTATTTGTGATCAAATATCATTTTTAAGTTCATCTGATCGCTCACTGCAACCATATCCAACAGAGGAGTGGCTTTCAAAATTTTCAGATGACTTTTGAGATTGCTTTCTTTGAAATGGTGTACCTCATGTAGTTTGAGCTTCATAGCTTCCTCCTTAATTGCGACTGGTAGAGGATCCAAGCTGAGAAAGATTTCCATCGCAGCGGTGGGTGTTGATTTTATGACGCCTAGTGATCAGACATGCTAGCCTTTGCACCTTTGGTCTACTTTTCTCCACCAAACTGCAGACGCATAGAGAACTCCAGGTCTAACGACCTGTTTGTAAATCCAATTAGTTATGCTGGGGTTCAAACTCCACGTTTTGCCAACCATTTTGCGGCAAGATCCGGAAGTTTTTATAGCCTTGTTTGTCGTTTTGTACAGATGACTTTTCTACGTTAATTTTTGCTTTAGTGTTACCCCCAGATATTTAACCTCTTTGGAGAGGGGAATGGTAGTTCCATTTAACTGAATACTGGGGATATTTAAATTTCTTCGTTTAGTAAAAGGAACGATGGTGGTTTTATTTGGGTTTATGTTTATGCCCTCTTTGAATCACCAGTTACGTGTTACGTTGATGGCGTTTTGTATTCTCTCCCCTACGATGGAGTCATGCTTGTCCCTCACTGTTATGGTTATGTCGTCAGCATAGTCTAAAACTTTATACCGCTCTCTACTCAGGTCGTTTAGTAGTTCATCCACTACCAACGACCACAGCAGTGGGAATATCACTTCCCCCTGTAGGCAGCCTCTTGTAGTGCGTACTTCATGGGTGGCACTACTAATGCTGATGATTACCTGTCTACCCATCAGCATGTTGTTTATCCATTGAATGAGAAAGTCGTTTATCTCTTTCTTCTTGAGGAACTGTGTCATTAAACCATAGGCGGCGTTGTCAAAAGCGCCCTCTATGTCCATAAAGACTGATAGGGCTATTTGCTTTGACTCATGTTCTTTCTCTATGGTTTTTACAATTTGGTGTAAAGCTGATATCGTCGATTTGCCTTTCTGATAGGCAAATTAGTATTTGTGAAGAGGTTTGACTGTTAAAATCTTAATTCTAATATACTGGTCCACCAGTTTCTTCATTGTTTTGAGCATACACGATGAGAGACTTATTGGACGATATGACTTTGGATCTTCTAGAAGTTTTACACCTTCTTTATGTAGAAATATGACCGTTACTTTCTTTTATGCTTGAGGAACATGGCCATATAACACACTGAATCTGAATATTTTGATTAATGTCTTTAGCAAGATGTCTTGCTCTCGTTGAAATACTCTATTGGGGCTAGGAGCCTTGAAAGGTTTGAAGGTTCTTATGGCCCACTTAATCTTTTCAGGCGATGCAATTTTATTGACAAGGTAACATTCCCGTTTGAGTAGAGTTCTACTTTTTATGGGTCCTTTGTACACCCTTGTTTCTCTAGCTACTATACACCATGGAAAATGTTTTTTAATCAAAACCTTCGCCGTTTCCTGAAAGGTTGACGTTATGGTGCCATCTTCACGTTTGAGTGCACCTATGTTACCTTGGTTGCCTTTTGATAGAGCCTTCTGCACTCTGCTTGCGACAAGTGCTTTATCAAGGGTCTTATAAAAGGTCCTCTAAGAAATTCTCTTTGATTTACGAAGTGTCACATTGAACTTGGTAAGAGCTTTACATTACTTTTTCCAGTTATGTATTCTTTTTGATTTGTTAAACTTCCTTCTGGCTTTGCTATACAATTTGCTCAGCTTAATATTCCACCAGAGTACTTTGCTTTTAGCCTTTTTGGTTTTGAGAAGACAGTTTACCTCAAACGCCCTCGTTATGGCCTCCGCTGTGAGGGTAACTGTTTTCTCCAAGTCGTTTATTGATCCCATTTTGTTTGGTATTTCCTGCGTGCCATCATGTAGGATACTTCTGTATCCTTCCCAATTGGTCTTGTTAGGAACCTTATATGTTTGGTTGGTCATGCAACAAGTCCACATCTTGAACAAGATCAAATAGTAATCGGAAAGAGACGCCTCCTCAGACATTTCCCAATCACTTATTAGATTTGAAGCCCTCCTAGATACTAATGTTAAGTCTAGAACCTCCTGCCTTATAGCGTTTATAAGGATTGGGCGATTGCTCTTATTGGCCACCACCATATTAGTAGTTAGTAAGTACTTATAAAGTGACTCACCTCGGTCGTGGGTATTGTTGCTTCCCCAGGCGGTGTTGTGGGCATTGGCGTCCACCCCAAGGATTAGATGTTTCCTTTTGGCTTCGCAGTAGCTGATGAGTCGTTTTACCGTGGCTGGTGGCGCTTCCTGTTCCTCTTTAAGAAAATATGCCGAGGTCAAGATTACCTCCTTCTTTCCTCCAGGGATACTTAGCTCTGCTGTTATGGTAGCTGTATCAGCACCTGTGAATTTTGATAGAGTCAGTGTATTTATGGTTTTATTGATCAGAATAGCTGCCCTGGGTACCAAGGCAGATCTATCATAAATCAGCTTACCGTTTTTGGTACCTAGTCCACAAACTCGTCTCCCATTTATCTAGGTCTCCTGGACTAGACCCACCATTTTACTGCCTTGGCCAAGCCTGTGGCATAAAGCGGCCGAAGCAGACTTCGTGTGGTAGAGGTTTACCTGCACGCACTCCATGGTTAAATTGTGAATGAGGGAGATAGAGTACCACTCTCTTCCGTCACCTCCATGGTGGTTGCATCTTGAGGATCTACTGATTCTTCCTCCAGTGGTGGTTCGTGAGGTTTCCTTACTTTGATAGGCACCTCTTTGAATCCATAGAACAGTTTATTTCCTAGGATTCTATTGTTTGACCTAAATTTTGGTCAATTGAGAGTATTAGAAGAACTGATGTACCCTTACCTCTTTCCTTATTACCTTCCAGGTTGAGGTGTTGACTCCATCGTTTTGTCCTTGGATCTGATGTAATATCCTCTCCGCCGAAATCTCAGAGGAGTTGGGGAAGGATCCCAGTAAGATACTACTTAGTGCCAACTTAATTTTTTTAGCCGTCCAACAGCAGATTATTGCCGTATAGGTCTTATTACTTAAGTTTCGTTACCCACCTTTAACCACGGGGAGGTAGGGTTCTAAAACTTTCCGTGGTAAGGAACTTACACTAATAGAAAATCGCAATATAATAAATAAATAAATAAATATAGCCTCGTCTTTATACCAGGCATCGCGGTTTATTCACAATTTAAAAATATCTATTACTTAAGCTTTAGCTCATGGTGAAAGATTTATTCGCATATTGAAAAAAAGCTAGAGTTTTTTATCGAGTATGCGCCATTACATCAACGGCGTTTTCTCGGCATAGATTTAGCTCGTTCAATCTCTTGCCCTCGACAGTATAAGTGGGAGAGTTTGCCAGTCACGGCTAACCTTCCCATTATCTTTAGGCTCGGTTGCCGCCGTAGTTTTGGTTTTGTTACGCGATCGTTTACTGGTACCAAAATATAAAATCTTGGTCTAACGGTCTATCGAGCACACGCTGCGCCGTCGCTAGAAAGGCATTTTTCGACACGACAGGTGGGAGAGACTTACCCGTCAGCCACACATTCTTCGGTCCGGTTTGCTGCCTTGGATTTGGGTGTGTTATAAAGTTATCTACCCTTTGATCTCGCAATCCTCCACTGGTGTCGAGACATAACCTTCGACCCAACGGTGTATCGGGTACGCGTGGCTACCAGGACTACGTTTCGCCGGCATCGATGTAACTACGTCAATCTCTTAAGCTCGACACTACAAGCGGGATCATAAGGCTATACGGTTGGTCCGCGGAAGGATTGATCTTATTACTCAGAAATAGCTCAGAAGTCACCTTCCATTATCTCTCCGGGCGTTACTCTATTTGTCACCTGGAGACGCGCACAAAACCATGGGTTTCAACCGGGCGACATGGTGTGGTTGTATAATCCTCAAAGAAGAAGTGGCTAGCCACCGAAACTGCAGAGGCAATGAGAGAGCCTTATAAAGTTGTGCAGCGTATTAATAACGTCATATATCGCATCCAAAAACCATCTAAAAGCAAACCAAAAGTACTCCACATTGATCATTTAACTCCGTTTCTGGCAATAACAACATTACCCAAAACCAAATTCAAATCAGAATGATAACGAGGAGATCCAAGAATCAAGTCGATGGAATGAATTTAGATGCGTTTATAAGCATGTCTGGAAAGATTAGGTTCGGGAGTTACAACCGATGAGCAACAAGATCTGTTCCAAACACACAAAGATTACGAGATGTCCAGAGGCGCTGCAATCCTATTTACAGAAGAAGTTTGGACGGTTAAATAAACTACGAAAACAGCAACCAGCGGTGGGTAAGGCCTTGAAAGTACGTGATGACCAACGCTTCGTTTCCTATCTGGTCACTAAAAAGTACTCATGTGCAAAGCCGTCATACGAAAACATGTGGTAAGCATTATGAAATCTCAAAAGGGGAATAGAAAACTTTGAAACGCTGATCGAAAAAAATGGAACATTCTGGATTCCGAATTCCGATAAAGAAAGAATATAAAAAGTATTTGAAGCAAGTTGGTGTCAGTTTTTCGAATTGAGTCGTAAGTGTTAAGAAATACTTCGTCGGTTTAAATAAATAAAGTGTTTAACGCGTGTGCTAGATAAATAAAAGTGCATCAAGTAAAAATAAACAAAAATTTAGTTTTAAAATCTTTTGAATAAGTTTGCAGTGCATTCTTCTGGTAGTTTAAAGATTTACAACGGCTTTTTTGGTATCTAGTTTAGGTTTTGACAGAAATTACTTTAATGAGCTACCGTGGAAGTTTTTTATAGTGGCATCAAACGCTAGATAGATTCTAGTAACATTTTTATTAATCATTAACTTTACATGGCCTTTTTTCTTAGTGAGTAAATTTTGTAGTAGGAACATTGCGTGGCAGGTGAAATTACAAAAACGTGACGATCAGCAATTCTCTACCACAAAAATCAAAAGAACAAACGCAATGTAAAATGCGTTCTATTTTCTCACGGGCCGTCATAACAGAATACCGATCACTTCCGATATCCGGCATTAATAAATAAATTTGCGGTTTCAATTTTTCCGGTCACTTTACATGAACTTAAAACGTAATCTCAACTCGTTTTAATTACAGTTCGGGTTTACAATGCAGTGCGTGTATTTGATGGTAATTATCTGCTCAGTTTTTTTCGATGTTAGTTGCGATACTATAGAAGTGTCTTTGGCCAACGCTCGGCCAGATTGTGTTTGCGATGACTTACATCCGTGCATTAGGAAATGCTGTAATCCCAATCACATAATACCGGACGAAGCGGAAAATTGCACCGATGTCGGCGTTGACGAATTTAAAATTAACATCACTGGAGAAACTTCGATAAATGCCGAAGTATGTTATAAATACGGCGTGATGAATTGTACCGACAATCTCAATTTTTACCGACTTAGTCCTAACGAGTTTGACGAGGATAAATATGAGATAAGATCAGATGGAAAGCTTTGGACAACTAATTTGAAAACTTTGCACGATTCTGACGAGTATTGCGTGGAAAATTTCGAAGATATTGGCATATCGGTTTATTTGTGCATTCGAGCCGAGTTGATGGAGAGCAGCAGTGTTTATGCTTTGGGTTAGTCACAATTTAACTACGCAAAACCCAATCAAAGTTTTGTTTTTAAGGCATGATAGTTTCGCTACCGTTTCTTTTTGTCACATTCCTGGTCCACATGCTTCTTCCAGTCAAGACAATCTACATCAAATGTTTAATTGGTTTTGTGCTGTCTTTATTCTTTGCATACTTAACACTGGTGACAATTGAATATTACAGAGACTTTGACAGAACAATTTGTTACGTAGTGGGTAAGTACCATACACCTAAGCAGTCGTTTAAAGAGTAACCGTTACTTTTAGGCATGTTCTGTGTGCTGAGTTTTATGTTGTCGTTCTGGTGGACCAACGCCATGTCTTTAGATATATGGTTAACGTTCAGGTAAACACCCAAGCAGCTTTAAACGAAATATGACGTTAAATAAACGTAACTGTTATTCCCTACTTTTTACTTTTTTATTGGTCAAATTTCATTTTTTTTTAATCTTAAACTTAATGCAATCAAAGAATTAAAAAAATGTTATGCGGAGTACGTTAGAAACTCTAATAACGTAAAAGTAACGTAATAAAAACGCGATACATCCTCACGTTGCACCTTTATGCTTTCAGCGGAAAAACGCAAGGATTTGGTCGAAATCGCCAAAAAGCTGAACGTAAAAGATTCTTGATTTATTTTGCTTATACTTCCATCCTAAGTATCATACATATTATAATAATCTTATCGTTGTCTATATGGGGAGACCCCGAAGCTTGGTACAATCCTTTATTTGGAGAAGATAAGTGTTGGTTCCAAGGTAACGCTTACAATAATTACTCAGTTAGAATGCATTTATTTTTATAGGAAACGTTGGAGTAATGTTGTACTTCTACGGTCCATTAGCATGCATCTTAATTCTTAACGTAATCTTTTTCGGTTTAACCGCTTGGAAGATAAGACAAACTCAGAAAGAGACGGCGGTGCTTAGGAAAGGTGATAGCAAATCTAGCAGCGACGACGATAAGAGGTAAATAAAAACTTACTGAATTGATTCAGACAAAACTGTTACAGGTTTAAAGTGTTTTTGAAATTACTTCTGGCAATGGGCGGTAACTGGTCGCTAGAAGTTATATCTTTTATATGCGAGTGGCAAATTGGCGACGTCCCAGTGGTTATAACATACCTAGTAGATTTTTGCAACGTGCTTTACGGTGTTGTCATCTTTTTCTTGTTTACGTTTAAGAAGGCACACTGGGTGCAATTGAAAAAAAGGTATTAAGCAACTGGTATCTAAGTGCGATTTAAATTCTATTATTGTAGTTACGCTTGTCTGAACAAGATTAAAATGCCACAAATATGCCAACGAAAAAAAGCAGATGCTGTGTTTGAGGAAGTACCTTTATCTTGAACGTACACGAGACAGTCTTAATTTAAGTAATTTATTTGTTGTTATATTTTGATGTAAAGAATGAAAAATTACCTTCTGGTAAAAACGTTAGTTTTAATTTAAAAAATTGTTTTTATTATGTTAGACAAGGTCAATGGAATCGTAGCTTATCCTTTTCAATATATCAAAATTAATATGTTTTATATTTGAAACCGTGTTTTCGGTGTATTTTACGTTTATTAAAACGTGAATAATACGTCAAAATTAAACGCAATATTGACGTGTCTAACAGATAATAGCAAAACGTAAATAATAGATTAAAACAATCACGTTTGGTTTATTATTATTCCACAGCGTCTTATTTGCTTGGCACTCTAGATCTGATTTTGCGGTTTCGTTAATCGAGAAAACCAGAGATCTCAGACACTTAAAGTTTGGAAATAGGTAGCTTTGCTCTAATTACTTGCTTTAACGCTGCCAAAATAAAAAATCCAACGTGATTGAGGGCTCAGAATTCAAAGACGGTAAAATTGTGCAAAAGGTTAATGGAAACGGGTTACCAACCGTGTTGTTACAACGGTACCCGTTGGTAACAATCATGACTAACTACGATGTCGGTGAGTGGGCGTGGTTGAGAATACTGTAATAAAAAAAGAAAACAAAAACAAGCGTTACTCTATTGTACTAGAAAATTTTTTTATTTTGTAGACACCAAATGTACATATGAACCCGCTGTCCAAGAAGTAGGATAAAAAAACTTTGTAATCTATACTTTTTTTAATTCATAACAAAATAACACTTTGGTTTCAAGCCAATCACACATTAACACATACATGCAGACGTGAGCAATAGTTTGTCGTGATTATTAATTTAATGTAATACGAAAGAGTTCATTAGTACAGTAGTTACTCTCGATACTTTTGAGGAGTGTAAGCTTACATTCGAAGAATTAATCTTAGGCGCTTCTACCTTCAATGCGAACAAATTACTAAGGTACTCAAATGGTCTAAAACAACGTAAACAATAATGGACACATTTTCAAGCAGCTGAAGGCTTAATTATAAATTTGACTAAAAGCAAACTATTAATAATGGCCTTAAAACAGACTAACGGTAGCTGAGGGCTTAATACAAGTAGTAACGCATAACAAAATTAATATCGTTTAAGACTTAATAGATAATATAAAAGTAGATAAATTACGTAACACAGTTACAAAACGGATAATACAAATTAGACGATGCAGCGTAGGACAAGTAAAGCACATCAAGAAATTATATTTCACAGGTATCCACATCTGCTCGAAATTCGAATCGAGTAAAATTCTACATTAATTATTGCAGTTGAATTGGTTATGCAATACCATTCCAGAGAAATAATACTTTTACCTTAGTAGCTAAGTTGAAAAAAAGACGCCGAGTCTTCGCCAAAATTGCTATAAAAACTTAAAAAGGTTTCTACCAAAATCAAACCACTCATAGCAAAACTTTAACAGAAAATGAATATTGACGCAAAACTTCCCACTGTAGGTATCGAATAAAACCGAAATATCTAACGTGGAATGGCAAAAATTTTATTAAAATAATGACACGTAACAAATCTCTTCAACAAAACTAAAAACTAATGACGACAAGATAAAGATCAAAATAAGACCGAAGTTTAGGCATACACCAAGGATCAAACCCTAAAAACCAAAACAAACCCATTTTATAAAAAACCCAACCCAAACGAAGAGAAAGAAGTAAGGAACACCAAGTAGTGAGGTCATTGAATAAAAACTCGCCTAAGCGCTTAGAAGATTTATAGAAGACAACCAAGTCATTCCAAGAAAGAAAAGGTACTTCTAGAAACATCTTTTTCAACAGTTGTAAAGGGGGAGTTACCTAAGCACCAAAAAAAACAGGAAAGTATTGTAAGTATCGAATAAAACCAAAATATCCAACAGGTGGTGTCCGCATACCAGTGACGTAGCAAGAATTTTAGTAAAATACGAAAATGTAAACCGTTATTATTAATGACATGTAACAAACGCATCTGTATGTTTTTTGACAACGGGAATGATGCATTTGGTAACCGTTCTACTAGTGGTTTTTATCTCACTTCGTATTTTGCTGAAAGATTTTACTAGAGGAAAATTTCAAAAACTACAAATCCAAGTATAAAACAGTTAATATTTATACTAAAAACGACAAAATTACAATTCAAAATGAACTTCAACGTTTGCAATGTTACACTAATCCTCTCGAACAAAATTCAAACTTGAAAACGTCAAGAAAAAGCTCAAAAGGAAACAGAAGTTTAGGCATACGCCAAGGATCAAACCTTAAAGACCAAAACGAACCCACTTTTATAAAAGATACCTAACCCAGATGAAGAAAAAGACCTTGACGACGTGAAGAACACCAAGTAGTGAGATTTTTGAGAAAAGAGTAGCCAAAGCGCTTAGAAGATTTATAGAACATAACCAAGTCATCCTATGAAAGAAAATGTACTTCTAAAAAGTAGACATTCTTCGCAACAATCGTAGAAGCGAAGATACCTAAGCACTAAAAAACGAGAAAATTTCGTAGATATCCAATAAAACCAAAATATCCAGCCGATGGTGTCTGCATACCAGTGACGTAGCAAGAATTTTATTAAAATACGATAATGTGAAACGTTATTATTAATGACACGTAACAAACGTCTCGGCAAGTTTTTTGATAACGGAAGTGCTGCATTTGATAACCATTCTATTACTGGTTTTAATCGTAGTTCGTATTTTGCTGAAAGAATGACATCTTTCACTAGAGAAAAATTTCAAAGACGGCAGTTAAACTACAAATTCAAGTACAAAACAGCGAATCTTTATACTAAAAACAACAAAATCATAATTCAAAATGAATTCCAACTACTAGAAATGCTATCACAAATGCTCTTGTCTACGCCAAGCGCCTAGGAATTTGACTTACTCTATTTTGGCGTAAAGATCTTTGCATGTGGTTGCTAAAACTTCCAGTTTCCGGCAAACCCCACCGCCTTGCACCTGAT
Source organism: Aquatica leii (assembly GCA_035610365.1). Lineage (NCBI taxonomy): Eukaryota > Metazoa > Arthropoda > Insecta > Coleoptera > Lampyridae > Aquatica > Aquatica leii. Next base: position 17,627,258 of record CM069438.1, read on the forward strand.
AAACTCTAAAATACCAAAAAAAAGTTTCAGATTATGATAGAAATGGGTATTGCAAAACCATATGACAGCAGGTGGTCATCGCCACTATACATGGTCTAAAAACACGGAAACCAGTGGAGACCTTGCAAAAATTACCGTTTACTAAACGCTCGCACCATATCGCCGATTGCTATTCCATACTACATATTAAAGATTTTGCTCATGGTATTCAAGAGAAAACAATCGATATGGTTTGTGTTTATTATTAAGTTTTCGTCGCCAATGAAGAAATTTCAAAAACTGCAATCATCACGCCCCTCGATCTTTTTGAATTTCCATACATGTCGTTTGAACTTTAAGACGTCGGTCAGACTTTTCAACGATTCATCGACGAAGTCTTAAAATGATTAGATTCTTGCTACTGCCAAACTTACTTAAACGACATTCTTATCGCATCATATAAAGAGCACATGCATCTACTTCGAATTCTTTTCGAACACCTAAATATATGAAATCCTCATTAATTTCGTATACTGCCATTTTGGAGTGGCTTCAGTTAGATTTTTTGGATACACTGTCTGTATCAGAAGTACAGCACCGATCTCAGAAAAAGTAGTACATGTTACGTAACTTTTCCAGTCCAAAAACCACTATACAACTACGTCAATTTTTGGGAACGAACTTCTTCATGGAAACCTCAAAGGCTTAACAAAACTTGTCTGGTCCAAGATTCAACGTCTGTAAGGCTTAAACCACACTTTTAGCTCATCCTAGATCGGGAGCGCTTCTAGCCATTATCAGCGACGCATTCAATAATGCTATCGGAATCGCACTACAACAACTTGTTCAGGGTAAATACTATCAAATAACCCTTCTATTCAAAAAACTTTTAACAGCCGAGCAAAAGTACAGAACCTACAATCGCGAACTACTTGCGACCTTGTTGTCACATGGTCGAACGAAAACTGTTATATGTTGTTATTTACGTATTTGCTATAAAGTAAAATTTACGACGGCACTGGTTTCTCGACGGCACTGGTTTCTCGACGGCACTGTTGCCGATAATAACTAAAATTGACAGTTTCGTTGGAAGGAATCTTACTCGCCCATTTGTTCTTGGTTGGCCGTTGTAATCGCTAGATTGTTCATATATTTTTTGCTAAATCGTAAGTAATTCTCACTGCAGGAAAAGGTTGGTAACAAAACAATTTGCAATTTTTACAGATCGGAAAGCGATCATATACGCGTTTCGACAAAAACTCTCGTCTCCGATGCATTGTTTCGTGTCAACAGCGTCGATTTTGCCAAACGCGTCCAAACACATATATATATACGATCAAGGTCTGCAAACGCATCTACGTTCCGGAATTCAAGCAAATGGGATTTGCAAACACCGCCATAGCCGTCTACTGCGATCTCTCGACTTCAATTGCTTGCCGTTTTGTTCCAAAAGCTTACCGCCGACAAGTTAGACATCGCAATACTACTTCTCATTTCCGAGGTAAGCGCTGCTGCCTTCCATGCATCAATAGATTTTTACGATGACTCAAAGCTTACGCCATCAAAAACATCGATACCATGGCTAGCACTTTTTACAACGATTGGATCGCACAATTGGGAGCACCTTTACGCGTAACAACGGACCAAAGTTGACAATTTGAATCTTACGCAACATCGAACGTTTATTTTGAAAGACATGACTACGACCTGACGCTACAAAAGTACCTCTCGATCAACCTTACGAATGCTTGTACTCTATCGTTGAACGCGAACCGAAAACATTTAATATCAACATTTAAAGCCAAAAAAACAACCAAACCATGTAGTACAACAACACGATTACTCGATCAAGAAGATTTCCAGAACGCTCAAGTTAACGACAGCTAACAACGAAATTTTTGTGATGTCCTGATGAAAACATGAAAGTAAATCCGCAACACGGTCTATCGCTGGAAGGGAGTCTTTCTTAATCGTTCGTATTTATTGTTGAAATAATTAAACACCATAATGCAGAATAGCATATTCCAATTGCATTCTGCTGACGCACATTTATTACATTTATAACGCCCTGCATAGGAAGTAGGTTTGCTAACAGATTATATGTTTACTATATATAGTGTCTTATATTTACTAAAATAAACTATTATTGATCAACGAACTCAGTACGCAAAATAAACTCATAACGACAAAGTGACGAGTAGTTATGTAGTGTTGGTTCAAGCACAAAATTTCCCATACTTTTTTAAAAATTTTAATTTTGGCTGCGTTCGTGTAAGATTTGGTGCGTGCACAACTTTTCGAATTTGAATTTCGGCTGCGTTCGGGTAAATTCGTAATCGGATGAAGTTGGGTTTGAGATTTTAGAATGGTCTGGGAAGTGGCAACCACAGTTCCCGCTTTTTTTTAAATATTTGAATTTTGTGTAAGTTTGGGTTCGGGTAAGACCAAGAGAGATCGAGTTTTCCCGCTTTTTTAAATTTCTAGCGTTTGAAAATCATGCATTTAAAATTAATAATTAAATAATAATTAAGATGAATAGGTAGAAATAAAACTATCATCAACAATAAAGTAGTTTGGCTAGTCTGTCTATCCCAAAATATGGAGTATAGATCTTATCAAAATTTTTTAGAATTACTTTAAAATTACATATCAGATTATAAAGGATTATATATTCAATTGCGTATTTAGTATTTGAAAATAACAAAACAATTAATTTGTTGAATGTAAACTTAAAATGGCGAATGAATATTTGAAATAATGGTACCTACACTGTTGCCAACTTAAGATAACAAATTTAATGAATTTTTATAGCAAGAAATATAACTAACCTCAATAATTTTGACACATCCTGTAAATTTGATTAAACGAATAACTGAAATCAATACAAAACGATAGAAATTAAAACAAATAAACTTTTATTAACCCGACGTAAAAAACTTATCCGTAGCTTATTTTTTTACGCGTCGTCTTGACTTAATAGCAATTGTAAGGATTGAGTCTAAATGTTATTAGATTACTTAAACAAACAAACAATAAACGAAGAAGAAGATTAAACAGAGAGATAGTAAAAAAATTGAAACAAACAAACGATAAAGAAAAACTGAAGATAGAAATCTTCAATTGGGTAAAGAAAAATTTTTTTAAATAATCAATCAAGCAAAAAAAAATAAAAATATTAAATTATTAATAGATGGCTTGCTAGCATATTATGTCGTAAAATCTCCATCAAGGTTAGTATCTTTTGTTCTTAAGGATCACACCACATTTGTTTTTGAGTAGCTGCTATAAGAATGTTGGTTAATCCAATGGCAAACATAACTTTTCAATTAGGTAAACATTTGGGAGTACAAAGAAGAGCTAAAAGAAATAAGCAAAATTTGCAAAACGTAGTCACGTGTGATTCAAGTAAATACTAACCTCCAAACAATCATCGAACAGAAAACTCAATAAGTTATGCCCGACACCCTTTTTATCGCTCACGTGGGAATCTTATTTCCTAAGAGAAACGTATCTATAACAGTAAAAAAATATATATCGTAGATCGGAAAGCATTAGTTCCTATCCACAATATCTCGCTTCAATCAATTTTAAAGACGGTGCTTATAAAAGCTAAACGCGTTTGTGATACCTTATGATTAGCGATCAAAATCTCTCCGAACCGCCTGATGTCAATTGTAGGAGATACAATAATTTGGGGTTTTAAGTACCTTATGAGTATCTATATGCGTCGCGCTGTTTCCAACTCCCTTACATAAAGATTATTACAGTGCGATAACAACCGACTTAATAATTTATTGTTAGCAACAGCTGACACAAGAATGGCGCTTAGATTGACGATCGTCCGAAATTAGAATATTGAAATTAGTAATGCGCACAAGGAGTGTTTTCTACACCGTATCAAATTCCTTGTAAATTAGCAGAGTTTAATTAGTAACGCACACAATGTTTCTTACACCGACTAAGATTCTCACCTCGTCAAAGGTGAAGTTTGATACGTACTACCCTACAGCACGCGATCGTATTGACTCATTATTATGTGTGTTTCCGCTTGGGTCGCTATCTAATTAATTTATTAATAAATACCTTGACAGCATATTACGTCGTAAAGTATCCCTTATTTTAAGTAGCCACAATTAGAATATCGGTTAATCCAATGGCAAACACAACTTTTTAATTAGGTAAACATTTGGGGATATGAATAAAAACTAAAAGAAATAAACAAAATTTGCAAAACGTGGTCACGTGTGATCTAAGTAAGTACTAACCTCCAAACGAACATCGAACAGGAAACTCGAAAAGATATGCTCGACGATTTTTTTCTAAAAGAAACGTATATATAACAGTGTAAAGAAAAAATATATCGTATATCTAGAAGTATTAGCCCATACCCTCAATATACCGCATCAATCAGTTTCAAAGACGGTGGTAATTAAATTTAAACACGTTTGTGATACCTTTTGATTAGAGATCAAAATCTCTCCGAACCGCTTGACGTCAATTGTAAGAGATATAATAGTTTGGGGTTTTAATTACCCTATGAGTCTCTATATGCGTTGCGTTGTTTCCAATTTCCTTACGTAAAGATTGTTACAGTACGATAACAACCGACTAAATAATTTATAGTTAGCAATAACTGACACAAGAATGACAATTAGATTGACGATCTTCGTAAATTAGAACATTTAAATTAATAATTCGCACATGGAGTGTTTTTTACACCGCATCAAATTCTTTGTAAATTAGCAGAGTTTAATTAGTAACGCGCACATACAATGTCTCTTACACCGACTAAGATTCTCACTTTGTCAAAGGACAAGTTCGATACGTACTACCCTGCAGCACGCGATTGTATTGGCCCATTATTATGCGTGTTTTCGTTTGGGTAAACATCCTTTTAATTTATTAATAAATACCTTCATAGCATATTATGTCGTAAAGTGTTTTTTTGGGTTAGTATCTTTTGTTCTTAAGAATCACACCGCATTTTTTTTGAGTAGCCACGATTAGAATGTTGGTTAATCCAATGGCAAACACGATTTTTTAATTAGGTGAATATAAAGAAAAACTAATAGAAACAAACGAAATTTGCAAAACCTGGTCACGTGTGATTTAAGTAAGTACAAACCTCCAAACGAACATTGAACAGGAGATTCGAAAAGATATGTCCAACGCTCTTTTTGTCGCTTACGCGCGAATCATATAGCAAGATTTTCTAAAAGAAACGTATCAATAATAGTGAAAAGAAAAAATATAATGTAGATCTAGAAGCATTAGCTCCTATCCTTAATATACCGCATCAATCAGTTTTAAGGCCGGTGGCAATAAAAGTTAAACGCGTTTGTGATACCTTATGATTAGAGATCAAAATCTCCACGAACCGCTTGACGTCAATTGTAGGAGATATAATAGTTTGGGGTTTTAACTACCCCATGAGTATCTTTTGTTCTTAAGGATCACACCGCATTTGTTTTACGATTACGATTGTAACGTGTAATTTCGCAATTTGGTATTATTTTGGCTGAAGGATAGGCAACTTTGCCATCACCCGTGTGAGGTATCCGACCCCGAATAATATTATTTGACTTTATGCACGCAGAGGGCGCAGTGGTAGTTGACTTTCTACGGGTTTCCGGTTCATTTTGTCTTACGAGTTTGTGATAGATGTGGCAGAAACGGATTGGTAAGAAAATGAGGTTTTCCCTCATCAATCGTGATCTAACGTAAAAACGTTTTCATTTTAGAAATCTATAAATCCGCTCTAATGTCGCATTCGTAGTTTTAGCGTTCTTTCTGTCTTGCTTCTCATGGATTAACGGAGTCGTTAGTTTTACTTATGGATTAACGAAGGCGCAATTTCTTTTGTGTGATGTAATTTGACTGATGGCGTACTATTGTATACTTTCAGTTCGCCGAGGATCAGTTTGAAGTGGTACCATGTGCGAAGGGGTATTCCTTAAGTAGTTTCTGGCCGAAAAGGTATTTATGTATCATATAAGTTTCCGGCGGCATAATCAAGCGGGGAATACGGCACTACCTACCGACCTACGCCTGTTCACGCACTTTGGGGTTATTGACTTACGATCGCGCTAGACTGCGTTGTGTCAAAATTTTAAACAACGTTACAATTTAAGTTAAATGTATTAAGAACTGACTTCGTAATATCTCTGTAATTTGCTAAATCGTTAATACTCTACGCCTAATCAATGTAAATTTTGTTTATTCACTATCAAGAGATTTGGAAGTACGAGTCGGATTGTGTTTCTGTCGTAATATTAATTTCGATTAATTTATACCGGTCGTAAGCTTGACGTCAAGATCTACGAGCGGTTTTAAAATTTCACTTGCGGCAACGAATTTAATTTGCTACCGTTTATTGTATTGCGGCAGCGTAAATTAATTTAGTAAAAGCATATGTGCTTCCAGAGTCTATTTTAGACCTGTTTTAGCACTGTGAATTAAATTGTTTTGTTATTATGTATATGTAATTTGTACCAGTGGCGTAACAATACATACTCATCTTTTATCTTCAATGAAATTTTACTTAAGAAGTAGTTGTTATTATGTATATGTAAGTTGTATCAGTGGCGAAACAATCGACACTCATCTTTACATCTTCAATGAAATTGCTCTTAATAAATCATTGTTATTAATTTGGATATCTTTAATTTGGATATGTACTTTGGGAGACTGCGGGTCTAGGATCTTCTATTCTCCTGCCTAAACATCCTACGTTCTATTAAATTGCGAGAATAGGTAGCGAAATCGGGCATTTAGCTTACCTAAGAATAATCGCTTTACTTCGATCTTTACGCTACGACCATCTGCGGCTAAGCTAGCCGAAAGGTAAGCCTAACATCTCAGTATAATAAATTCTTTTTTTTTTCCACCTCTCCCATTGGAATGTGGCACGATGTTGGTTAATGAATCTAATGGCAAACACAACATTTTAATTAGTTGAACATTTGTGAGTGTTAAAAAGAACTAACAGAAATTTGCAAAACGTTGTTGTTGCTAACCCTCAAACAAATATCGATAAGGTATGTCCGACGTTCTTTTTATCGCTTACGTACGAATCCTATAGCAGAATTTTCTAATAGAACCGTATCCATAAGATTGATGGGTAATAAAACTGTAAACCTTACCAAACATTTAGATTCTACCGCTAATGAAAGACACCATAATTCAGTAACAAATGAAATGATTCCTATTTAGCCGGAAGTCGACTCAACGCTGCGCCGTCTGGCGGCTAAAACTTTACCAATTCGCGAGAAACTTGTCTTTATGCTCCGACGTTGACAAAGTTGCCTAAACGACAGTTGCAGAAATCGTAAAACTCGTTTTTAATTGTTACAAACTACGTGATGACCAACGTTTTATTTCCTATTTGTCACCAAGATGTACTCATGTGCAAGTCTATTACGCAAACATTTGTGGCGAGCATTATAGAACTTCAAGACAGAAATGAGTAAGAGTGATGAGAGAAAAGTAATCGTGTGAAAATCCGTTATGAAAAAATTTATGGTTCTCAATGGAATTTTAAGAAAGAGATAGAGTTTGATAATATTAAAAAAACTGGTAGTACTAGCAAAAAAGTTCATAGACTGCTACTTTTATACTTGTCAAAATAAAGTCAACTGTTTTGAAAACAATCTTAAAAAAGAAATAACGTAACATTTTAGAAATGTTCTAGAACAATCGACGCGACGAAAAGTCAGTTAAGCTAAAAATAATTAAGAACGAATCGACTTTTAAAGTCTCATATGAACAAATTATTTAAATTACTTTTTTTTACGAAAAGTAGAAACAAAATTATTTTGGAATACAAATAAAAACCTACTTGGAGTATATCACCATTTCCTTGTAGAACGGAAACCAGATTTTGAGATTTTTACGCATTAGATTGCGACAATCAAGCTACACCTATTCACGTGTTTTGTTTTCCTAAATCGCATCCATTGATTAATAATTTTTAGTTGAAAGTATCATGAGATTACGAATCGTTTTTATATTTTTCACAACACTGGATTCGGTTTGGTGTTTTTGTCGCGAAGAATCCGCGATAAAAGCTGACATTATTAAAAACAAACTAAACTACACGCACATCGATTTTTCGTACAACGGTAGTATTAGTGATTGTGGTTGTGAGAAGAAAACGTGTATTAGGAAATGTTGTGAAGAAAACTACGAGTATGTGGATTCTTTGTGCGTGTATAAAGATAACCCGACCACTTTTAACGTGCACCAAAAGACCGCGTTGATCGACGATGCGTCTATACACCGCGAGGTTATCACTGGTGGTCCCAGTTGCCCTTATCATTTTTATCAGTTAGATCCAAACAATTATTCTTACGACGAATTTTTTTTGCAGAAAGATGGTGAGTTATGGTTACCGGATGGAGATTTACACTTTTCGTTGGATCAGTATTGTTTGGAATCAACCGGTGACTACGTGTGGGCTTTCGGTTGCTCTCCAAGCGTAGATGAAGGAAATACCGCCTACACTGTAGGTATAAAAAGTTTTTGTTAACTCATCAAGTACGCTGACCCCAAAGATTGATTTTGCTTAAGTTGATTTCAGGAAAAAACACCTAACGGAAATAATATGTGGTTAATTAATTTTTGTTTTCTTTAAAAACAGGAATGATGATATCGATTCCTTTTTTACTGGCAACGTTTATTGTCTATGCCCTTTTACCCAAAAAAACCATACACGGAAAATCGCTCATGTGTTACGTCGCTTCGCTGTTGTTCGGGTATATGCTACTTTGCATCCTCAACATATATTTCTTAGAGAGGTTTTGGTGTATAACAGTAGGTAAGCGTCGTGACTAAAAGCGTTCTTGGTTATTACGCCAGAAGTTTGCAGCATTGGTATGCTTGTACTGTTTCGTCGCTTCGTTTTTTTGGATGAATACTATGTCTATCGATATATGGTGGACTTTTACCAGCGCCAGACACTTTTCCGGCATAACGAAGGCTGCTGCTCGAAAACAGTTCAGACTGTACAATTTATACGCTTGGGGCGTGCCTGTGCTTTTAATTCTAACCGTAACTCTTTTAAACACCTTCACCAGCGAGACTAACTGGTACAATCCTAAAATCGGAACCGGATACTGTTGGATCAAAAGTATTTATACGTAACGTAACGTAGCGTGTGTACATTTCTCATCGTTTTTTTTTAGATGGTATCACACTATTGATGTATTTTTATGGACCCCTCGCGTTTATCATCGTAATCAATTTAATTTTATTTGCAATAACGGCGTTGAAGATTAAAAAGTTGAAGAAGGAAACTGCCATGTTACGATCCGTGCGGTTTCAGAAACACAACGAAGAAGAGCGACAAAGGTTTAATTTGTACGTTAAGTTGTCTTTGGCGATGGGAGTTAATTGGATCATGGAAATTGTGTCTTGGGCTGTTACCTGGCAAGTGGGTTCAGTGCCAAGTTCAGTTTGGTACTTAACCGATCTATGCAACGCCTTATACGGCGTGATCATATTCTTCATATTTGCGTGTAAAAAGAAAATTTGGAATACTCTTAAAACACGGTAAGATAAAAAGTAATTTTTTTCGTTTATAAACGTGTTTTATAGATGCGGTTGTGGTGAAGATGCATATAAGCGAGAAGACTCGTCTCATACCATGGAATCTGTAATGTAAATAAAGACTGTAATAATTTAACTGATAATAATAAAATTATTCTAACTATAATTTATTTGTTAGTGTAAGCTTGTAAAAACACTGAATATGCACTTATTTATTTAAAAACTGTCAAATTCTGTTGTAAGCTTTAATAGTATTGTCTTTTGTTTTATTAAAATAATCTGCTAGTTTTTTAAATCGTTTCGAATATGTTCGAGAATATTTTATTGTCTTTTTCTTAAGACTGTTCTGTCCCAGAACAGAAAGTTAGACGCGACACCAAAAAAGGGCAGCTCTCTCCTCTCGGCAACTTTCTTAGGTATAAAAGTAGCGGCAAATGAAATTTTTCTAGTCCAATATCTGCCTGGAAGATAACTGCAGACCAACACTTGGACGTCTGTTTCTCGGAAGACGATCTCTAACATATTCTGAATTGTCTTTCAATTCAGTTAATTTAAGCTCAACTGAGCTTAGGTACTGCTCGTTTTTTTAATGTTATGACACTCTTGAGATTTTGTAGTGCTCGCCATAAATTGGATAGATTTTTTAGTCAAAATTGCCCGTCGGTCATCACACAGTCTTAAGACTTTACCTGCCGGTTGCTGTTTCTGTGGTTTATTTAAGCGTCCAAACTTCTTAAAGACCAAGGAATCTCTCTAAACACTTCCAAAAAATTAATTCTTTGTTTTTACCTACTTAGCTTAGTACCGGAGATGGTCGTGGGTTGATATACTAATACCCAAAATAAAGTGGTGAATCGGTGCTTTGCGCCACCTTTTCTTGCGAGTAGAGGTGTAATAGGGTTCCTGGGGTAATTTCCTAGTCTCGTGGGTTTGAGTACTGTTCTTTTTCCGTCTTCCTATAGTAACTTGTTCTTTTCCTGAGGGGTTCCTTGGGTTTGTATTCAGGGTAGTTTTGTATCTACGGGATGGAGTTTAAGGGGATTTTAGGGCTACTTAGTCCTGGGCGCTTGTCTAAACTTCTACCTTTCCTATATTCTTTTTTTCTGGAATTATTATGATGACTACGTCCTTACTGTATTAGGTTACTCATTGTTTGTACCTTACTTTTTAATATCGCTTTATGCGTCTCGGAAATTAGTAAACCATGTTGGTATTCTTCTTTGCTTTTGGATCAAATTACTCTTGGTTTCTGGGAGATACCATTCGCTTAGTGCGTTTCTGTTACAGTTTTGATTGTCGCTATTATTAAGATTCTGGAAAACCTCTGTCTCTTCTGTATTTGTGGTAATCTGATAAGATTACACGGAGTTGGGTTTCTTAGAATTGGGTTGGTTTTGGATTTTATGGTTCTATCTTCGGCGTATGCCTAAGCTTCTGTCTTCATTTTTGCTTTCGTTTTGTTATCCACGCTCTACGTTTTTATATTGCTGGGAGGGATTCTGTAACGTGCATAAATTTAAAAATGCACTACCCTGTGTATTGTTTAAATTAAAGTTACTTTTTCATTTCTCGACGCCTTCTATCGAGCATCGTTGGTCTCTTCCGGCCGAGTAGACGACAAGTCGTTATTTTTGCTTTGACAACGTTCACTACATAACCTATGCCTACGTGAATTAAAAATTAATTTCTTAAAACATCCATGTGTTGTGACACGATGTGTAATGAAAATATCTATAATTAATTTATTCAACGCAGGGTAAGTGTCTTCTATTATTTTTTGGGATTAAAGATAATTTCTATGTCTTTTTATTAACGCCATGTGCTACCTCCCAAATCTGAGTTTCCTTGTCTGTACAAGTTTAAAAGCACGATGGAAAAGTTCTAAAAGGAAGCATTGGATCTACAAGCTTTGCGATACAAGGGCAGATACAATTGATACTTCTATTACGAGGCAATTGACGTTTAACTAATATCACTTTGGACGAAAGGGCATATGTAACAGCATACGATACGTTTCGGTTCTCTTACTTTTCATAAATGTTACTTTTTACCTGTTGTAGACACTTTTATTTTCAGGTAGTTTGTATACAGGAAGCCAGTAGGAAAACGTTTTCTAAAGGTACACCTGAATCTTGATAAGTCAATTTTTGATTTTAACTATTCGCTGTCGCTACGGTGCTGCTCATGAATATTTACTAATTGTGTCGAAACGTGTAAAATGATTTGCTTCTTATTACTATTAGTCAATTTGTTACAAGCTTTAGGTATTTTACGAACCTGCACGGCCAACTCACAATAGTCGGTGAGAGGGTAGGGTTCCTAGATAATAATGAAAAGATATTTAAGGGCGCCAGAGCTTATCCCAAAAGTGGCTTCTGTCCGCTCACAACAGAATGGTAGCACTTGTAACAAGATGTTAGGTTCGTAATTCCTCTACTCAGTTGTTCGAGTAGCCAAAAGTAATTAGTTGGTAACGATAGTCACAGGAGACAGGTATGTTGTCATAAAAGAATAACTAACCACAATAACAATTTTAATGTAGAATCGCTGATGATTATCACAGAATATAATGGCTTCTCAATACAGAAATGCCAGTAGCATAGGCAACACACCGTACATAAGTAAACTACAGTAAAAATATATAGCGAAGAATAGTTTGTAGTAAATATCGTTTACATAATTAGTGATATGACATTACTGACAATAAAACAATGGTAACAAGTATGGCATTAACATTAAATTATCACAATTATTAAGGGTAGGATACAGCATACGTAGTATAAGCAAATTTACTAATTAAATGGTACTACAATTACGGTAATCAGTACGGAAATAGTATTAGTGAAAGTTTCGTGAGTAATCTCGTTGACGACGAAAGAAAAGACATAAAAACACTTACCACAAATACAGGAATTCCTTTGGTGCGGAGAAAATACTTCCTTCGACACGTACCCTGTAAGTAATTTGAATCGCAGTTCGTGTCAACCTAATATCTCACGAAATCCAAATCTACAAAGTCATTACTTAAATTTTAAAGTATACACATAACACAACCCGAAATCGGATGCTGTTATACCCCTTTTCTGTGATTACGCAGGTATCTGCTGCCTGAGTAGAATCTCGACAGTTCTTAGTTAACCTCGATACATTCGGTTTTTGCCATAAGTCGTATGCCTCATAGAATATTTGTTTGACGAAATGGTTATTCGAAATGGACTCCTCATTAACAATTAACAATTAGAACTAAGTATTCGCACGTGGCGGAACGGCTGTCAAATTACAAGAAATTACAACAGAGTTTTAATAAATGAGAGTTATAATCTTACTCGGTGACGACGCAAACGAATTTTAAGTGTTATACACTTATAGATTGGTCACCATGACGGTGGATAAGTCTAGAAAATGTTCACTCGTCAATTCGCCGGCCATTTTATGTAGTTTCCAAGTTGAAGAACTCGTCGTAAATGACAGTCACGCGTAAACGATCGTTAGGGGGCGTCCAAAACGTAAATTAATTTTTCGTCGAACCACATAGGCGTGCGCCAAGGAAATTTCGTCCGTAGCAACATAGGCGTGCATAAAGAAAATTCGACCGTAACAAATTAGTTTAAGTTAAATTGCTATCGCATGCTGATTACGTCAACTGTCAATTATTATTATTATTATTAATGTAATTTACTTACAAAGATTTTTGTCTGTTCTGGTTATTACACTTATGATTTAAGTGTATTGTAAGTTACCGATATTTCTGGTATTTTAGTATCTACATACACTTGTACTCGAACTAAATTTATTTACTGTGATGCTGTCAAATTATCTCTACTTGTTATTGATTCAAATTTTAATCTAAGTTATTCTTCTAACATTAATTAAAGTACAATTGTTGTTAACGATTTGATTTCTTACTTCAATTCTTCCAGCTTTACGATTCTTAAAATTTTATACAAGTTTCGGACTTCCTGTACTGATCTAGTAGGAGCTATAGCTGCAAAAAGAGATCTGGCTCCCATTAAAATACAATCACTTGAATCTCCCTTCTCTCCGATAGGTATTGTTACAATCCTACAGCGAGTTTGCCGTGCAGATTTCGTAAATTACTAGAAGTTTGTAACCAATTTTTGGCGCCCAACGTGGGGTAAGGGATAAGACTTCTAAACTCGCAACACTACCGTGTGTTAATAATAAAACCAAAATGCTTTAACAAAGCAAGAGAACAAGAAAAATAGAGAGATAGAGTACAACTTTTGAATTCCAAATTACAAAAGGTTTATGAGTACATAACTAAATATAAGTGCATACATCTATCGTACACACAAATGATAACAAGATTACATTAAAATAAATAAATTAATTAAGTTCATTAAGTAAGAATTATTAAAATATTATTGTTGATTGAAAAGCAATAAATAACCCTATAATAAAATGCAAAAAAACATTTACCCGTTATAAATAGCTAATAAATAAATTACTTAACCTATTTACTCTTATTCTTTTAACCGGGATAGGTGACGTCATTTACTAGGGTGTCTTCGTGGGAGACATCTGTAACCCTTATCGGGCGCGTTCCCAGGTGGCGAATAGGAAAACGCCCGGAAAAGTAGCGGAGGGTGACTTCTGAGTCTTTTCTGGGTAGGATGATCAATTCTCCGCAGACCAACAATATAACATTATGATCCGGTCTATAGTGTAAAGGGTAAAAGATTAAAGTAGTTACATCAATGCCGGCAAAACGCCGTCCTGGTGGCGGCGCGTACCCGATAGACCGTTAGATCGAGGTTTATGTCTCGGTAGTCCCAGATCGCGCGATCTAAGGGAAAAAACGGCACAACATACCCAAATCAAAGGTGGCAACCGGACTCAAGGATGCGTGGCTGACGTGTAAGTCAATCGTAACCGGTGAGCTCTCTTATCTCGTTGCGTTGAGTGTAAAGTAAAAGAAAACGCCATTCTAGCGACAGCGTGTACTCAAAATACCGTTAAACCAAAGTCTTATATTTTGGTACCAGTAAGAGATCGCAAGATCTAAGAAGAGAAAACCTCGCAACAAATCCAAATCTACGGCGGCAAACAGGCATAAGAATGCGTAGCTGACGAAAAGATCAGCCGTGACTGGCGAGCTCTCCCACTTGTAGTGTCGAGGGTAAAAGACCACACGAGCTAAATCCATGCCGGGGAAACGCCGCCGTTGCGACTGCGCGTACCCAATATATCGCTGAACCGAAACTTGTGAATCAGCCCAATGTGAAACACAAATCCAAGAGGAGACAACTTCGTAATAAACCCCAATCCAAGGTGGCAACCGGTCCGAGCAATTCGTGGCTGACGGGTAAGTCAGTCGGCACAGGAAAACCTGTTACTGCGTCGGTTGGTGAATCGTGTTTGGCAAGCTCCTCCCGACCGTCATCAAGCGACCGCTATTCCAAATCGCTAGAGAACCTGGGCAAAAGTTCTACAACACCAGGAACAAAAAGATCATAAAGACAAATTGAGACCACATCGGGTAGGAATGTTAAAGTACTCAATGTAACATGAAATGAAAGACAAAAGAGCTTTGCCAAAAAAAATTGACAAATGTCTCAAAGACACGTCAAAACGCTTTTGGCACAAGGACCTCTTCTGTCTAAGTTAAGAAAAATACTGAGAAAGTTAAGCGCGAACGCAAAGAGGATAAAAGTCAAATTAAAAGCAAACACCAAAATAAAGTTAAGGGAGTGAGTGGAGAAAGTTAGCAGCATGGCCAGCACCATTACCACCGACGAAATGCTGAATGCATTCGACGAGGCGGTTGATATGCTTGTAGAATTAAAAGAAATTGTGCCCATTGAACTGGAAAATGACGAGGTTAAAACAAGAGACATGGGTACACAAACCTACGCAAAGAAAAAGAAAAGAGAAAAGATAGCATAAACACGGATATAAAAAAAGAAAAAACGTAGGAAGGTTTCTCTTAACTTAACATAATGGCCTTCACGGCAGTAACATTTAAACGGGATAGACCTTGGAAGCAAAAACATGGTATGCGTTGAAGGGAGCGAGGTGGAAGTCAGAAAATATCTAAAAGCAACGGCAAACTGGCAGGAAAAAGAGAAAGCGCCAACAAATTGCTGGACGCAGAAAAGAAAAACAAAATACTGGTTTCTACTACAGCAGAAGAGAGTGTAGTGGAGTGATAGAACAAGGAGAAGAAGAAAATGTCAAAAAAAGGATGTAGTAAAGATAATAGCTACAAATAGGAAACATATACGAAAGACTTACAGCTTTAAAGAAGCCAAAAACTGGGTAGAGTGCTGGAGTACCTAGGTAGAGAAAATATTCTCAGTACAATATATGGTGAAAAAAAAGACGAAAAGTGGTGCAGGGAAAAGAGAGTGGAAAAAGATACAAGGTTTATAGAGATAACAGAGGGATGTTACTACGCAGAAACAATAAGAACATTAAGGAAAGAGGTAGACGTAGAAGAAGGAGGAAAAAATGGACCCACCAACTACCCGAACTTGCTTGGTTCAACTTCCCCACATAGAAGATTGAACAATTTAGGTTATAAATTTTGAGATAAAGGATCGTCTGTTTAGACGATTTGGATGGGCTATACTACAGGTTTGTGCTTAGAGAGCACGAAGTTCTGCGAGGCACCTACCTTTTGGTTTATCCTAACTTCTTAGGCTAGAAACCAAGTAGGCGGGAAAAGAAAACGTTATTGTAATGGACAGGATGAAGGCAGTTAGTCAAATCAGCTACGGCTAAAAAGAAACTGAAAATGTTAATAAAACTAAAAGTAATCAAAATAAAATACTCCAAAATAATAAGCCCCCAAGCAATTAAATAACTTAATAAATACCCTACTTTGTCGTAGCTGACTGTATAAATAAATAAAAATGCTATGCATTAAGTTAGACTCTAATTTCACGTTTGACTCTTGTCTCTTCTAACGAATACAATGAGTTCGTTAACGTCGGACACTAGTTTAAGGATGGACACGGAGGAATCGGGAAACGGGTTCATTCTGGTTCTTAGGGTACTCTGGTCATCATCGAACTCCCGACAAGCGAGAATCCTATGTGACAGAGTATCAGGAACACCACACGACAGCCATCGGTACCTGCCGTGCGATGTGAGAACTTAAACGGCCGCTCGACCCGGATCATAGAATAGGCGTTACGCCCTTTATGGGATGTATCCCACGGCCGCTGCCATTCACCCAAAATCAAAGTTTTGAGATGACCCTTAACGGCCAACGCTCTACGTTTGTGGAATAGGTGATCGAGCGATTCGATAAATAACTACGAATGACGCACATTGCGTCTGCAGGTGCTCTCTTGACGACGAGAGCTTCAATTAGTGATGGCCACCATCGCTTCTACCTTTACCTGATTAGTGACCAACCTTTTGGCATTTATAGCACCTTATGATGCGTACATGGTCATTGACCCTGCATGAGTTCCATGCAACGTGAACACGACGACTGGCCATGAGGTACTTTCTTATCTCCGGAGTTAGTTCTACTATCCAATTGCGTTGCCTGTTGCGTTATTTCATTAGTGGCGACATCGAAGGTTTGCTCAAGCTTCTTTACCTGCTCGGAGAAGAGGTTTGGTAGGAACGTCTGTGAAAGAGGAAGGATTTTGCTTTGTGGTCTGATGACAAGGCCGGCTTTGTCGAGGATATCCGCTGGGATCTTGGATCTTGTTTTGTTCTCGTCAGATGTCTTCATGTTAGACTCGGGCTTGAGAACTATCACTACTGTAGATCTTGGGACTAGCGGTACGGATTTACCGAAAGGTACCATCACTCTGTTTGCTACTCTGCTAGACCAAGCTACTTGAGCGTAAGAAACAAGACCAGTTGTGACTTGTTGGATGGCTGGTGATGACAACTTGTCAGTCACCGTCTTCAAAGCAGTTTGTACGCTCCTAAGAGCGTCAGAAATATCTGAATGTTGCTGCGACGTTCTTTTGGCAAGCACGGATGCGGGACAGTAAATCCATTAATTCAGTTCCTCTGGCAACAGATTCTTTGGAGGTAGAAATCAGCTTAGACATAGTTAGGACCTCTTCTTCGAAGGATTATTCGAGTGTGGACAGTTGGGAGTCATCGGATTCATCGTCGAACTCGGCTTCGCGACGACGCTTGACACTAGCAGACTCAACCTCCATGGCGGAGGCCGAAGGGACGGGAGAAAGTGCGCGCGACAGCGAATTACGGCGAATACCAGGAATCGCAGTTGCTCACAATTTAGAAAATCAGTTACCTAAGCTTTAGCTAAAGGTAAAAGATTTATTCGCATATTGAAGAGAAACCAGAGTAGAGGTAGACGTAGGAAAGATGGAAATAAAAGTCACCAAAGTTAAAAATTGCAAGACGCAGAAAGGTGGCAATAAAAATTTTTAAACGTCAGAAGCTTGGTCATCATTTAAACAACTGCAAAAGTTAAATACAGTGCGGCCATTGTGCTAAAAACCACGAAACCAAGACATGCCCTAACACGGAGTGAGATTCTTCATTCGCTACGCTCGTTTTAGCGATAAAGTTATTAGACATAGAGCCTGCCCAGCATATATGAAACGGCTCGACGCCAAAATAGCAAACACTAATTATGGACAATAAGGAGGTTTGCGCAAATGAATCTTCGCAATTTACGAGTGTTATGAGTTTCTCCTCCAGCAACGACATTGATATCTTACTGACCCAAAAGTCATACGTCTTTAATTAGTTCTGATTCAGAGTACAAGCTCGATGGCTGCACCCTACGGACAGGATTTGAGCATTCTCTTCTATGCGGTACTACTTGGTTATTGTTTTCAATAGTTCGAAGCCCGTCTGAGTGGTAACACTCAGCCATTTAACAAATAACTGCATTATAGTATCTATGATTACGATTAAAAACACCTTTTTGGCAATTGTCGGCATTTATTGGTCACCTCGATAAAATTCTTGATGAACTAAGAAACGTTCCTACTATAATAGTAGGTGATTTCAATTCAAAATCGTCACTTTGGCACTCCCTGGTGACCGACGAGCGAGGACGATGCGTGGAAAACCTTGTAGGTGAGCGTGACCTCTGTGTTGTCAACGAACTTCATCAACCTTACCCACTTAGGCTCGACTAATCACCGACTGATACGGTTTGATTCAACCGTCGAAACCTATCCCTTAGAGAATCCTTGATGGCAATCGCAAGTTCTATTCCTGCTTATCTTCTACATAGTGCTTTGTGCCACGATCCTAAATCTGTAGACGCCGTCGTTGGTACGTTGACCAGGATGATCCTTCATTTTTGTCAACGTAGCTTAAGTTGCATACACATAAGTTCTAGAGCTGGTGTACCGTAATGGAGTCTTAAGTTAGACAGGTTAAAGCTAGTGGCGCGTTGTTTACAAAGCACTAAAAAGCCCTAAGTCCTTGTCGATCTAACTGTGTTCCAATCTCCAATATCTAAAACGGCGGCAAATACACCATCTCAGAACAAGACACAATCAAAGCAGTAATATTCACTTTATCTTCCGACGACGATCTAACGACAGACAACCTCTATCGTGACCAATGAAGATGCCGATTTTTCTTGAATAGTAATTCTATTCTAATCAATATGGCTGCGTTCTTGACAAAACGACGACTGACGCTACCCGTCCAGTGATGACTATTGTGCAATCAAACGTTTCCAAGTAGAGTACCTGCCGACGCAACGCGCGGCATTCGTAACTATTTGTCGAATAGATGACAAATGACAACGGGCTGTCTACAAGGCTCGGTTTTTAGGCCGAATTTGTGGATTGTAGTTGTTAATGTTCTTTTACACATAGACTTACTATCAGACTGTGACATTTTTGATTATGCGGATGACATTCCCGACGAGACTTGGAGACAAAATCTAAATATTGTGACTAGCTGGGCTGGCAGCAATCAATTAAGTATGCAAAAAAAACAAGTACAGTAGTTTTTGGTTCCACCCTAAGACGAGGTCCTTCACTGCGCCTTCACGATACTCCTGTCCGTAGCGTTTTCAAATTTAAGTACCTCGGACTATTGCTCGAGAAAAAACTGAGTTTTGTAAAACATTGCGCTTTCGTGACTGACAAGTGCAAGAGCTTGCAGTCATCCCATGCTCACTTATCGTTTAAACATCTGCTACCACAGACTTCGACACTCACAACTGGCATCGCTCCAATCACACTGACTTATCTCCAATCATCCTCCCCTACATCTCCTTTTGCAGAAAACTTACTGCACCAAAGTTCTACGCAAGGATGGCTCGTGCAACTTCCTTGACCAACACGTTTCCATCAACGATTTTTCGTTATTTTTAGCGGCCAAGTTCGAACGAGAGGCCGTCCAGATCTTTTCTTTCTTTCGTCTCGCGGCAGTTGTCCGTCGTGCGGCGTTCCTGACACTCCGACACATCGGATTTTTGCTTGTGGCAAATTCAATAATAACCGTAGTACTCTACTAGCCACTACCAATGCTTATCTCGATTCTCTTCAGGCCGTCCTTAGACTGGTGCCTGATGTAAACTGTTAGAAATCATTCGCTAAGAGAGACCCGAGCAAGTCCTGGTGGTTTGGTAGGTTCACATCCTCTTCTTTCTCCTTCTCCCTCAGTGTTTTTTTTTGTTTGATGTGCTGACTAGCCGCTCTCTTGTTGCCTCGTCTGTGCACGTTATTTTTGGGAATTCCTTTTTATAAGTACATTCCTGAAAACGCGGAGAAACTTTCTTTAGTTCTTTTTGTGGTGTTTTCAGGGAATTTTATTCGTATGATTACAAGAGCACATCTCGTCATAGTATTTTTAAATGTTTTTTTTTGGGTTCTTTCGACATTTTGACTTCGCTTTACCGGTCGTTTTTGTGACAACGGTGTGCTACTGCTGAAAAAGTTGCGCTTTTGTGTCCGTTGGAATAAAACTGGTTGCCTAAACTTCCGATTATTTCTGTTTCAGCTTTTGCCTTGCTGCTGCTGAAAACTTTTAAAGTTTTTTGGTTCGCGTTCAACACCAGCAGATATTTTTGAGTTCTGCTTAGAGTCCCCGTCTTTTTTTTTAATGTTGTAAATGCGGTTTTTTATATCCATCCATGAGTACGGAAGAAATAAAGATCACCGTGCGCAGTGTCCCGATATGCACGGAAGGCTAATACAACGGGGTTCGTCAGGTTTCCCGAGGATTAAACCAGTTGTTACAAGCTTTATGTCTTACGAACCTTGCACGGCCAACTCACACAGTCGAAGATAGGGTAGGTTCACAAGAAATATGCTTAAGGGCGCCAGATCTAACCCAAGATAACACTTCTGCCTCGATCACGACAGACGGTCCAAACTTGTAACTAAATTTGAGGTTCGTAATCCTTATTACTGTGGTGTTCGAGTAACTAAAATTAGTTAACAGATAACGAGAATTACAGAAGAAAGAAAAAAATAACAAGAGAGATTAACAAATATAACCACTTTAATGTGTTAACGTCGAATATTAACAAGAGTACTTATATGAAATTGTTTCACTCATCCATGCTCGAATGATTTCTAAGTATAATTAACAAATATAACAACTTTAATTTAGTAGCGTAGCAAATTGACAGCTATACATTAAATTCTCAATCCATAAATACTAGAAGAACTAACAATTATCGTTAACAAGTGTAGAAAACTTTGATGTCGCAACACATAAGATTTACAAGATTATATCGAAGTTTCAATGCATGAGTGCCCGCAGTATCGGCAACACACAATACACATTTAAGTTAGGTCGAAACGAACAGCACAGAAAATCTCGTAGTAAATATGTTTTTCACACACAGCATGCGATACAGTTAAATGAATGATTAGAGTTTGTTACATGCCAAAATTAACACGAAGTCACTGCCTGAAATGAAGTAACATAAACGGGGTTGTGCCACTAGCTCAATGGAGAAGGGGGTGGATTATAATTAAAAGTTTCGTGATCGAAATGGATTAACTTGTCGAAAATACAAAATCGAAAAGTAATAATGTCGAAATCAAAGGGCACCAGGAAGGAGTAAAGCTTAATGGACTTCTGACCCTTGCCAACCACAAGTCCGTTTCTGTAGAATACACCCTAAACGGACTTACCTTATAGAGTGTATTTCGCTAAAATCTGAAATAAGCTAACAAAGTTGCACACGCGGAGGCCGACGGAATTAAAAGCTCTTTACATTTAACAAGTTAACATTTATTGATCGAATAAAATAAAATGAATAAAATAATGAAATAATTGAATTGAAAGTATCAAAATTAATTACAAAAATCAGTAACAAAAGATACGTGAATGCACGTTTGATCAAAACAAATTTAAAGTTAATGGGATAAATAAACAAACAAAATAATAAAATACAAAATACAGAATTTAAAGAAATAAAACAGCACAAATTAATACATCTTAATTCATCTAAAATCACGGCCGTGTGCGCGTCGAAATAATTCAAAAACAAAATGAAATAAACTTATAAAACTAATATATAAATATAAAATTTGAATCGATAATTCGGTCCCGTTTAATAAATTTTTAATTCGGGATTATAACACAGTTCCGCCAAATACGGACCTTAATTAGTTACATTAACGTTAACTTCGAGACACTTGTAATACTTTTTCTTAAAATTCAAAGCTTTTAACACTTAATCGCGTAAACACAAAAATTTCACCTATCAATAGATGGTGCAAAATAAATACCTTGAATTATTTGTAGTCGGGCTTTTGGTTAGCGTAGGCCAGCAGACGTCCGGAACCTCGATAGGGTACCAAATCCAGATGAATAATTTACCAACGGAAGATTTATTATTGATCCGCCCCCAAAGCGAAAGATATGAGATTGCGAAACAAACTCACGCACAAATTCACTTAACGAAACATACTAACTTCATTCGGAAAACAGTGATCTTCATGAACCGTAATTACGAAAAAGGAAAGTTTTGTTTTCCACTTAAAGAATCACTGAACCATTTTCATTTACTTCCGCGGTAACTACTAGAAAAGGTGAATTATCACCCGCGATAACTACATTCTGACGACTGTCAACCAACTAACTTCATTCGGACTCTCTGCATTTACCAAAATCACATCTATATATCAACTTTTTTTCGACTACCCTTTCCACAAAGGCTGTGTTCGAAACTTCAAGAACCAAAACACTCTAATTAAGAAGTGCAATAAAGAGGCAATCAGTCCCCATTACGTCATATTCATAGCATTTGGACACGGCCCTTCGCTTGTACGTGAAAGTGTCAAATTGACAAAATATTATATTACAAGAATTTAAACTGCCTAATAAATTAAGATAATGACTTAATTTTTCCACGTAATCTAAACGATTGACATAAAGAAATTACAGTACGACTGTACTTGAACAAAGAACTTTTGAACCAACTTAAAATAAACAAACGGCGAAAATATATTTAATTACGATTATATCTCAGAAGGGAAACATAAATTACAACTGGAATTTTCAACAAACCAAGTGAAATACTCAATAAACAAAATCGCGAAATCAGATGGTTCACGGCGTAACAAAATACAAAACTTAATCAGCAATTTAAATTGTAACTTTGAATTTAAAATCGTATAATAACTTATTAAACTCAATTTAAAATCCTATTAGAACAACTTCAAAATACATTAAATGAAAATCGTCAATCCAAATACTGTGTCTATTACCAAAAATTACTCAAACAACCAATCGATTTTAAACGATGGTTACACCGAGTTAACAAATCGAAAAAAAATGTAAAAACAAAGAAAACGCAAATTCAGCCAGCTGTATCTATTTATGGGGTCTGTCATAAATGAAAACTGCTGAATTTCAAACGCAGGTCACAAGTTACCTTATTGGTACATAAGCAATAAACGTAATTACGGTCATTAATATTAATAAAAATTCTGTGAGTAACTTTCGTGACAACGATATAAAAATTAAGCAAATAAACTCACCCGAATTCCAGTGTCCACTTACGCAAAGAAAACGTTTTCCCCGCCAGCGGCCTGTAAAAAATCTTTAAAAGCAAATCGTGTCACACACTAACTCACGAAGAATAGGAGGCTACAAAATTAGTATTAATAAATCATGAAATATTATATACAAACCCGTTGTATCGGATACTGTAGGTAGCAATTTAGAACAGGTGGCTGATAACCCAATCGACTTCTATTCCCAAGTCAACATCTCCGACGCATTGTTCGACGAGACCTCGAGGTTATTTCACAACAGCTTATATGCTCGGTAGCGATATTCATTAATGGTACTTATGCATCCTTATTACTGCTTGAAACACACAATGAGCTGGCAACGTGGTGGAAACCGGCTATCACATTAATATAGAAATTACGAAGGACTCTTAATAGATTGAAGACAAAAATATCTTACCCTGTGCCGAAAGAATCGTAATAAAATCGCAATCGCCTTAAAAATTTGTGTTCATCACACGTGATGTTTTTAAAAATTTAAGAATCAATTCGAAATCCTCGGCACTGGCCCGTTACTGTAGTTGACAGCTTCACGATTTTGTCGTAAACATAGATAGTCGTAAAATGACAGTCACGAGAAAAGATCGGTAGAGGGCGTCAAAACCGGAATCTAATTTTAATTCATATACAGGGTCTTCCGTAATGAGAATTTCGTACGTAACACAGTGACGACTGGTCTTCTATCTTTTTTTTTTAGAGAGAGAAAAATCTGTTATCAGACACCGGTCGCCAGGCTGACCGGTAGTGTCGGGTTGGCTAAGATGCTGTTTGCCGTCCGACTAAAAAACCTCTTCCATTCCGCTTTGCATATGAGGCCTACCCGAAACTACTGTAGTATTACTTCGGGTAAGGCGGATTTAGGTACCACTCTTAAGTATGTCGTTTACCCTAGATGTTTTCTGGCTCTATCTTCATTTCTGTTTTTTACTATTTTTTCTGTTTCCTCTTTACCTTTTATAATATATCTTAGCATTTCAGTTATGTACTTTCATAAGTTCTCTGATTCCATCATCTTCTCTCCAATGTTATCCTTGTGTAACTTTGCATTACATTTATTTTCTGTTTGCGTCCGTACTATGTCCCATTTGGGGCATATAAATAAAGTATGTTCTGTTCTATCTTCAGAGCCGCAGTGAAAACAGGTGTCCGTTTCTTGTTTACCAATGCGATGCAAAAATTTTCCAAAAAGTTCGTGTCCCGTCATTGCTTGTGTGATGTGGTGGTCCGTTTCACCTCACTTTAAGTAGTACCAGCTTTTAACATCTCTGATGAAGATTTTTATCCATCCATAATATTTATCCCATCGCTTTTGCCACTCTTCGATCATATCTTCTTTGGCTTTCGCGATATATATTTTATCCTTTTTATGTTTGTACACTTTTGATCTCAGCTGTACTTGTAGGTCTATCGGCGGCATTCTGGCAATCACTTCTATTGCTGTGCGGTATGCCGACGTTGTCTTAGCGCTAGTTTTCTATTTATGTTTGTTAGTATATTTACGTATTTTTTAAATTTAATTGTTTTATCCCACGTCGGTGTACCATATAGTACGATAGACAGTGCAGCATTACACAGAATCTTCATCTTTTTTGATTTTGGCCTACTTGCGTTAGGTGTTATCCTGTAAATCGCTTTTATGACGTCTTCTGTCCTGGTTTTTAAGTTTTTAACATGCTCTGTCATTTTTATATTTGTATCCAAGTATATACCCAGATATTTTAGTTGTTTTTTGCTGTTAATTGTGTTATCCCCAATCTTAATTTGTGTTCCTTGTGTATTTCTTTTCTCCACCATATTTATAATTTCGGTTTTGTCATGTTCTAGAAATAAACCCATCTCGTTTAGCTTTTTTTCAATTCTTGCAATCGCGTATTCTGTTCTATTTTGAACTTCTTCTTTTGTTTTGCTCCATGTAACTAGAGCCAGGTCATCGGCGAAAGCGACTGTTCTGGCGTATGAGCCGACATCATCTTTTAAAATTTTGTTGTAGTACATGTTTCAAAGTATTGGTTCTAAAATTGACCCTTGAGGAACACCGCATGTTATCTCTACTTCATCTCCATACTCTGTTACAATTTTCCTATCATTTAGATAGCTCTTTAATATGGTTTTAAGATATTCGCTTATTTTAAGTTCATTAATGTCGTTACATAATTTATTCCAGGGTACCATATTAAAGGCGTTTTTAATGTCTAGTGTAGTAAGTATGCATATATCTCTGTTTTTTGACGCACTTTCTCATTATCTCATTTGGCCTTTCCATCACTTTGCTTATTGCATCGATTGTACTTTTGCCCTTAGTGAACCCATATTGATTTTTATGTAATACGTTTTCTTTTTCCATTTCTTCGAGCAACCTGTTTCTTATAATTTTTTCCATGAGTTTGCCCATGACGTCCAATAGGCATATTGGTCTATGTGTTATTTCGTTTTGGTATTCTTTCAATGGTTTTGGTATCAGCACCAGTTTGGCCCTTTTCCATATTCTGGGGTATTCGCCTATGCCTAGGTAATAATTTATTAAATATGCCAACTTGTCTGGATGTGCTAAAGCATATTCTTTAATAATTTCTGGGGGGATTCCGTCCGGTCCAAGTGACTTTTTGTTTTTTATTGTTTTGGGCTGTTTTATTATTTCGTCTTCTGTTATATTATCGAAAGTTTGTTTTGTCGTTATTCCTTTTTTTAATTCTTTTTTGTGTATCTATTGGAAAAAGCTTCGTAATTTGCTCGTTTGTTTCTTTTTGGCCTAATAGTATTCCTTTTCCTAATTTTAGCTTATTTGATACAATTTGGTATGCCCTTCCCCATATATCGTTTTCTAGTTCTGTACATAGCTCATCCCATTTCTTTATTTTTTCGTTATTTATTAGTTTCTTTAGGTCCCTTCTTGCTTCTCTGTATCTATTGTGTGCGCATGTTTTTTTGTTTTCTTGGTTTGATTTACTGTTTACTTTCGTTAATACTCTTCTAGCTTTGTTTGTTCTTTTTCTTGCCTCTGCTATTTCTTTTGTCCACCAGTACATTGGTTTTCTTGTTCCTTTATTTTTGTAACTTTTTAAATACCTGTTACATTTCTCTGTTAATGTTTCTATAAAATATTCTGCTTTATTAACTTTTTTTTGAATATGTTCTATTGTAAAATTTTCTTTGTTTTTAATTATTAGCTCTATGCTTTTTTGGTCTAGCTTCCATCGTTTTATATTTAGTTTTTCGTTTATTTTTTGCATTTTATTATTTCCTTTATTTCGTATGTTATGTTATTGTGATCACTAAAGCTCTCTTCTCTATTAACTTCCCAGTGTTTTATTTGATTTGCTATTTTTTCTGATGCAATTGTGATGTCAATAATTGAGCATCCTTTTTGTGTTTCGTAGGTAGGAATTTTTCCTTTGTTTATCGGAATTAGCTCATGGCTTTGAATCCATTCTTCTAACACCTTTCCTCTTTTATTTTGTTTATTAGATCAAAAAATGTCACTTTTAGCGTTTAAGTCTGCTCCTATTACAATTTCTTTCTTATTTCCGTATTTCTTTATGTGCAAATCTATATTATACAAAAGTTTTTCAAAATCTTTATCCTCGCCATTCGGTGAAAAATATGCCGAAATAAATAAAATATTTTTAAAAAGTACACTATCAACATCTATATCACATTTCGCTATCACGTTTTTATTAGTAATTATAAAACTATCACAGTTATGACTAGCAATTAGTGCTTGACTAGAATTTTGTACCTTACACCATTTTTTGTTGGGTTCTTGTCCTAATACTATATCTATGTCTTCTTCAAACATTTTTTGTTTAATTAAGTCGATTGCATTTCTGCTTCTATTGGTGTTTATTTGTAGGATTTTAATTGTGTTTGGCATTGTTGCTGTAGTTTTTTTAGACTAGATTGGAGTTCTCTTCTTTCTTTCTTATTTCCTTTGCATTTCTTATATGTTTTTTTTCAAACAGTCGTGGTTTGTATAGTTTGCACTTAGTGCTGCCTGCAAAATGATCCTTCTCAGTACACAATATGCACTTTCCTTCTTGTGTGCAATTTTTTGCTATATGATTATCTTCTCCGCATTTGTAGCAGCATTTTCCTCTATTTGGTCCTGTACAATCTTTCCCTATATGGTCATAGGACCAACATCTGTAGCATTTTGTGATGATTATGTGTCTTTCCATTTTGCACATGTTCATCCCTATTTTAAACCACCTTTCGGTATCTTCATTTTTAGAATTTTTGCTATTTATGGCAACCGTTACCGCTGTTGTGTTATTTCTATTAGGTCTTATTTCTCCTATTTTAATTTTTGTAGGGCTTTCTAATCCTATTTCTTTCGCAACTTCATATTGTATTTCTTCTTTGGTTATGTTTGCTTTCATTCCTCTTATTATGTATTTTTTTGTTCTTCGTTTTTCTCCTGCTTTTATTATGTTAATATTATCGCTTTTTTCTTCTATTAGTTTTTTTAACGTGTCCAGTGCATGATCATCTTTATCTCGTGTTATTAACATTTTTCCTTGTCTTGTGCTTCTAACGTTTTTTTGTTCTTTCTAACCTCATTGGTCTTTACTAAGTTTTTTATTCCGTTTAGCGTATCGTTAAAGTTGGCTCTTTCCCTTTCCAGTATTAATGCATTTGTTGGTCGTTCTGTTGCGTTATTTTTCCCGCTTGTGTTGCTTTTTCGCTGGCCGGGTTTATAGATTTTTATATTTTTTTCTTCGTTCAGAAAGACACATTCTACCATTTTCCTTAATTTGCTTAGATCCACTCCGGGAAGTTGGTGTAGTAATATTTCCTTATCTTGCAATGTTTCTTGTTTTAACAGCACTAGCTTATCCCATATATCTTGTTCTTCCGTAAATCTTATTAATATAATTTTAGTTTTACTATTTTTAATCTCTATTGTATTTTTTAAGATTGAACACTTTTCGAGTACCTCGAAGTCTTCTTTTGTCTCTCTGAGTTCTGGGTACTTCTGTAGAAACATCTTGTGTAGTCCCCCATCTTTAGCTTCTTCTCTGTCTTTTATCCAAATTGTTTTAACCGCTGAGTTTTTCTCTGCCAGTGGATTGCCTTCTTCTATATGTGTTTTCTTGAATATATTAGTTTCCCATTCCTTATTTTCTATTTCTTTCCAATCCTTAAAGTCTTTAACGAAATCTAGTGTATTTACTTTTTCTATGCCATCTTCTGTCCATCCTACCGTTTGTGTTGACATTTCCCTTTTGTTTTCTAGCACCTTTTTTATATCCTCCGTTTGCAAGTCTACGTCAATCATGATTTTTTCTATTTGTTCATACTTGATTTCTTCAAGCAGATTAATGATGGAGGTCTTTCTCAGATCTTCGGCCTGGTTGGTTAATCTTGCTGATAAACCTTTAAATGTTCTATGTGTATTATTATTAACTTGTTCATGTTTTTCGAGATCTATTATTAATGAAGTAAGTACATTAATAGTTTGTGTCAGGTCCCATGCTACCGGGTTAGTTTTTTTTTTTGTAAATTTGTTCATCTATAAAAGTATCAGAATTCTTTCAGCTCCTCCCCACGAGTAGCTTCTTTGTATGTTTCGTCCTGTTATATTTAAGTGTGTTGTCACATGTTCACTAATACTTCTATCAGGTAGCTTGGAACTTTTCATAAACATGGCGGAATTTAAAACGTATGATATACCCCAGGAGGGTAGGCTAAGGCCGGAATCCCTCCCTGGTCAAGCACCAGGCTGCCCCATGGATTCTGGGTGGGGGCAAAATTACACTATCTGATAGAAGTATTAGTGAACATGTGACAACACACTTAAATATAACAAGACGAAACATACTAAAGAAGCTACTCGTGGGGAGGAGCTGAAAAAAAAGGAAAATGGGACAGAATCCTGATACTTTTATAGATGAACAAATTTACAAATAGAAAACTAACCCGGTAGCATGGGACCTGACACAAACTATTAATGTACTTACTTCATTAATAATAGATCTCGAAAAACATGTACAAGCTAATAATAATAAACATAGAACAATTAAAGGTCTATCAGCAAGATTAACCAACAAGACCGAAGATCTGAGAAAGACCTCCATCATTAATCTGCTTGAAGAAATCAAGTATGAAAAAATAGAAAAAATAATGATTGACGTAGACTTGCAAACGGAGGATATAAAAAAGGTGCCAGAAAACAAAAGGGAAATGTCAACACAAACGGTAGGATGGACAGAAGATGGCATAGAAAAAGTAAATACACTAGATTTCGTTAAAGACTAAACACATATAAAAGAAGGCAATCTACTGGCAGAAGAAAACTGAGCGGTTAAAACAATTTGGATAAAAGACAGAGAAGAAGCTAAAGATGGGGGACTACACAAGATGTTTCTACAGAAGTACCCAGAACTCAGAGAGACAAAAGAAGACTTCGAGGTACTCGAAAAGTGTTCAATCTTAAAAAATACAATAGAGATTAAAAATAGTAAAACTAAAATTATATTAATAAGATATACGGAAGAACAAGATATATGGGATAAGCTAGTGCTGTTAAAACAAGAAACATTGCAAGATAAGGAAATATTACTACACCAACTTCCCGGAGTAGATCTAAGCAAATTAAGGAAAATGGTAGAATGTGTCTTTCTGAACGAAGAAAAAAATATAAAAATCTATAAACCCGGCCAGCGAAAAAGCAACACAAGCGGGAAAAATAACGCAACAGAACGACCAACAAATGCATTAATACTGGAAAGGGAAAGAGCCAACTTTAACGATACGCTAAACGGAATAAAAAACTTAGTAAAGACCAATGAGGTTAGAAAGAACATAAAAAACGTCAGAAGCACAAGAGAAGGAAAAATGTTAATAACACTAGATAAAGATGATCATGCACTGGACACGTTAAAAAAACTAATAGAAGAAAAAAGCGGTAATATTAACATAATAAAAGCAGGAGAAAAACGAAGAACAAAAAAATACATAATAAGAGGAATGAAAGCAAACATAACCAAAGAAGAAATACAATATGAAGTTGCGAAGGAAATAGGATTAGAAAGCCCTACAGAAATTAAAATAGGAGAAATAGGGTCTAATAGAAATAACACAACAGCGGTGACGGTTGCCATAAATAGCAAAAATTCTAAAAATGAACACACCGAAAGGTGCTTTAAAATAGGGATGAACATGTGCAAAATGGAAAGACACATAATCCTGACAAAGTGCTACAGATGTTAGTCCTATAACCATATAGGGAAAGATTGTACAAGACCAAATAGAGGAATATGCTGCTATAAATGCGAAGAAGATAATCATATAGCAAAAAATTGCACACAAGAAATAAAGTGCATATTGTGTACTGAAAAAGATCATTTTGCAGGCAGCACTAAGTACAAACTATACAAAGCATGACTGTTTGAGAAAAAAAACAAATAAGAAATGCAAAGGAAATAAGAAAGAAAGAAGAGAACACCAATCTAGTCTAAAAAAAACTACAGCAACAATGCCAAACACAAATAAAATCCTACAAATAAACACCAATAGAAGTAGAAATGCAATCGACATAGTTAAACAAAAAATGTTTGAAGAAGACATAAATATATAGTATTAGGACAAGAACCCAACAAAAAATGGTGTAAAGTACAAAATTCTAGTTAAGCACTAATTGCTAGTCATAACTGTGATAGTTTTATAATTACTAATAAAAACGTGATAGCTAAATGTGATATAGATGTTGTGAGTGTACTTTTTAAAAATATTTTATTTATTTCGGCATATTTTTCACCGAATGGCGAGGATAAAGATTTTGAAAAACTTTTGTATAATATAGATTTGCACATAAAGAAATACGGAAATAAGAAAGAAATTGTAATAGGAGCAGACTTAAACGCTAAAAGTGACACTTTTGGATCTAATAAACAAAATAAAAGAGGAAAGGTGTTAGAAGAATGGATTCAAAGTCATGAGCTAATTCCGATAAACAAAGGAAAAATTCCTACCTACGAAACACAAAAAGGATGCTCAATTATCGACATCACAATTGCATCAGAAAAAATAGCAAATCAAATAAAACACTGGGAAGTTAATAGAGAAGAGAACTTTAGTGATCACAATAACATAACATACCAAATAAAGGAAATAATATAATGCAAAAAATAAACGTAAAACTAAATATAAAACGATGGAAGCTAGACCAAAAAAGCATAGAGCTAATAATTAAAAACGAAGAAAATTTTACAATAGAATATATTCAAAAAAAAGTTAATAAAGCAGAATATTTTATAGAAACATTAACAAAGAAATGTAACAGGTATTTAAAAAGTTACAAAAATAAAGGAACAAGAAAACTAATGTGCTGGTGGACAAAAGAAATAGCAGAGGCAAGAAAAAGAACAAACAAAGCAAGAAGAGTATTAACGAAAGTAAACAGTAAATCAAACCAAGAAAACGAAAAAACATGCGCACACAATAGATACAGAGAAGCAAGAAGGGACCTAAAGAAACTAATAAATAACGAAAAAAGAAAGAAATGGGATGAGCTATGTACAGAACTAGAAAACGATATATGGGAAAAGGCATACCAAATTGTATCAAATAAGCTAGAATTAGGAAAAAGAATACTATTAGGCCAAAAGAAACAAACGAGCAAATTACGAAGCTTTTTCCAATACACAAAAAAGAATTAAAAAAAGGAATAACGGCAAAACAAACTTTCGATAATATAACAGAAGACGAAATAATAAAACAGGCCAAAACAATAAAAAACATTAAGTCACCTGGACCGGACGGAATCCCCTCAGAAATTATTAAAGAATATGTGTTAGCACATCCAGGCAAGTTGGCATATTTAATAAATTATTACCTAGGCATAGGCGAATACCCCAGAATATGGAAAAAAGCCAAACTGGTGCTGATACCAAAACCATTGAAAGAAGACCAAAACGAAATAAAATATAGGCTAATATGCCTATTGGACGTCATGGGCAAACTCATGGAAAAAACTATAAAAAAACAGGTTGCTCGAAGAAATGGAAAAAGAAAACGTATTACATGAAAATCAATATGGGTTCACTAAGAGCAAAAGTACAATCGATGCAATAAGCAAAGTGATGGAAAGGCCAAATGAGATAATGAGAAAGTGCACAAAAAACAAAGATATATGCATACTTACTACACTAGACATTAAAAACGCTTTTAATTAATATGGTACCCTGGGATAAATTATGTAACAACATTAATGAACTTAAAATAAGCGAATATCTTAAAACCATATTAAAGAGCTATCTAAATGATAGGAAAATTGTAACAGAGTATGGAGATGAAGTAGAGATAACATGCGGTGTTCCTCAAGGGTCAATTTTAGGACCAATACTTTGTAACATGTACTACAACAAAATCTTAAAAGAAGATGTCGGCCCATACGCCAGAACAGTCGCTTTCGCCGATGACCTGGCTCTAGTTACATGGAGCAAAACAAAAGAAGAAGTTCAAAATAGAACAGAATACGCGATTGCAAAAATTGAAAAAAAGCTAAACGAGATGGGTTTATTTCTAGAACATGACAAAACCGAAATTATAAATATGGTGGAGAAAAGAAATACACAAGGAACACAAATTAAGATTGGGGATAACACAATTAACAGCAAAAAACAACTAAAATATCTGGGTATATACTTGGATACAAATTTTTGCATCGCATTGGTAAACAAGAAACGGGCACCCGTTTTTACTGCGACTCTGAAGATGGACCAGAACATACTTTATTTATATGCCCCAAATGGGACATAGTACGGACGCAAACATAAAATAAATTTAATGCAAAATTACACAAGGAGAACATTGGAGAGAAGATGATGGAATCAGAGGACTTATGGAAGAACATAAATGAAATGCTAAGATATGTTATAAAAGGTAAAGAGGAAACAGAAAAAATAGTAAAAAAATAGAAATGAAGATAGAGCCAGAAAACATCTAGGGTAAACGACATACTTAAGAGAGGTACCTAAATCCGCCCTACCCGAAGTAATACTACAGTAGTTCCGGGTAGGCCTCACATGCAAAGCGGAATGGAGGAGGTTTTTTAGTCGGTCGGCAAACACCATCTTAGCCAACTCGACACTACCGGTCAGCCTGGCGACCGGTGTCTGATAACAGATCTTTTCCCCTCTATAAAAAAAGGGTTGTGGTTAACACAATTAGATTTGAACTAACCAATAATAGCATTTTGTCTACTTTACAAATGATCGATTTTGCATTTACTCTTTTACATACAGCTGATATTCGAGTTTTTTTTTGTTTTGGTTTTAAGTAACAAATCAAAATTAATTGGTGTTTTAACCGTTTTAGTTCTTGCAGTTTGTCACTAACTTAATAAAAACTGTTTACAGTTATCTATTTAAATCATAATAGCTGCCGTACAAGATGGCGCTGTCATCGCATTTCGTTTATGGTAACTTAACGAACTTCAATGCTAATATCCGCACCTCTTTCAGTGATGATACGAACCTTGTGATCGGAGTTATTGTCCGTACTGTAGTTTCTGTAAAGTTCTTGTTTTAATCTTTCCGTGGTTTACAGAGTTAATTCTGGTTCGAATGTCCCAAACATGCCATGCTAATCATAGGTTCTTCTATGCATTTAAATTCAGATTTTTCAAAATTGTAACTTAATAGTTACTTTAAAAGTTCGATTTTTCATAAGTTTGGATTCCTCCCACTTAAGTTGACTTTGATTTAATTTCGTAGTATTTGCAAACAAAAACTTGATGTGTGTAAGTCTCTTTTAGTATTTCATAGTCATCACTCGAAAGACAACGTTCTCTTGCAATTTTCTTCGTTCTGTTAAATTTTTAGCATTTCATATGTACAAACGAGTATTTTTATACGTTTATATAATCACCACACGTTATATAAACATGATTTTCAAATAGTATTTGAAAAGCCACAAAATAATTTGAAAAACAAGTTAGGCAACCCACGATGCATAATTTACCGCCTAATCATAAATCACTCTTTGTGTTAAAGTACCGTAAAATATTTGTCTACGAAGATACAGAACGTGCCTAAAGATGTGCAAAAACTTATTTGACTAAAAAAAACCGGTTTGACTTCACCTTCACCTCGTTAAATAACGGAAATCGTTTGGAATTTTTTTTTCAGCCGCTAACAGATCACGGTTACGTTTGCGCACGCAATTCGTGTATTTACTTTCCACAAATAAAATAAATCTCACTCATTCATGAATGATCTCAAAGTGAAAGTGCCATGAGGTTTGTAATTGTTTTTTACTTGGTGTATGCGGCAACGCTCAGTTGCGTTCGATGCTTTTGCCGCGTAGAATCCGCGGAAAAATTTATCACAATCGATAATAAACTTAATTACACGTACAAGAGTTACATGTATAATGGAAGTATTAGTGATTGTGATTGTGAACGAAAGTTGTGTATTAGAAAATGTTGCGAAGAAAAGTATGTGCTACGCGATAATATATGCGTGTATAACGATACTCATCGACTTAGCTTTGGAGTGCACCAAAAAGACGCGTTGGTTGATGGTACGTCTTTACAGCGCGAAGTTATCACCGGGGTGCCCAATTGCCCTAACAATTTCTATCGGTTGGATCCAGGCGATTATCCCGAAGACGAATTCTTTTTGCAGGAAGATGGGCAGTTGTGGTCACCGGACGGTGATAACTACATTTCTTTAGACACTTATTGTTTGGAAACGACCAATGAGAATCTATGGGCTTTAGTGTGCGTACCCGTAACAGTAGAACATGAAAAAACCATCAACACTGCAGGTATATTTATCAACACGCGCAATAAAGCGTTATTACCAAATTATGTCATATCCTAATAAAGCGAGCATAAAAACGTTTTTTCCTCAAACTTGTTAATCGTAAAACGCAATCAAATGCTTTTAGTTAAAAAAAAACGGAACGGAAACGATTGTGTAGGAAGTAAAATGCGGTTAATTATTGATTTTTTTCTTTAAAAACAGGAATGATGGTATCGATGCCGTTTTTACTGGCGACGTTTATCGCTTACGCACTTTTACCTAAAAAAAACATACATGCGAAATCGCTCATGTGCTACGTCTCTTCCCTATTTCTAGCTTACGTTTTCCTATGTATTATAAACTCGGAGTATCTGGCAAAGACTTTATGTATCATAACAGGTAACATGCTAAAAGACGTTGTTGGTTAATACGCTAGAAGTTTGTAGGATTAGCGTGTTTGTATTTCTTCAGCGTTTCGTTTGTATGGATGAACGTTATGTCAATCGATATATGGTGGACTTTTAGTGGTACCAGAGACTTTTCCGGCAACACGAGATATGCTGCTCGAAAGCAGTTTATGTTGTATAATTTATACGCTTGGGGGGTGCCTTTTGTTGTAGTACTAATAGTAGGGTTGTTGAATACGTTTTCCAACGCAACTAGCTGGTACAACTCTAACATCGGAAACGGAACCTGTTGGATTCGCGGTAATTACACATATTACTATGTGCGTATCTACACTATCGTTGTTTTAGGTGGACTTAAAGAGCTGATGTACTTCTACGCACCGCTCGCGTTTATCATCGTGCTTAATCTAGTTTTATTCGCAATAACAGCGTTGAAAATTAGGAAGTTGCAGAAAGACACCGCCATGCTACGATCCGCGCAGTTTAAAAAACACAACGAAGAAGAGCAACGAAGGTTTAAGTTATACATTAGGTTGTCTTTAGCAATGGGCGTCAACTGGATCATGGAGATTGTGTCTTGGGCCGTCGACTGGCAAGTGGGTTCGGTACCACGATCAGTCTGGTACTTAACCGACTTATGCAACGCCTTGTACGGCGTTATCATCTTCTTCATATTCGCGTGTAAAAAGAAAATTTTTATGAACATAAAAACTCGGTGAGATAAAAATAAATTTATTGTTTATAAACTTTAATGTTTTTTTTAGATGCGGTTGTGGTAAAGGTGCCACTAAGCGAGAAGATGCGTCCCATACCATGGAATCTGTAATGTAAACAAAGACTGACATAATTAATAGCTAATTTTGTACATAGTTGAACTCATTGTTACCAAAGCATAACGTTAGTGTATGCAGAACTGTACTTCAACAGATTAGTTAATAAATCGTTCTATTTCTAAAGTTCTAAATATAAAACGCGCGAGATAATAACAATTTACAGTTTGGAAATGTGCTGATTAATTATAGTTAATAATATTTTTGTGGATGCGTAAAAAATGTTTAAAAATATTCTTAGCATAGTGCGCTTGTAAAACTTTTTTCAATTATTACAGAACAAGCTTACAGATTTGGTAGAAACGTTGACACGATACCAAATTTAATTAGTTTATAATTCATTATAATTATAATCATCAGAAGTAATTAGCTTAAAATTAGATAATTATGTTTTTATTTTAAAAAAGTATAGGCAACACATCAATCACTTCGGATTTGTTCGTTGCATAAAAAAAACTGTTAAATAACCAGACTGCTCAAGAAATAAAAATCATGATAAAATTTATTTTTTGTTTTATTGTCTGAAAGTGGCGTGTAAAGAAAGAACAAAAAGAATAGAACAGAACAAATTTATTGTAAGAACGAATGTTTCGTCCACACAGAAGTCGGCACTGGATTATATTAAAAATTGTATTGAAATAAAGATGCCTTTCGGTGGCAAACTCAAGAAAAACGTTATTCAAATTTACTTACAAAAATTCTCCGTACCTTTTTCTTAGGCGGGCACGTGAAACTCCTCAAATCCGTAATAAATCGAGGCCTCGATTCACTCAGAAATGAGCGATTGCTCGAATTCGCTCGTGGATCGCTTGGTGACGGGTCTGGATGAGCTTATGGCGGGTGTTTTATTATCATCATTCGAAGTAGGGTGAGTTATGAAAACCTCCTGCACTGCGACCAGATTAGATCTTTTGTGTCCCCTCTTGTTGGACTCAGAAGAGATCTATGTCTTTGACGAATTCGATCAGGCCCCTGGTCGGAAAGTTTAGTAATTCTTCTTCCGAGATGAAGATGAAATCTAGATGTTATTGTCTCTTTAGACACAAAGCTGGGCACCTCATGATGATGTGGTCCATACCCTCCACCTCTTCAACATAGTACCTGCAGGTGTCATCACCCACCAGTCCCATCTTACTGAAGTGGTATATGCAGTAGATGCGTCCTGTTAGTATACCACAGAGAAATTTTAATTCTCTTCTTTTTAACTTTATAACTTCCTTTTCCCTCTTTTTGTTAGGGTTAAGAAACTTCTTTAAATGTTTTAGACCCGGCATTTTGTTCCAAGTTCTGTTGATTTCTTTGTTGGCTCAGTTGGTGATAGGCTCCTGATAGTCTCTTTGGCTAAAGCCATACATAGGAGACGATCCTATAAAAGATTTTACTGCATCTAATTTTGCTTGCTGATTTACTTCCACATTGCCACCTATTCCCTCATACTCTGGCACCCAAACAAGTTCAACTTTATTCTTGTCCGCCAGCTGGTTTAGCGATTGATGGCACTCGTGAAGCATGCGTGATCTTACGCTGTTTCTTTGCAGTGCTTTTAATGCTACTTGGCTGTCCGGCATGATTTTGTTTGCATCGGTTTTTGGTAATCAGATGTTCCGCCACCATGTGTATGGCGTGTACTTCTGCTTGGAAAATGGTGGCTTTAGCACTGAAGGATACGTATCTTTTGAAACTAGGTCCCACCACTTCTGCTCCCTCACCACCGTTTTCTATTTTAGATCTATCTGTGAACCACTTTTGAGAAGACCCCGGCACGCAGTCCGTGCTTCCCACCCAGTCTTTTCTAGTGGGGAACCTGACTTTGTATTTGTGTTCATTTTTGAATTCATCTGATCGCTCACTGTGGCCAAGTCCAACCAGAGAGTGGGTTTGAGAATTTCCAGTTGACATTTGAGATCTCCTTCTTTTAAATGGTGTACCTCATGTAGTTTGAGGGTCTGCTTCATAGCTTTCTCCTTAATTGCCACTGGTAGGGGATCCAAACTGAGAAGGACTTCCATCGGAGAAGTGGGTGTTAATTTTAGACATGCAAACTTTTGCACATTTACCAGTTTCGCTTGCGCTGTACTTTGAACTACTTTTTTCCACCAAACTGTAGACGCTTAGAGAACTCCAGGTTTAACGATCTGTTTGTAGATCTAATTGATTATGCTGGGGTTCAAACCCCACGTTTTGCCAACCATTTGGTGCCAAGACCATAACGTTTTTATAGTCTTGTTGGTGGTTTTGAACAGGTAACTTCTCCACGTTAATTTTTGGTTCAGTGTCACCCTCTGATATTTAAACTTCTTGAAGAGAGAAATGGTAGTTCCATTTAACTGAATACTAGGGATATTTAAATTCCTTCGTTTAGTAAAGGGTGCAATGATGGTTTTATTTGGGTTTATGTTCATGCCCTCTTTGAAGCACCAGTTACGTGTTAGGTTGATGGCATTTTGTATTTTCTCCCCTACGATGGAGTCATATTTGTCCCTCACTGTTATGATTATGTTGTCAGCATAGCCTAAAACGTTATACCCCTCTCTACTCAGGTCATTTAGTAGTTTATCTACTACTAACGACAACAGCAGTGGAGATATGACTCCCATCTGTGGGCAGCTTCTTGTAGTGCCTACCTCATGGATGGCACTACTAATGCTGGTGATTACCTGTCCATTGAATGATGAAGTCATTTATCCCTCTCTTTCTGAGGGACTGTGTCATTGAACCATAGGCGACTTATGTGCTTTCTCTATGGTTTTTACAATTTGGTGTAAATCTGATATTGTTGATAGGCAGATTAGTATTTATGAAGAGGTTTGACTGTTAAAATCTTCATTCTAATATATTGGTTCACCAGCTTCTCTATTGTTTTGAGCATAAACGAGGAGAGACTAATTGGACGATATGACTTTGGATCATCTAGGGGTTTTACACCTCCCTTATGTAAAAATATGACCTTTACTTTTCTCCACGCTTGAGGAATATGGCCGTATAATGAACTGGATTTGAATATTTTGATCAATGTCGTTGAATGAGTGCCGAAAATACTCCATCGGCGCCGGCGTCAAGAACCTTGAAAGGTTTGAAGGTTCCTGTGACCTACTTAATCCTTTCAAGCGATGCAGTTTTATTGACAAGGGGACGTTTCCGTTTGAGTAGAGTTCTACTCTTTATGGGTCTTTTGTACACCCTTGTTTCTCTAACTGCATACATCCTGGAAAATGTTTTTTAATCAAAACCTCCACTGTTTCCTGAAAGGTTGACGTTAACGTGCCATCTTCACGTTTGAGTGCACCTATGTTACCTTGATTGCCTCTTGATATAGCCTTCTGCACTTTGCTTGCAACAGGTGCGATTAAAGAATTTTTTAATTTAGTTGGTGTTTACAGCTTGTTTCTTAGGGATACAAAATGGCTTTCGCAGCGGTATAGATTTGCGAGAGTCATAATTGTTTCTTCGTAAATGGGGATACTTCTCTAATTAACCTCCAAAAACCGTATGATTCAACGGTTTACACTGGTGGAATCTGCATTATCTCTAGTGACTCGCGCATTGTTCTAAAGTGTTCTCAACGTATTGTATAGTAAAATTTCTTAATTGTATTTGATGTAATTATCCATTCAGCCTTAAGCATTTTGTTAAATTTGAATTCACTGTATTGTTTCTTCTATCTAAACTAATTGTAGATCATACCTTCAACCGTAAATTTTAAATCATCTTTAACTTTAGTTAACGCAGTTTGTTTTGAGTACGTTGAAGTTTACTATTCAAGTTTATTTAATCGTTTGAATGTAATCAAGGCCAGATTTAGGCACATAACGCTATACATATAAGCTTAGATACTACGCACGTCTCGTTACTAAAATAATAAGAAGTAGTAAACGTTACACTTGTTACTGATTTTATTCTTTGCTAGTAATTATTTTTGTCGATTTGTTAATTTGTCGCGACTGCATGTAAATGACATAATTAATCAAGCACGACTGAAGTTACGGTGGTTGTTACTTAATTATTCTTTTGGCGCTTGATTTTTCTTTTTTTTATTATAGTTTCCTCAACTATGCCTACTCACCAACATCGTAGCTAACCATGGTCACGTGGTTGTTACCAACAGAGCCCACCACTGAAAAATTTGGTAACAATTTGTTGATAGTCTTGATCTTATGTACTATAGTTTTAGCACTAAAACTTCGAGTGACCAGTACGTCTAAGAACGGAATGTCTGTGTTTGTTTTGGTATCCATAGTAAATTTGATATTTGGTTCTAACTGGTTGATGTGGTTCAAGAAGCAGTTGAGTGTTTCTGCTCCGTGTTACCAAATTATAAAGGTATTACCCACGTAACATAACACAACCAGCATTTTTGTTTGAGGATAGCGGTTTTTAATGCTGTTTATTCAAAATGACTTCTCTGTTAGTCTTGAGTTTTCTTAGTTCTTTAATTCCGATCGATGTTGAATTTCATTACTGTAGATTTCTTCAATACATCGGCTGTTTTGACTCTCTTCTCTTTTTGAATGTGTTATATTGCAAAATTAGTGTTGATAACCAATGTCCTTCTTAGTACGTGCTTCAAGTTATTGATTCCAACAAAAGGTATTTAATTGACATTTATCATTCCAAAGGGGAAAACACGTGGCGGTATCCCAACACTCTATTATACTTACGAGAAAATCAAGTCACAAAAATAGAAATCAATTCTTATCCCAGCAAGACTCTCACAATCACCACATATACGGTAAAATTGATGCATCCATTAATAACGTGGAAGAAGAAGTATATTTAGAAATGAAGGTCTCACTGAACGCACACGTTAGATTTTCATATACAATTCTTATTACACTGACCGAAAATGCCAATTTTTACATTCCTATAAGAAAAGTATAGCGATCGCAATTTGTTTAAAAAAATTTTTTTTGCTAATTTTACGTTTCAAGATCTCCTAGTATTTCCGCTATTTATAACAGTTTTTTTAATATAATTTTGTACTTATGTAAATTGTTCAAATTTTTTTACAGTTTCCTATAAGATAAGACTTCCTAAAAACT
This sequence comes from Aquatica leii, assembly GCA_035610365.1. Classification (NCBI taxonomy): domain Eukaryota; kingdom Metazoa; phylum Arthropoda; class Insecta; order Coleoptera; family Lampyridae; genus Aquatica; species Aquatica leii. Next base: position 17,668,770 of record CM069438.1, read on the forward strand.
TATTCAAATAAAAAGTTTTTCTAGCGTTAACAGTTTATTAATAATTTAAATTGAATTCACAAATATAATATAGGTTCGAATCCTGCCTGCGACGATTTTTTTAAGAAAAAATTCCGTATTTTAAAAAGAATGGAAATATATATTAAAAATAACAATTTTTAATAATTTACTAAAGGGGAAACCAATATTGAAGAGCACAAATATAGGGGTTAGTCCATATAACAACATAACCTCAATTTACCATATTTCTTTGTATTATGTATTTAGTGTTTTGATTAGTTGATTGCCAACTCTACTTTCTTTTAACGTCAAACTTTTATACTAGAAACTTCGTGATCTGTGTCTAACAGGTTTTAAGTGTTCTGGAAATAAATACAACTTTGAGAAATCTTGCCGGGCACGCTATGCACCACGTTTATTAACCACGTGTTATACACCATTAATAATTGCTTTGGGTACATTAATACTGCGTGCGAGGCTCCACTTTCTTAGCTGTCGTGGGTAGTAATTTTGTAAATTGGAGAATTACTTTACGTACTAGATGTCTTGGGATACCTACCACATTATTGGAAAAAGCTGTATTAAGAGACCAATTCGAGCTGGCTGAGTAGTTTCACTTTTATCTAAACGATCTATCGATGCATCACTACGCAAGGTAATTTGTGTAAAGTCATTGAGTAAACCGACGTATTTCCTTGTTTTATTTAGAGCAACTGGTTTGTGCTTGAAATATATATTTGTGATATTTATCAGTAACATTCTGTTTCAGTTTTTATAAATGTATGATTACAAACCAATCTAGACCTAGTAGGCATGAGTAGCAAGTTAAGTATCCTTATTGTTTTCATAATTAAACGTTGTCAATTTGTTGCGACAAGTTTGTAGCGGGTGTGCATGTTATCGGTGTTGAACATTCAGAAGTTTTCCCAATGGCTCACCTGGAATTAACCTAACTAGCAACTATGTATATCAATACAGCGACTCACAAAAAACTTGATTTTCTACAACAAAGTAAGTTTAACAATTATAAAGAAAAGAAACAAATTTTATTGTATACTGGTATCGTGTGTAACTATTTTTCTTAAAAGTTGTGTCAAAAATCCATGCTTCGTAGTAATGGAATTAATCACCGAAGTCTTATGATAACCATTTTGTGTACATGGGAGAGGAGTTACTTATTGGATCGATGCCACGTTAATGAATATTTCTAGAATATATAGGTACTCGAGTGTTCGTAACTTTCCAAAAGGGTGCTTAAAGGTTTTAACCCTTAAATATAACGGATAGTGGCACACATTAGAGGTGGCACGCGGTGCTACGAAATCAACATGAAAACTACACTTAATCAGAAATGAATAGAACAAGCTTACCCTGCGTTGAATAAATTTTTTAATTAAAAATGTTTCTGAAAATACATATTTCTACAAAAAGTGGATGTTTTAAGAAAATTTTATTTAAATTCACGCAAGCATGTTTCGTCAGATGGCGTCGCGAAGTGAATGACTAATTTCAGGTTAATCAAAATATACAGGGTAGCGCAATTTAAGTTTAAAGCACCTAACTAGTTAGAGGTTAAGATAATCCCTATGAAGACTCAAAAATAGGTAGTGATGACACTGAGACGGTTCTCACTTCGCGGATGATAAAACCACTTAATAAACTTTATCATTACGAACCCTGTAAGCTCTTATTATCTACAGAGTTCATTGTTTTCTCCCACTCAGGATGAGAAGAAACACAAAGCTTAGAAACCCTTCAGATTAAGAGATAATACTCTAAAAATCCAGTATCAACCTTCCCAACCAAAACAGATGGAAAATAAGAAAAAACCCAAAAATTTTGTTCCAAAAATCTAAAATTCAAAAAACGAGAACAGGTAGTTGTAGTTCTGATTTGCCCATACTCACCAATCTATCGCACTGGTTAAGGGTAAACAGTAACTTTTGAGTCAGCTCCTAGTTCCCCCGCTACGACACCCCAAAAAGTACTGATGTGAGCAAGCCTTAGGTTTACCAAAACAAAAGCTCTGTCACCTCTAGATACGACATCCAACAATTCTCAAACAAAGCAGAACCAGAAGCAAGATGTTGCGCCTACTCCAACCTCCTCTCTGTAAAGAGATAGAGACAGTGACTCAATCCTATAGCCTAACTAACCACCTTAAGTAGATAAAATATGAAGTATTTGAACTCCACTAACTGTAGGAAGTGAAAAAAAGTGTTTTAAACATTCGAAAGCCGACATGCGGAATAGAATTATCTAAGGGTAACCTTACGTACTAAGTAACATGCAATAAACAAATTAAGAGAATTTATGGAGATAAGCTTTCCAATAGAACCTAATAAAGAGATGTGTGCCATTAAAGACTCTAAAGATTGAGATAATACGCAATGGACTGGATTTTTGTCATTACGCCACAATATAAATATTTTACTATCATAAAATGAATCTGTACGTATTAATTAGGCGTTTTGAAACATATATAAGAAAGATTAAAATCTGTAATATGTAATGGCTTCGTTTGATATCCAAACGCTTATTCTCCTTTGTAGTTTTTTATTGCGGATTCGACGAGTAGAGTATGGGCAACTCTAACAAAAGAATTAAAAGTATACGAGCTGTACTAGACCTTATGGGAATAATCTCGTCCGGATAATACAAAATAGCGTTATAATCTGCAATCAAAACGAACACACGGAACACAGTAGCAAAACTGAGTCACTCACAAGACCTACAATGCGGTAAAGAAGTTTGCAAACGCACGTTCTTGTGTTATTTGCTGTTTCTCTTGCGATGACAATAGCGACGATAGTGTCTTTAGGGCTTTTTTTGTATTTTCGCTGCGCCTTAGTGTTAACGATTTTTATCTTACGTGTGGTATTTGACTTACAATGTCTTGATCCAAACGCTTTTTTTCTTTCATAATCTTTTGTTATGGGTTCCTAGTTGGTGTGGACTATACCACGGCCAGCTCACTGCTTTCGACAAGCAGGATAAATCTAACATAAGAACGTCGTATCCGTTTTAGATGCTACTGGAATTGTCTTGTCCGGATAATACAAGATAGCGTTATTATAGCCCGCAACAAAAGGATCCACACGAACACACGAAGGCAAATTAAAGTCAACAATGTAACAACACAAAAAATACTTTTTGTGCTACCAACATTGCAAACGTCAATATTCGTTCGTTAGTGTAGTTACGTAATGAACGAAAAAAGCTCTAGGGTGGCAAAATGAAAACTAGGAATCCACATAAAATTAAGTGTTCAAAGTCAATTAATATATTAGAACGAGTATGCGACAGGTGGAAAAATCATTTTAAAAATTTTGAAATTCAGTTAAAATTGAAGAAAAACGATGTTAAAGTTAATGTCAAATCTGACAGATTTAGTAATAAATGTAATACCAACATTATATTTCTGTTGATTTTTTTAAATTTTTTAAAAAAAGAATGTAATTTTATGAAAGGCAACACAAAAAAAATGTACATTACTCTCGTCGAAAGAATCATAGCATAACTCACTCACATGCAACGCTCGGCCGTGCGGCCTCGCGTCGCATTAACGTTCGTTATGCTATTTCTTACTTTCGACTCTTGTTACGTAAACTACTATTATGTGCTGCCAACATCGTAAACGTCAATATTCGTTTGTTAGTGTAGTTACGTAATGAGCGAAAAAAGCTCTAAGGTGGCAAAATGAAAACTAGAAATTCACATAAAACTAAGTGTTTAAAGTCAATTATTATATTAGAACGAGTATGCGACAGGTGGAAAAGTCACTTTAAAAATTCTTGAAATTCAGTTAAAATTGAAAAAAACGATGTTAAAGTTAATGTCAAATCTGACAGATTTAGTAATAAATGTAGTACCAACATTAAATTTCAAGTGATTTGTTTTTATTTTTTTGAAAAAGAACGTAATTTTACAAAAAGCAACACAAAAAATAATGTACGTTACTCTTTTCGTAAGTATCATAGCATAACTCACTCACATGCAACGCTTAAATTACTATTAATACTTAGTAAGTTTTTTATATAATCTAAAAAGTATAGGCAACACACCGTACAGAGATGTAATTTAAGAGCGAATTAATGTAGAATTTGAATTATACAATAGAATGCTAGATGGCGATGAAGTGCTCTTGCGCTCTGTCTTTTACAGATAATTAATACAATACCAAGAGTAAAATATGTTCATAATGTTTGACTGACTCTAAAAAAAATATTCATGAGTAATGGAATTAAAGTTTTTACAACATCGATGTGAAAAATAGAGTTTTTTGGAACAGTATTTTATTTTATTTGGTAGCGTCGTTGACTATGAAGTTTAGCACGACTTTTGTCGTTGATCGCAGCATATACAAAAAAGTTCAATCACATTTGGAAAATGTGTTAATTAAATTAATGATTTTATCGGGTCACGGTACGACAGGGAAATAAACTTGAAGCACACGCACAAATTTGTGAAAATCTATTTGGAATTGCAATGAACCGGTACTAGTTTACCTTCACCTTCACAAATAACGGAAGAATTTTTAAGCGCAATTCAATCGCGATAGTACTACACACTCAGTTCTAACACATGACTTAATGAGTTTTGTAGTGCCATGAAGTTACAACTCGTTCTTTCCTTACTCGTAGATTTAGTTTCGTGTTTTTGTCGCGAAAAATCCCCAGAAAAAGTTACCACAATTGCAAATAAATTGAATTACACGTATAAAAGTTTTATGTATAATGGAAGTGTTGGTGAATGTGGTTGTGACAAAAAACTGTGTATTAGAAAATGTTGCGAAGAAAACTACGATTTACGCGAAAAAATATGCGTGTATAACGACGCCCAAATGATTTTTAACGTATATCGAGAGAAGACGTTGGTTAATCATACGTCTTTGCAACGTGACGTTATCACTGGCTTGCTAAACTGTCCCAACAATTTTTATCGTTTAGATCCAAGCGATTCTTCAGAAGATGAATTTTATTTGCAGGAAGACGGCCAGTTGTGGACACCGGATGGCTACCTTTCGTTGGAGACGTATTGCTTAGCGTCTACTGATGGAAATGGATTTGCTTTCGTTTGCATACCATCTACGAAGCAACCGGAAAAAACCATCAACATTATAGGTACGACTAAACTAAATTCCTTACAATTGTTATTACTGTCGGCAATAAATTATGACGTAGTATTCAAAGTAACACAAACATTTCTTTCTCAAACTTATCAGGTAAATTAGGAAGCTTTCGGCCGTTTAGAATTAAAAGGAAACGGAAATGTTTGTGCAGGAAATGAAATGTGGTTAAAAACCGAATATTTAAATCGATCTTTCTTCTTTAAAAACAGGAATGATAATATCGATGCCCTTTTTACTCGCAACGTTCATCATTTATGCGCTTTTACCTAAAAAAAACCTACACGGAAAATCGCTGATGTGTTACGTCTCCTCCTTGTTTCTCGCCTACGTTTTTGTATGCATCCTCAACTCCGTGCACATGGAGAAGGCTTCGTGTATAATAACAGGTGAGTGTCGTTGCGACAACGTTTCTTCATTGACACGCTGAAGGTTTACAGGATTAGCATCGTTGTATTTCTTCATCGCTTCGTTTCTTTGGATCAACGCCATGTCAATCGATATATGGTGGACTTTCAGCGGTTCCAAAGACTTTTCCGGCAACACCGAAGCTACTGCTCGAAAACAATTTATGCGATATAATTTATACGCCTTCGGCGTACCTTTGCTCTTAGTTATAGTTATAGCACTGATAAATAGCTTCGCGGATGAGACTAGTTGGTACAATCCTAACATCGGCGATTCGACCTGTTGGATTCGAGGTATTTATATCACCATTTGCGTATACGTATCTCACCGTTCGTTAAGGTCCCATCCCACAACTGATCTTCTTCTACGCCCCTCTGGCACTTATCATCATAGTTAATCTAACTTTGTTCGCAATAACTGCGTTTAAGATTAAGAAGCTACAAGACGAAACGGCGATTTTGCGGTCTGACAAGTTTACGAAGCACAGCGAGGAAGAGCATCAACGGTTTAAGTTGTACATTCGGTTGTCTTTGGCAATGGGCGTGAATTGGATCATGGAGATTGTGTCTTGGGCCGTCGACTGGCAAGTGGGTTCGGTGCCGCGTCCGGTTTGGTACTTGACCGATTTCTGCAACGCGATGTACGGCGTTATCATTTTTTTCATTTTTGCGTGGAAGCGAAAAATTTGGATTATACTTAAAAACCAGTAAGATGCAAGTAAATACTTTCAGTTTGTAAACTAAACGATTTTTTTAAGGTACGGGTGTTTTAAAGATGCGACAGTGTCAAAAAACGGTACCGTTGATACTGCAGAATCGGTGTTGTAAATAAAGATTGGCATAAATCAATGCTTTGTATATAGCGATTGTCTAAACAAAACTAATTTATAGCGCAAAATATTAGTCAATATATATTTTGTGACACAAAACAATTCATAATTTATCTACATGAAAGATAGGAAAGTATTAATGATTGGTGACATAACTAATGGACACGATCACTAACGCAGAAAGTCAAAAAACAAAAATCGTGTCTTAGTTACCGAGTTGATTTATAACTTATCAGGTCTGGGAATACTACAAAAATCAGTATACTATAAAGAATGCAATACGACGGATTCTAACAAATACGGAAGAGACAACAGTCAATGATAAACACCAGAAGTTTTATTTATATTAATTTATAAAACAATTGAGAACTAGCTTTAAACGACAAAATAAAGAGAACGAAGAAAAAGAAAGACTATAGTGCTGTAATGAACGATGATGCAAAGTTACGAATCTTTTCAACGTTGAAGAACTTGCATTCGAGGAAATTCTTCGCTTTGATGACAATCTGGCTATACGTGCGATGAATTAAACGATGCATCCGTTTCCAAAAGCAGGAAGAAGATGCTCTCTAGAACAAAAAATGCGTGATGTACCATTACCACCTTGCAAATTCCATTTAAAAAAACGTTGCATTGGATAAACTGACACTTTCAGGTAGACAAACTAGAGATCATTTCACGACTAAAGAACCGTGAGGTGCACGTCGGATAAATTCGGAATTTGACGATCATGCAAAATAAATTCTAACTGAAAACATCTGCTTTAAACGATATGTGTCAACTTAATGTAATGGTTAATCCCATCGACCTGGCAACAACGGAAGCTTATTCTTTAGTTTGCCGATGTTGCCAGGTCGATGGTTAATCTTTAATTTAATAATGTGCACACCGTAAACGCCGCATGAAAAGTGCAAACGTTTTTAAGTTGGATAATGTATTTACATTCGAAACAAAATAGGTTTCTGCGCAGCGGTTCTTTAGTCTTGAAATGAACTCTACAATTTCAAAATTAAACTTCATTTTTAACAATCAATGTAAGCTTTCTTTTTCAAATTTTTTTATAATTACTGTAGTAGTATCTTATAGTTCAATAAAATATAATCTCTGTGTGTATACAATTATTTTAGTGTGACCCTCTTTATATCGATGTCAGTCAAAAATTACCTCGACAAATCGAAACCTCAGTATAACAAAGTACTCGATAATTCGAAGTTTTTCGATACCTTGAGGTTTCTTATATCGAGGTTTCACTGTACAATATTATGTTCTAGTTTTACCAATGTACACCAAATCGTATGAGCAAAAAATTTAGTATACATACTAAAACGGTCGAGAAATTATTCTCAAGTTTGAGAACTTTTGCAAGATTTTTGTACATTTCGAGAACGTTCACCCTAAGATATAGAAAATTCTCGAACGTTTGGCCAAACTGTATAAATACGGCACAAACAAATCATAGGTGAGTTATTTCAGTAATTCGAAGTTGGCATTGTTAAGAAGATTATTCAAGTTTAAATAAATAAGTGATTAACGCGTGTGTTCGATATAAATATACGGAGTATAACCTTGTACGTGACTTTAAAATAAACAATAAGTGTTAAACTAAAGTTATCCGCGGACTTTATCTTCGTGTGATAGTTCTATATATAAATTAGTGTAAGTGTTTTTATTAAATATCTTTAGATTTAATTAGTTCGGTTAGTTATAAACGTGTACATATTCTTAGTATAAATAAATTAATTAGTAATAATAAACGTTACAGTGCTGTCATATGTAGGGTTCGCGATTTTTAGTGTAAATACCATTAAGTCATTTAACATTACTCCCGTAATAAAAACATTGATTGCGTAAATAAATATAACTTTAGTTCGAGATTCGCGTTTTTGTTTATAGCGTGTAATTTCTAACTGTTCCATTTCGTTAAAGTAGTATATTTAAACTTTTTATTCGTTTTATAACTTATGCCAGTAACTCGTTATCAAACCGAAATAGACGCAAAACTATTTGAATTTCTTGAATCAATAAAAAATGGCCAAGAATCGATTAATAGAAAAATGGAAGAAAACTGTAGTAAAATGGAAGAAAAGTTTCACGAAAATTCGCAAAAATTTAAAAGAAGAAATGAATGAATGATAAAATAGAAGAAGTAGAGACAAATTAGAACAAAAGTTAGAGAAAAAATTGAGAGAAATAATACAACTGCTTGAGGAAACAATGAACCAAATTAATTGTCACGGTAAAGAAAGCATCACGAGTGAAGATTTAATAATGGACTATCGGAAACCACTCACAAGTTCAAAGTTGTACCTCCAAATTTTAATGGCAAAGTTCCATAGTCAATCCATTACAAGCAGATTGAAGAGGGAGAAGGGATTGATAATAGTAGGAAGGGACTTCAACGCAAGAATAGGAAAAAAGGAGGGGATACAAGAAAGAAAAGGGACGGGAAAAAGACAAACAAAGGACAAGGGATAAATAAAGAGGGAGAAGAACTGCTGGAAATGTGCAACGAAAAAAGGTGGGAAATAATGAATGGGAACAGAGAAGAAGAATGAATGGGGGAATATACGTACAAATGAAGAGGCTGGAGAAAAGGTGAAAACATTTAAAGTGGGAGAAAAGGTAGAGTCAGACCATCAACTACTGGAATTGACAATGGAAGGAAGAGGAAGGAAAGAGAGAAAAAAAGATGAGAAGTACATAACAAAAAAAACGTGGATCAAAGAGGGTATAAAAAGATATAAAGAGAGAATAGGGAAAACGGTATGGGTAGGGAAAGGATTACAAGAGAGTGTGGAGGAAATGAAAGAGATGATAGAGAAAGCAACAGAGAGAGTCAGTTTTAGAAATTGAAAAGAGGAGAAAACAGGATGGAAGAAATTGTGGGATAGAGAATGCAAGGAAGCAAAGAAAAATGCAAGGAGAGCATTAAAACAGTGGAAAAAAAGGGAAGAGAAAAAAAGAAGAATACAAAGAAGCAGTAAAAATATACAAAAAAATATGCATTGAAGGAATTGAGGAAATCTACGAAGAAACGAGAAGCAGGGTCAAAGTGAATGGGGAAGAGAGCGAGAAATTCATTACAAAGAAAGGGTTGAGACAGCGATGCCCACTAAGCCCAAGCCTGCTCGCAGTATATACGGGGGATCTGAAGGAGACAATGAGAGGACAACAGACAGGAGGGATAGTGGTAGGGAAAGCAAAGTTATGGTCGTTGGCGTATGCGGATGACATAGTGTTGGTGGCTAAGGAGGAAAAGGAAATAAAAGAGATGATGAAAACGCTGGAAAAATACATGAAAATAAAAAGAAATAGAAGTAAATACGAGGAAAACAAAAATAATGGTATTTAGAAAAGAAGAGGGGAAAAGAAAAAGAGAGGAGTAGAAATAGAGGAATGAAGAAGTGCCGCAAGTGAAGGAACTTACATACCTGGGCTACACGATGAAGCAGGATAATAAAGAGGGAGAACACATAAAGGAAAGAGTGAGGAAAGGAAACAGGTTAATAGGACAAGTGTGGGGTGGGGGGAAAGGGTATTCGAGATAGATATAGAAAAAAAAGTTGTTGTTTGAAAAGTTAATAAAGGGGGTAGTGATGTATGAAACGGAAATATGAGGCTAAAAAGAGTGGAGTGAGGTAGAGGGGCTACAGGAGTGGGGACTGGACATAGATATACCGGGGTATATTGGGAGAGAAAGGTAGCAAAAATAAGAGTAGAGACAGGAAAAGGGACAATAAAATACGATAAAGAACTGAGGGAAAGAACAGATTGCAAAATACTGCAAGAATGTTGGAAAGAGATAAAGGGAGGGAAAGTAAAGTACGGACAGGAGGGCAGAGAAAAGTATTACAAAAGAAACGGGTACGCAAGAGAAGAAGTGGAGAATTAAGAAAAAGGGAGTAGGGGTAAGGGAAAAAATAATAAGAAGAGATAAGGACATCGAAAAACAAGAAAGATGGACAAAGATAAAAGAGGGCAGATATAATAGGAATTATAAGGATATCAAGGGTGAAGGGGTGCCAGAATATTTAAAGAATATAGAGAATAAAAGCAACAAAAAAAATGATAGTACGGTTCAGATGTGGGAACAAAGAGTTAGGTAACAAATACTAAAAAAAAGAAGAAAAGATGTGGGCGACTTAGTTAAAAAGGGATTACTCGCTGACAGAACTTTAATACAAGTAAAAAAACACGATGCCAGTAAGGATCTTAAATATCAACTCAGATCCTGTAACGTTGAAAAAGAAGATCGTGGTAGGCCAATGCACGCCAGAATCTCAAATTGTGAGATGCGTGAAATCTAACAAAGATACGTCGCCGAAGAAGTGCCCACAACATCTGTTGGACATTCTTACCTCCAAATGCCTAAACCTCAGCCAAGACCACTTAAAATAAATCACAAAAATATAAAGCAACGAGTGTAATGTTAGTCTTTGCGGTGCATTCTAGATAGCATCTGGGCTATTTCTCCAGTGCAGATGTGAACTAACTGACCGACACGGACCTTTATTACACCATCTAGTGTTGTTGCTCTTAAAACAGATGCGTTTCCACCCAATTCCAGGATTCAAGCGCAAATTTGAATCCTGTGTCAACAGCCGAAACGTACTATATCCTAACATGGTAGTAGTCGTGCTGATGCCATCTTTTGATAAGCTCGTTTCTACGGCGGCATAACGTCTGCAGATTGTGGACTTAATTGTGTACGATCTATACGAGAAGGAGCGGTTTGTCATGTAGCCGCTAACCTTAGAATACTAGTCACTTTACTCAATTTTGAAGCAAGGTTTTGGACAGGAACTGGAAGCACGGCTGGCCAACGTCGTCCGTGTAGACCACGCCGGTAAATCTGGACCTAGTTCTAATTCTGAAACTCGGATTAATCTTCAGACAGGAAATTGGAGCACGGTCTGGGCTTTAGGGTTTTACCAGTGCCGGTAAACCGAGACCTATCTCTGAAAAGAGAGGAAAAGCAGAGTCCTATTATACGAAAGCATGGCAAGGGAGATTAATCCTTCCGACAGAGGAAGCGTCTTGTGGTAGCCATACGCGGTTTAATACGACCGGGGTCTTGATGAGTAGCCTTCTGCTTTAAACCTATAAAACATGCAGCAATCTACTCAGTATCCCCCAAGTATACTGGTGCGTTTATGTGGAAAGAGCGAGGTTGTAGGATGGAGAAGATTGCGACGGTGATTCGTCCAACGTGGCCCGGCAGCAACACGAGGGTGATAGAGAGCCCCACCGGGGATCCGCTGTCCGGTGCTCTATCAATTGGTGTCGGTCTCTTAGAGACGTAAGAACTAGCTTAAGCACAGGTTGGTCGTCGATTTATTTCGTCGTGCGTCATTAGTCACTTAAGAAGAGAGGGGGGTTGCTTAGGCACTCTATCTTTGCCTCGTTCCACTTCTATTCCCCGTTTACGGGTGAGTGAGAGCTGCTTCGGGGTGCTAAACTGGCCAACTAAAATCAACCAGACATAAGAGTTAGTAAGAATACGCTAAGAACGCAGCGAAAATACTACACCCGTTTATAACATGAATGACAGAGAATAATTAAAAATAAATGTTTGCTGGACACTTACATTAGAACATGTAGGAAACGTACCACAAAGACCGGAAAAGTAAGTTTTCTCCTATCGATATTTTGATGTCAAACATTAACGAATTGACAGCACTCTCGATGCAGCGGGAAGTGGGCGTTCCGGAAATAAATTTTATACGGTACAAAAATCATTCCAAAACAGTTTTAACATAACACATTCCCCCCCAGCTAAAATCAAGAATAGAAATTTAGGCATACGCCAAGGACAGAACACTAAAATCCAAAACCAACCTAAACACAATAACACTCAACCTAAAAAGAAACTTGTATGAAAGATGTTTTCCGAGTATCACTAATCAAATGTGTCTAAAAAGTCGCGCGAAACGGAAAAATACTCCAAAAAACCAAACACTTCAACCAACAGAAACAAAGTATTAGGAAAGGTACTTGCTAAAAGTCGACACCAGTCGTTACGCGATAACAGCAAGAAAAAAACGCAATCTCATTGACATAGCTGAAGGACAATCCTAAACAAACCAAAAAAAAGAAGAACAACGTCCTAAAATCCCATGAAACCGCAGCCCACAGAAACAAATCCTACCCTGATTATAAGTCCCCAAAGCTAACTGAACTCAAGAAATACAAAGTTTTTAACAGACATTGTAAAATTCTTCCACCAAAAAAACCAAACACACCCTAAACATCTAAGCAAAGAAAACTTAACGAAGAAATCTCAACCAAAAAAATTTTGATTAAAAAATCCAAAAGTCACAACCACCAAGTTCCGAAAAGGTAAACGAGGAGCAATCGAAGAAAAATCAAAACTGCAATAACACAAAACAAAACCAAAAGAAAGAAAGAAAAATAGAAAGAAATAAAAAAAGAAAGTAAGAAAAAGATGTAAGAGTAAATAAGAAAGAATGAGTCCGTAGTCGTCGCGTTGGAATGTCACAATAGAACGTAAAAGCCAAAGAACGGATTAAAATTATCCAAAAGCATAAGAAACCTAAAGAAATAAAGAGAAGAAAGTAAAATGAAAGAAGAATGGTTAGCACATACAAATTTCCCTAGACCCTAGAAGAAAGAAACGAAAAGTAGAAAAAATAAATATAGAAAAATAAAGTTTACCGCCTTTAAAAAAACCTTCAGCAAAAAGAAGAAGAAAGTGAGAGATGTCACATGCAGGTGATCAACCAATTAGAAAGAAGAAAAAAGACAGACGGAGAAAGATGAGACAAGATGTAAGTGTCTGAGTCGTTCTTCTCTGCGTAGAAAAAGCGAAAGGGAGTGACCAACCGCAACAGGAATATATAGAATATATATACACATAGAAAAGTAGTATGTACCCAAAGAAATGTAATAATAACTTAAGAAAAACAGAAATTTAGTACAACAAAATGAAAAAAAAACCCAATTAGGTAGCATCCCAGCAATAATCAACAAAATACCGGCAACATTGCCAAAGAACCAAATCACAAAATCTAGAGACGAGAAACAAGTCAAAATCAGATTGCTAAAAATGAACTGACATTTACAAAGTTTGCGACGTCGGCGAAAGAGAAAAGACCGATTTTAAAGAGAACACGAAATACAATTAAAAACATCGAAACAAATAGCTGTCGACGACGACGAACTTTAGAAAGGTTTGCAAAAGCCCTTTGAGGACCAAAAAGAACGAAGCAAAGCTTTAAGCAAGACAAACCCACAAATAACAATAAAGAAGTAAAAGAATCAATAAAATAGAAACAATTGACTGTACACACAAAATATGACCCCACGGTGGGCGCCAAACTTTTTTACGACTTCTCGCAACTTAATTGCTAGCGACTAACTTCGGTGAGTGGATCGTAGACTTGTGTGCTAATTATCAGGCAATTTAAAAAAGCGCCAAAACGGTAAAAGATTAACATGAGAAATACCAAAGGTAAAAGAAAACAAATGACAAAGCACAGGTTGTAACAACAAGTATATTTTATCACAGAAAAGAAAAAAAGATAAATTTACATAAGTGCAATCAAAGGCTAGAACGTAAGACAATATCACAGATAATAGTTGTTGAAGTAGACCCCATTCGGTCGGTCTAACATTTAAATTCTAAAAGAATAATAATTACATTTGTAAATTATAACACGAAAATACAAATCTCGATAATATCCATGTTACATACAAAAAAAATTACATAGTTAATTGTGACAACTGCCTGATATGTCCGTACAGTCGTGTATACAAGACATATAATACCTACAATTTAATTTAACTGTGAATAATGCAATTAGCTAACAGCACTTTCCCAGAATTTCTTAAAATTTGTTGATATATAACAAACATGTACATACGGTGTTATCACAAATAAATTCCATTCGGTTCATACGATTAATGACAAAGCAAATGCGCCGAGTTTTTCCCAAATTAATCATGTTATTGTGGGTTAAGTGGTCCTTCCAATACGGTTAGAATAATATTGATTTAGCAAAGGATTTGATATAGAAAACCTGCAGTAATACGATTGCACATTCGATCTGAACCAAGCGCTTTTTGTGACCGACAAACCGGACAGTAACCAACGTGCTCCGTCTGAAGTAACGTCTTAGCAACACTACGATGATCCGACGTGGAATGAACGTGATGGTCGTGAATAATAGGTTTGCGTTGATCGTTCAGAACCACTAGCTTCCACAGCTATTTATCGTCAGAAGAAACTCGTATTCGTTTACACAGAACACCTTGGATCACTAACCAACGAGAAAATCGACGAGGAAACGCGGACACTTTACACACTAACTGGTTATACCATTGATCGTTAGTAAGGTCGGTAATCTTCAAAACCGAAGACACACCAGTCGACAAAACAGAAAGTGAAGGAACCGAAAATACAGGTTTAGCAATTTAGAACTACAACTACCACCAGTAATAGAATTAGCAATAGACGCAGAAGAAGAAAATGAAGAAACATCAAGAATTATGCAACCGGATCGATCATGGTGTTCACTTGCGTTAACCGAAGATATCCCAAAAGAAGTAGTTTGAGAAGGCGTAGGTGGTTTATAGTCGTCTATTAAAGCCTAGAGCTGTCTTCCATACGTCATTAATTCTGCAAACGTAGAAATCGATATTAACGCAAACCCTGACTGATAAAAACGAGTAAGATTACGACGCACGATCTTAAGTTGTATTTGATCCGAAACCGGTTCTAACAGTTGTAAGAAGTACTGCATGATGGTAACGTACATCCCGATAGATTCGTTAGCTCCCATCGTACGATTACGAATTGTCTTCATTAAGCGATCGTCGACAAAACCTCAAAAACTGAGAAAAAAAGGTGATTCTGTAAAGCACCACGAGACAAACACAATTCACCAATCTGAAGAAGAATTTTTATAAGCAAAGAAGGATCTTCATCAGAAAACGTAAGGTTCCAGTCTTCTAAGTTCGTTTCTGACTAGAAACCTACTAACTTAAACAAAAAAGAATAAATCGATAACTAAAGTAAGTTAAGCCAACGTACTACTAAAAGACAGTAAAAAAAATCAATAAAAATAGAAAGAATTATAACTGCACACACGGAATGGGGTTCCACGTTGAGAGCCAAAATTTGTTACAAGAATTTTCTTGTAACTTAACTGCTAGCGACTACCTCAGTTTAATTTGGTGAGTGGATCGTAGGTTTCGATGTGCTAATTATAAACAAAATTTTAAAAAACGCCAAAATGATGAAATTTTAAGATGGGAGATGCCGTTTAAACCTACCCAAAACTAAAAGAGGACAAATGAGAAAACACTGGTTGTAACGAGTATATTTATTTTATCACAGAAAGAAAAGTTAGAAAAGAAAAATTTACATAGATGCTATCAAACGCTAGCATACCATAGACAATAATTGTTGAAGTCAGCACCCTTCGGTTGGGCATCACGTAGCACAACTAACTTTTACATTTCAAAAGAATAAATTTACAATTGTTCATGAAAATACAAAACTCGAGGATATACAGAACCAGGGCGCACCATTTAATTATATCTTACACACAAAGGAAAAGTTTAATAGTTGTTTGTGACAACAACCTGATATGTGCATACAGTCGTGTGTACAACCGACTAACAACGTAAATAAAAAAATGAAAGTAGAAAATATAATACTTACAATTTAGTTTTTCTTCGAAGAATGCAACTAGCTAGCAGTACCTTCCCAGAGTTTTATAAAATTTGGTAAAATATAACAAACGCGTAAATACGGTATTATCACAAGTAAATCTCATTTGGTTTATACGATTAATAAGCAAACCAAATGCGCTAAGTTTCCCCCAAACTAATGATGTTAATGAAACGAAACCGCTAATGACAAGAGGAAAAAATTAAAGCAAATCACAAAAATATAAAGCAATCCCCAGAAAAATTTTCACAATGCAGCGAAAATACACCCGTATTAATACTACGGATGAGTGCGAATAATTAGAAGTAAAAACTAAAACACTAGTAACTAATATTTACAAACTAACAATAATTGATTTATTTCTACTCTATTTATTTTTCACTATCACGCATACGATAACGTAAAAGTGAGTAAACTGCACTCGCGCTGATTACACAATGAATCCCATCGTTTGTTACAGGTTCTATTTATATTCAGGACGTTATCTTCTTATCGCTTCCAGGAGTTTCCTTCATTTTCTTTAACTTTTGAACACTTCTCGGAAACAGAACGTAACAATACGTTAGTCGTAATAGCAAGCGTACATATAAATAGCATAAAAGCAAATAAATAAATATAAGAACAAGGTACTTACTCAGCGTTCCTAATATGCGATTAGCTAATGACATATCCAACACAAACCCTCTAAAATTTCTGCAAATTAGGCTGATACTTACACACGCAAGTTGCTACAAATATATATAGATCTTTAGATACGGTCAAGAAAGTCAAAATTACCTGCTGTTGCTCAGTTTGTGACACAATGGTAATTTCCAAAAAAAGCAAATAAATGGATTGATTACAGAGAGGACTAAAACAGCTGATTTGTAATATATTGACCTAAAGTCCAGTAAAAACTATGAAGGTTTTAAACCACATTGTTTTCTACTTAAATTTTGTAATTAAAATTTCTAAATTTTTTTAGGCAACCAACGTTACATGCGCTCAAACAAAGCTAGAAACAAAAAAACTCGTATGATTCCGATATTGCTTTGTTTGTAGCAGAATTGATCAGCTCTGCTATTGTAATAGAAATTTAAAAAATTTGCAAAAACGCTTGCGACTCGATGGTAAAAAAAAATAAATAAATTAATTGTTTAAAGAGATGATTAGGAAATCTGGTTTGTAATCGATTGAGCTAAAGCCAAATAAACTTTAAAAATATCGCTCATTTAAAACAACCGTGACACAATTAAAAAATTGCATATGCAGAATCATTTTAAGTTACTTGTGCAGCTATTCTTCAGGTTACTTGAAACCCGTGTAGGGTCACCTGTAACCCCTATCGGGCGCGTCCCCAGATGGCGGATAGGGAAACGCCCTTGAAACGCTGATGTGCTTTTCTTGGGTAGGAGGGTTAAAATCCTCCCGCGGACCAACAGGCTTGCAACGGGCTCTAGGGTCTGATCACCCTCAGGGTGCTGAAAATTGCCCTAGCTAGATCTGTATCTTTCTTTAACTATGGAGCAGATCCCTTATCTGTTTTCTTTACTGTCAGGTCTTTCTTGACCAAATCTTCCTCTCTTCAGACCCCGACGCTATTAGGTTACCAAGGGCTAGGGGTCTATTCATTTACTCTTCCCATATACTCTAATTTCAATAAAAAATGTCACCCTTCCTTGTGACAAAAAAAAACCGAACTGCTCTTACGTTGACGACCTGAACTTGGCAGGAAACATAAAATGCAATTACACTACCAAAATGGATTTGAGGCACATTTATAAACCGTTTACGGTGCAGGGGAGGTATACCCCAGTACCGATCGGAGGTGAGGGTGGGCGTACGGGCCCCCTCCGACCGTCAACCAGAGTCCGTACAGCCGCCCAGGTAGGGAACAACGCTGGGCAGCAGGCGACAGATAGTGGAACGAAAGATAAGGCGAACGCAACTTACAAGTGGGAAGATGTAGCTGATCCGACGGTTCGAAGGAGCTCGCTACGGAGATCGCCGACGCATAGCGACTCTAGTACCGAATGGGGACGAGAGAGGTCGAAGTCACCTCTAGCGGCAATCATAGCAGAGGGACGTACAGAACCGCAGACGGGGGCGGAGCAGCAGGATATCCCACAGGCGCAAACGCCAGGATGGGACCCAGCGTACGACAGAGGGGCCACGGGAGCGCCATGGAACAGCGAACCCATAGTCGAGACCGCAAGCCGGGAAGAGGTGCCCACGGACATCGGCCAAGCTCAAAGCGAGCAGGAAAGCCAGACGGATGGGAAAGCCCTGGTAACAATGGCATCAAGCGACGACGAACACAAGAGCACCGAAGAGGGTAGCGTGCATGGGGACGAAAATAAAAAAAGAAAAGCGAAACGGAGTCCTCGATATGCCGCAAGAGCAAGCCCGGTGAACATAAGTAAGTGGTGCAAGAAACAAAGAGGGGGCAACCAGAGTTCCCCGCTAACCACCTCGTGCAAGGAGGAGGGGGACAAGAGCGGGCCAAGAGAACGTAGGATAGTGAATGAAAACAAACAAAGTAAAGAAAAGGAGAAAGAGCCGAGTGACTCAATAAAGCGTATGAAGGACCTGATAGCAAAGATGGTAGAGTTTAAAACTAATAACAAGAGCGTACACAAGCAGCTGAAAGAAGGTATTGATGTATTGCATAACATAATAAGAAAAGTGGGAAGGGAGAACGTACGCGATTGAGAAGTGAAAAGAGTAACAGAAGAAAAGCTAGAAAGGACAGAAAGAAGAATGAATGCCGCTCAAGCGGAAGAAAACACAGAAGACGTAAAAAAGGAAGACCTGCAAGAAGAACTAAGAACATTGAAAGAAAAGCATCAGGATATAGAGAAAGAATATAACACACTAAAGAAAGAAAAGAAGGAAACAGATTAGAAATTATGCACGAAATGCAAAAATAACGGAAGGTTCGACCTTCAGGAGTATTTAACAACTCACCAGGTAGAGAACTACGAGGAATTCGCAAAAATATGTTCAAGAGACTGGACGGAGGATAGCTACAAGAGAGCGACATTAGAAACAGGAGAGAACATAAATGGAGACAATATAATCTGACTGACTAGCGAAGAGCAGAAAAAATCTAGATGGCACAAGATATTACTAAGAAGATACCCTGAAATAGCGGAAAGTGCAAAGATGGAACAAGAAGGAGGATACTGGAAAGCAATTGAGCAAACGAGCACAGTTCGCACCGAAAGGGGAATGAAACGGAAGGAAAGGAAGATAACAACCGTATATATAAAAAAAGAACTGAAGAACAAAGACGAAATAATATTTAAAACACTACTAAAATTAGGAACCGAACTAGAAGGCCAAGAAAACAAGGATGCGTGTATAATCCCAACTGGAGACGAAACAAAGAAAATTAGGAAAATGGCGGAAATAGCGCTCTCGAGAGCGACCAGCATTAAAATAAAGGTAGCTAGAAACTACAGCAAGGAGGAAGTACTGGCCATAAAGAGGGGCCAAAGCACATACTCGGAAATCTTGAAAAAATTACAAGAAAAGATAATAGAGAAGGATGACCTAGACGCAATCAGGAACGTAAGGAAAACAGCAAGAGGGGATATCGCAATAAGAATAAAGGAAGGGAATACAAAAATAAAGGAGCAGGTAAAAGAGGTGCTAGAAGAAGGGCAGACAGTCAGATCCATAAGGTCAAAAGGGAGTAACACGGTACTCATTATGGGAATAGATGAGACGGCGACAGAATAAGAAATAACGGAAAGCACGATTAGAAACGGAAACGTCCGGTACGAGGAACTGCTCAAGCTGAGAGGCAGGAGGACCAATAAGGATGGCTACTAAACGGCCACAATAAGTATGGAGAAAGGAGATGCGACAAGTGTTATCGAAGAGCGATACATAAAAATAGGCATGAACAGGTGCAAAATAAGAGAGAAAATGGAAGTTAAAAGGTGCTACAGGTGCTGGGAATATGGACATAAAGCGAAAGAATGCGAAGGGGAAGACAGAAGCAAGAGGTGCACTAGATGCGCCCAAGAAGGGAACAAATGGAACGAGTGCAAGGACAACGATTCATACTGCCCAATATGTGTGAAGCAAGGACACTATGCAGGCAGCGGTACATGTGTAGCCTTCAGGGAGGCTTTGAAGGCGGCAAGACAAAACCGGTAAAATGGCTAAGATATTACAAATAAACGTAAATAGAAGTAGGACGGCAACAGATTTGGCGGAGGTCTACGCAGCCAGAAAAGGTTGCCATTTTATAGCTATCAGCAAACCGAACGTCAAAATTACGCCAAGACGAAGGTATTACTCCAACAATAGCAAGTTCGTAGCTATAGTAAATTCTAGTCAGGCTAATACTGTGATAAACTTTGTTAGTGGAAATTGTTTTGTTAGTGTAGTGAGCCCAAACTGTAGTTTGGAAGAGTTTGGAAAATGTCTCGATGAGCTGGGCGAGGCCCTAAGAAAGAACAATAAAAATAAAGAACGAATGGTGTGTGGAGACTTCAATGCTAAACACTCCTGCTGGGGGGAAACAAGGCAAATGCCAGGGGATACCTATTACTCGAGTTTGCCAATTCAGCGGATCTGAATATAATCAACAACGGATTAGCTCCCACATTAGTGAGAAAAAACAAAGTATCATATATAGATGTCACCATGGTATCTGGAGGACTGGCAAGCTTGAGACGGTCCTAGCAGGTGCAAGATGACGAGACATATAGCGACCATAGGTACGTCACGTTCAAAATAGAAGGAAGGAAAGAAAAAAAGGAAAACCCCTGGGTGAGAGGAAGCATTGCTCCAGCCAAGCTAGTGGAGTATTTCGACACACTCTGCTCTAATGTAGCAGGGGAACGCGATAAAATTCGGAAGTGCGGAGAAAACCTGCACCAGGCATATATAAAGACAACTCCCAAAGTTAAAGGGGACACACAGGGTAAACCGTCTTACTGGTGGAACGATAACATTCAAAACTTAATAAAAGATACCAGAAGCAGGAGAAGACAATATCAGAGAATCACCGGCAACCAAGAGCTAAGAGAGGAACTGAAAAGCAGGTACGTGATGGCAAAAAGAAACTAAAAACCACCATAATAAGAGAAAAAGAAAATAAGTGGAAAGAGCTGTGCGGCAAGCTATAATGCGATATCTTTGGAGACGCCTATAAAATTATACGAGCCCAGCTAAAATACACATACCCGAAGACTATAAGTAACGATAGAAGGAAAGAAGTAATCAGGGAACTCTTCATAGAGAGGGACCTGACAACATACAAACCTAGGGCGAACATGGCCGCGGGGGGGGGGGGCGAGAATGCCCATCCATCAACACGCAAGAGCTGTTCAACGCAGTTAACAAACTCAAAGCCGGTAAAGCATCTGGCCCAGATGGCATACTGCCAGAAGTTGTAAAGGCAGTGGGAAAGGCGCGCCCAGACTACCTCAGAGAACTGTTAAGCTCATGCTTACAAAGGAATGAGTTCCCGGCGGAGTGGAAAATAGCAAAGCTAATTTTAATAGAAAAACCCAGGAAAGAAACCCATGAACAAGCGAGCTACCGGTCGATCTGTCTGATAAGCGTAATAGGGAAGCTCTATGAAAATGTAATAAATGACAGGTTGCGGGAAGAAATAGAAGGCAAGGGAGGTTTCCATAAAAACCAGTATGGATTTAGGAAAGGAAGCAGTACGGTGCACGCGATGGAACGAATACTGGATCTAGCGAACAAACATAAGAAGGATGGTAGGGGGTGGTTCTCCCTGGTATTGCTGGATGTTCGAAATGCGTTCAACACAACCGCCTGGGATATAATCAACGAAAAAGCCATCAGGGAGGGTATTTCTGCATACATGAGGAACATCATTAAGGCCTATTTGTCCGAAAGGATGATAAAGATAGGCAAGAAGGACAGCATCGAGTAGCAGCAAGGGTACCTCAGGGCTCCGTACTGGGACCCACCTTGTGGAACCTCTTATATGACGATGTTATGGCCATAAACGTAGAAGAACACGTGGACATAATATGCTACGCGGATGACCTTGCAATTATGGCAGCCTCAACGGAAGCGTTGGGGATGAAATTAAAGACGGAAGACGCCGTCCACGCAGTAAACATATGGATGAAGGAAAATAAACTGGAGCTAGCACCGAAGAAAACCACCGCCATAATCTTCAATCTATCAAGAAAGGCTAACGATATCACCTTCGAAATGAACAGATATACCATAAGACCAAGCCCAGCGGTGAAGTACCTCGGGGTCACGTTCGATTATAGGCTCACGTTTGCGAGACATGTAGATAAGGTTACGGAGAAAGCCTGCAGAAAAATGAAAGCCCTAAACGTAATCTTACCAATCGTTAGGGGAACTGGGGTCAAGCAGAGATGGATATTGCAGAAAGCGATGCAATCGATCGTCTTGTATGCAGCGCCAGTCTGGCGCGAAGCCATGAAAATCAGCAGGACCAGAGAACTGATAATTAGATGCCAGAGAACGATAGCCGTAAGGGTGTGCAGCGTCTACAGAACGGCCTCGACCGCTGCTATCTTAGTAATAGGGGGACTGTGCCCGATGGACCTTATGATACAGAAGAGGGCGAAGAACCAGGAATAAGTAGAAAAAATCTGACGCAGGAAAGACAAGAGATCGTAACCAGAATAAGGGAGCGCACGGTTAATAGGAGGCAGGACGAGTGGAGCAGAAGCACTGTGGCAAGATGGACAGCCCGTTTGATACCCGACATCAATCCGTGGATCACGAGGAAACACGGAAGAACAAATTATAATATGACACAGGTTCTGACAGGGCACGGGTGTTTCGGCTCATACCTCAAGAGGATAGGAAAACAGCGCTCAAGCAAATGCTGGTTCTGCGAAGAAGAAGACGAACCAGAACATATAATGTTTAAGTGTGGAAGATGGGAATGACTTCGCATCAGAGCAGAAATCGAAGTGGGCGAGACGCTAACGCCAGAAAACATCATAAAAATTATGATAAAAAAGGAGAATAACTGGAAGATAATAGAGATGCTGATAAAAGAAAAGTATAAGAAAGGGAGAAAATGAATGAAAGGCAGGAAAGATCCGGTGCGGATGAAGTTATACCCTTTTTTAGGGTGGTCCCCTTCGTACTAGGATGAAATACAAGGAGAAGAGGTTTCGTGGGTGCAAGCCCCACACTATCCTTGCCGTTGTTGATACTGGCATTCCCTAATTCCCCGAAAAAAAAATTATCTGAACTTGTGTGTACTGCTGAATATTCGCTGCAGCAACTAATAGTGTGTCAATCTAATAGCGAAGGCTTCCACGGTCGGAATCTATACTAACGTTGGCAGCTTCGTTTGCAACTATGACACGGTCCAAACCCAGAAGACATTCTAATATTAGAATAGTGTGTCAGTTTCTATAACTTCTGAGAAACAATTATCGATGGTGCAGACGTCACTGGTACCAGTATCCAGCAGCCCAGAGAGATCTGATTCATTTGGGTAGGTTGGTCAATCGAATCGAGTGAATTGATAGATAATTCCACCTCATCTATAATGATGTAGCTAGTGCCACCTATGAGAAAAAGTTTATGAAGACCGATCTAAAATAAAGTGTGTCGAAGAACTTACGATCTAAATTTTCGCCTTCACAGATTCCTGATTTTGCGTTGTCTAGGATACGTAAGGCACGGCTCGAATATATCTCCAAAAAAAAGTGAAACCAATACAAAATGGCGATATTAAGTTACACTGCAACACACTAATTACAGCGTCGATTGGAATTTGATAACTCAAAAGGGAGTAACTTTAATTTTTTAAAGTCAACCATGACATAATCAGACATATCATGTTCAACGTGTATAGTCGTATCGAAGATTAATGACACAACTTTGAATGATACACTATTCTAGAAAACTGAATACATAAAATAGGCAAGCGTTTAGAGAAATAGTGACACTACAAGAAATGTGACTCTGTTTCATGAATGCTTCACATAGTATATAACATGAACTATATAAGAAACAGTGTCACATTTCAAAATGTGTCGTAATGGACTGGAAAAATGCACTTACCTAATAGGCTTTTTTTGAGATGTGACAATGTTGCACAATTGTGGTTGTGTCACTGTTTCACAACAGGTCTCACAGTTTTTACGTGTCAGGCAATAACGACACTTGCGTGCTCTTTTGGTTGGTAGTCGAAGTTCACTTCTGTCGTTATTTCTGTAGATTCTGTACCGATTTTGGCGATGTCTTGTCACATAAAACACAAAATGAAGAATTTTGAGTTGTGACGGTGTTGTTTTAAATGAGCGCTTTAGAAGTTTTGTACCACATGGTTTTTCATTTCAAACATTTTTTTAGGCAACCAACAATACTTATAAGCGATTAAAGGCAGCTAAAATTACTAGAAGCATGATTTCGGTCTGCGATTGTTATAGAAATGGACAAATTTTGAAAGAACTCAAAAAACGTTTTTGACTCAATAGTAACTTTAAAAAAAAATTATTAAATGGATTGATTACAGAGAGGATTCGAAGAACTGAATTGTAATCGATTAATCTAAAATCTAATAAAATGTTTAAAAAATATGAATTTTAAACCAGTTTTTCATTTCTGGAACTGCTTAAATTTAATACTTTGCGATAATACAAAGCTAGAAGTAAAAAAAAACCGTACAAATCCGGTGCTGCTTGCGATTGTGACACAAGTGAGAAATTTTGCAAAAACTTAAAGAACGCTTATTGTGACTCACTGGTAACTTAAAAAAAAACAACAATTGTACTGATTACAGAGGATTAGAAAAACTGATTTGTAATGTATCGACTTCAAGTTTGATAAAAACTAAACACCTGAGTGCACTGTCGGAATCTCCAATTAATTTCTTCTGCAAAACCAAATTCAATTGTTTAAAATCTGTTTAATAATAAAATGGGACAACGCGTATATGTTTAATTATTTACAAATTTTGTGAAGCATTGTTAAATAAGAGTTCCGGTTAATTTGACACTACGCTCAATAACAAAAATAAAAATGCAAAAACACAAAAATACGTAATAGTAACATTAACTATAATACGAAATATTGTGAAAAACAAATTTGTAAAAAATCTTTTTAGACCAGAAACGGCGGTGGAAATATCTTTTTCGTTTCCAGAGCTTGTGCCGGTGCTAACGGCGTCGACGGCGGACGTGTTCGAGTCGACGACATCGCCGTAGTTACGTACTAAAACACAGTTCTCGATTTCCCCGTCTTCCTTGTTGCAGTCATCCTTCGCAAAATCAACGTTGTCGTTCTTCTCTTCCTTTTCGTCTGTGATATCTATCAATGCCGGCGATGTCGTCGGGTAAGATGAAATAAAAGAGACCATCGGCGCTGGCGGCTCTACTTCCAAGCATCCCAGCTTTTGATGAAATAGTTGAAAATCCACTTTGTCAATTTCTTCTTCGGTGAACGCCAAGAGCTGGTGATCGTGGAATTCAAATCGTTGTACTATGCGAAGTATAAGGTCTCGATGAGTACGGAGTAGAAAAAGACAACATACGATCTCATTAAAAAAATGCGGCCACGCACCGTAAACACCAAAACGAGCACAACGTAGGACAACGCGTACTCGCAAAGACGTGGTTAACATCTCCGACGACTTGAACTTTTCAGCTAACGCCAAACCGTACAGGTACAACTTTAGGACACGATGCGTTACAGGCAGAGTTTCAGAAGTGGTTGAATACGACGTGAAACAGTGATTTAAAAAATCATCGGGCGTTTTACATTCACTGCAGGTTATATCCGTCATCGTCGCGTTCGCGTTTTATAAGATGGAACGAGGAAAAATAACTTACATGTAAGATTACGTAGTTGCTGATCAAATTAAAAATAGTGATAAGTAAGAAATATAAAGTTTTAAATAACAGTACCAAGACCATATTCGTCACGTACAAAAAGATAATTTATAAAATCCTGAGAATATTTCACTCAACATCATAACAAAAATAGAAACTTGCTTTTAAAAGCGATTTCATTATAAAGGATTAGATTAAAGCCTTGATAAATCGACTGATAAACGCATGTTTTTTTTCTATGCGGTCAAGAAGCGTAATGTAGTTTTTAAAATAACGTAATAACAGTATTGTCTCATTTTTTTAATTATAAACAAGCAATGGAATGAGGTTTTTGTGTACGCTAATGGAAACAATGTGGAAATGCATACTGCGTTCATTTTTATTGCTTTTATAATTCAATATCGTAAATCTACAGCTACAAAGTTGTAATTTAGAAATAACACTGTTGCAACATTTCTCAAAACCGTTTTTTATAGTACAAACGATGTAGATGTTTGCGCAAAAACGAAAAAAAACGCATTAAATAAGCTCAAATCATTTTAGAAAAAAATGGTATCAGAGAGGATTTGATAATTTGTCATGTATAATTAATGAAGCATTTCAATGACATGTATTATCGAAGGCTTCCACGGCCGGAGTATACTAAGATAAAAACGTCTTCCTGGTTTTGGTCCAAATTCGGAATACGTTCTTATCTTAGCATTTCAATGACAATTTAAGCTTAAGTGAACTAAAGAAAAAAAATAAATTATTGAAATTCGTAGTACTGAAACTTGTTCTTGTAAACTTCGAGAGCGTTCATGAACTTTTCATCCACGTCGAAAACGTTCACGAAAGGATATAGAAAATTCTCAAAAGATAGCGGAAATGTATAAAAGCGGTACAAACAAATCATAGGTCAGTTATTCGAAGTCGGAAGTGTTAAGAAGACGTTCAAATAAACTAGTTCTAAAATTCGTTACATTGGTGTCGTCAGTGTGAAATTCGCGATTTTAGTGTAAATATCATTAAGTAATTTAATATCGCTCCCCTAATAAAAACACTGATTATATAGATAATAGACTGTTTAGTTCGCGATTTGCATGTTTCTTTATAGCGTGTAACTATAGCTGTTCCAGTTCGTTAAAGTAGTGTATTTAAACTTTTTATTCGTGTTGTGGATAACTTATGCCGGTAACTCGTTATCAAACTAAAATGGATGCGAAAATATTTGAGATTCTCGAATCAATAAATAAATAAATGGGGGAAAATTACCAAAAAATTGAAGGAAAACTGTCCGAACATTCTCAGAAAATGGAAGAAAATTCTAGAAAAATACAAGAAAAATGGTTGGAAAATTCTAGAAGTTTAAAAAAAGAAATACGAACGGGCATAGAAAACCAAATTAAAATGGTTCACGAAGAAACCCAAACAGATGTGTTAAATTTAAAAGAAGAAATTTGCAAATCTGTGAATGACAAAATAGAAGAAGTAAATTAAAAGAAAATTCAAGAACCATAAAAGACAAACTAAAAAATTGAGAGAAAGAATATAACTCCTTGAAGAAAGAATAAACCAAATGAATTCTCAAGGCGAGAGAAGTGTCACAAGCGAAGAGCATCAAAAAGAAACCACTCACAAATTTAAAGTTGTACCTCTACAATTTTAAGGTAAAGTTCTACGGTCAACTTACTACAAGCAGTTTGAAGCCGCTGCAAGAAAATTACGAACTCTTAATTTCACGTTTAGAAATGAGATATGAAGATGCTCATCTTCAACAAGTGTACCAAGCTCAAATTAAAAGTCGGGTTCAGAAAACTGCTTCAAGAGTTGAAGGCTGACATCGCCAGATTAACACGGCTTGCGTATCCTACAACGCCAGATACTTTCTTGGACCAGTTAGCTATTCAAACCTTTGTAGACGGCCTCCGAAACATCGACACTCAGCAGACTCTCCGACCGAAAACCTTGGAAGATGCTTTAGTGCATACCTTGGGGTTTAAAGCAGCAAAACAAGCATCGTACTGAGACCGTTATAAACTTTGCTGTGCTGCAGAAGTACCCGCTCAAACACTAGAAAGCATCGAGGAGATAGCGCGACGAATACTTCGGGAAAGAGGAGTGACGACTTTAAACTGCAGTGAAATAGGTCATGTACGACGATATAATACTAAACCCAAAAAGATGACAAGAAGAGCGCTCGAAAACTTAGAACGAGTTGACCAAAATAGACAAGATCAATGGAAGAAGTATTCAGTTACTGGTTGACACGGGAGCGACAAAAACCATCATTCGTTCGGACATGTTACTTACTCACACATCCTGGGAATAGACGTTATAAAGAAATATGGGTTCTATTTGGATATGAAGAACGCTGACCTAATAATCGAGAATGAAGAAATTCCTTTTCATTCGTCAGAGAAGGTCTGGCAAGTCTGTTACGTGCATAAATTTAAATAATGCACTACCCTGTATATTGGTTTAATTAAAAATTACTTTTCTATTTTTCGACGCCATCTATCAGGCTCTTCGTATGGAGAAGACGATGGACTGTCATTTTTGACTTTAACATCGTTCACGATATAACATATGTCTGCGTGAATTAAAAATCGTTTTCATAAAACATCTACGTGTTGTGACACGATGGGTAATAAAAGTATTCTTAATTAACTAATTTAATCCACGCAGGGTAAGTAGCTTTTATTCTTTTTTTGGATTAAAGGTAATTTTTGTCTTTTCGTTAGCGCCATGTGCTCCCTCCTAAGTATAGATATTCTTGTCTTAGTTTAAAATCTACAAGGGAAAATTATAATCGGAAGCTGTAGGCTTAAGAACGCGACGATACAAGGGCAGAATTTCTATGCGGAGACAATTAATACCATTAATTAATATCTTGTTCGGAAGAGCCTAAGTACCGGACACGATTGAATTTCTCTTCGGAAGCAATAAATTAATACCATCGTAGACGAAAAGACATTGTAACAGCATACGATAAGTTTCGGTTCTATTACTTTCTTTTAAATGTTTCTTTTACCTATTGTAGTTTGTGAGTCGCCAGTTAGACACGATTATTTTCAGAAAGTTTTATTACAGGAAGCCAGTAGGAAAACGTTTTCTGAAGGTACGCCTGAATCTTGGTAAGTCAATTTTTGATTTTAATTATTCGCTGTCGCTACGGTGCTACTCATAATCATATTTACTAATCGCGTAGAAACGTCCGACTTGATTTGCGAAGAAAAACTTATTAAAAAAACGGAAAACGTATCCGAAAGCACTTGTACAGTGCAAATAGAAAAAACAATAAAAAATAATACTTCTAATACTCGCTGGACAAGCAGTTTTCTTATCTATTGAACCAAGGTTCTCGACGTTACTCTCGTTATTGGTCAGAATATTTTCAACCCACGAGGGAACACCTAGATAAAATACGTATTTACTAATTGATGCTACATCTGTTATTGTACTAACAGTTTTCTCGTTGAGGAATTTCAAAAAGGCCACTTGCAACTATACGATTAAGATCTTTATTCTCGAAATTTCTTTTATAATTGTATAATTCTTAGAAACGCATCTTACAGTATAGAATCAACTCAAATTAGTTCTTACATTTAATGTAGTTACCACGCCATCTTTCCACGATTTATTCATTTTTTTAAACGACATGTAGAGTATAGCATTAAAATTATCTGCAAAATTAATTATATTCTTAATGCTGACCTAAAAAAACAGAAACAAATGAAAAACCACTTTGTCTTTATCTCATAGATTTCATACCTAAGAAACTGAGCGCTCACTCATCCAAAATACGATGTACTTCTTCTCCGAAGTATTTTCAGGAAACTTTTCAATAATAATTCCCGGCCACCACTGATCTCCGTATTTTGCCCATACTAAACTGCCGCATTCGAAATTGTTGCTGTAGATCAAGGTACGCATCGTGCGTTGTTTTTTTAATGGCACGACATTTTCGTCTATAGCAGAAAAATATATGTATATAAAATATTACAGAACAATACAGCAATGAAAGTTCACCAAACAAATATTTTGAAAAAAGAAAACTTACAGTTATTAGTGTTATTGGGGTCCGGACATTTTACTAAACTTTTTGCCTCTAAGCTTCTCAAATCGTAATTGATGCATTCTGGGTCATTTTTACATAACTTCTAAAACAGAGTGCAATTGAGGATTTACAAAAAATATGTCAATTCTACCCTAAGTGCTTCGACTACACCAATTGTCCAGCGCTCATCCATTTGTGGCTGCAAAATCTTTGTAGATTCGTTTACGAAATTTTTACCTACAGCAGATTCTATAAAAATAATTATTTCCTATATCAAAAAACGCTATTTGATAAAAAATTGAAAGTGGGCCCACTCTGTAATATATTATAATAATTTTATGTAGCGCTTTTGCCATAATCGATTCTTCTTCCTTACAATTTACGGTGTTTATCAATTTTGTTAAAAAAATTGACACTAATTCTGTTAGGTTATTACAAACTTTGAAACTACGAGCTTAAGACGACAATAATTATTTAAATAATAAAAAAAGGTAAGATCGGCATAGATAAGTAAAACACGAATATATTTATGTACCTGATTTAATCAGTCCAATTCAAATTTGATGTGCGATTACTTATTAAATATTTTCCAATACAAAACTATAATAAGAAAGTAAGGAAGAACCACAGGGGGAGATGAGTGAGCTGAGAGTATTGTTTTGGAACGTAGCGGGAATAAAAAACAAGGAACAGGATTTTTGGAAGTACATCAAGAAACAGGATGTAGTGGGATTACATGAGACAATAATGGAAGAAAAAAAATGGGAGTGATGGGAAAAAGAGTTGCCGGAGGAATTTGAGTGGGTGGTGCAACATGCAGAAAGAAAGAAGAATAAAGGGAGAGCAAAAAAGGGTATAATAACGGGAGTAAGAAAAAATTGAGGAGTCAGGGAAAGAAAGAGAAAGTGCAACAAAGAAGAAGAGTTGTAGAAAGGAACATACAGTGGAAAAAAAACAAAAATAAAAGTAGTGACGGTTTATAGCAGTAGAATGAAAGAGACAAGGAAAAACATCGAAGAAATGATAGAAGAGAGAGGGGATTGATTGATAATGGTAGAAGGGAACTTCAACGCAAGAATAGGGGAAGAGGGGGAATACAAAAAAGAAAAGGGACGAGAAAAAGACAAACAAAGAACAAAGTAATAAATTGTTACGTACGAAATTTTCATTACGGACGACTCTGTATATTGAATTGAAATTAGATTCCGGTTTTGACGCCCTCTACCGATTCTTGCTCGCGGCTGTCATTTGTACGACAAACTTGCGAAGCTGTCGATTGTCTAAAATGGTCGGTGCGTCTTAAGTAATTTCTTCCAATACCATCCGGAATAATGGAAATCAAATTGTAATTACATTAAGTGCATAAAATATTTGAGTCGTCACAGGGTAAGATAATTGCTGTCGTTTTGTTAAAATTAGTTTGCAATTCTTTCTTCCTTGAACAGCCATTTTTTATCCGCTTCGAGCACATGTACGTTTTCAATAAAGGAATGGTGAATAGTAATTCTTACTAAGAAATAACGTTACCGCATACATACGCTGTTGGAAGGCGTTTTCTACGTCACGAAAACGAGGTCTCGATAAGCCTTACCGTGGAAGATGTTACTACCTGTGTATTAGTCGATTGTGTTATCAGCCACCTGTTCTAAATTACTACTTACCTTATTCGATGCACTGGGGTCCTATATAATGTTAAATACAGACGTCGATTGTGTTATCAGCCACCTGTTCTGATTTGCTACGTACAGTATTCGATGCACCGGGTTTTTATACAATATTTAATGAATTATTAATACTAATTGTTTTAGCTTAATATTCTTTGTGAGTTGGTGTGTGACACAATTTGCGTTTAAATAATTATTACAGGTCACTGGAGGGAGAAAACGTTTTCTTCACGATAGTGGAAACTGGACTTCGGGTGAGTTGATTTAATTGATTTTTTTTGTGTATATCGTTGTCACGAAAATTACTCACAGAATTTTGATCCATATTAACGATCGTAGATATATGTATTGCTTATCTACCAATAAGGTAACTGTAATAATTCATTTTACTGTATCGCATACTGTGTGTGGGTGAAGAATATTTACTTCGACTTACTTTAAAGGTGTATTGTGTGTTGCCGATACTTCTATAAAATCCTGTAAACCGTTTGTGTTTCGAAATCAAAGTTTGCTACACTTGTTAATGCTTAGTGTTAGTTCTAGTATTTATGAATTGAGAATTTAATGTATAGCGGTTAATCTGCTACTCTACTAAGTTAAAGCTGTGATATTTCTTAATTATATTTAAAAATCTTCCAAGTACGGATGAATGTAGAAAGTTCATATATTCTTGTTATTGCTTGCCATTCACATCTTAAAGTGATTAAAATCATTAAGCTCTCTTGTTAATTTTCTCTCTCCTGTGGTTATTGTTATCGACTAACTAATTTGGGCTACTCGAACAGCCGAGTATAAGGAGTACGAACCTTTAATTGGGTTACAAGTTTGGACCGTCTGTCGTGAGCGAGACAGAAGTGTTACTTTGGATCAGCTCTGGCGCCCTTAAGCATACTTCCTGTGAACCTCCCCTACTTCCGACTATATGAGTTGGCCGTGCAAGGTTTGTAAAACCGAAAAGCGTGTAACAAAATAAAGAGGGAGAAGAACTGTTGGAAATGTGCAACGAAAAAAGGTGGAAAATAATGAATGGAAACAGAAAAGAAGAAAGAATGGGAAAATATACGTACATAGAAAGAAGGGGAGAATCAATAATAGATTTTGTAATGACAAAGAAGAGGCTGGAGAAATGGTGAAGACATTTAAAGTGAGAGAAAGGGTAGAGTCAGATCACCAATCACTGGAATTGACAATGGATGGAAGAGAAAGAGAAGAGAGAAAAGAAGATGAGGAGTACATAATGAAAAAAAGTGGACAGAAGAAGGTATAAAAAGATATAAAGAGAGAATAGGGAAACAGTATGGTTAGGGAAGGGATTACAAGAGAGTGTAGAGGAAATGAAAGAGATGATGGAGAAAGCAACAGAGAAAGTCAGATTTAGAAAGTGGAAGGGGGAGAAAACAGGAAGGAAGAAATGGTGGGATACAGAATGCAAGGAAGCAAAGAAAAATGCAAAGAGAGCATTAAGACAGTGGAAAAAAGAGAGGAAAGAAAAAGAATACAAAGAAGCAGTAAAAATATACAAGAAAACATACGAGAGAAAGAAGAAAAAAACAAAAAGAAACAAGAGGAGCAGATCAAAGGAATAAAAACGGAAAAAGATGTATGGAAGTACCTAAAGAAAGAAAGAAAAAAAACATAACGACAAAGGGAATACAAATTAAAAAATGGGAGATATATTTTAGGAACCTGCTGGGAGGGGAAGAACAAAATCAGAAAAAAGAAAAAAGAAAACACGCAGTAGTAAGACGGGAAGAAGAAGATAAAGATAAAATAAATGAAGACGAAGTAATAGAGGCAATAAAAAAGATAAAAAAAGGAAAGGCGGCAGGAGAAGATGGGATACAAGGCGAAGATTAGGTATACGGGGAAGAAAATGTGGCAAAAAGAACGGAAATACTAAACAAAATATGGAAAGGGGAAGGATTCCCGGAGAGAAGGAATAATATGCCTAATCCATAAAAAAGGAGAAAGAAATAAAGTCAAGAATTACAGAGGGGTAACATTATTAAGCACGGCATACAAATTATATGCGACAGTACTACAAGGAAGTCTACAGAAGAAAATAGAAGAAAGGAGTTTGGTACCAGACAGACAAGCGGGATTCAGAAAAGGAAGAAGAGTGATAGACAACATATATATACTCAAGCACTTGGCGAATAGAGAGCTAGAAAAAAAAGGGAAATGGTGGCACTATTCGTAGATCTAAAAGCCGCTTTTGACAAAGTGAACAGGAATAAACTGTGGGAATACATGAAGAGAAAAAAAATCACTTAAACATTAATAGAAAGGATAGAGGAAATCTACGAAGAAACGAGAAGCAGGATCAAAGTGAATGGGGAAGAGAGCAAGAAATTCATTACAAAGAGAGGGTTGAGACAGGGATGCCCACTGAGCCCAAGCCTGTTTGCAGTATATACGGGGGATCTGGAGGAGACAATGAGAGGACAACAGACAGGAAGAATAGTGGTAGGGAAAGCGAAGGTATGATCGTTGGCGTATGCCGATGACATAGTGTTGGTGGCTAAAGAGGAAAATGAAATGATGATGAAAACGATGGAAAAATACATTTAAAAAAATGGAAGTACACACGGAGGGAGGTAGAAAGGCTACAGGAAAAATACTGGAGATGGATTTTGGTACTGGACAGAGATACACCGGGGTATATTGTGAGAGAAGACGTACAGGTAGCAAAAATAAGAGTAGAGACAGGAAAAAGGGCTATAAAATACGAAGAAGAACTGAAGGAAAGAACAAAATGCAAAATACTGCAAGAATGTTGGAAAGAGATAAAGGGAGAAAAAGTGAAGTACGGGCAGAAGGACAGAGAAGAGTATTACAAAAGAAACGGGTACACGAGAAAAGAAGTGGAGAGATTAAGAGAAGAGGGAGTAAGGGTAAGGGAAGAAATAATAAGGAGAGATAGAGACATCGAAAAACAAGAAAGAAGGACAATGATAAAAGAGGGCAGATATAATAAGAATTATAAGAATATCAAGGGTGAAGGGGTGCCAGAATATTTAAAGGATGTAGAGAATAAAAACAACAAAAACAAAAAAATTATAGCATGGTTCAGATGTGGGAACGAGGATTTAGGTAACAAATACTGGAAAGCAGAAGAAGAAAAGATGTGCAGGATATGTGGAGAAAAGACAGAGGACCTCAACCACATGAAAGATAAATGCAGTGAATTAAGAGAAGAGGTTATAAAAATAGAGCAAAAATAGTAATTGTAAATAGGAGAAGCACGAAACAATTTGTAAGCGTAAGCAACAAATAAAGTTAAACTTATGTTTATGTTAGCAACACGTATACTTACACGACGGTGTATTTATTTCTTTACAGACATGCTCGTTAAACACTTTATTTAGACCGTGTTGACATTTCCGACTAGAATTGGTTCTGACTGGATCCAGACAGTTTTTATATTTCACTGTATCTGCTTCGAGAACATTCCGGTGATTACCTCGAATTATCCTAAATGATTTCAAAGCTTCTATGCGTTTGCGTAGATTTCAGTTTTTTTTATATTTGCAAACAAACAAAAATCGTTTGTAATGTAAAAAATACTTGACTATCAATTTCGAAAATTCCTAAGCAACCATGTTTCGGTAGTAGATTTCAGTTTTTTTGTTTTTTTTATTCTTTGTTATTACTACAAACAAAGTTTATTACCGACATTTACATTGTTTTGCGTCCAGCAGTTATATTTAAATATTTTTCAAACGGTAAACTACGTAATCGTTACGTACTTTTTACGTTTTTTTTACGTAACAAATTGCATGCAATGCATTGACTTATGTGTAATAACATACATATGAGTACGTACAATATACCCTGTATTTGTCTTTTTCCTTACATTGCTCATAAGTACTAAAAGCTACATTGAAACAAACAAAAGTGTAAAACACATCGTAAAAAGTACGTATTTAATACGTAAAAAAATCAACGTAATTTTTACGTATGTTTTATACTTAAGTTAACTTTTGTAGATGTCACTGCGATTGAGTTTGCTTTTTGTAATTTTTGACATATCAACAAAACAAAGTATGTTTTTTTAGGTGATTAAGGTAACAGCAAAAAAGTGATAAAATACATTAAATATTTATTTGCTTTAAAATCTTTACATGATTATTTAAAAAAATAGTATATGTATACCTGAAGAAGTTAAAAATTAATATTTATAGTTGCCTTGTGGTGCAAAATTATGACTGGAATGGTACTGGCCGTGATGACCGCCTTGATGTGACAGCGATCGAAGAATTGCATCTGGAATTGGTGGTGGCGTTGGAAGATGAGCACCGACTGGATGAAAACCATTTTCGTCGGCGGTGTACGTTATTGAGTACTGAACTCCGTCGGGTCCCGTATACGAATACCCACCTTGAGCAGTTACCGCTGGTCCTTCGGGTCCAGGCGCCGTAGGTCTTCCTTCTTCATGCGCCGATATACCGTTACCAGTTTCGTAATGGTACCTATAACTCCCATCGCCGTTATTTATATTTTCGTAGCGAGTTATTGGTATGTGTGGTCCACCGCCGCCACCAAAATGAGCATTCCCCGACGGATAGAACCCGCCTTGAAGATGAGCACCTAGTGCGGCACCGAACACTGCTGCAAAGATTACCTAAAACAACTACGATTAAAATAACACCCAAAGAAAAAAAATCGTTATACAATAAACATTTTGAAGATACTCGAATAATGCATACACTTCAAACTCAACATTTCGCTTATATACGAATCGAAACAACCCCACTATGACATAATCCACAATGAGTTGTTAAAAAAACCGTTTTGCAAGGTTACAGCATCTTTACTAAGAAAAAGAATCAGCGGGCGAGTCAAGAGAAAGGTGGATGAACGTTCGCGGTTTTAAAGGATAGTTCGCGATTCCAAAATGCGGGCCAAAATGTTAGAAAAAAAAACATTACAATAAATTGTTCATTTTTGAAGGTCGAAGATGTTACCGGGATGATGCAATGTACCAAAAAAAGAATTTCCCAATTAAACTTTACCTACCTTAAAATATTTACTAGTTTATCGTCACGATTTTGTTCTAATTTCATCGCTTATGAAAAATAGAATGCAGAAGTTAGCGCTTAATTACAAAGAGTTTTTAAGTATTTAAGTTACTTAGTAACATCTCTGTGATTCAGTATCAAATTTTCTAAACTTTTCCGTAAGATTTTGTTTAATAAATTTCATGAATTTCGTAAAGCTTACAACGATTTATTAAATATTAACCAAAATGGCAGTTTGGTCCTTATATGAGCAGAAGTTAAACCTCAGAAGAACTAATTCGAGCAGCAAACGTTAATTTTAAAAGCTTTTTACTCTCAAGAAACAAAATATTAAACTAATTTTGACTTCCATTTGTGTTTCTCAATATTTAAAATCATACATTAGAGCTGCAGTAAATAATAATTATTTTAATGCTGTCAATTTCAACACAACAAATTGGTTCCAATTTTTATTGACGGCTAGGGAATGGCACGATTGCATTTGTATTCATAGGGACAACACCTTTTAATTTAAAATTCCATATCAAGGTTCAAAGATTAAATTATTGTTAGAAAGTGCAATCATTTCTACTGATTCACCGTTACCCATCCCTATCGTGAATACTCCAATTTAAATTCTCTAACATTTAATAAACATTAATATTTCATAAATGTCAGCACAATTCTAGTGTAAAATATTTAAATAAATCCGTTGTTAACCAAGC
The DNA here is from genome assembly GCA_035610365.1 of Aquatica leii. NCBI lineage: Eukaryota > Metazoa > Arthropoda > Insecta > Coleoptera > Lampyridae > Aquatica > Aquatica leii. The sequence goes on from CM069438.1 coordinate 17,706,063, forward strand.
GTAACTTCGAGATTGCGTAAAAAGTCGATTGTGTTCTGATTTAGCGTTGAAGTCTCCGATTTTAATTATTACTCTAAAATCGTTTATGATTGTTTTAATTAAATAAATTTTAGTGGAAGTTGGTTTCTAATATGATCATTATTGAAATTTAAATTCTTGCACGAATTCTAAGATATTTTATTTGATATGTAGTCTTTTCAAGTTTTTACATAAAAGTATGTAATATTCTTCTTGTTCTGGAGTTTTTGTAATTCTACGATCTTAGGTTGTTTTTGTATTTTTTGTCCATAGCTCATATCCGGAAAATACTATATCAGTAAAGAGCGGACAGTCAGGCAAATGCCTGGAGCCTGCCTATTTTGCCTTTTTGTGTAACTTTTTGTCTTTTTTTGCCTTTTTAAAGAGTATTATTTTATATTGCCATCTTACATATAAATTTTGAAAAGTTTGTGTAAACAGTGTTTTAATAGGTAGATGACAATAACGCATTACAGAATTTTACTTAAATAACGTACAATAATATAATTAACATTTTTTACTCAAAAGGTCTTACCATGAACCTATAAATAACAACAGGGATTTTCATGTTTTGTTAAACAATGGTTTCCAGAAAATATTAAATACAAAAGCCGCTTATAGAGAAGAACTATTGTAAGAATTTATACTAGACTTATGTACAATGATAGGCTTAACAGAACAATATTTACAAAACCGGAAGGATTTCGGAATGAATCATATTTTATAGGTCTATTCAGTGCCTAAGTAAAGCAAACAAATATAGATAATTTTAATTCTGTTCGGTAGGATTCCTTTAATGACCGAAACACACTAACATCCTGTTATGTCGAAAGAACTTTTTCCTTCTGTAAAAATATTTTAAATGATAAAAGACAAAATATTGAAAAATATTTGATTTGTGCTTGGGTAAATAATAGCACTTAATAAACATTGTAAAACAAAAAAATAAACATATTTGTGCTTTTTTTATTGCCTTTTTGGCAGATTTAATATGCTTTTTATGTCACCTTTTTTGGTATTTTTTCTTGCCTTACTATCCGCTCTTTAATCATCAGTAATTTAATATTTTTCTGTTGGCGTTATTTGAACGTTTGGCGTGACGTAAGGCGTTAAACCTTTTTTCTAAACATTTTAGTGTGTATATTGGATCGTGCTGCTAGTTTTCGTTTATCCTTATATTATTTTTTTGCGATTTTTGTTATCTTTGGTTTATTGTTCAGTGTATGTGTAGATAATTTTATGATCTACATTTTGTGTCTGAAGTGATTTTGCGATAAAACTTACCGTTTTGCAGAAAATCGCGAAAAACCCATTTTTTTGACCTTTGACCTCGAGTCAAATTTTTTCCTCGTACCGGAACGATGGGGAGTTTTGAAGTGTTGTTTTTAATTATGTTTTAAACAATTTTACTCACTTTCAGCTTGATGGGAATTTATGCACCTTCACTCTTATTTTTTGGTCTAATTTGACCGGACTAGTAGCATACGATATCTCGTGCTAACCAGACCCACAAACGTAATTTATAACAAATAAGATAATAATAACAAAAAGAAATTATTGTCAGCGTTGTGACGACCTAGTTTCCTAATTATTTCGCATTTGTTTTTGATTTAATTAAGTAAGCATATGCATAAATGCACATTCCATTTGAATTTTGCTAACACATTTATTCCAATTATATCGCACTACATAGGAACTAAGTTTGCTGACATATTGTAATTTGAGTATAAACAGTTTAACGCGAATAAACTTATGTTGTCAAAATGGCACATGACTCTAATATGGTGACCTCGAAATGATTAAGAACACGACGTGATTAAGAACCCTAAGTAATCACTGCCGTAGCAGCAAAGCTCATGTTGCCAAATTAGCACGTCACCCGACGTAGATCTGCAGACGAATCTACGCATCGTAAGTTCACTGTAAGTTTCGGCGCTCGTAAGTTAAACGATACAGAACCAGTCCCACTGTAACAATCCAAAATCCAACTGCCCGTTTTGAGCATGTCCACTTAGACACCCTGAGACCGCTTCCTATTTCCGCAAGCAAACGCTGCTGCCTTACACGCATCAACAGGTTTTGCCGATAGCCATCGAGGCTGATACCATCGTTGGCACTTTTCACAACGACTGGATCTCACGATTTGGAACACTTTTGCCCTTAACAACAGACCAAGATACACAATTTGATTCTTTGTTATTCAATTAAGATCAACTCTTACAAAAGAATGTCGCAGTAACATTTAGATATTTCTGACGCTCTTAGGGGCGTACAAACTGCCTTGAAGACGGTGACTGACAAGTTGTCATCACCAGCCATCCAACAAGTCACAACTGGTCCTGTTGCTGACGCTCAAATCGCTCGGTATAGCAGAGTAACAGACAGACTGAAGGTACCTTCTGGCAAATTCGTCACGCCTGTCCCAAGATCCACAATTGTGATAGTTTCCATTCCCAAGCCCGAGTCTAACATGAAGACATCTGACGAGACCAAAACAATGGTCATGACAGTCCTTAATCCTACCGCGCTCGGTCTAAGTTTTGACCGAGTGACGAAAATGGGACGACCTTACCAACATCCCAGCGGATATCCTCGACAAAGCCGGCCTTGTCATCAGACCGCAAGGCAAAATCCTTCCTAGGATCTCTATCACGGACTTTCCTACCAACATCTCCCCCGAGCAGGTAAAGGAGGCGATCCTTAAGCAAAACTTCGATGCCGCCACTAATGAAATAACGCAACAGGCCAAAGAACACCTGAGGTTGCTATTCAAATTCGGGTCCAGAGATAGATCCAATTGCAATTGGATCATTGAACTAACTCCGGAGGTAACAAAATACCTCATGGCCAGTCGTCGTGTTTACGTTGCATGGAACTCATGCAGGGTCAATGACCATGTACGCATCATGAGGTGCTATAAATGCCAAAAGTTCGGTCACTAATCAAGTGAATGTAAAAGCAAAATTCAATGCGGTTTATGTACTAAAAAGCACGAAACCAAAGATTATCCAAACACCGCACGAGACCCTGCATGTGCAAATTGTGTCAGATATGCCCATAAAAGCAAGGTGGTAAAACACAAGGCGTTTTCCAATAACTGTCCGGCGTACCTGAAGAGACTTGACGCCAAGATTGCTAACACCGATTATGGACAGTGAAGACGCTCCTCTGACTCTTAGAATTGCTCAAGTGAATCTTCAGCGTTCTCGTGCTGCAACCTCGAAAGTCATGGGCTTCTCCTCCAACAACGACATTGACATCTTACTGACCCAAGAGCCCTATGTGTATCGTTCGGCTTCAGGGTATAGGCTCACTAGGGCGGCCTTGCTCTTCAACAGGATCACCGCATCCACTTCTATGCAGTATTTCTTGGCTATTCTTTCCCATAGCGCGAAGCCCGTCGGAGTAGTTAGTCTGTCATCTAACTAATGACTGCACTCCCGTATCCATATTACAGTTGGAAACACCTCCTTGGGTATTGTTGGCGTATATTGGCCACCAAGCGAGGATGTTCGCATTCATCTACAACATCTAGACAGAGTTTTGGACAAACTAAGAAGCGTCCCAATTATTATAGCAGGTAACTTTAATTCTAAATCGCCGCTTTGGCACTTCTTGCTTACTGACGAACGAAGCAGAAGCGTAGAGAACTTCGTGGGTGAACGTGGCCTATGTGTTGTAAATGAGCTCAACTAACCTTTCACCTTTGCTAGCCACCAAGGTTCTTAAAACATTGATGCCACTCTAGCATGGCAAGTTTTAGCAAGGAAAATTTCTAACTGGTAAGTAATCCTTGAGGTGATTGAAAGTAACCACCGACTTATACGTTTTGATTTAACCGTCAAAAATCTTCGACCGGTTCCGATCCCTAAGCGTATCCTAGATGTAAAATACATAGATCCTGTCAAGCTGAACAAAAAAGTCAACGCTCTTCTTCCTACTTATTTTCCACGGAGAGCTAAGTGTCACGATCTTAATTATATAGACGTTTCCATTGATAAGCTGACCAGGCTGATCCTCGAGTCTAGCCGAAATAGCTTAAACCGAGTTCGTTCGAATTCTAGAGTTGGTGTACCGTGGTGGAGTCCGCGCTTTACCGGTACAAACTGCATGGAAGTGAAAAATGCAAAATTTAGCTCATGGCAAAGGTCTGTTGAGAAAAGTTTGGCAGCGAGTCCGTGGGGATTAGTTTTTAAAAATGTTTCTCAAAAGAGTTCATGGCTATCCAACCATGCTCCAACGTCCGTGACAGATACACTGTCACAGAGCAAGACACAATTAAGTCAATTCTTAGTTCCTTTTTCCCAGACGACAATCTGACAAACCACGATCCTTACCAAGCCCGAATTAGATCCCGATCTTTTGCAAATATTGAATCCCGACCAGACTAAGTGGTTACAAAGGAAGACATAGCGTCAGTGGCTAGCAGAATTCCCAATAATAAAGCTCCCGGACCCGACGGAGTACACTGTAACGTACTAAAACAGGCGTACAAGATTCTCTCTCTTTTAGGTTCATTGACCTATTTAATTCTTGTGTTCAATGCGGGTATTTTCCAAACAGTTGAAAAACTGGTAGGCTAATCACGATTCTCAAGCCTGGTATTCTTAAAGAAATTACGTGACAGTATCCCTCCACAGCGACTATTCGATCCTAGTCAATACGACTTTGATCCTAGCAAATCGACAACAGACGTCATTCGTAAATTAATGACAAAAGTACAGACGAACGTCTCCAAGTATAGACTCTGCATTTTGATAGACATTTAAGAAGAGTTCAATAACGTAGGGTAACCATCAATAATTGAAGCTCTCATCGTCAAGGGAGCACCTGCAGACGCAGTGCGCGTCATTCGTATTTATTTATTGAGTCGCTCGATCACTTATTCCACGAACGTTTCTGGTTGTTCTTATACACAACGACTGACAAAGGGTTGCCCCCAAGACTCGGTTTTCGGGCCGATCTTGTAGAACGTTGTTGTTGATTCCTTACTTGAACGAGACTTACTTGATAACTGCAACATTTTTGCCTACGCGGATGATATTACCATCACAGTATTCATAGACAATAGACGCGACCTAGAGGTAAAATCACGACAGTGCCTGGACATTCTGACTCCCTGGGCTTCCAATAACAAATTAACAGTCTCAGATAACAAAACCAAGTACATGGTTTTTAGCTCCCCGTTGTCATGAGATTGACTAAACGATATTCCAGGGTTTTTGAATTTAAATACCTCGAACTTTTGTTTGATCACAAACTGAGCTTCGTCAAACACTGTTCCTATGTGGTTAACAAGCGAAAGAGTGTCTTGCACTTGTTTTACAAGTATTGCCAAGATACTGGCATCTCGTACAGTTCCTATCGATTCCTTATGCGTCGTGGCAAAATACCCCCCCCCCCTCTGCATCTCCTACTGCAAGAACAATACTGCATCTAAGTTCTCTCAAAAGCTGGCACTTGCACTTTTTTAGACCAGCAAATTTCGACCGCAGATTTTTCTTCCTTTCCGTGAAGCTCAAGACTTTGAGCTTGGATGAATGGCAGCGCTTGTGGGATACATCCCATAAGGGGCGTAACGCCTATTCCATGATACCCAATATCCTAAACTGGATCAACATGTCCCACAATCCGGGACGACCGGCCGTCGAAATTCTCACTTCGCACGGCGTTGCATCAGCGTTTTAGATGACAACCGATGTTTGTCGTGTGGTGTTCCTGATACTCCGTCACATAGGTTTTTCGCTTGTCCGGAGTTTGATGATGACCGGAGTACCCTAAGAACCAGAGTGTATCCGTTTCCCGATTTCCCCGTGTTCATCCTTAGACTAGTGTCCGACGTTAACGAACTCATTGTATTCGCTAGAAGAGACCAGAGTCTAACTTAATTTATTTTTGCATGGCATTTTGATTTATTTATAGTCAGCTACGACAAAGTAGGGTATTTATTTAGTTATTTAATTGCAGGGAGGCTTATTATTTTAGAGTATTTTATTTTGATTATTTTTAGTTTAACTAACATTTTCAGTTTCTTCTTAGCCGTAGCTGACTTGACTAACTGGCCTCATCCTGTCCATTACAATAACGTTTCCTTCTCCCGCCTACTTGGTTTCTAGCCTAAGAAGAGAGGATAAGTCAAAAGGTAAATTCCTCGCGGAACCTCGTGCTCTTTAAGCACGAACCTGTAATATAGCTCATCCAACTCGTCTAAACAGATGATACTTCATCTCGAAATTATATCCTAAATCGTTTAATCCTTTATGTGGCAAATTTGAACCAAGCAAGTCCGGGTGCTTGGTAGGAATACTTCCTCCTCCTCCTCCTCCTCCTCCTCCTCAATCAACTTATGGGTACTAAATATCTACGAACAACAGCTTACCATCCACAAGCAAATGGCACCTTTCCACTGACAATTGAAGGCAAAAACAATTAAATCATATTCTGCCATCAATTTTACTTGGGATTCGTGCGGCTTGGCGCTATTATCTGAAGTCTTCCGCAACTGAACTCGTTTATGGTAAACTAATTCGGCTTCCTAAAAATGTTTTTACACCAAAAAACTAACTAAACCTCTTGATAGTTTCCTTACAATTACGACATTTTTACGACCTACGCTTAGTAAACGGAACTAACCATTCGCAACATACAACGTTTGTTTCTAAATACATGGTTATGATCCTGCAAAAGTCCCTCTCTATCAACCTTTACGAAGACCTATACTCTGTTGTCCAACGTGGAATAAGAACATTGTCAACATTCGGGACCGAAAACCAACTATTTCCATCGATTGTCTTAAATGTGCATACGTTGTAGACGTTGTCAGACATATCCTGCACTACGATCATAATTCTTTGTAGACTCATCAGCACTGGAAAACACTCGTACGTATTTTTAAAACTACACCGACAAATATCTATAGGTTATAACGTGTATTCGTAGAATGTTCAGAAATATTGTGCCTGACAGATGTCACTAACAATTATATGCTCAATGCTTACACTTATTTAGACAAAGTTAAGTTTAGTTTGGCTTTACAGTTCTTCCATCCAAAAGATGGTTCGTCTCACGTACAACTCTAATTTTTACTCCCCGAGTAGTTCTGTTTCGTTTATGAGCTTATTCTAAGAAACTTTTTTCAACTTACCATCGGTTAGCTTTGGTTTACCGAGAATCGTTGTGCTTGCGTTTGGTATGCTTCTTGTTCACTCATCTCGTGACGGTGTTATCACTTTACATTTCCTTACTATGTGATAATCCTTTGTAAAGTTGTGTCTCATGCTTAAGATCGTTTCTTCAGACAGCACGTTGTATATTCCTGGTTTGTAGGTCCCAGTGGAAGAAAACATGTTTTATTTATCTGCAGCCGCCTGTATGCTGCTTGTCTACTTTTAACATTACAACAAGGTGTAATGGTCGAAGTTAAAGCAGAGCTTCCATAAGTACTGTGAGCGTAGTTCTCATTTTTCTTCTTGTCAGCACACATGCCATTCTCTGTACTTTGCCTAGCTTAAAAACCGTGGTTTTCAGATTAGTTCTCTCACTCCAGACAAGCGCATCATATGCGATGATTGGTCTTGTGACCACAGTATATAACCATTCGATTATTATGAGATTCAATTCCCATGTGTGACCGACCATCCTTTTACTTGCATTAATAACTCATAGTGACATTTTCCAGATAAGCGTTGAAAGTAAGTTTGTTTGGTATCAATAATAAGTACCAGATATTTGACTTACTTTGTCATCAAGAGTCTGACTCCGTACATCGTAAGTAGTTTTATATCATCCGTTTTTCGTCGTTTGGTAAACTGAATGATTGTCGACTTGGTTGGGTTCACTGATGTCTCTCTTTTTTGCATCATTTTTTGGAGGTGTTTAGTGCACTTTGTTAGATACAGTTACTCCAAATTTCCTGTTTGTATTGATGGTGAGATTGTCGTCGTATCCTAAAACGGCTCCGCCTTCTAGTTCTTGTGGTAGAGCGTCCATGACGAAGCACGATAGCGGCAGGGGTGACAATCCCCGCCTTGTGGACACCCGTCAACCACATTGGCTCAACAAGTGCTACCGTACAAAATAGCGGTTACCCTCAGATTCCTAAGCATTGAGTTGACCTGTGATTCCCTGTCTCTCCATTGCTCTTGCAATTACAGCTCGCAAGATTTTCCGGATTGGTATGCATACTGGTTTCGGTGCAGAGGTAAAGCATCTTTAGTGCCCCGTTCCATATGTACCTGTCTGCTACTTTTTTAAGTAGTTTTAAGGTAAAGAAATTCAAGCTGATTTCGTCTAACTAAGTCTTAGTTCCATTTGGGCGCCCGTTTGTTTGGTGTCTTTAGGAGTTACCACACGGAAAGTGTTTCTCAGAGTACCTTCAACAAAATCTGCAACATTTTTCCGTCTCCATAGATACCGCTACAACTCGGTTTTACCAGAAATCCATCGTTTATGCCAAAAAAAGCAGTGCAATTGTGTTTTTAAGTATACATCCCACAGCAAGCGTTGATAAAAACATTTGCAGCCGGTATGATGCATTACGATTAAGCACAAATGAAACTTGATTTATTGAATGAAATGATAAAATTGTAAAAGATGACAACGAACACAAAAATGATCTATAGCTGTTTTTTATCAGTTGCTGGACATATTCGCTTCAAATGCTTATGTCGAAAAAAATCAAATACAAAAAAAACTATATTTTATTACCTACTCTCGAACACTAACATACGGAAAGTAGGTTTGTCGTATTTTTCCGTTACACTCTTCGCCGGTCTAAGATACCATGTCCCTGGTTTGCAAAGTCATGGCTAAAACTGAAAGTGTTTTAAAACTGCAACGTTAGTAAAAACCGGTTACCAAATTAGTCTAATTCCTAATAGCAATACAAAAGCAAATTTGATAAACAAACACCTGGGTAGGCAACCAACAATGTATGTAAAACTGTCGAGAAAGGGTCATAAAACTGCGATTTTTCTCTTTCTTACTGTTTAGTTTAGTACATAAAAGTAGTATGGCATGGGCCACCTCGTGGTAAACAGGATCACTAACGTTGATAGTACAATCTAGATCGCATTTTATTAACATGTATCATCCGCAGCGTGTGCTTTGCAATTTTTTTTCCTACACTCTTCCACGTCACTGGTCTTTTGCGCACAACTGTTTGTTCTCGTCGATAGTACACTCAACTAGACAAAAAAAATACAGAAAATACGATAGGAAACGAAATGACGTCGTTTTTGCGACGTTTATTTAACGTCATTGGTCATTTATGGTTGCTGGGGTTTTTGTGTGTTTTTGTATTTAATTAAAATTGAAAATTAAGAATTTATATATATACCGTCAAACGGGGTGAAAAGGATCATAAGGGGTAAAACGGGTCACCGATGCTTTTTTACGGAATGTTTTTAGGATTGATAGTATGCCTACGATATTCGGCAAATAAACGTTATAACATGTAGTGGGGAAGATCAGTCGTTGGTAAGAGTGTGACGAGATAGGTCGGTCGCGTTGCGTATGATTGTTATTAACGACTAAAGAAAAAGTGATAGACGTCTTTCAGGATCTCGTGAACTGTGGCGCTGTAGTCTGTATATGTCAAAATATTGTTATTATCCGTCTTACATACATTCGCCGGTTCATTTTTTGTAACATATCTTTGCTTTTATCGTTGTATTTGTTGTTAATAGGTCTTTAGGTATTATTATAAGTAAATTAATTTTTAATTAATAAATAAATATCTGATTATTTTTACTTTTATTGACATGAGTGCCTTTTAAATAGACTAACATTTTTGGAATCCAGATAGACTTGTCAAATTTTTGACTTTTACTTTATTAATTCCGATTTTCGACTCAAGGTCACAGTTCACGACATAATAAAACGCCTCTACATGCGTAGTTTTTACAAAACATAAAAACGTTGATATCCACAGAGTAAGCGGTACACGTTGGAGAGTTCTGGTAAATTTTTTTGAGTTACCTAATTAGTCGACTTCATCAATTAAAAAAAAATTTTTTTTAATCTTTTGTGGTTCAAGTTTGAGAATTATTTGTGTAAAAAATTTCAAGTTTAGGGGGTGAAACGGATTATCTTTTGCGAGGAACGTAACCTAGTAGGTACCTAGTAAAAAAGCAGCAGTAAAAAACAATCAAAATGTACTACTAACCTAGTATTATTTACTTTCATGAAAAAGAATTATTGAGGGGGGGGGGAGGGTTTCTTGGAAGCGGATATAGCAAGGGTGGTCCAAACCTCTACAGTAAGGTTAGGATTTTGTTTTTAATTTATGCCTGCCTCACTAAGTCCGTGTAATTTACATATTTACCTAACTACCTATCTGTGAACACGTGTTTTTTTTTGTTTACAGATATCTGCACCATGCCTTGAAAATATATAAAAAAATTAGGACCCACAAGAAAATTTCAGTATGATCCAGTTTATATGGAACGAGCAGTGGCTGCTGTTGCAAATGGTCGTATGTCTATAAGAAGAGCTACTGAGATGTATGCAGTCCCTTACACGACCTTGCAGCGGAGATATCGCGCAAACAGAGAGTCCAGAAAAATTGGGGGACAATCAGTCCTTTTTGACCTCGAGGAAAGGAAGCTGGTGGTATGTTTGTTAGTATGTGCGGATTGGGGATTTCCTCTACAAAGTATTGACATTCGGTATATGGTACAGCAATATCTAAACAGAGCAGGAAAAACTGAAAACAGATTCAAAGACAACATGCCAGGCACAGATTGGTTCAAAACATTCATGGAGCGACACAAGGATCTTACAGTAAAATTAGCTGAAAATACGAAAAGAGTTAGGGCTGCCGTCTCCTACGAAACAGTTGAACAGTATTTTCGGCATCTTGGAGAGTTTCTGGAAGGTGTTCCACCATCAAATGTCATTAATTATGATGAGACCAATTTTACAGACGACCCAGGAGCTGTAAAAGTCGTCGTAAGAAGGGGATCTAAACACGCTCATCGAGTTATCGATACATCGAAAACCAGTACAAGCGTCATGTTTTCGGTTGCTGGTGATGGAACACTCCTGCCGCCTTACATTGTATATAGGGCAAAACATATGTACGAAGGGTGGGCAGAAGGGGTTTTCCAGGTGCACGGTACAACAGATCGGTGAATGGCTGGTTTGACAGTACGACATTTGAGGACTGGTTCATATCAATTGCTCTGCCCTACTTTAAAAAGTTAGAAGGCTCAAAGGTCATGATAGGAGACAATTTATGTAGCCACCTTACAATTAACGTCATTGATCAGTGCGAAAAAAATAACATACGATTCATACTTTTACCGCCGAATTCTACAGATTTACTGCAACCCCTTGATGTTGCCTATTTTCGACCCCTAAAGCGTGCTTGGCGCAATGTTCTCACAAAGTGGAAGATCAAACACAGAGGTGTTCTTCCAAAAACCGTTTTTCCTGCATTGGTAAAAGAAGCAATAGAAGAAGTGGGACTGCAATCGGCCTTAAACACGAAAGCAGGTTTTAAAGCGTGTGGCATTGTGCCATTTAATCCCGATCACACCCTCAAAAAGATTGAACACTTGAAAAACAGAGAAGACAATAATGAAGAGAACGCGGAAGCAAGAGTAGAGCAAAGATGGGCGAACACCATTGTTAATCATTTAAGAGAACTAAGAACGGTCTCGGGCGAAAATCCAAAGAGGGGAAAAAGAGTTAACGTCATAGCAGGAAAAAGTGTTTGTACGAAAGACCTTCAAGAAGAAAAAGAAAGCTCCGAAGAGGAGGAAGATGGCATTGATGCGAGTTTGTCAGACGTGCAAGATGACGACGTTTCAGAAGACTTACTACCTGTGAGCATTGATGAACATTTTCGGCTTGGAGACTTTGTTATTGTGAAATTTGTCACGAACAAAAGAGATCGATTTTTTGCTGCTAAAATTGAAGAAATTTTAGGTGAAGAGGCTGCAGTTAAATGTTTAAGGAAGAAGTCGTCAAAAAAAGAAATAACTTTTGCCTATCCCAAAATTGACGATATCGTAGTGGTCAAGCAAGAGCAAATTATAAAAAAAATTCAAGCAATCCCCCTAAGAAGAGGAACATTTACTTTTAAGACAATCTCAAATTATAATTTAGAATAAGCATCAATAATATTTTTCATACCTTTTTTCCTAGTTTAAGTTTTTTTATATTTCTTTAATAAAAATGTACTAAAAACGCGTATTTTATTTAACTTTTCTAATAAAAACCGCTTGCAAAATATTTTAAAAATTCTTTTTGTGATTCATTTCACCCTGAAGAGTGTTAAAAAGCAAAATAACGGTATTTAAACACCTGATCCGTTTCACCCCGACACACGGGGTGAAACGTATCACTTTTTGAAAAAAAAAATTCCAAAATCTAATAGGTCATTTTGGGAAATTGTTCCAGTAATATGTGCCCCAGATATGTGTGTTTAACATATATTTTTTCCAGATTTTTTTCTTTCTAAAAAAGTATGAAAAAATACCAAAAATCGAAAATTTTGATCCGTTTCACCCCGTTTGACGGTAACAGTTCGTTTTCACTTGTGATGTACGTCAAATGTTTCGTCAAATGGTAATTTCGGCTTCGCATAAAAAGTTTCGGTTGATTCTTTGGCATTTCTTCAGAGCCCGTACAATCATATCAATTAAACTCAGTAACGTATTGTGTCGCATCTTTTCCTTTTCTAGTCATTCGGTTGTTGTGGCAATTGACTCTGGAAGACAAGGATGAATTTCCTCTTGCTTTGCAAGCGATCATCGACAACTTATACGTAAATTATTTCGCATGTGAAGCTGACACATTACATTCATTAATAGATTTGCAAACCCAATTGATTGAATTGCTTAATTCTGGTTGTTTGGGGTTACGCAAATAGTCCGCTTCGTTACCGGCGGAACATTGCCAAACTAGTCCCTTCTTGTTTGACACAGAGGCTGATGTCATTTCGAAGAGTCAAAGGTCTACAGTGGCACGCTTCTATGGAATTTTTTCATTCAGAATTAAATCAATAAGTTCGCTCTGCGAACAATTTTGTCAGAAGTCGCAAAGATTTATGACCATTTAGAGTTCCTTTATTGTCTACTTACATTTTTCTCAAAACGATAGCATCTGTGGGTTATAGGGTTAGATTGAGACACCGAGCCCCCTGATGATGTTCGCAGTCAGTGAGAAAAGTATTGTTACGTTCTGTTTCCGGTCTTCGTAGGTTAAAGAAAATGATAAGGAAACTCCTGGAAGCGATAAAAAGAGATCGTTACGGATATAAATAGAAGCTGCAAAAACCGAGAGGATTCATTGTGTAATCAGCGCGAGTACAGTTTAGTGACCTTTACGTTATCGTATGCGTGACAGTGAAAAGTAAATAGTGTCGAAATAAATCACTTGTTAGTGACTTATTGTTAGTTTGTAAATATTAGTTATAAGTGTTTCTAATTGGTGTAATCATTTATTTTATTTTGTTTAATTATTTCTTAACTGTATTTAGCCCTTGGTTTCTAATAAACGATTTTAAATTAACGTTACACTGGTGTCAGAAGTGTAATTATTTTTAACGCGATAAGGGCTAATAAACAATTTGTGTGTACTTTTATTTCGCGAGTGAATCTCGGTTAGGCGCTCCCAAAGTGCCAGAATAGATAGCGAAATATTACAATTTAAAAAATTTTTTTGCTAAATTAGAAGAAAATTCTAGAACGCTGGAAAGCATATTAATGGAAAAAAGTTCTAAAATTTTGGAAGAACAGTTAAAGGAAAATTCCAGAAGGTTAGAGAAAAAAACAAGATTTAAAGTAATGGAAGAAAGACTACAAGGCAAAAGACATGTAACTCCAAGAACGATCGTAATACCCGAAAATGAAAGTGAAGTAAATGTAATGGAACGACCAAGAGAAAGCCACTTCGTTGATTGTTGCCCTCCGAGTAGAAGCGATACACATCTTGCAGACCATCTTCAACAGGTGTACCACGCGCTGTCAAAAGTCGACAGAAAGCCTTCAACAGTTTGAAGCGGATATTGCGCGTTTGGTGAGAATAGCTTACCCTAGAGCTCCATGTAGTTTTCTGGAACAACTGGCAGTACAAACTTTTGTTGATGGTTTAAGAGACATCGATATACAAACGCTGCGACTAGCTCGACCTAAGACGCTCGACAACGCGCTAGCACATGCGTTAGAGTTTGATGCAGCAAAGCAGGCGTCTCATCGAGGTAGTAATCGCGTTTGTAATATCGTAGATGATTAAGAAGAAAGACAGGAAAGTATTGAAGAACTACTTCGACGGGTATTACGTGACCAAACAAGTCGTGTAAGTCGAGGCCCTAAGTGTTGGAACTGCGGTGAACTAGGTCACATTCGAGGCCGCTGTCTCGAACCAAGAACAAAAGAGCCATTGAAAAACTAGTAGAGATCGTCCGAAAGGAACAAGAATTGAGCTCTAACAACCATGGCCCGATCATCATCCACGCTACACCGACAACTAACTCCCTGAACAGCATCTATGTTGATGGCACCATCAATGGACGAGGAGTTTAACTATTGGTTGATGCAGTAGCGACGAGAACACTACGCCCAGATGTAGTTCGAAAATATGAAAGAATAACACCAATCACGATACAACTAAAGATAGTAACTGGTGAAACAGCCCCAATTTATGGAGAAATAATGGTGACTATTTGTATTGGAAATAAATCAATTAATCATCAGATATTAAAGGCTGACATAACCAAAGAAATAATATTGGGAATGGAACTTATAAAGAAGTGTACATTCCATTTACACATGGAAAATGATGTCCTTAAACTAGAGAGAGAAGAAATTCCTTTTTATTCGTCGGAAGATAAAAAAGTGAAAGTTGTTCTAGTAAACGATGTCGTTTTACTTGGACGAACTGAGAGCGTCGTGATGGGACGTCTGGATAGAGATCTGTGGGAAGGTTCCATTCGTAGCATCGAACCAAACAAAAATGAAATATTCGCCCAAAGGCTACTAGTTGGTAAAGCTCTGGTGAAGGACAAAAACGTAATACCAGTTAGAATCATGAATACCGGTCCAAACCGAGTAAGACACTGTGATAGGACAATCTACGTCGGTGTCTGACATTCTGAAATGTGCAAACATTGTTGAAACTCATCAGCGAAGAAATGTTTTCAACAGTTATTGGAAATGGTGGCAAGTCAAGATCTTAACCAGCGCGAGCGTAGTGAAATCAAAAAACTAATCCAACAGTACTACGACGTGTTTGCAATGGATGATAACTCTAAACAAAGAACTGACATCGTAAAACACAAAATCAATACTGGTGATGCTTAACCAATCCGACAACATCCGAAGCGGCTTCCCTTAGCCAAGCGAGAAGAAGTCGAGAAGATAATCGCCGAAATGGAAGCTGAGGGTGTGATCGAACCATCTTAGTCCGTAAGCATATCCAGTGGTCTTGGTGAAGAAAGAGGATGAGTCAACAAGATTTTGTGTTGATTATAAAAAACTCAATGAGATCACCAAGAAAGATAGATACCCGTTACACCGAAATGACGACACTTTAGATACCATATCTGGTTCGCAATGGTTTTCCACTTTGGATTTAAAAAGTAGCTACTGGCAAGTGGACTAGAAACCAAAAGACCGCGAGAAAACCATGTTTACGATTAGAACCGGTTTATAAAAATTTACGGTTATGCCCTTTGGATGCTGCAACGCTCCTGCGACTTTCGAGCGTTTGATGAAGACGATCTTGCGAAAACTGCCATGGAATACGTGCCTGGTGTATTAGGACTACGTGGTTGTGGTTGGAAAGTCGTTCACAGAGCACTTGAAAAATTTGAAAGAATTGTTTTAACGATTGCGAACTGCAAACCTGAAATTAAGTCCAAAAAAGTGTCATATCTTCAAAGAAGAAATGAAGTATTTAGAACATATTGTATCCAGAACGGGAATGAGAGAAAACTCTGATAAAATTAAGGCAGTCCGAAATGGATGGACAATACCAAAGGATAAACACAAACTACGCAGTTTTCTGAGATTGTGTACGTACTATCGCAGATTTGTCAACATTGCGAAAGCGCTGACAAGATTTACCGAAGAAAGATACGACTTTACTTGGAACGACGACTGTAATGAAGCCTTTCAAAAGTTGAAGCAGTCTCTAGTTACGGCACCGATATTGAGCTATCCTCGAGCGGAAAAGACGTTTGTGTTGAACACTTAGCTAGAAACCTCGCAACAAGAGAATGGAGAAGAGAAGAAAATCGGATACTTCAGTAAAGTCCTGTCAAAGTCTGAAAGAAATCATTGTGCAACTGGAAGAGTCCGTTGAACACTTCTACAAATACTTATATCCACGAAAATTTCTTCTGCGGATTGACCATGCTTCTCTGAAATGGTTTCTTTAATTTTGATACCCGGAAGTACAAGTTGTGAAATGGATTAAACGATTGCAGGAGTACGATTTTGATACAGAACATCGTGCTGAAACTAGTCTTAGCAAAGCAGGCGCCTTATCTAAACGACCCTGGTTAACTGTGGTCATAGTTCTCGACTAGAAAAGAAAACTAAAATGATTCATGGAACAACCGCAATTGCCGATATTTGACAACCAGCTCAACTACATCGAGAATTAGAGATTGATCTGGAACTACAGTTGATAATAAATTACAAAACGAATGGACAAAGACCAACTTTGGAAGAAATCAACGCGCAAAGTAGAACGGTGAAAGCTTCTTCAAATTGAAAAATGGCCTTCTGAAGCGATTCCTGGAGAGCGACCATGGCACTGAGCCGAAACTGCACCTTGTGATGCCGAAGAGCCAAGTGTCAAAAGCATTGCAGCATTCGCGTACAGGGAAAGATTCTATTAGATGAACTACAAAAAAGATGAAAGGAGTGATGCCGCTAATGTAATTTACGCCCGTCTGGAAACGGACCAATTGAAAAGCGCCAGACTCCTATGAGACAGTACAAAGTCGGTAGTCCATTCGGAAGGGTAGCAATTGACGTCGCAGGCCCAGTAACAGAAACGGAACAGGGCAACCAATGCATTCTGGTGCCCATGAATTATTTCATCAAATGAACGGAAGCGTACGCGATACCGAATCAAGAAGCCACAACTGTTGCGGATCAGGATCGTAACTTTAAGTCTGCTTTGCTCCACAACGTCCGTCAAATGCTGAGAATCAAGAAGACCAGGACTACACCTCTTCATCCTCAGTCAGCTGGCATGGTGTAACGGATGAATAGAACGATGGGGTAGTATCTCGCCAAAGTGGTCTCCGAACACCAATATTTACATCTGTTCCTAATAGCATATCGATCATCCGTTCACGAGACTACCGCCCAAAATCCTTTTTGTGTGATGTTTGAACGTGAGATAAGGTTACCGTGCAATATTGAGTTTGGATGCAAGCCTGGAGAGGAAATTGTTGGGGATGACTACCTCAACCAACTCAAGAAGAGAATGCAAATCATCCACGATAACGTCCGGAAGAATATTCAAATCGCCAGTGGTCGAATGAAAGACCAATATGACGTAAGGATCAAAGAAAGATGGTTTCAACCTGGTGGCCTTGTTTGGTTGTACAACCCATAACGAAAACGAGGTTGTCTCCATAGTTACAGAGACAATGAGAAGACGTCATCTACCGCGCCCAAAGTTACTAAGAGGAAAAACCAAAGATAGTACACGTCAATCGGTTGGCCCCTACGCCGGCAACAATACGGACGACGATGAAGACACGAGAGTGGTCAATAGAGTGATAAAGACGATGCGAAAGACTTCGAATGGTTCATGTTCACCTATAATGGAACCGCAAAAACAAGATTTGATGGGACCACAGAAGTACAAGACCTGTTTGAAGTACCGAAAGACTACTCCCTTGCACTCTGTGTAGCCCAAGACTTGCGCATGTCCAGAGGGATTGCCGTGGTATTTAAGAGGAAGTTTAGACGCTTGGATAAATTTCGAAAACAGTGACCTACAGTAGGAAGGGTTTTGAAGATTCAAGAACAACAAAGGTCCATGTACTACTTAGTTACCAAGGAGTTGTCTCATCAGAAGCCCGAATATAGCGACTTATGGAACGCCTTGCTAAACCTCAAACCACGTCATGCGAAACACCAGAAAACTGCGGTCCCTAAGTTTGTCTGCGGTTTAAAGCAACTGGATTGGAGGATCGTGCAGAATATAGTAGAAGTCATATTCCAGGATACACGAGCTCAAGTGTTGGTTTGCAACTACAACTTGAGAAACACGACCGGGAACGACAAGACCGTGAACTGTTATTTCTATCAACAAAGACAATGCAGAAATGGACAGAATTCAGAAAACTTAGAAAAACATTACAATCTGATCCCGCTGAAGCTGCAAACTATTTGAGTTCAGGTCATTTTCTTATTGTGTGAGCCTTTGCTTTTGCGTTTGATTTTTAGTCGTTTCCGCTGGATGCGTTTTCGGTTCCGTGACATGCTGCCACCGTTGATTCGTTACTTTAAAAAAATTTAGAAAATTGGAATATCACTTTTACTTAACTAAATATTAGTATCTCGCCTCCTTTCTGACCATTCTGGTACCGGTTGTTCTTAAAACCTTTAATTCCGTAAGCAATCGCTCATTTCGGGGTGAGTTGAGCCCTTAATTTATTTCGGGGTTGGATGGTTGTACGCGCTTTACTTCTAGCAGAGCGCTTGTGGAGTATACGTAAGTACATTTTCCTATTGCTCCGGTGGGTCGCTACTGGAACTCCCCTCACTTCATCGCCTCTGCATTGGAGAATGAGCAAAATAATTAAATTGCATCCTGGAAACAATTCGTACTGTTCTAGCAACCTTTAGTAAAAGTTATACCCGCTGCCTTTGCAGTAACCTTGTATTATATTTAGTGGTTGCACTGTTGATTTTGATGGGCGGTATGTTTTATGCTACTGAAAAGCCCGTGATGTAGGTAATTATGCGTGCACGTGTTAAGCCAATTTGGAAAGATTGATGATTAATCCATTACCTCCCGCTTCAGACTATAATTAGAAGCACGTACTAAAAGGGACTCTTGGTTAACGAAGCCATTTTCGAAACAATCTAGAGAAATCAGTCATATTTGTACTCCATGTGAATAACCTTAGAAGCACACATGCAATAATAATAATTGATTTATTCTGACTACGCCCACTTTTTGTCGATTAGCAATTTAATTGGATAAATTATTTTAGGGGATGGTTGAAGCGTGCCGATAGCTATCCGCATGACTTGGACGACCGTAAGCACATTTTTTTACAAGTCATTAATTTCTGCATTTGTCAAACGTGAAATACGTGCGACATACATATAGTCATTATCACGCATGCAGATTTTTGTTTCTTTGCTTTCAAATTACGCTAAATTGATTTTGTTCATTGTACTTCGATAACTTTATGTATGGAGGGTTGCCTAACCTCCAGGCCTTGTATCAGCTGTGGTACTTATAGAATTATTCTTTGCTGCTAAATATGTACCTAATTATGGATGCCTTAATTAATTCTTTTAATCTCTTCTGTCATTATTGAAAAATAAACATATTTGTAATTATAACCAGTGTTTTGTCATTTATTTCAGTGTTGGATACATTTAAACGGTGTCTATCATTCTGGTTTCTAATCGTTTTCGCGCATTTTTTAATTTAGCACCACGACGCTTACAACCCAAATCTCCGAATCCAACTGAGTTAGTCGCTAGCAATTTTTTTAATTATTTATTGTTAATTGTTTTGCCATTCGGCCTTACAATGGGTTACGTTACCCCTACATCATTCTCTTATCAAAATAATATAATTTGTACAGAAATTAAAAAAACTAAACAACTTTCTCCCCTAAAATCTTCCCATCACCATCTAACTATTCTAATACTTTAGACCTAACCCTCCCCTCTTATCCTTCTTTCCTTTACTGCTTTCATCCAATCCAATCCCTCCCCCTCCTCCCCAAGCAAAGCTTTCCTCCCCTTCATTTCTTCCCTTAGCTCGTCACACTCCTTACTCAAGTACTCTATGTCCTCCCATACCTTCCCACATAATCTACATCTCCTCATTACATCCTCCTTCCAATACTTATTTATATGCTCCTCATTTCCGCATCTAAACCTGGCTATAAGTCGTTTCTCTCCTAAGCTTCTCCTCCCCATCAGATACTTAGGAACCCCCCTCGACACTATATTCCCATACTTTGCGTTATACTTTCCTTCCCTTATCTTTTCTTCCCTCTCTTGCACCTGCGAATCTTTATCTCTTCTTACTATCTCCCCCGTATTTAACCTCCCTTCCTCTCTCCTTCTTTCCACCTCTTCTCTTGCGAAACCTCCTCGTTGATAATACAGTTTCCTTTCTTCCTGCCCATATATGTTTTTGCTATCTTGTACCGTCCTCCAGCAACATTGCAAAATTTTACATTCTCTCCTTTCCTTCATTTTCTCTTCAGAACCCATCGCCCTTTTCCCTGCTTCTATTCTAATCTTCCCTAACTTCCCCTCCTCCTCTATTATGTACCCTGACGTCTCCCTGTCTAAACCTGGTATCCATTTCCAATACCTTATTTGTACCCTTTCCAATAGGTTCCACTCTTTCCAACCCCATACCTCCACCCCGTACATCATCACACTTTTAATCAATTTTTCAAACAGCCATCTTCTCTTCTCGATCTCCTTCCCAAATATTCTTTCCCCTAAACTCCATACCTGTCCTAATACCCTGTTACCCTTCTTTGCTAACTCCCTTATATGCGCATCATCTCTATTATCATACCTTAGCCTATATCCCAAATATGTCACTTCATTCACTGCCTCTATCTTCTGTTCTCACCAACTTAACTCCTCCTTTTTCTTCCCTCCTCTCCCTTTCTGAAAAACTACCATCTTAGACTTTCCCACATTTAAACCCAAATCTTTCCTTTCCAGATACCTCTTTATCGTATTTATCATACCTTTCATCTCCAACTCATTTTTTGCCACTATGACCATATCCTCTGCATATGCTAATATCCACACTTTAATCCCTCCCTCCATAACAATCCCACCACACTGACCTCCCTTCAACACTTCTTCTATGTCCCCTATATACAGTGCAAATAAAATAGGGCTAAGAGGACACCCCTGCCTTAGCCCCTTCCTCGTCCAAAACACTTCACTAACACTATCCCCTATTTTTACCCTATTCTTAGTCTCTTTATATATCCCTTCCAGTTTCCTCACTAGTTCTACTATTCCCTTTTTCCTTAACACCCTCCATAGCTTTTCCCTATTCACATTATCAAACGCAGCTTCTATGTCCATAAAGAACGCGTATACCTTACCCCTTTTCTTATCCAGCTCTCCATTCACTAACTGTTTCAATATATAAACATTGTCTATTGCCCTTCTTCCCACTCTAAATCCCATCTGCCAATCTGGTAATATTCTTTTTTCTTCCACTTCCTTTTCCAACCTCCTTTGTATAATCATGGCATACAATTTATAGCTTACATTAGTGACACTTATCCCTCTATAATTCTTTACCTCCTTCCTATCCCCTCTCTTATAAACCGGCAGAATTAAACTTTCTTTCCAACTCCCTGGCAATTCCTCCCCTTTCCATATTGTATTAAAAATTTTCCTTATATATCCTCTCACTCTCTCCCCTACATATTTCCATTGTTCTCCTTGCGTACCGTCCGTTCCTGCCGTCTTCCTTAATTTTAGTCTATTTATTGCTTCCTTGATTTCCTCTTTCGTTATCTCCCACCCCTCCTGTATTGCATTTACCCCTTGCAATATCACCTGCCCTGGTCCTTCTATTGTTACCTCCAAACGCTCCATACAATAACCCAGCCACACCTTTATATCCGTTAAACCTCCTCTCCTCTTATCTCTTCTTCTCTGCTTGTTTAGAAATTTCCACACTTCTCCTTCTTTCTTTATTTCCTTTACTTGATTCTCCATTTCCTCTTTATACGACACCTTTCTCTCAGAACATACGTTTTTAAAATTCACTTTCTTCTCCTTATACTCCTGCACATCTATTCTACCTTTCTTCCATCTTCTTCTAGCATTTCTCATCTCTGTTTTTGCCTCTCTACATTTTCTATTCCACCACTTATTTTCGTTCCTCTTTTTTCCTTGTCTTCTCTTAAACCTTTTCTTTTCTACTGCCTTCTCCATTTCTGCAGTCAACTCCTTTAGTCCTTCTTCCCCCCTTCATCTCCTCAAATCACTTGCTCCAACTTCATCTTATATCTTTCTATGCTTTTCTCAGTCCACACCTTTTTTACTTCCCATCCCCTTTGTTCCTCCTTAATTCCCTGCTACTTTCCTTTTAAAATCACTTCCAGTGGCTGATGATCCGATTTCTCTTCATCCCCCATTTTAAAACTTTCTATGTCCTCCCACATCTCTCCACTCACTATCACGTAATCGATCACCGATTCCCCCCTACCTCCCATATAAGTATAGTCACCTCTGTCTTCCTCCTCTATATTTCCATTAAGGATTGACCATCCTTTTTCCTTACAAATCTCCACTAACATTTTCTCATTCCTATTAACTGTCTTATCCATGCTAACTCTTCTCTTTACTTCCCCTCCTATAATCACTCCTCCCTTTTCCCCTGTTCTTGCGTTAAAATCACCCCCTATAATAATCTTTTCCTTTTCCTCCCCCTGTACCATTTTCTCAATCTGTTCATTTATCATCCTCATATCCCGCCCATAAACTGTTAACACTATATATTTTTCCTTTCCTTCTCTGACCACATAATTTTTTACAATCCCTTTCCCTTGCTTCTCGTTTCCCTCCTCTTCTTCAACCGACCAGTTCCTTTTTATGCCCGTTAGTATCCCTCCCCTTGCTCTACCTTTACTTTCTCTTCTAGTTGCAAATTTCACCTTCCAACTATAACCCTCTGGTAATTTTTCCTTCCATACTTTCCAGTCTTTTTCCTCCAACCATGTTTCCGACATTCCCATCATATGAAAACCTTCTACGTATCTCCAGAAATCCTCTCCCTTATTTTTTATGCCTGCCACATTCCAAAACAATAATTTCATTTGATTCTGCTTTTCCATCTCTTTTTCCTTAAAATCATTTGATCCATCATTCCCTCCCCCAACTCTTAGTTTTTTGCCCCCTTCTTCACTAGAGTTTCTCTCTCCTCATTCCAAAATCTTTCTTCCCCATTCCACCCACACTTTCAAGAATCCTATTTTAATCCTTTTCCCCTCTCCCTTCATCTTACTCGCCTCATATCTTATCTTCTTTTGTATATCTATTTCCCTTCTCGTCATGTCATCGTCTAAATAAATGCTCGTACCTCTTAACCTTCTTTTTTGCTTTCATACATCTAACTTATCCTCAAATGTACTCATCCTTACTAACATTACACGCTCTGCTAACTTTCTATTTTCTACCACTGTTTTCTTAATATTTAAATCCTTCTTCATCTAATTTTCCATTTGCTCCTTCTTTTCATCTTTCACTTCCATACCTCTTATGATTATGTTTGTTCTCCTTTTTTATTTTTCGGTTTTTTCCCAGCTTCTTTCTATATTCTCCAATCTGGCCTCCAACTTTCTATACTTTTCACCCATTTCTTCAAATTTTCTTTTCCATTCTTCATTTGACTTTCTTAATTCTTCTTTCATCTCCTTTACCTCTTTATTATTCTCTTCCAACTTCTTACCCATCTTAATTTGTTCCTCTCTTATACTCTTTACCTCTTTTAACAGTTCTTTACACATTTCCACTAACTCCCCATCTTTCCTCTCTTTTCCTTCCGCTACCGCTTATTTCCTTACTTTGGTACTCTTCCTGAACACCTCCTCCACCGTAGCTTGCCTTTTTCTTTTTCCTTCTAACCACCCTTCCTCGGAATCCGACATAACTTCCCTTCTCCTCTAAACTTTACACTAATTAACTGTCTGTCCTTTTTAAATAACGAAATGTTAATTATATTAAATCACCAAAAAAATAAAAAAAAACACGTATTTTGTGACTTAAGGAAATATTAATTAAATTAAATTTAAATCACCAAAAACGCCGGAAAATCCACGTTGATTATAATAGTATCTAATCTGCATGCCGCACCGTATATCGTAAACAAACGACTACGTTTTAAATACACTACTGGTTATCTACGTTTAAAAAATTTAAACTTTAGTTTTACTACTATTAAAACGCGTTATTTCAAAATTAATAAATTAAAGTATCTGTACAACCTTTCTCTTTCACCGCCAAAACGTAACTCCAGGCCTTGTATCAGCTGTGGTACTTATAGAATTATTCTTTGCTGCTAAATATGTACCTAATTATGCCTGGCTTAATTAATTCTTTTAATCTCTTCTGTCATTATTGAAAAATAAACATATTTGTAATTATAACCAGTGTTTTGTCATTTATTTCAGTGTATCCAACATTTAAACGGTGTCGATCATTCTAGTTTCTAATAGTTTTCGCGCATTTTTTAATTTAGCACCACGACGCTGACAACCCAAATCTCCGAATCCAACTGAGTTAGTCGCTAGCAATTTACGCTGCGAGAAAATCCTCGTAACATGGTTCCTTGGGATGACTTCAATTCATTCACATCAAATTCTAACGTTTTTTTTACGTTACTGCGCTCACTGAAGCAGTGTTTCTAGCAAAGCACGAGTGAATAACTTCCAAAACAAAATTCGAATAAAACAAGACATTATTTCAATTCTATTTATTGTGTCAGTGTTTTTTTCAATTCATTATGAATAAGTTTTAACGAAACGAACACTTCGCTTCAGCTAACAAATACATAAATAACAAGACAGTACTCAGAGCGGCACTAATTAAAAACTGTAAAAAAAAAAACAACTAATTACAATATACATTATGTACATGTTTTTGAATATCAAAAATACTCTCTATACATGACTATGAGGACAATGACGTAAATATTCCGAATCGAAATAAACTATAGTGACGGTAATATCGTCACGAAACACCCGACTGACATCGTCGGGTAGACTAAGCATTTGAGATAACTTCCCGTGGTCGACGCCGTATTCGGAACCGCCGAGCGCGTTGCGAATCAAATGAGTAGCAGCGTTCCTATCTTTTGGTTTCATCTTGAGGCCCTCGCGACGCTGTAGCAACATTTCGTGAATGTCGATTAGCTTCATGTTTTTTCGTGGCAGTTTTAAAGGACTTAGTGTAACTTTCCCACTCATGTGTTCGCCTACGTATCTAACCACTTGTAGTGGGGATATAATGTCCCATAACCCGTCGGAAGCCAACACTAGAAACTTATCGTTGGGTGTAAGTCTGCGGTAGATAACTTCAGGGCGAGCGGTTAAATACGGTGGCGTGTAGTAATTAGGCGGTATGCACGTTTCCCCAAAATGCTCGAGCACAACGTCTCTAAGCGTTTGTTTACTCCACTTGTATCGAAAGTCGCCAAAAGCTCTTAAAGGAGCCAGCTGTCCTAAAAGCCGTTCCATTTTAATAATCGTCGAGCTTTCGTTACGTGGATGCTGACTGATGATGCGCTTCACTTCGGCGTGGTTATAAGAATTATGCTCGATTGTTAATTTATTGGCAATCCACGAGTTGGATTCGTTTAAAACGCCTACAATAATTAATGGTGTAATCAAGATTAAGACGAAATTAGTTAGTTACCGATCACAGCGTTGCAATCTCCTAAATTCGCTATATTTAAATGAGGTCCGTCTATGTGCGCAACGCAACTAACTGCACCCGACATTGCAACCGACAAGGTTTTGGTATTTACTAGTGCGGGTGGTGTCGGAAGAGCTTCTTTGGATAAGTCAGAGTCCAGTCGTAAAAAAGCAGTTTCTAAAGCTGTCTTGATACTCGTGTCTCTTTTTACATCCTGCACAAAAGCAAAAGCATTATTTTTGTGTATACGCTATTCACATAGCTCATACTTTCGATATATCTAAAATAAATTCCTTAAAACTTTTGGCGTAAATATCACGAACGTCTTCTACAAACTGCACTTTATCGTTATAACTTTGAACTAATGGAAGAGGTTCGGTAGTGTCGTACGATGCCAATAATCGTAGCAATTGATCGTGCGGCAATAAACTCGCAGCGATGTATTGATACAATCTCTTGGAGATTACCTGAGCACATGCTGTTCCACCATGTCCGTCGAACACACCCATCAACAACCCTAGAAACAAGCGATGTATGCAAATTTTAATTTATTTATAGCGCACCTGGTGTTTGTAAACATGAACCTTCGGATCGCGTGTCTTCGATCGGATTATTCGACGCCAGCTGGTTGCAATCGTAGGATTTAACCGAAGCGCCTGGTGGAAACTCATGACTGTATTCGTTGCTGCGCAGAACGACGTCTACCTAAAAAACCATATGTTTATATCATATTATATATAAAAACAGAATCGACCCAAGCGCCAGCTACACATTATTCCACCGTTCGGGTTGTCTCGGATCAACTCGACTCAGCTTCACTTAACAAAACACAAAACACCTTAATTAATAATAAAAAATTGTTAGATTTAATCGCACTTAACAATACCTGGGTTTTGTCCCCAAAAGAAAACAAAAAATTAAAAAAAAACACTTCTAGTCCTTTATTAAAATACTAAGTTACGCTACATGATAGATCCAAGAAGGCCATTTATAGTACTCTGGAACGCTCCCATAAAAGGCGCATACAACTCAAACAAACCATAAAGAACCTTAACAAAATTTTGAATCGCAAAACCAGTAAGCGACGACCAGTCGTCGAACAAAATCGGTTGTGCACCTTTGTTCGATATCAACGCGTCGAAAAACGTCCTTGCAGCTTCCTTCACATACTTCACCCCTTGTTCGAAGAACGACCTCAGAAACTGCGACGTGAGCGTTGGAAACACTTCATCAGAATCCGTTTTACTAACAAGATCAATGACTGTCTTCGATATGCTTTCGATCCACTCCAAAAACGAATCCCTCCCACTTACAAGAAGAGAATCAAATACCGCCCTGACGGGTTTAAACATAACTTCGAAAATGTCGTTCAAGGTAACCGATGGATTTATGACTTCCGCCACCGCTGAATCTCCTTCGAGTAACGACTCAAGGACGTCGACTGGTTCCAGATTTACCGCCGCGCCAGCGGAAGAAGCCGTTACAACAACCACCGTCTAAAAACGACACATATCAGATTAAGAAAGCACCGCAACAAGAAATTACCCCGAACAAGCACCAAACAAATATGACACTCATTATCAGAATGAGCAGCAACATCACAATTTGTATATTAATCAACCACTATAAAACAATAAAGTAATAAAGTGTTTTTATCTTTACATATTTATACAGATTTTTTTCCATAATTTGACTTTATTCGTGACCGTCGAGATAAAGAACTTACTGTTCATTTCAGAAATCATAAACGATTTCGTTTACAACCAATTTAAGCTAATCCACTTACTGTAAACACTCGCCAGATAAAAGGAGACAAAAAATTAAGATACAAGCTTAAATGCCACAAAAATATAAAACGCGCATGTAAAATATGGTACATTGGAACCTCGATATAACGAACCTTAAAGGAAACGAGAAAACGTTATAGCGAGGTGATTTCTGACAACGTTTTAAAACGGAACGCGTAATTCACCGCACGTAGCCAGATCGTCAACAGAACTAACAAACTCCTCAACGTTGAAGTTTGCAGCTTCGCTACATAATTCAGAAGTTTCATATTCACTAATTAGCGTATCCACAGCACTACAGCCCTCTTCGACAAGGAGAATAAAAAAAACTTCGATTTATCAAGGAATTCGTTATACTATAAGCAACTTGGATTTCTAAATACAAGTTGTGTTACCACCTTCAACCGTCCAAACCAAACTCATCAAATCAATGATTCCATGTATTACAAAGCGTAAAACGTCATACTGTTAACACTTAATTTATTTTGTCTTCTGGAATATTCTGACGGTCGATTTGTTACCTTAAAAATCGTTTATGGTTTATTGCCTTGTATATATTTTGCTGATTTTAAACTGAGTTGGTAGTATTGGATTTCTTTCTTTTTATTCTGGTTACATCCACGCGGTGCAGCAAACAGCATTTGTGAATTTAAATGCTCAACAAAACTTTTAAAAAGAATCGCGGGCCATCCATTAATTTTATGGCATAACGATGCTTTCGGGAAGAATCGCTGACGTATGATGCACATTTTTTGTTTTGCGGTTAGGTTTAATTTTCTTTCGTCATTTCTAGCATTTACCACTACTTACTAAACTAGAGAATTTACTACTACCTAATAAATTCGATCGTTCCTTCGTCGCATTCCTTAATACTCTTGGTTGTAAAATATCTTAGAGTAATATGGAAACATTGTGAACATATGATATTAATAGGGAAGATACCGAAACCTCGCTTATAAAGTTACTACCAGAGCACCTGCCCTGCACTTAGAATTAATTTCAGAATCGAACAAATTGGAAGTTTAGCGCCTATTTGTGACACCACGGCGATACTTATCTTGCAGCTTTTAGAGAGATGTATACTATTTCTAGTACTAACAACAAGCTAAACCGTAAGTACCCTTTTACGTTCTTACTAAAATTTAGAGTCGATCGTATGACTGGCGATTAAGTATATGATTGTTATCACAAATAGTTTATGCCTTATTTATCGTTTATATTATTTAACTTCGAGACTTGATTAATTGTTGCGCCATTATTTTCTATTTACATAAATTTCAATTGTTGACGCTCAATTTTTTATATTTACTGCTGTAATTGTTAATAGTACAAGGTGTTGCGTAACTAAATAGTTCAGTAATTTTGTTAAATACTGTGATATTGATGTACGAATAAATTTACTTCTTGTTAGGTTAGTTGTGTTCTATTTGTTTTCCTTTAGTGTTGTGAGGTGAGAACGAGCATCTGTAGTCCTTTTCTCGTTCTGGCGCCCATTTCAATGTTTATAATTAACACTTCTAAGTCAGGTTAATTTCTATTAATTGATTTATCCACACCACTCTCCAAAGCTGCCATTTCCTTTTTTTGCTGTAGATTAATTAACAGATAATTGATCGAACTTCATCCAAGTGCACGTAACAGATTTTGGAAGCCTCAGCGTGCAGAGCTTGCGATTCCGATTCCATATTTAATTGTAATGTTACTTATCCTCCTCTTTGATGTATAGTTAATAGTTTTTTACTGGCATAAAAACGGTTTGCCATAAGTATTAGTCATTGGTTGATGTTATGACTAATACTTTAGCTAAGAACGTTCTCGAATAGTAGAGAATTTCTAGAAAATTCTACAATACACTCAAAAAAACGTAGATGGTTCTACCATAGATATGAGATATCTGCTCCATAGGCTCCCAAACACACCTAAAAGCTTCTCAAGTCTATAGCGTGTTAATAACATTTAACGAAACCAAGTCTTTCAAAACAAATTTCAATTCTCTTCCTGTGGTTAAATCGTTCTAACGACCCCTTGAAAACCCAGCCTAAACGTTACATTAATCTCCGGTGCTCTCTGTTACTTATAGAATAAGCAGCAACGAAATCAAAGAACTTAAAAAGACAGTGATCCACAAACGTTATCATCAAACCCTCCGTTCTGAAGGTATTCAATTTAGAAGGAATTACATGAATGAGACCAACCCAGAAAAAACACTTGGTTAAAGGTCGGATTTTACCGTATTCGATTCCAAAGACGTACAAAAGTTTAAGCACAAAAAGTGAGAATAAGATCATCCTAGCATTCTGAAGGAATGGAAAAGTAGAAAATACGGAAAACTTAACAAACCTTCCTCTTCTTCAGACAAACGTACTTGTATTCGGATGACTTGAAGTCGGAACTGAAGCAATAGAGCCAATTGTCGGTCGTGATGCAACCACTCACCAACTAATAATAATTACACTAAACCCAGGTGTGACTCCCTGTGTTATTCCCTAGATAACGCTAAAGCCTCAACTTAATCCAATTTACTAGACAAAAAACTGGTCTGACTTACTTCAAAACTTCAAGTGAAGAACACCAGAGCAAACACTCGTAGAGTTTATTGACCCCAAAGATGCTACAAACCCAAACAGTAGCAAACGTGAACGATCGAAGAACCAAAAAATTGAAAAAACGGCTCCAAAAAGACCATGTGCTCTGTGTGCAAAATAACGACATTAGGATTCTTACGACGGACTACCTTGTTGCGCACAAAATCTTTCATGAACCGAATCTGACAAAAATTGTATACTCTAAACTCGTCTGACTTACCTCACAACTTTAAGTGAGGAAAAACATCAAGGGACGCAATCGTAGAGTTTATTGACCCCAACGATACCAATCAATACAATAGTCAAATTCCTTCTGAAGAAAATATGTTTCTTTGCTACAAATCCAAACAGTAGCAAACGTGAACGATCGAAGGACCAAAAAATTGAGAAAACGGCTCTAAAAGGACCATGTGCTCTGTAGTGCAAAACATTGAGATTAGGATTGATACGATGTACTACCTTGTTTCCTACAAAATCTTTCATGAACCATATCTAACAAAGAGCCTATACTCGTAACTCGTCTGACTTACCTCACAACTTCAAGTGAGGAAGAACACCAGAGAACGCAGTCGTCGAGTTTATTCACCCTAAAGATGCCAATCAATAGAGTAGTTCAATTTATTCTGAAGAAACAGTCGAAGGAGCAAAAAATTGAGAAAACGACTCCAAAAAGATCATGTGCTCTGTGGTGCAAACTATTCAGATTACGAATGATACGACGTACTACCTTGTTTCGTACAAAATCTTTCATGAACCGAATCTGACAAAAAAGCCTATACTATAACCTCGTCTAACTTACCTAACTTCAAGTGAGGAAGAACACCAGAGGACGCAATCGTAAAGTTTATTGACCACAAAGATGCCAATCAATAGAATAGTTAAATTCCTTCTGAAGAAAATATGTTTCTTTGCTACAAATCCAAACAGTAGCAAACGTGAACGATCGAAGGACCAAAAAATTGAGAAAACGGCTCTAAAAGGACCATGTGCTCTGTAGTGCAAAACATTGAGATTAGGATTGATACGATGTACTACCTTGTTTCGTACAAAATCTTTCATGAACCGAATCTGACAAAAAAGCCTATACTATAACCTCGTCTAACTTACCTAACTTCAAGTGAGGAAGAACACCAGAGGACGCAATCGTAAAGTTTATTGACCACAAAGATGCCAATCAATAGAATAGTTAAATTCCTTCTGAAGAAAATATGTTTCTTTGCTACAAATCCAAACAGTAGCAAACGTGAACGATCGAAGGACCAAAAAATTGAGAAAACGGCTCTAAAAGGACCATGTGCTCTGTAGTGCAAAATATTAAGATTAGGATTGATACGACGTACTACCTTGTTTCGTACAAAATATTTCATGAACCATATCTCACAAAGAGCCTATACTCGTAACTCGTCTGACTTACCTCACAACCTCAAGCGAGGAAGAACACCAGAGAACGCAGTCGTCGAGTTTATTCACTCTAAAGATGCCAATCAATAGAGTAGTTAAATTTATTCTGAAGAAACAATCGAAGGACCAAAAAATTGAAAAAACGGCTCCAAAAAGATCATGTGCTCTGTGGTGCAAACTATTCAGATTACGATTGATACGACGTACTACCTTGTTTCGTACAAAATCTTTCATGAACCGAATCTGACAAAAAGCCTATACTATAACCTCGTCTAACTTACCTAACTTTAAGTGAGGAAGAACGCCAGAAGACGCAATCATAGAGTTTATTGACCACAAAGATGCCAATCAACAGAAAAGTTAAATTCCTACTGAAGAAAATACGTTTCTTTCCTACAAACGCAGTCAGTAGCAAATATGAACGATCGAAAGACCAAAAAATTTGAAAAACGGCTCCAAAAAGACCATGTGTTCTGTGGTGCAAAATATTGAGATTGGGATTGATACGACCTACTACCCTGTTTCGTACAAAATCTTTCATAAACCAAATTTAACAAAGAGCCTATACTCGTCCCTCGTCTGACTTACCTCACAACCTCAACTGAGGAAGAACACCAGAGAACGCAGTCGTCGAGTTTATTGACCCTAAAGATGCCAATCAATGGAGTAGTTAAATTTATTCTGAAGAAATAATCGAAGGACCAAAATTGAAAAAACGACTCCAAAAAGATCATGTGCTCTGTGGTGCAAACTATTCAGATTACGATTGATACGACGTACTACCTTGTTTCGTACAAAATCTTTCATGAACCGAATCTGACAAAAAGCCTATACTATAACCTCGTCTAACTGACCTAACTTCAAGTGAGGAAGAACACCAAAGGACGCAATCGTAGAGTTTAATGACTCCAAAGATGCCAATCAATATAATAGTTTAAATTCTTCTCAACAAAATACGTTTCTTTGCTACAAATCCAGTCAGTAGCAAACGTGAACAATCGAAGAACCAAAAATTGAAATAACAGCTCTAAAAGCACTATGAGCTCTGGTGCAAAATATTGAGATTAGGATTGATACGACGTACTACCTTGTTTCGCACAAAGTCTTTCATGAACCAAATCTAACAAAGAGCCTATACTCTTAACTCGTCTGACTTACTTCACAACTTCAAGTGAGGAAGAACACCAGAGAACGCAGTCGTAGAGTTTATTGACGCTAAAGATGCCAATCAATAAAATAGTTAAATTTATTCTAAAGAAACAATGGAAAGACCAAAAAATTGAAAAAACGGCTCCAAAAAGATCATGTGCTCTGTGGTGCAAACTATTCAGATTACGATTGATACGACGTACTACCTTGTTTCGTACAAAATCTTTCATGAACCGAATCTGACAAAAAGCCTATACTATAACCTCGTCTAACTTACCTAACTTCAAGTGAGGAAGAACGCCAGAAGACGCAATCATCGAGTTTATTGACCACAAAGATGCCAATCAATAGAATAGTTAAATTCCTTTTGAAGAAAATACGTTTCTTTGCTACAAACCCAAACCGTAGCAAACGTGAACGTTGGAAGGACCAAAAGATTAAAAAAACGGCTCCAAAAGGACCATGTGCTCTGTAGTGCAAAATATTGAGATTGGGATTGATACGACCTACTACCCTGTTTCACACAAAATCTTTCATGAACCGAATCTGACAATGAGCCTATACCCTTAACTCTTGTGACTTACCTCACAACTTCGGGTGAGGAAGAACACCAGAGAACGCAGTCGTCGATTTTATTCACCCGAAAGATGCCAATCAATAAAGTAGTTAAATTTATTCTGAAGAAACAATCGAAGGACCAAAACATTGAAAAAACGACTCCAAAAAGATCATGTGCTCTGTGGTGCAAACTATTCAGATTACGATTGATACGACGTACTACCTTGTTTCGTACAAAATCTTTCACGAACCGAATCTGACAAAAAAGCCTATACTATAACCTCGTCTAACTTACCTAACTTCAAGTGAGGAAGAACGCTAGAAGACGCAATCATAGAGTTTATTGACCACAAAGATGCCAATCAATAGAATAGTTAAATTCCTTCTCAAGAAAATACGTTTCTTTGCTACAAACCCAAACCTTAGCAAACGTGAACGATCGAAGGACCAAAGAATTGAAAAAACGGGCCCAAAAGGACCTGTGCTCTGTGGTGCAAAATATTGAGATTAGGATTGATACGACGTACTACCTTGTTTCGTACAAAATCTTTCATGAACCGAATCTGACAAAAAAGCCTATACTATAACCTCGTCTAACTTACCTAACTTCAAGTGAGGAACAACGCCAAAAGTCGCAATCATAGAGTTTATTGACCACAAAGATGCCAATCAATAGAATAGTTAAATTCCTTCTGAAGAAAATACGTTGCTTTGCTACAAACCCAAACCGTAGCAAACGTGAACGATCGAAGGACCAAAAAATTGAAAAAACGGGTTCAAAAAGACCATGTGCTCTGTAGTGCAAAATATTGAGATTAGGATTGATATGACGTACTACCTTGTTTCGTACAAAATCTTTCATGAACCAAATCTAACAAAGAGCCTATATTCGTAACTCGTCTGACTTACTTCACAACTTCAAGTGACGAAGAACACGAGAGAACGCAGTCGTCGATTTTATTCACCCTAAAGATGCCAATCAATAAAGTAGTTAAATTTATTCAGAAGAAACAATCGAAGGACCAAAACATTGAAAAAACGATTCCAAAAAGATCATGTGCTCTGTGGTGCAAACTATTCAGATTACGATTGATACGACGTACTACCTTGTTTCGTACAAAATCTTTCATGAACCGAATCTGACAAAAAAGCCTATACTACAACCTCGTCTAACTTACCTAACTTCAAGCGAGGAAGAACACCAGAGGACGCAATCATAGAGTTTATTGACCACAAAGATGCCAATCAATAGAATAGTTAAATTCCTTCTGAAGAAAATACGTTGCTTTGCTACAAACCCAAACCGTAGCAAACGTGAACGATCGAAGGACCAAAAAATTGAAAAAACGGGCTCAAAAAGCCCATGTGCTCTGTAGTGCAAAATATTGAGATTAGGATTGATATGACGTACTACCTTGTTTCGTACAAAATCTTTCATGAACCAAATCTAACAAAGAGCCTATATTCGTAACTCGTCTGACTTACTTCACAACTTCAAGTGACGAAGAACACGAGAGAACGCAGTCGTCGATTTTATTCACCCTAAAGATGCCAATCAATAAAGTAGTTAAATTTATTCAGAAGAAACAATCGAAGGACCAAAACATTGAAAAAACGATTCCAAAAAGATCATGTGCTCTGTGGTGCAAACTATTCAGATTACGATTGATACGACGTACTACCTTGTTTCGTACAAAATCTTTCATGAACCGAATCTGACAAAAAAGCCTATACTACAACCTCGTCTAACTTACCTAACTTCAAGCGAGGAAGAACACCAGAGGACGCAATCATAGAGTTTATTGACCACAAAGATGCCAATCAATAGAATAGTTAAATTCCTTCTGAAGAAAATACGTTGCTTTGCTACAAACCCAAACCGTAGCAAACGTGAACGATCGAAGGACCAAAAAATTGAAAAAACGGGTTCAAAAAGACCATGTGCTCTGTAGTGCAAAATATTGAGATTAGGATTGATATGACGTACTACCTTGTTTCGTACAAAATCTTTCATGAACCAAATCTAACAAAGAGCCTATATTCGTAACTCGTCTGACTTACTTCACAACTTCAAGTGACGAAGAACACGAGAGAACGCAGTCGTCGATTTTATTCACCCTAAAGATGCCAATCAATAAAGTAGTTTAATTTATTCAGAAGAAACAATCGAAAAACCAAAAAATTAAAAAAACGGCTCCAAAAGGACCATATGCTCTGTAGTGCAAAATATTGAGATTAGGATTGATACGACGTACTACCTTGTTTCGTACAAAATCTTTCATGAACCAAATCTAACAAAGAGCCTATACTCGTAACTCGTCTGACTTATCTCACAACTTCAAGTGAGGAAAAACACCAGAGAATGCAATCGTAGAGTTTATTGACCAGAAAGATGCCAATCAATAGAATAGTTAAATTCCTTCTAAAGAAAATACGTTTCTTTGCTACAAACCCAAACAGTAGCAAACGTGATCGATCGAAGGACCAAAAAATTAAAAAAACGGCTCCAAAAGGACCATGTGCTCTGTAGTGCAAAATATTGAGATTAGGATTGATACGACGTACTACCTTGTTTCGTACAAAATCTTTCATGAACCAAATCTAACAAAGAACCTATACTCGTAACTCGTCTGACTTACCTCACAACTTCAAGTGAGGAAGAACACCAGAGAACGCAGTCGTCGAGTGTATTTACCCTAAAGATGCCAATCAAGAGAGTAGTTAAATTTATTCTGAAGAAACAATCGAAGGACAAAAAAATTGAAAAAACGACTCCAAAAAGATCATGTGCTCTGTAGTGCAAAATATTCAGATTAGGATTGATACAGCGTACTTCCTTGTTTCACACAAAAGCTTTCATAAACCGAATGTGACAAAAACAACTTATACTCTTAACCGTCTGACTTACCTCACAACTTCAAGCGAGGAAAACGATCTTTGCTACAAACCCAAACAGTAGCAAACGTGAACGATGGAAAGACCAAAAAAATAAAAAAAGGACTCCAAAAGGACCATGTGCTCTGTAGTGCAAAATATTGAGATTAGGATTGATACGACGTACTACCTTGTTTCGTACAAAATATTTCATGAACCATATCTAACAAAAAAGCCTATACTATAACCTCGTCAAACTTACCTTACTTCAAGTGAGAAAGAACACCAGAGGACGCAATCATAGAGTGTATCGACCACAAAGATGCCAATCAATAGAATAGTTAAATTCCTTCTAAAGAAAATACGTTTCTTTGCTACAAATCCAAACAGTAGCAAACGTGAACGATCGAAGGACCAAAAAATTGAGAAAACGGCTCTAAAAGGACCATGTGCTCTGTAGTGCAAAACATTGACATTAGGATTGATACGATGTACTACCTTGTTTCCTACAAATACTTTCATGAACCGAATCTGACAAAGAGCCAATACTCTAAACTCGTTTGACTTACATAACAGCTTCAAGTGAGAAAGAACACCAGAGAACGCACTAGTAGAGTTTATTGAACCTAAAGATGCGAATCAATAGAATAGTTAAATTTCTTCTGAAGAAACGATCGAAGAACAAAAAAATTAAAAAAACGGCTCCAAAAGGATCATGTGCTGTCTAGTGCAAAATATTCAGATTAGGATTGATACGACGTACTTCCTTGTTTCACACAAAATCTTTCATAAACCGAATTTGACAAAAAGAGCTTATACTCTTAAATCGTCTGACTTACCTCACAACTTCAAGTAAGGAAAACGCCAAAAGACGCAATCGTAGACTTTAATGATCCCAAAGATGCCAATCAATATAGTAGTTAAATTTCTTCTGAAGAAAATAATTTTCTTTGCTACAAACCCAAACAGTAGCAAACGTGAACGATCGAAGGACCAAAAAACTGAAAAAAACTGCTCCAAAAGGATCATGTGCTGGGTAGTGCAAAATATTGAGGTTAGGTGCGAAGTAATAACATTCTGCTGAACTTTCATTGTTTATTATTTTGAAATGAATATACACAACGTTTCGATTGCTGTGGTATGATCAAAACGTTGCGTACATTCATTTCAAAATAATAAACAATGAAAGTTCAGCAGAATGTTATTACTTCGGATCAATCAACATTGTTTAATACATTCAAACAAACATTGAGGTTAGGGTTGTTACGACGTACTACCTTGTGTAGCACAAAGTCTTTCATGAACCGAATCTGTCAAAGAGCCTATACTCTTAACTCGTCTCAAACTTGCCTGATAACTTCAAATGAGAAAGAACGCTAAAGGACGCACTCGTCGAGTTTAATGACCCCAAAGATGCTAATCAATAGAATAGTTAAATTTCTTCTCAAGAATATACGTTTCTTTGTTTCAAACCCAGTCAGTAGGAAACGTGAACGATCTAAAGACCAAAAAATTTAAAAAAAACCAAAAGAACCTAATACTATGTGGTGTTAAATACTGAGATTAACATTTATACGACCCACTACCTTGTCTAGCTCAAACTAACTTTCATAAAAGAGATCGTAAAAAGAACCTATACCCCTAACTAGTTTAAGACTTAGCTCATAACATCAAGTGAGGAAGAACACCAGAAGATATATCTATAAACATAGTTACTAATTAAGCATGATAGCTCCATAGATGTCAATTTGACTGAAACAATAGAATAGTTAAAGTCCTACCGAAGAAAAGACGTTCCTTCACTGCAAACTCTGCCAATAGCAAACGCCAATGAGCGAAAGACCAAATCATTAAAAAAAACAGCTCTAAAAAACCTAACACCCTGTAGTACAAAATATTGAAATTAGGAATGATACGACACACTTCATTGTCCATCTCAAGTTCTTTTTTCGTGAACCAGATTACACCAAAAGCTCGTACTATTAACTCGTCTGAAACTTGCCTCATAACTTCAAGTGAAAAAGATCACCAGAGAACACACTCACTGAATCAATAGAATAGTTAAGGTCATGCTAAAGAAAAGACGTTCTTTTACTGTAAACTTTGTCAGTAGCAAACGTAAATGATCGAAGGACCAGAAAATTTAAAAAAAAAAACAGCTCCAAAAAACTTAACACTGTGGTGCAAAATATTTAAATTAGGATTAATACAACGCACTTCCTTGTTCATATCAAGCTGTTTCTTTGTAAACCAAATTAGATTAAAATCCAGTATTCTTAACTTGTCTGAAACGTGCCTCATAATTTCAAGTAAAGAAGAACACCAAAAACACACTCGTAAAGTTTGGTAAACCCAAATATATGAATCTGACTGAATCAATAGAATAGTTAAATTCCACCTAAAGAAAAAACGTTCCTTCGCTACAAACCCTGTCAGTAGCAAACGTATACGATCGAAGGACCAAAAACTAAAAAGCCGCAACAAAAGAACCTAATACTATGTGGTGCAAGATTAGCATTTATAAGACGCACTACCTTCTTTAGCTAAAGCTAACTCTTAACTAGTTTGAGACTTAACTCATAACTTCAAGAGAGGAAGAACAGAAGACATACCTGTAAAAATAGTAACATATGGGCATGGTACGCTCAAAGATGTAAATCTGACTGAAACAATAGCATAGTTAAATTTCTACTGAAAAAAAGACGTTCCTTCAATGCAAGCTCAGTAGCAAACGTGAATGATCGAAGAACCAGAAGATGTAAATCTGACTGAATCCACAGAATAAATTCGATCTAAAGAAAAAATGTTTCTTCGTTACAAACCGTCAGTAGCAAACGTAAACGATCGACGGACCAAAATAAACCGCTCCAAAAGAACCTAATACTGTGTGGTGCAAAATACTGAGATTAGCATTTATACGACGCACTACTTTGTTTAGCTCAAGCTAACTTTCATAAAACGTCTAGACTATGAACTATCTGAAACTTATCTCAGAACTTCAAGTGAGGCCAACATAAGCGAACGAAAAATCAAAGAATTAAAAAAAAACGGCTGATCAAGTCAACTCTTCTTAGGCAAGACCGGTCTTTGTCTTTTCGTCAAACGTACGAAGCCACTGAAGTATAACAAAATGGTACTCACTGCTACACTAAACTCATTCAGTCACTATATCACTTGCGGTGCACTGACAAACATTCTTCTCTTGCGCATTGCCACAAAGGTTATAGAAACCCCGAAAAAAAAAAACGTAACTACGCCAACCAATCACATGTCGAAATTCATACAACTAAAAACAAAAACATTGGGTTTATTAGTTTAGTTGACATTTCGCAATTAAGTGAGTAGATTAAGACGTCGGCTGAGTAAACATTGGATTATTCCAACTGTGTATTTGTGACTTGCATAATTTCACATAAAAACTGTAAGTGTAAGTGCCGAGGCACTTTTTTATCGCATTCTTGTGCAATGACACGCCTACTTAGTTTTAATGTCATTTACGTATAAATACAAGAAATAGTCAGTGGAAAAAGAACGTTGTCATTCGAAGAACCTTTGACAGTTGCTCAAAATGACTTAGTAATTCAAGACTGTGACACGTCCCTAACCAAGCTTGCTTCGCCCAAATCGTTGTCCTAATGCTAAGCACATGTGGAACTCGTTTTAATTAATGTAAGTCACATTTTTGGTGGTTTTTTAAAATTTATACTTGAATAATTCTCTTAGAAAGTCGTCGAGTTCATTTATTAAAAGCATCACTGTTTTTACTTGCCGTCGCTACAGTCGCCATTGTAGCGTATGATTATTTTTCTTTTAGCAAATTGTGAATTAATTAACGACTACTAAACGACTTGAGAAAAGAGTGAATTCTAAATTTAGTCGAATGTTCAGCTACGTTATTATAGGATTTGTAACGCGTCTGTACGTGCAACATCTGCAAAGAATCAGTAGTGTCCTTCTGTCGGCGCAACCGTTATATTAAACCTCCGGACGCGGTTCCGGGTTTTATGCAATAGGTCAGCTCAGTGTAAATCTAGTGATTTTGCAGTGATACTCACTTAGTCGACCAATTTACTCAGAAATTGATAACGTTACTTGTATTCTAGTCTGCCATTGTAATATTTTTTTTATACTGTTCTCTTAGGATTCTTCATTTTCTGGCTCTCTCTCGTAGTTTTGTTTGTCTATCAACAACCTGTTATAACATGAATTGTGCTAGAAAAAACGCATTTATTATCTGTGTACTAAAAGTAAAAATTTTTCAGAATTATACCTGATTAAAATACAATAAACGGATTAAGTTACTTCACAATTTATAGTAATTTAAATGATTTGCAAAAATTACTTTTGTAAACATACCCTATTTGCAGACTGACTATGTACAGCGCAAGAAACCCACTACTACAGCAAGTGAATAGCGCCAATTGTCATTTAACCAAATAGAAAATAATTGTGCCTTCTTTATAGTTAGTTTTATACTTTATACTTATACATAACTAAGCTTCTAAAGTTTATTTTTAAAATAATGTAACACCACACATGATAAGATTAAGACGATGAAAACAACCAACAATAGTTGAATAAACTAAAAAAAACTATTACCAATACATGACACCGTCGCAAAAATAAATGTATGATTTGTCCTTCATGGTAATAAAACAATAATCTTTATTACCTTGTAAATCGTTTAAATTTAAGTTTGCGTAATAAAAACAAATTAATTATAATTAAAGTTCCTACTTGGATTTACTATAACGAGACTAAAAGACATTTTTTAAACTCAAATTCTATTAATAAGATAGAATTATTTACATAACTAAATACAAAACCTACCTCTTGCGGGGTTAACTTGGCAAGCGCTCGTCTGGGTTCTCTCGACGAATGAAAGCATCGAAAGATGCCTAATTGGGAATGTTTGTTGTACTTATGTATAAAATTGCCCAACCCGATTTTGCACTGATGAAGGTTTCTCGAAAACGCCATGATATTTCCATAACACCGGGACACCTTACATCTCACAACCATTATAAACACTTTGCAACCGTTTCAAATACTTTCACAATTTTAAAGTATTTATATGAATATGTCGTTGAAAAAATGGTCTAATATTACACTAGACCACATTTTTTCATAGCCTTAAGCTATTTTTGTCCCTTTAAAAATGTGACATTTCCGAACGATCTGACATTGCGTTGTCGGTAACACGTGCTAATCTACTTTACCGATTCATATTATTTTGAAATAATAGATACTTACCTTGCAATTTTAAGAATTCTTGTAGCGCCTATTTAAATAATTAAGTTTTTAATAATTTCAAGCAATGACATTTTTATTATTAAATAATAAAAAAGCAAAATAAAAGTCAAAACATTCGCTGCCAACTTCCATCTGGTTACTTTGTTAGTACCAACACCAACACAACTTACGCTTAGTTATTTTTGACCTCCGTAGTTTCATTTAATCCTAATAGAAACTTTTCAAAAATTCGCTACTCAAAAATGTAGTACAGCTTTTCACGCAAAATAGATTTTGCGCATTATTGTAGAAACTCTCTCACGTGGTGCTGCTTCAAATTAATCTTCTATAAGAATTAGAACAAAACTGTTATCACTATTTTGATATGTGGGAGGTTCGTTTCAAAAAGAATGAATGACCTAAAATATCACCATATATCACTTTTACGTTATTAGAGTATTTATGTAGAGTACACAAGAAAAATTAGGAGAATTACAAAACGATAGCAACAAAAAATGCTTACGGTTTTTGCGACTATGTAAGAAAACTGTATTTTGGCCAATAAGAATTACCGAAATTCATCGACGTGACTCTTAGGGAATAACAGTTACGTTTATTTAACGTCAATGCAGACGCATTTAAGGTATAAAGTAGTGACCGCAAATCATATTGGATTTGGATACATTTTTTGGATTTCTGAATGCAATAACATAACGATAGTGTACTTAAATATCTGTGATAACGTAATAATAATTTTTTTAATGTAGACTAAACTACGCAAAATGGAATGGTATTATTGTATCTTTTGAGAAATTTTATGTCAAAGTCATGGTTGTTTAGATGATAATAGAACCTAAATAGTTTGCGATGACCACGGGGTCAAACGATATAAACGTGTCATTAACATATCCAACTTAAACTTTATGGTGTAATAAGAACGATAGCAAAGTCCATAGCAAACTAAAACTTGTTTCTGGAAATTGATGAAGATAGTATAACAGTTCAAGAACTTCTTCTGAAAGAAAAGAAATGTCTAACAATCAACAAATATAGAAAAAATGATAACAGTAGAACAACCAAGGCAACCATAAATGACAAATAACGTTAAATCAACGTAACCAATATTTCCATAAAATAACGTTGCTAAATTTTTGCTATTTTATAAGTCAAGTCAATTTACAGTTTTTTGTGCGCCATTTTGTTACTATAGTTTTGTAATTTTCGTAGTTTTTGGTATTTATGTTAAAAAAAATCGACTGGTTACGGTCATCAAAAAAAATTAAAACCTTTAATGTTCTTTGCCATACATTGTAATTTTTCGGTTTTTGTAAACCGTCTTTGATAGTTTTTGCATATTTGTCAACATAAACAACAAATTATGTTTGAGAAACTTTGGGGGCCTCGTAGCTACCGATCGAACAATTGTTGCAGGTATAAAAAAAAGACCACCATCTGGCAGGCAGTTTTATTAGGTACATGAGACACATTTGTTTGTGCAGT
Organism: Aquatica leii; assembly: GCA_035610365.1. Lineage (NCBI taxonomy): Eukaryota > Metazoa > Arthropoda > Insecta > Coleoptera > Lampyridae > Aquatica > Aquatica leii. Next base: position 17,748,792 of record CM069438.1, read on the forward strand.
TTAGGCAAATAGGGTTATGTTGTATTTTCGAAAACTTCGAAAACGATTTTTTTAAAATGACCGAATTAAAAATAGAAGACGAAGATTTATACGAAATTTTAGAAATCGACCCGGACAGCACCTTAAACGACGTAAGTAAATCACATAACCTACTAACGCAAACTTCTAAAATTCCATTTACAGATAAAAAAAGCTTACCGAAAAAAAGCCTTGCAATGCCATCCGGACAAAAACCCGGACAACCCGAACGCCGCCAAACTTTTCCACCAACTAACGAAAATCTTAGAAGTATTAACAGACGAATCTGCACGGAGAGCCTACGATCGAATATTAAAAGGTAAAAAAGAAGCGACGTTGAGACACAAACAATTAGATGGCAAAAGAAGAAAGTTAAAAGAGGATTTAGAAGCACGCGAAAAGGACGCAACGAATGACAACGCCAGCAACAGCAAAAAGTTAAAAGAAGAAATCGAAAGGTTACGCAAAGAAGGATCGAGGTTAGTGCAGGAAGAAATGGAGTACGTTAAGAATAAGTTAGCCGAAGATATGAAAAAATTAAATACGAATCAAGACGAAGCTGGTAAATACCGAATTAAAATTAAATGGAAAGTCGAGAAAGGTGATCGTGATAATGGTGGGTACGATGCCGAATTGTTACGTAAATGTTTGTGTAAATATGGGGACGTAACAGCGTTGGTTATGTCGCCGAAGAAGAAGGGTAGTGCGTTGGTAGAGTTTAATTCAAAACGCGCTGCGGAAATGGCCGTTGATTTAGAGAAAGGTTTGAATGTGAATCCTTTGTCTTTGTCTTGGATTAATGGACCGCCATCGCAAGTGTTCACATCTACGATAAAACCTTCTGATTATGAAAGCGTGGTTCTTACTAAGTTAAAGCAAGCTGAGGAGAGAAAGCGGTTGATTGCGCAGATGATGGCCGAAGATGAAACTTAATGTGTATTTTAGTTGTAATATAATTCAGTATTTATTGGACTATAAATTAAAGTTAACTATTAATATATGATTTATCTAACGAGCTTTTAAAATTTTGCTTGATTTATCTTAAGAATCTGCAGATTCTAGTACCAGAATGGCACGTTGATTAAGTGGCAAATTTATGGTTTTGTGCCTGTTAAGGCCTTTGTTGGGCCAATTATTTGATTTTAGTTTTAAGTACAGGCAGTGCTGGGCAGTACTTCAACTACATGCATTTCAAATACATTTGAAAGAAGAAGTGAGGTTAAGTGTTAAGGGTTGGTAAGCTAAATCAAAGGTAGAAAAAAAGACGTTTTTAGGAAAACGAAAACATATTTCATGTCCGAGAAATGCAGAATAAATTGAATTTTAACATTATGATTATTCAACCTCATCATAAACAAGTGAACATGGTCCTTCGAACCGGATGACCTTCACTTCTATGGATGTACATTCAATTGTCGAATACGTCAAAAAAAAAGTTAGGACAGCAACATAGTGAGTGAGTTTACTTTTTTAAGTTTATACCAGACATAAGTTTTGTATTCGTATATATTTTATTTCTTATACACGCCGCTTATTGGAATCACGAATAATGTTATCAGACGGATAATGTTATCGCTTTATTAAAGAACATCGTTTATACTGAGATGATACAATTTAAATCCAATTAACGACGCGTTAAATTACGTAATAATATAAAATTTGTGTAAAGTTTGGTTTTATTTGTTTGTGAAATTTTATAGCTATCTAACTAAATGGTATTAGTTGGCTAATGTAGAGTGACAAAATTAACTAAAATTTGTAAACACTTTGTATTAAAATTCCAGCGTTACAGAAACACCTCCAGTTTTCTTTGTTTTGGTAAAACAAATGCGTTGGCGGTCATTTTAATTTTGCCGATACAATCGTTTTATGTGGTGATACATTTTAAAATTATTTATGTAGAATTATTAAACAATTTTTCTCACAAATTGTTAATTACTTAAACTTAACTTAAAAAAACTTAAACTTAAAAATACTAAATCGATATGTTTTAAAGGATTTCTTAAAGTGTAACTTAAATTTGTCGTATTTTCTTTATTGCATAATTTCATTTATGTGTAATATTGAACACAACATTAAGCGCCGTACATTTAACTGTAATAATCAACTATTTTATACTTAAATCTGAACATTATTCAAAATTGAAAGTGGTTTTGTGTAGATGTTTCTTTGTCTGTAAAAAAAAACTATGGTAACTTCACTGCCATTTTGTTGTTGTTATTTGACGTGTTTTAGAATCTATTTGTGTTATTGGCCTGTTAAAGGCGCGGTCCATATATAAATAAGAAGTGAGAGTAAGTTGTTTTTTTAATGGTGTGGTAAAGTAAATCAAAGATGGGGAAAACCACGTTCTTAGAAAACCTACTGCGTTATATTTAAACACCACGGGTGATAACAACCTCGGATCGAGATACGCTCGATCAACGCAAGAGACACCGTAAACGGGCTACGAGTGTCTCTCTGTCAATTTAGCTTCGAGATACAGGTCTATAATCATCACAGACTATTATCTAAGTCTTCCCGATTAAGAAGATCGCCGAGCGATAAACATACTTCTACGTTTGGAGTTTCACGCCCTAGCCAGCATACAGCTTTAACCACAACCACTACGAGTCCATTTTCAAAATGACCTGGCAGAAGGACGCAGTATGGCACTCCAAAGCGTTGCTAAAACTGCGGTCAACACTCCGGGGCTCCCGAGTCGTCCATAGTACCGTAGAAAGTCACAGTTGGACTTTTCAAAGCCAGTTCTCGAAATGTATCTACCAGACAAGCACCAACTCCTACCTATTCTAGATCCTGTAATCTAGAGCGTAGGTGACGCCGGCTAGAGTGGTGCAAGCTTGCTAAACCTGTTTGCTCGAGATCCGCGGTACCTCGTCATAACGGGGCTCCACACAAGAAGCTACGGATAATGCTGACTCTGACCAATCTACACTTATCCCTACCTTCATACTGTATTTATTCATCTCATCATCCCAATACTCACACCTACGAAACAAGCGCAAATGTTCAAAACGCAAAGCACTGCTTTCTTACGCTCTAACACACTCTCTAAATCTTCGACAAGTCGCCTTGTCAGCCAAAGGTCGCCGAGATTCAAACCGACGTCCACTTCTTCTAAGAAAAACCTCAACCAGACTTCCTCACAAAGATCCACATACAGACCACACCTCAACAACACATGCTCTCAATCTTTACCCTCTTCACCACACAAGCACAAAGTTCTTTCCGCCTTAACGATGCGAGTCAAATACTCGTTGAAACAACCGTGTCCGCAAAGAAACAACCAACTGCCCAACAAATATCTAACCATGAACACCGCTCTACCATTCTCACACTTCTCATAAAGCCAAAAGTCCCTTCCTTTATCACACAAATTTCACTGATCTTTCCAACACTCAAAAATCCCGACGTTCTTACTCTCACTTCTCTCTACCTCGCTCAACAAGTCAATCAGATCGCGCGGTATTCGCTTTCGCACAACATACAACTCTCCTTGCATACAAGCTTCCAAGTCCCACGGAACGAAGCCAAAGAGAATCTGTGTAAGGGCTCAGTTGACACCGTCCGACATCCAGAAAGCATACTATAAAAGACAACTATCTGCGCACAGTTCAGCAAAACGACCCTTCTCTGAAGATTCAGACGACGATACCACACACTCGACGCTTACAAAGCACAGATCGACATCATGCTCTGATACCAGACACGAGCAGCCGCACGTTCAACGCTTTATTTTTTCCTGAGGACTCGTCTGGACTCTCTTGCCACGCACGACCTCCAACCGCGAGAGATTTTTTTATCATCAACATCTCAGTCTTTTGTCGCAAAACCCTCACGCTGACACTTAATCCCGATTTGTTAACTACATTTAACCACTTCTGACTCTTCTCGAACGCTGCTCTGCTGGTACCTTCTACAATAAATGTTAGGTCGTCTGCGTAGGTTACACATTTACACCCGCGGCATCTCAATTTTTCCAACATTACGTGAATCATCATGTTCCAAACGTCCCTTTGAAGCCTACAAATATAACTAACACTCACAATTGGCTTCAGACGCCACCAGGCATCTTTAGTTCATTTCTCTTTCTTTAAGCCAAACTCCTCTCGTAACACCACCACCTCATCATTCTCCGCTTAGGTACACAGCTCTTTTTCTTGTGTAGACAATCACTAGATTGCCTAACCCCTCTCCAAGAAGCTTATGCATAACCGGAACGGTCAGGTGTAATCTCCCTCTAGTTTAGGTAGCTTGGTCGGTGGATATATTAAATATATTGGTTAATTAAGCACTAAGTGGCAAGATGGATCGAGAGACTGCAAGAATTTGACTATGACACAAAACACCGTGCCGAAAGCAGTAATCGGAACGCTGATGCCTTGTCCAGAATACCATGTCCAGCGAACTGCAGCCATTGTTCGCGACTTGAAGAAAAAGTCGAATACCTGCGGAGAACTGCTATGGTTGATGATGAGTGGGAACCTGAGAAAACAGTCCTGAAATAAGACTTTTCCTGGACTGGAAAGAAAATGGTCGACGACCAACCTGGAAAGAAGTGAGTGTTTTGGGTAGAAACATCAAAGCGTACTGGGCGCAGTAAGATTCTTTGATAGTAAAAGACGGTCTTTTTGAGCAATCCCTAGCAAGCGCCGAGAACACGGGAAACAGACTACAGTTGGTAGTGCCAAAGAACCGGGTGTCAGAAGTGTTGAAGCATCTCCACGATGGTATATCAGGAGGACACTTTGGCATTAAGAAGACATTGGAGAAAGTTCGAGAACGAATGTACTAGATGAACTGCAAATAGGACGTCATGAAATGGTGCCGTAAGTGCACGGTCTGCGCATCAGAAAATGCTCCAGCGAGAAAGCGCAAAGTACCCATGAAGCAATATACTACGTAGGAAGCCCTTTGGAAAGAGTAGCGATTGACATCGCAAGGCAGTTCCCAGAATCCGATTCGGGAAATAAATACATCCTGATGGCAATAGATTATTTCACGAAATGGACGGAGGCTTACGCCATACCCGATCAAGAAGCAGCTACAGTTGCAGACGTATTAGTAAAAGAGTTTTTCTGTCGGTTTGGAGTTCTGTTGGAATTACACTCCGATCAACGCCGCAACTTTAAGTCTGGGCTGTTTCAAGAAGCTTGCGACTGTTGGGAATTACGAAAACTAGGATGACGCCTTTCCATCCTCAATCTGATGGCATAGTTTAGCGGATAAATCAAACAACGGGAAAATACTCAGCCAAAGTAGTGTCCGAACACCAATGAGACTGAGATCAGTATTTGCACCTTTTCCTAATGGCGTACCGATCATCCTTTCACGAAAGCATAGGCCAAACACCACCCTGTGTGATGCTCGGTCGCGAAATACAACTGCCATGCGACCTCCAATTTGGACGAAGACCGGAAGAAGAAGTTGCCGGAGAAGACTACGTCAGCAAGCTGTACATGAGGAGGCCCGTAAAAACACACAAATTGCAAGCGACAGAATGAAGACTAGATATGACGTCAAGGCACAAAATGGTGGGTTTCAACCTGGCGACATGGTGTGGTTGTATAATCCCCAAAGAAGACGTGGTTTGTCGCCGAAGCTGCAAAGGCAATGGTAGGGCATCTATGAAGTCGTGTAGCGTATTAATAACGTCATATATGCGATATCGCATCCAAAAACCACCCAGAGGCAAGCCAAAAGTGGTCGTCGGTCGTCTAACACCGTTTGCTGGCGATAACCACAATACGCATGTTCAGGTCCGAACCAGAGCAATAAGCAGCAGAACCAGAAATCAAATCGAAAGAACGAAGTTTATGTTTATGAGCTTATAGGGAGGTTCTGGAAAAGCTAGGTTCGGAGTTACCACCGAGAAACAACAAGACCTGTTCCAAACACGAAAAGATTACGCCATCGCACATTCTGTGAGCGAGAATCTTGACATGTCCAGAGGGGTTGCAGTCGTATTTAAAGCAGCTATATGAACTACAAAGACAGCAACCGACAGTCGGAAAAGTTTTAAAACTACGTGGTGGCAGACGCTTCGTTTTCTATCTGGGTCACCAAGCCGTTATACAAAAATCTGTGACAAACATTATGAAATCTTAAGAGAGAAATGGAGTTCCACCATGTTAAGAAATTGGCAGTACCCAAGCTTGGTTGTGGCTTAGATCATTTGAATTGGAGAACAGTTCGAAACATGTTGGAGGTCGTCTTCCGAAGAACAGGCGTTTACGTGTTGGTCTGTAGTTACCAACCAAGAAAAATATCTGGTCAGGAAAAGTCCATTGACTGTTACTTTGATCGTCAAGGAAGTTGCCGAAATGGAGAAATCTGCCGCTACCGCCACGATCCTTTCTACCGGTGTCGCATCCAGTTTCCTGTTGTGGGGCAGAACAGTCCTAAGAAGGAGGCAGTGAAACGTTAGCGAAATTATTCTCAAGCTCCAGAACGTTCACTGAAAGATATAGAAAATTCTCGAACGTTTGGCCTAAAATATATAAAAGCGATACAAATGAATCATAAGGCAGTTATTTGAGTAATTCGAAGACGGCGGTGTTAAGAAAATTGTTCAAGTCTAAATAATAAAGTGATTAACGCGTGTGGAGATAAATCTACGGTGTATATATAACCTTGTACGTGACTTTAGTATTTAGTATAAATAAATTAATTAGTAATAATAAACGTTACACTATCATCAACAAATAATTGTATCTTGCATTTTGTTACACTTTTAACAATATTAATATACAAGATAAAAAATTGAAGTCCTAAAACAGTACCTTGTGGAACTCCGATTTAGTATAGCTATTAAGTTAAGGTTGACTTAAAGCCATGCATTTGTAATTTTAGTAATAATTTATCTCTGTTTATAGTTTCAAAGCACGTCGATAATCGAGAAAAACTGCACCAACAATTTTTTTATCGTAGATAGCACTTTTCCAGTTCAATAAAACCGATTGGATTGCACTTTTACGAGTTTTTTTGTCTAAAACCAGCTTGATAGGGTCTTATCAACTTGTTATCTTCATTGTATTCTCTTAGTTGTAAGTTTACTACTGTTTAAACTCAACAACACAAACACAGTTTTCCAAGAAGTTGTTCTTGTTAATTAGAATAAACATTTACCCGCAATTCAAAATAAATATAAATATTTTCTTGTTGATAATTTATGTTGGTACAAGGGTGCGAGTTGACGTTGGTCACACTGTCAATAATTCAGATAACCTCATTTATTCAACAAAATCAAATAATCTATTTCTCTCATAACGCCTTTTAGATTTGCATAAAAATGTAAAATTGTGGCAGTTGGTGCATCTAGTAAAAGTTAAAAAAAATTTAATCTACATTATGTCCTTACTGACTTTTGTTCGTTGCAGTTACACGAGTATGTACTTTTTATTATTTGTTAGTTTATAGTATTAATCAGGCTTTTGTTTGAGTTAGTTAGCAATGTACATTTACAGAAACTGGAGTTTAGTGAAACATGGAAGAATCGAACAATTTTCTAAAACAAATCGAGAAATACGTTTGTGAAAACAATGTGGACGATGCTGTGGCGTTGATTAAAAACCACAGGAACGAAATTTCGAATATACTCGCCGATGTTGTACCATTCCTACTTACAAAAACTGATATAAGATGTAGCGAACAAATTCTAATTGCATTTGCGGAAGAATGCGATCCCGAAGAAGTGCTCTTACAATTAATCGAAGACATTGATCGATGCACCGAAGATGCAAAGTTTCTGGTGATGTGTCAAGCATTGTTGCGTGCTTTATTGCGTCTACCCGAAAAGCGGTTGAATTCGTTAGGTTGGGGATTAAACGCGGTGCATTCGTATTTGTTAAAAATTAATCTTCCCGATAATGTCGAGTTGAACGAGGACGAAGAAATTTTGATGGATGCGGATACGGTCGTCGAACGTATATCGTTTCTGTGTGCATCTTTGCTTCCTTTTTACAGCGCGTTAGTCGATAATTGTAAGAATGATGGTGGTGAAAGGAAAATCGTTGTGTTAAAATTCGTGTTGCAAGTTTTGGGGAAGCCGTTAGCGTTTCTCGATTTAAAATCTGGGAAAACGACTAGTAAAGCTAGGAGGATTTCGGAAAGAATCGTTGAGATGATATTCGAGTTGAATGCGGATATTTTTGCGATTTCGGATTTGGGATCCGGGTGCGATATTGGTTGTGTTGACGCGTTGGCGTTGTCGACGTTGTTTTATCTTGTGTTGTCGGAAAAAGTCGAGGTGAGGAAGGTGCCGAAAGTGTATGACAACGTTTATGTGTTTCAAGAATCGGTGGCCTTAGCTGCGGAATTGTTTAAATACGAAAGTCAATTTGTACAGCATAACGGATTGTGCCTAATTGAAGTGATTATCGATAGGATTCGCACGAATTCTTTATCGTATTTGTTGTTAGATTCCGAGCACCATAACCACTTTTGCAAAGCGTTGACACGTATAATCGTTTACAGTCACCTAGAGGTGTATCGTAAAAAAGGTTTGGATCTTTATCGACGGTACCTCTTTTTATTCGAACCGAAGGGACGGTACCTAATCGTTTATAATTTAATGGGGATTTTGAACCATACTGGTATAATCGGTTACACTGTTACGCAGTATAAAGATATGATGATGCACGAGCTTGATAAGTCGGATTTATCGCCGTACTTTACGAAATCTAATTTGTTTCGTGTCTTGGACCGGTTTTGTTTGCTCCCGAATCAAGAAGAAAGCGACTTAATTGAATTGGCCGATCAAATTGTCGCCGCTTTAAACTTGTTACGTTACTTAATCATTCGTGATAAGGCGAACGTAACAGGAATTTGGGATTACTTAAAAAAATTAGAAAACACCTACCTGGTACCGATGAAAACGGCCCTAACACTGTCACGTGCCCACTACGAATTGAAAATCAAAGATTTAAAAGACGAAAGTGGCGAAGGTGATAAAGGTGATTCGAAAGTGTCGGTGACCGTGGCCGGGCATACATTAAACGAACTACCGACTAACGAAAAAATTAAATTTTTGTATTCGGCTTTAACTACGTTCGATGTTATCGAAAATTTATTGTGTCGCATTAACGAGTTGATCGAAATGTAAAGTTTTTGTTTAATATACGATTTGTTTAACGTGTTTTACTGTTCTAATTCCGAAGTTTAATTCAGATGCAAGATCATCGTGGTTGTTAATACGAAGCATGTCGGAGGTGAAACATACGCACACCGAGGAGGGTTACGAAGACGACATTAAGTTTAAGATTTTAGAAGCGTCTTTGCCGTTTGTCCACGAACACGGTTGGAGTAAAACGACTATAAGTGCTGGTGCCGAAAGCTTAGGATATCCGGGGATAACTCATGGTTTATTTCCACGAGGAGGTGCCGATTTAGTGAATCATTTTCAGAAACGGTCCAATGAGAAATTAGTCGATAGCTTAAAAAAGGTATTTTATATTCGTTTATTTTAGTTTCGTAACGAACTAAGTGTTTTAGCGAGTGCTGGTGGCGAAACCAGATAGTGGCAGGGTAATTGTACAAGAAGCGGTTAAGAATCGGTTGGAGATGATTGTACCGTACTTGGCACGGTGGCCCCAAGCAATTGCTATTATGTCGTTGCCACAGAATGTATCCACATCCTTAGCCACTCTATTAACGATGACTGACGATATTTGTTATTATGCAGGTGATCGCTCCGTAGACGTTAGTATTTACACATTCGTTGATATATCACTCTAAAAACTTCATTCTAGTTTAACTGGTATGCACGTAGAGTAGCCCTAGCCGGTCTCTACAAAGCAACCGAATTATACTTAATTCAAGACACTTCACCCGATTTTGAAAAAAGTTGGAAGTTTTTGGATAATAGGTTAGCGGAATTAAGCCAAGTACACAATTTAGTAACAAAAGCCGATGCCGGTGGTTTCGGAAGTGCAGACGCAATTAAATCTGCTTTTACAACGGTAATTATTCGTTCATTTAAATTCATCATGAACGATTTTTGTTGTAGGCACGGAATATTATAGGTTTAAACTGAAATAGATAACTGCGGTGATACTTAGTTAAGTGGTTTGGTAATCTTTTTAAGGAATAAAGTGATTACGATGTTAAAGCATTTCGTTTAAACTATCCCTTGCGCTAAGTTACGTATAGAACATATTTATTGCTGTAACAACAAAACTAAAACACCTTCGATTAACGTACACTGTTAATAATAAGCAAATAGATAAAACGTAAACTATTTAAAAAAAAACACTCGTAAAGTTCCAAATATAAAAAGCGATTACACATAAAGAGATCAGTCAATATTGGGAACCGAGGGATAAAAAAAATGAGCATCGATAACAAAAATATCACACCACGAAAACTACCAATAATCCTGTTGCAAGTAGCCCTTAAGAGTCTTTGGAAGCGGCAAATTCGAAATATTATTAAGAGATACGTACTGTCGAATAACGAACCGACATAAATGTTGCAAACACTTCACTTCGGTGAAACGCGATACGGGTTTAATTAACCGGACCGGATAACCCGGATTCACGTCGTCTTCGCGATCGGCCGAGTAACATAGTACGGCACCTTCAGAACGTGCCATCGATTTCTCGATTAATTCGGATATACTAGAAAAACCCTGTTGGGGCGAATAAAACGAGTAATGTCCAAAGCTGTGTTCAATGCGCGTATGTAAAGTACGTCCCGAACTACGAAAACTTAACGTTAAAATATAATTATCCGAGGAAGAATCGCGAACGAGAAAAGCACCGTCTGGTTGATCTTTAAGTTTTTCACAAACTTTAGAACGAGGAATCGAGCCCCAATACCAGCCGAATTTCGATAACGCAGATAGTTCTTCTCGAATGCCACGATTCGAATACTAAAAATGACAAGATTTATTTTGTTGAAGCTAAACGTAGGTTACATACCAGAGTGTTGGTGGTGTTTTCGGGTTCGTACTCGTGTAGAGGTGAATCGTTTTCAGCTATAGAAATGACAGGTACTCTCGACTGTGAAATCGTGTCTTCGTCTGGAGGTTCAACGTTTATAATTTCTACGGTAATTTTGGGCTTGGGTTTGCAGTTGCTCAACGTACCTTTACATTTCTTTTTGAAGCTGCGGAATATGTTTAACGTTCTGTTATGATTCGACGTATTGTCGTCTTGTATTTTAGCTGATGGAGACGAGCTTCCTTGTGTGGTTTCGTGAAGAACGTTCGAGTAGGACCTGCTGAAGTTGTTTCTAAAGTTTTTCAAACTTAGTTTTTTAAATTTGCTGTTTTTCGGCGTTTGATCCATTTCCTTTTCTTAGTACGTTTATGTCTCTATTGCTTTTATCATGTTTAACATTATCTAATCTATAAACTTAAAATATATTTACAAGAATAATTTAAACAGCTGATTTGTCATTGTTACTTGAAAATATTTTTACAAGTGTTCTCGTTTAACCTAATTCGCATTTAAGCTAAACATTTATTATACTTAATCCCAATAATTACAAAATAACTTTTTTTTATTCTTAACACCTTCTACATTCAGATTTTGTAGCTGATGGGACATCTTGAATAGATCAATTGTCCCGTACTTAGTATTTAATTATATATAAGTTTAACTTTATTTGTTGCCATTTAGCTTACAAATTTGATCGTGCTATACTACATAACATTCTATATTTACATTTACATTCTATTTTTTTTTTTTTTTGAAATACATTTTCTTATCCCTTCTCTCCCCTTAACTTTTTCCTCCTGCTCCATACTTCCTCCATCCATTCCGCTCCTTTTCCGTTTTCATCTAAGATTTCCTCTATTTTCATCACCTCTTCTCTTAGTTCCCTGCATTTCTGTCTCATGTGGTTAAGGTCTTCCGTTTCTTCTACACATAGCCTGCACATCTTTTCTGGTTCTTCTTTCCAATATTTGTTCCCTAACTCCTCGTTGCTACATCTGAACCTTGCTACCATTTTTTTCTTTTAGTTGCTTTTATTCTCTCTATCTTTTAAATATTCCGGCACTCCTTCACCCTTGATATCTTTATAATTCCTATTATATCTGCTCTCTTTTATCTTTGTCCATCTTTCTTGTTTTTCGATGTCTCTATCTCCTTATTATTTCTTCCCTTATCCCTACTCCCTCTTCTCTTAATCTCTTCACTTCTTCACTCGCGTACCCGTTTCTTTTGTAATACTCTTCTCTGCCCTCCTGCCCGTACTTCACTTTCCCTCCCTTTATCTCTTTCCAACATTCTTGCAGTATTTTGCAATCTGTTCTTTCGCTCATTTCTTCCTCGTATTTTATTGCTCTTTTTCCTGTCTCTACCCTTATTTTTTCTATCTGTACCTCCTATACCCCGGTGTATCCCTGTCCAGTCCTAACACCCATCTCCAGTATTTTTCCTGTAGCCCCTCTACCTCCTTCCACTCCTTCCAGCCCCATATTTCCGCTCCATACATTACCACCCCCTTTATTAATTTTTCAAACAACAATTTTCTTTTTTTTATATCCATCTTGAATACTCTTTCCCCCACACCCCAGACTTGTCCTATTAACCTGTTTCCTTTCTTCACCCTTTCCTTTATGTGTTCTCCCTCTTTATTATCCTGTTTCATCGTGTAGCCCAGGTATGTAAATTCCTTCACTTTTTGCACTTTCTCATCATTCCATATCCACTCCTCTCTTTTTCTTTCCCCCTCCTTTTCTAAATATCATTATCTTTGTTTTCTCCGTGTTTACTTCCATTTCTTTTTTTTTTCATGTATTTTTCTAGCGTTTTCATCATCTCTTTCATTTCCTTTTCCTCCTTAACCACCAGCACTATGTCATCCGCATACGCCAACGACCATACCTTAGCTTTCCCTACCACTATCCCTCCTGTCTGTTGTCCTCTCATTGTCTCTTCCAGATCCCCCGTATATACTGAGAACAGGCTTGGGCTCAGTGGACATCCCTGTCTCAACCCTCTCTTTGTGATGAATTTCTCGCTCTCTTCCCCATTCACTTTAACCTTGCTCCTCGTTTCTTCGTAGATTTCCTCTATTCTTTGTATTAATCTTTCATTGATTTTTTTTTCTTTTCATATATTCCCACAGCTTTTCCCTATTCACTTTATCAAAAGCAGCTTTTAGATCTACGAATAGTGCCACCATTTTCCCTCTTTTTTTTCTAGTTCTTTATTTGCTAAGTGTTTCAGTTTATATATATGTTGTCTATCGCCCTTCTTCCTTTTCTGAATCCCGCTTGTCCGTCTGGTACCAAACTTCTTTCCTCTATTTCCTTCTGTAGTCTTTCTTGCAGTATTGTCGCATATAATTTGTATGCCGTGCTCAATAATGTTACCCCTCTATAATTCTTAGACTTTATTTTTTTCGCCTTTTTTATGGATTGGGCATATTATTCCCTCTCTCCATCTCTCTGGAAATCCTTCCCCTTTCCATATTTTGTTTAGTATTTCCGTTCTTTTTGCCACATTTTCTTCCCCGTATACCTACTCTTCGCTTTGTATCCCATCTTCTCCTGTCGCCTTTCCTTTTTTTATATTCTTTATCGCCTCTATTACTTCTTCTTCAGTTATTCTATCCCTATCTCCTTCTTCCTGTCTTACTACCGCGTCTTTTCTTTTTTCTGCTTTTGATCTTCCCCTCCTAACAGGTTCCGAAAATATGTCTCCCATTCTTTAATTTGTATTCCCTTTGTCGTCACGTTTTTTTTCCTCTGTTTCTTTAGGTACTTCCATACATCTTCTTCTGTTTTTATTCCTTTGATCTGCTCCTCTTGTTTCTTTTGTTTTCTTCCTTCTTTCTGTCGCATGTTTTTGTATATTTTTACTGCTTCTTTGTATTCTTCTTTTTCTTTCCTCCCTTTTTCCACTGTCTTAATGCTCTTCTTGCATTTTTCTTTGCTTCCTTGCATTCCTTATCTCACCATTTCTTCCATCCTGTTTTCTCCTCCTTCCATTTTCTAAATCTGACTCTCTCTGTTGCTTTCTCCATCATCTCTCTCATTTCCTCTACACTTTCTTGTAATTCCTTCCCTATCCATACCGTTTTCCCTATTCTCTCTTTATATCTTTTTATACCCTCTTCTGTCCACTTTTTTTTTAGTTATGTACTTCTCCTCTTCCTCTCTCTCTTCTCTTTCTCTTCCTTCCATTGTCAATTCCAGTGGTTGATGGTCTGACTCTACCCTTTCTCCCACCTTAAATGTCTTTACCTTTTCTGCAGCCTCTTCATTTGTCATTACAAAATCTATTATTGATTCTCCCCTTCCTCCTATGTACGTAAATTCCCCCTTTCCATCTTCTTCTCTGTTCCCGTTCATTATTTCCCGCCCTTTTTCGTTGCACAATTCCAGCAGTTCCTCTCCCTCTTTATTTATCACCTTGTCCTTTGATTGTCTCTTTTCCGTCCCTTTTCTTTCTTGTATTCCCCCCTCTTCCCCTATTCTTGCGTTGAAGTCCCCTCCTACTATTATCAACCCTCTTCCCTCTCTTCTATGTTTTTCCTTGTCTCTTTCATTCTACTGCTGTAAACCGTCACTACTTTTATTTTTGTTTTTCCCCACTGTATGTTCCTTTCTACAACTCCTCTTCTCTGTTGCACTTTCTCTTTCTTTTCCTGGCTCAACCATTTTTTTTCTTATTCCCGTTATTATACCCCCCTTTGCTCTCCCTTTTTTCTTTTCTCTTTCTGCATGTTGCACCACCCACTCAAATTCCTCCGGCAACTCTTTTTCCCACCACTCCTATTCTTTTTCTTCCATCCATGTCTCCTGTAATGTCACTACATTCTGTTCCTTGATGTACTTCAAAAAATCCTGTTCCTTGTTTTTTATTCCCGCTACGTTCCAAAACAATACTCTCAGCTCACTCACCTCTCACTGTGCTTCTTCCGTACTTTCTTTTATTCTTCCTTCTTTTTCTTTTCCATTTCCATCTCTCATTATTCCTTTTCTTTGCCATTTTGTCAACTTTCTCTCCTTTACCACCCCCTTTGCCCTTTAGTTTTTGCCTTTTGGTTCCCCAATTTCTCTCCTTTCTCTGCTCAGTCCCCTATCCTTGTCGTTCCATATGTATCTGTCTCCGTCTATCTCCATTTTTCTGTACCCTACCCATACTCTTTTTCCTTCCGCTCTTTTTCCACCGCTATGTTCATTATTTCTCTTTGCACTCTTCTTTCCTCCCATGTCAAACCGTGACTTATATATATTCTTGTATTCTTTAATTTCTTCTTCTCCGCCATTACCTTCTGTTTTTCCTCCCATCCTCCGTTTTCCCCCACCACCATCTCATTTTCTTCTCTTTGTTTATTACTGTCACTTTTTTTCACCTCTACTTTTACATTTAATTTTCTTCCAGCATCACTGCTAAATCTTTTTGTGGTTTTTCACTTCTCCACCCCTTTATCACAATATTATTCTTTCTTTTCCATCTTTCCTCGTCTTCCGCTTTTTTCTCCAGTTTTTCTATTTTCTCCACCAGTTTCTCTTTTTCTTTCTCCCACTTCTTTTATCTTTCTCCCATTTCTTTTTTCATTTATTTAATTAAAATGGCGATTTTGTTTTGTGTATTTTATTGGAGCACAGAATCAAAACTCATTTTTCTTTCTGGATAGTCCCTTCAGATCAACATATTTGACTGTGTTAATCCAGGAGTTGCCAACCAGTGTGTCTTTTTGTCTTAATAAATTTTTTCTCTCATCTTATACAGGTAGGCTCAAGTTCTATTACACTAGTTTTAGCTTCATTTTTGCTAACAGATCTGCTTTTCTGTTTCCTTTGTCTCTTGATCTTTTTTTGTCGTCTAAACGAACTAGCGAGTTTACAAAGTCGCTAAGCAACGGTTCTAGAGAGTACTGTTACTCAGTGTAAAGCTCTTATCATTTCTTGTACTGTGTACTTTTACGAACAATGTACACTGCCTCAAAAATGTTTTTGGGCACTTTTAAGCGCGACCTGCAAGGTAGACAAAAAACTTACGTTATAACAGAACGGCCAGTTAAATTTGACAACATTGGCATTATAAATATTATTTACAGCGATATTACGAGGCTACTAAACATTCTTCATAAAAACCGCCTCAAGCGTACAAAGAACGTGTTTCTTACCTGCAAATATGTATCTAAATTGTACGCTCAAGTTTTAAATTCTTCTTCGCCGAGTTTACTATTTATGTTCTCTGCTTAAGTAATTAAAAACATTTGAATTGTTATTTATAATCAAATAAGTTCCATCCATAGCTCGAATAAAGATAAACTGTATGTCCAAATGTAAAACTACTGTACTAATTAACCTAAAAGTCTTAATATATCCGGATTAAATTAAAGTGAACATTCCGATTTACAAAAAAAAATTTTATCACCATTAAAACGTATTTAGTGGTCGAACAATTGCACTATAAACTCCCTTTAAGTTATTCGTATCAAAAATTAAAAGATACATAAACCACCGTTCATAAAATCAAGTCTAATATCTTCTACAGAACGTTAAAAAAATTCAAAATAAAATTTAAAAATGCTGTAAATCAAAAAATCACAAAATTAGAAAAGTGGAAAACGCATTTTTCGCTCTCTTCTGGTAACATTTAAGTATTACCTATTTCGAAATTATATAAATTTAATAGTAATGAACTGAAATTTGCAATTTCGTAGTTTGCATTTTTTTATGTTTTACGTTACTATAGTACCTACTAGATTTTGATAGAAATAATATATTATTCTATTTAAATATTTGTATTTTACATGCTAATGTATGTGCCAATTTAATCAATTCGGTGCCAAACCAAATGTATATACATTTCCGTAGACGGTTTGGCACCGAATTGATTAAATTGGCACATACATTAGCTGCTCGAAATCTTTCCAACATGGTATTAATATGATGATGCAAGTTCAAATCCCGTGACTTAGGTGGCAAACGGATTCTTTCTACTTCTGGATGTTGTAAAAACCATTCTTGAGTTACCGCTGCCGTATGTATAAGAAAATTGTCCTGAACAAACCGAATTGGTCTTTCGGGATAAACTGCTCGTACGGAAGGTAACATAACGTCTTCCAAAATCGTCAGGTAAGTTTGAGCAGTTAAGCGTCCATCGACACGTGTCAATTCCCCAGGGCCAGCATCACTTATCCATCCGTAATAAGCAGCACTAATTCTCCCACTTTTTTTGTTGGATTGCACATGTTTTGACTCATATCTAGGGTTTTGTAGCCTCCAAAAAACTTTCTTACCATCTTGGAAAGTGCAGAAGGTTTTTCATCTGCAAAAAAAACACCTCTCCAATCTAAATATGTTCTTCTAAAAACTGCAATATCCGGTATAGCTTATTCCTTCAGCTTTCAAAGTATTCCTTATTGTAACTAATTGCATTGTAGCTGTAGTCTTTCGCGTATGGTGGCGGAACTTGTGAATGGAGTCAAACTAGCATCTTGGATAATGTTATCTTTTTCAACTCTGAAAAATAATTGTAGCTTTCTTACTTTTTTACTTACGCGTTTTACTACTAACTTGAGACAAGTTAACAGTACATCATTCTAAAAAGTGCTTTAATGAATCTATTTCTTATTTAAAATGTGTGTAGAATAATAATAAAGCTATGGGATATTTCCTTTTGCAATTAATTAGTTACCAATTCCTAATTATATTTTATTTGATTTTGCTAACTTTGTACTATTAACTTGAGGGACGTGAAAAACTTGAATTTCACTATAAAAAAAAGTTCCTGTAATGTAGGGGAATAATTGTGTAACCTGAATTATACATCATATCATCCATTAACTTAAAAACTACATTAACATACCTATAAAATAGGTAGATATCTATGCTTACAATTAAAAAGACTAGGTATGTGAATTCCTTCACTTGCTGCACTTCCTCCTCCCTCCATGTCCACTCCTCTTTTTTTCTTTTCCTCCTCTTTTTCTAAATACCATTATTTTTGTGTTCTCCAAATTTACTTCAATTTCATTTTTTTCATGTATTTTTCTAGCGTTTCATCATCTCCTTCATTTCGTTTTCCTCCTTAGCCACCATCACTATGTCTTCCGCATACGCTAACGACCACACCTTCATTTTACCTACCGCTATTCCTTCTACCTGTTGTCCTCTCATTGTCTCTTCCAAATCCCCCGTGGATACATCTGTAAACAGGCTTGGGCTCAGTGGGCATCCATGTCTCAACCCTCTCTTGGCACTGACTCGTAATTAAAGTAACAAAACAAATTCAATAATGAACACAATGTTTGCCATAAAGCGGCCTTTACATCCCCCGGCCCTGGACTTTCAACAATAGCAAAACAGTAACATCATAAGCAAATTAAAATAAAGGTAAGATACCATTGAGCTTCAAGACATGATTATACAAATTCTATATCTAAATTAAATCATAAAGTATTACAAAAACAATGGTATTACTCTCTAACACTTTAACCCGCACTACCACTGCGATGCCAGTCACGAACTTCAAAATTTTCGAAAGTAATTGGCGAATTACACCGCCTGTAGTAAATATGGCTATACATGGGAAACTCCGTCGGAGCCCGAGTATAAATTCATTATTCTTCCTAATTTCCAGTGGAAACGAAGTCGATTATCATCATTAATTAACACTACATAGTATCGACATGCAGTTCAGAGTTATTTGATTGCCACTTGGTGTGACGCTGGAGCTCAGAGACCTATACCTTGCTGCATCGTTCCCAAAAATGTTGGTGCGCGGATTAAATGACTTGAAATGTTGAAAATCTCGAAGCAGGAATTGAAGTGTAGTCAGTTTCAGGCACAGCTGTTAGAGTGCGTCCAATAAGGAAGTGGGCGGATGTCAAATGACTCAAATAATTGGAATCTTAAGATCGAGGAATTAACGGCCGATCTTCGATTTGACAAAAACGGGTCATCATATGTTAAAATCAAGTTGCCGGCAACTCTCTTTAATTGGTGTTTGAGTGATCGGATACCAGCTTCCCACAGCCCACCAAAGTATGGTGAGTGAGAGAAGATGACAAAATCCAAGCTATTCCCTCGCTAGCGTTCGCTTTAGAAATCGCTACATTTTGCAAAGCAAAAAATTCTCAGACTTCCTTTAAGGCGGAATTTGCTCCAACAAAATTGGTACCGTCATCTGAATGTACATTTGTCGGCTTACCCCTGCGACCAACGAATCTCCATAAAATCACTAAAAAAGATTCCGTAGACAAAGTGACCAATTTAAGATGAACCGCTTTGGTAACAAAGCAGACAAATAAGCATAATCAAGATTTGGACGTCTTACAGAGATTCCATAATTGGGCTAGTTTTAGCAGAAAATCTAAAACACCTGACACAGGCGTGGACTACCTTTCTGGTTAGATCAAGGCCATTAGTAATCCAATATGGTTCATGATGAGGGTTGAGAAATGATGTTTGTTAGAAATTATAATCGGATGAATCTTGTTGAAGTTATAATTTGAATTCTGTAGCCTGATTCCGACACGAATGATGCCACTACAATCCAAAAACAGATGCAAATTGCCAATGGTGCCAGACGGCTTAGGATTCCGATGACAATGGAGAGCCTTAAGTTCATCAGAAAAGGTTTCACTTTCAAAGATTTTTATAATCTTATTAGTAGACTTGTAACTGCTTACAAGATAGAAGATCAAATCGTCTTGAAGAACGCGGATTGCGACAGATATCGATAAAACGTAAGCAATAAGCTGTCACAACTGTATGCCTTTTGAGATTTGATTATTTTAAAATGGGAAGAGGATCATTGCATGTGGCGGTCGTATGAAAGCAAGTAACTTAACGTTTTAGCTCTGGAAGAATTGATGCAATTGAAGACGGACTTGCAGAACACCAATGCTAGTCATCGGATTGCAACTAATGCAAGCTTTTCCACCAAAGTGAGAAATAAACCAATTGACGTGGCAAGAGAACTCTAGAGAACAAATCTACTAGATTGGATTGGAGCATGGCGCCAGATACAACTAGAAGTCAGTTCCTGAATAAAAAAAGTTTTTCTGGGATTTAGGGGCGTGTTCAACCAACCCTGAACTATTGTAGAATTTGTCCACAAGAAGCATCGCGTGAATTGTATATTTCCTTATGAACACAAACAAAAAGCTTCGAAAGCAAGGTAGCCGCGCACAGCTCTAACTTTGGAATCGTGACTGGTTTTAATGGCGAAACCTTGGATTTAGCACACAGTAAACATCTTAAAGTTCATCAATAAAATACAGCCAAATTGGGATCATTCGTAAATCCACAGAAGCGTACCACAAATATACGTACATTGGACAAATGGGCCCGATCTACTGCTTTGGAAACATCTACTTTCTCAGTTGTTGTCTATATGCATCCCTTATTTCTGTCGGTATAACGATAAGGTTTGTAAAAGTGGATAGTTGCACCTAGTTCTGTCCGATTGTTGTTCTGATAAAAATCTGTGCATGAAATCCTAGTCTAGCACGAGCACCTAAACTTGAGTTTCTAACACTAAATGTAGAGAGCGTTTTCGACATTGCCTCTGTGAATTCTAGACAGACAGCTTGCCGAGCTTTCTTATTGATTTTTTTTAATTTATGCCATCAACTTAAAGATCCACATGGCCTAGAGTATATCCAAAGTCACCACGTTTTTTCCTATCAGCCTCCTACAAGCTCAAAGTGCTCGAGTACCTTTGTTCATTGTTTTCTCTAATTGACCCTTGATGTTATAATTTAATATCTAAAATGAATCGCACATACATTTAACTTTATTGCTCAATTGAAATTCTCTCCCCCAAAACTGAAGGTTCTTCTTGTAAAAGCTATTATTATCTTGGCAGGGTTCACTGTTCTACCGTACACCAATTTTCCACTATTTTTGTATTCCGTTCTGTTCAAGTTTCCGTAAGAGATTGTCCACTACTAAACTCCCCGATATCCTTGAGCAGCAACTATCACTCTGGTTATATTGCCCAACGAGCTCGTAAATTTTCTATCAGTTATTGCAGAACTGATCTATTCCACAATGGATCAAGAAACTCCTCGATTTTTAACAGCCTTTCGTATGAAGTTAAAGGAGATGCTATCAAATACTTCCTCTTCCTCAATTACGCCACCACGGAAGATGCAAATAAATAAGTGGGCGTAGTTGAGAAAACATCAATAAAAGAAAAAATAGGCGCCACTCCTTATACTGGAAAGATCCTCTGCTCGGGGACACTAAGCATACGTCTGAAGCCAATTTACATGTTTGGTGAGTATTTGGTGTCGATCCAGAGGTGCAATATGCTCATCTCATCTATAAATTTTTCAATAGCCTGGAGCATAAAAGATGTCAAGCTAATTCAAAAAGATTTTGCCTAGACCACTAACTTGTTAGCCGGTTTCCAGTTCGCTAACCGTCGTTTTTAGGTATGTCAAAGTTTCAACACGTTTCAAGATATCAATGTAGTTTCCAGAAAGTAAGTTTCTAGCATTAATTCTGGTCTCCTCTGCGGATAAAGTATATCCTCCCTATTATTTGCAACTACCACTGGATATGGATGGATATGTTTCTGCAAAGCCTTTTTCTTTTTTTTAACACCAAAATACTTTCGTAAGTGTCCATAATAATTCCTTTGATGATATCAGTTCTATTTCCACTGAGAATGTAAGCATTGACGGGCACTCGTCCAGTACCTGCTTAAGTCTCTCACCAAAGGGATCCCAGTTACAGGGCGTTGGCAATTTCAATATGAATTTTAGTACATGTGGTCGGAGAGTAATAGTTGAGTCGACACATACCACTCTCTTATTTCATTGCACATGTGTGGTGTGCCGATCGTAATGACGATTACTTCTCTATTGTCTCTGTGACAAAGGTAGGCTAGTTACCTTGATTTACGACTTTATAACTAATTTTGTTGTTTTGTTTTGCCCGCAGAAGTGCACTAATTCCACAACCTCTCGTGTTGGTCATATGAAAGGTATGCCAAAGTCAGCATAAGATTCCATATCTTCTCTTCTAACTCAAAACAAACTTTCACTGACAGCAAAGCCAACACTAAAATCTCTCAAGTACGAATGTATTGGAGTGTGTTCTATTCATCAGGTTGACGATCGAAGAATATAAACTATCCGCAAAAGCGGCAAAAAGAAAACCCCAAAGCAAACAGATTCTTGAAAGAAAGAAAATTGGAATGCTCAGACAAACTGATGGAAAGACTTTGCTTTGACGCGTAGGACCTCAGACTTATCTTCGACGCGACAATGGCACAAGTAACCAAAAAAGTTCTTTGAAAGTGGTGTACTGTGATAAGATTTCGATGTAGCAAATTTTTCCAAAAGAGAATTAACTTATATGGTTTTCTAAGCTTAAGAGTGACTATTGGGTCATGTCAAATACTACCAGAGTATGAGAGACAAGTGACATGCGCAAGAAAGAAAATAAATGTTTAACGCTTACTATTGTTTGAAGCATGTACAGGACGGCGCCTTAAGTATGAAAAAACGTGGTGTGTTGATGCGTAAAACGGCCTGTGTGGTCGTTTATTTATAGCGGCTCGGCTGGCGAAAGTGACATCAGACCACAATGCTATATCAACATCGGTCAGATGTGCAAAAACGGTAATAGAAAGTTTGCTCAACTGTACCAAAGATGTCCTGTCAACGTCTACTCAAGAAGAAGTACCGTATAATCGTAGATGGTCAAGTGGTGAAGTACCATAGTGTGAGAAAAAGAAACACGTGACTTGTTAACCAAACAGGAGGACTACTTTCTAACCCGTGTACAAGCAGAGTTGATTGTGTAACCGGAAGGACCTAGCTAATATTTCCTTAGAGACCTGTGTTTCAACACCATAGTTAAGCTCCATTGAACGTTTGCGGGTCCAAACACGTCGGACAAATCTAGTGCAATTGTTCGAGATCTTCCAATAAAAAGCCTTTCTTTACGTCTTCACATTCTTTAAGAAGAATGCTCAAGCGTACCAAATAAATTGCCATTCTGACCGAAGACAAACTTTAAGCTCGAATTATAAGAGATTGTCAATTTTTCACGCCTACTAGTTCAAGCCAGTTTTTTTCTAGAAGTTCCAAATTTCGTGCGAAGTCATTCTACTTATACTGATCAAACCCTGTACCAACGTCAATAACAAAATCTTCATCGTTGCTATCTCTATCAAATATCTTAACCAATGAAGTCTGAAAATACACTATAACTGGCACAAAAATTCTGACCTCATATAAATCTCTTATACTAGGCGAAGGGATATATTCACGTTTATTCGTAAATAGCTTAGAACACACCAAAACACTCTTCTAAGAATGTTAATCCACTAATATGGTGGACAGCAAACTAGAATATTAGTTGTATATCAAAAAGTGAACCCAAAATCGATCAACTGTAAGGTAGGTCAAATGTTACAATTCGAATGTTATTTTACTAGCAAAAGATAATAATTACCATCTTGTGGATATTATTTGGGTGATGCGTAATGTGTAAATAAGTAATTACTAAAATTTTATCTATGGACTGTAATTTAATTTGGTTTCAAATACAACAGTTTACATGTTTTTCGTTAGATGCCGGTAACATTATAGCCTCGAGTTGAACGTTAGCCAAACTGAACACGTTTAACTTGAATGTCAAAGGCGTGCGAAAATAATTTACAATAATTCTCAACATTAGGTTTCTTCAATAGTAGTTCGTAAGACACCCGCAAGATGGTAACCATTACTATAGAGCGTTAACCAATCACGACAATATTTTACCTACTTAGCAAATGGCCGTTTTTGGCTTCACTTTTAAATCCAGTATATAAACAAATTCTTCACATTGTAATTGTATACTTTCACAAATTATATATTATATATAAATTAAGTAAATATTATAAAAATAACACAATAAATCTAGTAGATGGGTCGTAGGATAAAAATAATTGTTTAAGGAAAAGGTACCTCAAACAACTACAACAAATAGAAACGTTTAATACAAAACTTAAAAATACATTTAAAAAAATATGAAACCAACGAAAATAATTCATCATATAAAAATAGTTTTATTTACGAGTGCATATACACACAAGGGACTAGTTCATTGGCTCGTTAAACATAAAACTTTAATGATCTCTATTGTGTTGATGACGATGATGGTGATGGTGATTACCGCGCTGTAAACGAATTCCTTCAATTTCAACGCGTTAAAATGAAAAAAAGCTTACCTGTCCTCGCCGTACACCCAAAAGATGGCGTTCAAGCATCATCAACTGTCTTCGCTGTAAACGAGTAAAAAATCTTCAACAACAGAACAGTGACACAGACACTTTTTTTAATCAAAAAAAGGCCATAAAAACACATTATAAGGTCAAATTCATAGTACCTCTTATATATAATTACAGAGAGATTAATTAACCAGAGTGGATGTAGTTTAATTGAGCGTGACGCGATTGTGCTCTTCATCACGACCACTAAAAACAGGTCCAAGAAAAGCTATCCGCTACCAAAACAATAACATTTATAATGTGTGTAAAAAAATATAAATTTACCAACACTAACTTCCACCAACTGGTTGAGAGCCACCTCCACTCTTTTAGTGACCAAATTGACGAAAATCACACTGCGATAAGTTGTTCTAAGACTTCACATTTCATACACCCAAGTTTGTTGATGCTGACACTGTAACTTTTCTGTCGAAGGTTCAGTTTAATAATGTTTATCACTACTACTAATATACTAGATCTCTAACTCCAATTACGGCTGTATATTAAAAAAAGTGACGCCAAAATCGGCTATTTGTAAGGTAGGCAAAATGTTGGTCAGTTCAAATTACACATTACCATCTTGCGGGTATCTCACAAACTACTATCGAAAAAAGTACTAACTACATAAATATAGCTCTCTTTAATAGTAGTTCGTAAGATACCCACAAGATGGTAATCATTATTATATGTCGTTAACTAATCACTTAACGTTCTGCCTATCCAGCAAAACAGCGCTTTTGGCATCACTTTCTTATATGCTTGATTTAGTGATCCAGTACAAAATTACTGCGTCTAACGTGTAACGGAAACCCGTGTGTGCGAAATATCCCTCGGTGGGATCGTAACTATGACTATAACTTTCTCCCATGCAGTGAATGTGCTTTGGTGACCGTTGTCCGCGACGGACCCTTCCGACTCGCCAAACTCCTAGCGGCATTGTTGGACCACCCTCTGTTCTCGCTGAGCTGGCCTTGGAATACCTCAGTTATTTTTTGACCGATGTACCACCCCAGTCAAACTCCTTTCGTCTTTTCTTTTGTTTTTGTCTGTCTCACTGAAATATGTGTGAAAACTACTCTCTCGCTCCTTCCTCCTATTTTTTTAACCGTGCATTAAAATCTCCTCAAATTATTTTTTCAATTTCCTTCAAATCCTGGCTGTACACTGCAACTGTTAATTTTCATGTCCGAATTCCTAATTTCTGAATTATATATTCACATTTCCTTGATTCCTCTCTTTCGCTCTTTTTCTGCTAATCATACTCCATCAAACTCTTTTTAATTGTATAGAATAATTTTTTAGCTGCTGTTATTTGTTAACAATTTTCTATCATCTGTTAGTGTTTTCCTTTTTTCATCCTCCCTTGTTCTTCGATCCGAAAATCTTATCACTTGACTTGATTCATTTTATCGCTACGCCCGATGTCGACAGTTACAAACAAATTAGAAAATAAAAATACCTCATCGTAACCGTTACTGAACAAAATTTAAACCCATAAAAGAATGTTGAATCGTACATTACCTGCAAAAGAATTTCCTGTTGTGGTAGTTGATTGAAAGGGTTCAATGGAGGCATGCCAAGTGTTGGTCCTTTAGGTAGAACCTTGTAATGATCTTGGATATCCGAAGCCGGGTTGATTTTCAATTGCGAGTCAGTTACACCAATTTCATTTTTGGCTGTTTCGGCACCTTTTAACACTGCTTCACGATGTAACTGATTAGTATCGCTATACAATGGGCATCTAAAATTAAAAAACGTAACCAAATCACTTAAACTTATTCAAATCCAACACTTACAATTCAGTCTTGTCTCCTCCCAAACCGTTAAAGTGTTTATAGTCCTTCACAGGCTTTCCACAAACGTAACACATCAAAGCACCACAGGAACAGGTCATTTTATTGCAACCATCCTCTTTAATAAACTTCATTCCACATTTATAACAAGTTCTAAAAATGCTCAGTCGCAAATTACAATTACAATTATATACATTTACCTCAACAACGCTTCTGTCATTTTATTTTCGATATAAGTGCGAGTCTTAACTTCTTGATCATTTTCGACTTCGTCACAACGTAACGGAACGTGAGATGGCTCCTTACATTGCCGACAAGATTCTTTCATGCACTCCGGATTAAGACAACGAAATAATTTATCATCTCGTGCTGGTATAGTGACAAATTCGCAAAACGGACAAGACTCTAAATCGTCAATACCAGCAGCTTTGACTTCTTGCACTTGTTTTTTTAAAGCAATCGCCGAAAACATCTTTGGAGTTAACACAGCCTACAAAATACGATTACCGACGATGTTAAAAACCAATTTAGAGCCACCTGTAGCGCTTGAAGACTAAAATAAGACGAGCAATCACTAAGGCATGCGAAATCCAGTTTTCCTTCACCGAAAACAACTTCAACTCCTTTTTGAACACAGGATTTACAAAACACACAACCAACTTCACACGTAACAACCTCTTTAGGCATAACTTCATCGTCAAAACAACAGAAGCACGTTTTCATAAGACCAGCTGCTTTAGTCTGCGCTCTTTCTACCTGATCTTGAAGTTTTTTCTCATTTAAATACACTAAAATCTCGCTTTGATGCTCAAAAAACGCAATCTACAATATCAGTGTCAATAAAAAAACAATTCAGGACGAAGGTACTCACTTCTTGAAGCAATGGAATGTTGGTAATTACTTCAGGCATAAGGCATTTTTGTCGCGTCGACTTCATTCTTAAGGATAACGGAATTTGCGATAATTCGTAACAGGTTGACAAAAAGTTGCGATTGTTTTTCGAAAAACTATCTCGAATCGCACGTAACGTAAGCGTGTTAAACTTATTCCTTAAATAACGCATCGCATAATGGAGACTTTCATTATCAAAATTGCTAAGCTTTTTTTCGCGATCGCGAAAATATTCAAACGGACTCGGTATGACTTCTAAAAACTTTTCGATGCTAAAATCGGTGGTGTATTGTTTCTGTTGCGCCGAAATTTGTTGCCTCCTAAAAACCGCAAAGAATATATAGTTGATTCTTAAAATACTGTAAATACGCAAAACAATTGGCAAAAAAATTCATTAAGAGATCAAATTGAACCGTACAGGGAGACACGTTCCCACAATTAAAAAAAATATTTAAAAGAGATTGGTTTACTCATCAATGAGTACAAAATGCATGAATATCTGCAGACCATAGTAATCAGACCATTTGTCATTGAAGTTCACCCAAACATCAGAAACAAGACGAGCTAAATGTATCTAATGAAAAATTGATAGAAAACGGAATTACTCTGTACTTTATATTAGTTTTGAATTTAACCGATTTGCTGTAATAGTTTTTTTACTGCAAATTTATAAATGAAGTAGTACACGAAAATAATAAAAAACTTTATCCTAAATCAAGTTTACATTTGAAAAATATTAAAATATACAGTGCGTTTCAACAAAAAATAGAACTGATTGTATGTATCGTCATCAAAAGCAATTGTTTAAACTGCGTTATTTCAAAAAAATTCATTTATAATTAATTTATTAATAAACAGAACTCTTTTGTTTACTATAATCTTAAATTTTATCGCTTTGCTCTAAACGATTCAATAGTTACGATTTTTTGAGCGACTCGAAATTTGAACGAAAATAATTTTCAAATGTTCTTTTCTTCAGAATGAATAATCTAAAATACGAAAGTCATACAAAAACTTTGCCTAAAATCGTGACTAGATTTCAAAAACAATAAAATATACAGTGTAGATCAACAAAAAAAATCGATTTACTCATGTTTCAATCGCCATCAATAGGTAATGTTTATACTGCCTTCAATTTGCTTCAATCAAAGAGTTTAATTTATAATTAATTTCTTAACAAATAAAACACTTTTTAGTTTATTATAATCTTTAATTTTATCGCTTTGCTTTAAACGATTCCATATATAGTAGTTATGATTTTTTGAGTGACTCGAAATTTGAACAAATAGAATATTCAAATATTTTTCTCTTCTAAATTGGCAAACTAAAACTCACAAACCATTTAAAAAACTTTTACCAAAAATCGAGTTAATATATCAAAAAATATACAGAGTATTTCAACAAAAAAATCGAATTACTCATGTTATTATCGTCACAAAAAGCAAATGTTAATATTGCCTTTAGATAAAAAAAATTAATTACCTTAATTAATTACTCTATTAATAAATAGAACACGCTTTAGTTTATCACAGTCTTAAATTTTATCGCTTTGCTGTGAACTATTCGATAATTGTGATTTTTTGAGTGACTCGAAATTTGAAAGAAAAGAATTTTTAAATATTTATTTCTTCTAAATGAGTGAAGTAAAATACACAAATTATAAAAAAAATTCACCGAAAATCGAGTTTAATTTCAAAAAATTAAAAATATACAGAGCATTTTAACAAAAAAAAATCCAATTATTCGTGGTTCTATCGTCATCAGAAGAAAATGTTATTAGTGCCTTTCTCCAAAAAGTTTCATTTATATTTAATTTACTAATGAATAGAATACTCTTTAGCTTTTTAGAATCTTAAATTTAATCGCTCAGTTATAAAAGACTCAATAATTAAGATTTTTTGACTGAATTTAAATTTGGACGAAAAAAAATTTTTTTTTCATCTAAATTAATCTACTAAATTACACAAAAGTCAAAATAAACTATCTAAAATCGAGTTACGACTTCAAAAACATTAAACTATACAGAGTATTTCAACAAAAAAATCGAATTGCTCACGTTTCTATCGCATGAGAAGAAAATGTTAACACTGCCTTTTTCTAAAAAATTTCAATTATACATAATTTATCAACAAATAGAACAAATTTCAGCTTATTATAACCTTAAATTTTATAGCTTTGCTGTGAACTATTTGATAGGTGTGATTTTTTGAGTGACTCGAAATTTGAACGAAAAGAATTTTTAAATATTTATTTCTTCTAAGTTAGTGGAGTAAAATACACAAATTATAAAAAAAACATGACCGAAAATCGAGTCTCGATTTCAAAAATTAAAAACATACAGAGCTTTAAAAAAAAAAGCAAATTACTTGTGTTTCTATCGTCACAAAAAGCAAATGTTAATATTGCCTTTATTCAAAAAATTTCATTTATTATTACTTTATTAATAAATAGAACACGCTTTAGTTTATTATAATCTTAAATTTTTTCGCTTTCCGGTAACTATTTGATAGTTGTGATTTTTTGAGTGACTCGAAATTGGAAAGAAAAGAATTTTTAAATATTAATTTCTTCTAAACGAGTGAAGTAAAATACACAAATTATAAAAAAAAAACTCACCGAAAATCGAGTTTAGATTTCAAAAAAATTAAAAATATACAGAGCCTTTCAACAAAAAAATCCAATTATTCGTGTTTCTATCGTCATCAGAAGAAAATGTAATAACAGCGCCTTTATCCAAAAAGTTTAATTTATATTTAATTTACTAATGAATGGAATACTCTTTAGTTTCTTATAATCTTAAATTTGATCGCTTTCCGGTAACTATTCGATAGTTGTGATTTTTTGAGTGACTCGAAATTGGAAAGAAAAGAATTTTTAAATATTAATTTCTTCTAAACGAGTGAAGTAAAATACACAAATTATAAAAAAAAAATTCACCGAAAATCGAGTTTAGATTTCAAAAAATTAAAAATATACAGAGCATTTTAACAAAAAAATCCAATTATTCGTGTTTCTATCGTCATCAGAAGAAAATGTAATAACAGCGCGTTTATCCAAAAAGTTTAATTTATATTTAATTTACTAATGAATGGAATACTTATTAGTTTCTTATAATCTTAAATTTGATCGCTTTCCGGTAACTATTCGATAGTTGTGATTTTTTGAGTGACTCGAAATTGGAAAGAAAAGAATTTTTAAATATGAATTTCTTCTAAACGAGTGAAGTAAAATAAACAAATTATAAAAAAAACTCACCGAAAATAGAGTTTAGATTTCAAAAAATTAAAAATATACAATTATTCGTGTTTCTACCGTCATCAGAAGAAAATGTTAACACTGCCTTTTTCTAAAAAATTTCAATTATAAATAATTTATCAACAAATAGAACAAACTTCAGCTTATTATAATCTTAAATTTTATCGCTTTGCTGTGAACTATTTGATAGTTATGATTTTTTGAGTGACTCGAAATTTGAACGAAAAGAATTTTTAAATATTTACTTCTTTTAAATGATTGGAGTAAAATACACAAATTATAAAAAAACTTGACCAAAAATCGAGTTTAGATTTCAAAAAATTAAAAATATACAAGCATTTAAAAAAAATCGAAATACTCGTGTTTCTATCGTCATGAGAAGAAAATGTTATTAGTGCCTTTATCCAAAAAGTTTCATTTATATTTAATTTACAAATAAATAGAATACACTTTAGTTTATTATAACCTTAAATTTTATCGCTTTGCTGAAAACGAATCAATAGATATGATTTTTTGACGATATTTAAATTTGGACGAAAAAATTTTCAAATATTTTTTTCTTCTAAATTAATGGACTAAATTACACAAAAGTCGTAATAAAATTTATCCAAAATCGAGTTAAGATTTAAGAAACATTAAACTATACAGAGTATTTCAACAAAAAAATCGAATTGCTCACGTTTCTATCGCATCAGAAGAAAATGTTAACACTGCCTTTTTCTAAAAAATTTCAATTATAAATAATTTATCAACAAATAGAACAAACTTCAGCTTATTATAACCTTAAATTTTATAGCTTTGCTGTGAACTATTTGATAGGTGTGATTTTTTGAGTGACTCGAAATTTGAACGAAAAGAATTTTTAAATATTTATTTCTTCTAAGTTAGTGGAGTAAAATACACAAATTATAAAAAAAACATGACCGAAAATCGAGTCTCGATTTCAAAAATTAAAAATATACAGAGCTTTTCAAAAAAAATCAAATTACTTGTGTTTCTATCGTCACAAAAAGCAAATGTTAATATTGCCTTTATTCAAAAAATTTCATTTATTACTTTATTAATAAATAGAACACGCTTTAGTTTATTATAATCTTAAATTTTTTCGCTTTCCGGTAACTATTTGATAGTTGTGATTTTTTGAGTGACTCGAAATTGGAAAGAAAAGAATTTTTAAATATTAATTTCTTCTAAACGAGTGAAGTAAAATACACAAATTATAAAAAAAAACTCACCGAAAATCGAGTTTAGATTTCAAAAAATTAAAAATATACAGAGCATTTTAACAAAAAAATCCAATTATTGGTGTTTCTATCGTCATCAGAAGAAAATGTAATAAATAAAAATGTTAACACTGCCTTTTTCTAAAAAATTTCAATTATAAATAATTTATGAATAAATATAAAACACTTTCGTTTATTATAATCATAAAATTTATCGCTTTGCTGTGAACTATTTGATAGTTATCATTTTTTGAGTGACTCGAAATTTGAACGAAAAGAATTTTTAAATATTTACTTCTTTTAAATGATTGGAGTAAAATACACAAATTATAAAAAAAACTTGACCAAAAAACGAGTTTAGATTTCAAAAAATTAAAAATATACAAGCATTTTAAAAAAATCGAAATACTCGTGTTTCTATCGTCATGAGAAGAAAATGTTATTAGTGTCTTTATTCAAAAAGTTTCATTTATATTTAAGTTACAAATAAATAGAATACTCTTTAGTTTCTTGTAATCTTAAATTTTATCGCTTTGCGGTAAACGACTCAATAGTTACGATTTTTTGACGAAATTTAAATTTGGACGAAAAAATTTTCAAATATTTTTTTCTTCTAAATTAATGGATTAAATTACACAAAAGCCGTAAGAAAATGTATCTTAAATCGAGTTAAGATTTAAAAAACATTAAACTATACAGAGTATTTCAACAAAAAAATCGAATTGCTCACGTTTCCATCGCATCAGAAGAAAATGTTAACACTGCCTTTTTCTAAAAAATTTCAATTATAAATAATTTATCAACAAATAGAACAAACTTCAGCTTATTATAACCTTAAATTTTATAGCTTTGCTGTGAACTATTTGATAGGTGTGATTTTTTGAGTGACTCGAAATTTGAACGAAAAGAATTTTTAAATATTTATTTCTTCTAAGTTAGTGGAGTAAAATACACAAATTATAAAAAAAACATGACCGAAAATCGAGTCTCGATTTCAAAAATTAAAAATATACAGAGCTTTTCAAAAAAAATCAAATTACTTGTGTTTCTATCGTCACAAAAAGCAAATGTTAATATTGCCTTTATTAAAAAAATTTCATTTATTACTTTATTAATATATAGAACACGCTGTAGTTTATTAT
This sequence comes from Aquatica leii, assembly GCA_035610365.1. Classification (NCBI taxonomy): domain Eukaryota; kingdom Metazoa; phylum Arthropoda; class Insecta; order Coleoptera; family Lampyridae; genus Aquatica; species Aquatica leii. The sequence continues at coordinate 17,781,302 of CM069438.1, forward strand.
AATCTTAAATTTTTTCGCTTTCCGGTAACTATTTGATAGTTGTGATTTTTTGAGTGACTCGAAATTGGAAAGAAAAGAATTTTTAAATATTAATTTCTTCTAAACGAGTGAAGTAAAATACACAAATTATAAAAAAAAAAATCACCGAAAATCGAGTTTAGATTTCAAAAAATTAAAAATATACAGAGCATTTTAACAAAAAAATCCAATTATTGGTGTTTCTATCGTCATCAGAAGAAAATGTAATAACAGCGCCTTTACCCAAAAAGTTTAATTTACTAATGAATGGAATACTTATTAGTTTCTTATAATCTTAAATTTGATCGCTTTCCGGTAACTATTCGATAGTTGTGATTTTTTGAGCGACTCGAAATTGGAAAGAAAAGAATTTTTAAACATGAATTTCTTCTAAACGAGTGAATTAAAATTCACAAATTGTAAAAAAAAACTCACCGAAAATCGAGTTTAGATTTCAAAAAAATTAAAAATATACAGAGCCTTTCAACAAAAAAATACAATTATTCGTGTTTCTACCGTCATCAGAAGAAAATGTAATAAATAAAAATGTTAACACTGCCTTTTTCTAAAAAATTTCAATTATAAACAATTTATCAACAAATAGAACAAACTTTAGCTTATTATAACCTTAAATTTTATAGCTTTGCTGTGAACTATGTGTGATTTTTTGAGTGACTCGAAATTTGAACAAAAAGAAATTTTAAATATTTATTACTTCTACATGAGTGGAGTAAAATACACAAATAATAAAAAAACTTGACCTAAAATCGAGTTTAGATTTCAAAGAATAAAAAATATACGGAACATTTCAAGAAAAAAATCCAATTACTCGTGTTTCTATCGTTATCAGAAGAAAATGTTATTAGTGCCTTTTTCCAAAAAGTTTCATTTATATTAAATTTACTCATCAATAGAATACTGTTTAGTTTATTATAAACTTAAATTTTACCGCTTTGCTGAAAACGAATCAATAGCTATGATTTTTTGAAAGAATTTCAATTTGGACGAAAAAATTTTCAAATGTTTTTTTCTTCTAAGTTAATGGACTAAATTACACAAAAGCCGTAATAAAATTTATCCAAAATCGAGTTAAGATTTAAAAAACATTAAACTATACAGAGTATTTCAACAAAAAAATCGAATTGCTCACTTTTCTATCGCATCAGAAGAAAATGTTAACACTGCCTTTTTCTAAAAAATTTCAATTATAAATAATTTATCAACAAATAGAACAAACTTCAGCTTATTATAACCTTAAATTTTATAGCTTTGCTGTGAACTATTTGATAGTTGTGATTTTTTGAGTGACTCGAAATTGGAAAGAAAAGAATTTTTAAATATTAATTTCTTCTAAACGAGTGAAGTAAAATACACAAATTATAAAAAAAAAATTCACCGAAAATCGAGTTTAGATTTCAAAAAATTAAAAATATACAGAGCATGTCAACAAAAAAATACAATTATTCGTGTTTCTACCGTCATCAGAAGAAAATGTAATAAATAAAAATGTTAACACTGCCTTTTTCTAAAAAATTTCAATTATAAATAATTTATGAATAAATATAAAACACTTTCGTTTATTATAATCATAAAATTTATCGCTTTGCTGTGAACTATTTGATAGTTATCATTTTTTGAGTGACTCGAAATTTGAACGAATTTTTAAATATTTACTTCTTTTAAATGATTGGAGTAAAATACACAAATTATAAAAAAACTTGACCAAAAATCGAGTTTGGATTTCAAAAAATTAAAAATATACAGAGCATTTAAAAAAAATCGAATTACTCGTGTTTCTATCGTCATGAGAAGAAAATGTTATTAGTGTCTTTATTCAAAAAGTTTCATTTATATTTAAGTTACAAATAAATAGAATACTCTTTAGTTTCTTGTAATCTTAAATTTTATCGCTTTGCGGTAAACGACTCAATAGTTATGATTTTTTGACGAAATTTAAATTTGGACGAAAAAATTTTCAAATATTTTTTTCTTCTAAATTAATGGACTAAATTACACAAAAGTCGTAATAAAATTTATCCAAAATCGAGTTAAGATTTAAGAAACATTAAACTATACAGAGTATTTCAACAAAAAAATCGAATTGCTCACGTTTCTATCGCATCAGAAGAAAATGTTAACAATGCCTTTTTCTAAAAATTTCAATTATAAATAATTTATCAACAAATAGAACAAACTTCAGCTTATTATAACCTTAAATTTTATAGCTTTGCTGTGAACTATTTGATAGGTGTGATTTTTTGAGTGACTCGAAATTTGAACGAAAAGAATTTTTAAATATTTATTTCTTCTAAGTTAGTGGAGTAAAATACACAAATTATAAAAAAAACATGACCGAAAATCGAGTCTCGATTTCAAAAATTAAAAACATACAGAGCTTTTAAAAAAAAATCAAATTACTTGTGTTTCTATCGTCACAAAAAGCAAATGTTAATATTGCCTTTATTCAAAAAATTTTATTTATTACTTTATTAATAAATAGAACACGCTTTAGTTTATTATAATCTTAAATTTTTTCGCTTTCCGGTAACTATTTGATAGTTGTGATTTTTTGAGTGACTCGAAATTGGAAAGAAAAGAATTTTTAAATATTAATTTCTTCTAAACGAGTGAAGTAAAATACACAAATTATAAAAAAAACTCACCGAAAATAGTTTAGATTTCAAAAAAATTAAAAATATACAGAGCCTTTCAACAAAAAAATCCAATTATTCGTGTTTCTATCGTCATCAGAAGAAAATGTAATAACAGCGCCTTTATCCAAAAAGTTTAATTTATATTTAATTTACTAATGAATGGAATACTTATTAGTTTCTTATAATCTTAAATTTGATCGCTTTCCGGTAACTATTCGATAGTTGTGATTTTTTGAGTGACTCGAAATTGGAAAGAAAAGAATTTTTAAATATGAATTTCTTCTAAACGAGTGAAGTAAAATACACAAATTATAAAAAAAACTCACCGAAAATAGAGTTTAGATTTCAAAAAATTAAAAATATACAGAGCATTTCAACAAAAAAATACAATTATTCGTGTTTCTACCGTCATCAGAAGAAAATGTAATAAATAAAAATGTTAACACTGCCTTTTTCTAAAAAATTTCAATTATAAATAATTTATCAATAAATATAAAACACTTTCGTTTATTATAATCATAAATTTTATCGCTTTGCTGTGAACTATTTGATAGTTATGATTTTTTGAGTGACTCGAAATTTGAACGAATTTTTAAATATTTACTTCTTTTAAATGATTGGAGTAAAATACACAAATTATAAAAAAACTTGACCAAAAATCGAGTTTGGATTTCAAAAAATTAAAAATATACAGAGCATTTAAAAAAAATCGAATTACTCGTGTTTCTATCGTCATGAGAAGAAAATGTTATTAGTGCCTTTATCCAAAAAGTTTCATTTATATTTAATTTACAAATAAATCGAATACTCTTTAGTTTCTTATAATATTAAATTTTATCGCTTTGCGGTAAACGAATCAATAGCTATGATTTTTTGACGAAATTTAAATTTGGACGAAAAAATTCTTAAATATTTTTTTCTTCTAAATTAATGGACTAAATTACACAAAAGCCGTAATAAAATTTATCCTAAATCGAGTTAAGATTTCAAAAACATTAAACTATACAGAGTATTTCAACAAAAAAATCGAATTGCTCACGTTTCCATCGCATCAGAAGAAAATGTTAACACTGCCTTTTTCTAAAAAACTTCAATTATAAATAGCTTATCAATAAATAGAAAACACTTTCGTTTATTATAATCTTAAATTTTATCGCTTTGCTGTGAACTATTTGATAGTTATGATTTTTTGAGTGACTCGAAATTTGAACGAATTTTTAAAAATTTTTTCTTCTTAATGAGTGAAGTAAAATACACAAACAATAAAGAAACTTGACTGAAAATCGAGTATAGATTTCAAAAAATTAAAAATATACAATGTATTTCAACAAAACGAAATTGCTCATGTTTCTATGTTCATCAAAAGAAAATGTTAATACTGCCTTTATACAAAAATTTTTAATTATAATTAATTTATTATTAAATAGAACACTCTTTAGTATATTATAATCTTAAATTTCACTGCTTTGCTGTAAATGATTCAATAGTTATGATTTTTTAGGTGACTAAATTTATACGAAAAGAATAGCCAAAGTTTAGTACGGTTTTTACTCGAATATCACTAATGAATTAATAAAACGCTCGTTAGTTAATGGACCAATTTCGTCGCTTTGCTATAAAATATTATATTTATGGTTTATACTGAAAGCAAATTTCTGAAAGGATTTAAAAAAACGTGTTTTCCTCAACTTGCAAACTCTGAAAGTCTAAAAAAATTGTAAAAATCGAATATAGACAGAATTTTAACAACAGAAGCTAAAGGATTATAAAGTTGTCAACGAGTAACAGCTTTTTCTTATAAAGTTAATATTCAAATTACCGAAAGGAAAGCAACAGGACAACTGTATAATCAAAACGTTTCCACCTTAAGATAAATAGCATAATAACATTCAACTCACCTTAAGAAATCTTTCATAGTTGGATAATTACGTTTTTCAAGGGCCTTTTCAATAAACTCCTTTAATTTATCTGGTTTATCGATTAGACTATCACAGTGCATTTGCAAATAATCGGGATCGGCATCAACCAAAATATTCTTCATTATTTCTAATTGTTCAGAAGCATCCAGTACTCTTGGTGGACTATTAGATTTAAAACGTTTAGGATATTCGTTCTCCAAAAGAGAAGAAATAAGTTGATCTAAGACACCGTTAGTATTTTTTTTACCCCTACACAAATTTCTTATATATTGAGGACAAGCTTCGGGAAACATTTCCATTAATGGGTATACCAAAGAATTATCTTCAACCTCGTCCAATTCATCAGTTTCCATAACCATATTATTTTCAGACGCATAATCTTCAATTATAATTGGTTCTTCATTATTGCTAATTTCCAATGGAACACTGAAATGGAATCTTTCCATTATCAAACTGATTTAAGTGTTTTTTGTTGCCAAAACGCAAAATACTGACGTTCAAATTTTGTTTTTGAAAATTTGCGGCTAACGTCAGATGAATGAGATTGAGTACAGGACGGTAATCGGTGCAATTATAAACTAAATTACTAAGAATTTCATACACAAAAATTTTAAAATTTGTTTTTTTAATGCTAAATTTTGATTTAATAAATTTCATAAAAAACCAATGCTTTAATGATACCAGAAGCATTAACAAAATAATTTGTTTAAAAAGTTCTATTTAAGATTAGCGAGAGAAATAGAAAAATACATACCTCAAGTTCGATTCAGCTTGTTGTATCGGTGCCCAGTCCAAATTTAAATTCATTTGAAGATTAGATGCTAAAACAGAATAAGTAAATTATAAATTAAAGTTACTTGAAGAACAACTAACAGTCAACAATCTTTGCATCGCCTGATTGATGTGACAATAATTTTTTTACAATTTCGTTCATTATAGCATCACAAGGTCGAATATACTTATTAATACTGTACGATTTACATACACTTTTAATAACTTTGTATGAGACTTCTGGAAATATCTCTTGAAGGTGTTTATAGATGTTGAACCCTACAGAAAATCATTAAGATATGTGATTAAGTAAAAGATACACTATTACCATTTTTTTTCTTATTGGTTAGATCTGGTATATTAAGAACAGGGTCTTGTGCAATTTCATTATTTGTACTTATGGGGTTCAAGGTAGGTTTGGCAAGTTTTTCTAATTCACTACTTATGAAATCTTCTAAGTTGAATTTTGAGGTAGATGGTTGATCCAGATGTGAATTATTTGTTATTGAGGAATCTGCGATTTCAACTGTTTTTTCACATATAATTTCTTCGGGTGTTACAATTTCAACTGTTTTTTCGCACACAATTTCTTCGGGTAAATAAATGATAGTTGAATTTGATTCCAAAGATGATGATTGTGCCACATTATCTTCTTCGATAACATCTAATAAAGAACCAACTGAAATTATCTGTCTGAAGTATCGCTCAAATTAATGAGGATAATGAAATAATTGTAATACAAAAAAACCGTGTTAAACCATAACAATAAACCTAATACGATACCAACCTGTGTCGTTGCTAATCTTAATTTTCTTTGAATATACGTTATCAGGTATGTCTTCACAAACTGCACGTTTCTGTGCACCATTACGTTTATCGTTAATTAAAATTTTGGTAATAATCCTGAGACGATTCTTTTCACTTCCTACAGTCTGAAGTAAATTTAATAAGTAATCCCTACTATATTCAGGAAACAACTCCTTAATAACGTCGACGTCTTTGTTTAAAATCTCGACAGGAACATTTAATTCAGTGCTACGAAAATAATCTTCCAGCACCAAGAGTTTCCGTTCAGGTGCATCTTTATGCGCATGTTGATTTAAAGCTTGAACTATAAATTCCAAATCCCATTCGCTTACAATGCGAGATAATTTATCTGCTTCTTCTATAAGTTCGCTCTAATATAATCAAAATTATTATTATTGTAATCGTTAGATTTAAAAACATACCATGATTATGACATAACCTCAACTTCTTCAATAATATTTTTTTGTAATAATTAAAGTATTAAAATTTGTTATTAGCTAAAAAACGAACCTGAATTAAGTTAGCGTTATCTATAAGTACTGATTTTAAATTGATTATTCAAAATTGGCGTCTTAAACATCAACAACAAGGTTAAGATTTTAAGAAACAGTTTGAATTTTTCTTATACTGAATTATATTTATCCTAACTAACACCTCACTTAACACTAATTAATGTTATTATTCCATAGCAATTGAATTCAAGTTTTAAGTTTTAGAGTAATACTTATGATGTTGTTTGCTACTACTATCGATTCTATGTATTTAAAGAGTTTAGGTGCGTCGATTATCTGTTTTTTTCTATTACCAAAAGTTTCCCTGAAAATGTGCGGTTATCGTCAGTGTTGTAAATAGATAATATCTACCTAGAATTAGATAATAGATAAACTATTCAAATTTTATATAGATAACAGATAATAGATGAAATAATCTAGGTAGTAATAACGTCCGTCCGTAAATACCTAGTCGACTAGATCGCGTTTTCATTATGTCACTTTTACGTTATTAGAGTACTTTTGTACCTAACCTACATAAATACTGGTAATACTTTTTTTTATAATAAATTTGAGTATATTGTTTAGTGTTTAGTGGAATATTACGAATTATTTTGGGTTTTACGCATTTTTGGTATTATCAAGAACTTGCAATGTGTTCAGAATAACAACATTTTATTTTCCAACATTGTTATCATTATTGTATTGTATGTCGACTAAATGGTTTATACTTACAAAATAAAAGCAATATAATTGAGCTGTTGTATACTTAATTTCTTAAAGTTTATAATTAATAAAAGAGCTATCGAACATATATAAAGCTGAAGGTTAGTGATAAAATAATTATTATATATAAGTTTTTAGTATGAGTTAGTAATTTGTTAAAACTTAATTGAAAATTTGTCTTTTACACAACTTTTGTATTATGGTCGTTTGGATATATTTGTGTTTTTCAATAAATTATTTACTAGGATACAGAAAATTTTGTTTCTTCGAAAGTCTTTCTCTTTTTCTAATTGGAAGGATTGCTTTTAAGAGATTGGCTTCGCTCCTCTTCTATGACGTTAGCATGGATATGTGGTACTTTTCTAGTTGTGTGGTTAGAGCGTTTGGTACCTCTACTTCGTATGTGGTATGAGATTATCACTCGGTAGAGTCCATCTCAACGAGGTTTTTTCTAACGGCGTTGCTAAGTGGGTACGTTGTAACCCATACTAGGTCACCTGCTTGGAATGCAAGATCTGCGATTTTCTTGGCACGAGCCCGTTCGTTATTTTCTTTTGCTTGTCTGATGGTGTCGGTTATCTTTAGAAGATACGAGGTGATGGTAGGTATAAAGATGTTTCATTCTATAATTGCCTTTTGATCACGTGCCACGTCATTCGTGGTTCTTAATTCCCTTCCAAAGGTTAAGTATGCCGTTGTGTATCTTGTCCTTGAGCATGCCGCTGTATTTAGCGCGAACTTGATAGCTAATAGCTTGTCTGGCCAGTTCTCGTGTATGCGCTCTACCACTAAAGCTAGTTGGATTTTGAGATCCCTGTTTTTTTGTTCTACTGGATTCGCCTGTGGATAATAAACTAGTGTGAGATTTTGCTGAATGTTTAAGCAATTACAAACTTACAAACTTTGTATCGTTAACGCAGCGAATTATACGTGGCGTGCATTTCTTAAGAATACTTCGCTAATTAAAGTGCGAGCACACGCATCCGCGTCTACTGTGTTGATGACGAAGAATTCTACCCATCTCGACATTATAACTGTGATGTAAATTCATTTTTTTTAGACCCTCCGGGAAAGGACCGAACAAGTCGATGGCGATTGTCTCGAATCGTTGGGCTAGTGCTGTCGTCTGCATCAGATCCACTGGGGTCTGTTGGTTCGTTTTGAATTTTTGGTACTCTATGCAGTGTTTGACGTGACCCAATAATGCCGAGTGGCTATACGCTGGAATGTTCTATCTTCTCTATAGTGGCCGGCCGTTGGGGCGTTATAATATTCCTTCATAATGACCTCGCTTTTTTGGTCTGAGACCACTTGAGCTTTTTCGGTATCGACTTTAAGAGCGTAACAAAATAGACATTTTTCGAAACATTGGATAATTTTTTGTAGCTTTAGATCTTGCAGTTGTCTCTTTCGAATATCAAGTCCAGATCTTGTAGGGATGTCAATGGATACCATACACGCAAAGCATTCTTCCTTTTTCTCGTTTGCGCAGTGTGACCCCTCTGCTACCACGTTTCATTTTCTCTAGGGTAAATGTATAAGTTATCTCATACGATTAAAGCCTTATTTTTGGAGACTTCAACGTTAAAAGCCACTTCAGTCGTTGGTGGTCTGTCATCAAGTGTACCGGTTTCTTTCCAGATAACCTCTGAACTTGCTTAATTCTCAAATAATGGCGAGAGAATCCCGCTCTGTTGTTGAATAGTTTTTTTCAGCCGACAACAGGGGTCGCTTTGCATATTCCACTGACCTTTCGTCTGGACTTTCTTAGCGTAAACGGCATATACATATCTGCTTGACGTAAAATAACGTCTTTAGTTGGTAGAATGCCGCTGCCTGGTCTGAACCTCAAGCCCATGTTACGTTTTTCTTTAGCAGGCTTGACAGTGGATTTCTGCAAACTATGGGTAAAGCGCTAATACCAGCAGGTTTTTGGGTAGGACATTAGTTGTTTGACCGTCTTCGGCTCTGGTAGCCTGGTTACGGTTATAGTCTTTTCTGGGACTACTTGGATGCCCTTCGGGTTTATACAACGCCCCAAGTATTTGATTTGTTTGCAGCCGAAGGGGGAATTACTGCTACTTAACTACTGTTTGTATCTTTGTAGCTGTTGTAAAACGACTTGTAGATCCTTAATATGGTCTTCACTGGATTTTGACGGCAGGATGAGATCATTAAAGTAAGCTAGTACGGCAACTGATTAGAAATCCAAGGTGGAGATGACCGTAGCTCTCGCCGTGTGGAGTAGGTTATCAATCCTGAGGCGTAGGTAACGATCGGAAGTGGTTATGTGGTTCAATTTCCAATAGTACACGCATACGCGCACTTTGTTGCCCGGCACCGTTACTGCCGGGGCGACTCACGGTAAATCGCACTCCTTGATAATGTTTAATTTCAGCATTTGGTCTACTTCTTTTCGTAGCACCAACTTCTTTTTTTCTGCCAAACGGTACGAAGCTGTTACCACCGGCAGGTTGTTACTAGTCTCAATCCGGTGTCGCTTCCTGCTTCGGGGAAAACACATCCGCAAATACTTCCAGTAAGTGCTGAACCTTTTCTAGATTTTGTGGCGGTAACACCTCTCCGTCGCCTTAGGTTCTTCAAGTGGTTCTATCTCGATCATCTGTATCTCCACTCGTTAGAGTTTCTTTTTCGGAGAGCGCTGAAATATATTAGATGTACGGAGTGGACGGAGAATGTCATCTGCTGATGTGGCAAACACAAAAAAAAACAAACGAGTACTCATCGGCTTCTTCTTCACATACGTTGTCGTCTGCTCCCAACAGTGCATCGATTGTGCAGATCTTGGTTCTCGGGTCGTTAGGTGCTGGTGTGTCGTATGGCAGCCTTTGGTACATGGGGCGTTTTCCGATGGGATCGTTTTTCACTTCCGGTGCTCCATCTGCTACGAAAGCGTACGAAACCTTTAGTTCGCTAGCAAAGTGTCACCGTCTGCCGGGGAGGTCGAGGATAATGCCGGCTTTTTCTGTGAAATCGATCCTGAGTAGCGTTTGGTTCTTTGCGTTTGGTAGGATCACGAAGTCTATTGGCACCGCTTTTATTTTGTGAACTATGTTGACACTTGTCGTGAAGACTTTTTGTAGTCGGTGTTGACCGTCTGCTAGTACTAGATTAATTTGATGCGGCGTGAACTAAGCTCCTTGAGTTTGAGGGTTTAATAGAGTGTGTGGCCGGGTATATTTTGGCGTGTTCCTGTATCAATGTAAGGACACTTAACTGTCTCGCCGACGATTGGGCACTGTCGTTTGGGGGTCTGCTTTGGCAACAGTTTCTTCTTTTCTGCTAGATAGAATCTAATAGCGTTTTTCACTGAACAAATTTGAATGCGCACTAACACCGGGCTAGTTTACTGTGCACTATAATTGTGTTACCAGCAGTGCATTAACATTGCACTTCCAGTGAAAAATGAAATGCTTGAACAGTGCACCATATAATATATAATGGGTGAACTTCTTTTTATTGTTACCCTTTAAATTAGTAACGACGTTGTTACTTTACAACTTCCAGATCAATCAACGTACTTTAAGCTAATGAGTAAAGTTAAAATGCATTTATCTGTAATTTGCATATATCAAATGGGTTTTTAGCTGATAATGTATATACAGTAAATTACGTAAACAAATTAGTATCAAACAATTTTTCACATGTTGAGGATATAGACAACATTCAAATCATTTAAATTCGCCATGTTTGCACTGGATCTGTTGCACTTGCATCTGTTGTCAGTGCAACAAAATCTGCACTAGTACAGAATCAAGTGCATTTATCAGACCAGTGAAAAATAATAAAACTGAATCAGTACGCATTAAAAATACCAGTGAAAAATAACAGGAACACTCAGTGCGTAAAAGTGCGCACTAGAATGACCAGTGAAAAACGCTATAAGTTGTACCAACGCTGCCTGGTTGTCTTTGCATTTTGTGCATTGGCTTCTGATAACGCTTGGAGTCTTGCAACCGAAGTAGCCGAGAGGTGCGCTAGCAGATCTTGTCTCTACTTTTTTCTGCACTTTTTGACCATGTGGCCGAGGTTCTTATTTTATATCGCGTGTGGTATTTGGATTTGGTTTCGTTCGGACTGGTTTGGATGTCGGTGCCATAAGCTCTTTAAACTTGCTTATCTCTGTTATCATCGTTTCATACGAGTTAAACTGCGTTCTCGCGAGTTTTTTTATAAAACGGCGGTGCAGTAGGCAGTATATCGTATCTAGCTGTAGCGATTCAGGCATACGTCAATTATCCGGAAGTTTTATTAGGAGAGTCCGTTTTTCGCATATGAAGCGTTCCGTTCGTTTGGAGTGGTTTTGCTCTGTGGCAAAGATCTCTTTCAGTACTTGATGAGATGCTTTTGTAAGCCCGAAAGCTTTTCGGAGTGTATATATTGCTTGTCATCACGTCGCTACTCATTTTTCCAAGAGCATTAGTAAACCCATCAACGCGTTTTGTTCTCTTATGTGCTCGTCGTCTTTATAAATTTAAACTGAATTTGTGAACGCAAGCATGTTATCTCCTCTCTGGTAACTGGCTGTGCATTTTGAGAATAAGCCGGTTGATGGACGTCCGATAGCGGTCATGAGCTGGTTTAGCTATTCTATGGTTAGCTGGATAGGTTGTCCTGCTGATCTTGTCGTCGTCTTCGATCGGCTGTGTCGGCTTCGTACGGTTTTTTGGCCTTTTGGTTGGACACCACTTGTTACGGGTTCAGTCGTGACAAGGCGGTCTTTACGAAGTCACTTTGCACACAATAAAACGTACGTAGCTTAAGTAACTAACACACGTATTTATTTTATCATAAATTAATAAGACTAACATATATTATAAGCTTGTCTCGCACTTTGTTCTAAGATATTCATATACAACGTTAATACGAGCTAGTGATTCCCAAGAGATGCTCCTGCGCTAACAGTATTCAGTACAACGTGGGATCGAAGGATGCTTGTTGTTCAATTCAATTTAATTTCGTACATGTTTATTGCTTTTTCAATATTTAACATTTCTAAAACTTAATCATATTTGGTAACAATAATGCTTAAATAACCCCATTGGATCGGTTTTCTACCTCCGAGTTTCCTTTTTGGTTTCTAACTTTTCTGCTGGGTTGAACATTTCATTCTTAACTTAATTTAGGATGACACAATTTGAGCGCTTTTGCCTAAACATGTCATCTCGCTCGTAGTTCCAAAGCCGTCGGACGAGAGGGTTGGGGTGGGCCGCCAGGTCTGCATAAAACGCAGCTGCGGATTCACGAACGAAATCTGCGATGATCGGGATGTCGAGTTCTTGGTGGAGCCGGTCTGTTCGACAGAACCATGGCGCGTCTGCGATCATTCTGAGCATCTTATTTTGGAAGATCTGAATTCGAGTGTTGGGCTGCGTAGATTATGACAAGGGCGGATGATCATCTTGTAGATGAAAAGCTTGTTGCCGATGTTGAGGCGGCTGTTGCGGCACTGCATGGGATACAGTTTTACCAGCAGACCATTGGAAGAGGTCAGCTTCTGAGTGATGTGGGATTTCCAGAGTAGTTTTTTGTCTAGGGTGAGACCGAGGTTTGGAGGCGATGTTCTTTCGTTTGAAGAGGACGACGGTGCTTTTGTTGGGATTGACTTGTATTCTCCAGTTGTCGTACCAGTTGTCTGGTGACGTAAATGTTTTTCTCGGCTTGAGTGAGCGGAATGTTGCCAAGACGGCGGTGTTGTCGGCGTAGAAGTTGTGGGTGAATTCGTTGATTTTTGGGACGTCTGCCGTGAAAATGTTATAGAGGAATCAAGATAACGTAGATCCTTGAGAGACGCCAACTTCTATGTGTCGTGGAGCGGACTTGGCGGTAAAAAGTTTGATCGCAAACGAATGTCGCCTTAGGAAGGATCCGATTAGCTGGACCATTGAGTGATTGATGCCTAGACCATACATTTTGTAATGTAGCCGGCGATACCAGATCTTGTCGAATGCTTTCTCGATGTTGAGAAAGACGGCGCCGGTAACATGGCGGTGGTTGAAACCGTCGGTGATCTACTTAACGACGCGTAATGTTTGGTGGACTGTGGAATGTTTCTTGCGACAACCGAACTGTTCTTGGAGGATAATTTGGTTGGTATCCATCTGTTCCTGTAATCTAGTGAGAATTATTCGTTCCAATAACTTATCTAGCGTCAGAAGTAAACTGATTGAACGGTAGTTTTGGAGCATAACGTGATCTTTTGTGGGTTTGGGAATTACTATGACGTCCGCGTGGAAAGTGTTGGAGTCGTAGACATGCATTGAAGATTGCAGTTAGGGTCGGTATACTCTTTTTAGGTCGTTCCCAGGAGCTTTGCGCGGTTTGAAATTTTTAATCTCCGTTTTGACTTTTTTCGGAGTGGTGTTGTTACAAGCTTTATGTCTTACGAACCTTGCACGGCCAACTCACACAGTCGGAGGTAGGGGAGGTTCACAGGAAGTATGCTTAAGGGCGCCAGATCTGATCCAAGATAACAATTCTGCCTCGATCACGACAGACGGTCCAAACTTGTAACTAAATTTGAGGTTCGTAATCCTTATTACTCTGATCTTCGAGTAGCCAAAAGTTGTTACTAGGTAGCGACGATCAAAAGAGAAAGGTAAGTTGCCATAAAAGAAAGATTAACCAGTATAACAACTATAATTTAGTAACGTCGATGATTAACACAAAGATATTGAATTTTCAGTACATAAATGCCAGCAGTATCGGCAACACACAATACATAGGTAAGTTAAGTTGAAGCGAACAGCGAAGAAAATTGTGTAGTAAATATTGTTTGTACAAAGCATGCGAAACACACAAAATAATTAAGGGTACTACCTTAATGGTAATAAAGCAATGACAGTAATTACGGAATTAACACTAGCTAAAGTTTCGTGAGCGACCTTTCTGACAGCGATCAAATAAATAAATAAACTTACCCACAATCCAGTAACTCCTTGGTCGAAGAAAACGTTTTCTCCGGCAAGTGAGCCTGAAATAAATTTGAGTAGCAAATCGTGTCAAGCCAATGCCTCACGAAATCAAGATCTACAAAAATGGTTAATTATTGCTAAAGAAAGTACACATAACATAACCCGATTGTCGAATGCTGTTGTACACCTTCAATGAAAGTTGGTTTCGCAGGTGTTTGCTGCATGAGTAGAATCTCGCAGAAACGTGATTGTCTTCGGTTTATTTAGTTTTAACCGTAGGCCTTATAGATAGAGTTATACTTGTCCCATAAAAGTATTTGTCGATGTTAATCCCGCATAATTCGTTATCGAATAGAAACATGTGCCAGAACGTCGTGGAACGGCCGGTGACGACTCAAATACTTTACGATCGTAATGAAATTATAATTTTCCCTTGTAGATTTTAAATTGCGACAAGAATACCCATATTTAGAAGGTAGCACATGGCGCCTGCGTGGATTAAATTAGTTAAATAAGAAGACTTCTATTACCCATCGTGTCCCAACACGTGGATGTTTTAAGAAAACGATTTTTAATTCACGCAGACATAGGTTATAACATGAACGATGTTAAAGTTAAAATGCCCGTATCTCACCGGATATCGTCTACTCAATATGAAGAGACCAACGAGCCCAGTCGAGAAATAGAAAAGTAATTTTTAATTAAACCAATATACAGGGTAGTGCATTATTTAAATTTATGCACGTAACAGTGTGCCTAATGAGCTCGTTTGGGTTGGCCGTCAGAATGTTTCTAACTTCGCGATGAATGGCGTTTGTGCGACGGAAGTCTTCGTCGTCTGGATGGTTTTCTCTGAATTGGAGTTCGAGCGTGTCGGCGAAAGCTTTGGCTTTGTCTAGGTCGGTGTAGACTAGACTTCGGGTAGCGTGAATGGCGGGCATGGGTGGCTTGTTCTTGCTTTTTAGGATGTTGGCCATTTGCCACACGCTGTTATCTTCTGCATATAAGGACTGAAGTTTGTCGGTAAAAAGAAGATTTCGATGTCGCCCGATTTGTGTTCGAATCGCGGTTTGAGCTGCATTGAGGGCTCGTTTGTCATCTGGGTGGCAAGTGAGTTGCCATGTGCGTCTTAAACGGTGATCTGGTCGCAAATGTGAAGTGGTAGTTGAAGCGGATCCGAGTTGGATTTCGTGATAGATTTGGTGGCTTTTGTGATGCATCTTTTAATCAGTTCAGTGAAATTGTCAACTGCGGCTTGAAGTTGTGGGACGTTTTCAATAACCGGAACTTTTGTGATTAGTCTGCTAGCCTCGAATTGGAAGGATGACCACAGGGTAATGCTCTTTTCGAACTGGAGATTGTCGTTATCCACTAGATCACCGAGTTGTAGAAGCACCGGCTCGTGGTGGGAACTGAGATCAGAAACGGTTGTTAGATCGTGAAGTAACCTAGCGTTGTTGAAAATTGCTATATCGATAACGTCTGGAAGTCCGTAGTGAGGGTGGATGGTGGGTTCGTAGGGTCCATCTACGACAAAATTTCGGATGCTGGCGAGGTCACGCAGAATTCGGCCATTGCGGTTCGTTTATCTGCTGTACCAATCTGGATGCGTCGCGTTAAAGTCTCTTTGCGAGAATAGTGGGAGTTCTAGCGTTAAAAATCGCGTCTAAATCTGCTAGTAAGACGTCTTTGGTTGGCGGGATATCTCCGTTGGCTGCCGTGTTAATGACGATTTGGAAAGCTTCTAGATTTTGGAGTTGGGGCGTGGTGGTGAGAGATGAAACGTTTGACGTAAACGACCGTACCACCCCCGCGACCTGTTGTTCTGTTTGTGTTGTACAAGGTACAGTTGTTCCGGATATTGAGGTTGCAGTTCCGAAGATGAGTTTCGGAAACGAGGGCGACGTCGATGTTGCGGCAATGGAGAAATTCTTGAAATTCGAGTTTTTTGTTTAGGAGACTGTCGGCGTTCCGAATCGCGATGAAAAGAGAGTTTGGTTTTCTTTTTCGTGCTGGCATTTTACTAGTTGCGAGAATGGAGTTGGGCAAGGAATTCCCTGATGAGGTGGTGTCATCCCTGGTAATCTCTGTGTGGACGTATCTCTGCGTCTTCGTCTGGGGATGTTCGGTAGACATCGGTGGCGCGGGGACGGTGAACACCACTGGTGTCGTTACCTAGGCAAACGTGACGATGACATTTACAGACCTGGTAGGAGAGCGAAGGCACGCTGAAATTGAAGATTTAGTACGATTGTTGATCATCTGTCGCTGCCTTGGGTTGGCTGGGCATCCCTTGTAGTTAGCCGGATAGTCGTTCCTACAGTTGCAGCACGTAGCGGGGCCATCTTTGCGTTTCTTCGGGCACTCGTAACTGAAGTGGAACTCTAAGCAGTTTACGCATTGTGGGGTTTCTCGACATCCCCTGGTGGAATGTCCAAACCGCTGGCATCTGTAGCACTGCCCGATGTCGCGGAGTCTCAACGCGGACTTCGACGACTCCGATATTAGTGATAATGAAGATCGTTTTGGCCTGTTGGGTTTTTCTAACCTGGACCAGAAGAAGCGGCGTTGGTCGCTTGGACCGCCCTAAAATCATCCGCGTGATCTTGATGATTTCCATACCTTTGCGACAAAGGTAGGTGGCGGTGGCATCAATCGACCAGTCGCACAGAGGCAACTCTCGGATCACGGCTTTCAGGGGTTGGTCTCCCTCTAGATGCCTGTTGTTGCGGGTTGAGCTGGTACTTATTGGGGCTTCGGTAACGTAGAATCGGTGAGATTTAACCGTGCGCGTCCTGTCTTGAGGGTGCGGGTAAGAGTGGTGATGTTATACTGAGTTATGTGTGTGTTTTGTTGCCTAGTTCCGTGTTACAACTCCAAGAAAACATGTGACGTAAAAAATTTTAATACAATGTGCTAAGAACGCTGACATAAATCTAATCTAATCTAATTGATTATTACTACATACATGGATTGCATTTTTCTTTGTTGGTGTTTTGAGAAAACTAAAACAAAATGACACGAATTATTTGTCGGTTGACAAGCTTCTTAATTGCAATTTTTTGCTGTTATCGAATAAACATTTTTATATTCAAGTCATATTTGGCGCACATGCCTTATTAACTTAATCTATGTGTATGGTATGTAATTTAAACGTGCTATCTGCAGTTATTCAAATAGATAACAAATTTAAGTATGAATTAACCATTCTTTATGATAGTCTAATAAATTAAACTTAAACTTAGAAGCTTACTTACTCACTTAAATACAAATTTTCTTTGATTACTAATACACAAAAAATATACCAAATGTTTTTATATGCGTATATGTACGTGTAAAGCATGTGTACGATACAGTAACAAATTCATTTGCTTTTAAGTATGGTGAACCGTACATTCGACATTGCTATATGAACAACACACGAAAAGATTATGTTATGCACATTGGGTGTTTATTGGAAAGTTTTTGATGACGTATATAAAAATAAAAGTAGGTACTCCTACTAACAAAATTTTGTTTTATACATTAGCTGTCTTTTGCTTGAAGAAATGCTTTTTTTAACATTTATTTATAGAACACTATAAACAACTCGTTTAAAATATTATGTTTGTAATGTAGATTACATAGAACTGGTTTGCATTTATTGTAGCTTATAGAGATTTATTTGCGCAAATATTAGGTTTGTACTGAGTACAATTGCTACTTATAAGCCATTTTACAACGTTAATGCACCTCGTTGTGTCGTAATTTTTCAACTTGTATTGGTAACGAGTTGCCAACAAAAATTTGTTGTTTTTTTGTGCTGACCTTATCGCAAACATCAATTTTCGTTTGTTTGTGTAGTTACGTAATTGGGAAAAAGTACGTAAAACTAGGTTTTCAAAGTAAATTATTATTTAATTGGAAGTATGTGTCACGCGGAAAATACATTTAAAAGTATCTAAAACTTGGTTAAAATTAAAATAAAATTGTTATAAATTCAAATACTAGAATATTATTTATTTTGGAGTTGGTAGTATTTGTTCTGCGTCATTGTTGACAGATTTTGCTAGTAATAAATGTAATGCCAACATTAAATTTGTCATGTTTTTAACATAATTCTTTTTAAAGAAAAATTAAATAATGTTGCAGAAAACTAAAAAAAATAATGTATGTAACTCTCGTCGAAAATATCATAGCATAACTTTCGACGTTAGTGACAAATTACTACTGTTTCAAAAAAATATTGCACGATATAATTTTAGGGGAATAGTTTAGTTATAAGGAAGACGAATTAGATCTGAACAACCATAGTAGGTACCAGAATTTAATGTTTTTATCGCATAAAAAATTCTTAAAACTTTAAGTACAAAAAGATTCAATTATGAACAAAATCGTCTCGTCTAATCTTTATATTAGTATTATTATGTACTACAGTCCTACATAAACTCGTTATCCGTATAGGTATAGTGGCTCTTACAAGAAATCCGTCTGAAATATTGTTAACTGTAAGCTTGGAATTAACCAAGATAATGAATCTTATAAAAGTAAGAAAAACAAAATGAAAAAGATTTAGATATCATTAACAAAGACACAAATAGATAGTGTATGTAAAAATCAAAAAACACCGAACTAAGCTACATGTTTACTTGTCCAAAATTGTTAGTTCAATTAAAATTAATACTATAAATTATAGTATTAACTTGGTATTAACTTTAAGTGTATCTGAGATACGTCATTAAACAATTAACTGTTCTAAAAATAAATACGTTACTATGTAATCGTACCATAATTATCAGTTTTTAAAGATTTAGAACGTTATTGTGTAGTGCGGCTAAAAAACTACGGAGTTTTACCTCGGCGGTGTTGATGTTAAGTTCAAAATGTTGTCTATTCTTAAAACACGCTGGTGATGTCACGATTTTTTATAGCTTTGTGTTGTTCTAATAATTTCAAATCAAAACTAACAATAATATACGCTTACTTAAAGCTGCTCTAATACTAACAACCAACAAATTTTGCATCTAGTTTTAACCCAAACTATAAATGACGTTAAATAAGCGTAACTTTTATTCTCTAAGAGTAACGTCTCTAAATTTCTTTAGTCAAATATTCTACGTCATTTTGTGTTACTATCGTTTTGTAGTTTTTGCATTTTTTGTATTTAATTTGTATAACCTCGTCCAGCCAAAAAAATGAAGTAAACGTATATCGCCCAATAAAGTTTTGTTTATTATTTCTTATTACTATATAAACCCTGCACGTAAATTGTATAGTGACGCGCGGATCATTGTGCAACCCACCCACAATCCCGATAACAACTAGCACCCAACTAACGTGTGGTATTTAAGAAGACACGCTTTTTTTACGGATCTACTCTACCACAAACCAACCATGTCTACTACTCAAGCCACGACTTGTGTTTAAACAGACAGAAAATCTAGTAACACGCACAACAGCCAGAAATCACAGCCAAGTCTTACAAAAACACGACAACGCTAGGTTACGAGCAAAGCTGCAATCAACACTAAAGAACGAAAATCGGAAAGCAACTCAGAATTCTTGAACAGAAACCAACGCCTGGCTACATGATTAAATATTCAGATCCAATACTGCTTCTTAATAATTAAAAATTTGGTACACACGCGCTTCAGACCTTTCGTTATGAATCGCGGGTCGATCTGGACGTGGTCGACCTATAGATGAAATTGCTTCTGAGTTTAAGCAACCGATCAAACAGTGTAACCAACAACTCACCGTTGACTCAAGATACTACCACAGTGCCGTTACTGCCCTAAACGCCATTTCTACCGAGACTCTCCAGTACTGAAAGTCCCAGCTGTAAAAACGCAGATTATCGTGGTTCAGATCAATTACACGGAAGACGGTCTGCCAAAAATATACATTCAATTTGGCGGACAGATGTAAAAACCCTTACTAGGCTCAGACTCAACACATAACTCTTACGAGCAGATCACTTCCTATCACCTACGCTAACGTCGCCGACCCAACGATGAAACTGAACATTGCCGGTTGAGCTACCATCATGCACTATCTGGGAAAACAAGCGTAAAAGGACAAAGTTTTAGCAGTTCCTGATTTGGTAACTCCAGTCATTTTTGGTCAACAATGGCTGGAAATGCAAAACACGGTCATAGACTACGACCGTGAAAGTTGCCACCTGGGGAAACAAACAAGACAGACCGTATACTAGATACTATCTCCTTGACTACAGAAACGTTAACCAAGAAAAAAAAAACAAATTTTCGTGGTACTTTAGGGTAACAAACAGCACTCATCATCACTATGTGCCCCACACAAATCATCCGTCTTTAAGAAAACGTACTATTTAGACTGCTACCGTATCGCTACACACCAGACAAAAAATATAATCGCTCGCAGCATGCTAGCCGATCACATCATAGAACCAAGAAATATAGACAACCGCGTTTTTGAATTGATTACCGTTGCTGAAACTCTGTTACAAAAGGCAAAAGTTTGACTTTGTCTGTGATCCACAAAACATTACACGCACTCGGACAAGGCAAGATTTTTTCGACGTTGAACTTGAAGTTAAGCTACTGGCAAGTCTCCATGGCCGAAGAATCTAGAAAACTCGCTGTTTTTGCAACTCCGGATGAAGCAGTATATCAGTTCCGCGTCATGCTTTATGATCTGGATTACAAAAACTGATGAGTCTGGAAGTTTTCTCATAAGATTTGTTTTGGTGTCTTTAGACGATATCACCATCAACAACCAAAAACCCAAAAACAACTGAGAAGCATCTTGAGGTTAAGTAATTGGATCAGAGACTATATCACTAAATGCAACCACTCCTAAACAATTTGTTAAGAACCAATCGACAATTTGCATAGACTTGAAATGCACAAGACGCTTTCGACTAATTAAAAACTGCTATTAGTCAAGCTGTAAAGTTTCATCGACCGGATTTCGACTTGCCTTCTGATTTAAACCGATGCCAGCGGTAAGAGGCATCGCCGCCATGCTTTGCCAGGAACGAGCACCAAACCAACGAAGTACAAAGTCAATACTTTGTGAACGAACAGGAATGTTTTGCCGTTATATTAGCCATAAAAAATACCGTAAGTATGTAGAAGATAAGCGTTTCACCTAATTAAAAAGGAAAAAATAAGTTTGTCGGCTGGGCTTTGATGTTACAAGAAACACTGCCTTAAAACAACGAGTTACCAGACCACTTATAGCGACATCCTGCACCACTACACGTTTGTAACGAATATTTAAACGCTGAAAGTTTTCAACCACTAAAATGAAACATCATTCCCAATTCAGCACTACAACCCACTATTGCGCAAATCAAAAACTGCTAACCTAGTTAAACACATCATCAAAAGCCACTGTCCATCATTTTGCAAACTTACTTCAGACCTGGGAAGTAGTCCAGCAAGAAGTACCCAGAACTCCAAGACAACAACACTTGCTAAAAGAATTTACTGTGAATAACAGCTACCTGTGCCGCCAAAGCAATCGAAGCTACTTACTAGTGGTTTCTGTTGACGCTAAATACAACGTCATACAAGTATACCACAATTCACCAACAGCAAGACACCTCGGAGTCAAAAAACATCGAAGCCATAAGCAACCAGAACTACTAACCGAGGCAGGAGACGTTAAGAAATACGTCCGCAACAACAAAGCGAGTCTCATACGAGGCGCGACAGTCCGTCCCTGACAACCTACCAAGCTATGGGAACTGATTTTGGTTTGGTTGACCCTGCACTCTTACTAAAAACTTAAACCACGCACGAGTACCGCGATGATGGGCACTAACGCCTACTGGTTTCAACTACAAAATTGCAAACTAGCAAAAGTCTACTTAAATGACCTTTGACTAGCGCCTGGAGAAAGAAGGAACGAAAACCACGCACCGGTTACTCGTTACTTTGGAAGATTACCTCACGGTCACATCGAAAACAACGACTCCTCGAACAACACCAAGCAACCAACAGGCTTGTCATCGCGGCCTCTGACAGCGGATTAAAACTATTCGCAGCCGTACTGAAACCTAGCTGTTTAAGTCTCTTACAGTTAATGATCCTCTGAGATGTGGGTATTGTATTACTTCGTCAATTTACTTCTGTAACTAATCATCAACTTTATGCGTAATCATAACGTAGATGATATTGACTCAAATTTACTTTTAGTCGCAAACTTAATCTTATCTGGAACCTTATGTATTGCCGTTGAGTACGTTGACTTCGATAGTTTGAACGCAGTTATAGCCAAAATAACATTAACCGTCGTACATAAGCTTATATACTACGCAAATGTTTGTTCCTTATCAAATAAAAGAGAGCAGGAAACGTTACTACTGTTGACGAAAAATTGTCGGTTGGGTAAGTTTTTGTGCTCATATTTTCTTTTTTTTTGCGAATCATTATTATTATAGTCGATTGTCGACTTATTTTGCAACTGCATAGTAGACGAAGTAGTTGATCAAGTAATATTTATATTTAAATTAAAATCAATCACTTATAATGTTTGTTAGCAATCGAATATAATTAGTTGTATGGTGTGTTGTCTGAACGAAAGAGCCTACATTGATATTATAGCTGTGATATTACTATATTAGTCGACGAATCTATAATTGTTATTTAATTGTTATTAGTCTTCCTCTTTTTCTTTATTTTAACGCTTATTCTCTCTTATTTAGAATAAATAAATTATTGTTAGAATCTGTGTTTTGCCAATTGTTTCTTTTAGTGATCGATATATTTAAACGAGGTCTATATTGGGTTTTATGTACTTGTTTTAGCGCCTTTGTAATATAGTGTAGAGTTAGCAAACCGAGACTTGCGACCCGCTTATCTAATCAAACTGAGTTAGAAGCTTGCCTTTAAGTTACTACAAAATTCTCGTAACAACCTTTTCGGGTGACGCACTAAAAGACTTTTTTTAACTCGTAAATAACACTAACCCGAAGCCAAAAATCACAGCCGAACACTTTTGCAACAGGGTGGAAGAACTGAGCTGCCTACAAAGAACTGCAACAACTCGTCATGCAAAAATACTACAACCACACGTTACGAACAAAACTACAAGTCGAATTTTACACTAAAAAACAAAAGCGCTAAAGCAACTCAGAATTCTTGAACAGAAAACAACGACTGGCTAAACGATTCAATATTTAGATCAAGACCGCTTCCCACTAATTAAAGAATTGGTACACCCGCGTTTTGGCCCTGTCATTATAAATCGCAAGGCGACTTTAATGTTAAAGTTTTTGATATACCTGAATAAGCTCGAACTAAAGTAGTCAATCAAACATTCGCGGAACGCCAGTCTGTTACCTTCTCCGGAGCTAGATCTCGGTATAAAAACGCACATATAAAAACAAAGTTTTGGTAGCTAGTGCATCGTTTGAAAGATGTTTTGACAGACTTACAGGATACGTTAGGGCAACAGACAGTACTCATTACCACCTTGTGCACACACCACCTGACTTCAAAAAAACGAAGTTGAAAGCAAACGACAAAACAAGTTCCATAGAAGACGAGACAGTCTGGCCCTGACAACCTACCAGGACATAGGAGTGTATTTTGGTTCGATCGACTTTACATTCTTATTAAAAACTCAAACTTTTAGTAACTTTTGGTAATAACTGATCTCTTTAATATTTGGGTGAAAGCTTTAACATTTGTCGTTGCACCTACCGCGGCGGTACGAGAAAAACTTTAGAACAAAGCATTTCAAAGCAACGATTTTCCAAATTTAATAATCAGCGACAACTGAGCGTAATTTACGTCGGTGAAATGAAACACTGCGTTAGCTGCAAGTAGTGGGCCACTACAATCGCGCACCCGCAAACAAGCCCCGTTGAAAGCCAAAACCAATAGATCAAGAAAGAACTAACGAATCATTTAGCAGAGAAATTTACCTTGCCCACTCTATCAGCCTCCGCGTCTTCTAAGCGTCGTCGTAAAGACAACCCCGTTGTCTCTGTTCCTGACGAGTCTTTACCTAACAGCATCGAAGAGTCCTTTGATACTGATATGCGTCTCACAAAAATCATTTCTCCCTGTAAAATCACTATGTCAAAACAATCCGAAATGACCGACCTAGTCAGCAGACTTTAAGCAACTTCAAAAAACCATTATTTTCCGACGCGTCAAGCAGCAAACTGCTGTTATTGTCCGTGCTTTAGCAGGCGTACAAACAGCTCTGCAAACTGTTACCGTCAAACTTTTCACCACCCCTGCTGCAGTTCATACTCTTATATCGCACGCCCAAGCAACCCGATCTAAAGCAGAAAGAGTCAAAGTTTCTTCTGATAAAACAGTCGCTTCCTCGTTCGACTGTTGTTATTGTCCCCAAACCGGATTCTCCGTTGAAGACAGCGAACGAAACAAAGACGACCCTAATGAAACTTCTTAATCCGCAAACCTATGACCTACAAATGGGCAAAATTACGAAAACTGGCAAAAACTCTATTAGACTTGAATCAAAATGAACGGACTTGACAAAAATCCCTACAGCCGTCCTAGGAAAAGTCGGTTTTGTTGTTAAACCGCAAGGTAAATCTTTACCTTGTGTTTCAATCCTCGACGTTCCTGCGAACCTCTCCGCTGAGCAAGGAAGTTATACTATCACAGAAATTTGACAATGTTATTACTTACTTCTTGTCAATGAGCAATTAAAAGTCCAATTCCGCTTTGGCTCTCAGAACAAAGTAAACTGCCAGTGGATTCTGAAAGTCCCACTAGAAGTACGAAAATTTTTTGTGTCGTCACGTCGTGTGTACTTCGCCTGCAATGTGTGCAAGGTCAATGACCATATCCGTGTTGCGCGTTACTTCAGCTGTCAAAAGTTTGACTATCACTCCACAGACTGCAAAAGTGACATACAGTGCAGCCATTGGGCTAAAAAACACGAGACTTAGACATACCCTAACACGAAGCGAGACGCCAACATTGCAAATACCAATTATGGACAATAAAGACACTTAAGTATCTTTGCTAACTTACCTTAAACCGCATACGCATAAGTTTAGAGCCGGTGTGCTGTGGTGGACTCCTAAGTTAGATAAGTTAAAGCGAGCAGTGTGTTGTTGACGAAAACACCACTAAATAGCCCCAGCATACTTAAAACCTCAATGGCTTGCCTCTTACAAGACCACGCTTCACCGATACAAACCGTAGTGCAAAGAGTTAGTTTACAGGTTGTCCGAGACGGCGACAGATCCACTATTTTAAAATACGAAACTATTAAAGCTATTTTTTGCTCTTCTGACGACGATCCGACGACGGATAATTTTTTGCATGCCCAAATAAGATCCCACGCTAATTTGTAAAAAAAAATCCCAACAAGATTGGGTGGTCACTAGCGACGATTTAGCCGCGGTGGCTAGTAAAATCCGTACTCGACGGAATACATTGTAATGTCTTACGTCTAAATGTACAAGATGCCTCTCTTTTACCATCGTTGATTTGTTCAACTGATGCGTTAAATGTGGTTATTTTCCCACCAGCTGGAAAGCTGGTAAACTCATCACCATTCTCAAACCTGAGAAGAATGATCATGTAAATCCCAACTCGTACCGTCCGATAACTCTGTTATCAGAACTTGAGGACTGAGGAAGAGGTGTCTCCAAAGCTTGGTCTTCGGGCCGATCTTGTGGAATCTAGTTGTTTAGCACAGAACTACCAGCAGACTGCGTCATTTTCGCATACGCGGACGACATCATTGTCACGGTGTCCGCAATTTCTAGACGGGACTTAAAGGCAAAATCCAAAACGTGCCTAAACATAGTGACAAGCTCGGCTGGCAGCTACAAACTGACGGTTTCAGCGGACATATTAAGCACGTTAGTGTTTCGTACTTAATAGTTGAACACTTGCCTAGGTAATCAATATTTAAACAACAAACAATTCTAGGACAAGTGTCGTTGATCAAACAAGCTAATGTTGAATGATAATTTTATTAATAACTGTCTACTATTTATATACAATATTTACAAACGTTGTAGGAGAAGCACGAAACAATTTGTAAGCGTAAGCAACAAATAAAGTTAAACTTATATATACAAACGTTGTGAAATATGGAGTCGGCAATTTTATGTATACAATTTTAAATGTAGGTTACTATACTGTAACACCTACTTAGTAATTTGCTGATCTACCGGAAGTCTAAATATAGCGTAATAGCAAATGTTAGCAAGTGGATTGTTTTATAATGCGGAGTAACCACTAAGTATGTCTCAAGTTGTTAATTATTAACTCTTAAAATTATAAATGTTTCAATAACCCAATTTTATGTTTAAATTGTAATTTAAACATTCTGGCGCCTCGCCAACGGAAGGTTGTTGTTTTTGATCTGTCAGGTGATGAATTAACGCGGTGCATTGTGTTTCGTCTGAAAGTGATTGGGTTTCTTCACATAACTTCCGAAAATTCCTTGACAACATTGGAAACGGAGTTTGAATCTTCTTCTATTCTGGCCTTGTCGTATTTTACTTCTAATCTGAATATTCCTCGTTCTGTTCTAGCGTGGCCGATGTGTTCGATGTATAGTCCTGGTTGTGGAAATTTTAGCGTATAGGTGGCTTGAGTGGATTTAGGTATAGTGCTGAGGATAAATCCTAACACCATAAGTAGTAAACTGACACTGATAGATGTAGGTTTTTTGCTCGTTTGTGGTTTAGCTATGATTGCCATGTTTACGGTGGTTGCTAGTACTTTAGTTTCATTCTTATTTGTGTCGGTAGTCGACTGATTTTCTGGTAATACTGGTATAGAAATTATGTTGTGGATACTTCGTTTAAAGGTGTTCCCATCTGGCTTCTTGAGTGTGACGACTCGGAGTGTACCATACTTGGCTGGGTGGGCTTCTGCAATTCGGGCTAACGGCCACCGACTTGAATTTATAGTATCTTCTTTTAGTTGCACTAGATCTTCCAATTTTAAGCTGTCCTGGCGGGTTTTCCATTTATATCTTTGTTGAAGTCGATTGAGGTAATCTGAAGACCAAGCGTTCTAGAAGTCCTTCTTCATCTTCTGGACTAGTTGCCATCTCTAGGATATATTTGTATTGATGGTATTTGTGACAGAGTTAGGTTGCTCTTCCAATAAGGAAGTGTCCTAGTGTTAGGACGTCTATATAATCGACGTTGTTGGTTAATGAACACAATGGTCTTGAGTTTAGACAGGCTTCTATTTGGTGTTGTAGTGTTGTTAGTTCTTCATAAGTTAACGTCGAGTTTCCAATTATGCGTTTAAAATGATACTTTATTGATTTAACTACTGCTTCCCATAATCCTCCGAAATAGGGAGCTGTGGGGGAATAAAATGCCATTGAGTACCGGATGTTGCCAAAGGATCTTGTACGTCTGACTGATTTATAATTTTGATGACTTCACTTTCCAAAAATTTACTAGCACCGACAAAATTGGTACTATTGTCGCTGTACATATGAGCACATCGACCTCTTTTAGCGGTAAATCTTCAAAATGCTGCCAGGAATGCGTCCGTAGTCATATCGCCTACGATTTCTAAATGGATGGCCTTTGTTGAGAGGCATACAAAAATGGCTACGTAACCTTTGTATGATTTGTATCCTCTCCCTTTGCTTACTCTTATCGGGATGAGCCCGGCATAGTCTACTGCAGAATGAAGAAATGGTGGCGATAGTGTAACTCTATAGGTGGGCCAGTCTCCCATTATTTGATTTGCCGTCTGGGTCTTGTAGCGAATGCATTTGATGAATTTGTTGATGATAGAACGAACTGTTTTCTTCTCATTAATTATCCAAAATTGTATTCGATTTTTGTTCACTAGTGTAGCTTGGTTTCCTGCATGTATTGTTTGTAAATGAGGGTCCTAGACTATTAATTGTGACAGGTGGCAGTGGGACGGCAGTACAATTGGGTGCTTTTGTTCATATGGAAGTGGAGAATTCTTTAATCTCCCCCCTACTCGAATAATGTCATTGTTGTCGATGAATGAATCCAGGTTAAAGATGTTGCTATTTTTCTCAAGCGGATTTTTCAGTTGCAATGTCCTGAGTTCTCCGTGCATTGTTTCTTATTGAGTTTATTTGACTAGCTGTAGTAGTGTGACATCCAATTCTTGAACCTACAGACGTCCAGTTTGTTTTGGCCATTTTTTAGCGTGATTGATGAATCTTCTGCAATAAGACCTAACTCGAACCATTCTTTTTAACGATGAAAATTTTGTGATAATTGGATTTTCTAGGGAATGTACGGCAATATTGTGACAGAGCTTGATTTTTTGTTTGTTTGGAATTATTGAACTTGTTTCGGCTATTGGACTTCGTTTAGCAGCCATTTTGAACCATTCCACCAGAGCGTACAGTTTTTTATCTTGCTATTGTCCATTCCTCGGGATATCATATCCGCCGGGTTTTCTTCTGAAGGTACGTGTTGCCAACATTGAGAGGGTAATAGATTGTTTATTTCTGCGACTCGATTGGCTATAAATGTTTTCCATCTGGATGCTTGTTCTTTGATCCAAGCTAAAGTTATCATTGAGTCGGTCCATGCATAGACTGATGTTTTCTGAATATCTAAGGCAGTGATGGTCCTCTTCATTAATTTGGCAAGTAAGACAGCGGCACACAACTCTAGTCTTGGAATTGTTGTTTTTGCTTTAACTGGGGCAACCTTAGATTTTGCTGTTAGGAGTGTGGTGGTAACTTCTCCTGTTTTGTTGATGGTTCTAGCATATATTACTGCGCCATATGCCCTTTCTGAGGCATCACAGAAACCATGTAATTGTATATCCATGCCATTGATGTACTTTATCCATCGTGGTACCCTAATGAACTCTGATGATGAGTTGTGCTTATTTTGAAACAAAAATTGTCTTGAATCGGTGCCCAATGGGTTTCTAAGGATTTCCGCGTTTTTTCTTCGTTTATTTCCAATGAGGCTTGATTCTTCATTTCTTCAGTTAATGCTTCTAGTAATTGAGGCTTATTACTAAACCATTTGTGTAAAGTGAATCCTCCTGATTTTAGCAATTTAGTGATTTCAGATTGTAGCTGAATGGCCTCTTCAATGTTATCCGCTCCAGACAAAACATCGTCGACATAAAAGTCTTTTATGATGACTTTAGATGCTTTTGGGTATGATACTTTTTCGTCTTCAGCCAATTGCTGAAGAGTTCTTATTGCAAGAAATGGTGCAGAAGTTGTCCCATACGTGACAGTCGTGAAGCAAAATTCTTGTATTGGTGTGGATTGGTCAAATCTCTATAAGATCCGGTGGAATTTTTGGTCTTCTTCAGATATTTTAATTTGACGGTACATTTTCTCAATATCGGCGCTGAATGCAATTTGATGCTTTCTCCAACGTAGTAGTATGTCGGAGAGTTCTTGTTGCAATCTTGGTCCGGCGTACATTAGTTCGTTGAGACTCACTCCATTGGATGCTTTGGATGATGCGTCAAATACTACTTTTAGTTTTGTAGTGGTACTTGACTCTTTTAAAATTGGTTGATGTGGAATCTAGTATTTTCCTTCGTCTAGTAGATGGCGTGGAACATTGCTCTTCCAATAAGAAAATTTCCTGGTGTTAGGACGTCTATATCATCGACGTTGTTGGTTAATGGACACAATGGTCTTGACTTTAAGCAGGCTTCTATTTGGTGTTGTAGTGTTGTTAGTTCTTCATAAGTTAACGTTGAGTTTCCAATTATGCGTTTAAAATGATACTTCATTGATTTAACTCCTGCTTCCCATAATTCTCTGAAATGGGGAGCTGCCGAGGGAATAAAATGCCATTGGGTACCGGATGTTGTAAGAGGATCTTGTACGTCTGACTGATTTATGATGTTCATGACTTCTCTTTCCAAAAATTTACTAGGACCGACAAAATTGGTACCATTGTCGCTGTACATATGAGCACATCGACCTCTTCTAGCGGCAAATCTTCGAAATGCTGCCAGGAATGCGTCCGTAGTCATATCGCTATGGGCCCGGCATAGTATTTAAACAGGACAAGTACATGGTTTTTGGCTTCACTTTAAAACGAAATCCTTCACTGCACCTCAACAATATTCCCGTTCGTAAGGTTTTCGAATTCAAGTACCTGGGACGCATCAGTGGTTGTCAAGTGTAAGAGCGTTTTGTACTTGTTCTACAAATACTCTTGCAACAGTTAAGTTATGCCCATGCTCACTTATGGCCTAGACATTTGTTACCGCAGACTTCGACATTCCTAAGTAGTCATAAAACTGGCCTTGTTCTTATCCCTATTCCTTAGAACTATTCTCGAAGCTTATTGCACCGTTCCCGTAGAGACCTTCTGTGTCATATCCAAGCATCCTCCCCTACATCGCTTTCACAGAAAATTTACTGCAGTAGAGTTCTTGACAAGGCTGGTATTTGCAATTTCTTTCATC
Organism: Aquatica leii; assembly: GCA_035610365.1. Lineage (NCBI taxonomy): Eukaryota > Metazoa > Arthropoda > Insecta > Coleoptera > Lampyridae > Aquatica > Aquatica leii. The sequence continues at coordinate 17,811,999 of CM069438.1, forward strand.
AACACGTTTCACTCAACGACTTTCCGCCTTTTTCTGTGGTCAAGCGTTATTTAAAAGTCTTAATCTTGGGTGAATGGCAACCGCTATGAGACACTTCCCAAAAAAGGCGTAACACCTACTCCCTTATCCCGGATATCCTAACCTGGGTCAAAATGTCCTACGTTTTCAGAGAAAGTAGGAGGAAACATTGCATGTTTATTTAGAGTCACAATAAGACGTTTACTCTGCATTTCTTTATTTTTCCTCATCTATATGCAGATCCTTTTCTTTACCGACTTAGTATTAACCGAGGAATACTTACCTCATTCTACTGGTCTTTTAAGACTGTCCTATCTGCTCAAAACATTTTCTTACTTAACCTATCCTTCTTGTGGCGAACTTGTACTAAGCAAAGTACGGGTGGTATGGTGAGTTCAGAATGTTTTTCTCTTCTTCTTTCTCTGAATTCACATGTTGCCAATTATACTATTTACCTTAAAGATACGCTTGGTCACTACAAGTTACCACGACCAGAAAAATGATGTCATTTATCAACTGCACAAACGAACAATCAAGGGAAACCACAAGAAGAAAGGATTCGAGCGGTGTACCGAAATCAACATAGCTATCGGGCACGGTACTACGAACTCGGATCTGCTCGAGTTCAGTTTCAAGACGGTTAACACGTGCTGAAACGCCCCAGGCTACAAGCAATTTTATCAGAAACGACTACTGCGATAACAAGCACTAACGCCTACTGGTTCCAACGACAAGATTTCAAAAAAATTCTATTTAAATGACCTTCGACCAGCACCGAGAGAAAGGAGAAACAAAAACCCGCGCCGGTCACTGGCTACTTCGGAAGATTCCTTTACGCTTACCTCGACAATACCAAGCAAAACTGGCTGTCAATTCTTGCAAGCAGGAGGGTACTGTCATGGCGGTTTCTCACAGCGAATTAAAAGAATTAGCCGCCGGAAACCATATAAATTTCTGTACTGAAGTCTAGCTGTTCAAGTCTTTTACAGTTAATGATCTCTTGAGCTTGTGGTAGCGGTTAAATCACACTGAAACTCTTCCACGCGTTTTTCTCGCTGTGTTTTTTGTTATTGTAATATTTCTTGTATTTAGTATATTTTTTATGTTTAGCGTATTTTGTGAATTTATCGTTTGTTAGGATAATGGGATAATTAGTTTTTTCATCAATTTTATTTAGTTTATTTAAAGTAATTAACAGTATTTGTCAATGTTAGGTATACATAATTTGACAAGTGTAGTTGTTTTAATATACGTTTAAATAAACTGTTTAATGACGTACAGATCATCGTGCAACCCACGTGTAATGCATAGGCACAACATAATAACAAAATAATATTATCATTACTAAATGCGGTTAATATTTTTATAAGTACGGTGAACCGTACATACTGCACATTGGTATGTGAAAAGCGTATAAAGAAATTATGTTATGCACATTGAATGTTTTTCTGTTGGAGAGAGAGAGAGAGAGAGAAATGTCAACGATGTAAACTTGTATGCTGTGTGGTGCAAGATATTCAGATTGAGATTGTAGCAGATTATACCGCAACAACAAAAGAAAAAAACTGCTTTTTATAATCAGCCAATAAAGAATGCTAATGCAATTGTATTAGTTTTTACTGCGGATTACCCTGTAGATTTTTTTAAAGATAGTCGTACGATGATTTTTTGAAGAATGTTAAGAGCAGCATTATTTGTAGTTGTCTTCCTGCAATTTTGACAACAAATGAAAGTACCTATCTGATGCTAGCAGACGGTCGACCCTATCTCAGTTCAACGAATTTATTACCTAAGCTGACCAAAAAACAAACGAAAGTGAATAACTAGTCCCGTGGCTACTCAGTCTTTTTTTATTAATATTAATGTTATTACAAATTCAGCTTCATGTTTACTGATTATAGTACCAATGCAAAAACTTCAAATTTAAATTCAAACTTTGCTACGATTACAACACGTTAGCTTGAACAAAAATGTTTTTTGTTTGCTACACTTTCAAAAATCTGTTTGCATCGACGCCCCAAAACAAAAACCAACAAACCAAGCAGTATGACTTCGAATTTAAACAAAATGTCACTTAATCAGCTATTAGAATATAATAAGCTAGAATTAAGTATTATCTCAGAAGTTGATTACACAAAAGATAGTGTAGATAGCGCGTATGTATACTGAATATACTGGGATCATATAAAAATATTACCAGTCTATCTTTACGACTGTTTTTAAAAAAAATTTCAATGAAGTTTCACTAAAAAACATCGTGGTTAAGTATGAGACGCCAAAGGTGCTTATTTGTTGCTTTATGCGCGCTGGGTGGTTTCTATATCATATTTTATGGTAAGATCTTTGAAAAAATACTATTAGTTTGTCAACGCGTTTCGCTTTTTAGGTGTCACTTTCAAAAACTACTTTAAACCACGTTATAACTACAAAACCATAACCAACTGTGATCCCATTCACATTGGAGTCGTTTGTTTAAAACAAAACTGCAAAATAGTAGATCTATACGCCATGCTTAAAGCAATCTATTTTTATCGTAACGTACCATTGAATTTACACATACTGATAGATAACGGATCGGAAGGCATCGTAAAAACTCTATTTGACACTTGGACGGTGTCGCAAGGTACTTCGTTTGATCGCCACAACATAACTTTAAACTCAATTCTTTTTAGTAACTGTAAATATGTATCATTTAAACGAGTTGCCAACAAATCTCCACTGGATGATGAATCAAAGCATTTCGGTAGATTTGTCGAAATTGGTTTTTCCATTAGTAGTGCCAGAAAACGTTTATAATCTTCTTGTGATAGACTCCGATTTGTTTTGCATTGGAGATATGGATACGCTGTGGAGGTTTCACTCAAAACATTCTAATCAGGTATTTTTTGTTTGAAGAAAAATATATTTATTTATTTTCTGCTACTGTAATAGAGCAATGCACCGTTTTTGAACAATCAAAAAAATAGCAAATAGTTGTTTCAAACTTACAGATTCAGAAATTTATAACGGCATTGTACAAAAATTTTATCGGTGTTGGTCAAAGATAAATTTAGTTTTTGGAAACAATCCTGAGTAATCGCGCCTAATCTTTTGTTTGCTGTTTAGGCAACGACCTTGTCAAATGTTAAGATTTGTACACGCGTATTTAACTAAAAATTAAAGATTGGTAGGTTGTCAAAATCCAACACTGATGTTTACATTTTAGATGCAATCGAATATTTCGACAAACAAGTACAGCTAAACTTGCCAATACAAGCATAAATGTGCTTCTTTGTCTATCTTGAAATTATGTCTTGTAATTTTTGGTAATTATAACCGCGAGGATAATTTTTGACTTTCCGATTAAAGGGACGCACAGTGTCTGTCTATACCTGACTAAGTTCTCGCAGTGATATATTGATACATATGAAAATCGAACTTAAAAAAAACAGTAGGTCTAAAATACAAGCACGTTAACAATTTAATAGCAAAGGCTTCCACGGCCGGAATCTATACTAACATTAGAATGTCTTCCGGGTTTGGACCGTGTCATAGTTGCAACCGAAGCTGGCAACGTTTCGCCCACTTTCGTAAGGGGCTTCATCAGGGCGTAAGATAAATCGAAGAACTCAAACAAGCAATCGAAATTTAAGTAAGAACTTCTCAAAAGTTAGGTTATCCACTTGTGAAACAAGCCATAACCTAAACTCTGAAAAGGTAAGAAGGAAAACGATAACTTGAAAAAGCAAACGAAAATCTAACAAAGAACCACTACCGAGTTAGGTAATCAACTTGTGAACCAAGCCAGATTCTATACTCCGTAGAAGTGACTTAAGAAGAAATCGTCTTCGTATTTAAAAGAAAAGGATCGTCACGGGTGGTTAAGCTCGACCCTGATTGGGTTACGGTTGCTAGGGGGCGTGCTTTTGATAAATGACTAATAACCGGGAACCAAAGAGGGGATAGTTCGAAACCATGATCGCGATTGAAGTTATTAGGGTGTTTGATGATTTCTATGCTTTCTCGGAATTTCCTGTTGAAAAAGAATGGAGATTTGGCAATCAACGAAACATTATCAAAATCTATCTTGTGACCTGTAGTAAAATGATGTTCAGCGACCACAGATTTGGAAATATACCTTTTCTTTATACAACGATCATGTTCTGAAATGCGTGTAATGACTAAACGACCGCTTTCACCAATGTAGACTAAACCACAAGAACAGGGTATTTGGTATACACCTTGAGATGAAAGTGTAGGAAATTTGTCTTTGGGAGAAGGAAGAATCTGAGAGATTTTGCCTGTCGAGTTGAATATGGGTTTAATACCATTCTTACGAAGGAGTTTCCCTATTTGATCTGTAACCTTGTGAATGTAGGGTAAAAAGGCCAATTTCGGGTTGGATTCGGGAGTAGAAATGTCCTTAGGTAATCGAGTACGTGGATGTAAACGACGATTAATAACTCTATGAATATCTCGCTTTACATAACCATTGTTCACTAAGGTTCTAGTAAGATGACGGAGTTCTGAGTCTAGATTCTCAGGTTGACAAATAGAAAAGGCACGATGGATCAAAGATTCAATAACAGAACGTTTCTGTGCAGGATGATGATGGGACGAAGCATGAAGGTATCTGTCCGTATGGGTGGGTTGGCGATAAACAGAATGGCGCAGAAGTCCGTCGGGCTTACGAGTCACCAGAACGTCAAGAAATGGAAGAGAACCATTACTCTCGATTTCCATAGTAAATTTGATATCTAAGTGTTGATTGTTAAGATGATCAAGAAACTTAGACAATTCAAGATGACCATGAGACCAAACAATAAACGTGTCGTCAACATATCTAAACCGCACTTTAGGTTTTAATATTGATGATTCCAAAGCAACCGTTTCAAAGGATTCCATAAAAATGTTAGCTACAACAGGTGATAGAGGAGAACCCATAGCAGCACCAGAAACTTGTTTGTAAAACTTGTTATCAAATTGGAAGTAAGTACATGATAGACACTTTTCAAAAAGAGGAACCAAACTCAAGTCCTTGCCATGTTGAGACAGAATCTGTTTGATGATAATAAGCGAATCCTTAATAGGAACTTTAGTAAAAAGTGAAGTAACATCAAAGCTCACGAGAAGATCTTGGGGTTCAAGTTTTATAGTTTTTAGACCTTGAATAAAATGCTGAGAGTTGAGGATGTGAGAAGAGGTTTTACCTGTAAACTCGCAAAGAATGTTGGACAAGAACTTGGCTAGCTTGTAGGTGGGAGATTGGATAGTACTAACGATAGGTCGAAAAGAAATACCTTGTTTGTGAATTTTGGGAAGTCCGTATAGACGAGGTGGTTTAGAATCTGATGGGGTAAGTCGACGTTTAGTTTCAGGAGGTAGATTGGAAGATTTGATGATTTGGCTAACCTCACGTTCAATCCTCGAAGTGGGGTTATGGGTTAGAAGAACGTAAGTTTCCTCAGACAAAATAGAATTGATTTTCGTAACATAATCAATTTGGTTCAAAACTACAGTGGCGTTGCCTTTGTCGGCTGGAAGAACAATAATATCAGAGTTCTTACGAAGACTTTTTAGAGCTCACTCTTCCGACTTAAAAATGTTGGATTTAGGAATTTTAGATGATTCAAGGATTTTGCCAGTGTTAATACGAATGGGATCTGAGATGTGGCGAGGAAGATGTCTTATAGAAGACTCAACAGCACATAGAATATCTTCTTTAGGAATACGTTTGGGAGCAACCGCAAAATTCAAACCCTTAGAGAGTACCGATTCCTGTTCTGAAGTGAGAACCAAACTAGATAAATTGACAACCGTTTTTACTGAGTTAGTAGTAGATGAAACTTTACAATTCTTGGATTCCAATAATTGAAACTTTTTGAGATGACCTTCAGTGGTTAGTAGTAGAGTGGTCTCAGACTGCTGGTAAGTAATGTTGTCGAAGAGTTTCCAATCATCCGGGGATAGAGTGTTGGCCAACTCAAGATGAAGATAAAAGAGTTGTTTCGAAATGGTGTCTAACTCTCGCCTAGTTTGCTTAATCCGTTCGCGTATCAACGCTAGGCTAGCACGGTGTAGGATGTTTTTAGAAGAACGTGTCTGAATGTGGAATTTAATTTTGAGGAATGTAGGAATAATGTTGTGGTCACGACAGCGACTAAGAAAGGTTAAATTGCACAAACGTTTGACGAGTTTGTGGCGAAGTTTGGAAAATACGGAGGTTTTAGAAGAAATATTCTCCCCGTAGAGATTGTTAATGTAATAGCGAAGGCTTCCACGGCCGGAATCTATACTAACATTAGAATGTCTTCCGGGTTTGGACCGTGTCATAGTTGCAACCGAAGCTGCCAACGTTTCGCCCACTTTCGTAAGGGGCTTCATCAGGACGTAAGATAAATCGCAAAACTCAAACAAGCAATCGAAATGTAACTAAGAACTTCTCAAAAGTTAGGTTATCCACTTGTGAAACAAGCCATAACCTAAACTCTGAAAAGGTAAGAAAGAAAACGATAACCTGAAAAAGCAAACGAAAATCTAACAAAGAACCACTACCGAGTTAGGTAATCAACTTGTGAACCAAGCCAGATTTTAAACTACGTAGAAGTGACTTAAGAAGAAATAGTCTCCGTATTTAAAGAAAAAGGATCGTCACGGGTGGTTAAGCTCGACCCTGATTGGGTTACGGTTGCTAGGGGGCGTGTTTTAGATAAATGACTAATAACCGGGAACCAAAGAGGGGATAGTTCGAAACCATGATCGCGATTGAAGTTATTGGGGTGTTTGATGATTTCTATGCTTTCTCGGAATTTCCTGTTGAAAAAGAATGGAGATTTGGCAATCAACGAAACATTATCAAAATCTATCTTGTGACCTGTAGTAAAATGATGTTCAGCGACCGCAGACTTGGAAGTATACCTTTTCCTTATACAACGATCATGTTCTGAAATGCGAGTAATGACGGAACTACCGGTTTCACCAATGTAAACTAAACCACAAGAACAGGAATCGGTACTCTCTAAGGGTTTGAATTTTGCGGTTGCTCCCAAACGTATTCCTAAAGAAGATATTCTATGTGCTGTTGAGTCTTCTATAAGACATCTTCCTCGCCACATCTCAGATCCCATTCGTATTAACACTGGCAAAATCCTTGAATCATCTAAAATTCCTAAATCCAACATTTCTAAGTCGGAAGAGTGAGCTCTAAAAAGTCTTCGTAAGAACCCTGATATTATTGTTCTTCCAGCCGACAAAGGCAACGCCACTGTAGTTTTGAACCAAATTGATTATGTTACGAAAATCAATTCTATTTTGTCTGAGGAAACTTACGTTCTTCTAACCCATAACCCCACTTCGAGGATTGAACGTGAGGTTAGCCAAATCATCAAATCTTCCAATCTATCTCCTGAAACTAAACGTCGACTTACCCCATCAGATTCTAAACCACCTCGTCTATACGGACTTCCCAAAATTCACAAACAAGGTATTCCTTTTCGACCTATTCAACTCTCAGCATTTTATTCAACGTCTAGAAATTATAAAACTTGAACCCCAAGATCTTCTCGTGAGCTTTGATGTTACTTCACTTTTTACTAAAGTTCCTATTAAGGATTCTCTTATTATCATCAAACAGATTCTGTCTCAACATGGCAAGGACTTGAGTTTGGTTCCTCTTATTGAAAAGTGTCTATCATCTACTTACTTCCAATTTGATAACAAGTTTTACAAACAAGTTTCTGGTGCTGCTATGGGTTCTCCTCTATCACCTGTTGTAGCTAACATTTTTATGGAATCCTTTGAAACGGTTGCTTTGGAATCATCAATATTAAAACCTAAAGTGTGGTTTAGATATGTTGACGATACGTTTATTGTTTGGTCTCATGGTCATCTTGAATTGTCTAAGTTTCTTGATCATCTTAACAATCAACACTTAGATATCAAATTTACTATGGAAATCGAGAGTAATGGTTCTCTTCCATTTCTTGACGTTCTGGTGACTCGTAAGCCCGACGGACTTCTGGACATTCTGTTTATCGCAAACCCACCCATACGGACCGATACCTTCATGCTTCGTCCCATCATCATCCTGCACAGAAACGTTCTGTTATTGAATCTTTGGTCCATCGTGCCTTTTCTATTTGTCAACCTGAGAATCTAGACTCAGAACTCCGTCATCTTACTAGAACCTTAGTGAACAATGGTTATGTAAAGCGAGATATTCATAGTTATTAATCGTCGTTTACATCCACATACTCGATTACCTAAGGACATTTCTACTCCAGAATCCAACCCGAAATTGGCTTTTTTACCCTACATTCACAAGGTTACAGATCAAATAGGGAAACTCCTTCGTAAGAATGGTATTAAACTCATATTCAACTCAACAAGCAAAATCTCTTAGATTCTTCCTTCTCCCAAAGACAAATTTCCTACACTTTCATCTCAAGGTGTATACCAAAGTCCCTGTTCTTGTGGTTTAGTCTACATTGGTGAAACCGGTCGTTCCGTCATTACTCGCATTTCAGAACATAATCGTTGTATAAGGAAAAGGTACACTTCCAAGTCTGCGGTCGCTGAACATCATTTTACTACAGATCACAAGATAGATTTTGATAATGTTTCGTTGATTGCCAAATCTCCATTCTTTTTCAACAGGAGATTCCGAGACAGCATAGAAATTATCAAACACTCCAATAACTTCAATCGAGATCATGGTTTGGAGCTATCCCTTCTTTGGTTTCCGTTCATTAGTCATTTATCGAAAACACGCCCCTTATCAACCGTAACCCAATCAGAGTCGAGGTTAACCAGCTGTGACTATACTTATTTTTTATATACTACTATGGAGTTTAGAACTTGGCTTGGTTCACAAGATTATTACCTAACTTTTGAGAAGTTCTTAGTTAGATTTTGGTTGTTTGTTTGAGTTCTTCGATTTCTTTCACGCCTTGATAAAGCTCTTTACGAAAGTGGACAACACGTTGGCAACAACAATGACACGGTCCAAACCCGGAAGACGTTTTCATCTTAATATATTCCTGATGCTGCTATTGACAATCTTGGTAACAGTATATTCTAGAATTCGATCTCCAATGTTAATCTTGCATTTATTTAAAATGCAACAATTTGTGTTAAGTTTTCTTTACAAGATAGATTTTGATAATGTTTCGTTGATTGCCAAATCTCCATTCTTTTTCAACAGGAAATTCCGAGAAAGCATAGAAATCATCAAACACCCCAATAACTTCAATCGCGATCATGGTTTCGAACTATCCCCTCTTTGGTTCCCGGTTATTAGTCATTTATCAAAAACACGCCCCCTAGCAACAGTAACCCAATCAGGGTCGAGCTTAACCACCCGTGAAGATCCTTTTCCTTTAAATACGGAGACTATTTCTTCTTAAGTCACTTCTACGGAGTTTAGAATCTGGCTTGGTTCACAAGTTGATAACCTAACTCGGTAGTGGTTCTTTGTTAGATTTTCGTTTGCTTTTTCAGGTTATCGTTTTTTTTCTTACCTTTTCAGAGTTTAGTTTATGGCTTGTTTCACAAGTGGATAACCTAACTTTTGAGAAGTTCTTAGTTAGATTTCGATTGCTTGTTTAAGTTTTGCGATTTATCTTACGCCCTGATGAAGCCCCTTACGAAAGTGGGCGAAACGTTGCCAGCTTCGGTTGCAACTATGACACGGTCCAAACCCGGAAGACATTCTAATGTTAGTATACGTTAACAATTTATATTAAAAATATTGAGATAATTCGATACTATAATATTCTGATACGTAAGATCAATTTTTGTTTTTGCAAAAAAATTATTAAATATAAACAGTTGACATATTTTAAATATAGTCGAAAAATCAAACCTTCTAATTTCACTATGTATCGGAGTATTGATACATATCGAAATATTAATACGTATTGAAGTTTGGACCCGATTTCGAATATTAATACGTATTAGAAGATCAATACACATCAGAATATCAATATGTAACGTATCGGAATATCGATACGTATTAAATTACAAATACGAATCAAAATGTTAAAACTTATCAAAAGAGCGATACATATCGGAATATCAATAAATGTCGATATATGTATTAAAGTTTAAATACCGATTCAAATATCGATACGTATGAGAAGAACGACACATATTGGAATATCAATGTGTATCGGAGTATTGACGTGTATCACAAGATCAATGCATATAAGAATATCAACATGTATCGGAGTCTTGACAGACTCAATACTTATATAAATTACTAACGTGCTTGTATTTTAGACTTACTGTTTTTTATTTTGTTATTATCTTATAAGTATACTATACTAACAAAAAAACAATCATTTTTATTTTTAATAAGAGCAGAGCAAACTATGATCTTGTATATCAGAGAATAGTGTAAAAATGTATGAAGACATACTTTAAAGTGTTTTAAATCTAATTTATTTATAAACGATTGATTTTAATTAATTGAATGCAACGGTATTTAAGAAAAATACTTACAGCAATTTATATATTACTTATTACTATCACTCGAAAAATAATATACGCGGATAAATTCTTTTTATCTGTGTCACGTGCACTTATTTATCTTAGCATACGCGTTAAACACTTAATTTATTTAAACCGACAAAGTCTTCTTAACTTCTGACTTCAAAAAACTGATTTCAGCTTCCTTTGAATAGCTTTTATATATTTCTGGCATCTGTGTCTAGAATGTTCAACATCCCTCAGTCATTGTCTCAAAGTTGACAATAGAGAGCGTTTCATTATCTCCTTTTTAAGACTATTCTGTACCAGAATGAGAAATTTGGGGCGATTGCGGCAGCTCTCTGCATTTCGGCAACTTCCTTAAGTTTAAAAGTAGCAGTCAATTAACTTTTCCTGACCCGATATTCTTATTGGATGGTAACTGCAAACCAACACTTGAACGTCTATTTCTCGGAAGACGACCTTTAACATATTTCTAACTGTCCTTTATTCCAGTTAATCTAATCCACAACCAAGCAATGTGTAATGGCGTAATCTTTTTGTGTTTGGAACAGGTCTTGTTGTTTCTCGGTCGTAACTCCGAACCTAGCCTTTCCAAAACCTTATATGCTCATCAACTAATCGAAGTCCACTAGATTTCTGGTTCTGCTAGTTATTACTTTGGTTCTGACCTGAGCTTGCGTAACGTTGTTATAGCCAGCAAACGAGGCTAGGAGATCGATGTGGACCACTTTCCGCTTGCCTCTGAGTGGTGTTTGGATGCGATATATGATGTCATTATTTTGCGACCGAGCATGATACAGGATGGTGTTTGGTCTGTGCTTTTGTGAACAGATGATCGGTATGCCATTAGAAAAAGGTGCAAGTACTGAACCCAGTATCTTCGGTGCTCGCACACTACTTTGACTACGTACTTTCCCATTATTCGATTCATCCGTTCAACCATGCCATCAGATTGACGATAAAGAAGCGTCGTTCTAGTTTTCTTAATTTTCAACATTCGACAAATTTCTTGAAACAGCGCATACTCACTCGCGATTGCGATCAGATTCTGGGATCGGCTCTACCATGTCAATCGCTACTTTGTCTAAAGAACTTCCCACGTTATACAGTTTCATCGGTGCTCTGCGCTTTTTTGTTAGATCATTCCTTGATGCGCAGACCGTAAACCTAGTAAATTTTTTCTCAAATTTTCTCCAATGTCATTTTTACACTATACTGTCTTCCTGATGTACCATCGTGCAGATGCTTCAACACCAGTGACACCCGACTTTTTGGGACTACCAACTGCAGCCTGTTTTCCGTGCCCTCGACACTCTTTAGGGATCGCTTAAAAAGACCGTCTTTTCCATCAAAGAGTTCCACTGCGCCAGTCCGCTTTGATGCTTCTGCCTAAAGCACTCACTTCTTTCTAGGTTAGTCGTGGGCCGTTTTCTTTCCAGTTCAGAAGTAGTGTTATTTCGGAATCGTTTTCTTGTTTCGAACGCAACTGCTTAAGTTCCTACTCATCATCAACCATAGCAGTTTTCCTGAGGCATTCGACCTTTTCTTCAAGTCGCAAACAATGGCTGCAGTCAGCCGGACATGGTCTTCTGTACAAGACATCACTGTTCCGATGACTGCTTCCGGCACTTTGTCGTAGCCATACTCTTAAAGTCTCTCGATCCATCTTGCTACTTGTCCTTCCGGATTACGAAACTGCAATAGCCATTTCAATGCGACGTGATCCATCCTCAGCAAAAATTTTCGTCTATACAAATATTTGTAGAAATGTTCTATAGACTTGATGACTGCTAACAGTTCTCTCCCAGCAATTATTTTCTGGCTTGGACGCAACCTTGCTACGTATGACGTTTTCTTGTCCATCTACGAAAGGACCGCACCTATAGCCAGATAAGTTGTATCGGTATCCAAAGCCAATTTTCCATCTTCTCTTGAATAACTTAAAACCGGCGAAGTAACTAGGGTCTGCTTTGGTTGATGGAAAACATTTTCGCAGTCTTTATTCCATCTAAATTCAGCTCTTTGCTCGGTCAGTTTCGTTAAAAGTTTGGCAATATTAGCAAATCCGGGTAGAATCTATAATAGGTGCACAACCCAAGAAAACTTCGGACCTAATGTTTGTCGATTGGTCTTGGCCATGCTTACATTGCTTGGATTTTGTCTGGGTCAGCTTTTACTGTATCTCTAGATACGACGTAGGCAAGGTATTGCACTTGCTTCTTAAATACGTGGCATTTCTTTAAGCTCAGTTTTAGATTTTGTTACAAGCTTTAGGTCTTACGAACCTTGGACGGCCAACTCACACAGTCGGAGATAGGGGAGGTTCAACGAAATTATACTTAAGGGCGCCAGATCTATCCTTACTAACACTTCTGCCTCGATCACGACAGAAGGTCCAAACTTGTAACTAATTTTGAGGTTTGTAATACTTGTTACTCTGATGTTCAGGTAGCCACCATGAGTTAACGGGTAGCGACAATTAAAAGAGAAAGATATATAAAAGAAAGATTAACAAGTATAACAACTTTAATGTATTAACGTAGAAGATTAACAAGAATATATGTAATTTCTCCACTCATCGATGCTCGAAATATTAATAAGTATGATTAACAAGTATAAAAACTTTAATTTAGCAGCGTAGCAAATTAACAGAAGTATGTTGAATTTCTCAATTCATAAAGATTAGACAAATTAACAAGTATGATTAATAGATGTAGAAACCTTGAATTAACAACGTAAAAGATTAACCGGAGTATTGTCTAATTTCTGGATTCATAAATGCCAGACATATCGGCAACACACAAAGCATATACTTAAATTACGTCGAGATAAAGAAGTAAATTTCGTAATAAATATTGTCTACTCTCAGCATGCGATACACTACAAATGACACTTGAAATTACCTTATTGGTATGTAAACAATAACGTACTTATAGACACCGACAGTAATCAAAGTTCCGTGAGTGACTTTTATGACAACGAATAAAATATAATCAAATTGACTTACCCAATCCAATGCTTGCTTGCGTGAAGAAAACGTTTTCCCACCGGCAGCCTAGAATAATTATTGATAGCAATTGGTGTCACACAATAACTCACGAAAAAGGAAACTACAAAATCAGTATTGTTGCGAATTTTATTTATTAAAAACTAATTTATTTAAACGACTAAAAATACGTTTATTTATACTAGAAATCTGTACACTTTTAAATTAACCGAACTAATTAAATCTAATAATATTTAATAAAACACTTACACTTTGATTTATATCGCACTATTACTTACACGAAGATATCTTCTATTTATCTAAACACCGAAAGTTGTTTATATCAAAGTCACGTACTCCGTATCTTTATCGCACACGCGTTACACACTTATTTATTTCAACTTGATAATCTTCTTAACACTGCAGGCTTCGCATTACGGAAATAACTGACCTACGATTTGTTTCGTCGGTATATATACAGATAAGGAAATCCTTCTCGAGTGTTCCCTATTTTTCGGTATATCTTCTAGAAGATGGATGACAGCTTCTAGAAAGATCTTGCATTTGCAAATAACTTTTCAAACGTTTCAGTATTAATAAAACATTAAATGCGATATAAGAACCCGTTGTATCGAATGCTGTAGGTTGTAATTACGAACAGGTGGTTGATAACGCAATCGATTATTGTCCAAAAATTAGCATCTCCGACGCATTGCTCGACGAAACCTCGTTGTTGTTTAAGTAGCAGGCCCTCCCAAAAGCTTATACGTTCGGTAGCGGTATTTATCAATCGTACTTATTCATCATTATTCCTTATTGAAGCGAACAGTTGATTGCAACGTGGTGGAACCGGCTATCACATTAATACAGAAATTACAAAGGAATCTTAATAAATTGAAGACAAAATATCTTACCCTGTGCCGAACGAATTGTAATAAATTCGAAATTGCCTTATAAATTTGTATTCATCACAAGGGATGCCTTTAAAAATTTAGGAATCAGTTCAAGATTCTCGACACCGACCGGCTCACGTAATTGACAGCTTCAAAATGGCCTCGCAGTAACCAACAAGGTCGGCAGAGGGCGTCGAAACCAGAAACTAATTTTTAAGTCGATACACAGGGTACTCCGTTGTGAAAATTTCGCACGTAACAATTTGCCTCACGTAGTCGTTGAAACACTTCTTTCAAATTGTTCAAATGTTCATCAAACTACCTTTTAACTACGATCACGTCGTCTAAGTAAACCAAGCACGTCTTCCAAGACAGTCCGCGCAAGATGATCTCTATCACACGCTCGAAGGATCGTTACACAGGCCAAAGGGCATCACAGTAAACTACCATAAACCAGTTCTAGTCGTAAAAACGTGGAAAACCACTGGGTTCTTGACAGGGTGTCTAACGTATCGTCAATTCTCGGTAAAAGGTAGCTGTTTTTTGGTCACGTTGTTAAGCTGTCTGTAGGCTACGCAAAACCTCGTTGATCCTTTTTTTTACAAGTACTACTGAAAACGCTCATGTGCTATTTGAAGGTTAAATCACACCTTCTCTTCTCTTGCCAAAGGAAATCGGCGTGGACGTTGTCGTATCGTCCGAGCGTCTTCGGTATTAATATTATTCTTCACCACGTTAGTTCTTCCTTTTAAACCACTCTCCAAGGCGAACCGCTCTTGATACTGCTGGATCAACACTTTAATTTTAGCCATCTGGTCTTGGCTGAGGTTTTGACACTTGAAAGTAAAAATGTCTAATAGATGTTGTGGACACATCTTCAGCGACGTATCTTCACTAAAATTTAGGCATCTCACATACTGGCGTGCATTGGCCTACCATGTGTTTTTTTCAACGGTACTGGATCTAAGTTAATATCCAAGATTCTTATTGGCATTGTGTTTTTTACTTGTACTAAAGTTTTGTCAACGGGTAGTCAACTAAGCGCAGGGCGCATTGGTTCAATAGCTTTTAAAGATATCTCCATCTAGGCGTGTCATTACAGCACTTTCAGTCCTTGCAGGCAAAGGCACGTCTTTACTTAATAAAACTTGCACGGATACCTTCTTTGATAAATAAAAAGGATTTTCTTCACTTTTTTATAACGTCCATTTCCAGGATAACTTCTTCCGCGATGTCGGCTACCAGTACTTGATGGTCGAGTACAGCACTTTCCAAATCAATGGTCACTTGTGCTTGTCCGTGAGTAGGTATTTCTTCGCCCGTCGCCGTTCAAAGTCATATTATTACTGGTGATGTTTTTTTTATTTCTTTTAATATGTTCGAACGAATAATGGTCCTCGTCGCTTCCGTCTCAACCAGTAACCGTCGTTGTACGTGGCCGATTTTACCGTAGTTCAAAGTTGTTACTCCTCTTTCGCGAAGTATTCGTCGCGCTATCTCCTCGATGCTTTCTAGTGTCTGCACGGATAGTTCTGAAGCACAGCAGAGTTTATGAACGTCTTGGTGCAACGCTTGTTTTGTTGCTTTAAACTCTAAGGCATGCTAACCGTAGATTTTGTTGCGTTTTGCTGTCTCGGAGGCCGTCCACAAAGGTTTGATTAGCCAATTGCTCTAGAAAAGTATCTGATGTTAGAAGATACGCAAACCGTGACAATCTGGCAATACCAACCTCGAACTCTTGAAGACTTTCCACAGCCTTTTGAACTCGACTTTTTATTTGGGCTTGGTACACCGGTTATTATTATAACGCGAATAAAAAATTTAAGAACACTAAGTTTTAATAACGCCAGAATCTTTATTATTAAATACATTAGTTTAACGAACTGGATCAACTATAATTACACTCTATAAACAAACACACGCGGGCACGTACTTATCACACAACGTTTTTATTACGGGAGCAATATTAAATTAAGTACTTGCATTTAGAGCTTAAAACCGCAAACTCCATACTGACACCACTGTAACGAATTTTAAATCTAAATAATTGCAACGATGTTTAAGAAAACACTAACATTAATTTATATTTTACTAATTACTATTACTTGAAAAATAATGTACGCGTATAACTTCTGTTTATATCTAAACCGGTATTTGTTTATATTAAAAGCACGTACACTTATTTATCTTAGCACACGCGTTAAACACATCATTTATTTAAATCGATGCAATGTCAATGCAAATGTGAAAATGCCATCAGAGTGAACCATTGGATGGCCGTTTCCCTTTTTGGGGCTCTTCAGTAGTGGGAACACACTCTACTGTACTTCCACACATGCATTGACAGTCCTATAACTTTATATTAATAAATTATGTGATTAACATGAGTAAAATTTGTAAAAGTACTGTAGAGTGTTCTTCCACTGCTGAATAGCCCCAAAAGGGGCGAAACGGCCGTCCAGTGGTTCACTCTGGTAGCATTTTCACATTTATATTGACATTGTTACCTTACAATGTTTATACGTTGTGGTTTTAGCCCGTGATTTATTCAAAACTTATTTGAATTACGCCGGTACTACAGCCACTTATAAACACCAAAAAACTAATACATTTGAAACTGTATGTCATTAAATCAGGTTGCTATTTACACCGCAGTGGCGCGTGATCTCTACTGAGATTACATATTGATACGTATTAGATTGCGGATTCGAATCAAAATATCAATACGTATCAGAAGAACAATACATATCGAAAGATCAGTACGTGTTAGAATATCGATACGTATTAGAGTATATTAATATGCTACAAGCTTCTAGAAGCTTACGAACATTGCACGGCCAGTTCGCAATGTAATTGAAACAATTCCTATCGAAGAAAGGGAAAGTCTAAGCGATAAGAAATTTTTTATGGGCGCCAGATCTCGTCTTGCAAATACAACTCCTGTTTGGTCAGTACAGAAGATTCGAAGCTTGCATTAAAATTTTAAGGTCCATAAAACTTAAAAGAAGGAAGAAATAAACCAAATCACCTTTATAGGTAGATTTGACTGCGAACCATTGTCGTCAACGTTTAAACTCGTGCAGGAACGGCAGCATTAGAAGGCAGATTGGCATAATGTTGCCTTCAGCGATGAATCGCAATTCTGTTTAGGCATGCACGATGGCCGTGAAAAAGTAAACGCCGCTGTGGAGAGCGACGCGATATTGGGTTTGTTGGAGTAATAGTTTAGAGAGTTATTGCCTATGGTAGCTGATCACCAGTTGTCTTTATTCGAAGCAGTATGACAGTTGCGCGTTATGTTGATATTGTTTTACCAACCACTTTACTGCCTTATCTAGATAACCGTCCACACGTTTTTTTAGCAACAAAACGTACGTCTCTTTATTGCTTGTCAAACTATAGACTTTCTCCAAAAAGCAAGCGTTAATGTTTTTTTTCACCAGATTTAAATCCTTTTGAACATATGTGGAATGTGATGGGGGAGAGACTTTACACTTTGCACTATTCTCTACAGCCCATAGCACAGTTAATCCATGAAGTTCAAGTTGTTTAGAACGAAATACCCCATGCATACATCGACCATCTAATTTTTTCGATGCCTAGACGTGTACGGGGTCGCCAAACACATTAATAATTTTTCCGGATTCCGATATATATCGCTCTTCGATAGGTTGTAATATTTTTATTCCTATCCGTACTCTAATACGTATTGATATTCCGATACGTATCAATACTGCAATACATATGTTGATATTTCGATATGTATGAATCTTCGATGTTCGAATATGTATCTCTGTTTTTTTTATATTTTAATTCGTATCGGTACTCTAATACGTATTCATATTCCGATACGTATCAATATTCCGATACATATTGATATTTTGATATGTATTGATCTTCTGATACGTATCAATACTCCGATACATAATATACTCAGATACGTATCAATATTCCAATACGTCTTGATATTCGGATATGTATTTATATTTCAATATGTACTGATATTCCGATTTGTATCCGTATTCCGATACGCATCATTACTTCGGTACATGTTAATATTCCGATATGTATCAATCTTCAGATACGTATCGATATTCGAATTCGTATCCAAACTCGAATATGTATTGACATTTAGACAACTATCAATACTCCGATAGTATTTATATTCCGATATGTATCGCTCTTTTGATACGTTTGAATATTTTGATTTGTATCTGTACCGACTGTACCTCACCAATACATATTGATATTTTATGTGTCGGTTTCTGTTACGTATCGATACTCTGTATCCGTACTCCGATATGTATTGATATTCCGATATGTATTTAAGTGTTGTTACTTGATAAAGTTAGTAAAAATAGAACATTTAACTGGTTCAGCACAGTTTCACGCTTCGTTTTATTTTTTATTTTTCTCTAAGACTTAGTTTTATAATTGTCAATTTTATGTTTGTACGCTGCTGCCAAATCTGTTGATTTTACCAATTGTAGAAACGTCCCCAAAGTTTGCGTGACAGTTTAACCCTGCTATTTTAACATCTGCCAAGGCAGATATAGTTATCACAAGTTACCGGATATTTATCTAGCACGTAGAGACGCGTTTTATTTTATATTTTTTAATTTTTAAACTTGGTTATAAAACTCTATTGCTTTGTCTTTCAGATTGAAATTTTATCAAACGAAAAATGGGATTCGAATGTATGGCTACTTAAAGTTAACGATTTGAAAACTTCCGAATTATACAAAAACTTTATCTACAACGTTTCTTATCACAGAGAAGATGCTGCCGACTTTAACTTAGAACATATCAATCTCAACGTAGATCATACGTACATCGATTTTCGAGTTGGTAACTAACTTTACGACCACTTATTTTAAACACCGTAACAATTTTAGCATATCCGTTGCAACAAAATCAGCCACATTCAAACAATCAACGATTTTACGCCGATTCACAACGTCGTTATGAAATTCAACGTTGCGCTATTGCCGGACCTAACTTATTGCCCCAGAAATGAAACGTATACGCCTGCTCCGAAAGTTGATTTAAAAGTATGTAAACGAGTACCAGAAACTACACCAACTTATTATAAATACCGGACACTGTTATTCATAAAAGATTTTGAGTACGATCCAAAACCTGTAGACGTCACCATGGTTACCCAAATGTCTTTTGAAAAATTTCCGGTTTTCGAAATTATTTGCCGGAGATGGACTGGTAGAAACCTAATGTAATTGTTTAATTGTTTTTAAATGTTTAATGTTTAAAGGTCCTATTAGCGTTGCTCTTTATTTATTAGAAGACGAATTGCCCGCGACTTTAAACATTATCAACGAGTCAAAAGCTTTGAAAGATCGCAAAAACATTGCTTATCATATAATGTTTAAAGAAGGAACGTACCAACCAATTAACAAACTGCGCAACCTCGCCTTAAGATTTGTGAACACACCGTACGTTTTCTTAAACGACGTTGATTTTGTCCCGGGACCTGATTTGTATTCCGACATTAAGTACCAGATTAAGAGTATGAAAACGATGAAGCAAAAGGCATTGGTAATACCAGCTTTTTCTGCCGTGAAACAAAATATGATTATGCCAGTTGAACTGAAACAAATGAAGCTCATGTGGGATAAGAAAGAAATCATCCCGTTTCACGCAATTTATTTTCCTCAAGGGCATAAACCTACCGACTACAAACAGTTCAAAACGGCGCAGAAGCCATATACGGTACGTATTTTTCACGGTTTTTAATTTTACTAATTTATTGTTTCAGGTCAAATGGGAACCACACTACGAGCCGTACGTCGTCGTCGAAACTTCAGTAGTTAAATACGACGAGCGATTTGTTGGTTACATTTGGAATAAAGTGCAGCACATCATGGAGTTAGAAGCATCTGGTTATGAGTTTATTGTCTTACCTAACACTTTTTTGGTTCATAAGTACCACGAAAGAAGCGCCGATTTTCGAAACATCGGAACATCTAAAAACTATTACCCGTAAGTATTTTTGACACTGCTTCAGTTTAAAACTTGTTATTTTTTAAGATGCATAATGGAAATCAAGAAGCTGTTCGTGAAAGAAATGAACGTCAAGTACAAACGGGAATACGTTTTTAAAGATTTTCTTATTTAATTTATTTATTTGTATTGTAGATTAAATTTAAATAAAACAAATATATTTATGAGTATTGGTTCACCCTTTACCACAACACACTTCGTGGTAGTTCTTCCATAGCCTTACGCTCAAGTTTATAAATAATTATTTCACAATACAAATATGTTATTGATGTAATTATAAAAGAAATGGTTATAGGCTTAAAGGTTTTTTTATACAACAATCACAATTCAAAACATTATGGTTGCAACGCTTGCAATTTGAGTATGAAACTTTAGTTAAGTTTTATTTGAAATCAACTGCCAATTAAAAACTCACATCAAGTTTTCAGTATAAGTTTACAATAAGTTTGCAAAACTAAGTTGAGAATTGTCAGTTTACTGTTAGTTTATTTATGAAAAGTTTATATAATTTGCTAGTAATCTTTTGTGTAAATGCGCAGAAAACTTAACTTTTATTCTTGTTTAATATCGAGTTTTTTCGTAACCATCCAATATAAATATAAAAATTTTAATTTTTTGCAACCTGCAATTTGTCCTTAATTGCACTAATATTAAAAACTAAAATTTAACAAACGTTTTTTGTAAGACTGTGTTGATTATGTGGAATCGTTGTGAGCTCCTCTACACTAATATAATAATTAAAAAAATATCAAGTAAGTTAAGTTTATAAACGACCACCGGCGTAACTACATGGAGGTCTGGGTGGGCCGAGCACCCCCTTACTTGTTCAAGTTTTCCTCAAAAAAAATTTAACTAAAAACACAATAATGTCTTTTTATGAACAATGGGACCCAGGCTCCCTTAGCGGGGATGTCTAGTTACGCTCATGTAAACGACTTTTGGCTTAGACCCCGTCGTAATTGAACACCCAGACTTTTTAGACTTAGTTTGTAAACCCAAATAAACTGACATCGCAAAACATTGTAGCTTGCATCTTCGGAATAGCGAATGTTACTGAAGGAAAATCTGTAAACGACTGTATCGTTTTGTGTATCTACGAGCAGTCGTTATGAACATACAAGATTACAACGAGAAAATGACGAAGATTTAGGAATTTTAGATGATTCAAAGATTTTGCCAGTGTTAATACGAATGGGATCTGAGATGTGGCAAGGAAGATGTCTTATAGAAGACTCAACAGCACATAGAATATCTTCTTTAGGAATAAGTTTGGGAGCAACCGCAAAATTCAAACCCTTAGATAGCACCGATTCCTGTTCTGAAGTGAGAACCAAATTAGATAAATTGACAACCGTCTTTACTGAGTTAGTAGTAGAAGAAACTTTACGATTCTTGGATTCCAATAATTGAAACTTTTTGAGATGACCTTCAGTGGTTAGTCGTAGAGTGGTATCAGACTGCTCGGTTCTCACTTCAGAACAGGAATCGGTGCTATCTAAGGGTTTGAATTTTGCGGTTGCTCCCAAACGTATTCCTAAAGAAGATATTCTATGTGCTGTTGAGTCTTCTATAAGACATCTTCCTCGCCACATCTCAGATCCCATTCGTATTAACACTGGCAAAATCCTTGAATCATCTAAAATTCCTAAATCCAACATTTCTAAGTCGGAAGAGTCAGCTCTAAAAAGTCTTCGTAAGTACCCTGATATTATTGTTCTTCCAGCCGACAAAGGCAACGCCACTGTAGTTTTGAACCAAATTGATTATGTTACGAAAATCAATTCTATTTTGTCTGAGGAAACTTACGCTCTTCTAACCCATAACCCCACTTCAAGGATTGAACGCGAGGTTAGCCAAATCATCAAATCTTCCAATCTACCTCCTGAAACTAAACGTCGACTTACCCCATCAGATTCTAAACCACCTCGTCTATACGGTCTTCCCAAAATTCACAAACAAGGTATTCCTTTTCGACCTATCGTTAGTACTATCCAATCTCCTACTTACAAGCTAGCCAAGTTCTTGTCCAACATTCTTTGCGAGTTTACAGGTAAAACCTCTTCTCACATCCTCAACTCTCAGCATTTTATTCAACGTCTAGAAACTATAAAACTTGAACCCCAAGATCTTCTCGTAAGCTTTGATGTTACTTCACTTTTTACTAAAGTTCCTATTAAGGATTCGCTTATTATCATCAAACAGATTCTGTCTCAACATGGCAAGGACTTGAGTTTGGTTCCTCTTATTGAAAAGTGTCTATCCTCTACTTACTTCCAATTTGATAATAAGTTTTACGAACAAGTTTCTGGTGCTGCCATGGGTTCTCCTCTATCACCTGTTGTAGCTAACATTTTTATGAAATCCTTTGAAACGGTTGCTTTGGAATCATCAATATTAAAACCTAAAGGGTGGTTTAGATATGTTGACGACACGTTTATTGTTTGGTCTCATGGTCATCTTGAATTGTCTAAGTTTCTTGATCATCTTAACAATCAACACTTAGATATCAAATTTACTATGGAAATCGAAAGTAATGGTTCTCTTCCATTTCTTGACGTTCTTGTGACTCGTAAGCCCGACGGACTTCTAGGCCATTCTGTTTATCGCAAACCCACCCATACAGACAGATACCTTCATGCTTCGTCTCATCATCATCCTCCACAGAAACGCTCTGTTATTGAATCTTTGGTCCATCGTGCCTTTTCTATTTGTCAACCTGAGAATCTAGACTCAGAACTCCGTCATCTTACTAGAACCTTAGTGAACAATGGTTATGTAAAGCGAGATATTGATAGAGTTATTAATCGTCGTTTACATCCACGTACTCGATTACCTAAGGACATTTCTACTCCCGAATCCGACCCGAAATTGGCCTTTTTACCCTACATTCACAAGGTTACAGATCAAATAAGGAAACTCCTTCGTAAGAATGGTATTAAACCCATATTCAACTCGACAGGCAAAATCTCTCAGATTCTTCCTTCTCCCAAAGACAAATTTCCTACACTTTCATCTCAAGGTGTATACCAAATTCCCTGTTCTTGAAGTTTAGTCTACATTGGTGAAACCGGTCGTTCCGTCATTACTCGCATTTCAGAACATGATCGTTGTATAAGGAAAAGGTATACTTACAAGTCTGCGGTCGCTGAACATTATTTTACTACAGGTCACAAGATAGATTTTGATAATGTTTCGTTGATTGCCAAATCTCCATTCTTTTTCAACAGGAAATTCCGAGAAAGCATAGAAATCATCAAAAACCCCAATAACTTCAATCGCGATCATGGTTTCGAACTATCCCCTCTTTGGTTCCCGGTTATTAGTCATTTATCAAAAACACGCCCCCTAGCAACCGTAACCCAATCAGGGTCGAGCTTAATCATCCGTGACGATCCTTTTCCTTTAAATACGGAGACTATTTCTTCTTAAGTCACTTCTACGGAGTTTAAAATCTGACTTGGTTCACAAGTTGATGACCTAACTCGGTAGAGGTTCTTTGTTAAATTTTCGTTTGCTTTTTCAGGTTATCGTTTTCTTTCTTACCTTTTCATAGTTTAAATTATGGTTTGTTTCACAAGTGGATAACCTAACTTTTGAGAAGTTCTTAGTTAGATTTCGATTGCTTGTTTGAGTTTTGCGATTTATTTCACGCCCTGATGAAGCCCCTTACGAAAGTGGGCGAAACGTTGGCAGCTTCGGTTGCAACTATGACACGGTCCAAACCCGGAAGACATTCTAATGTTAGTATAGATTCCGGCCGTGGAAGCCTTCGCTATTATATTAATAATCTCTACGGGGAGAATATTTCTTATAAAACCTCCGTATTTTCCAAACTTCGCCACAAACTCGTCAAACTTTTGTGCAATTTAACCTTTTTTAGTCGCTGTCGTGACCACAACATCATTCCTGCATTCCTCAAGATTAAGTTCCACATTCAGACACGTTTTTCTAAAAACATCCTACACCGTGCTAGTCTAGCGTTGATACGCGAACCGATTAAGCAAACTAGGCGAGAGTTGAGACACCATTTCGAAACAACTCTTTCATCTTCATCTTGAGTTGGCCAACACTCTATCCCCGGATGATTGGAAATTCTTTGACAACATTACTTACCAGCAGTCTGATACCACTCTACGACTAACCACTGAAGGTCATCTCAAAAAGTTTCAATTATTGGAATCCAAGAATCGTAAAGTTTCTTCTACTACTAACTCAGTAAAGACGGTTGTCAATTTATCTAGTTCGGTTCTCACTTCAGAACAGGAATCGGTGCTATCTAAGGGTTTGAATTTTGCGGTTGCTCCCAAACGTATTCCTAAAGAAGATATTCTATGTGCTGTTGAGTCTTCTATAAGACATCTTCCTCGCCACATCTCAGATCCCATTCGTATTAACACTGACAAAATCCTTGAATCATCTAAAATTCCTAAATCCAACATTTCTAAGTTGGAAGAGTCAGCTCTAAAAAGTCTTCGTAAGAACCCTGATATTATTGTTCTTCCAACCGACAAAGGCAACGCCACTGTAGTTTTGAACCAAATTGATTATGTTACGAAAATCAATTCTATTTTGTCTGAGGAAACTTACGCTCTTCTAACCCATAACCCCACTTCGAGGATTGAATGCGAGGTTAGCCAAATCATCAAATCTTCCAATCTACCTCCTGAAACTAAACGTCGACTTACCTTATAATCAATCCGATTAAAATTTAATTGACGTGTTGAGGTTATATAGCATTCCCATTACTTAAAAATCCCACTACCGTTGTATAAGAAAAAATTATACTTCAAGTCTGCGGTCGCTGAACATCATTTTACTACAGGTCACAAGATAGATTTTGATAATGTTTCGTTGATTGCCAAATCTCCATTCCTTTTCAACAGAAAATTCCGAGAAAGCATAGAAATCATCAAACACCCCAATAACTTCAATCGCAATCATGGTTTCGAACTATCCCCTCTTTGGTTCCCGGTTATTAGTCATTTATCAAAAACACGCCCCCTAACAACCGTAACCCAATCAGGGCCGAGCTTAATCATCCGTGACGATCCTGTTCCTTTAAATACGGAGACTATTTCTTCTTAAGTCACTTCTACGGAGTTTAGAATCTGGCTTGGTTCACAAGTTGATTACCTAACTCGGTAGTGGTTCTTTGTTAGATTTTCGTTTGCATTTTCAGGTTATCGTTTTCTTTCTTACCTTTTCATAGTTTAGGTTATGGCTTGTTTTACAAGTGGATAACCTAACTTTTGAGAAGTTCTTAGTTAGATTTCGATTGCTTGTTTGAGTTTTGTGATTTATCTCACGCTCTGATGAAGCCCCTTACGAAAGTGGGCGAAACGTTGGCAGCTTCGGTTGCAAATATGACACGGTCCAAACCCGGAAGAAATTCTAATGTTAGTATAGATTCCGGCCGTGGAAGCCTTCGCTATTACAATATTTCAGTAGATAAAATTATAAGTAAATGCAAAAATTAATAATATACGATTGACGGAAAAATTTAAAAACCAACTTGTTTGATAATATGCAATTAATAATCTCGACAACATTAACGCTCTAGCGTTAATTGCCTTCATTACCAACCTTGTTGGTTAAATAACTATATAAATTACCGTAAGTGTCTTTATTAAATAACCTTACATTAATTAGTTCGGTTAGTTTAAACGTGTACATAATTTAAGTAGTTTAAATAAATTAGTTTTAATAATAAAAATTTGTTACACTATTTACTTTTATTTTATAAATTTTTTTCTGGTCTTTTACATATGTTTTTAATCTTTTCTGGCATTAACATGTGCTGTTTTTCGTTTCGTCACATGTTTTTTCAACTTTATTAAAGTTGTTCGACTATATAATGGTTTAGACAGAAAATTTTAATAAAAAAATAAATAAAACCAACTAAAACCATCTGAGCTAAGATTACACAACAGATAACGTACCTACGTATACTGTGTATATAGAGTAAATAGAAGTTTTTCGGGTTTAGAAAAAAATATTTTGATGATCGCAAATTAGAAATGTTAAGAATGAGGCATTATTGGTGCATATTTATAACTTTTTGTGTGCTTAGTGGCTTCTATATTTTCCTGTTGGGTAAGAATAGAAAATGAATTTTTATACTCGTATCGCCTAATAGTATTTTTTTTAGAAATCAATTTAAAAAATGACTTAGTTTTTTACAATTTGAAAACGGGCCTTAAGAGCGGTCCCATCCACATTGGTATTGTTTGTCTAAAGCACAATTGCAAAATAATAGATCTTTACGCCACGTTGAAAGCAATATACTTTTATCGTAATGTAACGTTGCATTTGCACATACTAACAGATAACAAATCGGAAAATGGGGTGAAAACCTTATTAGACACTTGGGAGGTGTCTCATGGTATTTAGTTTAATCATCTATCAACTATTATTTGAAATCTAATTTTTTAGTAACCGCAAATGTTTATTCTTTAAATATGTTGCCAACAAACCTGCACTGGACGATGAATGTAGATATTTCAGTAGATTTGTTGAAATTAGTTTTTCCACTAATTGTGTCAAAAAAAGTATCTAATCTTCTTGTGGTAGACTCAGATTTGTTTTGCATTGGAGACATACAGACATTATGGCAGTTTCAATCACAAGTTAATCAGGTATTTTTTTAAATTAAAAATTACTTGCTTATTGCTGTTGCAATGCATTATGTATGTGTTTACAAGTGTAAATCTACTCTTACCCAAAATTGGTTGTATTTGGAAATATTTATAGTTTTTACTTTCCTATAAGGACAGTATAGCGGTCGCAATTTTTTTTCAAAAATTTTTTTTTTGAAGAATTTTACGTTTCAAGGTCTCCTGAATCAGAAAAACGTATTTTTGACTAAAAAAAATTTGGGCGTCTGTATGTGTGTGTGTGTGTCTGTTTGTAACGTTGTACCTACGATAACTCTCGAACCAAAAGTCTTAGTAACTTGAAATTTGGTATAGAGCTGGTTTTTCATATTTTCTCGGTTCTATCAAAAGATGTTTGATAAAAAAACCGGAATTGAATGTATCCGCCATTTTTAACAGTTTTTGTTATATAATTTTGTACGTATGTAAATTATTCGAATTATTTTTAGTTTCTTATAGAGATAATTCTTCCTAACAATTTATTTAAATAAAAAAAATTCTAACATTAACAATTTATTAGATATTTAGTTTGTAATTTAAAATGAATTCACAAATATAATATAGTTTCGAATCCTGCCTGCGACGATTTTTTTTTAACTGATTTACTAAAGGCGTAAGTAATATCCTTGTTTATATACATTATAGTTAGACAATGACTGCGCTAAAATTGGAAACATTAATTTGGATGCAAAAGGAGTAGTTTTGGATGCAAACGCAAAATTGACATATTTGGCGCTGATTTTGTTAATATTACAGATTTCTAAGTTACAGCTCAGTATATTTTCTTACAGTAATCTATAAATATACAGTTTTAGAGATTTGGAGAAGACGTACGTTCTTTTTTATTACATGTAATATAACCTTGAAAGAAAATTAATTATATCTATGCACGATAACACTTATGTTATGAAATTCGGTCTACGTAAACAACTAGCATTCTGAGAAACATAATTATTCCCCTAATAGAAGACAATTTTATAATTGAATGTACAGTTTCTAATTTGTATATATTTGTTTATAGTATTCAAGCGATCAAAACAATAAAATAAACTACCAAATTTGCAAAATTTTTACTCAAATTTGATATAAATTAGATTAATGGTAACTAGTTAATGAATACACATTCTGATAATAAATTATAAAAGATTATAATTAGGGTGGGCAGTCATGTTTAGCTAAGATGGTCCTTTTATATCAATAAACAGAAATATTCTACATGTTTCTGTTTATTGACATAATAAAAACACATCTGGGATCTGGTATATTGTAGGTAATGCTGGTATTATTTTTGACCGAATGCCTGCGTTTTTACTATGCAGTGCACGCTGCTTAATAGAATCACGTTAGGACTTGAGTTTTTTGATAACAATAACCGAATGATAACAATATACGAAATTCAGGAAAAATGCTTATTTGTTAGAAAGCAGTAAATACATACAGCGTGTATGTGATTAACAGGTTGTTAATTTTGAAAGTGAAATCAAGGCGTATATACAAGCAAAAAATTTTTTTATAAAACGTTTAAAAAAAGCAGCATTTTGAGCCGACAGATCTGACGCATTAAACAGTTTGTTGACACCGTTAATAAAACGTAATCAAAAACAACAAGGTTATGATGCTTCATTCACTGTTCCAAGAACTACACAACTCTTCTCAGAAATTTGCTGAGACTAAAAATAAATACAAAACAATGTTATCATATAAGACGTAGTTAATTTAATTTGTTATTCTAAGAAGGCACGTGCTTTTCAAGTTAATTCAGAAAGATAACGTATTTACAGATGTTAAAATAATGTAAACCAGTCAAATTATTTTATTAAATAAATAACACTGCAAAAATAAGATAAATATGCAAAATAACTATTTTTAGAGTACAATGATAAAATTTTTCACTGTAAACAACCGTATTGTGAAATTCAGCTCAAAAATGCATACAAAATAAGTTATTGATTATGTATAGAAACAAACCTGAGAATAAATTGATAACATAAACCTAAATTATGATTACTATATATGTTACTTTAGTAAAGCCATAACATTACCCGATTAAAAACATTATCCGTGATTCCGATAAGCGGCGAGCGCTGTAAGTAATTCATACGAAAATTTAAATCATTAATTTGGTTCTGAAGTCCGATTCTTGGAAGCATCGCCTTGAATTTATTGCTAAAGATACATTGAAAGTGCTAATAAGCTTGTATATTTATATTTTATGTGCCTTTTGAGTAGTATAAAAATTTTAAAAAAATTAAATTAGCACATCTTCGTTGGCTTCCGGCTTGAAAAGAAAATTAAACAAAGTAAATGAAACAAACCACTCAACCGATTATAATTTTATCGAAACGTTTGCAGGATTTTATTCATTCTAAATTTTGTTTATAAACAGAAATTCAAGTGTAGGAAGTATTTTTGCAAACTAAGAGTTTTAAGAATCAAAGCAAGTTAACTGGTAAAACATTGCTTTGTACGTGTGTCGAAACTAATAGCGTGTGTAAGTAGCTTACTTGTGCCGTCATCGTTTGCAATCGTTTAATAACAAAAAACGGTTTGAGGCTTTGCATTTAATTATTATCTTGTTTTCACTATCGCCATCTAACATGACTAAAATAGTTATTTGTATCACTAGTCCAGAAAGTGCTATTTTGCGAGTATGAGCTTATTTGTAGGCCGAGGTGAAGCCGAGGCCTACAAAAAGCGAATACTCGCAAAATACTTTTAGGACGTGTGATACACAACATTTTTTGTGCTGACCTTTATAGTATAAATTAATTAAAAGCAGTTATTTAAGTATCGATTTTTAATAAAATTTAATAACATATGTTGATAAAACGGAAACCTGTAATGACGAAATACAATTGTTTTTGAAATTAACTTGACAATTGCATAATATTATTACAATTTCACCTATATGAAAATAAAACCATTGTTGTTGTTAGCAATTGTAAGGTATAAGAAAATTTATTATATTTGTTTAAAAAAATGTTGTTAGTGCTACTCTAAACAATAACACAGATAATGGTGTATGTTAATAAATCTGACAAATTGACAGATGACGTTTAATTAATTAATTATTACTAGTGCCAACTTTTAGTTATAAAATTCTACTACACTTTACCGGCCTAGGCCGGAAAAGTAAAATTTCCGGCCGATTATGATGCCTGTAAAATACGTCAAAACGGACGGAAGCACAAAAAATCTGTTTCCATATAAAGCTATCTCATTGTCTAACTATAATGTATATAAACAAGGGTAATATCGAGGCGCACAATTATGCTAGAAAATCAATACAAACGTGTAAATATCACTTCAAAATGGTTTTATGACAGCATAACTTTAAAAAAAATATGTAAATGTTTCTTCATTATTCCTTATAGGAAAGTCGTGTGGTGACCACACCAGTGTTTTTACTTTCCTATAAGGAAAGTATAGCGATCGCAATTTTTTTCCAAAACATTTTTATTGCATAATTTTACGTTTCAAGGTCTCCTGAATCAGAAAAATGTATTTTTGACAACAAAATTTTGGGTGTCTGTGTGTGTGTGTGTGCGTGTGTCTGTGCGTAACGATGTACCCACGATAACTCTCGAACCAAAAGTCCTTGTAACTTGAAATTTGGTATGCAGCTGGCTTTTCATATTCTCTCGGTTCTATCAAAAGATGGGTTTGATAAAAAACCGGAAGTAGAAATATCCGTCGTTTTTAACAACGTATTGAAACGTTCGAGAAATTATTTGCAAATGCAAGTGCCTTCTAGAAGCTGTTGTCCATCTTCTAGAAGATATACCGAAAAATATGGAACACTCGAGAAGGATTTGCAGATGTGTATAAATACCGAAGAGAGAAATTGTAGGTCAGTTATTGCCGTAACGCGAATGCAGCAGTATTAAGAAGATTATTCAAGTTGAGATAAATAAGTCGTTAGCACGCGTGTATCTAGATAAATATACCGAGAATAATCGTGTACGTGATTTTTAGTGTAAACAAGTGTGAAGCTACCCGCGGACGTTATCTTATCTCGTGTTAGTGATAGTGTTATACAACGGTTATACATAAATTAGTGTAAGTGTTTTTATTAAATATTATTAGATTTCATTAGTTCGGTTAATTTACAAATGTACATATTTCTAGTATAAGTAAACGTATTTTTAGTCGTTTTAAATAAATTAGTAATAATAATAAATACGTAATATTGGAGTCACGGTGTGAAGTTCGCGATTTTTTTAGTGTAAATACCATTAAGTAATCTAATATCGCTCCCGTAATAAAAACATTGATTACGTAAATAACTTTTAAGTTTGCGATACGCGTGTTTATTTATAAAATAGTGTTTATTAAACTTTTATTTTAACAATTGCGTGATCGCAATATTAATTAAATTCGTTTCCGTACACTAGTGGTTTAATATTAATAAATGGATAGTTATTAAATTTTGTGTTATATAAAAACTGCATTTTAAAAAGTAGTGTATTTAAACTTTATATTCGTGTTATATTTAAATCTATGCCGGTGATGCGTTTGCAAAAAGTGAAAATGGATTCAAAAATATTTGAAATTCTCGAATCGATGAAGAAAAATATCCAAGAAAAACTGTCGGAAAATTCTCAGAAGATGGAAGAAAATTCTAGAAAAATGAAAGAAAATTCGCAGAAAATAGGAGACAAGTTTTACGAAAATTTTCAGAAAATTGAAGAAAAACTGTCGTAAAATTCCAGAAAAATGGAAAAAAATGCTAGAAGTTTAAAAGAAGAAATACGAGCGAGCATGGAAAATCAAAGACTATTGAGGAACAAATACAAGTTAGTGTAGGAAATCAAATCAAAATTGCGCAAGAGGAAACCCAAGCAGATATGCTAAATTTAAAAAAAGAAATTTGTGAAACTGTAAATAAGAAAATAGAAGCAATAGAGGACAAATTAGAAGACAGAATGAAACTGCTTGAAGAAAAAATAAACCAAATGAATTACCATGGTGAAGAAAGCGTCACGAGTGAAGATTTAATAATAAACCATCGAGAAGAAAACACTCATAAGTTCAAAGTTGTATCTCCGAATTTTGATGGTAAAGTTCCATGGTCAACCTACTACAAGCAGTTTGAAACCGCAGCTACTGCTAATGGTTGGAGCAAGAAGCAGAAAGCGACGTCTTTAATAGTATCCTTACGTGGAGAAGCGCTTGGAATTTTACAAACTGTTCCGGACCACCTGCAAGAAAATTACGAACTCTTAATATCACGATTAGAAATGAGATATGGAGATGCCCATCTTCAACAAGTCTATCATGCTCAAATTAAAAGTCGGGTTCAGAAAACTCCCGAAAGTCTTCAAGAGTTTGAGGCTGACATCGCTAGATTAACACGGCTTGCGTATCCTATAGCACCAGATACCTTCTTGGAGCAGTTGGCGATTCAAACCTTTGTAGACGGCCTCCGAGACAACGAAACGCAGCAGACTTTCCGGTTAGCTCGGCCGAAGACATTGGATGACGCTTTGGTGCATGCTTTGGAGTTTGAGGCAGCAAAACAAACATCGCAACGAGATGGTCATAGACTCTGCTGTGCTGCAGAAGTACCCGCGCAGACACTGGAAAGCATCGAGGAGATAGCGCGACGAATACTTCGGGAAAGAGGAGTGACAACTTTGAACTGTGACGAAATAGACCATGTACGACGGCATCGTACTAAACCTAAGAAGAGGACAAGAAGAGCGCTCGAAAATTTGGAACTAAAAAGCAAAAGCGACAAAAAGTAATCTCATCTAGTCAGACTCTAGAGATTACAATCCAAATGGCATCGCCTAGGGAGCAATTGCATAGCATTTTTCTCGATGGCAAGATCAATGGAAGAAGCGTCCAGTTACTGGTTAACACGGAAGCGACGAAGACCATAATATGTCCTGACATTTTAGTGGAAAACGAGAAGACATCACCAGTAACAGTACGACTTCGAACGGCGACGGGCGACGAAATACCTACTCACGGACAAGTCAAAGTAACCATTGGTTTGGAAAATGTAGTACTTGGCCATCAAGTACTGATAGTCGACATCACGAAAGAAGTCATCCTGGGAATGGACGTGATAAAGAAGTATGGGTTCCATTTGGATATGAAGAACGATGTCCTGAAGATCGACAATGAAGAAATTCCTTTTCACTCGTCAGAGAAGGCAACCGTGCGAGTTTTATTGAGTGAAGACGTGACTCTGCCTGCAAGGACTGAAAGTGTAGTGATGGCACGCCTGGATGGAAGTCTCCGGGAAGGCTACATACGCGCGATTGAACCAATGGATGGCGGCTTAGTTGAAAAGGGATTACTCGTTGGCAGAACTTTAGTACGAGTAAAGAACACGATACCAGTAACGATCTTAAACATCAACTCAGATCCTGTAACGTTGAAAAAGAAGACCGTAGTAGGCCAATGCACGCCAGTATCACAAATTGTGAGATGCGTGAAGTCGAACGAAGATATGTCGCCGAAGAAGTGTCCACAACATCTATTGGACATTCTTACCACCAAATGCCAAAACCTCAGCCAAGACCAGCTGGCTAAAGTTAAAGTGTTGATCCAAAAGTACCAAGATGTGTTCGCGCTGGAGAGTAGATCCAAAGGAAGAACTAACGTGGTGAAACATAAAATTAATACCGGAGACGCTCGGGCGATACGACAACATCCACGCAGACTTCCTTTGGCGAAAAGAGAAGAAGCCGAAAAAATAATTACGGATATGGAGAGAGAAGGCGTGATTGAACCTTCAAGTAGCCCATGGGCATCTCCAGTGGTACTCGTAAAGAAGAAGGATGGATCAACGAGGATTTCGTAGACTACAGGCAGCTAAACGACGTGACAAAAAAGGACAGCTACCCTTTACCCAGAATTGATGATACGCTAGACACCCTGTCAGGTTCCCAGTGGTTTTCTACGTTAGATTTAAAGAGTGGATACTGGCAGGTAGAATTAGAACCCAAGGATCGTGAAAAAACAGCTTTTATGATCGGAACTGGTTTGTGGCAGTTCACTGTAATGCCCTTCGGCCTGTGTAACGCTCCTGCAACGTTCGAGCGTTTGATGGAGACTATCTTGCGCGGATTGTCTTGGAAAACGTGCTTATTTTACTTGGACGACGTAATCGTGGTTGGGAGGTTGTTTGAAGAACACTTGAACAACTTGAAGGAAGTGCTCCAGCGATTACGTGGGGCTAACCTCAAACTGAGCCCAAAGAAATGCCACGTATTTAAGAAGGAAGTGCAATACCTTGGCCACGTCGTATCTAGAGATGGAGTAAGGGCTGGCCCAGACAAAATCCAAGCAGTGCAAGCATGGCCAAGACCAATCGACAAACATCAGGTCCGAAGTTTCCTTGGGTTGTGCACTTATTATAGAAGATTAGTACCCGGATTTGCCAATATTGCCAAACCATTGACAAAATTAACGGAAGAAAAAGCAGAATTTAGATGAAATGAAGACTGCAAAAATTCTTTTAATCAACTAAAACAGGCCCTAGTTACTTCGCCAATTTTAAGTTATCCAAGAGAAGATGGAAAATTTGTTTTGGATACCGCCGCAAGCAATCTGGCCCTAGGCGCGGTCCTTTCGCAGGTTCAAGATGGACAAGAAAAAGTTATCGCGTATTTTAGCAAGGTTTTGTCCAGGCCAGAAAGGAATTATTGCGTGACTAGAAGGGAGCTGTTAGCAGTCGTTAAGTCTATCGAACATTTCTACAAGTATTTGTATGGACAAAAATTTTTACTGAGAACAGTCCACGCCGCTTTAAAATGGCTACTGCAGTTCCGTAACCCAGAAGGACAAGTGGCAAGATGGATCGAGAGACTGCAAGAGTATGACTACGACACAGAACACCGTGCCGGAAGCAGTCATCGGAACGCTGATGCCTTGTCCAGAAGACCATGTCCGGCGGACTGCAGCCATTGTTTGCGACTGGAAGAAAAAGTCGAATGCCTCCGGAGAACTGCTATGGTTGATGATGAGTGGTAACCTGAGCAGTTACGTCGCGAACAAGAAGACGATCCTGAAATAAGACAACTCTTCGACTGGAAAGAAAGCGGCCGACGACCAACCTGGGAAGAAGTGAGCAGAAACATCAAAGCGTACTGGGCGCAGTGAGACTTCTTGATAGTAGAAGACGGTCTTCTTAAGCGATCCCTAGAAAGTGCCGAGGGCACGGGAAACAGACTACAGTTGGTAGTGCCGAAGAGCAGGGTGTCAGAAGTGTTGAAGCATCTCCACGATGGGACATCAGGAGGACACTTTGGCATTAAGAAGACGTTGGGTAAAGTGCGAGAACGATTCTACTGGATGAACTGCAAAGAGGATGTCATGAAATGGTGCCGAAATTGCACGGTTTGCGCATCAGGAGATGGTCCAGCGAGAAAGCGCAAAGCACCCATGAAGCAATACAACGTAGGAAGCCCTTTGAAAAGAGTAGTGATTGACATCGCAGGGCCGTTCCCAGAATCCGATTCGGGAAATAAATACATCCTGGTGGCGATGGATTATTTCACGAAATGGACGGATGCTTACGCCATACCTCATCAGGAAGCAGCTACAGTCGCGGACATATTAGTAAAGGAGTTTTTCTGCCGGTTTGGAGTTCCGTTGGAATTACACTCCGATCAAGGCCGCAATTTTGAGTCTGGGCTGCTTCAAGAAGTTTGCCGAATGTTAGGAATTAAGAAGTCTAGGACAACGCCTCTCCATCCTCAATCTGATGGCATGGTTGAACGGATGAATCGAACAATGAGCAAGTACTTAACCAAGGTAGTGTCCGAACACCAAAGAGACTGGGATCAGTACTTGCACCTTTTCCTAATGGCATACCGATCATCCGTTCACGAAAGCACAGGCCAAACACCATCCTGTGTAATGCTCGATCGTGAAATACGATTGCCATGCGACCTTCAATTTGGACGAAGACCGGAAGAGGAAGTCGCTGGAGAAGATTACGTCAGCAAGCTGGCCAAGAGGCTAGACGAAGTACATGAAGAGGCCCGTAAAAACACACAAATTGCCAGCGACAGGATGAAAACAAGATATGACGTCAAGGCACAAAATGGTGGGTTTCAACCTGGCGATATGGTCTGGTTGTATAACCCTCAAAGGAGACGTGGTTTGTCGCCGAAGCTGCCCTTTGGGAGGGCCCCTATAAAGTCGTGCAGCGTATTAACTACATTATATACCGCATCCGAAAACCGCCCAGAGGCAAGCCAAAAGTGGTCCACGCGATCGTCTAGCCCCGTTTGCTGGCGATAACCACAATACGCAAGTCCAGGTCCGAACTAGAGTAATAAGTAGCAGAACCCGGAATCCAATCGAAGAAATGGAGTTCGAGAAGTTTATGAACTTATCTTATACGGAGGTTCTGGAAAAGCTAGGTTCGGAGTTACCACCGAAAAACAACAAGAACTCTTCCAGACCCAAAAAGATTACGCCATCGCACATTGCGTGAGCGAGGATCTAGACATGTCCAGAGAGGTTGCAGTCGTGTTTAAAAAGAAGTTGGGCAGCTAGATGAATTACGAAGACAGCAATCGGCAGTCGGAAAAGTTTTAGTACTACGTGGTGACGAACGCTTCGTTTTCTATCTGGTCACCAAGAAATACTCACGTGTCAAGGCGTTATAAAAAAGATCTGTGGCGAACATTATGGAATCTCAAGAGATAAATAGAGTTCCACCATGTTAAAAAATTGGCAGTACCCAAATTTGGTTGTGGCTTAGATCAACTGAATTGGAGGACGGTTTGAAACATGTTAGAGGTCGTCTTCCGAGAAACAGGCGTCCAAGTGTTGGTCTGTAGTTACCAACCAAGGAGAATATTGGGTCAGGAAAAGTCCATTGACTGTTACTTTTATGGTCAAGGAAGTTGCCGAAATGGAGGAAGCTGCCGCTATCGCCACGATCCTTTTTATCGGTGTCGTATCCAGTCTCCTGTTCTGGGACAGAACAGTCCTAAGAAGGGGGCAGTGAAACGTTCGAGAAATTATTTGCAAATGCAAGAGCCTTCTAGAAGCTGTTATCCATCTTCTAGAAAATATACCGAAAAATAGGGAACACTCGAGAAGGATTTGCAGATGTGTATAAATACCAAAGAAAGAAATCGTAGGTCAGTTATTGCCGTAACGCGAATGCAGCAGTATTAAGAAGATTATTCAAGTTGAGATGAATAAGTCGTTAGCACGCGTGTGTCTAGATAAATATACCGCGAATAATCGTGTACGTGATTTTTAGTGTAAACAAGTGTGAAGCTACCCGCGGACGTTATCTTATCTCGTGTTAGTGATAGTGTTATACAACGGTTATACATAAATTAGAGTTAGTGTTTTTATTAAATATTATTAGATTTCATTAGGTCGGTTAATTTACAAGTGTATATATTTCTAGAATAAGTAAACGTATTTTTAGTAGTTTTAAATAAATTAGTAATAATAATAAATACGTAACAGTATGTAAGTTATTCGAATTATTTTTACAGTTTCTTATAGAGTTAATTCTTCTGCTAGGTTCGAATCCCGCCTACGACAATTCTTTTTTTTTTAGAAAAAAAATCCATATCTTGAAACGAAAGCAAGATACGTTAACAAATAAAATTTTTTTTCTAAATTCTTTTAACTTGTTTGTATACGGAGTGCTGCATCTTATTTAAATTATCTTAGAATGTACCCACGATAACTCTCGAACAAAAAGTCCTAATTATTTGAAGTTTGGTATGGAGCTGGCTTTTCATATTCTCTCCGTTCTATCAAAAGATGGGTCTGATAAAAAAACCGGAAGTGGGTGTATCCACCATTTTTAACAGTTTTTCTTATATAATTT
The DNA here is from genome assembly GCA_035610365.1 of Aquatica leii. NCBI lineage: Eukaryota > Metazoa > Arthropoda > Insecta > Coleoptera > Lampyridae > Aquatica > Aquatica leii. The sequence goes on from CM069438.1 coordinate 17,849,859, forward strand.
TGTACGTAAGTAAATTATTCGAAATATTTTTACAGTTTGTTCAATCGTGTACATATCACTTCAAAATAGTTTTATTACAACATAACCTTAAAAAAATATGTAGATATTCCTTCATCATTCTTTATAGAAAAGTCGTGTGGTGACCACACCAGTTTTTTTTATTTACTTTTATATTGTAAACAGAAATTGAATTACAAAATCAAAACGATTTTTAGTTTGAACGGATATTATAGACAGTATTAAAATATCAGCTGGACGTTGTAGTTTGCTTCTGTTTGTTTTTGAGAGGCAACTGGGAAATGAAGATAGACACAGTAGCCAATATTAACATATTCTACTACCATAAAATGGCATATTATAAAGTTTATATAAGAAATAATATGTTTTATTTTCATTAAATTATTTTTTGCTCTTACAGCAAGTGTAGTTACGTAATGACAAAAAAACGGCAAAGCGATAAATAGGAATCTACATAAAAGACAATTATTAGTACTTATGTGTGTGTGTCTTATAAAAAATATATTTAAAGGTTTTTGAAATTTAATTAAAATTGAAAAAAAACGTTTTAAAAATTTATAAATTTAAATATTATAGTATTATGTATATATGTAGAAGCTGGTGTTATGTAAAACATTTGAATTTAGAACTTGACAGATTAAGCTAGCTACAAATATGTTCAAGGCTACTACAAAAGTACCATAAACTAACGTTTTCCAATGTTTTGGAATCTACCCACATTTGGTGTAAATGATTTCTAACGGCAATCAAAGAATGAGTTGGACCACCATCATGGTAGAACCATATTGGTTGCCTTCAGTCTAAAAAAATGTCGGTCAAAAGATCACACATTGTGTTCTACAAAAAGTTTAGTTTTAGCATGTGGGATAATTCTGCGTTAGAGTAAACAACCATATCAAACTAGAACTTGTGCACTGACAACAAAAGTCAAATACTTATGCTAGGTGGCATAAAGCAAAGTTAACTGTGTTGCTAACTAATGTCGTTGTTAACTAAATTGAAGCCAAATTGTAGCTATTGATTTGACAATGTCGCCAGCAATACTGATTTTGTACTTGATGACCAATAACAACACGGTCACGTAGTTCATTGCCAAATTCACAATGCTTTACGCAACCGAACCTTGATGTTTATTTTATAAAACATCAGCCAACTATGATAAGCAAATGGAAGCTTTTAAAAAATAACATTTTTCTATATTTCAGATTGAAATTCTAACGTTTGAGAAGTGGGACTCGAACGTATTGCTGCTCAACATCTATAGCTTAAACACATCTAAAACATATAATGACTTTATAAACAATATGTCTTCTCAGAAGAAAGATAAAATAGAGTCTATTAATGTTAACATAGGTCATTCAAAAGTTGATTTTACAGTTGGTAGCTTACTTTTCGACTATTTATTTTAAAGACTATCAATTTTAGTACATACGTTGTAACAAGATTACTCAAAGTATGAACGATTTTACGACAACATATAAGGTTATTATGAAAACCAACGTCACGTCATTACCAAACTTCCTTCATTGTGCTAGAAATGGCACGACTCCAAAAGTTGACTTTGAAATATGTAAAAAAGTACCGGAAACTACAACATCATATTATCACTATCGAACTCTATTGTTTGTAAAAGATTTTAATTACGATTCAAAACACATAGACGTCACCATGACTACACAAATGTCCTTCGATAAATTTCCAGTTTTTGAAATGATTTGTTCTAGATGGACTGGTAAAAGTTTGTCGGTTTTAATAGTTTATTTTTTAAAAATTTCTAAATTAAAGGTCCAATTAGCGTTGCTGTTTATTTACTTGAAGATGAGTTTCTTTTGGCTTTAAAGTTTATCAACGACTCAGAAACGTTAAAAATTCGCAAAAACATTGCTTATCACATAATGTTTAAAGAAGGAACGTTTCAACCAATTAATAAATTACGCAACCTCGCTCTCAAGTTTGTAAATACTCCGTATGTCCTTTTAAACGACGCTGATTTAGTGCCAGCGCTAGATTTATATGAAAACATAAACCGCTATCTTAAGAGTATGAAAAACATGAAGAAAAAAGCGTTGATTGTACCTGCTTTTTCGGCTAAGAAAAAAATCACGGTTTTACCAGCAGATATGAATGAATTGAAACAAATGTGGAATAAAAATGACGTTATTCCGTTTCACCTTGATGTCTTTCCAAAAGGGCATAAACCTACCGATTACAATAAGTTTAAAGAGGCAAAAGAACCCTATATCGTACGCATTTTATGTTTTGTGTATTTTAGTATAATTTAAGGTTTACTGTTCTAGGTAAAATGGAAACCACAGTACGAACCTTACGTCGTTGTTGAAAGCTCAGTCCCAAAATATTACGAACGATTTGTCGGTTATGTTGGGAATAAAATACAACACATCTTGGAATTAGAAGCAGCTTGTTATGAGTTTATAGTCTTGCCCAACACTTTTTTAGTTCACAAATACCACGAAAAAAGTTCCGATTTTCAAAATTTTCAGAAGTCTCAGTATTATTCTGCGTAAGTTGGTTTTCTTACATTTTTACTTTATCACTTTTATTTTCAGTTGCATCGCTCAGATTCAAAGTGTGTTTGTGAAAGAAATTAATGCAAAGTATAATCGCACGTACACTACACAAGACATCTAAAACAGAACTACTTAGAAAATGGATACAAACAAAATAAAAAACAAAGAAACATAATTTATTAAATAAAGTAATAAACAAGTGAACAAAAAAAATTATAAAAATTATTTTAAGTGTAAACATTACATTTTGTTTATTGAATAATACAAAATTTTATCTACGACTATTTATTGATTGAAACTAATAAGAAATTAATTTGTTACTTTTAACAACTAACAGTACATCCTGAGGCAATACTAGTTTTCTTCTGCAGCTGTTAATTGATTTGTTAAAATAAATCGTTAAGATACATAAGAATTCAGGAAGCTTTACTTAAAAGTCGTAAATAAATATAGTATGTGACTTGCATATGAGAAGCTATTACACTCTGATAATTATAACATTCGCCTACGGTTCGTCTAGTAAACTTAATCCTTGGGTAATACTAGCTACTGTATTTAGCTTGTTAAATGTACTATACTATAATACTCAACGAATTATAATATTATTTCAACGTTGTTACAATACAATACTGTTGCGGATTTATTTATTAAAAACTAATTTATTTAAACGACTAAAAATATGTTTTACTTATACTAGAAATATGTACACTTGTAAATTAACTGAACTAATGAAATCTAATAATATTTAATAAAAACACTTACACTAATTAAGATAAGATAAAGTCCGCGGATAGCTTCACACTTGTTTACACTAAAAATCACGTACACGATTATTCTCGGTATATTTATCTAGACACACGCGTGCTAACGACTTATTTATCTCAACTTGACTAATCTTCTTAATACTGCTGCATTCGCGTTACGGCAATAACTGACCTACGATTTGTTTCGGCGGTATATATACACATAAGAAAATCCTTCTCGAGTGTTCCCTATTTTTCGATATATCTTCTAGAAGATGGATAACAGCTTTTAGAAGGCTCTTGCATTTGCAAATAACTTCTCGAACGTTTCACTGCCCCCTTCTTAGGACAGTTCTGTCTCAGAACAGGAGACTGGATGCGACACCGGTAAAAAAGATCGTGGCGATAGCGGCAACTTTCTCCATTTCGGCAACTTCCTTGACCATAAAAGTAAGAGTCAATGGACTTTTCCTGACCCAATATTCTTCTTGGTTGGTAACTACAGACCAACACTTGAATGCCTGTTCCTCGGAGGACGACCTATGCTTTTTTTAAACCGTTTTTATATATTTCTCTTATCTGTCTCTAGAATGTTCAACATTATTTGGCCATTGTCTCGAATTTGACAATAACTTCGTAAACGTTTCAATAGGATTTGTTGCATCATCTATTTCTAACCTTACTGCCTAATTAAAACAATTTTCCTTTGATTGTTAAAATGAAGATTTTAAAATTTTACATTTTTTCGATAATTCGGAAATGCCACTTGAATTAAATGTCATCCCCAAAAATTGTAGCGAGGAATCAGAACACAACAATGACTCTTGTAATGCTAAACGTTTATTTAACGACGATTCATCTGATTGGGTCGTTTCCGTTATATTAATTAAATATTTTATTCGAAAAGGATACTTTTGTCACAATATTGACTGCTGATTTGGTTAGAAATAATAATTTTTCAGAATTGATTCTTAGGTTCGCAAGTTTAAAAATTACAAACGTTAATATATAATTATTTTTCTATTTCGTTATTTAAATAATGATTGATTACATCTTCTACTGTATTTGATTGATTTTTTGAGTTAAAATAAGTTCATTTTCTTATTTTGTGACGGTTATAACTGGGTACTCCGCTGAAGGTCTGCATATCATTTTATAAATAGAGAAGAGAGAATAAAGTTTAATATGTTTTCTATTGATGCACTTGAAATACTTTGAGTTTTGTTTCATATCTAGATTTTTTAATTTTTTGTGCATGTAATTTAAAACTTAAACGACTATGCTAGATATTTATTGGATGGTTTAGGTCTATTTATTGAGTTTTCAATAAATAATTAAGATTACAACGTCTTCCTAGTTGTGATTCAGTGATTCCCAAAGTGGTCTATATCGACCCCCAGGGGTGTATGACAACCTGCAAGGGGTCTACGTCTGCGAAAAAAAGATTTTGGAGTCCATGAAATGAAAATGGAGGTCCACGATAGTGGATCTCAACATACACTGATAGTACCTATTTACTTACATTATACTATCTTATAATATAAAGACATATATATTATTTATAAAAGTGCCTATGAAGTAAAAAATGTATTTGTGGTCGCAATACATTTCGAACTTGTAAAAACCTGCACAAATTGATATACCAGTATCATCTTGTTACAAGCATACGCGCAGTCTCAGAGCTTCGCGAACTTGCACTGACTTGTTCAATTCGTCACTCTATAAATACGAGTGTGAGACAAATACGTTTATTCGTTTACTGAATCTTGAAAAGGAAAGTGCTAAGAAAATATTTAAAAAAATATAAACTGGTTGTTTGTCACACAAATTATAGTGAATCAGTGTTATTTTGTTTGAGACTGCCGGAGAAAAGTAAGTATATTATTTTTTACTAAATTTTAGTTTTGTACTCGTAGTTAGCAAAGATAGATGAATTACGCCAATCATGGCTTCAGTTATTAGTAGTTTAATATTCAAACCATGCAAAATTACACGAGTACTCCTCAATAGTTTCTTTTTTAAAGTTTTTGCAATCGTTATTATAATTACAGTGCAATCTCCGTAATGCGAACTAATTGCTGCAAGGAGATGTTCGGATTATGGAATGTTTTCGGAAAATCTAAAAAAAAAGACAACTGTACATACATATTACGTATGTATTTTACATACAATATGTTACCACTTTGAAAGAAAAAATTAATAAAATAAAAAATCCACAACTGTACAGCTGCGTGTTTTTGAAGAATTTCCAATACACGCTCTCATTTGTTTGTTTTTTTTTTCATAGAATTTAAATATTTAAATATAAGAAACATATTTTTTTAAAAAATTATTTTGGAATTAAGCTACATATTTTGGTCGGTCACATAAATAAATATGTATGTGTGTCAATATTTCCTTACTTACGATCTTGATAGGCATTTATTATTCTTTTATAAATACATATATCTTACCAAATAACTTCACAAAAAAAGTAAAAAAATTGTACTTTTGTTCATTGGTCGTTACACTGTGGGCCAGTTCGGATTACTGAAATGTTCGGATTACGGAAGTTCGGATTATGGATATTGCACTGTACATACGTCTCTATATTAAAATTAAAATTTTGTATTATTACTAAAGTGGAACCAGTAAATTTTTACACATGACAGTCGAATGTACGTAGAGATAAATCGCATAACAATTTGATATTATTATTCGTTGTATAATATTTTTTTTACATTTTTTGTCATGTTACTTTCAAATTTTCTTAAAGTTCCATCATATCAACTCCAACATTCCCCTTCTCACATTCATTTATAATGGCTGTACGCGTATGCCTTCCATAAAATCTAAGACCATACAGTTAAATTTGACTTTGATTTTTTGATATACAGCTGCTGGACTTTATGTTTTATTTAAATAGATTAATTTTGCCCACAGATGACTGATGCCATGTCCGTATCTAAAAAGAAATGTAGACAGTGCGGAAAACCGCACACTATCGGAGAGAAGTTAATTTTACCAGCTGTTGAAGAGGTTTTAAAAACTGTTTTACACAAATCTGCATCTGATATCATTAAAAAAAATCTTTTAAGCAACAATACTGTTGAAAGACGTATTGATATAATTAGTTCTGATATTGAAAGCTTCTTGTGTAATTATTTGCAAACGACCCATTTCTCTATACAACTGGACGCGTCAACTTTACCTGGTAATGCAGCATTGTTATTGGCATATGTTCGTTTTATTATGAATCAAGAAATCTACGAATAACTGCTCTGCGCAAGAACTTTGACAACCGACACTAATGGTGAATCAATATTTCATGTTTTGAAGGATTACTTCATTGAAAAAATCAAATATAATATCAGTAGATACAGATGGAGCACCTGCCATGGTTGGACATTATCGTGGATTTATAAACTATTTAATACAAAATGTGTCATGGGTGTTAGCAATATACATTGCGTCATCCATCGACAACATTTAGTTACTAAAAATTTGAGTGTTAGATTGCATGAATCTCTTCAATTAGTCATTGATGCAGTAAACCGAATCCGAAGCAACGCGTTGAATACGCGCTTATTTGCGCAGTTGTGTAAAGAAAATGACGAACACTTTCATCAATTACTCCTTCACACTGAAGTACGCTGGCTGTCGAAAGGCTTATGTTTGACAAGATTTTTTGCACTTTTTGAAACTATTTTAGAATTTGTGGATACTAAAGATAAAATTTTAAGACAATTTAATGAAGTGGAAAACACATCACCTATTTAACAGATTTGTTTACAAAATTTAATATGGTTAATTTGCAGATACAAGGCGATAGTCTACATTTGATTAAAACAAAGTCCATCTTACCAGCGTTTCTTGCCAGAGTTAAACTAATGAAGCAAAATATTGGACGGAGCAAATTTTCTCAGTTCCCCAATTTGTCACAAACAAACTTCCAGGAAAACAACGTGTCAACCTACGTTCAACATTTAAATGCCCTCTATTCAGTTTTGATTACTGGTGGGTCAGAAGTTTCAAGGTCAGGAATTTTTATATCAACTCTTGGAGCGTCTTGATCACACGATAACAAATATGCGTGTTCAGGAATTGCATCCATATTTAAAAGATATATGTATGCTTTCTAAGTTTTATGAATTTCATGAAAAGTGTAAATATGGAACGCGGTTCAAAACCCAAAAATATTTATTTGTTAAAAAATCATGGCCGCGAAAGCCTCAAAAACAATATTATCCGACTCCACGAGGAGAAAGTTTTTAAAATCGTACGGAAATTGATGTAGAGACCAGGACATTGTCCCAGGTTTTCTGCAAATACCACAGTACATCAAGACCAGAACGTGAAAGCATATACTGCGAAGAGCCAGCCGAGCCTTGTTAAGCGAGAGGATACACGAAACTAGACGCCAATTAGACCAGAAAGCTACGGAGTTATTTTCAGTTCATTCACGACTGGTCAACACAATAGATTCGACAATCTGGAATTTGATCGACAAACTATCTACGGAAAAAGCCGAATAGATCGCCAAAAAGATAAAGAAAATACAAATGGCGCAGTTCCAGAAGTTACAGAAAGTACAACATCCTCCACCGCCGCAACTAAAGACAAACAGGATTATCATCAATATGTATCCAACCACACTCAGTGGACCAGCAAGGGCCATTTTATCAAAAGGATTAAATTTTGCTATCACACCAAAATTTATACCAAAGGAAAAAATAGTGAGTTTATTGGAAAGGATACTCAGAACTCTACAGCCAATATTCTAAAGAAATCTAGAGCACCGAAACCCAAAATCAATAGAGAGGAAAGAAATGCTCTAAGGCAACTTAAGACCAACAAAGAAATCACTGTATTACTAGCTGATAAAGGAAGTGCTTCTGTAATGATGAACACCAACGACTAGATAAAAAAATCGATACTTTGTTACAAGATTCGGCGTACAAACCATTGAAGAGGAACCCAATAAAACCGTTAGAGAGAAAGATTTCGGCCGCTATAAAATCCGCAAGCACAATCCCGGAACATCAAAAGAGACGACTAATTCCTACAGACACCAGGATGCCGCACCTTTACGGCCTTCCAAAAATTCACAAACCTGGGATACCGCTTTGTTCAATTGTGAGTGTTACAGGTTCAGCCACCCATCCTCTGGCTAGATACTTATGTACGATTTTACAACCGCTTACGGGAAAAAGCATCCATCGCGTAAGGAAATCCCAGCACTTCGTCTCAAAGATTAAAGAAATTTAATTGGAATCAGAAGACAGTGTTGATGTGACATCTCTCTTCACAAAAGTGCTACTACAAACAGCACTAGAGATCATCAAGACTAAATTACGAAAAGCGGATTTGGATGAAGAGTCCACGTTCTTCTCATTCAACAATAATGTATACGAACAAATTGAAGGAGCAGCCATCAGATCACCACTTTCTCCAGTCATCGCCAATATATTTATGGAAGACTTTGAAGAAACAGCATTAGAAACCGCTACCCTCAAACCAAAATGCTGGCTACGTTATGTGAACGATACATTTGTAATTTGGTATCATGGAGCAGAAACACTACAGAACTTTCTGGATCACATTAACCAGTTAGATTTACATCAAATTTACCATGGAAAAGGAAACAAACAAAAGCATTCCGGTCTTGGACGTACTGGGCACTCGAAAGATGGACAACAGATTGAGGCATCAAGTATATAGAAAACAGACTTAAACTGACAGATACCTCAACGCCGAGTACATCATCATCCAGCTCAGAAGTTTTTAGTTCTAAAAACTTTAGTACACAGGGCCAAGGCGATCAGGGAACCGAACACGTTAAACACCGAGCAAGGTCACCTAACGAACGCCTTAATAAAAAACGGTTTCAAAAAAGGAGACATATATCGAGCAATTAACAAACACGATAAGGAAAAACCAAAGAAAAAAGACCCCGTGGCAACTTCCTTCCTTCCTTACATAAAGGGCTGCACGGATAAAATACCCAGGATTCTTAGAGGGAAAAACATCAAAGTGACCTTCACTGCAACAAATAAAATAGCTGCCAATTTCTCAAAATCAAAGGAAACAAAAGCACCACTCGAGGAACCAGAGGTCTACCACATCCCTTGTTCGTGTGGGCTGGCTTACATAGGAGAAACGGGGCGCAACATAGCTACCAGATTAACAGAACATAAAGCGGATACAAAGAAACATAACACAAGATCTGCTGTTGCGGAACATTTCTTAGACACCGGTCGCACAATAAAATTTGAAGAGGCAACAATGTTGGCTAAATCCCAAAACTTCTAGCCTAGACTATACAAGGAAGCCATCAAAATCTAGAAGTACGACAATTTCAATAGGCATAATAGAATCGATCTAGCGCCAATATGGAACATGTTCCGGAAGACTAATGAATCGAAACCGTCACGAACCACTAACCCGAACAGCGTAATGTAAAGGCTTGTCAGGATTCTTTACGTTCAGTTTCAGTTTTTTCTGAAGAAGACGGCGACATGACTGTCGAAACGTTAAATATTGTAAATTTTTCAACGTTTGTAAGCTTTCTAAGTTTTATGAATTTCGTAAAAAGTGTAAATATTATTATTATTATTATTATTTATTTATTGTGCTTATAAATACATGTAATTTTTGCACTCGTCATATAATTACAATATAATATAAAAATAGTTATAAAAAATAACAATACACGTAAAAGAATAAAACATATTGTTGCGTCTGTATTTATTAACAACTAATTACTTAAACGATTATAACTACGTTTACTTAATCTAGAAATATGTACACTTTTAAATTAACCGAAGTAATGAAATCTAATAATATTTAATAAAAACACTTACAATATAATTTATGTATAACCGTTGTATAATACTATCACTAACACGAGATAAGATAACGTCCTCGGATAGCCTCACACTTGTTTGTTTACACTATTTATCACGTTCACGATTATTCTCGATTTATTTATGTAGACACACGCGCGTGCTAATCACTTATTTATCTTCACTTGATTAATCTTCTTAATACTGCATGCATTCACATTCCAGCAATAACTGACCTACGATTTCCATGTTCGGCATTTATAGACATCGGCGAATCCTTCTCGAACGTTCCCTACTTTTCACTATATCTTCTAGACAGCTTCTAGAAGGCTCTTGCATTTGCAAGATATTTCTTGAATGTTTCAATATAAATCACATAAAAGAACACATTAAAATTCAATTATAATAACATTGTGCAACATATTAACTGACTAGACTAGTGTAAGGATTGGTGTATTTAAATATTCATCTATTGAGTAAAAACAATGACTTAATATATGTTTCTTTATGTTCTTTTTAAAATAATAAAATGTCGAGTCCCTGAGCTGACTGGGAAGTACGTTATATAATTTGACACTGATATTGTTATTTTTAGATTTAGATAGTCTGTAATAAGAGGTTCTATGGAACGCGGTTCAAAACCTGAAAACATTTATTTGTTAAAAAATCATGGCCGCGAAAGCCTCAAAAATAATATTTTCCTAAAAGTGTTACAAGCTTTAGGTATTTTACGAACCTGCACGGCCAACTCGCAATAGTCGGTGAGAGGGGTAGGTTCCTAGATACATTAAATATATTTAAAATGAGAAAATGAACTTATTTTAACTCAAAAAATCAATCAAATACAGTAGAAGATGTAATCAATCATTATTTAAATAACGAGATAGAAAAATAATTATATATTAACGTTTGTAATTTTTAAACTTGCGAACCTATGAATCAATTCTGAAAAATTATTATTTCTAACCAAATCAGCAGTCAATATTGTGACAAAAGTATCCTTTTCGAATAAAATATTTAATTCATATAACGGAAACGACCCAATCAGATGAATCGTCGTTAAATAAACGTTTAGCATTACAAGAGTCATAGTTGTGTTCTGATTCCTCGCTACAATTTTTGGGGATGATATTTAATTCAAGTGGCATTTCCGAATTATCGAGAGAATGTAAAATTATAAAATCTTCATTTGAACAATCAAAAGAAAATTGTTTTAATTAGGCAGTAAGATTAGAATTAGATGATGCAACAAATCCTATTGAAACGTTTACGAAGTTATTGTCAAATTCGAGACAATGACCAAATAATGTTGAACATGCTAAAGACAGATAAGAGAAATATATAAAAACGGTTTAAAAGAAGCATAGGTAAGTTTTTCCAATTGAATCAAGAAGATTTTGTCGGTTTAAAATAAATAAGTGATTAACGCGTGTGAAGATAAATATATAAAGTGCTGGTGTTATCAAAACATAAATACGTCGCGTACGTGTTGTTAACATAAAGAAGTATCAGTTTTAAATAAAATTAAAAAGTGCGGACTAGTGATAGTAATATATAAATTAGTGTGTTATTCTTAAATATCGTTAGATTATTAGTTACGTGTAGTTATAATCCTGTAAATAATTTAGTTTTCATATTGAACACTAAATTTTAATTTGTCTTTACTTTCGTTTATAAATTTTGGACTGTCACAATGTAATGAGTGCTTTTGGTAGTAGTACATTAAATATAATTTCAGAAATGTACATAAGTAGTGTAAAAAATTCTATAAAAACAGCATAAAAAGTATAAATTTGAATTTAAAAATAAAAATACGTAGTTATTTTTGGTCCGATGTGAATAAAATAAAAAGATTGTACAGTCATGTATCAATGCGCTATTAACAATTTTTTGAATTAAAGCATTCACAAATATCCAATTTATATAAAAATATTAAACTAGTTCATGCTAACGTGTGTAGATGGTGCACAAAGCAGCGACTCTATCACTCGATAAAATATATATATATGTCTACTTTATGGTATACGTGTAAAACAAACGAAAGCAAAGTGTAGATAGCAATTAAATCACCTGACCTTAATACATTTATTATTTTTATAAAAAAAATTTAAATCCTAGTTATTTATTCGGAGTAGGAAGGTTGACGAATGTGACAATTCCTGCAATTGAACAAATGTTGCTTTACGCATATTTTTTAAGGCAATTTTAATAATTGTTGATCAAATCAATAATGAGTTAAAAGTTATATTTTAAATTTTACAGGTGTAGAAAATTTTTTGTATGGTACATCGTGTATATGCAATATGTTGCTTTTGAACAAGTAAGTTAATTTTACAATTGACTACGTATTTATAAAATAAACAATATCTCAATAAATTTTTTTTTTAAATTCCTGTAAAAAATGAAATAATCCGTAACAAATTGTGGCATTAAAAATGTTTGTGCTATGAGTTTAATTAACGTTTTTGTTCCGGGAAAAACATCAAAACTAGTGAACATTCGTTGTGTCTTTTGGAACTCGTCAGCACTAGGAAATCACTCATGTGTGTGTCAACTTCTACTTTCGATAATTGCTATAAAAATTTAATTATTATGTAATTAGAAAGTAGAACGTTTAGTACTATACCTGTCATATGAATTATTTTTTATATTTGTAGTCATATAACTTGTTCTTCAAACAAATTACTTTGATAGTAATTCCAAATTTTGATTAACTAAACTTTAGCATACTATGTTAAAGTTTGATCAAATATTCACAAATTCCATAAACCGTTTGATGATCTAAATTATGTTAAAATAAAAAACTGAATCTTGTAAAAGTTTTCTTTGATTATTATTCAGTTTTTTCTACAGTTGTTTGGATACTTTGACCTACGAGTACACGAAACAGTTAAATTACAAATATCAAATATGGAACAAACTTTAAGTACCAAGACTTTTTATTTTAACAAACAATTTTTGTATTTATTTAAGACTTATTTTGTGGTTATGTTGAATTGTATTGTATTGTAACAACGTTGTAATAATATTATAATTCGTTCAGTATTATAGTATAGTATATTTAACAAGCTAAATACAGTAGCTATTAGGATTAAGTTTACTACACGAACCGTAGGCGAGTGTTATAATTATCAGAGTGTAATAGGTTCTCATATGCAAGTCACATACTATATTTATTTACGACTATTAAGTAAAGCTTCTTGAATTCTTATGTATCTTAACGATTTATTTTAACAAATCAATTTTATAAAACATTACTGAAAACCCAGAAACAGACCTGTGCGACAGCTGCAGAAGACAACTAGTATTGCCTCAGGATTTATTGTTAGTAAGTAACAAATTAATTTCTTATCAATTGCAATCAATAAATAGTTGTAGATAAAATTTTTTATTATCTAATAAACAATAAACAAAATGTAATGTTTACACCTAAAATAATTTTTATAAATTCTTTTGTTCACTTGTTTATTACTTTATTTTATAAATTATGTTTCTTTGTTTTTTATTTTGTTTGTATCCATTTTCTAAGTAGCTCTGTTTTAGATGTCTTGTGTAGTGTACGTGCGATTATACTTTGCATTAATTTCTTTTACAAACAGATTTTGAATCTGAACGATGCATCTGAAAGTAAAAGTAATAAATATAAAATATAGGAATAGCACTTACTTACGAATAATAATATTTAGACTTGCGAAAATTTTGATAATCGGAACTTCTCTCGTGGTATTTGTGGACTAAAAAAATGTTGGGTAAGACTATAAACTCATAACTAGCTGCTTCTAATTCCATGATGTGTTGTATTTTATTCCCAACATAACCGACAAATCGTTCGTCATATTTTGGGACTGAGCTTTCAACAACAACGTAAGGTTCGTACTGTGGCTGCCATTTTACCTACAACAGTAAATCGTTAATTATAGTAAAATACACAACACAAAAAATGCGTACGATATACGGTTCTTTTGCCTCTTTAAGCTTGTTGTAATCCGTAGGTGTATGTCCTTTTAGAAAAAAATCGAAGTGAAACGGGATAACATCATTTTTATTCCACATTTGTTTCAATTCATTCATGTCTGCTGGTAAAACCGTGATTTCTTTCTTAGCCGAAAAAGCAGGTACAATCAACGCTTTTTTCTTCATGTTTTTCATACTCTTAAGATAGCTGTTTATGTTTTCATATAAATCTAGCGCTGGCACAAAATCAGCGTCGTTTAAAAGGACATACGGAGTTTTTACAAACTTGAGAGCGAGGTTGCGTAGTTTATTAATTGGTTGAAACGTTCCTTCTTTAAACATTATGTGATAAGCAATATTTTTGCGAATTTTTAACGTTTCTGAGTCGTTGATAAACTTTAAAGTCAAAAGAAACTCATCTTCAAGTAAATAAACAGCAACGCTAATTGGACCTTTAATTTAGAAATTTTTAAAAAGCAAACTATTAAAACCGGCTAACTTTTACCAGTCCATCTAGAACAAATCATTTCAAAGACTGGAAATTTATCGAAAGACATCTGTGTAACCAACGTGACGTCTATCGGTTTTGAATCATAATTAAAATCTTTTACAAACAATAGAGTCCGATAGTGATAATATGTAGTTGTAGTTTCCGGTACTTCTTTACATATTTCTAAGTCAACTTTTGGAGTCACCGATATCGTGCCATTTCTAGCACAATGAGGGAAGTTTGGTAATGACGTGACGTTGGTTTTCATAATATCATTGTATGTTGTCGTAAAATCGTTCATACTTTGAGTAATTTTGTTACAACGTATGTACTAAAATTGATAGTCTTTAAAATAAATAGTCGAAAAGTAAGCTACCAACTGTAAAATCAACTTTTGAATGACGTATGTTAACATTGATAGACTCTATTTTATCTTTCTTCTGAGAAGACATGTTGTTTATAAAGTCATTATATGTTTTAGATGTGTTTAAGCTATAGATGTTGAGCAGCCATACGTTCGAGTCCCACTTCTCAAACGTTAGAATTTCAATCTGAAATATAGAAAAATGTTATTTTTTACCTTTTTTTTTAAAACTTCCATTTGCTTATCATAGTTGGCTGATGTTTTATAAAATAAACATCAAGGTTCGGTTGCGTAAAGCATTGTGAATTTAGCGATGAACTACGTGATCGTGTCGTTAAGTGTCGTTATTAGTCATCAAGTACAAAATCAGTCTTGCTGGCGACATTGTCAAATCAATAGCTACAATTTGGCTTCAATTTAGTTAACAACGACGTTAGTTAGCAACACAGTTAACTTTGCTTTATGCCACCTAGCATAAGTATTTGACTTTTGTTGTCAGTGCACAAGTTCTAGTTTGATATGGTTGTTTACTCTAACGCAGAATTATCCGACATGCTAAAACTAAACTTTTTGCAGAACACAATGTGTGATCTTTTCAGCGACATTTTTTTAGACTAAAGGCAACCAATATGGTTCTACCATGATGGTGGTCAAGCTCATGGTTTGATTGCCGTTAGAAATCATTTACACCAAATATGGGTAGATTCCAAAATA
This sequence comes from Aquatica leii, assembly GCA_035610365.1. Lineage (NCBI taxonomy): Eukaryota > Metazoa > Arthropoda > Insecta > Coleoptera > Lampyridae > Aquatica > Aquatica leii. The sequence goes on from CM069438.1 coordinate 17,865,494, forward strand.
TTGGAAAACATTAGTTTATGGTACTTTTGTAGTAGCCTTGAACATATTTGTAGCTAGCTTAATCTGTCAAGTTCTAAACTCAAATCTTTTACATAACACCAGCTTCTACATATATAATACTATAATATTTAAATTTATAAATTTTTAAAACGTTTTTTTTCAATTTTAATTAAATTTCAAAACTTTTAAATATATTCTCTATACGACACACACATACAAAATTATATAAGAAAAACTGTTAAAAATGGTGGATACACGCACTTCCGGTTTCTTTATCAGACCCATCTTTTGATAAAACCGAGAGAATATGAAAAGCTAGCTCCATACCAAACTTCAAATAATTAGGACTTTTTGTTCGAGAGTTATCGTGGGTACATTCTAAGATAATTTAAATAAGATGCAGCACTCCGTAAACAAACAAGTCAAAAGAATTTAGAGAAAAATTGTTATTTGTTAACTTTTGTTTCAAGATATGGAATTTTTTTCTAAAAAAAAAAGAATTGTCGTAGGCAGGATTCGAACCTAGGATCATATATGGAATTGACTTTCAATTATAAATCAAATATCTAATAAACTGTTAATGTTAAAAAAAATATTTGAATAAATTGTTGAAAAGCATTAACTCTATAAGAAACTGTAAAATCAATTCAATTAATTTACATACGTACGAAATTATATAAGAAAAACTGTTAAAAACGTCGGATATAACCACTTCCGGTTTTTTTATCAAACCCATCTTTTGATAGAACCGAGAGAATATGAAAAGCCAGGTGCAAACCAAATTTTAAGTTACAAGGACTTTTGGTTCGAAAGTTATCGTGGGTACATCGTTACGCACAGACACACACGCGCGCGCACACACACACACACACAGACACCCAAAATTTTTTTGTCCAAAATACATTTTTCTCTATTTCGACATGAGAATTAACGATTCTTACACTAAAATCCATCTACCTGACAACAACGGAAAGCTATGCTTCCCTCTGGACGAGTAATCGCAGGCTGTAAAGTGTACACAACATTGTAAGAGAAAGAAATAGTATTTGTCAACAAACGGTACGCACTACTTGTCAAACGACAATTATATTTGTTTACTTTTACATATTCCTACTTCAAGTAGTGCGTACCATAACAATAAACAAATGTACTTCCTTTTTTACATGTTTGAGACAAACAAACACATTGCAAAAGTATACAGATTATTCGTCCAGAGGAAAGCGTAGCTTTCCGATGTTGCCAGGTCGATGATAAAATCTGTGTAAATATAAGCAAATTCTTACACGAATTTTAGTAATGTTAGTTTTTTCAAAGTTGGTATCTTTGCATCGTTAGGTTGACGTTATATGAAAAAAGAAATTAAAACTATTGGACCTTAACAATTGTAATTCAAATTTTGATGCCAAAATAAAATAAAAATTTCCTATTAATTCAAAGTTATTCACTTATAAAAGTATAAAGAGATAATTTTGTATGAGTTTTTAGGTTAACACATAAATTTCAATATGTCAAAGTGTAAGTGTAGCCAATTCAATAAATGTGAAAGTTTTCGAATGTTGTTTTAAAATTAAAACTATACGAATAGTTTTAAATATTGTATCAAAATAGAGAAAATAGTATAAAGCACACGTCATAGAATGCGTTTCAATTACTCGACCGCTTCATAAACTCGCCGCTGCGCGGCTCGTGTATGAAACCCAGTCTCGTGATTGAAGCCCGTTCGTTCTGTAACTTGTGTTTTATTATACTATTCTCTATTTCGGAATGAGAATTAGCGGTTCTTACACTAGAATACGTGTAAGAACAACCAAATTCTTACACGAATTTTAGTATATAATAAGTTTAACTTTATTTATTGCTTACGCTTACAAATTGTTTCGTGCTGCCCCTATTTACAATTACCTTACATTCTATTTACATTTTATTTACAATTTACAATTTTTTTTAATACATTTCATTATCCCTTCTCTCCTCTTAACTTTTTCCTCCTTCTCCATACTTCTTCCATCCACTCCGCTCCTTTTTCGTCTAAGATTTCTTCTATTTTCATAACCTCTTCTCTTAATTCACTGCATTTATATTTTATGTGGTTGAAGTCCTCCGTTTCTTTTCCACATAGCCTGCACATCTTTTCTTTTTTTTCCAGTATTTGTTACCTAACTCCTCGTTCCCACATCTGAACTGTGCTATCATTTTTTTTCTTTTTGATGCTTTTATTATCTATATCCTTTAAATATTCGGGCACTCCTTCAATCTTAATATTCTTATAATTCCTATTATATCTGCCCTTTTTTATCCTTGTCTATCTTTCTTGATTTTTTATGTCCTTATCTCTTTTTATTATTTCTTCCTTTACCCCTACTCCCTCTTCTCTTAATCTCTCCACTTCTTCTCTAACGTATCCGTTTTTTTGTAATACTCTTCTCTGCCCTCCTGCCCGTACTTCACTTTTCCTCCATTTATCTCTTTCCAACATTCTTACAGTATTTTGCATTTTGTTCTTTCCCTCAGTTCTTCCTCGTATTTTATGACCCGTTTTCCTGTCTCTACTCTTATTTTTGCTACCTGTACCTCCTCTCTCACAATATACCCCGGTGTATTTCTGTCCAGTCCTAAAACACATCTCCAGTATTTTTCTTGTAGCCCCTTTACCTCCATCCACTCCTTCCAGTCCCATATTTCTGCCCCATAAATCACCACCCCCTTTATTAACTTTTCAAACAATAACTTTTTTTTTTCTATATCCATCTGAAATACCCTTTTCCCCACACTCCACACGTGTCCTATTAACCTGTAACCTTTCCTCACTCTTTCCTTTATGTGTTCTCCCTCCTATATCCTGCTTCATCGTGTAGCACAGGTATGTAAATTCCTTCACTTGCTGCATTTCTTCATTCTTCCATTTCCACTCCTTTTTTTTCTTTTCCCCCCTCCTTTTTAAATACTATTATTTTTGTTTTCTCTGTGTTTACTTCCATTTCTTTTAGGTTCATGTATTTTTCCAGCGTTTTCATCATCTCTTTTACTTCCTTTTACTCCTTAGCCACCAACACTATGTCATCCGCATACGCCAACGATCATATACTGCGAACAGGCTTGGGCTCAGTGGGCATCCTTGTCTCAACCCACTCTTTGTAATGAATTTCTTGCTCTCTTCCCTATTCACTTTGACCTTGCTCCTCGTTTCTTCGTAGATTTCCTCTATCCTTTCTATTAATCTTTCATTGTTTTTTTTCTCTTTATGTATTCCCACAGTTTTTTTCTGTTCAATTTGTTAAAAGCGGCTTTTAGGTTTACGAATAGTGCCACCATTTTCTCTTTTTTTCTAGCTCTCTATTCGCCAAGTGCTTGATTATATATATGTTGTCTATCACTCTTCTTCCTTTTCTGAATCCCGCTTGTCCATCTGATACCAAACTTCTTTCCTCTATTTCCTTCTGTAGTCTTTCTTGTAGCACTATCGCATATATTTTGTATGCAGTAATTAACAATGTTACCCCTCTGTAATTCTTGACCTAATTTTTGTCTCCTTTTTTATAGATCGGGCTTGTGATTTTTCTCTCTCCATCTCTCCGAGAATCCTTCCTCTTTCCATATTTTATTTAGTATTTCCGTCATATTTTTTGCTACATTTCCTTTTCCGTATATATCCTTGTAGTACTGTCGCATATAATTTGTATGCCCTGCTTAATAATGTTACCCCTCTGTAATTCTTGACTTTATTTCTTTCTTCTTTTTTATGGATTGTGCTTATTATTCCTTCTCTCCATCTCTCTGGGAATCCTTCCCCTTTCCATATTTTGTTTAGTATTTTCGTCATCAGTTTTGCTACATTTTCTTCCCCGTATAACCACTCTTCGCCGTGTATCCCATCTTCTCCTGTCGCATTTTCTTTTTTTATCTTCTTTATTGCCTCTATTACTTCGTCTTTATTTATTTTATCCCTATCTCCTTCTTCCCGTCTTACTACTGCGTTTTTTCTTTTTTCTGATTTTGTTCTTCCCCTCTCAGCAGGTTCCTAAAATATACCTTCCATTCTTTGATGTGTATTCCTTTTGTCGTCATGTTTTTTGTACTTTCTTTTTTTAGGTACTTCCATACATCTTCCGTTTTTATTCCTTTAATCTGCTCCTCTTGTTTCTTTTTGTTTTCTTCCTTCTGTCTCTTGCATGTTTTCTTGTATATTTTTACTGCTTCTTTGTATTATTTTTTTCTTTCCTTTCTTTTTTCCACTGTCTTAAAGCTCTCCTTGGATTTTTTTTGCGTCCTTGCATTCTCTATCTGACCATTTCTTCCATCCTGTTTTCTCCCCTTTCCACTTTCTAAATCTGACTCTCTCTGTTGCTTTCTCCATCATCTCTTTCATTTCCTCCACACTCTCTTGTAATCCCTTCCCCACCAATACTGTTTTCCCTATTCTCTCTTTATATCTTTTTATACCCTCTGTTTGGTTAAATTTGATTTCTTTATTATATCTTAATATTTGCATTTTTATTTTGTGTACAGTATGTACTTAGAATTAGTTAGAATATTAGTCATAAAGATTTATGTAACCCGGAGGGTATTTGTCAGTTAACCCAAAGAATGTCCAGGTACCTTCCTTAAAACATATCGTTTTGTAAGCATCATTTGTTAAGCTGGAGTGGTGAATATAGCATTTTTATATACAGTTCGCTACAATAATTTATTTGAACACCAGCCCAAACACCCTGTCTACCTTCTTCTCTCTCTTCTCTTTCTCTTCCTTTCATTGTCAATTCCAGTGGTTGGTGGTCTGACTCTACCCTTTCTCCCACTTTAATTGTCTTCACCTTTTCTCTCTTTCTTTTATGTTTACCAATAAAAGAATTCTAATTCTATAAAATTTCTTGCTTAATTCTTTTTATCCTTTACTTTAGATAACAGTATAAAGGAGTAACTGGCTAAAGGATTTATAATTGAAAAGAAATGTTCGCTGTCAACAAACATCACCAATGAAAGTAATGCATCGACTAAAACAGGCATCCGAACAGCGAAATACCTAAAACTTTGTTTTTATATATGAAACTGAAGATAAAACAGATCTGTGAAACAGGACATGTAAACAAGGACTTAAAAGTTGTACTATGTATAATGAAAAAATCTGTTTCTCGTAGAGTTTTCAACCTCTTAATAACTGCCGATCAGGAGGTTTTGCTGGCGAACATTGCATACCAAAGTGAGCCACCTAGAAATTGCTTTGAATTGCTTTACAGCTTACTATTTTGGTAAATTGGGAGATAATTACAATGAAATCTAATATTAATTTGTATCCTTAGTAAAAATGGGCAAATGAAAATCATTATATGTGGCTGAACTTCAACCTGTATTATCTCGTATTCTTGTCTTTCGCACACTCCTATTTACTGCAGAACCTGTGGCAACTCCTCCCGAGTTATTTATAAGAAAAATTTCAAAAGTAAAAAATTATAAACTGTGAATTACTGAAAGAAGTAATAGTATTTAATTAAGTTTTAAGAAAATATAAAGCACAGTATTAATTTTATAAATAAAAAATTACAATAAATTATGTTGTTTTTATACATTTTGCTATTAAGAACTGTTGCAATTAATGTTGTGCTAATTAAGAGTCTGCAACCATATTGCAAGCAAGGAAATCTTCTCTGCAAAATTCCAAAGAACCTTTCTATGGTATTACTTGTCATAATATGTGCTATGCTTTATGCTACTTCACTAGCATTTGCTGGATGTAAGCAGATGAGGATTACATGGATATCCACTATCACCTAATAGGTAACCGTTGCCATATCTTCCGATGCAAAATTCAACCGGAAGAAGCGATTTATTGAAAACAATACTGTTGTGTACTGATCCTGGCTAATAAACAATAAAATGCATTAATTTTAAGTCAGCATTGCAAATCGCTTGAACATTAATGCTAAAATATCCTTTTCTGTTGTGATATTGTGATCAGTATTTAGTCTATCGGGTGATTGTATATGCACGTGTGCAATCAACAGCTCCCACAACACACAAAAAACCAGAAATGCGAAAGAACCATTGTTTTATTTCCATTAACTTTTTGGTAGTTTTAGACATCTTTATATATTGATGGAAGAGCCTGACCATTTCATTTATGATATGCTGAATAGAGCATTAATATTTGTACTCTTGCATCAAACGATTAGTTTCGATAGCTTGTTGGTTCGATTCTATCTTTAATTGCATGTACCAAGTTTATTATGGTGGCCTTATTTCATCGAAACCTCTTCTTGAAATCAATGTCGTCTAACAATTCAAAAGGATTTTTTTATCTCGTATAAACCTTATGCTGCGAAGCTGTTTTCAAAGCTACTCGAGGAAGAAGACGACAAATGGAACAACATAATTATTTTTGTTTATTAATTATTTTTTTGATAATATTGTATTAAACGAAACTTGAATTAAACGTAGCTATAATTTATTACTTAGTTTTGACTGTAAATCATGAACTTTTTATTATTGAAAAACTTAATTAAATTAAACTTGATTAAAGTTTTGTGCAACGCAAAATATAGTTGATTGACCGTTAATCTCCGATTAACATCGACTTCAATTAAATATTTAACTGACCGTTAATGGCCCGTTAAACTACAATTAAAAGATAATCATACTTTAATCAAAGATTAGACTCCAATTAACGGTCAATTATCTTTTGCGCAACCCGCTATAAGTGTTGCCAATTCAATAAAATATAAAAGTTTCCCAATGTTGTTTTAAAATTAAAATTATACGAAAAATATTAATTATTGTATCAAAATAGAGAAAATAGTATAAAACACACGTCATAGAATACGTTTCAATCACTCTACCGCTTCATAAACTCGCCGCTGCGCGGTTTGTGTATGAAACTCGGTCTCGTGATTGAAGCGCGTTCATTCTGTAACTTGTGTTTTAATATACTATTTTCTGATTCAGGAGACCTTGAAACGTAAAATTATGCAATAAAATTTTTTTGGAAAAAAATTGCGATCGCTATTCTTTCCTTATAAGAAAGTAAAAAACAATAAATATTTCTAAATACAACCAATTTTGTGTAAGAGTAGATTTACATTGCAACAGCAATAAACAAATAATTTTTAATAATAAAAAAATACCTGATTAACTTGTGATTGAAACTGCCATAATGTTTGTATGTCTCCAATGCAAAACAAATCTGAGTCTACCACAAGAAGATTAGATACTTTTTTTGACACCATTAGTGGAAAAACTAATTTCAACAAATCTACTGAAATATCTTCATTCATCGTCCAGTGCAGGTTTGTTGGCAACACATTTAAAGAATAAACATTTGCGGTTACTAAAACATTAGATCTCAAATATAGGTTGATAGATGATCAAACTAATAACCATGAGACACCGCCCAAGTGTCTAATAAGGTTTTCACCCCATTTTCCGATTTGTTATTTGTTAGTATGTGCAAATTCAACGTTACATTACGATAAAAGTATATTGCTTTCAACGTGGCGTAAAGATCTATTATTTTGCAATTGTGCTTTAGACAAACAATACCAATGTGGATGGGACCGCTCTTAAGGCCCGTTTTCAAATTGTTAAAAACTAAGTCATTTTTCAAATTGATTCCTAAAAAAAATACTATTAGGCGATACGAGTATAAAAATTCATTTTCTATTCTTACCATACAGAAAAATATAGAAGCCACTAAGGATACAAATACTTATAAATATGCACCAATTCTTCTTTCTTAACATTTCTAATTTGCGATCATCAAAATCTTTATGTCTAAACCCGAAAAACTTCTGTTTAATCTATATACACAGTATACGTACGTTATCTATTGTGTAATCTTAGCTTAGTAGATATTTTTGGTTGGTTTTATTTATTTTTTTATAAAAATTTTCTGTCTAAACAGTCATTATATGGTCGAACAACTTTAATAAAGTTGAAAAAAGCATGTAACGAAACGAAAAACAGCACATGTTAATGCCAGAAAAGATTGAAAACATATGTAAAGGCCCAGGAAAAAATTCATAAAATAAAAGTAAATAGTGTAACGAATTTTTATTATTAAAACTAATTTATTTAAACTACTTAAATTATGTACACGTTTAAACTAACCGAACTAATTAATCTAAGGTTATTTAATAAAAACACTTACGGTAATTTATATAAAACAATAATATGCTATCACTAATAGGTTCACAGTTGTTTACTTTAAAAGTCACGTTCACTTTCCTGGATGTACACTTTCATTTATTTAAAACTTTGCACGTGCTAATCACTTATTTATCTCCACCGTAACAACACTTGAACTTCATTCAGTAACTGCAGATACAAAAGCTGAACTTCCGCATGCTCGAACACTTATAAATTCGTGTTATCTCGGTCTAGAACATTCGCTATATAAAATTTGGCTTTATCGAATCGTAGATTCGACGTTATTCGCGAATATTTCAACAGTAATCTGCGTTTGTCCCACTTTTTAATTGGAGCTTTAGCAGTGACCAGAAACTATACTAACATTAGAACGTCCGTACTTTCATGGCGTAAAAGCAACCGAAAACTTTAACAAGATTTTCTTCTTAAATCATTAATATGGAGTTTAGAATCTGGCTTGGTTCACAAGTTAATTATATACCTAACTTTGTAATAGTTTTTTTGTTAAATTATCGTTTAAATCTCTATGTTTTCGATTTCTTTTACGTTCTGATACAACTAGAAAGCCGTTCTAATCTTAAGTATGAACATTTTACATGTTTTTTTCTTTCTCAAGCACTTTTAAGACTAATTGAAAAATTATTACTGTAAATGTAGGTCTTAATGACCTGTTGCAGTGTCGCGTTAAGACGTTTCGAGGCCCCTTCAGTATGAGACTTACTAAGTACCTATATACAAATGGTATGATAAATTTACGACAAATATAATATGGCTGCAGTCATGCTAATTAAATTTTTAATGCCATTTAAACAAAATTTATTTAATTTAATTTAAAAATCTAGGACAGTATTTTTTCAACTAGTTCATTAACTAAATCAACGTTATCAAGACTTTTGTTACGTGCACAAATTTAAATAATGCATTACCCTGTATATCAGTTTAATTAAAAATTACTTTTATATTTCTTGACGCCATCTATCGGATTCGTTGGTCACTTTGTATTGGGCAGACGACATCCGGTGAGATTTCCGGCATTTTGACTATAACATCGTACCTGTTATTTTCTATGTCTGCGTGAGTGAAAAATTTGTTTTCTAAAATCATCCACGTGTTGGGACACGATGGAAAATAGAAGTTTTCTTAATTAACTCAGTTTATTATTTTGTTCTTTCTTTGATTAAAGGTAATTTTTATGTCTTTTTGGTTAGCGCCATGTGCTACCTCCTAACTATGGGTATTCTTCTCGTCGTCTAAAATCTTCAAGGGAAAATTATAATCGGAAGCTGTAGAACTAAGAACGCTGCGATACCAGTTTCGATTCGGAGGCAATTAATTACGTTATTGAATGTCACCTGTTCGGAAGATCCTAATACGATACGATTGAATTCTATTCGGAGGCCATAACTTAACCTTGATGACTATCACCTTGTTCGGAAGATCATAATTACTGGATACGATTGAATTCTATTCGGAGGCAATAACTTAACACTACCATAGACAGAAAATTAACGTAACAGCATACGATAAGTGTCGGTTCGATTACTGTCCCTCAAATGTGTCTTTTATTTGTAGTTTGTGAGTCGCCAGGTAGACACGATTATTTTTCAGGAAGTTTAATTGCAGGAAGCCAGTAGGAAAAACGTTTTTCTGAAGGTACCCTGGAATTTGGTAAGTCAATTTGTACTTATTTATGCGTTGTCGCTACGGTGTAAACTCACGACTTATTATATTTGCTAATCGTACGTTCGAATTGATTGGTTACTTGTGATTGTTACTCAATTAGCTTAAGTAAATGACTTATCGCTTGCTGCTTATATCCACAGTAAATTATTATTATTAATGTTACTTATTGATAAAGTTTTATATATGTTTTGGTGGCTACACTTTTGTTTGACGTGTAGTGTAAGTTGCCGATTCTGCTGTTATTCTATTTTGTATATCCTCGCTAGTACCTACTTAGATTTGGCTATTTAACTTTTACTATAAATTTATCGTGATGGAGTAATTAAAGTACAATTGTTATTAACGATTTAGTTTTTCTCTTTCTTTCGCTTCTTTCAGCATTACGAACCTAACATCTTGTTACAAGTGATACCATTCTGTTGTGAGCGGACAGAAGTTACTTTGGGATAAGCTCTGGCGCCCTTAAATATATTTAATGTATCTAGGAACCTACCCCTCTCACCGACTATTGCGAGTTGGCCGTGCAGGTTCGTAAAATACCTAAAGCTTGTAACACTTTTAGGAAAATATTATTTTTGAGGCTTTCGCGGCCATGATTTTTTAACAAATAAATGTTTTCAGGTTTTGAACCGCGTTCCATAGAACCTCTTATTACAGACTATCTAAATCTAAAAATAACAATATAAGTGTCAAATTATATAACGTACTTCCCAGTCAGCTCAGGGACTCGACATTTTATTATTTTAAAAAGAACATAAAGAAACATATATTAAGTCATTGTTTTTACTCAATAGATGAATATTTAAATACACCAATCCTTACACTAGTCTAGTCAGTTAATATGTTGCACAATGTTATTATAATTGAATTTTAATGTGTTCTTTTATGTGATTTATATTGAAACATTCAAGAAATATCTTGCAAATGCAAGAGCCTTCTAGAAGCTGTCTAGAAGATATAGTGAAAAGTAGGGAACGTTCGAGAAGGATTCGCCGATGTCTATAAATGCCGAACATGGAAATCGTAGGTCAGTTATTGCTGGAATGTGAATGTATGCAGTATTAAGAAGATTAATCAAGTAAAGATAAATAAGTGATTAGCACGCGCGTGTGTCTACATAAATAAATCGAGAATAATCGTGAACGTGATAAATAGTGTAAACAAACAAGTGTGAGGCTATCCGAGGACGTTATCTTATCTCGTGTTAGTGATAGTATTATACAACGGTTATACATAAATTATAGTGTAAGTGTTTTTATTAAATATTATTAGATTTCATTAGTTCGGTTAATTTAAAAGTGTACATATTTCTAGATTAAGTAAACGTAGTTATAATCGTTTAAATAATTAGTTGTTAATAAATAAAGACGCAACAGTGGTGTCACGGTGTGAAGTCCGCGATTTTTATTAGCGTAAATACCATTAAGTAATTTAATATCGCTCCCGTGATAAGAACATTGAATTAACTGTTCGCGATACGCGCGTTTATTTATAAAGTATAAAATAGTGTTTATTAAACTTTTTCTTTTAACAAGTGCGTGATCGCGATATTAATTAAAGTCGTTTCCGTGGTTTAATATTAACAAGTGGATCGTTATTAAAATTTTGTGTTATACAAAAACTGCATTTAAAAAAAAAGTAGTGTATTTAAACTTTATATTCGTGTTATATTTAAATTTATGCCGGTGACGCGTTTGCAAAAAGTGAAAATGGATTCAAAAATATTTGAAATTCTCGAATCGATGAATAAAAATATCCAAGAAAAACTGAGTGAAAATTCGCAGAAAATAGAAGAAAAGTTTCACGAAAACTCGCAGAAAATGGAAGAAAACTCTAGAAACATTGAAGAAAAGTTTTACGAAACTTCTCAGAAAATTGAAGAAAAATTATTTGAAAATACCCAGAAGATAGAAGAAAAATTGATGGAAAATTCTAGACGGTTAAAAGAAGAAATACAAACAAGCATAGAAAACCAAATTAAAATTGTGCAAGAGGAAACCCAAACAGATATGTTAAATTTAAAAGAAGAAATTTGCGAATCTATGAATGACAAAATAGAAGCAGTAAGGGATAGAATGAAACTGCTCGAAGAAAGAATGAACCAAATGATTTGCCATGGCGAAGGAAGCGTTACGAGCGAAGATTTAATAATGGACCGCCGAGAAGAAAACACTCACAAGTTCAAAGTTGTACCACCAAATTTTGATGGTAAAGTTCCATGGTCAACCTACTACAAGCAGTTTGAAGCCGCGACTACTGCTAATGGTTGGAGCAACAAGCAGAAAGCAACGTCTTTAATAGTGTCCTTACGTGGAGAAGCGCTTGGAATTTTACAAACTGTTCCGGACCACCTGCAAGAAAATTACGAACTCTTAATATCACGATTAGAAATGAGATATGGGGATGCTCATCTTCAACAAGTATACCAGGCTCAAATTAAAAGTCGGGTTCAGAAAGCTGCCGAAAGTCTTCAAGAGTTTGAGGCTGACATCGCCAGATTAACACGGCTTGCGTATCCTACAGCACCAGATACCTTCTTGGAGCAATTGGCTATTCAAACCTTTGTAGACGGCCTTCGAGACAGCAAAACGCAGCAGACTCTCCGGTTAGCTCGACCGAAGACATTGGATGACGCTTTGGTGCATGCTTTGGAGTTTGAAGCAGCAAAACAAGCATCGCAACGAGATGGTCATAGACTCTGCTGTGCTACAGAAGTACCCGCGCAGACACTGGAAAGCATCGAGGAGATAGCGCGACGAATACTTCGGGAAAGAGGAGTGACAGCTTTGAACTGCGATGAAATAGGCCATGTACGACGGCATCGTACCAAACCTAAGAAGAGGACTAGAAGAGCCCTCGAAAATTTGGAACGAGGCGAGCGAAAGAAACAAAAAGTAATCTCATCTAGTCAAACTCCGGAGGTTACAATCCAAATGGCATCGCCTAGAGAGCAATTGCATAGCATTTATCTCGATGGCGAGATCAATGGGAGAAGCGTCCAGTTACTGGTTGACACGGGAGCGACGAAGACCATCATTCGTCCTGACATCTTATTGGAAAACGAGAAGACATCACCAGTAACAGTACGACTTCGAACAGCAACGGGCGACGAAATACCTACTCACGGACAAGTCAAAGTAACCATTGGTTTGGGAAATGGAGTACTCGACCATCAAGTACTGGTATCCGACATCACGGAAGAAGTTATCCTGGGAATGGACGTGATAAAGAAGTATGGGTTCCATTTGGATATGAAGAACGATGTCCTGAAGATCAACAATGAAGAAGTTCCTTTTCATACGTCAGAGAAGGCAGCCGTGCGAGTTTTATTGAGCGAAGACGTGACTCTGCCTGCAAGGACTGAAAGTGTGGTGATGGCACGCCTGGATGGAAGTCTCCGGGAAGGCTACATACGCGCGATTGAACCAATGGAGGGCGGCTTGGTTGAAAAGGGACTACTCGTTGGCAGAACTTTAGTACGAGTAAAGAAGACGATGCCAGTAAGGATCTTAAACATCAACTCAGATCCTGTAACGCTGAAAAAGAAGACCGTGGTAGGCCAATGCATGCCAGTATCACAAATTGTGAGATGCGTGAAGTCGAACGAAGATACGTCGCCGAAGAAGTGTCCACAACATCTATTGGACATTCTTACCACCAAATGCGAAAACCTCAGCCAAGACCAGCTGGCTAAAGTTAAAGTGTTGATCCAAGAGTACCAAGATGTGTTCGCACTAGAGAGTGGCTCCAAAGGAAGAACTAACGTGGTGAAACATAAAATTAATACCGGAGACGCTCGGCCGATACGACAACATCCACGCAGACTTCCTTTGGCGAAAAGAGAAGAAACCGAACAAATAATTACGGATATGGAGAGAGAAGGCGTGATTGAACCTTCAAGTAGTCCATGGGCATCCCCAGTGGTACTCGTGAAGAAGAAGGATGGATCAACGAGGTTTTGCGTAGACTACAGGCAGCTAAACGACGTGACCAAAAAGGACAGCTACCCTTTACCCAGAATTGACGATACGCTAGACACCCTGTCAGGATCCCAGTGGTTTTCTACGTTAGATTTAAAGAGTGGATACTGGCAGGTAGAATTAGAACCCAAGGATCGTGAAAAAAACAGCTTTTACGATCGGAAGTGGTTTGTGGCAGTTCACTGTAATGCCCTTCGGCCTGTGTAACGCTCCTGCAACGTTCGAGCGTTTGATGGAGACCATCTTGCGCGGATTGTCTTGGAAGACGTGCTTGGTTTACATGGACGACGTGATCGTGGTTGGAAGGTCGTTTGAAAAGCACTTGAACAACTTAAAGGAAGTGTTCCAGAGATTACGTGGGGCTAACCTCAAACTGAGCCCAAAGAAGTGCCACGTATTTAAGAAGGAAGTCCAATACCTTGGCCACGTCGTATCTAGAGATGGAGTAAGGGCTGACACAGACAAAATCCGAGCAGTGCAAGCATGGCCAAGACCGATCGACAAACATCAGGTCCGAAGTTTCCTTGGATTGTGCACTTATTTAGAAGATTTGTCCCCGGATTTGCCACAATTGCCAAACCATTGACAAAACTAACCGAAGAAAAAGCAGAATTTAGATGGAATGAAGACTGCGAAAATTCTTTTAATCAACTAAAACAGGCCCTAATCACTTCGCCGATTTTGAGTTATCCACGAGAAGATGGAAAGTTTGTTTTGGATACCGACGCAAGCAATCTGGCCATAGGCGCGGTCCTTTCGCAGGTTCAAGATGGACAAGAAAAGGTTATCGCGTACTTTAGCAAGGTTTTGTCTAGGCCAGAAAGGAATTATTGCGTGACTAGGAGGGAGCTGTTAGCAGTCGTTAAGTCCATCGAACATTTCTACAAGTATTTGTATGGACGAAAATTCTTACTGAGAACAGACCACGCCGCTTTAATATGGCTACTGCAGTTCCGTAACCCAGAAGGACAAGTAGCAAGATGGATCGAGAGACTGCAAGAGTATGACTACGACACAGAACACCGTGCCGGAAGCAGTCATCGGAACGCTGATGCCTTGTCCAGAAGACCATGTCCGGCGGACTGCAGCCATTGTTCGCGACTGGAAGAAAAAGTCGAATGCCTCCGGAGAACTGCTATGGTTGATGATGAGTGGGAACCTGAGCAGTTACGTCGCGAACAAGAAGACGATCCTGAAATAAGACTACTCTTGGACTGAAAAGAAAGCGGCCGACGACCAACCTGGGAAGAAGTGAGTGCTTTGGGCAAAAATATCAAAGCGTACTGGGCGCAGTGGGACTCCTTGATAGTAGAAGACGGTCCTCTTAAGCAATCCCTAGAAAGTGCCGAGGGCACGGGAAACAGACTACAGCTGGTAGTGCCGAAGAGCAGGGCGACCGAAGTGTTGAAGCATCTCCACGATGGGACATCAGGAGGACACTTTGGCATTAAGAAGACGTTGGGTAAAGTGCGAGAACGATTCTACTGGATGAACTGCAAAGAGGACGTCATGAAATGGTGCCGTAAATGCATAGTCTGCGCTTCAGGAAATGGTCCAGCGAGAAAGCGCAAAGCACCCATGAAACAATACAACGTAGGAAGCCCTTTGGAAAGAGTAGCGATTGACATCGCAGGGCCGTTCCCAGAATCCGATTCGGGAAATAAATACATCCTGGTGGCGATGGATTATTTCACGAAATGGACGGAGGCTTACGCCATACCCAATCAGGAAGCAGCTACAGTCGCAGACGTATTAGTAAAGGAGTTTTTCTGCCGGTTTGGAGTTCCGTTGGAATTACACTCCGATCAAGGCCGCAATTTTGAGTCTGGGCTGTTTCAAGAAGTTTGCCGACTGTTATGAATTAAAAAGACTAGGACAACGCCTCTCCATCCTCAGTCTGATGGCATGGTTGAACGGATGAATCGAACAATGGGCAAGTACTTAGCCTTAGGTAGTGTCCGAACTCCAAAGGGACTGGGATCAGTACTTGCACCTTTTCTTAATGGCATACCGATCATCCGTTCACGAAAGCACAGGCCAAACACCATCCTGTGTCATGCTCGGTCGTGAGATAAGATTACCATGCGATCTTCAATTTGGGCGAAGACCGGAAGAAGAAGTTGCTGGAGAAAATTACGTCAGCAAGCTGGCCAAGAGGTTAGACGAAGTACATGAAGAGGTCCGTAAAAACACACAAATTGCCAGCGACAGGATGAAAACAAGATATGACGTCAAGGCGCAAAGTGGTGGGTTTCAACCTGGCGATATGGTCTGGTTGTATAACCCTCAAAGGAGACGTGGTTTGTCGCCGAAGCTGCAAAAGCAATGTGAGGGCCCCTATGAAGTCGTGCAGCGGATTAACGACGTTATATACCGCATGCGAAAACCGCCCAGAGGCAAGCCAAAAGTGGTCCACGTCGATCGTCTAGCCCCGTTTGCTGGCGATAACCACAATCCGCAAGTTCAGGTCCGAACCAGAGTAATAAGCAGCAGAACCAGGAATCCAATCGAAGAAATGGAGTTCGAAAAGTTTATGAACTTATACGGAGGTTCTGGAAAAGCTAGGTTTGGAGTTACCACCGAGGACCTGTTCCAGACACAAAAAGATTACGCCATCGCACATTGCGTGAGCGAGGACCTTGACATGTCCAAAGGGGTTGCAGTCGTGTTTAAAAAGAAGTTTGGGCAGCTAGATGAATTACGAAGACAGCAACCGGTAGTCGGAAAGGTTTTAGGACTACGTGGTGACGGACGCTTCGTTTTCTATCTGGTCACCAAGAAATACTCACGTGTCAAGCCGTTATACAAAGATCTGTGGCGAACATTATGGAGTCTCAAGAGACAAATGGAGTTCCATCATGTTAAGAAATTGGCAGTACCCAAGCTTGGTTGTGGCTTAGATCAACTGAATTGGAGGACAGTTCGAAACATGTTGGAAGTCGTCTTCCGAAGAACAGGCATTCAAGTGTTGGTCTGTAGTTACCAACCGAGGAGAGTATTGGGTCAGGAAAAGTCCATTGACTGTTACTTTTATGGTCAAGGAAGTTGCCGAAATGGAGGAAGCTGTCGCTATCGCCACGATCCTTTTTACCGGTGTCGCATCCACTCTCCTGTTCTGGGACAGAACAGTCCTAAAAAGGGGACAGTGAAACGTTCAAGAAATTACTTGCAAATGCAAGAGCCTTCTAGAAGGCTGTTATCTATTTTCTAGAAGTTATAGCGAAAAGTGAGAAACGATCGAGAAGGATTTCCGTATGTCTATATATAGCTACGAGACAGATCGTAGGTCAGTTATTGCTGGAATGTGAATGCATGCACTATTAAAAAGATTATTCAAGTGAAGATAAATAAGTGATTAGCACGTGCGAAGTTTTAAATAAATAACAGTGTACACCGAATCGAGTGAACGTGACTTACAGTGTGAAATCCGAGGACGTTATCTTATCTCGTGTTAGTGATAGTGTTATACAACGGTTATACATAAATTCGTGTAAGTGTTTTCATTAAATATTATTAGATTTAATTAAGTTCGGTTAATTTAAAAGTGTACATATTTCTAGATTAAGTAAACGTATTTTTAGTCGTTTTAAATAAATTAGTTTTTAATAAATAGATACGTAACAATATATATTTTTTAAAACTCTGTTTAGGCATAACCTTTAGCATAATCGCTTTACATAAATACGTTTTCGTTTTAAATATAATTCTAATTATTTACTATTGCTTTATGCGCAAGTGATAACGCTGAATATGTTTTTAATCTTTTCTGGCATTAACATGTGATGCTTTTCGTTTCGTCACATGTTTTTTTCAACTTTATTAAAGTTGTTCGACCATACAATGGTTTAAACTGTTCAGACAGAAAATTTTAATAAAAAAATAAATAAAACCAACTAAAATTATATGCTAAGCTAAGATTACGCAATAGATAACGTACGTATACTGTGTATATAGATTAAATAGAAGTTTTTCGGGTTAACAAAAAAGTAGATGATCGCAAATTAGAAATGTTAAGAAAGAATCATTATTGGTGCATATTTATAAGTTTTTGTGTGCTTAGTGGTTTCTATATTTTTCTGTATGGTAAGAATAAAAAATAAATTTTTATACTCGTATCGCCTAATAGTATTTCTTTTTAGAAATCGATTTGAAAAAGGTCTTAGTTTTTAACAATTTTAAAACGGGCCTTAAGAGCGGTCCCATCCACATTGGTATTGTTTGTCTAAAGCACAATTGCAAAATAATAGATCTTTACGCCACGTTGAAAGCAATATACTTTTATCGTAATGTAACGTTGAATTTGCACATACTAACAGATAACAAATCGGAAAATGGGGTGAAAACCTTATTAGACACTTGGGCGGTGTCTCATGGTATTTAGTTTGATCATCTATCAACTATTATTTGAAATCTAATTTTTTAGTAACCGCAAATGTTTATTCTTTAAATATGTTGCCAACAAACCTGCACTGGACGATGAATGAAGATATTTCAGTAGATTTGTTGAAATTAGTTTTTCCACTAATGGTGTCAAAAAAAGTATCTAATCTTCTTGTGGTCGACTCAGATTTGTTCTGCATTGGAGACATACAAACATTATGGCAGTTTCAATCACAAGTTAATCAGGTATTTTTTTATTATTAAACATTATTTGATTATTGCTGTTGCAATGTAACTCTACTCTTACACAAAATTGGTTGTATTTCGAAATATTTATTGTTTTTTACTTTCTTATAAGGAAAGTATAGCAATCGCAAATTTTTTCCAAAAAATTTTTATTGCATAATTTTACGTTTCAAGGTCTCTTGAATCAGAACAGTATATTAAAACACAAGTTACAGAATGAACACGCTTTAATCATGAGACCGGCCTGCATACGCCAGCCGCACAGCGGCCTGTTTATGAAGCGGTTGAGTGATTGAAACGTATTCTATGACGTGTGCTTTATACTATTTTCTCTATTTTGATACAATATTTAATATTTTTCGTATAATTTTAATTTTAAAACAACATTAGAAAACTTTTGTGTTTTATTTAGTTGGCAACACTTACACTTTGACATATTGAAATTTATGTGTTAACCTAAAAACTCATACAAAATTATCTCTTTATACTTTTATAAGTGAATAACTTTGAATTAATAGGACATTTTTATTTTATCTTGGCATCAAAATTTGAATTACATTTATTACGGTCCGACAGTTTTGATTTCTTTTTCATGTAACGTCAACTTAACGATGCAAAGATACCAACTTTGAAAAAACTAACATTACTAAAATTCGTGTAAGAATTTGCTTATTCTTACACGGATTTTAGTGTAAGAATCGCTAATTCTCATGTCGAAATAGAGAAAAATGTATTTTTGACAAAAAAAATTTGGGTGTCTGTGCATAACGATGGACCCACGATAACTCTCGAACCAAAAGTCCTTGTAACTTAAAATTTGGTATGCAGCTGGCTTTTCATATTTTCTCGGTTCTATCAAAAGATGGGTTTGATAAAAAAAACCGGAAATGGTTATATCCGTCGTTTTTAACAGTTTTTCTTATATAATTTCGTACGTATGTAAATTAATCGAATTATTTTTACAGTTTATTATAGAGTTAATTCTTTTCAACAATTTATTCAAATAAATTTTTTTGTAACATTAACAGTTTGTTAGATATTTTATTTATAATTGAAAGTGAATTCCATATATGATCCTAGGTTCGAATCCTGCCTACGACAATTCTTTTTTTTTTTTAGAAAAAAATTCCATATCTTGAAACAAAAGTTAACAAATACCAATTTTTCTCTAAATTCTTTTGACTTGTTTTGTTTACGGAGTGCTGCATCTTATTTAAATTATCTAGAATGTACCCACGATAACTCTCGAACAAAAAGTCCTAATTATTTGAAGTCTGGTATGGAGCTGGCTTTTCATATTCTCTCGGTTCTATCAAAAGATGGGTTTGATAAAGAAACCGGAAGTGCGTGTATCCACCATTTTTAACAGTTTTTCGTATATAATTTTGTATGTGTGTGTCTTATAGAGAATATATTTAAAAGTTTTGAAATTTAATTAAAATTGAAAAAAAAACGTTTTAAAAATGTATAAATTTAAATATTATAGTATTATACATGTAGAAGCTGGTGTTATGTAAAGCATTTAAGTTTAGAACTTGACAGATTAAGCTAGCTACAAATATGTTCAAGGCTACTACAAAAGTACCATAAAGTAATGTTTTCCAATGTTTTGGAATCTACCCATATTTGGTGTAAATGATTTCTAACGGCAATCAAAGAATGAGCTGGACCACCATCATGGTAGAACCAAATTGGTTGCCTTTAGTCTAAAAAAATGTCGTTCAAAAGATCACACATGGTGTTCTGCAAAAAGTTTAGTTTTAGCATGTCGGATAATTCTGCGTTATAGTAAACAACGATATCAAACTAGAACTTGTGCACTGACAACAAAAGTCAAATACTTATGCTAGGTGGCATAAAGCAAAGTTAACTGTGTTGTTAACTAATGTCGTTGTTAACTAAATTGAAGCCAAATTGTAGCTATTGATTTGACAATGTCGCCAGCAACACTGATTTTGTACTTGATGACCAATAACGACACTTAACGACACGATCACGTAGTTCATCGCCAAATTCACAATGCTTTACGCAACCGAACCTTGATGTTTATTTTATAAAACATCAGCCAACTATGATAAGCAAATGCAAGTTTTAAAAAAAAGGTAAAAAATAACATTTTTCTATATTTCAGATTGAAATTCTAACGTTTGAGAAGTGGAACTCGGACGTATTGCTGCTCAACATCTATAGCTTAAACACATCTAAAACATATAATGACTTTATAAACAACATGTCTTCTCAGAAGAAAGATAAAATAGAGTCTATTAATGTTAACATACGTCATTCAAAAGTTGATTTTACAGTTGGTAGCTTACTTTTCGACTATTTATTGTAAAGACTGTATCAATTTTAGTACATACGTTGTAACACAATTACTGAAAGTATGAACGATTTTACGACAACATACAATGATATTATGAAAACCAATGTCACGTCATTACCAAACTTCCCTCACTGTGCTAGAAATGGCACGATATCGGTGACTCCAAAAGTTGACTTAGAAATATGTAAAGAAGTACCGGAAACTACAACAACATATTATCACTATCGGACTCTATTGTTTGTAAAAGATTTTAATTATGATTCGAAACCGATAGACGTCACGTTGGTTACACAGATGTCTTTTGATAAATTTCCAGTCTTTGAAATGATTTGTTCTAGATGGACTGGTAAAACTTAGCCGGTTTTAATAGTTTGCTTTTTAAAAATTTCTAAATTAAAGGTCCAATTAGCGTTGCTGTTTATTTACTTGAAGATGAGTTTCTTTTGACTTTAAAGTTTATCAACGACTCAGAAACGTTAAAAATTCGCAAAAATATTGCTTATCACATAATGTTTAAAGAAGGAATGTTTCAACCAATTAATAAACTACGCAACCTCGCTCTCAAATTTGTAAATACTCGGTATGTCCTTTTAAACGACGCTGATTTTGTGCCAGCGCTAGATTTATATGAAAACATAAACCGCTATCTTAAGAGTATGAAAAACATGAAGAAAAAAGCGTTGATTGTACCTGCTTTTTCGGCTAAGAAAGAAATCACGGTTTTACCAGCAGACATGAATGAATTGAAACAAATGTGGAATAAAAATGATGTTATCCCGTTTCACTTCGATTTTTTTCTAAAAGGACATACACCTACGGATTACAAGAAGCTTAAAGAGGCAAAAGAACCGTATACCGTACGCATTTTTTGTGTTGTGTATTTTACTATAATTAACGATTTACTGTTGTAGGTAAAATGGCAGCCACAGTACGAACCTTACGTTGTAGTTGAAAGCTCAGTCCCAAAATATGACGAACGATTTGTCGGTTATGTTGGGAATAAAATACAACACATCATGGAATTAGAAGCAGCTCGTTATGAGTTTATAGTCTTACCCAACACTTTTTTAGTCCACAAATACCACGAGAGAAGTTCCGATTATCTAAATTATCGCAAGTCTGAATATTATCGTCCGTGAGTAAGTGCTATTCCTATATTTTATATTTATCACTTTTACTTTCAGATGCATCCTTCAGATTCAAAGTCTGTTTGTGAAAGAAATTAATGCAAAGTATAATCGCACGTACACTGCACAAGACATCTAAAACAGAACTACTTAGAAAATGGATACAAACAAAATAAAAAAAAAGGAAACATAATTTATAAAATAAAGTAATAAACAAGTGAACAAAAGAATTTATAAAAATTATTTTAGGTGTAAACATTACATTTTGTTTATTGTTTATTGAATAATAAAAAATTTTATCTACGACTATTTATTGATTGCAATTGATAAGAAATTAATTTGTTACTTTTAACAACTAACAATACATCCTGAGGCAACACTAGTTGCCTTATGTTATGTTTTATAAAATTGTGCTATAATTGATTTGTTTAAATAAATCGTTAAGATACATAAGAATTCGAGAAGCTTAACTTAATAGTCGTAAATAAATATCGTATGTGACTTGCATATGAGAAGCTATTACACTCTGATAATAATTATAACTCTCGTGTAGTAAACTTAATCCTTGGGTAATAATAGCTACTCTATTTAGCTTGTTAAATATACTATACTATAATACCTACTGAACGAATTATAATATTATTACAACATTGTTACAATACAATACAATACAACATAACCACAAAATAAGTCTTAAATAAATACAAAAATTGTTTGTTAAAATAAAAAGTCTTGGTACTTAAAGTTTGTTCCATATTTGATATTTGTAATTTAACTGTTTCGTGTACTCGTAGGTCAAAGTATCCAAACAACTGTAGAAAAAACTGAATAATAATCAAAGAAAACTTTTACAAGATTCAGTTTTTTATTTTAACATAATTTAGATCATCAAACGGTTTATGGAATTTGTGAATCAAAAACGTGTTTGACAATACTATGAATTCGTATTGTTGAGCAACCAAAGTTGGTTTGTGAGCAATTTTGTTTTGACCGTAGGCGACATCGTATTCGAGGACGTTTCTTTGAACGATGGCGTACGGGTCGTATTTTGATTCCCATTTGACCTAAAAAAATACCATTTGCTTTAAAATCATTGATTAGCGTGGTCAGATGTTTTTTTAAACTGCATGCGTTTGTTTTGAAGTATGTATGTGTACCAAACACTGATAAAATTTCCCACATAAACCAAGGTATCGTTTAAAAGAAAGCTATCTAAAGTATAGTAGAAATAATAATGTTAGCAATTTTACACACAACTTTTTAAAACAAAGACGTTTATTACCAAAAATTATATTTGATCAAACTTTAACATAGTATGCTAAAGTTTAGTTAATCAAAATTTGGAATTACTATCAAAGTAATTTGTTTGAAAAGCAAGTTATATGACTACAAATACAAAAAATAATTCATATGACAGGTATAGTACTAAACTTTCTACTTTCTAATTACATAATAATTAAATTTTTATAACAATTATAGAAAGTAGAAGTTGACATACACATGAGTGATTTCCTAGTGCTGACGAGTTCCAAAAGACACAACGAATGTTCACTAGTTTTGATGTTTTTCCCGGAACAAAAACGTTAATTAAACTCATAGCACAAACATTTTTAATGCCACAATTTGTTACGGATTATTTCATTTTTTACAGGAATTTTAGAAATTACAATTTTTTAATATATTCATAATTGGCAAAAAATTTATTGTTTATTAGAATTTGTATAAGCTTAATCAAATTTTAATGATTTTCAAAAAATTTATGAAGGGTAGAGTTTTCCGAAATTTTGATTTTGGTTTGTGAAAATGAGAAAAAAATAATTTAAAACTAAAAAACAAATAATTAAATGCATATTTAAGCATAAATCTTTCATAAGTTAATGTTACTTGTATATGTATAAGTTTTTTTATATTACTAAATAAAAATTAGTTTTATAAATACGTAGTCAATTGTAAAATTAACTTACTTGTTCAAAAGCAACATATTGCATATACATGATGTATCATACAAAAAATTAGGGCGTGTACTAGTGTACACATGTAAGAAGTGAAACTTCTTTATGGCCTTATTTTTCGCAAAATGATCTACATGCAACTTTTCAGAAATTGGTTAAATAAAGTTAAATTAGATAAATTTTAAACAAAAGGATTTTATTATCATAGACATGAATACAAATAATACAATTATTTCACTTTTTGCTACTAAGATTATTACAGCATTTCATTAATTGAAATAGAATTATTACTATCATTGTCATCGTTCAAACAGAAACTGCGGTTAACCTTAAATATATTAAATTTAAAATGTCATCGTTCAATCAGAAACTGAGGTTAACCTTAAATATATTAAATTTAAAATGTCATCGTTCAATCAGAAACTGAGGTTAACCTTAAATATTTTAAATTTAAATTAATAACATATTTCAGAATTTATACTCTATGTCAATTAATTCCACCCAAGTATTAGAAAAATAGATATAATTACTTACTTTTGTTAAAAATCCACTGGAATTAGAATTAAAATAAAGCCTTTGATTTTGTTGATCACTTTAGTATTGATATATTATTTATCACGTCGCTATTGCGTTTCCGTAACCGAAAAAAAAGATGGCGGAAAAAATGTGACGGTAAATTTTTTTCCAGCGCCGATAAAGAAGTTTCACTTCAAAAATTTTCTACACCTGTAAAATTTAAAATATAACTTTTAACTCATTATTGATTTGATCAACAATTATTAAAATTGCCTTAAAAAATATGCGTAAAGCAACATTTGTTCATTTGCAGGAATTGTCACATTCGTCAACCTTTCTACTCCGAATAAATAACTAGGACTTAAATTTTTTTTATAAAAATAATAAATGTATTAAGGTCAGGTGATTTAATTGCTATCTACACTTTGCTTTCGTTTGTTTTACACGTATACCATAAAGTAGACGTACATATATTTGATCGAGTGATAGAGTCGCTGCTTTGTGCACCATCTACACACGTTAGCATGAACTAGTTTAATATTATTCACATCGGACCAAAAATAACTACGTATTTTTATTTTTAAATTCAAATTTATACTTTTTATGCTGTTTTTATAAAATTTTTTACACTACTTATGTACATTTCTGGAATTATATTTAATGTACTACTACCAAAAGCACTTATTACATTGTGACAGCCAAAATTTATAAACGAAAGTAAAGATAAATTAAAATTCAGTGTTCAATATGAAAACTAAATTATTTACACGATTATAACTACACGTAACTAACAATCTGACGATATTTAAGAATGACACACTAATTTATATATTACTATCACTAGTCCGCACTTTTTAATTTTATTTAAAACTGACACTTTTTTATGTTAACAACAAATACGCTACGTATTTATGTTTTGATAACACCAGCACTTTATATATACATATTTATCTTCACACGCGTTAATCACTTATTTATTTTAAACCGACAAAATCTTCTCGATTCAATTGAAAAAACTTACCTATGCTTCTTTTAAACCGTTTTTATATATTTCCCTTATCTGTCTCTAGAATGTTCAACATTATTTGGTCATTGTCTCGAAATTGACAATAACTTCGCAAACGTTTCAATAGGATTTGTTTCATCATCTATTTCTAATCTTACTGCCTAATTAGAACAATTTTTTTTTTATTGTTAAAATTAAGATTCTAAAATTTTACATTTTTTCGATATATCGGAAATGCCACTTGAATTAAATATCATCACCAAAAATTGTAACGAGGAATCAGAACACAACAATGACTCTTGTAATGCTAAACGTTTATTTAGTGACGATTCATCTGATTGGGTCGTTTCCGTTATATTAATTAAATATTTTATTCGAAAAGGATACTTTTGTCACAATATTGACTGCTGATTTGGTTAGAAATAATAATTTTTCAGAATTGATTCATAGGTTCGCAAGTTTAAAAATTACAAACGTTAATATATAATTATTTTTCTATCTCGTTATTTAAATAATGATCGATTACATCTTTTACTGTATTTGATGGATTTTTTGAGTTAAAATAAGTTCATTTTCTTATTTTGTGACGGTTATAACTGGGTACTCCGCTGAAGGTCTGCATATCATTTTATAAATAGAGAAGAGAGAATAAAGTTTAATATGTTTTCTGTTAATGCATTTGTAATACTTTGATTTTTGAATCATATCTAGGTTTTTGAATTTTTTGTGCATGTAATTTAAAACTTAAACGACTATGCTAGATATTTAATGGATGGTTTAGGTCTATTTATTGAATTTTCAATAAATAATTAAGATTAGAACGTCTGTGATTCAGTGATGCCCAAAGTGGTCTATATCGACCCCCAGAGGTCTATGACAACCTGCAAGGGGTTTACGTCAGCGAAAAAAAAATTTGGGGTCCATGAAATGAAAATGGGGGTCCACGATAGTGTATCTCAACATACACTGATAGTACCTATTTATTTACATTATACTATGTTATAATATAATAGTATATTATATATCAAGGTTGAGAAGTGCATCATTATAACCTAAGCGATAGATTATATATATATAAATCGCGCAGGTTATAATGAACTTCTCAACCGTGGTATATATACAATTTTTTCCACTACTAGAATTATTAAAACCTTTCTACCTGTTACTAAATCAAATTTAAAATTTAAGATATTACAACGTTAAAGTAATCCATTCTTAAAGTGGAATATAGATATAAAATTGAATTATTTATTTATCTTTTCCACAAAATATTATAGTTTTAATTTATTTTATTTTATACATGTTTCGACATTATAAAATGTCATCGTCAGTTATTCTACAAATAGTACAAAACATTAAAAATATAGCTAACAAATTATAAAAGAGCATACCCATTAATATTATTAAATTGACAAATGTCAAAAATAACAAATTGAAACTATTAATAACCAGCCAAAAATGATAAAAATAAATTTAAAAAAAAAATTTAAATAAAGGTAAATTTAATCCTAGTTTCTATTCGATTTATAAAACTTGCATTTCGATAAAATCAAAAATTAAATCTAACAATTTAACTATTTCCAAAGCTGATAAAGGAAATTGTATTGTTATTCTTTCTCGTTTAGATTATATTCATAAAGTTAATGATTTTCTTGATGTGGTTTTAAAATGCTTTCTAAGAATCCTATCTCTATTTTTTGTTCTTCTTTTATATCTTACCTTCAGTCTTGTAAATTAACTCTTAATTCTCTAGAAAATCGTAACATTTATCATTTCAAGCTTATGAATCCTTCTATACCGCTTCTTTATGGTCTTCCAAAAATTCATAAGCCTTCAATCCCAATACGCCCTGTTGTGTCCTTTTGTAATTCTCCTGTAGCTAAACTTGCTCCTTGGCTTAATAACGTAATTAGAACTTATTCTAACTTTACTAATCAATATGCTATTCTTAATTCTTCTGATCTGACTTCTAAGATTAAAAATATTCCCTTTCCTTCTTCATGTTATTTTGTTTCTTTTGATGTTGTTAATCTTTTTTCTTATATCCTTCCTGAAGAATGTGTATCTCTCATTCGTAATCTACTATTTTATAACGGTTCTTTAAACACTTACCAAATCTTAGATGTTTGTTCTCTTCTTGATTTAGTGTTCAAGCAAATTTTTTTCAAATTTAATAACAATTATTATTCTCAATTATCAGGTTTAGCTATGGGCTCAAACATTTCTCCCCTTGCTGCTGAAATATTTATGAATAATATTGAAAATAACTTTTTTTCTAATTTTTCTTTTTCTAACATGATTACTTTTTGGTTTAGGTATGTAGATGACTGCATTGTTCTTTTTAATGGTTCTTTAGACGATCTAAGTAATTTTAACGATTTCATTAATTCACTTCATCCCAAAATAAAATGTACTTACGAAATTGAAAACAATAATTCTCTTCCTTATTTAGATCTACTTATTTCACGTGATAATGAAAAATTTAAATTTGAAATATATCGTAAACCTACTTATACGGATTGCTTAATTCCTTTTCACTCTAATCATCCGTATAATCATGAAATTGCTTATTTTCGTTCTATAATTAATTGTCTTCATTCTATTCCTCTTTCTATAACTAGTTTTAATAAAGAATTGAACATTATTAAACAACTTGCATATAATAATGGTTATCCTATTCAAATTTTAAACACTGTTATTTATAGAACTCGTTTTCGCCATTTATTTAAAAATTTGGTATATAATAAATCTAGTAGTAATGATATTTACCGTTCTATTCCTTACTTCAGTGCTTCTTGTCTTTTCCTTAAAAATTTGTTTAAACAATTAAACGTTTCTATTTCATTTTCTACAAATAATAATTTAAAATCTTATATTGCTAATAATAAAGATCCTATTTCTTCTTTAGATAGATCTGGTGTTTACAAAATTTCGTGTTCTTCTTGTAATTCTTCTTATATCGGCCAAACTGGAAGAAAGTTCGAAATTAGATTAAAAGAACATATTTATTTTATTAATAGAAATTTAAATACTGATATCTCTGATACCTGTTCTGTCATTCTTTTTCTCCTGATCTTAATATTAAATTTCTTCATTTTTGTAATAAAGGCCATCGCATTATTTCAACAATCTTAAAATTTTAGAAATTCATCGTCTTTCTAATGATAATTCTTCTACGTG
The DNA here is from genome assembly GCA_035610365.1 of Aquatica leii. Classification (NCBI taxonomy): domain Eukaryota; kingdom Metazoa; phylum Arthropoda; class Insecta; order Coleoptera; family Lampyridae; genus Aquatica; species Aquatica leii. The sequence continues at coordinate 17,894,023 of CM069438.1, forward strand.
CCTCAATGAAAATCTCGATATAAGCACTTCTCCTCTTCTTAATCCTAAATTCTAACTTTACTTTTCTATTTTTTATTTTTAAATTTATTTTTATCATTTCTGGCTGTTTGTTTATTAATAGTTTCAATTTGTTATTTTTGACATTTGTCAATTTAATAATATTAATAGGTATGCTCTTTTATAATTTATTTGTTAGCTATATTTTTAATATTTTGTACTATTTGTAGAATTACTGACGATGATATTTTATAGTGTCGAAACATGTATAAAATAAAATAAATTAAAACCATAATATTTTGTGGAAAAGACTTTAAGTCAAATAATTCAATTTTATATCTATATTCCACTTTAAGAATGTATTACTTTAACGTTATAAAGAATTCTGGTCTATATTTTGTAATCCGAAACTTTAAGAAGCAAATGGTAAATCGTAAACACAATTTATTGAAGATATGGTCTATTTAGAAATGTAAGAAAATACAAATCGCGACGTTCCAGAAGTTACAGGAAATACAACATCCTCTACCGCCGCAACTAAAGACAGACAGGATCATCATCAATATGTCTCCAACCACACTCAATGGACCAGCAACGGCCATTTTATCAAAAAGATTACATTTTGCTATCACACCAAAATTTATACCAAAGGAAGAAATAGTAAGTTTATTGGAAAGCACACTCAGAACTCTGCCACAACATATTCAAGAAGAGGTGAGGGTCAAAACAGCCGATATTCTGAAGAAATCTAGAGCACCGAAACCCAACATCAATCGAGAGGAAAGAAATGCTCTAAGGGAACTTAAAACCAACAAAGGAATCACTGTATTACCAGCTGATAAAAAAAATGCTTCTTTAATGATGAACACCAACGACTACATGGAAAAAATCGATGCTTTGCTACAAGATTCCGCGTACAAACCATTGAAGAGGAACCCAATAAAACCTCTAGAAAGAAAGATTTCGGCCGCTGTAAAATCCGCAAGCACGATCCCGGAACATCAAAAGAGACGACTAATTCCTACAGACACCAGGATGCCGCATCTTTACGGCCTTCCAAAAATTCACAAACCTGGGATACCGCTTCGCCCAATTGTGAGTGCTACAGGTTCAGCCACCCATCCTCTGGCTAGATACTTATGTACGATTTTACAACCGCTTACGGGAAAAAACATTCATCACGTAAGGAATTCCCACCACTTTGTCTCAAGGATTAAAGAAATTTAATTGGAATCAGAAGACATTTTAGTCAGTTTTGATGTGACATCTCTCTTCACAAAAGTGCCACTACAAACAGCACTAGAGATCATCAAGACTAAATTACGAAAAGCGGATTTGGATGAAGAGCTTAACGGACTAATTGAGGTATGCTTAAAGTCCACGTACTTCTCATTCAATAATATTGTATACAAACAAATTGAAGGAGCAGTCATGAGATCACCACTTTCTACAGTCATCGCCAATATATTTATGGAGGACTTTAAAGAAACAGCATTAGAAACCGCTTCCCTCAAACCAAAATGCTGGCTACGATATGTGAACGATACATTTGTAATTTGGTATCATGGAGCAGAAACACTACAGAACTTTCTGGATCACATCAACCAGTTAGATTCACATCAAATTCACCATGGAAAAGGAAACAAACAGAAGCATTCCGTAATAGCGAAGGTTTCCACGGCCGGAATCTATACTAACATTAGAATGTCTCCCGGGTTTGGGCCGTGTCATAGTTGCAACCGAAGCTGCCAACGTTTCGCCCACTTTCGTAAGGGGTTTCATCAGGGCGTGAGAAAATCGCAAAACTCAAACAAGCGATCGAAATCTAACTAAGAACTTCTCAAAAGTTAGGTTATCCACTTGTAAAACAAGCCATAACCTAAACTATGAAAAGGTAAGAAAGAAAACGATAACCTGAAAAAGCAAACGAAAATCTAACAAAGAACCACTACCGAGTTAGGTAATCAACTTGTGAACCAAGCCAGATTCTAAACTCCGTAGAAGTGACTTAAGAAGAAATAGTCTCCGTATTTAAAGGAAAAGGATCGTCACGGATGGTTGAGCTCGACCCTGATTGGGTTACGGTTGCTAGGGGGCGTGTTTTTGATAAATGGCTAATAACCGGGAACCAAAGAGGGGATAGTTCGAAACCATGATCGCGATTGAAGTTATTGGGGTGTTTGATGATTTCTATGCTTTCTCGGAATTTCCTGTTGAAAAAGAATGGAGATTTGGCAATCAACAAAACATTATCAAAATCTATCTTGTGACCTGTAGTAAAATGATGTTCAGCGACCGCAGACTTGGAAGTATACCTTTTCCTTATACAACGATCATGTTCCGAAATGCGAGTAATGACGGAACGACCGGTTTCACCAATGTAGACTAAACCACAAGAACAGGGAATTTGGTATACACCTTGAGATGAAAGTGTAGGAAATTTGTCTTTGGGAGAAGGAAGAATCTGTGAGATTTTGCCTGTTGAGTTGAATATGGGTTTAATACCATTCTTACGAAGGAGTTTCCCTATTTGATCTGTAACCTTGTGAATGTAGGGTAAAAAGGCCAATTTTGGGTTGGATTCGGGAGTAGAAATCTCCTTAGGTAATCGAGTACGTGGATGTAAACGACGATTAATAACTCTATGAATATCTCGCTTTACATAACCATTGTTCACTAGGGTTCTAGTAAGATGACGGAGTTCTGAGTCTAGATTCTCAGGTTGACAAATAGAAAAGGCACGATGGACCAAAGATTCAATAACAGAACGTTTCTGTGCAGGATGATGATGAGACGAAGCATGAAGGTATCTGTCCGTATGGGTGGGTTTGCGATAAACAGAATGACCTAGAAGTCCGTCGGGCTTACGAGTCACAAGAACGTCAAGAAATGGAAGAGAACCATTACTTTCGATTTCCATAGTAAATTTGATATCTAAGTGTTGATTGTTAAGATGATCAATAAACTTAGACAATTCAAGATGACCATGAGACCAAACAATAAATGTGTCGTCAACATATCTAAACCACACTTTAGGTTTTAATATTGATGATTCCAAAGCAACCGTTTCAAAGGATTCCATAAAAATGTTAGCTACAACAGGTGATAGAGGAGAACCCGTAGCAGCACCAGAAACTTGTTCGTAAAACTTATTATCAAATTGGAAGTAAGTAGAGGATAGACACTTTTCAATAAGAGGAACCAAACTCAAGTCCTTGCCATGTTGAGACAGAATCTGTTTGATGATAATAAGCGAATCCTTAATAGGAACTTTAGTAAAAAGTGAAGTAACATCAAAGCTCACGAGAAGATCTTGGGGTTCAAGTTTTATAGTTTCTAGACGTTGGATAAAATGCTGAGAGTTGAAGATGTGAGAAGAGGTTTTACCTGTAAACTCGCAAAGAATGTTGGACAAGAACTTGGCTAGCTTGTAAGTAGGAGATTTGATAGTACTAACGATAGGTCGAAAAGGAATACCTTGTTTGTGAATTTTGGAAAGTCCGTATAGACGAGGTGGTTTAGAATCTGATGGGGTAAGTCGACGTTTAGTTTCAGGAGGTAGATTGGAAGATTTGATGATTTGGCTAACCTCGCGTTCAATCCTCGAAGTGGGGTTATGAGTTGGAAGAGCGTAAGTTTCCTCAGACAAAATAGAATTGATTTTCGTGACATAATCAATTTGGTTCAAAACCACAGTGGCGTTGCCTTTGTCGGCTGGAAGAACAATAATATCAGGGTTCTTACGAAGACTTTTTAGAGCTGACTCTTCCGACTTAGAAATGTTTGATTTAGGAATTTTAGATGATTCAAGGATTTTGCTAGTGTTAATACGAATGGGATCTGAGATGTGGCGAGGAAGATGTCTTATAGAAGACTCAACAGCACATAGAATATCTTCTTTAGGAATACGTTTGGGAGCAACCGCAAAATTCAAACCCTTAGAGAGCACCGATTCTTGTTCTGAAGTGAGAACCAAACTAGATAAATTGACAACCGTCTTTACTGAGTTAGTAGTAGAAGAAACTTTACGATTCTTGGATTCCAATAATTGAAACTTTTTGAGATGACCTTCAGTGGTTAGTCGTAGAGTGGTATCAGACTGCTGGTAAGTAATGTTGTCAAAGAATTTCCAATCATCCGGGGATAGAGTGTTAGCCAACTCAAGATGAAGATAAAAGAGTTGTTTCGAAATGGTGTCTAACTCTCGCCTAGTTTGCTTAATCCGTTCGCGTATCAACGCTAGACTAGCACGGTGTAGGATGTTTTTAGAAGAACGTGTCTGAATGTGGAACTTAATTTTGAGGAATGCAGGAATGATGTTGTGGTCACGACAGCGACTAAGAAAGGTTAAATTGCACAAAAGTTTGACGAGTTTGTGGCGAAGTTTGGAAAATACGGAGGTTTTAGAAGAAATATTCTCCCCGTAGAGATTGTTAATGTAATAGCGAAGGCTTTCACGGTCGGAATCTATACTAACATTAGAATGTCTTCCGGGTTTGGGCCGTGTCATAGTTGCAACCGAAGCTGCCAACGTTTCGCCCACTTTCGTAATTGGCCTTTTTACTCTACATTCACAAAGTTACAGATCAAATAGGGAAACTCCTTCGTAAGAATGGTATTAAACCCATATTCAACTCAACAGGCAAAATCTCACAGATTCTTCCTTCTCCCAAAGACAAATTTCCTACACTTTCATCTCAAGGTGTATACCAAATTCCCTGTTCTTGTGGTTTAGTCTACATTGGTGAAACCGGTCGTTCCGTCATTACTCGCATTTCGGAACATGATCGTTGTATAAGGAAAAGGTATACTTCCAAGTCTGCGGTCGCTGAACATCATTTTACTACAGGTCACAAGATAGATTTTGATAATGTTTTGTTGATTGCCAAATCTCCATTCTTTTTCAACAGGAAATTCCGAGAAAGCATAGAAATCATCAAACACCCCAATGACTTCAATCGCGATCATGGTTTCGAACTATCCCCTCTTTGGTTCCCGGTTATTAGCCATTTATCAAAAACACGCCCCCTAGCAACCGTAACCCAATCAGGGTCGAGCTCAACCATCCGTGACGATCCTTTTCCTTTAAATACGGAGACTATTTCTTCTTAAGTCACTTCTACGTAGTTTAGAATCTGGCTTGGTTCACAAGTTGATTACCTAACTCGGTAGTGGTTCTTTGTTAGATTTTCGTTTGCTTTTTCAGGTTCGATCGCTTGTTTGAGTTTTGCGATTTTCTCACGCCCTGATGAAGCCCCTTACGAAAGTGGGCGAAACGTTGGCAGCTTCGGTTGCAACTATGACGCGGCCCAAACCCGGAAGACATTCTAATGTTAGTATAGAAGCATTCCGGTCTTGGACGTACTGGGCACTCGAAAGATAGACAACAGATTGAGGCATCAAGTATATAGAAAACCGACACATACTGACAGATACCTCAACGCCGAATCACATCAGCATCCAGTTCAGAAGTTTTCAGTTCTAAAAACTTTAGTATACATAGCCAAGGCGATCAGTAAAACGAACACGTTAAACACCGAGCTAGGTCACCTAACGAACGTCTTAATAAAAAACGGTTTCAAAAAAGGAGACATATATCAAGCAATTAACAAACACAGGAAAAAACAAAGAAAAAAGACCCCGTGGTAACTTCCTTCCTTCCTTACATAAAAAGCTGCACGGATAAAATAGTGACCTTCACTGCAACAAATAAAATAGCCGCCAATTTTTAAAAATCAAAGGAAACAAAAGCACCACTAGAGGAACCAGGGGTCTACCACATCCCTTGTTCGTGTAGGATGAACGGGGCGCAACATAGCTACCAGATTAAAAAAACATCAAGCGGATACAAAGAAACATAACACAAGATCTGTTGCGGAACATTTCTTAGACACCGGTCGCACAAGAAAATTTGAAGAGGCAACAATGTTGGCTAAATCCCAAAACTTCTGGCCTAGACTATACAAGGAAGCCATCGAAATCCAGAAGTACGACAATTTCAATAGGGATAATAGAATCGATCTAGCGCCAATATGGAACATGTTCCGGAAGACTAATGAATCGAAACCGTCACGAACCACTGACCCGAACGGCGTAATGTAAAGGCTTGTCAGGATCCTTTACGTTCAGTTTCAGTTTTTTCTGAAGAAGACAGCGACATGACGGTCGAATCGTTAAATATTGTAAATTTTTTAAAGTTTGTAAGCTTTCTAAGTTTTATGAATTTCGTGAAAAGTGTAAATATGGAACGCGGTTCAAAACCTGAAAACATTTATTTGTTAAAAAATCATGGCCGCGAAAGCTTAAAAAATAATATTTTCCTAAAAGTCTTCATAACGTTGATTTAGTTAATGAACTAGTTGAAAAAATACACTGGAGCTCCGTCAAGCTAACTTTAATTTGTAAGGGCTCTACGCATAAAAAAGTTTGAGAAACGCTGACCTAGATTTTTAAATTAAATTAAATAAATTTTGTTTAAATGGCATTTAAAATTTAATTAGCATGACTGCAGCCATATTATATTTTTCGTAAATTTATCATACCATTTGTATATAGGTACATAGAAAGTGTCATACGACCTATATGAACGGTAATAACGAATTTTTCAATTAGTCTTAAAAGTGCTTGAGAAAGAAAAAAACATGTAAAATTTTCATACTTTAGATTAGAACGGTTTTCTAGTTGTATCAGAACGTAAAAGAAATCGAAAAGATAGAGATTTAAACGATAATCTAACAAAGAACTATTACAAAGTTAGGTATATAATCAACTTGTGAACCAAGCCAGAATCTAAACTTCATATTAATAATTTAAGAAAAAAAACTTGTTAAAGTTTTCGGTTGCTTTTACGCCATGAAAGTACGGACGTTCTAATGTTAGTATAGTTTCTGGCCATCAAAGCCCTTGCGATTATACGTAAAGTGTTTTTAAAATCACTGTAAAGCTCCAATTAAAAAGTGGGACAAACCCAGATTACTATTGAAACATTCGCGAATAACGTCGAATATACGATTCGATAAAGCCAAATTCCAGATAGTGAACGATAAATGCAGAAAGGTTGTGAATGTTCTAGATCGAGATAACACGAATGTATAAGAAGTGTTCGAGCATGCGAAAGTTCCGCTTTTGTATCTGCAGTTATTGAATGAAATTCAAGTGTTGTTACGGTGGAGATAAATAAGTGATTAGCACGTGCGAAGTTTTAAATAAATAAAAGTGTACATCCAGGAAAGTGAACGTGACTTTTAAAATAAACAACTGTGAACCTATTAGTGATAGCATATTATTGTTTTATATAAATTACCGTGTTTTTATTAAATAACCTTAGATTAATTAGTTCGGTTAGTTTAAACGTGTACATGATTTAAGTAGTTTAAATAAATTAGTTTTAATGATAAAAATTCGTTACACTATTTACTTTTATTTTATTAATTTTTTTCTTGTCTTTTACATATGTTTTTAATCTTTTCTGGCATTAACATGTGCTGTTTTTCGTTTCGTTACATGCTTTTTTCAACTTTATTAAAGTAGTTGTTCGACCATATAATGGTTTAGACTGTTTAGACAGAAAGTTTTAATAAAAAAATAAATAAAACCAACTAAAACTATCTACTAAGCTAAGATTACACAATAGATAACGTACGTATACTGTGTATTTAGATTAAACAGAAGTTTTTCGGGTTCAGAAAAAAATATTTTGATGATCGCAAATAAGAAATGTTAAGAAAGTTAAGGCGCATATTTATAACTTTTTGTGTGCTTAGTGGCTTATATATTTTTCTGTATGGTAAGAATAGAAAATGAATTTTTATACTCGTATCGCCTAATAATATTTTTTTTAGGAATCAATTTGAAAAATGACTTAGTTTTTAACAATTTGAAAACGGGCCTAAAGAGCGGTCGCATCCACATTGGTATTGTTTGTCTAAAGCACAATTGCAAAATAATAAATCTTTACGCCACGTTAAAAGCAATATACTTTTATCGTAATGTAACGTTGAATTTGCACATACTAACAGATAACAAATCGGAAAATGGGGTGAAAACCTTATTAGACACTTGGGCGGTGTCTCATGGTTATTAGTTTGATCATCTATCAACTATTATTTGAAATCTAATTTTTTAGTAACCGCAAATGTTTATTCTTTAAATATGTTGCCAACAAACCTGCACTGGACGATGAATGAAGATATTTCAGTAGATTTGTTGAAATTAGTTTTTCCACTAATGGTGTCAAAAAAAGTATCTAATCTTCTTGTGGTAGACTCAGATTTGTTTTGCATTGGAGACATACAAACATTATGGCAGTTTCAATCACAAGTTAATCAGGTATTTTTTTTAATTAAAAATTATTTGTTTATTGCTGTTGCAATGTAAATCTACTCCTACACAAAATTGGTCGTATTTGAAAATATTTATTGTTTTTTACTTTCCTATTAGGAAAGTATAACGATCGCAATTTTGTTCCAAAAAATGTTTATTGTATAATTTTACGTTTCAAGGTCTCCTGAATTAGAATAGTATATTAAAACACAAGTTACAGAATTCACGCGCTTCAATCACGAGACCGGACTGAATACGCGAGCCGCACAGCGGCCAGTTTATGAAGCGATTGAGTGATTGAAACGTATTCTATGACGTGTGCTTTATACTATTTTCTCTATTTTGATACAATATTTAATATTTTTCGTATAATTTTAATTTTAAAACAACATTGGGAAACTTTTATATTTTATTGAATTGGCAACAATTACACTTTGACATATTGAAATTTATGTGTTAACCTAAAAACTCATACAATATTATCTCTTAATACTTTTATAAGTGAATAACTTTGAATTAATGGGACATTTTTATTTTATCTTGGCATCAAAATTTGAATTACCTACAATTGTTAAGTTCCAATAATTTTGATTTCTTTTTCATGTAACGTCAACTTACGATGCAAAGATACCAACTTTGAAAAAACTAACATTACTAAAATACGTGTAAGAATTTGCTTATTCTTACACGGATTTTAGTGTAAGAATCGCTAATTCTCATGTCGAAATAGAGAAAAATGTATTTTTGACAAAAACATTTTGGGTGTCTGTGTGTGTGTCTGTGCGTAATGATGTACCCACGATAACTCTCGAACCAAAAGTCCTTGTAACTTAAAATTTGGTATGCAGCTGGCTTTTCATATTCTTTCGGTTCTATCAAAAGATGGGTTTGATAAAAAAACCGAAACTGGTTATATCTGTAGTTTTTAACAGTTTTTCTTATATAATTTCGTACGTATGTAAATTAATCGAATTATTTTTACAGTTTCTTATGGAGTTAATTCTTTTCAACAATTTATTCAAATAAGTTTTTTTTGTAACAATAACAGTTTATTAGATATTTGATTTATAATTGAAAGTCAACTCCATATATGATCCTAGGTTCGAATCCTGCCTACGACAATTCTTTTTTTTTTTTTAAATCTATATCTTGAAACAAAAGTTAACAAATAACAATTTTTCTCTAAATTCTTTTGACTTGTTTGTTTACGGAGTGCTGCATCTTATTTAAATTATGTTAGAATGTACCCACGATAACTCTCGAACAAAAAGTCCTAATTATTTGAAGTTTGGTATGGAGCTAGCTTTTCATATTCTCTCGGTTTTATCAAAAGATGGGTCTGATAAAGAAACCGGAAATGCGTGTATCCACCATTTTTAACAGTTTTTCTTATATAATTTTGTATGTGTGTGTCTTATAGAGAATATATTTAAAAGTTTTGAAATTTAATTAAAATTGAAAAAAAAACGTTTTAAAAATTTATAAATTTAAATATTATAGTATTATATATGTAGAAGCTGGTGTTATGTAAAAGATTTGAGTTTAGAACTTGACAGATTAAGCTAGCTACAAATATGTTCAAGGCTACTACAAAAGTACCATAAACCAATGTTTTCCAATGCTTTGGAATCTACCCATATTTGGTGTAAATGATTTCTAACGGCAATAAAAGAATGAGCTGGACCATCATCATGGTAGAACCATATTGGTTGCCTTTAGTCTAAAAAAATGTTGTTCAAATGCAAGTTTTTGCGAAATAAAAAAAAGGTAAAAAATAACATCTTTTTATATTTCAGATTGAATATTTAACGTTTGAGAAATGGGACTCGAACGTATTGCTGCTCAGCATCTATAGTTTAAACACATCTAAAACATATAATGACTTTATAAACAACATGTCTTCTCAGAAGAAAGATAAAATAGAGTCTATTAATGTTGACATACGTCAATCAAAAGTTGATTTTACAGTTGGTAGCTTACTTTTCGACTATTTATTTAAATACCGTATCAATTTTAGTACATACGTTGTAACAAAATTACTCAAAGTATGAACGATTTTACGACAACATACAACGATATTATGAAAACCAACGTCACGTCATTACCAAACTTCCTTCATTGTGCTAGAAATGGCACGATATCGGTGACCACAAAAGTTGACTTAGAAATATGTAAAGAAGTACCGGAAGCTACAACTACATATTATCATTATCGGACTCTATTGTTTGTAAAAGATTTTAATTACGATTCAAAATACATAGACGTCACCATGACTACACAAATGTCCTTCAATAAATTTCCAGTTTTTGAAATGATTTGTTCTAGATGGACTGGTAAAAGTTTGCCGGTTTTAATAGTTTGTTTTTTTTTAAATTTCTAAATTAAAGGTCCAATTAGCGTTGCTGTTTATTTACTTGAAGATGAATTTCTTTTGGCTTTAAAGTTTATCAACGACTCAGAAACGTTAAAAATTCGCAAAAACATTGCTTATCACATAATGTTTAAAGAAGGAACGTTTCATCCAATTAATAAACTACGCAACCTCGCTCTCAAGTTTGTAAATACTCCGTATGTCCTTTTAAACGACGCTGATTTTGTGCCAGCGCTAGATTTATACGAAACCATAAACCGTTATCTTAAGAGTATGAAAAACATGAAGAAAAAAGCGTTGATTGTACCGGCTTTTTCGGCTAAGAAAGAAATCACGGTTTTACCAGCAGACATGAATGAATTGAAACAAATGTGGAATAAAAATGACCTTATTCCGTTTCACTTCGATTTTTTCCTAAAAGGACATACACCTACCGATTACAACAAGCTTAAAGAGGCAAAAGAACCGTATACCGTACGCATTTTTTGTGTTGTGTATTTTACTATAATTAACGATTTACTGTTGTAGGTAAAATGGCAGCCACAGTACGAACCTTACGTTGTTGTTGAAAGCTCAGTCCCAAAATATGACGAACGATTTGTCGGTTATATCGGGAATAAAATACAACACATCATGGAATTAGAAGCAGCTCGTTATGAGTTTATAGTCTTACCCAACACTTTTTTAGTCCACAAATACCACGAGAGAAGTTCCGATTATCAAAATTATCGCAAGTCTAAATATTATTTTTCGTGAGTAAGTGCTATTCCTATATTTTATATTTATCACTTTTACTTTCAGATGCATCGCTCAGATTCAAAGTCTGTTTGTGAAAGAAATTAATGCAAGGTATAATCGCACGTACACTACACAAGACATCTAAAACAAAAATACTAAACAAGTGAACAAAAGAATTTATAAAAATTATTTTAGGTGTAAACATTACATTTTGTTTATTGAATAATACAAAATTTTATCTACGACTATTTATTGATTGAAACTAATAAGAAATTAATTTGTTACTTTTAACAACTAACAATACATCCTGAGGCAACACTAGTTGTCTTCTGCAGCTGACGCACAGGTCTGTTTCTGGGTTTTCAGTAATGTTTTATAAAATTGTGCTATAATTGATTTGTTTAAATAAATCGTTAAGATACATAAGAATTCGAGAAGCTTAACTTAATAGTCGTAAATAAATATCGTATGTGACTTGCATATGAGAAGCTATTACACTCTGATAATTATAACACTCGCCTACGATTCGTGTAGTAAACTTAATCCTTGGGTAATAATAGCTACTCTATTTAGCTTGTTAAATATACTATACTATAATACCTACTGAACGAATTATAATATTATTACAACATTGTTACAATACAATACAATACAACATAACCACAAAATAAGTCTTAAATAAATACAAAAATTGCTTGTTAAAATAAAAAGTCTTGGTACTTAAAGTTTGTTCCATATTTGATATTTGTAATTTAACTGTTTCGTGTACTCGTAGGTCAAAGTATCCAAACAACTGTAGAAAAAACTGAATAATAATCAAAAAAAACTTTTCCAAGATTCAGTTTTTTATTTTAACATAATTTAGATCATCAAACGGTTTATGGAATTTGTGAATCAAAAACGTGTTTGACAATACTATGGATTCGTATTGTTGAGCAACCAAGGTTGGTATGTGAGCAATTTTGTTTTGACCGTAGGCGACATCGTATTCGAGGACGTTTCTTTGAACAATGGCGTACGGGTCGTATTTTGATTCCCATTTAACCTAAAAAAATACCATTTGCTTTACAATCATTGATTAGCGTGGTCAGATGTTTTTTTAAACTGTATGCGTTTGTTTTGAAGGATGTATACCAAACACTGATAAAATTTCCCACTAAACCAAGGTATCGTTTAAAAGAAAGCTGAAGTTTTTATGCTATCTAAAGTATAGTAGAAATAATAATATTAGAAATTTTATACACAACTTTTTAAAACAAAGACGCTTAGTACCAAAAATTATAATTGATCAAACTTTAACATAGTATGCTAAAGTTTAGTTAATCAAAATTTGGAATTACTATGAAAGTAATTTGTTTGAAAAGCATGTTATATGACTACAAATACAAAAAATAATTCACGTGACAGGTATAGTGCTAAATTTTCTACTTTCTAATTACATAATAATTAAATTTTTATAGCAATTATAGAAAGTAGAAGTTGACACACACATGAGTGATTTCCTAGTGCGGACGAGTTCCAAAAGACACAACGAATGTTCACTAGTTTTGATGTTTTTCCCGGAACAAAAACGTTAATTAAACTCATAGCACAAACATTTTTAATGCCACAATTTGTTACGGATTATTTCATTTTGTACAGGAATTTTAGAAATTACAATCTTTTAATATATTCATAATTGGCAAAAAGTTTATTGAGAAATTGTTTATTAGAATTTGTATAAGCTTAATCAAATTTTAATGATTTTCAAAAAATTTATGAAGGGTAGAGTTTTCCGAAATTTTGGTTTTGGTTTGTGAAAATGAGAAAAAAATAATTTAAAACTAAAAAAAAAAATAATTAAATGCATATTTAAGCATAAATCCTTCATAAGTTAATGTTACTTGTATATGTATAAGGTTTTTTATATTACTAAACAAAAATTAGTTTTATAAATACGTAGTCAATTGTAAAATTAACTTACTTGTTCAAAAGCAACATATTGCATATACACGATGTATCATACAAAAAATTTTCTACACCTGTAAAATTTAAAATATAACTTTTAACTCATTATTGATTTGATCAACAATTATTAAAATTGCCTTAAAAAATATGCGTAAAGCAACATTTGTTCATTTGCAGGAATTGTCACATTCGTCAACCTTTTTACTCCGAATAAATAACTAGAACCATTGAATAATAAATGTAAGAAGAAATGCAACTTAAGGGGCGATATCGTATCGACTGTTTGGATCGAGATGTAGAGGTCGCCACGTTTGTATTGGATCGAGATTTTTCAGTTCTTGCGTGTCTGTCGACTTGTAAACTTCGGTATTGAATTGAAAGTTTTTCTTGGGTTAACATTGCGATACGATTTTTAAAATTCTGATAGTAGTAATGTTTGTTTGAGCTTTTGTTTAGTTTAAGTGTAAATATATTTTTGATTTATTTTTAAAATGGGAAAAGTTACAAATCACGGTTGTGTTTATATTAATTGTGAAAATAATAATACCGAAAACAAAGGTACTAGTTTTCTTAAGTTTTTTATTAGTGATAAAGTGCGTGCTAAAGAATGTTAGAAAAACTGTGGAAATATAAACATTGCCACAATGGACTTGGAAGATTTAAAACAAAAGAAGATTTGTGAGAAGCATCTTCGGAGATAATGTATAACAACAAAAGGAAATTTTAAACACACTGCAGTTCTTGTTCTACACCTTCAATCAGGTAAATATTTAAAAAAATTTTTTTTTTACCAAACGTTTAAAAATGGTTTAAATTAGCATCGGAGAATCTCCTTGTCCGGATTCTTCTGCTTCTTCTTGTTGCACTTAATTGTACAATAACTTAAAATAATTACTGTAAAGCAGTGGCTGATATCGCTATTATTTTCCACGATCAATGATCGCAATCATGGTATTTAGAATTAATTAGTAATCGACTGTTGCTAAAAAGTCGCTCGTGTAAAGTTAGTTATAAATCTAGCCATAAACATTCGATTTTCGTTTTCCGGGATACAATAACGTTTAGAGTATTGAAAATCAACATATCTAAGTATTTTTTAATATTGTTTCTAAACAATAAATTAATTAAAATTTGTTCATATTTAGATTTAAAAAAAATAGTTACAAAAATTCACAGAAAATAGATACTACTGTGATGTTTTTTTTCGACATGACGTGCTATTTGAATTCTGATGCATACTTACGAACAAACAGTTTAAAGCATTAATAAACAACATATTAAAAAATATGTGTCGTTCTTTCGTAAATTAAATGTTTCTATTTGAAATTGACCCTGAAAAGATTGTTGAGTGATTAGTCATAACTCATGTTGATATTTGTCTCAAACATAAGATTTATGTATTAAAAATTAATTTGCAATTATTTTCAAATACGTATTGTCATTTGTAGTTAATGCTCATTGTTTTTAACTTCCTGTGTTTTTATGATTTACCTTGGTGTTTATATAAAGCTGGGTTTTTCCCAAAATGCTGAATGTGTGAAAATTCTTACGAGGAAAAGAGCAAAGGGGTTAATTTACCTACTTACACAAAATTTTACGATTTTCCGTGAACTACCTGCATACTTAAAGTTTATTATACATTTATTAAAGTAAATATTATAGGTAAAATCGTGTTATATTAGTCTTATTTGTTTATGCGATAATTAAAAGTATTAATTTCTTTTCCACAATCGCAATTGTTATTTTATAAGCGATCAATGATTGCGATCGTTATTGTACAGACGCTCGATATCGCGATCATTATTTTGCATAATGATCGATTCATCGTAATTGCATAATCGTTCTGGTCATTGCTTTAAATGTTTTTTGTTGATGTTGGCATATGTCGAATAAAAATATCGTTTTTGTTAATGTTAGGGCCGCATTTCTTTAGCACCTTGTCTAATAAATACTTAGTTTTTTAAAAAATAAAAAAAAATATAAACAAAATTCTTTTATGTTTATTTTAGCATGCTGAAAGCACTTCAATACAAATCCAACAATACATAAAATATTTTTACAATTGTTTAAAAAACAATCGCAAAAATTTTGAAAATATTAATACTAATTGCATTTTCAAAACTTTATTTTTAAAATACTAACAACTTAATTTTTTTTTTACTTTTTGGGCTTATTTAGTATAATTTTTTACAGAAGCTGTAATTGTTGATATGAACATCCACCTAAGATACTCAAATGTAGTAGTTTCTCAAACATGGAAGAAAACGTCGATTGTTATTTATCGATGACGATCGTGAAGACGAATAAATTTATTCTTTCTACAGCTCCAGTTCACTAAACGAAGGTATAAGTAGACAAGCAATAATAAGTAATTTTTTTAATATGTGTTTTATAGTTGAAGATACGTCCTATAATATTTTGAAGATACTGGAACGACCACAGTGTGTTCTCAAATTCGTCAAGCCGTTAAGTTTTGACTAAACTACGCAACATAGTGATACAAATGGAATCTCCGTCAAAAATCCTTTTAAAGGATGAATTGCTCAATTATTCTTTCAGAAATTTAACATTGATTTTAATTTAAAATTATTTAAATTACCAGTCCACTAATAACAAATTTGTTTACATATGTTTCGAACTTTAAAATAATGATGCTCATCTTCAGAAAAGTCTATAAAAAATATTTACAACTTTTTTAAATACAAAAAATGTCATTAACATATCTTTTCCAAAATATTATTTTTTGTAAGAAAATTTGGTGTTCAGAAATATATTTACTTTCTAAATTGTTTAAGAAGATTTCAGTAAAAATAAGTAATAAATTTGATAATCAATTTTTTAAACAAAATCTAGGTCTTTCGATGGGTTCTCCTTTATCACTTTTCTCAATTTTTTTAAGAAAATAAGTAAAGGTAACGATTTCAAGATTTCTTTTTCAAATGAAATATTTATTTAATTTTTAAGCTACTTAAAGGTAGTAAAAATAAAGCTATTTAAGCTGTATAGTTGTTTCTGAAAGGTGGTTTACGGTTCCTTTAGAGCTTCTTTAAAGCTTTGCTAGTACCACAAAGAGCTGTATAAGCCCGATTTTAATGCATTAAAGGAGCTCCCAGCAGCAACATAACTGCGGAATTTTTAGCTTCAGTTTTTTCACAAGCCACTCAAAAGTGTTCTAAACAGTAACTTTAAAAGCTAAAATAGTTATAAAAAAGCCGGTTTTAGCTGCAGTTTGCTCACTGGGAAATTCTTGAATTACTAGAGTTCATTTATATTAAAATATCAAATACAAATTTTTTGTTGAACGAGCAAACCAATTTCAATTATGATTTTAAACTTAAATTTTTTTAGATTTGTTTCTAAATTGCACCATCTTCCTTTTTTAAAAATAATTAACATTTAACATTTTGTAAAACTTACATTATTTTAATTATCTAGTTACAAATTTTCAGATTTGAGATTGTTCGAAAAAATGTAAGTTAAAAAACTTTTTGTAATCTTAATTTTTTCTAAGTTGTAAATATTTTTACTTTTTTTAAGATGAGCTTCATTATTTTAAAGCTCGAAGCATATGTAAAATAGTATATACATTTTGAAAGTTAACGAATTTATTATTGGTGGACTGGTAATTTGAATAATTTTAAAAATTAACGAATAATAACAATAAATTCCCATAACAATTTTCTTTTAATTTAATTTGCATTGTTTTAGTTATATCTATGTTTTCGATTTATATTTTACAAAAATAAATAAATATTTGAATATACATATTTTTTTGTTTTCTTAAATACAAAGCATGATATTGTTTAAGTTTATTTGACATTGAGTTGTGTCGTAACAATACAAGCTATTGTTTATGATATTAACCTGTTTTGAACAGGTAAACGGTAAAGTAAACACAAATATAAGAAAAGGTTCTAACTGGTACTTCATAACAAATAAGTAAGTTCGCAAAATAAAAACCACGATTTTGCAGATGGCAGCAGGTCTTAGTCTATTAGTTTATCAAAAGAGGGGGTACAGACGGGTAAAAAAAAAGAGAAACAAGAGAGATAAAACTACAGTACGATTTTTAACACACTATTTGCGCCTCTTCTTAAATTATTACTCAATGCTAGAACTTAAATTTTTTTTATAAAAATAATAAATGTATTAAGGTCAGGTGATTTAATTGCTATCTACACTTTGCCTTCGTTTGTTTTACACGTATACCATAAAGTAGACGTACATATATTTTATCGAGTGATAGAGTCGCTGCTTTGTGCACCATCTACACACGTTAGCATGAACTAGTTTAATATTTTTATATAAATTGGATATTTGTGAATGCTTTAATTGAAAAAATTGTAAAGAGCACATTGATACATGACTGTACAATTTTTTTATTTTATTCACATCGGACCAAAAATAACTACGTATTTTTATTTTTAAATTCAAATTTATACTTTTTATGCTGTTTTTATAGTATTTTTTACACTATTTATGTAAATTTCTGAAATTATATATAATAGCGGTCTTCTTTATTTAAATACCTACAAATAGATATATAACATGTCATATTTAGTTTGAAAAATACAAAAAGTAATTTCGAAGTAATTTGCTTTTTAAAATTTTATATTTAGAATGCTACAATCCCTTTAATGTACTACTACCAAAAGGACTCATTACATTGTGACAGTACAAAATTTATAAACAAAAGTAAAAATAAATTAATATTCAACGCTCAATATAAAAACTAAATTATTTACATGATTATAACTACACGTACGTTTTTAAATATGTGCACGATGTACAAATTAACATCACGTTTTTAACTTAAATGTAGTAATTGTAACATAATTATTTTAGAAAAAAAGAATTACTTGACTCAGTGTGAGCGAGCCTGATGAAGTGTTCATCCAGAACACGAAACGTCGCAATACTACTGAAGTAGTTGCTTTCATCCAACCTCCTACAAGAAGGAATCATTAATTTGATTAAAACCTAAATTTACCACTTACCAGGAGACGAACCGTTCATTACTATCACTAGTCCGCACTTTTTAATTTTATCTAAAACTGATACTTTTTTATGTTAACAACACGTACGCGACGTATTTATGTTTTGATAACACTAGCACTTTATATATTTATCTTCACACGCGTTAATCACTTATTTATTTTAAACCGACAAAATCTTCTCGATTCAATTGGAAAAACTTACTTATGCTTCTTTTAAACCGTTTTTATATATTTCTCTTATCTGTCTCTAGAATGTTCAACATTATTTGGTCATTGTCTCGAAATTGACAATAACTTCGCAAACGTTTCAATAGGATTTGTTTCATCATCTATTTCTAATCTTACTGCCCAATTAGAACAATTTTCTTTTGATTATTAAAATTAAGATTCTAAAATTTTACATTCTTTTGATAATTCGAAAATGCCACTTGAATTAAATATCATCACCATAAATTGTAGCGAGGAATCAGAACACAACAATGACTCTTGTAATGCTAAACGTTTATTTAGCGACGATTCATCTGATTGGGTCGTTCCCGTTATATTAATTAAATATTTTATTCGAAAAGGATACTTTTGTCACAATATTGACTGCTGATTTGGTTAGAAATAATAATTTTTCAGAATTCATTCATAGGTTTGCAAGTTTAAAAATTACAAACGTTAATATATAATTATTTTTCTATCTCGTTATTGAAATAATGATTGATTACATCTTTTACTGTATTTGATTCATTTTTTGAGTTAAAATAAGTTCATTTTCTCATTTTGTGACGGTTATAACTGGGTACTCCGAATGAATGAATCATATCTAGGTTTTTAAATTTTTTGTGGATGTAATTTAAAACTTAAACGACTATGCTAGATATTTAATGGATGGTTTAGGTCTATTTATTGAGTTTTCAATAAATAATTAAGGTTAGAACGTTTTCCTAATTTTGATTCAGTGATTCCCAAAGTGGTCTATATCGACCCCCAGAGGTCTATGACAACCTGCAAAGGGTCTACGTCAGCGAAAAAAAAAGTTTGGGGTCCATGAAATGAAAATGGGGGTCCACAATAGTAGATTTCAACATACATTGATAGTACCTATTTACTTACATTATACTATCTTATAATATAAGGACATATACATTATTTATAAAAGTGCCTATGAAGTAAACTGTCGGAGAAAAATAAGTACATTATTTTTTATTAAATTTTAGTTTTGTACTCGTAGTTAGCAAAAATAGATAAATTACGCCAATCATGACTTCAGTTACATACAAAATTACACGAGTACTCCTTAATAGTTTCTTTTTCAAAGACGATCGACGTGGACCACTTTTGGCTTGCCTCTGGGCGGTTTTCGGATGCGGTATATAACGTCGTTAATACGCTGCACGACTTCATAGGGGCCCTCCCATTGCCTTTGCAGCTTCGGCGACAAACCACGTCTCCTTTGAGGGTTATACAACCAGACCATATCGCCAGGTTGAAACCCACCATTTTGTGCCTTGACGTCATATCTTGTTTTCATCCTGTCGCTGGCAATTTGTGTGTTTTTACGGACCTCTTCATGTACTTCGTCTAACCTCTTGGCCAGCTTGCTGACGTAATCTTCTCCAGCAACTTCTTCTTCCGGTCTTCGCCCAAATTGAAGATCGCATGGTAATCGTATCTCACGACCGAGCATGACACAGGATGGTGTTTGGCCTGTGCTTTCGTGAACGGATGATCGGTATGCCATAAAGAAAAGGTGCAAGTACTGATCCCAGTCTCTTTGGTGTTCGGACACTGCCTTGGCTAAGTACTTGCCCATTGTTCGATTCATCCGTTCAACCATGCCGTCAGATTGAGCATGGAGAGGCGTTGTCTTAGTCTTCTTAATTCCTAACATTCGGCAAACTTCTTGAAACAGCCTAGACTCAAAATTGCGGCCTTGATCGGAGTGTAATTCCAACGGAACTCCAAACCGGCAGAAAACTCCTTTACTAATACGTCTGCGACTGTAGCTGCTTCCTGATTGGGTATGGCGTAAGCCTCAGTCCATTTCGTGAAATATTCCATCGCCATCAGGATGTATTTATTTCCCGAATCGGATTCTGGGAACGGCACTGCGATATTAATCCTACTCTTTCCAAAGGGCTTCCTACGTTGTATTGTTTCATGGGTGCTTTGCGCTTTCTCGCTGGACCATTTCCTGATGCGCAGACTATGCATTTACGGCACCATTTCATGACGTCCTCTTTGCAGTTCATCCAGTAGATGATGTCCTATCGTGGAGATGCTTCAACACTTCCGTCACCCTGCTCTTCGGCACTACCAACTGTAGTCGGTTTCCCGTGCCCTCGGCACTTTTTAGGGATTGCTTAAGAAGACCGTCTTCTACTATCAAAGAGTCCCACTGCGCCCAGTACGCTTTGATATTTCTGTCCAAAGCACTCACTTCTTCCCAGGTTGGTCGTCGGCCGCTTTCCTTCTAGTCCAGGAGTAGTCTTATTTCAGGATCGTTTTCTTGTTCACGACGTAACTGCTTAGGTTCCCACTCATCATCAACCACAGCAGTTCTCCGGAGGCATTCGACTTTTTCTTCCAGTCGCGAACAATGGCTGCAGTCCGCCGGACACGGTCTTCTGGACAAAGCATTAGCGTTCCGATGACTGCTTCCGGCACGGTGTTCTGTGTCATAGTCATACTCTTGCAGTCTCTCGATCCATCTTGCCAATTGTCCTTCTGGGTTACGGAACTGCAGAAGCCACGTTAAAGCGGCGTGGTCTGTTCTCAGTAAAAATTTTTGTCCATACAAATACTTGTAGAAATGTTCGATGGACTTAACGACTGCTAACAGCTCCCTCCTAGTCACGCAATAATTCCTTTCTGGCCTGGACAACACCTTGCTAAAATACGCGATAACTTTTTCTCGTCCATCTTGAACCTGCGAAAGGACCGCGCCTATGGCCAGATTGCTTGCGTCGGTATCCAAAACAAATTTTCCATCTTCTCTTGGATAACTCAAAATCGGCGAAGTGACCAGGGCCTGTTTTAGTTGGTTAAAAGAATTTTCGCAGTCTTCATTCCATCTAAATTCTGCTTTTTCTTCGGTTAATTTTGTCAATGGTTTGGAAATATTGGCAAATCCGGGTACAAATCTTCTATAATAAGTGCACAACCCAAGGAGACTTCGGACCTGATGTTTGTCAATTGGTCTTGGCCATGCTTGCACAGCTCGGATTTTGTCTGGGTCAGCTCTTACTCCATCTCTGGATACGACGTGGCCAAGGTATTGGACTTCCTTCTTAAATACGTGGCACTTCTTTGGGCTCAGTTTAAGATTAACCCCACGCAATCGCTGGAACACTTCCTTTAAGTTGTTCAAGTGTTCTTCAAACGACCTTCCAACCACGATTACGTCGTCCAGGTAAACCAAGCACGACTTCCAAGATAATCCACGCAAGATGGTCTCCATCAAACGCTCGAACGTTGCAGGAGCGTTACACAGGCCGAAGGGCATTACAGTGAACTGCCACAAACTACTTCCGATCGTAAAAGCTGTTTTTTCACGATCCTTGGGTTCTAATTCTACCTGCCAGTATCCACTCTTTAAATCTAACGTAGAAAACCACTGAGATCCTGACAGGGTGTCTAGCGTATCGTCAATTCTGGGTAAAGGGTAGCTGGCCTTTTTGGTCACGTCGTTTAGCTGCCTGTAGTCTACGCAAAACCTCGTTGATCCATCCTTCTTCTTTACGAGTACCACTGGGGATGCCCATGGGCTACTTGAAGGTTCAATCACGCCTTCTCTCTCCATATCCGTAATTATTTGTTTGGCTTCTTCTCTTTTCGCCAAAGGAAGTCTGCGTGGATGTTGTCGTATCGGCCAAACGTCTTTGGTATTAATTTTATGTTTCACAACGTTAGTTCTTCCTTTGGAACCACTCTCCAGCGCGAACACATCTTGGAACTCTTGGATCAACACTTTAACTTTAGCCAGCTGGTCTTGGCTGAGGTTTTGGCATTTGGTGGTAAGAATGTCCAATAGATGTTGTGGACACTTTTTTGGCGACGTATCTTCGTTCGACTTCACGCATCTCACAATTTGTGATACTGGCGTGCATTGGCCTACCACGGTCTTCTTTTTCAACGTTACAGGATCTGAATTGATGTTTAAGATCCTTACTGGCATCGTGATCTTTACTCGTACTAAAGTTCTGCCAACGAGTAGTCCCTTTTCAACTAAGCCGCACTCCATTGGTTCAATCGCGCGTATGTAGCCTTCCCGGAGACTTCCA
This sequence comes from Aquatica leii, assembly GCA_035610365.1. Classification (NCBI taxonomy): domain Eukaryota; kingdom Metazoa; phylum Arthropoda; class Insecta; order Coleoptera; family Lampyridae; genus Aquatica; species Aquatica leii. The sequence continues at coordinate 17,916,666 of CM069438.1, forward strand.
TCCAGGCGTGCCATCACCACACTTTCAGTCCTTGCAGGCAGAGTCACGTCTTCACTCAACAAGACTCGCACGACTGCCTTCTCTGACGAATGAAAAGGAATTTCTTCATTGTCGATCTTCAGGACATCGTTCTTCATATCCAAATGGAACCCATAGTTCTTTATCACGTCCATTCCCAGGATAACTTCTTCCGTGATGTCGGCTACCAGTACTTGATGGTCGAGTACTCCATTTCCCAAACCAATGGTTACCTTGACTTGTCCGTGAGTAGGTATTTAGTCGCCCGTCGCCGTTCGAAGTCGTACTGTTACTGGTGATGTCTTCTCGTTTTCCAATAAGATGTCAGGACGAATGATGGTCTTCGTCGCTCCCGTGTCAACCAGTAACTGAACGCTTCTCCCATTGATCTTGCCATCGAGATAAATGCTATGCAATTGCTCTCTAGGCGATGCCATTTGGATTGTAATCTCCGGAGTCTGACTAGATGAGATTACTTTTTGTCTCTTTTGCTCGCCTCGTTCCAAATTATCGAGCGCTCTTCTTGTCCTCTTCTTAGGTTTAGTACGATGCCGTCGTACATGGCCTATTTCACCGCAGTTCAAGGTTGTCGCGCCTCTTTCCCGAAGTATTCGTCGCGCTATCTCTTCCATGCTTTCCAGTGTTTGCGCGGGTACTTCTGTAGCACAGCAGAGTCTATGGCTGCCTCGGTGCGACGCTTGTTTCGCCGCTTCGAACTCCAAAGCATGGGTTAATGCGTCATCCAACGTCTTCGGTCGAGCTAACCGGAGAGTCTGCTGTGTTTCGCTGTCTCGGAGGCCACTACAAAAGTTTGAATAGCTAACTGCTCCAGGAAGGGATCTGGTGCTGTAGGATACGCAAACCGTGTTAATCTAGCGATGTCAGCCTCAAACTCTTGAAGACTTTCGACAGCCTTCTGAACCCGACTTTTAATTTGAGCTTGATAGACTTGTTGAAGATGGGCATCTCCATATCTCATTTCTAATCGTGATATTAAGAGTTCGTAATTTTCTTGCAGATGGTCCGGAACAGTTTGTAAAATTCCAAGCGCTTCTCCACGTAAGGACACTATTAAAGACGTCGCTTTCTGCTTCTTGCTCCAACCATTAGCTGTAGCTGCGGCTTCAAACTGCTTGTGGTAGGTTGACCATGGAACTTTACCATCAAAATTCGGTGGTACAACTTTGAACTTATGAGTGTTTTCTTCTCGATTGTCCATTATTAAATCCTCACCCGTGACGCTTCCTTCACCGTGACATTTGGTTCATTCTTTCTTCAAGCAGTTGTATTCTTTCTCTCAATTTTTTTTCTAGCTTTTGTTCTAATTTGTCTTCTACTTCTTCTATTTTGTCATTCACAGATTCGCAAATTTCTTCTTTTTAATTTAACATATCTGCTTGGGTTTCTTCTTGCACAATTTTGATTTGATTTTCTATCCTCGTTTGTATTTCTTCTTTTAATCGTCTAGAACTTTCCATCAGCTTTTCTTCAATTTTCGTGAAACTTTTCTTCCAGTTTTGCTTCGATTTTCTGTGAGTTTTCGCCCATTTTTCTATTCATCGATTTGAGAATTTCAAGTATTTTTGAATCCATTTTAACTGCTTGCAAACGCGTCACCGACATAAATTTAAATATAACACCAATATAAAGTTTAAATACACTACTTTTTAAAATGCAGTTTTTGTATAACACAAAATTTTAATAACGATTCACTTATTAATATTAAACCACTAGTGTACGGAAACGAATTTAATTAATATCGCGATCACGCACTTGTTAAAAGAAAAAGTTTAATAAACACTATTTTATACTTTATAAATAAACACGCGTATCGCAAACTTAAAAGTTATTTACGTAATCAATGTTTTTATTACGGGAGCGATATCAAATAACTTAATGGTATTCACACTAAAAATCGCGAACGCTTTGTTCTATTCGATACCCCACACCTGACGCCACTGTTACGAATTTATTTATTAAAAACTAATTTATTTAAACGACTAAAAATACGTTTACTTATTCTAGAAATATGTACACTTTTAAATTAACCGAACTAATTAAATGTAATAATATTTAATGAAAACACTAATTTATATCACTTACAAGAAGATAAGATAACGTCCGCGGGTAGCTTCACAATTGTTTACACTAAAAATCACGTACACGATTATTCTCGATCAATTTATCTAGACACACGCCTGCTAACGATTTATTTCCACTTGATAATCTTCTTAACACTGATGCATTCGCATTCCAGCAATAACTGACCTACGATCTGTATCGTCGCTATATATACACATACGGAAATCCTTCTCGAGCGTTTCCTCTTTTTCGGTACATCTTCTAGAAGGTTCTTGCATTTGCAAATAATTTCTCGAACGTTTCATGATTTTATTTTAAATACCGTATCAATTTAATATATACGTTGTAACAAAATTACTAAAAGTATGAATAATTTTACGAAAACATACAACGATATTATGAAAACCAACGTCACGTCATTACCAAACTTCTTTCATTGTGCTAGAAATGGCACGATATCGGTGACTCCAAAAGTTGACTTCGAAATATGTAAAAAAGTACCGGAAACTACAACAACATATTATCACTATCGGACTCTATTGTTTGTAAAAGATTTTAATTATGATTCAAAACACATAGACGTCACCATGACTACACAAATGTCCTTCGATAAATTTCCAGTTTTTGAAATGATTTGTTCTAGATGGACTGGTAAAAGTTTGCCGGTTTTCAGTAATGTTTTATAAAATTTTGCTATAATTGATTGGTTAGAATAAATCGTTAAAATACATAAGAATTATAGAAGCTTTACTTAATAGTCCTAGATAAATATCGTATGTTACTTTGCTTATTAGAAGCTATTTATTACACTCTGATAATTATAACACACTCGCCTAGGATTCGTAGAGCAAACTCATTCCTTGGGTAATAATAACTACTCTATTTAGCTTGATAAACATACTATAATACTGACTATAATACTGAACGAACATTATATTATTACAACGTTGTTACAATAAAAGACAATACAAAGTTACTACAAAATAAGTCTTAAATAAATACAACAATTGTTTGTTAAAATAAAAAGTGTTGGTACTTAAAGTTTGTTCCATATTTCACTGATTTGATATTTGTAATTTAACTGTTTCGTATACTCCTAAATCAAAGTATCCAAAAAACTGAATAGTAATCAAACAAAACCAACTTTTATAATTTAGATCACCAAACGGTTTATGGTATTTGTAAATCAAAAACGTGATTGACAATACTATGAATTCGTATTGTTGAGCGACGAAAGTTGGTATGTGAGCAATTTTGTTTTGTTAGTTTCTTCTCCTCCCCTAAAATTTTTTTTACACATCGCAAAAAATACAAAATTACCATTAGTACGTTACAATTACTTTCGGAAACGCTAATCAACCAATTATAAAATTAGCATCAAGAGTGCTTTTAGATGGTAGTGGTTTAGATGTGTTAACTATATGTAAAGCTTTATTGTTTTTTTTTCGTGTAAGTTATAAAGTAACACTTCTCTGTTTATTTTTGTTTACTTCTTATGTTGCGAGTATCCTTTTAATTACATCGTCGTAAATGAACTAAATTGCCTTGTTCTTGCAACACTGCTGAATAATAATAACTTTTAGAATTGTAGCGCAAAGAACGACTTTCCACTAATAGTAACGTGTCACTTACAAATTGACAAGTATCTCGTGTCCGAGCTGAGTTTGCCTGCACAGGTAATTAAACGGCATGCAGATAAGAGATAACGTTAAGAAAAGCAGATGACGCATTTTCTAAATAACCAAACTAAAATGATCGCTACTCTTAGATTTTCCAATTTCTCACCGCGCAGTTGCTACACCCGGACACGAGATACTTGTGAAGTTTTAAGTGAACGTTAGATTTGTCGTTACTCTAAAAATCTGTAGTAATGATTTGAAACTTTTAATTATAGGTTTAAAATAAATATAAAATTTTGCTTGCGAGCAAGATAATCTATAAACAGTATTTATTTTAAAATAATATTAAATAGGTAAATACTACAACAACGTGTTAAAATAAAAAGTCTTCAAAATTAAAGTTTGTTCCATATTTGTCATTTAACTGTTTTGTGTGCTCATAGATCAAAGTATCCAAGCAACTGTGGAAAAAAAATTACAAAAACTAAACAGCAATCATCAAAACCAACTTACAACATGTAGCTTTTTATTTTAAAATAATTTAGATCACCGAACGGTTTATGAAATTTGTGAATCAAAAACGTGTTTGGCAAAACTATGAATTCGTATTGTTGTGCTACCAAAGTTAGTATGTGAGCAATTTTGTTTTGACCGTAGGCGAAAAATCGTTCGTCATATTCGGTGACGTTTGTTTGAACGACGACGTATGGTTCGTATTTTGGAGCCCATTTTATCTAAAAAGAAATACAATTTATTTTGAAATCATAGATTTTTATTAGCTTTGTTATGATGTTTTTTTAACACTCTGCGACAATTTTTAGATTCGGGTCGGGTCGGGTTTTTATCTTTTTTCTCTAAACGCTTGTAGTTTGTCATAGATCACCTGTTGAACGTCGACTGGAAGATCACTATAAATCTAACAAAAAGCACGGCCGTACTTTTCACTCTCCGATTGGACAAGCCAACACTGTGGAAGGATTAAACACGGTCCCTAAACCGCGTTCTGCACAGTCGCCTGTTATAGAAGAAACATAGTGCAACAGAAATCAGAAGGCAGAACCAATTTGCAAACAATCATGAGATGAACCTACGCTTCGCCAACATAATCACATGCGGCAAAAAACTAGATCAAAAAAATCCATCTAAAAGAAAACGCTAGGTCTAGTCGCCAACTCATCGTGGTTCGTAAGAAACAGTCAGCTACACCGAGAACGACCTGTCACCTGACATGCGCACATACCCTAAATGTCATACTTCATTACTGACACGAAAGAGGTCTACAGATGACCGAAATACGTTTCCTTTAACTGTAACATTAACATTTAAGGTACCGAATGCATTGTGAACTACAAGCTGTTACTCTACAACTTGGTTATACGGCACACTATCACCGACGCTTCGCCAACATGACACAAATACAAGAAAAAGATTCCGTGAACTCAGAACGTTTTACAGCAGTTAGAGATATTTAACCTAAAAACCCAACCAGTTAGGGCACGGTAAAATTATTTTACAATTAATAAAATAACATAAAAAACTAAAGAGAAACAAAAAATCTATATTTTTTTAGTAAAAGCACAGCCAACTTGCGATTTAGATTATTATACAATCGAGCTAAAAAAGATACTATAAAACAAGATATTGAAACGTTCGAGAAATTATTCCCAAGTTTGAGAACTTTCGCGAGGTTTTTTACATTTCCAGAACGTTCACCGAAAGATCTGGAAAATTCTCGAACGTTTGGCCATAATGTATAAATGCGGCACAAACAAATCATAAGTCAGATCATCCAGTAATTTGAAGACGGCAGTGTTAAGAGGATTATTCAAGTCTAAATAAATAAGTGATTAACGTGTGTTTGAGATAAATATACGGAGTATAACCTTGTACGTGACTTTAAAGTTAACAATAAGTGTTAAACTAAAGTTATCCGCGGACTTTATCTTCGTGTAAGTGATAGTGCTATATATAAATTAGTGTAAGTGTTTTTATTAAATAACCTTAGATTTAATTAGTTCGGTTGGTTATAAACGTGAACATATTTTTAGTTCACAAACGACAATACGGCAAAAGCCAAGTTCTACTTCTTGTTTTGGCTATCAAGGAGAGACTAGGACCATGCCTAAGTCTGAGTGTTTAACTACGACGCGGTCTAAGCCGAAAATCGCTTATAATCATATGTACTCTCTACTTTTGATTTAAGAGCATAATCAAATTTAGCAGACGTACTCTATCAAAATCGACCGTTCACAGCAACTTAAAATATGCAAGTAAAAGTACCCACGACTACCGACGCAATCCCTTCCCGGAAATGTTGAATAAATTAAAGATTTTCCACAACCAGTGGCGTCGCGAAATTTAGTTAGAATTACGATTTTTAGAAACTGAATGAGTAATGAAATTTTACAAATGTGATGACTACCATCTTTTGAGTACCTATGCAACTATTAAAAAACTACAAACACATAGTTTTCTTTAATAGTAGTTTGTGACATACCTGCAAGATGGCATTACTATAAGTTGTTAACAAATCACATAAGAATATTTTGTCTACTTAGCAAATGACCGATTTTTGGTTCACTTTCAATTCCTTATATTTAGTGCATAGAGAGGTGAGGGGTAAATATTCTTTGAGATAAACGTTTAGAATACAGCCAAAGCAATAATAAAAATGGTTTTTTGAATTAGTAACGTTTGGTTCCGAAAAATTTTACACAGGTCAAGGTTTGAAATAAGTCAATAAAGCGACTTTTACAGAGCAATATAAAGTAACTGCTATAGAGTGACAAGTGACGCAAAATGTATCTGCACTTACGACGTATGGTTCTGTTGCATTTCTTAACCTGGTGTAGTTTGTTGGTCTATGTCCTACCGGAAAAACTATATGCTGAAATTGAAATATACGTTGGGTGTCCCACTGCCTCATCCATTCTTCTAGCGTTCTTGGAATCATAGCTCGTGGATTATATGAAGAAAAAGCGGGCACAACCAAAGCCTAAAATCAATATTAAACCATCAAAAATATCAACAAAACGTTTTACTTTTTTATCCATGGTTTTCATGTTTTTAATGTTTTGTTTTATGTGGTCTTGCAAGTTTTCCATTGGTAGAAAATCGACGTCGACTAAAAAAACGTATTCGGTGAGAACGTTGCGCAAAGCCACGTTTCTCATCACGTTCACTGGATAAAACCGCCCCATTTTAAAAACCACGTGGTACGCTATGTCGTACCTTTTTCTCAACGTTTTGGATTTTTCGATAAAATCTAAACATTTTTCCAGTTCGTCTTCGGCTAAGTAAATTGCTGCGCTGATAGGTCCTGAAACTGGTACTGCAGCGCTGGATTTACCAAAACCTACGTACCTTTCCACCTAGATCCAATTTCTTCAAATAACGTCATTTTTTGATAAGTTAAATGCGTCATCATTGTAATATCGTGTTTTTTCGGCGTGTACTTAAAGCTGCGTGCGTACAATAAAGTCTTACGTTTGTAATTTCTTTCTGGGTATTGCCTGCATTGAGGTACTTCGTCTCCTTCTAAGTAAACCTCCGGAAAAACACCTCCACACTTAGGTAATTTTGGTGGCAGCGCATCCATCACACTCGAAACTGCGTTTAGTGTTTCCAACGTAACTGACGTATTTACACCTAATTTTATATCATTTATCCGATTCCACTTCACGTGCTAAAACCGTCATGGTAAACGCTATAAGATAAGAATTTACACCTTTACTGTTAGAGACACGTTTAAAAATAAACAAGGATCATCGTTGTTAAGACTAAGTAGCCACAAAATCTTATTTGTATAGTCTGCTATGCTTGGTGACTTTGTCTTGCGCATTTCTTCTACATCAATCAACACTACAGAATAATCGTTGTGTTTTACTAAACCAATTGCCTAAACCTTTCATGTAAATTAACGATAAAATTCTTCAGCAAAAACATACCTGATTTTTCCTAAATTTATCAAATACTTTCCATATAGAGTACACGTCTCCTTCTATAAAAATGTCAGGATTTACCAAAATTACTTTGGTTGCGTACGAAGATATTACTTCTGGCAGCGACATTATCAATAAGTCATGGTTTTTTGTCGCAGCTTGACGAAATTCTATGGGTAGATCTCTAATGTTGTACGTGTGCAAATTTACTAAAAACGAAGTTTTCTACTGATCTTACCACGTTACCATCTTACCTTGAGAAACGCTCCAAGTACTTAACAAAACTTCTGCAAACTTCTCAGTTAGGTCATCAACCAAAAGATGAAACTCCAACGGATGATTACGATAAGAAAATATCGATTTCAGCAAAGTGTAAAAGTTGACTCTGTCACAAGAATCGCTCAAACAAATACTGGACACGTGTACCACTTCGCAAGGAGCGTCGAATAAATAACTTACGTGCGACTGACTAAACTTTACTAAAAATTTAAAAATAGTTTTAAAAAACCGACCTGCTTGGCTTACCAAAAGATAAGACAAGAATTGAGATGGTTATGTATAAGACAACGGCACACAAAAAACCTTTTTTGGCCATTTTAGAAAAAACTATTACGTGCATATGGTAATTTTTATTGCTCTAACAATCTTATTTAATATTGTTCCAGTAATTTTTCGAAATCTTATCGAGATCATTTTATCTTTGTTGATGTTTCTTTGATAACACGTCAAGTAGATTAAAAAAAAATTAAGCAACGTCACGATTTTGTCTTGATTACACTCTTCTTGCATGATTGTTATGTATTTTTGTATTAGTTTTGTATTTGAGATTGATCGTGTTTATTGTTTGTTTTATGCTGCATTTTATGTACGTCAATGTAATTTATTCGAACAACATTAAAGTATTTTCTTTAAAAGTTATTTTATTGTTGTGTATTTGTCTAGTACGTCAATGTTTAACAAATTAGAACGATTTTTTTAAAGAAAATTTTTTTCTTTAGACTTTCAAATACTACCAATAATAATGTAGATTCTTTGGTGGATGTCAAAAACACTGAGCAATTCCGTAAAGAAAAACTGTGCAAAAATACGGGGTGTATTTTTTCCGTTTTGAATATAGTTTTTACAGCTCTAAAAACGATTTTTATTATATACCTACGTTTTAAGGTAAAAATACTATTTTTTACTTACTAATAAGAATTTTCTATTATGTACTATATGTATGTACACTCAAGAAAGAAAAAAACGAAACACTGCCTGCTTCTAAGCACACTCAGGAAAAGAAAAAACGAGACACTACCTAGTTTCAACTAGAAATCTAGAGTGGTACAAACGAGGCTTAACCCTATGTATGGCAATATAATCCTTAAACAATTCATATGAATTTTAATCATTATTATTTCAAACTGTAAAAATGGTTTGTCCTTTGTTTTTCTATGTTGCTATTATGTTAAAAAGCAATTTTATCAGTTACCATTCTAACAAAATGTGTTAAAGTAAAAGTAAAAAAAAAACAAAAGAATATCAACTACGATTTTTATAATAAATATGTTGAAATTTATTTTATAGAAGCTAAAACGATAAAAAAATAAAGGAAGTAAACACCAACATAAGCAAAGTAAAGATTACCGTACTCTAAGTAATAAAAAAACAAAAATGATATTATAAGGATCATAACCGCCCTCATCTCCTTGTATTTTTTTAATAATTTTTTTAGAGGTAGTAATTTGGCTCTAAGACTATTTCAACGAGAAAGCTTGCTCTTTATTTTTTGACTCTTGTAAAAACTTCGTGTTTCGCATAGTTTCGAAGGAAAAAATGTTTTCTCAAACACTGATAACCGATATTCTTAGTACAAGTTTAATTATAAAATTTAGTTGGCCGTGGACACACAAACAAAACAAAAGTCACGATTTTGACAGAAAACAAATTCATAATCGTCCCAGTTTATTGTTGACAGTAAATGTTTCAATAATTTGTTTTAATTTGGTATTGTTTTTTTTTATCCCAATCATCTTTATTGCTCTAATTGCTATTGCTGTTGTTATTGCTGTTACTTTTGGCAGCTTTTAAATTGTAGATTTCTCTTTTAATGAATAGGTCGACATGCTATTGGTTTTTAGATTTTTTCAAAGCAACCAGGCTGTTTAAAACCACTCAGAAATAACGCTGAAAAACATCGACAAGCCCAAACACCTGTTGCGGAAGATCTATTCTTCAAAGAATTGATGACAGACTAGGTGATACATGCAAAAACTAGAAAAATGAAAATTGTCTCAGAGAAAGTAACATAAACGAGGTTTTGCCGGTGCTCAGTGAAGATGGGTGTGGATTATGCTTAATTACATTAGAAATCGCACGGCCGTGTTCGCATTAATAGAAATTAATGAATACAAAACGAAATAACGCAAATTAATAACTCTTTTTAAAACAAGATTAAAAATTTTAATAATAAACTACGAGATTAATTCATTTTTCGGCTTAACGTCAAACAAACACAATTTAAAAAATTTGTTACATATAGTCTTTATAAATACACAAAAGACAATTTCCATATAATAATTGTAAAATTGATAAAATCGGTAACTCGCAACAATCTTTATTTTTCTTAAAACCCAAATCTTTTAAGACACCATGTTTGCGTAATTAAATTCACAAAATTGGTTTAGTCAGGACAAAATAAAGGGTCTATTCTCTGTACGGCGAAAAGATAGAGTTAAGCCTCTCCTTCAATTTTGTATAATAATTTAAACCAATGTATGAAGAGACAAGTTTACACGGCTTAAATTAGTAAAAGCGCGAAAACTCAAAAATTATGTAATGTATAATATAGGCCAGAGGTTTCCAACTTATGAATGACCGAGGGCCGCCATTAAATTCATGGAGTAAATAGGGGGCCGCATCCCCACAGGTATATATATTTATATAGCTACTATTAAATATTGAAGAGCGGTAGTACATAGTTATTTTTCATAATATGGTTTTACTTATTATTTTTGAGCGGGCGGTGGTAATGAAAGCCGCGGGCCGCATGCGGCTCGCGTGTTGGAAATCTCTGATATAGGCATTAAAGATTAAAGTACATAGGAAAAAGTATAATTTTCAATTAATGTACAAAATTATAAATTTCTACTTATAACAAATAAATACGTTTACAACTTTGTTAATTTAGTTACACCATTTATTTTTAAAATTTATCAAATAACACTTGGGGGGAACAACTAAACATTTCAAACGCGTATAAACAAGGGCGTCATTAAGTTTTTACTTATTAACAAATTTGAAGAACTAAAATTATGACATATTTTATGGGAGTTAAAATAACATTCTGTATAAAAAAAATAGGATGATTCAGATAAAGAAGTCATCCTCCACACGAATATACACAAATGTCTTTCAAAGTATTGAAAAATACTATTTCGTCAAATGAATGGAAATTACAAAAACTTAAAACTGCGAATAAATTAACCAAAATGTCGAACGTTAAACTCAGGTCAAACTGAAGTATGTTATTTGTTTGTTGTAACACTAACTTGAAAATTTTAACCAATAAAAAAAAATTATTCAAATTTAGCGCCTATTTGATGGGAGGGACTTAACTCTATCATTTCGCCGTACAGAGAATAGTACGTTTCGCCGCGGTTGATTTGCCGCAATCGTTTCGCCGCGATTACAGGACTGTTCACCGTGAAACTGATTCGCCGCGATTACGGTTCGCCGCACAGTTTGCAGAGGGATGTTTTCACGCAAATATTTTTATGTTTGTAAACATTTTGTTAAACATTTCGGAATTTCTAATTGCAGTTGTATTAAATAATTAAAAAGTTATTGGGCAAATTAGTAAAATTAATGGCATTTTGGGTATAATTATAAAATCTATGTTTGGATAATTAAATTCTAATTACAATTAACTTAGAATTATTTTAACAAATACGGCACAAAAATTTTAATACCACTGATTATCATTAATGAGTCCTTCACATTAATATAAGTACTTTCTCTCAACTATAAAAGAAAAACATGTTGGAATAGTTATTTGTATCACTAGTCCAGAAAGTGCTATTTTGCGAGTATGAGCATATTTGTAGGCCGAGGTGAAGCCGAGGCCTACAAAAAGCGAATACTTGCAAAATACTTTTGGGACGCGTGATACACATCATTTTTTGTGCTGACCTTTATAGTACAAATTATTTAAAAGCAGTTATTTAAGTATTGATTTTTAATAAAATTTAATAACATACGTTGATAAAACGGAAACCTGTAATGACGAAATACAATTGTTTTTGAAATTAATTTGACAATTGCATAATATTATTACAATTTCACTTATATGATTGTTGATAGCAATTGTAAGGTATAAGAAAATTTATTATCTGTAGATAGCTATCTACAGTTAATTTTAATCACATAGTAAATTTATACTATGAGATGGCTCTGCCATCAAACACTTGTGAAAAATTTATTATGTTTGTTTAAAAAAATGTTGTTAGTGTTACTCTAAACAATAACACAGATAATGGTGTATGTTCATAAATCTGACAAATTGACAGATGACGTTTAATTAATTAATGATTACTAGTGCCAACTTTTAGTTATAAAATTCTACTACACTTTATCGGCCTAGGCCGGAAGAGTAAAATTTCCGGCCGATTATGATGGTTGTAAAATACGTCAAAACGGACGGAAGCACAAAAAAGTAATTTGTATCACTAGTCCAGAAAGTGCTATTTTGCGAGTATGAGCTTATTTGTAGGCCGAGGTGAAGCCGAGGCCTACAAAAAGCGAATACTCGCAAAATACTTTTAGGACGTGTGATACACAACATTTTTTGTGCTGACCTTTATAGTATAAATTAATTAAAAGTAGTTATTTAAGTATTGATTTATAATAAAATATAATTAACAAATGTTGATAAAACTGAAACCTGTAATGACGAAATACAATTGTTTTTTTAATTAATTTGACAATTACATAATAATATTACATTATTTAATATTTCACTTATATGAAAATAAAACCTTTGTTGTTTTTAGCAATTGTAAGATATAAGCAAATTTGTTAAATTTGTTTAAAACGTTTTTTGTTAGTGCTACTTTAAACAATAACACAGATAATGGTGTATGTTAATAAATTTGACATATTGACAGATGACGTTTATTTAATTAATGATTACTAGTGCCAACTTTTAGTTATAAAATTCTACTACACTTTACCGGCCTAGGCCGGAAAAGTAAAATTTCCGGCCGATTATGATGCCTGTAAAATACGTCAAAACAGACGGAAGCACAAAAAAGTATTTTAGTGCTAGATTGTTACACATTGTACCTATAATAGAGCAAATAATCGAATCCAAACGTGGAAAGCAAAAGTTTTTGATCAGCTATCAGCCGATGGTGCAGTAAAATTTTGGCGATATGAAAGAAGAGGGCGTTGTAAAACTAGAATCCACACAAACGATGGTGATCAAGTGATCAAGAAAATTCACATGCATTCACATGGATCCAACGCTGCGAAAGTTATGGTTGATGTCCAAGTGGCAAGAATAAAGCAAAGAGTAGAAAATACAATTGAATTAACAAAATGCTAATCAGGCTTCGAGTACTTCTGCTTTGCGGATGATGGTTCGACGAAAGCGTAACGCCATAAGAAGGGTTCCCCCGAATCCTCTCAGCATTGAAGCACTTGTAATTCCACCAGAATATTGCTAGTATAATGTTGAAGAAGGCGAACGAGAGAATTTCTTGCTGTTTGATAGCGAACCACAACAACACCGGACCCTTATATTCGCACGCCAAAGTAACACCAACACTTTGGCAGATTGCACCCGTGTATTTGTTGATGGAACTTTTAAAATATGTTCAAACTTATTCACCCAAGTTTATACTGTTTCTGGATTGAAATATGGCGGTGTTCATCCCATTTGCTACGCTCTTCTCCCGGACAAAAGGAAAGTTACGTACGATGCACTGTTTGAGCAACTTCGCGTTTTAATACCGAATTTGCGTCCGCAGAACATATATTGTGATTTTGAAATGGCAGCGTTTAAAACATACCACGGTTTCATTGTAGTTTCGTAATTTGGAAGGAAACGTGGCAAGATGGATCCAAAGATTGCATGAGGATGACTATGACACAAAACACCCTGCTAAAAGCAGTCATCTAAACGCTAAGGCCGTTTTCAGAAGACCATGTCCGGCAGACTGCAGCTATTGTTCTTGATTGAATGTCTGCGAAAAACTGTTAAACGATCCCGAATTACGATTACTTCTGAACTAGAAAGCAGACGGCCGACGACCAACTTGGAAAGAAGTGAGTGCTTTGAACAAAAACATCAAAGTATACTAGGAGCAATGAGACTCCTTGAGAGTGGAAGACGGTCTTCTTAGGCAATCACTAGAGAATGTCAAGTACACAGAAAATTAATTACAATTAGTAGTGCCAAGGAGCCGATTGTCAAAGGTGTTGCAGCATCTGCACAATGGTACATCGGTAGAATACTTTGTTGAACTGCGAAAAAGACGCTATGGAATGGTGCCGTAAGTGTAGAGTCTACGCATCAAGAAATAGCCCAGCAAAAAAGCGCAAAACACCATTGAAACAGTATAACGTGAAAAGCCTTTTAAAGATAGCAACGATTGATCTCGCAAAGCCGTTTCCAGAATCTGATTCGGGAAACAAGTACATCTTAGTAGCAATAAATTATTTCACTAAATAGGCGGAGACTTATGTGATACACAATCAAGAAGCATCAACAGTTTGTTACGTGCAAAATTTTCACAACGGAGCACCCTGTGTATCGACTTAAAAATTAGTTTCTGGTTTTGACGCCCTCTGCCGACCTTGTTGGTGACTGCGAGGCCATTTTTAAAGTTGTCAACTACGTGAACGGGTCGGTGTCGAGAATCTTGAATTGATTCCTAAATTTTTAAGGACATCCCTTGTGATGAATACAAATTTATAAGGCAATTACGAATTTATTACAATTCTTTCGGCACAGGGTAAGATATTTTGTCTCCAATCTATTAAGATTCCTTCGTAATTTTTGTATTAATGTGATAGCCGGTTCCACCACGTTGCAAGCACCTGTTCGCTTCAATAAGGAATAATGATGCATAAGTACAATTGATAAATACCGTTACCGAACATATAAACTTTTGGGAGGACCTGCTACTTAAATAACAATGCGTCGGAGATGCTGATTTTTGGATAAAAATCGATTGTGTTATCAACCACCTGTTAGTAATTACAACCTACAGCATTCGATACAACGGGTTCTTATATCGCATTTAATGAATTATTAATACTGATTTTGTAGTTTTCTTTTTCGTGAGTTATTGTGTGGCACGAATTGCTATCAATAATTATTCTAGGCTGCCGGTGAGAAAACGTTTTCTTCACTCCAGCGAGCATTGGATTTGGTAAGTCAATTTGATTATATTTTATTCGCTATCATAAAAGTCACTCACGGAACTTTGATTACTGTCGGTGTCTATAAGTACGTTTATTGTGTGCATACCAATAAAGTAATTTTAAGTGTCATTTGTAGTGTATCGCATGCTGAAAGTAGAGAATATTTATTACGAAATTTTCTTCGCTATCTCGACGTAATTTAAGTATATGCTTTGTGTGTTGCCGATATGTTCGGCATTTATGAATCAAGAAATTAGACAATACTCCGGTTAATCTTTTACGTTGTTAATTCAAGGTTTCTACACCTATTACTCATACTTATTAATTTGTCTAATGTTTATGAATTGAGAAAGTCAACATACGTCTGTCAATTTGCTACGCTGCTAAATTAAAGTTTTTATATTTGTTAATTATACTTAGTAATATTTCGAGCATTAATGAGTGGAGAAATTTCATATATTTTTGTTAATCTTCTACGTTAATACATTAAAGTTGTTATACTTGTTAATCTTTCTTTTATGGTAACATGCCTTTCTCTTGTAATTGTCGTTACCTATTAACAAATTTTGGCTACTCGAACATCAGAGTGACAAGGATTGCGAACCTCAAATTTAGTTACGAGTTTGGACCGTCTGTCGTGATCGAGGCAGAAGTGTTAATTTGGATTTGATCTGGCGCCCTTAAGTATAATTTCCTTGAACCTCCCTTATCTCCGACTGTGTGAGTTAGCCGTGCAAGGTTTGTAAGATCTAAAGCTTGTAACAAGTTGCACACATTTTAGTAAAAAAAAGGAGAAAACAGCTAAGAGAAGAGGAAAAAAGTGTAAATAAATGTTGTAACGTGTAAATTCGAACTTGAGCGAAAATCCGCCTGATAGTTAGGCAACTTACCGTAAAAACGGATAATTACTCGACCTCGAGTCGTGGTTTTAAGTCACGCTCGCAGAGGGCGCTCGAGAGTAGTCGGCCATCTACAAACCTCATTTTTATTTTGTCGTTTGGTTGTGTAAGGAACGTGGAAACGTCGGATGGGTAAGAAACACGAAATTTCTCTTTCATCGTGTAATATCTACTACAACGACGCTTTATTTTAGCAATCAATAACAAATCCGACTAAACGTTCGATGCATATAATACAAGAGCGATGTATTTTAGCTCTTTAGTTCCTTCGTTCTTTCGTCGTTTCGTCTTTACTGTGGGGGTTTCTACCTGTCTGTTGGAATTTTCTTACAAGTCTGGTGAAGATGGTGGACCTTGCGCTTTTGGAATCGCTGAACTAATGCGGTAATCGTAGTCGCAGAGAGAAAAAAAAGGATCCCAGTGGATCGTTGGCGCTGTGCTAAAGTGAGGGAATGAAGTATCGAGGTATTTATAAGATCATTAACTTGGAACCGCGGGAGATTCACTAGCCGTCGGCTCATTTCATCCACGCACTTCGGGGTCAGGACTGCTGCTCTCGCTACATACGCGGCGTTTCGTTTTAAGTGGAAACAGTGCGGACTTTATATGTAAATGCTCTTGTAGTTCGAACGTTATCTTGTAAATCCGGTACACCTTTTTCGACTACAATTATTTCTAATTTCTTTAATTGAACGATAATTAATGAACTGTTGGAACTTGAATAATTCTGATTAAAAATATTTAACGTCATTTTTCTTTATAATGTTAATAGAATTGAACTTTTGGAACTTGAATAATGCTGATTAATAATATTTAACGTCATTTTTCTTTATAATGTTAATAGAATTGAACTTTTCGAACTTGAATAATGCTGATTAATAATATTTAACGTCACTTTCCTTTATAATGTTAATAGAATTAATTACGATGTTTATCAGATGCCTTAATTGTAATGGTTGATCTATAATGATTATTTAACGCAACCTACACTTATTATCTTGTTGTTTCATATAAAAGAATATTGCCATTATCAAGGGTAGAAATTTGGGAGCTATGCCGTCTCTCGTAAACTAAATGAATGATACTTTTATTACCGGTCGTGCTGAACTTGACGTCAAGGTGCACGGGCGGTGTTACGTACGTTAACGCGGATAAGTCTTGCTACTATTTACGGTAGCCGCGAAGATACCTTTAAATATTAACGCTTTAAACTTTTTTTGGCTCCCAGAGTCTATTTTTGGGACCTGCTTTCATCTTGTATGTATATTGTATGTATATTATTACCATTTTCGTGGTGTTATGTAACATAATTTAATTTAAGATTATACCAGTGGCGTAACCGTCGAGGGGCTTTTTCCGTTCCAGAATTGGCTATTAATCAATATCTTTAATAAATGGTTGTTGTTAATTCGTACTATGTTTCTTTTGGGGGACCTCGGGTCTAGGATCTCCTTTTCTCCTACCTAGACTGTGTATCTTCGATAAAAAAATTCGAGAAGAGGTGGCGCACTTGGGCATTAACTTACCTAAAGAAAACTTGGTGTCTTACGATTTTCTTTTACCGACGACCATCTACGGTGAGGCTAGCCGAAAGGTAAGCAGCAACATCTTGGTAATTAATTTAAGTAATTCATTCTTTCTTTCTTTTTTCTCCACCTCCCCCATTGAATCATAACAAATATTGTAGCAATGTAACAAGAATGTAAATGTAAAAAAAGGGGTAAAATTGTAAATAGGAGAAACACGTATCACTTTATAACACATAGGTAAACAAATAAAGATAAACTACTATTATAGATCAACTAACAAAATCGATTGTCAAGTTTGTCATATGTGATAAGAAATGTGCATTCTAGTATCTGTGTTTTATACACACGTGCTGCGAAGATAATGATAAATGACGTAAGTCACGTAAACATTGCACTGTCAATGAGTAGGCGGAATGACTTCTGTGCTCAAAACCGCAAGCAAGCATTTAATCATTTACTTATTTTCTTTTCTAACTCGCATAAAATTGTATTATGCGTGTCTTACTATTGACTACAATAACTATATCATTTACGATTCGGCTTCAATATTACGCACACGCACAAGTTTTCGTATCTCAAATCTCAATTTAAACGCATGAACTTTCTGAAATTTTAAAATAAATAAAATACCTTCCTTATTCATTTTTCTTAAGCTCGCTATAGAATTTCGTATAACGGCTTTGTACGTGAGTAGTTCTTGGTGTCCAGATAAAAAAACAAAGCGTCGGTCATCACGTAGTTTCCGACCGCCTTCTTTGTAAATACAACAGCAACTCTTCTGGACATGTCAAGATCCTCGATTACGCAATGTGCGATAGCGTAGTCTTAGTACGCTTTCATGTGTCTGCCTAAAGCATCCACTTCTTCCCAGGTTGCTCGTCAGTCGTTTTCTTAGCAGTTCAGTAATAGTTTTATTACGGGAACATTTTCTTGTTCGCAGTTCTTCAAAAGCAGTCGACCTTTTTATTAAAGCTAGAAATTTTCAATATTGTACATGCGACTTGCCGTGTTTAATCTATTAAATAAAAATATTTTCCAACATTATGATGTGTCATAAAATGTTTAGTATGTATGCTTAAAATAATCGGCGTATCAATTTTGACTGTTGAGAAGAAAAAAGTAATACATGTATATGCTTAACCTTATGTATGTTCTAACCTAACAATAAATTCCTTAGGTCTAACCGAATCAAAGCGCGAATATCAACCTCGGACTCAATTTACGTTCGGTAGTATCATATTTTACAACACAGTATCAAATTTCAAATTCTGGCGTCAAATTTCAACTTCCGGTGTAAAATTTCAAACACAAGTGTCAAATTTCAACTTCCGGTGCCAAATTTAAACTTCCGGTGTCAAATTTCAATTTCCGGTGTCAAATTTCAACTTCCTGCGTCAAATTTCAACCTCCGGTGTCAAATTTCAAACACAAGTGTCAAACTTCAACTTCCGGTGTCAAATCTCAACTTTCGATGCCAAATTTCAACTTCCGGTGTCGGGTTTCTACTTCCGGTATCCAATTTGTTGCAACATTTTTGACAGCAATTAAACATCTACTCGTCTTAGTGATGAATCTGGTTGCAATGACTGGCAGCATTTAAGTGGACATTTAAACATTCATGAAAAGAGCAA
Source organism: Aquatica leii (assembly GCA_035610365.1). Lineage (NCBI taxonomy): Eukaryota > Metazoa > Arthropoda > Insecta > Coleoptera > Lampyridae > Aquatica > Aquatica leii. Next base: position 17,935,792 of record CM069438.1, read on the forward strand.
GTTACTTATCGAAAATGTTCTAAAATTGCTAGATCCTTCTAGCCGTTTTAATAAAAATGAAATAATTGATTCTGAAATTTAAAATGTAATAAACAGAGAAATGAAATACTGGTAAGCTGTTATAGAAAATTTTTTTTAGATGATTTAGTTTTTAGGTCAGCAAAATTAAGCTTTTTGTGGAAGTAATAATAAGTTATTTGAGAAAAACCATGGTGACTTTTTAAAATGCATAAAAATGATTTCCAGATTCGACCCGATTGTCAGAACAGACAAAACGCTCTCAAATAAAACATTACAAAAACTATCTCAGGGATAAAGCACAAAATGAAGTAATCAACTTGATCAGTGAAAATATCAAATCCAAAATTTTAGAACTAACTAAAAAGGCAAAATATTATTCTATATTATCAGACTGACTCTAGTCACCAAGAACAAATTTTAGTTTGTATACGATTTGTTAATATAAAAAGCACCGGAATTAGTATAAGAGAACATTTTTTATTATTTTGTCCTATAGATGATGTGTCGGGTGAAGGCTTGACAAATTTTCTTTTGTCGGCGTTAGAGAAAGAAGGCTTAAATATCAACGATTTGCGGGGTCAGGGTTACGACAATGAGGCAAATATGCGTGGTAGGCATAATGGTCTACAAAAAAAATTTTGGATCTTAATCCGCGAGATTTCTTTGTTCCTTGTTGCAATCATACCCTAAATTTAGACGTCAATGATGCCGCAAAATCCAATACTTTCAGCATCAATTTTTTTCTTTAGTTCAAGAACTGTTTGTATTTTTTTCAGCTTCTACTAAACGCTGGTCAATTCTGAAATCTTATTTATCTAATGTAACAAATTTAACTTTGAAAATAAGGTAAAAAAATTTGGCTGCATCGTTGGCCAAAAAATTGCAAAATTTTGAGTTCATTTGCATTCTTATATTGTGGTATAATATTTTAAGTAAAGTTAACATTACTAACATTAGAATGTCTTCCGGGTTTGGACCATGCTATTGTTGCCCAAACCCGGAAGACATTCTAATGTTAGTATAGATTCCGACCGTGGAAACCTATTACAAAGTTAACATTGTTAGTAAAATTATTCAAAAACCAAACTTTGATGTTGCTCAGTGTTATAATAATTTAAATAATTTGAATAGTTTTTTGAAAGTTTATCGCTCCGATAAAGGTTTTAATGTTCTATTGATTGATGGTAAAGAAATAGCATCCAGCTTAGACATAGAACCTAAATTCAAAAAAACAAAGAGGTCTACGACGAACGACGAAACTTTAAAGTTCAAAGTTGATTGTTTTTTTAATGCTCTAGATGTAATCATAACATCAGTGGACGAGAGATTCCAATTACTTTCTTCTTACTCTAATAATTTCGCGTTTGTATGAAATATTGATAAATTTAAAAATTATTCTGAAAACGAACAATTAGAATGTCAAAAAGTTAATAATTTATTAAACGACAAAACTCGCAATGAACGAGACATAACTGCTTTGTAACTTGTTAAAGAATTGCAATATTTACAAAATTTTGATGAAAAAGTTATTACGCCTCCAGAAGAAACTTTAAATTATATAACAATTAACAACTTAGTGGATTCTTTTACTAATATGAGCATAATACTTCGTATTTTATTAACAATGCCGGTTTCTGTTGCTACCGCAGAACGATCTTTTTCAAAACTCTAAATAATAAAAAATTATTTAAAATCAACCATGGAGCAAAACCGATTAATTAATCTTGCCATCATTTCAATAGAAACGGACCCGTTAAAAGAATTAAACACCAAAGATTTAATTAAACAATTTGCAGAAATTAAAGCACGGAAAGCTCAATTCACTTAGCTAAAATATTAATAACAATACCTAATATCTGGAAACGCCAGTGTATGCATTGCCTTATAAAATGTGATCTAATATTTTGTTTACCGTGAGCGGCAAACATCTTGAATATCGCAGGTTGCTTTCTGATTAGACCGTGCTTGTATTTTATATGTAATAATGCAACTTGTATCTATATTTTATAGACAATTTTCTATTTTATGTATTCAAATCGCGGACTCTACGTCTTTATAACATTTCCCAACCATTCAACTGATAACTGGATTGCTTCCGTAACCAGGACTTCAGTATCTACTGACAGGCCGTCACTTATATAACTCTTCTTCTGTATAAGATAACGATGACTTAAGTTTGGGATATCTTAATTTTTCCATGTTTATTGATCTTTTTAATTATAAACTAATCGCTTGATAAATCTACATTATGTAAAGATATTTTTTCTACATTTTTGTACATTCAGTTAGAAGAAAATGTAGAGTATTGATCCGTTCAATGCTATGTTCACGACCTTATCGGTGTATTTTAATAAGTATTTTAAGTAGATATCAAACATGTTCTAATGATAAACTGTGTACATGTCTAAACAAAGTATAGATATATGTACATATGGTGTCAAGGGCGTCACGTTGTAACGGTTTATTTTCATATTTACATTTCGTATTTGCGTTAGTCTTGTTTGAGTTACTTTTAAGTAGGGTTGGTTGCCTACAATTTTTGAAATTTAACAGAAAATTTCCCAAAATTTGGATAAGGCTTATCACTTTACCCAGGAAACAAAAAAAAAAAATTATTAACACTTCCTTGGTAACTGTGAGTAGAGGCAAACCGGGTGGTTAGTAATTCGAAAATTAAGTTACGTTTTAAGCTGGAAGCATCCACTTCAAATCAACACTGTGTATTTTGTTGCTGCTTATGCAGGATAGTTGTGGCTTGCTTCTTCTTTTGTGGCCGGCAGTTTGGCATTTTTGTATAAATTTGACTGCGACCACTCACGCTCGTTCATCGAGGATCAGGAAGCTGCCGAACTTTGCATACTACCACCGTCGACATCCAACAAGTCTCCTACGAAGAAGTGTTCACCGAGAGTCATTAAAAGCAAACATACCCGTAGTGCGAGGTACACCAACCATCTGCATGCTGTCGATTAGTGCAGCAACCCCAGCAGCGAGAAGCAACGTCTGGCACATCTGCGGTTACCAGTGAACGTCATTCCACCTGATTACAGTAAGCCGTTTTCCATAGTTTATGTTCTTGGGAGCCTTTTATAAACTGGTAGGGAATTCAACCTTCGGTGTAGTTATAATTGGGTTTATTAGAAACGTTTTTTTCGTCTACAGTTAGGTTATAATTTACTTACCTGTATACCGGCTGTAATATACTGTGGTTTTGTTGTAAATCAATTTTTTTTGTTGTAATTTAAGTTATTCTGGTACTGAAACACTTGTAAGTGAAGGACAGGGGTTATAAATTTTAGCTTTAACGTAATTTCACGTGCGCACATATTAACAGCCATTTTGCCACTGTTCAGTGTCGCGCACATATTTTTTATATACTTGTGGAAGTAATTTGGGGTCTTTTTTTTTGTGTTCAACCACGGGCGTACCCAATACGTTTATTTTGGGATTATTGTCGGGGAATTGGGAACATCAAGCGCTTGATACCATATTCTTCGACCGTGATTGTAATATTAATTTCAGGTTTTTATTTAATTTATTTTGTGAATATAGGTACAATAATTGTTGGTTACTTGCCCATTTATAGGTTTTAGATTTAATTATAGCATTGATCGGAGTAGAATCCTTTTCCGACACAAGAGTTCTTTCTTTTTTTTTATATATATTTTGGTGTTTAAGCTACAAACGGTTTATCTATGATTTAAATTGATTGTTCGATTTTTTGCCGTGCGTAGAAATAAATACATTTTGTTTTGGGATTACCATTGTGTTTTCCTTTTTCTTCCTGTTGGGTTGTCCCAGTCTAGGTGGGGAACTGATCTCGTGCAGCGCAAACCCTGTGGAAAGAAGAGTTGAATGGTTATCGTAGGTTTGCTGGCGCCCTTTTTTTTGAAGAACTTACCACACGCCGTCTCCACTCGCGTTAGCCGGAGCCATTCATCCTTCCTATCTTAGGTACCCAGCAAACACAGTTTCGTCGGCCGACTGACGCAGGGGCTATACACTCCGTGTATAAAAAAACCTATATCGGTTTCACACTATCGACACCTATTGGTTCCCCAACGATCTATTTTAAGCATTTTTTATAGAAATCTACATATAGCGCCATCTCATGTCAATTATAATTAATATGCATACTTATATGCTTATATTTAAATTTTTATAAATAAAAACATATTTGATTTAAAATAAAAATTTATATTATAATTCTTACATAAATACATAACAGACATAAAACATATACATACATATAAACAAGTTTATAAATAGAGATTTCATATATTAAAAACAATTATTTAGATAATCAATTTTTAGTTATTTTAATAATTATTATGTGAATGACAATAAAAAATAAACATAAATTAATTATAATTTGTGACTATTTTCAATATCTATGCGAAAGTATAAGCTCGTTAGAATCGCTTCAAAGCCCCCACATATAATTTACATATTTCATTATCTATTACACAAGTTTTATATAATACTTGATAATGCAATTTATAGTTTAATGGTTAAATTTAAAAAAATTTAATCTAAACAAAATTTGGATACTCATCTATTGAAGAACGTGTACTTATGCAGCATCTTCGTCATAACATCAGAGTTTTCTTTCCACCTCGTTGGGATCTGCCAGTATCATTTCCACCAACTTTTATGCTGTCTGATAAAGCAGATACTCGATGATGAGTACCAATAGATCCCGATGCAGCTGGTTATTTCGCATGAACCACAGTGCATTAGCAACAAGTCGTAGTGCTTTGTTTTAGGTTTACTGAACCTTTTCGATGTAGCTCTTCGCCGTGTACCATGCTAGTAAGGTGTACATCATATCGGGCCGTATCAACCTCTTGTAGACTAGCAGCTTGTTCATGCCGTTCTTACACATAATCGAGCATAGCTTGAGTGTGATTGCCGATGCTCTCGCTGAAACGTTGTGCAGATGGTTTTACCATGGAAGACACTTATCCAGAACGAAGCTTAAATACTTTGCTTTGTCTTTAATTAAATACTTTACTTTAACAGTTTTTTAAGTACCATTTTATTGAGGTTATGCCGCTTTCATGACATGTGACTTGATTTTACAATTTTAGTTACAAATTTAGTGATTTTACTAAAAGAGACAATACATTTAGTTTCTAACTATAAACGTTATATAGTTGATATGGGGCACCAATAGGTGGCGAAAAAGTCGCACCTTTTTGGAAATTTATATGAAGTAAATATCCCCTGGACTGACGGTTTAATGCCGACATCGGCGGTTAAATGTAGGCAAGGGTTTAGAATAATTGGCGCGACGTTTTTTCGACGATAGAAAAACAGCCTGTGCCCGATACTGGCGCATAAGCGGTTCAATAGTGGCTATTCTGTTAAAACTTTAATCTTTTAAATTTAGCGCGCATTTAATACTCGCGAACAGCTCACGAACTATCTAGTATCTGCGCTTTCACATTCCATTCCAGGTGTTCAAAAATTCTGCATTATCAGCTTATTTGATTTTTATTTTCTGCTGATTGTGTGTTTGTTGCTTTTAGGTGCTTTTAGTACTTATTATTTTTATATTGCTTGTGAACTCGAGGACAGGAATATCTTTTATGATTTTGCAAATGATTGAGCAATTGAATTCGAATTAGTCACGATGTCACAGTCGCAGTTTGATTTCAACAAGTAAGTCTTATTTGTTTTGCTTTTGCACATTTTTAAAATTGTTTTTATAACCTCACTTCAAATAACATTTGCCACAAAACTTGTATTGTAGAAAGATTATTGCGTTGTAATTTTAATCTGATTGTCAGTATTAACTTTTTTTCGTAGGTTTGTTACAGCAAATCTTAAGAAAATTGGTAACCATTGAGAAAGATGTCAAAGAGATTAAGCGATCAGTAATCACGGACAGCTCAACATCTGAATTCTTTAGCGTACCGAAACGTGCGCTATCGGAGATGCTACCGGCAAAAACCATTCTGGAATTGGAAAGTTTCAATGAGAAACTTATGCAGGAAGATACAATAGGGCAAGTTGTAAGTAATTTATTTAAAATTCCTATTTGTTATCATGTGAACAATTATTTTCAAAATTCGTTGGTTTTTTTTCTTATTTAATATTTCTTAAACTTACAGTTTCAAATACTTGTGCATTGATTACTATGTACATACGTTTTTACAAAAATAAATTAATTAACGGCAAAAAAGTTTTATTAAAAATTGATCCAATCACAAAAGAAATGAGGAATTCGTCAGAAACAGAATTCATTTTTCCAGTGTACTCACCTCCAAGTATTAGGTGGCAAAGGTTTGTTTGACACAACCAGAACAATTTTAGGAACAATAATTCATCAAGATTTGGCTGTCGAATGTAATTGGTCGGGAAAAAATAATAAGCCAGCTTTCAGCAAGTTTAAGAACGTGGTTCTTTTAATACTGGGTAAGTCTGTTCGAAAAGTAATAAAAATGCTAAAAATATATATTTAGGGGCAGTGAGGCAACATAGTCTACTGAAAGACAATACACAAAAAGAAGTCGAAGACATCATCAAAGGTTGGTTTAGAACAGCAACTGATAGAAATGGCGGGAGAAGCAGACTTTCGAAGCAACAAATGAATCATTATTATGTAATTATACATTACTCGTTTTTTTTGTTTTGATTCACATATGTAATCGTTTAACCTGTTTTTTTTTCATTAAATCTATTTTTAGAGAATTTGATATTGTTTTTATTTATAATAAACCACTGATGGTGTGAATGCGATACAGCATTGGCCCGCTGCTGGCAATAGTTTATTTGCCGTAAGTTGGCCGCCTAGCGGCCTGTGTCTCCTATTGATGTCGGGCCAATATATTTTGATGGCAAAGGCCCGACGTTACTAGTGACGGGTAAACTTTACTTTGCCACTTATGGCCCGTCACAAAATGTTTGCTGGGTAGGACTTATTATATATATTTTGTGTCGTTTTGAGGTAAGTGTTGAGCAGAGGAGCGTTATAACGTAGGCAATTGGCTGTTGTTTTGTCGTCTATTGAAGTATGCAGCACTGAGTTTAGCAGCAAGTGAGGCTGCATAGATTGCATTTTAAATTAACAAATAAATCTGTTTGTGCAGTGCTGTATGAAGACAAGCAATCTGCTATAGAGTTTCAAAAAATCCCAAATTTGTATAAGATTTCACATCTAGTTGATTTCATAATAGATAACAATAAAATCAGCTAAGATCAATTAGATAACGATACGATAAAAAATGTATCTAGATTAACTGTAACCTATAATACACCTAGAGAATTGATAATACCGAGATAATTCTGATATAGACTGTTGAAAGTGTGTTGCTTGGTGTTGTCTAAAACTTTCAAATTAATTTAAAAAAATTCTATTATCGAGCAAAAGACTTACCGAGACTTTGTACTCAGTTTCCACAATGTTCAGTCCGGCACTGCATGTGCGTACCTTTTAGTTTCTCTTTACTGGCTACGCCACTGCTACGGGATCTTAATAACAAAATTTAATTGTCTAATCTTATTTATTTTTACCAAAAAATTTAGAATAATTTTTTTTAGTTTTTTGCACAATCACATTTGTTTAAAAAACTAAGAATCCCATTTCTTTTAAGGCTTTGGTCGTTCTTTCTATCAAAGTGTTTTTATATTTCCAAATGGTGTTGTCCTTAATGCTCGTATTTAAAAAATTTATGTACGTTTCTACGGATTTTCTTTTATAGTGAAACATAAGGGCGTCGTTGGCATCGATTGAATAATGTTGACAACCACGGCGAAGACAAGCAATCGGAAAATGATTGTGAAGAGTAAGAACCGTTTCGGTGTTGTGGAAAGATTTGATGTAATAGCGAGGTTGCTCAATCTTTGGTTCTCGGTTGATGTGGTTCAGGAAGTACATGTACTCAGGCACGTCGTCAAACCATTTATGAGTAAACAATGAATCGGTAAAAAAGTACGCGGCCCTTACGTTGTAAGAGTCGTAGTTAGTACCCACAGTTTTGTGTAGGTAACTAAGTAGATCTTTCCAAGTACTGCCGTTTAAAGGTACTATGACTTCGTCAATGTCCACCAATATGATGTACTTATACTCGTACATGTGTTTATAAAAACAATCGTTGTAGGGAATAACTTCAGCTTGTCGTTTGTTTGAGATGCGATTTTTTAAATAAATGTGTTGCCAAAATAAGGTGTTGGGTTCTCCAGCAGGTAAACTCAAAGGAACAACTTCCACGCGGTCTAAATCTTCGTAATATTTCAAGACTTTACTCACGTTCGAATGGACGTGGAGATTATAAATAAAAATCTTATGCGCACCCAACAACGTCATCATCTCAATCCATTCCGTTAGGATTGACGAAATGTCTTCGATCAAAAAATCCATACCTTTGACGCAAATTGCAAAATCTTGCTTTTCTCTATTTGGTTTATTATAAAATACTGTCAGCGCGTTACTAGCATTGTTACAAGCATTTTCAACCATGGAAACAGCAGCTACTGTTAAGTTATGGTATTCGGAAGGAATTTGGCACGGAATTAAGTACGGTTGATAAATACCAGTTTTGTGATTGCCGAAATATTCAGGCCAGGACAAGTCATACTTTAAAGCTTGAACGATGACCGGCTGTTGCTTGTTTTTGAACCAAATTTGGCAGTACATTCGGGTCAGCGGTTCTATTTGATCGACCATTGCCAAAATTCTCACTGTTGGACCAAGTGGGTTTGCAGCTCTCGTATCTAAGTAAGCACCAAATAGTTGATAGTGTCCGTAAGATGAACGTAAATTCTGCCAGTATGTATTTTGAAACTCGATGTCAAACAACGATGGAAATTTGGCACAAGTTTTGTTGAACTCCAACTGTTTGCCGGTGTTACTCTGCCAGTACTCTAAAGGCAAACTAGGGCAATTCTTTTGGGCATTTTTGTATTGTGCTTCATTTAGTAAGTTATCTTCTCGATCAATTAATAATATGTACACGTGGTTTTGATGAATTTTAAAAAAAGTGTGAAGTGTTATAAAGATTACAGTACTGCACATTGAGAACAAACTAAAACAAACACATTTTTTGCACTTGATTTTCATACCTCTTGTACTTGAAGTAAACTGCGTTGAATATAATAAAATGCTCGCAAAAATCGTTAACTAAACTAGATGTAGATATAAAAATAATATCTGTATCTAACAATTACCGAAAAACACTGATTTGCTAAATCGGATAAGTACTCTAATAGATAACGATATATTTAGTTTAATATTTGATTATATCTACAAGTACGTAGCTGATAGCTGCAGTTGAGCAAGAAACGACACATTGTATATTTTTGAATCTTACTAGTACACAGAAAACGTTATGTTTACTTACGGTGTTTACTATCAACTTTTAAAATTTGCAACCAGGCCCGCGCCTAGCAATTTTGGCGCAAATTTAAAATAACGCCCCAAATTTGTATTACGTTCATATGTGAGTACAGATACGGGTTAAGTTAGGTATTATTATCCACTATTGAAAAATAATTTTAAAAAGTATTTTCATAATTTTTTTTTTATTTTTATATTTTACAAGTACAAGCCATAAGCCATACAAGTATTTTTTTTATTATATATTATATAACAGTATTACATTTTAAAATTTTTCTATTTTAGTTTCAAATGTAAGATATGATACAAAAGCACAAGAAATAAAAAAAATATTTAAACATTAAAAATACTCGTTTATATATCACAGGACGAAACTGATCGACAAATAAAAACAAAACTATATTTTAATAATGCAACATGTCACCTTTTAAAGGTTAATATCCAGGTATTAGGTGTTGTTATTAATATTTAGCTAAGTGAATTGAGCTTTCCGTGCATTAATTTTTGCAAATTGTTTAATTAAATTTTCGGTGTCTAATTCTTTTAGCTGGTCCGTTTCTATTGAAATGATAGCAAGATTACTTAGTCGGTTTTGCTCTATCATCGATCTTAAAAATGTCAACATGATAATATCAGATGTTACAACCACCAACCACTAAATTTCCGACATGTTGAAAATTTCAAACTACTGGCCACCGTTTGATAATAGTTGATGGTTAACAGCGGCTTAGTGTGACCAGCGTCATTGTTTATAAACGTTTAAAATTTAGTTGATGACCGTGGGTGGTTGACGGTGGTGCAGTGTGACTAAGGCCTAAAAATGCAAATGAATTCAAAATTTTGCAATTTTTTAGCCAACGATGCAGTCAATTTTTTTACGTTATTTTCAAACTTTCCATTGCTTATTTCAAACAGAGCATCATAAACCTCCTCAAGTTGATACTTGCATCTATTCTACTAGGTTCCCAAACTTTTTTGTGTCGTAGACCCTTTGCCATGTTTTTCGGTTTTAGGTAGACCCCCTACCTAACTGATATTGATTTTTTGTAAATTTCTAACTGTAGTGAAGTTTAGTGTTAAGAACTTAAAGTAAAAACACATGTTAAGTTTTATAGATTTATTAATTGAATTTAAATTAAAACTACTCAAAATAAAATTTTGTATCTGTTATATAAAATATACGTAACATAAAACAAACATAAAATAAACTAAGCAATAAGTAAATGTTTTAGTGAGAAGGATGAACCTGATGCTTTAATAATAAATTATTAACATTTGGCGTCAATTTTGTAAGGTTTTATCTTAAATCTCCTCGGCTAATGATGTCCAGTCTGTTTCTTTTTTTCGTTAGGAGGTTGGCAACAGCTCTGAACTACCTTTCTACTATGACGATGGAAACAAAATTACAAATCTCCTCGCTATATTCCATAATACAGGATAAGTAAAGGGTATGTTATTTTGCAACCAGAATTGCGTTTGTACTTAGTTCAGTCAGTTCCTCTTGTATTATGAAATTCGTTTCTTTTATGTCACCATATGAGTGAATTATCTACGGTGGTATTACCATAGCCAAAACATCCTCAAACCTAGTTTCAAAATTTGAATAGAGGGCATTTAAATGTTAAAATTAGGTTGAAACGTCGTTTTCCTGGCAGTTTGTCTGTGACAAATTGGGGAACTAGGAAAATTCGCCACGTCCAATATTTTGCTTCATTAGTTTAACTCTGACAAGAAACGCTGATAAGATGGACCTTGTATTAAAGAAATTTAGACTGTAACTGGAAATTAACCATATTAAATTTTGTAAACAAATCTGTTAAATAGGCGATGATGTCTGTTTTACACTTCATTAAATTGTCTTTTAAAATTTTATATTTAGTATCCAGAAATTCTAAAATAGTCTCAAAAAGTGCAAAAAATCTTGTCAAACATAAGCCTTTCGACAGCCAGCGTACTTCAATGTGAAGAAGTAATTGATGAAAGCGTTCGTCATTTTTTTCACACAACTGCGCAAATAACCGCGTATTCAACGCGTTGCTTCGGATTCGATTTACTGCATCAATGACTAATTGAAGACATCTGTAGCTACTGATATTATATTTGATAAAGGAATTGCTTTTTCAATGAAGTAATCCTTCAAAACAAGAATTATTGATTTATCTTTAGTGTCGGTTGTCAAAGTTCTTGGGAAGAGCAGTTCTTCGTAGATTTCTTGATTCATAATAAAATGAAATTATGCCAATAATAATGCTGCATTACTAAGTAAAGTTGACTCGTCCAGTTGTATAGAGAAATGGGTCGTTTGCAAATAATTACAGAAGAAGCTTTCAATATCAGAACTCATTTCATCAATACGTCTTTCAACAGTATTGTTGCTTAAGGGAATTCTTTTAATGATATCAGATGCAGGTTTGTGTAAAACAGTTTTTAAAACCTCTTCAATAGCTGGTAAAATTAACTTCTCTCCGATAGTATGCGGTTTTCGGGATTTTGCTATAAGTAGCGAGATATTGTATGATGCCGGCAAACTATCATCGTTTCTTTGTGACGTCAAAGCGAACATTGTGTCCAGCGTGGGTCTCTTCTGAAGTTTATCTTTGAGTGTTTGAAAGTATTTCAAATCTTTATCTGTTTTATCAGGGTAACATCTTCTCAGATGATCCTGCAGCTTAGATGGTTTCATAGCGTGTAATCCGAACTGGCCCACAGTGTAACGACCAATGGACAAAAGTACAATTTTTTCACTTTTTTGTGAAGTTATTTGGTAAGATATATGTATTTATAAAAGAATAATAAATGCCATATTTATTTATGTGACCGGCCAAAATATGTAGTTTAATTCTAAAATATTTTTTTTAAATGTTTCCTATATGTAAGGTAAAGTGGGGCAAGTGCAAAATTGGGGTAAGAGCAACCACCGGTTTCCAATTGTAAATCTAAAGACTTTTTGGTATTTTCTGATTTAAAACCACTTGTTTGGAACCTCCGAACAGCTGTTGTGTCAAAACGGAAAAAAAAATCTGATTTACCGGCTGAGATCCTTACTCAAAGTCCTTACTCATGTTTAAAAAAAAGGTAACGTTACACCCAAAGATAATGTTACACCCAAGTTACACCCGTTACACTAGTATGTGAAGTGCAACGTCTTTTACGTATATTAACGATTTTAACGTGAAAAACGAAGGTGAGTATCAAGCCAATTATATTAAACTTGTTCATTAATTGTATATTTAATAGCCGTTAATGGTTCTTTGCAATTTTTTTTAAGCAAGTAAAAGAAAATTGAATGATTGCACTTGCCCCTAGATAAACACGTAAAGGGCAAGTGCAATCAATGCAATTCTTAATCGTGATTGCACTTTCCCGAGAACTGACAATTTCTTTATTTCAGAAATTCAATATGGTAATGGTACGTAATTATAAAAGGAAGTCAAAACGAGGCTCCGGTTACTCAAACGACGACATTGCGGTAGCTTTGCAGCAGGTACAACGTGGTCTGATGACTACAAGACATGCTTCTCGAACTTATAACATACCTTATAGTACGCTAAATTGTTATATTAGTGGGAGACGGAGAAAAAAGAGTCTCACAGGTGGACGTCCACAGGCCCTGCCCCTACAGCTGGAAACAAAAATTGCAAATCATTTGAAAATTCTTGAAAAGTGGGGATTCGGTCTCAGTAGGAAAGAACTTTTGAATGTATAGAAAAATTTGTATTGCAAAACAACTTAAACACTCCATTTAAAAACAACAGGCCAGGTGAAGATTGGTTTTGAGTTTTAAAAAAGAAACGGTTTGTCTGTTAAAAACCTCAAGCTGTTGAATACAGCCGAAAGAAAATGACTGACCCATTCATTATTAATCAATATTTCGACCTTCTTCATAGTACGTTAACTGAACTAAATTTGTTTGATAAACCAAGTCAAATTTGGAACTTGGACGAGTCGAGTATTTGTTCTGACCCAACAAAAACTAAAATTGTTGGTGGTAAAGGAAAATCTTGCACACGGGTAACTGCTGGTAGTGGCAAAGAAAATACTACCTTTTTGGCAGCTGCTAATGCAGATGGATTGAAGGCCCCACCACTCATAGTTTTTAAGGGACTTAATGTTTGGACAAGTTGGGTACCAGAACCTAAAGAGAGCTTTCCAGGTATGACTTTTGCAGCTAGTCCCAAAGGTTGGATGACCAGTGAAATATTCTTGAATTACTTTAGCAATACCCTGATCCCTGTTTTTGGTCAAGATCGCCCGATATTAGTAGTGTACGACGATCACGCCACACATGTTACAGAGAAAATTACCGAACTTGCAATAGAACATGGTATATGTATTCTTAAACTGCCACCACACACGTCTCATTTATTACAACCATTAGACCTCTCCGTTTTTAAATCGTTTAAAGACAAGTGGGATCAGAAAATTTGTGCATGGCAACGCAAGCATTCTGGTATGAAAATACCCAAAAAGGATTTTGCAGTATTATTGGGAGACACATGGAAACTTATCAAACCCGAAGTAATTGTCAGTGGCTTCCGAAAAGGTGGCATTTACCCATTATTACCAAATATGATCCTCGTGCATTAGAACGATGGCATTTATCAAAAAATAATACTGGTGAAGATATAACACAAAACCAAATGGAAGATGATCCGACAGAACAAAATGAACTGTTAGTTAACCAAGTTCCACAACAAACACCAGGTAGTTCTACCGACAATCAGCAGCCCTGTTGTAGCTACAATTTCGAAGATATTCTTTTGCAGACTATCAAGCAAAGTAAAAGTGTTCAACCAAAGCAGCCAAGAAAAAAAATTGCAGCTGGAGCTGAAGTAATAACTGCGAATGTAGCAAAGCAAAGAGAAACAGAAGCAAAAAAGTTGTTAACTGAAAAAGGAAAGAATAAGACTGCAAGAAATAAGATATGTAAGAAGAAAAGTGACACTGAGAGTGACAGTGACGAGTCTGAAAGTGAGCCATCATATGCAGATACAGATGATGATATGGACGATGAAGAGTTCTCGAATGAAGAGGAAATGTGCTCAGTCCAGTCAATAGATGAAGATAAAGAAAATGAAGACAAAGGCTGAAAAGTCGGAGATTATATCATTGCTGAATTCAAAGAACAGAAGTTTGTGAAAAATTATGTAGGAAAAATCACATCTGATCAAAACACCAATTCAAAATACATCTGCACATTTTTAAGGAACAAAAAAGACAAAGATTTTAGATATTATTTTCATTATCCAGATGTTGAGGATGTGTCGGTCATTCGAAAAGAACAAATATTAAAAGTTCTTCCCCTTCCTGAAGAAAATGAGGTCGGTTTTATTTTCCTATACCAATTAATGATGTTCATTAGATTTTTTTTTGTTTTGAAAAAACATTTTCATACTTATGCATTTTTTAATGTTGTTTGTTTGCATTAAGTACTTATTAATCTAGGTTGCCAACGTTCTATTAAAATAAATTGGTCAATTCCAGATTTGGCATCTTTTTTTATTGTTAAAATAAAAGTGTTTGCTCTTTCCCAATATTATATATAATGGTTTTAAATACAAATTTATAGAGGTGATTGCACTTTCCCTTCATGGCGGGAAAGTGCAACCACCAATGGCAGTTTTAAAAAAAATTTTTTCTCTTAAACCCCGTCATTTATTCTGGCAAAACTTTTTACAGATTTGAAGCCAATGGAGCAAAGAACTAAGTCTATAATTTAGATAATTTTTAAAAATTGTCTTCTATTTAGAAATAGGACTAAAACTTTCACTATGCAAAATAGTGGTCGCATTTACCCCACTTTACCTTAGTAAACATTTAAATTCTATGAAAAAAAAACAAACAAATGAGAGTGTGTATTGGAAATTCTTCAAAAAACACACAGCTGTACAGTTGTGGATTTCTTATTTTCTTAATTTATCTTTCAAAGTGGTAACATATCGTATGTTAATAATAAAATACATACGTAATATGTATGTACAGTTGTCTTTTTTTAAATTTTTCCGAAAACATTCCATAATCCGAACATCTCCTTGCAGCAATTATTTCGGAGATTGCACTGTAATTATAATAACGATTGCTAAAACTTTGAAAAAGAAACTATTAAGGAGTACTCGTGTAATTTTGCATGGTTTGAATATTAAACTACTAATAACTGAAGTCATGATTGGCGTAATTCATCTATCTTAGCTAACTACGAGTACAAAATTAAAATTTAATAAAAAATAATGTACTTACATTTCTCTTTCCTTTTCAAGATTCAGGAAACGAATAAACGTATTTGTCTCACATTCGTATTTATAGAGTGACGAATTGAACAAGTCAGTGCAAGTTCGCGAAGCTCTGAGACTGCGCGTATGCTTGTAACAAGATGATACTGGTATATCATTATGTGCAGGTTTTTACAAGTTCCAAATGTATAAACATCATTTAAACATATATCATAATGTTTTTACTTTATAGGTACTTTTATAAATAATGCATATGTCTTTATATTATAAGATTGTATAATGTAAGTAAATAGGTACTATCAGTGTATGTTGAGATCCACTATCGTGGACCCCCATTTTCATTTCATGGACCCCCAAATTTTTTCTCTGACGTAGACATCTTGCAGGTTGTCATAGACCCCTCGGGGTCGTTATAGACCACTTTGGGAATCACTGTACTAGACCATCGAGTATCGGATAAAGGTTTTAAAGTTAAATTTGTTACATTAGATAAATTAGATTTCAGAATTGACCAGCCTTAGTAGAAGCTGAAAAAAATACAAACAATTCTTGAATTAAAGAAAAAAAAAGTATTCGATTTTGAGGCATCATTGACGACTAAATTTAGGGTATGATTGCAACAAGAAACAAAGAAAGCTCGCGAATTGAAATTCAAATTTTTTTTTTAGACATTATGCCTACCACGCATATGTGCCCCATTGTCGTAACTCTGACCACGCAAATCGTTGATATTTAAGCCTTCTTTCTCTAACGCCGCCAAAAAAAATTGTCAAGCCTTCACCCGACACATCATCTATAAGACAAAGTAATAAAAAAATGTTCTTCTATACTAATTCCAGTGCTCTTTAAATTAACAAATCTTATACAAACTAAAATTTGTTCTTGGTGACTAGTCTAATAATATGGAATAATATTTTACCTTTTTAGTTAGTTCTAAAATTTTGGATTTAATATTTTCGCCGATCAAGTTGATTACTTCATTTTGTATTTTATCCCCGAAAGTGTTATTGTGATATTTTATTTGAGAGTGTTATGTATGTTCTGACATAATCGGGTAGAATTTGGAAATCATTTCTATGCATTTTAAAAAGTTACCATTGTTTTTCTCAAACAACTTATTATCTACTACTTCCACGAAATGTTTAAATTTTACTGACCTAAAAACTGAGTCACGTAGAAAATTCTTTATATAACAGCTTGTCAGTATTTAGTTTCTCTGTTTATTAGATTTTGAATTTCGGAATCAATTATTTAATTTTTATTAAAACGGTTAGAAAGATCTAGCAATTTTAGAACATTTTCGATATGTAACTTGCTCTTTTCATGAATGTTTAAATGTTCACTTAAATGCTGCCAGTTGTAGTAACCAGATTCATTACTAAGACGAACAGATTTCAAATCGCCGTCAATAAAAATTTTGTAATAGAAGCAGTAAAGTGAATTTTTTGTTTCGGAATACAACAACTAAAAACGCTCAATTTTTTCTTTGTTCGGTAAAATTTTAAAGAAGTAACTCTTTCGGATAAATATTCTTTTTGTTTTGATAATGAGCAGGGTCACGTTCTACTAATTCTTGAGTATTATTAGGACGTAATTTCTGTGACCATAGTGCAGCATCTGTCGAAAGTTGACTCATATTTTCCGTTCTGGTAATTTTTGAAGGTGTTGATTTCTCATTATCAGCGGAACTTGAAGATGTTGATGGATAGCTTTCTAGAAAATCAGTTTCTTGTCTGCTCCTGATACTTGTTTCAAGTACAGGTTCAGAATATTGGGATTCAGCTGTATTATTGTTTTTATTAATATTTGGCAAAATAGACTCGGGTTTTGAAAAAAATGCGTAATTTTGACATGGTTTTCCAATTCTTCCTTTCTTTTTCTTTCTTTTTGAAATATGGAAATGTTTCGACGTCTTAAACTCAAACTCGAAAATATTTTCTTAACATTACTTATTTCAAGTTATTTCAAAATATATAATTTTTAATAAATAGTAATATTAGTGCTTATCAATTATTCTGTTTGAATTTACTTCAATTAGCAATGATGTTTATATAATCAAATATAAAAGGATTTTTGAGATGCAAGTTTTTGGCTTTTAATGTTTTAATAAATCTAAAATTGTAGGAATTTATGTTGTAGTATAGAAATTTAGATCTTAAGCAAAATGTATTAATTAGTTATTAGGTTAAATAATAAGCTTTATGCGCAGTCGCATTAGAGTACAGTGGTTAGCGCGTTTTGGTACCATACAAAAGGCCATTTCAAAATTTATGTGTAATAAACCAATACATACTGCTACTTGAATTATTTAGTGTGGCGCGAAATTTTAAACCCGAAAATAGAGTTCCACAGTTATCAGGTGTGGGGTTAAAACCAGAAATTATCAAATTTAAGTTGAACAATGGCACAACCGAGAAGTGAAGACGTGCATTCGAACAAAGAAGCTAATGGCCAAATGATCGACCGCTTTGAGTTATTTCAGCGTAATTTAGTTAGTGAGCAGAATCAAGAGGAAATAGAAGCCAATATCAGCTTCCAAGAAACGACAGCAAGCCAAGAAAGCGGAATTTCTGCCATACAGCGAATGATGGAGATGATGTTTGAGGAAAACAAGAGAAGAGACGCCAGTTGGATTATGGTCGAAAGAATTGTGCTCATCTTTAATGGCAATAAAACATCAAGATATCGATGATATATATCACAGCATAACGGTAATGTCGAGAGTACATCAAAACAGAGTGAATAGGATTAAACAGAAAACAGAAGTTATTGAAAATGTACCAGAGAGAAAAATCATGAAGAGCAAATTAGATATCAAAGCAAGTGATAACATCCGTGAGCGTGCTGCAAAATGCTTCAATTGCAACCAATATGGTCACCGTTACAACGAATGCTCTAAGCCTAAACGTGAAAGAGGTTCTTGTTATGATTCCGGTTCGATGGGTCACCTAATAAACAACTGTCCCCAGAAGAACATACAAGTCAGTGGGTCGAGAGAAGCCAATCTTGTGCAAGAAGACACTATCGTTGCAGTCCCAAAACCAGTTCCAGCAGACTTTGTGTCTCCATACACGATTGCAGTTGACTACGAAACTATTGATAGCCACAATGGCAAATGTAAGTAAGTAAGATACCATAGTTACGAACTGGAGTTATTAGCAATTGTTAACGCACTTAACCGATTCCATGTTTATTTACAAGGTGTCAATTTTAATTTTGTCAGTGATTGTTATTCAATTAAGCTCGCATTACAAAAAAAGGAGATAAACCCCAGGATTAATCGTTGGGCTTTAATACTACAAAATTATAATTACCACTTAGGACACCGTCCTAACAGTAGAATGAGGCACGTAGATGCTCTTAGTCGATGTAATAATATATTAGTCTTGTAGGAAAACACATTTGAACAGAATCTTGCTATAACGCAACATTTAGATAAGGAAATTGGAAAAGTTAGGTTAGATTTAGAAGTTAGGGAAAGTAGGTAAATATTTTGAGTTACGTAATGGATTGGTATAAAGAAAGTCAAAGGGTAATTTGCTTTTTTATGTACCCAATTTGATGGAATACGTCATCCACAATTGTCATGACAAATTAGGGCATGTTGGTAGAAATAAAACTATAGTATAGAGTATCTTAGTAGGTCCTATTGGTTCCCAAATGTTAACGAAAAGGTTAATCATTACATCCAAAATTGTATTAAGTGTTTAGTATACTCCCCCAACAGTGGTAAATTAGAAGGTCATTTACACAAAATCCCTAAAGGATAAGCTATTCATAACTGTTTATATCGACCATTATGGGGCACTTGAAAAAACTACTACCGGGAAAAAATATGTATTTGAAATAATCGATGGTTTTACCAAATTTGTCAAACTTTATGATGTCAAAACTACTAAATCAATAGAAGTGATTCATAAATTAGAAATTTATTTCCAAAACTTTAGTAGACCTTATAGGATTGTGTCAGATAGAGGTTCTTAATTTACATCCAAAGAATTTGAAAATTTTGTGAATGCTCATAACATAGTGCATTTAAAGATACCTACAGCATCCTCAAAATCTAATGGTCAAATCGAAAGGATCAATCGAGATCTTACCCTCATGTTAGCAAAATTAAGTGACTTAAAAGACAAGTGGGATAAAGCTTTACGCACTGTTGAATTTGCAATTAACAACTCATTCTGCCGTTCGATAAGGAATAGCCCTTCCATGCTATTATATGGCGTTAATCAGAAGGACGGTAATGATAGGTTGAGGAACTTTATTGAATTGCAAAATAGTACAGGACGCGATCTAGATCATATTAGATCAGATGCTGCAAATAAGATTACATAGGCTCAAAATTATAATAAAGAGATTTTTGATCGGAAACATAAACCTCCGCACTTATATAAAGTTGGCGATTACGTGTTAATATCTAATTATGACACTACCCTATGTGTAAATAAAAAACTAATTCCTAAGTATAAGGGACCTTATGAAGTGATTAAAGTTTTAGAAAATGATAGATACCTTATTGTTGACATCAGTAATTTTCAAGTGACTCAAATGTATTTTAAAGATATTAGTTGTCCAGAGAACATGAGACCTTGGTTAACTAGTGATTAGGTAGCTTTATAAGTATTATTTAAGCTAGCATAGTTAGGATTGTTAATAAACCGACCTAGTTAGTTTTCACTGGTATTTGTGTTCGAAGACTAACACTAGGTCAGGTAGGGCCGAACTGTAGGAGTTTATGTTGTAGTATAGAAATTTAGATCTTAAGCAAAATGTATTAATTAGTTATTAGGTTAAATAATAAGCTTTGTGCGCAGTCGCATTAGAGTACAGTGGTTAGTGCGTTTTGGTACAATAAAAAAGGCGGTCATTATTATTATTAGTTCGAGATATGCAGCTGTTTTATGTTTGTAGATGGTAGCATAGGTGCACCATTATAAAATTTATGTGTAATCAACCAATACATTACTGCTACTTGAATTATTTAGTGTGGCGCGAAATTTTAAACTCAAAAATAGAGTTCCACAAAATAAAAAATAAATTTTAGATAAATTCACCTTAATTTACAACAAAAGACACATCACTATAAAGTCTGTAAAACTACAAAAACTAAAGTTTCAAAAGCTGATATCTTTTACCCCGTGCACCTTTTCACTTTGCTAAGTTAATAATTATTGATCGGGCATCAGGCAACAAATGAAATCGCGACCGATGCAGCGCTTAAATATATAAAGTTTCGTACATTGCAAGCTCAGACAGTAAAAAAATGCTTGTTCACTCGTTGGCTCGTTGCAAATCAAATTTCAAGCTCAAACATGAATAAAATCAGATTTGTTTGAGTTCACACAATTCATGTTATCATGTTACGTATTACGTATTCGATCGAATAAATGCTATTATTGCGTACTCTCATTTGGAAAATATATTATTTTCGAGTAAGTAATTTGTTTCCTTCGTCTCAAAAAATAAAAATAAAAAAATATTGTAATTGCTAGAAATTCCTTACTGGATTTTTTATCATTATAAATTTTGTTTTGAATACGTTGTTTGTTGATTTATCTTTTTTTACTTTTGAATTTTGCACCACACGACTTTGCTCTTATGTAAGGCATCGTTTAATAATTTCTAAAAATTCATTTTGAAATGCATTTGCTGATGAAGTTCACACTTGAGGCACAAAATGCGGTCATAAAAAAGATTAGAGTGATTTTTAAGTATATTGCCCTAAAGAAAAAACGATCAATTAAAATTGTCATTGATAAGAGGATAAGATACTTTACCATTAAAACTAATTTTGTTGTAGTTACAACAGTAAATACCTAATAATCGGATAAAACTAAATTATTGATTTATTTGCACAGATAAATAGTCACCTTACCAAATACACATTTTACTTTATCTATAAGTGCTTCTGATAACTTAATACTTTTAAGCTACAATCAATAGATTGCGTATAATTATATTAAGCAGAAATGTGGTGTTTTTTTTGGTTTATTACTATATTACAGTTATAATCTTTGAATATAATACATTAGAAGCCGTATTAAATTTTATTAATGAATTCGATGATATATACAGTGATCAAAACGATTATTAAACAGCGCAATTCGATAATTCCAAGTATTAGTTTCAAAACTAATCAAACAAATCTGATTAACTGTTTAAACGTACAAACGTTTTAATAAGAAACGAACGAGCTATAAATGCAAAGCCACGTCTGTTTAAAAAACTAAAAATCCCATTTCTTTTAAGGCTTTGGTCGTCTTTTCTATCAAAGTGTTTTTATATTTCCAAATGGTGTCGTCTTTAATGCTCGTATTTAAAAATTCTTTGTACGTTTCTATGGGTTTCCTCTTGTAGTGGAACATGAGAGCGTCTATGGGATCGATAGGATAATTTTCGCAATAGCCGCGAAGACACGCAACTGGGTAGTGATTGTGAAGTGAAAGAACGGTTTCTGTGTTGTGGAAAGATTTGATGTTGTAACCAGGTTGCGTTATGTTTGGATCTCGATTAATATGGTTTAAAATGTGCATGTACTCGGGCACGTCGTTGAACCAACTATGCTTGAACAATAAATCGGTAAAAAAATACAAGTTTCTTACGTTGTAAGCGTCGTAATCGGTACCAACTTTTTGATGAAGATAACCAAGTAAGTCCTTCCAAGTACTTCCGTTCAGAGGCACTATAACTTCATCAACGTCTACCAAGACAATGTACTTGTACTCGTACATGTGTTTATAAAGACAATCGTTATAAGGAATAATCTCACCTTGAAACTTATGCGTGACTCGATTTTCTAAATAAATGTGTTGCCAAAACAGTATGTTGGGTTGACCAGCTGGTAAACTTAAAGGAACAATCTCTACGCGTTCTTGTTTTTCATAATATTTCAAGACTTTACTCACGTTAGGATGTACGTGGAGATTGTACATGAAAATTTTATGTGCTCCTAATAACGTCATCATCTCAATCCATTCGGTTAAAACCGAGGAAATGTCTTCGAGAAAAAAATCCATACCTTTGACGCAAATTGCAAAATCTTGCTTTTCTCTATTTGGTTTATTATAAAATACTGTCAGCGCGTTACTAGCATTGTTACAAGCATTTTCAACCATGGAAACAGCAGCTACTGTTAAGTTATGGTATTCGGAAGGAATTTGGCACGGAATTAAATACGGTTGATAAATACCAGTTTTGTGATTGCCGAAATATTCAGGCCAGGACAAGTCATACTTTAAAGCTTGAACGATGACCGGCTGTTGCTTGTTTTTGAACCAAATTTGGCAGTACATTCGGGTCAGCGGTTCTATTTGATCGACCATTGCCAAAATTCTCACTGTTGGACCAAGTGGGTTTGCAGCTCTCGTATCTAAGTAAGCACCAAATAGTTGATAGTGTCCGTAAGATGAACGTAAATTCTGCCAGTATGTATTTTGAAACTCGATGTCAAACAACGATGGAAATTTGGCACAAGTTTCGTTGAACTCTAACTGTTTGCCGGTGTTACTCTGCCAGTACTCTAAAGGCAAACTGGGATAATTTTTTTCCGCATTTTTGTATTGTACGTCATTTGGTAAGTTGTTTTCTTCATCAATAAATAATACGTACGCGTGTTTGAGTTTAATTTTCGAAAATGTTGAAAACGTTAA
Source organism: Aquatica leii (assembly GCA_035610365.1). NCBI lineage: Eukaryota > Metazoa > Arthropoda > Insecta > Coleoptera > Lampyridae > Aquatica > Aquatica leii. Next base: position 17,959,035 of record CM069438.1, read on the forward strand.
AAAAATTACAGTACTGCATATGGAGAAGCACAATATAAAAAGAACCCATTTTTTCCACTTGAATTTCATACCACTTGTACTTTTAAAAAAACTGCGTTAGGTAATATAACAAAATGTTCGCAACAGTCGTTAACTAAACTTGATGTACGTACAAAAATAATATCGAGAAATTCGTAAAAACGTGATTTACTAAATCGGATAAGCAATCAAAAAGATAAAATTATATTTAGGTCTATATTTGATTTTATCTATAAGTACGTAGCTGATATCTACAGTTGAGCAAGAAGCGGCACATTGTATATTTTAAGCAACAATGTGTTTTGTTTCTGTACGAGTTTGTCATATTTAGAGTTGTTTGCTTCAACTTCAGTCAATAGTCAACTAAATTAAATTAAATGTAAAAATATATCCTATCACTATATTCTTTTCTAAATCTATTTTAATATACTTTTAAATATACACTATATGAAATAATGAAAGTTGATAATAATTTTGTTAATCACTTGTAAATGACATAATTAAAGTATTAAAAATGTATATAAACATTGCTCTTGTGTCATAATTTAGATTTATTATTATTGCTTCCAAATAAACGTTGTACTCTCCGTATTAGTTTCATTTGGAGCAATTATTAAGTAATATTTCTCAAATCAGGTTTTTACATAAGTGTTGTGCACTAAGCATTAGCTTATAAAAGTAAACCTTGGTCTCAGGTGACAAAATTACCAATTCCACAACATAAAAGTGGTGTCAAGTGTGGGGTGGTATCAACAGAAAAACTCTGGCGTGTTCCAACACTTCAAATCTCCAGAAAAACACTCTAAGTGGTTTCCGGATTGTACCATCACCAGAAGAAAGATAACTTCAAGATGCTAACTAAATCTAGATGAAATCATCACTCATAATGTTACTGTAAGTCAAATTTTATTTAAAAAAATTTTTTTTAATAATTTCAAAATGAGCAAAGATACTCCAACCAATCAAATTTATCCTTCTTTAAAACCAGAAACTGAATTAGTTTCTGATATAGATACATCAGACACGGAAAGAATTCCAAATTCTATTAACACATTGCGTGCCAAGCCATATTCAGAAGAATACCTCCAGGGGCCAAGCACATTTTTTCTTTAAAACATGTAATTTTAAGCATGAAAAGCGGCTAGAAATATGTCTTTTTATTGATTTTTGAATTTTGAATTGATTTTGTAAGTTTTTTAGTGTCATTCATAAATGAATGACGTGGCCCCCTGGGAAAGTTTCCTAACATTTTTCATTAGGAGGCCACGTCATTCAAATGTGTATGACAGCTGTTTTCAGTTTTTTTGTATAGTTCTCTTTTGTTTCAGATTTTAAGTTGTAAAGTGTTAGTGTAGAAGTGTATATTGATCCGTAAATAAGATTTTTGAGGTGTCCACTGAGCTATAAACAATGTCAAAACGGAGAAAAGTGTTATCCGAGGCGGAGTTGCAAAAAATTGCAGACGCAATACATTTAGAGAATGAACAGAATGCTTCAGACTTTGACTCCGATGATTCTGTGATGAATCCAGAATGGGAAGAATCCTCAGCTGATGAGGAATACACTGACAATGATGATACCCAAAATGTTCTTCGAGAAATGGTTTTTGAAGAAGTTGCAGAAGATGAAGAAGAGAATGAGACCCTAGCAGATGAAGATATATTGCTATTGAATTCTGGTTGGACTGAATATGTAGGCCGGCATAAAGTATTTCCTTTCACTGGCCGCCAAGGGCTCCAGGTCGATTTACCAGCTGACATTTCTTCATTTGCGGCATTTTCCCTAATTGTGGATGAGGAAGTAATAGATTTACTTGTTACTGAGACCAATAGGTTTGCACAACAAACATTAGTATCAAAACCGCTAAAAAAATATTCTCGTATGAACAAGTGGGTACCTACTGATGTCGTAGAAATGATGAAATTTCTAGGTCTTTCATTATGGATGGGTTTGGTCGGGCTAAACAATTTGCCAGATTATTGGGCAAGTAAAGGAATTTACAAACTCGATATTCCACGTTCAACTATGTCCAGAAATCGTTTTCAGATGTTGTTGAGCATGCTACATTTTAACAATAATGAAACCATTCAACAAGGGCACCGTACCGGAAAAATTCAGCCTCTAGTTGATCTACTCCAAAGGAAATGCCAAGAACTCTTCTGCCCTGGCGAAGAAATTGTTGTTGACGAAACCTTAGTACCCTGGAGAGGCCGTCTGATATTCAGACAATGTATACCCAACAAAGCTCTTCGGTATGGCATCAAATTGTTCAAAATGTGCTCCTCAGATGGGTATACCTGGGCTTTCAAAATATATTCTGGCAAATCGGCTTCAGGACAACGTGAAGTTGGATTGGCTAAAAATGTCTGTCTTGAACTGTGTGCTCAACTTTTAAATGAAGGTCGCACTCTATATGTAGATCATTTCTACACTAGCTATGAGTTAGCGAATGCGTTACTAAATAGTCAAACGCATCTGTCGAAACAGTTCGAGCGTCAAAAAAGAACATGCCCAAGGAAGTTCTGAATGCTAAAATTAAAAGGTGGGATGTAATATCTAGGGAGTACCAAAATGGTATTGTGCTCCTCAAGTGGAAAGTAATATATGATACAAAAGCACAAGAAATAAAAAAATATTTAAAACAATAAAAATACTCATTTAAAATGTTTTTGAAACGCCATCCTGTGGTAAAAATACCACGTACGATAATATAGAAAACTATAAATTCGTACGGAAGATAGAAAAGTTGTCATTGGATTTAATGACAGCGAAAGTCAATGATCTATTGACAAGTGACGCTGTCAAAATCCCAACTATAAAGTTGGTTAGGAACAATGTCACTATAATTGTGAAAAACAACATCAAAACTAGCGGACAGTCACGTCGACCACGAAGACCTTTTCCTGATGCTTGCCTGTGATACTGGGCCTGCAGTTAGTATTAAATCGTCTGCGAAGGCAAGGCTAGCGACCGTCATACCCTCCGCCAGAGGGTACCCGGGTTGACTTTCCAACGCTAACAGTAAAGGTTCTAAAACTGCGTTAAATAGGAAGGATGATAAGGGGTCTCCTTGTTTGACCCCGCGTTGGAGTTTTATCGAAACTTTTTGGTCGGAATCTATTACCGTCTCCACATCCTCGTATGCATCGTCTACCAGGCGTATCGCCTGCTCTGGCAGACCTTTTCTTCGTAGTGCAGGTCCCAGGGAAGTGTGCGGGACTGTGTCGAAGGTTTTGCATATGTCTATCTGCACTACGACCAGGTTAGTATGGGTAGCCTTTGAGTGCCGCAGCAACTCATTGAGAAAGACACATAATCCTGACAAAATGCTACAGATGTTGGTCCTATGACCATGTAGGGAAAGATTGTACCGGACCAAATAGAGGAAAATGCTGCTACAAATGCGGAGAAGATAATCATATAGCAAAAAATTGCGCACAAGAAGGAAAGTGCATATTGTGTACTGAAAAGGATCATTTTGCAGGCAGCACTAAGTGCAAACTATACAAAGCACGACTGTTTGAGAAAAAAAACAAATAAGAAATGCAAAGGAAATAAGAAAGAAAGAAGAGAACACCAATCTAGTCTAAAAAAAACTACAGCAACAATGCCAAACACAATTAAAATCCTAAAAATAAACACTAATAAAAGCCGAAATGCAATCGACTTAGTTAAACAAAAAATGTTTGAAGAAAACATAGATATAGTATTAGGACAAGAACCCAACAAAAAATGGTGTAAGGTACGTGATAACTAAATGTTGTGAGTGTACTTTTTAAAAATATTTTATTTATTTCGGCATATTTTTCACCGAATGGCGAGGATAAAGATTTTGAAAAACTTTTGTATAATATAGATTTGCACATAAAGAAATACGGAAATAAGAAAGAAATTGTAGTAGGAGCAGACTTAAACGCTAAAAGTGACATTTTTGGATCTAATAAACAAAATAAAAGAGGAAAGGTGTTAGAAGAATGGATTCAAAGCCATGAGCTAATTCCGATAAACAAAGAAAAAATTCCTACCTACGAAACACAAAAAGGATGCTCAATTATTGACATCACAATTGCATTAGAAAAAATAGCAAATCAAATAAAACACTGGAAAGTTAATAGAGAAGAGAACTTTAGTGATCACAATAACATAACATACGAAATAAAGGAAATAATAAAATGCAAAAAATAAACGAAAAACTAAATATAAAACGATGGAAGCTAGACCAAAAAAGCATAGAGCTAATAATTAAAAACGAAGAAAATTTTACAATAGAACATATTCAAAAAAAAGTAAATAAAGCAGAGTATTTTATAGAAACATTAACAGAGAAATGTAACATGTATTTGAAAAGTTACAAAAATAAAGGAACAAGAAAACCAATGTACTGGTGGACAAAAGAAATAGCAGAGGCAAGAAAAAGAACAAACAAAGCAAGAAGAGCATTAACGAAAGTAAACAGTAAATCAAACCAAGAAAACGAAAAAACATGCGCACACAATAGATACAGAGAAGCAAGAAGGGACCTAAAGAAACTAATAAATAACGAAAAAAGAAAGAAATGGGATGAGCTATGTACAGAACTAGAAAACGATATATGGGGAAGGGCATACCAAATTGTATCAAATAAGCTAAAATTAGGAAAACGAATACTATTAGGCCAAAAAGAAACAAACGAGCAAATTACGAAGCTTTTTCCAATACACGAAAAAGAATTAAAAAAAGGAATAACGGCAAAACAAACTTTCGATAATATAACAGAAGACGAAATAATAAAACAGGCCAAAACAATAAAAAACAAAAAGTCACCTGGACCGGACGGAATCCCCCCAGAAATTATTAAAGAATATGCTTTAGCACATCCAGGCAAGTTGGCATATTTAATAAATTATTACCTAGGCATAGGCGAATACCCCAGAATATGGAAAAAGCCCAAAGTAGTGCTGATACCAAAACCATTGAAAGAAGACCAAAACGAAATAAAATATAGGCCAATATGCCTATTAGACGTCATGGGCAAACTCATGAAAAAAATTATAAAAAACAGGTTGCTCGAAGAAATAGAAAAAGAAAACGTATTACATGAAAATCAATATGGGTTCACTAAGGCCAAAAGTACAATCGATGCAATAAGCAAAGTGATGGAAAGGCCAAATGAGATAATGGGAAAGTGCGCAAAAAACAGAGAGATATGCATACTCACTACACTAGACATTAGAAACGCCTTTAATATGGTACCCTGGAATAAATTTTGTAACGACATTAATGAACTTAAAATAAGCGAATATCTTAAAACCATATTAAAGAGCTATCTAAATGATAGGAAAATTGTAACAGAGTATGGAGATGAAGTAGAGATAACTTGCGGTATTCCTCAAGGGTCAATTTTAGGACCAATACTTTGGAACATGTACTACAACAAAATCTTAAAAGAAGATGTCGGCCCATACGCCAGAACAGTCGCTTTCGCCGATGACCTGGCTCTAGTTACATGAAGCAAAACAAAAGAAGAAGTTCAAAATAAAACAGAATACGCGATTGCAAGAATTGAAAAACAGCTAAACGAGATGGGTTTATTTCTAGAACATGACGAACACGAAATTATAAATATGGTGGAGAAAAGAAATACACAAGGAACAGAAATTCAGATTGGGGATAACACAATTAACAGCAAAACACAACTAAAATATCTGGGTATATACTTGGATACGAATATAAAAATGACAGAGCATGTTAAAAACTTAAAAACCAGGACAGAAGACGTCATAAAAGCGATTTACAGGATAACACCTAACGCAAGTGGGCCAAAATCAAAAAAGAGGAAGATTCTGTGTAATGCTGCACTGTCTATCGTACTATATGGTACACCGACGTGGGATAAAACAATTAAATTTAAAAAATACGTAAATATACTAACAAACATAAATAGAAAACTAGCGCTAAGACAACGTCGGCATACCGCACAGCACCGACACAGGCAATAGAAGTGATTTCCAGAATGCCGCCGATAGACCTACAAGTACAGCTGAGATCAAAAGTGTACAAACATAAAAAGGATAAAATATATATCGCGAAAGTCAAAGAAGATATGATGGAAGAGTGGCAAAAGCGATGGGATAAATATAATGGATGGACAAAAATCTTCATCAAAGATGTTAAAAACTGGTACTACTTAAAGTGGGGTGAAACGGATTACCACATCACACAAGCAATGACGGGATACGGAGTTTTTGGAAAATTTTTGCATCGCATTGGTAAACAAGAAACGGACACCTGTTTTTACTGCGACTCTGAAGATGGACCAGAACATACTTAATTTATATGCCCCAAATGGGACATAGTACGGGCGCAAACAGAAAATAAATGTAATGCAAAATTACACAAGGAGAACGTTGGTGAGAAGATGATGGAATCAGAGGTCTTATGGAAGTACATAACTGAAATGCTAAGATATAGAATGTAAGGTAAAGAGGAAACAGAAAAAATAGTAAAAAAATAGAAATGAAAACAGAGCCAGAAAACATCTAGGGTAAACCACATACTTAACAGCGGTACCTTAGTCGGTCGGCAAACACCATCTTAGGCAACCCGACACTACCGGTCAGTCTGGCGACCGGTGTCTGATAACAGATTTTTCCCCCTCTTAAAAAAAAAAAAGCAACTCATTGCTGTGGACGTTATTGAAGCACCCTGATTCGGAGACGAAACCTTTTTGTCAGGGTGTTGTAACGTTAAAATAAGAAATTAGTAGGTCAATTCGCGAGTATGGAAAATTTCTCGTTAGTACGAAATTTGTCAGGACCTTTCTGCTCTTCCGCCAGACTGTCACATTTTCGACAGCATATTCACAATTCATTTTAATTAGATTTTTGGCGAGTATTGTTACTTGTACGCCCGAGTTCACGTCCACCGTTAGATTGTGTCACGCTGCTAATTTAATATGCTATTATTTGTGGAAGGTTGAAACGGGGTAAGTGGTATACAATTTTCTTTAGCGAGGGTTTAAATTGACACCTACTAATTTTCTATAGCGGATTTTGGTAGCCACCAATTGTTCTGCGTTATTAGTCAAGATAACTAACAGGTGGTCGTATTCGGAATATTCCATGACGTCGAAGTATTGATACGTCCTTATCATATCCACCGTCAAAGGTTGAGAACCGCCAAGACAATCTTTTCTTTTACGAAGACAAACATGGAAAATTTAATTGATTAAGTCACAGGGAAACGCTGCGCACTTACGTTCGTAATAATTGGGTGCCAAACAAACCTTTTTTATTTGTGTTAAACGTATATGCTCGTTCCGATCTGGGTTTAATAGTATTTTTTAGGTACATCAAGTACGAAGCTTAGCTAACTTTCCGACTGAGGTAAAGCCTACCTGTAAGTATTACTACTTTCAATTTTTTATTTGTGTTTCGGGGACTAGGTCGTTTAGGACCGTAGGTGCATGTTAACTTAACACAATTAATTGTATTGTTGTCTTCGCGAATTTATCAGTTGTGCACATCGAATCTCAAAGACTTAATTTGTTTGATTTGTCTACAATTTAAATATATGTACTTATAAATTCAGACGCTATGTGTACGTAATTATTTAGTCCGACAAGGGCAGTTTGTTATACGGTGTGTTGCTCGCCACTCGGCGCCGCTTCTAATTTAATCAGCCTACGTATAAATGTTGTCAAGAATTTACATTTCTATGCTTATTTCAACTTCTGTGATACAATAAATATATATATTCGGTGTTATTACTTTTGTAGTGTTATTTATTCTTCGCTTACTACGAGCAGAGTTAGACGGTATCTCTCGACTTTAATTTTTCATCGTCTTGGCGCCTTTTTTTAGATTCACGTTATAATCACACATAACAAAGCCTGCGATCCCTCTTCGAAGAAGCTGTGCTAGCCGTTGCTTTATTTGGTTATGAGAAGACCGGTGGGACATTTTATTTTTGACACTTCAACTCTAGAAACACGAGTTTCTCGTAACAGTGTAAATCCGCAGTGCTTTCTTATTTTCTAGTCGATAATTCCCCAGAATAGACGGCTGATAATTGAGGAAATAGTCAGTGGTCGGTAGTTCTCGACAAACTTACCGTCTTTACCTTCCTTTGGAATGAGCACTGTTCGGTTCATCCTCCATGTCCCAGGTTGTCTTCCTGCCAACATGATGAAGTTGAACAGGAGACGGAGGACTTCTTGGCGGATGTGAGCCAGCTTTACACCGTCCGGTCCTGTGCCTGTAGACTTTTTGAGTCGCTTAATCCGTTCATTGATCTCGGTCACCGTAATAGGGGGGAGAACCTCAGCCACGGCCTTTGGTTCTTCTACGCTCCTGTACAGATCCTCGGGTAATTTTACTGTCGGTTTTGTTTCCCATAGACTAGTGTACAATTCCCGGACGTCGGCAGACCTTAGCTTGTCGACCTCAACGTCATCAAGCTAGTCTACGCGGTTGCGGACGTATTTGGCTACCAGGCCCAGATTTTTTTGTGTAGGTCTTGGGTACGTGCGTATAGAAACTGCCGACGAGCACTACGCACCGAACCCTTTTTCGGACCACGCTTCCCCTCTCCACTCACATCTTTCGTAGGCAACAAAAGATGGGCAGAAACTAGGTAGTATATCGAATCTACTAGAGTCTGGGAAATCTTTTGGTTTGACTCACCTAGCCTCTTGAGGGCGTCCATTAGCAGCGAGATTGCCGCTACCGACTCTCTAAGAAATGCCTTCTTTGGGGGCGCGTCGTTGCGGTCTGCTTCTATTGTTCCCAGTCGCCAAGCTGCCAATTCCTGGTCGAAAGCGGTAGAGTCGGTTGTTTGCTCCTGTACCTGTAAGGAAAAAATTGATGCTTAAAGTATTCGATTTTGCGGCATTATTGACGACTAAATTTAGAGTATGGTTGCAACAAGGAACAAAGAAAGCTCGTGGATTCAAGTCCAAATTTTTTTTGTAGACTATTATACCTACCACCCATATTTGCCCCATTGTTGTAACCCTGACCCCGCAAATCGTTAATATTTAAGCCTTCTTTCTCTAACGCCGACAAAAGAAATTTTGTCAAGCCTTCACCCGACACATCATCTATAAGACAAAATAATAAAAAATGTTCTTCTATACTAATTCCCGTGATCTTTAAATTAACAAATCTTATACAAACTGAAATTTCTTCTTGGTGACTAGAGTCAGGAGTGCAGTCTAATAATATGGAATCATATTTTGACTCTTTTAGTTAGTTCTGAAAATTTGGATTTGATATTTTCACCGATCAAGTTGATTTCTTCATTTTCTATTTTATTCCCGAGATAGTTTTTGTGATCTTTTATTTGAGAGCGTTTTGTATGTTCTGACATAATCGGGTCGAATTTGGAAATCATTTCATGCATTTTAAAAAGTTTTTCTCAAACAACTTATTACTACTTCTGCGAAAAGCTTAATGTTGACCTAAAAACTGAATCACGTAAAAAATTTTTTCGATAACAACTTACCACTATTTAGTTTCTCTGTTTATTACATTTCGAATTTCAGGAATTAATTATTTCATTTTTATTAAAACGGTTAGAAAGATCTAGCAATTTTAGAACATTTTCGATATGTAAGTTGCTCTTTTCATGAATGTTTAAATGTTCACTTAAATGCTCCCAATCATTGTAACCAGATTAATCACTAAAGCGAACAGATTTCAAATCGCTGTCATTAAAAATTTTGCAACAGAAGCAGTAAAGTGAATTTTCTGATGAAACAATTCCTTAATAACCGAGTAGTAGTTGTACCGTTGCTGATCTTGAATCTACAAAACTGTTCCTACTGTAGGTCGCTGTTTTCAAAGTTTATACAAGCGTTCAAACTTCCTCATAAATACCACGGCAATCCCTCTTGACAAGCGCAAAGCTTGGGCAACACAGTGTGTTTCAGTACGTCAAACAAATCTTGTTGTACTTCTGTGGTCACTCCAAACCTTGCTTTTGCAGTTCCATTATAGGTGGATATGTACCACTCGAAGTCTTTCGCATCGTCCTTATCTGTCACTTTATTAACCACTCTTCATGGTCGCCCGTGTTGTTACCTGCGTAGGAAGCTAACCGATCGATGTGTACTATCTTTGGTTTGCCTATGCGTAACTTTCAGAGGCGGTAGATGACGTCATACTTATTTTTGCCAAAATGGCGTAAAGGCCTTTCCATTGTCTCTGTAACTTTGGAGACAACCTTCGCTTTTGTTGTGGGTTGTACAACCAAAACAGGTCCCCGGTCTCTAACATTTACGTCATACTGGACTTTCATTCGGTTACTGGCGATTTTGATGTTTTTTCAGACGTTACCGTGGATGATCTGCATTCTTTTCTTAAGTTGACTGACGGAGTCATCCTTAAACAAATTTTTCCACGCTTGCATCTAAACTGAAGATCGCACGGTAACCTTATCTCAAGTTCAAACATCGCACAAGCAAGAGTTTGCCCAGTAGTCTCGTAAACGGATGATCTATACGACTTTAGAAACATATGTAAATATTGGTCTTAGTCTCGTTGGTGTTCGAAGACTACTTTGGCGAGATACTTTCCCATCGTTCTATTTATCCGTTCTACTATGACATCTGATTGGGGATGAAGAGGTGTAGTGCTTTCTTAATTTTCAGCATTTGGAAGACGTTTTGGTTGTTACGTGCGAAATTTTCACAACGGAGTACCCTGTATATCGACTTAAAAATTAATTTCTGGTTTTGACGCCCTCTGCTGACCTTGTTGGTTACTGGGAGGCCATTTTGATGCTGTCAACTACGTGAGCCGGTAGGTGTCGAAAATCTTGAACTGATTCCTAAGATTTTAAGTGCATCCCTTGTGATGAATACGAATTTATAAGTCAATTACGAATTTATTACAATTTGTTCGGCACAGGTCGGTTTCGCCACGTTTCAATCACCTGTTCGCTTCAACAAAGAACAATGATGCATAAGTACGATTGATAAATACCGCTACCGAACGTATAAGCTTTTGGGAGGGCATACTACCTATACGAAAACGAGGTCTTGACGAGCAATGCGTCGGAGATGTTAATTCTTGGACAACAGTCGATTGCGTTACCAACCACCTGTTCGTAATTACAACCAACAGCATTCGATACAACGGGTTCTTATATCGCATTCAATGAATTATTATTACTGATTTTGTAGTTTCCTTTTTCGTGAGTTATTGTGTGACACTAATTGCTATTCAATAATTATTCTAGGCTGCTACCGGTGGGAAAACGTTTTCTTCACGCAAGTAAGCACTGGATTGGGTAAGTCAGTTTGATTATATTTTTTTCGCTGTCATAAAAGTCACTCACGGAACTTTGATTACTGTCGGTGTCTGTAATTACGTTTATTGTTTACAGACCAATAAGGTAATTTCAAGTATCATTTAGAGTGTATCGCATGCTATGAGTAGACAATATTTATTACGAAATTTACTTCGCTATCTCGATGTAATTTAACTATATGCTTTGTGTGTTGATGATATGTCAGGCATTTATGAATCGAGAAATTAAACAATACTCCGGTTAATCTTTTACGTTGCTAATTCAAGGTTTCTACACCTGTTAATCATACTTGTTAGTTTGTCTAATGTTTATGAATTGAGAAATTCAACATACTTCTGTTAATTTGCTACATTGCTAAATTAATGTTTTTATACCTATATACGAACCTCAAAATTAGTTACAAGTTTGGACCGTCTGTCGTGATCGAGGCAGAATTGTTAATTAGGATTGATCTGGCGCCCTTAAGTATAAAATCCTTGAACCTCCCCTATCTCCGACTGTGTGAGCGGGCCATGCAAGGTTCGTAAGACCTAAAGCTTGTAACATGGTACAAGGGAGATTAGAAGTTACGCCCCTAATCTAAATAAAGCTCCAACGGAACTCCAATGCGGCAGATAAGTTCTTTCGCCAACACATCCGCAACAGTTCTGGCTTCTAGATTCGGTATCGCTTACGCTTTCGTCTATTTGGTCACAATGTGCTTGTTTCTAGAATGAGGCGGTGATATCAATTGTTACCTTTTGAATAGACTTCCGACGTTGTACTGTCTCATACGATTCTTGCGCTTTCCAATTGGTCCGTTTCCAGACGCGCATAAATTACACCAATTCTTTACATTTTCTTTGTAGTTCATCCAATAGAACCTTTTCCTGACCTTTCCAAGCGTCCTCTTCACACTGAAATGTCCTCCAGAAGTTCCGCCATGCAAATGCTGCAATACTTCTAACACTCCGCTTCTCGGCACCACTAGCTGCAGTTTCGTACCGGTGCCATTGTCGTTTTTCAGAGATCGTTTCAGAAGACAATTTTACAATTTCAAGGAGTCTCACTGTGCCCAATATGCTTTCACCGTTCTATTTTACGCGCTAATTTTTTCTGAAGTTGGTTTTTGTGCATTCGTTTTTTAATTTATTATCAATTGTAGTTCCAGGTGATTCTGTTATTCTCGACGTAATTGAGTTGATTGCCAATTATTGTCAATTGCCGTTGTTCTGCAAAACATGACGTCTCTTCTCCACATACTTTGCAAATCCTTTCTTCTTCTTTTCTCTAGTATTTATTTTCTAAATCTTCGTTCCCACATCTGAACCTTGCTATCATTTTTTTCTTCTTGTTTTTGTTCTTTTTCCTCTTTAGATATTCTGGAACCCCTTCTTTCTTGATATTTTTATAATTCACATTATATCTGGTTTCTTTTATCTTTGTCTATCTTTTCTTTTTTTATGTCCTTATCTCTTTTTATCATTTCCTCTCTTACCCCTGCTCCCCCTTCCCTTAATCTCTCTACTTCTTCTCTCGCGTACCCGTTTCATTTATAATATTCTTCTGTGCTTCTGCCCGTACTTCACTCTTCTTCGCTTTATTTATTTCCAACATTCCTGTAGTATTTTTCATTCGGTTCTTTCCCTCAGTTCGTTGTCGTACTTTATAGCCTATTTGCCTGTCTCTACTCTTATTTTTTCTGCCTGCACTTCCCGTCTTATAATATACCCCGGTGTTTTTCTGTCTAGCTCTAATGCCCATTACCAGTAATTTTCTTGTATCCCGTCTACCTCTTTATACTCCTTCCAACCCCATATTTCCGCCATATATATAACCACACTTTTTATTACTTTCTCAAACAGCAGCTTCTTTTTTCTATGTCCACTCCAAACAACTTTTCCGCCACACTCCACACTTGACCTATTAAAATGTTTCCCTTCCTCACTCTTTCCTTTATGTGTTTCCCCTTCTTATTATCCTGATTCATCGTGTAACCCAGGTATGTGAATTCCCTCACTTGCTGCATTTCCTCCTCCCTCCATTTTCACTCCTTTCTTTTTCTTTCCCCCCTTCTTTTTCGAAATACCATTACTTTTGTTTTTTCTGTACTTACTTCCATTCTTTTTTTTATGTATTTTTCTAACGCTTTCATCATCTCTTTTATTTCCTATTCCTTCTTAACCACCAACACTATGTCATCCGCATACGCCAACGACCACACCTTCAGTTCCCCTACTGCTATGTCTTCTATCTGTAGTCCTCTCATTGTCTCCTTCAAATTCCCCGTATATACTGCAAACAGGCTTGGGCTCAGTGGGCATCTCTGACTCAACCCTCTCTTTGTAACGAATTTTTTGCTCTTCTCTCCATTCACTTTTACCCTGCTCCTAGTTTCTTCGTAAATGTCCTTCATTCTTTCTGTTAATTCTTCATTTATTTTTTTTGTCCTCATGTATTCCTACAGTTTTCCCTTGTACACTCTGTTAAAAGCGGGTTTTACATCTACGAACAATGCCAATATTTTCCTCTTTTCTTCCCTAACTCTCTATCCGCCAAGTGTTTCAATATATATATGTTGTCTATCATACTTCTTCTCTTTCTGAATCCCGCTTGTCCGTCTGATACCAAACTCTTTTCCTCTATTTTTCTATTTTTTTTTTGTAGTCTTTCTTGTAGCACTGTCGCATATAATTTGTATGCCGTGCTTAATAATGTCACCCCTAAGTAATTCTTCGCTTCCTTTCTGCCTCATTTTTCGTGTATCAAGCATATTATTCACTCTGTCTATCTCTCTAAGAATCTTACTGTTTTTCATATTTAATTTGCTATTTTCGTCATCCTTTTTGTTACATTTTTCCCCGTATAACCTCCTCGACTTGTATCCCATCTTCTCCCGCCGCCTTCCCTTTTTTAACTTTTTTATTGCCTCTATTACTTCTTCTTTGTTTATACTATCTCTATCTCCTTCCAGTGTTACTTATTACTTTTTCCTTTGTTTTACTTTTCTTTTCTGATTTTGTTTTCTTGTAGATTTTTACTGCTTTTTTATATTACTGTTTTTCTTTCTTCCCTTTTTTTCAACTGTCTTACTGATCTTCTTGCCTTTTTCTTTGCCTCCTTGCATTCTCTATCCCACCATTTCGTCCAACCTGTTTTCTCACTCTTCCACTTTCTAAATCTGACTTTCTCTGTTACTTTCTCCATCATCTCTCTCATTTTCTTTACACTTTCTTGTAATCCTTTCCTTATCGTTTTCCCTATTCTCTCTTTGTATTATTTTATATCCTTTTCTGTTCACATTTTCTTTGTTATGTACTCCTTTTCTCTTCCTTTTTTTTCTTCCTTCCATTGTTAGTTTCAGTGGTTGGTGGTCTGACTCCACCCTTTCTTCCACTTTAAATGTCTTCATCTTTTTACCAGTTTCTTCATTTGTCATTACAAAATTTATTATTGATTCTCCACTTTCTCTTATGTACGTATACTTCCCTATTTATTTTTCTTTTCTGTTTCCATTCATTATTTCCCATCCCCTTTCGTTTCTAGCAGTTTTGCTCCCATTTTATTTATCACTTTGTCTTTTGTTTGTCTTTTTCCTGTATCTTTGCTTTCTTGTATTCCCCCTCTTCTCCTATTCTCGCGTTAAAGTCTCTTCCTAATAATATCAATCCCTCCTTTCTCTCTTCTATGTTCTTTCTTGTCTCTTTCATTCTGCCGCTATATGACCGTCACTATTTTTATTTTCGTTTTTTCCCACTGTATGTTCCTTTCTACAATTCTTCTTCTCTGTTGCATTTTCTGTTTTTCTTTCTGAGTCTTCTCTCTTTCTGCATGTTGCAGCATCTACTCAAATTCTTCCGGCAACTCTTTTTTCCACCACTCCCATTTTTTTTTATCCATATCTCCTGTAATCCCACTACATTCTGTCTTCTAATGTACTCCCAAAAATTATGTTTCTTGTTCTTTATTCCCGCTACGTTCCAAAAACAATACTCTCAGCTCATCCTTTTTCTTGGTCTTTCTTCTTGCCATTACTCTTTATTCCTTTTCTTTACTGTTTTGTCAACATTCTTTCGCTCCCCCCCCCTTTATCCTTTAGTTTTTTGCCCTTTGACTACCTATTTTCTCTCCCCTTTCTTTGCTCAGCTCCTTGTCTCTGTCGTTCCGTATGTATATTTCTCCGTCTATTTTTATTTTTTGTATCCTACTCATACTCTTTTTCCTTCCGCTCTTTTAAGCACCACTCTGTTCATTATTTCTCTTTGTACTCTCTTTTCTTACCATGTCAAATCGTGATTTATATAAATTCTTGTGTTCCTTAATTTCCTCGTCTCTGCCATCACCTTCTGCTTTTCCTCCCATCCTACCTCTTGCGCCACCACTATCTTATTTTCCTTCGCTCTATTTATTATTGTCACTTTTTTAACTTCTACTTTCACGTTTAATTTTTCTTCCAGCATCAATACTAATTCCATTTGTGATTCTTCACTTATCCACCCCTTTATTACAAACTTATTTTTTCTTTTCCATCTCTCCTCATCTTCCGCTTTTTTCTTCAGTTTTTCTATTTTCTCCACCAGTTCCTCTTTTGCTTTCTTCCACTTCGTTTCCCTTTCTCCCATTTCTTCTTTTATTTCTTTGATTTCTTGCCTTATTCCTTGCATGTTTTCTTCCATCTGTTTCATCATCTTTTTTATGAATTCCTTTAGTTCCTCTATTTTTTTTATTCTTTTCTCTTTCCTCTTTTCTTTCCTGTTTCCCTCGCTTTTCTCCGTTATCTTTTTAATGTCCGGTGATCTGATTGTTTTCTTCTTTTTTCCAAATATTTGTTCTCTGTGCTTTTCCTCTTTCTTTCTCTTTATTTTATTCATTTCTTTCTACTTTTTATTCCTCCGCACTTTCTTTTTGTTTTTAAAACGTCTAACTTGTAGTGGTTTCGGTTTAATTACGTATTAAATGCGATAATTTTTATTAATGTAGAAGGTTATTTTTTACCACTGACCTTCCCGATTTACTGTTTATACTCCTTACACGATGCACAAATCTAGTTAATCTGTAATATTCATTTGTAATAGACGACTTATTATTTTTGTTTTATAATGACGGTGGTACAAGACATTAAAAAATTGATAGCTAATATTAGTTTAGACGTTTAGAATGTAAATTTAATGCTCGTCCTCAGCTTTTACTTCAATTTTGTATAAGACAAGTAAACATAAAAATAAAGAGTAAAAGATTCTATGTATGATTCATCATATTGAATTTGTGAATTTGAAGTAAATAACAGATTTTACTGTTATGTAAATGTACTGATTTCACATGATTCATTTTGGTAATTCTAAAAACGGACGAATATCATAATCTTAAATATAGTGTTAATGTTAGCATGTTTTTTAAACATTGCGACAATTGTGTTTTTTTTTAATAACCTTCTTGTATGATTGACCACCAGTAGCCACTAATTAGAAATATACAGTATACATTATTTTGTACTATACAGGGTATCCCACGAGGTACTGTACATACTGAAATGGTATGTTCGAGATCTGCCGTTAGGGAATATAAACGAAGATTTCCCAACAGGAGGGTGCCAAATAACCAAACCTTTTCTTCTGTGTTTCAACATGTACGGACTCATGGTTCATTTCCATCAGTTTCAACAAGATCTGACCGTCCTGTGCAGTTAAATGTGAATGAGCAGGAAAACATTCTACAGATGGTTGAGTACTAGAAGAATTTCTTCTCGAACGGGACTCCCCCGTATGTCAGTATGGCGAGCATTACATGATGGGCTTTTCTATCCCTATCACATACAACAGGTTCAGCATCTGGAACCTAAAGATTTTGCTGCCCGGTTGAATTTCTGCCACTGGCTACAGGTAAATCCACAATTAATTCCATTCATTTTATTTAGCGACGAGGCGCAATTTACTAGAGATGGAGTGAACAATACACGTAATTCTCATTTGTGGTCATATCAAAATCCACATGTGTAACATCAAACACAAGTTATCGGTGCCAAATATGTAACATAATACAAACGCATAACAACTAAATGAATTAAATGCACCGTGCTAGCTCACAAAAATATTTATTTAATACACACATTAAAAACAAAATACATAAGAGCAATGAGAATTTTCAGATTTATTAAATTAGAGTCGTGGGAATTCTTACGTTACTTAAGATTAATAATTTTCAATTTGATAAACACAAAAGTTTTATAATTTGGACGCCACAATATTTTTTATATATATATGAATGGTTAAATATTGAAACCAAAAGATTTACACTAACATAATAACAACAAAAAAACATATTTACATATTTGACAGTTTCGAAGGTTAAGTATAAAATCAAAGTTACCTGCTTTCAAACTTTAATGCGCAAGTCGAATTGGTGAGGTCAGTGACGCGTTCTCATCTAATTTATGCGATGACGCAACATTACGAAATTCTTGAAATGCATATTTTAATTTCCATATTTTCCGTATCTATCCTGATTCATCTAATATTCGTACAGATCCATTAACCAGAATATCGTAAAACAAACGTAACGTATGATAATCATTAGCAACATCCAACTCAAATTTTATCAGACGTAACACATGAATAATTATCGATTTTTACTCATAAAAATCATAATTCGTAACGAAAATTCTTCGTAAAAGCGACGTTGTGACTAACATCAAACGTGCAGCGTAAACCATATCTCATATCACATTTCAAATATCAAACTCGTAAAAAGGCGTACGTATCCAAACGAAATTTTCGTAACCATAAACGAATTCACACGTACACAAATCAAAAAGCATCGAATAAATCAGAAAGCGTAGTCGTATATCAAAAGCAAAAACTTCCAATTCGAACGTATCAAAAAATTATTGCGCAACTTGCTATTTAGGCGTGGCCATCATATGACTCATTGAAATGACGCAATATGATGCAATTTTCGTAAATCGTATATTCAATTCTTTTTCGTAGATTTGAAACCAAGTACCATATAAAAAAAACTAAAACGTAAATTGCGATGAATTATACACTTCGGATCAAAACAAAAATGACTTACCCCTTCGAATTTACGGGTTTTATTCTATTTTTCGTAAATACAAACAAACGCAGTTCTACAAACAAATGCGGACGCTACAACGAACGCCGGCTTAAATAATTTTCACCATTAGGGCAAAAATTCACAAACACAAATTAATTAAGTGGTAATTCCACTTTTTGCAGCACGCAAAAAAATGTCTGCTTGACCTCATTGCTAAACGTAAGATGGAGGAGAATGACTTCGTACTTAAGAAGAAGGCTCAAAACGCATGTCAGTGCGTAAAATTTACTGCGCAAAAGAATTTACATAAACAGTGAATACAAAAATGTTAATTAAAAACAGACATATTCAAACGTAAAAAATGTGCACGTTACACATTGCACAACAGAAACTAACTTTCAGCGCAGATTTTCTGTTAAAGTATGGTGTGGCATGATTGACGATCAACTTATTGGACCTTTTTTCTTTGAGGAACGTCTGACAGGAAAAGCATATGCTAACTTTTTGCGGAATGAATTGCTAGCGCTTTTGGAAGAAGTACCTTTACTAACAAAACAACAAATGTTTCTGCAACATGATGGAGCTCCTCCACATTTTAGTCGGCATGTGACCGAATATCTAAATGTTGCTTACCCCAATAGGTGGATTGGGAGTGGAGGTCCGCATGCTTGGCCACCGAGATCGCCCGATCTCACACCTTTGGACTTCTATCTGTAGGGTCATGTGAAAAGTTTAGTATAAGGGGTAAAAGTTAATACCAGAGCTGAACTAATACAGCGTATCCTGGATGTGTGTCAACAAACACGGAACAACCAGCAGGTGCTTCGAGCGGCTACTCGGTCTATTTTAGACCGCAGCCGTCGTTGTATTAATGCCGAAGGTCATTTTGAGCATTTGATGTGATTTTTGTTTGTTTTGTAGTTTGATTTTCTGTTTTCAATAATAATAATTTTCAAAAAATGTGTGAGCATTTATAAACTTTGAACGCTTGTATCTGTGTAACTATGGCGAATTGGACCTATGTTTATAAGACGTTTTTTACTTAAATTGACCTAAGAAACATACCATTTCAGTATGTACAGTACCTCGTGGGACACCCTGTATATGAGCCGATGTTGAGCTCAAAATATGAGCTATGCATGAAGAAGAGGAAGAAAGCAAAATTGCCACCAAGAAAAGAGTTTTTGAATTATAGAACTCAGAAAGTCACCAAAGTTCTGTTTGACGATAAAAATAAGAAAAAAGCCAAAAAAAATGAAAAATTAGAAGAATAAAAAGATAGTTGAAAAGTAGTACTGCCATTTATGTAACGAAGATAGACCGATGGATATGAGTCTTAGCTCAATGTGCCATAGGTATGTATACACTACCTGTTCATAAAATAGCCTAATATTAGTTTGTTATTAGTTACCTGTTTGTTTTTGAAAAATGCATTTTATATAACAGAGTTGTATAAAATATTAAATATACTTAGATATCTTCGGTTTTTGAAGTTTATTTTGTTTGCTAGATACCAATTTTGAAAGTTCCTTGTTCGAAATACACGTAGGCCTTGTTAAGCCTACTAGTTCCAAATCCAATTGTTTTTAAGTTGATTCTTTTATTACTGATTCTAATTTGTGAGTACTGTGCCATTTTCTACCAATTATTTATACACATAGAAAAGTAAAAATTATACGAATGAAACAAAAAAAAGCCAGGGCTTATAAGGCGCACTTGCCTTATATCTTATTTTACTAGGCTTATGTAATACTTAACACAACTACATTTATAAGCTACGTACAACTCTCGTTATGTAATATACTATTAGTTACAGTTATTATAAACGATTATTGCCTATTAAACGTCACTGACACGAAATACTTAATTAATTAAATTGAAATGGCGAAATAATTTTTTTTCATGAATCATATTATTAAATGATTTTATGATATAAAAAAAGTTAAAAGGTTAAATTTAAGTCATTTTTACTTATTGAATTACTTTTAACATTCATGATATTTATTCTTATTATTATTATTATCAATATCAAAAGGACGTACAATATCAGCTGATTATTTGAACGCTATGCACAGTGTTGCCAAATGTATACAGAAAAAATAAATATCATTTGATTTCGGCCATTTATAATATACATTATCAATATATTCATTATATAAATAAGTACTTTTGCATATCATTCATGATAACACTAATCAATACATTGTAAAACTAATATGGCGCTCCATAGAGTCATCTATATAGTATTATCTCTATAAATTATAGGTTGTCTTATCTATAATCAGCTACATTTCTAACTAAAGTAAATAATTTAGTACGGTATCGATATGTACAAATAAATCAATAGTTTAGTTTTACCATGTTTTACCTTATTTATTAGACGTTTACTGTTTTACAGCAAATTAAGTTAAAAACTATTGTTCTTTTGTATTTAGTGTTACGTGTAATATGAAAATCAAGTATAAAAAATGTATTTGCTTAGTTTTGTTTTTCTCAATTTGTAGTACTGGAATCTTAATGACGTTTTCGACTATTTTCGAAAGAATTCCAACGAACAATAACGTACTAATAATCGATGTAAATAACGACATTTCAAGTATGACAGAATACAAACTTGCTCAGAAGCATTGTCCTAATTTTCCTTTAGAGTACTGGCAGAATAACACCAAGAAACAGCTACAACTAAACGAAACTTGTGCCAAATTTCCTTCATTGTTTAACATAGAATTTCAAAATATCTACTGGCAGAACTTGCGTTCAACTTACGGGCACTATCAACTGTTCGCCGCCTACTTAGATACCAGACCCGCAAATCCACATGGTCTCACCGTAAGAATTTCGGCAATGGTCAATCAAATAGAACCAATAAGACTAATGTACTGTCAAATATGGTTCACTAACAGTCAACAACCAGTCATTGTCCAAACATTAAAATACGATTTGTTGTGGTTCAAAGAATTTGGAAGTTACCAAACCGGGATTTATTTACCATATTTAATTTCGTGTAAAATTCCTTCAAAGTACCAGAATTTTACAGTGGCCGCAGTCTCTTTAGTAGAAAATGTTTGTGATACTGCGAGCAACGCGTTAACAGTGTTTTATAATAAACCAGTTACAGAAAAACAAGATTTTGCCGTTTGTGTCAAAGGGTTGAATTTTTTGCTAGAAGACGTTTCATCAATTTTAACCGAATGGATTGAGATGATGACATTGCTGGGTGCGAATAAGATATTCATGTATAATCTTCATGTACATCCAAACGTAAGCAAGGTTTTGAAGTATTACGAAAATTTAAAGCGCGTGGAAGTAGTTCCTTTGACTTTACCGGCTGGACAACCCAACACACCGTTTTGGCAACACATTTACTTAAAAAATCGACCCAAAAACAAACAACAAGGTGAGATTATTCCCTACAACGATTGCTTTTATAAACATATGTACGAGTATAAGTACATAGTGTTGGTAGACGTTGACGAAGTCATCGTGCCTTTGAATCAAAACACTTGGAAGGATCTATTCAGATACCTACATCAAAAGGATAGTACTAATCACGACTCATACAACGCCAGAAACGCGTACTTCTTTACCGATTTACTGTTTACTCATAAATGGTTCGACGACGTGCCCGAGTACATGCACATCTTGAACCATATCAAGCGAGATCCTACTATCGAAAAGCCTGGCTATTACATTAAATCTTTCGTGAACACAGAAACGGTCCTTTCTGTTCACAACCATTATCCGATTGCTTGTCTTCGCAGTAGTTGCAAACGCACCCAGATCGATCCCAAAGACGCTCTCATGTTCCATTACAAAAGAAAACCCATAGAGACGTACACAAAGTTTTTAAATACGAGCATTTTAGATGCCACCATTTGGAAATATAAAAGCGCTTTGATAGAAAAAGTGACCAAAGCCTTGAAGGAAATGGGATTTTTAGTTTTGTCAAAGTAATCTCACCAAGTCTAAATATTTGACACATTTTATCGACTCCAAAAAAAACTTGACGTACTTTTAAAGTTTTTTTTACTGTAATTTTAGTTTTTCTAGTCAAAATAAATATTGAAACTTTTGAAAACAAAAAAAAAATTATTCTGGTTGGTGTGATAGACAGTTGTATACATCTTGGTACTGTTAGTTTTGTTGTTAGTACTATGTAAAAAAACGATAAATAAATAGAATTAGAATAATAACCGACTTATGATATCTTTTAAACCATCAACAGTGTGCAATCAGTGCTTTAGACGATGACATTCTAATCAATGACTGTCCAAACACTTGCATCTTATGCTCAAGTGATCTGTGACATCTAGAAAATTCGTTTTTCCTATCGCCAGATCGTTAATAGTCCAGAAACCTTAGTCTAGCCGTAAGAATTGTGTAAAGTGACTAAGATGGATAAGAAGTTACCGGGACTTTACCACGTGAGGCAACATGCCACAAACAAAATATCAAAACCGTTTGGAAGATTAAACACGAAGAAAACACCCGGTCACGATGAAGTGTTGCCAGAAGTGACATATAGAACGGCCTGCTCAAAAACACAAATCGGTAATTTTATTCCAAAGCCAGTAAAGACAAACATGACGAAATTACATCTTTGGTATTACTTAATTTTGTTATATTGTGTGAAGTGTTGTCTAGGACTTGTATCAACTTATTATTTGCTACTATATATGTAATTCTGCCTTGCTTACATAACTCTTTTAACCTCTTTTATCTCATTGTTAAAAATAAATATCTTTGTTAATTAATTAATTAATAGTCTTTATTTGTCGTAAAAAAATTTTTTTAACAAAGAATTCGTATCTTAAACTAAACACAAAATTAACCTACTACATAAAACAAAAAAAATCCTAAACCCTCTGCCACTATTCAATTCTCTATATACATCTACTACACTACTTGTAATCTTTTTCTCCTTTTTAATACTTCTTCCATCCATCCTCCTCCTCCTCCTTCTTCCAAAATCTCCAACCTTCCTCTCACCTCTTCTCTTAGTTCTATGTATTCCTTTACCATGTGCTCTATATTTTCCCACCCTTCACCACATAGTCGACATTTCCTATATTTATCTTCCTTCCAATACTTATTCTCTTGCTCTTCATTTCCGCATCTAAACCTTGCTACCATTCTATTTAATCTCAAGCATTTTTCGCCCTTTATGTACCTTGTATCTATTACTATATTTTTATATCTCTCATTGTATTTCCCTCTCTTATTCTTGCTCTTCTTTCTTGTCTCTATATCCTTATCTCTTCTTATCTCATCTTGTATTTTTCTTCCTGTCTCTCTTATTTTCTCTACCTTTTCTGTCGCATATCCAACTCTTTCATAATACTTCCTACTTTTTTCTTGTCCATATTTAATTTTTTCATTCTTTACCTCTCTCCAGCACATTTGAAGCAATTTACATTCTTTTCTTTCTTTCATTTGTTCTTCGTAACACATTTCTCTCTTCCCCGCCTGTACTCGTATCTTTTCTAACTTTATTTCCTCCTGTACTATGTACCTTGGCGTCTTCTTTTCTAATCCATCCATTTCTAGTATTTTTTTTGTACTTTTTCTAATTCCTCCCATTCTTTCCACCCCCATATTTTCGTCCCGTAATCATCACACTCTTTATGAATTTGTTAAACAACTATATTCTTGCTTCTATTTGCTTCCCAAACTCTCTCTTTTCTATACCCCAAACCTGACCTACTATTCTGTTACATTTCTTTACCAACCACTTTATATGAGCTTCATCTCTTTGTCGTACCTGATTCGATAACTAAAATAAGTCACTTGATTTACACTTTCTATTATCTGGTCTCCCCACTTCAACTCCACTCTTGTTTGACCCCCTCCCCCATTTTTTTTGAAACGCTACCATCTTTGTTTTTCCCACATTTACACTTAAACACTTTTTTCCAGATACTTTTTTACTATCTTTATCATCTGCTTCATTTCTCTTTCTTTCTTCGCTATAATCACTATGTCATTCGCAAACGCCAAAACCCACACTTTTAACCCCTCCTCCCCCAACCATTACCGTTCCTCCACTTTGTTGCCCTATCAACTCTTTCTCTAAATCTTCTAAATATACTGAAAATAAACTAGGACTAAGTGGGTACCCCTGCCTTAATCTTTATTTGTCCAAAATGCTACACTTAACTTTCCATCTATTATCTTTTTGACTTTATTTTTTATATAGTTCCTCTATATTCTTAACTAGTTCTTCCTCTATCTGTTTCTGTCTTAATATATTCCATAATTTACTCCTATTTACATTATCAAACTCTGCTTTTATACCCAGGAATAACGCAAAAACTTTCCCTCTCTTCACTTCTAATTCTTTGTTTACTATTTGTTTTAATATGTATACATTATTTAATGCCCTTCTCCCTCTTCTAAATCCTGTCTGCCAATCTGGTAAGATCTTTTTTTCCTCCATTTCTCTTTCTAGTCTCTTTTGCAAAATTGTCATATAAATCTTATATCCCATATTTGTCATACTTATACTTCTATAGTTTTTTACCTCTCTTCTGTCTCCTCTTTTGTAAACTAAGCATATTATTGCTTCTTTCCAATTATCCGGAAACCCTTCACCTGGCCATATCTTATTTAAAATTTTCCATATTCTTTCTTTCGTTCTCTCTCCTGTATATTTCCATCTCTTCTTGTTATCTTTTCTATTTCGAATTCACCCTTCCTCTCTTCTTCCCCCTCTAAGACGTCTACGCAATGTTCTCTCCGTTTTTTCATATTAATTTGTATTCCCCCTTTTTTACCAATTTTCCTTTCATTACTTAAAAAGCTCCTTCCATCATTTTCTAACATTTTTATATGTTCCTCCAACTCTTTTTTATATTCCTCTTTTCTCTTACAACACTCTTTTCTATATTGCGACCTTAATCTTTTATATTTCTGAATATCATTTTTTTCTTCCTTCTTTTACATCTTCTTACTTCCTTCCTGGTTTCTCTGCATTTCTTATTCCTCTTTTCTTTATACTCCTTTATGTTTTTTTATATTTTTTTCTTTCTACTGCTTTATCCATTTTATTGAAAAACTCTTGCACTCGTTCCTCTACTCTTTCCTCCGCCCATTGTTCCTTCTCTAATTTTTTCTTATTAACTTTAATATTTTTATTTGTCCATACCTTTTTCTCACCCCAAACTGTGTCTGAATTTTTTTTTCTCTTTCAACCTTTTACTTCTAATGGCTGATGGTCAGAATCAACCTCTTTCCCTATTTTAAAACTTTCCATTTCCTCCAAAACCTCCCCACTAATCATTATATAATCTATTATAAACTTTCACTTATATATGTATATTCTCCTTCTTCCATATTTCCGTTGAGTATTGTCCACCCCAACTCTCTATCTTGTAATAGCGAAGGCTTCCACGGCCGGAATCTATACTAACAT
This sequence comes from Aquatica leii, assembly GCA_035610365.1. Lineage (NCBI taxonomy): Eukaryota > Metazoa > Arthropoda > Insecta > Coleoptera > Lampyridae > Aquatica > Aquatica leii. The sequence continues at coordinate 17,984,785 of CM069438.1, forward strand.
TAGAATGTCTTCCGGGTTTGGACCGTGTCATAGTTGTTGCAACCGAAGCTGCCAAAGTTTCGCCCACTTTCGTAAGAGGCTTCATCAGGGCGTGAGATAAATCGCAAAACTCAAACAACCAATCGAAATCTAAGTAAGAACTTCTCAAAAGTTAAGTTATCCACTTGTGCAACAAGCCATAACCTAAACTCTGAAAAGGTAAGAAAGAAAACGATAACTTGAAAAAGCAAACGAAAATCTAACAAAGAACCACTACCGAGTTAGGTAATCAACTTGTGAACCAAACCAGATTTTAAAGTCCGTAGAAGTGACTTAAGAAGAAAGGATCGTCACGGATCGTTAGGCTCGACCCTGATTGGGTTACGGTTGCTAGGGGGCGTGTTTTAGATAAATGACTAATAACCGGGAACCAAATGGGGGATAGTTCGAAACCATGATCGCGATTGAAGTTATTGGGGTGTTTGATGATTTCTATGCTTTCTCGGAATTTCCTGTTGAAAAAGAATGGAGATTTGAAACTCAACAAAACATTATCAAAATCTATCTTGTGACCTGTAGTAAATTGATGTTCAGCGACCGCAGACTTGAAAATATACCTTTTCCTTATACAACGATCATGTTCTGAAATGCGAGTAATGACGGAACGGCCGGTTTTACCAATGTAGACTAAACCACAAGAACAAGGAATTTGGTACACACCTTGAGATGAAAGTGTAGAAAATTTGTCTTTGGGAGAAGGAAGAATCTGAGAAATTTTGCCTGTCGAGTTGAATATGGGTTTAATACCATTCTTACGAAGGAGTTTCCCTATTTGATCTGTAACCTTGTGAATGTAGGGTAAAAAGACCAATTTCGGGTTGGATTCGGGAGTAGAAATGTCCTTAGGTAATCGAGTACGTGGATGTAAACGACGATTAATAACTCTATGAATATCTCGCTTTACATAACCATTGTTCACTAAGGTTCTAGTAAGATGACGGAGTTCTGAGTCTAGATTCTCAGGTTGACAAATAGAAAAGGCACGATGAACCAAAGATTCAATAACAGAACGTTTCTGTGCAGGATGATGATGAGACGAAGCATGAAGGTATCTGTCCGTATGGGTGGATTTGCGATAAACAGAATGGCGCAGAAGTCCGTCGGGCTTACAAGTCATAAGAACGTCAAAAAATGGAAGAGAACCATTACTTTCGATTTCCATAGTAAATTTGATATCTAAGTGTTGATTGTTAAGATGATCAAGAAACTTAGACAATTTAAGATGACCATGAGACCAAACAATAAACGTGTCGTCAACGTATCTAAACCACACTTTAGGTTTTAATATTGATGATTCCAAAGCAACTGTTTCAACGGATTTCATAAATATGTTAGCTACAACAGGTGATAGAGGAGAACCCATAGCAGCACCAGAAACTTGTTCTTAAAACTTGTTATCAAATTGGAAGTAAATAGAGGATAGACACTTTTCAATAAGAGGAACCAAACTCAAGTCCTTGCCGTGTTGAGACAGAATATGTTTGATGATAATAAGCGAATCCTTAATAGGAACTTTAGTAAAAGGTGAAGTAACATCAAAGCTCACGAGAAGATCTTGGGGTTCAAGTTTTATAGTTTCTAGACGTTGAATAAAATGCTGAGAATTGAGGATGTGAGAAGAGGTTTTACCTGTAAACTCGCAAAGAATGTTGGACAAGAACTTGGCTAGCTTCTAGGTAGGAGATTGGATAGTACTAACGATAGGTCGAAGAGGAATATCTTGTTTGTGAATTTTGGGAAGTCCGTATAGACGAGGTGGTTTAGAATCTGATGGGGTAAGTCGACGTTTAGTTTGAGGAGGTAGATTGGAAGATTTGATGATTTGGCTGACCTCACGTTCAATCCTCGAAGTGAGGTTGTGAGTTAGAAGAGCGTAAGTTTTCTCAGACAAAATAGAATTGATTTTCGTAACATAATCAATTTGGTTCAAAACTACAGTGGCGTTGCCTTTGTCGGCTGGAAAAACAATAATATCAGGGTTCTTACGAAGACTTTTTAGAGCTGACTCTTCCGACTTATAAATGTTGGATTTAGGAATTTTAGATGATTCAAGGATTTTGCCAGTATTAAAACGAATGGGATCTGAGATGTGGCGAGAAAGATGTTTTATAGAAGACTCAACAGCACATAAAATATCTTCTCTAGGAATACGTTTGGGAGCAACCTTGTTTGTTTAATGTCTTATCGATCGTTACTTTTTTTATTTTCTCTTTATTTAGTATCATACCCCCACCTTCTTCAATTCTTGCATTGAAATCCCCACTTATTATTAATTTTCCTCTCTCTTCTTCAATCAGTAGCTGTTTCAAGTTCCTAATTGTTTGTTTCATTTCTTGACCGTACACTGTTATCACCGTGTATTTACCCTCCTCTTCTCTTAATATTTAATTTACTACTATTCCTTGAACTTGTATTTTATTCTCCTCTTCTTCTACCACCTATTCTTCTCTTACTCCCGATATTATACCCCCTTGCGCTGTTCTTTTTTTTCTTTTCTTGTCGCGAACTGTAAATTCCATCTATATCCTTCTGGTAAATTTACTTTCCATCTTTCCCAATATTACTCCTCCAGCCACGTTTCTACTGAACCCACAATGTCCAACCGTTCTATATACTTCCAAAATTTAGCTCCTTTATTTTTAACCCCTGCAACGTTCCGAAAAACTAAACCTATTTCCTTCGTTTTTTCTTATCGTTTTCATTTATCTTTGCTTGGTCCTCCGCTTTTTTTTATCATTTACACCCCTTATATTTACTTTTTTGGCCTCGTTCTCTCTAATTTATTTTCATTTACGTTCTAGTGCATCTCTTCTCCCTCAACTCATAATTTTATAAACCCTATTATTGTACTTTTTCCTTCTTGCTTTAGTCTTCTTCTTTCCATCCTTTTATTTGTTGTACCTCTCCTTCCACTGGGGTTATATCTTTATCTATAAATATCCTTGTTCCTCGTAGCCTTCTTTTTTTTCTTTAATATTTCTATTTTATCTTTTACGAAAGCCAATTTTACCAGTATTACCCCCCTCGATATTTTAATTGCGTCTCTTGTACCTTTTTCCACTGCCAATTCATTTTTAAACAAGTTATCCACTTGTTTTTTACGCTCTTCTCTTTCCTCTTGACCTTCCATCCTTCTTATAACCAAGTTCTTCTTTATCTTTTCCTTTTCCATTACTTCTACCCTTCTTTCCAAATTTTCTATTTTCTCTAGCATGTTCTTATTTTTTTCCCCATATATCTCCCTTTACTCTTTTCTTTCTTTTTTTAACTCCTCGGTGATCTTTTCCAGGTTAACTACTAATTTTTTGTTTGTTCTCTTCTCTCATTTTTATTTCGTTAATCATTTCCCTATACATATCCATTACTCCTTACTCTTTCTTATCGCTTTCTTTCTTTCTCGGGTTTTTTTGTTCGTTTTTTTTGCTTTTTCTTTTCGATCCCGTCGATTCAGATTCTGACATATTTTGTTTAATTAAAACCCGTCACAATAGCAGTTTATTTAACGAGTCCCTGTGTAAATTGGACGCTTTTTTTCCCAAGAGGGCATTTTTAAACCCGAGTGCAACGAGGGTTTAAAAAGTCCTCGAGGGAAAAAAAGCGTCCAATTTAGACAGGAACGAGTTGAATACAACATTTTATTGCTCGAACAGAGACTAGGGGGCCCACAAAGTCTCAAAATCTTTCAAAAATAATTTGACGTTTATGTTGACAAGTGTGACAAAACTGTCAAAGACGGTTTACAATAGCGAAAAATTCAAATTTATGACAGTTGAGAACAATAAAAAATTTTAAACTAAAAAAAACAAAAATGTTTATAAATATAATAAAAGTATGTACTTTACTGTTAACAAAAGCGCGCGCTTGACCTTTACACTGGGCCACGATACTCCCTCGCATTCACACACTTTATCTGAACTCCGCAATAATGATAACCACGTCTTCACTCAACCGCCTTCAAAATATGAATAAATATATTCGTTGTTATAAACAATGTTTTGTGATTTATTCTATTTCAGTGTTGGATTAATTTAAACGGTGTTTACCATTCTAGTTTCTAACTGTTTTGACGCCTTTTAAAAATTGCTTCATAATTAGCACTTTGAAACCTACGATCCAATCACCGAATCAAACTGAGTTAGTCGCTAGCAATTAAGTTACAAGAAAATCCTTGTAACATGTTACTCAACACGAGTACGTAGTGTTTGGTAAGAGGAAGCACCTCTAAAATAACAATTCGTTTAGATTAAACGCAAATTACCGAAAACAAAACGCTTGTCTAGCAATGGTATCCGGGCGTGCTACAGTTTCTGAATCAGCCACGCCAAAATAGTCTAAAAGATACATAATACCATTGATAAAAGTTTCAACTGAGCATTGCTAAACTTTTGGTATCAAATCACCGATGTTCTAAACTTATAAAACGTTTGGATTATGAACTACAGGTACGAGAACCGACACAGCTGTTAACCAAGATGCTCCATGTTAGATCAAAAAGTATAGTACTAATCCTACGTTCATAATGTCTACTTTAACATCGTTTTCGTCCCATACAAAAAAAATTACTACTGTAGTAATCGGGGCTAAGGCAAGGGTGTCCTCTTAGCCCTATTTTATTTGCACTGTATATAGGGGACATAGAAGAAGTGTTGAAGGGAGGTCAGTGTGGTGGGGTTGTCATGGAGGGAGGGATTAAAGTGTGGGTGTTGGCATATGCAGACGATATGGTCATGGTGGCAAAAAATGAGTTGGAGATGAAAGGTATGTTAAAAAGACGATAAAGAGGTATCTGGAAAGGAAAGACTTGGGTTTAAATGTGAGAAAGTCTAAGATGCTAGTTTTTCAAAAAGGGAGAAGAGGGAAGAAAAAGGAGGAGTTAAGTTGGGGAGAACAGAAGATAGAGGCAATGAATGAAGTGACACATTTGGGATATAGGCTAAGGTATGATAATAAAGATGATGCGCATATAAGGGAGTTAGCAAAGAAGGGTAACAGGGTATTACGGCAGGTTTGGAGTTTTTGGGAAGGAGATCGAGAAGAGAAGATGGCTGTTTAAAAAATTGATTAAAAGTGTGATGATGTACGGGGTGGAGGTATGGGGTTGGAAAGAGTGGAACCTATTGGAAAGGGTACAAATAAAATATTGGAAATGGATACTGGGTTTAGACAGGGAGACGCCGGGTTACATAATAGAAGAGGAGGGAAAGTTAGAGAAGATTAGAATAGAAGCAGAGAAAAGGGCGATGGGCTATGAAGAGAAAATGAAGGAAAGGAGAGAATGTAAAATTTTGCAATGTTGCTGGAGGACGGTAAAAGATAGCAAAAACATATATGGTCAGGAAGAAAGGAAACTGTACTATCAACGAGGAGGTTTCGCAAGAGAAGAGGTGGAAAGAATGATAGAGGAAGGGAGGTTAAATACGGGGGAGATAGTAGGAAGAGATAAAAATTTGCAGGTGCAAGAGAGGGAAGGAAAGATAAGGGAAGGAAAGTATAACGTAAGGTATGGAAATATAGTGTCCAGGGGGTTCCTAAGTATCTGATGGGGAGGAGAAGCTTAGGAGAGAAACGACTTATAGCCAGGTTTAGATGCGAAAATGAGAATTTAAATAAGTATTGGAAGGAGGATGTAATGAGGAAATGTAGATTATGTGGGGAGGGATGGGAGAACATAGAGCACTTGAGTGAAGGGTGTGGCGAGCTAAGGGAAGAAATGAGGAGGAGGAAGGATTTGCTTGGGGCGGAGGGGAAAGTTGTTTAGTTTTTTAAATTTCTGTACAAATTATATTATTATGATAAGTGATTGATGTAGGGGTAACGTAACCCATTGTAAGGCCGAATGGCAAAACAATTAACAATAAATGTATAACAAAAAGTAAAGTAAACAGGAGAGCTCCTGTAAGAGAATGGCGGTATTTATCTATCTCTCCTTTCCATCAAGAGTGAGATTTTTTTTCTTTAATTATAATATTCTGGCGCGAATCATAGGGTTTTTATTTATCTATGCGATTAGCTTCCCTTCTCAAATGTTTTCTTTACATTTCTAAATTTTTCTTATATATCGATCACTATTTCCAAATGTTTTTCTCTTGTTTCAGCTTTATTTTCTTATTTTTTGTCCGTATAAGGATAATTTCTTATCTAAAATCTAAGTCAATGATCCTATCTTTCAATATACACCATTTTCTTCATTCTTCTCATTTTCTTCTTTTAAAACACAATGAGTTTTATGAGCACACCTTGTTTTACACTGTATAAATTTCATCTTTCCTAACTGTTTAATTTGTTTTTCTTCTTCTCTCTCTCTCACCAAACCTCTGAATCTCAAATCTTTCTGATAAACATAACATTCCGTAACTCTTTTGTTTTAATACAAAAACGTGTTAACAAATAGGTTGACTAAAATTTATGGGATTTTGTAATATTAATTAGTTTTTAGATTTGGTTTATTTATTTATTTATTTATTGCTTTGCATGGTTTTGCAAAAACTGTTCTCATGCTTTTAAAAATTCCTTTGTTATATATTCTTTTGCTTTTGCTTTGCTTTAATTAATTTAATTAAGGAGAATTTCCAATTATCTTTTTTATTCATTAGTGTATCGTGTGTTGCCTAGTCATCAGCTATTTTCCATGGCAATATGTTGTGGTCGTTAGATGTAGTCATTTTAAAAAGTTTGATGATTCTTCAAAATTCTTAGTGATAAGATAACATCATTTCCGTTTTGATAGAAGGCACGCGAACTTTCATCTTGAGCTAAAGTGAATGTTTTAAGTTTACGAGAGAATCGTGTCAAGATTTCATACCAGACAGGTAATCCTCCAATTGTTTCCTCCATCCGCCTGAGTCTCTCATGTGATTGTCGCAACATTTTGTTACAAGCTTATAAATCTTACGAACCTTGCACGGTCAACTCACACTAGTCAGAGATAGGGGAGGTTCAAATAAATAGAATTTAAAGGGCGCCAGATTTTACTAAGTAAAACTTCTGTTTCAATCAAGACAGAAGGTCAAGCTTGTAACAAAATCAAGTTCATAATCTTAAACAGACCAAAAAAAATAAATATGTATATACATAGATTTACATATAGGGTGTTGATAGAAAAAAAATTTAAATTGTTAATGAGAAAGATCTATGATTCACAGCATCCAACTTACAAAATAATTAATGAAAATGCTTAAATGGCATTGAAACAATTATTGTAATTACGTAAGTTAGACTAACAAGCAAAATTTCGTGAGAGACCTTTTTTGCCCGAAAAAAACGGTTTCCTCGTTGAGTGGATCTAGAATATTTATGAACAGAGCAAATTGTGTCAGCACAATGACTCCCTTAAAGCTAAAAGAAATTAGACATAAATTCGGTTATCGAATGCTGTTGCACATATTAAGCTAAAAGTTGATTAGCACTTCTGGTCGAGACTTCGTTTTTAGCTTTGTAGGCCTTCCAAAAGTCATAATCTTTCCATGAAGGTATTTGTTCTATATTAGCCGTTCATCGATCGAAAATACACCGAAACATGCGGCTAACAAGTGTCGTATCGTGCTACCAAATTAACAAGGAAATTACTAAAGAATTCTAAAAACTAATAAAAAAAAGCTTACTCTGTGATGAATAAACTACTGGAAATGCGTTTTCGATTTGTATTCTAATTTCCATAAACGCCGATGATGTTAGAAAATTAAAATTTAAACATCACAAGTAAGATTTTAAGTAGTTGACGGTTTAACGTTTTGACAGAAAAATGAAACTCGCTAGAGGGCGCAAAATTAGAAATCTAACATTAGTGCAATCAATATACAGAGTATTACATTTTGAAATTTATGCACGTAACAATTTCTTTTGTTCTATGTAATCGTTTAAATTAAGTTTGTAATTTTATAGTTTTATTACAGTGTATTTTGTCTTTGTCTACTGGAAACCCTTTGGCAATAAATATTAAATAAGAACAAGTTCGTATAATTGCTACAATGATTTTTTATAAATATAAAAACAATATCGAACAGTGGCGGCTTCTCTATTAGGTCATTTGGTCAATGACCCTACAAAAAAATGAATAAGAAAAGAATTTTATTTACTATAAAATTACAGAAAATTTGCGTTTTATGCAAACTATCAGCATTTGACTTTTATGCGTTTAAATAATTGTCAATTTAAACGCAACAGATAGAAAAGCTTGCAAATTTACCAGAGGCTGATACGTACGTGTACCCCAACTATGCCCGCATCTGTTTCAAAAAAATCGACATTTTTTTTCCTTAGGCACTGTGAGAATATCATTGGAAATGACGAAAAAAAATACTGTAAAAGTTTCAGCTCTTAATATTTATATTAAGGGGTGCCGCATCGCAAATTTCGATTTCCAATTTAATTAACATGGGAAAAAGTTTTCTTTATACTTTGGAATTTTGCAACTTCGTAACTGAATTGGTTATCAGTAAGACTATGGAATGGAAAATCGAAATTTGCGATGCGGCACCCTTTAATATTAAGAGCTGAAACTTTCACAGTATATATATAATATTTGCAGTGCCTAAGAAAAAAAAATGTCGATTTTTTTGAAACAGTCTAGTATACTATACTGAAGCTGTATCGTAAATAATGGTTATTGTAGTCTAGAGTGAGACACACAAAATACAATTTTATGCGAGTTAAAAAAGAAGATAAGTAAAACTTGAAATGCATTCGTACGGACACATTGGAGTCTACAGCCGACCTACTCAGTACAATGCTTACATGACTTATCATTATCTTCGTAGCAGGTGTGCTGAAATGCACATTTCTTATCGCATATGACAAACTTTACAGTCGTTTTTGCTTCATAATGACGGTGGTACACAACATAAAAAAAAGTTTATAATAGTTTACACGTTTAGAATTTAAATTTACTGCTCGTACTCAGTCTTTAATTTAAATTCGTCAGACTAGTAAACATATAAAAACAAAGAAATCGAGAGTAATTTTAAATAGTCTATGATTCGTTAGATTGGATTTGTGGATTTGAAATAAATAATAGATTTTACTGTTTTGTAGGTTTACTGTTTTCACATGATTCATTATGGTATAAAAATAATGTTACGGATTTATAGCATTTAAAAGAAAAAGTGAAAAAGCACTCGTTATCAGCGAATCACATGAAAAATTGTATGAGTTATGCTACTCTTGATCGCGTTAATATTCGCTTACAATTAGACAGCGCTTGCCGAAAATCAATTAAAGACCACAATGAAAACGTTTGTAAAAATAGATAGATATATTAAATAAAACAATTGATTGACTTGACCTATGACTACAGTGGGAAGAGAAAAAATCTTCTTAAATATAAATCGCGTTACTGTAAGAATCCTTTTCTTAACTTTTTTCAATAATTGCGTTTTTTAAGATTAAAAAAAATTAAACGTTTTAACAACCTTTTTTTTGACTGCCACTCTTACAGCTGTTTAGTTTGTCATCTCTACCGCTTACGAATCTACGTCGGCTTTAAGATCTATTACCAGTAGTCATCTTGAAGTAAATCCAGGTTTTTATAGTTTAACGTTAATTGCAAGCTTAGCCAAATAACTAACTAAAAAAATTTAACTTTTCTTTGTTATTATTTATTATATTATTTATTGTTAATTGTCTAGCCATTCGGCCCGACAATGGGTTACGTTTACCTTACATCATTCCCTTATCATACTAATATAATTTGTACAGAAATTTGTAAACTAAAAAAAAAAATCTTTATCCCCTAAAATCTTCCCATCACCATCTTATTATTCTAAATCGATAGTCCTAACCCTCCCCTCTTATCCTTCTTTCCTTTACTGTTTTTATCCAATCCAATCCCTCCCGCTCCTCCCCAAACAAAGCTTTCCTCCCCCTCCTTTCTTCCCTTAGCTCGCTACACTCCCCACTCAAGTGTTCTATGTCCTCCCATCCCTCTCTACATAATCTACATCTCCTCATTACATCCTCCTTCCAATATTTATTTAAACTCTCCTTATTTCCGCATCTGAACCTAGCTATAAGTCGTTTCTCTCCTAAGCTTCTCCTCACCATCAGATACTTAGGAACCCCCCTGGACACTATATTCCCATACCTTAAGTTGTATTTTCCTTCCCTTATCTTTCCTTCCCTCTCTTGCACCTGCGAGTCTTTATCTCTTCTTACTATCTCCTCAGTATTTAATCTCCCTTCCTCTCTCCTTCTTTCCACATCTTCTATTGCGAAACCTCCTCGTTGATAGTAAAGTTTCCTTTCTTCCTGCCCATATATGTTTTTGCTATCTTTTACCGTCCTCCAGCAACATTGCAAAATTTTACATTCTCTCCTTTCCTTCATTTTCTCTTCATAACCCATTGCCCTTTTTCCTGCTTCTATTCTAATCTTTTCTAACTTCTCCTCTTCCTCTATTATGTAACCCGGCGTCTCCCTGTCTAAACCCAGTATCCATTTCCAATATTTTATTTGTACCCTTTCCAATAGGTTCCACTCTTTCCAACCCCATACCTCCACCCCGTACATCATCACAGTTTTAATCAATTTTTCAAACAGCCATCTCTCGTCTCGATCTCCTTCCCAAATACTCTTTTCCCTAAACTCCATACCTGCCTTAATACCCTGTTACCCTTCTTTGCTAACTCCCTTATATGCGCATCATCTTTATTATCATACCTTAGCCGATATCTCAAATATGTCACTTCATTCACTGCCTCTATCTTCTGTTCTCCCCAACTTAACTCCTCCTTTTTCTTCCCTCCTCTCCCTTTTTGAAAAACTACCATCTTAGACTTTCTCACATTTAATCCCAAATCTTTCCTTTCCAGATACCTCTTTATCGTATTTATCATACCTTTCATCTCCAACTCATTTTTTGCCACTATGACCATATCGTCTGCATATGCCAATATCCACACTTTAATCCCTCCCTCCATAACAATCCCACCACACTGACCACCCTTCAACACTTCTTCTATGTCACGTATATACAGTGCAAATAAAATAGAGCTAAGGGAACACCCCTGCCTTAGCCCCTTTCTCGTCCAAAACACTTCACTAACACTATCCCCTATGTTTACCCTATTCTTAGTCTCTTTATGTATCCCTTCTAGTTTTCTCACTAGTTGTTCCTCTATTCCCTTTTTCCTTAACACCCTCTATAGCTTTTCCCTATTCACATTATCAAACGCAGCTTTTCTGCTGATTACTAGACTAGAATGTTTTTAGTTCTAATTTTTAACATTTTTTTACTTTGTCTATTTAAATCAGATGAGTAAAGAGGAAGTAGGTACAAAGAACCATGTGCATTGTTTCTATGGAAGGTTTAATGTAATGCTAAGATAATGTCTTCCGGATTTGGATCGTGTTAATAAAATAACTAAAGTTTGCGACGTTTTGCCACTGTATTTTTAGTTAGATTTCTTTCAGGTCTTGATAAAGCATTTTATGAAAGTGGGCAAAACGATGCTAACGTCAGTTAACATTAACACGATTTAAACTCGGGAGACGTATATTAATATAAACAGCTTTAATTATATTATTAACGTATAATAATGTATCAGAAATAGATCGTTAATGACCCTTATAAATGAACGATTTTAAACCAATCAATGAATTTCTTTTAATGAATGAATTTGTATAGCCATCAATAAAATTGCTAACAACCACTGATTTATCGATATTGCGCGACTATTAGATATAACAACTGGTTACATTTACTTTACTTTCCTTATAATTTCACACGTTGTACCAACGTAACAACAACGGAAAAACTTTCAAACTAACTCGTTTGTTAATCGGCGACAAATAATCTCGACAATATTAACACTCTTGGCGTCTTGATTATTAATCGCTATTATTAAAAACCTTGTTCGTTAAATAACTATTGTCTGTTAATCAAAGACAGTCAGGCAAAAACCTTTGAGACAATGTATATGATTGTTTACTATGCTAAACAAAAGCTCACTGGGGGTTAAAAACAAGAATTATTTAAATCGAAAAAAGCCGTCAGATCGACATAATCTAAAAATTTCAATTAAACAATCAATATTTAAGATAAAAATGAAATAAACTTGATTATTAAGTCATAATAAATCATATGAGATTTAAACTAACATATTTTAATCGTGAATTAAAACTGGGATTAAGAAAATTTAAAGTACATGTTTTTGAATTAGTTTTACTTAGTTTTCTTATCGTATTTATACGAAATTAGTTATCAAAATGACGTAGCTTTACTGTAATTTATAATAGTCAAATCACAATTACTTTTAAAATAAATTATGTAAACGTGTTTATTTAGTTTTTGATAGTAAAACTACCTGCTTTATGAAACTTTTAAGTTTAACATTAATATCGTTTTAAGCTTTTTAATTCGTGTAAGCATTTCCTGTACGTATCTCGTTTAGTTTTTATGTTATTAAAGATTTCTATCAAATTTGTTTGTCATTTTCCATAGAAAAAAACAACTTTTAGATTAATGCATGAAATAATATACAGTTTGTCCTAATCAAAAAAATTATTTATGTTTGAAGTTTTTTAATTTTGAGAGTAAATTATGAACATCCTGTGGATAATGTACACTCAAAAAAAAAATGAGGCACTACCTGCTTCTAAGTACAAACATAAATGTAATTGTGTAAACGAGGTTTAATTACAACACAAGTCAAGTAAATTTTACTTTTACTTTACTTCCAAAATATTCTTAAAATCTTAACCGACAAATATGTTACTACAACTTTGAACATTCAACAATAAAGAAAAGAATATTTCACAGTTTAAAACAATTTACTTAAACCGTCAAAAGCCTGTGTTGAAATAGATAGAGTTAAACACTTAGAAACAGGTAGTGTCTCGTTTTTTCTTTGTTTGAGTGTATATCATTTTATTACAAAAAAGTAACAAACGCTTAAACGTTTCTTATAGAAATTTGTAGATAAAGACATGCAAAAAGACAACAACTTATCCTTCATTAGAAAAAAATTTAAAATCTCGATTGCAGATCTTGTCTAAATCTAGTCAAAGCCTTATTTGGGCGTCGTATATACAAAAATGAGGCAATGAGGCTAAGAATGGCATTTTACACTTTCTACTGAAGGTTCAGACGTTGTTTCTGAGCAATCAGACCTGGATGTTGTCGTTGGACCATCTAATCAAAAAGCTGTCGCCGGACCTTCAAATTTGAATAAGTAACCCCATATTACAGTGGCTGAAATAACATCTATTCCAGAGACGATTAAGAAGCCTACTAAACATTGAGCCGAACATAACTACACTCATAACATCCCAAGTTCATCCAAGTCATTAAAAAATTTTTTGTATTTTAAAACAAAACTTATAATTTCAATAAAAACTTTTTCAACAAAATGTTTTATTTATATTTTATTTTTACGTCACCATTTTCCATTCAAGATCCAAGTTAAATATGTAATTTTTCTATTAAGCATTTATGTCACTCGGGGGTCCGTGGACAACTTTTGACTATGAAAAAAAGTTCGTAGCCAAAAGAGTTTAGGAACTACTACTCTAGCGGTTTTCTGGTTTTTAACCAGCCAACCAAATTGCGTTTTTATTATATCACTTTCACGTTACTTTTGTAACCATAAGTACTTTTTTTGTATAATAATAATAATGGCCTTTATTTGTAATAAAAAAAAATTTAACTAAGAATTCGTATTTTAAACTAAACACAATATTATCCTACTACATAACACAAAAAATTCCTAAACCCTCCACCGCAAATCACTTCTCTATATACAAATACATCTACTACACTACATGTAATCTGTTTCTCCTTTTTGATACCTCTTCCATCCATCCCACTCCTTCCAAAATCTCCAACCTTCCTCTCTTTTCTTCTCTTAGTTCTATGCATTTCTGTAATACGTGCTCTATATTTTTCCACCTCTCCCCACATAGTCTATCTATCTCCGATCTTTATCTTCTTTCCAATACTTATTCTCTTGCTCTTCATTCCCGCATCTAAACCTTGCTACCATTCTTTTTAATCTCAAGCTTTTTTCGCATTTTATGTACTTTAGAATATTATCTATCACTATATTTGTATATCTCTCATTGTATTTCCCCTCTTTCATTCTTACTCTAGTTTCTTGTCTTTGTATATCCTTATCTCTTTTTATTACCTCATATTTTATTTTCCTTCTCGTCTCTCTAATTTTTTCTACCTCTTATATGCGAGATATCCAACGCTTTCATAATACCTTTTTCTTTCTTTTTGTCCATATTTAATTTTTTTATTTTTCCCCTCTCTCCAGCACATCTGAAACAATTTACTTTCTTCTCTTACTTTCATTTGTTTTTCGTAACACATTTCTTTCTTCCCCGCCTGTACTCTTTCTAAATTTATTTCCTCCTCTACTATGTACCCTGGCGTCCCCCTTTCTAATCCTAACGTCCATTTCCAGTATTTTTCTTTCTTTCTTTCTCCAATTCTTCCCATTCTTTCCATCCCCGTATTTCCGCCCCGTACACTCTTTATTAATTTTTTAAACAACCATCTTCTTGCTTCCCAAACCACCTCTCTCCTATACCTCACACCTGACCTAATAAGTCACTTCATTTACACTTTCTATTACCTCGTCTCACCACTTCCACTCCACTCTTTTTTTTACCCCCCTCTCTTTATGAAACACTAGTATCTTTGTTTTTCCCACATTTACGCTTAAACACTTTTTTCCCAGATACTTTTTTTACTGTCTTTATCATCTCCTTTATTTCTCTTCCTTTCTTCGCTATAATTACTATGTCATCCGCATACGCCAAAACCCACACTTTACACCCCCTCCCATTACTATTCCTCCACTCTGTCGCCCGATCAACTCTTTCTCTAAATCGTCTAAATATACTGCAAATAAACTAGGAGTAAGTGTGCACACCTGCCTTAATCCTTTATTTGTCCAAAATGCTGCACTTAACCTTCCATCTATTCTTACTTTACACTTTGTCTCATTATATATATCCTCTATATTCCTAACTAGTTCTTCTTCTATCTGTTTCTTTCTTAATAGTAGTAGTTGATTACATACTTAGTTTACAATTTGCTTCGTGTTTTCTCTATTTACAATTTACCGCTTCTTTTTACATTTACACTACATTACATTCTATTTACATTTTTTACATTTCATTTTTCCTCCTCACCTTTTAACTCATTCTTCCTTCTTCATGCTTCGTCCATCCATTCCGCTCCTTTTCCGTTTTCTTCTAAGAATTCATCTACTTTCTTATCCTCTTCTCTTAACTCTCTGCATTTATTTCTCATGTGATTAAAGTCCTCCGTCTCTTCTCCACATAATCTGCACATCTTTTCTTCTTTTTTTCCAGTATTGATTACCTAACTCTTCGTTCCCACATCTGAACCGTGCTATTACTTTGTTTCTTGTTGCTTTTATTCACTTTAACCTTTAAATATTCTGGCACCCCTTCACCCTTGATATACTTATAATTCATATTTTATCTGCCCTCTTTTATCCTTGTCTATCTTTCTTGTTTTGCGATGTTCTTATCTCTCCTTATTATTTCTTCTCTTACCCCTACTTCCTCTTCTCTTAATCTCTCCACTTCTTCTCTCGCGTACCCGTTTCTTTTATAATATTCTTCTTTGCCATCCTGCCCTACTTTACTTTTCCTTTCTTTATCTCTTTCCAACATTCTTGTAGTATTTTGCATTCTGTTCTTCCTTCAGTTCTTCTTAGTATTTTATGGCCCTTTTTTCTGTCTCTACTCCTACTTTTTCTGTCTAGCCCTAATACCCATTTCCAGCATTTTTCTTGTCTCTTCTACCCCTTTATATTCTTTCCACCCCAATATTTCCGCCCCATATATCATCACACTTTTTATTAACTTATCAAATAGCAGCCTTCTTTTTTCTATGTCCACCTCAAACACCCTTTCTTCCACACCCCACACTTGTCCTTTTAACCTGTTTCCTTTCCTCACCCTTCTCTTTATGTGTTCTCCCTCCTTATTATCCTGCTTCATCGTACAAACCAGGTATGTAAATTCCTTCACTTGCTACACTTCCTCATCCCGCCATTTCCACTCTTATTTTTTTCTTTTCCCCTTTCCTTTTCTAAATACCATTATTTTTGTTTTCTCCGTATTTACTAGCATTTATTTTTTTTCATGTATTTTTTCCAGCGTTTTTATCATCTCCTTCATTTCCTTTTCCTTCTTAGCCACCAACAGTGTCATCCGCATACGCCAACAACCATACTATCACTTTTCCTACGAATATCCCTTCTGTCTGTTGTCCTCTCATTATCTCCTCCAGATCATCCGTATATACTGCAATCAGGCTTGGGCTCAGTGGGCATCCCTGTCTCAACCCTCTCTTTGTAATGAGTTTCTCGCTCTCTTCCCCATTCACTTTGACCCTGCTTCTCGTTTCTTCGTAAATTTTCATCATTTTTTCTATTAATATTTCATTGATTTTTTTGTCTCCTCGTGTATTCCCACAGTTTTTCCTTGTTCATTTTGTCAAAAACGGCTTTTAAATCTACGAATAGTGCCACCGTTTTCCCCCTTTTTTTCCTAGCTCTTTATTCGCCAAGTGTTTCAGTATATATATATACGTTGACTATCACTCTTCTTCCCTTTCTGAATGAGTTTGTCCGTCTGGTATTAAACTTCTTTCCCCTATTTCCTTCTGTAGTCTTTCTTGTAGCATTATCGCATATATTTTGTATGCCGTAATTAATAATGTTACCCCTCTGTAATTCTTGTCCTAATTTCTGTCTCCTTTTTTATGGATCGGCCATATGATTCCCTCTCTCCATCTCTCCGGAAATCCTTCTTCTTTCCATATTTTATTTAGTATTTTCGTCATCCTTTTTGCTACATTTCTTTTCCCGTATACCCACTCTTCGCCTTGTATCCTATCTTCTCCTGCCGCCCTTTCTTTTTTATCTTCTTTATTACCTCTCTTACTTTGTCTCCGTTTATTCTGTCTCTATCTCCTTCTTCTCGTTTTACTACTGCTTCTTTTCTTTGCCTTTTTTCTCTTTTTTGATTTTGTTCTTCCCCTCCCAGCAGGTTCCTAAAATATATCTCCCATTCTTTTATTTGTATTCCCTTTGTCGTCGTTTTTCTCTTCCTTTCTTTCTTTAGGTACTTCTATACATCTTCTTCCGTTTTTATTCTTTTGATCTGATCCTCTTGTTTCTTTTTGTTTTCTTCCTTCTTTCTGTCGCATGTTTTTTTGTATATTTTTACTTGCTTTTTTGTATTCTTGTTTTTCTTTCCTCCCTTTTTTCCATTGTCTTAATGCTCTTGAATTTTTTTGCTTCTCCTTCTTATCCTGATTCATCTCATTTCTCTGTTGCTTTCTCCATCATCTCTCTCAATTCATCTACACTCTCTTGTAATCCCTTCCTTACCCATACCGTTTTTCCTATTCTCTCTTTGTATCTTTTTATACCCTCTTTTGTCCATTTTTTTTTCGTTATAAATCCTCATCTTCTTCTCTTTCTCTTCCTTCCATTGTTGATTCCAGTAGTTGGTAGTGTGACTCTACCCTTTCTCGCACCTTAAATGTCTTCACCTTTTCTCCAGTTTCTTCATTTGTCATTACAAAAGCTATTATTGATTTTCTTTTTCCTCCTATGTACGAATACTCCCCCATTCCTTTTTCTTCTCTGTTTCCATTCACTATTTCCCACCCCCTTTCGTTGCACATTTTTAGCAGTTATTCTATCACTTTATTTATCACATTGTTCTTTGTTTGTCTCTTTCCTTTCTTGTATTCCCTCTTCTGCTTCTATTTTTGCGTTAAAGTCCCCTCCTAATATTATCAATCCCTCCGCCGTCTCTTCTATCATCTCTTCTATGTTTTTTCTTGTCTCTTTCATTCTGCTGCTATAAACCGTCACTATTTTTATTTTTGTTTTTTCCCACTGTATGTTTCTTTTTACAATTCCTCTTCTCTGTTGTACTTTCTCTTTCTTTTCCTGACTCAACCATTTTTTTTCTTATTCCCGTTATTATACCCCCTTTGCTCTCCTTTTACTCTTTTCTCTTTCTGCATGTTGCACCATCCACTCAAATTCCTCCGGCAATTCTTTTTCTTACTACTCCCATTCTTTTTTCTATCCATGTCTCCTGTAATCCTACTACATCCTGTTCCTTGTTCTTTATTCCCGTTACGTTCCAAAACAATATTCTCAGCTCACTCATCTCCCCCTGTGCTTCTTCCTTACTTTCTGTTTTCCTCTTTCTTTTTTTTCCCTTTCTATTACTCATTATTCCTTTTCTTTGCCATTTCGTCAACCTTCTTTCCTTTATCGCCCCCTTTGCTTTTTAGTTTTTTTCCTTTTAGTTACCTATTTTCTCTCCTTTTTCTTTGTTCATGCCGCTGTCCCCGTCGTTCGATATGTATCTTCCTCCGTCTATCTCCATTTTAGTGTATCCTACCCATACCCTGTTCCCTGACGCTCTTTTTTTCACCGCCATGTTCATTATTTCTCTGTGTATACTTCTTTCTTCCTATGTCAAATTGTGATTTATGTATATTTCTGTATTCCTTAATTTCTTCTTCTTCGCCATCACCTTCTGCTTTTCCTCCCATTTTCCCATTTCTGCCACAACCATCTCATTTTTCTTTTCTCTGTTTATTACTGTTACCTTTTTCACTTCTACTTTCACATTTAATTTTTCTTCTAGTATCATTGTTAAATCCTTTTGTAGTTCTTCACTTCTCCATCCCTTTATTACAATATTATTCTTCCTTTTCCATATTTCGTCATTTTCTGCTTTTTTCTCCAGTTTTTCTATTCTTTTCGCCAGTTCCTCTTTTTCTTTCTCCCACTCCTTTTCCTTTTCTCTTATTTCTTTTTTTTATTCATTAGTTTCTTGCCTTATTTCTTGCATATTTTCTTCCATCTGTTTCATAATTTCTCTTATTAATTCCTTTAGTTCTTCCATTTCTTTCTGTTTTTTTTATTTCGTCCTTCTGTTTCCTTTGATTCCCTCTGTTATCTTTTTTTATGTCCGTTGATCTTGTTTTCTCTCTCTTTCAAATATTTGTTGTTTTTCCTTTTCCTCTTCTCTCTCTCTCTCTCTTATTCATTCATTTTTCCTTTTTTTATGCCTCCGTACTTCTTTTCTTACTTTTCGTGTTTTAAAACGTCCTACTTGTAGTGATTTCACTTTAATTTTCGTTTCTTTCTTAATATATTCCAAAATTTACTCCTATTTATAATAATAAACGTTGCTTTTATATTCAGAAATAACGCAAAAGCTTTTTCTTTCGTCACTTCTAATTTTTTGTTTTCTATCTATTTGAATATGTATACCTTTCTCTTTCTAGTGTTTTTCGCAAAATTGTCTTTCTCTAAGACCCTTGCGCAATGTTCTCTCCATTTTTTCATATCAATTATTACCCTCCCTTTTTTATAAATTTTTCTTTCCTTATTCAAAAAGCTCCATATGTCTTCTTCATTTTCTAACATTTTTATTTGTTCCTCCAACTCCTTTCTATATTCCTCTGTTCTCGTACCACACACTGTGTTCTATATTGTGATCCTAATCTTTTATATTCTTGAATATCAATTTTTCTTCTTTCTTTTTATTTTCTTTTTACCTCCTTCCTGGCTTTCCTGCATTCTTTATTTTACCACCTTTTTTCTCTATAGTCCTTTATGTTTTTTTCTTGTATCTTTTCCTTTCTACTGTTTTATCCATTTTATTGATCAGTTCTTTCACTCCTTGCTCTACTCCTTCCTCCATCCATTGTTCCTCCTCTAATTTTTTCCTATAAATCTTAATATTTTCATCTGTCCATACATTTTTCTTCTCCCAGACTGTGTCTAATTTTTTTCTTACTCTCTTCCAACCTTTTAGCTTTACTTCTAATGGCTGATGGTCAGAATCAACCTTTTCCCCTTTTTAAAACTGTCTATTTCATCCAAAACCTCCCCACCAGTGGCGACTGGTAGTCAATCATACAAGAGGGTCATTTAAAAAAACGCAATTATCGCAAAAAGTCTAAAAAAACATTCTTGTAGTAACGCGATTTATATTTAAGATCAATTATATTTAAGATATTCGCCTATCTTTACAATTACCAAAATGATCAATAACAAGCTCATTAAAATTTACATTGTTTTTAATGCAAGCTTTTTCAATGCTTGGTATAAAAACAACGCTCGCTTTCAATTAATTTTTATTAAAAAATGTATCTCTTTTGAGAAACATTTTCATTGTGGTCTGCTAAGAGTAGCATAATTCATACAATTTTTCATGTGATTTGCTATAAATCCGTAACGTTATTTTTACCCAATAATCATTGTCAAAACAGCTATTAATTTTTTAATGTCTTGTGCCACCGTCATTATGAAACAAAAACGTTAAGACAAATTAATATTATGGATCAACTAAGAAAATTAACTGTAATGTTGGTCAATGTGATAATGAATGTGCATTCCAGAATCTGTTTTACGCATACTTGCTACGAAGATAACGGTAAATGACGTAAGTCACGTAAGCATTGCATCGAGTAAGTGGCCCGTGGCCCGGCTGGAGACCGCACGAAAGCATTTAAACATGTACTTATCTTCTTTTTTAACTCCCATATAATTGTAATATGCGTGTTTCACTCTTGACTACGATAGCTATCATTTACGATTAGGCTTCAAGATAGTATGCATACGGACACCTCTCTGGGGTACCCGTACGTGACAGCCTCGGGTAAATTTGCAAGGTTTCGTATCGGTTGCGTTAAAATTGACGATTATTTAAACGCATGAAATTCAAATACTGATAAATTGATTTAAACGCAAATTTTATGTAATTTTAAAGTTAATGAAATAACTTTTTTTGAAGGGTCCTTGACACAAATGACCTAATAGGGAAGCCGCCACTGATCCCCACTAACTATGTATTATATAATCTATTGTAGATTCTTCCTTCTCACTTATATATGTATATTCTACTCTATTCCCTTCTTCCATATTTCCATTAAATATAGTCTACCCCTTTCCTTCACATAACTCTCTACCTTGTTTGTTTAATGTCTTATCCATCGTTATATTTTTTTTTATTTTCCAATCACTATTATACCTCCACCTTCTCCGATTTTTGCGTTAAAATCTCCACTTATTATTAATTTTCCTCTCTCTTCTTCAATCAGTAGCTGTTTTAAGTTCTTTATTGTTTGTTTCATTTTTTGGCCGTACACTGTTATTACTGTATATCTACCCTCATCTTCCCTTAATATTTGATTTCCTGCTATTCCTTGCTCTTGCTTTTTATTTCTCTCTTCTTCTACTACTCATTCTTCTCTTACTCCCGATATTATATCTCCTTGCGCTTTTCCTTTTTTTTCTTTTCTTGTCGCGAAGAACTGTACATTCCATCTATATCTCTCTGGTAAATTTACTTTTCATCTTTTCCAATCCTTGCCTGGTAGTCCCCATTTTTTTTATCCTTAACCCCTTTTATTTATAGTTGCTTGGCCTCCTCCTCCCTACTTTATTTTCTTTTACGTTTCAGTGCTTCTCCTCGCCCTCAGCCCATAATTTCATAAACCTTATTTTTGTTCATTTTCCTTCTTCCTTTAGTCTTTTTCCTTCCATCTTTATATTTTTTGTGCCTCTCTTTCCACTGGAGTCATATTTTCATCTATAAATATTCTTGTTCCTCTTAGCCTTCCTTTTTCTTTAATATTTCTAGCTTATCTTCTACGGAATTCAACTTTACTAGTATTAACCTACTCGCTATTTTGATTGCGTGTCATACTTTTTTCCACTACCAATTCACTTTTAAACAAGTTAACCACTTGCTTTTTACGATCTTCTCTTCCTTTTTGGCCTTTCATCCCTCTTATAACCAAGTTCTTTCTTCTCTTTTCCCTTTCCATTATTTCTACCCTTCTTTCCAAATTTTCTATTTTCTCTTTTATGCTCTTATTTTTTTTCCCACATATCGCATTAGTGCATAAGGAGTTTAAAGGGTTTCTCTGTAGACGTATGTAGCAATCTTCTGAGAGTAAGTTTGTGATTTTATTGTTGTAATGGCTGACTGCAAACACCGCAGTTACTAAATAAGCAGTGACAGAACACGTGTGGAACCAAGGACACACGCTGAACTTTGACCAAACTAAAGTGTTGGCTAGAACTCCTTTCTACTTTCCCAGACTAATCCGCAAAGCTGTGGAAATAGAAAAACATCCATGTAATATGAACCGAGAAGACGGTATAAGACTCAGCAAATCTTGGCTACCAGTATTATATCTTCTAAGACAAAGATCAATCTTCTTGGAAAGGACACAAACTCTTACTCCGAGTAATAACGAAGTCAGTCAAGCGACAACGGAAAGATAAGGTTCGTTATCGTCATTTACAATTTTTCTTTCAGTGACATTTGCCACTATGAAGATGCAAACTGCAATGTCTTGCGAAACGTCAGTTAGTTTGGGTTCACGAACGACAATACGGCAAAGGCCAAGTTCTACTTCTTGTTTTGGCTCTCAAGAACAGACTAGGACCAAGCTTAAGTCTGAGTGTTTTACTACGACGCGGTCTAAGCCGAAAATCGCTTGTAATCATAAACATAACAACCGCGAAAGCTTAAGATTTTATATTAGTGACGTTACTCTCAGAGAATAACAGTTACGTTTATTTAACGTCATAGGTCATTTACGGTTGTTTGGGTAGTTTTGTCTGATGCGGGTATTTTGTCCGTTAAGATGGCAAAAATTTAGCGACGTTACTCTCAGGGAATAACAGTTACGTTTATTTAACATCATTAGTAATGTATAGTTGCTTGGGTAGTTTCATAGTACGCTTTTCTACTAATTTGTTTGGTGCGAGTTGGTGCTGAGGTTTTTTTTAAAGCGGTTTGTCTAAACGTTTTCCAAACCCATATTTTCCTTTCAATGCGGTAGATGTTCTGTGTCTACAACAAAATTTTATCAGCATTTGGTTTTGACCAAAACTTGCTATCTGATTTTATCTCTAAGTCAACAAAATAAAGTCGTTATTTGTAATACTACCTCCTTTTCAAGTAATCTTAAGCAATATCAATGTCTCACTATAACGCCGCTTAATTTAATCTGTTACAAAACCAGATAATACTCTGATAAATTATCAGGAATCACTTTTGAAATTGTAATCAAATAGATTAGTCAATAAACTATTGAAGAAGATAAAGGTTGTACAATGCAATTAGCAGACGAACTCGTGCTTTCGTACCATGAAGACAACCATTCTTTATTTCGGTGTCTTTTGCATATCAACTGCAACTGTCTTACTTCTTCTTTCTGGTAAATACAAAACGAAGTTATTATTTTATTTTATTTCGTTTTAGCACAGTTCAAATACTCGCCCGTGGCGAATTCGATCCAAGGCGACGCGTTTTGCGATGTCGTTCACTTGTGTATTGTTTGTTGGAGCAACTCTTGCGACAGAATTAATTTTTACACGATGCTCAAATCGATATACTTTTATCGCAATCACCCGTTGTATTTTCACGTTTTAGTCGACGATTTATCGGAACGATTCACAGAGGTTTTGTTTGATACTTGGAGCGTATCGCAAGGTAAACGTACAAAGACATGATGTTGATTATCGCACGATGTTTTTTTAGTGAGCCTAAACACCTACAACGTCAAAAAGTTACGGAAAGAACTTCGCGAGGCGGTTTTAAAAAATTATAATTCGATGATAATGACACTACCAGAATTGCTGTCATCTTACACGACTAAAGTTATTTTAATAAATCCTGAAATTTTCATAGAAGGAGATGTCTATAACATATGGAAGTTGTTTCATAAGTTCAAAGAAAATCAGGTGAGTTTTTGCTGAAAAAAAAATACGATATTACGTTGACTTAGTTAGTAGCTATTGTAAAGCCGAACGATACTTCGGTGGTGCTGGTAGATCTTGAAAAATTGAGCAAATTTAAAGCATCCACTGCTAAATATACAAGCAAAGTAAACCTAGTGCTTGATCTAAACCAAAACGTGACTGCAAAAGTAAGATTTTGCGTTTTTTAACTTAGACTTTACTATGAAAGTTTCAGAATGTACAATGGAACCGGATAAATGATATACAGGAAGGTAAAAATACTTCAATTACATTGCAGACGCTAAAAGCAGTTTCCAATGTGATGAATGCACTACCACCAAAACTGGTAAAGTGTGGAGGTGTGTTCCCTGAAATCTACACTGACGAAGATGTAATACCCCAATGTAGGCAATACCCTGAAAGGAATTACAAGCGCAAGACTTTATTGTACGTACGAAAGTTTATGTACACTCCGAAACCTAATGACGTTACGCTTTTAACACACTTAACGTATTCGAAGTTAGAACTCCTGGAAGAAATTAGCGCGAGATGGAAAGGTACGTGTTAATTTGTGTATCCAACACCACACTACTAATTTCAGGACCAATCAGTGCAGCGATCTACCTATCTGAAAACGAGCTGGATAAATATTTGGCATTTATCCAAACATCAGAAACGTTGAAAAACCGTTACGACATAGGATATCACGTGGTTTTCAGTTTGGGTCGTTTTTACCCAATAAACGTAATCAGAAACGTGGCTTTACGCAACGTGCTTACCGAATACGTCTTTTTAGTCGATGTCGATTTTCTACCAATGATGAATTTGCAAGACATCGTAAAAGAACACATTGGTAAAATGAAAACCATGAATAAAAAGGTAAATGTTTTCGCTAAATGAACATTGATTGTCGCATTTGTGGGTTTATTCTGGCTTTGCTTTATCTGAATTTGGTCCAGGGGTTTCTAGGCGACAATGTGCTTTTGGCGATGCACTTTCGTGATTTACGTTAAATTTATTGAATTTATTAAATAAAGAAGCAAATTTATTTAGGTTTGAATAAATTCTAATTATTCAAAACAAGCGGATTTAGTGCATTAAACATATTTTTTTTTTATTTAAAAAATATTAGGCGTTTAATTATGTCTCTTTATTAATGAAAAGTAATCGTCGTTAATTTAAAATAATTATACAATTAAAAAAAGTATGAGCTGCAATTGGGATTTGAACCTTCGTACGTTGCGGCGATATTACCGCTGTCGTACGGATGATGTCACCACACGACTATTACTGATACGTTCTTTATGTCTGTATTTTAAACTCAGCTTTTTTCCACGCGATACATTTTTGTAAATATTTTTGATATTTGTTATTAAATTTTGAAAATTATTACGCAAAACGTTTTCTAGTACACGTCTACATACGTTCTGATACTGGAAATATCTTTAAAACACTTTGGGGACATATAAATCGAAATTTTCAAATTCCCCATGTTAATCTATATGCTTCAGAATTTCCGGGACACGCGGTATAGGGTGTGCTCCATCTTATTTAAATTATCTTTGGATGTACTCACGATAACTCTAAAACCAAAATTCCTAGTAACTTGAAATTTAGTATGGAGCTGGCTTTTTATATTCTTTGGGTTTTATTAAAAAATGGGTCTAATAAAGAAACCGGAAGTAAGTGTATCCGCCATTTTTAACAGTTTTTCTTATATAATTTTGTACGTATGTAAATTATTCAAATTATTTCTTTATAGAGTCAATTTTTCCTAACAATTTATTCAAATAATTTTTTTTCTAACATTAACAGTTTATTAGATATTTAATTTATAATTTAAAGTGAATTCCATATATAATCTTAGGTTCGAATCCTGCTTGCGACGACTTTTTTTTAGAAAAAAATTCCATATCCAGGCAAAGCAAGTTACGTTAAAAAATAACAATTCTTTTTCTATATTCTTTTGACTTGTTTATATACTTTTTTTTATTTAAAAAATATTAGGCGTTTAATTATGTCTCTTTATTAATGAAAAGTAATCATCGTTAATTTAAAATAATTATACAATTAAAAAAAGTATGAACTGCAATTGGGATTTGAACCTTCGTACGTTGCGGCGATATTACCACAGTCGTACGATTGATGTCACTACACGAAAATGACTATCACTGATACGTTCTTTATGTCTGTATTTTAAACTCAGCTTTTTTCCACGCGATACATTTTTGTTAATATTTTTGATATTTGTTAATAAATTTTGAAAATTATTACGCAAAACGTTTTCTAGTACACGGCTACATACGTTCTGATACTGGAAATATCTTAAAAACACTTTGGACACATATAAATCGAAATTTTCAAATTCCCCATGTTAATCTGTATGCTTCAGAATTTCCAGGACACACGGTATACGGTGTGGTCCATCTTATTTAAATTATCTTTGGATGTACTCACGATAACTCTAGAATCAAAATTTCTAGTAACTTAAAATTTAGTATGGAGCTGGCTTTTTATATTCTCTTGGTTTTATTAAGAAATGGGTCTAATAAAGAAACCGGAAGTAAGTGTATCCGCCATTTTTAACAGTTTTCCTTATATAATTTTGTACGTATGTAAATTATTCAAATTATTTCTTTATAGAGTCAATTTTTCCTAACAATGTATTCAAATAATTTTTTTCTAACATTAAAAGTTTATTAGATATTTAATTTATAATTTAAAGTGAATTCCATATATAATCTTAGGTTCGAATCCTGCTTGCGACGATTTTTTTTAGAAAAAAAATCCATATCCAGGCAAAGCAAGTTACGTTAAAAAATAACAATTCTTTTTTTATATTCTTTTGACTTGTTTATATACTTTTTTTTATTTAAAAAATATTAGGCGTTTAATTATGTATCTTTATTAATGAAAAGTAATCGTCGTTAATTTAAAATAATTATACAATTAAAAAAAGTATGAACTGCAATTGGGATTTGAACCTTCGTACGTTGCGGCGATATTACCACAGTCGTACGATTGATGTCACTACACGAAAATGACTATCACTGATACGTTCTTTATGTCTGTATTTTAAACTCAGCTTTTTTCCACGCGATACATTTTTGTTAATATTTTTGATATTTGTTAATAAATTTTGAAAATTATTACGCAAAACGTTTTCTAGTACACGGCTACATACGTTCTGATACTGGAAATATCTTAAAAACACTTTGGAGACATATAAATCGAAATTTTCAAATTCCCCATGTTAATCTGTATGCTTCAGAATTTCCAGGACACACGGTATACGGTGTGGTCCATCTTATTTAAATTATCTTTGGATGTACTCACGATAACTCTAGAATCAAAATTTCTAGTAACTTGAAATTTAGTATGGAGCTGGCTTTTTATATTCTCTTGGTTTTATTAAGAAATGGGTCTAATAAAGAAACCGGAAGTAAGTGTATCCGCCATTTTTAACAGTTTTCCTTATATAATTTTGTACGTATGTAAATTATTCAAATTATTTCTTTATAGAGTCAATTTTTCCTAACAATTTATTCAAATAATTTTTTTCTAACATTAACAGTTTATTAGATATTTAATTTATAATTTAAAGTGAATTCCATATATAATCTTAGGTTCGAATCCTGCTTGCGACGACTTTTTTTTAGAAAA
Organism: Aquatica leii; assembly: GCA_035610365.1. Classification (NCBI taxonomy): domain Eukaryota; kingdom Metazoa; phylum Arthropoda; class Insecta; order Coleoptera; family Lampyridae; genus Aquatica; species Aquatica leii. The sequence continues at coordinate 18,012,264 of CM069438.1, forward strand.
AAATTCCATATCCAGGCAAAGCAAGTTACGTTAAAAAATAACAATTCTTTTTCTATATTCTTTTGACTTGTTTATATACTTTTTTTTATTTAAAAAATATTAGGCGTTTAATTATGTCTCTTTATTAATGAAAAGTAATCGTCGTTAATTTAAAATAATTATACAATTAAAAAAAGTATGAACTGCAATTGGGATTTGAACCTTCGTACGTTGCGGCGATATTACCACAGTCGTACGATTGATGTCACCACACGAAAATGACTATTACTGATACGTTCTTTATGTCTGTATTTTAAACTCAGCTTTTTTCCACGCGATACATTTTTGTTAATATTTTTGATATTTGTTAATAAATTTTGAAAATTATTACGCAAAACGTTTTCTAGTACACGGCTACATACGTTCTGATACTGGAAATATCTTAAAAACACTTTGGAGACATATAAATCGAAATTTTAAAATTCCCCATGTTAATCTGTATGCTTCAGAATTTCCAGGACACACGGTATACGGTATGGTCCATCTTATTTAAATTATCTTTGGATGTACTCACGATAACTCTAGAACCAAAATTCCTAGTAACTTGAAATTTAGTATGGAGCTGGTTTTTTATATTCTCTTGGTTTTATTAAAAAATGGGTCTAATAAAGAAACCGGAAGTAAGTGTATCCGCCATTTTTAACAGTTTTTCTTATATAATTTTGTACGTATGTAAATTATTCAAATTATTTCTTTATAGAGTCAATTTTTCCTAACAATTTATTCAAATAATTTTTTTTCTAACATTAACAGTTTATTAGATATTTAATTTATAATTTAAAGTGAATTCCATATATAATCTTAGGTTCGAATCCTGCTTGCGACGACTTTTTTTTAGAAAAAAATTCCATATCCAGGCAAAGCAAGTTACGTTAAAAAATAACAATTCTTTTTCTATATTCTTTTGACTTGTTTATATAGTTTTTTTTATTTAAAAAATATTAGGCGTTTAATTATGTCTCTTTATTAATGAAAAGTAATCGTCGTTAGTTTAAAATAATTATACAATTAAAAAAAGTATGAACTGCAATTGGGATTTGAACCTTCGTACGTTGCGGCGATATTACCACAGTCGTACGATTGATGTCACCACACGAAAATGACTATTACTGATACGTTCTTTATGTCTGTATTTTAAACTCAGCTTTTTTCCACGCGATACATTTTTGTTAATATTTTTGATATTTGTTAATAAATTTTGAAAATTATTACGCAAAACGTTTTCTAGTACACGGCTACATACGTTCTGATACTGGAAATATCTTAAAAACACTTTGGAGACATAGAAATCGAAATTTTCAAATTCCCCATGTTAATCTGTATGCTTCAGAATTTCCAGGACACACGGTATACGGTGTGGTCCATCTTATTTAAATTATCTTTGGATGTACTCACGATAACTCTAGAATCAAAATTTCTAGTAACTTGAAATTTAGTATGGAGCTGGCTTTTTATATTATCTTGGTTTTATTAAGAAATGGGTCTAATAAAGAAACCGGAAGTAAGTGTATCCGCCATTTTTAACAGTTTTTCTTATATAATTTTGTACGTATGTAAATTATTCAAATTATTTCTTTATAGAGTCAATTTTTCCTAACAATTTATTCAAATAATTTTTTTCTAACATCTACAGTTTATTAGATATTTGATTTATAATTTAAAGTAATTCCATATATAATATTAGATTCGAATCCTGCTTACGACGATTTTTTTAAGAAAAAATTCCATATCCAGGCAAAGCAAGTTACGTTAAAAAATAACAATTCTTTTTCTATATTCTTTTGACTTGTTTATATACTTTTTTTTATTTAAAAAATATTAGGCGTTTAATTATGTCTCTTTATTAATGAAAAGTAATCATCGTTAATTTAAAATAATTATACAATTAAAAAAAGTATGAACTGCAATTGGGATTTGAACCTTCGTACGTTGCGGCGATATTACCACAGTCGTACGATTGATGTCACCACACGAAAATGACTATCACTGATACGTTCTTTATGTCTGTATTTTAAACTCAGCTTTTTTCCACGCGATACATTTTTGTTAATATTTTTGATATTTGTTAATAAATTTTGAAAATTATTACGCAAACCGTTTTCTAGTACACGGCTACATACGTTCTGATACTGGAAATATCTTAAAAACACTTTGGACACATATAAATCGAAATTTTCAAATTCCCCATGTTAATCTGTATGCTTCAGAATTTCCAGGACACACGGTATACGGTGTGGTCCATCTTATTTAAATTATCTTTGGATGTACTCACGATAACTCTAGAATCAAAATTTCTAGTAACTTAAAATTTAGTATGGAGCTGGCTTTTATATTCTCTTGGTTTTATTAAGAAATGGGTCTAATAAAGAAACCGGAAGTAAGTGTATCCGCCATTTTTAACAGTTTTCCTTATATAATTTTGTACGTATGTAAATTATTCAAATTATTTCTTTATAGAGTCAATTTTTCCTAACAATGTATTCAAATAATTTTTTTCTAACATTAAAAGTTTATTAGATATTTAATTTATAATTTAAAGTGAATTCCATATATAATCTTAGGTTCGAATCCTGCTTGCGACGATTTTTTTTAGAAAAAAAATCCATATCCAGGCAAAGCAAGTTACGTTAAAAAATAACAATTCTTTTTTTATATTCTTTTGACTTGTTTATATACTTTTTTTTATTTAAAAAATATTAGGCGTTTAATTATGTATCTTTATTAATGAAAAGTAATCGTCGTTAATTTAAAATAATTATACAATTAAAAAAAGTATGAACTGCAATTGGGATTTGAACCTTCGTACGTTGCGGCGATATTACCACAGTCGTACGATTGATGTCACTACACGAAAATGACTATCACTGATACGTTCTTTATGTCTGTATCTTAAACTCAGCTTTTTTCCACGCGATACATTTTTGTTAATATTTTTGATATTTGTTAATAAATTTTGAAAATTATTACGCAAAACGTTTTCTAGTACACGGCTACATACGTTCTGATACTGGAAATATCTTAAAAACACTTTGGACACATATAAATCGAAATTTTCAAATTCCCCATGTTAATCTGTATGCTTCAGAATTTCCAGGACACACGGTATACGGTGTGGTCCATCTTATTTAAATTATCTTTGGATGTACTCACGATAACTCTAGAATCAAAATTTCTAGTAACTTAAAATTTAGTATGGAGCTGGCTTTTTATATTCTCTTGGTTTTATTAAGAAATGGGTCTAATAAAGAAACCGGAAGTAAGTGTATCCGCCATTTTTAACAGTTTTCCTTATATAATTTTGTACGTATGTAAATTATTCAAATTATTTCTTTATAGAGTCAATTTTTCCTAACAATGTATTCAAATAATTTTTTTCTAACATTAAAAGTTTATTAGATATTTAATTTATAATTTAAAGTGAATTCCATATATAATCTTAGGTTCGAATCCTGCTTGCGACGATTTTTTAGAAAAAATCCATATCCAGGCAAAGCAAGTTACGTTAAAAATAACAATTCTTTTTTATATTCTTTTGACTTGTTTATATACTTTTTATTTAAAAAATATTAGGCGTTTAATTATGTCTCTTTATTAATGAAAAGTAATCGTCGTTAATTTAAAATAATTATACAATTAAAAAAAGTATGAACTGCAATTGGGATTTGAACCTTCGTACGTTGCGGCGATATTACCACAGTCGTACGATTGATGTCACCACACGAAAATGACTATTACTGATACGTTCTTTATGTCTGTATTTTAAACTCAGCTTTTTTCCACGCGATACATTTTTGTTAATATTTTTATATTTGTTAATAAATTTTGAAAATTATTACGCAAAACGTTTTCTAGTACACGGCTACATACGTTCCGATACTGGAAATATCTTAAAAACACTTTGGAGACATATAAATCGAAATTTTCAAATTCCCCATGTTAATCTGTATGCTTCAGAATTTCCGGGACACACGGTATACGGTGTGGTCCATCTTATTTAAATTATCTTTGGATGTACTCACGATAACTCTAGAATCAAAATTCCTAGTAACTTGAAATTTAGTATGGAGCTGGCTTTTTATATTCTCTTGGTTTTATTAAGAAATGGGTCTAATAAAGAAACCGGAAGTAAGTGTATCCGCCATTTTTAACAGTTTTCCTTATATAATTTTGTACGTATGTAAATTATTCAAATTATTTCTTTATAGAGTCAATTTTTCCTAACAATTTATTCAAATAATTTTTTTTCTAACATTAACAGTTTATTAGATATTTAATTTATAATTTAAAGTGAATTCCATATATAATCTTAGGTTCGAATCCTGCTTGCGACGACTTTTTTTTAGAAAAAAATTCCATATCCAGGCAAAGCAAGTTACGTTAAAAAATAACAATTCTTTTTTTATATTCTTTTGACTTGTTTATATACTTTTTTTTATTTAAAAAATATTAGGCGTTTAATTATGTCTCTTTATTAATGAAAAGTAATCGTCGTTAATTTAAAATAATTATACAATTAAAAAAAGTATGAACTGCAATTGGGATTTGAACCTTCGTACGTTGCGGCGATATTACCACAGTCGTACGATTGATGTCGCCACACGAAAATGACTATTACTGATACGTTCTTTATGTCTGTATTTTAAACTCAGCTTTTTTCCACGCGATACATTTTTGTTAATATTTTTGATATTTGTTAATAAATTTTGAAAATTATTACGCAAAACGTTTTCTAGTACACGGCTACATACGTTCTGATACTGGAAATATCTTAAAAACACTTTGGAGACATATAAATCGAAATTTTAAAATTCCCCATGTTAATCTGTATGCTTCAGAATTTCCAGGACACACGGTATACGGTATGGTCCATCTTATTTAAATTATCTTTGGATGTACTCACGATAACTCTAGAACCAAAATTCCTAGTAACTTGAAATTTAGTATGGAGCTGGTTTTTTATATTCTCTTGGTTTTATTAAAAAATGGGTCTAATAAAGAAACCGGAAGTAGGTGTATCCGCCATTTTAACAGTTTTTCTTATTTAATTTTGTACGTATGTAAATTATTCGACTTATTTTTACAGCTTCTTATAGAGTAAATTCTTTATAACAATTTATTCAAATAATTTTTTTTCTAACATTAACAGTTTATTAAATATTTGATTTATAATTTAAAGTGAATTCCATATATAATCCTAGGTTCGAATCCTGCTTATGACGATTTGTTTTAGAAAAAAATTCCATATCCAGGCAAAGCAAGTTACGTTAAAAAATAACAATTCTTTTTCTATATTCTTTTGACTTGTTTATATAGTTTTTTTTATTTAAAAAATATTAGGCGTTTAATTATGTCTCTTTATTAATGAAAAGTAATCGTCGTTAGTTTAAAATAATTATACAATTAAAAAAAGTATGAACTGCAATTGGGATTTGAACCTTCGTACGTTGCGGCGATATTACCACAGTCGTACGATTGATGTCACCACACGAAAATGACTATTACTGATACGTTCTTTATGTCTGTATTTTAAACTCAGCTTTTTTCCACGCGATACATTTTTGTTAATATTTTTGATATTTGTTAATAAATTTTGAAAATTATTACGCAAAACGTTTTCTAGTACACGGCTACATACGTTCTGATACTGGAAATATCTTAAAAACACTTTGGAGACATATAAATCGAAATTTTCAAATTCCCCATGTTAATCTGTATGCTGCAGAATTTCCAGGACACACGGTATACGGTGTGGTCCATCTTATTTAAATTATCTTTGGATGTACTCACGATAACTCTAGAATCAAAATTTCTAGTAACTTGAAATTTAGTATGGAGCTGGTTTTTTATATTCTCTTGGTTTTATTAAGAAATGGGTCTAATAAAGAAACCGGAAGTAAGTGTATCCGCCATTTTTAACAGTTTTCCTTATATAATTTTGTACGTATGTAAATTATTCAAATTATTTCTTTATAGAGTCAATTTTTCCTAACAATTTATTCAAATAATTTTTTTCTAACATTAACAGTTTATTAGATATTTAATTTATAATTTAAAGTGAATTCCATATATAATCTTAGGTTCGAATCCTGCTTGCGACAACTTTTTTAGAAAAAATTCCATATCCAGGCAAAGCAAGTTACGTTAAAATAACAATTCTTTTCTATATTCTTTTGACTTGTTTATATACTTTTTATTTAAAAAATATTAGGCGTTTAATTATGTCTCTTTATTAATGAAAAGTAATCGTCGTTAATTTAAAATAATTATACAATTAAAAAAAGTATGAACTGCAATTGGGATTTGAACCTTCGTACGTTGCGGCGATATTACCACAGTCGTACGATTGATGTCGCCACACGAAAATGACTATTACTGATACGTTCTTTATGTCTGTATTTTAAACTCAGCTTTTTTCCACGCAATACATTTTTGTTAATATTTTTGATATTTGTTAATAAATTTTGAAAATTATTACGCAAAACGTTTTCTAGTACACGGCTACATACGTTCTGATACTGGAAATATCTTAAAAACACTTTGGAGACATATAAATCGAAATTTTCAAATTCCCCATGTTAATCTGTATGCTTCAGAATTTCCAGGACACACGGTATACGGTGTGGTCCATCTTATTTAAATTATCTTTGGATGTACTCACGATAACTCTAGAATCAAAATTTCTAGTAACTTAAAATTTAGTATGGAGCTGGCTTTTTATATTCTCTTGGTTTTATTAAGAAATGGGTCTAATAAAGAAACCGGAAGTAAGTGTATCCGCCATTTTTAACAGTTTTCCTTATATAATTTTGTACGTATGTAAATTATTCAAATTATTTCTTTATAGAGTCAATTTTTCCTAACAATGTATTCAAATAATTTTTTTCTAACATTAACAGTTTATTAGATATTTAATTTATAATTTAAAGTGAATTCCATATATAATCTTAGGTTCGAATCCTGCTTGCGACGATTTTTTTTAGAAAAAAATTCTATATCCAGGCAAAGCAAGTTACGTTAAAAAATAACAATTCTTTTTCTATATTCTTTTGACTTGTTTATATACTTTTTTTATTTAAAAAATATTAGGCGTTTAATTATGTCTCTTTATTAATGAAAAGTAATCGTCGTTAATTTAAAATAATTATACAATTAAAAAAAGTATGAACTGCAATTGGGATTTGAACCTTCGTACGTTGCGGCGATATTACCACAGTCGTACGATTGATGTCGCCACAAGAAAATGACTATTACTGATACGTTCTTTATGTCTGTATTTTAAACTCAGCTTTTTTCCACGCGATACATTTTTGTTAATATTTTTGATATTTGTTAATAAATTTTGAAAATTATTACGCAAAACGTTTTCTAGTACACGGCTACATACGTTCTGATACTGGAAATATCTTAAAAACACTTTGGAGACATAGAAATCGAAATTTTCAAATTCCCCATGTTAATCTGTATGCTTCAGAATTTCCAGGACACACGGTATACGGTGTGGTCCATCTTATTTAAATTATCTTTGGATGTACTCACGATAACTCTAGAATCAAAATTTCTAGTAACTTGAAATTTAGTATGGAGCTGGCTTTTTATATTATCTTGGTTTTATTAAGAAATGGGTCTAATAAAGAAACCGGAAGTAAGTGTATCCGCCATTTTTAACAGTTTTTCTTATATAATTTTGTACGTATGTAAATTATTCAAATTATTTCTTTATAGAGTCAATTTCTCCTAACAATTTATTCAAATAATTTTTTTCTAACATTAACAGTTTATTAGATATTTAATTTATAATTTAAAGTGAATTCCATATATAATCTTAGGTTCGAATCCTGCTTGCGACCACTTTTTTTTAGAAAAAAATTCCATATCCAGGCAAAGCAAGTTACGTTAAAAAATAACAATTCTTTTTCTATATTCTTTTGACTTGTTTATATACTTTTTTTTATTTAAAAAATATTAGGCGTTTAATTATGTCTCTTTATTAATGAAAAGTAATCGTCGTTAATTTAAAATAATTATACAATTAAAAAAAGTATGAACTGCAATTGGGATTTGAACCTTCGTACGTTGCGGCGATATTACCGCAGTCGTACGGATGATGTCACCACACGAAAATAACTATTACTGATACGTTCTTCATGTCTGTATTTTAAACTCAGCTTTTTTCCACGCGATACATTTTTGTTAATATTTTTGATATTTGTTAATAAATTTTGAAAATTATTACGCAAAACGTTTTCTAGTACACGGCTACATACGTTCTGATACTGGAAATATCTTAAAAACACTTTGGAGACATATAAATCGAAATTTTAAAATTCCCCATGTTAATCTGTATGCTTCAGAATTTCCAGGACACACGTTATACGGTGTGGTCCATCTTATTTAAATTATCTTTGGATGTACTCACGATAACTCTAGAATCAAAATTTCTAGTAACTTGAAATTTAGTATGGAGCTGGCTTTTTATATTCTCTTGGTTTTATTAAGAAATGGGTCTAATAAAGAAACCGGAAGTAAGTGTATCCGCCATTTTTAACAGTTTTTCTTATATAATTTTGTACGTATGTAAATTATTCAAATTATTTCTTTATAGAGTCAATTTTTCCTAACAATTTATTCAAATAATTTTTTTTTCTAACATTAACAGTTTATTAGATATTTAATTTATAATTTAAAGTAAATTCCATATATAATCTTAGGTTCGAACCCTGCTTGCGACGACTTTTTTTTAGAAAAAAATTCCATATCCAGGCAAAGCAAGTTACGTTAAAAAATAACAATTCTTTTTCTATATTCTTTTGACTTGTTTATATACTTTTTTTATTTAAAAAATATTAGGCGTTTAATTATGTCTCTTTATTAATGAAAAGTAATCGTCGTTAATTTAAAATAATTATACAATTAAAAAAAGTATGAACTGCAATTGGGATTTGAACCTTCGTACGTTGCGGCGATATTACCGCAGTCGTACGGATGATGTCACCACACGAAAATAACTATTACTGATACGTTCTTCATGTCTGTATTTTAAACTCAGCTTTTATCCACGCGATACATTTTTGTTAATATTTTTGATATTTGTTAATAAATTTTGAAAATTATTACGCAAAACGTTTTCTAGTACACGGCTACATACGTTCTGATACAGGAAATATCTTAAAAACACTTTGGAGACATATAAATCGAAATTTTCAAATTCCCCATGTTAATCTGTATGCTTCAGAATTTCCTGGACACACGGTATACGGTTTGGTCCATCTTATTTAAATTATCTTTGGATGTACTCACGATAACTCTAGAATCAAAATTTTTTAGTAACTTGAAATTTAGTATGGAGCTGGCTTTTTATATTCTCTTGGTTTTATTAAGAAATGGCTCTAATAAAGAAACCGGAAGTAAGTGTATCCGCCATTTTTAACAGTTTTTCTTATATAATTTTGTACGTATGTAAATTATGCAAATTATTTTTAAAGTTCCTTATAGAGTTAATTCTTCCTAACAATTTATTCAAATAATTTTTTTTCTAACGTTAACAGTTTATTAGATATTTAATTTATAATTTAAAGTGAATTCCATATATAATCTTAGGTTCGAATCCTGCTTGCGACGACTTTTTTTTAGAAAAAAATTCCATATCCAGGCAAAGTAAGTTACGTTAAAAAATAACAATTTTTTCTATATTCTTTTGACTTGTTTATATATGAAGTGGTGCAGCTTATTTAAATTATCTTTGCATGTACTCAGGATAACTGTCGAACCAAAAGCCCTAGTAACCTAAAATTTAGTATGGAGCTGGCTTTTTATATTCTCTCTACTTTGTCAAAAGATGAGTTTGATAAAAAACCGGAAGCAGGTGTATCCGCCTTTTTTAACAGTTTTTCTTATATAATTTTGTACGTATGTAAATTAATCGAATTATTTTTACAGTTTCTTATAGAGATAATTCTCACTAACAATTTATTAAAATAAAAGAATCTAACATTAACAGTTTATCAGAGATTTAATTTGTAGTTTAAAATGAATTCACAAGTATAATATAGTTTCGAATTCTGCCTACGACGATTTTTTTTACTGATTTACTAAAGGGGTAAGTAATATCGAGGCGCAAAAATATAAAGGATAGTAGATATGATCTTAATGAAATCGAAGAGAAAAACTTTAAAAAAATTATAGCAAGCTAGGAAATCAATACAAACCTGTACATATCACTTCAAAATGGTTTTATGACAACATAACCTTAACAAAATATGTAGACATTCATTTATGATTCGTTATAGGAAAGTCGTGTGGTGACCACACCAGTTTTTTTTATACCATTTAGATAATTCCCGAAACACCCATGGTCGGTGAATGCCTGCGTGTTGTGGAAGTTAATCAATCCGTGCTTTTGAGTTACTCATGCATGGATGTTTGGGATTTTGTCCTATAAGCAGCGGTAATCCTGAGGTCCACTTTACGGTGTTTTTTTCTGCCATAGTTCTGTGTCTCCCGATCTTTAAAGCAGAATGCCATATTGAAGCCACGTAGATGAAATTTGACATGACAGTCAACATTATTAACTTCTTTTTGGTCGCACGAGGTTCTTTCACATTTGGCATTAGTTTGGCTAAGGTCAATGCTCTACTGTCTGCTTTGATAGCAGCTTGCTTGAGATGCGGTCCAAAGTTCAGGTTTTTGTCTACTATCACCCCCAGGTATTTCATGGTATCTCTTGTTGGAACTTCGACTCTTTTATGCGTAAAACTAATTGGCTTCAGAATTCGCTTGTGAAAGCGATCGCTTCGGTTTTGTCAGCCGCAACCGTAACCGTGTGTTAAATCTCTGCCCGAAGATCGCCAAATCATCAGCAAAAGCCGTGAGTTAAATTTGTCTAGAGAAGTTATGGTTTAACAGGTCATTATAGACTATGTTCTATAGTGTGGGGCCTAGGATGGAACCCTGTGGGATTCCACACGTCATCTAGTGTTTTAGCGATTGATTTTTGTTGTCTAACTAAATTATTGACCTATCTGACAAATAAACAAACAATCTTAACTAGGTGTGGGTTGATCTTCATTCTTTTCATTGCCTTGATTAGGGGTTTCCAGGGGACGGTGTTGAAGACGTTTTTGATATCTATTAACACTAGTGCTTCTATTTGTCTGGTTCTCCAGGTGCTTTTCCTTGCTGCCGAGACCAAGTCTCGTATACGGTTTAGTGCATCCATATTTGATGTATTTTTCCTAAACTCGAATTTTCTCTCGATATCCTCTGTTTTTCTTTTAAAAATTACCTCGTTAGGGATACCATCCGGGAGCTTTTTAGGTCTCCATTTTAGAAAGCGCTTCCCGTAGTTCCTCAAAGTTGAAGGAGGAAAAAGGAGTTAATGTAATGTAATTTTGGGATGTCTAGGAAACTAATTTTCAATAATTTCTTTTGCTTCGGTAACCGATGGGACAGGCTGATTTTTTCCTAGCTTAAATTTTTTTTGGAACGAGTTTATAAGCTGTGCCCCACGGGTTGTTGTGCAGTTCCTTGCAAATATCCTCCCACGCTTTATTTTTGGCTTTTTTGATAGCATTTTTATAATTAGCCCTGGTTTGTCTTAGTGTTTCGAGAACAGCCTTCCTACTCCGAGACGCCTTCCTACAATTATTGATACAGATCTTTCTAAGACGCTCTAATTCTTCAAACCACTAGTAGAGTGCTTACGTTTTATTCCTGTTTTTGTTTTGGGAGTACTTTCATTGCAAGCGTGGGTTAGAGTTAACCATAGTCTTTAAATTGTTGGGAGCCTCTTGCGAGAACCTGGCTTCCATTGCACTTAAGAATTTATGTGAGTCGAACTTGTTAATGTTCCAGCGTGGCCTCTGTCGTTTTGCTAGTTTTGCTTAACTTGTATTTAATACTGAATATAGCGATGATCACTCAGCTTTCTTCCTTGCTAAATTTCCAGGAGATAACTCTTGAAACCACCTCCGCCAAGCATAATGTGATACCTATATGTGACTTTTTATTGCCATAGTCGAACGTTGGGGTATTTCCAGAGTTGAGGATTACTAGATCGTCGACTGCAATCCATTCCAAAAGAATATCGTCTCTGGACGTTAGTTTCTTCTATAAGTGATTTAAGGTCGTGGACGCCTGAATTTGATGAAACGTAACAGTTAAAAAAGATGTTTTGGAGTTAAAGCATAGTAAAGGCGTCTTTGGCTACAGTTTTGAACTCTAACTCTGTTGGGTTTCTAACGTAGATAGCTGTGTGCAGCTTTTTGTCGATGACTAATTTTTTTTAATTGCCCATTTAACGCTGAGTTCGGCTATCATTACCGCGTCTGTCTGAAGTTTTTTGCTAGAAGAAGTAGCAGTGCCTGCGCTTCTCTCCTTCTAACAATGTTTATTTGCAAGATCTTAATTCTCTTCACGAGGCGGAGATTAGTTGGATTGATTCTGCATGATTGTTGTTGATTCACGACGATTCTTTCGTGTCTGTTATATGTTTTATAAACTTCGGACAGGCCATCGTCCATGGTGCGTGATCGTGGCTATCGCATACTACGCAGTGCTTATCTTCAGTACAATATGCTTTTATATAGCCTTGCTTGCTGCAATTCAAGCATAGTTTCCTTCTATCCTCACCTTTGTAATTTTTTAGTAAGTGCCCAGTCACCCAGCATCGGTTGCATTTTACTGCTTCCATAATACTTTGCATGAGTTCAGACCTACCTTAAAAAACTTAGCCTTTAGCAGCTGGTCAGCCGTTTTCGCTGGAAACTTGACAGTGATTGACTGAGTATCCCACCTCGCTAGTCTGAGTTTTCCCAGTCTGCTTTTCTAATCATCTCCTCGTCTATAAAGCTCTGACTTTATCCACGGTCGTAACCTCGTCGAAATTATGTATATGGAAGGTACGACCTAGTTTCTTCAGAGTACATATGGACCATGAAATCTCGGAGTTGACCTTGGAGCAAACTTTTTCAAGAACCTCCTGGTTGTTGAAGGCAATAAGTAGGTGGCCGTTACTTGTTTTGTTTCTCCTCCCCCCCCCCGACATTGAAAATAATACTGAAGTTTTTCTCACTTTGTATGTAATAATTCGCTTTTTTTAATAGTTGTACGAAGTGTTATTCAATTTTATATTATCGCCATATTCAGTACATCATTATTATAAAATGTGATGCGCAACGCCCCCCCCCCCCCGCTTTAAACTGATGTAGGCCCCACCGAAATAAACTGATGGAGCCGCGCCTGTGTCCACGCTGTTCTATTGTCCGCCGCCAGACTTCCCACGAACGTGTATCTCATTCTTTGCTCTTGCTTGATGCCGGAGTAATCCTCGATTATGTCGACGTTTTTCGTGGTGAAAATGTTTCCAGCCGATAGTTTTCTTTTTGATCAATGTTCGCATTTCTGCTGTGGCAAGCTGGCAGGACAAGCTACGCATTCTAGAAACACTATCCGTAATCTACCTTTTGGTGTTCGAAGATTCCTTAGTGAGATTAAAGAGTGCCCTGGATTCTTTATTTAGTTCATTCAGCATTTTTATCATTTTTTCTTGCATTAATTCAGTTGCTTTGTATTTATCGAGCTCTTCATTTTAAAAAGAAGCATTTAAACGTTTTCTTTTAGCAGCTGAACTGCCACTTAGGCATCCCAGGTCCTTGGGATATCTACATAGTTATTTTTACTATTTAACACATTGTTTAGCACTAAGATGAGAATGTCTTCCGGGTTTGGACCGTGTCATTGTTGTAACCGAAGTTGCTAACGCTTCGCCCACTTTCGTAAGAGGTTTTATCAGGGCGTGAGAGAAATCGAAGAACTTAAACAAGCAACTGAAATCTAAATAAGAACCACTCAAAAAAAAAGGTAATCAACTTGTGAACCACGCCAGATTCTACACTTTATAGAAGACATAGGTAATCTCCATATATAAAGAAGAAGTATCGTCACAACTGATTAAGCTCTATTTTGAATGGTTTACAGTCGAAAAGAGACTTGTTTTCGATAAGAGCTTGAAATCATGATCACGATTAAAGTTCTTGGGATGTTTGATGATTATATAAAGCAAGATATTCATAAAGTTATTAATCGTTGTCTACATCCACGTACTCGATTATCTAAGGACATTTCCACTTTCGAATTAAATCCGAAATTGGCATTTTTACCCTACATTCACAATTTTTCAGATCAAATAAGGAAACTTCTTCGTAAGAACGGTATTACACCCATATTCAACTCGGCAAGCAAAATATCTCAGATTTTTCCTTCTCCCAAGAACAAATTTCCTACACTTCCATTTCAAGGTGTATACCAAAATCCTTGTTTATGTGGTTTATTCTACATTGGCGAAACCGGTCGTATGGTGATTACACGCACTTCTGGACAGGATCGTTGTATAAGGAAAAGGCATATTTCTAACTCTGCGGTTGCTGAACTTTTTACTAGTTTCATAACGGTCCATTTTAGCGCACGAGTTTTCTAATGGTCGAGTGCGCCAAAATATCTTATGAAACGTATACTTTATACTATTTTTTTAATTTTGAAAATAATATGCAAAAACAAATTTAAATTACATATTTACTTTTACTTGATTGATTAGGGAAAATTATATTTTTTAATAATAAGTTGGTAACATTTCAAATTTGACATGTTGGATAGTAGGATTGCTATATTTTAATTGTCAAATATCAGTATTGCCAATCTAACACATTTCGGGTGGTATAAAGTGTCACTTTAGACAACTCAAACGAGTTCTTTAAAATACTTGTTAGAGTACCCTAATAGAAAATGTAGGTTTTAATAACTTTAATTGTGATCATGGTTTTGAGCTACTCTCTTTGGTTCCAAGTCATTACTCCTTTATCAAAAACACGCCCCTTTTCGACCATAACCCAATGAGAGTCGAGCTTAACCAGCTATGACGATACTTATACGGAAATTTAAGTCACTTCTATAGAGTTTAGAATCTGGTTTGGTTCATAAGTTGATTACCTAACTTTTAATAGGTTCTTTGTTAAATTTCGGGTGCTTGTTTGAGTTCTTTGATTTCTTTCACACCCTGACGAAAGTATAAACCCCGGCCATGAAAGCTTTTGCTATTGCATTTTTTGTCTTTAACTAACGGTTTTGTCATGATGTCTGCAACTTGATCATTAGTTGTTATATGCTGAACTGCAAAGTTTCTTCTGGTCACCTGCTCTCGAATGAAAAAGTATGCTTCGTTCTGCAATGCACCTCGGGATTCACTTCAACTTCACTGTTGCAGCATTGTGGAGTTGTAAAACAAGTATCTGCTCTAATTTCTTGATTTTTCTAAAAAGGCGAATCAATCAGATGATTTCTTCGTTGCCTCATAAGCTGCCCGTAACTCAGCTTTTATACTTGACGTTGACACTGAAAACTGTCTCTGACTTAAGTAAGAAATAGCTACTCCTGCGTAAATAATGACAACTCCTGACGTTGGTCGACATGTATTGGAACAACCGGAGAAGTCTGAGTCGCTGTAGCACTCGATATTAGTACACTTTCCCTCTGATTTAAACGTGATTCCATAGTGAGTGGTTTCTTTTACTTACCATAACATTTTCTTCAATCTTGATATATCTTCATCAGAAAGTTTCTGGATAAAACTTCTACATCAAATGCTAAATCTGGCTTAGTCCCAAGCATTAGGTACACGACTGCTCCAACGGCTTCTCTATATGGAAATATCTTCCAGTTATCTTTCTCTGATTGTTGAACTTCTGACACCTTAAACGCCGGCGTAGAGACTGCTTAACACTCTGCAAGTCCGAAACACTGCTTAGCTTGTGACGTTCAACCTGTAGACCAAAATAATAATCTGCAGCTGTAGCAATTACTCTACTCTCAGTTGTTGTTGTCTAGCAGACAACAGCCACAACTGATTCCTCATCTACATACAATACCACTAAAACTAATTTGCAATATTTAATAACAAGGATCAGCGTTACTAGGCTTAAAACCAAGTCTAATCATAAATCTCTAAACTTTTTATTCCAGCATCTTGGTGCTTATCTCAAGTCATACAAGCTTGTACACAATGATTTCATCTAGTTCTTCGTACAAAAAAGCTGTTGATGCATCAAACTGTGTTAGATGCACCAACAGTAGTAAGTTTTGCAGCTGGGCTGAAGGTTTAACTATAATCAAGATCTTCACGCTGAATAAAGCCTTTGGCTACTTATCTGGCTTTGTAGTTATTTATACTACCATTTGGAGTAAGCTTTAAACGGAAAACCCATTTACGCGGTATTACCTTGGCGTGTAGTGGCAAATCATCAAGTTTCCAGGTTTCCTGATTTTTTTTAACGAATCAATTTTTCTGTTCATTGCTTTTTTCCACTCAACATTATCTTCTTTTCTAAGTGCGTGTCTAAACTGGTCGAATTTATCGATGCTTCTGCAATCCCTAAAATGTTGTAGCTCCTTCAAAGATAAACGATCTCTCAACGTTACACCCGGCGTATCATCTTAAAGATCTTCTGTATCATTTTTAGTTTATGTGCGAACTTCACGATTGTAATCATCTGAACTACTGACAAAGTTATTCTCTTTTGAAGTGCTCTGCAATTCTTCTACTACAATATTTATTCTAAATTTAAATTACATGCTGTACTGTTTATACGCCGTTACTGGTTGTCTATTCACTTTACGGGTGGAGATAAACGCGATAAAGCATATAACATCCAGTTTACCCGGTCTTTATCTTTTCCAAACCGCTGTGAACGTTCGTGTATCTAAGTGTTATTTTACGACATGTAAGTAGTTTTTCTTTCTGCTGAATTATTTTCGATAGTGATTTCTATTACTCTTTAAGCGGATGTCCTAAGAAAAACGTATTTAAGGTATTGGTCGGATTCGGCGATTTGGTTAATTACGCAACATTCCAGATAGGAAAGCAATTCCTGAATTTCAGCGAGTTTCGTGGGATTGCCATGCTGTTTTTGTACCCGGCTGTTTCCGGGATATCTAACTTGTGGAATCCACCTCGTTTTATGTAATCAGAAAGGACGAGAGAAGACTCGTACTTGTTTCTGAAATATCAGTATCGTATTACTTCGTTAATTTACTTCTGTAACTAATCAATCAACTTTATGCACATTACTTAGTATAGCGTATACCTTTTCGCATTTATATGTATTACTTATGTCAACTTTGTGTGTACTACTTCTTAGAATCGTATAATTTTACTTTCGTGTAATCGGTTGTTTTCACTAACCCTCGGCTTTCAGCCTATAACTTATTTTATGTAATTATAACGTAGGTCATATTGACTTAAATTTATTTTCAGTCGCAAACTTTATATTATCTGTAACCTTATCTATTGTTGTTGATTACGTTGACGTGACATCCGTCAAGTTTCTTCGATCATTTGAACGCACTTATAGCTAAAGGCAAAATAATATTAACCGTGGTACATAAGCTTATATATCACACATAGTTCCATTTTTTAATCAAATAAGAGTGTAGTAAAGGTTACTACTGTTCACAAAGAATTATCGGCTGGGTAAGTTTTTGTGCTCATAGTTTACTTTATTGCAACTTATTATTATCAATTGTCGACTTATTTTGCGACTGTAAAGTAGACTAGGTCGAGTAATATTTATAATTAAAATCAATCACTTAAGTTTGTTCAATCTTGTTTGAAATAAATATATTGTTGTTAGAACTTCCGTATTTTCTGCTATTCTTGCTACTTTCTCTCTTAATGCTTCTACACTTTCTTCTTCTGTATCTACTCCTTCTTCGAATACTTGTGTTTGTGTTTCTAGTATCATTGGGCCTACTACTGATCCTGAGTATTTAGGTCTGATATCTAAAGTTACTGCTTCTCCTCGTCGTTTTTCTCATTGGTGTGTTGTGGAAAGTCTTTTGTGTAAACGTGTACGTGTTTCTTTTTCTGATTCTTGCGTTTGGAAATTAGTTATACCATCTGACCAGCGCAAGCAACGTATTTAGAATCACCACATTATATCTAATCGTGATCACCGCAGCGTTAGGCGCACCTTAGAAGCTGTTTGCAGTCACTTCTACTAAGATTGCTGAGTTCATACGCTATTGTTCTTTGTGTTCAAACTCACAACGAAGCCATCCTATTAAGTCACATCACGCATTGCCACGTACTACGAGGGTTTCTAACCCTCGCGTTACTACAAAACCTTCAACACGTCTACATAAGGTTTGTGTGATCAGATGTAAATGCCGCTGCTATTGCTTTTGCATCTACTTCTTCAGTCGCTTCTAATTATTCTTTGCTGCTTTCTTCCTCTGATCGTCCTCTTCATTTCCATCGAAGTTTTGTTTTGTGTTTTTTTGGGTTTGGTAGTTCGGATCTTTTCTTGGTCCTTCCATCTTGCTGTACTAAACTTCCTTTTTTGTTTAAGTTCCTAGTAAATTTGTTTGGTTTTTCTCTTAACCATATCTTACTTCGAGACAGACTACCTTTCTATTTATATATAGTTACATCTGCTTAATCGGCCATTTTGAGATTGATAGGACTCTCATTTTAGTTTTAGTTTAGTTCTTCTTTACTTCTGGGTTTTGTATTCCGTCGGCATTTATGTCTTGGAGTAAATTTTCCGATTTGGGACAGCAATTGAACGGATTTGTTCTAGGACTAACTGATATATTTTCTCTTCTTATTCTTTTTTCCTTTTCTTTATGTATTTTGGGCACCGTAAAGTAGGCATTTACATCAAGCCTTATCTTTTATCCGTTTCTGAAGGTTTGCCTTTAGGGCAATTGTCTTTTTTGCTTTTTTTTTATTTTTAAGCCTTGGTTAGTTGCTTGATTACTTTCTTTCTTTTTCCTTTAAATCCGTATAGCACCATTCAAGATCTGCATTTTACTTCTTAAATTAGTTAGTTTTGGGAACTTAAAGTTGGATTTACATCCGAGGGTTGGAATTTCATGCGATTTTAAGGCATTGTTCTTAACCGTGCTCTAAACTTCTTTTTTTATATCTCTTCTTTTTCTCTTGGTTTGCTCTGGATTTTTGCTCGGTAGAGTCTATAAGACTTCTTCTTGAGAGCCAAAACAAGAAGTAGAACTTGGCCAAGTAGAACTTGGCCTTTGCCGTTCACTGTCACTGACATTTACCACTCTGAAGATGCAAGCTGCAATGTCTTGGGAAACGTCAGTTTGTTTGGGTTCACGAACGACAATACGGCAAAGGTCAAGTTCTACTTCTTGTTTTGGTTCTCAAGAAGAGACTATGACCAAGCCTAAGTCTGGGTGTTTTACTACGACGCGGTCTAAGCCGAAAATCGCTTATAATTTTAAATCAACGCAGTCTTATAGACTCTACCGAGCAAAAATCCAGAGCAAACCAAGAGAAAAAGAAGAGATATAGAAAAAAGAGAAGTTTAGAGCAATTTTAAACATAACAACCGCGAAAGCTTAAGATTTTATACTGTCTTGATTTCTTAGCTTTCGACTTCTGTTGTCTTTACAACGAGTGCCTTTCTTTTGATAACTCCTTTTCTGTTCGTTGAAGTCTTTTTAGTTCTTGGAAGTATCATTCTGCTTCATACGACTTTTAGACACATCTGTGTGATTACACTTAGCAAATTGAGTATTTTTAGCTTAAGCCGTTGTTTAGTTCATCCCCCAAACCTCTTAGCTTAGCTGAAAGCGAAGAAATTTGTACAAAGCTTTAACAGTTAATACTTAGACGATGCTTCGGAATTTTGGCTAAGTGCGTTCCATACTTCATGAACCGTTTCTTGGTCCATGATCTTCTGATGTACAGCATCTGTCACTGCACTCGTAATCATTGATTTGGCGTAACTATTTGCTTTTCTGTAAATATTTAATATCTAAAGAATCCCGTTTTTTTCTTTTCATCAACTACATGCAAAACACCCTGGTGGTAGTCTAACAAATTTCTTTAAACTATAACAAAATACGCGTTTTTGGTGTACGCTGCAATTTAGAATACAAAAATTATGGTTGCCGGCCTTAAAGTTGAAGCAGTTCTTTGCAGTTATTCGTAATGAGTGAGCTACCGTCGGTGGCGGGTCTGTGACATTTGTGGCTTAATAATTTATGGCGCATACATAATTCTTCTTTTTTGGTCCTTCGAGCCGGATTAATTTGATCATTTGCCGATCAAACGTGTTGTTTTGCAACTACAAGTAATTGTAATTCTTAGTTTTATGTATAAATTAAGACACGCTGTTTTGGTTTTATCAATTGCGATTGCATGCATGATTTCATGCGAAAGTTCAAAAAACTTTTCTCCTTTAACTCGAAATATTAAGTTTAAATTTACTCAGAAACATAAGGTGCATTCTTTTGTTGGTTCAACTGGTGTTAACAAATGCCTTTGTGTTAGCAGTCTCATAGGTTAGTAAATAGTTCCAAATTTCTTAAAAACAGTGATTGTGTATCTTCGTAGCACTGTAAAACTTACAAACGTCTCCATTCTCTTCTTTATTGCAATGCTAAGTCCTCTACTAGTAGCAATCTCTCAAACGATAAATTTCCAGAATCTAACACGTCCTTGTCTGTCCTCTATCATCTCTCTTTACTGATGCTTGTCGTCAAGTTGGTCATCAGTTCTACAGTAATCAGAAAAAGAAACTTTATGAGCGCAGCAAGGCAGTTAAAAAACGTTAAAAAATCTTTAGATTGAAAACCAATTGATAAATTGTAACATTGTGTTGCATTTTAAGTTGTAATTTTGGTGGATTATGGGAAGCAGGTGTCAAATCTGTAACTCACTACGATGCTTGCAAAAATTGAAACCATTTTAAGTTCTATTTCACTTTATCCAGCCTCAAGTGATCCAGATGACTTTGACTTTCTTACACTAAGACATTTTTTTATTGGAGGCCCGTTTGACTAGGTGGCAATTAATAAAAAAATCAACAACTCTGACAGCAATAGTCTACTAAACATCTCCACACACTACAACAGAGGTTCAAATGAAACAAGTCAACAGTTAATCTAAAGGTAGGAGCTTTAGTATTATTGAGATCACTCAATAATCCAGTTTTGCAGTAGGAAACCGGAAAAATAACAAAAACTTTTGAAGAACAAAACGGTGCAGGGAGAGTAGTTACTGCGCGTATCTCTTATAAATGCCATAAAAAACCAGTGTCAATGCTTTCACCTTTCACACCTTTGTAGTATTTTATTTGTTATAGTCAAGTTTAGAGTAAGATATTTTTTTGTAGTTAGACCACATTGTTATTTCATTATGTTTATTATTAAGATTGGCGCATATGTGAGTATATTCCAGCTTTGCTTTATGTAAATTGGTCCGGGGTTCTCCGGTCGACAATGTGCGTTTGGCGATGCACTAACGTGGTGGAATATAAAAATTACGGTGACCGGTTCCGCAGCTGAAGCAGTTCGTTGCTGTTGGTAATTTACTTGCTATTTGCCACTGTTGGTAGCTGGTCGGTAGCATTTGTAGCCAAATCATTTTTGACGTGTACAATACAAAAAAATTCACTATTTTTATTAAACGTTTCTAGGCTTTGGTTGTGCCCGCATTTTCTTCGTACATTCCAAACGCTACTATTCCAAAAACTAAAGATGAATGGATTAAACAGTGGGATCACAAATTTTTGTACCAGTTTAAGCACAAACATTTTCCGATGGGACATAGGCCTACAAACTACACAAAATTGCGAAATGCAACAAAACCATACGTGGTAAGTGTTCTGGATTTGTTTTATAATGCTTCAATAATAAGACACTCACGAGTGTGACTTCGGTCAATTGTTTTGGCGTATGATTCATTATTGTATTGTTTTAGTATTTTTTAGACGATTTTACCCAAGCAACTATAAAATACTAATAAAGTTAAATAAACGTCACTGTTATTCCTTAAAAGTAACGTCGCTTAATTTTTGCCATTTGATTGGCCAAATTACTGTGCGGTATTTTATGTTGACGTACAAACTAACAGTAAATAGGGGTACTTACAATAGGTCCACGCCCGTACTAGATCTAAAAAGCCTCGTAATACAATATCCCTAAAAGCTGAAACAGAATGTAATCGGACTGCTATCAAAAATACAATACTTTTAACACAAACGTGTTTATAAAATTCAATAAACTAATGCGTCAGACTTTGCCGTGTAGTCGTAGTTTGCTTAGACGTTTCGTTGTCCATGCTGTCAGCTTTTTCAGGATCTGTTATCAGACTGATTTTCTCTGTAGTTGTTCTTTTTTATAAACGTTCTTAATTCACCAGTGCGTTGTGCTCCATAGTGACCAAATTTCGTAACAAATTTTTCATCAACGCCGTACTAGATTTCAACGTTTACCTCAAACTTCAGAGAGATCCTACGCCAAAAATTTCTCAAAAGTTAAAAGAACTTTTGAAGAAATCAACACTCCCGGAAGAAGACAAGAAGTGGTTGATACCTGGAGCCAGTCGACTACGTAGACTATATGGTCTACCAAAAAGGAATACCACTTCGTCCTATTGTTAACAGTATTGGATCGCCGACATACGACCTGCCCAAATACCTAGTAAATATGGTAAAACCGTACGTAAAGAAGACAGCATCATACGTGCAAAAACTCGCAACATTTTTATAACTGCTAAAGACTCCACTATCACCTGTAATAACCAATTTATTCATGAAGACGTTCGAAGAAGAAACATTAAAGAACAGCGAATGGAAGCCTAAGTGTTTGATTCGATATATTGACGATACTTTCATCATTTGGCCACATAAAAAGAGAAACTAAAAACACATCGACAAGCAGCACTCATCTATAAAGTTTACTATGGAAATAGAGGAAGAAAGATTAGCGTTCGTGTAAAATAAGAAAACTCGTACGGATAGGTACCAACATGCTACGTCACATCACCATCCTAAACAAAAAAGGCTCTGATTCAATTTTGGATACATACAGCAAAAACTATCAACGATGCCCAACATCTGAAAGGGACAAGCCAAGACGTCAAAAAATCTCTAAAGAAGAATGGTTATAGCAAGACGGAGATTTAAAAAATCCTTAGAAAGCCTGGAACCCAAACGTGGCCCACAAAAAAAAACCACCTAGAACAGATTGGTAAGATTTTAACCAAAAAAACATAAAAGTGAGCTTCAGCAGTTCAGCATCTATCCAAAACAATTTTATTAACACTAATGATAAATTATCACACAGTAAAACACACAGACAAACCGGAAGGTCGATCAAAGAATATCAGAGCAACACGCGACGAAAAAGAATTGGACAATTAGCCATTGCGGAACAGGCACACGATCACGGACATGAGATCGATTTTGATGAACCAGAAGTATTCGCTGATACAAAAAACTATCATCGGAGAGTCATCAATCGGCCATGCACCGGCGATTCAAACACGTATATAAAGAAGAAAAACTACATAGAGAATCAGTCTGATAGCAGATCCTTAAGACTACTAACCGAAAATCAAAATTAACCACAAAACGTATAAGTGCATCATACCTCAGCGATTCTTCTTATAAGCATCGATTGACTTTACATTCGATTTACAATATAAAACTATTAGATGACCAATGATACAGAAAACTCCGCCGAGTCGATGATTAAAGTAAGGCGACATAAATACCTTAATTCAGGTAAAGATAGTTGCTCTTAGTAATTCACCTAAGATCGAAATCTGGTGAGCTTCCCACTACTGATTATTCGCACGGAAGCCAACGATAGCTCGTTACATAAATATTCGTTACAGATAAAAAAACCAATCAATAGCATTAGTAAAGAAATCCAATAGCACAAGTAAAATGAATCTAGTTAAAAAAATACAGGGATACTCAAGCTGGGAGCTAAAAAAAATTATAAAATAAAACGTTTAGCATTCAAACCTATGTGTAAGTCAAAATTCTAGAAACATTTAAGATATCAGCCCTTAATAAAAATCGAAACCAAGAGAGCTTCTTAGACATTTAGACTTTTTCTCTCTAGAATATTTAAATAAGGCGGATGTTTACAGAAGAAAAATCTGCATTTACTGAACGATTCTTTAACCAAACAACAAAGCAAACATCCGTAGAATTACCCGCTTTGCAAAAAGTCTTATTAGCAAAGTTGAAATTTTACCCTAAACACGAGAGAGAGTGAAAGGTTGCATACACGCCAGCTTGAATTGTATAAAATTAAAATTTAAATTGTCACATGTTAGTTATACAACATTTCAATCATTTAAAGTACATCTTGTACATAAGCTAAATGAAGATGATTTCGACAGGAGAAATCAGTTTTGTAAAACAATGTAAAATATTTGCAATGAAAATGAGGCAGATAACTCTCAAGACAATCAAAAGTGTGCTTGATACCTTTTCTTCTATATTAACTATTCCTGACTTTTGTTACACACTGTACAAAATTATTTTGTTATTACAAAGCATTTTCAAAATAATTATAAGCTTCGAAACAATGATCAAAAAACGTCTGGATGCAGATAACGGAAGAATATAAAAAGTATTCGAAGAGAGCTGGAGTCAATTTTCGAATCAAGTCGGAAGAAGACTTTATCGGTTTAAATAAATGAGTGATTAACGTGTGTGCTAAAATAAATAAATCAAGTGATGTGACGCTCTCCCCGGACGGAAGGCTTATCTGAAATAGAAATCTAAGAGACGGTACGGTTCTCGGGCGCCAGATTTGTTTAAGTTTACTCTCCTGCTAGACGGCGTTGTGCGGTTCTAAAAACGGAGCTAACTGAAGCGAGGCGGCGGAGACAAAACCAAACAAGCGTAAAATTTAAAAAAAAAATAATGACGTTTAAGCGTGCGTTCGGCAACGTCGGAAGGATCGCTGGATGGGATTACTTCGGGTTTGGATAGTCGGTAACAAAAGCTTTAGAATGAGCTAGTAGACATGCGAAAATGTCTCAACATGCCACTTGAATTTGGTGTTGACGAATTACGCAGGGTAAAGCCCGACACTACGAATACGACGCCTGGTAAGAAATAGAGTGGAACAAGTAAACGTGCGATAATTTATCAACACGTTACTTGAACTTAGTATTGACGGCGCATTACGCAGACTAAAGCCCGACACTAGGAATACGACGTTCGGTAAAGAATAGAGCAGCCGTGCGAAAATCTCTCCACGCGTTACTTGAACCTGGTGTTAACGGTGTATTGCGCAGACCAAAGCCCGACACTACAAATACGACGCCCTGTAGGGAGGATTAGACAGCGGAGCGGTATCTCCTAGAGGTTCGGTTAATATACTTAAAACGACTTACCGTTTTACATTAGCTAGCTGCTCTCAGACCCCGGACTTCTCTTCGGATTGAGCTCCAACTGGAACTGGCGTTTTGCAGTTACGGGCTTGGTTTTATAACTGACGGGTCAAAGAGAAGAAGAAGAAACAACCCTTATGCGACAACCTCGAATACATATTAAAAACCGATGTAAAATTACAAGAAAAACTACGCTGCAAATCCACTCAATGCTTGTGAAGAACACCTATAAGTGAGCTATCGTCCGCGCCATTTTCCTTCTGACGTATAGTCGACGTCAAAGAAGCATTAATTTTACTCTAGGCTGCGACGCTGGACATCATGATTGCCACCAATTCTTCCTTGCATAGATTATATTTGCCTGGCAGTGCCGCTTTTTCAACTGCCAGTGTTGGTACCAAAAAACCGTGTAGTTGGCATCGTCTAATTCCTTGCCACACAAGAAGCAAGACCGGTCTTCTTTCTTTAGAATGCCTACAAGAAATTCACCAAAGCAACCGTGTCCTGTGAACACCTGCGTACTATGGTAATTTAAGTTGCCAAATTTTCTTGTTGTTCATGTCCGCAGGTCAGAACTAACTTCTCTCGTCCAGACCGCTTTTGGGTAATCTAGTCTGCCACGTTCTTAGTGTTAATTCCTTCCTATTCTGAATAATTTTAATTTAAATAAAAATATTACTCGATCAAACTATCTCGTCTACTATATAATGGCGAAATAAGTCAACAATCGACAACGATAATAATAAATCGCAAAAAGTAAAATATGAGTACAAAAACTTGCCAAACCGTCAACTCTTCGTCAATCGTAGTGACTTCCGTTACTTAATAACTTGGTCATTATTAGTAATCACAAAACCTCGTTGAAAAAATCTTCATTGTCTAATATGTGTTATAGGTAAAATGGGAAGCAAAATACGAACCATACATCATCGTTCAAGCAAACGTCACCGAATACGACGAACGTTTCTTCGCTTACGGACAAAACAAAATTTCTCACATACTCACTTTGGTCGTTCAAAACTATGAATTTGTAGTTTTGCCAAATACATTCGTAATTCACAAATTTCATAAACCCTTTGGCGACACAAATTATTTTCTCAAAATCAAAAGCTACATGTTGTGAGTAACATTCGATTGTTATTATTTTGTTTATTAACTTTTTTGATTTCAGCTGCTTAGATACTTTAATCTATGAACACACGAAACAATTGAACAACAAATACGGAAGGAACTTTAAGTACGAAGACTTTTTGTTTTAAAATATTATGTTATGAAATAAATTGTTAATAGTCTTAAAAAAGCACGTTATAACTACAGCTAAAGAATAATACAAAAATAAAAGATTTACTTGTTTCTTTTTTCAATTAATTGCATTGTTCCTTAAGTATATGTTTCACAAATAAATTTAGTTTTTGTTGTTATTTTTATCCTACTTCAGTTGGCCTGAAGAAGTGAACACAACCGTTCCACGAAACGTCGCCTTAAGAAAACTTATAAAGTAGTTTTTATAGCCTCTCCTACAAAATAAAAAGTTTACCGATCTTAGTTTAATCAAGCATTAGGAGGTCTAAAACGCTTT
The DNA here is from genome assembly GCA_035610365.1 of Aquatica leii. Taxonomy (NCBI): domain Eukaryota; kingdom Metazoa; phylum Arthropoda; class Insecta; order Coleoptera; family Lampyridae; genus Aquatica; species Aquatica leii. Next base: position 18,039,098 of record CM069438.1, read on the forward strand.
TCTTAATTAAATCATTAACTTTATATATTGTAGCGATTAAGCAACGGCAACGGCACTCGAGCCACAGCCAATACCCCCCCACACACGCACGCGGTAAACACGTGCTTTACCGCTTTATAAGAGTGAAAGTTCAAGTCTTGTGCCCTCAACAGTAAAGACTACAATTCCCTAGGCACCTGTGCTCACATAGTACGGTGATCTAAACGCAGCACCCGTGCTCACATAGTAAGGTGCAAGCAAACAAGGGATGCTAGTGCTACATTAAAGTAAAGCTCCCTTAGCAATAGAACAAATGCCCACGCCGGAGTATGCCGAACGACGTACATTCAGATACGCATTCTACCGTTGGAGACAAGTAGCGAAGATTCCATTATTACTCTCGCCTATACGCAAAACTTCGCGGATCCTCACCAAACGTCGCCTACGACGCTCAGCCGACTATCGTTCGAAGCGCCTCGTCACCAGGTTCAACCAACCGCCACCAGCAGATGTGAACACACCATCCGTTGGCGTCTCACAGCCGCACCGCAGTCCGAACCTACGCAGGAGTCAACAGTACGAAGCTACTAACCAACGACCTCCGTCGCAAGTTCATAGAAATGTTCGTGTAAAGATTTAGTTTCAATTAATGTTTCCAAATGTAAATATGTTATAAATAAATTATCACTCACAACAGTGGTAAAACCGACGTGATTAAAAAATATAGCGCAGTGATAACAACAAAATGCCGGACATTACTCCTACCTCAACCGCGAACGCAACGTCCACAGAGCGCGTAACATTCCGCTTACCATCCTTTTAGCCAGAGAAACCAGCCGCCTGGTTTGCACAAGTGGAAGGACAATTTAACTTACACGAAATCGTCGACGACGGAAAGAAATATTCGGTAGTGAGTAATCTCGATACACGGTACGCGTCGGAAGTGGTCGACATCATTATTTCTTCGCCAACCGCGCAAAACTAAAGCGAGAACTAGTGTACCGCCTGTCAACGTCGCAAGAAAAAAAACCTAGACAATTACTAGAGTTCGAAGAACTTGATGATAAGAAGCCTAGCCAGTTTCTTCGACACCTACGAGGGTTAGCCGGTAACACAGTACCAGACAATTTGCTACAAACAATCTGGTCTGGTAGGTTACCACCTTACACGCAAGCCATCCTGGTTACAGTAAAAACACAACCATTGGATGATGCAGCCAAGCTCGCAGACCAAATCTCAGAGACATGGCCCCAAAATAGCATGCCTACCACGCCATCTTGCAGTGCCGTCTCCAAACCAACCGAAACAACAAGCGAGTGCTTCGAAGTCAGCACCATCATGCACCAACTCGACGCGATATCACAGAGGCTGAAAAACCTCGAACACAACCGCTCGAGGAGCCGCAACCCACAGCAATACTGCCGAAACTCACCGTCACGGAGTAGACCTCGTAAAAACAACCCCAAGTCTTCTTTCTACCACAACCGTTTTGCAGAAAAGGCTCGCAAATGCACAACTCCGTGCGAGTGCCCAAAAAACCAATAAGCCTGGCTATTGATGAAACGGCAATAGATAAGACACCACCACAATACCGCTTAATCATCAAAGACAATCAAGTGCAATACCTAGTGGACACAGGCGCGGACGTTTTAGTATACCCCAAAAAACTCATAAATCACCCCGTCTCAAAGACTGACTTTTATCTAAATGCTGTAAACGGAACACAAATTTGTACATATGGTCTTCATATTAGTTGTTTAAATTTAGCTGTAAGACGTGCTTTTACGTGAAATTTCCTAATAGCCGATGTGCCTCACGCTATATTAGGAGTAGATTTCCTCGCTCACTACGGGTTGACACGATAACAAAATTGGTTACCAAAGGTGAAATATGCAGTGTAGACACTCCTTCAGTAAACACTTACGCAAGTGAATTAAGTGACGTGAACATAAGACTTTTTAAACAATACCCCAGCATCACCAACCGTACATCGCCTCGCAGCTCGACCGCGCACTCAACGGTACATCACATAATTACCACGGAAGGACTGACCAAGACGATTAGCACTAGACCGATACAAAGCAGCTAAAGCTGAGTTTGACAACTTAGTCAACGCCGGAATCGTCCAACCTTCCTTAAGCGATTGGAGCTCGCCGTTGCACCTAGTACCCAAGAAAAGCGGCGAACTTTGACCCTGTGGCGACTACCGTAGCCTCAACGCTTGTACCATACCGGATCGTTATCCCATACGACATATATAAGACTTTTCCCACTTACTAGAAGGCAAAAGCATGCTCTCCGTAATCGACCTCGCCAAAGCATACCACCAAATTCCCGTAGCAGAGGAAGATGTAAAGAAAACCGCCATAACCACACCGTTCGGTCTCTATGAATACGTATACATGTCATTTGGTCTACGAAACGCCGCTCAGACATTCCAACGCTTCATCGACGAAGTTACCCGCGGTCTCGAATTCTGTTTTCCATACATAGACGACATCATAGTATTCTCGGACAACCAAGAACAGCATACACAGCACCTACAAACACTGTTCAAAAGATTTGCCAAATACGGCGTCGTCATTAACACGACAAAATGCGACTTCGGCAAAGAACAAGTCGAATTCCTCGGGTTCAGCATCAGCGCTCAGGGAATACAGCCTCCACACGACAAAATCGAAGTCATACGGAGCTACCTCCGTCCACAAACTATAAAGAGATTACGCCGCTTCCTTGGTATGATTAACTTCTAAACCTGCTAAAAGGAACACAAAAGGGCAATAGCGAAATCCAGTGGCAGGCAGATGCAACCTAAGCATTCGAAACAATCAAAGACAACTTAGCCAATGCAATCTTACTCACGCATCCTAAACACGAAACACGGTTGTCCATCGCAGTGGATGCCTCAGATTAAGCAATCGGTGCAGTGCTACAGCAACACGAAAATGTCACCTGGAAACATTAGCTTTTATCTCAAAAAAACTCAATCAAGCACAGTCGAATTACAGTACTATGACAGAGAACTGTTAGCTGCATACGCGGCTGTTAAACGTTTTTGACACAGCATAGAAGGCCGCCATTTCACCATATATACCGACCACAAGCTACTCGTATTCGCCTTCCAACAAAAACCAGAAAAAGCATCACCTAGACAACACCGGTACTTGGATTTCATCTCGCAATTCACCACGGACATACAACACGTGGCCAGTACAGAAAACGTAGTCGCCGACGCACTACCTTAAGTCGGAATAGACGCAATTACGTTCAGCTTTGGGTTAGAATACGGAAAGTTGGCAGAATCACAACAAACAGACGAAGAGCTACAAACATTGCAGGCAAACAACACCAGCATGCAGCTAAAACCATTCCGCGTCGGTGACAACAAAGTCGAGCTATACTGTGATACATCCACCACACACGTGCGACCTTATCTAACAACCCCATACCGCAAGTTTTTTTTCGACAAACTACACAACCTAGCACACCCAGGGATCAAAGCAGGCAACCGACTGGTAAAACAACATTGCGTATGGCCAATTATGGAAACCGACATAAAGAGATGGACCAACGAATGCTAACAATGCTAACGTTCCAAGGTACACAGACACACGTACGAAACCTCCAACAGGTACTTCCCAAGTACCAGCATCACGTTTCGAACATGTGCATTTAGACATAATAGGACCACTACCCTACTGTCAAGGATTCACATACTGTCTAACAATGATCGACCGATATACATGATGGTTGGAAGTAATGCCGATGACTAATATCAAAGTCGTTACTGTAGCAAGAGCCTTCCTATACACATGGATCTCTCGTTTCGGTACTCCTTTACGAATTACTACGGGCCGACGAAGACAATTCGAGTGTAAACTTTTTCACGCACTAGCAAATTTCCTCGGATCCGATCACATTATGACAACCGCATATCATCCGCAGGCGAACGGGATGATAAAGCGCACAAATAAACAAATCAAAGCAGGCATCACGTGTTATGACACTATCAACTGGATCGACGCACTGCCCACAGTTCTCCTGAGAGTTCGATTAGGCTTCAAAGAAGACATCAAATGTACATGCGCAGAATTCGTCTACGGTCAAACTCTACGTTTACCTGGACAATTTTTCGAAGAGAAACACGAGAACATAATACCAGGCGAAATGATTTACACAAAGCCTTTTATAACATGGTTGCTACCAACCCTGTACACCTGTAGACCTGTAACTCTAGCGATTATTGACATATTTAGTTTTTAAAAAAAGTTTTTATTTTTACATATGTAAATCTGTTACACTTTATAGTGGTCTCTGTAGAGAATGAAAGGTTTAGAATTATTTAATATGTAGGATTGTAGAGAGGATTAATAGTACACTTGAATTTTTAAAAATATCAAGTAAATATAAGTGTTACCTACCTGTTATAATTATTTTTTGGTGCATATTTAATCCTAAACCTTTAACAATAGAAACTTTCTCTTCTACTTGAATGTTTACATACAAAATGTTGACAAATTCCTTGGAAAATTTTATCAGAAAGAAATTTTTTGAATTTGTTCACTAAATGATTTATGTTTGCAAGTAGCTTATTGACTTAGTTTACAAGTGGTTTATTGACTTATGACAAGACTGTCGAAATTTATACTTTGTAAACATTTTACTAAACGATTTCTTTATACAGTTACTTCAAAAGCTTCATACTTTAGTTTAGAAATTACTGATAAAGTTAACAAAAACTGTATAAATTATTCAAGTAGCATTATAATGTAACTTTTATTTCACAGTAGCCATAAGAAAAAATTCAAATTGTGGTGCAGCTTTACAGCACGAAATAAACGCCAGGGAAAGTGGGCAAGAAATACGCCAATAAACAGAATGTATAAAAATAAGTTTTCTAAATTAAAGAAAAAATTTAGTATATGGATATTGTATGTTAAGTTTGCAAATTACTTTATTAATTAAATTAAAAATTATAATAGCATTGTATACATTTAACCTGTGTTAAGTTAGTAACATTGCCAATGCATTTAGAATAGCGCACTATTTATGTGATGGCAAAGTACATATTATATTGCACTGATTTCACTGGCATTCTGCATTCAACCTGAGATAAAATACGTAACTTGCCGATTCGTTTACTCTGCATTTAGTTACGTCTCCAGTGACGGCAGAATACGTAATTATTGTTGATTTAATACGATTTCTGCATTGGGAAGATTCATCCGGCAATATATCGGCCGGTGTGACACCTGGTTACCGGCGGTGCACTTCAAATGAGTCTACTGCCAGCTGAAGGGTACGTTGCCAATACGTTTATTTAATTACGTTAAATTACTGAGATATCGCGATCAAGTAATGTGAGATTAACATACTGAAATAGTACATCTACAGAAATGTGTTAGTTGACAGTTGTGATCACATCGTTATGAAACAATAGTGTATAAATGCTATACAGCAACATAATATCAACCTTATACAACAACATAATCTCGTGGTTATAAAACAAGAGTACGCCAACGTTATAAAACAATAATATGTCAACCTTATAAAACAATAGTGTGTCAACGTTATAAAACAACAGCACATCAACGTTACTAAACTACAGTGCGTCAACGTTATAAAATAACAGCATTTCACTGTAGTCATAGAAAAAAAAAACCTACTGTAGTTGACTGTAAAGTTAATACCACAATGTTATTTACCCTGACATAAGAGCTTATAATGATTACGTTGCTGTAACAGTAAGAATTGTTAAAACGCAATGTCACAGGTTACTTTGGTAACGTTGTACAAATGGTAATGAGAGAATAGTTTGCATACTGGGTGTGTTCCTATGTATTGTAAGGACTACTCAAATATTAATATTTTTGATATTAAAAAGACCATTACTTATATGTAATTGTAAAACATATTTCGTCTGGAGATAGTAGGCAAAATACTGCTATAGACGATTTGTATGGTCCGAAAAAAATAGTTAAATATACATTAGTAATATTTATCTGTTTTATTACAAGTATTTTTTGTGCTGGACTTCATATATTTTTTCGCATATTCGTCTAGTGCAGTTTACTACATGGCGAATATGAGTCAGCGGCAGGAAAAGCGTTAATGAAAGCCTTTGTAGATGGTGCAGTTTATCTAGCCAAGATATTTATATGGGCATGTCTTTGCCGTGAAATAAATCAAATGATAAATGACAGAGGATCTCTACAGTCTTCCTCTAAAGAAGACTTCCTGTTTACCAGACTATTTAAGATCCTGAGTTTTGATTCTGAAAAATTATGTCAATTTAAGTTTAATTTCTGACCATGACTTAGAACCCAGCTACATATCCATTCTGATCACTCCGAAGAAACCTTCAAAGGCTTCTCCCGAGAAGAGATCAATGCATAATTGAGGTCGATGTAAGTCAGCAGGGCCACGATGTGGAATCAAATTCCCACTGAAAGTTTCTCTCTTTACACGAGGTTAGTTCCCAAAAGAAGTGGTAGAAAACATTTTTTGTCAGAAAAAAAGAGGAAGGGGGAGTGAATAAAAAAATAGGTCAAAACCTTTAACCAAAGTTAAAAGAAATGCAAATTTTGTGGTGAACACAAATTAAAATTTTAATTTTTATATTTTCTGTAAATAGTTTTTGTATTAGGTACCTAGTTTTAAGTGTATATTTCATTTACCTGGGTTCTAAAAATATAACTGCATTGTTTATTTAAAGTACCTTACGAAACTAACGCAAGAATGGCATATTTCCGGCTTAAAGCGAACACCACCACGCATTATGCAACTTTATTAACCCATTCCCTCCTAACGTTGCGTTAACGCATCATGTAGTTAATGATTTTTTTTTGTTGTCTAAATATCTTTTAAATGAAAAACTTTGTATGTCATTTAGAAATGCTTAACCAGTAAACACAGAAAGTCCGGCAGTGTACAATGCCGTTACAACGATTAAAAGCAAAATGGGTTTATGGTTTTTGTAGTGCATAAAAAGTACACATTCTGTACGTAAATCCCAGTACTGTAAACAACGTATAGTGCGTTTTCATTACTGCTTATTCTACGGCGTACACGATACGCATCTGCTACGCATTTTGACATCACGTTTAAAACCCATTTTTATTCGCAGATTATTCGATTTTGTTCGGTTCTCGTTGCCGTCACCGTGAAGTAGCTCGTAGCTCTTCCCCTACTCTTGCTTTTGTCACTTTTGTTTAGTTTTAGCCACAAAATCTTGTATTTACCGTATGTATTTTACAGAAACCGCATGAAATGTTTTATTGAAAATAAAGCAAGCTGCAAATTTTATATAAACGATTTAATGACAAAACAAAAAAATAAACTAACATGATATTGACAAGGTAAATAGTAAATGTATTGTAATAATAATAATATCAGCGACCGGTGACGCGGGTATTGGATCCTGTTTCCACTTGTCCGACGGGGGTCTTCAATAAAATGCTTGGGAATGGAGCTTCATCCACAGCAACATACAAAATGGAAATGACCACCAAGACCACCACAGGCTACCGGCAACTATATTTAATAAACCATTCTTCTCCCAAAAATTGACAACGGTGCCACCGGTTAATATTAACAAAAAGCGACTCTTCACGTTGCAAAAAACGGCTCGTATGTTCAACCGACAATTATCAAAGTAATCGTTCGTTTTTTCGGGTTCGGGCGAGTATCGGGGAAGCAACAAAAGGAAGGGGTATGGTCGGGATATCTGTAAATTTAAATATAAATCCAAAACAGTATGCAAACCATTTTGTGCTTTAAAATTTCGAAAAAATGTGTTTGTTTTTCATCATTTAGGATGGATTAACAAAATAAGTAAGTATTAAATTGAAATATATAACCGATATTATTTCTTAATAATAAATATATAACCTAAAAACTAACACGATTTCGGGCAAACATAAAGTGACTTTGGAATTTGTAGTTGATGGGGTGTTAGTTTGTGAGTTATCTACAATTTCCCAATTCATTATTCTTATTGCTGAGTTGTATTTAATTAAAAAATTTTTTTTAGATCGATTCAATCTACTTTGTTGGATGAAAAGATGCAGCAAACGAGACATGTTTTAACCAAGTAATTGGTCTGGATCGAGCAAAACAAATTTGTAAAAATATTTTGAATTTAATTTATGGTAAGAGGCTTCAGAGTATTTTATAGTTTAAAACTTAAAACATTAACTTTATATGTATATTAACGTAATGTGATTTCAAGTGCATTACTGCCAAACTTGACTTTCGTGTTGTATTTTATTTCACGACTATTTACAAAGCAATTCTTTATAATTACTTTGAAAACTTCATAATTTAGTTTAGAAATTGCTAAAAAAGTGCATAAGTTATGTGAGTAGCATTACAATGTAATTTTTATTTTACAGTATCCATAAGAAAAAATTCAAATTGTGGTGCAGCTTTACAACACGCAATAGACACCAGGAGTAGTGGGTACGAAAGACGCCAATAAACATATATAAGCACAGAATGAATGTAAATAGGTTTTTTATATTTTTTTAATTTTTTTTAAGTTTCCAAATTGTTTTTTTTTAATTAAATTAAAAATGATAATACCATTGTATGATTGTATGCATTTAATGTATGTTAAGTTGCTAACATTGCCAATGCTTTTAAAATTGTGCATTATTTATGTGATGGCAAAGTACATATTATATTGCACAGATTTCACTGGCATTCTGCATTTAACTTGTATTAATATACGTAACTTGGCAAGATTCATCTGGCAATATATCGGCCGGTGTGACATCTGGTTACCGGCAGTGTAGTTCATTTTAGTACCGTCAAACGGGGTGAAACGGATCAAAATTTTCGATTTTTAGTATTTTTTCATACTTTTTTGGAAAGAAAAAAATCTGGAAAAAATATATGTTAAACACACATATCTGGGGCACATATTACTGGAACAATTTCCCAAAATGACCTATTAGATTTTGGAATTTTTTTTTTTCAAAAAGTGATCCGTTTCACCCCGTGTGTCGGGGTGAAACGGATCAGGTGTTTAAATAGCGTTATTTTGCTTTTTAACACTCTTCAGGGTGAAATGAATCACAAAAAGAATTTTTAAAATATTTTGCAAGCGGTTTTTATTAGAAAAGTTAAATAAAATACGCGTTTTTAGTACATTTTTATTAAAGAAATATAAAAAAACTTAAACTAGGTAAAAAGGTATGAAAAATATTATTGATGCTTATTCTAAATTATAATTTGAGATTGTCTTAAAAGTAAATGTTCCTCTTCTTAGGGGGATTGCATGAATTTTTTTATAATTTGCTCTTGCTTGACCACTACGATATCGTCAATTTCGGGATAGGCAAAAGTTATTTCTTGTTTTGACGACTTCTTCCTTAAACATTTAACTGCAGCCTCTTCACCTAAAATTTCTTCAATTTTAGCAGCAAAAAATCGATCTCTTTTGTTCGTGACAAATTTCACAATAACAAAGTCTCCAAGCTGAAAATGTTCATCAATGCTCACAGGTAGTAAGTCTTCTGAAACGTCGTCATCTTGCACGTCTGACAAACTCGTATCAATGCCATCTTCCTCCTCTTCGGAGTTTTTTTTTTCTTCTTGAAGGTCTTTCGTACAAACACTTTTTCCTGCTATGACGTTAACTCTTTTTCCCCTCTTTGGATTTTCGCCCGAGACCGTTCTTAGTTCTCTTAAATGATCAACAATGGTGTTCGCCCATCTTTGCTCTACTCTTGCTTCCGCGTTCTCTTCATTATTGTCTTCTCTGTTTTTCAAGTGTTCAATCTTTTTGAGGGTGTGATCGGGATTAAATGGCAGAATGCCACACGCTTTAAAACCTGCTTTGGTGTTTAAGGCCGATTGCAGTCCCACTTCTTCTATTGCTTCTTTTACCAATGCAGGAAAAACGGTTTTTGGAAGAACACCTCTGTGTTTGATCTTCCACTTTGTGAGAACATTGCGAAAATAAGCAACATCAAGGGGTTGCAGTAAATCTGTAGAATTCGGCGGTAAAAGTATGAATCGTGTGTTATTTTTTCGCACTGATCAATGACGTTAATTGTAAGGTGGCTACATAAATTGTCTCCTATCATGACCTTTGAGCCTTCTAACTTTTTAAAGTAGGGCAGAGCAATTGATATGAACCAGTCCTCAAATGTCGTACTGTCAAACCAGCCATTCACCGATCTGTTGTACCGTGCACCTGGAAAACCCCCTTCTGCCCACCCTTCGTACATATGTTTTGCCCTATATACAATGTAAGGCGGCAGGAGTGTTCCATCACCAGCAACCGAAAACATGACGCTTGTACTGGTTTTCGATGTATCGATAACTCGATGAGCGTGTTTAGATCCCCTTCTTACGACGACTTTTACAGCTCCTGGGTCGTCTGTAAAATTGGTCTCATCATAATTAATGACATTTGATGGTGGAACACCTTCCAGAGACTGCCCAAGATGCCGAAAATACTGTTCAACTGTTTCGTAGGAGACGGCAGCCCTAACTCTTTTCGTATTTTCAGCTAATTTTACTGTAAGATCCTTGTGTCGCTCCATGAATGTTTTGAACCAATCTGTGCCTGGCATGTTGTCTTTGAATCTCTGTTCAGTTTTTCCTGCTCTGTTTAGATATTGCTGTACCATATACCGAATGTCAATACTTTTTAGAGGAAATCCCCAATCCGCACATACTAACAAACATACCACCAGCTTCCTTTCCTCGAGGTCAAAAAGGACTGGTTGTCCCCCAATTTTTCTGGACTCTCTGTTTGCGCGATATCTCCGCTGCAAGGTCGTGTAAGGGACTGCATACATCTCAGAAGCTCTTCTTATAGACATACGACCATTTGCAACAGCAGCCACTGCTCGTTCCATATAAACTGGATTATACTGAAATTTTCTTGTGGGTCCTAATTTTTTTATATATTTTCGAGGCATGGTGCAGATATCTGTAAACAAAAAAAAACACGTGTTCACAGATAGGTAGGTAGGTAAATATGTAAATTACACGGACTTAGTGAGGCAGGCATAAATTAAAAACAAAATCCTAACCTTACTGTAGAGGTTTGCTATATCCGCTTCCAAGAAACCCTCCCCCCCTCAATAATTCTTTTTCATGAAAGTAAATAATACTAGGTTAGTAGTACATTTTGATTGTTTTTTACTGCTGCTTTTTTACTAGGTACCTACTAGGTTACGTTCCTCGCAAAAGATGATCCGTTTCACCCCCTAAACTTGAAATGTTTTACACAAATAATTCTCAAACTTGAACCACAAAAGATTAAAAAAAAATTTTTTTTAATTGATGAAGTCGACTAATTAGGTAACTCAAAAAAACTTACCAGAACTCTCCAACGTGTACCGCTTACTCTGTGGATATCAACGTTTTTATGTTTTGTAAAAACTACGCACGTATCAATTTTTCTTTAGTCGTTAATAACAATCATACTCAACGCGACCGACCTATCTCGTCACACTCTTACCAACGACTGATCTTCCCCACTACATGTTATAACGTTTATTTGCCGAATATCGTAGGCATACTATCAATCCTAAAAACATTCCGTAAAAAAGCATCGGTGACCCGTTTTACCCCTTATGATCCTTTTCACCCCGTTTGACGGTACATTGCCAGCATTCTGAGTACCGGCTAAGAAGTACATTGCCAGTACAGACCCATTGATTTGTGTTTATTGGGTATATTCTTGTTACCAAAACATAACTTTAATCAAAGAATTAATTCTTAGTAACGGGTTTATAACGTAAACAATTTGAAGGAAAACATGGCGTAAAAACATTTGTCTACATTTGATTCAATAAAATACTTGGCATATATAATATTTTTGCAAAGTTTCTAAAAAGTTTAATTCTCAAGACTTATCGGTATGTTTTATGCGTGTAAAATATTTAAATGCCTTTATCAGTAAAAGTACAATCATTAATAAATGTTTATGTTGCGTTTACGAATCATTGGGAAGATGTGTATAATCATGCTATTTTCTGGACACCATACATTACCACAAATTTCCATGTACTGGTCACAGTATGGAAACAAAGGTATAAGATAAATGTGGTTCAAAAGTGTATGAGCAGAAATACATTTGAAAATATCAAAAGAAACTTATACTTATGTGATAACAGTTTACTTGATAAAAAAGACAAGTTTGCAAAAGTCTTTAAACAAAATGAACGAAAAAAATTACAGTAGGGTGTTTTTTTACATAATTTATCAATTGATGAACAAATGGTGCCATATTTTGAAAAGTATTCCTGTAAAATGTTTATAAAAGGGAAGCTTGTCCGATTTGGCTGCAAATTACACTAGTATTTGTTTTGCTGACGTATATTTATTTAAGAAAGCTATACCATATCCCACACAGCACGCGAGATGCAATGGATATACATATTTATCCATATAATATCCATTGATGTACATCCGTAGTTTAATATCCATTGTATATGCACCTTATATACATTCATGGATATCTGTGAAATAGGATTATCTTAAGTGTTATAAGTGTTATGCTCGGAAACATTTTTTTTATGTATCATGTTACATAATTTTGTGAGTTGCTATTTTTTATCAAAATTATTTAGAAATAATTATATTCTCTAAAATTTAACATTTGTAGTAAATATTTAACATGCAACAACAAATTTAATGAAAAATTAAAAAAGTAAAAAATACTTGGCGCGGTTTAATTTAAACTTTCTTCGTTGTTCGTTTGTTTTCGCCAAGGTTTTCGCGTATATTATCGCCACTGAATTATTGCACACGCAAACTTTTTGGCTTTTTGTTTAGCTTGTATTTATCGTATGCAAACCATTTTGTGCTTTAAAATTTCGAAAAATGTGTTTGTTTTTCATCATTTAGGATGGATGGGTAAACAAAATAAGTAAGTATTAAATTCAAATATAAATTATTTCTTAATAATAAATATATAACCTAAAAACTAACACGTTTTCGAGAAAATATATAATGACTTTGGAATTTGTAATCTAAGAGCCAGTTTGTGAGTTTATCTACAATTTCCCAATTCATTATTCTTATTGCTGAGTTTTATTTAATTGAAATTTTTTTTTAGATCAATTCAATCTACTTTGTTGGATGAAAAGATACAGCAAACGAGACATGTTTTAACCAAGTAATTGGTCTGGATCAAGCAAAACAAATTTGTAAAAATATTTTAAATTTCATTTATGGTAAGAGGCTTCAGAGTATTTTATAGTTTATAGGTTAAAACTTAAAACATTAACTTTATATGTATATTAACGTAATGTGATTTCAAGTGCATTACTGCCAAACTCGACTTTCGTGTTGTATTTTATTTCACGACTATTTACAAAGCAATTCTTTATAATTACTTCAAAAACTTCAAAATTTAGTTTAGAAATTGCTAAAAAAGTGCATAAGTTATTTGAGTAGCATTACAATGTAATTTTTATTTTACAGTATCCATAAGAAAAAATTCAAATTGTAGTGCAGTTTTACAACACGCAATCAACACCAGGAGTAGTGGGTACGAAAGACGCCAATAAACATAAGCACAGAATGAATGTAAATAGGTTTTTTATATTTTTTAAATTTTTTTCAGTGCATATATGGACATTGTATGTTAAGTTTCCAGATTGTTTTATTAATTAAATTAAAAATGATAATACCATTGTATGCATTTAATTTGTGTTAAGTTGCTAACATTGCCAATGCTTTTAAAATTGCGCACTATTTATGTGATGGCAAAGTACATATTATATTGCACAGATTTCACTGGCATTCTGCATTTAACTTGTATTAATATACGTAACTTGCCGATATTGGTTCGATGCAATTTCGGCATTGGCAAGATTCATCAGAAAATGTAAATATGTTCATTATTAACTACTAGTTAATAATGAAATATTATTTACCTGCGCTTAAAAAAGTACAACTTCACGGCCTTCTATTATACGTAATAATGCAAGCGTATACAACTAGTAGTGGAAAAAAACATTTGTCTACATTTTATTCAATAAAATACTTGGCATATAATAATTTTGCAAAGTTTCTAAAAAGTTTAATTCTCAAGACTTATCGTTATGTTTTATGCGTGTAAAATATTTAAATGCCTTCATCAGTAAAAGTACAATCATTAATAAATGTTTATTTTATGTCGATTTTTTTTCGTCCTACAAATTATTCGTTTACTTAAAAAACAAAGGAGGTTTTGCTACTGGGACAATAACTGACAATAGAACTAACCATTGTCCTATTGAAAGTGTAAAATGTATAAGTAAATTTAGAAAAGGCTGCTTACAACGATGTGTAAAGTGTCATTCCTCAACCTAATGTGGTTACTCAATATAATAAATTCACATTATTGCTGTGTCTGAACCTAAAGTTAGAAGATGTAAATTGCGCAAAAGTCAGACTATTAGATACTGCGAAAAATGTAAAGTGCATCTTCATGTTACATGCTTCAAGCAATATCATAAAAACTTGAGTCTTCTTCCCAACGTTGCGCAAACGCAACGTATTAAGTTATTACTTTTTGAGTATTTTTTATAGATTTACTTATAACGTGTAATTGTAAAATGTATTTTTATCAACATTAGAATGTCTTCCGGGTTTGGGCCGTGTCATAGTTGCAACCGAAGCTGCCAACGTTTCGCCCACTTTCGTAAGGGGCTTCATCAGGGCGTGAGAAAATCGCAAAACTCAAACAAGCGATCGAAATCTAACTAAGAACTTCTCAAAAGTTAGGTTATCCACTTGTAAAACAAGCCATAACCTAAACTATGAAAAGGTAAGAAAGAAAACGATAACCTGAAAAAGCAAACGAAAATCTAACAAAGAACCACTACCGAGTTAGGTAATCAACTTGTGAACCAAGCCAGATTCTAAACTCCGTAGAAGTGACTTAAGAAGAAATAGTCTCCGTATTTAAAGGAAAAGGATCGTCACGGATGATTAAGCTCGACCCTGATTGGGTTACGGTTGCTAGGGGGCGTGTTTTTGATAAATGACTAAGAACCGGGAACCAAAGAGGGGATAGTTCGAAACTATGATCGCGATTGAAGTTATTGGGGTGTTTGATGATTTCTATGCTTTCTCGGAATTTCCTGTTGAAAAAGAATGGAGATTTGGCAATCAACGAAACATTATCAAATTCTATCTTGTGACCTGTAGTAAAATGATGTTCAGCGACCGCAGACTTGGAAGTATACCTTTTCCTTATACAACGATCATGTTCTGAAATGCGAGTAATGACGGAACGACCGGTTTCACCAATGTAGACTAAACCACAAGAACAAGGAATTTGGTATACACCTTGAGATGAAAGTGTAGGAAGTTTGTCTTTGGGAGAAGGAAGAATCTGAGAGATTTTGCCTGTCGAGTTGAATATGGGTTTAATACCATTCTTACGAAGGAGTTTCCCTATTTGATCTGTAACCTTGTTAATGTAGGGTAAAAAGGCCAATTTCGAGTTGGATTCGGGAGTAGAAATGTCCTTAGGTAATCGAGTACGTGGATGTAAACGACGATTAATAACTCTATCAATATCTCGCTTTACATAACCATTGTTCACTAAGGTTCTAGTAAGATGACGGAGTTCTGAGTCTAGATTCTCAGGTTGACAAATAGAAAAGGCACGATGGACCAAAGATTCAATAACAGAGCGTTTCTGTGCAGGATGATGATGAGACGAAGCATGAAGGTATCTGTCCGTATGGGTGGGTTTGCGATAAACAGAATGACCTAGAAGTCCGTCGGGCTTACGAGTCACAAGAACGTCAAGAAATGGAAGAGAACCATTACTTTCGATTTCCATAGTAAATTTGATATCTAAGTGTTGATTGTTAAGATGATCAAGAAACTTAGACAATTCAAGATGACCATGAGACCAAACAATAAACGTGTCGTCAACATATCTAAACCACACTTTAGGTTTTAATATTGATGATTCCAAAGCAACCGTTTCAAAGGATTCCATAAAAATGTTAGCTACAACAGGTGATAGAGGAGAACCCATAGCAGCACCAGAAACTTGTTCGTAAAACTTATTATCAAATTGGAAGTAAGTAGAGGATAGACACTTTTCAATAAGAGGAACCAAACTCAAGTCCTTGCCATGTTGAGACAGAATCTGTTTGATGATAATAAGCGAATCCTTAATAGGAACTTTAGTAAAAAGTGAAGTAACATCAAAGCTCACGAGAAGATCTTTGGGGTTCAAGTTTTATAGTTTCTAGACGTTGAATAAAATGCTGAGAGTTGAGGATGTGAGAAGAGGTTTTACCTGTAAACTCGCAAAGAATGTTGGACAAGAACTTGGCTAGCTTGTGAGTAGGAGATTGGATAGTACTAACGATAGGTCGAAAAGGAATACCTTGTTTGTGAATTTTGGGAAGTCCGTATAGACGAGGTGGTTTAGAATCTGATGGGGTAAGTCGACGTTTAGTTTCAGGAGGTAGATTAGAAGATTTGATGATTTGGCTAACCTCGCGTTCAATCCTCGAAGTGGGGTTATGGGTTAGAAGAGCGTAAGTTTCCTCAGACAAAATAGAATTGATTTTCGTAACATAATCAATTTGGTTCAAAACTACACTAGCGTTGCCTTTGTCGGCTGGAAGAACAATAATATCAGGGTTCTTACGAAGACTTTTTAGAGCTGACTCTTCCGACTTAGAAATGTTGGATTTAGGAATTTTAGATGATTCAAGGATTTTGCCAGTGTTAATACGAATGGGATCTGAGATGTGGCGAGGAAGATGTCTTATAGAAGACTCAACAGCACATAGAATATCTTCTTTAGGAATACGTTTGGGAGCAACCGCAAAATTCAAACCCCTAGAGAGCACCGATTCCTGTTCTGAAGTGAGAACCAAACTAGATAAATTGACAACCGTCTTTACTGAGTTAGTAGTAGAAAAAACTTTACGATTCTTGGATTCCAATAATTGAAACTTTTTGAGATGACCTTCAGTGGTTAGTCGTAGAGTGGTATCAGACTGCTGGTAAGTAATGTTGTCAAAGAATTTCCAATCATCCGGGGATATAGTGTTGGCCAACTCAAGATGAAGATGAAAGAGTTGTTTCGAAATGGTGTCTAACTCTCGCCTAGTTTGCTTAATCCGTTCGCGTATCAACGCTAGACTAGCACGGTGTAGGATGTTTTTAGAAGAACGTGTCTGAATGTGGAACTTAATCTTGAGGAATGCAGGAATGATGTTGTGGTCACGACAGCGACTAAGAAAGGTTAAATTGCACAAAAGTTTGACGAGTTTGTGGCGAAGTTTGGAAAATACGGAGGTTTTAGAAGAAATATTCTCCCCGTAGAGATTATTAATGTAATAGCGAAGGCTTCCACGGCCGGAATCTATACTAACATTAGAATGTCTTCCGGGTTTGGACCGTGTCATAGTTGCTTCTTAAGTCACTTCTACGGAGTTTAGAATCTGGCTTGGTTCACAAGTTGATTACCTAACTCGGTAGTGGTTCTTTGTTAGATTTTCGTTTGCTTTTTCAGGTTATCGTTTTCTTTCTTACCTTTTCATAGTTTAGGTTATGGCTTGTTTTACAAGTGGATAACCTAACTTTTGAGGAGTTCTTAGTTAGATTTCGATTGCTTGTTTGAGTTTTGCGATTTATCTCACGCCCTGATGAAGCCCCTTACGAAAGTGGGCGAAACGTTGGCAGCTTCGGTTGCAACTATGACACGGTCCAAACCCGGAAGACATTCTTATGTTAGTATAGATTCCGGCCGTGGAAGCCTTCGCTATTACATGGAGGTAATGGGTTAAATAAAACATACATATTCAATTCTTTTGTGTTTACTTGCAATTTTATAATTCAATCCACAACCTACAAATCTTTTATTTAAATTCACAAAATTTACCCCCTAGACATCAAAAGCAGCCCACATAAATATAAATAGAATTGAGATGTATACGCAGCACACTATTGCACGTTGTTGTTTGTATTACAAAAAATAGTAAGAAAACAAATGATGTTAATGCAACCTGGGTTCCTTTAGACTAGAACTAAAGCATAAATAATAATAAATAAAAAAGACTGTGCATATGACTTTTTAAATGTACCAATTGGCTGCTGCAGTAATCACATATATTGCATTTAAATAGTTTATCAGCGGTGTTACTTACGCTTATGACTTTTTAACTTTGACTTGGTGATACAGCAGTAATATTGCATTTTATTGATTTTTCACCGGTGTGCTTACACATGTGCCTTTTTAACACTGACTTAGCGGTACAAGAGTAATCGCACATATAGCATTTAAACGGTTTTTCACCAGTATGCACACACATATGCCTTTTTAAACCTGACTTCGTGGTATAGCAGTAATCACACATATTGCATTTAAATGGCTTTTTGCCACTGTGCATACACATATGCCTTTTTAAACCTGAGTTGGTCATGAAGCAGTAATCACATATTTTGCATTTAAATGGTTTTTCACCAGTGTGCTTACGTATATGCTTATTTAAATCAGACTTAATGGCACAGCAGTAATCACATATACTGCATTTAAATGGCTTTTCAACAGTGTGTCTACGTATATGCATTTTTAATTCTGATTTGGTGATACAACAGTAATCACATATATTACATTTAAACGGTTTTTCACCTGTGTGCTTAAGCATATGCCTTTTTAAATGTAGCAATCTGCTGCTACAGTAATCACATGCGTTGCATTTAAATCGTTTTTCACCAGTGTGCACACACATATGCCTTTTTAAACTTGACTTGATGATACAGCAATAATCACATATACTGCATTTAAATGGTTTCTCACCTGTGTGCTTACGCATATGCCTTTTTAAGTATGGCTCAAACGTACTGCAGTAATTACATACATTGCATTTAAATGGTTTTTCACTAGTGTGCACACACATATGTCTATCTAAACCAGACTTGGTGGTACAGCAGTAATCACATATACTGCATTTAAATGGTTTCTCACCGGTGTGCGTCCGCATATGTATTTTTAAATTCGATTTGACTGTAACGCAGTAACCACATATATTACATTTAAATGGTTTTTCACTAGTGTGTACACACATATGACTTTTTAAGCCAGACTTAGTGGTACAACAATAATCACATATACTACACTTATATGGTTTCTCACCAGTGTGCATACGCATATGCATTTTTAAATTCGACTTGAACTTAGTGCAGTAACCACATATATCACATTTAAATGGTTTTTCACTAGTGTGCACACACATATGACTTTTTAAAGCAGACTTGGTCATACAACAATAACTACATATACTACATTTAAATCGTTTTCCTTTTACTTTTATATTTTTATGAAGTAAGTGTCGAGTCCAAATCATTTTTTTCTCAGTATTGAAGTTGCAGTTGTAAGAATAATTCGGTTCTGTTTTTGAAGGTTCCTCAATGCATACAGGCAGATTACTAATTTCCATGTATCTATCATCGGTGCTTTCCAAGTTTGAAATTTCGACTTTAATGTTATCAACACGCAACTCTTCTTTAATTGCACCTTGTTGTCGTAAGTTTCTTATAGTGGTTTCAGTTTGTATACACAGTTGCTTAAATTCATATATTTCTTCAATTGCAATCATACATCTGTTACAAACGATTGGGTTCGGTGTGATGTTTAGATCCTGTAAAAACATTTATGTTAGTCAATAGAATATAATCAATTATACTTACAATTTCTGGTAGAAAGTTCAACAATTTGAATTGTAGCATTAACTTATTGTCGTTATTCAGATAGTAATACTGCTCAGTTTCTACTATTTTTAGTAAACACATTCGACAAGTTTTTGTTGAATTTTCTTCCATATTTTCGTACATCTGGCTCAGTGTTGCCCAAAAACAGTTGCAACGTTGCAAACATAGAGGATGCGATCGAGGTTGCAGATTCAATGTTGCCAGATCTTGAAAAATTATTGCGATAGATTCGACTGAATTCGGCCTAACAAGAACGGTAGATCCAGTGTTGTAAATTATCTATATAAATTTATATAGATAAATTAATCTAGATTCATATTTTTATCTATTTATATGTATCTAGATACAATCAAAAAATATATAAATTATATGTATCTGTATATATATAATTTTTTATTTTAATTATTTAAATAAAATTTGTAAAAATCCAGTGTCCCGTAAAATTCAAGTTACAATATGTATGTTTTTCTTCAGTAATTTCCCACATTCCATAATAGTTCTTCAAATCAACTCCATCTATCGTTATTACTACCTAGGTTATTTCATCTATTATCTGTTATCTATATAAAGTTTGAATAGTTTATCTATTATCTAATACTAGATGATTTTTGAAAAAAAAAATTTATCTGTATCTATATAATTTAAAAATTATCTATTTACAACACTGGGTAGATCTGACCTAAAATACGTAGTGTTTAAACAATAGTTGTCTTTATCATTATTCACTCCTTGGGAATCATATTTTCCCAACTTTGTTAAGCAGCGACATCAGAAAACAATAATTTTCTTTTATCATAACTTTTTATAATCCAACCTAATTTGACAAAAGAGTTTTCTTGAGTTATCCAGTACACCACACCAGTACACTTCTGTAATTAATTTTCTAAACTAAAATCCTAGTTGACAGTTTTGCTCTGAGGTTAAAATCTTCTTAAGTACGATACACATTTAATTAAATAAACAAAATATAAGTAATATTTTGGACTCTACCAAAAAACTTTCTTTTAAACACTGTTTAAACATTCTAAACCTATAAATCTGTCGTAAACAGCTGAGAAAAAATATTTGAGCATTGTCATTACGTTTAAAATCTTTGTCGTAAAATTTTTAGACGTCTACCAACAGTAAAATTGATTATCGCTTATAATATACATATATTTCACAATCATGTTTTGTATTCCAACTTATAAACTAAATAAAATAGTGCAGCATAGATATGACCGATATGATGTTAATAGTTTCTGTTAGAAAGAAAACAATTACTTATTAGAATGTCATACCTAATTCTTAAAAAACAACCTTAAATTTATTAATTGTATCCCCCTTAATTATGATGCTTTTAATTATTTTTTCAGTGCTTACCTTACCAGCACAAAGATGTCCCAAGGACGTCCGTGGAACACGATGTTGCGGATCACTGAATGTCTCAAAGTCATCCCATTTTGGTCTTGTGTACGTCCTAGGGACAATCAAGGGACGTTCTTTTGTCACAACTGTGTGCATCCCTACGATGTCCTTATAGGACATCTTTGCGCATCCGCAACGGTTCGTCCCTTTAAGATGATTGTAGGATATGTAAGAGGTAGTCATTCCTCCCCGTTTCTACATATAGTTGGGACGGCGGATCTTTGCACCTGTATGTAAACGTGAACGACATACGTTATTGTAGTAGCATTCAATAGTTTTACATTATAACAAGGATAGAGCTTATCAGGTGCTTTCATTCCGTAAGATTCAATTAATAAAATACGTTATTAGTGAAAGTTGAAGATGAAAAAGGATAAAATACTCGTTTATCGATTACTAAACATACATTTGTACTACGCTGATCTAATTAGAGTGGTATAAGCACGTGCAAAGTTTACAACGTACATGACATAGTAAATGACATTTGTGTATCATTTGTATGTTTGTGTTATTTTGTATCTTTACTTGTAAAAATTGATTCTCGCTGTTTTCTATTACTTCAAGAAATCTGTTCTTATCAGAACAACTGCATTCAATACTGGTTATTGTTACATCTCGTAAGTACAATATTTTTAAATAACTTTTAGTTAATTTAGATTATGATTTTAGGTTATGCCTGGCAATCGATTGAGTAGTCAATCCCGAGAGATGGTTATTCATTTTTTGGCGTATTTTCAAAAAGGAAAAAAAATAAAGGGCCTTTAAAATTTGTTAATAGTGTTCAAGACGTAAACTATAATAATTTTTCTACGTTGTATTATTTACGCTTATTTGTTTTTAGAGGGTTGCAAGTAACTGTTAGTTCATTAAACCGCAATTTAAAAAGCAACGAAATCGTCAATGTCAGTAACACTTCGTTATTATTGAGATAAAAGATAAATTTCATTGATAAAGAACTAAATGTTTAGAAAAAAATTTTATTTATCCTGTTGCTTTTTCTATATAACCTCAAATTATTTTGACATAAAAAATGACAAATATACTTATGTAGGTAAGTGCTAATTTGACTTCAGTTTTAAATCTTGATTCACACGAATGTTGTGGCGGCCATAATTGCAAAGATCCACCGTCCCAACTATATTAAATTGGAAAAATATTTATATACAGTATATAGTAATTACGAGAGCTCGAGCACAGATTGTACTCTGTGGCTCGAGTGTAACTCAGTTAAGTAAAAAACAAGAATTGAGAAAAGAAATAGCAAACTAATATGTCGATCGAACTTTCAATGCAACGTGTTGGGCGAGATACGTTTTCTGTTGTTTGATTCATACGCTTTTATGCAATGAGTTACTCGAGCTCTCGTAATTACTACTATATGTGTATATTATATTTTTATCAAGAAAAGTACCACTTCAAGTTAAAGTACATCTATTTTGACGTTTTGCCTATTGTTTTTTAATAACTTTATCAAATATAATACAAATTATCCTAATTATCTTCAATTAAAATAAATTTCGAGATTATTTTATTTTTTTATCTTCTCGACCCCAGCGTTCTTTGACCCTCCTTAGCCAGTTTTTAATAACTTCTTCAAAATTTTTTTAAAGTGGCGCTTGAAACAATGCAACTACATAAGAGATGGTAATCGTCATGTAGAGTCGATAAAAAAGTTAATAGAATAAAATAATTTTGGTATTTATGTAGTCAGAATTTACATTTTTCTAAATTAAAGAATTGATAAGTTGATACTTCTGATTATTTTGTAGAATTATTGATTGATATTTTTCACAATTCTATTATTGATTAAATCATAAAAGATGATCGATTATAACAAGTCCAAAAATTGTTTAAATAGTTTTTTTAATTTTTTTGTGAACACATCAGTTTTGCAAATTCATTAAGAATTATTTTTATACGTTTCGCATTTACGTTTCATCAGAGGAATGCGGTGAAAACAAAATTAATTGCTTCGTTTATTTCTAGACATGTTTTTAACTGCTTAACTAATTTTATTGTGGAAATGATGAAGCGGAGTTAGGAAGCTTTACTTATTGGCATCACACCGGAGATAAAATAATAAAACACGTTGTTTATTAGAACAACAGGAAAAGGAGGAAAAGAGTGAAAGAATAACATACATTGTCAAAACAAAGCATTATACTGTGGTCAAAACCTTAAAAATACAAAAGTCACTAAGAACTAAAGAATGGTTCACACTAACTGTTCTTATTTCAACAGGAAACAGTAATACAATAACAGAAATCCGCGCACTAAATATAACTATGAACTAAGACGCTGTTACCAAGAAAGCGATAACGTTAGTTTCTTAGTTAAATTAGCAATTTTGTGTTTTATTGGTCATGTTGATTGATACTGTAAAGTCGACTCGGGTGTTAGCGAAACATTCCTGCCGTTTGACACAATGTAGTGGACAGGTACTGGGTAAATTATTGTAAATCGCGACGATAAAAGTCGTGAGATAGCGTCACGCTTTTAAATCTTTAATACAAAGAAAACATTTTTTTAATAATTTTTTTGTAACGTTTATGTGCGAAAACCAATTATCGGTTTGGTTGAAGTGAATCACACACATCAACATCTTCAAAATATTTGTTATATTAAAAGAAAGATTAACTAGAGTAACCGAAATTGATGGTTTGATAATATTTATTTAACTGTTCTATATTTATATATCATTGATTAATTTATATTTATGTATAATAAATGTATAATCCTGTTCTAATTTTATTTGATAAGTAATTATAAATAAACATTCGCAATAGGTAATATAAAAATTCTTCTTCTCAATTTTTTTAAATTCGATTAAAAATATACATTGACAAACGCCCAAATTTGTTTTCCCGCATAGGACATCCCATCGTACGTTCTTCATTGACATCCTGAGGAGGTCCTATTAAAGACATCTTAAAAACGTCCGTTTTAAATCCTGGGATGTAAAGACATCATTTTGACATAAATCATATAGCTATGTGCGACAAAATTGCAATGTCGTATATAGGTTTTCAACTTTACAAGTTTTCTATAATTTTGTACTGTAAGTTAAAAAAAATGTAAAAAAAAGTACATATTTGAAATAATGAAATTTAACATTAGAAAACGTACGAAAGTGATACTTTAACTAAGCAATTTACAAGCAATCCGCCGTAGTGTAGTGTACCAAATGGTTTCCCATTACGCCACAGATAACGCCGAGGAACGACAGGTCCGTGGTACAAATCTCCGTGGCTGTCATTTCTAAAAATTTGTACCAACCACCGCCGCTCCACTTTAATTAAAAGTAATAGCCATTAATAATGTTCAAGGGTATTCGAAGAAATACAACAGACATTCAAGAACCAAAATTT
Source organism: Aquatica leii (assembly GCA_035610365.1). Lineage (NCBI taxonomy): Eukaryota > Metazoa > Arthropoda > Insecta > Coleoptera > Lampyridae > Aquatica > Aquatica leii. The sequence goes on from CM069438.1 coordinate 18,063,553, forward strand.
ATTTATTTCAAAATCATCATTTTATTTTACTTTCCAAAATTGTTTCTAAGGCTCGATGCACACGGGCGAGTAGATTCGCGACGAGTACGAAGCGTTCTCGCCGCGAGCACGTCGTCCCACTATGTACACGAGCGAGCTTTTCTCGGAGAGATCGCAACTACGAATCATCAGTATGCTGTCTACTTCAAAAATGGATGTATCAAGACGTGTTGCAGTGGCGTACTTAACTTACCATAACTTGTACACGAACTCCAAAAGAAAATATTGGGTTCATCCTCTCCTGAGTGCTAGACTTCTAAAAGGAGCTTTTGTTACGTTGTTTAGTGATTTACAAGAACACCCATTAAAATTCTTTAATTACTTTAGAATGATCGAGTATTCGCTCGTTCAACGAACTAGCTAATAAATTGGAAGATTCCATAAAAAGTGAAAATACAGCTATGCGACTTGCAGTCAACCCAGTAGAGATGTTGGCTGTAACATTAAGGTAACAATAAATAAAGTAAAAAGAACATATTCGAATAATAATGATAATACTAAATTCAAGTAAATAATGGTATGTAAAATATTTTATTCCACCATATTCCTGTCGTAAGAGGTGTATGAAGAATGTTGAGAGTTGCTGTTTGGTGACAGCACCCACGGATATGATTGATCCGTATGACTTTCTTGACTTATTGTGGGCATGTTGGTGTAAGAATATTGTTGCTGTAAAGCATTGTGCATGGTTTGCTGTTGCTGATTTAAACTTATGCATAGTGGTTGGTTGAGATTAGCAAGAGTATGTGTGGGTGCATGTCTTTTCTGCGGAGGCACTAACACGTCTTGTTGGTGGATAGGCATCAAGGTAGTGGAAGGAACATTTTGAGCACTATAAACTAATGCCCACAACTCTTTCAGTTTGTTCATAACACTGCATCTAAATTCTAGTTTGGTGTCAATAGGTAGGGTTTTTACGATTGGCAGTAACGACTCGAAAAAGCTTTTGTCATCATCTGTCGGTTGCACTGGTGCCTTTGCAGGAGTAGAATTTATAAATTTTAATAAATTTTCTTCTACTATTACACGTCGTTTTCCTCGAAAATTCACTAGCAGTGTGCTTTCTCTTGGGTGGAACGTTTTTTGCAGCTGTGACCTCAGGCGTAATTGAAAGGTGGTGGACTCTGACCACTCGATGGCCCTGCAAGCGGCTCCGCTGATGCTGCAACGTTTATTTCTTCCACTGGATCATCCGCATATTCGTCAGTTTGTGTCTCCGTATCTTCATCAATACTTATTGTTGCAGATAAAATACCACAATGCAACAAACATTCCATTTGTTTTGCATAGATATATTTTCTGTTACTGGCCCCTTGTCCAGATACGGTTTTCTTTTTCATACTTTTCATAAAAGTGTCCCGCACCCCCTTCCATTTTTTCATAAGTTTAGTACCTGTAAAAGAAACACTTGTTGGGATGTATTTTATGATTAGAACAATTTTTTTTTAGGTACTTGTGAAGTGGGTGCAGTATGATTGATTTACATTATCAGTACAGACTGGGACCTTCAATTGTAACGAAAATAATTAGAAGAGTTTGTCTGCTATTTGGAGTGCATACCACAATTCACTGCCGAAGGGTGGCTGAAAAAAGCTGAAATGTTTTTTGAGCGTGCAAACTTCCCCAATTGTTTGGGCGCGTTAGATGGAAAGCATGTATGGATCGTCCAACCAGATTTTAGCGGTTCGCAATACTTCAACTACAAAAAATTTCATTCAGTTGTTCTCTTTGTAGTTGCAGATGCCAACTATATGTTTAACTATATTGAAGTGGGTTCATTTGGAAGAGAATCCGATAGTATAATTTTGGAAAACTCTAAGTTATACAGCATGTTAGAAAAGGGCCAAGCAAACTTATACCAAGACCACAACTTCTTCCGGGAACAACTGCAACTATGATGCCTTATACATTTGTTGGAGATGAAGCGTTTTCCCTATCTGATTTTGTAATGAGACCTTATACGGGAAAATTTCTACATTACAACAAACGAATATTTAACTACCGTTTATGTAGAGCTCGTAGGTACGTGGAATTATGTTCCTTCGGTATCCTCACAAATAAGTGGAGGATATTTCACAGAGCTATCGATGTAAAACTTGACGTAGTGATAAGTATAATAAAATGTTGTTGCGTTCTGCACAATTATGTAAGAGCAAGAGATGGTTACAAGTATATGAGGACACGCTCGTTATTAACGGCTTGTGTGACATTGATAACAGCAACATCAGACAGGGAGGACGAACACTTACTCAGAGAAGAAATGTATTGGCAGAATATTTCGTAAGCAACGCTGGTGCTGTTCGATGGCAAGATAATTGATGTATTTAAAGTAAATTTACCATTATGAACCAGGGTCAATAATTTTTGTGAAGACACATTTTCTGAGCAGTATGTGGATGGTCGGACAATAGGATAAAATATCTTTTGTCTGTCAACAGTGTTATGTCCAGCAATAAAATGAGTTTACTTACCTAAATCATTTTGTTCTTTCTCCGATTCGTCTTCAAACAGTTTAGTGCGAACCACCACTGATTAATTTGTAGGTGCGAGCGCAAGCGACTGGCGAGGCGTGTGAACTCCCCAATGTCTCCACAGGTACTGCTTAACCGCCGGCGAAATCGTGGCGAAGTAGCAGTCCCTGAGTAGCGTCAGCGGCTAGTAACGTGCACGCGGCGAGTGCTCTCCTACGTGTGAATCCCACCATTTGTTTCTTAGGTCCGCTACCCCGCGCGAAAAAAGTTCGCAGTGAACTTTGCGATAAAAATCGTGTGTGCATCGAGGCTAAATTGTATTTAGGAAATGATTTTTATTCAACACCAACGTGACATTCTCCCAGCAAATCGTTAAAACATGTATTAAACGAATTCAATTAGTATTGTTGTACGCGGACGTTTCACGTTTTTTTAGTGATTATAAAACATTTTTGTGCCAAAATTTAAAACGTTCCCTGTTTTTGAAGATTTGTATTTTTGCCCATATGTCAATAAAATAACGTTCGATGGGATACAACCCCCCCCCCCCGCTCCAAAAAGCGTTACGTTACGCTCCTTTTCTGCGATGTGTCCAATTTGAATTTTCGATATTATGTCCATTGTTAGAATTTCTGCAAAAGAGGCTGTCGTCGTTTTAGAGAAAGTTACCAGTTCTTTGATGCCCGATTTCCGAGCTATGCAGTGTCAATTTTTGCTTTTCGGCGTTGTGTCCGCATTTAGCAATATGTCCAACTACTGATTTCGGCATTGTGTCCAGCTACTAATTTCGCCGTAATGTCCAGTTTCAGCAATATGTCTAACAATTAGTTTCGATGTTGTGTCCAGGTTTCGGCGTTGCGCCTAGGCCGCATTGACTTCAAAGAACCTTCCCTTCCAAGCATTATCGAAATCGATATACGAGTCAGGAGGGACGAGATGGATCAAATTCTTGCTAAAAATTTCCCCTCTTGTAAGACAATTTTTTGTTAAGAAAAAGAAAGGTGTTGGGTATAAGCAAAGTGTATAAGCTGCACACCATTGCACATACCTGTTCGTATTGCAAAAATAGTTGTAAAACATATGACGTCGTTATAATGCAACGTGTTCCTTTAAAATAAAACTAAAACATTAATAAGAATTTTTTATTGCGCCATACAACGATATAGTATTATGAAAATGCGTTTTCAAATGTCAGTTGACTACTACAGTAATAACATATTGCATTTAAATCGTTATTTACCTGTGTGCTTACGCATATGCCTTTTTAATTGTCCAAACTGGCTGCTACAGTAATCACATATATTGCATCTAAATGGTTTTTCACTAGTGTGCTTACGCATATGCATTTTTAAATTTGACTTGTTGGTACAACAGTAATCGCATAAATTGCATTTAATTGGTTTTTCATCAGTGTGCTTGTACATATGCGTTTTTAAATTTGACATACTACTACTGCAATAATCACATATATTACATTTAAATGGCTTTTCACCAGAGTGCTTACGCATATGCATTTTTAAATCCAACTTGATGGTACAGCAGTAATCACATATATTGCATTTAAATGGTTTTTCACCAGTGTGCTTGAACATATGCGTTTTTAAACTTGCCATAGCACTACTGCAGTAATCACATATATTGCATTTAAATGGCTTTTCACCAGTGTGCTTACGGATATGCTTTTTTAAATCCGATTTGATGGTACAGCAGTAATCACATATATTGCATTTAAATGGTCTTTCTCCAGTGTGCGTATACATATGCCTTTTTAAACCAAACTTGGTGGTAGCATAGTAATCACATGTACTGCATTTAAATGATTTTTCACCAGTGTGTTTATACATATGCGTTTTTAAGTTTGACATAGTACTAGAGCAGTAATCACATACATTGCATTTAAATGGTTTTTCACCAGTATGTTTACGCATATGCTTTTTTAAATGCGAATTGCTGATAGTGTAGTAATCACATATATTGCATTTAAATGGTTTTTCACCAGTGTGCTTGCGTATATGCATTTTTAAATCTGATTTAGTGATACTACCGTAATCACATATATTGCATTTAAATAGTTTTTCATCAGTGTGCTTATATATATGTATTTTTAAATTTGACATAGTACTACTGCAGTAATCACAAATATCACATTTAAATGGTTTTTCACCAGTGTGCTTACGTATATGCACTTTTAAATTGGATTTGATTGTACTGCAGTAATCACATATATTACATTTAAATGGTTTTTCACCAGTACGTTGCACTTTTACATTTTTATGAACCAGCAGGTGTCGAATTAAAATAGTCTTTTTGTCAGTATTAAAATTGCAGTTATAGCAATAATACAATTTTGTTTGTGAAGGTTTCTCAACGTATACAGGCACATCCTTATTGATTTCCATGTTGTTATCGTTAATGTTTTGTAAGTTTGAAAGTTCCATGCTAATGTTAGTGACACACAACTCTTCTTTAATTGCACCTGGTCGTCGTAAGTTTCTTATAGTCATTTCCGTTTGTATACACAGTTGCCTAAATTCATATATTTCTTCAATCACAATCATACATCTATTACAAACAATTGGGTTTGGTGTGATGTACAGATCCTGTGAGAAAGTTTACATTACTCCATAGAATATAATCTGTTGTACTTACAATTTCTGGTAAAAAGTTCAACAATTTGAATTGTAGCATTGACTTATTATCGTTATTCAGGAAGTAATACTGCTCGGTTTCTACTATTTTTAGTAAACAAATTCGACAAGTTTTTGTCGATTTTTCTTCCATATTTTCATTCATTTTGCTACTTTGCTACGTCCATAAAATTAACCTCGAATTTCAGACGATTTCCGTATGCGATTGTTGAAACTAACCACGTTAGTTTTAATGCAACTATAAAGAAATTATAAAAAATTCCCATGCTGTATCCGACATTAGTACTTATACTTTTATTAATATAGTTTAAAGTGTGTTACCCTATAATTTAAAAAACGTCCCTTAAATAATTAAAAAGTTACGATTTTTTTATTATTTAACACCGCGGATGGGCCAAAAATTTGGATGCTGTATCCCACAATCCGACTAAACTCTGGCATTAATATCACCAATTACTCTGGGGATGTTTTTCAAATTATTGGAAATAACACTTTATATTATCCTAATAAAGGTGGTATTAGAGCCAGAGTTTTGTCGGATACAGGATCGCGAATTTTTATAATTTCATAATTAAGTTCAGTTGCATTAAAACTAACGTGGTTAGTATCAACAATCGCATACGGAAACTTTCACGTAAACAAATTTTAAAACTGCATAGAAGGATGTCTCTCCCTTGGTTTATCTCTACAAAAAACTAAGATTTTACAAAAACAATTTGATTTTTATATATAGCTTTATTCACCGACACGGAATATTATTGTGACCAAAATAAGTGACAAACAGTTTTAGTTTTGGTTTTTGGGATATGTTTTGTTTAGTGATGTGCGCAATTCGAATGAATTCATTCGAAATAGTCGATTGTTGCCGAACGTCGATTGTTTCGAAATGATGCTACGATTCTCTCGATGAAAAAATAGTAACAATGAAAAAAAGTAAAGTAATTGTAAAAGTTCTCGGTCTTGACGATCGAATGAAAATAGTAGCGGCTGAAAAAAAGTAAAGTAATTGTAGAAGTTCTCGGTCTTGACGATCGAATAAAAATAGTAGCGTTTGAAAATAAGTAAAGTAATTGTAGAAATTCTCGGCCTTGACAATCGAACTACCACAAACAGTTGAAAGAAGGTACATCCGAATAAATCATTCGAATGATTCTTTCGATTGTTGTACAGTTACTATTACTATTCATTCGATTGTTAATATAGCTCGATTGTGCCCATCACTAGTTTTGTTTATTATCGTTAATTTTTTTAATTAGTATATTGTACAGGGTGTTGTAAAAGCCTTAAATGTATTAAAGTTGGGTTTTTTTTAATGAAACACTTTGTATTGTTAATGTGGTATTTATTATGTCCGCGAAATTTACAGTGATGAAGTCCCAGCAAACATAAACTGACGATAAATTAACTAATTGAAATTAACGGCCGATTGTCGAAAACATTACGGAAATCAAAGAGAAATGATGGCGTTGATGGCAGTACATCAAATTGCCAGAAAATACCCCTTACTATAGAATTGGTAATAAAAGAATTGAAAAAGTAATTCAACGTTTGGAGTTTAGCTTTTAGGGAGTGTTTTAGGGGTATACTATGAGTTTAAATTAAACCCGCCACCTATATTATTATTGGGTCTAAACTTTATTTAACCCCTATGATTTAACCTAATTTCCACCTGACGTTTAATTCGTCTTGTAGTTGGCCATTGTAATCATAGATAAATAAAAATAGAAGTATTGACAAGTAATATATAAGTTTAACTTTATTCATTGCCATTTGGCTTACAAATTTGGTCGTGTTGTCTATACATATATATTACATTTTCTTATCCCTTCTCCCCCCTTAACTTTTTCCTCCTGCTCCATACTTCCTCCATCCATTCCGCTCCTTTTCCGTTTTCATCTAAGATATCCACTGTTTTCATCACCTCTTCTCTTAGTTCCCTGCATCTCTTTCTCATGTGGTTCAGATCTTCCATTTCTTCTCCACATAGCCTGCACAACTTTTCTGGTTCTTCCTTCCAATATTTGTTCCCTAACTCCTCGTTGCCACATCTGAACCTTGCCACCATTTTTTCCTTTTGTTGCTTTTAATCTCACTGTCTTTTAAATATTCCGGCACCCCTTCACCCTTGATATCTTTATAATTCCTATTATATCTGCTCTCTTTTATCTTTGTCCATCTTTCTTGTTTTTCGATGTCTCTATCTCTCCTTATTATTTCTTCTCTTGTCCCTACCCCCTCTTCTCTTAATCTCTCCACTTCTTCACTCGCGTACCCATTTCTTTTGTAATACTCTTCTCTGCCTTCCTGTCCGTACTTCACTTTCCCTCCCTTTATCTCTTTCCAACATTCTTGCAGTATTTTGCAATCTGTTCTTTCCCTCATTTCTTCCTCGTATTTTATTGCTCTTTTTCCTGTCTCTGTCCTTATTTTTTCTATCTGTACCTCCTCTCTCACAATATACCCCGGTGTATCCCTGTCCAATCCTAACACCCATCTCCAGTATTTTTCCTGTAGCCCCTCTACCTCCCTCCACTCCTTCCAGCCCCATATTTCCGCTCCATACATTACCACCCCCTTTATTAATTTTTCGAACAGCAATTTTCTTTTTTTATATCCATCTTGAAAATTCTTTCCCCCACACCCCATACTTGTCCTATTAGCCTGTTTCCTTTCTTCACCCTTTCCTTCATGTGTTCTCCCTCTTTATTATCCTGTTTCATCGTGTAGCCCAGGTATGTAAATTCCTTCACTTGTTGCACTTTCTCATCCCTCCATCTCCACTCCTCTCTTTTTCTTTTCCCCCCTCCTTTTCTAAATATCATTATCTTTGTTTTCTCCGTGTTTACTTCCAATTCTTTTTTTTTCATATATTTTTCTAGCGTTTTCATAATCTCTTTCATTTCCTTTTCCTCCTTAGCCACCAGCACTATGTCATCCGCATACGCCAACGACTATACCTTAGCTTTCCCTACCACTATCCCTCCTGTCTGTTGTCCTCTCATTGTCTCTTCCAGATCCCCCGTATATACCGAGAACAGGCTTGGGCTCAGTGGACATCCCTGCCTCAACCCTCTCTTTGTTATGAATTTCTCACTCTCTTCCCCATTCACTTTAACCCTGCTTCTCGTTTCTTCGTATATTTCCTCTATTCTTTGTATTAATCTTTCATTGATTTTTTTTCTTTTCATATATTCCCACAGCTTTTCCCTATTCACTTTGTCAAAAGCAGCTTTTAGGTCTACGAATAGTGCTACCATTTTCCCTCTTTTTTTCTCTAGTTCTTTATTAGCTAAGTGTTTCAGTATATATATGTTGTCTATCGCCCTTCTTCCTTTTCTGAATCCCGCTTGTCCGTCTGGTACCAAACTTCTTTCCTCTATTTCCTTCTGTAATCTTTCTTGCAGTATTGTCGCGTACAATTTGTATGCCGAGCTCAGTAATGTTACCCCTCTATAATTCTCGACTTTCTTTTGTTCGCCTTTTTTATGTATTGGGCATATTATTCCCTCTCTCCATCTCTCTGGGAATCCTTCCCCTTTCCATATTTTGTTTATTATTTCCGTCATCCTTTTTGCTACATTTTCTCCCCCGTATATCCACTCTTCTCCTTGTATCCGATGTTCTCCTGTCGCCTTTCCTTTTTTTATATTCTTTATCGCCTCTATTACTTCTTCCTCCATTATTCTATCCCTATCTCCTGCTTCTTGTCTTACTTCCGTGTCTTTCCTTTTTCTTTTTCCTGCTTTTGTTCTTCCCCCAACAGGTTCCGAAAATATATCTCCCATTCTTTAATTTTTATTCCCTTTGTCGTCGTGTTTTTTTCCTCTGCTTCTTTAGGTACTTCCATACATCTTCTTCCGTTTTTATTCCTTTAATCTGCTCCTCTTGTTTCTTTTGTTTTCCTCCTTCTTTCTATCGCATGTTTTTTGTATATTTTTACTGCTTCTTTGTATTCTTCTTTTTCTTTCTTCCCTTTTTCCACTGTCTTAATGCTCTTCTTGCCTTTTTCTTTGCTTCCTTGCATTTCTTATCCCACCATTTCTTCCATCCAGTTTTCTCCCCCTTCCATTTTCTAAATCTGACTCTCTCTGTTGCTTTCTCCATCATCTCTCTCATTTCCTCTACGCTTTCTTGTACTTCCTTCCCTATCCATACCGTTTTCCCTATTCTCTCTTTATATCTTTTTATACTCTCTTCTGTCCACTTTTTTTTAGTTATGTACTTCTCCTCTTCCTCTCTTTCTTCTCGTTCCCTTCCTTCCATTGTCAATTCCAGTGGTTGATGGTCTGACTCTACTCTTTCTCCCACCTTAAATGTCTTTACCTTTTCTGCGGCCTCTTCATTTGTCATTACAAAATCTATTATTGATTCTCCCCTTCCTCCTATGTACGTAAATTCCCCCTTTCCATCATCTTCTCTGTTCCCGTTCATTATTTCCCACCCTTTTTCGTTGCACAATTCCAGCAGTTCCTCTCCCTCTTTATTTATCACCTTGTCCTTTGTTTGTCTCTTTCCCGTCCCTTTTCTTTCTTGTATTCCCCCCTCTTCCCCTATTCTTGCGTTGAAGTCCCCTCCTACTATTATCAATCCCTCTTCCCTCTCATCTATCATCTCTTCTAAGTTTTTCCTTGTCTCTTTCATTCTACTGCTATAAACCGTCAACACTTTTATTTTTGTTTTTCCCCACTGCATGTTCTTTTCTACCACTCCTCTTCTCTGTTGCACTTTCTCCTTCTTTTCCTGGTTCAACCATTTTTTTTCTTATTCCCGTTATTATACCCCCCTTTGCTCTCCCTTTTTTCTTTTCTCTTTCTGCATGTTGCACCACCCACTCAAATTCCTCTGGCAACTCTTTTTCCCACCACTCCCATTCTTTTTCCATCCATGTTTCCTGTAATCCCACTACATCCTGTTCCTTGATGTACTTCCAGAAATCATGTTCCTTGTTTTTATTCCTGCTACGTTCCAAAACAATACTCTCAGCTCACTCCACCTCCCCCCTGTGCTTCTTCCTTACTTTCTTTTTTTCTCCCTTCTTTTTCTTTTCCATTTCCATCTCTCATTATTCCTGTTCTTTGCCGTTTCGTCAACTTTCCCCCTTTGCCCTTTAGTTTTTGCCTTTTGGTGCCCCACTTTCTCTTCTCTTTCTCTGCACAGTCCCCTATCCTTGTCGTTCCATATGTATCTGTCTCCGTCTATCTCCATTTTTCTGTACCCTACCCATACTCTTTTTCCTTCCGCTCTTCTTTCCATCGCTATGTTCATTATTTCTCTTTGCACTCTTCTTTCCTCCCATGTTAAATCGTGACTTATATATATTCTTGTATTCTTTAATTTCTTCTTCTCCTCCATTACCTTCTGTTTTTCCTCCCATCCTCCGATTTCCGCCACCACCATCTAATTTTTCTTATCTTTGTTTATTACTGTCACTTTTTTCACCTCTACTTTTACATTTAATTTTTCTTCCAGCATCACTGCTAAATCTTTTTGTGGTTTTTCACTTCTCCACCCCTTTATCACAATATTATTCTTTCTTTTCCATCTTTCCTCGTCTTCCGCTTTTTTCTCCAGTTTTTCTATTCTCTCCACCAGTTTCTCTTTTTCTTTCTCCCACTTCTTTTCTCTTTCTCCCATTTCTTTTTTCATTTCTTTGATTTCTTGTCTTATTCCTTGCATATTTTCTTCCATCAGTTCCATCATTTCTCTCATTAATTCTTTTAACTCCTCCATTTCTTTCCTTCCTCCTTCTGTTCTTGAGGTTTTACCTTCGTTCTCCTCCAATATCTTTTTAACGTCTGGTGATCTTATTGTTTTCTTTCCTCTTTCAAATATTTGTTGCCTTTCTCTTTCCTCTTCCTCTCTCTCTCTTTTATTCATCCCTTTTCCCCTTTTGTTATTACTTATTATTTATTTATTTTTTTCAAATTTAGTTATTTATTTAATTTTTTTTTCTTTATTAATATTTTTTTAAATTTATTGGTTACTATGATTCTTCTAATTGTATTTAATTAACGCCCACCACAAATATTCGAAAAAGTATATAAATAAAAGTTTGTATTTCCCTGTTATCACAAGCGCGCGCTTGACCTTTAATCTAGTCCGCGATATCCGCTCGCCTTCGCATACGTTATCTGAGCCACATTCCTCAACACCCACACGTAAATTAATTGCTGTAAATCACCTTAAATTACACCAAACTCCGTACTACTATTAAACTATCAAACAAGTCCTCACTCAATCACCTTCAAAACACGACCCTATTGACAAGTAATAGAAAGAAAAGAAAACGATCACACCACTAATTTTTCAAAATGTCGGCTTTCCGATCCGGCGTTGTAGGATCGTTATATGCGGTACTGTCGCTCATAACTCCACATATCCCCTTCTTAAGATTGCAGGATGGCTGCGTAGATGATTTTTTAGTAATACAAAACACTTTCTTGTAACAACCGTATTAATTTAAGTAGCCTCCCAATCAGCTAGAAAACGGTTTTTTTATGTTTTAAAAACGTTACGTGATTATAAGCGATTTTCGGCTTAGACCGCGTCGCAGTAAAACACCCAGACAATACGGCAAAGGTCAAGTTCTACTTCTTGTTTTGGTTTTCAAGAAGAGACTACGACGAAGCCTAAGTCTGGGTATTTTACTACGACGCGGTCTAATCAAAAAAGTCGCTTATAATCATAAACATAACATCCGCGAAAGCCTAATATTTTACGTTACGTTTTAAAATAGTCTAAATAAAAAATGTTTTTCAAAAAAATATTTTTGTTGTGTTTTAAAAATATTTCATTTAAACATCGATATTGAAATATTTTAAAAATGTTTTCTAAAACATTTTCTAGTAACATAAAAAACGTTTTTACTTTATTAAAATTTATACTTTTGTTTGCTTTCACCTATACACTTTTTTCTTTTATATATGGTAACAAAAACACAACTATATAAAATTTTGTTACATATTATTAATAAATACATAATAAACCTTAGCGTTTTTCTAAAAACTTTTTTGCAAATTTGAATTAAGTATTTAATAACCGCGTTTGCACAAAGTACCAGTATGTGCGTGAAAAGATGGCGATTTTGTATATTATAATTGCATTATATTTTAAGCTTCAAAGAATCAACAATTTCCATGGTATTACTCGCTATGCTGTGTAATGTATCGTTAGTGTATCAGTTTAATCGTTTTCTAATTTGCGTTCTAGTGAAACTCAAATAGATATTATGTCAGCATTTATTATGATGGTACGTTTGTCGTTGCAAGAAATTTTGCTGAAGTGTAATATTATTTGTTACAGCAGTGGTACACTAAAACGTTCATTCTATGTACTTCATGATTTCTATTCTTTGTGATGTTTTAAGGTTATCAAATTGATATGATGTTGGCCAAATGGAAGGTTTGAACGTGCACAATAACCAATTAATCTTGGGAAGTCTTTTTTTTTATATTGATGCAGCATTATTTTGTGTGTACAAAGTTTCAAAATCTTGGACAGATAACGGTTCATCACATTATACAAAAGAAGAAGAGTACAAGAAAACTGGAAAAAGCCAAAATAAACAAAAAAAAATATTGAAAGTGAAAAAAGACGAAGAGGTGGAAAAGCTAAAGATAACAGATCAAAAATCAAGATAATTATTGGAAAAAGAAATCAAGAACACCAAGATCCATCTCCATCAATATGCAGTAAGAGATTGAAATGCTCCACTTGCTTTATTAGTGATGTTAAGGATGATGAAAAGAATATAGGGTGCGATGACTGCCCCAGGTGGTACCACATTAAATGCACCGAATTCTTACTTATGAAGTAGCCTCAACGAAAGGTTATATTTGCTTTATATGTTGGTTTACACGATATCGAAAAGAAGCGTTTGATTGAAATAAAGAATTTTGCAATTTATTTTTAATTTATTTAATTAATTAATGATAAAAATTTATAAATAAAATTTACAATACAAAATTGGCTTAATCCATGCCAATACTTAATGCGAAAAATGGCCAAAACCTCCACGAACAGCTACATAAATGCTTTGTTTGATTACGAACGGTGCCATCGGCCAATGTTGAAATAAGCGACTGATTCACGTCGAAGATCGACTCGTATGTATGAGTTCAACCAAACAAATAATAATTCTTTAGTTTTTCGAGGTTCGGGCTGGTATCGGGAGAACAACAAAAAGGAAGGGATATTTCTTGTGAGAAGTTTTAAAATTTAAATATAAATCCAAAACGTACCGCTCACCAAAAATCACTATAACAGCATGATTTCTTTTTTTATTTGTTCAAAATGTACAAAATTAATCGCCCAACGAGTGAACAACTATAAATACTAAAAACAAAACTAAATTAAGATAAAAGCAAATAAACAATTAACCAACAGGTTTATGCTGCGGCATAGGCACAGGGCAAAGTTTGATTAGAGATCTTTTAATCAAACCTCGGACGGTCTTGAGGGTGGCAACACGAGCGATGCCACTGCAGCAGTGGAACCAACTCGTTCTTTATCACCACTAAACTGACCACTAAAGGGGTAGTGGAAGGTTGTTTCCACTTTGCGCGTTGTTGGAGTGTATGTAGGTACTCGCGTTGCCAACGACGACAAAATTCTTGTTGAGAACGCTGAACACAACGCCAACGTGACAAACGATTTAATGGGAGGGATGTAACATCCTCGTCAGGAGGAGCGGTCAACAGGTCAAGAAGTGCCCAGGAGTGAGAACAGACAAATCATTAGAATCCGAAATCATCGGGTACAATGAGCGTGAATTCAACACGGCTTCGATTTGAATTAGGACTATTAAATTCTTCATAAATGAAGGTGAACACACTAGACACGTTTTGATGGATTTAACTCCGGCCTCCCACAATCGACCAAAATGCGGAGATGAAAGAGGATTAACTAAAGTGCCATTTGATGGCCAATGTGTCAGCAGCCTGTCGACCTAAGTTTTGAAGTATACTAATTGGCGCCATAGTCACTGCAGATGTCACTACAACAACCCCGTCGAGCAACGAAATGACGGAAAGCTGCAAGAAATGCCTCCGTAGTCAAGTCTGAGACCACTTCTAAATGGACGGCTTTGACGACAAAGCAATCAAATATGCAGATGTAGCCTTTGTAGATTTTAGCTCCTCTCACTTAGTGTCAAAAGAAAAGAACCGGCGTAATCAACGCCAACACGAGAAAACGACTTCACTTGCGACACACGGGACGCAAGAAGATCATCCATATAAGGGAGACCGACACATGGCCGTACACGAAAACAATTTGACAGGGTGCTTGATTGCACTGAGAAAATCTAAAATTGTTGTGACAATAGAAACTGCAATGTCTGCAAACCGGGGTGTAAATGCACCCGATGAAAATGCTCAATTATCAACTCTGTAAGTCGATTGGAACGAAGCAGCAAAAGGGGGTGCTTAGCATCCGAGGATAATTAGGAGTGACGAAGACGTCCACCTACACGTAGCAATCCATCCTTGTCCATAAATGGAGATAACTTCCTAATAGACTTAGAACAAAGCTTGCCCTGATAAAGCAATAAAATTGTTTCGGAAAATGCTAAATGCTGCACAACTTTACACATGAATAAAGTGCCTTGTGCAATTCTGCGGATGTCACACGGTCCTTATTACCATAATCTACCAAACGGAATACGTACGCAACAATACCATGTATCTTACGAAGAAGTTCAATAAATTAAGTACCCAATACTTTTCTTGCTGGGCGATCAACACGATAGTTCGCTCCTCCAAACGAGCTTTTTCCTCTGGTTGGAATACAGTGGAAAGATCGCACAAATCATCAAAGGCAGGGTCTTGTAAAAATGGTGGACCCGCCCACCAAAGCGAACATGACAAAATTTGTCCTGGTAGAAGACGAGGGACTGGATCAGCCGGGTTTTGTCCGGAATAGACATGTTGCCAGTATTTTAGAAAAACTCGCTCTTGAACAAAGCTTACGCGATTCGAAATGAACGGGCGCCAACGATGCGGCGACGACTTCATCCAAGTTAAAACTAAATACTCACCCTGATTCGATGATAAAGTGGAAAATGGGGGGTCCACTTGATGTGATTTTGCTCAATGGAAGATCTTGTACTTTAATCGTGAACGAAAATGAGTCACAGTTGAATTGCCATTTTAGGCCAAGAATTTTTACAACCGACTCCGCGTCTTCGTGGAATGTTAACAGCTGTATTTGACAATGTTCGGCGAAAAATCATTGCTAGGCCATTTGCGCAGCTCAAAACAACCCAATTTCAACAATCCAACAAACCGACTCTTCAGTTTACGAGCAGCCTCTACAGTGTCTATCCCGGACGCAACATCGTCCACATACAGATCCGAACGAATGGCTTGCGCAGCTAGCGGAAATTGTGTTTGATTTTCCTCTACCAACTGTAGCAGACAACGAATAGCCAAATAACGCGAGGGTGACATACCAGTCAAACGATAGGTTTGAATCTCTTCTTGTGGAGATGCTCTCCATCGACAATGTGGTTTATATGTTAATATTTGTCGATACATTTGGCGTATATCGCAAGTAACGCCGATACGATGTGATTGAAAACATTGGCACACTTGTGAATTTAAAGAATCTACTAAAAGGTCGAAAACCGGCACATTTTACCCTACACAACAATATATTAATATAATTATAACAACTGAGTTTTCACCAGTGTGCCTAAAGATATGCTTTTTTAAATATTTAACTAGTATTACTCCAGTAACCACATACATTTCACTTAAATGGTTTCTAACCGGTGTGCGTACACGTGCCTTTTTAAATGGTACTTTGTAGTACAGCAGTAATCACATATATTGCATTTAAATGGTTTTTCACCAGTGTGCGTATTCATATGCCTTTTTAAATGTGCTATTTGGTTACTACAATAATCACATATATTGCATTTAAATGGATTTTCACCAGTATGCTGAAGCATATGTCTGTTTAAATTCGACTTGATCGTACTGCAGTAATTACATATATTGCATTTAAATGGTTTCTCACCGGTGTGTGCACACATATGCCTCTTTAAATAGTACTTAGTAGTACAGCAGTAATCACACATATTGCATTTAAATGGGTTTTCACCAGTATGCTGAAGCATATGCCTTCTTAAATCACACTTGGTGATACTGCAGTAATCACATATATTGCATTTAAATGGTTTTTCACCAGTGTGCGTACGCATATGCCGTTTTAAATGGTGATTGGTAGTACAGCAGTAATCACATATATTGCATTTAAATGGATTTTCACCAGCATGCTGAAGCATATGCCTTTTTATATTTGTCTTGACCCTACTGCGATAATCACATATATTGCATTTAAACGGGTTTTCACCAGTATGCCGAAGCATATGCTTTTTTAAATCCCACTTGGTGATACAGCAGTAATCACATATATTGCATTTAAAAGGTTTTTCACCAGTGTGCTTAAGCATATGTGTTTTTAAATTTGACTTGTTCATACTGCAGTAATCACATATATTGCATTTAAATTGGTTTTCACCAGTATGATGAAGCATATGCCTTTTTAAAAGTTCCAATCGGCTGCTGCAGTAATCACATATATTACACTGAAATAGTTTTCCACCAGTGTGTTGCACTTTTACATTTGTATGAACCAGTAGGTGTTGAATAAAAATAGTCTTTTTGTTAGTATTAAAGTTACAGTTGTAGCAATAATACAGCTTTGCTTTTGAAGGTTCCTCAATGCAAACAGGCACATCCTTATTGATTTCTACATAGTTATCGCTGATGATTTCCAAGTTTGAAAGTTCGACTTTAATGTTATCGACACACAACTCTTCTTTAATTGCACCTCGTTGTTGTAAGTTTCTTAAAGTCGTTTCAGTTTGTATACACAGTTGCTTAAATTTATAAATTTCTTCAATTGCTATCATACATTTGGTACAAACAATTGGGTTCGGTGTGACATTTAGATCCTGTAAGAAAAGTTACGTTACTCGATAGAATATAATCTGTTATACTTACAATTTCTGGTAGAAAGTTCAATAATTTGAATTGTAGCATTAACTTATTGTCGTTATTCAGATAGTAATACTGCTCGGTTTCTACAATAATTAGTAAACAAATTCGACAAGTTTTTGTTAATTTTTCTTCTATATTTTTGTACATCTTGCTCAGTGTTGCCCAGAGACAGTTGCACTCGGAGCACCAGTAGAGACAGCTTTGGTCGGTACCATAGGTCGGTACCTTTGAAGTTGAATACGCAAGTTTAAATCAAATATGGCGACAACTTGGCGGTCCTTTGCTAAAATGCTTCTAGATGGCGCCAAAATATTTGCACAAAAAGTTTAATTTAAAAACTTAATTACCGTAAAAAATAATGTATTTAGTTTTACCTGGTTAAGAAATTTTCAAAA
The DNA here is from genome assembly GCA_035610365.1 of Aquatica leii. Taxonomy (NCBI): domain Eukaryota; kingdom Metazoa; phylum Arthropoda; class Insecta; order Coleoptera; family Lampyridae; genus Aquatica; species Aquatica leii. The sequence continues at coordinate 18,081,111 of CM069438.1, forward strand.
GCACATTATGGTGTAGAAGCCATCTCATCTCATTTGATTTACTGTACATTTTTTATCAAGGTGAAGATGGCACACCCGATACATTGATGAGTATAAACAGGGAACTGATTGCAGTAAATACTGGCATCCAATGCATTTATCCAAGCTTCGCAGTTGCATAATTCGAATCAATTACATAATATTAGTTAACTCACAAGAAATATAAATAATCGACATCTAGTAACATGAATTTTATAAATTACCTTGCAACCTCCTTGTGAAATCAAAATAAACTAGCACTGGGAGTTTTGAGAAGTGGTTTTACATTTACTCTACATCATTCCTGTTTTTCCATATTCAAATAATTACTATAAACTACACTAAAATTAAAAGTAATAATAATAATCATAATAAGATACCTATAATAATAGCGAATCACAAAAATAAAATCAGTACACGGCAAGCACAACATTAAAAGAAAAAAAATAAAAGAACTTTGCACTTTGTACTACCTACCCCTATATCTATTCTTTGTACTTACTTTAGATTTTAAAAACATGGTTAGTATTTTGGTTTACTAACACACAGAGTATTTTAGTTAAACAAACAATTAGATGATTGTGAAAATGAATGCTGAAAAAATTAAATTGAAAATGATATAATTTGTTAGGATTATAAATTTAAAAGCAATAATAATGGGTGAGGACAAGTATCTTTTTGAATCAAAAGAAATAAGATGGACAGAAACAAATACAACTATAATAAAAAGCTATGATTGATGTTCTTTAACTTTTCGTAAATTGTCTGTATTTTCTTTATCTTTATTAGAAAGCGTGTACAGTAATTGCGATACGCCAATTATTACAACGTAAAAGGAACGTAAACTTCAGAAGCTTTAAACTTTTGTAATCCCGCGATTTGATAATTGCGCTACTATCGGAGAATGCACAAAGTACCGCCAGCTGCAGTCATGCGCGTAGAAAAACTGCGAGCAAAATTCGTCGAGCTTAGGGATGGTGAACTGTTACTTTTTTCAGTAACAGTAACAAGTTGTTATTATTACTATGGAGTAACAGTTCCGAATAACAGTTATTTTAGTAACAGTTGTTATTGCGTAATCCGTATGATTTGAGTATATGTAGATGTAGGTACAGACATACCTATCCTACCCAATATCCATGTGTTAGTCATTAATTACTATTTAAAAAAATATTCTTGTTTCAATCTTATTTACGCTCTCTTCATAGTATTTTGTTCCTGTTTCGTATGTTGCAATTACTTACACAAGGAATCTGCCCTTCGTTTGTTAGGTGGTTGTTTCACCTGTGGGAACTGTCTTATTAGAAAAAGAATACGTTTAAATCTCATAGACCATAAATCTTCTGGGTTATTACTTGTTATTTAACAGTACGTACTAGGTTAGGTAGGAATAGTAGTATGTAGCATACGTAATGTAAGAACAAAATACTAAAGAAGACCAAGAACGCTTTTTGTAAAGTTGTTATTAAATAACTGTTATTTTACATCGTGGGTAATAAGTTGTTATTGTTCCTTATTAATAACTGTTACAAAATAACAGTTACTGGAAATACTAGCCACCGCTAGTCGAGCTGTCCCTACTGATTGTTATTTATACCGTGCTCGCAGTTGCCCCTATATCTACTGTTATCGATATTATCTTTTCTTTTATATTAGTTGGTTAGTTAGCTGGAACTCGAAACGGCCAGAACAACGTTGCCGTTACTACAAAATTACACATATCAAAAAAGTATCGGTTTTCATTGTAAAATCGTCGTGCCGAAAAAGTACGCTAGCGGCTAGAAAATTAGCTTCGATCAATCTGTTGGTCAGCATATTTACTAGCGGTGGCTAGTATTTCCAGTAACTATTATTTTGTAACAGTTATTAATAAGGAACAATAACAACTTGTTACCCACGTTGTAAAATAACAGTTATTTAATAACAACTTTACAAAAAGCGTTCTTGGTCTTCTTTAGTATTTTGTTCTTACATTACGTATGCTACATACTACTATTCCTACCTAAGCTAGTACGTACTGTTGAACAACAAGCAGAGAACAAGTAATAACCCAGAAGATTTAAGGTCTATGAGATTTAAACGCATTCTTTTTCTAATAAGACAGTTCCCACAGGTGAAACAACCACCTAACAAACGAAGGGCAGGTTCCTTGTGTAAGTAATTGCAACATACGAAACAGGAACAAAATACTATGAAAAGAGTGCAAATAAGATTGAAACAAGAATATTTTTTTAAATACATAGTAATTAATGACACATGAATATTGGGTAGGATAGGTATGTCTGTACCTACATCTACATATTATACTCAAATCATACGGATTACGCAATAACAACTGTTACTAAAATAACTGTTATTCGGAACTGTTACTCCATAGTAATAATAACAACTTATTGTAAACAGTTTTAGTTTTGGCTTTTGGGATATGTTTTGTTTATTATCGTTAATTTTTTTAATTATTATATTATACAGGGTGTTGTAAAAGCCTTAAATGTATTAAAGTTGTGTTTTTTTAAAGGAAACACTTTGTATTGTATAGCATTTTTGCAAGGTTATATTATGTCAGCGAAATTTACAGTGAAGTCCCAACAAACATAAACTGACGATAAATTAACTAATTGAAATTAATGGCCGATTGTCGAAAACATTACAGAAATCAAAGAGAAATTATGGCGTTGGCAGTACATCAAATTGCCAGTAAATGCCCGTTACTGTAGAATTCGTAATAAAAGAATTGAAAAAGTAATTCAACGTTTGGAGTTTAGCTTTTAGGGGTATACTTTGAATTTAAATTAAACCGGCCACCTATATTATTATTGGGTCTAAACTTTATTTAACCCCTATGATTTAACCTAATTTTCACCTGACGTTTAATTCGTCCTGTAGTTGGCCATTGTAATCATAGATAAATAAAAATAGAAGTATTGACAAGTAATAGAAAGAAAAGAAAACGATCACACCACTAATTTTTCAAAATGTCGGCTTTCCGATCCGGCGTTGTAGGATCGTTATATGCGGTACTGTCGCTCATAACTCCACATATCCCCTTCTTAAGATTGCAGGATGGCTGCGTAGATGATTTTTTAGTAATACAAAACACTTTCTTGTAACAACCGTATTAATTTAAGTAGCCTCCCAATCAGCTAGAAAACGTTTTTTTCATGTTTTAAAAACGTTACGTGATTATAAGCAATTTTCGGCTTAGACCGCGTCGCAGTAAAACACCCAGACAATACGGCAAAGGTCAAGTTCTACTTCTTATTTTGGTTTTCAAGAAGAGACTACGACCAAGCCTAAGTCTGGGTATTTTACTACGACGCGGTCTAATCAAAAAAGTCGCTTATAATCATAAACATAACATCCGCGAAAGCCTAATATTTTACGTTACGTTTTAAAATAGTCTAAATAAAAAATGTTTTTCAAAAAAATATTTTTGTTGTGTTTTAAAAATATTTCATTTAAACATCGATATTGAAATATTTTAAAAATGTTTTCTAAAACATTTTCTAGTAACATAAAAAACGTTTTTACTTTATTAAAATTTATACTTTTGTTTGCTTTCACCTATACACTTTTTTCTTTTATATAAGGTAACAAAAACACAACTATATAAAATTTTGTTACATATTATTAATAAAAATACATATTAAACCTTTTCATTTTTTAAAAACTTTTCTGCAAATTTGAATTAAGTATTTAATAACCGCGTTTGCACAAAGTACCAGTATGTGCGTGAAAAGATGGCGATTTTGTATATTATAATTGCATTATATTTTAAGCTTCAAAGAATCAACAATTTCCATGGTATTACTCGCTATGCTGTGTAATGTATCGTTAGTGTATCAGTTTAATCGTTTTCTAATTTGCGTTCTAGTGAAACTCAAATAGATATTATGTCAGCATTTATTATGATGGTACGTTTGTCGTTGCAAGAAATTTTGCTGAAGTGTAATATTATTTGTTACAGCAGTGGTACACTAAAACGTTCATTCTATGTACTTCATGATTTCTATTCTTTGTGATGTTTTAAGGTTATCAAATTGATATGATGTTGGCCAAATGGAAGGTTTGAACGTGCACAATAACCAATTAATCTTGGGAAGTCTTTTTTTTTATATTGATGCAGCATTATTTTGTGTGTACAAAGTTTCAAAATCTTGGACAGATAACGGTTCATCACATTATACAAAAGAAGAAGAGTACAAGAAAACTGGAAAAAGCCAAAATAAACAAAAAAAAATATTGAAAGTGAAAAAAGACGAAGAGGTGGAAAAGCTAAAGATAACAGATCAAAAATCAAAATAATTATTGGAAAAAGAAATCAAGAACACCGAGATCCATCTCCATTAATATGCAGTAAGAGATTGAAATGCTCCGCTTGCAACGAAGACCTTATTAGTGATGTTAAGGATGATGAAAAGAATATAGGGTGCGATGACTGTCCCAGGTGGTACCACATTAAGTGCACCGAATTCTTACTTATGAAGTAGCCTCAACGAAAGGTTATATTTGCTTTATATGTTGGTTTACACGATATCGAAAAGAAGCGTTTGATTGAAATAAAGAATTTTGCAATTTATTTTTAATTTATTTAATTAATTAATGATAAAAATTTATAAATAAAATTTACAATACAAAATTGGCTTAATCCATGCCAATACTTAATGCGAAAAATGGCCAAAACCTCCACGAACAGCTACCTAAATGCTTTGTTTAATTACGAACGGTGCCATCGGCCAATGTTAAAATAAGCGACTGATTCACATCGAGGATCGACTCGTATGTATGAGTTCAACCAAACAAATAATAATTCGTTAGTTTTTCGAGGTTCGGGTTGGTATCGGGGAAACAACAAAAAAGAAGGGATATTTCTTCTAGGAAGTTTTAAAATTTAAATATAAATCCAAAACATACCGGCCACCAAAAATCACTATAACAACGTGATTTTTTTTATTTGTTCAAAATGAACTAAATTAATCGCCCGGGTCAACAACTATAACTACTAAAAACAAAACTAAACTAAGATAAAACGAATAAACAATTAACCAACAGGTTTATGCTGCGGCATAGGCACAGGGCAAAGTTTGATTAGAGATCTTTTAATCAAACCTCGGGCGGTCTTTAGGGTGGCAACACGAGCGATGCCACTGCAGCAGTGGAACCAACTCGTTCTTTATCACCACTAAACTGACCACTAAAGAGGTAGTGGAAGGTTGATTCCACTTTGCGCGTTGTTGGAGTGTATGTAAGTACTCGCGTTGCCAACGCCGACAAAATTCTTGTTGAGAACGCTGAACACAACGCCAACGTGACAAACGATTTAATGGGAGGGATGTAACATCCTCGTCAGGAGGAGCGGTCAACAGGTCAAGGGTCAAGAAGTGCCCAGGAGTGAGAACAGACAAATCATTAGAATCTGAAATCATCGGGTACAATGAGCGTGAATTCAACACGGCTTCGATTTGAATTAGGACTATTAAATTCTTCATAAATGAAGGTGAACACACTAGACACGTTTTGATGGATTTAACTTCGGCCTCCCACAATCGACCAAAATGCGGAGATGAAAGAGGATTAACTAAAGTGCCATTTGATGGCCAATGTGTCAGCAGACTGTCGACCTAAGTTTTGAAGTATACTATTGGCGCCATAGTCACTGCAGATGTCACTACAACAACCCCGTCGAGCAACGTCAGGTCTGAGACCACTTCTAAATGGACGGCTTTGACGACAAAGCAATCAAATATGCAGATGTAGCCTTTGTAGATTTTTGCTCCTCTCACTTAGTGTCAAAAGAAAAGAACCGGCGTAATCAACGCCAACACGAGAAAACGACTTCACTTGCGACACATGGGACGCAAGAAGATCACCCATATAAGAGAGACCGACACATGGCCGTACGCGAAAACAATTTGACAGAGTGCTTGATTGCACTGATAAAATCCAAAATTGTTGTGACAATTAAAACTGCAATGTCTGCAAACCGGGGTGTAAATGCACCCGATGAAAATGCTCAATTATCAACTCTGTAAGTCGATGGGAACGAGGCAGCAAAAGAAGGTAGCAATCCATCCTTGTCCATAAATGGAGATAACTTCCTAATAGACTTAGAACAAAGCTTGCCTTGATAAAGCAATAAAATTATTTCGGAAAATGCTAATTGCTGCACAACTTTACACATGAATAAAGTGCCTTGAGCAATTCTGCGGATGTGACTCGGTCCTTATTACCAGAATCTACGAAACAGAATACGTACGTAACAATACTATGTATTTTACGAAGAAGTTCAATAAATTCAGTACCCAATACTTTTCTTGCTGGGTGATCAACACGACAGTTTGCTCCTCCAAATGAGCTTTTTCCTCTGGTTGAAATCCAGCGGAAAGATCGCACAAATCATCAAAGGCAGGGTCTTGTAAAAATGGTGGACCCGCCTACCAAAGCGAACATGACAAAATTTCTCCTGGTAGAAGACGAGGGACTAGATCAGCCGGGTTTTGTCCGGAATAGACATGTTGCCAGTATTTTAGAGGAACTCGCCTTTGAACAAAGCTTACGCGATTCGAAACGAAGGGTCGCCAACGATGCGGCGACGACTTCATCCAAGTTAAAACTAAATACTCACCCTGATACGATGATCAAGTGGAAAATGGGGGGTCCACTTGATGTGATTTTGCTCAATGGAAGATCTTGTACCTTAATTGTGAACGAAAATGAGTCACAGTTGAATTGCCATTGTAGGCCAAGAATTTTTACAACCGATTTCGCGTCTTCGTGGAATGTTAACAGCTGTATTTGACAATGTTCGGCGAAAAATCATTGCTAGGCCATTTGCGCAGCTCAAAACAACCCAATTTCAACAATCCAACAAACCGACTCTTCAGTTTACGAGCAGCCTCTACAGTGTCTGTCCCGGACGCAACATCGTCCACATACAGATCCAAACGAATGGCTTGCGCAGCTAGCGGAAATTGTGTTTGATTTTCCTCTGCCAACTGTAGCAGACAACGAATGGCAAAAAAAAAGCGAGGGTGACATACCATAGGTCAAACGATACGTTTGAATCTCTCCTTGTGGAGATGTTCTCCACCGACAATGTGGTTTATATGTTAATATTTGTCAATAAATTTGGCGTATATCGCAAGTAAAGACGATACGATGTGACTGAAAACATTGGCTCACTTGTGAATTTAAAGAATCTACTAAATAGTCGAAAACCGGCACATTTTACCCTACACAACAATATATTAATATAATTATAACAACTAAGTTTATGAAGATGCATTTTTAATGTCAATTGACTACTAAAATAATAACATATACCTATTGCATTTAAATCGTTATTCACCAGTGTGCCTAAAGATATGCTTTTTTAAATATTTGACTAGTATTACTCCAGTAACCACATACATTTCACTTAAATGGTTTCTAACCGGTGTGCGTACACATGCCTTTTTAAATGGTACTTAGTAGTACAGCAGTAATCACATATATTGCATTTACATGGCTTTTCACCAGTATGTTGACGCATATGCCTTCTTAAACCCCACTGGGTGATGCTGCTGTAATCACATATATTGCATTTAAATGGTTTTTCACCAGTGTGCGTATGCATATGCCTTTTTAAATGGTGTTTTGTAGTACAACAGTAATCACATATATTGCAATTAAATGGATTTTCACCAGTATGCTGAAGCATATGTCTGTTTAAATTCGACTTGATCGTACTGCAGTAATTACATATATTGCATTTAAATGGTTTCTCACCGGTGTGTGCACACATATGCCTTTTTAAATAGTACTTAGTAGTACAGCAGTAATCACACATATTGCATTTAAATGGGTTTTCACCAGTATGCTGAAGCATATGCCTTCTTAAATCCCACTTGGTGATACTGCAGTAATCACATATATTGCATTTAAATGGTTTTTCACCAGTGTGCGTACGCATATGCCGTTTTAAATGGTGGTTGGTAGTACAACAGTAATCACATATATTGCATTTAAATGGATTTTCACCAGCATGCTGAAGCATATGCCTTTTTAAATTTGTCTTGACCCTACTGCGGTAATCACATATATTGCATTTAAACGGGTTTTCACCAGTATGCTGAAGCATATGCTTTTTTAAATCCCACTTGGTGATACAGCAGTAATCACATACATTGCATTTAAATGGTTTTTCACCAGTGTGCTTATGCATATGCCTTTTTAATTGGTGCTTGGTAGTGCTGCAGTAATCACATATATTGCATTTAAATTGGTTTTCACCAGTATGATGAAGCATATGCCTTTTTAAAAGTTCCAATCGGCTGCTGCAGTAATCACATATATTACATTTAAATGGTTTCTCACCGGTGTGTGTACACATATGCCTTTTTAAATTCGATTTGATCATACTGCAGTAATCACATATATTGCATTGAAATGGTTTTCCACCAGTGTGTTGCACTTTTACATTTGTATGAACCAGTAGGTGTTGAATAAAAATAGTCTTTTTGTTAGTATTAAAGTTACAGTTGTAGCAATAATACAGCTTTGCTTTTGAAGGTTCCTCAATGCAAACAGGCACATCCTTATTGATTTCTACATAGTTATCGCTGATGATTTCCAAGTTTGAAAGTTCGACTTTAATGTTATCGACACACAACTCTTCTTTAATAGCACCTCGTTGTTGTAAGTTTCTTAAAGTCGTTTCGGTTTGTATACACAGTTGCTTAAATTTATAAATTTCTTCAATTGCTATCATACATTTGGTACAAACAATTGGGTTCGGTGTGACATTTAGATCCTGTAAGAAAAGTTACGTTACTCGATAGAATATAATCTGTTATACTTACAATTTCTGGTAGAAAGTTCAACAATTTAAATTGTAGCATTAACTTATTGTCATTATTCAGATAATAATACTGCTCGGTTTCTACAATAATTAGTAAACAGATTCGACAAGTTTTTGTTAATTTTTCTTCTATATTTTTGTACATCTTGCTAAGTGTTGCCCAGAGACAGTTGCACTCGTAGAGTTTCCCCTATATCTACTATTATGGATATTATCTTTTATATTAGTTGGTTAGTTAGCTATAACTCGAAATAAAAAAAAGTTAGTAATTGCCGAAACAACGTTGCCGTTACTACAAAATTACATATATCAAACAGGTATTGATTTCCATCGTAAAATCGTCGTGCCGAAAAAGTATGCTCGCGGCTAGAAAATTAGCATCGATCAATCTGTTGGTCAGCATATTTACTAACCATTTTGATAATTGTTGTAGATACTCATTGATAGATACTGCAGAATGTTGATTTTACGTGATTTTACGTTATAGCGATGTTGCCATGCAGCACTTGAATTACTATAAAGTCCAAGATTTTGTTTATCGAGTGTTTGTAAGAACCTTATCAATCATATTGCATATTGTGATTCATTTTTTTGAAAAGCAAAAACTGCTTCTAAACGCATTAACAACTTTTGTCATGTACTCATTTAGGTACTTAATATAAATAGTTACATGCAAGTAATAAACTTATCGTAACAGAAAAGTAAATAAGAAACTATATTTTCATAAATCGGTAATACTAGAGATTTGTTGATATCTTGACCAGCCACAACTAACAGATTTATAATAATGACAACGGAATAAATTGTCGTATATAATAAATATCATTAAATATAAATTTTTTTAACTTTTAACAAAATAAAATAGAAAGAAAACAGTGGGAATTGATCAACATTTCCAATATACTGACGTGGTAATCTGTCTTGTTCATGACCAAGGTTTGTAGTTGCATTAGGCTTAAAATTAATTTTTCATCTATTTACATATTTATTTCGTCAGCATATCAAATTTAATTAAAAAATGTAACTTCAATACTTTATTTTTTTCGAAAATTATTATGTTTCTTTAGCGGTGTGGAAATAATATAACAAAAGCTCATCATCCGCAATTTCGGTTTATGTAAAATGAGCTAGTAAATGATAAAAAATTTATAAGATATTATGCTGACCGTCTGTGGCGACACTAATCGCTGCAGATAATGTTATACAGAACGGTGCGCAGTAAAAAATCACTTATTATTTGTGTTCTTTCCAACATGCCTTGCAACCAATTACAATAATTTTGTCTTATTACGAAGTCGTTACTCTGCTAAGTGCTTGGTGTAACACGAGTGAATAAATTGAATAGGCTTTTTATAAATATATAGTGCTTCTAAATTCGTTAAATAAATCCTGTTCTAGTTCAACGACGCCAATTCAAAAAACTCTCATTAAATTTGCGTATTTGATTGTACTAACTCTAGCTTACGGCTAATCTGTGTGTGCAGTTTTATCATCATATCGACGATTATAATTAAAGAACTAGAAAAATCAGCGACAAAGAATTTTTTTAAAATAATAAATACTGCGTTAGTGTCTTTTAAAAGTAGATTCGAATAAGATGCAAATCACCAAAAGTTGGTTTTCTATGCATGATATAATGAGATCGGAAATTTAAATGATGAATATTTATTAACCGTGGCTTCAGCACAACGTAGTTCCTCACAGTTAAATTAATAAAAAATAGTCTGCGATCATTGATATAAACCACGAGAGATTTGCATCTCTGACTATTCTATTAATATAGAAAGTGAAAAGTAGCAAATTTAATCGATTTTGATGATGTTATCAAAGATTTGGCACCGAAAAAAGTGATAAAAATTATTTAGTATTATTTAATATTCGTCTTATAAAAAATATATAACATTTGTAAACTCAAGTATAAAATTTGAATGTGTATTCAGACTACGCAAAATTATGAACCCGGCCCCGTCGGCTTTGCATATAAGATAACAAAAGTTAAACTGAATGATAAATATGACGTAAAAAGAATCTCCACAGGCCTTCCTCCGAAGAAGACTTCCCGTTCCGCAGGTTTAATTTCTGACAATAATTGACCATATTCAAGCGTTTTTTTGGACTTCAGGTTTAACATTTTTGGGTTGGTAAAACTGATGAATTTTAAATCGAAAAACCCTTCAGAGATCCAAGCATCTCGAAATCGAAGTACGAGTCAGAAAAGAATCATAAATTCCCGTTGGAAGTTTCCCCTCTTACACGTGGAGATCGTGCTTAAAAGTGGGCATACTTTTTTTTATTAGGAAAAAAAGATGAAAGTTGTTGAATAAGCCAATGTTTTAGTGAAAAAAATGTAAATTAATAATTGCATTGATCTTTTATTTGAATTCCCATTATTTACCCCCTAGACCACTGGTTCTAAAAGTGCTCCCTACGGAGCCAGTGGTCTTTGGCATCATTCAAAGAGCCCGTGAAAAATTAAAATTTATTTGGGGGTCCCTAAGCGTCAAACGCTCCGCGCAAGGTTCAGTATAAAATTGAACACATTTTTATTAATATGGAATGGCATCACGGTGAATAAGGGCTGTATATCTTGTGTCCCACGATGAGTTTTCGTAGATACCTATGTAAATGAAAATTTATGTTTGATTAATTATTTCTTTTCTAGTCTACTACAGAAAATTTTCAAATGTAATTTTTCTAGTCTGTTCTTCAAATTTCCATTTCCTCAAAAATAAAGTTGCATAATGTTGATTTGATGGGCTACAATGTAATTTTAGCATCCATATTACTTTAAAAACCGAAGATAGCCGAGTGCCACTATAAATCTGCGTCAAAATTTTTGCTATTTTTTAATTTGGGAAGCAGGAAAAAATAATTTTAATTTTCCCATGTTAAATCCCATGGGGTACCCCTAGCGTGGGACACAACGTATATATAAGTTTATACAAGAACGCAATAGAGCCAATACCTGCACCGAGTAGACTATAATATGAACTATAAAGGAGTCGTGAATCTAATCAACAATTTAGTTCTGTGTTATACGTGATGTGAAGTACACACAACAAATTTTCCTAATCTTGGACAAAAAGAAGTATAACTTTTATGTTATGCTTATAGCTAATTGCACAGAAGCTGTTGATTGATTCAGTCTTCCTATTTGATAGAACGTGGATTTCGTGCCGCAATGAGCCTCATCACAAAAAAAAATAAACCGATAAATTAGTACTTGCGGGAATTTGCGGTTGCTACTCACAAACATTGAACCGAACATAAATACACTCATAACATCCCATCAGGTTCATTCAAGTAATTAAAAAAAATGTATATTTTTAAACAAAAGTATAATTTGGATAAATACACAGTTAAATTTGTAATTTTTCTCTAATGCATTCATGTTTTTAACAACTTTTTACCTTGCTTTTACAGAAAACTGCACGATAAATTTCAAGGTGTTCATTAATTAAGAATCTCATATATAATTTAGACAAACCATATTTAAGATTTCACGAAATTCTTTTTAATTTCAAAGTTATGATTTAAAAATATCTTTGTTTTAAACAATCAAGTTGCACTGGTTACAAGCAAAACAAATGAAGTTATTCGCCGTGACCAATTTTTAAACCTTTACAGCTTCTAAATTAACAAGAATTTCGAAAAATCTTAAATATGGTGTTTGTAAATTTTTTTAATGAGAATCTTAATGAATACTTTGAAAATACATTGTGCAGTTTTCCGGAAAATCAAGGTCATAGTTTTTAAATGGTCGACATTTTGGCAATAATTAAGAAAGAAAAAAAAGTTAATACAAAAGTTGTAAAGCAATGCAAAAAATTCCTAAAAACTTTTGATTTTAAATGTTCCAATCGGCTGCTAAAGTAATCACATACTTTTAAATCCCATTTAATGGTACAGCAGAAATCACATAATTTTATTTAAAAAGATTTTCACCAGTGTGCTTACGCATATGCCTTTTTAAATTCGACTTGATCATACTGCAGTAATCACATATATTGCATTTAAATGGGGTTTCCCCAGTGTGCGTATACTCATGCCTTTTCAAACACAACTTGGTGGTACAGCAGTAATCACATACATTGCATTTAAAAAGTTTTTCACTAGTGTGTTTACCTATATGCCTTTTTAAATTCGACTTGTTCATACTGCAGTAATCACATATATTGCATTTAAATGGTTTTTCACCAGTGTGAGTATACTTATGCCTTTTGAAACTCAACTTGGTGGTACAGCAGTAATCACATATTTTGCATTTAATTGGTTTCTCAACAGCGTGCTTAAGCATATGCGATTTAAAATGTGCCAATTGAAAAGTGCAGTAATCACATAGATTGCATTTAAATGGTTTCTTACCAAGGTGCGTATACATATGGCTTTTTAAACACAACTTGGTGGTACAACAGTAATCACATACATTGCATTTAAAAGGTTTTTCACCAGTGTGTTTACCCATATGCCTTTTTAAATTTGACTTGTTCATACTGCAGTAATCACATATATTGCATTTAAATGGGTTTTCACCAGTGTGCGTATACTTATGCCTTTTGAAACTCAACTTGGTGATACAGCAGTAATCACATATATTGCATTTAAATGGTTTCCTACCAGGGTGCATATACATATGCCTTTCTAAACTCACCTTAGTGGTACAGCCATAATCACATACATTGCATTTAAAAGGTTTTTCACCGGTGTGCTTAAGCATATGCGTTTTTAAATTTGACTTGTTCATACTGCAGTAATCACATAGATTGCATTTAAATGGGTTTTCACCAGTGTGCTTACGCATATGCACTTTTAAGGTAGATTTAACGGTACAGCAGTAATCACATATATGGCATTTAAAAGGTTTTTCACCAGTGTGTTTACGCATATGCATTTTTAAATTTGACTTGATCATACTGCAATAATCACAAATATTGCATTTAAATGGATTTTCACTAGTATGCTGACGCATATGAATTTTTAATTGTACCAATTGACTGCTACAGTAATTACATATTTTGCATTTAAATGGTTTTTCACCAGTGTGCTTACGTATATGCATTTTTAAATCCCAATTGGAGGTACAGCAGTAATCACATATATTGCATTTATACGGTTTTACACCAGTGTGCTTACGCATATGCATTTTTAAATTTGACTTGCTCATACTGCAATAATCACATAAATTGCATTTAAATGGGTTTGTACTAGTATGATGAAGCATATGACTTTTTAAAAGATCCAATCGGCTACAGCAGTATTCACATATTTTGCATTTAAATGTTTTTTTACCTCGGTGTTGCACTTTAATATTTTTATGAAGTAAGTGTTGAATCAAAAGCATCTTTCTGTTAGTATTGAAGTTGCAGTTGTAGCAATAATACAGTTCTGTTTTTGAAGGATTCTCAATGCATACAGGCACATCCTTATTGATTTCCAAGTAGTTATTACTGATGATTTGTAAGTTTGAAAGTTCAACTTTAATGTTATCGTCATGCAATTCTTCTTTAATTGCACCTTGTTGTCGTAAGTTTCTTATAGTCATTTCGGTTTGTATACACAGTTGCTTAAATTCATATATTTCTTCGATTGCAATCATACATCTGTTACAAACAATTGGGTTCGGAGTGATGTTTAGATCCTGTAAGAATGTTTATATTACTCGATAGAATACAATCAGTTGTACTTACAATCTTTGGTAGAAGGTTCAACAATTTGAATTGTAGCATTAACTTATTGCCGTTATTCAGAAAAAAATACTGCTTAGTTTCTACAATTTTTAGTAAACAAATTCGACAAGTTTTTGTTGATTTTTCTTCCATATTGACAGCAATTGACAGTTGCAACGTTGCAAGTTGATTACAAAGTTAAATGCAAGGACAGCGTTGCCAATTGTAGTAGAATTTCACAAAATTTGGGATTTACTAGCTGGTATTTTTAACGTATTACAAATTGTTGTGGAATTTTGGGAAAAATCCTGTATGTATCTACATTTTATAATCTGTTTTAGGACCCTTTTATGATTACCATAAACATTAACATAAGCATAAAGTTGAAAACCAACTTCCTTACGATGTGTTACGATGCTTGTCATAATACGTACAGATTGCGTTTACGATTCGGCCTTGAAAAGCATAAGCACAAATTTTTTAATTGAAAATTATTTATTTTTTACACATATATTGCAATTAAATAGTTTTTCACCAGTGTGCTTTTACATAAACATTACGTAAAAACTGCAGGTACATTTATTTAAAAGTACCTATGTACAGGTGCAGGTACAGATTTGACAAACGTACCTAGGTACAGGTATAGGTAAAAAAAATGTACCTTAAAATTTCAGGTACTTTTTAGGTACTTATTTATGATCATAGAAAATACAAATTTAGTAAACCAACTCTTATTTGTGCGATCTCTTTGAAAAACGATAGAAACAATTACAGCTACAAAATACATGAAATGATTGAAATCAATCAACGATGCTATTAATACTATATTAATCACTGTTGATGACATACACAGTAGCTTCTGTGAATCTCAGTAAAAATATTAAAATTTATACAACTTTTGTAATTGCAGTTTATTGAGAAATGATATTACTGTTTATTGTATGAATTGCATTATTTAATAATAAAAATAGGATTACTTATATTTAAATGAAGGATGGGGTTGCGACAGCGGTGGACTAGGCGCGCGCGCGCCTGTGATTAAGTACGCAAGCGATCGGAACCGATATAACCCCGTGCCTGACGTATAAGGGTTCAGTTAAGATTAGACGTTTATAACTCAAACAAAAGAACGACGGCAACGTTATTTTTAAGTTGATAGTTTTTATTTTAGTTGTACTTATTGCTTTTTATTAATAAATATTCAATCCTACAAAATTGGGGACTCGTCCTGGATTGAAAGGGGTAAATAACGATGGAGAAAACAATAAGTAACTTTAAACTAGAAGAACTTAAAGAGAAATTACGACGAAGAGGATTGAATACGACAGGACCGAAGACTGAATTGTTCAATCGTATGATGGCGAATGATCCTTCAGGATCATGGATGTAGGAAACCGACGACGATGAAATTAACGATGTGCAAAAAGACGCAGTGACAAGTGTTTCAGCTTCAGCGATGACTTCTTACGATGTACGAGAACAGGAATTAATAAGAACCCACACAGCACAAGCATATCCAATGGATATGAAATGTACACACCAACCATGGATACCGGAGGTGCATCGAACATCCATATTTAATATTATGGAGCAAGGATGGAGGTCCATTGGATATATCATTCCGTCACGGAAAGATCTTCATAGTATGTCCATAGGACCTCCAGGTGGATAAACATTTTACATCCATATGGAGATATATTGAACAGTCATATGAACGTACAAAGTACATACATATGGAGGTTCAATGAACATTTAATTAAAGTATAATAAACATTCATTTTTTTATAGAACCTTCATATGTAGGTAAAATATATGTGCATTATATATTAACAAAAAATATGGCCACACGTCAAATAAAGTCAATACAAAATGCCAATAGTGATATTTTCCAGATGCAACAACTCCGGTTGGTCCACAGAAAATATGACCACTTGTTCATTTTCACTCAAACACAATCGAACTTTTTTATTTACACATTCTCTCATTTTTCTAGAGCTTTTATCCATTATTTATATTATAGGAATCCAAATACTTACTAAATTAATGTACAGCAAAAGTAAATTCAAATATGCAAAAATACCTTGTCTTTACCCAATAAACACATCTGTACTGGCAATGTACTAAAATGAAGTACACTGCCGGTAACCAGGTGACACACCGGCCGATATATTGCCGAATGAATCTTGCCAATGCAGAAATTGCATCGAAGCAATATCGGCAAGTTATGTATATTAATACAAGTTAAATGCAGAATGCCAGTGAAATCTGTGCAATATAATATGTACTTTGCCATCACATAAATAGTGCGCAATTTTAAAAGCATTGGCAATGTTAGCAACTTAACACAAATTAAATGCATACAATGGTATTATCATTTTTAATTTAATTAATAAAACAATTTGGAAACTTAACATACAATGTCCATATATGTACTGAAAAAAATTTAAAAAATATAAAAAACCTATTTACATTCATTCTGTGCTTATGTTTATTGGTGTCTTTCGTACCCACTACTCCTGGTGTTTATTGCGTGTTGTAAAGCTGCACCACAATTTGAATTTTTTCTTATGGATACTGTAAAATAAAAATTACATTGTAATGCTACTCAAATAACTTATGCACTTTTTTAGCAATTTCTAAACTAAATTTTGAAGTTTTTGAAGTAATTATAAAGAATTGCTTTGTAAAAAGTCGTGAAATAAAATACAACATGAAAGTCAAGTTTGGCAGTAATGCACTTGAAATCACATTACGTTAATATACATATAAAGTTAATGTTTTAAGTTTTAACCTATAAACTATAAAATACTTTGAAGCCTCTTTTACCATAAATGAAATTTAAAATATTTTTACAAATTTGTTTTGCTTAATCCAGACCAATTACTTGGTTAAAACATGTCTCGTTTGCTGTATCTTTTCATCCAACAAAGTAGATTGAATCGATCTAAAAAAAATTTCAATTAAATACAACTCAGCAATAAGAATAATGAATTCAGAAATTGTAGATAACTTACAAACTGGCTCTTAGATTACAAATTCCAAAGTCATTTTATATTTGTGCGAAAACGTGTTAGTTTTTAGGTTATATACTTATTATTAAGAAATAATTTATATTTGAATTTAATACTTACTTATTTTGTTTACCCATCCATCCTAAATGATGAAAAACAAACACATTTTTT
Organism: Aquatica leii; assembly: GCA_035610365.1. Lineage (NCBI taxonomy): Eukaryota > Metazoa > Arthropoda > Insecta > Coleoptera > Lampyridae > Aquatica > Aquatica leii. The sequence goes on from CM069438.1 coordinate 18,098,816, forward strand.
CGAAATTTTAAAGCACAAAATGGTTTGCATACGATAAATACAAGCTAAACAAAAAGCCAAAAAGTTTGCGTGTGCAACAGTGTGCAATACGCGAAAACCTTGACCTTGGCGAAAACAAACGAACAACGAAGAAAGTTTAAATTAAACCACGCCAAGTGTTTTTTTTTACTTTTTCAATTTTTCATTAAATTTGTTGTTGCATGTTAAATATTTACTACAAATGTTAAATTTTAGAGAATTTAATTATTTCTAAATAATTTTGATAAAAAATAGCAACTCACAAGATTATGTAACATGATACATAAAAAAAAATGTTTTCGAACATAACACTTATAACACTTAAGATAATCCTATTTCACAGATATCCATGAATGTATATAAGGTGCATATACAATGGATATTAAACTACGGATGTACATCAATGGATATTATATGGATAAATATGTATATCCATTGCATCTCGCGTGCTGTGTGGGAAGAGAAAAAGAACTTGCCGAGCGAGAATTAAAGATGGTGCAATGTGAAATTGAACAGCTACGATTGAGGATGCCAACCAACGAAGAACGGGAAGCAGCAACGACGGCCTCAAAAGCAAATATTAGTGCCATAGCAGATGTTCTAAATTATTTGGAAGGTAACGGCGAAGATTACGACAATTGGGAGAAGCAGGTTTGCCCTATGAAAGCACGAGGTGTAAAATGTTACGAATGTGGATTTTACGGACACGTGGCAACAAAGTGTGCTAAATGACTTGAAAACGCGACAAAAAACAATAGTTGTGCTATTTCTCAGTGCGGTAAAAATAAATATTTTAAAGACATTTTTGTCAGCGATCATAAAATATCAGCGCTTATAGATACGGGCAGTGATTTAACCTTGATGACAGAAAAGAAACACATGGAAATAGGAGCACCGATTTTAACAAAACAGCACGTACAATTTCAAGGAATCGGTTCTAACGAAATAAAAACGATTGGGTCGTTTCAAATAAACGCAATAATAGATGAAGAATTATACCAATTAGAAGTACACGTAGTTTCAAATAATGTTATGAAACACGATATGTTACTAGGAACAGATTATTTAGACCAAGTTGAAATGCGTATTAAGCAGGGTCGAGTTTATATAAGCAAATCGTCAATCACTAAATATGTCGAAAGCAAAGCGGAACAAAAAATTGTTAATATCGAGTATACGTACGATGTCAACGAAGTTAATATTTCACACATAGTCGACTCAAGTTACAAAAACACCATAAATAAACTCGTAACTAATTATATTCCCAACAAGAAACACGAAGCGAACATTAAAATGAAGATTATTTTGAAAGATGATGAACCAATTTATCAACGAGCGAGACGGTTCCCTCAAGCCGAAAAATCAATTGTTAATCAACACATCGATACGTGGTTACGCGATGAGATAATACAACCTTCATTATCTGATTACGCAAGCCCAGTAGTTATACTTACGAAGAAACATCTACGAGATTATGTGTCGATTACCGGCAGTTAAACAAGAAAATCATAAAAAATAGTTATCCGTTACCGTTGATCGAAGATCAATTAGATAAGTTGCAGAAAGCGTGAATATTTAGTACGGTTTTTAAAAATGCCATTCGGCTTGTGCAACTCTCCGGCACTTTTTCAGAAATTTATAAATACAGTGTTTAAGCAGTTAATCGATAATGGGATAGTTTTGACGTACATGGATGATTTAATTATACCGTCAGCAGATTACGATAGTGGCTTACAAAATGTGAAAACTGTTTTAAACGTCGCGAGTGAATTTGGTTTAGAAATAAATTGGAAGAAGTGTCAGTTTTTAGAATCGAAAGTTGAGTTTTAGGGCACTTAATTGAAAACGGATGCGTACGGCCTTCTACACATAAAACAGACGCGGTCGTGAAATTTCCAGAACCCAAGTGCAAAGTTTCCTTGGATTAACGGGTTACTTTAGGAAGTTTATACGCAATTATTCCCTGACCGTTACCTAATTTGTTGAAAAATGATGTTAAGTTTCAATTCAATGAAGAACACAGACAAGCATTTGTGAAACTTAAAACAATATTAAGTGATAGTCCAGTTTTAAAGTTGTATCGCGTAAATGCAGAGACTGAATTACATACCGACGCAAGCATGTACGGATTTGCTGCTATACTTTTCCAAAGATGCGAAGAAGATAATGCTTTTCATCCGGTGTTTTATGCAAGTGGTAAGACGACCGCGGCCGAAGAAAAATACATTAGTTATGAACTCGAGGTTCTAGCTATAATTCGATCATTAAAAAAGTGGCGTGTTTATTTGATCGGTATTCCTTTTAAAATCGTAACGAACTGTAAAGCATTCACTTTAACGATGAGTAAAAAAGAATTATACGCGCGAGTTGCACGATGCTGGGCTTTATTTTTGGAAGAGTTTGATTATACAATTGAACATCGACCGGGAAAAAGTATGCTTCATGTAGATTCATTTAGTCGCAATCCTACGCGTTCTTGTTTTCTAATTAATGAATGTGATTCAAGTTTAATGGCACGAGTTAAAAAAGCACATCACGACGATAAACAATTGACAAACATTTTCGAGTTAGCTAAAGAATCGAATAGTGGTTACATTATGCGTAATGAACTTTTATTTATGGAAATCGATAGTGAATTGTGTTTGATTGTACCTCGATCAATGCAATCAGAAATTATGTCAATACATGAAAAAGGACATTTTTCAGGAAGTAAAATTGAGACGCTAATAAAACGCGAATATTGGTTTCCCAATATGCGAAAAAGAATTGATAAAGTGGTGCGTAATTGTGTTTCATGCAACTTAGCGGAGAGAAAACAAGGAAGACAAGAAGGGTTTTTGTACCCACTTGAACAAGGCGACGTGCCTTTAACAGTGTATCATATCGATCATTACGGACCTTTACCATCGACGCGAAAACGTGATAGACATATATTTGTGGTCGTAGATGGATTTTCGAAATTCGTTTGGTTGTATGCGACGCGTTCGACGGGTACAGCGGAAGTTTTAACGGGATTGCAAAAGCAATCGGCAATTTCTGGTAATCCACGTAAAATTGTTTCGGATCGTGGAACAGCGTTTACGTCTAACTGTTGCGGACAAACCGTAAATAATAAAATTCTTAGTGGACTGTAATTTAAATTTAATTGAAATAGTTTAAAAATGTTTACAATTTCGTATAACATCTGTATCGTGACAAACTTAAATTTGTTCTGTGTTCAACTTACTTCAAATTCAAAAAATGATATGTTCCCCCACTAAATCAAGTGCGCAGAATGTCTTTAACACTAACGATTTCGCTGATTATTGTAAAACGGAAAAAATCGAACACAACTTAATCACTGTGGGAGTACTGAGGGCTAACGGGCAAGTTGAGCGTGTTAATCGAACCATCATTCCGTTATTAATGAAATTATCAGCACCAAATCCCAAGGAATGGTTTAAATACTTGGACACGGCGCAAAGGTATTTAAATGCTACACCACATCGAAGTATTGGTACAACACCGTTCAAACTTTTATTTGGAATACATATTAGGATGAACAGTGATTACAATCCGTGAACTAGTTGAAAGAGAATGGGTTGACATGTTTCAAGAGGACCACGACGAATTACAAACTCGAGCTAAACAACAGATAGTAAAAATACAAGCGGAAAATAGAAAATGTTTAAACAAAAACCGTAAGCCTGGACAAACTTACAACGAAGGTGATTTAGTGGCGATAAAAAGAACACAGCTCGGACCAGGTTTGAAGTTTGCATCGAAATATTTGGGACCGTATCGAGTTACCACGTTATTACGTAACGAACTTTACATTGTTGTAAAACTAGGTGATCATGAAGGTCCACAGGAGACATCGACTTCGGTTGATTACATGAAGCCGTGGATCGACAACTTCGATGTATACGATATTTCTTCCGAAGAAGATGAAAATGATTCGTTTGAGGACAAACAAAACTTGCAGGACGGCCGAGTGAAGGATGGGGTCGCGACAGCAGTGGACTAGGCGCGCGCGCCTGTGATTAAATACGCAAGCGATCGGAACCGATATAACCCCGTGCCTGACGTATAAGGGTGTTCAGTTAAGATTAGACGTTTATAACTCAAACAAAAGAACGACGGCAACGTTATTTTTAAGTTGATAGTTTTTATGTTAGTTGTACTTATTGCTTTTTATTAATAAATATTCAATCCTACATTAGTAGAACGTGGCCCTGCTCATTATCAAAACAAAAAGGATATTTATCCGAGAGATAGTTTGGAGTCGGAGTGTAAGTTTTCCAATAGTTACTTCTTTAGAATTATACCGAACAAAAACAAATTAAGGGTTTTTGTTTGTTGTATTCCGAAACAAAGAATTCACTTTACTGCTTCTGTTGCAAAATTTTTAATGACATCAATTTGAAATTTGTTCGCCTTAGTGATGAATCTGGTTATAATGATTGGCAGCATTTACGTGAACATTTAAACATTGAAAAGAGCAAGTTACATATCGAAAATGTTCTAAAATTGCTAGATCCTTCTAACTGTTTTAATAAAAATGAAATAATTGATTCTGAAATTCAAAATGTAATAAACAGAGAAACTAAATACTGGCAAGCTGTTATAGAAAGAATTTTCTACCTGATTCAGTTTTTAGGTCAGCAAAATTTAGCTTTTCGTGGAAGTATAGTAATAAGTTGTTTGAGAAACACAATGATAACTTTTTAAAATGCATAGAAATGATTTCCAAATTTGACCCGATTATATGTCAGAACATACAAAACGCTCTCAAATAAAAGATCACAAAAACGATCTCGTTGATAAAATATAAAATGAAGTAATGAACTTGATCGGTAAAAATATCAGATCCAAAATTTTAGAACTAACTAAAAAGGCAAAATATTATTCCATTCTATTAGACTACACTCCTGACTCTAGTCACTAAGAACAAATTTCAGTTTGTATAAGATTTGTAAATTTAAAGAGCACGAGAATTAGTGTAGAAGAACATGTTTTATTATGTGTCGGGTGAAGGCTTGACAAAATTTATTTTGTCGGCGTTAGAGAAAGAAGCTTAAATATGAACGATTTGCGAGGATTACGACAATGGGGCAAATATGCGTGGTAGGCATAATGGTCTACAAAAAAAAATTGGATTTAAACCAGCGAGCTTTCTTTGTTCCTTGCTGCAATCATATCCTAAATTTAGTCATTAATGACTTTGAGCATGAATTTTTTTCTTTTAGTTTAAGAACTGTTTGTATTTTTTTCAGCTTCTACTAAACGCTGGTCAGTTCTGACATCTAATTTATCTAATGTAACAAATTTAACTTTAAAATATTTATCGGATACTCGATGGTCCAGTAGAATAGATGCAATAACTCCTTTAATGTATCAACTTGGAGAGGTTTATGATGCTCTGTTTGAAATAAGCGAAGGAAATTTTGAAAATAACGTAAAAAATTTGTAACTTAAATTCAAAAAACAAAGAGGTTTAAGACCGCGAAAATTAAAAAAAAATATTTTGATTATGATGATAAACCCATCCACGACGAAACTTCAAAGTTGATTGTTTTTTTAATGCTCTAGATGTAATCGTAACATCAGTGGATGAGAAATTCCAATTACTTTCTTCTTACTCTCTTTCGCGTTTTTATGGAATATTGATAAATTTAAAAATTAGTCTGAAAACGAACAATTAGAATTATATAAAAAAAAATTTATTAAACGACAAAACTCGCAATGGACGAGACATAACTGCCGTAGACTTCGTATTTTATTAACAAAGCCGGTTTCTGTTGCTACCGCGAACGGTCTTTTTCAAAACTCAGAATAATAAAAAATTATTTCACATCGACCATGTGGTAAAACCAACTAAGTAATCTTGCTATCATTTCAATAGAAACGGACCAGCTAAAAGAATTAGACACCGAAGATTTAATTAAACAATTTGCAAAAATTAAAGCACGGAAAGCTCAATTCACTTAGCTAAAATATTAATAATAACACCTAATACAAGTTGCATTATTAAAATAATATATCTACTGTTTTGTTTTTATTTGTCGAACAGTTTCGTCCTGTGATATATGAACGAGTATTTTTAATGTTTTAAATATTTTTTTTATTTCTTGTGCTTTTGTATCATATATTACATTTGAAACTAAAATAGAAAAATTCTATAAGTTTATAATTATGTTATGTACCTCAATGAAAACATACTTGTATGGCTTATGGCGTTGACTGAAGTCAACGCTTATGGCTTGTACTTGTAAAATATAAAAATGAAAATAAATTTATGAAAATACTTTTTAAAATTATTTTTCAATAACAGAATAATAATTTTCAAATGTGTCAATTAACTACTGCAGTAAGAACATATAGTGCATTTAAATCGTTATTCACCAGTATGCCTATGCATATACGTTTTTAAATATTCGAATCGAGTGTGTTATTGAAATAAGTGAGCATATTTTCAGATACAGGACAACTGAATAGAAAATTCGAAACATTAAAAAACGAATTTATACTAAATTTTTGTTGAACTTAAACCATGTGTTCGAGGAGCCGTCCATTTAGTTCATTAGATAAATGTATTCTCCAAACTGTAGATTCTATTTAGTTTTGCAACATGCAGAGATTATTTTTTACCATTCCGGCAATAACTGCAATCATAGCTCTTAAATCTTCTAAAATTTTTAATGTGTCCCCAGAAGAAGAAATGAAAGAGAATCAGGTTCAGAGACCACGCCGTCCACGAAACATGTCCAAAGTCCATATCGGTGACTTCAGCCCAACTGAATTTTTGCATTTTGCACGTTAACAAAACAACAATAACAAAAACACAACAGAACAGCAGCACTTCAAGCGGTGCTTACTTTTTCTCTTCACTACAGACTCGTATTCCCAAGTCACGTAATAAATCTTAGATTTGTGCCGAATTTTAAGTCTGCGATATCGAATGTATTGGCAAAAACTTATCCTTTTCACATGCCCTATCAACCCTGGAACTATGCACACTTACTTTAATGACATATTTCATTTAAGCAGTTTTTCGCCAGTGTGCTTACGCATATGGATTTTTAATTGTGACTTGGTGATACAGCGGTAATCACACATACTGCATTTAACTGGTTTTTCAATAGTGTGTTTATACATATTATGCGTTTGTAAAGACGACGTAGTACTACAGCAGTAATTACATAGATCGCATTTAAATGGTTTTTCGCCAGTGTGCTTACGCATATGCGTTTTTAGATTTGACATAGTAGTACTGCAGTAACCACATACATCGCATTTAAATGGTTTTTCACCAGTGTGCTTACGCATGTGCATTTTTAAATTTGACATAGTACTACTGCAATAATCACATATCTCGCAATTAAATGGTTTTTCACCAGTGTGCTTACGCATATGCATTTCTAAATCTGACTTAATGGTACAGCTGTAATCACATTTATTGCATTTAAATGGTTTTTCACCAGTGTGCTTATACATATGCCTTTTCAAATCTGATTTGGTGGTACACCAGTAATCACATATATAGCATTGAAATGGTTTTTCACCAGTGTGCTTACACATATGCATTTTTAATTCTGACTTGGTGGTACAGCAGTAATCACATATACTGCATTTAAAAGGTTTCTCGCCGGTGTGCGTATGAATATGCCTTTTTAAATGCGCTTTGATCGTACTGCTGTAATCACATATATCACATTTAAATAGTTGTTCACCAGTATGCTTACGCATATGCGTTTTTAAATTCGTTTTAATGGTACAGCAGTAATTGCATATAGTGCATTTAAATGGTTTTTCCCCAGTGTGCTGATACATATGCGTTTTTAAATTTGACATAATACTACTGCAGTAATCACATATATTGCATTTAAATGGTTTTTCACCAGTGTGCTTATGCATGTGCCTTTTTAAAGCCGATTTGGTGGCACACCAGTAATCACAAATATTGCATTGAAATGGTTTTTCACCAGTGTGCTTACACATATGTATTTTTAAATCTGACTTGGTGGTACAGCAGTAATCACATATATTGCATTTAAAAGGTTTCTCACCGGTGTGCGTATGCATATGCCTTTTTACATGCGACGTGTTCATACTACAGTAATCACATATATCACATTTAAATAGTTTTTCACCACTGTGCTTACGCATATGCCTTTTTAAATCCGACTGAATGGTACAGCAGTAATCACATATATTGCATTTAAATCGCTTTTCGCCAGTGTGCTTATACATATGCATATTTAAATTTGACATATTACCACTGCGGTAATCACATATATTGCATTTAAATGGTTTTTCACCAGTGTGTTTATAAATATGCGTTTTTAAATTGAACCTAGTAGTACAGCAATAATGACATATATCACATTTGAATGGTTTTTCACCAGTGTGCTTATAAGAATGCGTTTTTAAAGTTGACATAGTACTACTGCAGTAATCACATATATCACATTTAAATGGTTTTTCACCAGTGTGCATACGCATATGCATTTTTAAATACGCTTTGGTGGTACACCAGTAATCACATATATTGCATTGAAATGGTTTCTTAGCAGTGTGCGTATACATATGCTTTTTTAAATGCGACTTTAGTGCACTGCAGTAGTCACATATATTGCATTTAAATAAATTTCCACCAGTGTGTTGCATTGATACATTTTTATGAACCAGGTGTCGAATCAAACTAGTCTTTCTGGTAGTATTAAAGTTGCAGTTGTAGCAATAATACAGTTCTGTTTTTGAAGGTTCCTCAATGTATACAGGCACATCCTTATTGATTTCCAAGTTTGAAAGTTCGACTTTGTTATTGGTATGCAACTCTTCTTTAACTGCACGTTGTGGTCGTAAGTTTCTTATAGTTGTTTCAGTTTGTATACACTGTTGCTTAAATTCATATATTTCTTCAATGGCATTCATGCATTTGTTACAAACAATAGGGTTTGGTGTGATGTTTAGATCCTGCAAGAAAGTTTATGTTACTCGATAGAATGTGATCTGTTGTACTTACAATTTTTGGTAAAAAGTTCAACAATTTGAATTGTAGCATTAAGTTATTGTCCTTTTTCAAAAAGTAATACTGTTCCGTTTCTACTATTTTTAATAAACAAATTCGACAAGATTTTATTGATATTTCTTCTATATTTTCGTACATCTTACTCAGCGTTCTCAAAGACAGTTGCACTCATAGATTTGCACTAATATATTTTGCAATATTTTGTATTAGCAAACGTATTAGAATTCTTTCTGATAATAAAAAAAAACAATAAAAATGGCTGATTCCTATGGCTGATTCTAATAGATGGCACTACACTATATTATGGTCGCGTTCAGCAGACCTAACAGTTATGGGTAAAATGGTTTTCAAAAAGCATTTCAAAATCTTGTTTCAAAATGACTCTATTTCTTCAAAACATACCATTGATAAGATTTACAGAAAATTTATAAAAAACACTGACCACAGAAGCGGTGCCCGTGCGTGAATTTTTACTTTTCTAAATGTTATTTAAATTAACAAGTTCCAAAATAACAACAAACAAAAAGAAATTCTGATTTCATTTTTTTAAATTTTATGTAAAAATTACGTCAGTATTTACAAAAAAATTATAAAACCAAAATTTCCGAAAAAAAAGAAATACTAATAATAACATCTATACAATACAATTTCTGATGCTTTTGTCACTCCAGAAAAATGGCTAAGTGTCGGTGTCTCGAACTGGAACCTATTATAAAGGTTCATTCCATTCATTTACCTCAGCTTCAGTTGTAATTCGAGCAGTTTTTTTTTCCGTATCAGAGTAATATTTTTGCATCTATCGCAGTGAGCAAAACACTTATTGTGGAACTTTAGGCTACTCAATGGCTGTTAGGAAGTGATATTGGCTTAAGCAGCTAATTGGCAACATAAGAAACTTCTTTAAAGCTTAAGTACCAATATAAAATTGCTCAGCTACTTAAGAACCACTTATAAAGTTTTTTACCACCCTTAAACAGCTTAACTTCATTGACAGCTTCTCAAGAGCATTCAACAATGCCTCTTTATTAGTATTATTGTTTCTTGAAGTTGACTTTGTTACTTTAAAGTAGCTGATGTTTTTTTATTAATCATTTATTGTCATTTATATTTACAAAATGGAGAGCTTACAAAAATTGAGACAAACAAAACCAGCTGTTACATTCTTTTCATTAGTTTTAACCTATTCTTTTTACTTTTTTCGTAGGAGTTTGTGATCTTAGACGTGTTTTTAGTGAGGGTTTCATTTGCCAACAGAAAATCAATGACCAATGTTGAATCCTTATTGAAAAATTGTAGTGTGACTTCATAAAAAATATTCATTTGTAATAGATGGTCTACCGTTACACAGTCAAGAAGATATTTGAGAAAGTTTTCCAAAGAAAAGAAGAGGAAGGTCAAATATTTTATTAATTCAGTTGTTCGTGTCTTGTCGATTTTATACTAATTAATATGCATGGTTACCACTAAAAACAAGTGAATTCGCAAAGCATAAATAACAAGTCGCCATGTTTAAAATTCAAAATTATGCATTAATGAAGAATCATGTAATCATGCATTATTGAAAAATCATACATAAATGACCTACATTAATGAATGATTATGATTTTATTCACACTCAGATAGTAACGTACAATTTTCCGAACCTCTTACTTAAAGGTTGGTAAGTGAGCAGTTTCCATGGTTAAAAAAACGCGTATGTAATGAAACCCCACGGTCAGTAATGTACACTTTCCGAACCTGTAATTTGTGTGTGTTTTGTTTTAACATATTTAATAAAATGTCAATCATAAATTAAGTACTTATATGTCAATCGTGAAATGCCTACTATGTGTTTAATATTTTACCGAAATAAACGATAATATTTTGGAAGTAGGTTTTCTTTCATTTTTTATTAGTTTAATGTTATTTATTTTGTGTAATGGCTGATTGTGAATAATAGTAGATTACATACCGAGGCGGAAAATATTCCATTTCTGTCGAGAGAACCATAGTTTACCGAGAGGCATAGCCTCGAGGTGAACTAGTTCTCGAGACACATGGAACACTTTTGCCAAGGTTTGTATACAATTTTATTCACAATCAGCCATTAAATAAAATAAATAACATAAAACTAATAAAAAATTAATGAAAACCTACTTCCAAAATATTATCGTAAATATGCGGTAGCGGATAAGCGTCCTTTCGGTGGCGTCGTTGACTTGGCAAAATCTATGCAAAAGCGAGCGGTTCCGTCGGTTTTCTGTATCATCACGATGCGTAAACTCCACGGGCTATGACTTGGTTCGATTACCCCCTGGGCGAGCATGCGGCCAATTTCGGCATTAACTATCTCTCGCATCTTAGGGTTGATCGGATGTTGACGTTGCTTGATAAGGTGATTGTCGCGGAGGCGGATGTGGTGCTCCACCCGACTGGTGAGTCCACTCAGCGCTTGCAAATCCGGTAGCTCCTTATGCAGAAAATCCTGCATTCGCGTTTCGTTAGAAGCTTTCAATCTACCGATGTCACCATAGGATAAACATCGATTTCCCAAGAAAATAAGTCCAATCTAAAAGTTCATGTAGAGGTTCGTCGTATGAAGAAAATCCATTCCCAGAATACATTCATTTCCGGTAACGCGTTGAATATGTGCCGGGTTTCCTGGTCCTCTACGGAGATCCTGGCGGTAACGACTTCTAAATCGGGGACCTCGGTTTCATTTATTACTCTAGCAGATCGATCGGTAACAATTTGGGTATTCACCGCCAGGATAGCACAGATCGCTAACGGAGTGGAGCCCACGAATGATGAGACGGTTCCGGTGTCCACTAGGGCATGAATCTGGTTTTTAATTTTTACAGAAATGTACGATCGGTTGTGGTTCGTTTGGGAAGCTTCTAGTTGTCCGGAGCGTCGCAGACCTCTCTGCAGCTCAGCGTTTCCTATACTTTTGCAAGTACAGTTTAGCTAAAAGTTAACACGACATTTATTGACTGTTCGGCGGTATAAACATAAATCAAAGTATTGAGATGCATACACAGCACACTATTACACCTAGCTGTTTGTATAACAAAAAGTAGTAGTAAAACAAATGATGTTCTTAATGCAACATGTGTTCCTTTAGATTACAATCGTTTTACAACTAAGACATTAATAAATTTTTTTATTGTGCCATACAACAGTATACATTAAAATAATTATTTATAGCGACTAGAATGCTTATGAAAAAGCGTTTTTAAATGTGTCATATGAATACTGCAGTAACAACATATATTCGATTTAAACGGTTATTCCCCAGTATGCGTACGCATGTGCCTTTTCAAATGTTGGACATAGCTGCTACGGTAATTACATGTATTGCATTTATACGGTTTTTCACCAGTGTGCTTACGCATGTGTCTTTTTAATTGTAGCAATCGGCTGCTACAGTAATCACATGTATTGCATTTATATGGTTTTTCACCGGTGTGCTTACGAACATGCATTTTTAAATCCGAGTTGGTGGTACAGCAGTAATCACATATATTGCATTTAAATGGTTTTTCAGCACTGTGTATACACATATGCCGTTTTAAAGCAGACTTGATGGTACACCAATAATCACATATACTGCAGCTAAAAGGTTTTTCACCAGTGTGCATACACATATGACGTTTTAAAGCAGACTTAGTGGTATAGCAGTAATCACATATACTGCATTTAAATGGTTTTTCACCAGTGTGTTTATGCATATGCCTTTTTAACTCTGACGTGGTAGTACACCAGTAATAACATATATTACATTTAAATGGTTTTTCACCACTGTGCATATACATATGCCTTTTTAAACCTGACTTGGTAGTATAGCAGTAATCACATATATTGCATTTAAATGGTTTCTCACCAGCATGTGTAAGCATATGCCTTTTTAAATTCCACTTGATTGTAGCACAGTAATCACATATATTGCATTTAAATGGGCTTTCCCCAGTATGCTGAAGCATATGGTTTTTTAGAAGTTCCAATCGGCTGCTGCAGTAATCACATATATTGCATTTAAATAGATTTTCACCACTATGTTGAAGCATATGCCTTCTTAGATGCTCCAATCGACTGCTACAGTAATCACATATCTTGCATTTAAATGGTTTTTCACCAGTGTGCTTACGCACATGCATTTTTAGATCCGAGTTAGTGGTACAGCTGTAATCACATATATTGCATTTAACTGGTTTTTCACCACTGTGCATATACATATGTCTTTTTAAACCTGACTTGGTGGTATAGCAGTAATCACATACATTGCATTTAAATGGTTTCTCACCAGAATGAGCACGCATATGCCTTTTCAGAACATCCATTCGGCTGCTGCAGTAATCACATATACTGCATTTAAACAATTTATCACTAGTGTGCTTACGCATATGCCTTTTTAAATTTGACTTGATTGTGCTGCAATAATCACATATATTGCATTGAAATGGTTTTTCACCAGTGTGCTTACGCATATGCCTTTTTAAACGATACTTGGTAGTACAGTAGTAAGCACACATATTACATTTGAATGACTTTTTACCAGTACGTTGCACTTTTACATTTTTATGAACCATTAAGTGTCGAACCAAAACAGTCTTTTTGTTAGTATTGAAGTTGCAGTTGTAGCAATAATACTGTTCTGTTTTTGAAGGTTTCTCAATGCATACTGGCACATCCTTGTTGATGTCCTTATAGTCATCGCTGATAATTTCCAAGTTTAAAACTTCAGCTTTAATGTTATTGACTTGGAACTCTTCTTTAATTGCACCTTGTTGTAAGTTTCTTATAGTCATTTCGGTTTGTATACACAGTTGCTTAAATTCATATATTTCTTCAATTGCAATCATACATTTGTTACAAACAATTGGGTTTGGTGTGATGTTTAGATCCTATAAGAGAGTTTATGTTACTTGATAGAATATAATCAGTTGTACTTACAATTTTTGGTAAGAAGTTCAACAATTTGAATTGTAGCATTAACTTATTGTCGTTATTCAGAAAGTAATACTGCTCGGTTTTTACTATACAAATTCGACAAGTTTTTGTTGATTTTTCTTCCATATTTTCGTACATCTTGTTCAGTATTGCCCAAAGACAACTACACTCATAGAGTTGCACTAATATCACTGATTATCACTATCATAAATCACTATCAATATCAAATTAATATGATTAACTGAACTCGAAATAAAAAAAGGTTAGGTACTAGTTCTTACAAGTCCTGTTAGCCAAAGATAATGTAAGGAAGATGCAGCACTCCGTGTATTAAAAATCGTATAATTTTTCGACACTATGGACATCTATGTTTGGCCTAAGAACTATTTTTGTTGAATTATAGAAATCTACATTATAGCGCCATCTCATAGTTATATTAATTAACATAAATACATATATTTAAAATTTATAAATAAAACAATTATTTCAATTTAAAATACAATTTATTTATGTAAAGATTGTTAACAAAATCAGAATAATAAAATACATAAAAAATATATACACAATACTACAGAATTCTTTGGTTGTATTGTTGATGGACATAGGTAATCAATTTTTTGAATAATTGGTTGCTATACAATTAGTTATTTTAACAAACATCAGTCAAACAATGACAAAACACTAAATATAGTTATGAACAATGTGCAAGATTTATTTAAACAACTAGTTTTGGATAATACGTAGATTCCATTACAAAATTGATGTTTCTTATTAATCAAATGGTTTCTATCTCAACGATTAATTTGATTAGTAATTTATCTCAACAAAAGTCTTGTATTTTTTTAGTATGAACAGTATTTATTTATTGAATAAGTCATTTTGGATTGAAATTTCCCATTGATTAAAAAGAAACTGAATAAGTATTATATGTTCCGATAAATTACATTATCTCAAGGAGTGCAAGGACGGATATGAAATGGATAAGAATTTGTCAACTATAGGATGAGACGTAGGTTTATGATCTGCAGATTTGGAAAAAACTTGCACTTCTAGAGATTTTTTTGAATTTTTGTTTTTAATTCATTTAGATTGAATAGTATGAATTACCTTTTTCTGTTTTCTAATATTAACTTTTAGATATATTTTTGCACTCACTTGATGCTGAATGTTGATATCGATTTCTACAAATTACAAAAGTAAAATCTTTTCTATTTACAATGCCATTACTTACCTGATTGTTGTCAAGTGCCTGCTACTTCTTCAGAATTGCCAGTACTCACACGTCTTGTAGCATAACAAGTAGAAGCATTGTTACAATCTTACTATAGGTTTTCATAGTGTGCTTCAGGACTTGAACATAATACTTTTCTGGAGAAGTATCTGCATAAATAAAATATTTGTCAATAACATTATATGATTGGCAATTTATTACATACCAAAATAAGGTAAAACACTCGAAGGTGGAATAACAGATCGAGTTTGTCCACACTCTTCACACCTGTTTAAAATAAATACTTATGCATATTAAATAAAGCATGTATTTAATCTTACCATTTGGATTTGCATTACGACACAACTTGGTACATGAACCATCGCCAAAAGCAATACATTGGAAACAGGCAGCGCAGACACCAAAATTTTTTAGCATCGTATATGTTATAAGTTTTTAATCTTCACTCTGCACTTATTTACTTCTTGGTTAAGTAAATTGTATGTGAAAAGAAGGACATCCTCTAAGAATGCAATCACTCTAGAAGATTATTAAATTATTAGTAACGGATCAATTTCTATTATCTATTAAAACTTACCTTATTCTTTGTCTTTAAATTAAATAGAATACCAATAAAGTTACTAATACTAATAAACTTTCACAACCACGTTTTACTTTGGTTAAGAAAAAATGCTGAATAGGCTGAATAAACGCGAAATAAATTTGAAATAAACTGTGCGCGAATGGCAACATTGAAAGGTTTGTATCTTAGCTGGAAATGTCAAAATAATTCTTAGGCCAATCATAGATGGCTCAGAAAATCGTGTTGTACATAAAATTTGTATGAAGCGAATAGCCCGTGCTGTTAGCTGCGCTTCTAGAATACACATTTTAGCGCCAACTGTGCACTTTTGAATTTAAAAAGAGTGCAAAATAGTTAATTACAGTGTTGTAAATTATCTATATAAATTTATATAGATAAATTAATCTAGATTCATATTGTAGACATAAAACTTTCACCATAAAACATTATTAAATTATTTTTTGGGTAAATGGTGTATATTATATACACCATTTACCCAAAAAATAATTTAATAGATTCATATTGTTTATCTATTTATATGTATCTAGATACAATCAAAAAATATATGTTATATGTATCTGTATATATATAATTTTTTATTTAAATAATATTTATAAAAATCCAGTGTCCCCGTAAAATTCCTGTTACAATATGTATGTTTTTCTTCAGTAACTTCCCGCATTCCGTAGTAGTTCTTCAAATAAACTCCATCTATCGTTATTACTACCTAGATTATTTCATCTATTATCTGTTATCTATATAAAGTTTGAATAGTTTATCTATTATCTAATTCTATATACTTATGTTAACTCTTAAGGATATAGATTAAGAAAGCGTTAAACACGATCGTGACTATTTAATGAGTAAATAAAGTAATTATGGCTTTACATGAAAAATGCTTAACACTACGTTTTTAATAACATGTACATTCACGGAGTAACTACAACAGCACAGACTCTATGTATGTTGCACATTATTTGTGCTTTATTATATGCGTGCGCAACTTCATTTTATTATACCGAGTTTATGAATATATATTATCGAACACTCCCCCGTATTCTGAACTCTCTATATATCGAGTTAAACAAAAACAAATTTTCTTACATATAAAGTTCAAATCTATAGATCACAAATATAAAAGTACGTACATATACTTAACTAAGACTGAACAAATCAAATTCACATTTTGAGCATGCCAAGATATTCTCGCATAATTTCGAACTTTGAAACAGGTAGAGCTTTAGTTAAAATGTCTGCTGTCTGTTGATCCGATGGAACATATCTAATTTTAAATTCATCGTTGGCATATTTTTCACGAATAAAATTAAAGCGTATGTCCACATGCTTTGTACGTTTATGAAAAATTGGGTTTTTAATTAATTTTATAGCGCTTTGATTATCCACGCACAAACAAAAATTTAATTTTTTATTGGGAACAATTTCACGTAATAATTGTTGACGCCAGGATAGTTCTTTCACGCTTTCCGCTGCTGCAACGAATTCTGCTTCTGTCGTAGCGGTGGCTAGTATTTCCAGTAACTATTATTTTGTAACAGTTATTAATAAGGAACAATAACAACTTGTTACCCACGTTGTAGAATAACAGTTATTTAATAACAACTTTACAAAAAGCGTTCTTGGTCTTCTTTAGTATTTTGTTCTTACATTACGTATGCTACATACTACTATTCCTACCCAACCTAGTACGTACTGTTGAATAACAAGTAATAACCTAGAAGATTTATGGTCTATGAGATTTAAACGCATTCTTTTTCTAATAAGACAGTTCCCACAGGTGAAACAACCACCTAACAAACGAAGGGCAGATTCCTTGTGTAAGTAATTGCAACATATGAAACATGAACAAAATACTATGAAAAGAGTAAATAAGATTGAAACAAGAATATTTTTTTAAATAGTAATCAATGACTAACACATGGATATTGGGTAGGATAGGTATGTCTGTACCTACATCTACATATACTCAAATCATACAGATTACGCAATAACAATTGTTACTAAAATAACTGTTATTCGGAACTGTTACTCCATAGTAATAATAACAACTTGTTACTGTTACTGAAAAAAGTAACAGTTTACCATCCCTAAATATTAAGCAGTCCATGAACGTAACATGTATGTTGTAGGATAGCTCAGTTGGAATATCTAATGATGACAAATCCATCAGGTAAGAGATCGCGGGTTCAAATCTGACCAGGAGAAAAATGTAAAATTTGCGTTTTTAAAATATATATAACAAAAATACACCTAAAATACACCTGTAAAATACGTAGACAAAACGAGAAGAAGTAAAAATAAGTAATTAATTTATTTGCTTTGGTTATTTTTTAAGCTACTTAAAGGTAGTAAAATAAAGCTATTTAAGCAGCACAGTTGTTTCCGAAAGGTGGTTTACGGTTCCTTTACAGCTTCTTTAAAGCTTTACTAGTACCACAAACAGCTATATAAGCCCGATTTTAACGCATTAAAGGAGTTTTTTAACAGCTACATAACTATTTTTAGCTACTTAAACGCTTCATGGAGGCTTTAGTTCTTCCACATGCCACTTAAAGGTGTTCTAAAGAGTAACTTTAAAAGGTAAAGTAGTTATAAAACAGCCGGTTTTAGCTACAATTTGCTCACTGGGATACTAGTTCAGTTTTTGTGTTTAAAAAGTATGACAGGTAAGAGAATTATTAGTTACTTATTATTATTTATCATTAATAGTTATTTAATCAACAAGTGCGTTAATGAAAGCGATTAATAATCGCAACTGTTTTTGTGTCTTTAATTGTCGAGATTTTTAATCGCCCATTAAGAAACGAGTTGATTACAATATTTTTTCGTCGACCGTAAAGTCTTATAATTTAGGAAGAAACATTTGCTTTTAAAACGACAATTCATAAAATAATATAGTATCAGGTTATACTAATCAATATGCATGGTTACCACTAAAAACAAGTGAATTCGCAAAGTATAAATAAAAAGTCGCCATGTTTAAAATTCAAAATTATGCATTAATGAAGAATCATGTAATCATGCATTAATGAAAAATCATACATAAATAACCTACATTTATGAATGATTATGATTTTATTCACACTCAGTTAGTAACGTACAATTTTCCGAACCTCTTAAAGGTTGGTAAGTGAGCGGTTTCCATGGTTAAAAAAACGCGTATGTAATGAAACCCCACGGTCAGTAATGTACACTTTCCGAACCTGTAATTTGTGTGTGTTTTGTTTTAACTAATTTAATAAAATGTCAATCATAAATTAAATACTTATATGTCAATTGTGAAATGCCTACTATGTTAATATTTTACCGAAATAAACGATAACATTTTGGAAGTAGGTTTTCTTTCATTTTTTATCAGTTTAATGTTATTTATTTTGTGTAATGGCTGATTGTGAATAAAATAGTATACAAACCTTGGCGAAAGTGTTCCATTTGTCTCGAGAACTAGTTCACCTCGAGGCTATGCCTCTCGGTAAACTATAGTTCTCTCGACATAAATGGAATACTTTCCGCCTCGGTATATAATCTACTATTAATAAACGGTCGACAAAAAAAATGATTATGTTATGACAATAAGGGTTTTCAATGCATCTTGTTGCATCTTTGCGAAGGACTGTAAATTTTTATTTAATATTTTTATCACAGTATGAAACAGAAGAGGAAAAGATTGTCGGGAAGTCAATATAAAAAGAAACGATTAAAGAAGAAGAACAAGAAAGAAAGCTAAGCCATGTTATGAAGGAATTCTTAGTACAAAAGTCTCTTTAGATGAGTCGTCCTCATCCACATTAACAGCGATTTCTTTGGATTTGCTAAATGAAAACCAAGTACCGGTACCGCCCCAATCACTTCCAGAAGAAGTCGTTGAAGAGAACCAAAAAGTAACACCGTCAGAAGTTCATCAAGAACCGGGAAACCTTAGCAGTGGCAGCCAGCAAATATTAAAAGAAATTCCTTCTGATCCTGCATTATGGAATACTTTCTGCATATCATCTTAAACTCGTCAAATACTAGTTGAAATGGGTCCATAACAAATTAAAAAATTCGAGTTTGAACAATATGGTGAAGTCGTTGAGAGAAGTTGGCTAATTTACTCTATTACAATTAATGCTGTTTTTTGCTTTTGTTTGATTCTTTTGCTACTAGTGACTGACCCAAAAAAGGTTACTCTGACTGGAGAAATCTTATAAGAGCCCTCACAATGCATGAAAAGTCTGTAAATCACAGAAATGATTATCGAGTATGGAAAGACTTGGACATTCGACTGAAGCAGAAAAAAACTATTGACGCTGAATATCAAAGGATTATGGACACGAAAATTCAAGATTGGAGAGAAGTTCTAAAAAGAATTATGTCGATAATTACATTATTGGCTTCACAATGGAAACTTCTTCAAATTGGTTGAATTGCTTTCGGAGTTTGATCCCGTTATGAAAGAACACATCAGAAGAGTTCATCGAGAGTCAGATAGATGGTCGGTGACTTATCTTAGCAATAATATTCAAGATAAGTTGATAAATTTGATGGGAAATGTAATTGCTAAATATTTTTCGATAATTGCCGATTGTACCCCAGACGTAAGTCATACTGAACAACATTGAAGAATTCTTTATAGGTTTTTTCGAAGCTAGTGATTTAACTGGAGAAAGTTTGACAGAACTTATTTTGACAAATTTGAAACAGTTAGGTTTTGAATTAAAATGGCTTAGAGGGTAAGGCTATGACAATAGAGCAAATATGAAAGGAGCACAAAAGGGTGTACAAAATAGAATTCTTGAAAAATATCCAAGGGCGTTTTATGTGCCTTGCACATGTCAATCTTTAAACCTGGTTGTGAATGATGCAGCGTCTTCTTCTACAGAAACAACAACTTTTTTTTCTATTGTACAAGAACTTTACACTTTTTTTCTGATTCTACAAAGCGTTGGGAAGTGTTAAAAAAATATGTCACAGAATTGACTCTAAAGCCACTGAGTGCTGCTAGGTGGTCAAGCAGAGTAGATGCCTTAAAGCCTTTACGGTTTCAACTTTGCGAAATCTATGACGCCTTAATTGAAATAATAGAAAGACGTCAACAGAGATGCAGAAACTAAAATTAAAGCAAGAGGCTTAGCAAAAAACATTAAAAATGTTATATGCAGTGTAATTCTTTGGTATGATATTTTATTTGAAATAAATTCAGTTTCGAAGCTATTACAATCAGTAACTATAAATTTGTCAGACTGTGTAAGAATGTTGTTAGAAACCATACAAAAGGTAAAAAATTATAAACAAGTCGGGTATAAGCAAATGAAAATTGCTGCTAATTAGATTGCAAAGAATCTTGAATGCAATACAGAATTCCCTGCCGAAACTGAAGTTAGAGTCAGAAGGAAAAAGCGTCAGTTTGACTATAAGTAGCGGATGAACCCTTAACAGGGGAGAAAAAATTTAAAATAAATGTTTTCAGTTATATTCTGTACATTACCCTTAATTCTCTAAATGAGCGATTCACGCTTCTGGAAACTCATAACAAAAATTTTCAATGTTTACATAACATTTTCATATTTCAAAATTATTGTACCAGTCTCCAATCAATACTTTCGATCAAAAATGAATCAGACATAAATGCAACTGAGCTCCAAAAAGAATTATGTGATGTGTCCCGTGTGGTACCATATTCTATAAAACCTTTACATGTTTTAAATTATGTGTGTCAAAATAATTTAATTACTTTGTATCCGAATACTGTTGTAGCTTTGAGAATTTTGTTAACACTCCCTGCTTCTGTAACTAGTGGAGAAAGAAGTTTTAAAATTAATCAAAAAATATTTAACAAATTCACTAAGTCAAGTCATTGTGGGCCGGGGCCAATGGAAAGCTTATGCTGCTTATGAATAAATTTTAGTGAATTTAATTTAAACAAATTTTGAACATTTAAACTCCGAAATTCAGTAAATAGAAAAACCGTAGGATAATCTAGTAGTTTTATTAGACAATTTTTTATTATTCTTTAATATATTGAATTTAGCGGTTTTAGCACCTTCTATCCACTGCTGCCCCAACCTACAATCCCATACTCAGCGATGGACTTGCACAAACTTGTAGATTGTCTTTCTGAATCTGCAGCACAGGTACGAGATATATGATAGTCCCATCGCAGGTGACGGTCCACTATTATGCCCAAGTACTTAACGTTATCAACCAAACGGACTAGACCACAAGAGCAAAACTGTTCAGAGCAATGCGTTCTGTGAATTAACGAACAAAAAGTTTCTGTTGGTTGTCCAGCAGCTGTTAAAGAAAACGAAAGTGCCACAGTTTTTCCCACATTAAGACTAAGTAAATTTGAATCAGGCCAGGTTTTTATACTTTTCATTCCCGCTGATGCATTATCAAAAACTTCATCACCAAGAGGAACCAGAAAAAATAGCTAGCGTCGTCATTTAACAAGTTATTAATACTATATATCAAAAATAAAACAGGTCCAAGAACTGATCCTTGTGGCACTCTCGTTTTCACGACCATGGCATCACTGATTCTAACCACTTGAGTCTTTTCATTCAAGTAGAACTCAAAAAATTGTTTCCAATTCCTCTTATCCCAATTCTCTCCATTTTCGGCAATAGCAAGCTGTGGTCATACTGTGTCAAAAGGTTTTTCCAAATCTAAGAAAACTCCTAGACATTTCGTTCCATCATCTAAACAATCCATAATTGATCGAGTTACATTAAAAATTGCATTTTTATCATTTCGGAATCCAAACTGATTTTCAGAAATGTTGGATAATATATATTCATAAACTCTGTATAATAAAATAAAGTTGCGCGCGCATATAATTGAGTACAAATAATGTGCAACATATAGAGTCTGCGCTGTTGTTGTTACTCGGTGAATGTAGATGTTATTAAAACGTAGTGTTAAGCATTTTTCATGTAAAGCTGTAATTACTTTATTTACTCATTAAATAGTCACGATCGTGTTTAACGCTTTCTTAATCTATATCCTTAAGAGGTTATGGGCCCAGGATACGTTTGGATTAACGCGCAAATATAGATTCGTGTTTTATTATCAGGCAGACATTTTTTGTTATCCGTTATTAAAAAGTGTGAAGTGCCGTAAAGAAAATGCTGACAGAAAGTGTTAATGTGGCAGTAATGAGTAAGTTTGATGGTAAGAATTATCATCAATGGAAATTCCAAATAAAGCAAGCTCTTAGGGCTAAGGGAATTTACGAAGTTACAACCGGTGACACACCAAGGCCAACAGACGCCACTAAACCGGAAGAAGTAATTTCATGGGACAAAGAAAGATGCATTAGCTATGTGCATTATAACTGCATCGATGGATTATTCCCAAATTACGCTTATTGAAAATTGCGAAACCTCGCAGGAAGTAATAAATAAATTAGACGCCATTTATTTGATGAAATCCGAAGCAAGCAAAATGATGGCGCATGAGCAGTTCTATAAATACAAGATGGCGCTAAATGATTCAGTTGTTCAACACATCACGAAGGTAGAAAATTTGGCACGTCAAATCAGAGAAACTGGCAAGAAGATAAGTGATATTGCTGTGATCACAAGAATTTTAAGTACTTTACCAGCAAAATTTGGTAACTTTAGACAAACGTGGCTTTCAATCGATGAAAATAAACAAACAATTAGTAACCTCACCAGTCGCCTAATTGATGAAGAAATGAATTTAGGTACATCTGAAGAAGCAGATAACGCATTTGTGGCATCTTCAAGTTCGAAACCTAATAAACCGAAGAAAAAGTTTTTGGTGACGTGTTATAACTGTCGCAAGAAAGGTCATATTTCAAGAAACTGTCGTGCTCCACGAAGAAATGCTCAAACGGAATCTACGCATACAACTTCGAATTGTGATTACTCGGCATTTAACATTGAAAATGAAGACGAAGTCAGCGATAGGATAACACAAAGTGAGTGGGTCCTCGATAGCGGTGCATCTCATCATATGTCTCCAAATAAAGAGTTATTTGTTAACTTTAAAGAAGTTGAAGAATGGTCTGTCAAATTAGGCAATGACGAGGCATTACCTGTAAAAGGAACAGGAGATATTAAAATTCAGTGTTTTATAAATAAAGAGTGGGTTAAAAGTGTTATCTCCGAAGTTTGGTACGTACCCGGTCTTCGAAAGAATTTATTTTCTGAAGGTACAGTGACACAAAAAGGAATGAGAGTAGTAAAAGAAAAGGATAAAGCATACATTTATGAAAATGACTTACTGAAAGCGTGCGCAGTTCGCGAATCAAATAACCTGTATAAACTTTTGTTTCGTACAAAAATCAATGAGGAAGTTAATTCCGCAGAAAGTGATAGTGTGAAAACGTGGCATGAGCGTCTCGGACATGTTAATATAAAAACAATTTGTGAAATGGCGAAAGTAGGTGTAATACAAGGAATAAACGTAAGTGATAAACAAGATTTTGTGTGTGAAGGTTGTCAATACGGAAAACAGCATAAGTTAGCATTTAACAGAAGTAAGTCAAGGAATTTGCAACCAGGCGAATTAATACACAGTGATTTGTGCGGACCTATGCAAACACCATCCGTGAGTGGATGTCGTTATTATATCCTTTTCAAGGACGATTGTACTGGATTTAGAGTAGTTTATTTTATTCGAAATAAATCGGATGCTTTAGATTGTTGTAAACGTTACGTACAGTTTTGCAACAATAAATTCGGTTACAACATAAAATCTCTACGTGTTGACAATGGCACTGAATACACGAACCAGGAATTCAAACAATTCCTAATACAGAAAGGAATACAACTCGAAACCTGTGCACCGTATACGCCTGAACAAAACGGGAAAGCAGAACGAGAAAATCGTACCATAGTTGAAAGTGCCCGGTCAATGCTATACACTAAAGATCTACCATTGTATTTATGGGCGGAAGCCATCAACACGGCAGTGTACATTCTAAATAGAACGCCAAACTCAACTAGCGCAAATTTGACCCCGTTTGAAAAATGGTACCATAGGAAACCAGTGCTGAAACATGTTAAAGTGTTTGGAAGTGAAGCCTTCATGCATATACCGGATAATTTAAGAAGAAAACTTGAACCGAAAAGCAAGAAATTAATATTGGTAGGATATCAAAATGATTCAACAAACTACAGATTGTTTGATCCAATCACAAAAAAATTAAAAATATCGCGAAACGTAACGTTCAATGAAAATAAGGAAGTCGTACTCCCAAGAACGAACGCTGTTTTGATTCCAATCAACGAAGACGCAACAGAAGAAATTCAGGTTAAAAACGTTGAACATGATAATCAAAATGGTAATGTAGAAAATGCTATTTTGAATAACCACACATATCAGTTGCGAAATCGGAATAGTATACATCCACCAATGAGATACATAGAACCTGAAGTAAATATGGTAGAAATAGGAATTCCCGAAACGTACGAAGACGCAATCACTTCAGATAAAGCTGAAAAATGGATAGCAGCAATTGATGAAGAGATAACCGCTTTAAATAAAAATGATACTTGGAAACTAGTGCCGTTACCGGATGAGAAAAGAACAATTGACGGAAAATGGATTTTCAAAATAAAAAGGTCAAGTGATTGTCAGATCAGTAAATATAAAGCAAGATTGTGTGCGCGTGGATTTGCACAGATAGAAGGAATCGACTATAAAGAGACGTTCGCACCGACTACACGTTATGAAACGATAAGACTTTTACTTACGATCGCTGTACAAGAAAATTTCCAAATAATTCAATTTGACATAAAAACGGCGTTTCTATACGGAGAATTAGACGAAGAAATTTATATGAAACCACCACCTGGAATAGTAAACGATTCAAAATTAGTGTGTAAACTCAACAAGTCCCTGTATGGTTTAAAACAGTCTCCACGTTGCTGGAATAAAAAGTTTGATGAATTTTTAAAGACATATGGATTTAAACAATGTGAAGCAGATAAATGTGTTTACGTAAAAGATGTTCTTCAGCAATTAACATTACTTGTGATTTATGTAGACGACGGACTCATTCTGGGAAAAGATAAACAATTACTACAGAATAGAATCGTGAACGAATTACAAACAAAATTTGAAATAACTTTGAGTAATCCGAATTACTTTGTCGGATTACAAATAGAAAGGCTTGATGATGGATCAATGTTCATCCATGTGAAGAATTACATTGATCAAATGTTAAATCGATTTAAAATGACCGACGCAAAGATTTCAAGAACTCCAGCTGACTCAAATGTTGTGTTGTCATCAACAATGGAAGGTGACGTCAATTTAAACGTGCCTTATCGCGAAGCTGTCGGTTCGTTGATGTTTGCAGCCATAACAGCACGGCCGGACATAATGTATGCCGTTAACATCGTAAGCCGATATCAAAACAATCCTAAAGCAGCTCATTGGAATGCAGTCATTAGGATTATGAAATATCTAAAAGGTACAAAATATTATGGTATTAAGTATATCGGTAACAATAATAGTGATTATGAAATAAATGGTTTTTCTGACGCGGATTACGCAAACGACATAGATACCCGACGTTCAACCACCGGATACATTTTTAAAATGAATCAAGGTGCAATCACATGGTGCAGTAGAAGACAGTCAGCAGTTTCCTTATCAACGACAGAAGCAGAATTCGTTGCAGCAGCGGAAAGCGTGAAAGAACTATCCTGGCTTCAACAATTATTACGTGAAATTGTTCCCAATAAAAATTAAATTTTTGTTTGTGCGTGGATAATCAAAGCGCTATAAAATTAATTAAAAACCCAATTTTTCATAAACGTACAAAGCATGTGGACATACGCTTTAATTTTATTCGTGAAAAATATGCCAACGATGAATTTAAAATTAGATATGTTCCATCGGATCAACAGACAGCAGACATTTTACTAAAGCTCTACCTGTTTCAAAGTTCGAAATTATGCGAGAATATCTTGGCATGCTCAAAATGTGAATTTGATTTGTTCATTCTTAGTTAAGTATGTACGTAGTTTTATATTTGTGATCTATAGATTTGAACTTTATATGTAAGAACATTTGTTTTTGTTTAACTCGATATATAGAGAGTTCAGAATACGGGGGAGTGTTGGATAATATATATTCATAAACTCTGTATAATAAAATAAAGTTGCGCGCGCATATAATTGAGTACAAATAATGTGCAACATATAGAGTCTGCGCTGTTGTAGTTACTCGGTGAATGTAGATGTTATTAAAACGTAGTGTTAAGCATTTTTCATGTAAAGCTGTAATTACTTTATTTACTCATTAAATAGTCACGATCGTGTTTAACGCTTTCTTAATCTATATCCTTAAGAAGAAATAACTTTAAAACGATTTAAAAAATCAACCAATCTAGTTTTGACACAGTTTTCCATAACCTTAGCCATACTTGAAAGGAAGAAATGGGACGATAATAACCTAGAATTGAGTTGCTTTGTGAAGTTGGATTACTGTTTTTTTTAATTTCTGAGGAAAATATCCCTGTTGAAAACAGTTTTATTATATGCGATAGGGGGACAGATAAAGCATCCGAATTAGAAACCAACAGTTTGGAGGACAACCCATCCATTCCAGAATCTGAATTTTTCTTTAATTTATTTATTATTTTTATTATGTCATTTTCACATATGTGTATATATATATATATATAAATCCGTCTATCTAAATGGCGACAATACATAAAAAAGTTTTTTGGCGTCCACCGCTTCCCGTTGTGATACAAACAATCTGATTCGTGTATATAAACTTTTTTTGTTATATTATGAATCAATTAGTAATAAGAACTGTAAAAATGTAAATAATAAAGAAGTTTAAATACGTTGCAATTTGGCGACCTTTTATAAATGAATCAAATGGCGTCCAATATACGATTATGAATATTTTACTACAAACTGGCGACCAATATACAGATCACTTTCATATATCCGTTAAATGAGATCCAAGCAATGTTGCCAGTTGTTGCAACCAGTATTAGATTACAACCTTGAACCTCGATTATCTTTATAGCAGTTCAACAAACATGCTATGTAAATAAACTTTTAACCGTTATAGAAATTTGATCTTTTTTGTTACTTCCTTGAAACAATTATTGTACTTCTACTAAACTTAACCTAATTATGTTTTTGTCATTAAATTATTTTTTGGGTAAATGGTGTATTATTTATTTAGCAATTGTATTTCTAAATAAATAATACACCATTTACCCAAAAAATAATTTAATAATGTTTTATGGTGAAAGTTTTATGTTTTTGTCATCTGTTCGTAAATATTTTTAAAATTTTGGTTAGAGCATAAAACGAAATTTTAACTAAGAATTGTATTTCTTGCAAATATGTAATGAGCAGTAATTAAGAAACATAATAAATTATTTGTTCAGAATAAAAACATTGTAAAACATCTCAAAAGACATATGACAGTATAAGCAACAAAATGGAAATCAGTTAACTAGAAAAGTGTTGAATTTTTGTCATTGGTTTAATGCACATATACGTATTAAATGTTTATATTTAAATTTATGTGCAGGTTTTTTTTAATTACACAATTTGTTTTCGAATAGTAACGTAGATTAAAATTAATTAAATCAAGAATCATCAATACATAAAAACACTAACTGATACAAATTTATAAAAAAGAGTAAGTTTTAGTAGATTTTTTAGAAAAATAGAAAAAAAGAAAGATTACTAATTTAGCCATTTTGTAAACTACGCAGTGATTATGTAAGCTTAAATAAATTTAAAAAAATGCAAAATACTGATTTGAAAAGTAATATGTCTGTTATCTTAGCATATGGAACTATAGAATAGCTTGCCACTAGTCACTACCACATTAACGGCACAGTTCTTTACCGTGACTACCACAAAAATGGAAAACAAATATTTGGCTGTTACGTGATTACAACTATTTTATCACTTATAAAATATCTTTACAGTCACTTAAAATCCACGTTGCTGCTAAATAGCAGCGTGGTGAGTGTCTTCTAGCGGAGATGTATTTATGTATCTGTTTCATTTTTAAATGTTGTATACTTTATCATCTCTTTATTTTGTAAATGGTACAACTAAATTTACTTTGGTCAAGATGTTTTTAGCTTCTATAAAGTAGATGTATATAATGAATTTGAACAATATTTACTAAGAGCAAAATTCCGACAAATGCAAATTTACTGTTAAATGTAAAGGTTATAGATCGAGATATCACTATGCAGCATCAAATTTTTTTTAGAAAAACAAAATTAGTTAGTACATACGTTAATGTAAATATGCTGCACGTACCTGTACCTAATATGTGCGTACATTGTACGTACGTTAATGTACAAGAATTTTTGATTATAAACTTTTGATGGTAGTGCTGTTTTAGGTATCTTTCAATCTTTAGTGTGGTTTTAAAGTCTATAATTAAAAGCAACTAATAAAATATATTTATTAGAACATAAAAGCCATTTATATAATACGTAAAAATATTAAGTCGTCGTGACATACTTGGTAAGGCATCTGCTTGCTACACCAACAAGAGTTCAAATCCTGTTCGCGTGAAAGTTTTTTTTGTTATTACATATTATGTACAAAACTGTGACAATTAGATGTACAATGTACGTACACTAGGCGTAGTGGTAAAGATGGCATGACTGTTCGTACTAATTTTTTCTCAATTATTAGTAATATCATACTACTACAACTAGTTTATATTTTACTATCAATTACATTTCATAACGTATTCTTATTCAGTTTACACATTTTTAATTTTCTAAATTACTTATGTGCCTGATGTGATCAATATGGTTATTTATGCACATATCAAATCTCCGTCTAATGTTCTTAAAAATATTTTGCAGTTGTTATAGAGTGATAACTACTTCATTATTAAAGGAAGTCAAATTTAATATTTTATCATTTCTGAAAATATCGTTAAACCAATATCAGTAGTTTAGTCACTTGTCGTAATCAAGTGTAAGCAACTGTAATGTTGTATGGATGCAACAGCAATTTACTTATTAGAGCTTTACATGTTCTGTAACTTAAACCTAATATATTAATTAGCAGCATTTTTGAAAGTACACAATTGTTTGTTGCGACAACTATTTTAAAGTCTCCGCACATGCTTGCTAGGATTATCGTAATCAAATTGATTTGCATTTTTTATTAAGTAGTGCTGTAAGTTAACAAAATAATCACACACAAAATACCCAATGTAATGTATATGTTTCACTCTTTTTAATTTATTTATGTCTAGTATACGAAATATGTAAACATACACATAACAATCAGAGCCTTATGAGACGGTGTTATGAATTTAGAGGACGTTATAAATTCATAACGCACGCTCATAATGCTCTCTTTAGATTTTGATGGTAACAAGTTTTCTATTTCTTCTTATATACTTGTAATAGAAACTTCAATAATTGTTAATTTTTAATTAAAATTTAATATAAAGAGAAAAATAAAATTTTGTATGCACTACTGGAGTTACTGGATAATTACGCTCATTGAACAACATAGTACATCCTTTGGACCAGAGACCCTTGGGCTGCATCCAGTTGCTCTCTGGGCGTAACCATCGTAATAACGCGATTGGTACACAATTGGCTATTACGAATCTTGTAACCTAGGCGTTATGAGTAAGTTATAACAAAGTGAAAAATAAAATAGTGAATAGCGACGTTATATGAATTATGTCACTATCTGGTGGTTTTAAGCTAAAATGTCTTGTGAAAATCACTTATGAAAGTGGCTCTAACGTTACAACGACAACCTACCATTCTAAAGTGAAACTGCTTTTTAGGTATATTTTAAGTTCACTTCTACTTCAAAGTGGTTGTTATTTTAAGCTATGATTTTGGTGATTCGATTTAGTGGCCGCTACTTCAATTTTCCACTTTAAAGTTAAAGAAACCTGAAAGAGATTTTACTTAGTAAAAATAACGTTGATAAAACCTTACTTTTTATCACAAAGCTGCAGAACTACAAAGTGGTTAAAAAAAGATGAATGCACGTAATTTTCCCTATAAATTAATAGAATAAAGTTATAATTACCCGTAAATTTCATATAAAGTGTTAAATATGTAATAATCAATAAACTCAACTGACATGAATTATCTTGGATGCTACTTGGGAAGAAAACATACTTTTTTTAGTTTTCTATTTGTATTTTTCATTGCTTTAACAGAACGTATTTGTTACTTTTTCACGGTTAAGGCTTGGATACTACTGTAGTACTAATTTATTTTTATTACAACTTTTCATTCTGGATAAATCACGTGTTGCCGCAGTGAACATAAACTGGTTATTCCAGGCTCTAAAGATGTACACTGCAACGTGTGACAAAAGCTCAGTTTGTATGATAACGACAACACGGGATTTATCCATAATGGAAAACTGTAAAATGAATGCAACTCGTGGAAATCTGGATTCTACTACGATTTATTTATATAATATATCTCAGATTGGTAAAGCTAAATGGTTAATAATAATGTTTCTGAGTACCTTTGTTAACTGAGCATTTGAAGAAGACATGTTTATAGGTTTCCGCAATCAAACTTAGCTAATTAATTTTAAAGAAGGAAAAAAAACATTTATGGTCAAATCACAATTCAATAACAAAGGAATACATATTACGTAACCAGTGACGTAACACAACTTTAGAGTCATGCTATTTATTTTTCTTTATAAAAGAGTTTAATATACAATAATTACTTTCATAGTTCACAAAATATCTTAATTGCAATGATAGACTTTTCTAGTTTTACCATTTCAATTGTTTTAAGATTACTTTTTTTTAAAAAATGGGTACTTTTGTTTGTTGCTGTGATAAAGTGCACAATAGCGAACGTTGTTTACAAAAAATCTCAACCAAATTGTGGTCATCTGTGTCTCTTACCACAAGACTAAAATGGAAAAACATATTAAAAAATTATTAGAAAAAAAAAGTGTTTAATTTATTAATTAACGTTAATTAACATTACAAATTAGCATAACAAAATTTTAGAATTACGTTTAACGTTTTTCATTATTATAATATCTTTCGTGGTTTTCTTTGTTTATATTATAAGTGAATTTTGGCTTAGGCCGCATGGTAGCGGAACACCAGTCTAGTTTGTTTGGATTCACAAACAAAAAAAGCCAACTGCTTATTTTGGCTCACAAAGAGAAACTAGAACTAAACTTGATGATTCAGAAATAGTCTAATCGCAAGCCACATCTTTAAATAAATTGTTTCATTTCTTCGAAAACTATTAGGTACTTTGCAGACTTTATATATTATAATAATAAAAATTGTTTATTTTTCAATCCTTTATTGATTTTCTTTTATCCGCCGTATTGGCGTTATGATAGCAACACACTGAATTTAGTAAATACTAAATAAACTAAATAAACCTGTTTCAATTAATTGTAAAATGTTGAATTTGTTACTTGTTAGTTTTAAATTTGATATTGTTTTTAGTAGGTAAAAAAAAATTACAAAAAAATTCTGGCCAACGTTAAAAATTATAGTTGTATAGGTGTAAATTTGTTTTTTCCTGATTTTTTGTACTCTCCGTGATAACTACAAACAAACGAAGTTTACTACTTATATATCTACATCAGTAGTTTTAATAATACAGATGTATTATATGAAATACGTTTTTGTTCAACTTTCGGTAGACCAACACAGCAAAGATAATGCAAATTTATTAAACTAAAAAAGCATTTTATTGTTTAACAATATTTAAAATAGTATTCTTCTTCGAAATAGTTAATTAAAATTAGAAATATATTATAATTCGAAAAATTTTTATACTTCCGAAAAATTCTCAGAAAACGCAAAAAAATTATTCTGAACTAATCGACAGACATAAGATTGCGTGAGAATAAAATATAGTTTAACCAAATCAGCATACCACAACTTTGACAACTAAAAAATATGCGTGATCGTATCATATGTACCGAATAATGTTGACAGTTACTCTGCACTACCTTGAACTACGATATCGCTAATGTATGATTTAATTATCTTTGTTACATGTGCGTTTTTTCAAGTATGTTTTGCATTTCAACTTGAATTTTAAGCAGACTTAGTTTCGTTATAATTTTATTAATTCTATAATGTGCCTTGATTATTAACATTTAAAAATTCTTAATTAGATTTTGGTTGAATTTTTAAGTTAATTATTTTATTTCACGCTTAGACAAAGCTTTTTACAGAAATTTGACAAAACATTAGCAACATTGACACATCTGTACTGTAAAGGCGCTTATAACTTAGTAATAATTTTTGAAATGTTCAT
Organism: Aquatica leii; assembly: GCA_035610365.1. Lineage (NCBI taxonomy): Eukaryota > Metazoa > Arthropoda > Insecta > Coleoptera > Lampyridae > Aquatica > Aquatica leii. The sequence goes on from CM069438.1 coordinate 18,131,841, forward strand.
ATAAAAAAATTAAAACAAATTGTGACTTTTGATTAAAAAATCGTAATTAATTTTTTTTTAGTAAAAAACACTACATCTATATCGTATACTATAAATATGCAATTTTTTATTAAAATACATTTTTGACAAAAATATGTGGTCAAACAGTTGCATCGTCTACCGAACCGCTAGTGACCAGAATGCGTATTCCGACGATCTTACGATGGTCGAAAACGTATTTTTGTACAACTAAATACACGTTTTTCTCGGTTATTCGATAGCTAACTCAAAAAGAAAAACGTAAAATTCAACATAAGGTAATTATACATTCCTAATCAATTCAATATGAGAGTCGCAATGTGACACTGTTTCCCAATTCTTTTATACCAAGTAGTGTCTAGAGTAGTTTTAAAAAATTTGTAGAAGTTAAATAAAAATATGTTAACACTTGACAATGTTACTTCTTATATAAAACAAGGCATTTTAATTACTTTAGAAGAAACGCGAGTACTACAAAAATAAAAAAGTATAATTACATAATTAATCATATCACCGATAAAATTAAAGTATAATATGATAAAATAAAACGAGGCAGCTATATGCATAAGTTGCAAACAGGTTCTATTAATACATTTTCTTCGTCATGTATAAAAAGTACACCTATATGTTCTTTTTTTTTGTTACAGAATGTTTAAAATTGTATGAGAAATTAGAATTAACCCTTTATATTAATGATAATCAAGAACCACTTAGAGTAAATTAGCATATGTAATATTGACTTTGATTTTGCAAGGCTTCGTCGTTACGGACGTTTTACTGTAGTTTAAGTCTTGGTAATTACTTGTAAAAACTACATTAATGTTTGTTATAAACTAGAAGGATAAACTGGTATAATGCATATGACCTAATCATTAATCTGGCCCTGGCGTCTATAACGCAATATTTAATTATACATATTCATTTTTATATCAACATGGCATCCTGCTACGTTGCCACATCGAGGTCGCCATATTGATACGGAAATGTATTTAAAAAAATATATTCGTACAATATACAATTATGTATGGCGACAATAGCGCTCGTAGTGAAAATTTTTTGAACTAAATTATTCAATTTTCTGACACATTTACGTTTTTTGGCGTCCCTCCAAATCTTTGCCTGTAGGTAGTAGGGGTCTACCGCAACACTTTTATAAGGGAATCCAAAGTGGCGTCCATATACGGACGCCAATTTACCATGGACGCCAAATTGATGATGATTTTGTAGTGGCTGGACGCCACGTTGATAGACGGATATATATATATATATATATATATATATATATATATATATATATATATATATATATATACTGGCCTAAAGAAGAAAGAATTTGAGTTATTATTCTGGTGGCTACAATATTCAGAAAAAACAGGACTATTATTTACTTGTCATGATATAATTTTATTTGCTATACGCTCCTCCACACCAACAAAATGTTTATTGAACTCAAGGGTCATTTCAGGTTGCAACAAAAGAACGATTATCAGCAGTGAAAACCTTTGAGATAGTGGGTCTTGCAGTTGAGGCACAGTCACTTCATTGATTCTCTACCACAATTTGCGTAGATTATTACCACATTCAATAATTTTATTAGGCTAATAAATTTCTTTAGCTATACGGGATTGACGTTTTCAAAATGTTTCTGTATTTTTTTAAATTTTACCTCTAAAGTTGTGTTAAACGGCAGTTTACGTACTTTATTTGCTAATTTTTCCCTTGCACGAATTGATCAGACAATGCCAGAAGTTATCCACATTTTAATTTTACTAAATCTATGCCCACGCATCTGGAAGGTAGCGATCCCAAGTGCGCTGATCGGTTTCGCAGTACTGAGCAATGACAGTTTTTAGCGTACGGTTGGCTCTCTCAATAATATTGGCTTGCGGAGTATAAGGAAGAATCAGTCGAGGTTGAATTCCAAACACGTGAAGTAGAACGCGATATTAGTGAACTGGATCCTATTGTCTGTGATGACGGTGCGATGTGTTCTGAATTTTGTAACGATTTTCTCATAGAAAGCGGTTACAATATGGGCGGACGGGAACACACTTATTTGGTGAATCGGTCCAAGAACCGCGGCCAAAAAACAACCTTTCTTTGACCTAAGTAGAGGACTGATCAAACCGATACTAACGGTGTCACAGGGTTCGCAGTTGCGGGAAGGTTGCATATATCCAGCGGAGTTCTGACCCTCCACTTTATAACGTTGATCATAATTCTCCTCTAACACTCGCAGTCTGAGTGGAATCGGTACGCAAAGCTTCCAGGGTTCGGTAAGGTCCTATTTGATAGCCTTTTTCAGAGGCATCAGGTGTTGATACAAATTCCCATTGCGGACGGTATAACCGGATTAGATTTTACGGTGTCAACTAGTCGGCCGTACCAAATGCAACCTCTCTATTCCACGCCGACTAGAGTATCAACAGGTCCTGGCAACGGTTCTCGAGATAGGGTGTCTGCTATCTTATTCAGAATCCTCTTCCGGTACTTGATGTCAAAGTAAAACCACTGGGGCTTTTAACCGAGTGAAGCCAGCGTAGCGATTGATGATCCCATTATGACGGTGAAGCGATAAACTTCTAGGTACGGCCTCGTCGTCTCGATATTCTATACAATCGCCAAACACTCCTCCTCTCTGCAGCTCAGCGTTTCCTATACTTTTGCAAGTACAGTTTAGCTAAAAGTTAACACGACATTTATTGACTGTTCGGCGGTATAAACATAAACCAAAGTGTTGAGATGCATACACAGCACACTATTACACCTAGCTGTTTGTATAACAAAAAGTAGTAGTAAAACAAATGATGTTCTTAATGCAACATGTGTTCCTTTAGATTACAATCGTTTTACAACTAAGACATTAATAAAATTTTTTATTGTGCCATACAACAGTATACATTAAAATAATTATTTATAGCGACTAGAATGCTTATGAAAAAGCGTTTTTAAATGTGTCATATGAATACTGCAGTAACAACATATATTCGATTTAAACGGTTATTCCCCAGTATGCGTACGCATGTGCCTTTTCAAATGATGGACATAGCTGCTACGGTAATTACATGTATTGCATTTATACGGTTTTTCACCAGTGTGCTTACGCATGTGTCTTTTTAATTGTAGCAATCGGCTGCTACAGTAATCACATATATTGCATTTAAATGGTTTTTCACCAGTGTGCTTACGAACATGCATTTTTAAATCCGAGTTGGTGGTACAGCAGTAATCACATATATTGCATTTAAATGGTTTTTCAGCACTGTGTATACACATATGCCGTCTTAAAGCAGACTTCATGGTACACCAATAATCACATATACTGCAACTAAAAGGTTTTTCACCAGTGTGCATACACATATGACGTTTTAAAGCAGACTTAGTGGTATAGCAGTAATCACATATACTGCATTTAAATGGTTTTTCACCAGTGTGTTTACGTATATGCAGTTTTAAATCAGAGTTGGTGGTACAGCAGTAATCACATACATTGCATTTAAATGGTTTTTCACCACTGTGCATATACATATGCCTTTTTAAACCTGACTTGGTAGTATAGCAGTAATCACATATATTGCATTTAAATGGTTTCTCACCAGTGTGCACACACATATGACGTTTTAAAGCAGACTTAGTGGTATAGCAGTAATCACATATACTGCATTTAAATGGTTTTTCACCAGTGTGTTTATGCATATGCCTTTTTAACTCTGACGTGGTAGTACACCAGTAATAACATATATTACATTTAAATGGTTTTTCACCACTGTGCATATACATATGCCTTTTTAAACCTGACTTTGTAGTATAGCAGTAATCACATATATTGCATTTAAATGGTTTCTCACCAGCATGTGTAAGCATATGCCTTTTTAAATTCCACTTGATTGTAGCACAGTAATCACATATATTGCATTTAAATGGGCTTTCCCCAGTATGCTGAAGCATATGGTTTTTTAGAAGTTCCAATCGGCTGCTGCAGTAATCACATATATTGCATTTAAATAGATTTTCACCACTATGTTGAAGCATATGCCTTTTTAGATGCTCGAATCGAATGCTACAATAATCACATATCTTGCATTTAAATGGTTTTTCACCAGTGTGCTTACGCACATGTATTTTTAGATCCGAGTTAGTGGTACAGCTGTAATCACATATATTGCATTTAACTGGTTTTTCACCACTGTGCATATACATATGTCTTTTTAAACCTAACTTGGTGGTATAGCAGTAATCACATACATTGCATTTAAATGGTTTCTCACCAGAATGAGCACGCATATGCCTTTTCAGAACATCCATTCGGCTGCTGCAGTAATCACATATACTGCATTTAAACAATTTATCACTAGTGTGCTTACGCATATGCCTATTTAAATTTGACTTGTTTGTGCTGCAATAATCACATATATTGCATTGAAATGGTTTTTCCCCAGTGTGCTTACGCATATGCCTTTTTAAACGATACTTGGTAGTACAGTAGTAAGCACACATATTACATTTGAATGACTTTTTACCAGTACGTTGCACTTTTACATTTTTATGAACCATTAAGTGTCGAACCAAAACAGTCTTTTTGTTAGTATTGAAGTTGCAGTTGTAGCAATAATACTGTTCTGTTTTTGAAGGTTTCTCAATGCATACTGGCACATCCTTGTTGATGTCCTTATAGTCATCGCTGATAATTTCCAAGTTTAAAACTTCAGCTTTAATGTTATTGACTTGCAACTCTTCTTTAATTGCACCTTGTTGTCGTAAGTTTCTTATAGTCATTTCGGTTTGTATACACAGTTGCTTAAATTCATATATTTCTTCAATTGCAATCATACATTTGTTACAAACAATTGGGTTTGGTGTGATGTTTAGATCCTATAAGAGAGTTTATGTTACTTGATAGAATATAATCAGTTGTACTTACAATTTTTGGTAAGAAGTTCAACAATTTGAATTGTAGCATTAACTTATTGTCGTTATTCAGAAAGTAATACTGCTCGGTTTTTACTATACAAATTCGACAAGTTTTTGTTGATTTTTCTTCCATATTTTCGTACATCTTGTTCAGTATTGCCCAAAGACAATTACACTCATAGAGTTTCACTAATATCACTGATTATCACTATCATAAATCACTATTAATATCAAATTAATATGATTAACTGAACTCGAAATAAAAAAAGGTTAGGTACTAGTTCTTACAAGTCCTGTTAGCTGCGCTGCTAGAATACACATTTTAGCGCCAACTGTGCACTTTTGAATTTAAAAAGAGTGCAAAATAGTTATTTACAGTGTTGTAAATTATCTATATAAATTTATATAGATAAATTAATCTAGATTCATATTGTTTATCTATTTATATGTATCTAGATACAATCAAAAAATATATGTTATATGTATCTGTATATATATAATTTTTTATTTAAATAATATTTATAAAAATCCAGTGTCCCCGTAAAATTCCTGTTACAATATGTATGTTTTTCTTCAGTAACTTCCCGCATTCCGTAGTAGTTCTTCAAATGAACTCCATCTATCGTTATTACTACCTAGATTTTTCATCTACTATCTGTTATCTATATAAAGTTGGAATAGTTTATCTATTATCTAATTCTATATATGTTAACTATTAAATCATTTACACGGGTTCGTTTTCTAGATTCTTAATGACAGAATAAACACCTTACAGACAATGGTTAAATAATGTAATCAAATAAACACTCGGCGAATAATTCGTGACACTCTTCTCTCAACACTTCTTCACGCGCACTGCTCGCTACCAACTCCCCTTTCTTCTCTCACCTTACTCTTCCTTTCACACTTCTTCTTTTCCGCAAAATCGGCTTTTCCGTCACTCGGCCTTTCCTGACTACCATGAACGTCCTCGTTTATCAGATCTGTTAGATAATCACTTAAATAACCTGGCGGTTGCCGTTTTCGACTCGGTTTACCGCGAGATTCTAGCTCGACTTTCACTTTTGTCTCTGGTTGATAATCTTCGTCGTCTAAAAATTCGGTTTCTTCCTTCTCACTTTCAGACTCTTTTCTGTGTTGGGTAAGGCCTCTTCATGCGTTCCTACTTCGTTTTCTTCTTTTTGGCTATCATCTTGTTCTCCCATTTGACTTTCATTTTCTTCACAGTCGTCTTCGTGGTTCTGATATATTTTTAACTGACTAACGTGAGCTGTTGTAACATAAGGCTGCGTGTCGTCTTCTTTCAATTGACCATATTCAAGCGTTTTTTTGGACTTCAGGTTTAACATTTTTGGGTTGGTAAAACTGATGAATTTTAAATCGCCCTCAAAAAATAAAAACTTTTATTGGTTGTCAACAACGACCTCTCTGATTGATGGGTCATAATGAATTCCAGTGATTTGTCAAATCGGGTTGGTAGCAAATATGGACAAAAAGATTTGGTTGTTATCATGAGTTTATTGTTGCTACCAACCCGATTTGACAAATCACTGGAATTCATTATGACCCATCAATCAGAGAGGTCGTTGTTGACAACCAATAAAAGTTTTTATTTTTTGAGGGCGATTTAAAATTCATCAGTTTTACCAACCCAAAAATGTTAAACCTGAAGTCCAAAAAAACGCTTGAATATGGTCAATTTTGCAAAATTTCTGAACTTTTTTTTTCTAACACTATATCCATAGGCCAACATACTTAGGTTGTAGTTTTGTCGGTTCACCTGTTCCTATATGGGGTCTTCTCATCACTACCACGTCTCCAATGTCCAAACTATAACCTCTATATCTCTTTTGATCATATTGTTGCGTATTTATTTATTAAAACTACTAATTTATTTAAACGACTAAAAATATGATTTACTTATTCTAGAAATATATACACTTCCCACACAGCACAAGCATATTTGAGGTGTTTCGTTTCTGCTTTGCCTTGCATTGTAAAATTCACTTCTCTCCTTAAATATAGACACTGCGAGTGTGTAATGTTTTTTTAGCATTTCACACAACTCAGGATACGACTTGTCCTTCGGTAAAGCAGGATCACAAAGGTTTCGGAGAATCTTATAGGCAGGTGTACCGACGACTGTTAAAAGAATTGCAACTTGCCTTTTACCATCTTCTATGGCATTGGCTAAAAAATACTGATCCCCAACAAACATGTAAGTATTGGCCGACTGGCGGTATTATGCTGGTAATGCTGGTAAAACGTTGGATGCAGAAAGCTAATGCTATGCCAATGCTGTACCAATGCATGCTAAACTATACAAAATTTGATGTGCCGCTTGGTTGCTGGCCCATTAACGTCCATCCAGAATTTCGGCTGGTTGCCTAGTTTGCAATGAATCACTGAATGCGCTGTTAGTAACTTTCTTGGCATAGTATTAGTAAATTAAAATGTTGGCGTCTTGTTTTCGTGCATTTACCTGAGCTAACCTGAAAATTTGAGTTGTTAAATATATAAGTTGTTAAAACAAATAATTGTTTGTGTGTAATTGTGTGAAGGAAGCAATAAATCATTTATATTAAGTTCGGTGATCATGGACAACCTAACAAAGTTAGTAATTAGATAAGTTCCAATATTCGTATAACTATTTATTTGAGCTTTGCAAGTCAATAACTACAATAAAACATACTGGTGCTAAAAACAATAATAGCAAACTAACATGCTTTAAAAATCAAAACAAGTGAACTGTTTATCATCACCTTAACTGCAATGTAGAAAATATAATCAGAGTAAGATTAAAGCGAAATCATAAAAGTACCGATCAGTCCTCTTGGTCTATACTGTGCAGAATACAAAACTATTTAGAAAAACAGTCATTTTTAATGTTGGATGATAAGTAAGTATAGTTCTCGCAATTTAACTTTCGATGCACGTCATTAATGACGTAAAATTCATACCACCCTATTTATAGCAAAAAATAAATAAATACCGAATTGTCCTATGGAATTTTTTTTTGTCGCGTTGTTGGTGTGCTTACTAAAGTTGCAGCGTTGTTGGCATCTGTCAAATTTAATTTGTGTTTTTTACGTCAAAGTAATATGTCAAAGTGCTCATTGTTTTTTATAATTATTTTTGATACAAAACTGTACTATTTTGAGCTTGAACGAGATAATGGTGGTCCATTGATATCAGTAAATGCTGTGCGAGAGGTACCCTTTTACATAATATTTAAATTGTGGTAATACATACATATATTCTACAGTTATTTCTGTATGTACAGCGGTTACTAACAACGAGGTTCTTAGATCTCCTCAAAACGTAAGCGTAGTACACCTGTTACGAATGTAGAAACATTTAATGAAAACGTAATTCGCAATGTAATACTAAGAATGTACGAAAAGAGTAAGTTTACATGATAATACCGACAACATGGTTGAATAACTACGTCACTGACGTTAATGACGTGCATCCAAAGTAAAATTGCGAGGACTATATATGATTAATATAGTTCATTACTCATTATTTTAACTTTATCCATGTTTACAATACTAAAAAAAAGGATTAAATTTTCAAATAATTTCAATAAACAAAACATCTTTATAATGGTACACATAATACATTTTCAGTGTAGTTATGCGAAAAATTAATACTTTTTGGAATTTCAGTGTGCAACATTTCAAGTAACAGGCAGAAGGGATGTCACGACAGTACCCGATGAACTTAAACTAGGATAATGAGCCATCAAGTAACTGTTGAAATAAATTCGTTAGGACGAAAAGCAAAACATGGGTTTTAACAATATAGAAATATTTTAGAATTGATAATTGGTAAGGGTGTAGCATTTGCAATACTAACTTGAGAATTCAGAAATTACTGTGTATAATTTTAGTTGCTCAATAATCATTTCATGCTTTTATTTCAGTTGCTGTAAGAAGAAACCCATTAACCCAAAATGTTGCACAGCAAGAAGTGGAGAGTATAATTAAATTATCGCTTACAAATGGGGGGATCGAGATGGTGGAAGATTGCATAGGGCGAACAAGGTATTTATTCTTATAATTTTCAGCTTAGATCCAATTAACAATAAAACACTTATTACAGAATAATGCTGCCCAATTAACCGAAGATTTACTTAATTGATTCCAATTAATAGATACATTGTTTTTTATTTAGTTTTATATTATTTAATATATTAAACAATGAATAAAAAGTCAATTTTTGTAAGATTATTTTAACTGTTCACTTATTCAATTTCTCAATTTTTAGTCCAATCGCGAAGTACTTTTGTTTCAAATTTGGTGTATAGGAAGACTTTAGTAGCATCGCCCCAAGTGCTGGGTCATTTATGTTTATATTCTGTTCTCGGCGCTGGTAAACTGCTGAAGTAATGTTGGTCCACCGTTACTCGCCGTGCTGTAACCGCACGACGGCCGTAGTGACACTGGCGCACAGGACCTGTGCAGATATCAAGCATTGGGCCAGCACTTCATGTAATTAAATCAAGCGTCGATATGCCGCCGGCCCGTTGCTGCAGTGTTTGTTATAGTGCTGGGTCGGCGCTGGTAAACTGCCGAAGTAATGTTGGTCCACCGTTGCTCGCCGTGCCGTAACCGCACGACGGCCGTAGTGACACTGGCGCACAGGACCTGTGCAGATATCAAGCATTGGGCCAGCACTTCATCTAATTAAATCAAGCGTCGATATGCCGCCGGCCCGTTGCTGCAGTGTTTGTTGGGTCCAGCCTTTCCTGGTACAGCATCCAGTCATCTAATGGGTTGAACTCGGTAACATTTCCTACTATGGCTTGACCATAAGTAACAGCGTGGTCGCTGGCCATTTTCCACGTTATATAAAAGAATAAAATAAAAAATATACTTATTTCTTTAAAGAAACTTCGTCGCCAAATGAGGTGTTTCGAGTGGTAAATGCAGGAGATATTTCGAGATTAAAAAGTATTTATTCAACCTTAGAAGCTTGATACTCCCGCCAAGTTTGAATAAAAAGCAGTCTACGCTCACCTATCGTTTGATTCACATCAATCATAACATGGCGCAGTAAGTAGTTTGAAGACAAAATTAAAATGAAGTGTAAATTAAATTAAATTAAAAAAAAAAAACTAAAAATGGAAGCAAAAGGCACAATAGATAAATTATCGTTAGAAGGAAATGTAGCAGAAAAATGGAAAAATTGGATTCAAAGGTTTGAAATTTATTCAACCGCCATTGAGCTTGATATGAAACCCGAAAAAACGCAATGTGCTCAACTGTTACACTGCTTGGGTGAAGATTGCATAAAGATCTTCAATACGTTTTTGTTTCAAGATGAAGACAAAAATAAAGTGGATAAATTAAAAGAAAAATTCGAAAGTTATTTTACTCCGAAAAGAAATCTAACGTTCGAACGTTATAAGTTTTTTACTGCACGTCAAGCAAGTGAAAAAGTGGAAGAATTTGTCACAAATTTAAAAAATCAAGCAAACCAATGTGAATTCGGTGATAACAATTTAAAGGACAATTTAATAAAAACCATGATAATAATTGGAATTAAAGATGAAACGTTAAGAGAAAAATTACTGCAAAATGAAGATAAAACGTTAGACAAAGTAATAGAGTGTTGTGTCGTAACGGAAAATTCCAGGAAGAATCTAAGGTTAATGCAAGACAAAGAGAACACTGCATCAAATAATGACCACAACAGAGATAGAAATATAGCAACCGTCAGCAGAAGAAAAGCACGTTCCGATTCGCAAAGTCGTTATTCTCGCTATCAGCAACGTTCCAAATCAAGGTCAAGAAGTGTTAATATCAAACAATGCACGAGATGTGGAAAAAATCATCCGATAAATAACTGTCCAGCCTATGGAAAAAATTGTGAGAACTGTAATAAAGTAAATCACTTTGCATCTGTTTGTAGGTTTAAAAGGAAAAAAGTAAATGAAATTTCTCATATCGATGATGAATTAGATAACCTGTCGATAAATGCTGTAAGTAATAAACACACTGTAAATTATTGCATGCTAGAATTACCTATAAATAGAAATGTAAACGTTAATGCTAGATTTAAAATTGATACAGGTTCATGTGTAAACATAATTTCATTAAATTGTTTACGTCAATGCGAAATCAACACAAACAAATTACAAAGATGTACTGACACATTGTTCACGTACATGAGTGAAAAGATACCTGTATTAGGCAAAATTTACTTAGATTTAAAATTTAACAAGAAATGTTACAAACAAGTTGAATTTTATGTAGTAGAAGGCAAACGAGAATCATTATTAGGTTTGAATAGTAGTATTCGTTTAGGCATAATTAAAATGCATGATGATGTTCATATAAAAAATATTGCTTATGTATATTCTGAGGAAAAGGATAATTACAATAATTTAATCTGTAAATTTAATGATATTTTTTGTGGAATAGGCAATATAGGGAAACCTTATAAAATTGAATTGAAGGATAATGTAAATCCTGTAATAAACCCCATACGAAAGATTCCATTTGCATTACAAAATGATTTCAAAAAACATTTAGAAGACCTACAAAAGTTAAAAATAATTGAAAGAGTCGAAGGTCATTCAGAATGGTTAAATGCTTATGTACTAGTGAAAAAGGGGATGGATCTTTAAGGATTTGTCTAGATCTGAAACACCTAAATGATGCCATTAAACCAATTAAATATAAACTTCCCAACATTGATGAAATAACAACGAATTTAAATGGTTCAACTTACTTTTCAAAATTAGATGCCACAAGTGGGTTTTGGAACATCCAATTGGATGAGGGTTCCAGTAAATTATGCACATTTGGCACTCCGTTTGGAAGATATAAATTCCTTAGGATGCCATTTGGTTTAAAAATCGCGAGCGAAGTTTTTCAAGAAAATTTTAAAAGAATTTTTTCATTTCCTGGCGTTGAAATATATATTGATGACATATTGATTCATGCTAGTACGAAGTCAGAACATGATAAAATTTTAGAAAAAGTATTTGAAACCGCGAGACAAAATAATATCAAATTTAATTTAAAGAAATGTGAGTTAGGGTTAACTGAAATAAAATATGTAGGGTTTAAATTTTCAAAAAATGGTATTACAGTAGATGAACAAAAGGTAGAAGCAATTAAAAACATGCCAGCACCAAAAGACAAAAAAGATGTGCAAAGGTTCTTAGGTATGATTACATATTTAGGAAAATTTATAAATAATCTGTCTCAACAAACACAACCATTAAGAGATTTAATAAAAGTAGATAATATTTTTGAATGGGAAACCATACATGAAAGAGCATTTGAAAATCTAAAAAATGAAATAACAAAAGAATCAGTTTTAAAATATTTTGACCCATTACAACCAATTACAATATCTGTAGATGCATCGAGTTCAGGCATAGGAGCTGTATTAATTCAAAAAAATCAACCGTGTGCGTATGCATCCAAATCAATGACTGAGACACAAATAAGATATGCTCAAATTGAGAAAGAATTACTTGCGATATGCTTTGGTGTAAATAAATTTTATCAATATGTGTTTGGCACTAGATTCACAGTAGAAACTGATCATAAGCCACTAATATCCATATTTAAAAAACCTCTAAATGCTTGCCCACCTCGACTTCAAAGAATGTTATTATCATTACAAAAATTTGATATAAATTTAGTTTACAAACCGGGAAAAGAGCTGGTATTAGCTGATACGTTGTCGAGATTAAAATTAAATGAACCATACATTGATGAATTAAATTTAGAAGCTCAAGTATGTTTAATTGAGAAACGCGTAACAATTTCTGACTCAAAATTAGAACAATTAATAAATGAGACTCAACAGGATGACAATTTAAAAATAATAAATGAATTTATTCAAAATAAATGGCCTAAATCCATTAATAAAGTACCTGTTCAACTTAAAAGTTATTATAAATTAAGATCGCAAATCACTAAAGACACGAGAGGATTGATTTATATGGGTGAAAGAATAATTATACCGGCCTCATGGCAAAACAAAATTTTAAATGATATTCATGTAGGTCATTTAGGAATACAAAAATGTATTGCAAAAGCAGCACACTCCGTATATTGGCCAAATATAAATCAACATATAGAAAATTTAGTTGCTAAATGTGAAATATGCAATAAGTACGCAAACTCAAATATAAAAGAACCATTAAAATCACACAGTATTCTAAAATCTCCATGGCAAAAGATAGGAATAGATTTGTATGAACTGGAAGGAGAAACTTACCTTATATGTATTGATTATTATTCTAAATATCCTGAAATTAGCAATTTGTGTAAAAATTTAACCGCTGAAAATATAATAAATAAATTAAAATCAATTTTCGCCAGACATGGCATCCCAAAAATTGTTGTTTCAGACAGTGGACCACAGTTTATAAGTGCTGAATTTCAAAAATTTTCAAATGATTGGGATTTTAAATCAATTGCTGTTTCACCGCACCATCAGCAATCTAACGGATTAGCTGAAAGAAACATACAAACTGTTAAAAAGATGATAAAAAAGTGCCATGAAACTAAAGAAGACATTTATTTAGCCCTTCCATCATTTAGAAACACACCTATACTAAATAATACTTACTCACCTTCACAAATCTTAATGTCAAGATATTTAAGAGATAACTTACCTTCAAATGATAAGAAGTTAATGCCTAATGTTGTCAATAAATTTAAATTAGAACAGCAAATAAATCAGTCACAAAAAATTAGCGAAAATAGTTACAATAAAAATGTTAGGTTTAGAGATGAATTAGATGAAAATGAAATTGTTTGGTATCAATTTAAGCCCAAGGGTGTATGGTATAAAGGAAAGATAGTAGAAAAAGTTCGTGATAGAACTTATAAAATTTTAAGAGAAAATGGCAAATGTATAATTAGAAATAAGTTTTATGTACGACCGTCGAAATGTAATACTTTCAATGTTCAACCTGCTAGTTCGAGTTATGTAGCCACACACATTTTTGATCAATCAAACAATATTGTAGAAAACAATAAGGCTTCAACAAGCAGAGAACATGTTAGTAATTTAAACCATTTCAATGTAAATGTTGAAAGTACCAATCAACCTTCAAGTAGTCATAAGAGAATTATTAATAAGCCTTCAGCATTAAAAGATTATATTCTTTATTAAGGAAAGGAGATGTTATGTAATGTTAGAATTAAGTATAAGCAGTTGTCATGTATAAGTTAGGACTAGTATAAGTTATATTGTAGAAGCTTGATACTCCCGCCAAGTTTGAATAAAAAGCAGTCTACGCTCACCTATCGTTTGATTCACATCAATCATAACAATAACTCTTAATTTACTAAACCAGGATACAACAATATCAAATGGATATGAAATCTACACACCAACCATGGATACCGGAGGTACATCGAACATCCATATTTAATATTATGGAGCAAGGATGGAGGTCCATTGGATATATCATTCCGTCACGGAAAAATCTTCATAGTATGTCCATAGGACCTCCAGGTGGATAAACATTTTACATCCATATGGAGATATATTGAACAGTCATATGAACGTACAAAATAGATACATATGGAGGTTCAATGAACATTTAATTAAAGTAGTATAATAAACATTCATTTTTTTATAGAACCTTCATATGTAGGTAAAATATATGTGCATATCTATATATTAACAAAAAATATGGCCACACGTCAAATAAAGTCAATACAAAATGCCAATAGTGATATTTTCCAGATGCAACAACTCCGGTTGGTCCACAGAAAATATGACCACTTGTTCATTTTCACTCAAACACAATCGAACTTTTTTATTTACACATTCTCTCATTTTTCTAGAGCTTTTATCCATTATTTATATTAAAGGAATCCAAATACTTACTAGATTAATGTACAGCAAAAGTAAATTCAAATATGCAAAAATACCTTGTCTTTACCCAATAAACACATCTGTACTGGCAATGTACTCCTTAGCCGGCACTCAGAATGCTGGCAATGTACTAAAATGAAGTACACTGCCGGTAACCAGGTGACACACCGGCCGATATATTGCCGGATGAATCTTGCCAATGCAGAAATTGCATCGAACCAATATCGGCAAGTTATATATATATTAATACAAGTTAAATGCAGAATGCCAGTGAAATCTGTGCAGTATAATATGTACTTTGCCATCACATAAATAGTGCGCAATTTTAAAAGCATTGGCAATGTTAGCAACTTAACACAAATTAAATGCATACAATGGTATTATCATTTATAATTTAATTAATAAAACCATTTGGAAACTTAGCATACAATGTCCATATATGTACTGAAAAAAATTTAAAAAATATAAAAAACCTATTTACATTCATTCTGTGCTTATGTTTATTGGCGTCTTTCGTACCCACTACTCCTGGTGTTTATTGCGTGTTGTAAAGCTGCACCACAATTTGAATTTTTTCTTATGGATACTGTAAAATAAAAATTACATTGTAATGCTACTCAAATTGCACTTTTTTAGCAATTTCTAAACTAAATTTTGAAGTTTTTGAAGTAATTATAAAGAATTGCTTTGTAAATAGTCGTGAAATAAAATACAACATGAAAGTCAAGTTTGGCAGTAATGCACTTGAAATCACATTACGTTAATATACATATAAAGTTAATGTTTTAAGTTTTAACCTATAAACTATAAAATAGTCTGAAGCCTCTTACCATAAATTAAATTTAAAATATTTTTACGAATTTGTTTTGCTTGATCCAGACCAATTACTTGGTTAAAACATGTCTCGTTTGCTGTATCTTTTCATCCAACAAAGTAGATTGAATCGATCTAAAAAAAATTTCAATTAAATAAAACTCAGCAATAAGAATAATGAATTGGGAAATTGTAGATAAACTCACAAACTGGCTCTTAGATTACAAATTCCAAAGTCATTATATATTTGCTCCAAAACGTGTTAGTTTTTAGGTTATATATTTATTATTAAGAAATAATTTATATTTGAATTTAATACTTACTTATTTTGTTTACCCATCCATCCTAAATGATGAAAAACAAACACATTTTTTCGAAATTTTAAAGCACAAAATGGTTTGCATACGATAAATACAAGCTAAACAAAAAGCCAAAACGTTTGCGTGTGCAATAATTCAAGTGGCGATAATATACGCGAAAACCTTGGCGAAAACAAACGAACAACGAAGAAAGTTTAAATTAAACCGCGCCAAGTATTTTTTTTTACTTTTTCAATTTTTCATTAAATTTGTTGTTGCATGTTAAATCTTTACTACAAATGTTAAATTTTAGAGAATATAATTATTTCTAAATAATTTTGATAAAAAATAGCAACTCACAAAATTATGTAACATGATACATAAAAAAAAAATGTTTCCGAACATAACACTTATAACACTTAAGATAATGCTATTTCACAGATATCCATGAATGTATATAAGGTGCATATACAATGGATATTAAACTACGGATGTACATCAATGAATATTATATGGATAAATATGTATATCCATTGCATCTCGCGTGCTGTGTGGGTTTTAAATTAACCGAACTAATTAAATCTAATAATACTTAATGAAAACACTTACAGTATATTTATGTATAACCGTTGTATAACACTATCACTTAAGATAAGATAAAAAATCACGTACACGATTATTCTCGGTAGGTTTATCTCACACGCGTGCTAACGACTTATTTATTTCAACTTGATAATCTTCTTAACACTGTTGTATTCGCATTCCAGCAATAACTGACCTACGATTTCTCTTTTCGGTATTTATACACATCGGCGAATCCTTCTCGAGTGTTCCTTACTTTTCGCTATATCTTCTAGAAAATGGATAACAGCTTCTAGAAGGCTCTTGCATTTGCAAATAACTTCTCGAACGTTTCAATATCTAATCTTGGTTTTGTCTTGTTCTTTCTTGACACGTTCTCTAATACTGTCTATAATAATTTTCGGGTTTTGGTATTCTTCGGTCGGTAACACACGTGCAAGTTTCGCATCTTCAAAGTTGGGGTTATATCCATATAAAAGCTCGAAGGGCGTTCGTCCTGTGGTTTTGTTCTCTGCATTGTTCAGGTTTCTTTCCATTTTTCGAATCTTCTTATCCCATGATCTATCGTCGTTTGTCATCGCCATAACCATGGGTACAATCGTTCTGTTCACTCTTTCTACCTGGCCATTTGCCTGAGGTCTATGACTCGCGTTCAACGTATGATGGATACCATGTTGCGCACACATGTCTTCAAATTGTTTCGACGTAAAGCTAGTTCCTCGGTCACTAACGATAATACTTGGCACTCCAAAATCCAGAATAAAACCTACTTTCACAAATTGCTCGGATATTTGATCCTCTCGGATTATTAAGTCCAATAATCATTTTATCGAAAATATTGTTACAGCAAATGGATTCGTTTTAGAGAAGGCTTACTCTTATTAAATAATTTAAAGGTTGACAGACAAGTTATTTGTAAAAATGCATCAAACGTTCAGCTTCACGGATTTTCTGATGCTTCTCAAAATGCGTATATTTACGCACCGAATCAAAAACTATGATTTACGTTCTCTGTGCAAAAACTAAGGTCTAATTTATTGAACAAATATTGAGAAATGTTCTTGAAAGAAACTCAGCAAGAAAGCGAAGAAAAAAGCATATCCTCTATTCCTGCAAGATGAGAATAAAGCGCAAAAATGCAAACTTTTACGTCAGAAACATTGTGGCCGTGATGAGAACCCAATTCGTTAACCAGTCGAAACTCAAGCCAAACCATATAAAACAACAAAACTCAAGCTAAATCATAGATATGACGCTGAGTGTATCTCCGCAGGTTCTCCTCCAAGAGACACTTCCTGTTCCGTGAACTACCTAAAATCCTGGGCTTTAATCCTAAACAATTTAGTTTCAGGTTTAATTTCTGACAATTCCAAAGCCTACGACCTCTATTCTGATGACTCCGAAGAAGCCTTCATAGGATTGTCCCGAGCAGAGATCGAAACATCAACACAGAGGTTATTTGCACGAGTCAGGAGGGCAAAGATGTGGATCAGATTTCCCGCTAGAAGTTTTCCCCCACGAGAAAATTGTTCGCAAGAGAAGTGGGTTTAGAAAAAAAGGTGTTGGGGAATAAGCCAATATAAATTTTAGTTAAAAATAAATAAACTAATAATTTAATTAAATTGATTTGATTTACTTCCTAGACATGCAACATTTTAGAATAAAACTGTTACATTAATAAGAATATTTTGTGCCATGCAACAGTATTGCTCTCGTATTTTAAGGAATATTCAAAAAATCTTGTCTGAAAGTCTTCATGTCCCAAAGTCTGCACTTTATGTCTAGAAAATAGAAATAGGTCTTGTTCAGAAAGCAAATGACAGATGAAGCAGTAAACAAACATTTTTTTTTAAATAAAAATAGCTTCTTTGGATAGATCGAAAAAAATGTTTCAGACAAATATTATAGTAGATTGTTTAAGGATTTTATAATGTATTATTTTCAAAAATTGATCAAGTTATTTTCACAATATCTTGTTTTAAAAATTTGTATCGGTCACCATTTTATTTGATTATACAGTGTGTCCGAAAAGTATGGAATATATTATACAGGTCGATAAATATGCACTTTACACGAAAAAGTTGTAAATAAAAGTTGTTTATCACTTAGTTATCTACCACCTGGGAGATATCAATTTAAATTTTTGCTGTAAACAAAATCGCAACGAATAACACTTACATTTTTTTAAATGGCAAGGCACGTCTTTATTATACTCATTTGATAGTCTTTTCTTCTCTTTTCAACCATATGAAACTTGAATACCTTTACATCAAAAAATTTTCAAGAAAAACAAGGACATGTCTAACAAATTTATTTTACTGAGCAGTATTAATCAGGTACGTAATATGTAGTATTGAAACAATTGAATGCACTGTCACAATAGCAAATATTCGGCTCTATTCCAATTTACCATCGTTAAAATAAACGATATAATTTATAACGCCGTAGCTTTTTAATAAACGAAATTTGTTAGTGTATGATTGTTACTTTTATATACGGCAACCCAACAAGCTGTGAATGTAAAATCGACAGTTTTTTAAAGCAAATAAGGTAAATATCTAAACATTTCAAGATTATTTTTTACATAAGTATTGTTGTTCTTATTAGGAGAGAAATTTTAGAAGCTCAGCAGGCAATATTAATATCTTCGAAAACATTAGTAGTTTGCACAATTTCAAGTATCTTAAAAACAATCACACGGTTCCATTAAATGTACTTGAATCAATGAATGAAGATTTCAGTTCAGAAAATTAATTATCGTGCTATACCAGATAATCGAGAAAATTCTTGTTGAGTTCGGTTTGAAGGAAAAAGTTATAACAGAAATTTGTGGATTGATGATGTTACTTAGCAAGTTGCAAGAACATAATACTCGATGAGCGCACATTGAAAAATAGTGATGAAGATAACATTGGTGTAAACGTTTTTTTTTGTTTTTCATTTTTACATTTATAATTTTTGAAGTAAAACTGAAAAAATCATACAGATGCAGTGTAGGATACTAAAACGTATTTGGTAAATGCTTAATTTTTTATGTATAATCAGTAGAATCGAGAAAAATGACTGAGTATTGTAGTATGTAAACAGATTTTTGTTGTAGATAATATAAGAATACATAAAAACAATTAAACATAATCTTTTAAATAATGATGCACAGATCAATGTTCTAAGAAAGAAAAAACATCTATGTATGTAGGTATTTAGTAACAAATAAATGCCATCTGATCAAAACTAGGATTATTTTAATAAATGCTTAATTCAGCAGATCTAAACAGATTTTAGTATATTTCAATTACTTTATGAACCACACCTTTTTACATCGAAAAAGCTTTTAATAAAAAGATTCGACAAATGTTACGAATTGTTCTTTAAAGTAAAACAATGTTACAAAAGCAATGTTATAAACATTTACACTTTAATTTTATTTTGATATTATATATTTCTGAACTAATAAATTAAAACAGCATCTTGAGCCGTGTTTTAAGTTTAGTTTATTCAACAACTTTACATTTTTTCGTAATCGTTAACTTTTAACAGCAACGAATTTGTCGTCTTTAAAATGAGTGGTTAACAGTAAATTTTAGCGACAGTATCGTTAACTTTTAGCGCCTCTGTAAAGATTAGAATAGCATTTAGGCGATTTAGCGATATCGTTAATATTAGCGAGCGCTAACTTTTAACGATGTGAATTAGAATATCTTTACATAAAATTGTTATAACAAAAAAATGTATTTAAACTAAATTTACAATAAATGTTCAAAATGTAAACCATTCATAATTTGACAGTGGTAAATTCGATTTTTAAAACCATCGATTGCTTTTGAAATCATATCTCGAGTTATAGCTCTTATCTCAACTCTAATGCGATTTTTCAAATCTTCAACATTATCAGGTCTATTTACATAAATTTTGCTTTTAATATACCCCCAAAGAAAAAAATCTAGTGGACTTAAATCCGGCGAGCGAGCAGGCCATTCTATCGTACCTCTTCTGCCTATCCATGTATTTTGAAAAGTATTATTAAGAAAGTGGCGGACATTAATTCCAAAATGTGGAGGTGCCCCGTCTTGTTGAAGCCATATTCTGTTATGAGGTATATTTGAATCTACTTCATGTGGAAATAATGCGGCCAAAGCAGGAACTAACTCAAATCTTAAGAAATCGAGATAAATATTCGCCGTTAAACTACCTTCAAAAAAATATGACCCCAAAATTTGACTTCCAATCATTCCTACCCAGACGTTGACTTTCTGGTGGTATTGGGTGTGTCCTTCTAGATACCAGTGAGGATTTTGTGAAGACCAGTAACGTGTGTTTTGTTTGTTAATTGTGCCGTTTAAACAAAACGTGGCCTCATCAGTAAAAAGGATATTTTTATGAAAATGTGCATCTCGTTCAAGTTTGTTTGTTATTGTTTCACAAAACTCCGGCCTTCTGTCCAAATCGTCTTCAAATAATTCTTGAACTACACAAGCTTTATAAGGATGAAATTTTTCTTTTTTTAAAACGTCATGTAAAGCCGATTTATTCAAATTATGGTCTCTAGCAATTTGCCGAACAGAAATTTGTGAATTTTCCTCAACAGACAAGAACACATTTTCTCGTTCCACATTACTTAATGACAAAGGTCTAGCAGTTCTACTCGCATCTTTCACCGAACCTGTCTCTTGAAACTTCCGCCAAATTTTGCTTACCGTGGACTGCGAAATGTTTAATTCTGGATGCAAGTTATTAAATAAATTACATACTTCGTCTTGGGTTCTTCTTCTATCTCCATATCCCAGAATCATTAAAATTTCAATTCTATGTTTCTCAGATAATTGAGCCATATTTCAAGCACTAACAAATAGCAAAGTGTGACAGTGTTCTAAAGTGCATTCAATTGTTTCAATGCTACATATCACGTACCTGATTAATACTGCTCAGTAAAATAAATTTGTTAGACATGTCAAGGACATTTCTTGAAAATTTTTTGATGTAAAGGTATTCAAGTTTCATATGGTTCAAAAGAGAAAAAAAGACTCTATCAAATGAGTATAATAAAGACGTGCCTTGCCATTTAAAAAAATGTAAGTGGTATTCGTTGCGATTTTGTTTACAGCAAAAATTTAAATTGATATCTCCCAGGTGGTAGATAACTAAGTGATAAACAACTTTTATTTACAACTTTTTCGTGTAAAGTGTATATTTATCGACCTGTATAATATATTCCATACTTTTCCGACACACTGTATAGAAAATAATTGCAAATACAAATGTTTTAATGACGATTTTTTCGAAAAACAAAAAACCCCAATAACTATTAACTAGGGCTTCAAATCAAAAATTTGAACTAAGAAAAGTTGTTTATTTTAATGAGTTCTAATTACCATTTCCGGCAGTTACAACTTAGTCTTAACACCCTGTATATTTAAATTATTATTTATAACTACTGTGCTTCTGAACAAGCGTCTATAAATGTGTCAGTTGACTCCTGCAGTACTAATAACATATATTGGATTTAAATCTCTATTCACCAGTGTGCTCACGCATATGTCTTTTTAAACGTGCCAATTGGCTGCTAATGGTTTTTCATCAGTGTGCGTACACATATGCCTTGTTACAGCAGACTTGGTGGTACAGCAGTAATCACACATACTGCATTTAAATGGTTTTTCCTTAGTATGCTTATGCATATGCTTTTTCAACTCTAATTTGGTAGTACAGCAGTAATCACATATATTGCATTTAAATGGTTTTTCGCCAGTGTGCATATACATATGCCTTTTTAAATTCGACTTGGTGGTATAGCAATAATCACATATATTGCATTTAAATGGTTTTTCACCACTGTGCGTAGACATATGCTTTTTTATAGCATACTTGCTGTTATAGCAGTAATCACACATACTGCATTTAAATGGTTTTTCACCAGTGTGCTTATACATATGCGTTTTTAACTCTGATTTGGTGGTACAGCAGTAATTACATATACTACATTTAAATGGTTTTCTAGTATGCCTATGCATATGCCTTTTTAACTCTAATTTGGTAGTACAGCAGTAATCACATATATTGCATTTAAATGGTTTTTCGCCAGTGTGCATATACATATGCCTTTTTAAATTCGAATTGGTTGTATAGCAGTAATCACATATATTGCATTTAAATGGTTTTTCACCATTGTGCGTACACATATGCCTTTTTACAGCATACTTGCTGGTATAGCAGTAATCACACATACTGCATTTAAATGGTTTTTCACCAGTGTGCTGATGCATATGCCTTTTTAACTCTGATTTGGTGGTACAGCGGTAATCACATATATTGCATTTAAATGGTTTTTCACTAGTGTGCTTGTACATATGCCTTTTTAATTTTGACTTGGTTGCACCACAGTAATTGCAGTTATTACATTTAAATGGGTTTTCACCTGTATGCTGAAACATATGCGTTTTTAAAGATTCCAATCGGCTGCTACAGTAATCACATATATTGCATTTAAATGGTTTTTCACCAGTGTGTTTATGCATATGCCTTTTTAAATTTGACTTAGTAGTACAGCAGTAATCACATATATTGCATTTAAATGGGATTTTGCCAGTATGCTGAAACATATGTCTTTTTAGAAGTTCAACTCGGTTGCTGCAGTAATCACAAATATTGCATTCAAATGGTTTTTCACCACCGTGTTTCAGTTTTACATTTTTATGAACCTGTAAGTGTCGAATCAAAATAGTCTTTTTGTTAGTATTAAAGGTGCAGTTGTAGCAATAATACAGTTTTGTTTTTAAAGATTTTACAATGCATGCAGACACATCCTCACTGATTTTCATGTAGTTATCCTCAATGTTTTGTAAGTTTGAAACTTCGACATTAATGTTATCGACACATAGTTCTTCTTTAATTACAACTTCTTGTCGTAAGTTTCTTATAGTCATTTCGGTTTGTATACACAGTTGTTTAAATTCATATATTTGTTCAATTGCAATCATACATCTGTTACAAACAATTGGGTTCGGTATGATGTTTAGATCCTATATGAGAGTTTATGTTACTTGATAGAATATAATTTGTTCTACTTACAATTTTTGGTAAAAAGTTCAACAATTTCAATTGTAGCATTAACTTGTTGTCGTTATTTAGAAAGTAATAATGCTCGGTTTGTACTATACAAATTCGACAAGTTTTTGTTGATTTTTCTTCCATATTTTCGTACCTCTTCTTCAGTATTGCCCAAAGACAGTTACCCTCGTAGAGTTGCACTAATATCGCTAATATAAACTAATATTCTGATAAATCCGAAAGAAACTTAGATAACTGAATAATATAAGGTTAGGTAATAGTTCTTACAAGTCCCGTTAGATGCGCTGCTAGAATGCACATTTTAGCGCGAACTGTGCACTATTGAATTTAAAAATATTTAGGACGTAATTGTTTTAAAATACGTCGAAAGTTATAAAAGCAAGTTACACCAGTGGTACATGATAATTTTTAATTAGATTACTAATTAAACTCAAACAGATTGAGATAATTGAATGAACCACTTTCCTTTTAATTATTCTAAAAAAATGTGACAATACAATATATTTTATTTAATAAAAACTACAACTTGTTGTTAAGCAACTCATTTACAATTCAACATTTTATAAATATAGTATTACCTGCCAACTTTTTAAATAAAACGAATTATATAAAACATCTAACATATGCCCCTTCAATCAACAACTAATTTTTTTTTAAATTACTGATTGACAACTTGACTGAAACTTTAAACTTTATGTAAAATTACATTTCTAAATTTAATAAACTTAGTTAACAAATCAGAAATAATATCTGTACTAACATATTCAATTCTAAAAATCTTTTATAAAATTAACGTATATCTAATGTGTTTACATTTTTTCGAGTTTTCAAAGTTTTTAATTATGGATTACATTGCCCACTTTAAGTATTGTTTCTGTTCCTAATACTAGCTGTGAAAGAATACCTTTTAGATTTATTATTTTTTGAGCTAAGTTCTTCGTCAGGCAAAAATTAAATTAATTTGACAATTATAAAAAACTAAGGTAACTGAAAACAATAACTATAAGGAAACTAGATAATAAGCGCAAGTTATTTAGCTACAGCATTCGCTCGAAGGTCTAAAAGAAAACCACCATAAAAACTCTAGACGTAGCTTAAGTGTCAATGGTGGACAAATTAAGATTAAGAAATAACAGGTAACCATGTGTCAGAAAGTTCGTAACCACTGTCTCTATTGAAATTGTTAGGATGTTTGATAATTTCAATAGCTTCTCTAATCTTTCTTGATTTCCAGTTCTTTGTTTTAGAAATTGTTATAGTTTTCTCAAAGTTTATATCATGAAGAGTGTCAAGTGCATGTTCGGCAATGGCAGACTCACACAGCACAAGCATATCCACTGGATATGAAATGTACACACCAACCATGGATACCGGAGGTGCATCGAACATCCATATTTAATATTATGGAGCAAGGATGGAGGTCCACTGGATATATCATTCCGTCACGGAAAAATCTTCATAGTATGTCCATAGGACCTCCAGGTGGATAAACATTTTACATCCATATGGAGATACATTGAACAGTCATATGAACGTACAAAATACATACATATGGAGGTTCAATGAACATTTAATTAAAGTATAATAAACATTCATTTTTTTATAGAACCTTCATATGTAGGTAAAATATATGTGCATATCTATATATTAACAAAAAATATGGCCACACGTCAAATAAAGTCAATACAAAATGCCAATAGTGATATTTTCCAGATGCAACAACTACGGTTGGTCCACAGAAAATATGACCACTTATTCATTTTCACTCAAACACAATCGAACTTTTTTATTTACACATTCTCTCATTTTTCTAGAGCTTTTATCCATTATTTATATTATAGGAATCCAAATACTTACTAGATTAATGTACAGCAAAAGTAAATTCAAATATGCAAAAATACCTTGTCTTTACCCAATAAACACAAATCAATGGGTCTGTACTGGCAATGTACTCCTTAGCCGGCACTCAGAATGCTGGCAATGTATTAAAATGAAGTACACTGCCGGTAACCAGGTGACACACCGGCCGATATATTTTTGGATGAATCTTGCCAATGCAGAAATTGCATCGAACCAATATCGGCAAGTTATGTATATTAATACAAGTTAAATGCAGAATGCCAGTGAAATCTGTGCAATATAATATGTACTTTGCCATCACATAAATAGTGCGCAATTTTAAAAGCATTGGCAATGTTAGCAACTTAACACAAATTAAATGCATACAATGGTATTATCATTTTTAATTTAATTAATAAAACAATTTGGAAACTTAACATACAATGCCCATATATGTACTGAAAAAAATTTAAAAAATATAAAAAACCTATTTACATTCATTCTGTGCTTATGTTTATTGGCGTCTTTCGTACCCACTACTCCTGGTGTTTATTGCGTGTTGTAAAGCTGCACCACAATTTGAATTTTTTCTTATGGATACTGTAAAATAAAAATTACATTGTAATGCTACTCAAATAACTTATGCACTTTTTTAGCAATTTCTAAACTAAATTTTGATGTTTTTGAAGTAATTATAAAGAATTGCTTTGTAAATAGTCGTGAAATAAAATACAACACGAAAGTCAAGTTTGGCAGTAATGCACTTGAAATCACATTACGTTAATATACATATAAAGTTAATGTTTTAAGTTTTAAACTATAAAATACTCTGAAGCCTCTTACCATAAATTAAATTTAAAATATTTTTACAAATTTGTTTTGCTTGATCCAGACCAATTACTTGGTTAAAACATGTCTCGTTTGCTGTATCTTTTCATCCAACAAAGTAAATTGAATCGATCTAAAAAAAAATTTCAATTAAATAAAACTCAGCAATAAGAATAATGAATTGGGAAATTGTAGATAAACTCACAAACTGGCTCTTAGATTACAAATTCCAAAGTCATTATATATTTTCTCGAAAACGTGTTAGTTTTTAGGTTATATACTTATTATTAAGAAATAATTTATATTTGAATTTAATACTTACTTATTTTGTTTACCCATCCATCCTAAATGATGAAAAACAAACACATTTTTTCGAAATTTTAAAGCACAAAATGGTTTGCATACGATAAATACAAGCTAAACAAAAAGCCAAAAAGTTTGCGTGTGCAATAATTCCTTAAATAATTCAGTGGCGATAATATACGCGAAAACCTTGGCGAAAACAAACGAACAACGAAGAAAGTTTAAATTAAACCGCGCCAAGTACTTTTTTTACTTTTTCAATTTTTCATTAAATTTGTTGTTGCATGTTAAATATTTACTACAAATGTTAAATTTTAGAGAATGTAATTATTTCTAAATAATTTTGATAAAAAATAGCAACTCACAAAATTATGTAACATGATACATAAAAAAAAATGTTTCCGAACATAACACTTAAGATAATCCTATTTCACAGATATCCATGAATGTATATAAGGTGCATATACAATGGATATTAAACTACGGATGTACATCAATGGATATTATATGGATAAATATGTATATCCATTGCATCTCGCGTGCTGTGTGGGGACTTAGTAGGTTGTATTAAACGAAGATGTCTTTTATGTTCTTTTAATCTCGTATCTATAGTTCTACCCGTTTCGCCAATATATACCTTGCCACAAGTGCATGGGACTTGGTACACTCCACAGGTATTGTAAGGTATTTTGTCTTTTATAGGATTCAACAAATTTTTAATCTTAGTAGTAGTATTATAAGCTACTTTTATCTTATGTTTACTTAGTATTCTTCCAATTTTGTCACTTATGTTGGAAACAAAAGGTAGAATTACAAAGTTTTGGTTAATAGTTGAATCATCTGTTAAAGTAGGTCTTGTCTTTGGTCTAAGAAACTTTTTAATTTGTTCTTTATTAAAACCATTTCTTATAAAAACTTTCTTAAGGTGTTCTAATTCTTCTTGTAATTTATCTTGGTGACAAATTATTGTTGCACGATTATATAATGTGCGAATCGTCCCAAGTTTCTGAGCTGGGTGATGATGAAAATTTGCGTTTATGTATTGATCTGTATGTGTTGGTTTTCGATAAACTGAATGTATTAAAGTACCATCTAATTTTCTTTCTATTTTTACATCAAGAAAAGGTAAGGTACCATTAATTTCTTTTTCAATACTAAATTTTATGTTAGGATGTCGATTGTTAAGGTATTGAAGAAATATTTGTAGTTCATCTAAACCATGAGACCAAATTGCAAAAACATCATCTACATATCTTAGCCATAATTTTGGTTTTTTTGTGGCATATTTTAAGGCTTCTTCTTCAAAATATTCCATATAATAATTAGCAATAGATTTACATATTGTTCATTTTTGTATTTGTTATGATACATACTTTAGTTAGATTTTTGATAAATAAAACTATTTTTAATTTATAATTACTTTTTTTTTTACTTATACGAAAGTTGAGGATTTTTTGTTTCGAGTTGGCACTTTTTTAAGAATGCAGTGGGGAAAATATTATTTTAGACCGGGCAACGCTGGTTACATTGAACACTGCCAAAGTTCTGCGGTATGACCACAGGTCGGCCAAAGAGGTCGGCAACGTTGAAACAAAAATTGCAACGGTCTTTGAGTACCACAGCAAGATTTTAAAAAAAAATGGGAGAAAAAGCAACAGACATTTGTCGAATTTGTTCACTTGGAATAGTAGAAACCGAGCAGTATTACTTTTTGAACAACAACAATAACTTAATGCTAGAATTCAAATTGTTGAACTTTCTACCAAAAATTGTAAGTACAACTGATTATATTCTATCGAGTAGCAAACGTTCTTACAGGATCTAAGCATCACACCGAATCCAATTGCTTGTTACAAATGTATGGTTGCCATTGAAGAAATATATGAATTTAAGCAACTGTGTATACAAACCGAAACGACTGTAAGAAACTTACGACAACCAGGTGCAATTAAAGAGGAGTTGCGAGATAACATTAAAGTCAAACTTTCAAACTTGCAAATCATCAGTGATAACTACTTGGAAATCAATAAGGATGTGCATGTATGCACTGAGAAACTTTTAAAAACAGAAGTGTATTATTGCTACAACTGCAAATTCTATACTAACAAAAAGACAATTTTGATTCGACACCTGCAAGAGCTACACACTGGTAGAAAACTATTAAAATGTAATATATGTGATTACTGCTGTATCAAGAAGTCACATTTAAAAATTCATATGCGTATGCACACTGGTGAAAAACCTTTCAAATGCAATATATGTGATTACTGCTGTACCACCAAGTCACATTTAAAAATTCATATGCGAACGCACACTGGTGAAAAACCATTTAAATGCAATATATGTGATCACAGTTGTACCCAAAGGTCAAATTTAAAAATGCATATGTATAAGCACAATGGTGAAAAACCATTGAAATGCAATATATGTGATTTCTGCTGTACCAGCAAGTCACATTTAAGCAGGCATATGCGTATGCACACTGGTGAGAAACCATTTAAATGCTATATATGTGATAACTGCTGTACCACCAAGTCGGATTTAAAACTGCATTTACGTACGCACACTGGTGAAAAACCATTTGAATGTTGTATATGTGGTTATTGCTGTACCACCAGGTCGGATTTAAAAGTGCATAGGCGTACGCACACTGGTGAAAAACCGTTTAAATGCAATATATGTGATCACGGTTGTAACCAAATGGCGAGTTTAAAAAGGCATATGCACAAGCACACTGGTGAGAAACCATTTAAATGCCATATATGTGATTACTGTAGCATCTATGTTCAACATTTAAAAAGGCATATGCATAAGCACACTGGTGTAAAACCATTTAAATGCAATACATGTGATTACTGCTGTACCGCCAAGTCTGATTTAAGGAGACATATGCATAAGCACACTGGTGAATAACGATTGAAATGCAATACTAATGATGAGAATTTCAAAAATCACGTGACAGTTAAATAAGTAAATTATGAGTTTTGTATATAAGGGTTTTTAAACGACATAACTACATTCATCATCCCCATATGATATGTAATTAGGATAAGTTTTATATAAATACACCTTACATCTGGGAGGTGTTTAGATTATATCGATGAAATGCACACTTTACTTGAAGATTAAGCAAAACAATTTTTACTTATTTAGGATACACTCGCTGCCATTTGGTTTCTTTATAGTTTACAGGCCAATACAGAACGGTGTCTAATAATTCTTATTCAAAGTGTTTAGAAAATTAATCTTTTTAATTGAACTAAGTTAAATTACATAAAACATTTAAAAAATGTAGTTTTTTGTTCTGATCAATAATGAATATCACTGAATGTCCCAAAGTCATCCCATTTTGGTTCTGTGTACGTCCTAGGGACATTCATGGGACGTTCTTTTGTCACAAGTGTATGCATCCCTACGATGTCCTTATAGGACATCCTTGCGTATCCGCAACGGGACGTCCCTTTTAGATGGTTGTAGGATATGTACTATATATGTATATTATATTTATCAAGAAAAGTACCTCTAATTTGTGGTTTTTTCTATTGTTTTTTTTTATTCAGTAAGGAGACATCGTACTCCTCTGCGACTTGACGTAATAAATAAAAATAACTTTATCAAATAAAATACAAATTATTATTACATAAAACTATATTTTTAAATAATCTAAATTATATTCAATTAAAATAAATTGAGATTATTTCATTTTTTTATCTTCTCGATCCCGGCGTTCTTTGGCCCTCCTTAGCGAGTTTTTTATACTTTCTTCCCGATTTTTTTAAGTGGCGCCTGAAACAATGCAACTAAATAAGAGATGGTAATCGTCATGTAGAGTCGATAAAAAAGTTAATACAAAAAGCTTATTGTGGTATTTGATTGATTGATCTTTTTGACGATTCTATTATTGATTAAATCATAAGAGATGATCGATTATAACCAGTTAAAAATTGTTTAAATCGTTTTTTAAATAAAATTTGTGAACCCGTCAGTTTTGCAAATTCATTAAGAATTTTTATACGTTTCGCATTTCATTTCATCACAGAAATGTGGTAAAAATAACAAAATTATTTCTAGACGTATTTTTAACTACCTAACTAATTATTGTGGAAATAGTAATACAATACGAGAAAACCGCACAGTCATCATAACTGTGAATACCAAGAACGCGATAACGTTATAGTTTCTTAGTTAATTAGATTAGCGATTTTGTGTCTTATCAGTCATGTTGACATTTTTGGATGACTTATTGTGAATCGCGACGATAAAAGTCGTGAGATAACGTCACACTTTTAAACCTTTAATACAAAGAAAACATTTTTTAAATAATTTTTTGAGTAAAAAAATTTTTTTTTATATAAAATAAATATTTTCAATTCACCGCATAAGTATGCGCGCGAGATGGGGTTTTAAATCACCATTATTAATAATTGTGAACTTTTAGTTTCGATAAATTTTTTATTAATTTTTAGTAATTCAAAATAATAATTATAAATGATGATTTTAATACATTATAAATAAATACAAGGTACCAAAAACTTACCAAATAATATTGTTTATGCACTATAACACCCAAAAAACGGTAGATAATAAAAAGTACAGATAAATAAAGTAGTCAGAACACCAACAAAAACAGATACAGAGTGCAAACGGTGCAAACAGAGTGTACCACTTTGATATATGTATAGAGCGTACGGGTGTTGAGTAGGTACCGGAGAACAAGAAGGAAAGTGGGCACGCGCACTAAGTTTGCATTTGTTTTTTCCCGCATAGGACATCCCATCGTACGTTCTTCATTGACATCCTGAGGACGTCCTATTAAAGACATTCTATACAGGTCCGTTTTAAAACCCGGGATGTAAAGACATCATTTGGACATAAAACGAACGTCCCTGGGACGTCGTGTGTTTACTGGGTTAAGATTATAAACTTTCTGCAAGCATACAATTAAGAATTGACTAAAAATTCATACTGAAAAACGTTCTTTAAATTAGAAATATGTAAATGTACTGTAAATTTACAATTAGGATTAAATTATAGGTATACAATTAACTGCAAAAGTATTCATAACATATTTATTTTTATTACAAATTTTTGAAGAAAAAAATATTAATACAAGCCATACATACAGTATAAAAAGGTATACTACTTAATTTCTAAATTTTACATAGTAATGCATTTCACCAGGTATGGAATTTCAAAACTAAAAATTTTTAAAACATGTAATTAGTCAATACTACTCACGTCATTCATAAAAAGGAAAATGATTTTTTATAAGTACACTTAGGTATTTAAAAAATAAAACTGCAATTTTAAAATTCTTTAAATCTAATTTGTTGTAAATTTTCGTTCTTAATATGATGACACTTGAACTGCTTTTTTAAATAAGCTAACAATAAAATTTACACATTTCATATATGGGATATGTGTTAAACACATATTTTTTATGGTTACACTGGAAAGTAGGTATATTAATTTAAAATCATTTATATACAGACACCTATATAAAAATTCAACCTATACCCGCTATAACCATGACAAGGTTACTGGGCTATAATTTAACATTTATGAAAACTGAATTCAAATATGCAAAAATACCTTGTCTTTGCCCAATAAACACATCTGTACTGGCAATGTACTCCTTAGCCGGCACTCAGAATGCTGGCAATGTACTAAAATGAAGTACACTGCCGGTAACCAGGTGACACACCGGCCGATATATTGCCGAATGAATCTTGCCAATGCAGAAATTGCATCGAACCAATATCGGCAAGTTATGTATATTAATACAAGTTAAATGCAGAATGCCAGTGAAATCTGTGCAATATAATATGTACTTTGCCATCACATAAATAGTGCGCAATTTTAAAAGCATTGGCAACCCACACAGCACAAGCATATCCAATGGATATGAAATGTACACACCAACCATGGATACCGGAGGTGCATCGAACATCCATATTTAATATTATGGAGCAAGGATGGAGGTCCAGTGGATATATCATTCCGTCACGGAAAGATCTTCATAGTATGTCCATAGGACCTCCAGGTGGATAAACATTTTACATCCATATGGAGATATATTGAACAGTCATATGAACGTACAAAATACATACATATGGAGGTTCAATGAACATTTAATTAAAGTATAATAAACATTCATTTTTTTATAGAACCTTCATATGTAGGTAAAATATATGTGCATATCTATATATTAACAAAAAATATGGCCACACGTCAAATAAAGTCAATACAAAATGCCAATAGTGATATTTTCCAGATGCAACAACTCCGGTTGGTCCACAGAAAATATGACCACTTGTTCATTTTTACTCAAACACAATCGAACTTTTTTATTTACACATTCTCTCATTTTTCTAGAGCTTTTATCCATTATTTATATTATAGGAATCCAAATACTTACTAGATTAATGTACAGCAAAAGTAAATTCAAATATGCAAAAATACCTTGTCTTTACCCAATAAACACATCTGTACTGGCAATGTACTCCTTAGCCGACACTCAGAATGCTGGCAATGTACTAAAATGAAGTACACTGCCGGTAACCAGGTGACACACCGGCCGATATATTGCCGAATGAATCTTGCCAATGCAGAAATTGCATCGAACCAATATCGGCAAGTTATGTATATTAATACAAGTTAAATGCAGAATGCCAGTGAAATCTGTGCAATATAATATGTACTTTGCCATCACATAAATAGTGCGCAATTTTAAAAGCATTGGCAATGTTAGCAACTTAACACAAATTAAATGCATACAATGGTATTATCATTTTTAATTTAATTAATAAAACAATTTGGAAACTTAACATACAATGTCCATATATGTACTGAAAAAAATTTAAAAAATATAAAAAACCTATTTACATTCATTCTGTGCTTATGTTTATTGGCGTCTTTTGTACCCACTACTCCTGGTGTTTATTGCGTGTTGTAAAACTGCACCACAATTTGAATTTTTTCTTATGGATACTGTAAAATAAAAATTACATTGTAATGCTACTCAAATAACTTATGCACTTTTTTAGCAATTTCTAAACTAAATTTTGAAGTTTTTGAAGTAATTATAAAGAATTGCTTTGTAATAGTCGTGAAATAAAATACAACATGAAAGTCAAGTTTGGCAGTAATGCACTTGAAATCACATTACGTTAATATACATATAAAGTTAATGTTTTAAGTTTTAACCTATAAACTATAAAATACTTTGAAGCCTCTTACCATAATTGAAATTTAAAATATTTTTACAAATTTGTTTTGCTTGATCCAGAACAATTACTTGGTTAAAACATGTCTCGTTTGCTGTATCTTTTCATCCAACAAAGTAGATTGAATCGATCTAAAAAAAAATTTCAATTAAATACAACTCAGCAATAAGAATAATGAATTCAGAAATTGTAGATAACTTACAAACTGGCTCTTAGATTACAAATTCCAAAGTTATTTTATATTTGTGCGAAAACGTGTTAGTTTTTAGGTTATATACTTATTATTAAGAAATAATTTATATTTGAATTTAATACTTACTTATTTTGTTAATCCATCCTAAATGATGAAAAACAAGCACATTTTTTCGAAATTTTAAAGCACAAAATGGTTTGCATACGATAAATACAAGCTAAACAAAAAGCCAAAAAGTTTGCGTGTGCAATAATTCCAGGCGATAATATACGCGAAAACCTTGGCGAAAACAAACGAACAACGAAGAAAGTTTAAATTAAACCGCGCCAAGTATTTGTGTTTACTTTTTCAATTTTTCATTAAATTTGTTGTTGCATGTTAAATATTTACTACAAATGTTAAATTTTAGAGAATATAATTATTTCTAAATAATTTTGATAAAAAATAGCAACTCACAAAATTATGTAACATGATACATAAAAAAAATTTTTCCGGACATAACACTTAAGATAATCCTATTTCACAGATATCCATGAATGTATATACGGTGCATATTGAGGTAACCAAAGAGTAGCTGTTTACGAAATTTTGCAAGCTTTGGCAACATACCACACGATTCTGCAACAAGTGGCAACATCGCTCTTGCGACATTTTTGCGCGGGATGCATCTTTTTCGGCTGAAAAGCATCATCTTTGTTCGTACTTTCGAAGTGTTCACATCATATTTTTTTGTTCTAAGTATTCTTGTTTTATTGCTCTTTGTGTGTATATCACCACGTGTTTTATTTCAAGGTAGTACTGTTTTTATTTTAATGCATATCTGATTTAGCTAACTATTTAATTCATTCATAATTTGTTTATTTTTAAAATATGTTGTACATGCAATTTCTTTCTAGGATGTAACAGTTGTTACCTGCTTTTGTTTGATCGCGTTAATATTGTGACTTATTTACTGTAGATCTGTCGATTTGCGGTTTGCTTTAATTTTAAATTGGGTATTGAATTGGGCATTTCTAACAATGAACAAAGTGTGAACTGACCTGTTATGTTTTGTACTAACATTTTCCGCCTTGAAGACTACCTTTCAATACGGTGGTAACTATCCAAATATACTTAATTAAAGTCCGTATTGCTTGGTAGCAAATCATCTCTAGCCCACGTTCGCACGAGAGCGTGATATTGGTACCTATGCGGGGGGCCGTATTAAGACTAATACTACTTCTGTTTTAATTTTATATGTTTTGAGATGTTAAATGTGTGTTAATTGCTAGAGATGCCAGATATCAACCCTTGTGTTCATTTTCTTACTTTGGTTTTACGGGCCAAATCGACAGAGCTATGGTTTAGTATAACGATTCATGATCGACAGTTATTTTTCCATCCCTTTTGCCTAAGCAGGGAACAAGTGTAGACCTTTGCAACTTTGTGGTTCTTTTTGTTTGCGCTTATAACATTATAACTGTACAACATGTTTTATGTATCTATTTCGTGATTTTATGTCTCTGTTTTGGATTTAATTTGTGTTGCCAATTGCTATTTCATCACTTGACATGTTTTATTTGTGTAATTATTTGTGTTTTGAATATTTGATCAAATCAGGGGTACAGGGTTGGTTTGGGTTCTTTGTTTATGTAAGTTTTGGTATCGTCATTTAAACATGTGTATTTTCAACGACAGGCTTTGAGATTGATCGAAGTCCTGTTCAAATTTTCTTGTCTTATGTTAAATGTGCATATTTTTCAACAGTTTTGTGTGATTTGTATACTTAAATTTGTTCAGCGTAATTAATGTGTATTTTAGCGAGTAGTTTTTCTTGGGAGTTCTTTTCTGCTCGCAAATCGACGTTGAACTGCCCATTCTCCTTTTTGGCCTTGTGTTGCTAATTAATAAATTAATAATTACAAAATTTTAGGAAGCTTTTAAATAAATATCTTTTTGTTTACTGTGTGTTTTGATCTTCCCTTCCGATTACAGTTCGCTGCAAGTGTATTCGTGTCTCCTTAAGACAACAGAGGGCCTTACTAGACGATCACGTTTGTGTGGGTTTTGCCGGGTAATTTTAAACTTTACCGCGTTTCCTAAATTTGGGGCGGGTTTGTTTTGGCGGGAAAGTTGGTTTTAGCAGCCATTTGTGAGTTTTTCCCGCTCTGATTTGAATTTTTGTAACTGTAATGTGAAGTTAGCGTAGAATCTGGGGTAAGAACATTACAATATACAATGGATATTAAACTACGGATGTACATCAATGGATATTATATGGATAAATATGTATATCCATTGCATCTCGCGTGCTGTGTGGGATGTAGCGCAAGTTGCAAATGAACTTTGGGAACGTTTACGAAGATCCGACTACTGCAAAAAATTAATTAACTTGATGCTGATCAGGTTAACGACATATATACAAAACATTAATTCTAACGTTTTATGTATTAAATAAACATATTTCTATAATAAAATTACTAACTAATAAGAGAAGCGATTAGGTATTAATCTACTTAAAACTTGTTTAAATTTAGTTCAGTTTAAAACGATGATTTCAATTAGTCAACGTTACTACAAAAAACAATTTTTTCAGTTTATATAACGATATGGTTTTTTATTTAATTGATCATTTGACGTATTTTTAATCAGTCCACTATTAAAATGATTTATTTAATTATGCATAGTAATTGCAAATATGTTATAAATACACTAGTAATGTTGGTAGTATTAGTAGAAGCGATATTCTATATAAATTTCTGATATAAACAACAATTCTAAAATTAATAGCTTGCATAAGGTATAAATTCTCTAAAATACACTTTTTAAATATTAAATACATTTAAAATTTTTTCCACTACTAGTTGTATACGCTTGCATTATTACGTATAATAGAAGGCCGTGAAGTTGTACTTTTTTAAGCGCAGGTAAATAATATTTCATTATTAACTAGTAGTTAATAATGAACATATTTACATTTTCTGATAATACTACAACAGTTTCAACGAAAAAAAGTTTACCAAACTGAGTACCAAGAGCAAGAGATTTTATTTAATGCTAATTTAAGTTTTCAAATCGCTCAATTAATAAATTAATTTGATTTTAAAAAGTAAGTTATTTGAAGTTCGCGCTTAATTAAATGTGAATATTATTGAGTTAAATATGTTTTAGATATAATCAATGCTTAAAATAATAATGTTTTTAAACAATTTAAACAACTTTAGCAATAAAAACTTACGTTATCTGTTTATTTTTGTGTTTTAAATCACAATTAAGAATTACGTCAAAATTAATTCTATTAAACTAATGACAACTGTCAGAATTACTGACTTGATTTTTAATTTAAAATTAATATCTTAATTTTTAAATTTGATTTAGTAACAGGTAGAAAGGTTTTAATAATTCTAGTAGTGGAAAAAATTGTATATATAACACGGTTGAGAAGTTCATTATAACCTGCGCGATTTATATCCCTCGACGCTTCGCGTCTCGCGATATAATCTATCGCTTAGGTTATAATGATGCACTTCTCAACCTTGATATATAATATACTATTATAATAAATACCAATCTGGTACTTCTATTATTATTTGCTTTAAGCTTCTAATGGGAAACACCCCATACCATTAGAATGTGAATAGGTCCGATCTTAAGCGGTCATTTTGGTTGAAGGCGATTGTACATCAAACTACAAATCAATTTTCGATAAGGAACTTCTTTATTAATAGGACCTTCTTCTTACGAAAAATTAACTTCCATTGATGTAGACACACTTCGACATTCTTGTATATTAAATTCTACCATAATCTTAGTAATAATTTTTAGTTGTGTGATTTTTAAACCTTATTCAACTGTATCTATTTGCATACTCAGAAATGACGACACATCATCTACAATAATTTTGACATTTAGTTTGTTGTGTAATTCTTGCAACAGTAATTTAACTTCATTTTCTTCTCCGGTGATCAATGCATCACCAACAAAGAGTACGAGATGAACATTTTTTTAACTATAAACAAAAATTGTATTTTCATTTTTTGAAACCTAAACTTGCTAGAATGCTAGAAAATTTATTGTTCCATACTTTCGGTCCACTTCGTAAACCATATAAAGCTTAAGATATTTTTCTTCATTTTCTAGACCTTCAGGTGTATAAATATATATGCATCATAATCCAATTCACTGTTTAGAAACGCTGTTGGCACATAAATTTGTTTCAAACACTAATCGTTTTAGACTGGCACTGTCAATAAAATTCAAATTGTCGACATTCTGCATACAGGTGCATAACTAAAATCCATAAAATCTTCGTAAAGTACCTAAAACTTTCTTGCCACCAATATGAACTTTTTCGTCCCATCTTCGTTTATTTTAAAAATCCACTTCGTCTCAATAAGTATTTGATCATTTGGCAATTTTGCTTCTGTCCAAGTATTTAGTTTTCTATGTGAAGTTAACTCACTTTGTATAGATTCCTTCCATTCTTCGTTTTTTATTGCTTTCTTCAAATTTTTTGGATCCTGTTTTCTCTCGGTCAATAAACAATATGCTGTATATATCTCATAATCGTTCAAATTTGCTGATTTTTTTAATTATTTTACCTCTAGTCACTCTCTTTTGTTCTGCGTCACTTTCACTTGACTCGTCTGTCTGTCTAGTTTCATTTCACATTTTTTCTTCTACATCTTTTTCTGGTACTTTTGGTGTCATGTTACAAGCTTTAGGTTTTACGAACCTTGCACGGCCAACTCATATAGTTGGAAGTAGGGGAGGTTCACAGGAAGTATGCTTAAGGGCGCCAGAGCTGATCCTATATAACACTTCTGCCTCGCTCACGACAGACGGTCCAAACTTGTAACTCAATTGGAGGTTCGTAATCCTTGTTACTCTGATGGTCGAGTAGCCAAAGTTTGTGATTAGATAACGACGATCAAAAGAGAAAGGTATGTTGCCATAAAAGAAAGAGTAACCAATATAACAACTTTAATTTAGTAACGTCGATGATTATCACAGATATAGCGAATTTTCAGTACATGAATGCCAGCCGTATCGGCAACACACAATACATAGGTAAGTTACGTTGAAGCGAACAGCGAAGAATAGTTCGTAGTAAATATTGTTTGTACACAGTATGCGAAACACACAAAATAATTAATAATACGACCTTACTGATAATAAAACAGTGATCTTATGCAGTTGACAGATTAATGATTTTGTCGTAAATGACAGTCACACGAAACGATCGGTAGGGGGCGTCCAAACCGGAATCTAATTTCAATTACATATACAGGGTATTCCGTAATGAAAATTTCGTACGTAACAGTCATTTCTTGATTATCTTTTCCATCGTTTGTAAAAATAAGTGTACTTTCTTGGCTATTTGTTTTTTCTAATTTTTCTTTATATTTATTTTCATCTTCTTCAAATCTTACATCTCTAGATTTTATAATTGTCTGTTCATTAGGCACCCAAAGTCGATGGGTGGCTACCCTCACAATATCCAACCATAACTGTACGTTTAGCTCTTGAATCCAATTTACCTTGACTTGGTACTATGGTTGTCCATGCTCTACACCCAAAACTCGATCAGATTATTTCTGCCGTTCCAAATATAAGATGGAGCTTGTCCTTTCTCTAGTGCTGAAGTTGGCGTTCTATATTAATCTCATAAGCGCTTCATCCCATAAAACTTTAGGAATGCCCGATTCAACTACTTTGGATCTTACATTATTCAATAATGTTAAATTCATCCTTTCTATTTTGTTGCTGACTATAACTTATTGTGTACCTAATTTTTTAAAGTGAATTTACTCTTGTTAATATAGCGCGTGAAGTTGTCCTCCGAGTCCAATATTTTAGTTACGGAGACGAACACGAAATTATTTGATTACATATTTTAATTGTACGTTAAAAGGCAAATGTTTTGATGTACAATACTCTTCAGTACCTAATTTTTTAAGGTGGGTTTACTCTTGCTAATGTAGCGCGTGAAGTTGTCCTTCGAGTCCAATATTTCAGTTACGGAGACGAGCACCAAATTCTATGATTACATATTCTAATTACAGGTTAAAAGACAAATGTTTTAATGTACAACACTATACAGCACCCTATTTTTTAAATTAGTTCCACTCTTGTTAATATTACGCAGCGTAAAGATGTCCACCAAGTCAAAAACTTAAGTTAAGGAGACTATCACGAAATTCTGCTATTACATATTTTAATTATACATTAATAGACAAATGTTTCATGTATGTAATTGTTTATTACAACAATTTTTAAGCAAATAATAGGTATCTTGCATCGATCACATAATATACAAAAACAGCATTTTGATGAATTTAGGATAAAAATGCAAATATTTCGAAATTATATTAACTATTTCTTGAAGCATCTATTTAGCACTTAATTATTGCAGGTTTTATTTTCCGATTAGTATGCGCTGTATTGGTTTTTTTTGAATGGGGGGGTCCAGCTTAATGTTAAGTCAGCACCCCCCAGCATAAACCCAATTTTCTGCCAAACCGATCGAGCACTTAATTTTCAAGGTTAGCACTAAATTAGCACTTAATTATAAAGTAAGTGATAATTAATTTTGCGTTGGTGAGGGGGCTAACTTTCCCTACGTGTTTTAACCACCAGTTCTAATTCGGCGTTTACTGGTTTCTCATATACAGAGGTCTTCATCTGATTTTAGAAAAAGAAATCTAGGAGAGTTACGTAGAATTTCCATCACACCACAGGTGATTATTGCGAGAATTAAATACATCGTCGCTTGTGAAACAAGCTTCGTTTGTAAATAAAATAAATTTTTCAAAATGTTTCTAAAGATTGCAACGTTCAAGAAACCAACAACAAACAATCTTGTCTGAAAGTCTTCATGCCCCAAAGTCTGCATGCACTTTTTGTCTAGAAAATAGATAGGTCTTGTTCTTTCAGAACTTGCCAAACTGTCACGTGATTTATATCTCATCTATTTGCTATTACTCTTGTACTCGTCGATAGCTCATCTACAATAATATTCAGAACTATAAAAAGTCGTTTATTTCAATGAGTTCTAATTACCAGTTCCGGGAGTCACAACTTAGTCTTAACATCCTGTATATTAAAAGAATTATTTATAACTACTGTGCTTATGAACAAGCGTCTATAAATGTGTCAGTTGACTCCTGCAGTACTTATAACATATACTGGATTTAAATTTCTATTCGTTAGTGTGCTTACGCATATGCCTTTTTAAATGTGCCGATTGGTTGCTGCAGTAATCACATGTATTGCATTTAAATGGTTTTTCACCAGTATGATTACACATATGCCTTTTTAATTGTAGCATTCGGCTGCCACAGTAATCACATATTTTGCATTTAAATGGTTTTTCACCAGTGTGTTTACGTATATGCAGTTTCAAATCCGAGTTGGTGGTACAGCAGTAATCACATACATTGCATTTAAATGGTTTTTCACCAGTGTGCGTACACATATGCCTTTTTACAGCATACTTGGTGGTAAAGGAGTAATCACACATACTGCATTTAAATGGTTTTTCACCAGTATGCTTATGCATATGCCTTTTTAACTCTGATTTGGTGGTACAGCAGTAATCACATATATTACATTTAAATGGTTTTTCACTAGTGTGCATATACATATGCCTTTTTAAATTCGACTTGATCGTACCACAATAATCGCATATATTACATTTAAATGGGTTTTCACCCGTATGCTGAAGCATATGCATTTTTAAACGATCCAATCGGCTGCTACAGTAGTCACATATATTGCATTTAAATGGTTTTTCACCAGTGTGTTTATGCATATGCCTTTTTAAATTTGAATTAGTAGTACAGCAGCAATCACATATATTGCATTTAAATGGGATTTTGCCAGTATGCTGAAGCATATGTCTTTTTAGAAGTTCAACTCGGCTGCTGCAGTAATCACAAATACCGCATTTAAATGGTTTTTCACCAGTGTGCTTAAGCATATGCCTTTTTAAATTCGACTTGATTGCACTGCAGTAATCACATATATTGCATTTAAATGGTTTTTCACCACCGTGCTGCAGTTTTACATTTTTATGAACCAGTAAGTGTCGAATCAAAATTTTCTTTTTGTTAGTATTGAAGTTGCAGTTGTAACAATAATACAGTTCTGTTTCTGATGGTTCTTTAATGCATACAGGCACATCCTTATTGATTTGCACGTAGTTATCGCTGATGATTTGCAAATTTGAAAGTTCAACTTTAATGTTATCAACACGCAACTCTTCTTTAATTGAATCTTGTTGTCGTAAGTTCCTTATAGTTGCTTCGGTTTGTATACACAGTTGCTTAAATTCATATATTTCTTCAATTGCCAAGGTACATTTGGTACAAACAATTGGGTTCGGTATGATGTTTAGATCCTGTAAGAAAGTTTATGTTACTCCATAGAGTATAATCAGTTGTACTTACAATTTCTGATAGAAAGTTTAACAATTTGTATTGTAGCATTAATTTATTGTCGTTATTCAGGTAGTAATACTGCTCGGTTTCTACTATTTTTAATAAACAAATTCGACATGTTTTTGTTGATTTTTCTTCTATATTTTCGTACATCTTGCTCAGTGCTTCTAAATATTGTCTAGTATTATATTTTGTACTCAAATTGGAGTAATCATAGAGAAACAGGTGTAATAATCGCAATAAACGGAACAACGTTGCCGCTACTACATATTTATTGCACCGACATCTTTCGAAAAACGTATAAACTAGTCATGTGCACAAAGTATCTACTTGATATTTAGTATCTGATACTTCTGCGCAGTAAAAGTATCAAGTATTCATGTTTAAAAGTATCAGATACAAAGTATCTACTTGCAGTAGTCCGCGTATTTGAATTAAAATTACTACTTACATCTTTGCAAACAATGCAATATTTAAGCATTTTAATCCTCCTACGTGTACTTCTTTTTCTTTATTAGTTATCACTTGACTTATTTATGCTTATGTATATATTATATATTTATATACCTACTTATTTAAATTGTTATTGTTATGAATATGAATTATGAAACAGTTCGAAGTAGGTATTCGGTCACGAACTACACATTTCTATTATTGCGTATTAATTTACTTATTTTATCGCGATTGCAAGTTTTATGATCTGTGATAAAAGACTACGAAATGACGTTTGGTTGCATTTTACAATAGTAAGTGACGATAAAGCTAAATGTGATATATGTAAAAGTGTTTTTTTCATATAAAGGCTGCGCAACCTCAAATTTAAGAAAACATTTAAAATCAAAACACTAACATTTTACAAGAACAAAGAGATGTCTCTTCTAGTATATATATATAAACAACGCTTGCTCTACTCTTTCTGCAGCTAGTACTTCCAGTGCTACTTCTATTATTCCCTCCGGCAATGTTGATACAAACTCCAACAATAATGGTATACGTCCACCTCCATCGAAACAACCTAAACTTTCATCTTTCTTAGTTCGTCCAGCTTCTGTATCCCGTACGAAAATATTAAATGAGAAAGTATTGAATATGATTGTAAAAGATATTCAGCCGTTTTCTGTGGTTTAGGATGTAGGATTTAGAGAATTAATATTGGCACTAGATCCCTCTTATCAACTGCCATCGAGAACAACCTTTAGTTGGAGTATGCTGCCTCAAAAGTACGAAGAGGTTTTAGTAAAAGCTAAAGATATGCTCGCTGAAGCAGAATATATTACAATTACAACGGATTCTTGGACCTCAGTCTGTGTACAAAATTATTTGGCGGTCACAAGCCATTATTTAGATAGAGATTGGAATTTAAGAACTATTTTATTAGATTGCAACAGTTTCCCTATTCAACATACAGCAGAAAATTTAAGAAATGAACTACTTAAAATTTTGCAAGAGTGGAATGCTACTGAGCGGGTTCACACTATTGTAACAGATAATGCCAGAAACATCACCGCAGCCGTTAAATTAACAGGGTGGACTCACTTACCCTGTTTAGCACACACTTTAAATTTAGTAGTTCAAGACGGTATTAAATGTATTAAATACCTCCACAGCAAAGTCAAAAGTATTGTGGAATATTTTCTCAGAAGCACAACGGCTGCAGCAAAATTATCCGAACTGCAGACTCAGATTTCTGGAACATCACTACAATTAATTAATGATGTGGTTACACGATGGAATTCATCGTATTACATGTTTCAACGCATTATTGAAATACAAACGCCTTTAGAGGCAGCTATAGGTATTCTGCATAATCCTGTAGATGCCCTGAATGCGGAGGAATGGGTAACTTTAAAAGAGTTTTGTGTTCTCCTTAAATCGTTTGATCAAGTAACAACAGAAGTTTGTTCTGAAACGCACGTTACAGTTTCTAAAATCATTCCAATGTTTCTGGACTGTATGGTTATGTAAATGGCATTGTTACAGTCAGTGTTGTAAATAGATATAATTTTTAAATTATATAGATATAGATACATTTTTTTCTTTTAAAAATTATCTAGTATTAGATAATAGATAAATTATTCAAACTTTATATAGATAACAGATAATAGATGAAATAATCTATCTAGTAACAACGATAAATGGAGTTCATTTGATGAATTACTATAGAGTGCAGAAAATTACTGCAGAAAAACACATATTGTAACTGGAATTTTACGAGACATTGGATTTTTTTATAAATATATTATTTAAATAATTTAAATAAAAAATTATATATATACAGATACATATAACTTATATATTTTTTGATTGTATCTAGATACATCCCAACAAACAATTTGAATTTGGCCAACTACTGGCCTAGTACATATGTACCAGAAGTCCAGATGCTGGTCCAGTACTGGCAAAAGGTGCTGGGCCGGAACGTATAGGTCACTCAGGCCATAAGCAGGACCAGATGTGGCACAACAACAGCATATGATACTGGGCCTGTAGACAACCTGTATCGCAATGCATTGAATTACCATTACTACCCCACTCCCTTACCGATTAAATAATTAT
Source organism: Aquatica leii (assembly GCA_035610365.1). Lineage (NCBI taxonomy): Eukaryota > Metazoa > Arthropoda > Insecta > Coleoptera > Lampyridae > Aquatica > Aquatica leii. Next base: position 18,176,752 of record CM069438.1, read on the forward strand.
TGCACTTACAATTAGGTATAATGCACACTGATATTTTGATCACATTTTTTATTAAAATTATAAAATAGTTTACACTTGATACAGCAACAGAATTATTATACGAATACTAAAAAAAATACGAAAACATTCATGGAATTAATTATACTTGAAAGTAACAAAACATTAATCAAAACTAAAATCTAAAATTAAATATGTGCACTTCTACTAAACTATGTTGTCATAAACAAACTTAATATTTTTATACATTGTGAGGTAAAGTAAACTGATTATACTTATTATTATGTACTAATAATATTTCCATTAATAGTATATTCTACGAACTACTTAGAAAAATCAATGTAATTTTCAAATTTATATATGTTAAATTGATAATCTTTATTGATTAAGTACTTCATTATTTTCTTTTTTTGTCCTTTTGTTACGGCCTCCGGCTCTATCTGCTGCATTTCGAAACCAAGGCTTTATGCTATTTTCAATTTCTTGTTGAGTTGCAGATGTACAGATGGCATTTTTCGTACAGAAACTAAATCTTGATAGGTGCTTGTAGATGGTGTGATAAGATTGCCTACACTCGCCAGTTCTAGAGTTTGTTGAACTCTCTTTTTAATTAATCTATATTGATAACTTTTACTTTTTAATTTAAAATCTTTAGGCATCTTTTGTCGATGTAATTCGAGGATTCAATCTTGAATATCCGCACAATTACTTACTAAAAATTGTAAGCGAAACTTAACCTCTAAAAATCATTTAGCACGTGCACATGCAATTAATAATGGTTAATGATACTTACTTTTTGACCTGAACAATATCGTCTTCAAATAATAAATCCATAACGAACAGAGAAAAGATGTGTTGATAATTTTTACTGCGTACCTAACTGACAAAAAAAACACGTAAAATGCGGTAAATTTTATCTATGGCGGTAAACAATCGGTAATAACGATCAAATATGAAAGGTAGCGCAGCGTATGTTTGTGGCGGTATATTTAAAATTTAAATGTACACTGTAAACGGCCTAACTGTGGCCAAGTAGGGGTCCACCAATATGCATTGCCGATATGTTCCCAACTACGGGCCGTTATAGCTCATTATTGCCAGTACTTTGCCGACACTGCCAGCACTTAACCATCATGCGGCCGTTGTTACTATGTTTGCTGGGATATAAATAGATAAAAAATATTAATCTAGATTAATTTATCTATATGAATTTATATAGATAATTTACAACACTGGTTACAGTTAACTCTGAAGTAGGCTTACAACTAAAAAATGAATTAAGAGGCTTATCTACCAGATTTCATAAAATAGAGTATAACGCAATACTTTTAAAATCTACGTTCTTAGATCCCCGATTTAAAGCTAAGGGTTTTGATGATCCTAACGCCATTACAAAAGTAAAAGAAGCCATAACCGCAGAACTTTCTCACATCACAGATCGGAGCGTTCAGAATAACCAGGAGGATAAAGAAAATAATCCAGGAGTATCATTAAAAGAAAAAGATTCGATCTGGTACAAATTCAACAAAAATTTAACAAAGAAAGTACCATATTAAGAAATGAAGATCCATTAAAGTGGTGGAAGTCTAGAGAAGTAGTGTACCCAAACTTGTCGAAAATGGCAAAAAATACTTAAGTGTAATGGCTATATTGGTTCCCAGCAAAAGAGTATTTTCAAAAGCTGGACAAATAATATCAGAACGTAGAAGTAGATTGAAACCAAATAATGCGAGAAAAATTATTTTTTTTAATGCCAACTTAAATCTGTTGTAACCTATCTTTTCTTTTGTTGTGACGTAAGGAACTGTATGTGTTTTAGTACTTTGGCTATTGCTTAAAATAATACAAGTATCTATTCATATTTGTTTTATTTTTAACCTTTTCCCTTATTTTTTCATATGGAAGAATCAGGAATTTCTTATAAAATTTAACACGTATAAGTGATATGTAACTCTATTTGTGATTAAAAGACAGAGACGTTCTTATACTCATTCGTGTTCCTATTCCTACAGTGTGTATCTTACAGATATGGTACGATTTACTAGTAGTAACCTTCAACAGATACGAAAATTATCTGATACAAAGTATCAGATACTGAGGAATAAAGTATCAGTATGTATCGGATACTCAAAAGAGTATCAGTTGCACACCACTAGTATAAACCAAAGATGTTTATCCTACGATTAACAACAACATTGAAAAAAAAACTGTTAAAAACAATATAATTGGCTAAGAGATGGCGCTGTATAAAAGTTTTTTTAGAGCCAATGGTAGGGTTAAGCTCAATGCAGTTTGCAGTGTTAAAGCCGATAGTAAATAAGACAGGTTAAATTACAAGTCGCTAGAAGTAATAAAATAAACTAATTTCATCAGCCCAAATCAAAATACATCTTTAAACAACTGTTACATATTTACATAATAAATATGTGGATAGACATTGATATTAAATCTAATTTTGATTTTATGTTAGTCACTTGTCTGACGTAAAAATGCATTAAAAGTAACGTCAGATTTTCGTTATTTAGACTTCTTCTTCTCATTTCCTTATGCTTTTTCAGGCGTCGGATTGTGGGTCACGGTCATCTTTAACCCATTTCTTTCATGCTTTTTTATCTCTTTCTTTGTTTTCCCTTTTTTTCTTCCATGTTCTTCTATTTAGTCTAGCTATTTTCTTCTTGGTCTTCCTCTTTTTCTGTTTCTTGATTTCCCTCATTTCATTATTCTTTTCGTCAACCGACCTTTTTCATTTTCATGACATGGCCGTATCCGTACCATAGTAGGTTATTTCTTTAATTCTTTCTAATATTGGTGTTTGTTTTATTTCTTCCCTTAGGGTTTCATTCCTAACGTGGTCTCATTTTGTTTTCCCTGGTTACGTTTTAAAATAATCGAAAATGTATTTCAAAAAAATATTTTTGTTGCTTTTTAAAAATATTTCATTTAAACATTGATATTGAAATATTTTTAAAATGCTTTCTAAAACATTTTTTAGTAACAAAAAACTGTTTTTACTTTATTAGAAATTATACTTTTGCTTGCTTTCACCTATACACTTTTTTCTTTTATATATTGTAACAAAAACACAATTATATAAAATTTTGTTACTTATCATTAATAAATACATATTAAATCTTTTCGTTTTTCCAAAAACTTTCTTGCAAATTTGAATTAAGTACTTAATAAACGCGTTTGCGGAAAGTACCAGTATCTGCGTGAAAAGATGGCGATTTTGTATATTATGATTGTATTATATTTTAAGCTTCAACAAATCAACAATTTCCATGGTATTACTCGCTATGCTGTCAGCGGCGTATTTACCCTAGGGCCAAGGGGGCCATGGCCCGGGGCGTAACGTTACCAGGGGCGGCGCCAGCCGCCACTTCCTCGCTGGTTTGTTTAAGCGCCTTTGATAATTGTTATTTATATTTTATTGAATTGCTTTTTCATTTGACTTCCCTAAAAAAATTTAAAAAAAGTTTATCTAACTAAAACAAAAGCGCGGGGCGATCGTGTTGCAGCCACGCCCGGGCTGGCGCCAACGTGTTTATTGCGTCTCGGAAGGGCGCGGGCGGGGGTGGTTGGTACTTGGTGGAATGAAAACAATAGCACGTAATTTGCTCGTCACTTGTTTCAAATTGTTTCTAATCAGCGCATCAAATTATTAGGATTTGGTGAATATTCTCAATACTTACCTATCAGTGTTAGTAGTGTTTACAAATCGAGTTTATCATATTAAGTAGTTTGCAATTTGTTTGGATTTGGTAGGTATATACTGTTACTGTGTAAAGTGTTACTGTTACTGAGATGGATCAATCTAAAAAAAAAAACTAAGCGGACACGCATACAGAAGAAAAGCTTTAGAAAAAAACATAAGGAGGTAAAACTTCTCAAAAAAACACATAAAATTGATAGCTTTTCCGCCTTTTTCAATAAGAATGTTATGACTTTCTTTATTTTATAAAGCCTAGACATAAACGATTATATTCTTGCATTCTTTGCAGACTGTGGTTGAATGTGAAAATAAACAAAATGACAAATTAAAATCACCCAATTTAATTACGCAAGATCAAGATCCGGTAGCTACTAATATTAGTACTAACAATTCTATCACGGCTGTTGATACTGTGGCTTCCTCCACATCCTTAAGTGATTTAAATTTAACTACTTTGCTGTCTGCAGCTTTTCATGAAGATTCTGCACCCACCAGTAAACCTCAAACAAAGAATTATTTTGTAGTCGAAAATGATCCAGCTCTGTGGCTAGTAAATGAAGACTTTAATAGATTATTTTTCAAGAAATGGTTTTGAACAAAATATTGAAGACCAAAGTTTTTCGAAATCTAAACGAAGAGCGGATGATTGATAGATTTATTTGAAACAAATCTTATAAACGAGGAAAAGGTTTCTCGGTGTTACTTAATTTACTCAAAGTCACTTGGATCTGTATTTTGCGGACCATGTCGTCTTTTTGATAGCGGAAAAAGTCCACTTGCTTCGGGACAGGGCTTCAATGATTGGAAACATGCATATGAAAGACTTCATGTACATGAAACTAGTTTGGGGCACAAAAATTGTGTTTTAAAAACGAAAAAGCGTGGACAAACCGAAGCCATAATTGACTCCAAATTATTTGAGCAGTTAGAAGATGAAAGAAAATACTGGCGCAACGTGTTGCTTAGAGTTGTTGTGGCTGTAAAATCTCTAGCTATGCGTGGTCTTTCGTTCCGTGGCAAGACAGATACATTTGGATCTACAAATAATGGAAATTTTATGATGCTTTTAGAAGCGATTTCAGAATTTGATCCGTTTCTTGCAAAACACATACAAAAATTCGGCAATCCCGGGAAAGGCAACACGTCATATTTGTCTTTTGCAACGTATGAAAAAATAATAAAAATTATGGCGGCTACAGTGACAACAACAATAATGAAATAACTTGAAAAGGCTAAATATTTTTCTTTTAGTGTAGATTCAACTCCTGATATTACAAATGTAGATCAGCTTTCTCTAATTGTGAGATTTGTCCAAGATAATGCAGAACCAGTTGAACGATTCCTTTGCTTTCTACGAAACACTGGTCACTAAGCAGAAGACATGTTGCTAGCCGTTAGGGACATCTTCAAAACATAGAATATCGACATTAACAATTGCAGAGGTCAATCTTATGATAATGCTAGCAATATGTCCGGGCAATATAATAGCCTACAAGCTAAAATCAAAGAAAAATGTCAGTATGCAACATAAGTACCTTGTGCCGCACATTCGTTAAACTTAATCGGATCATCCGCAGTCGAATGTTGCTCAGAAGCTACAAAGTTTTTCGGGTTGTTTCAAAATTTATATGTATTCTTTACAGCATCAACGGAACGTACAAAATTGCTGCAATCATTTTTGACTAAGCCTGAAAATCTAACTGTGAAAAATTTGTCACATACGCGATGGTCTGCCAGGGATGATGCTTGTGCCAGCTTTAATAAAGATTGGAACCAAATAATATCGGTTCTTAAAGCCATAAAAAGTGACTCTGCCTACCAAAAAACTTTTGTTAAAAATGAAGCTACAGGGCTATTGGCTCAACTAAACTCTCTAGAAACGGCCATATTATCAGAATTTTTGTGATCTGTATTAAAACAATTTAATATAGCTACCAAAACTTTACAAGGTGTCGACACAGACGTAGAAGTAGTTTCCAGGCTCTACGAGTCACTCATCACTTTTGTAAAAAGCAAACGGGAAACTTTTGATGCTTTTGAAGCAGCTGGTAAAAAAAATCTTTGGAGGAATACAGAACCAGTGACAAGAGAATCATTAAGAGGAAGAAGCGGGACGATGAGTGTCGCGATCGCAAGGGAGAAATGTTGTTACAAAGACGTGATTATTTCAGTGTTAATACCTTCCTCCCAATATGTGGCAAATTATAGGCGAGTTAAGGAGACGGAAAACTTTGTATGACGCAGTAACCGCCAATTTTGCATTTTTATGCAAATTGGATACAATGTCTGAAGCGGAAGTTAGAGTTAACGCTATCCCACTAAGCATGGTTACGTTCGTAGAACGTAACTGTAACTTCTCAATAATTCCTGTAACGTTTCATTTAAGGGAATAGGGAAGTATGCATGACGTTACACGAACGTTCTATGTCCGCCCAAACTACGTTGCATAAAATACGTTACTCAAAGTTGATTATTGAGGTTCTACAGAGGTAACTAAATTAACGTTTAAAAACGTCAATAATTTACCGTAAAATACGTTACCGAATGTTAAATTTTAACGTTTGCAAGAGGTAGCATCTGTGATATCACAAGACGTAATAATATGACAGTAAAATAACGTTGCTTTGTGAAGTTAATAAAAGTTAACACAATTGAAGTGTGATGAAGTATCTTTTTCACGTAGTACATACGTTAAATTTATGAAATCTCTAGGAAGTAATGCAGTTAGTTATATAGATTGTTGTCAATAGCACTATTAATATTTTTATATTTTCTAATTACACAATATTAAGAAAAATATGCAAACAATTTGTGTGCTTTTGGACGCCACAAACTGTTTGCAGAATATTTCCCTTAAGATCATAATGTAACTGGACAATACAAAACAATAATAGTGCTATTGACTACAAACCTTTATATCTTCAACTGCATTACGTCCTACAGATTTCACAAATTTAATGTAGGTGTACTATATCAAAAAACTTCAATTGGATACACTGAAAGTTCTAAAATATGTATATGCATACTTGCAAAATAAGTAGTAACTAATAAATATAAATAATAATACCATCACATACTAGTTTTTTTCTTAGTAAAGTTATAAATAACATTTTTACTAATTAAATATGATAGGAATTATCCAGAAAAATATTGCTTACTAGTTCGGCATCGTAAAAATTAACAACTGGGCGTCATTAATATCTAATGAAACATAGTATCAAAACAAAAATTTATATATACACAAAAAACTGTAATACATTTCAGAATGTAGAAGTAGATATATATACTAAACACATACGAACTAAAACAAGTAAATTAATTTAGAGATTTTGATTCTTCCCTTTGAAATCGATATTTACATTGCTTCAGCCATGCCATTACGGACTCCTCAAAGGTTTTGTCTGATGAATTTGGGTAGTTCCAACGTACGGTAGCTATAATTGGTGTTTTATAAGTAACAGTTCAAATAGTTCTATTGTTATTTTACCTTTCATTATTTCCATTACTTTTAAATTTCCAATTTTAAAATTCCCTGATACATGTCAATAGGGGTTTGAGCGTTTGAGTATAAACAACATATAAGCGAGAAAGTATAATTTCATTGTATTTATAAACAATGGAAATATATAGCCATGAAGACAAAAGAGTATGTAAAATAATGTCGTGATAAAACACTTACCAAATTTATCTTTTACATGAATTTTTTGTAGGGTAACCCAATCCGTTTTAGGAGTTATACTTTTTAAAATCGCTTGCCTTTCTTGTTTTTTCGGCCATTTACATTTCATTGAATTAAAATCTATCCATGAAATCGGCACGGCACTCACAAAATCTTCTTCATATTCAAACTCATTTAACGCATAAGCATACTTATCATTGCTCTATAAAAAAAAAAAATAATTATACAAGTGCAATGTATACTCACTTGTTCCATAGTTAAAAACAGTAACTACTCATCAAGGGCACACCACTAAAACTTTTTTATTTTTCGACTTAATATTTTATGGACAAATATAGTTTGTGCACGATTCCTCTATAACCATTTATACTCTATTTACTCTTTCTTTGAAATATTGAAATGAATGATAAATATTTACTCTGTTGCAAGGTCACGGCAATGGTCACGGTGGTCTTTGTGGTCTTTGTCGTCTTAATTTCGCGCTAGTGTAAAAGTGTTGCCAATTTGTCACAATAGAGCCAGTCGTGACGTCACTTACAGCGCAAAATTTAAAGTGGAGTCGTAACGTGTTTGTGTTTGTTGTGGCTTTACTGTCTTTTGTAGATTAAGGTCGTGTTTTATTTCTGATTCTAATTTTAAAAAATGAATAACCTAAAAGAAAGCATACGTCTTGAATATACAAAAGGCAGCAAAACAACAAATTAAGCGGGTAAATTGACAATTTTAACAATTCGACGCATGTCTGATTTGCACTCCGTCACAGTAAATTTTTCTTATTAAATTATTAAAGATAAAATTTAGTGTAAATGTAAATATTTTAGTTTTGTCGTCGCACAATTGATTGAAGTTTTTTATTATGAACAAGGTTTTTCTAATTTTCTTTTCATACAACAATAAGAAATAGCTTCAAATAAGTTTCATCTTTAAAATGTGAACCTTATTACCGCTGACATAAAGGTCATTTTATCAAAAGTATTTTTTGTTATGACTCCACTTTAAATGTTCCGCTTTAAGTGACGTCACACTAAAATATTTATTCTATACCTATTTCTACAAAGTAATGAATAAAATATAAATTGTGTAAACTATTAATTTTTTTTTAAATTTTGATTAATTTTATCTTAAATATAATTTACTTTTCCTATTAAATATACGCTACGTTGTGACGTGACGCGAGCGTCTGCGTATATGTTTATCTCTTCCTTCTTTTCTTAATATGATTTTATGATATGGATCAAAATTCGTGGTAGAAAAAAACATGGTAAGTAAAAAATCTGTGTACTTACTAACGTTTCAATTACGTAACCAACTAACGTTACATAAAAGAAAGAAAATTTCGGCAAATGCGCCTTTTAAACGAAAAGAAATTAAATAACGTTTCTCTGTAGTAATGGCAAGTAAATTTACAACGTCTTGTTCCAACCTTAATGAAACGTTTTACTAACGTTTTGTAACTTTAAATGCTTAGTGGGATAAAACTCCAAAAATTATACTTTATTGATCTCGCAGATGATTTACAACAAGAATGTGTTCTTTTAAAACAATTCTTGACGGCTAATGATAACAAAATGAGTTTAAGGCAACTTTATCTATTTATGAAGCAAAATGATTTAAAGGAAGCATTTCCATACACAGAAATAGAATTACGTATGTTTCTGTGCACTGCAGTGACAAATTGCACTGCAGAAGAATAAAAAATTATCTACGTTCCCGTATAAGCAAAGAACGTTTGAACAGTTTGGCCATCCTCAATATAGAAGCTGACTTAACAAAATCTATTAATTATGACGGTGTCATTGACGAATTTGTCAACCAATTTGTGCATCGCAAAAAAATGTAAATATTTAATAAATGGTGTTTATTCGTTTGTATGACCTTTTTACATTATTATCCGATTTTTACGTTTTTTTCGTATATTTATGGGGCGGCAAACCTTACAGGCCTAGGGCGCCAAATTTTAAAATACGCCGCTGTATGCTGTGTAATGTATTGTTAGTGTATCAGTTTAATCGTTTTGGCTCTCAAGAAGAGACTAGGACCAAGCCTAAGCCTGGGTGTTTTACTACGACGCGGTCTAAGCCAAAAGTCGCTTCTAATCATAAACGAGTCAGGAAGGCCGAAATGTGAGATCAAATTTCCCACTAGAAGTTCTCTATCTAACACGAGGTAATTGTACGCAAAAAAAGGACGAAAGATGTTGGAGAATAAGCCAATAGGTTTTGGTTAAAAATAAATTCATTAATAATTTAAATAGTCTTTTATTTAAATTTACAAGATTTTTTTCGATCTGTCCAAAAAGTTTTTCAAACTGCAACAATCATTTAAAACAAGGTAGACTTGCTGCCATTTAACAAGAAAAATAAATCCATGAACAATGAAAAAAGGAAGAAACTAAATTTGATTTTCAAAACGGCCAGCATTCGCTGCAACGCAAGCCCGGCAGCGCGTTTTAACATTATAAGAGACACTTGTAAGAGCTGCCTGCTGGTAATTATATATTCCGCTAAATCTACTATTCTAACAACCAGTTCTAAATCGGTGTTTACTAGTGTCTCATATCTGACCCAATAAAAATAAATCTATGCTAGTTAGGTCGGGGCTCCGGGCTAGTCATGCGACAAGACCTCCTCTCCCAATCCACTTATTCGGATATTCTCTAGTTAGTACTGTTATGACTTCTCGAGTTGGGTGAGTCGATGCACCATCATGCTGAAACCAAAGCTTTTGTTTGATGTTTAGCGTTAAGTCATCAAGAAGCTCTGGCAGAACGTTATTTAAGAAATTAAAATAATTTTCACCATTTAATCGGTTTGGGAGAATGTAGAAAGGTTACGTGGGGATTTTTATCACACCACAAGTGATTATTGAGAGAATTAAATACACTGTCCCTTGTCAAAACGCCTCTGAAGATTGAAGAAAGTAACAACATTGGCTCAACGCTTGTACTTTTTGTCTAGAAAATGTATGGAGACGTTCCTTCAGAAGTTGCTATAAACTGTCACGTGATTTATGTCTAATCGATCTGATAACACTTTTGTGCTAGTCGATGGTTCATTTTCAATAATATTAAGAACAGCTTCTTCAAATGCAGAGTATAGACGAAATCTATTGGAACTCATACCAATTGTTAAGTGAAAACTTGCAGTCTCTCACAAACGTTCACATTTTCTTCTAAAAATGCGCAACTTGGTTCCTGACGATTTGAATATCATCTTCAATACAGTCTACGAGCTTCTAGTGCATTACGCCTTGCTTTTCCAAAAACCAAAGGAAGTCAAAAGTTCAGTGTTTTCATAAATATGAATTTTTATACACAAATTATGCAAAATACGCACACAACCGATAAACGTGACAAACTTTTTAAGACGCATTAAATAAACATTTTTTGAAATTAAACATACATATCTCTAATGAACAAGATAAAAAAATATGAAATTTTTTTTTCATTGTTTATAGCAGCAAGCTTACTGTGTTCTAAATGATTGTTAAAATTTATCTTGTAATTCGATTTGAAACAAGCTGATTTCAAAAAAATGTTTCAGACAAATATTATACTAGAATGTCTGAAAGATTTTATAAATGTTTTATTTTTAAAAATTGATCGAGAGTTTCAAAATATCTTGCTTTAAAATTTTTGATGAATCGCCACTACTGTGTAATAACATATATCGGATTTAAACATTTATTCACCATTGTGCTTACGCATATGCCTTTTTAAATGTGCCAATTGGCTGCTACAGTAATCACATGTATTGCATTTAAACGGTTTTTCACCAGTGTGCCTACGCATATGCCTTTTTAATTGTAGCAGTCGGCTGCTACAGTAATCACATATATTACATTTAAATGGTTTTTCACCAGTGTGTTTACGTATATGCAGTTTTAAATCCGAGTTGGTGATGCAGCAGTAATCACATATATTGCATTTAAATGGTTTTTCACCAGTGTGGGTACACATATGCCTTTTTACAGCAGACTTAGTGGTATAGCAGTAATCACACATACTGCATTTAAATGGTTTTTCCCCAGTGTGCTTATGCATATGCCTTTTTAACTCTGATTTGGTGGTACAGCAGTAATCACATATATTGCATTTAAATGGTTTTTCGCCGGTGTGCATATACATATGCCTTTTTAAGCCTGACTTGGTGGTATAGCAGTAATCACAGGTATTGCATTTAAATGGTTTGTCACCATCGTGCGTACGCATATGCCTTTTTAAATTCGACTTGATTGTACCACAGTAATCGCATATATTACATTTAAATGGGTTTTCACCCGTATGCTGAAGCATGTGCGTTTTTAAACGCTCTAATCGGCTGCTACAGTAATCACATATATTGCACTTAAATGGTTTTTCACCAGTGTGTTTATGCATATGCCTTTTTAAATCTGACCTAGTGGTACAGCAGTAATCACATATATTGCATTGAAATGGGATTTCACCAGTATGCTGAAGCATATGCCTTTTTAAAAGTTCAACTCGGCTACTGCAGTAATCACAAATATTGCATTTAAATGGTTTTTCGCCAGTGTGCTTAAGTATATGTCTTTTTAAATTCGACTTGATTGCACTGCAGTAATCACATATATTGCATTTAAATGGTTTTCCACCATGTTGCAGTTTGACATTTTTATGAATCAGTAAGTGTCGAATCAAAATAGTCTTTTTGTTAGTATTAAAGTTGCAGTTGTAGCAATAATACAGTTTTGCTTCTGAAGGTTCCACAATGCGTACAGGCACATGCTCATTGATTTCCATGTAGTTATCTTTGATGTTTTGTATGTTTGAAACTTCGACTTTAATGTTATCGACACACAACTCTTCTTTAATTGCAACTTCTTGTTGTAAGTTTCTTATAGTCATTTCGGTTTGTATACACAGTTGCTTAAATTCATATATTTCTTCAATTGCAATCATACATCTGTTACAAACAATTGGATTCGGTATGATGTTTAGATCCTATACGAGAGTTTATGTTACTTGATAGAATATAATTTGTTATACTTACAATTTTTGGTAAAAAGTTCAACAATTTGAATTGTAGCATTAGCTTATTATCGTTATTCAGAAAGTAATAATGCTCGGTTTCTACTATACAAATTCGACAAGTTTTTGTTGATTTTTCTTCCATAATTTCGTACATCCTGTTCAGTGCTCTCCAAAGACAGTTACCCTGGTAGAATTGCACTAATATAAACTAATTTGTAAACTAATATTCAGATAAATCCGAACAGAACTAGATAACTGAATAATACAAGGTTCAACAAGGTTAGGTAATAGTTCTTAAAAGTCCCGTTAGACGCCGTTAGATACACTGCTAAGCACTGCTAGAATGCACATTTTAGCGCCAACGCTGCACGTTTGAATTTAAAAATAACACAAAAACGTATTTTTGCACAGATAAATTCACAATTTTACGTCACAAACGTTTTTTTATAGTCCACGGAGTATAATGAAACGTCAAACAAAACCCCTAATGAACTAAATAATGAAAAGTTTTCAATAAAAATCGAAAATTGGTCTTTTTATTGAAAACTCATTGTGGATAATTTATGTTAACAATACAATTAGAACAATTAATCATATTAATATTCGGAGATGGACCCACGGTGCTATTATTACGCATCAAATTGGAATTATTGTTAGTTGCTACGCGATCGAAGATCTTGGAAGCTCCTAATTTACTATTAATTGTCTTTTCTAATCAATACCTTTTCAGCTAACTTCCTTTCCCAGCGTTTGCCAACAACGTCGCCGATGAGCGACGAAATGCGTGCCCAGTAGTATATAATTCAGGATTAACTTGCTTGATGCATTTCCCATTCTTGCAAGTCAAGAAGAAACGGGAAGTATTCATATTTTACGGACGTAGAGCAGCGTACTTCTAACTCAAGAAGCTCTTGTTTACGGCATGCTCCAGCTATCTCAAATAATAAAGTTTCCGGTTATACACTTCTAAATTACAATGAATTCATTTACTTTGTTCATTAAATATATTTCATCTGGACCTTGTTATATAAAGGCTTCTATCTCTTCAATGGTCAAAACTTTTGATTTTGGGCTTGAATCCATCTGATTTTCTCTTTAAAAACCTGAACAAGTGAGTAAGACCACGTCGAAGAGGGGTTTCTTTTTTTTTTGATAAATACCAGAAATAAGCCAAGACTCTTCACAACAGTTTTCAATGGAGTCCTTTCGTATGTCGCACTATTTAAGGTATTCGTTATGTTTTTCTATACACTTCTTTAGATGTGTAATCCAAACAACAAGCAACACTTAGATTTGTGTCAAAAATTTAATTTATTTGAAAAATATTTTTAAATCAAAAAATTTTCATCCGTGCATAAAGTTGTGTATATACCACTGGTGTAACTTGCTTTTATGGCCTTCGACGTATTCCGCGGTGATACTCAGATTCTTGTATCTCCTTGACAATAGGAATTCTTTAGAATGTGTAGTTATTGCAGATTACTTAAACAAATTTGGGAACCGTGGAAAAGGAAACATTTGTTATCCTATGAGCAACTATCTGTAATGAGTTCATTGACGTAATGGGAAAACGTTAAAAAAAAATTATAAATGATATTAAGTTTGCAAAATATGTTTTCATTGGCGTTGACAGCACGCTCGATTTCTCTCATGTTGACCAGTTAACTTTTATAATTCGCAATGCATAAAAAATCGTGTTACCGTTGAAAAGTTTTTGGAATTTATACCTAACAAAAAAAAAGTCAGTGTTTAGCAGAAATAGACAATGCTTTAAATATGCTGACCTACAAGCAAGAATTAAGAAAAAATGTCAATTTATTAGCTTTGTACCATGTGCCAGAAATTACTCAAAATTTTTAAACAACTGTGAATTATATTTTTTTTAAATGGAAGACTGCAATTTAATGCTCCCTTAAATTAATTGAGATGTAAAGATAAAATTTGATGTAAATGTCACATATTGTGTAGGTATTTATTACGGACCAATTAACTTTTCAAAAAAAAAATAATTCAAAAATTAGTTAACAACAGAATATAATAATAGAGTAATTCCAAAGATTCACAGATTTGGTTATACACGGAAGTAAACAAAAATATAAAATAGAAGCTATAACTTTTAGGGTGCTTTATATTAAATTATAAAACCCTAACTTCTTTTACAGAGTCATTAATAATATATTCTTTAGAAACACGTACATCTGTGTGGAAAAACTTACAATCCCTTCTTAAGTTTTTAGTAAAAAAAAATCCTTAGTTAATGTTAAGGGATTACTGTCCCAGATAGCACAGTCAGTTTGATACAAGGTTAAAACAAACTTGTTTTAACAATCATGTAGACTGGAAACAAACTTGTCTAGAAACTTATATCAAGCATAATTCAAGCTTACTAGTTACCGGTACCACAAGCTTATTTTATAATCCTTGAAAAAAGCTTATTAGACAAGCTGGAAAAAAGTATGTTGGGCAAACTTGAAATAACTATGTTGAACAAGCTTGAAAGAAGCGTGTTGGACAAATTTGAAAAAAAGCATTTTTTTCATTTTGAATCGATTTATTTTCTAAAAAAAAAATGGACTAAGATATAAAAAAATACATTGCCTTCGATAATATAATATAAACTAAAAAAGGAATAACATAACAGTATAAACTATATATGAAGAAATCGTTAAGCAATTGTAGTTTTTCCTGCTGAGTTTCCACATTAGATCGATTTCCTTGATTTCTAAAAAAAAAAGAATTGAACTAGAACAAAAACATGCTAAGGAATAAAAGTAAATGTATATTTTCTTAATAATGTGTTGTACGTTCACCTTGAAGAAATGTGAATCCGTTTATTAAAATACCAGATACAAAAACAAAATTGAAAATTTAATTATAGCTGAATAAAAACTTGTAGATAAAATGATATATTTTTTAAGTTATTAGCTGTTAGTCTACTTCTTCTGTGGTAATACAAATAGCATAAGTGAAAAACGATTTGGTCGAATTTAATACAACTAATTGAACTAATACATAAATATATAAATTATTAACAAATGTTAAGATATGTTACTTTTGATTTCAGGTTATAAACATGTTTATGCCCATTCGGGGTTTTTTAATAATTTGTTAAAACAGAAAATAATTTCAAGATATGTAACTGAAAATTATGAATTTATATAAAAGAATCGATACATCAGTAGTCATATAAATTGACCGTTAAAATGAAAATAGAGGTCAGTGATAAAAACATTCCATACTATTTAAGATTAAGGAGTATGGTTTTTTACACGATAGGTTTTTTACAAGTTTTTTATGGTTGTACAATTTATTACAACACGTGTATAACATAACCTCAACAAAAATTGAATTACTCGATTAGTGTACTTAACTCATTTTACATTTAGGATTTAAAATAATACTCACCTTACTTTTTTCGAAGAACAGTAGTTACACAACAAACCGCAACAATAACAAAATAAAAATTGTAAGCTGCCTATTCAACGGTAAAAACAAGGTAAAATGGCTAAGTTTCAACCATCGTTGCCGCTATTTAGAAAAACATACTGATTTTTTAGGTTAACGTACTTTTTGCAATAACTTCGAACAAAACGAATTTTAAAACTGCATAGACCAAGGATGTTTATTCGTAGGAAAAACTAACATTACGATTTTTATGTATCTATTTTTTTTAGCCAATGAAAAGATGTTACAGATATACTTATGGCGCACCTTTCAAATCAATCTTTGTTATAATTATTATTTAAAGAAAACGTACTGAAATCAGTTACAAAAGTATTGACGTATTTTTACTTGAGCAAAAATATGCTGATTCAGTACAAATGTATACTAACTTGGGCAACATTGACTAAGCTACTTAACGAAGCATTCCGGCAACTTTCGGATATCACCGTTGCCAAAATAATAGCAGAGCTTGTTACGATTTTTTTAAAGCTTATTACCAAAGCTTATTACAAGCTTGTTTCATAGTTGAAGTGAAAGTTTAACATTGCAAGCACAACCAAGTCAAAAACAAACTGGTTGTAAGCTTACATGCTACCTGGGTAATAAACTTGCAATAAGCTTATTTTGCAAACTTGCTTCAAACTTTCCAACCAAGTTTCAAGTTTGATTCAAGGTTAATTCAAGCTTCATGTTTGAAACTTGCTTTAAGCTTGACATGACAAGTTAAAAGCAAACTTGCCGTAAGCTTACGTGCTATCTGGGTGTACTAATAACTGTGATATATAATTTTTTTAATCTGGTTAAACAAGAGTATAATTTTGCTTAAACAAATTTAAATTTAAAAAAAATATCAATTTTATTTAAACATATGTACTTACGTAAGGAAAGTACACTATCCGCGTAAGAATACAAAAAATTATACTTCTTTTTGTCCAAGACTAGGAAAATTTGTTGTATGTACTTTATATTACGCATAGCACAGAACTAAAGTGTTGGTTAAATGCAAGACTCTGTTATAGTTCATATTATAGACTAGTTTATTGCAGGTATCGGTTCTATTGCGTTCCTGTATAAACCAGTCTAGATAGGCCTGATTCACCGTGATGCCTGATATTATTTGTACATATAAGTTTAACTTTATTCATTGCCATTTGGCTTACAAATTTGGTCGTGTTGTCTATACATATATATTACATTTTCTTATCCCTTCTCCCCCCTTAACTTTTTCCTCCTGCTCCATACTTCCTCCATCCATTCCGCTCCTTTTCGGTTTTCATCACCTCTTCTCTTAGTTCCCTGCATCTCTTTCTCATGTGGTTCAAATCTTCCGTTTCTTCTCCACATAGCCTGCGCAACTTTTCTGGTTCTTCCTTCCAATATTTGTTCCCTAACTCCTCGTTGCCACATCTGAACCTTGCCACCATTTTTTTCCTTTTGTTGCTTTTAATCTCACTGTCTTTTAAATATTCCGGCACCCCTTCACCCTTGATATCTTTATAATTCCTATTATATCTGCTCTCTTTTATCTTTGTCCATCTTTCTTGTTTTTCTATGTCTCTATCTCTCCTTATTATTTTTTCTCTTGTACCTACCCCCTCTTCTCTTAATCTCTCCACTTCTTCACTCAAGTGTACCCGTTTCTTTTGTAATACTCTTCTCTGCCCTCCTGCCCGTACTTCACTTTCCCTCCCTTTATCTCTTTCCAACATTCTTGCAGAATTTTGCAATCTGTTCTTTCCCTCATTTTTTCCTCGTATTTTATTGCTCTTTTTCCTGTCTCAACCCTTATTTTTTCTATCTGAACCTCCTCTCTCACAATATACCCCGGTGTATCCCTGTCCAATCCTAACACCCATCTCCAGTATTTTTCCTGTAGCCCCTCTACCTCCCTCTCCACTCCTTCCAGCCCCATATTTCCGCTCCATACATTACCACCCCTTTATTAATTTTTCGAACAGCAATTTTCTTTTTTTTTTATATCCATCTTAAAAATTCTTTCTCCCACACCCCATACTTGTCTTATTAGCCTGTTTCCTTTCTTCACCCTTTCCTTTATGTGTTCTCCCTCTTTATTATCCTGTTTCATCGTGTAGCCCAGGTATGTAAATTCCTTCACTTGTTGCACTTTCTCATCACTCCATCTCCACTCCTCTCTTTTTCTTTTCCCGTTCCTTTTTTAAATATCATTATCTTTGTTTTCTCCGTGTTTACTTCCAATTCTTTTTTTTTCATATATTTTTCTAGCGTTTTCATCATCTCTTTCATTTCCTTTTCCTCCTTAGCCACCAGCACTATGTCATCCGCATATGCCAACGACCATACCTTAGCTTTCCCTACCACTATCCCTCCTGTTTGTTGTCCTCTCATTGTCTCTTCCAGATCCCCCGTATATACCGAGACCAGGCTTGGGCTCAGTGGACAACCCTCTTTTTGTTATGAATTTCTCACTCTCTTCCCCATTCACTTTAACCCTGCTTCTCGTTTCTTCGTATATTTCCTCTATTCTTTGTATTAATCTTTCATTGACTTTTTTTCTTTTCATATATTCCCACAGCTTTTCCCTATTCACTTTGTCAAAAGCAGCTTTTAGGTCTACGAATAGTGCTACCATTTTCCCTCTTTTTTTTCTAGTTCTTTATTTGCTAAGTGTTTCATTATATATATATGCTGTCTATCGCCCTTCTTCCTTTTCTGAATCCCGCTTGTCCGTCTGGTACCAAACTTCTTTCCTCTATTTCCTTCTGTAATCTTTCTTGCAGTATTGTCGCGTACAATTTGTATGCCGAGCTCAGTAATGTTACCCCTCTATAATTCTCGACTTTATTTTTTTCGCCTTTTTTATGTATTGGGCATATAATTCCCTCTCTCCATCTCTCTGGGAATCCTTCCCCTTTCCATATTTTGTTTATTATTTCCGTCATCCTTTTTGCTACATTTTCTCCCCCGCATATCCACTCTTCTCCTTGTATCCCATCTTCTCCTGTCGCCTTTCCTTTTTATATTCTTTATCGCCTCTATTACTTCTTCCTCCCTTATTCTATCCCTATCTCCTTCTTCTTGTCTTACTACAGCGTCTTTCCTTTTTCTTTTTCCTGCTTTTGTTCTTCCCTCCCAACAGGTTCCGAAAATATATCTCCCATTCTTTAATTTTTATTCCCTTTGTCGTCCTGTTTTTTTCCTCTGCTTCTTTAGCTACTTCCATACATCTTCTTCCGTTTTTATTCCTTTAATCTGCTCCTCTTGTTTCTTTTGTTTTCCTCCTTCTTTCTATCGCATGTTTTTGTATATTTTTACTGCTTCTTTGTATTCTTCTTTTTCTTTCTTCCCTTTTTCCACTGTCTTAATGCTCTTCTTGCCTTTTTCTTTGCTTCCTTGCATTCCTTATCCCACCATTTCTTCCATCCAGTTTTCTCCCCTTCCATTTTTAAATCTGACTTTCTCTGTTGCTTTCTCCATCATCTCTCTCATTTCCTCTACACTTTCTTGGACTTCCTTCCCTATCTATACCGTTTTCCTTATTCTCTCTTTATATCTTTTTATACTCTCTTCTGTCCACTTTTCTTTAGTTATGTACTTCTTCTCTTCCTCTCTCTCTTCTCTTTCCCTTCCTTCCATTGTCAATTCCAGTGGTTGATGGTCTGACTCTACTCTTTCTCCCACCTTAAATATGTCTTTACCTTTTCTGCGGCCTCTTCATTTGTCATTACAAAATCTATTATTGATTCTCCCCTTCCTCCTATGTACGTAAATTCCCCCTTTCCATCATCTTCTCTGTTCCCGTTCATTATTTCCCACCCTTTTTCGTTGCACAATTCCAGCAGTTCCTCTCCCTCTTTATTTATCACCTTGTCCTTTGTTTGTCTCTTTCCCGTCCCTTTTCTTTCTTGTATTCCCCCCTCTTCCCCTATTCTTGCGTTGAAGTCCCATCCTACTATTATCAATCCCTCTTCCCTCTCATCTATCATCTCTCCTAAGTTTTTCCTTGTCTCTTTAATTCTACTGCTATAAACCGTCTACCACTTTTATTTTTGTTTTTCCCCACTGCATGTTCCTTTCTACAACTCCTCTTCTCTGTTGCACTTTCTCCTTCTTTTCCTGGTTCAACCATTTTTTTCTTATTCCCGTTATTATACCCCCCTTTGCTCTCCCTTTTTTCTTTTCTCTTTCTGCATGTTGCACCACCCACTCAAATTCCTTTGGCAACTCTTTTTCCCACCACTCCCATTCTTTTTCTTCCATCCATGTTTCAAGTAATCCCACTACATCCTGTTCCTTGATGTACTTCCAGAAATCATGTTCCTTGTTTTTTATTCCTGCTACGTTCCAAAACAATACTCTCAGCTCACTCACCTCCCCCCGTGCTTCTTCCTTACTTTCTTTTTTTCTCCCTTCTTTTTCTTTTCCATTTCCATCTCTCATTATTCCTTTTCTTTGCCGTTTCGTCAACTTTCCCTCCTTTACCACCCCCCCTTTGCCCTTTAGTTTTTTGCTTTTTGGTTCCCCACTTTCTCTTCTCTTTCTCTGCACAGTCCCCTATCCTTGTCGTTCCATATGTATCTGTCTCCGTCTATCTCCATTTTTCTGTACCCTACCCATACTCTTTTTCCTTCCGCTCTTCTTTCCCTCGCTATGTTCATTATTTCTCTTTGCACTCTTCTTTCCTCCCATGTTAAATCGTGACTTATATATATTCTTGTATTCTTTAATTTCTTCTTCTCCTCCATTACCTTCTGTTTTTCCTCCCATCCTCCGATTTCCGCCACCACCATCTCATTTTTTCTTCTCTTTGTTTATTACTGTCACTTTTTCACCTCTACTTTTACATTTAATTTTTCTTCCAGCATCACTGCTAAATCTTTTGTGGTTTTTCACTTCTCCACCCCTTTATCACGATAGTATTTTTTCTTTTCCATCTTTCCTCGTCTTCCGCTTTTTCTCCAGTTTTTCTATTCTCTCTACCAGTTTCTCTTTTTCTTTCTCCCACTTCTTTTCTCTTTCTCCCATTTCTTTTTTCATTTCTTTGATTTCTTGTCTTATTCCTTGCATGTTTTCTTCCATCTGTTTCATCATTTCTCTCATTAATTCTTTTAACTCCTCCATTTCTTTCCTTCCTCCTTCTGTTCTTGAGGTTTTTCCTTCGTTCTCCTCCGATATCTTATTAACGTCTGGTGATCTTATTGTTTTCTTTCCTCTTTCAAATATTTGTTGCCTTTCTCTTTCCTCTTCCTCTCTCTCTCTCTCTTTTATTCATCCCTTTCCCCCTTTTGTTATTACTTATTATTTATTTATTTTTTTTAGTTATTTAATTTTTTTTCTTTATTATTATTTTTTAAATTTATTGTTACTATGATTCTTCTAATTGTATTTAATTAACGCCCACCACAAATATTCGAAAAAGTATATAAATAAAAGTTTGTATTTCCCTGTTATCACAAGCGCGCGCTTGACCTTTAATCTAGTCCGCGATATCCGCTCGCCTTCGCATACGTTATCTGAGCCACCTTCACATTCCTCAACACGCACACGTAAATTAATTGCTGTAAATCACCTTAAATTACACCAAACTCCGTACTACTATCAAACTATCAAACACGTCCTCACTCAATCACCTTCAAAACACGACTCCGATATTAATAATATTATTTGTATTTTATGCACCTGTCTATAATTATATTCTACTTAGAACCTGAATTCGCTAATAATTTGTTAATTGTTTTTTTAACTTTCATATTAATATGTCACAATTTTTTAATTTTATATTAAAGCTTGCGCGAACCCTTTGACGTATCCCCAAATCAATTTTAATTTTCCAACTACTCCCTGAATCATCCAGGGGACCACTTTGAGAACCACTGATTTAGACTTTATTTGTTTGACATTATAAACACTTCATTCTTTTCCATAGCCAAGTATGAATTTTTGAAAATAAGTTTTCTTTCAGGATCTCGTGAACTGTGGAGCTGTAATGGGTTTATGTCAAAATATTACTATCATCCGTCTTACAAACATTTGGCGGTAAATTTTTCTTAACCTATCATTGATTTTGTTGGGGTATTATACTTATTTTTATTTAATATATAAATAGTCACGTACCTATAATTGGAAAATAAAACCATCTATATGATATAAGCACTGGATAACAGTCGTTTTATTATTTAAGTATTAGAGTCACTCCAAACAGAAAAAAAAACGTCGTTATAGGTGGCTTATAGCGGTTGGTCGTAATGTTAATGTTGTGCGCTAGCTAAGGTCCGCGTCAGTACATGAGTGAATATTTAAAGATAAGAAAGCTTGAATAACATTGTCTATTAACATTTTTATTGTAACTATTTTAATTAGTAATTAAATATTCTAATTTGATTTACAATTACTTATTAAATATTTTCCGATATAGAAAACTATGAATATAACTATATTAAACACAATTTTACTTTTGTATATAATCTAATAAAATTTTTTAATTTGATTTAAAATTACTTAATAAACATCAAAATAAATAACTGTATTTTTAACACAATTTTGCGATACAAAACCATTAAAATTTAATAAGTAATTACCGATTGAATATATCATAATAGTAACACATATCGAAACCTATAGAATCCAATTAAAATAACACTTATTGGGAATTCCATATAAAAACTTATAAACACTATTCTACCAAACCCATTGATTCCAATGTATCCTATTGAATTTTTTATTGGTTTCTATGTGACATTTTTGGTAGGGATTAGTTTGTTTTGCACTAGTTAAAAATGGCCGCCCTGACGTAATCATGTCTCACTTTCGGTTCGGCCAGATTGTATTATAAAAAAAATTATGCAGTTGCAGTGTTCCTTTAGAATAAAACTAAAACACTAAAATAATTTTTTTATTGTGCAATACGATTATTAAAATAATTACTATACAACTATACTGTGCTGATGAAGATGCGTTTCTAAATATGTAAATTGACCACTGCAGTAATAACATGTATTGCATTTAAATCGTTATTCACCAGTGTGCTTATGCATATGCTTTTTTAAATTTTCCAATCGGGTGCAACAGTAATCACATATATTGCACTTATATGGTTTTTCACCAGTGTGCTTATGCATGTGCCTTTTTAAATCGGATTTAGTGGTACTGCAGTAATCACATATATAACATTTAAATGGTTTTTCACCAGTGTGTCTATCAATGTGTCTTTTTAAATCTGATTTAGTGGTAAAGCAGTAATAACATATATTGCATTTAAATGATTTTTCAGCAGTGTGCTTATCAATGTGCCTTTTTAATTCCAATTTGGTGGAACAGCAATAATCACATATATTGCATTTACAGGGTTTTTCTCCAGTGTGCTTACGCATATGCCTTTTTAATGTATCCATTCGGCTGCTACAGTAATCACATAAATCGCATTTAAATGGTTTCTCACCGGTGTGCTTACGTATGTGTACTCTTAAATGCGCCATTGTAATAGTGCAGTAATCACATATATTGCATTTAAATGGTTTCTCACCAGTGTGCTTATGTATGTGTAATTTTAAATGCGACATGGCCATAGTGCAGTATTCACATATATTGCATTTATATAGCTTCTCACCAGTGTGCTTACACATATGCCTGTTTAAATCCGACTTTGTGGTACAGCAGTAACCACATATATTGCATGTAAACGAGTTTTTACCAGTGTGCTTACTCATATGTGTTTTTAAAGTTTCCATTTGGTTACTACAGTAATCACATATATTGCATTTAAATGGTTTCTCAGCGGACTTAATGCATACAGGCACATCCTTATTAATTTCAACTTTAATGTTATCAACACGCAACTCTTCTTTAATTGAACCTTGTTGTCGTAAGTTGCTTATAGCATTGTATCTTATCGTTGTTTCGGTTTGTATACACAGTTGCTTAAATTCATATATTTCTTCAATTGCAATCATACATTTGGTACAAACAATTGGGTTCGGTGTGATGTTTAGATCCTGTAAGAAAGTTTATGCTAGTCGATAGAATCTAATCAGTTGTACTTACAATTTCTGGTAAAAAGTTAAACAATTTGAATTGTAGCATTAACTTATTGTCGTTATTCAGATAGTAATACTGCTCGGTTTCTACTATTTTTAGTAAACAAATTCGGCAAGTTTTTGTTGATTTTGCTTCTATATTTTCGAACATTTTACTCAGTGCTCCTAAATATTTGTCTAGTATTATCTTTTGTTTTGTATTCAAATTGGAGTAATAGCATACAATGGTAATAGCTACAGTGTGGTTATAGTCAGAGAGAAGATATACTCGATATACTTAGAGGGGAATCCCCTGTATATAAACTTGGAACACAGTTTATGGCGCCCTACAACGGTTGTGGGGAAAACAAATAGCGCGAATTTTAAACTTAATGTGTGGGTGTGGATAGCACCCATTGTTATTAAAATTATTTGTTTTGAATGTTTTCTTGTTTTTGAAAGAATAGTTATGAAAATTGTCACTTTTTTATAATTATGCAATAAAAAAAGCGATTTATTTTATATAACATTTTTTATTTGCACAAATACTATATAAATAACTTCCAGTTTCATTCGAATCAACACCGTGTGAATATTGTAACAACTTTTCTTTAAAACGAATATGAAAACCTTCAGTTTTTAAATAGTAATAAACGTTAGAATCAAACACGTGTAAAAATAACTTGCATTATTTAGTCGATTTTATTCGAGAAATGCAATTCAGCGTTTTTAGCCTTCAAGGTACGAAAAAGAGGGAAATAAAATTTGCTGTGTTTGTATTTTTTACCGATAATTATTACATAGTGGCCTCTAACGGTTGTGGGGAAAAGTTAAAACGTTATTCCTTTTCTCTCAATTGAAGTTACTCGTCTACAAATACTTAGTTTATGGTTACAGTAGTGGTAATAGAACAACATAGTAAAACAACGTTGCCGCTCGCTAGTATATCTTTGGCTGGGTAGTATATTTATTGCAGCGACATCTATGGAAAAACGTATAAACCAAAGATGTTTATCCTGCGATTGGCAACAACATTAAAAAAGGAATGTTATCAGTTATCATGTTAAAAACAATAAAATTGACTAAGAGATGGCGTTGCATAAAAATTTGCAATAAAACGAATATTGAGAGCATTTACTTCGATATAACCATTGAGTAATAATTTAAGAAGAGGCGCAAATAGTGTGTTAAAAATCGTACTGTAGTTTTATCTCTCTTGTTTCTCTTTTTTTTACCCGTCTGTACCCCCTCTTTTCATAAACTAATAGACTAAGACCTGCTGCCATCTGCAAAATCGTGGTTTTTATGTTGCGAACTTACTTATTTGTTATGATTATGAAGTACGAGTTAAAACCTTTTTCTTATATTTGTGTTTACTTTACCGTTTACCTGTTCAAAACAGGTTAATATCATAAACAATAGCTTGTATTGTTACGACACAACTCAATGTCAAATAAACTTAAACAATATCATGCTTTATATTTAAGAAAACAAAAAAATACGTAGATTCAAATATTTATTTATTTTTGTAAAATATAAATCGAAAACATAGAAATAACTAAAACAATGGAAATTAAATTAAAAGAAAATTGTTATGGGGATTTATTGTTATTATTCGTCAATTTTTAAAATTATTCAAATTACCAGTCCACCAATAATAAATTCGTTAACTTTCAAAATGTATATACTATTTTACATATGCTTCGAGTTTTAAAATAATGAAGCTCATCTTCAAAAAAGTAAAAATATTTACAACTTATAAAAAGTTAAGATTACAAAAAGTTTTTTAGCTTACATTTTTTCGAACAATCTCAAATCTGAAAATTTGTAACTAGATAATTAAAAAAATGTTTTACAAAATGTTAAATTTTAATTATTTTAAAAAAGGAAGATGGTGCAATTTAGAAACAAATCTAAAAAAATTTAAGTTTAAAATCATAATAAATTGAAATTGGTTTGCTCGTTCAACAAAAAAATTGTATTTGATATTTTAATATAAATGAACTCTAGTAATTCAAGGATTTCCCAGTGAGCAAATTGCAGCTAAAACCGGCTTTTTTATAACTACTTTAGCTTTTAAAGTTACTCTTTAGAACACTTTTAAGTGGCTTGTGAAAAAACTGAAGCCTCCATGAAGCGTTTAAGTAGCTAAAAATTCCGCAGTTAGGTGGCTGTTAGGTAGCTCCTTTAATGCATTAAAATCTGGCTTATACAGCTCTTTGTGGTACTAGCAAAGCTTTAAAGAAGCTCTAAAGGAACCGTAAACCGCACCTTTTAGAAACAACTATACAGCTTAAATAGCTTTATTTTTACTACCTTTAAGTAGCTTAAAAATTAAATAAATATTTCATTAGAAAAAGAAATCTTGAAATCGTTACCTTTACTTAATTTCTTAAAAAAATTGAGAAAAGTGATAAAGGAGAACCCATTGAAAGACCTAGATTTTGTTTAAAAAATTGATTATCAAATTTATCACTTATTTTTACTGAAATCTTCTTAAACAATTTAGAAAGTAAATATATTTCTGAACACCAAATTTTCTTACAAAAAATAATATTTTGGAAAAGATATGTTGATGACATTTTTTGTATTTAAAAAAGTTGTAAATATTTTTTGTAGACTTTTCTGAAGATGAGCATCATTATTTTAAAGCTCGAAACATATGTAAACGAATTTGTTATTAGTGGACTGGTAATTTAAATAATTTTAAATTAAAATTAATGTTAAATTTTTGAAAGAATAATTGACCAATTCATCCTTTAAAAGGATTTTTGACGGAGAATCCATTTGTATCACTATGTTGCGTAGTTTAGGCAAAACTTAACGGCTTGACGAATTTGAGAACACACTGTGGTCATTCCAGTATCTTCAAAATATTATAGGACGTATCTTCAACTATAAAACATATATTAAAAAAATTACTTATTATTGCTTGTCTACTTATACCTTCGTTTAGTGAACTGGAGTTGTAGAAAGAATAAATTTATTCGTCTTCACGATCGTCATCAATAAATAACAATCGACGTTTTCTTCCATATGTTTGAGAAACTACTACATTTGAGTATCTTAGGTTGATGTTCATATCAACAATTACAGCTTCTGTAAAAAATTATACTAAATAAGCCCAAAAAGTAAAAAAAAATTAAGTTGTTAGTATTTTAAAAATAAAGTTTTGAAAATGCAATTAGTATCAGTATTTTCAAAATTTTTGCGATTTTTTTTTAAACAATTGTAAAAATATTTTATGTATTGTTGGATTTGTATTGAAGTGCTTTCAGCATGCTAAAATAAACATAAAAGAATTTGTTTACAATTTTTTTTTATTTTTTAAAAAACCAAGTATTTATGAGACAAGGTGCTAAAGAAATGCGGCCCTAACATTTACAAAAACGACATTTTTGTTCGACATATGCCAACATCAACAAGAAACATTTAAAGCAATGGCCAGAACGATTATGCAATTACGCTGAATCGATCATTATGCAAAATAATGATCGCGATATCGAGCGTCTGTACAATAACGATCGCAATCATTGATCGCTTATAAAATAACAATTGCGGTTGTGGAAAAGAAATTAATACTTTTAATTATCGCATAAACAAATAAGATTAATATAACACGATTTTACCTATAATATTTACTTTAATAAATGCATAATAAACTTTAAGTATGCAGGTAGTTCACGGAAAATCGTAATTTTGTGTAAGTAGGTAAATAACCCCTTTGCTCTTTTCCTCGTAAGAATTTTAAACCACATACAGATTTTTTAATAAAAAAGTAACATGGATTTAAACATTGAATTATATTTTTTTTGTTTACAGAAATTTAACAATGCATTCTTTTCAAAGAGAATTAGAAAACTCTTCTAGGAAAGAACGTTTGTAAAATTTGTGTCACACATTCAGCATTTTGGGAAAAACCTAGCTTTATATAAACACCATGGTAAATCATAAAAACACAGGAAGTTAAAAACAATAAGCATTAACTACAAATACGTATTTGAAAAGAATTGCAAATTTATTTTTAATACATAAATCTTATGTTTGAGACAAATATCAACACGAGTTATGACTAATTACTCAACAATCTTTTCAGGGTCAATTTCAAATAGAAACATTTAATTTACGAAAGAACGACACTTATTTTTTAATATGTTGTTTATTAATGCTTTAAACTATTTGTTCGTAAGTTTGCATCAGAATTCAAACAGCACGTCATGTCGAAAAAAAACATCACAGTAGTATCTATTTTCTGTGAATTTTTGTAAATATTTTTTTTAAATCTAAATGTGTGCAAATTTTAATTAATTTATTGTTTAGAAACAATATTAAAACATACTTAGGTCTGTTGATTTTCAATACTCCAAACGTTATTGTATCCCGGAAAACGAAAATCGAATGTTTATGGCTAGATTTATGACTAACTTTACACGAGCGACTTTTTAGCAACAGTCGATTACTAATTAATTCTAAATACCATGATTGCGATCATTGATCGTGGAAAGTAATAGCGATCTCAGCCACTGATTTACAGTAATTATTTTAAGTTATTGTACAATTAAGTGCAAGAAGAAGAAGAATCCGGACAAGGAGATTCTCCGATGCTAATTTAAACCATTTTTAAACGTTTGGTAGAAAAAAAAATTTAAAAATATTTACCTGATTGAAGGTGTAGAACAAGAACTGCAGTGTGTTTAAAATTTCCTTTTGTTGTTATACATTATCTCCGAAGATGCTTCTCACAAATCTTCTTTTGTTTTAAATCTTCTGAGTCCATTGTGGCAATGTTTATATTTCCACAGTTTTTCTAACATTCTTTAGCACGCACTTTATCACTAATAAAAAACTTAAGAAAACTAGTACCTTTGTTTTCGGTATTATTATTTTCACAATTAATATAAACACAACCGTGATTTGTAACTTTTCCCATTTTAAAAATAAATCAAAAATATATTTACACTTAAACTAAACAAAAGCTCAAACAAACATTACTACTACCAGAATTTTAAAAATCGTATCGCAATGTTAACCCAAGAAAAACTTTCAATTCAATACCGAAGTTTACAAGTCGACAGACACGCAAGAACTGAAAATTCTCGATCCAATACAAACGTGGCGACCTCTACATCTCGATCCAATCAGTCGATACGATATCGCCCCTTAAGTTGCATTTCTTCTTACATTTATTATTCAATGATATAACGAAAATACCAATTTTGCTAAATGCAAACGTTTGTAAAAGTTTTTGTAGGGGCAATAACTAAGCTCTAATTCAGTGTTGGAACAAAGCCGATAGTAAATAAGACAGGTTAAATTACAAGCTGCTACAGGTAATAAGATAAACTAATTTTATCCACCCAAATTAAATACATCTTTAAACAAGTACTATATGATGACGATTTTGTCGACATGTCAGGATTAACTCAATGTCATTAATTTAAACCCAAAAAAACGTTTATTCAACATAAAATAATGTAAAAAGCCAACAGAGCGCATACTTCACGTATAACGCGACTCCCGTCCTACTCCCGACTCCCTTGCGTGCGCACCCAAACGGGGCCGCCTCAGGTCGCATTCAAAGGCAGGGCGCCAACAACTCGGGCATCCTGACTAATTTGCGTCCCCCGAAAATACAGACTACTACTACATTATTAACAAACAAATAATTACTCTACAGATTTCAAAACAAAGGTACTATAATTACGACTTATCGTTCAACCCTCTCCGGTTCACTATCATTTTCACTTTTCTCTTGCGCGGTGTCAGTTGCTCCAGGTTCATTCTCGGTAGCCGACTCGAGTTCTTCGTCCGATAAACTTTCTGCTGTAATTTTGTGCTCTCACCTGTCGCAGTAGGTACTCGTCGCAGCATCACGATATCTCCGATGTTGTAAGTTACACCCTTGAATTGTTTCACATCGTAGCGCGATTTGTATTTTCTTTGTTCTTGCAGGGTTGGATCTCCTTCTGGATGTTTTCCGCTGGCGTCCACTCAGCATCCTCGTCCTCTACGTACGATGACAGTGGAAGATATTCGTATAGTACTTCGAAAGGCGATTTATCTGTCGTTTTATTTGGTATGACGTTCAAATTCCTCTCGATCTCCCGCAAATTGTTGTCCCATCTCGTTTCATCTTCCATCGCTACCATTATCGCTTGTATAATTGTGCGGTTGGCTCGTTCCACTTGCGCGAGAGTACTGGGTCGCATTGAGAGTGTGTCGAATTCCATACTTAGCGACAATGTCCGCAAACTTTGATGAGATAAAACTGGTCTCTCGGTCACTTACGATTCGATGGGGAATCCCGTACTCGTCCATTAAATTCTCAAGCGCGTTTATTGTTGCCTACGTTTTCGTGTTTGGTATTGCAAATATTTTAACATATTTGGTTAGCGCATTCACCACTACCAACAAATAACTATTTACCTGGTCACTTTTAATGAAGGGGCCCAAATGATCGATGTGCAGCCCCGAAAAAGATTAAACTTGGTCGCTTTTCATGTCAAATCGCTAAGGTATCTCGCTCTCGTTGCGTAAATTTGGATAAAACGTTTGAAGTACGAAGTCAATCCAAGGAAGCGTCGCACCTCATTCACGTTCGTCGGTCGGGGAAACTCTGTTATCGCGACCGCTTTGTTATGCCCCGGTCGTACCCCGCTTGCGCTAATTATGTATCCCAAATAATCCACTTCCTTACGACCAAAATTGCACTTGCGTAATTTCAATGCAAGTTTGGCTCGTCGCAAGGCTTCAAACACCAACCCTAGCATATCATTCCAATCTCACGCTGGAATTATAATGTCGTCCAGGTAGGACATCGCTACTTTGTTTCTCAAGGGTCCCAGCATCATGTTGATCAGTTTGCTAAACTCGTATGGCGCATTTGTTAAACCAAAAATTAAACGTTCAAACTGACCTGTTCCGTCTGGAATAATAAACGCAGTTTTCGGCTTCGACTCCTCGCTCATTGGCATTTGAAGGTACCCGTGCGCTAGATCCAACGTTGTAAACAATCTACTCCCGCTCAAATTTTCCATTTGGTCATCGAGTGTTGCAATCGGAAAGTTACTTTTGACCGTATTTTTATTTAAGGCTCGGTAGTCCACTACTAAACGCGGTTTGCCACTTTTTTTCGCAATTAACAACACTAGGCTCCCATAATCTGAATTTGTCTCTGTCACTATTCCACACGCCTTCCACTCATTAACAATTTTATTTATTGTCTCACGTTCGGGTAAACTCCCACGGTAGGGCTTTGACCGCACTGGAACGCCCTTGTCCTTGATTGTCGCCGTAATCAAATCTGTACACCCCAATTCACGCAAATTAAAAACGAAGCAATCGCGAAATTCGGCGCACAACTCGTGTAATTCTCTTTTCACTCCTGCATCTACTTCATTATCTACGTTCAGCATGTCCATCGTGATCTCCACGAGCTCTGCTACCCATTCCTCGTCTCTGGGTTTATTTTCGCATTTCAGATACCCTACCGTTGCACCGGCTCGAACTTCCACGTCTTTGTCCGTTGCGTTCATCACAGGAACCATTATCTGCACATCCTCGCACACTGCTCTCACCAGGTTGACGCCGTTGGCAATCAACACATCGGTTTTCTTTGTGGTAGTTTCTTCTATTTCTAAATCCTTGAATGGAAACTCGTTTCGCTGTCCGAACACTAACTTGTCATCGATTCTGGCATAGGCGATGTTGGCATCTTCCGTGAAGCTTCTTCCTACTAACACTCCAATGGGTTTACTGTTTCGCCGTTTATTGCGATTTCTCGCAGGAATTTTCTTACCGTATTTCACGTCTGAGGTACACAAATATTCATCACACTGTTTCTGCTTGCAGGGCTGTTGCTGTGTTCGCCCCGATCCGCTGGTCGCTCATTTCTAGGTGTGCTCGTTACCGGTTTGTTTTGCTTGGTACAATTCTCTCTGGTGTGCCCCGGTTGTTTACACCTGAAGCATGCTTTATAATCTTTAGGTCGCGGGCATTCACTGGCGTAATGTCCCTCCGAAGCACAGTTAAAACAACATACACTCTGTCTCAGTTTTCTCTCGAACTATTCCCGTCGGAACGATTTTGATAAAGCACTTTTCCCGTTCCCGTTATGATGCTTTTTCACCATTAACCTCGGTATTAATCTCTTTTGCTACAACCCGGACACTATTTTCTCCTTGCTCTCACTAAATGTCAATTTTAAAATATTGCACAATCGTAGTTTTTCATGAAAATACGCCTCCACATCCTCTCGCATCTGTTGAGTACGCTTTATCATGCGTTTCCAGGATACTGTCACGCTCTCACGTAAATCGAATGTTGCTTTGAATTCGTATTCAAACTCTTCCCAAGTTTGGATCCTATTCCTCCGCACATGGTACCAATCTCGTGCAGTAGCCACTAGGTAAATTAGTGCGGTTTCTAACTTGATCTCCTCCGACCAGTTGTGTAAAGTTGCGCCGGTATTTACATTTTCCAAACACTCCATGGTTTCTCGGCCGCTTGTACCGTTGAAGTTAGGGATCGTCTTACTTAGGTTCGGCATTATTACGTACGGTCGCGGTTCTCTTAAGCATTGCTCGTTATTTCGGGACAAGTTCCGCAACGTCTCATAAAACATTTGCTCGCTTCGCATTCGATTTTCTTCCATTCTCGTCATCATACGCATCATTTCCACAACTAACGGAGGACTCGTTTCCGTTTCCATAATCATGGACGCTGCTGATTCTCGCGTTAACACTTTATTACGTTACAATCACACTTCTGAATTGTTGACGATTTTGTCGACATGTCAGGATTAACTCAATGTCATTAATTTAAACCCAAAATAAACCTCTATTCTACATAAAATAATGTAAAAAGCGAACAGAGCGCATACTTCACGTGTAACGCGACTCCCGTCCTACTCCCGACTCCCTTGCGTGCACACCCAAACGGGGCCGCCTCAGGTTGTGTCAGCGAGAGATCTAGTGTGCTGATATGAAGAGTTAAAGTAACAAGTAAATGTATAATTATTACTGACCCCTACACAGCCTCATGTAGGAAAATTGTGGCTTGGATAGTCAGTAATGCAGTAGATACGATTTAAGAGGTATCAGTCCTGCACAGCCTCATGCAGGTAATTATGGCTTGGTCCACTGATACGTAAAACCGTCGAAGTAAAGGAAGTACAATTTAAGAGGTATCAGTCCTGCACAGCCTCATGCAGGTAATTATGGCTTGGTCCACTGATACTTTAAACTGTAGTAGTTGAGACAATCAAAATACGGTTGTAAAATGACTGCTAATTTATTAACATTATTTACAAGTATTTATATACATAAAAATGCTTAGCTCTACATTCAACTATTTCATTACTAGCCTACATTGTAAAATATGTGCTCACGTGTTATGGCATTGCAAAGAATTTGTTAACACACAATACATGTTGTGACATTGGCAAGAATGTGCTGATATACATTATATGCATTGTAAGGAATGTGTATAGAATTACATCACAATTATTAATTTTTAACTTAGAAATTTTATAATTTATATTTGTAAAATTTAGAGGTTTTAGATTAAATTTAAATAATTTATGTTTGTAGTTCAAACATTCTGCCGGGCGTCATCGGTACGAAGTGGTTGATTGGAATCTTCTGCTGCTTCTGTGTCGCCTCTATCTGAGTTGTCGTCAGGTGGTAATGGATTTAACATGAATTGTGCTGGGTTTACTGGTTTCTCTTGTCTCTTCTTCAGTAATTTCCACGTTATTAGAATTGCACTACCTGTAATTACTATAAGTGTTATTGTTGTTAAATTAATTACAGTTGTGGTTGTATTGATACGATGCCAGTATGTATGACTCTGTGATTGTTGAATCTCTTGAGCCTTATCTTGCAACTTGCCAAAATGATCAGATGGTGCTAAAACGGGTTCTTCTGAAATTGTTGGACCTTGGCTTGTATTTTGTACGGTACTATTTATGTTGAATTCCATTGCTTTGTTGTAAAGCATCAACACCGGAATTGAATTAAATAATTGTGCATGTAATGTGTTTTGTTTAGTGTATATAGTACAGTCTGGAGTAATCTGTATGATACCAATATCCTGAATTGTGATGTCTTCTCGTTTTCCAGTACATCGAATTGCTATTTGAGTCGGGTTGTTAGTTATAAAAAGCCAAACGTTTGCTGTATGTAGTTTTTTCCATAACAGTAAAATGCTTTTTAAATCTTGTTGCAATCTTGGTCCAGAATGCATTAATTGGTTCAAACTGATACCTGATGTAGTTTTAGCTGATGCATCAAACACGACTCTTAACTTTGTCGTTTCGCTGTTTTCTTTTATTACGGCTTGGTGTGGAATGTAATATGTTTTTTGCGTTTGGTTAGTTTTATTTTCCATCACTGGTTTCATATGACCCAGGGATAAGTATTCCTGCATAAAATTCTTGTATTCCGTATATAATCCATCGTTTCCGTTAAACTTCTTTTCTAATTGTAAAAACCTTGCTATTGCCTTCTTTTTTGATTCTCCGAGCTTGTTAACATCATCGTTAAAGGGTATTTTAACAGTATAGGTACCATCGGTGTTCCTCAAATGAGTCTTCTTATAATGAGTTTCACAGTCTTCATTTGCATCACTTTTGTTTTTGGTTACCTCCACTTCCTCTAGTTCCCAAAATTTTGTAAGTTGTTGATCTTCTGCACATGCTATCATGCTTATAACTTTTGCTCTTGTTGATAATGCGTTTATTTTTCCTGACAATATCCATCCCAATTCTGTTTGTTGTGCCAAAAGCCCTTTGTCCAATCGTTGAACTCCTTCTAAAAATATGTCCTTAAGTACATCTACTCCTAGTATGATATCTATTGGGCCAGGTATGTTAAAGGCAGGATCCGCCAATACCAAATTTTGAAATGTATACCCGTCGTAGTCTTTAATTTTTTCTTCTGGAAGCACCTTTGTTAATTTTGGAAGTATTAATAACTCGCAATCTGCTGAATATTGACTTGAGAAACGTGGATAAATTCTTACTTGTATTCGTCGTCGAACTATGTTTGATTCTTGTTTTCCAATTCCCGACACTTCTATGTGTACTGATTCTTGTGGTACTGCTATGACGTCTGCTGCATCTTTTGTAATAAATGATGCTTGTGATCCAGAATCTATTAGAGCCCGGAGATGTTCAAATTGTCCTGACCAAGTTTTTATTCGTAGCATAGCGGTTGCTAATACTGCTTTACCATGTTCTTTTGGTGTTGATATTAGTGTTGATATAGTTTCTTGTGATTTTTTCGGAGTTGTTGTAGTAGCCGTTGTTTTGTAGTAAGTAGTTGATTTGCATGTATCAGAATGCAATAAAGTGTGATGTTTCTTGTCACATGTTGCACATCTCTTTTGACTAAAACATTGTTCTTTTAAGTCATGTGCCAGGCAGTTATTGCATATCCTTTTATTATTTATTATTTTTACTCGTTCTTGTGGATTTAAATTGCCAAATTTTGTGCAGTAGTTTATCTGGTGTGGACCTTTGCAATAGATGCAATTAGCTTTATTTGCATGGAATGTTTTTATCTTGTAACGATCTTGAAACTTGTAGTTTGTTCTATAATTTTTGTTAGCTTCGGTTTTTGTTAATTCTTCTCGTGTTTCTAAACACTGGAATCTTGTTCCTATGAACTTTAATAAACTGTCTAACGTTTGTATTTCCCGCGGTGCCGTTAGCGATTGTTCATAAAGTTGATGCGTTTCTCTGTCTAGTTTTCTTGTAAGTACATGGGCTACAATGCTTCCCCAATTGTCAGTATTAATCCCCATGTTCGTTATAGCTCTTAAACACTCCACTGTTGTATCATGTATTTTCTTTAACCCGTTGATACTCTCGTTTGTCAACTTAGGTAAGTTTATAATGCTGTCTAAGTATTTTGCAAGTAATATTCTTTTGTTATCATACCTGCTTGTAATTATTTCCCACGCGGACCTGTAGTTTGCTTCATTTGACTCAAAGTGTTGTATTAGTCTGCTAGCTTCTCCTCGTAAATGTGTTTTTAAGTATTGCATTTTCTCTGCGTTACTTATTCGAGAGTTGTCGTGTATAACTCTCTTAAATATGTCGTGGAAGGTGGACCATGTCTCATATGTACCTTCAAAAATTGGTATCTGTATTCTGGGTAGTACAACATGATCACTCTCATGAGTTTTTTGTGTATTTCTGTCTTCTTTTAACTCTTGTAATTGTATTAGTAACAGTTGTACGTCAGTTTTTACTTTCTGGTATTCTTTACCGTCGTATCCTTCATCAACTAGTACGTCTTCGTATAGACGCCTTACTTCGCTCCATGCATTTGTAATGTCCTGTGCCGTAATTTCACAGTAGGCTTTGTTGACTGTTGTCTTTAGTTGTTTGTGTACTTCAACCATGTCTTTCTGTAGTAAATCTAGTTTGATCTTCAATCTTCTTAATTGAGATCCGTGCTCCGGATGTGAGCCGTTTGTCCGTGTTTGTAATGTGGTTGTTGTGTCATCTTGAATAGATAACCCTTCTTCGTACTTCAGTAGTAATGCTACCCCTTCGTCTTTTAGTTTTTTCGTTTGTAAGTAGAAATTGTTCTTGTAATATGGATGCTCGTTGTCCACTTGTTTCATCAAGATGTTGTGTGTTGCTTCAAACTCTTCCCATAGTTGCTGTATCGTTGTTCTTTTACTCACAATGTACTTGTCCGTTTTTCTGCTTGGTGAATCTTTTTTCATGTTGACGATAAGCCTCTGGATGGACCCTGCTAAATCTTCTTGAGTTGTGAATAACTCGTTACGGGACGCCATCGTGTATTGAAGACCGTTAGTTGTGGGCAAAGAACTCAGTTGCTCGAAGGACCAATGTCAGCGAGAGATCTAGTGTGCTGATATGAAGAGTTAAAGTAACAAGTAAATGTATAATTATTACTGACCCCTACACAGCCTCATGTAGGAAAATTGTGGCTTGGATAGTCAGTAATGCAGTAGATACGATTTAAGAGGTATCAGTCCTGCACAGCCTCATGCAGGTAATTATGGCTTGGTCCACTGATACGTTAAACCGTCGAAGTAAAGGAAGTACAATTTAAGATGTATCAGTCCTGCACAGCCTCATGCAGGTAATTATGGCTTGGTCCACTGATACTTTAAACTGTAGTAGTGGAGACAATCAAAATACGG
The DNA here is from genome assembly GCA_035610365.1 of Aquatica leii. NCBI lineage: Eukaryota > Metazoa > Arthropoda > Insecta > Coleoptera > Lampyridae > Aquatica > Aquatica leii. The sequence continues at coordinate 18,213,750 of CM069438.1, forward strand.
TTGTAAAATGACTGCTAATTTATTTGTGGTTTTCGAGCTTCTTCCGTTGTTGTAAAGATACTGTTTAATGTTGGTAAAGTTAACGAATTCAATTGTAACCACTGTGGTCCCTTCCACCATAAATTAAATTCCTTTAACTTAGATGGTGTTATCCCTCTGGATATTATGTCAGCAGGATTGTCACTTGTTTTTACGGGTCCCCAACTTTCACTTGGTGTTATTCCACAAATTGTACTAACTCTGTTAGCTACGAATGTTTTCCACTTTTCCGGACCTGCTTTTATCCATGATAAAGCTATTGTTGAGTCTGACCAACAAAAAACATTGATGTTGGACATACATAAATCATTCAGGGTTTGTTGTACCATTTTGGCCAGTAATTCTGCAGCACATAATTCTAATTTAGGAATTGTCTTTCTTGTTTTCAGTGGTGCTACCTTGGACCTGGCATATAGTAGTTTTATGTAGTTATTTCCGTTTGTATATGTAACCTTGCTGTATATTACTGCTCCGTAAGCCTTTTCTGATGCATCACAGAATCCATGTAGTTCTATTTGTTGTAATTTATTTGTATATCCCATCCATCTGTCTACCGATATTTCTTCTACGCATGGTAATTCTTCTCTAAATTTAACCCATTCTTGTTCTATTTCATTGGGAACAGTTTGGTCCCAAGAGATTTCTTTAATCCATAACTTTTGGATTAATAGTTTAGCCTTCACTGTAACTGGGGCTAGCCATCCTAATGGATCATACAATTTAGCAATATCCGATAAAATTGATCGTTTTGTAAAACGTAATTGTTGTTGACTTATATAGACCTTAAACGTAAAACAATCCTTCTTTGGTGACCAATTCAAACCCAAAGTTTTCTTGGTTCCTTCTTCATCTATTTCCATCACATCCATTCCTCTGAGATCAACTGGTAAGGCTTGTATTAATTCTAAATTGTTGCTTGCCCATTTTCTTAACGTAAATCCTCCAGATTTACAGAGTTTGATTATTTCTTGTTGTAATTGTTTTGCCTCTTCTATTGTATCTGTTCCTGACATCAAATCATCTACATAGAAATCATTATTCACGACGTGTGACGCTGTTGGATATTTGTCTTTTTCATCCTCTGATAATTGTAAAAGGGTGCGGACGGCTAAGTAAGGTGCCGACGAGGTACCGTATGTAACGGTTGTTAGTTTATATTCTCTTATGGGCTCATCTTGCGAAAATCTCCAAATTATTCTGTGAAAATTCTGATCGTCGTCAGTAATTTTTAACTGTCGGTACATTTTCTCTATATCTGCAGAAAATGCTATTTTGTGTTTTCTCCATCTCAGTAAATGTTTGAACTACAAACATAAATTATTTAAATTTAATCTAAAACCTCTAAATTTTACAAATATAAATTATAAAATTTCTAAGTTAAAAATTAATAATTGTGATGTAATTCTATACACATTCCTTACAATGCATATAATGTATATCAGCACATTCTTGCCAATGTCACAACATGTATTGTGTGTTAACAAATTCTTTGCAATGCCATAACACGTGAGCACATATTTTACAATGTAGGCTAGTAATGAAATAGTTGAATGTAGAGCTAAGCATTTTTATGTATATAAATACTTGTAAATAATGTTAATAAATTAGCAGTCATTTTACAACCGTATTTTGATTGTCTCCACTACTACAGTTTAAAGTATCAGTGGACCAAGCCATAATTACCTGCATGAGGCTGTGCAGGACTGATACCTCTTAAATCGTATCTACTGCATTACTGACTATCCAAGCCACAATTTTCCTACATGAGGCTGTGTAGGGGTCAGTAATAATTATACATTTACTTGTTACTTTAACTCTTCATATGAGCACACTAGATCTCTCGCTGACAGGTTGCATTCAAAGGCAGGGCGCCAACATATATATATATATATATATATATATATATATATATATATATATATATATTAATAAACTTACATAATTATATAAATCTGTGGATTGGCATTGATATTAAATCTAATTTTGATTTTATGTTAGTCACGTGTCTGACGTAAAAATGCATTAAAAATGAAGAAGATTTTCGTTATTTAGACTGAAATATGACTTCAACAAAGACGACGCTTAGACGTAAATCTTCACCATATAAAGACGTCAGTTAGACGTGGACATGTTAGCTGAGTACCAACCAACAGCAACCTTGTTTCAAACTAGATTCAAGAATCTTGTTTTAAGCTTGACATGACAAGTCAAAAGCTAACTTGCCGTCAGCTAAGAATAATTGTCCATCTTATTATCTTTTCCTTTTGGCAAAAAGTTTCAGAATAACATAAATACGTTTAATATATTTTTCAATTTCCGATTCACCAAATCTTAATACGAAATTATACCAAAAAGCAAAGCAAGGATTCCTTGAAACCTAAACATTTTATTATTATATACTTCATTTTAAATAATAAATTTGCAATCAGTGGTGTGTTTTAGGACTCGAACTTTGAAGTTTTCTCACTTATTTTTAAGATGAAAATTACCTTGTTGCTTTAACCCAATCAGCAAGGAAACGTTTTTTTTTTATGTTTTAAACAAGTTACGTTTTAAAATAGTCGAAATAAAAAATGTTTTTCAAAAAAATATTTTTGATGCGTTTTAAAAATATTTCATTTAAACATTGATATTGAAATATTTTAAAAATTGTTTCTAAAACATTTTTTAGTAACATAAAAAACGTTTTTACTTTATTAGAAATTATACTTTTGTTTGCTTTCACCTATACACTTTTTTCTTTTATATATTGTAACGAAAACACAACTATATTAAATTTTGTTACATATTATTAATAAATACATGTTTAACCTTTTCGTTTTACTAAAAACTTTCTTGCAAAGTTGAATTAAGTACTTAATAATTACCAGTATCTGCGTGAAAAAATGACAATTTTGTATATTATAATTGTGTTTAGATTGTAAACTTATTTTAATTAAAACTTTATTGTTACGCTACTGATAGTGGCAGGGATTTCAGCCAACATCCCTCTTTGTAAAATCAGTCATCATGTAGCCACATGATGAAACGAATGTTCTTTCGATAAATTTTATTCGTTCTTATTACTATGTGTTTTATTCATATCGTTCTATGTACTTCACAAAATAAATAACTACAGTCCACTACAATTAACATTTTGGTGCTTCGAGCCACATTATTACAAGAAACAGTGAATTTTCAAGATTTCGCAAGAATTTATATTGTTTGACGAAATATGCAATTTCGTGCCTATGAGTTAGAGAGAGACAGCCAAAGACTTCTTTCGCCAACAACTTGAAGGGTTGATACCCACAAACGATAGCAGGTTTGCCTTCTCTTTCCTTTACATTTGTTTTGCTTGCTTACTTTGTTAAGCTAGTGCATTTATTCCAACGTGTTTTATTTATATTGAATTACGTTCGAAATTTATTTTGATTGAATAACGTGTCATTCGCTGCATTTGATAGCCCGGTGCGGCCTTGTTTTGATTGAGAATACTATTTTTTTAGATTCATCTTGCATTTGTATTAATTAATTACAATTCTTGTTTTTGTAAGTAAGGATATTGTTACCGTTATTTTTGCATTTAATTCTTAACTTGCCGTTGCTTAGTTGGAAAGAAAATATTAAAATAAATCTATTCAATATGGAAGCTTTAATTAGAAATCGCGGTCTAGTTGAATCCAAACTTACAGGATTTCATACGTTCTTAAGCAATTTTGAATTAATGCATACCGATAAACCAGAAGACGAACATGTTTTTGAAATTGAAACGAGATTAGAATCAGCTAATTCTTTATTATCTGACTTTGAACAAATTCAAACACAAATTATCGAAGTGACTACTGACGTCACCGCGGAATACAAACATCAAGAACAATTCGAAAACTCATATTTTTCGGCGCTCTCTCGAGCAAAAAACTTTATAAATAAATGGGGTAACAGCCTCAAAACTACTTCGAATAGCAGCTCCTCCAGGAGTAGTGTCCATCGCAGTAACGACTTATGTAGTACGGGTCATCATGGCCACCAAAAAGCATTATTTAATCTGCCAAAAATTTCTATACCCAAATTTTCTGGGGATTTAGAGGCATGGCTAGAATTTCGCGAAATATTTACTAGCTTAATTCACAACAACAAAGATCTTGACGATGTTCAACGTCTTCATTACTTGAAATCCAGTTTGATCGGAGATGCAGCCCAAGTTATTAAATCGCTACAATTTTCAGCCGACAATTATCAAGTTGCTTGGCAAACTATTTGCACTAGGTACGATCAACCCCGTTTGCTCATACACAACCATTTCAAATCTATTTTAGACATGGAGTCATTAAATAAGGAATCCGCTTTCAAGTTAAGAAAAATTTCTGATTCCTTATTTAAACACGTGACAGCGCTCAGATCGCTTTCCACAGATGAACAGTTATTCGAGGCTCTGATCATCCATATTGTTTCAAACAAACTTGATCCCATTACTTTTCGCCAGTGGGAAACTCTGAGAAACAGGTCAGGTTCTGATTTACCTTCGCTGGAGAAATTCAAAACTTTTCTCACAAACACTGCCAATTTACTAGATTGTTTAGGGCCTAATCAGGCCAAACCGCCACCGGAAAGGTTCAAACTTTCTTCTGAGAGACCAAAATCGTACTCCAAATCTTTTGTTGCAAATACGCTTGCATGCGTACTTTGCAAAGGTTCTCATTCAGTAACTAAGTGCGATGAATTTATAAAGCTTTCTCCGCGTGCAAGATTAACTAAATCGAAAGAATTAAGACTTTGTCTGAATTGTTTGTATAAAGGTCATTTTGTGTCTCAATGTTCTTCACAGCATACTTGCCGAACGTGCAAGTCCAAGCACAATTCACTACTGCACATTGGAGATGCTCCCACGGCCATGCCGTTGATGCAGTCAGAACATTTGTCAAACGCAGATCTCTCTGTTGAACCAACCCAGATAGTTTCGGCTTTTACTTCAAACACAATTCAAGTTCTTTTACCTACGGCTTCCGCTCAGATTCTAGATTCTGAAGGAAACTCTCACTGTATTCGAATGTTACTTGATTCAGGTTCTCAATCGAATTTTATTCGTTCGAGCTTATGCAATAAACTAAAGCTGCGCACATCTGATGCAAATATTATCGTTTCGGGGTTAAGTAAATCGGCTTCCCACATTCGTTTAAAGTGTGATGTGACTATTCGGGCTCATCACTCTCGTTTCAAATTAGATCTCACGTGTCTCGTTCTTGACGAGATCACTGGAACAACTCCAAGCTTCCACGTAAACCGAAACAATTTCAAGATACCAGATAACATCAGATTATCTGACAGTTCGTACGACACTCCAGGCGACATTGATCTTTTGATAGGTTCTCCAATTTTTTTCCAATTGTTATGTATTGGTCAAATACAATTGGGTCCTAATCTTCCTATTGTTCAAAATACTCGTTTTGGTTGGGTTTTAGCTGGACCGATAAACTCAGTTATTGCTACTAATTTGTCTTGTCATCTTAGCACTTTGGACGATCTTTCAAATCAGCTTTGGCGGTTCTGGGAGTTGGAAAGTTATCCAAGCGAAAAGGTGTTATCGCAGGAGGAAAATGCCTGCGAAGCTCATTTTGTTAAAAATTTCAGAAGAGACAATGACGGTAGATTCGTTGTTTCAATTCCATTCAAACAGCCAATAGAGTTGCTAGGCAACTCGTTCGATAATGCTCAAGGTAGATTGTTGTCTCAGGAGCGGCGCTTTCGAATCAACCCAGAGCTATATAAACTTTATTCTGATTTTATGCAAGAATATCAGGAGCTGGGGCACATGTCAGTTGTCAACCCCACTTGCAATGAAACATCAGTTTATCTTCCTCACCACGGTGTGCTCAAGGAGGAAAGTGTGACGACCAGGTTACGTGTCGTTTTCAACGGTTCAGCAGCAACCACAACCGGGCATTCGCTCAATAGCATTCAAATGGTCGGCCCTACCATGCAGCAAGATCTGTTTTCCATTTTGGTTCGCTTTCGCAAACATTATTACGCCATATCGGCAGATATCGAGAAGATGTATAGGCAGGTTCTGCTCAACCCTAGCCAAAGATCCCTTCAGCGTATTTTGTGGAGATCGGATCCCACAAAACCCATTCTATCGTTTGATCTAAACACTGTCACTTATGGAACGGCATCTGCTTCGTTTCTTGCCATTCGTTGTCTTTACCAGCTCGGTATCGAATGTGAGACTACTATGCCTGAAGTCTCGCAAATCATCAAAAATGATTTTTATGTTGACGACCTGTTGACAGGCGCCAACGATTTAGAACAAGCTTGCAAATTATGTTCCGACCTCTCAACTACACTTAGTTCAGGGTGTTTCAAACTTCGTAAATGGATCTGCAACGACCCGCGTGTTCTTTCTGGCTTTTCAGATACAGAAATTCATCCCAATGTTCTTGAAATCGGTGATTATGCAAACACTAGTACTCTAGGTCTTATTTGGTCTTTCCAAAACGACAATTTTATGTTTTCTATTTCAAAGCCTTCGATAGGCAAGGTCACAAAGCGGTCAATGCTTTCTGAAATATCTCGGATTTTTGATCCTCTAGGGGTGCTTTCACCTTGCACGATTTCTGCAAAAATAATGCTCCAACAGCTCTGGATGGAAAAGCTGTCCTGGGACGACCCTGTTCCCAACAATGTATGTTCAAAATGGCGTTCATATGCTTTTGAACTCGTCAGTTTGCGGGATTTACAAATTCCTCGGCATGTTTTGTGCAAGAATCCCATAGATATCCAAGTACATGGATTTTGTGACGCTTCCACAAGCGCATATGGTGCGTGTTTGTACCTTCGTTCTGTTGACGAGGACAACCGGGTTCATTCTCATCTTTTATGTGCTTAGTCAAAGGTAGCACCTCTTAAGCCCACTACAATCCCTAGGCTTGAGCTTTGCGGAGCTTTGCTACTTGCTAAACTTTTAGCCCATGTTTTGAAAATCATAGGATTAACTATATCGTCTTGTAACTTATGGTCGGACTCTACTATAATCTTGGGCTGGCTAAAAACACGCCCTACTCTTCTCAAACCATTTGTGTGCAATAGGGTTGCTGACATCCAGCAACTCACTTCGGCTTCCGTTTGGCGACATGTTCCTACTAAATCGAATCCAGCCGATATGCTGTCCAGAGGCATACCTCCTCAAAATTTAAAAGGGCTTACTCTTTGGTGGAATGGTCCATCTTGGTTATTGGATGACAAATCTTCGTGGCCTAGTTCTGCTCATGTTAGTTCCGAACTTCCAGATCTGAAAACGGAAGTTCAAACTTTAATTTCGCATCGTCCAAATGATTTTCCCATAGAGAATTTCTCTAGTATGACTCGTTTAGAAAGAGTCGTCGCTTATAGTCTTCGTTTCTACAAAAATTCTTCAAACTCGCCAAACAATCGGTTTTGCGGACCTATTACTGTTCAAGAAATCTGATCAGCTTTACTGTGCCTGATCAAAATGTCCCAAGCTGACTCCTTTTCTGATGAGCTTAAATCGCTTCAGCGCTCTGAACAACTGAAAAGTTCCTCGCCATTAGTGGGTTTTGCTCCATTCCTTGATGACATGGGCATCATTCGTGTCGGAGGTAGACTCCGAAATGCTCCATTTTCGTTCGACAAAAAACATCCGTTTCTTTTGTCGGGAAAACACTTGTTAGCCAAATTGATAGTAACACGGGAACATCTTAGACTGCTCCACGCAGGACCTCAATTAATATTGGCTTCGCTTCGAGATCAATTTTGGATCTTATCAGCTAGGCACCTTGTTAGACAAATTGTGCATAAATGTGTAAAATGCTTTCGGTTTTCTCCAAAAACAACTGCCCCGATTATGGACAATCTTTCTGCTTCACGAGTGCAACCTTCTCCGCCTTTCCACATTACTGGCATTGATTATGGAGGCCCCATAATGATTAAAGACCGCAAGGGTCGCGGGTGTAAGTCTATGAAGGCTTATGTCTGCTTATTTATTTGTTTTTCGACTAAAGCAGTTCACCTGGAACTGGTGACTGGCCTAACCACCGAACTATTTGTTATGACATTTCGACGTTTTGTTGCCCGTAGAGGCAAACCATTCCGTGTTTTTTCCGATAACGGTACTAATTTCGTCGGAGCTAATTCAGAACTGCAAGAATTAGCTGAATTTTTTAGGAAGCAACAGACTTCTATTGTCGAAGCCGTTGCTGCCATGGGCAGCGAATAGCATTTTATTCCTCCCCAAAGCCCTCATTTTGGAGGTTTATGGGAGGCTGGCATAAAGTCCGTGAAAAAACACATCAAACGAATATTAGGAAATTCTATTTTGACTTATGAGGAGTTTTGCACTGCGCTTGTTCAAATCGAAGCAACCCTGAACTCTCGTCCCTTGTGTCCTCTGACGTCCGATCCTAATGACCTTCAAGCCCTCACGCCTGCACATTTCTTAATTGGTAGACCGTTGATAGCGCTTCCGGATCCAGACGTTACGAACATTGCTCAGCATCGTTTATCTTTATTTCAAATGCTTCAGAAACTTCATCAACATGTATGGAGAAGATGGAGTCACGAGTATCTCGTCGGGTTGCAGCAGCGCCCAAAATGGCGATCAAACATTTCCGATCTTCAAAGGGACACAATGGTCCTTATTAAAGAAGATAACCACCCCCCCCATGTATTGGAAAATTGGTAGAGTTGTAGAGCTGCATCCAGGCAGCGATGGCGTAAATCGAGTTGCTACCATAAGAACAGCAAATGGTGTAGTGCGACGTTTATTCGCTAAAGTTTGCCCTCTCCCTGTAGAGACCAGTGAAACTGCGTGAAAGTGTAGTGAAAAAATAGCTTTTGGAATATTTTATTTTTTTGTTTATGTTTGCTAACAGAATTTAAGATTTTAGAGACCCCTCAAATTATTGTCGTTTCTTTGAAAGTTGTGCTTTCAAGGCCGGGGGTATGTTTAGATTGTAAACTTATTTTAATTAAAACTTTATTGTTACGCTACTGATAGTGGCAGGGATTTCAACCAACATCCCTCTTTGTAAAATCAGTCATCATGTAGCCACATGATGAAACGAATGTTCTTTCGATAAATTTTATTCGTTCTTATTACTATGTGTTTTATTCATATCGTTCTATGTACTTAACAAAATAAATAACTACAGTCCACTAGAATTAACAAATTGCATATTGCATTATATTTTAAGCTTCAACGAATTAACAATTTCCATGGTATTACTCGCTATGCTGTGTAATGTATTGTTAGTGTATCAGTTTAATCGTTTTCTAATTGGCGTTCTAGTGAATCTCAAACAGGTACTTTTAGTATATGTCAGCATTTATTATGATGGTAACAAATTTTGCTGAAGCGTAATATTATTTGTTACAACGTTCATTCTATATACTTCATGATTTCCATTCTTTGTGATGTTTTAAGGTTATCAAATTGATACGAAGTTGGCCAAATGGGAGATTTGAACGTGCACAATATAACCAATTAATCTTGGTATGTAATTTTTAGAATGTTTTTTTAATATTGACTTTGCAACGTAATTCTGGCCATTAAGACGTTTTTGCAATGTTTTTAAAAATGTAAATACATCTTTTGTAAAACGTTGAAAAAAACATTTCAAAAGTGTTTCCTTGTTGATTAGGAATTTACCATAGAAAGACATTAAGAGTGAGTTTAGTAATTTTTTTCGGACTTATTTATGAATTTTGATTTTACTTTTAATTACTACCATTACTGCTGATCCTCTGATTTAACTTATTGCATTAATTTTAGATTGATGAGAACCAGCGGAATTTTTATAATATTATTGTAAACATTTTACTAAACGATTTCTTTATAATTACTTCAAAAGCCTCATATTGTAGATTAGAAGTTGCTGATAAAGCTAACAAAAAATATGTAAGTTATTCAAGTAGCATTATGATGTAATTTTTATTTCACAGTAATCATAAGAAAAAATTCAAATTGTGGTGCAGCTTTACAGCACGAAATAAACGCCACCGGAAGTGGGCAAGAAAGACGCCAATAAGCAGAATGAATGAAAATGCGTTTTGTATATTAAAAAAAAGTATATGGACATTGAATGATAATAACATTGTATGCATTTAATCTGTGTTACATTGCCAATGCATTTACTACGCACTATTTATGTGATGGCAAAGTACACATTATATTGCACGGATTTCACTGCCTACATTTAACCTGTGATAAAATACGTAACTTGCCAATGCGTTTAGTCTGCATTTATTTATTTCTCCAGTGACGGCATAATGCGTAATTATTGTTGGTTTCTGCATTGGGAAGATTCATCTGGCAATATATCGGCCGGTGTGACACCTTGTTACGGTAATTTTCTTTACGTACGCCTTTGTTGTTACGGTCGAAATTTTCATTAGGTACGCCTATGTGTTTTCGACGTAAAATTAGATTCGGGTGTTGACGCCCTCTATCGGATTCGTTGGTCACTTTGTATTGAGCAGACGGCATCCGGTGACAAACCGGCATTTTTCACTTTCACATCGTGCAGGTTCGTAAAAACAGCAAAAGCTTGTAACAAATTTGGCGCCCAACGTGGGGCCTCGAATTTCTCATTTCACTACATTTCTTTTAGCTATTTTCTTTAATTGTGATTAGCGTAGGATTACTGGTACTCATAGGTAACTTATACTGTCGAATTCCTCTAGACTTAGTGTGTAACAAATTGGCTACCCGACTTTTTGATTCTTTTTATTGAATTTCTCATTCGTTATAATTCTTTCTGCTGTTTAGATTTTTTTTTCTCTAATTAGTGTAGGATTACTAGCAGGAATAGGTAGTTTATATTGTTGACTTGCTATCGATTTAGTGTGTGCGATCATAAATTCTTCTAGCTTTATTGATTCTTTTCTTAGTCTTACGTGGGTTCGATTTTACTTTGCTTTCTTTACTTAGTTATTGCTACTAGACTGGACGTCTGAGTTACTTCATTAACTTTTGCTTTTATTTTTCTTTAGTGCTGCAATTTGACTGTAGATTAGCACTTTGCTTACGTTTCTTTTAATCGGACCTTCGCTTTGATTTTTGGATTGACTCGACTACGTCGATTAAGTTGTTTTTTTCTTATTGAATTACTTACTGGGTAGTAATACGGCTGGTACTTACCGTTATTTTGAATTTTTGTCAGGCACGTGGTGGCAGTTTTCCGTCGTAATTGACTGCTTTGGTTAGTTTCTTGTTTACTTGTTTGTTTTAGCTATGTATTTTTCAGATGAAGAACCGCCATTTCTTACTTCTTCGGACTCTGATTCCGAAACGAATTTAGGTAATTGGAATGTTACTTTTTTGGGTGAAGATCCTTCTTTACTTATAGAATTTCTTATTCGTATTGACGAGTTGTGTTTGTCTCGTGGTGTTTCACAACATCAACTTTTTCTTTCAGCTTTTGAAGTTTTATCTGGCAAAGCCCTTCTTGTTTTTAGGACGAATCGAAGTTCGTTACGTTCGTGGAATGATGTTGTTGCTTTGTTGAAATCTGAGTTTTTACCTTTGGATTATGATGAGCGCTTGATGGATACTATTCGCAGTCGTACGATGGAAGCTAACAAAACCATCGGAACTTACGTTACCAATATGCGATACCTTTTTCTTCAGCTAGCTGAACCAGTCTCCGAGCAAATGCAGCTCAAGGTTATTCGCCGAAATCTAACGCCGTTCTATCAACTTCCTTTAGCGTTGATTGAGATTACGTCTATTGCTCAATTAATATCTTTAGGCAAGCGTTTGGAGTCTAACATCAATTCTCGTGATTCTTTCCACTTCTCGACAACAGAGGTTGGTGACAAAGTTCAAGAGCCATCTGTAGTCTTTGCTGATAAGATTTCTACTTCCGTCTCTTCTGCTATGTCTGCTACTTGCTCTCTTACTACTTCTCCTCCCAATACTTGTATTCGTTGTCGTTCTCAAGGTGATAAGCCTTTACGTACTGTTCGTTCTCTTCTTTCTCTTCCTCCTAATTTCTTTTCAGTTTCTAGGATTATTAGGCCTACTACTGATTCTTGGTATTTAGGTATGATATCTAAAGTTACTGCTTCTCGTCGTTTCTCTCGTTGGTGTGTTGTGAAAAATCTTTTGTGTAAACGTGTTCGCATTTCATCTTCTGATCCTTGCGTTTGGAAGTTAGTTGTACCATCGGACCAGCGCAAGCAACTTATTCAGGATCACCACATTACATCTAATTGTGATCACCTCAGTGTTAGGAGCACTTTGGAAGCTCTTCGGTGTCATTTTTACTGGCCGCATATGAGACCTAAGGTTGCTGAGTTTGTACGTCATTGTTCTTGTTCGAACTCGCGACGAAGCAAGCCTATTAGGTCACGTCACGTTTTGCCAGCAACGATGAAGCTTTCCAACACTAGCTTAGCTACAAGGTCTACGCGTCTACATAAGGATCGTACTCTTTCTCCAGATGTAAAGGCCGCTGCTATTGCTTTTGCATCTTCTTCAGTCGCTTCTAATTATTCTTTGTTGTCTCCTTCTTCTAATCGTTCTCTTCGCTTTCATCGGCGTCGCAAGCGTCGTAAGTGCTAGTTCGCTTTTTGGGCTTTCGACTTTCGACCTTTGCTATTGTTCCTGTTCTTTTCTTTCGGTTTTGGTGGTTTGAGTCTTTGAATACGTCGTCGGTATTTTGTTGGTTGTAGCTTGGTGCTATCCAATTGTTTCATCTCATATTGCTGTCACCGATTTTCTTTTCTTTGCTTACGTTTTTAGTGCTTTTGGTTTTGGTTGCTTTCTTCTCCATCTTACTTCAGGACAGACTACCTTTCCGTCTGTATATATTTATATCCGCTTAGTCGGCCTTTTTGGGATTGGTACGTCATCTATAGAATTCTCTCTTCTACTTTTGGATTTGGTTTTTCTTTTCTTGAGTTTTCTATTCCGCTCGTCGGCCTTAAAGTCTTGGAGTACACTTTCCAATTTGGGACAGCAATTGGTACGCTCTTGGTCTATGACTAACTGTGATATCTTTTTTTTCTTCTCTTTCTTTTTTTTTATTATCATAGGGCGGTTGGTTGGGCATTGAAGGGCTGGTCACTCCCTTTCGTTTCTTCTACGGAGAGAAGAACGAATCAGACATTTACATCTTGTCTTATCTTTCTCCGTCTGTTTCTTTTCTGCCTTTCTTGTTTTTCTTATTTCTTTTTTTTTTCTCTTCTTCTTGATTTGTTGATCACCTACATGCCACATCTCTTTCTTTCTTCTTCCTCCTCCTCAAGGTTTACCCCTTAGGGCGGTTGGTTGGGCACCGTAGGGTGGTCTCTCTTTTCATTCTTTTACGGGGTGAAGAATGAATCAGGCATTAAGATCAAGCCTTATCTTTCTCCGTCTTTCTATATCTCTTATCTTTTCTATTTTTTATTTTTTTTCTTCTCGGGCCTATCTATCTTTTCGATGTACCAACTATTATTTTTTCTTGGATTCTCTTTGGGGTTCGCCTCTATGGGCGGTTGGTTGGGCATTGAAGGGCTGGTCACTCCCTTTCGTTTCTTCTACGGAGAGAAGAACGAATCAGACACGTACATCTTGTCTTATCTTTCTCCGTCGGTCTCTTTTCTTCCTTTCTTGTCTTTCTTACTTTTCATGTTTTTTTCTTTTTTTCTTCTGCTTTTGAAGGTTCGCTTTTAGGGCAATTATTTCTTTTGCTTTTTTTCTTTTATCTTGGTTTGTTGCTTGAACACTTTCTTTTCTTTTCAGGAACTTTCTTCTTTAGTGTTCACGCAACTACGTTTCTTTTCTTTCTTAGTTACTTTTTTTGCTGTATTGAATTCAGTGGGTTTTTGTTTTGTTGTTTTTGGATTGAAGCTTGGGATAGACTGCAACGTCGCTTCTTGTACTCTGTACTTCCGCTTAGTCGGCATTTTTGATGTTGTTAGTCACCGTTAGAATATTTTTCTTCTTTGGGTTTCTTTTGCTCTTGGAATATTCTAATCCGTTCTTCGGCATTTACGTTCCAACGTGACATTCCAACTCAACGAGCACTGACTCACGATGCTCAATTGGCAAGTAAAGTTTTCTATTCTTTATTGGCTCTTCTTTTTCTTTCTTTCTTTTGGTTTTGTTTTGGGTTACGTGGTTTGGATTTGTTTTGGATTGGCACTCATTTAGTGTTTAGCTTTTTGGTAACTTTGTTGGTGTGACTCTTGGATTACTGATTCTTTTCTCTGCCTTTTAGGTAGTCCGACTTACGTCGACTTTTAATCAGAATCTTCCTGTTGCTTGAGATTTCTTCGTTGATTTTCTTTGCTTAGGTCTTTAGGATCTGTTTGGGTTTTTTTTTGGTGGAAGAATCTCATATCGTCTGTTGACGACTTTTTGGAGCACAGCTACATTAGTTTTCTTTTTGACTTTTCTTCTAAATCCGCGTATCCCATTTCAACATCTAGATACTTTTTTTCTCCTTTTTACTTCTTTAGCTCAGTTAGCTTTGGGGACTTATATTTGGTTTACTTAGTACTGTCGATCAGTAAGGTCTATGGGACTGCGTTGTTTTCTTGCTTTTTAGCGTAACGACTGTTGTCGACTTTCAACGAGTACCTGTTCTGATACTTCTATTCTATTGGTTGAGTTTCTGGTTCTTTGGAGTATCATTCCGCTTCATGCGACTTTTGGACACATCTGGTTGGTGATGCTTAGTAAACGGAGAAAATTTCTTTCATCTACGTTTCTTCTGGGGTTGGGTGTTATTGTGTTTTGGGGTTGGTTTTGGATTTTAGGGTCTATCCTTGGCGTATGCCTAAATTTCTATCTACATTTTAGCTTTGTTTTCGTTATTCTCGCTCCACGCTTTTATCTTGCTGGGGGGGAATCTGTTACGGTAATTTTTTTTACGTACGCCTTTGTTGTTACGGTCGAAATTTTCATTAGGTACGCCTATGTGTTTTCGACGTAAAATTAGATTCGGGTGTTGACGCCCTCTATCGGATTCGTTGGTCACTTTGTATTGAGCAGACGGCATCCGGTGACAAACCGACATTTTTCACTTTCACATCGTGCAGGTTCGTAAAAACAGCAAAAGCTTGTAACAACCTGGTTACCGGCGATGCACTTCAAATAAGTCCACTGCCAGCATTCTGAGTGCCGGCTAAAGAATACGTTTATTTAATTACGTTAAATAACTGAGATATCTCAATCAGTGATGTGAACTTAACATATTGAAGTAGTATATCACTGTAGTTGACTGTAACGTTAATACCACAATGTTATTTACCCTGACATAAGAGCTTATGGATTACGTTGCTGTAACAGTAAGGATTCTGTTAAAACGCAATGTCACAGGTTACTTTGGTAACGTTGTACATATGTTAATGAGAGGATATATTTTGCATAGTGGGTGCTAGTTGCAGATTTTTGCGAATAAATTCAATTAAATATTTTTTTTCGCGATGATGTCATTTTACAACCTTTTACTTTACATTTTGCACAAAAATTAATAAACGCGTCTTTATGTAGGTACTACATACATGTCAGTTCACAAAAGGTAACTAAAAAGTTTGTGTTTTTAAACATTTAAACAAAACCGGATGTTATAATTCAAAAGGTTAAGCAATTCCTACACGCTATTGCATTAGTGAATACACGGCAGTTGTGTCAAACAATCTTAGACTTCAGTTAAAGCATACGAGATGCTGTGAATTATAGCGTATATAGTCAAGAATACGAATTTCTGCTATCACGCGCTATCTGCTGTACGCTATATGGAACGTATACGTTATTATAGCGCACAACTCAAGAATTAGGCCCCTGCTTATTCACGTAACCTGTGAGATGAAAATTGGCTTCATATTTGACACCCAGAGCTTGCTTAGAAATTCATTGTCATTGTTTATTTTTGTTATCATTTGATGACAGAATTATAATCGTAATTGGTAATCGTTTTTCTTTAGTTCTTGCATTATTTGCATCCTGTATGGATGGAATTTCAAATCTAAATGAAGAATTCTGCTAGCACTCTCTCGAGACATTTCAACCGCAGCTTACTAATTGAACGCCGTGGGCTTAGTAAGACAGACTCGCGTACATCAATGTTCTGTAGAGTACGAACACTTCATGGTCGTCCTGTTGGTTTCTTCTTTAGGGCAAATCCAGTTTCTTCAAAGTTATTAATCCAACTTTTTATCGTGGGTTTTGATAGGATGTCACAAGAACGTCATAAGTTGTAATATCTTTATGGAGCTCACACTGCACAGCTTCCAAACCAACACTATTTTTATAATTAACGCACGATGTTGACCGTTCTACTGATCCACAGTTACTAAAATGACAAAGTGCTTACTATTCACCAATGAATAAATAGTAGATTGTTCACTGTCCCGCAGTGCTGCCACCTGCTTATAGCTGCCATTACGCATTTCAATAATTTCCGTATTTTTGTGTCACGTTGTATTATAAATAGTAATAAAAAAAATATATAAAATGATGTAGTTAATGCAATGTGTTATTTTGGAATAAAACTAAATCACAAATATTTTTTTTTATTGTGCAATACCATTAATAAAATAATTACTATACAACTACTGTGCTTAAAGATGTATTACATTTAAATTGCTATTCACCAGTGTGCTTATGCATATGTTTTTTTAAATACTCCAATCGGCTGGTAGAGTAATCACATATATTACATTTAAATGGTTTTTCACCAGTGTGCTTAGGCATGTGCCTTTTTAAAGCCGATTTAGTGGTAAAGCAATAATCACATGTATTGCATTTAAATGGTTTCTCGCCAGCATGCATACGGATATGCCTTTTAAAATTCGACTTGATCATACCACGGTAATCACATATATTACATTTAAATGGCTTTTCACCAGTGTGCTTACACATGTGCTTTTTTAAATCCGAGTTGGTAGTACAGCAATAATTGCATATATTGCATTTAAATGGTATTTTGCCAGTGTGTTTTTAAATACTCCAATCGGCTGGTAGAGTAATCACATATATTACATTTAAATGGTTTTTCAAAAGTGTGCTTAGGCATGTGCCTTTTTAAAGCCGATTTAGTGGTAAAGCAATAATCACATGTATTGCATTTAAATGGTATTTTGCCAGTGTGTTTATGCATATGTGTTTTTAAACCAGACTTGGTGGTACAGCAGTAATCACATATCTTGCATTTAAATGGTTTCTCACCAGTGTGCTTATGCATGTGTACTGTTAAATGCGACATTGCAATAGTGCAGTAATCACATTTATTGCACTTAAATCGTTTCTCACCAGTGTGCTTACGCATATGCCTTTTTAAATTCCACTTGGTGGTACAGCAGTTACCACATATATTGCATGTAAACAAGTTTTCATCAGTATGCCGAAGCATATGCCTTTTTAAAAATTCCAATCGGCTGCTACAGTAATCACATGAATTGCATTTAAATGGTTTTTCAACAATGTGCGTACGTATATGTCTATTTAAATTCGACTTAATCCTACTGCAGTAATCACAGATATCACATTTAAATGGTTTTCTACCAATGTATTTTACTTTTACATTTTTATGAACCAGTAGATGTCGAATCAAAATACTCTTTTTGCTAGTATTGAAGTTGCAGTTGTAGCAATAATACAGTTCTGTTTTTGAAGGTTCTTCAATGCATACATGCACATCCTTATTAATTTCCATGTAGTTATCGCTGATTATTTGCAAGTCATCAACACGCAACTCTTCTTTAATTGCACCTTGTTGTCGTAAGTTGCTTATAGTTGTTTCGGTTTGTATACACAGTTGCTTAAATTCATATATTTCTTCAATTGCAATCATACATTTGGTACAAGCAATTGGGTTCGGTGTGATGTTTAGATCCTGTAAGAAAGTTTTAGTCATTAGAATATAGTCAGTTGTACTTACAATTTTTGGTAGAAAGTTTAACAATTTGAATTGTAGCATTAACTTATTGTCGTTATTCAGATAATAACACTGCTCGGTTTCTACTATTTTTAGTAAACAAATTCGGCAAGTTTTTGTTGATTTTTCTTCTATATTTTCATACATCTTGCTCAGTATTCCTAAATATTGTCTAATATGATATTTTGCAAATATATTGTACCCAAGTCGGAATAAAAATAGGTTAGTAATGGTTGGAACAACGTTGCCGCTACTACATATTTATTGCATCGACTTCCAGGTTAACGTACTTTTTGCGCTGCCAACATCGCAAACGCCAATATTCGTTCGTTAGTGTAGTTACGTAATGGGCGAAAAAAGCTCTATGGCAAAATGAAAACTAGAAATCCACATAAAGCTAAGTGTTCAAAGACAATTATTATATTAGAACGAGTATGCGACAGATGGAAAAGTTATTTAAAAATTCATGAAATTCAGTTAGAATTGAAAAAAACGATATTAAAGTTATTGTCAAATTTGACAGATTTAGTAATAGATGTAGTACCAACATTATATTTCTGGTGATTTTTTGTTCATTTTTTCAAAAACGAAATATAATTTTACAAAAAATAATGTACGTTACTCTCGTCGAAAAGTTTATAGCATAACTCACTCAAATTAGCGTTCGTTATTCTATGACGTACTTTTCGACGCTTGTTACGTAAATTCCTACTTTGAACTAAGCTTCGAACAAAACAAGTTTCAAATTATAAACCAAAGATGTTTATCCCTAGATAAACTAAGATTTTACAAGCATATCCATTATATAAATAGATTTTTATTTTGTACCTTTTAGTAATGTTGGTTCAGTTTCTGGTACTATGCACAGTGGTCAAAAATAGGGGTACCGATTCCAGTTCTGATACATTTTAAAATAAAGATTCCAGTTCCGGTTCCATGATTCTCAAGTTCTATAAAGGTTTTAAAAAGTTTCGTACGAAAATGTAAATATGGCATTATTTCTGTAGAAATTTGTTTAATTGGATTATGTTATTAACAGGGATTAGACCAGAACCAGAATTGAAATCGGAATCTATTGATTATAGTTGAACCGAAACCGGAACTTATATTTTAATTCAGTCTGGAATCAAAACCGAAATTGGAATCTATATACTATAGAAGAACCGGTATTTTTCGGTTCTGAATGTATTGAAATAAAAGAACAAAACGACCTATCTGTATGCACAAAAAAAGAATTAAAAAAAAACAAAAATAAATGTACTTTTAAATAATTATAATACTGAACAGCAGCGAGTAAACCGTATTGTAAACATATTAAAGTGTTGGGAATCATAAATACGTTTATAGAACCATATCATCTTTGGATGTTAATAAAACTTGAGTTCTTATAGTATTTCAGGTATATCCAAAGAAGCAGCAAAACATTAAATATTTGTTTTTAAAACAATCCCAACAAACACAAAGATGTCCGAAGGACGTCCCGGGGACATTATCTTGTGGATCACTGAAAGTCCCAAAGTCTTCCCATTTTGGTTCTGTGTACGTCCTAGGGACATTCATAGGACGTTCTTTCGTCACAAGTGTGAGCATCCCTACGACGTCCTTATAGGACATCTTAGCGCATATCCGCAACCGGACGTCTCTTTCAGAGTACTGTAAGATGTGTAGGAGCATTGAGTAATAATTTAAGAAGAGGCGCAACTAGTGTGTTAAAAATCGTACTGTAGTTTTATCTCTCTTGTTTCTCTTTTTTTTATCCGTCTGTACCCCCTCTTTTCATAAACTAATAGACTAAGACCTGCTGCCATCTGCAAAATCGTGGTTTTTATTTTGCGAACTTACTTATTTCTTATGAAGTACCAGTTAGAACTTTCTCTTATATTTGTGTTTACTTTACAGTTTACCTGTTCAAAACAGGTTAATATCATAAACAATAGCTTGTATTGTTACGACACAAGTCAATGTCAAATAAACTTAAACAATATCATGCTTTATATTTAAGAAAACAAAAAAATATGTATATTCAAATATGTATTTATTTTTGTAAAATATAAATCGAAAACATAGAAATAACTAAAACAATGGAAATTTAATTTAAAAAAAATTGTTATGGGGATTTATTGTTATTATTCATCAATTTTTAAAATTATTCAAATTACCAGTCCACCAATAATAAATTATAAAACTTATAAAAAGTTAAGATTACAAAAAGTTTTTTAACTTACACTTTTTCGAACAATCTCAAATCTAAAAATGTGTAACTAGATAATTAAAAAAATGTAAGTTTTACAAAATGTTAAATGTTAATTATTTTAAAAAAGGAAGATGGTGCAATTTAGAAACAAATAGAAAAAAATTTAAGTTTAAAATCATAATTGAAATTGGTTTGCTACTTCAACAAAAAAGTATTTAATATTTTAATATAAATGAACTCTAGTAATTGAAGAATTTCCCAGTGAGCAAATTGCAGCTAAAACCGGCTTTTTTATAACTACTTTAGCTTTTAAAGTTACTCTTTAGAACACTTTTAAGTGGTTTGTGAAAAAACTAAAACCTCCATGAAGCGTTTAAGTAGCTAAAAATTCCGCAGTTATGTTCCTGTTAGGTAGCTCCTTTAATGCATTAAAATCGG
This sequence comes from Aquatica leii, assembly GCA_035610365.1. Classification (NCBI taxonomy): domain Eukaryota; kingdom Metazoa; phylum Arthropoda; class Insecta; order Coleoptera; family Lampyridae; genus Aquatica; species Aquatica leii. Next base: position 18,234,285 of record CM069438.1, read on the forward strand.
GCTTATACAGCTCTTTGTGGTACTAGCAAAGTTTTAAAAAAGCTCTAAAGGAACTGTAAACCACCTTTCAGAAACAACTATACAGCTTAAATAGCTTTATTTTTACTACCTTTAAGTAGCTTAAAAATTAAATAAATATTTCATTAGAAAAAGAAATCTTGAAATCGTTACCTTTACTTAATTTCTTAAAAAAATTGAGAAAAGTGATAAAGGAGAGCCCATTGAAAGACCTAGATTTTGTTTAAAAAATTGATTATCAAGTTTATCACTTATTTTTACTGAAATCTTCTTAAACAATTTAGAAAGTAAATATATTTCTGAACACCAAATTTTCTTACAAAAAATACTATTTTGGAAAAGATATGGTGATGACATTTTTTGTATTCAAAAAAGTTGTAAATATTTTTTGTAGACTTTCTGAAGATGAGCATCATTATTTTAAAGCTCGAAACATATGTAAACGAATTTGTTATTAGTGGACTGGTAATTTAAATAATTTTAAATTAAAATTAATGTTAAATTTCTGAAAGAATAATTGACCAATTCATCCTTTAAAAGGATTTTTGACGGAGAATCCATTTGTATCACTATGTTGCGTAGTTTAGTCAAAACTTAACGGCTTGACGAATTTGAGAACACACTGTGGTCGTTCCGGTATCTTCAAAATATTATAGGACGTATCTTCAACTATAAAACATATATTAAAAAAATTACGTATTATTGCTTGTCTACTTATACCTTCGTTTACTGAACTGGAGCTGTAGAAAGAATAAATTTATTCGTCTTCACGATCGTCATCAATAAATAACAATCGACGTTTTCTTCCATATGTTTGAGAAACTACTACATTTGAGTATCTTAGGTTGATGTTCATATCAACAATTACAGCTTCTGTAAAAAATTATACTAAATAAGCCCAAAAAGTAAAAAAAAAATTAAGTTGTTAGTATTTTAAAAATAAAGTTTTGAAAATGCAATTAGTATTAGTATTTTCAAAATTTTTGCGTTTTTTTTTTTAAACAATTGTAAAAATATTTTATGTATTGTTGGATTTGTATTGAAGTGTTTTCAGCATGCTAAAATAAACATAAAAGAATTTTGTTTATAATTTTTTTTATTTTTTAAAAAAGTAAGTATTTATTAGACAAGGTGCTAAAGAAATGCGGCCCTAACATTTACAAAAACGATATTTTTATTCGACATACCATCAACAAAAAACATTTAAAGCAATGGCCAGAGCGATTATGCAATTACGATGAATCGATCATTATGCAAAATAATGATCGCGATATCGAGCGTCTGTACAATAACGATCGCAATCATTGATCGCTTATAAAATAACAATTGCGGTTGTGGAAAATAAATTAATATTTTTAATTATTGCATAAACAAATAAGACTAATATAACACGATTTTACCTGTAATATTTACTTTAATAAATGTATAATAAACTTTAAGTATGCAGGTAGTTCACGGAAAATCGTAAAATTTTGTAGGTAAATAACCCCTTTGCTCTTTTCCTCGTAAGAATTTTAAACCACATACAGATTTTTTTATAAAAAAGTAACATGAATTTAAACATTGAATTATATTTTTTTTGTTTACAGAAATTTAACAATGCATTCTTTTCAAAGAGAATTAGAAAACTCTTCTAGGAAAGAACGTTTGTAAAATCTGTGTCACACATTCAGCATTTAGGGAAAAACCTAGCTTTATATAAACACCAAGGTAAATCATAAAAACACAGGAAGTTAAAAACAATAAGCATTAACTACAAATGACAATACGTATTTGAAAAGAATTGGAAATTTATTTTTAATACATAAATCTTATGTTTGAGACAAATATCAACACGAGTTATTACTAATTACTCAACAATCTTTTCAGGGTCAATTTCAAATAGAAACATTTAACATTTACGAAAGAACGACACTTATTTTTTAATATGTTGTTTATTAATGCTTTAAACTACATATTTGTTCGTAAGTTTGCATCAGAATTCAAATAGCACGTCATGTCGAAAAAAAAACATCACAGTAGTATCTATTTTCTGTGAATTTTTGTATATATATTTTTTAAATCTAAATATGAACAAATTTTAATTAATTTATTGTTTAGAAACAATATTAAAAAATACTTAGATATGTTGATTTTCAATACTCCAAACGTTATTGTATCCCGGAAAACGAAAATCGAATGTTTATGGCTAGATTTATGACTAACTTTACACGAGCGACTTTTTAGCAACAGTCGATTACTAATTAATTCTAAATACCATGATTGCGATCATTGATCGTAGAAAATAATAGCGATCTCAGCTACTGATTTACAGTAATTATTTTAAGTTATTGTACAATTAAGTGCAACAAGAAGAAGAAGAAACCGGACAAGGAGATTCTCCGATGCTAATTTAAACCATTTTTAAACGTCTGGTAGAAAAAAAAAAATTTAAAAATATTTACCTGATTGAAGGTGTAGAACAAGAACTGCAGTGTTTAAAATTTCCTTTTGTTGTTATACATTATCTCCGAAGATGTTTCTCACAAATCTTCTTTTGTTTTAAATCTTCCAAGTCCATTGTGGCAATGTTTATATTTCCACAGTTTTCCTAACATTCTTTAGCACGCACTTTATCACTAATAAAAAACTTAAGAAAACTAGTACCTTTGTTTTCGGTATTATTATTTTCACAATTAATATAAACACAACCGTGATCTGTAACTTTTCCCATTTTAAAAATAAATCAATAATATATTTACACTTAAACTAAACAAAAGTTCAAACAAACATTACTACTACCAGAATTACAAAAATCGTATCGCAATGTTAACCCAAGAAAAACTTTCAATTCAATCCCGAAGTTTACAAGTCGACAGACACGCAAGAACTGAAAAATCTCGATCCAATACGAACGTGGCGACCTCTATATTTCGATCCAAGCAGTCGATACGATATCGCCCCTTAAGTTGCATTTCTTCTTACATTTATTATTCAATGGTAGGAGGTAGTCATCCCTCCCCTTTTCTACATATCGAATTGGAAAAATATTTATATACAGTATATTAGCATAGGTATATAGAGTAATTACGAGAGCTCGAGCAGAGATTGTACTCTGTGGCTCGAATGTGACTCAGTTAAGTAAAAAACAAGAATTGAGGAAAGAAATAGCAACTAATATGTCGATCGATACTTTCAATGCAACGTGTGTTGGGCGAGATACGTTTTCTGTTGTTTAATTTATACCTTTTTAAGCAATTTGTTACTCGAGCTCTCGTAATTACTACTATATATGTACACTATATGTTTATCAAGAAAAGTACCATTTCCAGTTTAAGTACATCTACTCTGTGGTGTTTTCTATTGTTTTTATTTATTCAGTAAGGAGACTTAAACGTAATGAACAAAAACAACTTTACCCAATAAAATACAAATAATCATTAGGTACATAAAACTATATTTTTAAATAATAATCCTAATTGTATTCAATTAAAATAAATTTAGAAATTATTTCATTTTTTTATCTTCTCGATCCCGACGTTCTTTGACCTTTCTTAGCGAGTGTTTTATACTTCTTCCCGATTTTTTAAAGTGGCGCCTGAAACAATGCAACTACATAAGGGATAGTAATCGTCATGTAGAGCCGATAAAAAAGTTAATACAAAAAACTTATTTTGGTACTTCTATGTAGTCTGAAGTTACATTTTTCTAAATTAAAGAATTGATAAATTGATACTTCTTTTGTAAAATTATTGATTGATTTTTTTGACGATTATATTATTGATTAAATCATAAGAGATGATCGGTTATAATCAGTTAAAAAATGTTTAAATCGTATTTTTTTAAAAATTTTGTAAGTACGTCAGTTTTGCAATTCATTACAATTTTTATACGTTTCGCATTTACGTTTCATCAGCGGAATGTGGTGAAAACAAAATTATTTCTAGACGTATTTTTAACTACCTAACTTATTATGGAAACAGTAATACAATACGAGAAATTCGCACACTAATCATAACTATGAACTAAGACGCTGCTACTAAGTTACCAAGAACGCGACAACGTTATAGTTTCTTAGTTAGATAAGCGATTTTGTGTCTTATCGGTCATGTTGACAGGTAGTGTGTGAATTTTTGGATGAATTGTTGTGAATCGCGACGATAAAAGTCGTGAGATAACGTCACGCTTTTAAACCTTTAACACAAAGAAAACATTTTTTAATAATTTTTTGAGTAAAAAATTTTTTTTTGCATAAAATAAATATTTTTAATTCACCGCATAAATATGCGCGCGAGATGGGGTTTTAAATCACCATTATTAATAATTGTGATTTTTTAATTTCGATATTTTTTTTATTAATTTTTAGTAATTTAAAATAATAATTATAAATGATGATTTTTAAACATTGTAAATAAATACAAGGTACCAAAAACTTACCAAATAAATTTGTTTATGCACTAAAACACCCAAAGAACGTTAGATAATAAAAAGAACAGATAAATAAAGTAGTCAGAACACCAACGAAAACAAATACAAGTGCAAACGGTGCAAACAGAGTGTACTATTTTGATATACCAAAAGAGCGTACGGGTGTTGAGTAGGTGCCAGAAAACAAGAAGGAAAGTGCGCACGCGCACTAAGTTTGCATTTGTCTCGTTTATGTATGAAAATCGATTATCGGTGTGGTTGAAGTAAATCACACACATCATCTATAAAATATTTACTATATCAAAGGAAAGATTAATTAGATTCATCGAAATTGATTGATGGATAATATTTATTTAACTGCCCTTCATTTATATCATTGATTAATTTATATTTATATATGATGAATGTATAATCCGGTTCTAATTTTATTTGATAAGTAATTAAAAAAATAAAAATAAACATTCACATTAGGTATTATGAAAATTCTCCTTTTCAATTTTTTTTTAATTCGATTAAAAATATGAATTGACATACGCCCAAATTTGTTTTTTCGCATAGGACATCCCATTGTACGTTCTTTATTAACATCCTGAGGACGTCCTATTAAAGACATCCTAAAGAGGTCCGTTTTAAAGCCTGGGATATAAAGACATCATTTGGACATAAAACGAACGTTCCTGGGACGTCGTGTGTTTACTGGGTTGTTTTGCAGTCCCCGAAGACTAGTGCTATCAGTGCTGGATTTACTTAGGCCGGTAGGCTCAGATATAGGGGCACACAATACTAGGGGGGGCGACCTATTAGTTATTATATACTAGCTGTTTATACTAATATTTGATTCAGTTATAGATGCCATTCCTCAAATTATGTTCGTAAGTGATTTTTATACAATAAATAATTCACTGTCATCATAAAGATTAATTTCTTGTGAAAAATTACTACCTTCCTTGACATTAATAGACAAAAATTATTGGGCCTAGTTTAGAAACGTCCACACTTTAAATCCAACCCTGACTACCTATTCTCATCAAATAAGAAGTGTTTATTCGTTAAGATTATAAGCGTTGCTTATAATCTGAACCAAAACAACCGCTAAAGCTAAGATTTTATAAAGTTGTTATTCGTTAACTCGTTAACTGATTACAGGAAGTTGTACTATTACTTTAACTTCTTTGTTAACACATCCTTTAAGTTCTAAAGGCAGGATCTCTAGTTCGTTGAAAAACAATTGTTGAAGTTGTTTTCAAGCATCTTTAGAAATTCATTTAAGACCCTGCGCTAACCATATTACGGTCACGTGTTTTAATTTTGAAAAACTTTCCGTTTTAATATGGATATGCAGCAAACTTGCAATTTTATCCCACGCACAAAACACCTTTACAGAACACAACAAAAAACTACGGATGCTATGATCATTGATAAGAAAAAGGTTTTGATAGCCAGAACACGTGATGAAAATTATGTAGCCGCAAAAGCTTGCTCAAACGTCGGTATATCTAGGTCGCCTATGACTAAGTATTTAAAATAGAAAATGGTTCTAAATTTTCATTTAAAATAGAAAATGGAAAATAGATTTAAGTTAGATATTTGATATAGAAAATGGCCTTCCCATTTTAAATAGGCATCAATAGGCATTTAAAATAGATTTATTCAAAATAGTTACCCACCTCTGGATATAACAATACAATAAATGGCCAATATAAAAAAGTGTGACATTTAAATATTTACCAGATGTTATTTACTAATATATTACGTATATTTTGTGCTACTAAGGTTGTTTGTTGAGTCGAATAAAAAAAAATTATTCAACTGATGCAGTGTTAAAATTAACTAATTAACATAAGAAATTCTGATACAATCTGTATATATTTAACTATTGCTGTAATAAATAATTTTTAACTGAAGAACATTAATAAACAGTATTAAAAAAATTCAGCGAAAGGTAGATAAACTTAAAAAGAGTTATGATTTGTAAGGAGATGGAAAGATTGGCCCTTACATTAATAAATTGTATAAAATAATATTATGAAACATAAACAATCAGATGATTCATAACAATACAATGTCACTTGCTCAATTAAATTTTATTCAAAACTGATGAGATTATAAATTCTGAGCACCCTTTACCGTTCGCATTCACCGAAATATCAAAATTGATAAATGGCAAGATTTATGCAAATGCAAAGGTGTAGAATAACCCTTTGAATATGGTCAATTAACCCCGGTATTTTTTTTGTAATGATAACTAACAAAAAGTTAAAATTAAAACTGCGTTGCATTGAACACTGCCAAAATTATGTGGTATGGCAGGCACTTTCTAGCAACGTGCTGATAATGCTTGAACATGATATTCTGCTGACAGCTGATATTTATGATGCTGATAATACGATAGATAATAAAAGTGCAACTGTTTTTAAGAAACACTGAGCAAGATCTACTGAAATATGGGAGAAAAATCAATAAAAATTTGTCGAATCTGTTCATTAGAAATAGTAGAAACTGAGCAGTATTACTTTCTGAATAATGACGATAAGTTAATGCTACAATTCAAATTGTTGAACTTTCTACCAAAGATTGTGAGTACAACTGATTATATTCTATCGAATAACATAAACTTTCTTACAGGATTTAAGAATCACACCAAATCCAATTGCATGTAACAGTTGTATGATTGCAATTGAAGAAATATATGAATTTAAGCAACTCTGTATACAAACCGAAACAACTGTAAGAAGCTTAGGTATAATTAAAGAGGAGTTGCGAGCTGATAACATTAAAGTCGAACTTACAAACTTGCAAATCATCGGTGATAATGACTTGGAAATCAATAAAGATGTGCCTGTATGCCTTGAGGAACCTTCTAAAACAAAACTATATTATTGCTACAACTGCAATTTTAATTCTGACAAGAAGATAATTTTAATGCGACACCTGCAAATGCGACACCTGCAAATGCGACACAGTCGCAGTACACCATTTAAATGCAATATATGTGATTACTGCTGTAACCAAATGGCAAATTTAAAAAAGCATATGCGCAGGCACAATGCCAAAAAATCATTTAAATGCAATATCTGTGATTACAGTACTAACCGAAGGGATACTTTAAAAGCACATATGTGTACGCACACTAGCGAAAAACCATTTAAATGCAATATATGTGATTACTGTAGCAGCCAATTAGGAAGTTTAAATATTCATATGCTTCAGCATACTGGCGAGAAACCATTTAAATGCAATATATGTGATTACTCTACACACGGAAAAGGTATATTAAAAGCACATATGTGTACGCACACTAGCGAAAAACCATTTAAATGCAATATATGTGATTACTGTGCTAACCGAAAGGATTATTTAAAAGCACATATGCGTACGCACACTAGCGAAAAACCATTAAAATGCAATATATGTGATTACTGCTGTAACCAAATGGCAAATTTAAAAAAGCATATGCGCAGGCACAATGCCGAAAAATCATTTAAATGCAATATCTGTGATTACAGTACTAACCGAAGGGATACTTTAAAAGCACATATGTGTACGCACACTAGCGAAAAACCATTTAAATGCAATATATGTGATTACTGCTCGATCTTCAGCTCTAATTTAACAGTGCATATGCGTACGCACACTGGTGAAAAACCATTTAAATGCAATATATGTGATTACTCTACTAACCAAAAAGGTATATTAAAAGCACATATGTGTACGCACACTAGCGAAAAACCATTTAAATGCAATGTATGTGATTACTGTGCTAACCGAAAGGAGTATTTAAAAGCACATATGCGTATGCACACTAGCGAAAAACCAGAAAAACCATTAAAATGCAATATATGTGATTACTGCTCGATCATCAACTCTAATTTAACAGTGCATATGCGTACGCACACTGGTGAAAAACCATTTAAATGCAATATATGTGATTACTGTAGCAGCTACTTAAGAAGTTTAAATATTCATATGCTTCAGCATACTGGCGAGAAACCATTTAAATGCAATATATGTGATTACTGTTGTATCGCCAAAGCAAGTTTAAAAGCACATATGTGTAAGCACACTGGTGAAAAACCATTTAAGTGCAATATATGTGGTTACTCTGCTAACCGAAAGGATATATTGAAAGCACATATGCGTACGCACACTAGTGAAAAACCATTTAAATGCAATATATGTGATTACTGTGCTAACCGAAAGTATTATTTAAAAGCACATATGGGTACGCACACTAGCGAAAAACCATTTAAATGCAATATATGTGATTACTGTAGCAACAAATTGTATCTTTTAAAGAAGCATATTCGTAAGCATGCTGGTGAATAACAATTGAAATTAAATACTTTGCACGATTTGTAAAAGACGTGGGTGAAAAAAATTTTCTGTACAACCTTCTAAATATGTTGGCGTAGTAAAACGTCAATTATGTATTACCACAAAAAAACAGTGACGCAACATTAAAATGTTTAATTTAGTCTACGAGTGAAGGAATCCTATAGAGGCGAATTTAGTATACTTGCTGAGATTTAGTTCAGTATGAACTCGGCATTCGACTGATACTGGTATGCGCGACCTTGTAATTAATGAGCTTATTTATATTACAACGGCAGTTCTGTTAACATTTATGTATAAAAATGTTGACCTTTTTTCTTTTCGCAATAACAGATATTAATGGTGCACGTATTTGTTTAAAAAATTGTGGTAATACCAGAGCTGGGCAAGTTGCTTTGTAAAAGTAGTTAACTAGTAACTAAAGTTGCCACTTTTTAAAAAGTAGTGTAAGTTGTATTCAGTTGTATTCTAAAATATAAGTTATTTTTTTTAATTACTTGTAGAAAAATTAGTTCTAAGACGATTAATTTTATACCACTTTCAGTCATATAAACACAAGTATAGAAACTGAATTATTATAAAATTAAAGAAGACAAATCAATCACGCTCACACACGAAGACAATTTTAACGTAGGTACTATTATTTGATTATCCTGTACATCTATTTTTATACAAATTCTCAAAAAAATGTAAAATAAACCTAATAAAACTAACTTTTCAAAATGAGCATCGGACAATGCATTTCTTTTGGGCGAATTTATGAATGGCAAACGAAATAATTGTTCGACAGCAGCTGTTGAAGGTAAAATTGTATATCTAACCATATTCAAGCGTTTTTTTGGACTTCAGGTTTAACATTTTTGGGTTGGTAAAACTGATGAATTTTAAATCGCCCTCAAAAAATAAATACTTTTATTGTTTGTCAACAACGACCTCTCTGATTGATGGGTCATAATGAATTCCAGTGATTTGTCAAATCGGGTTAGTAGCAAATATGGACAAAAAGATTTGGTTATTATCATGAGGTTATTGTTGCTACCAACCCGATTTGACAAAGCACTGGAATTCATTATGACCCATCAATCAGAGAGGTCGTTGTTGACAACCAATAAAAGTTTTTATTTTTTGAGGGTGATTTAAAATTCATCAGTTTTACCAACCCAAAAATGTTAAACCTGAAGTCCAAAAAAACGCTTGAATATGGTCAATGATAGGCGATTCAAACTAAGCGATACGCCAACTAGCGGCGACAATTTGAACTACCGTTGCAATGATAGCTTAATACGCGTACTTAATTTGTTGCTGTTTTATTTTGAATTTCTGCTGTGTTCTTAAGTATATTTGGGAAAAAAATGCACATAATTAAGAATTATGGAACTGAGATACTTGTTGAACAACATGCAGCCCGGGTGGTGAAACTATAACTTGGAAAATCTGTTAGAAAAAAATATGAAACTTTGTTTGCAACATTTTTAAATATAACATTATTTTTATCAAACAAGTATATATTTGGTTGTTATTATAATTCTACATTAGCACCAATGATAAAATTACATACATTCAAACAAACTGCCCGGCAGTTAAAAAATAAAGGCTTCGAAACTACATTTGCCTTCCATACAATATCTCACAGTTAGAACTAGTACAACTGAAATAGCAAGCAAAACACTTCGAAGTAAACGTGCTGACCATCACTTTATTACAAAAAAAATTACATAAAGCAGATGCCTGATGAAGTTTGCGATGACAAAACAATGTACCTACATGTAAAGTTAAATTGATGTTTCTTAGTGACTAATTGTACTATTAAGAGCCCAATCCAACTATGCCGGCTGTAAATTGAGTTGTAAGTAATTATCGTGTTGTTTTATAGCAATAAACTAAACCACAAAACTATTAAACCACAGTCAAACGACTAGTGAATGCAATTTCGAAACTGTATACAAACTAATTTAGAATCACAAGTAATATTAGTAAATCTTATGTAATGCCGAAAAAACTTATCAAACTATAAAAAGAGGTTATAAAGTACATAAATTAAACTTTGGTTTTCAGAAAAAGTTTGTAACAACACAAAAAGAAATTAGTATAAATAGTATGCAAATAAAGGCAATTATGACGTTTATCATTGCAACGTTAGTTCATTCTTTGCCGCTAGAGGCGCTTGAATCTTAAATTGAATCGCCTATTATTTCATTTTTTTATCATCTCGATCCCGGCGTTCTTTGGCCCTACTCAGCGAGTTTTTTATACTTTCTTTCCGATTTCTTTAAGTGAGTCTGAAACAATGCAACTACATAAGAGATGGTATCGTCATGTAGAGTCGATAAAAAGTTAATACAAAAAACTTATTTTAGTATTTCTATGTAATCAGAATTTACATTTTTCTAAATTAAAGAATTGATACTTCTTATATGTAAAATTATTGATTGATCTTTTTGACGATTCTATTATTGATTAAATCGTAAGATATGATCGATTATAACCAGTTAAAAATTGTTTAAATAGTTTTTTGAAAAACATTTTGTAAACACGTCATGCAGTTTAGCAAATTCATTAAGAATTTTTATACGTTTTGCATTTACATTTCATCAGAGGAACGTGGTAAAAACAATAGTAGTTTACGTAACAAGAGTTGAAAGTAAGTTGCATGTGAGTGAGTTATCCTATGATTCTTTCGACGAGAGTAATGTACATTATTTTTTGTGTTGCCTTTAAATTTACATTATTTTTTGAAAAAATAAAAAGAATCAACAGAAATATAATGTTGGTACTACATTTATTACTAAATCTGTCAAATTTGACATTAACTTTAACATCGTTTTTCTTCAATTTTAACCGAATTTCAAGATTTTTAAAATGATTTTTCTACCTGTCGCATACTCGTTTTAATATATTAATTGACTTTGAATACTTACTTTTATGTAGATTCCTAGTTTTCATATTGCCACCCTAGAGCTTTTTTCGTTCATTACCTATTACGTAACTACACTAATCAACGAATATTGACGTTTGCGACGTTGGCAGCACAAAAAATTATTTTTAGCCGTATTTTTAACTACCTATCTAATTATTGTGGAAACAGTAATACAATACGAGAAATCCGCACACTATGAACTAATGTTACCAAGAACGCGATAACGTTATAGTTTCTAGACTAGCGATTTTGTGCCTTATCGGTCATGTTGGTGAATTTTTGGATGACTTATTGTGAATCGCGACGATAAAAGTCGTGAGATAACGTCACGCTTTTAAACCTTTAATACAAAGAAAACATTTTTTTAAATAATTTTTTGAAAAAAAACAATTTTTCTTGCATAACATGAATATTTTCAATTCACCGCATAGGTATGCGCGCGAGATGAGGTTTTAAATCACAATTATTAATAATTGTAATCTTTTAATTTCGATAAACTTTTTATTAATTTTAAGTAATCCAAAATAATAGTTATAAATGATGATTTTTATACTTTACAAATAAATACAAAGTACCAAAAACTTACCAAATAAATTTGTTTATGCACTAAAACACGTTAGATAATAAAATAAAGAACAGATAAATAAAGTAGTCAGAACTCAAACAAAAACAAATACAGAGTGCAAACAGAGTGTACCATTTTGATATACCAAAGGAGCGTACGGGTGTTGAGTAGACACCAGAGAACAAGGACAGTGGGCACGCGCACTATTTTTGTATTTGTTTTTTCGCATAGGACATCCCATTGTACGTTCTTCATTGACATCCTGAAAACGTCCTATTAAAGACATCCTAAAGAGGCCCGTTTTAAAGCCCGGGATGTAAAGACATCATTTAGACATAAAACGAACATCTCTGGGTCGTGTGTTTACTGGGAAATTTCAGTAGCTCGTCTTCAATCTTAAAAATAATCAACATTTATCCAACAAAAACGTATTTAACAACAGCCTTAACCAAATAATACTGATCAGTATAAGTACAACGATTAAAAAGATAGCGTGAATAGATTTTAGCCATCGTAAAGGGCGAAAAAGAAGCAACTCGAGGCACTGCAAGGTCCCAATTTGTACAATCCTCTGTAATAAGTTCCTTCTTGCTGTCTTCAATATCAACCTAGTTTTCTGAGAAGCTTTTCGATTCGCAACCATTTTGTAGTTCTACTTCCAGTCCTGGCACAACGGTGTTCGGTATACCACAAATTGAATTGTATCTTCGTTTAAGCAAGTTCCAAATGTTTTTTTGCAGACGAATATTAAAAATATGACTAGGCCAAAAGCGGCATTGCAAAATTCGGTAACGTACCAAATGGCGTGCGGTATTCGATCGACTTGCCAGTTCATCTGCAAACATACGAGCTGTAGTTATCTGGATGAGGATGTAAAGTTGTGATGACGTTGAGGAGTTGAGAGTGGAATAGAGAAAACACGTAACACATTAGGCAGCGCCCGTGTTGGTTACGGAACGGTAGAAGCGCGTATACTACGAACGTTATGAATAAAAATGGTAGAGATATGATCATTCCACATATTGAGAGTAAGCAGTGTTTAACAAACTTAATACAACGTAGGTAGAAGAAAGGGGGGTAGTTTGACGATCACAGTCACAGCGAGATGTCGATGCTTTTGTTTGTTTGCGGGTTTTAAATTTCAAACGCGAGTGGGTTACATCACAACCTCTTTACATATCCTACAGCTATCTAAACCCACACAGCACGCGAGATGCAATGGATATACATATTTATCCATATAATATCCATTGATGTACATCCGTAGTTTAATATCTATTGTATATGCACCTTATATACATTCATGGATATCTGTGAAATAGGATTATCTTAAGTGTTATAAGTGTTATGTTCGGAAACATTTTTTTTTATGTATCATGTTACATAATTTTGTGAGTAGCTATTTTTTATCAAAATTATTTAGAAATAATTATATTCTCTAAAATTTAACATTTGTAGTAAATATTTAACATGCAACAAGAAATTTAATGAAAAATTGAAAAAGTAAAAAAAATATTTGGCGCGGTTTAATTTAAACTTTCTTCGTTGTTCGTTTGTTTTCGCCAAGGTTTTCGCGTATATTATCGCCTGGAATTATTGCACACGCAAACTTTTTGGCTTTTTGTTTAGCTTGTATTTATCGTATGCAAACCATTTTGTGCTTTAAAATTTCGAAAAAATGTGTTGGTTTTTCATCATTTAGGATGGATGGGTAAACAAAATAAGTAAGTATTAAATTCAAATATAAATTATTTCTTAATAATAAATATATAACCTAAAAACTAACACGTTTTCGAGAAAATATATAATGACTTTGGAATTTGTAATCTAAGAGCCAGTTTGTGAGTTTATCTACAATTTCCCAATTCATTATTCTTATTGCTGAGTTTTATTTAATTGAAATTTTTTTTTAGATCGATTAAATCTACTTTGTTGGATGAAAAGATACAGCAAACGAGACATGTTTTAACCAAGTAATTGGTCTGGATCAAGCAAAACAAATTTGTAAAATTATTTTAAATTTAATTTATGGTAAGAGGCTTCAGAGTATTTTATAGTTTATAGGTTAAAACTTAAAACATTAACTTTATATGTATATTAACGTAATGTGATTTCAAGTGCATTACTGCCAAACTTGACTTTCATGTTGTATTTTATTTCACGACTATTTACAAAACAATTCTTTATAATTACTTCAAAAACTTCAAAATTTAGTTTAGAAATTTCTAAAAAGTGCATAAGTTATTTGAGTAGCATTACAATGTAATTTTTATTTTACAGTATCCATAAGAAAAAATTCAAATTGTGGTGCAGCTTTACAACACGCAATAAACACCAGGAGTAGTGGGTACGAAAGACGCCAATAAACATAAGCACAGAATGAATGTAAATAGGTTTTTTATATTTTTTAAATTTTTTTCAGTACATATATGGACATTGTATGTTAAGTTTCCAAATTGTTTTATTAATTAAATTAAAAATGATAATACCATTGTATGCATTTAATTTGTGTTAAGTTGCTAACATTGCCAATGCTTTTAAAATTGCGCACTATTTATGTGATGGCAAAGTACATATTATATTGCACAGATTTCACTAGCATTCTGCATTTAACTTGTATTAATATACATAACTTGCCGATATTGGTTCGATGCAATTTCTGCATTGGCAAGATTCATTCGGCAATATATCGGCCGGTGTGTCACCTGGTTACCGGCAGTGTACTTCATTTTAGTACATTGCCAGCATTCTGAGTGCCGGCTAAGGAGTACATTGCCAGTACAGATGTGTTTATTGGGTAAAGACAAGGTATTTTTGCATATTTGAATTTACTTTTGCTCTACATTAATCTAGTAAGTATTTGGATTCCTATAATATAAATAATGGATAAAAGCTCTAGAAAAATGAGAGAATGTGTAAATAAAAAAGTTCGATTGTGTTTGAGTGAAAATGAACAAGTGGTCATATTTTCTGTGGACCAACCGGAGTTGTTGCATCTGGAAAATATCACTATTGGCATTTTGTATTGACTTTATTTGACGTGTGGCCATATTTTTTGTTAATATATAGATATGCACATATATTTTACCTACATATGAAGGTTCTATAAAAAAATGAATGTTTATTGTACTTTAATTAAATGTTCATTGAACCTCCATATGTATGTATTTTGTACGTTCATATGACTGTTCAATATATCTCCATATGGATGTAAAATGTTTATCCACCTGGAGGTCCTATGGACATACTATGAAGATCTTTCCGTGACGGAATGATATATCCAATGGACCTCCATCCTTGCTCCATAATATTAAATATGGATGTTCGATGTACTTCCGGTATCCATGGTTGGTGTGTACATTTCATATCCACTGGATATGCTTGTGCTGTGTGGGAAAGGGACGTCCCGTTGCGGATGCGCAAAGATGTCCTATAAGAACATCGTAGGGATGCACACAGTTGTGACAAAAGAACGTCCCATGAATGTCCCTAGAACGTACACAGACCAAAATGGGATGACTTTGAAACATTTAGTGATCCGCAACATCAACATCCGCATCTTTGTGTTGGTTAGGGTGTGTTATTAATTGACCTTTAACTGATTATTTGAAATTAAACTCTATACAAAACATTAATTTCATGATGATATTTGACATTCACAAGCACAATGTGCATCGTTGTTAAGAAAAAACACGAACGAGGGCTGTGCTGCAAAACAAAGCGGTTTTCTCAATAACTAATTGCAGAAATAAAAAAATACTACATATCCAAAAAGAGATTATAAATAGATTTTACAAACAATAAACTTTTTAACTTCCTGCTT
Source organism: Aquatica leii (assembly GCA_035610365.1). Taxonomy (NCBI): domain Eukaryota; kingdom Metazoa; phylum Arthropoda; class Insecta; order Coleoptera; family Lampyridae; genus Aquatica; species Aquatica leii. The sequence continues at coordinate 18,250,347 of CM069438.1, forward strand.
CATTTCGGCATTTTTCTAAAAATTTGGGGTGAATCGTTTTCAAAAAAATCAGCTTGTATATAAAAATAAAAATGTTTGTAAAATCTTAGTTTTTTTATGGATAAACATTCTTGGTCTATACAGTTTTAATATTTGTTTTGTTCGGATTAAGCGCAAAAAGTACGTTAATCTAAAAAATCAGTAAGTTTTTCGATGGAAATCGATAATGAAATTATGTAAAAGTGTAAAAGTGGCAACGTTGTTCTGACGAGTAAGATGAAGATGTACGAAAATTTGGAAAATATGGAAAAAAAATCAACAAAAGCTTGTAGAATCTGTTTACTAAAAATAGTAGAAACCGAACAGTATTACTTTCTGAATAACGACAATAAGTTAATGCTACAATTCAAATTGTTGAACTTTCTACCAGAAATTGTAAGTACAACTTATTACATTCTATCGATTAACAAACTTTCTTACAGGATCTAAATATCACACCGAACCCAATTGTTTGTAATAAATGTGTGATTGCTATTGAAGAAATATATGAATTTAAGCAACTGTGTATACAGACTGAAATGACCATAAGACACTTACGACAACAAGGTGCAATTAAAGAAGAGTTGCATGTCGATAACATTAAAGTCGAACTTTCAAACTTACAAATCATCCCCGATAAATATGTGGAAGTCAATAAGGATTTGCCCGTATGCATTGAGGAACCTTCGAAAACAGAAATGTATTATTGCTACAACTGCAACTTCAATACTAACCTCAAGACTATTTTGATTCAACATCTACTGGTTCATAAAAATGTAAAAATGCAACACACTGTTGGAAAACTATTTAAATGCAGTATATGTGATTACTGCAGTACAAACAAGTGGAATTTAAGAAGAAATATGGATACGCACACCGAGGAGAAATCATTTAAATGCAATATATGTGATTACTCTAGTAACACTAAGTCTCATTTTGAAGTTCATATGCGAAAGCACACTGGTGAAAAACCGTTTAAATGCAATCTATGTGATTACCGTAGCAGTCAAGTGGGACATTTAAAAATGCATATGCATAAACACACTGGTGAAAAACCATTTAAATGCAATATATGTGATTACTGCTGTATCACTAGTACGACTTTAAAAACGCATATGTGTAAACATACTGGTGAAAAACCATTTAAATGTAATGTATGTGATTACTGCTCTACTGCCAAGTCGGTTTTAAAAAGGCATATGCTTAGGCACACTGGTGAAAAACCATTTAAATGCAATATATGTGATCACCGTAGCTCTCGATTGACACTTTTAAAAATGCATATGTATAAACACAGTGCTGAAAAACCATTTAAATGCAATATATGCGATTACAGTTCTTCCAACAAGTCTCATCTTAAAATTCATGTGCGTAAGCACACTGGTGAAAAACCGTTTAAATCTTAGGTTTAAATGCAATATATGTGATTACTGTAGTTACGAAATGGCAGCTTTAAAAAGGCATATGCATAAACACACTGGCAAGTAACTATTTATATTCTATTACTGCAGTAGTTAATTGGCACGTTTAAAATCATAAGTACAGTAGTTAGGCAGTAATTATTTTTATTCTTAAATTTTAAATTTTTCGCTATTGTAAACCGTCTTTGACAGTTTTTGCGCACTTGTCAAGGTTATAATATATCCTTGTTGTCAACATAAACGTTAAACTATTATTGATAGATTTTGGGGGGCTCCTAGTCTCTGTTCGAGCAATAAAACTAGGAGGCCCTCAAAGTTTCAAAATCACTCAAAAATAATTTGATGTTTTTGTTAAGTGCGCAAAAACTGTCGAAGACGGTTTACAATAGCGACAAATTAAAATTTATGACGGTTAAGAACAATAATCTAATTATTTCTTCATAAATAATTATTATAGTTGTAGATAAATTGTACGTAACACGTAGGATACTATGTTATTAATGCACTTATGTGATTACACGACTACGGCGTCGTTTTGCGATGTCACATACGTGCGTTAATAATATCCATATCCTACTTACGTAAATTGCTATAATATATCGTATGGCACAATAAAAAATTCTTATTAGTGTTTAAGTTTTATTCTAAAGGAACAACTAAGGGCAATAGTGTGCTGCGTCTACATCCCAACACTTCGATTTATATTTATATGGGCTCTTTTTTTTATGTCTAAAGGGTAAATCTTGTGACCAAAACCTATTGGCATATACCATAACACCTTTCTTCTTCCTTTTTTCTAACAAAAAAATCCCAGGCAGCACTATGACGTCTCGTATGTAATTTTGATGTCAATAAAACGTAATGTGCTGCTTGCGATGTCTTCTACCATCTTTCTTGGGAACAATATCCTTGTGGTAGGGGGAAGTTTAATCACACATCTTGACCCTTCGAACTCATACATTGACCTCGATGTATTCTTGGTGGTAGCTTCTGAAGAGTTTGATGGCTCCTAATTTTCTCTTTCAACGGAATGTAAATGACAAATCGGGCATCCGAATTTCTTTCCAACTTCGAAATAAAATGAGATTCGAAAGCTTCAGTATAACTTTTTAAAACCCATCGATTTGTTCTGGAAAGTGATTTTGAAGCATTCTATTAAAATTGCAATGTGTTAGTACGAAAATTATCCAACTCAGTTTAGTCTTTTGCATGACAGCCAGGCAGATCTAAACTAAACTAAAAACATATATTTTTGACGCTGCGTCGAATTCGGAAACCGTCAATTTAATATGACTGGGAATAAAGTGCATTTTGAAAATATGCATTTTATGACATATAATTGAAGTAGAAAATGCATAATGCTAAGAATTACTTTCGATGACACCGTTTAGCCTTTATATATGTAAAACTGCTTGGCTTATTCCCCCAATAGAAATACTAACGTTAGTTTGATTTAAACCCAACGTTTCATATAAATTTCTAGTGATGAAATTAATTGTGTCTGCCCAGTAACGGTAGTTCTGCTTATTCACGTAACCGATGACATGAAAATGGACCTCATATCTGACATCTACAACTTGCTTAGAAATTCATTGTCATTGTTTATTTTTGTTATCATTTGACAACAGAATTCTAATCGCAACTGGTAATCGTTTTCCTTTAGTTCTTGCACTTTGCAGCTTGTATGGATGAAATTTCAAATCTAAATGAAAAACTCTGCGAGCACTTTGCCGAGACATTTCAGCCGCATCTTACGCCATGAGCTCTCAGTAAGACAGACTTGCGTACATCAATGTTCAGTGGATTACGAACACTTCTTGGTCGTCCCGTTGGTTTCTTCTTTAGGGCAAATCCGGTATTTTCAAAGTTATTAATCCAATTTTTTATTGTGGGTTTTGATGGGACGGCACCAGGACGTCATATGTTGTAATATTTTTGGAACTCCCTCTGCGTACAGCTTCCAAACTATCACTGCTTTTATAGTTAACGCACGCTCCCAGTAAACACACTTCGTTCTACGGACGTTCGTTTTATGTCCAAATAATGTCTTTACATCCCGGGATTTAAAATGGACTTCTTTAGGATGTCTTTGATAGGACTCCCTCAGAATGTCAATGAAGAACGTACGATGGGATGTCCTATGCAGGATAACAAATTTGGGCGTTTGTCAATTCATATTTCTACCCGAATTTTAAAAAAAATTGAAAAGAAGGTATTACCTAATGCGAATGTTTATTTAAAATTACTTATCAAATAAAATTAGAACATGATTATACATTCATTCTATATATAATATAAATTAATCAATGATTTAAATATATGTACGACAGTTAAATAAATATTATCCATCCATCAATTTTGGTTACTCTGGTTAATCTTTCTTTCGCACATAAACGAGACGAATGCAAACTTAGTGCGCGTGTCCACTTTCCTTCTTGTTCTCTGGTGCGTACTCGACACCTGTACACTCCTTTGGTATATCGAAGTAGTATACTCTAAGGTTTTGTGGGTGTTTTAGTGCATAAACAAATTTATTTGGTAAGGTGTTGGTACCTTACTTTTATTTATAATGCATAAAAATCATCATTTATAATTATTATTTTGAATTACTGGATATAATAAAAAGCTTATCGAAATTGAAAGATTGAAATGAACCAGTTTAAACTCAAATCCATGAAGCCATGTAAAATTACTCAGGCGTCATCTAGCGAAGAAAAAAGAACGAAAAACTAAGAATCTCAAAACGCGCATGTATTTCTTAAAAGGGTGGGAGGCTGTTAAAGGTACGACGCCGGGAAGCGGTCGGAATCTTAGGGGTGAATCTTATTCGAGATAACAATACACGTTTTACCCTCAAAGGTTTCTTTGTATAATTTGTGTCTTTGTTTTGTCAATCTATGTAAATTGCTAGGTATGTATCCATGTAAGTCTGTCTTTTTTTGTATTTGTGCTTTAAACGTGAACCAGGGTAGTTTTTGCCCTTGTTTCCTTTGTTTGAAAAGCTAGCGTGGGTCGCCATTTTATAGTACCGTTACTTTCCCCGTTATATTTCTTTTATTTTTCTCTGTGCCAATTTATGTTTTCTTTTAAAAATTGTCTTTAAACAAAACGATTTTATTTTAAAATTGAAATTTTATTTGTTCTTAAATGTAAATTTGCTCAAGTCGCGTACCCGAATGACGGAGCACGTTTTATTGTAACTTTCTTTTGTTTAATCATTGCTTGTGTGTTTTATGAGTTACTCAAATTGCTAGAAGTTAGAATTGTTTTGTACTTGTACTATGATATTCATACCTTCATGACCGGAAATAACCATCTGTACGTTGACTGGTGCAAAGACCGTTGTGTGAATTGCCTTGTTGAATGTAAACATAATATTTTATTTACCGTGAGGGGGATACAACATGTGGCTGCAGGTAGCTCTCATACTATGAGGACCCTGTGTATTTTTTTGTGAAGTAGCGTATCTTGAATCTATGATACAGACAAGTGCCTGCTTCAATATATGTAATAAAGTCGCGGTAGGTTGCTTCCCTACATTTCATAACATTTGTTTGATATTATCGTGTGTTCATTATATGTGTATTTTGTGTATTATATGTGTATTTTTGTTTGTTTATCCCGACCAATCAACTAATGGCTGAATTGCATCCGTATCCCAGGACTTCAGTACCCACCGATAGGCCGTCGGTTAACTAACGCTTCTTCAGTTTAATATGATGATGTACGTGCATGTGTTTATGTGTCGGGATTTGAACCTGTTATCGTACCTGCTTATTAGAACATATCATCTAAACTCACGACATTCTAACTTCTAGATTGACGGTGTAATTTCATTTATCTGAAAAAGGTTATAATAAAATGAGCAACGTACATAAATACTTGTTAATTTAATTTGCTACTGTGTTATGATGTGCTGCATAGCTAGCCGAAGCATTGCCTTGTTGCCAAGCTTCTATTAGTTCCGCCGTGTTACCATACTTGCTAAAAGTACTTAAAAGACAAATAATTTCTTTTACACATTATATAATGTATTAGCTGATTCTTTATAACAGTTGTTTTATATATCCAAATTATGTAGTCTATTTGTATTAACACTCAGTTCAAAGACCGGAGGGGTTTTTTCGCTCTGTTCTTTCCCTCCTACGAAGGGTCCTACCGAACAAGCAAGGTCTCAGTTAAAATTGAAAGAGTTAAATTCGAATAAAAATTACGATTCATTTTTTTCATTGTGTGTTTTATTTAACCTTCAACAGCCCTCCCACATATCGAGAGTAAGCAGTGTTTAACGAACTTAATACAACGTAGGTAGATGAAAGGGAGGTAGTTTGACGATCACAGCCACAGCTAGATATTGCTGCTTTTGTTTGTTCGCGGGTTTTAAATTTCAAACGCGAGTGGGTTACATCACAACCTCTTACATATCCTACAGCTCTCTAAAAGGGACGTCCCGTTGCGGATGCGCAAAGATGTCCTATAAGAACATCGTAGGGATGCACACAGTTGTTACAAAAAAACGACATATGAATGTCCCTAGAACGTACACAGGACCAAAATGGGATGGCTTTGGAACATTCAGTGATCCGCAACATCCGCATCTTTGTGTTGGTTAGGGTGTGTTATTAATTGACATTTAACTGATTATTTGAAATTACACTTTAAACAAAACATTAATTTCATGATGATATTTGACATTCCCAAGCACAATGTGCATCGTTGTTCAGAAAAAACACGAACGAGGGCTGTGCTGCAAAACAAAGCGGTTTTCTCAATAACTAATTGCAGAAATAAAAAAATACTACATATCCAAAAAGAGATTATAAATAGATTTTACAAACAATAAACTTTTTAACTTCCTGCTTCATTTCGGCATTTTTCTAAAAATTTGGGGTGAATCGTTTTCAAAAAAATCACCCTGTATATAAAAATAAAAATGTTTGTAAAATCTTAGTTTTTTTATGGATAAACATTCTTGGTCTATACAGTTTTAATATTTGTTTTGTTCGGATTAAGCGCAAAAAGTACGTTAATCTAAAAAATTAGTAAGTTTTTCGATGGAAATCGATAATGAAATTATGTAAAAGTGTAAAAGTGGCAACGTTGTTCTGACGAGTAAGATGAAGATGTACGAAAATTTGGAAAATATGGAAAAAAAATCAACAAAAGCTTGTAGAATCTGTTTACTAAAAATAGTAGAAACTGAACAGTATTACTTTCTGAATAACGACAATAAGTTAATGCTACAATTCAAATTGTTGAACTTTCTACCAGAAATTGTAAGTACAACTTATTACATTCTATCGATTAACAAACTTTCTTACAGGATCTAAATATCACACCGAACCCAATTGTTTGTAATAAATGTGTGATTGCTATTGAAGAAATATATGAATTTAAGCAACTGTGTATACAGACTGAAATGACCATAAGACACTTACGACAACAAGGTGCAATTAAAGAAGAGTTGCATGTCGATAACATTAAAGTCGAACTTTCAAACTTACAAATCATCCCCGATAAATTTGTGGAAGTCAATAAGGATTTGCCCGTATGCATTGAGAAATCTTCGAAAACAGAAATGTATTATTGCTACAACTGCAACTTCAATACTAACCTCAAGACTATTTTGATTCAACATCTACTGGTTCATAAAAATGTAAAAATGCAACACACTGTTGGAAAACTATTTAAATGCAGTATATGTGATTACTGCAGTACAAACAAGTGGAATTTAAGAAGACATATGAATACGCACACCGATGAGAAATCATTTAAATGCAATATATGTGATTACTCTAGTAACACTAAGTCTCATTTTGAAGTTCATATGCGAAAGCACACTGGTGAAAAACCGTTTAAATGCAATCTATGTGATTACCGTAGCAGTCAAGTGGGACATTTAAAAACGCATATGTATAAACACACTGGTGAAAAACCATTTAAATGCAATATATGTGATTACTGCTATTCCACCAAGTGGGAATTAAAAATGCATATGCGTAAGCATACTGGTGAAAAACCATTTAAATGCAATATATGTGATTACTGCTGTATCACCAGTACGACTTTAAAAACGCATATGTGTAAACATACTGGTGAAAAACCATTTAAATGTAATCTATGTGATTACTGCTCTACCGCCAAGTCGGTTTTAAAAAGGCATATGCTTAGGCACACTGGTGAAAAACCATTTAAATGCAATATATGTGATCACTGTAGCTCTCGATTGACACTTTTAAAAATGCATATGTATAAACACAGTGCTGAAAAACCATTTAAATGCAATATATGCGATTACAGTTCTTCCAACAAGTCTCATCTTAAAATTCATGTGCGTAAGCACACTGGTGAAAAACTATTTAAGTGCAATATATGTGGTTACTGTAGTAACGAAATGGCAACTTTAAAAAGGCATATGCGTAACCACACTGGCAAGTAACTGTTTATATTCTATTACTGCAGTAGTTAATTGGCACGTTTAAAACCATCTTCATAAGTACAGTAGTTAGGCAGTAATTATTTTTATTCTTAAATTTTAAATTTTTTGCTATTGTAAACCGTCTTTGACAGTTTTTGCGCACTTGTCAACGTTATAATATATCCTTGTTGTCAACATAAACGTTAAACTATTATTGATAGATTTTGGGGGGCTCCTAGTCTCTGTTCGAGCAATAAAACTAGGAGGCCCTCAAAGTTTCAAAATCACTCAAAAATAATTTGATGTTTTTGTTAAATGCGCAAAAACTGTCGAAGACGGTTTACAATAGCGACAAATCAAAATTTATGACGGTTAAGAACAATAATCTAATTATTTCTTCATAAATAATTATAATAGTTGTAGATAAATTGTACGTAACACGTAGGATACTATGTTATTAATGCACTTATGTGATTACACGACTACGGCGTCGTTTTGCTATGTCACATACGTGCGTTAATAATATCCATATCCTACTTACGTAAATTGCTATAGTATATCGTATGGCACAATAAAACATTCTTATTAAGGTTTAACTTTTATTCTAAAGGAACAAATAAGGCCAATAGTGTGCTGTGTCTACAGCCCAACACTTCGATTTATATTTATATGGGCTCTTTTTTTATGTCTAAGGGGTAAATCTTGTGATGTTAAATAAAAGATTACTTAAATTAATAATTTATAATTATTGTTTGTAACTAAAACGTATTGGCATATACCATAACACCTTTCTTCTTCCTTTTTTCTAACAAAAAAATCCCAGGCAGCACTATGACGTCTCGTATGTAATTATGATGTCAATAAAACGTAATGTGCTGCTTGCGATGTCTTCTACCATCTTTCTTGGGAACAATATCCTTGTGGTAGGGGGAAGTTTAATCACACATCTTGACTCTTTAAACTCATACATCGAACTCGATGTATTCTTGGTGGTAGCTTCTGAAGAGTTTGATGGCTCCTAATTTTCTCTTTCAACGGAATGTAATTGACAAATCGGGCATCCGAATTTCTTTCCAACTTCGAAATAAAATTAGATTCGAAAGCTTCATTATAACTTTAAAACACTTCTATTTCCTAAAACCCATCGATTTGTTCTGGAAAGTCTGATTTTGAAGCAATCTATTAAATTGCAATGTGTTAATCCAAAAACTATCCAACTCAGTATGGTTTTTCGCATGACAGAGCCAGGCAGACCTAAACTAAACTAAAAACATATTTTTGAGGCTGCGTCGAATTCGGAAACTGTCGATTTAATATGGCTGGGAATAAAGTGTATTTTGAAAATATGCATTTTATGACATATAATTGAAGTAGAAAATGCATAATGCGGAGAATTACTTTCGATGACACTGTTTAGCCTTTATAAATGTAAAACTGCTTGGCTTATTCCCGCAATAGAAATACTAACGTTAGTTTGATTTAAACCCAATGTTTGATATAAACTTCAAGTGATGAAATTAATTGTGTCTGCCCAGTAACGGTAGTTTTGCTTATTCACGTAACCGGTGACATGAAAATGGGCCTCATATCTGACATCTACAACTTGCTTAGAAATTCATTGTCATTGTTTATTTTTGTTATCAGTTGATAACAGAATTCTAATTGCAACTGGTAATCGTTTTCTTTTAGTTTTTGCACTTTGCAGCTTGTATGGATGAAATTTCAAATCTAAATGAAAAATTCTGCGAGCACTTTGCCGACACATTTCAGCCACATCTTATGCCGTAAGCTCAGTAAGACAGACTTGCGTACATCAATGTTCAGTGGATTACGAACACTTTTTGGTCGTCCCGTTGGTTTCTTTTTTAGGGCAAATCCAGTATTTTCAAAGTTATTAATCCATTGTTTATTGTGGGTTGTGATGGGACGGCACCAGTACGTCATATGTTGTAAAATTTTTGGAACTCCTTTGCGTACAGCTTCTAAACTATCACTGCTTTTATGGTTATCAACGCACGCTCCCAGTAAACACACTACGTTCTACGGACGTTCGTTTTATGTCCAAATAATGTCTACATCCCGGGATTTAAAATGGACTTCTTTAATAGGACTCCCTCAGAATGTCAATGAAGAACGTACGATAGGATGTCTTATGCGGGAAAACAAATTTGGGCGTTTGTCAATTCATATTTCTACCCGAATTTTAAAAAAATTTGAAAAGAAGATATTACCTAATGCGAATGTTTATTTAAAATTACTTATCAAATAAAATTAGAACATGATTATACATTCATTCTATATATAATATAAATTAATCAATGATTTAAATATACGACAGTTAAATAAATATTATCCATCCATCAATTTTGGTTACTTTAGTTAATCTTTCTTTCACACATAAACGAGACGAATGCAAACTTAGTGCGCGTGCCCACTTTCCTTCTTGTTCTCTGGTGCGTACTCGACACCCGTACACTCCTTTGGTATATCAAAGTAGTATACTCTAAGCTTTTGTGGGTGTTTTAGTGCATACACAAATTTATTTGGTAAGGTGTTGGTACCTTACTTTTATTTATAATGTATAAAAATCATCATTTATAATTATTATTTTGAATTACTGGATATAATAAAAAGCTTATCGAAATTGAAAGATTGAAATGAACCAGTTTAAATTCAAATCCATGAAGCCATGTAAAATTACTCAGGCGTCATCTAGCGAAGAAAAAAGAACGAAAAACTAAGAATCTCAAAACGCGCATGTAATTCTTAAAAGGGTGGGAGGCTTTTAAACGTACGACGCCGGGAAGCGGTCGGAATCTTAGGGGTGAATCTTGTTCGAGATAACAATACACGTTTTACCCTCAAAGGTTTCTTTGTATAATTTGTGTCTTTGTTTTGTCAATTCATGTAAATTGCTAGGTATGTATCCATGTAAGTCTGTCTTTTTTTGTATTTGTGCTTTAAACGTGAACCAGGGTAGTTTTTGCCCTTGTTTCCTTTGTTTGAAAAGCTAGCGTGGGTCGCCATTTTATAGTACCGTTACTTTCCCCGTTGTATTTCTTTTATTTTTCTCTGCCAATTTATGTTTTCTTTTAAAAATTGTCTTTAAAACGATTTTATTTTACTATTGAAATTTTATTTGTTCTAAAATGTAAATTTGCTCAAGTCGCGTACCCGAATGACGGAGCACGTTTTATTGTAACTTCCTTTTGTTTAATCATTGCTCGTGTGTTTTATGAGTTACTCAAATTGCTAGAAGTTAGAATTGTTTTGTACTTGTACTATGATATTCATACCTTCATGACCGGAAATAACCATCTGCACGTTGACTGGTGCAAAGACCGTTGTGTGAATTGCCTTGTTGAATGTAAACATAATATTTTATTTACCGTGACGGGCATATACAACATGTGGCTGCAGAGCTCTCATACTATGAAGACCCTGTGTATTTTTTTGTGAAGTAGCGTATCTTGAATCTATGATACAGACATGTGCCTGCTTCAATATATGTAATAAAGTCGCGGTAGGTTGCTTCCCTACATTTTATAACATTTGTTTGATGTTATTGTGTGTTTATTATATCTGTACTTTGTGTATTATATGTGTATTTTTGTTTGTTTATCCCGACCAATCAACTAATGGCTGAATTGCATCCGTATCCCAGGACTTCAGTACCCACCGATAGGCAGTCGGTTAACTAACGCTTCTTCAGTTTAATATGATGATGTACGTGCATGTGTTTATGTGTCGGGATTTGAACCTGTTATCGTACCTGCTTATTAAAACATTTTATTTAAACTCACGACATTCTAACTTCTAGATTGACGGTGTAATTTCATTTATCTGAAAAAGGTTACAATAAAATGAGCAACGTACATAAATACTTGTTAATTTAATTTGCTACTGTGTTATGATGTGCTGCATAGCTAGCCGAAGCATTGCCTTGTTGCCAAGCTTCTATTAGTTCCGCCGTGTTGCCATACTTGCTAAAAGTACTTAAAAGACAAATAATTTCTTTTACACATTATTATAACATATATTAGCTGATTATAACAGTTGTTGTTTTGTATATCCAAATTATGTAGTCTATTTGTATTAACACTCAGTTCAAAGACCGGAGGGGTTTCTTCGCTCTGTTCTTCCCCTCCTACGACGGGTCCTACCGAACAGGCAAAGTCTCGGTTAAAATTGAAAGAGTTAAATTCGAATAAAAATTACGATTCATTTTTTTCATTGTGTGTTTTATTTAACCTTCAACAGCCTTCCGCACATATCGAGAGTAAGCAGTGTTTAACGAACTCAATACAACGTAGGTAGAGAGAAGGGGGGCAGTTTGACGATCACAGCCACAGCGAGATGTCGCTGCTTTTGTTTGTTCGCGGGTTTTAAATTTCAAATGCGAGTGGGTTACATCACAACCTCTTACATATTCTACAGCTATCTAAAAGGGACGTCCCGTTGCGGATGCGCAAAGATGTCCTATAAGAACATCGTAGGGATGCACACAGTTGTGACAAAAGAACGACATATGAATGTCCCTAGAACGTACACAGGACCAAAATGGGATGGCTTTGGAACATTCAGTGATCCGCAACATCATCATCCGCATCTTTGTGTTGGTTAGGGTGTGTTATTAATTGACGTTTAACTGATTATTTGGAATTACACTTTAAACAAAACATTAATTTCATGATGATATTTGACATTCCCAAGCACAATGTGCATCGTTGTTCAGAAAAAACACGAACGAGGGCTGTGCTGCAAAACAAAGCGGTTTTCTCAATAACTAATTGCAGAAATAAAAAAATACTACATATCCAAAAAGAGATTATAAATAGATTTTACAAACAATAAACTTTTTAACTTTCTGCTTCATTTCGGCATTTTTCACAACGTTTTTGTTTTCTAAAAATTTGGAGTGGATCGTTTTAAAAAAATCACCCTGTATATAAAAATGTTTGTAAAACCTTAGTTTTTTTATGGATAAACATTCTTGGTCTATCCAGTTTTAATATTTGTTTTGTTCGGATTAAGCCCAAAAAGTACGTTAATCTAAAAAATCAGTAAGTTTTTCGATAGAAATCGATAATGAAATTATGTAAAAGTGGCAACGTTGTTCTGACGAGTAAGATCAGGATGTACGAAAATTTGGAAAATATGGAAAAAAAATCAACAAAAGCTTGTCGAATCTGTTTACTAAAAATAGTAGAAACCGAACAGTTATACTTTCTGAATAACGACAATAAGTTAATGCTACAATTCAAATTGTTGAACTTTCTACCAGAAATTGTATGTACAACTTATTACATTCTATCGATTAACAAACTCTCTTACAGGATCTAAATATCACACCGAACCCAATTGTTTGTAATAAATGTGTGATTGCTATTGAAGAAATATATGAATTTAAGCAATTGTGTATACAGACTGAAATGACCATAAGACACTTACGACAACAAGGTGCAATTAAAGAAGAGTTGCATGTCGATAACATTAAAGTCGAACTTTCAAACTTACAAATCATCCCCGATAAATATGTGGAAGTCAATAAGGATTTGCCCGTATGCATTGAGGAACCTTCGAAAACAGAAATGTATAATTGCTACAACTGCAACTTCTATACTAATAAAAAGAAGGTTTTGATTCAACACCTACTGGTTCATAAATACACTGATGAAAAGCCATTTAAATGCAATAAATGTGATTACTGTAGTGAGATCAAGTCCCGATTAAAAAGGCATATGCATACGCACACTGGTGAGAAACCATTTAAATGCAATATATGTGGTTACTGCTGTATCACCAATACGGCTTTAAAAACGCATATGTGTAAACACACTGGTGAAAAACCATTTAAATGTAATCTATGTGATTACTGCTCTACTGCCAAGTCGGATTTAAAAAGGCATATGCTTAGGCACACTGGGGAAAAACCATTTAAATGCAATATATGTGATCATTGTAGCACTCGATTGACACTTTTAAAAATGCATATGTATAAACACAGTGGTGAAAAACCCTTTAAATGCAATATATGTGATTACAGTTCTTCCAGCAAGTTTCATCTTAAAATTCATGTGCGTAAGCACACTGGTGAAAAACCGTTTAAATGCAATATATGTGATTACTCTAGTAGTCAAGTGGGACTTTTAAATACGCATATGTATAAGCACACTGGTGACAAACCGTTTAAATGCAATATGTGTGATTACTGTTGTAACTCCAAATTTACCTTAAAAGTGCATATACGTAGGCACACTGGTGAAAAACTATTTAAGTGCAATATATGTGGTTACTGTAGTAACGAAATGGCAACTTTAAAAAGGCATATGCGTAAGCACACTGGCAAGTAACTGTTTTCTATTACTGCAGTAGTTAATTGGCACCTTTAAATGCATCTTCATAAGCACAGTTGTTAGCAGTAATTATTTTTATTCTTAAATTTTTTGCTATTGTAAACCGTCTTTGATAATTTTTGCGTACTTTTCAACATAAACGTTAAACTATTGTTGATAGATTTTCGGGTCTCCTAGTCTCTGTTCGAGCAATAAAACTAGGAGGCTTTCAAAGTCTTAAAATCACTCAAAAATAATTTAATGTTTATGTTGATAAGTGCGCAAAAACTGTCAAAGACGGTTGACAATACCGGAAAATTAAAATTTATGACAATTAAGAACAATAATTTAATTATTTCTTCATAAATAATTATTATAGTTGTAGATAAATTGTACGTAACACGTAGGATACTGTAACCATCGTTTAAAATCGATTGGTTGATTGAGTAATGTTTGGTAACGGACACAGTATTTGGATTGACGTTTTTTTTCATTTAATGTATTTTGAAGTTGTTTTAATGTACTTTTGGATTGAGTTTAATAAGTTATTTTACGATTTTTAATTCAGAGTTACAATGTAAATTGTTGATAAAGTTTTGTATTTTGTTACGCTGTAAACCATCTGATTTCGCGATTTTGCTTATTGAATGTTTCACTTGGATTGTTGAAAAATTCCAGTGGTAATTTATGTTTTCCTTCTGAGATATAATCGTAATTAAATCTATTTTCGCCGTTTGTTTATTTTAAGTTGGTTTAGGAGTTCTTTGTTCGAGTACATTCGTACTTGAATTTCTTTATGTCAAACGTTTAGATTACGTGGAAAAATTAAGTCGTTATCTTAATTTATTAGGCAGTTTAAATTCTTGTAATATAATATTTTGTCAAATTGACAGTTTCACGTACAAGCGAAACGCTGTGTCCTAATTATATAAATATGACGTAATAAGTACTGTTTGCCTCTTTATTGCACTTCTTCGCGAGAGTATTTTGGTGGTTGAGGTTTCGAACGCAGCCTTTGTGGAAAGGGCAGTCGACGAAAGTTGATATATAGACGTGTGTTTGGTAAATGAGGAGGTCGGAAGTTAGTTGATTGGCAGACGTCAGAATGTAGTTAACGCAGGTGGTAATTCACCTTTTATAGTAGTTACCGCGGAAGTAAGTGAAAATGGTACAGTGATGCTTTAGTGGAAAATAAAACTTTCCTTTTTCGTAATTACGGTTCATGGAGATCACTGTTTTCCTAATTAATATCGCATGTTTCGTTAAGTGAATTTTGTGCGTGAGTTTGTTTCGCAATCTCATATCTTTCGCCTTGGAGGCGGATTAATAATAATTCTTCCGTTGGTAAATTTATTCATCTGGATTTGGTACCCTATCGAGGTCCTGGACGTTCTGCTGGCCTACGCTAACCAAAAGCCCGTCTTCGAGTAAATCAAGGTATTTATTTTGCACCATCTATTGATATGTGAAATTTACGTTTACGCGATTAAGTGTTAAAAGCTTTGAATTTTCAAGTAAAAAAAAAAAATTACAAGTGTCTCGAAGTTATCGTTAATGTAACTAATTAATGACCGTATTTTACGGTACTGTTTTATCCCAAGTTTAAAATTTATTAAACGGGACCGAAATATCGATTCAAATTATATGTATATAAATTAGTTTTATAAGTATTTTTCATTTTGTTTTTTAAGTTATATCGACACACACGGCCGTGATCATAGATGTTTTTAGATTGATTAATTTGTGCTGTTTATTTCTTTAAAATTCTGTATTGTGTATTTTATTATTTTGTTTGTGTATTTTATTCCATTAACTGTAAATTTGTTTTGATCTAACGTGCATTCACGTAATTTTTCTATTATTTTGCTACTGTTTTGTGTGATTAATTTTGTCAATTTCAATTCAATTATTTTATTTTATTATTTTTATTGATTTTGTTTTATTTTGTTCAAATAAATGTTAAATTATTAAATTGTAAAGAGCTTTTAATTCCGTCGGCCTCCGCGTGTGTAACTTTATTAGTTTATTTTAGATTTTAGCAAATGCACCCTCTAAGGTAAGTCCATTGGGGGTGCATACTACAGAAGCGGACTTATGGTTGGCAAGGGTCATTAGTCCATTAAGCTTTACCCCCTTCCTGGCGCCCCTTTGATTTCGACATTATTATTTATCGATTTTGTGTTTTCGACAAGTCAATCCATTTCGATCACGAAACTTTTAAATAAAACTCACCCCATCTCCATTGAGCTAGTGGCACAACCCCCGTTTATGTTACTACATTGCAGGCAGTGACTTTGTGTTAATTTTGGAATGTAACAATACTATGTTATTAATGCACTTATGTGATTACACGACTACGGCGTCGTTTTGCGATGTCACATACGTGCGTTAATAATATCCATATCCTACTTACGTAAATTGCTATATCGTATGGCACAATAAAAAATTCTTATTAGTGTTTAAGTTTTATTCTAAAGGAACAACTAAGGGCAATAGTGTGCTATATTCAGGGGTGGGCAAAATACACCTTGTTAGGTAATTGAAATACAAAATACAAATTACATTAATATTCTGTATTTAAAATACTAGATACAAGATATAGAATACAAAATGTCGAAAATACAAAATATAAAATAGTATTTCAATTACAATTAAAAATACAAATTACTTTGTAACACAAAAGTAACGTGTAAATAATCTTCATTCACTTGACAAATTTAACTACTTCTCTTTTTTTAATAAAAAAAAATTATTTTCCTTCAAAAAAACTAATTTTTTTAATTGTTTGTATGATAAACTACGTATAGTTGGTGAATGTATAAAATTTGCAAATGAAAATAGACGTTCGCACTTGTGCCGAAAAACATAAACTTGTATTGAATTGAATTTTATAAACATTTTTTTACTGTTGGATATGATTTTAAATTAAGAAACGGTTATAACGTATAAAATTAACGGTTTACTGATTTACGTTAGTCTCGAGTAATTGAAATAATTGAAATACTCAAAATACATCAAACAATGTATTTGAAATACAAATTACAAAATACTATTTTGCATTGTAGCTAATAAATACAAATTACAAAATACAATTGTATTTTAAATACTATATTTGAAGTACAAGTAATTCGTTACTGCCCAGCACTGGCTATATTTATATGGGCTCTTTTTTTTATGTCTGTAAATCTTGTGATGTTAAATAAAAGATTACTTAAATTAATAATTTATATTTATTGTTTGTAACCAAAACCTATTGGCATATACCATAACACCTTTCTTCTTCCTTTTTTCTAACAAAAAAAGCCCAGGCAGCACTATGACGTCTCGTTTGTAATTTTGATGTCAATAAAACGTAATGTGCTGCTTGCGATGTCTTCTACCATCTTTCTAGAAGGGCTTCAATTATGAATAGATTGCTAAACATTCGCAATCTGCATTAGCCTAGATAAAAGAGTTTTTGGTCTTGAACTGAACTCATAACTAAAAAGAGTATCATTGCATGTCTGTATGGCAGACGCATTTAAAGAAAAATCTGCATGTGACGATTGTTGTGCGACAAACAAAAACATGGACAAATCTTTGACGGTAGCAGCACAAGTTTTAATGCATAATTAAAACGTTACAATTAACCGATGAAAAAATAGTGCGATTTTATAGTGGCTAATTTTCATTAATTAGCGATGTAAATACAGAGTAATTGAACAATGACGTTAAAGTTTATAAAGCACAGTGTGTTAGACAACCACTACTATTGATGGCACGTGCGCAACTATGCAGGCGGTGCCCCTTCCCTTGGGCTATGTGTAACGGTATATATATATTTGTTATTTAATTATGTGGGCCGATCCCGGAGGTACTGCAATACCGGGCCAACCCGTGACGGAGTTGGAGCAAGCCCCGATCCTCCGTCTATTTCCAAAAATCAGTTTAATATACTGGACCCGCATGCGGGTCGTATCAGATATTAAGCTGATAAGAACAGATACTACACTTTGATCTTAGCCATAGGCCGAGAAGCGATACCTTACAGAAATTTTCACTCAAACTATAAATACTAAACACTAAAACATGATTTACGGTTGTTTCAGGTGCTGCCCCCTATATCTAAAAATTTCATTTATCTATCGATTGCTTTACAAAACGTTTACCAACATAAAATTCTTCTACTAAACAATATAATTCAAATCTAATTTTTATCAAATCTTCGAATCAGATCAGTTCTTAATTATCTTGCTAGCATTCAAAATAAAGACACTATCAGATGTAAAAGGACAAAAGATGACGCCATAAACATTTTCAATATTTAATTATAAAAAATAATCTATTACATTATTTCTAAATATTAATAACAAATTTAATACAAATATTTTAATTGTATAATTTATTTTTAATAAAAATGCTTTGTAATATAACAAATATTTTTAATTTGATTGGTCGCTTTCGTTAACATGTTACTGGGCAGATGGCGCGCAGAACAAAAATTTAAATTTGAAAATGTTTTAAAGATTAAAAAGCAAATCGAACATAACCCTTCGGTTTGGTAATCGATTTTGAACACTTCCATATATATAAAACAATTTCTTAATTTGGTTTTCGTTTGTGAAGTCATTGCAAAGTTTTTAAAATAATCACAGATTCATTCTAATTTACAGTTTTTCAATTAATCTTAATTTAAGATAATAATTGTAAATAATTTAATGCCTTTCTCATATAACTGTTTTTTATTTATTAATTATTGGTGGCTACATGTTTCAACCTAACGGTCATCATCAGGCCTAATTAATAAATTAAAATTAAACAGTTTACGTCAAAATTGTATAAAGAATAAAGACAAAAATAATGAGAGTGAAAAATTTAAACAAAGCTCAAGGAATGTGAAGACGAAGAAATTTGAGTGTTTTAGGTGTAACCGTGTACACGGTCTAAACACGTCTAAATGAATGTCCAGCTTATGGGAAAGTTTGTGACCGGTGTGGAAATCAGAATCATTTTAAGAGTTGCTGCCGGGTGAAGATGGCAAAAGAAGTAATTCATATTCAAAACAACAGTGCGGATGAATTAATAAGTAAATTTAAGAAAGTGTTTTCAACACACGGTATCCCTGATCAGTTGATTGTCGATAATGTGCCATATAACTTGTATAGTTTTAAAAAAATTGCTGAAAAATATGGATTTAAAATTTGCACAAGTAGTCCAAGATACCCGAAATCTAACGGGTTGGCAGAAAGTGGCGTAAAAATTGCCAAAAACATTTTGAGAAAGGGATGTGACTTAGATATTGCCTTACTAAATTATTGAAATACCGTCATTGGACATTTAAAGTATACTCCTGCTCAGTTGCTAATGGGCAGACGTTTAAAAACAAAATTACCTATTAGGAGTGAATTGTTAACCTTCGGATTACCAAGCAATTTTTGAGGCGCCGATTACCAAGTGGGGTCAGATTTGAACCCAAGTTTTTTTTTCTTGTTTTGTAAAGAAAAACCGATTAATTTGTAATGGTAACCTTTATTAATATTTTAAATTAACATTAAATTTCATATAAACTAATAAAAATATAAAAAGAAAATGTAAACATAATTTAGTGAGAGCAACAACTATTACATATTATTGTAGTTTTTTTTCTGGCAATGTTGTTTACATACAAAGAGTTGGCACTTGTCACATGTTTCCGAACATTTTTTGTCATTTGCTCTTGGACATATCTTACAGCGACGTCTTTCTGTGTTGTTCTGTGTCTGCCAAATAATATTTTTTTACGTCGCAGAACAAATAACAATTGAAAAATTTGTTATATATTATTAAACATTGTTGAAAGGAACTCAGCTAAAAAAATATCGGGACAGTTGTAAAAAAAACTTAAAAAAAGACAACAAAAACAACACGTCTGGGGTCAAAAAAGACCCCAATGGTAATCGGAAGGTTAACCTCAAACACCAAATAATGCACATATTTCAAAAAACATAATTGATAAGCAAAATTTAACCAAATGGTATTATGATAGGAAGGCTAAAGAAAGAAGTGAATTTAAAAAAAGGGAAAATATAACTATAAGAAAAGGAAAAGAATTGGAACCAGGAGTAGTTGTTGAAAAACACTCAATACCTAGATCATATGTTGTGAAAGATACTAAAGGCGAAATAATTCGTACAAATACAGTTGACTTAAGAAAATCATTAAATAAGTATAAAATGAATAAATCAGAATTAGTAGAAAATGAAAGTAATAATAATAATCTTAAGGAGATGTTAAATACAGGAAGAGAGGCTAAACGACAAATTAGATTAGCATATAAATATAAGGATTATGTAGTAGGGTAACATTTTTTAAATTATTAAAGAAAGGGGGATGTTGCGTAGTGTTTAAGTTGGTGGTAGTTCTAGTTCCCTAGTGGTAACCAACCAATGTTAAAAGATGTATGTGTTATAAGTTGCAAGAATAAAGATTTAGTTTTAAAATAAATCAGAAACATTGTTTACACAGACCCTCCACTAAACACCCTATTTGTCGTAACAGCGTTTCATTTGATTCTTTCCGTGCTGTTAGTAGGAACTATGTTCTTTTTGCCGTTTGGTTGGAGAAGTGATAGTTAATTTTTTTAGGTATAATCCGGAAGTCACCGGTGCTCGCTACAAGACGAGCGGTTTTTTCAAAAACGCGATAAGAATTAAGTAAGACAAAAAGTGGATATTATTTTGTGGTAACAATTCAATTATTTTATTTCTCATTTTTAACTAAAAAATATAAGTTTTTTTTCTTTTTATTGTGTATGTTATTTTTCTTTTAAAACATTTTTTAAGTAATTATAAAGTTTTGTTTTTCTATTGTTGTTTATAATATTATTTCGTAAAATGTGTAATCAATTTTTAAAAATTTGAATTTTTTGTATTGTTTTTCTGGCGTTGCATTGTATTATACATATATTCTATAAATCGTTGTATTTTGTTGTATTATGTATTCAAGCTTTTTTTAATAAATTCTTGGTATAAATTTAAATGTAGCGCTTCTGATGTGTGCGCAACGGAAAAACGTAAAAAAAAGAGAGGTGGAAGGTGTGTGCGAAAATATAGAGTAGAGTGGGTTTAGCATAGTGACTCGGATGTATAACTTTTGTCTTTTGTTCGTTTTATGTTGATGGAAATTAAATATGATAATAGTTGAATTTAATTTTGTCATCGATCCAAAAGAAATTGTTATCATTCTTGTATCTAATTTTGTAATGTATGAACAGTGAAAATAGGACTGGAACTATTATGGACGTTTTTTAGATATCCAACTCTGTGCCAAGGTAACGTACTATGGACGTCCATAGTATTTACTTTGGTTCTTTCGTAGACGTTCGAAAAACGTTCAGATGTCTATGAAAAGACATCCGTTGGAAGTCCGTAGGACGTTTTTGTGCTATTAGAGATGGCACCAATTTAAAAAAAATGTTTATGTTTACAATATTACAAGCAAAACGTAAAAAATACGTTTATGATTATGTTTATGTTGATTATAAAAGAACCTTCTGTAGAGAAATGTAGCAGCGTGTTAGCATTTATACCAACAAACCAAATTCATATAATACATGTAATAAGAAAACAAATTTTAAAACTACATAAACCACAAATGTTGACCCCGACAAAAAACTGATTGTACAAACATTTCGACTTTTATTTACTACATTTTTTATTTTTTGTAGTGAATTTTACCGGAAACTGGATTTTTTATATATAAAAAATTGTATATAGGTAGGTACATAAAATTCATATTTTTTTTTATAGCATCTATACTCTATAGATACGTATAAATAGATAAAAAATATATCAATTTAATTTGATATTTTACAACATTGTTCTTAACTGAAAGTATGTATGCAAGATTAGCGTTGCTGCGAATTCGAACTAAAATAACTTTTTTTTAAGAAATAGCAATATCATAACTTTTTAATATGTCGATAATGATTGTTTTATGTATCTATGAACGAATTTGCAAAAAAATCAATTATGATTATCTATGTAAATATCGCACTATTACAATTACATGTTTAAATATATGTTTATTAAAATTGTTTTTTTTGTTTTTGATAAATAGTAGTTTCTGTGTTGCCAACATCGCGAACCTCAATATTCGTTCGTTAGTATAGTTACGTAATGAACGAAAAAAGCTGTAGGGTGGCAAAATGAAAACTAGGAATCCACATAAAATTAAGTGTTCAAAGTCAATTAATATATTAAAACGAGTATGCGACAGGTGGAAAAATCATTTTAAAAATCTTGAAATTCAGTTAAAATTAAAGAAAAATGATGTTAAAGTTAATGTCAAATTTGACAGATTTAGTAATAAATGTAGTACCAACATTATATTTCTGTTGATTTTTTTATTTTTTCAAAAAGAAATTTATAAAAAGCAACAGAAAAAATAATGTACATTACTCTCGTCGAAAGAATCATAGCATAACTCACTCACATGCAACGCTCAGCCGTGCGGCCTCGCATCGCATTAACGTTCGTTATGCTATTTCTTACTTTCGACTCTTGTTACGTAATAGTTATTTGTATCACTAGTCCAGAAAGTGCTATTTTGCGAGTATGAACATATTTGTAGGCCGAGGCAAAGTAGAGGCCTACAAAAGTCGAATACTCGCAAAATACTTTTAGGACGTGTGATACTCAACATTTTTTGTGCCAAACTTTAAAAAAAAAATGTTTAAAAAATGATTTATTTTATTAACTAAATTTAAATATTCCATGTTGATAACAACGAAATCTGTAATTTTGAATTTCAATTGTTTATGTAAATATACTTAATTTTGTTACAATCAGTGTTGTAAATTATCTATATAAATTCATATAGATAAATTAATCTAGATTAATATTTTTTATCTATTTATATGTATCTAGATGCAATCAAAAAATATATAATTATATGTATCTGTATATATATATAATTTTTTATTTAAATTATTTAAATAATATTTATAAAAAATTCAGTGTCCAGTAAAATTCCAGTTACAACATGGATGTTTTTCTTCAGTCATTTCCCGCATTCCATAGTAGTTCTTCAGATGAACTCCATCTATCGTTATTACTACCTAGATTATTTCATCTATTATCTGTTATCTATATAAAGTTTGAATAGTTTATCTGTTATCTGTTACTAGATAACTTTTGAAAGAAAAATTTTTTATCTATATCTATATAATTTAAAAATTATCTATTTACAACGCTGGTTACAATTTAATTAACTTGATTAAAAGTATTATTTATTTGTATCGTCTTAAAATGGATATTCCTCCACACATTAAAGAAGCTGCACAAAATGTGATAAGAATTTGTTACCGACAAAATCTTCAGATCGGTACTGGAAACCACGATCTTGTTAACTGGTGTACTAAAAATTCAGCAAGCGTCTACAATAAGTATGTTTTATTATATACAGGACACTGCATTTGCAGAAATAGTGGAACGGCATTAGTAAGTCAGGGAACTAATATCACGTAGTTGAAAAGGACAGTACTGTTGCCGAAGAATACATAGAAGACTCCTTGACACCTAAAATCGCAATAGACAATCAACTAACAAGACAATGTAATTCCATACCACAGTGTTCCATAAGTTTTGCTAATGTCGATGGCATTCAACCAAATTGTAACGTTAAAAACTTACAATTCAACTAAAATGATGCCAGTTTACTTTATAGAAACATTTCAAACTGCACAATTAACTTTAATTTAAATAAGTAAGTTCCTTATAATAAATGATACGAGATGTTAATATGCTGTTGATGAAGCTAAAAGTTACAATTTAAAGTTATAGATGTTTCATATACATATGTATACTTACTTGATTGATATAAGTTTAAGTGACTTTTAATTTTGCGGTTGCCTTGATCGTTCTCTTTGTCAATAAGATTGAAATAAGTTTGCATTCGTTATTAGAAAAATCGTTATAGGTAATTTGGAGTAGTAGCAGAGTAGTAGTATAATAGTTAACCATAAAATAATAATTTTGACATAAATGACATGACACTTAAACTATTGAAGGAAGGGGAATTACTGTACTGCCAACTTCTAGTTATAAAATTCTACTACATTTAACCTTGACTTTACCGGCCTAGTCAGGAAAAGTAATTTTTCCGGCCGATTATATTGCTTGTAAAATACGTCAAAACGGACGTAGGCATAAAAAACTATATTAATAAACCATTTTTGTTTCTATGGCTGGATCTACTGTATATGCAACAGATATTACCTTATCATATTACCTCTTTACTGTAGAAACAAACTATTCTCTGTACGGCAAAAAGATAGAGTTAAGTCCCTCCCATTAAATAGGCGCTAAATTTGAATAAATTTTTTTATTGGTTAAAATTTTCAAGTCAGTAGTACAACAAACAAATAACATACTTCAGTTTGACCTGAGTTTAACGTTCGACATTTTGGTTAATTTATTCGCAGTTTCAAGTTTTTGTAATTTCCATTCATTTGACGAAATGGTATTATTTTGCAATACTTTGAAAGACATTTGTGTATATTCGTGTGGAGGATGACTTCTTTATCTGAATCATCCTATTTTTTTAATACAGAATGTTATTTAAACTCCCATAAAATATATGTCATGATTTTAGTTCAAATTTGTTAATAAGTAAAAACTTAATGACGCCCTTGTTTATACGCGTTTGAAATGTTTAGTTGTTCCCTCCAAGTGTTATTTGATAAATTTTAAAAATAAATGGTGTAACTAAATTAACAAAGTTGTAAACGTATTTATTTGTTATAAGTAGAAATTTATAATTTTGTACATTAATTAAAAATTATACTTTTTCCTATGTACTTTAATCTTTAATGCCTATATTATACACTAGCGGCCCGTCCCGGCTTCGCACGGGTAGACATAAATAGGTACAGATATTTAAGTTATAAGCATGCTCATTAAAACGACCATGAATCACTAAAAAAAATTGTATGCTTATCTTGAAGCCTCCCTGTACACTACGTTGGCTGTGGTAATTGTAGGTGGCAACAAAACGTATTGATTTTCAGGAGATCCTACTCGAGAAAGTGCCACATACAATTGCCCGTGGGAAAAGCACTCTTTCCTTAAGTCGATACCAACTATGGAAAAAGTTTGTCCCTGGGATTTATTTATTGTTAGGGCAAAGGATATTTTTAAAGGGAACTGTAACCTTTTAAAAGATATGGGCAAATCAGTTGGTATCATCGGGATCCGCGGAACATGTGCGAGCTGACCGGCCGCGGGACCCGTAATGATAGTTGCTACAATCACATTATCTCATAATTCTTTGATCAATAGTCTTGTACCATTACACATATTGGGAGGGCTTAAATTTCTTAAAAGCATAACAGGCGTACCTATTTTTAATTTTAGTTTATGAGGTGGCAAGCCAGCAGGATTAAGGGAATTTAAAAATTCCTGTGGGTAGTGCACTGTATCTTCGATGTTGCACACGGTGTCAACAGATTTGTAACATTTAAAATCACCTGGTACTTTTTCAATAATAATTTTGTTTATCTCATTTACTGAGTCGTTTCTGGGTGACAATATCGCTCTCAAACAGAGCCAATGGAAATTTCTTACTGTAAGATTGTTGATGTCGGGATAGATTGTGTCTATAAGAATTTCTAGACTGTGAACAGTTTGAGCAAATTCAATATCCAACAGTACTTGGGAGCTGTTTGCAATTGGAGTAGTAAATTTTCCGTCTCCTAATTTAAGTATATTTTCTGAGAAATTACCACCGCGCTTATTGCATAAATGTGCTCTCATATTCGTGCGCAAATTGAGAGTTTTAATTGATAGCCACAAAGGTGATGATTTGAGGCACGCTTTAATAACGTCGGCACGTGTACCTTTTGTTACAACTGGTAGAGTTTGGCGAAAGTCTCCAGTGAAAACAAAAGTTACGCCACCCATCATATTGCATGAGTTTCTTATATCTTTTAATGTGCGATCCACTGCTTCTACATGAGCTCTATGGCTCATGGTGCACTCATCCCAAATCATCAGCGACGTGTCCTGTAAGAGCTTTCCCAGTGGACCATTTTTACGGATTGAACATACAGACTGTTGATCTAAAGAAACAGCCAACGGTAATTTAAATGTAGAGTGAGCCGTTTTCCCATCATTTAATAGAGTTGCAGCAATTCCTGACGATGCCACTGCCAGTGCTTTTCTTCCGGATAATCGTATTTTTGACAATACTAAATTGGCAAGAAAGGTTTTACCCGTGCCACCGAGCGCGTCCAAAAAAAATAGTTGACCACTGTTATTTTCCACACTTTCAATTATAGCATCGTACGCTATTTTTTGATCTGCCACTAACTTGGGTACATTTGAATTGACAAATTCTGACAACTCGTTAACATCATATGTACGGCACGGTATGCCATCAACTACATTTTGTGAGCGATTCGGAGAAGGTAATCCAAAGTCTCTTAAACTTTTGTCATTTAATTCTAAAAGTTTGTTTTCGATTTGTATTAAAGCTTCGTTATATACATCATAATCGGAACC
Organism: Aquatica leii; assembly: GCA_035610365.1. NCBI lineage: Eukaryota > Metazoa > Arthropoda > Insecta > Coleoptera > Lampyridae > Aquatica > Aquatica leii. Next base: position 18,277,057 of record CM069438.1, read on the forward strand.
TCGTTCTTGGGCTATATGTCTGATGTCTTCACACAAATCATCTTTAAACGTGTCCCATAATTTGATAGGTTCCGAGGGAAAACAAAATAATAATATTACCACAAATAACTCTCTAAGCCTTAACGGACATTGAGAAATCGAAGCTTCTCTCAAAGTGGTTTCCCATTGATTATCATCTTCTAGCAAACCCCTATCTCGGCAAGCGGCTTGGTAAGTTTCTTTAACAACTCCGTCAACGGTTTTTAAATCTTGGAACGATGTTGGGCCACGTACATGATGAAGCAGTATCCTGAGATAAAAACACTCTGACTGGGAAGGATGAACTAAAACTAATTACCTTTGAAAATAACTTTTTAAGTGAAGTATAAAAATGTGTTCAAAAAACTCGAAATATTCAATGTCGCTTGCGTCCACTGCGTAAGGAGCCGACCGCGCGAATGAGCCGCGTGGCTACCTAGTTCATAATGGTGCACCCCCTTCTCCCGCACTGCCCCTCTCTCGTCGAGTTAGTTACTCGATGCGCTGCGTGTCGGCCGCCGCCGGCATATATTTTTATTTTAATTTCATGATATCTTTTGAATGGAATGTCCTATTTCAATAATTCAAAAAGTAATCATCAGGTATTGAGACAGTCTTGAATATTAAATTATTTATTTGGATAAAAATTTATAAATGGTATGGATAACACGGTCTGATTTTGATCGGCATTTCTATCAATTTGTTAAATGTAAAAAAGTAGTTATAGTGACGTAACTACAATAGTTTTTTTGTAGATATTGATATATTCTATAATATTGTCGAACATTTTTTTGTCCTATCATTAATACTCTTCGCAGCGTATGCGATGAAAGACATTTTATTGCTAATTTTTTTACACCTTCGGTTGGTTTAAATAGGAATTTCTTAAGATTTTTATATAGAAACTAGTACTAAATCTAGTCTATGTTACTCAGTGATAATGTAGCTTTCTAATGAAAAAAGAATTATTAAAATCGGTCCAGTACTTTTTGAGTTTATTCGTTACATACAAAAATACAAATCTTTCCTCTTTATAATATTATTATTATTATATATTATATTATATATTATAAGTGTAGATTACATAGTTTTTGAATTTTCGCGTTTTTACTAATTTGAGCCGTGTAAACTAGTCTCTATCTTTTAGCCGTACAGGGAATAGTATATTGTTTTTAAAAGAATTTTTGGCATTATGTTTTCAGTTTGAATTAAAAACATTATACTGTGCTTTGAATAGATCCAATGCTAGGGTTTTTTTTTTAATTTGTTTGGTCATTATTTTCAAAAAAGTAATCTGTAATACAAACTTCAGTATTTACCGAAAAGTGTCAAAATTACTATTTCTAAATTTTTTTTATTCGTATTTTGTATAATTTTATTTACACTAAATACTATCGTCTTTGTTAGGTCGAATCGATACGTGAAATTTTGTTGTAGCGGCAACGTTGTTCCAACGATTACTAACCTTTTTTTATTAATCGACATGTATAAAAATATGGAAAAAAAATCTACAAAAACTTGTCGAATTTGTTTACTGGAAATAGTGAAAACCGAGCAGTATTACTTTCTGAATAACGGCAATAAGTTAATGCTACAATTCAAATTGTTGACCTTTCTACCAGAAATTGTAAGTACAATTGATTATATTCTATCAGCTAACATAAACTTTCTTACAGGATCTAAAGATCACACCGAACCCAATTGTTTGCAATAAATGTATGATTGCAATTGAACAAATATATAAATTTAAGCAACTGTGTATACAAACTGAAATGACTATAAGAAACTTACAACAAGGTGCAATCAAAGAAGAGTTACGAGTCGATAACATTAAAATTGAAGTTTCAAACTTGCCAATCATCAGCGATAATTATAAGGAAATCAATAAGGATGTGCCAGTATGCATTGGGGAACCTTTAAAAACGGAACAGTATTATTGCTACAACTGCAACTTCAATACTAACATCAAGACTATTTTGATTCAACACCTACTGGTTCATAAAAATGTAAAAATGCAACACACTGTTGGAAAACTATTTAAATGCAATATATGTGATTACTGCAGTACAAACAAGTGGAATTTAGGAAGACATATGGATACGCACACCGGTGAGAAACCATTCAAATGCAATATATGTAATCACTCTAGCAGTCAATTGGCACTTTTAAAAATGCATATGTATAAACACACTGGTGAAAAACCATTTAAATGCAATATATGTGATTACTCTAGTAACAGTAAGTCTCATTTTAAAGTTCATATGCGAAAGCACACTGGTGAAAAACCGTTTAAATGCAATATATGTGATTACTGTAGCAGTCAAGTGGGACATTTAAAAACGCATATGTATAAACACACTGGTGAAAAACCATTTAAATGCAATATATGTGATTACTGCTATTCCATCAAGTGGGAATTAAAAATGCATATGCGTAAGCATACTGGGGAAAAACCATTTAAATGCAATATATGTAATTATTGCTGTACCTCCAAATCTGATTTACAAGTGCATATACGTAAGCACACTGGCGAAAAACCGTTTAAATGCCATGTATGTGATTACTGCAGTAGTACTATATCTAATTTGAAAACGCATATGTATAAGCACACTAGTGAAAAACCAGTAAAATGCAATATATGTGATTACTGCTGTACCACCAAATTTGGTTTAAAAGTGCATCTACGTAAGCACACTGGTGAAAAACCGTTTAAATGCAATATATGTAATTACTCTAGTAACCAAATGGAAGCTTTAAAAACACATATGCGTAAGCACACTGGTGAAAAACCATTTAAATGCAATATATGTAATCACTGCTGTACCACCAAATTTGGTTTAAAAGTACATATACGTAAGCACACTGGTGAAAAACCATTTAAGTGCAATATATGTGATTATCGTAGTAACCAAATGACAGCTTTAAAAACACATATGCTGCGTAAGCACACAGATGACAAACCATTTAAATGCAATATATGAGATTTCTGTAGCAACACTGGCGAATAACTGTTTATATGCTATTACTGTTAGAAGTTAAAAGCACAGTAGTTAAGTAATTATTTTTATCTACAACTGTTATACATAATGATGATTTGACTTTTTTTGGAGTGTCATAATGACTTCTATTACAACACTAGTGAATGTATTATCGCACTAGTGTGTTAAGGAGGTATTTCCACGCTGCAATCGTTTTGTGTGGCACATTATTCAACTAATGTTTTAACATTACTCATCTAGATGGCAACAATTGTTTACATATTTATATAACTTCGTTATTGTATTGTGCTCTACGTAAACAAAGACAGAGATAAATAGTACAATTAAATTGCGCATGCGTTTAATTTACACGTTTTTGCGATAATATTTAAATGTACAATACATGTTATTTCCGCGCCGGCGTGTTAGAACTGTACTATTTCAGAGTACCCTTTACCGCACTTTCCCCTTAGCTCTGCATCACTATTTCAATAACATTTAAAGCTGAAAGCCGTATCTATAACGAAGTTATATAGTTATTGTTGCCGCTATTACTATTTTCAATTGTGTTATTGCTTATACAAACCGCAAATATTAAAAATTAGTAGATTAATACATTTGGCAACAACGTGAACGAAATTAGTGCTGCTGCCATCTTGCACAAAAAAGCGAACTGAAATGTAACTAACAATCTAGCAACTTAAACGATGTACAGCGAAATGTTGCTAAATTACTTAAAGTGTCAATAAATCATATTTAGGTACAATTAATTTAAAATTGATAAGTTTGTAAGAGTTAGACTTGTAATTATATTACGCAGTAGCCTGATATTTACTTAACATGCTATTTATTTTTAAAGATAAGTAAACAAATTCGTCAAATAAATCACTATGATTTATGTATGTCCAGTTATTATGACTACTTAACATCACTTTTTTACTACCGTAAGGTTGGGTGCACTTTCAAACTTGAAATGCTTATAAAAAGTTATATGTTGTACTTATTGCTTTAAAATTTTGGATTTAATAGATTCTTTAATTGTACTTTAAGGCTGGATAAACAATTTTGCATTAAAAGTCCAAGAGTTGCATTTTTTATTTTTTTTATGTGTAGCCAAAGTTACCATAACAAGTTGGGTCACTTTGGTCACCTACGTTAAAATGCATTAAATATATGTATTGGCTAAAAATGGACGACGGTACCGGTGGCATTGGCCACCATAAATTGCATTAACGTATATTTTTTTATCTACTTACCTAGTGAATTTCTAAAAAAAAACACAAAAACACTAACAAATGATTTATTTCTAAAAATACAATATAAGTTTTACATGAGTATATATAATGTTTAGGAGGTATAATTTAAATATTTATTCATGGATGGTATTTTGCACAGTCCTCATGGTAGGTGGTTCTATTTTTTCTTTTATGTTACCTTCGTTATACCATAAAATATGATCTAAATTTGGCCACCTCCATTGAAACAACCCGCTTGCTACCATGGATTTTATTTGCACTTCATTTCCCTTTGTTCGTAATATTTCTCCAGGATAATACTGGTTCTCATAAGAAAACATGACAAAATAATTTGTCTTATTACAGATTTGTCTCGGTTCTCTTTTCCAACGCCAAGCCCATCTTTTTCAAATGTATTGGTGATCTCACTTTCGAGACTATTACCAGAAGTATGGTCCCAGTCATCACCTTCAGAATAAATAGACATTACTTGGTCTTCTAATGAATCAGATGACTCATCAACATCGGCAGTCCTTTTTTTAGTTGCTTTACTTGTAGATAGCATAGATTCATTGTTATCTCTGCTTTTTTATGATTAAATCTTCAGAGGCAATGCTTTTTCCTGGTTGCACATTTATTTTTTTCTTACGTTTTTTTACTTGAGAATCATCATCTACACTTGGAAAGCATCGTTGTTCCAGCAATTCTATAACAGATGCATTCACATGCTCTTGAATAGTAGGATCTGTGTGACCAATTGACGGAATTCTATCTAAAACTTGCTGACGATCTAGTGGATAGATTCCTGCCTTTCTAAACCAGCTTTTTAAATTTTCTGGCCCATTTCCCTGTAAGTCATCCATCAGTTTTTTTAAAAGTACAGGCAAGTCGCATTTTGAAATAGTTTTATTACTGCTTGACAACTTGTAATCAGACACAACCTTCCTCCATTTCATTTTCAGGGGCCTAAAATATGCAATATCTAAGGGTTGGGTAAGGTGCGTTGTATTAGGCGTCAAACAGATAAATTTTTCTCGCACAGATCTATGACATGCATACTAAGATGCTACAATAAATTGTCACCGATCACAATTTTTGGACCCTCATTTAGGTTTTTTAAATAGGGTAGTAACAGACGTTCAAACCAGTCTTTGAAAGATTGTGATTCGAACCATCCACTTTTAGACCTGTTATATTTGGTATCAGGTGGTCCAGCTACAGTCCATGAATCATATAGATGGGAGGCTTTGTAACATACATAAGGAGGTAAGATTTCATCTTCGGCGTTGCCACAAAACATAATTGGAATCGATTGCTTTGATGAATTTACGATTCTCTCAGGATACTTACACCCTCGTCTAGTAAATATTCTCTTTTTACTCAGATCGTCCGTCAAATTGGACTCGTCGTAGTTCCAAATATGTGATGGTGGTATACCTTCTACTTCCCTTTGCATATAGTTGAAATAATTATTGACTACTTCCGGTCGTACACCAGCTGTGTTTGTTTTAATATTTGCTGCAAAACGTTGGGTTAGCTCCATACCAGGTTGGTTATCACCCTAGTAGAAAAATTCATTTCTGCAACATTTTCAAAACGATTTTTATGAAATAAAGAAATATACCAGAATCGTTTCACACTTGTCTCAAATTTGATAAATGTCCGCCCTTTGCAATGTTTCTATAAATCATTTCCTAAATCATTCTTGAAATGTTTTAAAACACATCTAAAAATGATAACTAGAGTCGTTACTTATTCATGTTCATTTAATTTATTAAATTGTTTCTTAAAATAGCATTGGAACGATTATTAAGTTTAAATCCAAAATAAGGAAAGTATACGTTCAAAAAAACGATTTTTTGAAATGTTTTTGGAACGTTTACACAGGCGGGGTTTGCAACGATTATAAAGTTCAATTTCAAAATAATGCAATTATGCGTTCAAAATATAGGATAGGAAAACTTGCTAGAACTTGATCTTGACGGCCGATTGGACTTGTTTAACGAATAAAAAACGTCATTTGATATATTGCTTTATAAACAACCAAAAAATATAATGAGTATCACGAGTGAGACTCGTTATTTCTACGTTTGGCAAAGGTTACATACCACGAGTTTGGCTCGGTATTTTGTCTCAATGGATTAATACTAAATCGTCAAAAAACAAAGCTATCTAATAGCTTTTTGTATTAAGTTTAGCGGTTGCATATGTATAGTTTTGTGAAATACAAATACAAATCATTCAAAAAATGTACGTGTAAATCGTTTCTAGAAACATTAAAAGATGATAACTGTGTATTATTCTACAACGTTACGTAGATAACTCCGTAAATTATTTTGGACATCAACGTTTAATATTTAGTGGAAACTAACTGAAAATGTTACAAACACGATTTAGGCAATAATTTTTCAGTCAATTTTGGTATTATTTCTGAAATCGATTTGTATGCGCTTCAAAAACCGTCTAAAAAACAATGTTCGGATTCGCTTTTGAAGCAGTATGACATTGATTTGAAAACGTTTTATAAACGTTTTAATGTACCATTTAAGCGTATTAAAAATGTTGCAAATGTAAATGATTTAGAAACGTTTTGCTCTACTAGGGCATGGAACTGCCTTACAACAACTCCTTTTCTGGTTAAACAATTTTTAACCATAGCTTGAAGGTCCGCTGAATCTAATGGAAAGCCATAATTTGATAAAAGCAAAACGTAAGCTGTAATCTTAGCTTCTTCGTCTGCACTTAAGACAGTTTGACCACCAACAGGTTTCATATGAGTGCCATGTAATTTATTCTGTAATGTGGACCGAGGAATATTAAATTGTTGAGAAACCATTCTTTGGGACATCCCATCTCGAATTAAATTTAGAGCTTGATTCAGAGAATCATCGGTATAAGATTTGTAAGCACGACTACCACGTTTTCGTTTAGAACGAGGCATACTGTTCTGTAATAAATGTAAATACCTATGTAGTACCTAACTATACCTACCCTGTATATAATTTAACTCTTTTAAATAAAAATAGGGAGTGGTGTCTATTTAAAAGGTTATTTATAAGTATTTACCAGCATATCTAAGTAAGAACGGTTGAAGTACTAATGTTTAAACAATGTTAGGAGTAAGTTATTTTATGATAAAACAAATAAGTACCAACACAATAACTGCCTTTGTTGCTATAAACACGTGCTGGCCAAAATCACCCCACAAACTGTTAAACAGTGTATGGGTGACTTTGGCCACTCCACCCTTTGGAAGGAAAGTAAAATAACCAAATTGTCTATGTTGCTCCATCTACAGGAAGCTGTAATGGGTGTAAGCATATCATAGACAAAAATTTACGTTACAGATTCCATTAATATTAAAGATACCGATAAAGTTTTTTACACATTTTTATGAGAAAAAAATGCGTTTCGTAATTTTATTTTCTGTAAAGCCATGCAGTAAATTTCGGTTACATATATATAATTTTATTCCTAATACAGTAGGGAATATGAGCTAGAAACCAAATCTTGATAAATTGACTGCAACTAATTTATTTTCTGAAATCGGCCAATGTTCCCCAACTTTACGGTATGTGTATTAATTTACTTACTAATTATACCTAGATTATCGTAAAGTACATAGTTTTATTTACCTTCATTGTTAATTTCAGGCTCATAATATTTATACTTTTTAAAATAACTACCTGCTATAAAAACCGTATATTTTTCGGGTAATTTTTCTACATGGCAGACTGCTGTGATAATGTCAGATTCTGAGATTTAATGAGAATTGCACAAATTATTAGATATGTTTTGTACTCAATTTTTAAACTAATTATTTCTTCTCAAATAATTATAATAATACTTGTAGGTCAAATCTTGTATAGAACACGTAGGGTACTATATATTATTAACGCACTGCTATTACATTACAGCTTTTTTTACTATTTTTGTAATACAAACAACTTAAGTGCAATAGTGTGTGCTTTTTTTTTATGTCTAAAGAGTAAATCTTGTGAAGTTAAATAAAAGATTACCTTAATTATTTCTTTTTTGTAACCAAAACCTATTGGCTTATAATTTATTTCTAACAAAAAAAATGTTTTATATCATCTTATTCTTGGGAACAATTTTCTTGTGTTAGGAAGAAATTTAATCGTCTCGACCCTCCTAACTCATACATCGATTTCGGTGTATTGACGTTCCGATCTCTTCTTGGAAGAAGCCTTTGAATGGTTCTTCAGAGTCAGCAGAATGGATATTGTTTACCCAGTAAACACACGACGTCCCAGGGACGTTCGTTTTATGTCCAAATGATGTCTTTACATCCCGGGCTTTAAAACGGACCTGTATAGGATGTCTTTAATAGGACGTCCTCAGGATGTCAATGAAGAACGTACGATGGGATGTCCTATGCGGGAAAAAACAAATGCAAACTGACTGCGCGTGCCCACTTTCCTTCTTGTTCTCTGGTGCCTACTCAACACCCGTACGCTCCTTTGGTATATCAAAGTGGTACACTCTGTTTGCACCGTTTGCACTCTGTATTTGTTTTTAGTTGTGTTCTGACTACTTTATTTATCTGTTCTTTATTTTATTATCTAACGTTTTTTGGGTGTTTTAATGCATAAACAAATTTATTTGGTAAGTTTTTGGTACCTTGTATTTATTTATAATGTATAAAAATCATCATTTATAATTATTATTTTGAATTACTAAAAATTAATAAAAGTTTATTGAAATTAAAACATCATAATTATTAACAATGGTGATTTAAAACACCATCTCGCGCGCATACCTATGAGGTAAATTGAAAATATTTGTTATGTAAAAAAAAAATTTTTTACTCAAAAAATTATTTAAGGTTTAAAAGTGTGACGTTATCTCACGACTTTTATTGTCGCGATTGGCAATAAGTCATCCAAAAATGTCAACATGACCGATAAGGCACAAAATCGCTAATCTAACTAAGAAACTATAACGTTATCGCGTTCTTGGTATTCATAGTTATGATTAGTGTGCGTATTCTCGTAGTTAAAAATACGTCTAAAAATAATTTTGTTTTTATCACATTCCTCTGATGAAATGTAAATGCGAAACGTATAAAAATTCTTAATGAATTTGCAAAACTGACGCGTTTACAAAATCTTTTTTAAAAAAAGATTTAAATAATTTTTAACTGGTCATAATCGATCATCTCTTATGATTTAATCAATAATAGAATCGTCAAAAAGATCAATCAATAATTCTACAAAAGAAGTATCACTTTATCAATTCTTTAATTTAGTAAAATGTAGATTCTGATTACATAAAAATACCAAAATAAGCTTATCGTATTAACTTTTTTATCGACTCTACACGACGATTATCATCTCTTATGTAGTTGCATTGTTTCAGGCGCCACTTAAAAAATCGGGAAGAAAGTATAAAAAACTCGCTAAGGAGGGCCAAAGAACGCCGTGATCGACAAGATAAATAAATGAAATAATCTAAATTTATTTTATTTGATAAAGTAATTTTTTATTAAAAATATAATATACATATATACCTAGTACATATCCTACAGTCATCTAAAAGGGACGTCCCGTTGCGGATACGCAAGGATGTCCTATAAGGACATCGTAGGGATGCACACACTTGTGACAAAGGAACGTCCCATGAATGTCCCTAGGACGTACACAGAACCAAAATGAGATGACTTTGGGACATTCAGTGATCCGCAAAATCATGTCCCCGGGACATCCTTGTGTTTGTTGGGTAGTTTATTTCTGAGCACTATATAATATAAGTTTAAGCTCCGGTAATTCCTCCACCCGCATTAAGTGGCTTTTGAATTGAGCGGCAACTTTTAAAATAATGCGGATTAATTATACGCTTTTTATGGTAAATTGCAACAAATCAACAAATACTAAATTAGATTACTAAAAAAAGAGAATTTTGTGTCTTTGGATAAGCTAAAGAAATAATATATTTAATGATAATGGTTATTATTTGATAGAGACTCGTGGCGAACTGCTTTCCCAGTAAACACACGACGTCCCAGGGACGTTCGTTTTATGTCCAAATGATGTCTTTACATCCCGGGATTTAAAACGGACTTCTTTAGGATGTCTTTAATAGGACGTCCTCAGAATGTCAATGACGAACGTACGATGAGATGTCCTATGCGAGAAAACAAATTTGGGCGTTTGTCAATACATATTTTTAATCGAATTTAAAAAAATTGAAAAGAAGAATTACCTAATGCGAATGTTTATTGATAATTACTTATCATAAAATTATAACAGAACTGTACATAACATTATAAATGTTATAATTAACATATAAATGTTATGTTAAAATAGCATCGTAAAATAACAGTATTAGTAACATATAGATGTAAACCCAATGTGATTATCATGTTTTTCAGGTAGACGTTATAGTGTACGGTATTTTACAGTTAAAATGGAAGAAAGTATCATCGTTCGCACAAAAGATAGCGGTATACAAACACGATATAAGTTATTAGAAAGAAATAGATTTTAGGATAACATGTTGCGTGGTATACGTTTTTAATACGACTAGATTTTGAAATTGAGGTAGTTGTAACATAGTATTTACCTAATAAAATAAAGTAGTTTATGGGTATTTCTAAAAGCTTTCTGAAGTGTAAACAGTAAGAATACGAAAATTTGCGTTTCGTATTTCAATTGGAGTAGTTTAAAAATGGCACAACGATGCGTTCAATAAGAAATTTTGATTGATTTTATCGAGGGAAATATTTTAGTTACGGGAAAAAGGAAACCGTTGGAATCACAACAAGTGAATAGTTTATAGCATCATTTGCTGCAGATGAAAATGCAAGAGCAAATGTACCGCCATAAAGTGCAGAGCAATGGAGAAAAGTGAATAGAATCGTAAGATATTGAATAACTTTTAATTCTTTTTCACTTAATTCAAAACGATTGGATCGGTCACAAAGAACCCTTCGTTGAATATTTTCTTGATTTCTAAAATTTAATGAGTAAACCAATATAACCTAATCTAATCTAAAAAGTAATTTGTTATATTACATAACTTTTAATATTTTCGAGTGCTACAAAAAGAGCTAAATTTAAAATATTTTCAAAATTTATAACCGAGTTTGAAATTAATCGCTTTTTTTTATATAAATATAATAAGATGCAACCAAACGTTAGATCAAAACAGCATATTAAACCGAGACGTCAAGTTATTGGTGTTATGTTACCAGAAAACATAGATGGGTGACAACGGTAAATACAAAAACGTTAACGGGAATACGTCACACCGATTCGAGAAATATAACACCAGGATAACATATAAATTAATCAATGGTATCAATATAGGACAGTTAAATAAATCTTATTTTTGATAAAACTAGAAATCCCGTGCAAATAATTTTTGGTACCTATAAAATTAGTTGCATTCTATTTTTGTTGCGATTATTAAAAACGGAAATAATGGAGAAATAAACATGCAGGAAATTGTTGGCTTCATTGATCACGTTCTTCACTCTGGTTTAATGTGGGTTACATTTTTTAAAATGCTTGTAGGTAATTTCAGAACTTATAGTAGTGATCCCATTTCAATTTGGTTAAACTCTGATGATGGGATTCATGAGAAAAAGATCAAACTCAAATTAAATCGACATGAAATTCTTTTGAACGATGTGTATTTTGACAACCATTATTCTTAACATCACTAAAAAGAAAAAAAACCGAGTTAAAAAAATGCATCAAATAAAATGCACTAAAAAGTAAAAAATAATTACTTAAATGTATTCACAATTAAACGACGAAATTTTTATTTACATGAAATTATTTTTGAAGTTGATGCCAAACATTCGAGTTAAATCTATTACAATTGCCAAAGGTCACGTTAAGAATTAAGCCTAAATTTTTTAAAATTCTAGTGCATTTTTTTTGTTAAAATTTTTTTCATTACAAACTGCACTAGAAAAATGGCGTGTAAAATTGCGTTTCTGTTTTATCTGCGTGATTTAGTTCCAAATCTGTAATGGGCCTTCAGAGAGATTTTATTTCAATCCTTTCTTCTAACTACAGTTTTGAAAATTACGTTTCACTTAGAACACGTTTTACAAGTACCAGCGGTCAATCAGTACTCAATTTGGAAGCACCGCTGGCTATAAAAGCGCGACCCCTTTTGCACATTAAACTTGCATATGAAAATCTTAAAAAATGGACCAACCGCCACTGTATTAAACAATTACATTGTGATGTTCATGCTTATTGGCAAAAACTCCAAAAGCCACGCAATGTTGGAGGAAGAGCTACCGGTGCTTAAACTAAAATATTTAGTATTCACAAATACACGAAATAGACTAAAGATCCATTCTGCTCCGAAGAATGCTACAGAGGCCTTTCTCAAGAAGAGATCGAGACATCAAGGTCAACGTATGAGTTAAGAGAGCCGAGATGTGTGATTAAATTTTTCCCTACTACGAGGAGATTGTTCCCAACACAGGAGGTAGAGGAAGATATCGTTATTAGAACAAAAAAGAAGAAAGGTGGTTACAACAAATAAATTTAAATAATCTTTTATTCAACTTCAAAGATTTATCCCTGCTAGACATCAAAAGGAGTCCATATAAATGTAAATCAGTGTTGAGATGTATACCCAACACACTATTGCAGTTAATTGATTGTATTACAAAAAGTAATATATAAAAAAAAATGATGTTGTTAATGCAATACGTGTTCCTTTAGAATAAAACTAAAATGCTAATAAGAATTTGTTGTTATATATATTCAAATAATTACTGTGCTTATGAAGAAGCGTTTTTAAATGTTTCTACTACTACAGTAATAACATTTAAATCGTTATTCACCAGTGTGCTTATGCATATGCCTTTTTAAATATTTCGATTGGTTGCTACGGTAAACACATATATTGCATTTAAATGGCTTTTCACCACTGTGTTTATGCATATGCATTTTTAAAGCCGTCTTGGTGGTACAGCAGTAATCACATATGTTGCATTTAAGTGGTTTTTCACCAGTGTGCGTATACATATGCGTTTTTAAATACGACATAGTACTACTGCAGTAATCACATATATTGCATTTAAATGGTTTTTCACCAGTGTGCCTACGTATATGCACTTTTAAGGTAGATTTCGTGGTAGAGCAGAAATCACATACATTACATTTAAAAGGTTTTTCACCAGTGTGCTTACGCATATGCCTTTTTAAATTTGACTTGATCATGCTGCAATAATCACATAAATTGCATTTAAATGGGTTTGCACCAGTATGCTGAAGCATATGACTTTTTATATCTGACCTGGCAGTACAGCAGTAATCACATGTATTGCATTTCAATAGATTTACACTAGTATGCTTAAGCATATGTACTTTCAACTGGTGCTTTAGGTTACTGCAATAATCACATATATTACATTTAAATGGTTTTTCACCAGTGTGTGAAAACATATGCCTATTTAAACTTGATTTAATGGCAAAGCAGTAATCACATATATTGCATTTAAATGGTTTTTCACCAGTGTGCTTTCTCATATGAATTTTTAAATGCGACATAGTAATAGTGCACTTATCACATATGTTGCATTTAAATGGTTTTTCACCAGTGTGCTTATGCATATGCGCTTTTAAATATTCTAGGCAACTATTACGATAATCACATACATTGCATTTAAATGGTTTTTCAATAGCGTGCTTATGCATATGCCTATTTAAATTTGCTTTAATAGTACTACAGTAATCACAGATATTGCATTTAAATGTTTTACCACCAGGGTGTTGCACTTTTATATGTTTATGAAATAGGTGTCGAATCAAAAGCGTCTTTCTATTAGTATTGAAGTTGCAGTTGTAGCAATAATACAGTTCTGTTTTTGAAGGATTCTCAATGCATACCGGCACATCCTTATTAATTTCCAAGAAGTTATTACTAATGATTTGTAAGTTTGAAAGTTCGACTTTAATGTTATCGCCATGCAAGTCTTCTTTAATTACATCTTGTTGTAAATTTCTTATAGTTATTTCGGTTTGTATACACAGTTGCTTAAATTCATATATTTCTTCGATTGCAATCATACATCTGTTACAAACAATTGGGTTCGGTGTGATGTTTAGATCCTGTAAGAATGTTTATGTTACTGGATAGAATATAATCAGTTTTACTTACAATCTTTGGTAGAAGGTTCAACAATTTGAATTGTAGCATTAACTTATATTCGTTATTCAGAAAAAAATACTGCTCAGTTTCTACAATTTTTAGTAAACAAATTCGACAAGTTTTTGTTGATTTTTCTTCCATATTTTCGTACATCTTTCTCAATGTTTCTCAAAAGACAGTTGCAACGTTGCAAGTTTATTGCAAATGGAAGGACAGCGTTGCCAATTGTAGTAGAATTTCAAAAAATACTGGTTTTTATGTAGTTGCTGGTATTTTTTGAGTATTACAAATTGTTGTTAATTTTTAGGGAAAATCCTGTATGAACCTACATTTTATAATCAGTTTTAGAAGCCTTTCATGATCACCATAAATATACTTAAATACAAACATAAAACCAACTTCCTTACGATGCTTGTCATAATACGTACAGATTGCGTTTACGATTCGGCCTTGAAAAGCATAAGCCCAAATTTTTTAGTAGAAAATTATTTATCTTTTACATAAACATTATGTAAAAACTGTAAGTGCACAAATTCACTAAAACTATAGTGTTGAAATATCTTTTTTTTCTCAAGCTTCTTGGGGGGTTTTGTAAATATAAATAAGGTTGTGATAATGTTAATGCATTAAATTTTGAAGAAATTTTGCTTTGAAAGTTGGTGAATTTTGTGTTACATACGGTTATATTGGGTTACATACTAATTTGTATTCGTTAAGTGTAGTTAAGCTAACCGTGCAGACATGTATGTATATATTAAATTTAGTAAAGCTAAATCTTTCATTATACGATAACAAAAAGAAAAACAAATAGATTTGATTCTATTATATGTAAAAAAACCACTCCTAATTTCATTCCCAGAAACAATATCGCCGCGGTATTTGCTTTTTCTCTACCAGTTTCTATTGATGGATGATGGTGCTGAGATAAACCAGTTTGAATCCAAAAACGCGCATGCATTTCTTAGAAGGGTAGGAAACTTTAAAAGTAAGAAGACAGGAAGCCACAGCAAGCGGTCGGGATCTTAGGGGTGAATCTTGTTGGAGATAGCAATACGCGTTTGATCCTGAAAAGTTTTTTTTGTATAATTTGCGTTTCTGTTTTGTCAATTTTTATAACTTTTGCTAGGTATGTAAGCAGAATAATTGTAATCCAGGTAAGTCTGTCTGTTTTGGTATTAGTGCTTTAAGCTGTTGCAGGGTAGTTTTTACACTTGTTTCCTTTGTTTAAAAAGATAGCGTGGGTATGGTCCCGTTACTTCTTTGTTATAATTATTTTATTTTTCTCTGTGTCAATTTATGTTTTTTTTATAAATTATGTTTAAACAAAACGATTTGATTGTGCATTTGAAATTTTATTTGTTCCTTAAATGTAAACTTGCTCGAGTCGCGTAGACGAATGACGGTGCACGTTTTGTTGTAACTTTTATGAGTTGCTAAAATTGCTAGAAGTATTGTTTTATTCTGTGATATTCACACGTTCATGGCGGGAAATAACTGAATAATAATGTGAACCTAATATTTTATTTACCGTGAGGGGCATACAACATGTGGCTGCAGGTAGTTCTCATACTATGAAGACCCTGTGTTTTTATGTGAAGTAGTGCATCTTGAATCTATGATACAAACAAGTACCCTTCGATATATGTATTAAAGTCGCGGTAGGTTGCTTCCATGATAATGGGACCTACATTTTATAACATTTGTTTAATATTATTGTGTGTTTATTATATGTGTATTTTTGGCCCTTGTTTGTTTGTCCTGGCCAATGAACTAATAGCGGAATTGTATCCGTAACCCAAGACTTTAGTACCCACGTGCATGTGTTAATTTGTCGGGATTTGAACCAGAACTTTTTATTTAAACTCACGACATTCTAACTTCTAGATTGACGTTGTAATTTTATTTATCTGAAAAAGGTTACAAAAAAATGAGCAATTTACATAATTACTTGTTAATTTAATTTGCTACTGTGCTATTTTGATTCGATCCAAATGTAATTTAATCGTCGCCTGTTAATCCTAATGATTGTGTCGCATAGCTAGTCGAAGCATTTATGAGATTGGCTTTTATTAATTCATAATTTACTCCTTTTTATTGTACATCTTGAAACATAACTGCTCCAAAGAAAGTTAGTTTATTAGTTAAAACTTCCATAATAGCTCAAATAACAACGTGCAAAACACTACTTGCTAGTAAACCTCATTTTAAAATAAATACAAGTAATTGCTTTTACACATTATTATATAATATATTAGCTGATCCTTTAGAACATTTGTTGTTTTGTGTATCCAAATTATGTAGTTTATTTGTATTAATAATCAGTTAAAAGACCGGACGGTTTTCTTCTTCTTCACTGTTCTTCCCCTCCTACAGCGGGCCCCACCGAACCCACACAGCACGCGAGATGCAATGGATATACATATTTATCCATATAATATCCATTGATGTACATCCGTAGTTTAATATCCACTGTATATGCACCTTATATACATTCATGGATATCTGTGAAATAGGATTATCTTAAGTGTTATAAGTGTGTTATGTTCGGAAACATTTTTTTTTATGTATCATGTTACATAATCTTGTGAGTTGCTATTTTTTATCAAAATTATTTAGAAATAATTAAATTCTCTAAAATTTAACATTTGTAGTAAATATTTAACATGCAACAACAAATTTAATGAAAAATTGAAAAAGTAAAAAAAACACTTGGCGTGGTTTAATTTAAACTTTCTTCGTTGTTCGTTTGTTTTCGCCAAGGTTTTCGCGTATTGCACACTGTTGCACACGTACACTTTTTGGCTTTTTGTTTAGCTTGTATTTATCGTATGCAAACCATTTTGTGCTTTAAAATTTCGAAAAAATGTGTTTGTTTTTCATCATTTAGGATGGATTAACAAAATAAGTAAGTATTAAATTCAAATATAAATTATTTCTTAATAATAAGTATATAACCTAAAAACTAACACGTTTTCGCACAAATATAAAATGACTTTGGAATTTGTAATCTAAGAGCCAGTTTGTAAGTTATCTACAATTTCTGAATTCATTATTCTTATTGCTGAGTTGTATTTAATTGAAATTTTTTTTAGATCGATTCAATCTACTTTGTTGGATGAAAAGATACAGCAAACGAGACATGTTTTAACCAAGTAATTGGTCTGGATCAAGCAAAACAAATTTGTAAAAATATTTTAAATTTCATTTATGGTAAGAGGCTTCAAAGTATTTTATAGTTTATAGGTTAAAACTTAAAACATTAATTAATGAATTGGTTAGGAACACTCTTCACTAGGAGGGGCAATTAAACCACTTTAGATTTTTAATATGGCGACGTTTCGTGCAACCATGTGTGCACTTCTTCAAGCCAACAAAAACACATGTCGTGTCAATTGTTTGTCATTCTTAGTTATTGTTCATATACAACATTTTAATTATTGACCTTTTTAATAATATTTTAACGAGTTATTTATGTTATTTATATTGTGTATTAGTTGTCATGTTGTTTGGAGTTGAGGACGTCTCCACTCGAACTTTTTTGTTGGCTTGAAGAAGTGCACACATGGTTGCACGAAACGTCGCCATATTAAAAATCTAAAGTGGTTTAATTGCCCCTCCTAGTGAAGAGTGTTCCTAACCAATTCATTAATTAAACATTTAAAGGAGGACGTAACTACATTACTTTAAAACATTAACTTTAAATGTATATTAACGTAATGTGATTTCAAGTGCATTACTGCCAAACTTGACTTTCGTGTTGTATTTTATTTCACGACTTTACAAAGCAATTCTTTATAATTACTTCAAAAACTTCAAAATTTAGTTTAGCAATTGCTAAAAAAGTGCATAAGTTATTTGAGTAGCATTACAATGTAATTTTTATTTTACAGTATCCATAAGAAAAAATTCAAATTGTGGTGCAGCTTTACAACACGCAATAAACACCAGGAGTAGTGGGTACGAAAGACGCCAATAAACATAAGCACAGAATGAATGTAAATAGGTTTTTTATATTTTTAAAATTTTTTTCAGTACATATATGGACATTGTATGTTAAGTTTCCAAATTGTTTCATTAATTAAATTAAAAATGATAATACCATTGTATGCATTTAATTTGTGTTAAGTTGCTAACATTGCCAATGCTTTTAAAATTGCGCACTATTTATGTGATGGCAAAGTACATATTATATTGCACAGATTTCACTGGCATTCTGCATTTAACTTGTATTAATATACATAACTTGCCGATATTGCTTCGATGCAATTTCTGCATTGGCAAGATTCATCCGGCAATATATCGGCCGGTGTGTCACCTGGTTACCGGCAGTGTACTTCATTTTAGTACATTGCCAGCATTCTGAGTGCCGGCTAAGGAGTACATTGCCAGTACAGACCCATTGATTTGTGTTTATTGGGTAAAGACAAGGTATTTTTGCATATTTGAATTTACTTTTGCTGTACATTAATCTAGTAAGTATTTGGATTCCTATAATATAAATAATGGATAAAAGCTCTAGAAAAATGAGAGAATGTGTAAATAAAAAAGTTCGATTGTGTTTGAGTGAAAATGAACAAGTGGTCATATTTTCTGTGGACCAACCGGAGTTGTTGCATCTGGAAAATATCACTATTGGCATTTTGTATTGACTTTATTTGACGTGTGGCCATATTTTTTGTTAATATATAGATATGCACATATATTTTACGTACATATGAAGGTTCTATAAAAAAATGAATGTTTATTATACTTTAATTAAATGTTCATTGAACCTCCATATGTATGTATTTTGTACGTTCATATGACTGTTCAATATATCTCCATATGGATGTAAAATGTTTATCCACCTGGAGGTCCTATGGACATACTATGAAGATCTTTCCGTGACGGAATGATATATCCAGTGGACCTCCATCCTTGCTCCATAATATTAAATATGGATGTTCGATGCACCTCCGGTATCCATGGTTGGTGTGTACATTTCATATCCAA
The DNA here is from genome assembly GCA_035610365.1 of Aquatica leii. NCBI lineage: Eukaryota > Metazoa > Arthropoda > Insecta > Coleoptera > Lampyridae > Aquatica > Aquatica leii. The sequence continues at coordinate 18,296,420 of CM069438.1, forward strand.
TGGATATGCTTGTGCTGTGTGGGAACAGGCAAAATCTCGGTTAAAATTTAACGAGACAAAGTCGAATAAAAATCACGCTTCATTTTTTTTATTGTCTGTTTTATTTAAACTACTACAGCCTTCCCACATATCGGAGTAAGCAATGTATAACGAACTTAATACAACATAGAAAAAGGCAGGGGGGTAGCTACTTATGAAACTACTTTTAGGACATAATCGAAAAGGCTCGTTATTATGAAAAATCGTAATCAAGATGGCCGTTATGATCGTGATCTGAGTGGCTGTTCTGATCATCGTGGTTAAGCGTTTTCCTCAACTGGCGTCGGTCGCCGTTGTGATCCAATAAGATTGACCGTTATAATCAGCTTCTGAAGCGGTCGTTGTGAATAGTCATATGACGTTTATTGCTTCTCTGGCATCGGTGGGCGTTATGATCATGAGTACGAGTGGACGTCATGATCAACTCAAGTTGGCCGTTGTGATCAACTGAAGCACTGGCCATTGTAAACAAGATGGCCATAATGATTAAATATTATTATAGTGACCGTTGTGATCAAGATGGCAAAATTGGTTCCATTTTGAATATGAATTAAATAATATATGTACCTATACTATTTTTGTTGCAAATATTAAAAACGTAAATAATGGTGAAATAAACATACAGGAAATTGTCTTGTATGTCGAAGATGGCTTCATTGATCACGTTCTTCACTCATAAAAAGTGAAACCACAAGTTTTTAATTTCGCCTTTAACTTTTATGGACAACATGTTATGTATTTTACTTCGTGCAGCATAAGTGAAGTTTTTTTTACAAAAAAAACCGAGTTAAAAGAATGCATCAAACAAAATGCATTAAAAAGTGAAAAATAATTAAAATTACTTTTTGAAGTCGATGCTAAACATTCGAGTTAAACGATTAGAACTGCCAAAGGTAACGTTAAGAATTAAACCTAAATTTTGTTTTATTGTATGTTTAATTGTAACTGAACCAATTTTTTTTATTATAAACTGCACTATAAAAATAGCGTTTCTGTTTTATCAGCATGATTTAGTTCCAAATCTGAAATAGACCTTCCGAACGATTTTATTTCAACCTTTTCTTCAAACGACAGTCTCACGAATTCATTTTTACAAATCAATTGTACAGTTTTTTTGCATGTTAAAAAAATTACGTATGAAAAATAAACCGTTTCACTTAGAACACGTTTTACAAGTACCAGCGGCCAATCAGTACTAAATTTGAAAGCACCGCTGGCTATAACAGCGCGACCCCTTTTGCACGCTTAAACTGCATATGAAAATCTCGTCCTAATAGACCAACCGCTACTGAATTTAACAATTATATTTTGATATTCGTGTTTATTGGTCAAAGCTCCAAAAGCCACGCATTGCTGAGAGAGGACATACCGGTGCTTAAACTAAAATATTTAGTATTCACAAATACACGAAAGAAGATCCATTGTACTCCAAAGAACGCTACAGAGGCTTCTTCCAAGAAGAGATTGAGACATCACTGTCAACTTATGAGTTAAGAGAGCCGTGATGTGTGATGTATTGCGGATTAAGCCAATAGGTTTTGGTTACAAAAAATAATTTATAATAATCTTTTATTTAACTTCAAAGATTTATATCTCCTAGACATCAAAAAAAGGGGCCATACAAATATAAATCAAACCAATGGCGGCTCGGGGTGGTTCACATTGGGGGTGCATAATTTCAAAATTAAAAGGTATACCTAATACAAAAACCGACAAAAACGCGCACAGTTTGTTTTGAGGGAATAGTAAATACATATTACATTACACTACACAGTTTAATTACACCTGACGATAAACGAAGTCCATTTTACGTGTGTTTGACTTGCAGAATTGTTCTATCACTTTTTCATTAAAGTTTGGGATATCATTTATAAATTCTTTTTCACAAGATAACATAGTAAGGGCATTTAATCTGTCTGCTTTCATTGTACTTCTCAGAAAAGTTTTTATTCTCTTCAGTCGTGAAAACTGGCGTTCCGCTTCGGACGTTGTCATTGGGATTGTAATGACAATTTTTAAAAGCTTAACAACTTCATTAAAGGTGTCGCTTAATCCATCCAGAAGAAGACCTAGTAGACCTACAGCACTGACTTCTATGTTTTGCCTAAATTCTTCTCTACAATATAGAACGGTTAATTCAGTTCGTAATCTGGTTTCATTGAGGCATGGATAAAATTTTACTGCTTCTTTAAGGCAATCTTCTGGAAATTCTTTTTCAAAAGAAGGGAACTGTTTAAAAGAAATTAAGTTTGCTAATATTAAGTGCCCTGTAAACCGAAATCTAGTTTTTATATCTAACAAAATAATATCGCACACTTCAATAGCTTCCCTCCTTCTTTGGCTACCATCAGTTACTCTTCGCCGCTTTGATGGTCGAGGAGTCAGTTCTGTCATTTTGTTTAACCAACTGATAATCTGTGTCAGCAATTTCGGCTTGAATTTTTCCAATAACGCGTTCAAAATTATCTAAATTATGCTTGATTTTTAATGCATCTGTATTGACCTTTTGTAATTGATTAAACAATATATCCACATGTGGCATAATTTTATGGAAGAAAGTCAACCAATAGATAAAATTTTCCTCCTCTAAAATTCGCAAATTGGCACCAGCTTGTTGAATGGTAGTTTGTAATTTAGCCTCTCTCTCGATTTGTTCTAGAGCTTCAATTATTTCTTCTCGGTGCTCATATATTGTATTCACTGCCCTAGAATTGAGATTCCATCTTATTTTTGAAGAGCGAGGTAAACTTTTTCTCTGAAGGAATTCTTCCAATCTTACAGCTCGTTGGGGTGAAGTGGAGAAAAAAGTACATAATCCCGTCAGATTGGCAAAAAAAATTCTGCATTCACTATTGCTCGACGTAGCATGTGACATAATTAGATTTGTCTGATGTGCATAACAATGTACAAAATTAGCCCTTGGATACTGATCTTGAACATGTCTTTGCACGCCGTTAATAGCACCACTCATGACTGCTGCCCCATCATAGTGCACTGTGCAATTAGTTTTTCTGGGTCATCAACAAGCAAACTAATTTCGTTAAGGATGGAGGCAGATAAAGAATTAGCATCATGTCCACTAGGCAGAAGAAATTTCCAAAATCTTTCGACCGATCTCGCGTTCACAATATATCTTAAAACAACTACCAACTGAAACTGATTGGACACATCTGTGGTTTCATCAGCTATCACAGATATGTAGTCGCTTGCTTTAATTTCACTGGCAACTTGTTCATGATACACATTCAACATTGCATCAAGCAGCTTATTCTGTATCGTTTTTGATAATCCCTTAAAAACCGGAGCTGATTCGATGTGATCTCTGAGCGATTTATCCAATTCTGCCGTAAAATTGATCAATTCCCGAAAAATGCCCTTGTTATTCGACGTTTCGCGTTCATCATGGCCCCGAAGTGCCAATTCATACGCACCACAAAATCGAATGCAATTTATTATTAAATTTAACACATGCCTATTTTTTGTTACCTCTTCATTGTGTTTTTGAATTGCTTTTCTATAAGATGAATCTAAAACATTCTGAATGTTATTTTTTCCTAACATTATTAGACTAAATATATTTTTCAAATGTCCTTCGGAATTTTCATGTTTAGTAATTTAAGCACTAAGATGAATTAAGTCTCTTATTCCGTTCTTTGACCAAGACGGTTCACCACCAAACAAAAGACACGGAAAACAAAACAAAGCATTTTTAATGTCACACTACATAAATCCAGTCATTTTTCTTATAAATATCCAATTTGAATTTTCTTATAACGTCTTTACCTTTAACAGATTGTTTATTTTCTAAACATAATTGAGGCATCGGCCGTTTAAGATTTTTTACTGCAATTTTTTCATCATACGTTAATCGCGAAAACGCATTATCCACTAAACTAGCGACAGAATTCATTGTATTTGCCTTCCGAGTGCCGTGAGCAAACTAAAACACTTGCTCAATCGCTATGTATATTGCAGCATTGAAAACGAGCAAAATACAAGTATCTCCACCTCCAATGTAATTTTAAACGCTGTATTGAGCAACTGTCAGGTTTTGCTCCTCGATTCGATCTTCACTTCACTTCACTCTTCAGTAGACCAGCGCACGTTGTTACTGTTGTTACGCGCGGTCCGCAAACCATGAATACGTAATAATTAAACCAAAGAATAAATACTTTAGTGTATTTATTCTTTGATTAAACACTTCCACAGTTAGCCGTCACTTTGTTTGTTTTGTTTAAAATTCCAGGGAGTGCAATTGCTCACTTGCTCTCATTAAAAAGCCGCCACTGAATCAAACTGTTGAGATGTATACGTAGCACACTATTGCACGTAATTGATTGTATTACAAAAAATATTTAAACAAACAATGTTAATGCAACACATGTTCCTTTAGAATAAAACTAAAACGCTAATAAGAATTTTTTGTTGTGCAAACGATATATTCAAATTACTGTGCTTATGAAGATGCGTTTTTAAATGTGCCAATTGACTACTGCAATAATAACATATATAACATTAAATCTATTCACCAGTGTGCTTATGCATATGCTTTTCTAAATGTTTCAGTCGGTTGCTACAGTAATCACATGTATTGCATTTAAATGGTTTTTCGCCAGTGTGTTTACGCATATGCATTTGTAAAGCTGACTTGGTAGTACAGCAGTAATCACATATACTGCATTTAAGTGGTTTTTCACCAGTGTGCTTATACATATGCGTTTTTAAATACGACATAGTACTACTGCAGTAATCACATATATTGCATTTAAATGGTTTTTCGCCAGTGTGCTTACGTATATGCACTTTTAAATCGGATTTGGTGTTACAGCAGTAATCACATATATCGCATTTAAATGGTTTTTCACCAGTGTGCTTACGCATATGCATTTTTAAATCTGACGTGGTGGTACAGCAGTAATCACATATATTGCATTTAAATGGTTTTTCACCAGTGTGTTTATACATATGCGTTTTTAAATTTGACATAGTACTACTACAGTAGTCACATAGATTGCATTTAAATCGTTTTTCGCCAGTGTGCTTACGTATATGTACTCTTAAATCTGATTTGGAGGTACAGCAATAATCACATATATTGCATTGAAATGGTTTTTCACCAGTGTGCTTACGCACATGCATTTTTAAATCCCACTTAGTGATACTGCAGTAGTCACATATATTGCATTTAAATGGTTTTTCACCAGTATGTTGAAGCATATGCCTTTTTAAGAGATCTAATCGGCTACTGCAGTAATCACATGTATTGCATTTAAATGGTTTTTTACCAGTATGCTTATGCATGTGTGCTTTTAAAGTTTCCATTTGGTTACTAGAGTAATCACATATATTGCATTTAAATGGTTTCTCACCGGTGTGCGTACGCATATGTCTTTTTAAATTCGACTTGATTGGACTGCAGTAATCACACATATTGCACTTAAATGGGTTTCCACCAGCGTGTTGTACTTTCAGATTTTTGTGAACCAGATGTCGAGCCAAAATAGTTTTTTTGGTAGTATTGAAGTTGCAGTTATAGCAACAATATAGTTCTGTTTTTGAAGATTCCTCAGTGTATACGGACACATCCTTATTTATTTCCACATTGTTATCACTACTGTTTTCTAAGTTTGAAAGTTCAACTTTAATATTATTGACACACAATTCTTCTTTAATTGCACCTTGTCGTAAATTTCTTATAGTTGTTTCGGTTTGTATACACAGTTGCTTAAATTCATATATTTCTTCAATTGCAATCATACACTTGTTACAGACAATTGGTTTCAGTGTGATGTTTAGATCCTGTAAGAATGTTTATGTTACCCGATAGAATATAATCACTTGTACTTACAATTTCTGGCAGAAAGTTCAACAATTTGAATAGTAGCATTAACTTATTGTCGTTATTCAGAAGATAATACTGTTCGGTTTCTAAAATAATTAGTAAACAAATTCTACAAGTTTTTGTTGATTTTTCTTCCATATTTTCATAGATCTTGCTCAGTATTGCCCAAAGATAATTGCACTAAGACACTAATATTATGAAATTTTCTTTTGGATTAGCTAGAACATTAGAACGATTAGACCATTAGTATTAATAATCAAAGATAAGCCGGAACAATGTTGCCGCTACTACAAAATTTACGTATCGTTTTAGGTTAATGTACTTTTGGCCAATGAGTTTTTGAACTATCCTTAGAAAAAAACATGAAAAAACTAACATTTTATATTTTAGACATAAAACTTTCACCATAAAACATTATTAAATTATTTTTTTTTTTGGGTAAATGGTGTATATTTATTTAGAAATACAATTGCAAGCTTTCGAACTTTGTCTAAGTTCTTCGTCAGGCAAAAATTAAATTAATTTGACAATTATAAAAACTAAGGTAACTAAAAACAATAACTATAAGGGAACTAGATAATAAGCGCAAGTATTTAGCTACAGCATTCGCTCGAAGGTCTAAAGGAAAACCACCATAAAAACTCTAGACGTAGCTTAAGTGTCAATGGTGGACAAATTAAGATTAAGAAATAACAGGTAACCATGTGTCAGAAAGTTCGTAACCACTGTCTCTATTGAAATTGTTAGGATGTTTGATAATTTCAATAGCTTCTCTAATCTTTCTTGATTTCCAGTTCTTTGTTTTAGAAATTGTTTTAGTTTTCTCAAAGTTTATATCATGAAGAGTGTCAAGTGCATGTTCGGCAATGGCAGACTTAGTAGGTTGTATTAAACGAAGATGTCTTTTATGTTCTTTTAATCTCGTATCTATAGTTCTACCCGTTTCGCCAATATATACCTTGCCACAAGTGCATGGAACTTGGTACACTCCACAGGTATTGTAAGGTATTTTGTCTTTTAAAGGATTCAACAAATTTTTAATCTTAGTAGTAGTATTATAAGCTACTTTTATCTTATGTTTACTTAGTATTCTTCCAATTTTGTCACTTATGTTGGAAACAAAAGGTAGAATTACAAAGTTTTGGTTAATAGTTGAATCATCTGTAACAGTAGGTCTTGTCTTAGGTCTAAGAAACTTTTTAATTTGTTCTTTATTAAAACCATTTCTTATAAAAACTTTCTTAAGGTGTTCTAATTCTTCCTTGTAATTTTTCTCTTGGTGACAAATTATTGTTGCACGATTATATAATGTGCGAATCGTCCCAAGTTTCTGAGCTGGGTGATGATGAGAATTTGCGTTTATGTATTGATCTGTATGTGTTGGTTTTCGATAAACTGAATGTATTAAAGTACCATCTGATTTTCTTTCTATTTTTACATCAAGAAAAGGTAAGGTACCATTAATTTCTTTTTCAATACTAAATATAATGTTTGGATGTCGATTGTTAAGGTATTGAAGAAATATTTGTAATTCATCTAAACCATGAGACCAAATTGCAAAAACATCATCTACATGTCTTAGCCATAATTTTGGTTTTTGAGGCATATTTTAAGGCTTCTTCTTCAAAATATTCCATATAATAATTAGCAATAGATGGAGAAATTGGTGATCCCATTGCTACACCATCTATCTGTTTGTAGTATTCACCATTAAACAAAAGAATGATGTTGTTAAACAATGTTCAAATAACTTTATGGTATTATTATCAAACTGTCGTTGTAAAAGTTGTAAAGTATCAAGTATTGGAACTTTAGTGAACAACGAGGAAACATCAAAACTAACCATTAAATCATTTGAAGATAATTTCTGTTTACTAATTACTTCAATAAAATGTTGCGTGTTCTTTATAAATGAATTACTCAAGCCAATATAAGGTTTCAGTATAGCATTTAAATACTTAGAAAGTTCATAAGTTGTCGATCCAATGCAGCTAACAATGGGTCGAAGAGGTGTATTTGGCTTATGTATTTTGGTAATCCATAGAACCTTGGTATAAGAGGATCTTGTGGTGTCAGTTTCTTTATGGTTTCCGTTGATAAATTACTTTCTTTTAATAACTTTGTTGTTAATAATTTGAACTTGTTATTAGGATTTGAAGAAGTTTTATGTAAGTGGTGGGATCATTAAGTAAGTCGTTAAGCTTTGTTAATGTATTCATCTTTATCCATTAACACAGTAGCTTTTCCTTTGTCGGCTGGTGCAATTATAAGATTAATGTTATTTTAAATCTTTTAATGCTTGGTATTCTGAACTGGTTAGATTCTTCTGTGGAAGTTTCGCTCTTCGCAGTATCCTGGTAGTTTCAAATCTGATCTCGGCTGCTTCACGATCTGGAAGATGGCTGATGCTGGCTTCAATGTTGGAGATAATGTCCTCAACAGGAATTCTTGAAGGAGCAACAGCAAAATCCAAACCTTTAGACAAAACAGAACGAGCAGTATCGGATAGTTGATAAGAGCTTAAATTAACAACCAGCTTGTCATTTTTATAATTATTGTTTTTATATGAATTGGTAACCTGTTTGTTAAATAAATTATTAAATTTACTTATATAGATAAGTAAATTTAATAATTTATTTAACAAACAAGTTACCAATTTATATAAAAACATTAATTATAAAAATGACAAGCTGGTTGTTAATTTAAGCTTTTATCAACTATCCGATACTGCTCGTTCTGTTTTGTCTAAAGATTTGGATTTTGCTGTTGCTCCTTCAAGAATTCCTGTGGAGGACATTATCTCCAATATTGAAGCCAGCATCAGCCATCTTCCAGATCGTGAAGCAGCCGAGATCAGATTTGAAACCAGGATACTCCGAATAGCAAAACTTCTACAGAAGAATCTAACTAGTTCAGAATACCAAACATTAAAATATTTAAAAAATAACAATAATCTTATAATTGCACCAGCCGACAAAGAAAAAGCTTTCGTGTTAATGGATAAAGATGAATACATTAACAAAGCTAACAACTTACTTAATGATCCCACCATTTACATAAAACTTCTTCAAAATCCAAATAACAAGTTCAAATTATTAACAACAAAGTTATAAAAAGAAAGTAATTTATCAACGGAAACCATAAAGAAACTAACACCACAAGATCCTCTTATTCCTAGGTTCTATAGATTACCAAAAATACATAAGCCAAATACACTTCTTCGACCAATTGTTAGCTGCATTGGATCGACAACTTATGAACTATGTAAGTATTTAAATGCTATACTGAAACCTTATATTGGCTTGAGTAATTCATTTATAAAAAACACACAACATTTTATTGAAGTAATTGTGAAAAGAGGTAAGCTATCTTCAATTGTTTTAATGGTTAGTTTTGATGTTTCCTCGTTGTTCACTAAAGTATCAATCCTTGATACTTTACAACTTTTGCAACGACAGTTTGATAATAATACCATTAAGTTATTTGAACATTGTTTAACAACATCATTCTTTTTGTTTAATGGTGAATACTACAAACAGATAGATGGTGTAGCAATGGGATCACCAATTTCTCCATCTATTGCTAATTATTATATGGAATATTTTGAAGAAGAAGCCTTAAAATATGCCTCAAAAAAACCAAAATTATGGCTAAGATATGTAGATGATGTTTTTGCAATTTGGTCTCATGGTTTAGATGAACTACAAATATTTCTTCAATACCTTAACAATCGACATCCTAACATAAAATTTAGTATTGAAAAAGAAATTAATGGTACCTTACCTTTTCTTGATGTTAAAATAGAAAGAAAACTAGATGGTACTTTAATACATTCAGTTTAACCAACACATACAGATCAATACATAAACGCAAATTCTCATCATCACCCATCTCAGAAACTTGGGACGATTCGCACATTATATAATCGTGCAACAATAATTTGTCACCAAGAAAAATTACAAGAAGAATTAGAACACCTTAAGAAAGTTTTTATAAGAAATGGTTTTAATAAAGAACAAATTAAAAAGTTTCTTAGACCTAAGACAAGACCTACTGTTACAGATGATTCAACTATTAACCAAAACTTTGTAATTCTACCTTTTGTTTCCAACATAAGTGACAAAATTGGAAGAATACTAAGTAAACATAAGATAAAAGTAGCTTATAATACTACTACTAAGATTAAAAATTTGTTGAATCCTTTAAAAGACAAAATACCTTACAATACCTGTGGAGTGTACCAAGTTCCATGCACTTGTGGCAAGGTATATATTGGCGAAACGGGTAGAACTATAGATACGAGATTAAAAGAACATAAAAGACATCTTCGCTTAATACAACCTACTAAGTCTGCCATTGCCGAACATGCACTTGACACTCTTCATGATATAAACTTTGAGAAAACTAAAACAATTTCTAAAACAAAGAACTGGAAATCAAGAAAGATTAGAGAAGCTATTGAAATTATCAAACATCCTAACAATTTCAATAGAGACAGTGGTTACGAACTTTCTGACACATGGTTACCTGTTATTTCTTAATCTTAATTTGTCCACCATTGACACTTAAGCTACGTCTAGAGTTTTCATGGTGGTTTTCCTTTAGACCTTCGAGCGAATGCTGTAGCTAAATACTTGCGCTTATTATCTAGTTCCCTTATAGTTATTGTTTTTAGTTACCTTAGTTTTTATAATTGTCAAATTAATTTAATTTTTGCCTGACGAAGAACTTAGACAAAGTTCGAAAGCTTGCAATTGTATTTCTAAATAAATATACACCATTTACCCAAAAAAAAAAAAAATAATTTAATAACATTTTATATTAGATTTTATAAACATTTCGAATTTTATTAAGTTTGCGAACCTCAAAGTAAATAGTGATATTTCGCGGAACTAAAATCGTTAAAAACGCAGCGGGAAATTTTCAGATTGAATTTATTAGATATTATACAGTGGCGGCTGTTCCATAAAGGCTATAAGGCGCGAGCCGCCTAAACGTTTATTAAAACAAAAAAAAACGGTTTAAATTATTATGAATTAAAATATTTGAATTACTCTAAAATATTAATTTAATATGGTCGTCATTCAAAGCAAGGTACATTAGACGTCTTTCAGGATCTCGTGAACTGTGACGCTGTAGTCCGTATATGTCAAAACGTTGCTATTATCTGTCTTACAAATATTCGCCGATACATTTTTACTAACCTATGTTTGCTTTTGTCGTTGTATTTTTTATTAATAAGTTTTTATGTATTATTATAGGTAAATTAATTTTTATTTAATATATAAATATCTGATTATTTATTGACGCTAGTGTTTTTAAAAAGACTAACATTTTTGAGATTCGCATAGACCTGTCAAACTTTTAATTTATGATTAATTCCAAATTTCGACTCAAGGTCAAAGTTCACGACATAATAATAGGCTTTTAAATAGATATTTGCTTATATTCGGGTTACAATTCTTTGAGCCCATAACTAATATTTATGTAGCAGAGCATTCTAACGTGACGTCGCGATCCCCACCACGAGTTTTCTTATGCAGTTTTAACATGTGAAATGGCTCTCGCGTTTGTAGCCTGCGATGGTTTCAATTCAGTAATCATGAAGCGGTAGGAGTTGCACAACGTATTTGTCGTACGTAATCGAAAAATGCAAAAAAGTACTGTACATTTTTTTTTTTAATTAATTAAGGCTGTTGTTGAAGGTTGAATTCTCAGAAGACTATAAAAATACCGCATTACAGTTTTATCGAAAAGAAAACAATACAATGCAGTTGATCGTAACATATCCGTTGTATCATACTAGATGATACTAGTATTATTTTTGAAAGTCTACACATATTCAAATAACACTTTCCGGAAATCGTCTTAAAAACAACATTTTCTTGTTTATTAACGCGCAGAAAAATTGAATTTTCCGGGCTGGTACTGTAAGAACTTTACAAGACGCAAAAAAAAGATACTTAAAAAAACTATTAATTAGAAATATTAATATGAACTTGTTATATCTGAAATTTTGATTCCCGATAGTGATTTATCACCGAGCTTCGAATTCTGAGTAAAAGTCGAAGTGAAAATCTTATTACCGGCTTGATCGTAGCATATATATTTATATTTTAAAAATGTAACATTAATTTATGAAAAATGTATAAACGTTTTCTAAATATTACAATATGATTAAGAGCCGGTTCTAAAATCATGATATAAACGTATAAGTTTAGTTATACCTGCTTTAATTTTAAAATACTGACATATTTGGTTGTTAGTTTTATTTATACTAACCAATAGCACAGCCAATAATGACAGCATTTTACAATCAAACTAAGTATAAAGCGTATAAATTTACTTAAGTAACTGACATTTTTATCATTATTATAGAACCAGCCCTAAAATGCTTACAAAAGATAAACAATACAATTTGTGTGTAAAATGCTTCAATTTCATGTGTCTGCAAACGTACCCACACAGCACAAGCATATCCAATGGATATGAAATGTACACACCAACCATGGATACCGGAGGTGCATCGAACATCCATATTTAATATTATGGAGCAAGGATGGAGGTCCATTGGATATATCATTCCGTCACGGAAAAATCTTCATAGTATGTCCATAGGACCTCCAGGTGGATAAACATTTTACATCCATATGGAGATATATTGAACAATCATATGAACGTACAAAATACATACATATGGAGGTTCAATGAACATTTAATTAAAGTATAATAAACATTCATTTTTTTATAGAACCTTCATATGTAGGTAAAATATATGTGCATATCTATATATTAACAAAAATATGGCCACACGTCAAATAAAGTCAATACAAAATGCCAATAGTGATATTTTCCAGATGCAACAACTCCAGTTGGTCCACAGAAAATATGACCACTTGTTCATTTTCACTCAAACACAATCGAACTTTTTTATTTACACATTCTCTCATTTTTCTAGAGCTTTTATCCATTATTTATATTATAGGAATCCAAATACTTACTAGATTAATGTACAGCAAAAGTAAATTCAAATATGCAAAAATACCTTGTCTTTTTACCCACTAAACACATCTGTACTGGCAATGTACTCCTTAGCCGGCACTCAGAATGCTGGCAATGTACTAAAATGAAGTACACTGCCGGTAACCAGGTGACACACCGGCCGATATATTGCCGAATGAATCTTGCCAATGCAGAAATTGCATCGAACCAATATCGGCAAGTTATGTATATTAATACAAGTTAAATGCAGAATGCCAGTGAAATCTGTGCAATATAATATGTACTTTGCCATCACATAAATAGTGCGCAATTTTAAAAGCATTGGCAATGTTAGCAACTTAACACAAATTAAATGCATACAATGGTATTATCATTTTTAATTTAATTAATAAAACAATTTGGAAACTTAACATACAATGTCCATATATGTACTAAAAATTTAAAAAATATAAAAACCTATTTACATTCATTCTGTGCTTATGTTTATTGACGTCTTTCGTACCCACTACTCCTGGTGTTTATTGCGTGTTGTAAAAGTGCACCACAATTTGAATTTTTGCTTATGGATATTGTAAAGTAAAAATTACATTGTACTGCTCCTCAAATAACTTATGCACTTTTTTGGCAATTCCTAAGCTCAATTTTGGAGTTTTAAAGTAATTATAAAGAATTGCTTTGTAAATAGTCGTGAAATAAAATACAACATGAAAGTCAAGTTTGGCAGTAATGCACTTGAAATCACATTACGTTAATATACATATAAAGTTAATGTTTTAAGTTTTAACCTATAAACTATAAAATACTCTGAAGCCTCTTACCATAAATTAAATTTAAAATATTTTTACAAATTTGTTTTGCTTGATCCAGACCAATTACTTGGTTAAAACATGTCTCGTTTGCTGTATCTTTTCATCCAACAAAGTAGATTGAATCGATCTAAAAAAAATTCAATTAAATAAAACTCAGCAATAAGAATAATGAATTGGGAAATTGTAGATAAACTCACAAACTGGCTCTTAGATTACAAATTCCAAAGTCATTATATATTTTCTCGAAAACGTGTTAGTTTTTAGGTTATATATTTATTATTAAGAAATAATTTATATTTGAATTTAATACTTACTTATTTTGTTTACCCATCCTTCCTAAATGATGAAAAACAAACACATTTTTTCGAAATTTTAAAGCACAAAATGGTTTGCATACGATAAATACAAGCTAAACAAAAAGCCAAAAAGTTTGCGTGTGCAATAATTCAGTTGCGATAATACGCGAAAACCTTGGCGAAAACAAACGAACAACGAAGAAAGTTTAAATTAAACCACGCCAAGTATTTTTTTTTACTTTTTCAATTTTTTATTAAATTTGTTGTTGCATGTTAAATATTTACTACAAATGTTAAATTTTAGAGAATATAATTATTTCTAAATAATTTTGATAAAAAATAGCAACTCACAAAATTATGTAACATGATACCTACATAAAAAAAAATGTTTCCGAACGTAACACTTATAACACTTAAGATAATCCTATTTCACAGATATCCATGAATGTATATAAGATGCATATACAATGGATATTAAACTACGGATGTACATCAATGGATATTATATGGATAAATATGTATATCCATTGCATCTCGCGTGCTGTGTGGGTATTTGGTGCGTATAACAAAAATTAACACATTAACATAAAAGCAAAACATGTAATTACTTTATAATTATTGAAATAATTATAATAATCCTCACAAAAGTTTCTAATTAATCAAAAGTTTTTCTATTTTATGGATTGGATCCTTCGAAGTGTTAAGGCGTTAACAATAGATAAAAGTTGTTTTTATTGTTGCCGTTCCTCCACTCCGAAGGATCCTATCCATAAAATAGGTAAACTTTTGACTTATTATGTATGTACCTTTTTGTGTAAAAACGAAAACCAGAACAACTAATAATCCAAGATTTTGAAACTTTGTGTACACATTTTAATGCTGTATCAATATCAGAAAAAATTGCGTACCAAGATTAATTGGTTATTGTACAGCTTCAAACATTTGGCCAACACCATATCAATTTGATAATGTTAAAACATCTCAAAGAATAAAAATTATGAAGTACATATAGAATGAAAGTTTTAGTATACCACTGCTATAACAAATAATCTTACACTTCAGCAAAACTTTTGCAACGAAAAACTTACCATTATAATAAATGCTGACATAATAAAACTATGATTATAAGCGATGACTTTCGGCTTAGTCGGTCTAAGTCGAAACCTAATGTTTATAATTAATATCAGCGGAGATTCGGAAAACAGTTCTATCAATTGGAGGCCAGTCTATAAAAGTAAGATTTCAAGGCGCAATCAATCAGGCTCTGAAAATGTCCACTGCGACGAAAACTCAGCTAGTGATTGTATTGCAATAACATTTAGTTTAGATAAGATTATTTTAAAAGTTAGCGCAAAATCCAAGTAATGCTGATGGAGGAAATACCTGTGCTTAAACATAGATATTTAGTATGCAACTAAACTACATCCATTTTACAGACTCCGAAAAAAACTTCAAAAGCCTCTTCCAAGACGAGATCGAAGTCGATGTATGAGTTAGGAAGACCGAGATGTGTAATTAATTTCCCCCTACCACAAAGAAATTTCTAAAAAACTTTATGTTAGAAAAAGAAAAAAGGTTCTGGTTGCAAAAAATAAATGTAAATCAATAATTTAAATAATCTTTTATTTAACATCACAAGAATTACCCCTTAAGAGTCTACATAAATATAAATTGAAGTGTTGATATGTATACGCAGCACTATTGCACTTAGTTATTTGTATTACAAAAAGTAATTTTAAAATGATCTCAACATTAATAACAATTTTTTATTTTGCCATACAACGATATCACATAATAACAAGCATAAACACTCAGTAGTTTCCCGCGCAAAAAAATGAAAGCGCATATGCTAAGAATATGGCGGTTGTTAAAATAGTTTCCTACAACTTAGGTTAGGTTACATTTGGAATTCTTTTGTACATCTTTTATTATAAATAAACATAAATGATTTACGAATGCAGTACTTAAATGCAATACAAACAATCGTGCTTATGATAAACAATTTCGTTTGTTTAATAAGATTCTAGTCAAAAAATAATGTCATTACTCAATTTATCTTTATGTTAATATTCGTACTGTTAGCGGCATGGTGTAATGACTTATTAAAAACAAAAATAATACAGACTAGACTAAATGACAAAGCATTCTTTTCCGATAAGAAAATTGTATAAAATTTATTGAATCGTCAGAATTTTTTTAATTGCATAATAAACGATAATTAACTTGATAAATAGATGACTAAATTACATTTAAGTAAGTTAAAATAATCGATTATTGATAAACGGGTAATTATTGTAATTACAGTTCTAATTCTAAATGTTTTACACAAAACTACACTTACTAAATGAAGCTATTAGAATTGCCAAACAAAGAAACGATAAATCTCAATTTCATCCGAAGCGTCCTTTTTACGGCCACGCCCTTTATGTTTTCATAAGGTTTAAACGTAAAAATAAACGGTTAATTATTGTAGTTACAGTTCTAGTTCTAAATGTTTTATACGAAACTACACATGCTAAATGAAGCTATTAAAATTGACAAACAAAGAAACGATAAATCGCAATTTCAGCCGAAACGTCCCTTTTAAAACAAAGAACAGTTAGTACACGCCCTCTTATATTTTCACAATGTTTAAACGTAAGCATAAATGGGTAATTATTGAGTTACAATTCTAATTCTAAATGTTTTATACAAAACTACACTTGCTAAATGAAGCTATTAAAATTGCCAAACAAAGAAACGATAAATCTCCATTTCATCCGAAGCGTCCCTTTTACGGCCACGCCCAAGCATTCTTATATTTAAATTTAGAAAACCAAAAAAAAAAAATTTAAACATTGCGATCGCATCGGGCATCTTTTACACTAGTTAACGCTATTTCATGTATTTACATACCTACAAGTACACAATCACCACAAAAAAAAATTTAAACAAAATTTTGAAAATCACTGATATCGATCTGACTTTCCCTTTCTTTTTAAATTGTACCCTCGAAATCTATCCGTGCTTTTGCGCAATTTCTACTTTTTCTTTCCACCAACAAGTGGGGATTTCGGTTTAACTTCCCTCGTCTTCAATGCTATTTAAATTTAAACGGGTTCATCTCAATATTATCCAACAATTACGATATATTAACATATATAAGTTTAACTTTATTCGTTGCCATTTGGCTTACAAATTTGATCGTGCTATACTACATATTTACATTTACATTCAATTTCCTTTTTTTTTTTTTTAAATACATTTTCTTATCCCTTCTCGCCCCTTAACTTTTTCCTCCTGCTCCATACTTCCTCCATCCATTCCGCTCCTTTTCCGTTTCCATCTAAGATTTCCTCTATTTTCATCACCTCTTCTCTTAGTTCCCTGCATTTCTCTCTCGTGGTTAAGGTCTTCCGTTTCTTCTCCACATCTTTTCTGGTTCTTCTTTCCAATATTTGTTCCCTAACTCCTCGTTGCCACATCTGAACCTTGCTACCATTTTTTTCTCTATCTCTCCTTATTATTTCTTCCCTTATCCCTACTCCCTCTTCTCTTAATCTCTCCACTTCTTCACTCGCGTACCCGTTTCTTTTGTAATACTCTTCTCTGCCCTCCTGCCCGTACTTCACTTTCCCTCCCTTTATCTCTTTCCAACATTCTTGCAGTATTTTGCAATCTGTTCTTTCCCTCATTTCTTCCTCGTATTTTATTGCTCTTTTTCCTGTCTCTACCCTAATTTTTTCTATCTGTACCTCCTCTCTCACAATATACCCCGGTGTATCCCTGTCCAATCCTAACACCCATCAGTATTTTTCCTGTAACCCCTCTACCTCCCTCCACTCCTTCCAGCCCCATATTTCCGCTCCATACATTACCACCCCCTTTATTAATTTTTCAAACAACAATTTTCTTTTTTTATATCCATCTTGAATACTCTTTCCCCACACCCCACGCTTGTCCTTTTAACCTGTTTCCTTTCTTCACCCTTTCCTTTATGTGTTCTCCCACTTTATTATCCTGTTTCATCGTGTAGCCCAGGTATGTAAATTCTTTCACTTGTTCCACTTTCTCATCACTCCATATCCACTCCTCTCTTTTTCTTTTCCCCCTCCTTTTCTAAATATCATTATCTTTGTTTTCTCCGTGTTTACTTCCATTTCTTTTTTTCATATATTTTCTAGCGTTTTCATCATCTCTTTCATTTCCTTTTCCTCCTTAGCCACCAGCACTATGTCATCCGCATACGCCAACGACCATACCTTAGCTTTCCCTACCACTATCCCTCCTGTCTGTTGTCCTCTCATTGTCTCTTCCAGATCCCCCGTATATACTGAGAACAGGCTTGGGCTCAGTGGACATCCCTGCCTCAACCCTCTCTTTGTGATGAATTTCTCCCTCTCTTCCCCATTCACTTTAACCCTGCTCCTGGTTTCTTCGTAGATTTCCTCTATTCTTTGTATTAATCTTTTATTGATTTTTTTTCTTTTCATATATTCCCACAGCTTTTCCCTATTCACATTGTCAAAAACAGCTTTTAGATCTACGAATAGTGTCACCATTTTCCCTCTTTTTTTTTCTAGTTCTTTATTTGCTAAGTGTTTCAGTATATATATGTTGTCTATCGCCCTTCTTCCTTTTCTGAATCCCACTTGTCCGTATGGTACCAAACTTCTTTCCTCTATTTCCTTCTGTAGTTTTCGTGCAGTATTGTCGCGTACAATTTGTATGCCGTGCTCAATAATGTTACCCTTCTATAATTCTTGACTTTATTTTTTTCGCCTTTTTTATGGATTGGGCATATTATTCCCTCTCTCCATCTCTCTGGAAATCCTTCCCCTTTCCATATTTTGTTTAGTATTTCCGTCATCCTTTTTGCTACACTTTCTCCCCCGTATATCCACTCTTCTCCTTGTATCCCATCTTCTCCTATCGCCTTTCCTTTTTTTATATTCTTTATCGCCTCTATTACTTTTTCTTCACTTATTCTATCCCTATCTCCTTCTTCCTGTCTTACTACCTCGTCTTTTCTTTTTTCTTTTTCCTGCTTTTGTTCTTCCCCTCCCAACAGGTTCCGGAAATATATCTCCCATTCTTTAATTTTTATTCCCTTTGTCGTCATGTTTTTTCCTCTGTTTCTTTAGGTACTTCCATACATCTTCTTCCGTTTTTATTCCTTTGATCTGCTCCTCTTGTTTCTTTTTGTTTTCTTCCTTCTTTCTGTCGCATGTTTTTTGTATATTTTTACTGCTTCTTTGTATTCTTCTTTTTCTTTCCTCCTTTTTTCCACTGTCTTAATGCTCTTCTTGCATTTTTCTTTGCTTCCTTGCATTCCTTATCCCACCATTTCTTCCATCCTGTTTTCTCCCCTTCGATTTTCTAAATCTGACTCTCTCTGTTGCTTTCTCCATCATCTCTCTCATTTCCTCTACACTTTCTTGTAATTCCTTCCCTATCCATACCGTTTTCCCTATTCTCTCTTTATATCTTTTTATACCCTCTTCTGTCCACTTTTTTTAGTTATGTACTTCTCCTCTTCCTCTCTCTCTTCTCTTTCCCTTCCTTCCATTGTCAATTCCAGTGGTTGATGGTCTGACTCTACCCTTTCTCCCACCTTAAATGTCTTTACCTTTTCTGCGGCCTCTTCATTTGTCATTACAAAATCTATTATTGATTCTCCCCTTCCTCCTATGTACGTAAATTCCCCCTTTCCATCTTCTTCTCTGTTCCCGTTCATTATTTCCCACCCTTTTTCGTTGCACAATTCCAGCAGTTCTTCTCCCTCTTTATTTATCACCTTGTTCTTTGTTTGTCTCTTTCCCGTCACTTTTCTCTCTTGTATTCCCCGCTCTTCCTCTATTCTTGCGTTGAAGTCCCCTCCTACTATTATCAATCCCTCTTCCCTCTCTTCTATGTTTTTCCTTGTCTCTTTCATTCTACTGCTATAAACCGTCACTACTTTTATTTTTGTTTTTCCCCACTGTATGTTCCTTTCTACAACTCCTCTTCTCTGTTGCACTTTCTCTTTTTTTCCTGGCTCAACCATTTTTTTCTTATTCTCGTTATTATACCCCCCTTTGCCCTCCCTTTTTTCTTTTCTCTTTCTGCATGTTGCACCACCCACTCAAATTCCTCCGGCAACTCTTTTTCCCACCACTCCCATTCTTTTTCTTCCATCCATGTTTCCTGTAATCCCACTACATCCTGTTCCTTGATGTACTTCCAGAAATCATGTTCCTTGTTTTTATTCCCACACGTTCCAAAACAATACTCTCAGCTCCTCCACCTCCCCTGTGCTTCTTCCTTACTTTCTTTTTTTCTTCATTCTTTTTCTTTTTCATTTCCATCTCTCATTATTCCTTTTCTTTGCCATTTCGTCAACTTTCTCTCCTTTACCACCCCCCTTTGCCCTTTAGTTTTTTGCCTTTTGGTTCCCCAATTTCTCTCCCCTTTCTCTGCTCAGTCCCCTATCCTTGTCGTTCCATATGTATCTGTCTCCGTCTATCTCCATTTTTCTGTACCCTACCCATACTCTTTTTCCTTCCGCTCTTTTTTCCACCGCTATGTTCATTATTTCTCTTTGCACTCTTCTTTCCTCCCATGTCAAATCGTGACTTATATATATTCTTGTATTCTTTAATTTCTTCTTCTCCGCCATTACCTTCTGTTTTTCCTCCCATCCTCCGATTTCCGCCACCACCATCTCATTTTCTTCTCTTTGTTTATTACTGTCACTTTTTTCACCTCTACTTTTACATTTAATTTTTCTTCCAGCATCACTGCTAAATCTTTTTGTGGTTTTTCACTTCTCCACCCCTTTATCACAATATTATTCCTTCTTTTCCATCTTTCTATTTTTTCTATTCTCTCCACCAGTTTCTCTTTTTCTTTCTCCCACTTCTTTTCTCTTTCTCCCATTTCTTTTTTCATTTCTTTGATTTCTTGTCTTATTCCTTGCATATTTTCTTCCATCTGTTTCATCATTTCTCTCATTAATTGTTTAACTCCTCCATTTCTTTCCTTCCTCCTTCTGTTCTTGAGGTTTTTCCTTCGCTCTCCTCCGATATCTTTTTAATGTCTGGTGATCTTATTGTTTTCTTTCCTCTTTCAAATATTTGTTGCCTTTCTTTTTCCTCTTCCTCTCTCTCTCTCTTTTATTCATCCCTTTCCCCCTTTTTTTTATTACTTATTTAGTTATTTATTTAATTTTTTGTTTAATTTTTTTTTATTAATTTTTTTTAATTTATTGTTATTTTTTTTTTCTTAATTCCTCCTTACCATCTTTTCTTATAATAATATAATATATAAATAAAAATATATACGTCACTGTTATCAAGTGCGCGCTTGACCTTTAAACTAGTCCACGATACCCGCTCGAATTTCCACACGTTATCTGAGCTCACCTTTATCTTCTTAACCGTAAATTTAATGTAATTATTCACTACTTACATTAAAACTGCACTTCTAATTACTTCCTTAACTGAATCTACTTCACAATTCTCAACACGCCTACGTTTATTCACCAGTTTAATGTTTACAGCATAATCATTTTAATGTATCCAAAACTCCGCAATAATATTAACCAAAACACGTTCTCACTCAACCACCTTCAAAACACGATTCTCGAGTATATTAACATAATTATTGGTCAACTACTGTGCTTATGAAGACGCGCTTTTAAATGTGGCAATAGACTACCGAAGTAATAATTAGTTATTCGCCAGTGTGCTGATGCGTATGCTTTTTTAATTCCCACTTGGTGGTACAGCAGTAATCACATATATTGCATTTCAATGGTTTTTTATCAGTGTGCTTATACATATGAGTTTTTAAATTTGACATAGTACTACTGCAGTAATCACATTCATTGCATTTAAATGGTTTTTCACCAGTGTGCTTACGTATATGCACTTTTAATTCACACTTGGTGGTACAAAAGTAATCACATATATTGCATTTAAATGGTTTTTCACCGGTGTGCTTATACATATGCGCTTTTAGATTTGACATAGTGCTACTGCAGTAATCACATTTATTGCATTTAAATGGTTTTTCTCCAGTGTGCTTACGTATATGCACTTTTAATTCCCACTTAGTGGTACAGTAGTACTCACATATATTGCATTTAAATGGTTTTTTAGCAGCGTGCTTATACATATGCGTTTTTAAATTTGACATAGTACTACTGCAGTAATTACATATATTGCATTTAAATGGTTTTTCACCAGTGTGCTTACGTATATGCACTTTTAATTCCGATTTGTTGGTACTGCAGTAATCACATACATTGCATTTAAATGATTTCTCAGAAGTGTGCTTGCACATATGCCTTTTTAATTCCCTCTTGGTGGTAGAGCAGTAATTACATATATTGCATTTAAATGGTTTTTCCGCAGTGTGTTTATACATATGCGTTTTTAAATGTCTCAATTGACTGCTACAGTAATTACATATATTGCATTTAAACGGTTTTTCACCAGTGTGCTTACGCAAATGCATTTTTAAATACGACTTGCTGGAACTGCAGTAATCACATATATTGCATTTAAATGGTTTTTCACCAGTGTGTTTATACATATGCATTTTTAAACGTCCCAATCGACTGCTACAGTGATCACATATATTGCATTTAAATTGTTTTTCACCAGTGTGCTTATGCATGTGCCTTTTTAAATCTGACTTGGTGGTACAGCAATAATCACATATATTGCATTTAAATGGTTTTTCACCAGTGTGTTTACGCATATGCATTTTTAAACCCCACTTGGTAGTACAGCAGTAATCACATATATTACATTTAAATGGTTTCTCACCAGTGTGGGTACGCATATGCATTTTTAAATTAGACTTCATCTTACTGCAGTAAACACATATATTGCCTTTAATTTGCTTTTCACCAGTGTGTTGGACTTTTACATTTTTATGAACCAGTAGATGTTGAATCAAAATAGTCTTTTTGTTAGTATTAAAGTTACAGTTGTAGCAATAGTATAGTTTTGCTTTTGAATGTTCCTCAATGCAAACAGGCACATCTTTATTGATTTCTACAGAGTTATCGCTGATGATTTGCAAGTTTGGAAGTTCGACTTTAATGTTATCGACACGCAACTCTTCTTTTGCACCTTGTTGTAGGTTTCTTATGGTCATTTCAGTTTGTATACACAGCTGCTTAAATGCATATATTTCTTCAATTGCAATCATACATCTGTTACAAACAATTGGGTTTGGTATGATGTTTAGATTCTGTAAGAAAGTTTATGTTAGCCAATAGAATATAACCAGTTGTACTTACAATTTTTGGTAGAAAGTTCAACAATTTGAATTGTAGCATTAACTTACTGTCGTTATTCAGAAAATAATACTGCTTGGTTTCTAAAATAATTAATAAACAAATTCGACAAGTTTTTGTTGCTTCTTCCACATTTTCGTACATTTTGCTAGTCGGAACAACGTTGTCGCTTTTACATAATTTGACGTATCGACTTATCAGTGTTGCCAGGTCCTGAAAAATGAATTGATAGATTTTAAAAATGTGACAAATACTTTTTTTAAATATTTAAATACAGATACAAATATTTGTTCAATAATGTATATAAATGTATCGCCCGTCTTTGTTGTTGATCATACTGTTCTTATAACGCATTTAATATGTACTATTCTAGTAAGCGTATCTTTTAAAAAACTACGTTGTTTTTATGATTTCTTAAAATTTCATATAATTATAAATAAAAAACTTTACACAATTTTACAATTTTCGTCAATATTATATAACAGTACATCAGGAAGCTAGATGTAGTGGGATTACAGGAGACATGGATAGAACAAAATGAACGGGAGTGGTGGGAAAACGAGTTACCGGAGAAGTTTGAGTGGGTGGTGCAACATGCAGAAAGAGAGAAGAGTAAATAGAGAGCAAAAGAGGGTATAATACCAAGAACAAAAAGAAAATAGTTGAGTCGGGAAGAGAAAGTGCGACAGAAAAGAGGAATTTTAGAAAAGAACATACAGTGGGAAAAAACAAAAATAAAAATAGTGACGGTGTATAGCAGTAGAATGAAAGAGACAAGGAAGAACATAGAAGACATGATAGAAAAGAGAAAGGAGGGATTAATAATAGTAGTAGGGAACTTTAAAGCGAAAACAAAATCAAAACGGAGAAGAAAAACAGAAAAGAAGTAGTAGTAAACACTGGGAGAAGGAGATAGAGTAAATGAAGACGAAGTAATAGAGGCAATAAAGAAGGCAAAAAAAGAGAACGCGACAGAGGAGAAGATGGGATACAATCAGGCGAAGAGTGGGCATACGGGGAAGAAAATGTAGCAAAAAGGATGACGGAAATAGTAAACAAAATATGGAAAAAGGAAAGATTCCCAGAGAGATGGAATAATATGCCCGTACACAAAAAAAGAGACAGAAATGAAGTGAAGAATTACAGAGGGGTGACATTATTAAGCACGGCATACAAATTATATACGACAGTGCTACAAAGAAGACTACAGAAGAAAATAGAGAAAATGAGTTTGATACCAGACGGACAAACAGGATTCAGAAAGTGAAAAAGAGTGATAGACAACATATATATATTGAAACACTTGGCGAATAAAGAAATAAAGAGGGAAATGGTAGAACTGTTCGTAGATCTAAAAGCAGCTTTCGACAGAGTGAACAGAGAAAAACTGTGAAAATACATAAGAAAGAAATAAATAAAAGATTAATAGAAATAATGAAGGAAATTTACGAAGAAACGAGGAGCAGGGTAAAGTTGAATGGAGAGAGCGAGAAATTCGTTGCAAAGAAAAGGGTGCCCACAAAGCCCAAGCCTGTTTGCAGTATATACTGGGGATTTTGAGAAAACAGTGCGAGGACAACAGGTAGGAGAAATAGTAGCAGGGAAAATAAAGGTGTGGTCGTTGGCGTATGCGGATGACATAGTGTTGGTGGTTAAGTAGGAAAAGGAAATGATGAAAACGTTGGAAAATACATTAAAAAAAAGAAATGTAAGTAGATACGGAGAAAACAAATATAATGGTATTTAGAAAAGGTGGAAAAAAACGAAGAGGGGTGGAAACAGAGGGAGGAAGAACAGCAAGTGAAGGAATTCACATACCTGGTTTACACGATGAAGCAGAATAATAAGAAGGGGAAATAAAGAATAGAGTGAGAAAAGGAAACAGATTAATAGGACAAGTGTGGAGGAAAAGTGGCAATATGGTGGTGGAAGGAGTATAAAGAGGTAGAAGAGGGATACAAGAAAAATACTGGAAATGGGTATTAGAGCTAGACAAGGAAACACCAGGGTATATTATAAGAAAGAATTAAAATATAAATGTAAAAAGAATGTAATGTAATCATAATTAATTTGTAACTTAGGTAAACAAATAAAGTTAAACGTATATACACAAATACATACTCAATAGATCTAGATACTTTATACAATTTAAGGTAAATTTTTACATTAAATTCAAATAATCTTTATTTTTTAAAGAATTAAATGCATTTCAAAAACTGTTAACAATAATCCACCAGTACTAAATAATCGCTCTACAGGCTCAGAGAATGGAATTAAAGTATTATATTTTATAAATATATTTAAAATTCTTTTATATTAAAAAAGACATTTTAGGTCCTTCGATTTATCCTGCGAATACTGTAAAAGTTCTGATTCCTAGGATAAGGATTTTTGCTTAATACTGTTAGTTTTAGATTTATCTTGGAAGATATTAAAAAAATCATCTACTGAATTAGAATGATTGTTCACTTTTTCAAACATTTCACTATTACTGCAATAATTTAAATTTAATGCAAAACAATGGAAACTATAAATGGTTTCGATGTACTTTCGTTAAAATTAAGAATGTAACAGAATCTCTGGTCAATACCATCCAAAATTGGCTTTCTTAGTGGTTCACAATATTTTAAATGTGACAGTTTTTGTATATGTTTTCTTGTTTGTGTCGCAAAGACATCCTAAGTAAAATTTGGATACGAATAAAACTTTTCATTAGTCTAATTAAATATTTTATTCATATCTAAATTTTTTCTATTGACTCGGTGGAGCGAGCCTGATGAAGTAGTGTTCATCTAGAACACGAAACGTAAAATTATGCAAAAAAAATTTGCTATCGCTATACTTTTCTTATAGGAAAGTAAAAATAGTCATTACTAAATTTATATTCCTATTGTTAGCGGCATAGTGTAATGACTTAATAACAAAAATTATACAGACTAGGCTAATTAAAAAAAACAATAATTAACTTGGATACACTTATTTGAATTACTTAAAAAATGTACTCAGTTTAAAAGGGTAACTAAAATACATTTCAATTATATTTAAATAACAGTCAAAACAATCAATTTGTTGTCTAAAAAAAATTAAATTTGGCGCTACAACACTATTTTCAAAATTTATGGATTTCGCTCATTTTCCGGACTAGAATATCAAAGGCGCCGACAGTAAGTGTCCCTTATGATTATTACGATATATTAACATAATTATTGGCCAACTACTGTGCTTATGAAGATGCGCTTTTAAATGTGGCAATAGACTACCGAAGTAATAGTTAGTTATTCGCCAGTGTGCTGATGCGTATGCTTTTTTAATTCCCACTTGGTGGTACAGCGGTAATCACATATATTGCATTTAAATGGTTTTTTTATCAGTGTGCTTATACATATGAGTTTTTAAACTTGACATAGTACTACTGCAGTAATCACATTCATTGCATTTAAATGGTTTTTCACCAGTGTGCTTACGTATATGCACTTTTAATTGACACTTGCTGCTACAGTCGTAATTACATATATTGCATTTAAATGGTCTTTCACCGGTGTGCTTATACATATGCACTTTTAGATTTGACATAGTCCTACTGCAGTAATCACATTTATTGCATTTAAATGGTTTTTCCCCAGTGTGCTTACGTATATGCACTTTTAATTCCCACTTAGCGGTACAGTAGTACTCACATATATTGCATTTAAATGGTTTTTTAGCAGCGTGCTTATACATATGCGTTTTTAAATTTGCCATAATACTACTGCAGTAATTACATATATTGCATTTAAATGGTTTTTCACCAGTGTGTTTACGCATATGCATTTCTAAACTCCACTTGGTAGTACAGCAGTAATCACATATATTACATTTAAATGGTTTCTCACCAGTGTGCGTTCGCATATGCGTTTTTAAATTAGATTTCATCTTATTGCAGTAAACACATATATTGCCTTTAATTTGCTCTTCACCAGTGTGTTGCACTTTTACATTTTTATGAACCAGTAGGTGTCGAATCAAAATATTCTTTTTGTTAGTATTGAAGTTACAGTTGTAGCAATAATACAGTTTTGCTTTTGAAGGTTCCTCAATACAAACAGGCATATCCTTATTGACTTCTACATAATTATCGCTGATGATTTGCAAGTTTGAAAGTTCGACTTTAATGTTATCACCTGGCAACTCTTCTTTTGCACCTTGTAAGTTTCTTATGGTCATTTGAGTTTGTATACACAGCTGCTTAAATTCATATATTTCTTCAATTGCAATCATACATCTGTTACAAACAATTGGGTTCGGTATGATGTTTAGATCCTGTAAGAAAGTTTATGTTAGCCAATAGAATATAATCAGTTGTACTTACAATTTTTGGTAGAAAGTTCAACAATTTGAATTGTAGCATTAACTTATTGTCGTTATTCAGAAAATAATACTGCTTGGTATTTACAATAATTAGTAAACAAATTCGACAAGTTTTTGTTGATTTTTCTTCCATCTTGCTCGCCGCAACAACGTTGCCACTTTTACTAGCTTTTACATTATTTAACGTATCGACTTATCAGTGTTGCCCATGTCCCGAAAAAAGATTTGACAAAATGCGAGATTCAAAAAAAGATAAGAAATATAACCTGACAATTAATATGTTATAAAAAATATTTATTTTAAAATCAAAATATACAAAATAAGAATATAAAACATTAAAGTTAGGCAATTTTTAGTCTGAATCTGACCAGATTTCTGTTTTTTGGTCCACTCCAGTTTAATCAGATGCTAAAATATGTTTAATCAATTATCAATATACGTGTACACAGTTTGATAATACTTTATGAACAAATATGTCTTCTTTATAATATACTATGTGACATTTTACATTTAAATTACAACAGTAAGAAAGGGTGGGAATTTGATGTCCAAAGTTAGTTGAAAGGTTTAGGTACTCAGACTCAAAGGTAGTAAATTTTATTCAAATGGTAATGGCGTATCTGACTTCTTTTGTTTCTACAAATTCATTCCGTGCTTGTCTTGAATAATTTTAATACTGTTTTCTCTTGTGATTTTTCTGTTTAACGCGTATTGAGAGTGATTACTTATGTGTAAAAATTACCGCCAATTAAGCAAATTCGACAGAGGAGCGGAATTAATGGCTTACGTATAAAGGAAAACTACAAATCGTCTTAACCAGAACCAATCCACTATCATGTGTCGTTATCAAGCATTAACTAGGAAAGGTCAGAGTTGTAGACAAAGAACTGGCAGACGGAAGCAAACAAATAAGACGATTAGGTGCAGGACCGCCATCTTTGACTTACGGCAATAAGAGACCGATTTTTCTTTCTTTCTCTACCAACCTTTTGCTTATTGAACACGTGAGACATTATGAGTAAAAGACTGCAGAAATTAACGCATCTTCGACAGACACGAGAAACTCTCCGGCATGAATTGCAAGTTTGTTGGAATACAATAACTCACGAGGAAATCAACCACCTGCTGGAATCGATGACACGAGGGAGTGTAAAACCAATAGAAGGGATCAACACATTATTAAATAAAAATTGTGTTAATCTTTGTCCCTATTTTTAAATTTTAATCATTTACTAACTCTGAGTAGCTGAACCTTTCTACCAAGTTTGGTCACAAAATAACCATCCCTTCTTGGTGTTGCAATTTCCATGTCAATAAAAATCGCAAAAAAAGTGTATTATTTTTCTCCATTACAATTAACAATAAAGTACATTTCTAAATTTTCTTCTGTAAAATTGTATCTACCTGAGTCAAAAATTTGTTTATACAAGAACGATCGTACTACAGATACGCTCCTCTAACAAGTTCACATCTAAAGGTAGGATCTCCAGCACGAATTCTTGAATACCGCTGAATGACATCGTACCCAACATACATTTCTAAAATATATGTAACAATTTCACCCTAAGCTTATCCCCTTTGTCGCCTGGAAGTAGACTGATTTTGTACATCTTTACAATTGGTATACTTTTATTTAAGCATACTCCCTGTTCTTCTAAAGAAGTGTTTCGGGAAGAAAGTATAAATTTGCTTTAATAAGAACCAAGTCAGTTTTAATGTTGTTGTAATTTAGGAAATGCTTGAATTATAATAATAATAATCCTGGCTTAACATTCCTTCAAGGAATTTAGCCGCCCCTTCGGGCTTCCTATATCCGTTTTTCGGGAAGGATTAGCCCCCTAGTTGTTTATTACACTTATACTTATACCACTAAAACAATTAAAAACCGTCACTGTTTCTTGCTTTCACCTTCCAGTTTGTGATTCTTATTGTTTTTAAGTCTTTTTTAACCTGATCCATCCATCTCAATCTTGGTCTTCCCCTTGTTTTATATTCCATTGGTTTCTATTCCAGTAATTTCTTTCGTGTGTCGTCTTCTTCTATTCTTCTAGACTTCATAAACTTTATTATGTCTTCGCCCTTCAGTTCGGCAACTATTTCATAAATCATTTTTTGTGTACTTTCGTTTTATCGTCTTATCAGTGTCTTATATATTCACATTTTAGTGCTTTTGCTTATTTTGTTGCTTTTGAGATATATGTTTTGTTTGTGTTTTCTTTAATTGTTGCTTCTAAATATTTAAATTTATTCACTCGTTCCAGAGCGTATTCGTTAATTTTTAAAAATCCCTTTGTTCTTGTATCACTTCTACTATATTTGAAATATTTTGATTTATTCTCATTTACTGTCAGCCCTATTTGCCTTGTTTTTTTCGTCTAGGTTTGTGAATATCTCTTTTAGTTTCGTTTCCGTCGTGCTTATTATTACCACGTAATCTGCTTATGCTATTATTTGTCCTTCTCTATTGATTATTATTCCTTCGCAGTTTAGTCTTCTTATCACGCTTTCTAGCGCTACGTTAAACAGAGTTTTAAGTTTCACTGTAAATACAAGTTTTTGATAAATACGACAGTACGATTCTGATAAGCTTCTGCCTCTTTCTCCTGCTGAACTACAAAAGGCGTATCACTCAAGCCGCTTATTATATAGGGAAGAGATTGCGCTGCTTCGGCAAGCTAAACGCCTCCCTTCCTCTTTAGTACAGATGTCTCCGTTTATGGATGAGGAGGGTCTGCTTAGGATGGGCGGAAGGCAGAGCCACTCCGCTTTGCCGTCTTCTTCTCGTCATCCGCTGCTATTACCTCAGCAAGCTCATCTCTCCGCTCTTTTGTGTTCATACTATCATGTCGTCTCTCTTCATTCTGGTCCTCAGACCGTTCAAGCTTTATTACAAACTAAATTCTAGATCATTTCGTTGCGTAGTCTTCTAAGAAAGCGCATCCGTCAATGCATGACGTGTCACCGCTTTAGAGCTAACACGTTTATGCCAACGATGGCGCCTTTGCCCGCGGATCGCGTTAACCCGCAAAGACCTTTTACTGTTAAGGTTAACACTCTTCGTTCGTCTCGTACTACAAAAGGCTATCTATGTTTGTTTGTCTGCACCGCAACCAAAGCTGTACATCTAGAGTTTGCTTCATCTTTATCTACAGAAGCTTTCTTTGCTTGTTTAGACAGGTTCATCGCGCGTCGGGGAATACCATCTCGCATCAGATCGGACTGTGACCGCAATTTTGTTGGCGCTGCTAGACAGCTTGCTGAGCTGTATAATTTTTTGCGTAAAAACAATCATTCGTTGTGGAGCGTCTCTCACTTCGTAGTATTCAATGGGTGTTTTATCATCCATATGCTCCTCATTTTGAAGGACTTTGGGAAGCCGCTATTAGGTCTGCTAAGCGTCTTTTATATCGCAAAATTGGTAACACGGCCTTTACATTTGAAGAGTTTTGTACCATATTTTCTCAAATCGAAGCGGTATTAAATAGCCGTCCGTTGTGCGCCCTTTCATCTGATCCCGCCGAAGCTGCAAACTATTTGAGTCCGGGCCATTTCCTTATTGGTGAGCCTTTGCTATCTTCTCCTTCCTTTCTAGATACTAATCACTTTACTTTCAAACAACGCTGGCGTCATCAAAACAGCATAATACAGTACTTTTGGCGTCGCTGGTCTGCTGAATATTTGCATACCTTAATTCAACGAACAAAATGGTTTCAACATAACCCCGGTCCTCAAGTGGGTGATGGATTCCAACCGACCGCTAATGTCATGGTTGTTTGTTCGAGTGACTGCGTTACACCCAGGACCTGATGGTCTCTCTCGAATAGCCACCGTTAAAACTGCCGGTGGTCATCTCACTCGCTCGCTTTCGCGATTAGCTCCGCTTTCAGGACCCGTTTAAATTTCTTTCTTTCTTATTTTTTTTCTATGTTATTCCTTTTTTTATACTCTTTAATTTTCTTTAAAATAGAGCATCGCTTAAATTAGGTGCGCGGTATGTTAGCGCGAGCGTTTTCTTTTTAAGTCGTTATCCTCGCGTTGCATTTTCGGTTTTGTGACTTGCTGTCCCCTCTTTTAAGTTTCACTGTAAATACAAGTTTTTGATAAATACGACAGTACGTTACTTAGTTTTGAACCGATTATTACGTCTCCTTTCTTGAATTCTATTACATTAATTTTTCTTAAATGTTAATTGTGATTAGTGAGTAAACCGTGCGCCCTTTTGTGCGTGCTAAAGACTTAACTCCACCAACCAGGGAAAAGAAAGATCAGGGTAAGTCGAACAATCGCTCATTTCTGAGTGAATCGAGGCCTTGATTTATTACGGGTTTGGGTGGTTGAGCGCTCCCGATTTCCAGAAGACACATGAATATAACGTAAGTAATTGTCGTTTACTAATAATTCGGTGGGTTGCTACCGGAAGTCCTCTCCTTTCTAATACATTAAATACAGTCCGCTGTTAGACTTCCGTGTGGCCGAAACATAAACAAAAAAAGTACAGATTTAAATATGAAAACATATAAACACGTGAAC
Source organism: Aquatica leii (assembly GCA_035610365.1). Lineage (NCBI taxonomy): Eukaryota > Metazoa > Arthropoda > Insecta > Coleoptera > Lampyridae > Aquatica > Aquatica leii. The sequence continues at coordinate 18,328,553 of CM069438.1, forward strand.
AAACATTATCAATTTAAACTGAAGAAGTGTTGTATAACCGGCGCCCGGCCAGTGTGTACTTGTGTGTGTGTGTGTAAATTTTTATAATCACCAAACTTAAGTATAAAATTGTTAATTATTACAGTTCAATTTCTGATCCTTAATGTTATGATCAAAATCCCACATAAATGAAGTTACGATAGAAAGAAAATACGACAAAGCTAAATTTCATCTTAAGCGTTCTTTTAACACAAAGAAACAGCTGGTACACACCCCTAGTATTTTTATAACGCTGGCTTAAAATTTACAGTTACTCATATCCCCCCTTACGTCACTTAACTCGATTTAATTTACTTACATTTACACAAAGAAAAGGACTAACTACACGAATCTATTATCATCCCTGCCGTGATTCAGAACAATCTCCCCTTACTTGTTATGCATATGATAATTGATCACTTTCTGCGTTTAGCAAAATTTTCCTATTTTATGTATATATACAGTTTGTTTACAGCAAAATTGATCCATTTGTGCAATAATCACAATTTCATAATGTAACTATTGTATCATCTATTGAGAACCGGTGACTCTTATGTACCTAAAAAACTATTGTTCTATTATTTTCAAATTTCCATGTTTGTTTTGAGCAACTTTCGCCTGTATGGAACTGGTTCTTACTTTCAGAAGCATATCCAATACAACTGTGGTTGCGTTATAAATGACATTTGGTTTAAGATTTAATCATGTTATGTTACATTGCTAAGCGTATAGACTACATTTTTTCCCAAAGTTCCTTAGAAGTTCTTAAATCTTTGATGTGTTGATTCTGCAAGACTGGTAGATAATGTCATATCTGTACGTGTACCATTTTCTAAACTCGACTGCGTCAGCATCGGTTTCACATAATCCCCATCTACACACCCCTAGCCATCATTTTTGACATGGATTGCTTCCGTTTGCAACTTACAGGTGTCATAATTTTCGTTCGCCAATTTATTTGAGAGTAAAAACTGGTCATATTAGTAACAATTTTTGAGCAGTGGAACCGTGTTGGGCTCATAACCTGTTACAATATTAAACTACTGTCGTTACACATATATTTTATTTTAGAACAGATTTCAAATATAAACTACACCCGCATGTCAACTATAATACAAATCACAATACTGACAACATAAGCACATAGAAAATAAAACAATAATCAACTATAATCTGTGACTGAAATTGTAACACCAAGAAGTGGGAATTGTGTGACCAAACTTGACTGGAAGGTTTGGCTATTCATGTAGTAAATGATTAAAATTTCACTCTGCCTTCGGGCACACAGGCGTTATAAAGTGAATAAAGCGATTTCTAAGGCTTTATTTAAAAGACACACTGTCTGTGTGCCACGGGTATCACCTCCACCTAGGTCGAAGACGGAAACGAAGGAAAGGTCACGGCCCTTCGGGGCCGCAATAAAAATCATCTCCACGGCGAAGCATACCCGCAACGGAGAACAATAGACAAAGTGATAGTGTGAGTGACGTGCTCACAGTTACTAGACTTTTAGTGATAGAGACATGTCACAACAGGTCCGAAGTCCGAAGCTACAAAAACAAATACTACAAAAAGGTAAACTTTACTTAGACTTGTACCTAAATGCTTGAAATGCCAAGATTTCGGACATGTCATTGCACAAATGAAAAAGAAAGCTGTAGACATTGTGCACAGGAAACAGAAACAGATGCGGGACATAAAAAAGCAACGTGCCCACAAAAAGAAACACCACAAAAATGAGTGCCATGCACGGCCAGAAGAAAAACATGCACAGGAGAAAAAACCTGCTCAACACACAAATTAATGCTGAAAAGAATAAGTAAAATAAATTATGGAGAATAACAGATCGGTAGAAATACAAGAAGAGGATAAAAGCACATCAAAGGAAGCAGACATAGTAAATAAGGGCAATAAAGAAATAATAAAAGTCAACACATCAACCAAAAAAGGCAAAAAACCGCTATCACAAATCAAAAGAGACAAAGAGTCCAAAACTATAAGACTCGAACTGTAGAAAACAAAAAAAAACAACTTGTGATGCACAGTCTCAGACAACAGAAAACAAAGAAAAAGAGAAGGAAAATAAGTCATTATGGTCGAAAGTCCGTAAAGAAAACAACTAAAAATACAAAAACATTAAATAATCCACAAACAGAATGTGAGACAGCTAATAATGTACCGTCGACCGAATCGAAAGAAAGAAAAACAGAAGAAAAGATATAAAGTGCAATGACGAGTAACGAATTATACATCAGAATAGAGAACAGTGTGATGGCAACACTAGAGAAAACATCAAACCCACCGAATATAAGCCTACTTACGGCTATGGAATGAGTGCACGTGCACTAGTTTGATTGTGTTGCCACAAATTATGTATAAAATGTTTAGTTTTTGTAACTCAATAACTTAAAATCAACCAATATAGGTTGGACATTTTGTAATATTGCCTTATATGGGCAATAGAACGCGCGTGAAATTACAATTTTCATGCGAACGGAACGACACCAGCCAGGAAATGTAACTTGTAAGAGGGCAGATTGAAATGATATTTTGTGATGGCAACATGATAAGTTAAAATACGGATCGTTTGTTCCAAAATTCGGTCATTTGCGCTTATAAATTAAATTTAAGAATTAGTTAAATCAGTTTTGTTTATTTGTTTTATTAAGTAGCGACTATTGACGTGTAATAGTAGCCTTTTCAATTAATTGTAAATAAATTGTATAAACGTTCAGTGTCGTGCGTTATTTATTTTTAATAAAAATGTCGATGCAGTCTAACCTAGCACAAGCGCCCAGTGAAGTCCCCTTTATATTCGATAAGTCGACGGTTAACACACTGAATCTAGCGTACACTAGAAGGGAAAAAGAGCTAGACTTGGAAAAACTGTACGAGCAATTCGTAATGACACACGGAAGGATTACTTTTGATTATTCAAAACCATTAAAAGAAGGTGCAAAACAGACAAAAAATCTATATCTCTGACAAGAATATAAAAATAGTGCAAATCAACATGATGAATAATAAAACGGTAATCAACGAAATAAGAAAAGTAGCAGAAGAAAAAAAGATTAAAATATTACTGACCCAAGAACCATACGCAAAAAAGGAAATATGATTGGGATACCAATAAATGCCAGAAAAATTCCTCTTACAGATAAACCAGGTGCGAGCATAGTTATATTCGACAAAAGAATAACGGCAACAGTTATAGACAAACATAGTGACAACAACACCATTATGTGTTCATGTACAATCGAACCAAATTGGAGAATAGATAATAGTGTCATCGTACTTTCAATTCTCGGAAAGCATAAAGCCATATATCAATAAATGGGACAAAATAATAACAGAGTACGCCAATTTGCTAATACTAGTCGCAGCGGATGCCAACGCCAAATCTAGCTTATGGCACAGCAATACAACCATCGAGGAGAATTAGTCGAAGAACTAATAGAAGAACATCAGCTGGAAATACAGAATAAACCTAATACCCCCCCCCCCCCCAACATTTCAAGAGAGAAACGGGATAGATACGAACATAGAGATCACTATGAGCAACGCTAAAGCATGGAATAGAATAGTAAAGTGGAAAGTACTAGAAGGTGCTACGGACTTGGACCACAACTTAATATGTTACGAGGTAACAAACGAAAAAGAAATAGTCCAAAGCTCAGAAGATACAAATACGAGATACAACCTTAAAAAAGCAAAATGGGCTGAAATATCCAATACATACAATCCTCCAGCAATAATTAAACCAGGAGAGGACATAGACAATTATGTTAAAAATGTAACAAGAGGAATACAAAAATGCATGAAAGAAAATATACCAAAACAAACTAACAAAAAATAACCTCAAGCATTCGTATGAACAGACGAACTAAAAAAAATATAAAACAGCAACAAGAAAGTTAAGGAAAACGTACCAAAAAGCGGTATCAGAAGAGGATAAACAATTTCACTTGGAAAAATATAGACAAGTAAGAACAAAATACAAGGAGAAAATTAATGACATAAGAACGGAAACTTGGAAAAACTGTGTAAGGCAGAACCTGCAACTCGATGCATGGGGAATGTCATACAAAATAGTAAGAGGCAAAATAAGACATCCTCAAATGATGCACACTGTGAGAACAGAACAAGGGGAAACAACAAAATGGCAAGACAACTGAAAACATTTTACAAACCCTACTACCAGATGATAATAGAGAAGGAGAAACAGATCTACAAAAACAAAAGAGGCAAAAAATGATCAAAAAGATAACGAGTAAACAAGTACAAGCGTTTTCGGAAGAAATTGCAGAGGCAATTAGGAAAGGGAATAAGCGCCAGAACCGGATGGCATTCATTTTGAAATCATTCAAACAATAGTAAATACGATAAAAATGCAGCTCACAGCACTATATAACGAGTTTCTGAGACAAGGAAAAATCCCAAAATGATGGAAACAAGCAGAAGTAATAATAATACAAAAAGGGAAAGATAAAAATCTGACAGATCCAGATTCATACAGGCCGATATGCCTTTTAAAAAATCTAGGAAAAATTCAAGAAAAACTTCTATGCAAAAAATTAAAAGAACACAGAATGAAAGTAAGAATGAATGAGAACCAATTCGGATTTAGACAAGGGAAATCGGCAGAAGATGCAATAAACATAAACAAAATTACGGCTAAGTATTGCGTTGCAGTGTTTATTGACATCAAAAGAGCGTACAACAACTTGTGGTGACCAGCCTTGTTCGAAAAGCTAGATAATATAAAATGCCCAACAGAACTATACAAATTATTTAGAAATTACTTTCAAGACAGATATGTAGCCATAACTATCGGGCCGAAGAAAGTTGAGAAAAAACTAACAAAAGGATGCCCACAAGGATCGGTATGTGGTCCGACACTGTAGGACATCCTAGCAGAAAAACTGCTGGCAATTCTGGAACAGAACGAAAGAGTAAAAACAGTAACAGCTTATGCAGATGATTTTCTGGTATTGATCGCAGCAGATTCCACAAGAAAGTTACAAAGCAATGCATCGAAACCGTTAACAAGATTAGAAAAGTGGTGCCACAAAAATGAATTACAAATCTTGGAAAAAAAGACCACATTCACCTTGGTGAAAAGAAAATTAAAAGGAAGAATTTCAATTAAAATGAGAAACAAAGTTATACCAGTTATACAAAAAAGAACAAAAAACCAAGTAACTAATAATCATCATAGACGAAAAACTAAATTTTCTAGAGCACATAGAGAAAGCAAAAACAACTCAGCGCAGTATTGCTAGTTTGGCTCAAAAAAACTACCGAATAAATATAACACATAAACATATGTATATGTATCTACCAGCAATACTAACACGCAGCAAGTGCATGGGCACACAGACTCAATATAATCAAGAACACCGAAAAAATTAATAGAGTGCAAAGAAACGTACTAATAAAGATGTCAAAGGCTTATAAAACGACAGTTTTGGATGCTCTAGAAGTAATTTTAGGAATAACACGACTGGACTCAAAAATACAATCAAGATCAGCAATGTACTGGCTAAAATAGATAACATCGAAAAAATAATAGAAGCCAGAGCAACAAACAAAACGGAAATAAGACAAAAAATAGTAGAAAGTTAGCAAAACAGATGGGAAAACTCGAGTATAGGAAGAAGAGTATACGAAGTATTTCCAAACATTAAAGAACGTTTGCAAATAAAACATTTTGAGCCAACTAACGGCACATGGTCCATACCCCAGCTAGACATAGAATGAAACAAAGTGAGACACCTGAATGTATCTGCGGAGAAATAGAAACTCCAGAACATATGTTTGAATGCGAGGAGATAATCCAAAAGGGGAAAGAACACCGAAGTAAACTAACAGGGACGAGAATTCATGCAAGGAACTGTATAGCTTCACTCAACTAATCTCTAATATAGCGCGCAAAAACTTTATAGAGAACTAAAAGAAAAGGTAACATCGAAAAAGCAGACCAATGAATACGACGGAGTAAACGAAGAAGAGAGGTCTGACAAGACTACCTTGAAGCCAAGAAGAGACAAACAACCAAATAGGAAGAATAACAAATATTTTTGTATGTAAATAATATATGTATTAAAGATTTTTTTAGGGTAAATGGTGCATTTATTTAATACAATTTTAATGCAAGCTTTCGAACTTCAGCAAAGTTCTTCGTCAGGCAGCATAAATTAAATTTTATGCTTGGATGTTGATTGTTAAGGTATTGAAGAAAAATGTTTAATTCATCTTCACCATGAAATCAAATCGCAAAAATTTCATCTACATAAATTTGGTTTTTTAGATACGGATTTTAAGGCTTCTTCAAAACGTTCCATACAATAATTAGCAATAAACAACAAATTTAGTATTGAAAAAGAAATTAATGGTACCTTAACGTTTCTTGATGTAGAAATAGAAAGAAAACCAGATGGTACTTTAATACATTCAGTTTATCGAAAACAAACACATACAGATCAATACATAAACGCAAATCCTCGCCATCACCCAGCTCAGAAACTTGGGACGATTCGCACATTATATAATCGTGCAACAATAATTTGTCACAAAGATAAATTACAAGAAGAGTTAGAACACCTTAAGAAAGTTTTTATAAGAAATGGTTTTAATGAAGAACAAATTAAAAAGTTTCTTCGACCAAAAACAAGACCTACTTTAACAGATGATTCAACTATTAACCAAAACTTTGTTATTCTACCTTTTGTTTCTAACATAGGTGACAAAATTGAAAGAATACTAAGTAAACATAAGATAAAAGTAGCTTATAATACTACTCCTAAAATTAAAAATTTGTTGAATCCTATAAAAGACAAAATACCTTACAATACCTGTGGAGTGTACAAAGTCCCATGCAGCGGTGGCAAGGTGGCCGAACATGCACTTGACACTTTTCATGATATAAACTTTGAGAAAACTAAAACAATTTACAAAACAAAAAACTGGAAATCAAGAATGATTAGAGAAGCTATTGAAATTATTAAACATCCTAACAATTTCAATAGAGACAGTGGTTACGAACTATCCGACCCCTCGTTACCCGTTATTTCCTTAACTTAATTTGTCCACCAATTACACTTAAGCTACGTCTAGAGTTTTTATGGTAGTTTTCCTTTAGACCTTCGAGCAAATGCTGTAGCTAAATAAACTAGCGCCAATTATTTAGTTCTCTTACGATTTATTGTTTTTAGTTACCTTAGTTTTAAAATTGTCAAATTAATTTAAGTTATACAGCCTGACGAAGAACTTTGCTAAAAAAATCTTTAATATGTTTAATGGTGAAACTTTTATGTCTAAAATATATGTATTATTAGCGACGGGAAAAATTAATCGTAGGTTTTAGTTTTAGTAAGGAAGATTAGTTGAGTAAGGCTTGTCCCACTAACATTAACCCAACCCATTGTAAAAAAAAGAACAAAAATGCTTTAAACAGAGAACACATAACTCATAAAGACAAATACACGATCTATTATAGAATCTAGATAATACATCAAGTCAGAATGAGTAATAAAACAAACAAAAACTCACTCACTCTTCGTGGCATCGAATCCAGCAAAGGATTCCAGTAAGTGGTCGATTTTCCCATAATCCCCACAGTGTGGTACACATGCCGCTCAACAGAAAATTGAACATTGTGCCGTTCGCTCATTCATCCCTAAACAGAATTGAGATTCATGACTGAAGACTACTCATAATGAGTGGCAACCTACACCACTCCAAACGATGATGTCGGTGTTCAAAGTATTACAGGACAACTTTCATTACCTAACAAATGATAGGCGATTGATCTGGTACTGAAAAATCAGTATCTTATAAATCAAATATGGCGGTCCTACATTTCATTTGTTTGACTCTGTACCCAGTTCCTTGTCTACGACGATTTTGACCTTCCCTAGTCCATTCTTGATAACAGCGCATTTCCATAAGCAAAGAACCACCTTCACGCAAGCTAACAATTCAACCTTTGTCGTATTTGCTTAATTAGCGGCAACGTTCACACTGTCGCATTCTAGGAATCATCACACTCTCAAAACAGGAGAAGCAAAAGAGATAATATTAAAATTAACCAAGACTCGCACGAAATATACACAATAATGGAGTAAAATAAAAGTCAGGTATGCCATTAAAACTTGATCCATTTGAATAAAATTGTAATCATTCACTACCTCTGAGTAGTTAAAACTGCCTGCAAAGCTTGGTCACACTCCTTCAGGGTTTTGCAATTTCAATGTCACAGAATATATATAAAATGCAACCCATTCATTCAGTGCTGCATAACATTAAGGCACAAAACAAGAAACTATTATTATTCACCAGTGTGCTTACGCATATGCGTTTTTAAATATGACTTAGTACTACTGCAGTAATCACATATATTGCATTTAAACAAGTTTTCACCAGTGTGCTTATGCATATGGTATTTTAAATTCGACTTAGTACTAGTACCGTAATTACATATATTGCATTTGAATGGCTTTTCACCAGTGTGCTTATACATATGCGTTTTTAAATGCGACCTAGTTATACTGAAGTAATCACATATATTGCATTTAAATGGTTTTGCACCAGTGTGCTTTCGCATATGAATTTTTAAATCACACTTATTGGTACAGCAGTAATCACATATGTTGCATTTGAATGGCTTTTCACCAGTGTGTCTATGCATATGCTTTTTTAAATGCGACGTAGTACTACTGCAGTAATCACATATATTGCATTTGAATGGCTTTTCACCAGTGTGCTTATACATATGCGTTTTTAAATGCGAGCTAGTAATACTGCAGTAATCACATATACTGCATTTGAATGGTTTTTCACCAGTGTGCTTTCGCATATGAATTTTTAAATCACACTTGGTAGTACAGCAGTAATCACATATATTGCATTTGAATGGCTTTTCACCAGTGTGCTTAAACATATGCGTTTTTAAATGCAACCTAGTAATACTGAAGTAATCACATATATTGCATTTAAATGGTTTTTCACCAGTGTGCTTTCGCATATGAATTTTTAAATCAGACTTGGTGGTACAGCAGTAATCACATATATTGCATTTGAATGGCTTTTCACCAGTGTGCTTATACATATGCTTTTTTAAATTCGACGTAGTACTACTGCAGTAATCACATATATTGCATTTGAATGGCTTTTCACCAGTGTGCTTATACACATGCGTTTTTAAATGAGACATAGTAATACTGCAGTAATCACATATACTGCATTTAAATGGTTTTTCACCAGTGTGCTTTCGTATATGAATTTTTAAAGCACACTTCGTGGTACAGCAGTAATCACATATATTGCATTTAAACAAGTTTTCGTCAGTGTGCTTATGCATATGCATTTTTAAATGTTGCGGTTTTACAGTTTTATGCACCACTAGGTGCCGAATCAAAATAATCTTTTTGTAAGTATTGAAGTTGCAGTTGTAGCAATAATACAGTTCTGTTTTTGAATGTTCCTCAATGCATACAGGCATATCCTTATTGATTTCCACGTAGTTATCACTGATGATTTGCAAATTTAAAAGTTCAACTTTAATGTTATCGACATGCAACTCCTCTTTAATTGCACCTGGTTGTCGTAAGTTTCTTAAAGTCATTTCGGTTTGAATACACAGTTGCTTAAATTCATATATTTCTTCAATTGCTACCATACATTTGTTACAAACAACTGGGTTTGATGTGATGTTTAAATCCTGTAAAAAAGTTTATGTTACTTCATAGAATATAATTTATTGTACTTACAATTTCTGGTAGAAAGTTCAACAATTTGAATTGTAGCGTTAACTGATTGTCGTTATTCAAAAAGTAATACTGCTCGGTTTCTACTATTTCTAGTAAACAAATTCGACAAGTTCTTCTTAATATTTCTTCAGTATTTTTATACATTTTACTCAGTGTTACTCAAAAACAGTTGTACTTATAGAGTTGCACTATATTCTAATATTATATTTTGTATCAGAATGGCATTAGCATAATTCGGAATAAAAGTAATCAATTACTAATGGCCGAAATACTAAAAAAGAACAGATTTCTGTAATAGTGTTGAGAAACAACAAAATTGGCTAAGAGATGGCGCAGCATAAAGTTTGCAATCATAGATATTTATATAACTATAGGCGACTCAATTTAAGATTCAAGCGCCTCTAGCGGCAAAGAACGAACTAACGTTGCAATGATAAACGTCATAATTACCTTTATTTCAATACTATTTATACTACTTCTTTTTGTGTTGTTACAAGCTTTTTCTGAAAATCAAAGCTTAATTTATGTACTTTATAACCTTTTTTTATAGTTTGATAAGTTTTTTCGGCATTACATAAGATTTACTAATATTATTTGTGATTCTAAATTAGTTTTAATTTGCTTGCTATTTCAGTTGTAGTTCTAACTGTGAGATATTGTATGGAAGGCAAATGTAGTGTCGAAGCCCTTATTTTTTAACTGCCGGGCAGTTTGTCTGAATGTATGTAATTTTATCATTGGCGCTAATGTCAAATTATAACAACTAAATATATACTTGTTTGATAAAAATAATGTTATATTTAAAAATGTTGCAAACAAAGTTTCATATTTTTTTTCTAACAGATTTTCCAAGTTATAATTTTACCACCTGGGTTGCATGTTGTTTAACAAGTTTCTCAGTTCCATAATTGTTAATTATGTGCATTTTTTTCCAAAATATACGTAAGAACACAGCAGAAATTCAAAATAAAACAGCAACAAATTAAGTACGCGTATTAAGCTATCATTGCAACGGTAGTTCAAATTGTCGCCGCGAGTTAGCGTATCGCTTAGTTTGAATCGCCTATATTGTATTGTGCTCTAAGTAAACAAAGACAGAGATAAATAGTACAATTAAATTGGGCATGCGTTTAATTTACACGTTTTTGCGATAATATTTAAATGTACAACACATGTCATTTCCGCGCCGGCGTGTTAGAACTGTACTATTTCAGAGTACCCTCTTTGGAGTACCCTTTACCGCACTTTTCCCTTAGCTCTGTTTCACTATTTCAATAACATTTGAAGCTGAAAGCCGCATCTATAACGAAGTTATATAAATATCTATGTTTGCAATACAACGATTATTGATATTGATTGATAGTAATATTTTAAAAAGACTCCGATAAAAGTTACTTCGACATAAACAGTTTGGTTGACAAAGTAGTCCAGCGTCGCTGTAACATTACATTACGTCAGAAGTCAGAACACCAATTTTCGTGCATCCAAACAGTTGCAAAATTTTTATTACTACAGGGTGTCCCACGAGGTACTGTACATACTGAAATGGTATGTCAACTGGGAAACAAAAGCCGAACAATATGTCATTTATTGCTTTCTTTTCTACTAATGTCACAGTCGATTTTATTAAATGAAGTGTAATTTAAATGCAAAATGCCTTCTCATTTTTCTAACGAAGAGTATGCTGATATCATTTACATTTATGGGTTTTGTCGTTAGGGAATATGAACGAAGATTTCCCAACAGGAGGGTGCCAAATCACCAACCCTTTTCTTCTGTGTTTCAACATGCACGGACTCATGGTTCATTTCCATCAGTTTCAACAAGATCTGACCGTCCTGTGCAGTTAAATGTAAAGGAACAGAAAAACATTCTACAGATGTGTGATCGGAGTCCAGGGTTGAGTACTAGAAGAATTTCTTCTCGAACGGGACTCCCCCGTATGTCAGTATGGCGAACATTACATGATGGGCTTTTGTATCCCTATCACATACAACAGGTTCAGCATCTGGAACCTGCAGATTTTGCTGCCCGGTTCAATTTTTGCCACTGGCTACAGGTAAATCCCCAATTAGTTCTATTCATTTTATTTAGCGACGAGGCGTAATTTACTAGAGATGGAGTGAACAATATACTGAAACGTTCAAGAAATTACTTGCAAATGCAAGAGCCTTCTAGAAGGCTGTTATCTATTTTCTAGAAATTATAGCGAAAAGTGAGGAACGATCGAGAAGGATTTCCGTATGTCTATATATAGCTACGAGACAGATTGTAGGTCAGTTATTGCTGGAATGCCAATACAACAGTGTCGAGAAGATTATCAAGTTGAAGATAAATAAGTGATTAGCACGTGCGAAGTTTTAAATAAATAACAGTGTACACCGAATCGAGTGAACGTGACCTATAGTGTAAACAAAGAAGTTGGTGACTTTATCTTATCGTCGCGTAAGTGATAGCATATTATTGTTTTATATAAATTTCTGTCAGTTTTTATCCTTAGATATTTAAATTTAATTAGTTCGGTTAATTTAAAAGTGTACGTATTTCTAGAATAAGTAAACATAATTTTCAATCGTTTAAATAAATTAGTTAATAATAAATACGTAACAATACGTAATTCTCATTTGTGGTCATATCAAAATCCACATGGCACAACAGAAACTAACTTTCAGCGCAGATTTTCTGTTAACGTATGGTGTGGCATGATTGACGATCAACTTATTGGACCTTTTTTCTTTGAGGAACGTCTGACAGGAGAAGCATATGCTAACTTTTTGCGGAATGAATTGCTACCGCTTTTGGAAGAAGTACCTTTACTAACAAGACAACAAATGTTTCTGCAACATGATGAAGCTCCTCCACATTTTAGTCGGCATGTGACCGAATATCTAAATGTTGCTTACCCCAACAGGTGGATTGGGCGTGGAGACCCGCATGCTTGGCCACCGAGATCGCCCGATCTCACACCTTTGGACTTCTATCTGTGGGGTCATGTGAAAAGTTTAGTATACGAGGTAAAAGTTAATACCAGAGCTGAACTAATACAGCGTATCCTGGATGTGTGTCAACAAACACGGAACAACCAGCAGGTGCTTAGAGCGGCTACTCGGTCCATTTTAGATCGCAGCCGTCATTGTATTAATGCCGAAGGAGGTCATTTTGAGCATTTGATGTGATTTTTTTTTGTTTGTTTTTTTTAATGTTTGTTTTGTAGTTTGATTTTCTGTTTTCAATAATAATTTTCAAAAAATGTGTGAGCATTTATAAACTTTGAACGCTTGTATCTGTGTAACTATGGCGAATTGGACCTATGTTTATAGGACGTTTTCTACTTAAATTGACCTAAGGAACATACCATTTCAGTATGTACAGTACCTTGTGGGACACCCTGTATAATATGCTCAATGCAGTAAGTCTATTTCTACATTTTTTATTTAAATCAAAAATTAAATGCGTTCTTTTGCGTTTGAAATAATATTATGGCAAAGATTAAACTTTATCTTGAGTCAATTAAAATCTAATTATACTTTTAGACTATACCTATAATAAAAACATTTTTAAAGAAAAGAAAAGCAGCAGAAAGAAATTATGTTAAAAAACAAAACTCTTTCACAACAAGTGACGTAACTACCGAATATGCAAGATGTGCGGGACACACATGGTTTGGCCCGTTGGTAAAGTGCGACAATATTATGCTGGTTGTTAAATGTGCGTTTTTTTTGTAAATGTTAGTATTGCGCTGTTGTAATGAATATTAGTAAAAAATTGATAATACCAAAAACGTTTTACATAGAATACACGGGTTTAATTTTACTGTTTTTTCTAACTAACAATTATTTATAATTTAGATATAATCTTTTTGTACTCAAAATACTTCAATTTAATGTAGCAGCAAACGATTTTGGTGCTCTATAACAGAAAGTAATATATTAATATAAGCAAAACAGACACTATGCATGTACTACCTCTTTATGTAGAAACGAAAACCAAAGCAACTAATAATTCAAAATATAAAAAAATGGTACACACAAAATAATGCTGTATCCATATTCATAAAATATTTTATAATATTTCGAAATAAACTAAATCCTAGAAGCAAAAAATATAAATCGCTTTATTAAAAATAAAGATGATAATGTTTTTCTGGCCATGCCAGTAAGTTTACTTTTTCAACTTAAACACAGCCAATGGCGGCTTCTCTATTAGTTCATTTGGTCAATGACCCTTCAAAAATGAATAAGAAAGCTATTTTATTTGCTTTAAAATTACAGAAAATTTGCGTTTAAATCAAATTATCACCGTTTAAATTTCATGCGTTTAAATAATTGTCAATTTAAACGCAACAGATACAAAAGCTTGCGAATTTACCCGAGGCTGACACGTACTTGTGTCCGCATTTACATTATATTACGATGATGGTTATTGTAACCAAGACTGAGACACACATAATACAATTTTATGCGAGTTAGAAAAGTAGATAAGTAAATGTTTAAATGCTTTCGCAGGGTCTTCAGCCGGGCCGCCTACGCCAAAGATAATATATATACTTAGTGCAACCCAACAAACACAAGGATGTCCCAAGGATGTCCCGGGGACATGATTTTGCGGATCACTGAATGTCCCAAAGTCATCCCATTTTGGTTCTGTGTACGTCCTAGGGACATTCATGGGACGTTCTTTTGTCACAAGTGTGTGCATCCCTACGATGTCCTTATAGGGCATCCTTGCGTATCCGCAACGGGACGTCCCTATTAGATGACTGTAGGATATGTACTAGGTATATTATATTTTTAATAAAAAATAACTTTATCAAATAAAATACAAATTTTTATTACATAAAACTACATTTTTAAATAATAATTCAAATTATATTCCATTAAAATAAATTTAGATTATTTCATTTTTTTATCTTCTCGATCCCGGCGTTCTTTGGCCCTCCTTAGCGAGTTTTTTATACTTTCTTCTCGATTTTTTTAAGTGGCGCCTGAAACAATGCAACTACATAAGAGATGGTAATCGTCATGAAGAGTCGATAAAAAAGTTAATACGAAAAGCTTATTTTGGTTATGTAATCAGAATTTGCATTTTACTAAATTAAAGAATTGATAAAGTGATACTTCTTTTGAAGAATTATTGATTGATCTTTTTGACGATTCTATTATTGATTAAATCATAAGAGATGATCGATTATAACCAGTTAAAAATTATTTAAATCGTTTTTTAAAAAAGATTTTGTAAACGCGTCAGTTTTGCAAATTCATTAAGAATTTTTATACGTTTCGCATTTACATTTCATCAGAGGAATGTGATAAAAACAAAATTATTTCTAGACGTATTTTTAAGTACAAGAATACGCACACTCATCATAACTATGAATACCAAGAACGCGATAACATTATAGTTTCTTAGTTAGATTAGCGATTTTGTGCCTTATCGGTCATGTTGACATTTTTGGATGACTTATTGCTAATCGCGACGATAAAAGTCGTGAGATAACGTCACACTTTTAAACCTTAAATAATATTTTGAGTAAAAAAATTTTTTTTACATAACAAAAATTTTCAATTCACCGCATAGGTATGCGCGCGAGATGGGGTTTTAAATCACCATTGTTAATAATTATGATCTTTTAATTTCAATAAACTCTTATTAATTTTTAGTAATTCAAAATAATAATTATAAATGATGATTTTTATACATTATAAATAAATACAAGGTACCAAAAACTTACCAAATAAATTTGTTTATGCACTAAAACACCCAAAAAACGTCAGATAATAAAATAAAGAACGGATAAATAAAGTAGTCAGAACACAACTAAAAACAAATACAGAGTGCAAACGGTGCAAACAGAGTGTACCACTTTGATATACCAAAGGAGCGTACGGGTGTTGAGTAGGCACCAGAGAACAAGAAGGAAAGTGGGCACGCGCACTCAGATTGCATTTGTTTTTTTCCCGCATAGGACATCCCATCGTACGTTCTTCATTGACATCCTGAGGACGTCCTATTAAAGACATCCTATACAGGTCCGTTTTAAAGCCCGGGATGTAAAGACATCATTTGGACATAAAACGAACGTCCCTGGGACGTCGTGTGTTTACTGGGAATTATCTTTGAGTGGAATGCTTACGTGACTTACGTCATCTATCGTTATTTTCGCAGCACGTGTGTGTTAAATACAGATTTCTTATCACATATGACAAACTTTACAGTCGATTTTCTTAGTAAATCGATAATATTCATTTGTAAGAGACGACTTATCGTATTTGTTTCATAATAACTGGTAAAAGACGTTAAAAAATAAATAGCTAATAATTGTTTACACATCTATAATTTAAATATAATGCTCGTTCTCAGCCTTTACTTCAAAATCGAACTACCAGTAAACATAAAAAGTTACAGTAATTAAAAAAAAATCCGTGTGTGATTCGTTAGATTGGATTTGAAATAAATAATAGATTTTAGTGTTTTATGTTTACTGTTTTCAGATGATGCATGAATCATTATGTTGTAAAAATAAAGAGAGCGATATTTCTCTGTGTTAAAAAGAATTTAAACATTTCTACGCAATTTGCAATACTTTGCGACAAGAAAGATGTGCATTTGATTGAAAAATCATTGTATTTTTTAATGAGTTTGTTATTCTTTTGGTAATTGTAATTATAGACGATCGAATATCTTAAATCTTAAACATAATTGATCTTAAATATAAATCACGTAACTGTAAAAATGTTTTTTGCGATCATTGCGTTTTTTTTAAATGACTCTCTTGTATGATTGACCACCAGTCGCCACAGCTTTACTCTATAATTATTGATGTAAAGATATATTATTTTAAATTATCTTAACAACGCGATATGATGATGCTTGTTAAGTAACAAACATGACGACGACAGACACAGAATATAAAGATATTATTTTGTGAACATGTTTGAAACAAAGACAAATGTACCAAGATTATTTGTAATTATAGATAATTAAGTACACTAGCTTTTACAACCAAGAAAAACTACATACCAAAATTTGTTTGTTTCTTATTACATTACAAGAACACAAAGAAAAGTACAACTACACGTATCTATCATCATCCCAGCCGTGATTCAGAACAATCTCCCCTTACTAGTAATGCATATGATAATTGATCAATTTCTGCGTTTAGCAAAATTTTTCTATTTTATGTATATATAGTTTGTTTACAGCAAAATTGATCCATTTATACAAAAATCACAATTTCATAATATTAACCACAATATAACTATTGTATCTTCTATTGAGAATCGCCGATTCTTAAGTACTTAAAAACTATAATTGTTCTATTATTTTCAACTTTAATTGTTTGTTTTGAGCAACTTTCCCCTGTATGGAACTGGTTTTTACTTTCAGATGCATATCCAATACAACTATGGTCACGTTATAAATGACATTTAGTTTAAGACTTCATCACTAATGTTCAGTGTTGTAAATAGATAATTTTTAAATTATATAGATATCGATAATTTTTTTTTCTTTCAAAAATTATCTAGTATTAGATAATAGATGAAATAATCTAGATAGCAATAACGATTGATGGAGTTCATTTGAAGAACTACTATGGAATGCGGGAAATTACTGAAGAAAAACATACATATTCTAACAGGAATGTTATGGGGACACTGGATTTTTCATAAATATTATTTAAATAAAAAATTATATATATAAAGATACATATAACTTATATATTTTTTAAATGTATCTAGATAAAAAATATGAATCTAGATTAATTTATCTATGAGTTTATATAAATAATTTGCAACACTGCTTATGTTACATTGTTAAACTTATAAACTACAGTTTTTCCCAAAGTTCCTTTAATGTTCTTACATGTTTGATGTGTTAATTCTGCAAGACTGGTAGATAATGTCATATCTGTACGTGTAGTTTTCTGAAATCGGCAGCGTTAGCATCGATTTCACATAATTCCCATCTACACAACCCGAACCATCATTCTTGACAAGGATTTCTTCCATTTGCAAGTTACAGGTGTCACAATTTTCCTTCGCCAATTTATCTGAGAGTAAACACTGGCCATATTAGTAACAATTTTTGAGCAGTGGAAGCGTGTTGAGCTCATAACCTGTTACCATATTAAACTACTGTTGTTACACAAATATTTTATTTCAAAACAGATTTCAAATATAAACTACACCCACATGTTAACTATAATACAAATCACAATACTGACAGCATAAGCAGATGGAGAAAATAAAACAAAACAATAATCAACTATAATCTGCGACTGAAATTGTAACACCAAGGAGTGGGAATTGTGTGACCAAACTTGGCAGGAATGTTTGCCTATTCAGACGTAGTAAATGATTAAAATTTCACACTCCCTCACTCTTCGTGGCATCAAATCCAGCAAAAGATTCCATTAGGTGGATCATTTTCCCATAATCCTGACAGTGCGGTACATATACCGCGCAACAGAAAATTGAACATTCGCTACGTCTTCGTCATCTCTAAACAGAATCTAGATTCATCACGTAAGACTACTCCAGATGACTGGCAACCTACACCACTTCAAACGATGATGTCGGTGTTGAGTCGTCAGCAATATAAAACTTCTAATTTGACGGTAAACTGTTCAAAGGGTTACAGAAAGACTTTCATTACCTAACAATTGATCTGGTACTGGAAAATCGGTCTCTTTTTGCCATAAGTCGAAATCCTACAACTCATTTGTTTGCCTCCGTCCCCCAGTTCCTTGTCTACTACGATTCTGACCTTCCCTACTCCATTCTTGATAACAGAGCATTTCCCCTGTACGAAAAGCCAACAATTCGACTTGTGGCGAATTCGCTTAATTAGCGGTAATTTTCACGCTGTCACGCAGTTAAACAGAAGAACCACAAGAGATAACAATATTAAAATTAACCAAGACTCGCACGAAATACACACGATAATGAAGTAATAAAAAAAAAATATATACCATTAAAACTTAATTCCTTTGAATAAAATTTTAATAATTAACTACCTCTGAGTAGCTAAAAATTAGCACCCCTTCTTGGTGTTTCAATGTCACAGAGTATATATAAAATGCACCTATTCATTCAGTGCTGCATAACATTAATGCACAACACAAACTATTATTATTCACCAGTGTGCTTACGCATATGTCTTTTTAAATTTTCAACTCGACTGCTACAGTAATCACATATACTGCATTTAAATGGTTTCTCACCCGTGTGCGTACGCATATGCCTTTTTAGATCAGACTTAGTGGTACAGCAATAATCACATTTATAGCATTTAAATGGCTTTTTACCAGTGTGCTTATGCATATGCGTTTTTAAATGCGACGTAGTACTACTGCAGTAATCACAAACACTGCATTTAAATGGCTTTTCACCAGTGTGCTTATACATATGCTTATTTAAATTCGACCTAATACTACTGCAGTAATCACATATATTGCATTTAAATGGTTTTTCACCAGTGTGCTTACGCATATGCATTTTTAAATCCCACTTGGTGGTACAGCAGTAATCACATATATTGCATTTAATCAAGTTTTCACCAGTGTGCTTATATATATGCGTTTTTAAATGCGAACTAGTACTACTGCAGTAATCACATATAATACATTTAAATGGCTTTTCACCAGTGTGTCTGTACATATGTGTTTTTAAATTCGATGTTTTACTACTGCAGTAATCACATATATTGCATTTAAAAGGTTTTTCACCAGTGTGCTTACGCATATGCATTTTTAAATCAAACTTGGTGGTACAGCAGTAATCACATATACTGCATTTAAATGGTTTTTCACCAGTGTGCTTACAAATATGCCTTTTTAAACCTGACTTGGTAATACAACGGTGATCACATATAGTGCATTTAAATGGCTTTCCACCAGTATGTTGTGCTTTTACACTTTTATGCACCAGTAGATGCCGAATCAAAATATTCTTTTTGTAAGTATTGAAGTTGCAGTTATAGCAGTAATACAGTTCTGTTTTTGAATGTTCCTCAATGCATACAGGCACATCCTTATTGATTTCCACGTAGTTATCAGTGATGATTTCCAAATTTGAAAGTTCATCTTTAATGTTATTGACACGCAACTCTTCTTTAATTGCACCTGGTTGTTGTAAGTTTCTTATAGTCATTTCGGTTTGAATACACAGTTGCTTAAATTCATATATTTCTTCAATTGCTGCCATACATTTGTTACAAACAATTGGGTTCGGTGTGATGTTTAGATTCTGTAAAAAAGTTTATTTTACTCGAATATAATTTGTAGTACTTACAATTTTTGGTAGAAAGTTCAATAATTTGAATTGTAGCGTTAACTTATTGTCGTTATTCAGAAAGTAATACTGTTCGGTTTCTACTACTTTTAGTAAACAAATTCGACAAGTTTTTGTTAATATTTCTTCAATACTTTTGTACATCTTGCTGAGTGTTACTCAAGGACAGTTGTACTTATAGAGTTGTACTAATTTCTAATATTATATTTTGTATTAGAATGGCATTAACATAATTCGAAATAAAAGTAATCAATTAGTAATGGCCGAAATACTAAAAAAGAACAGATCTCTGTTATTATGTTGAGAAACAACAAAATTGGCTAAGAGATGGCGCAGCATAAAGTTTGCAATACAACGATTTGATATTAATTGATAGTAATATTTTAAAAATACTGCGGTAAAAGTTACTTCGATATCATGAGTTTCGTTGACAAAGTAGTCTTCGCAAACTCAGAGTGTCGCTGTAATATTAAATTACGTCAGAATACCAATTTCCGTTTGAAAAAATATTAGAGTAAAGATTGAACTTTATCTTGATTCAATTAAAATCTTTTGACTACCTTAATTAAATACAAACATTTGTAAAGAAAAAAAAATGTTAAAAATGTGGAAGAATATTTTCAAATTTTAAATTTACCACCACATTTAAAAACTGTTAGTTGTATTAGGTAGGGCGCTCATGCGCTTTTGTAAATAATTGCTTATATAAGCCAGAGGGATGCTTGCTTCCCTCTCTTGGCCTTTTAGTTATTGAGTTATTAATGTCGGTTTTTGTTAAAAGTATGTCGGATTCATTTTTTTCTTTGTGTAAATAAATAATGTACATAGTGTGAGTATTTATTTTAAATTCATTAAAAAGATCTTACAAAAAATATTAATAAATATTACTACAAATTGATAATGCAAAAGACATTTTACATACAATACACGGGTTTAAGTTTACTGTTCTTTCTTAGTGGCGTAACTAACAAACAACTGAGGGCCCACCTTCAATATACCACCAAGCTCTTTCACAATTTCTATTGTGTGGATTTTTTCAGACATTTTTTTTTCAAAAACCTTTTCAGTTTAATTAAAATTTGATTAATTGCTATATTATAGACTAATATACAATACATAAACAAGAATAACAAAATCACTACTGTTATTAGTTATTATATTATTGTTTCGTTAAACGAGGAATTAATGTTATTGTGTGTTGTATAGTTAAGAAGTAATTTCAATGACATTAAAGCAGAAGTGGTTTTTTACGTACATTAGAATAACATTTTATTTTTTGCCTTATATTTACAAAACCCGCCAAGAAACTTGAAGTTAAAAAACTATATATTTCAAAACTAGTTTCAGTGAGTTTGTGCATTTACAGTTTTTACCTAATGTTTATGTAAAAGCGTGTAAAAGATAAATAATTTTCAACTAAAAAATTCGTGCTTATGATTTTCAAGGCATCGTACGGAAGTTGGTTTTCAACTGCATACTTATGTTTGTATTTATGTTTATGTTGATGTTCAAAGATTCCTAAAACATATTGCAACGTTCTCGAAGATTGTAATCCATGTTCTAGAACGTATACCGAAAGATATGGAACATTCGAGAAGGACTTCCTAAATGTGTATAAATACGCTACAAATCGTAGTTCAGTTATTTCCGTAATTCGAAGATGGCAGTGTTAAGAAGATTATTCAAGTTGAAATAAATAAGTGATTAACGTGTGTGCGATAAAGATACGGAGTACGTGACTTTAATATAAATATAAAGTGTCGGTGTTTAGATAAATAGAAGTTATCCGCGGACTTTATCTTCGTGTAAGTGATAGTGCAATATAAATTATAGTGTAAGTGTTTTTATTAAATATCTTTAGATTTAATTAATTCGGTTAGTTATAAACGTGCGTGTATATATTTGTAGTGTAAATAAATTAGTAATAATAATAAACGTTTCAAGTGGCGTTAGTGCGGAGTATCGAATAGAATAAACTGTTCGCGATTTTTAGTGCGAATACCATTAAGTAACTTAATATCGCTCTCGTAATAAAAACATTGCGTAAATAAATAAAACTTTAGTTCGCGTGTTTGTTTATAGCGTTCGCAAGCAGTTAAAATGGATTCAAAAATATTTGAAATTCTCGAATCAATAAATAAAAAAATGGGAAAAAATTCTCAGAAAATGGAAGAAAAGTTTCACGAAAATTCTCAGAAAATGGAAAAAAATTCTAGAAGTTTAAAAGAAGAAATACAAACGAGCATGGAAAATCAAAGACTATTGAGGAATAAATACAAGTTAGTGTAGGAAATCAAATCAAAATTGTTTAAGAGGAAACTCAAGCAGACATGTTAAATTTAAGAGAAGAAATATGCGAAGTTCTGGAAAACGGAAAACAATCTATGAATGAGAAAATAGCAGCAACAGAGGACAAATTAGAAGACAGAATAAAACTGCTTGAAAAAACAATAAAACCAATGAATTGCCATGGTGAAGGAAGCGTCATGAACGAAGATTTAATAATGTATCATCGGGAAGAAACCACTTACAAGTTTAAAGTTGTACCGCCAAATTTTGATGGTAAAGTTCCATGGTCAACCTACTACAAGCAGTTTGAAGCCGCAGCTACAGCTAATGGTTAGAGCAACAAGCAGAAAGCGACGTCTTCAATAGTGTCCCCACGTTGAGAAGCGCTTGGAATTTTACAAACTGTTCCTGACCACCTACAAACAAATTACAAACCTTTAATTTTAGAAATGAGATATGAAGATGCTCATCTTCAACAAAGTGTATCAAGCTCAAATTAAAAGTTGGGCTCAGAAAGCTGCCGAAAGTCTTCAAGAGTTTGAGGCTGATATCGCCAGAGTAACACGGCTTGCGTATCCTACAGCACTAGATACCTTCTAGTTGGCTATTCAAACCTTTGTAGCCGGCTTCCGAGACAGCGAAACGCCGCAGACTCTCCGGTTAGCTCGACCGAAGACGTTGGATGACGCTTTAACCCATGCTTTGGAGTTCGAAGCAGCAAAACAGGCGTCATACCGAGGTAGCCATAAGCTCCGTTGTACTGCAGAAGTACCCTTGCACACAGAAAAAAGCATTGAAGACATAGTGTGACGTGCATTTCGGGAACAAGTAGCTCGAGGAAGAGAACTGACGTGCTGGAATTGCGGGGAAGTGGGCCATGTACGACGACGCTGTACTAAGCCCAAAAAAAGACCAGAAGAGCGTCCGAAAAACTAAAACAGGTCGACCAAATGGGGAGAAAGTCGACCTCAACGAACCATGCCCCGGAGATTACCCTTCAAATGACATCACCGATGGAGCAATTGCATAGCATTTATCTCGATGGCAAGATCAATGGAAGAAGTGTTCAATTACTGGTTGACACGGGAGCGACAAAGACCATCATTCGTCCTGACATGTTGTTGGAAAACGAAAAGACATCACCAGTAACGGTGCGACTTCGAACAGCGACGGGCGAAGAAATACCTACCCACGGACAAGTCAAAGTAACCATTGGTTTGGGAAATGGAGCACTCGACCATCAAGTAATGGTAGCCAACACCACGAAAGAAGTTATTTTGGAAATAACCATGATAAAGAAGTATGGGTTCCGTTTGGAGATGAAGAACGATGCCCTGAAGATCGACAATAAAGAAATTCGTTTTCGTTTGTCAGAGAAGGTAGCCCTGCGAATCTTATTGAGTGAAGACGTGACTCTGCCTGCGAGGACTGAAAATGTGGTGATGGCACGCCTGGATGGAAATCTCCGGGAAGGCTACATTCGCGCGCTTAAACCAATGAAGGGCGTCTTAGTTGGCAGAACTTTAGTACGAGTAAAAAACACGAATGCCCAGTAAGGATCTTAAATATTAACTCAGTTCCAGTAACATTGAAAAAGAAGACCGTGGTAGGCCAATGCACGCTAGTATCTCAAATTGTGAGATGCGTTAAGTATAACGAAGGTACATCGCCCAAGAAGTGCCTACAATATCTATTGGACATTCTTACCTCCAAATGCCAAAATCTCAGCCAAGACCAGCTGGCTAAAGTTAAAGTGTTGAACCAATAGTATCAAGATGTGTTTGCGCTGGAGAGTGGTTCCAAAGGAAAAACTAACGTGGTGAAACATAAAATTAACCGGAAACGCTTGGCCGATACTACAACATCCACGCCGACTTCCTTCGGCAAAAAGAAAAAATGCGGAACACATAATTACGGATATGGAGAGAGAAGGCGTGGTTGAACCTTCAAATAGCCCATGGACGTCCCCACTGGTACTCGTAAAGAAGAAAGATGGATCAACGAGGTTTTGCGTAGGCTACAGACAGCTAAACGACGTGACCAAAAAGGACAGCTACTTTTTACCGAGAATTAACGATACGTTAGACACCCTGTCAGAATCCCAGTAGTTTTCTACGTTAGATTTAAAGAGTGGTTACTGACAGGCAGAATTGGAACTCAAAGATCGTAAAAAACAGCTTTTACGATTGGAACTGGTTTGTGGCAGTTCGCTGCGATGCCCTTTGGCCTGTGTAACGCTCCTGCAACGTTTGAGCATTTGATAGAGACCATCTTGTGCTGACTGTCTTGGAAGACGAGCTTGGTTTACCTAGACGACGTAATCGTGGTTGGAAGGTCGTGTTTGAAGAACACTTGAACAACTTTTAAGAAGTCTTCCAGCGACTACGTGGAGCAAATGTCACACTGAGCCCAAAAAAATGCAGTACCTTAGCCTTAGCCGCGTCGTATCTAGAGATGGAGTAAAGGCTAACCCAGACAAAATCCGAGCAGTGCACGCATGACCAAGACAAATCGACAAACATCAGATCCGAAGTTTCGTTGGGTTGTGCACCTATTATAGACGATTTCTACCCACATTTGCCAATATTGACAAACCTTTGACGAAATTGGCCAGAGAAAGAGATGGAATAAAGACTGGGAAAATGCTTTCCATCAACTAAAACAGGCCCTAGTCACTTCGCCGATTTTAAATTATCCAAGAGAACATGAAAAATTTGTTTTGGATACCGACGCAAGCAATCTGGCCATAGGCGCGGTTCTTTCGCAGATTCAAGATGAACCAGAAAAAGTTATCGCGTATTTTAGCAAGGTTTTGTCCAGGCCAGAAAGGAATTATTGCGTGACTAGAAAGGAGCTGTTAACAGTCGTCAAATCCGTAGAACATTTCTACAAATATTTGTATGGACGAAAATTTCTATTGAAAAGGGTCCAACCCGCTTTAAAATGGCTATTGCAGTTCCGTAACCCGGAATGACAAGTAGCAAGACTGCAAGAGTATGACTATAACACAGAACACCGTGCCGGACGCAGTCATTGGAACACCTTGTCCAGAAGACCATGCCCGGCGGACTGTATAACCATTGTTCGCTACTTGAAGAAAAAGTTGAATGCCGGTTGATGACGAGTGGGAACCTGAGCACTAGCGTCGCGAACAAGAAAACGATCCTGAAACAAGACTACTCCTGAACTGGAAAGAAAACGGTCGACGACCAACCCGGGAAGAAGTGAGTGCTTTGGGCAGAAACATCAAAGCGCACTAGGCGCAGTTGGACTCTTTAATAGTAGAAGACGGTCGTCTTAAGCAAAACCTAGAGAGTGTCGAGAGCACGAGAAACAGACTACACTTGGTAGTACCAAAGAACCGGGTGCCAGAAGTTTTGAGGCAGCTCCACGATGGTACATGAGGAAGACACTTTGCCATATAAGAAGGCATTCGGGAAAATTCGAGAAAGATTCTACTGGGTGAACTGCAAAAAGGACGTCATGAAATGCCGTAAGTGCACGATCTGCGCATCAGGAAATGGTCCAGCAAGAAAGCACAAAGCACCGATGAAGCAATACAACGTAGATAACGATTGACATCGCAGGACTGTTTCCAAAATCTGATTCGGAAAACAAATACATCCTGGTAGCAATAGATTATTTCACGAAATGGACGGAAGCTTACGCCATACCCAATCAAGAAGCAGCTAAAATCGCAAATGTATTAGTGAAAGAGTTTTTCTGTCGGTTTGGAATTCCGTTAGAATTACACTCGGACCAAGGCCGCAACTTTAAGTTTAGGCCGTTTCAAGAAGTTTGCCGACTGTTGAGAATTAAGAAAGCTAGGACGACTAGGCCAAACACCATCCTGTGTCATGTTCGGCCGTGAAACACGACTACCATGCGACCTCCAATTTGAACGAAAACCGGAAGAAGGGGTTGCTGGAGAAGACTACGTCAGCAAGTTAATCAACAGACCAGATGAAGTACCTGAGGCAGTCCGTAGAAACACACAAATTGCCAGCGACATAATGAAGACCAGATGTGACACAAAATGGTGGGTTTCAACCTGGCGACGTAGTGTGGTTGTATAATCCCCAAAGAAGAATGTTACGTGCAAAAATTTCATAACGTAATACCCTGTATATTGGTTGAGTTAAAAGTAGATTTCGGACGCCCTATGCCGATTTTTCTTTTTACTGTCATTTCCTATCAAGACGTCAAGACTAAAAAACGTAAAATGATCAGTGGTGCGGAATAATTTAAGTATGGCTTGTTTCTAAGGACATCCACGTTAATGGAAATGAAATTATAATTTCACTATGCCGTTAAAGTAATTTATCTATCACCGGGTAAGCTGTTTACATCCGTTTTGTTAGGAGTCTTTGGTAATTTCTTTCTTAATTTGATAACCGTTCACCCACACTTTGGCTACATGTTTCGATTTAATAACGAACAATGAGAGATTATTATCGATAAATACCTTCACTAAACGATTCGTATTCTGGAAGGCGTATTATCCAGACCCGAAACGAAGTTTCGACCAGAATTTGCCTCCAAGATGTTACTTATTATACGTCAGTCGATTGCGATACCCACCTTTTAATAATTGCAAGGAACAGCATTCAATACATCGGGTTCTTATATCTAATTTCTTGTAGTAATAACCATTTTGTAGATTTCTACTTTCGTGAGTCATTGCGTTGACACGATTTGCTATTCATAATTATTTTAGACTACTCAACGAGGAAAATGTTTTCTTCGGGCAAGTACTGAATTGTGGGTAAGTTCTTTTTAATTATTATGTGGCTGTCAAAAGAAGGTTACTCACGAAATTTAACTTGTTTAACATACACAATTTTAATAGTAGTTTTAATACCATTTAGGTATTGTCATTAACTATTTCTGTGATATTGCATACTGTGAACCCTAGTTATTTGACGGGTAATTTTCTTCAATTACCGACACCCGATGTGTAACAACTTATATATTGTGGGTTGCTGACACTTCCGACATTTATGTATTTAGAATGTGCTACAAAAATTTCTGAATTATCGTTGTTAATACGTTACGTTATTAAATTTTAGTGGTTAACACTCTACGTTATTGAATTATAGTTGTTAATACTCTACATTATTGAATTATAGTTGTTAATACCCCACATTATTGAATTATAGTTGTTACACGTATCTTATCTTTGATTTCATTATGGTACCTTTCTCTTTTATTGTGGTTACACGAACATCAGGGTCGTAACAAGGATTACAAACCTAAAGTTTGTTACAAACTGGGACCGTCTGTCCTGATCGCGAAAGAAGTGTTACTTATAAAAAATCTGGCGCCCTTAATTATTATTTACCTGATCCTCCCCTATCTCCGAGTGTGTGCGTTGGCCGTGCAAGGTTCGTAAGACCTATAAGCTTGTAACAAGACGTGGTTTGTCGCCGAAGCTGCAGAGGCAGTGGGAGGGCCCTTATGAAGTCGTGCAGCGTATTAATGAAGTCATATATCGCATCCGTAAAGCACCATGGAGGAAAGCAAAAATAGTCGACATTGATCGTCTAGCCCCGTTTGTTTGCGATAACCACATTACGCAAGTTCAGGTCGGAACCAAAGTAATACTAGTAGAGCCACAAATCAAGTCGAAGTAATGGACTTCGATAAGTTTATGAGCATATACGGAGGTTGTGGAACGGTTAGGTTTGGAGCTACAATCCAAACACGAAAAGATTACGCCATCGCACATTGCGTGAGCGAGAATCTTGACAGAGGGGTTGCAGTTGTATTTAAAAAGTAGTTTGAACAGCTAAATGAAGTCTTCAGTTACCAACCAAGGAGAACATCGGGTCAGGAAAAATGCATTGACTGCTACTCTTATGGTCAAGAAATTTGCCGAAATGGAAAGAGATGCCGCTATCGCCACGATCCTTTCTACCGGTGTCACTTCCAATTTCCTGTTCTGAGACAGAACAGCCTTAAGAAGGGAGCAATGAAACGTTCAGCTTCGAGAGCATTCACGAATTTGTTATCATCAACTAGAACTTTTGAGAAGGATGTAGAAAATTCTCGAGAACATAACAGAAATGTATAAAAGCGGTTTAAACGAGTCATAGGTCAGTTATTCGAAGTCGGTAGTGTTAAGATCTTTAACTAAATAAGTGATTAACGCGTGTGTTCGAGATAAACATAAACGTACGTGCCTTTAATGTAAACCACTGTCAGTTTTTAGATAAACAGAAGTTATCCGCAAACATTATTTCTCGAGTGAGTGTAATACATAAATTAGCGTGTTTTTCTTAAATATCATTAGATTTCATTAGTTCGTGTAGTTATAAACGTATAAATTTTTTGTGTATAAATAAATTCGTTACAATACATTTGTATCAATTAGTAAAAATATAGACAATTATGGAGTGGACTTTTGACTTTGGAATTATTACCTACTTCTCGTGAGATGTAATATTTTGTAAAACAAAAAAAACTAATAATTAAATTAAACGAAACAGTGGTCTATGGTTGCATATTTTATTATCTGTCATTATGAGTAGACACGATTGTATATTACAAAATACACTTGCAAGCCCATTACCAAAATTGCCACCTCGTTCAAGTAAGTTTCGAAAATGGACGAGAAATATTCGCGAATATTTTATGGTTTCTGAAGAGAATACCGATACTAAGTTCTTTTTTAGAAGTAAAGCTTCCATACGAGCAGAAAAACAACGTCAGTTTCGTCAATGTAAACCTTACATAATTCATCCATGTAGTAAGTTTCGCTGGCAACACGAAATACTAATGTCTGTGTTATGGTTTTCTCAACTTCTTAAGAATCCGTTTGCTGCAGCATTTTATTCACATACTTTGGATGGTTTTACTAAATCGTGTTGGAAAATAGTTGATGTAACAGTAGATACTTACTTGTGCGTAAACGTTCTTATATGTTTTTTAACGGGTGTTCCAAAGAAACAGACAAACGAAGTAATTTTAGAACCGAAAAAAATCGCCAAACATTATTTGTCAACATACTTTATATGCGATCTTTTTGGTGTATTGCCAATTAATTATTTACTTCACTTGCTTGATTACGAATATCATTTTTC
Source organism: Aquatica leii (assembly GCA_035610365.1). NCBI lineage: Eukaryota > Metazoa > Arthropoda > Insecta > Coleoptera > Lampyridae > Aquatica > Aquatica leii. The sequence goes on from CM069438.1 coordinate 18,358,004, forward strand.
TACTTACATTTTAGCGTGCTGTTGCCTTTTGCAATTTATTCGATTAAAAACTGCAATCCAATATTTCAGAAAAACGCGTTTATTTAGATGTACCCAAAACGCTTATAGAATTTTTAGTTTAGCAGTGACGGCTCTCTTTATCGTTCATTGGAGTGCTTGTTATATCTACATAATTCCTAAACTTTTATCAGAATCAAATGGCGGCATTTTATTTAACGATTCATGGTTAAATACTGCTAAGATACAGCCTATGCTAACAAATGTAACAATTTCTCATAGATACATTCAGTGTTTTCTTACAGCATTTTGTCATATTTTTGCAGCCGGTGATGGACAGTACCCGATTATTAATTGGATTGAATGTTACATGTTTTCGGCTATAATGATTGGTGGATTTGTATTATATTGCTACATAATTGCCACTGTTTTGGAGATGTTAGTTTCAAATGGCATATTCGATTTAAAATACGATGAGCTTATGAATCGCATTAAAAAATACACCGAAAGAAATAATTTATCGACGACTGTTCAAAAACGTTTAAAGCTTTATTATAAGCATCAATATCAAAGACATTATTTCAAAGAGAGAATTATTTTTAATAGTTTGTCCGAGCATTTGCGGGACGAAATAATTTTACACGATTGTAAAAGACTTGTAGAAAAATCTATGTTATTTAAAAGACTTTCAAAGAAATCTCTGGGATTAATAATAAGTTGCCTCAAACGAGAAATTTTTCTACCAGGCGATGTAATATTAAACAAAGACAAAAAATCTATTTATTTTGTATCCTACGGAAATGTGGCGGTTACGTTGTCATCCGGTCATGAATATGGACACTGCGAGGACGGAGATTGTTTCGGATTCGTGAGTGTTTTTGTAGGTGTTGCCGAAGATATGAAAATTGACTTGGCGGTTGCATTGGAACTTTCTGAATTGTATAGTTTAGATAAGAAGGATTTAGATCGTTGTATAATACACGATGAGCAGATTTATTATCATTTTTACCAGTATGCGAAGGAACGCTACTATACAATTCTAAGACGCGTTGAATCTACACGTGATTGTGAACTTGATCATGCCGACGTGTTATATCAATTGCGAAACGGGCAGATTTTAGAGCATAATAGTTGCAAAAGAAAATATATTGATACAAAAGAAGTAAATATTTTGTAATTTCAATAATAAAATTCTTTTACTTGTTTTTGTTTTAATTTACTTAAGAATTCAATTTAAGTTAACTATCAATGTTTTAAAAAATACTTACTGTCACCAGCTAATAAAGGTACGAGTAAATTCTATGAAGGAACATCTGACTGTGTTGCAAAACGCACCGACTGAACTTTATCTTTCCACATTCTATGATCGGTCTCAATTAAGATAGCAAGTTGGGGTTTAAGATCTCAGTTTTTCCTTTCAACTTGATAGTAGAATGTATTTGCCGATTCTCTAACCTCCTTTTGAAACAACTAAGGTCGCAGATCGGCAAATAGGTGCGAAGGTTTCGTTATTACTGAGGTTGTAACAGTGTCGAATGTAGGTAACGTCTGAACAGTTGTTATTGTTGCAGGAGGTAATTAAAAATGCAATTGATTTCAAGGTGACGGTTGCACACAAAGTCCGCATTTAACACTGTCGAATGAGGGCAACGACTGAACAATTGTAATTGTTGCAGAAGGTAATTAGAAATGCAATTACTGTCAAGGTGACTTTTGCACACAAAGTACGCATAATTTACATTGTTGCATGAAATGCAATCGACATCGAACTGACTCTAGCACACAATTGTTATTGTTGCAGGAGGTAATTAGAAATTACATTAACTTCAAGACAGCCGTTCCACACAATTGTTCTTGTTGCAGAAGGAAATTATTAATAACTTTATTGAGCTACCACTACACTACCATGTTTATTCTACGACGTCAATCGCAATACTGATACATAATTATCGATGCGGTCTAATTGTATCAAATGTACAAAAGTTATTACAAATGCTATGCTATGTACCTTATACAATTGTAAGTGTTGCTGGAAGTAATAAAAATCCGTTTGACTTCAAGGTGACTTGTGCACATTTTGCTGAAGTCAAACACCGGTCGTTAAAACTTGTTTTTACTTATTACATTTCACCTTTTTTTAAAATTCTGCCGTTGCCATAAAGAGCGAGAAATAATGTCTTTGTAGCCAGTACACGAGTATTAGTAATTGACAAAACTACACTGACGTTAAATAAAGTTGTGTAAGTAAACTGTTGAATCATAAGTAAGTATAAGTAAACTTTTAGTAAAATAAATTAAATCATTTCAATATAAAATAGTGGCAAACAAGTTTCAAGGACAAACAAAAGTGTCTTCAAAACGAAGTAACGTATTGCGGTGATATTAGATTTACTATCAAATATTCTATCGATGGGAATTCTCCCGTGTATACCAAAGCATTAACTAATCTCCAACCGTATAGTCCGCTTAGTTTAATTTGCTTTAGGATTCGAAAAAAAATACTCAACTACGTCAATGACGGTTATTTAATATAAGAAAAAGTGAAAAACAACTTACACCCTACACTGAATAAATAAATAAAATAATAATAGTCAAAATAAAAAATTTTATACAACAAATCTACATAAAAAAACACACAAGACAAGAAAAACTTTAAAAACTAAAACTAATTCCTGTCCTATGGATTTTACTACCCACGCACTGCGATTAGATGTCACGCACGTTATCGCGTTTTTATTTTTATAGTCAGCACATTTTTTTAATTGTTTATTTAGTTCTTTAATTTAGTTCATCGCGTTTGTTCCGAGCACTGCGTAACGACAATAACGTAAGTAAACTTTTCTTTTTTTTATTTAAACTTTAATTGCTTCTTTAACTTTTTAAATAAATTAATTTAGTTTTGATCGCAACATGTTCATTATTTATAGGGTTTATCACCTTTTCACCCCTCACCTGGTGTAAATACCAAAATTACTACTTTTTTAGCGCGAAAACTTAGTAACATTTAGTTTTTTGCCTGCCGTTAGGTTAGTATGCTAACCAATAACGACCCCGTAGCGTATATGACAAATACGGGCAAAATAAGTAACACTGTAAATGCAAATGTTCCAAAGTATAGTGACGTTCGATTGTATACGGAAACCCCGTTGGTCTTAAGCAATACTCAAAACGTTGAAAAGTCAAACGGATTTTGATTACCTCCAGCAACACTTACAATTGTACAAAATACATTTGTAATACCTTTGTACATTTAATACAATTATTACCTCCTGCAACAATAACAATTGTGCAAACGTTACATTCATTCAACACTGTTAGAACGTCAGTAATAACAACGCAACCTTCGCATCTATTTGCCGATTCTCCAACCTCATCTTAAAACAACGTTAAGGTCGCCAGTACTTTCGTTGTTTTAGGAGGAGGTTGGAGAATCGACAAATACCTACTACTCTTGATTGGTTTCAGGATGGTAAGCAGAGATCAAGTATTGTTTAAAACCAAGACAGAACGCTACTTGTTGCATTGTTTGACTCACAAATTGAGTTCCATTATCACTAGTTACCTTCCGGGGAGTTCTATACAACGTAAAATTACTTCATCAATTAATACAAGAGCACAGTCCTGTGCTGTAACATTTTTAAGAGGAATCAGCTCAATCCATCGACTGGAAGCATCTTCAATTGTAAAAATCCAACAAAACCCATGGTTAGTATCAAGCAAAGGACCAGAGAGGTCGATAACAAATATTTGAAATCGCTGGGCCTGCGCAGGAATTTGTAAAAGACCGGACGGCTTGGTATTTCTTATTATGTACCTTTGGCACTCGAGTCTGCGAGATACATGCTGAGCTACGATGCGGGTCATCCCAGGCCAGTAACAGCATGGTAGGATTCTCTGGATGTTACGTTCAATACCATAAAGACCAGCAAGAGGAGAGTCATGATACGCTTCAAGAATTCGGGATATTTAAATATTGGGCACAACTTGTTGCACCTCATCACCGTCGTAATCAGAAGAATAACGATACAAGATACCATGGGTCATCAAGTAACCACGGTCAGTCCACTTCTTAAAGTCTAGCACATATGGATTTGGATGTTCAAAGCAATCTATTATTTTTCGTAGATCTGAATCTGCTATTTGCTCGCGTCGTATATCTTCGGCAGTTTGGACTGGAAGACCAACGGTAACACTACATAGCTTTGGCAGTTTCTTAAGTACAGGCGGACATGATAAGATGTTAGCAACAACATTTGTCCGACCAGGAATGTAATCGATTCATCATATGACTGCAAATATAAAGCCTATCAAGCATGTCGCTCCAAGGGAGTTTTAAAAAACGGTTACCACTTCATCGGCTGTGGTTGGTTTGTATAGCAACCTTTGCCCATTCCTTACACTCCAAATGATTGCAAGAGTTTTTCGCTCTGTAGTATGATTATTCTGTTCAGCAATTGTCAACAATCGGCTGGCATACTCAACGGGTAATTCCTAGAGTCTCTCGCCCTAGAGGAAAACCGCCCCGATAGCGTAGAATCGCTTTTCAAAACGGTAGACAAAAGTCGGTTTGGCGTAGTATGGGACTAGACGTCAACAATCTTTTTTGAGTTCATCAAAAGCGTCTTGTTGCGGAGTTTTCCATTTCCATAAGACACTTTTCTTAGTGAGAACCGTCAATGATTTTGTAACATTCGCAAAATTTTAAATAAATCTTCGGAACCAAGAACAGGTTTGTAAAAAGGTAAGCAGTTGTTTAATTTTCTTAGGCGAAGTGATGTCTAAAATCGCAGATACCTTCCGCTAATATGATGTGGCCTAGGTATTTTACAGAGGGACATACAAAAGTGCATTTGAGGTCGTAATCGATTAAAGACTATTTGGAGATCTTGGCGATAATCCGACAAGGTTTCAGAAAAAACAATGAGGCCATCAAGATATGCAAGTAGAGTAAGGTTAGCCAATCTACTTCTAAAACGATCCATGTGTCTTTGAAATTTAGCCCGAGAATTTTTCATACCAAAGCGGCATACGATTATATCGGAAGGTACCAAACGGAGTTGTAAAAGCTATCTCGAGTTCGCATTGATACTTGATGATAACCTGATCGTAGATCAAAAGTGGTCATAAATGAAGTTTGTTTAGCATTGTGGAGTGGGTTGTCTAAACGCGGTAGGATAGTTATCGATAGCAGTTACTGCATTTAACGCACGAAAGTGATCGATGCACAACCGCGTGCTTCCATCTTTTTTGGGGATTAGAACCGCAAACAGAAACTCTTCGATGACCTTGGCATTTAAAAATTGGTCGAGTTCATTTTTTAACAGTTGCTTTTTCGGATCAGACATACGCTAAGGCGGAACGGTTCGTTCAACACTATCAGCAAGTGTCATCGTTATCATTTTGACATATTGAATCAAGATGACTGCCGTTAACTCAATACATTTTACTTGCAACCGCGGATAGAAAGTACCAACGCTAAAACGTAAAAGAAATAACCAACAATAAAATTTAAACGTAAAATATAGATTATTCACGATTCGGAGGAAAGCGCAAGAAAAAAAAACCAACGATATTGCAGCGGCGGACGAACTAAGAAAGAGTGAGCAAACTACTTATATCAGTTATATCAAATGCAGTCAAATTCAGACCTATTGGCAACAGTGCCATCCTGGAAAATCAGTGCAGTATTGCATTTTTATTTAATGCAAATAACGATTTATAACAAAAAAATTCAGTAAATTAGAAACAAAATCGATCAAACATTAACAAATACACACAACTGCAACAAGCTTTCGATAACAAAATGTGATCGTCCAGACTATTCCAAAGCAACGTTACTTACCTCTGATTAATACTCCCGACAATTACGAAGAGTGCAAGCTTGCATTCTACGATTTAAAATAGCCACCACCAGTTCTAAATACGAACAATTATTAAGGTTATTGGATCGGTTTAAGTCATGAACGTAAATAGTAGTACTCAAATTCGATATAAGCTGAAGGCCGAATATTTATACTCGATTTAAAGTAAAACATTAATAATGATAAGTACTTAAAGCTTAATATAATTAAAGCAGAAAACTTCATATAAAGAAATGTAGAAGAATCTTACAATTGACGATCCAAGTTCATATGAAACATACAGTGCTAATCCCACTTCGTTAACTGAAGAAATAATAGATAGTACTATATTGAAAATACCGCGGTAAGTTACATCGATATAAGGGGTTTTGTAGGCAAAAGTAATCTTCCAAACTTAGAGAGTTATTGTTACGCTATTTTAGGTCAGAATACCACTTTTGCTACATTCAAACATCTGTAAAAGTTTCCAACTAACAAACCCTTACTTGCTTTTTCTGACCAATTTCTCACTAGAAGTTTACCTCTTTCCACGAAGAAACTGTTTCCAAGATAGATGGCAGAGAACTTTATTTGTTAGAAAGAAAAAGAAGAATGTTGAGAAATAAGCCAATAGGTTTTAGTTAAAACAAGAATGTAAATTAATAATTTAAATACAGCTTTTAGACATCTAACAGAGCTCACATAGATATAAATCAAAATGTTGATATCTATACACAGCACACTATTGCTAGCACTTGCTTCAATTAAAAAAAGTATTAGTAAAAAAATGAGCGTGCTTACAAATTACGCGAGCACTAATGCAACGTGTGCGAGGGGGTAATCAGTGTCATAAAGAGACCCACCCGTGAAATGCTTAGAAAGTATTGCATAGCATTTCAAAGATATTTCATAAAATTTCAACAGTATTTCACAGTATTTCATAATTATTACAATTATTTCACAAGTATTGCATACCATTTCACAAATGTTGAATGTTATTTCATAAACATTGCAAAAATAATTTGAAATTTTTAGAAAATCAAAGAATCAATGAATTAAGAAGTTTGATATAAGATTCAACTGAAAACAATTTATATTTTATTAAAAAAACTGGTGTGGTCACCACACGATTTTCCTATAAGGAATTATGAAGGAATGTCTACATATTTCTATTTTCCTACAAATAATTTTTTTTTGCATAATTTTACCTTTCAAGGTCTTCTGAATCAGAAAAATTTTGAGTGTGTGTGTATGTGTAACGATGTACCCATGACAACTCTCGAACCAAAAGTCCTAGTAACTTGAAATTTGGTATGGAGCTGGCTTTTAATATTCTGTCGATTTTATCAAAAGATGGGTTTGATAAAAAACCGAAAGTGGGTGTATCCGCCATTTTTAATAGTTTTTCTTATATAATTTTGTACGTATGTAAATTATTCGAACTATTTTTACAGTTTCTTATAGAGATCATTCTTTCGAACAATTTATTCAAAAAAATTTTTTTCCTAACATTAACAGTTTATTAGATATTCTATTTATAATTATAATGAATTCACAAGTATAATCTAGGTTTGAATCCTGCCCGTAAAGATTAAAAAAAAATTCCATATCTTGAAGAGAAAACAAGGTACGTTAAAAATAATAATTTTTACTGATTTACTAAAGGGGAAAGCAATATCGAAGCGCACAAATATAGGGGTTAGTCAATTTGCTATATTTCGGTGTTAATTTTAGTGGACTGTAGTTCTTTATTTTGTTAAGTACATAGAACGATATGAATAAAACACAAAGTAATTAGAACGAATAAAATTTATCGAAAGAACATTCGTTTCATCATGTGGCTACATGATGACTGATTTTACAAAAAGGGATGTTGGTTGAAATCCCTGCCACCATCAGTAGCGTAACAATAAAGTTTTAATAAAATAAGTTTACAATCTAAACATACCCCCGGCTTTGAAAGCACAACTTTCAAAGAAACGACAATAATTTGACGGGTCTCTAAAATCTTAAATTCTATTAGCAAACATAAACAAAAAAATAAAATATTTAAAAAGCTATTTTTCACGACACTTTCACGCAGTTTCACTGGTCTCTACAGGGAGAGGGCAAACTTTAGCGAATGAACGTCGCACTACACCATTTGCAGTTTTTATGGTAGAAACTCGGTTTACGCCATCGCTGCCTGGATGCAGCTCTACAACTCTACCAATTTTCCAATACATGGGGGGATGGTCATCTTCTTTAATAAGGACCATTGTGTCCCTTTGAAGATCGGAAATTTTTTATCGCCATTTCTACCAATCAAGAAATGTGCAGGCGTGAGGGCTTGAAAGTCATTAGGATCGGACGTCAGAGGACACAAGGGACGAGAGTTCAGGGTTGCTTCGATTCGAACAAGCACAGTGCAAAACTCCTCATAAGTCAAAATAGAATTTCCTAATATTCGTTTGATGTGTTTTTTCACGGACTTTATGCCAGCCTCCCATAAACCTCCAAAATGAGGGCTATAGGGAGGAATAAAATGCCATTCGCTGCCCATGGCAGCAACGGCTTCGACAATAGAAGTCTGTTGCTTCCTAAAAAATTCAGCTAATTCTTGCAATTCCGAATTAGCCCCGACGAAATTAGTACCGTTATCGGAAAAAACACGGAATGGTTTGCCTCTACGGGCAACAAAACGTCGAAATGTCATATGAAGCAGGAAGATTGCCCATAATCGGGGCTGTTGTTTTTGGCGAAAACCGAAAGCATTTTACACATTTATGCACAATTTGTCTAACAAGATGCCTAGCTGATAAGATCCAAAATTGATCTCGAAGCGTAGCCAATATTAATTGAGGGCCTGCATGGAGCAGTCTAAGATGTTCCCGTGTTACTATCAATTTAGCTAACAAGTGTTTTCCCGACAAAAGAAAAGGATGTTTTTTGTCGAACGAAAATGGAGCATTTCGAAGTCTACCTCCGACACGAATGATGCCCATGTCATCAAGGAATGGAGCAAAACCCACTAATGGCGAGGAACTTTTCAGTTGTTCAGAGCGCTGAAGCGATTTAAGCTCATCAGAAAAGGAGTCAGCTTGGGACATTTTGATCAGGCACAGTAAAGCTGATCGGATTTCTTGAACAGTAATAGGTCCGCAAAACCGATTGTTTGGCGAGTTTGAAGAATTTTTGTAGAACGAAGACTATAAGCGACGACTCTTTCTAAACGAGTCATACTAGAGAAATTCTCTATGGGAAAATCATTTGGACGATGCGAAATTAAAGTTTGAACTTCCGTTTTCAGATCTGGAAGTTCGGAACTAACATGAGCAGAACTAGGCCACGAAGATTTGTCATCCAATAACCAAGATGGACCATTCCACCAAAGAGTAAGCCCTTTTAAATTTTGAGGAGGTATGCCTCTGGACAGCATATCGGCTGGATTTGATTTAGTAGGAACATGTCGCCAAACGGAAGCCGAAGTGAGTTGCTGGATGTCAGCAACCCTATTGCACACAAATGGTTTGAGAAGAGTAGGGCGTGTTTTTAGCCAGCCCAAGATTATAGTAGAGTCCGACCATAAGTTACAAGACGATATAGTTAATCCCATGATTTTCAAAACATGGGCTAAAAGTTTAGCAAGTAGCAAAGCTCCGCAAAGCTCAAGCCTAGGGATTGTAGTGGGCTTAAGAGGTGCTACCTTTGACTTAGCACATAAAAGATGAGAATGAACCCGGTTGTCCTCGTCAACAGAACGAAGGTACAAACACGCACCATATGCGCTTGTGGAAGCGTCACAAAATCCATGTACCTGGATATCTATGGGATTCTTGCACAAAGCATGCCGAGGAATTTCTAAATCCCGCAAACTGACGAGTTCAAAAGCATATGAACGCCATTTTGAACATACATTGTTGGGAACAGGGTCGTCCCAGGACAGCTTTTCCATCCAGAGCTGTTGGAGCATTATTTTTGCAGAAATCGTGCAAGGTGAAAGCACCCCTAGAGGATCAAAAATCCGAGATATTTCAGAAAGCATTGATCGCTTTGTGACCTTGCCTATCGAAGGCTTTGAAATAGAAAACATAAAATTGTCGTTTTGGAAAGACCAAACAAGACCTAGAGTACTAGTGTGTGCATGATCACCAATTTCAAGAACATTAGGATGAATTTCTGTATCTGAAAAGCCAGAAAGAACACGCGGGTCGTTGCAGATCCATTTACGAAGTTTGAAACACCCTGAACTAAGTGTAGTTGAGAGGTCGGAACATAATTTGCGAGCTTGTTCTAAATCGTTGGCGCCTGTCAACAGGTCGTCAACATAAAAATCATTTTTTATGATTTGCGAGACTTCAGGCATAGTAGTCTCACATTCGATACCGAGCTGGTAAAGACAACGAATGGCAAGAAACGAAGCAGATGCCGTTCCATAAGTGACAGTGTTTAGATCAAACGATAGAATGGGTTTTGTGGGATCCGATCTCCACAAAATACGCTGAAGGGATCTTTGGCTAGGGTTGAGCAGAACCTGCCTATACATCTTCTCGATATCTGCCGATATGGCGTAATAATGTTTGCGAAAGCGAACCAAAATGAAAAACAGATCTTGCTGCATGGTAGGGCCGACCATTTGAATGCTATTGAGCGAATGCCCTGTTGTGGTTGCTGATGAACCGTTGAAAACGACACGTAACCTGGTCGTCACACTTTCCTCCTTGAGCACACCGTGGTGAGGAAGATAAACTGATGTTTCATTGCAAGTGGGGTTGACAACTGACATGCGCCCCAGCTCCTGATATTCTTGCATAAAATCAGAATAAAGTTTATATAGCTCTGGGTTGATTCGAAAGCGCCGCTCCTGAGACAACAATCTACCTTGAGCATTATCGAACGAGTTGCCTAGCAACTCTATTGGCTGTTTGAATGGAATTGAAACAACGAATCTACCGTCATTGTCTCTTCTGAGATTTTTAACAAAATGAGCTTCGCAGGCATTTTCCTCCTGCGATAACACCTTTTTGCTTGGATAACTTTCCAACTCCCAGAACCGCGAAAGCTGATTTGAAAGATCGTCCAAAGTGCTAAGATGACAAGACGAATTAGTAGCAATAACTGAGTTTATCGGTCCAGCTAAAACCCAACCGAAACGAGTATTTTGAACAATAGGAAGATTAGGACCTAATTGTATTTGACCAATACACAACAATTGGAAAAAAATTGGAGAACCTATCAAAAGATCAATGTCGCCTGGAGTGTCGTACGAACTGTCAGATAATCTGATGTTATCTGGTATCTTGAAATTGTTTCGGTTTACGTGGAAGCTTGGAGTAGTTCCAGTGATCTCGTCAACGTGAGATCTAATCTGAAACGAGAGTGATGAGCCCGAATAGTCACATCACACTTTAAACAAATGTGGGAAGCCAATTTACTTAACCCCGAAACGATAATATTTGCATCAGATGTGCGCAGCTTTAGTTTATTGCATAAGCTCGAACGAATAAAATTCGATTGAGAACCTGAATCAAGTAACATTCGAATACAGTGGGAGTTTCCTTCAGAATCTAGAATCTGAGCGGAAGCCGTAGGTAAAAGAACTTGAATTGTGTTTGAAGTAAAAGCCGAAACTATTTGGGTTGGTTCAACAGAGAGATCTGCGCTTGACAAATGTTCCGACTGCATCAACGGCATGGCCGCAGGAGCATCTCCAATGTGCAGTAGTGAATTGTGCTTGGCCTTGCACGTTCGGCAAGTATGCTGTGAAGAACATTGAGACACAAAATGACCTTTATACAAACAATTCAGACAAAGTCTTAATTCTTTCGATTTAGTTAATCTTGCACGCGGAAAAAGGTTTATAAATTCATCGCACTTGGTTACTGAATGAGAACCTTTGCAAAGTACGCATGCAAGCGTATTTGCAACAAAAGATTTAGAGTACGATTTTGGTCTCTCAGAAGAAGGTTTGAACCTTTCCGAATGCAGTTTGGCCTGATTGGGCCCTAAACAATCTAGTAAATTGGCAGTGTTTGTGAGAAAAGTTTTGAATTTCTCCAGCGAAGGTAAATCAGAACTTGACCTGTTTCTCAGAGTTTCCCACTGGCGAAAAGTAATGGGATCAAGTTTGTTTGAAACAATATGGATGATCAGAGCCTCGAATAACTGTTCATCTGCGGAAAGCGATCTGAGCGCTGTCGCGTGTTTAAATAAGGAATCAGAAATTTTTCTTAACTTGAAAGCGGATTCTTTATTTAATGACTCCATGTCTAAAATAGATTTGAAATGGTTGTGTATGAGCAAACGGGGTTGATCGTACCTAGTGCAAATAGTTTGCCAAGCAACTTGATAATTGTCCGCTGAAAATTGTAGCGATTTAATAACTTGGGCTGCATCTCCGATCAAACTGGATTTCAAGTAATGAAGACGTTGAACATCGTCAAGATCTTTGTTGTTGTGAATTAAGCTAGTAAATATTTCGCGAAATTCTAGCCATGCCTCTAAATCCCCAGAAAATTTGGGTATAGAAATTTTTGGCAGATTAAATAATGCTTTTTGGTGGCCATGATGACCCGTACTACACAAGTCGTTACTGCGATGGACACTACTCCTGGAGAAGCTGCTGTTAGAAGTAGTTTTGAGGCTGTGACCCCATTTATTTATAAAGTTTTTTACTCGAGAGAGCGCCGAAAAATATGAGTTTTCGAATTGTTCTTGATGTTTGTATTCCGCGGTGACGTTAGTAGTCACTTCGATAATTTGTATTTGAATTTGTTCAAAGTCAGATAATAAAGAATTAGCTGATTCTAATCTCGTTTCAATTTCAAAAACATGTTCGTCTTCTGGTTTATCGGTATGCATTAATTCAAAATTGCTTAAGAACGTATGAAATCCTGTAAGTTTGGATTCAACTAAACCGCGATTTCTAATTAAAGCTTCCATAATGAATAGATTTATTTTACTCTTTTCTTTTCAACTAAGCAACGGCAAGTTAAGAATTAAATGCAAAAATAACGGTAACAATATCGTTATTTACAAAAACAATAATTGTAATTAATTAATACAAATGCAAGATGAATCTAAAAAAAATAGTATTCTCAATTAAAACAACGCCGCGCCGTGCTATCAAATGCAGCGAATGACACGTTATTCAATCAAAATAAATTTCGAACGTCATTCAATTTTAAAGCTTAAGATTAGTACAACTGTGGTACAACTATAAATAGAACACGTTAGAATAAATGCACTGGCTTAACAAAGTAAGCAAGCAAAACAAATGTAAAGGAAAGAGAAGGCAAACCTGTTATCGTTTGTGGGTATCAACCCTTCAAGTTGTTGGCGAAAGAAGTCTTTGGCTGTCTCTTTCTAACTCATAGGCACGAAATTGCATATTTCGTCAAACAATATAAATTCTTGCGAAATCTTGAAAATTCACTGTTTCTTGTAATAATCCGGCTCGAAGGACCAATGTTAATTGTAGTGGACTGTAGTTCTTTATTTTGTTAAGTACATAGAACGATATGAATAAAACACAAAGTAATAAGAACGAATAAAATTTATCGAAAGAACATTCGTTTCATCATGTGGCTACATGATGACTGATTTCACAAAGAGGGATGTTGGTTGAAATCCCTGCCACCATCCGTAGCGTAACAATAAAGTTTTAATAAAATAAGTTTACAATCTAAACATCGGTTATATCTTAATACTAAAAAAAAAAAAATTCAAAAAAATTATAGCATGCTAGGAAGTAAATGCAAACGTATACATATCACTTCAAAGTGGTTTTATGACAACATAACCTTGAAAAAAATATGTAGATATTCCTTCTTTCTGCCTTACAGAAAAGTCGTGTGGTGACCACCTTGTTTGTAAAACTGTTTGCAAACAAACCATCCTGTTTATAAACCTGTTTGCAAAGCGGTTTGCGATTTTTGATATTTGAACGGTTACTCGTTTTGTTAAGAAATTTTCAAATCCGCCTGAAAATGAAAACCGGGGCTTAACCAAATCCGAACTTATACGAAATTCAAATTTTCAAAAAGCGCGGGGAAATTAATACCCGATCTCTACCGATCTTACACGCAACTCAAATTTGAAAGGTTACTTACACAAACCAACGCACAAACGCAGTTGAAGAAAATACAATCTCACCCGAACTTACACGAACGCAGCCGAAAATCAAATTTTTTAAAAATCGCGGGAAAATGTGGCCTAGAACCCACCTCACTATACTTGTGATACTACTATTATCGACTTAAAACAAATCTTTAGCTTATTATTACTAAGAACTTTCCACCATTAAATCCAAAAACTCATGGCACTGAATTTAATATATAGAACAAATTTACTCATCACAAGATTACAATACTAACAATTGAGTGTATCAGTTTTACTTACCCTTTTAAACAAATCAAAAAGCAGTAATCTTAAAAATCTTGAGAGTGCACCGTTAAATAGTGAGAAAGGATATTGAGTTCTAGTCATTTAACAAATTAGTTGAGTTACGGTTGCTGAGATTGTAAATTCCTAGACGTAGTCACACGTTTAAAACACTAATACCTAATTAGAGTTCACAACTCATGTATAAATCGAAAAATAAGTGGTTTGACGATAGATGGAGCCAACTACTGTTTCATATGTATTTCACAAGCATTGCAAATCATTTCATAATGATTTCATGGGTATTGCAAACTGCAAAGTAGTTTAAAAGTATTTTATATGTATTTCACAGGTATTGAAAAGTATCTTATAAGTATTTCATAGGTACTGCATACTATTGCATGCAATTGCATACATACATTAAAGCATTTCATAGGTATTGCACAACAATTCTATACCATTGCACATTACTATGTCCCACAATTGCACTGAGTGATTACCCCCTCGAACGTGTGTTCCTTTAATATAAAACTGAAACATAAATAAGATTTTATATTGATCCAAACGATATATTAAAATAATAACAATTACTGTGGTTTTTCGCCAATGTGCTTACTCATATGTGTTTTTAAATGACGCAATTGGCGGCTAGAATAAGCACATATACTGCATTTAAATGGTTTTTCAGCAGTGTGTCTAAGCATATGCCTTCTTAACTCCGACTTGGTGGTACAGCAGTAATCACATAGATTGCATTTAAATGGTTTTTCACCAGTGTGCCTAAGCGTATGCCTTTTTAAATCTGAATTGGTGATAAAGCAGTAACCACATGTATCGCATTTAAATGATTTTACACCAGAGTGCCTACGCATATGCTTTTTTAAATCAGATTTGGTGGTAGAGCAACAGTCACATATATCGCATTTAAATGGTTTTTCACCAGTGTGTTTATACATATGTTTTTTTAAATTTGAACTAGTAGTACTGCAATAATCACACACATTGCATTTAAATGGTTTTTCACCAGTGTGCGTACGCATATGCCTTTGTAAATATGAGTTGATGGTAAAGCAGTAATCACATATATCGCATTTAAATGGTTTTTCATCAGTGTGCTCACGCATATGAGATTTTAATTCCTGCTTGGTAGTACAGCAGTTATCACATACATTGCATTTAAATGAGTTTTGACCTGTATGCTTATGCATATGCCTATTTAAATGTGACGTGGTAGTACAGCAGTAATCACATATTTTACATCTATATGGTTTCTCACTAGTGTGCGTATACATATGCCTTTTTAAATTAAACCTTATTGCACTGCAGTAATCACATATATTGCATTTAAATGGCTTTTCACCCATATGCTGAAGCATATGCATTTTTAAGGAATCCAATCGGATGCTACGGTAATCACATATATTGCACTTAAATGGTTTCTCGCCAGTGTGCTTACACATATGCATTTTTAATTTCGACTTAGTAGTACAGCAATAATCACATATATTGCACTTAACTGGTTTTTCACCAGTGTGCTTACACATATGCATTTTTAATTTTGACTTGGCAGTACAGCCATAATCACATATATTGCATTTAAATGGTTTTTCACCAGTATGCTTATGCATATGCTTTTTTAAAAATTCCAATCGGCTACTACAGTAATCACATATATTGCATTTAAATGGTTTTTCACCAGTGTGCTGAAGCATATGCCTTTTTAGGGATCCTAATCGGTTACTACAGTATTCACATATATTGCATTTAAATGGTTTTTCACCAGTGTGCTTATACATATGATTTTTTAAATAATCCAATCGACTACTACAGTAATCACATATATTGCATTTAAATGGTTTTCCACGTCTGGGTTGCACTTTTATATGTTTCTGAAGTAAGTGTCGAATCAAAATCGTCTTTTTATTAGTATTGAAGTCGCAATTATAGCAATAATACAGTTCTATTTTTGAAGATTCCTGAATACTTACAGGCGCATCCTTGATGTACATGTATTTATCGCTAATGATTTGCAAGTTTGAAAGCTGTTTAATGTTATCCACACACAACTCTTCTTTAATTGCACCTTCTTGTAAATTTCTAATAGTCATTTCGGTTTGTATACACAGTTGCTTAAATTCATATATTTCTTCAATTGAAATCATACATTTGTTACAAACAATTGGGTTCGGTGTGATGTTTAGATCCTGTAAGAAAGTTTGTTACTTGACAGAATATAATTAGTCGTACTTACAATTTTTGGTAGAAAGTTCAACAGTTTGAATTGTAGCATTAACTTATTGTCGTCATTCAGATAGTAATATTGCTCGGTTTCTACTATTTTTAGTAAACACATTCGACAACTTTTTGTTGATTTTTCTGCCATATTTTCGTACATCTTGCTCAGTGTTGCTTAAAGACAGTTGCACTCAAAGTTGCACTCGTAACGATGCTCTAATATTTTCTTTTGTATTAGCCGAATTAGCCAAATGTTAATAAATAACTGTGACGTAGGAAACAGCAGGAATACGAAAAAGCAGTGTTGCCAAATGTGGCGATTTTAAATTTAGATTAACTTGTTAATATTTAAAAATTTTATATGATTTTATTATTGCTGTGGCTATTGTTTCCATTTCCATATTTGTTCCAGGAAAAGTGTTGCCACTTTGAGAAACGTTTCTATGATTTGATTAAAATGTAGCTAAAAATAAAAACTGGATCTTGAGATTGGCGAATGTCAGAAAATCTCACAACCCTGCTAATAAGTTATTATAATTATGAAGATTTGTGGATCTACACAATTAGGCAATAATCAACTTTATTAGTTTAAAGTAAGGAAACATTTTTATAGATTATAGCAAGTTAGAAATTGGTTAATATGCAACAATTCAAATGAAATATTTTAAAAAACAGTAATCTAACATTTAAAATTTGTTAACATAGATTTATAATAACCAAACTAAGAAAAAGTTATTTGGGGTGTCAATGTATAAATTTCTTTAATACTGTTTTGCTTATATTGTGTACATACCTGTGAAATGTAATTCCCAATAATACCTTCTTATTTGCACCTTTTCTACTATAATTACAACTACTTAAAACGATTGTTTTAAATGTTTTTAATTAAAAACTAAAAAAAAATATCAGGAAACACAAAAAATCATTATAAAACTTTGAAAAAAATGCAATTATTAACATTTGACATTAGAATATAACATTCTGCTGAACTTTCATTGTTTATTATTTTGAAACGAATATACACAACGTTTCGATTGCTGTGGTATCTTCAATCGTCATCAGGTGAATACTAATAAACTTAGAAACTACTGCAGCTTATATACTAAAGACATGTTCGATGAAGCGTTCAAGCGTACAAAATCAACTTAGCGTAACAGATTAATTAACAAAATTACTTAGTGAAGTTTAAGTTGTTTTAGAGGTTCGATTAGTGGTTTCCATATGTTGCTTATCTCGACACTAGGCTGGCTGAAAATTTCTTTGTTGTTGTTGATGAATGCCGCTTCTTTAAATTTCCGTTTGTACCAATGTTCCTCTCTGTGTATCATTTATTTTGCTTCCGACCATTTCATTCGATGTTGGTTATCCCACGAATGTTGCGCGATGCCGGACTTAGAAGTATCTCCTCTCCGTGAGTGCGTCTGATGTTCTTTCAGTCTGATTTCAAGGGGTCTTTTGGTTTCCCCCACGTATGACTCGCCACATTCACATGGAACTTTTATTGATTCTGATAAACCTTTGACATATGGGATGCTCAGCAGTGAATTGGGCAGTTCTTCTGTTTTAGGTTGTCCTATGGTGTTCAATTGCTTTTTCCGTAAAAGCTCTCCTACAATATTTTCTGGATAACCATTCTGCCTAAGATCGTTTCTAATGTTTTTGATTTCTTCTCGTAGCCCTTTCTCTGTGTTGCACAACCTGTATGCTCTGTCGATTAGAGATTTTACTACTCCTCTCTTCGTAGATGTACGTGGAATGGTTGGATTCAAAGTTGAGATATCGACCGGTGTGTGTCGGTTTCCTGTAGACAGTCGTTTCCATAATTTTCTTGTTCTTTGTTACTTGAACGTCTAAAAAAGGAAGTGAGTTCTCCTTTTCCTTTTTCATAGTGAATTTGATGGATGGTTTGATGTTGTTCAGATGTTGTAGAAAAAGGTCTAGTTGCCGATTACTGTGGTTCCAAATTATGAAGGTATCGTCAACATATCTAAGCCATGTTTTAGGTTTGAATTTTGATTTCTCTATGGCCTGGGATTCAAACCAGTTCATGTATATGTTGGCGACTACTGGAGATAGAGATGAACCCATTGGTAGTCCTTCGTCTTGAGTGAAGAACCTGTCTTTCTCCTGAAAGTACGAGTTCTTGAGGCAACATTCTAGGAGCTTCATTATTCCTTCTACCGGCAGCGTGGTTCTTTCCTGGAGTTTTTCATCTTCTCGGAGCTTCGTTTGGATGATTTTCAATGCTTCTTCAACTGGCACATTAGTATAAAGACTTTCTACGTCGAAGCTGACTAATTGATCCCGTGGTTGTAGCTCTATTGTTTTCAGAATCTCAACGAAATGTTTGGAGTCTTTGACAAAAGATGAGCTGTTCTTCTGTAGTGGTTGCACAATTGGTAGTAGAAATCTGGATAGCTGGTATGTGGGTCCATTACGAGAGCTGGTTATCGGTCGAAGCGGCATGTTGTGTTTATGTATCTTCGGTAGTCCATATAGATATGCGGCGGTTTGGTGTAGTGTGGTGTTAGCATCGTTCTCATCCTTGGTGTTAGATGTCTTTCGTAGAGTTTTAGGACTTGATAGATCTTCCTCTCCAAGCTTGCTGTCGGATCTTTCTTCAGTCTGCGGTAATTCCCTTGGTTTAAGACGTCTTCAATTTTTTTGGTCGTAGGTGGTGGCACCCATGATAACAGTTGCGGCCCCTTTGTCGGCTGGAAGTATTTTAATGCATTTGTTCTTCCGTAAATTTGTGAGAGCTTTTTCCTCATGTTTAGTGATGTTGGTGTGTTGTTTTCTTTTCTTCTCTAGAGCACTTCTGATTTTCCACTTAAATTCTTCTGCTTGTGTTGAATTCAAACGTGTTGTCTCGACGGCACCAATGTCTAGTACAGGCACGTGTTTTGGTGTTATCGAAAAATTGAGCCCTTTCTCTAATAGAGTCGTTTCTGTAGCAGACAGTGGATGTGTCGATATGTTGACTATGGTTCTCCTTGCGTTCTTTTGGTTGTCGGCTGCTTTCTGTTGGTTTCGTGTGAATTTAGCCCATTTTCTGTCGTGTGTTTCTTGGTGTAGTTGTCATACCTTCTCGCAAGTAGCGTCTATTTTGCGGAATATTGGTGTGTAATCCTCGAATCTTTGTGTGGCGTCTTGGAGTAATAAAGTTTTCTTCCATCGATGGTGGTTGATTTGTGCCCGGTGTTCCGGGAATCAGCAACAAATTT
This sequence comes from Aquatica leii, assembly GCA_035610365.1. Lineage (NCBI taxonomy): Eukaryota > Metazoa > Arthropoda > Insecta > Coleoptera > Lampyridae > Aquatica > Aquatica leii. The sequence continues at coordinate 18,377,661 of CM069438.1, forward strand.
CGAGACTACGAGAAGACAATGATCAAGATTACGAAGGAAGAGACACACATTAAATTGTTACGGAGGGCAAGAGACAACCAAGTTATACCAGATGGCTTCCGAGTGAAATCTCCGATACCAGGAACAAGAGCCCTCAAGATACTGAAACGAGCAAGTTTTGCGCTTATCCGGGCACAAATCAACCACCATCGATGGAAGAAAACTTTATTACTCCAAGACGCCACACAAAGATTCGATACTCTAACCACAGTAATCGGCAACTAGACCTTTTTCTACATCTGAACAACATCAAACCATCCATCAAATTCACTGTGGAAAAGGAAAAGGAGAACTCACTTCCTTTTTTAGACGTTCAAGTAACAAAGAACAAGAAAATTATGGAAACGACTGTCTACAGGAAACCGACACACAACGGTCGATATCTCAACTTGAATCCAACCATTCCACATCTACGAAGAGGGGAGTAGTAAAATCTCTAATCGACAGAGCATACAGGTTGTGCAACACAGAGAAAGGGCTACGAGAAGAAATCAAAAACATTAGAAACGATCTAAGGCAGAATCAGGCAGAATGGTTATCCAGAAAAGATTGTAGGAGAGCTTTTACGGAAAAAGCAATTGAACACCATAGGACAACCTAAAACAGAAGAACTGCCCAATTCACTGCTGAGCATCCCATATGTCAAAGGTTTATCAGAATCAATAAAACGTATAGGGAAAAGCTACAACTTAAATACAATGTTCAAATCGTCGACCACCATTAGGAGTATAATTTCCAGCACAAAGCCACAAACAATTCGAGATTCCCAAAACTGTATTTACCAAGTTCCATGTGAATGTGGCAAATCATACGTGGGGGAAACCAAAAGACCACTTGACATCAGACTGAAAGAACATCAGACGCACACACAGAGAGGAGAGACTTCTAAGTCCGGCATCGCACAACATTCGTGGGATAACCAACATCGAATGAAATGGTCGGAAGCAAAAATCATACACGGAGAGGAACATTGGTACAAACGGAAATTTAAAGAAGCGGCATTCATCAACAACAACAAAGAAATTTTCAGCCAGCCAAGTGTCGAGATAAGCAACATATGGAAACCACTAATCGAACCTCTAAAACAACTTAAACTTTACTAAGTAATTTTGTTAATTAATCTGTTACGGTAAATTGATTTTGTACGCTTGAACGCTTCATCGAACATGTCTTTAGTATATAAGCTCCAGTATAGTTTCTAAGTTTGTTAGTATTCACCTGATGACGATTGCAGATACCACAGCAATCGAAACGTTGTGTATATTCATTTCAAAAATAATAAACAATGAAAGTTCAGCAGAATGTTATTACTTCGCATCAAGCAACATTGTTTAATACATTCAAACAAATATTAACATTTGACATTAGAATAACATTAGTCTATCATCAATATGGCGGTGAAGGTGCCGTTTTAGAATACAAAACGCGGCCTTTCTATAATATAGCTCAATGCAAAAAAGCTTAGATTACTACGATTATTGATACTATTTTGAAATTACCGCGGTAAGTTATTTCAATATGAGTTGTGCCACATAAAGTAGTATTACAGCGTCATTCTCATGCTACTTTATGTCAGAATTCCACTTCTGTTAGATTCGTAAAAGTTTTCCAACTGCAATGCCCTTATTTGCTTCCAACAAGCTAATTTTTGATGAAATTTCTTGCTAAAAGTTTACCTCTATCAACAAAGAAATTGTTTCAAATATAGGTGACAGAGAACTTTTTTTGTTAGAAAAAAAAAGAGGTTTTGGTTAAAAAAAAGAATGTAAATTAATAATTTATATAATCGTTTATTTTAATTCATAAGATATACCTTCTAAACATCCAAAAGAGCACACATAAATATAAAGCAAAGTGTTGATATGTATACGCAACACACTATTGCAAGCAGTTGCTTCAATTACAAGTATTAGTAAAAAAAAAATATAAAACTACAACGTAAATAAGATTTTTTTATTGTGCCTAACGATATATTAAAATAATAATAATTACTGTGCTTATAAAGATATTAATGGTTTTCGCCAGTGTGCTTACGTATATGCACTTATAATTCCCACTTGGTGGTACAGCAGTGATCACATAAATTGAATTTAGGTAAATGGTTTTTCACTGGCCTTTATAAATCCGCCTTTTTGGTAAAGCAGTAATCAGATGTATCGCATTTAAATGATTTTTCACCAATGTGCTTATGCATAGGGGAGAAGCAGGTAATTGTGTACGGGGGTAATAATAGACAAAAGTCACAATTCATTCAAACTTCATAGCGTGTATTTCAGTGCGTGTATTATAGTGATAATTTTTTACTGTATCAATTAACCAATAGAAAAATTTTATTTTATTGCATTTTTTAAAATTCAACCAATCATCAACGAATTACAGCGATAACACCACGGGCGTGGTGTTATCAGGCAAAGCAGACATGATATATTGAAATGTCAATTTAAATGTCAGATAATAAATCAATTCATGATGATACACAGATTTGATGATATTTGTAAGTACAAAATTAACTAAATTCCTTTAGAAAATACACCATAAAACACAATTAATTGGTATTAATTGATTAAAAAACTTGAAAAGTAGTAAAAAATTATCTTACCGAATACCCCTCGAGCATTGATAAATACTCAAAATTTTGTCGTAGAGGATGTTTCAAGCGTGTTTCTTTAAGGTAATAGCACTCGACCTTCGGCCTCGTGCTATTACCAAGAAACACGCTTTCAACAATCTCTATGACAAAATTATCTCGGTATTATCAATGCTCTAGGGGTATTACAGCTGAGAATCAATTAAAAAACCGGTAAGTTGATTTTTTAAATAAATAAGGTTTTAAAAAATAATAGACAGAAAATGTGTAATAATGGACATACTTAAAACGTACTTTATTGTTGTAGAATATGCATCGGAACTACAAATCTCAAAATAAACGCGTAAATTATAACAGTAAAACATTGCAGATGGTACTTTAAGACGTTCGTCGGGAAAATACTCTTCGTGATGCTGCTGAAAGGTACAACATTCCTAAGTCGACATTACGAAAGCATCGAAATGTCGCCAATATTCATGGAATTGAAATTGGTGGTGGCAGAAAGACAAAATTGTGTAAGGAGGATGAGAATGCTTTGGCAAAATACCTTTATAAATCAGGAAAATGTGGATACGGTCTTACTAAACAAGAAATGTTAACTTTCGTGAAAGAGTACTGCCAAGCAAATGCAACACTTTGGAATGAGTCTGGTCCTGGCAGGGATCCCAACGATTACGCGGTGCTGATCCTTTTACTATTAAGAATTGATACCAAATGTTAAACAACTTGTTTAAAAAAGAAAACATTACTCTTGATGATGGTCATCGTGTCTACAATTGTGATGAAACTAGTTTTTCTCACGACCCTAAAGACGTCAGACTCATAGCGCCTAAAGTACAAAAGCTCGTATCTAAAAATGTTGGAGATTCTAGTTACGCATTGTCAAAATTTGCAATTGAGAATGGAATTATTTTGGCAAAATTACACTGGTCTGCAAAAAAATATTTTTTATCGAGCTCTGACACTATTCCGGGTGATTCTTATGTAAAATGACGTCCTGAATCCAAATATGTCTTCCGTATTCTTCCAACACCCACCATTTTCGAGGGAGCCCCAAATCTCTAATTTTACCACTTTTCGATAAATTAATTATAATTTATTTATAGAACGATAATAATAATTATAATTATTATAATAATAAATATATGGACATGAATTTAATTTAAATGGGAAAAAGAACTATTTTAGCTATAAACAGTAATAAATAAAAAGATATTCATCGTTACTTGGTGCTTGCTTTCCTTTTATACCCTGCGGTACAGCTCTCTCGTTTCACAAACCAGCAGTACTCCACCAACATGCTTGCATTCCACTTCCCTGAAAATCTCTTCTCCAGCTTAGCGATGTCTTGATGGAACCGTTCCCCATGTTCATCCGAGACTGCTCCTAAATTTTCAGGGAAAAAGTCCAGATGCGAGTGAAGGAAGTGAAGTCCTTGTACGCTAAAAGCAGTTCCTCGACGTGAGCGACATAATCTTCACTTTTGTGGTTACCCAGGAAGTTCTTACACACGTTTTGAAATGCAAGCCAGGCTCGTTTTTCTTTTCGGTTTAGGTGTTCAATAAACGTCGAATCTTGGAAGAATCTGGGGACCAACAAAAACGCCTTCTTTGATTTTAGCTTCGCTAAGACGAGAAAATTTAGTTTTCAAAAATTGAAATGCACCACCTGTCTTGTCCACTGCTTTCACAAACTGCTTGATCAATCCAAGTTTGATGTGTAAAGACGGTAAGTAAATATTTTCCTTCGGAACCAAAGGATTGTGGGCGACATTTTTCTGATCAGGAATAAGATTTTCTCGCAGAGGCCAGTCCCGTACGATGTAATGTTTATGTCGGGCTCGGCTATCCTATTCACAAAGGAATCAGCAATATTTTGTGAATTCTGATTGCAGGCCCGTGAGTAGAGCAACAACTTTTAAGTCAGCGCAAAGTTTCCACTTATAATCAAGATAATTAATTTTATCGAGGATTCTGAAGATGTTTTCGTACGTTTCCTTCATATCAACAGAGTATGCAACTGGAACTGATGGGAAGTTGTAGCTCAGAGTCTTTTAAATCAATTTCCCGCTCTAGAGTATAAGTGTTTGGGGGCTCTGGGATTGGCAAAGTATCGGTATGAGGAACAGGTCTTAGAGCTGACGGAATATTGGGATACTGAATTGTATGCTTACTTTTGCTCGAACGACGGTGGAAGTCATACAAAAGTAAGATGACAGCGAGGTTCACGCCAAACCATGGGCACAGTAAATGGCATTGATTTACGGGTACATTTGAGCCATTTGGTCAAACTACTGTAACAAGTCGTACAGCAAACTAATGAAGCCCAAGTCTTGTTTTAGTCGCCAACTTGACAATCAAAGTACAATTTATAAGCTGTTTTAACAAGCGGAGAAAGGGGTTTTCGTTGCGCTTTAAAGTTAATTCCCCGCAGACATAGCAGAAGCTATCGGGATGATTTTTACACTCGCGTGGCATAATTAAACAGTAATTCAACGCCCGACATTAACCACAAATCACACTTAGTCACTAGAAAAGATCCGGAGTAAAAGTAGTTTTACTGTTTTACACAAATGAACACAAAATCCAGCACGTTTAAAACGTCGACAAGTTAACTCTGCAACAGCTATAGATGTACTGATCGAATCAGTTAAGCAAATAATGTAATATACTATAATGAGAAGAGTAATGCAAATTCAAGCCTGTTGAAAATTCCTGTTCAAACCTGCATGTGGTATTGAGATCGCCAGCGTCGTGCAGTGAATCTTCCTAACTGTTTATTGATATTTTTTTACTGTTCTTATATACATATTTGTATTTTATTGTTGTTTCTATAAACATTTTATAGCAAAACTTTTGCCATATACTTTAGTATAAATTTTATTACCTGCTTTGAGATGTTTAACGGCTATAAGCTAAAATTCTAAAAAAAAATGCAAAAAATAAAATAAAAATGGGGTACCCCCAAAATAGGTGGGTGATGGGTAAAAACGGAGCTCATTTTTGGATTCAGGAGGTCATTTTACATAAGAATCGTCAAGAATGGTATCAGGGCCGATTTTCATGCGACCAGTGTAATCAGAATTCAAAAAAGGAGACTACTAAAAAACTTCTTCCAAAAATTATGGAAATTACTGCCAATGAACAGTGCAAAGTCAGTTGTATGAGAAAATATAAAGCGAAAGAAAACACTTACATATTCCCTCAGGTCCCTGTTGACATAGTCATACGTCAGGAGCAAATTACAGGTCCAAAATAAATAGTGGTATCTAAATCTTTGCTTATGTCCCAAAAGTATATGTGTCATATAATTTGAATAGATAAGAAAATGTTAAGTTTGTTAAGAATACTTTTTGAATTCTAAGGTGAATTTGTCAACCTATATTTTTGAATAGTTTTTATATTGGAATTTTGCAATAAAAAATTTTTTTGCACAAATTTTAATAGTGGATGTTTTACTGTTGTCCCCTATCAATCGCATTCTATAACACTGCACCAGTTGAAAATTATAGGTTTCGTTTATTATTTCTCCCATAGGGTAATAGTGGACGTCTTTAAAAAAATATTTTTTTTGTCGGTAGTGGATTTGTTTTGAGTTAAAGAAGATATGATATTAAACGAAACAGTCTTGTAATTAAGGCCACAAATATGTGTCATCTCATCTTTTAGTTTTCCAGGAAAAAAAATTATGTCGTTATTACCTTATTTGTCCATAATTACCCTCATATCCCCTATGCCATTTTAAATCCCACTTGGTAGTTCAGTAGTAATCACATACATTTTATTTAAATGAGTTTTTACCAGTATGCTTATGCATATGCCTTTTTAAATGCGACGTGGTAGTACAGCAGTAATCACATGTATTGCATCTAAATGGTTTTTCACCAGTGTGCTTATGCATATGGTTTTTTAAAGTATCCAATCGGCTGCTACAGTAATCACATACATTGCATTTAAATGGTTTTTCTCCAGTATGCTGAAGCATATGCCTTTTTAAAGTCGACTTGGTAGTACTACAGTAACCACATACATTGCATTTAAATGGTTTTTCACCATTATGCTGATGCATATGCTTTTTTAAAAGTTCTAATTGGGTGCTACAGTAATCACATAAATTGCATTTAAATGGTTTTTCACCAGTGTGCTTACGTATATGCATTTTTAAATCCCATTTGGTGGTACAGCAGTAATCACATATATTACATTTAAAAGGTTTTACACCAGTGTGCTGAAGCATATGCCTATTTAAGGATTCCAATCGGCTGCTACAGAAATCACATACATTGCATTTAAATGGTTTTTCACCAGTGTGCTGAAGCAGATGCCTTTTTAAAGATTCCAATCGGCTGCTACAGTAATCACATAAATTGCATTTAAATGGTTTTTCACCAGTGTGCTTACGTATATGCATTTTTAAATCCCATTTGGTATTACAGCAGTAATCACATATATTGCATTTAAAAGGTTTTTCACCAGTGTGCTGAAGCATATGCCTATTTAAGGATTCCAATCGGCTGCTACAGTAATTACATATATAGCATTTAAATGGTTTTTCACCAGTGTGCTTATACATATGCTTTTTTAAATAATCCAATCGGCTGCTACAATAATCACATACATTGCATTTAAATAGTTTTCGAACACTGTGTTGCACTTTTATATGTTTGTGAAGTAGGTGTCGAATCAAAATTGTCTTTTTATTAGTATTAAAGTTGCAATTGTAGCAATAATACAGTTCTGTTTTTGAAGATTTCTCAATGCTTACAGGTGCACTCTTTTGCAAGTTTGAAAGCTGTTTAATGTTATCAACACACAACTCTTCTTTAATTGCAGCTTGTTGTAAATTTCTTATTGTCATTTCAGTTTGTATACACAGCTGCTTAAATTCATATATTTTTTCAATTGTAATCATACATCTGTTACAAACAATTGGGTTTGGTGTGATGTTTAGATCCTATAACAAAGTTTATGTTAGTCGATAGAATGTTATAAGTTCTACTTACAATTTCTGGTAGAAGGTTTAACAATTTGAATTGTAGCATTAACTTATTGTCATCATTCAGAAAGTAATAATGCTCAGTTTCTGCAATAAATAGTAAACAAATTCGACAGGTTTTTGTAGATTTTTCTTCCATATTTTCGTGTATCTTACTCAGTGTTGCCCAGAGACAGTTACACTCGTAGAGTTGCACTAATATTTTCTTGTATTAGCCAAATATTAGCTAAAACTAAAAAAAAAAGAGTTGTCGGTAACAGGTAACGTAGGAAAAAGAGGTTGAGTACGTTCGCCCGAAAGTACGTTCACCCGAAAATTGAGGTTAGAATATCATCTGATCCGTCAGAAGTTCTCAAACTTGTGTACCAACTGAACTACTCAGCGGTCGCCATTTCATTCAGTGTAATTTTTTTCCGATTACTTATAGCGTTTTTCACTGAACAAATTTGAGTGCACACTAACACCGGGTGAGTTTACTGTGCACTATAATTGTGTTACCGGTAGTGCATTAACATTGCACTTCCAGTGAAAAATAAAATGCTTGAACAGTGCATTATATAATATATAATGGGAAAACTTCTTTATATTGTTACGTTTCGAATTAGTAACGACGTTGTTAGTTTACAACTTCCAAACCAATCAACGTATTTTCAACTAATGAGGCAAGTTAAAATGCATTTATCTAGAATTTGCATATATCAAATGCATTTTTAACTGATAATGTATATACAGTAAATTACGTAAATGAATTAGTATCAAACAATTTTTTATACGTTGAGGATATAGACAACATTCAAATTATTTAAATTCGCCATGTTTGCACTGGATCTGTTGCACTTGCATCTGTTGTCAGTGCAACAAAATCTGCACTGGTACAGAATCAAGTGCATTTATCAGACCAGTGAAAAATAATAAAACTGAATTAGTACGCATTAAAAATACCAGTGAAACATAACAGGAACCGTCAGTGCGTAAAAGTGCGCACTAGAATGACCAGTGAAAAACGCTATTACTCAACGCTTTTTCAGTACAGTTTTTCAATGTACGATTTTAAAAAACTCAAATTTTTTTTCTAGTCGATTAACACGATTAAATTTTTTCATAAAAAAACTACATACTTTAAATACAAGCTTTATTTATTAATTTACCGATAATGCAACAGATATTTTGTAAAGCTCAAAACAAAGGATTTGTGATATCTTTTAAAATAAAACTTGCTTCATCTTTCTTAACGCCATTCTGTATATTTTTACCATCGTTACAAATCTTATTGCACCTATATTCTTATATAACAAATTTCGTGTTTTTTCTAATTCTTATTATTCCTAATTATTAATTCCTACATCTCGTCCAATCTGACATTGGTCGACCTCGACCAAAGACGTGGATGGGTTGTTCTCTGACCACAACTTTATACGTGAAACATCAACAACCGAATTGTATGGTAACTGCGTTATTTGGAACCCCTCCACGTCCTTTACAACATACCTATCATTACCTAATACACGTTCGATAACATAAGGGCCTTTATATTTTGGCAATAACTTTTTGTTATTACCGGCCGTAGTTATGTTATTTGTTACGACTACGTAATCACCTATCTTGTACTCTTTTGCTTTTTTATGCTTTTTATCATAATAAAACTTATTTTCTAATTGTGACCGCTCTATGTTAATTGCAGCTGCCGCACGAGTAGCCTCCAAATCTCTATCACCTTCTAAATTTAAAAATTCTCGCAATGAGTCGATAATATCGCCACGTTGATTTACACCAAACAATAACCGACTTGGTGTGTTTCCCGTCGACTTGCTAACACTGTTATTTATAGAAAATTCTACAACATCTAACACCTCATCCCATCGATCGGGTGTACCACTTATTTTAGCTAACATTGGTGTCACTATTCGATTTATTCGCTCCACTTGGCCATTCGCGCGCGGTGTGCCTGTAGCGATTTTTACATGTTGTATGTTATATTTGTCAGTAAATTCTGCGAACACAGCTGACGTAAAAGCAGAGCCCCTATCAGAAATGATTCGTTTTGGTCTACTGTAATTAGAGCTAAATGATTCTAAATGTTTTAGAACTTCACGAGCATCTACAGATTTGCAAGGATACAACTTCACAAATTTCGTGAAGCCATCAACTACAACGAAAATATGTTTTTTCGACCTAGGTGTTTTTTCAAAAGGACCGACATGGTCTATATGAACCGTATCAAAAGGTACGTTTCCCTTCGGTATTGGATGCAACAAACCTTCTTTAGGACCGCTCGGTGAAGAATACACGACGCATTTTAAGCAATTGCTAATATGATTTTTAATTTTGGTCCGCAACTTTGGAAACCAGTAGCTTCTTAAAATTAACTCTACAGCCTTATCCACACCTACGTGCCCAAATTCATCGTGATATTTATATAATATTGTATGTTCCATCACTCGCGGTACATAAAACAGTAACCTATCTAAGTGCTTCCGGTACACCAATCCATTCTTCAATTCATAAGTAGAACTCTCTCGTTCCTCCAAAGATTTCTAACTTTTTGAATTTCTAAGTCAGCGTCTTGTTTAATTGATAAATTGTGCTCTAGACTGTTATCTTCTAACACCATGAGTCCATGCAACCTACTCAACGCATCGACATGAGCCATGCGCTTGCCTGTCCTATGCTCAATTATATAGTTAAAGTCCTGCAAAAATAAAACCCATCGCATTATTCTTGGGACCACATCCTTTTTGCTAAAAGTCAATCGTATGCTGTCGCAGTCGGTTATGATTTTAAATTCTATTCCCTTTAAATAAATTTCAAATCTCTTTACTGCAAACACTATCGCTAGGCACTCTAGCTCGTGGTTGTTATACCTACTCTTACAATCGGTTGTCCTTTTGCTGAAATAGCTGGGTGGAACTTATTATCAGTCTGTTGTTGAAATAAAACCGCACCAAACCAGTATGCAATGCAACTCCGTATCGGCAGAAACTGAGTATATCGCTAAAACTGGTCTAGATATTAACTTATTCTTAATAGTCTCCATCGCTCTTAACTCATCCTCGCCAAATTTAAATGTACTGGCCTTTTTAATTAAATTAAATAAAGGTTTCGCGATAATCGAAAATCCCTCGATAAATCGTCTAAAATAGCTTGCCAGTCCCAAAAAGCTATGCATCTCTCGTGCATCTGTTGGAACTGGAAAGTCTATAACCGCTTTAACATTATCCCTACTTGGCCTAATACCCTGTGCGTCAATCTCGTATCCCAAATACTGAATTTTATTTTTCAAGAATTCACATTTCTCCAAACGCAACTCTAGTAAATTGTCGACCAAAACTTTAAATACTTTCCCTAGTATGTGAATATTCTCATCTACAGTAACAGTCGCGATCATAATGTCGTCTAGATATATCAAAACCTGTCCCTTCGCTACTAAATCTCGAAATACCTCCCTAACAAAACGTGCAAATATAGCTGGACTATTGCAGAAGCCAAATGGCAACTTCAGGAACTCATACTGACCGTGCGGAGTGACAAAGGAAAGAAATTTAGTTGAATCCTCAGCCATGTTGATATTATAAAACGCGTCTTTAAGGTCCAGTTTACTAAAAATCATTTTACCATGCATCGCGTCCAAATGATCATCAATCAAGGGTAAAGGAAATCTATCCTTGACCACGACTTTGTTTAACTCGCGGAAATCCACACACAATCTTTTAGAACCATTTTTTTTTGAAACTAAGACAATGGGCGAAGCGTAGGGGGACGAACTGTTTTTAATTATACCTCTACCTAATAAATCGGATACTATCTGATCAACTACCTGTTTATCCGTGTAAGCAAGTCTACGAGGACGAGAGAAAATGTTTATGAGGATCCGTTTCGATCCTAGCAGTGTATTGAAATTTTGGATACAACCCTCGTGCTGGCTGCATATACTCATTTTCAAATACCTCAAAAAATTCCATTCTACTTTTCATACTAATCTCATCGCAAACATTTAAACTCACCAATTTTTCACGGTCATCATGATCAATATCAATTAACATAATATCAGTTAATTCATCTGTAACATTCTGATCGTCTTGAACATCTTTTGGTTTTACAGTAACACCATCACTACCGAATTCAACATGAATTGACGGCTGTGAGATAAAATCTCTACCCAACAAACAATCGTAGTTCATGGTGTTATTGCTCACCACATAAAACTTAACATTAACATAAATCCCTTCAATACAAACGTTATAATTATATATACCTACTATGTCTAACTTAGTGTTATTAATACCTGTGAAAGTTTCACAATTACGATACGGAAGCCTGTATTCCTCTGGGACAAAACAAGCCTTTATCAGAGAGATCCCACTACCAGTGTCCAGTATTGCTTTCACTATAGGACGCACATCCTCAAATGATAACTGTAGTTCAAGGTAATAAGGTGATGCAATGTTCAACGACTCCTCCACGACCATCGTAGTGCTATCCGGTGCTGTTGTTTGATTTCTTGGACAATCTTTCTTAAGGTGGCCAATAGCATTACAACCATAACATTTCTTCTCTTGGCACCTTGAGGCAAAATGTCCATCTTTACCACACACAAAACATCTTAACGGTTTCCGTGCTCCTGTTGGGACCACTGATGTTCTTGCAGGAATTGCTGATACATTTCCTGTTACACTTGGTTTCAACACATTCCTCTCAACGTTAGTTAAGCCATTCATTACATCCAATAACTCCTCCAATTTCGTAAACCTAGTCATCCTTGCTTGTGACTGGAGAATAACATTATCGAAACCATCGATGAAGTATGCAATTAGATCATCGCCACTAGTATGTAATTGGTTGCCCAGCATAAGCTTTGCAGGATAATAGCTACAAAAACTTTCATTTCGACGCCACTTACGTGCATCGAACTTCCTCATCAAGTTAATTTTGTTTTCACGACGACTAAACATAGCCAACATTGATACCCGCAAATCCTCATACTCCAGCGCAGCGTGACTCGGCTTTGAATGAAACCAATTCAGTGCAAGCCCTTTCATCTTAGTGGCTAATATCGCAACAATTTCTTTATTATTTAAACTGTGTGCCTGCTTGACCGTTGCTACCCTTTCAAACCATGTAGCAGCATCTTCATCACAGGTTCCACTAAACTCTGGAATTAACGCAGCTATTTCTGTGGTACTCACTTTTTTAGTGGATTCCACTTCCTTCATAGTCGCAACAACCATCGATATTAAATCTTGTACGGTAACATTTAATCCCATCTGCTGCCCTCGTGCTGCCTCCACGCCTTCAGCTGCTTGAGAAATAAATTCACCAACACCCATCTGTTGTTCAGATTGTTCACCGCGACCACGTGTTTCCATTTTTCGTAATTACTGTCAATCTTGCTTAAATACACTTTAATTTTTACCAATGCACACAAGCTCAACCCTCAACCTGAATTTGTAAAGCTCAAAACAAAGGATTTGTGATATCTTTTAAAATAAAACTTGCTTCATCTTTCTTAACGCCATTCTGTATATTTTTACCATCGTTACAAATCTTATTGCACCTATATTCTTATATAACAAATTTCGTGTTTTTTCTAATTCTTATTATTCCTAATTATTAATTCCTACAATTTAAAAACTAGCGGGTTTTGTGTGTTCAGATAATTTTAACAAAGCCGCTTACGCTGTTTCTCATCCGTTGTCAGCCGCTGGGTCGCAGGGTTGCCAAGTCGCCAAGTGTAGCGATTTGAAATTTAGATTATGTCTTTGATATTTTATTATGTCTGTTGCTATTACGTGACTATTTTTTATTTCCATGTTTTGTTCCAGAAAAAGTGTTGCCTCTTGTGAAAAACGTTTCTTTGATTACAAGTTACAACATTGACACGGTTCAAACCCGTAAGACGTTCTTATCTTAGTATAGACTCCGGCCGTGGAAGCCTTCGCTATTACGTTTCTTTGATATGATTAAAATGTGCTAAAAACGGCATCAAAGTTAATTTTTTTTTAAATATTATCTGTCGGGTTATTTTGCGCCTTTTTGCACGAATGTTTGGTGACTTTCGGCAATTACTTTTTGCGATTGGCGAATGATAAGTCAGAAAATCTCACAACCCTGCTAAAAAGTAACAAATGTTTGTTATGAATCTGAAAAACAAGATTGACTAATAGGTGACGCTGCATAAAGTTTGCAATACTACGATGATTGATAATATTATTTTGAAATTACCGCGGTGAGTTACTTCGATATAACGAGTTTCGTCAAATAAAGTACGCTTTTTACTACATTCGAGTAAAAGTTTTTGTGACGGCAATTACCGTGTCCATTGCAATGCTCTTGGTTGATTCATACGAGCCGACAATCGTAAATTAGAAGTTGTGGGCATCTATGTTTTCAGGCCTTTTCATTTGCAGCTTACTGCGGTCTTGTAGATACTGTCAAAACCGAGAGAATTTAATTACACCAGCTTCAAAACATTTTCAATTTACACAATATGTTAATTGTAAAGCAAACGTATGTACAAGAATAAAAAAAAAACTGAATTAGGGGTCTGCAGCTGACGCCAGCATTTGAAAGTCGTTTTAGTTTGGTCTACAAAGAAACATCTGTTTTGTTTCGTGTGTCTTTTTAGTTTGGTGTTGATATTTATTTTGTTCGAATTAAGTTTTTTAAACTACAAGAAAAAAGTGTATATTATCGTTAATGATTAACTATAATTTGAAATACGAATCAATCAACTTAATAATTAACAACCATAAATACATCATATCCTACAAATGTATGTGTACATACTGTACATATTTATTAAATATTTGTATATTATTTATTCAAATTTTGAATATTATATATACAATTATAGTGAACATCATCTGTATATTCAAAGAATATTCATTTGAAATATTTATTAGATATGCGATAGTCGGACATTTATAATGTCCACAGAATATTCATATAACATTATGTGTAGAAACTTGTATATTTTATAAACATTCAATATTTTTTTAAAAATATTTATTGAATACTCACTAAAAGTGTTTCTGCTGTGTGGGGTACTTGTAGAATCCTTAGTTCGGGGAAATGTAGAGAAGTAAGTGTAACACGCAGTTGCAGGATTAATACAATTAATAAAGCTGAAAGCGTAAGGCAGGTAAATAATTTAAAAAAGAAACTATACAGGTTATCAAAAGCTGATTGAAACTAAAATTTACCTTTGAATGTAGTTCTTGAAATCATCAACTCAACTTTAATTGCAACGAGGTTTCATTGGCCTAATAAGTATTAAATCTCACACTATAATGGGATAAATATTTTACTTCTCTTTAACTATGGGCAAAAAAACAATCTAAATACTTCAGGTCAACAGAATATTTTAATACGAAACTCATTCTAATCATTATAATTAGCGTAATAGTAAAACTACACTGTGAACTTAAAAAAAAACAAAGTATTTATAATTAGCGATCCAAGTTCTTACCAAATTAACCTGCTCGCACCGATTGTCGGAAACGAAATGACTACGCAACGAGACGTCCAGCGAGGTACTAAGATTTTTTGTTAAAGTACGAAATTTATTAATAAAGACACGTAACACTTTTTATAAAATCTAGATTGTCGCAACTAATATTTTTTTAGACGTTATTACCGCAAGAAAATGTATCTAGAGACCAGGCGGTTTAGAAGTTGAAATAATTTGCCTCAAGTGAGCATTTAAATAAAATAAAAAGTAAAGTACACGAATTACTCTTGCTACCAATGCTTTTATATTATTACTGCGTCCATACAAGCCTATATAGGTTCATTTTGATCTGATACATGACTTTCTAAATATAAGATAAAACAAATAATTTTTTTTTTAGATCAGATACAGTGACATCTTATGTCAATTACACTTTTATATGATATGCCCTTACTTGCTTCTCACTGAAAGTTTACCTCTATCAACAAGGAAATTATTTCCAAGATAAGTGACAGAGAACTTTTTTTCTTAGCAAGCAAGAAAAGAGGAAGGATGTCGAAGATAAGTCAATATTTTGGTTAAAAAAAATGTAAATTAATAATTTAAATAATCTTTTATTTTGATTCCTAAGATATATACCTTTTAGACCTCCAAAAGAACACACATAAATATAGTCTTGATATGTATACGCAGCACACTATTGCAAACAGTTGCTTCAATTGCAACGGTTTATCACCGTGTGGTGACGCATATGCGTTTTTAATTGATGCAATCGGTTGCTACAGTAATCACATATATTGCATTTAAATGGTTTATCACCAGTGTGCTTACGTATATGCACTTTTAATTCCCACTTGGTGGTACAACAGTGATCACATAGATTGCATTTAAATGGTTTTTCACCAGTGTGCCTAAACATATGCCTTTTTAAATCCGACTTGGTGGTAAAGCAGTGATCACATGTATCGCATTTAAATAATTTTTCACCAGTGTGCTTATGCATATGCTTTTTTAAATCCGATTTGGTGGTACAGCAACCATCACATATATCGCATTTAAATGGTTTATCACCAGTGTGTTTATACATATGTTTTTTTAAATTTGAACTAGTAGTACAGCAATAATCACACATATTGCATTTAAATGGTTTTTCACCAGTGTGCGTACGCATATGCCTCTTTAAATATGACTTTGTGGTAAAGCAGTAATCACATACATCGCATTTAAATGATTTTTCACCAATGTGCTTACGCATATGCCATTTTAAATCCCACTTGGTAGTACAGCAGTAATCACATACACTGCATTTAAATGAGTTTTTACCAGTATGCTTATGCATATGCCTTTTTAAATGCGACTTGGTAGTACAGCAGTATTCACATATATTGCATCTAAATGGTTTTTCATCAGTGTGCTTATGCATATGGTTTTTTAAATAATCTAATCGGCTGCTACAGTAATCACATACATTGCATTTAAATGGTTTTTCATCAGTGTGCTTATACATATGGTTTTTTAAAGAATCAATTCGGCTGCTACAGTAATCACATTCATTGCATTTAAATGGTTTTTCACCAGTATGTTGAAGCATATGCCTTTTTAAAGTCGATTTGGTTGTACTACAGTAACCACATATATTGCATTTGAATGATTTTTCTCCAGTATGCTGATGCATATGCTTTTTTAAAAGATCTAATTGGCTGCTACAGTAATCACATATACTACATTTAAATGGTTTTTCACCAGTGTGTTTATGCATATGGTTTTTTAAATAATCCAATCGGCTGCTACAGTAATCACATATATTGCATTTAAATGGTTTTTCACCAGTGTGCTGAAGCATATGCCTTTTTAAAGATTCCAATCGGCTGCAACAGTAATCACATATATTGCATTTAAATGGTTTTTCACCAGTGTGCTTACGTATATGCATTTTTAAATCCCATTTGGTAGTACAGCAATAATCACATATAGTGCATTTAAAAGGTTTTTCACCAGTGTGCTGAAGCATATGCCTATTTAAGGATTCCATTCGGCTGCTACAGTAATCACACATATAGCATTTAAATGGTTTTTCACCAGTGTGCTTATGCATATGCTTTTTTAAATAATCCAATCGGCTGCTACAGTAATCACATACATTGCATTTAAATGGTTTTTCACCGTGTTGCACTTTTATATGTTTATGAAGTAAATGTCGAATCAAAATCGTCTTTTCATAAGTATTAAAGTTGCAATTATAACAATAATACAGTTCCGTTTTTGAAGATTCCTCAATGCTTACAGGCGCATCCTTATTGATGTACATGTACTTATCGCTGAAGCTTGAATGGTGTTTCATGTTATCAACACACAACTCTTCTTTAATTGTACCTTGTAAGTTTCTTATAGTCGTTTCGGTTTGTATACACAGTTGCTTAAATTCATATATTTCTTCAATTGTAATCATACATCTGTTACAAACAATTGGGTTCGGTGTGATGTTTAGTTCCTGTAAGAAAGTTTATGTTACTCGATTGAATATAATTAGTTGTACTTACAATTTCTGGTAGAAAGTTCAACAATTTGAATTGTAGCATTAACTTATTGTCATCATTCAGAAAGTAATACTGCTCGGATTCTACTATTTTTAGTAAACAAATTCGACAAGTTTTTGTTGATATTTCTTTCATATTTTCGTACATATTGCTGTGTTGCCCAGATACAGTTGTAGAGTTGCACTAATATTTTCTTTTGTATTAGCTGTGTTAGCCAAATGTTAGCTAAAACTAAAAAAAAGGAAGTAATAACGGATAAAAGAGCAGAAATAGTAAAAACCAAGATCATAGCAGCAGTGCAACTCTCGGGCGGTACCTTTGAAGTGGGAGACTTAAATTTGTTGACCTTGAAGACGCCATTCCGGTATAGCAACAGGGACGTAATGTGTACAGAGCCGACTTCATTCTTTTTGTAGCATCTAATTTTCTGAAATTAGCATTCTTTTTTGATACAAATTGAGCTTAAGTTAGTCTGCAAAGTTGTGTGATGACGTAACTAATGCTTAAATTTAGACATAATTTTTTTGTAAGATTAAATTGAGCTGTCATTAAATCATTGTCCAAAAGATTTAATTGAATCGAATAATTTATTACGAAATATCTTACTATAATGCTCATAACAAAAAAAATGTTGGTTTTATAGTACAATGATAACAAGGTAGTAGAATATAAAAAATATATTATGGAAAAAGAAATTTTAATAAAAAAGTATAAACTCACACATACATAAAAAATATAAAATTTACAAACTTATTAATTGTGACGCCATATAATCAATTTATTTTTATTAATATGTTTAAAATTCGTATTAATATCTTTTAAATCGTAAACACAAACAGAAAGACCAAATTACAAGTTAGGTAATCAAATTGTCTGATTTTGCGGGAACAAAGCTGCTAGACTAAAATGGCGTATGCGCGAGAATATGCGCCAATTCTTCCCGCGATTGAGAGTTGCACTGCTGTTTGTTATTTATGCTGTGCCAAGGTTACCAAGTGTAATGATTTGAAATTTAGATTATCTCGAAATTTTATTATAGATGTGGATATTACATGACGATTTTCTATTTCCATATTTGTTCCAGAAAAAGTGTTGTTACTTTGAGAAACGTTTCTATTATTTGATTAAAATGTAGCTAAAAACTGCATCAAGGTTAACCCATTTTTTAAAAATATTTTTGGTGGCGCTATTGCCATGTTTTGCACGAATGTTTGACGCCTTTTGGCAATTTTTTTTTGGGGTTGGCGAATAAGTCAGAAAAATTAGACAACCTTAAAACCCTACTAAAAAGTAACAATTTTTTGTTATAAAGTTGAAAAACAAGATTGGCTAATAGATGGCGCTGCATAAATTTGGCATCATAGATATTTATATAACGCATCTATAACAAAGTTATATAAATATCTATGTTTGGCATACAACGATTATTGATACTATTTTTAAATTACCGTGGTAAGTTACTTCGATATAACGAGATTAGGAGACTGAAGTAGTCCTCGCAAACGTCGCTGATATTAAGTCACATCAATTTTGCTACATTAAGGCGCCTGTAAAGTTTTTGTAAAGACAATGCCCTAACAAGAACACTAGAGGTTTTTCCCAGTCGATCGATGTACACGTCAGAATAGCCGAGATGTGGGATCAAAAATTCCAGATGGAAGTTTTCTCCCTTCCACAAAGAGATTGTTCTCAAGAGAAGTAGTAGAGGATAACATTGCCCAGCGTATGGACTATATATATTATTTACTTTCTTTAGGTATATTCGTACTGTTTCATCTAAAAATAACAAAAATTTTTGATTTTTTAAGTGAATAGTAAAAAAAATAATGTTAACGCAACGTGCGTTCCTTTAGATTAAAACTAAAACATTATTAAGATTTTTTATTGTACCATACAACTATAATATTAAAATAGTTATAACAATTACTGCGCTTTTAAATGTGTCAATTGACTACTGCAATAATAACATATATTGCATTTAAATCTTTATTTACCAGTGTGCTTATGTATATGTATTTTTCAAGTTTGCATTCGGTTACTACAGTGATCATATATAAGGCAATTAAATGGTTTTTCACCAGTGTGCATACAGATATGCCGTTATAAAGTGGACTTGGTGGTATGGCAGCAATCACACATACTGCATTTAAATGGTTTCTGCCTATGTGCAGATGCCTTTTTAAATGAGACTTGAAATTACTGCAGTAATCACATACACTTAAGGCGGGTTGCACAAAGCAAATCAAAAATGTAACAACTGATTATTTCTCAAAACAATTGCTACATAGCCAATGAAATCACGTTTATTGGTGATGTAACAATTGATTTCAGAAATAATCACTTGCTACATTTTTGATTTGCTTTGTGCAACCCGCCTTTAGACTAGTTTCTTAAAAAAAAAACGTTCGGACAGGTCGATTCTTGATTTTTCGGGGGACAACTTTTGATGTCAAACTTGACATTGACACATCAACCCCCTAACTCCGGAATTTAAATAGGGAAAGAGGCTCGAGCGACCCCTCGTTTAAAGCATCTCTTAATTCTCTATGCCACAGCGCGACCGAAATGTATTTTATTCAATTTTTTTCGTCCCCATGAAAACCACCCCCTAGATTAACTAAGGTAAGGGTGTTGTTCAGGAAGAATACTAAAAAACGCCACCTTTGAAGTTTTGAACGGCACATTTTGAATTTGTCAGGTCATCCCCCTAGCCCAAACAAAAAAAAATTATGGTAAGATGTTCGAGTGACACTTATTTTGATTCTGTATGTTTTTAGGTTTATAATAAATTTAAAAGTGGAGGAAAAAATTAAAACATCAAAATTCAAGGTCAGAAGTAATTTTTATCAGTTTAATATTTTCGAGTAACGCGAAAAGAGTCTTTACGTTACAAAAAAGAATAATAAGAGCTATCTTGAAAAAACCTCGAACTACTTCATGCCGACCACTTTTTAAAAAACTTGGCATATTACCCTTGCCATCGCTTTATATTGTTCAATGTTTATTATATGCTAAACAAAATTATAACAATCTATTAAAAGTTACGGATGTTAACAAGAGATACGATACTCGATTTAAAGAAATGAATTCTCTTGCATTACCTCAGCATAGAACTGAATTGTATCACAATAATTTTGTGTACTTATCAATTACATTGTACAATAATTTGCCACCTAACATTAAGACATATAATATTAAAAAATTCAAAAATGAAATTATTAAAATGCTATTGTATAACTGCTGTTATTCAATAACTGAATTTGAAAAATTATGTAATAACCAAGTTTGAATTGCTACAATACTTATGACTAGTCCTCATATCATAGCTGTATGATCTAAAGGCAATAAATGATTATTATTATTATTATTATTATTATTATTAATAATTGCTCAAATTGTAGCAACTTCCATACAACAATAAAAATCTTGCTCGAAACGTTTCCTAACATTTTCAAGGATCTGTGGCGTAATTTGGATAATAATGCGTCGACGTAACTCTTCCAGAGACCCTGGTTCCGTTGCGTAAATTTTACTTTTTTTTTACTGTCGCATGATGAATTGAAAGACGCTTCAAATGAGAGGTCGCTCGACCCACTTTCCATATTTAAATTCTTGAGTTAGGGGTTGCTGGGGCTAAGAGGTTGATGTGTGAATGTCAAGTTTGACATCAAAAGTTGTCCCCCAAACATCAAGAATCAACCTGTCCGAGCGTTTCTTTAAGAAACAAGTGTCCCAAAACAGAGGTGTTTCCTTTTCAATGGCCCACCCTGTACATAGCATTTAAATTGGTGCATTCATTAGCCCGAGCAGTTACGTAGTGGCTACCGCTGCGCTGCATTGAATAGAGTAGAGACGAAGCATATGTATCGTTAAAACAGCATAAACTTTTCAAATTTTACCATAAACCAACAACTTCTACTTGGAGCGTAAAAAATCATAGTTGAAAATCGCTCTCAAATATGGCCGATCACTACGTCGAATTTTGATGTAGCATTGAGCTGCTACGTAGCCGCTTCGCCTGGTGAATGCACCAACTGATTTTACACCAGTATGCCCACGTATATGCCTTTTTAAACACGACTTGATTATACAGCAATAATCACATATATTGCATTTAAATTGTTATTCACCAATGTTTTTAAAGCTTCCAATTTGGTTACTACAGTAATCACTTACATTGCATTTGCTTTTTCAAGTGTGCTTATGCATATGCCTTTTTAAATCCCACTTGCTTGTACAGCAGCAATCACATATATTGCATTTAAATGGTTTTTCACCAGTGTGCTTATGCATATGCCTTTTTAAATCCCACTTGGTTGCACAGCAGTAATCACATATATTGCATTTAAATGGTTTTTCACCAGTGTGTTTACGCATATGCCTTTTTAAATTTTCCGTTTGGTTACTACAGTAATCACATATATTGCATTTAAATGGTTTTTCACTGGTGTGTTTACGCATATGCATTTTTAAATGCGACATGCTGATACCGCGATAATCACATATATTGCATTTAAATGGTTTTTCACCAGTGTGCTTACGCATATGTACTTTTACAGGTTCCATTTGAGTACTACAGTAATCGCAAATATTGCATTTAAATGGTTTTTCACCAGTGTGTTTACGTATATGCAGATTTAAATGCGATTTACTGATACTGCAGTAATCACATATACTGCATTTAAATGGTTTCTCACCAGTGTGCTTACGCATATGTATTTTTAAAGCTTCCAGTAATCACATACACTGCATTTAAATGATTTTTTACAAGTGTGCTTACACATATGCCTTTTTAATTGCCACCTGGCTGTGCAGCAGTAAACACATACATTGCATTTAAATGGTTTTTCCCCAGTGTGCTTATGCATATGTGTTTTAAAAGTTTCCATTTGGTTACTACAATAATCACATATATTGCATTTAAATAGTTTTTCACCAGTGTGTCTATGCATATGCCTTTTTAAATTTTCTGATTGGCTGCTACAATAATCACATATATTACATTTAAATGGTTTTTCACCAGTGTGTTTACGCATATGCGTTTTTAAATGCGATATGCTGATACTGCAGTAATCACATATATGGCATGTAAATGGTTTTTCACCAGTGTGCGTACGTACATGCACTTTTAAATCCCATTTTGTTATACAGCAGTAATCACACATATTGCATCTAAATGGTTTTTCACCAGTGTGCTTATGCACATGCCTTTGTAATTGTAGCAATCGGCTGCTACAGTAATCACATATATTGCATTTATATGATTTTTCACCAGTGTGCACACACATATGCCTTTTTAAGCCCGACTTGGTGATACAGCAATAATCACATATATTGCATTTAAATGGTTTTTCACCCGTGTGCTTACGCATATGCCTTTTTAAATTCGACTTGAACGTACTGCAGTAATCACATATATTACATTGAAATAGTTTCCTACCAGAGTGTTGCACTTTTGCATTTTTATGAACCAGGTGTCGAATCAAAATTGTCTTTTTGTTAGTATTGAAGTTGCAGCTGTAGCAATAATACAGTTCTGTTTTTGAAGGATCCTCAATGCATACAGGCACATCCTTATTAATTTCCATGTATTTATTGTTGATGCTTAGCAAGTTTGAAACTTCAACTTTAATGTTATCGATTCGCAACTCTTCTTTAATTGCACATTGTTGTGGTAAGTTCCTCATAGTCGTTTCGGTTTGTATACACAGTTGCTTAAATTCATATATTTCTTCAATTGCAATCATACATCTGTTACAAACAATTGGGTTCGGTGTGATGTTTAGATCCTGTAAGAAACTGTATGTTGGTTGATAGAATATAATCATTTGTACTTACAATTTCTGGTAGAAAGTTCAACAATTTGAACTGTAGCATTAACTTATTTTCGTTATTCAGAAAGTAATACTGTTCGGTTTTTACTATTATTAGTAAACAAATTCGACAAGTTTTTGTTGATTTTACTTCCATATTTTTGTAGGTTAGTGACGTAGCAGTGTTGCCACGTTCCGAAAAATGTTTGCGGTATTGTCGACCCAATTTACATATACGGTGTCTGCTATATCACGCTATATGCTCTTCCTCTCATTATTTATTTAATAGACCTCTGATGGACCCAGATAGACCTAATAAAAACGGTAGATTTTTAACATAAAATGCAGCAGATTCAAAAAAAAGTAAAGAAAGAAAACATGACATTTAGTAATTCATAAAAAATATTTAATGTAAAATAAAAATATACAAAATAAGAATATACAAAACTAAAGTAAGGCAAATTTTAGTCTGAATCTGACAAGATTTCTGTTTTTTGGTACATAGAATTACTCTGACGTTTTAAAAGATCATTGTTCCCAGTAAACACACGACGTCCCAGGGACGTTCGTTTTATGTCCAAATGATGTCTTTACATCCCTGGCTTTAAAACGGACCTGTATAGGATGTCTTTAATAGGACGTCCTCAAGATGTCAATGAAGAACGTACGATGGGATGTCCTATGCGGGAAAAAACAAATACAAACTTAGTGCGCGTGCCCACGTTCCTTCTTGTTCTCTGGTACCTACGCAACACCCGTATATCAAAGTGACACTCTGTTTGCACTCTATATTTGTTTTTGGTTGTGTTCTGACTACTTTATTTATCTGTTCTTTATTTTATTATCTAACGTTTTTTGGGTGTTTTAGTGCACAAACAAATTTATTTGGTAAGTTTTTGGTACCTTGTATTTATTTATAATGTATAAAAATCATCATTTATAATTATTATTTTGAATTACTAAAAATTAATAGAAGTTTATTGAAATTAAAAGATCACAATTATTAATAATGGTGATTTAAAACCCCATCTCGCGCGCATACCTATGCGGTGAATTGAAAATATTTATGTTATGTAAAAAAAATTTTTTTACTCAAAAAATTAATTTAAAAATGTTCTCTTTGTATTAAGGGTTTAAAAGTGTGACTTTATCTCACGACTTTTATTGTAGCGATTCCCAATAAGTCATCCAAAAATGTCAACATGACCAATAAGGCACAAAATCGCTAATCTAACTAAGAAACTATAACGTTATCGCGTTCTTGGTATTCATAATTATGATTAGTGTGCGTATTCTCGTATTGTATTACTATTTCCACAATAATTAGTTAGGTAGTTAAAAATACGCCTAGAAATAATTTTGTTTTTATCACATTCCTCTGATGAAATGTAAATGCGAAACGTATAAAAAATCTTAATGAATTTGCAAAACTGGTTATAATCGATCATCTCTTATGATTTAATCAATAATAGAATCGTCAAAACGATCAATCGATAATTCTACAAAAGTAGTATCACTTTATCAATTCTTTAATTTAGAAAAAATGTAAATTCTGATTACATAGAAATACCAAAATAAGCTTTTTGTATTAACTTTTTTATCGACTCTACATGACGATTACCATCTCTTATGTAGTTGCATTGTTTCAGGCGCGATTTAAAAAAATCGGGAAGAAAGTATAAAAAACTCGCTAAGGAGGGTCAAAGAACGCCGGGATCGAGAATATAAAAAAATGAAATAATCCAAATTTATTTTAATTGAATATAATTTGGATTATTATTTAAAAATATAGTTTTATGTAATAATAATTTGTATTTTATTTGATAAAGTTAATTTTATTCATTACGTCAAGTTGCAGAAGAGTACGTTAAGTCTCCTTACTGAATAAAAAAAAACAATAGAAGAAACCACAAAGTAGATGTACTTTAACTGGAAATGGTACTTTTCTTGATAAAAATATAATATACATATATAGTACATATCCTACAGTCATCTAAAAGGGACGTCCCGTTGCGGATACGCAAGGATGTCCTATAAGGACATCGTAGGGACTTGTGACAAAAGAACGTCCCATGAATGTGTTACAAGCTTTAGGTATTTTACGAACCTGCACGGCCAACTCGCAGTAGTCGGTGAGAGGGGTAGGTTCCTCAGAAATATATATAAAGGTGTTTCAGGGCGCCAGAGCTTATCCCAAAGTAACTCTTCTGTACGCTCACAACAGAATGGTGTAGAACTTGTAACAATTCGAAGGTTCGTAATCCCTTCTACTCGGCTGTTCGAGTAGCCAGCGTTTGTTATTAGATAACGACGATCCAAAGAGACAGGTATGTTGTCATAAAAGAACAAGTAACCACAATAACAACTTTAATCTAGAATCGTTGATGATTATCACAGAATATAAGAATTCTCATTACAGAAAATCAGTAGTATCGGCAACACACAACACATAGGTACATTACGTCGACATGAATAGTGAAGAATAATTTATAGTACATATCATTTGTATACAGCATGCGAGATACCAGAAATAATGATAATAATTACAGTATTAATATTAAACTATCATAATAATTATTGGCAGTACACAGCATACGTCATACACAATAAGCAATAAGCAAGAAAATTTACTACGGAATTAATATTCACAACAGTTTCGTAAGCGACCTGATTGACTCCGAGATAAAACATATAAAATCACTTACCAAAACACAGGAACTTCCACTGGTGTGAAGAAAGTACTTTCCCCAACACGTAATCCTGTAAGCAATTTGAAATAGCAAGTCGTGTCAAACTAATTCCTCACGAAAGTGAAATCTACAAAAATCGCTACTAAAAGTAAAAGAAAGTATATATCATATAACCCGGTTGTCGAATGCTTTGTACCCCCTTTCTGTGGTTCAATTATTTCTACTCGTAGGCCTTATAAAAGTTAGCATCGTCCCCTCAAACTATTTATCGATGTTAATGGGTCAGATGATGGTGGAACGGCCGTTGACGATTCGAATACTCCACACGATCGTAACTAAGCCACAACTTCCCTGGTAGACGTTAAATTATAACCAGAATGCCCCTAGTTATGAGGTAGCACATGGCGCTAACAAGAAGATATAAAAATTACCTTTAATTAAAGAAAGAACACAATCCACTTACTCTGCGCGAATAAATTAGTTAATTAAGGAAACTACTAATTTCCATCGTGTCCCAACACGTGGATGATTTTAGAAAACGAATTTTTCACTCACGCAGACATAGATAATAACAGGTACGATGTTAAAGTCAAAATGCCGGAAACCTCACCGGATGTCGCCTACTCAATACAAAGTGACCAACGAACCCGATAGATGGCGTCGAGAAATATAAAAGTAATTTTTAATTAAACTGATATACAGGGTAATGCATTATTTAAATTTGTGCACGTTACAAATGTCCCTAGGATGTACACAGAACCAAAATGGGATGACTTTGGGACATTCAGTGATCCGGGACATCCTTGTGCTTGTTGGGTTAATATTTATATTAAAGCATTCATTGTTTATATATAGTTTTTTGTACGAAGTAATCCCACAATGGTACTTGTGCCGATTTCTTGGCTTGGTTTTTAACAAGTATGCTTGCAAAAATATCCTTTCCTCATTAGCAGAGGAATGTAGTAAAGCCAAGGATGTTTAAATCAATATTACTCAATGGAAGAAATACAAAGGTTAGGTACATCAGCGTATTTTTCATTTTTTTATAAACCCATCTCTGTTTTTTAAAGGTGAATTTTTTAATTGTTTCCATTCCATATCTAACTGCTGCGGTTGTCTGAAACCAATAGACTCTCGTTCTTCATTGAAAATTACATTAGGATTTAATAATGCGATGTTTTGTAGTACAGAATTATTGAAGTCGAATCTGTTTTGAATGGCTCTATCAATACAAGAGTATAAACATCGGCTTCTTGATATATAAAACTGTTTTGTTGGCAATTCATGATTTAATGTATATTCTAACACTTTAGCACCTAAATAAATTTAATGTAGCTCATCGAAGTTTGGCGAACCTTTTACATTAATTTGATGAATTGTTCAACTATTTAATAGGTATATATTACGCTTAATGAAACAGTCGCTAGTAATATTTTATATAATTCAATCACACACAATTTTGATTTAGTAGCTTGCATTTTTCTATTAAAATTATTAAATAAAGGCAAGACATGTCAAAACAAAAGAAAATATATTTAATGGGGTCAACATTAACAGCGTCTACAAAATATAACTTTAAAGGGGTATATTGTTCAAGCACTCGTGCAACAACGGTTTTTAATTACAGCCATCGAGTTTGGACTGGATGTAGTATTTTAGTTTGAGTACAAAATTGTAAATATTTCTGACACAGTCTTCAATACCCTTTGGCAATTACGAGCATAAAGCCGATGCGCACAGGTGAAAACTGTGACAAATCCATTCTATCAAAAAGATATCCGGGATTTCAGATTTTAATAAAGTTATGACAGAATGATGTTTTCCTGCCATAGTGTTGGCGCCGTCAGATGCAAATTCAATTAAATTATTAAGATATGGTATGTCGTATTCTCGAAAAATATTTACAATTTGCTGATGAATTTTCATTGCGTTAGCTTTCTTTATTGCAATTAACGTTAAAAATGTATCGTGTGCTCTGAAATACGCAAATAGGATTATTGGCAATCTTATTGCACACAAAAAAAATACCTGTCTTTATCAAAATATCGAGCAACTAATGCCAAATGTTTGGTGCAGCCTATATTCGTAAACTCGTAAATTCGTAACATTTTTAAAATAGCAAAAACATTTTTTAAATTTTGTTGCCCCATTACTCGATTAATAATGGCTGTAGTTTTTGTTGTGTTGCATTTCGAGAATTTTCTATACCTTTCGGTGAACGTTCTGGAAATCTACAAAAACCTCGCAAGAGTTCTTGGACTTGAGAATAATTTCTCGAACGTTTCAATACGTTTGCTACAAATTTTGCAAAATGCTTCGGTTTTGTTTTTTCTAGGAGCTATCTAATTTTTAAAGTCTTCTTTCCACTTTTATAATTTTGCTTATATTGGAGTTTTTTGGGCTTTGATATTAAGTATATAAATTAAACGAAGGAACATCTAAATCCGTTGTATCAGAATCTCTAGAGCTAAAACATATCGCAACAATATTATTATTAATAATAGGTAATTGTATTCCAATAGGATGCTTCTCAAATTACATTTTAATAAGGGCGTCGTGATTTGTCGTTGAAATAGTGCAATTCAAAACAACAAAACTTAAATAGAAAAAAACTACAGTTTCTTCAAATAGTACGTGCTGCCTATTTCTCTTGGATTGCATTCTCCGATGCTTCTCATATAAAGTTATGTCGGAATGCAATTTCAAATGGTAAGATCAAATATTTTGCTTTATACACACAATTTAATTTATTGTAAACAGAAAGAAAAGAAAAGTGTGTACAAATCAGGACGCCCATTTCTCCAGTTTCGAATAGCTGGCACTTCGTAACCGTCTGGTTGGTACGTAATTATATCATAATTTAAATAAAGTTTTTATTTATTGTATGGTTTTTTAGATGACAACTTAAGGAAAGCAATTATTTTAAACCATGTTTTTCTGTAATTTTTATGGCTTTTTGAACATTTTTCTATAAAAAAGGTATACTTAATTTTAAAATTCCGGTTTTATTTAAATCTTGTTTTTAATTTTTGTTTCCGTAATTAATTTAATGCCAAAATTTTTGAAATGTATAGAATTACCTCAATAAATACTAAATAAATACATTATTAGTTATATAAATACAAAAGTATTGTATGTTAGTTATACATTTACCCTGGTAGTATTTGGCTATTTTAAGATCGAACAGATTTCAAAAATTGACGGAACTAGTGCTTCTAAATTCGTTAAACGAATTCTGTCCCATTCATATTTAGAAAGAAGGGAGGAACGTCTCCTACATATCCTACAGCCATCTAAAAGGGACGTCCCATAGGCATCCTACGCAATGCGCAAGAATGTCCCATAAGGACGTCAAGATTACCTATAAAGTCAACGTCGATTAGATGTGTAGTGCCAAACTAGAACTACACAAAGCCCTGCCACCTAAAAAAATTTGGAATTGAGTAAACCATACGCACTACTCGGAAACGGCAAGTATAGGTACTTGATTTTTGTCATAAAGTCGAATATGCGTGTTCATTTTAAAATATTGTAGTTTAGAGCTAGACAATAAATATGAATAAAAAAGGGTACTTAAATACCATCGATAAAAAAATTAACCAAGCTGTTAAACACTTATTACCATATTGATTATTTAGGTTACCTTCTTTCTACCAAAAAAGAATACAAGCTTCTTCTAGTCATTATTGATGGTATTACAAAACGTATTTGGATTCATCTAGTGAAGAGGACGCAATTACTGAAGGAACAATGCAGTTATCTATTTTTTTAAACCCTAATAGAATAAGGCACTGCCTATACATCAGAGATGTTATAGAATTACTGCAAAGAGGAGAAAATAACCTACATTGAAATAATAACTGAAGTTCAGAGAAGAAAGGGCCAAGTCAAAAGAGCAAATAGTACCATTGTCTCCACACTTACCAAATTTTTATAAGATGATAAAGCTGAATGGCACAACGCACAGAAAATGTGAAGAAATGAAGCCAGAAAGGGGGCAAAAGAGCAGATCGTAAACCTGCAAGATGAGAATAAACGGTCACATTATATTGTAGCGAATTTATTTATTAAAAACTAATTTATTTAAAACGACTAAAAATACGTTTACTTATTCTAGAAATATGTACACTTTTAAATTAACCGAACTAATTAAATTTAAATATCTAAGGATAAAAACTTACAGTAATTTATATAAAACAATAATATGCTACCACTTACGCGACGATAAGATAAAGCCACTAACTTGTTTGTTTACACTATAAGTCACGTTCACTCGATTCGGTGTACACTGTTATTTATTTAAAACTTCGCACGTGCTAATCACTTATTTATCTTCACTTGAATAATCTTCTTAATACTGCTGCATTCGCGTTACGGCAATAACTGCCCTACGAATTGTTCCGTCGGTATATATACACATAAGGAAATCCTTCTGGAGTGTTCCCTATTTTTCGGTATATCTTCTAGAAGATGGATAACAGCTTCTAGAAGGCTCTTGCCTTTGCAAATAACTTCTCGAACGTTTCACTGACCCCTTCTTAGGACTGTTCTGTCCCAGAACAAGAAATTGGATGCGACACCGGTAAAAAAGATCGTGGCGATAGCGGCAGCTTCCTCTTGAATGCCTGTTCCTCGGAAGACGACCTCCAACATGTTTGGAACTGTCCTCCAATTCAGTTGATCTAAGCCACAACCAAGCTTGGGTACTGCCAATTTCTTTACATGATGAATCTCCATTTCTCTCTTGAGATTCCATAATGTTCGCCACAGATCTTTGTACTGCCGGTTGCTGTCTTTGTAATTCATCTAGCTGCCCAAACTTCTTTTTAAACACGACTGCAACCCATCTGGACATGTCAAGATCCTCGCTCACGCAATGTGCGATGGCGTAACCTTTTTGTTTCTGGAACAGATCTTGTTGTTCCTCGGTGGTAACTCCGAACCTAGCTTTTCCAAAACCTCCGTATAAGTTTATAAACTTCTCGAACTCCATTTCTTCGATTGGATTCCTGGTTCTGCTACTTATTACTCTGGTTCGGACCTGAACTTGCGTATTGTGGTTATCGCCAGCAAACGGGGCTAGACGATCGACGTGAATCACTTTTGGCTTGCCTCTGGGCGGTTTTCGAATACGATATATGACGTCGTTAATACGCTGCACGACTTCATAGGGGCCCTCCCATTGCCTTTGCAGCTTTGGCGACAAACCACGTCTCTTTTGAGGATTATACAACCAAACCATATCGCCCCACCATTTTGCGCCTTGACGTCATATCTTGTTTTTATTTTGTCGCTGGCAGTTTGTGTGTTTTTACGGACCTTTTCATGTACTTCGTCTAGCCTCTTGGCCAGCTTGCTGACGTAATCTTCTCCAGCAACTTCTTTTTCCGGTCTTTGTCCAAATTGAAGATGGCATGGTAATCGTATTTCACGACCGAGCATGACACAGGATGGTGTTTTGCCTGTGCTTTCGTGAACGGATGATCGGTATGCCATTAAGAAAAGGTGCAAGTACTGATCCCAGTCTCTTTGGTGTTTGGACACTGTTGGATAATATATATTCATAAACTCTGTATAATAAAATAAAGTTGCGCGCGCATATAATTGAGTACAAATAATGTGCAACATATATAGAGTCTGCGCTGTTGTAGTTACTCGGTGAATGTAGATGTTATTAAAACGTAGTGTTAAGCATTTTTCATGTAAAGCTATAATTACTTTATTTACTCATTAAATAGTCACGATCGTGTTTAACGCTTTCTTAATCTATATCTTTAAGAGGTTATGGGCCCAGGATACGTTTGGATTAACGCGCAAATATAGATTCGTGTTTTATTATCAGGCAGACATTTTTTTTTATCCGTTATTAAAAAGTGTGAAGTGCCGTAAAGAAAATGCTGACAGAAAGTGTTAATGTGGCAGTAATGAGTAAGTTCGATGGTAAGAATTATCATCAATGGAAATTCCAAATAAAGCAAGCTCTTAGGGCTAAGGGAATTTACGAAGTTACAACGGGTGACGCACCAAGGCCAACAGACGCCAGTAAACCGGAAGAAGTAATTTCATGGGACAAGAAAGATGCATTAGCTATGTGCATTATAACTGCATCGATGGATTATTCCCAAATTACGCTTATTGAAAATTGCGAAACCTCGCAGGAAGTAATAAATAAATTAGACGCCATTTATTTGATGAAATCCGAAGCAAGCAAAATGATGGCGCATGAGCAGTTCTATAAATACAAGATGGCGCTAAATGATTCAGTTGTTCAACACATCACGAAGGTAGAAAATTTGGCACGTCAAATCAGAGAAACTGGCGAAAAGATAAGTGATATTGCTGTAATCACAAGAATTTTAAGTACTTTACCAGCAAAATTTGGTAACTTTAGACAAACGTGGCTTTCAATCGATGAAAATAAACAAACAATTAGTAACCTCACCAGTCGCCTAATTGATGAAGAAATGAATTTAGGTACATCTGAAGAAGCAGATAACGCATTTGTGGCATCTTCAAGTTCGAAACCTAATAAACCGAAGAAAAAGTTTTTGGTGACGTGTTATAACTGTCGCAAGAAAGGTCATATTTCAAGAAACTGTCGTGCTCCACGAAGAAATGCTCAAACGGAATCTACGCATACAACTTCGAATTGCGATTACTCGGCATTTAACATTGAAAATGAAGACGACGTCAGCGATAGGATAACACAAAGTGAGTGGGTCCTCGATAGCGGTGCATCTCATCATATGTCTCCAAATAAAGAGTTATTTGTTAACTTTAAAGAAGTTGAAGAATGGTCTGTCAAATTAGGCAATGACGAGGCATTACCTGTAAAAGGAACAGGAGATATTAAAATCCAGTGTTTTATAAATAAAGTGTGGGTTAAAAGTGTTATCTCCGAAGTTTGGTACGTACCCGGTCTTCGAAAGAATTTATTTTCTGAAGGTACAGTGACACAAAAAGGAATGAGAGTAGTAAAAGAAAAGGATAAAGCATACATTTATGAAAATGACTTACTGAAAGCGTGCGCAGTTCGCGAATCAAATAACCTGTATAAACTTTTGTTTCGTACAAAAATCAATGAAGAAGTTAATTCCGCAGAAAGTGATAGTGTGAAAACGTGGCATGAGCGTCTCGGACATGTTAATATAAAAACAATTTGTGAAATGGCGAAAGTAGGTGTAATACAAGGAATAAACGTAAGTGATAAACAAGATTTTGTGTGTGAAGGTTGTCAATACGGAAAACAGCATAAGTTAGCATTTAACAGAAGTAAGTCAAGGAATTTGCAACCAGGCGAATTAATACACAGTGATTTGTGCGGACCTATGCAAACACCATCCGTGAGTGGATGTCGTTATTATATCCTTTTCAAGGACGATTGTACTGGATTTAGAGTAGTTTATTTTATTCGAAATAAATCGGATGCTTTAGATTGTTGTAAACGTTACGTACAGTTTTGCAACAATAAATTCGGTTACAACATAAAATCTCTACGTGTTGACAATGGCACTGAATACACGAACCAGGAATTCAAACAATTCCTAATACAGAAAGGAATACAACTCGAAACCTGTGCACCGTATACGCCTGAACAAAACGGGAAAGCAGAACGAGAAAATCGTACCATAGTTGAAAGTGCCCGGTCAATGCTATACACTAAAGATCTACCATTGTATTTATGGGCGGAAGCCATCAACACGGCAGTGTACATTCTAAATAGAACGCCAAACTCAACTAGCGCAAATTTGACCCCGTTTGAAAAAATGGTACCATAGGAAACCAGTGCTGAAACATGTTAAAGTGTTTGAAGTGAAGCCTTCATGCATATACCGGATAATTTAAGAAGAAAACTTGAACCGAAAAGCAAGAAATTAATATTGGTAGGATATCAAAATGATTCAACAAACTACAGATTGTTTGATCCAATCACAAAAAAATTAAAAATATCGCGAAACGTAACGTTCAATGAAAATAAGGAAGTCGAACTCCCAAGAACGAACGCTGTATTGATTCCAATCAACGAAGACGCAACAGAAGAAATTCAGGATAAAAACGTTGAACATGATAATCAAAATGGTAATGTAGAAAATGCTATTTTGAATAACCACACATATCAGTTACGAAATCGGAATAGTATACATCCACCAATGAGATACATAGAACCTGAAGTAAATATGGTAGAAATAGGAATTCCCGAAACGTACGAAGACGCATTCACTTCAGATAAAGCTGAAAAATGGATAGCAGCAATTGATGAAGAGATAACCGCTTTAAATAAAAATGATACTTGGAAACTAGTGCCGTTACCGGATGAGAAAAGAACAATTGACAGAAAATGGATTTTCAAAATAAAAAGGTCAAGTGATTGTCAGATCAGTAAATATAAAGCAAGATTGTGTGCGCGTGGATTTGCACAGATAGAAGGAATCGACTATAAGGAGACGTTCGCACCGACTACACGTTATGAAACGATAAGACTTTTACTTACGATCGCTGTACAAGAAAATTTCCAAATAATTCAATTTGACATAAAAACGGCGTTTCTATACGGAGAATTAGACGAAGAAATTTATATGAAACCACCACCTGGAATAGTAAACGATTCAAAATTAGTGTGTAAACTCAACAAGTCCCTGTATGGTTTAAAACAGTCTCCACGTTGCTGGAATAAAAAGTTTGATGAATTTTTAAAGACATATGGATTTAAACAATGTGAAGCAGATAAATGTGTTTACGTAAAAGATGTTCTTCAGCAATTAACATTACTTGTGATTTATGTAGACGACGGACTCATTCTGGGAAAAGATAAACAATTACTTAATAGAATCGTGAACGAATTACAAACAAAATTTGAAATAACTTTGAGTAATCCGAATTACTTTGTCGGATTACAAATAGAAAGGCTTGATAATGGATCAATGTTCATCCATGTGAAGAATTACATTGATCAAATGTTAAATCGATTTAAAATGACCGACGCAAAGATTTCAAGAACTCCAGCTGACTCAAATGTTGTGTTGTCATCAACAATGGAAGGTGACGTCAATTTAAACGTGCCTTATCGCGAAGCTGTCGGTTCGTTGATGTTTGCAGCCATAACAGCACGGCCGGACATAATGTATGCCGTTAACATCGTAAGCCGATATCAAAACAATCCTAAAGCAGCTCATTGGAATGCAGTCATTAGGATTATGAAATATCTAAAAGGTACAAAATATTATGGTATTAAGTATATCGGTAACAATAATAGTGATTATGAAATAAATGGTTTTTCTGACGCGGATTACGCAAACGACATAGATACCCGACGTTCAACCACCGGATACATTTTTAAAATGAATCAAGGTGCAATCACATGGTGCAGTAGAAGACAGTCAGCAGTTTCCTTATCAACGACAGAAGCAGAATTCGTTGCAGCAGCGGAAAGCGTGAAAGAACTATCCTGGCTTCAACAATTATTACGTGAAATTGTTCCCAATAAATTAAATTTTTGTTTGTGCGTGGATAATCAAAGCGCTATAAAATTAATTAAAAACCCAATTTTTCATAAACGTACAAAGCATGTGGACATACGCTTTAATTTTATTCGTGAAAAATATGCCAACGATGAATTTAAAATTAGATATGTTCCATCGGATCAACAGACAGCAGACATTTTAACTAAAGCTCTACCTGTTTCAAAGTTCGAAATTATGCGAGAATATCTTGGCATGCTCAAAATGTGAATTTGATTTGTTCATTCTTAGTTAAGTATGTACGTAGTTTTATATTTGTGATCTATAGATTTGAACTTTATATGTAAGAACATTTGTTTTTGTTTAACTCGATATATAGAGAGTTCAGAATACGGGGGAGTGTTGGATAATATATATTCATAAACTCTGTATAATAAAATAAAGTTGCGCGCGCATATAATTGAGTACAAATAATGTGCAACATATATAGAGTCTGCGCTGTTGTAGTTACTCGGTGAATGTAGATGTTATTAAAACGTAGTGTTAAGCATTTTTCATGTAAAGCTATAATTACTTTATTTACTCATTAAATAGTCACGATCGTGTTTAACGCTTTCTTAATCTATATCCTTAAGAGACACTACCTTAGCTAAGTACTTGCCCATTGTTCGATTCATCCGTTCAACCATGCCATCAGATTGAGGATGGAGAGGCGTTGTTCTAGTTTTCTTAATTCCTAACAGTCGACAAACTTCTTGAAACAGCCCAGACTCAAAATTGCGGCCCCGATCGGAGTGTAATTCCAACGAAACTCCAAACCGGCAGAAAAACTCCTTTACCAATACGTCTGCGACTGTAGCTGCTTCCTGATTGGGTATGGCGAAAGCCTCCGTTCATTTCGTGAAATAATCCATCGCCACCAGGATGTATTTATTACCCGAATCGGATTCTGGGAACGGCCCTGCGATGTCAATCGCTATTCTTTTCAAAGGGCTTCCTACGTTGTATTGCTTCATGGGTGCTTTGCGCTTTCTCGCTGGACCATTTCCTGATGCGCAAACCGTGCAATTACGGCACCATTTCATGACGTCCTCTTTGCAGTTCATCCAGTAGAATCGTTCTCGTACTTTACTCAATGTCTTCTTAATGCCAAAGTGTCCTCCTGATGTCCCATCGTGGAGATGCTTCAACACTTCTGCCACCCGGCTCTTTGGCACTACCAACTGTAGTCTATTTCCCGTACCCTCAACACTTTCTAGGGATCGCTTAAGAAGACCGTCTTCTACTATTAAGGAGTCCCACTGCGCTCAGTACGCTTTGATGTTTCTGCCCAAAGCACTCACTTCTTCCCAGGTTGGTCGTCGGCCGCTTTCTTTCCAGTTCAGGAGTAGTCTTATTTCAGGATCGTCTTCTTGTTCTCGACGTAACTGCTCAGGTTCCCACTCATCATTAACCACAGCAGTTCTCCGGAGGAATTCGACGTTTTCTTCCAGTCGCAAACAATGGCTGCAGTCCGCCGCACATAGTCTTCTGGATAAGGCATCAGCGTGCTGATGACTGCTTCCGGCGCGGTGATCTGTCTTATAGTCATACTCTTGCAGTCTCTCGATCCATCTTGCTACTTGTCCTTCTGGGTTACGGAACTGCAGTAGCCATTTTAAAGCAGCGTGGTTTGTTCTCAGTAAAAATTTTCATCCATACAAATACT
The DNA here is from genome assembly GCA_035610365.1 of Aquatica leii. Lineage (NCBI taxonomy): Eukaryota > Metazoa > Arthropoda > Insecta > Coleoptera > Lampyridae > Aquatica > Aquatica leii. Next base: position 18,414,935 of record CM069438.1, read on the forward strand.
TGTAGAAATGTTCGATGGACTTAACGACTGCTAACAGCTCCCTCCTAGTCACGCAATAATTCCTTTCTAGCCTGAACAAAACCTTGCTAAAGTACGCGATAATCCTTTCTTGTCCATCTTGAACCTGCGAAAGGACCGCGCCTATGGTCAGATTGCTTGCGTCGGTATCCAAAACAAACTTTTCATCTTCTCTTGGATAACTCAAAATCGGCGAAGTGACTAGGGCCTGTTTTAGTTTATTAAAAGAATTTTCGCAGTCTTCATTCCATCTAAATTCTGCTTTTTCTTCGGTTAATTTTGTCAATGGTTTGGCAAATCCGGGGACCCAAGGAAACTTTGGACCTGATGTTTGTCGATTGGTCTTGGCTATGCTTGCACTGCTCGGATTTTGTCTGGATCAGCCCTTACTCCATCTCTAGATACGACGTAGCCAAGGTATTGCACTTCCTTCTTAAATACGTGGAACTTCTTTGGGCTCAGTTTGAGGTTGGCCCCACGTAATCGCTGGAACACTTATTTCAAGTTGTTCAAGTGTTCTTCAAACGACCTCCCAACCACGATCACGTCGTCCAGGTAAACCAAGCACGTCTTCCAAGACAATCCGCGCAAGATGGTCTCCATCAAACGCTCGAACGTTGCAGGAGCGTTACACAGGCCGCAGGGCATTACAGTGAACTGCCACAAACCAGTTCCGATCGTAAAAGCTGTTTTTTCACGATCCTTGGGTTCTAATTCTACCTGCCAGTATCCACTCTTTAAATCTAACGTAGAAAACCACTGGGATCCTGACAAGGTGTCTAGTGTATCGTCAATTTTGGGTAAAGGGTAGCTGTCCTTTTTGGTCACGCCGTTTAGCTGCCTGTAGTCTACGCAAAATCCCGTTGATCCATCCTTCTTCTTTACGAGTACCACTGGGGATGCCCATGGGCTACTTGAAGGTTCAATTACGCCTTCTCTCTCCATATCCGTAATTATTTGTTTGGCTTCTTCTCTTTTCGCCAAAGGAAGTCTGCGTGGATGTTGTCGTATCGGCCGAGCGTCTCCGGTATTAACTTTATGTTTCACCACGTTAGTTCTTCCTTTGGAACCACTCTCCAGCGCGAACACATCTTGGTACTCTTGGATCAACACTTTAACTTTAGCCAGCTGGTCTTGGCTGAGGTTTTGGCATTTGGTGGTAAGAATGTCCAATAGATGTTGTGGACACTTCTTTGGCGACGTATCTTCGTTCGACTTCACGCATCTCACAATTTGTGATACTGGCGTGCATTGGTCTACCACGGCCTTCTTTTTCAACGTTACAGGATCTGTGTTGATGTTTAAGATCCTTACTGGCATCGTGTTCTTTACTCGTACTAAAGTTCTGCCAACGAGTAGTCCTTTTTCAACTAAGCCGCCCTCCATTGGTTCAATCGCGCGTATGTAGCCTTCCCGGAGACTTCCATCCAGGCGTGCCATCACCACACTTTCAGTCCTTGCAGGCAGAGTCACGTCTTCACTCAATAAGACTCGCACGGCTGCCTTCTCTGACGAATGAAAAGGAATTTCTTCATTGTCGATCTTCAGGACATCGTTCTTCATATCCAAATGGAACCCATACTTCTTTATCACGTCCATTCCCAGAATAACTTCTTCCGTGATGTTGGCTACCAGTACTTGATGGCCGAGTACTCCATTTCCCAAACCAATGGTTACTTTGACTTGTCCGTGAGTAGGTATTTCGTCGCCCGTCGCTGTTCGAAGTCGTGCTGTTACTGGTGATGTCTTTTCGTTTTCCAATAACATGTCAGGACGAATGATGGGCTTCGTCGCTCCCGTGTCAACCAGTAACTGGACGCTTCTCCCATTGATCTTGCCATCGAGATAAATGCTATGCAATTTCTCTCTAAGCGATGCCATTTGGATGGTAATCTCCGGGGCATGGCTCGTTGAGGTCGACTTTCGCCTCATTCGGTCGACCTGTTCTAGTGTTCCTGACGCTCTTCTGGTCTTCTTTTGGGCTTAGTACAACGTCGTCGTACGTGCCCACTTCTCCGCAGTTCCAACACGTCACTTCTCTTCCTCGAGCTACTTGTTCCCGAAATATACGTCGCACTATGTCTTCAATGCTTTCTTCTGAGTTCGAGGGTATTTCTGTAGCACAACGGAGCTTATGGTTGCTTTGGTGCGACGCTTGTTTTGCTGCCTCGAACTCCAAAGCATGGGTTAAAGCGGTTTTCGGTATAGCTTCTAGAAGATGGATAACCTTGGTTATGATGGCCTTTGCAAATAACTTCTCGAACGTTTCAATATCAAACGCAAAAAGGTCCAGCAATGCATCGTCGGCGATATTATCACCGTAAGAGCACCCAATTCGTTAACTAGTTAAAACTCATGCCGAAATATCTAAGGCCATATAAAATAACAAAAGTCAAGCTAAATGATAGATATGGCGTAGAGAGGATCGCCGCAGGTCTTTTAGTCTTATTATTTAGTTTCAGGTTTAATTTATGACGCTGACATACATTCTGATGACTCTGAAGAACTTTTCAGAGGCTTCTCTCGAGAAAAGATCCAAGCATCATCGAAGTCGAAGTACGAGTCAGGAGGGACGAGCTGTGGGATCAGGTTTCTCACTTACCGTTTTCTCTATTCGTGCCAAATAAGTTCTATAAGACGCAATTTGGTCATATTTTGATGTTTAGTGATTAGTACATGTGTCCGTTTTTTATCTGTTTTGTAGCTGTTTTCTAAACTCTAGTTATTTGGTTTAGCTGACTTTTGTAAACTTTATTTAGTACTTCTGCGGTTTTTACAGTTCTTTTTGTTATTTAAATAACATCGTTCTTTTTTTTCTTTTCAATATTTTTTTCTAGTATTTAAGTCGTATACGCCAGTTGGTAAAATATATATTCTCTGTTTTTTGCTATATCTTTTATTTTGGTATATATTTGATTATAGTTTTTGTGTACTTCCTGGTTAACACGACACACAATCTCAAAAACTGTACGCCATTTTGTGTTACTATTGTTTTGAAATTTCTGAATTTTTCTTGTATTTAATTTGTATAACTTCATGCAACCAAGAAATAGAGTAAGCATAAATCTTTAAATTAAGTTTTAACAAATTTCTAAAAATTATTTGAATGCTGACGTTGAGGTTCCCATGCTAAAAATCGTTACTAAGAAAGTACTCGTGGTTATGTGGTAATAACGTAAAAATAATGTTATAAATATCATGACTGAGATGTACTCATATAGTTTTGTTTCTGACTTTCTATTAATCTTTTTCTCAAACAGACAAAGAAAAGCAATCTTTTAATAAACTTGGGTGACGTAACAAAGCCAGAACAAAGTACACAGAAAAATTCACAAAAACAAATGTTAGCCGGTCGTCGGACTTATGTCGTCTGAAACACGTGCTGATTCAATGACCTGATGCTATGAATGGCAGAAGCTGGGCAATCTATGACTGTGGAAGCAAGTTGCAGTGCCGAACATTGTTCTGAGAAGCACGATACCAAATCTTATACCACTGATTTATTCATATGAAATATGTCGACACAAAAAGTGTGCTCCGCGTGTTTAAAAAGTTTGTAAACGTTTGAAAATAAAATCTCAAATTATAGTCGAGTTTGTAGCGATTTTGAAAGCAAAAATACACTTTTATACAGTTGTAATTATGAAAACATTTTTGTCATTTTTGCTGTAGGTATAATGTTTAGATACAAACAACTCTCTGACTTCAGTCATACTTAGATATCAAAACACAAAGCGCAAATGCAAAATCTTTTTCTAGGTGGTTGCAAACTTTATATTAGTTTAAGTACACGAGCGGTTACGTTGCGTTAGATACTTGAGCAGTGCTGCAATTTAATGTTAATTCGGCGTCCTTTCATTTATTTTTCATTACTATACATTACCGTCCTCACCAATTCAAGCTCCATTGCAGTAAGAAGAAGTTTTAGTAACTTAAATTTAATATCGTTTTAGATTTGTAGACGCAACGTGAGTAGATTCATCAAAACCGAAAGGTATTTACTTTAAATCATGGAACCGTTGCATGTTCAAACAAGATTATATGATTAAGCTGTTAATTTATAATAACCTATGAACGTCCGCGCACAAACTAAAAAGATTTATTGCTTAGTTTTGCAATAACAACACCAAATTTAACAAAAGAACCGCTTGGTTGTAATAATTAGACAACAATACAACTAATATAACATCTACTAGATCTTGATTCTTTAAGGTTTGACTAAAATGAAACCGACTATACCTAGCTTACGAAAAATCTTGAAGTATTTTGATAAATATATATGTAATGATTTAATTTAATTTAATACAGGATGTCCTTTAATATTATTAAATTGAATTAGGGCAAGATCATTGAACTAAGAAGATAAATCAAAAAGTATAAGTACAAAAAAAATACGTTTATTTAGTATAAAGTACAATAATTGGTACAACTTACGCTATGCTAATCTTATTTATAACTTAACGTGACAAAAATGAGATCAATTGTATTGCTACGCATATTAAAAAGCACGTTCAGCTCTTCCGAATTCCATTTTTGTACCCTCTACATCTCCTGATTAATTCAAACTTTCTGTATCTCATACAATGCCATTGTGGTACTTGCGCCATAGCTTCAAGAGCCTTAAGAATTATATTTTTTGGTAATAAAATAAAGAATAAAAAAACGCTTACCGTATCGGTATTGCCCAGAGGACGTCCAAATACTTGCGCCAACACAAATACAACCACAAACAGTGCAAACCACTTCATTATTGTATGATCAAACAATGTATTGTCGTCTTGGGTGGATGCCCTTATTTATACCAATTGAAGGGAATGAATCAACCTAGTTACACTTACTTGTGTCAATTATAGGCGGCGAAAACCCCGTAACCTACTTGTCTAATTTGATGTACGTGTTAAAACATTTTTTATAATTGTTCTAACTGTGTCTTTTAGAACGCACATAGCACGTATAATGTAAATACTCTATTAAACATTTTATTAACAGTTGCAATTCAACCGTTTATCTAAACAATTACCAATTACTACATGACGGAAGAAACGTTTGGTGATTTTGTATTTTATTGCATAAGAAAAGCAGTTTTGAACATAAGCGCTGAAATAATTTTTGCCCTATTGCCCTAAATATGCTTGCACTTTTTTGCATAAGACATATAAATTGCGTCCTTGTTGGTACTTATCGCAATAAGTGTTACACGCAAATTTGTTTATATTTACGCGTCCTTGGTGTTTAGTTAACAAAACACGCGTTTCGAAATGCACTTTAACAAGCGCCAAATTCTTTTCGCCGTTTTGCCATAACTTCGCTTACACTGTGTATATCGTCACATTCGAAAATGCGCGCTGTTTTACCGACGCAGTGAATTGAAAACATTCGAGAAACGTCAAATTTTATAAAGAAATTTTAGTGATTAGGATTTAAAAAAAATAATAATAATCGTTTTACGAATTTTTTTTAATTACGTAAAGAATACATTCGGCTGTGATTCAAAGTGTAATTATAACTTAAACATAAAATGGCAACAAACATGGACGAGGAAAGGGCTATAAGGGAATGCGAGGCTTACGTCCAAACGCACAATATTCAACAGATCCTCAAGGACTGCATCGTTCAACTATGCGTAAACCGTCCCGCTAATCCCATTTCTTTTCTACGCGAATATTTTCAAAAACTAGAAAGGGTGAGTTTTGTTTTATTTTAAGGTTATGTTGTTTGATTTGATGGCTCGATTAATTTCGATTGTGTTTTATGTTTACACGCCTTTTGTTATTAATCGTTATTAGGGCGTTGGACCTTTTTAAACAGTTACATATTTTACGATTGTGTCACGAGCTTATAACATTTTTATCTTTGTGTTTAAGTACTGGCTATAATCTAAACTGTTATAAACTTTTATCGACTTCATTTTGTATTTTAAGACAACTTTCTGTAAATCAATTGCTTACACTGTTGTAAATAGTATAAATTATGAACTACTGGTTCTTTTACAAGTAGAAATTTAGTTTAGATTTTGTATAAGGAAAGGATTATTGGTTTCTTCCATTTAGTAATCATAGTTCTACTCGAAATAGGTACATGTTATTAACTTGTAATTTAGTGTAAACCTTGTTCGTCTATAGCTGTCTGCACTACCTTAAACCCAGTAATCTGTGTTAGATGTACGCAGGTATAATTTATAATAATATCTTATTTCTCAGATGAACTTTTTGTCGGCGTCAGAATCTTCAAGTTGAGGATAAATGAAGGAATTTAATTGCATCTTCTGTTTGGCTCATGAGATCCGAATATATTTATGGATAATCGTTTTGTGGGCTTCATAACCTTCAGGCGTACATTTTGCATCTTGTGTGAAAAAAGTACGAATAAGAAGAAGAAAAAACACATCATTTAGACAATCTTGCTCTAAACGCACAAGTATTGTAGGTTGAGGATCCCATGTAGTGCCTGTTAGTTTCCTTATTTCTAGTTTTTAACAAGTACTTTTATATGTGGTTTATATATTAGTAAACAGATTCTGGTCATAGAACATTACATTTAATTGACTTCTTGTCTTTTGGTTGTTGAATTAAAAGACGTCTCGGCGTTAGTTAAAAGTGTTTCTTTACTATTCCCCAGAAACTTTTTTTGAATGGCTGGCAAAATTTCAATTTTTTTCCATTGTGAGTACATTTCTAGTTAGTCTATCTATAGCTGCAGTCTTCCATTCAGACGCAAAGGCTGGTAGAAGAGGGTTTTACTGTCTAGATCTAGCGGTTTGTGGGTAAATAGTGTTCCTGTCATTCAGAATATAACCAATCTCGATGTCGTTATTTTTTTAAAAAGGGTCTATTTGGGAACTAGAATGATTTTCTTATAAAAACTAGCAGAGTGTAAAACTACGGGATCAGAGAATAATACAGAGGAAGAAGCACAAAAATGCAAACAAAGCAGGTAAACGAAACATGTAACGGAGTACAAGACTGGAAATGATTGCTGGAGATGGAAAAGAAGTTAGCTTCTGTACATACGGGTAAAATCTAAAACGAAGTGTTGACATCTGTATAACTACACATAGTATATCTAGCTGTTTTTTAACTCCTCTTGATAAAGTCTGCAGAAATAATTCTTCGTTAATTTTATCTTGTTGTTGATTTATAATTCTTTCCAATCACGAACGAATTTAAACTGTTCGCCCACTCGTAAAAGATTATGTTTATTTAATTAATCGTACAACCACACGTGTTACGTCTCAACCAAGACATTATTAAAAAAATACATTAAAGCGTTGGTTAAAGTTAGTATAAAAACTCGTTGGGAATAATTCTGACAAAAGATTCTCAGATCGTACGGTTCTAGAATGTTTTGAATTTTTTTTGTCAACCATTGGGTTGGAGTGATTGTATGCGAGGAACAAACAAAATGTTAATGAGTGGAATATTTTATATTAACTAACTTAAAGAAGTAAAAGACGAGTAAAAGGAATCGCGAAGAAAAAAATCACTAAAAGAAACGATTCTTGGATCAAGTAGAAAAGTTATGAGGTTCTCAGATCAAAGAAGAAAGAAAGAGAAAAAACGTTATAAAAAACAAATACTTACAGAGAAAAGGCGATGAAATGAAGGAATGAAACGGATGAACGACAGCACAGACTAGAAAAAGAAGTAAAAGCGGTGAGCGAAGAAATTGAAGAGAGAACAGGTATAGAAACAGTGCAGAAAGAAGCAGACAAGAAGTACAAAGAGAGAGAGAGTACAGAAGAAATAACATAATCAAAGGGTGCAAAAACCGAAGAAAGTTTGTAGAGAGGAATCGGTAACGAATGAATTAAGAAACGTCGTCAGAGAAAGAAATGCCAATAGAAAAAGAACTAAAGTAGGATACAGGAGAATAACGATATAGGAGACAAAAATATTATTGGGACGGCTGTGAATAGTAAGGGAAAGACCCAAAAAACAAAGACAAAAAGATATCGAAGACGTAACGAACAAGGAAATTGATTTATTGAAGCTGTTTGACTGAAAGAAGTATTTTCGATGCACTTAGTAGAGTGGAGGTGTCTAGTGAGTACGTGTGGAAATATATAACATAGAAAAAACAAAAAAAATCTATGGAGAGGAACGTACAAATAGATACTTAGATTGTCAGGATATGAGAAACAAAAAAACCTGAAGGATCTAAATGACGAAATACAGTATAAACAAAAAAAGATAAACAATTGAAATTCGAATTGCTTACGACGGAGTCAATAGCCCCAAGGAGAACCTTTACGATGTATGAACGTCCGGTACTAGTAATTGTTGGTGACGCTGTTCAGTAGCGCCACGGGGGACCGTTACTTTTGCTGATTAGTGTGGTGGATCAAATACCAACTCCTACCGCCAAGGGGAACTTTTACGCTTGTTATCGGTGGTAAATGGGATACTGTTTAACTAAAAACGCATTGGAGAGCTATCTAAAAATACGTTAATTAAATAAATATATCTTACTAACGATTAAGACAAAGTAATAACAATTCTAGCAAAAAATAAAAAGAAAACTATTAAAAAAACGAATTCGATATGGAAAATAAAAATTATTGAAATGTTTGTAAATGGCAGAAAATAAATCGGCGGGCAGGGTTAACCAAACTCACGGCGGAGTTAAAATCGACGTTCTGGTTTTCTAGGAAAAAGTTCGAGGTTTGAATTTTTAAATTTCTTCGTGATGCGGACGTTGCCTTAGTACATGGTATCTAATAGAATTTGTGACCTCTGACATAAAACTTCTGGAAATTCCTATGTTTAATTCAACTAATTGTAATCTTAGTCTGTAATCCGTAACTTGCAGAAAATTAAATAATTATAAGAAAATGTTTACAGGATTTTTGGTACTCTTACAAGAAAACATTTTTACGTAAAGGAGAAGAAAATGTAAAAACGACAAAGGTTGCGAGAGGTTGCTACATATTTAAATTTAAAACAAAAAAAACAAGAGCATAGTTTGCCACGGACATAAAACAATAGACAAAATGTCAAAAATTTTTGTTTTACTCAAATTTGACAGTTATTTAAATAATCATTGAATGTAGGTTTTGACTGTTGTCATGTTAAAACTTGACGTTTCGCTGCTCATGCTGCCAGCTTCTTCAGAAGATTTCCAAAGACTGCTCTTGTTTTCTTCTGTTTCTCCGTTAATCCGTGTCAGTTATTATTTTAAACATGTCCAATTGTGTTTGTTGGATAGTGTCTAATGGTCTAGGTTGGAATGTGTTTGTAGTAGTCATGTTTTCTAGCGACTTTCTCACAATTCAACGATAATGTTTGTTTTTTGCAAGTATTCGTTGTCATAGCTAATGGCACGTTCTTCTTGTTGGTGTAAGTATTCTGCGACTCTCCGAAGTTTTTTTATTCGGCACTGTATACTGCGTCTCATTTGTCTCATTTATGATTTTTCATAACTACACTGAAGTTTGTAGATTCCTGTGGTTTGTAGTCGGTCTTTATTTGTAGACACAAATTGCTCGATCTTTTTGGCCGTGTTGCTTCTTACTCTAATGTTCCTCCTGTCATTTTTTTCAATGTATCAGTCACTTCAGCAACTAGCGCTGATTGTGGTTCGTTCTTCTTTTGTGCAGTTATCCCTAGAATCTCCGCTCGGTTTCTGTATCACTAATTTCTGTCCGTGGTAGAACTGTCGTGATATGTGATAAATAGGAGAAAAAAGGAATTTAAAGAACTACAAACAAATATGCGATAGAAGAAAATACATAGAATATAAACAACAACCACAGAAGAAACAGTATGGAAACATGTAAATCAAGAAATATGAAGAAGAATAGACTGTGACGACGGTATAAAAATAGAAGAATGGAGGAAATGCTTTGTAGAACCGCTCAAAAGAGAAATGTTGAGTGAGAAAAGTGTAGTAAGATTTGAAGGAAAGCGAATAAATGCAAAGAAAATACATTAAGAAACTATGCAAAGAAGTAAAGGGGAAACCAGTGATTTATTTTGGACTAAAGAATTGCTCTCTTAGACCGAGTCTATTTGCAGCATTTATATAGGGAGTTAGACGAAGCTTTTGTAAATAAACAAATGAGCGAAACGGTGACATGAAGTTTTTTGTATATGCAGACGACGTAATCCTGGCGGCAAAACAGTTGATAGGAGTCATAACAATCCTAGAAAAGGGTTTAAAAAGTAAAGCAAACAGAGAAAAGAGGAGAAGAGGGGGGGGGAAGAAGAATGGAATAAAGAGGAAATGGAAACATACTTAGGATGTAAAATAAAATAAATCAAGCCACGACGGGATAAAAGAAGCAAAGGAAAGGAGGCAATGCAAAATGATGCAAATCGGAAACAGAAATCTGAAGTATCGAAATTAGCGGATGCTAAAATTCAGGACCAAAAGCGAATACTGGCGCCGTCTCAGGTGCGATCTATTCAGATTGTTTCAGAATGTAACAAGACGTTCTAGATCATTCTTGAACTATTCGGAGAATTTTAGAACAACGAGGAATCATCTAGGTTATTCCAGAATCTTCTAGAATGATGCGGAGCCAAGCTTTTGTGATGTTTCTACTGATTGGTTTAGTTGAATGGTGTTGTGTGGAAAGTACTGATATTGAATTCTCTTCTGGTTATGGCTACAGGAGTGTGAAGGGCGTTAGACTGCTTGCAACTTGGTCAAAGTAACAGTGGTAAAAGAACATAAGTTGGGAATAAGAGTTTTCATTTCTATACTCTGAAGATTGAGATGTTTCCAATGGTAACTCTGTCTTTTGAATGCTTTGACAGAATATTTACAAGAAGGTTCTATGATGAAAATTTTGTATCCGCAACTGCAAAGTAGGATATGTATTTTCTGAAAAACACAAATAAATTACGGAAGTAATGACAAAGCTTTAACTTCCTTAGGAGGTACATATTTTCAAAACAAGACCACGCATATTGTACGTATCAGTGATGACAGAGGAGATCACACACACATAACAAATCACAGGGAGCAAAGATCGCCATTATTTCTTATGGTGCTCCGCTTCTAATTTCCATCTGGTTTGGTTTACAAGTTGATTACCTAACTCTTTACAGGTTTTAACTGTAGGGTTATGTCGTTTTATAGCTATATAGATACGTGTTGATACGTTGGGCGTATCGATATAACGATACGAAAAAAATTAGTATCGATGTTCCGATATGTATCGATACACTGATATGTATCGATACAGCAATACGTATCGTACCTGCGATAGTTTTGATACAGAATAATTTGTATTAGGGATATTAAGATATTTTGATACGCATCGAAATTCCGATGCGTATTGATATTTAAATACGTATTGATACTGCGCTACATATCGATAAGAATCGCGTATGTATATTTGATACAGAATAATCTACATTAAAAAGACCAAGATATTTTGATACAACACGTATTGATATTCCGATAGGTACCAGTTTTTTTTTAATACTGCGATACATATCGATATGAATTGCGTATGCACATTAGATACAGAATAATTTATATTAGACGCATTAAAATATTTTTGTACGTGTCGATATTCCGATATGCATCGATATTCGGATATGTATCGATACACTGATATGTATCGATACAGCAATACGTATCGTACCTGCGATACATATCGCGTATATAGTTTTGATACAGAATAATTTGTATCAGAGATATTAAGATATTTTGATACGCATCGAAATTCCGATGCGTATTGATATTCAAATACGTATTGATACTGCGCTACATATCGATAAGAATCGCGTATGTATATTTGATACAGAATAATCTACATTAAAAAGACCAAGATATTTTGATACGACACGTATTGATATTCCGATAGGTACCAGTTTTTTTTTAATACTGCGATACATATCGATATGAATTGCGTATGCACATTAGATACAGAATAATTTATATTAGACGCATTAAAATATTTTTGTACGTGTCGATATTCCGATATGCATCGATATTCCGATATGTATCGATACAGCAATACGTATCGTACCTGCGATACATATCGCGTATATAGTTTTGATACAGAATAATTTGTATCAGAGATATTAAGATACATACGCATCGAAATTCCGATGCGTATTGATATTCAAATACGTATTGATACTGCGCTACATATCGATAAGAATCGCGTATGTATATTTGATACAGAATAATTTACATTAAAAAGACCAAGATATTTTGATACGACACGTATTGATATTCCGATAGGTACCAGTTTTTTTTAATACTGCGATACATATCGATATGAATTGCGTATGCACATTAGATACAGAATAATTTATATTAGACGCATTAAAATATTTTTGTACGTGTCGATATTCCGATATGCATCGATAATTCGATAGGTATCGACACGAATTGCATGTCGATATTCGATGAACAAAACGCTGTTAAAGATTTTCGATTTCTTTCGTGCCCTGATAAAATCAAACATAGTCATTGTTCAAACCCGGAAGATTAATCTTAATATGACTCCGGTCGTAGAAGCCTCCGCTGTTACAAAACTGAAAGTTCTCTATTTTTTTTGTGGACGTTTTTGCAAAAAAAATTCGAAAGTTACAAATGAACTTGGACGGCAGATTTCACTTTCAAATATGACAAATAGCAACAAAATATCTTTTTTTGGAAAAAACCCAAAAACTACTAAGCATATGTTAATCTGAGACTATGAAGATTTTTTTTCTTCGTCGTTCTGAATTGATATGGATTCTTACGTACACAAGCTAAGAAGAGGAAAGAGTGAGAGTTTGGAAGGATCTTGTAGAGACCGAATTTTTTTGTGTAAATGAAGAAAATGCAAACAAATAAGTACTGGAGGAGGTTAAAAAGAAGTGCAGAATACGTGGAGACTGATAGGAGAGCGGGTTAGATGGAAGAGGTAAAACCGTTTTAGATAAAATTTAGTTTGAAGTAAATTGTTATCTAATAGATTTTATGCTCGATTCGTAGTTATCATAAATTCACAAAAATTTCGTTTAGGACTGGTATTTGAGAACAACGTATACACAAAGATTGTTTTTACCAATTTGGGTTAGATTTCCAGATTTTAAAAAAATGAGGTTTCTTTCTACTTTAGTTTTAGTAAACACTGTCTTTAACACCAACATTATTTGAAAAATCGTTAATTTTCACATCCACGATGTGTAATTTCGTGGTTTGGACTACACTAGTAAGGATCGTATTATGCATGCGATAGATAACTGGTTTTTAAAAGTAAAAAAAATGCTTTCAACAAGGCGGCGCTACTACTATAACGTGCGTAATTATTTTTAATCCAATTAATTAAATGTGACTTTTCGAGCGCGAATTTTTGAAAAACTGACCTCGAGCCCCGCTTCATATTATAACCTATTATGGTAACCTACAAACAACGTCGATAATTCTCATCCCCTTGCGACCCCAGTGCATGACGTCATTTAGATATCTTTACCGCCCTTGGCGCGTCGCTAAGCGACCTGCATTCGGGTAGCGTCGGTGATGGTATTAGGATCTTGTGACGAAGGTCGCGTTTAAGATCCTCTACAGGAGGCGATTCGCTGACGATGATGCTAACGTTGTCAGTGGTGAGTATTTACAGTATGCATGACAAGTAGATTACGTCTCCCCGTAGCGTTTGAAAATTTGCGAGAAATTGTGCATGCTCCACGTCCGGTTTTTTTGCACTTGCGCCACTCGGGCCACCAAATAAAATAATTATAACCAAACATTTCGGCACAGAGAAATAAAAGATTTATTTTTTTTTATAAAAGTATAATTTGTTCCAAACAAAAACCAGTGCAACGATTGATTCTAAACACTGTCAAATGTGAAAAATTGTTACACTTAAATTCTTAACTAAAGTTTGTCCCCTTAAATTCTAAGGTTCGTGCAAAATAAAAAATCAACATTAATTCAATAATAATAATAATAAAGTGATAATACATTTTTTTAAAACATTTTATTTGAAAAACAATTAATATATATTATGTTTTCAATAATAAACTATGTAGTATAAATATAAATAACAATACGTATAAGGTCCTTGCTTAGGTAAAAATTCAAAAAATTAGACTAAGTACCAATTTTAAAGCGTTTGACGCTACTAGGAATAAGTACCAATGTATTCCGGCTTCCATAATTGATTCGAAAAGAAATTATTGACTATAGCAATATCCCGATCGTGGTCCGGTGATGCTGTTACTGGTGCGATCGTTATACCTTCTGGTAGTAAAAGACCAAATGGTATTAGGGGATTATCGACGAGCCTTTTTTGGTGCGATTTTGAGATAGTGGTCGAAGGCATCTGGGCATCGTCAGATCTTGAGATATCACATTCTGGAGGTATACATAAAGTTTCACTTTGGTTCTCTGAAGGCGACGTGTTGGTGGTTTTCGTTGAGCGCGTGTGGCTGTAACTGTTCAAACCCAAACTACTTATTAGTTTTTCTCTTTGTAATCGCACGCGTTTCGTTGTTATAACGAACGCGCTCACAAACGCTTTTTGGCATACTTCCACCGTGTCTGTCGATGGTAGCATCGGCACTAAATACTTGCACGTTATGCGTCGTGGCGACCTACCGTTCACGGTTAGTTCTGGTACGTTCAAGCGCGCGCGAATATCCATATGCTCCCGCAGGAATTTGTTCTGCTTGTCGGGGTCCCCCAAACCGTAGAATTCGGCGAAGAGGCGTTCGCGAACTTCTATAGGCACACGTTCGTCGCATTTTTGAGGACATTGGCACAACTCGTCTGCAAATAATAAAAATTAATTTCCCAAAATCGACTACGTAAGGAAAATATACGGAAATCAAATTCCTTTTGTTTGTTTTTTCCCGACTACAAAGTACGTAAATAGGAAGAAAAAACAACCAACGTACGAGGACATTACGTCACACTCACACGCAATTTATAAATCTCCTTGAACGCTACATTTTTGTTTTTCAATCGCCAACATGTGGTTTTCCCAAAAAAGAAAATTAGCAGTGGGCGTGGTAATTACGGAACGCAAACCCAATAAGATTTGGTTTTAAGGGAAGCAGTTGTTACGTAACGCAGGCCTACTTGGATCACGTAAAATAGGGGAAAACACCACGTGTGTACGCGTGGCGCCGTTACGTTTAAGCAAGAAACAATTATTTAAAAACAAGGCGAAGCCTAACAACAAACAACTTTCCAGGTGTTTTAATCGTGACGTCACATGTTGTGAAATGCCACATCCGGTGGTAATTACACCAATTTTTGTAATCGAATTTTAATTCTAATTCTTTTGGCGCGTTTCGAGGATTTCGGTTGGTCGCATTTCAAGATAAGAATTAACGACTAATATGCGCGTTTCTTGCAAAGATAAATAAGGTCATAATTTGATTGTAATTGCACGATAGATATCCTTGACGGGTTTTATTTTTAGAAAAATTCGATATTAGAGAGAAAAAGTCGGTGTGGCGCGGGATTTCCTAATAAGCGACGCGTGCTTTTTTTCGAGAAACGGCACAGGGCATGTTTTCGAACACGTGCCCACTACGCAAGGCCAATGTTTCTTTGGGATTTAATTGGAATGACCTACATACGGAAGGTCGAGGGCCTTAAAAAACTAAAAAGTAGGCACCGACGATTAGGTTTTGTTTCGCGATTAAATCCCCCGACGACTTGTACGAGGATTATTTCCGATTAGGGCGTACGCTCGAGGAAAATTTGTTTACGATAAGTAATGAATCAAGCAATGACGTTTTAAGAATGGGGCCGTTGACGAACTGTCGTAACACACAATGTAAACACAACGTTAATTAATGCTTACCTGCTACTTTTTTTGCTGGAATTAATTTACCCGTTCTTGATATGTACGCCAAACCGGCACTGCGTAAATGTTTTTGCAATTTTCTTTTACTTCTTGGTATGTTTTTTTCAATACGTTGTAAAAGTGCAGCTGTCAACGTCGCCATATTACTTCGTCTGTACTCGTGGCGCTACTACTCGCGACCGCGATTCTATCGAGAAATAAAACGACTGCGGTGTTTTAAACTGCCGTTAGATGACATTGGCGTTGCTATGAATATGGGGCATTTATGACTACGTATTAATTTCACGATCGCGCAACATTGCGAAACCGGAACTATTTACGAATAAATTAATATACAGAGTGATACAAAAATCAGCATGATTGTTTCAGAACCTGTAACTGTTTTTTTTAATTACATTTTACGAGCCTCCTTTTGCTACTGAATTGGTGCAAAAAAGTTTTGTTTTTATTTTGTTATATACCGAGTGGGACAGAATTTATCACCGTATTTGCTTATATTTTCATGATTAAGTTTTAAAGATTTTACTTATTTTGCCGAATTTTTTCAAACTACGCCTTTTCATGTTTCTTTCGTTTTTTGTCTCTCATTTCGTTTCCCACTCTTCTGAATTATTATTTTTCGTTTCATTCTTCTTTTGGAATCGTTGCTAATTGTATTTGGATTCTTCATCTCTATTGTTTTTGGACGTTTCAATCTCTTTCCTGTTGGTTTTTTTACTTATTCTATTGTGTGTCTCATTCTCTTACAATCATCTTTTTTAGGCTATTTTTTCTTTTTTGTTTTTTACGTAAATATCCACTACATGTACTATCTTTATCTTACCTCATGTTTTGATCTTATGTATATTCTCTTTGTTTCATTTTTATTGTTCTGCCTTTTGTCGTTTTCTTATAGATTTGTTTTTTTTTTCAAATATATCTTATAAACGTTTCATAGTTTGTTTTACCTTTTTTTCTTGTGTCAGAATTAAGTTATCCGTACTCCTATCCTCGATTGCTTTTTTTACTTCTTTTCTGCATCCACTTTTATTGTTACGTCATACTTGACTTTTTTATTTATTTATTTATTTATTAGTGCAGTTATCTTACCTCGTGTTTTGGTCTTATTTATCTTTTCTTTATTTCATTTTTATTCTTTTGTTTTTCGTCGTTTTTTTTAGATTTGTTTTATTTTGCTATTTCAAATATTTCTTCAAAATTTTTTTTATTTTTTTGCTCTCAGAATCAAGTCATCCGCATATGTTAACGATCACACTTTTGTTTTTTTTACCACACTTTCTTTCATTTGTTGTTGTGTCTGTATCCTTGTTGTAAACCTTATGTTCTAGAATTCTACACGCTTAAATCGCTCTAACTTTTTTGCAGATCTTTTGTATTATTTCTGCTACTTCTTTTCATTTCGTTGCCTTCTTACTCTTTCCAAAACTTGCTTGTTCGTTTGGTATAAACTCTTCTATTTTTTAAAACTTTATTGCATCTAAGCAATGAATGCAGTGACTTTTGTTTTGTCGGTTTCTTTTCCTAGTATTGGTTTTAAAATTCTTTTCCTCCATATTTAGTTATGCCTTTAGCGCTCTTTTCATCTATTGCTTTTTTTTGCTTTTTAATATTTTACTTCTTTCTTGCATCCACTTTTATTGTCACGTCAAACTTGATTGATTTATTTATTAATTATTGTACTTGTACTATCTTTGTTAGCTCGTGTTCTGATCTTACCTGGTCTCTCTTTATTTCTTTCTTATTCTTTTATTTTTAGTCATGTTTTTCTTTTGTTTTTGTTTTTTTTTGTTGTTTCAAATATTTCTTTAAACATTTTATCATTTTTCTATCTGCTTTTTTGCTGTGAGAATCAAGTCATCCGCATACGTCAACGTTACACTTTTTGTTTTTTTTACCACGCTTTCTTTCATTTGTTGTTGTGTATGTATCCTTGTTGTAAATCTTATGTTGTTCTAGAATTCTACAAGCTTTATTCGCTGTAACTAATGCGCACTTTTGTTTTGTCGGTTTCTTTTCCTACTATTGGTCTTGCAATTCTTCTGCTTTGTATTTAGTTATGCTTTTTAGCACGCCTATCTTCTATTGCTTTTTTTATTTCTTAATTTTTTACTTTCTTGCATTCACTTTTATTGTCACGTACTATCTTTGTTATCTTATCTCGTCTTCTGATCTTATTTATTCTCTCTTTGTTGCTTTTTTATTATTTTGTTTTTCGTCGTGTTCTTTTGGATGTGTTTTTTTTGTTTCAAATATTTCTTTAAAATTTATCATTTTTTTACCTGTTTTTTTTGCTATCAGAATCAAGTCATCCGTATACGTCAACGATCACACTTTTGTTTCTTTACCACGCTTTCTTTCATTTGTTGTTGTGTATGTATCCTTGTTGTAAACCTTACGTTCTTCTAGAATTCTACACGCTTTATTTGCTTTAACTTTATAATATTTGCTGATCTTTTGTGTTGTTTCTACTACTTCTTTTTATTTCGTTGCCTTCTCACTCTTTCCAAAACTTGCTTGTTCGTCTTCTATTTTTTAAAAGCTTTTTGCACAGCATAATTGCATCTAAGCAGTAACTAATCCGCTGACTTTTGTTTTGTCGGTTTCTTTTCCTAGTATTGGTCTTGCAATTATTCTCTGTATTTAGTTATGCTTTTAGCACTTTAGCCTCTATTGATTTTTTTACTTCTTAATTTTTTACTGTTTTCTTTGATTCACTTTTATTGTCGCGTCAAACTTGATTGGTTTATTTATTTCTTTATTTATTATTGTGCATGTACTGTCTTTGTTATCTTATCTCGTGTTCTGATCTTATTTAGTCTCTTTTTATTTTTTTCTTATTACTTTGTTTTCTGTCAGTTTCGTTTGGATTTATTTTTTTTTTGTTGTTTCAAATATTTCTTTAAACATTTTATCATTTTTCTATCTGCTTTTTTTGCTGTGAGAATCAAGTCATCTGCATACGTCAACAATCACACTTTTGTTTTTTTTCTCCACGCCTTCTTTTATTTGTTGTTGTGTATGTATCCTTGTTGTAAATCTTATGTTGTTCTAGAATTCTACACGCTTCATTCGCTTTAACTTTATTTCGGTTTTTGCAGATCTTTTGTATTGTTTCTACTACTTCTTTTCATTTCGTTGCCTTCTCACTCTTTGCAAAATTTGCTTGCTCATCTGGCATAAACTCTTCGATTTTTTTAAAACTTTTTGCATAACATAAATGCATCTAAGCAGTAACTAATGCGCACTTTTGTTTTGTCGGTTTCTTTTCCTAGTATTGGTCTTGCAATTGTTCTCCTCTATATTTAGTTATGTCTTTAGCACTCTTATCCTCTATTGCTTTTTTTACTTCTTAATTGTTTACTTCTTTCTTGCATTTTCTTTTATTGTCACGTCAAACTTGATTTATTTATTTCTTTATTTATTATTCTTCTCTCGTGTTCTGATCTTATTTATTCTCTCTTTATTTCTTTCTTATTACTTTGTTTTTTGTCATTTTCTATTGGATTTGTTTTTTTTTGTTGTTTCAAATATTTCTTTAAACATTTTATAATTTCCTATCTGCTTTTTTTGATGTGAGAATCAAGTCATCCGCATACGTCAACGATAGCACTTTTGTTTTTTTATCACGCCTTCTTTCATTTTTCGTTTGTTGTTGTGTATTTATCCTTGTTGTAAATCGTATGTTGTTCTAGAATTCTACACGCTTCATTCGATTTAACTTTATTTATAATTTTTGCGGATCTTTTATATTCGTCCTACAATTTTTTTTGTTTTATTGCCTTCTTACGCTCTCCAATCCCGTTTGCCCGTCTGGTATAAACTCTTCTTCTATTTTTATCAACTTTTTCTAACAGTATTGCGTCCAAGCAGTAATTATGCGCTGACTTTTGTTTTCTTGGTATCTTTTCCTAGTATTGGTCTTAAAATTATTGGCCTCTATATTTACTTATTCTTTTTATCACTTCTATCCTCTATTGATTTTTTTACTTCTTAGTTTTTTGCTCCTTTCTCTCTTTCCAGGTCTGTTTTTAAAGCTTTTTTTTGGAATATGTAGCATTTCAAGCTTTTTTTCTTCGAGTTTTGAAAACGTTAAAAATGTTCTCAAATTGAGTCTAGCGGTGTTAGACTCTTCTTTAATACGTCTAAGTTATCAAGAGATCCTTTAGTTAATACGTAAGTCTCTTGTTACAATCTCTTTTCCGTGGGGTTTAACACTTCTTCTATTGTGTCGCTTGTTCTCTCTTTTTAGTTTGTCTATATTTTACTTTTTTGTTTTTTACTTCTTTCCACTTTTATTGTCACGTCAAACTTGTCTTTTTTATTTATTTTTGTACGTGTACTATTTTTATTATTTTGCCTCATGTGTTGTCCTTATTTATTTTGTGTTTCTTTCATTTTCGTTCTTCTTTTCTTTGTGTTTTTTTATAGTTTTGTTTTTTATCTGGTTTTTCTTTTTGCTGCCAAAATCAAGTCATCCGCTTATGTCAGCGACCACTCTTTTTTTTCTTACTACGCTTTCTTTCTTTTATCGTTTCTAAGTTTTGTGGTTAATGTATTTTTCTCGTAAACTTTATGTTCTAGAATTCTACATGCTTCATTGGCTCTATCTTTATTTATAATTTTTCCGGATTGTTGTTATTCTTTTCTTCTGTTTCATTGTTCTCTGATTCTTGTAAAACTTGCTTGTCGGTATGGCACAAACTCTTTTTCTGTTTTTAGCATAACTGAATCTAAGCAGTAATTTTGTTTTGACGGCCTCTTTTTCTTGTATTGCTTACCCTTTACTGGTCTTGCAATTCTTGTCTATATTTAGTTAATCTTTATATCACTTCTGTCATCTATTAATTCTTTTACTTCTTAATTTTTTGCTTTTTTATCTCTTCCTAAATCTATTTTTTATTTAATGTTCTCTTGGTTGTTTTATTCTTCTATTTCTTAATTTGTATACTATTATTTAAACTATTTTTTGTTCGTTTATTTACATATTTGCACACTTTGTGCTCTATAGCTATTGATATGTTTTTCTTTATGACAAAGGAAGATTTTTTTTAGCAGTACTGGGATCAAAAATATTTTCTGTTAGATTGTCTTTAGATAATATGTATTTTGTAATATTTAGAATGTGTTGCGGCACGCACTTTCTTCAAGCTTTTGCTTGTTTGAGGACTGCATGATCCAAAGTGGTTTTAAATTTAGGATACGGGGAAAGGTCAACTGCAATCAAAGTTTGTTTGATAGTAATCTCTGAGTGTAACAAGGCTATTACTTATCACTTCTTATAGCTAACCATTGCTTCAAACTTTGTTATCTTCGTTATAACCAAAATCTGATTGATTTAGATGTGTTCACATGTTTATTGTTTGACTTCATCTCGATAAATTTAGCTTTTTTGACTTTGGAAATCATTTTTTGACGTTCTCGTGACTGCAACTCAACAACCTCCTGGTACTTCTGCGAAGATCGAGGTATTGTCACCTTTATTTGTTAAAAGTTGTTCAATTCGGCTGGCATTAGTAATTGCTTAGACTTGACTCGTGGCACCGTTTTGTTGAAAAAGTATTGTTAGCCATTTTTTTTGAAGTAACGAAATGATTCTTTAATTAAAACTTAAAACTTTCATAAATGGTTTTAGAAATGTTCTTGACTGGGATTATTCTCCAGGGATTATCGGTACAAATAAGGAAGATATTACATTAAACATCAGGTGAAAGTTTGTATTGCGCGTGCCGCACAAACTTTGTTTCTGTAAACGGAGAAAAACATTTCTTGGTTTTGTACGCATACTAATTGCATTACCAACGTTGTTCCATTAAGGTAAGACAAATTTCCATATTCAAAGATAAACCAATATTTGCGTAAGTAGAGTTTTGTGTCAATACGCCTCGCTTTCTCGTTTTCTTTGCGTCTCTTTCCGTTTGTAATTAGATTTTCCGTCATTGAATTCGCCCACGTTAAACAGAGCCGATAAACTTCCAATATTATCAAACATTGGCGATAAAACGTATTATGTTTTCACTTGATTATTTCTAAGCAATTACAGTTAGAATCGTTTTCTCTTATAAAAACTTAACGTTTACGTCTACATTCTTCAAGTGTTTAAGTTTCATTAAGGCGTTGTCTTTTAATCAATGAAAGTATTTATCTTGATGGTGAAATTTACAATTTTATTCAAATTATTTACTTATTTGTTCTCCTACGCAATAAAGTTCATTCTTATGTTTTTTTACGTGGTACGAAAAGTAATATACGAAGAAAGATGTAGATAAATAAAAGTTAAGATATCATCTCTTTTTTTATTAAAAAAAATTGATATATTCATTGTTTTTCATTGCTTTGTTTTCAAGTTTTATCGATTTTTGTCTTGTGTTGGTGGAGCTTCTAATATGGAATATTTTCGTGTAACGTATGAAAAGTTATACCAACCAAAAATTAATCGGTTCCAAGAAAGTTTGCGATTGTTTTACAATTTAATTTTGACAGCAGGTAACTTTTTTACTTCTGTAAAAGTTTACGTTTACAGTGATAACAAATGCACGTCGTGATGGCCTATGAACTAACTACGTTAAATTTCTTAGATGATTTTTTTTGTCTCAGATACTTTTATAATTGAAAGCTGGCATCTTTTTTTACAACGAAAACAAATACGATCTTGGGCATTTCGCAAAATGTGGTTTATTTTAATGTAAATGAAATCTATGACGGACGGTTAACTGAAGATATAATTATTTGTAGAGCTGAAATCTGGACTTGAAAAAAAAATTACTTGGACTCAAATGTTTCTCAAGCAATACAAGAACATAGGGCTAAATGTTTGGTACCAGCCAGCGTTAGATGTATCCGGTTAAAAATATTCATGGCATCATTTGAATTCGACAAAGAGAAGGGAATTTGGAGCTGACCTGTTCTGAAGGCAGAAAAGATACAGTCTACTACGCATACTTCTTAAACAGAACGACTACATAGGGCAAACAGGCAGAAGTCTTAAATAAACGGTAATAGATGTTATTCAGAGAAGAAATTAGGAGGTAGCCTAATATCGCCAGGCAATCATAAATTCATCTGTTTCTCATCTCGAAGGTTTTATTTTAAAATTGACTTTGATTGGTCTGAACGAAGACAGCTACAAAAGTTTCTTGTTCTATCAGAATTTATTTAGTCTACTTGCGGACAAATTGGCAAGAGCGTCAGTGCAATTCTGAACGATTTGTGGGCAACGAACGTCTTGAGAAACAATGACAGACGCTCGTCTTTGCCACGTTTACAGACTAATAATGTTCAGGGAAGAATTTGAAATTGGAAAGTAGTCTAATATCGTTAGGCAAATTCACCTGTCTCTCAACTCGAAGGTCTTATTTTAATATTGGCTTTGGTGAGTTTAAAATTGAGAAGCATCGCAACATTGGATTTATTCAAAAAAATGGAGGAAAAAGTTTCAGTCTATATGTATATTTCTCAAGCAGAAGACGTGCGTAGAACAAACAAGAAGAAGCATTAGCACAATGCCAGATAACCTTAGTTTAGGCAACGAAAGTTTCGAATTTATAGAACAGTTGCCTATGTACGATTTACAACGTTTAGTTAAACATTTGAAATTGTCTCAACGTTGGATTTTTTTAAATTGAGGAAAAAGTTGGATTTACATTTTATATATTTCTTAAGCAGAAAACGTGCGTGGGACAAGCAGGAAGAAGCATTAGCGCAATGCCAGTTCAGCTTATTTTAAATTTATAGCATAATCGCAAATCACTATCATGATCAGTTAGGTAAAATCAACAACGTTTAAGTAAACATTTGAAATTGGAAAGGATCCTAGAATTTATAGGACAGTTATGTATGATCAATAACGTTTAGGTAAACATTTGAAATTGAAAAGAATCTGAGCATTAAATTTTTTCCAAAAAAAAAGACGAAAAACTAGTTTTACTTTATATATTTCTCAGGCAGAAGATGTGCATAGGACAAACAGGAAGAACCATTAGCACAATGCTAGTCAAACTTAGTTTAGGCAATCGATGTCTAGAATTTATAGAACAGTTGCCGATGACTACCTTGATCAGTTATGTAATATCAATAACGTTTAGGTAAACATTCGAAATTTGAAAGGATCTGAACATTGAATTTTTTTAACAAAAGAAATCAGGAAAAAACTAGCTTCACTTTATATATGTCTCAAGCAGAAGACATGCGTAGCACAAACAGGAAAAATCACTAGAACAATACCAATTGTACTTAGTTGTGACAACCAACGCCTAGAATTTAAAGAACAGTTGTCGGTTAATACCATGATCAGTTAGATCAACAACGTTTACTCAAACATTTGATATTGGAAAGAATCTGAGCATTGTTTTTGTTTTAAAAAAATGAGGAAAAAACTAGTTTAACCCTATATATTTTTGAGACAGAAAACGTGCGTAGGATAAACAGGAAGAAGCATTAGCACAAGACTAGCTGAGCTTAGTTTAGTGAATCAACGCCTAGAATTAATAGTCAGGCGCCGATCACTTACGTAAGATCAATAACGTTTAGGTAAACATTTGAAATTAAAAAGGATCTGAACATTAGATTTGTTTCAAAACAAAATGAAATACTAGTTTTACTCTATATATTTCTCAGGCAGGACGAACAGGATGAACCATTAGCACAACGCTAGTCAAGCTTAGGTTAGGTAACCGATGCCTAGAATTTATAGGACGGTCGTCAATCACTACCATGATCAATTAGGTAAGATCAATAACGTTTAGGTAAACATTTGAAATTGAAAAGGATTTGAACATTGGATTTTTTCAACAAAACAAAATGAGGGAAAACTAGTTTCACTCTACCAGGAGTGTTAGTTGAAATTTGCCGGTTTTTTCAATAAAGAAAACACTTAATTCAAAAGAGAATCTCAAAAATTTTTTATTCAAAGTATTGACCATTGGATTCTACACATTTTGCCCATCTTTCAGGCAAATCATGGATACCATTCCAAAAAAACTTTTTCTCTTTCGAGGCAAACCATTCGAAGAGCCATTTTTCGTCTTCTTTAAAATTGGCGAAGCGCTGCTCTGCGAGTGAGTGTCCCATCGATGCGCAAATGTGATAGTCGGACGGGGCGAGGTCTGGAGAGTACGGCAGGTGCGATAATATTTCCTAATTCAATGCTTTTAGAGTGTTCCTTTCAAACCTTTGAAGCAGCATTTCACAAATAGTTTTTTAATTTTATATTTGTCTATCGTTCAGTTGGTGTGGTGTCCATTTTCCATACTTTTGGATCTTTCCCATGGCTTTTAAACGTTGGCAAATAGCTCCTCGGGTGACATGTAGTGTTTGTGCCAATTATTGTTGCGATTGGGTTAGGTATTCATCCAATAACGCCTGCGTCTTCGAACTTTTTTGCAGCACCAGGATGTTCATTGTCTGTTAATTCGAAATCTCCACTTTTAAACTGATGAAACCATGTCTCTCATGTTCTAATCACTGGAGCAGGTTCACCATAAGTTTCTACCAGCAACTGATGAGCTTCAACTGCTTTTTTCGTTTGATGAAATAAGAAAAGCAACGAATGCCGCAAATGCGATTTACTTGGAACGAAACTCGACATATTCACTGAGCTAAACAACTATGATGCTATTATTTTGGCAGATTGTAACTTGTGTATTTTTCAAGATTAATGTCAATAGAAAAATATTACATAGATGTGAAATCATAGAAATGTACACATATCTCTAACGACATCTATGAGTAAAACCGGCAAATTTCAACTAACACCCCTGGTATATATTTCTGAGGCAGAGGCGTGCATAGGACAAACAGGAAGAAGCATTAGCACAATCTCAGATAAGCTTAGTGTTGACAACTAACATTAAGAACTGATAGAACGGACGTCGCTTATGCCGTGGTTGATTCGGCTTTTGAAGGCGGTTGAGTGAGGACGTGTTTAATGTTATTGCGGATTAGTTTAAAGGTCAAGCGCACGCTTTTATTAGTAGTGAATTAAATACTTTTATTTTATTTATCAATTTTTTAAATATTTGTGGCGGGTTTTAATTAAACATAATTAGAAAGAATCATGTCAGAATCCGAATCGACAGGATCGGAAAGGAAAAACTCAAAAAATTGTGCAAGAAGTTTTTTGCAAGGAGTGAGCGAACAAAAAGAAGTCCGAGAAAGGAGAAGATTGATAAGGAGGAGCAGGGAGTAATGAAGGTGTGTAGGAAGATGATTAGAGAAATAAAGCAGATGAAGGAAGACAATAATAAATTAGTAGTTAATCTGTAAAAGATCACGGGGGAGTTAAGATAAGAAAGAGAAGATCGAAGGGAGATATGCGATATGTGGGAGAAAAAAATAAGAGCATGGAAGAGAAAATAGAAAATTTGGAAAGAAGAGTGGAAGTAATGGAAAGGGAAAAGAGAAGAAAGAACTTGGTTATAAAACGGATTGAAGGTCAAGAGAGAAGAGAAGAACGTAAAAAGCAAGTAGATAACTTGTTTAAAAATGAATTGGGAGTGGACAAAGGTATCAAAGACGCAATTAAACTAGTGAGAGGGTTAATACTGGTAAAATTGGATTTCTCAGAAGATAAGCTAAGAATATTAAAGAAAAAAGGAAGGCTAAGAGGAACAAGGATATTTATAGCTGAAGATATGACTCCTGTGGAAAGAAAGGTACAAAAAAATATAAGGAAGAAGGAAAAAGAACAAAAATAGGGTTTATGAAATTATAGGTTGAGGGAGAGGAGATGCACTGGAACGTAAAAGAAAAGGCCAAAAAAACTAGAAAAAAGGGGGGTAAAGGATAAAAAATGTGGATTACCACGCAACGATCAAGGAATACGATAAGAAAAAAACGAAAGAAATAGGTTTAGTTTTTTGGAACGTTACAGGGGTTAAAATAAAGGAACTGAATTTTGGAAGCATATAGAAAGGTTTGACATTGTGGGTTTAGTAGTAACGTGGCTGGAGGAGAAAGATTGGGAAAGATGGAAAGTAAATTTACCAGAGGGATATAGATGGAATGTACAGTTCGCGACAAGAAAAGAAAAAAAAAAGAAGAACGCAATTGGGTATAATATCGGGAGTAAGAGAAGAATGGGTAGTAGAAGAAGAGGAGAATAAAAAGCAAGAGCAAGGAATAGTAGTAAATCAATTATTAAGGGAAGATGAGGGTTGATATACAATTCAAAAGTGTTTGATGACAGAGCCATCTCATAGTGTAATTTTACTATGTGTCTAAAGTTAACTGTAGATAGCTATAAACGACGGTAAACACGTTGAATTAGTTTAACACCCGCGAAATTCAAAATCATTTTTGAATAATTTGTCGGGATAAAACTACAACGTAAAAGGACATTTTGAATTTAATTTCGCGGGTCTTAAATTAATTCAACGTGTTTACCGTCGTTTATAGCTATCTACAATTAACGTTAGACACATAGTAAAATTACACCATGAGATGGCTCTTCCATCAAACACTTTTGAATTGTAACTTCGTCATACTTAAATATAAGCTATAAGGGGCGTAAATGCAATTGTGGGAATTACATTAGAGCAATGTTGCCCAACCTTTTTTTGTCCGTGGGCCGGATTCATCATGACATACGATTTCGCGGGCCGGATTTTTTATAATTGCATATCTTAGTAACACCTTTTAACACCTTTGAAAGGAGCTCGCGGGCCGGATTGAGCTTCTTCGCGGGCCGGATCCGGCCCGCGGGCCGTAGGTTGGGCACCGCTGCATTAGAGTGTATCTCCTACTGCTGATGAGCTCCAAAAGAGCGAAACGGCCGTCCAGTAGTTCACTCTGGTGGGGTTTGTACAATTGCATTGACATTGCTTACCCCCAATGTCCTTTTAAGTTGTGGTTTTATCCATCTATATCTATCTATAACTAGTTCAACGTGTTTACCGTCGTTTATACCTATCTACAGGTAGAGATCAGTGATAACAGTACGGTTAAGAAATGAAACAAACAATAAAGAACTTAAAACAGCTACTGATTTAAGAGGAGAGAGAAAAATTAATAATAGGTGGAGATTTTAACGCGAGAATAGGAGAAGGTGGGGGCATGATAGTGAATGGGGAAGAAGTAAAAAGAGTAACGATGGATAAGACATTAAGCAAATAAAGTAGAGAACTATTAGAGTTATGTGAGGGGAAAGAGTGGACTATACTCAACGGAAATATGGAAAAAGGGGATAGCGGAGAATATACATATATAAGTGAGAGGGGAGGATCTATAATAGATTATGTAATGGTTAGTGGGGAAGTTTTGGATGAAATAGAAAGTTTTAAAATAGGGGAAGAGGTTGATTCAGACCATCAGCCATTAGAAGTAAGGCTAAAAGGTTGGAAGAGAGAAAGAAAAAATTTAGACACAGTTTGGGGGGAGAAAAAGGTATGGACAGATGAAAATATTGAGGTTTATAGAAAAAAAATTAGAGGAGGAACAATGGATGGAGGAAGGAGTGAAAGAACTGATCAATAAAATGGATAAAACAGTAGAAAGGAAAAGATACAAGAAAAAAACATAACGAAGTATAGAGAAGAGAGATAGTGGAATAAGCAATGCAGGGAAGCCGGGAAGGAGGTAAAAGAAAGTGGAAAAAAGGAAAAATTGATATTCAGGAATAAAAAAGATTGAGATCACAATATAGAAAAGAGTGTGGTAAGAGAAAAGAGGAATATAGAAAAGAGTTGGAGGTACAAATAAAAATGATATAAAATAAAGGAGACTTATGGAACTTTTTGAACAAGGAAAGAAGAAATTGGTAAAAAAAGGGGGATACAAATTGATATGAAAAAATGGAGAGAACATTGCGTAAAGGGGGAAAAAGAGAGGAAGGATGAATTCGAAATAGAAAGGATAACAAGAGATGGGAGCAGTACGGCTTTACCAAAAGAAGAAATAGAAGAAGAATTAAGAAAAATAAAAAAAGGAAAGGAAAGTGGAAGTGCGGAGACGAGGTAATAGAAACTGTAACTGAAGTGACTTATTTGGGTTATCGAATCAGATACGACAATAAAGATGATGCATGTATAAAGTGGTTGGCAAAGAAATGTAATAGAATAGTAGGTCAGGTGTGGAGTATAAGAAAGAGAAAGGGTTTGGGAAACAAATAGAAGCAAGAAGATGGTTAATTAATTAATTAAATAAAAAAATTAATATGTGTAATGATGTACGGAGCGGAAATATGGGGGTGGAAGGAATGGGAGGAATTGGAGAAACTACAAGAAAAATACTAGAAATGGACGTTAGGATTAGGAGACGCCAGGCTACAAGAAATAAGGGAGACAGGAAGGGAAATCAAAGATAAGATAATAAAAAGAGATTAGGATATACAGAGACAAGAAACTAGAGCAAGAATAAGAGAGGGGAATACAATGAGAGATATACAAATATAGTAATAGATAATATTCCAAGGTACATAAAAGCCGAGAAAAACTTGAGATTAAAAAGAATGGTAGCAAGGTTTAGATGCGGGAAGAAGAAGAGCAAGAAAATAAGTATTGGAAGGAAGATAAAAATAGGAGATGTAGACTATGTGGGGAGGGGTGGGAAAATATAGAGCACATGTAAAGAATGCATGAACTAAGAGAAGAGGAGAGGAAGGTTGGAGATTTTAGAAGAAGGAGTGAGATGGATGGAAGAATTTTGATTAGCGGTCGGGGGTTTAGGATTTTTTTTATTTGATGTAGTAGGATAACATTGTGTTTAGTTTAAAATACGAGTTCTTTGTTAAAAATTTTTTATGACAAATAAAGGCTATTATTATTGTTATTACCGTGGTCAGAAATGTAATATCAACAATGTTCAGAAAAACATTTGAAATTGGAAAGCTTTTAAAAATTTCAGGGAGCGACTAATTCGTCTAATCTCTCATCTTATTCTTATACTGGAACTGGTCAGTGAAATTATAACTATAGTAGACAGAAGCAAATAAGTGTCACTGCTTATACTCGTTACGTATGTAAGCTGTATTTCTTTATACAGTGTGTGTATAAATCTGAAACAAAATTTATATTTTCTATAATTTTTGACAAAATCGTTCTTCCCGCTCAGTTATTAAAATATTATCTTGCGAAATTAAAGCTCAGTGTGTAACGTCATCGAGTGTCAAGCATTTTGTATAGCTTTTCTTATTGAGATTTGTTCCGTACTTTACATACATACTGTATAATAAACGATTTCTAAAAAATATAGGTACACGATAAAAACAAAAGAATAAGCACTAACTTGTAATTGGATGTATGTACTGGGTCACTTGTTTGTTTCTAGGCACTGTATAAATAGTCAATCCGTAAAACCATTTGACTGATTTTCTTGAAAATTTGAAAAAAATGAAGTGCTTGAATTGGTAAAACCAAGAAGATTTAATTTTATAGTATTTCCCTTAACTGAAAAGACAATTAATTAGGTGGATGTTCTTTAATTCTTCATCTTGATCATTAAAATTCATCTCGTCCACCTGTTGTCGGTTAATCCATATGGTCGGCGCACCGTTTTTCGTCTAAACGTTTCGCGTAGAATTCAATTAAATTCAAAGACATACACTTTCAGGAAGCTTTGTGTAAATGTTTTGAATTTGTTATTTTCCCCTTCTTTCTTTTTTTCTTAAATAATTGCTGATGATATAATTTTTTTAATCTTATTTATGATCCGTTTTATTGGTTGTAGATATATTTTTTTAAAATGCGATGTTTATGGATTTCTTTTAAATGCGTAAGAAGATTTTAAAGCGTCGTTCAGTACGTTCTCTCTACCTTAGCGAAGTTATCTACGTCCAGTGTTTGACGAGTAACGGCGCGTGCGGTCGTACATGAGTGTGTGCAAAGTTTAGGGGTTTCTCTCGGACGAGCTGCCTCACTTTGTACGCGTCCACGATGCCCCAAAGACAGGTGCGTCTTCTTTCCCTTATTGTACATCCGAATAGATTAATTAATTGTTTTGCTTGTTAATTGTGACGTTAATGAATGTGACCTTTTTCTTTATTATCATTGCATGACTTTTATCCATTTTTTTGGGGACAAAAACAGATGATAATCGCAGTAGTTCGTTTTTGCTTTTTTTAGAGATTTCGGGGAGCGTTACGGGCGCGCGAAAATCACGCTGAAAAATTACCCACCGAAAATAATTCTAATCTAAATTTAAAAACAGGACAGGACCGGATTCAATATTATTTTCGATTATAATTATTGATACAAGCGCTGTCAATTAATTGCGAGTGATGTTTTGCTTTAATCTAAATACTTTAAACACGTTTTTGGTTTCATGTTATTTCTGAAATCTTGCTTTTTTTGAAACGTTTTGATTTTAGCATGTCAGTTACCTCACTTCTACTGCCAGCTGTTGATGCTTGTAAACATGTTTTGTAGTACAAGATTAGATCTACGAATATATTTGTCAAATTTATAAGTTTGTTGTCGTATTAAAACTTATTAAGTTTCGGTACCATTTCTATGGTTTTTCTTTAATTTTGAGTGTTGCTTATTAAGCTGATGTTCTCAAAGAATCGGCTTTGGTATGTAAACGACTTTTATAAATATCTCGATTAAATTTGCACCTGTGATTAATAAATAACGTAGGAGGCATACTTGAGGGACTGTCCTTCATTTTCTAAATAGGTTTTCTTGCATTTATTAAAGATTTTTTTAACGGGAAAAATGTATAAAGTAGTAACTTTTTCATGCTACGAAGGTGGTTTGAAAAGTTTTAATTTGACAGAATAAGATTTCGATTTCCGCTGACGTACAGGCAGATAAATGCTGAAAAAAACTTTTGCAGTATTTGGGAACTTTTGCAGAAGGTCATTAACCAGAATTTTCTTTCTTTCCTTGTTCAAAAATGGTTTGAAGGCTAATTTTCACAGACTTCTTTATTTTCCACCACAGTTGGCTCTAAACTTAACCACACTTCTTCCAAGGCGTTTTGCAAAAGATAGTTCTATCGAGGCTATATTTGTTTACCTCCTTAATTCCATTTTTATTATCTCATTTTGTTTTATTCAAATAAATTGCAAATTAAAAACAGACGAAACTCCGAGGGAGTTAAATCGGGAAAAAGATGCAAGAATGTCAACGTTAATCGAATTTTCATTTGGGTCAAATTTCTTTTTGTTCAACAAAAATGGAAACTAGAAACAAAGAAGACTTAATTATAGTTGTTTCGTTTTGCCATTAAAAGTTTAGTTTGAAGATTAACTAAGTTGGTTTTTTTATTTCTGTTTCTTTAAAGGTCAATTAGCTTTCTCCAAAATTTTAATTTTGGAAAATTTACAAAAATTAAAAGGATCAAATAAGATATATCTCAAACTTGAGTCCGGTCACTTTTGCTGATACCAACGTTCTTGTTTCTCTTTGGTTTTAGAATTTCTTTACTTCCCAAAAAACTTGATTCATCTTAGAAACTTTTTAAAATTATGGTTGCTTTATTTTGCTATTGAAAGTATTATTTCAATATTAACTTAGTTTGGTAATCAAGTTTTGTTTTTTTTGTTAGGGTTTCTTTAAAGCTCAACGAACTTTCACCAATGAGTTTTGGAAAATTACTAAAAAGTCAAAGGTCTTAGCTGGTTAAGACGAAACAATGTCACACTTGAATCCGGTAATTTTTTAAAAGCTTCAATTTGTTTTTTTTTGCTGAAACTAACTGTTTTTAGTTTTTTTTTCTAGTAAAGTGACAGTAGGATTTCTTTTGCTTTCCAAAAAAAACTTGATTAATTTTCTAAGCTTTCTTTAACTCGTTGTTTAATTTTGATATTTTAATTTGAAGATTAACTTAGTTTTGTAATAAAGTTTTGTTTTGCTACGGTTTGTTTAAAGCTCAACGAACTTTCTTCAATCAATTTTGGAAAATTCATGAAAACTCAGTGCCTTTAGATCGGATTAAGACGAAAGAATGCCAAACTTGGATGCGGTGATTTTTTAAATTCTTCAGTTCGTTTTTTTTTTGCTGAAACTTACGTTTCTTTGTTTTTTGTTTTTTTCTTGAAGTAAACGGTTAGTAGAATTTATTTTGCTTTTCAATAAAGACGTCATTCATTTTCTAAGCTTTCTTTAACTCACAATTGTTTTTTTTATATCAAAATTTTAGTTTAAAGATTAACGTAGTTTTGTAATAAAGATTTTTTTTATTACGATTTTTTAAAGCTCAACGAACTTTCTCCAATGAGTTTTAGAAAATTTTCAAAAAATCAAAGGTTTAGATCGGATTAAGACGAAAAAATTCCAATCTTAGATGCGGTGATTTTTTTAAATGCTTCAGTTCGGTTTTGACTGAAACTGACGTTTCTTTGTTTTTAATTTTTTTCTTGGAGTAAACGATCAGTAGAATTTCTTTTGCTTTCCAAAAAAACTTGATTCATTTTCTAAGCTTTTTTAAATCACAATTGTTTCATTTTGATATCTAAGTTTTAGTTTAAAGGTTAACTTAGTTTTGTTTTTTTGTTACGGTTTCTTTAAAACTCAACGAACTTTCTTCAATTAATTTTGGAAAATTCATCGAAACTCAAAGGTTTTAGATCGGATTAAGACGAAAGAATGCCAAACTTGGATGCGGTGATTTTTTAAAATGTTTGCTTTCGTTTTTTGCTGAAACTGACGTTTCTTTGTTTTTAGTTTTTCTTCTTGAAGTAAACGGTCAGTAGAATTTCTTTGGCTTTCCAAAAAAAAACTCGATTCATTTTTTTAGCTTTTTTAAATCACAATTGTTTTATTTTGATATCAAAATTTTAGTTTAAAGATTAACTTAGTTTTGTAATAAAGTTTTGTTTTTTTGTTACGGTTTATTTAAAGCTCAACGAACTTTCTTCAATGAGTTTTGGAAAATTCACCAAAATGTTTTAGATCTGATTAAGACGAAAGAATGCCAAACTTGGATGCGGTGATTTTTTAAATTCTTCAATTCGTTTTTTTTTGCTGAAACTAACGTTTCTTTGTTTTTAGTTTTTTTCTTGAAGTAAACGGTCTAAAATTTCTTTGGCTTTCCAAAAAAGACTTCATTCATTTTCTAAGCTTTCTTTAACTCACAATTGTTTTTTTGTATCAAAATTTTAGTTTAAAGATTAACTTAGTTTTGTAATAAAGTTTTGTTTTGTTACGGTTTCTTTAAAGCTCAACGAACTTTCATCAATCAGTTTTGGAAAATTCATCAAAACTCAGAGCCTTTACATCGGATTAAGACGAAAGAATGCCAAACTTGGATGCGGTGATTTTTTAAATTCTTCAGTTCGTTTTTTTTTGCTGAAACTAACGTTTCTTTGCTTTTAGTTTTTTTCTTGAAGTAAACGGTCGGTAGAATTTCTTTTGCTTTTCAAAAAAGACTTCATTCATTTTCTAAGCTTTCTTTAACTCACAATTGCTTTTTTTATATCAAATTTTTAGTTTAAAGATTAACTTAGTTTTGTAATAAAGTTTTGTTTTTTTATTACGGTTTCTTTAAATCTCAACGAACTTTCTTCAAAGTTTTAGAAAATTTACAAAAAATGAAAGGTTTTAGATCGGATTAAGACGAAAGAATTCCAAACTTAGATGCGGTGATTTTTTTAAATGCTTCAGTTTGTTTTTGGCTGAAACTGACGTTTCTTTGTTTTTAATTTTTTTTCTTAGAGTAAACGGTCAGTAGAATTTCTTTTGCTTTCCAAAAAAACTTGATTAAATTTCTAAGCTTTCTTTAACTCGTTGTTTAATTTTGATATTTTAATTTGAAAATTAACTTAGTTTTGTAATAAAGTTTTGTTTTGTTACGGTTTCTTTAAATCTCAACGAACTTTCTTCAATCAGTTTTAGAAAATTCATCAAAACTCAGAGCTTAGATCGGATTAAGACGAAAGAATGCCAAACTTGGATGCGGTGATTTTTTAAATTCTTCGGTTCGTTTTTTTTGGTAAAACTAACGTTTCTTTGTTTTTAGTTTATTTTTCTTGGAGTAAACGGTCAATAGAATTTCTTTGGCTTTCCAAAAAAAAACTCGATTCATTTTTTTAGCTTTTTTAAATCACAATTGTTTTATTTTGATATCAAAATTTTAGTTTAAAGATTAACTTAGTTTTGTAATAAAGTTTTGTTGTTTCTATTACGGTTTCTTTAAAGCTCAACAAACTTTCTTCAAAGTTTTAGAAAATTTACAAAAAATGAAAGGTTTTAGTTCGGATTAAAACGAAAGAAATCCAAACATAGATGCGGTGATTTTTTTAAATGCTTCAGTTTGTTTTTGGCTGAAACTGACGTTTCTTTGTTTTTAATTTTTTTCTTGGAGTAAACGGTCAGTAGAGTTTCTTTTGCATTCCAAAAAAAAAATTGATTACTTTTCTCAGCTTTCTTTAACTCGTTATTTAATTTTGATATTTTAATTTGAAGATTTACTTAGTTTTGTAATAAAGTTTTGTTTTGTTACGGTTTCTTTAAAGCTCAACGAACTTCTTTAATCAGTTTTGGAAAATTCAACAAAACTCAGAGCCTTAAGATCGGATTAAGACGAAAGAATGCCAAACTTGGATGCGGTAATTTTTTTAATTCTTCAGTTCGTTTTTTTTTTGTTGAAACTAACGTTTCTTTGTTTTTAGTTTTTTTCTTGAAGTAAACGGTCGGTAGAATTTCTTTGGCTTTCCAAAAAAGACTACATTCATTTTCTAAGCTTTCTTTAACTCACAATTGTTTTTTGTATCAAAATTTTAGTTTAAAGATTAACTAAGTTTTGTAATAAAGTTTTGTTTTTTTTATTACGGTTTCTTTGAAGCTCAACGAACTTTCTTCAAAGTTTTAGAAAGTTTACAAAAAACGAAAAGTTTTAGATCGGATTAAGACGAAAGAATTCCAAACTTAGATGCGGTGATTTTTTTAAATGCTTCAGATCGTTTTTGGCTGAAACTGACGTTTCTTTGTTTTTAATTTTTTTCTTGGAGTAAACGATCAGTAGAATTTCTTTTGCTTTCCAAAAAAACTTGATTCATTTTCTAAGCTTTTTTAAATCACAATTGTTTTATTTTGATATCAAAATTTTAGTTTAAAGATTAACTTAGTTTTGTTTTTTTGTTACGGTTTCTTTAAAGCTCAACGAACTTTCTTCAATGAATTTTGGAAAATTCATCAAAACTCAAAGGTATTAGATCGGATTAAGACGAAAGAATGCCAAACTTGGATGCGGTGATTTTTTAAATTCTTCGGTTCGTTTTTTCTTTGCTGAAACTAACGTTTCTTTGTTTTTAGTTTTTTTCTTGAAGTAAACGGTCGGTAGAATTTCTTTTGCTTTCCAAAAAAAACTTAATTTATTTTCTAAGCTTTCTTTAACTCACAATTGTTTTTTTATATCAAAATTTTAGTTTAAAGATTAACTTAGTTTTGTAATAAAGTTTTGTTGTTTCTATTACGGTTTCTTTAAAGCTCAACAAACTTTCTTCAAAGTTTTAGAAAATTTACAAAAAATGAAAGGTTTTAGTTCGGATTAAAACGAAAGAAATCCAAACATAGATGCGGTGATTTTTTTAAATGCTTCAGTTTGTTTTTGTCTGAAACTGACGTTTCTTTGTTTTTAATTTTTTTCTTGGAGTAAACGGTCAGTAGAATTTCTTTTGCTTTCCAAAAAAAAACTTGATTAATTTTCTCAGCTTTTTTTAACTGGTTATTTAATTTTGACATTTTAATTTGAAGATTAACTTAGTTTTGTAATAAAGTTTTGTTTTGTTACGGTTTCTTTAAAGCTCAACGAACTTCTTTAATCAGTTTTGGAAAATTCATCAAAACTCAGAGCCTTTTGATCGGATTAAGAGGAAAGAATGCCAAACTTGGATGCGGTGATTTTTTAAATTCTTCAGTTCGTTTTTTTTTGTTGAAACTAACGTTTCTTTGTTTTTAGTTTTTTTCTTGAAGTAAACGGTTGGTAGAATTTCTTTGGCTTTCCAAAAAAGACTACATTCATTTTCTAAGCTTTCTTTAACTCACAATTGTTTTTTGTATCAAAAATTTAGTTTAAAGATTAACTTAGTTTTGTAATAAAGTTTTTTTTTTATTGTTACGGTTTCTTTAAAGCTCAACGAACTTTTTCAATGAGTTTTGGAAATTCACTAAAATTCAAAGGTTTTAGATCCAATTAAGACGAAATAATACCAAACTTGGATGCGGTGATTTTTTTAAATGGTTCAGTTTTTTTTCGCTGAAACTAACGTTTCTTTGTTTTTAATTTTTTTCTTGGAGTAAACGATCAGTAGAATTTTTTTTTGCTTTCCAAAAAAACTTGATTCATTTTCTAAGCTTTCTTTAACTCGTTGTTTAATTTTGATATTTTAATTTGAAGATTAACTTAGTTTTGTAATAAAGTTTTGTTTTGTTACGGTTTCTTTAAAGCTCAACGAACTTTCTTCAATCAGTTTTGAAAAATTCATCAAAACTCAGAGCCTTTAGATCGGATTAAGACGAAAGAATGGCAAACTTGGATGCGGTGATTTTTTAAATTCTTCAGTTCGTTTTTTTTGTTGAAACTAACGTTTCTTTGTTTTTAGTTTATTTCTTGAAGTAAACGGTCGGTAGAATTTCATTTGGTTTCCAAAAAAAACTTGATTGTTTTTCTAAGCTTTTTTAAATCACAATTGTTTTATTTTGATATCAAAATTTTAGTTTGAAGATTAACTTAGTTTTATAATAAAGTTTTGTTTTTTTGTTGCGGTTTTTTTAAAGATTAACGAAATTTTTCCAAAATTTGAGTTTTGTAAAATTAAAAAACTCAATAGTTTTAGATCGAATGAAGACGAAAGAATGTCCAAACTTGAATGAGGTGATTTTTTAAATTCTTCGGTTCGTTTTTCTGCTGAAACTAACGTTTCTTCCTTTTTAGTATTTCTTCTCGAAGTAAACTGTCAGTAGAATTTTTTTGGCTTTCCAAAAAAAACTTGATTTATATTCTAAGCTTTTTTAAATCACAATTGTTTTATTATGATATCAAAATTTTAGTTTAAAGATTAACTTAGTTTTGTAATAAAGTTTTGTTTTTTTATTACGGTTTCTTTAAAACTCAACCAACTTTCTTCAATGAGTTTTGGAAAATTCATCAAAATTCAAATGTTTTAGATCCGATTAAGACGAAAGAATGCTAAACTTGGATGCGTTTTTTTTTAAATGCTTTATTAATTTTTTACTGAAACAAACGTTTCTTTCTTTTTAATTTTTTTCTTGGAGTAAACGGTCAGTAGAATTTCTTTTGCTTTCCAAAACAAACTTGATTCATTTTCTAAACTTTTTTAAATCCCAATTGTTTTATTTTGATATCAAAATTTTAGTTTAAAGATTAACTTAGTTTGATAATCAAGTTTTGTTTTTTTGTTACGATTTTTTTAAAGCTCAACGAACTTTCTTCAGTGAGTTTTGGAAAATTCAGCAAAATTCAAAGGTTTTAGAACGGATTAAGACGAAAGAATGTCAAACTTGGACACGGTGATTTTTTTAAATGCTTCAGTTCGTTTTTTTTGGTAAAACTAACGTTTCTTTGTTTTTAGTTTATTTTTCTTGGAGTAAACGGTCAGTAGAATTTCTTTTGCTTTCCAAAAAAAACTTGATTCATTTTCTAAGCTTTTTAAATCACAATTGTTTTATTTTGATATCAAAATTTTAGTTTAAAGATTAACTTAGTTTTGTTTTTTTGTTACGGTTTCATTAAAGCTTAACGAGATTTTTCCAACGAGTTTTGGAAAATTCACCAAAACTCAAAGGGTTTAGTTCGGATTAAGACGAAAGAATGTCAAACTTGGATGCGGTGATTTTTTTAAATGCTTCATTCATTTTTTGCTGAAACTAACGTTTCTTTGTTTTTAATTTTTTTCTTGGAGTAAACGGTCAGTAGAATTTTGTTTGCTTTTCAAAAACTCGATTCATTTCTAAGCTTTCTAAACTCACAATGATCAAAATTTTAGTTTTAAGATTAACCTTAGTTTTGTAATAAAATTTTGTTTTTTTTTGTTACGGTTTCTTTAAAGCTTAACGAACTTTCTTCAATGAGTTTTGGAAAATTCGCTAAAATTCAAAGGTTTTAGATCGGATTAAGACGAACGAATGTCAAACTTGAATCCGGTCATTTTTTAAATACCACAATTCGTTTTTTGTCTGAATCTGATGTTCGTTTGTTTTTAGTTTTTCTTCTTGACGTAAACTGTCAGTAGACTTTCTTTTGCTTTCCAAAAAAACTTGATTCATTTTCTTATCTTTCTTTAACTCACAATTATTTTATTTTGATATCAAAATTTTAGTTTGACCATTACCTTAGTTTTTTAATAAAATTTTGCTTTTGTTTTGTTACGGTTTCTTTAAAAGTTTGAAGATCGAATGAAAACGAAAGAATGGCAACTTGAATCCGGTCATTTTTGAAATGCTTCAGTTTGTTTTTTTGCTGAAACTAACGTTTCTTCGTTTTTAGTTTTTCTTCTTGAAGTAAAGTGTCAGTATAATTTCTTTTGCTTAAATACATTGATTTTATTTGTTAAGATATCTTTAATTTATAATTGTTTTATTTTGATATCAGCATTTTATAGTTTGAAGATTTTTTTAAGAACTATGTTCTTTTCAATAGTTAATAGGTGAATTTCTTTTCTATGTTTCTTTAACTCATCGTGTTTTTATTTTGACATTGAACTCGTAGCTTAAAAAGTAATTAAGTTTTTTTTAAAGTTAATTTTTTTTACGTTTTATCCAGGTTCTCAAGAAAGCACTGAGTTTTGGAAACAGACGAAAAATAGTTAAATTAAACAAGTAAAGATTGTAGAATGTGATTGTGACTCTTGTGACATTTTTTTAAATCTTTACTTTTTGCTTTTGGCATTACATAAACTATCTATTAGTAGAATTTGTTTTGTTTTCCAAAAAGATTTTTTTTAAATATTAGCATTGAAATAGTAGTTTGAAGCAAAAGTTTGAAGAGTATGCTTTTTTTCAGTTTTGTTTGAATACGTGAGTCTCGTTTCTATTGAAAAATAAAATCGGTTTTATTGTAATTGACATTATTTCGTATATAAGACTAATCTTTGATCAAAATGCTTTTGCCAATAACGACTCCATGGCAATGTCGCTGATAAAAGCGAAACTGTATAAAATGGAAATGCCGATGTAAAAAATATGATAAAAAATGGCTGTTGTTACGATCGGTGAATCAATACAAATGCTCAAGCCGAATAATTCTATTAAGTGATCGTACGTTTTTTCTCGCAATCCCTATTTTAAAATTTCACTTTATTGTTGCTCGTCCTATAATTTAAACCTCTTTGTTTTTGCTTCTCGTGTTGAAAAGAGCGAGGTTTATATTATTGACGAACCAGCAGTTTAAGTTTGCTTAAAATTTGTTTCACAAATAACGTGCCTTTGTTTTGTTAAGTACGAATCTAAATAATCAATGTACGTCCATTTATGGCAAGCTGCGATTTATGTTTATGGACACGAATATTCGTTTGTTTTATTGTTCTTGTCGGCATCTTCTTGTGAATAATAATAGTATCTGCTCTTATTTAGATTTTTGGCCATTTAAAAGTTTTTTTGAGAATACTATATGTTGTAAACCCTGATGAATGCTTGTGTGAGAACGGGCGAAACGTCGGTTACTAATCCGAGAACACTGTAAATTGTTTCAAAAAATCTTGAATTAACTAAGGTTGTGTTCTTCCTAGACGACGTCATACCATCACGTTACTATGGAAATACAAGAAATTTGTTGCAGTTTGGTTCAGAACAAGTTAGGATTCTTTTAATGGCATACATTTAGATTTACACACCTGTGGCTTCTCCGTTTTGCGTCTTTCTTGTGAAGTTTCGATTACGAAGGACCACATCCATTGTCTACACTATCGATTTTTCACTATCTCCTTATAGTCCTACGTATTTCTCGTCAGAATTTTAATCAACACAGTACCTTCATCGATACGTGAAGTATGAAAAAAAAATTAATTGAATGGTTATTAAGATTTGAGTATTTCATTAGAGATTATTTTATGAAGGATAAGCGCGTCAAGTGCTCTTCCAGAATATCTAACTGCTAAGGTCAAGAGGTTTTATTCTTTCATCAATTTTCAAATCAAACACCACGTGTAAATACCAAAGAAAAAATACTTCGTGATATCACCAGCATAACGAACGACATTAATTAAAATTTAATGTTTATGTCTCGTACACATCGAGTAATTAACAATTATTTTCGTCGTTAAATCAAATGCGATTTGGTTACAAAAAATTTTATAGTAAAAATGGTCGTGGCTGTGGAGTATTTTAATAAATAAAAATTCCGTCATGTGCGTCATTTTATATTTCTGTCTCTGCCAAAAATGTGACCTATATTTTTGGAGTATAGCGTGTACATTTCTAACTTGACTCGACTTTGTCGTTTTCATTTTTGTTTAGTTTTAATTAAGACATTGTTTAATCGTTTTTTGTTCTAATTACGTGACTATCTTTCGTGGTGATCGAAAATTTGTGCTTTTTTTTATTGTACGTCTTCATTATCTGATTTTGTCGCCGTCGTTAATTATCGGACGATACAACAGTTGTCGATTGGTATTTTTATTGACACACCTTGTAGTCGTTGCTTCAGGAGGATTCGGAAGTTTAATAAAAATGAAAATTATTCGATGAATTATTTAAACGTTGTTGCGTGCCGTATCAAAATCTTTCTTTAGATTAGCGTTTTCTTTGGTTTTATTTTGGGAATTCGAATTTGTTCGCGCTTTAAATATAAACGGATTTTTTCCTATTATGTCTTTATTTTGATTTATTATGCAGATTAATAAAATTAAGCTTTTATAAATGTAAAACGATGCTTTTATAACATTTTTGTGACGCTATAACAATTTTAAACAAATACAACACTCAAACAAAAACAATAGCGGATCACGACATGAAGGAATTATACAGGAATTGTAAAGGAAAACTTGCAATGCATGAAAAAAAAATTGAAGCTGCAACAAAAGTTTTGTTTCTGTTTCACCTGGGTGTTAGAATTAGTTCAACTTAGTCGTACGACACAAATGCGTCATTTTTGCGTCAGAATATTCTTGATTCTTGGTACTAATTGCCCATAGAAAAAGAAAACTAATTTTTGAAGGAAAATTTATTGCTACTTGTCAGAATTATTGCAACTCAATGTTATGACAACAATTGCGATATTTTTGCATCAAAGTGTTCTTGGTACTATCACTTTGGTCAGAATTAATTGTGAACAGTCGATAAAAGTAAAAGAGTACAGCGATTACATTAGTATAACTACGAATAACTAATAAAAGTAATTAGGACAAGAAGCTGTTAGTAGGCTAAGTTTAAAAACAAAAGAATGTGTGTTAACATAGCAAGAATCTGAACTGCAGTGAATACAAAGGATTTTAGAATCTGGGAAATTAACGTCATGAAGACCAATATCTACGAAACTTATAAAAACGAAAAACAGACGAGAGGAGATTTTTGATGTTGGAAAATCTATGACGTAAACTCGTCATTTTTGCGTCAGAATGTTCTTGGTACTAATTGCCGATAGAAAAAGAAACGTGTTTTTGAAGAAAAAATCTATGACTACTTGGCAGAATTATTGCAACTCAATTTTATGACACAAATGCGATATTTTTGCATCAAAGCGTTCTTGGTACCATCACTTTGGTTAAAATTAATTGTGAACAATCGATAAAAGTAAAAGAGTACAACGATTACATTAGTATAACTACGAATAACTGATAACACTAATTAAGACGATAAGCTGTTAGTAGGCTAAGTTTAAAAACAAAATACTGTGTGTGTTAACATAACAAGAATCTGAACTACAGTTATTACAAAGGATTTTATAATCTGGGAAATTAACGTCATGAATACCTATATCTAGGAAACCAGAAACAGACGAGACGAGATTTTCAACGTTAAAAAATCTACGACAGTGTGACAGAATTAATTCAACATAGTGGCATAACGCGTCATTTCTGCTTCAGAATGTTCTTGGTACTAATTGTGCATAGAAGAAGAAAACCAGTTTTTGAAGAAAAAGCTATTGCTACTTGTCAGAATTAATGCAACTCAATGTTATGACAAAAATGCGATGTTTTTGCATCAAAGTGTTCTTGTTACCATCACTTTGGCTAAAATTCTGTACTATCGAGAAACAAACGAGACGAGATTGTCAACGTTGGAAAATTTACGA
Organism: Aquatica leii; assembly: GCA_035610365.1. Taxonomy (NCBI): domain Eukaryota; kingdom Metazoa; phylum Arthropoda; class Insecta; order Coleoptera; family Lampyridae; genus Aquatica; species Aquatica leii. The sequence goes on from CM069438.1 coordinate 18,457,842, forward strand.
CAGTGTGACAGAATTAATTCAACATAGTTGTATGACGCAAACGCGTCATTTTTGCTTCAGATTGTTCTTGGTACTAATTGCCCATAGAAAATGAAAACTAGTTTCTGAAGGAAAATCTATTGCTACTTGTCATAATTATTGCAACTCAATGTTATGACAACAATGCGATATTTTTGCATCAAAGTGTTCTTGGTACCATCACCTTTTCCAAAATTGATTCTGAACAATTGATAGAAGTAAAAGAGTACAGCATTACATTAGTATAACTACGAATAACTGAAGAAGTAATTAAGATAAGAAGCTGTTAGTAGGCTAAGTTAAAAAACAAAACACTGTGTGTTAACATAGCAAGAATCCAAACTGCAGTTGATACAAAGGATTTTAGAATCTGGGAAATTAACGTCATGAAGACTTATATCCAGGAAACGAGAAACAGACGAGACGAGATTTTCAATGTTGGAAAATCTACGACAGTGTGACAGAATTAATTCAACATAGTTGTATAACGCGTCATTTTTGCTTCAGAAGGTTCTTGGTACTAATTGCCCATAGAAAAATAAAACGAGTTTTTGAAGGAGAATCTGTTGCTACTGGTTAGATTTAATGCAACTCAATATTATGACAACAATACGATGCTTTTGCATCAAAGTGTTCTTGGTACCATCATTTTGTGTCAAAATTAATTGTGAACAATCGATAGAAGTAAAAGAGTACAGCGATTGCATTAGTATAACTACGGATAATTGATAAAAGTAATTAAGACAAAAAACTGTTAGTAGGCTAAGTTTAAAAACAAAAGACAGTGTATTAACATAGCAAGAATCTAAACTGCAGTTGATACAAAGGATTTTAGATTTTGGGAAATAACGTCATGAAGACCAATATCCAGGTAACTTGTGAAAACGAGAAACAGACGAGACGAGATTTTTAATTTTTGAAAATCTACGACAGTGTGACAGAATTAGTTCAACATAGTCGTATCACGCAAACGCGTCATTTTTGCGTCAGAATGTTCTTGGTACTAATTGCCCATAGAAGAAGAAAACGAATTTTTGAAGAAAAATCTATTGCTGCTTGTCAGAATTAATGCAACTCAATGTTATGACAACAATGCGATGTTTTTGCATCAAAGTGTTCTTGTTACCATCACTTTGGCCAAAATTGGTTCTGAACAATCGATAGAAGTAAAAGAGTACAGCATTACATTAGTATAACTACGAATAACTGATAAAAGTAATTAAGACAATAAGCTGTTAGTAGACTAAGTTTAAAAACAAAAGACAGTGTGTTAACATAGCAAGAATCCAAACTGCAGTTGATACAAAGGATTTTAGAATCTGGGAAATTAACGTCATAAAGACCTATATCCAGGAAACGAGAAACAGACGAGACGATGTTTTCAACGTTGGAAAATCTGCAACAGTGTGACAGAATTAATTCAACATAGTTGTATAACGCGTCATTTTTGCTTGAGAAGGTTCTTGGTACTAATTGCCCATAGAAAAAGAAAACGAGTTTTTGAAGGAAAATCTATTGCTACTTGTCAAAATTAATGCAACTCAATGTTATGACAACAATGCGTTGTTTTTGCATCAAAGTGTTCTTGGTACCATCACTTTGGTCAAAATTAATGATTAACAATTAATATAATTAAAATAGTACAACGGTTACATTAATATGACTACGAAGAACTGACAAAAGTAATTAAGGCAAGAAACTGAAATTTTCAACGTTGAAATATCTATGACAGTATGACAGAATTAATTGACCATAGTTGTATGATACAAATTCGTCATTTTTGCGTCAAAACGTTATTGGTACTAATTGTCCATAGAAAAAGAAATCGAGTTTTCGAACTAAAATAGCACAACGATAACATTAATATAACTACGAAAAACTAACAAACATAATTAACATAAGAAACTGCTAGTAGGCTAAGTTTAAAAACAAATGACATGAAGTGTTAACATAGCAAGGATCTAAACTACAGTTGATACATAGGACTTTAGAATACGAGAAACGAATGTTATGAAGACTAATATCCAAAAACCGTTAAATATTGACGAGGCAAAATTTTCCACGTTAGAAAGTATGACAGAATAAACTTTGTCCTACGACGTCAATGCGTGAGAATGTTCTTGGTACTAATTACCTATAGAGAAAAAAGAGTTTTTGAACTTTGGAAGATCTATTACTCAAGATCTAAAAATATACAAAACGCTAAACATAGATGAGACGTGATTTCGATCAGTGGAAAAGCGTTTATAGGAGGAAGAAAGCTTGGTACTGTCACTTGAAAAATGCGAAGATTGTGTAATAAAAAAGATAGCATAAGTTTCGGAACAAAATTACTAATTAGGTTGGTACTAAAACACAGTGTTGCCACTTGTTTATTGATAATTGAGGTTAAATTCGTTTTGCTTTTTTACACGAAGTTATTTTCTAATTAAATTTCACAGATAAATTCCTGAATTTCAACGTATTGACGTCATACTATCTATGACGTGAATGTTTTGTTGCCCTAATCTTATGGGACGTAAAAAAACGTCGAGGCAAACTCGTCGTCGACGTCAATGACGTCAGCTTAAGTTATTAAATTATTTTGTAAGTTAAGAGAATGTCGGAATTATTCATGTTCATATTTGTACTCTCGTAATCGATAGAAAATGCAAGGACAACCAGGCGGCATGTCTGTAAACTATTGCCAAGTTTGTATAATTAACTTCACTAAAATGTCGTTTCTACATTTAACATTCTCTTTGAATTAAGTTGGTATCAGTTTTACGTCATATATGGAACTGATTGAAGTGGTATTACTTTAGTAACATCAAAAACACTGAAGCAGACTATGCATTTTCCAAAACAGGGCGTAGGTTGACTCAGCCTTCTTTAGAGTATTATATACTCGGCCTAGGTTGACTTAATAATTATCTTTTATGTGTCATAGTCTCGATGAGTTTTTGTTTGGTGATTAATTCTCATTTGTTTAATGTGTTTTTTCAATGTCGAGCTGCTGCTAGATTTGTTTTCGCCTAGGTCACTGTTAAACACATAGAGAGTATTCATTTTTAACTGACTTGAGCGGTACATGATGGGGAGGAAATTAAGAAATTCTTGAGACTCAATACCCTAAGAAGACTTAAATCTTACCACATCGATCCAATATTTTGTTCTTTTGTTTAGTAACTAATATTAATATACTGCAATATGAAATGAATGCAAGGTCTTAAGGGGACAAAACGGAAGGCAAATACATTAAGAAAATGAATATTTAGAGGGTAAACACAAGCTGTTTAATTGTAGGAGGGGTGTCGTTTTTAAAATATGTTAGAAATAATCTCTTCATCAATATTCCGATAACGGGTCGAATTTACATAGCGCCACCCTCGTCAGTGAGCGTCTCCTTGAGACATCTCCGACCGACAAAATATTTACTTCGAATTTATAGTGCGTCTTTTCGATTAATTTATGCGACAGGTAGCGACCAAATGGAATATTAAATGGCGCCTCCGAAACGACATTTGTCGCACCGTGTATATGCGCGTAGTAAATATGGAAATGAAATTAGTGTTTTTCTACTATTTAGACTTTATAAGGATGTAATTACAACTGCAATAAACGTTAAAAGCGTTCCATACATCCATAACCTTAATTACACCATTACTATAAAACGTCAATCTCTGGTCGAAGCTTTTCTTCTTATGTATTTATAAATAATTCACGATTTTCCTCTTTGAGATGAACGTTTTTAGGTTAACGATCTCATATCGGCCATTTTGTTATTAAATGGTACGCGTATATATATGCTTGTTTCTTAGCTTGCTAGATTGCGTTTTAATTTAATTCGGACTTTGATTGCGTGTGCAAATTAACGTTAACTCAATTGAACTTGAATTTAAACTAATAGTTAAATGCTTTCAGTGACGTTAACTTCTGAAAGCTTCTGAATAATTTCTTGTTTGTAATTAATTATTAATTGAAAAGGCATTACAGGCATCAACGTGAAATTACATTGTAAAATTAATGCCGTTTTGAAAATTGTATTTTGACCTTTAACCCTTCTGAGATTTTTGCACAAAGTAGTAGAAGTTTGAAATCTCGTTAACTAAAAAGTTCAGGAAGTGAACAAAAACAATGACCTACATAGTTGAAATGGAAATTTTAAGATCTATGCAAACGCATATGTATATTTTTCTCCAAGGAATTTTTAAGACTGAACAACTTTTTCAGTATCGAGATTTTTTGTAGACGATTACAGCAGCTGCTGAATATTTGATAGTGTATTACATTTTCTGTTCTACTTTTGCTTTATCTATTTGGTTACATAAATATCCGAATGTTATCATTTTTCTTGAAATGAGATTATGTTACGAGAATTTTCTCGCAACTATATCGCTGGCGACTAACTCAATTATATCAGCAAGCGGATCGCAAGTCTCGGTGTGCTAATCCTACACTCAATTAAAAAGGCGTCGCTCACTAAAAGAAACAAATTGACAAAACGCAACTACTAACAATAATATATTTGTTTCAAGAAGAGAAAATATTCGTTAAAATTAACAGAGGTAAAGAAACCAATAACAACTAGAAATAGAATTAATGTAGTAATATCAAAGCTATAATATCAATGTAGGCCCTTTCGTTCAGGCAACCCACCATACAACCAATGATATTCAATTGCTAACTAATGTTCTAAGTGAATGATTTTAATTTAAATATTACTTGATTAAACTACCTCGTCCACTATACAGTCGCGAAACAAGTCTGCAATAGAAAATTAAAAAATGAACCGCAAAAAAGTAAAATATGAGTACTAAACTTACCAATCCGACACTTCTTCGTCAATCGTAGTGATTTCCACTACTCCTATTTATCTGATTTAAAACGGAAACTATGCGTGGTATATAAGCCTATGTACTACGATTAATGTTATTTTGCCGTTGGCTATGACTGTTTAAACGATCGAAGAAATTTGACAGATGTCACGTCAACGTACTCAACGACAAGACATAAGGTTACAGATGATATAAAGTTTGCTTAAAGTAAATTTAAGTCAGTATGATCTAACGTTATTACATTAAACATGTTAAATATGCTGAAGGCTGACGGTTAATAAATACAATTGGAGCAAATTAGATAAAGCAAAATTCTATGTTACTAAAAAAAGTAGTACGTACAAGACTGACATAAGTAAAGTAATAAATTTAAATGCAAGAAGATATGCTGTACCAAATAATGTGCATAAAATAATTTAACGAAGTAATACGATACTAATATAGGCATGAGTCTTTTCTCGTCCCTTTGTTAAACGGGGTGGACTCCACAGAATACATACATATACCGAAAACAGTCGGGTACAAAGATAGCATGGGAATCCCTCGAAACTCGCTAAAAAAAAGTAAAAAGATAACGCGACGACGCCACCTTTGAGAATTGTTTTACTACTTGGGAACGTCGCGTAATCACCCAGGTACACGAACGTTTACTAGCAATGTCCAACCGGTAAAAGAAAAGTAAAAATGAAAGTTTGACAGTGATATACCGTTTATTTCCACTCATAAGAAGAATCAGTAGCGTACTTAGATAATGCAGTCAACAATTTTAATTAAGAATAAATCTTTTTGATGAATAAAAAATTACGACTTATAACAATTAGCAAAGGAATTATTACGCTAAGTTTTTAAGCCTTGGTTTTACGGACTGTGTAGTTATTGTCATATTAAGATTTTTGTGACTATCCAAATTTTGATATGGTTACTAATTTATTGTTGCTAAGGGAGGTTAAGTATATTCAGACTGCAAGCACAAAGATCCTTCTTTGTAACTCTTCAATTTAAATTAGCAAATGATTCATTGAACCAAGTTTTTAAGCTTTGATTTTACGGGTTGTGGTTATTATTGACTATCTCAATTTTGATATGGTGGCTAATTTATCGTTGTGAAGGGAATTAAAATATGTTCAGACTGCAAGCACAAAGAGTTTTCTTTGTAACTCTTGAATTTAGATTAATAAATTATTCATTGGACCCGTTTTTCAGCTTTGATTTTACATACCGAGGTTTTGTTGACGATATGAATTTTGATAATTTATTATTGCGAACGGAGTTGAAATATATTCAGACTGCAAGCACAAAGAGTTCTTTGTAAATCTTCAATTTAAATTATCAATTATGATTTATTGAACCAAGTTTTTAAGCTTTGATTTTACGGGTTGTGGTTATTGTTATGCTAAGGTTTTGTTAGCGATTTCAATTTCGATATGGCGGCTAATTTATTATTGCGAATGGAGTTAAAATATGTCCAGACTGCAAGCACAAAGCGTTTTCTTTGTAATTTTAGAATTACATTAGGAAATAATTTATTGTGCCAAGTTTTTAAGCTTTGATTTAACGGTTTATGGTTATTGTTATGCTGAGGTTTTGTTGACGATCTCAATTTTGATATGGTGCGTAATTTATCATTGCGAATGGAGTTAAAATGTGTTTAGACTGCAAGAACAAAGGGTCTTCTTTGTATTTTTATGTTTATTATGAGATGGGGCTAGGAATGCCTCTCTCAAGCAATGCGACCAGAAGAAATCTTTTGTGCTCTCTCTTTAAACTCAGCGAAGATTTATATCATTGATGAAGTCCTCTGGTTGGCAGTTGTTGAACTGCAGCTTTCGCAATGAACTACTGTTCAAGGTGTATGCTTCTTTTCAAGCATAGAGCTGGACAACTCATGATTATGTGTTTTATATGTTCCACCTGTTCACCACAGTACCGGCATGTGTCGTCATTCACCAGTCCCATCTTCTTAAAATGATACTTACAATGGATATGTCCCGTTAGTTCTCCGCACAAGTCTCACCTCTTTTTTGCTAAGTCTCATGATTGCCTCTATCCTTTTCTGATTGTGGCTTACAAATTTCTTAGACTGTTTGAGACCTGGAGTTTCTTACCAGATCGTGTCGACTTCTTTGTTTCTCAAGTTTTTTTATAAATATCTGGAAGTCCCTCTGACTGAAGGCAATCGAGGGAATTGGTCCAATAAAGGGTTCGACTGCTCCTAGTTAAGCTTGTTTATTTGTTTTCTCATTTCCGTCTATTCCCTCATGTCCTGATACCCAGACAAGTTCAACTGTTTTTATCTGCCAGTTGGTTTAGGGATCTATGACTTTTGTGAAGCATCCGTGATTTGAAGCTGTTACTACTGAGCGCCTTTAACGCTGCCTGACTATCTGACAAAATCCTTATCCTTTGATTGCATTTGCCCTTGTTGATCAGCTGTTCCACTGCCATGTTTATGGTGTTTATCTCTTCCTGGAATACGGTGGAGTTTCTAGCGAGGGATGGGTGTGTTTTGAATCTCGGTCTCACCACTTCTGAGCCCACGCCGCTCTTCGTTTTCGATCCGTCAGTGTACCAAACACATTCCGGAACTTCTCTCTTCCACTATTCTTTGTTTGGAATGTTGACTCTGTATTTATGCTCAAAGACCATTTTTGTTTGTATGGCATTACTCATCTTGGTCATTGCCATCATTGAGGTAGGCTTGGTAAAACTTTCAAGGGTTTTTTGAGGTTACCTTCTTTGTAATGATATGCCTTCTTGAGTTTTAAGGCCTGTTTTATGGGTTCCTTCTTAATTGTCAGTTGCAGGTGAGCGATTTCTAATAGGGTCTCTATTCCTGCCTTGGATATCGTTCTCATGGAACCTATGGTGTTAAGACACGCTAACCTTTGTACTTTTTTCAGCTTGGTGATTGCGGTTTTTTTTACCAGATGACAGCTGCATATAGAATTATAGGTCTGATTACCTGCTTTAAAATCCAGCTGCTCGCTTTCGGGTTCAGTCCCCATTGTTTGTCGACCATTTATTGACATGTCTACAGTACTCTAATGGCTTTGTCAGTCGTTTTTATCAGGTAGATCTAGTGTCACCCCCAACTTCCATTGAGAAGGATAGTTCTGTCTCATCAATCTTTATGCTACTGGTGTCAATCCTCCTCCGCTTGGTAAATAGGACCACTGTTGTTTTATTCGGTATGATATACAATCCCTCTTTTTGGTACCACCTCCTGGTTAATTTTACGGCTGATTGCATAACTTCTCCTATTGTTTTGTCATGCTTACCGCCTACTGTCATGGTTATGTCATCAGCATATCTAAATATTTTGTGTCCCGCCTTGCTCAGATCCTAAAGTAGCTCATCTACTACCGGTGACCATAGCAGAGAAGATAGAACTCTTCTTTGTGGACATCCTCGTGTTGTTTCCACTACATGCATTGGAGAGTCTTGGTTTGCTAATACTTTTCTTTACCCATTCGGTAATGCATTTGTTTCCCTCTTTTGCTGAGAGATCTAACCATTGATTCATAGGCAGCGTTATCAAAGGCGCTTTCTATGCCCATAAAGACACCTTATGCGATATCCTTCGAGTCAATTGCTATTTCTATACATTTAACAGACTGATGTAATGCTGTTATAGTTGATTCTCCTTTCTTATAGGCAAATTGATATTTATGTAGAGGTACATTCTGTAGTACCTTCATCCTAATATACAGATCGGTCGATTGCAGTGTCTAGAGGTTTGCCCCTTTGCTTGTGTATGAATACGACTCTTACTTTCCTCTATAGTTTAGGAATATAGCTGTATACCAAACTGGCCCAAAATAGATTGACCAGTGGTGATAGCAAGATATCTACTTCATGTTGAATGAGTGCAGGCGTCACAATTGTTTTTGTAAGGAGAAAGTCCATCTTGATGTCTGCTCCCTTTTTTATATGTCTCCTTCCACCCGCAGCTCCTCTAGCTACTATGCAGCTTCAGGAGTGTGTTACCATGAAAGTTTCTAAGATCGCTTTAAAGGTCTTCTTGTTCTGTCACTTTTTTTGAGTGCACCAATGCTCTCATGCGATTCTCTTAAGGGAGCCTTCTGCTAATCTCTCTGCTAATCTCAGGTACTTCCTCAAGGTTCTCACAGAAAATTCTCCATGAGCTTCTTTTGGCTTTGCAAAGTTTTTGTTAAATTTCCTAAGGGCTTTTTAATACCTTTCCTAAACTTTGCTTTCTTTCTCTCATGCGATTCTCTTGAGAAAGCCTTCTGTACTCTGCTAATCTCAGGCACTTCTACAGGTGTGCACAGGGAGAGCCTTCGGCAAAGGGGAGTAAATGCTGCCTTCGCATCATGAAGGTTCACCTGCACACATTCCATGTTATTTGGAGGTAGATTCTGAGGTTGAGGGACCTAAGTCGGTCTCCGTCACCTCCTCCGTAGGTGGTTTATGAGGTTTCTGGATTTTAACCGCCATTTCTTTGAAGTCAAATTTAAGGCTTCTTTCTGAGCGTCTACTGTTGCAGCCGACTTAGTCTCTATGGAGAGAATTAGGAGTGCCGATGTGCCCCTCGCTTGTTTTCTTATTACCCTCCATGGGGTTGTATCTATCCCCTTATTTTGTATTAGGATTCTATGTAGGATCCTCTCCGCTGGTAGTCACTGAACTGTGGCCTCATCTTTACATATAATCAATATGTATCCTACCTTGTAAACGGAATGAGGAACTTAGACTTAATCGAGCCGAGCCAACCAATTCCATCTGTTCCGTCGTAAGTAAATCCGTTGGGAACTTTCTGGCCAAGACAGCCATTCTGGTGCCCTGCAGAGCATTTTTATATGAGACACCTTTCTGTCTCCTCTTCTTTGGCTTCTGTACAGGTTTCTTAGTTTTTCCTTGGTTGGGTTTTGATTGTTTTATCTCCCTCGGACTCTCATCTTGGGAGCGTGGTTTTTTAGTCTCTTCGCTTCAGTTTTGCCATACCCATTACTAAGTAGGTTGCATCCCCACTTAGCTTCGATTTTGTCGGGCCCACAGTGAGGCCGTCAATATCCTTAACTATTTTTTCTATTTTTACTCAGGTTTTGAGGTACCGCTTGTGCTTGCCTCTGTTACCCTTAGGGTTGAGTTCTTAACGGCCTTCTTTGATTTAGAGGGCCTGACGTCCTCCATGGTTTTGAGCTTTTTGGGGAGCTCTTTCCTTAAGTTTTTTTCCTCTGTTTCTTTTCCTTTCACCGTTAATTACTAAGAATGCCGGATCCAGGAAATCTGTATAGTCCACCAGGATAAAGTTTTAGGAATCACGTAGGAAGAGTTGCCAAGTCCCACGCTTTTTACCTAGGGTTTAGGATTCGCCCAACGGCTTTCAACCTACTTCCTCTGCGGTTCGTTTTAAACCACCCGGGAGGCACGTGGGACTGAAGGATTATCTCCGCATGCGCACAGCTGCACTTCTTTGTAACTCTTCAATTTAAATTAGCAAATGATTTATCGAAGCAAGTTTTTAAGTTTTGATTTTACGGGTTGTGGTTATTGTTATGCTGAGGTTTTGTTGATGATCTGAATTTTTATATGGTGGCTAATTTATCAATGCGAGGGGAGTTAAAATATGTTCAGACTGCAAGCACAAAGACTTTTCTTTGCATCTCTTCAATTCGAAAGAGCGATTATGATTTATTGAGCCAAGTTTGTAAGCTTTTATTTTACGGGTTGTGGTTATTGTTATGCTAAGGTTTTTTAACGATTTTAATTTTGATATGGCGACCAATTTATAATTGCTAACGGCGAATATACATATATGTTCAGACTGGAGACACAAAGAGTCTTTTTTGTAACTCCTGAAATTGAATTAAGAAATGATTTATTGCTTTAAGCTTTTAAGCTTTTTTTTACGGGTCCTGCTGATGTTTTATTGACGATCTCAATTTTGATATGGTGTCTAATTCATCGTTGTGAAGGGAGTTAAAATATATTTAGACTGTAAGTACAAACTCTTCTTAGTAACACTTAAAATTAGATGAATAGAGGAATTATTGACCTAACGTGTCTAATCATAAATTTGGTATCTTTACGAGTACTAAAAGTTCATGATTTTGGAACGTTTATATTGGTATTAGTCGAAATATACCACACAAGTATCATTTAATAAAATATGATCGTAAAAATATAATGACTTGGGCTTAAAATGTTTATTAACCATTACGGAATTTAAAAATCTTAAAAAACTGTAAATTTTATCGATAGTGTCAATTATGCTTAATTATGACAGCATACGAGTTCTCGCCGAAAAAATTGTTCGATTGAATTATACTAATTACATGTTGCTTACAAACCAGTGATTAATTTATTTTCTTTTTGATTGGAAACGTTTGATAAATAACGAAACACGCATAACGTATAAATACGACGAGTTTATTTTAGTGTCGAACACGTTGAACTGTTAATGTTTTATTTAAAATCGCTTTGAACACTTTCCACCGTTTGCGCTTTTAAATAATTCACACGCTCGCTCGGATTTTCGTTTTGCTTATTTATTTATATTTTTTTTTTCAAACTACTTTATAACTTTAGTTTAAACTCGGCTTTATGCGAAGATTGGTATGATTAAATAATGTGGTAATTTGTTTGGTTCGCGTGCACGCAATGCTGCATTTACGTGTACGAACATGTTCATTAATTTGACGAAACGTTTATAACGGCGCGGATTTAATGTTTTTGCTTTCGTGGGTCTAACATTTACCTATTTTCATAAAATAATATCCTCATGACCTTTTCAGACGAAACTTTTCACCTTTTACACTGCTGTAGTTGTTTGATCTATCATGTGTAAAAAAGGGTCTTATGTTTTCTAACAAAAATTGGAATTTTTATTCTAAAAGTTAGATTTAATACCTTTATGTTAATGGAAATTTTGACGAGGTTCTTCGGAATTTGATAAAGTTACTATATTTTTATGAAAGTTCTTAGGCACTGGTTTTTTTCTAAATGTGACATTGTTTTTAACAAAATTACTATAGTGAAGATGTTAGCAGTTGCTAATTTTCAGATTTTTCAAAATTTATCTTATACATTTTCTTAAAATTTCACTATAAAAGTTGTAATCGATGCAGTCCAAATCATCCAATTTACCTCATTGTCTTATAAGAAAGCTCTTTAAAGTTTTCTCCAACGCTGTTGATTATTTGAACTGATTAAATTTTATACTTTAAGTACATTTACTATTATTAACGTCTCCCACGATGTCAGAAATTAATTCGAAAACGTTCCAACTCGCATTACAATTGAAATAAAAGTTTTATCCACCACGTGTGTAGTGTTGCATAATAATTAGTATTTAAAGCCAGGCGTTTTACCAAGCGATGAAAATTAAATTACTTCGACGTTCAATTTTGAAAATTAATTCGAGCGTGCTTTTCGCAAAAATTGCGGTAGTTAAATGTCACTCTGATTGGTTATTCGCCTATTTAGTTATCGAATTAAAACTCGCTGTAACGCACGCATAATATTATTTTCTGTTGTGATAGTTAAGATTTCTGCATTTGTATGATCAAAGGCTTTTGCGGTTTTAATGAAGGGTCATTTTGGTTTGGTGATAAAAACTAATACTGAAATAGTCATTAAGTTTGTTAAGAAAGTTCCGTAGATCTTTGCAAAGTTACGAGATTTTTTAATACGTCTTTTGAAATTCTTAAAAATGTTACTAGACTAAAAAATTCAAGAGATTCTTGATAATCGCTAATGTCTACAGCTGTTGCTAGATTTTTTACAATTTTCTTAATTTTTGAAAATGTAATTTTGATTGAAGTAGTCACTAGGTTGTAAGGAAAGATCACTAAATGGAGTCACTTGATTTAAAACAATTTTTGTTTCTGAAAGTTGCTAGGTCGTAGAATTCAATAGATTTGCGAAAATATAAATAAATTGTCTAAAGGCACTGTAATTAATGCAGTCACTGAATTCCTAAAAATGTTACTGGTTCTATATAAAGCTCAAGGGATTCTTGAAAATCGCTATATTTCTCTAGAATTTTCTAGATTTGTAAAAATGTAACTAAATCTTTAAAAAACTGGCTATGATTGAAATAGTTACTAGATTGTTAGAAAAAGGTCATTAGATCTTTGCAACATCAAATGTAAAATGTAAATAAATTGTATAAATGTCACTGTAATTGATGCAGACAATGAATTCCTAAAAATCTTACTAGTTTTTTTAAATAAAGGGTTTCTTGAAAATAGCTCGATTTCTAAAATGTTTGCTAGATTTTTGTAGAATTTTCTATATTTGTAAAAATGTAACTAAACCTTAAAAAAATTTGCTATGATTGAAATAGTCACTAAATAGTTAGAAAAAGGATACTAGATCTTTGTAGCGTCATTAGATTTAAAAAAAAGTTTTTCTTGGAAGTTACTAGATTCTCAAAACGACTCGTAGACTTGATCTAATTTGTGAAAATGTAAATAAATTGTCTAAAAGTTAATATAATTGATGCAGTCAATGAATTCCTAAAAATTTTATTAGGCTATATGAAGTTAAAGGGACTTTTGAAAATCGCTAGATTCCTAAAATGGTTGCTAGATTTTTGTAGATTTTTCTCGATTTGTGAAAATGTAACTAAAGTTTTAAAAAGTTAAATATGCTTGAAATCGTCACTAAATTGTTAGAAAAAAACCACTAGATCTTTACATCGTCACTAGATTAAAAAAAGTTTTTCTTAAAAGTCGCTAGATTCCTAAAATGACTCGTAGAATTTATTTAATTTGTGAAAATGTAAATAAATATTTAAAAAACTGACTATAATTGAAATAGTCATTAAATTGTTAGAAAAAGGTCACTAGATCTTTGCAACCTCGCTAGATTTTCTGGAAAGTCGCTAGATTTTTAAAATGGATCGTAAAATTTATCTGATTTGTGAAAATCTAAATAAATTGTATAAAAGTAATTGTAATTGACGCCGACAATGAATTTCTAAAAATCTTACTAGTTTTTTTATAAAGTACAAAGATTTTATGAAAATAGCTCGATTTCTAAAATGTTTGCTAGATTTTTGTAGAATTTTCTAGATTTGTAAAAATGTAACTAAATCTTTAAAAAATTTACTATGATTGAAATAGTCACTAAATAGTTAGAAAAAGGATACTAGATCTTTGTAGCGTCATTAGATTTAAAAAAAAGTTTTTCTTGGAAGTTACTAGATTCTCAAAACGACTTGTAGACTTTATCTAATTTGTGAAAATGTAAATAAGTTGTCTAAAAGTTACTATGATTGATGCAGTCAATTAATTCCTAAAAGTTTTATTAGTGCTATATGAAGTTAAAGGGATTTTATGAAAATAGCTCGATTTCTAAAATGTTTGTTAGATTTTTGTAGATTTTTCTCGATTTGTGAAAATGTAACTAAAGTTTTAAAAAGTTAACTATGCTTGAAATTGTCACTAAATTGTTAGAAAAAGACCACTAGATCTTTACATCGTCACTAGATGAAAAAAAGTTTTTCTTAAAAGTCTCTAGATTCCTAAAATGACTCGTAGAAATTATTTAATTTGTGAAAATGTAAATAAATTGTCTAAAAGTTACTAATTTTGATGCAGTCAATGAATTCTTTAAAATGTTATTAATGCTATATGAAGTTAAAGAAATTTTTGAAAATCGCTAGATTCCTAAAATGGTTACTAGATTTTTGTAGATTTTTCTAAATTTGTGAAAATGTAACTAAAGTTTTAAAAAATGAACTATGAGTGAAATCGTCATTAAATTTTGAGGAAAAGGCTATTAGATCTTTACATCCTCGCTAGATTAAAAAAAGTTTTTCTTGAAAGTCCTAAAATGACTCGTAGAATTTATTTATTTTGTGAAAATGTAAACAAATTGTCTAAAAGTTACTATAATTGATGCAGTCAACAAATTTCTATGAATGTTATTAGTGCTATATGAGGTTAAAGATGTTTTTGAAAATTGCTAGATTCCTAAAATGTTACCAAAGTCTTAAAAAGTTTAGTATGACTGAATTAGTCACTCAATTGTGAGGAAAGGTCGCTAGATCTTTGCAAAGTCACTAGATTATGAGTCGTTAGATAATTAAAATATCTTGTAGAATTTACCGATTTGTGAAAATGTAAATAAATTGTCTAAAATTTCTAGATTTCTAAAATATTGGCTAGATTTTTGTAAAATTTCTTATATTTGTGAAAATGTAACTAAACCTATGATTGTAATAGTCACTGAATTGTTAGAATTGCAGACAATAGATTAAAAAAAAGTTTTTCTTAAACGTATCTAGATTCCTAAAATGGCTGGTAAAGTTTATCTGATTTGTGAAAATGTAAATAAATTGTTTGCAAAATTAAACCAACATACTTTTTATACTTCTCTCGTTAATACATTTGTGTTATATAATTTCATGTCTGCGTTTCTTCTTTACTGTTGTTCTTAATTTGACACTAAATTGGCACTTAACGTATATACAGGGGCTGCCTTATTTAATAACATCAGCCAAAAATACGCTCACGAATGAATCTTATTTGAGCGAATTTAATAATTTATTGTTTGACGCAACCAAGAAGCTTCTTTATACCAATGCAAAGCGTTAACGTAGGTCGTCTTTGATAAATGCCATTTGCTATAGGAAATTACTCGATTGCGTGAAACTATTTTTAACCCCCCAATAAACGCATCCGACATGTATAAATTGTTTAGTTTTTACACATTGTTTAACAACTGTGTTGACCTTTTCATTCCTTTTTCACCTGCCGTGCGCATTTAATTTGGTTATTACGCCCAACGTGCTCCAATTTATCTTTGCTTTTACTTTTAGATTGAATTATTGGGGGAAGCTTCACTTTATATTTTGCGAACGTTTGACTTATAAAAAGACTTATGAAGGTTGTGGTTGGATTGTTATCATTATTATTTTTATTAAATTGTTTTGTACAATTCAAAGTATACAGATTGCTGTCACTTGGTTGACGTGGGTTATAAATAAACTCGAAGGATTTGCATTTGTTATGTGACACATATTGTTTTGCTAAAAATCAACCTGGACGGTTTCAGTTTTACAATAATAATTACTTTAATTTAGGCTTAATTTTTCTTTGTTTTGATATTGAAAAGATTGATTTCGGTTTATTAAGAGCGCTTCTAATCGTAGGGACCAAGTCCCTGTAGGTGTTTCCGGAATCGATAAATGCGGGTGCTGCACTTAGCCAAGAAATTTGCCGATATTATTTTGTGGTAGTAAAGGGCGTTTGTTGGTTTAACCCAGAAATAATTTGCATGTGGATTGTATTCTAAATTTAAATGGTTATCGATAGTTTGACATTTAGGTACAAAAAATAGGGTTTTCGCAATAACATTATTAAAAACGTACATTTGCTCCCGTTTGCAGGTGTAGAATTATAAAAAAAAACGTGATAATTGTAGTATGCAGGATTGTTAATAAGAGATTCAGGTTTTTATCAAATACGTTATTCTTGTTTCTTGCTTTTAACTGTCATTTTGTGGGTTTTGAATAGGTAAGGTATTCCCGATATCAGGGATAGTTGTTGTTTGAGGATTTGCCAATAACCGCTTACATAACTTTAGAGCTCAACGTGGGGCCGCATCTTCCCATTTATTCATGTTAGCTTTATAAATATTTGTGATCATTCTCTCCTCTCAATTTGAATTTCGCACGTTGTGTCTTGATTTTGGTAATTTTTGTTTGTTTATTAATTCAGTCTTTTACGTGTATACTTTAATTAGAATATTTCTAAATCGTTTTTCTTGTTTTTGCAGGAGCAGGTATTAGATGCCAAACAGCAAGCTGTGTCTCCCGAAGACACCGAAGATCTGTCACCGTTACCTGCACACACACAACAACCCGTAAGACGTCGCGGTGGAATCTCAGCAGAACCGGTCACCGAAGAAGATGCAACAAGTTACGTTAAAAAAGTCGTGCCGAAAGATTATAAAACGATGGCGGCTCTTTCAAAAGCCATCGCGAAGAACGTCTTGTTTTCGCACTTGGACGAAAACGAACGTTCAGATATATTCGATGCCATGTTTCCGGTGAACTGTTTACCTGGCGAACCAATAATACAACAGGGTGATGAAGGAGATAATTTTTATGTGATCGATCAAGGCGAGGTGGAAGTAAGTATTTTTTTAATCTGTGACAATGTCTTATTGCGACGTTATTTTTCAGGTCTATATAAACAACGATTTGGTAACAACTATCGGGGAAGCTGGTAGCTTTGGTGAGCTGGCTTTAATCTATGGCACACCAAGAGCAGCGACCGTTAAAGCAAAGACTGATGTAAAGTTATGGGGTATCGATCGTGACTCGTATAGACGAATACTAATGGGGTCGACTATACGAAAGAGAAAAATGTACGAGGAGTTTTTGTCGAGGGTGTCGATTCTCGAGAATTTGGACAAATGGGAACGGTTAACGGTTGCCGATGCTTTGGAACCAGTTAGTTTCGAAGATAAAGAAACGATAGTACGTCAGGGAGAACCCGGAGACGATTTTTATATTATAGTCGAAGGTCAAGCTTTAGTTATGCAAAATAGGGCCGAAGGTGAAGAACCAACAGAAGTTGGCCGGTTAGGACCTGGAGATTATTTTGGTGAAATCGCTTTGCTGTTAGATAGACCTCGGGCAGCGACAGTCGTTGCTACTGCACCTCTTAAATGTGTCAAATTAGATAGGGCACGGTGAGTACTACTTTAATTGGTTAAGTATAAGCTCTAAAGTATCGTTTTAGATTTGAAAGGGTATTAGGCCTTTGCGCCGATATATTGAAGAGGAATATAACGCAGTACAACAGTTTCGTCTCGTTGTCAGTCTAAAGAAAGAAGTGTTAAATGAAATATTTTTTCTATAAAATATAAAATGAATTTATGCAGCCAAATTAAGGTCTTCTTTTATGTAAATTAGTGTGAATTTTCAATTATGCCGTAGCCATGTATATTAGTCATTTAATTAAGTCATCACCATTCTTTACATTTGCTTTGTTCAATCCTTCGCCTAGTTCCTAACGGTAAACCTTTATTTCATCTCAGTGTTTGGTTTTTTGTAATTTTACGTTCGCCGGGTCGCGTCATCCTCGAATGTACTAAAATGAAATACTATAGCAAGAAAAACAGGTTAGATTGTAAATGTAAGCTTGTTAAAGGTAGTTTTATTGCTTTGTAATTTGTTCAATTAATTTATACTTGTGCGTTAACAACGAACATTCTGCGTTACATTATTTTGTGCAATGGCAGCTTTTTAATATCTGTATAAATTTTGTAATTATTGCGTTCTTGTATATACTTAATGTATTCTTCCATATTTATGTATGTACTTCAGTTCTAATAAATACATTAATAACGTTAGCTGTACTTTCTATATACTCCCATGTATATTAATGATTTATCAGATCGTCGTTCGGTCGGTAAACATGCTTATATGTGTATTTGCACTCTTCACTTACGAGTTTATCTACAAACTGAAAATAAAGTTTTTGGGCAACTCTTTACAAAACAAACAGAAACAAAAAGATCTTTGTGGATAACTTTTTATTAACTTGTTTGCTAGTTAAGCTTCTTGAAGTTGTTTTTCCATATATTAACACTTATATACTCGACCTTAGTAAGTGCTTTAATTACGTTACTCTTATCCAACGAATCTCAGTTCACCAGAAGATTCACGTAGAAGATTTTTAATTTCCGTATTGTAGCACTCTGTATATATGAAAATTAAGTTGGTTAAATATTAGGTTGGTGCTAAACAGTTGGTAACCTTGTATGGTTATATTCTTATGCGTATTGTCATAAGAAAAGTGAAAACTAATTAGTGTCGAGTATCATAATAATTGGAGCGAATATTAACTTCAGAATTTAATTTAAGTGTTTACAATATTTATAATTTTAAATTACACATAAAGTAGATTATGATCATTTCTGGTTTTACGATTTTCAGGTAAATGCGAATGTGAAAACACCAACAAAATGGCTACTATCGTTATTGCATTTTTTTAGGTAACTTTAGCAGGAATGGACGAAGAAAGTAAAAGTTCGGTCGCTGTAGAAGCTTCAGTTGCATTGCCAGAAAGTAACGGTGTGCAAACAGCGACTCCACAGCATCATCAGCAATGGTTGTATAATCCATATGGAATGTATGGCGGTCAATACTCGAATGGCTACGGAATGGGTGCACACAATTACGCTGCACATTATTACCAGTATTACTCTCAAGTAGGGTACGGCCCTTACATGAGTTTTAACAGCAGTAAAGTTGACGACTTAGAAAAAACGGTTGGAGATAATGCAACAGATGGAAAACCGAATCCTCCATTACCACCGGGTCCTCCTCCGCCAATTAGTCCCGCCGCAGTCATAAGTAAACCTCCCGTTTTTAACAATCCCAAACCTTTCGGTAATATTAGATTTAGTTTCAACAACAAGCGCCTTAACGATAATACACCAACAACTAATTCTCTTACAAGCGGAGCAGCAAAGAAAAAACGGAAACGAAACAAAAACAATCAAAACCTATTTAATCAACAGAATTTTACTTTTAATTATAATAACATGCCACCATTGCCACCACCTGAGAAGCAATCGCCGAAACCGGCACCTCCACCGGAATCGATGCCCCCGTTACCACCAGTGCCTCCACCAGACACAACAGTACCACCACCACCTTTACCTGCAGAACCCGCTAAACCAGTTATGAAACCAAAACCAAACGCTTTTAATAATCCTACAGATGAATGGCCACAAGATCTTAAAGATTATGTGAACCGGTGCTATGCAAAATGCCAAACGAACATCGATAAAGATCAGGTCGACATAGTTTTAAAAGGGAAGATAACTCAAGCAGCTTCATCGGGAGAGTTATGGGTAAAAGATTGGTCGAAAGAACCATTGCCCAGTATTCATAGCGAACGCATGAATTTAGTTCCGAAAAAGATGCCCGATCAATTGGCCCAATTTCAGAATCCGCCTAAGAAAGGACTTTCGGCGGCTATGGGTGCCAGGTTGGGAGCACGTGCCTCGACGCTTCGTGGTCGAAGTAAGTCATCGTCTAGTTCACGGTCTTCGTCGAGATCTCCCACGTATAGGTATAAGAAATCTACGTCGAGAAGTCCACATCGTAGGAGATCATCCAGGTACGTTCTTATTTAGTGATAAATTGTTTTTTTTATTTAGCTGTAAATTTTAGCAAAAGTTCATCGCAAAGTGATGAAAATTTCAAACCTTTAACTAAAACACCTAAAATGAAGGGGAAAGGTAAATTAGTAGATAGATTAGGCCCGACTAAGAACAAACAAACACCGAAACAGTTTAAAAAGCAAAAGATGAAGGATAAAAAGGCTTTTTATACGGAATTCGGTGCGACGGTTGAGGAGAATTCGGAGATTTTGCAACAACGTGCGGCACGGTTTAATTCAGGACCGAAAGTTAACGTCGATGCACCTTTATTTAATTTGATTGGGAAGAAGAAGAAGGCATCGATTACTAACTCTTTTAATAATAAGTTTGTTGAAGATACAACACCCGACTTTGACTGGACAGAATTTCACATCGTGGGTACTTGTCAGGACGTTGAAAAGTCGTTTTTACGATTAACCAAGGCCCCCGAAGCGTGTGAAGTACGTCCAGTCGAAGTCCTTAAATTATCCTTACAGAACGTTAAAGCTAAGTGGGTTGAAAAACAAGATTATTTTTATGCGTGCGATCAGCTTAAGTCGATTCGACAGGATTTAACGGTAAGTGAGGTTGGGTTTGTGATCGTTTGGTAATTTAAGTGTTCTAGGTGCAAGGTATTCGTGATAACTTTACGGTCGAGGTTTACGAAACTCATGCACGGATTGCGCTAGAGAAAGGCGATCATGAAGAGTTTAATCAGTGCCAAACACAACTTAAAATGCTTTATTCTGAAGTTGGGGGTGCGCATCGAAACGAATTTACCGCGTATAGACTACTCTATTATATTTTTACGAAGAATACTCTCGGTGAGGTTTCTAATCTAAGAATTGTTATTGTTAACGTGAGTTTGCTTTTTTTTTCGAATAGATATCATGACAACAATGAAATCTCTCACCGTTGAAGAAAAGCACGATAAAACAATCGCGTTTGCTTTAAAATTAAGGTCAGCTTGGGGTTTGGGAAATTTTCATAGGTTCTTTAGGCTATATCAAGATGCTCCCTGCATGACCGGATATCTTATAGATTGGTTTACGCAGCGAGAGCGCAAAAATTATCTTAAAGCAATTATAAAAAGGTAATGATTTGTACTTGTAGCAACTTTAGCAATTTTCTTTTGTTGCGGTTTTTGGTTCTTACTAGCATTGGCAAAATTGAAATTCAAATCCTTGACTGGTGCTATATTTATTCTTTCAAATTATTTTGAGGTTAGCTGCGGGTGAATGTTATCGATGAACGTTTTTCTCAGTTTTTCTATAACAAGAAAAGTATTGAGTATGTCTAAAAAACTACTTTCCATTTGAGAATATTAATATTTACGTCCTTTTATTTCATCTTCCAAAATGAAGTTAGATACAAAACCTAACTAAATTGATGTTTTTCATCAATTTCACTTTATATCTAATTATAAAAAAAATTTAGCATCAAATCAGTATAAAAGAATTAAAAATTATGTGACAAGAAGTAAATCAGCACCGCCGTTATATCCAATGTCACGTAACTAACTTCACTTCACGGACTAAAGTTTTGATAATTATGTGGAAGATAGTTTTTTTATACATACAATAACGGTGTATACACATTAAATAGTTATTATATTACCAAAATTAACAACCATATCCTAAATAAGTACGTTTATACCACCACTTGCTACGCTATAAAATTACTATTAGAAAAGTACTATTTTAGTTATATTTAAAGAATTGACGTACAAAGAATAGTAATCTTTGTTGTAATAATTTAGTAGATGTGCAGGAACAGTGGAAGAACCACATTATTTGTTCGAATCTTTGTTGTACAGTATGCAGAGCAGCGGGAAAAAAAGCACGTGACCATCCAGTTAAGTGACTTAGCTTCTCCAAACTTGCATTATTTTTGCTTCTCATCATCTCCTATTTCTTTTTCCATAAAGGTTTAGAATTTAACTCTCATTAAAAAAAACACTAATATGCTAAGCATCGTCCTGTACCTCACAATATGTACATTTGGCATATTTCTTATTTTCTTTATGTACTCCATTGCTGATAAATTACATCCTTTTTTGATATGTCCCTTTTCTCCTACACAGAATTCAGATTAAAATGATTAAACATTTGGTATTAGTATCCGTAAGTTCCTATAAATGTAATTTAGGTTTTTACCAAATGCGTATGGATTAGGATGCGGTGCCGTATGTTTATTATACGACAGGTAATATGCCATCACGCATAGGAAAAACTATTATAGTAAAACTTATACGCAATATCTACGGAGCAATAAATATTATTTTACAATACACGTCAATCGACGATAGGTTGTCACTTGCAAATGTTTATTTTGATTGTGTTGCGTCAATTGCCCGTACAATGAACATATATTTTTGTGATTGTTGAGTTTTCACTCAGTGGTAGGAGTTCCCCGTCGTCTACTTCTGACTGCCTTTGTTCCTAGTGGCGTTCTTGATCTTTTTGTTTAATTCTAGCTGTGTGCTTAGATGTAATAGTTCTACTGTACGTTTAAGATCACGTCAATTAGTTCTTTTTGTTAGTGCTAGTTTCAACCAAAAACCAAATTTGATCGAAAACAGTTTTGTAAAATCAATTACGAGTGTTTTGTTTTTCCGAACCTACGTTAAAGTTCTAGTTGCAGGAACATTTTCCGTTTATTAAATTATTTTTTTTTCAGCATAAAGGCAGGTATAAACGATTTTGTTAGTTAACTTTTGGACATTTGCATTCGACGGCAATTTGACAAAGTGAAAAATGCAAATTTCCAGATGTGACTTGTGTAATTTTTTTAACACATTTTTACCTGTTTAGCTACCGTCCAAATATATCGGTGAGAAATGTCTCCGAGGAGTTGGCATTCAAAAGCGAAGAAGATTGTTTATGCTTTCTTGACCTTTTCGGCCTTGCTTTTACGGATGTCGACCGAACTTTAATTGATTGTAAAACGAGTATGGCTGTTTTACCCAACATCTGAGTTCCAAATTCATTTTCTTCTTAAACCACCTACATACAGTAATCTATAGTTTTTCTCATGTTTGAAAACGACACTCGTGGACATGTTTTTTCCCCCGTTTGCGCGATCGATCTCCGCCATTAATTAATTAATGTCTCGTAATTTAATGATCTCAAAAGACATTGATTGTTATTGTGGTTGTTAACTAATTGATCGTATATGTTGAAGCTAACTGGTTCTCCACGATTTACAAAGTGCCGCAGAGATGTTGACATAAGATTTTTATCGTTGAAAGTGGCATGGTATGAAATTTTATATTTTAAAAGGAGCAATTGTACGAAGCGTCGTTGTAATTTATGTATATATATGTATATCGCGCACACACGTACATATATATATTATGTAAATAACTCATTAGTGAATATATACTTTTTAAGTACGTTTTTTTCTTTAATAATCACAACCAGTTGAGGACAGGTTCTATGTACATGAAAAAATAGGATAACACCAGCACAAACATAGCTGTGTAAACCGGACTTAACGCACCAATCGAGGGAAATTTTACTCAAACGTTATTTCATACTGATTTTTTTTGACAAAGTTATTAAAGATACGAGAAAACAAAATTAGGTAGAACTTCCGACAAGGTCTTTTGCACGAGTAAACTGATATAACTCAAGAGCAGTATGTTTTTCGTCGATACTTGAGTGTTGAGAGAATCTGTTTTAGAACGTTAGATCATCAGAATTTAGAGCACTTGATGTTTCGACAATTTGCTGACATTACCGACGCCTTGAAAAGCGTCTAAATAGTCTGTAAAATGTACTACCTTCGCTGCAGATTTTTCTCTAATTTTGTACGTCCAAGCAGCTTGATCTGAATAGTAAAGGCCATCGTTTAATGGCCGTGTTCTTTTTTGAAGACCGCAGACCACGTCCAAAATGCTCAAAGCTGTGTGGTCTAAAACATGAGAGAGTTACGAAGTTGTAGAAGAACTTTGTAAGATTTGAATGCGAGAAGACTGACTTATTAAGGCTAACCACCTCCAACTTAGACAAAGCAGGCGCTGTGACTAAACTACAAAGCAAGTTTTTATCTCAAATTTTAATTTAAAATCGAATATCAAAAGCTACGAAAACGCAAGCACAATTCAAGTTTGGAAAGAGCCGAATATACTGCAAATATTTGCATTTTGTACGTCACCGAAATGCAAAGTTCGAAGAAAAATAATTAAAACGGTTGTATTGTAATTTATTATTAAAAAACGATGTATTAACAAATAAATTGCCGTAACTTAATCTAATCAAAAAATTAATTTGTTACAAAATACAAAGGTAGAAAAATAAAAGTATATATTGCAATAGGGCTTAGATGTAATTTTTACGGTGGTAAATTTTTAATAAATCCTGATTTACGAAAATTTTGATCAACTGTGTATAAGAAACTTTTGGTGGTAGATTTGTGTTGGTATGCGTGTACGAAAAATGGCCTAGATGTCAAATAACAGACAGTTCGATGTATTTGTTTTGAATAACGCATGCGTTAAGTTCATTTATCCAAATTGTGTTATGTGCTGCGTGTGTTACGTTAACAATGATAGTAATAGATTAAGTGGAAAAAGTAAATGAACGATTCGATGATGGTCTTGGACCATTTAAAGTTTAGGTGTCTCTCCATAACAAATCGGACTCTCTGGACAAAAGACCTGTGGTTTCCTGAGAAAGCTTCAAACGTATTTGAAGCTTTCGAGGCCGCGTTCATGGAACTATGAACCTGGACTCGTTGTCTTTTACTTTGTCACAAATAAGTTATTTAGTTGCGTCGTTAACTAAAAAGAACCACAAACAAGTGGTTGCGGACCTTTCGAAGGTGAGTTTTCGCTTTAAAAAAAGAATTATTTCACTGTGAATGACAATTGGTGTTACGGTAGCCATACTGACCGACTCCGTCATTCATTCATTCATATGTTTTGCTACAGAAATTTCATTTACCGGCCAGAATGGCCAAGTAGAACAAAGGTGTTTTGATTATCGTTTATCTGTGTTCTACATTGTAAGACATGACAATTATTTGCATTTATTAGCGTTTTATTTCAAATTTTACGTAGAACCGTCGTTTATTTACTCAAATGCATTTTGATTTGTGTTTATGTGTGACAGTTGGTGACTTTGCACGGCCTGGAGGCGGACCGTCACTTGCTCCAATGCCTGTTTTCGTCAGTGGACTTTTCAGAATCTTCTAATAAAATCGCCACACCGTCTCTTCATAATCAAGTGCTGTTAGAACATTGTGCTACCGTTATTAACAAACCATCATTGTCGACGGCCATCTGTTGCACCGTTAACCAATTCGAAAACAACCAGAAGGTACGTTAACAAATCCATTTTTATAGCTTTGAACGTTTGCTATCGGATTAACAACATACAGATAAATACGTCTAAACTTTGAATCATAATCCGATAATAAACAAAAACTTTGTTATTTGTAGATAAATATTTATTTATTTTAAAGATAAGTATAAGAATCGCATGTTGGTTTCTATTAACGACAACCGAGTTTCACAGTTTGTTTCACATTTCTAAATGTCTGCCTTTTCGACAACGTTGTTTTTGAACCTCGTCTTTCTGCCGTAGCTCATCGAGGATTCGAAGATCGCATTAAAAACGAATAACGATCTTGAGATGAACTTTAAAAAATCGCCTCGTTTCAGAAGGAGCTTAAATGCCTAGGAATAACTCGGGGGGTAAATACTTTTTATTATTTTCGTAGAAATCAGATTAGGTGTTAAGTCATTTTCTTATAATTATCGTCCAAGGTTTCTAGGATAATCGTGTGTCAATTTTTCTAGTAACGGCAATTTTGTCTTTTGTAACTATGACTTTTTTGTCTCGGTTGTCTTCTTGAGTTTGTTTTATACTTCATTGACTTTACTGCAGTTAATGATGGAAAGAAAATGTAATAACGAGGATGTGGTTTGATGTTTCAACAATATCGAACTGTCATTTGACAACAAAACGAAATTTCAGATTGAATTTGAATTAATGGTACATGGAAAGCGTGTTGTGGTCAGTGTTTTTATTTAGTCTTTATCTTGTAACAGTTTTTCTTAGCTTGTTCATATCTAACTCTTCTGATTTAAAGATGAAGATGTAAACTTACTGCAACCTTGGCTAGCCTTGATCAAGCTGACCAGATAGAGAATTTGTTAAATATGGATGTGTGTGTACACGCTTTAAAGTTCAATTATCATTGAGGATGTTGTGGTGAAACAGGCTTGGTGTCAGATTCTTGTTCGGTCTTTGCTTTTTTCCGTCTGTCTTTCTTTGTTTCGACTTTGCTGCAGAAGAAGAGCAACTTATCTGTGCACCGTTACACTCAGTTGCTTAGTGAACGTGGTATAACGAGGCTCCCAATTTGGGCTAAGTTTTAAAACGTTGCGCAAAAATTAGAAGGTTATTTAAAATACTAGAAAGTTAGTAAAGAAATGGTAAAAATTAGAAATTTAATAACAGTTTAGATAGCTTAGATTTTAGAAAGTTGGCGAATAATTTACAGAATTGGCTAAAAACTTAGGAAGTTGGGAAAAACGTAAATGATTAAGATGGTAATAAAAAGTCGAGAGAGTGGTTAAGTAGTTAAAAATTTTGAGAAAAAATTAGAAGATAGGTGAAGCATTTAGGGTATTGACGAACAATTTAAAAAGTTGAGTACGATGTAAACCGTTAATATAGAATTTAAAAGTCTAGAGAGTGGGTTGGCGAAAAATTTCGAGTTCGCACGTACTTAGAAGTTTCATAAACAATTTAGATGTCCTAGATTTTAAAAATTTGGCAAATCATTTAGAGAATTGTCTAGGACTTTGGGAAGTTGGGAAAAATATAAAGCGTTAACATACAATTTAAAAGTCGGGAGAGTAGGTTGAATACTTGGAGAGTTGACTGCGTACTCAACAATTTTATAAAAAATTTAGATGTCTTAGATTTTAGAAAGTTGGTGAATCATTTAGCGAATTGGCTAGAAAGTTGGGAAAAATGTAAAGCGTTAACATAGAATTCAAAAGTTGGGAGACTGGGTTGCATACTTGGAGAGTTGACTACATACTCAGTAATGTTATGAAAAATTTAGATGTTTTAGATTTTAGAAAGTTGGAGAAACATTTAGAGAATTGGCTAGGAACTTAGGAAGTTGGGACTAATGTAAAGCGTAAAAGTTTAGATGTCTTTGATTTTAGAAAGTTGACGAATTATTTTGAGAATTGGCCGAGAACTTATAAATTGGAAAAAATGTAAAGCGTTCACATAGAATTTATAAGTCGAGGGAGTGGGTTGACTGTTTAGAAAGTTGTCGAAAAATTTAAAGAGTTAGCTATGTATTTTACGAACAATTTAGAAGTCTTTAGATTTTAGTAAGTTGGCGAGTCAGTTAGAGAAATGGTTGAGAGCTTATAAATTGGGAAAAATGTAAAGCGTTCACATAAAATTTAAAAGTCGAGAGAGTAGGTTGACTACTTAGAAAGTTGGCGAAAAATTTAAAGAGTTGGTTACGTACTTAGAAATTTTACGAACAATTTAGGTGTTTTAGATTTTAGAAAGTTGGAGAAACATTTAGAGAATTGGCTAGGAACTTATAAATTGGGAAAAATATAAAACGTTCACATAAAATTTAAAAGTCGAGAGAATAGGTTGACTACTTAGAAAGTTGGCGAAAAATTTAAAAAGTTGGTTACGTAGAAATTTTACGAACCATTTAGGTGTTTTAGATTTTAGAAAGTTGGAGAATAATTTAGAGAATGGCATATGATAGGAAGCTGGGAAAAATTTAAAGTGTTAACATAGAATATAAAAGTCGCGAGAGTACGTTGATTACTTGGAGAGTTAGCTACGTACTTTGATATGAAAAGTTTAGATTTTAGAAAGTTTGTGAATTATTTAGAGAATTGGATAAGAACTTATAAAGTTGAAAAAATCTATAAAGCATTAATATAGAATTTAAAAGTCGCGAGACTGGGTTAAGTACTTGGAGAATAAGCTACGTACTTAGAAATTAAAGTTTAGATTCTTAGATTTTAGAAAATTCGCGAATTATTTAGAGAATTGGATAAGAACTTAGAAAGTTTGGAAAAATCTAAAGCAATGTTGCCCAACCTTTTTTTGTCCGTGGGCCGGATTCATCATGACATACGATTTCGCGGGCCGGATTTTTTATAATTGCATATCTTAGTAACACCTTTGAAAGGAGCTCGCGGGCCGGATTGAGCTTCTTCGCGGGCCGGATCCGGCCCGCGGGCCGTAGGTTGGGCACCGCTGATCTAAAGCATTAACATAGAATTTAAAAGTCGCGCGATTGGGTTAAGTAATTAGAGAGTTGTCTACGTACTTAGAAATTTTATGAAAAATTTAGATGTCTTACAATTTAGAAAGTTGGTGAATCATTTAGAGAATTGGCTAGGAACTTAGGAAGTGGGGACTAATGTAAAGCATCCAGATAAAATTGAAAAGTTGCGATAGTAGGTTAAGCACTTGGAGGGTACTTAGAAATAAAAAGTTTAGATGTCTTTGATTTTAGAAAGTTGCCGAATTATTTAGAGAATTGGATACGAACTTACATAGTTAAAAAAAATCTAAACCATTAACATAGAATTTAAAAGTCGCAGAGTGGGTTAAGTAATTGGAGTGTTGCCTACAGAAATTTTATGAAAAATTTACATGTCTTACATTTTAGAAAGTCGGTGAATCATTTAGAGAATTGGCTAGGAAGTTGGGACCAATGTAAAGTGTTAACATAGAATATAAAAGTCGCGAGAGTGGGTTGAGTAGTTGGAGAGTAAGCTATGTACTTATAAATGAAAAGTTTAGATGTATTTGATTTTAGAAAGTTGGCGAATTATTTAGAGAGTTGGCTGAGAACTTGTAAATTTGGAAAAATGTAAAGCGTTCACATAAAATTTAAAAGTAGAGAGAGTGGGTTGACTACTTAGAAAGTTGGCGAAAAATTTAAAAAGTTGCTTACATACTTAGAAATTTTACGAATAATTTAGGTGTTTTAGATTTTAGAAAGTTGGAGAATACTTTAGAGAATGGCATATGAACTTAGGAAGCTGGAAAAAATGTAAAGCGTTAACATATAATATAAAAGTCGCGAGAGTAGCTTGATTACTTGGAGAGTTAGCTTCGTACTTAGAAATTTTATAAAACGTTTAGATGTCTTAGATTTTAGAAAGTTGGCTAATTATTTAGAGAATTGAATAAGAACTTAGAAGGTTGGGAAAAATCTAAAGCGTTAACACATAATTTAAAAGTCGCGAGAGTGGGTTGAGTAGTTAGAGAGTTGCCTACGTACTTAGAAACTTTATGAAAAATTTAGATTTCTTACGTTTTAGAAAGTTAGTGAATCATTTAGAGAATTGGCTAGGAACTTAGGGAGTTGGGACTAATGTAAAGCGTTAACATATAATATAAAAGTCGCGAGAGTGGGTTAAGTACTTTGAGAGTAAGCTACGTACTTAGAAATAAAAAGTTTAGATGTCTCTGTTTTTAGAAAGTTGGCGAATTATTTAGAGAATTGGATAAGAACTTAGAAGGTTGGGAAAAATCTAAAGCGTTAACACATAATTTAAAAGTCGCGAGAGTGGGTTGAGTAGTTAAAAAGTTGCCTACGTACTTAGAAACTTTATGAAAAATTTAGATTTCTTACGTATTAGAAAGTTAGTGAATCATTTAGAGAATTGGCTAGGAAGTTGGGACTAATGTAAAGCATTAACATAGAATTTAAAAGTCGCGGGACTGGGTTGAGTACTTGGATAGTTAACTACGTACTTAGAAATGAAAAGTGTAGATTCTTAGATTTTAGAAAGTTGGCGATTTATTTAGAGAATTGGATAAGAACTTAGAAAGTCCGAAAAAATCTAAAGCATTAACACATAATTTAAAAGACGCGAGAGTGGGTTGAGTAGTTAAAAAGTTGCCTACGTACTTAGAAACTTTATGAAAAATTTAGATTTCTTACGTATTAGAAAGTTAGTGAATCATTTAGAGAATTGGCTAGGAACTTAGGAAGTTGGGACTAATGTAAAGCGTTAACATAGAATTTAAAAGTCGCGAGAGTGGGTTAAGTACTTGGAGAGTAAGCTACGTACTTAGAAATAAAGAGTTTAGATGTCTTTGTTTTTAGAAAGTTGGCGAATTATTTAGAGAATTGGATAAGAACTTAGAAGGTTGGTAAAAATCTAAATCGTTAACACATAATTTAAAAGACGCGAGAGTGGGTTGAGTAGTTAAAAAGTTGCCTACGTACTTAGAAACTTTATGAAAAATTTAGATTTCTTACGTATTAGAAAGTTAGTGAATCATTTAGAGAATTGGCTAGGAACTTAGGAACGTTGGGACTAATGTAACAGGCATTAACATAAAAATTAAAAGTCATCAGAGTGGGTTAAGTACTTGGAGAGTCCGCTACGTACTTAGAAATAAAGAGTTTAGATGTCTTTGTTTTTAGAAAGTTGGTAAATTATTTAGAGAATTGGATAAGAACTTAGAAGATTCGGAAAAATCTAAAGCATTAGCGTAGAATTTAAAAGTCGAGAGAGTGGGTTGAGTAGTTGAAAGTTGCCTACGTCTACTTAGAAATTTTATGAAAAATGTAATGTCTTACATTTTAGAAAGTTGGTGAATCATTTATAGAATTGGCTAGGAACTTAGGAAGTTGGGACTAATGTAAAGCATTAACATAAAATTTAAAAGTTGCGATAGTGGGTTAAGTATATGGAGAGTAAGCTACTGACTTTGAAATGAAAAGTTGAGATGTCTTTGTTTTTAGAAAGTTGGCGAATTATTTAGAGAATTGGATAAGAACTTAGAAAGTTCGGAAACATCTAAAGCATTAGCATAGAATTTAAAAGTGGCCAGAGTGGGTTGAGTACTTGGAGAGTAAGCTACGTACTTAGAAATTTTATGAAAAATTTAGATTTTTTACGTATTAGAAAGTTAGTGAATCATTTAGAGAATTGGCTAGGAACTTAGGAAGTTGGGACTAATGTAAAGCGTTAACATAGAATTTAAAAGTCGCGAGAGTGGGTTAAGTACTTGGAGAGTAAGCTACGTACTTAGAAATAAAGAGTTTAGATGTCTTTGTTTTTAGAAAGTTGGCGAATTATTTAGAGAATTGGATAAGAACTTAGAAGGTTGGGAAAAATCTAAAGCGTTAACACATAATTTAAAAGTCGCGAGAGTTGGTTGAGTAGTTAGAGAGTTGCCTACGTACTTAGAAACTTTATGAAAAATTTAGATTTCTTACGTATTAGAAAGTTAGTGAATCATTTAGAGAATTGGCTAGGAACTTAGGAAGTTGGGACTAATGTAAAGCATTAACATAGAATTTAAAAGTCGCGAGAGTGGGTTAAGTACTTGGAGAGTAAGCTACGTACTTAGAAATAAAGAGTTTAGATGTCTTTGTTTTTAGAAAGTTGGCGAATTATTTAGAGAATTGGATAAGAACTTAGAAGGTTGGGAAAAATCTAAAGCGTTAACACATAATTTAAAAGTCGCGAGAGTGGGTTGAGTAGTTAAAAACTTGCCTACGTACTTAGAAACTTTATGAAAAATTTAGATTTCTTACGTATTAGAAAGTTAGTGAATCATTTAGAGAATTGGCTAGGAAGTTGGGACTAATGTAAAGCGTTAACATAGAATTTAAAAGTCGCGAGAGTGGGTTAAGTACTTGTAGAGTAAGCTACGTACTTAGAAATAAAAAGTTTAGATGTCTTTGTTTTTAGAAAGTTGGCGAATTATTTAGAGAATTGGATAAGAACTTAGAAGGTTGGGAAAAATCTAAAGCGTTAACACATAATTTAAAAGTCGCGAGAGTGGGTTGAGTAGTTAAAAACTTGCCTACGTACTTAGAAACTTTATGAAAAATTTAGATTTCTTACGTATTAGAAAGTTAGTGAATCATTTAGAGAATTGGCTAGGAAGTTGGGACTAATGTAAAGCGTTAACATAGAATTTAAAAGTCGCGAGAGTGGGTTAAGTACTTGGAGAGTAAGCTACGTACTTAGAAATAAAAAGTTTAGATGTCTTTGTTTTTAGCAAGTTGGCGAATTATTTAGAGATTTGGATAAGAACTTAGAAGGTTGGGAAAAATCTAAAGCGTTAACACATAATTTAAAAGTCGCGAGAGTGGGTTGAGTAGTTAAAAACTTGCCTACGTACTTAGAAACTTTATGAAAAATTTAGATTTCTTACGTATTAGAAAGTTAGTGAATCATTTAGAGAATTGGCTAGGAACTTAGGAAGTTGGGACTAATGTAAAGCGTTAACATAGAATTTAAAAGTCGCGAGAGTGGGTTAAGTACTTGGAGAGTAAGCTACGTACTTAGAAATAAAGAGTTTAGATGTCTTTGTTTTTAGAAAGTTGGCGAATTATTTAGAGAATTGGATAAGAACTTAGAAGGTTGGGAAAAATCTAAAGCGTTAACACATAATTTAAAAGTCGCGAGAGTGGGTTGAGTAGTTAAAAAGTTGCCTACGTACTTAGAAACTTTATGAAAAATTTAGATTTCTTACGTATTAGAAAGTTAGTGAATCATTTAGAGAATTGGCTAGGAACTTAGGAAGTTGGGACTAATGTAAAGCATTAACATAGAATTTAAAAGTCGCGAGAGTGGGTTAAGTACTTGGAGAGTAAGCTACGTACTTAGAAATAAAGAGTTTAGATGTCTTTGTTTTTAGAAAGTTGGCGAATTATTTAGAGAATTGGATAAGAACTTAGAAGGTTGGGAAAAATCTAAAGCGTTAACACATAATTTAAAAGTCGCGAGAGTGGGTTGAGTAGTTAAAAACTTGCCTACGTACTTAGAAACTTTATGAAAAATTTAGATTTCTTACGTATTAGAAAGTTAGTGAATCATTTAGAGAATTGGCTAGGAAGTTGGGACTAATGTAAAGCGTTAACATAGAATTTAAAAGTCGCGAGAGTGGGTTAAGTACTTGTAGAGTAAGCTACGTACTTAGAAATAAAAAGTTTAGATGTCTTTGTTTTTAGAAAGTTGGCGAATTATTTAGAGAATTGGATAAGAACTTAGAAGGTTGGGAAAAATCTAAAGCGTTAACACATAATTTAAAAGTCGCGAGAGTGGGTTGAGTAGTTAAAAACTTGCCTACGTACTTAGAAACTTTATGAAAAATTTAGATTTCTTACGTATTAGAAAGTTAGTGAATCATTTAGAGAATTGGCTAGGAAGTTGGGACTAATGTAAAGCGTTAACATAGAATTTAAAAGTCGCGAGAGTGGGTTAAGTACTTGTAGAGTAAGCTACGTACTTAGAAATAAAAAGTTTAGATGTCTTTGTTTTTAGCAAGTTGGCGAATTATTTAGAGATTTGGATAAGAACTTAGAAGGTTGGGAAAAATCTAAAGCGTTAACACATAATTTAAAAGTCGCGAGAGTGGGTTGAGTAGTTAAAAACTTGCCTACGTACTTAGAAACTTTATGAAAAATTTAGATTTCTTACGTATTAGAAAGTTAGTGAATCATTTAGAGAATTGGCTAGGAAGTTGGGACTAATGTAAAGCGTTAACATAGAATTTAAAAGTCGCCAGAGTGGGTTAAGTACTTGGAGAGTAAGCTACGTACTTAGAAATAAAAAGTTTAGATGTCTTTGTTTTTAGCAAGTTGGCGAATTATTTAGAGATTTGGATAAGAACTTAGAAGGTTGGGAAAAATCTAAAGCGTTAACACATAATTTAAAAGTCGCGAGAGTGGGTTGAGTAGTTAAAAAGTTGCCTACGTACTTAGAAACTTTATGAAAAATTTAGATTTCTTACGTATTAGAAAGTTAGTGAATCATTTAGAGAATTGGCTAGGAACTTAGGAAGTTGGAACTAATGTAAAGCGTTAACATAGAATTTAAAAGTCGCGAGAGTGGGTTAAGTACTTGGAGAGTAAGCTACGTACTTAGAAATGAAAAGTTTAGACGTCTTTGTTTTTAGAAAGTTGGCGAATTATTTAGAGAATTGGATAAAAACTTAGAAAGTTCGGAAACATCTAAAGCATTAGCATAGAATTTAAAAGTCGCGAGAGTGGGTTGAGTAGTTAAAAAGTTGCCTACGTACTTAGAAACTTTATGAAAAATTTAGATGTCTTACATTTTAGAAAGTTGGTGAATATTTTAGAGAATTGGCTAGGAACTTAGGAAGTTGCGACTAATGTAAAATATTAACATAGAATTTAAAAGTTGCGGTAGTGGGTTAAGTACTTGGAGAGTAAGCTATGTACTTAGAAATGAAAAGTTTAGATGTCTTTGATTTTAGAAAGTTGACGAATTATTTTGAGAGTTGGCCGAGAACCTATAAATTAGAAAAAAATTAAAGCGTTCACATATAATTTAAAAGTAGAGAGAGTGGGTTGACTACTTAGACAGTTGGCGAAAAATATAAAAAATTGACTATGTACTTAGAAATTTTACGAACAATTAATATGTCTTTAGATTTTAATAAGTTTGCGAGTCAGTTAGAGAATTGACTAGGAACTCAGGAAGTTGGGAAAAATCTAAAGCGTTAACGTAGAATTTAAAAGTCGCGAGAGTACAAACGATTGCTGTCTTCGTTGGGTTCACCTCTTTTTTACAGCATGTGTCGACGGTGTTTAGTGCACTCTGCTTTATGTTGGATGCAGTTGTTTCAAATTTCCCGTTTGCAGTAATGTTGAGATCATCTACATATCCTAAAGCGAATGCTCCTCATTCTTCTAATTTTAGTAGTAGGGACGAGGGTGCTACCGTACAAAATTGCTGTTACTATCCGATTCCTGAGTGAGCATTGAGTTGGCCTAGTTTCGCACTAGAGGTGTAATTATTTTTTTCTCCATTGCCTTTACAATGTAGGTAAATATCTAGAAAAGCACCTAATGCAATTTCATTGTATTGGATTGCATTTTCGCATCTGTTTACTAGCCTTTAGTGTCTCATATATCTGTCGACTACTTTTTAAAGCAATTTGGAGATGAAGGATTCAAACTGATCGGTTTGTAGTATTTTGCCTGGGCGCACGTAGATGTCTTTGACTTATATCCGAAAGTGCCAAGCTGGCTCTGAGAATTTCACATATTGCGTTTCGCAGAGCAGCAAATTCCTTTTTCATCATCAGCTCTTGGAGACTAAGACTAAAAGGGTCTAAACGTATTGACTCCCAATTCTAGGTTTTCAAGCTTAATTATTTATTTCGCTAAGTTCCAGTTCTTTTTGGGTGCTCGTTTGTTTGGTATCTCTAAGTTCTGCTGCTTCAGTTAACGATGAACCCGGGATATGTTTTTGCAATAGTTCCTGCATAGTACCGTCAACTGAGTCTGTAAAATTTCCATTTTCGGTCAGCTAGAACCGATGTGTCCAGTACGGTCTTAGCTCAGAGTTTTTTCGGAGGCGAGAACAGTCTCTTTTAGCCTTTTTAATGGCATTGTTGTGTGTCGTGAGGTTCTGTATTCGTCCCAGTCTCCGCTTTGTTTGGCTGTGTTAAATAGCCTTCTAGTGTGTGCCTCTGCTTTATCAAGCTCACCGTTTCATCAAGTTGGGAGTTCTTTTGACTGTTCTTAAGCAGCTTGCTTTAAATGCGGATTTTATTGAATTACCAATATTGTCTGTCATTAGTTCATGTTCGTGCGTTGACCTTGCAACTGTGGACAGTTTCTGATTTGGCCGATTAGAGTTTTGTTGAACTCTCAGCAGGTTTTTCTTGGGTTTCAGTATTTCACTACGAGTTTCTCGCCTGATTCAATATTGAGTCGAATGTATCTATAGTTAGATAAAGAAGATTTATCCTGATACATGCCACATTTTTATCAGTTTGTTCCCTTTTGGACTAGCAAACGTAAGGTCAATAGCTTCACTACGGGACACAGCTATAAACATAGACCCATCTCCGTTATTTATTATATCTAAATTGGATTCTAGAATAAATTTTAAAGTTTGTCACATCTTGGATTTATGTTTGTGCTCCCCCATGAGGTGTGGTATGCATCCAAGAATTAGCGGTTTGTTGGTTCCATTGTTAATCAGCCGCTGGACTTTCTTCGGCGGCGATGGTCTTTTCTAGTTGCAGGTAACCGGATCTTATAACGAAATCCTTGTGGATCTATGACTCCTGAACAAGGGCAATATCAATATCGTGTATCACGATATAAGCACTGAAGGCTACTGAGGCTGTCCTGCAGTGATATATATTTATCTGAACGACTTTGAGGATTAGATTTGCATTCAGTGCGTTCCTTCTGTTGTTGTTGTTTGCTGTGTTTTTTTGGAATGGACGAGCCCCCAGAAAGTAATCCTCGAGAATCCGAGGTGCAATTGATTGGCTACTGCTTCCACCGTCTCCCAAGATCTATTGTTTATAAACAGCACGTATTGGATTCTTTTTGGATCGAATTTATTGTAAACCACTCGCCACGTCTCGGTAGTGATGTTGTTCTGGACCTATATTCTCTTCGGTGGTGGCCGGTTCCAGTGTTGTTTCTGGGACCCAAGTGAAAATCTTTTGCAGGAAGGTTCTTAGGATAAATAATTTCAAGCTCCTTCTTATAACTAAAATAATTATAAGAGATAGATTTTTTTTTAAAATTATATTTGACTTCAGGACGTCAGAGAGTATAAACAAAGTTTGCACAATATCTGAAATGTTAAAGTTGAGTGCCAGTTGATTTGACATGGAATGACACGGAGAGCAAAACAATAACATAATTGATTAAAAACTTAGAAAGTTGTAAAACGAGGGGGTGGGTTCACTACTTAGAAAGTTTAACATTTAGGGAATTGATAAGAACTGAGAATGTTAGGATAAATGCAAAGCGTAAACATATCATTACTGAGAGAGTGGGTTGAGTACTTAAAAAGTTTACGAAAACTTTATAGAGTTAACTACGTACTTAGCAATTTGGTGGATAGATTATAACTTGGAAAGTTGGGGATACATTTACAGAATTAGTTAAAAGTTTGAGAGAAAATTCATAGAATTTAATAGACACGGAAGTGAGTTAAGCACTTCGAATTTTGATGATTAATTTAGAGTTGGCTACGTACTTTGAACTTTGTTGAATAGTTTAAATATCTTAAAATTTAGAGAGTTTGCAAAACATTTACAGAATTGGTTAAAGAATTAGAAAGTTTGGAAAAATGTAAAACGTTAACATAGAATTTATAAGTAGCGAGAATGGGTTGAGTACTTAAATAGTTGACGAAAAATTATAGAGTTGGCTACGTAGTTGGGATTTTGATGAATTGTTTAAATAGAATTTAGAAAGTTAGCGAAACATTTAGAGAATTGATAAAAACTTAGAAAGCTATGAAAAATTAAGAGTTGGCTACGTACTCAGAGATTTATTGAATAGTTAGAATTTAGTGAGTTAGCGAAACATTTACAGAATTGTCTAAAAACTTTGAAAGTTGGGGAAAATGCACAGAATTGAGTAGACACGAAACTAAGTTGAGTACTTCGAATTTTGTCGATTAATTTAGAGAGTTGGCTACGTAGTTAAGATTTTGATGAGTAGTTTATAGTCAGAATTTAGAACAGTTGAGGAACAATTTAGAGAATTGGTAAGAACTTAAAAAGTTGGGGAAAATGTAAAGCGTTAACATAAAATTGAAATGCCGCAAGAGTGGGTTGAAAGCTGGCGAAAAATTCACACAGTTGGCTATTTACTTAGATTGGCTAAGAACTTGATTAGTCTAATGTTGAATTAGTTTGCGCTAAATTTAGAGCGTCGACTAACTTTTTAAAAACCGAATATTATTTTGAATTTAGAAAGTTAGTTAATATTTGGCAGAGAATTTCAAGAATTGGTTAATAGTTTAGAAAGGTAATGAAAACCTTAGTTTGGTTACATACTTAGAAATTTGTTGAATAGGTTTGAATTGAGAAAGTTGCCAAAACAATCGAGTTGGCGGGAAATTTTTAGTGTTTATAGTTTGCTAAGATTTTGAAATTTGATAAAACATTTTGAGAGTTAGCTAAGCTCTGTGTCTTTTCAATTTTCGGAAAAGTCGAAACATTGTTGGTGTACACAGTCATTTAGTCAATCGTCTGATTTATTGTTAACGTTCAAATTTAAAAAGTGAGTTGGCTATGTACTTTGAATATTTAATTTAGTTTAGATGGCCTAGAATTGAATTGTTTCTCTACGTTTTTTTCATAACCGAATTGAAGTTTTAGACTTCGATCTATCAGTCTGTGATCTTCAGATCTTGATTGCCCGGTTGTTCAGTCTGTTCTTGTTTGGTCTATTTTTTGTAAAGGTTTCTCAAATCTTCATTTTTATCTATATATATTAAACTTATTTTAAGAACAACAAAAAATTAAGAACACTGTTATTACTTAGACCGAAGAAGAATAGTTAAATTTTGCAGTACTTTTGGCACATCCCTCGTGTTTATTGCTTTTTATCGCGAACGAAGTCTATCAAATATATTTTATGTTATATTTGTACCTGGTTTTGTTAAAATAAATGAAATGTTGTGACCTTTAATTTTACACTGTCAACTTTTTTTTCAGAGTCTAAAAGTTGGACCTCAATTTTTTCAACAGCTGTGCAAGTGCCTTCGCCTCTCAGCTGTTCAGGAAGTTGTCTTCGCTTTAGCCTTACGCAATTCGGAAAATCGTGAAGTTTCGAACCTCGCCCAAGCCCAACTTCGGACATCCCTACCGCCCCTAGTTCAATCTTACATCGACACAGAAGGAAGTAGTCGTCAGCACGAGGGGGGCCTTCACGATAGTACGCCAGAAATTTTGCATTTAATCCTATCGGCCGTACTTAAATCGCCAAAAGAAGTGGGACTCACCAACGAGATACACACCGTATTTTTAAACTCTCTACAACGAGATTATTCGAAAGACTTAGTACCTGTTGTTCTCGCACCATTAGTGTATCCTGATCAGTACGAATTAGCCCCCGAAATGTCCTCGGAAGGCCCCGGTTTATCCGGGGGTATGTTGGATAGTTCATTAGCCGATCTCGTATCGGAAATGGGTTATGGATTTACTCTAACGTTAGAAGAATGCCGAAATAATTTATTAAAGTTTATTGGTCGAGATATAAATCCAACGGCTGTAGCAAGAACTTTAGCTCTATTGTGCCGGACACACAGTGGCCTTGATGAATCTCTAAATTTACAAGTACCGGGATCTTTCAGTAAGGACGGCAGAAATACTTGGAACATAGAAGTGTTCGTTCAAGCTTTAAAGGAAGTTGCACCTACTTTACAATGGAGCAGCGTCATGGTAGAATTGGACCATCCGGATTTTGTAATCAAAGACAGACAGGGCCTTATTATGCTCATAAGTGCACTTCGTTTGGGCTTGAAAAATGTTGGATTTCATCCCGAAACGTTTCCAGTCGATCATTTGTATCGACGTTGGACGAACGTCGATGGACAGTTTAGTTTAATCCAACAAATTTTGAAAAATTCAGATGTGTTTTGTTTCGCGGATTATCCGTTTTTATCAGTGCCTGTGGACATATTGAAAACGCCTCCCGAGCAAGACAGTAAAGAGCTCGGTAATTGGCGTAATTTAAATTTGGTCGAGTTATTACTAACTGTATCAGAGTGCGGGTTGTATCCTCAAGTGCAAGAGTTATTTAAAGTTCCTTTGCAAAATTGTCCCGATGTGTTAGTGCTAACGTTGTTGCAAATTTCGGGACCAGTTACTATGCTACGCCAAGAACTGTTCACTAACCTCATACCTATATTTTTGGGGAATCATCCCAATTCCGCGATTATATTACACCACGCGTGGCACACCCAAGCGCTTAATATAAAGCATATCATTATGCACGCAATGGCCGATTGGTACGCCAGGGGAGAGTACGACCAAACCAGGCTTTCTAGAATATTAGACGTTGCTCAGGATTTAAAGGCCTTGTCCATGTTGCTCAATGCCCAATCTTACCCTTTTATCATAGACTTAGCGTGTTTGGCGTCGAGGCGCGAGTACCTGAAGTTAGAAAAATGGATCACGGATAAAATTAGAGATCACGGAGAGCCGTTCGTGACTGCTTGCATAAAATTTTTACAAAGGCGATGTCCCCAACTTATCGGAAAAAGCGACGATACCTTACCTAAAGCCGTCTTACTGCCTAAAGAAACTTTAACAACAATCTTGGTGTGTTTACAAGCAGCCGCTGGTAATATGAGCACAGACGTTCAAGAAACGATCTTGGCTATGGCTACGAATTGTTCTATTTTATTAAAAAGCCATCAGCAACCGTCCGCAATATTAAGATCGCACAGAACTTTGGACGGACCTTTCAATCCACCTACTATGGCTCAACAGTTATATAGCACCGCCAACGTAGATCCAATCGGTATTTCCACTCTAGCCAATATGAATTTAGGAGGCCCAACAAATTCCGCGTTTAATTTACAAGGCGGTTTAGGTCCGTTAGTGCAGTCGCCGGGATCGCCTTCAAGAATCTTAGCTGGTCCTTCGAATAGTCCATTTCCAATGATTCCGATTCAACACCAAGGACCAGTTGGAACAGCTGCTTCGTTAGTGCCTGGCATAAACACGATAGGCAATCTAAATCGAATCGGTGGTCCGAATCCGGGCGTTGACAAGCCTAGGTTACCAGACGCCAGCAATTTATTTCCCGAAATGGCGCCTAACGTTTCTAAAGACATCGAAGACGAAGCCAATAGTTATTTTCAAAGAATTTACAATCACCCGCCACATCCGACTCTATCCATCGACGAGGTTTTAGATATGTTGAAGAAGTTTCAAGATTCTGCTTCGAAACGCGAACGCGAAGTTTTTAACTGCATGTTGAGGAATCTTTTCGAGGAGTACAAGTTTTTTCCTCAGTACCCCGATAAGGAGTTACACATAACTGCTCAATTGTTTGGTGGAATCATCGAACGTGGTTTGGTGTCTAGTTACATGGCTTTGGGTTTGGCTTTGCGGTTCGTGTTGGATGCGCTTAGAAAAGCTGAAGGTTCGAAAATGTATTATTTTGGAATTGCCGCTTTAGATAGGTTCAAATCAAGATTGAAAGAGTATCATAAATATTGCGAACACGTTCGGGCGATTGGTCATTTCAACGAGTTCCCGCCGCACTTAATCGAATATGTAGAATACGGTTTGCAAAGTCTCGAACCGCCGAATAAACCACAAGGTCCCGTTTTACCGGCGAATTTAACCGCCATATTAGGTCCATCGACCACGCCTTCAACGCAAATTTACAAAAACAGTTCATCTACGTCTTCGACCACCAGCAGCAAAGTCAGTACGACTAGCGGTGGAAGCACCGTTAGTAGCAGACCTTCAATTGCGAACGCAACTAATATCGACACCTTACTGGTGGCCACCGAAAAAGAAGAAAAAGTCATATCACCACCTGAGAGTTTACAAGAGAAAACGTTCTTTATATTTAATAATCTTAGCCAATTAAACTTACAAACTAAATGCGACGAGTTGCGCGATTTAGTCTCGGACGAGTATTGGCCTTGGATATCGCAATACTTAGTTCTAAAACGAGCTTCCATCGAACTTAACTTTCACGCTTTGTACTCGAATTTCCTAGACACTCTTAAAGTCAATGAAGTTTACCGAATGGTCACGAAAGAGACTTTCAGGAATATTAAAGTATTGCTCCGATCCGATAAGGGCATTGCAAATTTTTCTGATAGATCTTTACTGAAGAATTTGGGTCATTGGCTGGGTATGCTCACGCTAGGTCGAAACAAACCAATTTTACAAATCGATATAGATTTAAAGGCTTTACTGGTTGAAGCCTACCACAAAGGTCAACAAGAACTTTTATACGTAGTGCCATTCGTTGCCAAAATTTTAGAATCGTGTGCTAAAAGTAAAGTGTTCAAACCACCAAATCCGTGGACTATGGCAATAATGAACGTTTTAGCGGAACTCCATCAAGAACAAGATTTGAAACTAAATTTAAAGTTTGAGATTGAAGTGTTGTGCAAAACTTTGGAAATTGATTTTGCACAATTGAAACCGGCCGTGTATCTAAAAGATACTGAACGGTTGAGGAAGTTGGATTATCAATTATCGCAGCAGACTAAGAAACAGGAACCCTTAATAGGTACTGCCACTCAAGCTCCTATTGTTAATTACGCGCAGTCCGAGTTGGTTTCAGTCGCTGGTGAAGTGGCGCCTTCTCCGCCGTTGGCGCAAAATAACAGCTCCACTCCGACGTCGTCTTTAGTAGCACCGCCGGAACCTAGGTTTAGCTACGTCGATATACAATTAGTCGGAAACGCTGCTTTGCAAACGCATATTACAGTTTCTCCTAATATTTTGTTGTTTCAAAGTCAACCGCAGTTGAAGGGTTTAGTGCGAAGTGCCATCGAACGTGCCGTGCAAGAATGGATTGTGCCCGTGGTGGATCGCGCTATTAAAATAGCGTTGACTACTTGTGAGCAACTGGTTCGTAAAGACTTCGCTTTGGACGGTGATGAGAATAGAGTACGCAGTGCTGCGCATTGCATGATTAGGTATTTAACCGCTGGAATGGTGATGATCACTTGCAGAGATCAATTATTAGGTGCTATTAACACTCACATGAAAAGCGTTTTGCAAACTGCGTTGATGGGCGCAACTACACAACAGAAGGAGATGATCGACCAAGCGGCTAGTATCATCGCTCAGGATAACATGGAATTAGGTTGTGCGTTTATCCAAAAGACTGCTATCGAAAAGGCCATACCCGAAATAGACAAACGACTGATGACCGAATACGAACTGAGGAAGATTGCGCGCCAAGATGGACGGTAGGTTAAACGCGTCGTCGATAAACAATCATTTATTGGTTTTGTTTTTTAGGCGCTACTGCGACTCGATTGCGTTGACGTTTCAAGCCGATAGGATGCCCGAGCAGATACGTTTAAAAGTGGGCGGGGTTACTCCACAACAGATGGCTGTGTATGAAGAGTTTGCGCGCAACATACCCGGTTTCTTGCCTTTAACCGAAAGAGACACCGCGCCTTTTATTCATAAACCTACGGTGGCTTTGGAACCGCCGACGCATCCGCCAACTATGTTCCCGACATCTCAGTCGGTTGTAGCGACTGACGATATAACGTCGGTTTACGAAAAATTAGTGATCGAAGTGGAACAGTTTATTCAAGCCACGGGAAATCAGTCAGGATTTAGCGTGATGAACAGCAATATGCACGTTTTGCGCGAGTGCTTGATGCACGCGATACGCAATCGAGATATGATCCTGTCGGCTATGACACTTGCTCAAAAAGTAAGTAGTTTTTTTAAAATATAATTAAATTTAATACACTTAA
The DNA here is from genome assembly GCA_035610365.1 of Aquatica leii. NCBI lineage: Eukaryota > Metazoa > Arthropoda > Insecta > Coleoptera > Lampyridae > Aquatica > Aquatica leii. The sequence continues at coordinate 18,501,057 of CM069438.1, forward strand.
TTAAACGTCAGATATAAGTGTCGGTAATACAGATATCTAATTGACTTTGTTTTGTGACTGAGTTATTTTTTTTTAATTCTTAAGTACATCTGTCCTTAACCAATAAACGTGCTTGCCCGTTAGAAATTTCACGTTAACCAACACACTCGGCTGTATCCGTTTAGGCGGACACTTGTAGATGTGACATTCACTGACGCTTCCCTTATTGGCCACTGTCAGGAAGTTGGTCAGCGAAAGTTCAAAGAAAAAGAAACATAGACATAAACTAACTTTGAACACGTCTTTCAAGGGCTCGAATATGTGCATATTAGAAGCCACTAAGCTGATTGATAGCTTTCTGTGCTGATCTTAGCAAACACGAAACCATTTTTTTTAAACACTTAAGTGGAAGTCAACTATGGAAGAACTTCCTTTGTACACGCATTTTGACTTCTCGTGTTAATATGGCTTCTTTTCTAGGCAACTTTTGCCTAATTTCATATATTCAAAACTTTACGTCTAAATAATTTCATTGCACATACAGTATTCACTTGTTACTTTCCGGGATCGAAGGACAAATCACCCGATCCTTGAATTTTTACTTCATAACGGTTTTTCGTTTCATCACAAATTTACTAACTACTAATTTTTCCAAACATTTATAAATTATAAATATTTTTCGCCCAAATAATACCATAGCTGAAATGTCGCGTCAGAGTTTATGAAACGTTTCATTGTCGTTGACATGTTTTCTAAAAACAATGTACAAATGCCTGGTAGAACATAAACAATACACGAGAGGTTTTAAGAGAGATGGGGAAGTATCTGTTGGAGGTATTATATACAAACTGTCGCTGAAGTGCAGTGAATAACGTGTTTTTCGTAAATAAAAGAGCGGCGACTAACTCAGTTGTTCCGGCAATTGAGTTGTAAGCTTCATGGCGTTAAATTATAAGATGAATTTAAAAAAGCGCAAAACGATGAAAGACTAGGGTGGGAGACACTGTTTAAATCTACCCGCAGCTGAAATAGAACAAATGACAAGACAGAAGTGGTAACACAGAGTATATTTATTTTATCACGAAGGAAATATAACATTAAATGTATATAAATTTGAGCAAACACTACTACGTAGGACGGTATCACAGACAAAATACTAAATGAGCCTTCGACTACGTCGTATAACAAAGTGACCTTGTCGGCCTAACTTTTACATTCAAGATAGAAACTTACTTTGTAAATTAAAACACAACGATACGATCTTGAAGATCTAGAGAATTAAAGCGTACTGCATATACACTGGAATTCAAATAAAATGCACCACATGGAGGGCTAAAATGTTGTATCTAAAACTTTTATATATAGACAAATAAATGATTACAATTTGGAAGAAGCAACACAACGTTTTATTGAAAAAATGTTTAACATCACCACGTGCTTGTATGCAAGAAGTTGCCCTTCTAGGCATGCTGGAAATAAGGTGATTTATTGAGTTCTGGGGTATCTCATCTCAGGCTATTTGAAGCTGTTGTCGCAATTCTTCTGTGGTATTTGGAGGGTAAGCTAGATGACGCAGTCTTCTGTCCATCATGTCCCAGATATGTTCTATTAGCGATAAATCTGGCGATCTAGCGGATCACGGTAGCAAATTCTCTTCAAAAACTCTCTGTGTCATTACTGCCACATGCGGTCGCGCATTGTCTTGTTGAAAGATAGCTTCTGGGCGTTCTTGAAGAAGAGGTAGAAGAACTGGTTCTAAGACATTGTCGATGTAATGTCGATCATTTAACGTGCCTTGGATAAATCTTAAAGGAGAGCAACCTCCACAATAAATGCCACCTCAAATCATTACACCAGATGTTGACCCAGTAAGTCTTCGTTGTACAAACTAAATAGTAGCGTTGTCCTCTAGGTCTTCGCACACGTGTACGACCGTCCGAGTGCCATAAACAGAACCTAGACTCATCAGAAAAAATAATGTTCCACTCATGTAGCTAATGTTGTCTAGCTTTTCACCATTGAAGTCTGACTTCTTGGTGTTGAGGTGTTAGAGGAATACGAGAGTTTGGTCGATATGATCGCAATTCAAAAGAGCGGATTCAACCATAAACAGTACTCATAGAGACCAACTGCTCGTATCCAGTTTATTCCAACTGAACGCGATGGTTCCAAAGGGGTTTGAACGGCACTTTTTCTTAAGTACTCTAGTACCTCTACGTCGTGTTTGCAACTGTTCCTCTTGTCATCCTTAACATGTTCTTAATATTGTTGAATGAGTACGTCCTAATCTTCTGCTGATTTCACGATATCCCAACTCAGCTTCCTGCATACCAATAATTCGCCCTCTTTCAAAAGGCGGTAATTGTTGAAAATTACCTTGTCTGCGAACTCGTGGCATTCTGACACCACAAAAAATGACAACTGATAACTAGATCTAAAAAAATCTGAAAAACTACAACGATAAGGGTTCAGAAATAAAAGTAAAAGAAGGGTGGTGATGTTGATAACACCTTGTATATTTTTTTAATACATCAATATTTTCATTCCAAATTTTAATTATTTATTTGTTTATATATGACAGTTTTACATACAAAATTTCGGCCTTCCACGTCCACTCCTTCTATGTGGTGCATTTTATTTGAAACCCAGTGTATATGTGACATAACAAAACGATTTTATAATTAGTTGTGTTAACGACCTATAGTCGTCATTACAATCGACTGACCAACAAACTACTGAGAATTAAAATAAGAAGTTTAATGCTTACTGTTAGTTTTTCTCAAACTGCGACTAGCTAGTGGCATCTTCTCAGCATTTCCTAAAACTGAAAATAAGTGAATGCGTAGTTTTTCTCAAATTAACTTCGTAAATTCGGTAATTGTTTCCTCCAATATGTTGATAATTGTAATCTCGAAAGTGTAGTTGGTGTTAACTCCTGTGACGTGACGTCATAATGGAAATTTTCGAATTACATGTGCTTACGAACTCCACAGATAAAGAACACGAGTAAAGATATGGAAACCCGCTGCAGGCAATTACGGAAGAATTAAATTAAACCACGATCACCAAAAATATATATCTTATATACAGATTTTCACTTTCACTCGTAACAATGAAAGCCTTGTTGGGCGTAACCAACGCTAAATGATGTCTGCGTTCTTCAAACGTTACCGGAAGAATAAAATCGTGTTTAAAATTTGTCATTTTGTCCCTACGCTAACAACGAAAAGTGGGCGTACTGCGAATAAATTTTATACAAGGGACAAACTTTATACTAAAGCATTTTTAACATAACAAACTGGAATGTAAAGGAATGGTTTGTTTCATAGACACCGTGATCTTTTGGGTTATCGGTTCAAACATTGCTTAACGTTGACTCTCTGTAATAAGTTGGACGCGTCCGCCATGGAGTGCGTGTACTGGTCCTTCGATGACATCTGAGAGTCTCAGTGAGGCAATCTTCCAGTATGTTGTTGTGATTTTTGAAATTCTCAAGATAAAGGTTCTTTGGGGGTCTTGTACATCATGGGTAAAAGTGTCCGGTCTTGCAATTTGAACAAATACATTTCACTTTGTACCAAAATAACTTAAGTAATATTTAAAGTTCATCATTTGGCTCAAAACGAGTCATAAATAAATAATTTTTTACATTTACATTGATTTTATAAAAGTTGAATAACTAAATTTTTGTTTGCAGTGCGTCGAGGGACTTCAAGAAGGTTTAATGTCAATTTCCAACGACCCCGAACATGTGATATTACGATTCAAAGAGATCTACGTGCGCGTGTTAAAAGCCATGCAAGATCCGCGCGCTTTCGGACAACAATGGACCAACAAACACATCACGCGATTTTTAACCGAATGCAGAGACGATCTGCGATATAATCTCGACACGGTCGATACTTTAATTCGCGCCGGATTAATAAATCTTCCCCAGTACGATTTGGCTTTGACTCAGCTGATGGACAATGGATTGAATTACTTAGCGGTTTCGTTTGCTACGCAATTGGTTCAATTGTTTCTTATAGAAGATCGTTCGAACCAATTGGCAAGCGAAAGCGATTTTGCCAACACCATTGAACTACTCGCTAAAATTGCAACGCACACGAGACAACCACCGGAGGGATTGACGAACGTAATCGAGCTGTTGAGACAAAGCCACGATCAGAACATCTTTTTTGGAGATCGGGCACCAGCCGGACCGTCGATTCACATCCACAATGGAATTTTACAAGTAAGATCTTTTATTTTATTTTAGTAGATGTTTTTTTTTAAGTCTAATCGCAGTAGTGTATGTACGGCATGAGTCGAAACGGACGAGACAACACAATGAATTTACGAAATTGCATAATAGAAGCTCAATATCTCTTCATTCGTTTTGATTCAGTCTGTAGTTGCTTAAATTCTTTGCCTAACCCTTCCGTCGGTTTTTTGCGTCATTATTTATACCTAACCATGCGTTGTCGTTGTCGTTGATGTCTGGAACTATCCAGATTCCAAGACCTCGTTTGTTTATTACCATAATTTTTGTGACGGATAGTAGGCACTTATTGACAAGGTTTTATTACAGCGTTACAGTAGGCTAGAAAATGTCATCTTTTGTACTGTCATTTAACCATTGAACTGTTTGTAAAGTTGAGTTCCTGTAAGTGGCACAAGTAAGTGAGACTATGCCTATTTATAATTATTTACTGCAGGACGTTTGAACGTTGTTTGCCGTTTTGAATCAGATTCCTGAATTTTATTGTACTTTACCGTAATAATTTAAAATTGCTACTGAATTAATACATATCCGATAAGCCGTATTTCGTCCGTAGTGCGTCATTCAATTTTGTTTTCTTTAAAAACTGACTTCCACGTTGTCATTTTTCGTCTTTTTAACATTTGCGTCAAAATAATAGAAAAGTTTGATGCTGTGTAATTTTGTAAACCTTTTTTTGTTTAGTTTACACTTGGCCTGGATTTATTGTTGCAATTCCGCGTCATTTCTTTAATTTGTTCATTAGAATCTGTTAACTTTTTGCTTAGTTTTAGAAGATGTGAAACTTTGGACGCTGTCTAATTTTGCGAAATGGTTTAATCTTTGTGACTGGAATACTTTTTGCATTTCCGCGTCATTACATCTGTACTGCGTCATTTAATTTGTTCACTAAATATTGTATACCTATCGAGTTTTCCATGGCTATTTTAAAATTACTTTTTGCAAGATTTTTTGCTTGAACTTCAGAAACTGCTAATCTTTACGTTGGCGTTTTTCGTCCAAGCCTGATTGAATTATTACTTTTTGCTTATACCTTAAAGCTGATTAATATTTACGTTGCCGTTTTTCGTTCATTTGAAATTTGCGTCAAAAGAATAGTTTTTAGAAAGTAGGAGTTTTCTAATTTTTAAGTTTAAATTGTTTGAGTAAAACTTTTTGTTTGGAATTGTTGCAATTGCGCGTCATTATATTTGCATTACATCATTTAATTTGTATATTAGAACCTGTCTGTGCTCTGAGCTTTCCATATGTCTACTTTAAAATTAACATCCACTTTGCCGTTTTTCTTCCATTTAAAACTTGCGTCAAAAGAAGCTTTTGGGAGGTAAGAAAGTTTGATGGGGTCTAATTTTGCAAAATTTAATTGTTTGATGTGAACCTTTACTACTCGAATACTTTTTGCAATTTCGCGTCATTATAGCCGTACTACGTCATTTAATTTGTTCACTAAAACCTGTCAGTGCTGAGGTTTCCATATGCTTGGTTTCAAATTACTTTCTGCTTACATCTCCAAAACTGAACTAACCTTCACGTTGCCGTTTTTCGTCTATATCAAATTTGTGTCAAAACATTTGGTTATTAGAAGGTTTGATGGTTTCTAATTTTGCACAGTTTAAATTGTTTGTTTTAATCTTTTTGACTAGAATATTTCCAATTCAGCGTCATCGTACTCCTACTGCGCGATTTAATTTAAGTTACTTTTTGCTTAAACTTTCAAAGACTAATATTGCTGTCGTTTTTTTTGTTTATTTAAAATTTGCGTAAAAAGAAGATCTTTCAAGAGATATTAAAGTTTGATGCTGTCTAATTTTTCAAAATAGAAATGGTTTGGTGTGAATTTTTATTACTGAAACACCTTTTACAATTCCCCGTCATTATACCTGTACTGCGTCATTTAGTTTGTTCACTAAAATCTGTCTGTGCTCTAGAGTTTTCCATATACCTGTTTTAAAATTACTTTTTACTTAAATCTTAAAACTGACTAACCTTCACGTTGCCGTTTTTGTTTCATTTGAAATTTGCGTCAAAAGAATAGCTTTTAGGAGATGTTATGGTTTGATGCTTTCTAATTTTGCAAAATTTAAATTGTTTGGTGTGAACTTAGTTACGCGTCATTATACCCATTCTGCGTAATTTAGCTTGTTCACTAAAATGTGTCTGTGCGCTTAAGTTTTCCATATGCTCGTTTTAAAATACTTTTTACTAAAATCTTAAAAAATGACTTATCTTCACGTTGTCGTTTTTGTTTTATATACAATTTGCGTCAAAGGAATAGTTTTTAGAAAGTAGGAAAGTTTGGTAAATTCGTATTTTTAAGTTTAAATTCCGCGTCATTATATTTCCATTGCGTCATTTAATTTGTACACTAAACCTGGCCTGTGCTCTGAGCTTTCTATATGCCTATTTTAAAATTACTTTTAGCTTACATCTCGAAAACTGAACTAACCTGTCGTTGCTCTTTTCCGTTCGTTTTAAATTTGGGTTAAAATAATATTTTTTGGAGATTAGAAGGTTTGATGGTTTCTAGTTTGCGAAGTTTAATTTGTTTTGTTTAAATTTTTTGACTGGAATACTTTTTGCGATTCCGCGTCATTATACCCCCACGGCGTCATTTAATTTTTTCTTTAAAATCTGTGTTCTGAGTTTTTGATGTTTGTTTTAAAAATACTTTTTTTTCAAAAACTGATTAACGTTTTTGTTGCCTTTTTTCGATCATTTAAAATTTGCGTCAAAAGAATATCTTTCAGGAGATTATAGGTTTGATAGTTTCGAATTTTGCAAAATTTAAATTGTTTGGCGTGAACTTTTATGACTAATACTTTTTGTAATTCCGCGTCATTACACCCGTACTGAGTCATTGAATTTGTTGTTGTTAAGTTACCTTTCGCTTAAGTTTCAAAAACTAACTAACCACATCGCTGACGGTTTTTTTTCGTTTATTTAAAATTTGCGTCAAAGGAATATCTTTCAGAAGACATTAAGGTTTGATGCTGTCTATTTGTGCAAAATTCAAATTGTTTGGTGTGAACTTTTATGACTGGAAATTTTTTGTAATTCCCCGTCATTATACCCGTACTGCGTCATTTAATTTGTTCACTAACATTTGTCTGCTTTAGAGTTTTCCACATGCCTGTTTGAGAATTACTTTTTGCTTAAATCTTAAAACTTCACGTTGTCGTTTTTGTTTCATTTAAAAATTGCGTCAAAATAATAGTTTTTATAAAGTAGAGAAGTTTGATGATTTTTAAGTTTAAATTGTTTCTTTAGAACTTTTTGTTTGGAATTATTGTTGCAATTCCGTGTCATTAATTTGCATTGCGTCATTTAATTTGTACATTAAACCAGAGATTTCTATAAACTTGTTTTAAAGTTACTTTTTGCTTAAATTTCAAAAACTAACTAACCGCATCACTGCCCTTTTTTTCGTTCATTTAAAATTTGCGTCAAAAGAATATCTTTTAGAAGATGTTAAGGTTTGATGCTGTCTAATTTTGCAAAATTTAAATTGTTTGATGTGAACCTTTACTACTCGAATACTTTTTGCAATTTCGCGTCATTATAGCCGTACTACGTCATTTAATTTGTTTACTGAAACCGATCAGTGCTGAGTTTTCCATATGCTTGTTTTCAAATTACTTTCTGCTTACATCTCCAAAACTGAACTAACCTTCACGTTGCCGTTTTTCGTCTATATCAAATTTGGGTCAAAACATTTGGATATTAGAAGTTTTGATGGTTTCTAATTTTGCACAGTTTAAATTGTTCGTTTTAAACGTTTTGACTAGAATATTTTTTTCCAATTCAGCGTCATCGTACCCGTACGGCGTCATTTAATTTGTTAAGTTACTTTTTGCTTGAATTTCAAAAACTAATATTGCTGTCGTTTTTTTCGTTTATTTAAAATTTGCGTAAAAAGAAGATCTTTCAAGAGATATTAAAGTTTGATGCTGTCTAATTTTTCAAAATAGAAATGGTTTGGTGTGAATTTTTATTACTGAAACACCTTTTACAATTCCCCGTCATTATACCTGTACTGCGTCATTTAGTTTGTTCACTAAAATCTGTCTGTGCTCTAGAGTTTTCCATATACCTGTTTTAAAATTACTTTTTACTTAAATCTTAAAACTGACTAACCTTCACGTTGCCGTTTTTGTTTCATTTGAAATTTGCGTCAAAAGAATAGCTTTTAGGAGATGTTATGGTTTGATGCTTTCTAATTTTGCAAAATTTAAATTGTTTGGTGTGAACTTAGTTACGCGTCATTATACCCATTCTGCGTAATTTAACTTGTTCATTAAAATGTGTCTGTGCTCTTAAGTTTTCCATATGCTCGTTTTAAAATACTTTTTACTAAAATCTTAAACAATTACATATCTTCACGTTGTCGTTTTTGTTTTATATACAATTTGCGTGAAAAGAATAGTTTTTAGAAAGTAGGAAAGTTTGGTAAATTCGTATTTTCAAGTTTAAATTCCGCGTCATTATATTTGCATTGCGTCATTTAATTTGTACACTAAACCTGGCCTGTGCTCTGAGCTTTCTATATGCCTATTTTAAAATTACTTTTAGCTTACATCTCGAAAACTGAACTAACCTGTACGTTGCTCTTTTCCGTCCGTTTTAAATTTGGGTTAAAATAATATTTTTTGGAGATTAGAAGGTTTGATGGTTTCTAGTTTTGCAAAGTTTAATTTGTTTTGTTTAAATTTTTTGACTGGAATACTTTTTGCGATTCCGCGTCATTATACCCCCACGGCGTCATTTAATTTGTTCTTTAAAATCTGTGTTCTGAGTTTTTGATGTTTGTTTTAAAAATACTTTTTTTTTCAAAAACTGACTAACGTTTTTGTTGCCTTTTTTCGATCATTTAAAATCTGCGTCAAAAGAATATCTTTCAGGAGATTATAGGTTTGATAGTTTCGAATTTTGCAAAATTTAAATTGTTTGGCGTGAACTTTTATGACTAATACTTTTTGTAATTCCGCGTCATTACACCCGTGCTGAGTCATTTAATTTGTTGTTGTTAAGTTACCTTTCGCTTAAGTTTCAAAAACTAACTAACCACATCGCTGACGGTTTTTTTTCGTTTATTTAAAATTTGCCTCAAAGGAATATCTTTCAGAAGACATTAAGGCTTGATGCTGTCTATTTGTGCAAAATTCAAATTGTTTGGTGTGAACTTTTATGACTGGAAATTTTTTGTAATTCCCCGTCATTATACCCATACTGCGTCATTTAATTTGTTCACTAACATTTGTCTGCTTTAGAGTTTTCCACATGCCTGTTTGAGAATTAGTTTTTGCTTAAATCTTAAAACTTCACGTTGTCGTTTTTGTTTCATTTAAAAATTGCGTCAAAATAATAGTTTTTATAAAGTAGAGAAGTTTGATGATTTTTAAGTTTAAATTGTTTCTTTAGAACTTTTTGTTTGGAATTATTGTTGCAATTCCGTGTCATTAATTTGCATTGCGTCATTTAATTTGTACATTAAACCAGAGATTTCTATAAACATGTTTTAAAGTTACTTTTTGCTTAAATTTCAAAAACTAACTAACCGCATCACTGCCCTTTTTTTCGTTCATTTAAAATTTGCGTCAAAAGAATATCTTTTAGAAGATGTTAAGGTTTGATGCTGTCTAATTTTGCAAAATTTAAATTGTTTGATGTGAACCTTTACTACTCGAATACTTTTTGCAATTCCGCGTCATTATAGCCGTACTAAGTCATTTAATTTCTTTACTAAAACCAATCAGTTCTAAGTTTTCCGTATGTTTGTTTTCAAATTACTTTCTGCTTACATCCTCAAAACTGAACTAACCTTCACGTTGCCTTTTTTCTTCTATTTCAAATTTGTGTCACAGCAATATTTTCTAGAAGATTAAAAGGTTTGATGGTTTATGATTTTCTAAACTTTAAATTGTTTGGTGTGAACTTTTATGACTAGAATACTTTTTACAATTCCGCGTCATTACACCCGTACTGCGTCATTTAATTTGTTTAATGTCTGTGTTTCGAGAGTTTTCCATATGCCTGTTTTAAAATTACTTTTTGCTTAAATCTTCAAACTGATTAATCATCAGTTGCCGTTTTCCTTTAATTTGAAATTTGGATCAAAAGAATATTAAGGTTTGATGCTGTCTAATTTTACAAAATCTAAATTATTTAGTGGGAACTAAGGCTGAAATGCTTTTTGTAATTCCGCGTCATTTAACTTGTTGTTAGGTAACTTTTCGCTTAAATTTCAAATATTAACTAACCACATCGCGAACGTTTTTTTCGTTTATTAAAATTTGCGTCAAAAAAATAACTCAGATGATATTAAGGTTTGATGACGTCTAATTTTGCAAAATTTAAATTGTTTGTTTTAAACTATCGACAGGAATACCTTTTGAGGTACCGCGTCATTATACCCGTGCTGCGCCATTTAATTTGTTGTTGTTGATTTGCTAAAATTTTCAAGACTAACTAACCACATCGCTGTCGCTTTTTCGTTCATATAAAATTTGCGTCAACAGAATATCTTTCAGAAGATATTAAGGGTTGATACTGTCTAATTTTGTAAAATTTAAATTGTTTGGTGTTAACTTGGAATACTTTTGGCAATTCCGCGTCATTATAGCCGTACTGCGTCATTTAATTTGTTGTTAAATTAATTGTTGCTTAAATTTCAAAAACTAATTAATCACATTGCTACGTTTTTTTCCGTTCATTTAAAATTTGCGTCAAACGAATATTTTTCAGAAGATTTTAAGGTTTGATGCTGTTTAATTTTGAAAAATTTAAATTGCTTGGTGTGAATTTTTATGATTGGAATACTTTTTGCAATTCCGCGTCATTATACTTTGCAATTCCGCGCCATTATATCCATACTGCGTCATTTAATTTGTTCACTACAATCTGTCTGTGCTCTACAGTTTTCCATATGCCTGTTTTAAAATTACATTTTGCTTAAATCTTAAAACGGATTAACCTTTACGTTGTCGTTTTTGTTTCATTTAAAATTTGAGTCAAATGAATATTTTTCAGGGGGTATTAAGGTTTGATAGTGACGAATTTTGCAAAATTTATATTGTTTGGCGTGAACTTTTATGACTGCAATACTTTTTGTAATTCCGCGTCATTACATCCGTACTGAGGCATTTAATTTGTTGTTAAGTTTTTTTTCGCTTAAGTTTCAAAAGCTAACTAACCACATTTTTTTTCATTCATTTAAAATTTGCGTCAAAAGAATATATTTCAGATGATATTAAGATCTAATTTGGCAAAATTTTAATTCTTGGGTGTGAACTTTTATGACTGGAGTGTTTTTTGCAATTATATGTCATTATACCCGACTGGGTCATTTAATTTGTTCACTAAAACCTGTCTGCTTTAAGTTTTCCATACGCCTGTTTTAAAATTACTCTTTGTTTAAATCTTAAAAACTGACTAACCTTCATGCTGCCGTTTTTGTTTCATTTAAAAATTGCGTCAAAAGAATCGTTTTTAGAAAGTTTGATAATTTCTGATTTTTAAGCCATTTTGTTCGCACTGTGTCATTTAATTGGTGTCATTTGTTCTAAAGTAATTTTGTGTTGAATAAGAAAACTTTTTGGTTTTTAGAGGAAATGAGAATTGAATTGTTCTATCGGACTAAACTAATTTTGTCTTTTTACTAGACGGTTAGAATGTGTTATTCCACTAATTCATATTTGTCATTCCGCGTCATTTTGTGCACATTGCGTCATTTCATTGGATTTCTAACTGTCTCTAACATTTGTTTTAGAGGAATTTTGTGTCCAAGCTTTCAAAATTGAATTCAGGTTCTACTTCCATGTTCTGAATTTGTGTCGAATAAGAAATCTTTTTGGTTTTTAGAAGAAATGAGACTTGGATGATTCTATCGGGTAAAACTAATTTTGTGCTTTTACTGGACGGTTAGAATATGTTATTCTACTAATGCATATTTGTCACTCTGCGTCGTTTTGTGCACTCTGCGTCATTTTATTGGCTTTCTAGTTGTTTCTAAGCCTTGTACATTTGTTTTAAAGTAATTTTGTGTCCAAGCTTTCAAAATTTAATTCAAGTTCTACTCCCATGTTATGAATTTGTGTCAAATAAGAAATCTTTTAGAAGCTGCAATTTTGTACTTTTTCTGGATGGTTAGAATAAGTTGTTCCACTAATATATATTTGTCATTCCGCGTCATTTTATCCGCACTGTGTCATTTAATTGGGTTTTTAGAGATCTATGCCTTCTACATTTCTTTTAAAGATAATTTTGCGTCGAAATTTTTAGTATTTGCTTCAAGTTTTACTTTCGTGTTTTAAATTTGCCCCGAATAAGAAAACTTCTTGGTTTTTGGACAACATGAGATTTCGAGTGTTGTATCAGACGAAACTGCAATTTTGTGCTTTTACTGGACTGTTAGAATACGTTGTTATACTAATATAAATTTGTGATTCCGCGTTAGTTGTCTCTAAATCTTTTACATTTGTTTTAAAGTAATTTTGTGTCCAAGTTTTCAAAATTTAATTTAGGTTTTACTTCCGTGTTTTAAATTTGTGTCAAATAAGAAATCTTTTGGTTTTTAGAAGTTGCAATTTTGTTCTTTTTCTGGATGGTTAGAATCAGCTGTACCACGCACTGCGTGATTTCATTAGTTTTTACTTGTATCTAAGTTTTTTAGAACCTGCAATTTTGCACTTTTTTTGGATGGTTAGAATAAGTTGTTACAAGAATATATATTTGTCATTCCGCGTCATTATATCCGCAGTGCGTCATTTAATTGGCTTTTTAGATGTCTCTATGCTTTCTGCATTTCTTTTTAAGCAATTTTGCGTCAAAATATTTAGTGTTTACTTCAAGTATTTTAATTTAATTTTGTGCTTTTTCTGGACGGTTAGAATATGTTATTCCACTGATGCATATTTGTCATTCCGCGTAATTCTGTGCACACTGCGTCATTTAGTTGGATTTGTAGATATCTACATTTGTTTTTTTTTTAAACTTCTGAGTAAACGAGCAATTAAGAGTCAAATTCCGCGTCATTTCGAGCGTGCTGCGTCATCAAATCGTTTTCTAGATTTAATATGTGCTTGGTCTAAGCGGCTTTAAATTAATTTTTCGTGAATATTAAAAGTTTCTGATTTTCAGAAAGGGTGAAAAATGAAGTTTTGTAACGGACAAAAATGTGTCAATTTCTGCGTCACTTCAAGCGTGTTGCTTCATTAAATCCGTTTCTAGTTTTTCGAGTCGGTTTTAAACTAATTTTAGGCGAATAAAAAAAGTTTTTGGTTTTTGAAAGGGATGCGAATTCTCCATTTTTTAAAAGCAATATTGCAATCTTTTTGATTAATATTATCTTTCTATATATTTGATGCAAGTTAAATTTTACTTTGCACCGAACAATGGCGTCCTATCAACACCCTTATTTTTTTGTGAATTCTTATTGGTTGTCTTTTAAAAAACAAAATGTAAAACTGACTTTTCTTTCAAGTCTCTCGTAGAAATAATCGCTTGAGTAGTTATTAGCATTTTTTAAATAATTTTATTAGATTTAGTCAACGTAGTTATCATTTAAAGCAATTCATTTGTAATTCTAACAAAAGCTCTTATAATTAATCGAAGATAAGTGTACCCGATGGATAATTGGTGGCCAGACAATATACTGCAGTGCATATTAGTGCAACAATCGATTATTTTGTATATTGTTATAAATAAATCTTATGCCTAATTTCAGTATTTTCACTGTGTTCATTTAGTTTTAATCGTCTTAATTTTATTTGAGCTTTTGTTATTAGAACTTTTTACGCACTCAAATTGAAGGAAATCATTGCTTTAGGTTCGATCGCTTAATTATGAAGATCCGCCTGGTTTGATGGAAAAAACTGATTTTCTTTTGCGCGATTGGATCAGCATCTATCATTCTCAACCATCTGGTCGCGACTCGACGAAGGCGTTTAGTATGTTCGTGCATCAAATGAACGTGCACGGGATTTTAAAGACTGACGATTTAATCACAAGATTCTTTAGGTTGTCGACGCAATTGTGCGTAGAAGCTGTGTACAGAAACGTACAGGAGGGGAATACAAACAGCTCGACGATTATTAGAGCAAAGTGCTATCACACTCTAGATCCGTTCGTGCGTCTGATTGCACTTTTAGTGAAACACTCAGGGGAAGCAAATAACGTAACGACGAAGATTCACTTGTTGAATAAAGTGTTGGGAATCGTCGCTGGATGTTTATTGCAAGACCACGAGCAACGCTCTGGCGATTTCCAACAATTACCTTATCATAGAATATTTATAATGTTGTTCCTCGAGCTGTGTTCGCCAGAACCTGTGTTGGAAACTATTAACTTTCAGGTGTTAACAGCGTATTGTCATACGTTGCATATTTTACGACCGTCAAAAGCGGCTGGGTTTTGCTACGCCTGGTTGGAACTTATTTCGCACAGGGTGTTTATTGGTCGTATGTTGGCCATAACTCCACAACAAAAGGGGTGGAATATGTACGCGCAGCTCCTAGTCGATTTATTTAAGTACTTAGCACCTTTCCTGCGTAACGCCGAGTTGGCCAAGCCAGTAACTATGCTGTACAAAGGTACTTTAAGGGTGCTACTAGTCCTCCTACATGATTTTCCTGAATTTCTCTGTGATTACCATTACGGATTTTGCGATGTGATTCCACCCAACTGCATTCAAATGCGCAACTTAATTTTAAGCGCGTTTCCACGCAACATGCGGCTTCCAGATCCATTTACGCCAAATTTAAAAGTCGACGTCCTTCAAGAAATTACTTATTCTCCACGTGTGATAACAAACTTCGCTACATTGATTACTCCGCCACAGTTTAAGAAGGATTTAGACTCGTATTTAAAACAAAGAGCGCCAGTTACGTTTTTGTCCGAATTGCGCAGTAACCTTCAGGTGTCGAACGAACCAGGCATGAGGTACAACATACCGTTGATGAACGCTCTAGTTATGTACGTGGGAACTCAAGCCATTAGTTTCATTAGAAATAAAAGTTTAACGCCCAACATGTCGACGATCGCGCATAGTGCCCATATGGATATTTTCCAAAATCTGGCTGTGGATTTAGACACCGAAGGCAGGTACCTCTTCCTAAACGCGGTCGCTAATCAATTACGGTACCCGAACAGTCACACGCATTACTTTTCCTGCACTTTGTTGTATTTATTTGCCGAAGCCAACACCGAAGCGATCCAAGAACAAATTACCAGAGTTTTATTAGAAAGACTTATAGTCAATCGTCCCCATCCTTGGGGCTTGTTAATTACTTTTATCGAATTAATCAAGAACCCGAGCTACAAATTCTGGAACCACGAATTCGTTCACTGCGCGCCAGAAATCGAAAAGTGAGTATACGACTTTAACGAACGTTTGTTTCGAACGTTTTTTTCTTTTTAGGTTATTCGAATCTGTGGCTCGGTCGTGCATGGTTCAAAAAACCACCGTTCAAGCCCAAGAAGGTGATGTTCAAGAGTGATAATCATTAGTGATCTGTACATAATGAAGATGATTGCAAAACGTCGATATACAAAGTTTTATATTGTTTCTTTAATTTGCACTGTTTCGAAGTTTATTTTAGTTTTAGGGATAAGTATAGTGTATAGTACTGGTAGCGATAATAATAATGTAATATATTGCAGAAGTATTTTTAAGAGCATTTTCATGTATTTGTAATTAATATATAAATATGATCATAGATGTAATAAATGGTTTCAAATGTTTTCAGCATATTGAGAGCTTTTTTTAAATTTAATTGTGTCACTCAAAGCTTCTGGCCGGAATAAGCTACGAAGGCATTGAGAGAAATTTGGAAACTGAAAATCTGCGAATTTGACTGCTCGTCTAGTTCGTTGGCGTATTATACAACGCCTGATAATTTTATGGGAAATAAGTCATCAAAATTTTGTGAACCTGTAGGGAAAAAGTATATGTGAACACATTTACAAAAAAAATCGTTTGCTTACTGGATAGTGGCGAGGGATTTTATGCGCAGTGAAAGATGAAGTTACGCTCGATCGACGCATTGGATAGTGATACCGCATCTATCCGGTGCTCATGAACTCTCATTGGACTACTACCGAGCACATCTGTTCTATGTCACTCTACATTGGAACACCAGTTAGGACAGCGCGTATAAATACCAATAAAATGGTTCTCTTTTGCGTACTCGGTCAACTGTCTTTTGAGCAAGGAATTCTTTACTGTCAGCAGGAACATTGTTTACATACCGTGTTAAGACCTCAAAACTTCCTCACTTTAGCAAACTCAAACTTAAAGAAGACGATGCACAGTCAATTTTTGCGGTCACGTTTGTACAAGCTTCTACTCTTTCAATAATCGACTAGACTAACACGTCAAATCTATATAAGCACTGCTATTCTGGTCAATACGAAATAACTATAGTGATTGACGATACGGCATTTTTGTATCACTATGCAAATACGTATCGCAGTAATACGCATCAAAATATGGATATGTAACTGTGTATCGATACGTATTGGAATCTTGATACGTATCAGCGTAACCAAGCCGGGCACCCCCAAGACTTCTCCAGGCTCGCCGCAAGAGAAATGTAAGTGACACATAGTTATATTTTTTTATGCACAATAGGACATAATTCATACTTAAAAAATTTGCTTTACCATGCACTAGGCTCAGTATCGACACGTATTGGAATATCGATACGCATTGCAGTATTGATACGTATCGGAATACCGAATACCGATACTTATCGGAATATTGAGATGAACTAGAAATTTCAATACGTGTCGTATTATGGATGCGCATCGGAATATCGATACGTATCGGAATATGGTTACGCGTCGGAATATCGATACGTATTGGAATATTGATACATATCGGAATAATGATATGTATTGGAAAAGTAAATATGTCTCGTATTGATACACATCGGAATATCGATATTTCTCAGTAATATCGATACACGATGCAGTATTGACACCCATCGGGATATCGATACGGATACGTATCGGAATATTGATATGTACTGGAAATTTCAATACGTGTCGTATTGATGCGCATCGGAATATCGATACGTCTCAGAAATATTGATACGCATCGGGATATCGATACGTATCGGAATGTTGATATGTATTGGAAAAGTAAATAAGTGTCGTTGTATTGATACGCATCAGAATATACGTCTCAGAAATATCAATATGCATCGGGATATTGATGCGTATCAGAAAACCGTTATATTGATACGTAGTACTGGAAATGTCAATAGGTGTGAAAGTATTGATATGCATCGGAATATCGATACGTATCTGAGTATTACTACGCTTTGGGATATTCATAATCACGTTTTGGAAATATCGATATGCATTGGAGTATGGACAAGCATTGACATATCCATGCGTCACGGAATATTGAGACGCATCGGAATATCAACACGTTTCGAAAATATTGATAGGCATCGGGATATCTATACATATTGGAATGTTGATACGCATCGGAATATCGATACGTATTGGTGTATTCATATAAATTGTACGAATTGAAATATTAATTTGTTTCGGAAATGATATTTATAAGAATATCGATTGTTACATGTTATTGTGTATTTTTCAAAAATATTTATTCTAAGTTAAAATTAACGCCGTTGCTGATTCTCCTTACAAATGGGGATAAACGCGATACAGCAACTAACGGCTATTTTACGATATATAAGTAGTTTTCGTTTTGTTAAATTTTCCTCGGTAGTGATTTTTATTACGCTTTTAGTGAATGTGCTAGGGAGAACGTATTCCCAGTATTGGATTATCTTTTCTTTATCGAGTTTCAGGGGATTACCATGCTGTCTGTATCCAGCTGTTTTTGGGAGATGTAACTTGTGGAGTCCACTTGGTTTTATGTAATCAGAAGGGACGAGAGAAGACTCAAACTTGTATCAGTATCAGCCAAAGGCAAAATGACGTTAACCGTCGTACATAAGCTTATACCACGCATATTTTCGTTTGTTAAATCAGATAAAAGGGAGTAGTGGAAGTTACTACTGTTGACGAAGAATTGTCGGTTGGATAAGTTTTTGTGTTCATATTTTACTTTTTTCCTATTTATTATGATCATTGTCGATTGTGGACTTATTTTGCGATTACATAGTAGACGAGGTAGTTCGATCGTGTAATATTTATATTTAAATTAAAATCATGCACTTATAACGTTTGTTAACAATTGAATAGAATTAATTGCATGGTGTGTTGCCTGAACGGAAGAAAATTCTTGTAACAAAAGTAAGCGGGACTTTATGCGCAATGAAATATGATCAACGCACATTGGATAGTGATAACTCGTCTATCCGATGCTTATGAACTCGCATTGAACTACTACCGAGCACAACTGTTTTATACCACTACACTGATTCCGCTGAGAACTGTCATTTCCTTTCACTCTTACAAACAATGGCGTAACTATAGGGGGGCTCAAGGAAAATCTGACTAACAATATTTTTTATGCAAAATAGGACTCTAGCTACGCGCATGCTTACAAATACTAATATTATACACGTGCGGCTATTCAACTCATCGCGACAACGGAAACCGAAAGCTTCCTGAACGTCAATCGGAACGTCTCATCCAAAACGCAACGTAGATTAACTGAAACACTATTTGCATATAACTCGTATTCGAAAAGATGCTCTCAATTGTCTACACTATATAACGGCACAAAGCATAATTCATTCTGACTACCGTTGTCGACCGTGCCGTGTAATACAACAAGCGAGATCTAATGAAACATTTGTCATCTGTACCTACACTTATGACTTTGAGTCACAATTTCTCTAGACGGTCACAACTATTTAATAGGTCGGTAGAATTACGCGAGATTTTCTTTCGCACAAAATATCTATAGCTCTCACCAAGTAGAACTGTCACGGAAGAATCTTTCATCTAACAGTCATAATACTCAAAGCATCCTCGTTGAGCTTGTATTAGGCCAGAACGTTAAATTAACTTAGGACCTAAATGACCAATGCTACCTGCAACTACATTTTTGGTTTTTCAGTGTTCATTATCGACTTAAAATGCCCGATTATGACATGACTTCCGTTCTTAGCGAGGGAAGAAGACGAACAGCTTATACGTGAACGTATTTACAAAAAAAATCGTTTGCTTACTGGATAGTGGCGATTATAAAGTAAGAGGGATTTTATGCGCAGTGAAAGATGAAGTTACGCTCGATCAACGCATTGGACAGTGACACCGCGTCTATCCGGTGCTCATGAACTCTCATTGGACTACTACTGAGCACATCTGTTCTATGTCACTCTACATTGGAACACTAGTTAGTCCAGTGCGTATAAATATCAATAAAATGGTTCTCTGGTACGCACTCAGTCAATTGTTTTATGAGCAAGGAATTCTTTACCGTCAGCAGGAACATTGTTTACATACCGGGCCATTCGTGTTAAGATCTCAAATCTTCTTCATTTTAGCAAACTTAAACTTACAGAAGACGATGCACGGTCAATTTTTGCGGCCACGTTTGTGCAAGCTTCTACTCTTTTAATAATCGACTAACACGCCACTCTGTAACGAACGACTTTTTTCTTATAAAATTATAAAAACTGCTATTCTGGTCAATACGAAATAACCATAGTGATGAGCGATACATAATTTTTTTATATACCTATAGCAAATTTCAATACGTAGCGGAGTATCGATACGTATCACAGTATTAATACGCATCGGAATATCGATACGTATCGGTGTATCAATACGAATTGGAGTATGGATACGCATCGGAATATTGATACGTATCGGAGTACCTACTGATAAGCATCGGAATATCAAAAGTATCCATACTTATAGCAGTGTTGAAACACATCGGAATATCGATACCTATTGTGAGTGTATATTGGAGTATTGATACGCATTGGAATATTGATACGTATCGGTACTATCGATATATAAGAACATAGATATATATTGCAGTCTGATACGCATCCGAATATTGATGTGTATTGGAGTATTGATACGTATCGGAATATTGATATGTACTTGAAATGTCAATACGTGTCATATAGTATTGATACGCATCGAAATATCGATAAAGGTCGTTAGGTATCGGTGTATCAAAGCGTATCGGAATATCTATATGCATTGGAAATGTCTACACATATCGCAACACTTCGGAATATATGGATACGTATCGGAGTACCTACTGATAAGCGAAGTATAGCAGTATTGATACCCATCGGAAACTGCTGGTGTGTATTTTTGGTGCCCTAACGTCTTCAACTTCCTCAGACCAATCCTTGAGTTTCTTTCTTCAACGCTGCCTTGTTTATTCACTTTCGCCTCGTATCACTAACTTTTGTATAGAACAGAAATTCTAGTCCGAAGTGCAAAACGCTAGTCTCTCTCACGTTAAAAAAATAACTATGATAAACTTGCCATACTACAGCGCCTCCGGTAAGTCAAGGACCAGCACATGAAGATTGAAGTGCTGCGAAATGCAGCTTTGCTTCAGTTTGTTTTCGTTGTTCAAACGCGCTAGCTTAGAGCTTGCAATCAAACTACTGTAGTTTTTTGAACCTTAACAAAAGTCATCTTAAAGATTCATCTCTATTTGACGTACTCACAATTTCTTTAAGACCTCACCACGACTAAAACTAAAGAAAGCAAAACAAACAGGAAAATCTGCAAGGAAATGCTATTGACGATATAGAAAACTGCAAACGCCGGAATAGAAGAATATTGTCAATGATGACTAACGATCACCAATCATACCACATAACAATTACAAAACTTTACTGAAATGCTTTTATTATGAACTATTGAAACTACAATAAACTTAGACTTAATAATACTGAACCTATTACTACATACAAAAATAACAAAATTTATAACAAATCAGTCTTAAGTTTACAAAAGTGCAGTCTCATCACAAAATAGGAATTATCGATGAATTATTCGTGAATAACTGGAATGATGCGGTCTTGAAGCATCGGTGGATTCACAGTCGGAGCAGTAATAGTAAGTATCCCGTTAACGCTGAATTTGGTTTCAAGCTTCTTTATATCGTGACCTTCCGGCAACATAAACTGCCTCAAGAACTGTCTCGAAGTGCTCCCTTTTTCATCCTTCGACTCATGCTTGGCTTCGATGACAACTGTTTTTTCATTTACCGCTTTCACCGTAATCTCTTCAGGGGTGAAATGCTTCATGTCCATCTTCAGTTGGAATTTTTCAATATCTTGAGTGATGGTTTCGTGCTTGTTGAAGGGTTGTAACACCATAGGTTGGACGGATAAAAACGGACACATATCGTCGTCAAGCGGGTTGTATTTCCCCAGGTCTGGCAGATCACGTAAGGCTTGGTATGGATACATTTCTTCGGCCATTCGCATTTGTTGCTCCAACATGCGTAAAGGACGTTCGATGTCGCCGGAAATTGTTGGTAGAAAAGACATTTTTAAATTAAGACAAAATTCGATGACAACGAAAAGTGAAATACGTCACGTATGCGTTTAGTATTTATACAAAAAGCCGCTAAAATTACCTGCGCATGCTCAGTACGCACCGTTGTCCGTAACTATCTTCATTGTATACAATTTTTTTCAAATTTGATTTTACCGTTTGTTTAACTGTTATAAATTATAAAAGTATTACGCGGTAAGTTACACTTTGTTTTTTTAAGTAATTTGTATTTGTTATGCACGCAATATTCACATTTCTATACTTGGTTTAACGTGTATACACAGTGATGCAAAAAATGCGTTATCTGCGAACTATATACGGGGTAATTGAAAAAATCGAAAGCACGTTTGTTCTTTTTGGTTACGCCGGAAGTAAATAGTAATCATATTTTAAATTTAGTATCCTTTCATGTCATATTAAATATGTAAACAGCAATGTTCTTTTACCAAACGAAGTTTTCTTAAATTGGTAGATTTCATTTAGTTTTGAATTATTTTTAACGTTTATAGACTTTGTTTATAACAATGTACCTAGCTAACGGTTTGAACATAATCTGATCGTCATCGCGTCTACTTTTCGTAACGTTTAATTTAATTTTGTTAATGTTTTTAAGACGTTTTTAGGAAGATATAAAATTAAAGCAAATTTAAATTAGTGATGCAAAATACAAACATTTAATAGTTATTTATCGAATAAGGTAGTTAATGATAGACATTTTAACGCCGCGAGCGAGTGTAATATACAAAATTTAAAGCGGATTTTTTTTTGGTATTAAAAAGATCGCTTTTATTCTAATACTTGATTGTACGGGTATCATTGAATGTGGATTATTTACAAACAAATCTAATAGAACTTTCAAAATAAAAAACTTGTATTTTGGAATTTAACCAAAAACAAAAAAGTCACAAATACTTTTATATTATCAACTGCAGCTGATCTAATATAATTCGAACCCACGTGCGAATTAGCAATTAAATGTACGATCGATATAAATTACACCAGCTGCAGTTGATGTTAATATAAATGTTTGCTTACATTTTCTATTCGTAATCTCTTCCGAAAAAAATGCAATGCAATCAAACCAAATTGTTCAAATCGCACTAATTCTTCGTTAAACTAATTTCAGAGTGTTCATCAACTTCAACTTGTCTACTTGCTAATGGTAAAACTTGCTACATTCTTGGTGTTGTTGATCTTCCTATCACTCTTCAAGACAAAACAGTCACTTTAGAAGTTTTAGTCATCCCTGAAGTCACTCACTCACTTATTTTAGGCATTGATTTTTGGAAATCAATAGATTTTGTTCCTAATTTTCATACGGGTACTTGGACTTTTGGAAATACTGATGAGATTTGCTCCTTATCTACTACTGATCATTTAATTACTAGACATAACCTTTCTCCTACTGAAGAACAAACTCTTCAATCATTATTTGACTCTCCTGTACTCAATTCTACTGAACTTGGCTGCACTACCTTAATAGGGCATCATATACGTACAACCGGTGAACCTATTAAACAACGTTACTACCCACTTTCTCCAGCTTTACTCAAAATTGCTAATGAGGAATTAGATTCCATGATTGCTTTAGGAATTGTTGAACCTTCTTCAAGTCCATGGTCTAGCCCAATTGTTCTTGTTAAGAAAAAAAATAACTTCTATCGTTTTTGTATAGATTATCGAAAAAAACGCCGTAACTGAAAAATATGCTTACCCATTACCATACATCAATACTATCTTGGACAGTCCTCGTGATGCTCAGTTCCTTTCTTCTCTAGACATTCGCTCTGTCTACTGGCAAATCTCTTTATCTGAAGATTCGAAACACATTGCCGCTTTCACTATACCCGGTAGAGGTCTATACCAGTTTAACCGCTACTTCTCCTGCTACATTTTAACGCTTGATTGATCAAATTCTTGGTGCTGATTTAAAACCTTATTGCTTCGCTTACTTGGATGATATTATCATTGCTACCCCTTCCTTTGACAAACACTTAGAAGTTTTAACTAAAATATTCTCTCGCTTATCTAATGCTGGACTCACTTTGAATAAAAAGAAATGTCATTTTTGTCTCTCTGAACTAAAATATCTTGGCTATGTTGTTAATAGAAATGGTTTACTTGTAGATCCTGAAAAAGTCAACGCTATTATCTTTATACCTCAACCTTCTTCTGTTTCTGAAGTTTGTCGACTATTTGGTATGGCTAGTTGGTATCGTCGCTTTATACCCAATTTCTCTACCGCTTTAGCTCTTTTAACTCATTTAACTCGTAAGAGTACTCCATTTGTCTGGTCTTCTGAATGCGAAGAAGCTTTCTCCTTCCTCTTGAAACAACTTATTTCTGCTCCAATACTTTTCCCCTGATTTTTCTTTACCTTTTTCTATCCAAACAGACGCCTCTAATTTTGGCTTAGGTGCTGTTCTTATTCAGGAAACCCCTGATGGAGAAAAAGTCATCGCTTACATTAGTCGCTCGTTAACTAAACCCGAAACTAAATATTCTACTACTGAAAAAGAATGCCTAGCTGTCTTGTGGGCTATTGAGAAATTTCGTGCCTATATCGAAGGTGCTCATTTCACTGTTATCACGGATCACCATTCTCTCATTTGACTAAATAAACTTCAAAATACTTCTGGACGTTTGGCTCGTTGGGCCTTACGACTCCAACAATATAATTTCTCTATTGTTCATCGTAAAGGGAAAAATCACGTTGTTCCCGATGCCTTATCTAGAAATGTACCCGACTTACAAGAGTCTACTCCTGAACTTTGCGCAATTAATGTCACTAATACTATACCTTCAATTAATCTTCATATTACTGATCCCTGGTACTTGAAAATGACTAAAAATGTCTCTGAAAATCCTCAAAAGTTTCCTCTGTGGTCTATGGAAAATGATTTGCTTTACAAACGTGTTACTTCTTCTGATCTCTCTGATATTTCATTAGGAAATTGGAGAGCAGTTGTCCCTAAAAACCAGCGTACGGAAATTATTCGTCAATACCACGATCCTCCCACTTGCGGGCACTGCGGTGTTACA
Organism: Aquatica leii; assembly: GCA_035610365.1. Taxonomy (NCBI): domain Eukaryota; kingdom Metazoa; phylum Arthropoda; class Insecta; order Coleoptera; family Lampyridae; genus Aquatica; species Aquatica leii. The sequence goes on from CM069438.1 coordinate 18,525,796, forward strand.
AAGACCTTAAGTCGTATTAATAAGTTTTTCTATTGGCCAAATCTTCGTGCTGATATTGCTAGATTCATCCGTAATTGTCATACCTGTGCTGCGCACAAAGTCGAACAAAAAGCACAACCAGGTTTATTTTCTCCCAGCGCAACTCTCACTCGTCCTTTACCTCGCTCTTCTAAAGGTAACTCCTATATCTTTGTCGTTGCTGACTATTTTACTAAATTTCCTTGTTTCTTTCCACTTCGTACTGCTACTGCTACTAAGATTTGTAAGATTATGGAAGAACAAATATTCTTATTATTTGGTACTCCTCAATACTTGATAGCTGATAATGGTGTCCAATTTCGTAGTAAGGAATTTTCAAAATTATGCACCCAATATCAAACCCAAATTCTCTACACTGCTAAATATCACCCTAGATCTAACCCTACTGAAAGAGTTAATAGAGTTCTTAAAACCATGATAGCTTCCTATATCAAAGAAAATCAACGCACATGGGATGTTAACTTATCTAAGATTGGCTGTGCCATTCGTACTTCAAAACACGAAATAACTAATTACACTTCATACTTTGCTTTCTGTGGTCGAGAACACATTCTTTTCGGCAATCTCTTTAAAACTCCTCTAGACGATGAGATCCCTTCTATAGATACTAATCCACCTATTACTACACGTACTAAAGAATTTTACGAAAACTTACGTACTGAGATTCTTGCTAAAATGAAACATTCTACACAACGCACTCAAGATGGCTACAATTTACGCAAACGAACAGTAACTTATAAGAAAGGTGATTCCGTTTGGAAGAGAAACTTTGTTTTATCCGACGCTTCCAAATTCTTAAACGCTAAACTGGCTCCTAAATTCTTAGGCCCTTATAAAATTAAAAAGGTTATTTCTACCTGGACGTACGAGTTGGCTGATTCCTTAGGTAAATCCATAGGTATTTTCCACGCAAAAGATCTAAAACCTGCGTACTCCGATAACTCAAATTCTACTACTCATTCTTTTGCATCTGATTCAGATCATCACTCCACGGTAGCTACCGATACTATTTCTCGACATAATCGTCGAAAACGACATACCCGTCAAAAATTATAACTTTCCTATCTTATCCCTTTCCTTTCCTACTTTCTACTTTTCTTCCAACGTCCTATGGGTGGTTGGATGAGGACGTTGTGGTGGTTCCTAGTAGCTCAGTGCTCAACCCCTTTCTTTCCTTGAAGCGCTGTCCTCGCTATAACATCAAGCGAAGTAATAAAGGTAAGATTTTTTTTTGTATTTCAGATTTGTAATTACTGTCTTGTCGAATCCCGATCGCTCTCCAAATTAAAATTTTCTTTTTGTTTGTTTTGTGAACCTAACGTAATTAAATTAGTTTTACTACTTTTGTTTTAACACAAGGTAATTTAGATCCTGTATTTTTGTAATATTTGAAATATATTATCGATTGTTTTACTCAACTTCACGCATATTTTGTTTGCATAATTCAAAATTGAATATTTTATTGATTATTATGTAAATTGCTATTTATTCTAAATTCATTATATTTACATCAAATTTACTGATTGCTATTTATTGGTTAAACTTCCTTGTTTTTCTTTCAGCAACCCTTCGCTACTACTAGAGCCCCGTTAAACTTTTACAATTTTCTTAACAGGACCGTATAACTAAACAAATTGTGTGGCGCCCATTTCTAACAATTTCTAATCACTATTTGACTAATTTTATCTACCACGACATCTTTGATTTAAATATTCCCCTCACAATTTCTAACCCACCCCATTTTGCCTACAAGAACCGAGCTATTGCGGCCATCGCTCCATTTAAATTTAGTTACCCATAATTCTTACCGTAACAACCGTGGAACGGAAAGTTTGTTTCTCGTTCTTGACGTTGTGAAGTTGTAGCAAAATCCTCTCAGATTTTTATTTCTACAGTAAAATAGGTTAAAATTTTTAATAAAAAAAGTCACAATTAGTACGGAATCACCCAAAATATATCTTTTGTAAAAGCTAAAATAAACATTTCAAAAATGTTTCCTTGTTTATTTTGTTTCTTTACATTCTGTTGGAAGTAATTGTGAAGAAACAATTTCAGAAAAATACTTAACTTAATTAAAAATGTTTTTGACGCACAATGTATTCGATCAAGTAGATCATCAAATTGCAACGATTCCACCAAAGAGATTCCACAACAAAAATATACCAGAACATATTCTTTATCGAAATATTGATATTTTTAGCATTGGGTATATATGTTTCAGGGTTTATTAGTTAAAAAGTTTTACGTACGTTCAAATGAAAATTTAGTCGAATACACATTAAAAGGAAGCAATGCACAAATTAGTAGATGCAAAAGAATATAAACTTTGTCGTTTACAGCATTGTACTACTACATTCATTAAAAGCATAACAGAATATGTTATAACATAACAGAATTCTTAATTAGCAAATTGTCTGATTACGGTTATTTTAATATATATTTGTAACTACATTACAAAGTATGTAAGTTTTACATTTATATGTGACCATAAAGCTAAAATAATTGGTTTTATTGTATATAATTTGGTGAAATTATTTATATTTAATTGGCCTGTGGGATTAAATAGAGTTTTAAGTGGAAAATATTGTAGAGTTATAACATACACAGATCCTGTATATATAAAAGCAAAAACTGCATATATAAAAAGTTTAAAGCAGAATAAAAATTGTGAGTAAACATTTCTTTTATTAAACCACAAAAGCATTAATTTTCTAATAAATTTATGCATTAGATGTGTTTGTTGGAAACATAATGTAAAATACAGTTTTATCCCACTTGAACGTCATTCAAGTGAATAAATCTGTAGTTTTACGTATTTTTTTAAATTAATTTATTTCAGTGAATCAAATTTTATATACACTTTAGTTACCGCATATCTCAGTAGGTGGCACTAAACCATGACAAAATTTTATTAAACAGATGCCAATCTAACCCTTATATTATCTATGCTAATACCAGAGTTATAATACCCATTATTAAGGGCGCGTTCGAATGCGACATTCCAAATACGTAGTGAGAGTTAATAGAAGTAATAATATAAAATATTTAAAACAGATGTCAGCTTAGTTATAAAGTAGAAAACTGTTCGTATGGCGCATAAAGAAAATTAGAGATGGGTAGAAGTTGTTATTAGAATCTTCTCAGTAGTTGCTTCCAAGAAATAATAAAGGAATTAGAAAATTAATGCATACATTAAATTTCGTTTTAAGAACCAATTGTTTTAAATATATTACAAAATGAGTTAATACGAGTAATAAGACGTATAGTGACTACACCCAACTCTACACTAAAAGTTGTTTCAAGTTTCATTCAAGGTTTTATTTTTATCTTTGAATGTACCAATGTAAGCAAATTTAAAAATAGCAGTCAAATTGCTGATTCGAATTTCAACAGCAATAGTTGTAATTTGAATGAACACGAATGAAATAATTATGTATGAAAATAAAATAAATAAAATTACAAGCATATAGTGGAGGTTCATTCTAAATTATTTCTCATTGTATCATTTAAAAATTCTTTATTACGAATTTCAACTAATAAACAGAACTACAGTAGTTTCCCGATTATCTGAAAGTCGGGACCGAAGCCTTTTCGGATAACAGAAATTTTGGTTAATATGAAGTTTTTACTAAAAGAGGTAAAAACGTAAAATATTTATGTAGGTACATAAATATGTATTTATTCAAAGAACAAAAAAAATATATTTGAAATAAAATACATAGTGGTTTCTATTTAAAAAAATTGTACTACAATATAGGGTACATTGGTATATTATTCTGGTGGTGTGAAAAAAAAAATCTTTGTTTAAATTTTGCATCCAAGCGTTTTTTTTTTGAAGCAATGTGTTTTCACCTTGCTAAAAGTAAAGATGTTACTTGGTGTTGTATTAAGCTGTTGCTTTACATATAAAAATGCTGTGTTTAACCAGTTTAATGCATCAAAAGCTTAAAAGTGCAAAATTTTCTTCTCGCTTTCTTCATTACCTTCTGATTCATTATCACTAGTATTTTCACGATCCCTTTCATTATTAAGTTCAATAAAGTCAACGTCAGTTAGTTCTTGTTCTTTTTTGTCAAATGTTATCCACTCGGGCCAAGTTCTTCTTGGTGTATTATCTTTGCCTAAAGTTTTTGTAACGTTGTACTTTTCACTTTATTCCATGCAAATAAATTACCTCTTTATATTTATTATTTTTAAACAATCTATGAGTCTTTTACCAATGTCTACGCTTTTGGTCTTGGCTTTGCGGATTTGCTAATGCACATTAAACAGGCAAGAATTGTTACCCGGTCCTTATTTTTTTTGTAGCCGGCCGCAACGCGTTCATTTCTTCCAGCTAAAGTTTTCTTTAGTAACATTTTGTAATAGAGACCAGTTTCGTCACTATTATAAATTTGATCTGGCGTATATTCCTGTACTTCTATGAGTTGCTTAAACTTTTGTTTACAATTTTCAACTTTGGTTTGATTAGCACACAATATTTTACCGCAAATATTTAGTTAACGTACGTCGTGGCGGTTTTTCTATCTCGATAACCAGCCGTCGCTTGCTATAAATGTATCATCAGAAGCTTCGGTTACAAGAAGATTTTCACCGATTTCAATTGCTTTTTGCTGTAATATAAGGCCTGAGATTGAAATACCACGGTCGCGTTGTTGAGTAAACCATAAACACAATGTCTCGTCAATTTTATTGTATTCGCGCTGTTTCATAGCATTCTGGCTTTGATGTTGAGGATGCTACACTACACCATTGTTCACTTTTCTGTCGATTTTTTTTCTATTTGGAAACCGTGCTTATACCTACACCATAATCATTGGCAACACTTTTCAAGGATTTTCCTTTATGAAACCGTTTAATTGCAGTTAATTTTTCTTGCACAGTAACAACAACACGTTTCCGCTTTTTTATTATGTTACTCATGTTGACAGTGGCGTATTTAGAACTGAATGTTTTGTTCTAAATGTTGAGAAAAGTAATAATAATAAACCATTTACAAAGACCTTTTGTATAAAATCCGAAAAGAACATTTAATGAAAAGAGATGACTCATGTTTGTAGACTGGAAGTATAATTGACTCTCATAAGCAGTCAAATTTTTATTAAATATTTTTGGGTTTCCCGACGTTTTCAACGAAATGACCGACCAGATGTTTCGGCTAAATTTGTTTCGCTTCGGTTTCGGCGGGTTCAAAAGTTCAGTTTGTTTCGGATAATCCGACGTTTCGGCTAGTCGGGATCCGGATAATCGGGAGGCTACTGTACTACATTTACTCTCTAATTTCTTCTAACTTCAAATCAATAAACCCAATTTTATTGATAACTAATAATATTGTAGTTTTTCTTGAAAAAGATCGGTTTTGCGATTCGTTTATAATCGATGCGTCAAAAATCAATCTAGAGAAAAATTGATAGCACAATAATCGATTTTTTTAAAATTTATTTTTTATGAAACTTATATATACCTACTAAACTTAGAAATAATCATTTAGTCAAAATGAATCTACAAAATTTGAATGAGAAATGGAAATGGTTATTTATTTTACGTGTTCCTGTGTAAATTGAACTTTTTTTTTTCACGAGTAGGCATTTTTAAACCGGAGTGAAACGGGGGTTTTAAAAGTCCACGAGGAAAAAAAGCCCAACTTACACAAGAACGAATTGAATATAATATTTTATTGCTCGAACAAAAACAGTTTAACGTTTATGTTGACAACTGCGCAAAAACTGTCAAAACGGATTATGAAAGCGAAAATAGTATATTGAATAACAAATGTCACAATGAGACTTTTTGCCGCACGAAGACTTCATTTGCAGACCGACTGAAGGGAAATAAAACTATTGTTGTTTTTAGCAATGGTCAGATATAAGCAAATTTGTTATAGTTATGTGTTTAAAAAAGTTTTGTTAGTGTTATTCCAAATGATAACATAGATTATGGTGTTTGTTAATAAATCTGACAGATGACGTTTAATTAATTAAATATTGTTACTGCCAACTTCGATCTAGTTACAAAATTCTACTACACCTTACCGGCCTAGGCCGGAAAAGTAAAATTCCCGGACGATTATGATGCCTGCAAAATACATCAAAGCGGACGAAAGTACAAAGAAGAATATTTATATGTGCACTAACGAATTCTTTTACAATTAATTTATGTTCTTTAATATTATGCTAGATATTTGTACAGTGTTCACGATTCTCGGTCGATTTCTTTAAATTTATTAATTGATTAGAAAAAATTAATGTATAATGAAAAATCGATTGTAACAATTCTTTGTCAGCACAAAAAAATCGTGAGACCTTAGAAATTGGAGCAAATAAAATTTAACTTTTATGCTTTTTTTGGTTATTTATAGTCAAATTCCGACGGCAATGCAGCTGAAATATTTTTTTGGCTGTTACTGAAACTAAATAAATTTAAAAAAAACTAACTTTTATTACAATTATTTTATATCTTGACACCTCCTTGATCGTCCAAATTGTACATTTGAATTGTACCTAATTTTCTTTAATAAATCTAAGATAATTTTAACATTGTAACAATTGCCACTTTTGGAACCACCAAAGTTTTATTAGAAGAATAAATTATTCTAGGCAGTTCCTATTTTTTTTTAAATTTATTTGAGAAAAAAAATTTTTCAACATTAGCACTGGAGTGTGGAAGACTAAAATAAATATTAAAGAAGTAAGATTAACAAATTTTGCTTCTCCACTGTCCAGCTGAATTTTAGAAATTTTACTCCTAATTCAATTAAAAAAATGCAAAGCGTAGGTTAGTATTATTTTCAGGAAAATACTGATTTCATTGTAAGCAATTCAAAAATTTCCTCACTCGAAAAAACGCACAATTTACTTATTATTATTACACCGCAAAGAAGATAACCTATGTAAAAACGAAAAGACGAAATAGGTCTTTTTTTCAAAACGTTGCGTTAGCGTGATAATGTTTCGTTTAAATCTTGTATGAATTAATTATCTTTGTTTTGTTGTTGCAAGCTTGCAAGCATATTGTGTTTCGTAAAACAATAAAGATAATAAGTAGTAATGACGTAATGCGCGCATGTTAAAGGTCGACCACCTATTGGATAAGTGATGAACTAAAAAATTATCATTTCCTGTAATTTAGATGCGATTTACATTAGGTATATGGAGTGAAATCCGTTTTATAGCTTTTTCGAAAAATAGACAACATTTTCGAAAATTAAAAGTATGTACTATTATTTGATGTATTACTTCATCGTACTGAGCTATTATAATTACGATGATCGTTTTATAAATATTATAAAACCACATTATAACACTGTCATTTCTTGACTAACTTTGAGTATCAATAACTTTTAAGTCTTACCTTATTTTAAGAAATAAATTAGCTTACGCGATGGCCTAACATGTTTTTTAGAGTTTTCATTAATAAATACATAAATATTCGTTTTCAATTTTGAAAAAGCTATAAAACGGTGACTGCATAAAAATGCTATATTTTAGGCAACCCACTATACTTGAAACGCACTCTTAATACAAAAGGCAATATTAGTGCAACTGTATTTGGGTAAAACAGTGAGCAAGATGTACGAAAATATAGAAGAAAAATCAAGAAAAGCTTGTAGAATTTGTTTATTAAAAATAGTAGAAACCGAACAATATTACTTTCTGAATAACAACAATAAGTTAATACTGCAATTCAAATTGTTGGACATTTTACCAGAAATTGTAAGTACAACAAGTTATATTCCTTAGAGTAATAGAAACTTTCTTATAGGATCTAAATATCACTCTTAACCCAACTGTTTGTAACAAATGTATGATTGCAATTGAAGAAATATATGAATTTAAACAACTTTGTATACAAACCGAAACAACTATAAGAAACTTACGACAACCACGTGCAGTTAAAGAAGAGTTGTGTGTCGATAACATTAAAGTTGAACTTTCAAATCTGCAAATCATTAGCAATAATGAGGAACCTTCAGAAACAGATTGCAACTTCAATACTAACAAGATTCAACAGCAGGTTTATAAAAATGCAAAAGTGCAATACACAGGTGAATATCTATTTAAATGCAATATATGCGATTACTGCAGTATGATCAAGTCAAATATAAAAAGGCATATGCGTACGCACACTGGTGAGAAACCATTTAAATGCAATGCATGTGATTACTCTAGTAAGCAAATGGAAACTTTAAAAATACATATGCATAAGCATACTGGTGAAAAACCATTTAAATGCAATTTGTGTGATTACTGCAGTACAATCAAGTCGAATATAAAAAGGCATATGTGTATGCACACTGGTGAGAAATCATTTAAATGTAATGTATGTGATTACTGTACTAAGCATAAGGAAGCTCTAAAAACACATATGCGTAAGCACACTGGTAAAAAACCATTTAAATGCAATTTGTGTGATTACTGCTGTACCACCAAGTGTGGTTTAAAAAGGCATATGTGTACGCACACTGGTGAGAAACCATTTAAATGCAATATATGCAATTACTGCTGTATTAGCATGTCGCATTTAAAAACGCATATGCGTAAACACACTGGTGAAAAACCATTTAAATGCAATCTGTGTGATTACTGTAGCAGCCGATTAGAACATTTAAAAACACATATGCTTCAGCACACTGGTGAAAAACCATTTAAATGCAATATATGTAATTACTGCTGTACCACCAAGTTGAGTTTAAAAAAACATATGTATACGCACACTGGTGAGAAACCATTTAAATGCAATATATGTGATTACTGCAGTAGTAATATGTCAAATTTAAAATCGCATCTATATAACCACTGTGGCGAAAAACCATTTAAATGCAATATATGTGATTACTGTAGCAGTCGATTGCAACATTTAAAAAGGCATATGCTTCAGCATACAGGTGAAAACCCATTTAAATGCAATATATGTGATTACTGTAGCAGCCAATTAGAACATTTAAAAACACATTTGCTTCAGCACACTGGTGAAAAACCATTTAAATGCAATATATGTAATTATTGCGGTACCACCAAGTCTGCTTTAAAAATGCATATGCATAAACATACTGACGAAAAACCATTTAAATGCAATACATGTGATTACTGGTGTACCACCAAGTCCGCTTTAAAAATGCATATACGTAAACACACTGACGAAAAGCCATTTAAATGCAATATATGTGATTACTGCAGTACCATCAAGTCGAATTTAAAAAGGCATATGCTTCAGCATACTTGTGAACACCCATTTAAATGCAATATATGTAATTACTGCAGTAGGATGGAGTCGGATTTAAAAAGGCATATGCTTCAGCACACTGTTGAAAACCCATTTAAATGCAGTATATGTGATTACTGCAGTACGATCAAGTCGAATTTAAAAAGGCATATGCGTAAGCATACTGGTGCAAAAACCATTTAAATGCAATTTATGTGGTTAATGTAGTAGCCGATTGGAACAGTTAAGAAGGCATATGCTTAAGCATACTGGACGATTTAAATGCAATATCTGTAGTAGCGTTGATTGACAAAACGGTAGTAGTCAATTGAAACATTTAAAAACGCATCTTCATAAGCACAATAGTTATAATTATTTTGATATACCGTGGTATAGGCAGTGTTGTAAATAGATAATTTTTAAATTATATAGATATAGATACATTTTTTTCTTTCAAAAATTATCTAGTATTAGATAATAGATAAACTATTCAAACTTTATATAGATAACAGATAATAGATGAAATAATCTATCTAGTAACAACGATAAATGGAATTCCTTTGAAGAACTACTAGGGAATGCGGAAAATTACTGCAGAAGAACACATATTGTAACTGGAATTTTACGAGACACTGGATTTTTTATAAATATTATTTAAATAATTTAAATAAAAAATGATATATATATACAGATACATATAACTTATATATTTTTTGATTGTATCTAGATACATATAAATAGATAAAAAATATTAATCTAGATTAATTTATCTATATGAATTTATATAGATAATTTACAACACTTATATTTTTATTTTTAGGGTAAATGGTGTATTATTTATTTAGAATAATATAAATGCGAGCTTTCGAACTTGGTCTAAGTTCTTCGTCAGGCAAAATTAAATTAATTTGACAATTGTAAAAAACTAAGGTAATTAAAAACAATAACTATAAGGGAACTAGATAATAAGCGCAAGTTATTTAACTACAGCATTTGCTCGAAGGTCTAAAGGAAAACCACCATAAAAACTCTAGACGTAGCTTAAGTGTTAATAGTGGACAAATTAAGGTTAAGAAATAACAGGTAACCATGTGTCAGAAAGTTCGTTCCCACTCTCTCTTGAAATTGTTAGGAGTACTCAAACGTTTGATGGTACAAGGTATGGAAATCCCGTACGCAACTGGATAGACCGAGTGAACAACAACAGATTGTTGCATCAATGGACGGATGCAATGAAACTTGAAACGGCACTAGTACACTTGGTGGGAGCGGCTAAAAGTCGTGATATGACGCGAGAGCTGACTATTTGCTCATGTGGAAGGCTTTTTATTTGGAATTCTGTAAAACATTTGATCAACGGAAAAGTAAAACTGAACTTTGGGAACTTATGCGTTCAAGAACGCAAAGAGCGAATGAAGACCTTTCGACGTATTTCTACGAAATAGTGTAAACAGCTTAGTCTCAGTTTTGAGGAAACGAAGGAACAAATAATTTCAGGACTGTCAACGTTTGCAGTGAAAGACGCTGTAATGATGGCATACCACGAGAATGAGGATGATCTGCTACACAGTATAATGAAACTAGAGAAGATATGTACTAACGAAAACCACGGAAGGAAAAACGTCGAACTGAAGAAAACTGCTCAAGCGAACGCGAAGTAATGTGACGTAACTTACAAAGCAAACGGAAAAAGATCCGATGATAAATCTGACAACCAGTCGCAACCAATAAGACGATGGAACCAACGGGGGAACCTAAATACTACAACTGTAATGTGTATGGACATTTGTCACGAGATTGTCCAAAACCAAAAAAAGGTAGCGGCGGTAATTCATCAAGCAGTGAACGCATACAACGCAGTGAAATCAATGACAGAGCGTAAAGAAGAAACACTAGAAAAGTATTTACGTAATACGTAATACTGAATGATCAGCATATTTTAGATGCACTAATAGACAGCGGAAGTGCAGTCTGTACAATACGTAAACAAGAGAATGAAAAACATGGGCTAGTAGGTGAAACATGTGATCGTGCTCTTTTTGCTTTTGGAAACGTCACAAAACCAGGGCTAATGTGTAATAGTGTTGTGCAACTATGGGTCGTGGATGATGACGCGCAGTTAACAGACTTGATTATTGGAAGGACATTCACTGACTTACCCCAAGTTGCTTATGTGAAGGTTAGGCAAATGAATCATGTTTTAATACGTTGTTGAAAGAAACGAGTAAACCTTTAAAAATACAAGTGTCAACTAACGTTAGTGTAGCACCAAATAGTATAAACTTCGTTAAAGTGCATGCGGGTCAAGGATATGAAAACTTTCCTATCGTATACGAAAATTACGTACAGCTTATTCTTGAGGAAAATACATGTATCGGGTATACACGCGAAAGATCAACCGCACCGAGAATTAAGACGCATAGTATACGCGAACCATTAAATAACGATAAGGTAAACATTGACTCAGCTGTAAGTTTTGAACAGTCACAACAACTATTAAATTAAATTAATGAATACCGTGATTGCTTTGATGTTTGCAAAGACGAACTTAAATGTACTGACGTAATTGAGATGGACATTAAAGATAGCGACGTACCAGTGCAGTGTAAACCGTTTCGTCAGAGTGCTAAGGAACGTGAGATTACACGAAATATCATACAACAATGGCGAGACAGCGGCATCGTACGCGATTCTACAACTCCGTCCTTTTAGTTACAAAGAAAAGCGGCGAACCACGTTTGGTGGTTGATTATAGAAAATTAAATTCGCAAATCGTACGCGAAACGTTTCCGATTCCTAATACCGACGAAATATTTGAGGGATATATTATCAGGAGCTCAGGTATTTTCGACCCTTGACCTGGCAAGTAGGTACCTTCAAGGGCTTCAAGTTCCGCAGACGGAAAGAGCAAAGGGAAAAACGGAATTTATTACATGCGACGAAAAGGGAGAATTCGAACGAATGGTATTTGGTGTTACAAATGCACCTTACGTATTCTCACAATTGATGCAAAGAATACTGGGACCGCTTAGAGGAAAATCAGTAGTTGGGTACATGGATGACATTCTGATCCCGGGAACAGATTGGGACGATATCTGCATTGATTATACATTTTTTATACATTAGTGTAACATTTGGAAAATATTATAAAATAATATTTTTTAAACATTTTTATGTTTTTTTAATACTGTGTTTGCAACGTAATTCTGGCCATTAAGACATTTTTGCAATGTTTTAAAAAATGTAAATGGGTGATTCCATCCCAACAAACATTAAATAGTTGGCCGACGGTTGTATTTTCATCGGCAACGTTGGTAAATGACTGGCAACGGTATGTCAACGTAATGCCTTCGTAGTGTCAATGTTGTGAAATATATGTACTTTCACTAATGTCTAGGGAATGCCGGCTATGTGTTGTTTTCCGACGCAAACACATTAATGTAAAATGCCATAAAAACTTCGTTGGCAAGCGTGTGTTTTTCAGACAGTATTTAAAAAGACCGCCCTAACTTGTAGGGCCAACGAAGTAGAATAGGAATTTACTTCCTAGATAGCGCTCGTCACTGTGCACATAGTTATTTACGTTGTTTACGTTATTTACACAGGTTATTTATTACCACATGTTTGTAATAAGTGTAATCATTGTGTAATTTTTACGATTTTTACTGCAACGAAGACGCAAAATCCTAGATTGTGTACAGGTAAATTAATTTCTAAGTAATTTTAGATTTTTGTAGTGTATTTTAGTTACGTTTTAAAACATGGTTACGAAATTCTGCTGATCGAGATGGCGGCAGAACCAAAAGAAGTAAAACAATCAGTAATTAAATATATTGTTTAAAAAATTAATTTCTTTAGAATAAAACATGATATATATGTTTATTTTTATGGGAAGCACCTCAGTAAATTTTTATAAATTATACCTACTTGAATCAAATTACCATTTTTTAAATAGGTCAATATAAGCAAATAATTTATTTAAAAATCAAATTAGTAATTTCAATAAAAATGATTCAATTGGAATCATGCGACCGGGATGATAAAACTGGAACTTAAAGCAAGATTTACCCTTCTGGTAAGTATAGGTAGGTATAATAATATAATTATATATTGAGCACATCAATAGTTATATTGTGCGCAATAATAGATATGATAAAAAATGCAATACCAATGCATTTGCCAACGCATACCCAATGTTAATCATGCATATTTCCGTCATAAAAAAAACGTTATAGGCCAACGTCGAACCAACTGTCGGCCAACGAGACATATTTATTAAGGTCCAACATTGTTTGCCAACATAGTTACGCTGTTGGCAGAGTTGGCGGGGGTACATAGTTCCAACGTTGGTCAAATGTAAAATTGTTTGTTGGGATTCTAACTGTGATTTTTAATGTCCTGTATTGTTTGTTCTCACTGGTCATTAATCAATAATATATTAATAAAATTTTCGTGTTAATTGGATAATTATAAACATATTCCAACATTATTTTTATATAACATAACTTGCCACTCAGAAATAACTTGCAATATATCACTTAAATGTCAGTACCGTGTCATGTCCATTTCTAGAAATTACCTATAAATTATTAAGTTTTTTTATATATACTCATTAATTGAATGTTGATTAGTTTATTCATTTATTTAATTTTATTAAATTATTTAATGTTAATTATTTTAATTAATTTATTTATTTTTCCTTTAATTCTATAAATTAGATTATAGTTGCCATACATTATAAAGTTAATTATAATTGTCATTAATCATCATTAATGTGTTCAATAATTATTATAAAAGAGTTTAAAAAATGTTATTACAGAATTTATGAATAAATTTAATAAATAATTATCTTAAAGAATTTCTACAAAATTTATTTTGTCAGTATACAGTGGAACGGAAAGTTTAAAATTTGTTTCTCGTTCTTGACGTTGTGAAGTTGTAGTAAAATCCTCTCAGATTTTTATTTCTACAGTAAAATAGAATAAAATTTTTAATAAAAAAAGTCACAATTAGAACGGAATCACCCAAAATATATATCTTTTGTAAAAGTTGAAAAAAATGTTTCTTTGTTTATTTTGTTTCTTCACATTCTGCTGGAAGTAATTGTGAAGAAACAATTTCAGAAACTTTACTTAACTCAATTAAAAATGTTTTTGATGCACAATATGTATTCGATCAAGTAGATCATCAAATTTTGTCGAATACACATTAAAAGGAAGCAATGCACGAATTAGTAGATGCAAAAGAATATAAACGTTGTCATTTACAGCATTGTACTACTACATTTATTAAAAGCATAACAGAATATGTTATAACATAACAGAATTCTTAATTAGCAAATTGTCTGATTACGGTTATTTTAATATATATTTGTAACTACATTACAAAGTATGTAAGTTTTACATTTATATGTGACCATAAAGCTAAAATATTTGGTTTTATTGTGTAGCGGACTTACTTCTGAATTCAAATCTAGCGCCAACAACTAATAAGGGAAGCATCCCTTCTCAAAACCTCAACACTAGCTACAGCCACCCGATAAGGGATTCCGGTTCGGCCTCTCGAGTAAAACGCATCGCTTCCGCTTGTATTTATATTTTATCTTTAATTATATTTTTAATCATTCGTTTACTTTGTAATTAAATATTTATGTTGTTGTTGTTTATTTTTATTAACGACAGACACGCTAAAATTGGTGACCCACGACGAACTAAAGTGTTGTTCTCAAGAAAAACTCTGGTACCACGTGTAGTGTTTTCTCGTGTTAGTTGTACACGAAGATAAAAAACAATCTAACGATGGAAAATGCAAATGAAAGTATAATCCAAACGGAACCTAAAACATCTGCTGCAGAAGTAAGTGAAATACGACACGTGAAATTGCCACCATTTTGGCAAACACGTCCGTCACTTTGGTTCGCTCAAGTCGACGCACAATTTTACCAATTTGGTATACGAGCAGATAACACTCGCTACTATACAGTCGTTGCCGCCTTAGACTCAGCCGTTCTTCAACAAGTCGCAGATGTAATTGAAAACCCTCCACCGACAGACAAATACGAAGCCTTAAAAAAGCAACTCGTTGGACGGTTTACGGATTCGCATGACAAACAGCTGAGAACATTACTGACAGACTTAGAACTAGGAGACAAGCAACCTTCGGCATTACTTAGAGAGATGAAAACACTAGCAGCTTCAAAAATAGACGAATCTGTTCTCCGCACGCTATGGCTACAGAGAATGCCGTCTCAAGTTCAAATAGTACTTTCGGTGAGTAAAGACGAGAAACTAGAAAAACTAGCGGAAATGGCGGACAGAATTGCGGAAATTAGCAATTATAGTATTGCCGCCATTAATAAAACCGCACGCGCAGAAACATCCACCAGTGACGTCATTGAAATGCCTGGAATCGCATCGTTGCAGAAGCAAATTGCCGAGTTAACGGAAAAAGTCGAAAAACTTTCAGTGCGACATCGACGACCTACATCGCGATCGCGCTCATGGTCCCGGGGGCGCAGCGCCAACCCGGAGTGTTTCTATCACCGCCGTTTCGGAAAAAACGCGAAGAAGTGCCGTTCGCCGTGTAGATTTAGTGACATTACGCCGGAATCGGGAAACGAACCTCACCGTCGTTAGTGGAGGCGGTAAGCGACGGAACGTGGTTACAAAGCCGCCTATTTATACAAGAACGAGAGACAGGTATGCGTTTCCTAATTGATACCGGAGCTGACGTGTCGGTAATACCGCTCACTTGCACCCGTCTACGAAAGACACCGGCTGCCTTAAAGTTGTTCGCCGCAAACGGATCTACCATAAATACGTACGGTGAAAAGTCTTTATGTGTAAACCTTGGATTACGTCGCGCATTCCGGTGGAGATTCTTAGAAGCGGATGTCGCTCGACCGATTATAGGCGCCGATTTTTTAAGACATCACGGATTGCTAGTTGATTTAAAGAATCGCCGACTAATTGACAACATCACCCATTTGTCAACAGTAGGCTCAATAGCGCGCTGCGATATCACAACAATCACAACGGTAGCGAAAACATCTATTTTCCACGAACTGTTAGCGCAATTTCCATCGGTGACGCGGACATCAGTATTGACTCACTAGAAAGCATGAAGTCGTTCATCATATTCTCACTAAAGGGCAGCCGCTAGCGGAGCGCGCACGCAGATTGCCTCCAGAAAAAGCTAAAGCCGCTAAAGAGGAATTCGAATACATGCTCGAGCAAGGGATTTGTAGACCATCGAGCAGTCCTTGGGCCAGTCCGTTACACCTAGTGGTTAAAACTCGGGTGAGTGGAGACCGTGCGGAGATTATCGTCGCCTTAATGCCGTTACAACACCAGACCGGTACCCTATCGCGCATATTATGGACTTTTCTTACAAATTAAACGGTAGAACAATATTTTCAAAATTAGATTTAGTGCGTGCCTATCACCAAATTCCGATCGTAGAAGAAGACATACAAAAAACAGCAGTTATAACACCGTTCGGGTTATTTGAATTTCCATTCATGACATTCGGACTCCGTAACGCCGCGCAAACGTTTCAACGGTTTATGAATATGGTGTTAAAAGGCCTTGATTTTTGCTATTGTTACATCGACGACATTTTAATAGCTTCCGTTGATCGAACACAACATTTAAACCATTTAAAAACAATCTTTGAACGACTTGACGCTTACGGAATTGCAGTTAATCCAGCTAAATGTGTATTAGGTGTTACACAATTAGAATATTTAGGATACCTCATTTCCGAAAAAGGATCAACGCCGTTACCATCCAAAGTTCAAGTAATTTCTGACATGAAAAAACCAACTACGATTGTCGAACTTCGTCGTTTCTTAGGAGTAATAAATTTTTACAGAAGGTTTATTAAAAATGCTGCAAAAACACAAGCGATACTAAACGGCTACTGTAAAAATAGTAAACGCAACGATAAAAGGTTGATAGAGTGGACACCGGAAGCTGAACAAGCATTCCATTCCTGTAAAAGAGATTTAGCAGAAGCAACAGCACTCGCGCATCCGTCAGAAGAAGGACCTCTCTCATTAACTGTTGACGCGTCAAATTATGCCGTCGGTGGTGCACTAGAACAATTACAGAATGAAACATGGCAACCGCTCGCATTCTTTTCTCAGAAACTTAATAACGCACAACAGAAATACAGTGCCTATGATCGGGAACTTTACGCAGTGTACGCTGGTATAAAACATTTCAGAGACGTTATTGAGGGCCGGCAGTTAATAATAAAAACCGACCATAAACCATTAACATTCGCGTTTCAACAAAGATCCGACAAAGCATCGCCACGTCAACAACGCCAACTCGACTTTATAAGCCAGTTTTCGACTGAAATAATATATATAGCGGGAGCTGATAATACTGTAGCCGACGCACTCTCGCGATTAGAGGCTATTAATTTACCAACCGCGGTAAGCTCAACTGAAATAGCTCGCGAACAAACCGGTGACTCGGAACTCCAAAATTTATTAAGTAATCCTACATGCCTGGTGCTACAAGAATACACCCCGTTAGACAGCGATCTTCCATTATATTGCGACATATCAACAAGCAGAATTCGACCGTACGTCCCAAAAACGCTACGTCGACGAATTTTTGATTCGGCTCATAATATATCTCATCCAAGCAAACGCGCAACTTTACGGCTTCTCGCAAACAAATTTGTTTGGCCATCAATGCGCAAAGACGTCACTGATTGGGTACGCAGCTGTAATGCATGTCAACGATCGAAAGTACAACGGCACACAAAGTTTTGCACAAAGTCGCCTATTTGTCACTTTCCCGTTCCACACTTTCGCTTTCAACAGGTACACATAGACATCATCGGACCGCTACCACCGTCACGAGGATACCGCTACTGTTTGACTATGCTGGATCGCTTTTCCAGATGGCCCGAAGCAGCACCCCTAACAGACATCACAAGTGAATCGGTAGCTACTGCTTTTTATGAGTCGTGGATATCTCGTTTCGGGGCTCCGCAAACAATTACAACCGATCAAGGTCGACAGTTTGAGTCATCTCTTTTAAAAGAATTAACTAACCTTTTGGGTACGAAGCGCAGTAGGACTTCAGCGTATAACCCTAAAAGCAATGGAATTTTAGAGCGCTGGCACAGAACGTTAAAAACCGCGATTATGTGTCATGAAACGGACAAGTGGGTTGATGTATTACCTACAGTATTAATAGGACTACGAGCTACCTACAAGGAAGACATCAAGTGTTCTCCCGCGGAAATGCTATACGGAGAAACTTTGCGTTTACCGGGTGAATTTTTCTTAAGTGATGATACATGCGACGATCCAGTAACTTTTATAGATAAATTAAGGAACCACATGAGAGAAATACGACGTACACCTACCGCGCATCACGGAAAACATTCAATTTTTGTACATCCTGAATTAACTAAGTGCAGTCACGTCTTTTTAAGAGACGATACAGTTCGACGACCTCTGCAACCGCCGTATACCGGTCCGCATAAGGTCATTGAACGAATCAACAACAAACTTTTTAAAATACAGGTAAATTCAAGAATACTAAATATCTCCGTAGATCGATTAAAACCAGCCTTCTTGGCGCCGGAAGATTGCGAAACGCTAACCCCGAACACAGCAGCAATGCCACAGATGCCACGACACAATCAGCCATCGGAAGTTAAACAAACAAAGTCGGGTCGTACCGTAAAGTTACCTACGCGCTTTGCTACCACTTCGTTGTCACTGGGAAGGGGGTGATGTAGCGGACTTACGTCTGAATTCAAATCTAGCGCCAACAACTAATAAGGGAAGCATCCCTTCTCAAAACCTCAACACTAGCTACAGCCACCCGATAAGGGATTCCGGTTCGGCCTCTCGAGTAAAACGCATCGCTTCCGCTTGTATTTATATTTTATCTTTAATTATATTTTTAATCATTCGTTTACTTTGTAATTAAATATTTATGTTGTTGTTGTTTATTTTTATTAACGACAGACACGCTAAAATTGTATATAATTTGGTGAAATTACTTATATTTAATTGGGCTGTGGGATTAAAGAGAGTTTTAAGTGAAAAATATTGTAGAGTTATAACATCTACAGATCCTGTATATATAAAAGCAAAAACTGCATATATAAAAAGTTTAAAGCAGAATAAAAATTGTGAGTAAACATTTCTTTTATTAAACCACAAAGCATTCATTTTCTAATAAATTTATGCATTAGATGTATTTGTTGAAAACATAATGTAAAATACAGTTTTATCCCACTTCAACGTCATTCAAGTGAATAAATCTGTAGTTTTACGTATTTTTTTTAAAATTAATTTATTTTAGTGAATCAAATTTTATATACACTTTAGTTACCGCACATCTCAGTAGGTGGGACTAAACCATGTCATAATTTTATTCAAACAAATGACAATCTAACCCTTATATTATCCAATATTATTTATGCTAATACTAGAGTTATAATACCCATTATTAACACAAAAGTGCAATTGTATTTGGGTAAAACAGTGGGCAAGATGTACGAAAATATAGAAGAAAAATCAAGAAAAGCTTGTAGAATTTGTTTATTAAAAATAGTAGAAACCGAACAATATTACTTTCTGAATAACAACAATAAGTTAATACTGCAATTCAAATTGTTGGACATTTTACCAGAAATTGTAAGTACAACAAGTTATATTCCTTCGAGTAATAGAAACTTTCTTATAGGATCTAAATATCACTCTTAACCCAATTGTTTGTAACAAATGTATGATTGCAATTGAAGAAATATATGAATTTAAACAACTTTGTATACAAACCGAAACGACTGTAAGAAACTTACGACAACCAGGTGCAGTTAAAGAGTTGTGTGTCAATAACATTAAAGTTGAACTTTCAAATCTGCAAATCATTAGCAATAATGAGGAACCTTCAGAAACAGATTGCAACTTCAATACTAACAAGATTCAACACCAGGTTTATAAAAATGTAAAAGTGCAATACACAGGTGAATATCTATTTAAATGCAATATCTGTGATTACTGCAGTATGATCAAGTCAAATATAAAAAGGCATATGCGTACGCACACTGGTGAGAAACCATTTAAATGCAATGCATGTGATTACTCTAGTAAGCATAAGGAAGCTCTAAAAACACATATGTGTAAGCACACTGGTAAAAAACCATTTAAATGCAATACATGCGATTACTGCTGTACCACCAAGTGTGGTTTAAAAAGGCATATGTATATGCACACTGGTGAGAAACCATTTAAATGCAATATATGCAATTACTGCTGTATTAGCATGTCGCATTTACAAACGCATATGCGTAAACACACTGGTGAAAAACCATTTAAATGCAATTTGTGTGATTACTGCAGTACAATCAAGGCGAATATAAAAAGGCATATGTGTACGCACACTGGTGAGAAACCATTTAAATGCAATATATGCAGTTACTGCTGTATTAGCATGTCGCATTTAAAAACGCATATGCGTAAACATACTGACGAAAAACCATTTAAATGCAATACATGTGATTACTGGTGTACCACCAAGTCCGCTTTAAAAATGCATATACGTAAACACACTGACGAAAAACCATTTAAATGCAATATATGTGATTACTGCAGTACCATCAAGTCGAATTTAAAAAGGCATATGCTTCAGCACACTGTTGAAAACCCATTTAAATGCAATATATGTGATTACTGCGGTACCACCAAGTCCGATTTAAAAATGCATATGCATAAACATACTGACGAAAAACCATTTAAATGCAATATATGTGATTACTGCGGTACCACCAAGTCCGCTTTAAAAATGCATATGCATAAACATACTGACAAAAAACCATTTAAATGCAATACATGTGATTACTGGTGTACCACCAAGTCTGCTTTAAAAATGCATATACGTAAACACACTGGCGAAAAACCATTTAAATGCAATATATGTGATTACTGCAGTACGATCAAGTCAAATTTAAAAAGGCATATGCGTAAGCATATTGGTGCAAAAACTATTTAAATGCAATTTATGTGGTTAATGTAGTAGCCGATTGGAACAGTTAAAAAGCATCTTCATAAGCACAATAGTTATAATTATTTTGATATACCGTGGTATAGGACAATAAAAATTTTTATTGAGATCAACCAGTTTAAATACAAATAACATTAAAGACGATGAGATGATTCTGTTAAATTTAAATCTAATTAAAGACGCGCGAAACTACACAAGCATCGTCATCTGGCGGAAAAAACGATAACTATGAATTCGAAAATGCGTATAGTAATTGGTTCTAAAAGGGAATCGCGCACGCTTTGGGTGGAATATCGAAAGCAGAAGGGTGCCAACCTGCGTACCCTTGATGCAATAAGTATTGATAATATAAAATTGATGTAATGTTTGGTTTTCTTTGTTTTCTGAAATTGTATAGGTATGTAACTAAATGTCCCAGTAAACATATATACATATCAAATATGGATTTGTTATATAAACATTAATAAACAGCTCCTCAAAAATTAGGGATATTGCAAAAAAGTTGTTTTAAAGTAAACATGCCACAAACAATGTTTATTCTAAAATAAATTAACAGAATTCTTAACATTTAAATGATTTTAAATATAAACATTTTTAATAGGTAGTGTGTCTTTCACGAGCTTCAATAACTGCACCTTACAACGTTTTTGCATAGTCCACGAAATTGTTAAACATCTTTCTTGATTTGAATCCAGATTTGTGGCAATAAATGTCTGAACTCTAGCAGATAAAGGCGTGGTTTATGCGTATACAATGCTCTCTGAAGTTGATTCCAAGCATGCTCGATACAATTCAAATCGGGAGATCTTGGAGGTAATGGCAAATGGAGAATACCTTGATTTTCTATAGCTTTGAATATCCTGGCAGATCAGTGGGGTGTTGCAGTCATCAAAAAACAAATTCTTGTCCGACAGGGACAATTTGAAATCATGTTGACGACTTCCTCTCTATAAACCTTACACCTGTCATATTTTTATTCAACACCGACAAGTCTGTGCGTTCATTAAAACAAATTTCTTTCCCCCTCTCGAAATTGATAGATTTTAAGAACAGATACGATACAGGGTTCTATTCTTGCCAGTTGATCTTGCGCTCAAGTTAATCTTGCACAGTTGTTGTTTGCTGTGAGTGGAACTCTTTTTAACAGACGTTTTGACCTCAAATTCACCTTAGCAAGCCTTTTAGCTGCAAAGGTCCTGTACGAGCGTAGTAGTTTTCGGTCTTCCAGTTTTATGCCGTTCCGCAACAGTTGCCGTGTTGCTGTAACGTCTAACCGAGAAGACGGGGCAGGTTGCTTCTTGAACTCTACATCTTTATAACTTTTGTTTGATATATTATTGTGTTTATTATATATGTGTAGTTTTGGCTCTTGTTTGTTTGTCTCAACCCTTTAACTAATAGCTGGGTTGCTTCCGTAACTAGGACTTTAGTACCCACTGACAGGCCGTTAGTTAACTAACTCTTCTTCTGTTTAATAAGTGATCTTTGTGCATGTGTTTATATGTGTTGTGATTTTTTGTGCAATTGACTTAAATTTGGGATGTCCTAACATTCCGATGTCTATTGATATCTTTGATTATAAAATGATTGCGTGATAAATATAAATTATGCAATGTTTTTCCTTTCTACTGCGACTTTCGCCGAACAAAAAATTTTGGTTAAAATTTAATTAGTTACTTGAATGAAAATCACGTGTGTAACGAAATTAATACAAAGCAGAAGTGGGGGGGGGTACCAATTCGCATTAATTTATTGAGTTATTTTCTTTATAAACTATTAATTAATGATTTCAAAATGCTATCATCTCCGGCTTTAATTTTAAAGTATCTTTTTTTCTACGCGTTTATAATTTGATGATACAAAAGTCGCTCAAAGTTTGGACATACTTTTTGGTCGTAACATTTACCTGTTGATAGTGATTATAATGGGTTTGATAATTAGTATAAAAAACATTGTGTGTATTGCTTTGTAAAATGTAAATTTGATATTTTTTTACCGTGATTAGACAACAACGAACGGCCGCAGGACTTTGTACTTTTGTTGTGTGTAATGGCGCAAGTTGCTTCCACGCTATGGGACTTCGCACATTTGTGTGTTTTCTAGTCGCGGTAGGTTGAATTTATGGTATGGGACTCTACATTTTCATTTACTTGTTTTTTTATATGATTTTTGTGATTTGTATTACTGATTATATCGTATGTCAATTTGAAAGCTTTGGATTGGGAAACAAAAAATTATACCAAAATTTACAAAAACCCGTTTTGACAATACGGACTGGGGAACAAATTGACATAGTCAGTGGAACACCCCCATCTATGCTGCACTCGCGGTTTCGAGTGGACGAAGTTATTGTGATTGTAAAGGGGTGGTTTGTTTTGCTTATTCCACGCGCTCAAATACCCAAGGACATTTTTACTATAGATCAATCCGAAATTGGTGTAAATTCGTGTCACAAATCAAATAAGGAATCTTTTTCGTAAAAGTGGTATCAAATCTATATTCAAGCCGACAGGTAAAATCCTTCAGAATCTTCCACTTCCTAAAGACAAATTTTACTTCCATCTCAGGATGTATACCAAATTCCTTCTCATCTTAACATGTCTAGGTCCTAAGAGAAATAAAGATATAGGGAGGAAATGGAAATCGGGGTGAGCAAAAAGAAGAGCAGAAAGAGGTATATCGAACCAAGTTTTAAGTTCTGAATCTATTGCTTTGACTACTAAAGAACATATAAAGCCTCGATCGAGACTTCTTTGAACTTGGGAAGTGCTCCAGATGCACTGTATACCGATACTCAACGACAATCGGAAAAAGAGAAGTAGACATGTGCACGTTTCCCGTAATGGATTCGTCATAATATAGTTCTAAGCGCCTCCACTGCATTAAATAACAGTGACGAAGCTTATCTCAAAGATAATAGGTACTTTTCTTAATTTTCATTTCTCAAGAAAACTAAATAATGCTGAAAGTTAACATCGTCGCTGCTTGGTTTATTCAAATTCACAAAATAAAGTTTTTTGTTTTCCATGGGGTTTCACAAACTCAAATAGTACAGGGAGAGTGCTGTGACTAAAAACACTTGGGTAGTTATTACATAGACATGAGAATACCAACATTAGAGAAAGGAATAATAGAAACAATAGGCCAAAAGTACGTATATTAATTCTTGAATCTCAAAAAAGTGTTTATTATTCGCGAAGTATACCTTGCCCACTTCAAATTTAGATCTGCACAACACCTTTCTTCTTCCTTTTTTTTAACAAGAAAACGTCATTTTCTACCGCTCTTGGGAACAATCTCTTCGTGGCTAGGAGGAAACTTCTAGCGATAATTTTGATTCTACATATGGGCCTTCCAGACTCGTACATTGATCTCGATGTCTTGATGCTTCGATCTTTTGCCCAGAGATGTCATGAGCTTCGGAATTATCATCAGGAATTATTAAAATATTTTTAGAGTAAATGGTGTATTATTTATTTAGAATAATATAAATGCGAGCTTTCGAACTTGGTCTAAGTTCTTCGCCAAGCAAAATTAAATTAATTTCATAATTGTAAAAAACTAAGGTAATTAAAAACAATAACTATAAGGGAACTAGATAATAAGCGCAAGTTATTTAACTACAGCATTTGCTCGAAGGTCTAAAGGAAAACCACCATAAAAACTCTAGACGTAGCTTAAGTGTTAATGGTGGACAAATTAAGATTAAGAAATAACAGGTAACCATGTGTCAGAAAGTTCGTAATCACTGTCTCTATTGAAATTGTTAGGAGTACTCAAACGTTTGATGGTATGGAAATTTTGTACGCAAGTGGATAGACCGAGTGTACAATAACGGATTGTTGCACCAATGGACGGATGCAATGAAATTCGAAACGGCATGAGCAGCTAAAAGTCATGGTATGACGCGAGAGCTGACTATTTGCTCATGTGGAAGGCTTTTTATTTGGCATTCTGTAAAACATTTGATCAACGGAAAAGTAAAACTGAACTTTGGGAACTTATGTATTCAAGAACGCAAAGAGCGAATGAAGACCTTTCGACGTATTTCCACGAAAAGTTTAAATTGTATAAACAGCTTAGTCTCAGTTTCGAGGAAACGAAGGAACAAATAATTTCAGGGCTGTCGACGTTTGCAGTGAAAGGCGCTGTAATGATGGCATACCACGAGAATGAGGATGACCTGCTACACAGTATAATGAAACTAGAGAAGATATGTACTAACGAAAACCACGGAAGGAAAAACGACGAACTGAAGAAAACTGCTCAAGCGAACGCGAAGGAATGTGACGTAACTTACATAGCAAACGGAAGAAGATCTGATGATAAATCTGACAACCAGTCGCAAGGAATAAGACGATGGAACCAACGGGGGAACCTAAATGCTACAACTGTAATGTGTATGGACATTTGTCACGAGATTGTCCAAAACCAAAAAAAGGTAGCGGCGGTAATTCATCAACAAGCAGTGAACGCATACAACGCAGTGAAATCAATAAGACAGAGCATAAAGAAGAAACACTAGAAAAGTATTTACCTAATACGTAATACTGAATGATCAGCATATTTTAGATGCAGTAATAGACAGCGGAAATGCAGTCTGTACAATACGTAAACAAGCGAATGAAAAATATGGGCTAGTATGTGAAACATGTGATCGTGCTCTTTTTGCTTTTGGAAACGTCACAAAACCAGGGCTAATGTGTAATAGTGTTGTGCAACTATGGGTTGTGGATGATGACGCGCAGTTAACAGACTTGATTATTGGAAGGACATTCACTGACCTACCCCAAGTTGCTTATGTGAAGGTTACGCAAATGAATCATCTTTTAATACGTTGTTGAAAGAAACGAGTAAACCCTTAAAAATACTAGTGTCAACTAACGTTAGTGTAGCACCAAATAGTATAAACTTTGTTAAAGTGCATGCGGGTCAAGGATATCAAAACCTTCCTATCGTATACGAAAATTACGTACAGCTTATTCTTGAAGAAAATACATGTATCGGGTATACACGCGAAAGATCAACCGCACCGAGAATTAAGACTCATAGTATACGCGAACCATTAAATAACGACAAGGTAAACATTTACTCAGCTGTAAGTTTTGAACAGTCACAACAACTACTAAATTAAATTAATGAATACCGTGATTGCTTTGCTGTTTACAAAGACGAACTTAAATGTACTGACGTAATTGAGATGGACATTAAAGATAGCGACGTACCAGTGCAGTGTAAACCGTTTCGTCAGGGTGCTAAAGAACGTGAGATTACACGAAATATCATACAACAATGGTGAGACAGCGGCATACGCGATTCTACAACTCCGTACGCGCCAGTCCTTTTAGTTACAAAGAAAAGCGGCGAACCACGTTTGGTGGTTGATTATAGAAAATTAAATTTGCAAATCGTACGCGAAACGTTTCTGATTCCTAATACCGACGAAATATTTGAGGGATCATCAGGAGCTCAGGTATTTTCGACCCTTGACCTGGCAAGTAGGTACCTTCAAGTTCCGCAGAAGGAAAGAGCAAAGGGAAAAACGGGATTTATTACATGCGACGAAAAGGGAGAATTCGAACAAATGGTATTTGGTCTTACAAATGCACTTTACGTATTCTCACAATTGATGCAAAGAGTACTGGGACCGCTTAGAGGAAAATCAGTGGTTTGGTACATGGATGAACAGATTGGGACGATATTTGCATTGATTATACATTTTTTATACATTAGTGTAACATTTGGAAAATATTATAAAATATTTTTTAAACATTTTTAGAATGTCTTTTTAATATTGACTTTGCAATTCTGGCCATTAAGACATTTTTGCAATGTTTTAAAAAATATAAATAGGTGATTCCATTCTAACTGTGATTTTTAATGTCTTGTATTGTTTGTTCTCACTGGTCATTAATCAAATTTTCGTGTTAATTGGATAATTATAAACATATTCCAACATTGTAATAGCGAAGGCTTCCACGGCCGGAGTCTATACTAAGATAAGAACGTCTTCCGGGTTTGGACCGTGTCAATGTTGTAACCGAAGTTGCCAACGTTTCGCCCACTTTCGTAAGGGGCTTCATCAGGGCGTGAGAGAAATCGAAGAACTCAAGCAAGCAATCGAAATCTAACTAAACACTTCTCAAAAGTTAGGTAATCAACTTGTGAACCAAGCCAGATTCTAAACTCAGAAAAGGTAAGAAAGAAAACGATAAACTCAAAAAAGCAAACGAAAATCTAACAAAGAACCACTACAGAGTTAGGTAATCAACTTGTGAACCAAGCCAGATTCTAAACTCTATAGAAGTGACTTAAAAAGAAATAGTCTCCGTATATAAAGAAGAAGTATCGTCACGGGTAGTTAAGCTCGACTCTGATTGGGTTACGGTTGAACGAGGGCGTGTTTTCGATAAGGGACTAATGACCGGGAACCAAAGAGAGGATAGCTCGAAACCATGATCACGATTGAAGTTATTGGGGTGTTTGATGATTTCTACCCAGATAGCACAGTCAGTTTGATACAAGGTTAAAACAAACTTGTTTTAACAATCATGTAGACTGGAAACAAACTTGTCTGGAAACTTATCTCAAGCATAATTCAAGCTTACTAGTTACCGCTACCACAAGCTTATTTTATAAAGCTTGAAAAAAGTTTATTAGACAAGCTGGAAAAAAGCATGTTGGGCAAACTTGAAATAACCATGTTGAACAAGCTTGAAAGAAGCGTGTTGGGCAAATTTGAAAAAAAGTATTAATTAATTTTGCATCAATTTACAACTAAAAAAGAAATAACATAACAGTATAAACTGTATATGAAGAAACACGGTCCAAACCCGGAAGACGTTCTTATCTTAGTATATTCCAACATTATTTTTATGTAACATAACTTGCCACTTAGAAATAACTTACAATATATCACTTAAATGTCATTACCGTGTCATGTCCATTTCTAGAAATTACTTATAAATTATTAAGTTTTTTTTTTATATAGACTCATTAATTGAATATATTGACTAGTTTATTTATTTATTTAATTTTATTGAATTATTTAATGTTAATTAATTTAATTAATTAATTTATTTTTCGTTAAGTTCTATAAATTAGATTATAGTTGCAATAAATTATAAAGTTAATTGTTATAATTGTCATTAATCATCATTAATGAATTCAATAATTATTATAAAAGAGTTTAAAAAATGTTATTACAAAATTTATGAAAAAATTTAATAAATAATTATCTTAAAGAATTTCAACAAAATTTATTTTGTCAGTACCGTGGAACGGAAAGTTTCAAATTTGTTTCTCGTTCTTGACGTTGTGAAGTTGTAGTAAAATCGTCTCAGATTTTTATTTCTACAGTAAAATAGATTAAAATTTTTAATCAAAAAAATCACAATTAAAACGGAAAATATATCTTTTGTAAAAGTTGAAAAAAACATTTCAAAAATGTTTCCTTGTTTATTTTGTTGGAAGTAATTGTGAAGAAACAATTTCAGAAAAATACTTTATCTTTATCGAAATATTACATATTTCTAGCATTTGGGTATATGTTTCAGGGTTTATTAGTAAAAAAGTTTTACGTACGTTCAAATGCAAATTTTGTCGAACACATTAAAAGGAAGCAATGCACGAATTAGTAGATGCAAAAGAATATAAACTTTGTCGTTTACAGTATTGTACTACTACATTTATTAAAAGCATAACCCCAAGCAGCACCATATATTTCAATAACATTATATAAACGTAATTCTAATATTTGTCTGTTGAAAATCTGTGTTAAATATTTTTAAGTGTAGACTCATATTTAAAATATATTTGTTATAACAATGTTTTATAATATTTATAACGAATGTAAAATAAATATTTATATAAATTTTTTTTAAAATAATTATTCTACAGCGTTTAAAAAATATTATATTTATATTTTAAATTATTGAAAAACAAATATATTGAAGAAATATTCAGTAAATAATTATTTAAACCTTTTTTGAAAATATAAGAAAAAATATTTTGTAAATGTATATTTTATAATTTTAAGTAAGAAAATTACATAAAGTACAGATATGGTTTTAACACCTTAACGCACACTTTTTGAAAAAAATCATTTTTTTTTATTTAAGAAAATACATTTTTGAACTTTATTTTAGACAAACGTAATAACAAAACACAAAATAACTGTCTACATTGATTATAATCTTTGCAGTTTTATGATAATTACATACTACACCACAAAAAAAGTTTTACCACTAAATCAATAATAATTATAAAAAAGGAATAAATATAAAATCTTAATCTTTTGCGGTTGTTATGTTTAAGATTATAAGCGACTTTCGGCTTAGACCGCGTCGTAGTAAAACACTCAGACTTACGCTTGGTCATAGTCTCTTCTTGAGAGCCAAAACAAGAAGTACTTCTTGTACTTACTAAGGAAATTACTACCAAAAGTTAAAAATATTACAGCAAACTAAATAGTAAATTAACATTTACGAAAATTTTACTAAAATAAAAAAAATATGTTTGCTATTCAGTTTGCAGTAATATTCTTAATTTTCAGTAAATTTTCATGGTAAATTTGCAATTATTTTTACAGTGTATAACCAGTTTTTAACAAAGGTAATACAAATATCACAAATTTTGTCTTTAAGACAAATGATGTGCACTTTGCATTTATTTTACATTTATAAGTAAAAAAATATTTTTTGTTTGTAATTCAATTAACACAATAGTTTTTCTTCACAAGCAAAACTTAGGAAAATATTATTGCATACAGATGTAAAATGTCTTGACTTTTTCTCATAAAGGATTCACTGTAACATTGTAGTAAAAAATTTAACATTAATTACGTTTATTGAAACATTTATTTTTCTTTGTCTACATTGTTTAAGAACGCTCTGAATTCAAACACAAATTGTCTAAACTTGCTTGTATTTCTTAGTTTATCGTAAATTTTTACCTAAGCAGGTAACTAGTAAAAACATATTTGTGCTAGCGTTACTCATAGTTTATAGCCGAGGGCAAATCTTTTGTTTTGCAAATCCTACTTAGGCGCATCAAGAAAGAATACGAATGCACCAAGATTTTACCTGTATTTCAACCATTCTGTATTTTACCATCGATCACTACAGTTCACAATTAATTTGCGATACTTATAAGTGGGTGTACTTATTTGTGTAAAGTAACCAATAAGATCCAGTAAAAGTACAAGATTGGACCGAAGTATAAACAGTGGTTAGGTAAGTATGTTTTTATTCAATTTCTGTGTAATAGATAATGTTTTTAATTTTGTATCATAGGATCTGATTTGCATCATTTAGTGTACTTTATCCTGCTCTTTCCACAAAGTTTTTATTTTCTCTTGATGCGTGGAGCACATGGTTCATGTTAGATATTTAGACTTGCTTAAGTAGTATTTATTATTTGTGATAAGGTAATTACATTTATTTGGCTAACGAAAAATGTCCTCTAAACGCCGCGTTGCTAAAAGTCGTTTTATCAAAAAAGAAATTTTAAAAGGTATAAACCTATTACATTTGGCAACTGGTAACAACCTATTAAATATATCAGATAAGGGTACGTACCATAAATACCGTATCATGTGGTACGAATTCAGTACAAGAAACAAAATATGTACGGTTCAATATTAGCACAGATGAAATGATAAATCAATCGGAATGCAAAACTAATGCTTCTTCTACATCTACGGTATTTGAAAGTACTAACATTAATAACACTTCAAATGATTTAATTATATTGATAAATGAGTTTGCTCGTGACACAAATGCATCCCATTATCAAATTAATTATTTACTGAAGGGGTTGAAAAAGATTTTTCAGATGCTCTTATGATTACAAAATTAATACATTTTATTTACAGAATTGATTCAGCTGAAGAACAAATGCAAGCGAAAATCTGAATGACGACTAAAATTAGTCTTTAGTTTGTAGATATACATATTTATATTTAACGTTATCAAACTTGTAAAACGGGTGTTTATAATAATATTTCAAACATAATCTTAGTTGATAAGCAACTTTTCTCTTTTGTAATATCAATAAGTTTATTTTGTAAATTGATTCCGTATCAATCTTTTATTTAAAAACAATTCAAAAGTATAATAAAAGCATTTTTAAATTATTTTTGAAATTATTTTTAAAATCTGACCAACAAATGTTGCATAAATATAATTTTAAAATGTTTAGAAAATATTATTGGGAAACCTTATACAAACAATTAATTTAAATGATTTCCATATATTTACTTAAAATATGATATTAACATTTACGCTAAATATTTTTTATACGTTTACTTAAAATACTTTAAAAATATTTACTTGAAATATTTTGGTAAAATTTATCTCAAATATTTTTTATATATTTACCTAAAATATTTTTTTAATATATGACAGTGTTACATTTGAATGTTTCATTGATATTAGTAAATAACATTTATATAATATATTGTGCTGCTTGGGGAGGCTAATATTATTTTTTCCGTTTTCCGAAAATATTTGTTTAAAGTAAACGTAATATCGTGATAGTGCTTTTAAAGTGTTTTGTATATTTTCAATTAAAATATGTCTACCATTCAAAAAAATGATTCGATGAAGTGTTTTCCCGAGTTAAAGTTAAGTGGAGAGAAAGTATTTTGCAAGGCCTGTTCTAAAATCGTAAGTTACATTCATTTTGACATGTCATTATCTTAAAATTTACGTAGGCATCAGAATTTCATATAATACGCTTCTTTGCATCAGAGCAATTTCAGAAATAAAGTTCAATTCTGTCACATTTTTCAAAAATATAATATTTGACTGTGTGGACCTTAAAAATTCTTATTTAGTTTAGTAAATTCGTCAAATTGTAGCTTTTGTTCATATAAAAATTGATTTCTTTTTGATGCATGAACATTTTTTCTTCTACAGATTTTCTGTTAGAAGAAGTTTCAAGTCGACCAACATTTAAAAACAGTAAGTCATAAGTTGAAGCTAAAAAATAGCATATGTATTAAACATAAATGTGTCTATTTAAGATTTTGTTTTATTTATGAGTAGGTATTTTTAATAAATATGCATTTGCATATTTAGGAAAATTTTGAAAAAAGCAAAAGTAATGCATATATATGCGCCTATTTTGGTAATGCTTTGTTGCATAGATTCCGCCCTTTAGTTATAACATAACAAAATTCTTAATTAACAAATTGTCTGATTACGGTTATTTTAATATAGTATGTATATTTGTAATTACATTACAAAGTATGTAAGTTTTAGATTTATATGTGACCATAAAGCTAAAATAATTGGTTTTATTTTTTATTGAATGTAATTTGGTGAAATTGTATTTAATTGGGCTGTGGGATTAAATAGAGTTTTAAGTGGAAAATATTGTAGAGTTATAATATAAAAACTGCATGTATAAAAAGTTTAAAGCAGAATAAAAATTGTGAGTAAACGTTTCTTTTATTAAACCGCACAAAGCATTAATTTTTTAATAAATTTATGCATTAGATGTGTTTGTTGAAAACATAATGTAAAATACAGTTTTATCCCACTTGAATGTTATTCAAGTGAATAAATCTGTAGTTTTACGTATTTTTTTAAATAAATTTATTTTTGTGAATCAAATTTTATGTACACTTTAGTTATCGCACATCTCACTAGGTGGCACTAAACCATGACAAAATTTTATTAAACAGATGCCAATCTAACCCTTATATTATCTGATATTACCATATTATCTATGCTAATACCAGAGTTATAATACCCATTATTAATACAAAAGGCAATATTAGTGCAACTGTATTTGGGTAAAACAGTGAGCAAGATGTACGAAAAGATAGAAGAAAAATCAAGCAAAGCTTGTCGAATTTGTTTATTAAAAATAGTAGAAACCGAACAATATTACTTTGTGAATAACAATAAGTTAATGCTGCAATTCAAATTGTTGGACATTTTACCAGAAATTGTAAGTACAACAAGTTATATTCCTTAGAGTAATAGAAACTTTCTTATAGGATCTAAATATCACTCTTAACCCAATTGTTTGTAACAAATGTATGATTGCAATTGAAGAAATATATGAATTTAAACATCTTTGTATACAAACCGAAACAACTATCAGAAACTTACGACAACCACATGCAGTTAAAGAAAAGTTGTGTGTCGATAACATTAAAGTTGAACTTTCAAATGTGCAAATCATTAGCAATAATGAGGAACCTTCAGAAACAGATTGCAACTTCAATACTAACAAAAAGATTCAACACCAGGTTTATAAAAATGTAAAAGTGCAATACACTGGTGAACATCTATTTAAATGCAATATATGCGATTACTGCAGTCTGATCAAGTCAAATATAAAAAGGCATATGCGTACGCACACTGGTGAGAAACCATTTAAATGCAATGCATGTGATCACTCTAGTAAGCATAAGGAAGCTCTAAAAACACATATGTGTAAGCACACTGGTAAAAAACCATTTAAATGCAATATATGCAATTACTGCTGTATTAGCATGTCGCATTTAAAAACGCATATGCGTAAACACACTGGTGAAAAACCATTTAAATGCAATTTGTGTGATTACTGCAGTACAATCAAGGCGAATATAAAAAGGCATATGTGTACGCACACTGGTGAGAAACCATTTAAATGCAATATATGCAATTACTGCTGTATTAGCATGTCGCATTTAAAAACGCATATGCGTAAACACACTGGTGAAAAACCATTTAAATGCAATCTATGTGATTACTGTAGCAGTCGATTGCAACATTTAAAAACACATTTGCTTCAGCACACTGGTGAAAAACCATTTAAATGCAATATATGTAATTACTGCTGTACCACCAAGTTGAGTTTAAAAAAACATATGTATACGCACACTGATGAGAAACCATTTAAATGCAATATATGTGATTACTGCAGTAGTACTATGTCAAATTTAAAATCGCATGTATATAACCACTGTGGCGAAAAACCATTTAAATGCAATATATGTGATTACTGTAGCAGTCGATTGCAACATTTAAAAACACATTTGCTTCAGCACACTGGTGAAAAACCATTTAAATGCAATATATGTGATTACTGCAGTACCACCAAGTTCGCTTTAAAAATGCATATGCATAAACATACTGACGAAAAACCATTTAAATGCAATACATGTGATTACTGGTGTACCACCAAGTCCGCTTTAAAAATGCATATACGTAAACACACTGACGAAAAACCATTTAAATGCAATATATGTGATTACTGCAGTACCATCAAGTCGAATTTAAAAAGGCATATGTTTCAGCACACTGTTGAAAACCCATTTAAATGCAATATATGTGATTACTGCAGTACGATCAAGTCAAATTTAAAAAGGCATATGCGTAAGCATATTGGTGCAAAAACCATTTAAATGCAATTTATGTGGTTAATGTAGTAGCCGATTGGAACAGTTAAAAAGCATCTTCATAAGCACAATAGTTATAATTATTTTGATATACCGTGGTATAGGACAATAAAAATTTTTATTGAGATGAACCAGTTTAAATACAAATAACATTAAAGACGATGAGATGATCCTGTTAAATTTAAATCCAATTAAAGACGCGCGAAACTACACAAGCATCGTCATCTGGCGGAAAAAACGATAACTACGAATTCGAAAATGCGTATAGTAATTGGTTCTAAAAGGGAATCGCGCACGCTTTGGGTGGAATGTCGAAAGCAAAAGGGTGCCAACCTGCGTACCCTTGATACAATAAGTATTGATAATATAAAATTGATGTAATGTTTGGTTTTCTTTGTTTTCTGAAATTTTATAGGTATGTAACTAAATGTCCCAGTAAACATATATACATATCAAATATGGATTTGTTATATAAACATTAATAAACAGCTCCTCAAAAATTAGGGCTATTGCAAAAAAATTGTTTTAAAGTAAACATGCCACAAACAATGTTTATTCTAAAATAAATTAACCTCAGAATTCTTAACATTTAAATGATTTTAAATATAAACATTTTTAATAGGTAGTGTGTCTTTCACGAGCTTCAATAACTGCACCTTACAACGTTTTTGCATAGTCCACGAAATTGTTAAACATCTTTCTTGATTTGAATCCAGATTTGTGACAATAAATGTCTGAACTCTAGCAGATAAAGGCGTGGTTTATGCGTATACAATGCTCTCTGAAGTTGATTCCAAGCATGCTCGATACAATTCAAATCGGGAGATCTTGGAGGCAATGGCAAATGGAGAATACCTTGATTTTCTATAGCTTTGAATATCCTGGCAGATCAGTGTTGCAGTCATCAAAAAACAAATTCTTGTCCGACAGGGACAATTTGAAATCATGTTGACGACATCCTCTCTATAAACCTTACACCTGTCATATTTTTATTCAACACTGACAAGTCTGTGCGTTCATTAAAACAAATTTCTTTCCCACACTGTAATCGTACCCTCTCGAAATGGATAGATTTTAAGAACAGATACGATACAGGGTTCTATTCTTGCCAGTTGATCTTGCGCTCAAGTTAATCTTGCACTGTTGTTGTTTGCGGTGAGTGAAACTCTTTTTAACAGACGTTTTGACCTTAAATTCACCTTAGCAAGCCTTTTAGCTGCAAAGGTCCTGTACGAGCGTAGTAGTTTTCGGTCTTCCAGTTCTATGCCGTTCCGCAACAGTTGCCGTGTTGGTGTAACGTCTAACCGAGAAGACGGGGCAGGTTGCTTCTTGAACTCTACATCTTTATAACTTTTGTTTGATATATTATTGTGTTTATTATATATGTGTAGTTTTGGCTCTTGTTTGTTTGTCTCAACCCTTTAACTAATAGCTGGGTTGCTTCCGTAACTAGGACTTTAGTACCCACTGACAGGCCGTTAGTTAACTAACTATTCTTCTGTTTAATAAGTGATCTTTGTGCATGTGTTTATATGTTTTGGGATTTTTTGTGCAATTGACTTAAATTTGGGATGTCCTAACATTCCGATGTTTATTGATATCTTTGATTATAAAATGATTGCGTGATAAATATAAATTATGCAATGTTTTTCCTTTCTACTGCGACTTTCGCCAAACAAAAAATTTTTGTTAAAATTTAATTAGTTACTTGAATGAAAATCACGTGTGTAACGAACTTAATACAAAGCAGAAAGGGGGGGGGGAGGTACCAATTGGCATTAATTTATTGAGTTATTTTCTTTATAAACTATTAATTAATGATTTCAAAATGCTACAATCTCCGGCTTTAATTTTAAAGTATATTTTTTTCTACTAGTTTATAATTTGATGATACAAAAGTCGTTCAAAGTTTGGACATACTTTTTGGTCGTAACATTTATCTGTTGATAGTGATTATAATGGGTTTGATAATTAGTATAAAAAACATTGTGTGTATTGCTTTGTAAAATGTAAATTTGGGGAACAAATTGACATAGTCAGTGGAACACCCCCATCTACCAGACAGAGACAGGCTGAGAATGTCGTTAATCCATTCATGCGCTTCACTAATTAGATGACGAGGCATTTGGTTATATGCTGCACTCGCGGTTTCGAGTGGACGAAGTTAATGTGATTGTAAAGGGTTGGCTTGTTTTGCTTATTCCTCTTCATCTCGTTGTTATGTATACTACTTAATAGACCTACCAAGTTCTCTCCGTAGGGTGTGAAACTTTTTGCTGCCGTAGGAGCATGTGCATGGGAGTTGCAACAAATAAGCTTAGAACGGGTCCCATTAAAAATGAGAAGAGCGATTAGCAGGACTACTGTTTATCCTGACGCAAAAGGCTTCCCAATCTACGGTCCAGTGACTAGACCCTCGATCGGCAGACCCGATGATCGTCTTGCGACTCGCACCCTGTTGTCTGACTGGCTAAAATAATCGACCGAACGAAGTCGGTGTTGTAAAGTTAAAATAATATATAAGTATAATAAATAGATAAAATTGGTACGAATACCAAACACAAAAGACAAACCAAGACCCTGCAGCAAGAGGGCATACGAAGTCCCAAGACGAATATAGTAAATATATAAAAACATATGTGATAAGAGAGGCTGTGTTCGTAAGTTTCGGTTAGGGTGGGTGTCGAAATTCTCTTCGCACTAACCTTTTTCTCGCAGGTAGGAGAGGAGCGTTGTAGTCTATGAATTGGTGGTAAATTTCGATGAAACTATGGTGCGTCATTACCGACACGTTTAAAAGCGTCTTTCTGTCGGTAAATCCAATATCCGCCAGGGATTGGACCGTTTTTTAGGCATTGCTCTTCTTGTTCTTACTACTATTGGCAGGTTTTCTCTAAAGGCCTCATTATTACCATGGAGGAGGAGGAGGGTAGCAGTTGGATATATTTATCAATCTTATTTATGGCATACAGTCACGTGGACTACGAAGAAACAACCTTTCCTGGTTCCAGGTCCAGTACCGCTGGCTGCTTTGTAACGCGTTCCACAATGAGGTCGCAAATCTCATTGTGTCGGTGGATCCTGCTCGGTTTCCCGAGAATGTGTGCCAGTGTCTATGTCTGAACACGACATCTTCTGCAGAAAACATAGCCTTGGCCCCCAACCCGACCAGTAGTAATTTGTCTCGATGGCCTAAGAAGATAAGGCATTTTAAGCCATGCATTAACTATTTTACACGATCGACTTTTTTTGAGAGCGAAGGCTGGCCCATCTTAATAGCTTTTCATTTTTCATGCGTGCCTTGTACTCATTGATCACCTTGTTTGTACAAGGCCAGTCTGCGAGCAACACGTTCAAGACGGTTTACCAAACGTTAGTCCGCTGCTATAGCTGTCATTGGACTTGAATTGGGTAAAAGTAAGTGACGATGGTTTCCAGGTTCAGCAGACCTAATCTCCTGTGTACCTTGCTGCAATAAAGCAACCCGTTAGCGGTAGTTTGCGGCATGTGGAATATTCGTCTTGTCACTACTCGTAGTTCTTGGCCTAGTTTTTTAACTAGCGCATTTGGTGGGGTTGCTAAGGCCAGATGGTACAAGTAGTGCGGGATTAGGTATCGGAAGATGAGTACAAATTCCTGGTGTGGTGTGTTTGAGCAGGCTCTTACTTTTACTCCAGCCAGATATTTGAGCTAACTGCCTGCGTCTGTGTGCGAAACAGCCTTTCCCATGCTATTGTCAAGCCGCCACTCTATGCGGTTGCAAACGTATTTGGCTACCAGGCCTGGATTTTTTTGTATAGGTCCTAGGTACGTGCGTACAGAAACTGCCGATGAGCGCAACGCACCGAACCCTTTTTCGAATGACGCTTTTTCTCTCTCCACTCACATTTTTGGCAGGCAACGACAGATGGGCAGAAACTAGGTCGTAGATCGAATCTGCTAGGGTCTGGGAAATATTTCGGTTTGACTCACCTAGCCTCTTAATGGCGTTAATTAGCAGCAAAAATTGCCGCTACGGACTTTTTGGAAGCGGGTCGTTGAGGACTGCGTCTATTGTTCCCAGGCGCCATCAGGCTGCCAAATCTTGGTCGAAAGCGGTAGAGTCGGTTGTTTGCTTTTGTACTGGGACCTCCTCAATAGTGACTAGAGCTTGGGGGGGTTTGGTTAACGGATTTAGGACAGTTCTCGGAAGGATCCTGTGTTTTTGTGTTAGCCAACACTTCAACTTCAGGACCATAGGTCTCTTGCTCCGTGTTTTGCGCTTTGTGCAGGTGAGTCGCGAGATATCCTTTGCGTATTTGCTGATATCGTGGTTCGACCCTCTTGTCTCCAACTGCTTTATATCTTTGTGCAGGAGAACTTCCTTCATTCTCCTTACGACATTTTTGTTGCCGTACTACTGAAGTTTAAGGTCCAACATCAGTTGGATTTCTTCTACTAGATCGTAGATCCTCAAAGAGTCTTAGTATTTCTCGCCGTTTACTTGCGCTTGCTTGAATCTCTTCACATTTACATTTAGAGCACTGAGCAGAAATCATCGTATTGTACGAGAGTTTTACGATTTTTCACCGATGTTACCCAAAATTCAAATTTAAACAAAAACCCGAGAAATTTTAAGCCACACCATCGAACTTACCCAAATGCGACCCAAATTACTAGAACTTATATAATGAGACTGCTTCTTCTTAAGCCACTTCTATGGAGTCTGGCTTGGTTCACAAGTTGATTACATAACTCTGTTTAGGGTTAATTATATTTCGGTTGCTTGTTTGAGTTCTTCGATTTTTTGCGTCTTGACACTATTTGCCTAGATTGAACCAAGAATCACTGCGTAAAAAAATTTTACAAGAATAGTTATGTACAAAGCTTAGAATCACAGAGAGGTCATAATGACATAATCTAGACGCTAAATTACTATTCATTTGTGACTTAGATGTCACATAAATATAATGTTTAAATTATAACACTGGTATAATGTCATTAACATAACAAGTACGTCACATTGAGGTTCATTATGTTACGTCACAATGTTATGTAAATGAGTGTTATCTCTAAGGTCACTGGACGGTAAAGCTAAAAGTATTAGGCAAGTAGCGAACACAGGTGATTTAGTAGCTGATTTTTCGGTGAAACTTAACTTGCTAGGGTTGGTTCTCGATTTCCATGTAGCAGTTAAAGTTACATTTACCTTTGCTGCTATAGACTAGACCCATAGCGTCCATATCATGTTTCCATTCATTTTATTAATGCACCACATGATGTCTTGTATTTGTCTTCGCGTTAATTGATTTAAATCCTTGCAGTGAACAACTATATAGTGATAAATCGAATCTTGTCGAAGAATGACGGCAAAAAGGGCCAAGACAAAAACATCATTCAAGTAATTTCAACCTTCAACTTACATAGTATATCGATGGAGGCAGTTTCAAAAGTGGCATAAACCGTTATTCTTATCTTTAAAGAATTACATTGCACTCGCATTTAGATAGAAAATGAAGGAAATTTGTTTTACTCATAAGAAAGACATTGAATTTACAGTAGTTTTTTACAAAAAATGTATAATTAAAATAGAAGAGAATTCACAATGAAATCGATGAATTAAACGAAATATCACCTATCTATACATAAACTCAGCAAACGTAATTAAAATACTTTTATTATGAACTCATGAAACTACAATAAACATTCAGACTTAATGACATTAAACTATTACTTGCTATTACATACAAAAATTACAAAATATATGAAAAATCAGTCTCAAGTTTACATAAATGCAGTCTCATTGCAATATAGCATTGATGAATTATTCGTGGATAACTGGAATGACACGGTCTTGAATCGCTGGTTGATTCACAGTAGGAGCAGTAATCGTAAGTACCCCATTAACGCTTAATTTAGTTTCAAGCTTCTTTATATCGTGGCCTTCCGGCAACACAAATTGCCTCAAGAATTGTCTCGAAGTGCTTCCTTTTTCATCCTTCGACTCGTGCTTGGCTTCGATAACAACTGTTTTCTCATTCACTGCTTTCACCGTAATCTCTTCGGGAGTGAAGTGCTTCAGATCCATTTTTACTTGGAATTTGTGATTGTCTTGAGTGACGGTTTCGTGCTTGTTGAATGGTTGCAGCCCCATAGGGTGGGCAGATAAGAACGGGCACATGTAGTCGTCGTGTCGGCTGCATTTGCCTGTGTCTGGAATGTTTCGTAAGTTTGGGTATGGATACATTTCTTCGGCCATTCGTATTTGTTGCTCCAACATGCGTAAAGGACGTTCGATGTCGCGAACAATTATTGGTAGAAGAGACATTTTTAAATTCAAACGCTGATAACTCTTAACAAACGACAAATGAGATTGGTCACGTACGCGCTTACTACTTATTCAAAATGCCGTTGTTTCCTACTGCGCATGCTCAGTACGCAACTTGTACTGTGACTATCTTCATTGCGTTTATGTGTATTTTTGAAATTTGATTTTAACATTATTTTAAATTATGCTATCAAGTTATTATGCCGTAAGTTACGATTTTGTATTATAAAATGATAATTTTAATTTGTTATGCATGCAATATTTAGATTTTTATTCGTGGTTAAAATCATAGATTATAAAGGGTATATACAACAAGATGCAAAAGAAATTGTTTGCGAACTGTGTCAAAAAACTGCATTTTTAAATTTCCTACACAGGACAAATATGCCTTTTAATTTGGAATTAAACGACAACAAAAAGTATAGACAGTGTTTAGGACAATTTATATAAGCTTTTTCTTTACGTACAATGCAAAGATGCCAAAATAAATAACAATGGTTGTATATAATTTATATTAACAGATGGCGCTTAAATCGTCAACTATTTTAAATCGTTTTCAAGCATTGGCAAGTGCTGGAATAATTTTAACAAATCGGTATATACCGCTTACGAATTCGTCAGCGTTTAAGTACTCGTCGTTGTCGTGTGCTCGGATTTTCGTGTTCGTACTAGCAGAGTACCCGATCGTCGGTATACCGGCACCTCTCAAATAACGACCGTCAGTATTCGCCGGATGAATATGCGTCTTTAATGTCATATTCCTACAAGTCACAGATTGGTAGTTACCAGTTAAGTCTACGCGACTAGCAATTACTCACATGCCATCAATGGCTGATTTAAACGCTGTCCAAAATATATTAGTCTCATCCACTGACGTATTTGGTGCGTTGTCGTCTTTAACTATAGTTTCAATCGTTACTCCGGTACCAGCTTCCTTGCACCATTGATTCACTTGTACCTCAAAATCGGAAAACTTTTCAACGGGCACGCGAGTATCAATGACAATGGTAAATTCAGGTGGGATAACGTTAGCTTGCACGCCGCCCTTAAAAACGCTATTAATACAACACAGTGCTAAAAACTACTTACCCTTATCATTGTTAAATTCAAAGTTGTGATGTGATCCGTGTACTGCAGCTCTTGAATTTTTTTTTTCTCAGCGGCACGAAATTCGTAAAATTTATTTAACAGATACTGGACTTTTTCCCCAGCGGTGTTGTCTAATAGTAAAGATCCGTGTCCCGGTTGTCCCGCACAATGTACCTCAAATTCTAAGAAAAATTTAAGTTGAAGTTAAAGAAAAGACTCACTCCAGCTTCTTTTCTCTCCATAGTATGCTGTTACAATGTTGTTTTCTGATAGCACACCTTCGTCTAACGCAAAACTGGCGTTTAATTGTTTGAATTCTGGTGTTTTTACAAATAGTTTCATTCCTTCGAGCCCGCCAGTTTCTTCGTCTATTAGGTTATTGATTTAGTTTTTTGTTGAATACGGGTTTGTTGCTTACCGGATACGAAAGTAACGTGCACGGTGCGTTTTGGTTGATACCCGCTTTGTTTTAAGCGTCGGATTGCTTCGAGGTATTGAATGCCTAAAGCCTTAGTGTCTTGAATACCCCGCGCGTAAATGTCACCTTTTTCGTCGATGTCGGCGTCGAAAGGTTTATGGCTCCATTTATCCTAGACACACATTATATTTTATCTATATGTGGTAAAATACTACTTACTTCGAAAACTGGCACCACATCCATGTGGCTGTTTAAAATGATGCTACCAAGTGTGGGTTCTTTCCCAGTCCATGTTAAAACAACGTGTGGATTATTTTTAACGGGTCTATAGACGTTATAGATTAATCCGATTTCGTCAGCTTGGATTTTTAGAAACTTTAAACAAGGTTCTGTAAGCAATTGATTGCAATTGTGACAAATTCGATATGGTACTTGCCGTAATCTATGTTTGGATACACAGATGGTATGCGTAAGTAAGTGCGAAGATTCTCGATTGCGGCACTGTCGAGTTTCTTTGAAGCGTCGTCCATTGTGTTATTGGCGTTATTAGAAGTTTAATCGTATGGTTGTTAAAAATTTTTGGTTTATATTGACGACGCGAAAACGGGAAGTGGCAGACCTTGTTATTAGAACGACGTTTGCGGTTTTTTGGTTTGTTTGTCTGTTGCGTGGAATAGTACAATGATGAGGAATATATGGCAATAATTTGATCTTTAACAGTTCTTTATACTTTTTTAAGTTTCAGTTTGTCTGGTTTTATACTCTTTAAGCATAGTTAATTAATACTAATAATAATTTTTTACTAGCTTGGATTTACTACGTTTTTTTTTTTAATAATCCGATTATCATTCATTACAACTATTTAAAAAAAATTAGATTGTTACTCATAAACTAATTGTCAGCATGTTTATTAGATACTTAAACAAAGAAGTATTTGTTGGTACTTAAGCAAAGATAGAAGTACAAATGTTAACTCTTTGATATAGGGTGGAAATGGAAAGCAGCAAAAAGAAACGCAGAAAGAGGTGTATTTAACCAGGTTTTAAGTTCAAGTATAAAGAAGTTTTTAAATCAAACTGCATCTGAATTGATTGCTTCGACTTCTAAAGAACATATAGAGCTTCGGAAAAGAGATAGGAACAAAGTCTAGCGAATCAGAATGAAGATGATGATTTCTCAAGAAAACTAAATAATGGTGAAACTCAATATCGTTGCTGGATGTTATTATTCAAATTCGAAGTATGTCTTGTCCACTCCTTCCTTTTTGTAACCAAAAATGTCGTTTGAATGTAGCAAAATTAGTATTTTGACTTAATGTAACGTTTGTGAGGTGTTTGTTTATTTGTCGAAGGACCTTTTAATGTATAGCGAAATTCTTTTCTGAATGCTTTTATTCGAATATTTGTTCTTAAGTGTCTAAAGTAACAAAACAAATTCAATAATGAACACAATGTTGGCCATAAAGCAGCCTTAACATTCCCGCGGCCTTGAAAGGCTGGGCTTTCAACAACCGCAAAACAGTAACATCATAAACGAATTAGAATAAAAGTAAGATGCCATTGAACTTAAAGACATGATTATACAAATTCTATATCTAAATTAAATAACAAAATCTTAGTCGCCAACACTTTAACCCGCACTACCACTGCGATGCCATGGACGTACGTCAGTGCCTGGGCGTAAATTCAGAATTCTTTTTAATTTGCAATGGAAAGGTGGTTCATTATCATCTTTAATTAACACTAGAGAATCGACTTGCAGTTCAGAATTATTTGATTGCCACTTGGTGCGGGCTGGAGTTCAAAGACATATTCCTTGCTCTATCGTTCCCAAAAATGTTATTGCGCAGATTGAATGGCTTGAAATGAAAGTTTTGAAGTAGGAATTAAAGTGCAGTCACGTTCAGGTACAGCCGTTAGAGTGCGTCCAATAAGGAAGTGGGCGGGGGTCA
Organism: Aquatica leii; assembly: GCA_035610365.1. Classification (NCBI taxonomy): domain Eukaryota; kingdom Metazoa; phylum Arthropoda; class Insecta; order Coleoptera; family Lampyridae; genus Aquatica; species Aquatica leii. Next base: position 18,570,235 of record CM069438.1, read on the forward strand.
AATAACTCAAAACGTTGGGATCTTGAGATAAAGGAGTTAACGGCCGGGAGTTAAAAAAAGGGCAGAGAATTCTTTATATGTTAAAGTTGCCGGCATCACTTTTTAAGTGGTGTTTGTCTGGTCGGACTCCAGCTTCCCACAACCTACCAAAGTGTGGAGAGTAAGGGGGGATAAAATGCCAAGCTATTCCTTCGCGAGCATTTGCTTCAGAAATCGCTACGTTTTGCGCAGCGAGAAACACTTTGAGTTCTTTTAAGGCGAAATTTGCTCGAACAAAATTGGTAGCATTATCTGAATGTATATTTGGCGGCTTATCCCTGCGAGCAATGATTCTCCGTAGAGTCAGTAAAAAAGATTCCGTAGACAAAGTGATGACCAACTCAAGATAAACCGCTTTAGTAACAAAGCAGACGAATAAGATTGCTACGTCTTACAGCCGCGACCCTTGCGGTCTTTAATAGTGCATAATCGATCTCTACGTTACTAAATGAGGATGCAGGCTGAATGCGCGAGACTGAGAGAGATCCCATAATTGGGTTGCTAGTTGTAGCAGAAAATCTAAAACACCTGACACAGACGTTGACTACCTTTCTGAGTAGATCACGGCCATTAGTAATCCAATATTCTTCCCGGACAATGGCAAGGAGTAACTGAGATCCTGGGTGATGATGTTGCAAATGAATGGATCTCATGTAGAGAGTTGACGTTTGTTTGAAATTATAACAGACTGAATCTTGTTGAAGTTAGAACGATGCCACTAGAATTCAAGAACGGAAGCAATTTGCCAATGGTGCCACACGGCTTAGGGTTCCGATGACAATAAAATGAAGGCAATAAGCTACCACAGCTATAAGCGTTTTAAGAGTTGAGAATTTTGCTATGGGAAGACGCAAGTAACTGAACGTTCTAGAAGAGCTGATGCAATTAAAGATGGACTTGCAGAAGGCCAATACAATTAATCGAATTTCAACCAATGCCTTTCCACCAAAGTGAAGGAATAAATCAATTGACGTGGAAAGAGAGCGAATCTACTGGATTGAGTTTGCTTGGCGCCAGATACAACTAAATTCCTGAATATCAGCAATTCTATTGCAAAGAAAAGTTTTCGTGAGATTTGGGGGCGTGTTTAACCAACCCAGAACTATTGTACAATTCGCCCACAAGAAGTATTGCGTGAATTGGATATTCAACACCTTACAAACACAAATAAAATGCTTCGAAAGTCAGGTAGCAGCACACAGCTCTATCTTTGGAATCGTTAGCGGTTTCAATGGCGAAACCTTGTATTTAGCACACAGTAATATAACGCATAGACTGCGTCATGATTATTGAAAGCTTTTAAATAAATACACGCATCATATATGTGAATCGAGGCACCTGAAAAGCCATGTAGTTCGATCGATGTCGAATTTGTGCATACGACATGGCTTGTGATACGACAATCATTGAAAATTAGTAAATCATTACAAAACAAATTCCACTTTTTAAGTATGTGGAAGAATCTTTCCAACCAGAGCTGCTGGAGCACCATCTTGTCTAGAATCGTACAAGGAGAGTATGTGAAATTGAAAGTATAGCTCGCTTAGTAACAGTTGTGAAAGACGGGGCTGAAATTGAATCATCAGTTTGCAACTGCTAAAGTGTGCGCATTTTCGTGGAAGCCAAACTTATGTAAACCTGGGTGAATCTCAACCTTGTCGATGTTATCAAGTACTTGGGGGCTTGTTTGAAATTCATTTACGTAATTTGAAACCAGCTTGCATATACACACGGCTTCAATGCTCTGAGATAAATCTCGAGCGAAATCCAAAGAGTCGCAACCTGTGAAAAGATCAACCAATAAGACATCCTCTCTAATGATGACCTTAGAAATTTTGGGAAGAAAATTTCTGCAGTCGATACCAAGCTGAACTAGGCTACGAGTGGCCAAGAAGGAAGCCGAAGCTGTACCGTACGTTACGGTATTAAGATTGTACGTCGCAAGAAAAGACTGCGGCGTCGGACGTCAGAGACTTCGTTGCAATGGTCTTTATATAGAATATGGGCATTTGCCGATACATATTCTTAATATCGGCAGATATTGCATAACGAAATTTTCTGAATTTCACCAAAATTGAGAAGAGGTAGTGTTGTGTTACAGGACCAACCATTTGTAAGTCGTTTAAAGAATGGCCTGTCGTAGTTTGAACAGAGCCATCGAACACTACACGCAACTTCGTGCTGAGACTGCTTTTCTTTAGCACGCCGTGATGAGGCATATAAAAAGACTGTTCAGAATGGGCGAGATCAACTTTCGTCATGTGTCTCAGCCGCTCGTACACATCCATAAATGAGGTATATAGTTTATCTAAAGAGAAAAAGCGCTTGGTGGCGATTTGCAATCCCAGAAGTGAGTGGAGGAGTACGTTTAGAATTTTGTACGAAAAGAGATTTGCAAAAATTTTCTTCCTGTGAATAGACCCTTTCAACAGGGTACTGTTCAACTTCCCAAAATTTCGAAAGTTGAAAATTCACGTCGTCCGAACGAGCAAGATGGCACGTAATGTGTATGTATTATTGATAGTGGGAAGAGGCTCACTAATTATCCAACCAAGGTTAGTATTTTGAAGAGTTGGGAGACGTGGACTGAAATGAAACTGGCCTTCACAAAGAAGGTTCCAAAATTTAGAAGAACCTATCAGAATATCAACCTCGCTAGGCTTGTAATAGAAAGAATCTGACAAATGAATGTTCTCGGGAATTTATATCTAACATGTATTTACACGAAAACCAGGCAGCGTGTTAGTAATTTTATCAACTACTAAGCAAGAAAGCTTAACCGTAAAGAAAGGATGACGAGCTTGAACCTGCACATCGCACCTTGAATTAACCTGAGAACTGGTCGTAGATAATCCAGTCACACTGACGTTGACAACCTTCAGGGGAAGATTGAGCTTTTTACATACATTAGAAGTTATGAAGCTAGATTGAGAACCAGAGTCGAGTAAGAAACGTAGGCACAAGGAAAGCATTTTTCTCACAATCAACAATATTTTCCCTAGTGGTAGGCAATAGGACCTGAACTGTGTTCGAAACGAATGCCGAAATGGATTAGCTGTTTGAAGTCGTGGCCTCCAAAAGCAAGGACGATGCAACGGTAGGCTGTTTGTGCAACAACGAGTGATGCTTTTTCCTAAATGTACGACAATTAAATTTAGAGGAACATTGTGACACTGAATGACTCACTGAGGCAGTTGAAGCACAAGTTCAGGTGTTTGACCTTTGAAATCCTGTCTGTGACTGAAAGCTGTTGAAAGTCTGCACAAGCATACAACCTTCAAAGGATTTGGTTTGTCTTGTTTCAAATTGAGAGTGTCAAGTAAATCAGCAGTGCTCTTGAGGAACGGTTTGAAATCATCAAGCGTAGGTAAATCAGTTCCTTTATTGTTTTTCAGTGTTTCCCACTCCTTAACGGTGTGAGAATCGAGTTTGCCAGCCGTCAAATGAATGACAAGTGTATTGAAAAAGTCTTCTGTTTCTGTTAAGGATTCCGATGCATTGAGATGTTTGAATAACAAGTCATGCATATGTCGAATCAGTTTCTTTCTTAAGTGTTTTAAGATTTAGAAGAGATTTTATGTGGTTATAAACCAGCATACGAGAATTGTAGCGCTCGCAGAGACTATCCCAAGATAGCGGATAGCTTTTACTTGAAAATTCTAGAGACTTAATTAGTGAGTAGTGCATTAGAACTCAACAGGCACGCTGATAAAGTAATTTAGCGCGTTTTGTGTAGGCAACACAACTCACGTCTAGTCATTTTATTTTCCATCAAGATTTTTGTATTTTTTGCGCATGCATATTTTGTATGTAGTTTTGGTAGCCATGAGTGTGGACAATTATCTTAAAAAAGAACCGTTACAAATGTTCTGTCAACAAACCGAATTGTAATGAAGCATGAATATAAAAGTATACAATGCATTCTATCGAGGCGATTAAAGTTATTGTTCACACGCAAATAATGAAACTTTTCGTTTGGATTAATAGAATCGTTATCATGAATCAGACTTTTCTACAAGTCTCTGTATTCTAACCAAGATTTAATTTCACCTTAGAATTTCGGAAGGTTGATAACAGGAGCTATTGCTATTAACTGGGTTTTGGATCCCATTTGGATCACATAATTCGTTGGGTGGGGATACACCTTTTGTTTTTCTGGAGAAACCTGGCTGGACAAATATTCAGTTGTTGCAATTGCATTGTAGTAAGAATTTGTAAATTCTTGTTGAACAGAGGAAGCTCATCTGTTAAGTTTTCTACTTGAGCTTGCAGGTTTTAACTGACCTGAATTTAATTTTTTTTTGTTGTATGCGATGTATGTTGAAGTTTTTACAGCTTGCAAGTTTGATAACGACGATTTCTTATTGTTTCCTGCTTTTGTCAAACTGATAAATGCCGCATAACTTTCTTGAAACCACTGATCTATAGGATGAATGAATGAAGCCAAAGTTGGATAATTCGTACATCCACAGAACCGAAAATCATCTGGCTCGAAGGACCATGTTCGTTTGTTGTTTTTTGAAGGATCTTTTAATGTAAAGAGAATTTGTTTTTCTGAATGTCTTTATTGGAATACTTGATCTTAAGTGTTTTTTCAAAACTTATCTTCTACATTTTTACAAGATGGATACCTTTTATTACCCATCACACACCAGTTATCAGTAATGAACAGAATAATAAAAATGGTTTTCGACCAATTGCAATAATAATAATAATAAAACTCGTTAATCTTAACCCAACTTTTTTTTACATAGGCCGCAAATTCAATAATGAACACAATGTTTGCCATAAAGCGACCTTAACAAGAGGACTAATTTAGTCGATCAAACTCATTATATCGAAGTAACTGACCGCGGTATTTTCAAAAATAGTACTAGAAAATACCATTGTTTTATTAAGTAACTTACAAAGCTATCGTGAACTATAACAGATGGCGCTTTCAGCGGATAATCGCGGAAATTTTTGAAGTACTGTGTGCATATTTTTAATTTCCGAGATTGGCGTCACTGTATTTCGGCCATCATTAATAATGTTTGTTACTAACGTTGTTTATTCAAAGATGTTTATTCAGAATTTTACTATCATTTATATGTAAAAGCTCATATTACATATTACTGCAACTGTCTTTGGGTAAAACACAGAGCATGATGTACGCAAATATGGAAGAAAAATCAAGAAAAACTTGTCGAATTTGTTTACTAAAAATGGTAGAAACCGAACAATATTACTTTCTGAATAACGACAATAAATTAATGCTACGATTCAAACTGTTGAACTTTTTACCCAAAATTGTAAGTACAACAGATTATATTATTTCGAGTGACAAAGTTTTTTACAGGATTTAAACATCACACCGAACCCTATTGTTTGTAACAAATGTATGACTGCAATTGAAGAAATATATGAATTTAAACAACTGTGTGTACAAACCGAAATGACTATAAGAAACTTACCACAACCAGGTGCAATTAAAGAAGAGTTGCATGTCGTTAACATTAAAGTCGAACATCCAAACTTGCAAATGATCAGTGATAATGTGGCAATCACTAAAGATGTGCCTGCATGTATTGAGCAACCTTCACAAGCAGAACTGTATAAAAATGTAAAAGTGGAACACGGTAGTGAAAATCTATTTAAATGCAATGTATGTGATTACTGCACTAAGATCAAGGCGAATATTAAAAATCATATGCTTCAGCATACAGGTGAAAAACCATTTAAATGCAATATGTGTAGTTACAGCAGTACGACTAAGTCAAATTTAAAACGGCATATGCATAAGCACACTGGTGAAAAGCCATTTAACTGCAATATATGTGATTACTTCAGTACGATCAAGGCGAATATGAAAAGGCATATGCTTACGCACACCAATGAAAAGCCATTTAAATGCAATCTATGTGATTACTGCACTAAGCAAATGGAAACTTTAAAAGCACATATGCATAAACACACTGGTGAAAAACCATTTAAATGCGGTATATGTGATTACTGCAGTAGAATCAGGGGGAATATGAAGAGGCATATGCTTATGCACACCGGTGAGAAGCCATATAAATGTAATATATGTGATTACTCTACTAAGGAAACTGGAACTTTAAAAACACATATGCGTAAGCACACTGGTGAAAAACCATTTAAATGCACTGTATGTGATTACTGCTGTACTACCAAGTCGTGTTTAAAAATTCATATGTGTACGCATACTGGTGAAAAAAGATTTAAATGCAATATATGTGATTACTGCAGTACTAATATGACAAATTTAAAAATTCATATATATAAGCACTCTGGTGAAAAGCCATTTAAATGCGATATATGTGATTACTGTAGCAGCCGATTAGAACATTTAAAAAGACATATGTATCAGCACACTGGTGAAAACCCATTTAAATGCAATACATGTGGTTACAGCACTACTACCAAATCAATTCTAATAGGGCATATGCGTAAACACACTGGTGAAAAACCATTTAAATGCAATATATGTGATTACTGTAGTAACCAAATTATAAATTTAAGAAGGCATATGCGTACGCACACTGATGAGAAACCATTTAAATGCAATATATGTGATTACTGCTGTACCACTAAATTGGGATTAACAAGGCATATAAGTACGCACACTGGCGAAAAACCATTTAAATGCAGTATATGTGATTACTGCAGTAGTAACATGCCAAATTTAAAATTGCATATACACTGTAAGCACTCTGATCAAAAACCATTTAAATGCAATATGTGTGATTACTGCAGTATGATAAAGTCGAATTTAAAAAGTCATATGCGTAAGCATACTGATGAAAAACCATTTAAGTGCAATATATGTGATTACTGTAGCAACCGATTGCAAGCTTTAAAAAGGCATATGCTTCAGCACACTGGTGAGAAATCATTTAAATGCAACCTATGTGATTACCGCAGTACCACTGAGGCGTATTTAAAAAAGCATAAAATGCGTAAACACACTGGTGAAAAACGATTTAAATGCGATATATGTGATTACTGTAGCAAACGTTTGAAATATTTACAAAAGCATATGCAGAAGCACGCTGGTGAATAACGATTTAAAATATTGCAATAAATGTTATTACTGCGGTAGTCAATTGAAACATTTAAAAACGCATCTTCATAGAGATCATGTCAGGACTAAAGAACCATGAGGTGCGCAAATTCTAACTAAAAACATCTGCTGTAAACAATGTGTACACCGTAAACGCTGCATGAAAAGTGCAAACGTTTTCAAGTTGGTAATGTATTCTTAAAATTCGAAACAAAATTGATTTCTGCGCAGTGGTTCTTTAGTCTTGAAATGAGCTCTAAGTACAGTAGTTATAGTAATAGTGAAGGCTTCCACGGCCGGAATCTATACTAGCATTAGAATGTTTTCCGGGTTTGGACCGTGTCATTGTTGTTGACAAACCCGGAAAACATTGTAATGCTAGTACAGTAGTTATAATTATTTTCATAAACTGCTCTACATAAGTTAAGGATATATCTGAATATCTGCTTAATTTTCAAATTTTTGTCATGTTTGACCCTTTAATAAAGTTGCTAGTTATCATACCTATGCCATATAGATAAATGTAGCATTATATTCGAAGTAGAGGGCTGTGGAGAGTTCTTCTCTTTGAAACCCGTTCTAACTAGTCGATTGTTTGTTTGATTTACTTGTCAGGAGGCCGCAGAAGCCACAGGAACAGCAATATCAGCTGTCTGAAGACGTTAATGGGATGTCAATTTACGTTCTAGACGACTTTTTAGAGGTGTACCATTGACTCGCGAACATAGGCGACTAAGATTAGAATGGGCAATAAAGCGTGTCAATTGGACAGAAGAGTGGAAGTTGGTACTTTTCACTGATGAATCGAGTCGAACGCGTGTCTGGACACAAGCTTTGGTGCCAAGACACCGGCGATCAATACAAGAAGTGCGCTCTTTCAAAGGAGGCACTGTTTGTGTACGTGAAACATGAATTCAGAAGTATACTTGAATCAGGTGATCAACAATATTGTGCCAGAATTTCATGTTGCTGTGGGTCCTGGTGTCTTTTTTTTTGGACGGTCCACACCGATCCATGGCGGTTACGGATGCAATTTAAACAAATCGGATTCCTCATTTACCTCTACCTGCTCTATCGTCTGATTTAAATTCGATAGACCATGCTTGGGATCAGTTGCAGACAGCTTTCGATCATCATAATCCCCAACCACAAACAATGGAACAATTGAGAAATTTGCTTCCACAACTCTGGCAATAGATTCCGCAAGAAAACTTTAATGATGAGCCATAATGCAAAGACGTTACCAAGCTGTCATTGAAGCCCACGAAGGACTAAGAAGAACATTGTGTTCATTTTCTTTTTTTTTTTTTAAATTGATTTGAAATTAAGTTATTAGTCACTTTCACCTAATTTTTATTTTTACTTTTCTATAAGGAAAGTATAGCAATTCTAATTTTTTTCAAAAAAATTTTTTTTTATAATTTTACGATTCAAGGTCTCCTGAATCAGAAAAAAGTATTTTTGACAAAAAAAATTTTGGATGTCTGTGTGCAATGATGTATCCAGTCTTAGTAACTTGAAATTTGGTATGGAGCTGGCTTTTCATATTCTCTCGGTTCTGTCAAAAGATGGGTCTGATAAATAAACCGGAAGCAGGTGTATCTGCCATTTTTCTTATATAATTGTGTACGAATGTAAATTATTCGAATTATCTTTACAGTTTCTTATACAGTTAATTCTTTTTAACAATTTATTCAAATACAAATTTTTTCTAACAAATACTTTATTAGATATTTGATTGATTTATAATTGAAAGTGAATTCCATATATGATCCTAGGTTCGAATCCTGCCTACGACGATTTTTTTTAGAAAAAAAATCCATATCTTGAACGGAAAGCAAGATACGTTGAAAAATAACAATTTTTCTTTAAATTCTTTTGACTTGTTTATATACGGAGTGCTGCATCTTATTTAAATTATCTTTGGATGTGCCCACGATAACTCTCCAACCAAAAGTCCTATTTCCTTGAAGTTTAGTAGCTAGCTTTCCATATTCTCTCGGTTCTATTAAAAGATGGTTTTGATAAAGAAACCAGAAGTGGGTGTATCCGCAATTTTGAACAGTTTTTCTTATATAATTTTGTACGTATGTAAAAAACGCTTGGTGGCAATTTGCAATGAGTCTCTCAGAAATGACGGAATCTCCACTATGAATCGGCCATTAGAAACACGTTTAGAATTTTGTATCATTCGCAAAGGTTTTCTTTTTGTGAATAGGCCCTTTCAACAAGGTACTGTTCAACTTCTCAAAACTTCGAAAGTTGAAAATTCACGTCGTCATAACGAGAAAGATGGCACGTAATATGCTTATTGTTATTGATAGTAGGAAGAGGCTTACTAATTATCCAACCAAGGTAATTATTTTCTAGAGTAGTGAGACGTGGACTGAGATGAATCTGGTCTTCACAAAGAAGGTTCCAAAATTTAAAAGAACCTATCAGAATATCAATCTCGCTAGGCTTGTAATAAAGGATCTGTCAAATGTATGTCCTCCGGAATATATTGTATGTAACATGTATTTACACGAAGACCAAGCAGCGTGTTAGTAGTTTTATCAATTACTAAGCAAGAAACGGTAAAAAAGGATGACGAGCTTGAACCTGCACATCGCAGCATTTCTCTCACAATCAACAATATTTGCCCTAGTGGTAGGAATAGGACCTGAACTGTGTCCGAAGCGAATGCTGAAATAGATTAGCTGTTTGAAGTCGCGGCCTCCGAAAGCGAGGGCGATGCAACGGTAGGCTGTCTGTGCAACGAGTGATGCTTTTTTCTACAGGAACGATAATTAAATTTAGAGGAACATTGTGACACTGAAAGATTTTTACTGAGACAGTTAAAGCACAAGTTTAGCTCTTTGACCTTTGAAATCCTGTCTGTGACTGAAAACTGTTAAAAGTCTGCACAAGCACACAAATTGTGACTTTTGCACAATATACAATCTCTAGAAGTGGCCCTGACCTTCAAAGGATTCGGTTTGTGTTGTTTCAAATTGAAAGTATCAAGTAAATCAGCAGTGCTCTTGAGAAACTCTTTGAAATTATCGAGGGTAGGTAAATAAGTTCTATTATTGTTTTCCAATGTTTCCCACTCCTTAGCGGCGTGAGAGTCGAGTTTGTCAGCTATTAAATGAATTACAAGTATATCGAAAAGATCTGTTTCTGTGATTTCAATGCATTGGCATGTGATGCAGATGCGAAATATTTTTCCAGGTTCTTTGCTAAGTGATTCAAGATTTAGAAGATATTATAAATTAGCATACGAGAATTGTTGCAGCGCTAGCAGAGACTATCCCAAACTAGCGGATATATAGTTTTTTCTTGAAAATTCTAGGGACTTAATAGTGAGTAGTGCATTTAGAATTCAACGAGGCACGCAAATAATAAAACTTTTGAATTGGATTGATAAAATCGTTATTATGAATAAAACTTGTCTGCAAGTTTCTGATATACTCTAACCAAGATTCAATTGCACCTTAGAATTTTGGAAAGTTGATAACAGGAAACGTATTTCGTGTTTATACTGAAAAAACATTTAAACCCATTAGCGTACTAAAAGTTCCAGTTTCTTATGGACAAAACAAATTAATAGAAGATCTTTACGTTGTCATCCCATTTTGGTTCTGTGTACGTCCTAGGGACATTCATGGGACGTTCTTTTGTCACAAGTGTGTGCATCCCTACGATGTCTTTATAGGACATCCTTGCGTATCCGCAACGGGACGTCCCTTTTAGATGACTGTAGGATATGTACTAGGTATATATGTATATTGTATTTTTAATAAAAAATAAGTTTATCAAATAAAATACAAATTTTTATTACATAAAACTATATTTTTAAATAATCCAAATTATATTCAAATAAAATAAATTTAGATTATTTCATTTTTTTATCTTCTCGATCCCGGCGTTCTTTGGCCTTCCTTAGCGAGTTTTTTATACTTTCTTCCCGATTTTTTTAATTGGCGCCTGAAACAATGCAACTACATGAGAGATGGTAATCGTCATGTAGAGTCGATAAAAAAGTTAATACGAAAAGCTTATTTTGGTATTTCTATGTAATCAGAATTTACATTTTACCAATTTTACTAAATTAAAGAATTGATAAAGTGATACTTCTTTTGAAGAATTATTGATTGATCTTTTTGACGATTCTATTATTGATTAAATCATAAGAGATGATGGATTATAACCAGTTAAAAATTATTTAAATCGTTTTTTAAAAAAGATTTTGTAAACGCGTCAGTTTTGCAAATTCATTAAGAATTTTTATACGTTTCGCATTTACATTTCATCAGAGGAATGTGATAAAAACAAAATTATTTCTAGACTTATTTTTAACTACGAAAATACGCAGACTAATCATAACTATATGAATACCAAGAACGCGATAACGTTATAGTTTCTTAGTTAGATTAGCGATTTTGTGCCTTATCGGTCATGTTGACATTTTTGGATGACTTATTGCGAATCGCGACGATAAAAGTCGTGAGATAACGTCACACTTTTAAACCTTAAATAATTTTTTGAGTAAAAAAAATTTTTTTTACATAACAAATATTTTCAATTCGCCGCATAGGTATGCGCGCGAGATGGGGTTTTAAATCACCATTGTTAATAATTATGATCTTTTAATTTCAATAAACTTTTATTAATTTTTAGTAATTTAAAATAATAATTATAAATGATGATTTTTATACATTATAAATAAATACAAGGTACCAAAAACTTACCAAATAAATTTGTTTATGCACTAAAACACCAAAAAAACGTTAGATAATAAAATAAAGAACAGATAAATAAAGTATTCAGAACACAACTAAAAACAAATACAGAGTGCAAACGGTGCAAACAGAGTGTACCACTTTGATATACCAAAGGAGCGTACGGGTGTTGAGTAGGTACCAGAGAACAAGAAGGAAAGTGGGCACGCGCACTAAGTTTGCATTTGTTTTTTCTCGCATAGGACATCCCATCGTACGTTCTTCATTGACATCCTGAGGTCGTCCTATTAAAGACATCCTATACAGGTCCGTTTTAAAGCCCGGGATGTAAAGACATCATTTGGACATAAAACGAACGTCCCTGGGACGTCGTGTGTTTACTGGGTAGTTTTAATTAATAAAAACTTACATATTTATGAGTTTATTAGTAACTACGAAACACAATACATTTACGATGAACTGATGATCGATTATTGTTTACGAGTTACACTATAGGTGTTACTCTAACGACAGTAGCAATTTAACTGATTGTACATAGATTGCACGTGATTTGTATATTTATGTATTGCTGTTGCTTATACCTCTCCTTATACCACACACCATGCATCCGAACAGTTAGGGTCTTCATTCAGCGCTCTTAGTACAAATTGTACAAAATTTAAACCTACAGAACAACATTTTAAATTATTCGCGAATGATATTTATAACAATAAGGTTTAAAAAAATAATTATATATTTTACATTTTTAACCTGTACATGCTTAATAAAAATAAACAATATTTGTCTATTTATGTATTTATTTTAAACACTGGGTTTTTCAATTATAGGGAATTTTGTTACCGAAGAGGGAATTTGTAAGCTTTGTGGTGGGAATGTTGTAGTGACAGACCTGGCAACACTGGTTCCCTTTTTCCTTTTTATTATTTCGACCATCATTACTAATGTTACTAATTTTGTTTATTCAAAGATGTTTACTCAGAATTTTACTATCATTCATATGTAAAAGGTCATATTAGATATTAGTGCAACTGTTTTTGGGCTGAGCATGATGTACGGAAATATGGAAGAAAAATCAAGAAGAACTTGTCGAATTTGTTTACTAGAAACCGAACAATATTACTTTCTGAATAACGAAAATAAATTAATGCTACGTTTCAAACTGTTGAACTTTTTACCAGAAATTGTAAGTACAACAGATTATATTATTCGCAGTGACATAAAGTTTTTTTTACAGGATTTAAACATCATACCGAACCCAATTGTTTGTAACAAATGTATGATTGCAATTGAAGAAATATATGAATTTAAACAAATGTGTATACAAACCGAAATGACTATAGGAAACTTACCACAAGGTGCAATTAAAGAAGAGTTGCGAGTCGATAACATTAAAATTGAAGTTTCAAACTTGCAAATCATCAACGATAACGTGGAAATCACTAAAGATGTGCCTGCATGTATTGAGGAACCTTCTCAAGCAGAACTGTACAAAAATGTAAAAGTGGAACACAGTAGTGCAAATCCATTCAAATGCAATATGTGTAGCTATAGCAGTACGACCAAGTCAAATTTAAAACAGCATATACAAAGGCACAGTGGTGAAAAACCATTTAAATGCAATATATGTGATTACTGTAGTTCAACCAAGGGGAATATGCAAAAGCATATGTATACGCACACCTGTGAGAAGCCATTTAAATGCAATATATGTGATTACTTCAGTACGACCAAGGCGAATATGAAAAAGCATATGGTTATGCACACCAGTGAGAAGCCATTTAAATGCAATATATGTGATTACTGCACTAAGCAAATGAATAGTTTAAAAATGCATATGAGTAAGCACACTGGTGAAAAACCATTTAAATGCGATACATGTGATTACTGCAGTACAAGCAAGGCGAATATGAAAACGCATATGTTTACGCACAGCTGTGAGAAGCCATTTAAATGCAATATATGTGGTTATGGCAGTACAACCAAGGGTAATATGAAAAAGCATATGCTTAGGCACACCAGTGAGAAGCCATTTAAATGCAATATATGTGATTACTGCACTAAGCAAATGGAAACTTTAAAAACACATATGCATACGCACACTGGTGAAAAACCATTTAAATGCAAACTATGTGATTACTGCAGTACAAGCAAGGGGAATATGAAAACGCATATGTTGACGACGCACTTCTGTGAGAAGCCATTTAAATGCAATATATGTGATTACTTCAGTACGACCAAGGCATATATGAAAGAGCATATGCTTACGCACACCAGTGAGAAGCCATTTAAATGCAATATATGTGATTACTGCACTAAACAAATGAGAACTTTAAAAACACATATGCGTAAGCACACTGATGAAAAACCATTTAAATGCGATATATGTGATTACTGCACTAAGCAAATGAAAACTTTAAAAACACATATACGTACGCACACTGGTGAAAAACCATTTAAATGCAATATATGTGATTACTGCAGTGCATTCAAGGAAAATATGAAAAGGCATATGTTTACACACACCGGTGAGAAGCCATTTATATGCAATATATGTGATTACTCTACTAGGGAAAAGAAAACTTTAAAAACGCATATGTGTAAGCACACTGGCGAAAAACCATTTAAATGCAATGTGTGTGATTACTGCTGTACTACCAGCTCAGCTTTAAAAATTCATATGTGTAAACATACTGGTGAAAAAAGATTTAAATGCAATATATGTGATTACTGCAGTACTACAATGTCAGGTTTAAAAACTCATACATATAAGCACTGTAGTGAAAAGCCATTTAAATGTGATATATGTGATTACTGTAGCAGCCAGTTAGGACATTTAAGAAGACATATGCTACAGCACACTGGTGAATACCGATTTACGTGCAATACGTGTGGTTACAGCAGTACGACCAAGGCGATACTAATAAGGCATATGCGTAAGCACCATAAACTTGACAACATGGGAAAACTACACTTTCTTCTGGATGAGTAATTTGTGTAGTTTCCCAATGTGTTTTTTTGTATCAAACATGTAGAAAACGAAGTACTTTGTTTATGTCTATGGTACTCACTACTTGTCAATTTATGTTGACATATGTACTTATAACTTCAAATTTTAGAATCGGTTCTAGTACGTAGATATTAAAATTAATTCATTCAAACGTTAAACATGGAACATAAATACATTGTATCTTTAAACAAAATAGTCGTTTGACAAGTAGTGCATACCATTTATTTGTGTACACTTTTCAGCATGCGATTACTCGTCGAAAGGAAAGCATATGTTGTTGCCAGGTCGATGGTAAGCACTCTGGTGAAAACCATTTAAATGCAATATATGATGGCTGTTGCAAATGTATGAAATATTTTAAAAAGGATATGCAGAAACACGCTGGTGAATAACAATGCAATAAATGTTATTACTGCGGTAGTCAATTGAAACATTTAAAAACGTATTGTCATAAGCACAGTAGTTCTTATAATTATTTTAATATACTGTATGGCACAATAAAAAATTTTTATTAAGTGGGGAGGAAAAATTTACATGTATCAAGCTAAAAAAACTGGTTTTTCAGAATTTTTTTTTGGACGAACAAAAGGTGTACTATGTACGTTATTCTATTGTACACACATTTACCTTCACAGACCATTTTTTTCAAAGATCTATAACCTCAGGTTAACAGCGAAATTACGCAAGAATAATATTGTGTCAATAGTGTGGAACCAATTGACGTGCAATGTAGGAACTTAAAAACATTTCTTTTTAGTTTTTGATTTATGCCGCTTTTTCGTAAATGTATTTTCTTCTATATGAACCACTGACATTGAATAATGCCTCAATATTTCGTCAATTTACCTTAGACTGAAAAAAACAAGTTTTGGAGGGTAGTACACAGTGTGTTCTACAGAGCAGAAAAGAAGCATATATGATGGAATATATATCATGTGCGATGATGGCATACGGTCTAACTTCAAAATTAGTCAAACAGCTGGTTTTCTAACTAGCAATTGCAAATAACAAGAAAGTTCCAGACTCATGGAGAGCATCAAAAGCAGCATGGGGAGACTGGCTTTGAGCGATAATAGATAAAATAATCTAGGTAGTAATAACGATAGATGGAGTTCATTTGAAGAACTACTATGGAATGCGGGAAATTACTGATAAAGATAAATACTGTAATCGAAATTTTACGGTCAGTGAATTTTTTTGATATAAATAAATAACAAAATATGAATCTAGATTAATTATATAAACTGAAGAAAGTTTTTATTTTTGTAATTAATGCACACTACTTACAATCATCCCAGGTAGCACAAATACGTTTTATAAATGCATACATAATGAATACTTAGTCTTGTTGACGTTTTGAATAATATTTAGTTAACATTTAAATTGCGTCTTAAATTTATCTAATGTCCGCCCTACAAGATGTTTACTAAAGATGTTTCTTATAACATTTTAAATGCGATTATAATGCATTGTGTGCCAATGTTTTTAAGACTTATATAATTTAATTAATATTTTTAAAAAAGACATTTTTGAAAACATTTTAAATGCATTTACCAGGCATCATTTCAGGAAGTTTCTTAAACATCAACCAATATAACCTGTCTTAATAAAAAAGATGTTTTTAAAATATTTCCAAGATGTATATAATTCATTTACTGTGCATGATTAAAATGTTATTTAAAAACATTCTTACGATTAGTAAAGAAAACTACCCATAAAATTTAAAAATATATAATCCTTGATAATTCACATATATATATTATATAACAATATTAAAAATATGCTTATTGCTATGCGAAAGTATGTAACTAAATATTTGAACATCTTAAAAATAAATATGGTTAATCATACGTCATTTAAAGAAAATTCACTTGCCACGTTCTGTACTTCTTTCTTTTTAAGTCGGCTGTTTGCATTCCTCAACCAGCTTGATGCACATTTTTTAAACATTATGCTAGTATAATTAGGATCGCTGTATTTTCTGCAGATTACTAAAGCAGAATGATTTACATTTAAGTTACTTTCTAGTTTTATACTTACGTTCCATCAAGATGGAAACTTTAGACGTTCCTATTGCTATGTTTCCTTTTGTCGTGGTCCAGGCAATTTTGGGGGCAAATTCTTTTGCAAAACAGAAGTTTAACATCCTTCTGACAAAGTCATCACAGTTGCCCCCTACCAACAACTTCATTTTGTAGATCTAAAAAATTAAATTTTAAATATTTTTGTATTGCACACTTGAATCCTTACAAATTCTTTTCTGGCACCTTCCTCTTGCAATTGGTCATTGATCTGCTCAAATTCTATTATATTATTTAGCGGAAGCTACAAACTACATCTTCATAATTCAGTGAACTAGTAGCAATACATCCATTAAGTCCATCCCAAGTGTTTAAGGCCACATCCTTATTGCTTAATGAAGTGGAAATGTTTGGATTACCAACCTCCTCTTGTGTCTAGCGGAGTACAGTTTTTTGAACTGTTTCTATAATGAAAATGGGCTTTTGTTTACTTGAAAAGAATTAGTATAAACAATACAAGAAAATAGAAGTTATTTTTTAAAAAAATTATGAAAATAATCTGGTTCATAGACACAAAACTTGTATTTGCAGAATTCCTGTTATGCTGATACAAGTACCAGTACCAATGAGGTTAAAAAAATGAAAAAATGTACAAACCAACACGCACAGACACAGCTAAAAATGGTCAAGTTTTTCATTTAATTTTGAGTTTAGGCCAATCAAAATTTTAACTAGTCAAATAAAATCTTAGTTTTGAAATTTAGGAAACGCCTGTAGTATCTGCAAACCTCATGACACCATCTACCTGTCATTTAACATTTGTAATATATGATAGTCATCTTAATCCCTTTTTTAAACAAACCGAACTTAAGTTTATGTACTTATTCAAAATGATACAATTTATTATTTTTAACCTAAAATGTCATCAACTAATAATTTTATTATTAAATTGGTTTGATGGTTTACATCCTCGGAAAAATTATTTTTGGAAGAAACAAACAATATATTTTTAAATTAGTTACCAATAAAGTTTATGTATTTTAACATGAAGTTTTTGTTTGTTTTATACGAAATAGAAATTATAATAACGCTGTCTTAACCAATTATAATTAATCATTAATTTCATGGATATTTTACAAAGTTAGAGGTAATACTAACAGGATGTTTTTATATTTGAACTGATGTATTTATTGTTTTAACTTTTTCTCGCTATTAACACTAAATTAGTTAAAATGTCCTAAATAAATATCTTTAGGCAATTTTATTTTTATTTGTTACGTATAGATTTCAATATCCTAATCACATTGATTACTTTGAGAACTGTGTATTATTAGTTTGATTTGAATAAATATATGCGTTAGCAAGTTAAGTAACTTTCTACCTGCAGTTTACAATCATGTATAATCTTATTAGTAATCAGATCGTTGTTTGCCGGGACATAATAATTGATTACCATGTAGAATGTAAAGATAAATCGATGCATGTAGGTCAGTAAAATACATTTATTTAACGGGGTAAAAGCATAAATTATAAAGATAAATTCCATTGGCAGTATCAGTCAAAACTTATGCTTTATTTGTGATTTCATCCACATTTATTTAAAAAAAAACGCTTTTCGCAATTTAGCCCATTAGAGAAGATTGTTTAAATAATCCTTAAATTAGTTTTTTAACCAAATTACTATAAAGTGAGATATCCTTATTAGCTTTTCATTTTCCACGATGCAGATATCCTAACTAAACACAAAAAGTAAATTACATTCGACTGCATTTATGATAATTTTGTTATTTGGGAAACAAGACTTAAAAACCCTTTCTTAAAAAAATAAGATTACCAGATCATTAGCTGCTTTCGAATTAGAGTGCAACTAACGCTGTGGAATTTACACTGGCGTGAATCACTCTGGTGCGAGTTGCTTTGTAATTCGAACTGATTCGAACCGAGCAAACATGTCAGGCTAGTTGCACCAAAATTTATCATGGTGCATAAGGGGACAGGGAAAGGAAGACGAGCGTTATTTACTACAAAAATTATGTTGTAATTCGAACGCGAAGTAACTAACTCTGAGCGCTCTGAGGCACTTCAGAGCACTCTAACATGTAATTCGAAAGCAGCTTTTGTTTTCTATTAAGGGGTAAGTATATCTCCATTTTCAGGAGTTAACTCCAGGTCACTATTATCCATTTCTAGAAATAGAAAAACCTTTTTTGAGATGTATGAATTATAAATGCAGAGTAAATTTTGGCAAGATTTAGTTACTATAAAAACATGGACGTTTTTCTAATTAGCGGTGGCTAGTATTTCCAGTAACTATTATTTTGTAACAGTTATTAATAAGGAACAATAACAACTTGTTACCCACGTTGTAAAATAACAGTTATTTAATAACAACTTTACAAAAAGCGTTCTTGGTCTTCTTTAGTATTTTGTTCTTACATTACGTATGCTACATACTACTATTCCTACCTAACCTAGTACGTACTGTTGAATAACAAGTAATAACCCAGAAGATTTATGGTCTATGAGATTTAAACGCATTCTTTTTCTAATAAGACAGTTCCCACAGGTGAAACAACCACCTAACAAACGAAGGGCAGATTCCTTGTGTAAGTAATTGCAACATACGAAACAGGAACAAAATACTATGAAAAGAGTGTAAATAAGATTGAAACAAGAATATTTTTTTAAATAGTAATTAATGTCTAACACATGGATATTGGGTAGGATAGGTATGTCTGTACCTACATCTACATATACTCAAATCATACGGATTACGCAATAACAACTGTTACTAAAATAACTGTTATTCGGAACTGTTACTCCATAGTGATAATAACAACTTGTTACTGTTACTGAAAAAAGTAACAGTTCACCATCCCTATTTCTAATTAATTATTCAAATGTTACTTACAAGTAAGGTTATGAACTGCATAGAACGATGGATCTAAAATGGCTCCAATTACTGATAATGATAATTAGCGATAGTCGGCGGCGTTGGCGCTCTACGGCTCTACCACGCTCTACCCCTAAGCTCTACCCTACACCGTGCACATTATTATTTGGCGAGCGGGATTTTCAAATGTAGTACTTGCTGCTTATTAAAAACATGTATACAATATGTACAAACTAAAACATGTATTAACCAAGATATTAACATAGTGCACTCAGGTACCTATTATAAAAGATTTTTTCGAAATACTTTTAACTTCTAGTATAAATGTTTTTGAAATTTTTGAAAATATAACAAAAAAATTTTTATATCTTCTAATTATCTTCGAAACACATTTTCAAAACATTTTTCAAAACGTTGAAGTAAGTTCAGTTTATAAAACATCTAAAAAACCTCTTCTTAATGTAAACTCTAATATTCTACTTTCTTCGATATCTTCAAAGACATATATTATTAGTTAAGTCTTCTGACGTTTTTTATTGAATATCTATAAAATGTTTGATTGACGAAAACATCTTTAAGATGTTTTGTGCTACCTGGGATATATTATTATAATGACAACATTCATTTTTTTTAATCACTAGGTAAACATGATTTGTTCATAATTCACCTTCCCTTAATCTATTGATTATTTTAAATTAAAGTTGTCAACACATAACTTATGCTTATACTATAAGGCAGACCTTTTGTGAGAACATCAGCTATACCATCCGTTCTATACACAACGAATTTCAATTAGACCTTTCGAAACTACTTACTTCTCTAACATAATGATATCTTGTATCTATAAGTTCTGTTCTATTATGATCTATATGGTTTTTTACTAATTCTTGAGCACTTTGGCTATCATTGAACAAAACAATAGAGCTTCTTAATTCACAAAATTCTGAAAGAAAGCTTCTAATAGAAACGGCTTCTTTAGTTGCTTGTGAAATAGCAATCTACTCAGCCTCTACTTGAGAGCGCTACCAAAGATTGCTTTTGTGATTTCCAAGATATGGCACCATTTCCAATTTTGAAAACAGTAGTATGACTTTCTGTCACAAATATCATTCGAAAAATCAGCATCTACAACACCTACAATGTTACCTGATTTTTGAAATGTTAAACTTTTATCAATAGTACCCTTCAAATACTTTAAAATTCTTTTAGCATGATTCCACTGTTGTTGATCAAATTGATTCAAGTAACTAACACTATACGCTAAGTCAGGTCATGTAGAAACGACTAAATACATTAAAGAACCGATTAAACATTGATATGGAACATTCAAAAAAGTTTCTTCATTTGGTGTGAGTTTTAAACCTGTTTCAATAGGTGTTAAAACAGTTTTGGCATCTTTCATTCCAAATTTATGCAATAAATCTAATATGTATTGCTTTTGATTAATCCTTATCAGTTATTACATTATTTTTCTTATGTTCAACATTTAGTCCCAAAAAATGTTTTACTTCCCCTAAATCTTTAAGCTTGAACATTTTTGATATCTCATTTTTTACATTATTTTTCACAGTTACGTTATTTGAACATAAAAGCAAATCATCAACATATATAACAATAATCAAAATAGACGGATTCTCAAGTTTAAAGAAAATCCAAGGTTTATAATTTGATTGAGTGAAACCTAAGTTTAACAAAACAATACTAATTTTGTTATTCCACACTCTTGAAGATTGCTTTAAACCGCAAATTGCTTTTTTTAGTAAGCAAACTTTATTTTTATTTGTTTCATCAATAAAATATTCTGGCTGATTCATATAAATTGTTTCAGATATTTCTCCGTTAAGAAAAGCTGAGTCAAAATCTATGTGATCAATCTCTAAATCAAATTTTACAGACAACGCAAACATTATTCTTATTGTACAATTACGTACCACTGGTGAAAAAGTTTCGTTGTAGTCAACTCCGTATACTCTTGAGTAAAGTCCTTGGCGATTAGTCGAGCTTTGTAACGTTTCCTGCCATTTGAACCATTCTTAAGACAAAATACCCATTTATTTCTAATGATTAAAGAGGGGATAGTAAAGCAAGAAAAAACACTAAAAAGGGTGGCATAAAAAGCATATTAAACCTGCCAAAAATGCACAAATATCTATTAAAATTTACAGTTTATTTTTTTGTGTTTTAAGTGCTATGCATTTCCCAAGCACAAATCAAATATTTTTCAATATTTTGACCAAGAAGTTGTTGCCTTTTATCATTTAAAACATTTTTATAGAAGGAAAAAGTTCTTTCGACATCACAAGATGTTAGTAGAGCAAATTTTAATGCCGATGTTTCTGTTATTGTTAAAGATATTTTCTGTTGATGCTTCATGACCTCTCCTTTTTGAATTTCAGTCAGTTGTATAAAGAAGTCAAAGGAAGGGTTTTTTTGATGTGACGGAATCTAATTTTTCTTCCTGTAATCTCTGGACATGCTCTTATATTTGCTCTTATTCATTCGAATGTAGCGAAATATTTGGTTATTGCGGTTTCGCTTTTTTCTAGCTTCTTTAATTCGTCAGGAATGCAAGAAAAATGCGTTTTTATAAAAAACTAGTCCTCTCTTAACAGCTTTCTCATTAAAAGCTTTTTGAAATTTAGCAATTGCTGCAGAGGCCGTCTCGTCAAATAATTCAACCACCTGAAGTAAGACAATTCAATTAATGTATAAGACAACGTCAGATGATAGTATGAACTGTACCTCTTTAATTTTTTCAAAATGTGTGGCATAAAAAATGCAAGCAGATAATCAAGTTCCCCATCTTGTTATGATAGGTTCCGGTGGAAGTTTAACATCTGGAAGTTTTTCTTTATAGGCCCTTACCCGTAATGGTGCTTTCACAAAAACCTGAAACAAGATCCAATAATCAAAAAGAGAATCTAATATGTTAGAGATTTTTACCTTTTTGGTGGCAGAAATTAACTTGTTTACTATTGCAAACTCTTTAAAATTATAAGCGACTTTCGGCTTAGACCGCGTCGTAGTAAAACACCCAGACTTAGGCTTGGTCATAGTCTCTTCTTGAGAGCCAAAACAAGAAGCAGAACTTGGCCTTTGCCTTATTGTCGTTCGTGAACCCAAACAAACTGACGTTTCGCAAGACATTGCAGCTTGCACCTTCAGAGTGGTAAATGTCACTGAAAGAAAAAGTGGAAATGACGATATTTATACCAATAGCGATTAGCGTGATTAACGATCCTTATCGTTCCGTTACCGCTTGACTGACTTCGTTATTACTCGGAGTAAGTGTTTGTGTCCTTTCCAAGAAGGTCGATCTTTGTCTTAGAGGATATAATACTGGTAGCCAAGATTTGCTGAGTCTTAAACCGTCTTCTCGGTTCAAAT
The DNA here is from genome assembly GCA_035610365.1 of Aquatica leii. Taxonomy (NCBI): domain Eukaryota; kingdom Metazoa; phylum Arthropoda; class Insecta; order Coleoptera; family Lampyridae; genus Aquatica; species Aquatica leii. The sequence goes on from CM069438.1 coordinate 18,593,369, forward strand.
TACAAGGATGTTTTTCTATTTCCACAGCTTCGCGGATTAGTCTGGGAAAATAGAAAGGAGTTCTGCCACTGCTGATTTAGTAACTCTGCGGTGTTTGCAGTCAGCCATATGTTCTTTTACTCTAACTTCAATAGAACGTCCCGTCTGTCCTATATAACTTGATCTACAGGAACAAGGAATTTTGTAAACTCCGGCATGTTTTAGAGCCCCTTGTTTGTCTTTAGCAGATGTAAACCAGGTGTTCAGGGTATCCTTAGTCGTAAAGACAGTTTTAATATTATGTTTCTTTAGCACCCTGCTTATTTTGTCTGTTGAACCCATACAGTAAGGTAAATAAGCGGTGCTAGTAGGAGGTGATAAGTCTTCTTTGACTTTTGGATTTAATGCTCTTTTCCATGCGTTTTGGATCTCTTTGAACCCGTATCCATTTTGTTGTAGGGACTCTAACAATGTTTCCTTTTCCTTTTGTAGATTTTCGTTATCTGACACACGTATAGCTTTTTTGGCTAAAGTATGCAAAACAGTATTCTTCTGTACTGGATGGTGGCGAGATTCGGCGTTTAAGTATCTATTAGTGTGCGTATTCTTTCTATAAACGGAATGCCCCAATTTTCCGTTATTTTTCTTTATCACTAGTACATCAAGAAAGGCTAGACTGCTGTTATGTGCAACGACAATACGGCAAAGGCCAAGTTCTACTTCTTGTTTTGGCTCTCAAGAAGAGACTATGACCAAGCCTAAGTCTGGGTGTTTTACTACGACGCGGTCTAAGCCGAAAGTCGCTTATAATTTTAAACATAACAACCGCGAAAGCTTAAGATTTTATATTGCAAACTCGTCTCTAATGAATTCACACACCCTATGTATTCCATGTGCTAGACAACTTAAATGTTTTAAATTCGGATAAAATATGTCTAATGCTTGAGTGGATTTGATCATATAAGGTGCTGCATCGGTTACGAATAAGGGATCATTTTCTTTTTTTACGCCATTGGGATACAGAAGTCTAACAAACATAAAATTATATAATTGTAATTAATAGATTATATTAATCAATCATTAAAAAAAAACTTACGTAAAATACCACCGGACAGAATTAAAATTATCTATATTTGTATCCTTTACTTAGGTACCGAATAGATCTATAAAATATGATTCATTCCGAAATCCTTCCGGTTTTGTAAATAGTGTTCTGTTAAGCCTGTCATTGTACATAATTCTAGTATAAATTCTTACAATAGTTCTTCTCTATAAGCGGCTTTTGTATTTAATGTTTTCTGGAAACTATTGTTTAACAAAACATGAAAATCCCTGTTGTTATTTATAGAAAAAATAGAATTAAGCTATGATTCCATATAGTTAATCATTCAAACGAAATGATAAACTTTGAAAACGATTATATCAACCTAATATCAAATGTCGAAAGAATTATATAATTGAACATGAAAGTAATCAAGCAACGAACGCTTTATCTACGCGATCTATCGTAAGCAATAATACAAATCTGTTAAATTCGATAAAATTACTCGCTATTAATTTGTCAGTTTTTGATTGTTCTTATGGCTATTGACCAATGGCTTGATTTTATGAATTCAGTTAATTCTTTGTTCATTCAAATAGTACAATCCTTAACGTACAAAAATTCTATTACCTGCTGCGTGTGAAGCGGTAGATATAATTCGTTCTGTAGAAATAACGTCGCAAATTACAATAATGCCTAGAATTTATTAAACGAAAGATATGTGTTGTTGAACTGCAGTCAACAGGGTCACATTTGACGCCGCTATTCCAAACCAAGAATACAAAAGCCATGGGAAAACTAGTGGAGGTCGTTCGCAAAGGGCAGAAGTCGACCTCTAACAACCATGTCCTGAAAATCACCATCCACGCCAACTAACGCCTTGAACGGCATTGATATTGGTGGCACCATCAATGGACGATGAGTTGAACTATTGGTTGACACAGGAGCGACGAGAACAATAGTGCGCCTAGATATAACACTAATCACGATACAACTGAAGACAGCAACTTGCAAAACAGTTCCAATTCTTGGATAAATTATGGTGACCAGTGGCGGTTGGTGGTCAATGCTGCAAGAGGGTCATATCAATATTAAAACTTTTAAACCACATTCTCTTTTTTATGACTCTTAAGCAAGTTTGCTAGGTTTTGAATGAATTGCGCTTGCATTATGAATTTAAGTCCTATTTGCAATTTTAAAAATTAATAAAACAATTTTGGTAATTTTTTGGAGGGTCATTGACCAAATAAGCTAATGGAGAAGCTGTCAATGATGGCGACTACTTGTATTGGAAATAAATCAATCATCAGATACTGGTAGCTGACATAACTAAAGAAATGATCTTGGGAATGGACCTTATAAGGAAGTGTGCATTCTATTTAGACATGGAGAATGATGCCCTGAAACTAGAGAACAAATACATTCATTTTTATTCGTCGAAAGATGAAAAGGTGAGAGTTGTTCTAGGAAAAGATGTCGTTTTACCTGGACGAACTGAGAGCGTTGTGATGGAACGTTTGCATAGAGATCTCTAGAAAGGTACCATTTGTAGCATCAAACCAACCGAAAATGAAATATTCGCCCAACGACTACTAGTTGGTAAAACTCTATTGAAAGTAAAAAACGTAATACCAGTTAGAATCATGAATACCAGTCCCAACCGGGTAACTTTAAAGAAGAATACTGTGATAGGACAATCTACGTCGGTATCTCACATTCTGAGATGTGGAAACGTTGCTGAAATCAGCGTCCTCAACAGTTACTAAAAATGGTGACTTTAGCGTGTCAAGATATTGACCAGCGCGAGCGCAGTGAATTCAAGAAACTAATCCACCAGTACCACGACGTCTTTGCAAGTGATGATAACTCTAAAAAAAGAACTGACGGCGCAAAACACAAAATCAATACTATCAATGCTGAACTAATCCGATAGCATCCAAGGCGGTTTTTCTTGATCAAGCAAGAAGAAACCGAGAAGATAATTGACGAAATGGAAACTCAGGGTGTGATCAAACCATCTAACAGTTCGTGGACATCTTCATTGGTCTTAGTAAAAAAAACCGGTTTATGGCAATTTACGATTATGTCTTTTAGATTGTGCAACGCTCCTGCGACTTTCGTTTGATGGAGACAATATTCCGAGGACTGTCTTGGAAGACGTGCTTGGCGTATTTGGACGACGTGATTGTGGTTGGAAAATTGTTCGAAAATCACTTGAATAATGAAAAAAATAAAGTGTTTCAACGATTGTGAGGTGCAAACTTGAAATTAAGTCTAAAGAAGACGGGGCGGGAGCGATGGCCGATCTTGATAAAATCAAGGCAGGCTTTGGCTTCTTCAGATTTGAAACCCGGAAAGACAAGTTGCAAGACTGAACGATTGCAGGAGTATGCTTTTGATTCAGAATATCGTGCTGGAACTGGTCATCGTAACGCAGACGCTCATCTAGACGACCATGCCCGGTTAACTGTGGTCATTGTTCTCGACTAGAACAGAAAACTAACATGCTTGGCGGAACAACGGCGATTGACGATAATTGGCAACCTGCAACCAAGACAACTATACGTCGAGAACACGAAAGTGATACGGAACTACAGTTGATAATAGAGTGGAGGAGTGGTGCCGCAAATGTAATTAATGCGGGTCTGGTAACGGATCAATTGGAAAGCACAAGACTCCTATGAGACAGTACAAGTACATTTGAAAGGGTAGCAATTGACATCGCAGATCCATTCCTAGAAACGGAACAAGGCAACAAGTGCAATCTGGTGCCATGAATTATTTCTCTAAATAGACGGAAGCGCACGCGATACCGAATCAAAAAGCCACAACTGTTGCGGATGTGTTGGTGAAAGAACTTTTTTACAGGTATGGGGTTTTTTTGAAGCTTCATTCCGATCAAGGGCGTAACTTCGAGTGTCCCTTGTCGCATTAGTTGATCACAATTACTGTTATACTTTTATCAATTTTGGATCTAATGGACGTGTAAATGACAGCACGGTTTTTAAATTTTTTTTATAAAGGTTTTCAATTATAGACTCTTAACAGCAAGAAGACTCGTGGAAAATGCATTTAGCATATTGGCAATGCGATACAGAATTTTTCTTCGTGTAAGTTGTGCCCTAGTGCCAACTTTTCTTACATGTAAAAAGTAATCCTATAAGGAAACGAACGTCTCGGATAGAGAAAAGGAAATACCCCAGACCCGCAATTTTCAAATATGCGTGAAGCAATAAAACAATTTAGTAATCACAGACAGAAAGCTTTGTTTATTTCGACTAGTAACTGTACAATTGATCTTAGAGAAGAAAAAGAAGAGAGAGACGAGTATCAATGGTAAAGTTTCGATTACAACGTAGTTGTCGGTACACCCCTAACATAAACAATAAATACAATTTACTTACCAAGATCTTTACACAGAGATTAGATTCATCGTGTAAATGGCGCCTAAATCGTATGCATATCGTATCCAGTAAAAACAAAGAAAGATATTGTAGATCTGGAAGCATTAGTCTGTACCTTAATATACCACATCAATCAATTATAAACGGTGCTAATAAAAGCTAAATGCGTTCGCGATACCTTTTGATTAGAGATCAAAATCTCCCCGAACCGCTTGACGTCAAGTGTATAATAATTTAGAGTTTTAATTGTCCTGTTTCCAATTTGCTTACATAAGATTATTACAGTACGATAACAACTAAAACTCGACCAATTCATGAGAAATTGGTCGCTTCACGCGCCGACGTTGGCAAATCGCATAACTCTAGAGATTCTCTCTTCCATATTTTTATAATTATTAACATTTTCGACTACAAAAGTAATCTCCAATAGTGATTTTTGAGAAGATAAGAGTATATTCACTTTGGGCATCAGAAAAGTGCAAACTCGGCGCTTTCTCTAATCGATAACGCACTCTGGTTCAATCCGTTTTAGGTAGTTGTTTTAGAAAAACTTCGAATAGAAACAGACCCAAAAGAAAAATAATTGGTGATAGTTTAGTAGCGAAACATGCATAGCCGTGATCGTCACATATTTATTTTAGATTAACTTTTTTAGTACTATACTGAGAACATGACTTTTTTTTTTGAAAAAATGCATAATAAGATTTATAGTTTTTCTCCTAATTTTTATCGAGCCATCTGTAACTATCTTCACGAAACTAACAAATATTTTTGCAAAGATTTATAATAGCAGTTTACTGAAGACTACCAAATTTGATGGCATAACTTTTTGAATTAAGTTTATAAATCAGAAAGGTTTCAATTAAAACCAAAGAAACAATTAAAACTGCATCACGATAACCGATAAGACAAACTTTATCGTATACTTATTAACAAATCTGCTAAAATAACTATTATCGTTTACGGAAAAGGAACTAATTAATAATACTTTAATAGTTTTCTGATTTAATTAAAAAAGTTTTTGGTTGATTTTCGATTAAGACACCATGAAGGTAGCACACGTATTTTTGGTACTCTTTATAAGTGTTGTATATTGCATCGGTAAGTTAGATACTTGTACAGTTGTATACGTTCATCACTTTTTTGTTTTGTAAATAGACGCAGTGCCAAATTCAGTTTCATCTAACGTAAGTTCGTTTTTGCAATTTTGTTTTTTTTTTCATGTTTGTGATTTTTAGGAACAAGACGTTGCTGCGGGTGACAATGAAGACGTAAACAACAAAACCATTCTAGTACAGAAAATTTAAAAAAATATTTTTAGGTTGAATCAAGTGGAGATATTGCGGGATCGACAAATAAAAGAGCAATTGGGTTTCACAACAAGTTTCATAAAAGATCTTTAGGGTTCCAGAATAAATTCCATAAAAGGTCTTTGGGTTTCCAGAATAAATTCCATAAACGATCTTTAGGATTCCAAAATAAGTTCCATAAAAGATCTTTAGGGTTCCAGAATAAATTCCATAAAAGATCGTTAGGGTTCCACAATAATTTAAATAAAAAAGAGTTCACTTTTGTTCCATGTTGTTATGGTTCAGTTGGGACCAGTAATGATGATAAGTAACTAAGTTATTATGGAATGACTTTGATCGCAACAGTTACAAATATAATATTCAGCATTTTGTTTTGTAATTTTAATTATCTGATAAAATTTAATTGAAATATTTGTTACATTTCGTAATTGTCAAATATATTATTTTAAATTAAAATTATCGGCTGCACTGGTTTACACGCCGCTACTGGTTTTCCAATCACCTTAAACGAGTAGCGATAAACGCGATACAGCAAATAACCTTTTTGAAATCGATGCGAACGTTCGTGTATCTGAGTGTTATTACACGACATCGGATGTGCTGGGAAAAACGTATTCCAGGTATTGGTCGGATTTGGCGATTGGGTTAATACGTTCCAGCGAGTTTTGTGAGGTTGTCATGCTGTCTAAGTACCCGGCTGTTTCCGAGATATGTAACCTATGGACTATTTCGTCTGATGTAATCGGAAGGGGCGAGAGAAGACTCGCACCTGTTTCTGAAATATCAGTGTGGGTTTCTAGTGAATTAACAGTTAACCACTACTTTATTTAATACGGATACAAAGTAACATTATTTACACAAAAAAAAAGAATAATAAAACACACAACTTAAACGTTATTACAAAAGTGCATTCTAATAATGTAACCGAACGAGGTATTGCGTTGCGCGCTTGGTACGGAACTGCCCTGTCGACCGGACGCTACCGTTGGCCTCGTTCCTAGGTCGCTCTTTCTCGATCATGCTAACTTCGAAATGCTGGCAGTCTCGATACTAACTGCTACAGTACTCCCTCTCCAGCGACAGAGTCGCGCTCGCGACCTTCGGCACATAATACTCTTTAAAAAGGTAAAATAGGCAGTCTCCAGGCATTTGCCTGACTGTCCGCTCTTTGCTAATTATTTTCTTGTTGGGTGGACAGTCGGACAAAATCCAAACCTTATTTTTCATCAAAGAATCGTACTCTCTTTTCATAGCTTCTTGCCAATGCCTTTATCACCTATCGATAGAGCTTCTTGCACCGTTTTTGGATCGCTGTCATTCTGACTTTCATCTAGGCTAATAATACTTGACGCGTTATATACAACCTAATCCGGCAACTTTTTCTTTTTTGATACTCTTCCAGATCTTGTAACAATTGCTTCTGCTTCTATTTCGTTTTCATATTTTTCTTTTGAAACATTTTTTTTTTCAATTTGTTCATTAAAGTTTGTGATGCAACCCACTCGCGTTTGAAATTTAAAACCCGCGAACAAACAAAAGCAGCGACATCTCGCTGTGGCTGTGATCGTCTAGTTACCCCCCCCCTTTCTACGTTGTATTAAGTTCGTTATACACTGCTTACTCTCGATATGTGGGAAGGCTGTAGTAAGTTAAATAAAAAAAAAATGAATCGTAATTTTTATTCGAATTTAACTCTTTAAATTTGAATCGAGACCTTGCCTGTTCGGTGGGACAAACTGTAAAGTGTAAACTGAAAAGTGAGGTTAACTGGCCAGTAGCGTTTTGCAAGTTACTATTATGGAAGTTTTACTAATAAAATAACTTCCTTTAAAGTAGTAATGTTTCAAGATACACAATTAAAATGAGTAAATAAGATATTAATAAAAGCCAACAGTATAAATACTTCGGCTAGCTATACAACATTTTAACAGGCGATGAATAAATTACATTTGGGTCGAATCAAAATAACACAGTAGCAAATTAAATTAACAAGTAATTATGTACGTTGCTCATTGTAACCTTTTTCAGATAAATGAAATTACACCATCAATCTAGAAGTTAGAATGTCGTGAGTTTAAATAAAATGATCGGATAAGCAGGTACGGTAACAGGTTTAAATCCCGACACATAAACACATGCACGTACATCATCATACTTAACTGAAGAAGGGTTAGTTAACCGACGGCCTATCGGTGGGTACTGAAGTCCTGGGATACGGATGCAATTCAGCTATTAGTTGATTGGCCGGGACAAACAAACAAGGGCCAACAATACACATATAATACACAAAATACGCATATAATAAACACACAATAATATCAAACAAATCTTATATAATGTAGGGCCCATTATCATGGAAGCAACCTACCGCGACTTTAATACATATATCGGAGCAGGCACCTGTCTATATCATAGACTTAGGATACGCTACTTCACAAAAAAATACACAGGGTCCTCATAGTATGAGAACTACTTGCAGCCACATGTTGTATGCCCCTCACGGTAAATAAAATATTCTGTTTACATTCGACAAGGCAATTTAAACAACGGTATTTATACCAGTTAACGTACAGATGGTTGTTTTCGGTCATGAAGGTATGAATATCATAGTACAAAACAATTCTAACTTCTAGCAATTTGAGCAACTCATAAAACACACGAGGAATGATCAAACAAAAGCAAGTTACAATAAAACGTGCTCCGCCATTCGGGTATGCGACTTGAGCAAGTTTACATTTAAGAACAAATAAAATTGCAATTTTAAAATAAAATCGTTTTGTTTAAACACAGTTTTTAAAAGAAAACATAAATAGGCACAGAGAAAAAATAAAAGAAATATAACAGGGAAAGTAACGGTACTATAAAATGGCGACCTACGCTAGCTTTTCAAACAAAGGAAACAAGGGCAAAAACTACCCTGGTTCACGTTTAAAGCGCAAATACGAAAACAGACAGACTTACATGATATAAAATTATTTTACATACATACCTAGCAATTTACAAAAATTGACAAAACAAAAACACAAATTATACAAAGAAACTTTTCAGGGTAAAAAAACGCGTATTTCTATCTCAAACAAGGTTCACCCTTCAGATCCCGACCGCTTCATCGTGTCGTACCCTTAAAAGTTTCCCACCCTTTTAAGAAGTACATGCGCGATTTAAGATTTTTAGTTTTCGTGTTTTTTTCTTCGCTAGATGACTCCTGTGTAATTTTACATGTCTTTAAGGATTTAAATTTAAATTGCTCTATTTCAAGTTTTCTGGTATTTCTTCAATTTTTTTTTCGGTTGGGTCATCTTTTTCGAATGTTAACTTAATTTCCTTTTCATTTTCATTTTTGTCTTTGTTTTCTTTTTCTAAATCTTCGTTACTCTTGTTACAAGCTTTAGGTCTTACGAACCTTGCACGGCCAACTCACACAGTCGGAGATAGGGGAGGTTCAAGGATGTTATACTTAAGGGCGCCAGATCAATCTTAATTAACACTTCTGTCTCGATCACGACAGACGGTCCAAACTTGTAACTAATTTTGAGGTTCGTAATCCTTGTTACTCTGGTGTTCGGGTAGCCAAAATTGGTTAACGGGTAACGACAATTAAAAGAGAAAGGTATGTATTAACGTAGTAGAATAACAGGAATATATGTAATTTCTTCACTCATAAATGCTCGAAATATTAACAAGTATAATTAACAGGTATAAAAACTTTAAGTTAGCAACGTAGCAAATTAACAGAAGTATGTTGAAGTTCTTAATTCATAAACATTAGACCAACTAACAAATATGATTAATAGGTGTAGAAACCTCGAATTAGCAACGTAAAAGATTAACCGGAGTATTGTCTAATTTCTCGATTTATAAATGCCAGACATATCGGCAACACACAAAGCATATACTTAAATTTACATCGAGATAGCGAAGTAAATTTCGTAATAAATATTGTCTACTCCCAGCATGCGATACACTCTAAATGATACTTGAAATTACCTTATTGGTATGTAAACAATAAACGTAATTACAGACACCGACAGTAATCAAAGTTCCGTGAGTGACTTTTATGACAGCGAAAAAATATAATCAAATTGACTTACCCAATCCAGTACTTGCTTGCGTGAAGAAAACGTTTTCCCACCGGCAGCCTAGAATAATTATTGAATAGCAATTCGTGTCACACAATAACTCACGAAAAAGGAAACTACAAAATCAATAATAATAATTCATTAAATGCGATATAAGAACCCGTTGTATCGAATGCTGTAGGTTGTAATTACGAACAGGTGGTTGGTAACGCAATCGACTGTTGTCCAAGAATTAACATCTCCGACACATTGCTCGTCGAGACCTCGTTTTCATCAAAATGTCACACCAATATTTTTAAAACCTAGACCAATTCCATACGCATTACAAGAAAAAGTAGAAACCGAATTAGAATTGTTAGAAAGTCGAGGAATATTCGAAAACGTTGATTACTCAGATTGGGGTTCCCCTCCAGTTTGTGTACCAAAACCTGATGGGAATGTATACGACTATGCATTGATTATAAGCCTACTGTGAATCCAATTTTGCAAGATGCGCGTTATCCAACACCATTAATTGACGTGATAATAAATAGCAAAGTCTTCTGCATTTTGGATATTTATAGAGCATATCAACATCTCCAAGTAGATCAACAAGGCGAAAACTTACAAACCATTTCGACACATAAAGGCACATAATGAAACGACTTGCGTTTGGTATCAAGACAGCACCCAACGAATTCCACAAATTTATCGATACAGCTTTACAAGGGTTAGAAGGTGTTACAACATACTTCGATGACATTGCTGTGCATGCAGACTCACTGGAAACGTGTCACGTCAGACTCATTAACTGTCTCAATCGCTTAAGAGAAATAAACCTACAGTTAAACAAGAAGAAATGCAAATTCTTTGCCTCTGAAGTCAAATATTTGGGACGTATTGTCAGCAGTAAAGGTATTCAGAAGACACCAGAAAAAGTAGAAGCTATAATAAATAGTCCTCGTCCGAAGAATGTAAGCGAAGTTTATAGGATATGTCTCATATTACTCTAAATTCTTGCCAGACGTCTCGAAAACAATGCATCTGATTTATCAGTTGTTAAAAAGAGATGAACCTTTTAAATGGACAGCCTCCTGCGAATCAGCGTTTCTACAAATTAAAAGTGAAATAGCAAGTGACACAGTATTGGTAAGATACGACCCTAACTTACCCATTGTTTTGGTAACAGATGCTAGTCCAGTAAGCATTGCTGACGTATTGTCTCATATAATAGATGGTGAAGAACGACCGATCATGTTCACATTAAGATCATTAACACAAAGTGAAAAAAAATATTCACAATTGGATAAAGAAACAACTGCAATTTATTGGGAATTTAAAAAATTATACATTTACATCTATAGAAGAAAATTTACGGAGAACAAACCGTTGACTTATATTTTTGATGGAACCAAAAAACTGCAATCCATCACTACATCGAGACTCATTAGATATGCGATTTTCCTAAGTGGATTTAACTACGACATTCGACACCGAAAATCCAACGAACACCCAGATGCAGACTACTTGTCACGCGCCCCATTATCGCGTGAGAATTTTTCCGAAGACGAAGATTATCACATATTTAATATAGTCATTTCAAAAGTTACTTCTAATACTGTCACATTTGACTCGATAAAAATGGAAACAGCAAATGACGAAATATTACAAAAATTAAAAATAGATTTAAGATTGGGCAACAACGGCTCATCAAAATTCAGTCTCTATGATGATGTTTTATTTTGAGGCTCAAGAGTAGTAATTCCTAGCAGTTTACAAGCAGAAGTGTTAAAAGAGCTTCATTCAACTCATCAAGGCGTAGTCAGAATGAGAGCACTCGCTAGAAGGTACTGTTACTGGAAAAATATTGACCGGGATATTGAATGCTTGGTAAAGTCGTGTAAACCCTGCGCTGACATAAAGAGTTCTCCGGGAAAAGTGCCTCTACATATATGGGAAATTCCACAAGAAAATTGGCAACGAATACACATGGACTACGCAAGGATATTTTTTGTTTCTAGTTATTCATGCAAAATCAAAATGGTCTGAAATTCTAGCGTCACAAACTCCACCCATTTCAACCTCTACAATCAAAATGCTGCAGGAAATTTTTAGCAGAAATGGACTGCCATAAATTTTAGTGTCACACAATGCAACAATTTTCACATCGGTAGAATTTAAAGTTTTCTGCTCAAGAAATGGAATTAGACATTCGTTTATAGCACTCGGCCACAAATGGTCAGGCTGAAAAGTATGTCCAAACACTAAAAAGAAAATTAAAGACAATGTCTGAAGAATCTGGAACCATTCATTGAAAGTTGTATGAAATCTTGCTACGTTACAGAGCAACACTGTTATTGAACGAAGATAAGTCTTCAGCACAGCTTTTTATAGGTAGAAACCTAAGAACCAGACTCGATTTATTAAAAATGCAGCCTCTACATTGTGGTACAGAACAAACAGCTCAAATGAGTATCAATTTACGCCTGGGAGAGAGAGTCCAATCAAGAAATTACAGTTCATCAACAATATGGAAGTATGGTACAGTAGTAAAAAAAACTAGGCCGTTTTCATTACCTTTATAAATTAAATAGTGGTTATGCAATCAAAAGACACATAGATCAGCTAAGAAGAACAGAAGTTCCAATCGAAAAGAAAAGAGACCAACCCTTAGATGAATTGACCAAAATGACGCCTCAGTCCCGCCATCAATTGGATTAGATTACCTATAAGGCCGTTAGTATTGCAACAAACTCAAACCGACTCAGATTCAGAATATCTTGAACTGATTGCTCAAACTCAAGATATGTCAAATGATGGAAACAGCGAACATCTACAAAATTTTTTACCGATACTCCGTCGATCATCACGGAAGAAAAAACCAGTTGAAAGATTAAACCTGTGAAAAAGCATTTTTTGCTTTTAAGTTCTTTTCGATGTTGTTACACATAGTTATTCATTTTGTGTTATATCATATTTACTTTTTATTATACGCCTGGGAGAATTGTCAAGTGTTTTAAAGAAATGCGACAACACAGCGCGAAGAAAAGGAATGCAAGGGAATGCGACGAAGGAACAAACAGCAGGGTAACTCTCAATAGCGGGAAAGATTAGCGCATATTCTTGCGCATGCGCCATTTTAGTCTAGATTTTTATACCCCGCAAAATTAAGCTAATGGTTCTTACGATTTGCTATTATTATTTACTACTAGAAATGTGTTTCGGTTCGTATTAGCTATTTAATAACAATTATATTCTATTATTTACTTTACTTGAATTGATTCCACCAATTTTTTTTTGTTATAAGTGCTTAATATATTAAGAAATTTCGGTATAAATTAATTGAGTTAATTACATATTTTGAACAATGATTTGGTAGTAATATGCCAATTTATTCTTATACACAAAAAAAGTTTAAATTTATGCATTAGTTACGTCATCACACAACTTTACAAACTGAAGTAAGCATATTCTGCACAAAAAAAAGTCCATTAATTGTTTTGCCTTCTCATTTAGTTAATGTATTTTAAGTTATCCATTGTGACGTTAAAATTTTGGTATGACAACATTTTTTTTATTGTAGTTTGATAATGTGACGAAAGAATTAAGTGCTTCGAAAAAAAATAAAGCCGGACCTGACACACATACGTTCCTGATTTCTATACCCGAATGGCGTCTACAAGGTCAAATGTTTTAAGTCTCCCACTTTAAAGGTGCCGCCCGAGAGTTGCACTGCTGTTTGTTATTTATGCTGTGACGAAGGTGTGCGCAGTAGAATAGCATAAAATGGCTGAGTTGCAAATAGAACATTAAGTTTCATTTTCAATAAAATGTAATCATGAATTATAACAAACGGGGTCAATTCTTTGAATCAGAAACCCATCGTAACTGCCCCAAAAAGAGCAAACACATAAAAGTGTTAAATTTTTAATATACAACAAATAAAATAAAAACTATGAGCATATTTTTACTTTTTAGTGCGTATTTTTCACTACTTTTGTTCTGCAGAACATCCGCATATAATCGCGTTTTTTTAATGCATTTTTCTACGCTCTTTAGTTATTAGTAATGAATAGAAAAAAAAATAAAATGTCTCGACGAATTGCAATAATAATAAAATCATAAAACTCGTTAAACTTAACCAACTTATTTTTACATAAACCGTCTTATGTATTTAGCATGTAATTAGTTAAGTATAAGGATAAAATAAATAAACGTGGTAACGCCGAGATTTTAGATACTGTCAAGATGATGCGCCTGTTGGACTTGAAATTAAGAAAATGGGTTCTTTGATTTGTCAGTTCTTGAAGAAAATGTTTTTATGTTTTATAACCATTTTATAATTACATTAATAGTAAAATAAAGTGTGTCCGTTAATCTGAAGGAGAATTAATTATTTACAAATACACTACAGACCGCACTTGGCAAAGCCTCGTAACTAAAGTAACAAAACAAATTCAATAATGTACACAATTAATCGATGAAACTCATATCGAAGTAACTTACCGCGCTATTTTTAAAATAGTACTAGAAGATATTTTATGCTGCGCCATCTCTTAGCCAATTTTGTTGTTTTAAACGTAATAGAAATCTGTCCTTTGTTTTCTTTTTAGTATTTCGCTATGGTATTTCGGTCATCATTACTAATGTGACTAAGGTTACTAATTTTGTTTATTTAAAGATGTTTATTTAGAATTTTACTATCAGTCATATGTAAAAGGTCATATTAGATATTAGTGCAACTGTCTTTGGCTAAAACACTGAGCATGATGTACGCAAATATGGAAGAAAATTGTCGAATTTGTTTACTAAAAATGGTAGAAACCGAACAATATTGCTTTCTGAATAACGACAATAAATTAATGCTACGATTCAAACTGTTGAACTTTTTACCAGAAATTGTAAGTACAACAGATTATATTATTTGGAGTGACATATACTTTTTATAGGATTTAAACCTCACACCGAACCCAGTTGTTTGTAACAAATGTATGATTGTAATTGAAAAAATATATGAATTTAAACAACTGTGTCTACAAACTGAAATGACTATAAAAAACTTACCACAACAAGGTGCAATTAAAGAAGAGTTTCGAGTCGATAACATTAAAGTTGAAGTTTCAAACTTGCAAATCATCAACGATAACGTGGAAATCACTAAAGACGTGCCTGCATGTATTGAGGAACCTTCTCAAGTAAAACTGTATAAAAATGTAAAAGTGAAACACAGTAGTGGAAATCCATTTAAATGCAATATGTGTAGTTATACCAGTAAGACCAAGTCACATTTAAAACAGCATATAAATAGGCACAGTGGTGAAAAACCATTTAAATGCAATATATGTGATTACTGCAGTACAAGCAAGGGGAGTATGAAAACGCATATGTTTACGCACTCTTGCGAGAGGCCATTTAAATGCAATATTTGTGATTACTTTAGTACGACCAAGACGAATATGAAAACGCATATGAAGATGCACACCAGTGAGAACCCGTTTAAATGCAATATATGTGATTATTCCACTAAGCAAAAGCAAGCTTTAAAAACACATATGTTTAAACACACTGGTGAAAAACCATTTAAATGCGATACATGTGATTACTGCAGTACAAGCAAGGGGAGTATGAAAACGCATATGTTTACGCACATCTGTGAGAAACCATTTAAATGCAATATATGTGATTACGGCAGTACAACCAAGGGGAATATGAAAAAGCATATGGTTAAGCACTTCAGTGAGAAGCCATTTAAATGCAATATATGTGATTACTGCACTAAGCACATGGAAACTTTAAAAACACATATGTGTACGCACACTGGTGAAAAACCAGTTAAATGCAAAATATGTGATTACTGCACTATTTCAATGCTGTCTTTAAAAAACCATATGCGTAAACACACTGACAAAAAACCATTTAAATGCAATATATGTGATTACTGCACTAAAGGAATGAAAACTTTAAAAACACATATGGATATGCACAATGGTGAAAATCCATTAAAATGCAATATATGTGATTACTGCAGTACAAACAAGGCGAATCTGGAAAGGCATATGTTTACACACACTGGTGAGAAGCCATTTAAATGCAATGTGTGTGATTACTGCTGTACTACCAACTCGGCTTTAAAAACACATATGTGTAAGCACACTGGCGAAAAACCATATAAATGCAATGTGTGTGATTACTGCAGTACTACCACCACGTCTTTAAAAATCCATATGTGTAAGCATACTGGTGAAAAAAGATTTAAATGCAATATATGTGATTACTGCAGTCCTACAATGTCAGGTTTAAGAACTCATACATATAAGCACTCTAGTGAAAAGCCATTTAAATGCGATCTATGTGAATACCGCAGCAGCCAATCAGGACATATAAGAAGACATATGCTGCATCACACTGGTAAACACCCATTTACCTGCAATACGTGTGGTTACAGCAGTAGGTACAAGGCGTTTATAATAAGGCATATGCGTAAGCACCATCAATTTGGCAACATGGGAAAGCTGCACTTCCTTCTGGACGAGTAATCTGTATACTTTCCCAATGTAGAAAAGGAAGTACATTTGTTTATCTCTATGGTACTCACTACTTGTCAAATTATGTTGACATATTTATTATTTGCACTACGTAGATATTAAAATTAATTTATTCAAACATTAAACATGGAATATAATTACATTGTATCTTTAGCTTGTAGTAGGAATATGTAAAAGTAAACAAACAAAATAGTTGTTTGACAAGTAGTGCGTACCATTTGTTTATAAAAACGATTTCTGTCTTTTACAATCTGTGTACACTTTTCAGCATGTAATTACTCGTCTAAAGGAAAGCATATGTTGTTGCCAGGTCGATGGTAAGCACACTGGTGAAAAACCATTTAAATGCAATATATGATGACTGTAGCAAACTTATGAAATATTTGAAAAAGCATATGCAGAAGCACGATGGTGAATAACAATGCAATAAATGTTATTACTGTGGTAGTCAATTAAAACATTTAAAAACGTATCTTCATAAGCACAGTAGTTTTTATAATTATTTTTATATTTTGTATGTCACAATAAAATAAATTTATTAAGGGGGGAGGAAAAAATACATATATCAAGCTAAAAAAAACTGGTTTTTCAGAATTTTTTTTTTTGAACAAACAAAATGTGTACAATGTACGTTATTCTATTGTACACACATTTACCGTCACAGACGATTTTTTTCAGAGATCTATAACCTCAGGTTAACAGTGAAATCAAGCAAGAATAATATTGTGTCAATAGTGTGGAACCAATTGACGTGAAATGTAGGAACTTAAAAACATTTCTTTTTAGTTTTTGATTTATGCCGCCTTTTCGTAAATGTATTTTCTTCCATATGAACCACCGACATTGAATAATGCCTCAATACTTCGTTAATTTAGACTGAAAAAAAAGTCTTGGAGGAAAGTACACAGTGGGACGTTGTAAACAGTGTGTTCTACAAAGCAGAAGAAGCATATATGACAGAATATATATCATGTGCGAGGATGGCATACGGTCTAACTTGAAAATTAGTCAAAGAGCTGGTTAACTTTAGAATGTCTTCCGGGTTTGGACCGTGTCATTGTTGTTGCAACCGAAGCTGCCAACGTTTCGCCCACTTTCGTAAGGGGCTTCATCAGGGCGTGAGATAAATCGCAAAACTCAAACAAGCAATCAAAATCTAACTAAGAACTTCTGAAAAGTTAGGTTATCCACTTGTGAAACAAGTCATAGTCTAAACTCCGAAAGGTAAGAAAGAAAACGATAACTTGAAAAAACAAACGAAAATCTAACAAAGAACCACTACCGAGTTAGGTAATCAACTTGTGAACCAAGCCAGATTCTAAACTCCGTAGAAGGACTTGAGTTTGGTTCCTCATTTTGAAAAGTGTCTATGCTCTATTTACTTCCAATTTGATAACAAGTTTTACGAACAAGTTTCTGGTGCTGCTATGGGTTCTCCTCTATCACCTGTTGTAGTTAATATTTTTATGGAATCCTTTGAAACGGTTGCTTTGGAATCATCAATATTAAAACCTAAAGTGTGGTTTAGGTATGTTGACGACACGTTTATTGTTTGGTCTCATGGTCATCTTGAATTGTTTACTACGGAAATTGAAAGTAATGATTCTCTTCCATTTCTTGACGTTCTTGTCACTCGTAAGCCCGACGGACTTCTGGGCCATTCTGTTTATCGCAAACCCACCCATACGGACAGATACCTTCATGCTTCGTCTCATCATCATCCTGCACAGAAACGTTCTGTTATTGAATCGTTGGTCCATCGTGCCTTTTCTATTTGCCAACCTGAGAATCTAAAGTCAGAACTCCGTCATCTTACTAGAACCTTAGTGAACAATGGTTACGTAAAGCGAGATATTCATAGAGTTATTAATCGTAGTTTACATCTACGTACTCGATTACCTAAGGACACTTCTACTTCTGAATCCAACCCGAAATTGGCCTTTTTACCCTAGATTCACAAGGTTACAGATGAAATAGGGAAACTCCTTCGTAAGAATGGTATTAAACCCATATTCAACTCGACAGGCAAAATCTCTCAGATTCTTCCTTCTCCCAAATACAGTATACCAAATTCTTTGTTCTTGTGGTTTAGTCTACATTGGTGAAACCGGTCGTTCCGTCATTACTCGTATTTCAGAACATGATCGTTGTATAGGGAAAAGGTATATTTCCAAGTCTGCGATCGCTGAACATCATTTTACTACAGGTCACAAGATAGATTTTGAGCTCTGAAGGGCCGGGCCGGTCAGCGTAATATCATTGTATTTATATCTTAAATACAATGGTAATATTAACAATTAAAAATATGGAGAAATTATATTTTGTATTTAAAAAATTTATACTACAACAACCGTTTATGCATGCAGAAGGATGAGGTTCGATTGGTGAATTGGTGTACCTACCTATCATCATCTTAGAGCATGTATGTGTCAGAGCTAAGCGCACTTTCCGTAAAACCTTATCAGTGATAATTGATAATTAAATTATAGGAGCAATAAATAAGTGACAAGTATTAAAAACATGTATGCAAAATCAGGGGTAATTAAGGCATATGTGAGTTTTAGAATAAACAAACAAAACAACTTTTTCCATTCATTAAACCGGTTTTAGGCGTTAAACGGGTACTGCTGTTTTTATTATTATTATTTCTAGGAACTCGCGCTGCAATTAGATAGGTACAGTTTACGCATGTGCCACTGACTCGGTTGATTGTTGAGTATGAAGGTTGATTGAGAAACTCTTTAGTCAATAGTATGACTATTCTTCTGTTGCTGAAAGAAATCCTAAAAAGTACCAGGTAAATATTTTTCTGCAGAATAAGTGTATAAAGCATAAATGCGGATATAAATTACTCTATAATCCTAGAATGTTATACATGCAAACATAAAAGAAAATAAAATATTTTGCAGGCGTAGAGCTTAGCATAGCATTCTTGGTTTATATACTGGTGTGCAGTGCCCTTCTTTCATAGCATGTTATAAATTTGTAATTACCCAATCAGCAAGGAAACGTTTTTTTCATGTTTTAAAAACGTTAAAACGTTTTAAAATAATCGAAATAAAAAATGTTTTTCAAAAAAATATTTTTGCTGCGTTTTAAAAATATTTCATTTAAACATTGATACTGAAATATTTTAAAAATGTTTTCGAAAACATTTTTTAGTAACATAAAAAACGTTTTTACTTTATTAGAAATTATACTTTTGCTTGCTTTCACCTATACACTTTTTTCTTTTATATATTGTAACAAAAACACAATTATATAAACTTTTGTTACATAATATTAATAAATATACATATTAAACCTTTTCATTTTTCTAAAAACTTTCTTGCAAATTTGAATTAAGTACTTAATAACCGCGTTTGCGCAAAGTACCAACACGTACCAGTATCTGCGTGAAAAAATGGCGATTTTGTATATTTAATTGTATTATATTTTAAGCTTCAACGAATCAACAATATCCATGGTATTACTCGCTATGCTGTGTAATGTATTGTTAGTGTATGAGTTTAATCGTTTTCTAATTTGCCTTCTAGTCGAACTCAAATAGATACTTTTAGTATAAATCAGCATTTATTATGATGGTATGTTTGTATTTGTTTTTTTGTTGCAAGCAGTTTTGCTGAAGTATATGTTATTTGTTACAGCAGTGGTACACTAAAACGTTCATTCTATGTACTTCATGATTTCCATTCTCTCTGATGTTTTAAGGTTATCAAGTTGATATGATGTTGGCCAAATGGGAGATTTGAACGTGCACAATAACCAATTAATCTTGGTATGTAATTTTTTCTGATATTGATGCATCATTATTTTGTGTGTACAAACTTTCAAAATCTTGGATTGTTAGTTCGGTGTGGAGGAACGGCAACAATAAAAACAACCTTTATTGTTCAGACCTTAACAACAGATAAAGGTTGTTTTTATTGTTGCCGTTTTTCCACTCCGAAGGATCCTATCCATGAAATAGAAAAATCTTTCATTAATTGGAACCTTTTGTGAGCATTATTATAATTATTTCAATTAATATAAAGTAATTACATGAATAATGTTTGTTTTACTTTTATGTTAATGTGTTAATTTTTGTTATAGGCACCAAATGCATTTACAGCCAATTGAAGTATTAGAGTACACGAATATTGTATTATTTATCTTTTGTAAGCATTTTAGGGTTGGTTCTATAATAATGGTATAAATGTCAGTTAAGTAATAGTTAGTTTGATTGTAAAATGCTGTCCTTATTGGCTGTGTTATTGGTTAGTATAAATAAAACTAACAGCCAAATATGTCAGTATTTTAAAATTAAAGCAAGTATAACTAAACTTACATTTATACCATGATTGTAGAACTGCTCTTAAGCATATTGCAATATTAATAAAAAGCGTTGATTATACATTTTTTATACATTAATGTAACATTTGTAAAATATTACAAATATATATAAATAATATTTTTTAAACATTTCTAGAATGTTTTTCTAATATTGACTTTGGAACGTAATTCTGGCCATTAAGACGTTTTTGCAATGTTTTTAAAAATGTAAATATATCTTTTGTAAAACGTTGAAAAAAACATTTCAAAAATGTTTCCTTGTTGATTGGGTATGCCCTCCCAAAAGCTTCTACGTTCGGTAGCGGTATTTATCAATCGTACTTATGCATCATTATTCCTTATTGAAGCGAACAGGTGATTGAAACGTGGCGGAACCGGCCTGTGCCGAACGAATTGTAATAAATTCGTAATTGCCTTATAAATTCGTATTCATCACAAGGGATGCCCTTAAAAGTTTAGGAATCAGTTCAAAATTCTCGACACCGACCGGCTCACGTAGTTGACAGCTTTAAGATGGCCTTTCAGTAACCAACAAGGTCGGCAGAGGGCGTCAAAACCAGAAACTAATTTTTAAGTCGATACACAGGGTACTCCGTTGTGAAAATTTCGCACGTAACACTCTTTTCTTCTTTATTTAGATCTAGACTACATTTACTTTTCTGTTCAATCTTTTTACAATGATTTATTTCTTGAAATGGTTGATTTCTAAATTCGTTAAAAGCAACTGTTCGACAATAATTACTTTATCTGTTCTTAGATCTAAAATTCTATATCCTTTGCTTGTTTCACTGTAACCGATCATTATTCCTTTTTTTGCTCTGTTTTCTAGTTTTGTTCGTTTTTCTGGATTAACATACATAAATGCTTGACTTCCGAACGTAATCAAATGTTATAAATTAGGCCTTTTACCATGTCACATTTCATACAGTGTTTTATCTTTGTACTTCGTTGGCAATCGATTTGACAAATAATTTGCATTAATTATTGCTTCACCCCAAAATTTGTATTGCAAATTTGCATCCAGCAGCATACATCGAGCAGACTCCACAAGAGTTCGGTTTTTTCGTTCTGAAATCCCATTTTGGTGGGGACAGTAGGATACACTTGATTGAAATTTAATTCCAAATTTCTTCAGTAATGCTTAAACATTTTTTCTGGTGTATTCCCCACCATTATTGCTTCTAAAAACTTTAGGGTATCGATTAAACTGTTTTTTCATTTCAGTCAAAAATTCTTGTAATTTTTCGTAAACCTCTTTTTTTTGTATTTATTAAATAAACTGTCGAATACCTTGAAAGATCATCAGTAAACGTCACAAAGTATTGTTTCTTGCTTATTGTTGGTGTTTTCATAGGACCACAAACATCACTACGAATATGTCGAGACCTTGTGTGACATTTGACACTACTTTAACAGGATAAGTTTGCAAACAAAAATCAGTCAACTAGAAACTGCTTCTGTCGACAAATTAAAACAAGATAATTTTAAACAATTATGCAGACGTATTTGAAGAACGCATAGGACTCGTACCCAATTATAAATGCTCATTTCAACTGAAAAATCAAAATGTCACACCAATATTTTTAAAACCTAGACCAATATTCCATACGCGAAAGGAATAATCGAAACGGTTGATTACTCAGATTGGGGTTCCCCTCTAGTTTGTGTACCAAAACCTGATGGGAATGTACGACTATGCATTGATTATAAGCCTACTGTGAATTCAATTTTGCAAGATGCGCGTTTGAAATAGTCTCAGAGGAAGCAAAGTTTTCTGAATTTTGGATATTTATAGAGCATATCAACATCTCCAAATAGATCAACAAGGCGAAAACTTACAAACCATTTCGACACATAAAGGCACATAATGAAACGACTTGTGTTTGGTATCAAGACAGCACCCAACGAATTCCACAAATTTATCGATACAGCTTTACAAGGGTTAGAAGGTGTTACAACATACTTCGATGACATTGCTGTGCATGCAGACTCACTGGAAACGTGTCACGTCAGACTCATTAACTGTCTCAATCGCTTAAGAGAAATAAAACTACAGTTAAACAAGAAGAAATGCAAATTCTTTGCCTCTGAAGTCAAATATTTGGGACGTATTGTCAGCAGTAAAGGTATTCAGAAGACACCAGAAAAAGTAGAAGCTATAATAAATAGTCCTCGTCCGAAGAATGTAAGCTAAGTTTATAGGATATATGTCTCATATTACTCTAAATTCTTGCCAGACGTCGCGAAAACAATGCATCTGATTTATCAGTTATTAAAAAGAGATGAACCTTTTAAATGGACAGCCTCCTGCGAATCAGCGTTTCTACAAATTAAAAGTGAAATAGCAAGTGACACAGTATTGGTAAGATACGACCCTAACTTACCCATTGTTTTGGTAACAGATGCTAGCCCAGTAAGCATTGCTGACGTATTGTCTCATATAATAGATGGTGAAGAACGACCGATCATGTTCACATTAAGATCATTAACACAAAGTGAAAAAAAAAATATTCACAATTGGATAAAGAAGCAACTGCAATTTATTGGGAATTTAAAAAATTATACATTTACATCTATAGAAGAAAATTTACGGACAACAAACCGTTGACTTATATTTTTGATGGAACCAAAAAACTGCAATCCATCACTACATCGAGACTCATTAGATATGCGATTTTCCTAAGTGGATTCAACTACGACATTCGACACCGAAAATCCAACGAACACCCAGATGCAGACTACTTGTCACGCGCCCCATTATCGTGTGAGAATTTTTCCGAATACGAAGATTATCACATATTTAATATGGTCATTTAAAAAGTTACTTCTAATACTGTCACATTTGACTCGATAAAAATGGAAACAGCAAATGACGAAATATTACAAAAATTAAAAATAGATTTAAGATTGGGCAACAACGGCTCATCAAAATTCAGTCTCTATGATGATGTTTTATTTCGAGGCTCAAGAGTAGTAATTCCTAGCAGTTTACAAGCAGAAGTGTTAAAAGAGCTTCATTCAACTCATCAAGGCGTAGTCAGAATGAGAGCACTCGCTAGAACGTACTGTTACTGGAAAAATATTGACCGGGATATTGAATGCTTGGTAAAGTCGTGTAAACCCTGCGCTGACATAAAGAGTTCTCCGGGAAAAGTGCCTCTATATACATGGGAAATTCCACAAGGAAATTGGCAACGAATACACATGGACTACGCAAGGATATTTTTTGTTTCTAGTTATTGATGCAAAATCAAAATGGTTTGAAATTCTAGCGTCATAAACTCGACCCACTTCAACCTCTACAATCAAAATGCTGCAGGAAATTTTTAGCAGAAATGGACTGCCATAAATTTTAGTGTCACACAATGCAACAATTTTTACATCGGTAGAATTTAAAGTCTTCTGCTCATGAAATGGAATTAGACATTCGTTTATAGCACTAAGTTACCCAGCCACAAATGGTCAGGCTGAAAAGTATGCCCAAACACTAAAAAAAAATTAAAGACAGTATCTGAGGAATCTGGAACCATTCATTGAAAGTTGTATGAAATCCTGCTACGTTACAGAGCAACACCGTTATTGAACGAAGATAAGTCTTCAGCACAGCTTTTTATAGGTAGAAACCTAAGGTCCAGACTTATTAAAAATGCAGGCTCTCATTGTGGTACAGAACAAACAGCTCAAATGAGTATCAATTTACGCCTGGGAGAGAGAGTCCAATCAAGAAATGACAGTTCATCAATAATATGGAAGTATGGTACAGTAGTAAAAAAACTAGGCCGTTTTCATTACCTTTATAAATTAAATAGTGGTTATGCAATCAAAAAACACATAGATCAGCTAAGAAGAACAGAAGTTCCAATGGAAAAGGAAGGAGTTATAGACCAACCCTTAGATGAATTGCAACAAACTCAAACCGACTCAGATTCAGAATATCTTGAACTGATTGCTCAAACACAAGATACGTCAAATGATGGAAACAGCGAACATCTACAAAATTTTTTACCGATGCTCCGTCGATCATCACGGAAGAAAAAACCAGTTGAAAGATTAAACCTGTGAAAAAGCACTTTTTGCTTTTAAGTTCTTTTCGATGTTGTTACACATAGTTATTCATTTTGTGTTATATCATATTTACTTTTTATTACGCCTGGGAGAATTGTCAAGTGTTTTAAAGAAATGCGACAACACAGCGCGAAGAAAGGGAATGCAAGGGAATGCGACGACGGAACAAACAGCAGCGTAACTCTCAATAGCGGGAAAGATTAGCGCATATTCTTGCGCATGCGCCATTTTAGTCTAGATTTTTATACCCCGCAAAATTAAGCTAATGGTTCTTACGATTTGCTATTATTATTTACTACTAGAAATGTGTTTCGGTTCGTATTAGCCATTTAATAACAATTATATTCTATTATTTACTTTACTTGAATTGATTCCACCAATTTTTTTTTGTTATAAGTGCTTAATATATTAAGAAATTTCGGTATAAATTAATTGAGTTAATTACATATTTTGAACAATGATTTGGTAGTAATATGCCAATTTATTCTTATACACAAAAAAAGTTTAAATTTATGCATTAGTTACGTCATCACACAACTTTACAAACTGAAGTAAGCATATTCTGCACAAAAAAAAAGTCCATTAATTGTTTTGCCTTCTCATTTAGTTAATGTATTTTAAGTTATCCATTGTGACGTTAAAATTTTGGTATGACAACATTTTTTTTATTGTAGTTTGATAATGTGACGAAAGAATTAAGTGCTTCGAAAAAAAATAAAGCCGGACCTGACACACATACGTTCCTGATTTCTATACCCGAATGGCGTCTACAAGGTCAAATGTTTTAAGTCTCCCACTTTAAAGGTGCCGCCCGAGAGTTGCACTGCTGTTTGTTATTTATGCTGTGACGAAGGTGTGCGCAGTAGAATAGCATAAAATAGCTGAGTTGCAAATAGAATATTTAGTTTCATTTTCAATAAAATGTAATCATGAATTATAAGAAACGGCGTCAATTCTTGGCATCAGAAACCCATCTTAACTGCCCCAAAAAGAGCAAACACATAAAAGTGTTAAATTTTTAATATACAACAAATAAAATAAAAACTATGAGCATGTTTTTACTTTTTAGTGCGTATTTTTCACTACTTTTGTTCTGCAGAACATCCGCATATAATCGCGTTTTTTTAATGCATTTTTCTACGCTCTTTAGTTATTAGTAATGAATAGAAAAAAAAATAAAATGTCTCGACGAATTGCAATAATAATAAAATCATAAAACTCGTTAAACTTAACCAACTTATTTGTACATAAACCGTGTTATGTATTTAGCATGTAATTAGTTAAGTATAAGGATAAAATAAATAAACGTGGCAACGCCGAGATTTTAAATACTTCGTACTTTCTTCATAGAAGTTTTAATTGCTACTGCCGCTCCTGCCGCTACTGCCTACTATTCTGCTACTATCAGCTACTATGTACAATTCTAATTTCTAAAAGCATCCCCTTAGTACGGACATGCGCAGTTTATATATATTTGGCTTAACCAACCATTTTATAACTACATTAATAGTAAAATAAAGTGTATCCGTTAATCTGAAGGAGAATTAATTATTTACAAATACACTACAGACCGCACTTGGCAAAGCCTTGTAATTAAAGTAACAAAACAAATTCAATAATGTACACAATTAATCGAAACTCATATCGAAGTAACCGAAGTAACTTACCGCGCTGTTTTTAAAATAGTACTAGAAAATATTTTATGCTGCGCCATCTCTTAGCCAATTTTGTTGTTTTAAACGTAACAGAAATCTGGCTTTTGTTTCCTTTTTAGTATATCGGTCATCATTACCATTTCATTACTAATGTGACTAAGGTTACTAATTTTGTTTATTCAAAGATGTTTATTCAGAATTTTACTATCAGTCATATGTAAAAGGTCATATTAGATATTAGTGCAACTGTCTTTGGCTAAAACACTGAGCATGATGTACGCAAATATGGAAGAAAATTGTCGGATTTGTTTACTAAAAATGGTAGAAACCGAACAATATTGCTTTCTGAATAACGACAATAAATTAATGCTACGATTCAAACTGTTGAACTTTTTACCAAAAATTGTAAGTACAACAGATTATATTATTTGGAGTGACATATACTTTTTATAGGATTTAAACCTCACACCGAACCCAGTTGTTTGTAACAAATGTATGATTGCAATTGAAAAAATATATGAATTTAAACAACTGTGTCTACAAACTGAAATGACTATAAAAAACTTACCACAACAAGGTGCAATTAAAGAAGAGTTTCGAGTCGATAACATTAAAGTTGAAGTTTCAAACTTGCAAATCATCAACGATAACGTGGAAATCACTAAAGACGTGCCTGCATGTATTGAGGAACCTTCTCAAGTAAAACTGTATAAAAATGTAAAAGTGAAACACAGTAGTGGAAATCCATTTAAATGCAATATGTGTAGTTATACCAGTAAGACCAAGTCACATTTAAAACAGCATATAAATAGGCACAGTGGTGAAAAACCATTTAAATGCAATATATGTGATTACTGCAGTACAAGCAAGGGGAGTATGAAAACGCATATGTTTACGCACTCTTGCGAGAGGCCATTTAAATGCAATATATGTGATTACTTCAGTACGACCAAGACGAATATGAAAACGCATATGAAGATGCACACCAGTGAGAACCCGTTTAAATGCAATATATGTGATTATTCCACTAAGCAAAAGCAAGCTTTAAAAACACATATGTTTAAACACACTGGTGAAAAACCATTTAAATGCGATACATGTGATTACTGCAGTACAAGCAAGGGGAGTATGAAAACGCATATGTTTACGCACATCTGTGAGAAACCATTTAAATGCAATATATGTGATTACGGCAGTACAACCAAGGGGAATATGAAAAAGCATATGGTTAAGCACTTCAGTGAGAAGCCATTTAAATGCAATATATGTGATTACTGCACTAAGCAAATGGAAACTTTAAAAACACATATGTGTACGCACACTGGTGAAAAACCATTTAAATGCAAAATATGTGATTACTGCACTATTTCAATGCTGTCTTTAAAAAACCATATGCGTAAACACACTGACAAAAAACCATTTAAATGCAATATATGTGATTACTGCACTAAACGAATAAAAACTTTAAAAACACATATGGATATGCACATTGGTGAAAATCCATTAAAATGCAATATATGTGATTACTGCAGTACAAACAAGGCGAATCTGGAAAGGCATATGTTTACACACACTGGTGAGAAGCCATTTAAATGCAATGTGTGTGATTACTGCTGTACTACCAACTCGGCTTTAAAAACACATATGTGTAAGCACACTGGCGAAAAACCATATAAATGCAATGTGTGTGATTACTGCAGTACTACCACCACGTCTTTAAAAATCCATATGTGTAAGCATACTGGTGAAAAAAGATTTAAATGCAATATATGTGATTACTGCAGTCCTACAATGTCAGGTTTAAGAACTCATACATACAAGCACTCTAGTGAAAAGCCATTTAAATGCGATCTATGTGAATACCGCAGCAGCCAATCAGGACATATAAGAAGACATATGCTGCATCACACTGGTAAACACCCATTTACCTGCAATACGTGTGGTTACAGCAGTAGGTACAAGGCGTTTCTAATAAGGCATATGCGTAAGCACCATCAATTTGGCAACATGGGAAAGCTGCACTTCCTTCTGGACGAGTAATCTGTATACTTTCCCAATGTAGAAAAGGAAGTACCCTAATAACACAGGGATTCAAATGAAGGTCCAATGGAATGCCAAAATTTCCAACTCTGGAACTCCAAGTATTGGATGGCAAATGGAAACCTATTGTAAGTTGTATATGATTTCAAACGTTATCTGATTGTATATCGATTAGTTTTATTCTGCATTAAACTAACTAATGACTTCCTGTATTATTCGAGTAAAGTATATATGTTAAATTCTAATGAAGGGATTGAATCCTATAGTGAAATTTAAATTTTGAGTTATAATGTAAAATCAAAACTGGAAATACATTGGGATTCCAAATTGGATCATTGAATTCTTATCTTATAAAAAGTACAAATATATATAGTACAATGTGATGTGGTGTAATCTTATCTTTCTCACTCCGGGTCCAACTTTTACATCGTAATCGAAATCCAGTCTGTTTTTAATGTTTTTAGGTAAGCTGTGGTCTTGGTATGAAATACGGTTGGTACATTGAATACAAATTTTTACGGTTGGCAGTATTGGCATATCACAGACGTGGATGTCGTGTTTTAGAAATTAGGTTAGTGGTTAGTGTTGTTTTCTTGAAATGGAACAAAATGTTAGGTTACTTTTTACTATATTTATTGTAACCGCAAAATTAATAAGGTAATACGCTACTATCTCCTACTGTTTTATACTTGTTAACTGCAATAACGCGCATAATTTGTTTGTGTGCGACTTCATAAATAATCATAATAAAATACCACGTTTCCCTCCTTTTTATGTTGATGACCGGCGGAAGGTTTTTATCTTCTTATCTTTCATTAATAGATGCTACGTTTAGTTGGCTTTAATAGTGTTTTTAAATTTTGTTTTTTAACTAATGTAATGTAATGTTGTAATAAAGTCACGTAGATCAAGAAAACCAATTTATGATCTAAGTGAACGTCAGGCTAGGAGACTCAACTCTAATATTGTTTTGCTAAAAGTGCCGAAAATTTCAAGTTGTCATAATTTTCTTGAAATATCACCGAATTTCATTAAATGTCCAGGGCAACCATTTTCCTTTTGTGAACCATTATCGTTTTCAGACTGTTCAAGTGTTGCAGTTCAAACAAGTGATACATGCAACAAATGCGAGTTATGCATTTGTATTTTTTGCAATGATTGTTATCACTTGTCTAATAATGATTGTATACTTTGTGATAATTGTATTAGAGGTTTTGTTGTTAATGACTGTAGTTCTGACAACAACCCAGAAGATAGTGATGAAGAAATAAAAAATTTAACGTTTATATATAATGGAAGATTGCTGAGATATTTTTAAGTCTGTTTAGCTCTGTAATCTATACCTTATTTCCAAGTAGTATTAAACATGCACTGGGGTATTAACTTTTTTTCTTTCCGCAGAAAACAGAAGACGTTGCGAAAAAGAAGAGCAGGAACTACAATAAAGAATATCTTTTATTGCTATTGTTTTAATAAACGCACCCCCTCCCTTATCCGTTAAAATCCAAATAATAAGTTTCATTTAGGGTATCATTTTGTAATTCGATTAGAATCTTACATGAAACATGTATGGAGTTTCATTAGAATTACATATGGCATCCCATGCGGATTCCAAGTCGGTATTTCATTGGAATCCGAGATTGCGGACATTAAGGATAACGTTTTGTAATTTGGCTTGGAAAGTATATGGAATCTCTTATGGAGTTTAGACGAATTTCCATCGGAATTACATGTGTTATTAGGGTACATTTGTTTATCTCTATGGTACTCACTACTTGTCAAATTATGTTGACATATTTATTATTTGCACTACGTAGATATTAAAATTAATTTATTCAAACGTTAAACATGGAATATTACATTGTATCTTTAGCTTGTAGTAGGAATATGTAAAAGTAAACAAACAAAATAGTTGTTTGACAAGTGCGTACCATTTGTTTATAAAAACGATTTCTGTCTTTTACAATCTGTGTACACTTTTCAGCATGTAATTACTCGTCTAAAGAAAAGCATATGTTGTTGCCAGGTCGATGGTAAGCACACTGGTGAAAAACCATTTAAATGCAATATATGATGACTGTAGCAAACGTATGAAATATTTGAAAAAGCATATGCAGAAGCACGATGGTGAATAACAATGCAATAAATGTTATTACTGCGGTAGTCAATTAAAACATTTAAAAACGTATCATCATAAGCACAGTAGTTTTTATAATTATTTTAATATTTTGTATGTCACAATAAAAGAAATTTATTAAGGGGGGAGGAAAAAATACATGTATCAAGCTAAAAAAAACTGGTTTTTCAGAATTTTTTTTTTGAACAAACAAAATGTGTACAATGTACGTTATTCTATTGTACACACATTTACCGTCACAGACGATTTTTTTCAGAGATCTATAACCTCAGGTTAACAGTGAAATCAAGCAAGAATAATATTGTATCAATAGTGTGGAACCAATTGACGTGAAATGTAGGAACTTAAAAACATTTTTTTTTAGTTTTTGATTTATGCCGCCTTTTCGTAAATGTATTTTCTTCCATATGAACCACCGACATTGAATAATGCCTCAATACTTCGTGAATTTAGACTGAAAAAAAAGTCTTGGAGGAAAGTACACAGTGGGACGTTGTACACACTGTGTTCTACAAAGCAGAAGAAGCATATATGACAGAATATATATCATGTGCGAGGATGGCATACGGTCTAACTTTAAAATTAGTCAAAGAGCTGGTTAACATTAGAATGTCTTCCGGGTTTGGACCGTGTCATTGTTGTTGCAACCGAAGCTGCCAACGTTTCGCCCACTTTCGTAAGGGGCTTCATCAGGGCGTGAGATAAATCGCAAAACTCAAACAAGCAATCAAAATCTAACTAAGAACTTCTGAAAAGTTAGGTTATCCACTTGTGAAACAAGTCATAGTCTAAACTCCGAAAGGCCGTGGAAGCCTTAACTATTACATCCGAAAGGTAAGAAAGAAAACGATAACTTGAAAAAACAAACGAAAATCTAACAAAGGACCACTACCGAGTTAGGTAATCAACTTGTGAACCAAGCCAGATTCTAAACTCCGTAGAAGGACTTGAGTTTGGTTCCTCTTTTTGAAAAGTGTCTATGCTCTATTTACTTCCAATTTGATAACAAGTTTTACGAACAAGTTTCTGGTGCTGCTATGGGTTCTCCTTTATCACCTGTTGTAATTAACATTTTTATGGAATCCTTTGAAACGGTTGCTTTGGAATCATCAATATTAAAACCTAAAGTGTGGTTTAGATATGTTGACGACACGTTTATTGTTTGGTCTCATGGTCATCTTGAATTGTCTAAGTTTCTTGATCATCTTAACAATCAACACTTAGATATCAAATTCACTATGGAAATCGAAAGTAATGGTTCTCTTCCATTTCTTGACGTTCTTGTGACTCGTAAGCCCGACGGACTTCTAGGCCATTCTGTTTATCGCAAACCCACCCATACGGACAGATACCTTCATGCTTCGTCTCATCATCATCCTGCACAGAAACGCTCTGTTATTGAATCTTTGGTCCATCGTGCCTTTTCTATTTGTCAACCTGAGAATCTAGAGTCAGAACTCTGTCATCTTACTAGAACCTTAGTGAACAATTGTTACGGTCGAGTTTCTTTATGCACGCCTATGTTGCTACGGACGAAATTTCCTTGGCGCACGCCTATGTATTTTCAACGTAAAAGTAGATTCGGGTTTACGCCCTCTAACGTTCGTTTCTCGGCGCGTTTTATTTTATGGAAAGTCGTCACACGGGCATGGTATAAAATGGTCTGTACGCATGGGATAGCTATGTTACATCTTATCATCTAGAAAACTAATTCTAATTAGCAAAGGATCTGATTGCTTCAACGCGTTACAGGGTAAGCGATTGTCGTCTTTTAGTAACAATTTCGATCGTAATTCTGTTTTCCTTCTAACAGCCATTTTACATTCCTTTTGTTAACATCTGGTACTTTATCGATAAGTGGCTATCGTAAACGACTGCTAAATACGTGAACACGTTGCCGTACACGCGTACCAGCGTAAGGCAATTTCACGCTACGAAATTGGGGGTCTCGCGGAGTTTTCCCGGCCAAAGATTGCTACCGTATTCGATATCCATGTACGAGGGAATGAACCTTTGACAAAGATTTAGTTGGACGATACTAATTTCTTCTTCATACAGCTTATGGATATAACTAATTAAATCAACGACAAGGGGTATAACAGCATCCGATTTTCGGGTTGTGTTATGTGTATACTTTTAAATTTAAGTAATGACTTTGTAGATTTGGATTTCGTGAGATATTAGGTTGACACGAATTGCGATTCAAATTGCTTACAGGGTTATGTGTCGGGGGAAGTACTTCCTTTGCACCTGCGGAAATTCCTGTATTGATGGTAAGTGCTTTTATATGTTTTTCTTTCGTCGTCAACGAGGTTACTCACGAAACTGTCACTAATAGTATTTCCGTACTGATTACCGTAATTGTGGTACCATTTAATTAGTCAATTTGCTTATACTACATATGCTGTATCCTACCCTTAATAATTGTGATAATTTAATGTTAAGGCCATACTTGTCATCAGTGTTTCATTGTCAGTACTGCCATATTACTAATTATGTAAACGATATTTACTACAAACTATTCTTCGCTATATATTTTTACTGTAGTTTACTTATGTGCGGTGTGTTGCCTATGCCACTGGCACTTCTGTATTAAGAAGTCTTATAGTCTGTGATAATCATCAGCGATTCTATATTAAAATTGTTATTGGGGTTAGTTATTTTTTTTATGACAACATACCTGTCTCCTGTGGCTATCGTTACCAACTAATTACTTTTGACTACTTGAACAGTTGAGTAGAGGAATTACGAACCTAACATCTTGTTACAAGTGCTACCATTCTGTTGTGAGCGGACAGACGTCGCTTTTGGGATAAGCTCTGGCGCCCTTAATTATATTTAATGTATCTATGAACCCCTTCCCTCTCCGACGCTTGGGAGTTGGCCGTGCAGGTTCGTAAAACCAGCAAAGCTTGTGACACAATGGTTACGTAAAGCGAGATATTCATAGAGTTATTAATCGTAGTTTACATCTACGTACTCGATTACCTAAGGACACTTCTACTTCTGAATCCAACCCGAAATTGGCCTTTTTACCCTACATTTACAAGGTTACAGATGAAATAGGGAAACTCCTTCGTAAGAATGGTATTAAACCCATATTCAACTCGACAGGCAAAATCTCTCAGATTCTTCCTTCTCCCAAATACAGTATACCAAATTCTTTGTTCTTGTGGTTTAGTCTACATTGGTGAAACCGGTCGTTCCGTCATTATTCGCATTTCAGAACATGATCGTTGTATAAGGAAAAGGTATATTTCCAAGTCTGCGATCGCTGAACATCATTTTACTACAGGTCACAAGATAGATTTTGAGCTTTGAAGGGCCGGGCCGGTCAGCGTAATATCATTGTATTTATATCTTAAATACAATGGTAATATTAACAATTAAAATTATGTAGAAATTATATTTTGTATTTAAAAAATTTATACTACAACAACCGTTTATGCATGCAGAAGGATGAGTTTCGATTGGTGAATTGGTGTACCTACCTATCATCATCTTAGAGGATGTATGTGTCAGAGCTAAGCGCACTTTCCGTAAAACCTTATCAGTGATAATTGATAATTAAATTATAGGAGCAATAAATAAGTGACAAGTATTAAAAACATGTATGCAAAATCAGGGGTAATTAAGGCATACGCATATGTGAGTTTTAGAATAAACAAACAAAACAACTTTTTCCATTCATTAAACCGGTTTTAGGCGTTAAACGGGTACTGCTGTTTTTATTATTATTATTTCTAGGAACTCGCGCTGCAATTAGATAGGTACAGTTTACGCATGTGCCACTGACTCGGTTGAGTGTTGAGTATGAAGGTTGATTGAGAAACTCTTTAGTCAATAGTATGATTATGATTCTGTTGCTGAAAGAAATCCTAAAAAGTACCAGGTAAATATTTTTCTGCAGAATAAGTGTATAAAGCATAAATACGGATATAAATTACTCTATAATCCTAGAATGTTATACATGCAAACATAAAAGAAAATAAAATATTTTGCAGGCGTAGAGCTTAGCATAGCATTCTTGGTTTATATACTGGTGTGCAGTGCCCTTCTTTCATAGCATGTTATAAATTTGTAATTACCCAATCAGCAAGGAAACGTTTTTTTCATGTTTTAAAAACGTTAAAACGTTTTAAAATAATCGAAATAAAAAATGCTTTTCAAAAAAATATTTATGTTGCGTTTTAAAAATATTTCATTTAAACATTTATACTGAAATATTTTAAAAATGTTTTCTAAAACATTTTTTAGTAACATAAAAAACGTTTTTACTTTATTAGAAATTATACTTTTGCTTGCTTTCACCTATACACTTTTTTCTTTTATATATTGTAACAGAAACACAATTATATAAACTTTTGTTACATATTATTAATAAATATACATATTAAACCTTTTCATTTTTCTAAAAACTCTTGCAAATTTGAATTAAGTATTTAATAACCGCGTTTGCGCAAAGTACCAACACGTACCACAGGGGGGTTATTCTACACTTTCGCAATCGGAATGCGCATTCGCATTCAATGCGATTCGTATTTGAATGCGAACGCGCGGCCTAGGATGTATTCTACACTTTCGTATTGCGTCGGTCGCATTTAAAACAGATTCGTTTTAAAATTTGAGAATATACATTTGGCGACGTCGCGTTAAAATCCTTTGCGCATGCTCGGTACGTAATTTGTAGTAGCAAGTGCGCTTAAATTTTAAATAATAAATTATCTTAGTTTCAAAAATTGTTTTTAATTATGTAATAATCAAAATTTTAAACAATAATAAACATTTACGTGCCACAACAGAAAAGGTTGTTAATTTTACCCTAAAAAAATGATATAAACTTGTTATTAAAAAAATTTAATGCAAATTCTACAAAAAAAATTAATTCATATCTAAAAAATAACTATAGTATTTTTGCACTCATTACGTTATTATACAAAGTGTGTAAGAAATACGTGTGTTAATTTTAACTCATAGAAGAACTCGACAAGTGGAACTATTTTGATTATAACATTATGAAAAAATCGTCAATTTTTTACCTCTATTTTCCAATAAAATTTGGTGGTTGAACTGATTTTTTTAAAGAACCCATGACAATTTTGTCCATTGCTGTTGAGTTAAATAGAAAAAAAATAATTCATTTAGTTAAATGCAGTCAGTGTTAAAATTAACATAAGAGTTTCTGATATAGCCTGTATATATTTATCTATTGCTGTAATAATTAATTTTAAAGTGAATAACAATAGTAATAATAAATAGTATAAAATAACATAAAATAATATAATAAAATATAAACAATCAGATGATTCATAACAATAAATTTCATTGCAAGCTGATGAGATTAAATTTTTCAAATACGCACGTAAATGCGAAAGCGAGCACTCTTTACCGTTCGCATTCGACCTTCGCATTCACGGAAATATCGCAATTGAGAAAGCGCACGAAAATTGATTGCGAAAGTGTAGAATACGGTTTTAGAAAACGGTTCGCATTACGTTGCCAATGCGAACGATTTTGGCGAATGCGAAAGTGTAGAATAACCCCCCAGTATCTGCGTGAAAAAATGGCGATTTTGTATATTTAATTGTATTATATTTTAAAGTCCTCGCAATTTAACTTTCGATGCACGTCATTAATGACGTAAAATTCAACCTCCCTATTTATAGCAAAAATTAAATAAATACCGAATTGTCTTATGGAATTTTGTTTATCACGTTGTTGGTGTGCTCACTACAGTTGCAGCGTTGTTGACATCTGTCAAATTAAATTTGTGTTTTTTATGTCAAAGTGCTCATTGTTTTTTATAATTATTTTTGATACAAAACTGTACTATTTTGAGCTTGAGCGAGATAATGGTGGTCCATTGATATCAGTAAATGCTGTGCGAGAGGTACCCTTTTACATAATATTTAAATTGTGGTAATACATACATATATTCTACAGTTATTTCTGTATGTACAACGGTTGCTAACAACGAGGTTCTTAGATCTCTTCAAAACGTAAGCGGAGTACAACTGTTACGAATGTAGAAACATTTAATGAAAACGTAATACGCAATGTAATATTAAGAATCAGTCGTCTGCTTGCATTGAATGTGAACAGTCGATCCTGAAAGAATTCTCGCTCTCGAGCAAGTTGTGACGTTGTTACCGGGGAGGTGGCCGGTTTTTACGATGGTCCGCGCGACACTAAGTCCACACAATAGTTACACTGTGACGCGCACGGTCCACACAATAACACAGTAAAATAAAAAAGATAAACAAACGTATATTTTAACTAAACTAACTATCCTAACTTTTATACAGGCTAACTGATATATATATATATATATATACAAGAAAAAGTAGCAAAACAATAGTAAAATTACTGACTAAGGCTAAAAGCAATAATAACGTTGTAGTGTGCGTGCGAAAGGCTTCCGTGCAAGCTAGCCGGATCCCCAGTCTCAGGGACCCATTAAGTGAGGGTGACTTTTACAGCTAAGCTTCCAGACAGAAGTGACGTTTGGTTGCCGGGTGTCTCGTATTTATTTGGTTTGCCGGCCGCTAATCCTCTAATCCGCTGTCGGCACAGGCTCCGCCTCCTGGCTGCGCAAGGCCGCGGTGACAGTTCCCCCCTGTTCAGAAGGGTTGGCGGCCGGTGCTGTTTGTTGTCGTCCGGGAAGCCGTTGTTTGCGCCGTGAGCGTGGAGGGATTCTTTGAAGTAGCGGGTGGTCTTCTCCTGGTGCCGCTGGGACGTTTTCATTGCGTCTTCCTGGCGCTGGCCGGAGGTCGTGCACGTGCACTTTAGCCAGTTCCCCGTCTCGCCTTCGAATCCAGTAGGCATTGGTGCCTGCCGTTGCTGCGATCACGTGTGGTCCAGTCCATTTCGGGTGAAAATCGCCTGCTGTTTGTAGCCTGGAGCGTTCTAGCACGAGTTGACCGTCTTGATACTGAACTCGAGCGGGTCCAAAATTGGCATAACGTGCCCGAAATCGGTGCTGATTTCGGTGTACCATACGAATCCGCTCCTCTCGCGGTTCGCCTTGATTGATTGCTTGGGGTTGTGTCTTGTTTCGCCACTCTCCTGGTCGTGGTAACTCGTAACCAAGAAGAGCGTGGCTTGGTGTTGTGCCAGTGGCGGCGTTCCTTCGCGTCCTTAGTGTAAATAGTATTATCGGCAACACCCGATCCCAAAGGTCAGGGGATCTTCCTTCCAGGTGTATTCGTAGTCCTTTCTTGATTTCTTGATTTCGTCTTTCCACAGGGTTTGCTTGCGGGTGCGCGACGGGCGTGGTCCAGTGCATACAACCCCAATGAGTTAGCGCGGCGTCCCAGTCTGCCGACGTGAATTGCGGTCCGTTGTCGCTAATAATTGCTTTTGGGAATCCGTATCTTCCAAACACTTCATTTTCTAGCTTTTCCCGTATAGCTGCAGTAGGTGCGGTGACTAAAGGGAAGCCTTCTACCCACATGCTGAAAAGGTCGGTTACTACCAGAAGTTGTCGGAAGTTCGTGTCTCTGGTAGGCGTGTAGGGCCCCATAAGGTCGACTGAAATAACTTCCCATGGCCTGGTGGGCTGTCGGGGCCGCACCGTCGCATCTTGTATTGGGCCTCGTTTTGCCGTTGCGCAGACCCAGCACGTCCGGACGTATTCTTTGACATCCACCTCCAGCCTTGGCCAGTAGTATTGGTTGCTGATGGCTCTGGTGGTCTCTTCGACTCCGGGGTGCCCTGCGGTTGGTAAATCATGATACGCTCGCATGACCTCTTCTTGTACGTCGGCCGGAACTACCAGTAGGTTGCCTCGGTTGCTTTGGCGGTACAGGTGGCCGTTGTGGACCGTGTATTCCTTAAGCAGGCGTCGTTGTCCTGGAGTTCTTGCCCCTTCTTGTTGAATTTCTTCCCAAGTCTGTAGTAAATTGATAGCGTGGTTGTTAGCCTGTTGGCGTTCCGTGACGTGTCTTACTAGTTCGGCCATTTCGATATGTGCAATGGTGGGTTGTAGTGTTGGCGTTTGCGTGATGTTTTGCTCAGGTGGTAGAAAACGTTCAGCGTCTAAGTGTTCGTTGTGAACAGGTACTGGCGCAGGATGTCGCGATAGGTGATCCGGTAACTCGTTGGAGGCTCCCGGGCAATGTTCCACCTTAAACGAATATTCTTGCAGCATCAAAGCCCAGCGGGTCAGCTTACTCTTCTCGTCCTTAATTCGATCGAGCCATGTCAAAGCTCTGCTGTCGGTGCGGAGCGTGAAGAGCTTATCTTCTAAATACGGACGGTATTTCTTAATGGCCCATGTGACGGCGAGACATTCTTGTTCGTTCACATGGTACCGACTTTGAGCCTCGTTTAGCTTCGCACTGGCATAACTAATAATGTGTCGTTGACCCGGTTCCGGTTCCTGGTACAGCACGGCGGCGATGCCTCTACCACTGGCGTCGGTTTGGAGCACAAACGGCAACTCAAAATTTGGCCGATGAAGTTTTAATGGCTGACTGATCGCGGTCTTTAGGCGTTCGAAGGCGTCTTGAGCCTCCCTAGTCCATACAAATCGTCTATTTGTCTTTAACATATCGTTTAAGGGCGCCTGCATCTGGGCACAATTAGGGACGTAATCTCGAACCCAATTACTTAGCCCCAAAAAGCTTCTCAGTTGTTTGCGAGTTTTGGGCTGTTCGGCCGCTTGCAGGGCTTCGATGTGTTCAGGTCGAGGTTCGTTACCATCGGCGGTTATGGTGTGTCCCAAGTACGTTAACCTGGTCAGCCCGAAGTGGCATTTGTCCAGCGACAGACGTAGTTGGTGGTTTTGTAGACGCTCCATGACTAGCTGCAAGTGATGTAAGTGATCTTCCCAACTGTTGCTATAGACTATGATGTCGTCTAAATACACCAAAACAAAGTTTCTAAGGTAGCCGGGAAACACTTCCTGCGTCATCAGTTTTTGGAACGTAGACGGGGCGTTTTTTAGGCCAAAAGGCATGACGCGGAATTGGTAAGCAGCCCCATCTGGGGTGGCAAACGCGGTGAGTTTCTTGGAGTCTTCGTCCATGGGGACTTGCCAATAGCCGGATTTCAGGTCCAACGTCGAAAAGATCTTTGCTTGACCGAGATCGCGTAAAGTTTCGTGGATCACCGGCAAGGTCGAACTTTCATCTTTTGTGACAGAGTTAAGGCGTCGGTAGTCGACGCAAAAACGTGGTCGTCCATCCTTTTTGGTCACCACGACGATGGGTGAGCTGTAGTCGGACGTGCTTGGCTCGATAATGTGGTCGGCTAGCATACTCTCGACTTCACGAGCAATCAGACTTTTCTTGGCTGGTGAGTAGCGATATGGTGGCAGCCTAAATGGTACGTTTTCTCGAAGTCGGATGGTGTGTGTAGTGGATAAGGTGGTGGTGGGCGAGAGTTGTCCTAAGGTCCCATGGAAGTCGTCTAAGATATTTTTCAATCGGTGTAATAGTTCCTCCGGGAACCCGTGATTAAGGTTTTCGTAGTCGGGAGGTTGTGATGTAACCGCCGCCGAAGGTTTTGCCCAGTGGATGGTTTGTCTTGTTCGTTCTCCCAGGTGGATACATCCGCGGCCGTAGTCCATGACAGCTTTTCGCGTTTTTAACCATTGTTGGCCAAAGATGACAGGTGCCACTAGGTCAGGTGCTGCTAACACTTCGTCCTTATACGGTTGTCTTCCCAGGTAGTAGGTAATAGTAGCCCTACCGGTGATGTTCAGTTTCATCGTTGGATCGGCGAGGTTGGCGTGGGTAATAGGATGTCGTTCAAGTTGATCCATTAGATCGGCTCGTATGAAATTATGCGTTGAGCCCGAGTCTAAGAGGGCTGCGTACGTCTGTCCACCAAATCGAATACTAACATTAGAATTTCTTCCGGGTTTGGACCGTGTCATATTTGCAACCGAAGCTGCCAACGTTTCGCCCACTTTCGTAAGGGGCTTCATCAGGGCGTGAGATAAATCGCAAAACTCAAACAAGCAATCTAACTAAGAACTTCTCAAAAGTTAGGTTATCCACTTGTAAAACAAGCCATAACCTAAACTATGAAAAGGTAAGAAAGAAAACGATAACCTGAAAAAGCAAACGAAAATCTAACAAAGAACCACTACCGAGTTAGGTAATCAACTTGTGAACCAAGCCAGATTCTAAACTCCGTAGAAGTGACTTAAGAAGAAATAGTCTCCGTATTTAAAGGTCTTTTCTTGTATATATATATATATATATATATATATATCAGTTAGCCTGTATAAAAGTTAGGATAGTTAGTTTAGTTAAAATATACGTTTGTTTATCTTTTTTTATTTTACTGTGTTGTTGTGTGGACCGTGCGCGTCACAGTGTAACTATTGTGTGGACTTAGTGTCGCGCGGACCATCGTAAAAACCGGCCACCTCCCCGGTAACAATTGGCGCCCAACTAACGTGTGGCATTCCAGAAGAAACGTCTCTTCTACGGATCTACGTTTGACATTCCAATCATGCCTACCACTCGAGCCACCGCTTCCGTCCAAA
This sequence comes from Aquatica leii, assembly GCA_035610365.1. Classification (NCBI taxonomy): domain Eukaryota; kingdom Metazoa; phylum Arthropoda; class Insecta; order Coleoptera; family Lampyridae; genus Aquatica; species Aquatica leii. The sequence goes on from CM069438.1 coordinate 18,634,434, forward strand.
CAGCCGGAGAACCCAGCAACACGCAATCATCCGATCAAGACCTAATGAAGAACTTAGCAGACCTGCTAACCAAGCACACTACCACCACCGACCAGCTACCAATTTTTTCGGGCGATGCACTGGAAGATCCAGAAGAATTTTTCAAAGCCTTACAAACTCACTTTGAAGAACGGAACATCAATCCCGAGCAACAGCCAAAAACCACAGCCGAACAGCTTCGCGACGGGGCTGCATCATGGTGGAAAAACTATTCCGTTTTTGAACCCACCTACAAGGAAATGCGGCAGCTTGTCATACAAAAATACGACAATGCCACGATACGCGCAAAAATGCAAGCTGAATTTTACACGAAGGAGCAAAAATCCGAAAGTAACTCCGAATTCCTGAACAGGAAGCAACGACTGGCGAAGCGATTGAAGATCCCGATTCAAGACTGCTTTTCCTTAATTAAGGAATTGGTACATCCACGCTTTAGACCGTTTATCATGGACCGCGAACCAACCTCCATGATGGAATTCTCGATATACCTAGACGAACTCGAGCCAAAGGTGAAATCGCTATTGAGTCTGAGCAACCGACAATACAACGCAGCTAGCAGCTCGCCACAACCACCGTCGACCCAAGGCTCAACGCTACCACAGTGCCGTTATTGTCCCGAACGCCATTTCCACCGAGACTGTCCAATACTAGAAGCACGTCACGCACCTGTTCCGGGAAACGCCCCGGCGGCCGGAGCCGAGCCCCGGCCGTAGAAACGCAAATCACCGTCGTTCAAGCCAACCACACGGAAGACGGTCTGCCAAAGATAAACATTCGATTTGGTGTAATAGCGAAGGCTTCCACGGCCGGAATCTATACTAACATTACAATTTCTTCCGGGTTTGGACCGTGTCATATTTGCAACCGAAGCTGCCAACGTTTCGCCCACTTTCGTAAGGGGCTTCATCAGGGCGTGAGATAAATCGCAAAACTCAAACAAGCAATCGAAATCTAACTAAGAACTTCTCAAAAGTTAGGTTATCCACTTGTAAAACAAGCCATAACCTAAACTATGAAAAGGTAAGAAAGAAAACGATAACCTGAAAAAGCAAACGAAAATCTAACAAAGAACCACTACCGAGTTAGGTAATCAACTTGTGAACCAAGCCAGATTCTAAACTCCGTAGAAGTGACTTAAGAAGAAATAGTCTCCGTATTTAAAGGAACAGGATCGTCACGGATGATTAAGCTCGACCCTGATTGGGTTACGGTTGTTAGGGGGCGTGTTTTTGATAAATGACTAATAACCGGGAACCAAAGAGGGGATAGTTCGAAACCATGATCGCGATTGAAGTTATTGGGGTGTTTGATGATTTCTATGCTTTCTCGGAATTTTCTGTTGAAAAAGAATGGAGATTTGGCAATCAACGAAACATTATCAAAATCTATCTTGTGACCTGTAGTAAAATGATGTTCAGCGACCGCAGACTTGGAAGTATACCTTTTTCTTATACAACGATCATGTTCTGAAATGCGAGTAATGACGGAACGACCGGTTTCACCAATGTAGACTAAACCACAAGAACAGGGAATTTGGTATACACCTTGAGATGAAAGTGTAGAAAATTTGTCTTTGGGAGAAGGAAGAATCTGAGAGATTTTGCCTGTCGAGTTGAATATGGGTTTAATACCATTCTTACGAAGGAGTTTTCCTATTTGATCTGTAACCTTGTGAATGTAGGGTAAAAAGGCCAATTTCGGGTTGGATTCGGGAGTAGAAATGTCCTTAGGTAATCGATTACGTGGATGTAAACGACGATTAATAACTCTATGAATATCTCGCTTTACATAACCATTGTTCACTAAGGTTCTAGTAAGATGACGGAGTTCTGAGTCTAGATTCTCAGGTTGACAAATAGAAAAGGCACGATGGACCAAAGATTCAATGACAGAACGTTTCTGTGCAGGATGATGATGAGACGAAGCATGAAGGTATCTGTCCGTATGGGTGGGTTTGCGATAAACAGAATGGCCTAGAAGTCCGTCGGGCTTACGAGTCACAAGAACGTCAAGAAAGACCTTTAAATACGGAGACTATTTCTTCTTAAGTCACTTCTACGGAGTTTAGAATCTGGCTTGGTTCACAAGTTGATTACCTAACTCGGTAGTGGTTCTTTGTTAGATTTTCGTTTGCTTTTTCAGGTTATCGTTTTCTTTCTTACCTTTTCATAGTTTAGGTTATGGCTTGTTTTACAAGTGGATAACCTAACTTTTGAGAAGTTCTTAGTTAGATTTCGATTGCTTGTTTGAGTTTTGCGATTTATCTCACGCCCTGATGAAGCCCCTTACGAAAGTGGGCGAAACGTTGGCAGCTTCGGTTGCAAATATGACACGGTCCAAACCCGGAAGAAATTGTAATGTTAGTATAGATTCCGGCCGTGGAAGCCTTCGCTATTACATTAACAATCTCTACGGGGAGAATATTTCTTCTAAAACCTCCGTATTTTCTAAACTTCGCCACAAACTCGTCAAACTTTTGTGCAATTTAACCTTTCTTAGTCGCTGTCGTGACCACAACATCATTCCTGCATTCCTCAAAATTAAGTTCCACATTCAGACACGTTCTTCTAAAAACATCTTACACCGTGCTAGTCTAGCGTTGATACGCGAACGGATTAAGCAAACTAGGCGAGAGTTAGACACCATTTCGAAACAACTCTTTTATCTTCATCTTGAGTTGGCCAACACTCTATCCCCGGATGATTGGAAATTCTTTGACAACATTACTTACCAGCAGTCTGATACCACTCTACGACTAACCACTGAAGGTCATCTGAAAAAGTTTCAATTATTGGAATCCAAGAATCGTAAAGTTTCTTCTACTACTAACTCAGTAAACACGGTTGTCAATTTATCTAGTTTGGTTCTCACTTCAGAACAGGAATCGGTGCTCTCTAAAGGTTTGAATTTTGCGGTTGCTCCCAAACGTATTCCCAAAGAAGATATTGTATGTGCTGTTGAGTCTTCTATAAGACATCTTCCTCGACACATCTCAGATCCCATTCGTATTAACACTGGCAAAATCCTTGAATCATCTAAAATTCCTAAATCCAACATTTCTAAGTCGGAAGAGTCAGCTCTAAAAAGTCTTCGTAAGAACTCTGATATTATTGTTCTTCCAGCCGACAAAGGCAACGCCACTGTAGTTTTGAACCAAATTGATTATGTTATGAAAATCAATTCTATTTTGTCTGAGGAAACTTACGCTCTTCTAACCCATAACCCCACTTTGAGGATTGAACGCGAGGTTAGCCAAATTATCAAATCTTCCAATCTACCTCCTGAAACTAAACGTCGACTTACCCCATCAGATTCTAAACCACCTCGTCTATACGGACTTCCCAAAATTCACAAACAAGGTATTCCTTTTCGACCTATCGTTAGTACTATCCAATCTCCTACTTACAAGCTAGCCAAGTTCTTGTCCAACATTCTTTGCGAGTTTACAGGTAAAACCCCTTCTCACATTCTCAACTCTCAGCATTTTATTCAACGTCTAGAAACTATAAAACTTGAACCCCAAGATCTTCTCGTGAGCTTTGATGTTACTTCACTTTTTACTAAAGTTCCTATTAAGGATTCGCTTATTATCATCAAACAGATTCTGTCTCAACATGGCAAGGACTTGAGTTTGGTTCCTCTTATTGAAAAGTGTCTATCCTCTACTTACTTCCAATTTGATAATAAGTTTTACGAACAAGTTTCTGGTGCTGCTATGGGTTCTCCTCTATCACCTGTTGTAGCTAACATTTTTATGGAATCCTTTGAAACGGTTGCTTTAGAATCATCAATATTAAAACCTAAAGTGTGGTTTAGATATGTTGACGACACGTTTATTGTTTGGTCCCATGGTCATCTTGAATTGTCTAAGTTTCTTGATCATCTTAACAATCAACACTTAGATATCAAATTTACTATGGAAATCGAAAGTAATGGTTCTCTTCCATTTCTTGACGTTCTTGTGACTCGTAAGCCCGACGGACTTCTAGGCCATTCTGTTTATCGCAAACCCACCCATACGGACAGATACCTTCATGCTTCGTCTCATCATCATCCTGCACAGAAACGTTCTGTCATTGAATCTTTGGTCCATCGTGCCTTTTCTATTTGTCAACCTGAGAATCTAGACTCAGAACTCCGTCATCTTACTAGAACCTTAGTGAATAATGGTTATGTAAAGCGAGATATTCATAGAGTTATTAATCGTCGTTTACATCCACGTAATCGATTACCTAAGGACATTTCTACTCCCGAATCCAACCCGAAATTGGCCTTTTTCCCCTACATTCACAAGGTTACAGATCAAATAGGGAAACTCCTTCGTAAGAATGGTATTAAACCCATATTCAACTCGACAGGCAAAATCTCTCAGATTCTTCCTTCTCCCAAAAACAAATTTCCTACACTTTCATCTCAAGGTGTATACCAAATTCCCTGTTCTTGTGGTTTAGTCTACATTGGTGAAACCGGTCGTTCCGTCATTACTCGCATTTCAGAACATGATCGTTGTATAAGAAAAAGGTATATTCCAAGTCTGCGGTCGCTGAATATCATTTTACTACAGGTCACAAGATAGATTTTGATAATGTTTCGTTGACTGCCAAATCTCCATTCTTTTTCAACAGGAAATTCCGAGAAAGCATAGAAATCATCAAACAGCCCAATAACTTCAATCGCGATCATGGTTTCGAACTATCCCCTCTTTGGTTCCCGGTTATTAGTCATTTATCAAAAACACGCCCCCTAACAACCGTAACCCAATCAGGGTCGAGCTTAATCATCCGTGACGATCCTGTTCCTTTAAATACGGAGACTATTTCTTCTTAAGTCACTTCTACGGAGTTTAGAATCTGGCTTGGTTCACAAGTTGATTACCTAACTCGGTAGTGGTTCTTTGTTAGATTTTCGTTTGCTTTTTCAGGTTATCGTTTTCTTTCTTACCTTTTCATAGTTTAGGTTATGGCTTGTTTTACAAGTGGATAACCTAACTTTTGAGAAGTTCTTAGTTAGATTTCGATTGCTTGTTTGAGTTTTGCGATTTATCTCACGCCCTGATGAAGCCCCTTACGAAAGTGGGCGAAACGTTGGCAGCTTCGGTTGCAAATATGACACGGTCCAAACCTGGAAGAAATTGTAATGTTAGTATAGATTCCGGCCGTGGAAGCCTTCGCTATTACACCAAATCGAATGTTTATCTTTGGCAGACCGTCTTCCGTGTGGTTGGCTTGAACGACGGTGATTTGCGTTTCTACGGCCGGGGCTCGGCTCCGGCCGCCGGGGCGTTTCCCGGAACAGGTGCGTGACGTGCTTCTAGTATTGGACAGTCTCGGTGGAAATGGCGTTCGGGACAATAACGGCACTGTGGTAGCGTTGAGCCTTGGGTCGACGGTGGTTGTGGCGAGCTGCTAGCTGCGTTGTATTGTCGGTTGCTCAGACTCAATAGCGATTTCACCTTTGGCTCGAGTTCGTCTAGGTATATCGAGAATTCCATCATGGAGGTTGGTTCGCGGTCCATGATAAACGGTCTAAAGCGTGGATGTACCAATTCCTTAATTAAGGAAAAGCAGTCTTGAATCGGGATCTTCAATCGCTTCGCCAGTCGTTGCTTCCTGTTCAGGAATTCGGAGTTACTTTCGGATTTTTGCTCCTTCGTGTAAAATTCAGCTTGCATTTTTGCGCGTATCGTGGCATTGTCGTATTTTTGTATGACAAGCTGCCGCATTTCCTTGTAGGTGGGTTCAAAAACGGAATAGTTTTTCCACCATGATGCAGCCCCGTCGCGAAGCTGTTCGGCTGTGGTTTTTGGCTGTTGCTCGGGATTGATGTTCCGTTCTTCAAAGTGAGTTTGTAAGGCTTTGAAAAATTCTTCTGGATCTTCCAGTGCATCGCCCGAAAAATTGGTAGCTGGTCGGTGGTGGTAGTGTGCTTGGTTAGCAGGTCTGCTAAGTTCTTCATTAGGTCTTGATCGGATGATTGCGTGTTGCTGGGTTCTCCGGCTGTTTGGACGGAAGCGGTGGCTCGAGTGGTAGGCATGATTGGAATGTCAAACGTAGATCCGTAGAAGAGACGTTTCTTCTGGAATGCCACACGTTAGTTGGGCGCCAATTGTTACCGGGGAGGTGGCCGGTTTTTACGATGGTCCGCGCGACACTAAGTCCACACAATAGTTACACTGTGACGCGCACGGTCCACACAACAACACAGTAAAATAAAAAAAGATAAACAAACGTATATTTTAACTAAACTAACTATCCTAACTTTTATACAGGCTAACTGATATATATATATATATATATATATATATACAAGAAAAAGTAGCAAAACAATAGTAAAATTACTGACTAAGGCTAAAAGCAATAATAACGTTGTAGTGTGCGTGCGAAAGGCTTCCGTGCAAGCTAGCCGGATCCCCAGTCTCAGGGACCCATTAAGTGAGGGTGACTTTTACAGCTAAGCTTCCAGACAGAAGTGACGTTTGGTTGCCGGGTGTCTCGTATTTATTTGGTTTGCCGGCCGCTAATCCTCTAATCCGCTGTCGGCACTGGCTCCGCCTCCTGGCTGCGCAAGGCCGCGGTGACAACGTTGGGTTTTTGTTGGCGGTGCGTGTACGCGTACTACCACAGCAATCCATCATCGAGGAGGTTCCCATGATTGGTTTCGGCCAATAGCAGCGTTCCTTATATTCAACGGCAAATTGTTGATTGGTGCACGTCTTTTTTAAGGCAATCAATCACAATTTAGTATACTAAAAGAATTTTCAATTCAATTTCGATTGGAATTGAATCATTTGCTTTTTCAAGCAACATTTAGAGAATTTTTTAATTACAGTCTTTTATAAGACTGTATTAAAAGAATTTGGTTAATTAAATGCTTTTTTAGGCAATTTATTTCAGGATTAGCCTTTCATAAGGCTACTTTATAAGAATTTATTAACAGGTTTTAAAAGAATTAACATGGATTCAATCGTGCTCTCTGAGCACGATTGGCCCAACCTTGCAGCCGCCGTTCCTTCTGCCGCTCCTTCCGCCGCCCCAACGACGATGGAATTTATGGAGGAACAGGTTAGAACGTTGAGGGAAGAAAATTGCCAGCTTCGCCGCCAGCTCTCGAAGATGACCGAGAAGTTGGATCGAGTGCTTCTTGCGTTACCAGCACCACCTCCAGCCCCGCAGCAGCCTAAGAAGAAGAAGAAGAAGAAGAAGAAGCAGCCGTCCGCCGAGTCTCTTCCTTGCGTGGAGAAGCCAGACGACTCGCTGCCTTGCTCTGAAGAAACCGTGATTCCGACGAAGACTAGGCGTACCGAACCCGCCACCGATCCCATCATCGAGATGGCTCAAGCGCCCACCTCTGAACCCGTTGCCGAATCCGCCAACGAAGAGGACATGGACCTCGAGTGGACCCTAGCGTCCAACAAGAGGAAGCGTCCAGCAGCCAGAGAGCCGCGTGAAGACGAAAACACCACGGAGACGACCCGCAAGGAAAGAATCCCGCCCATCGTCCTCCACAACCAGCAGGACTTCGGCAAAGCGATGCAGACTTTGCAAGATAACAACGTCGAGGTTTCTAGAGCGAAGACAACGCGTAACGGGGTTGCCATCCACGTCGCCACGCCCGACGACTTCCGTGTTGCGACGCACGTGTTAGAAGAAGCACGCCAAGATTTCCACTCCTTCCAGCTGAAGGGAGACCAACCGCTGAAGGCAGTGATCCGAGGGATGCCTCACTGCGATTCCTCTATCGATGCCACCGCCACCTACCTTCGTCGCAAAGGCATGGAAGTGATCAAGATCACGCGGATGATCTCAGGACGGTCCAAGCGACCAACACCTTTGCTTCTAGTCCAGGTTAGAAGAACCCCGCAGGCCAAGATGATATTCGATATCACTGATATCGGCGTCATCGAAGTCCGCGTTGAGAGTCCGCACCCAAGAGGAGACATCGGGCAATGCTACAGGTGCCAGCGATTTGGACATTCCGCCAGAGGATGTCGAGGAACCCCAAGATGCGTGAAGTGCCTGGAGTGTCACTTCAGCTACGAATGCCCGAAGAAACGCGAAGATGGCCCCGCTGCGTGCTGCAACTGCAGGAACGATCATCCGGCCAACTACAAGGGATGCCCAGCCCACCCAAGGCAAAGACAGAATTTCAACAATCGTTCTAATCCTTCTATTTCAGCGTCCCCTCGCGCTCCAGCCAGGCCTGTGAACCCCACTGTCTCGTTTGCCCAGGTGACGAGACCAGTCGCTTCCACCGTCCCCGCACCACCCACGCCCACCGAACAGTCCCAGGAGAAACAGCAGAGATACGTCCAGACAGAGGTAACCCGCGAAGAAAGTCGCTACGTCAGGGAACTCCTCGCTCAACTCCGCTCTCGAAACCTGTAAAATGGCAGCACAGAAAAGAAAACCGAACTCCCTTCTTATCGCGATTTGGAACGCCAATAGTCTCCTAAACAAAAAACTCGAATTTCAAGAATTCCTCCATCGCCGCAACATCGACGTCGCTCTCGTTTCCGAAACTCATCTTCGGAACTGCGACAACCCCAAAATCCGGAACTACACCTTGTACAACACCAACCGAACGACAGGTCGCGGAGGTGGTACGGCCGTTTACGTCAAACGGTCCATCTCTCACCACCACTTGCCGACGCCACAACTCCAAAATTTAGAAGCTACCCAAATTGTCATTAACACGGCTGCCAACGCAACGGAGACATTGTTCTCTGCGCCGCTTACATACCGCCAACTAAAGACGTCTTACCAACAGATTTAGACGCGATTTTTAACGCCAGAACTCCCACTATTCTCGCAGGAGATCTCAACGCGAAACATCCAGACTGGCACAGCAGAAAAACGAACCGCAATGGTCGACTCCTGCATGACCTCGCCAGCATCCGAAATTTTGTCGTAGACGGACCCTACGAACCCACCATCCATCCTCACAACGGACTTCCAGACGTTATCGACGTAGCAATTTTTAACAACGTTAGGTTACTTCACGATCTAACAACGGTTACTGACCTCAGTCCTGACCACGAGCCCGTGCTTCTACAACTCGGTGATCATGTTGACAACGACAATCTCCAATTCAAAAAGAACATTACCCTGTGGCCATCCTTCCAATTCGAGGCCAGCAGACTTATCACGAAAGTTCTGGTCATCGAAAACGTCCCACAACTTCAAGCCGCGGTTGACAATTTCACCGAAATTATTAAAAGATGCATCACAGAAGCCACCAAATCCATCACGAAATTCAAGTCGGATCCTCTTCAACTACCACTTCACATTCGCGATCAGATCACCGAGAAAAACCGCCTAAGACGCAGATGGTAATGCACCCGCCATCCAGACGACAAAAGAGCCCTCAACGCAGCTCAAAACGCGATTCGCACACAAATCGAGCAACATCGAAATCTTCTCTTCAGCGACAAACTCCAGTCCCTAAATGCACAAGATAACAGCGTGTGGCAAATGGCCAACATCCTAAAAAACAGGAACAAGCCACCCATGCCCGCCATTCACGGTCTCCGAGGTCTAGTCTACACCGACTTAGACAAAGCCGAAGCTTTCGCCGACACGCTCGAACTCCAATTCAGAGCAAATCATCCAGACGACGAAGACTTCCGTCGCACAAAATTCACCGCGAAGTCAGAAGCATCCTGACGGCCAACCCAATCGAGCCCATCAGACACACCACTCCGAAGGAAATCGAAGAGGTGATTAAAAATCTCAAACCGCGCAAAGCTCCCGGAAACGACGGCATTCCACGTCAATGGAAAACCGCGGACGTCATACTAATCCCCAAACCAGGAAAGGATCACGTTATGCCCCAAAACTACCGTCCAATCAGCTTACTACCGACGCTGGGTAAGTTATTGGAACGAATAATTCTCACTAGATTACAGGAACAGGTCGATACCAACCAAATCATCCCCCACGAACAGTTCGGTTTTCGCAAGAAACACTCCACCGTCCATCAAGCCTTACGCGTCGTTGAGCAGATCACCGACGGTTTCAACCACCGCGACGTCACCGGCGCCGTCTTTCTCGACATCGAGAAAGCATTCGACAAAGTCTGGCAACGCGGGCTACTCCACAAGATGTATGGTCTAGGCATCAACCACTCAATGGTCCAACTCATCGGATCCTTCTTAAATCGACGTTCGTTTGCGATCAAACTTTTCACCGCCAAGTCCACTCCACGACACATAGAAGCCGGCGTCCCTCAAGGATCAACGCTATCCCCACTTTTATACAACATTTTCACGTCAGACGTCCCAAAAATCGACGGACTCACTTACACATTCTACGCCGACGACACCGCCGTTTTGGCAACATCTCGCTCACCCGCTCAAGCCGAGAGAAATCTTCAAATGGCCCTCACGTCACTGGACAACTGGTACGACGATTGGAGAATAGAAGTCAATCCCACCAAAAGCGCCGCCATTCTCTTCAACCGAAGAAACATCGCTCCCACACGCCGCCTCCACATCAAAGGCAACGAAGTCCCCTGGGTAGACGAGACTAAATACCTCGGTCTCACCCTAGACAAAAAACTTTTATGGAAATCACACATCAACCAGAAGCTGGCCTCTTCCAACGGCCTGCTGGTAAAACTATACCCCATGTTGTGCCGCAACAGCCGCCTCGAAATCGACAACAAGCTTCTCATCTACAAGATGATCATCCGTCCTTCCATGACCTACGCAGCCCCAGTTTGGTTCTACGCTGCCAAAACCCACACCACCCGAATTCAAATATTCCAAAATAAGATGCTCCGAATGATCGCAGACGCCCCATGGTTCTTCCGAACAGACCGACTCCACCAAGAACTCGACATCCCGATGGTCGCAGATTTCATCCGCCAATCCGCAGCTGCGCTCCATGCAGACATCGCGGCCCACGCCAACCCACTCGTCCGAGGGCTCTGGGAGTACGATCAAGATGACATGCCTAGGCACAAGCGGCCTAAGTATGTCATCTTAGTTTAAGTTAGAATGAAATGTTCAACCCAGCGGAAAAGTTAGAAACCAAAGAGGCAACTCGGAGGTGGAAAACCTATCCAATGGGGTTATGTAAGCTATATTGTTATCAAATATGATTAAACTTTAAAAATGTTAACATTGAAAAAGTGAATAAACATGTATGAAATTGAAATTGAATTGAATATTAAGAATGTACGAAAACAGTAAGTTTACATGATAATACCGACAACATGGTTGAATAACTACGTCACTGACGTTAATGACGTGCATCGGAAGTAAAATTGCGAGGACTATACTAAGATATTTTAAGCTTCAACGAATCAACAATTTCCATGGTATTACTCGCTATGCTGTGTAATGTATTGTTAGTGTATCAGTTTAATCGTTTTCTAATTTGCGTTCTAGTGGAACTCAAATAGATACTTTTAGTATGCTTTTAGTATAAATCAGCATTTATGATGGTACGTTTGTATTTGTTTTTTTGTTGCAAGCAGTTTTGCTGAAGTATATGTTATTTGTTACAGCAGTGGTACACTAAAACGTTCATTCTATGTACTTCATGATTTCCATTCTCTCTGATGTTTTAAGGTTATCAAGTTGATATGATGTTGGCCAAATGGGAGATTTGAACGTGCACAATAACCAATTAATCTTGGTATGTAATTTTTTCTGATATTGATGCATGATTATTTTGTGTGTACAAACTTTCAAAATCTTGGATTGTTATTTCGGTGTGGAGGAACGGCAACAATAAAAACAACCTTTATTGTTCAGACCTTAACAACAGATAAAGGTTGTTTTTATTGTTGCCGTTTTTCCACTCCGAAGGATCCTATCCATGAAATAGAAAAATCTTTCATTAATTGGAACCTTTTGTGAGCATTATTATAATTATTTCAATTAATATAAAGTAATTACATGAATAATGTTTGTTTTACTTTTATGTTAATGTGTTAATTTTTGTTATAGGCACCAAATACATTTACAGCCAATTGAAGTATTAGAGTACACGAAAATTGTATTATTTATCTTTTGTAAGCATTTTAGGGTTGGTTCTATAATAATGGTATAAATGTCAGTTAAGTAATACTTAGTTTGATTGTAAAATGCTGTCGTTATTGGCTGTGTTATTGGTTAGTATAAATAAAACTAACAGCCAAATATGTCAGTATTTTAAAATTAAAATATAACTAAACTTACACATTTATACTATGATTGTAGAACTGCCCTTAAGCATATTACAATATTAAAAAAAAGCGTTGATTATACATTTTTTATACATTAATGTAACATTTGTAAAATATTATAAATATATATAAATAATATTTTTTAAACATTTCTAGAATGTTTTTCTAATATTGACTTTGGAACGTAATTCTGGCCATTAAGACGTTTTTGCAATGTTTTTAAAAATGTAAATATATCTTTTGTAAAACGTTGAAAAAAACATTTCAAAAATGTTTCCTTGTTGATTGGGTATGCCCTCCCAAAAGCTTCTACGTTCGGTAGCGGTATTTATCAATCGTACTTATGCATCATTATTCCTTATTGAAGCGAACAGGTGATTGAAACGTGGCGGAACCGGCCTGTGCCGAACGAATTGTAATAAATTCGTAATTGCCTTATAAATTCGTATTCATCACAAGGGATGCCCTTAAAAGTTTAGGAATCAGTTCAAGATTCTCGATACCGACCGGCTCACGTAGTTGACGGCCTTAAAATGACCTCTCAGTAACCAACAAGGTCGGCAAAGGGCGTCAAAACCAGAAACTAATTTTTAAGTCGATACACAGGGTACTCCGTTGTGAAAATGTCGCACGTAACAAACCATTCATTGAAAGTTGTATGAAATCCTGCTACGTTACAGAGCAACACCGTTATTGAACGAAGATAAGTCTCCAGCACAGCTTTTTATAGGTAGAAACCTAAGAACCAGACTCGATTTATTAAAAATGCAGCCTCTACATTGTGGTACAGAACAAACAACTCAAATGAGTATCAATTTACGCCTGGGAGAGAGAGTCCAATCAAGAAATGACAGTTCATCAATAATATGGAAGTATGGTACAGTAGTAAAAAAACTAGGCCGTTTTCATTACCTTTATAAATTAAATAGTGGTTATGCAATCAAAAGACACATAGATCAGCTAAGAAGAACAGAAGTTCCAATGGAAAAGGAAGGAGTTATAGACCAACCCTTAGATGAATTGCAACAAACTCAAACCGACTCAGATTCAGAATATCTTGAACTGATTGCTCAAACACAAGATACGTCAAATGATGGAAACAGTGAACATCTACAAATTTTTTTACCGATGCTCCGTCGATCATCACGGAAGAAAAAACCAGTTGAAAGATTAAACCTGTGAAAAAGCACTTTTTTCTTTTAAGTTCCTTTCTATGTGGTTGCACATTCATTTTGTGTTATATCATATTTACTTTTTATTAGGCCTAGGAGAATTGTCATGTATTTTAAAGAAATGCGACAACACAGCGCGAAGAAGGCGAATGCAAGGGAATGCGACGAAGGCACAACGGTGTGCGCCATAGGTGTGCGCAGTAGAATAGCATAAAATGGCTGAGTTGCAAATAGCATATTAAGTTTCATTTTCAATAAAATGTAATCATGAATTATAACAAACGGGGTCAATTCTTTGAATCAGAAACCCATCGTAACTGTTCCAAAAAGGGCAAACACATACAAGTGTTAAATTTTTAATATACAACAAATAAAATAAAAACTATGAGCATGTTTTTACTTTTTAGTGCGTATTTTTCACTACTTTTGTTCTGCACAACATCCGCATATAATCGCGTTTTTTAAATGCATTTTTCTACGCTCTTTAGTTATTAGTAATGAATAAAAAAATAAAAATGTCTCGACGAATTGCAATAATAATAAAATCATAAAACTCGTTAAACTTAACCAACTTATTTGTACATAAACCGTGTTATGTATTTAGCATGTAATTAGTTAAGTATAAGGATAAAATAAATAAACGTGACAACGCCGAGATTTTAGATACTGTCAAGATGATGCGCCTGTTAGGCTTGAAATAAAGAAAATGGGTTCTTTGATTTGTCAGTTCTTGAAGAAAATGTTTTTATGTTTTATAACCATTGTGCGGTACTGTCGCTCATTTCCCTTTTTAGGATGCACGATGGCGGCGTGGATGAATTTTTAATAACTAAACTCACTTTCTCGTAACCACCGCACTGATTTAAGTGGACTGTATAAATTGAATTGAATACGAAAACTTCTGTTATAATTTTATACTAATAAAAATCGTACTTGCTTCATAGAAGTTTTAATTGCTACTGCCTACTATTCTGCTACTATCAGCTACTATGTACAATTCTAATTTCTAAAAGCATCCCCTTAGTACGGACATGCGCAGTTTATATATATTTGGCTTAACCAACCATTTTATAACTACATTAATAGTAAAATAAAGTGTATCCGTTAATCTGAAGGAGAATTAATTATTTACAAATACACTACAGACCGCACTTGGCAAAGCCTCGTAATTAAAGTAACAAAACAAATTCAATAATGTACACAATTAATCGAAACTCATATCGAAGTAACTTACCGCGCTATTTTTAAAATAGTACTAGAAAATATTTTATGCTGCGCCATCTCTTAGCCAATTTTGTTGTTTTAAACGTAACAGAAATCTGTCCTTTGTTTCCTTTTTAGTATTTCGGTCATCATTACTAATGTGAGTAAGGTTACTAATTTTGTTTATTTAAAGATGTTTATTTAGAATTTTACTATCAGTCATATGTAAAAGGTCATATTAGATATTAGTGCAACTGTCTTTGGCTAAAACACTGAGCATGATGTACGCAAATATGGAAGAAAATTGTCGAATTTGTTTACTAAAAATGGTAGAAACCGAACAATATTGCTTTCTGAATAACGACAATAAATTAATGCTACGATTCAAACTGTTGAACTTTTTACCAAAAATTGTAAGTACAACAGATTATATTATTTGGAGTGACATATACTTTTTATAGGATTTAAACCTCACACCGAACCCAATTGTTTGTAACAAATGTATGATTGCAATTGAAAAAATATATGAATTTAAACAACTGTGTCTACAAACCGAAATGACTATAAAAAACTTACCACAACAAGGTGCAATTAAAGAAGAGTTTCGAGTTGATAACATTAAAATTGAAGTTTCAAACTTGCAAATCATCAACGATAACGTGGAAATCACTAAAGACGTGCCTGCATGTATTGAGGAACCTTCTCAAGTAAAACTGCATAAAAATGTAAAAGTGAAACACAGTACTGGAAATCCATTTAAATGCAATATGTGTAGTTATACCAGTAAGACCAAGTCACATTTAAAACAGCATATAAATAGGCACGGTGGTGAAAAACCATTTAAATGCAATATATGTGATTACTGCAGTACAACAAAGTGGAGTATGAAAAACCATATGTTTACGCACTCTTGCGAGAGGCCATTTAAATGCAATATATGTGATTACTTCAGTACGACCAAGACGAATATGAAAACGCATATGAAGATCCACACCAGTGAGAACCCGTTTAAATGCAATATATGTGATTATTCCACTAAGCGAAAGCAAGCTTTAAAAACACATATGTTTAAACACACTGGTGAAAAACCATTTAAATGCGATACATGTGATTACTGCAGTACAAGCAAGGGGAGTATGAAAACGCATATGTTTACGCACATCTGTGAGAAACCATTTAAATGCAATATATGTGATTACGGCAGTACAACCAAGGGGAATATGAAAATGCATATGGTTAAGCACACCAGTAAGAAGTCATTTAAATGCAATATATGTGATTACTGCACTAAGAAAATGGAAACTTTAAAAACACATATGTGTAAGCACACTGGTGAAAAACCAGTTAAATGCAAAATATGTGATTACTGCACTATTTCAATGCCATCTTTAAAACTGCATATGCTTAAACACACTGACGAAAAACCATTTAAATGCAATATATGTGATTACTGCACTAAACGAATGAAAGCTTTAAAAGCACATATGAATATGCACAATCGTCAAAATCCATTAAGATGCAATATATGTGATTACTGCAGTACAACCAAGACGAATCTGGAAAGGCATATGTTTACACACACCGGTGAGAAGCCATTTAAATGTAATGTGTGTGATTACTGCTCTACTACCAAATCGACTTTAAAAACCCATATGTATATGCACACTGGCGAAAAACCGTTTAAATGCAATGTGTGTGATTACTGCTCTGCTACCAGCTCGGCTTTAAAAATCCATATGTGTAAGCATACTGGTGAAAAAAGATTTAAATGCAATATATGTGATTTCTGCAGTCCTACAATGTCAGGTTTAAGAATTCATACATACAAGCATTCTAGTGAAAAGCCATTTAAATGCGATCTATGTGATTACCGTAGCAGCCAATTAGGACATATAAGAAGACATAAGCTGCATCACACTGGTAAACACCCATTTACCTGCAATACGTGTGGTTACAGCAGTAGGTACAAGGTGTTTCTAATAAAGCATATGCGTAAGCACCATCAATTTGGCAACATGGGAAACCTGCACTTCCTTCTGGACGAGTAATCTGTATACTTTCCCAATGTAGAAAAGGAAGTACATTTGTTTATCTCTATGTTACTCACTACTTGTCAAATTATGTTGACATATTTATTATTTGCACTACGTAGATATTAAAATTAATTTATTCAAACGTTAAACATGGAATATAATTACATTGTATCTTTAGCTTGTAGTAGGAATATGTAAAAGTAAACAAACAAAATAGTTGTTTGACAAGTAGTGCGTACCATTTGTTTATAAAAACTATTTCTGTCTTTTACAATCTGTGTACACTTTTCAGCATGTAATTACTCGTCTAAAGGAAAGCATATGTTGTTGCCAGGTCGATGGTAAGCACACTGGTGAAAAACCATTTAAATGCAATATATGATGACTGTAGCAAACTTATGAAATATTTGAAAAAGCATGTGCAGAAGCACGATGGTGAATAACAATGCAATAAATGTTATTACTGCGGTAGTCAATTAAAACATTTAAAAACGTATCATCATAAGCACAGTAGTTTTTATAATTATTTTTATATTTTGTATGTCACAATAAAAGAAATTTATTAAGGGGGGAGGAAAAAATACATGTATCAAGCTAAGCTCAGAATTTTTTTTTTGAACAAACAAAATGTGTACAATGTACGTTATTCTATTGTACACACATTTACCTTTACAGACGATTTTTTTCAGAGATCTATAACCTCAGGTTAACAGTGAAATCAAGCAAGAATAATATTGTGTCAATAGTGTGGAACCAATTGACGTGAAATGTAGGAACTTAAAAACATTTCTTTTTAGTTTTTGATTTATGCCGCCTTTTCGTAAATGTATTTTCTTCTATATGAACCACCGAAATTGAATAATGCCTCAATACATCGTTAATTTAGACTGAAAAAAAAGTTTTGGAGGATAGTACATAGTGTGTTCTACGAAGCAGAAGAAGCATATAGACGGAATATATATCATGTGCGAGGATGGCATACGGTCTAACTTCAAAATTAGTCAAGGAGCTGGTTATGTAACTATCAATTGCAAATAACAAGAAAGTTCCAGACTCAAGGAGAACATCAAAACCAGCAGGGAGAGACTGGCTTTGAGCGGTAATAGATGAAATAATCTAGGTAGTAATAACGATAGATGGAGTTCATTTGAAGAACTACTATGGAATGCGGGAAATTACGTAACCGAAATTTTACGGTCAGTGAATTTACGAATCTATATAGATAATTTACAGTACTGACGATCTGGAGAACGCGTGCACAGCAGGTATCACCAGTGTGACACTACTACCTCACTGTAGTCTTCTCGTTGAAAGCACATTTTAACTCTGCTTGTGACATATGTTTGCCGAATCATCCAGGAAGACCCTTAACAATTTATCAAGTTGCTGTACTAATAAACACAGCATTCACTCTAAAGTATATAGTCTGGATTTTTCCAAGAAAAAAATCAATGTTGATCCGGACTTAAAATGGAGGAGGTTCGATGAAGGAAAATATGAAAACTATGATGAACTTTCTGACCTGCTAGGTTTGGGTTCTGAATTAGAAGATGCTGGCCAGAAGGATTTCTTCTACGCAGATCATATTTAAACGCTTCACTCATTGGTTTTGGTGAAGTTTGACGGCAAGAAGAACAAGTTCTACGCAGGACAAGTAGTAGAACAGAAGGAAGATGATATAGTCGTTAACTTTTTGTATAAGCCTAAGAAATAATACGTTTTTCCCGTGATGAAGGAGGAGGCAACTATTAAAAGTCAGAAGACGTCAAAATTAAGTACGTTCTTTAGACGTGTCCGTGTTGTCATATATGACGTCAGTGTGTGCTGCATGGGACCTACGCCGGTACACAGTGGGACAGTTGCAGGCTCTTTTTAAAGAAGTTACTATGTCTAACAGCAAAAGTAAAAACAATGTGAGTTTTTTATGTCTAAATTATATCCCTAATAGCACAAAAATGTCCTATGGACATCTGAACGTTTTTCGGACCTTCGGACAAAAGATCCAAAGTAAATACTATGGTCGTCCATAGTGCGTTACTTTGGCACAGAGTTGGACATCCAAAAAACGTCCATAATAGTTCCAGTCCTATTTTCACTGTTCATACATTACAAAATACAACTATTTATAGAATATATAATACAATGCAATGCCACAAAAACAATACAAAAAATTCAAATTTTTAAAAATTGATTACACATTCCACTAAATAATATAAACAATAGAAAAACAAAACTTGATAATTGCTTAAAAAATGTTTTAAAAGTAAAATAACATACACAATAGTGGGTAATACACCTTGGCTATAAAAATTTTGTTCTTACCTATAGTGTCAATTTCACAGGGTTTTCAGACTCCACAAATTTAATTTCTAAAGAATTATTTTCCTTGTATCATTAAAATCCTTTCTGCCACTTATTTAAAAAAATGTCCTGTAAACAAGAAATTACATGTTAAATATGATAAAATAGAGAGTGCAAAAAAAACTGTTCAGTTAAGTTACCTTTAATAGTAAGGTTAACGGAATAAGAAGCAATCTTTATACAATTATGCTTATAATTTATCACTAACATATAAACATGACAATGATATTTACCAGTAATCCAATATACTGCTGACAATTACGACAGAGCTCTGCTTGTAATGGTGTTGCATGTACTTTCTGTATGTCGATTAGATGGTATCTTTTATTTAACGAGCAAGCATATGATACATTGCCGGCACTTTACCAGATAACAGCCGTTACTATTATTTTCTAGGTAATCCGATTTTTTAAATATGAAACATGTTTGCACGTACGCATCAAGAAGTTATTTTTGTTGTTTTAAACATCACTGTTTAGAAACACTTGCTTCCATGAATCAATTTAGTTTGAACGAGTACTATGTTTTTAATCACTAATGTTACGAATTTATTAAAAACTACTAATTTATTTAAACGACTACAAATACGTTTACTTATTCTAGAAATATGTACACTTTTAAATTAACCGAACTAATTAAATCTAATAATATTTAATGAAAACACTTACACTAATTTATGTATAACCGTTGTATAACACTATCACCGAAGATAAGATAACGTCCGCGGATAGCTTCACACTTGTTTACACTAAAAATCACGTACACTAATATTCTCGGTATATTTATCTAGACACACGCGTGCTAACGACTTATTTATTTCCACTTTGATAATCTTCTTAACACTGCTGTATTCGCATTCCAGCAATAACTGACCTACGATTTGTTTCGGCGGTATATATACACTAGGGTGGTCCTTATTTAGGGTTTGTCCGAATTTTTTTTCACGATAGTCTTAAATTGGTTCTAAATCTATTAAAAAAAATTCATGCCAAGTTATAGCTCTTAATTTTAATTTTAACCCGACCCCCCCGACAGCCAAAGTTTTAAATGGAAATAACACGGGAAAAGTTCTGTTGATTTTTTGAATTTTTTTTTCATCTTGAAATAATGAACAGATCATGTTGACCAATGACAATTCTTATAGCAAATTTAACGCTCTACAAAAAAGGTCTCTTATGATTTTTTGCTAACTCTAACGGTTTCTGAGTTATTTAAGGTCATAGTTGAAGCTTAAGTTAATTTTACGATTTTTCTATTTCTACCATCGTTTATTGATTTAAAAATGAAAAAAAGATAATAATTCATAACTTAGACGAGTTTTTTTACCTTCACGCATGCTCTGAAAGAAAAGTATTATTTTATTTAAAAAATCGACTATCAAAATTTCAATAAATTAAAAAAAATACTTTTATTATCATTTTTTTTAACATCCATACTATTATGAAGTTATTACAGTTTTTTTTAGCGCATCAGGAAACATTTGACGATGGTTTTTAACCCACTGTAATACATATTGCATTTGTTTTTCATCCTTCGTGTAATGGCTACAAAAATCTTGCACTAGTTTAACTCCTCTCTCAGCACAATCATTTACAACTGACAATTTTTCGACGAATCGTAATGCAGTTTTATAGCTTTGATTGTCAGCCCATTCAGAGGGATGAATTCGTAAAAATTCTGTTTCTAACTCAAATCTTTCAAAAAATTTTATCGATTCTGCAGTTACAAAAAAGTCGATATCGAAAAAATAATTTGCTAATTAATGTAACTATCATTTTAGGGTCACGGTTACTTTGGAAGTTTTCTAAGAAACAAGAAAAAAAACCATTGAGATTAAGAATTATTATCCTTTTTACATTTTTAAATCATTAAACGACGGTAGAAATAGAAAAATCGTAAAATTGACTTAAGCTTCAACTATGACCTTAAATAACTCAGAACCGTTAGAGTTAGCAAAAAATCATAAGAGACCTTTTTTGTAGAACGTTAAATTTGCTATAAGAATTGTCATTGGTCGACATTATCTGTTCATTATTTCAAGATGAAAAAAAAATTCAAAAAATCAACAGAACTTTTCCCGTGTTATTTCCATTTAAAACTTTGGCTGTCGGGGGGGTCGGGTTAAAATTAAAATTAAGAGCTATAACTTGGCATGAATTTTTTTTAATAGATTTAGAACCGATTTAGGACTATCGTGAAAAAAATTCGAACAAACCCTAAATTAGGACCACCCTAATATACACATAAGAAAATCCTTCTCGAGTGTTCCTTATTTTTCGGTATATCTTCCAGAAGATGGATAACAGCTTCTAGAAGGCTCTTGCATTTGCAAATAATTTCTCGAACGTTTCACTAATTTAATTTTCAGTCTAAAGAATCACAACTGATGAAAATATTGTCAACATAACTTCCCATACGTATTATATGGTGCAGGTCATATCTTGATCAAGCGTAGTTTTAGAAAAATAGCGTTAGCATTTACCGGATGGTACAAATGTCCTACAAATGACGTCTATGGACATAAATTATATTTTGTCCAATGTACGACCTTTATTGGACTTAAACTGGACGTCCAATGTACTTTGTGTGCTATTAGGGATAATACCAGAAACAAAAACCTTACGGAAACAGCATGTTGGGTGAAATTGAAAATTTAGTGTTTTTCGTCCCGCTGCGTACTACTTTCTCCTACAATTTTTCACTTTATCTTTTCGACTTTGGAACCGTTTAATAACCACTGTCCTTTTGTATTTAGTCGAGCTCAGCTTGAACCTCCTTCTCGCACTTCTGACCTGTTTGCTCTGGCGTTCATAGCGGGTCTTATCATAACTGTTGTTGAAAATGTGAGTGTTTTGTCAATAATGCAGTTAAATTCTTCCATTTTCATAACACCATAAGATTTTTTAAATATAGGTTCAAGCAATCGATGTGTAGCGAACTTACTTTTGAATTTAAATCTAGCGCCAACAACTAAGGGAAGCATCCCTTCTCAAAACTAAAAAACAAGGCACAGCCACCCGGCAAGGAATTCCGGTTCGGCCTCTCGCGAAAAACGCATTGCTCCCGGTTATATTTTTTATCTGTAAATATTTTCATTCGTTAAATTTATAATTAAATGTTTATTTTTGGTATTGTTTATTTTGATTAACGACAGACACGCTAAAATTGGTGACCCGCGACGATTTAAATAAAAGTTAAATAAATTTCGACTTAACACGACACGTGGAGTGTAAAGTGCCAAAGCGACTTTTGCAGCAGATAACGATAGACAATTCAAACGACAATTTGGTTAACCAAGAGCCAAAAACTTCAACAGAAGCGAAATTCGACACATTAAACTACCATGCTTTTGGCAGAAGTGGCCATCGCTGTGGTTTGCCCAAGTGGACGCGCAGTTTTACCAATTTGGGGTTTGAGCTGACACCAACAAATATTATACGGTTGTAGCGGCATTGGATTCTAACGTCCTCCAGCAAGTTGCAGACGTCATCGAAAACCCACCCGCTGCAGATTAATACGAAGTAGCCCTGAAGTACCAACTAATAGCCAGGTTTACAGACTCACAAGAGAAACAACTAAGGACATTGTTAACAGACCTAGAGTTGGGAGACAGACAGCCATCGCAGCTTTTACGCGAAATGAAGGCCTTAGCAGGTAATCATATTGACGAAGAAGTGTTACGCACGCAGTAGTGGCAGAGAATGCCATCCCAGATTCAAATCGTATTATCAGTGAGTAAAGACGAAAAGTCTAGCGGAAATGGCAGATAAAATTTCGGAAATCGGTAGTTACAGCGTTGCCGTAATTAGTAAATGAACCCACGCACAACAGGCACCAAAGAACGAATTATCTACAACTAGTGGCGCTTCATTAGAAAGACAAATAGCGAAACTTACGCAACAAATCGAACGGTTGTCAAGATGGAACCGACGACCGCGTTCACGTTCGCGAGGACAAAGTGCGAATCGCGACTAGTGCTATTATCAACGAAAATTCGGAAATAACGCAAGAAAGTGTACACCACCGTGCAATTTTCGCGCAGCAACAGAATCGAGAAGGACTGTCGTTAGTAGAGGCGGTAAGCGACGACAACCACTAACAAAACCGCCTATGTGTATATGATCGGGAAATAAGGCTGTCTTTCTTAATCGACACAGAGGCTGACATTTCGGTTATCCCTCCAAGAAAATCACAACGAAAAGCGCCAACCGCATTCAAATTATTCGCTGCTAACGGTACAACAATAAATACGTACGGGGAAAAATTACTAAGCTTAAACTTCGGGCTACGACGTGCTTTTCGGTGGAAATTTATAGAAGCCGATGTGTCCCGACCAATTATAGTCGCCGATTTCCTGAGGCATCACGGACTCCTAGTAGACTTACAAAATTGCCGTTTAATTGACAACGTTACCCGATTATCAACAATAGCCACGGTAGCTCAATGCAATGTCGTAACTGTAACAACGGTGGCGAAAACCTCAATCTATCACGAAATATTAGCAAAATTTTCATCTATAACCCGTACAACAGTACTTACGGCAACCAGAAAGCACATGGTAGTACACCACATCGTCACCACGGGACCGTCTGTGGAAGAACGCCCACGTCGCCTCCCTCCAGAGAAAGCAAAAGCAGCGAAGGCAGAATTCGACTTTATGCTACAGCAAGGGCGATCTTGCGGAGATTACCGTCGCTTTAATTCTATTACGTTACCCGACCGTTACCAAATTGCGCACATCATGGATTTTTCATATAAACTAAGTATGCTAAAAAAGTATTTTCTAAGTTAGATTTAGTGCGAGCAAATCATCAAATTCCAGAAAACCGCAGTATCTACGCCATTTGGATTATTCGAGTTTCCATTCATGACGTTCGGATTGCGAAACGCCGCGCAAACCTTTCAACGTTTCATGAATATGGTGTTACAAGGACTTAAATTTTGCTATTGCTACATTGACGATATTCTAGTGGCTTCCGCTAACGAACAAAAGCACCGGGAACACCTGGAAATCGTTTTTCAGCGGCTGGACATCTACGGGATCGCGGTAAGCCCCATCAAGTGCGTACTAGGAGTCAAACAATTGGAATACTTAGGCTATCTCATCTCCGACGAAGGCACAATGCCTTTGCCTTCCAAAGTCGAGGCAATTCTTGACATGAAGAAACCTACAACTGTAGTGATTGGGTTCGGGTTGATCGTAGAGTTCGTATTCAAAAACTATCATTTAACTAAATTACCGTTTTATTTGTAATATTCACAAACCTCCACGTTCTTCTACATCCTACTCATCCTTGCTATCAACTCTATCTGATTTTATATTAATCTACATTTGCTTTGTGAAAATTGATTGAACTTTTACAGGAAATGAATTAACATGAATTTAAAGAATTGCTAACGTTTTAGTGATTAGTGCAAAACTGTACATAGGTACTGCAGGTTAGTGACATGTTAGTAGCTACTAACGAGTTGGCTGCTAGGAACGCTCTAAACTCGGGACTATGCATACGACTGATTTTGTGTTTTGTAGTTACTATTCAACTCATAAATATATAAGTTTCTATTAATTAAAACTATAACATGGCACAGTCGGTAAATTAAGTCTTGTGCGGGTGCAAGCAAAATAAAGTGCGAAAAAAGTTAATGATTAACTAATAAATTGGTGACAGGGAGGAGTAGCCCCGATGAAAGCTGGTGGAAACCAGGCCGAGAACTGAAGGTTATGGAAGTCTCGTTTTGAAAATTACTTTACAGCTAGCGAGATTGTGAAAAAAGAAGAAGCGACTCAATGTGCACAAGTACTTCACTACATAGGGGAAGAAGGGTTCAAAATTTATACAACTTTCAAGGTGGAAGAAAGTGAAAAAAATAAGTTAAAACCACTTCTCGACAAATTCGAAGCGCACTTCTTACCGAAAGAAAATTTATCATACGAGCGGTACAAATTAGGAAATTTACAAGAACTCATCAATGCAATGATCATCTGTGGGGTGAACAACGCTAATGCGACTGTTCATTCACCGAATATAAAATAAAATTATTATTATTATTTAAGCGCGTTGCGCACATTGTTAAGTTTTGAATATATATACATTTTTGAAACCAGTTTAGTTAGCATTCAACTTGCTTGTAGAACAGTTGTTATAGTTCGATATTTAGAATAAATATTATTTCCTTTAAGTATTCTTATTAGTATAAAAGCCGATACAATTTTTTGGTCCTTCGCGAGTCGGATGCTGATTAAGAATACTAAAGAAGAAGAAGAAAAAAACTATCAACCTGGTTGCCGTTTTTTAAAGCAAGTTGCTGTAATTCTGCCAATTATTATCGTGCAGAAGCCGATTCATGCCGTCAAATTGCCGTAATTTCGCCGATTCCTGCCGTTAAGTAGCCGTAATTCATCGATTCCTGCCGTTAAGTAGCCGTAATTCGTCGATTCCTGCCGTTCAGTAGCTGTAACTCTGCCGATTCCTGCCGTTTAGTAAATTATCATACAGCAGATAAAGGTAGCCGTCTGCCACCGCCAAGAACAAACGCCGTTAACACGTCCATTAAAAGTGTGAGTACCTTTCCTATATTTCCATTTATAAACAATTATTATTTACCATGGGCCGTAATAAAAACAACAAAGACGAAAGTTCACCAGATTGCGATCTAGTTATCAGTAATAAACGACGCATACTTGCGTCTGTAGAAAATTTTAGTAGTTTTGTACAAAATTTAAAAGAAAAAGGTGCTAATAATTCATTAATACAAGAAATCGACCGTGTTGAATTAGATACGCGATTACATTCTTTCGATTCGCTATACAAAGAATTTCTAAAGTCATGCGATAGCGATGATGAGTTTATCGAGTTTGAAAATACTTATTTTAAAATACTAGCCGAAGCTAAAATTATTTTAGAAAGAATTACGAAAACAGATGTACGATCTCCTAGCCTCCCATTATCTACTGCACACAAAAAAAAAATTTCTCAAATCAAGGTAAATTACTTTACTTTAAGTAAATAGTGACTTTCATATAATTCTAAGACATATTTCCTTAAAATAAGTAAAGTATTTCTTCAAAGTTATTGTCTTACAAGAAAGAATCGACGGATTGAAAACAAGATAGTCTAATATTCTCATTTTAATCCATGAACTAATCCTTTTAAGATTCTCATTCTCTTGGTGTGATGTGCAAAATCTTTAATTGGAACGACGTTATACATTGTATAGAAAATCTGATTTTTTAAATAAAATGCATCAGATTCACCATTTAAAGTACATTTAATTGGTTTGTGTATGCGAGTTTTTTAATTGAATGTTGACTGTATTTTGATTTAAAATCTAATGTTCATTAGAAGAAATAATACAACTTTTACAATAAAGAAACGTTTATTTTAATTTTAATAATAGAAATATCTATAATAATCGTAAAAAATATTATATGTATATATAATAAAAAATAATACATAAGCATATACTACAACTATAATGTTTCATACTTTATAAGTAAATATTTAAACAGTTCTAAAACACAATTTTGTTTGATTTTCGTAAAACTATAAATATATTTTTAATTAATGGAAGCATAAAATTCGTTTTCTGAAACTCTGTATATTATACCAGGCGCATCATTTTCAAATATACGCTTAGAAAATAACTTTGTCGTGTTAGATTTCTTAATTTTATATGCTTTGTAATGATTGTTGAATATTTCGGAATACCATATTGAGCACAAAAAGTAAATATTGCTAAAATCAATATGATGTATTAAAATATCAATCAATTCACAAAATATTGGACTATCGTTATTATAATCTAGTAATATAACAGTGTGTTTTTCATATTTACAACTATTAATCTCATAAAATGAAGTAGATTTAAAATTTTCAAGTGATAGAGTATGGTTACATTGTTTATAATTATTTAGATCTATGTTTTTCATTTTACCGAAATTAATTTTGTCTTCCAAACCTTTAAGGGACATGAATCTATAACATTGTTTTAATTGATTTTTTAAAGATAAAGTGCGAGGTATGTTTTTTCTACATTTTGTAATTTTTGATTCGTTTTTTAATTCTTGATGTTTCCCTTCTGGTCTTAAACAAGATAGCGTCATTAAGGGACCTAATTTTAAAATAATTCTAACGTAATGCGTTAAAAAATGATATTTAGGTTTTAAATTAGAACCTGATAAGTCTAGATATAATGAATGATGTTCCTCTACTAAAATTTGCAGATACTCTAAAGAAGTTTTTCTAAGAGAATGAGATGTTAAAATTTCAGTAATCTCATAAATAAGAAGGTAAAAATGCCAAGTCGTATCGTCTTTAGGAACACAGTCGCCAATAATGAATCTAAAATTTCTAACTAAACACAACATTTCGTACGCAGAAATGACGATAATGTTTTTTAAAAGTTGTTCAGGTGAAAATCCAGGAGCTACATTTTTTTCATTATTATTATACGTAAAGTATTTCATACGCGAATTTAATATATCTGAAGTAAAGTATTTTTTTTCTATTAATTTATTTATAATTAAGGCCATATCATATCTGTGAACCCCTTCAAATAAATCGTGCATTACGTCACAAAAAATGTTGTCATATACATGAAAATTACTTAAACCGTTCCAAACACATTTTTCTTTTAATCCTTTTTTACTACACAAATCTGCTGTATAATTTATTTTTAATCTGATTGTATCTTCTTTTTCTAAAGTTTGTATTCTGTTAATATCTTTAGATGACGTACAGATTCTACAGTAATAAGTAGACGAAAAGCTCTCATTATATCCTAGAATAGAATTTAAGCCAGCATTATCCCCAGTTATAGTGATAACAGAAAATTTTATTTTACGATTCGAACCGTCTGTTAAATTTACTGAAATACCTTCATTTTCTAAAAACTTGAGTTCATTTACTAATACATTAAATATTTTTTCATTGCCAAACTCGACACGATCATTCGCATAAAACAGCAAGCATAAAAATATGTTTTCTAACTTTGATATGTGTGTTGGTGGAATCGTAGCAATATAATAATAAACCGCGCCTATTTTGTAACATCCAGCTTGAGAACCTAAAGGATTCAAAACTTCAAAATCATCAAAGTACATTACAATGGGCAAAATAATTTCCGAATTTGATTTTTCTTCAATACCTTTCCATAAGGTACCATGAGTAACATTACACATAATATCTTCATCACACAAACTTAGTTTTCGCTGATATTCTAAAATTTTATTAAGTACACCAGGTAGTTCAAGAAATAACTTTAGGGTTTTTTGCATGGGTATGAAATATGAATAACTTTTTTTAAGAATCATGCTTACTTGATTGTCTTTTCTTTTTTTATCTTCTCTTATGCCAAGAAACTGTTTTTCTGGAAGTATGAATTTTTTAGATTTTTCAAAAAACTGTAACCTTTTATATTCGGTTTTTTGTAAATGAAATGGATCCTGTAGTAAACTTAACATGTCTTCTATCAAATGTATGCTAACGCTAGTTTTACATTTTTTGAAAACAATTCGATTTGATTTCTTTATAATATCAATAAGTCCTGAAGACATAAAAGTAGTAACCATATCGATTACTTTTTGAATTACAGATCGGTTTAGATTCATGTTATAAAGTTGTGCAACAAAAGTTTCAATAACCTGTTCAAAAAGAGATTTAAAATCAACAAAGTTATTTTCTAAAATTTTTTCTTCTTGCTCATTTTTAATATTTGTAAAAGTGCATTGATTATTTTGTTCTGAAGTATTATTTGAATGTTCTATATTTTCTGTAAACATGTTTTGACTTTTAAATTTATTTTTAGAATTATCTGCATGTTTTGTATTTATATGTTTTCGGAAACTCGACTTTCGATCATAACGTCTATTACATCCTTCAATAGGACACTTCCAATAATTAAAAATACCATGGCGAAATTCTACATGAATAAGATACTTATTAAGAGTGGAAAAACTCTTACTACACAAACTACACTTCATTGTCAAAAAGTTATGCTACTTAATTCTTAATAACTAATATGAAAGTATATAGAATAATATTTCAAACTTATCGAAATATCAACAGAACTATAAATCAAAACAAACGTAACTAAACTAATAAATCCATAATAGTAGGAATAATTTTATCTTCTTTGAGATTTAGTTTATACACACCTTTTTGTATTAATGTATATATATGTAGACTTTGAACGGGATATTCAGCGTTGAATACGTGAAACAACTTAAAAAGCGTATCAAACGCTTTACCGCTTGATGTAAATTGATATTTAACTTTGTCAACGATGATATAGTTAGTTTTTATATCAGTTAAGGATGGTCCCACTACTAATATATATGGTTGGATTGTTCTGCCCTTCTCATAAGCACCATCTATTTTATTTTTAATAGCAGCATGGATACTTCCAGGTTCCTAAAATTTAGAATAATTAGTTATTTATTAATTAATCAATTTGAATTCTACAATAATTTCCCGAAAATTTTGTGTATACACCATAAATTGTATCATTATTTGCTGCCGTTTTGACATAAGGTATAAAAATAATAACACTATCAAAATTACTCAAATGTGTTTTGACACGGTATTCTAGTATTTTTTACATATTTTCCATAAAGCGGGCTTACCTTGACATGAACAATTATTCCTTCAATACTTTCTAAAGTTGAAAACTTCCACAATTTATTCCCAGCTTTTACTTTTCCTGTCGGTGGAACCAAATAATTTAATAATACTAATTCAGCAGCAACTTTGTCACCTGCAAAGGATAAATGATTAAATATTACGCAAAACCTCTATTAGATTTTTGTACAAGTCTCATCTTCAATAAACTTAAGAAATAGATAAGTTTTATTTTAATTGCTAACCGTGCATGCTTGATTAAATTTGCTAACATATATATTATGAATTGTCGATTATTTACCTTCGATTTCTCTAATTCCAGTCATTAAATCTAACACGTGTGGTTCTTTTAAATCGCGTCCCCTTCGAGAATGAACTATTTCAAAGAAAGTATCCCAAAACAAATGGAAATTTAACTGGGCTTCTGGAAACAACTTCTCAAAATCCAAATTGATCTAAAATTACATTATTTTATTTTTGATAATTATTTATTTATTTCGCTACTTTAGAAAACTGTTTGTTTTTAGTTAAAAGTTGCGTCATTTTAAAACGCCGATTAACAAAGAAAAGATTTGAAAATTTTAATTAAAAAAATTAAAAATCGCTGTTATTTACTTTAACATTCATATTTGCTATTTGATTTAAGTATACAAACGTTTGTTACCCAATGCGGCAATTAATGAATTAAAAATATTAAATTAAAAAAAACAAAAATTGGTAAAATTATGTTAATTAAAAGTAATTACCAGAATTTCAGCACGAAGATCGTTCAATATAGGCCATTCCTTTAAAAATTCATCTACAGTGCATTTATTGAAAAATGAATGTCTAGCACAAAATGTTGTATTCCATTTTTGTATGACTATATCCCATGGTTCTACGTTATGTTTTAACCATAATTGATCTTCAGTTGTATTAATGTCTAAAAAACATATAATTTGTATATATTAACTACAGTCATGGTGTTTGTGCAACATTTAAATTAGAAATGAGCAAAATGTGATAGGCCAAATTAAAAAAATAAATACCATTATTACTCAATTGAACTTTTTTCTTGGAAGTACAAATATTTTCTTTATTTTCGTTCGACATTTTTCTTTTAACCGTATCCCCTGACAAAAATCTTATGTTTCTAACAGAATTAGGTAATTTTCCTCTAGCTTTCTGGGATTCCCCAGTTGAACTGTCTGCTTTCCTAATCGGCGCAACATAATATATACCTAGTGCCTCAGTTGGAAATAGAGTGATAATTTTTGCAGTCAACTGAACATAATGACTGTCTTTTAAAGAGCTAAAAAATGTTTTCACAATTATAAATAAATCTTATCAAATGACATGCAAACTTACTTTTTGACTATAAAGTTATAAATATGTTGTATTATAATTTTAACCAATCTATTTCTCTGTGTTTTGTCTAATCTGTTGTAAGTATCGTAGTATTTTAAAATACTTTTACCTGAAGGAGATATCGTTAGCAACGTTTTTAAATCAAAGTCTGGAATAGTTTTATTTCCAACGTTAAATGAATCGTCAAAACTTTGATCGGAGGTGGTCATACATCGTCAACCACTATAGGCTACTCCATACCTTCATCAGTAATATCAGTTATTCCAGATAGGTTTGTATTTGAGACTGTAGTCATTTCGCTAATTTCCTACAATAAGAACAGCATATAAATGGTTTGTTAAATAGTATTGCTACGTATACCTACTTTGTCTAACATCCATTCAGAAACTTTTTTTTCGAAATCATGTCTTTTTCCTATTTGAGGGATCAACTCTTTTAAAAGATCCTTTCGTTTACATACAGAAGGTAAAATTTCTAAATCAATCCCATGTTCTAAAAATTAATATACGATATAAAATTGTTGATATTAATCAAAGGTAACGTCGATGAAACAATGTTATACAAGCAATATTTTTTTGTTTCAGAAAATATTTATATTTGAATGAAAATCGTAACCAGACTTCAAAACTTACAGAATTTATTCTAGTTTGAAACTTTTTTTTCGTGTTTTTATTTTTATTAAGTAATATACTTTAGAAAACATAGTTAAATTATTATTGAAAAATTCAAGTAGTTTAGCATTTACAGAAGTTTCAAGACCGTCCATAGAGCAAGTAACATGTTCATTTAGTAAATTAGTAAAGCCTTCTAATTTGTTTTGTTTTATAGTAAACTGATATTTACAGTTAAATATATACTACTTTGTGTAAGATTGTAAAACTTATAATTTACTATTATAACAAAACTGAATTGAAGTGCATTTGCTTCAAACATTTTGTAATACAAACTTCAAACGCGTTATTCTTAAAATAACATTTGATTTGACGCAGGTGATTAAAAAAGAATTACTGAACTGCACTTGATCAAAAATTTACTATTCTCGTTGGTAGTAGAATTGTGATTTTGTATTCATACTTTCAAATTCTATTAAAACGAATATCATTTTTTTAAATTTAAGCAATATACTATAACTAATTTTTTGTATTTTATTATTAGTATTACCATACTTAAATCCGATATTTACTAAAACGACAAAGCTACGAATTAATTGACTTGTTTTTTTTGTTTCTGATTGACTTATACAATGCAATCACCTGAGCCGTATGCATTACAATTTTGATGGTCTTCTAACAAACGCAATCTTAAACATGTTAAACTTATGAAATATTTTATTAATACAATCATCTTTAGATTTTAAAAAAATGTCAAAAATTGCACGTTTTTATTGTTTCCAAACTAGAATTTTTATTTGATTCTAACTGAATAAATTAAACAGTAAATGAAACATCACATTTTTAATTATATTTACGAGATGCTCATACAGCAGAGAAGTAGTGTAAACAATATCTTAATGAAGTTTTAACACATTACTAAATGAAACTGTGATCAAACTTATTTTATTGGTGACACTGAAATTCATATACTCAAACGCGTTAATAAGAAAATTTTAGGTGCTATACGGGCTACTTAGTTTATCACAATCACCTAATCTTTTAAAAAATATATTGACTTTAATGCGAATTGTACTTGTTATACACTGTTAAATAAAATCACAAAAAACAGCAAATGTTAAAATTGAACTGCAATTCTTATTATCGAAAGATTCGATTAGAAATGCATTTTGTAATAATCGCTTAAAATTGTTATATAAAATCGAAGTAGCGAAATAAATGTACTTGATATTTTCAAATTAGCACAAATAATGCAATAAATTAAAAATATGTAGCATACATACCTGTAAAGTTATTTATAATTTCGTCAGAAACGTCCCAAGTTCTTAAAAGTATCTCCATCATCAAACGCACATTTGGAATACAAGATCGATATAAACAAATATTTCACAAGCACTAATCTTTGCAAATGATGCGATCATAATAAGTTTTGTTCACACGATACATGCAACGATGCAACGCGATTCAAAGAAATGGTGATAACGCGATCACGTAACCGCTTACTAGACATTATTTAAAAGTACCAATCTCAAAATAAAACATTACTTTATCAATTCTAGAATATTAGTGTTTCTAAGTTTCAAACAGAGTTGTATTGTTTAAATTGCACAGTTTTGTTGATTTTAGTATCATATTTCATTAATTCTACAGTATTTCCTCAACATGAGAATAATTCTTAAAACCATAAGTTTTATATATTAACAACTTTAAATATCTTAAAGTAATAAAAGGCTCTTAATTTGATTCCGCGTTTAATTAAATCTAGTAAAAATATTTGAGAGAATATAGGCCTTCAATTCAAGATAACTTTTTTTTCTGTGTGCTTCTGGTCACTTTGACGTTCCAGGTCAATCTGATATCGTAAAGTTGCCTACGATCGAAGTACCTAAATTTAATGGCGATGTGCGTGATTGGTTACAATTTCGCGATTTATTTAATAGCTTAATTCATAGTAACGATAAACTATCAAATGTGCAAAAATATTATTACTTGCGCATGGCACTGATTGGTAGTGCTAATCAAGCGGTAAAATCTTTAGAAATATCTTCACAAAATTACGAAGTTGCATATAAAACGTTATGTGAACGTTATAATAATTCGCGTTTATTAATTAACAGTCATGTTAAATCATTATTTAATTTAGAAAAGGTTAATAATGAAAATCCCTATAAAATTCGAAAATTAATTGACGATTTTTCAAAGCATTTATACGCACTAAAACAGTTAAAACAACCGGTAGAAACGTGGGATACACTTGTTATTTATATCGTTAGTCAAAAACTAGATGAAAAAACATTAATTGAATGGGAAAAATCAAAAAACGACGAAATACCAAATTTAGAACAATTTAAAAGTTTTTGAATACGCGAGCTAACCTGTTAGATTGCACAAAAACGACAAACACCACGTATATTAAAATCATTCGTTAACACTTGTGATAATCAATGTTTAATTTGTAATAATGGTAAACATCCCGTAACCATTTGCCCAAAATTTAAAAACTTAAGCGTACATGAACGAACACAAGAAATAAAAAACTTAAATTATTGTTTAAACTGCCTCAAGCCGTTTCATTTTACTTATCAATGCCGAAAACCGCCGTGCAGTATTTGCAAACGTAAGCATCACGGTATGCTACACTTAAATTTAAATAAACCAAAAAGTGTCCCAGTAAATGAGAGTATTACGGAACTAAATATATCGTTAAACAGCGAACCTTCAACTTCAGAAGAAAAACAATTATCACTTGCATGTCATTCTATTTCGCAAACTTTGTTATCTACAGCAGTTATAAAACTTCAAGCCAAAAATGGTAACATTTGTACCGCCAGGGCCATCTTAGATGCTGGTAGTAATATATCAATAATATCTCAATCTTTATGTAATAAATTAAAATTAAAAACTACAAGTACAAATGTAGCCGTTTGCGGTATTAATCAAAATATTACAAATTTAAACCAGATGTGTAAACTGAAAGTAATTTCGCGATTTAATGAATTTAATCAATCTATTGACGTGCTTGTGATAAACAATTTGAGTCCTAAAATACCTAGTGTTAAAATAAACAAAGACAAATTAAATATTCCTGCTAATCTTTACTTAGCTGATCCAAAATTTTATGAGCCGGGAGAAGTCGATGTATTATTAGGAGTAGATTTATTTTATGATATCTTGTTACCTAAACAAATTAAGTTAGGAAAAAATTTGCCGATTCTTCAAGAAACACAGTTAGGTTTTATTATTTCAGGAAAATTACCTGATGCCGTTTTAAAACATTTAGTTGCCTGTAATTTCGTGCAGATTAATAAACATGACGATCTAAAAGATGAACTAGAACGTTTTTGGAAAGTTGAATCAATTGACGATAATAACGATAAATTTACACGGGAAGAATTATTATGCGAAAGTCATTTTAAAAAACATACGTACCGTACACAAGACGGGCGTTTTGTAGTAAAATTGCCGATAATAGAAGACCTTAATAAATTAGGAAATTCCCGAAAAATTGCCGAAACGCGATTTTATAAGCTTGAAAAAAAATTGAACATAAATCCAGACTTAAAACGCAAATACAGTAGCTTTATAAATGAGTATCTTGAATTAGACCATATGCAATTAGTAAACAAAGAATCTAATAAAAACGAAAAAGAATATTACGTTCCTCATTTTGCTATTTATAAAGATTCGTTAACAACGCAACTTAGAATTGTATTCGATATGAGTGTTCCTAGTGATAGTGGGTTTTCACTTAATAATTTACAATTGAATGGACGCATTTTACAACGCGATTTGCTATCTATACTTATTGAATTTCGTACTTTCAAAATAGTTGTTTCGGGTGATATAAAAAAAATGTATAGGCAAATTTTAATTAATGAACAAGACCGTAAGTTACAAAAGGTTTTGTGGAGACAAAATAGTAATGAAGATATTAACGAATATGAAATGCTACGACTTGTTTTCGGTACTAAAGCTGCACCCTTTTTAGCCGTACGTTGTTTATTCGAGTTAGCAAAAGAAACAAATGATTTAGATGTAAAAAACGTTATAAAAAATAATTGTTATATAGATGATTTCTTATTCGGAACTGATACTATAGAGAAAGCAATTGATTTAACAAAGCGTCTTGTTGCCGTATTAAATAAAGGATGCTTTCCTCTTAGAAAATTTAGATCAAATAGTAAAATTGTTTTAGAACAGTTAAATAATGATGTAAAAGATACCGATAAATTTAAAGTTTTAAATTTTAATTCAGAACATAAAATGTTAGGTTTAGTTTGGAATAGCGCTACAGATACGCTCACATTTAATACAAGCGTTATTAATCAGGTGCCAATAACAAAACGACAAATGTTGTCGTCAATTTCAAAACTATTTGACCCGTTAGGTATGATAGCGCCTGTTATTATTTTTGTAAAATTAATAATACAAAAACTTTGGTTATTACAAATATCTTGGGATGATCGCTTGCCGGATGACATAATATTAGAATATAAAACATTTTTAAATGATCTACCCGTACTAAATGAATTAACAATTCCGCGTTCAGTAATAGACATTGATAGCGATTGTATAATTGAATTGCATGCATTTTCGGATGCTTCAGAAAAAAGTTATGGAGCGTGTGTATACGTGCGCGTTATTAAAAAACATAAAATATTAGTAAGTTTATTAACAGCAAAAAGCAAAGTAGCTCCCTTAAAACAATTAACCGTACCTAAACTTGAATTGTGTGGTGGAATAATAGCAAATCGGTTAGTTGATAAAGTTATAAAATCTATTAATTTAAAAATAAGCCGTTGCGTAATATGGACAGATTCGTCTATTCTTTTGGGTTGGTTAAAAATGCCCACTTATAAATTAATGCCTTTTGTAAATACACGTATAGCCGAATTACAAGAAAACCTTAACACAACTGAGTGGCGACATGTTAATACGCGTGACAACCCTGCTGATATTCTTTCCCGTGGCGTCTTACCGTCACAATTAATAAATTCAAATGTATGGTGGACAGGCCCGTTATGGTTAACGCTACCAGAAGATTGCTGGCCTGTATCAAAAATAACCAACGTTTCATTGCCGGAAATTAAGAAAAAATTTAATACGTTTGCAACATTTACGCAGATACCTATAATCGATTTTAAACGTTTTTCAAACATAAATAGACTGATACGTACGGTGGCATTTGTTAAACGATTCATAAGCAATTTAAAACTTACAAAATACAAACGAGCAATAAAAAATTTAAGTTTAAAAGAACTAAAAGATGCACATGACTATATAATAAAAACGATTCAAAGTATAGAATTTCATGATGAAATTAAAATGTTAAAATATAGCAATTCGGTTTCACAAAAAAGCAAAATTTTACAGTTGGATCCTTTTTTGGATGAAAATGAATTGCTAAGAGTCGGTGGAAGGTTAAATAATTCAAAATTTTCATATGCTAAAAAGCATCCTTTATTGTTGCCAAACACTCATCACGTAACAGAGTTAATTATAAAAAATACACATTATTTAACCTTACATGCAGGACTAAATTTAACTTTAGCCGCTTTCCGCGAACGTTATTGGGTAACCAGAGGCAGAAATGTTTGTAAAAAAGTAATACATAAATGCATTCATTGTTTTAAAGTTAAACCACGCGAACTGTACCAAGCCAAAATGGGCGATTTACCTGCAGATCGAATTTCTGTTTCGTTTCCTTTCAAAACTTGTACCGTAGACTACGCAGGTCCAATTTTAATAAAACACAAAGTCGGACGCGGTTCAAAAACTATTAAATCATATATTTGCTTATTTATTTGTCACGCTTCAAAAGCAATTCATATTGAGTTGGTAACAGATTTAACTACTGATAATTTTTTAGCCGCATTTAAACGATTTGTGTCCCGAAGAGGCATACCAGATAAAATAATCTCTGACAACGCTTCTAATTTTACTAAAGCAGCACGAGAATTAAAGATTTACAAGAATTTTTAAAAATAAATAATAGTGCAATTTCAGATAGTCTAAATTTAAAATCTATACAGTGGCAATTTATTCCACCCAACTCGCCGCATTTTGGCGGTCTTCACGAGGCTGGCATTAAAGCCTGCAAGTATCATTTGAAAAGAATTATTGGCACTGCTCTTTTAACTTATGAGCAATTAAATACCCTTTTAATTCAAATCGAAGCAATCTTGAACTCGCGCCCTTTGTGTCCCTTAACGTCTAATCCAAATGATTATTGTCCTCTCACACCCTCACACTTTTTAATAGGTCGTAATTTTTGTTCTGAGGTGATGGGTGCGCAGAGCCTAGAAGATGTTCCTACCAATAGATTAGACCAATGGCAAAAATTGGAGCAACTACGTCAACATTTTTGGCGCCGCTGGGCATCTGAATATATTGTGGAGTTACAACAGCGATTTAGATGGCAAATTACTCAAGGAAAGTTACAAGTAGGCGACTTAGTGCTAATTAAAGAGCCAAACACACCTCCACTTCGATGGAAAATGGGGCGCATTATAAAAATGTTTCCTGGAAAAGATGGTGTTGTAAGAGTAGTAGAAATCCGAACTAACCACGGAACTTTAACTAGGGCTACTGCCAGAATATGTCCATTACCGGTGAATTTCTCTTTAGCAGATTCTGTTGGAACGGATACGTCCAACGCCCGGGAGAATGTTCATTCACCGAATATAAAATAAAATTATTATTATTATTTAAGCGCGTTGCGCACATTGTTAAGTTTTGAATATATATACATTTTTGAAACCAGTTTAGTTAGCATTCAACTTGCTTGTAGAACAGTTGTTATAGTTCGATATTTAGAATAAATATTATTTCCTTTAAGTATTCTTATTAGTATAAAAGCCGATACAGCGACAACGATAAGAGAAAAATTACTGCAAGATGACACTTTAACATTAGAAAAAGCGATAGACCTATGTACAATCATTGAAACATCGAGAGAACAAACGAGAGCTATAGAGGCCAGGGAAAAACAAATTCGAAGACGTGGAAACTGTACAAAAACTCAACATGGGTTGCGTATCAACAAAAGCCGACAACGTATTAATAAAGAAAACTAAGTCAGGTCCAAAGAATGTCAGGTCTCAGGTAAACCAAAACAAATAGTAAACTGTAAAAAGTGTGACAAGAATCACATAAAAAATAATTGTCCGGCATTTGGTAAAATATGTTCTTTTTGTAAAAAGAAAAATCATTTCTAAGCTGTTTGTTATAATAAAAGAAATATTCCGGATAAAAATAATGTAAGTGAAATCTGTGAGAAACATGATTATATGTCGAACTCGGACAAGTAGGCGCGGCCAACTGGGCGCGGCCAACTGGACGCGAGCCAACTGGGCGCGGGGACAACTGGGCACGGGGACAACTAGGCGCGAGACAACTGGGCGCGAGACAATTTGGTGCAAATCCTAAGTACCTAGCTATACATATACACAAGCTTAAATTATTATCCACAATTATTATTAGGTACCTTCAAAATCATGAATTGATTATCAAAATGAAACTATTGTTATTTTCATATAATTCGACGATGAGTTAATACAGAATTTTAATATACAAGGTGATTCTAAAATATGTCGGACACAGATGATAGAGTTGCAGGTCTAATTACTGCTGCTCAAAGAAATACAATGTATATACTGATGAGATGGGGCAGTCTTTATAAAAAAAAACAAATTAAGAAGAAAGCTTTTTATTTCTATGTTTTCTTTAGTAGAATAATTTTAAATATGAAACATCCGGTTTGGCACCGCTAATAGTAAACTTAAAGAATTGTAATACCTTTCAGAACTTTAAATGCAATAATTACCTTATTGTTATGCTTTTATTCATTTTAGTAAAATGAAAGAAATTGTTGCAACAAAACAATTAATTATTATTTATTAGAGTTGTTGGCTTAATTATTATTTATTAGAGTTGTTGACTTTTGTTTTTTGTTTTATTTTTATGACGTTTATGCCTACTTAAATGATAATAAGGGCATTAATAAATGTTAATTGTAAAATATGTAGAAAACATCCTAAAAGTATGTATAATTGCATAATAATATTGTTGGTTTTCGTTTTGTTTTTTTTGTTTTAATTTTATTTTTTTTTATTTTTATGACTTAAACAATAATATGCCTATTTAAACAATAATAGCGTGATTAACAAATTAATGTAAATTGTAAAATATGTACCTACAAAAATTAATATTTACAAACCCAGTAAACACAAAATTCATAATGTTTAGTAACAGTTTCAACACAAAAAATTTATGATTCACTCTTCTTTCAAACATAAAAGAAACCTAACTGCAATAAAATAGCTATAAGTCCATCGCTGTTTCACTTATTTGAATCAGTATAGTTTCGGTATTGTAAATTCAAATCTGTTACAAACTAAATGTTGCATTCGGTTTACGTTTTAAAAGCTTTGTTCTTGAACTGATACTAAATGATCGATACATGTATGATTTTTTTGTTTCAATAATGAACTAAAACAATTCTTTCAATAATATAATAATACATTTTCGAATGCACGTTTCAAATTTTATTGCACAATAAATATTTTTAAATAAAATATCACATTGAGTTTTTTACATATTGCAACTTTCCTGGATGTGGTCTTTTCACGGAAGCTTCGAAAACTGCATCAGTTACTGTTGGGTAGCAACTTTTAACCGCATCTGTAACAGAAATAAATATTTCATTTATATACATACATAATCATAGAGTTACACAAAATTAATTACATTTTTTTAATTAAAAACAACACAAACTTAATATAAATATCACTTTAGCAATCAGTAGAAAGTTATAAAAACACTGTGAATACCTTTAGCTGTGCATACCCATAGAGGAAAGTACCATAGGCCCAGGCTTGGTCCAGGCTTGGCCCAAGTCTGTACAAGCCTATAGGCCAGGCTTGGGCCAGCTTTGGAAAAAGTCTGGAATGATAATCATGGCCCAGTTCTGGTCGCTAGGCCTGGGCCATGCTCAGTTGCCAGACCTGGGCCATGCTCAGTTGCCAGACCTGGGCCATGCTCAGTTGCCAGACCTGGGCCATGCTCAGTTGCCAGACCTGGCCGGGCCATGCTCAGTTGCCAGACCTGGGCCATGCTTAGTTGCCAGTACTGGGCCACGCTTAATTGCTAAAACTAGCTCAAAATTAAATGCCAAGAATTAAACATTAATAAAACAATAGAATAAATAATTGTATGAACGTATTTACACTTTATTGTTATTACTTGTATTATGTACTATTTAAATTACATAAAGTTTTTTAATTACTATTTAGATTTCGTCTTAAATTATATTAACATTTAGCTAGTACAATTATTATTCTCCATCACTAAATCACATTCAAGTTCAACTCATTTTTGGCACCTTTTGTTTGATATTTTTTGGTTTTCTGTATCACTAGGGTCATTAACGTCACTCACACAGGTGATGTTTACACTTTGATTATTTATACTTTGCCGGTTAACATCTTA
Source organism: Aquatica leii (assembly GCA_035610365.1). Taxonomy (NCBI): domain Eukaryota; kingdom Metazoa; phylum Arthropoda; class Insecta; order Coleoptera; family Lampyridae; genus Aquatica; species Aquatica leii. The sequence continues at coordinate 18,675,479 of CM069438.1, forward strand.
ATTAGTTTTTTTATTCAAAACTTTTTTGGTTTATTTAACGCACGCCATCTTTAAACTCTAAGGTAAGAATCAGACATAATTACTTTTAGTAGCCTCGCCTCGTGATAATTGCGGAGTAAACAAAATAAATTATATTTGAAGGTTTTTTCCTTCTAGTTAAAACGTACTAACATTCAATGACTGTATAACTGAATCTCGGAGATTTGATTCATCACCTTTACTACTCTAGCAATGAGAAAAATCTTACATTTAACTAACAGATGATGTAAACAAGGATGGCGGCTGCGCTAAACGAAAATACCCGAATCTCGCCATACGTAACCGAACGGCTCAAGTTTCAATTCTACACTTAACCAATTTTTAAAAATTTTTAACATTGAAAAAAAAATATTATTGCTATTTTCTTGGATAATCCAGCCTTGGCCAAGGCTGGGTCAACCAGTCTTGAACTAAGCTTGGGTCCCTATGGAATAGGAAGGCTGGGTTATCCAGGCTTGAGCCAAACTTGGATTCTCATAGAATGACCAAGGATGGGTTATACAAGCTTGGGCCAAGCTTGGCTAATAATTTGTATGGCCGAAGCTGGGTCAACCAGTCTTGGCCCAAGCTTGGGTTTCCATAGAATAGCCAAGGATGGGTTATGAAAGCTTGGGCCAAGCTAGGGTAAGAATTGGCATGGCCGAGAATGGGTCAACCAGTGTAGGACCAAGTTTGGGTCCCCATGGAATGGCCAAGGCTGGGTTATCCAGGCTTGGGCCAAACTTGGATTTTCATGGAATGGCCAAGGATGGGTTATACAAGCTTGGGCCAAGCTTGGCTAATAATTTGCATGGCCGAAGCTAGGTCAACCAGTCTTGGCTTAAGCTTGGGTTTCCATGGAATAGCCAAGGGTGGGTTATGCAAGCTTGGGCTAAGCTTGGGTAAGAATTAACATGGCCGAGGATGGGTCAACCAATGTAGGACCAAGCTTGGGTCTCCATGGAATGGCCAAGGCTGGGTTATCCAGGCTTGGGCCAAACTTGGATTCTCATAGAATGGCCAAGGATGGGTTATCCAAGCTTGGTTCAAGCTTGGCTAATAATTTGCATAGCCGAAGCTGGGTCAACCAGTCTAGGCCCAAGCTTGGGTCCTCATGGATTGGCCGAGGCTGAGCTACCCAGTCCTGGGCCAAGTCTGGGGCAATACAGGTACGCCAAACTTAGGTTTTCCAGTACTGGCCCAGGTCTGGCCCCGTTGTCTAACTCCGGGGTTTCCTGTATGGGTAATCGTATAGAAAACTTGAAGAATTAAACTGTAATTATAAATCCTAAAATATCATCAGATTTACGCAATAATCTACCTTAACGCAACCATGTGTGTTAATTTACATTTTTTTTATACAAATTAAAACATGATACATAAAGAACAGAAATGATAATAATATTGATTACATTTATGGATTATAATAAAATGTTTCGACTTACCGTTTATTGTTCCATTTCGTAATTGTACACACAGCATCACTTATCAAACTGCAACCGAACAAGTGAAAAGATATCAATTTGCAGCGCAAGCGTTGACGACAGTAATCAAAAGTATAGCAACGACTAATGCTGACTAATCACAAAGTATTCGTTTTTCCTAGAACGATTCCACTGTTTTGAAAATAATTCAATCTTATTTAATCGATCTTTAAACAATTCTAGTTATTCAAAAAATATTCGGTTTTAATAAATCAGTTTTTAGACGGTTGCTGATTATGGGATAAAAATTGCAAGTACTAAAACGGTTTAAAACCGATTGTGAAAAATCGAAACTCTTTCAATTTCTTCACTGTCAGTTACATGTAAATGATATAAAAATGGAACTAACACGAAACAACGTAATGAAACAATTGTTTTAATTTTGTGACTGTAACAGTTTCAATCCGTGTTTACTGGGAAGCACCTATCTAGGTACCCACATATGCGTATAACAATAATTTATTATAACATTAATACTAATTTATTTGATAGTTGTGTGCAATTCCTCGTAAATAGTCAACTAAATCTCTATTTCCGTAGTCTCTCACAATTCTTAAAATCCGTTCATCGGCTTCCTTATATTTTTTTAGTTTTTGTGGTGGAGCATGCCCAGCTACCAGCTGTTCGTAATATACATCACGATTGGCTTGCACCTTCCGTAAACCATCAATTAGTTTCCATATTGTAGGATGATCTACACCAAGCTCCATTTGTAGACGTCGATGGGCAGCTTCTGCATAATTGTTTGTTCGATCTTGTAAGTTGAGAACCCTGTCATACATGTTCCACATCGCATGTGGAAACATTGGTTGCCGTCGTCCATTTCCTCTTCTATTTATCCGACCAATGTAATTGTCTTCAAACCAATCTACAATAGCTTGCAAATCGTCGGGCAATGTATCAGATAACGCGTTTAATGCATTCTGCATATCTTGCATTAGAACAAAGGCTAACGCTATAATCATTTTTGCAGATAATGCAAATTCCGCGTCGTTATTGTAGCGGTTAATTAAATCCCTTTGGCAAAGGTGTTTTTTCATATTTTTCGCTAAGTGAAAAAAGCAACCCCGAATTTCTGCTTGTGGAAAATTGTTTTGTAAGCTTTGAAAAGCTGCAAATTTAAAATCAGATGTAATTGATTGTGGATTTATTGCCGGTGCTAATGTTTTAATAGTTTGACAGAAATTGTCATATGTTGCTCTAGTTTTATTTGGAAGAAGAGCATAAAATACAGGATGCACACCTCCATATTTCTTTGCCAAAACAACATAAATTTGTTGGAACAAATGTGGAGCTATCCGAAACGTTTCATCCATAAAAAAGTCGTCGCAATTTTGTGTCAATTCTAAATTTCTTTGACGTCCAAAAATTAAAATTCTGTGTGGTCCGGGACCACTATCATCAGAAAGTAAAAAGTTTTCAGTGTTACCAGGTGTTGACTCGTAAATTGTATAACGTTCTGGAATTCGAAGATCTTCCAAGGTTGCAGGGTTTGGTGGTGCTTGATTAACTTCACCTCGTTTCCTTCGTACCAGTTTCTTTAAAGCTCCTTGACTTGGAAGTGCTCCCTGGCAAGCTAGAGTCAGATTCTGGGAACAGGCACCTATCACTTGACACGTCGCTTCTTGCGTTTCTAGAGCAGGTTTTTTGATTTTAGTTACTATTTTATCAGCATCTACTTTAGCTGCTGATGCATCGTGAGTATGCTCATTTATATTTTTTATAACGTTACCGTTTACCACGTGCACTCGTGCTTTACACTGCCTCTTTGGTCACAGCGCCAAAATGTTGTTTGTTCATCTACGGATAATTTGTCAAACACGTATAAATAACCGTCTTTAAAAAACTTTTCACGATTACGTTGTGACTTAATAGAGTCCATTTTGATGTTGTCACTTGAAAATGTGAATATGGAATAATTATAATACCCTTAATTAACCTATACATTAGTAATTCACCCCCTACTCATAACTGGTATTTGTAAGCAATAAAATAACAATAGAAGTCGTATGGGGGCTCTAACTTCATTATTTTGTACTTATATTTTGTCGGTGATTATGAAAACAATACAATCGCTTTTATTATCCTATTGTTAGTAATCGACTTTTCAAAATGAAAAACCAATTATAAGGAAATACCCGTACCAAATACCCGCACTGACTCGTCACAATAACACGCGTTTATAGATAATTCCAATAGTAAATTTATTGTTTTGAAAACCATTTACCAAGAAGTAAGGCGCCCAGTTGTCTCGCGCCTAGTTGTCCCCGTGCCCAGTTGTCCCCGCGCCCAGTTGGCTCGCGCCTACTTGGCCGCGCCCAGTTGGCGGCGTCCACTTGTCCTAGACCGATTATATGTTCGTGGGCTCTTTAGAAGTAGACGAGATAAGACACGAACATAAAGCATGGGTCACCAGTTTCGAAGTAAATAACAAAACGATTCAAATGAAAATTGATGCTGGTGCCATGGTTAATGTTCTTCCCATTAAGATAGCAAATTCTTTAGGAATTAGGTCAACGGAAATTGAAAAGATAAACATTAATTTAAATTCGTATACCGGTGATAAGTTAAAAGTATTAGGCTCGTGTGAACTAACTTTTTTTAAAAACACAGAAAAACATGTCATCACTTTTTATGTTGTAAATTCAAACACAAACGCAATTTTGGGTTTAGAAACATCATAATTAAAATTAATTAAAAGATTAAATCAAGAAATAATAAATTCGATAGAGGTTTCAGAAAATACAAATAAATTAATTCAAAAATATGGAGAAATATTTTCAGGAATTGGGTGTATAAAAGGAGTACCGCATCACATCAAAATTGATGAAAATGCAAAACCTGTGGTTCACCAAATCAGAAAAGTTCCCTTGCAACTTCAAAATAAATTAAAAGTACAGTCGGTCAATTAGTAAACTTGGAAATCTTAACAAAAGCAAGCGGTCTGTCAGAATGGGTAAATGCTTTGGTTATTGTTAGAAAGCCGGACGAAAGTTTAAGAATATGTCTGACCCCGAAGATTTAAACAATGTAATTAAACGCGAATATTGCGAAATTCCGACAATCCAACAAATAACGGGTAAAATGGCGGGCGCGCAGGTTTTTAGCACTTAGACCGAACAAATGGTTTTTATCAAATTGAATTAGATAAAGAAAGCGCGGATTTATGCACGTTTGGCACGCCATTCGGGAGGTATAAATTTAATAGATTACCGTACGGCATAAAATCCGCTTCGGAAGTATTCCAAGCTAAATTAAAAAAAATATTTGCAGGTGAAAGCGTAGATGTTTATATAGACGATATTGTTGTTTGGGGTAAAAACGTAGAAGAGCACAATCGACGTCTAGAACGTGTTTTAAAAATCGCAAAAGAAAATAACGTCACATTCAATAAAAATAAATGTAAATTTGCTCAAGAAAAAATACAATATATGGGTCACATTATTTCTAATCAGGGCATTGCAGTCGATAAAAGTAAAATAGAGGCAATAATGAAAATGCCTAGACCAACGGATAAAACCGAAGTACAACGTGTTGTAGGGATGTTAACTTACGTTAGTAAATTTATCCCTGGATTTTCAGCAACTACATCACCGTTGCGCGAGTTGTTGCGAAAAGATGTAGAATTTTAGTGGGCACTGAGCACGAAAAAGATCTGGAACAATTAAAAGAAATATTGGTTAAAAGTCCTGATTAAAATTTTTCGATATAAACAAAGATACGATCATATCGGTAGAGGCGTTAAAGTTGGGTTTAGGTGCAGTAGTATTGCAGGATGGTCTTCCATGTGCGTATGCTTCAAAAGCGATGACAGAAACACAAACTAGATACGTTTAAATTGAGAAAGAGCTTCTGGTTATTTGATTTGGAGTAACACAGTTTAACGTTTACGTATACGGAAAAAGAGTGACGGTCGAAACCGATCACCAACCACTAATGTCCATATTTAAAAAACCTGTAAAGAAGTGCCCAGTTAGGTTACAACGAATGCTGTTTCAACTGCAAAAGTATGATTTCGAAATAAGGTATATACACCCGGTAACCAATTGATCTTAGCAGAGCTTATTTAACAAAATCAAAAGAAGACGCGGAAGATGAAGAAATGTAATCTCATGTTTGTCTTATAACTCAACAGATACAAGCAAGCCCCGAAAAAATTAAACAATTCAAAATCGAAACTGAAAAAGACGCAGAATCACAAGAATTAAAGTGGGTAATATTAAACGGGTGGCCAAAAAACTCTAAGAAATGAAAAGAGACTCTAAGACCGTATACGTTCAATACAAAGCAGAATTAATTATAATAAAGAATTTAATTTATAAGGGACAAGTTTAGTGATTCCAAAAAACATGAGAAACGAAATGGTAAAGTACAACCAAGTTAAATTGGCAAAAGAATCTCTTTTTTGGCCAGATATGTCAAACCAAATTATGCAAAAAATAGAGCAATGTCATTTATGCTTAAAATATTCAAATTCGTTTAATAGGGAAACTCTTAAATGCCATGATATTCCAAATTTGCCGTGGAATAAAATAGGATGCGATTTATTTGTAATAAACGCAATAAATTATTTATTGTTAATCGATTATTATTCTAAGTATACGGAAATAATTACATTTGATACAAACACAACAAGCAAAAATTTTATAGATAAAATAAACATGGTACCTATACCATTAACCATCGTATCGGATGGTGGACCACAATTTAATCAAGTGAATTCCAACAATTTGCGCGTGAGTAGGAATTCAAACACATAATATCCAGTCCTACAAATGCGCAGTCCAATGGTATGGCGAAAAGACACAAAATGGACTTAAATTTAGCTCTTTTAAACTACCGAAAAACACCAATTCATGAAGATGCGCTTACCGCAGAACTTCTAATGTCCAGAAGGCTTAGAACGATGATACCAAGTACACCAAGAACATTATTGACACCTAAAATTGTAAAAAACTACGGAGAAGAAATACAAAACAATAAACTCAAGCAGAAACAATATTAAAATTTAGAAAAAAAAAATATCGTTTTACAAACCAATGTATATGTACAACCATTGAGTAATAATTTAAGAAGAGGCGCAAATAGTGTGTTAAAAATCGTACTGTAGTTTTATCTCTCTTGTTTCTCTTTTTTTTACCCGTCTGTACCCCCTCTTTTCATAAACTAATAGACTAAGACCTGTTGCCATCTGCAAAATCGTGGTTTTTATGTTGCGAACTTACTTATTTGTTATGATTATGAAGTACGAGTTAAAACCTTTTCTTATATTTGTGTTTACTTTACCGTTTACCTGTTCAAAACAGGTTAATATCATAAACAATAGCTTGTATTGTTACGACACAAGTCAATGTCAAATAAACTTAAACAATATCATGCTTTATATTTAAGAAAACAAAAAAATATGTAGATTCAAATATTTATTTATTTTTGTAAAATATAAATCGAAAACATAGAAATAACTAAAACAATGCAAATTAAATTAAAAGAAAATTGTTATGGGGATTTATTGTTATTATTCGTCAATTTTTAAAATTATTCAAATTACCAGTCCACCAATAGTAAATTCGTTAACTTTCAAAATGTATATACTATTTTACATATGCTTCGAGCTTTAAAATAATGAAGCTCATCTTCAAAAAAGTAAAAATATTTACAACTTATAAAAAGTTAAGATTACAAAAAGTTTTTTAACTTACATTTTTTTGAACAATCTCAAATCTGAAAATTTGTAACTAGATAATTAAAAAATTTAAGTTTTACAAAATGTTAAATGTTAATTATTTTAGAAAAAGAAGATGGTGCAATTTAGAAACAAATCTAAAAAAATTTAAGTTTAAAATCATAATTGAAATTGGTTTGCTCGTTCAACAAAAAAATTGTATTTGATATTTTAATATAAATGAACTCTAGTAATTCAAGAATTTCCCAGTGAGCAAATTGCAGCTAAAACCGGCTTTTTTATAACTACTTTAGCTTTTAAAGTTACTTTTTAGAACACTTTTAAGTGGCTTGTGAAAAAACTGAAGTCTCCATGAAGCGTTTAAGTAGCTAAAAATGCCGCCGTTATGTTGCTGTCAGGTAGCTCCTTTAATGCATTAAAATCGGGCTTATACAGCTCTTTGTGGTACTAGCAAAACTTTAAAGAAGCTCTAAAGGAACCATAAACCACCTTTCAGAAACAACTATACAGCTTAAATAGCTTTATTTTTACTACTTTTAAGTAGCTTAAAAATTAAATAAATATTTCATTTGAAAAAGAAATCTTGAAATCGTTACTTTTACTTAATTTCTTAAAAAAATTGAGAAAAGTGATAAAGGAGAACCCTTTGAAAGACCTAGATTTTGTTTAAAAATTTGATTATCAAATTTATCACTTATTTTTACTGAAATCTTCTTAACCAATTTAGAAAGTAAATATATTTCTGATCACCAAATTTTCTAACAAAAAATTGTATTTTGGTAAAGATATGTTGATGACATTTCTTGTATTTGAAAAAGTTGTAAATATTTTTTGTAGACTTTTCTGAAGATGAGCATCATTATTTTAAAGCTCGAAACATATGTAAACGAATTTGTTATTTGTGGACTGGTAATTTAAATAATTTTAAATTAAAATCAATGTTAAATTTCTGAAAGAATAATTGACCAATTCATCCTTTAAAAGGATTTTTGACGGAGAATCCATTTGTATCACTATGTTGCGTAGTTTAGTCAAAACTTAACGGCTTGACGAATTTGAGAACACACTGTGGTCGTTCCGGTATCTTCAAAATATTATAGGACGTATCTTCAACTATAAAACATATATTTAAAAAATTACTTATTATTGCTTGTCTACTTATACCTTCGTTTAGTGAACTGGAGCTGTAGAAAGAATAAATTTATTCGTCTTCACGATCGTCATCAATAAATAACAATCGACGTTTTCTTCCATATGTTTGAGAAACTACTACATTTGAGTATCTTAGGTTGATGTTCATATCAACCATTACAGCTTCTGTAAAAAATTATACTAAATAAGCCCAAAAAGTAAAAAAAATTAAACTGTTAGTATTTTAAAAATAAAGTTTTGAAAATGCAATTAGTATTAGTATTTTCAAAATTTTTGCGATTTTTTTTGAACAATTGTAAAAATATTTTATGTATTGTTGGATTTGTATTGAAGTGCTTTCAACATGCTAAAATAAACCTAAAAGAATTTTGTTTATAATTTTTTTTAACTAAAATTAAGTATTTATTAGACAAGGTGCTAAAGAAATGCGGCCGTAACATTTACAAAAACGATATTTTTATTCGACATATGCCAACATCAACAAAAAACATTTAAAGCAACAAGCAACGGCCAGAACGATTATGCAATTACGGTGAATCGATCATTATGCAAAATAATGATCGCGATATCGAGCGTCTGTACAATAACGATCGCAATCATTGATGCTTATAAAATAACACTTGCGGTTGTGGAAAAGAAATTAATACTTTTAATTATCGCATAAACAAATAAGATTAATATAACACGATTTTACCTATAATATTTACTTTAATGAATGTATAATAAACTTTAAGTATGCAGGTAGTTCACGGAAAATCGTAAAATTTTGTGTAAGTAGGTAAATAACCCCTTTGCTCTTTTCCTTGTAAGAATTTTAAACCACATACAGATTTTTTAATAAAAAAGTAACATGGATTTAAACATTGAATTATATTTTTTTTGTTTACAGAAATTTAACAATGCATTCTTTTCAAAGAGAATTAGAAAACTCTTCTTGGAAAGAACGTTTGTAAAATTTGTGTCACACATTCAGCATTTTGGGAAAAACCTAGCTTTATATAAACACCAAGGTAAATCATAAAAACACAGGAAGTTAAAAACAATGAGCATTAACTACAAATGACAATACGTATTTGAAAAGAATTTCAAATTTATCTTTAATACATAAATCTTATGTTTGAGACAAATATCAACACTAGTTATGACTTATTACTCAACAATATTTTCAGGGTCAATTTCAAATAGAAACATTTAATTTACGAAAGAACGACACTTATTTTTTAATATGTTGTTTATTAATGCTTTAAACTATTTGTTCGTAAGTTTGCATCAGAATTCAAATAGCACGTCATGTCGAACAAAAATCATCACAGTAGTATCTATTTTCTGTGAATTTTTGTAAATATTTTTTTAAAATCTAAATATGAACAAATTTTAATTAATTTATTGTTTAGAAACAATATTAAAAAATACTTAGATATGTTGATTTTCAATACTCCAAACGTTATTGTATCCCGGAAAACGAAAATCGAATGTTTATGGCTAGATTTATGACTAACTTTACACGAGCGACTTTTTAGCAACAGTCGATTACTAATTAATTCTAAGTACCATGATTGCGATCATTGATCGTGGAAAATAATAGCGATCTCAGCCACTGATTTACAGTAATTATTTTAAGTTATTGTACAATTAAGTGCCACAAGAAGAAGAAGAATCCGGACAAGGAGATTCTCCGATGCTAATTTAAACCATTTTTAAACGTTTGGTAGAAAAAAAAATTTTAAAATATCTACCTGATTGAAGGTGTAGAACAAGAACTGCAGTTTGTTTAAAATTTCCTTTTGTTGTTATACATTATCTCCGAAGATGCTTCTCACAAATCTTCTTTTGTTTTAAATCTTCCAAGTCCATTGTGGCAATGTTTATATTTCCACAGTTTTTCTAACATTCTTTAGCACGCATTTTATCACTAATAAAAAACTTAAGAAAACTAGTACCTTTGTTTTCGGTATTATTATTTTCACAATTAATATATACACAACCGTGATTTGTAACTTTTTACATTTTAAAAATAAATCAAAAATATGTTTACACTTAAACTAAACAAAAGTTCAAACAAACATTACTACTACCAAAATTTTAAAAATCGTATCGCAATGTTAACCCAAGAAAAACTTTCAATTCAATACCGAAGTTTACAAGTCGACAGACACGCAAGAACTGAAAAATTTCGATCCAATACAAACGTGGCGACCTCTACATCTCGATCCAATCAGTCGATACGATATCGCCCCTTAAGTTGCATTTCTTCTTACATTTATTATTCAATGATACAACTAAGTCCAAAAAGCGTTTGGACACCTGGTATAGTTATAGATAAACTAAGAAATAGGTCTTATAAAGTGAGAACAAATAACGGATCAATTTTTATAAGGAATAGAAAATTTATTAAACCAGTAGAACAAAATGAAAGTTATTTGTTATCACCAAATTTCCAAAAGGAAAAGGAGAATAGTAATAGGGTTAATAAACAGATTAAACATTTTATCGAAATAAAACCAAGTGAAACCACAAGATTCGAAGAAAATTACAATTCATTATCAAAGGCTGGAACAAATCAAAATAACAAAGTGTCTTTTTATGGTCGAAAAATAAAACAGCCTCGGAGATTAAATTTGTAATTTGTGTGTGCAATTGCAATAGCAATACATACAAATACACATCATACATCATGTACAATCAGTTACATTGCTACTGTCGTTGGAGTAACACCTATAGTGTAACTCGTAGACAATAATCGATCGTCCGTTCATCATAAATGTATTGTGTTTTGTAGTTACTAATAAACTCATAAATATATGTTTTTCTTAATTAAAACTACATGATCTACTAAAATATGTTAAAAACAAAGAAGTCTAAATTAATTAGTTAGTGCAATACACAGAGAAGGAGAAGGAATATTTACTAAGAATAATAAATAATAATAATAATAAAATCATAAAACTGTTTAATTCGAACCTAACTTTTTTTTACATAGACCGAACTTGGCAAAGCCCCTTGATTAAAAGTAACAAAACAAATTCGATAATGAACACAACTATTTGAAACTCATTATATCGAAGTAACTTACCGCGGTATTTTCAAAATAGTACTAGAAAATACTTTATGCTGCGCCATCTCTTAGCCAATTCTGATGTTTGAAACGTAACAGAAATCTGTTACTTTGTTTTCGCTTTGGTTATTCAAAGATGTTTGTCACGTTTATTCAGAATTTTACTATCATTTATATGTAAAAGGTAATATTAGATATTAGTTGGATATTAGTATCTTTGGATATTAGTGCAACTGTCTTTGGGTAAAACACTGAGAATGATGTATGAAAATATGGAAGAAAAATCAAGAAAAACTTGTCGTATTTGTCTACTAAAAATGGTAGAAACCGAACAATATTACTTTCTGAATAATGACAATAACTTAATGCTACAATTCAAACTGTTGAATTTTTTACCGGAAATTGTAAGTACAACAGATTATATTACTTGGAGTGACAAAGTTTTTTATAGGATTTAAACCTCACACCGAACCCAATTGTTTGTAACAAATGTATGATTGTAATTGAAGAAATATATGAATTTAAACAACTGTTTGTACAAACCGAAATGACTATAAGAAACTTACAACAACCAGGTGCAATTAAAGAAAAGTTGAATGTCGTTAACATTAAAGTCGAACTTCCAAACTTGCAAATCATCAGCGATAACGTGGAAATTACTAAAAATGTGCCTGAATGTATTGAGGAACCTTCACAAGCAGGACTGTATAAAAATGTAGAAGTGGAACACAGTAGTGAAAACCTATTTAAATGCAATATATGTGATTACTGCACTAAGATCAAGCCGAATATGAAAAATCATATGCTTGCGCACACCAGTGAGAAGTCATTTAAATGCAATGTATGTGATTACCGCACTAAGCAAATGAAAAATTTAAAATCACATATGCGTATGCACACTGGTGAAAAACCATTTAAATGCGATATATGTGATTACTGTAGTATAACCAAGACGAATATGAAAAGGCATATGTTTATGCACACCAGTGAGAAGCCATTTAAATGCAATATATGTGATTACTCCACTACGACCAAGGCGAATATAAAAAAGCATATGATTATGCACACCAATCAGAAGCCATTTAAATGCAATGTATGTAATTACTGCACTAAGCAAATGAAAACTTTAAAAACACATATGCGTACGCACACTGGTGAAAAACCATTTAAATGCGATATATGTGATTACTGCAGTGCATTCAAGGAAAATATGAAAAGGCATATGTTTATGCACACCGGTGAGAAGCCATTTAAATGCAATATATGTGATTACTCCACTACGAACAAGACGAATATGAAAAAGCATATGTTTACGCACACCGGTGAGAAGCCATTTAAATGCAATATATGTGATTACTCCACTACGACCAAGGCGAATATGAAAAAGCATATGTTTACGCACACCGGTGAGAAGCCATTTAAATGCAATACATGTGATTACTGCAGTACGAGCAAGGCGAATATCGAAAGGCATATGTTTACGCACACCGGTGAGAAGCTATTTAAATGCAATATATGTGATTACTGGAGTAGTACAATGTCAAAGTTAAAAATGCATAGATATAAACACTCTGATGAAAAGCCATTAAAATTGCGATATATGTGATTACTGTAGCAGCCAATTAGAACTTTTAAGAAGACATATGTTGCAGCACACTGGTGAAAACCCATTAAAATGCAATACCTGTGGTTACAGCAGTACGACCAAGTCGATTCTAATAAGGCATATGCGTAAGTACCATCGACTTGGCAACATCTGAAAACCGGTGTGAAGTTAGCCACGGACGTAGCCATAGAAATTCGTTTTAAAGTTAATGCCAATATAAAGCTTTTAAACATTTAAAAAGTTACTATATAGATACACGCCATAAACATGATTTATTATAATTTTATATAATGTTTATTAAAAATAATTAAATCATTTCAATAAACATGTATTTACACATGTAATTGTAATAGTGCGATTTTTACAAAGATCTTTGATTTTTCTGCAAATTTGTTTATAACTAGATTGAACTATTAATAATAATTAAAAAATTACGATGCTGAAGTTATGCAGAGTTGATTGCGATTTAGTATACTGAATTAAGGTACACATTCAAATTTTTTAAAATTCTGTTGTCATTTTATATAAATTTTTTTAAATAATTGGTTTTAATGTGTAGTTTTGTACCATTCTAAGTGCTTACTATATATATTAACATTGTTTAATCTAATTACAAAGTTACGTTTTTAAACTGTTTTTGGAACGCCATCCTGTGGTAAAAATACAACGTAAGCTAATATAGAAAACTATAAATTAGCACTGTAGGTACAAAAGTTGTCATTGGATTTAATGACAGCGAAAGTCAATGATCTATTGAGAAGTGACGCTGTTAAAATCCCAACTATAAAATAGGTTAGAACGGTTAGAAACAATGTTAGTATAATTGTACAAAACAACATCAGAACTAGCGGACAGCTGTTTCGTTCTTTATAGTTGGGACTTTGACAGCGTCACTTGTCAATATATCATTGACGTTTGCTGTCATTAAATCCAATGACAACTTTTCTACCTTGCGTACTAATTTATGGTTTTCTAAAGTTACGTTTGTTTATGTAGGAATGTAAGCTGAGCATTGACGTGAATTCGACGTAAAATAACTTTTTTAAGAAATAGCCTCATCGTAATTTTTTAATATGTTTTTATTGATTGTTTAATCCAGTTACAAACAAATTTGCAGAAAAATCGAAAATGACGATATCTGTGAAAATGGTGAAAATTGCGTTTGTTTATGCGGAAATGTACGCTGACCGTTGCTGTGAATTCGATGTAAAATAACTTTTAAGAAATAGCCTCATCGTAATTTTTTAATATGTTTTTATTAATTGACCATATTCAGCCGTTTTTTTGGACTTCAGGTTTAACATTTTTGGGTTGGTAAAACTGATGGATTTTAAATCTCCCTCAAAAAATAAAAACTTTTATTGGTTGTCAACAACGGGTTGGTAGCAACAATAACCTCATGATAACAACCAAATCTTTTTGTCCATATTTGCTACCAACCCGATTTGACAAATCACTGGAGTTCATTATGACCATCAATCAGAGAGGTCGTTGTTGACAACCAATAAAAGTTTTTATTTTTTGAGGGAGATTTAAAATCCATCAGTTTTACCAACCCAAAAATGTTAAACCTGAAGTCCAAAAAAACGGCTGAATATGGTCAATTGTTTAATCTAGTTATAAACAAATTTGCCGAAAAATCAAAAATGACTATCGTTGTAAAAATCGCACTATTACAATTACATGTTTAAATACATGTTTATTGAAATGATTAATATTATTTTTAATAAAATTTATATAAAATTATAATAAATCATGTTTATGGCGTATAATTACATAGTACCTATAATTTGGAAATGTTTAAAAGCTTTATATTGGCATTAACTTCAAAACGAATTTTGTGACCTGCGTTTGAAAGTCAGCAGTTTTCTTTTATGACAGACCCCATGAATAGATTCAGCTGGCTGAATTTGCGTTTTTTTTTTCTTTCTCGATTTGATAGCTCGGTGTAACCATCGTTTAAAATCGATTGGTTGTTTGAGTAATCTTTGGTAATGGACACAGTATTCTGAATTTGTTTTAATGTAATTTTAGATTGAGTTTAATAAGTTATTTTACGATTTTAAATTCAAAGTTACAATGTAAATTGTTGATAAAGTTTTGTATTTTGTTACGCCGTGAACCATCTGATTTCGCGATTTTGTTTATTAAGTATTTTACTTGGTTTGTTGAGAATTCCAGTTGTAATTTATGTTTCCTTTCTGAGATATAATCGTAATTAATTATATTTTCGTCGTTTGTTTATTTTAAGTTGGTTCAAAAGTTCTTTGTTCAAGTGCATTCTCAGTACAGTCGTACTTTGATTTCTTTGTGTCAATCGTTTAGATTACGTGGGAAAATTAAGTCATTATCTTAATTTATTAGGCAGTTTAAATTCTTGTAATATAATATTTTGTCAATTTGACACTTTCACGTACCAGCGAAATGCTGTGTCCTAATGCTATAAATATGACGTAATGGGGACTGATTGCCTCTTTATCACACTTCTTAATAAGAGTGTTTTCGTTCTTGAAATTTCGAACACAGCCTTTGTGGAAAGGGTATTCGAGAAAAGTTGATATACGGATGAGGATTCGATCGTGGCGGAGAGAATTAGAAATACCGGGAACCGTGAGATGTAGTAGAGTGAGTAGGGTACCTTGCCCTATCGTTATGTAGTACCGCGGAAGTTAATTGGTACCGTGAAAATGAAGTGTTGTGATGAAAATGTTAATTTTTCAAATTTCGTAATGTACGGTTTATATAGACGTCACGGTATCCAAAAATAAACACTCACGTTTGAGGGATTTAGTTTCGATGTTTTGAGTAGAAAAATCCCTTTTCTTCGCTATTGTGCGGTTTAAATTGTGAAATAAATCTTCCGCTGGTGACCTATTGTTTGGGGGTTCCACTGATCCCGCATTCGACTACGATACGTTTGGGAGCAGCCGAAGTCCATCTGAGGTTGTAGCTTTGAAAACCACTGTGACCCGCAGCTTACCTGGTTTCTACAATTAAGTAAAGGTATTTATCGATTTTGGTTATTATCGTGTAGTGACCCGCGATTGAAATACAGTAAAAGCTTTGAATTTGAGCCGATTGAATTACGACGAACGTTAAATTTAATTATTTCAATGAACACTTAAAGTGTTTGCGAGAAGTTAAAATAAATTAACTTTGTTTTGGTGCGTTTGAAAAGTAAATCGTATTCCCGAATATAAGATAATGTAACGAATTATAAACTATATTTTGTTTAGTTCGAATTAAAGTTCGGACATATGTTTTATAACCTGCATTGTTCTTAGTTATTTGAATTGTTTAATTTCTTATGCGGTCAAGGCCTTGAAATTTATTTGCGTTATGTTTTATTTGAAAACGTCGAGTTAACGCTATCATTGTAGCACTTTCTTTTTATAAATTTTAATTTAATGTTTTGTGTGTAGATTGTTCATTTTTGTTTGGTTTTGCTTAAGATTATTAATTTTTTATTTTA
Source organism: Aquatica leii (assembly GCA_035610365.1). NCBI lineage: Eukaryota > Metazoa > Arthropoda > Insecta > Coleoptera > Lampyridae > Aquatica > Aquatica leii. Next base: position 18,691,949 of record CM069438.1, read on the forward strand.
TTAAAATTTGTTTACTATTCATTATTTTTTTTTATTATTATTGTTAAATATCCAATCAATAAATGTTAAATTGTTAAATGTAAAGAGCTTTTATTCATTTAGCTGCCGCATACGTAAATTTTTGTTTTTAAGTGTATTTCAGTATAGTTACAACTCAAGGTAAGTTCCGGGGTTGTAACCAACCAGATGAGCTTTCGGATAATCAGGGGTTTGAAAGCTACCCTCATCGTGACCTTGATTGGCGCCCTTACCGATTTTTGACTATTTTACCGTTTTAGTTCAATTTTTCGTCGATCGCGTTTCCAATTTTTCACGGAATTTTAAATACAACCCACCCCCTTCTCCATTGAGCTAGTGGCACAACATCGTTTATGTTACCCCATTTCAGGCAGTAACTTTGTGTTAACTTTGGCATGTAACAATTTCTATGGCTAGATCCGTGGCTAACTTCACACCGGTCATCGAAAAGCTACGCTTTCATCTGGACGAGTAATCTGTATTGGCAATTTTGATTACCAAGAGATGGCGCTTTTCGCCCTCTGTGGCAGCTGTATAAACTAAAAGATATAGTAAAGTACGTGCTTTGCATATAAGATTTTTAAATAGCTTATTTTAATTACCGTTAAAATAAATTGTAATATTCATAGCAAAAATTCTTATTTAATATTAAGCAAGATTAGCAATTGTAACTGCAGTGTTTAGGTTGTCATAGCCGTCGGAAAACCAACCAAAACACTAACACAACACAACTTCTGTAAACAAAATGCTTTCCACACAAAATGATATGCTTAGAATTTACTAATTCTTCTCCCTATATGATCATCGGCTTGTGGCTGTTGCATGTCAAAATGAAAAGATTGATACATGTTAAGCACTGTATACAGTAAACATGAAACATGTTGGAAACATTCCAAGTGAGTATTTGGAACGTTAAGAAACATTTCACATAATGTAATAATTTTTAGTACGTACAAACTAAGAAATAAAGTGTAATTAATACACCAGATCATAAATCATTATGAATTAACTAATTAATAATTAGGCCCATTTACAAACTATGAACTTATTTTAAATTTCAACTACACACCATAAGGCGAGTTGCACAAAGCAAATCAAAAATGTAACAACTGATTATTTCTCAAAACAATTGCTACATAGCCAATGAAACCAAGTTTATTGGTGATGTAACAATCGATTTCAGAAATAATCACTTGCTACATTTTTGATTTGCTTTGTGCAACCCGGCTTTAACCTAACAAACATTTTAAACTTAGTCGTTTTAGAATAACTTTAATATTATATTGTATGGTCTTTGCTACTACTTTAAGGAAGACGTTTGCACAAATAAATTAAATTAAAAATTGGATAAACTAAAACAATAATAATTACAATTCAGATGCACATAAGCACCTCAGCTTAATATATAACACTCACAAGTAGACTGAATTATATTTCATAAATATGTATTACTTGTAGATAATTAATAAAAAATGAAATAATTAGTGCCAAAATTTAATAAGATTATCAACTTTTATGTGAAATAATTAATTTGAAAAAGAGATGTTAAGAATATTCAACCTGGATGAAACTGGGACAACTGTCTTAAACCCGAAAAAAGTTGTTGAAAAGGGCATTAGGCAGGTATCCTCTTGCACTAGTGCGGAACGAGGCAAACTAGTAAAGACGTGTGCTATTATTTGTGCTACTGAAACTTTTTTCCCCCAGCAATGATATTTCTTGTCAGGGGCGTCTCCTGGAACTTTAGGCTTAGCCACTGAGAGTGGCTGAATGTCTTCAGTGCTATTTCCGCAAGTGTTGGATCACTTCATTACCCATTCACACGCGCGAAAAATATGATACCGATGATTAACTCTAACCTGCTAGGAGGTTCAGGTTCTGAATTAGAGGATGCAGATGAGGAGCATTTCTTAGACGCAGATCCTATTCCAACGCTTCACTCATGGGTTTTGGTGAAGTTTGAGGGCAAGAAAAACAAGCTCTTCTACACAGGACAATTAATAGAACAGAAGGAAGATGAGGTAGTCGTTAACTTTTTGTATAAGTTTAAGAAATAATACGTTTCTCCCGTGGTGAAGGAGGTGGCAACTATTAAAATGAGGAAAGTCAGAAGACGTCAAAATTAAGTACGTCATTTAGACTTGTCCGTGTTGTCTTATATGACGTCAGTGTGCTGCATGGAACCTGCTTACTGCCATACTATGTCTAACAGCAAAAGTAAAAACAATGTGATGTCTAATGGATCATTATACCCCTAATAGCACAAAAATGTCCTATGGACTTCCACTGGATATCTTTTCATGGAGATCTGAACGTTTTTCGGACCTTCGGACAAAAGATCCAAAGTAAATACTATGGACGTCCATAGTGCGTTACTTTGGCACAGAGTTGTACATCCAAAAAACGTCCATAATTCCAGCACTATTTTCACTGTTCATACATTACAAAATTAGATACATGATATTATTAAAAAAGCAGTAATACAAAATACAACGATTTATAGAATATGTAATACAATGCAATGCCACAAAAACAATACAAAAATACAAATTTTTAAAAATTGATTACACATTTCACGAAATAATATAAACAACAATAAAAAAACAAAACTTAATAATTACTTAAAAAATGTTTTAAAAGTAAAATGACATAGACAATTAAATGAAAAAAACTTATATTCCTTAGTCAAAAATGAGAAACTGAGGTAAAAAAAAAATATTTACTCAGAAGGATTCGATTGTGTTTGCATGTTTCTTTTTAATCATCCTGTTTTTGTAACCTTAAATTATCGTTTATAATAAAGACCTTGTTTATGTTTTAAACTGAGTTGTTTCTGTTACAACAGAAACAAAATAATTGAATTGTTACCACAAAATAATCTTGTAGCTCTTGTTCTGAAGCTTAATCTTGATCATGCGTAGTTTTAGAAAAATAGCGTTAGTATTTACCGGATGGTACAAGTGTCCTACAAAGGACGTCAATGGACATAAATTATATTTTGTCTAATGTACCGTTTAAGAACCACTGTCCTCTTGTATTTTCGCGCTTCTGGCCTGTTTGCTCTAGCGTTCATAGCGGGTCTTATCATAACTGTTGTTGAAAATATAAGTGTTTTGGTCAATAATGCAGTCAAATTCTTTCATTATCATAACACCTTCATATCTCACGTGGAACGCAACAGCAGTGTATCCCACCATCAATTTTGCGTATGGCCGCCCAAAGATCTTTCCAAAAGATCACGCCTTCTTTCTAGAACGGTAAAATTTGCTATTAGACATCTGGATGCAAAGCTCGCAGGTAGAAAAAAATCTATACCGACGTGCAGATCGAACACAGCACGTATCTTCGTGCTGAGACTGCTTTTCTTAAAAATGCCGTGATGAACTTTCGTTATGTCTCCCAGCCGCTTGTACTCCTCCATAAATGAGGTATATAGTTCACGCAGGGTGTCATTATCTTGAAGTAGCTTCTCTAAAGAGAAAAAGCGCTCGGTTGCGATTTGGCGAGTCTCCCAGAAGTGACTGAGACAGTTTAGAAAGAATCTGCACGATAAATCGGCCTGTAAGAGCAAGTTTAGAATTCTGTACGATTCGCAAAGATTTTCTTCCTATGAAATCATCGAGTGTAGGTAAATCAGTTCCTTTATTGTTTTTCAGTGTTTTCCATTTCGTAGCGGTGTGAGAGTCGACTTTCTAGCCATCAAATGAATTACAAGTGTATCGAAAAGATCTTCTGCTTCCATAATGATTTCAATGCATTGACATGTCATATAGATGTAATAGTAATTTACGTAACAATCGTCGAAAACTACATCATAGCGTAACGAACGCTAATGTGACGCACGGCCGAGCGTTGGGTGTGAGTTATATGCTATGAAATTTTTGACGAGAGTAACGTACACTATTATTTGTGTTGCCTTTTGCAAAATTATATATTTTTTTGAAAAATAAACTAAAAATCACCAAAAATATAATGTTGTTACTACATTTATTACTAAATCTGTCAAATTTGATGTTAACTTTAATATCTTTTTTTCAATTCTAACTGAATTTCTACAGTTTTTAAATGACTTTTCCTTTGCTACCCAGCAAACACAGATGGACTTAAATTACTGTTGAATTGCCATTAAATTACGGTAATTTGAGTAGTAATTTAAACAGTAAAAAGGGCGCCATTAAGCAACCACTTAAACTACCACAAATTCACTGACTTCTAAATTACTAATAAGCTACCATTAAAATACTGTTGTTATATTACCATTGAATTACTGTTAAACTACTGTTTTGAACTACTAGCAAAACTATTAAATTATTATTAAAACCACTAACACATTTAAAAAAATAGTTTTTTTTAGTTAATTATTTGTTTCTGTAATTTTTTATTTATTTCGTTTACAGAATGACGCACATGATTGATAAATTGTGGGATTTTTTTAAATTAGAAAATTTAATTTAAGTACTTACCTGGGGTTTGATCCCACGAACATCAGGAAAATCCCTTGCAACCTAAACGTGTTAACCACTACTCTATCTGACCTAATACTATAAATGCTAACTACACGTTATATATGTTAAATACAAAATCGAGTAACTTATTCGTAATTTAATACTTTCAACGTGAACCATTAAATATTTCACATGACAATCAGACTGATGATGAATTAGTCCTATATATACATTTGCATCGCTACGAATTAATTATACTCTTGTTGTTTTTGTTATTCTGTAATCAGGATAATTCATGTCTTAGTTGCTTGAAGTGGTTTATATAATCCGAATATTTTTGGATACGGCAGGTACATAATTTCATGCAATATTGATATTCTTGTATCATAAGTTATAATATTTACTTTTGTTTTATATTTACATTGCGTTACTGGATCCCGCAGATTGACCAATGCTATTTGACTTTCCAATATTAATATTTTCGTAAACTGTACGAAATCTTTTTAGTTGTCGATAATAATTGCCACTTTCCTTCTTTCTATGCATTCTTCAAGCAATTGTTTGATAGCAGACCTAACTGTTTGGCAAATATAACGACTATTTTAAAAATAATTTAGCTTAAGATTTATATAGCAACTCTATTACTACTGACTATTAATTTACCTTGTATTTTATCGGACATTCAATTACCATTAAACTCCCCAACCTAATTCTGGAATTACGACTAAGTTACTGAGTAAACTATTGAGCTACCAATCATTACATTACTCCTAAATTACTTTTGAATTGCTGGGTAGTATAATGGTAACTCAATTACCGGTAAACTACAACGTTCAATTTTTTAATTACTCTTAAGTTACTGGTTAAACGATTTTTAAGCTACCCACCATTACATTACTCCTTAATTACTTTGTAATTACTGTGTGGTATAACGGTGACTCAATTACCATTAAACTACAACGTTCAATTTTTTAATTACTTTTAAGTTACCGGTTAAACTATTCTTAAGCCACGCACCATTACATTACTCTTTAATTACTTGGTAATTACCGGGTAGTATAATGGTGACTCAATTACCATTAAACTACAACGTTTAATTTTTTAATTACTAATAAGTTACTAATTAAATTACTTTTATGCTACCACAATACTGAAATACTCCTAAACTGTTTCGTATACTACTTTTAAACTAGTAACCATTTAAATTACTGTTAAACATCACCTTAGACTACTCTCAAATTAAGAAAAAAATTAAATTACTTATAAATGACTTTTCAATACTCAATAAACTACTAAATTAAGCTACCTTGTGTTTGCTGGGTATATTGGCAGCACATAAAATCTTTTTTCCAGGTTGTTTGCTAAGTGATTCAAGATTTAATTAGAAATTTCGGAAGATTGATGACAGAAACTTTAATAGAGCTATTGCTATTAACCGGGTTTTGGTTCCCGTTTGGATCACATAGTTCGAAGGGTGGTAACACACCTTCTGTTTTGGAGAAAGCTGACTGGACAAATATTCAGCTGTTGTAATTGCATTTTGTAGTAAGAATTTGTAAATTCTTCTTGAACACTAAGCTCATCTGTTAAGTTTTCAGCTTGAGCTTGTATTTAACTGACCTGAATTTAATTCTTCTTTGGTGTATGCCATGTATGTTGAATTTTTTACAACTGCAAGTTTGATAACGACGATTGCATATTGTTTCCTGCTTCTGTCAAACTGAGAAATCCCTTATAACTTTCTTGAAACCATTGATTTATAGAAATAGTGATTATCTTCTTACAGTCCATTAATAAAAGGAAGCCACAGCCACAAAACCGGAAATCATCCGGCTCGAAGGATCATGTTCGTTTGTTGCTTTTTGAAGGATCTTTTAATGTATAGCGAATTTGTTTTTCTAAATGCCTTTATTGGAATACGTGATCTTAAGTGTTTTTTGAAAACTTATCTTCTACATTTTTACAAGATGAAGACCTTTTATTTCCCGTCACACACCAGTTATCAGTAATGAATAAAAAAAAATAAAAATGGCTTTTGACCAATGCAATAATAATAATTGATTTAGATTTAGATTAATATAAATAACAAACTAAGTAAGCAACTTTACGAAAACGGACACATTAACTTTAGTACATATATAAAAGACTAATAACTCATACAAGCATACCACCTAAGTTTTGCGGTTTAATAAAAACTCATAAAAATGAACACCCGATAAGACCAATTGTCTTATGTATAGGAGCTCTTACCTCTCTCTTTTATCAATTATCTAAATACATTTCAAATTTAATACAAAATATTTCATATGAATTAATTGATGGAACTAGGAATACATTGGTACTGATTGGTACCATCTAATTTGAATATTATATCAATTGACGTTACATCTTTATTCACCAATACTACTAACAAACCTACAGTTAAATTACTAAATGAATATTGGGTTGAGCTAAGGAGCCATACCACATTAGAGTTAGTTGAAGTTGTACAAGTTGTTTTATTAAATGTGAAGAAACAATAGTTTTGTACAAAGCTATAACTACGTTGACTAACCTAATTAACTAAGAACAATTCTCGCGTCACGCGTACTGAAATCCTGACTTGACTTAACTTAGAGCAGAGAGAAGATATATTTATAGGGGAATCTCCTGTATATAAACTTGGAACACAGTTTATGGCGCCCTACAACATTTGTGGGGAAAACAAATAGCGCGAATTTTAAACTTAATGTGTGGGTGTGGGTAGTACTTATTATTATTACAATGGTTTATTTTGAATGTTTTCTTGTTTTTGAAAGAATAGTTGTCACTTCTTTATAATTATGCATTAAAAAAAGCGACTTATTTTATATAACATTTTTTATTTGCACAAATACAATATAAATAACTTCCAGAAACGAATATGAAAACCTTCAGTTTTTAAATAGTAATAAACGTTAGAATCAAACACGTGAAAAAATAACTTGCATTATTTAGTCGATTTTATTCGAGAAATGCAATTCAGCGTTTTTAGCCTTCAAGGTACGAAAAAGAGGGAAATAAAATTTGATGTATTTGTATTTTTTACCGATAATTATTACATAGTGGCCTCTAACGGTTGTGGGGAAAAGTTAAAACGTTATTTCTTTTCTCTCAATTGAAGTTTCTCGTCTAGTTTATGACTTAGAGTCGCTGGTTTTGCACACTAGATGGCGCTTGCCAATGCATCCGGTTTAGTTTAATTTTATTCAGTACTACCCCCTAAACTAAACCTCATAAACAAAGTATTTGTAGACGAGTAACTTCAATTGAGAGAAAAGGAATAACGTTTTAACTTTTCCCCACAATCGTTAGAGGCCACTATGTAATAATTATCGGTAAAAAATACAAACACAGCAAATTTTATTTCCCTCTTTTTCGTACCTTGAAGGCTAAAAACGCTGAATTGCATTTCTCGAATAAAATCGACTAAATAATGCAAGTTATTTTTACACGTGTTTGATTCTAACGTTTATTACTATTTAAAAACTGAAGGTTTTCATATTCGTTTTAAAGAAAAGTTGTTACAATATTCACACGGTGTTGATTCGAATGAAACTGGAAGTTATTTATATAGTATTTGTGCAAATAAAAAATGTTATATAAACTAAGTCGCTTTTTTTAATGCATAATTATAAAAAAGTGACAATTTTCATAACTATTCTTTCAAAAACAAGAAAACATTCAAAATAAATAATTTTAATAACAATGGGTGCTATCCACACCCACATATTAAGTTTAAAATTCGCGCTATTTGTTTTCCCCACAACCGTTGTAGGGCGCCATAAACTGTGTTCCAAGTTTATATACAGGAGATTCCCCTCTAAGTATATCTTCTCTCTGCTAAACCTTCAAAAACAAAAATTCCGGTTATACGCCGAGTCCAATATTGGAACACATATTCTTAAAAACGTTCTGGTTTAAGGGTTTAGTGAACATGTCTCCAAGTTGATCTTCGGAACGAACGCACTTCAATGTGCTTGGAACGTTTGTGAACAGTTTTTATTATATATCTGGTAACAATTCATGACTTACTAAATTATTCATGTGACAACCCTGCACACGCAGCTGTCACTACTGCGCATGCGCACGTACCCCTGAAAGCGTCCATCTTGTTAGGTCCACTTTTTTTTGCGCATCTCATAAGCTTTAGCAATCTAATATATATATATATATATATGATATCTATGTGTGCAACGCAATCGAATGTTAATCAACCATTATCTTTAATCGACGATTAGTAAATCGCCAATTAACCAGACTTTTGTGCAACCGGTTAGGTACTAGAAAATACTTTATGCTGCGCCATCTCTTAGCCAATTCTGATGTTTTAAACGTAACAGAAATCTGTTCCTTTGTTTTCGCCAGAGATAGTTTATGGTTTTCGCTTTGGTGATTCAAAGATGTTTATCATGTTTATTTAGAATTTTACTATCATTGTTATGTAAAAGGTAATATTAGATATTAGTTGGATATTAGTGCAACTGTCTTTGGGTAAAACACTGAGCATGATGTATGGAAATATGGAAGAAAAATCAAGAAAAACTTGTCGTATTTGCCTACTAAAAATGGTAGAAACCGAACAATATTACTTTCTGAATAACGACAATAACTTAATGCTACGATTCAAACTGTTGAATTTTTTACCAGAAATTGTAAGTACAACAGATTATATTATTTGGAGTGACATAAAGTTTTTTACAGGATTTAAACCTCACACCGAACCCAATTGTTTGTAACAAATGTATGATTGCAATTGAAGAAATATATGAATTTAAGCAGCCGTTTGTAGAAACCGAAATGACTATAAGAAACTTACAACAACCAGCTGCAATTAAAGAAGAGTTGAATGTCGTTAACATTAAAGTCGAACTTCCAAACTTGCAAATCATCAGCGATAACTCTGTAGAAATCAATAAAGATGTGCCTGCATGTATTGAGGAACCTTCACAAGCAGGACTGTATAAAAATGTAGAAGTGGAACACAGTAGTGAAAATCTATTTAAATGCAATATATGTGATTACTTCAGTACGATCAAGGTGAATATGAAAAAGCATATGCTTACGCACACTGGTGAGAAGCCATTTAAATGCCATGTATGTGATTACTGCACTACGCAAATGAAAACTTTAAAAATACATATGCGTAAGCACACTGGCGAAAAACCATATAAATGCAATGTGTGTGATTACTGCTGTACTACCACCACGGGTTTAAAAATCCATATGTGTAAGCATACTGGTGAAAAAAGATTTAAATGCAATATATGTGATTACTGCAGTTCTACAATGTCAGGTTTAAAAATTCATACATACAAGCACTCTAGTGAAAAGCCATTTAAATGCGATCTATGTGATTACCGTAGCAGCCGATTAGGACATTTAAGAAGACATATACTTCAGCATACAGGTGAAAAACCAATTAAATGCAATATGTGTAGTTACAGTAGTACGACCAAGTCACATTTAATAGAGCATATGCGTAAACACACTGGAGAAAAACCATTTAAATGCAATATATGTGATTACTGCACTACGCAAATGAGAACTTTAAAAAGACATATGTATACGCACACTGGTGAAAAACCATTTAAATGCAATATATGTTATTACTGCAGTACAACCAAGGCGAATATGAAAAGGCATATGTTTACGCACACCGGTGAGAAGCTATTTAAATGCAATATATGTGATTACTCTACTAAGGAAATGGGAACTTTAAAAACACATATGCGTAAGCATACTGGTAAAAAAAGATTTAAATGCAATATATGTGATTACTGGAGTAGTACAATGTCAAAGTTAAAAATTCATAGATATAAACACTCTGATGAAAATTCATTAAAATGCAATATATGTGATTACTGCACTACGCAAATGAAAAATTTTAAATCACATATGCATACGCACACTGGTGAAAAACCATTTAAATGTGATGTATGTGATTACTGTTGTATAATCAAGGCGAATCTGGAAAGGCATATGTTTACACACACTGGTGAGAAGCCATTTAAATGCAATGTGTGTGATTACTGCTGTACTACCAACTCGGCTTTAAAAATACATATGCGTAAGCACACTGGCGAAAAACCATATAAATGCAATGTGTGTGATTACTGCTGTACTACCACCACGGCTTTAAAAATCCATATGTGTAAGCATACTGGTGAAAAAAGATTTAAATGCAATATATGTGATTACTGCAATCCTACAATGTCAGGTTTAAAAATTCATACATACAAGCACTCTAGTGAAAAGCCATTTAAATGCGATCTATGTGATTACCGTAGCAGCCAATTAGGACATTTAAGAAGACATATGCTGCAGCACACTGGTAAACACCCATTTACCTGCAATACGTGTGGTTACAGCAGTACGTACAAGGCGCTTCTAATAAGGCATATGCGTAAGCACCATCGACTTGGCAACATCTGAAAACCGGTGTGAAGTTAGCCCCATAGATAAAAGAAAATAAAATAGATGTCCAACTCAATGACTTTAGAAGTTGACAGCAAAAGCGCCACCAAACAACCAGGGGAAAAGCTTTTTTAAAAACGCGCAAAATTTAAATTCTGTAATATTGGAGTACATTTTTAAAATTAATGTTAAGTTTAAAAACAACAATAAAAACGACAGTTCAAAAAGTTTTAATTTTTTAAATTACAAATTACAATAAGTTTAAGATATATAAGTACTTAAATAAAGGAAACTCTCAACCTCAACCGCGACCTAGCAGGAGTAAATTTTGACGGTTCAGAACCTTATAAGATATCTTATTAGTAGATACTTAATTGTAAACAATAATAATTACTAACTAATAGGTAACTAAGTATAACAAACTTATTATATATATATAATTAGGCCCATTTACAAACTATGAACTTATTTTAAATTTCAACTACACACCATAAGGCGAGTTGCACAAAGCAAATAAAAAATGTAACAACTGATTAATTCTCAAAACAATTGCTACATAGCCAATAAAACCAAGTTTATTGGTGATGTAACAATCGATTTCAGAAATAATCACTTGCTACATTTTTGATTTGCTTTGTCCAACCCGGCTTTAACCTAACAAACATTTTAAACTTAGTCGTTTTAGAATTAACTTTAATATTATATTGTATGGTCTTTGCTACTACTTTAAGGAACACGTTTGCACTAATAAATTAGTTCACTCACTATTTTCAATTAAAAATTGGATAAACTAAAACAATAATAATTACAATTCAGATGCACATAAGCAGCTCAGCTTAATATATAACACTCACAAGTAGACTGAATTATATTTCAATTACTTGTAGATATGTAATAAAAAATGAAATAATTAGTGCCAAAATTTAATAAGATTATCAACGTGAAATAATTAATTTGAAAAAGAGATGTTAAGGATATTCAACCTGGATGAAACTGGGACAACTGTCTTTAACCCCAAAAAATTTGTTGTTGAAAAGGGCATTAAGCAGGTATCCTTTTGTACTAGTGCAGAACGAGGCAAACTAGTAAAGACGTGTGCTATTATTTGTGCTACTGAAACTTTTCTCCCAGCAATGATATTTCCCAGAAAATATTTCAAGCCGTATATGTTGTCAGGGGCGCCTCCTGGAACTTTAGGCTTAGCCACTGAGAGTGGCTGAATGTCTTCAGTGCTATTTCCGCAAGTGTTGGATCACTTCATTACCCATTCACACGCGCGAAAAATATGATACCGATGATTAACTCTAACCTGCTAGGTTCAGGTTCTGAATTGAGAATGCAGACGAGGAGCATTTCTTAGACGCAGATCCTATTCCAACGCTTCACTCATGGGTTTTGGTGAAGTTTGAGGGCAAGAAGAACAAGCTCTTCTACACAGGACAATCAATAGAACAGAAGGAAGATGAGGTAGTCGTTAACTTCTTGAAGAAATCTAAGAAACAACGATGCAACTCTTAAAATAAGTTAAGTGAGAAAAATTTTGACGCAACCAGAAATCCGTAGGGGTTATTATTGCTTTAAGTTACAATATTTTTAAACTTGGTGTATGTCACTAAATTATGTTGATTTTACTGAATTTAACTAATAGAAGAATTGCTTTGTAATATAGTGTTTTTTTAAATTTTAGTAAATACACACACCCACACGGCAATTATGTCAACGAGATTGTGTTTGCCACAACACTATAAAAAATTATACTTACGCATTCTGTAGAGCAGGTTGTTACATGTCGTTATTATGTATTCATCGAGGAAATTTGTTCTAAATTAGAATTAACGGCTGCGCTGTCTTAGTACACTGCTGATTCTTCTTATGAGTGGGTATGAGCAGTGAGTACTTTTATTTTATCGGTTGGAAATTGCTGGTGAACGTTCGTGTACCTGGGTGTTATTTTAAGACATATAAGCAGTTTTTTTTCTGTTGAATTTTTTTTGCAGTGATTTCCATTAGTGCTCCGCGTATTGGTTGAGTTTCACTTTTGGGGTTAATTACGCGACATTCCCAAGTAGGACAACAATTCTCAAAGATGACTTCGTCACGTTACCTTTTTACTTTTTTTAGTGAGTTTTGGAGGATTACCGTGCTATTTTTGTACCCGGCTGTTTTCGGGATATTTATGTAACGTGTGGAGTCCACTTCGTTTAACAGAATCGGAAGGGACGAGATAAGACTCTCATCTCTATCAGTATCGTATTACTTCGTTAAATTATTTTACGCACATATTTGGTATAGCATGGATCTTCTTGCATTTACATTTATTACTTAACTTGTACGTACTACTTTTTTTTGTAACGTAGAATTCTGCTTCAATTGCGTATTCATCAACCGTCAGCCTTCAGCGTATCAAGCTGTTTTATGTAATAACGTTAGATCATACTGACTTTCAGTTGCAAAATTTATATCATTTGTAACCTTATGTATTGTGGTTGAGTAAGTTGACGTGACATACGTCAAATTTCTTCGATCATTTGTACGTAGTCATAGCCAAAGGCAAAATAACAGCCGTCGTACATAAAGTTATATACCACGCATATTTTCGTTTTTAAATAAAATAAAAACGAGTAGTACAAGTTACTACTGTTGACGAAGAATTGTCCGTTGTCTTTGTGCTCATATTTTACTTTTTTGCGATTCATTAATATCATTGTCGATTATCGATTTATTTCGCGACTGCGTAGTAGACGGGGTAGTTTGATTGCGTAATATTTACATTTCAATTAAAATCATTCTTTTATAACATTTGTTAGCAATTGAATATAATTGGTTTTATGGTGAATATTACAACGGTATAACTACCTACGAACTAATAGCGTAACTCTGTGTCGGCATCTTTAATGTTACGAAAACGATTTTTATAATCTTGAAGTGAACTGCTATTTTGATGGACGTATACATGCGCGCAAAATTCAAACGTATAGGATTGCCGCTAAATAAAAAATATTTAGAACAAGAAATTGTATAATGAAACATGTACGTATTTTATTGAATGTTTAAAATAAATAGAAACAGAAGCACCAGTTTGTATAACATATAATACGAATTTCTTTATTTTTTTAATTATTTACGTCATAATGATATTAATACGTGATTAGGAAAAAAAGTAGGTCAAAGAAAACCTCTTTTATAGTTCAAAGTTGAGGAATCGACCCTTATTTGCAATTTAAATCTCAATGTATCGAACTATTTAATAACTCTAATTTTTATCATTCTCTATCAGATTTTACTTATTTAGTTTCTACTGTGTATTAAGAAGGTTGCACAATTTTATTATATTAGTTGAGGGAAGACGTCTTTATTTGTCGTTGAGCTAAGGCGACATTAGTGGCTGGCGTACGTTACCTTTCCGTTTTTGCTGGCAGCTTTGTTTAATCACATTTTTCATATCTTACAAATGACCTATTTTCGCTTCACTTTTTTATATACAGCTGATACTTGAGTTAGTGATCCAAGAAGTGTACTCTTATGAAAATGTTAATTAGTACCTATATACTAAATTAAAAAATGCCTAAAAGTAGTGAAACCTTCTCAAAATAATTGTCAACTTTGAGACAATAGCCGAAGGATGTGGAACATTCTCGACCCAGATAACAAAAATATATAAAAAGTATTCAAAGCAAACTGAGGTCTGTTTTTTGAATTAAGTAGGAAGAAACGTTAAGAAGACTGTCGGTTTCAGTAAATAAGTTATTAAGGTGTGTGCTAAGATAAATAAATAAAGTACACGTGCTTTTAATATAAACAAATACCGCTTACGTAAAATACTGAAATTATGAGAAACTTACAATTAAAATAAAGGTGTTTATGCTTTATGTTAACAGATGGCGTTTAAATAGTCAACTAAGTTTAAACAATTGACAAGTACCTACATTATCACGCATTGACAAGTGCTATAATGATCTTGACAAATCGGTTAATACCATTTAGGAATTCGTTCTCATTTACGTACTCGTCGTTGTCGTGTGCTCGGATTTTTGTGTTCATAATCGGCGAGAACCCAATTGTTGGTACACCCACAGCCCTCAAATAGCGACCGTCAGTATTGCCAACATGAATATGCGTTTCTAACGGTATATTCCTATAATGTACAGGCTGGTAGTTACTAATCACGTGCTCAAGCCTACCTGACTAACAAACTATCGATGGCTGCTTTAAATGCTGTCCAAAAGATATTAGTCTCGTTCATTAAAGTATTTGGAGCCTCATCGTCTTTAACTAAACTTACGATCGTTATTGCGGTACCAGCTTCTTTGCACCATTGATTCACTTGCGATTCGAAAGCGACAAACTTCTCAACAGGTACGCGACTATCAATAACAATAGTGAATTCAGGTGGAATTACGTTAGCTTGCACTCCACCCTTAAAAAAAATTATTAATGATACGTGGCGCTAAAATCTACGTACTTTTATCATTGTTAAATTTACAGTTGTAACGTTATCCCAGTTTTGCATCTCATTTAATAAAATCTTTTCAGCGTTACGAAATTTGTAGAATTTGTTTAATAGGTATTCTACTTTTTCACCAGCGGTGTTGTCTAAAAGTAAAGATCCATGTCCCATTTCTCCGGTGCAATGCACTTCAAATTCTAAAAAATAAATTAATTGACCAATAACTATGTTTTGCGCGAAGACACTTACTCCAGCCTCTTTTCTCTCCATAGAATGCTTTCGCGGTGTTGTTTTCTGATACCATACCTTCGTCTAATGCAAAAGCAGCGTTTAGTTTTCGAAACTCAGGTGTTTCTACAAACAATTTCATTCCTTCGAGTCCGCCAGTCTCTTCCTCTATTGGAAGTAGGATTTAGTTTATAATTGAATAAATTTTGTTGCCTACCGGCTACGAAAGTAACGTGTACGGTGCGCTTCGGTTGGTACCCGCTTTGTTTTAACCGTCGGATCGCTTCGAGGTATTGAATGCCTAAGGTCTTTGTGTCTTGAATACCCCGCGCGTAAATGTCACCATTTTCGTCAACGTCGGCGTCGAAAGGTTTATGGCGCCAATGGTCCTAGACACAAATTATCACGATACACGTGATATTAATAAACTAATACTTACTTCAAAAACGGGTACCACGTCCATGTGGCTGTTTAAAATGATAGTACCAAGTTCGGGTTGTTTTCCCGTCCATGTTAAAACAGCGTGTGGTTTATTTTTTACTGGTATGTAGACGTTGAAGATTAATCCTATTTCTTCGGCTTGCAGTTTTAAAAACTTTAAACAGGGTTCTGTAATTAATTAATGGGAGTTGAAGTTTGATGTAGTACTTGCCGTAATCTATGCTTGGATGCACAGATGGTATGCGTAAGTAACAACGAAGGTTTTCGATTGCGGCATTGTCGAGTTTTTTAGACGCGTCTTCCATTTTGTCAATGAAGTTTCAATCTTGTGCTTGTTGGTGTTTTTTTATTTATATTGATTTGAAACACATGTTATCAGAACGACGGTTGCGGTTTATTTATCTGTTGTATAGAAGTGGTGGCGAGTAGACCGCAATAAACTGTGTTTTATTTAATTTAGATTAATACAATCGTTTTGGGATCGTTTTTGGTTTTGCAAAGTCGTTTTAATAAAGTTTCAAAATTGCTGGAATACTGCATCGAAATACTGACATTTGTTGCAACGGCAAAAATTAACTGCTCAAACACCGTCAGAAACGGTAACACAATTTGCCATACAATTAACTTTTGAAAATTTTCTATATTTTGGTCCTTCAATCCGGACTTTTTACCTGGTTTAAATGTTTGCGATGTGGAAGTACGAGCTGTAATGTTGAACCATTTTTGGACTATTAATTTTTTTAGCACATTTTTGATGTTTTAATACGTGTTATTATATACAACACTTGTAAGCAAATCACCTAATCGGTGTCGTTACTGTGCGTTTTTTAAAATCAATAATTTACTTTGTTTTTTACACTCTTAGTTTAATATTATATTTTAATTTAATTTTAGATGTTAATTTAATAATAACTACATTTACGTATTTATTTTTATATTAAAGGAATGTATCATTAAGTTTTGAGTACCGTTGTGGTTGTGGTTATTTTACTTGTTACTAAAAAGTTTGAGATACTCTGGAAATAATTCAAAAAACAAAAGTAACTGAAAATCAACTGAAAATAACATTTAAAAATTTTGATTTTGTCGACCTTAACCTTAAAATTGGTTTGGTTTTTTAATGTTGTAAACACGAAAATAATGGCAAAATCGCCTGTTTTGAATACTTTCTTTTTCACCGAAGAAATCGTTACCGACGCTGTTATAGTACGAAGGACTTTTTATCAAGAAGTCTCTGGTTAAGTCGCTACAATTATTTGTTCTTATTGTGTTACGATTCTATTTTTTTAGATAAAAAAATCATAGAAACTTCATACAAATATTCAGGATCTCCGACATACAACGAACCTATGGATGTTGACTCAAGTACCGATCTTACCAACTCTATAATTGACACAAAAAACGAAGACAAAGACACTTGTCTGAAACAACGTTTCAATTTACGTTTAAAAGATAAAAGCTTGGACACTGCAAGCAGATATAAAGTAAGTCATTCAACGCATGTAACAACTATTGTTAAACTTTTACTGATCTTTTTCGTTTTACTTTCGACGTTCCTCATTTGTTTCTTTAAATCCACTGATTTGTACTTACATTTAAACCCCGAAATACAATTTGAAGACATCAAGAATGCGTTAAAAGAAAAGATTCTTAACCAAGAGGAAGTTGTGCTCACCATCGGTCACAACTTGGACGATTTAATCGAAACACAACTGCCTAAATTACTTGTGTTTGTTGGCACCACGGGTGTTGGTAAAACATACGTGGCGAATGTAATGAAAAGTTTTTATTTACAAGAACACGTTCATGAGGTGCTACCGGAGAATCTTCCCAATGTTGAAAGTCACATGGCTATCGTATCTAATTTAGACCCGTATTGTTATAATTTAATTTTAATCGATAATTTACGAGCTTCTCATTTAGACGCTCTGACTAGTTTTGTGCGAATGCTACCCGATGATTATAAATTATTGATTATAACAATTTTTAACGTTCACGATACAGTTAACGGTGTTCATTATACAATTAATGCTGACGATTACAACTTGATACGATACAAAATCGATAAATTACAAATGGATTTCGAATTTGTTGTGTTTCGTCAGCTAGATCAGGATGTTGTTAAGAATTGGTTGAAGAATAGATTACATGAGAAAGGTGTCGATTCAACACGGCACGATACGTTGATTGAGTATATGCTGAGGAAAAATTACGTTAAGAATAATGGTTTTAAAGGACTTGATGCGAAGTTGTCGTTGATTGACAATGTGTGACTTGTGTGTTTGTTAAACTATTGAATAGAAGATGTAGAATCGATTTTCTAAAATGTGAGTACTTTATAGTTTATGTTGAATTTGTCGCAAAATCTAAATTATATAATCTTTTCTTAATAACATACTTTAGTTTTTCTACATTTTAATTATAATTAGAATTCCTAATAATTAAAATTACTAAAAAACCTGCAACGTATGCAACCCATTATACGCATGTGCATTCGCATGTTGTAATTTCTTAATTGAGGTTATGTCCCTGAAAATGTAGCGAAAACATTTCTGCACAATTTTAAAATTATAACAAAATGTATTCCGATGAAACTTCGGTACCAGCTCCGTCGGCACCACCTCCTAGTCTGCCGCCACCGTTGCCTGCAGTACGTATGATATTAGACACAATTACAAAACTCAGCTACGTACATTTTAGAGACCATTAAAAATACCAATTTCAAAACCGGATGACCACTACGATGAAGGTGAGATTGAAGCTGACGATGAAATATCCCAACAAATGACTGCATCGTATAGCGAAATATCTTTTAAATCGGAACTCAGTCCCGAAGACAACGACATCTCGTTATCTCTCAGCTTGGATCCACTACCATCAGCCGATGAAATGTTGCAACGTCCAATGACTTTACCGTACGAGCGCAACACAAACAAATTTCATCCATTGAATTTAGAAGGTACCGTACACGTCGAAGGAAATATGACTCATTTTGTCACCGAAGACTTGGAGTATAAGATTAAACTATCGAGTCCTGTTAATAAAAAAGGTGATACTCCGCCTTTACCCGGAAATTCAAAGATTGCAACACCGAATACGCTATACCGACAGTTATTGGTGCCTCAAATGGGTTTATTTGATTCGGGACTTTTGAACGACTTAGAATCGGAAGCTCAACGCATGGCTACGTCGATTGATAATCTCACGGAAAATTTGTGTGGCATTTTACATTCCGTAAGTTAAGCATTGTCTTTTTCGTTTTTTTAATGTTATCGTGCAGATATCCTCGATAACGGCAGATAATGTTGATGTGTACAAAGATGCTGTGTCTAAAATGTCGGATACGATGGATGCCAACATAAAGGTGTGTTTAGGTCATTTCATGCGAATTATTTGTGGCTAATCTCTTTGTAGAGTATGTACACGATGATGGCTAAAGCTGAAGAAGTGACGCAAGCGATGAAAAGCGTCCAAAACCACGCAGTTCGAATGTATCCTTTATTCATACTTTCATTTTTTCAATTTCTTTGATTCCTTAACTTACAAATAGAAAGGAAATTAGACGGCTGGTGGATCTTTTTGAAAGTTATGTATAGTAGTATTACGTATTTGTTTAATAAACTTAGGTAGAAGTGATCGTAATTAAATCGGCTATATGTTTTTATTACCTAAATGTCACAATTAACATTTATTGTTAGTACAAATCGTGCCTACTCTATCAACGCACCAGCATTCGTTACACGCATCCATCGATTTCGTCCCAATCTGGCAACTTCTCATTGTGGTATGTTTTTGGTGATTACTAAAAACCGTTTACTGCAAATTCTGCCTTACGAAACTATCTTAACCCTTACCAACCCATTTCCGTACAAGCTAATAAACCGTTTGTACAGAAACAACCGTTGCAATCGTTTTCTTTGTACAGAACGTCATCTTGGCAAACTAAAACCAGATTTACCAAATATTTAACATTTGTCACTACATACCAAAAGCCAAAGATGCTGCGATTACACCCAAAAATAGAATTAAAATGTGCAACTTCATCATTGCGTGTTTTTTGTAAGACTCATAAGTCTATGATAAATTCCAAACTATTTAAACCGTTGCACTGATTAGTTATCTTATGTTTGTTTATAAACAGATAAACTAATTGATGTAAACGTGTTTACCAATTAAAATGGAATTAAATTGTAATAAACCGAAATCATTATTGATTAGATAACATTGAACATTTGTATTGTTTCGATACTAAATAATCTGTTAGATCAAAATCGGGATTGGACAAAAACGTTATTGTAAAAAAAATTTTATTTTGTGTAAAACATAACGAGTTGTAAAATTAAGTCCTATATAGAATAGCTCCTGCTTTGGCCAAAGTATCAGCACCTTCATTGCCCTCGATACCTTTATGAGCATCCACGTGTTCCTGAATAAAAACTATTAAAACCCACACTGCTAATCGTAAATCAAACAAACCCAAATAACTTTCTCCATCAGTTTTATGGAATTATCGAGCATAACAAAATCTTCTTTATTTTTAACGTCGCCACCGCTCGCTACTTTCCAATTATTCGTCCTCCACTTAAAAATCCATTTAGTAATCGAGTTTATCACAAATTCCGAATCAGTTTTAATCTTCAATTTTCGAACACCTACAAGCAATGGTTAGAATTAAGCGAATAATACAGAAAATATCACCGTAGGTATGTGCCGTGTTTATCGCATGAATACACGCTTGTATCTCGGCCGTGTTATTCGTCGGTCGACCTTCCACCGGTTTGGAAATATTCCTATAAGTACGGATCGTTACAAGAAAATTAAACAACTGGTACTTACAGAGGGTGGTTCTTCCCGAACCATACTCCGATTCCAGCACGTGCATTGGCTTTACCATTATTTTCGCAAGCGCCGTCAGTAAACACAACAACGAAATCGTTTTCGATTTCAAAATTGTGACATACTTTTTTTGGCGAGGGACTGGAATCGTTGACGTCGTTGGATTCGTCGTGGATCAAATTCTTTTGAAATAATACGAGGTCGGTTTTAATACTTCTGATTTCGGTCGTGACAGTTTCCAGATGGTTTTCTGCAGTTTGTAGACGAGCTATTAAAGACGTTACTATGGAGTTTTGTGTAACTATCGAACTTCAAAGGTTTTAGAAATGCTGTTTAAGTTTGTATTTAATTTATTATACCTGGGCCTTTTTTTGCTCATGTTGTTTTGGAAAATGATACGTGATTCAACCGGAAATTGTGTGAAGATAAAACGAACTTGTGATAAACGAATTCGCTCAAATATCATCACATATTAAAAAGATTTAATCTTTGATTTAGTTTGTGATTCGGAAATTTGAGGTTAGATCGCAGTGTCGGCAGTGTATTTCATATTTCACCGCCAGATTTCTGACGTCAGTAAAATTATGTATAGGGTAAGTACCCGGTAAGTCGTGTGTTATTTTTAAATGAAACTTTTATGCATGGTTTAGAGCAATAATTTGTAATTATTATACGTCAGTGTAGAGTTTTTAATCAAACGTGCTCTTAAACCGAAGCATCTTTGCGAAAGAAGTGAATTCCAATCCGTCGCGCGACAAATATATACAAGGTTAATTTTGTGTTGAAATATTATTAACTCGTCAATTCTTATGATCACTGTGATGAATATTTTATTATGAAATTCGTTAATTATATTACTCTTTGTTGATTGTAATAACCATAAAATTCTTTATTAGTGAAAAAAAAAAATTAAACTAGGGCATAAAGGGCATGTCACCTTCCGGGAATTAGAGTACACAAAAATACTAAAGGCATTGTAATATTTAATTTTAATTTATTTTTTACTATTATTAGAGGTATGAAATTTATACCAACAGTGTACACTCCCTTAAAAAAGTTATTGGACACTTTTAAGCCCGACATGCAGGGTAGGCAACTAGACTTACGTTATAACAGAACGGCTAGTTAAATTTGACAACATTGGTATTGTAGACATTACTTGCAGCGATATTACGAGGTTACTAACCATTCTTTATAAGCACCGCCTCAAGCGTTCAAAGAACATGTTCTTTTGCTATGTATCTAAATTATTGTACCATAAAGATTTAATTTTTTTTGCCGAATTTTCTATTTATGTATTTATGTTCTGTTACGTGTAAAAGCTGGAAAAATGACACTCGCCTGAAATAAAGTAACACAAACGAAGTTATTGCCGGTGCTCGGTGAGGACAGGGTGGGTTATATTCCAAAATTCCGTGATTGCTTGAAAAAGTTGAATGAAAACAAAATTAAAAAGTCAAATCAAAGAGAGCCAGGAAGGAGTAAAGCTCAATGAACTTCTGGCTCTTGCCAACTACAAGCGCGCTCCTGAAGGATACACTCTAAATGGACTTACCTTCACTAAAAACTGAAATGAACCTAAAAACTCAAACGAGAAAATAGAACAAACAAAAAAAACTATTTAACTTAACGCATAATAATAAGGAAATTTAAGTAAACATGAAAGTTAAAAATTAAAGTAAATTGGATGATAATTAATTAATTTAAAAAAACAAAACTTTAAACTGAAACAAAAAAAAATATTTTAGGCAAAAAAGTTTCACCATAAGACATACCAAAGATTTTTTTAGGGTAATTGCTGTATTTATTTAGAATAATTTAAATGCAAGCTTTCGAACTTGAGCTAAGTTTTTCGTCAGGCAAAATTAAATTAATTCATAATTAATTTGACAATTGTAAAACTAAGGTAACTAAAAACAATAACTCGTAAGGGAACTAGATAATAGGCGCAAGTTTATTTAGCTACAGCATTTGCTTAAAGGTTTAAAGGAAAACCACAATAAAAAAACTCTAGACGTAGCTTAAGTGTAAATGGTTGTTACAAGCTTTTTGCTAGTTTACGAACCTGCACGGCCAACTCACAATAGTCGGTGAGAGGGGAAGGTTCCTAGATAATAACGAACAGATATTTAAGGGCGCCAGAGCTTATCCAAAGTCACTTCTGTCCCGCTTAAGACAGGTGGTAATAAACTTGTAACTAGATGTTAGGTTCGTAAATGCTGAAAGAAACGAATAAAAAAAAGAAACTCACTCGTTAATAACAATTTCACTTTAATTCCTCTATAATGATAAATAGATTAACGTTCGAATTGATAACAGTTGGATAACAGGATCAAGAATAATTTTAGTTCGAGTATAACTAAATATCCGAAGTATCGGCAACACACAACACAACATAGATTACATTGACATGACTAGCGAAGAGTAAATGGTAGTAAATTTCGTCTGCATACAATATGCGAAGTACACAAAATAATTTAGTAATATGGCATTACTGAGAATCAAACACAGTAATACTAATAAGTTACTACGTAAAGGTTAACTTATCGTAACACAGCGTGCAGAATTAATATAGCACTAACGTTAATCAATCGTTGGTAGTACACAGCATGCGCGGGTACCTAGCTGGTAAACAACAATAGCGATAATTACAGAACTAATAGCAAAAATTTCGTGAGTGACCCGGTTGACTACGAAAGAAAACATATAAAAGCACTTACCATAAATACAGGAATTTCCACTGGTGTGAAGAAAGTACTTTCCCCGACACGTAACCCTGTAAGCAATTTGAATCGCAAATCGTGTCAAACTAATGTCTCACGAAATCAACATCTACAACAATCATTACTTAAAGTACAAGAAAGTATAAATAATATAAACCGATTGTCGTATGCTGTGGTACCCCTTAACTTTGGTTTAATTAGTTATCGCCATAAGTCTTATGAAGAAAAAGTTAGCATCGTCCCATCCAAATATTTGTCGAGGTTCATTCCTTCGTCAATTGATATCGAATACTGAATATCGTTAGAACACAAATAGGTGGTTAATTCAGGTCACGGCGTGTCATCCACGTGTAGCACTCTTTGGCCGGGAAGGCTCCGCAAGACCCCCAATTTCGTAGCGTGGAAATCGCCTTACGCTGGTGCCCGTGTACGTCAGCGTGCTGACGTATTTAGCAGTCGTTTACGATAGCCATTTATCGATAAGGTACCAGATGTTAAAGAAAGGAACGTAAAATGGCCTGTAACGCGTTGAAGCAATCAGATCAATCGCTAATTATAATTGGTTTTCTAGATGGTAATAGATAACATAACTCTTCAATGCGTCAAACCATTTTATATCATGCCCGTGTGACGAATTTCCATGAAAATGAATCGCACCGAGAAACGAACGTTAGAGGGCGTAAACCCGAATCTAAATTCCCGTTGAAAATACATAGGCGTACGTAAAGAAAATTTCGTCCGTAACAACATAGACGTACGTAAAGAAAATTCGACCGTAACATGGTGGACAAATTAAGATTAAGAAATAACAGGTAACCAGGTGTCAGATAGTTTGTAACCACTGTCTCTATTGAAATTGTTAGGATGTTTAATAATTTCAATAGCTTCTCTAATCTTTCTTGATTTCCAGTTCTTTGTTTTAGAAATTGTTTTAGTTTTCTCAAAGTTTATATCAAGTGCATGTTCGGCAATGGCAGACTTAGTAGGTTGGAGTAAACGAAGATGTCTTCTATGTTCTTTTAATCTCGTATCTATAGTTCTACCAGTTTTGCCAATATATACCTTGCCACAGGTGCATGAGATTTGGTACTCTCCACAGCTTTTGTAAGGTAGTTGTAGTGTTATAAGCTACTTTTATCTTATGTTTATTTAGTATTCTTCCAATTTTGTCACTTATGTTGGAAACAAAGATTGAATAACAAAGTTTTGGTTAATAGTTGAATCATAAAATAATTTCTTAAAATCAATCTGAAATCCATAAAACGATTCCACAATATAAGAAATAAATAACGTTAATTGAAGGGTTTGGTGCAAAAAGGGTATAAGTGTATAAGTTGACAATTTGAGTTAGTGCCTTTATTATCGTTTTTGCAAATACCATTGTGAGGTTTTACTTTAGTGTGTTATGCTACTGCTCTAAAAATGTCACTGCTAATATCAAAATGCACTTGTATCTTTTTTGTACTAACAGAGGGTAGGTTTAACTTGACATATATGCGTTTGAATCAAAAATGTAAAAAAATCACTTGTACCCTTTTTGCACCAAACCCTTCAATTCAAATACCGGGTGTTTCATGAAAGTAATGGAACAACTTTAGACTACGGTTTCAGTTCTCTGATTAAGTTTTAAATGAATGCTGTTAAGACATTAAATTGATTGCATTTAAGTGCGGTTGTGTAAAGAAATAAAAGGGCGCATGACGACTTGGGGGGAGTAGTTTTTAGACTTAAGTCGCGCGCGATCAAATCAGATGAGTCGTGTGCATGATAGCGTATGTATGTATAAGAATGACAATCGTGTCAATTATTTTAACAAAGTGAACTAGTATTTATATTTCATTAATAAACATTATTACCTGAACCTATTTTATTTGTTCACCAACACAAATTACAGGAGCTAGATCCAGATAATCTTAATAAATGCTATAGCCTTTAATTAAAAAAGTTTAAGTCATTTATAATTTGATTTATAATAAAAATAATTTAAAAAAAGTTCTATCAATAGCTCAAATAAATTTAAACTGCATGCCCAAATATGAAATTGCTGTTTTAATTAGCCTAAATATTTAATATTTCCGGATTAAATTAAAGTCAATATTCCGATTTTCTTTGTAAAAGAAGTTTTTTTGATTACACTGTCGTAATACATAGAAAAAATGCTTCAACTTTGCTGATTTAACCCAATTTATGGATGATATCGATCCTATTAGTTTAAGTATTAGACAGAAGGTATGCGTAATTTAAATTTACTTATCTGTGCCTGTAGAGTTTTATTTTCAGGCTGCTTTCGTGAAATTTTATTTAGATTATAACAAAAAGAACAAGTGGCGAGAAAATTAATATTCTTTTAAAAAGATATTATCTTTAGTTAGATGTAACTGAACTGGAAATCAAAACTAATATGAGTTTCGTTACCTATAAATCAAAACAGAATTCTTGCAGGTTTTTGCTAAAACTAAGTAATGGAAATATATCACCAAACATTGGAAAAATCAGTCTCTTTTTTTTGTACAAAATGATCAACAACGTTTATTTCTAAATTAATAATATAAACACTAAGTCTCAACCTTGAATCTATCCGCTCCCCCCATACATTTGTTATACTTCATGACAACATTCGGCCAGTCAACTTGGATTCCGCTTCTCTTTCCTTAAATAGACTTAACCCGATCTACTTTTTCAATGGGACTAACACTGTGGCAATTAGAAACAAGTGTGGCGATGCTATTGTTGTGCCATCGGACAATTGATAATGTCTCTATGGTTCTGAACGAGATAGCACCACTAGTTCCTTTTTTCATCTTTTTTTTTTGTCCTGGAAAATTTTTCCACCGGTTCCAGTTCCACCACAATTTAGTGCAGACAATATTTCGAAAAGTGGCAAGCCCGTAAAGAAATTATCAAAGTACAAATTGTACGGTCCAAATTCAGGAGGAAGTCGAGATTTCATCAATAGGATAACACCAGATCCCAATCTGCACTCCTCCTGATGAGGCAATGGTGCGAATTTCATTCCTTGGTACGGTTCGAAACTAACTAAATAACCCAGTCTAGTCGCAACTGACCAAAATTAATATCCAAACCTCAAAGGTTTTTCATAGATGCATTTTTTCGTTTTCCATAGTAAGGACACATTGTTTCGTCAATTGATAGATGGCTCGTAGCCACTTTAGAAAAATTTTGTATAAAATTTTGATTCAGTAACTTGAAATTGAGACACATGGAGGTGACACTGGGAATTAACGAGTTAAAGATAATCAACTCATGTAATAAGAATTGAATGCTTGTATGCATGTGCGATTACGTTTTTCGTTTTTTGTCTGTATTCAAGCGCAGTTCATTAATATGCAAACTGCAGATTAAAAGTGGCGCATGTAACACTGTTGCTACGTTGCCATGTTATAAAACCAGAAAAATTCTTTTAATGCACGTTATTATGAAAAGTAAATATAAGGACTAAAGTTTACCGATAAACTTCCCACACAGCACAAGCATATCCAGTGGATATGAAATGTACACACCAACCATGGATACCGGAGGTGCATCGAACATCCATATTTAATATTATGGAGCAAGGATGGAGGTCCATTGGATATATCATTCCGTCACGGAAAAATCTTCATAGTATGTCCATAGGACCTCCAGGTGGATAAACATTTTACATCCATATGGAGATATATTGAACAGTCATATGAACGTACAAAATACATACATATGGAGGTTCAATGAACATTTAATTAAAGTATAATAAACATTCATTTTTTTATAGAACCTTCATATTTAGGTAAAATATATGTGCATATCTACATATATATTAACAAATAATATGGCCACACGTCAAATAAAGTCAATACAAAATGCCAATAGTGATATTTTCCAGATGCAACAACTCCGGTTGGTCCACAGAAAATATGACCACTTGTTCATTTTCACTCAAACACAATCGAACTTTTTTATTTACACATTATCTCATTTTTCTAGAGCTTTTATCCATTATTTATATTATAGAAATCCAAATACTTACTAGATTAATGTACAGCAAAAGTAAATTCAAATATGCAAAAATACCTTGTCTTTACCCAATAAACACAAATCAATGGGTCTGTACTGGCAATGTACTCCTTAGCCGGCACTCAGAATGCTGGCAATGTACTAAAATGAAGTACACTGCCGGTAACCAGGTGACACACCGGCCGATATATTGCCGGATGAATCTTACCAATGCAGAAATTGCATCGAACCAATATCGGCAAGTTATGTATATTAATACAAGTTAAATGCAGAATGCCAGTGAAATCTGTGCAATATAATATGTACTTTGCCATCACATAAATAGTGCGCAATTTTAAAAGCATTGGCAATGTTAGCAACTTAACACAAATTAAATGCATACAATGGTATTATCATTTTTAATTTAATTAATAAAACAATTTGGAAACTTAACATACAATGTCCATATATGTACTGAAAAAAATTTAAAAAATATAAAAAACCTATTTACATTCATACTGTGCTTATGTTTATTGGCGTCTTTCGTACCCACTACTCCTGGTGTTTATTGCGTGTTGTAAAGCTGCACCACAATTTGAATTTTTTTTTATGGATACTGTAAAATAAAAATTACATTGTAATGCTACTCAAATAACTTATGCACTTAGCAATTTCTAAACTAAATTTTGAAGTTTTTGAAGTAATTATAAAGAATTGCTTTGTAAATAGTCGTGAAATAAAATACAACATGAAAGTCAAGTTTGGCAGTAATGCCGCACTTGAAATCACATTACGTTAATATACATATAAAGTTAATGTTTTAAGTTTTAACCTATAAAATACTCTGAAGCCTCTTACCATAAATTAAATTTAAAATATTTTTACAAATTTGTTTTGCTTGATCCAGACCAATTACTTGGTTAAAACATGTCTCGTTTGCTGTATCTTTTCATCCAACAAAGTAGATTGAATCGATCTAAAAAAAAATTTCAATTAAATAAAACTCAGCAATAGGAATAATGAATTGGGAAATTGTAGATAAACTCACAAACTGGCTCTTAGATTACAAATTCCAAAGTCATTATATATTTTCTCGAAAAGGTGTTAGTTTTTAGGTTATATATTTATTATTAAGAAATAATTTATATTTGAATTTAATACTTACTTATTTTGTTTACCCATCCATCCTAAATGATGAAAAACAAACACATTTTTTCGAAATTTTAAAGCACAAAATGGTTTGCATACGATAAATACAAGCTAAACAAAAAGCCAAAAAGTTTGCGTGTGCCAAAGGCGTGTGCAACAGCGTGCAATACGCGAAAACCTTGGCGAAAACAAACGAACAACGAAGAAAGTTTAAATTAAACCACGCCAAGTGTTTTTTTTTACTTTTTCAATTTTTCATTAAATTTGTTGTTGCATGTTAAATATTTACTACAAATGTTAAATTTTAGAGAATATAATTATTTCTAAATAATTTTGATAAAAAATAGCAACTCACAAAATTATGTAACATGATACATAAAAAAAAATGTTTCCGAACATAACACTTATAACACTTAAGATAATCCTATTTCACAGATATCCATGAATGTATATAAGGTGCATATACAGTGGATATTAAACTACGGATGTACATCAATGGATATTATATGGATAAATATGTATATCCATTGCATCTCGCGTGCTGTGTGGGTTGCATGCTACTTTATTTTAATCTTACAAGTTAGTATTGTTATACGATACATAAAGTGAGAGTATTGGGCACTTGCGATCTATATAAAAATTAAATACAGAAAAACCACACCGATATTTTAGAAATTGAATAATGGGGCTTTGTAATAACCGTTAATTAAAATTTTGTGTAGGTATTTGTAAAGACAGCAAGTGTTAGATATATAATAATAGAGTATTTTATTTACATTAATAATGTTTATTGAAATAATTGGGGATTTGAAAACTGTCACAAACGACCGGTTTTACTGTAATAAGCTATAAATAATGTAATTGTTCTAATTAATGAATTGGTTAGGAACACTCTTCACTAGGAGGGGCAATTAAACCACTTTAGATTTTTAATATGGCGACGTTTCGTGCAACCATGTGTGCACTTCTTCAAGCCACTAAAATATATTGTACGTAAGTTACACATTGCTTATTGTATAATAAATAATACGTTTTAGGTACAAAACAAGAAACTTACACAAAAAAGTTCGAGTGGAAACGTCCTCAACTCCAAACAACATGACAACTAATACACAATATAAATAACATAAATAACTTGTTAAAATATTATTTATTTATATTGTGTATTAGTTGTCATGTTGTTTGGAGTTGAGGACGTTTCAACTCGAACTTTTTTGTGTAAGTTTCTTGTTTTGTACCTAAAACGTATTATTTATTATACAATAAGCAATGTGTAACTTACGTACAATATATTTTAGTGGCTTGAAGAAGTGCACACATGGTTGCACGAAACGTCGCCATATTAAAAATCTAAAGTGGTTTAATTGCCCCTCCTAGTGAAGAGTGTTCCTAACCAATTCATTAATTAAACATTAAAAGGAGGACGTAACTACAGTACTTGGTAATTGTTCTAATTTAAGAAAGTTTTCAACGTTTGTTGAAAATTTAAATTTCATAATTGCAGATTATTTCTTATACGTACATAATATTTATATTCAATATTATTGGCACATTCTGTAAATATACATATAATCTTTTCTGAATATTTGTAGAATATACAATTGAAAATATTTATTAAGTATGCATTAAATATTTCGAATGTATTTTGAACGTATTTTGAATATACCATGAATATTCATTGTTGTGTAGGTTCATCATTAGTTCCTGAAAGTTTCGGTGAACTAAAGGTCGCCTTACTTGGCGTTTCTCGACGAATTAAATTTGATGAGGTTGTCAGTCTTATACAAATACACCTACACTTAACATTATATTTTATCAGTTCTGTTTAGGTTTAGGTTAAATTTCTTCTTCTTCGCTTTTAGACATGTCTTCAACCAAAGTTTTTCAGTCATCTTTATTTGTGGCTATTCGTTTGATTTGACTCCAAGTTTTCTTTGTTTATTTACATTCCTTAAGCATATTTCTTCTCCATGTTTGGTTTGGTCGTTCTCGCTTACGTTTCCTTCTATTATTGTTCTCTAAGGCTTGTTTTGCAATGTTTGAGTTAGGTTTCCGTAACGTATGTTTTATCCAGTTCCATGTTCGTTTTTTAATTGTTTTGGACATTGGTTCGATTCCAGTATCACTCCAGAATTCCTTGTTTGAGATTAGATTTGGGCAGAATATTTTTAATATCTTTTTTAGGCACTTGTTTACAAAAATTTGTATTTTCGGTAATTGGTTTATTAATAAAACATTGTCGCTAGTGTAAACATTTCGATAATTTAAAAACTTTTGTTTTAATTAGTTCACGTTATCGAGCGTTTACTCTTTTATCTATGGATTCAAATAAACAGTGTAATTTTTAAAATGTCTGTATAGAAAATTGATAAACGTAATTTATATTTTTGTGATACTCCGGTTGCTCAAAATAAAATTATGAGAAGTCTAGACCAAGTCGTTTCACTTATTTTTAATTCATAGTAAAAAATTTAGTTATTAAATAAAGTTTTACCGTTTTATTTTAAAACGTGTTCGTATTAAAAGAAATTATATCATAATTTAATTAAAACTTCACAAAGCGGAATTTGGCATCTGGTATAAAGCGAAAAATTTACCTGATTCTGGAAAATTTTAACATGTTTTACTGTATTTACATAGCAATCAAATTAAACAGTTACATTACTACCTTTACTAAAGTACTTTTGCAGACAAATTTTATTACGTTGTAAAAAATAATATATCTAAATATAGTTTGTCATGTACAAGAAATTGTACAACTAGACTTTTAACTAATTAAAGTAACACCAATGCAAAAGAAATATCTTAACAAGTTTTATAACATACTATAAAAATACGTTGTCATATTGTAAGTATGATTATTTACTTAAATTTTATATGTTACTGTTGTACACAAATTAAGTCGTAATACTGACAACACTGTTAAAAAATGTTTAAATATTAACACAATTAAAGGAAACTATTACCATTCATTTAGCAACACTTTACAGTACACCGCACAGTAACGTAACAAATCAGTTCAGTACAAAACTATACCAACGACTTCTAGTGCGCAGTACAAATTTATGGTACGTATATTCCAATAAGGTTCACTATCTTTAAGAACATTTTAATTAACTGTTTTAATAATAAACTAATATTTAACAACATCAAATTTATAACGTAATTTGATTGGGTAAAAGCTATATGGCTCCATTATCTGCAAGAAACTGAATCATGGGAGTGTGCCCACTATGCATAGCCTTTTGTAGAGGTGTTTCACCTCCGTCATCCACCTCATTGATATTAGCTCCAGCTTCCACTAAAGCAGCAACTACACCAAAACGAGTATAGTGAATAGCTAGATCTAAGACTTCTTCAAAATCGTCAACATTCGCGATTTTCCAAATTTTCATGTAATCGATGTCTAAGTTTGGTAAGTAGTTTACATACCTCTTCAAAACGGTTCCCATATTTCGTCTTGCTGTATCGATAATGGTCACCAAACCGTTTCGGTTGTACGCTGGAAAGTCATCCGAATTGTGATATGCCGCAATATGAAGAGGAGTTCTTTCTCCGTAGTTTTTTGCATTGACGTCGGCATTGTTTTGGATTAACAAATTAACGATGTCTATATGACCCCATGACGCTGCAACATACAAAGGAGTTTGCAATTCGTAATTTTTTAAATCTACGCGTGCTTTATGTTCTAGAAGTAATTCTATCACAACTAAGTTTCTCATACTTCCCCTGCTTGCTGCTATATACAAAGGCGTGTTACCCTTTTCATTTTGAAAGTTAACCTTGCAGTTTTTTAAACCTAAAATATATTTTACTTCATCGTAATTACCAAAAGAAGCCGCTCTGTATAAAGATACATTCTAAAATTAAAGTCAATTTGTAATTTGTTAAAACAAGGGAAAAAGTCTTACGTTTTCCTCGTAGTTCATGTTGATACGGATGTAGGTACGATATAATTTTAATCTACATATTTAAGTACTTAAGTATATATCTTTATCTGTGAACTAAAATCGCTTATGAATCATTATTTAATCTATCGAGAACCATCAGTTTGTTTTTATCATCCTTAATACTACTTAAGTAAGTAAGTATAACAATAAATTAAATAAATCACAAATCGATTTATATCTTTAAACGCTGACGCTGCAGAAATTTTTTTAAATACATATACGTCTTAGATTTTTTTAAAATTAACAAACAAAAACAGATTATTGATGACATATTTTTGCTAACGAATGTCAAAACGGCCGTTGTTCTCTGATGATGTTACATGCTCCGGACACTAAAATGTTTACAATTAGCGCTATTGTTGTAATATTGTATAATTATTGTAATTATAATTAGTTAAAAAGACACCAGGCCGAGAACAAGACTACAGGTGCTCGTTCTCACCTCACAACA
The DNA here is from genome assembly GCA_035610365.1 of Aquatica leii. NCBI lineage: Eukaryota > Metazoa > Arthropoda > Insecta > Coleoptera > Lampyridae > Aquatica > Aquatica leii. The sequence goes on from CM069438.1 coordinate 18,725,062, forward strand.
ATAAACGAAAATAAATAGAACACAACTAAACTAACAAAAAGTAAATTAATTTATGATCGATGTCTAAGAAAAAAGAAATTTAAAGTTCTACAAATATTCGTACTTTGAATATCACGTAACATCGTGTACAATTATACAATTACAGTAGCAACATTTATATTAAAATTGAACGTTAACAATGTGAAGTTTATAGGTATAAATTTAAACGAAAAGGACACAGCCAATCAACCTTCGAACTTAAATCATTTGAACGATAGAAAGCGTAAACTACTTCTGATAGCAATCGTATACTTAGTTGTACGATCGACACTAAATTTTATTAAAAAAGTAAAAGAGTACTTACAGTTCAAATTGTTGCTAGATGTCGAAGAGTTTCCAATTTACTCGAGATATTGCAACAAAGATTTTTCCTTCGATTTACAGAAGAATTAACACCACGTGCTGACCCCGTAATTTAGTAGGTAATAGTAAATAAATTTGCTAATTTAGTAGGTAGCAGTAAATGTTAGAAATGACAAAATAAAATTAAACCTAACTGCAAAACGTAAAGATGCATCATACCTCAGCGATTCTTCTCACAAGCATCGGTTAAGATTTTATTCATTTGTAACCGGACGAAAAAAAGAGAGAAATCCAATATTACTACTTAAATTTAAAATGGATAAAATGTATACAAGGCGATGAACTATAAGCGGTTTTTAATATGTGTCCTTGTTTCAAGTTTAATTTGCTGCTATCGATGTTTGTGTCAAGGACATCATCGACTTGAGATCATACACAAACGGTCCGATATTGATAATAATGTCTTCGGTAATAAAATTCAAACTAATTACGGCATGTATAATCAGTTTAGAAATATTGGCAATTAACCACCCAACAAACATTGCTACATCAGATATACGTATATTTAAGATAATTTAAGGTTAGCCTTATATAAATGGGAAAGAAGGATTTAGTGTATTTACATGTCAGGATGTCAGCAATTTCACATGTATAAATTACAGATATTTAGCAATTTCACATGTATAAATTACAGATATTTTAGGTAAAATCTGTACATCTAGTTTACATCTAGCTTACATCAATTTTCTGGGACGACTAATGTATAGAACGTAAAAGTATTATGCGTTTTACCCTTCGTTTTATGTATATTCTATGTAAGTAAATAATGTATAATAAACATAAATTTTATATATATATTTAATGTCTGATAATATACAAAATTTATATAATCCTTATATAAGGGAGAGGTTTAAAATACGTATCAATAATGAATTAAATGTATTAATTAATTTTCATACGCATGTCGTAGAAGCCGATAAATAATTGAAATAAAATATCAGTTGACGCATGTATGGCCGCAGTACTCCTGTTCATAAGAATTAGGTACTCTAAGTACCTAAAGCTAAAAATAGATACTTACGTTTGTGAATATGGAAACTTCTTTTTTTATATACATTTTAAACCCATACTTAAATTAAAAATAAAGTAACCTCTGTATAATTTGTAAATCTTATATATTTGTTTATGGTATTAGCAGGCAAATACAGTTAAAAAACTAACACTAAGTAACTAATAGTATAAGAAGTATTTTCATTATTTATTTGATTTCATTTGCAGCTTCGCCAAACAGAACGCTCGCAATCGTCTCGAACTCATCGGTGACGTCCTTATATGTATTATTGATTACACCTGTAAAAAACCACGTTCGCTAGATTAAAGTAATATTGATTGACTGATTGATTTTAAAATAATGATAGTTAGAAATCATCACATAAAATCTGGGATCTTTCTCAAAAACATATATTTTTCGGAAATTCCTGTAGATAATTTCGTTTTTTAGCGGAATATGAAAGGTTATAAAATAGTGCAACTTTTCTCTAATTAAACCAACCTCGTATCTCTTACCGTTTCGGAGATCCCCATGGTGGCCCTCGAATTGGTTGTAACCTTGTATAAGTGAAACGATTTTTAGTAGTGTTAACAAATCTGTATATTTTAATGCGACTTCAAAGATTTAAACCTAATAATGTATTCATAAATTAGTGTAATTTTTAATGTTTTTAAAAAACAATGCCTTTTTTATTAAAACTTTTCAAATTCAAGTATAAATATTAATTAAAAAAATTGTTGTATTCCTTTTATATAGCGTCGTAATGTGGTGTTTGCGTTGTAAACTTGAGTATAATTCCCGATTCATAATTCAATGGCATCTTATTTAAACTCAAAAACCATCACATCATTATCAAATTTTTTTTACAAAGAAGTCAGTTTAATTAAATTATAACATTGTTATTTTTTCTATAGTCTTAAAAAAGATACTGTTTTTTTATGGAACTTCGGTAATTTTCTAAGAATTAATAAATAAATCCTAATCCTATTCAAATTAATACTAACAAAATATATGGGGGATTAATATGAATACGATTAATACAAACATTACTTACCCCTTAGCTTATCAAACAAGATGTTACGCACCTCACAAACACGTAACTAGGTTCGAATAAATATGATTTGTAATACTGTATCAAATAACACTTGAAGAAGTATGGTGATTTTATTTTACAATATTTACATGGATCTTTACCAAACAAAACAAATATCTTAACTTAACTATCCTTCTAATTTTGTCGCAACCCGTTTTATACCTTTTCAGGTACCGTATAATTCTAAGAAAAAGTACAAAAGCAATAGGTACATTTTAAACGAACAAGTTGCAACTTGCAAACTAGCTGTAACATTAATATAGGAATATAACAAAGATTCACAAAATAATAATAAAAAGAACACTAAACAAAATGGATTTAAAACACCGAATAAATAAAAACAAGAGTAATAAATGTTCAGTTTCAACAACAAATTGCAACTGCATTTAACTAGTAAATAAGAAATAATGCATAAACAAAAATCTAAAAATCCACAAAGTTGAAGTGGAAAGTTTTTGCAGATGAGAGAGGTAGTGTTGTAAAATACAGCACATTTAAATCCTATTGTTCTCTCACGTGCAAGACAGCCATCGTAAAATTTTTAGGAAACCTAATTGCAGCGGTTGCTTTGACATTGTACATATTTCTAAGAATGGCTTATTAATTCGACGATTTGAGATAGTTTCATACATTTCTAAACGAATGATATTCCAAAAATCTATAACATAATCTGACTTATTTTAATAATTTGTATATTCTAATTTATATTCATTGTTTAGTCAAAACATGCTTGCTAGAAATAGCACAAAGTTTACTTTTATTTTGTTAAACATTTCGATATACGTGTGATTACTTTGAACGATTCTTGCTACCTGTGAATGGTGCTGTTAAATTCTATTGTTAAATGTTCTTTATTATTACAAATAATATTTTTTAATTTTTTGAAGTTCAATAGTCATGAAACCCCATTATCTTTTTTATTCGTAATATCGTTGTCGGTGAATACTGTTTTTAAGTATTTTAGGATAAATCAAGGACAAAATAAGGTCATTTTCGAAGAACTGTAAATTTTTAAGCCAAAAAGGTTGTTGTTATTCAATTTCAGCTAAACAGCAACAACCACAGCGCGGCAAATATATGTATAAGAATAGTATGCCAATTTATGTATATTTATAACTGATTTTTTTTAATAAAGATATACATCTTATTAACTTTTTGGAAAAGTTAACCGTGGGGAAAATTAACTTGTTCTTTCCATTCTGAGCCCGTTCTTGAAATTAAAACAATACTGATACAAATTAGAAAATTGGCCCAATAAAACTACCTTTTAAAACTAATGGTCTTATAAAAATTGCCAAACAAGTAACATAATGTAATTAATGAGCTCTGGTATAGGATAGGTAAATAAAATGATGTAACAAGTTATAACTGGCGTTTAACAGGTACTGCATATAATGTATATGTTAAGTAAATGTAATCTGATTTACATCTACAATACGTCCTTTTATACACATTAACCCGATCTGAATTTAATTATATTTTTAATACATTTCTATTCTTATGTAAAATAATCATAAATTTTGCTATATGAACAGTATATACCTTTTTTCATATTAAATATATATAAACATTCTCATGTTTTTAATACGTATGATTTTTCATATAAGAAATATGTCACCCTTAATATGTACGATTCATGTAAACTCTTGTATGTAATATACATGTTTATTTATATTAACTTATATATTTCTTATATATAAACCCAAATGTAAAATAGATGTTATTTTCATAAGGAAGACTGATATATTCTAGATGTAAAAAGGCTTATGTATGACTATTTCTTTAAATTTTACATATATTTTATAGAAAATGTATATGTATGTTTGCTGGGCAACGAGGAATCACGGTGTAGAACTTAATGGCGAGCGCATTAGCTAAGAAGGTCACAACAGGGACTTGATCCCGCTTTTGGAAACTTCTATGATATTGGGAAAAAATCCGTAGGAAATTAGAGCAGAACATAGCAAAATACGAAAAACCTCTGCAGCGATAAGGCATACCAAACGCTTTCTTGCAGAGCCAGAATTGAACACTCAAACTGCAGTATTATGCATGAATCCACAAAGGTGAAGCAAACTAACTAGATTACACTAATAATAAGGAACTGTGGTCTTAATAAACATAATCATAAAGAGGACTGCAAAGATAACGAAACGCTGCGGCATCTGCTATATAACTGCGAAGCATGTTAAACTCAATGCACAACGATTCTCAGCAAACCAAGGCTAACCGATGATGAGTTGCCTTTTAGAATAAACTTCTGGACTTTATAGACGAATTAGAACTGTTGAGGGAGTAAAATTCAGAGGTGCACAAAAAGACCAAAAAGTCTAGCTAGGACGCCAGACGAACTGTTTCTTGAAACAAAACAAAACAGAATTTAACCACTTTCGTCACCTAATAATCACAGGTTATTTATACATGAGTAAAATACGATGGCAGAGCGATCTCATAAAGCTGATTTTAAACCCACGTATTTCAAATAAGTTTTTCATAAACCGCGGTCTAAAATCACAACGTGTAACATTGTAAGCTAACAATGTCAATGCATTTGTCGAAGTACAGTGGAGTGTTTTACTACTGCTGAAGAGTTCCAAAACGGCGAAACTGCCGTCTAGTGAGTCACTCTGGTTGCATTTTTACATTTCATTAACATTGTTAATTTTCAATGTTATACGCTGTGGTTTTAGTCCGCTGTTGTATTCCAAACTTACTTCAATTAAGCGGTTTAATCAGTCTTTAACGTTTTTATCTTTTAGCCATTTGCATACTATTATTAATGCATAGTAAACTTATTCTATGAGATGGCTCTGTCTTCGAATTTCACTCATGTTACTTAAATCATTTATTAATATAAAGATATAGGTCTGTGAATGCATTTGTGGAAGTATAGTAGAGTGTTCTCCCACTGCTGAAGAGCCCCAAAAGGTTGTAACGGTGGTTCACTCTCGTGGCATTTTACATTTGAATTGACATTGTCACTTTACACTGTTATACGTTGTGGTTTTAGCCCGCTGTTGTATTCAAAACTTATTTGAATTACGTAGGTATAAAATCAACTTTTAACGTTGTTATCTCTGTATCTATTTACATACATACATATTATTCATGCATAGTACCTAAATGTATACTATGTTCTTGTTTATTACCTGATTGTGATCAAGCTGAAAAGTAGTTATCGCGTCAAGCAACATACAGACAAGAACTGAAAGAATATTATAGAAATAAATGATTTATAGGGCAATTAAAAAACCAGCAAATAAAGAAAATCGCAAGATCTGTCTAAACCGTTAAGACGAGTTGAAGAATTATTTCCAGGCAACGACGGAAAAGTAAGACTAGTTAAACAATTTTGAAGTTTAGAACTTTTTACAATGAGATATTATACAATAAAACTTCTATTTTCAATTTTCAACCAATCACGTCTTGAAAATTATTTTTATATGACCAATCAAAACCAAATAAAACAACTATTTACATTGTTAAAATAGTCGCCTATTTTTCGATATTCACCCAAATATCTCACATTACTAATATACCGGACATGATACATATAATAACTGTGTTTTAAATTTTAAATAGATAATGTAATATTGATTCTTGCTCTTTGTTATCGTTTGATAAATAAATATTTTTTTTATACTTTTGGCTTGGAAAATAATCATATTAAATATAACACGCCAAATAGAACACGACGTCATGTGACGAAATCGGCACGTCTTAATGACGTACGTAATTTTAACGTTAATAAAACGTTAGTGTGCTGCCTGGGGTACGACTTCGATAAATTATAGCTACTATTTTTATTGTTACTAAACTTTTCATCTCGACCAATAGTCGCCTATTTATCAAGGTCTTGTACTACCGTTGAATAAGATCCGAGTTGCCCTTTTTGTACGTTAAAGACATAGCAAGATGCTTAGATGTTTGTGTTAAATTTGTCTATTATCAGTTTCAACTAAAAACAAATATTAGTTGTATACCTGTCATGCAAAAAAGTAACGGTTGCTGTTACTTATTTATTTCCCTACTTTTTTATCTTATTTTGCAAATAATTTATGTTTTGTAATTAGCCTTGATTGATGTAAACATGGTTTTCATGTTTTTTAAAATTCGATGTACTTAAAAATTCGATATAGTTTGAAAAAACTTTGATGTATTATAGGTTATGTTAATGTTTTCTTATTATAAAATTTTATTTATTCTCGGCTTTGTTACTCCTCAGGATGTTTATTCAGGGCCGTTATACTTTCACTTCTTTACCTTACGATTTCATTCAGATCTAATACCCACTTCTCAAAAATGTATCGACAATAACATGGTTTCAATGCGTTTATTTCTATATGATACATACTCAGTTACGCTTAACATATGTGAAATAAAACTATATAAACAGATACACGATACATTGAATTACCCAAATATTGATAATCACTTCATCAGAAAATTTCTGAAACAGGTTCAGAAATCTTCTAAAGTAGTTCACGAGATAATGACCAAAACGTAAAGAAACTAAATTTATCAGCGGACGGTAACCAGCCCAGAAACCAAACTTCAAGATTGAACAACTGCCACAAAAGCCTAATAATCACTTTCCTCCATTATCAATAAGAAATTGAACCATAGGAATGTGTCGATTATATGCTGCCTTGATCAAAGGTGTTTCACCATTTGCATCGACCAGATCAAGATTAGCCCCAGCTTCGACTAAAGCAGCAACTACACCGAACTCGCTATAAAAAATAGCTATCTTTGCAGCTTCATCGGAAACGTAAGATTTTATAGCAGCCTTGCACAGATCAGTATAGTCGTCATCTAAATTTGGTAAGTATTTTGCATATTTCTTCAAAGAATTTGGCATATTTCTTAGTGCAGCATTGATAATCGTCGCCAAACCATTTTTGCTGTACCACGTACTCAAATGTGGTTTTCGACATGCTGCAATGTGGAGAGCGCTTCTCCTACCATAATTTACCGTATCGAGATTGGCGTTGTTTTTAATTAATAAATTGACAACGTCGAAATGACCCCACGATGCTGCCACATACAAAGGCGTTTGCCCAGCATTGTTGGTTAAATTTATGTTGGCACCGTGTTTTAGGAGTAACTCGATAACAGCCAAGTGATTTTTGGATCCCCAACTTGCTGCAATGTACAGGGGCGTTTTTCCACCACTATATTCATTTTGAAAGTTGATGTTGCATTCTCCTAATGATAAAATATCTTGCAATCGTATGAAATTACCAAAAGAAGCGGCATTATATAAATCAAAATTCTGAAATTACAGGCATTTTATTATTTTTAATTAAAAAAAAAAGTGTTTACTTACCTGACCTTCGAAGTGCATAATTAGGATAACTTAACACTTCTTGTGTTAGAAATCAACTGAACAAAGCAAACCTTCGGTAGTTGCATTTTATAGTAAATAACGCTGACGTCAGTAGAGTAGTTGAAGATTTCTGTGACAAGAGGAGGAGTACTCCTCTCTGAATTACATAGAGAAGTAGGTTGATTTGTTGAATTGCATGTCACACACAGCTGGAGGAGGTGTGCTTCTCCGCGTGTACTACTCAGTACACCTCCTCCATAACCTACATACAATGCAATTAAATGACCTAGAGTAACCTTACTCTTTCGTTACCTTACTTAAGCTTGTCGTCCTTCAGTTGTTGTTCAGTATGAATTTGTTAATAATGGAACAGACAAACCAGTTTATTCAACAAATAAAAGATCGTGGTGTAACGATTCAAGAACCAAAAAATATTAAGAAATTGGTGGTCGATGGTAATATGGTTAAGTGCAATACAACTAATTGATCAAAATCTTTATAATTGAAATAAATCAAAATAGATTTGAATTTATTTGCAAGAAAAAATTTATAGACGTTTTTAATGTACTGAAATTATATGTGTACCTATAAAGGTCAGTATAATACTCATAACTAGTGACCGGATAAATAAGCACAATTTTAATTTAAAAAAGTGCTTAAAAAGCACAATATTTATCTAAAAAAAAGCAATAGATATGCAATAAATTAAGCAAAAAATCAGAAAAAAGCAGGCATAAGCTATAAAATTTACATGAAATAATCAGGCAATTTACATTGTACGTCTTTATTAATAAAAAATAAAACTCAAAAAAAAGTGTTGATGACTAAATATTGTTCCAAATGTTCCATTGTGAAATAGTGTCTTTTGTCGTTGAGAATATTTTTATATTGCGAAAAGCTCCTTTCTATGTCAACACTTGTAATGGGTGCATATTTGAATACGGCTATAATAGCGGGACCCATGTTAAAATCAGAAACATTGTTACCAGTACGACTGAAAATAGAAGAAAGTTTTTCTAGTATTTGATATCTCGTATTCTTTGAAAAAAATTGTACCAATTTCATTTTAACTATCTCGCTAGTGGGCCCTGCAACAGCATATTAATGCCATTTTTAAAACCGTCAATTATTTTAATTAACTCAACCAATAGAACTTGCTGATTTTCTAGAGATTTTATTGTTTAACTCACAAAACTAAAATTGCCTTTGATAAAAGCCAAATTATTCATAAGTTCATGTCGTTGAAGAACATTTTGGCAGTCTTGTATAGATTTGCTTGTTGAGTCTGGAAATTCCATAATCAATTGTTTAAAATTCTCGAAATTATTGGCATAGCAGATAGCAGCATCCAATCAAGTTTCGCATCTAGTGAGAATTGACTCTGGGGGTAGTGGAACATTAGACAGCCTCTCTTAAAACATCTGCACTCTTAAAGCCGCTTTGATAAATATTTTTTGCCATTACTTATTAAATTATTGAATAAAGGAAATTGGGTTCTTATGGTCTTAGCGATACGATTAAGCCCATGAACTAAGCAAGTACAATGTATTAAGTTTTCGTAAAAATTTTTTAATTTGATGCAGCTTTTACCATGTATGCCGCTGCTTTTGAAACCATGAGCAATACTTTTTCATGTGGCCCAACTTCAGGCAAAAAAAGTTTGCTGGCCCTTGATTAACAAACTTTGATATTGTATTGCTGTTAGTTTTGCTTAATTGTTTTGAGCTAATTAAAAATGGTTGTGTAGGAATTTGGGTTTAGGAACGACAATACGGCAAAGGCCAAGTTCTACTTCTTGTTTTGGCTCTCAAGGAGAGACTAGGACCAAGCCTAAGTAAGTCTGGGTGTTTAACTACGACGCGGTCTAAGCCGAAAGTCGCTTATAGTCATAAACGTAACAACCGCAAAAGCTTTATAAATCTCTAAATTATCTAAATTATTATATAATGGTTTAACCGCAATACTTTTTTGGACGATTGTCCATTAATTTACTATTAGGTTAGAAAAAAAGTGATGACTACTAAGCGGTAAATTTTTTTCGCTGTCCAATTTTACATACTTTGCAGCGTAACTCAACATGTTGTGTTCGATAAACGCGCATAACGGTGTGTTCTCACAAATTTCAAGCTTATGCAACTGCAGTCCCATTTATTTATATAACTGATCAAATGACAAGAAATAGCACGGATAAGCACTAAAATAAAAAATAACCATCAGAATGACAAATAAGCAAAAAAAGCATAGACAAATATGTTTCAAACTATTAATTTTTATGTAATTCGTGTAAATTTCGATATAATTTGTTGCTGCTTTTAAAATTGAACGTAAGCAAACAAGCTTAAAATCCGGTCACTACTCATAACCAATTAGCCAACTTTTATGATACTGTAATTAATGCTGTTATAGACCTACCAAGAGATGCGAAAGCTAATGTTTCGAATCAATTTTTATTAAAAACAGATGTAGTGTTAACGTTATAACCAGAAAAGGCATTGTTTGATGTTTGAAAAACGTGTGTAGAATAGAAGAAGTAAACTGGAGGGTATTCACTATACTTAAGGTATTAGGAAACTGAGAAGTACGAGCTATTATTGGACAGCATATTGGAACGGTTAGTGCAAGAATTTTCCGCATTAGAATTTGATGCCGATCCTAAAGCAGTTTATAGTTACACAGTAGTCATGAGTATTTATAAAACAAATTTTGTTCTTGTTTAATTGGTCCGATATTGGATTAGAGAGGTTTGTGAATAGCATAAAACGATGTATGTATGAGTGATGCTAACACAGCATTTGAAGAAGAATAAAAAGAGACATCTAAATAACACTAAAAATGTTCAAGATTTATTAGGTACTTCAGTTTCAAAAGTTGAAAACTGATGTGTTCGCTCATTTATGGCGAAGTTATATAATCATAGGCAATTTCATAATATTAAAAACTCAATATTCTGTATTTCTCGAAATATATATAATAACTTTCTAAAAAGGTGGTTTCACGGTATACCAACAAAAAAAAAATTAACCTTACTTCTTATTCACTGCATCTTTTACAGGCTCGTACTAAAATCAAATAATTGGTTCATCAGAGGCCTCAACATGCCTTTGGGTTTGAAAAGCTAGACTTTCAACGAAATGAACAATAACGTAAAAAATTAAAAATATACAAATACAAAACTTGAGTCTAATATATAAGTTTAACTTTATTCGTTGCCATTTGGCTTACAAGTTTGATCGTGCTATATATACATATATAATACATTTTCTTATCCCTTTTCCCCCCTTAACTTTTTCCTCCTGCTCCATACTTCCTCCATCCATTCCGCTCCTTTTCCGTTTTCATCTAAGATTTCCTCTATTTTCATCACCTCTTCTCTTAGTTCCCTGCATTTCTGTCTCATGTGGTTAAGGTCTTCCGTTTCTTCTCCACATAGCCTGCACATCTTTTCTGGTTCTTCTTTCCAATATTTGTTCCCTAACTCCTCGTTGCCACATCTGAACCTTGCTACCATTTTTTCTTTTTGTTGCTTTTAATCTCTCTATCTTTTAAATATTCCGGCACTCCTTCACCCTTGATATCTTTATAATTTCTATTATATCTGCCCTCTTTTATCTTTGTCCATCTTTCTTGTTTTTTGATGTCTCTATCTCTCCTTATTATTTCTTCCCTTATCCCTACTCCCTCTTCTCTTAATCTCTCCACTTCTTCACTCGCGTACCCGTTTCTTTTGTAATATTCTTCTCTGCCCTCCTGCCCGTACTTCACTTTCCCTCCCTTTATCTCTTTCCAACATTCTTGCAGTATTTTGCAATCTGTTCTTTCCCTCATTTCTTCCTCGTATTTTATTGCTCTTTTTCCTGTCTCTACCCTTATTTTTTCTATCTGTACCTCCTCTCTCACAATATACCCCGGTGTATCCCTGTCCAGTCCTAACACCCATCTCCAGTATTTTTCCTGTAGCCCCTCTACCTCCCTCCACTCCTTCCAACCGCATATTTCCGCTCCATACATTACCACCCCCTTTATTAATTTTTCAAACAACAATTTTCTTTTCTTTATATCCATCTTGAATACTCTTTCCCCCACACCCCAGACTTGTCCTATTAGCCTGTTTCCTTTCTTCACCCTTTCCTTTATGTGTTCTCCCTCTTTATTATCCTGTTTCATCGTGTAGCCCAGGTATGTAAATTCCTTCACTTGTTGCACTTTCTCATCACTCCATATCCACTCCTCTCTTTTTCTTTTCCCCCCTCTTTTTCTAAATATCATTATCTTTGTTTTCTCCGTGTTTACTTCCATTTCTTTTTTTTCATATATTTTTCTAGCGTTTTCATCATTTCTTTCATTTCCTTTTCCTCCTTAGCCACCAGCACTATGTCATCCTCATACGCCAACGACCATACCTTAGCTTTCCCTACCACTATCTCTCCTGTCTGTTGTCCTCTCATTGTCTCTTCCAGATCCCCCGTATATACTGAGAACAGGCTTGGGCTCAGTGGACATCCCTGCCTCAACCCTCTCTTTGTGATGAATTTCTCACTCTCTTCCCCATTCACTTTAACCCTGCTCCTCGTTTCTTCGTAGATTTCCTCTATTCTTTGTATTAATCTTTCATTGATTTTTTTTCTTTTAATATATTTTCACAGCTTTTCCCTATTCACTTTGTCAAAAGCAGCTTTTAGATCTACGAATAGTGCCACCATTTTCCCTCTTTTTTTTCTAGTTCTTTATTTGCTAAGTGTTTCAGTATATATATATATATGTTGTCTATCGCCCTTCTTCCTTTTCTGAATCCCGCTTGTCCGTCTGGTACCAAACTTCTTTCCTCTATTTCCTTCTGTAGCCTTTCTTGCAGTATTGTCGCGTATAATTTGTATGCCGTGCTCAATAATGTTACCCCTCTATAATTCTTGACTTTATTTTTTTCGCCTTTTTTATGGATTGGGCATATTATTCCCTCTCTCCATCTCTCTGGAAATGCTTCCCCTTTCCATATTTTGTTTAGTATTTCCGTCATCTTTTTTGCTACACTTTCTCCCCCGTATATCCACTCTTCTCCTTGTATCCCATCTTCTCCTGTCGCCTTTCCTTTTTTTACATTCTTTATCGCCTCCATTACTTCTTCTTCACTTATTCTATCCCTATCTCCTTCTTGTCTTACTACCGCGACTTTTCTTTTTTCTGCTTTTGTTCTTCCCTTCCCAACAGGTTCCGAAAATATATCTCCCATTCTTTAATTTTTATTCCCTTTGTCGTCATGTTTTTTTTCCTCTGTTTCTTTAGGTACTTCCATACATCTTCTTCCGTTTTTATTCCTTTGATCTGCTCCTCTTGTTTCTTTTTGTTTTCTTCCTTCTTTCTGTCGCATGTTTTTTTGTATATTTTTACTGCTTCTTTGTATTCTTCTTTTTCTTTCCTCCCTTTTTTCCACTGTCTTAATGCTCTTCTTGCATTTTTCTTTGCTTCCTTGCATTCCTTATCCCACCATTTCTTCCATCCTGTTTTCTCCCCCTTCCATTTTCTAAATCTGACTCTCTCTGTTGCTTCCTCCATCATCTCTCTTATTTCCTCTACACTTTCTTGTAATTCCTTCCCTATCCATACCGTTTTCCCTATTCTCTCTTTATATCTGTTTATACCCTCTTCTGTCCACTTTTTTTTAGTTATGTACTTCTCCTCTTCCTCTCTCTCTTCTCTTTCCCTTCCTTCCATTGTCAATTCCAGTGGTTGATGGTCTGACTCTACCCCTTCTCCCACCTTAAATGTCTTTACCTTTTCTGCGGCCTCTTCATTTGTCATTACAAAATCTATTATTGATTCTCCCCTTCCTCCTATGTACGTAAATTCCCCCTTTCCATATTCTTCTCTGTTCCCGTTCATTATTTCCCACCCTTTTTCGTTGCACAATTCCAGCAGTTCTTCTCCCTCTTTATTTATTACTTTGTCCTTTGTTTGTCTCTTTCCCGTCCCTTTTCTTTCTTGTATTCCCCCCTCTTCCTTTATTCTTGCGTTGAAGTCCTCTCCTACTATTACCAATCCCTCTTCCTTCTCTTCTATCATCTTTTCTATGTTCTTTCTTGTTTCTTTCATTCTGCTGCTATAAACCGTCACTATTTTAATTTTTGTTTTCCCCACTGTATGTTCCTTTGTACAATCCCTCTACTTTGTTGCAGTTTCTCTTTCTCTTCCGCGCTCAACCATTTTCTTCTTATTCCCGTTATTATACCCCACTTTGCTCTTCTTTTATTTTTCTTTCTTTCTGCATGTTGCACCACCCACTCAAATTTCTCCGGCAACTCTTTTTCCCACCGCTCCCATTCTTTTTCTTCCATCCATGTTTCCTGTAATCCCACTACATCCTGTTTCTTGATGTACTTCTAGAAATCATGTTCCTTGTTTTTTATTCCCGCTACGTTCCAAAACAATACTCTCAGCTCACTCACCTCCCCCTGTGCTTCTTCCTTACTTTCTTTTTTTCTTCCTTCTTCTTTTCCATTTCCATCTCTCTGTATTTCTTTTCTTTGTCTTTTCGTCTACTTTCTCTCCTTTACCACCCCCTTTGCCCTTTAGTTTTTGCCTTTTGGTTCCCCAATTTCTCTCCTCTTTCTCTGCTCAGTCCCCTATCCTTGTCGTTCCATATGTATCTGTCTCCGTCTATCTCCATTTTTCTGTACCCTACCCATACTCTTTTTCCTTCCGCTCTTTTCTCTGTTCATTATTTCTCTTTGCACTCTTCTTTCCTCCCATGTCAAATCGTGACATATATATTCTTGTATTCTTTAATTTCTTCTTCTCCGCCATTACCTTCTGTTTTTCCTCCCGTCCTCCGATTTCCGCCACTACCATCTCATTTTTCTTCTCTTTGTTTATTACTGTCACTTTTTTCACCTCTACTTTTACATTTAATTTTTCTTCTAGCATCACTGCTAAATCTTTTTGTGGTTTTTCACTTCTCCGCCCCTTTATCACGATATTATTTTTTCTTTTCCATCTTTCCTCGTCTTCCGCTTTTTTTCTCCAGTTTTTCTATTCTCTCCACCAGTTTCTCTTTTTTTCTCCCACTTCTTTTCTCTTTCTCCCATTTCTTTTTCATTTCTTTGATTTCTTGTCTTATTCCTTGCATATTTTCTTCCATCTGTTTCATCATTTCTCTCATTAATTCTTTTAACTCCTCCATTTCTTTCCTTCCTCCTTCTGTTCTTGAGGTTTTTCCTTCGCTCTCCTCCGATATCTTTTTAATGTCTGGTGATCTTATTGTTTTCTTTCCTCTTTCAAATATTTGTTGCCTTTTTTTTTCTCTTCCTCTCTCTCTCTTTTATTCATCCCTTTCCCCCCTTTTTTTATTACTTATTTATTTATAATTTTTTTTTAAATTTAGTTATTTATTTAATTTTTTTATTTATTAATTTTTTTAATTTATTATTATTATTTTTTTTTTCTTAATTCCTTCTTACCATCTTTTCTTATACTAATATAATATATAAATAAAAATATATACGTCACTGTTATCAAGTGCGCGCTTGACCTTTAACTAGTCCACGATACCCGCTCGAATTTCCACACGTTATCTGAGCTCGCCTTTACCTTCTTAACCATAAATTTAATGTAATTATTCACTACTTACATTAAAACTGCACTTCTAATTACTTTCTTAACTGAATTTACTTCACAATTCTAAACACGCATACGTTTATTCACCAGTTTTAATGTTTACAGCATAGTCACTTTAATGTATCCAAAACTCCGCAATAATATTAACCAAAACACGTTCTCACTCAACCACCTTCAAAACACGATCCAAACATGAGTCTAATCTTAAAACCTTAACTGGCATTAAGATCAGAGACAACCAACCGAATTACTTCTCGAAAATAATATATTTTCCAAATGAGAGTACGCAATAATAGCATATATTCGATCGAATACGTAACATGATATCATGAATTGTGTGAACTCAAACAAATCTGATTTTATTCATATTTGAGCTTGAAATTTGGCTTGCAACGAGCGAACAAGCGCTTTTTCCTGCTGAGCTTGCAATGTACAAAACTTTATATATGTTACACAGAGTTAATTTATAAATCATTTATTATTCCCTGTACGGCGAAAAGATAGAGTTAAGCCCCTCCTTTAATTTTGTATGATAATTTAAACCAATGTATGAAGAGACAAGGAACTTTCATGAGAGTAATTGACAGTTTTGCTGATATAGAAAACAAACTGACGTTTTGCAAGACATTGCAGCTTGCATCTTCATGTCACTGAAAGAAAAAGTGTAAATGACGATATTTATACCAATAGCGATTAGCGTGATTAACGGACCTTATCTTTCCGTTACCGCTTGACTGACTTCGTTATTACTCGGAGTAAGTGTTTGTGTCATTTCCAAAAAGGTCGATCTTTGTCTTCGAGGATATAATACGGTAGTCAAGATTTGCTGAGTCTTAAACCGGCTTCTCGGTTCATATTACATGAATGTTTCTCTCATCGACACTTACTTCAGTTATAACGACAACTTGTTTAAACAAGTAGAAGGAGCGGCTATGGGTTCACCGCTCTCTCCAATTATAGCCAACATGGAATATTTTGAAACTGAAATTATGAAAAATCTTGAGTTTAAACCAAAAACTTGGTTCAGATATGTGGATGATACGTTTGTTGTATGGCCTCATGGCAAAGATAAACTAAATCAGTTTTTTCAACATCTAAACTCTGCACATAACATCATTAAATTTACTATGGAGTTAGAACATAACAGCAGTCTAGCCTTTCTTATGATGTACTGGTGATAATGAAAAACAACGGAAAATTAGGGCATTCCGTTTATAGAAAGAAAACGCACACTAATAGATACTTAAACGCCGAATCCCACCACCATCCAGTACAGAAGAATACTGTTTTGCATACCCACACAGCACGCGAAATGCAATGGATATACATATTTATCCATATAATATCCATTGATGTACATCCGTAGTTTAATATCCATTGTATATGCACCTTATATACATTCATGGATATCTGTGAAATAGGATTATCTTAAGTGTTATGTTCGGAAACATTTTTTTTATGTATCATGTTACATAATCTTGTGAGTTGCTATTTTTTATCAAAATTATTTAGAAATAATTAAATTCTCTAAAATTTAACATTTGTAGTAAATATTTAACATGCAACAACAAATTTAATGAAAAATTGAAAAAGTAAAAAAAAACACTTGGCGTGGTTTAATTTAAACTTTCTTCGTTGTTCGTTTGTTTTCGCCAAGGTTTTCGCGTATTGCACACTGTTGCACACGCAAACTTTTTGGCTTTTTGTTTAGCTTGTATTTATCGTATGCAAACCATTTTGTGCTTTAAAATTTCGAAAAAATGTGTTTGTTTTTCATCATTTAGGATGGATTAACAAAATAAGTAAGTATTAAATTCAAATATAAATTATTTCTTAATAATAAGTATATAACCTAAAAACTAACACGTTTTCGCACAAATATAAAATAACTTTGGAATTTGTAATCTAAGAGCCAGTTTGTAAGTTATCTACAATTTCTGAATTCATTATTCTTATTGCTGAGTTGTATTTAATTGAAATTGTTTTTTAGATCGATTCAATCTACTTTGTTGGATGAAAAGATACAGCAAACGAGACATGTTTTAACCAAGTAATTGCTCTGGATCAAGCAAAACAAATTTGTAAAAATATTTTAAATTTCATTTATGGTAAGAGGCTTCAAAGTATTTTATAGTTTATAGGTTAAAACTTAAAACATTAACTTTATATGTATATTAACGTAATGTGATTTCAAGTGCATTACTGCCAAACTTGACTTTCATGTTGTATTTTATTTCACGACTTTTTACAAAGCAATTCTTTATAATTACTTCAAAAACTTCAAAATTTAGTTTAGAAATTGCTAAAAAAGTGCATAAGTTATTTGAGTAGCATTACAATGTAATTTTTATTTTACAGTATCCATAAGAAAAACTTCAAATTGTGGTGCAGCTTTACAACACGCAATAAACACCAGGAGTAGTGGGTACGAAAGACGCCAATAAACATAAGCACAGAATGAATGTAAATAGGTTTTTTATATTTTTTAAATTTTTTTCAGTACATATATGGACATTGTATGTTAAGTTTCCAAATTGTTTTATTAATTAAATTAAAAATGATAATACCATTGTATGCATTTAATATGTGTTAAGTTGCTAACATTGCCAATGCTTTTAAAATTGCGCACTATTTATGTGATGGCAAAGTACATATTATATTGCACAGATTTCACTGGCATTCTGCATTTAACTTGTATTAATATACATAACTTGCCGATATTGGTTCGATGCAATTTCTGCATTGGCAAGATTCATTCGGCAATATATCGGCCGGTGTGTCACCTGGTTACCGGCAGTGTACTTCATTTTAGTACATTGCCAGCATTCTGAGTGCCAGCCAAGGAGTACATTGCCAGTACAGATGTGTTTATTGGGTAAAGACAAGGTATTTTTGCATATTTGAATTTACTTTTGCTGTACATTAATCTAGTAAGTATTTGGATTCCTATAATATAAATAATGGATAAAAGCTCTAGAAAAATGAGAGAATGTGTAAATAAAAAAGTTCGATTGTGTTTGAGTGAAAATGAACAAGTGGTCATATTTTCTGTGGACCAACCGGAGTTGTTGCATCTGGAAAATATCACTATTGGCATTTTGTATTGACTTTATTTGACGTGTGGCCATATTTTTGTTAATATATAGATATGCACATATATTTTACCTACATATGAAGGTTCTATAAAAAAATGAATGTTTATTATACTTTAATTAAATGTTCATTGAACCTCCATATCTATGTATTTTGTACGTTCATATGACTGTTCAATATATCTCCATATGGATGTAAAATGTTTATCCACCTGGAGGTCCTATGGACATACTATGAAGATCTTTCCGTGACGGAATGATATATCCAATGGACCTCCATCCTTGCTCCATAATATTAAATATGGATGTTCGATGCACCTCCGGTATCCATGGTTGGTGTGTACATTTCATATCCATTGGATATGCTTGTGCTGTGTGGGTACTTTAGCCAAAATAGCTATACGTGTGTCAGATAATGAAAATCTACAAAAGGAAAAGGATACACTGTTGGAATCCCTACAACAAAATGGATACGGGTTCAAAGAGATCCAAAACGCATGAAAAAGAGTAATAAATTCAAAAGTCAAAGAAGACTTGTCACCTCCTACTAGCACCGCTTATTTACCATACTGTATGGGTTCGACAGCCAAAATAAGCAGGGTGCTAAAGAAACATAATATTAAAACTGTCTTTACGACTAAGGATACCCTGAACACCTGGTTTACATCTGCTGGAACTTTCATCTCTCATGAGAGTAATTGACAGTTTTGCTGATCTAGAAAACTATGTCACAGCAGATGTAGACATTCCCACTTACAGAACTCAAGCATTAATGATCCCGAAAGTAAAGAAGAACACGAGTCAGATGAAGATGATGAAGCTTGACCTAATCTTATCACAAGTTTACAAGAAGTTTTGGTTACTCTAAAGAATATTTCTTCATATCTTCAACACAGATAGGAAACACTTCTATTTTATTTTCTACCTTAAGCTTGGCACATGAACTGGAACAAGGAATAGTGAAAATACAACAATTCTATAAACAACGCATGTTAACAGATTTTTTCCATCGAATGTAGTTTGGAGTAATTTGTTTTATTTTTGTATATATGTTTAAATAAATGCTTTATTTTTAAGTTCGTTTTTTTCTTATTCTAGCTACCTCCGAATATCTGACAAAATCGAGACCGGCCTATCTTAGATTTTACAGATGCTTATAGATTACTTATTTATTAAGAATGTTTTGTATACACTTAATACAAATAAAAAAATTTGGTAAAAACTTTTTTTTGTCTGTCAACATCGCAAAGGTAAAGATTCGTACACGTACGTACGGTGCGTAGTTACCTTTATCGCAGACGAGCGCATCTTAGTCCTTGCCTTACATTAAAGCGTGTTTAATTTTGTTTTTGAAAAACATGATTGCAAAATCTAAACTATTTCTCCAAACATTGTGTAAAAGCATTTTTATCTACATAAGATTTCCTCGATGATAAGACAATTTATAATGATAAAATTTAAGATTACTTATCTACTTAAACTCTTCGTGATATATAAAAATATGACTTTTAATCATATTTTATTAATTTTTATATTAACTGTAACATATTTATGATTGTAAGCGACTTTCGGCTTATTCCGCGTCGTAGTAAAGTGTTTGTGTCCTTTCCAAGAAGGCCGATCTTTGTCTTAGAGGATATAATACTGGTAGTCAAGATTTGCTGAGTCTTAAACCGTCTTCTCGGTTCATATTACATGGATGTTTTTTTATTTCCACAGCTTCGGGGATTAGTCTGGGAAAGTAAAAAGGAGTTCTAGCCAACACTTTAGTTTGGTCAAAGTTCAGCGTGTGTTCTTGGTTCCACACGTGTTCTGCCACTGCTGATTTAGTAACCCTGCGGTGTTTGCAGTCAGAGCCATATGTTCTTTTACTCTAACTTCAATAGAGCGTCCCGACTGTCCTATATAACTTGATCTACAGGAACAAGGAATTTTGTAAACTCCGACATGTTTTTGAGCCCCTTGTTTGTCTTTAGCAGATGTAAACCAGGTGTTCAGTGTATCTTTAGTCGTAAAGACAGTTTTAATATTATGTTTCTTTAGCACCCTGCTTATTTTGGCTGTCGAACCCATATAGTATGATAAATAAGCGGTGCTAGTAGGAGGTGATAAGTCTTCTTTGACTTTTGAATTTATTGCTCTTTTCCATGCGTTTTGGATCTCTTTGAACCCGTATCCATTTTGTTGCAGGGACTCCAATAGTGCTTCCTTTTCCTTTTGTAGATTTTCATTATCTAACACATGTATAGCTCTTTTGGCTAAAGTATGCAAAACAGTATTCTTCTGTACTGGATGGTGGTGAGATTCGGCGTTTAAGTATCTATTATAGTGTGCATTTTCTTTCTTTAAACGGAATGTTCCAATTTTCCGTTATTTTTTTTATCGCCAGTACATCAAGAAAGGCTACACTAAATTTAGTGCTGTTATGTGCAGAGTTTAGATGTTGAAAGAACTGATTTAGTTTATCTTTGCCATGAGGCCATACAACAAACGTATCATCCACATATCTGAACCAAGATTTTTCATAATTTCAGTTTCAAAATATTCCATGTAAATATTGGCTATAACTGGAGAGAGCGGTGAACCCATAGCCGCTCCTTCTACTTGTTTAAACAAGTTGTCGTTATAACTGAAGTAAGTGTCGATGAGAGAAACATTCATGTAATATGAACCGAGAAGCCGGTTTAAGACTCAGCAAATCTTGACTACCGTATTATATCCTCGAAGACAAAAATCGACCTTTTTGGAAATGACACAAACACTTAGTCCGAGTAATAACGAAGTCAGTCAAGCGGTAACGGAAAGATAAGGTCCGTTAACCACGCTAATCGCTATTGATATAAATATCGTCATTTACACTTTTTCTTTCAGTGACATGAAGATGCAAGCTGCAATGTCTTGCAAAACGTCAGTTTGTTTGGGTTCACGAACGACAATAGGACAAACGCCAAGTTCTACTTCTTGTTTTGGCTCTAAAGAAGAAACTAGTGCCAAGCCTAAGTCTGGGTGTTTTACTACGACGCGATCTAAGCCGAAAGTCGCTTATAATCATAAACATAACAACCGCAAAAGCTTAAGATTTTAAACTGTAACATAGTCGTGGAATTTTTTTTATAGAATTTTTTGAGTTCTATAACTTTTCTATAGAAAGTATTTAAATATCTCTTAAAGTCACTTTACACGAAGCTATTCAGTGCAACTTTTCCATTAAACTTTTACGTACGTATGCGTGTATGCAATTTTTTTAAATTCCACGTGAAATTTATCTTTCATAGCATCGAATTGGAACATGTTCTAATCACATAATAACAACCATGAGGGACACTTATTGTCGGCACCTTTGATATTCCAGTCCAGAAAATGAGTGACTCTCAGCCATTTTGAAAATAGTTTTGTAGCGACAAATTTAATTTCTTTTCGTAGAATGCATTTTTTAGACAACAAATCGATTGATTTAACTGTTATTTAAATATAGTGGAAATGTAATTTAGTTATCTGTTTAAACTGACTACAATTTCAAAGTAATTCAAATGATTTTAACATGTTAAATATTGTTTATTATGTACCTATTTAAAAAATTCTGACGATTCAACAATTTTTTTTATCGAAAAAGAATGCTTTGTTATTTAGTCAAGTCTGTATTGTGTTTTCATGTCATTACACCATGCAGCTAACAATACGAATAACATAAATATAAATTTAGTAATGACGTGTGATAACAGTGTGCAGAAATGAAACAAACAATAAAGAACTTCAAACAGGTACTGATTGAAGAGGAGAGAGGAAATTTAATAATAGATGGAGATCTTAACGCGAGAATTGGAGAAGGTGGGGGTATGATAGTGAATGGAGAGGTAATAACAAGAATAACGATGGATAAGACATTAAACAAATAAGGTAGAGAGCTTTTAGAGTTATGTAAGAAGAAGGGGTAGACTATACTTAACGGAACTATGGAGGAAGTGGATAGAGGAGAACATACATACATAAGTGAAAGGAGAGAATCTATAATAGATTATGTAATGTTTTAAAATTGAGGAAAAGTTTGATTCTGACCATCCGCCATTAGAATGTTGGAAAAGAAAAAGAAAAAATTTAAACACAGTTTGGGGGGAGAAAAAGGTATGGACAGATGAAAACATTGAGGTTTATAAAAAAAAATTAGAGGAGAAACAATGGATGGAAAAAGGAGTAGAGGAAGGAGTGAAAGAACTGATCAATAAAGTGGTAAAGCAGTAGAAAGGAAAATATACAAAAAAACCATAAAGGAGTATAGAGAATAGAGGTGTGGAATAAGAAATACAGGGAAGCCAGGAAGGAGGTAAGAAGAGGTAAAAGAAAGTGGAAAAAGAAAGAAAAATTGATATCCACGAATATAAAAGATTAAGATCACAATATAGAAAAGAGTGTGGTCACAGAAAAAAGGAATATAGAAAAGAGTTGGAGGAACATATAAAAATGTTAGCAAATGAAGGAGACATATGGAGCTTGGTAAAAAATAGGTGATACAAATTGATATAAAGAAATGGAGAGAACATTGCGTAGATGTCTTAGAGGGGAAAAAAGAGAGGACGGGTGAATTTGAAATAGAAAGGATAACAAGAGGAAAGAGCAGTACGGCTATACAGAAAAAAAAAATTGAAAAAGCATTAAAAAAAATAAAAAAAGAAAGAAGGGACGGAGAGAGGTAAAGAATGAAAAAATTAAAAATATACAAGAAAAAAGAAAAAATTATGACAGAGTTGGATATGCGAGAGAAAAGGTAGAAAAGGAGACAGGAAGAGAAATAACAGATGAAATAAGAAGAGATAAAGATATACGGAGACAATAAACTAAAGCAAGAATAAGAAAGGGAAAATACAATGAGAAATATACAAATATATAGATAGATAATATTCCAAGGTACATAAAAAGCCAAAAAAACTTGAGATTAAGAAGAATGGTAGCAAGGTTTAGATGCGGGAATGAAGAGCAAGAGAATAAGTATTGGAAGGAAGATAAAGATAGGAGATGTAGACTATGTAGGAAGGGGTAGAAAAACATAGAGCACTTGTTAATTTTGGGAGAAGGATTGGGATGGATGGAAGAGGTGTTAAAAAGGAGAAGAAGATTACATGTAGCGGTGGAGGGTTTAGGATTATTTTTTTTTGTTTTATGTAGTAGGATAATTTTGTTTGTGTTCAAAAAAGTTTTCGTTTTATGGTAAATAAAAGCTTTTAATTAATTAGTAATGACATTATCTTTTTCGTAGAATTTTAAACAAACGAAATTGTTTATCATAAGCATATTGTTTGTATTGCACTCAAGTACTGCATTCGTAAATCATTGAAGTTTATTTACAATAAAAGATAAAGTAAATACAAATTCCAAATATAATCTAACTTGTCAGAAACAAGCGATTAAGGACGGTTTCAATTTTTTTGCGCGGGAAACTATTAAGTGATTGCATTGCGCGTGAAATTTTACTAATATTCTGGTTATATTCAGTGTCGCCAACTTAAAAAAACAGTTTTGTTTTCGTAAGAATCAGTAAAAAAATTCAATTATTTTTTCCTAATAACCTTTATCACTTCGTGTAGAACAATTTGAAATATTTTATTGCACGTGCAACTTTTCTTGCATTGCATAGTATAGTACGTCATTTTTTAAATTTTCTTTTGCAAACCATCTATTTTTTGTAGCTAGCTTTGGATTGATTTGATTTATATTTTTGAATGCATTTAAAATTCGAATAATTTTAGAAAGCTTTGATAATTTATTATAGGTTATGTTAATGTTTTGGACTTAAATAAGCAAATTGGTTTCCATACCGCAGTGGCCGGCAGCAAAAAGCTAGAATAAGATTTATTGCTTACGCCAATGACAACAAATTATTAGTTAACAAGTGTAAAAGCGACGCGTTAACCAGTCCGGAAACTAAACTTCAAGATTGGACAACTGCCGCAAAAGCCTAAAAGCAAGAATTATCACTTTCTTCCATTATCTATAAGAAACTGAACCATGGGAGTGTGCTGATTACGCGCTGCCTTAATCAAAGGTGTTTCGCCTTGTCCATCGACCGCATTAACATTAGCCCCAGCTTCGACTAAGGCAGCAACCACACCGAACTCGCTATAAAAAATAGCTATCTGTGCGGCTTCATCGGAAACGTAAGATTTTGCAGTAGCCTTGCACAGGTCAGCATAATCGTTTTCTAAATTTGGTAAGTATCTTTCATATTTTTTCAAAGAACTTTGCATATTTCTTATTGCAGCGTCGATAATCGTCGCCAAACCATGTTTGCTGTACCACGTACTCAAATGTGGTTTTCGACATGCTGCAATGTGGAGAGCGGTTCTCCTACCATAATTTACCGTATCGAGATTGGCGTTGTTTTTAATTAATAAATTGACAACGTCGAAATGGCCCCACGATGCTGCTACATATAAA
Organism: Aquatica leii; assembly: GCA_035610365.1. Classification (NCBI taxonomy): domain Eukaryota; kingdom Metazoa; phylum Arthropoda; class Insecta; order Coleoptera; family Lampyridae; genus Aquatica; species Aquatica leii. The sequence continues at coordinate 18,750,006 of CM069438.1, forward strand.
GGCGTTTGGTCGGCATGGTTGGTTAAATTAATGTCGGCACCGTGTTTTAGAAGTAACTCGATCACAGCTAAGTGATTTTTGGATCCCCAACTTGCTGCAATGTATAGTGGCGTTTCTCCACTTTTATATTCATTTTGAAAGTCTATGTCGCATTCTTCTGATGATAAAATATCTTGCATGCGTAGATAATCGCCGAAAGAAGCGGCATCATATAAATCAAAATTCTGAAGCATTTTATTACTTTTAATTAAATAAAAGTGGGTTTTTACCTGGCTATCGAAGTCCATAATTAAGTTGACAATAACTGAACCAGATTCACCAGACTGAACAAAAAAACGAAGCAAAGCAAACTGAAGTAAAACCCTCCGCTTCCCGCGCATTTTATAGTAAGTGTACGTAATGATAACGAGTGTTGACCTTGAAACTAATCAGTTGTGGCGGTGGTTCTGGCGGATGTGGTTTATGCCTGTGTTCATATCAAATCTCTAACTCTTGAACTTTTAACTTTTACTAGTTGTTGGAACAATTACAATTGAAATAAAATTTCAATTATTTTGAAAAAAAAAGTTTAATTACAATTAGCAAATACTGTTTTAGAGTAATTGAGGTACAATTATTTGAGAATTACAAAAAATTTTGCTGCTTAAAACTATGTTATTATTTAGGCGGAAAACTAATCTAAAGTGTATCCATTTTCAAGTAAAGACGCGTAAACAAAATGAATTGTTCAGGCCCGGATTCAAATGAAAAGTTTTATCTATTTTATTAGCTTTTTTATGTGTGACTTTGAACTATAAGGACTACATGTATATTTATTATTAGATGCACCACACAAATATAAGAAATGCATCGCTACCAATAAAAAATACTGAGCACAGTTTGTTCACGTGAACACCGCATGTACAGTCAACTACCAAAATAACGCCAACCGAAGTAATGCGATAATGAGAATAACGCGATTTTTAAATGATTTGGTATGAAGAGAAAATTTAAAATAACGCGAAATTCAAAATAACGATATTTTAAAATACCAGATAAAAAAATCCGACGTAAATAACGCGAACCGACAGGCGAACTAACAGCCATACTTGTATGCGCAAATGCGTATCTTGAAATTAAGTAACTGTACTGTATTGCCTTGGTATTGCCCAAAGGTATTTTGGCGCCTAACGGTAAGTCGTACAAATTGGCATGAGTGTTCAGTTTCACCATTGTTCGTTTAAAAAATCGATAAAATACGAAGAACAATTACGCAATGTACGAAACAAGATATAATTTTTAATTTTACAAAAATGAACAAAAACCAAAACAAAATCACCGATTATTTATTTTTTTTATAACATTCATGGTAAGTTTACAATCTGTTCAAATACAATCAGTAAATGGTTTAACAATTGATAAAAAGTGGCATAGTAGGAGATAGCCTACTGACTAGCTCCTCCCAGCAAACACAAGGTTGCTTAATTTAGTAGTTTATTGGGTATTGAAAAGTCATTTATAAGTAATTTAATTTTTTTTGTAATTTAAGAGTAGTCTAAGGTGACGTTTAGCAGTAATTTAAATGGTTACTAGTTTAAAAGTAGTATACAAAGTAGTTTAGGAGTATTTCAGTATTGTGGTAGCATAAAAGTAATTTAATTAGTAACTTAATAGTAATTAAAAAATTAAACCTTGTAGTTTAATGGTAATTGAGTCACCATTATACTACTTGGTAATTAGAATGTAATTAAGGAGTAATGTAATGGTGCATAGCTTAAGAATAGTTTAGCCAGTAACTTAAGAGTAATTAAAAAATTGAACGTTGTAGTTTAATGGTAATTGAGTCACCGTTATACCACACAGTAATTAGAAAGTGATTAAGGAGTAATGTAATGGTGGGTAGCTTAAAAATAGTTTAACCAGTAACTTAAGAGTAATTAAAAAATTGAACGTTGTAGTTTACCGGTAATTGAGTTACCATTATACTACCCAGCAATTCAAAAGTAATTTAGGAGTAATGTAATGATTGGTAGCTTGAATGGTTTACTCAGTAACTTAGTAGTAATTCCAGAATTAGGTTGGGGAGTTTATGGTAATTGAATGTCCGTTAAAATACAAGGTAAATTAATAGTCAGTAGTAATAGAGTTGCTATATAAATGTTAAGCTAAATTATTTTAAAAATAGCCGTTATATTTGCCAAACAGTTAGGTCTGCTATCAAACAATTGCGGCAATTATTATCGACAACTAAAAAGATTTCGTACAGTTTACGAAAATATTAATATTGGAAAGTCAAATAGCATTGGTCAATCTGCGGGATCCAGTAACGCAATATAAATATAAAACAAAAGTAAATATTATAACTTATAATACAAGAAAATCAATATTGCATGAAATTATGTACCTGCCGTATCCAAAAATATTCGGATTACATAAACCACTTCAAGCAACTAAGACATGAATTATCCTGGTTACAGAATAACAAAAACAACAAGAGTATAATTAATACGTAGCGATGCAAATGTATATATAGGACTAATTCATCATCAGTCTGATTGTCATGTGAAATATTTAATGGTTCACGTTGAAAGTATTAAATTACGAATAAGTTACTCGATTTTGTATTCAACATATATAACGTGTAGTTAGCATTTATAGTATTAGCAAAGAGTATATAATGGTATTAGGTCAGGTAGAGTAGTGGTTAACACGTTTAGGTTGCAAGGGATTTTCCTGATGTTCGTGGGATCAAACCCGAAGTAACTACTTAAATTAAATTTTCTAATTTGAAAAAATCCCACAATTTATCAATCATGTGCGTCAAATTCTGTAAACGAAATAAATAAAAAATTACAGAAACAAATAATTAACTAAAAAAACTATTTTTTTTAAATGTGTTAGTGGTTTTAATCATAATTTAATAGTTTTGCTAGTAGTTCAAAACAGTAGTTTAACAGTAATTTACTGATTGCTATTTATTGCTTAACCTTCCCCGTTTTTTTTTTCTTTCAGCAACCCTTCGCTACTACTAGAGCCCTGTTAAACTTTTACAATTTACTTAACAGGACCGTAACTAAACAAATTGTGTGGCGCCCATTTCTAACAATTTTTAATCATTATTTGACTAATTTTATCTTCCACGACATCTTTGATTTAAATATTCCCCTCACAATTTCTAACCCACCCCATTTTGCCTACAAGAACCGAGCTACTGCGGCCATCGCTCCATTTAAATTTAGTTACCCATAATTCTTACCGTAACAAGTTGGATATGCGAGAGAAAAGGTATAAAGAGAGACAGGAAGGGAAATAACAGATGAGATAAGAAGAGATAAAGATATACAGAGACAAGAAACTAAAGCAAGAATAAGAAAGGGAAAATACAATGAGAAATATACAAATATATAGATAGATAATATTTCAAGGTACATAAAAAGCGAAAAAAACTTAAGATTAAAAAGAATGGTAGCAAGGTTTAGATGCGGGAATGAAGAGCAAGAGAATAAGTATTGGAAGGAAGATAAAGATAGGAGATGTAGACTTTGTAAGGAGGGGTGGAAAAACATAGAGCACTTGTTAATTTTGGGAGAAGGATTGGGATGGATGGAAGAGGTGTTAAAAAGGAGAAGAAGATTACATGTAGCGGTGGAGGGTTTAGGATTATTTTTTTTGTTTTATGTAGTAGGATAATTTTGTTTGTGTTAAAAAAAGTTTTCGTTTTATGATAAATAAAAGCTTTTAATTAATTAGTAATGACATTATCTTTTTCGTAGAATTTTAAACAAACGAAATTGTTTATCATAAGCATATTGTTTGTATTGCACTCAAGTACTGCATTCGTAAATCATTGAAGTTTATTTATAATAAAAGATAAAGTAAATACAAATTCCAAATATAATCTAACTTGCCAGAAACAAGCGATTAACGACGGTATCAATTTTTTTGCGCGGGCAACTATTAAGTGACTACATTGCGCGTGAAATTTTAGTAATATTCTGGTTATATTCAGTGTCGCCAACTTAAAAAACAGTTTTGTTTTCGTAAGGATCAGTAGAAAATTCAATTATTTTTTTCTAATAACCTTTATCACTTTGTGTAAAACAATTTGAATTGCGCGTGCAACTTTTCTTGCATTGCATATAGTACGTCATTTTTTTAATTTTCTTTTGCAAATCATCTATTTTTTGTAGCTAGCTTTGAATTGATTTGATTTATATTTTTGAATGCATTTAAAATTCGAATAATTTTAGAAAGCTTTGATATTTTATTATAGGTTATGTTAAGCGGGCAGCAAAAAGCTAGAATCAGATTAGATTAGAATAAATTTATTGCTTACGTCAATGACTGTATGGTTATGTTACCTTTCATACCCTTTTTATACAAATTATTATTCCTTTGTAGCAGTTAATTTATAACTAACTGTTTCCTTATATTTATTACTACTTACCTTATATTATATATGCGACTTACAATGACCTAGAGCAGTGGCGATAAGAAGAATTTTGAATTCAAATAATATAATGTGTGTTAGGTCGATTTCGTATCCTTATTTTCCATAATTAAAAACAAACATAATTGCAATGCGTTTATTTCATTATGATACATACTCATGACCGAATTTACCGAACATTGATAAATCTTTTGAAGAAGATCACGAGATGCTGACCGAAACGTCAAAAAACTAAATTTATCAGCGACGCGGTAACCAGTCCGGAAACTAAACTTCAAGATTGGACAACTGCCGCAAAAGCCTAAAAGCAAGAATAATCACTTTCCTCCATTATCTATAAGAAACTGAACCATAGGAGTGTGCTGATTACGCACTGCCTTAATCAAAGGTGTTTCGCCTTTTCTATCGACCGCATTAACATTAGCCCCAGCTTCGACTAAGGCAGCAACCACACCGAACTCGCTATAAAAAATAGCTATCTGTGCGGCTTCATCGGAAACGTAAGATTTTGCAGCAGCCTTGCACAGGTCAGCATAATCGTCATCTAAATTTGGTAAGTATCGTTCATATTTTTTCAAAGAACTTTGCATATTTCTTATTGCAGCGTCGATAATCGTCGCCAAGCCGTTTTCATTATACGATGTACCATTGATTGATGTACTGAAATGTGGTTTTTCACATGCCGCAATGTGGAGAGCGGTTCTTCCACCGTCATTTACTATATCGATATTGGCGTTGTTTTTAATTAATAAATTGACAACGTCGAAATGGCCCCACGATGCTGCTACATATAAAGGCGTTTGCTTGTCATCGTTGGTTAAATTTATGTCGGCACCGTGTTTTAGAAGTAACTCGATCACAGCCAAGTGATTCTTGGATCCCCAACTTGCTGCAATGTATAGCGGCGTTTTTCCACCATTATAATTTTTTGAGTTGATGTTGTATTTTTCTGATGATAAAATATCTTGCATCCGCAGGAAATTGCCAAAAGCAGCGGCCTTATATAAATCAGAATTCTGAAATTATAAGCGTTTTATTACTTTTAATTAAAAAAAGTGTGTCTTTACCTGGCAATTAAAGGTCATAATTAAGTTGACAACTGAATCAGATTCACCAGAATGAACAAAAAAACGAAGCAAATCAAACTGAAGTAAACCTGAGTAAACCTTGCCGCTTTCCGCGCATTTTATAGTAAGTGCTGACATGACGTAATGATGACGCGTGTTGACCTTGCAACTAATCAGTTGTGGCGGTGGTTCTGGCGGATGTTGTTTATGCCTGTGTTCATATCAAATCTCTAATTCTTGCACTTTTACTAGTTGTTGGAACAATTACAATTGAAATAAAATTTCAATTATTTTGAAAAAAAAAGTTTAATTACAATTAGCAAATACTGTTTTAGAGTAATTGAATTTGAGGTACAATTATTTGAGAACTACAAAAAATTTTGCTGCTTAAAACTATGTTATTATTTAGGCGGAAAACTAATCTAAAGTGTATCCATTTTCAAGTAAAGACGCGTAAACAAAATGAATTGTTCAGGCCCGGATTCAAATGAAAAGTTTTATCTATTTTATTAGCTTTTTTATGTGTGACTTTGAACTATAAGGACTACATGTATATTTATTATTAGATGCACCACACAAATATAAGAAATGCATCGCTACCAATAAAAAATACTGAGCACAGTTTGTTCACGTGAACACCGTATGTACAACCAACTACCAAAATAACGCCAACCGAAGTAATGCGACAATGAGAATAACGCGATTTCTAAATGATTTGGTATGAAGAGAAAATTTAAAATAACGCGAAATTCAAAATAACGCTATTTTAAAATACCAGATAAAAAAATCCGACGTAAATAACGCGAACCGACAGGCGAACTAACAGCCATACTTGTATGCGCAAATGTGTATCTTGAAATTAAGTAACTGTATTGTATTGCCTTGGTATTGCCCAAAGGTATTTTGGCGCCTAACGGTAAGTCGTACAAATTGGCATGAGTGTTCAGTTTCACCATTGTTCGTTTAAAAAATCAATAAAATACGAAGAACAATTACGCAATGTACGAAACAAGATATAATTTTTAATTTTACAAAAATGAACAAAAACCAAAACAAAATCACCGATTATTTATTTTTTTTATAACATCCATGGTAAGTTTACAATCTGTTCAAATACAATCAGTAAATGGTTTAACAATTGATAAAAAGTGGCATAGAAGGTTGCTTAATTTAGTAGTTTATTGGGTATTGAAAAGTCATTTATAAGTAATTTAATTTTTTTCGTAATTTAAGAGTAGTCTAAGGTGACGTTTAGCAGTAATTTAAATGGTTACTAGTTTAAAAGTAGTATATAAAGTAGTTTAGGAGTATTTCAGTATTGTGGTAGCATAAAAGCAATTTAATTAGTAACTTAATAGTAATTAAAAAATTAAACCTTGTAGTTTAATGGTAATTGAGTCACCATTATACTACTTGGTAACTAGAATGTAATTAAGGAGTAATGTAATGGTGCATAGCTTAAGAATAGTTTAGCCAGTAACTTAAGAGTAATTAAAAAATTGAACGTTGTAGTTTAATGGTAATTGAGTCACCGTTATACCACACAGTAATTAGAAAGTAATTAAGGAGTAATGTAATGGTGGTTAGCTTAAAAATAGTTTAACCAGTAACTTAAGAGTAATTAAAAAATTGAACGTTGTAGTTTACCGGTAAATGAGTTACTATTATACTACCCAGCAATTCAAAAGTAATTTAGGAGTAATGTAATGATTGGTAGCTTGAATAGTTTACTCAGTAACATAGTGGTAATTCCAGAATTAGGTTGGGGAGTTTATGGTAATTGAATGTCCGTTAAAATACAAGGTAAATTAATAGTCAGTAGTAATAGAGTTGCTATATAAATGTTAAGCTAAATTATTTTAAAAATAGCCGTTATATTTGCCAAACAGTTAGGTCTGCTATCAAACAATTGCTTGAAAAATGCATAGAAAGAAGGAAAGTGGCAATTATTATCGACAACTAAAAAGATTTCGTACAGTTTACGAAAATATTAATATTGGAAAGTCAAATAGCATTGGTCAATCTGCGGGATCCAGTAACGCAATATAAATATAAAACAAAAGTAAATATTATAACTTATAATACAAGAAAATCAATATTGCATGAAATTATGTACCTGCCGTATCCAAAAATATTCGGATTACATAAACCACTTCAAGCAACTAAGACATGAATTATCCTGGTTACAGAATAACAAAAACAACAAGAGTATAATTAATACGTAGCGATGGAAATGTACATATAGGACTACTTCATCATCAGTCTGATTGTCATGTGAAATATTTAATGGTTCACGTTGAAAGTATTAAATTACGAATAAGTTACTCGATTTTGTATTCAACATATATAACGTGTAGTTAGCATTTATAGTATTAGGTCAGGTAGAGTAGTGGTTAACACGTTTAGGTTGCAAGGGATTTTCCTGATATTCGTGGGATCAAACCCCAGGTAAGTACTTAAATTAAATTTTCTAATTTAAAAAAATCCCACAATTTATCAATCATGTGCGTCAAATTCTGTAAACGAAATAAATAAAAAATTACAGAAACAAATAATTAACTAAAAAAACTATTTTTTTAAATGTGTGGTTTTAATAATAATTTAATAGTTTTGCTAGTAGTTCAAAACAGTAGTTTAACAGTAATTCAATGGTAATATAACAACAATATTTTAATGGTAGCTTATTAGTAATTTAGAAGTCAATGCATTTTTGGTAGTTAAAGTGGTTGCTTAATGGTGCCCTTTTTACTGTTTAAATTACTACTTAAATTACCGTAATTTAATGGCAATTCAACAGTAATTTAACTCCATCTGTGTTTGCTGGGCTGTAAGATCTTAATATAAATAATATGTAAAAAGTACTAATTATATTAAAGTTTGACTACACGGAACAAAATTTAATCGCACATTATGCTCTATTTGGGAGGTCCAACGGATCGAATCTTTTTAGTCTTTTAACATTTGGTACATTGTGTAGCGCTCTAGCTAGCACGTTGGGATGTTCTTGAAGCCGATCTTTGTATTTAGCACTAAGAATTTTAATTTCACTTTTCACTGTTTCAGCATGAAGGTCACGGTGTATCCCTGAATTTGGGACAAACCACGAGGCATCCACATTTGAACGCAGCACTTTTGATTGAAACCTTTGAAGTATGGATATATTTGATTCACTGAGCTGATCCTCACAACTGTATTCCGTATATCCATACTGGCTTCAGGATTGCTTTGTATAACCTTTTGTTTTCTAATGACATCTGGGATTTGCGTTCTATTAGCATGCTATTAGCCAGTACATTTTAGAAAATTGAAGACCAAGTTGTTTACGTTTATTATTATTATTATTTTACCTAGGGGTGGTCTCAATATGGTCCCGGCACCGCGACCTGTAGGTCTATTGTGCTCCCCGATGTTTTCTACCCTTCTAGAATACCTGTATCTTTGACAAAGTCCAGGTTTTCAGTAGGGCGAATCTTCGTTACTTCCTCTTGTGTAATCTTTGTATTTCCAAGTAGGCGTTTCCTTGCCCTTGTGAATGATTCACAGTGGCAGATGACGTGGTATGGAGTTTCTCCTCACCACAACCTCTGCATAACGGGCTATCAGTCAGTCCCATTTTATGCAGGTGTTTGTTTAAACGACAGTGGCTTGTCACCATCTCTGTCGCAAGTTTGATCTTTGTCCTACTTAACTTTAAGATGGACGTTGCTAAGCCCCCGTCGTGGGTTTCCAGAAAGACCTTAGAATGATCCTGTCCTGAGAGTTTCGACCAGTGTCTGCAGTGCGCTTTCGTGAGTATTGCTTGAATCTCCTGTTTGGCTGTGTTATATGTAATCTCACAAGCCGGTTTAGGGCCTATGAGTGGTTTCGTGCTTGCCGCCCTGGCAAGCCCGTCAGCAACCTGGTTACCCGCGATTCCCGCATGCCCAGGTGCCCACACTAGTGTAACTGTATTACACCTACCTAGTGCGTTTAGCATTTGTGTGCATTCAAGTACTAGCCCTGAGTTCACCACATATGATTCTAATGCTGCAATCGTTGCTTTGCTGTCTGTGACTATAAAGATTCTCCTGTTAGAAAGGTTCTCTTTTAATAGTTGAGCAGATGCTGTCAGGATTGCATATACCTCGGCTTGGAACACGGTCGCTTTTTGACCTAGACTTACAAAGATTCTGCAGCCCTGTCCATTGCTCCCGTACACTCCAGAGCCAGTGCCCTTAGTGGTTCTTGAGCCATCTGTGTAATACACGATTCCATTTAGTTTCATTTTGTTGGAATTGTTCTCCCAGTCGTAATGGGTGGGGATTGTTGTCTTAAACAGTTTAATAAGACAAACTGTTTTGGGTATTCTCTCAGTTATCATACTGAGGTTTTTGTCTTTAGAGATCTCGTCCAAGATGGTCGAATGCCCCACCCTTGACGATCCCTCCTCGCCGTTGACTCTCAGGCGGTATGCCCCTATGAGTGCCTTCGCCCTAATTACTAGGTGTAGTAGCGGCAGGTCCAGGAGAGTCTCCATGGCAGCCGTCGGGGTGGTTATCATTGCCCCCGTGATTCCAAGGCAAGCTCTGCTGAGTATCTGTATGGCCCTCTGGGTGAAGGTCCTATGCCACCACACCAGTGACGCGTACGTAATGATCGGTCTGATCATTCGAGTGTATATCCAGTGGGTCATCTTTGGAGATAAGCCCCACTTGCTTTCGAACGCTCGCCTGCAAGCACAAAGACTTTGTGGCTTTGTTCGCTATTCTCTCTAGGTGTGGTTTGAAGGTTACCCCCTGGTCTAATGTTACGCCCAAGTATTTGCCTTCCCTCACTACCTGTAGCTTGGCTCCGTACATTGCTAAGCTCTTTAGCTTTGTCGGGCTTTTCCTTCGTGAGAAGAGAATGAGGTTCGTTTTTTCCGGATTGACCGACAAGCCTTCTTCTGTACACCACCGTTCAACTAGATTTAAGGCTCCCTGCATCACAAGTGATACGGTCTCTTTAAATCTGCCACGTACCACAATCACGATGTTGTCGGCGTAGCCAACCGTGTTGTAGCTTGCCTCAATTAATTGCCTCAGCAGTCCGTCTACCACCAAATACTACAGTAACGGGGAGAGAACTCCTCCTTGCGGACATCCTCGTGCAGCTCGGACCGCTACAGAGTCATTATTAAGCGAGGCCGTAATGTTTCTATGTCTTAGCATGGTATCAATCCATCTACCCTCGGTAGTATGTACCCCTTTGCTTTCCATAGCAGTTCTAATCGATTCTAGAGAGGTATTATCAAACGCCCCCTCTATGTCTAAAAACGCTCCCAGAGCCACTTCCTTGCAGGAGATCGCCCTTTCGGCTGCGTCCACTACTCTGTGGACGGCAAGTTCACAGGATTTACCTGGTTGATAGGCACTTTGGTATTTACTGATGGGATCAGGTCCCAGCACCTCGTCCCTAATGTGTCGCTCAATGAGTTTCTCCAATAGTTTGAGGAGAAATGACGTTAGACTGATGGGTCTAAACGACTTAGCGTATGAGTCCCGCCCAGGTTTGGGTATAAATACGACTTTTACGTCCCTCCACGCCATAGGTATGTATCCCAGGGCAACGCTTGCCCTTAGTAATGTACATAGCGTGGAGGCTACCAGGTCTAAGCCTTGTTGTAATAGAGCAGGGAAAATTCTATCCATCCCTGGGGATTTGTATAGATGAAAATTTTTTACTGTCTACCTCATTTTGGTTAGGTTCACTATCTGATGAGCTAGAACCCAACCTGTCCTGTTCCCCTTCGAGAGGGGTTCCAGAGTTGTTGATACGCTAGCGTCAGATTTGGTGAGGGTCTTTGATCCCGGAAAGTGTGACTGGAGCAGAAGGTCTCCTTTACGGTCTCTGTGTAACCTCCCACACTTTTCTTCAAGGAACCGATTCTAGCCTCTGTTCCTCCTTGTAAAGCTCTTTGGAGTCTCGCATCTTCTGGAATCTGTTCGATTTCCTCGCAGTGCCTCCTCCACGAGTCACGTTTGCCTTTCTTATGGCCTCATTGTATTCGGTGAGTGTGGTTCGGTATGAACCCCATTCCCCGGTGTTTTTTGCTCTATTAAAGAGCTTTCTTGTCTGAGACCGCAATCGAGAGAGTCCCTCATACCACCATGGCATTTTACTTGAGGTTCTTTTTCTTTCGCGGGACAGCTTGCCTCATAGGCATCTATGCATGCAAAGGTTTTCTTCCATGGCCTCCAATCCCGCCGAGTCATTCACCTTCTCGGGGCAGTTCTCGAGCTTGGCCTTTAGGTTCTCTCTATAGAGGTCCCAATTGGTTCTTCTCGGATTTCTGTGTACGGCCATTGCCGATTCTCTTGACTCAATGTCGAAGCGAATATATCTATGGTCAGATAGCGATGGTTCTTCCGACACATGCCATTTGTGTACTGAGCTGCAGGCAGTCACAGTTCCAAATGTTATATCAATTACTTCCCTTCGTCGAATATTGACGAAGGTCGGCTCGTTGTCTACGTTGGCCACCTCTAGATTTTTGTTAATAATATAGTGTTGGAGAGACTCATCTCTTTTGTTGATGTCCGTGCTGCCCCACACAGTGTGGTGCGCCTTGGCATCGCATCCGAGGAGGATTTGCCATCCCTTCCGCTGACAGCGGTCCACCGGTTTGGAGACTCCTATGGTTGGTGGTGGATTTGGTTGGTCGTAGGGGAGGTATGCGGATCCAAGCACTAGCTCCCTCTCGCTCCCATCCCTTTTCATTGTCAGCGTCACTGCCGCCAAGTCTCTGCAACAGAATTCCCAAAGTGGCAGTAGTTTAACGCTATCTCTAGCTATAATGCACGATCTGGGATTGGTTTCGGTTGGCTTAGCCGCGCTTCTCTCAATCCCAGACCTCGTATTTGCCCTTTTTCTTGTACTAGGGCTACATCAATATGATGTTTATTCATATAAGCACAGAGGGCACCACATGCCGCCCTACTGTGATGCAGGTTTATTTGTACAAATTTAACCATTTAAACCTGTACCTACCAACTGAGGTGCAATGGATGACGCAGTGGGCTGTGGTTCCTCTGAGGGCCCCTCAACCATTGTCGTCTCTTCGCACTCCATACTGGTCGCCTCCTCTCCCTCACTTTTGTTGAGAGGAGTTTAAATGTCACTCTAGTGAAGTTGACGTAGGGATTATGGTTGCAAATAGCCCCCATCTTGTCCCAGGAAGTTTGGTCCATAAGGACAATCAATGTTTGTCCTTTGGGGTCCTCCTTCCTGCCCACTACACGCCAGCTGCTGTTTACAACACCAGCATTCTGGATCTTGATCCTTTTCAGAATCTTTACCGGTTCCACATGGGCTCCGGGGATCCAGGCGTGTGCTCCCACTGGTTTTGGAAGGTCTTTCGTTTCGAGGAATCGAAGCTTAGCTCCCTTCCACGAGGCTACTCTCCCTAGCTCCGTTCTCAACCAATTCACCGATACCTGATCTGCGCATGTAATTAACAGCGCTCCCCGCGAAACCGCCCCAATGGACAGAGTGTCGATTCTATCGAGGATCCAGGTTTTAATTTGCCCTGTTTCTTCCTCCGACAGCGTGCACTCTAGGTCTTCATGGACAAAAGCCATTTTGAAACCTGTTGCTGCTTCGCTGAAAGTTCTGGTGTCCTTTTTGATCCCAGACTTTGCCTTTTTTAAGGTACCTCCCTTGGGAGTGCTGTCGTCAGACCGGTGTCGCTTTTGAGTCCCAGTCCTAGAGACAGCTTTATTCTGTGAGGTGCTTGGTTGCCCCTCTTTGGGCGATGAAAGGACAGGTTGCTTAGAGCCCCCTGGTTCTCTCATCGCCTTTCTTAATTTCCGGCGCGCTGCCCCGGAGAGTTTTTTACGCTCACCAGTACCAGGTGCCCCGGCGGAAAGTTTTGTTTTTGTTTGTACTTGGTCCATATAAGTCCCACGAGTGTGGGAAAAATAATGTCCACACGTGCGGTGCACCCTGCACACGTGTAAGGCGACTGATTACAACGGAGTGGCACCCGGTGCTCCGAGGTTGGGGCCAGTAAATGCTGATCCTCTATTGAGCCACGCATCTCCTCGGTCCGGCCCCTGACCCTTGAGATTTAGGATTTTGCTGAGGTTGTCTCCTCTTGGTCCAAGCGGTTAAGCCGAGACCCCCCGCACCAACCTGAGCACTCCAGGTTCGTGCATGGTATATCGACATAGTTGATGCACGTGGCACATCAAACACATATCGGCGCCGTTATACCTTGCGCAAACCCTTGCCTACGAGACGACAGCCGGGCGGGGTAGCTGGTCCACGATGCTGTCTTTGGTTGCTGCGAGTCCTTGTTTATAAGCGACGAGCAACCTTATCCCTAGCATTAACCTAAGCATCACATACGATCGTTCACTTAGGCCGTTCCCCTATCCGCCACCTGGGGACGCGCCTGGTAGGGTGCCAACCTTCAGGTTCTTTACGTTTAGTAAAGATATGCGTACCCCATGTGAGTCGCCTGTCAAGGTGCATGCCCAGATATTTCACTACCTCGTTTTGTGGGAGTATACAGTTATTTAGTCGGACAGTTGGACAATTTTTCTAATATGGGTTGACTTCGTTTCGTTAACTTTTATGCGCCAGTGTCTAAGACAATTTTGAATTTCATTTAGATGCTTCTTCAAGTTTTGAGAGCCAATTCTAAGATCCTTGCTTGAGGCTAAAATAGCTGTGTCGTCAGAGAAGGTGCCGATTGAAGTTAATTCAATTTTTGGTAAATCTGCTATATACAATAGGTACAGGGTTGGTCCGAGGACGCTGTCCTGAGGTACTCCTGCCTTAATCGACAGTAAGGTTGTTTGGACATCTAGGTACTTTATCACGAAATATCTATCTACTAAACAAGATTTTAATATTTGGTAGTAGTTATATGGCAACATACTTTTAATTTTATATAACAATCCTTCGTGCCACACCTTATCGAAGGCCATTGAAACTGAGCAGTATCTGTCAGTTTCCAGATCGTGATTGATTTTTTTTGCAACTCGATGCACTTGTTCGATCGTTTGTTTCTAAAGCCAAACTAATGTTTGGGAATAATTTCTTTGTCTTCGAGTATGGGACGTAGTTTTTGCAAGGGAAGTTTTTCAAAGATCTTAGATAATGCTGGTAAGAGGCTGATTGGATGCATTGGTTACGTCATCGCACAACTTTGCAAACTTTTATATTCTGCATAAAAAAAATAAGTCTACTAATTGTTTTGTCTTCTCATTAAGTTATTCATTGTGACATCAAAATTTTGATGTGGCCAAACATTTTGAATGGTTAGCTTTCGGTAATCTATCCCGTATACGTTCTCTCCCCGAATGGCGTCTATAAAGTCAATAATTTTAAGTCTCTCACTTCAAAGGTGACGGACGATAGTTGCACTGCTAAGCACAGCATTATTGTTTAAATTGAGAATACTATTTTTTGAGATGAATTTTTTTTGCCGAAATTTCTATTTATGTATTTATGTTCTCTGCTCAAGTTTTAAACGAATGCTAAGCCCTTGATTGAAATAGTTATAAGTCATTTATAATTTGATTTATAATTAAAATAAATTGAAGGCCGAACTTTCTCTAAATAAATTACGTTTTACAATCACAAATAACAGTTTTATTCTCTTTCTCAAGTCATGGTACAACAACTTTTCTTCCCCTCCCCCCTACCGCTAAAAATACATACTTTACCCACAATGCCGGGCGCAGTCTACAATATACGGTTGTATTGTTGGTTGCCCAACTTACAGGAATGCCTACAAAATTAAAAGAAACTCCATTAATAGCTCGAATAAATTTAAACTGCATGCCCAAATATGAAACTGCTGTTTTAATTACCCTAAATTTTTAATATTTCCGGTTTAAATTAAAGTCAACATTCCGATTTTCTTTGTAAAAGAAGTATTATCATCATTTGAACGTAATTAGTGGTTAAACAATTGTAATCTTAATTCCCATTACAAATTCTCACATTTATTCGTAGTTTTTCATAAAAAATTGATATTTATGAATGTAGATAAAACCCGATGTTCATTAACTTTTTGATTACACTGTCGTAATACAGGGAAAAAAGCTCAAACTTTGATGGTTTAACCCAATGTTTGGATGATATCGAACTTGCTAGTTAAGTATTAGACAGAAGTGGAACAACGCCCCTATACATTGCATAAAGTACGTAAGTTTTCATAAAAAATGGATTTTTATGAATATAGATAAAACCCGATGTTCATTAACTGTTTGATTACACTGTCGTAATACACAGAAAAAAGCTCCAACTTTGATGATTTAACCCAATTTATAGATGATATCGAACCTACTAGTTTAAGTATTAGACAGAAGGTATGCGTATTTACTTATCTGTGCTTGTAGAGTTTTATTTTCAGGCGGCTTTCGTGAAATCTTATTTATATTATAAGAAAAAGAACAAGTGGCGAGAAAATTAATATTCTTTTAAAAATATATTATCATTAGTTAGATGTAAGAACTGGAAATCAAAACTAATATGAGTTTCGTTACCTATAAATCAAAACAGAATTCTTGCAGGGTTTTGCTAAAACTAAGTAATGGAAATATATCACCAAACATTGGAAAATTTTGAACAAATAAAGGATTACGGCAGGGGTGCCCATTTAGTTCTAGTTTATTTGCAGTATATTTAGAGAAAGAGTTGATGGGGCAACAGAGTGGAGGAATAGTAATGAGGGGGTTAAAAGTGTGGGTTTTGGCGTATGCGAATTACTTAGTGATTATAGCAAAGAAAGGAAGAGAAATGAAGAAGATGATAAACACAGTAAAAAGTATCTGGAAAAAAATGTTTAGTTGTAAATGTGGGAAAAAACAAAGATAGCAGTGTTTCAAAAAGTGAAAGGGTTAAAAAAGAGTGGGATAGAAGTGGGGAGACGAGGTAATAAAAAGTGTAAATAAACTGACTTATTTGGGTTATTGAATCAAATACACCAATAAAGTTAATGCACATATTAAGTGGTTGGCAAAGAAGAGATAAGAGTACAGGCAGGGAAGAGAGGAATGTGTTACGAAGAACAAATGAAAGCAAGAGAAGAATGTAAATTGCTTCAGATGTGCTGGATAGAGGTCCATATTTAGCACAAAAAGAAAGAAAAAATTATGATAGAGTTGGATATGCGAGAGAAAAGGTAGAAAGGGAGACAGAAAGGAAAATAAAAAATGGGATATTAAGAAGAGATAAATATATACAGAGACAAGAAACTAGAGCAAGAAAGGGGAAATACAATGAGAAATATACAAATATATAGATAGATAATATTCCAAGGTACATAAAGAGCGAAAAAAACTTGAGATTAAAAGAATGATAGCAAGGTTTAATGCATAGAACTAAGAGAAGAAGATAGAGGATGGTTGGAAATTTTAGGAGAAGGAGCGAGATGGATGGAAGAGATGTTAAAAAGGACAAGAAGATTACATATACCGTAGGATGGGGTAACTGTAACTTTGGGACTGGGTGGGTAATATTGGGACAACGGGTTAATTTTAGTTTGCAGGATTCCCTGAGGGACACACTGCGTAGGTTCAATCTGCAAACGCGTTCTTTGTTTAATCCTGTACCGTGCCGCTACCTGGTGGCAGTTTTCAGAACCAGTTTACTACCACGTTGTGACAGCCAAGTTTTATTTCTTGCCATTGTTTTTCACAAAATTCTTGTTTTCATGAAACTTTCTCTTCTGCCTCAAGAACTGTGAACTTCAGATCACTTTCAAGTACGTATACACAATACCAAACATCTTCTTAAGTATCTTATATAGAATTAACAATGTTATTAAAGTATTTTGTTTTATATAACCTATAAACTGTAAATTTTCAGCTCTTTACGGGGTAATTTTGGGACAGCCCCAAAGTTTGTATACTGGTTTTTTTTACAATAGTTGTTTTTTTCAGCATTGCATTGGACAATAAAATGCCTAGAAATTATAAAAGAGCTCTTGGCACACGGCCCTACAGAAATTACACTGAAGAAAATTTACAAGAGGTTTTACTAGCAATAAAGAACAAGACACTGTCGATCCGAAATGCAGCCTTCAAGTATAAAATACCAAAAAATACACTACCTACATCTGAAATCCCAGGAAAAACATACCAAACCCGTAGGTCGGGCTACAGTCTTTTCGACACAAGAAGAGGAGCAGTTTGTGGTGCACATTGTTGCCGTATCAAACTATGGATTTCCAGTGAACATCTTTGATTTACGTTGTGTTGTAAAATCGTATCTAGATAGAATTGGAAGAAACGAAACACGTTTCCAAAAGAACTTACCGGGAAACGATTGGGCAGACTCCTTCATGAATCGACACAAAGCTATATTGACACAAAGAACCGCTAAAAATATTTCTTACTCCAGAGCAACCACTGACGAACAAGTTGTAAATCAGTTTTTTGACAACTTAGAGAGAGAGAACTCGAAAGAATTCCAAAGGAAAATATTTGGAATTACGACGAAACAAACCTCGTTGATGAGCCTGGTGCTGCAAAAATAATCACCAAAAGAGGAACTAAATATCCTGAGAGAATACAAAACTCATCAAAAGCTTGTACATCTATTATGGTATGTGGCAATGCTGCCGGAACAGTAGCTCCACCTTATGTGAACTATAAAGCAGAAAAAATATGGTCTACCTGGACTGAGAATGGCCCCTCTGACACTCGGTATAACCGAACAAAATCTGGCTGGTTTGATAGCAACTCTTTTGAGGATTGGTTTGTATAATTAATGCTACCAATCCTCAAGAAGCAAGAAGGGCCAAAGGCTATTATTGGCGACAACCTCAGTTTACATATAAATATAGAGGTCATCAAACCATGTGAGAAGAATAACATAAAGTTCATTGCGTTGCCACCAAATGCGACCCATCTTTTACAACCATTGGATGTTGCATTCTTTCGTCCAATGAAGGTGGCTTGGCGAAAGATATTAAAGGACTGGAAGGAGACAGCAGCAGGGAGTCGTTGTACGTCAGTACCAAAAGACCAATTCCCCACTCTATTGAAATCTCTATGGAACGCTATCATTAAAGGCCCAGACAATCTTATTGCCGGCTTTCGCAAGTCAGGGATTTTCCCACAGACAGGCAGCCAGTTCTGAAGAGGTTACCATCAGGAAGCTTGGACACCTCCATTTCTTCTCTGATTGGTAAAAGCTTTCTAGAACAAATTTCTAAGAAGCGTCAGGAGACTACCGAATGTCGAAGAGTGCAGAGGAAGAAAAAACTAAATGTCCCCCTGGAAAAAGTATCTCTACAGAAGAATTTAAAGCAGCCTTGCCAACAGAACAGTTACCCATCGATGATGACCAAGACCAACCATCCACTTCAACTGGAGTGAAAGCTCGACAGTGTAGCAAAACAGGACGACCAGATTTAAAAACACTCCAAAGAAAACGGAAAAGGAGAGACACTGATAGCAGTAGCGAGGAAGAAGATGACAGGTTTTCTCTTCAAGACTCAGAAGACTTGGAAACATTTAGTGATTTGGAAAATCCATTAACCCCATCCATTCCAGATGTACAAACATCAGATTTTCTTCAACATCTAAAAGTGGATGACTTTGTTCTTGTGAGATATGAATGTGAATTATATCCTGGACGAATTGTTCATCTCGAAGATGACGGCGAAGTGTTAATATCGGCTATGAAGAAATCAGCGTCGAATTGGAAATGACCTTCAACTCCGGATGAAATTCATTACTCAAAGGACGAAATTGTTCAGAAAATTGATGAACCGGAACAAATTGGTCGACGAGAAATTTTCAAAGTTAAAGAGCTTCAGCTGACAAAAACTAACTTTTATGAAGTGTGTGAATAATATTTTTGTATGTTCAGTAATGATCTAAAGCCTAATAGTATTAAAAAGTAATTATTTGCTATCTATGTGTACATGTATCATAACTTCATTGTTTACATATAATATTATGCATTGCAATTGGTACACACTCATTTACCTTGTCTTTTCTTAGGTAGATAATGCACTTATACAATATTGTGGGGTAATATTGGTACAAAGTCATGTTTCTTGCTATTTCTAATGGAAATAATGCACTGTCCCAATTTTACCCCAATTAGTGGGGTAAGATTGGGACAGTTTAAAATATGTTTTAATAAAATACCCTTGTGCATAGACTTATTGTCTTATTATATTTTGTTAGAGGAAGACAGGCTTTACATATTAATAATTTTTTCATTAACCTAACTTAAAAAATAAAAAAAGAAACAGCGCAAAACTTTGAAAAGTGTCCCAAAGTTACCCCATCCTACGGTAGTGTAGTAGATGTATTTGTATATAAAGAATTGATTAGCGGTGGAGGGTTTAGGATTATTTTTTTTTTGTTTTATGTAGTAGGATAATTTTGTGTTTGTGTTAAAAAAATTTCTTTTTATGACAAATAAAGGCTTTTAACTAATTAGTAATGACATCATCTTTTTCAAACAAACGAAATTGTTTATCATAAGCATATTGTTTGTATTGCACTCAAGTACTGCATTCGTAAATCATTGAAATTTATTTATAATAAAACATAAAGTAAATACAAAAGAATTCCAAATATAATCTAACTTTCAATTTTTTGCGCGGGAAACTATACTAATAAGTGTCTTATTGCATTGCGCGTGAAATTTTAGTAATATTTTGGTTATATTCAGTGTCGCCAACTTAAAAAAAACCATTTTGTTTTCGTAAAGATCAGTAAAAAAATTCAATTATTTTTTCCTAATATCTTGTACTTTTATCACTTCGTGTAAAACAATTTGAAATGTTTTATTGCACGTGCAACTTTTCTTGCATTGCATACCTAGTACGTCATTTTTTAAATTTTATTTTGCAAATCATTATTTTTTGTAGCTAGCTTTGAATTGATTTGGTTTATATTTTTGAATGCATTTCAAATTCGAATAATTTTAGAAAGCTTTGATAATTTATTAGAGGTTATGTTAATGTTTTGGACTTAAATAAGTAAATTGGTTTTTATACCGCAGTGGCGGACAGCAAAAAACTTAAATAAGTTTAAATCTTTTAGCGTTAAGTATGAAAAATTTATTGCCTACGCCAATGACCATTTGTATAGTTACGTTACCTTTTATACAAATTATTAGTTAACAAGTGTAAAACCTGTGTAGTATATTTATAACTAACTGCTTCCTTATATTTTTTACTTACGTACCTTATTATATTATATACGCGACTTACAACGACCTAGAGCAATGGCGATCACAACAATTTTGGATTCAAATTAAAATAATATAATGCGCAGTAGGTCGATTTCGTATCCTTATTTTCCATAATTAAAAACAAACATAATTGCAATGCGTTTATTTTATTATGATACATACGCATAACAGAATTAACATTAATAATCACTCCTTCAAAAAATTTCTGAAACAGTTTTAGAAATCTTCTGAAGAAGATCACGAGATGCTGACCGAAACGTCAAGAAACTAAATTTATCAGCGACGCGGTAATCAGTCCGGAAACTAAACTTCAAGATTGGACAACTGCCGCGAAAGCCTAAAAGCAAGAATAATTACTTTCCTCCATTATCCATAAGAAACTGAACCATAGGAGTGTGCTGATTACGCGCTGCCTTGATCAATGGTGTTTCGCCGTTTTTATCGACTGCATTAACATTAGCCCCAGCTTCGACTAAAGCAGCAACCACACCGAACTCGCTATAAAAAATAGCTATCTTTGCGGCTTCATCGGAAACGTAAGATTTTGCAGCAGCCTTGCACAGGTCAGCATAATCGTCATCTAAACTTGGTAAGTATTTTTCATATTTCTTCAAAGAACTTTGCATATTTCTTATTGCAGCGTCGATAATCGTCGCCAAACCATTTTCGCTGTACGATGTACTTACATGTGGTTTTCGGCATGCCGCAATGTGGAGAGCGGTTCTTCCACCGTGATTTACCATATCGAGATTGGCGTTGTTTTTAATTAATAAATTGACAACGTCGAAATGGCCCCACGATGCTGCTACATATAAAGGCGTTTGCGCGGCATCGTTGGTTAAATTTATGTCGGCACCGTGTTTTAGAAGTAACTCGATCACAGCCAAGTGATTTTTGGATCCCCAACTTGCTGCAATGTATAAGGGCGTTTTTCCACTTTTATATTCATTTTGAAAGTCGATGTCGCATTCTTCTGATAAAATATCTTGCATCCGTAGATAATCGCCGAAAGAAGCGGCATCATATAAATCAAAATTCTGAAGCATTTTATTACTTTTAATTAAAAAAAAAGTGGGTTTTTACCTGGCTATCGAAGTCCATAATTAAGTTGACAATAACTGAACCAGATTCACCAGACTGAACAAAGAAACGAAGCAAAGCAAACTGCTGTAAACCCTGCCGCGTCCCGCGCTTTTTATAGTAGATGCTGACGCGTGCTGACCTTCAACTTATCAGTGGTGGCGGTTGTGGTTTATGTCCGTTTTCATATCAAATCTAACTCTTGTACTTTTAACTTTTGCTAGTTGTTGGAACAATTACAATTGAATTAAAATTTCAATTATTTTGAAAAAAAATTTAATTGCAATTAGCAAATACTGTTTTGCAGTAATCGAATTTGAGGTACAATTATTTGAGAATTAGAAAAAAATGTAGTTGCTTAAAACTATGTTATTATTTAGCTGTATCCAAATTCAAGTAAAGGCGCGGCGTAAACAAAATGAATTGTTCAGAACCGGTTCAGGACCGGAATAATTGTACTTAAGAAAGTTGCGCAGATGAAGTACCTAGTTGTATGCGCAAATTTGCATCTTAAAATGTAATACCTAACTGGTATTGCCCAAAGGTATTTTGGCGTCTGGTGGTAAGTCGTACAAACTGCCATTAAAGTGTTCAGTCTCGCCATTTTCCGTTTAAAAAATGGACAAAAAACAATTACGCAATGTACGAAACAAGATATAATTTTTAATTTTACAAAAATTAAATCAAAGACTAAAACAAACCACCGATTATTTTGATTAATGTAGAAATTAGTTTTTATTTAATAAATGAATTATTTTATAGTTTAATAATCTGCTTATATCGAATTGAAAAATAGTTAATGGTTAAAAACCACACACGATAGCAGGTTTGCCTTCTCTTTCCTTTACACTTGTTTTTTTTTTATAAAAAAAAATTATTTAAATTTATGCATTGGTTACGTCATCGCACAACTTTGCAAACTAAATTAAGCATATTCTACATAAAAAAATAAGTCTACTAATTGTTTTGTCTTCACAATTAGTTAATGTATTTTAAGTTATTCATTGTGACATTAAAATTTTGATATAACCAAATGTTTTTAATGGTAGCTTTAGTAATCTATCACGTATACGTTCCCGATTTCTATACCCGAATGGCGTCTACAAGGTCAATAACTTTAAGTCTCCCACTTCAAAGGTGACTCACGAGAGTTGCACTGCTAAGCACAGCATTGTTTTAATTGAGATTACTATTTTTGAGATGAATCCTGCATTTTATATTAATTAATTACAATTCTTGTTTTAATAAGAAGAGGAAAGTCGCCTATTGTGAAATATGCTTCTAATATTTCACAACATTGGCATTGTAGACATTTTTTATTTATGTTCTCTGCTCAAGATTTAAATGTCATTTATAATTTGATTTATAATTAAAATAAATTAAAAAAAACTTTGCGGTTTTAATTACTCTAAATTTTTAATGTTTCTGAATTAAATTAAAGTCAACATTTCGATTTTCTTTGTAAAAGAAGTATTATCATCATTTGAACGTAATTAGTGGTTGAACAATTGTAATCTTAATTCCCATTACAAATTCTCATAACATTTATTCGTAGTTTGCATTTTTTCATAGAAAATGGATTTTTATAAATATAGGTAAAATCCGATGTTCAATTTAACCTAATTTATGGATGATATCGAACCTACTAGTTTAAGTATTAGACAGAAGGCATGCATAACTCAAATATACTTATCTTTGCCTGTACAGATTTATTTTCAGGCGGCTTTCGTGAAATCTTCTTTATACTATAACAAAAAGAACAAGTGGCGAGAAAATTAATATTCTTTTAAAAAGATATTATCTTTATTTAGATGTAACTGAACTGGAATCAAAACTATGTAACGGTTTTTTTAAATTTATATAAACAAATTAGGGTTCTTTAAATAAAAATTTAATTTAAATTAACATGTAATTTGGTGTAAGTGTAGTTGCCTAAGTTGTTGCATTTTCAAAAATTGAATTGGAATTATTTCCAGTTTAAACGTCACAAAAATTTTATCTGACACTTGTGATATCGAAAAACTTGTGATAAAGACAGTCTTCGTTGAGAATTTTTCCAAAAAGGAAGTTGTGCTTTTTCGAACCCGACTACTTGAATTTGTGCACATAGTAGTAGATCGTATGGTTATCAAAGATCTAAGTGCTCAATTCTTTCGCATTCTGTGTATTTATGGTCGCTTAATTCGAATTATCGATAGGGTCCTTTTAGCTTCATTTAGGACACCATCACGCTTCGGCGGATATTAAGCACTCTTCAGAAGCTATTCTACAATTTCCATATCCTTTTTTTTACATTATAGGTATGTAATTGAAAAGTACCGTGTTTATCATTACGATTATTTGCTTTTTAAGACATGTGACAACTTATTGACAAATTATCGTCCATTTTGTATCCCAATGACACTAGGTGCTTGGTATAATTCAGTAATTAAGCACATCCATACTTATAAGTTTTGTCAAATTTTTACTACAAGCCTATTAAGATCAAAGGTAATTTTATTGTTTTTAGTATGCATATGTGGCTTCGAGTTATATATATTTTAGGTTTTTTTTCCCTTTGGGCACATTGGGCTTATGATTACGGCACCGTCACGGTTATCGTCGCTTCCGCTTTTATTGTCCTTCATAACTACACGAAAGCTAAGTTTTAGGTATAAGTATTTATAGTTTTGTAGTTTTTTCGCTTATTAGTTCATATTATTAATGCATTTGTTAAAAGTTAGTAAAAACAATGATAGTGAGATTTTACACGATTGTAAATTAGTTTAATTAGTTCTTAAGATACCTACGTATTTTATAAATAATTTTCTTAGTTTTTTTTATGGCTAAGCGAGTTCCAGTTTTCTCGCGATTTGATTACTTACTAATTTATAAAACAAGAAAACTGGTGGCGCTCAACTTATATTTATGGTTTTTTTTTATTATACATACATCATTCAAATTATACATCACATTAATTCTATAACATTGTTTTTGTCTCTCGCTACTTATTAAGAAAAACGAATAGCCTCCGAATTAAAACACCCGAGTTACGGGCTACATAAAATTTGGCGCCCAACGTAGGGCATTATTGAGTTGAATTTAGCTTTAGACTTTATAGTTATAAAATAGTTCTGTATTAAGTTAATTTTAGCAAGTGCAATATTAAGTAAGGTTTGATATAATTTTTGCATTTACAGTAATTAGTAAACTTAGCCTTCGTATTATAATCGGCGGAAATTGTTTGCCCCTTTGTTAAAGTCAATCATAATGTATATTTACTTTCTGGTTTTTCTGGATTATCACTATTTTTGCGTTTATAAGATTTACGCTTAAACCGGTTAAGAGGTTGCAAATCCTTTTTTTTTTGGTTTAGATTTTCGGTTCTTTTGTAGTATTTTCAACCTAATATTAAGTTTTGTTTCGTTTTAAATGGAGCGTAAAATTGAAGTAGGATTTCTTAGTAAAGATGAACTTTCTTATGAATGTGTTTGTAGAGGTATGCCTATTGGTACGGTTGATGTGATGCGTAAGACCCTTCATCAACTTATGCGTTTAGAGAAAGATCAATCAAGTGTTAGCGTTCCTACGTATCCATTTACGTTTGAACAAGACGAGGATGCTGTTAAGTCGAAAATTGTCGACCTTAAGCAAGCAGTTTCTTTATTTTCCGATTCTGAAACATCCCCAGCTTACAAAAAGTTGCAAACAAAACTTAGTTATGTTTTAAGTAGAGCAGATTCTTTAGTTACGGGTGACGATGATAAAAAGAAGAAGATAAGGGTTAATTTTATTCAGGAAATTCTTTGTTTGATGTCTGACACACAACAAAAGGTATCAGACTTTAATGCAATTCCGGAGGTCGAAAATCTTGTTGACAATGTCGGTTTATTAGGTTTAGCAAATTTAGTCGAAGTAGAATCTGATGGTAATCAAAATGATCCTATAGCTACTTCAACGTTTGTAGGTTCTCCAGGTTCAGAAAATACTTCTAATTGCAATATTAAATCGGTACCTGTCATGAAATGGGGCTTAAAGTTTAGCGGACACGGGTCTAAAGTTTCTCTTAACGCATTTCTTCAGCGTGTTGAAGAACTTAGAGTGGCTCGTAATATCTCGGCTTTGTTATGGTTTAGGTCTATTCTGACTGGAATTCTTTAATAAAATTATTAAGAGAAGAATATTTACCGCGAGATTATGACGAAAAACTTATCGATGAAATTAAGCGTAGGACTCAAGATCTTAAAGAAGGTATGGGTTCTTATATAGCTACAATGGAAAATCATTTTTCGAGGCTTACTCATAAGTTAAATGAGGATCTTAAACTCAAAATTTTATTAAAAAATATAGCTCCAGATTATGTTATGCAATTAGGGTTTCATAAGGTTAAGACAATTAACGATCTTCTAGAGTTTGGTAGGTTGATCGAACACAAGCGTTCTGTTGTCGAAAGCTTTGTTCCTCCTAGTCGAAAAAGGACAGATCTTGAGCCCGACTTGGCTTTTATTCGAACGCCTTCCGTAAATACAATTAATTCTTCTTCCGGGTCAAAATGTTTCAACTGCAAAAATCGTGGACATTTAAGATCTGAGTGTCCTAAACCAAAAACAAAAAAATGTTTTCGATGCGGCAAACTAGGATTTACTAAATATTCATGTCCTGATTGCAAAATGAGAAAAAATTCTTCAACAAGTAACTCCTCTAGTTCAAATGGTCGTACTAATAATTCTCCAAATTCGTCTTCGGAAAACTTCATCCAGGGACACTAGGAAGTCGACTGGTGTCTCAGTGTAGTTTCGAATCGACTAATTCAGTATTAGACTTTGTAATGTCACACGCACAAGGGGACGAAAGGCCGTATTTGTCTTTAACTATTCTTGGTCAGAATTATCTAGGTTTATTAGATTCAGGTGCGACGAGAACTTTTGTTGGTGGTCCTGGCTGGAAGCTTCTTCGTGCGTTAGGTCTTAAATTGCAGTCTTCTACTATCGATTATTGTGTTGTTGGTAATGGCGATAAATGTGAGTGTATTGGAGAAATTGTAGTACCTGTCTGTCTTGAATTTAAGGTTAAAATGATAACTATTTTGGTTGTTCCAAAACTTCTTCAAAGCTTAATTCTAGGTGTTGATTTTTGGCGTACTATGGGAATTATTCCTAATCTAAGGACAGGTCAATGGAAATTTTTAACAAACGAATCTAAAGAGTTAGCTACGTTTTGTACTTCTTCTAACTGTGAACAGTCTATATTGAGTCCCAGTTTGACACCAGAGCAAACTCAAGCTCTTCAAAAGTTACTTGATGAAAATTTTTCTTTAAAATTTGACTCCACTACTTTAGGATGTACTACAAAAATTGAACATGTTATAAGGACAAACGCTGAACCAATCAAACAAAGGTACTATCCTGTGTCTTCTTATTTGCAACGGCATATTGACGAAGAACTAGAAAACATGCTTCAAATGGGTGTAGTGAGCCTTCTTCTAGTCCATGGTCTTCGCCTATTCTCATGGTCAAAAAGAAAAACGGTTCATATAGGTTTTGCGTTGATTTCAGGCGTTTAAATGCAGTCACGGAACGCGACACTTATCCACTACCTTACGTAAACCATACATTAGACAAACTAAGAGATGCAAAATATTTATCCACGCTTGACGTCAAGTCAGCTTTTTGGCAGATTCCTCTCTCGGAAGAGAGTAAACCATTGACCGCTTTTACGATACCCAATAGAGGCTTATATCAGTTTACTCGCATGCCTTTCGGTTTGCACAATGCTCCAGCTACATGGCAACGTTTCATAGATGGTGCTTTGGGTTCTGATCTTGAGGCTCACGTTTTAGTGTATCTGGATGATATAATTGTTGTCACCTCTACTTTTAAAAAACATATTATTGTCTTGCGTAAAGTTTTCAATCGTTTACGTAATGCAGGTATTACTTTAGGTCGCGATAAATGTAAATTTTGCTGTTCTGAATTTAAATACTTGGGTTTTGTTGTTAACGGTAATGGATTACATGTTGATCTGGATAAGGTAGTGGCGTTACTTAAAATTCCAACTCCTAAGAACGTTCCCGAAGCGCGTAGTCTAATAGGGTTTGCTTCCTGGTATCGAAGGTTTGTGCCACAATTTGTCAGATCTTATGTCTCCGAACATTGCACTCACTCGGAAAGGCTCTAAATTTGAATGGTCGGTTGAATGCGAAACTGCGTTTATGACACTGAAAGAGGTGTTAGTTAGCGCTCTCATTCTTTCGTGTCCAAATTTTGAGGCTCCTTTTGTTCTTCAGACCGATGCTTCAGGTCATGGGTTGGGTGCAGAGTTAATTCAGCATATTGATGGTGAAGAAAAAGTTATTTGTTATTTAAGTCGTTCTTTAAATAAGAATGAACAAAACTATTCTACTACAGAAAGAGTTTGGCGGTTTTATGGGCTGTTGAACGTCTAAGACCTTATCTTGAAGGTGTCAGTTTCCAAGTTATCACTGACCACGCTTCTTTAGTTTGGTTGCAGAATCTTAATGATCCTACTGGTAGGTTAGCACGATGGGCAATCAGACTCCAGCAATATGATTTTGTAATTACTCATCGTAAGGGCAAAGAACATATCGTTCCTGATGTATTATCTAGGTCGGTGCCTGTCGTCAATGAAAGTGTTGAAGTTAATATTACTCCTGTTAGCGATTGTTGATACTTGAAAATGCTGGAAAAGGTAACAAGTCATCCTGCTAAATATCCGCATTGGAGAGTAGATAACACCAAACTTTTCAAACATATTAAGTCCGAACTCATTCTGGAGGGTCACGATTCGTGGAAAGAAGTCTTACCTAAAGAAAAACGTCATAGTACAATGTTAAGGTTTCATGATTTGCCTACCGCTGGTCATCTCGGTGTATATAAAACTTATAATAGAGTAAGGGAAAAGTATTTTTGGCCTAAAATGAGACAAGATGTTACTCGTTATGTGAGAACTAATATGAGTTTCGTTACCTATAATTCAAAACAGAATTCTTGCAGGTTTTTGGACCGTGTGACACGATTCGTATTAACCTTTTATTGCAGGCCACTGAAGAAGAAAAACGTTTTTCTTCCGGCAAGTGGGTACTGGAGTTCGGTGAGTGCTTTGAATTTACTTTACATATCGTGGTCACGTGCAATTACTCACGAACTGTGGGATTTCAATTTAACGTTAATAACTAAGTATAACGCGTAGCTACCATTAGGGTATTTAACTTCAATGAAATAAATGTTTCGCATATTGTATGTAGTAGAAAAATATATACCTCGGTTGTTTATAATTATGTGTGGTGGGTTGCCGATGTTGTAGGCATCGAAATCTTACTTTTTCTTGTTGCTAAAATTCTCTAAATTGAATATTCTGAATGCAAACGTTAATACCGTTATAATTATTTAATGTAACTTTTTCTAGTCTTTAATAACTCCAACTGTGGGGTGTAATGACTGTTACTTAATACAAATTCAACTGTGATAACTGTTATTGATAGACTGAGGGCGATTAAAGTTGTTAATTCTTTTTTTTGTGTGCTTATTTTTTTTTCTCCTACGAACCAGTTATAGCTACTCGAACAGCTGAGTAGAAGGATTACGAATCTTCGAATTGTTACAAGTTCTACCCCATTCTGTTGTGAGCAGACAGGAGTATGACTTTGGGATAGGCTCTGGCGCCCTGAAACATCTTTTATACCTATATATATATTTTTTTGAACCTACCCCCTCTTCGACTATTGAGAGTTTGGCCGTGCAAGGTTCGTAATACCGAAAAACTTGTAACAAATTTGGCGCCCAACGTGGGGCCTCGATTATCTCATTTCGAATTTCTCATTTCACTACATTGCTTTTAGCTATTTTCTTTAATTGTGATTAGCGTAGGATTAACTTATACTGTTGAATTTCTCTCGACTTAGTGTGTAACAAATTGGCAACCCGACTTTTCGATTCTTTTTTTGAATTCCTCATTCGTTATAATTCTTTCTGCTGTTTAGATTTTTTTTCTCTAATTAGTATAGGATTACTAGCAGGAATAGGTGGTTTATATTGTTGACTTGCTATCGATTTAGTGTGGGCGATCATAAATTCTTCTAGCTTTATTGATTCTTTTCTTAGTCTTACGTGGGTTCGATTTTACTTTGCTTTCTTTACTTAGTTATTGCTACTAGACTGGACGTCTGAGTTACTTCATTAACTTTTACTTTTATTTTTTTTTCTTTGGTGCTGCAGTTTGACTGTAGATTAGCACTTTACTTATATTTCTTTTAATCGGACCTTCGTTTTGATTTTTGGATTGACTCGACTACGTCGATTAAGTTGATTTTTTTCTTATTGGTTTAATTACTTGGTAGTAATACTGCTGGTACTTACTGTTATTTTGAGGTCGTGTCAGGCACGTGGTGACAGACTTTCGTCATAATTGACTGCTTTGGTTAGTTTCTTGTTTGTTTTAGCTATGGATTCTTCAGATGAAGAACCGCCATTTCTTACTTCTTCGGACTCTGATTCCGAAACGAATTTAGGTAATTGGAATGTTACTTTTTCGGGTGAAGATCCTTCTTTACTTATAGAATTTCTTATTCGTATCGACGAGTTGTGTTTGTCTCGGGGTGTTTCACAACATCAACTTTTTCTTTCAGCTTTTGAAGTTTTATCTGGCAAAGCCCTTCTTGTTTTTAGGACGAATCGAAGTTCGTTACGTTCGTGGGATGATGTTGCTGCTTTGTTGAAGTCTGAGTTTCTACCTTTGGATTATGATGAGCGCTTGATGGATACTATTCGCAGTCGTACAATGGGAGCTAACGAAACCATTGGTACTTACGTTACCAATATGCGATACCTTTTTCTTCAGCTAGCTGAACCAGTCTCAGAGCAAATGCAGCTCAAGGTTATTCGTCGGAATCTAACGCCGTTCTATCAACTTCCTTTAGCGTTGATGGAAATTAAATCTATCGCTGAATTAATATCTTTAGGCAAGCGTTTGGAGTCTAACATCAATTCTCGCGATTCTTTCCAATTCTCAACAACAGCGATTGGTGACAAAGTTCAAGAGCCATCTGTAGTCTTTGCTAATAAGATTTCTACTTCCGTTTCTTCTGCTATGTCTGCTACTTGCTCTCTTACTACTTCTCCTCCCAATACTTGTGTTCGTTGTCGTTCTCAAGGTGATAAGCCTTTACGTACTGTTCGTTCTCTTCTTTCTCTTCCTCCTAATTTCTTTTTAGTTTCTAGGATTATTAGGCCTACTACTGATTCTTGGTATTTAGGTATGATATCTAAAGTTACTGCTTCTCCTCGTCGTTTCTCTCGTTGGTGTGTGGTGAAAAATCTTTTATGTAAACGTGTACGCATTTCCTCTTCTGACCCTTGCGTTTGGAAGTTAGTTGTACCTTCGGACCAGCGCAAGCAACTTATTCAAGATCACCATTTTACCTCTAATTGTGATCACCTCAGTGTTAGGAGCACTTTGGAAGCTCTTCGATGTCATTTTTACTGGCCTCATATGAGACCTAAGGTTGCTGAGTTTATACGGTATTGTTCTTGTTCGAACTCGCGACGAAGCAAGCCTATTAGATCACGTCACATTTTGACAAGTAGAGCGAAGCTTTCCAACACTAGTGTTGCTACAAGGTCTACGCGTCTACATAAGGATCGTACTATTTCTCCGGGTGTGAAGGCCGCTTCTATTGCTTTTGCATCTCCTTCTTCATTCGCTTCTAATTATTCTTTACTATCTCCTTCTTCTAATCGTTCTCTTCGCTTTCATCGGCGTCGCAAGCGGCGTAAGTGCTAGTTCGCTTTTTGGATTTTCGACTTTCGACCTTTGCTATTCTTTTGGTTCTTTTCTTTTGGTTTTGGTGGTTCGAGTCTTTGGATACGTCGTCGGTATCTTGTTGGTTGTAGCTTGGTGCTACCCAATTGTTCTTCTCATATTGCTGTCACCGATTTTCTTTTCTTTGCTTAAGTTTCTAGTACTTTTGTTTTGGTTTCTTTCTGCTCCATCTTACTTCAGGACAGACTACCTTTCCGTCTGTATATAGTTATATCCGCTTAGTCGGCCTTTTTGGATTGGTACGTCATCTATAGAATTCTCTCTTTTACTGTTGGATTTGGTTTTTCTTTTCTTGAGTTTTCTATTCCGCTCGTCGGCATTAAAGTCTTGGAGTATACTTTCCAATTTGGGACAGCAATTGGTACGCTCTTGGTCTATGACTAACTGTGATATCTTTTCTCTTCTCTTTCTTTTTCTTTTTTTATTATCTTGGGCGGTTGGTTGGGCATTGAAGGGTTGGTCACTCCCTTTCGTTCCTTCTACGGAGAGAAGAACGAATCAGACACTTACATCTTGTCTTATCTTTCTCCGTCTGTTTCTTTTCTTCCTTTCTCGTTTTCTTACTTTTTATTTTTTTCCCTTCTTCTTGATTGGTTGATCACCTACATGCCACATCTCTTTCTTTCTTCTCCTTCCTCCTAAAGGTTTACCCCTTGGGCGGTTGGATGGGCACCGTAGGGTGGTCTCTCTTTTCATTCTTTTACGGGGTAAAGAATGAATCAGGCAGTTACATCAAGCCTTATCTATCTCCGTCTTTCTCTATCTCTTATCTTTCCTATTTCTCATTTTTTTTTCTTTCTCTTCTTAGGCTTAGGGATTTTCTATGTGACATCAATTCTTTTTTCTTTTTGATCTTCTTATGGTTCACCTCTTGGGTGGTTATTTGGACATAGAAATACCTAGTCTTATCTTTCTTGTCTCTTTTGTTTTTTTTCTTTTATCTTAGTTTGTTGGTTGAACACTTTCTTTCTTTTTCTTTTTAGTAACTTCTTTCTTTAGTGTTCACTACAACTGCGTTTCTTTTTTTCTTTTCTTTCTCAAGTACTTTTCTTGCTGTATTGGATTTAGTGGGTTTTTATTTTGTTGTTTTTGGATTGAAGCTTGGGATAGACTGCAACGTCGCTTCTTGTACTTTGTACTTCCGCTTAGTCGGCATTTTTGATGTTGTTAGTCACCGTTAGGATATTTCTCTCCTTTGGGTTTCTTTTGCTCTTGGAATATTCTAATCCGTTCTTCCGCATTTAAGTTCCAGGTGACATTCTAACACAACAGGCACTGACTCACGACGTTCAATTGACAAGTGAAGCTTTCTCTTCTTTATTGGTTCTTACTTCTTTTTCTTTCTTTCTTTTGGTTTTGTTTTGGGTTTCGCGGTTTGGATTGCTTTTGGATTGGCACTCATTTAGTGTTTAGCTTTTTGGTAACTTTGTTGGTGTGACTCAGGGATTACTGATTTTTTTTTCTCTGCCTTTTTGGTAGTACCACTTATGTCGACTTTTAACAGAATCTTTCTTTTTGCTTGAGATTTCTTCATTGGTTTTCTTTGCTTAGATCTTTAGGATCTGTTGGGTTTTTTTTTTTGGTGGAAGAATCTCATATCGTCTGTTGACGACTTTTTGGAGCACAACTACCTTAGTTTTCTTTTTGACTTTTCTTCTAAATCCGCGTATCCCATTTCAACATCTAGATACTTTTTTTTTCCTTTTTACTTCTTTAGCTTAGTTAGCTTTGGGGATTTATATTTGGGGTTAGATTCGTATTCTTTCTTTCCTATCATTCTTCTTTTTCTCTGGGGTTGCTTTAGTGTTGTCGATCAGTAAGGTCTATGGGACTGCGTTGCTTTCTGGCTTTTTAGCGTAACGACTGTTGTCGACTCTCAACGAGTACCTGTGCTGATACTTCTATTCTGTTAGTTGAGTTTCTGGTTCTTTGAAGTATCATTCCGCTTCATGCGACTTTTGGGGACACATCTGATTAGTGATGCTTAGTAAACCGAGAAAACCTCTTTCCTCTACGTTTCTTCTGGGGTTGGGCGTTATTGTGTTTCGGGGTTGGTTTTGGATTTTAGGGTTCTGTCCTTGGCGTATGCCTAAATTTCTGTCTTCATTTTAGCTTTGTTTTCGTTATTCTCGCTCCACGCTTTTATCTTGCTGGGGGGGAATCTGTTACGGTAATTTTCATTACGTACGCCTTTGTTGTTACGGTTGAAATCTTCGTTAGGTGCGCCTATGGATCTTCGACGTGAAATCAGATTCGAGTTTTGACACGCGCTAACTATGCTTTGCGCATTAGATGTCAATTGATAGAAAGTCGTGACATGTGAAATATGTAAATGGCCTGTAACTAGTAAAAAGATTAATATATCCGTTACCATCGGGGAAATAATGGAAAACCATTTATAATTATTTAATTTCCTAATTTCGTTACGACGTTACGGGGTAAGCTAAAGCCATCTTTTAATATAAACTCGTTTGTAACTCGTTTTCCTTTTGACAGCCATTTTGCGTACCTTCCTGTTCTCAATGTTAGATTCTCGATAAATGGATATCGTAACTATTATTAACTAAGGCATCACGTTGCCGGACTCGAGCGCTAGCAGAAGGCAATTTCAAGCCGTGATTTGGGGTCTTCGAGGGCGTTCTGGGCCAACTTATACTACACGTGGATGACACGACGTTAATCATATTAATAATTACCTATTTTCGATTCTCACTACATACAGTAATCGATACACGTTTTATTTACTTTTGAGATATATTCCATGAATTATTTAATATAAAATTGTTTTTAGCTAAACGATCTTGGTGAGTTGGGGATTGTGACACGATTCGTATTAACCTTTTATTGCAGGCCACTGAAGAAGAAAAACGTTTTTCTTCCGGCAAGTGGGTACTGGAGTTCGGTGAGTGCTTTGAATTTACTTTACATATCGTGGTCACGTGCAATTACTCACGAACTGTGGGATTTCAATTTAACGTTAATAACTAAGTATAACGCGTAGCTACCATTAGGGTATTTAACTTCAATGAAATAAATGTTTCGCATATTGTATGTAGTAGAAAAATATATACCTCGGTTGTTTATAATTATGTGTGGTGGGTTGCCGATGTTGTAGGCATCGAAATCTTACTTTTTCTTGTTGCTAAAATTCTCTAAATTGAATATTCTGAATGCAAACGTTAATACCGTTATAATTATTTAATGTAACTTTTTCTAGTCTTTAATAACTCCAACTGTGGGGTGTAATGACTGTTACTTAATACAAATTCAACTGTGATAACTGTTATTGATAGACTGAGGGCGATTAAAGTTGTTAATTCTTTTTTTTGTGTGCTTATTTTTTTTTCTCCTACGAACCAGTTATAGCTACTCGAACAGCTGAGTAGAAGGATTACGAATCTTCGAATTGTTACAAGTTCTACCCCATTCTGTTGTGAGCAGACAGGAGTATGACTTTGGGATAGGCTCTGGCGCCCTGAAACATCTTTTATACCTATATATATATTTTTTTGAACCTACCCCCTCTTCGACTATTGAGAGTTTGGCCGTGCAAGGTTCGTAATACCGAAAAACTTGTAACAAAGTAATAGAAATAAATCACCAAACATTGAAAAAATCAGTCCCTTTTTTTTGTACAAAATGATCAACAACGTTTATTTCTAAACTAATAAGTCTCAACCTTGGTTTAAAGAGAAAATTTTTTTTTTAAATACTCAATACTTCGAAAACCTGATAATTATAAGTACCTAACGATTAACCTAAAAGATGTCACATCGTCGGATATTAGGTTTCACTCATGCGAAGCTGGGACAAGTGGCTAGTATTAACACGTTTATTTTAAACCTTCTTCACAGCTCATGGGACCGTATTTAATTGTGCTTTACATTTTTATTTGAGCGTCCTCTGTCCTTAAAGCATTACCTTACGCAAAATATTATTTCTTTTGCTTCAAGTAATTCAAATTAACTTTGATTAAATATAATGGTAAATGTGTGCTCTCTTTACATTGTCTGTTATTTTTTTAGTTTGAATATAAGAAAAATCACAAAATTTTGAAAATAGAATTATTATTAAATATAATAGGAGTAAGGTTTTACATATTAGAAAAAATCAAAGTACGTCACGGCCGACATTAATAATTATAATTCAGTGTTGAATCTTTGGATAAAAATAATACAAATTCAAAGTTAAATGAAAAATAAGTGATATAGAAGAAATACAGAAGGAGAAAGGAAGCCACAAAACAACAAAACTAGTTAGTTAAATATATACGAACAATAAACAGAAATCCAACCTAACTTAAAACAGATAAGGGGGAACAACTTGCGACTGGTTGACCGGAGTTGACTTCTTTACGCGGCAAAAGCTGAACAGCAGGTGCGTAACAAACACGTAAAACGCGAACCGCCAGAGCCAATTAATAAGACAGGCAAGTATCTAAAATTCTAACGCACGTAAAATCCATAGATAAGTAAAGTAATTTACGATAAAACTACAAATTACGAAATAGAGAACGCAACGGAAATATATCGACATGAATGAAAACAAAGAAACAATATCGCGAAAAAATTACTACAAGTAGAAGAAACAGTTGATGAGACAAACGTAAACATGAATCGACAATTACAGAAAATGAAGAAATTAGAAGAGACTATAAATTACCAGGCAGCGAAGATCGAGAAATTATAAAATAAACTAAGGAAAAGAAATTTAATAATTAATTATTATATGGAATATTTTAAATTTAATAATCTTTGGAATACCTAAAAACGCAGAGGAAAACTTAGACACCCTGAAAGAGAAAGTCCTAGAAATAATAAGGAAGAAAATGGAGATTCAACTGGGAGAAAATAAAATAGACTTTATCAACAGACTGGCCGGGTGAGAGAAAAGAAAATAAAAACAGACCGGTAAAGATGGGGATTACAACAATACTAAAAAAATGGGAAATCATGAGGAACACAAAGAAATTGGCAGGAACGCGAATAAGAATGACCTAGACAAGAAGACAAGAGAAGGGAAGAAACAACT
This sequence comes from Aquatica leii, assembly GCA_035610365.1. Taxonomy (NCBI): domain Eukaryota; kingdom Metazoa; phylum Arthropoda; class Insecta; order Coleoptera; family Lampyridae; genus Aquatica; species Aquatica leii. The sequence continues at coordinate 18,786,621 of CM069438.1, forward strand.
AATCTCTCACATAAAGGACGCTAGAAAAAAGGGCTATGAGCAGTAATTAAGAAGAACAAACTACTAATAAATGGAGAAGAGTGGGGCATTGAAGACTTTACAGAAGATGAAAAGAAAAATTCGGAAGTAATAACACGTAACGATATAGAGGAACAAAAGAAAAGAGCCAGATTCACAGATGAGGAAGAACCAAGCCCTGCCCGGGCAGCATTACCAAAAAAAAACTCACAGGAGGAAGATTTAAACAAAACACTTAGGAATATCACAAATCTAAACCAACAAATTCCAAAAAGCTAGCAAGAAATGAAAACCAATTGGAAGAAAAACAGACGACTACAATAGGCAAGAGAAAAGGGCAAATGAGAAAAATAACGGCGAAGACAAAAGAACAAAGAAAAAGTAAGGTAAATAAAAAGAAACAGTGAAAATTCGAATATGGAATATAAATACAATCAAAGGGAAAGAGATAGAGATTACATAAGAAATGGATAACAACAAAATACAAATAATGGGACTGAGCGAAACAAAGATGAAGGGAAAAGGAAACACAAGATTAACAAATAAACATGTAATATACTACGCCGGAGTTAACGCAAAAAAGAGAGCAAAAGAAGGGGTAGGAATAACAATAACAGAAGAACTAAACAAACGAATAATAAAATACAAAGCCGTATATTCAAGAATAATACTAATGACAATAAAACTCCAGAAAATAAACATTATACAAATATACGGGCCGATAGAAGGTGCACCAGAAGAGCAAGTCAAAGAATTTTATAACAATTTACAAGAAGTACTGGATGAAGCAAGAAAGGAAACAGAACCATCCATAATTATGGGCGTCTGGAATGCAAGAGTAGGAAACGACCATAATAGAGGCATGGGATGCGTGGGGAAATATGGAGAACAAACTGTAAACCGCAACGGTAAGAAAATGATCGATTTCTGTCAAAGAAACGATATGAAAATAGGAAACACACTACGGAAACAAGATATGGAAGATAAGTATACTTTGGTGGCAGAAAAACGCAATGCAAAAAGCTTAATATACTATATAGTATTTACACAAAGACTAAGAGAAACAATACAAGACATAGAGACAAGAAAAGAGGCGGAAATAAGTTCAAACCATAGACTAGTACTTAGTTTCAAAAATAGAAGAAATAGTAAATAAAAGTGAAGAAATATCATACAGCAGAATAACCCTATACAAACTTAAAAAACCGTAAAGACAAGAAGAGTACCAAGAAAAGACAAACAAGCAATTTCGTAAACTATTACAGAAAACAAAGAAAGAAGACCTGGAGACAAAATGTGAAAAATTCAAAGAAATAATTCTAAAGGTAGCGGAGAAGGTATGCGGAAAAAGAAATATCAACAAAACCCTAAAAAGAACAAGATGGTGGACTGAAGAGATAAAAGGAATAGTGAAAGAAAAGAGACAGACCTGGAAAAAATATATCCGAACAAAAGAACAAGAAGATAAAGAAAAATATAAAGAAAAAAGGAACAAAGTAAAAAGATAAATCAAAAAAGTGAAAAAGGAAAGCTGGAAAGAGTTTGGACAAGAAATAAGTCACAAACATAAGATTAGCAGAAACCCAAAATAAAAATAATAGAAATATTGGAAGTCTGGAAAGAGTTCTACTCAGAGAAATTTGGAGGAAAATCAAATGTAGAAAATGAAGACAAAGAAGACACAGTAGAAGTACCAGAGATAACAAAGGAAAAAGCGATAACACGAATTAAAATAGGCAAAGCGAGTGGAGAAGACGAAATAGCACCAGAAATGCTTAAATATCTAGGGGAAGATGGAACTGTATGGTTACATGAAATGTTAAAAAAGGCGTGGAAATCGAAGAAGATCCCCAAAGACTGGGAAATAAATCTAATAATTCTTATGCATAAAAATAGGAGACAACAAACTGTGAAAATTACAGAGCGATATGCCTAGCCCAGACCACACTAAAACTATATACGAGAATACTGGAAAAAGAAGAACCATTGGCATTCAGAACAGGAAGACAGACAAGCCACAACATTTATATACTAAAAACGCTAATAGAAAGAGCAATAGAAGAGGATAAAGAGCTATACTTGATATTCATTGATTTGAAAGCAGCATTTGACACAGTACACAAACAAACAAAATGGAATAGCCTGGAAATACTAGAAGAGCCGACACAACTTATGCAAATAATTAAAAGCACGTTCAAAACAGTAATTGCTCGACAATTAACATACAATAGTTCCTTCAAGCTGCAGTAACAAAAGCAGATTATAGTTGAACGTAAAACAAAAGATATCTAACATCATGCCAAGCTACTTTCTTACATCGATACTTACCAATTTTAAATTATGTGTATTATGCGCGGTATATTTGAAAATACAGCTAGTGGTCCATCATTGGCGATGGTCCATTATAGGCACATTTCCCCTACTAAACAAAAATTTACAAATGTTTTTCTACTCTTATTACTAGTACTCACCGTATTGATACCAAAATCAAACATTGAATTCAAATTTGAGAAGAAAAAATACAGAAATTTAATCAAATTACGTTTAACGCTGTGTTTCTAGAGACCCGAAACCCCGTTCTTTTGGGAGGTAATCCATACCCCCAGTAATGCACCCTTCTGCCCAAGACTCCGCCATTATTAAGTAGAGTATATAAAGGAGATACTTAAAATTCATTTTGTAATGTATAATAACCGAGTAAAGTTTTGTGTGTCAATTTTGTGCAAAATGCCACGTCTTCCTGGACAAGCAAAGTTATCACTAGAAACTAGAGACAAGATTATTGCTTGCTATGTGGATTTTCTATCCGAGTAATTGCAGCACGTATGGGTTTATTGGTAAAATAGTTTTTTATTTTGCTTTTGATAATATTTTTTAATATTAGCAGTCTTATCAATTTTAAACATGGGTATATATACCTATTTTATAGATATTATATGATGTATGATTCAGATTGCACAATTATTCACCTACATCACAGGAAATTGTTTATAACGAAATTATAAAAGTTACATTCACATAGCAATTGGGTATCAAGTTTTTCATGTCCCTTAAGTTAGCAATACAAAGTTAGCAAAATCAAATAAAGCATAACTAGGAGTTTGTTACTAATTTCTTGCGAAAGAAAATACTTGTAGCTTTCTTACTTTTTTAATTATGCATTAAACTTGAGGCAAGTTAGTAGTACACTATTCTAAACAGTGTTTTAATGAATCGGTATTCTGTTTAAAATGTGTGTAGAATTTGTTGCTAAATTGTTGTTAATTAATTGTAAAAGAAAAAACCTGGTAGCTTTATTATTATTCTACACACATTTTAAACAGGAAATAAGTTCATTAAATCACTTTTTAGAATGGTGTACTGCTAACTTGCCTCAAGTTAGCCGAAAAACGCATAACTAAAAAAGTAATGGTGTTACAATTTTTTTTCTTTCGCAACTAATTCCTAACTATATTTTATTTGATTCTGCTAACTTGAAAGACGTAACTTTTTCACTTAAATTAATAACATTACTTTATCGGTGCCTTTCAGTAAACGTAAATTTTTTTGTTCAGTTTTCATTAATTATTGGGTTCAATGCGAAGAACAAAGAAAAAAACAGAAAATGATCGTCTTTTTTACAAGCTTTTGGTTTTACGAACCCTGCACGACCAACTCATATAGTCGGGAGTAGGGGGGGTTCACAGAAACTATGCTTAAGGACGCCAGAGCTGATCCAAAGTAACTTCTGTCTCGCTCACGACAGACGGTGCAAGCTTGTAACTAATTTTAGGTTCGTAATCCTTATACTCGGCTGTTCGAGTAGCCAACGTTTGTTATTCGATAACGACGATCCAAAGAGATAGGTATGGTGTCATAAAAGAACAAGTAACCACAATAACAACTTTAATTTAGAATCGTTGATGATTATCACAGGTATATCGAATTCTCATTACAGAAATGCCAGTAGTATCGGCAACACACAATACATAAGTAAATACGTTGAAATGAACAGTGAAGAATAGTTTGTAGTAAATATCGTTTGTATACAGCATGCGGGATACACGAAATAATTAGTAATACGACCTTACTGATAATAAAATAGTGATAATAATTACTGCATTAATATTAAACTATCATAATAATGATTGGTGGTACACAGCATACGTAACACAAAATAAGCAAAAATTACTATCTAAATGGTAATACAATAACGTTAATAAATACGGAATTAATATTCGCAAAAGTTTCGTGAGCGACCTTTCTGACAACGAACAAATAAGTAAAACAACTTACATAGAATACAGGAACTTCCACTCGATCGAAGAAAGCGCTTTCCCCGGCAAGTGGGCCTGAAATCAATTTGAGTCGCAAATCGTGTCAAACCAATGCCTCACGAAATCAAGATCTACAAAAATGGTTACTTAATGTTAAAGAAAGTACATATAATATAACCCGGTTGTCGAATGCTGTTGTACACCTTCGATGACAGTTGGTTTCGCAGGTGTTTGCCGCATGAGTAAAATCTCGCAGAAATATGATTGTCTTCGGTTTATTTAGTTTTAACCGTAGGCCTTATAGATAGTTATAATCGTCCCATGAAAGTATTTGTCGATGTTAATCCCTCGTAATTCGGTATCGACTAGAAACATGGGCCAGATCGTGGTGGAACGGCCGGTGACGACTCGAATACTTTACGATCGTAATGAAGTTATAATTTTCCCTTGTAGATTTTAAATTACGACAAGAATACCCATATTTAGGAGGTAGCACATGGCGCTAACGAAAAGACATAAAAATTACCTTTAATCAAAGAAAGAACAAAAGCCACTTACCCTGCGTGGATTAAATTAGTTAATTAAGAAGACTTCTATTACCCATCGTGTCCCAACACGTGGATGATTTGAGAAAACGATTTTTAATTCACGCAGACATAGGTTATAACATGAACGATGTTAAAGTCAAAATGCCGGTATCTCGCCGGATATCGTCTACTCAATACGAAGAGACCAACGAGCCCGATAGATGGCGTCGAGAAATATAAAAGTAATTTTTAATTAAACCAATATACAAGGTAATGCATTATTTAAATTTATGCACGTAACATCTTTTGCAGGCCGCCCATAGAAGTGGAAGGCCATCTCTCTTATCCTGAGTTCAAAAAGACAACATTATCCAAGATCTAAGGAGAATTAGTGCTGCGTAGTGGAGATGGATGAGTGATGCTGGCCCAGGGAAATTAACACGTTTCGATGGACGCTTAAAAACTTACCTGACGATTTTGGAAAACGTTATGTTGTCCTCCGTGCGAGCAGTTTATCCCGAAGGACCAATTCGGTTTGTTTAGGACAATTCTTCTATACATACGGCAGCGGTAGTTCATAAATGGTTCTTACAACATCTAGAGGTGGAAAGAATCCGTTGGACACCTAAGTAACCGGATTTGAACCCTATAGAGAATTTGTGAGCGCCGTCCGTACATGAGCGGAACGACGAACTGAACAATAACATAGAAATACGAAATATAAACAAGTTGCATCACTATATTAATACCGTGTGGGAAAGATTTCGAGGAGCTAGTGTATGTGCCAATTTAATAAATTCGATGCTAAACCGTTTACGAGAATGTATAACCAATAATGGATATTACACCCATTACTAGCATGTAAAATACAAATATTTAAATAAAATAATAAATACTTTTTTAATCTTGTGTTTTATTAGGTATTTCTATATCTAGTTTTGTTCTTGTAAGTAATGTTTATATATAATTTTTAATAAAATCTAAGGTATTATTTCTATCAAAATCTAGTAGGTACTATAGTAGAAGCATTTCATTATGTCGTGAACTGTGACCTTGAGTCGAAAATCGGAATTAATTTACTAAAAGTCAAAAATTTGACAAATCTATCTGAATTCCAAAAACGTTAGTCTATTTAAAAGGCACTCACGTCAATAAAAATTAAAAATATTCAAATATTTATTTTTTAAATAAAATGTAATTTATTTATAATAATACCTAAAGACTTATTAACAACAAATACAACAATAAAAGCAAAGATAGGTTAAAAAAATGTACCGGCGAATGTTTGTAAGACGGATAATAACAATATTTTGACATATACAGATTACAGCGCCACAGTTCACGATATCTTGAAAGACGTCTAACGTAACAAATAAAAAAATGCAAACTACAAAATGGCAAATTTCAGTTTATTCTTATTAAATTTATATCTCTCAAAATATTTAATACTTAAATTAAATGTTACGAAGAGAAAGCGGAAAAATTCATTTCGCATTTTTCTAATTTTGTGATTTTTCAATTTACAGCATAGGTATGTATTTTAAAATTTTATTTGGAATAAAATTGGATATGTATTCTTTAATTTTTTATACAAATAATTTAAATAGAGTAATGGGAATTGACTTTAGAAAGAAAGAAAATGGGAATGTTGACTTTAATTTAATCCTGATATATTAAGACTTTTAGGCTAATGGGTACAGTAATTTCATATTTGAGCATACAGTTTATCATTATTCGAGCTATAGATCGAACTTATTTAATCATAAATAACAATTATTTAAGCAGAGAACATAAATAAATAGAAAACTCGGTGAAAAAGAATTTAAAACTATAAATTTAAATAAATATTTGCAGGTAAGAAACATGTTCTTTGAACGCTTGAGGTAGTGTTTATAAAGAATGGTTAGTAACTTTGTAATATTGCTGCAAGTAATGTCTACAATGCCAATATTGTCAAATTTAACTAGTCGTTTTGTTATAACGTAAGTTTGGTTGCCTACATTGCAGGTCGCGCTTAAAAGTGTCCAATTACTTTTTTGAGGCAGTGCGTATCTTTGCGACCAAATTAGAAACATCTACGTTTCACTAACCAAAGCAAACCTTCCAGGCTTATAACAATTTCTATTTTGTATTAAAGCCATGTACCATATAGCTGTCCTGTAATTTTTATTTATAGGTTTTAGTGGGGATATAAGTTTAAGTTGGTGCTTATTAAAACGATTTTTTTTAATACAAGGTAAGTCTTGGTTATTTGGTTAATATGTATTATGTACATATAAGTTATTGTTCCCGTTTTAATTAAAACAAAAATATTTTATTGTTTATTATTTTTCGAACGCGTCCATTATGGGATAAATATTCCTAGGACTCTATTATCAAAATAATATGCGTAATTTTTAGTTCCAGATGTCAAACCTACGTAAAAGGAAAATTTGGAACTCCGAAAATATGATCGCAGCTATAAAAGCTGGATGAAGCAAAACAATGGGCTACAAAAAAGTGCAAAAACACACGGAGTAACACAAACGTTGTTGAAAAGGTTTGTTAAGATGAAGTTGTAGTCCACACCAAACTAGACAAAAAACCAGTGTTTTCACCAGAAATGGAAAATCATTTTTCCACATACTACCTATAAAAAATATTTCGGAATAACCAAAAAATTTGCAAAATGACCTTTTCATTTTGCAAAGAAAATCAAATAAAAAAGCTCTAAATGGTTTGAAGGTTTTTTGCGGCGTCATTTAGAGCTCTCCTTGAGGACTCCACAAGGTATCTTATACGCCAGAATAAAATCATTTACTCCTGCCAACGTTTCCATGTTTTTTGATTCATATAAACCATAATTGGATAACATAATACATAATCCATATAGGATATATAACTGCGATGAATCTAGAATATCAATTGTCCAACATAAGCATATTAAAGTGATAGCTCGCAAGAGAAAAAACAAATAGGAGCGATAACATCTGCGGAACGGGGATCTACTATAACAACGGTTTTTTGTTTTAATGCCATAGGACATAATGTTCCCAAAAAAAAAGATGAAAATGGAATTGATGAATGGTGCTCCACCAGGTTCAATGTATGCATATCATCAGTCGGGTTGGATTCAACAGGAGATATTTGTTCAGTGGATGAAACATTTTATTAAATATACAAAACCAACAGCAGAAGATCCCGTTATTTTGGACGGGCATTATTCGCATACTAAGAATTTGGAGGTAGTGAATGTTGCAAGAGACCATCATGTTGTAATAATTTGCTTACCACCACATTTTACGCATAAAATGCAGCCGCTAGATGTTTTAAAACACATTATCTCCAGGAAATCTCTCAATGGCTTAAGCAACATGCTGGCTGTGTGGTAACAGTCTACTAAGTTGCGGAGCTATTTGGCATGGCATATAACAGAGCAGCCACTGCAGAAATGGCAATTAATAGGTTTAAAAAGACAGGTATGTTCCCGGTAAATCGAAATATAATCTGAAATTACGATTTCGCTGATAAAAGTTTACATGAAAACTCAAAGGAAAATAGTAATGATAGTTCTATAGAAGGGATACCTAAAGATTCAATACCGAGCACCTCTACGACAACTAGTTTGGATTTGGATCAAAATTAGTAGTAGAGTGGGTAAGTGCGTTGTAGTTACTAGTACACCCTATAAAAACGAACCCGAAGATAGTATAAAAAAGTTAACAGTTAACCCAGAACTGTATAAACTCTATTCTGATTTCATGGAAGAATATCAGAAGCTGGAACACATTACAATTGTCAACCCCGTTTTCAATGAAATATCAGTTTATCTTCCTCACCACGGTGTACTCAAGGAAGAAAGCGTTACCACCAAGTTACGTATTGTTTTTCACGGTTCGTCAGTAACCACAACAGGACATTCGCTCTATAGCATTCAAATGGTCGGCTCTACCATGCAGCAAGATCTGTTTTATATTTTGATTCGCTTTTGCATACATTATTACGCCATATCAAGAAGATCTATAGACAAGTTCTTATCAACCCTAGGCAAAGATACCTTCAGCATATTTTGTGGAGATCGGATTCTACAAAACTTATTTTACCGTTTGATCTAAACACTGTCACTTCTATGCCTAAAATCTTACGAATCATCAAAAACGATTTTTATGTTGGTGACCTGTTGACAGGCACCAACGATTTAAATCAAGCTCGCCAAATATGTTCTGACCTCTCAACTACACTTAGTTCAAAGTTTTTCAAACTTCGTAAATGAATCTGCAACGACTCGCATGTTCTTTCTGGCTTTTCAAATACGGAAATTCATCCCAATGTTCTTGAAATCGGTGATCACAATTTTATGTTTTCTATTGCAAAGCCTTCGATAGGTAAAGCGACAAAGCGGTCAATCATTCATTTGTTTTTCGACTAAAGCAGTTCATCTCGAATTAGTAACCAGTTTAATCACTTTTTTTCTTATGACATTTCGACATTTTGTTGCCCGTAAAGGTAAACTCTATCATGTATTTTTCGATAACGGAACCAATTTCGTCGGGACTAATTCTGAACTACAAGAAGCATTTTTCAAGAAGCAACAGACTTCTATTGTCGATGGCAGCAAATAGCATTTTATTCCACCTCATAGCTTTCATTTTGGAGGTTTGTGGAAGGCTGGCATAAAGGTATGAGAAAATTCAATTTTGACTTATGAGTCGTTTTGCACTGTGCTTGTTCAAACAGAAGTAATCCTAAAATCCCGTCCTTTATGTCTTCTGACACCCGATCCTAATGATCTCTAAGCCCTCACCCTTGCACATTTTTTAATTGGTATACCGTTGATAGCGTTCCTAGATCCAGATGTTACTACCATTTCTCAGCATCGTCTATCTTTGTTACAAAACTTCATCAACATATATGGAGAAGATGGAGTCACGATTATCTAGTTGGATTGCAGCAGCGCCTAAAATGGCGATCCAACATTTTCGACCTTTAAAGGGACACAATGATCCTCATTAAATAAGACAGCCTTCCCCCTATGTGTTGGAAGATTGATATCAGCGATGGTGTTGACTGTATTTGTTTAGACGCGATCTTTCTTGAAAATGAGTCATAGAACAATTTTTCTATTTCAAAAACTGTTTAAAGAGACCTGCTAGACGATTAGGCAAACGTAGCAAGGGCGGTACCAAAACTACGATAATAATTTTTTTTATCATCTCGATTAATAAACTATTATAACTGAATTGTCAAACAAATAGAAACAGGCACTTCCCATAAACGCTTTTGTAATTGGTTAATTCAAAGTACGCAAAAAAATTACATTAAAAGCCTAATGCACTTCCAGAAATTATTGTATGCTAATAACCTTTGTATTTCAGCGCTCTGTTAGCTTTAATCAATATTTTTTGTGTACACAATTTATTATTTTAAACTAATGTTTTTAAAGACCATACGCTATTGTTGTAAAAGTTTTCGATATACCAATTATAATGTAATTAAAAGAGCACCAAAACCGGAGAAATATACATTGCTGATGCCTGTTTACACCTGACACCGCTTAAAGTAGATAAATCGACTGACATAAGTCTAACAACGAGTATATTTGTTACGATTACGGTAATATAAGATAATAAAAAAACACAAACAGAATAAGAAATACCCTTAAATTAGGCAACACCTTGTACATATAAGCAGCAAATGCAATTGACTTAAGATTACATTCAATAAATTTACGTTGGTGAATAAAACAAAAAAAAACACTGTCAATTAGCGTAAAATTATGGTAATTGCATAATACTGAAACCAAGCACACTGTTAAAACTTTTACATTAACACAAAAAGGTGGTGTACTTTAGTCGTGTTAACAAACGTAATATGTCAAGCTGTCAGGTCATGCAACCATACGACCAATCTAAAAGCTAATAATTAAACATAAGAAACAGGGTACTTACTCATTGTTCCAAATATGCGATTAGCTAATAGCACATCCAACACAAATCTCCTAAAAATTTATTAAATTAAGCTGATACGTATATACACAGTTGCCACAAACACATTGTTAAGTTTCATACGATTGATTAAAAGCAAAGTGCGCTAAGCTTTCCGAAGCCAATTAAAGTTTATCAACAGGTGTGCATTCCAAGTCGTCGTAACACTTTCCACAGTAACAGAAACGGGGGTGTCAATTTTCCCATCTAACGTAGATTAACAGAATAGTTCTTATCTTCCGTGCATCCCTTATTGGTTAGTCATAGAAATTTTTACAAGTAATAGAACATGTGCAGATGACCAAAGTTGATATGATAACAAAGGGAAATCAAATCGTGCTGTAAAATGAAAAAGTATCTTTACTCTAGCAAATTTCTCACAACCAATACATACAAATCGCAGTTTATTTATTCATTACCAGTGTGGATGATCTAAGAAACCCCAGGGCGTGGCGTTAACATACATATTGTTTGTTTAACGTTAAAAGCGGAAATATGATTATCATTCATCTCCCGTGCGTAAATGATATTTATCACTGGGCGAAATTTATACAGGACGAAAACTACACCAAAATGTTTTTAACATAACACGCTATATAATGACTAAAGATCGAACCTAAATAATTTACACAAATAAAATAAATAAAGGTCTTTATCTGAATCCGGGCGCGAACAATTGCCACACTTGTTTTAAGGAGTGGTAAAATGCAATGGTTTTTTGCAACAGCATCTAATGATCACGCACAGAACATGCAATTAATTTTGTTTACGTGTTTTTCACCAGGATTTTGAAAAGCTTGATTATTAATTATATAGGGAGTTAATATTAAGTTGTAACGCTTGAAAATAGTTGTTAGAACTCATTGAAACAAACAACTCTTCTTAGTTCAAATTTTTAATTTGGAGCCCCAATTCATAGTTATTAGAGTTTTATTGAGATTCTTTGTAATGTAATGTAATGTCGTTTAGCGACGTTACTATCAGGGCAGAGAATAACAATGACGTTTATTTAACGTCATTGACCATTTATTGTTGCTTCGGTTGTGCGGACTTAATGTTATCCCACACAGCACAAGCATATCCAATGGATATGAAATGTACACACCAACCATGGATACCGGAGGTGCATCGAACATCCATATTTAATATTATGGAGCAAGGATGGAGGTCCATTGGATATATCATTCCGTCACGGAAAGATCTTCATAGTATGTCCATAGGACCTCCAGGTGGATAAACATTTTACATCCATATGGAGATATATTGAACAGTCATATGAACGTACAAAATACATACATATGGAGGTTCAATGAACATTTAATTAAAGTATAATAAACATTCATTTTTTTATAGAACCTTCATATGTAGGTAAAATATATGTGCATGTCTATATATTAACAAAAAATATGGCCACACGTCAAATAAAGTCAATACAAAATGCCAATAGTGATATTTTCCAGATGCAACAACTCCGGTTGGTCCACAGAAAATATGACCACTTGTTCATTTTCACTCAAACACAATCGAACTTTTTTATTTACACATTCTCTCATTTTTCTAGAGCTTTTATCCATTATTTATATTATAGGAATAATCCAAATACTTACTAGATTAATGTACAGCAAAAGTAAATTCAAATATGCAAAAATACCTTGTCTTTACCCAATAAACACAAATCAATGGGTCTGTACTGGCAATGTACTCCTTAGCCGGCACTCAGAATGCTGGCAATGTACTAAAATGAAGTACACTGCCGGTAACCAGGTGACACACCGGCCGATATATTGCCGAATGAATCTTGCCAATGCAGAAATTGCATCGAACCATTATCGGCAAGTTATGTATATTAATACAAGTTAAATGCAGAATGCCAGTGAAATCTGTGCAATATAATATGTACTTTGCCATCACATAAATAGTGCGCAATTTTAAAAGCATTGGCAATGTTAGCAACTTAACACAAATTAAATGCATACAATGGTATTATCATTTTTAATTTAATTAATAAAACAATTTGGAAACTTAACATACAATGTCCATATATGTACTGAAAAAATTTAAAAATATAAAAACCTATTTACATTCATTCTGTGCTTATGTTTATTGGCGTCTTTCATGTACCCACTACTCCTGGTGTTTATTGCGTGTTGTAAAGCTGCACCACAATTTGAATTTTTCTTATGGATACTGTAAAATAAAATTACATTGTAATGCTACTCAAATAACTTATGCACTTTTTTAGCAATTTCTAAACTAAATTTTGAAGTTTTTGAAGTAATTATAAAGAATTGCTTTGTAAAAAGTCGTGAAATCAAATACAACATGAAAGTCAAGTTTGGCAGTAATGCACTTGAAATCACATTACGTTAATATACATATAAAGTTAATATTTTAAGTTTTAAACCTATAAACTATAAAATACTTTGAAGCCTCTTACCATAAATGAAATTTAAAATATTTTTACAAATTTGTTTTGCTTGATCCAGACCAATTACTTGGTTAAAACATGTCTCGTTTGCTGTATCTTTTCATCCAACAAAGTAAATTGAATCGATCTAAAAAAAATTTCAATTAAATACAACTCAGCAATAAGAATAATGAATTCAGAAATTGTAGATAACTTACAAACTGGCTCTTAGATTACAAATTCCAAAGTCATTTTATATTTGAGCGAAAACGTGTTAGTTTTTAGGTTATATACTTATTATTAAGAAATAATTTATATTTGAATTTAATACTTACTTATTTTGTTAATCCATCCTAAATGATGAAAAACAAGCACATTTTTTCGAAATTTTAAAGCACAAAATGGTTTGCATACGATAAATACAAGCTAAACAAAAAGCCAAAAAGTTTGCGTGTGCAACAGTGTGCAATACGCGAAAACCTTGGCGAAAACAAACGAACAACGAAGAAAGTTTAAATTAAACCACGCCAAGTGTTTTTTTTACTTTTTCAATTTTTCATTAAATTTGTTGTTGCATGTTAAATATTTACTACAAATGTTAAATTTTAGAGAATTTAATTATTTCTAAATAATTTTGATAAAAAATAGCAACTCACAAGATTGTGTAACATGATACATAAAAAAAAATGTTTCCGAACATAACACTTATAACACTTAAGATAATCCTATTTGACAGATATCCATGAATGTATATAAGGTGCATATACAATGGATATTAAACTACGGATGTACATCAATGGATATTATATGGATAAATATGTATATCCATTGCATCTCGCGTGCTGTGTGGGATTGGTAGGACATCTGGCACAAAAACCTAGTCTGGTTTTATTTTATCTTAAGCAGTTTAAAATTCAATTTCTGTGTCAAAAAGAAACAATTGATTGAGAAGAAAAATGTAAAACTAAAAGTTTGGAGATCAATAATTTAATTGATATTTTATGTAATAAAGTTAATTTATTGTTTTAACAAAATTCAATAACAACGACGATAATTTAACACTTATTTTTTACGACAACATATTAATAAAAATATCGACAATACTGATATGAGTGCTCCGACACCTATTAAAGTCCACTGTGCTATCTCCGCTAGCGTCAGCATGTCCAATAACTTTGTATTGATTTCTTCTACCAAAATATCGGTGAACGCGAAACTCTGAAACGACACATTAACAAATCGCCGCCACCAAATTTGAACCTCTTACGTTATCAAGCCAAAACAACGGAAACATAGCTTTTGGTAGATTCTTCGTTAGCTCCACATCTTGGTTACCGAACTTCGTCGGTCTTAATATCATATTAAATTGCATACGAATGTTACCAACTATAGGATATCCCAAATTCTAAAAACAAAATGCTTTAATATTACAAAGTAACAAATAAATTTCTAACTGGTTCAAAGTTAATCTCAGTGTTATAATTATCAGAAGCGTTTAATCCCAAAATGGAGTCTTTTAAGTCCTTTTCGGCCCACATCAAGTGCGGGTACGATAAGATCACTGGGACGCCTGTAACCTTTTTATTAGCATCGGTGGAGATAACATAATTTGTTTCTTACCCATGCATGTATTCATGTCTAAAACGGCGTTTCGATAACAACGCTCCTCTCCGTTTAAACCTTTAGTGACGTTGATGCAAACGCAATCATCTTCGTCAGAGGCGAATGATTTTTCGAAAGTGGCAAACGTGTATGTTGGTATGTCTTTGTACGTGCCAAGAGCAGTTTGTTTTATTCCGATTGACCTAAAAAATCATTTTTTTACTTGTTAAATGCAAAACGAGAAACTTAGTTATTATTAATATAGAAAAAATGGTAAAGTGTATGTACCTATTGGTGAACTGCAAAAAATGTAATGGTATTTTAAAAAATATGTAAAATATTTGTAAAATGAGCAGCAGTTATGTTTTTATAAAATTCTATTACAGCGCTACGGTCCATGAAAAAATAAAACCACTGTACAGTGCGATTTTTATGAATTGATAGCTAACTAGATTGCGTTTTTATTACATCAATTTTACATTAATAGAATATCTTTGCAACATACTCCACATAGCTACGAAAACTTTCTTCGTAATGAATTTGAGTATGTAAACTTCAACCGCATCAGCATTAAAATTGTTTTTATATGTTTGATTTAGTAATTTATTAACACTTAATTAATTTATTTTTCTATAGTTGAATTTGTAAAATGAAGATTATCGCATTTTCACAACGCCAAAGATAAAACTAAAATTAAAAATGTAAATTGCCTTCAAAATCTTCTGGTATTCTACGCCTATGTCTTCTAAAACAAACAAAATAAACCATAACCTCAAATTAAAAAACTTAAAAACCGCTCTACCTCCAAAACCATAAACCGAAAATGGGTGAAGAAAATCCAGAAAATTGGGAAGAGGCCGAATCGATATACGAATTTTCAGCGAAATCTCTTAAAGGCGAAACCGTGCCATTGAAGAATTACAAAGGAAACGTTTGTTTAATAGTAAATGTTGCTTCGAAATGCGGTTACACTAAAAAGAATTACGCAGAACTAGTAGAACTGCACGAGAAGTACGCCGACAGTAAAGGTTTACGTATTTTAGCATTTCCTTGTAACCAGTTCGGAAAGCAAGAACCAGGCGATGCCGACAAGATTTGTAGTTTCGTCGAAACGAAAAATGTTAAATTCGACATGTTCGAGAAGATTAATGTAAATGGACCCACCGCACATCCTTTGTGGAAGTATTTAAAGTCGAAATTGAAAGGCGATAGGGGAGTTGCGATCAAGTGGAATTTCACCAAGTTTATTATCGATTCGAATGGACAACCTGTTGAAAGGTTCGCGTCGAATAAAAGTCCATTGCAGCTCGTTGAACAGCTAGAAAAATATTGGTAAAGTGGTTTGAAGATTAATATTGTTAAGTTGTGTAGATCTTAATTAAATGTACTGATTCAAAAATATCCATGTTGTTTTTAATTAAACCGTCTAAACATAATTTTTTTTTTATGTATAGTTACTTAAAAGTTATTAAAATTTAATTTTCATAAAAAAAAGATTTTCTTTGCATATCACTGCTACATTAACCTTAGAAGGGAATAAGTAATTGATGCCGTGTTTAAACCAGACCATTCTGAATTCCTATCAATAATTAACAAATATCTTTATTTACACGTGATACAAGATTAAAAATTGGTATTCTGCATGGAAATACACAAAAAAGGATTAGAACCAATTTCAGGCGGAATTGACGAATATAAAAAATCATTTTATTAAGAGATTTTAATGCTGGAGTAGAATTGAAAACCTAGTAGGTCTTAAAAATAAACAAACGAGATGAACCAGAAGTTAAAAAACAAAATAAACAAATAAATGCATCTAAAAAGTAGCCAAAAAAACATGATACAGCAATGTAAAAAATGTCAACAAAAACGTTTGTATTTTACGAGAAAAACAAGACATCTCTAGCGTCTTGTGATTTTCACATAGACAACATATGGTATGGAACAGATTAACCAAAATATAAATGATGATTAGTGACTAATATTTTATTAATGAGTTATGATTAACAATTATTCATGACTGATTAAAGCAATCATTCACAATTAAATTAATAAATCATAATGTTTGAATATTTGAATAATGTTTAATTATGAATAATGTTCCATTATTATATTTATTTTTCAATATTAGTCAAATTTTCTACAATTCTTCAGCTACCAGAAAATTAAAACCGAATTAACAAAAACTATTATTTACAACTATAATAGAAGATTTAAAATTGTTATTGTGCTTGGCAATAAACAAAAAATGTAACAGACCCACCTCAACCGGTCGCCACGTGCCCATCTTTATCTCAGATGACAGAGGAAAAGGAGGTGGCGCCAGCGCGAGAGAACAGGAAACGAAAGAATAGAATTACTGGGTTCGTTGTACAATTAATGTTGTTCACACGTGTTTTTTAATGATAATGTTTGTTTCGTAGAATTGTAACTGGAGTTAATAAATTCCTTTTTCCGTGTAAAGTTATATTCTATAACTGGCGCCCAACGTGGGGCAAAAAATACCAAAACATAGAAAAGTTTGTTTTCGTTGAAAAACTGCATTGTTTCTTCCTTGTTTTCAACGGGTTTTTTGTCAAAAAAGAAAAGTAAAATACGTGGACGTTGACATTAATGGAACAATCATTCGACTGTTTAAACTTTTAAAGTGTTTTAGAAATAATAGCATTCTGTGCAGCTAGGAAAGTAATGAAATGTGTTTATATTACGTTTACACGGTATCTTTGAACGACGTAAATACTTTGTTGACGTGAGTAATTTAACATTTTCTTCAAAACCTGTTTATACTGTTTTAATAATCACGGAGGAACATAGCAAATATGTGTGTAGTTATTGGTTACGAGGTCGAACCAATATTTCCGATTCTAATACTGACACAATGGCGAGCGTTACGTTGACAGATGGACAATTTCAACAGTTGTTAGCCAGGGTAACGGTTGCAACCGCGCCGACTGCATCGCAGACAATACAAGCTTCTAGAGAAAACTTTTCAAAATGTGCTTCGCGATTCATCGGGTGTGTCGAATCTGATGTTAACGCAGTTCGTTGTATACAAAGACTGCACACAAATTTCTGATGTTAATGTGCTTAAAGGAATTCCAATGCTTCTGGACGGATTTGCAGCCTCATGGTTTCAAGGAGTAAAAACTAGCATAGAGACGTAGGAAGATGCGTTGAATCTGTTGAGGGTGACATTCGGTCACCAAAAACCGACACACAAAACATATTGTAAACTTTTTTCAAAAGACCAAGATGTCTCTACGACAACTAACGTTTTTATATGTCGTGCACGTGCTCTTCTGTCAAAACTGCAACTTTGTTGCATCGTCGTATAAGAGAGAAAGTTTCTCGTGACAAAGTAGTCACTTTTAGTGAGCTTCTTAAGGAATGTCGTTTGCTGGAGGAAACCTTCGAGCGTGGATCAGAGCGAGTGGTACCTAAAGAAAACAAGGAACCATCACGCGCTCATCGTTGTGTACATTGCAGAAAAGTGAAACACACAATAGATGACTGTCGTAAAATTGACGGTTTCGCCGAAGTAGCGCGACCTTTGTCTGAACTTAAGAAGAAGAACGTTAAGTTTGTTTGGAAATCCTCCTAGCAAGAAATCTATGATCGCCTCAAGTATCTGTTAGTAACGGCACCTGTACTACGGCAGGGCAATCAGGCCCTACCATACACAATCAGGACACTGGTATATTAGCTCGGTGAGCATTATCTATTCAAAGTTATAATGTTAAAATCGAGTATCTGCCTCTTGACCTCCTTGTGACCATGCTGATACCGCGACGTGTGAAATCTGCATAGTGACCATAGACCTTCCGAGTAGAAGTTCTACGGAGATACGTCAATCACAACTAGAAGATCCAGATCTTAAAGAAATTATTGACAGTTTTGAATACCGGCAAGATGATTCATTTGTCAAGTGGACTGAAAGGGATATTTAATGACGTCGAGAGTTTTACATAAGTATTTGAAGAAGCACAGTTGGTTGTACCAACCCACAAAAAAGAAAGATTATTGCGAGAATTCCATGACTCTCCTACTGCTGCACATTACGGCGTTGAACGTACATACCAAAGAATCGCAAATCGAAATTTTTTTGGGATACATCGCTACATTTCAGATTATGTGAGATCCTGCGCGTATTGTCAACGATATATAACAACTAACTAGAAGCCACCTGGTGTAGTTCAGACACCCGTATACGCACAGCTTTTTAAAACCTTATCAGTGGACCTATTCGAACCGCTTCCCGAGACGGACACACGTCATAGGTGGATTCTTATCATTTTATCATTGAAGATACTTTTTCCAAATTAGTAAAACTTTTTGGACTTCTTCGGGCAATTGCTGAAGAATACGCGCGAGTGTTAATCAGCGAAGTGTTCCTTTGATATGGGATACCAAGACGTTTGAGTAGTGACAATGGTGGACAATTCATATCCCACATTATGCAACAAGTTTTCTACACTCTTAAAATTTCTCAGTGTTTTACTTTGGTATACCATCCGTCTTCCAACATGGTAGAACGTAAGAACCGTGATCTAAAACCAAGAAACACGCTACTTGGTTTGAGCATTTACCTGCAATCAGGTTTGCTTTTAACACAGTTCCGTGTGAAACTACCGGCTGTACCGCCGCGTATCTGACGTTTGGCAGAGAGTTGCGTACAATTGACGACGTAACCAACGATTCTCGAGTTATTATAAATTATGAAAATCTGATTCCGCAAATTACTCCGTATTTAAAACAGTTGGCCGACATCTGGTACGAAGCTAAAGTTAGGTACTAGCGAGGCACATCAAGATTCGCGTAAGAAATATGCTGATCAGAGAAAGCACGATAGTAAACCTTACAACATTGGAGATCAGGTGTGGGTAGAGACCCATGTACTGAGCGATTTGTCAAAACGAAACAAGTTTTAGCAATCGTTCGGATCCTTTGAGTTTATCATGTTTTTGCTCTCAGCCCAGTGATTGGAAAGCAAGACACTGTGCCTGTAAAAGAATTGCGCCGCCAAAGCCGACCTCAAAACAAAACTTTGAAAGATTATAATCAGCCTCCTCCCTCGTCGCGACGATTTTCGCGACTAGGGGGGGAGGGCTGTAACAGACCCACCTCAACCGGTTACCAAGTGCCTATCTTTATCCCAGATGACAGAGGAAGAAGAAGTAGTGCCAGCGCGACAGAAGAGAGAACGAAAGAATGACAAGAAACAAATTAATTAACGGAGTAACCAATGATGATTAAAAAAGATGATACAGCAATGTAAAAAATAGCCAACAAAAACGTTTGCATAGACTCTTAAATAAGTCACTTTGAATAACTGTATCAAGTACTGAGTGATGGTAACGGTGCAACCAACATGTTGCAATTTTACGAGAAATGCAAGACACCTTATAGTGCATTGTTGCGATTTTGATTTAGACAATATATGTTATGGAACAGAGTTAACAAAATATAAATGATGATTAATGACTAATATTTTATGAATGAGTTATGATTAACAATTATTCATGACTTATTAAAGCAATAATTAACAATTAAATTAGTAAATCCTAATGTTTGACTAACGTTCAATTACGAATGTTATGTTTTAATCATTACTGAATGTGTTCTATCGATTTTAGACAAACTTTGCACAATTCTTCAACTACCAAAAAACAAAATCGAATTAACAAAAAAAACATTATTTGCATCTATATTACAAAATTTAAAATTGTTATTGCGCTTAGCAATAAACTGAAAAGAATTAAAGCCAGGTTCAGACGGAATTGGCGAATACAAAAAATAATCTTATTTAGAGATTTCAATGCTGGAGTACACTCAAAAACCAGTAGGTGCTAAAAATAACAAACGGACGAGATGAACCAAATGTTAAAGAAAAATTGAACAAGAAATAAATGCATTAACAAAGTAACCAATGATATCTAAAGAAAATTATGTAACAAAATGATTAAAAAAGATGATACCGCAATGTAAAAAATTGACAAAAAAAAGTTTAAGTCACCTTGAAAAACTGCGTCAAGTATTGAGTGATGTTAAAGGTGCAACCAACATGTTGCAATTTTACGAGAAATGCAAGACATCTGTAGTACCTTGCTGCGATTTTGATACAGACAATATATGGTATGAAACAGAGTAACCAAAATATAAATGCTGATTATAATGTCTAATATTGTATTAATGAGTTATGATTAACAATTATTCATGACTTATTAAAGCAATAATTTACAATTAAATTACTAAAATAATGTTTGACTAATGTTCAATTACGAATGTTATGTTTTAATCATTACTTAATTTATCCTATCGATGTTAGACAAACTTTGCACAATTCTTCAACTACCAAAAAATTAAAATCAAATTAACAAAAACCATTATTTGCAACTATATTACAAGATTCAAAATTGTTATTGCGTTTGGTCATAAACAGAAAAGAGTTTGAACCAGCTTCAGACGGAATTGGCGAATACAGAAAATAATTTTATTTGGAGATTTTAATGCTGGATTAGACTCAAAAACAGGCCTAAAAATAAACGAACGAGATGATCCAGATTGAACAAGAAATAAATGCATTAAAAGAGAAGCTAATGATTATTTAAAAAAAAATGATTAAGAAAGATGATACAGCAATGTAAACAATAGCCAACAAAAACGTTTGAATAGACTGTTAAATAAGTCACCTTCAAGAACTGCATCAACTACTGAGTGATGGTAACGGTGCAACCAACACGTTGCAATTTTAGGAGAAATGCAAGACACCTCTAGTGCCTTGTTGCGATTTTGATATAAGCAGTATATAGTATGGAACAGAGCAACCAAAATATAAATGATGATTAATGACTAATACTTTAATAATGAGTTATGAATAACAATTATTCATGACTTATTAAAGCAATAATTAACAATTAAATTACTAAATGCTTATGTTTGACTAACGTTCAATTACGAACGTTATGTTTTAATCATTACTATCAAAAACCAGTAGGTGCTAAAAATAACAAACGGACGAGATGAACCAGATGTTAAAGAAAAATTGAACAAGAAATAAATGCATTAACAAAACAACCAATGATATCTAAAGAAAATTATGTAACAAAATGATTAAAAAAGATGATACCGGAATGTAAAAAATTTCAAAAAAAAAGTTTAAGTCGCCTTGAAGAACTGCATCAAGTATTGAGTGATGGTAAAGGTGCAACCAACATGTTGCAATTTTACGAGAAATGCAAGACATCTGTAGTACCTTGCTGCGATTTTGATATAGACGATATATGGTATGAAACAGAGTAACCAAAATATAAATGATGATTAATGACTAATATTCTATTAATGAGGTATGATTAACAATTATTCATGACTTAGTAAAGCAATAATTAACAATTAAATTAATAAATCATAATGTTTGACTAATGTTTAATTACAAATAATCTTGTTGTAATCATTACTAAATTTATCCTTAGATTTTGGACAAATTTTACATAATTCTTCAACTACCAAAAAATTAACCTCGAATTAACAAAAACCATTATTTGCATCTATATTACAATATTTAAAATTTTTATTGCAATAAACAAAAAAAGAATTAGAACCAGCTTTAGACGAAATTGGAAAATACAAAAAAATAATCTTACTTGGAGATTTTAATGCTGGAGTTGACTCAAAAACCTAGTAAGCTCTAAAAATAACAAACGAACGAGATGAACCAAAAGTTAAAAAACAAATTGAATAAAAAATAAATGTATTAAAAGAGTAATCAATGATAACTAAAAAAGATAATGTAACAAAATAATTGAAACAGATGATACAGCAATGTAAAGAAAAAATTCCAACAAAAACGTTTCAATTGACTTTTAAAAAAGTCAAATTGATGAACTACATCAAGTGCTTAGTTCTACCAACTTGGTGCAATTCTATGAGAAAAACAAAACACTTCTAGCGCCCTGTGATTTTGATATAGACAATATATAAAATGGATCATAAAATCAACGATGATTAATGACTAATATTTTATTAATGAGTTAATAACAATTATTCATGTCTTATTAAAGCAATAATTAACAATTAAATTACTAAATCATAATGTTTGACTAATGTTCAATTACGAATAATGTTATGTTTGAATTTTTACTGAATTTATCCTATCGATTTTTGACAAACTTTGCACAATTCTTTAACTACCAAAAAATAAAATCGAATTAACAAAAAAAAACATTTGCATCTATATTACAAAATTTAAATTTGTTATTGCGTTCCGCAATAAACCGAACACAATTAGCACCAGGTACAGACGGAATTGGCGAATACAAAAAATAATCTTATTTGGAGATTTCAATGGTGAAGTACACTGAAAAACCAGCAGGTACTAAAAATAACAATCGAACGAGATGAAAGTTCGTGCCAAGAATTCGACTTCTTACACGAACAGATTATCTGAGTAAATTGACCGTGCCACTTTTATCGTAAAAAAATTTCTAATGATTCAATAAACTATTGATTTGTTTGTCTATTCGTAGATTTTTCTTGTTAGCAATGATTGTAGCTTTATCTTGGGCAAAAACGAGTGACGGCAGTTTTTGTTAAAATGACTAATTATTATATTGCCAAATAAATTGTAACCGGAAGCACTGTAAATTGTTTATATGGCCTACTTGTGATCTATGACTTTTAAAAAGTTTAAGTCGCCTTGAAGAATTGCATCAAGTATTGAGTGATGGTAAAGGTGCAACCAACATGTTGCAATTTTACGAGAAATGCAAGACATCTGTAGTACCTTGCTGCGATTTTGATATAGACAATATATAAAATGGAACAAAATAATCATAAAATCAACGATGATTAATGACTAATATTTGATTAATGAGGTAATAACAATTATTCATGTCTTATTAAAGCAATAATTAACAATTAAATTACTAAATCATAATGTTTGACTAATGTTCAATTACGAATAATGTTATGTTTGAATTTTAACTGAATTTATCCTATCGATTTTTGACAAACTTTGCACAATTCTTTAACTACCAAAAAATAAAATCGAATTAACAAAAAAAACATTTGCATCTATATTACAAAATTTAAATTTGTTATTGCGTTCCGCAATAAACCGAAAAGAATTAGCACCAGGTACAGACGGAATTGGCGAATACAAAAAATAATCTTATTTGGAGATTTCAATGGTGAAGTAGACTGAAAAACCAGCAGGTACTAAAAATAACAATCGAACGAGATGAACCAGTGGTTAAAGAAAAATTGAACCAGAAATAAATGCATTAACAAAGTAACCAATGATATCTAAAGAAAATTATGTAACAAAATGATTAAAAAAGATGATACTGCAATGTAAAAAATTGCCAAAAAAAAACGTTTAGGTCACCTTGAAGAACTGCATCAAGTATTGAGTGATGGTAAAGGTGCAACCAACATGTTGCAATTTTACGAGAAATGCAAGACACCTCTAGTGCCTTGTTGCGATTTTGATGTAAGCAATATATGGTATGGAACAAAGTAACCAAAATATAATAGTGATTGATGACTAATATTTTAATAATGAATTTGGAGTAACAATTCATGACTTATTAAAGCAATCATTTACAATTAAATTAATAAGTCATGTTTGACTAGATTTCAATTACGAATAATGTTATGTTTTAATCATAACTAAATGTATCTATCAATTTTAGTCAAATTTATACATTACGTCAACTGCTAAAAAGTTTAATTACGATTACACCACTATTTCTTCTATTCTTTTATCTTTTTTTAGTAGTTTTTTTATTTTATTTTGTTGTGATAATAATTAACACATTTAGAAAGTTATCACGACAAACATATCGAGTGTAAATAAGTAAAACGTAACGTTGTGCAAGAACTAATTATGAATTATCACTAATAAAATGAAAACCTAATCATTGCAACGAAGAAGTGTTGTTTTTGCTCTATCGTTAATAACGACAGCTAAAGTAAATATCAAAGATTCACTTTTCTACAAATAACTCAAAAACTAAAGATTATTAGTGTTTTTTATCTTAAACGCACATGTAGTTTTATACTTTTGCTTTTTTAGGTTTCGTTTACTAAAACAAACCCGTTTCTTTTACAGGCGATGCAGATTAAGTACACCCCAAACAACAATAAATGACCAATGCCGTTAAATAAACGTAACTGTTGGCTGGAACACTCAAACATTATGCCGTTTGCTTCCGATAAATAAAATGCACAAAAAATGGAATTTGTGTGAAATTTTACAAGTTGTATGTATAGTGATAAGATTTATCACAAGTGAATTTGTTTTCAAAACAGTAAAATTGTGATAAAGAAATGTTGAAATTTTAGCGATAAAAGAATTAATTAAGTTTGCTTGATCAAGAAAGTTAATTAAAAATGATCTGGTAAATATACCTACTTACAAATTTTGTTAATTAAAAAAGTGTACGTAGAACAGAATGGTTTGGTAGCACAAGATATTAAATCTAATCGAATTTACAAAAAATATTTTCTTTAATAGATAAAACCATTTTTTTAGATAAATTAAACGTTTCGGAAATTGTGTATTAGTGCTTTGATTAAGTACGGTTGTTTTTTAATGAATAATATTAACTACATTTGTTACTACTTTAAAAAATAATCAACAAACAATTTTAAAGCATCCATGGTTTCATTTTATATTTAATATTTGAGAGTAGGTACCTAATCCCAATTTATGTTTGGTTAATTATTAGTAATAAAAACAAACTTAAATATTGTGTGATATGGTCGAAATCGCGGGAGGTGTCTTATTGACGGTAGACAACGTTTAAAATTTTTGAAGCGTATGCTCTTAATGACGCGCATAATAAGTGATACATGTGATACCGATAAAAAAAATTGAGGTTTGGAAAATGTAGCTGTCAGCTTATGAGAAATTAATTTGAATTTGTAGAATAAGAATAACACAGTAAGAGTTATATTTAGTATTGATGAAAAGGTATTTTAAAACAATTGTTTTAATCAAAGCATCGCAACTTTTATGTATTTTGTAAGTTTCAAGTATGTGATTTTACCCACTGAAAGACTAAATGATGATCTAAATTAGAATAAATGATCTGAAATTAATGTACTCCGGTCCTATCATGTGTACTCTTAAAGCCTAAAGCTAGGATTGAACAGTAGATAGTTATGCTACTAGTTTTATTACAGAATAAAACTAAAAACAATTTAATATGTAAAATGTACTTATGGTTATAATTTAATACCATTCTTACGAAGAAGTTTCCCTATTTGATCTGTAACCTTGTGAATGCAGGGTAAAAAGGCCAATTTCGGGTTGGATTCGAGAGTAGAAATGTTCTTAGGTAATCGAGTACGTGGATGTAGACGACGATTAATAACTCTATGAATATTTTGCTTTACATAACCATTGTTCATTAAGGTTCTAGTATTCCGTTCCGAGTCTAGATTCTCAAGTTGGCAAATAGAAAAGGCACGATAAACCAAAGATTCAATAACAGAACGTTTCTGTGCAGGATGATGATGAGACGAAGCATGCGAAGGTATCTGTCCGTATGGGTGCGTTTGCGATAAACAGAAGTTCGTCGGGCTTACGAGTCACAAGAACGTCAAGAAATGGAAGAGAATCATTACTTTCGATTTCCATAGTAAATTTGATATCTAAGTGTTGATTGTTAAGATGATCAAGAAACTTAGACTTTTTCAACTGGAAATTCCGAGAAAGCATAGAAATCATCAAACACCCCAATAACTTCAATCGCGATCACGGTTTCAAGCTATCCCCTCCTTTATATACGGAGACTATTTCTTCTTAAGTCACTTCTACGGAGTTTAGAATCTGACTTGGTTCACAAGTTGATTACCTAACTCGGTAGTGGTTCTTTGTTAGATTTTCGTTTGCTTTTTCAAGTTATCGTTTTCTTTCTTACCTCTTCAGAGTTTAGATTATGGCTTGTTTCACAAGTGGATAACCTAACTTTTGAGAAGTTCTTAGTTAGATTTCGGTTGCTTGTTTGAATTTTGCGATTTATTTCACGCCCTGATGAATAACCTACGTTATAGAGATTAGCATTACACTTTCTAAAGATTAGCTATCTTTCTTTAACTGCAAAAATAAGAGAAATAAGTGTTATTTTAATTTTGTATTCGGTCAAGTATGAGTTGTAAGACACACCTCTCGACTTTAGATAACATTTATTTATAATTTGAACTACGTTAAATAACAAATGAAAACTTAATTGCCATTGTCCAAAATTTTAACGTCGATTTTAGAAAATAAAAATTTATTTTGAGTGTCAGAACTCACGTTCAAAGATTGTTATTGTAAAAATTGCCAAACTATTTATTTTCTATTTATCACTTAAAACCAATAAAATAACTGAATTTTAATTAATGGGGTTTTGGTTACTTCAAGTCATTCAAATAAAGCATTTTTACTCTTATAGAAGTTAACAATGAAAATTTTATTGCTTACTTTAAAAATTATTAATGACAATTATTTGAATAATAAAGAATCGATTCAATCAGTAACAAAAAAATTATTGATACAAAAAATGCACCACTCTGTACATACAAAACCCATGTATATCTATTTATTCATTATTTAATTGATTTAATAGGTTATGTTAAACGTCAAGTAATTACCTGTTTGCGTGCATTTTTCAATTGTATTGGCAATTTCAAATCGAATACTAATATTAGTATACGTTTAGGTACGTACCGCGCAATTACCTTTATTACTTTTTAATAAAAAAAATCGATTAAATAGAATATTACCCAAAAAAATTCCGTGTAAATTTATTTGGCAACATTGCGAATGACTGACAATTTTTTTATTACTCACATTTAGAATAAATAAATAATTGTTATTCTTATAGTGGGGGGGTACTCCGGATTATCAAGGATACATAAATGCGTTATCGTTTACCTATTTTTCAGTTATTCGACACAGCAACAAAAGCATCATTGTTTACTAAATCAACATATTACAGAATGGCATCATCGAATCCAGAAAACTACAAAGATGCCAAATCTATCTACGAGTTTAGTGCGAAAACTATTAACGGCGAAGACGTCTCTTTGGAGAAGTATAAAGGACACGTAGCTATTATCGTAAATGTAGCTTCGCAATGCGGGTACACTCAAACCCACTACCAGGAATTGAACGAATTGTACGACATGTACGGTGAAGATAAGGGTTTGAGGATTTTGGCGTTTCCTTGTAATCAATTTGCTGGTCAAGAACCGGGTGGTGCCGAAGAAATTTGCTCATTCGTTTCGAAAAAGAACGTCAAATTCGATATGTTCGATAAGGTCGACGTTAATGGATCGCATACGCATCCCTTATGGAAGTTTCTCAAGCACAAGCAAGGGGGTACTTTGGGCGATTTCATCAAGTGGAATTTCACCAAGTTTGTGATTGACAAAGAGGGGCATCCTGTTGGACGATTTGGACCAAACACAAATCCGAAGGGTATGGTTTCGACGTTAGAAAAGTATTGGTAACTTTTGACAAATGAAGCTGTTTTTAATGTTCGCTTTTAGTAAGGTGCATTAGTATGTATACCG
This sequence comes from Aquatica leii, assembly GCA_035610365.1. NCBI lineage: Eukaryota > Metazoa > Arthropoda > Insecta > Coleoptera > Lampyridae > Aquatica > Aquatica leii. Next base: position 18,814,957 of record CM069438.1, read on the forward strand.
ATAGAAAATAAATACGTTTTATTAATGTTTTAATGTTGAAGCACCAATTTTTTTGATTATTAACCACTCAGGGAGAAATGCTTATAATACAATTGTAATTTTTGTTGAATGTTTAAAGTTACAAATAAATTCGACGCTATATATTATATTCAGTGTAATTGCAGAAGATCTGCTACATGGTCATCATGGAAAATGTGTATAATAATTTATGTAAATATGTGTATATGTATTCTACATAGATTTTATATAAATATTCTATGTATATAAAGTACAATCTCTTATCTATATGTAAAAATATAATCTTTATGTCAAATATTATGTTTGAATCATCGTAATTACTCCAGATACTCGTTTCTAGTTTTGGCAAAATGCATGTTAGGTCACTCTGGTTGAAAATTAAGTTGGGGACGTGTAAGGGATAGACATAGCGGCTTGTGTTTTATCTTTTGCTAAAGTCGCAAAACTATCTAAAATTCTAAAAATGTCGTTATCAGACACTTCACATGTTCGTCGGTGATAAGGAACATGAATAGAACCAAAATTTAAAAAAAAACCAATGACAATATTCTGGATAAATCTGATGTTTACAAATTGAAGTGTGGTAGTTGCAATGTTCGTTGTATAGGACAAACTAGCCTTAGTTTGACAATTGGAATAGCTAAACACAATTTTTGACAATTTTATGAGTTAGCACTACACTACTGCTATAAAATGTTTAAACTTTAAACATAAATTAATTTCCTTAGGTTTAATTTTACTGTTTTTTGTCTAATTATGAAATTTGGGGCGGAAACAAGAAAACTCTACCAACGTTTATTACTATATAAAATGCCGTTACCTTGACCGAAGTATGTGCTATGCACAAGTGTTAGTCAATTATTCAGTAGCACATTAATTCATAAATACATCGTTAACTGTACTTCAGAAGTGCATGTAATTTTCCATTTTTCCCAACGAAATGGGTCAATAATTATATGACATACTGCGTCATTTACAACGCCAACTTCTATCTTAATAAATTTATGTAAATTTTCTTGATTTAAAAAAAACTTACTTAATAATGAAGTAAACATTAAAAAACAAATAAAGATTAAAATAACTCAAAGCTGATAACATTACACAGAGGATGTGAAAGTTCGTGCCAAGAATTCGACTTCTTACACGAACAGATTATCTGAGTAAATTGACCGTGCCACTTTTATCGTAAAAAAATTTCTAATGATTCAATAAACTATTGATTTGTTTGTCTATTCGTAGATTTTTCTTGTTAGCAATGATTGTAAGTTTATCTTTGGCAAAAACGAATGACGGCAGTTTTTGTTAAAATGACTAATTATATTGCCAAATAATTTGTAACCGGAAGTACTGTGAATTGTTTATATGGCCTACTTGTGATCTATCTCTTATGGTAAGCAAAATTTAAGTCTGCCAGGCAGACTTTATTACAATGAGAATGAAAAAACGTTTCTGCATGGTTAATCATCTGAAATCTGCGTTTTGTTGTTGGTTTGACGTTAAAATGACATAAAAATTAAGTAACACATTTGAATTAGAAAAAAACAAATCAACAATCAAAAAATGCCATCGTTTTAAAAAAATTTAAAAATTTGAATTTTCCCGGTTATTTTCACCACTTAAATATTCCAATGGAAAAATCGTGCTAAAGGTTAAAACGGTTAAAACGTAGATAAGTTAAAAATAGATCATTTTTGTTAATTACTTTAGTGCGTTGTAGCAAGTTGTAGTAAGTGAATTTCTGGTATGTACAGCTCCGAAACAAAGGTTAAGACAATGAGATTTTTTCCCTCAAGAGCGTAAAAATAACCAAGCAACAAAATGAGAATACTACTCAACACCATGGCAATGTTAAAAACCCCCAATTTTCCTTTAAAACTGTTTAGTTTCACGACAGCAGCTCTCTTCTTCAGGTAAATAAATTGTGTTTACTCCCTGTACTTTAATATCGTTACAGCAAACAAGCCGGGGCTGAAACCATCGACTGGGAAAACGCCAAATCGATATACGATTTTAAAGCAAAGACGATCGATGGCAAAGAAGTCAGTTTAGATAAGTATCGCGGGCATGTATCGATAATTGTTAATGTAGCATCCGAATGCGGCTACACCAAGAATCACTACGATGAGCTTGGTGAACTTTATGAGCAATATTCAGAGAGCAAAGGTTTGCGAATATTAGGCTTTCCGTGTAATCAATTTGGTGGACAAGAACCAGGGGATTCGGAAAGCATTTGCTCTTTTGTTCGTACTAGGAACGTTAAATTTGATATGTTTGAGAAGGTAAAGGTGAATGGAGATGATGCGCATCCTTTGTGGAAGTATCTTAAGCATAAGCAGGGTGGTACATTAGGAGATTTCATTAAGTGGAATTTTACTAAGTTTGTGGTCGATAAAAATGGTCAGCCGGTTGCTAGGTTTGGACCGAATACAAGTCCTAAAGAGTTGTTGTCGACTTTGGAGCAGTATTGGTAGAAACTATGTATGTTAGCATACTTTTTTATGTATTTGTATGTATAAGCATTAAAGATTTGTATTTGTGTATAAATTAAATAAATTGTGTTATTGACTCTATGCTAAGGCCTCTTACCAGAAATGTTTGCTCCTGTTATTCTAATCTCTGTGGATCTTTCATATCCTAATATGTTAGATTGTTTTGTCCATAAATTGAATTAAGATTTTTTGGGTTGTAACTGTGTTACGTAATTTTATCTACTCTTGAGCGTTGAGGCGAAATATTTTGAATTCGCGCCAACCCATTGATGCGAAGTTAGGTTTTAGATGTCGTCCGCGCGAGTTAGTTGTGACAGTTATGGACGATTATGAAATGGCGGATTTAAGATTTTATTTATGTATATATATTCAATTAAATTACTAAAGCATCGTGGTTGTGTTTAATATACCAACACATCGGCCTCGTGGTACAAAATTACCAGTACCACACGTAATTATACAAGCGTTAATACTGATGGTATTAAGTTCTCGATTACCCTTATTCTATTTTGAGGTCATAATTAATAACTTACTTTCAGTCGAAGTTATAATTCACTTTTCAGCTGCTTGCTAATTTTTGCATAATTGTTTACGTTGGCTTGTACCAGTCGAGTACCTTAGTAATTGGTTTGCATTCAAAGTGGAAGTGGCTAAGATTAATTCGTGGGGTGTAAGCTTACACTCCTCGAAAGTATTGAGAGCAACTTTATGGTAGTAACAATTACTAGCTGTTTAACGTGATTTTTAAAAAAAGTAAATTACAGTATTATTCGCTTTTATTCGTTGATTAAAAAATTCACACATAAAATGTCGCCGCTTAAAGAAAAAGCCAACCGATTTCTTACTTCAGCAAGAAGCGTATGTATGAAGTTAGCTACACTGTACAGAGTGTTTCAGAATTTTTATTTTTTCTCACTCTGTACTTCCTGCAAAACTTGACACGAGAACTAACTGAATTTAGTGCCAGACCATCTCGCAGTATCGTAAATCGAGCCTGATCGAGTGGTTTACTAAATATATCCGACTCAACTGATATCTTGAAGTGCTGTTTCAGTTCTGACAGGAACGTTTGAATTTCATCAGCTTCGTCCCCTACGACCAAACCATCATCTACGTAAAGAACTACTATTAGAGTCGCTCTATCTTTATGTCGCATAAAGAGACACAGATTCTGGCTCGTTACCTTGAGATCGAACTTCCTCATAACGTCAACAAACAGTTTGTTTCAGCATCGTGAGCCCGTACAAGCTACCTAACAGTTTGCATACTTTTCCGCTTGCATCGTCATATACTTCGGGTTGTGATATGAATATCTCTTCCTTCAGCTTACCGTAGAGAAATACTGTTTTCACATCAAATTGCCATGCATATGCCAACTTTGAGGTGCTGTTTCAGCCAAAACTACACCAACAGTTCATAACGCATGACCGGACTGAACGTTTTATTGTAGTCAATGCCTTTCTTCTGTCTGCATCCCTTAACGACCAGACAAGTTTTGTAACGTGAAACGTTTCCACTGGCGTCAAGCTTAGCACGAAAAACCCAACTACAATCTATTATTTTAACACTATTTGACTTCTCCACTAACACACACGTAATGGTTTCATATTACGATGCAATCTCGTCATTACTTTCAATTGATTTCTTCGCTTCGTCGTACGATTCGGATGGAACACGATCACGGACTTTCGCGATCGTGTTTGCAACACTAGCCTGAAACAACGACTCATTTGTCTCGTCAATTTCGAACTCACCTGTCTTGTCGACTTTAATGTCCAGACGTGAGAGAAAATTCCTTATATAGCGTTTGTCTTGATGACCAAGTCGTTCGTGCCAGAGTTGTAGGGTTTTGCGCAATTTTGCAAAACACACGTTTGCCGGATGAGTTATTGGAACAACACACATATCTATGATGTACGCGTTGTTGTTCCACTTTGCCGTTGTTACAAGTCTGCCGTTACGTTTAAGCAAAACGCGCTTACGGTCGATAATACTTATCACGCCGTGCTTCGATGCCATTCGGGAACTGAACTGGTGATTGAACATACTTGGAACGTATAGAACGTGGCGTAACGTAGCTGTGCACTGCTGACCCCTTAGTGCCATCAACACGTCGATGTCACCCATTCCGACTAAATAGAACGAACCGCCTGTTGAAGCCGAGCTTATGATACGAATCGTTTTATCGTATGTCGCAAAGTAGTGTTTGCTGCTCTTACCTGTTTGCTTTCTCCGCGGCCAGGTCTTCCAGATATTCTTAAGCACCGAGTAATCATCGCTAATTGAACATAGGTTACGATAGTGCGGTATCTATTCAGGAATCTGACTGGCGTTCTCTTCAGCAATTTTTCTGTCTTTCCTCGCCTGACAATCAAACTCTAAATTTAGATCGAATGTGATATATGTCGCCATTGATTGCTCAGTTTTTTTTACTGCCGTCATAAACCTAGTTAGTATCGTATGAGCCTGCTGCTCGTCACTATGTTCAAAAGTGTTTGTTAACGTTGACCACATCACAACTGGAAAACGCGTTGGTAACACCAGCTGAGCTACGTCCCTGGTTAATGCTCCGGCTATTGTTGTCGCTGCCGTGATGTCGTCGTTGCGCCATTTTTGTTCAGTTTTCCTTTCGTCATCTGTAGGTTTATCAGGATATTGTGCTAGAGCCAGAATCCGTTTGCCCCCAAGGATATCGAGTAGGCACTTCGATTGAAGAATATGCCGTTGCCAAGTCGCCCAATATTCCACTCCCTTTGGCTTTTCAGTGTCATATTTTTCATCACCTTTCGTACCCGCTATTTTGTCCGGGAGAAGGAACAGAACGTAAAGGTTTATCACCCTTAAGACGACAATGAACAGAAATAGTAGAATTGGCAATAGTTACAGAAGACGGAGGTGGAGGTTTTGCTAGAGTATCTCGTACAAGCACTTGAATCCTGAAAATCAAGCTGTCGCTAACCTTAAGCTCAAACTAAAGAACGTAAAAAAAAATTTGATAATTACTAAATGCTGATAAATACGATAAATTGATTAAACCTTAAAAAAGAAGTAGTCAAGTAAATCGATGCACTACATTGGGCGCCACTTTTTGTTACAACCACGGCTAGCTACGATGTCAGTGAGTGAATGTGGTTGAAAATATTGTAATAGAAAAAATAAACACCGCTTTGTTGTACTGGAAAAAAATCTTGACTTGGCGATGTCAAATGAACGTACGAATCCGATGTCCAAAAAGTTGCATAAAAGCAAACAATCATTAATGCAACAACGAACTAATCTTCTATTTTCTTAATCGATAACAAAATAATTTTTTGGTTTCATCGACAAAATATAGAAGTAATAAGCAAAGATACTACATAAAAAACAAAACGATCAAACATTAACACTTACATGTAGTTATGAACAACTTTAGTTCTCGTCTAACGAGACATGGCTTACCCCTAGTTCTTTAGCTCAATATCTGGTAAAATTGTTACTACCATAAAGTTACTCTCGACACTTTCGGGGAGTGTAAGTTTACATTCGGCGAATTAATTTATGCACTCCCGCTTTGAATGCAAACTAAATACTAAGGACTCGAATGGTAAGTCAACCTAAACAACAATACAAAAATTTGCAAGCAGCTGGAAGGTGAATTATAACAGACTGTAATAAATAACCTTAAAATAGAATAACGGTTAGTTACCGTAGTAGTAACACATAACATCATATAAAAGTAGATAAAGTGTTAGCTTAGCTTAGCATTTTACCTCCAAAGCAAACTACCAATCCTATAACAGCAGAAATCCAAAGTCACCATAAATAACCAATGACGTTAAATAAACATAACTGTTATTTTTGCTATCTTATTGACCAAATTACAGTTTTTTCCTTGTATTTAATTCATATAACCTAATACAACCAAAAATAGTGTAAACGTAAACATCTCAGTTAAGTTTTAACAAATGTATTATTTCAAACTAAAAACTTACATATAAAAAGTGTTTTATTCCCGACGTTGAGGTTTACATATTTAAAATACGGTTACAAATAATAAGTTATTCTAATAATGTAAAAGTTATGTAATAAAAACGCGATCTGATTGGCCGTTTTCAAAAACAGTTGCGAAGAACATTGTTTCCAACATATAAAAAAAATCAATCAAAACCGTGTGACAGATTTTTTAAACGTTTTAAAAGCATGTTTTACGCTACTTAACAATTATTGATGGCTATTCAACTATAGCCATCACCTTTAATTATTATAAATTATTAAATCAGAGTATGTTAAGTGGTTAATCTATAAATTTATTAAAACATATGACTGTAGACAAATGAACAATTGAATACTATCAGACATGTAAGTGTGTAAAATTTACACATAATCAGGTCGGTTCTAAGAATTTGACCCAAATTATTTAACCGAAATTGAATATAGGTTTTTGTTTTAAATTACATTGTACAAAAACAAATAACTATTATCCATAGTTAAAATTTATATAAGATAAAAATAGACACCGTGACGATAATGGATTTTGTCTACGCTAAAATAATTTTCAGACAACCATTTCAAACACATAAGAGAATTTGACTTTGCGTTTGATACTACTTCTTTCTGATCAATTTCAGGAATCAAACAGTATAGCGTTTACTTGATTAGTTTTTTGTTTTTATCCACGGCTTACTTTTCGACAACAAAATTTTTAATAAATTTGGCGCCCAACGTGGGGCTAAAAGAAACGAGTTTTTTTCGAGCTTTACAATTTTTGTATTGTTTTAAATTTTGCTGTATAAGTTGCTTAAGCAGCATTTTAAAAAAAAAAACTTTAAATTCTTACTTTTTCAGACTGTGTTGTTGAAATTTAAATGTTTGTTTCCCGATTACTGCCTTACTAAAGGCAATTTGTAATTGTATAATAAGAACTAACAATTTCATTAGAATATATATTGTTAAATTTATTCTAAAACCAGAAAAGACGGACATGACGTAACCAAAATGTTACTGTCTGATAAGTCTGCAGCCAGTAAGCAACAAGGTTCTAGAAAGAATTGTCATTACTAAGATATAATTTTACTTAGCACAAAAACGAAGGCAACGACCGGCTGTATCAGACTCATTGTGTAGATTGTTAAAACGAACAGATTAAACGACCAATACTGAGCTATAACATTTCTGGATATTAAAAACGGCGTAAGTATAATTACCGACATCAACCAAGAGCAGGAGTGTAAAGAAAAGTTGCCTACAAGAACCAGTCTTTTAAAAATTGGTGAATAACACAATTGCCAGGATTACTGGCAGGTTGTATTCTTGTTAGGCACTTTTAAGCTAAGAGAGGATATAGCACACTGCAAATATTTTATCAAATATTTAAGAGTAGTCATATATAACCATCTTAGATAAATATCGCACGTGAAGTAGGTAGATAAAAAATGGCGAAAGTTTGGCAGTAAGGTTGGTTTGGCGATAAGTTTGAAGAAGAATTTTAAAAGTAATTTTGCTGGGACCATTTTAAAAGGAGTCGCTCGATCCACTATCTAGTATGTCACCAAGATATGACGTAAAGGATGCGCAACGGGAACTTACGGTAAAAACCAAGCCGCCTTTGGCATAAACAATCTACAGCTACTTGATTTATTTTTAAAGAAAACTGTCGACATCGGATAGCAGAACTCTTTTGATCCTAACTGGGAAAAGCTTAGCTTTATCAATGAGACAATTTGTTTCCTGTGGGTTGAACTACTTATCGGGTGCGTCTCCAGGTAGTGGATAGGAGGGTAAGTACGCAGTTGCACTAACTGATCTGGGACAACGCTGTTTACTTTGGCAAGTGTTGGAGTCGCGGCCAAAAATCCGTATGTACTCCAATAATACTATCAGCTGTCCGAACTCAATATGTAGTGTCGTGTCAAGTACCAACACTGGGGTAACGATGCCCGTTGCTGGTCTACTGGCTTTGATCAGCAAATACGGCAGGCAAACACAAACCTCTTGTTGCTGTGGACATGTCTCACGGGCAAGCAGTGCTGGGGGTTTGGCTTAATTGTGTGGATCAAGAGGAGGCATCTTTATCAAAAACCTAAATTTAAGGTGGGGAGGACTAGGCTGATAGATGGATAAAGATCAGTCGTCATTGGTTCCAACTTCGAGGCATCAAGCGAACCCCGTTGTATATAGCCATCCGTGGGTATCGGTGCACTGCGCATGGTGACCTTTCCTCCGTACTCGTGGGACATAGTATATGGAGCTACATATACAAAAAAGACGGGAATTCTGAGCAGCATCCAAAAATATCGGCTGATGCTAAGCGCAAACCTGAAGAACCTAAAGCGCTTTTACGGGCGGCAAAGCGGTTTCATTACAATGATAGGGACGCGAGAGCAAAACCCATCTATACAGGAAAGGACACGTCAGGAACGCAACAACGACACCAGACGGAGCACGCAATTGTACCAACTGCCGGAACAACAGGGACGTAAAGCGCAATTTCTTAAGCAGTAACACACTGGTGTCACAAAAACTACTGGTAAAGCGAAGTCGAGGGGTCGAAGGGACCCAAAAAGACATTCACGGACACTCTGACGGGAATTACTCTTGCGATCATACCTAAAGGATTCCCTGAAAACAGTATCAGTTCTAAAGAATTCGAGGTCATAAAAATCTCGATACTCGACTGTACTGACAAACTGGAGAACGAGCACGCTTTTCTGAGTTTTCAGTGGTTAGATATATCGACAGATGTATTCTAGTTTCTACCTACTGTCTTAAAGTAACGTTGATTCAGAAAGAGGTGTAATACCAAAAAAAATTTCTAGTATCCCAGCAAACCAGATTGCGTTTTTATTACATCATTTTTACGTTATCTTTCTAACGTACCTCACATAACCACTAGTACTTTCTTCGTAACGAATTAGCGTATGTAAACTTTTAATTTAATAATTTTTTAACACTTAATTGAGATATTTAATAGCGTATGTGTTAAAAAACTTTAAGATCCTAAAAATTTAACGATGTTATACTCAGGGAACAGTTACGTTTATTGAACGTCATTGGTCGTTTATAGTTGCCTGAAGTAAACCGAAAGTCTGTAACTTGGTACGTTTTGTTAAAGTGAAATATGAGAGTCAAAAAACCAATAATTAAGTGATTGTACTACGTTTAATTAATAGACTTGCATGATTTGTCTTAAACAAATGTAATTTGTGGCCATTATCAGGCGATTAAACGAATGTTAACAAAATAAACATGATGATATTTAATTCATGCTATAAAATTTAAATTTTAATAGAAGTGAACATTACTATAAGTTAAAGTTCAGTCAACGGTTAAAGTTAATAAATATTAATCTAAATTGAAAAAATATGACATCATGTGCCACGAACGGACCTGCTAGTTACAATTTTTTTACGTTTTAAGCATTAACGGAATTGCGAAAAAATACCATAACGCACAGAAAGAGGTTTTTTTTAAGATTTCAGTGTAATTTTTTAGCATTTCACTATTTTTGTTTTTCAGAAACTATTCATATCTTACTGTATAAGGAATAACAATTAGATAACTATAATAGCAAAAGTGTAAAAGCATAGGTTTTAGAACATTTTATGCTTAGTTATACTATTGAAACTTGATTTGTTTTTTCTATTTAATCGTCTCTTTCCCACAATGTTTTTTTAAAGTCCCGGTTGTAAATATTTATAAAAAAACTCACCCTGTATATAATTTTCCAAAAAATAATAATGTATTTCAAATATGTTAGTTATAAATTTGTCAACGTTAAAACTGTGATAAGAAAATAAACGCACGTAACAAAAAACTTACTTGCAAATGTCGGTACTGTAGACAGGGTAGTTCGAATTTTCTTCCATAAACGGCGGAAACGTGGTATAAAATCCATTCACTTTGTCGCACTGACTTTTCTCGCCTTCCCAAAACTGCGTGTATTCTTGCCCCTTGTACGAAGTTATCGATCCCAAATTGTCTACATTTTTGACACCACTATTAATCGTAAACGGCCCGTCGAGTTTGGTTTTCTAAAAAAAATTGCGTAAAACAAGCCTTCGATGTCTACATTAAAACGATGCATCAAAAATAGGCATTTGACCTTTTTTGATAATTATTTTATTATCGGGTGAAAATGTTTAGTAAATACATGTAAAATTTAATTAATTTTAATATCTGAGAAGATTATTATTTTTAAAGGTTGAAGATCAATATTCGTTCGTTAATGTAGTTAAGCAATGACAAAATAAAATAATAGAGCGGCAAAGTAATAAATCGAAATCTATGCTTTGAAAGTCAATTATTATTTAAGTAGAAGTGTGTATTTGATAGAAAACCCGTTTAAAATTTCGGAAATTTTGTTAAAATGAGAATAAAAACGCTTTAAAAATTTCATAAACTCAAATATTAGAGAATTATATATTTAGGAGTCGGTATTACGTAAAACATTCTAATTTTAAACTAGACAGATTCAGTTAGTTATAAATATGCTATCACTATTATATTTGCAATGTTTTCAATTTGGTTTTCTTAAATTTTCTCAAACATTTTGTAAAAAGCAGGACAAAAACAATGTGTGTTACTCTCATCGACAGTCTGAAGCATTAACGTTCGTTATACTACGTTTCAATTTTAGCGCTTGTTACATGAATTATTATTTCAGAAGGAAGATTTGTCTTTCCGGCAGCGGAAGCGTCTTGTGGTAGCAGTACGCAGTCTAATACAATTGAAGTCTATGTGAACAAGTTTGCAGTAAATCGCGAGGGCTAAGCCGATACTAGCGTAGTGTTGAACTGTCAAGAACTTGGGAACTATCTTCACAGGTTGGGCCTCTATTTTTTTTCATGCTACATTAAAGTCTTTTGCTTGGGTATTCTATCTTAGCCTAGGCGAGCTCTGCTACTCTTTAGGCGTATGCAAAAATGTGTTATCGGGTGCTGAACCAAACAAAAATTAACCAAAAAGTGGAGTTAAAAGAGCTACGCGGTAGAGAAAGCATTGGGTACAGCGCCTACGGCGTAATGGAATCGGGGTGCAAGAACCAGAAACTAGCATTTGCATTGATACCATGGCATGTCATGGTCTGACTAGTGATGTATGGCGGTTTTCTTTTATTTCTTTGTTGGAAACATTTTTCAATTTTGTTTTTTTTTGTGATTTGAGAGTTTTCTTAGCAGTAGCTTTAAGTCAGAGTTAGCTTTTGGATCTTTGGGAAAACTTTTATAAAATGTCAGGTTTTTTGATTTTGACACACTCGACATGATCACAATGGACAAGGCAACCAAAATAGCGGAAACATTAACAGAACTACAAAAGAAGAAGTTCGATAAATTAGACGTAGCACAAACTCAGAGAGAATAACATCCAGGACCCACTAAGACCGTCAACTTTTTCATGCTCACAATGAACAAACCATTCACGTCAATATTATCCAAAGGAATGAACCTCATCGCCTTGAAAACTATTCCGAAAAAGAACATTGTCGGCGTCATCTAGACTACGGTTAAAGCGCTGCCAGCGCAGTTTAAGGAAGAAATAAGAATTAAGACAACGGACATACTGAAGACCAGACCACTCAAATCCAACATAAGCGGAAAAGAGAGAAGAGACTTACTACTAGTAAAGAGAAATAAGGAAATCACCGTTTTTCCAGCAGACAAGGGGAATGTCAACAGTGGTCATAGATACAGCGGACTGTATTGCCAAAATGAACGCTCTCTTGGAGGACCACACATGCGAGAAGATCAAAAAGAACCCAAACAGAAGATTGAAGAAGAAAGTTTCAGATGCCATCACAGTATCTTTGATACAACAGCAAAGCAGAGAAAGCTACTACTATCGGATAGAAGAGTTCCTCATCTCTACGACCTTTTTAATATCAATAAACCAGGAACACTTCTTCGACCAACTGTCAGCGCAACACAATCACCACCCACAAGATAACAAGGTTGTCAGAAAATTAAAACATCACATTAAGAACTCAAGCGACTTTATCAACAAGATAAGCAGTATGAGACTACAATCTACCGACATCCTGGTAGGCTTTGGTGTTACTTTCTTTTTCAACATAATCTTTATGAACCAAGTTTTGGAACTCATTTATCAACACCTGAAAAAAAAAACACGGAAGAGACACTAATCAACAATTTACGTTCTTCCACAAAGTCTACAGTATTCACCTTCAACGGATTCTATTACAATTAGACGGACGACTCTGTTGTCAGTGGTAGTAATCATCTACATGGAAGAACTTTAGAAGAGAGTACTGACGACTAGCAATCTTAAACCAAAGCGCTGGTACCAATATATGCACGATACTTTTGTAGTAGTGTGACCCCTACGGCAAAGAAACCCTCGACACCTTAACAACCAACATCTAAATATATAATTCAAAACAACAGGAGCATACTATTTCTGGATTTCCTCGTAACCAGAAAGGTCTATAGATCATTGGGTCACCGGGTGTACATGAAAATAACACACACGGACATGTATCTAAACAGGCAATTACATTACAGTCCAATAGAGAAACTAGGAGTGCTCTACACTTTTGTGAGGAAGGCAAAAGAAAGGAAAAGATAAATTAGACGCCGCACAAACCCAAGGAGAATAACATCCAGTACGGACCAAGACTGTCGTAAACTTTTCCATGCTCACACTGGACAAACCACCCACGTCAACATTCTCCAATAAAATCAACCTTGTACATAGCCCCAAAAACTATTCCGATAAAGGACATTGTCAGCGCCATTGAGACCACGGTTAGAGAGCTTCCAGCCCACTTTAAGAAAGAAATAATAATTCAGTCAGCAGACATACTAAAAAAGACAAACTACTGAAATTCAATGCAAATGTAGAAGAACAAAAAACCTTTCAGCTGCTAAAGACAAATATGGAAATCCCCGCCTTTCAAGGCGACAAGAGAAATGCCACAGTTGTCGTGGATACTGTCAGCGCAACGTGACCAGCCACCCACAAGCTAGCAAGGTACCTTGCAACGGTCTATAGAAGTTTGTCAAAAAATCAGAATAACACATTAAGAACTCAACTCACTTTATCAACAAGATAAAGAGTATGAGAGAATCTACTGACATCGTGAAAGGTTTGGTGTTAGTTTCCTTTTCAGCAAAATTCTTATAAACCAAGCTTTGGAACTTATTTGTCAACACCTGAAGAAAGAAGACACGGATGAGACACAAAGTCTACAGTGTTAACGTTCAACGGATTCTATTACAAACAGACGGACAACCATATCGTCAGTAGTAGTAATCATTTACATGGAAGTGTTCAAGAAGAAAGTACTGATGACTAGCTATCTGAAACCAAAGTGCTGATACCAATATATCCACAAAACCTTCGTAGTGTGAACCTCACGCCGAAGAAACCTTCGGCACCTTAACAACCAACGTCCAAATATATAATTCACCATGGAGGTCAAAAACAACGGAAGAATACCATTTCTGGACGTCGTTGTAACCATAAAAGGTCTATGGCTCATTGGTATACATAGGAAGAAAGATCAACACCAATCTCAATGAACATATTTCAAGCGCAAAAACAATTAGTATAAAATCGACTGTACCGGTACTCTTAGGGGGTTTCTTAGTAGTGGTTTTAAGTCAGGTTTAGTTATTGGTCTTTGGGATAACTTTTATATAATGTTAATTTACAGAACATCCTCAAACGGGCAGTTTTTTTGAGGAAGCGTATTTACGACGTCAGAAGCGCACAAAAACTCTTGCGGCTACATTTTGTGGTTGTTTAAAAAAATTGGAACACGCTGGAAATGATCGCAATAGACAAGACAACCAATATAGCGGAAACATTAACGGAACTACAAAAAAAGTTTGATAATTTAGACGCAATCCAAATCCAGAGACGATAACATCCAGAATGGACTAAGACCGTCATCAACTTTTCCATGCTCAAACTGGACGAACCATCCACATCAGCATTATCCAATGAAATGAACTATATCAAATCCCGACTAGAATCCCGAAGACTATTCCGAAAAAAGACATTGTTAGCGTCATCGAGATCATGTTTAGAGCGCTCCCAGCGCATTTAAGAAAGAAATAAGAATTAAAGCAGCGGAGATACTGAAGAAGACCAAATCACTAAAATCCAACCACAAGCGGAAAAGGACAAAGAGCCTTTCAGTTGCTAAAGAAAAATAAGGAAATCCCCGTTTTTCCAACCGACGATAGGAATGCCGCAGTGGGCATGGATACAGCGGACTACATTGTCAAACGCTCTCTTGAAAGACCTCACCTACAAGAAGATTACAAGAAACCCAAACATAAGGTTGGAGACGAAGGTTTCAAATGCCATTACAGTATCTTTGATACCAACAGCAGAGCATACCATCGGACAGCAGAATCCCTCACCTCTTCGGTTTTTTAGATTTACAAACCAAGAATACTTTTTCGACCAATTATCAGCGCAACAGGATCAGCTACCTACAAGCTAGCAAGGTACCTGTGCAACAGTTTATTGGAGTTTGTCGGAAAATCATAACAATAAATATATATAAAGTAGGATCTTATGTTCTTTGGTGCAGTCGGGTTTGAGTTTTTAATTAAACTTTGGTTGAACCTTATCGGTGCAGTAGATTCTTAGCTTATCACCTATCAGTACTGCGCACTGATTGGTGTTTTTTCTCGAATTACGGTAGTCGCAGTATTAATCTAAGTGCATAGCGTCAATCAGTGTCACCTCGCGGTTTTTTTGACACCTCACTAGAGGGTGCCAGTGTTCGGCCACCTACACACTTCTAGGCGTTGTTTGTTTACGATCTGTTTTTCACTTCTCTCGTCGTTTTCCTACACCCCAGTGTAACAGTTTCTTGCCTAACGGATAGAACTGTGTTCTGGCTACTCCCTAGTTTTTGAAAAACTGTTATCAATATTTAAATATATTAAGTAGCCACCTATTACGTGTTTCTTTTTTGTGGCGAATAGATATTTTCTTAAAGCTTCGTTTGACACCAAGCTCAACCTTATCGGACCTAGACTTAAATTGTGATAATTCGTTAAATTTTCATATGTTAACGAATGTACCAGGATGTACAAGGTTCGCGAAAAAAAAAGAAATATGGCGGAAACGAATAAAATTGAAACAATGTTCTTGCAAATTTATGAAAATATGCAGCAATTAAATTCAAAACTAGATGCTGTAATGCAGAAAATAAAGCAAGTAAAGGAGAAAAAAATAATACTCCTTGAAAAATTGGCGGTGCAGGAAAAAAGAATAAGTATATTAGAAAGAGAAGTGAGAAAGAAAAACATTGTAATAAAAGGAATAAAGGACAACGAGAACGAAAACGAGGAAGAAACACAAGACAAAGTTAATACAGTAATACAGAAGACATGAATATACTTTAACATAAAAGAAGAATTAGATGAAGCCAGAAGAATTGCAAAAAAAAAAGAAAAACAAGATAAATAATGATGAAACCAATGAAAGAATCCCCAAAAATGAATATTTTAAAAAACGCAAAAACACTAAAAGGCACAGATATCTGGATCGATGAAGATTATCCTAAAGAAGTACAAGAAGAAAGAAGAAGATTGATACCGTATATAAAGGAGCCAAGAAATAAGGGATATAAAGCGCTAATAAGATATGACAAACTAATAATTAATAACGAAACATACAGAACAAAAGACTTGGAGAAAGAAGAAGAACATGAAAATGGAGAAACAACTGATACAAATAGACAAAAAAGGACGGTAAACAAAAGATTTCCAGAAAGTGATAATCTTCAAGAAAATAAAAAAAAATTAACGGAACTGTCCCAAAAAACTACTAAACACACATACAGAACAGAATAACAATGACGAACATAGGAATGAACAAATATACGGTTTACAGGAATCGGCCAAATCAAATAAAAAGGAAACAGTAAAATATACAAGAAAAAAACAAGTGAATAAAAAAAAAGATACATTATTAAAATAGGAACATGGAATACAAAATTAGTATATTATTTCAATATCAATATTCTATGGAGGAAATTAAAAACGAGATGATAGATAAAAAGATTATGAACAAACTAATACAATTTAAAAAAACTGGTGTGGTCACCACTCGACTTTCCTATAAGAAATGATAAAGTAATGTCTACATATTTTTTTAAGGTTATGTTGTCATAATATTATTTTGAAGTGATACGTATACGTTTGTATTGACTCCCTAGCATGATGTAATTTTTTTGAAAATTCTGTCCTCGATTTCATTAAGATATAACCGAAATATGGAAAATTGAGCTTATGTTGTCATATCGACATTTGTGCGCCTCGATATTGCTTACCCTTTTAGTAAATCAGTAAAAAAAAGTGGTCGCAAGCAGGAAATTATAAATTACATATCTAATAAACTGTTAATGTTACAATTTTTTTATTTGAATAAATTGTTAGAAAGAGTTATCTCTATAAGAAACTGCAAAAATAATTCAAATAATTTACATACGTAAGAAATTATATAAGAAAAGCGAGCTCCATATCAAATTTCAAGTTACTAGGATTTTTTGTTTGAGAGTTATCGTGGGTACATCCAAAGATAATGTAAGGAAGATGCAGCATTGTATATAAACAAGTCGAATATAGAAAAAAATTGTTATTTTTAACGCATCATCATTTCCTTTCAAAATATGGAATTGTTTCTTAAAAAAAAATGTTGCAGGCAGGATATATGGAGATCACTTTAAATTATAAATCAAATATCTTATAAACTGTTAATGTAAAAAAAAAATATTTGAATAAATTTTTAGGAAGAATTATCTCTATAACAAACTAAAAATTTTTCGATTAATTTACATACGTACAAAATGATATAACAAGAACTGTTAAAAATGGCGGATACACCCACTTTCAGTTTCTTTATCAGACCCATCTTTTGACACAACCGAGAGAATATGAGAAGCTAGCCCCATACCAAACTTCAAGTTACTACGACTTTTGGTTCGAGAGTTATCGTGGGTACATCGTTACACACAGACACACACACACACACACAGACACCCAATTTTTTTTGTCAAAAATACATTTTTCTGATTCAGTAGACCTTGAAACGTAAAATTATGGAATAAATATTTATTGAAAAAAAAATGCGATCGCTATACTTTTCTTATAGGAAAGTAAAAATAGACGGAAGAATATCATATCTAAGAATTAAAATACAATAGTTAACATATTCGTAATAAATTCTTATGAACCCACAGAAGGAGCAGCAATAGAAGAGAAAGAAGTTTTTTATAACAAACTACAACAAAGTTGTGAAAAAATACCTAAACACGATACATTAATTGTATTATGAGAGTTATGAGACTACAATGCAAAAATAGGAAGAAAAGATTTCATAAAAGACCTGGGTGGGACAGAAACTATCCAGATAACGGCATGAGGTTATGTCACCTAGCAACAGAAATGGATATGTATATTGTAAGTACGAAATTTAAACACAAAAAAGAACATAAAATCACATGAAGATCATACAGAGGAACTAGTGTAGAAACAGATCACAACCTGGTTATAACAAAAATGAAACTAAGAATGGTTAAAGAAAAAGATAGACAACAAGTTAAAAAGAAATGAGACATAGAAAAACTAAAGAAAGAAGAAAAATAAGACATACAAAAATGAGATAAACAACCTACTAAAGAAAGACTACAACAAAGAAAATATAGAGGAAGAGTGGAATACAATTAAAACAATTATCATAAAATCGGCAGAAAAATAAAAGCGGATGATTTGATAAAGAATGCGAAAAGATAATAATGAGAAAGAGAGAAGCAAGAATAAAATAGATAGGAACCTGTAAGCAAGAGCATTACAAGAATTACAAGAGAATAAGAAAAGAAGGCGCAAAATTAATGACAGAAAAATGAAACATGAATGCATCAACAAAATAATGGATAAAATAAGGAATGATAATAAGAGCAATACTAAGCTACACCAACAGTTAAGGATGCAAAAAAAGAAAAAATATATAACCGCAAATATAGACAGTAAGACCTGGGAAAATTGTCTACTTGAAAAAACAAAAAAAGAAGAAACAGAACAAACAGCACCACAAAAACAAGAAATAGAAGAAACTATAAATAAGCTGAAAAATCAAAAAGCACCAGGAACAGATAATATTGAAACGTTCGAGAAGTTATTTGTAAATGCAAGAGCCTTCTAGAAGCTGTTATCTAGTTTCTAGAAGATATACCGAAAATTAGGGAACACTCGAGAAGGATTTGCTTATATGTATATATACCGACGAATACAGCAGTGTTAAGAAGATTATGCAAGTCGAAATAAATAAGTCGTTAGCGCGTGTGAGATAAACCTACAGTGAATAATCGCGTACGTGATTTTAGTGTAAACAATTGTGTGAAGCTATCCGCGGACCTTATCTTCTTGTAAGTGATATAAATTATAGTGTAAGTGTTTTTTTTATTAAATATTAATAGACATAATTAGTTTCGTTAATTTAGGAGTGTACATATTTTTAGTATAAGTAAAACATCGTTTTAGTCGTTAAATAAATTAGTTTTAATAGTAAATTCGCAACAATATATATGTAACGAAGTGTTAAAGTATGAGGGAAAATAACTGGGAGAAAGATTATACGGAATAATAAATAAAGCATGGGAAACGGAAACAACACCGCAAGAATCTAAAATAGGAATTATTAGACCAATATCCAAAAAAGGAGATCTAATGAATTGTGATAACTACAGGCAAATAACACTATTGAATACAACTTATAAAATACTAACTACAATTATACAAAAAAGATTAAACAAATACACAGAAAAGACAATATGTGAATATCAAAATGAATTTTGACGAGGAAAATCAACAATAGCGGCCATCCATACACTTAGACAAATCATAGAAAAAACGTACAAAAAAGGTAATAATAGTAGTTTATTTGACGAGTTCCTGTGTAAATTGGACGCTTCTTTCCCAAGAGGGCATTTTCAAAAGTCCTCGAAGGAAAAAAGCGTCCAATTTAAACAAGAACGAATTGAACACAACATTTTATTGCTCCAACAGAGACTAGGAGATTCCCAAAGTCTCAAAATATCTCAAATATAATTTGACGTTTGTGTTGACAAGTGCACAAAAACTGTCAAAGACGGTTTACAATAGCGAAAAATTAAAATTTATGACAGTTAAGAACAATAAAATACATATAATGTATATAGATTTTAAACAAGAAGAAAATGATAATAAAAGAAGAGAAAAACAAGGTATTTCGAAAAAACTAAGAAGTCTAATTTAAATAACCATTGAAAAATCAAAAGCCGTAGTATTATTTATTATTTATTGTTAATTGTTTTGGCCATTCGGCCTTACAATGAGTTACGTTATATAATATTATAATTTGTACAGAAATTAAAAAAAAAACTAAAAACAAAACAAACTTTCTCCCCTAAAATCTTCCCATCACCATCTTACTATTCTAATACTTGAGATCTAACCCTCCCCTCTTATCCTTCTATTCTTTACTGATTTCATCCAATCCAATCCCTCCCCCTCCTCCCCAAGCAAAACCTTCCTCCCCCTCATTTCTTCCCTTAGCTCGCCACACTCCTCACTCATGTGTTCTATGTCCTCCCATCCCTCACCACATAGTCTATATCTCCGCATTGCATCCTCCTTCCAATACTTATTTACGTTCTCTTCATTGCCGCATCTAAACCTGGCTATTAGTCGCTTTTCTCCTAAGCTTCTCCTCCCCATGAGATACTTAGGCACTTCCCTGGATACTATTTTCCCATATCTTACATTATATTTTCCTTCCCTTATCTTTCCTTCCCTCTCTTGCACCTGCGAATCTTTGTCTCTTAGTACTATTTCCCCCGTATTTAACCTCCCTTCCACTCTCCTTTTTTCCACCTCTTCTCTTGCAAAACCTCCTCGTTGATAGTACAGTTTTCTTTCTTCCTGCCCATATATGTTTTTACTATCCTTTACCGTCCTCCAGCAACATTGCAAAATTTTACATTCTTTCCTTTCTTTCATTTTCTCTTCATAACCCATCGCCCTTTTCCCTGCTTCTATTCTAATCTTCTTTAACTTCCCTTCCTCCTCTATTATGTACCCTGGCGTCTCCCTGTCTAAACCTAGTATCCATTTCCAATATTTTATTTGTACCTTTTCCAATAGGTTCCACTCCTTCCAACCCCATACCTCCACCCCGTACATCATCACACTTATAACCAACTTTTCAAACAGCCATCTTCTCTTTTCGATCTCCTTTCCAAATACTCTTTCCCCTAAACTCCATACCTGCCCTAATACCCTGTTACCCTTCTTTGCTAACTCCCTTATGTGCGCATCGTCTTTATTGTCATACCTTAGCCTATATCCCAAATAAGTCACTTCATTCACTGTCTCTATCTTCTGTTCTCCCCAACTTAACTCTTCTTTTTTCTTCCCTCCTTTCCCTTTTTGAAAAACTACCATCTTAGACTTTCTCACATTTAAACCCAAGTCTTTCCTTTCCAGATACCTCTTTATCGTATTTATCATACCTTTCATCTCCAACTCATTTTTTGCCACCATGACCATATCGTCTGCATATGCCAACACCCACACTTTAATCCCTCCCTCCATGACAACTCCACCACACTGACCTCCCTTCAACACTTCTTCTATGTCCCCTATATACAGTGCAAATAAAATAGGGCTAAGAGGACACCCCTGCCTTAGCCCCTTCCTCGTCCAAAACACTTCACTAACACTATCCCCTATTTTTACCCTATTCTTAGTCTCTTTATATATCTCTTCCAGTTTTCTCACTAGTTGTTTCTCTATTCCCTTTTTCCTTAACACCCTCCATAGCTTTTCCCTATTCACATTATCAAACGCAGCTTCTATGTCCATAAAGAACGCGTATACCTTACCCCTTTTCTTATCTAGCTCTCCATTCACTAACTGTTTTAATATATAAACATTGTCTATTGCCCTTCTTCCCACCCTAAATCCCATCTGCCAATCTGGTAATAGTCTTTTTTCTTCCACTTCCTTTTCCAACCTCCTTTGTATAATCATGGCATACAATTTATAACTTACATTAGTGACACTAATCCCTCTATAATTCTTTACTTCCTTCCTATCCCCTCCCTTATAAACCGGCAGAATTAAACTTTCTTTCCAACTCCCTGGCAATTCCTCCCCTTTCCATATTGTATTATAAATTTTCCTTATATTTCCTCTCACTCTTTCCCCTACATATTTCCATTGTTCTCCTTGCGTACCGTCCGTTCCTGCCGTCTTCCTTAATTTTAGTCCATTTATTGCTTTCTCCATTTCCTCTTTCGTTATCTCCCACCCCTCCTGTATTGTATTTACCCTATGCAATATCACCTGCCCTGGTCCTTCTATTGTTCCCTCCAAACGCTCTATACAATAATCCAGCCACACCTTTATATCCGTTAAACCTCCTCTCCTCTTATCTCTTCTTCTCTCCTTGTTTAGAAATTCCCACACTTCTCCTTCTTTCTTTATTTCCTTTACTTGTTTCTCCATTTCCTCTTTATACGACACCTTTCTCTTTGAACATACATTTTTAAACTTCATTTTCTTCTCCTTATACTCCTGCACATCTATTCTACCTTTCTTCCATCTTCTTCTAGCGTTTCTCATCTCTGTTTTTGCCTCTCTACATTCTCTATTCCACCACCTATTTTCGTACCTCTTTTTTCCTTGCTTTCTCTCAAACCTTTTCTTTTCTACTGCCTTCTCCATTTCTGCAGTCAACTCCTTTAGTCCTTCTTCCCCCCCTACCTCTCCCCAAATCACTTGCTCCAACTTCATCTTATATCTTTCTATGCTTTCTTCAGTCCACACCTTTTTACTCCCCATCCCTTGTGTTCCTCCTTAATTCCTTGCTCCTTTCCTTTTAAAATCACTTCCAGTGGCTGATGATCCGATTCCTCCTCATCCCCCACTTTAAAACTTTCTATGTCCTCCCACATCTCTCCACTCACCATCACGTAATCAATCACCGATTCCCCCTCCCTCCCATATAAGTATAGTCACCTCTGTCCCCTCCTCTATATTTCCATTTAGGATTGACCATCCTTTTTCCTCACACATCTCCACTAACATTTTCCCATTCTTATTAACTGTCTTATCCATGCTAACTCTTCTCTTTACTTCCCCTCCTATAATTACTCTTCCCTGTTCCCCTGTTCTCGCGTTAAAATCACCCCCTATAATAATCTTTTCTTTTTCCTCACCCTGTACCATATTCTCAATCTGTTCACTTATCATCCTCATATCCCGCCCATAAACTGTTAACACTATATATTTTTCCTTTCCTTCTCTAACCACATAATTTTTTACTATCCCTTTTTCTTGCTTCTCGTTTCCCTCCTCTTCTTCACCCGACCAGTTCCTTTTTATGCCCGTTACAAACACATGAAGGAACAACAAAAAATAGCAATAAAACGAGGGGTTAGACAAGGAGACGGATTGTCAACAACCTTATTTACCATCGCAACGGAAGTTATAATAAAAGAATGCGAAATCCCGGAATCTATTATACAAATAACATATGCCGACGATGTAGCGGTAGTAGCAAAAGTTAAAAAGAAATTAGACGAGATTATAGATAAAATAGAGCAAGCAGCAAAGAGTAGAGGACTGGAAATAAATCAAAAAAAGACAAAATATATGAAAATCATATGGAAAAGTGAGTAAACAAAAGATGAAAAAGAAACGAAAATAGAGAAACATAAGTACGAAGATAGATACTTGGGAGTAATAATAAATAATAAAAACGATAAAAGCATAGGAATTGCGCAAAGAATAAAACCCGGACATAACACTTTCCATAGATACAAAGAAATAATGAGAAGTAAACATATACGTAAGAAAACGAAACTTATGTTATACAAATCAGCTATAAGACCTGTAGTAACCTAAGCCGGAGAGACCATATGCCTAACAAATAAGCATGAAGAGAAAATGAAGATTTTTTAAAGAAGCGTAATTAGAAAAGTAATAAGATTCAAGAAAATAAACGGAGAATATAGAAGGCTTATGAATACAGAAGTGAATGAAATACTAGAAAACGAAACCATACAAGAATAATTAAAGCCAAGAGAATGAAGTGGTACGAACACATGCAAAGAAGAGGAAACAAAGTAATTATAAAGAAAATCATGAAATGGAACCCATTTAACATTGAACAGAGAGGAAAACCTAAACTCCACTGGGAAGAACAAGTCATAAATGACATTAAAAAAATGGGAATATACAGAGCGAAAGAAAAGATGCAGGATAGGAAGGAATGGCAGAAAATTACAGAAAAGGCAAAGAAACATTTCAACTTAAAAATAATAAAAAAAAAACAACCAAATAAACAAGAAAGCATAGCAGAGTGACTAACTGTTATGTAAAATACAAAAGTCGAAAGAGCTTAAACGAGCGGTTACAATTCCAAAAATGGAATGTATAACCATATAAGTGAAGCCAAATTTGACCATTTCTAGGGTAGGCAAAATATTGGTATCTGACGACATTACAACAACATATAGTAATAGCTACCACCTTGTGGGTATCTCATGAAGTACTAAGTATTAACGAAAACTGCATGATTGAAATTAATACTTTTTCTTAACACTAGTTTGTAATTTACTCACAAGATGGTGTTTATATTATTATATGTTGCACCTTCAAACTGGCCAATAATTACGATTTTGCCTAACGTAGAAATGGCCGATTTTGATATTCGATTTAGCGATCCAGTACATTAGTAGCAGAGATAAAAGTCCTTGGAATTAATAGATTAAACCTACTCGTTTACTTCAAATCTTACACAAATATACAACAAAAATTATACTTAGCTTTGTGTAAATTTAAGGTTTTAGAGATTAGTGTGCCAAGCGTCAAAAATAGAATAATACGATGTGATAGTCTACATCTTGGGATTGTTTCGGCGTAATAGAGCTGTCGTTCGACTGTACGTAAAAAATCATTCAATCAAACTCGAGTACCACTTGATCTTGACAATGAGTGTAAGAATTTTATCGGTTTAAATGACGTTTGGTGCCAAAACGATTACGCGATTTTTTTTCTTTTGATAAAGCTCAAAATGTGACTGATGATTTTGATTTAATAGATAGATACAGAAATAAAACAACTCATACTTACGTATTTAAATAAAGAAAAAGACATCGACAAGTCCTCGTGATATTCCAACAACTTCTGGTTCATCAACATAATTACTAAACAAACTAATTTAGCAACGCCGCTCGGGTTTCTTGCTGGATCGCACATTCTAATTCCACCAAAAGTAAGATCCTTCACTTTGACTTCCATAAAAACGTTCGTGTCTTGAAAAATGTCTTTTAAAACATCTTCAATATTGATGCCAAGAGAGATTGGTAGCGTTTCTAGGCTTTGCAAAATTGCCTGGCGAAAGAAGAAGACACAGTTGGTAGATTACGTTAGTTACACTTACCGTCACCGGCGAGTTAAGAACAGTGATGGGGTCATCTTCAGAGATTTCCCCAGATTCCGTTTGGTTAAAAACGTACGTTAATGAATCGCTATACACGATTTGGTCATCTTCAATCCCATGGATGACTTTTTTTCGATGTTCTCTGCAAATAGTGAAAAAAACTTGACAACGCCGCTTTTTGTTAAAAAAATTAATTGAGCACGATGAAGACAACAGAAAACACAGTAAATGAATCTTGAGATTAAGATCATGTGTATAAAAACTTACTTGTAAACGAAAGGACCAACTTCTCGAACCTGCGGTTTTTTGCCAGCAAGGACTTCGTCTTTGTTGGTAATTGCGAACAGGTACACGTTGAAGTTGAACGGAAACGGAATCTCCCTAAACCTGTACCACTGTAAAGTACCGTCTTTCAGCTCAACGTTCTGAAAAATTGCGATTAGATTACCTCAATAATTTAACAGAATCAGTACCGAAACGACTTCTTTTTCTATTAGGTTGGGAAATATCACTGTCACCATCAAAATTCCGACTAGTAAAACGATCAAACCGATTACTAAAGGTACTATGAAGCATTTATTCGCCTTTGCCATTTTGTTTATTGTCGTGCGCAAACTAATCGAAAAATAAGCGCCAGTTATCGGTGGTAGTTGTAGAATTTCAGGTGTTTAATGCTAATATTGATAACTACTGATTTAACTTTATCTAAGACATTATCTCGATTGCTCTACTATCTTAGTCGGTTGTTAATTAATCCTTATACATTGTTTACGCGTGTTTATCGCGTTTTGTAGTCTTATCTACGAAATGGATGAAATTTTATTGTAAAAAACATTGTGGCTTTCAAGTGTTTTTGATAACGAATAACTAAACACGACTATAGTTAGTTACGTGCTAAAAGATTTTAATATGAATTGCGCACAAAACGTACCATAAAGATTCTGTGCTCTGCTAACTTCATTGGGTAGAAGTAGCAATCAGACTTTTCCTGGCAAACTGTTCTGCTTAGACGATAATTTCATACCGACATTTGAACATCAGCTCCTGTTCTTCAGTCCAGTTGATATAAGACGCAATCTTGGGTACTGTCAGTTTCTTAATCTTATGGAACTCATTTATCTCTTGATATTCTATAATGCTAGCAATAGATTTTTGTATAATGGTTTTGCACGTGAGTACTTTTTGGTGATCAGGTAGAATATCGAGCATAGGCTGTTACATAGAATCTGGCTTGGTTCACAAGTTGATTACCTGACTTCATAGTTAGATATATAAGTTTAACTTTATTCATTGCCATTTGGCTTACAAATTTGGTCGTGTTGTCTATACATATATATTACATTTTCTTATCCCTTCTCCCCCCTTAACTTTTTCCTCCTGCTCCATACTTCCTCCATCCATTCCGCTCCTTTTCCGTTTTCATCTAAGATATCCACTGTTTTCATCACCTCTTCTCTTAGTTCCTTGCATCTCTTTCTCATGTGGTTAAGATCTTCTGTTTCTTCTCCACATAGCCTGCACAACTTTTCTGGTTCTTCCTTCCAATATTTGTTCCCTAACTCCTCGTTGCCACATCTGAACCTTGCCACCATTTTTTTCCTTTTGTTGCTTTTCATCTCACTGTCTTTTTTTAAATATTCCGGCACCCCTTCACCCTTGATATCTTTATAATTCCTATTATATCTGCTCTCTTTTATCTTTGTCCATCTTTCTTGTTTTTCGATGTCTCTATCTGTCCTTATTATTTCTTCTCTTGTCCCTACCCCCTCTTCTCTTAATCTCTCCACTTCTTCACTCGCGTACCCGTTTCTTTTGTAATACTCTTTTCTGCTCTCCTGCCCGTACTTCACTTTCCCTCCCTTTATCTCTTTCCAACATTCTTGCAGAATTTTGCAATATGTTCTTTCCCTCATTTCTTCCTCGTATTTTATTGCTCTTTTTCCTGTCTCAATCCTTATTTTTTCTATCTGAACCTCCTCTCTCACAATATACTCCGGTGTATCCCTGTCCAATCCTAACACCCATCTCCAATATTTTTCCTGTAGCCCCTCTACCTCCCTCCACTCATTCCAGCCCCATATTTCCGCTCCATACATTACCACCCCCTTTATTAATTTTTCGAACAGCAATTTTCTTTTTTTTATATCCATCTTGAATTTTCTCTCCCCCACACCCCATACTTGTCCTATTAGCCTGTTTCCTTTCTTCACCCTTTCCTTTATGTGTTCTCCCTCTTTATTATCCTGTTTCATCGTGTAGCCCAGGTATGTAAATTCCTTCACTTGTTGCACTTTCTCATCACTCCATCTTCACTCCTCTCTTTTTCTTTTCCCCCCTCCTTTTCTAAATATCATTATCTTTGTTTTCTCCGTGTTTACTTCCAATTCTTTTTTTTCATATATTTTTTTAGCGTTTTCATCATCTCTTTCATTTCCTTTTTCTCCTTAGCCACCAGCACTATGTCATCCGCATACGCCAACGACCATACCTTAGCTTTCCCTACCACTATTCCTTCTGTCTGTTGTCCTCTCATTGTCTCTTCCAGATCCCCCGTATATACCGAGAACAGGCTTGGGCTCAGTGGACATCCCTGCCTCAACCCTCTCTTTGTTATGAATTTCTCACTCTCTTCCCCATTTACTTTAACCCTGCTTCTCGTTTCTTCGTATATTTCCTCTATTCTTTGTATTAACCTTTCATTGATTTTTTTTCTTTTCATATATTCCCACAGCTTTTCCCTATTCACTTTGTCAAAAGCAGCTTTTAGGTCTACGAATAGTGCTATCATTTTCCCTCTTTTTTTCTAGTTCTTTATTTGCTAAGTGTTTCATTATATATATGTTGTCTATCGCCCTTCTTCCTTTTCTGAATCCCGCTTGTCCGTCTGGTACCAAACTTCTTTCCTTTATTTCCTTCTGTAATCTTTCTTGCAGTATTGTCGCGTACAATTTGTATGCCGAGCTCAGTAATGTTACCCCTCTATAATTCTCAACTTTCTTTTTCTCGCCTTTTTTATGTATTGGGCATATTATTCCCTCTCTCCATCTCTCTGGGAATCCTTCCCCTTTCCATATTTTGTTTATTATTTCCGTCATCCTTTTTGCTACATTTTCTCCCCCGTATATCCACTATTCTCCTTGTATCCCATCTTCTCCTGTCGCCTTTCCTTTTTTTATATTCTTTATCGCCTCTATTACTTCTTCCTCCCTTATTCTATCCCTATCTCCTTCTTCTTGTCTTACTACCGCGTCTTTCCTTTTTCTTTTTCCTGCTTTTGTTCTTCCCTCCCAACAGGTTCCGAAAATATATCTCCCATTCTTTAATTTTTATTCCCTTTGTCGTCCTGTTTTTTTCCTCTGCTTCATAAGGTAGTTCCATTCATCGACTTCCGTTTTTATTCCATTAATCTGCCCCTCTTGTTTCTTTTTGTTTTCCTCCTTGTTCCTGTCGCATGTTTTTTTGTATATTTTTACTGCTTCTTTGTATTCTTCTTTTTCTTTCTTCCCTTTTTTCCACTTTCTTTATGCTCTTCTTGCCTTTTTCTTTGCTTCCTTGCATTCCTTATCCCACCATTTCTTCCATCCAGTTTTCTCCCCTTCCATTTTCTAAATCTGACTCTCTCTGTTGCTTTCTCCATCATCTCTCTCATTTCCTCTACACTTTCTTGTACTTCCTTCCCTATCCATACCGTTTTCCTATTCTCTCTTTATATCTTTTTATACTCTCTTCTGTCCACTTTTTTTAGTTATGTACTTATCCTCTTCCTCTCTCTCTTCTCTTTCCCTTCCTTCCATTGTCAATTCCAGTGGTTGATGGTCTGACTCTACTTTTTCTCCCACCTTAAATGTCTTTACCTTTTCTGCGGCCTCTTCATTTGTCATTACAAAATCTATTATTGATTCTCCCTTCCTCCTATGTACGTAAATTCCCCCTTTCCATCATCTTCTCTGTTCCCGTTCATTATTTCCCACCCTTTTCGTTGCACAATTCCAGCAGTTCCTCTCCCTCTTTATTTATCACCTTGTCCTTTGTTTGTCTCTTTCCCGTCCCTTTTCTTTCTTGTATTCCCCCTCTTCCCTATTCTTGCGTTGAAGTCCCCTCCTACTATTATCAATCCCTCTTCCCTCTCTTCTATCATCTCTTCTAAGTTTTTCCTTGTCTCTTTCTATTCTACTGCTATAAACCGTCACCACTTTTATTTTTGTTTTTCCCCACTGCATGTTCCTTTCTACAACTCCTCTTCTCTGTTGCACTTTCTCCTTCTTTTCCTGGTTCAACCATTTTTTCTTATTCCCGTTATTATACCCCCTTTGCTCTCCCTTTTTCTTTTTCTTTCTGCATGTTGCACCACCCACTCAAATTCCTCTGGCAACTCTTT
Source organism: Aquatica leii (assembly GCA_035610365.1). Lineage (NCBI taxonomy): Eukaryota > Metazoa > Arthropoda > Insecta > Coleoptera > Lampyridae > Aquatica > Aquatica leii. Next base: position 18,844,288 of record CM069438.1, read on the forward strand.
TTCCCCCCACTCCCATTCTTTTTCTTCCATCCATGTTTCCTGTAATCCCACTACATCCTGTTCCTTGACGTACTTCCAGAAGTCATGTTCCTTGTTTTTTATTCCTGCTACGTTCCAAAACAATACTCTCAGCTCACTCTCCTCCCCCCGTGCTTCTTCCTTACTTTCTTTTTTTCTCCCTTCTTTTTCTTTTCCCTTTCCATCTCTCATTATTCCTTTTCTTTGGCGTTTCGTCAACTTTCCCTCCTTTACCACCCCCCCTTTGCCCTTTAGTTTTTTGCCTTTTGGTTCCCCACTTTGTCTTCTCTTTCTCTGCACAGTCCCCTATCCTTGTCGTTCCATATGTATCTGTCTCCGTCTATCTCCATTTTTCTGTACCCTACCCATACTCTTTTTCCTTCCGCTCTTCTTTCCATCGCTATGTTCATTATTTCTCTTTGCACTCTTCTTTCCTCCCATGTTAAATCGTGACTTATATATATATATTCTTGTATTCTTTAATTTCCTCTTCTCCTCTATTACATTCTGTTTTTCCTCCCATCCTCCGATTTCCGCCACCACCATCTCATTTTTCTTCTCTTTGTTTATTACTGTCACTTTTTTCACCTCTACTTTTACATTTAATTTTTCTTCCAGCATCACTGCTAAATCTTTTTGTGGTTTTTCACTTCTCCACCCCTTTATCACGATATTATTTTTTTCTTTTCCATCTTTCCTCGTCTTCCGCTTTTTCTCCAGTTTTTCTATTCTCTCCACCAGTTCCTGTTTTTCTTTCTTCCACTTCTTTTCTCTTTCTCCTATTTCTTTTTTCATTTCTTTGATTTCTTGTCTTATTCCTTGCATATTTTCTTCCATCTGTTTCATCATTTCTCTCATTCATTCTTTTAACTCCTCCATTTCTTTCCTTCCTCCTTCTGTTCTTGAGGTTTTTCCTTCGTTCTCCTCTGATATCTTTTTAACGTCTGGTGATCTTATTGTTTTCTTTCCTCTTTCAAATATTTGTTGCCTTTCACTTTCCTCTTCCTCTCTCTCTCTTTTATTCATCCCTTTCCCCCTTTTGTTATTACTTATTATTTATTTATTTTTTTTTAATTTTTTTAAATTTAGTTATTTATTTAATTCTTTTTCCTTATTAATATTTTTTAAATTTATTGTTACTATGATTCTTCTAATTGTATTTAATTAACGCCCACCACAAATATTCGAAAAAGTATATAAATAAAAGTTTGTATTTCCCTGTTATCACAAGCGCGCGCTTGACCTTTAATCTAATCCGCGATATCCGCTCGCCTTCGCATACGTTATCTGAGCCACCTTCACATTCCTCAACACGCACACGTAAGTTAATTGCTTTAAATCACCTTAAATTACACCAAACTCCGTACTACTATTAAACTATTAACTATTAAACACGTCCTCACTCAATCACATTCAAAACATGACTCATAGTTAGATTTCGGTTGCTTTTTGAGTTCTTCGATTTCTCTCACGTCCTGATGAAACTCCTTTGCGCTTTTTTGATGGATCATTTCCTGATACGCAAACCGTGTACATACGGCACGATAGTGCACCCAGTAGGATCTTTCTCGCACACTCTTTAGTGTTTTCTTTACGCCAAAGTGTTCTCTTGGTGTATCATCGTGCATAGATGCAACATTTGTGATACTATCAACTGTAGTCTGTTCTCCGTGCTCTCGGTTGGTCCCCGGCCGTTTGAATTCCAGTTCAAAATCTCAATTCAGGATAATTTTTGGCTCACGCCACAACAGCTGAGGCTCGCACTCGTTATCACTCATAGCAGTGCTTTGGGGACAATCGATTTTTTTCTAGTTGTGAACATTGGTTGCAGTTTGCTGGACATGGTCTTCTTAACAAGACATCTGCGTTACGATGTTCTGAGTCACAGCCATACTCTTGCAATCTCCCAACCCATTTTGCATTTTGTCGGCAACAGCCATCTTAATGCGGACTTGTATTTTTTATTTTGGTACTCTAACAAGTATTTTGAAGTACTCGTTTGAGTTGTCTAAAGTAAAACTTTATAACACCCGAGCTGTGGATTTGTTAGATTGGCAATACTGGTATTTAACAATTGAAATACAGCCATCCAGCTATCCGACATGTTAAATTTGAAATGTTGCCAACTTATTAAAAAAAAATCAGTTTCCCTAATCTATAAGATAAAAGAAAATACGCTATGTAACTTTATTTTCTATCGTTTTCTAAACTTTGGTCTCGTGCGCTAAAATAATCCTTTATAAAACTAGTACTTTAATATATTGTTGTCGTAAAGGGAAGAAAACAGTAAGATCACCGGACATTAAAAAGATATCGGAAACAGGAAAGAGAAAAGAACAGAAAGAAATAGAGGAGATAAAGGAATTAATGTGAGAGATGATGAATCAGATGGAAGAAAACATGCAAACAATAAGGCAAGAAAAAAAAGAGGAACTGGTCAAGAGAATAGAAAAACTGGAGAAAAAAGCGGAAGAAAAGAAAGAATAATATTGTAATAAAGGGGTGGAAAAGTAAAGAACAACAAAAGAAGTTAGTATGGAAGCTAGAAGAAAAATTACACGTTAAAGTAAAAGTTAAAAAGGTGGCAGTGATAAATAGAGAGAAGAAAAATGAGATGGTGGTAACGGGAATGGAAAGATAGGAGCAAAAGCAGAAGGTAATGGTAGAGAAGAGGAAATTAAGAAACACAAGAACTTACATAAATCACGACTTGTCATGGAAAGAAAGGAGGAGTACAAAGAGAAATAATGAACAAAGCAATGGAAAAAACTACGGAAGTGCAAAGAGTGTGGGTAGGATACAAAAAAAATAGAGATAGACGGAAAAAGATACATATGAAACGGACAGAGACAAGGAGCTGAGCAGAGAGGGGCAAAAAAACTAAATGGAGAAAAGGGATCAAGAAAGAAAAGAATGAAGACGAAACGGCAAAGAACAAGAATAATAAGTAATGAAAAGGAAAAAAACCAAGAAAGAGGAATAAAGGAAGGAAAGGAAAATGCACAAGGGCAGATGAGTAAGCTCAGAGTATTGTTTTGGAACGTAGCAGGAATAAAGAACAAGAAACAGGATTTTTGGGAATACATTAGAGAACAGAATGTAGTGGGAGTACTGGAGACATGGATAGAAGAAAAAGAATGGGAGTGATGGGAAAAAAAGTTGTCAGAGAAACTTGAGTGGGTGGTGCAACATGCAGAAAGAGAAAAGAAAAAAGGAAGAGCAAAGAGGTGGTATCATAACGAGAATAAGAAGAAAATGGTTGAGTCAGAAAGAGAAAGTGCAACAGAGAAGAGGAATTGTAGAAAGAAACATACAGTGGGAAAAAACAATAATAAAAACAGTGATGGTTTATAGCAGCCGAATGAAAGAGACAAGAAAGAATATAAAAGAGATGATAGAAGAGAGGGAGAAAGGATTAATAATATTAGAAAGAGACTTTAACGCGAGAATAGGGGAAGAAGGAGAATGCAAAAAAAGAAAGGAACGGGGAAAAGACAAACAAAGAAGAAAGTGATAAATAAAGAGGAAGAAGAACTGCTGGAAATGTGCAACGAAAGGAGGTGGGAAATAATGAATGGGAACAGAAAAGAAAGAAGAATGGGGGAGTATACGTACATAAGAGGAAGGGAAGAATCAATAATAGATTTTGTAATGACAAATGAAGAGGCTAGAGAGAAGGTGGGAGAAAGGGTGAAGTCACACCACTAACCACTAAAATTGACAATGGAAGGAAGAGAAAGAGAAGAGAGAGAAAATGATGAAGAATACATAACGAAAAAAAAAAGTGGACAAAAGAGAGTATAAAGCGATACAAAGAGAGAATAGAGAAAACGGTATGGGTATGAATTACAAGAGAGTGTGGAGGAAATGAGAGAGATGATGAAGAAAGCAACAGAGAAAGCCAGATTTAGAAAGTGGAAGAGGGAGAAAGCAAGATAGAAGAAATGGTGGGATAGAGAATGCAAGAAGATAGAATAAACGAAGACGAAGTAATAGAGGCAACCGTTTCTTCAAGATCTAAGAAGGTCAGATCTGCTACAAATTAGCGTAATTAAGAGTCGACGTGGTGGGTGAAAAAGTTTTTTGAATGTGTGGGAAAGTTGCTAAAAATTGGTAATTATGTGTCGAGCTGCTGAGTACAATCCCTTGATTCTTTGAGTTCAATTTTAGATTTGCATCACGTAGATGTTGGAACAAATCCTTTAGGTTTTTTAAATGTTCTTCAACTGACGAAATAGAATTGAAAACAGTATTCTGTAAGCTTCTTAAATCGCTTCGAATATTCTCAAAGTTTGAGGATGTTTCAATATCACGACTTATTTCTGTAATTTTTCGAACAACGCGCATTGTGTTTTTTCAAGATCTAGGAAAGTCATATTTTCCAAAAATTGGCATAATTAAGAGTCGAGGTGCTGGGTATGTACAAGAAAAATTTTTTTGAACACGTGGCATTGTTTTGGGCTCAATTACAGATTTGCTCTAAGCAGTCTTAGAAACAATTTCTTCAGGTTGTTTAAATATTCTTAAATCGACCGAATAGAATAGAAAACAATACTCTATTCAAATATTCTTAAAGTTTCAATACGTTGACGCTTGTAGTTTTTCCAATTTCTAAGGAAGTCATTTTTCCTAAAAATTGTCGCAATTAAGGGTCGGGTTCTCAGCACAAACAAGAAAAATCTTTTTAAAAATGTGGCACTTAATTCTTTGAGTTCGATTTTATATTTGCATCACGCATATGTTCGAACAAGTCGTTTAGGTTGTTTAAATATTCTTCAAACGATCGAATAGAATTCAAAACGATATTCTGTTGGCTTCTTAAATCCGTTCGAATATACTCAAAGTTCGAGGATGTTTCAATACCACGAATTATTTCTGTAATTTATCGAACAACGCGCTTTGTGTTTTTTCAAGGTCTAAGAAAGTGATCATATTTCGCAAAAATTGTCATAATTAAGAATCGAAGTGCTGGGCATGAAAAAGAAATATCTTCTTAAACACGTGGCATTTCTTTAGGCTCAATTACACATTTGCTCAACGCAGTCGTAAGAACAATTTTTTCAAGTTGTTTAAATGTTCTACAATCGACCGAATAGAATCGAAAACAATATTCTGTAGGCTTTTTAAATCGCTTCGAATATTCGCAAAGTTCGAGAATGTTTCAGTACCCTGACTTATTTCTGTAATTTTTCGGATAATGGGCTTATAGTTTGTCCAAGGTCTAGAGAAGTCCGATTTACCGATACTTGACGTAATTAAAGGTCCAGGTGGTATGTTTGAAATAAAAATTTTCTTAACACGTGGCACTTATTTTTTTATGTTCAATTTTAGATTTACGCCACGCAGATGTTGAAATAATTCCGTAAGGTTGTTTAAATGTTTTTCCAACAACAAAACAGAATCGAAAACAGTATTTTGTTAGCTTCTTAAATCGGTTCGAATATACTTAAAGTTCGAAAATGTTTCAATAGCTTCGGTAATTTTTTGGACAACGAGCTTGTAGTTTTTTTTAATGTTTAAGGAAGCCATGTTTGATAAAAATTGGTGTAATTAGGGATCGGGGTGCTGACTACAATTAGAAAAAATTAAACATGTGGCACTTAATTCTTTGGGTACAATTTTAGATTTGCGCCACGTAGATGTTGGAACAATTTCTTTAAGTTGTTTAAATGTTGTTCCAACAACAAAACAGAATTCAAAACGGTATTCTATTAGCTTCTTAAATCAGTTCCAATATACTCAAAGTTCGAGGATGTTTCAATACCATGACTTATTTCTGTAATTTTTCGAACAACGCTCTTGTTGGTTTTTTAAGGTCTAGGAAAGTCATATTTCTCAAAAATTGGAATAATTAAGAATAGAGGTGTTTTGCATGAAAAAGAAAAATCGTCTTAAACATGTGACATTTCTTTGGGCTCAATTAAAGATTTGCTCCAAGTAGTTGTGAGAACAATTTCTTCAGGTTCTTTACATGTTTGTCAATCGACCGAATAGAATAGAAAACAATATTCTGTAGGCTTCTAAAATCGCTTTAAATATTCCTGAAATTCAAGAATGTTTCAATACTTTGACTTATTTCTGTAATTTTTCGAACAACGCGCCTGTTGTTTTTTCCAAGTCTAGAAAAGACATATTTCTTAAAAATTGGCATAATTAAGAGTCGTGGTGCTAGGCATGAAAAAAAAATATTTTTAAACACGTGGCATTTTTTTGGGCTCAAGTAAAGATTTGCTCCACCCAGTCGTAAGAACCATTTCTTCAATTTCTTCTTAAAACGTGGTACTTAATTCTTTGTGTTCAATTTTAGATTTACGCCACGCAGCGTTGGAACAATTCTTTTAGGTTGATTAAATGTTTTTCTAACAACAAAACAGAATTGAAAACAGTATTCTGTTAGCTTCTTAAATCGATTCCAATATACTCAAAGTTTGAGAATGTTTCAATACCTTGGCTCATTTTGGTAATTATTCGAACAATGCGCTTAAAGTTTGTCCAAAGTCTAGAGAAGTCAGATTTACCGATAATTGACGTAATTAAGGGTCCAGGTGCTGAGTATGCAAAAAAATATTTTTAACACGTGACACTTAATTTTTTGTTTTCAATTTTGGATTTACGCCACCCAGATGTTGGTAAAATTTTTTTAGGTTGCTTAAATGTTCTTCCAACGATAGAACAAAATTGAAAACAGTATCCTGTTGGCTTCTTAAATCGGTTCGAATATACTCAAAGTTTGAGAATGTTTCAATATCTTGACTTATTTTGGTATTTTTTGGACAATGCGTTTATAGAATATACTTAGAATTCGAAAATGTTTCAATACCTTGAGTTATTTCGGTAATTTTTTGTACAACAAGCTTGTAGTTTTTCTAATGTCTAAGTAATTCATGTTTGCTATCAATTGGTGTAATTAGAGGTCGGGGTGCTGAGTACAATAAGAAAAATTTAAACACGTGGCACTTCATTCTTTGGGTACAGTTTTAGATTTGCGCCACGCAAATTTTGGAATAAAAAACGACCGAATAGAATAGAAAACAATATTTTTTGCATTTCTTAAGTCGTCTCGAATAGTCTCAAAGTTTGAGAATGTTTCAATAGCGTGACTTATTTCTGTAATTTCTCCAACAACGCGCCTATAATTATTTTAAGGTCTAGGGTAGTCATTATTTACTAAAAATTGACGTAACTAAAGATGGAGGCGATGGGTACGAAAAAGAAAAACACGTGATACTTATTTTTTGGGTTCAACTTCGACTTTTCTAAATCAATGTTTTTTTAATATCAAAAACTCACTGTGTATATCGGATTCTATCATTGGATTCTATTAATCAAGTTACGATAATTTTAAATATTTGACGACAGCTGTAGATTCGAATTGTTGCAATTGGCAAATACTAACAATTATGATTTTGTCGTTTATTTTTGTCTAGCTAAGAAGGTTTTTTGAAATACTCACTAGAGCACGCGTTTTGTAATTTTACTTAAAAAAAATTACAAAGTTAAATAATTAAGATAAACTAAATCAAAACTAGAAAAATAAAAATATATTTATATTTTCGTAGCTGTTATCAGCATTCTGTAAAACTTTGACTTTTCAAATCTTACATTATTTGACATTATTACGTAACTATTTCTTAATCCTATTTATTGTTTTTTTTTAATTTTTCTTCTTTAAAGCAAAATTAAATGAAAAAAGATGTGCTCTGTCGGTTTTTGAAAAATTCTTTGGCGGCAGCAAAATTGATGATTTGTACCAGTGATTGTCCTATTACAATGCTTCTTCTGTTAAAGTCGCCATGAAAAGTAATGCTCCAACATCTATCTGTCTGAGAAGACTAAGGGTAACCATATTCGAATTCACTGTCAAAGTCTTGCCGTTTAAGCAAAATTAAAATTCAACACTGAAAAACATTGTCTGCAGTGTGTCAATCATAACTCAAACAAGTTTTTTCTTTACTGATCACTCACTTATCCACATCTGCCAACGTTTATCTCATCTCATCAGGAACACTCCCTTCATCATCCTGTCTGAAGATAGATAATCTTCGAAATGTCTCACCCTCTTTTTTATACCCTCCTTAATAGTTGGTATCCCGGCCACTACCAGAATGGCTTCGTTCTATAAGCCATAGTCATCCCCAGGACAGCCCTCCTCTGCGTCCACTCTAACATATCGAGGTGGTGCCTTGACTCCAGCTTGGGTCTGCAAGTAGAAGACCCATACAGGAGAAAGGAGCGTACCACCATTACAATATTATTCCGTTCAGAGCTTGGTCTTCCCACGCTGGGTATTAGTCGAACCAAACTTTGCCGTTCTCTCCGATACACACACCTCAAAGTCGTCCCACCTTTGATACGCAATTCTCCCTACTCCTATCGACAAGATCTTCAATTGTTTGTGTCCAATCAGAACAACAAATTCGGTTTTATACGGGACTAAACACAGACCTTTCAACCAGCTTTCTATCATATAGATCTGCATTCTTTTTTACTAGTTTTGCGGTTTTACCCTCTCTCAACAGTGTGACCCCAAGTCCGGTATCGCTAGTTCCAGTACCCCGTCGTAGTAGAGGTTCCACAGAAGCAGTTCTAAGACCGATTTCTGCAGAACAATATTCTTTTACATGCCCTGAAGTAATCTTTTACTATGCTTAGCAAGTACACTGGTGCACTTTTGTCTTCCATGGCTTTTTGTTCTACCCTTCTTACTACTATCATTTCTAAGACCCATTTATTTCGTGCTTTTTAGAGTAATTTGTTTGATTTTACAGTCATCAGAGTGACGATCAAAGTTTTAGAATTTTTAACATTTCGTTCTGCGTGTGTGGCCATTGATTCTGCACGCGTTTTAGACAAGAATGATGCAGCGTCTCGCTAAAATATATTTTTTAGACAAAATTCAGTTACCTTTATAACTAAAATTAAATTGCTCGGAAATAAGGTTAGGAAGAACGTTGAGTTTTGTGACTATAACCACAGTATGAAATTATCAAATTTATTTAAGTTGGATTTTAGTAGACGTTTTAAAACACGAAAAGTAAAAAAAGAAGAAACGGAGGAATAAAAAAAGAAAAAGGAACGACTAAAAGAGAGAGAGAGAGGAAGAAAAAAATGAAAGATAACAAATATTTGAAAGTGGAAAGAAGATCACCGGACATACAAAAGATAACGGAGGAAATCGAAGGAAACAACTCAATAACAGAAGGAGGAGAGAAAAAAGCACAGAAAGAAATGTAGAAACTAAAGCAATTAATGAGAGAAATGATGAAACAGATGAAAAAAAATATGCAAGGAATAAGGCACGAAATTAAAAAAATTAAAAAAGAAATAGGAGAAAGGGAAAAGAGTTGGAAGAAAGAAAAAGAGGAATTGGTGGAGGATATAGAAAAGCAGAAAATAAGGAAAGATGGAAAAAAAAGAATAATATTGTAATAAAGGGGTAGAAAAGTGAAAAACTACAAAAGGATTTAGCAATGATGCTGGAAGAAAAATTAAATGTGAAAGTAGGAGTGAAAAAGGTGACAGTAATAAAGAAAGAGAAGGTTGAGATAGTTGTGGCGGAGATGGGATGACGGGAGGAGAAGCAGAAAGTGATGGCGGAGAAGAAGAAAATAAGGAATACAAGAATATATATATAAATCACGATTTGACATAGGAAGAAAGAAGAGTACAAAAAGATATAATGAACATAGCGGTGGAAAAAAGAGCCGAAGGAAAAAGAGAGCATGGGTATACAGAAAAATGGAGATAGATGAAAAGACAGAGACAGGGGCCTGAACAGAAAATACGTAATCAAAGGGCAAAAAACTTAAAGGCGAAGGGAGGGTGATAAAAGAAAGAAGGTTGGCGAAATGGCAAAGAAAAGGAATAATAAGTAAGCGAAAGGGAAAAGGAAAAGAAAGAGGAAAAAAAAGTAAGGAAGAAGCACAGGAGGAGGTGAGTGAGCTGAGGGTATTGTTTTGAAACGTAGCGGGAATAAAGAACAAGGGACAGGATTTTTGGAAGTACATCAAGAAGCAGGATGTAGTGGGATTACAGGAGACATGGATGAAAGAAAAAGAATGGGAGTGGTGGGAAAAAGAGTTGCCGGAGGAATTTGAGTGGGTGGTGCAACATCCAGAAAGAAAGAAGAGTAAAAGAAGATCAAAGGGGGGTATAATAACAGAAATAAGAAAAAAATGGTTGAGTCAAGAAAAGAAAGAGAAAGTGCAACAGGGAAGAGAAATTGTAGAAAGGAATATACAGTGAAGAAAAACAAAAATAAAAATAGTGACGGTTTATAGCAGCAGAAAGAAAGAGACAAGAAAAAACAGAAAAAACAATAAAAGAGAGGGCGGACGGATTAATAATATTAGGAGGGGACTTTAACGCAAGAATAGGGGAAGAGGAGGGAATACAAGAAGGGAAAGGGACGGGAAAAAGACAAACAAAGGACAAAATGATAAATAAGGAGGGAGAAGAACTGCTGGAAATGTGCAACGAGAAAGAAAGGGAAATAATGAATGGGAACAGAAAAGAAAAAGAAATGAGGGAGTATACGTACATAGGAGGAAGGGGATAATCAATAATTGATTTTGTGATGACAAATATAGAGGCTGAAGAAAACATGAAGACATTTAAGGTGGGAGAAAAGGTAGACTCAGACCACCAACTACTGGAATTGACAATGGAAAGAAGAGAAAGAAAAGAGAGAGAAGATGAGGAGGAGGAGGAAAAAGTGTGGATAGAAGAGGCTATAAAAAGATACAAAGAGAGAATAAAGAAAACGGTATGGTTAGGGATTACAAGAAAGTGTGGAGGAAATGAGAGAGTTGATGAAAAAAGCAACAAAGAAAGTCAGATTTAGAAAGTGGAAGGCGGAGAAAACAAGATGGAAGAAATGGTAGGATAGAGAATGCAAAGAAACAAAGAAAAATGTAAGAAGAGCAATAAGGCAATGGAAAAAAGGGAGAAAAGAAAAAGAAAACAAAAACGCACTAAAAATAATACAAAAAAACGCGAGAGTAAAAAGAAAGAAAAGGAAATACCTAAAGAAAGAAAGGAAGAGAAAAACGACTACAAAGGGAATACAAATTAAAGAATAGGAGACATATTTTAGGAACCTGTTGGGAGGGGAAGAACAAAATCAAAAAAGAGAAAAAAGGTAAAGAAAAGAAGCAGTAGTAGGACGGGAAGAAGGAGATAAAGATAGAATAAACGAAGACGAAGTAACAGAGGCAATAAAGAAGATAAAAAAGAAAAGAGACGATGCGATACAAAGCGGAGAGTGGGTATATGGGGAAGCAAATGTAGCAAAAAGGATGATGGAAATACTAAATAAAATATGGAAAAGGGAAGGATTCCCGGAGAGATGGAGAAAGGGAATAATATGCCCGAACCATAAAAAAGGATACAGAAATAAAATCAAGAATTACAGAGGGGTAACATTATTAAGCACGACAGTGCTACAAGGAAGACTACAGAAGGAAATACAGGAAACAAGCTTGGTACTAAACGGACAAGCAAGATTCAGAAAGGGAAAAAGAGTGATAGACAACATATTTACTGAAACACTTGGCAAATAAAGAACTAGAGAAAAAAACAGGGAAAATAGTGGCACTATTCGTAAATTTAAAAGCCGCTTTTGACTGAGTGAACAAGGAAAAACTGTGAAAATACACGAGGAGAAAAAAAATCAATGATAGATTAATAGAAAAAAATGGAGGAAATTTACGAAGAAACGAGGAGCAGAATCAAAGTGAATAGGAAAGAGAGCGAGAAATACATTCCAAAGAGAGGGTTAAAACAGGGATGCCCACTGAGCCCAAGCCTGTTTGCAATATATACGGGAGATTTGGAGGAGACAATGAGAGGACAACAGTGTTGGTGGCTAAGAAGGGAAAGGAAATGAAGGAGATGATGAAAACGCTGGAAAAATACATGAAAAAAAAAGAAATAGAAGTAAATACGGAGAAAACAAAAAGTGCAGCAAGTGAAGAAATTTACATACTTGGGTTACACTATGAAGCAAGATAATAAGGAGGGAGAACACATAAAGGAAAGAGTGAGGACAGGAAACAGGTTAATAGAACAAATGTGGGGTGTGGGGGAAAGGGTGTTTGAGGTGGACATAGAAAAAAAAGCTGCTGTTTGAAAAGTTAATAAAAAGTGTGGTGATATATGGGGCGGAAATATGGGGGTGGAAAGAGTATAAAGAGGTAGAAGGGATACAAGAAAAATACTGGAAATGGGTATTAGGGCTAGACAGAGAAACACCGGGGTATATTATAAGAGAGGAAGTGCAGGCAGAAAAAATAAGAGTAGAGACAGGAAAAAGGGCCATAAAATACGAGGAAGAACTGAGGGAAAGAACAGAATGCAAAATACTACAAGAATGTTGGAAAGAGATAAAAGGAGGAAAAGTGAAGTACGGGCAGGATGGCAGAGAAGAATATTATAAAAGACACGGGTATTATTACGGTAATTATAAGAATATTAAGGGTGAAGGGGTGCCAGAATATTTAAAGGTTAAAGGGAATAAAAGCGACAAAAAGAAAAAAATAATAGCACGGTTCAGATGTGAGAACGAAGAGTTAGGTAATAAATACTGGAAAAAAGAAGAAGAAAAGATGTGCAGACTATGTGGAGAAGAGACGGAGAACCTTAATCACATGAGAAATAAATGCAGAGAGTTAAGAGAAGAGGATAAGAAAATAGAGGAAATCTTAAAAGAAAACGGAAAAGGAGCGGAATGGATGGAAGAAGTATGTAGAAGAAGGAAAAAGTTAAAAGGAGAGGAGGAAAAATGAAATATAAAAATGTAAATAGAATGTAGTGTAAATGTAAAAAAAGGGTAAATTGTAAATAGGGGAAACACGAAGCAATTTGTAAACTAAGTAAGTAATCAAATAGAGTTAAACTATATAGTAGGCTACTGTAAAATGATTTTGAAAAAAAGTGATATTTTTTTTATTGTTTTGTTTTGGAACAGGGCCAACTATATTTTGTTTGCGTTTTTCGAAAATCATAATATTTATGATTATTAATCATGTTACGCAGTTGTGTACACAGATAGTTCTAAATATTAGAACACAGCTGCACAAAAAGATTATTTCTAACACAAATTGTCATTTTTTCTTATGTGTTTACACCAAACTTCTTATATTTGTTTTATACGACACTCTCAACAACTTTTACTTAATTGAAAAAGTAAAGAATTTTTCGGCACGGATTACATAATTTTGTGAAAAAGAATTAAGATAAACCAAATTAAAAGCAAAATAATTAAAATAAGTTTGTATTTTCTTGGTTGGTTATCAGCATTTTGCAGAACTTTGACATTTCAAAATCCACGTCGTTATGTAATTACCTCTAATCGAAAAACTCGTATTTAAGCAAACGACAGATTAATTTGTCTTGATTATTTCGTTGTTTGAAAAGAAATTTGTTAAAAAATGAAGTGTTCCGTGTTTCTGCTTTTGCTGGTGGTTTTCATTGTGTTGGTTTTAGTCGACAATGGTTAGTGAGTATTGTGTTTTAAAGCAAAATTTTACCAAGCATTTTTCTAGCATTTTCGACCACTCTTAAAGAATGCCAAAACAGCTGCGTAGGAAGCTATGGCGAAAAATTCGATACTTGTATGAAAGTGTGCAAAACTAAATATATTTAATGTTTTCAAAAAATGATAACTGAGCAAATACATTTTAGCTTTTTTTAAGTTTTTTGATTGGTATCAACATTTTAACTACTTTACATAGTAGTTTTAGGGTAAAGAATACGAAACTTATCAAAACAAGCAACGCCGTTGCCACTACTAAAATAATGTCTAAAAAGTAATACTGGTAAAATGGTATGTCCAACAATGGACTTCTTAAATGTTTAGTGCCGTTATGTCGGATAACGTACTCCGTCCACCAAATAGCTTTTTCCAAACCAGTCATTGGTTGATCCGACGCCAACTCTGCCAGTTTTTTGATTTTATTGCGATACCTAAAAATACAACAGTTTTTATTTATTTAAAGATAACCTTTAGTATTTACTGTGGATTGTTGATTACTCCTAAAATTGTTTCTTTAAACTCTTTTTTGGTCAATGTTGGGTAATTAAGTGATAAGCCGAAACCTTTCTTGACGATTTTTTTTGCATTGAATGGTTGGTCGCCAAAAAATGGCATTACGACCATTGGTACGTGGTCGTATATTGCTTCGTCTATCGATTGAAGACCTCCTTGGGTTATGAATAATTTAATGTTAGAGTGTTCTAAAAGCAAATATAAATATCAGACATGTTTTAGTGTCGGTGGTTACATTTAAAATATATATTAGTTTTAACGTTAATACGTATGCAGTCAACGTAATTTTTATAGCATTTTTGAAAATGCTAATTATTTCACAAAATAAATAATTGTTGCTAAAAAGCTTACATAACCAGCAACCGTTGCTAATAAATTTAACGTAAAAGAAACAAAAATTAAACGTTACTGCGTGTAGATTTAACGTGTTGCCAACAACTACTTATAAGCTTGTATTAAAATATATGAAAATGCTTATTATTTTACAGGGAAAATATTAAATTGCAAACTGACTATTAGGCAATAAAAAATCGAATAATACTGTCAATATTTTCTCTTTTACATAAATTGAAACTAAACGTAAATTCTAAGAAAACGTTACGTACAGTTAACGTACCAGAGTTACGTTTGAAATTGTTGCTAGCAAACTTACATAATAGTTATTTTTAATCTTAAACAGCAGTAATTATTTGTTTTTATAACAAATTGTTTTAGTTGTTTTGGTAGAGCGTTTGTTTTAGTTTAACGGTAAACAGAAGTAGATCTGAAATAACGTTATTGTGTTTTATGTTAACGTGCAATTATTTTAAATGAGCAACCGCTGCTAATAAACGTAACGTAAAAGAAACAAAAATTTAAACGTTATTGGGTATTGACTTAACGTGTTTCTTTTTCAGTTAGCAACGCTTGCCATTAAGCTTAAAATTAAATTATTTGAATATGCTAATTATTTCAAAAAGTAAATAATAACAGTGCAAACCAACTATTTGCCAATAAAAAAACCGAAAAATATTTTTAATATTTTTACCTTGCATAAGCCAAAAATAAACGTAAATTCTAAGTGAACGTTATTACGTATACAGTTAATGTACCGGAGTTAAGTTTGAAATTGTTGCCAACAAATTTACATAGCCAGCAACAGTTGCTACTAAACTTAACGTAAAAGAAACAAAAATTAAACGTTACTGCGTATAGACTTAACGTGTTGCCTCTTAAGTTAACAACTACTAATAAACTTGTATTAAAATATATGAAAATGCTAATTATTTTACAAGAGAAATAATAAGAATGCAAACTGACTATTATGCACTAAAAAGCTGTGCTGTCAATATTTTTTCTTTGGCATAAACTGAGACTAAACGTAATTTCTAAAAGAACGTTATTGCGTTACACTTAACATACCAGAGTTAAGTTTGAAATTTTTGCTAACAAACTTACATAATAGTTATTTTTAGTCAAATTTCAACGTTAATCAGCAGTAATAATTTGTTTTTATAGCAAATTACTTTAGTTGTTTAGGCAGCGTGTTTGTTTTGGCTTAACAGTAAACAAGAATAGATCTGAAATAACGTTATTATATTTTAAGTTAACGTGCAATTATTTTAAATGAGCAACCGCTGCTAATAAACGTAACGTAAAAGAAACAAAAAATTAAACGTTATTGGGTATTGACTTAACGTGTTTCTTTTTAAGTTAGCAACGCTTGCCATTAAGCTTAAAATTAAATTATTTGAAAATGCTAATTATTTCAAAAAGTAAATAATAACAGTGCAAACCAACTATTTGCCAATAAAAAAACCGAAAATATTTTTTCCTAACATTAGCTAAAAATTAACGTAAATTCTAAGTGAACGTTATTACGTATACAGTTAACGTACCGGAGTTAAGTTTGGAATTGCCAACAAACTTACATAGCCAGCAACAGTTGCTACTAAACTTAACGTAAAAGAAACAAAAATTAAACGTTATTGCGTATAGACTTAACGTGTTGTATCTTAAGTTAACAATAACTACTAATAAGCTTGTATTAAAATATATGAAAATGCTAACTATTTTACAAGAGAAATAATAAAAGTGCAAACTGACTATTAGGCAATAAAAAAATCGAAAATTGCTGTCAATATTTTTTCTTTTGCATAAACTGAGACTAAACGTAAATTCTAAGATAACGTTATTGCGTATATACACTTAACGTACCAGAGTAAAGTTTGAAACTCTTGCTAACAAATTTACATAATAGTTATTTTTAGTCAAATTTCAATCTTAAACAGCGTTTTTATAGCAAATTGTTCTAGTTGTTTAGGCAGCGCGTTTGTTTTGGCTTAACGGTAAACAGAAATAGATCTAAAATAACGTTATTATGTTTTAAGTTAACGTACAATTATTTTAAATGAGCAACCGTTGCTAATAAACTTAAAGTAAAAGAAACAAAAAATTAAACGTTATTGTGTATTAACTTAACGTGTTTCTTCTTAAGTTAGCAACAATTGCCATTAAGCTAAAATTAAATTATTTGAAAATGCTAATTATTTCAAAAAGTAAATAATAACAGTGCAAACCAACTATTTGCCAATAAAAAAGTCGAAAAATATATTTAATATTTTTTCCTTGCATAAACTAAAAATAAACGTAAATTCTAAGTGAACGTTATTACGTATACAGTTAAAGTACCGGAGTTAAGTTTGGAATTGTTGCTAACAAACTTACATAGCCAGCAACAGTTGATAATAAACTTAACGTAAAAGAAACAAAAATTAAACGTTACTGTGTATAGACTTAACGTGTTGCCTCTTAAGTAAACAACAACTACTAATAAGCTGGTATTAAAATATATAAAATGCTAATTATTTTACAAGTGAAATAATAAGACTGCAAATTAACAATTAGGCAATAAAAAAATTGATAAACCCTTTCAATATTCTTTCTTTTGCATAAACTGAGACTAAACGTTAATTTTAAGAGAACGTTATTGCGTATACCGTTAACGTACAAAAGTTAAGTTTGAAATTGTTGGTAACAAGCTTACATAATAGTTATTTTTAGTCAAATTTCAATCTTAAACAGCAGTTATAATTTGTTTTTATAGCAAATTGTTTTAGTTGTTTAGGCAGTGCGTTTGTTTTGGTTTAACGGTAAACAGAAATAGATCTGAAATAACGTTATTATGTTTTAAGTTAACGTGCAATTATTTTAAATGAGCAACCGTTGCTAATAATTTTAACGTAAAAGAAACAAAAAATTAAACGTTATTGCCTTTAAACTTAACGTGTTTCCTCTTAAATTAACAACAACTACCAATAAGTTTGTATTAACATATATGAATATGTTAATTATTTCACAAGATTAATGATAACAGTGCAAAGTTGCTACATTTACGCCGCTTATTAAAATTACAGATAATGTTATTAAAGAACGGGCCAGACGTATGCTACGTTTTTTAAATTCCGTTTATAGTAATGATACTTTATGTTATCAATTTTCTTCTATACATGAACAATAATCTTATGTGATAACGTTATTTTGTATTTGTTCTTATTTTTATTGTCAGCAAATTGCTGAGAAGGAAGCTTTTAGAACAGTGAATTAAACATCATAACATAGTTTTTGATTTCTTTTTGTTAACGGTGTCAGTAAAGTATTTTTTGTGCTACTAGATCATTTTCTCCTAGTTACTACGCTTGTTTTTAAGAGAGTATCTTTGATTTACTAGTTGTTAGGCGTAACTCTTCGGTAAGTGATTCATTTACCGTAAGTACATCACAAGTAGCGTGACAACGCTTTGAAAGCTAACTAGTTTGAACAAAAAATAAATAAAAACGTTATTTTGACGTTTATTAAGATAATGTAATAAGATTAAGGAAGAAAATGTTTCTATCGTGCAATAAATAGCATAAGCATCACGAGCATTAAGGGCTCTACCGATCTCATACAATATGCAACAGATTCGTAATTTTCGATTTATTTGGCTCAAAAATTTGATTTTTTAAAAAAGTTTTAATATTGATTGCTCTTATATTAATGCTATAATTTCATCTTATAAATTAACCACCTGTTAATCAGATACACACTGTAGGTATTTACTGCTTTCTAACCAAAAAACATTTATTTGTTTTTTTTTTATTTTGAATATTTTTATCATTCGGTTATTGTTATCAAAATCCTCAAGTCCCAACCCAACGTGTTTCTATTAAGCGGCGTGCACTGTATTTGGAAACAAGAAAATGTTGTCAATATTTTTTCTTTTGCATAAACTAAAAACAAACGCAAACTATAAGAGACCGTTATTACGTATACAGTTAACGTACTAGAGTTAAGTTTCAAATTGTTGCTATCAAACTTACGTAGTGTTTATTTTTAGTCAAAATCCAAATTTTTATAGCGAATTATCTAATTGTTTTGACTTAACAGTACACAGAAGGAAAGAAATATAAAATAACGTTATCTAGTTTTAAGTTAACATGCAATTATTTTAAATCAACAGTTGCTAATAAATTCAACGCAAAACAAAACAAAAAATTTAACGTTATTGCGTATTGATTTAACGTGCATTTTCTTCAATTACCAACAACTACTAATAAGCTTATATTAAAATATATTAAAAGGTTAATTATATCACAAGATAAATAAGAGTGCTAACTGACTATATCAAAACAAAAAAACAAAAAAATGTCAATATTTTTTTTTTGCATAAACTGAAAATAAATTCTATTACCAATACAGTTAACGTACCGGAGTTAAGTTTGAAATTGTTGCCAAAAAACTTACATAACGGTAATTTTTAGTCAAAATACAATCCTAAACAACAGTAATCAATTGTTTTTATAGCAAATTGTTTTAGTTGTTTTGGCAGCGCGTTTGTTTTGGCTTAACAGTAAATAGAAATAGATCTGAAAAAACGTTATTAAGATTTAAGTTAACGTGAAAAGTTTTTTAAATGAGCAACAGTTGCTAATAAATTTAACGTAAAAAAATTAAACGTTTGTGCGTATAGACTTAACGTTTTTCTTCTTAACTTAACAACAACTACCAATAAGCTTATGATGAAATATATGAAAATACTGATTAATTACAAGATGAATACTAAGAGTTCAAACTGAAGATTCAATAAAAATTGTCTCAATATTTTTATCTTTTGTATAAACTGAAAATAAACGTAAATTCTAAAAAAAATGTATTACGTATGTAGTTAACGTACTCGAGTTAAGTTAAAAACTGTTGCTAACAAACTTACGTAAATGTTATCTTCAATCAAAATACAATCTTAAACAGTATTTATAACTGGTTTTTAGAGCATTTGGTTTAATTGTTTTAGATTATTTGATAACGCGTTTGTGTTGGCTTAACAGTAAACAAACATAAATTTAAAATAACGTTTTTAAGTAATAACGTACAATTATTTTAAATCAGCAACAATTCTTAACAGTTATTTTTAGTCAAATTTCAATCTTAAACAGCAGTAATAATTTGTTTATATAGCAAATTGTTTCAGTTGTCTTGGCAGTGCGTTTGTTTTGGCTTAACAGTGAAATAGGAAATAACGTTATCTAGTTTTAAGTTAACGTGCAATTATTTTGAATCATCAACAATTCTTAATAAATTTAAATTAAACGTTATTGCGTATTGATTTAACGTGATTTTCTTAAATTAGCAACAGCTACTAATAAGCTTGTATTAACATATATGAAAATGTTAATTATTTCACAAGATAAATAAGAGTGCAAACTGACTATTTGGCAACAAAAAAACAGAAAAATGTTGTCAATATTTTTTTCTTTGTATAAACTAAAAATAAACGCAACTTAAAAAAACGTTATTACGCATACAGTTAACGTACTAGTTATGTTTAAAATTGTTGATATTAAACTTACATAGTGGCTATTTGTAGTCAAAGCAGTAATAATTTGTTTTTATAACGAATTGTTTTAGTTGTTTTGGCTTAATAGTAAACAGAAACAGATTTAAAATAACGTTATTAAGATTTAAGTTAACGTGCAAAGTTTTTTAAATGAGCAACAGTTTCTAATCAACTCAACGTCAAAGAAACAAAAAACTTAAACGTTATTGCGTATAGACTTAACGTGTTTCCTCTTAAATTAACAACAACTACCAATAAGCGAGAACATAGTTCAATTCGTTACAAACCCTAATAACGGAGTTAAGCAGTTTCGAAGAAGAACTAACAGCGCCAACACCCAAACCATCGCTAACTAGGCCAAATCCAAATAACACGCGCAATAAATGCAATTATTGCAAAAACCTTGGCCAGACGGTCGACAAATGCCGGAAAAAGAAAAGGCAAGACGCAGCCTCTGCGTCCACTACAGTTGCAGACATGCCACTCGCTTGCTTCGGTTGCATTGCTCCTGGCGTCATCAGAACTCAATGCCCAAAATGCAACGGCAAGCAGGCAGCCTTGGCACAGCTTATTTTTTACCTAGTCGAAAAAAGAGAACTGTTACCAAAGCAGACCCGCAGACGACAGTGTCCCATTGTACATATTAACGTCGGTGATACAATTGGGTATGCGTACATCAACATACAAGCATGTTAAAGCATCGCCGGCCACACTTCATAAACCGCTGAAACGACAAGGAGCTGAACTGAGTTCACTCCACACAAAATCAATCTCGTACTTGCGGACGGTCAGAACCGACCACAAAAAATCCTAACAACGAGGGTCAACGTAGTCCTCAAAGCAAAAACTGTGCCAACGGACATCGTGATTTTGTCAAACGTAGAGAACCCAACGCTGCTCGGGGTCGACTTCATAGAAGACGCTGGCATCGTCTTCGATTTCCCCAGCAGGCGGTAGTCCTTCACTGACGACCCAAAGTTTGCATACATTTTCGAACTAGATACAGCACCGGAAATGAAAAAACAATGGCCCGTCATTCTCGTTCGCAAATGTCCTCTGTATCATGGAATGTCGTACTTCACACCCGCACCCAACCATCCGAGAACCAAGACGGTTCGAATGCACGCACACTTGGGAGATGAAGATAACGAGTCCTAAGATAAAGCAAACGAGTACTCTTTCGAACGATAGTACTCCGTGTTTGCCACAGTAGCAGCCGATATTCTCCCTCTACTCCCGCCATCTAGTATGTTTCTGCACTCTCTAAAGAGAAAGCTGCAACAAACTACGCTTAGACGAAACGCCACCAGAACAAGAAAGAGCACAGCAACTATTACGAATCGTGTTTTTACCAGGGCAGGAAGCAACGCCTTATGACAAACACAGGATAGAAACTGGTAATAACCCGCCAGTAGCTACAGCTCTATACCGTTTGGCGAAGAAAAAAAAGAATAAGTATACAAAATGCTAAAACTAAATATTATTGAGGAGTGCGATTTAACGTGGGCGTGTGCGTGGACTACCAAAAGCTTAACCAGATAACCACTCCCGATCGTTACCCACTCCCCAGGATGGATGACCTGCTCCAAACGGTACGAGCCACGGTTATCTCCACTTTAGATCTTTTATCTGGGTACTGGCAAATATCAGCGCTCAAGTGTAACAGACAAAACCGCGTTCGTTACTCCGTTTGGACTGTTTCGGTTCCGCAGAATGCCTTTTGGACTATACAACGCACCGGCATTTTTCCAACGGCTGATGGACAGCTTCAGCCCCAGCATTCCGCAAGATACCCTATTAGCCTATCTAGATGACCTCATCTTGCTGTCGAAATCCGGTGAAGACCATGTGAATGACTACAAGTAGTATTACGGCAACTACGAACATATAAACTACTGCAAGTAAGAAGGAGTAAGTGCACCTTCGGCTGCATACAGGTCAAGTACTTGAGTTATTATATAAACTCGGAGAGTATTCAAATAGAACCAGAAAAGACGATAGCCATTACCCGGTTGCCAGAACCAAAAACGATCAAGCAGCTAATGTCCAACCTGCAAACCTTTTCGTGGTATCGGCGATTCATTCGCAAATTTGCCAACATAGCAAGACCACTCTAAAACCTGGTAAAGAAAAATGCAACATGGCCTTGGGGCTCAGATCAGACAGCAGCTAACGATGCTACTTACGTCTGCACTTATCTTACGTCAAGCAAATATGTTCATGCCTTTTAGACTAAGAACGAACTCTGTCAAGAAGAAGGAACAAATTAAAAACCTGTAGAATACGCAAGCAGATTCCTGCTACTAGGGGAGAAAAGCTCTCGCCATTATCTGGACTATAAACATACTCAAAGGTTGCCTAGAGAGAAACCCGGTACACGTAATGACAGACCACTAACTACTGAAGAGGCTCCTAACGTTGAAATCGCCAATGGAGAGGCACACTTGCTGGGCACTAGCACTTCAATCCTATCAGATAACATACATGTATACCCCAAGAAAAATTAACGTGGTGGCGCTCAAATTATCACGACCACTATGTACACACAAGAAAGAATGTCTTACGTGTATGGTATCTATTGACATTCCTACAAGATCTGGTCTCGATATTCGAAAAGGACGATTTCAAGACCCAGAGCTACAAAAAATCATCCAATGTTTTGTACAATCTGACTCCGCACCAACAGACTCCTCTCGATGGACAAACCAAGGATACTTGATGTCAAGTGCAACGAGTGGTTCCAGCCCAGGAACGCGAGGTCATCATGAAACCGTATGGCCGCCACTGCGGTGAAGACCAAACATTCCAGCGTATAGCCACATGATACTACTGAGTAGGCATGAGGAAAAACATCGCCGGCCACGTCAAACACTGCATAGAGTTTAAAGATTTAATGCAAATAACTAGAAGCCAGCGGGTCTGATGCAGACGCCAGCACCAGCCCAACAATTCGAAACATTTTCATTGATTTGTTTGTAACAAACCGTTACCACTTTAAGTTAAGAACGCGAGTTCCAGTTGTAGCTCAAACCAAAGAGGAGTCCGGGGTCCCAGTCCACCAGCTGAACTACAAGGTAGGCCGCTTTACTTATATTAATCGAACCTCCGGGGAGATACCGTCCCCCCATCCTCCGTCTACTCTTTCCTACTCTATCCACGCACGCTAATTAGTCATTGGTTTATAGATCACCCCACGCTTGCTTGGTTGTGTCCGTGGCTTCCGCTATCTTCGATTATGTCGCCGAATGATCGTTTATTGTAAGAATAAAATTAAGTTATTTTTATTTACTTATTGCTGTCTTTTATTTCCGTCGCCTCGCTCCGTTTTTAGGTCCGTTCGAAGCCCTGGACAACCGTGTCTTCACTGCAGTTACCCGGACAATACCGACGAACAGGAGAGTAAACTCCTCGAACAAATCTGGCGCCCGAGAATCGTACCGAGATGGGTAGAATTGTTTGCTGTCACTACAGCAAACGCTGAAACGTGTGCACGCACCTTAATTAGCGAGATATTCTTGAGATATAGAACGCCACGTCGAATTCGCAGCGACAACGGTTGTTCGTATGTGTTAGTTGTTTTGACAACTCGTTTGGCTTAACCATAATCAAAAATAAATCTGAAATAACGTTAAGTGTCAAGTCAACGTGCAATTATTATAAATCAACTAATAAAGTAACTAATAACCTTAACGTAAAAAAGACAAGTTAAACGTTATTGTGTATAGACTTAACGTCTTACGTTAAGTTAACGAAACGTAAAACAAGATGAATTTACTTCTGTGTGTTAACTTAATGTTTATAGTCAACTTAGATCAGCGATAATTGTCAATAAACTTTCATGTTAAAAAATCTGATTACGTGTTAGTTGCTGATAATAAACCAACAACATGACAAAGTAATTTGCCTAAGGTAAGAAAACTTTTACTAAAAAAAAGAAATTTAAAATGTGAATCAACCAAAATCATTATCAATTTATATAGAGAAACTTACTAAAAATATCTTGTTGTGGAAACCATTTGGACGTGTACACATTTTTCGGTTTATTTGGCCAACTATCGTTTTCAAACTTCCATAGTACGGTGTAGGGTAATTCGGCAAACGTTTCCATAAAGAGTTTTTGCTTATCGTTCGATAAAATTTCACTTTTAACGTTCGAACCCAAACTGAAATATATAAAACCATTTTGCGATGCGTCCAGAACAGCTCTTAATTTCTGCAATTAGAAAACTTAGACTGATTAAACTGACACCAGTTTTCATACTTCTGGTAACGGTTTTGGCGTAGTCCTGTGCGAACCGCCACCAAATTGTACAATAGTCGGTAAAAGCGGTTTTACTTTATGAAAAATTGGATCTGAATTAACTAGTGCCAAACTGATTTCTTGTTGTAGTTCGGTAATAGTAGGGTAATTTGGACCGAAATATTTGTCTATTAATGATTGTTGCGGAGCTACCAACACTATTTTTACGATTTCTAGCAAAAGGCTAAATCCTGTGAGCACTAACCGTTCCCAAATCGTAGGATGCTCGTCAGTTTCGAAAATCATATCTGGATACACTATCGGATGTGTTGGATTTCCCATTAATGATTGTAAGAAAGATGGCGCGTCCATCGAAGATATCACAATTAGCGGGGCGTTAAATCTTTTAGCAAACGCAAAAATGGCGGTTACGCCAAGTTCAACCATAACCACGTCAAACTTTTCGGTGTCGTTTTTGATTAAGTTTTGAACGTTTTGGTGCGATAGAAACACGTGTGCCATTTCATGATACGTTTTCATCATGAGATAAGAAAACTCTAAAACAGATTTGTGCATTATTTTTTTAATTCTCTCATCTTTTCCTTGGTAAAAAAAGTGCATGTCGATTTCTGTTAAGTTTACAAGAGCGGGGTCGTTAATGGGATCTGTGGTTATAGTCGTTACTTGATGTCCGCGCAGTGATAACTCTTTCCATATCGGTTGGAACACTACTTGGTGGCTGTACGACGGTGTTGGCACTATTCCCAAAATTCTTGCAGTGTCGCCGATTGTTGCTGCTACTATTATAACACAGAACACCACTACTAACTTGTACATTTTTAGTTTCCAACTCCACACGTGGACTAATAAAGAAATCGTTAAAATAATTTATTAAAAGCAAAGTAATTGAGATAAAATTATTAATCGGTTTACTGATAGCGCACGGAATCTCAAGTACCTACTTTTGAACTTGATTCAAAAACTAGGAATATGTTTGGCAATTAACGTAGACTGGCATTTTCTTATTACGTGCCAGGTGTTATTTACGCGCCAAAAATCAGCAGTTATTACGGCAATCCTTGGAGTATGTTTATCTTATAGAATATTTTTTTTAAGACGAATGTATGAGACGTTATAATTGTGACGTTATTTTCAAACCAAGAAGTTTTTAATGAAAAAAAAATTTAATGAATAAAAACGTTTCTATGTATAAAAAACAATTAAAACTAGAATGTTTTTAGTTTTTTACGCTGTGTCAATTTTTTAAGCAGTTTGATCAAAGCCGCTATTGCCACGATAACCACAATCAACAAAACAAAAGCCACCGCTGCAATGTCTAAAAAGTAATACTGGTAGAACGGAATATCCAACATAGGACTTCTTAAATGTTTTGTTCCGTTGTGCCTGATCACGTACTCGGTCCACCAAACTGCCTTTTCCAAACCTGTCATTGGTTGATCCAACGCCAACTTCGCGAGTTCTTTAATTCTATTGCGATACCTACAAAATTAGTGGTTTTGCATATTCGTATAAAAATAAGTTTTATTTACTTTGGATTGTTGATTACTTCAAATATAGTTGTTTTAAACTTTTCTTTGCTCAACGTTTTGTAATCGAGAGATAAGCCAAAACCTTTGTTCACCATTTTGTTGACGTTGAATTTTTGATCGCCCATAAATGGTATTCCAATCATT
Organism: Aquatica leii; assembly: GCA_035610365.1. Classification (NCBI taxonomy): domain Eukaryota; kingdom Metazoa; phylum Arthropoda; class Insecta; order Coleoptera; family Lampyridae; genus Aquatica; species Aquatica leii. The sequence continues at coordinate 18,870,141 of CM069438.1, forward strand.
GGGATGTGGTCGTATATCGCCTCGTCCATTGATTGTAGACCGCCTTGGGTGATGAATAACTTGATTTTGGGATGTTCTGTAATTAGACAGGTAGATTTTAACATAACAATTTTTATAAAGAATGTATGATTAGTCAAGCTAACGTATTCAACTGTACTTTCGCGCGAGTTTTGGAGTTTATAGCTGCAAAGAACACTTCTAAAGTCATTGAAAAGTACAACTGTTTATGTAGTGTGAGTATACTTAACTAACACCAAAAAAGAGAAACTTTTGTTGCTAGAATTGCGCCAGGTTAAAGCTTGCTACCTAAAAAAATTAACCAAAAAGCAATAAGTGCCAAAGCTGGTAAACACTGATTCGGGATTGTACTGCACATCAAAAGACTAAAGAATTTGTAAAAAGACAATTGGTTAACTGAGTTGTTACCTCGTCTAACTTAATCAGCCAGGAATATTAAGCGCCGAGTTTTCATTCTAGAATTGCATCATTGTACGGTGTGTTGCCTAATAATCGGGCGTGCACTTGTATTTATATTAGATTTGAACTATTGTAGATACTGTTATTAAAACACTATATACTATGACTTGCCTTTCATTATCATCGTGTGTGAATTTTAAGTGTGGGTTGTAACGCTATCTTGTATTATCATCATCTTGTATGGACAAGACTATTCCAGTTGCGTCTAAACGGATATGACGCTCTTATATTTTTAATTTTTTTAGATATACCCATACTCTACTCGCCAAAGAGTATACTCCACATTAACTAGTAATTTGTAACAACCGGTATAAGTTAGTCTATGCGCATAGTGTGTTGCCTATACTATAACGTTACGCGGTTTAAAAGTGTTTGCGACCACACCGTGTTTTTATTTACGTTTCTTAACATTGCGCTGTGACCACAATCCAGTTATTTTTGATACGGTCTAAACTAAAACATTTAGAAAAAACAACTTACTAAAAACGTCTTGTTGAGGAAACCATTTTGACGTGATTACATTTTTCGGCTTATTTAGTGAAGTATCGTCTTCGAACTTCCAAAGAACAAGGTACGGAAGCTCGGCAAAAGTCTCTAAGAAAACGTTTTTCGTTTCTTCAGAAAACTCTTTGCTTTTAATGGTGGAACCTAAACTAAAATAAATGACACCGTTTTCGGCCGCGTTCAACGTTTCCTCCAAATCCTGTAATCATTGTATTTAGATAAACGCATTTATTAAAACGATTGTATTACTTTTGGTAAAGGTTTTGGTACTGTCCTATGAAATCCTCCTCCGATTTGTATAATCGTCGGTACTAATGGCTTAACTCGATGAAAAATTGGATCTGAGTTTATTAGTGCCAGACTAATATTTTGTTGTAGGTCGCTGATTGAAGGATAATGCGATCCAAAATATTTATTTACTAATAACTGTTGCGAAGGTACAATAACAATTGTTTTTATGATTGTTAAGAAGATAGTAAACGTCACTATTAATAATCGATTGCCCAGTGATAGATTGTTTTCAAATGGTAAAATCATTTCTGGATAAAGTATCGGATGCGTTGGATTTCCCATTAAAGAACGTACATGCGATGGTGCATCTATCGATGTGAGTAAAATTAACGGAGCATTGAACCTTTTAGCAAAAGCAAACATCGATAATAAACCAAATTCGACCATGACCACATCAAATTTTTCACTATCGTTTCGTATTACATTCTGCACCAGTCTGTGCGATAAGAAATTGTGTGCCATTTCGTCGTACGCATCGAGTATTGCAAACATAAACCCAAAAAGATTCAAATTGATTATTTTTTCTATGTGGTTTATTTCGGTTTTGTACAAACATCCCAAATCGATTTCGGTTAAATTGACAAGCGTAGAATCGTTGATGGGATTTGTGGTTATAGTTGTTACTTGATGCCCACGCAACGATAACTCTTTCCAAATTGGCTGGAACACCATTTGGTGACTATACGAAGGCGTTGGAACAATTCCCAATATTCTTGATGCATTGGCAGTCGTTAAAGTCATCACACAACATAACAATCTTAGATGAAACATATTAACTTTGTTTCTAAAGTATATAAATAAATTCTGTAAGTTATAAAGACAACGTAATTTATACAAAGATAATTACACTGTAAATGTTTAACTCGGCTTAATCTGTTTTTTTTATCATTATTTGCTGTGGTAAAATAAATCTAATTGAAAAAAATAAACGCTTTAAATGGCAACTCAGTTTATAGATATTTAAATATTTTTTGATATTTGCATTACGTTTACAAAAACAAATAAAGAGTAACAAATTGGCGCCCAACGTAGGGTCTATGTTGTTGGTTTTTATTTGAATCTTCATTTAGCGTCTTTGTATGTTTTGGTAGTCTCGCTATGTATTCTTTTGGTAAATTGACCTACGTCAATTTTTTTTATACGTTTACTTAATCACATGCAGTATTACTATACTTACTGCTTACGACTACTCATTCATTTCTGCTTGCGTTTAATTCTTTTTTTATTTTTAGTTTATCTTAGCTTACTAGAAGACGTATAGCTTCTGTTGTCATTACGTAAAGTGGTGTGCACAAAATCTGTGATAGACTTATCGTTAAAAATAAAAATGATTTTGCGTTTTCACATAGTTTCTAAAATACTTTGTTTTATTTATTACGATAAAAACATACTCATTTGTTTTTTGACTCAACATAGACTAAGAATTTACTATTCGTTAAAAGTTTTGAAATAAATATGTATTTGTTTGGAATTTACTGTTCAGTATGTCTCCCAACATTTATAAAAACGGAAAAAACAAATTCACAGACTCTTCCAAAGTAGGTTACTCAAATGGTAACAAAACGATAACAAAATTAGCTAAAATAATAAGTAATTTTTTTGTTTCATTGTTACTAGTTCTGCGAGATAAAGAAACTACATCTTAACACATCTAAAACTACTGCGATACTTTTCTCGTGCAATGAACAGCCATACAGTGTACTAGTAAGAGCAAAAGAACGTAGTATTTATCAATCGCAAACCGTCAATTTTCTTGGGATATATATAGACAGTAATTTAAGCGGAATAGTCATGCAAGTCACTTTGTGAAAAAGTTAGCATCTAGTTGCTTTGTTATCTGGAGACTCAGAGGTGTTGTAAGCCATCGGACATTGTTATGTTATTACTTCGCATACATCGAATCGTTACTTAATTACGGTATAGTTGTATGGGGTGCTACTAAATGCACAGGTGACGTACTAAGAGCACAAAAAAGAATTATACGAGCTATTTGTTTTAAAAACTTTAATTATTCTTGTAGACATCTGTTCAAGAAACTAAATGTTCTCACGGTCGTGTCAATCTTTATATTAAATAGTGTGATGTACAATCATGTGAATCGTGAGAAGTACACTAAACCTACCAGTAGTCACAATTTAAGATATAATAATTTAGTACTGCCGCAACATAGATTAGCGATAGTACATCTCAGTTCGTATGTGTTACCAGTGAAATTGTACAACCACCTTCCAAGTAATATAAAGTCTATAACTAGTACAACATTGTTTAAAAAAAAGGTCAGACGCCTGCTGTTGGAGACGACTCTGTATAATATTGAAGAGTATTTTAATTATAACTATGTATAACCAAATAGTTTCTATTGTCAGTATTTTTCTTTTATCTTACTGTGTATATAAGTATTGTTGTATTTGTTATTTGCCCCTTGACGTTTCCCATACTTGTACAAAGTCTTACGGAATAAAATTATTATTATTATTATTATTAGTACTCCGTAACAAATTGGCGCCAAACGTGGGGTCCTTGATGTTTCTAAACTGTGTTTGTATTAAGTCTTTATATGATCACATTTACTCAGAGGTTATCTATGTTGCTTGTATTCCTCTTATTTTTAAATGCATGCAATTTTTTTACAATTATAACTAAGTTTGATAAAAATAATCGTTTTTCATAATTACTTTAGTTTTTAATCTGTAGTCTATAGATTACTTTAAATTTTCTGTGATAAAAAGTAATACTTGAAAATATGTTTAATTTTGTATAATGTGACGTTATTTTCAAAGAAAAGAAGTTAAGTTTCTAATGAAAAAAAAATTAATGAATAAAAACGTGTAAACATATAAAGATATTCCGTATCTATGTATAAAAAACAATTAAAACTAGAATGTTTTTAGTTTTTTACACTGTGTCAATTTTTTAAGCAGTTTAATCAAAGCAGCTATTGCCACGACAACCACACTCAACAAAACAAAAACCACCGCTGCAATGTCTAAAAAGTAATACTGGTAGAAAGGAATATCCAACATAGGACTTCTTAAATGTTTTGTTCCGTTGTGCCTGATCACGGATTCGGTCCGCCAAACTGCTATTTCCAAACCTGTCATTGGTTGATCCAACGCCAACTTCGCGAGATTCTATTGCGATACCTACAAACTTAGTGGTTTTGCATATTCGTATAAGAAAAGTTTCATTTACTTTGGATTGTTGATTATTTTAAATATAGTTGTTTTAAACTTTTCTTTGCTTAACGTCTTGAATTAGAGAGATAAGCCAAAACCTTTGTTCACCATTTTGTTGACGTTGAATTTTTGTTCGCAAATAAATGGTATTCCGATCATTGGGATGTGGTCGTATATTGCCTCCATTGATTGTAGACCGCCTTGGAAGATGAATAACTTGATTTTGGGATGTTCTGTAATTAGACAGGCAGATTTTAACGTAACAATTTTTGTAAACATTGTATGGTTAGTCAAGCTAACGTATTCAACTGTACTTTCGCGCGAGTTTTGGAGTTTATAGCTGCAAAGAACACTTCTAAAGTCATTGAAAAGTACAACTGTTTATGTAGTGTGAGTATACTTAACTAACACCAAAAAAGAGAATTTTTTGTTGCTAGAATTACGCCAGGTTAAAGCTTGCTGCCTAAAAAAATTAACCAAAAAGCAATAAGTGCCAAAGCTGGTAAACACTGATTCGGGATTGTACTGCACATCAAAAGACTAAAGAATTTCTAAAAAGACAATTGGTTAACTGAGTTGTTACCTCGTTTAACTTCAATCAGCCAGGAATATTAAGCGCAGAATTTTCATTCTAGAATTGCATCATTGTACGGTGTGTTGCCTAACAATCGGGCGTGCACTTGTATTTATATTAGATTTGAACCTTTGATTTGAACTATTGTAGATGCTGTTATTAAAATACTAAGACTTGCCTTTCATTATCATTGTTTAGATTGTAAACTTATTTTAATTAAAACTTTATTGTTACGCTACTGATAGTGGCAGGGATTTCAACCAACATCCCTCTTTGTTAAATCAGTCATCATGTAGCCACATGATGAAACGAATGTTCTTTCGATAAATTTTATTCGTTCTTATTACTTTGTGTTTTATTCATATCGTTCTATGTACTTAACAAAATAAAGAACTACAGTCCACTACAATTAACATTTTGGTGCTTCGAGCCACATTATTACAAGAAACAGTGAATTTTCAAGATTTCGCAAGAATTTATATTGTTTGACGAAATATGCAATTTCGTGCCTATGAGTTAGAGAGAGACAGCCAAAGACTTCTTTCGCCAACAACTGGAAGGGTTGATACCCACAAACGATAGCAGGTTTGCCTTCTCTTTCCTTCACATTTGTATTGCTTGCTTACTTTGTTAAGCCAGTGCATTTATTCCAACGTGTTCTATTCATATTGAATTACGTTCGAAATTTATTTTGATTGAATAACGTGTCATTCGCTGCATTCGGCAGCAAGGCGCGGCGTTGTTTTGATTGAGAATACTATTTTTTTGTAGATTCATTTTGCATTTGTATTAATTAATTAATTACAATTCTTGTTTTTGTAAATAACGATATTGTTACCGTTATTTTTGCATTTAATTCTTAACTTGCCGTTGCTTAGTTAAAACGAAAACATTAAAATAAATCTATTCATTATGGAAGCTTTAATTAGAAATCGTGGTTTAGTTGAATCCAAACTTACAGGATTTCATACGTTCTTAAGCAATTTTGAATTAATGCATACCGATAAACCAGAAGACGAACATGTTTTTGAAATTGAAACGAGATTAGAATCGGCTAATTCATTATTATCTGACTTTGAACAAATTCAAATACAAATTATCGAAGTGACTACTGACGTCACCGCGGAATACAAACATCAAGAACAATTCGAAAACTCATATTTTTCGGCGCTCTCTCGAGCAAAAACTTTATAAATAAATGGGGTCACAGCCTCAAAGCTGCTTCTAACAGCAGCTCCTGCAGGAGTAGTGTCCATCGCAGTAACGACTTGTGTAGTACGGGTCATCATGGCCACCAAAAAGCATTATTTAATCTGCCAAAAATTTCTATACCCAAATTTTCTGGGGATTTAGAGGCATGGCTAGAATTTCGCGAAATATTTACTAGCTTAATTCACAACAACAAAGATCTTGACGATGTTCAACGTCTTCATTACTTGAAATCCAGTTTGATCGGAGATGCAGCCCAAGTTATTAAATCGCTACAATTTTCAGCCGACAATTATCAAGTTGCTTGGAAAACTATTTGCACTAGGTACGATCAACCCCGTTTGCTCATACACAACCATTTCAAATCTATTTTAGACATGGAGTCATTAAATAAAGAATCCGCTTTCAAGTTAAGAAAAATTTCTGATTCCTTATTTAAACACGTGACAGCGCTCAGATCGCTTTCCGCAGATGAACAGTTATTCGAGGCTTTGATCATCCATATTGTTTCAAACAAACTTGATCCCATTACTTTTCGCCAGTGGGAAACTCTGAGAAACAGGTCAGGTTCTGATTTACCTTCGCTGGAGAAATTCAAAACTTTTCTCACAAACACTGCCAATTTACTAGATTGTTTAGGGCCCAATCAGGCCAAACCGCATTCTGAAAGGTTCAAACCTTCTTCTTCTGAGAGACCAAAATCGTACTCCAAATCTTTTGTTGCAAATACGCTTGCATGCGTACTTTGCAAAGGTTCTCATTCAGTAACTAAGTGCGATGAATTTATAAAGCTTTCTCCGCGTGCAAGATTAACTAAATCGAAAGAATTAAGACTTTGTCTGAATTGTTTGTATAAAGGTCATTTTGTGTCTCAATGTTCTTCACAGCATACTTGCCGAACGTGCAAGTCCAAGCACAATTCACTACTGCACATTGGAGATGCTCCCACGGCCATGCCGTTGATGCAGTCAGAACATTTGTCAAGCGCAGATCTCTCTGTTGAACCAACCCAAATAGTTTCGGCCTTTACTTCGAACACAATTCAAGTTCTTTTACCTACGGCTTCCGCTCAGATTCTAGATTCTGAAGGAAACTCCCACTGTATTCGAATGTTACTTGATTCAGGTTCTCAATCGAATTTTATTCGTTCGAGCTTATGCACTAAGTTAAAGCTGCGCACATCTGATGCAAATATTATCGTTTCGGGGTTAAGTAAATTGGCTTCCCACATTCGTTTAAAGTGTGATGTGACTATTCGGGCTCATCACTCTCGTTTCAAATTGGATCTGACGTGTCTCGTTCTTGACGAGATCACTGGAACAACTCCAAGCTTCCACGTAAACCGAAACAATTTCAAGATACCAGATAACATCAGATTATCTGACAGTTCGTACGACGCTCCAGGCGACATTGATCTTTTGATAGGTTCTCCAATTTTTTTCCAATTGTTGTGTATTGGTCAAATACAATTGGGTCCTAATCTTCCTATTGTTCAAAATACTCGTTTCGGTTGGGTTTTAGCTGGACCGATAAACTCAGTTATTGCTACTAATTTGTCTTGTCATCTTAGCACTTTGGACGATCTTTCAAATCAGCTTTCGCGGTTCTGGGAGTTGGAAAGTTATCCAAGCGAAAAGGTGTTATCGCAGGAGGAAAATGCCTGCGAAGCTCATTTTGTTAAAAATTTCAGAAGAGACAATGACGGTAGATTCGTTGTTTCAATTCCATTCAAACAGCCAATAGAGTTGCTAGGCAACTCGTTCGATAATGCTCAAGGTAGATTGTTGTCTCAGGAGCGGCGCTTTCGAATCAACCCAGAGCTATATAAACTTTATTCTGATTTTATGCAAGAATATCAGGAGCTGGGGCACATGTCAGTTGTCAACCCCACTTGCAATGAAACATCAGTTTATCTTCCTCACCACGGTGTGCTCAAGGAGGAAAGTGTGACGACCAGGTTACGTGTCGTTTTCAACGGTTCATCAGCAACCACAACAGGGCATTCGCTCAATAGCATTCAAATGGTCGGCCCTACCATGCAGCAAGATCTATTTTCCATTTTGGTTCGCTTTCGCAAACATTATTACGCCATATCGGCAGATATCGAGAAGATGTATAGGCAGGTTCTGCTCAACCCTAGCCAAAGATCCCTTCAGCGTATTTTGTGAAGATCGGATCCCACAAAACCCATTCTATCGTTTGATCTAAACACTGTCACTTATGGAACGGCATCTGCTTCGTTTCTTGCCATTCGTTGTCTTTACCAGCTCGGTATCGAATGTGAGACTACTATGCCTGAAGTCTCGCAAATCATCAAAAATGATTTTTATGTTGACGACCTGTTGACAGGCGCCAACGATTTAGAACAAGCTCGCAAATTATGTTCCGACCTCTCAACTACACTTAGTTCAGGGTGTTTCAAACTTCGTAAATGGATCTGCAACGATTCGCGTGTTCTTTCTGGCTTTTCAAATACAGAAATTCATCCCAATGTTCTTGAAATCGGTGATCATGCAAACACTAGTACTCTAGGTCTTATTTGGTCTTTCCAAAACGACAATTTTATGTTTTCTATTTCAAAGCCTTCGATAGGCAAGGTCACAAAGCGGTCAATGCTTTCTGAAATATCTCGGATTTTTGATCCTCTAGGGATGCTTTCACCTTGCACGATTTCTGCAAAAATAATGCTCCAACAGCTCTGGATGGAAAAGCTGTCCTGGGACGACCCTGTTCCCAACAATGTATGTTCAAAATGGCGTTCATATGCTTTTGAACTCGTCAGTTTGCGGGATTTACAAATTCCTCGGCATGTTTTGTGCAAGAATCCCATAGATATCCAAGTACATGGATTTTGTGACGCTTCCACAAGCGCATATGGTGCGTGTTTGTACCTTCGTTCTGTTGACGAGGACAACCGGGTTTATTCTCATCTTTTATGTGCTAAGTCAAAGGTAGCACCTCTTAAGCCCACTACAATCCCTAGGCTTGAGCTTTGCGGAGCTTTGCTACTTGCTAAACTTTTAGCCCATGTTTTGAAAATCATAGGATTAACTATATCGTCTTGTAACTTATGGTCGGACTCTACTATAATCTTGGGCTGGCTAAAAACACGCCCTACTCTTCTCAAACCATTTGTGTGCAATAGGGTTGCTGACATCCAGCAACTCACTTCGGCTTCCGTTTGGCGACATGTTCCTACTAAATCAAATCCAGCCGATATGCTGTCCAGAGGCATACCTCCTCAAAATTTAAAAGGGCTTACTCTTTGGTGGAATGGTCCATCTTGGTTATTGGATGACAAATCTTCGTGGCCTAGTTCTGCTCATGTTAGTTCCGAACTTCCAGATCTGAAAACGGAAGTTCAAACTTTAATTTCGCATCGTCCAAATGATTTTCCCATAGAGAATTTCTCTAGTATGACTCGTTTAGAAAGAGTCGTCGCTTATAGTCTTCGTTTCTACAAAAATTCTTCAAGTTCGCCAAACAATCGGTTTTGCGGACCTATTACTGTTCAAGAAATCCGATCAGCTTTACTGTGCCTGATCAAAATGTCCCAAGCTGACTCCTTTTCTGATGAGCTTAATCGCTTCAGCGCTCTGAACAACTGAAAAGTTCCTCGCCATTAGTGGGTTTTGCTCCATTCCTTGATGACATGGGCATCATTCGTGTCGGAGGTAGACTCCGAAATGCTCCATTTTCGTTCGACAAAAAACATCCGTTTCTTTTGTCGGGAAAACACTTGTTAGCCAAATTGATAGTAACACGGGAACATCTTAGACTGCTCCACGCAGGCCCTCAATTAATATTGGCTTCGCTTCGAGATCAATTTTGGATCTTATCAGCTAGGCATCTTGTTAGACAAATTGTGCATAAATGTGTAAAATGCTTTCGGTTTTCGCCAAAAACAACAGCCCCGATTATGGGCAATCTTCCTGCTTCACGAGTGCAACCTTCTCCGCCTTTCCACATTACTGGCATTGATTATGGAGGCCCCATAATGATTAAAGACCGCAAGGGTCGCGGGTGTAAGTCTATGAAGGCTTATGTCTGCTTATTTATTTGTTTTTCGACTAAAGCAGTTCACCTGGAACTGGTGACTGGCCTAACCACCGAACTATTTGTTATGACATTTCGACGTTTTGTTGCCCGTAGAGGCAAACCATTCCGTGTTTTTTCCGATAACGGTACTAATTTCGTCGGAGCTAATTCGGAACTGCAAGAATTAGCTGAATTTTTTAGGAAGCAACAGACTTCTATTGTCGAAGCCGTTGCTGCCATGGGCAGCGAATGGCATTTATTCCTCCCCATAGCCCTCATTTTGGAGGTTTATGGGAGGCTGGCATAAAGTCCGTGAAAAAACACATCAAACGAATATTAAGAAATTCTATTTTGACTTATGAGGAGTTTTGCACTGCGCTTGTTCAAATCGAAGCAACCCTGAACTCTCGTCCCTTGTGTCCTCTGACGTCCGATCCTAATGACCTTCAAGCCCTCACGCCTGCACATTTCTTAATTGGTAGACCGTTGATAGCGCTCCCGGATCCAGACGTTACGAACATTGCTCAGCATCGTTTATCTTTATTTCAAATGCTTCAGAAACTTCATCAACATGTATGGAGAAGATGGAGTCACGAGTATCTCGTCGGGTTGCACAAGCGCCCAAAATGGCGATCAAACATTTCCGATCTTCAAAGGGACACAATGGTCCTTATTAAAGAAGATAACCACCCCCCCATGTATTGGAAAATTGGTAGAGTTGTAGAGCTGCATCCAGGCAGCGATGGCGTAAATCGAGTTGCTACCATAAGAACAGCAAATGGTGTAGTGCGACGTTCATTCGCTAAAGTTTGCCCTCTCCCTGTAGAGACCAGTGAAACTGCGTGAAAGTGTAGTGAAAAAATAGCTTTTGGAATATTTTATTTTTTTTTTGTTTATGTTTGCTAACAGAATTTAAGATTTTAGAGACCCCTCAAATTATTGTCGTTTCTTTGAAAGTTGTGCTTTCAAGGCCGGGGGTATGTTTAGATTGTAAACTTATTTTAATTAAAACTTTATTGTTACGCTACTGATAGTGGCAGGGATTTCAACCAACACCCCTCTTTGTTAAATCAGTCATCATGTAGCCACATAATGAAACGAATGTTCTTTCGATAAATTTTATTCGTTCTTATTACTTTGTGTTTTATTCATATCGTTCTATGTACTTAACAAAATAAAGAACTACAGTCCACTACAATTAACAATCATCGTGTGTGAATTTTTAGTGTAGGTTGTAACGCTATCTTGTATTATCCGGACAAGACGATTCCAGTTGCGTCTAAACGGATATGGCGCTCTTATATTTTTAATTTTTTTAGATATACCCATACTCTACTCGCCAAAGGGTATACTCCAAATCAACTAGTAATTTGTAACAACCGGTATAAGTTACTCTATGCGCATAGTGTGTTGCCTATACTATAACGTTACGCGGTTTAAAAGTGTTTCCGACCACACCGTGTTTTTATTTACTTTTCTTAACATTGCGCTGTGACCACAATCCAGTTATTTTTGATACGGTCTAAACCAAAACATTTAGAAAAAACAACTTACTAAAAACGTCTTGTTGAGGAAACCATTTTGACGTGATTACATTTTTCGGTTTATTTAGTGAAGTATCGTCTTCGAACTTCCAAAGAACAAGGTACGGAAGCTCGGCAAAAGTCTCTAAGCAAACGTTCTTCGTTTCTTCAGAAAACTCTTTGCTTTTAATGGTGGAACCTAAACTAAAATAAATGAAGCCGTTTTCGGCCGCGTTCAACGTTTCCTCCAAATCCTGTAATCATTGTATTTAGATAAACGCATTTATTAAAACGATTGTATTACTTTTGGTAAAGGTTTTGGTACTGTCCTATGAAATCCTCCTCCGATTTGTATAATCGTCGGTACTAATGGCTTAACTCGATGAAAAATTGGATCTGAGTTTATTAGTGCCAGACTAATATTTTGTTGTAGCTCGCTGATTGGAGGATAATGTGGTCCAAAATATTTATTTACTAATAACTGTTGCGAAGGTACAATAACACTTGTTTTTATAATTGTTAAGAAGATGGTAAACGTCACTATCAGTAATCGATTGCCCAGTGATAGATTGTCTTCAAAAGGTAAAATCATTTCTGGATAAAGTATTGGATGCGTTGGATTTCCCATTAAAGAACGTACATGCGATGGTGCATCAATCGATGTGAGTAAAATTAACGGAGCATCGAATCTTTTAGCAAAAGCAAACATCGATAATAACCCAAATTCGACCATGACCACATCAAATCTTTCACTATCGTTTCGTATTAAATTTTGTACCAGTCTGTGCGATAAGAAATTGTGTGCCATTTCGTCGTACGCATCGAGTATTGCAAACATAAACCCAAAAAGATTCAAATTGATTATTTTTTCTATGTGATTTATTTCGGTTTTGTACAAACATCCCAAATCGATTTCGGTTAAATTGACAAGCGTAGAATCGTTGATGGGATTTGTTGTTATAGTTGTTACTTGATGCCCACGCAACGATAACTCTTTCCAAATTGGCTGGAACACTATTTGGTGACTATACGAAGGCGTTGGCACAATTCCCAATATTCTTGATGAATTGGCAGTCGTTAAAGTCATCACACACCATAACAATCTTAGATGAAACATATTAACTTATAAATAAATTCTGTAAGTTATAAAGACAACGTAATTTATACAAAGATAATTACACTGTAAATATTTAACTCGGCTTAATCTGTTTTTTTATCATTATTTGCTGTGGTAAAATAAATCTAATTGAAAAAAATAAACGCTGTACATGGCAACTCAGTTTATAGATATTTAAGTATTTTTTGATATTTGCATTACGATCACAAAAACAAATAAAGAGTAACAAATTGGCGCCCAACGTGGGGTCTATGTTGTTGGTTTTTATTTGACTCTTCATTTTACGTCTTTGTATGTTTTTAAAGTCAGGCTATGTATTCTTTTGGTAAATTTACCTACGTGATTTTTTTTAATGCAGACACGTTTACTTAACCACATGCAGTATTACTACGCTTACTGCTTACGACTGCTCACTGATTTCTGTTTGCGTTGAATTCTTTTTTTATTTTTAGTTTATCTTAGCTTACTAGAAGACGTATAGCTTCTGTTGTCATTACGTAAAGTGGTGTACACAAAATCTGATGGACTTATTGTTAAAAATAAAAATGATTATGTTTTCACATAGTTTCTAAAATATTTTGTTTTATTTATTACGATAAAAACATACTCATTTGTTTTTTGACTCGACATAGACTAAGAATTCACTATGCGTTAAAAGTTTTGAAATAAATACGTATTTGTTTGGAATTTACTGTTCAGTATGTCTTCCAACATTTATAAAAACGGAAAAAAACAAAATTCACAGACTCCTCCTAGGTAGGTTACTCAAATGGCAACAAAACGATAACAAAACTAGCAAAAATAATAAGTAATTTTTTTGTTTCCTTGTTACTAGTACTCCGTAATAAATTGGCGCTAAACGTGGGGCCCGTAATGTGTTTGTATTTAATCTTTATATGAACACATTTACTCAGAGGCTATCTATGTTACTTTTATTCCTCTTATTTCTTAATGCATACAATTTTTTTACAATAACTAAGTTTGATAAAAATAATTGTTTTTCATAATTACTTTAGTTTTTAATCTGTAGTCTATAGATTACTTTAAATTTTCTGTGATAAAAACTAATACTTGTTAATATGTTTAATTTTGTATAATGTGACGTTATTTTCAAAAAAAGAAGTTAAGTTTCTAATGAAAAAAAATTTATAAATAAAAACGTGTAATCATATAAAGATATTCCGTTTCTATGTATAAAAAACAATTAAAACTAGAATGTTTTTAGTTTTTTACGCTGTGTCAATTTTTTAAGCAGCTTAATCAAAGCGGCTATTGCCACGACAACCACACTCAACAAAACAAAAACCACCGCTGCAATGTCTAAAAAGTAATACTGGTAGAAAGGAATATCCACCATGGGACTTCTTAAATGTTTTGTTTCGTTGTGCCTGATCACGTACTCGGTCCACCAAACTGCCTTTTCCAAACCTTTGTTCACCATTTTGTTGACGTTGAATTTTTGTTTGCCCATAAATGGTATTCCGATCATTGGGATGTGGTCGTATATTGCCTCGTCCATTGATTGTAGACCGCCTTGGAAGATAAATAACTAGATTTTAAGATGTTCTGTAATTAGACAGGCATATTTTAACGTAACAATTTTTGTAAACATTGTATGGTTAGTCAAGCTAAAGTATTCAACTGTACTTTCGCGCGAGTTTTGGAGTTTATAGCTGCAAAGAACACTTCTAAAGTCATTGAAAAGTACAACTGTTTATGTAGTATAAGTATACTTAACTAACATCAAAAAAGAGAAACTTCTGTTGCTAGAATTGCGCCAGGTTAAAGCTTGCTGCCTAAAAAAATTAACCAAAAAGCAATAAGTGCCAATGGTGGTAAAGATTGATTCGGGATTGTACTACACATCTCAGTTTAATCTGTTTTTTTTATTATTATTTGCTGTGGTAAAATAAATCTAATTGAAAAAAATAAACGCTTTAAATGGCAACTCAGTTTATAGATATTTAAGTATTTTTTGATAATTGCATTACGTTCACAAAAGCAAATAAATAAATAAAGAGTAACAAATTGGCGCCGAACGTGGGGTCTCTGTTGTCGGTTTTTATTTGATTCTTCATTTGGCGACTTTGTATGTTTTTGTAGTCACGCTATGTATTCTTATGGTAAATTAACCTACGTGATTTTTTAAATGTAGACACGTTTACTTAACCACATGCAGTATTACTATACTTACTGCTTACGACTACTCATTCATTTCTGCTTAGGTTTAATTCTTTTTTTATTTTTAGTTTATTTTACCTTACTAGAAGACGTATAGCTTCTGTTGTCATTACGTAAAGTGGTGTGCACAAAATCTGTGATGGACTTATCGTTAAAAATAAAAATGATTTTGCGTTTTCACATAGCTTCTAAAATACTTTGTTTTATTTATTACGATAAAAACATACTCATTTGTTTTTTGACTCAACATAGACTAAGAATTTACTATTCGTTAAAAGTTTTGAAATAAATATATATTTGTTTGGAATTTACTGTTCAGTATGTCTTCCAACATTTATAAAAACGGAAAAAAACAAAATTCACAGACTCCTCCAAGGTAAGTTACTCAAATGGCAACAAAGCGATAACAAAACTAGCAAAAATAATAAGTAGTTTTTTTGTTTCCTTGTTACTAGTACTCCGTAACAAATTGGCGCCAAACGTGGGGCCCGTGATGTTTCTAAACTGTGTTTGTATTAAGTCTTTATATGATCAGATTTACTCAGAGGCTATCTATGTTGCTTTTATTCCTCTTATTTCTTAATGCATACAATTTTTTTACAATTATAACTAAGTTTGATAAAAATAATTGTTTTTCATAATTACTTTAGTTTTTAATCTGTAGTCTATAGATTACTTTAAATTTTCTGTGATAAAAAGTAATACTTGAAAATATGTTTAATTTTGTATAATGTGACGTTATTTTCAAAATAAGAAGTTAAGTTTCTAATGAAAAAAAATATGTATAAATAAAAACGTGTAAACATATAAAGATATTCCGTTTCTATATATAAAAAACAATTAAAACTAGAATGTTTTTAGTTTTTTACGCTGTGTCAATTTTTTAAGCAGCTTAATCAAAGCGGCTATTGCCACGACAACCACACTCAACAAAACAAAAACCACCGCTGCAATGTCTAAAAAGTAATACTGGTAGAAAGGAATATCCAACATAGGACTTCTTAAATGTTTTGTTCCGTTGTGCCTGATCACGGACTCGGTTCACCAAACTGCTATTTCCAAACCTGTCATTGGTTGATCCAACGCCAACTTCGCGAGTTCTTTGATTCTATTGCGATACCTACAAACTTAGTGGTTTTGCATATTCGTATAAAAAAAGTTTCATTTACTTTGGATTGTTGATTATTTTAAATATAGTTGTTTTAAATTTTTCTTTGCTTAACGTTTTGTAATAGAGAGATAAGCCAAAACCTTTGTTCACCATTTTGTTGACGTTGAATTTTTGTTTGCCCATAAATGGTATTCCGATCATTGGGATGTGGTCGTATATTGCCTCGTCCATTGATTGTGGACCACCTTGGAAGATGAATAACTTGATTTTGGGATGTTCTGTAATTAGACAGGCAGATTTTAACGTAACAATTTTTGTAAACATTGTATGGTTAGTCAAGCTAACGTATTCAACTGTACTTTTGCGCGAGTTTTAAAGTTTATAGCTGCAAAAAACACTTCTAAAGTCATTGAAAAGTACAACGGTTTATGTAGTGTGAGTATACTTAACTAACACCAAAAAAGAGAAACTTTTGTTGCTAGAATTGCGCCAGGTTAAAGCTTGCTGCCTAAAAAAATTAACCAAAAAGCAATAAGTGCCAATGGTGGTAAACATTGATTCGGGATTGTACTACACATCTCGGTTTAATCTGTTTTTTTATTATTATTTGCTGTGGTAAAATAAATCTAATTGAAAAAAATAAACGCTTTAAATGGCAACTCAGTTTATAGATATTTGAGTATTTTTTGATAAATGCATTACGTTCACAAAAACAAATAAATAAATAAAGAGTAACAAATTGGCGCCGAACGTGGGGTCTCTGTTGTTGGTTTTTATTTGATTCTTCATTTGGCGTCTTTGTATGTTTTTAAAGTCACCTATGTATTCTTTTGGTAAATTGACCTACGTGCTTTTTTTAAATGTAGACCCGTTTACTTAACCACATGCAGTATTACTACACTTATTGCTTACGACTGCTCATTCATTTCTGCTTGCGTTTAATTCTTTTTTTATTTTTAATTTATCTTAGCTTACTAGAAGACGTATAGCTTCTGTTGTCATTACGTAAAGTGGTGTGCACAAAATCTGTGATAGACTTATCGTTAAAAATAAAAATGATTTTGCGTTTTCACATAGTTTCTAAAATACTTTGTTTTATTTATTACGATAAAAACATACTCATTTGTTTTTTGACTCAACATAGACTAAGAATTTACTATTCGTTAAGTTTTGAAATAAATATGTATTTGTTTGGAATTTACTGTTCAGTATGTCTCCCAACATTTATAAAAACGGAAAAAAACAAAATTCGATCTCCTCCAAGGTAGGTTACTCAAATGACAACAAAATGATAACAAAACTAGCAAAAATAATAAGTAATTTTTTTGTTTCATTGTTACTAGTACTCCGTAACAAATTGGCGCCAAACGTGGGGCCCGTGTTGTTTCTAAACTGTATTTGTATTTAGTCTTTATATGATCACATTTACTCAGAGGCTATTTATGTTGCTTTTATTCTTCTTATTTCTTAATACATAATTTTTTTTACAATTATAACTAAGTTTGATAAAAATAATCGTTTTTCATAATTACTTTTTAATCTGTAGTCTATAGATTACTTTAAACTTTCTGTGATAAAAAGTAATACTTGAAAATATGTTTCATTTTGTATTAAGTGTTTAGATATTTGAAATCAACAAATTACATATCAGTAAATTTGCAACAATTTATCTAAACTACTTTATAAAAATATTATAAATCATTTGACTGTTTTTCTTACGGTTGACGAAAGTTTTAATGTTTGTGCTGTGGTGCGTTTTAATGGTTCTGATTAGTTCTGGTAATGGAGCGAAAATACTGGCAGTTGTACCTACGCCGTCTTATAGTCACCAAGTCGCTTTCCAAATGATTTGGAGAGAGTTGTCGTTACGCGGACACCAAGTAACGGCTATAACAACGAACCCAATCAACGACCCCGCACTAGTAAACTTAACAGAAATTAACATGCAGCATCTGTATAAATCAGATCGAAAACATTTAAAGAAACTTCCTAATGCTACGTTTTTCGAATTTATGTTTACACTGCGAGACGCGTTTGAAGAACTGGCAGATAGTTTCTTATCGCATAAACCAGTACAAGATTTAATAAAAAATGAAACTGAACAATTCGACGTTGTTATGGTTGAGTATGGTGTTTTGTCTTTGTTTGCTTTTTCTAAAAGATTTAATGCTCCACTAATTTTAATGACTTCTTTGGACGCATCATCTAATCTGTTAACTATAATGGGAAACCCAACGCATCCAGTAGTTTATCCTGACGCGTTACTACCTTTACAAGATAATTCATCGCTGTTAAATCGGATATTGCTTGTAGTATTTAGTGTCTATTTTGGATCGTTTCCAGCTCTGTTTTTTAGACCATCGCAACAATCAATAATTTATAAGTACTTTGGAACGAATTATCCTAGCGTGGAAGAATTACACAACGAGATTAGTTTAGCGCTAGTAAATTCGGATCCAATTTTTCATCAAGTGAAACCATTGTTGCCGACTGTTGTGCAGTTTGGGGGTGGGTCTCACCGAGCTGCGGTAAAACCGCTTCCAAAGGTATTCACCTATTTGGACTAGTACGAAGTGTATAATTGTATTATTTCCAGGAGTTGAAACACGTGTTAGACGCCGCTGAGAATGGTTTTATTTATTTTAGTTTGGGTACCAACGTTTATACCAAGAATCTGCCAGAACACACACGAAATATTATTGTTGAGACTTTTGCCGAACTACCATTTACTGTGATTTGGAAGTTTGAAGGTCATTTACCAAATAAACCAAAAAACTTGGTTGTATCGAAATGGTTCCCACAGCAAGATATTTTTAGTGAGTGATCTTAAAATAAGAGTATTTTTGCAGGTTATTTTTTTAAAAGAAACAAAATTGCATAGAATGAACCATTACCAAAAAAGTTTATCTGTTTACAGAGCATCCAAAAATTAAGTTATTTATTACTCAAGGCGGGTTACAATCAACAGACGAAGCAATTTACGACCATATCCCAATGATCGGAATACCATTTATAGGTGACCAAAAATCCAATGTCAACCGGATGGTCAAAAAAGGTTTTGGTTTATCGCTCGATTACAAGACTTTGATTAAAGACGAATTTAAAGCAACGATTTTAGAAGTGATTAATAATCCAAAGTAAACGCATTTGTATTCTATTCAGAAACAAAAAAAATTTGTTTTTAGGTACAAAAATAAAATCACAGAACTGGCGAAGTTGGCGTTGGATCAGCCAATGACTGGTTTAGAACGAGCAATTTGGTGGACGGAGTATGTTATTAGACACAATGGAACTAAACATTTAAGAAGTCCGATGATCGATATTCCATTGTATCAGTTCTATTTTTTAGACGTTATAGCGGTTATTGCATTTGTCTTTATAATTTGTTTAACTATAATTGTTTTTACAACTAAATTATTGTTAAAAATATTTAAAAAATTGGTATTAAGTCCAAAAATAAAAAAAAAGGAACTGTATATACGTCAAATGAGATTCTGTTTTTTATTCATTTTTTTTAATAATGCGCGGACTAGACTTATTTCTATGCAACTATAAAAAATGTTTAAGACAAACATAGTTAAGTAACCGTACGACCAAAATTTTCCATATTTTATTTTAGAGGATAAAAAACAACTAATATAGTAATTAATCTAATTAGAAACAAAAATATTATAATGCACTTAATTGTAAATGTGTTTAAAGCAAATTCAGACTCCTGTATCGCGTCGAACTTTCTAGAACATTTCTAGATGACTTCTCTTTCAGACTCAAAATAAGTGGATAAGCACGGTAATAATAAAAATAATATTCAATAACTATCTCCTATTGAAACGAAATAAAAAGTTTTTAATTAACTGATAACGAAAGAAATTTGGGACAAATTGTATGCCAGATATGAACGGTCATGCGAACAAAGGTTAGAAATGTTGATGGAACAATTCTACACAATTTTACGTGATCCATCTGACGATATTTTGAATCATATTGCAAAAATGCAAAAAAATTTTGCTGATCTAAACATAGAATTAGTGAAACAGAATGAAAATTCTTTATCCGAAAAAATGTTAATTGGACGAATTATGTCTATATTAGGGCCTGAATATTACGAGTTTCGGAATCTCTTGGAGGCATTAGAAGGTCGTACCTTGATGTGCTAATTGAAAAGTTGTGTTCAATAGAATTACGTTCAACAAAGGAATCGGATAAAGAAGCGTTTTCAGAAAAAACTTTTAATGAAAAGTGGAAACAGTCGACAAAAGCCAAAGTTGACAAATGGGCGTTTCGAAACTGTGGTAAAAAAAAGTCATTTCAAAGCACGTTGTTCAAAATTAAGTGAAAATAGTGAAAAGAAAGAAGAAGAAGAAAATTCTCAAAACAAGAAGTCATTTTATGCGACATCAAGAATAGATACCACAACGTGGATTTGTGACAACGGAACTTCACAAGACATCATATAGTTCTATTATTATAGTAGAGATGGAGTAAAGGCTGACCCAGACAAAATCCGAGCAGATCAAGCATGGCAAAGACCAATCGACAAACATCAGGTCCAAAGTTTCCTTGGGTTGTGCACCTATTATAGACGATTTGTACCCGGATTTACCAATATTGCCATACTTTTGACGAAATTGACCGAAGAAAAAGCAGAATTTAGATGGAATGAAAACTGCGAAAATGTTTTCCATCAATTAAAACAGGCCCTAGTCACTTCGCCGATTTTAAATTATCCAAGAAAAGATGGAAAATCTGGCCATAAGCGCGGTTCTTTCGCAGGTTCAAGATCGACAAGAAAAAGTTATCGCGTATTTTAGCAAGATTTTGTACAGGCCAGAAAGGAATTATTGCGTGACTAGGAGGAAGCTGTTAGCAGTCGTCAAGTCGATAGAACATTTCTATTTCATATTTGTATGGACAAAAATTTTTACTGAGAACGGGCCACGCCGCTTTAAAATGGCTATTGTAGTTCCGTAACCCAGAAGAACAAATGGCAAGATGGATCGAGAGACTGCAAGAATGTGAATATGACACAGAACACTGTGCCGGTGCCGGTGCCACTCTGCGCGTCAGGAAATGGTCGAACGAGAAAGCGCAAAGCACCCATAATGCAATACAACGTAGAAATCCCTTTGGGAAAGAGTAGCGATTGACATCGCAGGGCCGTTCCTGCAATCCGATCCGGGAAATAAATACATCCTCGTGGCGATGAATTATTTCACAAAATGAACGGAGGCTTACGCTATACCTAATCAAGAAGCAGCTACTGTTGCAGACGTATTAGTAAAAGAGTTTTTCTGCCGGTTTCGAGTTCCGTTGGAATTATACTCCGATCAAAGCCGCAACTTTGAGTTTGGGCTGTTTTAAGAAGTTTGCCGACTGTTGGGAATTAAGAAAACTAGGACGACGCCTCTCCATCCTCAATCTGATGGCATGGTTGAGCAGATGAATCAAACAATGGGAAAATACTTAGCCAAAGTAGTGTCCGAATACTAAAGAGACTGGGATCAGTATTTGCACTTTTTCCTAATGGCATACCAATCATCCGTTTACGAAAGCACAGGCCAAACACCATCCTATTCGATGCTCGGTCGCAAAATACCACAGCCATGCGACCTCCAATTTGGACAAAGACTAGAAGAAGTTGCGGAAGAAGACTACGTCAGCAAGCTGACCAAGAGGCTAGACGAAGTACATGAGGAGGTCCGTAAAAACACACAAATTTCCAGCGACATAATGAAGACTAGATATGAGATCAAGGCACAAAATGGTGGGTTTCAACCTGGCGACAAGGTGTGGTTGTATAATCCCCAAAGAAGACGTGGTTCGTTGCCGAAGCTGTAAATACAATGGGTGGGCTCCTATAAAGTCGTGCAGCCTATTAATGACGTCATGTATTGCATCCGAAAACCACCCAGAGGCAAGTCAAAAGTGGTTCAGGTTCGAACCAGAGTAATAAGCAGCAGAACCAGAAATCAAATCCAAGGAATGGAGTTTGATAAGTTTATGAGCTTATACGGAGGTTGCGGCAGAGCTAGTTATCACCGAAGAACAACAAGACCTGTTCCAAACACAAAAAAATTAACACAGAAGATCGCACATTGTGTGAAAGAGGATCTTGACATGTTCAGAGGGGTTGCAGTCGTATTTAAAAAAAAGTTTGGTCAGTTAAACTACGAAGACAGCAACTGGCAGTCGAAAGAGTTTTAAAACTACCTGGTGACAGATGCTTCGTTTTCTATCTGGTCACCAAGAAATATTCAAGTACCTAGCCGTTATAGGCGAATCTGTTGTGGACATTATGGAATCTCAAGAGAGAAATGGAGTTCCACCATGTTAAGAAATTGGCTGTACTTAAGCTCACTTGTGGCTTAGATCAACTAAATTGGAGTACAGTTGGAGGTCGTCTTCCTAGGAACAGGCGTTCAAGTGTTTGTCTGTAGTTACCAACCAAGGAGAATATCGAGCTAGAAAAAGTTCATTGAGTGTTACTTTTATGGTCAAGGAAATTATCGCTAAATATCTATTGCCACGATCCTTTCTACCAGTGTCGTATCCAGTTTCCTGTTCTGGGACAGAACAGTCCTAAGAAAGGGGCAGTGAAACGTTCGAGAAATTATTCTTATAGTTTCAAAAAACTTTCTCGAGGTTTTTGTACATTTTGAGAACGTTCAACAAAATATATAGAAAACTCTCAAAATGTATAAATGCGGCACAAACAAATCATAGGTCAGTTTTTCCAGTAATTCGAAGACGGCAGTGTTAAGAAGATTATTTAAATTTATAAATAAGTGATTAACGCGTGTCACGATAAATCTACGGTGTATAACCTTGTACGTGACCTTAATGTAAAGAAGCGTTAGTGGTTAAATAAATAGAAGTTATCCGCGGACTTTATCTTTCGGTGAGTGTACTATATAAATTAGCGTGTTTGTATTAAATATCTTTAGATTTAGTTAGTTTGTTAGTTATAAACGTGTACATATTTTTAGTATAAATAAATTAGTTTTAATACTCGTTACAATATCTTCTCAATCGCATCGGTTACGCTACGGGTTCTGGATACCATCTAAAGGTACAATTGACCTTTTTAACCGCCAACATCGGCTTTTGTTACTATAATTTAGGTCTACCATTAGGGTCGTCGTTGTTGTATTTGAAAACGTTGGTATAATGGAATCCTATAAGTTACTTTTCATACAATTCTCTGAAGTTTGAAATACAACGCATCTAACCGAATTCGTTTTAAATTAACATTTAATTAACTATGTTTATACGTAATCCATTAACCATATAGTACATCTATTGTTATATATCATTAAAATCACAAAACAAATTTAAGGTTAAATCAGAATTGCCAACATAAACTGAACTGAACAAATAATATTTTTGAAAGGTAGACCGTAAGTAAAGCATTGCGCAGGCGTGAAAAAGGTCAATTGTATGCAGCAGGGACGTTGTTTTCAGCCCCGAAAAGGTGTGTACGTCTAAGGTAAGCATACAAGTAAACACCAATCCAGTTTATAAAGACAGAGAACCTACAACATCAAAGAATGTTTTAGAATCGCCAGGTTTTTTGTGGTTTGACAATAAGTCAAACCATAATGACTCACCGGAAGAAAAATCGTCTGCTTCCAAAGAGGAACCGCTGTTGCGACATAATAGTCGAAATCGATCTTTGCCAGCGTAGTTGAGCAGTGGTGAGTACGCATCATTGGCATAAATTGATAGTTCTAAGATAACCTCAGTTTCTTATAATGAGGTTATAGAGTAAAAACACTCTAAAAAATAGTTAGCAGATATGAAGGAGGAATTCTCAGCTCATGCAGAGAACAACACGTGGGAGCTTGTACATCCTCCTAAAGATGCTAAAGTAATTCAAAATCCATGGATTTTAAAAGTAAAAGAGCTTTCAGATGGGAATCAAAAATTCAAAGCTCGTTTAGTTGCTAAGGATTATGTGCAAAAACCAAGAATAGAGTGCGACGAAACTTTCAGTCCAGTTGCACGCTACGACACTGTCCGTGCTTTATTGGCAGTTGCAGTTACAGACAATTTGGATTTAAGACAGTTTGACGTGAAAACCGCTTTTCTGTACGGTTCTCTTTAAGCACAGGTTTATATGTCACAACCGGAAGGTTTCAGTGATAAATTTGGTCGTGTTTGTCGTATTCAGCGTAGCCTATATGGACTCAAACAGGCACCGCACTGTTGTCAATTTTATAAAATCCAAAAATTTAGAAACTACTACATGCAATCTATGCTTATTTGTATGTTCTGTGAATGGCAAGAAACTATTTGTACCCCTTTATGTCGACGATGACTTAGTTGCTGGAAATGATAAATCTGTAGTTGACAAATTTATGAACAAAATACGTAAAATTTTTAAGATTACATTTAGAAACTTTGATAATTATCTAGGGATGCGAATTGTACGTCAAAAGGACGGACCAGTTTTGTCAAGATTTAATATGGTAGATGCCAATGCTGTCGCAACGCCAACTGACAATGATAGCAATGACCAAAATTGTAATACGTCTATGCCATATCGAGAGATAGTGGCATTAGTGTGCTGCCTGCTACATTTGACGGTTACAATTTGACCCGATATTGAATATGTTACAGGCAAAGTGACCAGAACTATGGAAAAACCATCGACCTGGCAACAACAGAAAGCTATGCTTCCCTCTAGACGAGTAATTACAGATTGAACTATGGCTGAAAAGTGTACACAACATTGTAAGAGAAACAAATACATAAACAAATGTACTTCCTTTTCTACATGTTTGAGACAAACAAACACATTGCGAAAGTATACAGATTACTCGTCCAGAGGAAAGAGTTGCCAGGTCGATGGGAAAAACCAACAGATGCTGATTGGGTCAGTGTGAAGCAAGTCTTCAAATACTTGAAAGGAACTATCAATTATGGTATTCATTTTATACCTAACTGAGTTTGAGTGTTTCACTGACGCATATTTTGCCAGGGATGTACCTACGAGACGTTCAACTACAGGAGTTACAATAATTGCTGGTGGTCCAGTCTAGTGTCGTGGTGTAGTCAGCTGCACAAGTCAGTAGCACTATCTACAACGGAATTCGTAGCTGCTAGCGAGGGAGCAAAAAAAATAGTTTAGCTCAGTCGTCTTTTGCAGAATTAGATCACTCGCAAAAATCCCCCGTGTCAGCGCTGTGAACTTGGTTAAAACCCGAAGTACCATAAACGCTCGATATACATAGAAGTTCGTCACTATTTCGTCCGGGAGCGTTACTTTAATCGTTTTGTGAAATTTCGTCAAAAGTTGAGTGTAGTCCAAATGAGTGTATTAGTTGCTTCGAAACCCACACAGCACAAGCATATCCAATGGATATGAAATGTACACACCAACCATGGATACCGGAGGTGCATCGAACATCCATATTTAATATTATGGAGCAAGGATGGAGGTCCATTGGATATATCATTCCGTCACGGAAAAACCTACATAGTATGTCCATAGGACCTCCAGGTGGATAAACATTTTACATCCATATGGAGATATATTGAACAGTCATATGAACGTACAAAATACATACATATGGAGGTTCAATGAACATTTAATTAAAGTATAATAAACATTTATTTTTTATAGAACCTTCATATGTAGGTAAAATATATGTGCATATCTATATATTAACAAAAAATATGGCCACACGTCAAATAAAGTCAATACAAAATGCCAATAGTGATATTTTCCAGATGCAACAACTCCGGTTGGTCCACAGAAAATATGACCACTTGTTCATTTTCACTCAAACACAATCGAACTTTTTTATTTACACATTCTCTCATTTTTCTAGAGCTTTTATCCATTATTTATATTATAGGAATCCAAATACTTACTAGATTAATGTACAGCAAAAGTAAATTCAAATATGCAAAAATACCTCGTCTTTACCCAATAAACACAAATCAATGGGTCTGTACTGGCAATGTACTCCTTAGCCGGCACTCAGAATGCTGGCAATGTACTAAAATGAAGTACACTGCCGGTAACCAGGTGACACACTGGCCGATATATTGCCGGATGAATCTTGCCAATGCAGAAATTGCATCGAACCAATATCGGCAAGTTACGTATATTAATACAAGTTAAATGCAGAATGCCAGTGAAATCTGTGCAATATAATATGTACTTTGCCATCACATAAATAGTGCGCAATTTTAAAAGCATTGGCAATGTTAGCAACTTAACACAAATTAAATGCATACAATGGTATTATCATTTTTAATTTAATTAATAAAACAATTTGGAAACTTAACATACAATGTCCATATATGTACTGAAAAAAATTTAAAAAATATAAAAAACCTATTTACATTCATTCTGTGCTTATGTTTATTGGCGTCTTTCGTACCCACTACTCCTGGTGTTTATTGCGTGTTGTAAAGCTGCACCACAATTTGAATTTTTTCTTATGGATACTGTAAAATAAAAATTACATTGTAATGCTACTCAAATAACTTATACACTTTTTGAGCAATTTCTAAACTAAATTATGAAGTTTTTGAAGTAATTATAAAGAATTGCTTTGTAAATAGTCGTGAAATAAAATACAACATGAAAGTCAAGTTTGGCAGTAATGCACTTGAAATCACATTACGTTAATATACATATAAAGTTAATGTTTTAAGTTTTAACCTATAAACTATAAAATACTCTGAAGCCTCTTACCATAAATTAAATTTAAAATATTTTTACAAATTTGTTTTGCTTGATCCAGACCAATTACTTGGTTAAAACATGTCTCGTTTGCTGTATCTTTTCATCCAACAAAGTAGATTGAATCGATCTAAAAAAAAATTTCAATTAAATAAAACTCAGCAATAAGAATAATGAATTGGGAAATTGTAGATAAACTCACAAACTGGCTCTTAGATTACAAATTCCAAAGTCATTATATATTTGCTCGAAAATGTTTTAGTTTTTAGGTTATATATTTATTATTAAGAAATAATTTATATTTGAATTTAATACTTACTTATTTTGTTTACCCATCCATCCTAAATGATGAAAAACAAACACATTTTTTCGAAATTTTAAAGCACAAAATGGTTTGCATACGATAAATACAAGCTAAACAAAAAGCCAAAAAGTTTGCGTGTGCAATAATTCCTTAAATAATTCAGTGGCGATAATATACGCGAAAACCTTGGCGAAAACAAACGAACAACGAAAAAAGTTTAAATTAAACCGCGCCAAGTATTTTTTACTTTTTCAATTTTCATTAAATTTGTTGTTGCATGTTAAATATTTACTACAAATGTTAAATTTTAGAGAATATAATTATTTCTAAATAATTTTGATAAAAAATAGCAACTCACAAAATTATGTAACATGATACATAAAAAAAAATGTTTCCGAACATAACACTTAAGATAATCCTATTTCACAGATATCCATGAATGTATATAAGGTGCATATACAATGGATATTAAACTACGGATGTACACCAATGGATATCACATGGATAAATATGTATATCCATTGCATCTCGCGTGCTGTGTGGGAATAGTTATTTGTAACTTAGAAGGAAGTGTTAGAATTAAGATAATGTCATTGTTTTGTATCTATAATATTCGTAACGCCATCTGCAGTACACTTCATGTACTACAATGCAATTTTCACATAGATAAGTAGTGGTAGCTGTGTTTAAGTTTTTGTTTTTCACCTTACGTTTAATCTGTAAGTGTTGTGTTAATTAAAAACGTTTTATATTGCTTCAATAAGAGATACGTTATTGAATACGCAACAACGTAATTCCAGTAAAATCTACACTATCTAGAGCATATTTTGAACCGTCTTCCAATTCAGTCGGTCTAAATAGCAGCTAAGCAGTTTCTTAACATTTTGGAAATTCATTTCTTTATTTTCTAAAACACAGCATAGGACTACGTGAAAAACAGAACGTCGTTCATTACATAGTCTAAAAGTAGGTTTGTTTTTTTTCTGAAGACTAATATAATAACATAACATAACATAATAGGCAATGACGTAACATTTTAACGATTTGAAGTTGGCTGCAACCCGGTAGTTATTCGAATTCTAGTTTGTTTAGCCATATATTTATCAAAATCTATTTCATTAACTCTATTCCTGATTTTGCGTGTGATTACTTAGATCTTGTTTTGAGCAAAGTTGTTATATTTGGCGTAGACAATCGACGTATACTGCTATATATTAGCTTGCCTATTATTAGTTGAAATCTACCGTCATCTAACGTCATACTTCATTTTGTTGGTAGCATTTTGAGTGTTCTACTACTTTGGTTAAATGTGTTTTTATAGCATGATTCATCCATGTGATTATGTCACGAAACCGAAGATTAGTCACAACGTAATTCTAACAAAACCACAAACGTTTCTTGCTGCTTCTCGATTTGGTATGGCATAGCCCTCCGTCCCTTGGTAAAGCAATCAATTGCAATCAAAATGTAATAATTTCTAAATCATATACTGAGAAGGGCTTTGAGATATATCAATTGCTACTCTTTCTAAAAAAACTTCCTACGTTATTGTGATGAATTGGGTCAAAACCACGTTATTGTTAAAATTTTAGGACTTAAATTTTGTTTCCTTAACGTA
This sequence comes from Aquatica leii, assembly GCA_035610365.1. Lineage (NCBI taxonomy): Eukaryota > Metazoa > Arthropoda > Insecta > Coleoptera > Lampyridae > Aquatica > Aquatica leii. Next base: position 18,898,960 of record CM069438.1, read on the forward strand.
TTTTCCTAACTGTATCGCCAATTTTATTCAAATTTGGAAAATCTTTTTGGAAAACAATTTACAAACAACCCGTGCACAAGCCATTCCAATACATAAAGCCAAAGGGTTTTCTAAAAAATATTTAAATTTAAGTAAATTCGTAAACACTGAAAATGCTAATTTTGGAAAATGTGTTCTAAATTTTGCTCCTTTTTGAAAAAACATTTAAAAATCTAATTTTTTGCTCTGATTTGCTTAAACTTGATACAGTAGGAGTTTGAGCAGTGGCGGCTTCTCTATTAGGTGATTTGGTCAATGACCCTCCGAAAAAAGAATAAGAAATGTTTTTTATTTACTTTAAAATTACAAAAAATTCGCGTTTAAATCAAATTATCAGCGTTTGAATTTCATGCGATTAAATTGAGATACAAAAACTTGCAAATCTACCGGAGGCTTACATTTACGTGTGCCCGCGTGCATAATTTTGAAACCGAATCGTAAATGATATAGTTATTGTAGTCAATAGTGAGACACACAAAATACAATTTTATGCGAGTTAGAAAAGAAGATTAATAAACGCTTGCGGTCTTGAGCTCGGAGGTCATTCCGCCTACTCAGTGGCGTGCAATGCTGACGTGACTTACGTCATTTATCATGATCTTCGCAGCACGTGTGTATAAAACACAGATGCTAGAATGCACATTTCTTATCACACATGACAAACTTTACAGTCGATTTTCTTAGTTAATCTATAATATTCATTTGGAATAGACTGCTTATCGTTTTTGTTTCATAATGACGGTGGTACAAGACATTAAAATATTAATAGCTAATATTAGTTTAGAAATTTAGAATTTAAATTTAATGTTCTTCCTTAGCCTTTAGTTAAATAAATAAAGAAGTCCATAGTCATTTTAAAGAATCTGTGCATAATTCGTCAGATTGGATTTGTAAATTTGATGTAAAATATAGATTTTATTGTTTTCACATAATTCATTATGATGTAAAAATAATGTTACCGATTTATAGCATTTAAAAGAAAAAGTGAAAAAGCACTCGTTATCGGCGAATCACATGAAAAATTGTATGTACTCTTGGTCGCGATAATTGTGTTTTTTTAAATGACCCTCTTGTATGATTGACCACCAGTCGCCAATGAGTTTGAACATTTTTTCTTTGTTGTTTCTGAACAGTTGATGAAGTTCCATTGGAGGTTCCAGATTAGTTTGTTTTTTTACACTTTCTAAAAGCCTTCTTCTCGGTAATTCAGACAGGAACTTTTGGATTATCTCCTCTCATCGAGATCAATTTATTTTCTTCGACATTTAAGCACTTTCTTTGCAGGAAGTGTCTGTGACAGTAACGACATTATCTTTTCTCCTGGTGGCAAAAGGCTCAAAGACATGTACTGGAACGACGTTGTTTGTGTTGACCAACTCTTCTTTATCTAGAAGTGGAGCATTTGCATCTTTAAGCTATGGTTCAGAATGCTCTAAAACATTAGCCACCAACGCTTCTAATTTACAGTTCTCGTTTGGTCTTTGATTTTGACTTTAAATCTATCTTTAAAAACATTGTCGTCAAAAATGTTTGGGTTGTGTAGATTTAAGCTAGTGGCCTTAAATCTGTTAATTGCGTTTTGCATATGGACGTTTTTACGTATGCTTTAATGAATAATTTTTTCACTTGATTTTTCTTTACAATCTGCCTTTTGCTGTCAATACTGACAATTGACGTAGTTTTGTGTTGAACCACTGTCACACTTGTTTTGTCTACACTGCAGATCTTATTTTTCGCTCCGACAATTTTTCTGAATTATTCAAGCTGGTTCATGGGACACCAAACGCCTTAGAACTAATTTATATCCAATTTTTTCTATCTTAATTGGTCTGGTTTTTGCTTTTCTAAATCTGTAACTTATCGATGTAATTGTAAAAACACATTACGTTTTTCCAATGCTGATGAGTTCGAAAAAGAAAAAACAGTCGTTTAGTGTCAATGATACTGATATTACTTTATCTATTTATTACAGTATTTATTAAATTTAATTGTATACCGTGTGCTCAAATTCTTAGATCTAAAGAGTTTTAAACATTTATTGGTGTGTTTGAGATTCGTTCTAAAAAGTTTTGTTCTTGTACTTTTTTATCCACTTTGGTTTTTTGTATTAACGTTTTGTTCATAGCTTTTTATTTTTCTTTTTGCTTATTGTTCTGAATACTGTTGTTGGCAAATAAAAAAATAATTTTGTAAAAAAAAATTGTTTTTTTATAAAATACAAGAAACGCCATCTAGTGATTAAAATATCAACCTAAATTAAACAGTTTTTTGTTTTTTGTTAGGTACTAACTTTTTTAGTAGTTTTAATATAAATTTTGTTACAAAAACAATTATGCCCACAGAAACTATCAAAATAAGGACAATAACTGCAGTAACATCTAATAAATAGTACTGATAGAAAGGAATGTCCAACAGCGGACTTCTTAAATGCTTAGTACCGTTGTGTCTAATGACGTACTCGATCCACCATACTGCTTTTTCAAAACCAGTCATTGGTTGATCTAAAGCCAACTCTGCCAATTCTTTGATTTTATTTCGATACCTAAAAAAGAATTATTTTTTGACTTACTTAGTAATAAATTACGTTTACTTTGGATTATTGATTACTTCTAAAATTGTTGCTTTGAACTCGTCTTTACTCATGGTTTTGTAATCGAGCGATAAACCAAATCCTTTGTTTACCATTTTGTTAACATTAAATTTTTGATCGAAAAAAATTGGTAGTCCGATCATTGGGATGTGATCGTAGATTGCTTCGTCTGTTGATTGAAGACCGCCTTGTGTAATAAACAACTTGATTTTTGGATGTTCTGCAAAGGTAAAGAAAAAAATTACACAACACAAGATGGATACAAACAAAATTTTTGTGTTGCCCAAACCTCATCGACTAGATCTAGTCGAAAGGACTTTGCTTGCGAGTATACAATTTGCTTAAACTTTTGACGCTTTTATTTGAATCTAAAGCGTAACAAGCAACTTTGCTACAAGTATATTACTTTTTTGCTTATTTTGAACTACGCCTACGTAATCTATTTATACATTAAACATCAATATGTGATGATTACTGTATCTAAACGGTATTTATTGAAGTATTTTTTTCTCTATTTCGATATGAGAATTAGCGATTCTTACACTAAAATCAGTGTAAGAATAAGCAAATTCTTACACGAATTTTAGTAATGTTAGTTTTTTCAAAGTTGGTATCTCTGCATCGTAAGTTGACGTTACATGAAAAAGAAATCAAAATCATTGGAATTTAACAATTGAAATTCAAATTTTGATGCCAAGATAAAATAAAGACGTTTTATTAATATAAAGTTATTTACTTATAAAGGTATAAAGAGATAATTTCGTATGAGATTTTAGGTTAACACATAAATTTCAATATGTCAAAGTGTAAGTGTTGCCAATTCAACAAAATATTAAAGTTTCCCAATGTTGTTTTAAAATTAAAATTATACGAAAACTATTAATTATTGTATCAAAATAGAGAAAATAGTATAAAACACACGTCGTAGAATACGTTTCAATCACTCTACCGCTTCATAAACTCGCCGCTACGCGGCTCGTGTATGAAACTCGGTCTCGTGACTGAAGCGCGTTCATTCTGTAACTTGTGTTTTAATATACTATTCTATTTGTTTAAATTGTTAGTATTAATTTGTCTTTATGTATTTGTGTGGAGTTGTGGGTATAGGTTACTGTCTTATGTTATTCGACAAGATTACTTTAGAGAATTTTAGCGAATACGACGCCCTTATTTTTTAATTACGTTTACTCATAAGATACTCTGCTATTGTACTGAGCTAGTCATGGTATAGCCCACACCATTGGAAATCCGTAACCAATTGGCACCCAACGTAAGACCCACATTGGTTTTGTCTAAGTCAACACAATTACAACTACTTTTTTATAATCTAAATTCCATCTTTATAGAAATCTACCGTGCTACTGTACTATCAGTAAAAAACTCAACTTTAGCGTTAAATTTTTAGTTAAAGTACTATGTAAACTACTTACTAAAAATATCTTGTTGTGGAAACCATTTGGACGTAATCAAATTTTTGGGTTTATTCGGTATATTGTCTTCTTCGAATTTCCAAAGCACGGTGTACGGCAGTTCGGCAAAAGTTTCTATAAGAACGTCCCGCGTGCCTTTCGACAAGTTTTTGCTCTTGAAGTTAGATCCTAAACTGAAATAAATAAAACCGTTTTCAGCCGCATCCAACAAATTTTTTAACTCCTGCAATTACTGTAGTTACACAATTTGTAATAAGCTAAAAGGTTGTCAATACTTTTGGTAAAGGTTTTGTTTCCGTACGGTGAAAACCACCCCCAAGTTGCACAATAGTCGGTACCAACGGTTTCACTTTATGAAAAATTGGATCGGAATTTACTAACGCTAAACTAACACTCTCTTCAATTTTTTCTAGAGTGGGATAATTCTTTCCGAAATATTTATTAACTATTGACTGTTGAGCAGGTTTAATAAAAACGTTGTCAGGTATTTTAAAGACCAAGCTAAACGTTACAAGTTGTAATCGATCAAAAATGGATTTATTGTCTTCTAAAGGTGACATTATATCAGGATAAACTATCAGATGTGTTGGACTTCCCATTGCGGCGCAAAGAGACGATTGTGCATCCATGGAACTTATTACAATTAGTGGAGCGTTAAACCTTTGTGCAAAAGCCAACATCGATCTATATTCATACTCAACCATAACGACGTCAAATTTTTCAGTTTCATTTTTGATCAAATCTTGCACTGGTTTATGAGATAAAAAATTGTTAGCTGTATGCTCAAGAATATCTAACAATGCAGGCATGAACTCAGAAAAAGAAGAATTCATAACTTTTTCTACATAAACGTTTAGTGACTTGTATAAATGTCGCATATTAATTTCTGTTAAATTTACTAGGGTATGGTCGTTGATGGGATCTGTTGTTATAGTGGTTACTTGGTGACCGCGTAATGATAATTCTTTCCATATTTTTTGAAAAACGATTTGATGACTGTAAGATGGGCTAGGCACTACTCCCAAAATTCGCGCGGCATCTCCAAAGCTTACCAACACTGTAAACACACAGCACAGCACTTTACAGACAAACATATTTGAAATTTAGTTTAAACAAAAATACTTAAAAAATTGTTTAAACTGTCTTTATAAAAAACTCAGATAAATAATCACTTTGATAATGTAAGTAATTTCTAGATTAAATAACATTAGTTTTGAAGTACCAAGATAATACGTTGCCAAATTTTAATCAAAATTATCTTGTTTATTTTAAATATACGTAGTTTGAGTTACGAGTTTATAGACGTTAAAAAACGTAACACAAAGGCATGTACACAAGTTTAGAGAAACTTATATCAAATTGTTACGCTGGTTTTCGTGTAACAAAAAATAAGCGACGGCTAACACATTTGTTCCCGGAGAGTGAGTCGCAGACTTCGTGATGCTAGATATTAAATTAAATCTAAAAAAGGCGCCAAAACGATGAAAGACTAAATTAAGGAGACATCGTTTAAATCTACCCGCAACTAAAAAAGAACTAATAACACGACAAAAGGGATAACACAGAATATATATTTATTTTATCACAGACAGTAGTTGCAAAAAGAACGAAGAAGGTACATAAGTATAATTATATAGATTTTCTAAACAGTACAGTAAAATGACTAGTCGGTCTAACTTTTACATTCAAAGAAGGAATGACTTTATATTCGTGTATTTAAAATCACAAAAAATCATAAAAATGAAGACTTAGAGACTTAGTTCAGTTTTATCCAGTAGGAGATTAGCTAACTCCGTACCTGTATTCCCTAAAACGTGATATGAAATCGAACACAAAAACGTACATTCGGCGTTATCACAGGTAAATGTCGTTTTTAAATCATACAATCATTGAAGATAGCGAATGCGCAGCGTTTCTCTTCGATTGAATGTAATAATTGTTGACGAATTCGTCGACATGTCGGGATTAACTAAATGTCATTAATTTAAATCCAAAATAAACGTTTATTCAACATAAATAAAATTTTAAAAAACAGCGAACCGAGTGCATACTTCACGTGTAACGCGACTCGCGTCCTACTCTCGACCCCCTTGCGTGCGCACCCAACGGGGCCGCCTCAGGTCGCATTCAAAGGCAGGGCGCCAACAACTCGGGCATCCTGATTCATTTGCGTCCCCGCAAATACAGACTGCTACTACTACATTATTAACAAACAAATGATTACTCTACAGATTTCAAAACAAAGGTACTAATTACTACTTATCTAACATAGTCTTCAAACTTTCGCGGCACTTTTCGTACACGTTTACCCGGCACTGGTGGATCGGGTTCAACCCTCTCCGGTTCACTATCACTTTCACTTTTCTCTTGCGCGTTGTCAGTTGCTCCAGGTTTGTCTTCGGTAGTCGACTCGAGTCGAGTACGATGAACTTTCTTCGTCGTCCGGTAGCTTGTACAACTTCAGCTGGCTAACGTGGGCCGTGGTGGTAAAATAACGCTCTCCGCTACCCTCAATGGTGTTCACTCGATAAATATTACTTGGCAAGACCTCCGTAACCACCATAGGGCCTCTGTATTTTGGCTGTAATTTTGTGCTCTCACCTGTCGCAGTAGGTACTCGTCGCAGCATCACGATATCTCCGATGTTGTAAGTAACACCCTTGAATCGTTTCACATCGTAGTGTGATTTGTATTTTCTTTGCTCCTGCAGGATTGTTTCCCGGATCTCCTTCTGGATGTTTTCCGCTGGCGTCCACTCAGCATCCTCGTCCTCTACGGACGATGACAGTGTCCACAAATTTTAGAAGATATCCGTGTAGTACTTCGAAAGGCGATTTACCTGTCGTTTTATTTGGCATGACATTCAAATTCCTCTCGATCTTCTGCAAATTGTTGTCCCATCTCGTTTCATCTTCCATCGCTACCATTATCGCTGGTAGAATTGTGCGGTTGGCTGGTTCCACTTGGCCAATTGCACGAAGCCACTGGGTCGCATTGAAAGTGTGTCGAATTCCATACTTGGCCACAAAGTCCGCAAACTTCGACGAGGTAAAACTCGTCCCTCGGTCACTTACGATTCGATGGGGAATCCCGTACTCGCTCATTCAATTCTCAAGCGCGTTTATTGTTGCCTCCGTTTTCGCATCAATATTCCTGCTAATCCGGCGATACATCCGTAAACAACACACTCACGTTTGCATTCCGATCATATAGTTTTAAGATGAAGGGGCTCACTAGGGCTCTTTTCAAATCCTCGAAAGCTGCAACCTCCTTGAAGCTCCATTTAAAATTAGTCGCTTTGCGTGTCAAATCGCTAAGGTATCTCGCTCTCGTTGCGTAATTTTAGATAAAACGTCGGAAGTACGAATTCAATCCAAGGAAGCGTCGCACCTCATGCACGTTTGTCAGTCGGGGAAACTTTGTTATCGCGACCGTTTTGTTATGCCTCGGTCATACCCCGCTTGCGCTAATTATGTATCTTAAATAATCCACTTCCTTATAAGCAAAATGGCACTTGTGTAATTTCAATGTAAGTTTGACTCGTCGCAAAGCTTCAAACACCAACCGTAATTTCCGTAGCATATCATCCCAATCTCGTGCTGAAATCATTATGTCGTCCAGGTAAGACATTGCTACTTTGTTTCTCAAGGGTCCCAGCATCATGTTGATGAGTTTGCTAAACTCGTATGGCGCGTTTGTTAGACCAAAAATTAAACGTTCAAACTGACCTGTTCCGTCTGGAGTAATAAACGCAGTTTTCGGCTTCGACTCCTCGCTCATCGGCATTTGAAGGTAACCGTGCGCTAGGTCCAACGTTGTAAACAATCTACTCCCGCTCAAATTTTCCACAACACTGAGCTCGCATAATCTGAATTTGTCTTTGTCACTATTCCGCACGCCTTCCACTCATTAAAATTTTGTTTATTGTCTCACGTTCGGGTAAACTCGCACGATAGGGCTTTGATAGCACTGGAACGCCTTTGTCCTTGATTGTCGCCGTCATCAAATCTGTGCACCCCAATTCACGCAAATTAAAAGCGAAGCAATCTACGTTCAGCATGTCGATCGTGATTTCCACGGGCTCTGCTACCCATTCCTCGTATCTGGGTTTATTTTAGCATTTCAGGTATCCTACCGTTGCACCGGCTCGAACTTCCACGTCTTTGTCCGTTGCGTTCATCACAGGAACCATTATGTACACGTCTTCGCACACTGCTCTCACCAGGTTGACGCTGTTGGCAATCAACACGTTGGTTTTCTTAGTGGTTATCCGCACGCGCTGGGTAGTTTCTTCTATTTCTAAATCCTTGAATGGAAACTAGTTTCGCTCTTTGAACACTAACTTGTCGTCGATTCTGGCATCTTCCGTGAAGCTTCTACCCACTAACACTCCAATGGGTTGTGCCTCGTTCGGTACCTCGAACACTTCAACTCCAGGTACGCGTGCACCGTCGATCTCGATCGTTGCGTTAGCCTTACTATTGCAGCATATCGCTGGACTCTCCTTTCCAAACCCGTATATTTTTTGGTTGGTCGCAGTAATGTCAGAGGGGTCAGAAAGTTTGTTAAATACAGTCGCTTGCGCTGTACAGATCGAACTGCCTGTATCCACCATAGCGTTTACTGTTTCGCCGTTTATTGTGATTTCTCGCAGGAATTTTCTTACCGTATCTCGCGTCTGAAGTACACAAATATTCATTACACTGTTTCTGCTGGAAGGGCTGTTGCTTTGTCCGCCCCCACACAGCACGCGAGATGCAATGGATATACATATTTATCCATATAATATCCATTGATGTACATCCGTAGTTTAATATCCAATGTATATGCACCTTATATACATTCATGGATATCTGTGAAATAGGATTATCTTAAGTGTTATGTTCGGAAACATTTTTTTTATGTATCATGTTACATAATTTTGTGAGTTGCTATTTTTTATCAAAATTATTTAGAAATAATTATATTCTCTAAAATTTAACATTTGTAGTAAATATTTAACATGCAACAACAAATTTAATGAAAAATTGAAAAAAAAATACTTGGCGTGGTTTAATTTAAACTTTCTTCGTTGTTCGTTTGTTTTCGCCAAGGTTTTCGCGTATTATCGCCACTGAATTATTGCACACGCAAACTTTTTGGCTTTTTGTTTAGCTTGTATTTATCGTATGCAAACCATTTTGTGCTTTAAAATTTCGAAAAAATGTGTTTGTTTTTCATCATTTAGGATGGATGGGCAAACAAAATAAGTAAGTATTAAATTCAAATATAAATGATTTCTTAATAATAAATATATAACCTAAAAACTAACACGTTTTCGAGAAAATATATAATGACTTTGGAATTTGTAATCTAAGAGCCAGTTTGTGAGTTTATCTACAATTTCCCAATTCATTATTCTTATTGCTGAGTTTTATTTAATTGAAATTTTTTTTTAGATCGATTCAATCTACTTTGTTGGATGAAAAGATACAGCAAACGAGACATGTTTTAACCAAGTAATTGGTCTGGATCAAGCAAAACAAATTTGTAAAAATATTTTAAATTTAATTTATGGTAAGAGGCTTCCGAGTATAGTTTATAGGTTAAAACTTAAAACATTAACTTTATATGTATATTAACGTAATGTGACTTCAAGTGCATTACTGCCAAACTTGACTTTCGTGTTGTATTTTATTTCACGACTATTTACAAAGCAATTCTTTATAATTACTTCAAAAACTTCAAAATTTAGTTTAGAAATTGCTAAAAAAGTGCATAAGTTATTTGAGTAGCATTACAATGTAATTTTTATTTTACAGTATCCATAAGAAAAAATTCAAATTGTGGTGCAGCTTTACAACACGCAATAAACACCAGGAGTAGTGGGTACGAAAGACGCCAATAAACATAAGCACAGAATGAATGTAAATAGGTTTTTTATATTTTTTAAATTTTTTTCAGTACATATATGGACATTGTATGTTAAGTTTCCAAATTGTTTTATTAATTAAATTAAAAATGATAATACCATTGTATGCATTTAATTTGTGTTAAGTTGCTAACATTGCCAATTCTTTTAAAATTGCGCACTATTTATGTGATGGCAAAGTACATATTATATTGCAGAGGTTTCACTGGCATTCTGCATTTAACTTGTATTAATATGCGTAACTAGCCGATATTGGTTCAATGCAATTTCTGCATTGGCAAGATTCATTCGGCAATATATCGGCCGGTGTGTCACCTGGTTACCGGCAGTGTACTGCATTTTAGTACATTGCCAGCATTCTGAGTGCTGGCTAACTAGTACATTGCCAGTACAGATGTGTTTATTGGGTAAAGACAAGGTATTTTTGCATATTTGAATTTACTTTTGCTATACATTAATCTAGTAAGTATTTGGATTCCTATAATATAAATAATGGATAAAAGCTCTAGAAAAATGAGAGAATGTGTAAATAAAAAAGTTCGATTGTGTTTGAGTGAAAATGAACAAGTGGTCATATTAAATAACGACGAGAATAGAAAAAACACGTTTTCTGTGGACCAACCGGAGTTGTTGCATCTGGAAAATATCACAATTGGCATTTTGTATTGACTTTATTTGACGTGTGGCCATATTTTTTGTTAATATATAGATATGCACATGAAGGTTCTATAAAAAAATGAATGTTTATTGTACTTTAATTAAATGTTCATTGAACCTCCATATGTATGTATTTTGTACGTTCATATGACTGTTCAATATATCTCCATATGGATGTAAAATGTTTATCCACCTGGAGGTCCTATGGACATACTATGAAGATCTTTCAGTGACGGAATGATATATCCAATGGACCTCCATCCTTACTCCATAATATTAAATATGGATGTTCGATGCACCTCCGGTATCCATGGTTGGTGTGTACATTTCATATCCATTAGATATGCTTGTGCTGTGTGGGCCCCGATCCGCTGATCGCTCATTTCTAGGTGTGCTCGTTTCGCTTGGTACAATTCTCTCTGGTGTGACCCGGTTGTTTACACCTGAAGCATGCTTTATAATCTCTCGGTCACTGGCGTAATGTCCCTCCGAAGCACAGTTAAAACAACGTACACTCTGTCTCGGTTTTCCACTCGTATTCTCTGTTTTCGATAAAGCACTTCTCCCGTTCGCGTCACTCTTTGTAATGCCATAATGTCGTGCAATAAGTCATTCGCGTCGTGATGCTCTTTCTCCATTAACTCCGGTATTAATGTCTTCTGCCACAAGCCGGACACTATTTGCTCCTGGCTCTTACTAAATGTCAATTTTAAAATATTGCACAATCGTAGTTTTTCATGAAAATACACCTCCACATCCTCGCGCATCTGTTGAGTACGCTTTTCCATGCGTCTCCAGGATACTGTCACGCTCTCATGTAAATCGAATGTTGCTTTGAATTCGTATTCAAACTCTTCCCAAGTTTGGATCCTATTCCTCCGCACGTGGTAACAATCTCGTGCAGCAGCTACTAGGTGAATTCGCGCGGTATCTAGCTTGATCTCCTCCGACCAATTGTGTAGAGTTGCGCTAGTATTTACCTTTTCCAACCACTCCATGACTTCTCGGCCGCTTGTACCGTTGAAGTTAAGGATCGTCTTACTTAGGTTCGGCATTATACTGTATGGTCGCGGTTCTCTTAAGGATTGCTAGTTATTGCGGGACACGTTCCGCAACGTCTCATAAAACATTTGCTCGCTTCGCATTCGGTTTTCTTCCATTCTCGTCATCATACGCATCATTTCCACAACTAACGGAGGACTCGTTTCCGTTTCCATCAAGGACGCTGCTGATTGTGCTTCTCTGGATTTGGCACACGCCTGCGCTCCACTCGTCTCCTCGCTGAAGTTAAAAATGGCTTCGGCCTGTTCTCGTGGTTCCACCATCTTTGACCGTTCACAATTTCTCGCGTTAACACTTTATTACGTTACAATCCCACTTCTGAATTGTTGACGAATTTGTCGACATGTCAGGATTAATACAATGTCATTAATTTAAACCCAAAATAAACGTTTATTCAACATAAAATAATGTAAAAAAAGCGAACAGAGTGCATACTTCACGTGTAACGCAACTCGCGTCCTACTCTTGACCCCCTTGCGTGCGCACCTAAACGCGGCCGCCTCAGGTCGCATTCAAAGGCAGCAAAAAGGCAGAGCGCCAACATAATTGATGGTAAAAGTTCCTTCCAAAAGAAATCGCAATCGTACAGGCCTCCAACCACTTGACGGTGTGAATAGTTAAATTACAATGTGACGTCATGGCACTTTTCCAATTATAACATGTGTTTTATCAGCTCCACAGATAAAGGACACAAGTGGAGGGGTGGCGACCCGCTAAAGAATCAAGACACAAGACCCACACAGCACAAGCATATCCAATGGATATGAAATGTACACACCAACCATGGATACCGGAGGTGCATCGAACATCCATATTTAATATTATGGAGGAAGGATGGAGGTCCAATGGATATATCATTCCGTCACGGAAAAATCTTCATAGTATGTCCATAGGACCTCCAGGTGGATAAACATTTTACATCCATATGGAGATATATTGAACAGTCATATGAACGTACAAAATACATACATATGGAGGTTCAATGAACATTTAATTAAAGTATAATAAACATTCATTTTTTTATAGAACCTTCATATGTAGGTAAAATATATGTGCATATCTATATATTAACAAAAAATATGGCCACACGTCAAATAAAGTCAATACAAAATGCCAATAGTGATATTTTCCAGATGCAACAACTCCGGTTGGTCCACAGAAAATATGACCACTTGTTCATTTTCACTCAAACACAATCGAACTTTTTTATTTACACATTCTCTCATTTTTCTAGAGCTTTTATTCATTATTTATATTATAGGAATCCAAATACTTACTAGATTAATGTACAGCAAAAGTAAATTCAAATATGCAAAAATACCTTGTCTTTACCCAATAAACACATCTGTACTGGCAATGTACTCCTTAGCCGGCACTCAGAATGCTGGCAATGTACTAAAATGAAGTACACTGCCGGTAACCAGGTGACACACCGGCCGATATATTGCCGAATGAATCTTGCCAATGCAGAAATTGCATCGAACCAATATCGGCAAGTTATGTATATTAATACAAGTTAAATGCAGAATGCCAGTGAAATCTGTGCAATATAATATGTACTTTGCCATCACATAAATAGTGCGCAATTTTAAAAGCATTGGCAATGTTAGCAACTTAACACAAATTAAATGCATACAATGGTATTATCATTTTTAATTTAATTAATAAAACAATTTGGAAACTTAACATACAATGTCCATATATGTACTGAAAAAAATTAAAAAAACCTATTTACATTCATTCTGTGTTTATGTTTATTGGCGTCTTTCGTACCCACTACTCCTGGTGTTTATTGCGTGTTGTAAAGCTGCACCACAATTTGAATTTTTTCTTATGGATACTGTAAAATAAAAATTACATTGTAATGCTACTCAAATAACTTATGCACTTTTTTTAGCAATTTCTAAACTAAATTTTGAAGTTTTTGAAGTAATTATAAAGAATTGCTTTGTAAAAAGTCGTGAAATAAAATACAACATGAAAGTCAAGTTTGGCAGTAATGCACTTGAAATCACATTACGTTAATATACATATAAAGTTAATGTTTTAAGTTTTAAACTATAAAATACTTTGAAGCCTCTTACCATAAATGAAATTTAAAATATTTTTACAAATTTGTTTTGCTTGATCCAGACCAATTACTTGGTTAAAACATGTCTCGTTTGCTGTATCTTTTCATCCAACAAAGTAGATTGAATCGATCTAAAAAAAAATTTCAATTAAATACAACTCAGCAATAAGAATAATGAATTCAGAAATTGTAGATAACTTACAAACTGGCTCTTAGATTACAAATTCCAAAGTCATTTTATATTTGTGCGAAAACGTGTTAGTTTTTAGGTTATATACTTATTATTAAGAAATAATTTATATTTGAATTTAATACTTACTTATTTTGTTAATCCATCCTAAATGATGAAAAACAAACACATTTTTTCGAAATTTTAAAGCACAAAATGGTTTGCATACGATAAATACAAGCTAAACAAAAAGCCAAAAAGTTTGCGTGTGCAACAGTGTGCAATACGCGAAAACCTTGGCGAAAACAAACGAACAACGAAGAAAGTTTAAATTAAACCACGCCAAGTGTTTTTTTTTACTTTTTCAATTTTTCATTAAATTTGTTGTTGCATGTTAAATATTTACTACAAATGTTAAATTTTAGAGAATTTAATTATTTCTAAATAATTTTGATAAAATATAGCAACACACAAGATTATGTAACATGATACATAAAAAAAATGTTTCCGAACATAACACTTATAACACTTAAGATAATCCTATTTCACAGATATCCATGAATGTATATAAGATGCATATACAATGGATATTAAACTACGGATGTACATCAATGGATATTATATGGATAAATATGTATATCCATTGCATCTCGCGTGCTGTGTGGGGGTCAACAAACCTAGCGATGAATAGAACAGGTGGAAATGGAACAGAATTAAAACAAATAGACAATACCTAATGAAGTTGTAACTTAGTTTGTAGAAACAAGTCTTTATTTAATTACAATATCAGTAAGCAAAATAATTTTTTGTTTTTCTTTGTACCTTCCTTCAAAGTACAGGATATTACTGAAAGTTTGACGAATTTCCATAACAAGTAACTTTAATATGTCTGTAAGTAAGTAAGTCTTGCGTTTACATGTTTCAATAGCATTTTTACAAATTTTAAACTTTGCGATGACAGGGGACTAACATTTCTGCAAATTCAAATCTTGTCATGGTAAGACTTAACAATATTGCTGCAAGTTTGTCGAAACTTGCTGCACGTTTGACGAAACTTGCAGCAAACTTGCTGCAAGTCTCCAAACTTGTCATGTCAATATTGCTGCAAGTTTGTCGCGACAAGGTTGTCACAAGCTTGTTATTGCTTCCTTAGCCAACTTGCAGCAAACTTGCTGCAAGTCTCCAAACTTGTCACGACAATATTGCTGCAAGTTTTAAAGTTGTCACGACAAGTTTGCTGCAAGCTTGATACAAGCTTACATTGCTGTTTGGGGATACTATAACATCAGAAGTGGGATTCGCTCGTGTTTGCTCTCAAGTAGAATTTTTGAACTAGTTTAATAAAACAAAAGTTAAATTAAAAAAGTGTTGTGTAACAATATGGCGGAACCACCGTTTAATGTTAGTGATGTAAATTGCACAGAATCCGAAGCTGTGCCATCGCCTACAGCTACTGTTAACTCGGAGCCGCCGCCATGGCTTGCAACCCTTTTGACAGCCGTAGCAAATGTTAATAAAAATGTTTCTGCTGTGGCGTTTTCTGAAAATTTCCATACTGAATTTGCGTTGCCGTCACTGGATCCATTGGTAGATGATGTAAATCAGCGAATCGAAAGGGTAAAGAATGTCGGTACTCAACTGGGTTGGGACGACTGTTAACTTTTTGATCATGGTTCTAGTTATTTAACAGGTTCTGCTAAACGCTGGTACAACACTTGGAGACCACCAACTGCAAAACGTAATTGGTCTGAGTTTAAAATTGCAATCACAACAGCTTTTCCGCGTCGACAAAATTCCGGAGAGCTGTTAAAAGAAACTGTCTTAAATACTTCTGGATCGGAAGCTACGTACGATGAATACGCTCGCCAGAAAATTTCTAAGTTAACAAGAATCGACCGATCGTGGATTTGGCCAGATCATGTTATGATTGAGTGTGTATGCAATGGTATTGCAGATCCTACCGTGAAAACAGCTGTAATGAATAGTCGTTGTACAAAAATTGACCAATTAATAGATTCATTAGCCGGTTTTTGCGAAACGCGGAATTCGGACGGCAATATTTCTATGCGTACAGCCAGTAATATGAACATCAACAAATCTTGTAATCACAAGTATATATAGCTTATTTTCAACATTTTGCTATCTAGAAAACTAGAAAAGAGTTATTCGTCAAACAAAATTTTTTAATTAAATCCATACATTCTAACTCACAGTTTGACAAATCTGTTTACTTAACATTTAATGAATAATTTCTTGTTCTTCTTGTAATTCTTTTCATGTCGGTTAAACTAGAAGAAAGTTCAAAGTTAGATTAAAAGAACACATTTCTTTTATGAATAGAAACTTAAATACCGGCATCTCTAATACCTGTTCTGCATTTTTAAATCACATTTTATCTAGGTACTAGTCATTTTTAATCTTAATCTTGAAATTTTAGAAATTCGTCGTCTGCCTGATTCGAATTTACTCTTTTTATTATATAAGAAAAACTGTTAGAAATGGGGGATACACACACTTCCGGTTTCTTTATCAGACCCATCTTTTGATAGAACCGAGAGAATATGAAAAGCCAGCTACATACCAAATTTAAAGTTACTAAAACTTTTGGTTCGAGAGTTATCGTGTACATCGTTACACACAGACAACCAAATTTTTTTTGTCAAAAATACTTTTTTCTGATTCAGGAGACCTTGAAACGTGAAATTATGCAAAAAAAATTTTTTTAATTGCGATTGCTATACTTTACTTATTATAGGAAAGTAAAAACAGCTGACTTTGTTACTCGGCAAGTACGATTTTTATTGAAGTGCTTTTAACTTGGTTCGATTTCAATATGTCGTCGTGAACAACGTATGAAACTTGTTTGATAAAAATACTAAAGACTTGCGCCTTACATAAATAATTCAAAAATATTTTTAACAATATTTAACATACTTTCCCCAATTTTTTTTCAAAAAAATTAAATAATTTTAACGTAATTAATAGTATAAACAAATCTTTAATTTTAATAACAAAATGTTTAACTTCATAAATCAACTTTACACTAATACCACTATACGTGAAAACTAAAATGAACTTTGTAGTTGATTTTCGTCATCTTCCAATACTGAAACTATAGTTAGTATACACAGCTTGGTGGTACGTCTTTTGTAAATACCATTTTTGGTTTTGACTGTGACTACTCGAATAACACCGTCTGGACCAGGATGAAGCTGCACAACTCGAGCGTATCCCCATTGACCGGGTGACAGTTAATCAACGACGCCTGATTGCCGCTAGTAATGCTTGCGAGCGGGACTCGGTCATTTGATCGCCGCCTATTGAACACAGCCGTTTGAACGCCGTCGTTTGGACACTGGAAAATTGAACGCTGAAACTTTTAATCGCTAAGACTTTTAAAACGCTGCACGCCGCCGATTTTGAGCACAATTACTATTACGTTACCCTATTAACTTATTATATTTTGTTAGATAATTAAACGGAGTTATATTTAATTAATTATGGTAGACAATTAAGGTTTGTAATGCTTCACGTTCTATAAAATAAATGTTAGTTACTTTTATTGAATTTTAAATTTAAAAATAAATAGTTTGTTCTAACAGTATTCCGTTGTTGTTACATAAATAGCATAAAATTGATTTAAAAAGAAAATAACATCGGGCGTGAAAAAGAGAATGGCACCGACGCTTTGAATTAAAAATATTTAAAATTTGTATTTAGCGCTAAAAATTCTTCCACTCAAATCAACTCGTGGTAACTAGCGCAACAAAAATTTTTGGAACAAATATCAAAGGTGCCGACAAGGAGTGGTCCTACTGGATCTAAAAGCTTATGTCATGGCTTATGTACAAAATTTGACATTCGGGTGAACGTACTGTTTCGGATAATCTGAACAAAGTTTACGAAAACCACGAAAACATGGAAGAAAAATCAACAAAAACTTGTCGAAGTTGTTCATTAGAAATAGTAGAAACCGAGCAGTATTACTTCATGAATAACGACAATAACTTAATGCTACAATTCAAACTATTGAACTTTCTACCAAAAATTGTAAGTACAACTGATTATATTTTATCGAGTAACATAATCTTTCTTACAGGATCTAAGCATCACTCCAAATCCAATTGCTTGTAATAGATGTAAGATTGCCATTGAAGAAATATATGAATTTAAGCAACTGTGTTTACAAACCGAAACGACTGTAAGAAACTTACGACAACAAGGTATAATTAAAAACGAGTTGCAATCCGATAACATTAAAGTTGAGCTTTCAAACTTGCAAATCATCAGCGAAAATCTCTTGGAAATCAATAAGGATGTGGCTGTATGCATTGAGGAATCTTCAAAAACAGAACTGTTTTATTGCTACAACTGCAACTTCAATATTAACAAAAAGGAAATTTTGATTCGACATCTGCAAGTGCAACATTCTGCTAGAAAACCTTTTAAATGCAATATATGTGATTACAGCAGTATCAGCATATCGCATTTAAAAACGCATATGCGTATACACACTGGTGAAAAACCATTTAAATGCAGTATATGTGATTACTGTAGTAACCAAATGGCAAATTTAAAAATGCATATGCGTAGGCACAATGCAGAAAAACCGTTTAAATGTAATATATGTAATTACTGTTCTACCACCAAGACGCAATTAAAAAGGCATATGCGTACGCACACTGGTGAAAAACCATTTAAATGCAATAATTGTGATTACTGTTCTACCACAAAAACGCATTTAAAAACTCATATGCGTAAACACACTGGTGAAAAACCATTTAAATGTAATATATGTGACTACTGCTGTATCGCCACGTCGGATTTAAAAAAGCATACACGTACACACACTGGTGAAAAACCATATAAATGCAATATATGTGATTACTGTTCTACCACCAACACGCTTTTAAAAAGGCATATGCGTACGCACACTGGTGAAAAACCATTCAAATGCAATATATGTGATTACTGCAGTAACCAAATTGTACATTTAAAAAGGCATATGCTTAAGCACACTGGTGAAAAACCAGAAAAACTATTTAAATGCAATATATGTGATTACTGCAGTAACCAAATTGTAAATTTAAGAAGGCATATGCGTAAGCACACTGGTGAAAAACCAGAAAAACCATTTAAATGCAGTATATGTGATTACTGTAGTAACCAAATGGGAATTTTAAAAGCGCATATGCGTAGGCACACTACAGAAAAACCATTTAAATGTAATATATGTAATTATTGTACTATTTACCAGTCATATTTAAAAGTGCATATGCGTACGCACACTGGCGAAAAACCATTCAAATGCAATAATTGTGATTACTGTTCTACCAGAAAAACGCATTTAAAAACTCATATGCGTAAACACACTGGTGAAAAACCATTTAAATGCAATATATGTGACCACTGCTGTATCACCACGACGGACTTAAAAAGGCATACGCGTACACACACTGATGACAAACCAATTAAATGCAATATATGTGATTACTGTTCTACCACCAAGGCGCAATTAAAAAGGCATATGCGTACACACACTGGTGAAAAACCATTTAAATGCAATAATTGTGATTACTGTTCTACCACCAAGGCGCAATTAAAAAGGCATATGCGTAAACACACTGGTGAAAAACCATTTAAATGCAATATATGTGACCACTGCTGTATCACCACGACGGACTTAAAAAGGCATACGCGTACACACACTGATGACAAACCAATTAAATGCAATATATGTGATTACTGTTCTACCACCAAGACGCAATTAAAAAGGCATATGCGTACACACACTGGTGAAAAACCATTTAAATGCAATAATTGTGATTACTGTTCTACCACAAAAACGCATTTAAAAACGCATATGCGTACACACACTGGTGAAAAACCATTTAAATGCAGTATATGTGATTATCGTTGTAGCCAAATGCAACTATTGAAAAGACATATGCGTAGACACAATGGTGAAAAATCATTTAAATGCAATATATGACTAAACTATATCATCAAGTCGGATACTGGGAATAACGATGCAATACTTTGCGTAATTTATAAAAGACTTGTGGGCGGAGCTTTTCGTTTCTTAGCCTGATTAGAAGTGCAAGGCTAGAGGTCACAGATATGACACCTAAAAACGTGTAAAAGGCAACAACTGTTCTTCAAAAACCACTACTTCTTAACTTCTACTTCAAGACTTCACTTCCATATGATGACGTTACAATCTACAATGTGAAAAGTAGTGATGGGATCATTCGAATGAAAAATAACCGATCATCCGGTTTTCAAAATAATCGTTGTAATTCGGTTATTACATCAAAGTATTCGAATAGAAAATAATGGAACGCTATACGCCTGCGCCAGCAACTGCGTATGCATATACACACGTATTTCAATCAAATTATAAAAACCGATAGTATTCAGTATGTAGTATCCAGTTATCCATAATCAATATATGTATTTTTACTATAATAAAACAAAACGTGCATTGTTTACCCAAGTACTGAGTATTCGGTTATTGAAATAAATCGGTTATGCCCAACACTAGTGAAAAGGATGTAACCGTCGTTTAAGTTTGTGCGATTTATTTTGTGAAAGACCCGGTATTTGCGTTGATTTTAGCTGTTTCGTGTACTTCGGAATTGTTTGAGTAATTTCACGTTAATTTAATGAAGTAAAGTTCACGTTTTTAAATGCAGTTTTGTGAATCAAAATTGTAGGTAAAGTTTTGTATTCAATTCGAAATTATTACGCTGCATATACATACATACATACATTTAGCATTTTCTTTGTCCTGGTAAAATTCCAGTTGTATCTAATTTATGTTTCCCTTTTGAGATAGTATTGTAATTAAATATATTTTAGCAGTTTGTTTATTTTAAGTTGGTTTAAAAGATCGTTGTATTAACTACGTTCTTAGCGTATTTGGATCTGAGCCATGTTTAATTTTTTTATAATTTATGACTTCTGATAGTTTCAACAAATTAATCTTTATGAGTATAATTAAATCTTTTGATTTTGATATTTTTTTTAACGTGGCATCTTGTCGTGGGAAAGGCCGTCTTCGAACTCTACTATTACGTCTTAATTAAATCTGTTTGCATTCTCTATCCACGTCTTTGTTTTACTGTTTTTGTTTTCACAAAGATTTCGGTCACAGCATTTATGGTAGTGGGCGCACACGGAGGTTATAAGATATGTGGTATTGGAAGAAAGTAAAAGTTTTCAATTAGTGAAAGTCAATAAGATGTAGTATGGTTAGGGGCGAATCAACCCTTAAGATTTGAATGTATCTGCGGAAGTCATATAGAAAACAGTGAATTTTTAGTTCAATTTGTGGAGGTTTGTTTTTCCTAGTTCGAATGTACGGTTTTTAAAAATTTCACGTGCTTTTAAGTTTTATTTTTACGTAATGTAGAATCGTTTAGTTGTGTGACGCGACGCGGCTTTAACTTCGTCTTGGTGGTTTATTGAAAATCTTCCGACGGTAACTTGTCGAATGGTTGGGGTTCTCTATCGAAGTTCCTGCCGACGCCAACCGGCCTAAAGATAACCAAGAGTTCGTCTGCGAACAAAATTTCAAGGTATTTATAAATTACCGATTAAACTATTTATTCGCGAGTGTTATACTATGTTATAATTACATACTCGTACTCCTGATATTTATGCAACTGTGTATGGAACCGAACTGAGAAAGTCAGTCTGTTGTACCCATCCTCAGTGGCAACACCTTATTGTTTGTTTGATGTTAAGTTTTAGTAACTATAATAAAATATTGCTTTTCTTTAAGTTATTTAACGACCCAGATAGCATGTAAACTTGCAGCAAGTTTGATTTCAGCTTGCTTTTTCCTTGCCAAGTTTACGAATCTTGCTGCAAGTTTGCAGCAATGTTGGTAATATTGGCAACTTTGACGACACACGCTTGAGAAATTTGAGTAGCTTGCAGAAAACTTTCTTTTTCAAATTTACAGTACGCAGGCGTAAACGCATAAATACCGGCGCATGTCTCGCCATTTTTATGTTAATGAAAGTCATGTCTGTCATTTACATGGTGTTTGTATTCTAACACAATTATTATTTAGTTCTGTGTTTACTCATCGTAGACTTTTTACGTGAGTATTATTGCATTTTAGTGCACTTATTGGTTTGCATCTTAGGTTTGTATACTTATTCGATTAAAAATTTTAAATTATTTTGCAAACGCTAGTAACCAAGTTTGAGACCATTGATGTATGCTGTGTATTGTGTAATAATATGATTTTAAATTATTAAAGTTTTGCATGCGTTTAGCTTATTTAACATTACCATCAAACGAGCAATTAAGGTTATTCTTAATTTTATGCTTCAGGCCCACAGCACAAGCATATCCAATGGATATGAAATGTACACACCAACCATGGATACCGGAGGTGCATTGAACATCCATATTTAATATTATGGAGCAAGGATGGAGGTCCATTGGATATATCATTCCGTCACGGAAAGATCTTCATAGTATGTCCATAGGACCTCCAGGTGGATAAACATTTTACATCCATATGGAGATATATTGAACAGTCATATGAACGTACAAAATACATACATATGGAGGTTCAATGAACATTTAATTAAAGTATAATAAACATTCATTTTTTTATAGAACCTTCATATGTAGGTAAAATATATGTGCATATCTATATATTAACAAAAAATATGGCCACACGTCAAATAAAGTCAATACAAAATGCCAATATAGTGATATTTTCCAGATGCAACAACTCCGGTTGGTCCACAGAAAATATGACCACTTGTTCATTTTCACTCAAACACAATCGAACTTTTTTATTTACACATTCTCTCATTTTTCTAGAGCTTTTATTCATTATTTATATTATAGGAATCCAAATACTTACTAGATTAATGTACAGCAAAAGTAAATTCAAATATGCAAAAATACCTTGTCTTTACCCAATAAACACATCTGTACTGGCAATGTACTCCTTAGCCGGCACTCAGAATGCTGGCAATGTACTAAAATGAAGTACACTGCCGGTAACCAGGTGACACACCGGCCGATATATTGCCGAATGAATCTTGCCAATGCAGAAATTGCATCGAACCAATATCGGCAAGTTATGTATATTAATACAAGTTAAATGCAGAATGCCAGTGAAATCTGTGCAATATAATATGTACTTTGCCATCACATAAATAGTGCGCAATTTTAAAAGCATTGGCAATGTTAGCAACTTAACACAAATTAAATGCATACAATGGTATTATCATTTTTAATTTAATTAATAAAACAATTTGGAAACTTAACATACAATGTCCATATATGTACTGATTTAAAAAACCTATTTACATTCATTCTGTGCTTATGTTTATTGGCGTCTTTCGTACCCACTACCTCTGGTGTTTATTGCGTGTTGTAAAGCTGCACCACAATTTGAATTTTTTCTTATGGATACTGTAAAATAAAAATTACATTGTAATGCTACTCAAATAACTTATGCACTTTTTTTAGCAATTTCTAAACTAAATTTTGAAGTTTTTGAAGTAATTATAAAGAATTGCTTTGTAAAAAGTCGTGAAATAAAATACAACATGAAAGTCAAGTTTGGCAGTAATGCACTTGAAATCACATTACGTTAATATACATATAAAGTTAATGTTTTAAGTTTTAAACTATAAAATACTTTGAAGCCTCTTACCATAAATGAAATTTAAAATATTTTTACAAATTTGTTTTGCTTGATCCAGACCAATTACTTGGTTAAAACATGTTTCGTTTGCTGTATCTTTTCATCCAACAAAGTAGATTGAATCGATTTAAAAAAAATTTCAATTAAATAAAACTCAGCAATAAGAATAATGAATTGGGAAATTGTAGATAAACTCACAAACTGGCTCTTAGATTACAAATTCCAAAGTCATTATATATTTTCTCGAAAACGTGTTAGTTTTTAGGTTATATATTTATTATTAAGAAATAATTTATATTTGAATTTAATACTTACTTATTTTGTTTACCCATCCATCCTAAATGATGAAAACAAACACATTTTTTCGAAATTTTAAAGCACAAAATGGTTTGCATACGATAAATACAAGCTAAACAAAAAGCCAAAAAGTTTGCGTGTGCAATAGTTCAGTGGCGATAATATTGTGATAATATACGCGAAAACCTTGGCGAAAACAAACGAACAACGAAGAAAGTTTAAATTAAACCGCGCCAAGTATTTTTTTTTACTTTTTCAATTTTTCATTAAATTTGTTGTTGCATGTTAAATATTTACTACAAATGTTAAATTTTAGAGAATATAATTATTTCTAAATAATTTTGATAAAAAATAGCAACTCACAAAATTATGTAACATGATACATAAAAAAAATGTTTCCGAACATAACACTTATAACACTTAAGATAATCCTATTTCACAGATATCCATGAATGTATATAAGGTGCATATACAATGGATATTAAACTACGGATGTACATCAATAGATATTATATGGATAAATATGTATATCCATTGCATCTCGCGTGCTGTGTGGGTGGAGTCTCAAGCGAGAAATGGAGTTCCATCATGTTAAGAATATGGCAGTACCCAAGCTTGGTTGTGGCTTAGATCAACTGAATTGGAGTACAGTTCGAAACATGTTGGAGGTCGTCTTCCGAGAAACAGGCATTCAAGTGTTGGTCTGTAGTTACCAACCAAGGAGAATATTGGGTCAAGAAAAGTGCATGGACTGTTACTTTTATGGTCACGGAAGTTGCCGAAATGGAGGAAGCTGCCGCTATCGCCACGATCCTTTTTACCGGTGTCGCATCCAGTCTCCTGTTCTGGGACAGAACAGTCCTAAGAATGGGGGCAGTGAAACGTTCGAGAAATTATTTGCAAATACAGGAGCCTTCTAGAAGCTGTTATCCATCTTCTAGAAGATATACCGAAAAATAGAGAACACTCGAGAAGGATTTCCTTATGTGTATATATCCTGTCGAAACAAATCGTAGGTCAGTTATTGCCGTAACGCGAATACAGCAGTGTTAAGAAGATTATTCAAGTAAAGATAAATAAGTGATTAGCACGTGCGAAGTTTTAAATAAATAACAGTGTACACCGAATCGAGTGAACGTGACTTATAAGTGTAAACAAACAAGTTAGTGGCTTTATCTTATCTTCGCGTAAGTGATAGCATATTATTGTTTTATATAAATTACTGTAAGTTTTTATCCTTAGATATTTAAATTTAATTAGTTCGGTTAGTTTAAACGTGTATATATTTTTTGTCGTTTAAATAAATTAGTTTTTAATAAATAAATTCGCTACAATATGTTTCCCAATGTTGTTTTAAAATTAAAATTATACGAAAAATATTAAATATTGTATCAAAATAGAGAAAATAGTATAAAGCACGTCATAGAATACGTTTCAATCACTCGACCGCTTCATAAAATCGCCGCTGCGCGGCTCGTGTATGAAACCCGGTCTCGTGATTGAAGTGCGTTCATTCTGTAACTTCTGTTTTAATATACTGTTCAAGAGATCGCTTTATTAGAGTGCAAAAGTCGATTTCATTCCTACTTTATATTAGGCCTGGGTCGTCTATCGATACGTATCGATATTTCGATGCGTATCGAAATGTCGATATTTCGATAGGTATCGATATTACGATATGTATCGATATTCTGATACGTATCAATACTTCGATATATCGATATGAATTGCGTATCGATGTATCGTATCGCCCACTACTATTTATAGTATAGAACTAGTACAATTGAACTAGTTCGTTCAGGAACTACACGTCATTAGTTACTATTACTAGTTTCAGGACGGATAGTTCACCTTCAAAATTAAGTTATTATTTATTGAAAAGAAAGTATAAAATACTGTAAAGTAAATTAAAACGGCAGAGAAAAATACAAAACCAAACTCTGGCAAACGTATAGATTGAAGAAAAAAATTCAACTTGTCAAATTACATACCGTTTACTCAAAAAATTTTATATCAGTCAACGGTATCTAGTAAATACAACAAACGATTATTTTGAAGAGTTATCTTATTACTTTCCAAGCATTCCAGTCTTATCTTTTTAGTTTGCGTTGAAAACAACCGTGTCGCGACTATCCAAGAGTGAAATTTGTAGGCAGCGGGGTGCAGAGAGCCACAAAAGTGAGATAGTAATACGGTACGATTTTTAACAAGAGCCTTGCGATTTATACATTTCTTCAGTCAACGGTTCAAGTCAACGTAAACACAAAATACTCAAATCCGAAATAAGCTGAAGACTGAATAATTATACTCGATTGAAGGTAAAATATTAACAATGATTTTAGATACACTAAAAGTAGCTAAAGCTTAATATAATTTAACAAAACTGAACATAATTAATAAATCTGAAAGCTTAACTTAAAGAAATGTAGATAAGTAGGTAATATAATTAACAACGCTGAAAGCGTAAGATAAGTAAACTACATAGAAAAGAAACTTTACAGTTAAAAACAGTTGATCGAAATCAAATTCCGTTTTGAATGTAACCACTGACGTCATCAACCCAACGTTAATTGTACCGGTTTTTAATTGGTCCACTAAGTATTAGGCATCAATAGTAAGGAAGAATGCTTTTACTTTTCGTAACTGTGTTTGCAAGAAGAACTTCAAGCCTCTGCAACTTGGTGCACACAGTTTAATAGCCAGAAAACCGATTGAAAACCTATAAAACAAGAATCTTCATTCACAACCCAGTTCAATCGAATTCAACGTCCAAAGTTCCTACTAAATTAAGTTACTTGCAAAGAATGTCGAAAGCAAAATGGCATCCCCCGCCGTTTACTAAATCGTATATAATATAATTTGAAATGAAATAGATGCTGTGCTGCAAATGGAGATTTTAGCATAACCTGGATGAACAAGTATTTAAAAAGCATCAACTCTCACATGCTTCGTTAATGTTGTATGAGTAAAAACCTGGTCTCATAACTGCATCTAATTTCGAAGATGTCTTATTTTATTTATTATTTAGGACAATTTAAAATTTATCAGCTTCACCAAGATGAAAATGTTAAACCTCAAATCGATAAAACAAGTGAATTGTACATACAAAGTGGTAGTAAATAAGACGAGGTTGAATCAACGTATGTTCTTATACAATGCAACCAAAACGTTAATAAGAATTCTTTATTGTACTGTACAACGATATAATCAAATAATTATAACTACTATGCTTATTCAATTGAGTTTTTAATGTGCCAATTGACTACTGCCTTAATAATATACATTGCATTTAAATGCAGACAGTCCCGGTAATCACATATTTTGCATTTAAATAGTTATTCAGCAGTGTTTGCGCATATGCATTTTTAAATTTTTCGTGGTGGTACTGCAGTAATCACATATCTTGCATTTAAAAGGTTTTTCGCCAGTGTGCTGACGCATATGCGTTTTTAAATACGATTTAGTAATACTGGAGTAATCACATGTATTGCATTTAAATGGTTTTTCGCCAGTGTGCTGACGCATATGTGTTTTTAAAGTTATCGTTTGGTTACTACAGTAATCACATATATTGCATTTAAATGGTTTTTCACCAGTGTGTTTACGCATATGTCTTTTTAAATCTCCATTTTGGTTACTACAGTAATCACATATATTGCATTTAAATGGTTTTTCACCAGTGTGTATACGCATATGCGTTCTTAAATACGATTTAGTAATACTGGAGTAATTACAAATAGTGCATTTAAATGGTTTTTCACCAGTGTGCCGACGCATATGCCTTTTTAAATTTACCAATACGCCGCTACAGTAATCACATATCTCGCACCTAAATGGTTTTTCGCCAGTGTGTTTACGCATATGTGTTTTTAAATCTACATTTTGGCGACTAGCGTAATCACATATATTGCATTTAAATGGTTTTTCGCCAGTGTGCTGACGCATATGTGTTTTTAAATCTACATTTCGGCGACTAGAGTAATCACATATATTGCATTTAAATGGTTTTTCGCCAGTGTGTATACGCATATGCGTTTTTAAATGAGATTTAGTAATACTGGAGTAATCACATACATTGCATTTAAATGGTTTTTCGCCAGTGTGCTGACGCATATGTGTTTTTAAATCTACATTTCGGCGACTAGAGTAATCACATATATTGCATTTAAATGGTTTTTCGTCAGTGTGTATACGCATATGCATTTTTAAATTTGTCAATAGGCTGCTACAGTAATTACATATCTCGCATTTAAATAGTTTTCCACAAATGTGCATCTGCATATGTATTTTTAAATCTGATTTTGTGATACTGCAGTAATTACATATATCGCATTTAAATCTTTTCTCGCCAGCTTGCTGCACTTTTACATGTTTATGAATCAGATGTCGAATTAAAACTGTCTTTTTGTTAGTATTGAAGTTGCAGTTGTAGCAATAATACAGTTCTGTTTTTGAAGGTTCCTCAATGCATTCAGGCACATTCGTATTGATTTCCAAATAGTCACCGCTGTTAATTTCCAAGTTTGAAAGTTCAACTTTAACATTATCGACAGGCAACTCCTGTTTTACTGCACCTTGTTGTAGGTTTCTTATAGTCGTTTCAGTTTGTATACACAGCTGCTTAAATGTATATATTTCTTCAATTAAAATCATACAGATGTTACAAGCAATTGGGTTTGGTGTGATGTTTAAATCCTGTAAAAAAGTTAATGTTATAGTAAAATTCAGGTTTCCACGGCATTATTAATACAATTTTCTTTTCTGGATAATTCAAATTATTTCATCTAGGGGGATAATTCTCATGTTGTCGTTATTGGAGCATCTTGTATATGTAAATATAGTTGAAGCGCCATGTATAAGCGTTGGGTTCGTTATGCGCAGACACAGTAACAAAGTTTTTAAATTTTGCAAGTATTTTTAAGAATGTAATCACACGAAAAATAACAAACAGCAGAGTAACATATTCGCATATTCATGCGCATACGCCATCTTAGTATAGCTATTTATACTCCCGCGAAATTAAGCAAGTTGATTGTTACGATTTGATATGATTTGGTAGCAGTATGCCAATTTAATGTTGTACAAAAAAATATGTTTAAATTTATGCATTAGTTACATCATCACACAACTTTGCAAACTAAATTAAGCATATTCTGTATATAAAAATAAACCTATTAATTGTTTTGCCTTCTCAATTAGTTAAGGTATTTTAAGTTATCCATTGTGACGTTAAAATTTTGGTATGACCCATTGTTTTGAATTGTAGCTTGGTAATGTATCACGTATACGTTCCTAATTTCTATACCGGAATGGCGTCTACAAGGTCAATAATTTTAAGTCTCCCACTTCAAAGGTGTCGCCCGAGAGTTGCACTGCTGTTCTGGTTTTTATATAATAAATCCGTAATAACTACTATCTTTACTACCACGCTACCTCAATTTTTAGCGACGAGAACAGATTATATATTTTTTTATTATACGCCATATTTTTTAGTGCAGTATTTTCGGACACGAGGTTCTGATAACCTAAAATAAGAAGTTTGAAATATTTCCTTTTTTATGGTATACGAGAAGAAAATTGCAAATCCGGGGGAGAGTATGAATGTTACTGTCGTTAATACCGGAAGCTTAGTAAAAATTAAACCCTTTCAAATTGGCGATGATTGAGAAATTTCCTCCGAAAGATTGGACGAGTTTCTTAAAGCAGATCGTGTTGAAGATGATAGGAAGACTTCAATCTTAATTACTTCAGTGTCTGAAGAAGTCTATAAAATTATAAAAAATGTATGCTACCCGCAGAAGCCGAATCAGAAAAGCTACCAACAGTTGTGTAATATATTAAGTAACCAATTTCAACCTAAAGTTTCAGTGTTTAGACGACGGGTAAAGTTTGATGTATTTAGACAAGGATCAGAGACAATCAATCAGTGGTATGTAAAAGTAAGAAAATTAGCGGCCGACTGTGATTTTGGTACTTTATTAGAAGAGCGAATAAAGGACAAATTTGTCGTGGGGTTAAAAAGTGGTTTTATTTTAGATCGTTTATAAGAGGAAAAGCCTTCTAAAACTACAAAGGAATTAGTAGACATTGCATTGTCAAAGGAAGCAACACTACGTGAAGCTAGAGCAGTTGCGGTTAATTATAACCAAAAAAAAAACAAAATTGGGCCGTTTCATAAGAAGTTAGAATTAGTTTATACGGATGTTATGATTAGATATCATAATGGGTGCATTATAAAGCCTGCAGGGCGTGTAACAGTATCAGTAACTACTGATCAATTATCCCAAAGTGGTCTATATATACATTATTTATAAAAGTACCTATGAAGTAAAAAAATTATTATATATGTTTATAAAATTGTGTAAGTTGTAGGATGTAGGCATTCGCTTTGTGGTCGCAATTGTAAAAACCTGCACATAATGATTACTTGCACTTGCACTGACTTGTTCAATTCGTCACTCTATAAATACGAATGTGAGACAAACGTTTATTCGTTTCCTAAATCTTGAAAAGAAAAATGCTAAGAAAATATTTAAAAAAATATAAACTGGTAGTTTATCACACAAATTATAGTGAATCAGTGTTATTTTGTTTGAAAGTGTCGGAGAAAAGTAAGTACATTATTTTTTATTAAATTTTAGTTTTGTACTCGTAGTTATCAAAGATAGATAAATTACGCCAATCATTACTTCAGTTATTAGTAGTTTAATATTCAAATGATGCAAAATTACACGAGTACTCCTCAATAGTTTCCTTTTCAAAGTTTTAGCAATCGTTATTATAATTACAGTGCAATCTTCGTAATCCGAACTAATTGATGCAAGGAGATGTTCGGATTATGAAATGTTTTCGGAAAAACCTAAAAAAAGACAACTGTACATACATATTACGTATGTATTTTATTATTAACATACAATATGTTACCACTTTGAAAGATAAATTAAAAAAACAAGAAATCTACAACTGTACAGCTGCGTGTTTTTTGAAGAATTCAAGAAAACTGTACTTTTGTCCATTGGTCGTTATACTGTGGGCCAGTTCGGATTACTGGAATGTTCGGATTACGGAAGTTCGGATTATGGATATTGCACTGTACATACTTCTCTATATTAAAATTAAAATTTTGTATTATTGCTAAAATGGAACCAGTGAATTTTTACACATGACAGGCTAATGTACGTAGAGATAAATCGCATAATTATTATTCGTTGTATTATATTTTATTTTAACATTTTTTGTCATGTTACTTTCAAATTTCCTTAAAGTTCCATCATATCAAAACCTTAAGTAACATTCATAACATTCCCCTTCTCACATTCATTTATAATGGCTGTACGCCTATGCCTGCCATAAAATCTAAGACCATACGATTTAAATTTGACTTTGATTTTTTAATATACAGCTGCTGGACTTTATGTCTTATTTAAATAGATTAATTTTGCCCACAGATGACTGATGCCATGTCCGAATCTAAAAAGAAATGTAGACAGTACAGTGTTGATTATTTGAAACTTGGCTTCATTCCATCATTGTCGGACAAACAATTGCCTATGTGCCTTTTATGCAACAAAGTTTTGGGCAATGACGCTATGAAACCATCTAAGCTGCAGGATCATCTGAGAAGATGTCACCCTGATAAAACAGATAAAGATTTGAAATACTTTCAAACACTCAAAGATAAACTTCAGAAGAGACCCACGCTGAACAGAATGTTCGCTTCGACGTCACAAAGAAACGATGATGGTTTGCGGGCGTCTTACAATATCTCGCTACTTATAGCAAAATCTGGAAAACCGCATACTATCGGAGAGAAGTTAATTTTGCCAGCCGTTGAAGAGGTTTTAAAAACTGTTTTACACAAACCTGCATCTGATATCATTAAAAGAATTCCCTTAAGCAACAATACTGTTAAAAGACGTATTGATGAAATGAGTTCTGATATTGAAAGCTTCTTGTGTAATTATTTGCAAACTACCTATTTCTCTATACAACTGGACGAGTCAACTTTACCTGGTAATGCAGCAATATTATTGGCATAAGTTCGTTTTATTATGAATCAAGAAATCTACGAAGAACTGCTCTTCGCAAGAACTTTGACAACCGACATTAAAGGTGAATCAATATTTCATGTTTTGAAGGATTACTTCATTGAAAAAGCAATCCTTTTATCAAATATTATATCAGTAGCTACAGATGGAGCACCTGCCATGGTTGGACGTTATCATGGATTTATAAGTTATTTAAAACAAAATGTGTCAGGGGTGTTAGCAATACATTGCGTCATCCATCGACAACATTTAGTTGCTAAAAATTTGAGTGTCAGATTGCATGAATCTCTTCAATTAGTCATTGATGCAGTCAACCGAATCCGAAGCAACGCGTTGAATACGCTATTATTTGCGCAGTTGTGTGAAGAAAATGAAGAACACTTTCATCAATTACTCCTTCACACTGAAGTACGCTAGCTGTCGAAAGGCTTATGTTTGACAAGATTTTTTGCACTTTTTGAGACTATTTTAGAATTTCTGGATACCAAAGATGAAATTTTAAAAGACAATTTAATGAAGTGGAAAACAGACATCGCCTATTTAACAGATTTGTTTACAAAATTTAATTTAGTTAATTTGCAGTTACAAGGCGGCAGTCTAAATTTGATTAAAACGAAGTCCATCTTATCAGCGTTTCTTGCCAGAGTTAAACTAATGAAGCAAAATATTGGACCAGGCGAATTTTCCCAGTTCCCCAATTTGTCACAGACAAACTGCCAGGAAGACGACGTTTCAACCTACGTTCAACATTTAAATGCCGTCTATTCAGATTTTGAAACTAGGTTTGAGGATGTTTTGACTATGGTAATACCACCGTGGATAATTAACCCATATGGTGACATAGAAGAAACGAATACAAGAGGAACTCACTGAACTAAGTACAAACAAAGAACTTAAGGTTCAGTTTAAAAACGGATATCAGCATTTCTGGCTGCAAAACAACATACCCGTTACTTATCCCGTATTATGGAAGATAGCGAGAAAATTTTTAATTTCCTTTCCATCGTCATACCTAGTGGAAAGGGGGTTCAGCGCTGTTACCAATCTCCTAACGAAAAAAGAAACAGACTGGATATCATTAGCCGAGGAGTTTTTAGATTAAACCTTACAAAATCGACGCCAAATGTTGATAATTTATTATTAAAGCATCAGATTCATCTTTTTGACTAAAAACATTTACTTATTGCTTAGTTTATTTTATGTTACGTATATTTTATTTTGAGTAGTTTTAAATTCAATTAATAAACCGGTGTGAAGTTAGCCACGGATCTAGCCATAGAAATTTGTTTTGAATTTAATGCCAATATAAAACCTTTAAACATTTCGAAATGAAAGTTATAATATAAATGTAAGCTACAAACATGAGTTAATATATATATAAATGGAACAATTTCAATAAACATGTATTTAAACATGTAATTGTAAAAGTGTGATTTTTACAAACATAGTCATTTTTGATTTCTTTGAAAATTCGTTTATGGTTAGATTAAATAATAATTAACAACATATTAAAAAATTACGATGTGGTCATTTCTAAAAAAAAATAATTTTACGTCGAAGTTGCAGTAACGCTCCGCTTACATTTCCGCATAAATAAACACAATTTTCACAAAGATAGTCATTTTTGATTTTTCTGCAAATTTGTTTATAATTAGATTGAACACTTATTAACAACATATTAAAAATTACGATGATGTGGTCATTTCTTAAAAAAAAGTTATTTTACGTCGAAGTTGCAGCAACGCTCCGCTTACATTCCTGCATAAACAAACGCAATTTTCACAAAGATAGACATTTTTGATTTGTCTGCAAATTTGTTTATAATTAGATTGAACAATTATTAACAACATATTAAAAAATTACGATGTGGTCATTTCTTAAAAAAAAGTTGATTTTTCTGTTTCTGTTTAATTGTTTAATTTATTTATAAGTTTGCAGAAAAATCAGAAATGACTATCTTTGTGAAAATTTAGTTTTTTATGCACAACTCGAACTGGAATAGCGCATTTACGCGTTTCACATAAAATAACTTTTTTTTAAGAAATGACCACATCGTAATTTTTTAATATGTTATTAATAATTGTTTAATCTAACTATAAACAAATTTACAGAAAAATCAGAAATGACTATCTTTGTGAAAATTGCGTTTGTTTATACGAGAATGTAAGCTGAGCATTGCTGCAACTTCGACGTAAAATAATTTTTTTTTTAAGAAATAACCACATCGTAATTTTTTAATATGTTGTTAATAAGTGTTCAATCTAATTATAAACAAATTTGCAGAAAAATCAAAAATGACTATCTTTGTGAAAATTGCGTTTGTTTATGCAGGAATGTAAGCGGAGCGTTGCTGCAACTTCGACGTAAAATAACTTTTTTTTAAGAAATGACCACATCGCAATTTTTTAATATGATATTAATAATTGTTTAATCTAACTATAAACAAATTTACAGAAAAATCAGAAATGACTATCTTTGTGAAAATTGCGTTTGTTTATACGAGAATGTAAGCTGAGCATTGCTGCAACTTCGACGTAAAATAATTTTTTTTAAGAAATAACCACATCGTAATTTTTTAATATGTTGTTAATAAGTGTTCAATCTAATTATAAACAAATTTGCAGAAAAATCAAAAGGACTATCTTTGTGAAAATTGCGTTTGTTTATGCAGGAATGTAAGCGGAGCGTTGCTGCAACTTCGACGTAAAATAACTTTTTTTTAAGAAATGACCACATCGTAATTTTTTAATATGTTATTAATAATTGTTTAATCTTATTATAAACAAATTTACATAAAAATCAGAAATGACTATCTTCGTGAAAATTGCGTTTGTTTATACGAGAATGTAAGCTGAGCATTGCTGCAACTTCGACGTAAAATAATTTTTTTTTTAAGAAATAACCACATCGTAATTTTTTAATATGTTGTTAATAAGTGTTCAATCTAATTATAAACAAATTTGCAGAAAAATCAAAAATGACTATCTTTGTGAAAATTGCGTTTGTTTATGCAGGAATGTAAGCGGAGCGTTGCTGCAACTTCGACGTAAAATAACTTTTTTTTAAGAAATGACCACATCGTAATTTTTTAATATGTTGTTAATTATTATTTAATCTAACCATAAACGAATTTTCAAAGAAATCAAAAATGACTATGTTTGTAAAAACCGCATTTTTACAATTACATGCTTAAATACATGTTTATTGAAATTGTTTTTATTATTTTTAGTAAAAATTATTTATAAATATATTAACTCATGTTTGTAGCTTACATTTATATTATAACTTTCATTTCGAAATGTTTAAAGGTTTTATATTGGCATTAAATTCAAAACAAATTTCTATGGCTAGATCCGTGGCTAACTTCACACCGGTAATTAATAAATGTATAAAACTTAACATGTGTTTTTACTTTAAGTTTTTAACACTAAAAACTTCACTACCCAAAACCGAAAAACATGGCAAGGGGTCTACGACACAAAAAAGTTTGGGAACCCCTAGCTTAGAGAATGTAGTAGAAAGGTTTGCAGTACTTGTTAAATCAGAGTTAGGGATGTACAAAGATGAAACGGTTAAATTAGAAATAAAGGAAGGGGTGCAACCGATTTTTCAAAAACCGCAACAAATACCTTCTGCACTTAAAGATAAGGTCTATGCCCAGTTAGGTCGTTCAGAAAGAGGAGTGATTGAAAAAACTGAAAATGTTACTTGGGGTACACCGTTAGTACCAATATTGAAAGCAAATGGTATAGATATACGTTTGTGTGCAAATTATAAGATCACCATAAATAAATATTTAATAGATCACCATCATCCGCTTCCATTAATAGATGAGATTTAAGCAGCATTGCGGGGTGGACGATTTTTTAAATGCCTATAATCAGCTGTGTGTTGATGAACAAATCAGAATTATTATCATGGAGCACACCTTATGGCATATTTAAAGTAAATAGACTTCCGTACGGGACCAAGTGCGCATGTTCTATTTTTCAAAAAGTAGTTGAAAAAGTATTATTGGGGTGTAAAGGGACAGTAAATTATCTGGACGATGTCGTAGTAACAGGAAGTAACGATAAGGAACATTTAGATAATCTTACAGAGGTTTTCAAGTCTTTGAATAATGCTGGTTTCAGATTGAATTTAACTAAATGCAATTTTTTTTAAAATTATATTTTTTATTTAGGTCATAAGATTTCTAAAATCGGTTTAGAAAAAGATCCTAAAAAAGTTGAAACAATTGTTAAATTACCAACACCGAAAAACTTGACAGAAGTGCGTTCATTTATGGGCATGATAAATTATTATTCGATATTTGTTAAAAATTTAGCTTTATATGATTTGCTAAGTAGTAACAATAGTTTTGTTTGGAGCAAGAAATGTGAAAATGCTTTTTATAAAATCTTAAGCTTTCGTGGTTTTTATGTTTATGATTATAAGCGACTTTCGGCTTAGACCACGTCATTGTTAAACTTAGGCTTGGTCCTAGTCTCTCCTTGAGAGCCAAAACAAGAAGTAGAACTTGGCCTTTGCCGTATTGTCGCTCGTGAACCCAAACAAACTGACGTTTCGCAAGACATTGCAGCTTGCATCTTCAGAGTGGTAAATGCCGAGTGACATTCAGTCATTCCTGCAAACTTAGTATTCAAACATAAAATAAGAACTGGATTAGATTTATTGTTGATTTAAAAAAACAGAGCGTGGTAGAGGAAACGCTAGCACTGGAAGAGAAAAGAAGGAAATTTTTAAAGTAGTGGAAATGTTTTATGTAGGGATTATAGACATCCGAATTGCAAGGTTTGGACAGAAACAACAATTGATGAAGTGTTAGGTGACATAATATATTTTTGTAAATTAAAAAAAGATAGTCACGTTGATCAAATTTTAAGAGAAGTGTAGAAAACGAGCTTATAGTTGAAGAGTTACAAATTCCGAGTGTTGAGAGTAATGATAACTTAGTATTAAGCGATCAAAATATAGAAAACAATGTACAGACCTGGCCAGAATGCTATCAAACTGCCCAACAGAAACTATTTTATTTTTTCCAAAGCTAAATTTTAGTAATAAGATGATTCACTTGATTATCAGGTCATCTTTGTCGTACAATTGCATTTGAAAGTGAATTCTATGACATAACTAACAGTACGCTAGGTTACCATGTTACTAAATTTTTGTTAGTTACAAAAAAAAATGACATCTGTATGGCAGTTTGACAGCATTCTGGACAGGTCTATTAGATAAGGTTACAAATATTGTACCACATGTAGAGTTAAATACTAAAAGTAGTTGAAGAGAGCCAAACTTAAATGGAAATGAAAGTCCTAAAAGAAAATGTAAACCAATACAACGTTTAAACTTGTGAAGGGAGCATATTGTAGTATCTAATATATGTAAATATAGTTGAAGCAGCAGTTTTTTAGTTTTTCAAGTATTTTTAAGAATGTCATGTTCTGGTTTGTATGTAATAATCCCGTAATAACTTTACTTTACTCTTTACTGCCACGCTACCTCAGTTATTACACAAGCTGAGCTTTCGTCACACGTCACAGTGGACATTATCCAGAATGAAAAATTGTATTAACGTTTATCTTACTTAATAGAATATAATCTGGTGTACTTACAATTTCTGGTAGAAAGTTCAACAATTTGAATTGTAGCATTAACTTATTGTCGTTATTCAGAAAGTAATACTGCTCGGTTTCTACTATTTCCAGTGAACAAATTCGACAAATTTGTGTTGATTTCTCTCCCATATTTTGGTACATCTTGCTCAGTATTGCCCTTATGTTTTCTATAGTGTTGAGTGGTGTTTATTCTTGTCCAAAACCTGTTGCTTTTATAAAACGCATAGAATAAAACCTATGACAAAGACACAGATTACCCAAATACCTAAAACGCAGTGTTGCCAACTAATTTTGTCGCGATAACCGATTAGTGTTGCCAGATGTGGCAATTTATCGCCATTCTCGTTATCTTTAATTTACTTTAGTGCTTTGCTAACTGTTTATGTGAATTGGCAATTCTACATATCAATAAATAATAAACCATCAATTTGCATTGTTGGCAATTTTTGACTACTTTTTTTTTAAATTAGCGACATGACACTTTGTTAACAACGCACTGTTATATTCCTACAAACTGCAAAATATTTGCCGATAATTTTCTAAACAGTACAATTCTATGAAACGATGAAATCATTTATAGAAACCATGCTAAAACGCAGTGTTGCCAACTGATTTTGTCGCGATTACCAGAGCAATGAATTCAGTGATGAGCGCGTATTCTACATCATGAGTTTTCTACGCGTAGAAAATAACAATTTTCTATATGACATATTTTATTTAGAAAATGTTGAGTATGTAGAATATGTATAAAATACAAATAAAATGCGGGAAATAAACTATTTAAAAGAAAAGCAAGTTCTGAAAGAGCAACAAACTACAAGAAAAAAAGATAAATAGTGTGGTGCTAGTGTGGTTATATTGAGACGTCATTTTTTTCATAATACGTAAAGAGAACACCACAATTTGAAGTTCATAAATTATGATATTTAAACTAATATTTAGATGAATATTTAAATTAATTATTCACTTAGTTTTTAGTTAATTTTTTGAGTTAACAGAACGTACTGCTCTTACATACATTCTTGTTTGTTTGGAGCTTGGTCCCCCAAGGCGAGGCATGAATTTGTTGAGTCTTTGTGGTCTACAAGCTGTTGACGAGTCTTTAGCTATTTGTTAAAGTTTTGTAGTGTGCTGAAAAATCGTGAGCAATATTGATAGTGGTACTATTATTTATTAATTGTGCTAACTCTATTGTTTTGATTGTCGAAGGTGGGACCTCTTTTTACAATGAGGTATGTACATAAATGCATTGTAAAATTTCAGTTGTAACATGTTTACTATACTTTGACAGCCCACACAGCACAAGCATATCCAATGGATATGAAATGTATACACCAACCATGGATACCGGAGGTGCATCGAACATCCATATTTAATATTATGGAGCAAGGATGGAGGTCCATTGGATATATCATTCCGTCACGGAAAGATCTTCATAGTATGTCCATAGGACCTCCAGGTGGATAAACATTTTACATCCATATGGAGATATATTGAACAGTCATATGAACGTACAAAATACATACATATGAAGGTTCAATGAACATTTAATTAAAGTATAATAAACATTCATTTTTTTATAGAACCTTCATATGTAGGTAAAATATATGTGCATATCTATATATTAACAAAAAATATGGCCACACGTCAAATAAAGTCAATACAAAATGCCAATAGTGATATTTTCCAGATGCAACAACTCCGGTTGGTCCACAGAAAATATGACCACTTTTTCATTTTCACTCAAAGACAATCGAACTTTTTTATTTACACATTCTCTCATTTTTCTAGAGCTTTTATCCATTATTTATATTATAGGAATCCAAATACTTACTAGATTAATGTACAGCAAAAGTAAATTCAAATATGCAAAAATACCTTGTCTTTACCCAATAAACACATCTGTACTGGCAATGTACTCCTTAGCCGGCACTCAGAATGCTGGCAATGTACTAAAATGAAGTACACTGCCGGTAACCAGGTGACACACCGGCCGATATATTGCCGAATGAATCTTGCCAATGCAGAAATTGCATCGAACCAATATCGCCAAGTTATGTATATTAATACAAGATAAATGCAGAATGCCAGTGAAATCTGTGCATTATAATATGTACTTTGCCATCACATAAATAGTGCGCAATTTTAAAAGCATTGGCAATGTTAGCAACTTAACACAAATTAAATGCATACAATGGTATTATCATTTTTAATTTAATTAATAAAACAATTTGGAAACTTAACATACAATGTCCATATATGTACTGAAAAAAATTTAAAAAATATAAAAAACCTATTTACATTCATTCTGTGCTTATGTTTATTGGCGTCTTTCGTACCCACTACTCCTGGTGTTTATTGCGTGTTGTAAAGCTGCACCACAATTTGAATTTTTTCTTATGGATACTGTAAAGTAACAATTACATTGTAATGCTACTCAAATAACTTATGCACTATTTTAGCAATTTCTAAACTAAATTTTGAAGTTTTTGAAGTAATTATAAAGAATTGCTTTGTAAAAAGTCGTGAAATAAAATACAACATGAAAGTCAAGTTTGGCAGTAATGCACTTGAAATCACATTATGTTAATATACATATAAAGTTAATGTTTTAAGTTTTAACCTATAAACTATAAAATACTTTGAAGCCTCTTACCATAAATGAAATTTAAAATATTTTTACAAATTTGTTTTGCTTGATCCAGACCAATTACTTGGTTAAAACATGTCTCGTTTGCTGTATCTTTTCATCCAACAAAGTAGATTGAATCGATCTAAAAAAAAATTTCAATTAAATACAACTCAGCAATAAGAATAATGAATTCAGAAATTGTAGATAACTTACAAACTGGCTCTTAGATTACAAATTCCAAAGTCATTTTATATAACAAACGAACAACGAAGAAAGTTTAAATTAAACCACGCCAAGTGTTTTTTTTTACTTTTTCAATTTTTCATTAAATTTGTTGTTGCATGTTAAATATTTACTACAAATGTTAAATTTTAGAGAATTTAATTATTTCTAAATAATTTTGATAAAAATAGCAACTCACAAGATTATGTAACATGATACATAAAAAAAAATGTTTCCGAACATAACACTTATAACACTTAAGATAATCCTATTTCACAGATATCCATGAATGTATATAAGGTGCATATACAATGGATATTAAACTACGGATGTACATCAATGGATATTATATGGATAAATATGTATATCGCGCATCTCGCGTGCTGTGTTGGAGAAGATTGGTTCCGATAATGGGTTTATGTCCACTTGGCTGAAATGCTCCAATTACCATCAAACTTTAATCTAAAATAAAGTGAAAGCAGCGGCAGCTCTTATGTCGAAGAGTGGCGTGGGTAAAACAATTACTAAACATTATCATCACATCTATACACAACTAAAAAAATACAAGTAGAACACATATAAACTAACAAGAAATAAATTTATTTTGGAATGGATGCATGTAAAGCATAAAGTCAACATTGTTTATAAATTATAGGTGCAATACTACACTAAGGGTAATTAACAAATCAGTTATAGAGGATATACTAAACCCTCAAATTAGACAACACACTGTACTACAAACAAGTGTGAAACTTTAACGTGTGAAATTGATATAAATAACTGATTTTCAATAATAAATCACAAAATATATGCGATAACACAATACATATACTGGATATACTGGTCTGAAAAAAGTCCTACGGCAAGATGGTCGACATATTGAGCATGTTTTGCGTTGACAGTAACACACACTTTAGTGGGTGTTGTGATACCATTCTGTAACAAATTATTAGGTAAATAAACATTTTATTTATAAAACAAAATAGATAACTGCAAAACGTAAAAGTGCATCATACCTCAGCAGTTATTCTCATAAGCCTCGATTGATTTTATATTCCATTTTCAATATAAAGAATGGCTATTGATTTAAAAATCTTTGCTGAGCATTAAGTTACATGTGTTCACTTTCCAGTTAACGTGATGAAAATAAACTAGGTCATCTGGCAGTAAATGACTATTCCAACGCCAAGTGCAAAGTTGACAACTGAAATGGGTAGGAAATATATATCAAGTCAGTAAAAAAAACATGGTTTTACTAATTTATTTAACATAATTATGACGAGTTAGTATAGTTTATGGAACACATGAACCGGAACTCTGTAGTCCGGGTTTCTGCGTCTTGGCGTCGGCAATAACTGCAGCAGACGGTATAACTTTGTGGGTTGGCTAACTTAAGTGTAGTTGGATAGGTGTCAGCAATAGTGACGATACGGCTCGTGGCAACAGCTGTAATTTTAACTGTACGTTTGTACACGATGCTTGTGGTTGGTACTCTCTTGACTAATAAGTGCACTGTGTCTCGTTGTCTCAGTCGAAGCTATCGAAGTAGAATCTAGTTTTACCGTGATAAAAACCTTCGACTGAGATGTTGGGAACCGACCAATAGAAAACGGTTTGGTGTTCTGGCCAATAGTGAGAGTAACGGTATTCTTATAGTATCGACGCTACAAATATTTTAGGAAAAAGTATTCTGCAACTCGCTAAGTAAAGAAGATACACATTTTTACAGTATCATTTTCATTCGTTACCGTTTGAGCGTTTAATAACAAGTGTAATCAGAGGCTTACAATAACTAAAATGAAATAAACATAGGCCTATCTTTTGATCAGTCGGACCGCTGTTTTCACTCTTTCAATTTTTTTTGCATTTAAAAAGTTTCACTGCTAACATACGAATTAAAGAAAAAGTAGCCGAAAACATAATTTACATAAACATTCTGATCAAAAGAAAGTTTCAGATATAAACAGTTGCGCGTTTTAAAACTTGAAACGTTAAATGGTTTTATATTATCAAAAATTCTAGAATAAACATGTCATGTTAAAAATGTTTTAGTATGATGTTTATCCACTGTATAAGATTTATTCTCAGAACGATTTGAAAGTCTTTATTTGGGGTAAGCACTTGTTTCTTATGTTTGTGGTTTAATTTAATTCTTCTGCGAGTGTCTCCCAATCAGTAAGGAAACGTTTTTTTCATGTTTTAAAAATGTTACAACGTTTTAAAATAGTCGAAATAAAAAATGTTTTTCAAAAAAATATTTTTGTTGCGTTTTAAAAATATTTCATTTAAACATTGATATTGAAATATTTTAAACATGTTTTCTAAAACATTTTTTAGAAACATAAAAAAAGTTTTTACTTTATTAGAAATTAAACTTTTGCTTACTTTCACCTTTTTCTTTTATATATTGTATCAAAAACACAATTATATAAAATTGTGTTACATATTATTAATAAATACGTATTAAGCCTTTTCGTTTTTCTAAAAACTTTCTTGCCAATTTTAGTTAAGTACTTAATAACCGCGTTTGCGCAAAGTACCAGTATCTACGTGAAAGGATGGCGATTTTGTATATTATAATTGCAGTATATTTTAAGCTTCAACGAATCATCAATTTCCATGGTATTACTCGCTATGCTGTCTAATGTATTGTTAGTGTATCAGTTTAATCGTTTTCTAATTTGCGTTCTAGTGAAACTCAAGTAGATACTTTTAGTATATGTCAGCATTTATTATGATGGTACGTTTTTCGAAGCAAGAAATTTTGCTGAAGTGTAATATTATTTGTTAGAGCAGTGATACACTAAAACGCTCATTCTATGTACTTCATGATTTCTATTCTTTGTGATGTTTTAAGGTTATCAAATTGATATGATGTTGGCCAAATGGGAGATTTGAACGTGCACAATAACCAGTTAATCTTGGGATGTAATTTTTTGTGATATTGGAGGAACGGCAACAATAAAAACAACCTTAGTAGAGGCTTGACTG
The DNA here is from genome assembly GCA_035610365.1 of Aquatica leii. Taxonomy (NCBI): domain Eukaryota; kingdom Metazoa; phylum Arthropoda; class Insecta; order Coleoptera; family Lampyridae; genus Aquatica; species Aquatica leii. The sequence continues at coordinate 18,942,382 of CM069438.1, forward strand.
TTCTTTTATGCCTAAGACTGACGAAAAGTTGCAAATTACTTTATTTTGGTGCGAGTTGTGATTTACAGTACCGCCAACCACCCAGCCGAGACGAGTTTTTTGCAATGTGGGTTGATTACGGCCTAGCGTGATTTGACTCATTAGAAGTAACTCATAAAAACGCTGGATCTGCCAATACAACATTTTCTGGAATATTTAAGTGCGATATGTCAATACGAGTACAAGGGATTAATCCTGTTGTGACTGGTATTATGAGACAGGAAACATCTAAAAAGAATGCAGAATGCGTAGCCATTAAATGAATCCTACATTGCGAGTTAAATATGCGAGAGAGAATTGGCTATACCTGCAACATTAATTTTCAAATCAATTTTTTTTAAACTTAGTTTTTTAAACATTTTTTCGGTAATGACATTATTCTGACTTCCCGAGTCCGAGTACCCTAGCTTGATAACTTTTGCCATCGGAGCCACAAACGCTTCCAATTGCCGTAGACAAAATGACATTAGCGGTATTTGAAACAAAGGACGAAATCGTAAGATCGGTAGTTGAACTATCTAGTGTGTCTTCTGTCGATATGCAAATTTGATCTGCAATAACTAAAGAACGAGAGCGAGCTTCACGTGTATCTGAATTACTGAACTTTTTGTTTGGATCAAGGGTAATTAAAAGTGACGCTTTTTCCAAAAATTGAATAAAATCGCTGTATTGAACAATATCGTTATCACTTCTGAAGATTTCAAATTCCCTTGTTGTGTTGGGATCTAATTAACAATAATTATATCTCTCCATTTTCTGTTGTTCTTCAATTTGACTATTTAACACTTTAGTGTATTTTGTGTTGCCTAAATTTTATAAACAAATTTATTTTTCAGAAATGCATCTTTTATCAGCCTTATCAGTTCTGCAATATTTAACGTTATAAACTGTAAATTTTTATTTTAATCTAAAGAATTGATTTGCGTGTTTTTATATTTTACTGCTTCTTCCCTTAATCCTCTTTCTCTTCACTTTTTTTAGTGCTTTGCAGAGCTTGAGTACCAAAAATGCTCTAAAGGTTGAGTTGAATTTCGTACCACACACATTGGTTGAAGTGGTAGTAAAAAAGACGAGGTTAAATCAACGTGTGTTCTTTTACAATACAACCAAAACGTTAGTAAGAAGTCTTTATTGTACTGTACAACGATATAATAAAATAATTATAGCTACTGTGCTTATGCAATTGAGTTTTTAAATGTGCCAATTGACTTCTGCCTTAATAATATATCTATAATATATTACATTTAAATGGTTATTCAGTAGTTTACATACGTTTTTAAATTCGTTGTGGTGCTACTGCAGTAATCGCATACCTATTATTTGAATGATTTTTTACTAGTGTGCCTATGCATATGCTTTTTTAAATACGATTTAGTATTACTAGAGTAATCACATATACTGCATTTAAATGCTTTTTCACCAGTATGCCGAAGCATATGCCTTTTTAAATTTACAAATACGCTGCTATAGTAATCACATATCTCGCACTTAAATGGTTTTTCACCAGTGTGCTTACGCATATGTGCTTTTAAACTTCTCTTATGGATACTACAGTAATCACATATACTGCATTTAAATTCTTTTTCACCAGTATGTCGAAGCATATGTCTTTTTAAATTTACCAATACGCTACTACCGTAATCACATATCTTGCACATAAATGGTTTTTCACCAGTGTTTACGCATATGTATTTTTAAAACCAATTTGCTGGTAAAGCAGCAATCACATATATTGCATTTAAATGGTTTTTCGCCAGTGTGCTGACACATATGTGTTTTTAAAGTTATCATTCGGTTACTACTGTAATCACATATACTGCATTTAAATGGTTTTTCACCAGTGTGTTTACGCATATGTCTTTTTAAATCTCCATTGTGGCTACTACAGTAATCACATATACTGCATTTAAATGGTTTTTCACCAGTATGTATACGCATATGCGTTTTTAAATGAGATTTAGTAATACTGGAGTAATCACATATACTGCATTTAAATGGTTTTTCACCAGCATGCCGAAGCACATGCCTTTTTAAATTTGTCAATTTGCTGCTACAGTAATCACATATCTCGCATTTAAATGGTTTTTCAACAGTGTGCTTATGCATATGTGCTTTTAAACTTCCCTTATGGATACTACAAAAATCACATATATTGCATTTAAATCGTTTCTCACCAGCTTGTCGCACTTTCACACGTTTATGGATCAGATGTCGAATCAAACTTGTCTTTTTGTTAGTGTTAAAGTTACAGTTGTAACAATAATACAGTTCTGTTTTTGAAGGTTCCTCAATGCATTTAGGCACATTCGTATTGATTTCCAAATAGTCACCGCTGTTAATTTCCAAGTTTGAAAGTTCAACTTTAACATTATCGACAGGTAACTCCTGTTTTACTGCACCTTGTTGTAGGTTTCTTATAGTCAGTTCAGTTTGTATACACAACTGCTTAAATTTATATATTTCTTCAATTGAAATCATACAGATGTTACAAGCAATTGGGTTTGGTGTGATGTTTAAATCCTGTAAAAAAGTTGATGTTATAGTAGAATTCAGATTGCCACGGCATTATTAATACAATCTTCCATTCTGGATATTTCAAATTATTTATGTTGTCGTTATTACACACGTCACACATTACAGTGGACATCAAAGATAATAAAGTGGACATCATCCAGAATGAAAAATTGTATTAAAGTTTATGTTACTAAATAGAATATTAATCTGTTGTACTTACCATTTCTGGTAGAAAGTTCAACAATTTGAATTGCAGCATTAACTTATTGTCATTATTCAAAAAGTAATACTGCTCGGTTTCTACTATTTCTAGTGAACAAATTCGACAAACTTGTATTGATTTCTCTCCCATATTTTGGTACATCTTGCTCAGTGCTGTCCTTATGCTTTCTATAGTGTTTAGCCTTGTACAAAACCTGTTGCTTTTATAAAACCCAAAGAATAAAACCTATGACAAAGACTACGTACGCAACGATGAAACCATTTATATAAACCAATGTAAACTATGTATGTTTGGATGTATTTAAACCTGATTTAAAGTTAAACCCACAGACATATATAAACCATGCTAAAACGTAGTGTTGCCAACTGATTTTTGCTGATTTTGTAGTGATAACCCATCAGTGTTGCCAGATGTGGCAATTTATCGTCAATCTCGTTATCTTTAATTTACTTTGGTGCTTTGGCTACTGTTTTTTTTAATTTGCAATTCTACATATCAATAAATAATAAACCATTAATTTGCATTGTTGGCAAATTTTGGCTACTTTTTTTTCAAGTTTGCGACATGACACTTTGTTAACAACGCACCGTTACTCGTACAAACTGCAAAATATTTGCCGATAATTTTCTAAACAGTAGAGATCATTTCAGGACTAAAGAACCGTGAGGTGCGCGTCGGATAAATTCGGAATTTTACGATTATGCGAAATAAATTCTAACTGAAAACATCTGCTGTAAACAATGTGTCAACTTAATGTAATGGTTAATCTTTAATTTAATAATGTGCACACCGTAAACGCCGCATGAAAAGTGCCAACGTTTTCAAGTTGGATAATGTATTAATTTAAATATGAAACGATGAAATTATATATAGAAACCATGCTAAAACGCAGTGTTGCCAACTGATTTTGTCGCGATTACCAAAGTACAAAATTATCAGAGGACTTAACGTCGGCGCGTTTGATCTTTGCAAGACAAAAGCAGCCATGTTTAAAGGGTAGAAATTCAGGATCGTATTTAGAAATTTTAGCGAGTGATTAGGTCCGTACTAGAAAATATCGCCATTACTCATTACAGTCTACAACAACTACACTGCTTCTTCTGTCGCTTCCTTTCGTTCATGCGCACTTTACTCGTCTCCATTCCATCTAACGGCACGTCGGAGTGGCCTTAACATGACAGTTCGGCCCTTCCTGACTCTTCATCGTCCTCGATGATGGGATCTATCGGTACGTCGGTGTTAGCTTCAGCTTGTTAATTGTTTTCATTATCTTCCGTAATATCACTGTCATCTCCATATGAATACAATTTGAGTCTTTCCGGTGGTAAAACACTTTTTAAATCGAGAGCAGTATAATATTTGGATTTGCTTAAGTTGCTCAACAAATCATCTATATGTGGTAATGGAAGTTAATCCTTGACAGTTTCTTCATTTAAACGACGGTAATCGCAGCAAAGTCTGAATTCGCCATTTCGCTTTCGAACCATCACAACAGGGCTTGAATACTCAGAATTACTGGGTCGAATAATTCCATCTTTTAACAGAGTACCAATAATTTCGTTGGCTGCTTGCATTTCTACACGTGCCATTCGTCGAGGGTTACATGAAATTTTTTTTTCTTTTTAATTCAATGTGCAATTTTACACTTGATTCATCATTTACATTTACAGCAATCAAATTATTCAACTCGCATTTTTCGTTATCTAGAATAATGGCTGTTATCCTTTTTTTATAATCATACGGTATATCAGGATTAACATTAATTACTGGTTCAATTACATCGGATGTCAGTAAATCAATTTGTAACATTTCATAAAATGGATCGTCATCGTTAAACTTTGTAAATAATATTTTATTTGGAGTTATTGTACAATTTACTTTGCTTAAAAACTCTTGACCTATAATAACATCATATTTCATTGAGTCATCTGGAACAATAACTGCTTTCATATCAAACATTTGTTCGTCGATTGTAGTTGAAAATTCAGTGATTTCATTTGATTTTGAATTATTTAATCCGGATAGAATAATGGTTGAATTTTGTGTATCTAAATTAAATTCTTTAACGCATTTATCTTTGATTAAATTTAAACATCTGCCTGTATCAATAAGTGCAAAATATAATGTGTCACCTATCTGAATGTTTTTATTATACTTTGAACTTGCAAAGTCAACATTCATCATTTGTTGTTCTTGCTTAGGTGGCGAAAAATTTCTAGTCTCTCTTCTTTCATTACATTGACGGCTAATGTGTCCCGTTTTATTACATTTAAAACAAGTAATGTTTGTTTTAGTTTTCACCTCGGGTTTTGTTTCAGCATTTGTCAATTTTGGTGGTTCCTTTTTAACAGTTCTCAAAGAGTCGTTCATTTCTACTTCGATTAATTTCATACATGCTAAGAGATCTTTTGTTGTTTTATGTCTCGCCGTTATCATTTGAGTTCGAATAGAAAAATTTTCGATTCCTTTTATGAGGTATGATATAATTTCGGCTTCACTTAATTTTGCTTTCTTTCCTAAACATAATTTGTCATGAAAGTAATCTGAAAACGTTTCATCTCTTGACCACTTTCGTGCACGAATTTTTCCATTAAAACAGTAATATTGTTTACCGGTTCGAAAACTTCCTGTAACTCAGTTTTAATTTCACTCCATGACTTTTTGTACATGTCTGGGGTTGAATCATACCAGCGTTTGACATTCCCCGTGAATTTATTGGTTGCCATTACCTTAATCACGTTATCCAATAATTCGTACATTATTTGAATGTCATTTATACGTTGTATCCATACGGAAATATCTAACCATTCATCCTCATTCCCCCAAACTTTGGAATTTGCGCCCCAATTTTACCGTATGGTACATTCAAACTCGAAAAAGTGGTATTTGCGCTTACCTTCTTACATTCTGTTTCCTGTCTGACCTTACGCAGTTCTTCATCTTTATCTTCTATAATCCGGTACGAGAATTTTTTCGCAACTTAACTGCTGGCGGCTAACTTGTTGTATCGGAAGCAGGTGGTAAGTCTCGGTGTGCTAATCCTACACTAAATTAAAAAAGCGCTAAAACAAGTAAATATTTTCCAACACAATCTTTGTTTAAATCTGTCCATCACTAAAAGGATTAAATTGACAAGACACAACAGTAGTAGGTATTTGCCGATTCCCCAAACCTCCTCTAAAAACAACGAAGGTCGCTGCGACCTTAACGTTGTTTTTAGAGGAGGTTGGAGAATCGGCAAATAGGTGCGAAGGTTACATTGCTGTGACTGAGGTTCTACGTCGCATTGCTATACCTCTAGTAGCTAGAAGTAATTAGTGAGACGCTCTCAAAGTTGTTCCAGTAAGTAATTACTACGTCCTTACTTGAGGTTCTAATGCTGTAAGACGCCCTCAAAGTTGTTCCATTTGCTAGAGGTAATTATTATTGCAATTACAGAAGGTACATTACTGTATTGATCGTAAAGATGTTGACTCTACCACGGTTAAACTAATACAGACAAATAATGACCAATGTGGTTTAATTATTGTAATACAGAATGTTTTACAATTAACGTCGACACAATTGTAATTGTTTAAGGATTACATTAGATGTTATTCATTGTTGATAACCTTGTAGAAGTCATTGTACTACATTATTGTTTTTTGCTATAAATACTTTTGCACATTTGCATATAAGTATACCGAGGTTAAGCACCGGTTATTTTTTACATTTTAACATTCCAGTCGTTGCTATAAAAAGACGCTAACATATAAAAACTTGTTTTTTGTTTAACTTGGTTTATACATTATATTTAATATCGATGCGGTGTAATTGTATGAAACGTACAATGGTAAGTTTCGCTAGAGATAATTAAAATACTTCCAGTTGCTAGAAGTAATTAGTACGTCTTTACTTGAGGTTCTAATGCTGTGAAAGGCCCTCAAAAATTTTGTTGCTAGAGGTAATTATTATTGCAATTACAGAAGGTACATTACTGTATTGATCGTAACGATGTTGAGCAGAAAGTAATTATAAATACATTTAGTCAACTACCACTAGATTATGATGTTAATTCTACGACGTCCATCGCAATACTGATACATAAGTATCGATGCGGTTTAATTGTATGAAAATGTACCAAATTTATTACAAATGTTATTCACCTACGTTGAACTGCAAGGTGACTTGTGTACATTTGCATGTTTTAGTGAGGTCAAACGCCAGACGTGGGGATATTGTTAAAACTTGTTTTCTGTTTAACTTGGTATTTAAATTGAAGGTTACATTGCTGTGACTGAGGTTCTACGTCGCATTGCTATACCTCTAGTTGCTAGAAGTAATTAGTACGTCCTTGCTTGAGGTTCTAATGCTGTGAGACGCCCTCAAATTTGTTCCAGTTGCTAGAAGTAATTAGTACGTGCGCAAGACTGACAAATAATGACCAACGTGGTTTAAGTATTGTAATATAGAATGTTTTACAATTGTTGTTTACCTTGTACAATTTAGCAGGTACCTGTTTTTAAATTATTTAAGTAAACTGTTAAATCAATGTTGGTACAGGTAATTACTATTGCAATTAAACTCGAAGTGATTTTTACACATAATTTTTCCAGTTACTAGAGGTAATTATTATTACAATTACAGAAGGTACATTACTGTACACTGTATAATTATTACAAATGCTATTTACCTTGTACAATGGTAAGTTTTGCTAAAGATAATTAAAATACTTCCAGTTGCTAAAAGTAATTAGTACGTCTTTACTTGAGGTTCTAATGCTGTGAAAGGCCCTCAAAAATTTTGTTGACGTGGGGATATTGTTAAAACTTGTTTTCTGTTTAACTTGGTATTTACATTGAAGGTTGCATTGCTGTGACTGAAGTTCTACGTCGCATTGCTATACCTCTAGTTGCTAGAAGTAATTAGTACGTCCTTGCTCGAGGTTCTAATGCTGTGAGACTTCCTCAAATTTGTTCCAGTTGCTAGAAGTAATTAGTACGTGCGCAAGACTGACAAATAATGACCAACGTGGTTTAAGTATTGTAATATAGAATGTTTTAAAATTGTTGTTTACCTTGTACAATTTATCAGGTACCTGTTTTTAAATTATTTAAGTAAACTGTTAAATCAGTGTTGGTACAGGTAATTACTATTGCAATTAAACTCGAAGTGATTTTTGCACATAATTGTTCTATTTTGTTTATTTCAATGTATGTATAAATCTGTAATTAATAAATTTAACAATAACTTAAATATTATTCGAATTCTGTCTGGATATTACCATACCTGTCATTGTACATTATTGTTTTTGCTATAAAGACTTTTGCACATTTGCATATTATACTGAGGTCAAACACCGATTATTTTTTACATTTAGCATCGTTAAATAGTACATGTTTGTTATGTTGTATTAATTTTTGTTTATTTCAATGTATGTATAAATATGTAATTAAGAAATTTAAAAATAACTTAAATATTAATCGAATTCTGCCTGGACATTACCATACCTATTAAATTATTTATGTTAAAACGATTAAAATAGTAATAAATGGAAAATTAGATTGATTAAAAGTTTTTATTTATTCTAACCTTCCAGCACAAGCATTATATAAAGTAATTTATTAATTGTATTTGTGTTGTATTTAATAACATAAATAAGTAATAACATTGAAAATGTAATGGATAGTATACCATATGTGGTACAAATAGTTGATAGAGAAGTGTAGTTAGTTGAACCACATTTGTCTAATAAGTTAATGTAACGCATAGAGTTCCAATCGGATTGTAGAAAACTTGATTTGTTGCAGGCGCGGCTTCAGAGGGGTGGGCCGGGGGGCTATGCCCCCCCCCCCCCCCGACATTGAAAATAATACTGAAGTTTTTCTCACTTTGTATGTAATACATTCGCTTTTTTTTATAGTTGTATAATTTATGATGCTTTATCGCTTGCAAGTAAAAGCTTGGGGCATAACGAAGTGTTATTCAATTTTATATTAACGCCATATTCAATACATTATTATTTAAAAATGTGATGAGCACCCCCCCCCCACCCCGCTTTAAACTGTGGGTGCCCCCACCGAAATAAACTGCTGGAGCCGCGCTTGATTTGTTGTTATAAAAACGTAGTCCAAAATCCTGTGGTTCTGCAATTGATATAACTTTTACACCGTATAAATTCAAAGGTTGTTAGAAACAGCTGTGAAAATCAATAGACTAAAGATTTTTGGAACCATCGCACACACAAAAGCTAAAGGACAATACAATACTTAAACCACGTTGGTCATTATTTGTCAGTCTTGCTTTGACTGTGGTAACATCAACATGGGTTACGATCAATACAGTTATGTACCTTCTGTAATTGCAATAATGGAAACCTCTATTAACTGGAACAATTATGTGTAAAAATCACTTTGAGTTTAACTGCAATAGTAATTACCTGTACCAGCACTGATTTAACAGTTTACTTAGATAATTTAAAAACAAGTAGCTTTGTGTACATTTTATCCAATTAAACCGCATTGATGAAAAATATAATGTAAATATCAAGTTAAACAGAAAACAAGTTTTAACAATATCCCCACGTCTGGCGTTTGAGCTCACTAAAACATGCAAATGTGCACAAGTCACCTTGCAGTTCAACGTAGGTGAATAACATTTGCAATAATTTTTTGTACATTTTCATACAATTAAACCGCATCAATACTTATGTATCAGTATTGCGAAGGGCGTCGTAAAATTAACATCATAGTGTAGTGGTAGTTGACTACATGTATTTATAATTACATCCTGTTCAACATCGTTACGAACAATACAGTAATGTACCTTCTGTAATTGCAATAATAATTACCTCTAGCAACTGGAAAATTTTTGAGGGCCTTTCACAGCATTAGAACCTCAAGTAAAGACGTACTAAATACTTCTAGCAACTGGTAGTATTTTAATTACCTCTAGCAAAACTTACCATTGTACAAGGTAAATAGCATTTGTAATAAATTTTGTACGTTTCATACAATTACACCGGATCGATATTAAATATAATGTATAAACCAAGTTAAACAGAAAACAAGTTTTTATATGTTAGCATGTTTTTATAGCAACGACTGGAATGTTAAAATGTAAAAAATAACCGGTGCTTAACCTCAGTATACTTATATGCAAATGTGCAAAAGTATTTATAGCAAAAAACAATAATGTGGTACAATGACTTCTACAAGGTTATCAACAATGAATAACATCTAATGTAATCCTTAAACAATTACAATTGTGTCGACGTTAATTGTAAAACATTCTGTATTACAATAATTAAACCACATTGGTCGTTATTTGTCTGTATTAGTTTAACCGTGGTAGAGTCAACATCCTTACGATCAATACAGTAATGTACCTTCTGTAATTGCAATAATAATTACCTCTAGCAAAACAACTTTGAGGGCGTCTCACAGCATTAGAACCTCAAGCAAGGACGTACTAATTACTTCTAGCAACTAGAGGTATAGCAATGCGACGTAGAACCTCAGTCACAGCAATGCAACCTTCGCACTTATTTGCCGATTCTCCAACCTCCTCTAAAAACAACGTTAAGGTCGCAGCGACTTTCGTTGTTTTTAGAGGAGGTTGGAGAATCGGCAAATACCTACTACTGTTGTGTCTTGTCAATTTAATCCTTTTTGTGATGGACAGATTTAAACAAAGATTGTGTTGGGAAATATTTACTTGTTTTAGCGCTTTTTTAATTTAGTGTAGGATTAGCACACCGAGGCTTACCACCTGCTTCCGATACAATTAAGTTGTGAAAAAATTCTCGTAACAAGTTTGCCGCTAATAGATAACAATGCACTACCATTTTTAAAAGCAACTTTATGTATGAACGGACTACTACCAACTGCGTCAACTTTTTTGCTACTACATGTTTTGATTGTTTCTTTTGGAACCGTACGGCGAGTATCCGACAAGCTTCTAAAACCATTACTTTTTTCTAGTGTTACGTGATAAAGTTTTGTTTCAACTCATACGTTGCTACTTTAGACAAATCAAAGTAACTGTAAACGTGGCATACGTTCGTATTCAAGCAAGGGCTGCACAATAAAAGTTTTCAAGTGACTCACAGTTTGCTGTTACTGCTGAAGACAGTCGTATACATCTTGTCGTTGCACAATAGTATCTTTAACTTTAAAAAAATTCACGCAAAACCAAACGCTATTGCGTTTTACTGTTTTATGTACAATTACAAATAAAATACAACGATACAATATTTACTTCGTTTTTAGTTTTTTGCTTGGTACCAGTTTTTTAATCAGTTTTAACAAAGATTTAAATATAAAAATAAACGCGCCTATTAACGCAATCAACACCAAAGTTACAACCGCAATAACGTCTAATAAGTAATATTGATAGAAAGGAATGTCTAAAGATGGGCATCGCAAATGTTTAGTTCCATTGTGCCTTATTACATACTCCGTCCACCAGATTGCTTTTTCTAAACCAGTCATCGGCTGATCCATCGCCAACTCGGCTAGTTTTTTCACTTTATTGCGGTACCTGTAAACAAAACGTAGACACGTGTACATATTACAACATTGATGTATGCACTTACATTGGATTGCGGATTACTTCTAAGATTTTAGTTTTAAATTCGTCTTTGTTCAAATTGTCGAAGTCGATGGATAGACCTAAACCTTTTTTAACAACTTTGTGAACGTTGTAGTATTGGTCGGTCGCAAGTGGTATTCCAATGATAGGTATCCGATCTTGTATTGCTTCGTCTATTGATTGTAAACCACCCTGAGTAATGAATAGTTTAATATTGGGATGTTCTGTAACAGAGTGAGTATATCACACACTGTACGCTAAAGCATTGTAAAAAAATTGTTGAATAAAAGACAAAATGTTAATTTAATTATACAAGTTTTATTTTGTCGCCTTAACTTTTTTGTTTGCTGTTAAATTACCAAACAAAAGTTTTAAACATAAAGCCATGTCAAATGGATGTACTATGTACGTGCAGTAGACGTACATTGCTCATATGAATACTTACACTGTAAGTACATATGTATGTACAAGCACGTACTCAAAACTATTAGAGAAACTCGCATATTACTCTGTACTACAAGAACAGGTTTACTTTTAAGTAGTCGACAAACAAAAATGGTTGCAGCAACAAAAAGCAATAACAGATTTTGACTGCAATTGCACCCACCACACAAAACGTTGCCGCCAAAGTGTTTACTGGTCTGGAAATACTCAAATCTAACTCTGTTAATTTTAAACAAATATTGCAACTGTTTCTGCTACAAACTACTACACATTTGAAAGAAAAAAATTGATCATTTTGCTATTGCAAGATAAGTAGCCATGTTAAAAAAGGTATAATAAAACTTAGTAACTCCGATTAATGCTCACCAGTAGTCTACAGACTTAACGCTCAAAACATCCAATCTTTCAATTAGATAACTTTGCACTATCTGGAGAACGTTAATATGATTTTACGATTAACTTAAAGAGAGGACACTGGCAGGTGTCAAACACAAAAGTCAAACGCTTGAAGCATTTGCAACATGAGACTCTTAATCTCAGGGTCGTGGGTTCGAGCCCCACGTTGGGCGCCAATATTTGTTATGTTCCAATGGGGAAGGTGGAGAAAAGAAAGCACAAATTACTTAAATTAATTACCAAGATGTCATTGCTTACCTTTTGGCTAGCCTCACCGTAGATGGTCGTCGGGTAAAAGAAAATTGCAAGACACAGAATTTTCTTTAGGTCAGCTAAATGCCCAAGTGCGCCACCTCAAAAGAACTCAGTCCAACAACTTCAACAGAGCTCGGAAGAAAATTCCAAGAGGACATTGAGAAACCAAAAGTAAGAAAGACGAAAGAGCTAAAATAGCGAATATTACTTGATACGCCTCCATTTTTTTAACCACGTGCGAAATACTAATCTACTTTATGAGTTTTGCAGCAAAATACATAGATCTTTTATTGGATGCATCGAACGTTTAATCGGATTTATTATTGATTTTTAAAATAAAACGTCGTTGTATTAGATATTAATCGATGAAAGAGAAACCTCATGTTTCTTACCCATCCGATTTTGTCACGTTCCTCACACCGCAAAACCACCACATCAAGTGAATTTTGTAGATGGCCGACTACTCTCGAGCGCCCTCTGCAAAAGCGTAACTTGAAAATCACGACTCGAGGTCGAGTATTCTCCGTTTTTAAGGTAAGTTGCCTAACTATCAGGCGGATTTTCGCTCAATTACGAATTTACACGTTACAAGTACCATCACTCACAACTATTTGGGTACTAAATCTTTAACTGTGCTTGACATTGATATTGCTAAATATGCTTTTAAAAACCGTAAAATCTTTGATGAACTGCAACAGCGGAGCTCGCGTTTTACTAACTGAAGGATTGCGTCAGACAATTGCTGGAACTTGAACAAATATTTGCATTTATTTGTCTTGCAAACCGACGGAAGTGGTGTAAATATAGCAGCCATGTTATACCAAGAGATACAAAACTTCATTATTTATGCCCGCGCAAAGTTACGTCAACGCAAAACAAGCATGTCTAGTCGTGGTACTGGCAATATCAGCTGTACCTACACAAGCAAAATGACAAAAATTGAAGTAAAACACTCGCAAGAAACTCAAAACAAGTCTAGGCGACTCCAAACAGTATCATAAAGAGAAGATACAACTAACGAAGAACCATGCATAAACACTCCATCAAACGCAAACGGTTGCGACTAATCTAATGACAACTCTACCAAACATGAAACAAGATTTTCATGGCAGTAGTAGCAGTATGGAAACATGGGCAAACAAACGGATTAACACCAGAAGACAAATTAACTGCTCACCAAGATTACAACTCAACGGAAAATATTTGTACCACATAACCGACGGCAGATTTACGCTATTTGTACCTACTAAGTGCCGCGAAAACGTTTGGTATACAACAACGCTCACTCAGCTGGTAACTCGGGATCAGAAGAAACCTTATGTACGCAACGATACGTAAAACCACCTACGCCGTGTTTTTACGTTTTGCGCACAGGAAATATAGAATCACTCTAAGAACACAATGGTTAAAACCACATGTTTGTAAATCTTATAGAATTTTATAAGCTACGAACAATTGATATGGGTAATTCTTGATTGAGTATTGTCAGCTTATGAGGTATAGAATATATAACTATTTAATCTTTTTAGTTTGAGAAAGAAATAATTCAATTAATATTTACTTTGGATTTAATTATTTTTCAAAAACGTTGTACTTTTAAACTGATTAAAGACATAAACGACTCAATAAATTTATTTTTAAACATTATCTTAGAGTGCTGATAAAACTGAGAGGTTTTTAAAAAATGTAACATTGATTTAAATTCAAAGTTTGAAGATAACTACGAGATGTAACGATAATAAAAACAGCAACAAGGCGACCTTCGATATCGGAAAAAAAACAGCTAGAACTAACCACAAAAACAAAAAGTTGTTAGTAACCGTAACAAACATTAGTTAAACAAGCAATAGTTTAGATCTTTTACCTAACCAACATTCAACTAGTTTACGAATTTAAAGAAAACTAGGCAATTGTGACACAAAATGGACTTTAAATAGAAGCTGATTTGGTAGCACCACGTTGGGCGTCAAAATTTGTCACTAATTAACAATAACCGATAAATTAGCGTTACCAGATCAAAAAAGCTTAATCAACTGACCCTGTAACTCGCAGACAAATGGATTATTAAAGCTCCGGCAAATAAAAAAAACGTTTATCTAATCTATAAGCTAAAGTAGATATACTTTGTGATACTTTAAGGTATGAACAACAGGGTCGTAAGTAATTGGTCGCACTAAACAAAGTACCGCTGAGCGCTGTTCGTACAGCTACGATTTCAAGTAGTCAAAAAAACTGTGATATAAAAATAACTTACTAAAAATATCTTGTTGCGGAATCCATTTTGCTGTAAATACATTTTTAGGTTTATTTGGTAAGTGCTCTATATCACACTTCCAAATGATAGTGTACGGAATTTCAGCAAACGTTTCTATTAAAACATTTAGCATGTGTTTCGATATGTCCTTATTTTTAAGATTAGATCCTAAACTAAAATAAATAAAACCGTTTTCGGCCGCATCTAACACTGATTTCAACTCCTGCAATTGCTCGATTTAGATGATTTAAAACGGCAAAACAAACCCACTTACTTTTGGCAACGGTTTGGACGCATTCTTATACGAACCGCTTCTAATTTGTATAATAGTCGGCACCAACGGCGTTACTGTATGAAAAATTGGATCAGAGTTTACCAACGCCAAACTGATATCGTTCTCTAGTTCGGTCAAAGAATAATCGGATCCAAAGTATTTATCGGCTATTGATTGTTGCGAGGGTACAATAAAAAGAAATTTAAGAATGGTCACTAATACACTGAAACACGCAAGTTGTAATCGATTCCAAAGAGATGGTTTATCATCAGTGGGTATAATCGCATCAGGGTAAATTATAGGATGAGTCGGGCTTCCCATTGCAGATCGTAAACCAGATGGTGCATCTATCGAAGCGATTACAACCAATGGAGCATTAAATCTTTTTGCAATAGCATACAATGACATCAAACCAAGTTCAACCATAACTACATCAAATTTTTGGTCTTGTTTATTTATTAAATTTTGCACTTGTTGGTCGGATAAAAATGCATGCGCTAAGTCATCGTAAAAGTTTAGTACCGCAAACAAAAGTTTGTAAGAAGGCGAATCAACAAGTTTTTCTAAATGATATTCTTGTAGTTTGTACAACGAACGTAAATTTATTTCTGTTAAATTTGTGAGAGTCGCGTCTTCAATAAGATCTGTGGTTATAGTCGTTACTTGGTGTCCACGCAACGACAACTCTCTCCAAATCGGTTGGAACACCACCTGATGACTGTAAGAAGGCGTTGGCACAATTCCCAAAATTTTTGCGGCATTGCCAAAAGTTGTTAGAACAGTTAAAACAAAACACAGCACTCTTAATTTGACCATATTCACTTTTATCTAATAGACCGATCAACAAACCAGGTTGAAGTTGTTCAATTTTTTTTGTACGCTTTTTGAATTGCTATGTAAAAGTAATCTTATCAAAAAATGAAATCTTAATATACGTTATATCGACAAAAGTCGAAAGGGTCGAGAAGCTAGATAAACAGTATCTGTGATTTTCGCCAATGAAGTTGTTTTTTGTTAATCATATCTACTTACTTTATATCTTTTTATACATTGACTTACTTAGATATAAATGTATATAACACCACCTGGACCATTCGACTTAATAGGACGACTTCTGCGAAAAACTGGCGACCGTTTTTTTCTATTTTCTATCTAACCCACTTCTGCTGGCAAAGGATAGAGGACATTTGTTGTGTTACAAGTAGCGCGTAACAAGGTTGTCAAAAGCAACTATGGCTAAATTAATCCTGGGAAAGTGGGTTCAGTAAAAAAAAACAAAAGAAAATAACCGTTAGTTCTAAGATAAAAGTAAATTTATCTGACTAAGCAATTTCGTTGTCGTTGTAACAAGCAAAAAATGAAATATACAAATGGTTGATTATATAAAAAAAAACTACGTTGAAGTATTATAACCCGGAATTTCGTCTAGTCGCACTGAGTGAGCAGACGAGTGAGTGTCACAAACAGAAACAAAACGCTAACCTGATTTTTTGATCACAAAATTTTTGTTTGACAGTTTTGAATGTTAAGTTTGTCACTTGTTTGTTTTTTTTTTTTTGAAGATATGACACTTGTTCGGTTAGCAGGAAATTCTCAATTTTTAGATTCTTTATTTTTTGTTGTCGGTTTTCTCTTATACGTACCTACTTCAATTCATGAACAAAAGTGGTGACAAAATTTATCCATGGTGACAGGCGCCATCTTGCAATTTAGTTTTACTACGTATTAGAAAGAAATTGTAAATTGCTGCGTAATTCAAATTTTGAATAAACCACGGGCTAAAACTACAACGTACAAACATTGTAGAATTAAGTAATGTATATGCAATTATGGAACTACTACTAGGGTAAGTCACTGAACGGTAGTTTCGGTTTAGCAGTTGAAAAATCACCTAAGTGTATTTCCACAATTGTTATTAGATCTAAACTGAAGTTTGTGCTAAGCCTGTTGGTCATACAAAAACGCAACGTTTGGTCTTGAAGATTGTGGTATCGTTTTCTCTGGTTAAATTCTAAAGATTTAGTTAGAAAATACATAATTTCTTGTGAATATAACTAGTACGCAGTGGCGGATTAAGGATCGTCGGGGCCCTAGGCGGCAGAACCACTTTGGGGCCCCCAGGTAGTCAAACCAAACCAAAAAACCATTTTTGGAACGCTTTATAATAATAATATTATCAATTAAAATTTCTGTGCTTTTGGTATCTTTGGGGCCCCCACGCAAGTTCGAGGCCCTAGGCGGCCGCCTACTCCGCCTAGCTTTTAAGACGCCACTGCTAGTACGTAGCTCCGATTTTACGTTATGATGTTTAACCCCAAATTTTCTATATGAATCTAACACTCAAAATCGCATGAGAGGATAAAGTGCTGAAGAGTCTAAATAAGACAAAGCAGCTGTCCACTGGTCTTTAATTATGGTCTCTACAATTATAGAAAGATTTGCGTAGTTAAAGATGTTATGCCGCGTTTTATTCAAATGCATTTTTTATTGTTTGCGGTCGTAATAACTAAGACCTTGATAGTTTTTTACATGTGAATATATTTATACGTAGCTCAGATTCTACAAGATGGCGCTTAGCCTCATATTTTACATATTAAATGTATAAAGTAATTGGTGCTAAACTATAGAGTGATAGAAATCAGAAATTAAATCTTATGTAAAATTAGTTCCATTTCACATCGATAAAACTTTAAATTTTGAGATATAATAAGAAACGTCAGAGTATTCCAGAAAACGATAACGAAAAATATAAAAAATAAAAGCATGAAATGAACTTTAGTTTTAAAGAATAGCGCATTGCATAAATAAATAGGTGCACATTCAGTGTTTTTACGTGTTTACGGTGTAAATAAATAAATGCGAATGTAGACAAACGCACAGCAAAGAAACAAAGGAAACTGCTGTACAAACGACGAAATGGACAGAAGAAGGAAAAGAGATGATAAAACATGTGGATAATATAAACACATACGAAGATTGGAAGAGAGCAGCTTAGGAAGATTGGGGGAATAGTGCACAGACGAAAATAATAGGACATCCACTTCAAGAAAAGACAGGTACAAGCACGCTATGGGTAACCAAAAAAGAAATAGAAGATAACTCAGGATTGCAATTAATGATAGAAAAAGTATACCCCGAAATACATAAAAGAGAAGAGGAAATAGAAACCTTGGAAAAAGAAACTAAAACGAAAATAAAAAATAATACAAATATAAATAAAATAAAAGTTATAAGAATTATATATAAAGAACAGGAGGAGGATGTGTGGAAAAAGTTGGAAAAAGTAAGAGCAGAAACAGAAGAGGGTGAATCGATAACGCTGCATAAATTAAAAACAATGAGTGTAAATAGATTTAAAAAAATGGTAGAGTGTGTGTTCAAGTCAAAACAAAAAATAATAAACATAATAGTACCAAAGGAAATTGAGGCACAGCAAAGGACAAAAAAACAATATAATCAGAAGAGGACCTACGCGCTAGTCGTAGAGCAAAAGAGAAAGAACTATGAGGAATTGGTAGCAATAATGAGAATACAGCTTAAAGATAAAGCAGAAACCAAAAAAATCAGAACTATAAGGAGTACTAAAGAAGGAAAACTGTTAATAACAATAGAAAAGGACGAACAAGCGTTAAACAAAATAAAAGAAGAGATAGAGAAAGGAAACAAAGAAATAAATATAAAGAAATTCGGAGAAAAAGTGAACACAAAAAACTTAATCATCAGGAAAACGGCAAAAGAGTGCAAAGGAAACGATAGGACAAAATTATGCAATAAGTGCGGAAGGGAAGGACACATATACAGAGAATGCCAAGAAATTGAACACTGCCCAATATGCGAAGAGGAAGGACACAGCGCCGGTAGAAAGAACTGCGGCAGCTGGAAAAAAATACATAATGGAGGTAAATAGACAAAATAAGACGGCGGCGGGAGAATCGAAGACATAAATTGTCATAAAATCCTGTGATATAAACGTTTTGTGAAGGTCAGAGCTCTATATACATACATACTTTATATTTATTTACACACTTATATATTTATCTAACTCTCTATGTACTTATTTACTACACTTATACATACACTTATACATATAAATGCCTAAACTAAATAAATGTGAAGCACAAAAAATAAATATCCTCTAAGTAAATATAGGGAGACCAAAAATTCCAATGGATCTGCTAATCCAAAAATGTAAAGAAAGAAATATAGACTTTGCACTTGTGAGTGAGCTCAACATAAACATGGCAAATAAAAATAAGAAATGGATTATGAGTAAAAAAACTGAAGCAGCGACAGATAAAATTAAGATACACGATATAAGAAAGGAAGAAAGATACCTGTGGATAGAGACAAAAACCTACGAGTATACTCATGCTACGCCACGCCAAGATATAAAGAGGAGGACATAGAGGCATATTTACAACAAATACAGAGAGACATCCCAGCAAACACAAGGTAGCTTAATTTAGTAGTTTATTGGGTATTGAAAAGTCATTTATAAGTAATTTAATTTTTTTCGTAATTTAAGAGTAGTCTAAGGTGACGTTTAGCAGTAATTTAAATGGTTACTAGTTTAAAAGTAGTATACGAAGTAGTTTAGGAGTATTTCAGTATTGTGGTAGCATAATAGTAATTTAATTAGTAACTTAATAGGTAATTAAAAAATCAAACCTTGTAGTTTAATGGTAATTAAGTCACCATTATACTACCCGGTAATTAGAGAGTAATTAATGAGTAATTTAATGGTGCGTAGCTTAAGAATAGTTTAACTAGTAACTTAAGAGTAATTAAAAAATTGAACGTTGTAGTTTAATGGTAATTGAGTCACCGTTATACCACACAGTAATTAGAAAGTAATTAAGGAGTAATGTAATGGTGGGTAGCTTAAAAATAGTTTAACCAGTAACTTAAGAGTAATTAAAAAATTGAAGGTTGTAGTTTACCGGTAATTGAGTTACCATTATACTACCCAGCAATTCAAAAGTAATTTAGGAGTAATGTAATGATTGGTAGCTTAAATAGTTAACTCAGTAACTTAGTCGTAATTCCAGAATTAGGTTGGGGAGTTTAATGGTAATTGAATGTCCGTTAAAATACAAGGTAAATTAATAGTCAGTAGTAATAGAGTTGCTATATAAATGTTAAGCTAAATTATTTTAAAAATAGTCGTTATATTTGCCAAACAGTTAGGTCTGCTATCAAACAATTGCTTGAAGAATGCATAGAAAGAAGGAAGGTGGCAATTATTATCGACAACTAAAAAGATTTCGTACAGTTTACGAAAATATTAATATTGGAAAGCAAATAGCATTAGTCAATCTGCGGGATCCAGTAACGCAATATAAATATAAAACAAAAGTAAATATTATAACTTATAATACAAGAATATCAATATCGCATGAAATTATGTACCTGCCGTATCCAAAAATATTCGGATTATATAAACCACTTCAAGCAAATAAGACATAAATTATCCTGATTACAGAATAACAAAAACAACAAGAGTATAATTAATACGTAGCGATGCAAATGTATATATAGGACTAATTCATCATCAGTCTGATTGTCATGTGAAATATTTAATGGTTCACGTTGAAAGTATTATATTACGAATAAGTTACTCGATTTTATATTCAACATAATATATAACGTGTAGTTAGATTTATACTATTAGGTCAGGTAGAGTAGTGGCTAACACGTTTAGGTTGCAAGGGATTTTCCTGATGTTCGTGGGAAACCCCAAGGTAAGTACTTAAATTAAATTCTAATTTTTAAAAAATCCGACAATTTATCAATCACGTGCGTCAAATTCTGTAAACGAAATAAATAAAAAATTACAGAAACAAATAATTAACTAAAAAAACTATTTTTTTAAATGTGTTAGTGGTTTTAATAATAATTTAATAGTTTTGCTAATAGTTCAAAGCAGTAGTTTAACAGTAATTCAATGGTAATATAACAACAGTATTTTAATGGTAGCTTATTAGTAATTTAGAAGTCAATGAATTTTTGGTAGTTTAAGCAGTTGCTTAATGGCGCCCTTTTTACTGTGTAAATTACTACTTAAATTAACGTAATTTAATGGCAATTCAACAGTAATTTAAGTCCATCTGTGTTTGCTGGGATTAAAACCACAAAAAAATTATAGGAGGGGATTTTAACTGCAATGCGCACGAATGGTACTCTCCATATACGGACACCAAAAGAAAAAGAATGGTAGAGTAGATAATAGAAAACGAATTAGTAGTGCTAAATAAAGGAAAGACTTCAACTTTTCAAACAAGGGGAATGCAGTCATACATAGACATAAGCTTCGAAACAGTTACTTAAAAGTAAAATAACATTGGAGTTAAGCGAAAAATAAATAAGCGTAATGAATAAAAACAACACACCAGCGAACGATAAAAAAAAATCTACGGATGGAAATACAAAGATGTAAAAGAAGAAAAGATAAAGAAAATAATTACCGAAAAAATAGGTCACAGCTGGAAATAAAATAGACTGAAGAAAGCTTTAAAGCAAGCTTGTAACGAAACTCTTAATAAACACAGAGTAAGAAGAAAAACTCAAATGTATTGGTGGAACCCGCAAATCAAAGAAATAAGAAACAAGTGCCAAAGAGCAACAAGAAAAACACAGAAAACAAGAAAAAAAATTTATCTGAAAAGACTGTTAAGGAAGCGAAAATAGAGTATAAGCAAAATAAAAAACAATTAATGAAATAAATTGAAAAACAAAAAATAGAAGCATGGAAGAGAGTCTGGCAAGATATAGATAAGGACAGATGGGCATTAGCCTATAAAATAGCGGTAAATAAAATAACAAAAAAAACGCGATAACCCTAACTGATAAAGAACAAATCAAATTAGCCAAAGAACTGTTCCCAAGAAGACAACAAACGAGATGGAATAAACTAGAAATAGCAACAGAGGATATCCCAATAATAAAAGAGGAAATAGAAAAAACGGGAAAAGATGTAACGGCAAAAAAAGCGCGCGGGCCTGACGGAGTGCCCCCAGAAGTCATAAAAATAATAGCAAGGAAAAAACCGGAAATCCTACAGAGAATCTTTAATCGACTCATCACATAGACGAAATTTTCAGTCTTGGAAAGAGGCAAGACTAATATTAATCGATTCCTACGCGACGATTAACAAAACAAGGATAACAATTAGCGGGTTCTACATATTAAATTTTCCTAAAAAAATCAGGATTGGAGTAACTAATTCTACAGAAACAAGAAATGTTTATTTAAAATATACTATGATTTCGAACTGCGAGACACGGAAGTTAAAGCTAAATTAGATAAAATAAAATTAAAAAAACATATAAAGAAATTCTAATATAATAGTAGTTTACGTAACAAGAGTCGAAAGTAAGAAATAGCATAACGAACGTTAATGCGACGCGAGGCCGCACGGCCGAGCGTTGCATGTGGGTGAGTTATGCTATGATTCTTTCGACGAAAGTAATGTACATTATTTTTTGTGTTGCCTTTCATAAAATTACATTCTTTTTTGAAAAAATAAAAAAAAATCAACAGAAATATAATATGTTGGTACTACATTTATTACTAAATCTGTCAGATTTGACATCAACTTTAACATCGTTTTTCTTCAATTTTAACTGAATTTCAAGATTTTTAAAATGATTTTTCCACCTGTCGCATACTCATTATAATATATTAATTGACTTTGAACACTTACTTTTATGTAGATTCCTAGTTTTCATTTTTTCGTTCATTACGTAACTACACTAACGAACGAATATTGACGTTTGCAATGTTGGCAGCACAAAAACAACGTTTTTGTACTCGCCGCCTGGGAAGTGAAGTTTTACATACGTGTGTAGCCAATCAGGAAATTGTTATTCTCTATTTCGACATCAGAATTAGCGATTCTTACACTAAAATCCGTGTAAGAATAAGCAAATTCTTACACGAATTTTAGTAATGTTAGTTTTTTCAAAGTTGGTATCTCTGCATCGTAAGTTGACGTTACACGAAAAAGAAATCAAAATTATTGGAACTTAACAATTGAAATTCAAATTTTAATGCCAAGATAAAATAAAAACGTTTTTTAATTGAAAGTTATTTACTTATAAAGGTATAAAAAGATAATTTTATATGAGATTTTAGGTTAACACATAAATTTCAATATGTCAAAGTGTAAGTGTTGCCAATTCAATAAAATATTAAAGTTTCCCAATGTTGTATTAAAATTAAAATTATTCGAAAAATATTAAATATTGTATCGAAATAGAGAAAATAGTATAAAGCACACGTCATAGAATACGTTTCAATCACTCGACCGCTTCATAAACTCGCCGCTGCCGCGGCTCGTGTATGAAACCCGGTCTCGTGATTGAAGTGTGTTCATTCTGTAACTTGTGTTTTAATATACTATTCCCGCACGAGTGCGTTATATGCTAGTGCGGGAAAAATTACAAAAAACACTGGCATTTACCTACAGACATTTAAACAATAATATTATAATGCAATTATAATTTGTAATTGTTAAAAACCGTTTTCCCAGTGTTTTTTATTAATAAAAACAAGAAGTAAACTTAAAAAAGCAATACAAAGTATACAAAATATGATCAGCACAAACACTTTAGACATAAAATGTCAATTCATTGCACTCTACACTTTTCATCAAGGTGACTATATCAAAATTTGACATTAATATAAAATGATTGCTTCTGCTTATCAAAGGAAATATTTGCTCGTTACAAAAAATTATGTACAAACCTCTTGCGGGAAAATCATTCTAGCATTCGCGCTATTAAAGCACTCCCTCACTTCGTTCGCTCGTGCTTTAAATGCGCTCATGTAGGAAAAACTTCTTCCCGAACTTGGTTCGTAAATCTTATCGTGTTTTTTTCTTCTTTATTACTAAGTTATTAGCTTCGTTTTAAAAAAATCAAACTTGTGTTTGTTTTTTTTTGTATTTAATTATATTTTAAAATTGATGACATAAATACTTAAACCGTCAGAGAAAAATATTCTTTTCTATTCCTAACATTTCTTCAGTATTTTAAAATATGCTCAATAACTATCCCTTTGTTAGTTTTTTCAATATCCACATTTTGCTCAATAACGATGTCGTACAATCTCACTTCCATGACGATATGATATGGTTAAAATTTACTTATCAAACACGATTAAGTCTACGTTGTAGTTGACTTAAATAATTACAATGACTTTAGTAAAAATGTGTGGTTAGGCACCCTAATAGACGGTCTTATTAGCACTATGAATACATGTATTGGTAAAACAGAGCTTATTTCAAATAAGTATCGACTATAAATGTAGCAAAAATAAGATTATCTTAGGTAAGGCGACATATTAAGCTCGTCTCAAGCATTTGCTTATGTGACGTCTATGAAACTAATCATCACTTTAAGCAAATGCTCAAGACAATCTTATATTTAAGACACGACTATGAATACCGCCCATAGTTTCCGTTTTAAATTAGATAAAGAAGAGTAGTAGAAGACATTACAATTGACGATGAAGTATCAGTTTGGTAAGTTAGTACTCATATTTTACTTTTTTGATTCATTTATCATTGTCAACTTGTTTCACGACTGCATAGTATACAAGGTAGTTTGATCGAGTAATATTTATATTAAAATATAAACATTCATTTATAAAATTTGAATATAATTGGATGTATGGTGGGTTGCCTAAACGAAAGGACTTATATTGATACTATAGCTGTGATATTAATATATTAGTCAACAGATTTTTAATTGTAATTGATCTCTCTCTCTTGTTTTAACGACTATTCTCTCTTCTTGAAATAAATATATTATTGTTAGAAGTTGTGTCTTGTCAATTTCTCCGTTTTAGTGAAACACAGATTTTAACAAGGTCTGTATTGGGAAATACCTACTACTGTTGTGTCTTGTCAATTTAATCCTTTTAGTGATGGACAGATTTAAACAAAGATTGTGTTGGGAATATTTACTTGTTTTAGCGCTTTTTTAATTTAGTGTAGGATTAGCACACTGAGACTTACGATCTGCTTGTCGATACAACTGAGTTAGCCGCCAGCAATTAAGTTGCGAGAAAATTCTCATAACAAATTTGCCGCTAATATATAGTAATACACTACCATTTCTAAAACCCACTTTTTGTATGAATAAATACTACCAACTGCGTCAACTTTTTTGCTACTACATCTTGTCGTTGCCCAGCTGTATCTTTAACTTGAAAAAAAACTAACGCAAAGCCAAACACTATTGCTTTTTACTGTTTTATGTACAATTACAAATAAAGTATAATGGTACAATATTTACTTCTTTTTTAGTTTTTTGCTTGGTACCAATTTTTTTACCAGTTTTAACAACGATTTAAAAATAAAAACAAACGCGCCTATTAACGCAATCAACACCAACCCTACAACAGCAATAACGTCCAATAAGTAATATTGATAGAAAGGAATATCTAAAGATGGACTTCGCAAATGTTTAGTTCCGTTGTGCCTTATCACATACTCGGTCCACCAGATTGCTTTTTCTAAACCAGTCATCGGTTGATCTATCGCCAACTCGGCTAGTTCTTTCACTTTATTGCGGTACCTGTAAACAAAACATTGACACGTGTAAATATTGATCTATGCACTTACATTGGATTGCGGATTACTTCTAAGATTTTAGTTTTAAATTCGTCTTTGTTCAAATTGTCGAAGTCGATGGATAGACCTAAACCTTTCTTAACAATTTTGTGAACGTTGTGGTATTGGTCGGCCATAAATGGTATTCCGATTATAGGTATGTGATCTTGTATTGCTTCGTCTATTGATTGTAAACCACCCTGAGTAATGAACAGTTTAATATTAGGATGTTCTGTAACAAAGCGAGTATGTTACACATTGTACGTTAAAGCATTGTAAAACATTGTTGAATAAAAGACAAAATGTTAATTTGGTTGTACAAACTTAATTTTGTCACCTTAATTTTTTTGTTTGCTGTTGCATTACCAAACAAAAGTTTTAAGCACAAAGCAGCGTCAACTGGATGTACTATGTATGTGCAGTAGACGTATACTGCTTATATGAGTAGTTCAACTGTAAGTACATATGTACAAGCACGTCATTCAAAACTGTTGGAGAAACTCGTATATTACTCTGCACTACAAGAACAAGTTTAAATGCCCTAATCCTAACTTTAAACAAATATTGCAAATGTTTCGGCTACAAACTACTACACATTTAAAAGAAAAAAAAAGTGACCATTTAGCTATTACAATATAAAAATAGCTATATTGTTGCGAAACTATTTATTATTAAAAACTAATTTATTTAAACGACTAAAAATACGTTTACTTATTCTAGAAATATGTACACTTGTAAATTAACCGAACCAATGAAATCTAATAATATTTGATAAAAACACTCACACTAATTTATGTATAACCGTTGTATAACACTATCACTAACACGAGATAAGATAACGTCCGCGGGTAGCTTCACACTTGTTTACACTAAAAATCACGTACACGATTATTCTCGGTATATTTATGTAGGCATACGCGTGCTAACGATTTATTTCCACTTGATAATCTTCTTAACACTGCTGTATTCGCATTCCAGCAATAACTGACCTACGATCCGTCTCGTCGGTATATATACACATACGGAAATCCTTCTGGAGCGTTCCCTATTTTTCGGTATATTTTCTAGAAGATGGATAACAGCTTCTAGAAGGCTCTTGCATTTGCAAATAATTTCTCGAACGTTTCAATATTAACAAGAAGGTATAATAAAACTTAGTCGCTCCAATTAATGCTCACCAGTAGTCTACAGACGCGTTAATGGTTTATCACTTGTCGAAACATTTAACCTTTCAATTCTATATGAAACTTTGCAACATCTGGAGAACGCAAATATGATTTTACGATCAACTTAAAGAGTTGTGACCTGCGTTTGAAAGTCAGCAGTTTTCTTTTATGACAGACCCCATAAATAAATTCAGCTGGCTGGATTTGCGTTTTCTTTTTTTTTCTTTCTCGATTTGTTAGTTCGGTGTAACCATCGTTTAAAATCGATTGGTTGTTTGAGTAATCTTTGGTAATGGACACAGTATTCTGAATTTGTTTTAATGTAATTTTAGATTGAGTTTAATAAGTTATTTTACGATTTTAAATTCAAAGTACAATGTAAATTGTTGATAAAGTTTTGTATTTTGTTACGCCGTGAACCATCTGATTTCGCGATTTTGTTTATTAAGTATTTCACTTGGTTTGTTGAGAATTCCAGTTGTAATTGATGTTTCCTTTCTGAGTTATAATCGTAATTAATTATATTTTCGTCGTTTGTTTATTTTAAGTTGGTTCAAAAGTTCTTTGTTCAAGTGCATTCTCAGTACAGTCGTACTTTGATTTCTTTGTGTCAATCGTTTAGATTACGTGGAAAAATTAAGTCATTATCTTAATTTATTAGGCAGTTTAAATTCTTGTAATATAATATTTTGTCAATTTGACATTTTCACGTACAAGCGAAATGCTGTGTCCTAATGCTATAAATATGACGTAATGGGGACTGATTGCCTCTTTATCACACTTCTTAATAAGAGTGTTTTCGTTCTTGAAATTTCGAACACAGCCTTTGTGGAAAGGGTATTCGAGAAAAGTTGATATATGGATGAGGATTCGATCGTGGCAGGAGAATTAGAAATACCGGGGATCGTGAGATGTAGTAGAGTGAGCCGGGTACTTTGCCCTATCGTTATGCCTTACCGCGGAAGTCAATTGGTACCGTGAAAATTAAGTGTGGTGATGAAAATGTTAATTTGTTTTCAAATTTCGTAATGTACGGTTTATTTAGACGTCACGGTATCCAAAAATAAACAATCACGCTTGAGGGATTTAGTTTTGATGTTTTAAGTAGAAAAAACGACTAACGTTAAATTTATATATTTCAATGAACGCTTAAAGTGTTTGCGCGAAATTAAAATAAATTAACTTTGTTTTGGTGCGTTCGAAAAGTAAATCGTATTCCCGAATATATGATAATGTAACGACTTATAAACTCTATTTTGTTTAGTTCGAATTAAAGTTCGGACATATATTTTATAATCTGTATTGTTCTTAGTTATTTGAATTATTTAATTTCTTATGCGGTCAAGGCCTTGAAATTTATTTGCGTTATGTTTTATTTGAAAACGTCGAGTTAACGCTATTATTGTAGCATTTTCTTTTTATAAATTTTGATTTAATGTTTTGTGTGTAGATTGTTCATTTTTGTTTGGTTTTGCTTAAGATTATTAATTTTTATTTTATTAAAAATTTGTTTACTAATCATTATTTTTTTTGTTGTTTAATATTCAATCAATAAATGTTAAATTGTTAAATGTAAAGAGCTTTTATTCATTTAGCTACCGCATACGTAAATTTTTGTTTTTAAGTGTATTTCAGTAAAGTTACAACTCAAAGTAAGTTCTGGGGTTGTAACCAACCAGATGACCTTTCGGATAATCAGGGGTTTGAAAGCTACCCTCATCGTGACCTTGATTGGCGCCCTTACCGATTTTTTGACTATTTTACCGTTTTAGTTCAATTTTACGTCGATCGCGTTTCCAATTTTTCACGGAATTTTAAATTACAACCCACCCCCTTCTCCATTGAGCTAGTGGCACAACCCCGTTTATGTTACCGCATTTCAGGCAGTGACTTTGTGTTAATTTTGGCATGTAACAGAGTGAACACGAGCAGGTGCTCATAGACAAAAGTTCTACGCAGTATATAATTTCGACAACCGACAGTAGTCTAAGAAACTTCTTATTGTTTTTCTTGGGCAACATAGAAATTTACTAAAACACTTGAAGCATTTGCAGTCAGTACCATCACTCGCAACTATTTGGGTACTAAATCTCTAACCGTGCTTGACATTGACAAATATGCTTTTAGAAACCATGAAAACTTTGATGAAACTCAACTGCAGACCTTGCGTCTTACCAACAGTCAGCCACTTGCTGGAACTTGAACAAACAAATTTTTGCATTTATTTGTCTTGCAAACCGACGGAAGTAGTGTGCATATAGCAGTCATGTTGTACCAAGAGATACGAAATGTGATTATTTATGCCAGACAAAACAAGAATGTCTAGTCGTAGTATGGGCAATTTCAAAATACCGATCTTATCTAGAAATCAGCTGTACACAAGCAAGGTGATAAAATTTGAGGTAAAACCCTCGCCAGAAATTCAAAACAAGTCTAAACATCTGCAACCGGTATCACTAAAGAAAGATACTACTAACGAAGAACCATGCATAAACACTCTACCAAACGCAAATGGTTGCGACTAATCTAATGACGACGGTACCAAACATAAGACAAAATTCTCATGGCATGCGAGTAGTAGCAATATATACATGAGCAAGCAAACGGAGCAACACCAAAAGACAAATTAACTGCTCACCAAGAGTACACAACTTAACGGAAAATGTTTGTACCACATAACCGACGGCCGACTTACGGTATTTGTAGCTACTAAGTGCCGCGAGAACGTTTGGTAGGTATATGTACAACAACGCTCACTCAGCTAGAAACTCGGGATCAGAAGAAACCTTATGTACGCAACCATACGTAAAACCACCTACGCAGTGTTTTTACGTTTTGCGCCGCAGGAAATATAGGATTACTCTAAGAACACAATGGTTAAAACCACATGTTTATAAATCTCATAGAATTGATATGGGTAATTATTGATTGGGTACTGTCAGTTTGCGAGGTACAGAATATATAACTATTTAATCTCTTTAGTTTGAGAAAGATATAATTCATCTAATATTTACTTTAGATTTAATTATTTTTCAAAAACGTTGTACTTTTAAACTGATTAAAGACATAAGCGTGTCAATAGGTTTATTTTTAAACATTATCTTAGAGTGTTGATAAAACTGAGAGGTTTTCAAAAAATGTAACATTGATTCAAATTTAAAGTTTGAAGATAACTACGAGTATTTTGTCTAGTAACGATAATAAAAACAGCAACAAGGCGACCTTTGATATCGGAAAAAAAAGAGCTAGAACTAACCTCAAAAACAAAAAGTTAGTTAAACAAACGAAAGTTTAGATCTTTTACCTAACCAACATTCAACTAGTTTACCAGCTTAAAGAAAACTAGATAATTGTGACACAAAACGGACTTTAAATAGAAGCTGATTTTGTAGCACCACGTTGGGCGTCAAAATTTGTTACTAGTTACCAAAAACCAAAGCAATATCCGATAAATTACTATTACTAGATCAAAAAAGCTCAATGAACTGATTCTGTAACTCGCAGACAAATAACGGATTATTAAAGCTCCGGCAAAAGAAAAGAAAAAGCATCACAGATATATATTTTGTGATACTTTAAGGTATGAACAACTAGGTCTTAAATAATTGGTCGCACTAAATAAAGTATCGCTGATCGCTATTCGTACAGCTATGATTTAAAGTAGTCAAAAAAACTGTGATATAAAAATAACTTACTAAAAATATCTTGTTGCGGAAGCCATTTTGCTGTAAATACATTTTTAGGTTTATTTGGCAAGTGCTCTATATCACACTTCCAAATGATAGTGTACGGAATTTCAGCAAACGTTTCTATTAAAACATTTAGCATGTGTTTCGATATGTCCTTATTTCTAACATTAGATCCTAAACTGAAATAAATAAAACCGTTTTTGGCCGCATCTAACACTGATTTCAACTCCTGCAATTGCTCGGTTTAGATGATTTAAAACGGAAAAACAAACCCACTTACTTTTGGCAACGGTTTGGACGCATTCTTATACGAACTACTTCTAATTTGTATAATAGTCGGCACCAACGGCGTTACTGTATGAAAAATTGGATCGGAGTTTACCAACGCCAAACTGATATCGTTCTCTAGTTCGGTCAAAGAATAATCGGGTCCAAAGTATTTATCGACTATTGATTGTTGCGAGGGTACAATAAGAAGTTTTTTAAGAATCATCACAAACGCACTGAAACATGCAAGTTGTAATCGATTCCAAAGAGATGGTTTATCATCAGTGGGTATAATCGCATCAGGGTAAAGTATAGGATGAGTCGGGCTTCCCATTGCAGATCGTAATGCAAATGGTGCATCCATCGAAGCGATTACAACCAATGGAGCATTAAATCTTTTCGCAAAAGCATACATTGACATCAAACCAAGTTCGACCATAACTACATCAAATTTTTGGTCTTTGTTATTTATTAAATTTTGCACTTGTTGGTCGGATAAAAATGCATGCGCCATATCATCATACACGTTTAGTATCGCAAACATAAGCTTGTAAGGAGGCGAACCAACAATTTTTTCTAAATGATAGTCGTGTAATTTGTACAACGAACGTAAATTGATTTCTGTTAAATTTGTGAGAGTCGCGTCTTCAATAATATCTGTGGTTATAGTCGTTACTTGGTGTCCACGCAACGACAACTCTCTCCAAATCGGTTGGAACACCACCTGATGACTGTAAGAAGGCGTTGGCACAATTCCCAAAATTTTTGCGGCATTGCCAAAAGTTGTTAGAACAGTTAAAACAAAACACAGCACTCTTAATTTGACCATATTCACTTTTATCTAATAGACCGATGAACAAACCAGGTTGAAGTTGTTCAATTTTTTTGTACGCTTTTTGAATTGCTATGTAAAAGTAATCTTATCAAAAAATGAAATCTTAATATACGTTATATCGACAAAAGTCGAAAGGGTCAAGAAGCTAGATAAACACTATCTGTGATTTTCGCCACTACTTATTTTATATTTTTTTATAGATTGACTTACTTAGATATATGTACATGTATATTACCCATCTGAACCATTCGACTTAATAGAACGACTTCTCCCATAAACTGACGACCGTTTTTTCTATTTTCTATCTAACCCACTTCTGCTGGCAAAGAATAGAGGGCACTTTTTGTGTTATAAGTAGCGCGTAACAAGGTTGTCAAAAGCAACTATGGCTAAATTAATCCTGGGAAAGTGGGTACAGTAAAACAAACAAAAGAAAATAACAGTTAGCTCTAAGATAAAAGTAAATTTATCTGACTAAGCAATTTCGTTGTCGTTGTAACAAGCAAAAAATGAAATATACAAATTTAATAACAATTTAAGTAAAAGGATTATATAAAAAAAACTACGTTGAAGTGTTATAACGCGGAAGTTCGTCTAGTCGCACTGAGTGAGCAGATGAGTGAGTGTCACATACAGAAACAAAACGCTAACCTGATTTGTCGCTTTTTATATTCAGGTGTGATATTAGAAATTTTGATGACAAAATTTTTGTTTGACAGTTTTCAATGTTTTGTTTGTCACTTGATTGTTTTTTTTTTTTTTTGAAGATATGACACTTTTGTTTGGTTAGCAAGAATTTCTCAATTTTTAGATTCTTTATTCTTTGTTGTCGGTTTTCTCTTATACGTACTTCAATTCATGAACAAAAGGGATGACAGGATTTATCCATGGAGACAGGCGCCATCTTGCAGTTTACTTTTACTACGTATTAGAAAGAAATTGTAAATTGCTGCGTAATTCATATTTTAAATAAACCACGCGCTAAAACTACAACGTACAAACATTGTCGAGTTAAGCAATTACGAAAATGCTACTAGGGTAAATCACTGAACGGTAGTTTCGGTTTAGCAGTGGAAAAATCACTCTAATGTATTTCCACAATTATTATTAGATCTGAGCAAGAGTTTGTGCTAAGCCTGTTAATCATACAGACACGCAACGTTTTGTGTTTAAGATTGTAGTATTGTTTAAAAAATAAATAATTTCTTGTGAATATAACTAGTACGTAGCTTCGATTTTACGTTATGATGTTTAACCCTAAATTTTCTATATGAATCTAACAGTTAAAATCGCATTAGAGGATAGAGTGCTGAAGATTCTAAATAAGACAAAACAGCTGTCCACTGATTTTTACTCATCGTCTCTCAGGCGCGGCTCCAGCAGTTTATTTTGGTGGGGGCTCCATCAGTTTAAAGCGGGGGGGGGGGTTGCTCATCACGTTTTTAAATAATAATGTATTGAATATGGCGTTAATATAAAATTGAAGAACACTTCTTTATGCACCAAGCTTTTACTTGCAAGCGATAAAGCATCATAAATTATACAACTATTAAAAAAAGCGAATGTATTACATACAAAGTGAGAAAAACTTCAGTATTATTTTCAATGTCGGGGGGGGGGGCCATAGCCTCCCCGTCCCCCCCTCTGAAGCCGCGCCTGTGGTCTCTACAATTATAGAAAGATTTTCGTAGTCCAGTTAAGAATATTATGCTGCGTTTTATTCAAATGCATTTTTTGTTGTTTGCGGTTGTAATAACTAAAAACTTAATAGTTTTCTACATGTAAATATAATTTATACGTAGCTCAAATTCTACGAGATGGCGCTTAGCCTCAGATTTTACATATTAAATGTATAAAGTAATTGGTACCAAACTATAGAGTAATAGAGATCAGAAATTAAGTCTTATGTAAAATTATTTCTATTTCACATCGATAAAACTTTAAATTTTGAGATATAATAATAATCGTCGTATTCTAGAAGACGATAACGAAAAATATAAAAAATAAACGGTTGAAATGAACTTTAGTTTTAAAGAATAGCGCATTGCATAAATAAATAGGTGCATATTCAGTGTTTTTACGTACTTACCGTGTAAACAAAAATTCAAATGTAGTTATTGTAAACGGTATTTATTTAATTTTTCAGTTACCAAACATGTTAACTTTTACATTCTCTATGCACTAAACAGCTATCTAATGAAATAACAATAAATAAAATATCGGTCATTTGGTGATTAGGCAAAATATTTAATACATAAGAATTTTCTGCAAGTTACGTATTACAGGCTAAAAGATTACAATTAATTACATAAAAAAAAAGTTTTACTTGTAATCAAGTTTTAAGTCAAAAAGTAACAAGCTTAATTTGATGTCATGTAGTATATAAAAGCAACGTTCGCATCATAAACAAATTAATAAATTTAAAATTCAAACTTCGAACTTTCTACTGTAAACACACGAACCTCGATTTCAACTCCGCCGATACACCGGCTAAATGTGAGATCAATTAGCGTTTGTTTGAATGTATTAAACAATGTTGCTTGATGCGAAGTAATAACATTCTGTTGAACTTTCATTCACCTGATGACGATTGCAGATACTACAGCAATCGAAACGTTGTGTATATTCATTTCAAAATAATAAACAATGAAAGTTCAACAGAATGTTATTACTTCGCATCAATTAGCGTTGTCTGCCGATTTATTTTTATTTTATTCGCAAAAATTCAAGTAATTATAATTTTTTAATACAGAATTAGATTTTTGTAGAATTTTTAAAAGCTCTTGCAGCGTAAAGGTTCGTCTTGGCGCTAATCAACAAACGTAACAACTCCTCGTAGCGCCACTGAAAAGCGTTTACTTCTATCATCACTAACGATTACCAGTCTGTTTGTTTATTTTTTGCATTGATAATGGTTCACTTATGCTCGATTGCACTGCATTTTTTAAGTTATACTTTGTGCTAACTAATACTTGATTACTGTGAAACATTCGTTATAAAAATACGGGACAATCGAGCATTAATACAATATATAATATGATAATATCCAATAAATTCAATTTCAAAATTTCCCGCTGCGCTTTTAACCGAGTTTAGTTACGCTCCTAAACTAAATGGCAGTAATAAGGCTTCAAACGTTAACATTGCAGCTTGGCAGCCTTGACTAATACAAAAGAAACTCCGTCGTAAAGCAGTTCGAACATCGGACCTAACCTGCCAATGTACTTCATCTCAAACTCCACTTGCTTTAATTATTTGATTGATTGCCGTTATTTGCTCGCAATTCATGAAAGCGTTATTTTGTAATGCTCCGATTAAGGTAAAAAGATTTCCAGTAGTAAATCAATTACAACATCGGCGTTTTTAACCTAAGATAATATTCACTTGCAATTATCACCGTTTTATCTAATTAATTTAGTTTTATATACCTGTGTAAGAATCGGTGCTCTTGAAGAAGTGCGCGCGTTTTCAAGTGACCATTGAAAAAGTGAAGGTGCGCGTTAGTAGTCAACTAGTGCCTACGGTCGTAAATACTGTTACTAATTTATTAAAACGACTAAAAATACGTTTACTTATTCTAGAAATATGTACACTTTTAAATCACCCGAACTAATTAAATCTAATAATATTTAATGAAAACACTTACACTAATTTATGTATAACCGTTGTATAACACTATCACTTACACGAAGATAAGATAACGTCCGCAGATAGCTTCACACTTGTTTACACTAAAAATCACGTACACGATTATTCTCGGTATATTTATTTAGACACACGCGTGCTAACGACTTATTTATTTCCACTTTAATAATCTTCTTAACACTGCTGTATTCTCATTACAGCAATAACTGACCTACGATTTGTTTCGGCGGTATATATACACATAAGGAAATCCTTCTCGAGCGTTCCCTATTTTTCGGTATATCTTCTAGAAGATGGATAACAGCTTCTAGAAGGCTCTTGCATTTGCGAATAATTTCTCGAACGTTTCAATATAAAGCCTCGTGTGCAAAGATGTTAGTTATTATAGAACTTCAATTTCTTCACGTTTCATGTATAAAATTATAAGTTTTTCAAATAAACACTCAAAACTTACAAACTTGAAGGCTCGCTTAAGATAGAACGCGATACAGATTGTGAAAAACACACAATTGAAATATAGGACAAAACTGATCAAGCACTAAAACAAAAACTTAGTAAGTGAATCAAAACTTGTGAAAGTGTTGCAGCCAACAGAGCACAGCCAGATAAAATGCTGGATTAAAGTCTATTTTATTATTCGAACAATTATTAATTGATAGTGCGTGCTGTAACGGTAGTGACTTTTAGAGATATCTCGCGTATCAATTCCAACATCGCGACATACAAAAATCATTAAAATATTACACAAACTTATTTTTGGTACGAAAGGCAATATATTTCATCAAAAAAGCTTACGCAGATTTAAGTTTGAAATTTACTTTGTCGAATTCCAAGAAATAGTAACGGAAATTAATAATAACTTCTTATTTAACGCGTCGAGTAATCTGCTAGACATTAATCATACAAGAGCTGAAGACAAAATGGTGAAACGGCTGCGTTGTTATTTGACGAATATTCTTTAACGAAGCTTCTGAAGAAGACGATCAAGAAAACCCGACGCAAAATAAAAACGCAAATGCCGAAACCCACCACAAGCAGCAGGATGCTAGAAAGATGTAAATAGGACGCAATAGTGCTCTAGAAGACGCCAATGTAGAAATACAGAATAGCTTTGCAAGCTCGGTATCGTATTTTTACGACAAAATTTTCTATTAGTGATATAAAAAACTGAAAGGTTACCGATCGTCTAATTATCGTATAAAAGAAAAGTGCTTTAAGTGCAACAAGTTTCGACACGTGCCGACAACTTATCCCAGAGGTAAAACGAATTAGCCAATTAAAGAAATTATTGCACTAGAGAGTCATTCAAAGTTTATGAAATTGCGTAGTTAAGAATGCTATTATAAAATTTTAAAAACGGGCGCTACTCCTAGCGTACCAGTAAAACTCTTTGTTCGGAGACACTAAGATTACATATAAACTCACTGCCAAAAAAGTTTGCTAGAGCGGAGAAGCAAACAACTTGAGAGAGAACGTAACGAATTGGTTGTATATTTTCCAACAAACAAAAATTTATTAAATTATAGATAAATTCGATCAAATATTAACAACTACATACATGATATGCAATAAAGTTATGGCGATCGCGATACCTGCAAGCAGTTTAAAGAAAACCGCTCTAAACCTTCAGCAAAAAATCTTTATTCAAAATCCATTTCAATCGGTGAAAGCCTAATAGTAAAAACAGGATGTGGAATTAAATAAAAAGAAAGTACTTACGATTGAACAGTCAAAATTTCTACGAAATTAATCTACTCGTAGCGGATGTCGAAAGCAAAATAGTACGCAACAAAGCGGCTCTAGTGGCGCACTCGCTTACAGTGCAGTACTAAGAATTTTGAAAACTTATTACTAAAGACACGTAACAATCTGAACGTAACCTTAAAAAAAATTAATAATAGCATTTTTGCTGTTAGTTAAAAAAAAGTATAATTAAGCCCGTTTTTAAGTTTCTATTCTAGTTTGAGTATTTTGCTAGGTTATTTGATACTATTGATATTTTGACAAGAACGATATTTGTCTCAAAAATGTACAGTGCACGCTGCGTTATAGAATGACATAGAGACTTTTGAGATTTTTGATAACAATAACGGAATGATAACAAAATCCGATGTTATAAAAAAAATTAAATGTTTATTAGTTAGAAAGCAGTAAATACATACAACGTGTATCTGATTAACAAGTTGTTTATTTAGAAGGTGTAATTTCTTTGTTATTCTAAGAAGTGCACATTCTTTCCAAGATAACACAAAAGTAATGTATTTACAGATGTTTAATTAAGGTAATGTTACGTAGGTCAGTCAAAATAATTGAATAAATAAAAAACAATGCAAAGATAAATAAAAAAACTAAAAGTGATAACATTACCCGACTGATAACATTATCCGTGCTTTCAATAAGCGACTTGCACTATATTACTAATATTTCCGAACATTTAATAATCAATTCTAAACGGTAAGTTTTACAAGACGTATAAGATATAATTGACTAGGACCATAACGTGCCTAGTGATAGGAACCGATAAATAACGATAACGATTGTTAACGGAAATAAACTGCACAAGTTTGGTTTAGAGATGAATTTGTCTGAATTTTTAGTTTTTCTATGGTTCTTTGTGTAAATAACAAACGGTAAATTTTTATAGTGTACAAGTAATGTAATTCTTTAAATAGTAACAGTGTAGATACCTATAACTAAAACAAAATGATATTTTTGATTTGCATACACAACTAAAACAATCGGTATTAGCATTGTATATAAATATACAATGGTATTAGTGACACGTCGCGCTAAATGCAAAAACAATTACAATTCTCCAGCTATGAATTTAATCTAACTAAACCATTAAGTGTTATCAAAATCAAATTAACAAGTGTTGATTTTGATAACGTTATATCTAATAAGATTTTTTTAAATTTAATCAAAACGAAGATAAATAACGTAATAATACGAGACAAAAAATTAGAAACATACGAGAATCTACCTTATAGTAACAGATGGCAACAGTGGCGGCTTCTCTATTAGGTCATTTGGTCAGACCCTCCAAAACTAAATAAGAAAAGTATTTTATTTGCTTTAAAATTACAGAAAATTTGCGTTTAAATCAAATTATCAGCGTTTAAATTTCGTGCGTTTAAATAATTATCAATTTAAACGCAACAGATACGAAA
This sequence comes from Aquatica leii, assembly GCA_035610365.1. Classification (NCBI taxonomy): domain Eukaryota; kingdom Metazoa; phylum Arthropoda; class Insecta; order Coleoptera; family Lampyridae; genus Aquatica; species Aquatica leii. Next base: position 18,980,739 of record CM069438.1, read on the forward strand.
GCTTGCGAATTTACCCAAAGCTGACACGTACTTGTTTCCGCATTTATATTATATTACGATGCTAGTTATTGTAATCAAGAGTGAGACACATATAATACAATTTTATGCGAGTTAGAAAATAAGATAAGTAAATGTTTAAATGCTTTTGCAGGGTCTTCAGTCGGGCCGCTTACTTCAAAGATCATACTTAGTGCAATTATCTTTGAGTGCAATGCTTACATTGAAATAGCGAAAGCTTCCAGGGCCGGAGTCTGTTACATGCAAAAGATGAAACTATGTCACTGCCTGAAATGAGGTAACACAAATGATGGGTGCCGCTGCTCAGTGGAGACGGGGTGGGTTATATTTAAAAGTTTCGTGAATGATTTGGATAACTTGTCGAAAAACACAAAATCGAAAAGTAATAATGTCGAAATCAAAGGGCGCCAGGAAGGAGTAAAGCTTAATGGACTTCTGGCCCTTGCCAACCACAAGTCCGCTCCTGAAGGACACACTCTAAACGGACTTACCTTGTTAGAGTGTATCTCACTAAAATCTGTAATAAATTAATAAAGTACACACACGCGGAGGCCGACGGAATTAAAAGCTCTTTACAATTTAACAATTTAACATTTATTTGCACACACAAAAAAAATAATAATGAATACATTAAAATAATAAAAAAAAAATAAAGGTAATGAAATTAACAAAATTAACCACATAAAACAACAAAAGGTACGTCAATGAACGTTTGATAAAACCAAAATTTAAAATTATTTGAATAACTGCTCAACAACAAAATAATACAATACACAATACAGAATTTAATAAAATCAAGCACAAATTAATAAATCTTAATTTAACACGGCCGTGTGCGCGTCGAAATTACTCATTTACAAAACAAAAAAAACTTATTTAATATAAATCTAAAATATCTATCTTGAATCGAAAATTCGGTCCCGTTTAATAAATTTTTAACTCGGGATTCTGTCACAGTTCCGATAAATACGGACGATAAATACGGACAACAATTAGTTACATTAACGTTAAATCAATTCGAGACACTTAAAAACTTTCATTTTAAATTCAAAGCTTTTAACACTCAATCACGTAAATAATAACTTCACGATTAAATATATGGTGCAAAATAAATACCTTGAATTTGTCGTAACTTCGGGAAAGAACCGGTGGTTGGTTCTAAGTGGCCAGTTGTCTACAGGTAGAAAAAACGTTGGAAGGTACCCCAAACAATTGCAATGACGGCGGAAGAATTTTCTTTTAAACACTTAAATAAAATCCGCACAAATGCGAAGACTGGATGTAGCACAACCCAACGATTGCATATCCAACTTGAAACGCGAGTTTTTATTTTTGGAAACCATGAAGACTATTTAAACCGTAAATTACGAAATTTGGAAAATCAAACTTTTCCACCACTACACTTAATTTTCACGGTTCCATCTAACTTCCGCGGTATTACATCACGATAGGGTAAAAGTACCCTAACCACTCAACTACATAACGGTACCCGGTATTTCTTAATTGCCACCGAAAACACACAGATCGATCCCCCAAAAACAAAATTTTACTCCTTATATCACCTCGTAATCCCACTTAATTCACAAACTTGCGCCGTAAAATCTTTGTAAAAGATGCAACACTAAACCAAGTAAATTAAGAAAGATGAAAAATATAATGGCCAAGTGCGTCTTGTCACGTACAGCGATGCCAGTTTGTTACATTTGTAACAAATCTGTTACTTTTCCTAAACATTTGTTACACTGTTACACCTTTTATGGTTTTGTTACGTTTTTAAATAACAAAAGAAATTATATTAAATTTAAAATGCTATCTCTGCAACTGCGCAATCAGTTACCATGCATATATAGTTAGATCCAAAGATAATGTTAAATCTATCACATATATCTATTATCTTATAGCGTCTATAGTAACCACAGAACTATCTATAAGCGATCGAAGAATGATAATACAGATTTCTGTTACATTCATGCGAAGTGTGGGCAGTTTCATTGGGTGCATTCAGCCGATAGATCTCAAGTCGCTACAGATCCAGCGCTACATTTACAACGACCATTTACAACAGTTGTCAATCGGCTGGCTGCTCAAAATTCATGTATGACTAAGTAGGTAGTGACTAAGTGCTGTCCATAAACGAAAAGTCCCTAAACAATAATATTTTACAACTAAATAACCTAACCTTGCCGTTCTTTGCACATAACCTAATATTGTCGTTTCTATTATTTCAAGCGATTCATCATGTACCAGTTTTTATAAAATTCTGTGTATGTATTGGACAACTCAACAAACGGTTATAAGTAATTGTTTATTGTGGAGATAAGTTAATTAAATAAACATTTTGGTCAAAGGAATTATTGTAATGGATGTAGTAGTAGACATGTAGCGGGAACTGCTAGATTAGAGCGTAGATTATTTTCGCTACAAAAAATGGCGTCCGCTCCGGAACTGTTACCAATGTAGCGAACTCGGAGCGGCCGTATTCAGCCGAAAATCGGGAACTGTTCCACAACAGTTGAGTCGGCTGAATGCACCCATTCTACCCTCTTGGTTTATATCAGTTTATATGCTGTTTATATTCAGGTGACTTTTTTATCATTCCGATAGATGGCGTAAAATTGCGCATTATAGATACCTACGGAACCGATGATTACAGTTTGTTACGTTTCAATCCGATTTGTTACTTTTTCTGGGCATTTTTGTTACTTCGAAGAAAGATTTTCTGGCACCGCTGGTCACGTAGGTTTTCGAAAGAAAGAAAATGTTCTCACAGAAAACGCTTACTTCGCTAAATTGTCAGGTGGCTCGCAAATGAACTTAACATAAACAAAAGTACAGATACCAGGAAAAATTGATCAAATTACATTCCAAAAAGGAAGTCGTAAATTATATAGAGTTGTTTTTCTAATGAGATAACCAGAGGTAAAAACACTAAATCAAAATCAAAACCACGGAACTTTATGCATTCAAAAAAAATACCAGTAATAATTGTGAAATAACTATGCAATACAAATAAACTTAAATCAAACGTAATAAAATAACGAGTAAAACGTTTTCGATGCTAACATCGAACTAATCAACAAAAAAAAACACAAAACAGAAAATTCATCCAGATGAATCTAATTACGGGGTCTTACATAAAAGATTCACTGCTAAATTCCAACGCAGGTTACAAGTCTATACTAGACGTTCTTATTTTAGTAATGCTTACATTGCTTACGTGACTTACGTCATATATCGTTATCTTCGTAGCACGTGTGTGTAAAATACAGATGCTCGAATGCAAATTTCTTATCACATATGACAAACTTTACAATCGATTTTCTTAGTTGATCAATAATATTCATAAGGGACAACTTATCGTTTTTGTTTCATAATAACTGTGGTACAAGACGTTAAAAAATAAATAGCCAACAATTGTTTACACATCTAGAATTTAAATTTAATGCTCGTCCTCAGCCTTTACTTCAAATTCGATCAACCAGAAAACATAAAAATAAAGAAGATTACAGTAACTTTAAAGAATCTGTGTATGATTCGTTAGATTAGATTTGTGGATTTGAAATAAATAATAGATTTTAGTGTTTTATATTTACTGTTTTCAGATGATGCATTAATCATTATGTTGTAAAAATAATGTTACGGATTTATAACATTTAAAAGAAAAAGTAAAAAGCAATTGTGAGGTCAATAAAAGACCATAATGAAAATGTTTGTAAAAACTAAAAATAGATACATATATTAAATAAAACAATTGATTGACTTTACATATGACTACATTGGAAAGAGAGAGATGTTTCTCTGTGTTAAAAAGAATTAAAACATTTCAACGCAATTGGCAATATTATGAGACAAGAAAGATTTGCATTTCTATGCTAAGCATTGAAAAATCATTGTCAATTTTAATGAGCTTGTTATTTATAATTTTGGTAATTGTTTAATTTTTTTAATTTTTTAATTACTGTAAGAATGTTTTTTTAGCTTTTTGCGATAATTGCATTTTTTTAAATGACCCTCTTGTATGATTGACCACCAGCCGCCACTGGATGGCAACGTAAAACCGGAAGAGCTGACACAAATGTTCAATTTTTTAATTCATGCCAGATAGAGTTCCAGTGAACTTTCTACTACAAATTATCCGCACGAAAACCAATGGTAACGATTCAGATAAAAGACCCAATCGGTAGCATCAGCAGGAAACCTCAACAGTACAAGTAAAATGTATCCAGCGAAAAGAAATAACAGGAGTACCCAAGCTAGAAGCTAAAAAATTATGAAACTTAACCCCACGTGTGAACCAAAATTCTCACCAACCAACCTTTAATATATCCGCCTCTAACAAAAAAGGACATTGGAGAACCTTTTAGATGTTTATTAATTTTGTTTCTAGAATATTTCTTTCTAAAAAGTGAATGGTTGTAGAAGAAATTACAGATTTACCTGCTGTCCCTCTTGCAACAAGATATTTATTAGAAAAGTTAAAAAATGATCATAAACACCAGTGTGAATGGAAAGTTGCCTACACGTCAGCTTGAATGATGCCATATTGAAATTAAAATCGTTACAATACGTTTATTTATTATTTCTTAAGCTCTTCAGTATTGCGTTTAACTTTAACGTATTGTTTAGGTGTTTACAAACATTTATAAACGTAAAATTCATGACACATTAAAATAACTCTTTTTTATTATTTTTTTTATTTTTTCTTAGACACGTCAATATTACGTTCGATTTTTAGGTGTTTATAAAAATATAAAATGCGCTAACACACCCTACGCAGATGACATCAGTTATTCTACAGCACACAAAATACTTTTCACAATTATTATTGCACTGTTTCTTTATAATTTGTTATTATAAAGTAAATATGTGTACGTTGATGTAAGAGTTTAAATTGATGTATCTTTGGGCATACTAACTTATCTTGTAGTGATTGTTGAAGTTCTACGGGTTTTCGAATGTGACTCTATTCTTGATTTAAAGTTTTATAAAAAATTACGTTTCTCATATTTTCTATTGTTATGTTAGCAGTATCGATGCTGAAAGCAGCACGATTCGGACGTCTTTAGCAATGTAATAGAAATGGTAGATAGCTCTAATCAAACCAAAACCGTAAGATTTTTTTGTTTAGACAGTAAGACAGTTGTTTGTGATAAAAAGTAGGATACCATAATATTTATTGACGCAATAGATACTCTAGTGGTTATTTTATTGCTCATTCCAACCATGCTATTTTTCTCGGTACCATTCCGGCTCAACTCCGAGATAGTTTGTTACGAGAATTTACTTGTAACTTAAATGCAGACAGCTAGCTCAATACAACTCAGCGAAAGACTCGCAGGTCTAGGTGTGCTAATCATAGACAATAATTGTTGATGCGAACCCCATTAAGTTGGAAAACACTTTGTACCTAAAATTAAATTTGTTGGATGCACCAGACAAAACTTGGTTCCAAGTAGCCTTATCTGCCAACGGGCTCTGGAAGACTCGACCGTCTTTTCCCGACTAATCCGATTTTCTGGATCCGGCATTCTTAAGCGTTAACGGCGAAGGGACAAGAAACAGATGAAAAATGGAATAATCTTAGGGAGAAAACTCTCCAAAAAGCTCAAAATCATGAGCTCAATTCCGAGAGCAACGGAAGCAAAACCTGAGAAAAAATGAAAAAAATAGTCAAAGATATTGACTGTCTTACTGTGGGCCAAACAAAGACCAAGTTAAATGGGACTGCAACGTAAAGGTATAAGTAACTACTTAGTAGTTGTTATAGCAAAACTGAAGCAAAGAGACTAGCTCAGCTTCCGATGGCATAACTCCCAGTGCCAAGGAAAGATAATACTTCAGCCAAAAGACCACGCTCCAGGATGACAGTTCAAGGGTGATGAAGAAATCAAAACCCAATCAAGGAGGAAGTAAGAAACCTGTATAGAAACCAGAAGAGAGCAGACTGAAAGGTGTCTCATATAAAAATGCTTTGTGCAAGGCACCAGAATGGCTGTCTTGGCCAGAAAGTTTACAACGAAACTACTTACTACAGAACAGCTGAAATGGTTGGCTTGGCCATTCTATCTATTGTAGAGGAAATGCGAAATGAGACGATTAAGCCTCTCAGTTTCGTTTACAAAGCAGGATACATAACAATCCTATGTAAAAATCAAGCCACAGTTGAGTGGCTAAAGGCGGTGGCAGTTGATGTCTATCCGTGGAAGGGAGCTGAACTGTGGACCACAAAGGAGTCAAAAATTAGCTAAGAAAGAGTCTTCATGAGATATTTTTTCAAAGCGGCAGAACAGCCAGCGGAGAGAATCCTATAGATTCAAGGACAAAATAAGAGTATAGATAATACCCTTGGAGGTTACGAAGACTAACTTAGATCCCTCAACCTCACAACCTACCTCCCAAATGACATGGAATGTGTACAGATAAACCTCCATTATTTGAAGGCAGCATCAACTTTCTTTTGTCGAAAGTTTTCCCAAGGCACACAACTGGTAGGTTTAATACAAGAACTTTGGAAAGCGAATCTGTGGCAGTTAATGTACGATAAGATTTTTGTTAACAAATGTATTAACGCAATATGTTTCTTAAAATTTATAGATTCCGACACCGTCACAATAATAGCAGAGTTAATCATCATATTTCCCAGTAGAGGAGCAGAAAGCGCCACCAGATATAGTTAAGCGCTTCATCAACTACTGCGGAATCGGGTGACTCTTTTCACGAATAAATTATTACTACTAACATGGTAGTGGCTAACAAAGGCAACAAGTCTACATATAGTAACTCTATAAGACAGAAGGTTATTGATCTAACCTCAGTGACTAGAAATGTAGTAAAGTCTCTGATGAGGCATCTCTGTCAGACCATAATATGGTTATGTTCAAGGTTGAAGCAAGGCCTATGACGGATCAGACTTACAGAATTCTTAAACAGACCAACTGGGAAGGCTACAAAAACTATTTACGAAATAATGTAAAGGATGTTATATACAATATAAAATCTATTAACGACCTTGAGGAAAAAACGACCCTCACCATGAAAGTCATAGTGAAGGCCTATGAGGAAAAATGTCCTCTAAAAACAAGAAGAACCAACAACACAGTTGGTGGATGTAAGAGTTGAGCAAACTCCGAAAAAAAACCAAGAAGGAGATTAACAGAACGAAAGAAAGCAAAGACTGGAAAGGGTATTAAAAGGTCCTTAGGGAATTTACTATCTAACTAACAACTTCATAGTTTCCTACATGTGGATTAACTCGTACGTAGCTCCGTTTCTACGAGATGGCGTTTAGCCTCAGATTTGTTAATCAATTAACACCCGAATGGGATTAAAACTATGGCAATTTGTTTTATATAGTTGTGGAAACTGCATTAGAGTATTCCAGTGCTGAGGAGTCCAAATAGGACGAAACAGCTGTCCACTGGTCTCTAAGATGGTTTCTGCAATTATATAAACAAATTTTTGCACTTGCGTAGTACAGTTAGAAATATTATGCCGCGTATAATTCAAATACATTTTTTGTAATTCGCGGTTGTAATATTTACTATCTAACTAACAACTTCATAGTTTCCTACATGTGGATTAACTCGTACGTAGCTCCGTTCCTACGAGATGGCGTTTAGCCTCAGATTTGTTAGTCCTTAGGGAATTTAACAACAAACTTTGTAAAGGCAAAAGGAGAGAGTTTTTTGTGAGAACCTTGTGGAAGTACTTGAGATTAGCAGAGTACAGAAAAATCTCGCAAGAGAATCACATAAGAGCATTAGTGCACTCAAAAAAAGCGAAGGATTTAAGACAACGACCTTTAACAAAACCTTAGAAACTCTGATGTTAACAAACTTCTTAGGCTGCATAGCACCAAAGAGAGCTGAGGATGAAAGGAAACACATAAAAAGGAGAGCCTTACAAAATTAATTGTGACGCTTGAAAGAATTAAGTGGGGTAGAGATTCTGCCATCACCACTGGTTAATCTATTTCGAGCCAGTGTGCTATACGGTTATATTCTTTAACTATGGAGAAAAGTAAGAGACGTATTCATACACAAAGAAGAGGGCAAACTTCTAGACACTGCAAAGTCATATTGACCGATAAGCTTATTGTTATTTCTGCTCAAAATGATGGAGAAGCTTGTCAATCTGTAAGTTAAGATGGAGATACTACAGAATCCACATAAATATCAATTTGCCTATCAGAAAGGAAAATCAACTATAACCGCATTAGATCAGCTTATTAAATTTATAAAAGGAGCAATAGGATCAAACGATATCGCACTAAATGTCTTTATGGACATTAAAGGCGCCTTTGATAACGCTGCCTATGAATTAATGTTAAGGTCTTTCAGCAAAATAGGAACAAATGCATTAACAAATGGGTAAAACATATGCTGGATGCCAGAGAAGCATTAGCAAACCTAGGTTATGCAACGCAGGTAGTGGAAACAACACGAAGATATCCACAAGTAGAAGTTCTATCTTCTCTGCTATAATCACTGGTAGTAGATTTGGATATGCTGATGACATAACCATAATAGCAGGCGGCAAGCATGACAAAACAACAGAAGTTTTGCAATAAGCCGTAAATGTAACCAAGAGGTGGTGCCAACAAGGGACTGCATATCAACCCGAATAAGACAACAGTGGTCCCCATTTACCAAGCGACTAAGCCATTAGAGCGCTGTGGTCATGTCGACAAATGGTCGGGAAAACATGGAGACTGAACCCAAAAGCGAGCAGCTAGATTTACAAAGAGATGGGAAAAGGTAGAGTAGAAAACGATAATCACCATACTGGTAAAGATACAGATGTTAGCGTGCCACGGCAAGAATAGAGACCCTGTTAGGGATCGCTCTCTTGGAAGTGACAATTAAAGAGAAAGTTATAAAACAGGCGTTAAAACTCCAGGACGCATATCATTACAAAGAAGCTAACCTGAAAAACCACTTGGAAGTTTTTACCAAGCCCACCTCAATAATGGCAATGACCGAGATGAGTGATGTCATGCAAACAAAAATGGTATTTGACCATAAATATAGAATCAACATTCTAAACAGGAAACAGTGGAAGAGATGAATTCCAGAATGTGTGTGGAATGATACCCAAAAATGGTTGAGCTTGTCTGAGTACCAGGACATGAAAAAATAGAGAGCAATAAAGAAGCAGATAAATTAGCTAAACTAGAACCAATCGAACCTTTTATTAGACTAACTCCCTCGTTTGGCTTTGGCCAAAGGGACTTCCAGAAACTTATAAACAACTGGACAAACAAAGAAGTCAACAGGATCTGGAAAAAAACTCCAGGTCTCAAACAGTCCAACAAATCTCTAAACCACAATCAGAAAAAGATTAAGGAAATCATGAGACTTAGCAGAAAGGAACTGAGACTTCTGTGCGGAGCACTAAAAAGACATATACCGGTACTGTAGTGGAGTATTGGAACATATAAAATACATTATTATGAGATGTCCCCAGCTCTATAATTAAAAAAAAGCAAACACCTTGAACAAAACTTCATTGCGAAAGGATGCAGTATGCAGTTCAACAACTTTGTCACTGATATAAATCTCCGCTTAGTTTAACGAGGGGGTACAATCAATTTCTTCTAGCCGCATTGCTTGAGGGAAGCATTTTCACCCAATTTCATAATAAAAATAAATAAATAAATGCGGTTAGCTAACGGCACTTTCACAATTTCTAAAAATTTGTCACGTGTATATAGCGTTTGTTACATGTCGTTATTTTGTATTCAAATTAACGACTGCACTGTTTAACTACGCTACTGATTGTCATTTCACTTTACGGGTGGTGATAAACGGGATACATCAACTAACGGCCATTTTACTCGTTCCTTACCGCGTTGGAACGTTTTGGTATCTGAGTGTTATTTTACGACATGTAAGTAGTGTGGTTTCTGTTGAATTTTTCTCGGCAGTGATTTGTATTAGCTTTTAGGGGATGTGCTAAGGACTGTGGACTTAAATGGCATTAATATTTCAGTAAAATATTACTATTATATTGAATCTGATGTTTCGTGCTTTCGTGGACGTTTTCGGTTTCCCGAAAACGTTTTTATTTCAGTCTATTGGAGTACGTGTTTCGGTCTCCTGTACCTACACACGATCCTCGAATCGTATCTCCATAGTTTCCTTACTTCCTCGTTAGGGTGTGTCGGTATTTCTTCGGCCATCTTCTGTGCCGTCTCTCGAAGTAACTCCTTTATGCTAGGCATCTGTAAATCCCGGAGAAGCTGGTTGTTTCTCACGAACTACGGTGCGTTTGCGGCAAGGCGTAGCGCCTTGTTTTGGGTTTGCTGGAGCTTCTCGATGTGCGTTTTCGCCGCGTGTGACCACGCTGTTTCTCCCCATGATCGGATAGAGCTTTGACATTACTGCGGATGCTCTAGTTGCTACGCTGTGAAGGTGTTTCTTCCACGATAGGCGTCTGTTGAGAACGAAGCCAAGGTACTTCGCTTCGTTCTTCCACGGTATGTCGGCACCTCTCAGGTTGACTCGACGTTCTGGTGTGAATGTGCTAAGGAAAATGTATTTTAGGTATTGGTCTGATTCGCGATTACGCGACGTTTCCGTTCTTTCTTCGCAATTTTGTCATGCAAGCGATCGTTAAATCTACGTGTGATTAATTCTTCAGCGAGTTATGACTTTAACTGTGTTGTTTTTTGTATAATCTTATTGAAACTAATTAAAATTTGATTAGTCATTAAATTTCACAAAATTTTACAGTTTTATGCAATTCCGTAAATTGTTATGCAGTTTCAACAAAATGATCATAAATTTTTTTGAAAAATGGTACTGTAAAATTCGTTTAATTTAGTTCTAATCTCAGTATTGTGTGGCGCTGTTTTCTACGCCGTGTAATCTCATATTTAAATTGTTTTCTCATAAGTATCAGCTATCCAAGTGCTCGTCAGATACAAAATCAATTGTCTTGCGGTTTGTAACCTGCGTTGAAATTTCTTTTATGTAAGACCCCGTAATTAGATTCATCTGGCTAAATTTTCTGTTTTCTGTTTCTTTTTACGATTGATTAGTTCGATGTTAGCATCGAAAACGTTTTACTCGTTATTTTATTACGTTTGATTTAAGTTTATTTGTATTTTATAGTTATTTCACAATTATTACTGGTGTTTTTTTTTGAATGCATAAAGTTCCGTGGTTTTGATTTTGATTTAATGTTTGTACTTCTGGTTATCTCATTAGAAAAACAACTCTAGCTAATTTACGACTTCCTTATGGAATGAAATTTGATCAATTTTTCTTGGTATCTATATTTTTGTTTATGTTGAGTTCTTTTACGACCGCGATTGGGACCACCTGATAATTTAGTGGAGTAAGCGTTTTCTGTGGGAAGATTTTCTTTCTTTCGAGTGCGTACTTGACATGACGCACGTGGCTATTATATTTTTCATCTTTGTTAATTTACTTGGTTTAGTGTTGCATCTTTTACAAAGATTTTACGGCGCAAGTTCGTTGAATTAAGTGGGATCACGAGGTGTTATAAGGAGTAAAATTTTGATATTGGGGGAGATCTTTTCTTGGTCGCAATTAAGAAATACCGGGTACCGGAATGTAGTCAAGTGCTCGGGGTGTTTTACCCTACCGTTATGCAATACCGCAGAAGTTAAAAAGATGGAACCGTGAAAATTAAGTGTAATGGTGGAAAAGTTTGATTTTCCAAATTTCGTAATTTACGGTTTAAGTAGACTTCATTGTTTCCAAAAATAAAACTCACGTTTCAAGTTGGATATGCAATCGAGGGGTTGTGCTAAATCCAGTCTTCGCATTTGTGCGGATTTTATTTAAGTGTTAAAAAGAAAATTCTTCCGCCGTCATTGCAATTGTTTGGGGTACTTTTCAACGTTTTTCTACCTGTAGACAACTGGCTACCTAGAACCAACCACCGGTTCCTTCCTGAAGTTACGACAAATTCAAGGTATTTATTTTGCACCATATATTTAATCGTGAAGTTATAATTTACGTGATTGAGTGTTAAAAGCTTTGAATTTCAAATAAAAGTTTTAAGTGTCTCGAATTGATTTAACGTTAATGTAACTAATTATTGTCCGTATTTATCGGAACTGTGACATAATCCCGAGTTAAAAAATTATTAAACGGGACCGAATTTTCGATTCAAGATATATACATATATATTAGTTTTATATTAAATAAGTTTATTTTTGAAGTGAAACTTCTTTATCGGCGTTGGAAAAAAATTTACCGTCACATTTTTCGCTTACGCGTCACATGGTTACGCGTCACATTTTTTATCGTCACATTTTTTTCTTGCCCCTACCACGGTTGGTTCAGACGAAGAGTACTTTCAGTTTCTCCAACGCAGTAGGGAGAGCATGTCGCTTATTTCGTTACGCCTCACATTTTTAATTAATACGACTGCTAATTTAATGAACATCAATTAATTGGCATAGAGTATAAATTCTGAAATATGTTATTAATTTTTGTAAATCAATTAACTAATTTTTTATTATAAAATTCTAAAATATTTTTAAATAAATACAAATTGTACAAGGTGTTCAAAGGTAGTAAAATAAATAAAAAGTTCGCCCCCGGGTGGGCTCGAACCACCAACCTTTCGGTTAACAGCCGAACGCGCTAGTCGATTGCGCCACGGAGGCACATACTATAGGTCACAAAACGGATGGTTATAAGGTACACGGTCAAAACGTTGCTATAAGATACGATCAATTGTTGTTGTAATACTCCACAAATTCTACAAAATCATCAAATATCAGCCTTCGTGGCGCAATCGGTTATTTGTATTCATGTCTATGATAATAAAATCCTTTTTTTTGTATTCATGTCTATGATAATAAAATCCTTTTGTTTAAACTTTATCTAATTTAACTTTATTTAACCAATTTCTGAAAAGTTGCATGTAGATCATTTTGCGAAAAATAAGGCCATAAAGAAGTTTCACTTCTTACATGTGTACACTAGTACACGCCCTCATTTTTTTTTTGTAAATGAGTAATTTCGACGCGCACACGGCCGTGATAAATTAAGATTGACTAATTTGTGTTTGGTTTTATTAAATTCTGTATTGTGCATTTATTCTAATAATTTCAAATTTTGTTTTTTTTTATCAAACGTTCATTTACGTACCTTTTGTTGTTTTGTTTTGGTTAATTTTTGTTGATTACTATCCTTTATTTTGTGTCATTATTTTTTTTGTGTGTTTAAATAAATGTTAAATTGTTAAATGTAAAGAGCTTTTAATTCCGTCGGCCTCCGCGTGTGTAACTTAATTAATTTATTACAGATTTTAGTGTGATACACTCTAACAAGGTAAGTCCGTTGAGGGTGTATCCTTCAGGAGCGGACTTGTGGTTGGCAAGGGCCAGAAGTCCATTAAGCTTTACTCCTTCTTGGCGCCCTTTGATTTTGACATTATTACTTTTCGATTTTGTGTTTTTCGTCAAGTTGATCCAATTTAATCACGAAACTTTTAAATATAACCCACCCCGTCTCCACTGAGCAGCGGCACAACATCGTTTATGTTACCTCATTTCAAGCAGTGACTTTGTTTTAACTTTGGCATGTAACAGGTTGACATTTTGGTTGACATTGTCAAATTACGATTTTACATATTTGACAACAGCGTCATTTTATGAAATTGGGCAGTAATAACGGTAATAACATGTTACGTGCAAAATTTTTCTAACGGAATACCCTGTATATGAATTGAAATTAGATTCCGGTTTTGACGCCCTCTGCCGATCGTTTCTTGTGACTGTCATTTTACCAAAGAATGTCATTTTACGACGAAATCGTGAAGCTGTGAATTGCATAAAATGGCCTGTACGGCTTAAAGAAATAGTTTCGAAGGACATCCTTAATAATGGGAATCAAATTATAATTTCATTACGTTCGTAAACTATTTGAGTCGTCACAGGCCGTTTCCCCACGCTTTGAGCACATGTTCGTTTCAATAAAGAAATGATGAAGATTAATTATTACCTATTGAGAAATACCGTTACCGAACACTTAAGATTTTGGGAAGGCATATTCTCCACCACGAAAACGGAGTTTCGACAAGCCTTACTGTGGGAGATGTTATTTCGTGTATACCACTCGATTATGTTATCACCCGTCTATTCATAATTACAACCTACAGCATTCGATACAACGAGTTCTTATATAACCTTTAATGATTTATTAACACTGATTTTGTAGCTTCCTATTCTTCGTGAGTTAGTGTGTGACACGATTTGCTATTAAATATTTATTACAGGCCGCTAGCGGGGAAAACGTTTTCTTTGCGAAAGTGGTCACCGGACTTCGGGTGAGTTTATTTGATTAATTTTTATATCGCTGTCACGAAAGTTACTCACAGAACTTTGGTTAATGTTAATGTCCGTAATTACGTTTATTGTTTATATACCAATAAGGTAATTTCAATCATCATTTAAATTGTATCGCATGCTGTGTACAAACAATATTTACTACGAGATTTTCTGCGCTGTTCGTTTCGACTTGACTACCTATGCATTGTGTGTTGCCGATATGTCTTTCTAGTATTTATGAATTGAGAAATTAAACATAATACTGTGAATCTGCTACGTTGCTAAATCAAAGTTTTTATACATGTTGATTATACTTGTTAACCTTTCTAGTATTTACGAATTGAGAAATTAAAATACCCTCCTGTTAATCTTCTATGTTAATACATTAAAGTTAATTATACTTGTTAATCTTTCTTTTATGGCAACATACCTTTCTCTTTTAGTTATCTTTACCTATTAATTAGTTTTGGCTACTCGAACATCAGAGTTTTAAGAATTACGAACTTCCAATTTTGTTACAAGTTTGGACCATCTGTCGTGATCGAGGCAGAAGTGTTAATTTGGACTAGATCTGGCGCCCTTAAGCATAATTCCCTTGAAACTCCCCTATCTCCGACTGTGTGAGTTGGCCGTGCAAGGTTCGTAAAACCTAAAGCTTGTAACAAACATAGGATTATAAAAGCACTTGAATAGTATAAACTTCAACAAAACTTTTTTATTAATTCATTGACAACAAAAATAAGTATAATTTAGCACGTTTCAACATTTTTAATCTACTTTGAGTTTTTTGCTTGGTGCTATTAGTTTGAACAAGAATTTAAGTAAAACAAGTAGTGCGTAAGAGACAACAATTAACACTATCGCAAGAACTGCAATAACGTCTAATAAGTAAAATCGATAGAAAGGTATGTCTAACAGAGGGCTTCGCAAGTGTTTGGTTCCGTTGTGTCTTATCACGTACTCTATCCACCAAACTGCCTTTTCTATACCGTTCATCGGTTGGTCCAAAGCTAACTCTGCCAGTTCTTTGATTTTATTGCGATACCTATAAACAACAGTGGTTATCTATGGGATAAAAAGTATCGTGTATTTACTTAGGATTGTTAACCACTTCCAAAATCTTTGCTTTTAAATCGTCTTTACGCAACGTTTTGTAATCGACAGATAAACCAAAACCTTTACTGACCATTTTGTTGACGTTAAATCTTTGATCACACATATATGGTATACCAATCATTGGGACGTGGTCGTATATCGCTTCGTCCATCGATTGCAAGCCGCCTTGTGTAATGAAGAGTTTAATATTAGGATGCTCTAAAATTAAACAACTAATTTAATTTAGTTAAGCTATAAAAGACGTTTATGATTAGTAACACTGCAAAAAAATATTGAAGCGTTCCCGAAGTATTTAGAAACATCGGAACGCTGATCGAAAAGAATATTCTGGATTCCGAATACGTAAGAATGTAAAAAGTATTCAAAGGAAGATCGAGGTGAGTTTTTCGAATCGAGTTGGAAGAAATGTTAAGAAGACTTTGTCGGTTTACACAAATAAAGTGCACGTGTATAAATAATAACACACCGTCGTGTAAGTGTACGTGTTGTCAACATAAACAAAGACCAGTTTTAGATAAATAAAACGTGAAGACAGTAAATGTGATAGTAATATATAAATCAATGTAATAAGTTGTTCTAATCGTCTAAACATTTAGTTTTTAAATTAATTAGTTTTAAAATTCGTTACAGTAGTGTCACGTGTGCGGTCGCGGTTTTAGTGTAAATATAAATCCTCAAAAATCGCTCATGTAATAGAATCGTTATGTGATTAATACGTGCCTTGCGTGTGTTTGTTGTAAACCGTAGTGATAATTCCAGTTCATTAAACTTTTTTTATCAGTCTATATAATTTAAGCATGTAATAATAAATAATCGGTCGTTATTAAATTTTAGTGCTAAAAATAAAAATAAGTGAACAAACAATAGCGACAAAGAAACTTTGTGACTTATAAGTCGCGGATTTTTTTAAAGGAATCTAGAAGAACGTTATTTGGAAATAAGTGGTACTAAAAGTACGTTGAAACGGTTTTGCAAAAATATAGAAGAGAACGGAATAGACATTGTAATCTTGTTTAAAAAAATTGGTGATAATTTTTACAAAATGGCAAAAATTCTCAGAAAATAGAAGAAAATTCTAAAAATATGGAAGAAAAACTATCCGAAATTTCTAAAAAATGGAAGAAATGCAAACGGTCATACAAAAGCAAACTAAAACTGTCTAGAAGAAACTCAAGCAGATTTGTTAAATTAAGAAAAAGAAAAATGCGATGTTTTAAAAAGCAGAATAGAAGCTGTAGAGAACAAATTAGAAGACACAATAAAGCTACTTGAAGAAAGAATGAACCAAATGAATTGCCATGGTGAAGGAAGCGTCACGTGCAAAGATTTAATAATAGACCATCGGGAAGAAACCACTAACAAGTTTAAAGTTGTACCTTCAAATTTTGTTGGTAAAGTTCCATGGTCAATCTACAACAAACAGTTTGACGTCGCAGCTGAAGCTAATGGTACGCCTTGCTTAAAAAAAGACTATTAGTTGACAGAAAATTAGTACGAGTGTAAAACGCGATGCCAGTAAAGATCTTGGATGTCAACTCAGATTCAGTAAAGTTGAAAAAGAAGACCGTAGTAGACCAATGCACGCTAATATCTCAAATTGTGAGATGCGTAAATTCTAATAAAACTACGTCGCCAAAAAAGTGTCTATAACATCTATTAGACAGTCTTACCTTCAAGTGCCAAAATCTATGGCAAGACCAGTTGGCTGAAATGAAAGTGTTGATCCAACATTATCAAGATGTTTTTGCGACAGTAGTAGTAGCAAGAACTAACGTAGTGAAATATAAAATTAATATCAAAGACGCTTGGCCGATACGACAACATCCACGCCAACTTTCTTTGGCAAAAAAAGAAGAAGGTGTAGTTGAACCCTCAAATAGTCTATGAGCGTCCCCAGTGGTACTAGTTAAGAAAAAAGTTAGATTAACGAGATTTTTCGTAGACTACAAACAGCTTAACGACGTGACCAAAAAAGCAGCTACTTTTTACCGAGAATTGGCGATACTTTGGACACCCTGTCTGGATCCTAGTGGTTTCTTACGTTGGCAGTTTACTATGATGCCCGTTGGCATGTGTAATGCTCCTACGATGTTTGAGCGCTTGATAGAGACTATTTTGTGTAGACTGTCTTGGAAGACGTGCTTGATTTATCTAGACGACGTGATCGTAATTGGAGAATCGTTTGAAAAACGTTTGAACAACTTAAAAGAAATGTTCCAACGACTACTTGAGCCAAGTCTAAAACTGAGCTCAAAGAAGTGCCACGTATTTAAGATAAAAGTGCAATTAGTTGACCACGTCGTATCTACAGATGAGGTAAAGTCTGACCCAGACGAGGTGCGAGCAGTGCCACTATAGCCAAGACCAATCGACAGAATTTAGGTTCGAAGTTTTTTTTGGATTGTGCGCCTATTATTTACGATTTGTACCCGGATTTGCCAATATTGCCAAATCTTTGATAAACTTAACTGGAAAAAGAGCAGATTTTGATGGAACGAAGACTGTTAAAACGCATTCCATCAACTAACCACTTTGACGATTTTAAGTTATTAAAGAGAAGATGGAAAATTTGTTTTGGATACCATGCAAGTAATCTGGCTATAGGTGCAGTCCTTTCACATATAGAAAACAGACAAAAAAAGAAATTGCGGGTTTAGTAAAGTTTTGTTCAGGGCGGAAAGGAATTATTGCGTGACTAAAAGAGACGAACATAACATAACGCTGCAGTAATGTAAGCACCAGACGAAACTCGGTTTCAAGTAGCCTTATCTGCTAACGGGTTCTGGCAGACTCGACCGTCATTTTCTGACTATACTGATTTCTTGGTCGGATATTCTTAAGAAGGTGAAGGGACAAGAAACAGATAAAAAATCGAAAAACCTTAAGGAGAGAGCTCCTCAAAAGGCTCAACACCATTAAGGACGTCAGGCCCTCAGTATTAAAAGACGCCATGAAGGACTCAACCCCGAAGCAAGCGCAAGCAGTACCTCAAAGCCTGAGAAAAAAATTGTCAAGGATATTGACTGCTTCACTAAGTTAAGTGAAGCTGCATCCAAAAGGTATAAGTACTTACTTAGTAGTGGGTATGGCAAACTGAAGTAAAGAGGCTAGCTCAGTTTTCGATGGCAGAATTCTCAGTGTCAAGGAAGGATACGGCCTTAGCCAAAAGATTCAGGATGAGAGTCCGAAGAAGATAAAGAAATCAAAATCCAATCAAGAAGAAACTAAAAAACCTGCACATAGGCT
The DNA here is from genome assembly GCA_035610365.1 of Aquatica leii. Classification (NCBI taxonomy): domain Eukaryota; kingdom Metazoa; phylum Arthropoda; class Insecta; order Coleoptera; family Lampyridae; genus Aquatica; species Aquatica leii. The sequence continues at coordinate 18,999,430 of CM069438.1, forward strand.
AGAGGAAAGGAGACAGAAAGGTGTCTCATATAAAAATGCGCTGCAGGGCACCAGAATGGGTGCCTTAATCAGAAAGTTTTCAATGGAACTACTTACGACGGAACAGATAGATTTATTTGACTAGGCCGTCTTATTCATTGTGGAGGAAATGCGAAATGAGACGATTAAGCCTAAGTTCCTCAGTTGTGCTTACAAGGCAAGATACATAATAATCCTATGTAAAGATGAGGCCACAGTTTAGTGGCTTAAGGCGGTGGCAGTTGATCTCCATCCGTAGGAGGGAGCTGAACAAAAAAATCGGAAATTCCTCAAGGAAGAGTCCTTGTGGGATATTTTTCTAATGCCGCAAAACTGCCAGTGGAGAGGATCTTTTATAGAATCCAAGCAGGAGACAAATACCACCCCATGTAAAGTAATTAAAAAAAATGAGGGGCACATCGGCACTCATAATTTCCACTATAGACCCTAAGTCGGCTGCAGCAATAGAAGCTCAGAAAAGAGCCTTAAGTTTTGGATTCAAAGAGGTGGCGGTTAAAATCCGGAAACTTTATGAACCACCTACGGAGGAGGAAAAAGATGCTCCTTTAATGGAAGTGACAAAGACTGACTTAAGTTCTTCAACCTCAAAACCTACCTCAAAATAACATTGAATGTGTGCAGGTGAACCTCCATCATGCCATGGCAGCAGCTACTCTCCTTTGCCAAAGGTTCTCCTGGACACCTAACTGCTAAGTTTAATACAAGAACCTTGGCTAAAAAACTGTAAGTTAATGTATGAGAAGACTGTCCGACTACCTGAAAGCCGCGATTCTTGTTAACAAATGTGTTAACGCAATATGTTTCTCAGAATTTACAGATTCCAACACCATCACAATAATAGCAGAGCTAAGAGTCCCTGAAGGAAAAAGAAAGCAATTTTCACCTCATCATTTTTCCTTGGAGAGAAGCACGAGACTTCACCAGATATAGTAAAGGGTCTCATCAACTATGCGGAACCAACAACAAGCAGCTGGTCCTAGGATGCGACGCGAACGCGCACAACATCATCTGGGGCAGCACAGACATCAACAAACAGGGTGAGTCTTTTCACGAATACATGGTAGTGGCTAATAAAGACAACAAGCCTACATGCACTGACTCTATAAGGCAGAAGGGTTTTGATCTAACCTAAGTGACTAGAAGTGTCGTAAACTTAATCAACCGGTAGAGAGTTTCTGATAAAAAAAACTTTGCAAAGTCAAAAAGAGCTAATAGAGAACTTTTTGTGAGAACGTTGAAGAAGTACCTGAGTACAGAAGGCCCTCTCAAGAGTAACGGAACAACAACGACCTTTAAAAAAATTTTAGAAACTTTGATAGTAACACACTTCCCAGGCTGCATAGCACCAAAGAAAGCTGAGGATTTAAAGAAGACACATAAAAAAGAAGCAGCAATCAAGATGGACCTTCTTTTTACAAAAACAATTTTGACGCCTGAAAGAATTAAATGGGTTATACGGACCTTTAAACGTTTCAAGACTCTAGGCATCACCAGAGTGTTTTCTGCACTCATTCAACATGGAATGGACATCCTGCTATCACCACTGGTGAATCTACTTTGAGCCAGTCTAATATACTGCTGTACTCTTCAATTATGGAGGAAAGTAGGAGTCGTATTCATACACAAGAAAGGGGACAAGCCTTTAAACATGGCAAATTCATGTCGACCGATAAGCTTATCGTCATTTCTGCTCAAAATGATGGAGAAACTTGTCAATCTGTATATTAGGACGGAGGTACTACAGAATGCACCTCTACATAAATTTGCCTATCAGAAAGGAAAATCAACTATAACTAGGTGTCTTTATAGACATGGAAGGCACTTTTAATAACGCTGTTTATAAATCGTAGGATTTCTCAACAAAATAAGAACAAACAAATGCATTACCGAATGGGTAAAACATATGCTGGATGTCGGAGAAGTATCAGCAAATCTAGGCACTGAAACGCATGTAGTAGAAACAACACGAGGATGTCCACAAAAAAGAGTTATATCTTCTCTGCTATGGTCATTGGTAGTAGATGAGCTACTTCAGGATCTAAGAAAAACGTGACAAAATATTTGGATATGCTGATGACATAACCGTAATAGTAGGCGGTAAACATGACAAAACAATAGGAGAAGTTATGTAATCAGTCGTAAACTTAACCAAGAAGTGGTGCCAAAAAAAGGAATTATATATCAACCCAAATAAGACAACAGTGGTGCCATTTGTCAAGCAAAGGAGGATTGACATCTCTAGTATAAAGATTGATGAGACGGATCTACCCTTTTGAACGGAAGTTAAGTACCTGTGAGGGCTACATCAAAAACTGAACTGGAAGAGTCACCTGACAAAAACGACTGACAAAGCCATTAGAACACTGTGGCCATGTCGACAAATAGTCGGCAAAACATAGGGACTCAACCCGAAAGCGAGCAGCTGGATTTACAAGCAGGTAATCAGACCTAGAATTTTATATGCAGTTGTCATCTGGTAGAAGGTAGACCAGCAAACGGCAATCCCCAAGCTGGCAAAATTACAGAGGCTAGCGTGCTTTAACACCATAGGTGTCATGAGAACGACACCTACGGCAAGAATGGAGACCCTATTAGAAATCGCTCTTCTGCAAGTGACAATTAAGGCGGAAGCTATAAAACTCGTCTTAAAACTGCATTACAAAGAAAGTAACCCCAAAGGATACTTGGAAATTCCTACCAAGCCTACTTCAATGATAGCAATGACCTAGATGAGTGATGCCATGCAGACAAAAATGGTTTTTGACCATAACTATAGAGTCAACATTCCGGAATGTGTGTGGATTACTCCGAAAAATGGTACACTGACGGATCGAAAACGGAAATCGGTGAGAGCTCATCCCTCACTAAAAACTCCACCGTATTCCAAGCAGAGTTACACGACATAAACATGGCATTAAAACAGCTGAACAACAGGAGCAAATGCAATCAAAACAAAACCAATTTGTCAAATAGTCAGGCAGCGTTAGAGGCGCTCATCTTCAATTCACGGATGCTTCACGAAAGCTATAGATCCCTAAACCAACCAATTGGCAGATAAGAACAAGGTTGAATTTGTCTGAGTACCAGGACATGAAGAAATAGACGGCAATGAGGGGAGCAGATAAACAAGTTAAACTAGGAAGAGTCGAACAACTACCAACCAGAAGATTGATCTAACTTCATCACTGATATAAATCTCCGCTGAGTTTAACAAAAAGGCACAAAAGATCTCTTCTGGTCGCAGTGCTCGAGGAAAGCATTCCTCACTCCATCTCATAATAATAATAATTAAACGGAAAAATTCCATTAACTGCTACTTTTATGCTCAAGAAAGTTGCTAAAATAGAAAAAACTGCCGCTATCACGACGACCTTTTCTACCGGTGCTGTATCCAGTTTCCTGTTTTGGAACAGAACAGTCTTAAGCAGTGAAGCATTCCTGAAGTATTTGGAAACTTCAGAAAAGATTAGAATACTATAACCATCAATACCAATTTTATAAAACCAAAACTACTTACTAAATATATCCTGTTGAGGAAACCATTTTGATGTGATAAGATTTTTAGGTTTATTTGGCAAATCATCCTCTTCGAATTTCCAAAGCACAGTATAAGGTAGTTCGGAAAAAGTCTCTATAAGAGTGCTGAGCGTTTCTTCCGACAAATCCTTGCTTTTGACGTTAGAACCCAAACTAAAATATATAAATCCATTTTTCGCCGCATCCAATAAGTTTTTCAACTTCTGCAATTTTTTATTTTAGACAAATATGTTTGCGAAAGCCAATTTTATACCTTCGGTAAAGATTTTGGTTGCGTCCTATGAGTGCCTCCTCCAAATTGTACGATAGTTGGTAACAGCGGTTTGACCCGATGAAAAATTGGGTCTGAATTTACTAATGCCAAACTAATTTTGTTCGTTAATTCTTGCACGGGAGGATAATAGGGTCCAAAGTACTTTTCGATAAGTGATTGTTGTAAAGGTGTAATAACAACTAATCGAAAAATATCTCCAAAAATTTTGAACGCAACTAGTTGTAATCGCTCGTAAAGCGATGGCTTGTCTTCATAAGGTAAGAACGTGTCCGGATAGACTACAGGATGAGTTGGACTTCCCATTACCGATCGTAGATGAGAGGGTGCATCTACTGAGCTAACTACAACCAGAGGAGCGTTAAATGTTTTAGCAAATGCAAACATTGCTGAAAAACTAAGTTCAACTATAACCACATCAAACTTTTCGGTTTTATTTTTGATTAAATTTTGTACTAGTTGATGTGACAAAAAACGATGACTGATATCTTCGTACGCATTTATCAATGTAGTCAAACTTCCAAAAGAACTCGACTCGATCATTTTTTGTATGTGTTTACCATCTTTTCGATACAAACACTCTAAATTAACTTCAGTTAAGTTTACAAGCTTCGAATCGCCAATAGGATCAGTTGTAAAAGTGGTTACTTCGTGTCCACGCAGAGACAACTCTTTCCATATTGGGTGAAAAACTACTTGGTGACTATAAGCAGGTGTAGGCACAATTCCAAGTATCTTAGCACAATTGCCAAAACTTTCCAAAAAAATTAGTAGACAGAATACTTTTAATTTGATCATTCTTTCACTATTTCAGCAAATTAATAAACTGTACAAACGACTTTTTATTAAAGAAATGTAAAAATCTTAATCTTGAATTCTTAAATTGTACTAATAAAAGTTTTAAATGTCGTTAAAGTAATTTGGTTACAGCTGAAAAACCTTGAAAAAATTACCTAGTAAGCCGTAGTCATAAAGTTTGTCAATCTGGAAAAAAATGTATCGTGGCGAGTTTGTTTTCACTATCAAAGATCGTTTCGCTGTTAGAATGAAATATTTACGTTTTACAATGATGTCGGTTTCTTCTTACACTAATTGCTGGTAGTGTAAAAACTGCCAACATGCCTCTAAGTCAATTAGAAATGTTTTTTGAAGGACATTGAGATTTTATTTTACTGCCACTGTATAAAATAAATCGCTTAAATTCAGTGGCAATTTCATTATTACTGTATTATTATCTCACGTGTTTTTTCACAGTATTAATTCTTTACATTAAAAACAGATTTCTGTCAGCACGGAATGTGTTAACTCAAAACACAAAACGACAAACTCATAAAGAATTTATTGCCAAACCGAGCAAAGGTAGAAAAAACATGTCATGGTTGTGCAACTAATATCTAAACCCCTAGTCCTTGTGTGCGCCACGACTCCCCAAAATGCCAAAGAAAGAAAGTAAAAAACTACGAGACACTGCTACGAGCACGGACAGACAAAGCGGTCTTAAACATTTCTAGAACATTTTCAAACGACACATAAAAGTATTTAAAAAAAAAGTATTAACATTTGGAGAAGTTTATAGAACTTTCTAAACTTATATAAGCATCATACTATCGAGTATTGTTGAAGTTTCACAAAAGCAAGGAGTATACATACAATATCATATCTTCGGCAAAATTAGGTCAAAAATTGTCAACTCTAATCTAGGCTCTATTAGCAGCGCCGAAAAATTTAAGTTTTTTTTTCTAAAGTTGGCACCTTTTAAACTTTTCGCCTCCTTATTTTAGCGCCTATAAATTAGATACGCAATCAAGAATGCCCAAATTTAAGTGAAGATAGAAGTTATTTATGTACGTAACCGTTAGATGGCATAATAAACGTTAACTTTTTCTAAAGTCTTATTTGAATTTGAACCGTAAGAGAAAATTTAGTAATTTTACAGAAAACTTAATGACTTACATTTTATGTTTAAGCACGTACGCAGTGGAGTACAAAGTAAGCTATAAAACTAGAAATAAAGTGTAATTTAAATATACTTCCATTTTGCATTTGCAAAGTTTTGACGAATTTCCGCTTAACACATCTTTAGTACCACAGTGTTATATGTTTTAAAACTTGTCAAGTAAGCTGTGGTGTAAGTAAAGAACAGGTGACAGTGAATACTTAGTGTCTATTTCTTTTCATAGGTGTCGCTTGATAAAATATCCTAATGAAACGTTCGAGAAATTATTTACAAATGCAAGAGCCTTCTATAAGCTGTTATCCATTTTCTAGAAGATATAGCGAAAAGTAGGGAACGCTCGAGAAGGATTCGCCGCTGTCTATAAATACCGAAGAAAGAAATCGTAGGTCAGTTATTGCCGTAAAGCGAATGCAGCAGTATTAAGAGGATTATTCAAGTGAAGATAAATAAGTGATTAGCACGTGCGAAGTTTTAAATAAATAACAGTATACACCGAATCGAGTGAACGTGACTTATAGTGTAAACAAACAAGTGTGAAATTCGAGGACGTTATCTTATCTTAAGTGATAGTGTTATACAACGGTTATACATAAATTCGTGTAAGTGTTTTCATTAAATATTATTAGATTTAATTAGTTCGGTTAATTTAAAAGTGTACATATTTCTAGAATAAGTAAACATAATTTTTAATCGTTTAAATAAATTAGTTTTTTTAATAATAAATACGCAACAGTGGTGTCAGTGTGGAGTATCGGATAGAACAAACCGTTCGCAATTTTTAGTGTGAATACCATTAAGTTATTTGATATCGCTCCCGTAATAAAAACATTGATTACGTAAATAACTTTTAAGTTTGCGATACGCGTGTTTATTTATAAAGTATAAAATAGTGTTTATTAAATTTTTTCTTTTAACAAGTGCGTGATCGCGATATTAATTAATTCGTTTTCGTACACTAGTGGATCGTTATTAAAATTTTGTGTTATACAAAAACTGCATTTTAAAAAGTAGTGTATTTAAACTTTATATTCGTGTTATATTTAAATTTATGCCGGTGACGCGTTTGCAAGCAGTTAAAATGGATGCAAAACTATTTGAATTTCTTGCATCGATAAAAAAATGGTCAAGAATCGATGAATAGAAAAATGGAAGAAAATTCTCAGAAAAAGGAAGAAAATTCTAGAAGTTTAAAAGAAGAAATACGAGCGAGCATGGAAAATCAAATAAAGACTATTGAGGAACAAATACAAGTTAGTGTAGGAAATCAAATCAAAATTGCTCAAAAAGAAACACAAGCAGACATGTTATGTTTAAGAGAAGAAATATGCGAAGTTCTGGAAAACGGAAAACAATCTATGAATGAGAAAATAGAAGCTATAGAGGACAAATTAGAAGACAGAATGAAACTGCTTGAAGAAAGAATGAACCAAATGAATTGTCACGGTGAAGGAAGCGTCACGAGTGAAGATTTAATAATGGACCATCGAGAAGAAAACACTCACAAGTTTAAGGTTGTACCGCCAAATTTTGATGGTAAAGTTCCATGGTCAACCTACTACAAGCAGTTTGAAGCCGCAGCTACTGCTAATGGTTGGAGCAACAAGCAGAAACCGACGTCTTTAATAGTGTCCTTACGTGGAGGAGCGCTTGGAATTTTACAAACTGTTCCGGACCACCTGCAAGAAAATTATGAACTTTTAATATCACGATTAGAAATGAGATATGGAAATGCCCATCTTCAACAAGTCTATCAAGCTCAAATTAAAAGTCGGGTTCAAAAAGCTGCCGAAAGTCTTCAAGAGTTTGAGGCTGACATCGCCAGACTAACACGGCTTGCGTATCCTACAGCGCCAGATACCTTCTTGGAGCAATTGGCTATTCAAACCTTTGTAGACGGCCTCCGAGACAGCGAAACACAGCAGACTCTCCGGTTAGCTCGACCGAAGACGTTGGATGACGCATTAACCCATGCTTTGGAGTTCGAGGCGGCGAAACAAGCGTCGCACCGAGGCAGCCATAAGCTCCGCTGTGCTGCAGAAGTATCCTCGCACACAGAAGAAAGCATTGAAGACATAGTGCGACGGGTACTTCGGGAACGAGAAGCTCGAGGAAGAGAACTGACGTGCTGGAACTGCGGAGAAGTGGGCCACGTATGACGCCGTTGTACTAAGCCCAAAAAAAGACAAGAAGAGCGTCCGGAAAACTAGAACGGGTCGACCGAATGGGGCGAAAGTCGACCTCAATGAGCCATGCCCCGGAGATTACCATTCAAATGGCATCGCCTAGAAAGCAGTTGCATAGCATTTATCTCGATGGCAAGATCAATGGAAGAAGCGTTCAGTTACTGGTTGACACGGGAGTGACGAAGACCATCATTTGTCCTGACATGTTATTGAAAAACGAGAAGACATCCCCAGTAACAGTACGACTTCGAACGGCGACGGGCGACGAAATACCTACTCACGGACAAGTCAAAGTAACCATTGGTTTGGGAAATGGAGTACTCGACCATCAAGTACTGGTAGCCGACATCACAGAAGAAGTTATCCTGGGAATGGACGTGATAAAAAAGTATGGGTTCCATTTGGATATGAAGAACGATGTCTTGAAGATCGACAATGAAGAAATTCCTTTTCATTCGTCAGAGAAGGCAGCCGTGCGAGTCTTATTGAGTGAAGACGTGATTCTGCCTGCAAGGACTGAAAGTGTGGTGATGGCACGCCTGGATGGAAATCTCCGGGAAGGCTACATACGCGCGATTGAACCAATGGAAGGCGGCTTAGTTGAAAAGGGACTACTGGTTGGCAGAATCTTAGTACGAGTAAAGAACACGATACCAGTAAGGATCTTAAACATCAACTCAGATCTTGTAACGTTGAAAAAGAAGACCGTGGTAGACCAATGCACAAATTGTGAGATGCGTGAAGTCGAACGAAGATACGTCGCCGAAGAAGTGTCCACAACATCTATTGGACATTCTTACCACCAAATGCCAAAACCTCAGCCAAGACCAGCTGGCTAAAGTTAAAGTGTTGATCCAAGAGTACCAAGATGTGTTTGCGCTGGAGAGTGGCTCCAAAGGAAGAACTAACGTGGTGAAACATAAAATTAATACCGGAGACGCTCGGCCGATACGACAACATCCACGCAGACTTCCTTTGGCAAAAAGAGAAGAAGCCGAACAAATAATTACGGAAATGGAGAGGGAAGGCGTGATTGAACTTTCAAGTAGCCCATGGGCATCCCCTGTGGTACTCGTAAAGAAGAAGGATGGATCAACGAGGTTTTGTTTTGTGTAGACTACAGACAGCTAAACGACGTGACTAAAAAGAACAGCTACCCTTTACCCAGAATTGACGATACGCTAGACACCCTGTCAGGATCCCAGTGGTTTTCTACGTTAGATTTAAAGAGTGGATACTGGCAGGTAGAATAAGAATCCAAGGATCGTGAAAAAACAGCTTTTACGATCGGAACTGCTTTGTGGCAGTTCACTGTAATGCCCTTCGGCCTGTGTAACGCTCCTGCAACGTTCGGGCGTTTGATGGAGACCATCTTGCGCGGATTGTCTTGGAAGACGTGCTTGGTTTACCTGGACGACGTGATCGTGGTTGGAAGGTCGTTTGAAGAACACTTGAACAACTTGAAAGAAGTGTTCCAGCGATTACGTGGGGCTAACCTCAAACTGAGCCCAAAGAAGTGCCACGTATTTAAGAAGGAAGTCCAATACCTTGGCCACGTCGTATCTAGAGATGGAGTAAGGACTGACCCAGACAAAATCCGAGCAGTGCAAGCATGGCCAAGACCGATCGACAAACATCAGGTCCGAAGTTTCCTTGGGTTGTGCACTTATTATAGGAGATTTGTACCCGGATTTGCCAATATTGCCAAACCATTGACAAAATTAAACCGAAGAAAAAGCAGAATTTAGATGGAATGAAGACTGCGAAAATTCTTTTAATCAACTAAAACAAGCCCTAGTCACTTCGCCGATTCTGAGTTATCCAAGGGAAGATAGAAAATTTGTTTTGGATACCGACGCAAGCAATCTGGCCATAGGCGCGGTCCTTTCGCAGGTTCAAGATGGACAAGAAAAGGTTATCGCGTACTTTAGCAAGGTTTTGTCCAGGCCAGAAAGGAATTATTGCGTGACTAGAAGGGAGCTGTTAGCAGTCGTTAAGTCCATCGAACATTTCTACAAGTATTTGTATGGACGAAAATTTTTACTGAGAACAGACTACGCCGCTTTAAAATGGCTACTGCAGTTCCGTAACCCAGAAGGACAAGTAGCAAGATGGATCGAGAGACTGCAAGAGTATGACTATGACACAGAACACCGTGCCGGAAGCAGTCGTCGAAACGCTGATGCCTTGTCCAGAAGACCATGTCCGGCGGACTGCAGCCATTGTTCGCGAGTGGAAGAAAAAGTCGAATGCCTCCGGAGAACTGCTATGGTTGATGATGAGTGGGAACCTGAGCAGTTACGTCGCGAACAAGAAGACGATCCTGAAATAAGACTACTCCTGGACTGGAAAGAAAGCGGGCGACGACCAACCTGGGAAGAAGTGAGTGCTTTGGGCAGAAACATCAAAGCGTACTGGGCGCAGTGGGACTCTTTGATAGTAGAAGACGATCTTCTTAAGCGATCCCTAGAAAGTGCCGAGGGCACGGGAAACAGACTACAGTTGGTAGTGCCAAAGAGCAGGGTGCCAGAAGTGTTGAAGCATCTTCACGATGGGACATCAGGAGGACACTTTGGCAATAAGAAGACGTTGGGTAAAGTACGAGAACGATTCTACTGGATGAACTGCAAAGAGGACGTCATGAAATGGTGCCGTAAATGCATAGTCTGCGCATCAGGAAATCGTCCAGCGAGAAAGCGCAAAGCATCCATGAAACAATACAACGTAGGAAACCCTCTGGAAAGAGTAGCAATTGACATCGCAGGGCCGTTCCCAGAATCCGATTTGGGAAATAAATACATACTGATGGCGATGGATTATTTCACGAAATGGACGGAGGCTTTCGCCATACCCAATCAGGAAGCAGCTACAGTCGCAGACGTATTAGTAAAGGAGTTTTTCTGCCGGTTTGGAGTTCCGTTGGAATTACACTCCGATCAAGGCCGCAATTTTGAGTTTGGGCTGTTTCAAGAAGTTTGCCGACTGTTAGGAATTAAGAAGACTAGGACAACGCCTCTCCATCCTCAATCTGATGGCATGGTTGAACGGATGAATCGAACAATGGGCAAGTACTTAGCCAAGGTAGTGTCCGAACACCAAAGAGACTGAGATCAGTACTTGCACCTTTTCCTAATGGCGGACCGATCATCCGTTCACGAAAGCACAGGCCAAACAACATCCTGTGTAATGCTCGGTCGTGAAATACGAACATTATGGAGTCTCAAGAGACAAATGGAGTTCCATCATGTTAAGAAATTGGCAGTACCCAAGCTTGGTTGTGGCTTAGATCAACTGAATTGGAGGACAGTTCGAAACATGTTGGAGGTCGTCTTCCAAAGAACAGGCATTCAAGTGTTGGTCTGTAGTTACCAATCAAGGAGAATATTGGGTCAGGAAAAGTCCATTGACTGTTACTTTTATGGTCAAGGAAGTTGCCGAAATGGAGGAAGCTGCCGCTATCGCCACGATCTCTTTTACCGGTGTCGCATCCAGTCTCCTGTTCTGGGACAGAACAGTCCTAAGAAGGGGACAGTGAAACGTTCGAGAAATTATTTACAAATGCAAGAGCCTTCTAGAAGCTGTTATCCATTTTCTAGAAGATATAGCGAAAAGTAGGGAACGCTCGAGAAGGATTCGCCGATGTCTGTAAATACCGAAGAAAGAAATCGTAGGTCAGTTATTGCCGTAAAGCGAATGCAGCAGTATTAAGAGGATTATTCAAGTGTAGATAAATAAGTGATTAGCACGTGCGAAGTTTTAAATAAATAACAGTGTACACCGAATCGAGTGAACGTGACTTATAGTGTAAACAAACAAGTGTGAAATCCGAGGACGTTATCTTATCTTAAGTGATAGTGTTATACAACGGTTATACATAAATTCGTGTAAGTGTTTTCATTAAATATTATTAGATTTAATTAGTTCGGTTAATTTAAAAGTGTACATATTTCTAGAATAAGTAAACATAATTTTTTAATCGTTTAAATAAATTAGTTTTTTTAATAATAAATACGCAACACTAAATACAATGATCTCACCGCTGATGTAAAAAGGATGATAAAATAAACGTAATTTGTAAAGGACCTGTCATGTGATATGCGCAGTACACGAAATTGACACGACGATCCATTCTTACAAATATAATACAATCAGTAGCGTTCTGATACGCTGTTCTTAGAAAGTCTGCACAAAAGGCTCCGCCCACAAGCCCTTTACAATATAATAATAATAGCCTTTATTTGTCATAAAATTTTTTTTAACAAAGAATTCGTATTTTAAACTAAACACAATAACTATTATCGTACTACATAAAACCAAAAAAAATCCTAAACCCTCCACCGCTAATCACTTCTCTATATACAAATACATCTACTACACTACATGTAATCTTCTTCTCCTTTTTAATGCTTCTTCCATTCGCTCTTTCTCCCAAAATCTTCAACCTTCCTTTCTCCTCTTCTCTTAGTTCTATGCATTCCTTTAACATGTGCTCTATATTTTCCCGCTCTTCCCCTCATAGTCTACATCTCCTATCTTTATCTTCCTTCCAATACTATTGCTCTTGCTCTTTAATTTAAGTTTTTTAATCTCAAGTTTTTTTCACTCCTTATGTACCTTAGAATATTATCTATTACTATATTTGTATATCTCTCATCGTATTTCCCCTCTCTTATTCTTGCTCTAGTTTCTTGTTTCTGTATATCCTTATCTCTTCTTATTATCTCATATTTTATTTCCCTTTCTGTCTCCTTTATTTTTTCTACCTGTTCTCTCGCATATCCAACTCTTTCATAATACCTTTTTCTTTCTTCTTGTTCATATTTAATTTTTTCATTCTTTACCTCTCTCTACCACATCTGATGCAATTTACATTATTTTCTTTCTTTCATTTGTTCTTTGTAACACAATGTTCTCTTCCCCGCCTGTACTCTTATCTTTTCTCACTTTATTTCCTCCTCTACTATGTACCCTTTCTAATCCTAACGTCCATTTCTAGTATTTTTCTTGTACTTTCTCCAATTCTTCCCATTCTTTCCACTCCCATATTTCCGCCCCGTACATCATCACAATTTGTTAAACAACCATCTTTTTGCTTCTATTTGCTTCCGTAACGCACTCCCTTCTAACCAATTTATATGTCTATCATCTTTATTGTCGTATCTGATTCGATAACCCAAATAAGTCACTTCATTTACCATTTCTATTACCTCGTCTTCCCACTTCCACTCCACTCTTTTTTTACCCCCCTCCCTGCCTTTTTAAAACACTACTATCTTTGTTTTTCCTACATTTACACTTAAACACTTTTTTTGCAGATACTTTTTTATCTTTATCATCTCCTTAATTTCTCTCTCCCCATTACTAATCTTCTAGTCTGTGGCCCCATCAACTCTTTCTCTAAATCCTCTAAATATACTGCAAATAAACTAGGACTAAGTGAGCACCCCTGCCTTAATCATTTATTTGTTAAAAATGCTGCACTTAACTTTCCATCTAATCTTACTTTGCACTTTGTCTCATTATACATTTCTTCTATATTCCTAACTAGTTCTCGCTCTATCTGTTTCTTTCTTCATATATTTCATAATTTACTCCTATTTACATTATCAAACGCTGCTTTTATATCTAGAAATAACGCTAAAACTTTCCCTCTCTTCACTTCTAATTCTTTGTTTACTATCTGTTTCAATATGTATACATTATCAAATGCCCTTCTCCCTTTTCTAAATCCTGTCTGCTAGTCTGGTAAAATATTTTTTCCTCCATTTTTCTTTCCAGTCTTTTTAGCAAAATTGTCATATAAATCTTATATCCCACATTTGCCCCACACTTATACCTCTATAGTTTTTTTACCTCTCTTCTGTCTCTTCCTTTGTAAACTGGGCATATTATTGCTTCTTTCCAATCATCCGGAAACCCTTCACCAGACCATCTCTTATTTAAAATTTTTTCTATTCTTTCTTTTGTTCTCTCTTCTGTATATTTCCATTGTTCTCTTTGCGTTCCATCTGTTCCTTCTGTCTTTCTTATTTCTATATTTCTTAATGCTTCTTCTATGTTTTCTTTCTGTATAGCCCTCTTCTTGTTATCCTTTCTATTTCGAATTCACCCTTTCTCTCTTCTTCCCCCTCTAAGACCATTACGCAATGTTCCCCATTTTCTTACCTTATATAAAAAGCTCCACATGTCTCCTTCATTTTCTAACATTTTTATATGTTTCTCCTCTTTCCTATATTCCTCTTTTCTCTTACCACACTTTGTGATCTTAATCTTTTATTTTCCTGAATCAATTTTTATTTTTTTTCACTTTCTTTTACCTCTTCTTGCCTTCTTCCTGGCTTCTCTGCATTCCTTATTCCACCACCTCTTTTCTTTATACTTCTTTATGTTTTTTTCTTGTATCGTTTACTTTCTACTGCTTTATTCCTTTTATTGATCAGTTCGTTCACTCCTTCCTCTACTCCTTCTTCCATTCATTGTTCCTACAATAATTTATTTTCTATAAACCTCAATATTTTTATCTGTCCATACTTTTTTCTCCCCCCAAACTGTGTCTAATTTTTTTCTTTCTCTCTTCTTACTTTTTAGCCTTACTTCTAATGGCTAATGGTCAGGATCAACTTTTTCCCCTCTTTTAAAACTTTCTATTTCATCCAAAACCTCCCCACTATCCATTACATAATCTAATATAGATTCTCCTCTCTCATTTATATATGTATTTTCTACTCTATCCCCTTCCTCCATATTTCCGTTGAGTATAGTCCATCCCTTCCCCTCACATAACTCTAATAGCTCTCTACCTTGTTTGTTTAATGTTTTATCTATCGTTACTCTTTTTATTTCTTCCTCATTTACCATCATTCTCCCATTCTCGCGTTAAAATCTCCTACTATTATTAATTTTCCTATCTCCTCTTCAATCAGACGCTGTTTCAAGTTCTTTATTGTTTGTTTCTTGACCGTACACTGTTAGCACTGTATATCTACCCTCATCTTCCCTTAATAGTTGATTTACTACTATTCTTTGCTCTTGCTTTGTATTCTCCTTTTTTTTGTCGCAAACTATACATTGCATCTATATCCCTTCGATAAATGTACTTTCCATCTTTCCTAGTCTTTCTCCTCCAGCCACGTTTCTACTAAACCCACAATGTCAAACCCTTCTATATACTTCCAAAATTTAGCTTCTTTATTTTTAACCCCTGGAACATTCCGAAAGACTAAACTTATTTCCTTCGTTTTATTTTTATCGTTTTCCTTCATCTTTGACTAGTAATCCCTAATTTTTTATCATTTACTCTCTTTATTCCTAGTTTTTTGGCTTCCTTCTCTCTAATTTATTTTCTTTTACGTTTCAGTGTATCTCCTCTTCTTCAACCCACAATTTCATAAACACTATTTTTGTTCTTTTTCCTTTAGTCTTCTTCCTTCCATCCTTATATTTTTTTGTACCTCTCTTTACACTAAGGTCATATCTTTATCTATAAATATCCTTTTTCCTTTTAGCCTTCCTTTTTTTTACATATTTCTAGCTTATCTTCTACGGAATCCAATTTTACCTGTATTAATCCTTTCGCGATTTTAATTGCGTTTCTTATATCTTTTTCCACTCCCAATTCATTTTTAAACAAGTTATCCACTTGCTTTTTACTTTCTTCTCTTCACTTTTGATCTTCCATCCCTCTTATAACCAAGTTCTTTCTTCTCTTTTCCCTTTTCATTACTTCCACCCTTCTTTCCAATTTTTCTATCTTCTCTTCCATGCTCTTATTCTTTTTCTCCCACATATCGCATATCTCCCTTCGTTCTTCTCTTTCTGTTCTTAACTCCTCCATGATCTTTTCCAGACTAACTACTAATTTATTGTTCTCTTCCCTCGTTTGCTTTATTTCTCGAATTATCTCCTTACACATCTCCATTACTCCCTGCTCCTCTTATCACTCTCCTCCTTTCTCGGGCTTCCTTTTGTTCGCTTACTTCTCTCAAGTCCTTTACAAATTACGCGAAATGAACTTTCTTGGTAGAACTGAAAAAATAAAAAATTATCGCAACAGATTTTATCAAGACTACAAATTACATAAAATAAATTTACGTTACCTGCTTTGAATAAACTTGTTATGTTGAAAATATTTCTATGTGATTTGTGTACTGTATGCATTCTGTTTCGGAAATACTTTTTACATACAAAACGTCATCTGTCTTTGCGATATGTGTTGTTACATTTTTAATCGACTGTTTTGATTTCGTACAGAACGGAAGACAGGCACATAAAATCCCGTAAGTTTCTCCGTTATTAAATATCTTTAATCATCCACGTTGATTTTATGTACTAAATGACGGTTTAAGATGCGTTTGTGTTGAGGAATTCATTGGGGTAAGAATGCATTGTCATTTTGCGGCGTAACCTACGTTATTGGAGGCATCAAAACTATTGATTAATTGATGCAATTATAAATAAATTGTAAAATCTATTTACCGAAATATCAGTATTACTTTGGTGTGAACTTGGCGCATCCGGTTTTTTCTCATATTGTAAGTGATAATTTACTTTTCAACAAATTTTAGGAAATTGTGGGGAAGGTGCCGTTAGCTAACCGCATAATTCAGAAAAAAAGTTGTGAGTATTCTATTCCTATTTAAGATTTCTCTTATCTACGTTATCAGTTGCACGCACGACTGTACGTACACATTATGTTTGTTGTCACAATTAAGTATAAAACTTTGTGGTGTCTTATATTAATAAGCGGTGCGCTCTGTTTCACTTAGTCACGAAATATTGGATATTTGTTTTATATTTACTAATGTAAGTTTATTTCTTTGAGAATGTAAAACTTAGGCTAACAAGTTTTATTTTATTAAGGTTTGCATCAACGATTACTGTCTGTGATATTTACTTAGGTACTCTTAATTGATAACATCTATGTAATTCTACATCGCATCGTCTTTTCTAACCTCTTTACCTGTGATAAAATAAATATATTCTTTGTTATAACCTTGTGTTTTGTCATTTGTTCTCTTTCAGTGTTGGATAGATTTAAACGGTATCTGTTATTACTAGCTTCCAACCATTTTGGCGCTTTTTTAAATTACTTTATGATAAGTACATCGAGACTTGCGATCCACTTGCCGAATTATATTGAGCTAGTCGCCTGCATTTAAGTTACGGGGAAATTATCGTAACTAAATTTGGCGCCCAACGTGTGTGCAACTACAATTTATTCTATTTTTATTGATTTTTTTACTTTTTAACTGTCTTTAGTGAGTTCAACTTAATCAAAGCTTTATTTTGCTATTTTGTCTTGGTGTAGAACCTGGTTTCGTAGTTTGCTTGCTTACTTTTTTATAGTACGTTGGCTTGACTTTGCTTTAATTATCTATTTACTTTTATTTCGATATAAATTCTCGCCAGGCACGTGTTAGCAGATTTCTGTTTTAGTTTGTTACTTTGATTAGTTTTTTTTGTTTTAGGTTTTTTGTGTCTATTAATGTTTTAGATTGTGTATTCTTTGGATTAAAAATTACAACTTCTTATTTCTTTAGGTCTGTTTCCGAAACAAACTTAGGAAATTTATGTTACTTTTTCTGGTGGTAAAAATCCTTCTTTGCTTGTGGAATTTTTTCTCTTGTTTGACGAGCTGTCCTCTTCTCGTGATGTTTCAGGACAAACCGAAGTTCGTGCCACCTTGTTGAAATCGGACTTTCTTTCTTTAAATTACGACGATTGTTTAATGAAAACAATTCGTATGCGTACGATGGGAGCTAACAAATCCATGTGAATGTACTTTAGTACCATGCGTAAGATAAGATCGTGCGTCGTAAGCTTACTGCTTTTTATCAGTCAGGACTTGCGTTAATACCGATTTCTACGTTTTCAGAATTAGTGACGTGTGAACGTCAGTCGTCCAATCCGGTTGCATGTTGTCTCGATGATCTTTTACTGTTTTCTTCTGTATCTACTTCTAATTATAATACCCTTATTTTTATTTTTTTTTTTTTGAGAATTACCGGCCTTACTAAGGACCAATGGTATAACCAGTTAGTGGACAAATACTTAACATCTCGTCGTCGATTTTCTAGTTCGTTAGTGGTGCAAGGTTTTCTTTGTAAACTAGTACAAGTTTCTCTTGACGATAAGCAGCTGTAGAAGCTAGTAGTTTTAAACGATCAACGTAGGCCAGTTATTCAAGATCATCACGCCTACTTTACTTTTGGTCATCGTAGTGTTGCTAATATGTTACTTTCTTCTTCTGCGTCATTTTTATTGATCTCATACGAGACCTAAAGTGCGGAGTTGTCCGGTTTGTCGGTCGCAGAGAGCACTTGGCTTACATCGACAACGCTATCGTATTACTGCTGACTCAATATCGCCCATCTCTTTTGGCCTAGCACGACGGAATTCTGCGAATCTTTCTAAAGTTCGTAGTCGTTTCAAAGATGCGGAAAGTTCTCTCTTGTCAACAGCTACTTGTTTTGATATTTCTGGTTGTGCTTTGTTGTCTCCTTTTTCTAATCGTTTTCTTCTTTACAATCGGCGCAACAAGCGTCGTAAGTGCTAGTTCACTTTTAGACTTTCGGCTTTGACTTCTGCTATCTTTCTGGATTTTGTCTTTTGGTTTTAAAGGTTTGACTCTTTAAATATGTCGTTGGTATCTTGTAGGCTGTGGTTCAGATCGTGTTTATTTGCCTTCTCCCATTTTGCTATCACCGATATTCTTTAGTTAAGTTTCTAGTAAATTTATTCTGGTTTGTTTCTTCTCCGTCTTACTTCGGACCAGACTATCTTACTATATGTATACAGTTACATCCACTTAGTACGCCATTTTGAGATTGGTAAGTCACTATAGTAGGACTCTCACTTTGGTTTTAGTTAAGTTTTTTTTTTGGGTTTCTCATTCCGTTTTTCGGCGATTAAGTCTTGTAGTAAACTTTCCAATTTAGGAAATCAATTGGTACGCATTCGTTCTATGGCTAACTGATATCTTTTCTCTTTTCTTTCTTTTAATATATTTTAGAGCCACCGTAGAATGACCTTTCTTTTCGTTTTTTTACGGGGAGAAGAGTGAATCAGGCATTAACATTAAACCTTATCTTTTTTCGTCTTTCTCTATCTTTATCTTATCTACTTTTTATTTCTTTCTTCTTAAGTCTAGGGTTTTTCAATGTGCCAACTATTCTTTTTTCTGTTCAATCTTTTTTTGGTTTATCTTTTAAGCGGTTAGTTGGGCATTGAAGTGTTGGTTACCTTTTTCGTTTCTTCTACAGAAAGAAGAACGAAA
Source organism: Aquatica leii (assembly GCA_035610365.1). Classification (NCBI taxonomy): domain Eukaryota; kingdom Metazoa; phylum Arthropoda; class Insecta; order Coleoptera; family Lampyridae; genus Aquatica; species Aquatica leii. Next base: position 19,018,692 of record CM069438.1, read on the forward strand.
CAGACACTTACATCTTGTTTAGCTTTTTGGGACTTTGTGGTTGTGATTTTTGGGTTGCTGATTTTTTTCTCTGTTTTTTCGGTAGTCCGACTTGTGTCGACTTTTGATCAAAATCTTTTTGCTTGAAATTTCTTCATTGGGTTTTCTTTCCTTAGGTTTGTTTTGTTTTTTTGGTAGAAGAATCTACCGTCTGCTGACGATTTTTTGGCACAAATGTATTAGTTTTTCTTTTTCTAACTTCATGAGTTTAATTAGTTTTGGAAACTTATATTTAGGACGGAATTCATATCTGTAAGCTAAAGTTTCATGGCGTTTTAGGGCGTTGTCCTTGACCGTGGTCTAAACTTTTCTCTTTCCTATACTTATTCTTTTTCTCTTTATTTGCTTAGGATTGTTCTTCAGTGAGGTCTATAGGACTGCGTTTTTTTCTTGTTTGTATAGTGTACTTTCAACCATTACTTTTTCTGTATCATTCCGCTGCATGCGATTTTTAGAAACATTTAATTGGTAATATTTAGCGAATTAGAAAAACATCTTTTATCTATGTTTTTTCTTGGGTTCGGTGTTATTGTGTTTGGGTTAGATTTGGATTTTAAGGTTCTGTCCTTCATTTTTAGCTAGTGTCCACTTCTTACGTTTTTAAGTTGCTGGTGGGGAATATTTTGGTGTGACTTTCGTACTGTATGAATTCTGTCTTAGATGTCCTTTTCACACACAAAACGTCATATGTCCTTGCGGCATGTGTGATTTCTATTTTGTGCAAAACAAAAGTCAGACGCATAAAAATTCGTAGGTTTCTTCATTATTAAATATTTTAAATCATCCACATTGATTTTGTGTACTAAATGACGATTTAAGATGCATTTGTGTTGAGGAATTCATTGGGGTAAGAATGCATTGTCATTTTTCGGCGCAATTTGATTTTCTATTTTGTCATTAGCAACTTTAGCTACCTACACGTGTCCTATTAATGTTGAGATATTGACACCTGTTCGTTCACTTTGGGAAAAATTCCTATGATGTTGCTACAATTTACGTACTGAAAATGATGTAAAACCTACATTAATTAAGAACATTGGTTAATTGCTACATTTGTAAATTAATTGGAGGGCCTATTTACCGAAGTCTCAATATTAATTTGGGAGAAACTTGGCGCATTTGGTTTTTTCTCATAGATTATATAAATCTTAAAAATTCATTTGTAATAACGCTATATAAAGATGCCGTTAGCTAACCTCATACTTCTGAAAAACAAACTGTGAGTATTATAGTTTCTATTAAATTTTTTTCTTATATACGTTTTACGTCGTTTGCACACCAAAACCTGCAATCCACTCGCGAAATTATACTGAGCTAGTCGCCTGCATTTAAGTTACGGGCAAATTCTCGTAACAAACTACAACTCAAAACAACTTTTAATCAAGGTAGTTATGATTTTACCAACTATTTTTTTATTTTTGTTTGAGTAGGTATACACTCTTGATCTAAAATATATATATATGTAATGGATACGCTTCAAAATTTTAATCTAATTTTATTGTTTTGCTTGGTGTTAGCACTTTAAACAACAGTTTAACTGCAACATAAAACAAGTAGGAGGAAACAATAAATGCTAAGATAACAACTAAAACAACGTCTAATAAATAATACCTATAAAAAGGTATATCTAACAGTGGACTACGCAAGTGTTTGGTTCCATTGTGTCTTATCACGTATTCTATCCACCAAACTGCTTTCTCTAAACCACTCATTGGCTGATCTAAGGCTAGCTTGGCTAATTCTTTGATTTTATTTCGATACCTAAAAATATAATTATTTGTTTATTGACTAAAAAACATTGTCCATCTACTTAGGATTGTTAATCACTTCCAAAATTTTTGCCTTAAAATCGTCTTTGCGCAGCGTCCTGTAATCGACCGATAAACCAAAACCTTTATTAACCATTTTGTTAACATTGAATCTTTGATCGCTTATATGTGGTATTCCAATCATTGGGACGTGGTCGTATATTGCTTCGTCCATCGATTGTAAACCGCCTTGGGTAATGAACAGTTTAATGTTGGGGTGCTCTAAAATTAAATTTATTAGTGCTTCATGGCCGTGTTCCGACTACTAAAAGAACTGTGTGTTTGTCGCTAAGATCAGATAGACGTTGCGTATGCAAAAATCTTAATTAACAATTGTTTTTATTTAGTACTGTGCCCTTACCATGCTTGTACACGACATTAGCATGATAATAGCATAGTAACTGTAAATACTCATTTAACATAGTAATAATTGATTTTTCCTTAAATTTTTTGGAGCATTTAAATGTTATAATTTACGTCATAACACCGCACGAACAATTTTATCATGCTATTAATCGACTAAAAAGTAAAATTATTGTGCAGAAACGTGTCTATTAATATTTTTGAGTATTAAGTAAAGCAGTTTTTTTTCTGAACGCAGATTAATTATATGCCAGTATTTAAAGTTAAAACAAAAAAAAAACTTACTGAAAACGTCTTGTTGAGGAAACCATTGTGACGTAATAACATTTTTGGGTTTGTTATACATACTGTCATTCTCAAACTTCCAAAGCACTGTGTAAGGCAGCTCGGCAAAAGTGTCCATAAAGATGTTGAGCGTATATTTTGACATGTCCTTGCTTTTGACGTTGGAACCTAAACTAAAATATATGAAACCATTATCCGCTGCGTCTAAAATCTCCTTTAACTCCTAAAACCGTTTAATTTAAATAAAGAAACATTTGGAAAATGATATACTTTGGGCAAAGGCTTTGGTGGTGTCCTATGAGACCCGCCTCCAAATTGTACAATAGTTGGTAACAATGGTTTCACTCTATGAAAAATTGGGTCAGAATTTACCAGTGCCAAACTAATTTCTTTCGTTAATTCTTGCACGGGGGGATAATGTGGCCCAAAGTACTTAAGAATTAGTGATTGTTGCAATGGTATCATAACAGTTAGTTTAATAAACTCTCCAAAGATTTTATACGCTACTAGTTGCAATCGTTCGTAAAGCGACGGATTGTCTTCAAACGGTAAGAACATATCAGAATCACCGACGAGATGCGTTGGACTTCCCATTTTAGATCTAAGATGTGGCGATGCATCGACTGAAGTTATTACAACTAGTGGAGCATTAAACGTTTTAGCGAATGCAAACGTAGGCGAAAACATAAATTCAGCTATGACCACATCATAGCTTTTGGTATTATTTTTAATCAAATTTTGCACCTGTTGATGTGACAGGAAGCGATGGCTTAAATCTTCGGACGCATCTATAAGCGTGTACAAACTTCCAAAATAACTTGATTCGGATAGTTTTTGTACGTAGTTACGATCACCGCGATATAAAGAATGCAAACTAACTTCCGTTAAATTCACAAGCGTGGGGTCGTCAATCGGATCCGTTGTGAAAGTCGTTACTTGATGTCCGCGCAGTGACAACTCTTTCCAAAGTGCCTGAAAAGCCACTTGATGACTGTACGATGGTGTAGGCACTATTCCCAATATTTTCGCACTATCACTGAAGGTCTTTATGTGAATTATAATCAAGCACAAGACTTTTAATACGATCATATTTACTTCTGGTTGATGGTATGATGGTTCAGTCTTATATATAAACTAGTTTAGGTGACTAATAAAGCTTAATCTTGTTTTAATTTTCAACGGCTATAAAAAAATAATTTTGGTTTTAGTTGAATCAACAAAAACGATAACCTGGTTAAGATCAGATATAGAGAATTGGTGCCAGATCACAAGCCAGTATGATGCGGGTTAATTAGCTCCAGCTGACATTAATTATGTTTTTTAGAACAGTAAGTCAACTATGTATTTAAATTCTTTCGATATTTGTCAAAGTGTGATAAAAAAAACTCGTTTTTACCAGTATTTTGTCAGTCATGTTCTACTAGTCCATTTGCCGAACAAAATCTTGGAGACAACTAGTGGCAGTTAGTTTAATATTTTTTTGATTGTTAGTAGTCGTTCAAGATCACTAATTGCTTTAGTACTCAGCGAACACAGCAACGTGATATTAAATTTAATATAAATACGATAAAATCTCAGTGTAATATTACAATTACATAAATATGACTTTACATCCATAATGTATATGTTATGTTATATTTACATAACATAGTTACATGTCTTTTATATACTACATACAATGTTACAATGAAGTGACGAAACCCTTTCTAACTTTGCCAGTACATCACATTTATATCACAAAGTTACGTCTCTATTATATTATGAATGTGAACTATGAACATACAAAAGTGTTACATTTTTATTTGCGCGCAAGTTTTGTTGGAATAATTAAAAGCGTTTTGACTTTTATATGATATTACCGAATTTGATCTAGCTAAGATGACCAACAGCTTAACAAAAAAAAACAAAGAAAGAAAGAGAGATAAAAGAGAGAAAAGAAAAACATATAAATACAAAAAAACATAGAAAAATTTCCGTAGGTTGAAGTGAGCGGTGACTTATTAGAAAGGTTTATGCTTTTAAATATGTATTAAAGCTGCAAATAGTTTGTTCAATAGAAGTTTTTTACTCTTGCGCGCTGCATAAATTTTGTCCTGGAACATAACTGTCACTTTTACATATGGATACATATTAATTTGCTTTTTTCGTTTTTGACGTTAAAAGAGACAGCGCGTGAAAACTAACGTTGCGCTCATTTTTAAATATTGTGTACTATCCTCGTTATAAATGGTTATAGTAATTTCGATTCGTATGTGTTACTTGTGAGAGTTTCGCTGAGGTAAAAATTAACTTTTATTTTTGGGACCCAATTTAATTTTTTTGTAATTATCGTAACGTATTGGACCAGCGCCACATATCTGCCCCTTTAAAATATTAAATGTTTCTGATGTACACCTTTATCGAGTCGTTAACTTGAAGCACGTATGTATGTAAACATTGATTAAGAACATCAGTTTTAAGAATCAATTTAGGGTCAATTCGATGGATTATTTGTGAGTTGAACCATTAAACTTAAAGACTCAGTACAACACCAATCTCTCATCTTCTTTCATATACTCTCTCTAATAAGTGGTATCCTGGCCATCATCGGAATGGCCTCCGTCGACACCGTCTGATTCCCCTGCGTCCTCTCTAACCTATTGAGGTGGTGCATTGACTTCAGTTTGAGTCCTCAAATAGGGGTCCCATACAGGAAAACGGAACATATTGCTCTTACATACATTCTTCTTTGTTCGGAGATTGGCCTACCCACACTGGGTATAAATTTGTCGAGTTTTTGTGGTCTGTAAGCTGTTGGCGGGTCTTTGACTGTTTGTTGAAGCTTTGTGACGTGCTGAAAGATCGTGAGCAATATTTATAGTGATACTATACTTATTGATTATGCTAACTCTGTTGTTTAGATCAGGGATTTCCAGCACGCGGTTAGTACCGCCCGCTCAAAAATAATAACCATGTTATGAAAACAACTACTACCGCTCTTCAATATTTAATAGTAGCTATATAAATATATACCTGTGCTGATGCGGCCCCTTATTTACTCCATGAATCTAATGGCGGCCCTCGGTCATTTCTAAGTTGGAAACCCCTGGTTTAGATCGTCGGAGGTAAGACGTCTTTTTACAATGAGATATGTAGATGAATTGTAAAAATTCAGTTGTATCATGTCTACTAACAGAAATACTTTGATAGAAATTGGATTCGATAATGGGTTTTTTAGTAAATGCAGCAGCAGCTCTGATGTTAAAAAGTGGCGTGGATAAAGTAATTATTAAAAATCAGCTTATTTTTAATGTACAGATTAAAACCGATTTAAAAAGACGCCAGAACGAGAGTAATTATAGACATTCGATCACATCTAACACATATAAACTATAAACCTAGTTAAGGTCAGATATACAGAAGTCATCGATGTATTTAAACTCTTTCGATATTTGTCAAAATATATGTAATGATAAAAAACTCGCTTTTACAAGTACTTTGTCATTCTATTTGTTAAAAATGATTTCATAAACTTTTTTACTTATGTTCTGCTAATCGCAGGTAGTTCTTTAAGGTGACTAAAAGTATTTTTTTAATTGTTAATATTTGTTCAAGACCACTAATTGCTTTGGTACTCAGTGAGCACATCAACGTAATATTAAATTTAATAAAAATACGATAAAACCTCAATGTAATCATAATGAATATGTTATGTTATATTTACATAATATAATTACATGTCTTCTACATACTAAATACAATGTTACAATGAAGTGACGGAACCCGTTGTAACTTTGCTAGTACATCACATTTATATCAAAAAGTTACATTTCTGTTATGTTATGAATGTTACATAGTACATACATAAAATTGTTTGTTTTGTTTAACCGTGATGCAATATGACTACTTTGAAATAATTTAAAGCGTTTTGACTATCTGATACAATATGTAACAAACATTGGTAATCGTTATTTTACGGTATCGGAGGAACATAAAGTTTATAATTTCTGTACTCTGCACATAACGGTTTAGGCTGCAAGTTCACATCTTGAAAAAAGTTTATGTCTAATTGGTTTTCGACAGACGTAAACGTGGAAAAAAGATTATGATGATTGTCGTCGAAAATTTTGCAAACAACACACAACATAAACATAAACATTACTTTGTCTATTTGGAGTCAAAGAAAACAAGACGACAAAGCAAAGTTGTATTAGCGAGTTTGATTTGGGTAGGATGACTAACAGCTTAACTGAAAAAAACAGAGAAAGAAAAAGAGATAAAAAAAATAGATAGATCGAAGATAGATAGAAAGGGTTCTGTAAGTTGAACTGAGCGGTGGTTTATTAGAAAGGTTTATGCTTTAAATATGTCTTAAAGTTTCAAATAGTTGGTTCAATAGAAGTTTTTTTTCAAAACCCTTGCGTGCTGTATGAATTTTGTCCCAGAACATAACTTTTACATATAAATACATGTTAAGCTGCTTTTCCGTTTTTGACCTTGAGGTAAACAGCACGTAGAAACTAACGTTGTGCTCAGTGAGATATTCATTTTTAAATATCGTATACCATGCTCGTTAAAAATGACTACGTCAATTTTTGCAATTGTAAATGTTTCTGAAGTACATCTCTTTCGAGTCGATAACTTGGAGCACGTATGTATGTAAACATTGATTACAAACACCAATTTTAAGAACCAATTTGTGGTCTAGGCGATGGAATATTTGTGGGGGAAACCATAAAACTTAAAGACTAGCACACTATTTTTTATTACATTTTCGGCAATTTTAGGAAATGATTTAGATATGCCATTAGCTAATCGCATATCCGTAAGTATTATTTTATTATCTATTCATAATCTTGGTGTCAAACGTAAACACGAACGATTTTTATATGTTGTCAGAATTTATGCAATTTTGTTTGTATAATTACTTGTTAAATTTATCACAAATGCGCTGTGCTTCTGATTACGTAATCACTGGAAGCGCATCAATTCAATTTCCTAGTCTTTGTTTACTTATTAAATTATACACTCATATGAGGTGTTGCCGACTTATAAGGATCTGATGATACTGAATTTTATATCGATTCTTATTGATAATTTGTTACCTTATACATCGTAGTTAAATTTATTCTATTTTATTGTAGATAATTTGTTATCCTATACTTCTTAATTACCATTATTTTTATTTTATTGTTACCATTGCAATAAAAAAAAGATCGATTCGTTGGATCCGTAGTGATTTTGTCGCTCTTTTAATTATTTCATAATTAGCACATTGAGTACCATCTGCAACTCACTCACCGCAGTGTAGAGCTGCCGCCTACACTAAGTCATGGTTATATTTACAAAAAAAAGTAGCTATAAGCATAGATAAATTAATGTACTTATATTGGCAAGGTTTTTGAAAATCACCAACAAAAAATGTCTTTATATAACTGTAAATTTTACACGCCATCTACCAAAGCTAAATTGAAGTATGGGTTTTACATTTATTTAAACAAATAATACAAAATAATAAACTATATGGCAATTTTTAACATATTGTTTATTGTAATACTGTACTGCCTCTTTCAGTAGACCCTTTAGAGCATTACTTCAGTCAAGAGAAGGTTTACTCGACCTAGACTTTAGTTTCATCCTCTATTTTTCTCTTCTACTTTCTTTTTCATAACTTTTGAAATTCTTCAGACGATTTTATTTTATTTTCTCTCTCTTACCAGCTTGCCAAACATATTCGCCCCCAGTCTTTCTTTCAATTTCACTTCCATCTTACTCAAAGAGTCTCCCAGCTTAGGCACTTTAGGATGTGTGTCGCATCATCCACTCTCTTCTCTTTCACTCTTTTTTATCCTTGTGAGATAACCAAAGCTTCAGAAAATTAAACTACATAGTGGTTGAAGTTCAATGCTCTTCTTTTTAACTAGGTACTCATCTACTCTGCCAATTGGTTTGCCAACGCTTGCCTTATCTCATCTTTTCTGTCACTCCTCCACTATTCTGTTCAAAGACAAACGATGTTCCAAATCTCTCACTTTCTTATACTTTCTCTAATGAGCGGTATCCTGGCCACTACTAGGATTACCTCCGTCGACACCGTCCTATAAGTCGCAGTCATCCTCAGGACAACCCTCCTCTGTGTCTTCTCTAACATATTGAAGTGGTGCTTTGACTTCAATTTGGATCTCGAATAAAAGCTCCATACAGGAAAACGAAACGTACTGCTCTTACATACATTCTACTTTGTTCGGAGCTTGGTCTTCCCACGCTAGGCATGAATTTGTCGAGTCTTTGTAATATGCAAGCTGTTGGCGGGTCTTTGGCTGTTTGTTGAAGGTTTGTGGCGTGCTGAGATATCGTGGTCAATATTTGTAGTGGTACTATGCTTATTGATTGCGCTAAGTCTATCGTTTTGATAGTCGAAGGTGGGACGTCTTTTTACAATGAAGTACGTACTTATATCCATTGTAAAATTTCAGTTGTACCATGTCTACTAACAGACCATACTTTGACAGAAAGTTGGTTCCGATAATAGATTTATGTGTGTCTTTTATGATAAATTTCCATATAAAACTTGTTACGTTTACATCAAACATAACCTAAAATAAAGTAAAAACAACGGCAGCTCTGAGTCGAAGAGTGTCGTGGGTAAAACAAAAAAAATCATAATGTACATATTATAACTAATTAAAAAGGGTGCCAAAACAAAAGTAATTACAGACGTTTGATAACATCTATACATAACTAAGAAATACAAGTAAAACACATAAACTAACAATAAATAAATTTATTTTGGAATGAACGTCTGTAAAGCATAAAGTCAACAACATTTATAGATGCAATATCACAGTAAGAGTAATTCACAAGTCAATTATAACAGATATACTAAACCCTCAAGTTAGACAACACACTGTACTACAAAATAAGTGTATTTATTAGAAAAATTAGAAAACTTTAACGTGTGAAATTGATATAAATAACTGATTTTCAATAAGAAACGACAAAATATATGCGATAACACAATACATATACAAGGTCGTACCGGGTAGTCAATGAAATGTCATCTATTAAAAATCCTTATTAAAAGGTTTCTTTTCAGGCAGAAAATATCCACACTTTAAGAAAAGAAGACCAAATGCTTGTCTGATGCAACAGATATCAATAATCTGTATAACGCTGCGCTCATTGTGTTATTGTTTCCAAGATGGTGGTAATTAAAAAATAGATTGACGTTAAAGCAAAAAATGACAGTTTGACTTTTTGCAGAAACAAAGCCTGTGGTGTTAACACGGTAACGCTTTTGAGCTCATTTTTGGATGAGGTGGGTCTCTTGTAGATAGACAGTTAGAAGACAGACAAATGGCACCATGTTAAAAGCTACAGTTGAGACACTCGAGAATATTAAAGGTGACGGGTTTGTTACAGTTGCGTGCAGCAATCATTAACTTTTTTTACGTAGTGACAAAACAATTATGCAGGAAAGTGGTAAATAACATAAAGGTTTGTCTGAAAAAAGTTCTACGGCAAGATGGTCGACATATTGAGCATGTTTTGCGTCGACAGCAACACACTTTAGTGGATGTTGTGATACCGTTCTGTAGCAAACTATTACGTAAATAAATATTTTAATTATCCAACATATGGATGACATTTCATCGACAGCAAAATGTGACAAAACAAACAAAAAGTTACTTATGGCTTAAAACTCCTTTCCTAGTATTAGCAAGATGTAACCATAAATTTTGATAAAATGTGTTTACAACCACGATAATCCAACAGAGCAGCAAGGTTTGAATTCACAAAAGAATTAATAAGCATGTCAAACATGTGATTTTATTGATACGGTCGTAAATGCTAGAAACAACGGAAGAAAACTAAATCTAACCGCAAAACGTAAAAGTGCATCATACCTCAGCAGTTTTTCTCATAAGTCTCGATTGATTTTATATCTGATTTTTAATATAAAGCAATTAAATGGGTATTGAGTTAAAAATATTTGCTGAGCATTAAGTTACTTGGAAATAACAAACTAGGTCATCTGGCAGTAAATGACTATTCTAACGCCAAGTGCAAAGTTGACAACTGAAATGGGTATGAAATATATATAGTGAGCAAAAAAAAAAGATTTTTAACGTAACAAACTTCTTCTTAATATCAACCTCTAGATTTATTATTCCGTGTGTGTTACTATGTGTTATTTGTAGCTTGGCGTGTTTCTCTACGTAATTTTTGTAGGAAGATGCAAACGTCAGTTTTTGTGTTTAGTAAGTTTTTAGGTTCAAGTCTGTTACAAAGAGTCGGCCGTCATTTGCATAGAGTTTTTGCTAGATACTTCAGATCTCTTAAAAGTTGGGAGAGCTTACAATCTTATTTTTTTTTATTTTGTGTACTTGAATAATGCTGAGTCTTCGTATCAATTCAATTTTTATTTTGTAGGACTTGTTTTAGATGGGCGATACGGTAAGCAATGTTTCGTATTTCGTTTCAAGGTTTTTGGCTACATATCTATAAATCGCTCTATCAGTGGTGATACCACTCACAGCTTACGGTAAACTGAGCTTCAATTTATGTAAACTATATGTTTAGGTCATCTCGTCAAAAAAGTCAGATTCGTTCTTGGTTCGCTCTACTTCTCTGAGTGCGAAATTTTCTTGTTGTTCCATCACCGTATTTTAAAATTCTTCTAAGGCTCCTAAGTTAGCACGGTGTTTTGTTTAACTTTTACTGTCTGAGGTCACCAATTTTGTGGTATTATTTATTTATATTTCTGCATTTAAAAAGTTTCACTGCTAACATAAGAATTCAAGAAATAGTAGCAGAAAACGTATTTTACATAAACATTCTGATCAAAAAAAAGTTTCAGATTCAAGCAGTTGCGCGTTTTAAATCCTGAAACGTTAAATTAGTTTTAGATTAGCTAGAATTCTAGAATAAGCATGTTATGTTAAAAATGTTTTAGTACGATGTTTATCCCCTGTATAAGATTTATTCGCAGAACGCCCACTTTTCGTCGCATGGGCAGAGATAAAATGTCAAATATTAAAAACGAGTATTCTTTCGGTAAGGTTTGAAGAACGCAAACATCATCTAGCGTTCTGTACACCCAACAAGGCTTTCATTGTTAATTATTCACGCGTATCCATGCGAATATTGAATAGAATATTGTTGCGATTTGAGTGAGTCTTTATTTGGGGTAAGCACTTGTTTCTTATGTTTGTGGTTTAATTTAATTCTTCCGTGATTGTCTGTAGCGAGTTTCCATACTTCCACACGTGTTCTTTGTCTATGGCGATAATAAGCGATTATAGTAATTGGAAAATTGTTCGTGATGACGTCACGTTACTGTAGCTAACGCTATCTACACCTTCGGGGAGTCGGATGCAATCGTTATCATACTAGAGAAACCTCTTACCGAAGTTTGAAAGAAACTCGGCGCATTTGTTTGTTTTTTAGTAATCGTATGAATAAAATGGGTTTTACTTGTGATAACACCGTATGTACGCCTTTGTTAGATTACAATAAATTTTAGGAAATGCTGAAAAGTTGCTACTAGCTAGCCGGATTCTTTGAGGAAAACTAAATTGTAAGTATCATACTTTCTATTTTAATTTTTGGTGTTTTGATGGTCAGCCGATTGTAAGAAGGACGAACGTAGATAGTAGGTTGTTAGCATAATTAATTATACAATCGTTTTGTAGTGTGTTACATATTATTTTACGGTGCGCTTTGATTCTCTAAATCTTCGAGATTCGTATCTTTGTATTTTAATTTATGAATCTAAATTCATTTTCCTTCGGAATGTAAAAGTTAAGAGGACAAGGTTGCTTTATTGTACGAGGTGTTGCCCAGCCAAAAGTTTATTTCATATTATGTCTGTGATACCCACTTACGAGCTAGTGTAACTTATGTAAATATATTTATGTATCTTCTTCTAACGTGAACTGTTGTCTGTTGTTCTATTGCAGTTTCGGATAGATTTAAACGGTGTCTTTCATCGTTTTAGCGCCTTTTTAAATGTATTTTAGGTTTAGCACCACCAAACTTACGACTCAATAACCGGAACAACTTTAGTCGATAAAAACCACGTATGAAGCATTAAGATTGTCGATAAAGAAGATATCAATTTTAAAATCGTTTTAAAGAAAGTTGATAACTTTAGGTTTGTTGCTATCGATTACACAACGACACTTAGAAAGAACTCAACTTTTATACTAAAAATTGATGATACGAGAGCAAAAGCGCACGAAATGGAAATGCAACCAATTGTGAATCTAATTTTTTAAACTACGCAACAGCACAATATTGCCGTATAGAGCTTTAATCATAGATAACTTTAGCAATAAAGTATATAGAACAAATGAAAGGCACGGTCAGAAATGCTGAAAAAAGTAGAGAACAAAAGAATACTACGAAAGAATAAGTTACGCAAACAAAAGCTTGTAAAAGCTTAGAGAAGAAGATACAAAACACTTTTTAAGTAGATTGTAATCACAATATCTAAACGTGCCTATATAATATCTTTTAATTTCTTGAGTGCATTTGAACTTCTACCTCGTAAAAATATTTCTAAATGTGGTACACAAATACTTAACTGTCTTGTTTCAAGCATATTTACTTTGGCGATTAAATATAATCAGTAATCAAACATAGACTATCCAAAACTATACACTTGCTAGCTAAAGGTTAAATTTAAAATTCGATGACAGGTATAGGTACATATTAATAACAAACAAAACAATCGACAAAAAAGTGATAAAATGAAGTAGGCGTTGAATTAAAGTTCTATTAATAATATAATAATTCTAATCACCAGAACGCTTCGTCTTTTGTAATCTATCTATGAAATCTTAATCTTAAACACATTCTATAGCTACTTAACTTAAAATTAATTCATTGTTCGATCAGAATGTGTTTTGTAGTCGACCTAAATCACTAATCTCATTTTCAAACAGTGTTAGTAAAAGTGACCATGATTCGTGTAAGCTCCTTACTATGTGCTTTAATCTCGTTGCCGATTATGACAAACACCGCCAGAATACTTGGAATAGTACCATCGCCTTCTTTCAGTCACCAAGAAGTTTTTCAACCGATTTGGAGAGAGTTGTCTTTGCGTGGTCATCAAGTAACCACGATAACGACAGATCCGATTAACGACCCTTCGTTGGTAAACTTAACTGAAATTGATATACATTCTGCTTACAAAGTATGGACAGATCGCATACAAAAGTTGATTAACTACACTTATTTCGAATCTACTTGGTTAGTATTAAATTTATACGAAGAACTTGGTCGTGACGTGTTGTCGCAACCAATGGTCCAAAACTTAATCCACGATAGAAACGAGTCTTTTGACTTGGTGATGATTGAACATTCAGTGCATGCCATGTTTGCGTTTCGTAGAAGATTCAACGCGCCCGTTATTCTAATAACGTCAATGGACACGTTAGTCGTAATGCGAACTTTGATGGGTAGTTATAACCATCCTATATTATACCAAGAACCGTACGTCCCAATACCGAAAAATCCAACGCTTGTACATCGATTAGTACTTGTACTACTACACTTTATTGCCATCGTTGTTCAATACTTCTACGTAGATCCATCACAACAAAAATTAGTTGCCGAGTTTTTCGGCCCACATTACCCACCCATATCAGAATTACTAACCAACATTAGTTTAGTTCTATCAAATTCCGATCCAATTTTTCACAAACCAATACCATTGGTACCAACAATTGTTCAATTCGGTGGGGGTCATCACAGAAAACCGCCGAAACCTTTACCAGAAGTATAAAATCTGTTACAATCATTTCAAATTTTTACTCAAAATCATTGTAGGAATTAAAACGGGTATTAGATGCAGCAGAAAACGGGTTTATATATTTTAGTTTGGGCTCCAACGTTAAAAGCAAAGATTTGTCGGACGAAAAGTTAAACATAATTGCGGAGACGTTAGGCGAGCTGCCTTACACCGTTCTTTGGAAGTTTGAAGATAAGAATTTACAAAACAAACCCAACAATGTCATTACGGCAAAATGGTTTCCTCAACAGGATATTTTGAGTAAGTTTTTGTTTTGGTGTTTTTTGAGTGCAGAACAATGTGTTTTAGAACACCCACATCTTAAAGTATTCATCACTCAAGGTGGTCTACAATCGATTGACGAAGCAGTATACGACCATGTACCGATGGTTGGAATACCGTTTTTGGGCGATCAATCCATGAACGTTCTAAAGATGGTTGAAAAAGGTTTTGGTTTACAAGTTGATCACAACACACTCAACAAAGACACTTTTAAAGCAACCATTTTGGAAGTAATCAACAATCCAAAGTAAATATACCAATTTTTATAAATAAAAAAATAACGTTTTGTTTTTAGATACCGGAATAAAGTAAAAGAACTGGCGGAATTAGCACTTGATCAGCCAATGAGTGGTTTAGAAAAAGCGATTTGGTGGACGGAATATGTGATAAGACACAATGGAACTGCGCATTTGAGAAGTCCGTTATTGGACGTACCTTATTATCAGTATTATTTTTTGGACGTATTTGCAATTTTTGTGGTAGCGCTGATTGTGTTGTTTAAATTATCGGTTTTTGTATTTAGAGTATTGGTAAAAATACTGCGTATATTACCGCTACGTCAAAAAATTAAAGAACATTGAAACGGTACAAAAAAATTAAAAAAAGAATAAAAAAACTATATGTAAAGTTTCTATAGCTCGCTCAACCAAATCGTGTTTTGTATTACATCAATTTTACGTATTTAGAATAACTTCGTAACGTACCCCAGATAACGAGTATTTTTTTTTGTGAACCTCAACAAAATTATTTTAAAATTTAGTTTTTTTTAGCAATTTGTAAGAACAATACAGAAATTACAAAACAATAGTAACACAAAATGTTCCATTAGATGACAAGACGTTACAGTTACGTTTATTTAACGTAATTTTATTGTTGCTTCGAAAAGAGACAGGCAAAATTACCGAATAACTCAAGATTATAACAAAATCTACACCTACAATTATTTTTTAACTCTTCAAAAACACAAGTGAGATTTTATTAGGTTTTGGAAAAGTACCGTCAACTAGGGTTATCTCGGACGATATTTTTAAATAATTGCCCGTATTTCTTTTGTTATACGTAGTTGAAGCTTAGTAATTCAATCCATAGTGAGAGGTTGGCTTAGTAAACAAATTCACAAAAATACATTTTAAATAATTGCTACCGTTATTTTTTATGTAGTCCGTTTGGAGTAATATCGGGCAATTGAATGTTTCCTTAGAACTCCTTAAGCTTAGCATCTAATATAACTTTGGTCAACAACCTTTATCAAACATTGCAAATAATAGTCAACGGTTGGTGTAGCGTAGCTGCTCGTCCAATCCTGTATTTGATGCGATTGTAGCAAGGTGTTACGGTAAGAATTATGGGTAACTAAATTTAAATGGAGCGATGGCCGCAGTAGCTCGGTTCTTGTAGGCAAAATGGGGTGAGTTAGAAATTGTGAGGGGAATATTTAAATCAAAGCTGTCGTGGTAGATAAAATTAGTCAAATAGTGATTAGAAATTTTTAGAAATGGGCGCCACACAATTTGTTTAGTTACGGTTCTGTTAAGTAAATTGTAAAAGTTTAACAGGGCTCTAGTAGTAGCGAAGTTGCTGAAAGAAAAAAAAACGGGGAAGGTTAAGCAATAAATAGCAATCAGTAAATTTGATGTAAATATAATAAATTTAGAATAAATAGCAATTTACAAAATAATCAATAAAATATTCAGTTTTGAATTATGCAAACAAAATATGCGTGAAGTTGAGTAAAACAATCGATAATGGATTTCAAATATTACAAAAATACAGGATCTAAATTACCTTGTGTTAAAACAAAAGTAGTAAAACTAATTTAATTACGTTAGGTTCGCAAAACAAACAACAACAAAAATTTAATTTGGGGCAGCGATCGTTATTCGACAAGACAGTAATTTCAAATTTGAAATACAAAAAAAATCTTACCTTATTACTTCGCTGATGGAACTCCGTGCACGGTATTTCCAGTCGAAGTTTCCTTAAATAAAATATTTAAAACAAACAATTGGCCGTCGGCAAATAACAGCCGAGAATTAGAGTTAGGTTCAAGTTTACTATCTCGTAGATCAGGAGATGCGCTACCAAATTTATGTAGGTTAATAGGTCAGTTACAATTACGTTATAAGTCAACAAATTTCAAGGTAAATCAGATAACAACTTCTTATAGAAACAAAGAAAAATTAAATTAAGTAAATTAAGCCAAAGTTTGAATAACAAAAGTGAATTTTAAATAGCAAAAAAAATTGTAAAATTTTAAAGTATAAGGAAAAGTTCTTGAATTCTAAAGTTGATTAAGCAAGTAGGATTTTGATTAAAAGTTCAATGTAGAAAATCAAATCTTTGAGATTTGCACAAATATGAATTAATTCAGAATAAAACGAAGGTTAACGGTTGGTTTTTTTTTTCACTTAGCGTCAGTTGGTGCAATCGAAGTTGACTTCTCAGCGTAGCGTTAGTAGAGTTTACAGATGAACGGAGTATTTTGGTAGTTGAAGGAACTTTCACACGTGGAGTAAACAATCCGTTGGAGAAAACGTTCATATGAATTAGAACAATTTCGTCGGAAGAAAAACCGCTATAAAGAGGAAGGGAGAGAAGCCAAGTTAGATTAACTAAATAAAACGAAAACTAAGTACTTTACCTGGGTATAATAATCCAGCGTTAAGAAAACTAAGTATACTTTTAAAATTTAAAGTAACTTATAGCCGTAAATATACGATTTTTAGTAATTTTAGGAAAGAAACAGGTTCCGTAGGTATACTAAAAGTTAGGAAGGTTTCAACGTAATATCCGGTAAAATCACCGTGTTTAAGTAAACGTTAGTACTTCCAAGGTACAGTAAATTTTTGAAGTGATCTCAACAAGAGTTTGTCAGGAACTGATTAAAGAAGGAAACGAAAGAATATAAGGTCATAATGACGTCACACGATAACAAAATAATATCGTCAGCAAACTCGTGAGAACGCTCGAGTAAATGATATTTTAAACAAAAATATTTATAAGGACTTGTAGAAAAGCAGCATTTAATCACGTATTAAGCGAAGATAATACGCTCTTAATTAATCATAAATTACAAATTATCAACTTTAAAATGTAACGAAATAAAGCGTGAGATTAGCAACAACAGCAAATTCCCACACGTCTAACTCAAATAAATGAAACAGTACCAGATTTAGGAAAATTTGCTCAGGGCGTAACAAAGGTACTAAATTGTGGACTGTATTTTCTTCACTTGTTGCAATTAAAACTCGAGCGTGTTGCTAAGGGTATTTATTACAACATGATGATGAGGGGTCGCAAAAGAGAACAGAAGGTCTCAAACGGTCTTAAACAAAATATACAGTAAATCTCAAACATGCCCCCCGGCAATTGAAAATTTTAAAAATATTTTCAATTGAAGCGTAGAATAACAAAGCATATATAAAACTTAAATAACAACTGCAGCATAATACATGGCAGAATACAGTACAATAACAAAGCATTACTGCTCTAATGGCAGAAGACATAATTTAACAAAGGAGCGTCGAAGTGTTCCACTATTAGTATGCACAGAAATAACACGATTCGCACCGTCACTGCCAGAATAAATTAACTTCCAGCAAAGCGGAGGAAGGTTATCTTCTTTGATCAGCATTAAAGTTTCCAGTTTAAGATAAAACTGATGGGACTTCCATTTTTGCCTTTTCTGCAACCCGGAGATGCACTCTTTGTTCCAACGTTGCCATAAATGCTGGTGAATCTGTTAGATCCTTTGGAATACAAATAGACGAGAAGTAGGAACTCTATTAACGTCCGGATCTGGTAATGTTGTTAAAGGTCTTCCAACAGGAAGCGCGCAGTCGTAAGTGGTTGAAGGTCATTTGGGTCAGATGAAAGAGGACACAAAGGACGGGAGTTAAGGGTAGCTTCTATCTGTGAAAGCAAAGTACATAGCTCTTCAAATGTCAAAATACAACTTCCTATACTACGCTTGAGGTGATGCTTGTAGGACTTGATGCCTGCTTCCTACAATCCTCCAAAGTAAGGACTGTGTGCCGGTGCAAAACGCCAATTAATTTCTTCGCACGCGATAGCCTCGGGAATTATTTTATCTTGCAAATTTACTAAGTTCCCGTATTTCGGAACTTGCACCAACGAAATTTGTTCCGTTGTCAGAGTATACGTGTAGGGACTTGCCACGGCGCGCTACAAATCCACGAAAACTCAATAAAAAAGATTCTGTTAATAAATCTGTCACCAATTCGTAGTGAGAAGCTTTGGTTGAGAAACAAACATATAAACAAATATGTGCCTTTGAAACTTTGTCACCGCGACCTTTGCGCTCTTTGAACATCATCGGGCCGGCAAAGTCAACACCCACAACATGAAAAAGATGAGATGATTGAACTTGTGAAAATGGCAAGTTGTCCATGATTGGTTGGGTCAACCTTGGTGCAAATCGAAAGTATCTAACACAGCCATGTACGCTTGGTGAGAGTTCGGCCAAAAGTGAACTAAAATCTATCGCGTAATGAAGATAGCAACAACTGAGAACCCGCGTGCAGCAAACGAATATACTCACGCTCAACGATAAGTTTTGATAAGGGATGCTTTCCTTGTAAGAGAACGGGATGTTTTCTGTCAAAAGCAAATTGGGAATTTTAAAGCCTGCCGCCAACGCAAATTATACCTTCGGAATTCAGAAATAGGTTAAAAGCCAGCAATGACGAGGTAGTTTTTAAAGGTTTTTTCTGTGAAACTTGTTTAACTACACTAGGAAACGTTTCCGCTTCAGCGGCTTTAATTAGGATTAATAGAGACCTATTAATTTCTATGGGCATCAGAGACCCTAAAAGACGACCCTCCTTGTGGCTTGAACAATTCTTGGAAAATCGCAAGCAACATGAGATGACTCTTTCGAGCCTGGTGAGACTCGAGAAGTGTGAAAATGGAAAGAATGGTTCTGTTGCTACTAGGCACTGGGATTTGTTACGTGCGAAATTTTCACAACGGAGCACCCTGTGTATCGACTTAAAAATTAGTTTCTGATTTTGACACCCTCTGCCGACCTTGTTGGTGACTGCGAGGCGATTTTGAACCGGTCGGTGTCGAGAATCTTGAATTGATTTCTAAATTTTTAAGGACATCCCTTGTGATGAATACAAATTTATAAAGCAATTACAAATTTATTACAATTCTTTCGGCACAGGGTAAGATATTTTGTCTCCAATCTATTAAGATTCCTTCGTAATTTCTGTATTAAGGTGATAGCCGGTTCCACCACGTTGCAATCACCTGTTCGCTTCAATAAGAAATAATGATGCATAAGTACGATTGATAAATACCGCTAACGAACGTATAAGCTTTTGGGAGGGCCTGCTACTTAAACAACAACGAGGTTTCGTCGAACAATGCGTCGGAGATGCTGATTTTTAGATAAAAATCGATTGTGTTATCAACCACCTGTTCGTAATTACAGCCTACAGCATTCGATACAACGGGTTCTTATATCGTATTTCATGAATTATTAATACTGATTTTGTAGTTTCCTTTTTTTGTGAGTTATTGTGTGACACGAATTGCTATCAATAATTATTCTAGGCTGACAGTGGGAAAACGTTTCCTTCGCGCCAACAAGCATTGGATTGGGTAAATCAATTTGATTATATTTTATTCGCTGTCATAAAAGTCACTCACGGAACTTTGATTACTGTCGGTGTCTATAAGTACGTTTATTGTGTGCGTACCAATAAGGTAATTTCAAGTGTCATTTGTAGTGTATCGCATGCTGAGAGTAGACAATATTTATTCCGAAATTTACTTCGCTATCTCGACGTAATTTAAGTATATGCTTTGTGTGTTGCCGATATGTCTGGCATTTATGAATCGAGAAATTAGACAATACTCCGGTTAATCTTTTACGTTGTTAATTCAAGGTTTCTACACCTATTAATCATACTTGTTAATTTGTCTAATGTTTATGAATTGAGAAAGTCAACATACGTCTGTCAATTTGCTACGCTGCTAAATTAAAGTTTTTATATTTGTTAATTATACTTAGTAATATTTCGAGCATTGATGAGTGGAGAAATTACATATATTTATGTTAATCTTCTACGTTAATACATTAAAGTTGTTATACTTGTTAATCTTTCTTTTATGGTAACATACCTTTCTTTTTTAAATTGCCGCTACCCGTTAATTAATAGTGGCTACCCGAACATCAGAGTAACAAGGATTACGAACCTCAAAATTAGTTACAAGTTTGGACCGTCTGTCGTGATCGAGGCAGAA
Organism: Aquatica leii; assembly: GCA_035610365.1. NCBI lineage: Eukaryota > Metazoa > Arthropoda > Insecta > Coleoptera > Lampyridae > Aquatica > Aquatica leii. Next base: position 19,039,518 of record CM069438.1, read on the forward strand.
GTGTTAGTTAGGATAGATCTGGCGCCCTTAAGTATAATTTCCTTGAACCTCCCCTATCTCCGACTGTGTGAGTTGGCCGTGCAAGGTTCGTAAGACCTAAAGCTTGTAACAGATTGTATCTTCATATCAGGGAGCTCTGCTTTGGTAGACTGGTAGTTGGGCCAGCACAACGAATCTTGGTTAAGTCAAGGTAAAGCCTGCCACCAAAGCGTCAAGGTTTTTAAGATTCAGGGCGTGGTTCCTATGGAGAGTAAGTAGGCAGAATTTGATTTAGTGAGGACATGACGCCACACCGCATCAAAAGTCAGTCTTCAAATGTTTGCAACTCTATTGCACACGAAAGTCTTGAGTAAGTTGGGACTGGTTTTCAACTACCCCAAAAGGGCTAAAACAAGTGCTCCATACAACTCGAGCTTAGAAACTGTTAAAGACTTAACGGAAGTAACCCTTGATTTTGTGCAGAGCAAATAACCGTGAACTTGATTGATCATGTCAACTGAACGCATATATATGCATGTACTAAAACCACAAGTGGAAGCATCGCAAAATCCATGAAGTTTTATGTCGACTGGATTTTTATATAGAACATGCCTGGGAATCTTTAAATCGTTTAGATCTTCAAGTTCGCTACGATAAGTAGTCCATATGGACTGAATGCTATTTGGGACTGGGTAGTTCTATGATAACTATTCCAACCATAATGTTTGCAAAAAAATTTTTGCTGCAATCGAACAAGGCGATAGAAGGCCGAGTTGGTCAAAAATCTGAGATACTTCTGATAGGATGATTCGTTTGGTTGTTGGTCCCTTAGTGGAAGCAAAACGGGATACATACTACTTAAGGTGATCAGTTGGAAAAGACCAAATGAAACCCAGCGTGGTGGTACGCTCTTGGCCTCCGAAGTCATGAACACCTGGATGCAGATCAGATTCAGGAATGTCCGATAAAATTGTTGGATTGTTAAAAATCTACTTCCGCAGTTTAAAGCACCCTGACCGCAAAACATTGTGAGCAGATATCACAGACTTTATCAAGACTATCAGCTCCTGTCAGCAAATCATCAACATAAATGTCTTGTTTGATGATTCGAAAAACTTGTGGATTAGAAACTTTACAATCGATGCGTAATTGAAATAAGCTACAATAAATTGCCAGAAATGAAGCTGAAGCCGTACCATAGATGACAATGTTGATATCGTATGACTTAACTGGATCTAATGGTGAAGAACTTCATAGAATTCGTTGTAAAGACCTTTGGCTAAGTTCTACTCGAACCTGCCGGTACATCTTTTCAATGTCAGATGATATCGCATAAAAATACTTGTGAAATAGTACTAAGATAAAAAATAGATCATGTTGAATTGTGGGGCCTACTTTCTGTATGCTGTTAAGAGAATGGCCCGTTCTGGTTACTTGAAAACCATTGAATAGCACTCGAAGTTTTGTAGTAAAACTGTCCTACTTTAAGACTCCATGGTATGGGAGATAAAAGGAAATTGATGTGAGATTCAAACTAGGCAACATGTGATCTAACTCTAAATATTCTCTAAATGCTGAATAACGATTGGAAAGTTCTGGATTGGCTTAAAGACGCCGCTCCAGAGATTAAAATCTCTTTTGAACTACTGTGAAAGAGTCGCTTAATACCCTAATAAGTTGTTTTAGAGGAATAGAGACGACAAATCTACCCTCTTGATCTCTTAGTGTGGTTTGCACGAAATCGGATTCACAAAAATTCTCCTTAGAAGAGAAAATTCTGACAGTTGGATAACTTTCTAATTCCCAAAATCGAGATAATTGAATTGGGATCTCAGAAATGCTAAGATGACATTGCACCTGGTTAGGAAAGCTACAGTAGATAGGGCCAGACACGACCTAATCAAAGCGAGTCTTTTGAAGGATCGGCAAATTGGGACCTAACCGCACCTGCCCAATGCAGAACAGGTCGAAGAAAGCTAGTGAACCTATTAACATATCGATTTGACCGAAATGTACGAAAATGGATCAGAAAATCGGATGTTGTCTAGAATCACAACTTTAAAATGATCTACCTGAAAAGAAGGCACCATTCCAGTAATCTCGTCTAGTAGAAGGCAAGAGAGATTAATCTTGTAAGGAAAATGATGAGCGGAGAGCTCGACATTACAACTCAAACGTATGCGGGAAAGAGAGCTCTTCAACCCAGAGACTAAAATGTTTACTTGGCAAGTAGGCAATCTCAACCTTTCACATAGGTCTGAACGTATAAAGTTTAATTGACTGTCCGAATTAAGAAGTATGTGAATAGAGTAGGAGATTCCGTAAGTATCAAGAATCTTACAAGTTGCAGTTGGCAACAAAACCTTGATTGTATCCGAGCAGAAAACAGAGACAATAGGAATGGGAAGCTCCAGAAGAGGTTGCAATGCAGAAGCTTCTCCTGCTTGTCCCAAAGAATCGGCATGAAGCAAAGTATGATGCCTAACTTTACATGTTCTGCACGTAAATTTAGAAACGCATTGACGCAGTTGAAGCATATCTTCAACTCTCTAGCTTTTGAAGAACGATCCTTTGGTGTCATGTTGAGAAAATTGCCACATTTGGATAGATAGTGGTCCCCTTTGCAAAGTAGGCACACGGGACTATTTGCAACAAACGATTTTGAATGGAATTTAGGTTTCTCTGGCACCACATTAATTGGTTTGGCTTCTAAACTATTCAGAAGATTGTAATGATTTGTGAGAAATGACTTGAATTCATCTAAGGTAAGCAGATCGGAATTGGATTTGTTGCATATAGTTTCCCATTGCCGCGAAGTAGTAGATGTTTGGTTTACCGTTTAGCTAGCTTCGCCGCAGATGGTCTTGAATCAGATGATTAGACAAAATTACCCTTTCGATAAGCCAATGTCCTTTGCGCCACTTTTTTTTTCGGATGAGTAAAGTACAAAACGTCTAGGCTAGAGAAAAGGAAATCCCAGACTTGCAATCCCCAAAGTACAAATAAAACACTGGTTCTCAACAAGAAAATGACAGTTTTGTTTATTAATTTACAATTTTTTTATGTTTATCTACGACAACCGACCCTATTAAGAAAAAGAAAAGGCAGCAGTCGAATCGTCGTCGTTCACAAAATCTTTACTGCTCCTGTGGCTACGCTACTGGTAATGTTGTGCTTATCACATAAATAACATAAAGATTACAAAACAAGTCTAAAGTAGACTCTAGGAGCAAACATTTTTAACACGCCGCCGCAATAATTCACTAACGGTAGGAATAATTAGATACGTTTGCGTAATTGATTAATTATAATCCGCCCGTGGCATTGACGTCAAGTTTGCGAGCCGGATAATTATCTGGGATGTATCAACTTCGACGCGTACTTCCAATCTCTTTACATTTATTGTAACATTTAAATTAATGCAAGCTAAACCGTAATTTTGAAACTTATCCAAGTAATAAAATTGAAGTTTATAACAGTTAAATAGTAATCTTATATACAGAGCAAAAGATAAACATTTAATAAGCGCATATTAATTCGTTTAGTTAAACATTTTAACAATCGACGTACACAGTTAAATTGTTAAAGCACGACGTGATTTGAAAGACCTTCAACAGCATCGGTCAAGTTAAAGTCGATATAGCGTTCGTTCCGGTAATAAACCTTCAAAATTGAGTTACCAAAGCATGTCGTAGCCAACTTAATTCTTCGAATACGCTATAAGACTTGTATGCCAGAAGAGTTAATTAATCGAGTACGCCATTAGAATTAATTAACCGAGTATGCCATAAGAGCTAAAATAACAAAAAATAGCTTGTACCTCAATACCACGAGTGAATACAAAGCTACAATATGTGCTGAACAGAAATATATCTGTGCGGTTTCTCCGACTGGCACATCCGAAAGATTGATTTCGGATTTTACTAAAAGAAAAGCAGTTATAAGCCAGATGTCGATTAATAACAAAATCTCATTGCCAATCCTTTTGCTTGTAACGCCGACACAAACACCGCACCGGACGTGATCAAAATTAAAAGTGACCGGAGATCTTTTTAGAAAATGAACTACGCTTCTGTTATCTGCTAGCTTAAAACTCGAGCATAATTTCTTGAGGTCAGGTATTCATCCGTTGGTGATGGCAAAGTTACCTATCCGTCAGACGAAGTCAAGTAAAAAATTCATAAATAATAGTCCCACAATTAGGCTTTCAGCAACTGTTCGTCTTGAAGCTCAAGATCGTTAAGAAAACTTTCAAACGTTTAAAGCACTTTGTGACCCAGACAGTCAAACTAGTTTCATCACAGAGTATTATCGTAATCGTCTTGAAATTTTGTATAGTCGTTTATCAGGAGCAATCTTTTGCTTAGACGACACAGCCATCGATAGGGTTTTTAGAATCTACTTTGACCATTCCAACCACAATAATTCGTACTATTTGTTCTAAATTTCTAGGTGTAGCAATTCCTGAACAACCTCGGTTTAGAAACATGAACTTGACAGATCCTGACTGGAACGTACCCAAAAATATTGATTTTCTTTTAAGTGCTGATGTATTTCCACGTATCGCTTGTAGCGGTCTATTGCGTTATGAAAACAAAAATGATCAAATCGATGGTCCAGCCGCCGTAAATACACTATTTTGTTTTGCCCTTATCGGTCCCGTGTTTGGTAATGCTGTTACGCAACCACATTCGTTTTTTGTTTCGTCAGAGAATAGTCTTGATGACACGTTGAAATTGTTTTGCTACCTCAAAAACGTCTCCAACAAATGCTTCCCTTCAATGGAGAAGCAGCAGGCAGAAAATTCGTTTGTTGGCACACATACTACAGACCATTCTGGACGTTTTGTAATTTCGTGCCTGCTTTAAACGCATGCCAGAATCACACAATCTTGTCTTTTATCACTTGAACGTCGCTTATCGTTAAACCTTTTTATAAGAGAGTTTGAAAATATTCGTAAAAAACATTGTCGTTCCAAGTGTCTTCAGAAACTATCACTTTTTATAGATAAGAATGAAGTCTTGAGAGTTAGTGGTCGTTTAGTTCGCATAAAATCTAACAACACACGATGCTCTTTGTCTAAACCACAAAAAGAATTTGTCGAGATTAAAGAACAATTAGAGTCCATCACTCGACTCGAGACCCCGATTGCCGGTTTAAAGTTTTCTTTTTACACCGTTGTCAGTTAAATGCTTTCCACATCCATAGCAATGCAGAACTGGAGGCTTTAGACACTAAGAAGAAAGATGGCCTTTCGTACCATAATTCCAACAATCAAGTTTTCTCCTAGCAGTATTAGTATTCAAAGAGTATATTCGTTTAGCAACCAAACTAATCGTAAAAGAAGTAGTAGTAGCAGAATCCACATAAGCCAAATTTGGTTCTAGAAGATTAGATGAGCGTCTAGAGTGTGGTCGTTTAAAAGATTGAGTTAGATTTGGTTATATTCCAGCTTCTTTTCTAAATGAAGTAATTCTTGGATAGAACTGACGTCCCGAAGAGTATAAGGTTACGTCGAATAATGCAAAGTTGTGCTTTGGGTAAAGGATCACTGAACCGTTGAAATAAATTTTGAGTTTGAGCTTTGATTTTATCTAGAAGGCGTTCACTATAATCCATAAACAGAAATTCCGATTTCAGAAAAAAGACTACATTTTTCCATGTAGTTAGAGAATCTTTGCGTGTTCTATAAAGTAAAAGAATTTTTCCAGCAAGTAGTTTAAAAGCAGAAGCAAAGAATGCCACGAGCTAAACTTAACTTATCCACCCGAGTTAAAAACTCTATCAGAGAAATTGGGCCATCCCCTTTGAATACCAAATTCCGTTTACTAGCAGACTTAAGCTTCATTCGGTTAATAGAAGTAGATAGCACCACTAATAAGAACAGATTCTAAATCCAAATCAGAAGAGAGTAAGTCAGGTAAATCATCACCAGCGCGAGCAGTATTCGGCTTAGAACTAGAAGTAAGAACCTGTGAAAAATCAGCAAAAGCAGTACCTCGAAACTTTTACACCGCGAGTTGCCTTTGTTAAAAATGTCTTGAAACTGAAATAATAGTTTATTACGTAGAATGCCCTCTTCATCAGTACCAACAAAGTACAATACATCGCCGTAGACCATGAATCCACAACGAAGTAAGCCTTTGATAGCCATGTTAAGCTCTTGGCCTCCGAAGTCATGAACACCTGGATGCAGATCAGATTCAGGAATGTCCGATAAAATTGTTGGATCGTTAAAAATCTACTTCCGCAGTTTAAAGCAGCCTAAACGCAAAACATGAGTAAGTTGTGAGCAGATATCATGCACTTTATAAAGACTATCAGCTCCTATCAGCAAATCATCAACATAAATGTCTTGTTTGATGATTCGAGAAACTTGTGGATTAGAAACTTTACAATCGATACCTAATTGAAATAAGCTACAAATTGCCAGAAATGAAGCTGAAGCCGTACCATAAATGACAGTGTTGATGTCGTATGACTTATTAATTGGATCTAATAGTGAAGAACGCCATAGAATTCGTTTTAAAGACCTTTGACTAGGTTCTACTCGAACCTGCCGGTACATCGCATAAAAATACTTGCGAAATAGTACTAAGATAGAAAATAGATCCTGTTGAATTGTGGGGCCTACTTTCTGTATGCCGTTAAGAGAGTGACCCGTTCTGGTTACTTGAGAACTATTGAATACCACTCGAAGTTTTGTAGTAAAACTGTCCTACTTTAAGACTCCATGGTATGGGAGATAAAAAGAAATTGATGAGATTCAAACTAGGCAACATGTTTTCTAACTCTAAATATTCTCTAAATGCTGAATAACGATTGGAAAGTTCTGGATTGGCTTAAAGACGCCGCTCCAGAGATTAAAATCTCTTTTGAACTACTGTGAAAGAGTCGCTTAATACCCTAATAAGTTGTTTTAGAGAAATAGAGACGACAAATCTACCCTCTTGATCTCTTAGTGTGGTTTGCACGAAATGGGATTCACAAAAATTCTCCTCAGAAGAGAAAATTCTGGCAGTTGGATAACTTTCTAATTCCCAAAATCGAGATAATTGAATTGGGATCTCAGAAATGCTCAGATGACATTGCACCTGGTTAGGAAAGCTACAGTACATAGAGCCAGACACGACCCAATCAAAGCGAGTCTTTTGAAGGATTGGCAAATTAGGACCTAACCGCACTTGCCCAATGCAAAGCAGATCGAAGAAGGCTGATGAACCCATTAACGGATCGATTTGACCGGAATGGTCGAAAAATGGATCAGACAATCGGATGTTGTCTGGAATCACAACTTTAGAATGATCTACCTGAAAAGAAGGCATCATTCCAGTAATCTCGTCTAGTAGAAGGCAAGAGAGCTCGACATTACAACTCGAACGTATGCGGGAAAGAGAGCTCTTCAACCCAGAAACTAAAATGTTTACTTGGCAAGTAGACAATCTCAACCTTTCACATAGGTCTGAACGTATAAAGTTTAATTGACTGTCCGAATCAAGAAGTACGTGAATATAGTAGGAGATTCCGTAAGTATCAAGAATATTACAGGTTGCAGTTGGCAACAAAACCTTGATTGTATCCGAGCAGAAAACAGAAACAATAGGAATGGGAAGCTCCAGAAGAGGTTGCAATGCAGAAGCTTCTCTTGCTTGTCCCAAAGAATCGGCATGAAGTAAAGTATGATGCCTAACTTTACATGTTCTGCACGTAAATTTAGAAACGCATTGACGCAGTTGAAGCATATCTTCAACTCTCTAGCTTTTGAAGAACGATCCTTTGGTGTCATGTTGAGAAAATTGCCACATTTAGATAGATAGTGGTGCCCTGTGCAAAGTAGGCACACGGGACTATTTGCAACAAACGATTTTGAATGGAATTTAGATTTCTCCACCACCTTAATTGGTTTGACTTCTAGACTATCTAGAAGATTGTCATGATTTGTGAAAATGACTTGAATTCATCTAAGGTAGGCAGATCGGAATTGGATTTGTTGCGTATAGTTTCCCATTCCCGCAAAGTAGTTGAAAGAATTACAATCATAAATGTTTGGCTTACCGTTTGGCTAGCTTCGCCGCAGATGGTCTTGAATCAGATGATTAGACAAAATTACTCTTGCTTGTAACGCCGACACAAACACCGCATCGGACGTGATCAAAATCACAAGTGACCGGAAATATCTTTAGAAAATAAACTACGCTACCGCTATCTGCCAGTTTATTATTCGAGCACAATTTCTCGAGGTCAGGTATACGTTGGTGATGGCAAAGTTGCCTATCCGTCAAATGAAGTCAAGTAAAAAGTCCATCAATAACAGTCCCACAATTAGGCTTTTAGCAACTGTTCGTCTTGAAGTTTGAGATTGTTAAGAAAACTTTCAAATGTTTAAAGCACTTTGTGGCGCAGACAGTCAAAATAGTTTCATCACAGAGTATTACCGTAATCGTCTTGAAATTTTGTATAGTCGTTTGTCAGGAACAATTCTTTGCCTGGATAGGGTCTTTAGAACCTACTTTGAGCATTCCAACCACAATAATTTATGCTATTTGTTTGCGGCTTCTAAGTGTAGCAGTGCCTGAACAACATCGGTCTCGGAACCTAAACTTAACAGATTCCGACTGGAACGTCCCCAAAAATGTTGATTTTTTTAGGTGCTGATGTATTTCTACGTGTCGCTTGTAGCGGTCTCTTGCGTTATGAAAACAAAAATGATCAAATTGATGGTCCAGCCGCCGTAAATACACTATTTGGTTTTGCCCTTATCGGTCCCGTGTTTGGTAAAGCTGTTACGCAACCACATTCGTTTTTTGTTTCGTCAGAGACTACTCTTGATGACACGTTGAAATTGTTTTGGTACTTCAAAAACGTCTCCAACAAATGCTTCCCTTCAATGGAGAAGCAGCAGGCAGAAAATTCGTTTGTTGGCACACATACTACAGACCATTCTGGACGTTTTGTAATTTTGTGCCTGTCTTTAAAGGCATGCCAAAAATCGCACATTCTCGTCGTTTATCACTTGAACGTCGCTTATCGTTAAAAGGGGCGTTTATAAAGAATTACCAAAGAAAACTTAGTGATGGCGCTGTAATCTATACATAGTGAATATTTTACGCACCTATATATGGTTAGGTGTCACTAATGGGCATTTTGTAGAAACCTTGTTATAAGGTTTTTCTGCAGCAACTGTTTCTACTAAAATATAGAGGTCTCTTGATTTTCTTAAAAAATGATACGTTTAATATTTTCGTTTGATGTTTATTAGTATTTAGAATTTATCAATGCGCCCACGCTATTTCAATCGTTGATATACACTTGCTAAATCCTTTGGGTGGGTCGCTGCTTCTTCAGATAGTTTAAAAACCACATATGTTTAATAATCGGAATGCAATTTTGTATTTAAGAAAAGAAGACAGAAAAAAGAAATCATAATCTCTTTGTTTTAACTTGAAACTGTCGCTTATGATTTATGCGTGTAAAACATTTTTCATTGGTCTAGTTTCTTACAGTGACAGGCATATATCAACTACACGTGTGTTAAATATATGAGTTTCTTATCACCGGAGTTTCAATTTCAGTACATCGAACAGATAAGCAAATGTTCGCTTCCAGATACAAACTTTTATATTGAATAAAGCAAATTACTATCTTTCAATTTTAATTCCCACATTTAAAAATATGAATTTTCTTTAGTTCAAATTAGTCATGGTAACTATAATTAATTGACCATTGACAATAATCGGTCAATTTGGTCAATTCACTCAAGTCAAATATTTCGTTTGGTTAATTAATTGGCCAACATAAAAGTATTGTATTTCATTTTCCACTATTCTTTTACTTAATTAATTAATTACATATTAAAATTGCATCTAAATTTAATGTACGTTTTACTATTTTAAAACTAACAAAATTCTTATCACTACTTAAATCTCTAACACTGATTGTACAGCAATGATTATCAAAAAATTAGTCGTTTAAAACGTCTTTTTGACCGGCTATTGTCTCTAAGTGATGAAATCTTTTGACTGAATGCTTTACTAATTTTTTTTCTCAAATTTACTCATAAATTTTTCCATAAAACGATACAAACAAGATGGATAACAACTTCTAGAAGGCTCTTGAATTTGCAAATAACTTCTCGAACGTTTCAATATTGTAAATAATACACCATTTTAACGCTAAAGAACGGCAGAATAGGATTATAGAAATATGCATTACTTTACTATGAATTTGTATATATTTGACTATTTGCGTGGGTAAATGTAGGTTATTTTAACCTTTTAATTTTTGACACATTTAGATTTAAACATTACATATCCAATTGATTTTTATCGTGTCCTTATGAACCGATAGCTAAAAATTATAGTTCAAATTGCATTGCAGGCTAACTTTTTTTCATCCCGCCAGATCCAACTTAACTTTTTTTCTAATAATACAAGCAGAATAAGTACATAATCTTTCTGATATAATGATATTACTATGCATTCTAACTAAAGTAACACTAAACACGTTCAGTAAATTAAAAACTAAATTTCAATTTCCTGTTTATAGTTGGTTATACAGTTTTTGAGTTAAAAAAATTCAAATTTTTTTTTTAAAACGTTAATTATACGGCATGTTGTTGCTTCTGTTTTTTCTTAAATTTTTCGAGGAAGATCTGCTTGCAGTTTTATTTATTTTTTAATCTGATCACTTTATGATTAATGATTTTATAAAAATTATACTAACTGAAAAACAGTAACAGAAACCTTAATAAAACAAAATCCATAACTATTTTGGACTATTAATTAATGATAACTGAAAAAAATTGAGAAGTTTTTTTAATTATTATATAAACTTTCTTGTTGATGACAATTGTCTACATTATTGTGACTACAGTGTCAAAGGAAACCGCATTTGATCGGCAAACATAACAAAGGTTTATCATTTTATTATATTAGAAATTTGAATATTACACTGATATCACTGACTATCTTATAAAAACATAATCTGTTATACACGTGAAATATTTGAACCTCTTTTTCTATCTTATCATTTTATATGTGGGTAAAAATGTGAGTATTTACAAATTATTTAAATACATTACTTACACATGTAATTGTAATTGCAATTAAATATATATTCTAAAAAATATTTTTAACAACTCTGCGTACATATAATGACAATTAGGTGAACTAAAATTTATCCAAGCGTTAGAATTGAAGTAATATTTTTAATTCATTTTTATAAGTTAATTTTATCTGAAATTTCAGTAATATTCCAATGCAAATAACAACTGTTTCATTAGAGTGACAGTTTAAATTAATTTTTATTTGATAATTTTAATTATGTATTTTGTAATATTTGTAATAATTACAAGTTAGTTCTATATAGTTTTTAGAGCATAAAAATATTTAATAGTTGATTTGAAACTTTGCTTGAAAATTAGATAGAAACTGTATAATTATGTAAATAAACTACTGCAGCATTTCTTGCTTCTGTACTATTTATTTTAACAATCCAACGAAACACTTTTCCACAGGTTTACTGCTAATAGGTAATTAGGAGTACTGCTTTTTTTCAAATTTTTTAACCGTTTTTTATTTATGACTGATTTCCGTTACCTGGGTAAACTCTTTAAAATCGAAATAAGAACCCTCTATACGGAAGGTTTTGCAACTATTTTGGAGTAGCTCCATATATTTAATACGCAGCTCAAAGTTGTTCGCGCCCTCTTTTAATAAATGGCTACACTTTGTTGCTACAAAGATGTAAGTAATATAACCTAAAATCAAGTCGCTAATTTTCTATACAACATATTTCAGTTATTATTTACGATTTCGCGCTATTAATTGAAATATAGGTTCTTTAAGGATGGCTTCGGGTTTTGTATATCTCAAAATTTTCTAAGTTCGATAAAAAAAATTCAAAAATACTCAAGTTTGACTTCAATTTATTTCTGTGTTATTTAGATTTATGATTCCAGAATAGGAGGTTCCCTGAAGTAACATATAGAGAATCATATTCTTTAATCAGATTTCTTGAATTTTGTGCGTAAATGCAGTGAGCTTGTGTAGAAAATTGGTTTAAAATTATACTGTGGCGCCATCTTTTGACACGCGTGAATTAAACGCCCCTTTTAACCCTTTTTATAAGAGAGTTCGAAAATATTCGTAAAAAACATTGTTGCTCCAAGTGCCTTCACTTTTTATAGATAACAATGAAGTCTTGAGAGTCAGTGGTCGTTTAGCTCGCATAAAATCTAACAACACACGATGCTTCTCGTCTAAACCACAAAAAGAACTTGTCGAGATTAAAGAAAAATTAAACTCGAGACCCCGATTGCCGGTTTAAAGTTTTCTTTTTACACTGTTGTCAGTTAAGTGTTATTACTCCATATTTTCCACATCCATAGCAATGCAGAACTGGAGGCTTTGGACACTGAGAAGAAAGATACCCTTTCGTACCATAATTTCAACAAGCAAGTTTTCTCCCAGCAGTATTAGTATTCACCAAATACCATGTTTGTTTAGCAACCAAACTAATCGAAGAAGAAGAAGAAGTAGTAGTAGCAGAATCCACATAAGCCAAATTTGGTTCTAGAAGTTAGATGAGCGTCTAGAATGTGGTGGTTTAAAAGATTGAATTAGATATTGGTTATATTCCAGTTTCTTTTCTAACTGAAGTAATTCTTGGATAGAACTGACGTCCCGAAGAGTATAAGGTTACGTCGAATAATGCAAAGCTGTGTCTTGGGCAAAGGATCGCTGAACCGTTGAAATAAACTTTGAGTTCGAACTTTAGTTCCATCTAGAAGGCGTTCACTATAATTCATAAACAGAAATTCCGATTTCAGAAAAGAGACTACATTTTTCCATGTAGTTAGAGAATCTTTGCGTGTTCTATAAAGTAAAAGAATTTTTCCAGCAAGTAGTTTAAAAGGAGAAGCAAAGAATGCCACGCCCTAAACTTAGCTCATCCACCCGAGTTAAAAACTCTATCAGAGAAATTGAGCCATCCCCTTTGAATACCAAATTCAGTTTACTAACAGACTTAAGCTTCATTCGGTAAATATAAGTAGGTAGCACCACTAATAGGAACAGATTCTAAATCCAAATCAGAAGAAGGTAACTCAGGTGAATCATCATCAGCATGAGCAGTATTCGGCTTAAAACTAGAAGTAAGAACCTGTGAAAAATCAGCAAAAGTCGTACCTCGAAACTTTTACACCGCGAGTTGCCTTTGTTAAAAACATCTTGAAACCGAAGTAATAGTTTATTGCGTAGAATGCTCTCTTCATCAGTACCAAGAAAGTACAATACATCGCCGTAAACCATGAATCCACAACCAAGTAAGCCTTTGATAGCCATCTTACGCTCTTGGCCTCCGAAGTCATGAACACCTGGATGCAGATCAGATTCAGGAATGCCCGATAAAATTGTTGGATCGTTAAAAATCCATTTCCGCAGTTTAAAGCACCCTGAACGCAAAACATGAGTAAGTTGTGAGCAGATATCACGGACTTTATCAAGACTATCAGCTTCTGTCAGCAAATCATCAACATAAATGTCTTGTTTGATGATTCGAGAAACTTGTGGATTAGAAACTTTACAATCGATGCCTAATTGAAATAAGCTACAAATTGCCAGAAATGAAGCTGAAGCCGTACCATAGATGACGTGTTGATATTGTATGACTTAACTGGGTCTAATGATGAAGAACGCCATAGAATTCGTTGTAAAGACCTTTGGCTAGGTTCTACTCAAACCTGCCGGTACATCTTTTCAATGTCAGAAGAGATCGCATAAAAATACTTGCGAAATAGTACTAAGATAAAAAATAGATCCTGTTGAATTGTGGGGCTTACTTTCTGTATGCTGTTAAGAGAATGGCCCGTTCTGGTTACTTGAGAACCATTGAATACCACTCGAAGTTTTGTAGTAAAACTGTCCTCCTTTAAGACTCCATGGTATGAGAGATAAAAAGAAATTGATGAGATTCAAACTAGGCAACATGTGATCTAACTCTAAATATTTTCTAAATGCTGAATAACGATTGGAAAGTTCTGGATTGGCTTAAAGACGCCGCTCCAGAGATAAACATCTCTTTTGAACTACGGTGAAAGAGTCGTTTAATACCCTAATAGGTTGTTTTAGACGAATAGAGACGACAAATCTACCCTCTTGATCTCTTAGTGTGGTTTGCACGAAATGGGATTCACAAAATTCCTCCTCAGAAGAGAAAATTCTGGCAGTTGGATACTTTCTAATTCCCAAAATCGAGATAATTGAATTGGGATCTCAGAAATGCTCAGATGACATTGAACCTGGTTACGAAAGCTACAGTACATAGAGCCAGGCACGACCCAATCAAAGCGAGTATTTTGAAGAATCGGCAAATTGGGACCTAACCGCACCTGCCCAATGCAGAGCAGATCGAAGAAAGCTGATGAACCTATTAACGGATCGATTTGACCGGAATGGCCGAAAAATGGATCAGACAATCGGATGCTATCTAGAATCACAACTTTAGAATGATCTACCTGAAAAAAACACCATTCCAGTAATCTCGTCTAGTAGAAGGCAAGAGAGATTAATCTTGTAAGGAAAATGATGAGCGGAGAGCTCGACATTACAACTCGAACGTATGCAGGAAAGAGAGCTCTTCAACCCAGAAACTAAAATGTTTACTTGGGAAGTAGGCAATCTCAACCTTTCACATAGGTCTGAACGTATAAAGTTTAACTGACTGTCCGAATTAAGAAGTATGTGAATAGAGTAGGAGATTCCGTAAGTATCAAGAATCTTACAGGTTGCAGTTGGCAACGAAACCTTGATTGTATCCGAGCAGAAAGCAGAAACAATAGGAATGAGGGACTCCAGAAAAGGTTGCAATGCAGAAGCTTCTCCTGCTTGTCCCAAAGAATCGGCATGAAGCAAAGTATGATGCCTAACTTTACATGTTCTGCACGTAAATTTAGAAACGCAATGACGCAGTTGAAGCGTATCTTCAACTCGCTAGCTTTTGAAGAACGATCCTTTGGTGTCATGTTGAGAAAATTGCCACATTTGGATAGATAGGGGGGGATAGGAACACCTTGTAAAGTAGGCACACGGGACTATTTGCAACAAACGATTTTGAATGATTAGACAAAATTACCCATTTGATAAGCCAATGTGCTTTGCGCTACCTTTTCTTTCGGATGAGTAAAATACAAAACGTCTAGGCTAGAGAAAAGGGAATCCCAGACCTGCAATCCCCAAAGTACAAATAAAACACTGGTTCTCAACAAGAAAATGACAGTTTTGTTTATTAATTTACAATTTTTTTGTGTTTATCTACGACATCTGACCCTATTAAAAAAAAAAAAGGCAGCCGTCGAATCGTCGTCGATCACAAAATCTTTACTGCTCCTGTGGCTACGCTACTGTTAAGGTTGTACTTATGACATAAATAACATAAAAATTACAAAACAGTTAAATTGTTAGAGCGCGACGTGATTTGAAAGACCTTCAACAGCACAAGTCAAGTTAGAGTCGATATAGCGTTCGTTCCGGTAATAGACCCTCAAAATTGAGTTACTAAAGCATGTCGTAGCCAACTTAATTTTTCGAATACGCTATAAGACTTGTATGCCAGAAGAGTTAATTAAGCGAGTACGCCATTAGAATTAATTAACCGAGTATGCCATAAGAGCTAAAATAACAAGAAATAACTTGTACCTCCATACAATAAAATATGTGCTGGACAGAAATATATCTGTGCGATTTCTCCGACTGGCACATCCGAAAGATTGATTTCGGATTTTACTAAAAGAAAAGCAGCTATAAGCCAGATGTCGATTAATGACAAAATCTTATTCTCTTGCCAATCCTTTTGCTTGTAACGCCGACACAAACACCGCATCGGACGTGATCAAAATCAACAGTGACCGGAAATATCTTTAGAAAATGAACTACGCTTCCGCTATCTGCCAGCTTATTATTCGAGCACAATTTCTCGAGGTCAGGTATACGTTGGTGATGGCAAAGTTGCCTATCCGTCAGATGAAGTCAAGTAAAAAGTTCACCAATAACAGTCCCACAATTAGGCTTTTAGCAACTGTTCGTCTTGAAGTTCGAGATTGTTAAGAAAACTTTCAAATGTTTAAAGCACTTTGTGGCGCAGACAGTCAAAATAGTTTCATCACAGAGTAATACCGTAATCGTCTTAAAATTTTGTATAGTCGTTTGTCAGGAGCAATTCTTTGCCTGGACGACACAGCCATCGATAGGGTCTTTAGAACCTACTTTGAGCATTCTAACCACAATAATGTATACTATTTGTTTGCGGCTTCTAAGTGTAGCAGTGCCTGAACAACCTCGGTCTAGGAACCTAAACTTGACAGATTCCGACTGGAACGTTCCCAAAAATATTGATTTTCTTTTAGGTGCTGATGTATTTCTACGTGTCGCTTGTAGCGGTCTCTTGCGTTATGAAAACAAAAATGATCAAATTGATGGTCCAGCCGCCGTAAATACACTATCTGGTTTTGCCCTTATCGGTCCCGTGTTTGGTAATGCTGTTACGCAACCACATTCGTTTTTTGTTTCGTCAGAGAATAGTCTTGATGACACGTTGAAATTGTTTTGATACCTCAAAAACGTCTCCAACAAATGCTTCCTTTCAATGGAAGAGAAGCAGGCAAAAAATTCGTTTGTTGGCACACATAGTACAGACCATTCTGGACGTTTTGTAATTTCGTGCTTGTCTTTAAAAGCATGCCAGAAATTGCACATTCTCGTCTTTTATCACTTGAACGTCGCTTATCGTTAAACCTTTTTATAAGAGAGTTTGAAAATATTCGTAAAAAACATTGTTGCTCCAAGTGTCTTTAGAAACTACCATTTCTTATAGATAACAATGAAGTCTTGAAAGTCAGTGTTCGCTCGCATAAAATCCAACAACACACGATGCTTCACGTCTAAACCACAAAAAGAACTTGTAGAGATTAAAGAAAAATTAGAGTCCATCACTCGACTCGAGACTCCAATTGCCGGTTTAAAGTTTTCTTTTTACACTGTTGTCAGTTAAGTGTTATTACGCCATATATTCCACATCCATAGCAATGCAGAACTGGAGGCTTTGGACACTGAGAAAAAAGATGGCATTTCGTATCATAATTCCAACAAGCAAGTTTTCTCCCAGCAGCATTAGTATTCACCAAAGAGTATATTCGTTTAGCAACCAAACTAATTGAAGAAGAAGAAGTAGTAGTAGCAGAATCCACATAAACCAAATTTGGTTCTAGAAGTTAGATGAGCGTCTAGAATGTGGTGGTTTAAAAGATTGAGTTAGATATTGGTTATATTCCAGTTTCTTTTCTAACTGAAGTAATTCTTGGATAGAACTGACATGACGTCCCGAAGAGTATAAGGTTACGTCGAATAATGCAAAGCTGTGCCTTGGGCAAAGGATCGCTGAACCGTTGAAATAAATTTTGCGTTCGAACTTTGGTTTCATCTAGAAGGCATTTACTATAATTCATAAACAGAAATTCCGATTTCAGAAAGAGACTACATTTTTCCATGTAGTTAGAGAATCTTTGCGTGTTCTATAAAGTAAAAGAATTTTTCCAGCAAGTAGTTTAAAAGCAGAAGCAAAGAATGCCACGAGCTAAACTTAACTTATCCACCCGAGTTAAAAACTCTATCAGAGAAATTGGTCCATCCCCTTTAAATACCAAATTCAGTTTACTAACAGACTTAAGCTTCATTCGGTAAATAGAAGTAGATAGCACCACTAATAAGAACAGATTCTAAATCCAAATCAGAAAAGGGTAAGTCAGGTGAATCACCATCAGCATGAGCAGTATTCGGCTTAGAACTAGAAGTAAGAACCTGTGAAAAATCAGCAAAAGTCGTACCTCGAAACTTTTACACCGTGAGTTGCCTTTGTTAAAAACATCTTGAAACCGAAGTAATAGTTTATTGCGTAGAATGCCCTCTTCATCAGTACCAACAAAGTAAAATACATCGCCGTTGAGCATGAACCCACAGCAAAGTAAGCCTTTGATAGCCAAAAGAAGAAGTATCGCCTTGAAAAACCTCAGAAAGTTTCAACGATTTAGTAAGCGCACTCTCTACTGCAATCTTATTATCATCGAAAAAGAACGGGTATTTAATCGGAGAAAATGTTTTATTTGCTTTCAAATGCAAAGCATTACGCACAGACGAACGAAGAGTCTTTCCAGAAATGTCTGAATCTAAACCTCTTGAAGCCAATTTGTATTGTAACTGCTTTTTATTAAGACGATTTAGAATCAGTTTCAATCACTGAACAAACACAAACCCCCAAAACTAAAATTTTTTACACCAGAAACGCAAACCCACGTACTAATATACGAAACTCCAGGACAAAAAATTTCACACACTAGAGAGAAAAAGAAAAAAACAGTAAGCAAGTAATGAGCAAAATTTTCAGTACAGCTTGCATTTATATACTAGTAAACACAAAAGCAGCACGTCCTCTTTAAAGCGAATCAATTATTAAACGGAATAAGAAACAATCGAGAAAATCGAAGCCCCACGTTAGGCGCTAAAATTATTTGTCACGCACAAATTGGGGAAGTGAAAAAAAATTTTATATATATTCGGCTCATCGTTTAGCTAGCTTTCTTTGCAGTCGTGTGTCGGATTGTCAGTAACTAAAATTCTTCAGGTAAGCCATGCCCTCGCGCCATCTTTTTTTCGTGTAGTAATTCATATAAGAAAACGAATGTCTGGGCTAGAGAAAAGAAAATATCCTAGACCTGCAATCTTCAGTTGTACGTAAAGCAATAAAACAATTGAGATATCACAGTGTATATTAACATTAAAACCAAAACGTAGACTCTTAGCCTTTTATATAGGCAACTAACACCACCTTAATAAAACCAAATAAAACTCGACAATATTTAATCCTTGTGTATACGCAACCCACATTGCACAATGAAATTAAACTATGTTTCTTTTAAAAATATTTATTTCAAGCAAACAAGCAAGTCCTAAACTAATTAATTCATACAAGATATAAATTACATTTTTGATTGTACATGCGTAACTGGAATTACTCGATCCTGAATAGCAGGTTGAACCTTATTCGGAGCAGTGATGGTAAGCATTCCATCTCCGGATAATTTAGTTTCTACCTTTGCGATATCGTGTCCTTCCGGTAATATAAACTGTCTGATATAATGTCTGGAAATGCTTCCTTTTTCATCTTGAGATTCGTGTTTAGCTTCGACGATGAGCGCATTTTGGTCCGTCGTCTTCACGGTAATTTCTTCCGGAGTAAAATGCTTCACGTCCATCTTAACTTGAAACTTTTCCTTGTCTTGAGTGACCGAATCGTGCCTGTTACCAATCTGAAATCCACCAGGGTAATTGCGATCCAAATAAGGGTAAACTTCTTCGGCCATCCGCATTTGTTGTTCCAACATGCGTAACGGTCTCTCGATGTCTCGGAAAATTATTGGTAAAAGCGACATTTTCACTTTTCTAACGTTTAAACTTCGACGTTTAAGTTCAAACTGATGAAAAGCCGCGCAATCGTCGCGTTTTTATACGCGCCCGTGACGTTTCCAAAAATTATCGAAGCTACTAGAACTTTCTATGGTCTTTATCGGGAATTATTTTTAGTTCGCCCAAATATTTCCGTTTGTTATTCAAAATAAATCAAACAATTAATTTTATTATAGCAATTTTACTACTTTAACATTAAATCTTTTTATCATAAAAACTTAAATCTTAGATTTTAGGGTTTTTGCAACCAGGAATTTAACATTTCAAGTAATTTTTTGTAATTGGCTTTATTGTACAAATTTTAATTCGTTTAAAAACTGTATGGGATTATAATAAAAAAAATAAATTTTAATTGAAAGAATAAGTTTTCTTAATTATGTGTGATTACAAAACTCATGACACATTAGTCTTTAATTACCTTAATCGAATTTGTAACAAATCGAACAATTCTAGAAAACCTAAGAAAACTTCGAAAAATCAATAGAAAAACGTTCTAGAATTTTCGACATGCTTCGGTATTCATCGCGATTTTGCGCGCAATTTTCCGATAGTTTAAATTTAAACGTGAATAAATTTGAAACACTAAAACGTTTTTCTCGTAAACAAACTGTAACTATTAAAAGTATCAAAAATGGCGGTTTTGATTGATTGTGGTAATTGTTAAAGACATTTATAGACCGTTAAATCTGTTGTCAAACAACTAAAGAATTTTTTTCGCTTGTATATTGTAATCGCCACAATAATTGACAACAGTAAGAAATAAGAAATGAAAAATTATTTTTGTATTTAATTTTAATTGAATTGAACTCCACTATTATTAGAAAATCATCGTGAGAGGTTTTCTTCACGACTGATTAAATAAAACTCTCAATTAAAAATTGCACAAACAAAAATCACAACACCAAACGCAACACTCAGCGGAGCTCAGCGGATGAGAAACATCGTAAGCGGCTTTGTTAAAATTACCTGAACACACAAAACCCGCGAGTTTTTATCTGCTGCATTATCAGTAAATTAATAAATAAGGCTTGTATTTAGTATGTAGTTTTTTTAAGAAAAAATTTAATCGTGTTAATCGCCTAGAAAAAAATTAGATTTTTTTAAAATCGTACATTGAAAAAATAACTGTCCTGAAGTAAGTAAGCGATAAAAATTACGCTAAATAAAATGGCGACCGCTGAGTAGTTCAAATACCTAAATGCACCTAAATGCACCCAAAAAAAAAATTTTATAAAAGTTGGACGTGGTTCGATAGCTACGATATCATCATCATAGACAAAAACGTTTCGTTAATAATGAAGAAGGCAATGTTATTTTTAACAAACAACAAAAAACTTAACCAAGAACAGTTAAGTCGTTAAAGAGTTGATCAAGAAATTAGAAAAGTTGGTAGAGATTGAGAAAATAGTGAATAGTGTCCAAAAATTATTAAAGCATTAGGAAAAAGTTTTCTAAGAAATCAAAAAGTAAGTAAAAACTAACCAGCAAGTTTAGACAGTTAGTAAGTACATAATTTAAAAACTTTATACACAGCTGACACAAAGCTTACCATTGAAGATATTTATCTTAACTTTGTATAAAAATCTTGTAAATAAAAAAAATTGGTTAACTAAGAGCTTGGATGGTTTTTAAAACAAATGTAAAGTAGTTATGAGTTTGAGTGTGAATGTAAAAAATAGGAGTTAGAAAGTTAAGGTAAAATAAAAAGTTGTTAAAAAGTTAAGCAAAACACTAGTACAAATGTATTAGAAAGTAGGTTGAGAATGAAAAATTAGTGGAGAGCGATCAGAAAATTATGAAAACGTTGGGAAAAGGTTTGAGAAAATTGTCTAAGACTTCTAAAAGTTGGTAAAGAGTGCGCAGTAAGTTTAGATAGTTTGTGAATAATATAAAAACTTGGCGAATGATATACACAGCTGACAAAAAGCATACAATTGGAGTAAATTGCTTAAGTCATATAAGAATTTTATAAGTTTAAAAATAATTTGGTGTTAACTAAACATATTGCAACGTTCGAGAAATTACTCTCAAGTTTAAGAGCCTGCTCAAAGTTGATATCCATTTTCCAAAACGTTCACCGAACGATGTGGAACATTCGCGAACGTTTCGCCAAAATGTATAAATGCGCTGCAAACAAATCATAGGGCAGTTATTTGAGTAATTCGAAGACGACAGTGTTAAGAAGATTATTCAAGTTTAAATAAATAAGTGATTAACGCGTGTGGTCGCGATAAATCTACGATACATAACCTTATACGTGAATTTAATGTAAACAACCGTTAGTGTTTAAATAAATAGAAGTTATCCGCGGACTTTATCTTTCAGTGAGTGTACTATATAAAATTAGCGTGTTTGTCTTAAATATTCTTAGATTTAATTAGTTCGATTAGTTATAAACGTGTACATATTTTTAGTATAAATAAATTAGTTTTAATAATAAACGGTACAACATGTAAAGTAGTAGAGTATGAATACAAATAACTAGAAGTTATAAAGCTGATAGAAAATAAAAAATTGTTGGACAAAAAAAAACAAAAGTTGGACACAAAAATTAAAACCAGTTATTTAGAAATATAGTGGAGATTGAAAAATTGGTGCATAGTGTGCAGAAAGTATTTAATAAAAGTTGAAAAAGTTATCTAAAATTAAAAAAAAAAAATCTAGACAGTAAGTTTAGACAGTTTGAAAACAATTTAAAAACTTCGATAGTTGGTGAAGAATTGTAAAAAGTAGAACAAGAAATTAGAACCAAAATTTAAAAAGTTTATAGAAGATAAAGAATTGAGGAATCAAGTGTTCAGTAAACTGTTAAACAGTTGTGAAACAGTTGAGAGCGTTGTCTAAGAAATCAAAAAGATGTTTAAGAGTAAGCACTAAGTTTAGATAGTTTATAATAATTTAAAAACTTAGAAAGTTGGCAAGGAAAGAATTTACACAACTGGCAAAAAGCTTACAATTGGAAAAAAAATTGAAAAAATATGAATCTTGTAAATTTATTAAAAAAATAGTCTTATCAATAGTTTGAAAAGTTCAGATGTAAAACAGTTCTGAGTATAAGTTCAAATATAAAAAGTAGGAGTAAAAAAGTTGATAGAAAATGAAGAGTTGTTAAAAAGTTGAACAAGAGATTAGAACCAATATTTTATAAAGATTGTAGAGAATAAAGAATTGATAGAGTGCGCAAAAAATTATTAAAAAAGTTGGGAAATAGTTGAGAGAGTTGTCTAAGAAATTAAAAAAGAAAAGAGTATAAGTAATTAGTTTAAATATTTAGTTTGACGACTTAGAAAATTGGCAAGGATTTTAAACAACTAGAAGAAAGCGTAAAACTGCAGAAAAGCTATTTAAAAGAAACTGAAGTCAGTTTTTCGAATTGAATCGAGAATAAGATTTTGTCAGTTTAAATAAATAAGTGATTAACATGTATGCTAAGATGAATTAATAAAGTCCCGTGCTAGTAAAACATAGATACGTCGCGTAGGTACGTGTTGTTAACATAAACAAGTATCAGTTTTAGATAAAATTAAAAAGTGTGGACCTAGTGACCGTAATACATAAATTAATACGGTGTGTATTTTAATGATTATCCGGTGTTTGAATTTGCCGCTTGTTGAACTGTCAACGAACCAACATTGTTTGATTATAGTTACTAGAATGACGACGCGGCAAATTCAAACACCGGACAATCATTAAAATACGCACTGTATAAGTGTTTTTCTTAGTTTTAAAAATTGTTACACTGATGTCAGGCGTGCGGTAATGAAAAACCCTTAAGAGCAGCATTTACCAAATGTATCATCGCGAATTGAAAGTTATGCAACTAACATCACTAGCAGGACGCAGGAGGTAAGGGGATATTTCAATAACAACTTCGGGTCTCGGATTTTTTTCAATACTCATCATAGTGTCATATATCAAGCATGTTACTAATGACATGTTTATATTTCAAGATAACTCAGTCTGATAAGCACTCGAATAAGGAGTTAAAGATAACGCTGAGAATATGTGTTTGTATAAACATAAATACCTACGGTATTATACATGAATAAAATTAGTCAGTGGCGGCTGGTGGTCAATCATACAAGAGGGTCATTTAAAAAAAACGCAATGATCGCAAAAAGGATAAAAACATTCTTACAGTAACGTGATTTATATTTATCAATTATGTTTAAAATTTAAGATATTCGTCTATAATTACAATTACCAAATTAATCAATAGTAAGCTCATTAAAATTTACAATGATTTTTCAATGCTTAGCATAGAAATGCACATCTTTCTTGTCTCATAGTATTGCCAATTGCGTAGAAATGTTTGAATTTTTAACATAGAGAAATATCGCTCTTTTTCCACTGTAGTCATATGTAAAGTCAATCAATTGTTTTATTTAATATACATATGTATTTATTTTTAGTTTTTACAAACTTTTTGATTATAGTCTTTAATTGACTTCACAATTGATTTTTACTTTTTCTTTTAAATGCTATAAATCCATAACATTATTTTTACAACATAATGATTAATACATCATCTGAAAACAGTAAATATAAAACACTAAAATCTATTATTTATTTCAATTCCACAAATCCAATCTAACGAATCATACACAGATTCCTTGAATTACTGTAAACTTCTTTATTTTTATGTTTACTGGTTGGTCGAATTTGAAGTAAAGGCCGAGGACAAGTATTAAATATAAATTCTAGATGTGTAAACAATTATTAGCTATTCATTTTTAACGTCTTGTACCACAGTTATCATGAAACAAAAACTACTGTCATATGTGATAAGAAATCTGTATTTAACACACACGTGCTGCGAAGATAACGATAGATGACGTAAGTCACGTAAGCAATGATAGCATTACACTCAAAGATAATTGCACTGAGTATTATCTTTGGCGTAGGCGGCCGGCTGAGAACCCAGCGAACGAATTTTAACATTTACTTATCTTCTTTTCTAACTCGCATAAAATTGTATTATGTGTGTCTCACTCTTGATTAGGATAACTATCATCGTAATATAATAAGTGCGGGCAAAGTTCGTGTCAGCCTCGGATAAATTCGCAAGCTTTCGTATCTGTTGCGTTTAAATTGACAATTATTTAAACGCAAGAAATTTAAAGGCTGATAATTTGATTTAAACGCAAATTTTCTGTAATTTTAAAGCAAATAAAATACCTTTCTTATTCATTTTTGGAGGGTCATTGACCAAATGACCTAATAGAGAAGCCGCCACTGAAATTAGTGCAACTATTTGCATACAAATATTATATTCCAAAAGTAAGAATGTTTAGTTTCTGTTTTTATAAAAACTACTTTCTGTAGTGGACGTGGAAAAAAATGTATATGTAGATATGACATAAAATTTCAAAAACGATTTCAGATACGAATTTGACCTTTTTCGAAAACTGAAAAAAAAGTTACATCTGCTACAGCTAGTAACACGTACAATGATTGTTTTGTTTACTACATGTAAAAATATTTTATATTTCACTTTGTTATAGTTTACTCATAACGACCTGTCTTGCAAAAGTGATACATATTATAAAATCAATTTGACAAGTAAATAATTTAATCGTCAAACTATTTATTATTTTAAACTACTAGATATACTTGTAATAGAAACTTAAGTAATTGTTCATTTTTAGTTTGAATTTTATATAAAGTAATAAATAAAATCTTGTATACACCACTAGCGTTACTAGATGATTACGCCCTTACGTAAATAGCTATTACAGTCTAGACTCTAGCTATACTGTAACAAACATTTATATTCAGCAATTCTTTATTGAAGAAAACGGCACAAAATAACGAAATTAGCCAAAACAAATTTGTTTTTATTTTTGATGACGTTAAACGTCACATTAATTATATATATAATTTTTTTAGCAAAACAAAAACCCACTTCAAAAATTATAATTTAATTTAATTACAATTAAACGACGAAATTTGTATTTACACGAAATGACTTTTTGAATTTGATGTGAAACACAAAATCTATTAAAACTGCACCGACTTCAAAAAGTAATTTAGTGTAAATAAAAATTTCGTCGTTTAATTGTAACCAAATTAAATCATTATTTTTTACTTTCTCGTGCATTTTATTTCATGCATGTTTTTGAAGTCGGTTCTTGTTTCTTAAAAAAATTTTATTTTTCTCTTTTTGGTGACATCAAATATAATTTAAAAAAACAAAAATTGATTCGTGTACAGTTGGTTCAGTAAATATTGGTATCTTCTTTCACTCACTGTAACCTTGAAAATGTACATCATTGAAGAGTTTGATCATTTTTTCATGGATCTCATCATCAAAACTTGACCAAATTGAAATGGGACCACTCCCGAGATACCCGCTTTCTATTAAAAAACAACAATTCGGCCACAGTTTCCGAAAAAATATTGATACTTGATCACAAAATGCTTTTGCATTTTTGAATGTTTTCCTTGCTCGTTTGTCCTCACAAAAAAAATAAAAAAGCGTCATTTTGCAATCGAGTATTGAAAATAACTAATTTAGTTATGTGTAATATCAATTTTGCAATACTGTCAAGTACTAATCATTGTAAGTCAACTGACTAATATTTACAGTAGTTAACTCAGATGTTATATACCAACAACCTTGTTTTATATAATACAGAATTAAAATATATATATATATATATATATGAATAGCGGCAACTGTCTTAGTAAGCGTTGAAGAATTGCAGCTTGTTTATTATGTGCATCGCTGTTTATCTGATTTTATTCTTCTGTATTCTTATTATTATCATTTATCTACCCATAAATACATAATTGTTGCATCGCTTAAACAAAGAATTGTACCAGCATAAATTCACCCCTGTTCGCTTATATCTTTTCTTTTTTTCATAATTTTTTTGTTGGATTTTATGATCTAGAAGTTTCTCTTAAATTCGTATGTACTTTATATAGTTAGTATTTAGTTAACAAAATAACTGAAAATGAAGGAATAAATGCTTATACAAGTAAATATCTGATTTACTCTGTTACCGGTCAATTAATCTCTGATTGGAAGATTTCTATTAAACCTAAAATTTACTTACTCTGGAAGAAGTTTTTTCATACAAAAATGAAACAACTTTTGTTGCATTTTTGTATTCCAAAAGTTTTTGTTTCGTACCATTCTTCCCCTTATTATTTCGTGTGGACTCCAAATTACAAAAATGCAATACTTTTTATCTGTTATTTCTCATTATCATTGGACTTGGTAATAATAATCGTGATTAGTCTTTAAAGTAGTATTACCATCTGCTGAAATATTGCAAAATTTTATAATTTTTGTTTAATGGCATCTTGTGGACTTAAACGCCTTGATTTAAAAAGACATTTAATTTCTATGATTCCATTATTGTCCAAAATTACAGCAACCGGGAAGGCACCTAAATATTTAAAAGGTTTATAAGCAAGAATCCCACATTTTCTATATTGTATTGATATTTCTGCAATTTATTTTAGAGCTTGTGTTTCGTGCAATTCTCCCCACCTTGTGGCCTTCGATCCATAAAATTTTGAATAAACAAATATTTCTATTCGTCTGGTCTCTCAATTTACAAACTTTCCATATCGTGATTCGTGAGATTCAAAATTTTTTAATTAATGAATTAGAAAATGTATTTCAAATATTCTACGACCTTCTATTTTTATATCTCTGTTATCGTCTTTTTTGTCTTTTTCAATAGGAGGACTAGTATCCTTGTCAATGTCTTTGTTTATGTGACTGCTAATAAGCATCTTAGACTCAAAAACGTTATTAGAACTGTAAAAATTTATATGTAAAATTTGAATAAAACAATATATATGATTGCAATACCTACTTGCCATCATATAATTTATCTAAATATCTGTTTTGAAGATTCTCGATATTAACGCCTTCAAAAACCGGGGACCTATCATAATTATTATTAGTAAATTATTAATAATTATTTTCTAAATATAATCTTACGTTTTACTAGTAAGCAGATCGTGCGCCTACTATGCTGTCTTGAAGATAATTTTTAATAATTCAATCTACCTTTTCCTATATTTTTCTGTTGTACGAACACTTACACTAAACACACTACCACTCAGTTTAATACTGCGTTAGCAAATACTTTACAAAAAGTTTCTATCTTTGGTAGTCCCAACAAAAAGGTAAAGACTGGAAAACTTACTTAGCAGTTTATCTTTGGTTGTCAGATAAAAACTTGACCTTCTTGTGTGTTACTAACTAAAGAGTATGTAAAACTTAACAAAACGATTTATCTTGAATAATATTAACATGTAACGAGCGGCATAGCTTCAACCGAGAGATGCGTAAAGTGTAACTAAATTGGTAATACTCTTGTATGATATTAATTTATTTTGCAAAAATAGACGCCATCTTAAGAACATCAAAAACTTGTATTGCCGATCGAAAAGAAGTAGTTGTTGATTTTTTTTCTTTGTTAGTTTAAGTTTGTTATTTAGATGTAGTTGTATCTGATACAAATAGTTGCGATTAGTGATAAAACGTAAGTCTAATGTTAACAGTAGAATTGATGTAAAAGCAAAGAA
Organism: Aquatica leii; assembly: GCA_035610365.1. Taxonomy (NCBI): domain Eukaryota; kingdom Metazoa; phylum Arthropoda; class Insecta; order Coleoptera; family Lampyridae; genus Aquatica; species Aquatica leii. The sequence continues at coordinate 19,067,561 of CM069438.1, forward strand.
TTAAAAAATATTATATTTATAATTAAAAAAGTTAGTTAGATCACAAGAAATTCATCAATAAATTTTAACACATTTTCTTATTTCTAATAATCAAGCAATTTAGATTTTTCCAGAAAACTACATTTGCAAAATTTATATAGTTAAACATGGTTAACTTATTGCAACAAAAACACATATGAAAAAAAAATAATTAACATTAATCTAAATTAAGTATAGTATATATGTATATATAAAAAATAATAGTTTTATGAAAGAATTTTAAAACATATTTTTGTTCAAACGTACATTAAACCATAATCGGGTTCTTTTTTTAAGCTTCTAATTTTAGCAAGAAAAGTAGCATTTTTATTTATTTTAGGTATTTTGTAAACATTGATCGATACACAATTAATTAGCATATAATTATAATTCTGTATTTTAGAATTCCTAGATAGAATTTGTTTACATGTTAACATGTTTAAAAGTTAACCACAGAGAAATTTAACAATAAATTTAAATATTTTTTTTTACTTCTAATAATAGAGAAATTAAAATCTTTCATCTGAAATATACTAAAAGACGCGTCTATGCTGGCCAGATCTTATTAGTAGCGTGATGAAAATTTGAAGCTATCAGTTTCTGTAAACATTACAGATAAGTAAATTTACATGAGCTCAGTTTTAATTACGTCTGCAATCTGCATTAGTTTTACACTTCATTAACCGATGATTTCCGAAAGAATCGTGTCTTAGTTATGAGCGCCTAGAGTAGGGATGGAGAATCTCGTAGCGTTTGTAAAATACTAACAAAAATAGTGTTTGTAGACGTTTACGGTTTTAAATATTTTGGATCTAATTGTTACGTTATCGCAGTAGAATTTTTTTTATATTGTTCACAAAATGTGTAGCTACAACGTGGAGTTCGATTTTTTTTAATATTTATCTTAGTTGTTTTGCACTGATTGATAAAAGTTAAGCATTGTTTTGTGTGTTCTTCAACAGCACGTAGCTTCAAAAAAAAATAAAAAATTAATAAAAACTAACCTCCACGTTCTAGCCACATGCTTTCTGCATGTCTGGAGAAAATTTCAACTCAAAATGTTTTAAAATAACTTTAAAAAATGTAAAACGGTAAAGGTCTAAAATGCTACATTTTTAGATAGGTAAATGCCCGCCTTAATAAAATTTTAAATTCTGTAAATAAACAACTGTTTAGTTCCCGATTCTCGTGTGTTTGTTTATAGAGTGTAATTTATTGTTATTAAACTTTTTATTCGTGTTATAATTTATGCCGCTAACGCGTTTACAATTAGTGGGAATGGATTTGAATTTCTCAAATCAATAAAAAATGACCAAAAATTGTTGAACAAAAATATAGAAAAAATTCTATAAAAACGGAAAAAAACTGTCTGAAAATTCAGAATATAGAATAAAAATGGTTTTGGAAAATTCTAGAAGTTCTAAAAAAGAAATACGTACAAGCATTAAAAATCAAATAAAGAAGCAGTATGAGACAGAATGAAACTGCTTAAAAAAAGAATGAACCAAATTAATTGCCATGGTGAAGGAAGTGTCACGAGAGAAGATTTAATAATTGACCATCGGGAAGAAACCACTAGCAACTTTAAGATTCTACCTCTAAATTTTGATGGTAAAGTTTCATGGTCAACCTACCACAAACAGTTTGAAGCAACAACTGTAACTAATGGTTACAGCAACAAGCATAAAGCGACTTTTTTGATATTGTGATAGTGCCTTTACGTAGAGAAACGCTTAAAGCTTTTACACGTTTAGAACGTGTAGAACACTGTTACATGCCAAAGTTAACACAAAGTCCCTGCCTGAAATGAAATAACATAAACGGTATTGTGCCACTAGCTCAATGGAGAAGGGGTGGGTTGTATTTTAAAATTTCGTGATAAAATTGGAAACGAAATCGACATAAAATCGAACTAAAACGGTAAAATAGTCAAAAATCGGTAAGGGCGCCAATCAAGGTCATGATGAGGGTAGCTTCCGAATCCCTGATTATCCGAAAGCTCATCTGGTTGGTTACAACCCCGGAACTTACCTTGAGTTGTAACTAATCTGAAATACACTTAAAAACAAAGATTACGTATGCGGCAGCTAAATGAATAAAAGCTCTTTACATTTAACAATTTAACATTTATTGATTGAATATTTAAAAAAAAACAAATAAGTAATAGAGAAAATTAAACAAGTCTGAATAAAAGAAATGAAATAATCTTAAGTAAAACAAACAAAAATGAACAATCTAAACACAAAATTAAAATGTATATAAAAAGAAAATACTACTATAATAGCGTTAACTCGACGTTTTCAATTAAAACATAACGCAAATAAATTTCAAGGCCTTGACCGCATAACTAAAAACAATACAGGTTATAAAATATATGTCCGAACTTTAATTCGAACTAAACAAAATATAGTTTACAAGTCGTTACATTATCTTATATTCGGGAATACGATTTACTTTTCAAACGCACCAAAACAAAGTTAATTGAAATAATTAAATTTAACGTTAGTCGTAATTCAATTGCTCAAATTCAAAGCTCTTACTGCATTTCAATCGCGGTTCACTTCACGATAATAACCAAAATCGATAAATACCTTTAGACGAACTGTCGGCACAGCGATCCGGAAGCTATGACCTTAGATTGACTTCGGCCGCACCAGGAGTACCTTAGTTGGAAATGGGCTCGATGGAATCCCCAAATAATAGAACACCAACGGAAGATTTATCTCACAATCTAATTAATAACCGCACAACGGCGAAATTAAGATTTTTCCACATACCACATCAACATTAAATCCCACAAACGTGACAGTTTATGTTTTAGAAACCATGAATTTTATATAAGCCGTACAATACGAAATTTGAAAAAATTAACATTTTTCACCACCACACTTAATTTTCACGATTTCTAATTAACTTCCGCGGTTCTACATAACGAGAGGGTACCCTACTCACTCCACTACATCTCACGGTAACCGGTATTTCCAATTGCCACCAACGAACCATCGATTGATTCTGCTCAAACCAACCTTTTCCCTTTTTAAAACTTCGTATCCCTACTTAACTAATTGAATGTGCGCTGTAAAATCGTGGTAAAAGAAAGAACATTAAACAAACGAACTTAACAAAGATGAAAACTATAATTAGCCACGTGAATTCCATCACGTAGACCTCGACAAAAATATTTCCCATCAAAATGCTTAGCTCGCGTATTTGCAGGTGGCTCATGATAGCGCTTAATCAAATAGAACTCAGCCTAAACAAAGTGTAATTAACCAGAAAAATGGATCAACTTACATTCCAAAAAGGAAGTCGTAAATTATATAGAATTGTTATTTTACTGAGATAATTAAGTAAAATACTAAATCAAAATCAAAACCACGGAACTTTATGCATTCAAAAGAAAATACCAGTAATGATTGAAAACAACTTGAAATACCAATGAACTTAAATCACACGCAATACAAATAACGAGCAAAACGTTTTTGATGCTAACACCGTATCAAACGACGAAAACAAAACCAACAAAGAAAACGAAAACTCAGACAGCAGAATCGATTTATGGGGTCTAACATAAAAAGATAATGGCTGAATTATAAACGCAGGTCACAACACGCTTAAAAATGTGATATAAAGATGCTCATCTTCAAGAAGTGCACGAAGCTCAAATTATAAGTCGCATTCAGAAAGCTGCGAAAAGTCTTTAAGAGTTTGAGGCTGTACTAAGTCTAAAAAAGCGTCCGGAAAACTAGAACAGAACGTTGAAAAGGAAGACCGTGGTAGGTCAATGTAGTATTTCAAATGGTGAGATGTCTGAATTCTAATAAAGATACGTTGCGAATAAAATGTCCACAACATATATTGCCCGTTCTTACCTCTAAACGCCAAAACCTCAGCTAAGACCAGCTAGCTAAAGTTAATGTGTTGATCCAGCAGTATCGAAATGTGTTTGCGCTAGAGAATGATTCCAAAAGAATTAACGTGGTGAGACCGATACGACAACATAAACGTCGAATTAATTTGGCAAAAAGAGAAGAAGCCAAACAAATAATTAGGGATATGAAGAGAAAAGGTATAATTGAACCTTCAAATAGGCCATAAGCGCTTCTAGTGGTGCTAGTCTGTTAGTAAAGAAGAAAGATGTATTAATAAAGTTTTGCGTACACAATAGACAACTTAACGACGTGGCCAAAAGAGACAGTTAACTTTAACCAAAAATTGACGACACTTTATCAAGATCCCAGTGGTTTTCTACGTTAGATTTAAAGAGCGGTTACTGGCAGGTAGAATTAGAACTTAAGGACCGTAAACAGACGGCTTTTACGATTGGAACTGGCAGCTTACTGTGATGCTCTTCGTTCTATGTAACGCTCCTGCAACGTTCGAGCATTTGATGGAAACAATCTTGCAAGAACTGTTTTGGAAAACGTGCTTGGTTTATCTAGATAATGTGATTGTGGTTGGAAGGTCGTTTGAAGAACATTTGAACCATCTGAAGGAAGTGTTCCAAGGATTGTGTGGGGCAACCCTAAAACTAAGCTCAAGAAAGTGCCACGTATTTAATAAAGAAGCGCAATAGCTTGATCACGTCGTATTTAAAGATGAAGTAAAGGCTGACCCGGACAAGATTCGAGCAGTGAACGTATGGGCAAGACCGATCGACCAGCATAAAGTTTGCAGTTTTTTTTGGGTTGTGCACCTATTATAGACGATTTGTACCCGGATTTGCCAATATTGCCTAACTTTTCACGAAACTGACTGAGGAAAGAACAGAATTTACATAGAATGAATACTGCCCTAGTCACTTCACGGATTTTAAGTTATCAAAGAGAAGATGGAAATTTTGTTTTAGATACCGATGCAAGTAATCTGGCCACAGATGCAGTTCTTTCACAAGTGCATGACAGACAAGAAAAATCATCGCGTGTTTTAGTAAAGTTTTGTCTGGACCAACAAAAAATTATTGTGTGAATCAAAGACAGTTGTTAGCAGTCGTCAATTCTATAAAACACTTCTAGACTGCATCCATTGTTCCTAACTTGAAGAAGAGATTGAATGTCTTAAAAACAACTACGTTTATTGATAACGAGTGGAAACTATCCGAAAATAAAAGTAATCCTGTACTGAAAAGCAAATGGTCGACGATCAACTCGGAAAGAAGTTAGTGCTTTGAGCAAAAACATCAAAGCATACTGGGCGCAACAGAACTCTTTGACAATGGAAATCGGCCTTCTTAGACGATCCCTAGAGAAGACACTACAAATAGACTTCAGCTGGTAGCGCCAAAGAGCCGTGTGTCTCAAGTGTTGAAGCATTTGCACTATGGTACATCATCAAAACTTTTACTGGGTAAACTGGAAAGAAGACGTCACAAATACATCCTAGTGGCAATGGATTATCTCCCAAAATAGGCAAAGGCTTAGGCCACACCTAATCAAGAAGCAGCTACAGTCGCAAATGTATTAGCAAAAGACTTTTTCTGTCGGTTGAAGTTTCGTTGGAATTACATTTCGACCAAAGTCGCAACTTTGAGTCTAAGCTGTTTCAAGAAGTTTGCCGACTGTTGGGAATTAAGAAAACTAAAACAACGCTTTTTTTATCCGCAATCTGATGGCATAGTTGTTACACTGGTTTTCGTGTAACAAAAATAATCGACATGACCACCAAAATACAATTCGTAAAATTAGAAATTGTTATACTCACAGTTAGGTTTTATCCAGTAAGGGATTAGCTAAGTTCGTACTTGTGTTACCTAAAACGTAATATTAAATCTAACAAAACGTACATACATCGTTAACACAAGTAAATTTCGTTTTCAAAGCATACAATCATTTGAGATAGCGAATGCGCAGCGTTTCCCTTCGACTTAACGTAACAATTTATGGTAGCAGCTCCTCTCAAAAGAAATACAATTTTGAAGGTTTCCAACCTCTTGACGGTGTGAATAGTTGAGTTAGAATAACGTGACATCATGGAAATTTTTTCGAAGTATGCTATTTGTTCATTATATAATATATATATAATGGAGACGTCTGGAGGGAGGAAAAGGAGGAGGATGTGGACACACCAAACCACCCGAATTTGCTTGGTGCAAGTTCGCCACAAAAGGATAGGTGAAAGTAGAAAATGTTTCATTTAAAGAAAGTCTGGTTAGACTTAGTCGGATGTGCTAGGTATTGGGCGTGCTTTGAGGGCACGCGGTTCAGCGAGGCACCTGCCTTACGGCTTATCCTCGCTTCTAAGGCATAAAACCAAGTAGGTAGGAGAAGGTACTTTGGTAATTGTAAAGGAAACAAACACAGGCAGTGTTAGTATAGTAGCTACGGCGAAAAAGAAACTAAAAGATTATTTAAATAAAAATATAATGAAATAAATGACTATAAATAAATAGCGCTGTTAATAAATTAAAAACTAAATACCTACGTTTCCGTAGCGTACTTATGAGAAGTAAATGAACAAAACCATGCAAAATTCGTTAGAAAATAAAACGTTATTCTTATTGTAAACTCTAATCTCTCTTTGCGAATTGTCTATAAAGATCAGGATCAGGTACCAGTTCGAGAATGGCCTGAGGGGAATCGGGAAATGGGCTAATAATGGTTGACAGGGCACTCCGTTCATCATCGAATTCGCGACAAGCGAGAATCCGATGCGCCGTAGCGTCAGGAACGCTGCACGACGGACACCGTCATTATCTAAAACGCTAATGCGTTTTAGATGGCAACGAAATCCGCCATGTGAAGACAGAATTTGGACTGACTCTCGTCCAAAGACGTGGGGCATTCTGACCCAGGTAAGAATATCCGAGAAAGAATATGCATTACGCCCTTTATGGGAAGTGTCCCACAGCCGCTGCCATTCACCCAAGATCAAGGAAGTAGCACGAGCCAGCCTTGCGAAGGACTTTGGTGCAGTAAATTTTCTGCAAAAGGAGATGTAGGGGAGGATGCTTGGATATTAAAACACGTGTGGGGAGGGGGTATGGAAATGCGCTATAGACAATTAAGAAAAAATCAAATTAAACCTCCAATAAAGTAAAATCCAACGGCTTAACCCGACTAAGCTGCCACTAAATAGCCACAAAATTAATTCGCATATTTGCCTGAAATAACCCAATGGTAAAAACCTCGTTGGGCCAGAAATACGGAGCTCGTCTGTATTGCACCAAATCTTACAGGAAAGTGAATAAAATAGAATAGACAGCGCCAACAAACGAATGGAGAGGCGTGCAATTTTATACTTCAAAAATAAGCTACCAACTTTTTAACATAACATGGTTGTGCGGAATAATGGAAAGTACTTAGCCAAAGTATTGTCTGAACACCAAAGAGACTGGGATCGGTACTTGCACGTTTTCGTAATAGCATACCGATTATCTGTTTACGAAAGCACAGACCAAACACCATCCTGTTTTATGCTCAGTCGCGAAATACGTCTGCCATCCGACTTGCAATTTGAACAACTACCGGAAGAAGTTATTGGAGAATACTACGTTAGCAAGCTGACGAAGAGGCTAAACAAAGTACATGAAACGGTCTGTAAAAACACAGAAATTACCAGCGACAGAATGAAGATTAGATATGACGTCAAGGCACAAAATGGTGAGTTTCAACGTCTTCCCACAGAAGACGTGGTTTGTCGCCGAAGCTGCAGGGACCTTTATGAAGTCGTGCAACGTATTAATGACGTCATATATCGCATCCGAAAAGTGCTTTCCATCGATCGTCTAACCCCGTCTGCTAGCGATAACAACCTTACGAAAATTCATGTCCGAACCACAGTTATAACTAGCAGTATCGAAAATCAAGACGAAGGAATAGATTTCGATAAGTTTATAAGCATTTACGGAGGTTCTGGAAAGGCTGGGTTTGAACTTACAACTCAAGAACAACAAGACTTGTTCCAAACACGAAAAGATTACGCCATCGCACATTGCGTGAGCGAGAATCTTGACATGTCCAGAAGGGTTGCTATCGTATTTAAAAATAAGTTTAAACGGCTAGATGAATTACGAACACAGCAACCGGCGCGGCGGTCAGATAAGTTTTGAAACTACGTGGTAACCGATACTTTCTGTTTTCTATCTAGCAACTAAGAAATACTTACGTAAAAGGCCGTTATACAAAACTGTGGCAAGCATTATAGAATCTCAAGAGAGGAATGGAGTTTCACAGTATTGGGAAATTGGCCGTACCCACGCTTGGTTATGGCTTAGATGAACTGGATTGGAGGACAGTTAGAAATATGTTGAAAGTCGTTTTCCAAAGAACAGGCGCCCAAATGTTGGTTTGCAGTCCATTGACTGCTACTTTTATGCTCAAGAAAGTTGCCGAAATGGAGAGAGCTGCACAGATAACAGAAACATATAAAAGTTATTCAAAAGAAGTCAGTTTTTCGAATTAAATCAAGAAGATTTTGTCGGTTTAAATAAATAAGTGATTAACGTGTGTTCTAAGATAAATAAATAAAGTGCCCGTGCTAGTGAAGTATAAATACACCGCATACATATTGTTAACATAATCAAGTATTTCATCGTTCAATTTCTTCGTTTGTTTCTTCTCAATACAGAATTTTTTTCGTATCGCTTAGGATGACTTTAAGCAGACAGTTTTTAGCTTTGCTGGTACCTTTTTGACGTACAATTTGCATGTATCTAAGTTTGTAAAACTTTTTTAGAAAGCAATTTTATCCGGTAGCTTTTTCTTTTCGGATTGACGTCCGCACACAAGAGTGTTTATTTATAGAAAGCAAGTCCACAGCGATCTTATGGCTTATCTTATCCAATATGTCCTACAACTTCTTGCAGAAATCACGTTAGTTAAAATTATACGTATTCTTTTACAACATGGACGACAAGATTAAAATCCTTTGAAAGTAGGTTCGTAAATGTTAATAATAACACATAATTTTGAAAGTGAAATGTTTATTCAAGCTAATAACTACATTTAAAGGTTTTTCAAATAGGTATGCAACTTACAATGCGCTTCTAATCTAAAAACATTTAGTTATAAGTAATAAGCAAATACAATTGGAAAATAATTAAAATACACATTTTATTTTTTCAATTGTACGTGGGTGACTGGAATGATTCGTTCCTGAAGAGCCGGCTGAACTTGATTCGGAGCCGTAATTGTGAGCATACCATCTCCAGATAATTTGGTTTCCACCTTATTTATGTCGTGTCCTTCCGGTAACAAAAATTGTCTGATGTAGTGTCTGGAAATACTTCCTTTCTCATCTTGAGATTCGTGCTTGGCTTCGACGATGAGCGCATTTTCGTCCGTCGTCTTCACGGTAATTTCTTCCGGTGTAAAATGCTTCACGTCCATCTTAACTTGAAACTTTTCTTTATCTTGAGTGACGGAATCGTGTCTGCTACCAAGTGGAAACCCGCCAAAATTATTGCGTTCCAAATAAGGAAAAACGTCTTCCGCCATTTGCATTTGTTGCTCCAACATGCGTAATGGTCTTTCGATGTCTCTGAAAATTATTGGTAAAAGTGACATTTTCTTGAATGGAAACTCTCTTCAACTTCACGGTTAAAATCAAACTGATGAAAATTCGCGCGTTCGCCACGTATTTATGCACACCGAGATTTCCTCGAAAGTAACCGAACTTACTAGAATTTTCCGATTCTTTCTACAATCAATATTTTCATTAGTTTTTCTATTTTAACAACTACTCTAATTTTTACAAACTCTAACTTAGCAAACATAAATTTTTGCTAAACCAAACAAAAAGTTTGAGTTTTTTTTTTATTGAAATGTAGAGAGAAAACAGAGCGTTATCTGATGAACAAAAAATTAATAAACATTAAGAAACCAAACAATTCAAATTTGTTTTAAAATAGCTCTTTAAGTGTATAATTTAATTAAAGTTATCTTTGCAAGGTAATGTATAAAAGAAGTATAATAAGACTTCATTTTTGTAACGGAAAATTCTAGCAAATTCTATCAATAATTCTCTAGAACCGTGTGCGTTCGAGAAAGTTCGTATCCTTGTAAATACGTGGCAGGATTCACTTTAATATTAGTCTAAACCGAATCGTCTAGACGTTGAATTTCAAAATGTCTCTTTTGCCGATAATTTTTCGCGATATTGAAAGGCCTTTACGCATGCTGGAGCAACAAATGCGTATGGCTGAAGAAATGTATCCGTACATGAATCAAAATTCGGTGACCGGTGCTCATCACCGTCACGATTTAGGATTATTTAACAAGCACGAATCCGTCATGCAGGATAAAGAGAAGTTCCAGGTGAAACTCGACGTTAAGCATTTTACACCTGAAGAAATATCCGTTAAGGTCGTGAACGAACAATCGCTGGTGATTGAAGCCAAGCACGAATCGAAAGATGAAAAAGGAAGCACGTCCAGACATCTCATCAGGCAATTCGTTCTGCCGGATGGTCACGATCTCAAAGCCATTAAAACTGCACTGTCTGCGAATGGGATACTGACGATCACTGCTCCGAATAAAGTCCAGCCGGCCATCGAAGACCGGGTCATTCCAGTCACGCACGTCGGGTCCGATAAGTAATTTCCATAAATTTAATTTCCTTCATTAATATCCATAAACTGTTGTAGGTAATCAAAAACTGTATTTTCCTTTTTAAATAAACTTATCAGACGATATAATTTCATTGGCTTTTATCTTATCACGAAAGTTGTTTTTTTTTATTATCAGCGCGGTAATGTTAACAATGAGTTACCATAAGCGCTTAAAGCAGGAATTACGATTGTAATTGCTCAAGCTTAAAGTCTACAAAGCGTCTAGGACACACCTGCCGTAATCTGAAATTTGAATCAATAAATTTAATGATTTTGTCTTCCATCTGCTCATTGAAGTCTCCGTGCATAATCGCCGTTTTTTATTAGTTTCAATAACAAATGCAATATTGTAATTAAGCAACAATTAAAGTAAGCCACAATAACGTATAACAGTGATAAAAGTTACTGATTAAATATCACCGACACTAATTGGCACAGTTTCGTTACTACGATAAAATTCATTTTTCCAGTTTTGCGATGTAACAAGACAATGACCGAAACGAGCAAAACGAGAAACTCGACACTGGCGATTGTGACCACAGCAATTACGGCTGGGACGCCGATAGCACTAACGAATGCTTTTGCGTTTTTCTTCAAACAGGTGAAATATGAATCGTCTTCTTCTGCAAATAAAACGCTAAAACGAGTAACGAAGTTTAATACGTACCGTATCTATGAACGACCATTACTATCTCAGGTCTTTCGTCCGTTCCAGGTACAATAAATTTGACCACCTCTTTACCTTCTTCTCTGGATATTAATTCGTAATGCACCGTTTTATCTTTCACGTCTAAAATTAAAACGTCGAGAAAACTTTCATACGAAAACGCGGTTACCTTGTGAAGAAATTGTAGAGTTGCCAATAGGAACTTGTAAATCAAAGACTAAAGCCGTTTCTTCGCCTTCTCGCTCGGTTAAAGAAAACGGTAGTGTCACTTTAGTTAATTTTTTACCATCTACGTAGATTGTTTCAAATTTAACACCACCTACGTGTCGTTCTTTGCCTAAATCCATTGGACCCGGTTCTAAAGTAGTTAAACCTTCTCCAGTTCCTATTAACAAGTGATATTAAAACATCGCCGTTTTTCATATACATACTAACCTAATTCTTCTTCTCGGTGTGAATCTAAATCTGCAACAAGTTTAAAAATATTATTATTTACAAACATTGTAAAATACCCGAATCGTTGCTAATAGACTCTTCTAAAGTAGTTGTTAGTTTCTTACCTTCCGGGTAGATGGTCTCAAACTTACTTCCACTGACGTATTGTACGTCATCTACATAAAATTTAACAAATTTCTATTTAAAAAAATCATATTCAAACCTGTTTCAAAAATTATGTCCGCTTTTGAAGTGGTTGTTTTTAAATCTTTATGTCGAGTTTCTGTTAAAAAAAACTTTCAGGTTTTAAAGATTAAATAAATAGATTTTTACCTAATCCAAAATTATTAATTTTTGACGTTTTTAAAAGAATGCTTTCGTCAGTATTAGCATCTACAAATACAATTTGGTCATTTGGTGTAACCGCAATAATTGAACCTAAAAAACGAAGTAAACTATTACTTATATATGGATAAAAGTTGGTTATATTCGAGAGTTTCGACCTGCGCCATCTCGTGGTTTGGGACTCACGTATAGTTTTAATAACTATTTGTGCTATAGAGATCGCTCAATTATATGTAATAATTTAAATAGATTTAGAAAACACAGCTAAAAAACAATATTAAATTTGATTGACCATATTCAGTAGTTTTTTTGGACTTTAGGTTTAACATTTTTGGGTTGGTGAAACTGATAAATATTAAAATGCCCTCAAAAACTAAGAAGTTCTATTGGTTGTTGACAGCGACCTCTCTGGTTGGTGATGCGTAATAAAAAAAACAATAAACTTATAATAACAACCAAATCTTTTTGTCCAACAACGCCAAAAAACGCCATATTGAACCCAATTTGACAGATCACTGAAATGCCTTGTCTTGACAGCCAATGGGAGTTCTTATTTTTTGAGGGTAATTTAAAATGTAGCAGTTTGACCAACCCAAAAACGTTAAACCTGAAGTCTAAAAAACGCTTGAATATGGTCAATTAACTCTTTTTTATTGCAAAAATAAAGAATACCTTAATCACAATTCAGTGAGCAGATCAACGTAATACTGATATAATATAAACTGACATAAACTAATGTCAAATTAATTATGTCAGTGTGATATTAACAGTTGAAACAATTTTAAAATTACAAAAACTGCATCAATGCAAAAAATAATATAAAAGTACTTACTTTGAGTAGCGACTGCATTTGTAGGTGCTAGAAATAAAACTTTAGTTGATATACTAAGTCAATAGTACGTAAAACATACGTTTGGTCCTTCGAACTAGTCCTCCTGGGCGTAATTTAGCCGTAGTATCTATTACATTACCTTCCGGTGTTTTAGTAACATCATCTTGAATACTAGCTATAATAAACAAAAAATAAAAGTATTTAAAATATTGTCTAACGTATTATGTTGTGCAGCAAACAGAGTCTTACGTTTCGTAGTTGCTGCAAGTAACGGCGCTAAAATTACAATCATTGTATAAATACAAATCAAGCTTGGACAACATACGTTTGGTCCTTCGAACCAACCCCCCTGGTCGTAGTTTTGCTGTCGTTAATATCTCTGGCACCATCTCAGTATTAGCGCCATATTGTAAAGGTACTAAAATAAGTTTGCACACTTAACGCTTTAGTAACATTGGTGCCATAAATACATTATTAACAAAAATGTATAAAGATCTTACACTCAGTTGCAGATGTTTTCGGCGCTGCAACAATCAATTAATCACATTTATAAATTAAATTTAAGCTAAACATACACTTGGTTCTTCGGACTAATCCTCCAGGACGTAGCTTTGCCGTAGTTGCATCCTCAACGTTATACTGTGTAGTTGCTATAACGAGAATTGATCAGCACAAACACTACAAATACATTAGGGAATCAACAAGCAAAGTACCGTACCTTCAACAACCGCTGCAGCAACTACTGGAGCTGCAATAAAAATGTGTCTACATCTACATACAAATCTAAAATTAAAAAAACATACGCTTGGTTCTTCGCACGAGTCCTCCTGGACGCAACTTAGCTAAATTATCTTCAATCACTGCACCAACGCCACTTCCCGCATTTGCTACAAAACTCTCACTAAGTACATCTTTCTGTTCTAAAATTTAAGATTAAAAATAATTAATTTACAAACACAAAACAAAAACTATACGTTTTGGTTTTTGGACCGATCTTCCTAAGTTTAACCCTGGAATTGGTACTTCAACGCTAACGTTTGTAATCGATGGTACCGCAACAGGTTCTGTTAAAATAAATTTATATATTAAAACGCATCAAAGCTTAAAGATCATTCAAAGCCATTGACGGCAATTACAGAAACTAAGAAATAGAGTTCCATAAAAATAAGAAGTCTAGAGCACCCAAGCTTGATTGCGGCTTAGATCAACTGGATTAGAGGACAATTCAAAATGTGTTAGAGATCAATCCATTGACTGTTTTGTCGGTGCCGCGCCTAGATTCCTGTTCTGGGACAGAAAAATCTTAAGAAGAAAGCAGTGAAACACATCGAAGCTTCGATATCATTTTAGATCACTCAGAGCAATATTAAAAAGGAACAGAATGTTCTAGTAAAAGATAATATGAGAATATAAAAAGGTATCGCCGAAAGGTAGTCTTCAATCGTAAGAAAAATTTGTCGCCTTACTTAATGAGTTAACACGTGTGCAAGTGAAGACAAAAGTGAAAATTATCCACGGACATTGTTTATAAATATCTAGTGATGTTCATATATAAATTACATGTAAGTTGTTTTCTTTAAATATTGTTATATTTTAGTAGTGTTAGTTAATTTATTAAAAATTAGTTATGTTTATAGTAGTCATATCTAACTTATGCGTAAATAGTTAGTAAAAATATGTTAAATATGTTTTTAAACAAAAAGAAAAATCGGTAATCATACGTTTAGGCTTTTGCAAAAATCCTCCTAGGTTTAAACCTGGTAATGGTACTTCAACCCCAACGTTTGTAATCGATGGTACCGTAACAGTTTCTATTAAAATAAATTCATATTTGTTTTTAAGTAAAAGTAAAAATTGATAATCATACAATCTTAATTGAAAAACTTGTCTTCTCCAAATTTTTCAATTAAGATTTTATATACAATCACTCCAATATTTATAAATATGGATTTTGTTTCATTGATAATAATACGTGTAGGTTTTTGCACAAATCCTTCTAGGTTTAAACCTGGTATTAAAATAAATTCGTATTTGTTTTGTAAAAAAACAAAAAATTGATAATCATACGTTTAGGTTTTTGTACAAGTCCTCCTAGGTTTAAACTTGGTATTGGTACTTCAACTCCAACGTTTGTAATCGATGGTAGAATAACAGTTTCTGTTAAAATAAATTTATTTTTTCTTAAATAAAACCTTATATTAATAATCATACGTTTAGGCAAAAATCCTCCTAGGTTTAAACCCGGAATTGGTACTTCAACCCCAACGTTTGTAATCGATGGTACCGTAACGCTTTCTGTTAAAATAAATTCGTATTTGCTTTGAAATAAAACAAAAAATTGGTAATCGTACGTTTAGGTTTTTCCACAAGTCCTTCTAGGTTTAAACTTGGTATTGGTACTTCAACCCCAACGTTTGTAATCGATGGTACCGTAACGCTTTCTGTTAAAATAAATTCGTATTTGCTTTGAAATAAAACAAAAAATTGGTAATCGTACGTTTAGGTTTTTGCACAAGTCCTCCTAGGTTTAAACTTGGTATTGGTACTTCAACCCCAACGTTTGTAATCGATGGTACGGTAACAGTTTCTGTTAAAATAGATTCGTATTTGTTTTTAAATAAAACATTAAATTAGTAATCATACGTTTAGGTTTCTGCAAAAATCCTCCTAAGTTTAAACCTGGAATTGGTACTTCAACCCCAACGTTTGTAATCGACGGTGACGTAACAGTTTCTATTAAAATAAATTCGTATTTGTTTTTAAATCAAACAAAAAATTGGCAATCATACGTTTAGGTTTTTGCACAAATCCTCCTAGGTTTAAACCTGGTAATGGTACTTCAAACCCAACGTTTGAAATCGATGGTACCGTAACAGTTTCTATTAAAATAAATTCATATTTGTTTTTAAGTAAAAGAAACAATTGATAATTATACAATCTTAATTGAAAAACTTGTCTTCTCCAAATTTTTCAATTAAGATTTTATATACAATCACTCCAATATTTATAAATATGGATTTTGTTTCATTGATAATTATATGTTTAGGTTTTTGCACAAATCCTCTTAGGTTTAAATCGGGTATTAAAATAAATTCGTATTTTTTAAATTAAAACAAAAAATTGGTAATCGTACGTTTAGATATTTGCACAAGTTCTCCTAGGTTTAAACCTGGTATTGGTATTTCAATCCGAACTTTTGTAATCGATGGTAGAGTAACAATTTCAATTAACATAGATTCGTATTTGCTTTTAAATAAAACATTAAATTAGTAGTCATACGTTTAGGTTCTTGTAAAAATCCTCATAAGTTTAAACCTGGAATGGGTGCTTCAACCCCAACGTTTGTAATCGACGGTGACGTAACAGTTTCTATTAAAATAAATTCGTATTTGTTTTTAAATAAAACAAATAATTGGTAATCGTACGTTTAGGTTTTTCCACAAGTCCTCCTAGGTTTAAACCAGATAATGGTACTTCAACCCAACGTTTGTAATCGATGGTACCGTAACAGTTTTTATTCAAATAATTTCATATTTGTTTTTAAGTAAGACAAAAAATTGATAATTATACAATCTTAATTAAAAAACTTGTCTTCTCCAAATTTTTCAATTAAGATTTTATATACAATTACTCCAAAATTTATAAATATGGATTTTGTTTCATTGATAATTATACGTTTAGGTTTTTACACAAATCCTTCTAGGTTTAAACCTGGTATTAAAATAAATTCGTATTTGTTTTGAAAAAAAAAACAAAAAACTGGTAATCATATCTTTAGGTTTTTGCAAAAATCCTCCTAGGCTTAAACCTGGAATTGGTACTTCAACTTCAACGTTTGTAATCGATGATACCTTAACAGTTTCTATAAAAACAAATTCGTAAAGTAAAACAAAAAATTGATAATTATACGTTCAGGTTTTTGCACAAATCCTCCTAGATTTAAACTTAGTACTAAAATACATTTGTATTAGTTTGAAATAAAGCAAAAAATGCGTTTAGGTTTTTGCGCAAATCCTCCTAGGTTTAAACTTGAAATTGATGTTTCAACCTTAACGTTTGTAATCGATGGTACCGTAAAAATTTTTATCAAAATAAATTTGTATTTGTTTTTAATTAAAACAAAAATTGGTAATCATACGTTTCGGTATTTGTACAAATTTTCCTAGGTTTAAACCTGGTAAGGGTAAGGTATCCCTAACATTTGTAATCGATGGTACCGTACCAGTTTCTATTAAAGTAAATTCGTGTTTGTTTTTAAATAAAACAAAATATTGGTAATCATACGTTTAGGTTTTTGCTCAAGTCCTCCTAGGTTTAGATCTGGAACTGGTACCTCAACTCCAAGGTTGGTAATTGATGGTAACGTAATAGTTTCTGTGAACAGTGCTTTTACTAATAAAGCGAAAAAACTAATTCAAAGAAAAAAATATTACCTGCAAGACCAATAGACAATTTTGGCACTAAAACACACTTATGTTAGATTTTTATAACTATACTTGAAGACTTACGTTTCGTTCTTCTAACTAATCCTCCAGGTCGCAACGGTGACAATGTGAAATCTGTTTATTTAAACAAAGAGAAAGATTAAAGAATACAGTAGTGTCAGATGGTGATCAATCCAACAAGAGGGTCATTTCAATATTAAAAACGCATCCTTATTTAATCAAATTAGAAATTAAATTTTTTATAGTATTTTTTTGGAGGGTCGTTGGCTAAATGAATCAATGGAGAAGTCGCCACTGGAATTCAGTAAATGCAAAATTAACTTGAACATCGTTTTTTTTTCAATTTTAACTGAATTTCAAAATTTTTTTATTGACTCTTCCACCTGTCGCATACTCGTTTGAATATAATAATTGACTCTAAACACTTAGTTTCATGTGAATTTCTACGTTTGATTTTGCTGCTCTAGATGTTATTCCGTCCATTACGTAACAACACTAACGAACGAATATCGTCTGCCATGTTGGCAGCATAAAAAATATATAAAAACAATAAATCGCAATCTACACAAACCAAATTCTAGATTGTGCTATTTTATAAACCATTTAATTATTTGCATGGATTGGCTAACTACCTTTCACAACAGGAACAACTAAACTCGCTAAAATACAAATTATAAAAAAACGGTTACTCTCAATGACGTTTTCTCATACCGACCGTAGTGGCTGGTACCACTGGACCTATAATTACACAGTTGATTATACGTGTTTGAATAATTAAAAAAATGTATACGTTTTGTTCTTCGTACGAGTCCTCCAGGTCTTAATTTTTGAGTGGTCACTGCACATCACCAAGCAAATAAAAAAAAGCAAATGTGTCCATAACAAACTCGTGGTTATTTCTACTCACCCTCATATACTCCGGCATCGCCATGAACACCAAAACCATCGCTAAAAAAAGCTAAAAAACCGTTTTTAAATTGCGTCACAACTTTGACAAAAGATTACCTAAAAAAAATACAACAACCACTTGTATATACATCTGCGCTGTATAAGTACACTATTGTACTAAAACAGTAAATGACGATAAGAAATCGTTAAACGTTTATGTGGCTTGTGGTTGGTTTAGTTTATTATTTTCTTAATTGCGAATATTTCTTACAATTAGTTCAGTAATTAGATTAAGTATGTAAATAGTTTGTTGATCTGCACTTTAGTATAGCGGATGTAAGATTATTTCTGCAACAGAAACTGCAACTTTTTTGTATTTTTCTTTTCCTATTTTCAAATCTCTGGGTCTTCGTCGTACGATTGCATTATTTTAAAAAAACACCAAAGGCTGTCTGCGACTTTTGATTTTTACAAATACGCGTGCGCGTTTGTTTCAAAAACAATTTCTCAACGTCAATCAATATTGAGTAGCGTTTTGCAAAAATGTCTTTGCTACCAATAATTTTCCGCGACATGGAAAGACCATTACGCATGTTAGAACAACAAATGCGTATGGCGGAAGATTTCTTTCCGTACATGATCGGCAGTAACAAAAACGTAATGGACGACACCCGTAGTGGACACGAAACTGTTGTGCACGACAAAGCGAAGTTTCAAGTTAAAATCGACGTTAACCAATTTGCTCCAGAAGAAATCACCGTAAAGACCGTGAACGAAAAGTCCATCGTTATCGAAGCCAAGCATGAATCGAACGATGAAAAGGGTAGCGTTTCGAGACACTTGGTGAGACAGTTTACGGTTCCGGAAGGGCACGACTTAAAGAAAGTAGAAACTAAATTAACTGCTAATGGAATTTTGATTATTACTGCACCGAATAAGGCACAGCCCGCCGTTCAAGAACGCATTATTCCTGTTACTCACGTTATGACCAAAGAATAACTAATTGTACATTTTTTGCTAAGAATTAATAAAGTATTTTTTCTATCGCTGTTTTTAGATTAAAAAAATTAGCATTTTTGCAGATAAAGATTTTATCCAGAATAAAAACGTCTGATTCATAAGTACTCATATCTATGAGCTTATACTCTTTGTGTAGTTCTTTCTTCTACCAAATTGAATTTTTTTGTCTTCGGGTGATTCTCTAAAGATTTTTGGGTAGTACGGTATGCTTATAAATAACATTCTCATCTTGTTATTGTCGATGTTACATATTGTGTTGTGTTTGGTATCTACAGGTCCGCGCCTAGCACTTTTGGCACCCTTGTGCAAATTTGAAATAACGCCCCAAATTTGTATTACGTTCATATGTGAGTACAGATACGGGTTAAGTTAGGTATTATTATCCACTATTGAAAAATAATTATAAAAAGTATTTTCATAAATTTATTTTCATTTTTATATTCTACAAGTACAATAGCCATAGCCATATACAAGTATTTTTTCATTGAGGTACATAACATACCTAATTATAAACTTATAGAAAACAGAAATATATTCTAATAGTATTAAAACTCAAAATTTTTGTATTTTAGTTTCAAATATAATATATGATACAAAAGTACAAGAAATAAAAAAAAATATTTAAAACATTATAAATACTCGTTTATATAGCACAGAACGAAACTGATCGACAAATAAAAACAAAACAATATATTATTTTAATAATGCAACATGTCACCTTTTAAAGGTTAATATCCAGGTACTAGGTATTAAAACGTTCGAGAAGTTATCCGCAAATTCAAGAGCTTTCTTTAAGTTGTTATCCATCTTCTAGAAGATATACCGAAAGATAGGGAACACTCGAGAAGGATTTCCAAATGTGTATAAATACCGAAAAAACAATTCGTAGGTCAGTTATTGCCGTAATGCGAAGACAGCAGTGTTAAGAAGATTATTCGAGTCTAAATAAATAAGTCGTTAACGCGTGTTATAAATAAATCTACGAAGTACGTGACTTTAGTGTAAACAAGTATGTGAAGCTATCCGCAGACTTTATCTTATCTTCCTGTAAGTGATATAAATTATAGTGTAAGTGTTTTTATTAAATATTATTAGATTTAATTAGTTCGGTTAATTTAAATGTGTATATATTTCTAGTATAACTAAAAATATTTTTAGTAGTTTAAATAAATTAGTGTTAATAATAAAATTCGTTACAGTGGTGTCAGGTGTGGGGTATCGTTTGCAAATTTTAGTGTAAATATTAAAAAATATCGCTCCCGTAATAAAAACATTGATTGCGTAAATAACTGTTGTTGTTGTAAGTGTAATCAAGTGTAAATTCGTTAAAATAGTGTTTATTAAACTTTTTCTTTTAACAAGTGCGTGATCGCGATATTAATTAAATTCGTTCCCGTACACTAGTGGTTTAATATTAAGAAGTGGATCGTTATTAAAATTTTTGTGTTATACAAAAACTGCATTTTAAAAAGTAGTCTATTTGAACTTTATATTAGTGTTATATAAAATTTATGCCAGTGACGCGTTTGAAAAAAGTGAAAATGGATTCAAACATATTTGAAATTCTCAAATCGATGAATAAAAATATGGAAGAAAAGAAAAGAAAATGGGCAAAAATTCTCAGAAAATCGAAGCAAAACTGTCCGAAAATTCTAGAAAAATGGAAGAAAAGTTTTACAAAAATTCGCAGAAAATGCAGGAAAATTCTTAGAAAATTCTCAGAAAATTGAAGAAAAATTATTTGAAAATACCCAGAAAATAGAAGAAAAGTTGATGGAAAATTCTAGACGATTAAAAGAATAAATACAAAAGAGCATAGAAAATCAAATCAAAATTGTGCAAGAAGAAACTCAAGCAGATATGTTAACTTTAAAAGAAGAAATTTGCGAATCTGTGAATGACAAAATAGAAGAAGTAGAAGACAAATTAGAACAAAAGCTAGAAACAAAATTGAGAGAAAGAATACAACTGCTTGAATGAACCAAATGATTTGCCAGGGCGAAGGAAGCGTCACGAGTGAAGATTTAATAATGGACCGTCGAGAAGAAACCACCCACAAGTTTAAGGTTGTAGCGCCAAATTTTGATGGTAAAGTTCCATGGTCAACCTACTACAAGCAGTTTTTTTTAGAAATAAGATATGGAGATGCTCATCTTCCTACCAGGCTCAAATTAAAAGTCGGGTTCAATAAGCTGCCGAAAGTCTTCAAGAGTTTGAAGCCGACATCGCCAGATTAACACGGTTTGCGTATCCTACAGCACCAGACACCTTCTTGGAGCAGTTGGCTATTCAAACCTTTGTGGACCGCCTCCGAGACAACGAAACGCAGCACTCTCCGGTTAACTCGACCGAAAACATTGGATGACGCTTTGGTGCATGCTTTGGAGTTTGAAGCAGCAAAACAAGCATCACAACGAGATGGTCATAGACTCTGCTGTGCTGCAGAAGTACCCGCGCAGACACTGGGTAGCATCGAGGAGATAGCGCGAGGAATACTTCGGGAAAAAGGTCTGACAACTTTGAACTGCGATAAAATAGGACATGTACGACGGCGTTGTACTAAATCTAAGAAGAGGACAAGAAGAGCACTCAAAAATTTGGAACGAGGCGAGCAAAAGAGACAAAAAGTAATTTCATCTAGTCAGACTCCAGAGATTACAATCCAAATGGCATCGCCTAGGGAGCAATTGCATGGCATTTATCTCGATAGCAAGATCAATGGGAGAAGCGTCCAGTTACGGGTTGACACGGGAGCGACAAAAACCGTCATTCGTCCTGACATTTTATTGGAAAACGAGAAGACATCACCAGTAAGAGTACGACTTCAAAGGCCAACGGGCGACGAAATACCTACTCACGGACAAGTCAAAGTAACCATTAGTTTGGGAAATGGAGTACTCGACCATCAAGTACTGGTAGCCGACATCACGGAAAAAGTTATCCTGGGAATTGACGTGATAAAGAAGTATGGGTTCCATTTGGATATGAAAAACATTCTCCTGAAGATCGACAATGAAGAAATTCCTTTTCATTCGTCAGAGAAAGCAGCCCTGCGAGTCTTATTGAGTGAAGACGTGACTCTGCCTGCAAAGACTGAAAGTGTGGTGTTGGCACGCCTGAATGGAAGTCTCCGGGAAGGCTACATACGCGCGATTGAACCAATGGAGGACGGTTTAGTTGAAAAGGGACTATTCGTTGGTAGAACTTTAGTACGAGTAAAAAACACGATGCCAGTAAAGATCTTAAACATCAACTCAGATCCTGTAACGTTGAAAAAGAAGACCGTGGTAGGCCAATGCACGCCAGTATCACAAATTGTGAGATGCGTAAAGTCGAACGAAGATACGTCGCCGAAGAAGTGTCCACAACATCTATTGGACATTCTTACCACCAAATGCCAAAACCTCAGCCAAGACCAGCTGGCTAAAGTTAAAGTGTTGATCCAAGAGTACCAAGATGTGTTCGCGCTGGAGAATGGCTCCAAAGGAAGAACTAACGTGGTGAAACATAAAATTAATACCGGAGACGCTCGGCCGATACGACAACATCCACGCAGACTTCCTTTGGCGAAAAAAGAAGAAGCCGAACAAATAATTACGGATATGGAGAGAGAAGGCGTGATTGAACTTTCAAGTAGCCCATGGGCATCCCCTGTGGTACTTGTAGAAGAAGGATGGATCAACAAGGTTTTGCGTAGACTACAAACAGCTAAACGACGTGACTAAAAAGGACAGCTACCCTTTACCCAGAATTGACGATACGCTAGACACCCTGTCAGGATCCCAGTGGTTTTCTACGTTAGATTTAAAGAGTGGATACTGGCAGGTAGAATTATAACCCAAGGATCGTAAAAAAACAGCTTTTACGATCGGAACTGGTTTGTGGCAGTTCACTGTAATGCCCTTCGGTTTGTGTAACGCTCCTGCAACGTTCGAGCGTTTGATGGAGACCATCTTGCGCGTGTTGTCTTGGAAGACGTGCTTGGTTTACCTGGACGACGTGATCGTGGTTGGAAGGTCGTTTTAAGAACACTTGAACAACTTGAAGGAACTGTTCCAGCGATTACGTGGGGCTAACGTCAAACTGAGCCCAAAGAAGTGCCACGTATTTAAGAAGGAAGTCCAATACCTTGGCCACGTCGTATCTAGAGATGGAGTAAGGGCTGACCCAGACAAAATCCGAGCAGTGCAAGCATGGCCAAGAGTGATCGACAAACATCAGGTCCGAAGTTTTCTTGGGTTGTGCACTTATTATAGGAGATTTGTACTCAGATTTGCCAATATTGCCAAACCATTGACAAAATTAACCGAAGAAAAAGCAGAATTTAGATGGAATGAAGACTGCGAAAATTCTTTTAATCAACTAAAACAAGCCCTAGTCACTTCGCTGATTCTGAGTTATCCAAGGGAAGATGGAAATTTTGTTTTGGATACCGACGCAAGCAATCTGGCCATAGGCGCGGTCCTTTCGCAGGTTCAAGATGGACAAGAAAAGATTATTGCGTACTTTAGCAAGGTTTTGTCCAGGCCAGAAAGGAATTATTGCGTGACTAGGAGGGAGCTGTTAGCAGTCGTTAAGTCCATCGAACATTTCTACAAGTATTTGTATGGACGAAAATTTTTACTGAGAACAGACCACGCCGCTTTAGAATGGCTACTGCAGTTCCGTAACCCAGAAGGACAAGTAGCAAGATGGATCGAGAGACTGCAAGAGTATGACTATGACACAGAACACCGTACCGGAAGCAGTCATCGGAACGCTGATGCCTTGTCCAGAAGACCATGTCCGGCGGACTGCAGCCATTGTTCGCGACTGGAAGAAAAAGTCGAATGCCTCCGGAGAACTGCTATGGTTGATGATGAGTGGGAACCTGAGCAGTTACGTCGCGAACAAGAAGACGATCCTGAAATAAGACTACTCCTGGACTGGAAAGAAAGCGGGCGACGACCAACCTGGGAAGAAGTGAGTGCTTTGGGCAGAAACATCAAAGCGTACTGGGCGCAGTGGGACTCTTTGTTAGTAGAAGACGGTCTTCTTAAGCGATCCCTAGAAAGTGCCGAGGGCATGGGAAACAGACTACAGTTGGTAGTGCCAAAAAGCAGAGTGCCAGAAGTGTTGAAGCATCTCCACGATGGGACATCAGGAGGACACTTTGGCATTAAGAAGACGTTGGGTAAAGTGCGAGAACGATTCTACTGGATAAACTGCAAAGAGGACGTCATGAAATGGTGCCGTAAATGCATAGTATGCGCATCAGGAAATGGTCCAGCGAGAAAGCGCAAAGCACCCATGAAACAATACAACGTAGGAAGCCCTTTGGAAAGAGTAGCGATTGACATCGCAGGGCCGTTCCCAGAATCCGATTCGGGAAATAAATATATCCTGGTGGCGATGGATTATTTCACGAAATGGACCGAGGCTTACGCCATACCCAATCAGAAAGCAGCTACAGTCGCAGACGTATTAGTAAAAGAATTTTTCTGCCGGTTTGGAGTTCCGTTAGAATTACACTCCGATCAAGGCCGCAATTTTGAGTTTGGGCTGTTTTAAGAAGTTTGCCGACTGTTGGGAATTAAGAAAACTAGGACAACGCCTCTCCATCCTCAATCTGATGGCATGGTTGAACGGATGAATCGAACAATGGGCAAGTACTTAGCCAACGTAGTGTTCGAACACCAAAGAGACTGAGATCAGTACTTGCACCTTTTCCTAATGGCATACCGATCATCCGTTCACGAAAGCACAGGCCAAACACAATCCTGTGTAATGCTCGGTCGTGAAACACGATTGACATGCGACCTTCAATTTGGACGAAGACCGGAAGAGGAAGTCGCTGGAGAAGATTACGTCAGCAAGCTGGGCAAGAAGCTAGACGAAGTACATGAAGAGGTCGTAAAAACACACAAATTGCTAGCGACAGGATGAAAACAAGATATGACGTCAAGGCACAAAATGGTGGGTTTCAACCAACCTGGCGATATGGTCTGGTTGTATAACTCTCAAAGGAGACGTGGTTTATCGCCGAAGCTGCAAAGGCAATGGGAGGGCCCCTATGAAGTCGTGCAGCGTATTAACGACGTCATATACCGCATCCGAAAACCGTCCAGAGGCAAGCCAAAAGTAGTCCACGTCGATTGTCTAGCCCCGTTTGCTGGCGATAACCACAATACGCAAGTCCAGGTCCGAACCAGAGTAATAAGTAGCTGAACCCGGAATCCAATCGAAGAATTAGAGTTCGAGAAGTTTATGAACTTATACGGAGGTTCTGGAAAAGCTAGGTTCGGAGTTACCACCGAGGAACAAGACCTGTTCCAGACACAAAAAGATTACGCCATCGCACATTGCGTAAGCGAGGATCTTGACACGTTCAAAGGGGTTGCAGTCGTGTTTAAAAAGAAGTTTGGGAAGCTAGATCAATTACGAAGACAGCAACCGGCAGTCGGAATAGTTTTAGCACTACGTGGTGACGGACGCTTCGTTTTCTATCTGGTCACCAAGAAATACTCACGTGTCAAACCGTTATACAAAGATCTGTGGCGAACAATATGGAGTCTCAAGAGAGAAATGGAGTTCCATCATGTTAAGAAATTCGCAGTACCCAAGCTTGCTTGTGGCTTAGATCAACTGAATTGGAGGACAGTTCAAAACATGTTGGAGGTTGTCTTCCAAGGAACAGGCATTCAAGTGTTGGTCTGTAGTTAGCAACCAAGGAGAATATTGGGTCAGGAAAAGTCCATTGACTGTTACTTTTATGGTCAAGGAAGTTGCCGAAATGGAGGAAGCCGCCGCTATCGCCACGATCCTTTTTAACGGTGTCGCATCCAGTCTCCTATTCTGGGACAGAACAGTCCTAAGAAGGGGTCAGTGAAACGTTCGAGAAATTATTTGCAAATTCAAGAGCCTTCTGGAAGCTGTTATCTATCTTCTAGAAGATATACCGAAAGATAGGGAACACTCGAGAAGGATTTGCAGATGTGTATAAATACCGAAGAGAGAAATCGTAGGTCAGTTATTGCTGGAATGCGAAAGTGTTAAGATTATTAAAGTGAAAATAAATAAGTCGTTAGCACGCGTGTGTCTAGATAAATATACCGAGAATAATCGTGTACGTGATATTTAGTGTAAACAAGTGTGAAGCTATCCGCGGACGTTATCTTATCTTCTTGTAAGTGATATAAATGATAGTGTAAGTGTTTTTATTAAATATTAATAGATATAATTAGTTCCGTTAGTTTAAAAGTGTACATATTTCTAGAATAAGTAAATTCGTACACTAGTAGTTTAAATAAATTAGTTTTTAATAAATAAATCCGCAACAGTACTCACTGCATTCGCTAGAAGAGACCATAATCAAAGGTAAATCAGAGTGTAATTTAGTTTATTTTTGCATGGCATTATGATTTTATTTTACAGTCAGCTACAGCGAAGTAGAATATTTATTTAAGTTATTTAACTGCATGTCGCTTATTTTAGTGTGTTCTAATTTATTATTTTCAGTTAACTAACATTTTCAGTTTTTTTTAGTCGTAGCTATGTTGACTCACTGGCCTCATCCCCGTCTATTACAACAGGATATCCCGTCTACTTGGTTTTCAGTCTAACATGCGAGGATAAGCCGGAAAGTAGGTGCCTGAACTTCGTGCTCACATAGCACGAACCTGATACACAGCCCATCCGACTCGTTTAACTAAGTAATCCTTTCTTCTCGTAACATATCCTAAATCGTTCTATCCTATATGTGGCAAACTTGAACGAAGCAAGTTCAAGTGGTTTGGTAAGTCCACACCCTCCTCCTCCTCCCGATTTTGTTTGGGGATACATGATGACCGTATGAGAGAGAACGGCGCAATGTTGAATTTTCTGTTGAGCAGCATGTACACCACACTGTGGGGATCGGTCGTAAATGCGGAAAAAATATTAACGTGCTAAATCCAAAGCTGCTTACAGAAATCTAAAGTGTTGCCAACCATTTTGGTTTAACCATTTTTGGTTAAGCCTGTGATCAAAGAACAGTTATTTTTAAGTATTGTGTCACAATAGTTCCTGTCGTTATTAAGAATAATAAGACTGAAGATTAAATAAAATGTATTAAATCTTCTTTAACACTTTATTAAAATTACGTTTAAATAAAAGTATGAATACTTGACTAGTAAGTGTTTTGTTAAACTGCACTCAAGCAGTTTTAAAATAGGTTGTCATAATTTATGATGACCTTTTTCAGGATTTAAGACTATCAAGTGAAATTGAAATTTAAAAGCGAGCATTTCAATCATTTTTCAGTAGTATGCCGACGCAAGTGCATATTTAAATTTCCCAATTGACTACTGCAGTAATCACACATATTGCATTTAAATGGTTTTTCGCCAGTGTGCTTAAGCATATGGGTTTTTAAATACGATTTTGTGGAACTGCAATAATCACATATATTACATTTAAATGGTTTTTCACCAGTGTGCTTACGCAGATGAATTTTTAATTGCCACGTGGTGGTACTTGCATAATCACATATGTTGCACTTAAATTGTTTTTCACCAGTGTGCTTAAACAGATGCCTTTTTAAATGTGACAATCGAGTACTGCAGTAATCACACATATTACATTTAAATGGTTTCTCACCAGTGTGCTGACGGATATGAATTCTTAAGTTCGACTTGCTTGTACTACAGTAATCACATATATTACATTTAAATGGTTTGATGCTAGTGTGCCTACGCATATGCTGTTTTAAACAAGATTTGTTCGTACTACAGTGATCACATATGTTACACTTAAATGGTTTCTCATCAGTGTGTGTAAGCAGATGGTTTTTTAAATGCGATTTGGTGATACTGCAGTGATCACAAATATTGCATTTAAATGGTTTCTCACCAGTATGCTTACGCATATGCACTTTTATTTCCCACTTAGTGAAAGTGCAGTAATCACATATATTGCATTTAAATGATTTGTCACCACTGTGCCTATGCATATGAATTTTTAAACGCCATTCTGCAGTACTGCAATGATCACATATATTACATTTAAATAGTTTCTCACCAGGATGCTTGTGCATATGCTTTTTTAAATTCGTCTTGGTGATGCTGCAGTAATCACATATATTGCATTTAAATCCTTTCTCGCCAGTGTGTTTACGCATATGTATTTTTAGATTCCATTTGGTGAAAGTGCAGTAATCACATACATTGCATTTAAACGATTTCTCACCAGTATGCTTACGCATATGTATTCTTTTGTGATTTGCTAACAAAGTTTTGTTAGAAGTTTCATACTTGCACTCATCACAATTGTAAAGCTCCTCATTAGAATGATTTTGTATATGCCGAATCAAAATAATCTTTTTATTAGTCTTGAAGTCACAGTTGGAACAATAATACATAACCATTTTTGAAGATTTCTTGATGCACACGGACACATCCGTATTGACTTCCGAATGGTCATTGCTGATGATTTGCAAATCTGAAAGTTCCAGTTTAACGTTATCGACCAACTCGTTTTTGATAGATTCTTTTTTAACATAAGTTAAGACATCAGTAAGAGGTATTTGTCGTAAGTTTCTTACAGTGCTTTCGGTTTGCCTGCACAGTTGCTTGAATTCATGTATTTGCCCAATTGTGATGATACATTGGTTACAAGTAATCGGATTTTGAGTGATGTTTAAGTCCTGTAAACAAAAATTTTAATTTCGATAAAATTCTGTTTGTTCTACTTACAATTTCTGGAAGAACGTCCAGCAACTTGAATTTCAGCTTTGAGTCGTTGAGAAGGTAATACTGCTCGGTTTTCACTATTTCATGTAAACAAATTCGACAACTGTTTGTTGTATTTTCACACATTTTTATTTACTAAAATACAACTAAATACGTTCACAAGCATACAAAAAGCGACAAAAAGCGACAAAAAGCCGCAAAAAGCCTAAAGGGCTGAAGAGTTAAAAATGAATGGCTGCGTTCAGTTACATTTAGGGGCCAAGGTAGTGGCTAGGTAACCGAACGCGGCCAAAATCGGATTAAATGGTAAAAAACTTTGTGTCTCATAAGAGATGCGGTAGATTAAAAATACGTACAACTTAGTTAAAATTATCAACTTGATGGTATTTGTTTTTTTGTTGACTATTTGTAACATTGTAACAACGAAAACACTGCTGTTATTTTGGTTAAGATTATAACTTATAAGCGACTTTTGGCTTAGGCCCGTTTGTAACGATGCATTTTTTTGTACAAAATTTTACGCAAACTGCCAAAGACATGAAACTGCATCATTGCAAACTTATAAATGGGCTGCAAAAAAGTATACAAAACTTTGCACAAAATATTATAGAACCTGCTCTAAAATTTTATGTAAAATGTGCGCGTGAAAGTGCGCGGTAAATTTCTGGGCGTTTCCAAGAGGCAACAGAGTTAAACATTAGGTTATGTTCGTCAGCTTATGAAACGAATTTGATATTGATTCTTCTGCTTGGCATTTATCGTGTTCTTGGACCATGTCAAATTATTTTAGTGAAAGTAGTAGTGACAGTGATCTAGAAAAAGCAACTATTGCTGCTTTAGTTGCTGGTACAGCTGCTATTATCACTAACTCTGCTAAAACAAGGCGAAGAAGACGAAGAACTCGTGAATGGATTCGCAAAAGACAAGAAGGGAAAGGCGTCCTGCATATGGTGAATATGGAACTCCTAAGTGAAGATGAACTGTCTTATCACAATTATTTACGAATGAGCAATGAAAGCTTTGACATGTTATTAACATGTATTGAAAATAAAATATCAAACAGATACCGGGCATGCTTATTTTTGTATTGGGGCGTTTTCGTGGCGTACAAACAAGGAAACTTTCTAAATTCTTTTATAAGAATAGAAACGTCTTGTCTGCTCCAAGACATCACAGAAGTAAAAAATATCGTTACTTAAGCTTAAACGCTTAAACCACGTTTTTCGATATTTCCATCGACCTGGCAACATCGGAAAGCTACGCTTCTCGCTTTCCGTTGTTGCCAGGTCGATGGATATTTCACATGTGCTGCAAACGGTTTTGCAGCTAACCTAAGACGACTTAACATATAATATTACTAAAATTAGCATTACTGCGCATGCTCTGATACAAATATCTTATAAAAAACTGTGCACCAAATTGTAACATTGCAAACAGCTATAAGCCACAAATTTGCAAAATTTTATACTTTTTTATACACAAAATTTTGTTGCAAAAAAATGTATAAATTCTTGCATCGTTACAAACAGGCCTTAGACTACAAAGCGGTCTAAGCCGAAAGTCGCTTATAAATCTTATAATCCTAACAAATAAATACTTCCCACTTGATGAAAATAGTACTCAGGGCCGGATTTAAAGTGTAGACGCTTCTAGCCTAGGCCTAAGAATTTTTGTCTATTATCAATAACAAGTTGGTAATCATTTTGACAATTTTTTACGAGAAATTAATGCTTATGTTGACAATAAACTTTTTATTGTATAAAACTCAGTTATAAACATAAGTTTGAGCAATAGCCTCTATAATTGAATCCAATATTAGTATATACAGCTAGTATATAATAACTAATAGGTCACGCTTTCTAGCATTGTGTGCCCCTATGCCTGAATCTACGGGCCTAGTAGTAAATCCATCACTGATAGCACTAGTCCTACTTTCTCAATTGAAAAATAATAATTTGCAGCTTCGGGGACTACAAAACAATAATACAAATTTTACTAGGTTTTATTAATATCAAGGTGTCAAGAAGCTCCCATTGAGAGGTTATTTTCGTATACGGGAATGATCATAACACTCAAATGCAAGTTTAAGAAAAATGAAACATTTGAGAAACTGTTTCTCAGTAAACCAAACAATCTTAGTATAGTAATATTGTTACGTGCAAAAGTTGAAACAATTTCCTGAAATAAAGTAACATAAACGAAGTTATGCCGGTGCTCAGTGAAGACGGGATAGGTTATATTCAAAATTTCGTGATTGTTTTGAAAAACGACAAAAATCACAATAAAGTCAAAAATCAAAGGGCGCCAGGAAGGAGTACAGCTCAATGGACTTCTGGCCTTTACCAACCACAAGCCCGCTCCTGAAGAATACACTCTAAATGGACTTACCTTAATAGACTGTATCTCGCTAAGATTTAAAACAAACTTAAATTTTACATAACGCGGAGACCGACGAAATTAAAAGCTTGTTTACAATTTAACTATTTAACATTTATTATAACAAACAAAAAAAACTATATATAAATGAAATGAAAATTTAAGCAAAAATGAAAGTTAAAAAGAAATAAAGTAAATTGGATGATAGTATTAAAACAAACAAAAATTTAAAGAACTGCAACGAAAATACAATCACAATAAAAAGAAACAATATATAATCTTAATTAACTAAAGCACGGCCGTGTGCGCATTAAATAAATATCAATTCAATACAAAATGAGGTAAATTCGTCTATTTTAAAAACAGGATGAAAATTTTAATAATAAATTTTCCGATTAACGTCAAGCAAATTTTTAACAAAACGAACTTTTGTCACATCTAGTTTTGACAAATACGGACAATAATCATATATTAATTATATTATCGATGAAATCGTTAATTTGCACAACTCATTTTTCTTAAAAATCAAAGCTTTTAAGACACTTAAACGCGTAAATAAAATTCACAAACTTGAAGTAAGCGGTACAACTTGTGGTTGATCCTGAGTTGCCAATCAAGAAGAAACGTTGCAGGGTTCCCCAATAAAAAAAACTATGTACGTCGGAAGGTTTTCCAAGAGCCGCCACTAAGGCAAAAATTGGATTGTGAAACACAAACTTATGCACAAATCCACGATACGTTAATACGAAACCAAGCCGGTATCCAGTAAAATTCAATAAGCCGTAATTACTTTACGAAATAGGAACTATTCATCTAGATACTTTTGGAGTATCTAGTTACATATCTAGATACACTAGACAAAATGTAACTGTATCTGTATCTAAATACATTTTTTTGTAGTATCTGAGTGGTTTAGATATTTAGATACTTTTTCTTGCTCAAATTGTAAATTATACAAGTTTTTACTAAAGACGGCGGTACTTTTTTCTGTCAGTTCATCATGTACATTACAATTTAAATTTGGAGACTTTTGTATCCGGTGTTTTATGAGTGCAATTCTTTCAGCGTCGCTAATTTTAGTGGAATTCTACCAAATTTGGAGATTTTAAGTAGTAGTGGGTATTTTGTGGGTATTATAAACTGTTGTGGAGTTTTGAGTATGAACCTACATTTTATATAATCTAGTATCACTAGAGAAATGTGTGAAATAGCATTTATGCCAACAAACCAAATTCATAATACTTAAAAAACAGAACACAAGTTTCAACTTTGTAGGAGTACA
Organism: Aquatica leii; assembly: GCA_035610365.1. Classification (NCBI taxonomy): domain Eukaryota; kingdom Metazoa; phylum Arthropoda; class Insecta; order Coleoptera; family Lampyridae; genus Aquatica; species Aquatica leii. Next base: position 19,100,122 of record CM069438.1, read on the forward strand.
ATTGTGGAACTTTTATAGTTTATGCAGGGAATCGCGACAAAATCAATTGGCAACACTGAATTTTTTCATCAGCTCAAATAGAGCAATGATGTGGAGAAACTTTTTAGTGTTAGTAGTTTACTATTAACTCTACGTCGAAATATAATGACGAGACATTTAACATGCTATTAATTTTAAAACAAAATAAGCTTTATTTTTTATTTTTTTATGCGATTAAGGTTGATAAAGTAATGTTTTGCTTAATACCCAGGCAGCACACTAACGTCATATGATGACACTGACACGTCTTAATTACGTCTTGTTTTTGACGTCAAAAAGACGTAACGTGCTGTCTGGGATACACAGTTATTGTGTTTACAGCTAAACCAAATAGACACTTTGTTTTAAATTTTATTTCAAGATTTCGTTAAAAATGTATCTGACATGTATCTAGATACTCTCTTAAAGTATCTGTAACTGTATCTAGATACTTTTTTTGAAAAAGTATCTTATCTGTATCTAGATACAATTTATGAAAAGTATCTGTATCTAGATACTAGAAAAAAAGTATCTGTTGCAACACTGCTGCCTGCTAGTATGCATAGTAATAATTTTGCCAATATACAAATATAAAATTACAAAATTAGGTTTTTTTGCAATCCTATTAAGAAAAAAAATACCCTAAAACTAGTACACTTTTAATGCAATCTAAAACATCTGGCTTAATATGTTTATTCTAGCTAGGCTGTATCAAAAAGCCTCAGCTCTCGAGGATGTATTTCTCCATATTAAAAATTCCAAAAATCAGTAAGCGTTTTAGCACCTAAGTATTGCAACTAATAGCCAGATAGTATCAAGATGTCAAACGATTTAAAAGTAAAGTAAAACTGTTACGTCCTTAGTTTTTAGTTTACTATTTGATTTTCAGTTTTAGATTAAAAATGTAAGCTTTATGATGTAAATTTGAAATTTAGTACTCTAGTTAGAAATAGATAACAAAAATAAACAGTCATAATTTTTAGATGACTAACGGTAGAAAGAGAAGGTATGTTTTGTTTTATATGCAATGTAATTCGTAAAAGGTTTATGTTTACAAATGATTGTGAGTCAGGACGTGTCTTACCTATCACTTTGAACGATGGATACGCGCGAGCACCTATTTGCAAACACGCGCCTAAAACGGTATGAAAAAAATCAGTGCTAATTGTCAACGACGTGACGGTTATAATCTAGACAAGCAAAACAAGTTCGCCATCTTCTGCATAAAAACGCAACTAAAGGTTGAATGTCTTATATGATTAGTCAATGATTTTAGCATTATTTTAGGCAATCTTTATTATTAAACGTAGGAAACTGTAACGCATAAAAACGCAATCTTTACCTCTAGTGAACATTTGAACGAAATGTGAAGTGAAACTTTAGATTTAAGATTATTTTAAAATACTAAAAAAATTCAAAAGTTGCTTAGGTTGAATGCTAAATTAAACCCAGAAAGAGAACAATACGGAAAATTTTAAACATTCCTTGACCTACACTATAGTTTTTTCTATTAATATGCATATAAAACGTTGTCTTATAAAACGAATTTAGCAGTATTATATATTAATAGCGACAACTTACTAGGTCCGCCATCTGTCGACAATTTAAAAAAATCGGCCGGCTTAATGTCTTTTATTAAGCTCAAACTTTTTATACACAAATCTTTACAGAAACTGAAATTGTAATATAAATGAATAATCGAGCTTATCTACTACAAGGTCGCGCAAACCAATAACAGTCTGATACAGAGTTCGTACTGAACTAAATCTCAGCAACTTAAATAATATGGCCATTTCTTAGCAACTCTTCATAACGGAAATGATCCGCGGTTGCGTCTCTCAACGACTAAATTAAGCACTTTAATGTTACGTCACTGTTTTTTGTGGTAATACAATAATTAGAAGGTCGCGTAAAAACACTTCGCCCACTTGTCCTTTAGAAATTACGCGAAGTATTTCATTTCAATTTTTATTCACCAGTGAGCCTTCTTAAAAGATGCAATTGGCTGCTACAGTAATCCCTAATCGCATATATTGGATTTAAATCATTTCTCACCAGTGTGATTACGCATATGAATTTTTAAACGCGACTTTGTGGTACAGCAGTAAACACATATATTGCATTTAAATGGTTTTTCACCAGTGTGCTTGCGCATATGAATTTTTAAACGCGGCTTGGTGGTACAGCAGTAATCACATATATTGCATTTAAATGGTTTCTCACCAGTGTGCTTGCGCATATGAATTTTTAACTCCGAATTGGTGGTATAGCAGCAATCACACATATTGCATTTAAATGGTTTTTCACCAGTGTGCTTACGCATATGAATTTTTAAACGCGACTTGGTGATACAGCAGTAATCACATATATTGCATTTAAATGGTTTTTCACCAGTGTGCATACGCATATGCCTCTTTAACTCAGAGTTGGTGATATAGCAGCAATCACACATACTGCATTTAAATGGTTTTTCACCAGTGTGCTTACACATATGATTTTTTAAATGTGACTTGGTGGCACCGCAGTAATCACATATATTGCATTTAAATAGTTTCTCACCAGTGTGTGTACGCATATGCCTGCTTAACACCGAGTTGGTGATATAGCAACAACCACACATATTGCATTTAAATGGTTTTTCACCAGTGTGCTTATACATATGATTTTTTAAAAGCGACTTGGTGGCACTGCAGTAATCACATATATTGCATTTATATGGTTTTTCACCAGTGTGCGTACGCATATGCCTTTTTAAATCCGAGTTGGTGATACAGCAGTAATCACACATATTGCATTTAAATGGTTTCTCACCAGTGTGTGTACGCTTATGATTTTTTAAGTCAAAGTTTGTGATATAGCAGCAATCACACATATTGCATTTAAACGGTTTTTCACCAGTGTGCTTACACATATGATTTTTTAAATGCGACTTGGTGGCACTGCAGTAATCACATATATTGCATTTAAATGGTTTTTCACCAGTGTGCTTACACATATGATTTTTTAAATGCGACTTTGTGGCACTGCAGTAATCACATATATTGCATTTAAATGGTTTTTCACCAGTGTGCTTACACATATGACTTTTTAAATTTGACTTGGTGGCACCACAATAATCACATATATTGCATTTAAAAGGTTTCTCACCAGTGTGCTTATACATATGATTTTTTAAATGCAACTTGGTGGCACTGCAATAATTACATATATTGCATTTATATGGATTTTCACCAGAGTGCGTACGCATATGATTTTTTAAATTTGTCATTTGGTTACTACAGTAATCACATACATTGCATTTAAATGGTTTTGTGCCAGTGTGTTGCATTTGCAGGTGTCGAATTAAAATAGTCTCTTTGTTAGCATTGAAATTGCAGTTGTAGCAATAATACAGTTTTGTTTTTGAAGGTTCCCCAAGGCATACAGACACATCCTTATTGATTTTCAAGTAGTTATCGCCGAGTATTTGCAAGTTTAAAAATTCTACTTTAATGTTATTGGCTTGCAACTCCTCTTGAATTGCACCGTGTTGTCGTAAATTTCTTACAGTTGTTTCGGTTTTTATACAGAGTTGCTTAAATTCATATATTTCTTCAATAGAAATCATACATCTGTTACAAGCAATTGGATTCGGTGTGATGCTTAGATCCTGTAAGAAAGTTTATGTTACTCGATAGAATATAATCAGTTGTACTTACAATTTTTGGTAGAAAGTTCAACAATTTGAATTGTAGCATTAACTTATTGTCGTTATTCAGATAGTAATACTGCTCGGTTTCTATTTCTAGTGAACAAATTCGACAAATTTTTGTTGATTTTTCTCCCATATCTCCGTAGATCTTGTTCAGTGTTACTCAAAAATAGTTGCACTTTTTTATTACTATATTTCGTATTATCAGCATTTTACTAGGAAGTGTCTCGCATACCACACAACTTTGGCAGTGTTCAATGCAACACAATTTTAGTTTTAACTTTTTGTTAGTTGTCTTTAAAAAAAGATACAAAGTACATAATTGATTTTTATTACAAGAACTTATACTTTATTTTGTAATAAAATATTCAAATTTATATTGTGACCAATACATTTCTTATAATGTACACAATATCTAATTCATATATGTGATGATCAGTGTTGTGACGTATCTAGATACAGTATCTAGATACTTTTGGAGTATCTAGTTACATATCTAGATACACTGGACAAAATGTAACTGTATCTGTATCTAAATACATTTTTCGTAGTATCTGAGTGGTTTAGATACTTAAATACTTTTTCTTGCTCAAATTGTAAATTATACAAGTTTTTTCTAAACACCGCAGTAATTTTTTCTCTCAGTTCATCATGTACATTACAATTTGAATTTGGAGACTTTGTATTCGGTGTTTTATAAGTGCAATTCTTTCAGCTTCGACGATTCTACCAAATTTGGAGATTTTATGTAGTAGCGGGTATTTTATGGGTATTATAAATTGTTGTGGAATTTTGAGGAAAACCGTGTATGAACTTACACTTTTACTTGAGAAATGTGACGTGTTAGTATTTATGCCAACAAACCAAATTTATAATACTTAAAAAAAAAGAAAACAAATTTTAACTTTGTAGAACTATGAGTACAATTGTGGTCATTGTGAAATTTTTATAGTTTATGCAAGGAATCGCGCAAAGTCAATTGGCAACACTGAATTTCTTCATTAGCTCAAATAGAGCAAAGAAGTAGAGAAACTTTTTAGTGTTAGTTGTTTACTATTAACTCTACGTCGAAATATAATGACGAGACATTTAACTTGCTATTAATTTTAAAACAAAATAAACTTTATTTCTAAATTTGTATTGTTTTATGCAATTAAGGTTGATAAGGTAATTTTTGCTTAATACCCAAGCAGCACACTGACGTCATATGACGACAGTGACACGTCTTAATGACGTCTCGTAGTTTGACGTCAATAAGACGTAATGTGCTGCCTAGGATACTGTTATTGTGTTTTTAGCTGAACCTTTGTTTTAAATGTTATTTCAAGATTTTGTTAAAAATGTATCTGACATGTATCTAGATACTTTCTTAAAGTATCTGTAACTGTATCTAGATACTTTTTTTGAAAAAGTATCTTATCTGTATCTAGATATAATTTATGAAAAGTATCTGTATCTGTATCTAGATACTAGAAAAAAAGTATTTGTTACAACACTGGTGATGATGTTAAAAACTTAGGTAAACTTGATAACTTCAGTGCATTCAAATTTGAAAATTACATGTATAAAATTTTAAAAAAAATTAAAGCTGGTGCATGTGATGTAATCCACTCGCACGTTACTATTATAGAAGTTTTACTAATAAACTAACTTCCTTTGAAGAGATTATGTTTCAAGGTACTCAATAAAAAGAAGTTACGTTTTGGCGGTGAAAGTGAAAGGTTGGACAAATACGTTAATTTATATTTTTTAGAATAACGCGTTTTAATTGTAAAAGTTAAAAAAAAAATTGTAAACGTAGATAAACACAGTAGTGATTTTAAAACGTAGTCGTTTGATTACGATAGAAGGTGCGGCGTGCAGATTAGATACTGTTATAATCAATGAGGTTTTTCCGGCGTGTTTATATTTTACATTCATATTATTAAAATAGTGGAATTTTTTGGAGATTTAAATTGAATTTAATTATTATTTCGTTAAGTTATAAAATACGTGGTTTTTGGGAGATTTAAATTTAATTTAATTATTATTTCGTTAAGTTATAAAATACGTGGCTTTTTGGAGATTTAAATTTAATTTAATTTTAGTTCGTTAAGTTATAAAATACGTGGTTTTTTTTTCTTTTTTGGTGATTTTAATATAATTAACATTTCGTTATTCAAAAAGGGCTAACATTTAATTAGTGTAAAGTGTAGAGGAGAAGGGAAATTATGTCGGATTCCGAGGAAGGGTGGTCTGAAGGAAAAAGAAAAAGGCAAGCTACGGTGGAGGAGGTATTCAGGAAGAGCACCAAAGTAAGGAAATCACCGGTAGCGGAGGGAAAAGAGAGGAAGGATGGGGAGGTAGTTGAAATGTGTAAAGAACTGTTAAAGGAGGTAAAAAGTATAAGAGAAGAACAAATTAAGATGGGTAAGAAGCTGGAAGAGAATAATAAAGAGGTAAAGGAGATAAAAGAAGAATTAAGAAAGTCAAATGAAGAATGGAAAAAGAAATTTGAAGAAATGGGAGAAAAGTATAGAAAGTTGGAGGCCAGATTGGAGAAGATACAAAGAAGCTGGGAAAAAACGAAAAAGAAAAAAGGAGAACAAACATAATCATAAGAGGTATGGAAGTGAAAGATGGAAAGAAGGAGCAAAAGGAACAAGTAGAAAATTGGTTAAAGAAGGATTTAAATATTGAGAAAACAGTGGTAGAAACTAGAAAGTTAGCAGAGCGTGTAATGTTAGTAAAGATGGGTACATTTGAGGATAAGTTAGATGTATGGAAGCAAAAAAGAAGGTTAAGAGGTACGAGCATTTATTTAGACGATGACATGACGAGAAGGGAAATAGATATACAAAAGAAGATAAGATATGAGGCGAGTAAGATGAAGGGAGAGGGGAAGAGGGTTAAAATAGGATTCTTGAAAGTGTGGGTGGAAGTTGAAGAAAGTTTTTGGGAGGAGGACAGGGGAACTCTAGTGAAGAAGGGGGCAAAAATCTAAGAGTTGGGGGAGGGAAGGATGGATCAAATGATGTTGGATTAGCAAGTGTTAAGGAAAAAGAGATGGAAAAGCAGAATCAAATAAAATTATTGTTTTGGAATGTGGCAGGTATAAAAAATAAGGGAGAGGATTTCTGGAGATACGTAGAAGGCTTTGATATGATGGGAATGTCGGAAACATGGTTGGAGGAAAAAGACTGGGAAGTATGGAAGAAAAATTACCAGAGGGGTATAATTGGAAGGTGGAATTTGCAACTAGAAGAGAAAGTAAAGGTAGAGCAAGAGGAGGAATAATAACGGACATAAAAAGGAACTGGTCGGGTGAAGAAGAGGAGGGAAACGAGAAGCAAGAAAAAGGGATAGTAAAAAATTATGTAGTTAGAGAAGGAAAGGAAAAATATATAGTGTTAACAGTTTATGGGCGGGATATGAGGATGTTAAGTGAACAGATTGAGAATATGGTACAGGGGAGGAAAAAGAAAAGATTATTATAGGGGTGATTTTAACGCGAGAACAGGGGAACAGGGAGGAGTAATTATAGGAGGGAAAGTAAAGAGAAGAGTTAGCATGGATAAGACAGTTAATAAGAATGGGAAAATGTTAGTGGAGATGTGTGAGGAAAAAGGATGGTCAATCCTAAATGGAAATATAGAGGAGGGGGACAGAGGTGACTATACTTATATGGGAGGGAAGGGGGAATCGGTGATTGATTACGTGATGGTGAGTGGAGAGATGTGAGAGGACATAGAAAGTTTTAAAGTGGGGGATGAGGAGGAATCGGATCATCAACCACTGGAAGTAATTTTAAAAGGAAAGGAGCAAGGAATTAAGGAGGAACAGAAGGGATGGGGAGTAAAAAAGGTGTGGACTGAGGAAAGCATAGAAAGATATAAGATGAAGTTGGAGCAAGTGATTTGGGGAGAGGTAGAGGGGGAAGAAGGACTAAAGGAGTTGACTGCAGAAATGGAGAAGGCAGTGGAAAAGAAAAGGTTTGAGAAAAAGCAAGGAAAAAAGAGGTACAAAAATAGGTGGTGGAATAGAGAATCTAGAGAGGCAAAAACAGAGATGAGAAACGCTAGAAGAAGATGGAAGAAAGGTAGAATAGATGTGCAGGAGTATAAGGAGAAGAAAATGAAGTTTAAAAATGTATGTTCAAAGAGAAAGGTGTCGTATAAAGAGGAAATGGAGAAACAAGTAAAGGAAATAAAGAAAGAAGGAGAAGTGTGGGAATTTCTAAACAAGGAGAGAAGAAGAGATAAGAGGAGAGGAGGTTTAACGGATATAAAGGTGTGGCTGGATTATTGTATGGAGCGTTTGGAGGGAAAAATAGAAGGACTAAGGCAGGTGATATTGCAAGGGGTAAATACAATACAGGAGGGGTGGGAGATAACGAAAGAGGAAATGGAGAAAGCAATAAATGGACTAAAATTAAGGAAGACGGCAGGAACGGACGGTACGCAAGGAGAACAATGGAAATATGTAGGGGAGAGAGTGAGAGGAAATATAAGGAAAATTTATAATACAATATGGAAAGGGGAGGAATTGCTAGGGAGTTGGAAAGAAAGTTTAATTCTGCCGGTTTATAAGGGAGGGGATAGGAAGGAGGTAAAGAATTATAGAGGGATTAGTGTCACTAATGTAAGTTATAAATTGTATGCCATGATTATACAAAGGAGGTTGGAAAAGGAAGTGGAAGAAAAAAGTCTATTACCAGATTGGCAGATGGGATTTAGGGTGGGAAGAAGGGCAATAGACAATGTTCATATATTAAAACAGTTAGTGAATGGATGGCTAGATAAGAAAAGGGGTAAGGTATACGCGTTCTTTATGGACATAGAAGCTGCGTTTGATAATGTGAATAGGGAAAAGCTATGGAGGGTGTTAAGGAAAAAGGGAATAGAGGAACAACTAGTGAGGAAACTGGAAGAGATATATAAAGAGACTAAGAATAGGGTAAAAATAAGGGATAGTGTTAGTAAAGTGTTTTGGACGAGGAAGGGGCTAAGGCAGGGGTGTCCTCTTAGCCCTATTTTATTTGCACTGTATATAGGGGACATAGAAGAAGTGTTGAAGGGAGGTCAGTGTGGTGGAGTTGTCATGGAAGGAGGGATTAAAGTGTGGGTATTGGCATATGCAGACGATATGGTCATGGTGGCAAAAAATGAGTTGGAGATGAAAGGTATGATAAATACGATAAAGAGGTATCTGGAAAAGAAAGACTTGGGTTTAAATGTGAGAAAGTCTAAGATGGTAGTTTTTCAAAAAGGGAAAGAAGGGAAGAAAAAAGAAAAGTTAAGTTGGGGAGAACAGAGGATAGAGACAGTGAATGAAGTGACTTATTTGGGATATAGGCTAAGGTATGACAATAAAGACGATGCGCACATAAGGGAGTTAGCAAAGAAGGGTAACAGGGTATTAGGGCAGGTATGGAGTTTAGGGGAAAGAGTATTTGGAAAGGAGATCGAAAAGAGAAGATGGCTGTTTGAAAAGTTGGTTATAAGTGTGATGATGTACGGGGTGAAGGTATGGGGTTGGAAAGAGTGGAACCTATTGGAAAAGGTACAAATAAAATATTGGAAATGGATACTAGGTTTAGACAGGGAGACGCCAGGGTACATAATAGAGGAGGAAGGGAAGTTAAAGAAGATTAGAATAGAAGCAGGGAAAAGGGCGATGGGTTATGAAGAGAAAATGAAAGAAAGGAAAGAATGTAAAATTTTGCAATGTTGCTGGAGGACGGTAAAGGATAGTAAAAACATATATGGGCAGGAAGAAAGAAAACTGTACTATCAACGAGGAGGTTTTGCAAGAGAAGAGGTGGAAAGAAGAAGAGTGGAAGGGAGGTTAAATACGGGGGAAATAGTACTAAGAGACAAAGATTCGCAGGTGCAAGAGAGGGAAGGAAAGATAAGGGAAGGAAAATATAATGTAAGATATGGGAAAATAGTATCCAGGGAAGTGCCTAAGTATCTCATGGGGAGGAGAAGCTTAGGAGAAAAGCGACTAATAGCCAGGTTTAGATGCGGCAATGAAGAGAACGTAAATAAGTATTGGAAGGAGGATGCAATGAGGAGATGTAGACTATGTGGTGAGGGATGGGAGGACATAGAACACATGAGTGAAGAGTGTGGCGAGCTAAGGGAAGAAATGAGGGGGAGGAAGGTTTTGCTTGGGGAAGAGGGGGAGGGATTGGATTGGATGAAATCAGTAAACGATAGAACGATAAGGGGGGAGGGTTAGATGTAAAGTATTAGAATAGCAAGATGGTGATGGGAAGATTTTAGGGGAGAAAGTTTGTTTTGTTTTTAGTTTTTTTTTTTTTAATTTCTGTACAAATTATAATATTATATAACGTAACTCATTGTAAGGCCGAATGGCCAAACAATTAACAATAAATAATAATAATAAATAATAATAAAAAGAAGTAAATTATGAATTAATAAAAGCCAGCTGCATGAATGCTTCGGTTAGCTATATGACACATCATATCATTACAATTAACAGGTGACGAATAAATTACATTTGGGTCGAATCAAAATTAAATTAACAAGTACTCATGTACGTTGCTCATTTCATTGTAACCTTTTTCAGATAAATGAAATTACACAGTCAATCTCTAGAAGTTAGAACGTCGTGAGTTTAAATAAAAAGTTCCGATAAGCAGGTACAATAACAGGTTCAAATAACGACACATAAAAAAAACAAGCAAGAACCAAAATATACAGAATAAACACAATAATAGCAAACAAATGTAACAAAATGTAGGGTTCATTATTATGGAAGCGACCTACGGTGACGTTAATTTATGTATCGAAACAGGCACTTGTCTATATGATAGATTCAAGATGCATTACTTCACATAAATTAGAGAACTACTGCAACCACGTTGTATGTCCCTCATGGTGAATAAATTCACATTACGGTCTTTGTACCGGCTATCGTACAATTGGTTTTTTCCCGTCATGAATGTATGAATTATAAGTATAAAACAATTCTAACTTATAGCAATTTGAGCAATTCATAAAACAGACAAGCAATGGTCAAACTGTAGGAATTATAGGTTAAATAGTTTAGACTCAATAATAATAATAGGTTAAATAGGAAATAGTTGGTAAGGCATCATAAGATCATGCGCAGAAAGAGAAAGGAAACAATAGTTTTAAGAGTTGGGTAGTGTCTTGAACGTACCGCCACTGACGACAGCTGGTAAAGAGTTAGGGATTTTTAAGATATATACTAGGGGAATGGTGACACATAATAATGTACGCAAGACCCGCTTTGTACAACTAACAATAAAGAATCTTACAATAAATTAAATATTGGTTTATTTGGTAGTCTTACTACACAAACATATTACAGATACTTTCGAACGCCTGTCAGCCAACTAACTTCCTACTTCCACCAAAATCACTTATATATATTCACTCAATCAACTACCATTTCCACAATGGCGAAACTCCATGAAAGAAAACCATACCACCAAAAAGTGCAAAAAGGATGCAAACAGATTAAATAACGCCACACAAGTAGTGTTGGGCAACGGCCCTTGCTTTTGTGTAAAATGTCGAATTGACAAAATATTATATTTCATACTCTCATTAAGATTAGTTGTTGAGACTTGGATCATAAAACTGTCTAATAAATTAAAAGAATGACTTCATTCCCACGTAATTTAATCGAACTAACACAAAGAAACTTAGCACGACTGCTCCGAGAATGTACTTAAAACCAAAAACTTTTAAACTAACTGTTAAAATATATTTAATATCCATTATATTTCAGAAGAGAAACATAAATTACAACTAGAATTATTACAGAACAAAAGAAATGCCAAATAAACACAATCGCAGAATACAGAAAAATCAAACTGAAATCATTAAAACTATTCCAAAATACCTGAAATAAATAACGTCAATACAAATAACGGGTCTTTCACGTAAGTAATCGAACAGCTTCAAACGACGCGACGGTTACAATATTATCAATGTGTTTGAAACAAATAAGTTGGTTGTTAGCTGTTATACTATTTTAAACTATTATGTATTTATAAATCTATTTAAAATGCCCATTTTTTATTTTAAATAATTTTATAGACAGCATTTTGTATTTTAAATACATTTAACGAATGTATTTTCTATTTTAAATAGGTTTTGAAAACCAGTTTACCCACCTTCGGTTACATGGAATAAAAAGAGCACAGATTCTATTTATGATTCTAGACATTCAATACGAATTGTAAGAATGGTTTACTTCTTTTATATGCGCATGTGTGCAACATAAATTTGAACTTATTTTTGTCATTAATTATACGGTAAATATTACGTTGCACTATATCACGTAAAGAGGAGTTGCTTATAGCGTTTTTCACTGGTCATTCTAGTGCGCACTTTTACGCACTGAGTGTTCCTGTTATTTTTCACTGGTATTTTTAATGCGTACTGATTCAGTTTTATTATTTTTCACTGGTCTGATAAATGCACTTGATTCTGCGCTAGTGCAGATTTTGTTGCACTGACAACAGATGCAAGTGCAACAGATCCAGTGCAAACATGGCGATTTAAATAATTTGAATGTTGTCTATATCCTCAACATGTAGAAAATTGTTGGATACTAATTCATTTACGCAATTTACTGTATATATTATCAGCTAAAAACACATTTGATATATGCAAATTCTAGATAAATGCATTTTAACTTTACTCATTAGTTTAAAGTGCGTTGATTGGTCTGGAAGTTGTAAAGTAACAACGTCATTACTAATTCGAAGGGTAACAATACAAAGAAGTTCTCCCATTATATATTATATGATGCACTATTCAAGCATTTCATTTTTCACTAGAAGTGCAATGTTAATGCACTGCCGGTAACACAATTATTGTGCACAGTAAACTCGCCCGGTGTTAGTGCGCATTCAAATCTGTTCAGTGAAAAACGCTATTAAATTCATGTATTTCTTCAATCGTGATGAACCATTGATTACCAGTAAACGGATTTGGGGTGGCGTCCTATAAGCCTAAAAAAAGGTTTCGCATATATTTAATTTTCTAATACACAGTTACGGTTATTTTGAGTAAAAGTTTTGTGATCGTAATGTAATAATATCTACCTACCTGGGCCAATAAATAAGTAACATCAACCGCGTTTTCTTACACAAGATACGTCTAAACTTGGTTTTCTAGTAGAAATTAGAAGTTATATTGCTGGCAACACACTGACGTCATATAACATTGACACGTCTTAATGACGTCTCGCACGTAATTTTGACATCAATAAAACGTAATGTGCTGCCTGGCATTACGAGGTACTAAGTAAATTAACACAGAAAAACTAAAACGTAGATTTGCATTAACAGCACCCATCTTAAATCTGGGAGTTAGCAACGATTGACTCGTATCTGATTCCTACATATTTGCGTTAGCTCGGTTAGGGCACACCCAGAAGTTTCGTAATGCCATTCTTTACTTTCCACGCTTGTTACATACATTATGATTCTTTAACTATAGAAGATTGGAAAAAACTACGAAAAATTACTATTAGGATGGATAAACCCCGTGAGATAAATCTTAAGAACTGATTTTTTATAGATTTGCTGAACTGTTCTTATTTTTATTATTGAATATGCATATGTACATGTATATCCACAACTTTCTGTATTGAATTTTCACTTTAAAATAAACGCATGTGAAAAATACTTATTTCATTCACTAATACACCTGATATGTACGTATCCAGCAGATCAATGTCAATCACCCTCTGCACCGCCTACACTGCCTAAATGGAATAAGACGTTCACATACCACACAAGCAGTGTGTTTACGCATATGCATTTAAATGATTACTTTACAAGTGTGCCCAAGTATATAAATTTTTAAACTCATATTGCATTTAAACGGGGTTTTCACCAGTGTGCTTGAGTATATGCCTTTTTAAATCCGATTTGGTGATGCAGCAATGATCACATATATTGCATTTAAATGGTTTCTCACCGGTGTGATTACGCATATGAATTTTTAAATACCATTTGGTAATACTGCAGTAATCACATACATTGCATTTAAATGGTTTCTCACCAGTGTGCTGACGTATATGAATTATTAAAATCGACTTCAAAGTAGTACAGTAATCACATATATTGCATTTAAATGGTTTTTCGCCACTGTGCTTACGAATATGTTTCTTTAAATCCGACTTGGTAGTACTGCAGTGATTACATAAATTGCATATAAATGGTTTTTCACCAGAATGCTTATTCATATGCGTTTTTAATTGCATTTTGGTGACACTGCAGTAATCACAAATACTACATTTAAATGGTTTGTCAAAAGTGTGCCTACGCATATGCGTTTTTAAATCCGTTTTGGTGGCACTACAGTAATCACATAGATTGCATTTAAATGGTTTCCCACCAGTGTGCTTATACATGTGTACTTTTAAATCACAATTCGTGATACTACTGTAATCACACAAATTGCATTTAAATGGTTTATAACCAGTGTGCTTAACCATGTGCCTTTTTAAATGTATCAATTGGATGCTGCAGTAATCACACATATTGCATTTAAATGGTTTCTCACCAGTGTGCTTAAGCATATGCCTTTTTAAATGTGCCAATTGGGCACCACAGTAATTACACATATTGCATTTAAATGGTTTCTCACCAGAGTGTTTACCCATATGCGTTTTTAAATCCGATTTGGTGGTAGTGCAGTAATCACATAAATTGCATTTAAATGACTTTTTACCAATATGTTTACCCTGGTGATTTGTTAACAAAGTTTTCTTGAAAGCTTTATAACTGTACTCATCACAATTGTAAGGGTTGTCATTGGAGTGCTTTTGCATATGATGAATCAAAATTATCTTCTTATTAGTCTTGAACTCGCATTTGTAACAATAATACGGATCTACTTTTGAAAATTCTTCGACGCATACATCTGTATTAATTTCCAAGTAGTCATTGTTGATGATTTGCAAATCTGAAAGTTCCACTTTAATGTCATCAACCAACTCGTTTTTGATAGATTCTTTTTTAACGTAGGTTAAGACATCGGTAAGTGGTATTTGTCGTGATTTTCTTACGGTGGTTTCGGTTTGCCTGCACAGTTGCTTGAATTCATGTATTTGATCAATTGTAATAATACACTGATTACAAATACGAGCGCTTGGAATGATATTTAAGTCCTGTAAGAAAATTTACAGTAGTTGATCCAATCCAGTTCGTTCTACTTACAATTTTTGGTAGAACCTCCAGTAACTTAGATTGTAGCTGTAAGTTATTGAGAAAGTAATACTGCTCGGTTCCTACTATTTCTTGTAAACATATTCGACAAGCGTTTGTTGTTTTCTCACACATATTTTTGCTATTTTTTGTATACTAATTACTAGATGCACTTGCACAAAAATAATGAGATTAATGGCTGCGTTCAGTTGTATTTCGTGGGTGGCAATAGCTAGTGGTTTTGAGATTTGGTGTATACAAAATAATGCTGTACCCGTATCAAAAAAAAAAAAAAAAAAATACATACCGAGATTAATTGGTTATTGTGTACCTTCAAATCTCCCATTTGACTAACCGTATCAATTTGATAACCATAAAAAACACAAAGAATGGAAATTATGAAGTACATTAGAAATTAGAAATGAATGTTTGAGTGTACCACTGTAACAATAGTAATTTAATACGACGCAGGACAGTACACGGTTGAGCGTTGCATGTGAGTGAGTTATGCTGATACTTTCGACGAGAGTAACGTACATTATTTTTTGTGTTGCCTTTTGTAAAATTACATTTTTTTTAAATGAAAAAAAATCACCAGAAATATAATGTTGGTACTACAAATTTTACTAAATCAGTCAAAATTGACATTTACTTTAACATCGATTTTTTTTTAAATTTTAACTGAATTTCAAAATTTAAATAACTTCGACCTGTCGCATACTCGTTCTAATATAATAATTGACTTTGAACATTTAGTTTTAGGTGGATTTCTAGTTTTCATTTTACCACTGTAGAGCTTTTTTCGCTCTTTACGTAACTACACTAACAAACTAATATTCACGTTTGCGATGTTGGCAGCACAAAACGAATATTACAATTCAACAAAACTTCCTTACAACGACAAACTTACCAGGCATAATAAATCCAAAGGCACTTGCTGAGATATACTGAAAGTATCTATTATAACGCACATTAAAAAAAAACTGATACACTAACAATACATTACACAGCATACATATCGTAGCATGGAAATTGTTAATTTATTGAAGCTTCAACATTTTGCAAGTCTAAGACAATTGCCGTGCGGTTATTCACTATACTTAATTCAAATTTGTAAGCAAGTTTTTAGAAAAACCAAAAGATTTAATATGTATTTATTATAATAATGATATGTAACAAAACTTTATATAATTGTATTTTTGATACAATATATAAAAGAAAAAAGTGTATTATTATTATACGTACGTACATTATAGGTATGAGTCTACTACATATACATCATCAAGCGGTGTGTGTTGCAACTGCCCGTGTGTGCGCGACTATGTGTGATATACCGAGATACGCAAGTGTGAGTCTGATCGCTTGTAAAGGCGGATTCTCGCTGGTACGCAGAATGTGCTGTAAAAGTACGTGTCGCTACGTAGCGTAGAAATGCGTCGATATACCAAACGACAATGCACCATTCCCGCTCGTTCGCAGTGGGCAGTAACCTTCCGTGTTATACTGTGTTTATGTTTTGCCGTTGACACGTTAATTTGAGGTTAAAGTGACAAGTGAATAAACAAGTTATTTTCTAAAAACTGCTGTAAATTTGTAATAGTGAAGGCTTCCACGGCCGGAGTCTATACTAAGAAAAGAACGTCTTCCGGGTTTGGACCGTCTCAATGTTGTAACCTAAGTTGCCAACGTTTCGCCCACTTTCGTAAGAGGCTTCATCAGGGCGTGCGAGAAATCGAAGAACTCAAACAAGCAACCGAAAAATAACTAAACACTTCTCAAAAGTTAGGTAATCAACTTGTGAACCAAGCCAGATTCTAAACTCAGAAAAGGTAAGAAAGAAAACGATAAACTTGAAAAAGCAAACGAAAATCTAACAAAGAACCACTACTTCTATAAAGTTTAGAATCTGGCTTGGTTCACAAGTTGATTACCTAACTCTGTAGTGGTTCTTTGTTAGATTTTAGTTTGCTTTTTCAAGTTTATCGTTTTCTTTCTTACCTTTTCTGAGTTTAGATTCTGGCTTGGTTCACAAGTTGATTACCTAACTTTTGGGAAGTGTTTAGTTAGTTTTCGGTTGCTTGTTTGAGTTCTTCGATTTCTCGCACGCCCTGGGCGAAACGTTGGCAACTTCGGTTACAACATTGACACGGTCCAAACCCGGAAGACGTTCTTTTCTTAGTATGCTGTAAATTTATTAGGTGAATACAAATCATACCATGGCAGGATGGAATGATATAAATTTAATAATAAAATTTAATATAAAAAACTTTTATTTTCTTAAGAATATTTGCTTGTAAAACTAAATGCACTACATGCTATACATTCAGATAAACACAATACTGACAAACCTACTTCCTTGTAATTAACACTTTATCTAAAAATCTCATTAGTTCTTCCTTGTCCCATGTTCGTCTTCCTCCTTCTGAACCAAATGGCATGTTCCGTTTCGTTCGGGTGTACCGGTCACGCAGCTTCTTCCATGTACTTACACAACTTCCCAGTATAACAAATAACCATTTCATTTCATTTAATATTACTTACAGGGTTGTTAAAATCCATTAACAATATTTCAAATACCGCTAAAAAATACTTACTGTCACTTCCTACTTCTTCTACTATTGCCTGCCAGGCCTTTGCTTTTCTGTCCCTACTTCTGAACTGGACACAATTGCTGTCCCATACTTCTGGCCTATTATCAGTGTTGTGACGTATCTAGATACTTTTGGAGTATCTAGTTACGTATCTAGATACACTGGACAAAATGTATCTGTATCTAAATACATTTTTCGTAGTATCTGAGTGGTTTAGATACTTAGATACTTTTTCTTGCTCAAATTGTAAATTATACAAGTTTTTTCTAAACACCGCAGTAGTTTTTTCTCTCAGTTTATCATGTACATTACAATTTAAATTTGGAGACTTTGTATTCCGTGTTTTATGAGTGCAATTCTTTCAGCTTTGACAATTCTACCAAATTTCAAGATTTTATGTAGTAGCGGGTATTTTGTGGGTATTATAAACTGTTGTGGAATTTTGAGGAAAACCGTGTATGAACTTACACTTTTATTTGAGAGATGTGACGTGTTAGCATTTATGCCAACAAACCAAATTCATAATACTTTAAAAAAAAGAAAACAAATTTCAACTTTGTAGAACTATGAGTACAATTGTGGTCTTTGTGAAACTTTTATAGTTTATGCAAGGAATCGCGCAAAGTCAAATGGCAACACTGAATTTCTTCATTAGCTCAAATAGAGCAAAGAAGTAGAGAAACGTTTTAGTGTTAGTAGTTTACTATTAACTCTACGTCGAAATATAATGACGAGACATTTTTAACTTGCTATTAGTTTTAAAACAAAATAATCTTTATTTGTAAATTTGTATTGTTTTATGCAATTAAGGTTGATAAGGTAATTTTTTGCTTAATACACAGGCAGCACACTGACGTCATATGACGAGACTGACACGTCTTAATGACGTCTCGTAGTTTGACGTCATAAGACCTAATGTGCTGCCTAGGATACTGTTATTGCGTTTTTAGCTGAACCTTTGTTTTAAATTTTATTTCAAGATTTTGTTAAAAATGTATCTGACATGTATCTAGATACTTTCTTAAAGTATCTGTAACTGTATCTAGATACTTGTTTTGAAAAAGTATCTTATCTGTATCTAGATACAATTTATGAAAAGTATCTGTATCTGTATCTAGATACTAGAAAAAAAGTATCTGTTACAACACTGCCTATTATGTACCTACAGCCTCAATCAAATTAAATTCGTCTACGCTGCCCATAACAGAATTTATTAAAAACAAAACAACACGTGCACTTATTACAGTGACCTATAATGTGACTTTATTAAAGTCACTGTAGCACTTATCAGCTGATTGCGCGCGAATCCGCCGTAGTTCTGCAGCCAAAGTTGAATTACTACCGACTTTTACGTTGCGGCGACATACAGACAACTGCTGCTACCTGCGTCGTGTCGTTTTCCGCGCGACGAGGAACGGCAGCATCTATATACACAGGATTTGACTTTCTACGCCAACGAGTTTCTGCGTCATCGCCATTCTGCGTACGAGCGGAAATCCGCCTTAAGGTTTATTATTAGCAGTGTTGTACATAGATAATTTAATTTTTATCTAGATGATAATTTTCAATTTTTTTATCTAGATAGCGTTTAGATACAAATAGAAGAATTTATCTAGATAATAGATAAGAAAATCTATAATTTTCGTAGATAATACGATAGATGATTCTACCAAATAGTTACAAACAAGTTACCATTTAATTATCATATACGTAAATGAATAAATACCAATTCATTGTTTTTGTTTATTAAATTTACTATTTAAAAAACTGAGACAAATTGAAAAAAAAAATAAAAAAAAACATACAGACATTTTATTGATTTAATGACCTACTATTGTAAAATAGAAAAAAATTCTTGATACAATATGTTCCTTTCAAAATTTTCATTGCTAAGCAAAACTTAGACCATCACGACTAAAGTCTTTTAATTAGTGCCAAAATTGATGTCTTTAACCAATAACTTTTTCACAAATGGAGAAGTGTCTAGAAAACTTAGTTTGCCTTTGTAACAGTTAGGAAAAATCTGGCATCGACTTCAGTTTGAACCTAAAAGATTATAAAAATTATCGCTCATAGTCCAGACTCACTGAATTATTCCTTTTTGTTTTTAAATTTAAGTTATCATTTGTAGTTCAATATTTTCAACAAATTTTTCACAAAAAACCAACTAATCCTCAAAAACTGCTTATTGTATTTTAAATTTTGAGCTGCTTACATCAGCGAGCATTTAAAGAATTAGTTTTTAGATATTTTAAAAAGACGCAAGCAGTTTTTTTTTTCTTCTAAAAAAATTTGGGTTTTAACGGGCTCCAAAATATGCTCTGCTCAGTACTTTTTGTAATTATAATTGTATTTATATATTTATAATAATTGTAAAAAAGTAATTTGAGTTATGTTTTTGTTGATATCTCGTATTTCATGTACTCGTATTTACGCTCAAGATTATGTGGGTCTAGTTTTTGTCAGTAGCTGTAAAAATTCGAAACATCTACGGCGATTATTTATCAGGTTTTAGCAATCTAGACCGTACTACATTACTACAGACATTACAAACTATATATTATATTTACAAATATACAAATTACAAAAAAACAAATCTAAACTAAAAAAATTGTTACTTTTAATAAATCATCTACATAATTTTATGATAGATAACAGAAAAATCATCTAAGGTAGGGAAAAAGATGATGAAAAATTATCTAGATGAATTATCTATATAATTTCATCTAGATAATGCACAACACTGATTATTAGCCAAGAAAAACAAGATTAAAGAACGCCAGTGTAGCAGTGATTGAATTGTTTTGTTTTCGAATTAATGCACGCCGTGACACGTAATTGATAACTCGTATTTGTCAGTTTCGATAGAAAAATAATTAAGTTACACAAACCTTGACCCTAGCTTTAACCCTAACCTTAACTCGAACCATAATCTTAACCCTTTTTTAACCCTAACTTTAACGCTTAATCTAACGGTTACTCCGGACCGCTGACTTATCTGGAATAGAAAGCTGAGGGACGGTACACGGTTCTCGGGCGCCAGATTTGTGCGAGGAGTTTACTCTTCTGTTAGACACGATGCTGTCCGGGTAACTACAATAAAGACACGGTTGTCCAAGGCTTCGAGCGGTTTTAAAAGCGAAGTTAGACAATGGAAATAAAAGACAGCAGTAAACAAAACTTTATTTTATTCTTTAAAACAAAACGGTAGTTTCGGCAAGCTAATCAAAGAGAGCGGCAGAGACGAAAACCAAGCAAGCGTTAAATAAAGTTCGGTAAGCGGCAACGTCGGTGACCAAGCAACAACGGTATTAACCTCCGTTGGGTCGGTGAAAAGAATTACTGCGTGTTCGGATAATCGGTAAAGAAACGGGCCTTAGAATAGAGCAAATACAGTCTCTTATCACACCACTTAAACCCAGTGTTGACGGCATATTACGCAAGCCAAAGCCTGACACTACGAATACGACCCCCGGTAAAGAAAAGAGTGGAACAAGTAGCCCTGCAAAAATCTCTCAGCTCGTTACTTGAACCTGGTGTTGACAGCGTATTGCGCCAGCCAAAGCCCGACACTACGAATACGACGCCCGGAAAGAAGTGTAAACAGGGAGTAGTATCTCCCGGAGGTTCGGTCAATATATTTAAAATAATCTACCTTTTTGCTTCTGCTGGCTGCTCTCAAACCCCGCATTCCTTTTCGGATTGAGCTCTAACTGGATATTGCCGTTGCGGGCTCGGTTTTATAACGAACGTTTCGAAGAGGGAGAAACGGCTTTAAGCGGGGAAAACATGCGCTCTAGTGCGCGTTCACTAATGAGGCGGAATTCCCTTCGATTATTTATTTACAATCAGAAAACTGGTAGATACGCATTTTACCAAAGATTCAAATTTTTAAAAAAATATAACCTCATAATCGTACTCGCTCAATAAGGCATGCCATCGTGCTATCTGAGGTTTTATCATCCTATGTGCATTTAAATAAACTATCGCTTGGCAATCCGTCACAATGGTTAAATAAATTTCCCAGAGAACGGCTAATAGCTCCAATAACGTTTTGAATGATAGTTGGTTTTCGCACACGTAGTTTTCTTCGATACACAACTCACTAAATGTCGTTCTCCACATGACGTTGTTTGAATCAACATTCCTGCTAAACCAACCATACTGGCATTCGTATGTAGTTCAGTGTTTAACTTTCGGTCAAAGAGTTGAAGCACAGGTTTTCTAAGTAACTCATTTCGTAAACAATTAAAGGAGGCGCGTAAGGGGGGCGATGTTGTATCCGAAACTATCCCGGCGTCACGTAACTCTTTAATAGTATTTTTCATAATTTCCCGATCTACAATCGACGTTTTATATTATTACCACGTACTGGCACATTTGCATCATTAATTTCTATTTTAATTAAGTCCGTACAACCGAGTTCCTTTATTGTGAATGCAAAACAATCCCGAAATTCGTTCAATAGTGTTATCAACTCATTAACATCATCCTCACTTGCACCGGCGCCTACGTTGACAGTATTTTTGGTTATTTCACGCAAACTCGCCGCTTGCTGATTAACCGATTTGCCACCGAAATCAATGTCAAAACTTTCTTCCGCAAGAATCTCAATTGAACTATTATTTTTATTAATGACAACGTTTGTGATCCATTTCTTCCTTTTACTTCAACAAAGTTGCTCAAATTTGCTTCCACGGCTACGCTCTCAACACAGTTGACACTTTCTTCTGTTTTTGGTTTCAAACGTGTTTTTAGAATACGGAATGGATCACTTTCCGAATATTCAAATTTCAGTTCATGTCTTTTATGCACAATTTATTTACAGCATCTCATTTGCCATCATTAATTGCTCGAAGTATACATCAACGTACAGTGTACATACCTACAAAAGCACGTTTGACACTGCTTTGTACTACGTAATATATGTACATAAACAAATTCAAAATAAACGAAAACAAGTATGACTATTCCAAAAGTTGTAAAAGTAATAACAATAAAAACTTTGAATTTCATTTTAAATTTGAGGAATCGAGTCAACTGTTGTTTTTAGGTTTTTGTGACTAAGAACTATACTCCTATAACTACTAATCACAAAATCAAAGCTATTAGGTCGATTTTGATGTCAGCTAATTGCAATATCTAAATTACCATACATACACATAAATAGTAAAATGAACTGCCACAAATACTACCAACTACAGCAGGCTCGTCTCTTAAAACGCGTATTCCACTATCCAAAAACGCTTGAGCTATTACATTAGATGAAATAAATGCATGGAAATAGTTCAAACCTTAATTTATATTATATTTAATGCCAACTTTCGTATAGAACACAAAGTGAATTAAAATGAAGGTACATCAATATTTCACATTGACAATCAAAGCAAAAGCAGTGACTTTCAAAAACTTTGGGGGGTGCTGCATTTTTGACAATTAACATCTACTCATATGTATTTTATTGTTAAACAATAAGAAGTATATACACATTTATAAAATAACCGATAATTTTGTGGAGTGCTCGGCACCTTAAAAAATCGTTCGCCGCTGAATCTAAAAATATTTTTATTCGCTGTAATTATTACAGCAGCTTCATCATTGTTAAGAAACTAGAAGTGGCTAACTAGCCATATAAAATTTTATGTGCTACACCATTACGATGTTTGTATTACCTAATTTAAATTACAAAGTCAACATTTAAATGAATCTTCACCAGTATGCAAAAGTCTTTTTAATTACCATTTGATGCTATTACAGTAATCACATATTGCATTTAAATGGATTCTCGCCAGTGTGCTTACGTAGATGTTTTCTTAAATACGGTATAGCACTACTACAGTAATCACACATATTGCACTTAAATGGTTTCTCACCAGTGTGCTTACGCAGATGCCTTTTTAAATTCGAATTGGTCGTACAGCAATAATCACAAATATTGCATTTAAATGGTTTCTCACCAGTGTGCTTAAGCATGTGGTGTTTTAAATGCGACTTGGTGATACTGCAGTGATCACATATATTGCACTTAAATGGTTTCTCACCAGTATGCTTACGCATATGCGCTTTTATTTCCCACTTGGTGAAAGTGCAGAAATCACATATGTTGCATTTAAATGATTTGTCATCAGTGTGCCTACGCATATGCATTTTTAAACGCCATTCCACGGTACTGCAGTGATCACATATATTGCATTTATATGGTTTCTCACCAGTGTGCTTCCGCATATGCACTTTTAATTCCCACTTAGTGAAAGTCCAGTAATCACATATATTGCATTTAAGTGATTTGTCACCAGTGTGCCTACGCATATGAATTTTTAAACGCCATTCGAAATTACTGTAATAATCACATGTATTGCATTTAAAAAGCGTCTCACTACTGTGTTTTCGCATATGCGCTTTTAAATTTGCTTTGGTGATACTGCAGTAATCACATATATTGCATTTAAATCGTTTCTCACCAGAGTGTTTGCACATATGTATTTTTAAATTCCACTTGATGAAAGTGCAGTAATCACAAATATTGCATTTAAATGGTTTCTCACCAGTTAACGAAGTTTTGTTGGAAGTTTTAAACTTGGTCTCATCACAATTATAACGCTTTTCATTGGAGTGCTTTTGCATATGACGAATCAAAATTACTTTCTTATTAGTCTTGAAGTCGCATTTGTAACAATAATACAGATCTATTTTTGAAGATTTAGGCACAGGCACATCCGTAATAATTTCCAAGCAGTCATTGCTAATGATGTTCAAATCGGGAAGTTCCACTTTAATGTTATCAACCAACTCGTTTTTGATAGTTTCTTTTTTAACATAGGATAAGACATCAGTAGCGGGTGTTTGTCATAATTTTCTTATAGTGGTTTCAGTTTGCCTACACAGTTCCTTGAATTCAAGTATTTCATCGATTGTAATAACACACTGACTACAAGTACAAGGGTTTGGAATGATATTTAAGTCCTGTAAGAAAATTTAAAGTAGTCGATTCAATCCAGTTCGTTCTACTTACAATTTTTGGTAGAACCTCGAGCAACTTCGATTTTAGCTGTAAGTTATTGAGAAAGTAATACTGCTCGGTTTCTACAATTTCTTGTAAACATATTCGACAAGCGTTTGTTGTTTTTTCACACATATTTTTGTATACCAGATGCACTTTTACAGCAACCCAAAGCAGCAACTGGCAGCAACCTGACAGGAACAGTGAAATTAATGGCTGCGTTCAGTTGTATTTAGTGGGTGACAGTAGCTATAGTGATTTTGAGATCAGTACCTGAATACTGCCAAAACCTTTTAAGTTAATATAAAGACGTAACTAAAAATATACCTTTTTTACTTATCTGTAAATTAGATCTTTTTTTGAAAGTACCTTTGTACCTGAAGTTACATAGATAAATTTTTATTTAAAAAAATTAGATCACAAAATCCTATCATCTAATTACTTCTCGCAGTGTTGTAACAGATACTTTTTTTCTAGTATCTAGATACAGATACAGATACGTTTCATAAATTATATCTAGATACAGATAAGATACTTTTTCATAAAAAGTATCTAGATACAGTTACAGATACTTTAAGAAAGTATCTAGATACATGTCAGATACATTTTTAACAAAATCTTGAAATAACATTTAAAACAAAGGTTCAGCTAAAAACACAATAACAGTAACAGCACATTACGTCTTATTGACGTCAAACTACGAGACGTCATTAAGACGTGTCACTATCGTCATATGACGTCAGTGTGCTGCTTGGGTATTAAGCAAAAAATTACCTTATCAACCTTAATTGCATAAAACAATATAAATTTAGAAATAAAGGTTATTTTGTTTTAAAATTAATAGCAAGTTAAATGTCTCGTCATTATATTTCGACGTAGAGTTAATAGTAAACTACTAACACTAAAAAGTTTTTCTACTTCTTTGCTCTATTTGAGCTAATGAAGAAATTCAGTGTTGCCAATTGACGATTCCTTGCATAAACTATAAAAATTTCACAATGACCACAATTGTACTCATAGTTCTACAAAGTTGAAATTTGTTTTCTTTTTTTTTTAAGTATTATGAATTTGGTTTGTTGGCATAAATGCTAACACGTCACATTTCTCAAGTAAAAGTGTAAGTTCATACACGGTTTTTCTCAAAATTCCACAACAGTTTATAATACCCACAAAATATCCGCTACTACATAAAATCTCCAAATTTGGTAGAATCGTCGAAGCTGAAAGAATTGCACTCATAAAACACCGAATACAAAGTCTCCAAATTCAAATTGTAATGTACATGATGAACTGAGAGAAAAAACTACTGCGGTGTTTAGAAAAAACTTGTATAATTTACAATTTGAGCAAGAAAAAGTATCTAAGTATCTAAACCACTCAGATACTACGAAAAATGTATTTAGATACAGATACAGTTACATTTTGTCCAGTGTATCTAGATATGTAACTAGATACTCCAAAAGTATCTAGATACTGTATCTAGATACTTGTATCTAGATACGTCACAACACTGACTTCTCGACATAGACAAATAGGTCACCACCACGCTTCAACCGGTAGGTAGTACTAGGGATACCTCAATCTGCATAACGCCAAGTACAAATACATTGAATGCCACTACGATGACACAAACCCCACTAAAAGGAAAAGCCAAAGCAATGGTGCCAACCTGAGTCGCACCCTGAACGGACAAAACCTTATAGATAAAGTAATTAACTTCTTAAAACAACTAGATGTGGAAACACATAATACTTATAAGCTTGCACAAGACAATACTAACACCCTCAAGGTGATCAAAGACTTTGTTGGTAGTCAGAAATCACATGAGTTAATTTAATTCCGGTAAGATACAAAGCACCTTAAACAACGCTAAGAAACGGATGATTAACGATCCTAGTACCCCAACTGAAACTGAAACAATTGTCTCTTACTGTGCAAAATTCAAAAAAGACGTGGAGACAGAAAAACAACAAACGGAAAAAATCTTATCTATTCTGTCCAACGCCAACACGTTTAACAAAGTATGATGCAACTTAAGTGGCCACCAAAAAAACTTTTCGCAAACCTGAAGAAAAGTCGAAAAATACCTATACAGAATAAAGACTAGCGTACGACAAATAACAATGGCCAAACTACACCAAGCCCTACAAGAAAAAACCCAAATTTAAAAAAATTAAGCAGAGCAAACTCATCACAGTACAAAACGTCAAAAGATTATTCATAAAAAATGATACCAAAGACAGCGAGACACAAGACACCATTCCATTTGTACAAATACTAGACAGATTGGAAGAAAAAAAGTATTCGAAGCAATATATGAGTATCTGTACAAAATAAGAGCTAGACTAAACATCATTGAAGTCAAAACAATACGATTCGACGCCAAATCGAATAAAAGTGCGTATCAAAAACACTTGAATAAAATTACCGAAGCAGCATTCAAGAGAATTGGAATCGACGCATGCATTAAAAATTTCACCTCTGTTAAAGCAAGTAACTTAGACACTTAATCTTCGTACGTGAGGACCTAATCAGCAAGGAAACGTTTTTTTATGTTTTAAAAACGTTACAACGTTTTAAAATAGTCGAAATAAAAAATGTTTTTCAAAAAAATATTTTTGCTGCGTTTTAAAAAGATTTCAATATTGATATTGAAATGTTTTAAAAATGTTTTCTAAAACATTTTTTAGTAACATAAAAAACTTTTAATTTATTAGAAATTATACTTTTGCTTGCTTTCACCTATACACTTTTTTCTTTTATATATTGTAACAAAAACACAAATATATAAAATTTTGTTACATATTATTAATAAATACATATTAAACCTTTTCGTATTATTTTTCAGGCTCTAACGAATCAACAATTTCCATGGTATTATTCACTATGCTGTGTAATGTATTCTTAGTGTATCAGTTAAATCGTTTTCTAATTTGCGTTCTAGTGAAATTCAAATAGATAATTTTAGTATATGTCAGCATTTATTATGATGGTACGTTATTCGTTGCAAGAAATTTTGCTGAAGTGTAATATTATTTGTTACAGTCAAAGTTACAGCAGTGGTACAATAAAACGTTCATCCTATGTACTTCATGATTTACATTTTTTGTGATGTTTTAAGGTTATCAAATTGATATGATGTTGACCAAATGGAAGATTTGAACGTGCATAATAACCAATGAATCTTGGTATGGAATTTTTTCTGATATTGATGCAGCATTATTTTGTATGTACAAAGTTTCAAAATCTTGGATTGTTAGTTGTTCTGGTTTTCGTTTTTACACAAAGAGGTACATTCATCATTAGTCAAAAGTTTTCTTATTTTATAGATAGGATCCTTCGGCGTGAAGAAACGGTAACAATAAAAACAACCTTTATTGTTTAGGCCTTAAGAACAGATAATGGTTAATTAATTAATGTGTTAATTATTGTTATAGGCACCAAATGTGTTTGCAGCCACATGAAATTGGAGTATTTTGAGTACACAAAGATTGTGTTATCTATCTTTTGTAAGCATTTTAGGGCTGGTTTTATAATAATGGTATAAATGTCAGTTAAGTTATACTTAGTTTGATTGTAAAATGCTGTCATTATTAGCTGTGTTATTAGTTAGTATAAATAAAACTAACAGCCAAATAGGTCAGTATTTTAAAATTAAAGCAAGTATAACTAAACTTACATTTATACCATGATTGTAGAACTGCACTTAAGCATATTGGAATATTAAAAAAAAAAGCGTTGATTATACATTTTTTTTACATTAATGTAACATTTGTAAAATATTATAAGTATATATAAATAATATTTTTTAAACATTTTTAGAATGTTTTTCTAATATTGACTTGGTAACGTAATTCTTGCCATTAAAACGTTTTTGCAATGTTTTTAAAAATGTAAATATCTATTTTGTAAAATGTTGAAAAAAACATTTCAAAAATATTTCCTTGTTGATTGGGAAAGGTAAATCGTATGCAAATCTACTCAAAGAAGAAGCGAAGCTGTAAAAAAGACAAAAAAAGGCAGTCTCCTCTTAATTACGAAGGGTGTGACCAAGGCTCGATCCATCAATGGTATACTCACGAAAAAAATGACAAAAAGCGACACCAATATTGCAGGGTCCAACCGCAACAAGGTTGTCTTATACGTAAAGGACATCGACGAGATAGACACATTAGAGGAGGTACACTAAGCTATAAGTGTGTGACCTGCGTTTGGGATTTGCAGCAGTTATCTTTTTATGACAGACCCCATAAATAGATTCAGATGGCTGAATTTGCGTTTTTTTTTTCCTCTCGATTTGTTAGCTCGGCGTAACCATCGTTTAAAAACGATTGGTGGTTTCAGTAATTTTTGTTAATGGACACAGTATTTGGATTGACGATTTTCATTTAATGTATTTTGAATTTGTTTTAATAGGATTTTAGATTGAGTTTAATAAGTTAGTTTACGATTTTAAATTCAAAGTTACAATTTAAATTGTTGATAAAGTTTTGTATTTTGTTACGCCGTGAACCATCTGATTTCGCGATTTTGTTTATTGAGTATTTCACTTGGTTTGTTGAGAATTCCAGTTGTAATTTATGTTTCCCTTCTGAGATATAATCGTAATTAAATATATTTTCGTCGTTTGTTTATTTTAAGTTGGTTCAAAAGTTCTTTGTTCAAGTGCATTCTCAGTACAGTCGTACTTTGAATTCTTTGTGTCAATCGTTTAGATTACGTGGAAAAATTAAGTCATTATCTTAATTTATTAGGCAGTTTAAATTCTTGTAATATAATATTTTGTCAATTTGACATTTTCACGTATAAGCGAAATGCCGTGTCCAAATGCTATAAATATGACGTAATGGGGACTGATTACCTCTTTATCGCACTTCTTAATGAGAGTATTTTCGTTCTTGAAATTTCGAACACAGTCTTTGTGGAAAGGGTAGTCGAAAAAGTTGATATATAGATGTGATTTTGGTAAATGGGGAGAGTCCGAAGTTAGTTGGTTGACAGTCGTCAGAATGTAGTTATCGCGGGTGATAATTCACCTTTTCTTGCAGTTACCGCGGAAGTAAATGAAAATGGTTCAGTGATTCTTTAAGTGGAAAACAAAACTTTCCTTTTCGTAATTACGGTTCATTGAGATCACTGTTGTCCGAATTAGTTTAGCAGGTATCGTTACGTGAATTTGTGCGTGAGTTTGTTTCGCAATCTCATATCTTTCGCCTTGGGGGCGGATCAATAATAAATCTTCCGTTGGTGTTCTATTGTTTGGGGATTCCATCGAGGCCGTTTCCAACTACGGTACTCCTGGAGCAGCCGAAGTCAATCTAAGGTCATAGCTTCCGAAAACCACTGTGATCCACAGTTCACCTGGTTTCTACAATTAAGTAAAGGTATTTATCGATTTTGGTTATTATCGTGTAGTGACCCGCGATTGAAATGTAGTAAAAACTTTGAATTTGAGCCGATTGAATTACGACTAACGTTAAATTTGTTTATTTCAAGTAACACTTAAAGGTGTGCGCGAAGTTAAAATAAATTAATTTTGTTTTGTGCGAATTTAAAAGTAAATCGTATTCCCGAATATAAAAGATAATGTAATGTAAATTTTAGTGTTTAGATTGTTCATTTTTGTTTGTTTTGCTTAAGATTATTTCATTTCTTTTATTCAAATTTGTTTAATTTTCTTTATTATTATTTTTTTAAATATTCAATCAATAAATGTTAAATTGTTAAATGTAAAGAGCTTTTATTCATTTAGCTGCCGCATACGTACTTTTTGTTTTTAAGTGTATTTCAGAATAGTTACAACTCAAGGTAAGTTCCGGGGTTGTAACCAACCAGATAAGCTTTCGGATAATCAGGGGTTCGGAAGCTACCCTCATCATGATCTTGATTGGCGCCCTTACCGATTTTTGACTATTTTACCGTTTTAGTTCGATTTTATGTCGATCTCGTTTCCAATTTTATCACGGAATTTTAAATTACAACCCACCCTTCTCCATTGAGCTAGTGGCACAACATCGTTTATGTTACCTCATTTCAGGCAGTGACATTGTTTTAACTTTGGCATGTAACAAGTGATAAAGCCAACGCTTAAACTGCGAGCTCTTTAAGAATCGGTAAGCTTAGATCAAGTTATAGAGGTAAGCTAATTGTCACAATAGTAGCTGACCATATAACAGGTACTATTAGAATTGCTATCACTCCCTGCAGAATTGTGCAGAGAAAACTAGAGTGCTTCAGATGTTGGGAATGCGGACACACAAAAAAAGAACTGCCGTGGACCTAATAGAAAGCATTGGGGTCATAGCTGTGGCAAAGAGGGCCACTATAAAAGAGAATGTCAAGACTTTAAAGGTTACCTACCCTTTATGCAAAACGACAGATTACACACTGTGGTCAGCGGCGTGTCCCAAATTTCTCGGTAGCGGCAAAATTAGAATAAATAAGACAAAACAACCCAATACAGAAGTGAAAGACATGCTAAAGACCTAAAATGACGAAGAAAAAAAAAACAGCGACATATTGCTGTGGCTGAAATCATTAAGCTCCCCCCTCCTACGCTGTATGCAGTTCGTTATATACTTCTTACTCTCGATATGTGGGAAAGCTGTAGTAGGCTAAATAAAATACAATAAAAAAATGAATCATGATTCTTTATTAGAGTTTAACTCGTTAAATTTTAACCGAAATTTTACCTGTTTAGTGGAACCCGCAGTATGAGATGAAGAACAAAGCGAAGAAACGCCTCTGGCCCTCTAACTGAATGTAAATGCAAAATGATTACATAATTTAGGGTTATAAAGCAATCGGCTTGTCAACCCACGTCGTAAAGCTAGGACATCTCAAATTACAGTAAATGAAACAAATACACAGGCTTGATAACAGATTTAAATTCTCCTCCGCCAGTGGGTACTAGGGTCCTGGTTATGAATTAACCCAGCTAAAATTGAAAATTGGAACAAGTTAGACCCAAAACATATATTTATATTATGGGTATATAATCAGTAACAAATAACAAAAACATTTAATAATTCTACAAAATTTATTTTAAAACGTAAAACAATTGAACCGACAAAATTGAAATGGCCGCCGATAAGTTTGTTTTATCAAAACAAAAAAACGTGATGTTTCATTAACGCTAGAATTTTAATGCAAAGTACATACAAATATATAGTCAATTTTCTCGCCCCTTATGTTAGCTAACATATACAGTTACTTACATTATAAATAACACAAACACCAATTTTATATCCAAAAAGCTAATTGCACAACCGGCTGACACCGTTCTACCGCTACTACTATAAACTAACTATTTGTAGACGAGAAACTTCAATTGAGAGAAAAGGAATAACGTTTTTACTTTTCCCCACAACCGTTATAGAGGCCACTATGGAATAATTATCGGTAAAAAATACAAATACAGCAAATTTTATTTCCCTCTTTTTCGTACCTTGAAGGCTAAAAACGCTGAATTGCATTTCTCGAATAAAATCGACTAAATAATGCAAGTTATTTTTACACGTATTTGATTCTAACGTTTATTACTATTTAAAAACTGAAGGTTTTCATATTCGTTTTAAAGAAAAGTTGTTACAATATTCACACGGTGTTGATTCGAATTAAACTGGAAGTTATTTATATTGTATTTGTGCAAATAAAAAATGTTATATAAAATAAGTCGCTTTTTTTAATGCATAATTATAAAAAAGTGACAATTTTCATAACTATTCTTTCAAAAACAAGAAAACATTCAAAATAAACCATTGTAATACTAAACATTAAGTTTAAAATTCGCGCTATTTGTTTTCCCCACAACCGTTGTAGGGCGCCATAAACTGTGTTCCAAGTTTATATACAGGAGATTCCCCTCTAAATATATCTTCTCTCTGGCTACTACCTTTAGCATCCTCGAACCACTCTTAAAACAGGTCATGCGTAAAACGGCGCCATTCGTATTTTTCAGTCTTCCCGCTAGATGACGATGCTTACGTAATTTCGCGTGTCAATATCATCCGAAGGTCCCAATTTCAATGGTTTTTCACCAGTGTGCTTTGCAGGTGCGTTTTTAAATATGTCAATCGAGTGCTATAGTAACCAGCACAAGAACGGTTTCTCTTCAATGTTTTTTTACCAGTGCTTACGCATATACTTTTTTAAATCTGACTTGGAATAATACTGCCGTGATCATATATATTGCAGTGAGCTTAAGCATATAAATCGGAACTTGCAGCAATACGTTGCACATATATAACGTTAAAATGATCTAATAATAACTTGATCTGGTTACCTTAGAGTTGCTTAATTTATGTTTTTCCTCAATCGTAATGATACAGTGGTTACAATACAAGTAATCAAACTTGAAGAGATGTTTAAGCCCAAAAGAAAATGTACTTGATAAAATCTTGGTTCACAAGTTGATTACCTAGCTCGGTAGTGGTTCTTTGTTAGATTTTCGTTTGCTTTTTCAAGTTATCGTTTTCTTTCTTACCTTTTCAGAGTTTAGATTATGGCTTGTTGCACAAGTGGATAACCTAACTTTTAAGAAGTTCTTAGTTAGATTTCGGTTACTTGTTTGAGTTTTGCGATTTATCTCACGCCCTGATGAAGCCCCTTACGAAAGTGGGCGAAACGTTGGCAACTTCGGTTACAACAACAATGACACGGTCCAAACCCGGAAGACATTGCTTTCTTAGTATCTCATTCGTTCCACTTACAATTTTCGGTAGAACATTCAACTTAAATTGTTGTATATTCTATTGTATTTCTTGTAAACAAATTTGACAAGTGTTGGTTGGTTGTATTTTTATGCATAATTTTGTGCACCAAAATACCTTATTACGGTAAGAGTTCAAGAGTTTAGTACTCAATTTGAGGCATGCAAAAGTTTTCTGATTTTAATGTAGACATCTATACCTACCTGAGGCAATCAACGTTGGTGTTGTTTCCTTGCACGAGATACTAACAAACTTGGTTTTTTAGTCAGAATTACAAGTTATATTACGTACTAAATAAATTAACACAGAAAATCTGCGGTAATTTGCATTAATAGCAGCCATCTTGAATTGAGGCGTTACCAAAGGTTGACTCGTATTTGATTCGTAAACATTCGCTCGGTTAGTACATAAACATTCAGAACATTAGTTACGCTATGCTTCACTTTCGACGCCTGGTACATGAACTAAAAAAATTGGAAAAAAAACTACTCACCGGCAAAAATACGAAAAATTACTATTTTAATGCCACTTGCATAAACAGAGTTTAAACCTCAGTTAACTGAATTTGGTTTAATTTCAAAATATTGACATATTATTGGTTCCAGTTTTTGTGCTAACTAATAGTATGTCAATATTTTAAAATTAAACAAAGTTCAGTTGACTGAAGTTTAAACCCTGTTTATGCAAGTGGTTCTAAATAGGATGGATCAAGTAAAATGCTTGTTGTGCGTGAGATAAATCGTAGGGCCGATTTTTATAGGTTTGCTGAACTGTTCTCATTTTTATTATTAAACATGTGAAAAATACACTTATTTCATTCAATAATACCTGATTGTACGTATCCAGCAGATTAATGTCGGTCTTCCTGTGCACTGCCTACACTGCATAAATGGAATAAGACGTTCACATATCACACACACAGCACAAGAACAAACATAAGTAATTAAAAAACAAAATCGATATTTCGCTGATTTCTTGTCCGTATGCTTTGCAGGTGCATTATTAATAGTGTTAATCAACGGCTAGAATAATCACAAAGATTACATTTAAACGGTTTTTCTCTAGTGCGCTTTTTGTAAATGCCCTTGACGAAAGTGCAGTGATCGCATATATTGCATTTAAATGATTAATCACCAGTGTGACTACGCATATGAACGTTTAAATACCATTTGGTCATACTGCAATAATCACATATATTGCATTTAAATGGTTTCTCACCAGTGTGTTTGCGCATATGAATTTTTAAACTCGAGTTGAAAGTACTACAGTAGCCACATATATTGCATTTATATGGTTTCTCACCAGTGTGTTGACGCATATGAATTTTTAAACTCGAGTTGAAAGTACTACAGAAGCCACATATATTGCATTTATATGGTTTCTCACCAGTGTGCTTCCGCATATGCACTTTTAATTCCCACTTAGTGAAAGTCCAGTAATCACATATATTGCATTTAAGTGATTTGTCACCAGTGTGCCTACGCATATGAATTTTTAAACGCCATTCGAAATTACTGTAATAATCACATGTATTGCATTTAAAAAGCGTCTCACTACTGTGTTTTCGCATATGCGCTTTTAAATTCGCTTTGGTGATACTGCAGTAATCACATATATTGCATTTAAATCGTTTCTCACCAGAGTGTTTACACATATGTATTTTTAAATTCCACCTGATGAAAGTGCAGTAATCACAAATATTGCATTTAAATGGTTTCTCACCAGTTAACGAAGTTTTGTTGGAAGTTTTAAACTTGCTCTCATCACAATTATAACGCTTTTTATTGGAGTGCTTTTGCATATGACGAATCAAAATTTCTTTCTTATTAGTCTTGAGGTCGCATTTGCAACAATAATACAGATCTATTTTTGAAGATTCAGGCACAGGCACATCCGTAATAATTTCCAAGCAGTCATTGCTAATGATGTTCAAATCGGGAGGTTCCACTTTAATGTTATCAACCAACTCGTTTTTGATAGTTTCTTTTTTAACATAGGATAAGACATCGGTAGCGGGTGTTAATTTTCTTATAGTGGTTTCAGTTTGCCTACACAGTTCCTTGAATTCATGTATTTCATCAATTGTAATAACACACTGACTACAAGTACGAGGGTTTGGGATGATATTTAAGTCCTGTAAGAAAATTTAAAGTAGTCGATTCAATCCAGTTCGGTCTACTTACAATTTTTGGTAGAACCTCGAGCAACCTCGATTTTAGCTGTAAGTTATTGAGAAAGTAATACTGCTCGGTTTCTACAATTTCTTGTAAACATATTCGACAAGCGTTTGTAGTTTTTTCACACATATTTTTGTTATTTTTGTATACCAGATGCACGTTTACAGCAACCTGACAGGAACCAAACAGGAACAGTGAAATTAATAGCTGCGTTCAGTTGTATTTAGTGGGTGACAGTAGCTATAGTGATTTTGAGATCAATACCTGAATACTGCCAAAACCTTTTAAGTTAATGTAAAGACCAGTGTTGGAATATAACGGATGTAACTCAGTACCTGCATAACTAAAAATATACTTTTTTTATTTATCTGTAAATTAAATCTTTTTTTGAAAGTACCTTTCTACCTTAAGTTAGATAAATTTTTATTTAAAAAAATTAGATCACAGAATCCTATCATCTAATCACTTCTCGAAATAGACAAATAGGTCACCACCACCCTTCAACCGGTAGGTAGTACTAGGCAGAGGTGAGTAAAATGGTTTTCAAGACCTATTTAAAATGGAAAATAGAAAATACATTCGTTAAATGTATTTAAAATACAAAATGGTTTCTATCAAGCTATTTAAAATACAAAATAGAAAATGGATATTTTAAATAGATTTATAAATAGGAAATAGTTAAAAATCATTTAAATTTTTTACAGTATAACAACCAAAGCCAATGATAACTTATTTGTTTCAAACATATTGATAATATTACTATACCAATAGGTTACTTACTGTTTATAGTTTAGTGAGAAACAGTTTCTCAAATGATTCATTCTTTATAAACTTGCATTTGGGTCTCATGATCATTTCCTCATACGAGAATAAGCAACGGGATCTCAGCTCAGAAGGAACTTATTGACATCTTGATATTGATAAAACATAGTAAAAATTGTATCATTGTTTTGCAGTCCCCGAAGACTAGTGCTATCAGTGCTGGATTTACTTAGACTGGTAGGCTCAGATCTAGGGGCACACAATACTAGGATGCGCGACCTATTAGTTATTATATACTAGCTGTTTATACTAATATTTGATTCAATTAAAGATGCTATTCCTCAAATTATGTTTGTAAGTCAGTTTTATGCAATAAATAGTTCACTGTCATCATAAAGCCCAGGTAGCACAGTACGTCAAATTACGTGGTTATCACGTAGATATATAGTGTTTCTTCGTCAACCACGTCCAACGACCAATTATAGACGTGATATTACGTGTGGTGGATCACTTGGTAACGACGTGATTAAAGTACGTTGGGTACACGTATATTCTACGTCTTAATTTTTTCATTTTTTTTCTCAAAAATATAACCTAAAAACATTATGAATTTGTAGAGGACAAATCTGATTTATTCAACAGACCGACACGTTCAAATAAATAGTGTAAGAAAAGCCCGTGCAATAATTAATAAACCGAACAGATAATTTATCATAAATTAGCTTTTACTTGGATTTTACCAGCTTTTATTTTGAAATTTATAATTTAAATTACCCGCTTTTCTAATTATACCCACTGCGCATTTAAACGTATCTGCGTATTCTAACCTCAACAGAACCTCAATGTGCTGATGGTGATGCTTGACAGTTTTCAAGGAGAATGTTATCTTATGCCTTTTAACGATAGTGAGTGGGTGGCAGTACCATTGTTTCATACCTCAGAATAGTTTTTTTTGTTACTTGTTACTTTATATGTAAATGCGACACAGAATTTTTTACGTTTTTTATTTTCATTTTGTCTATTTTAGAGATAAATGTTAATTTGTAATAAAGAGATACTATGATATTCATTTAGTTATTTTTAGCATATATAATGCTAATTACCTCCCTTCCCCCTGGTACAAATAAATAAGTAATTCGACGTCTGTAGGACGCCAAAAGAAGACGCGTGAAGTGACGTGATTTAATTACGTCAATTCGACTGTGACAAATTCACGTCATAGGACGTCTCCTTTACGTCGTTTTTGTGGTGAAGTCAACGTAATTGGTCACCAAAAAGTCACGTGAAATCGACGTAATGTGCTACCTGGGAGATTAATTTCTTGTGAAAAATTACTACCTACCTTCCTTGTCATTAATAGACAAAAATTATTGGGTCTAGTTTAGAAACGTCCACACTTTAAATCCAACCCTGACTACCTATTCTCATCAAATAGGAATTGTTTATTCGTTAAGATTATAAGCGACTTTCGGCTTAGAACGCGTCGTAGTCTAAGTCAAGTTGCTTATAATCTGAACCAAAATAACCGCTAAAGCTAAGATTTTATAAAATTGTTATTCGTTAACTGATTATCGGAGGTTGTACTATTACTTTAACTTCTTTGTTAACACATCCTTTAAGTTCTGAAGACAGAATCGGTAGTTCGTTAAAAAAACAATTGTTGAAGTTGTTTTCAAGCATCTTTAGAAATTCATTTAAGCCCCTGCACTAACCATATTACGGTCACGTGTCTTAATTTTGAAAAACTTTTCGTTTTAATATGGATATACAGCAAACTTGCAATTTTATCTTACGCACAGAACACCTTTACAGAACTCAACAAAAAAACTATGGATCTATGATCATTGATAAGAAAAAGGTTTTGATGGCCAGAACACGTGATGAAAATTATGTAGCCGCAAAAGCTTGCACAAACGTCGGTATATCTAGGTCAACTATGAGTAAATATTTAAAATAGAAAATGGTTCTAAATTTCCATTTAAAATAGAAAATGGAAAATAGATTTAAGTTAAGTATTTGAAATAGAAAATGGCATTTCCATTTTAAATAATTTATTCAAAATAGTTACCCACCTCTGGTACTAGGGGTACCTCAATCTGCATAACGCCAAATACAAAATACATTGAATGCCACTACGATGACACAAACCCCACTAAAAGGAAAAGCCAAAGCATTGGTGACAACCTGAGTCGCACCCTGAACGGGTAAAACCTTATAGATAAAGTAATTAACTTCTTAAAACAACTAGATTGAGAAACACGTAATACTTATAAGCTTGCACAAGACAATACTAACACCCTCAAGGTGATAAAAGACTTTTTTGGTGGTCAGAAATCACATGACTCAATTTAATTCAGGTAAGATACAAAGCACCTTAAACGACGCTAAGGAACGGATGATCAACGATCCTAGTACCCCAAATGAAACTGAAACAAGTGTCTCTTACTGTACAATATTAAAAAAAGACGTGGAGGCAGAAAAACAAACGGAAAAAATCTTATGTATTCTGTCCAACGCCAACACGTTTAACAAAGTATGATGCAACTTTAGTGGCCACCAAAAAAACTTTTCGCAAACCTGAGAAAAAGTCGAAAAATACCTATACATATAACTCTACAGAATAAAGACTAGCGTACGACAAATGACATGGCCAAACTACACCAAACCCTACAAGAAAAAACCCAAATTAAAAAAAATTAAACAGAGCAAACTCATCACAGTACAAAACGTCAAAAGATTATTCATAAAAAATGATACCAAAGACAGCGAAACACAAGACACCATTCCATTTGTACAAATACTAGACGGATTGGAAGAAAAAAAGTATTCGAAGCAATATATGAGTATCTGTACAAAATAAGAGCTAGACTAAACATCCTTGAAGTCAAAACAATACGATTCGACGCCAAATCGAATAAAAGTGCATATCAAAAACACTTGAATAAAAAATTACCGAAGCAGCATTCAAGAGAATTGGAATCGACGCATGCATTAAAAATTTCACCTCTGTTAAAGCAAGTAACTTAGACACTTAATCCTTGTACGTGAGGACCTAATCAGCAAGGAAACGTTTTTTTATGTTTTAAAAACGTTACAACGTTTTAAAATAGTCGAAATGAAAAATGTTTTTCAAAAAAATATTTTTGCTGCGTTTTAAAAAGATTTCAATATTGATATTGAAATGTTTTCTAAAACATTTTTTAGTAACATAAAAAACTTTTAATTTATTAGAAATTATACTTTTGCTTGCTTTCACCTATACACTTGCCTCTTTTATATATTGTAACAAAAACACAACTATATACAATTTTGTTACATATTATTAATAAATACATATTAAACCTTTTCGTATTATTTTTCAGGCTCTAACGAATCAAAAATTTCCATGGTATTGTGCACTATGCTGTGTAATATATTGTTAGTGTATCAGTTGAATCGTTTTCTAATTTGCGTTCTAGTAAAACTCAAATAGATAATTTTAGTATATGTCAGCATTTATTATGATGGTACGTTTTTCGTTGCAAGAAATTTTGCTGAAGTGTAATATTATTTGTTACAGTCAAAATTACAGCAGTGGTACAATAAAACGTTCATCCTATGTACTTCACGATTTACATTCTTTGTGGTGTTTTAAGGTTATCAAATTGATATGATGTTGACCAAATGGAAGATTTGAACGTGCATAATAACCAATTAATTTTGGTATGGAATTTTTTCTGATATTGATGCAGCATTATTTTGTATGTACAAAGTTTCAAAATCTTGGATTGTTAGTTGTTCTGGTTTCCATTTCCTTGCACAAGATACTAACAAACTTGGTTTTTTAGTCAGAATTACAAGTTATATTACGCACTAAATAAATTAACACAGAAAATCAGCGGTAATTTGCATTAATAGCAGCCATCTTGAATTGGGGCGTTAGCAAAGGTTGACTCGTATTTGATTCGTAAACATTCGCTCGGTTAGTGCATAAACATTCAGAACATTAGTTACGCTATGCTTCACTTTCGACGCCTGGTACATGAACTAAAAAAAATTGGAAAAAACTACTCACCGGCAAAAATACGAAAAATTACTATTTTAATCTAAGGGCCACTTGCATAAACAGGGTTTAAACTACAGTTAACTGAAATTGGTTTAATTTCAAAATACTGACATATTGTTGGTTCCAGTTTTTGTACTAACCAATAGTATGTCGATATTTTAAAATTAAACCAAGTTCAGTTGACTGAAGTTTAAACCCTGTTTATGCAAGTGGTTCTAAATAGGATGGATCAAGTAAAATGCTCGTAACATGCACGTTGTGCGTGAGATAAATCGTAGGGCCGATTTTTATAGGTTTGCTGAACTGTTCTTATTTTTATTATTAAACATGTGAAAAATACACTTATTTCGTTCAACAATACCTGATTGTACGTATCCAGCAGATTAATTTCGGTCTTCCTGTGCACTGCCTACACTGCATAAATGGAATAAGACGTTCACATATCACAAAATCGATATTTCGCTGATTTCTTGTCCGTATGCTTCGCAGGTGCATTATTAGATGTATTAATCAAGTGCTAGAATAATCACAAAGATTACAGTATAACGGTTCTGCTCTAGTGCGCTTTTTGTAAATGGACTTGACGAAAGTGTAGTGATCGCATAGATTGCATTTAAATGATTAATCACCAGTGTGACTACGCATATGAACTTTTAAATACCATTTAGTGATACTGCAATAATCACATATATTGCATTTAAATGGTTTCTCACCAGTGTGTTGACGCATATGAATTTTTAAACTCGAGTTGAAAGTACTACAGTAGCCACATATATTGCATTTAAATGGTTTTTCACCAGTGTGCTTACGCATATGCTTTTTTAAATCCCATTTGGTGGTACTGCAATAATCACATACATTGCATTTAAATGGTTTCTCACCGGTGTGATTACGCATATGAATTTTTAAATACCATTTGGTCATACTGTTGTAATCACATATATTGCATTTAAATGGTTTCTCTCCAGTGTGTTCAAACATATGAATTTTTAAACTCGACTTGAACGTACTACAGTAGTCACATATATTGCATTTAAATGGTTTTTCACCACTGTGCTTACGCATATGCTTTTTTAAATCCGATTTGGTAGTACTGCAGTGATCACATACATCACATTTAAATGGTTTCTCGCCAGTGTGATTACGCAGATGAATTTTTAAATCGTATTTGGTAGTACTGCAGTGATCACATACATTACATTTAAATGGTTTCTCGCCAGTGTGAATACGCATATGTATTTTTAAACTCGACTTAAAAGTACTACAATAGTCACATATGTTGCATTTAAATGGTTTCTCGCCTGTGTGTTGGCGCATATGAATATTTAAACCCGACTTGAAAATACTACAGTAGTCACATATATTACATTTAAATGGTTTTTCACCCGAGTGCTGCCGCATATGCTTTTTTAAATCTGATTTGGTAGCACTGCAGTGATTACATACGTTGCATTTAAATGGTTTCTTGCCAGAGTGATTACGCATATGCATTTTTAAATGTGATTTGGTGATACTACAGTGATCACATATATTGCATTTAAATGGTTTTTCGCCAGTGTGCTTACGCATATGCTTTTTTAAATCCGATTTGGTAGTACTGCAGTAGTCACATACTTTGCACTTATATGGTTTCTCGTCAGTGTGCTTAAGCATATGCGTTTTTAAATTTGACTTGGTGATACTGCAGTAATTGCACACATTGCATTTAAATGGTTTCTCTCCAGTGTGTATACGCATATGTATTTTTAAATTGCACTTATTGAAAGTGCAGTAATCACATACATTGCATTTAAAGAGTATCTCACCAGTGTGCTTATGGATATGTTTCCTTTTGTGACTTGTTAGTAAAGTTTTGTTGGACGTTTCATAGTTGCACTCATCACAAATATAAGTCTCCTCATTGAAGTGCTTTTGTATATGTTGAATCAATATCGCCTTCTTATTATTCTTGAAGTCACAGTTATAACAATAATACAGATCTGTTTTTGAAGATTCCTCACAGCATACAGACACACCCATATTAATTTCCAAGCAGTCATTGCTAATGATTTGATCTGAAAGTTCCACTTTATTGTTATCAACCAACTCATCTTTGATAATTTCTTTTTTAACATAAGTTAAAGCATCGGTAAGAGGTATTTGTCGTAATTTTCTTACAGTGGTTTCGGTTTGCCTGCACAGTTGCTTAAATTCAAGTATTTCTTCAATTGTGGTGATGCATTGGTTACAAGTACAAGGGTTTGGAGTGATGTTTAAGTCCTGTATGAAAGTATAATTTAATTTAATCGATAAAATCTAGTTCGTTCTACTTACAATTTTCGGTAGAACATCTAGTATCTTAGATTGCAGCTTTAAGTTATTGTAAAAATAATACTTCTCGGTTTCCACTATTTCTTGTAAGCATATTCGACAAGAGTTTGCTGTATTTTCACACATTATTGTCATAGATTATTGTGTACCATATACCCCGTATACTGTTGCACAGCAACGAGAAACAACAAAATTAATGGCTGCGTTCAGTTGTCGTTAGTGCGTGTCAGCAGGGTTTTGTTATAAGTACCTGAACCCTGCCAAAGCCCAACTAAGTATGGCCGTATTCACCGTATGTAATTAAGCTGAGTTTAAGATTTAAGCGCGCTTAATTCATATATTTTATATGCACCGAAGCCATTGTGGCATTTAAGCTTGCTTAAATGTAAGCTCTCGTTATTGACAGCTTAAACGCATTAAGCTAAGCTTATGTTGAAAATATAACCTCAATTCGGGAGAGATTTGCATAAACAAGAGTGGGTTATTTGTGATACTTGTTTTGTTTACTTTGTATTTGTGTGTGTTATTATGGAAGTGGAGGATGAAATGATACTTGAAGATGATCTTGATGTATTGGACATAATCGAGTTTGGATTTCCACGTCATCTTTACATCAGGCCTAATTACATTGAAGAGATGGATGATCTGAGTTTCTATCGCAGGTTTAGATTGACTAAACCAACAACAATTTCGCTATTGGAAATGATAGAAGTCCAGTTAGAGTTTGACAATGATTGGTAAGGAAACAGCAATTTGGTCAACCCTTCATTCTGACAAACATTGTTTGCTACTAATTTTAAATTTTAGTAACAATAGCGTGTCGCCCATAAACCAACTTTTAACAGCACTGCTTTTTTATGCAAGTTCTGCGCATCAATTGAATATTGGTGATTTAATGCATATGGACCAAAGCACTGTTTCTAGAATCGTGAAAAAAGTGTCTGAAGTACTAGCTAGCCTGCATAACCAATTCATAAAAATGCCAACTAGTCCAGAAGAACTACTATCGGATCAAAATAATTTTTATCGAGTAGCACGATTCCCCCGCATTATTGGGTGCATTGATGGCACTCACATTAAAATTCGATCACCAGGTGAGAGTGATATTATGTATATAACATAAACTGTGAGAGTACAATATAATTATGAATTTTGAAAGTAATAAGGCAACACGTTTAGGTGGAGAAGATGGAGAAGTTTATAGAAATCGAAAATCATATTTCTCTATTAATGTTCAGTTGGTATGTGACAGCGAGCTAATAATAAAAAATATTGTGGCGAGATGGCCTGGGTCAGCCCATGATTCTACAATTTTTAATAACAGCCGTTTAAGAACTAGATTTGAGGCTGGTGAATTTGGGAATGGCTTTCTTCTTGGTGAATATGAACATGATAAATGGGGTTATTTAAACTTAATATTTGTTTTAGGTGACAGTGGATATGCACTAAAATCATATTTATTAACTCCATTTGCCAATCCTCGTACACAAGCAGAGCAACTGTATAATGAATTCCATGTTTGTACAAGGAACTGCATAGAACGGACTAATGGCGTATTAAAACGAAGGTTTCTTGCATTGTGTTATGGACTGCGATGTAAAGTTGACACTGCTTTAACTGTGATTGTTGCCACAGCAGTTTTGCATGTAGACGCACCGCCATCTCCTGTAGGTATAAATGCAAAAGAACTGGATTACCTGATCCAACAGGGACAAATTCCTGCAACAAATGTACAACAAAATTTTAACTGTGATGTGCAAAATAACCTTGTACGTAACTACTTTACAAATTTATAAAAAAATTGTAATTGCAAGAAAATGATATGTATAAAAGTTATTCAAGTTGTAAAAGTATAACCAAATTTCCACAAAACATAATTTTTTAATTTCTACTTTTGCCTTAAGTTATGTGTTTGTTATTACAATATAAGTATGGAAAGTAAAGTAGTAATAGGCACAACCACAATTAATACACCTCTTGCACCTCTACTATGTAGGTGTTTTGTGATACTAGGTACATAACAATAAACAATTCAATTGTCAACATTCTTTTATTTTGACAGCTGATTCTCAAGGAGTTGAATCTCTAAATTAAGTTTTTTTGTAATTAATGCATTCCTAGCTTGTACATGGGCAAGTTCAATATCAATTAGCTGTAATCTTTTATCGAGCAGCAGATCATATTTCTTGGCAATATCAGATGAAGTCATTGATTTGACAATTGTTGTTGGTCTTCTTCGACTAATACTTTTTTTTGGTGTCTACAAAAAAATTGATCATTTAATTAGAAAATTTGCAACAGTCTATGGTGGG
The DNA here is from genome assembly GCA_035610365.1 of Aquatica leii. Taxonomy (NCBI): domain Eukaryota; kingdom Metazoa; phylum Arthropoda; class Insecta; order Coleoptera; family Lampyridae; genus Aquatica; species Aquatica leii. The sequence goes on from CM069438.1 coordinate 19,144,939, forward strand.
AGACCATCAACCTACCTTATCGTCTTTACTCACATCTTTTTCTGACACTGATTCAGTAAACCCTAGTGCAGGATTAATAGGAGTTTGGAACTCTGTTGGGGTATATTTATTCCAATCCTTTGAAGCACTAGGAATACAATTATCTGGTCTCTTCAATGTTATTTGTGAATTATTTTGCCTTTCTGCTGGAGTCACATTTTTCTTTAAAAAAAAAGTGCATTTACTAACTACAACTTTAGCGTATGTTAAACAATCTCAAAAACAATAATATATTACGTATGGTGTCATTCTCAGCATAATGCCTCACATAAAATTTATTTTACTAATAGCTGATTTGTATGGTTGAATATGTGCATGCATTCCATTTAACAAGACAGATAGCAGTAAATAAAAAAGATTGAAACTTACAGATAACGGTTCTCTCTTCTCACCCTCATCACTTTCATAAGCGTACTCAAATACTGCATCTTGAACTGGTTCATTGATAATAGCAATAAGCGATTGATCAGCATCATCATCAAATCGATTATTGAGCCCTACCAGTGTCTTTTTATTGAGGATAGACATTAATACATCATCAGTGTCGTCTCTTTTAATTTTTGCGGGGGGACCCCCACCTGTTAGCAGTATTTCTCTTCTCTCTTGAGCTATACTTTTTCGTAACTCTTTCTTGCGGTTTTCATAGCACTTCTTTAAACAGGTAGCATCTCTGTAAGTGGTACTAGTCGACGATGCATTAAACTCCTCTTCTACTACTTGCCAAGCTTTGAGTTTTTCGGACGTTGACGCTCGATCAGTCTTTTTGTCTTCCAAGATCAGCGCGTATTTATTTGCAATGATGTTCATCAAATGCATCTTTTCCGAACTGGAAAAGTTCGGTTCGCGAACTTTTTTATCGCTATTCATGATTAACAATAAAATAAAAATAAGGAAACTAATTTATTTGGTTATAATATTCACAGAACAATTACAAACATAGGTTAGAAATGTGATGACAAATGTAAACAAACAAATGTTTTCCCGGGTTTTGAGGTGTTGCCAAGTCGATTTTCGGCTTAGCTAAGCTCCGCCTAACTTTTAACGGTGCATTGTGCCAGATGTAAAGCGAAGCTTAGTATTCTAAGCCAGCTTACAAAAGCTAAGCTTAAGTCCTAAACGGTGCATATGGCCAGTAGTGATTGTTAATTAAATAATAAATCATAAGTTGTTTCTTAGAACACTTAATCAAATGCTGTAGATTAGAAAACAGAAATCGGCACCAGTAGTTCTTGTATCAGTTTGAGTAGTTGTTTACGTCACTATAGTTAGTTTATACAGCTTCATTTAATGTAATTCAACCTTAATTTTTCTCAAAAGTCATTTATACTAAATCAGTATTTCAACTTTTGTTAAAGTTAAATTAAATTAAATGAAGCTGTATGGACCAATCAAACTAAATTTAATATTTAATTGACTTAAGTTAGTGTTTGATACTTTTGTTGTATACTTATAAATAACAAAACTGTAAAAAAATCATGTTTAAGAATATCAAAATATTCAAATCTGTACAGAATCTGATCAAATATGTGTTTTATAAATAAATAACAGTTAGACCGGGTGACGCTAATAACTAAAAATATAAGAATTATTAGACTGAAATGTCCCGTCTTGGTAAACGTTTCTTTGGTGTTTAGTTTTGGTTTCTTTCTAAACTGTTTTTTAATGGTTTCCTCCAGTTCTATTTCTTCATATGACGACGATGTTAACACTAGAAGTATTGCCTTTTGTTTGTCGTTTGAATTGAATTTTTAGTGGGAATAAAAGGTACTGAAACAACGAGTTGTAGAGTTGCCCACACAGCACAAGCATATCCAATGGATATGAAGTGTACACACCAACCATGGATACCGGAGGTGCATCGAACATCCATATTTAATATTATGGAGCAAGGATGGAGGTCCATTGGATATATCATTCCGTCACGGAAAGATCTTCATAGTATGTCCATAGGACCTCCAGGTGGATAAACATTTTACATCCATATGGAGATATATTGAACAGTCATATGAACGTACAAAATACATACATATGGAGGTTCAATGAACATTTAATTAAAGTATAATAAACATTCATTTTTTTATAGAACCTTCATATGTAGGTAAAATATATGTGCATATCTATATATTAACAAAAAATATGGCCACACGTCAAATAAAGTCAATAGTGATATTTTCCAGATGCAACAACTCCGGTTGGTCCACAGAAAATATGACCACTTGTTCATTTTACTTACTAGATTAATGTACAGCAAAAGTAAATTCAAATATGCAAAAATACCTTGTCTTTACCCAATAAACACAAATCAATGGGTCTGTACTGGCAATGTACTCCTTAGCCGGCACTCAGAATGCTGGCAATGTACTAAAATGAAGTACACTGCCGGTAACCAGGTGACACACCGGCCGATATATTGCCGAATTAATCTTGCCAATGCAGAAATTGCATCGAACCAATATCGGCAAGTTATGTATATTAATACAAGTTAAATGCAGAATGCCAGTGAAATCTGTGTAATATAATATGTACTTTGTCATCACATAAATAGTGCGCAATTTTAAAAGCGTTGGCAATGTTAGCAACTTAACACAAATTAAATGCATACAATGGTATTATCATTTTTAATTTAATTAATAAAACAATTTGGAAACTTAACATACAATGTCCATATATATGTACTGAAAAAAATTTAAAAAATATAAAAAACCTGTTTACATTCATTCTGTGCTTATGTTTATTGGCGTCTTTCGTACCCACTACTCCTGATGTTTATTGCGTGTTGTAAAGCTGCACCACAATTTGAATTTTTTCTTATGGATACTGTAAAATAAAAATTACATTGTAATGCTACTCAAATAACTTATGCACTTTTTTAGCAATTTCTAAACTAAATTTTGAAGTATTTGAAATAATTATAAAGAATTGCTTTGTAAATAGTCATGAAATAAAATAAAACACGAAAGTCAAGTTTGGCAGTAATGCACTTGAAATCACATTACGTTAATATACATATAAAGTAAATGTTTTAAGTTTTAACCTATAAACTATAAAATACTCTGAAGCCTCTTACCATAAATAAAATTTAAAATATTTTTACAAATTTGTTTTGCTTGATCCAGACCAATTACTTGGTTAAAACATGTCTCGTTTGCTGTATCTTTTCATCCAACAAAGTAGATTGAATCGATCTAAAAAAAATTTCAATTAAATAAAACTCAGCAATAAGAATAATGAATTGGGAAATTGTAGATAATTCACAAACTGGCTCTCAGATTACAAATTCCAAAGTCATTATATATTTGCTCCAAAACGTGTTAGTTTTTAGGTTATATATTTATTATTAAGAAATAATTTATATTTGAATTTAATACTTACTTATTTTGTTAATCCATCCTAAATGATGAAAAACAAACACATTTTTTCGAAATTTTAAAGCACAAAATGGTTTGCATACGATAAATACAAGCTAAACAAAAAGCCAAAAAGTTTGCGTGTGCAATCATTCAAGTGGCGATAATATAATATACGCGAAAACCTTGGCGAAAACAAACGAACAACGAAGAAAGTTTAAATTAAACCGCGCCAAGTATTTTTTTTTACTTTTTCAATTTTTCATTAAATTTGTTGTTGCATGTTAAATATTTACTACAAATGTTAAATTTTAGAGAATATAATTATTTCTAAATAATTTTGATAAAAAATAGCAACTCACAAAATTATGTAACATGATACATAAAAAAAAATGTTTCCGAACATAACACTTAAGATAATCCTATTTCACAGATATCCATGAATGTATATAAGGTGCATATACAGTGGATATTAAACTATGGATGTACATCAATGGATATTATATGGATAAATATGTATATCCATTGCATCTCGCGTGCTGTGTGGGTGATAATTTTACCTTAAAGTAACAACCACTTTGAAGTGGCTGTTAACCCAGTTTTATGTCCAAACGAAGTCTTTACATACCGGGATTTAAAACGGACCTCCTTTAATAGGACGTCGTCAAGATGTCTATGAAAAACGTACGATGAAATGTCCTATGCGGAATTTGGGCGTTTGTCAATTCATATTTCTAATCAAATTTTTAAAAAATTAAAAAGAAGAATTTTCATATTACCTAATGCGAATGTTCATTTATAATTACTTATCAAATAAAATTAGAACAGGATTATACATTCATTCATATAAATATAACCACACCGATAATCGGTTTTCGCACATAAACAAGACGGAATGCAAACTTAGTGCGCGTGTCCACTTTCCTTCTTGTTTTCTGGTGCCTACTCGACACCCCCCAATCTACAAGGAAACATTTTTGAAATGTTTTTTTCAACGTTTTACAAAAGATATATTTACATTTTTAAAAACATTGCAAAAACGTCTTAATGGCCAGAATTACGTTGCAAAGTCAATGTTAGACAAACATTCTAAAAATGTTTAAAAAACATTATTTATAATATTATTTATATATATTTATAATATTTTACAAATGTTACATTAATGTATAAAAAATATATAATCAACGTTTTTTTTTTTAAATATTGCAATATACTTAAGAGCAGTTCTACAATCATGGTATAAATGTAAATTTAGTTATACTTGCTTTAATTTTAAAATACTGACATATTTGGCTGTTAGTTTTATTTATACTAGCCAATAACGACAGCATTTTACAATCAAATTAAGTATAACTTAACTGACATTTATACCATTATTATAGAACCAGCTCTAAAATGCTTACAAAAGATAAATAATACAATCTTCGTGTAGTCAGTTTCATGTGGCTGTAAACGCATTTGATGCCTATAACAAAAATTAACACATTAACATAAAAGTAAAACAAACATTATTCATGTAATTACTTTATATTAATTGAAATAATTATAATAATCCTCTCAAAAGTTTCCAATTAATTAAAAATTTTTCTATTTAATGAATAGCATCCTTCAGAGTGGAAAAACGACAACAATAGAAACAACCTTTATCTGTTAAGGCCTGAACAATAAAGGTTGTTTTTATTGTTACCGTTCCTTCACACCGAAGGATATTATCTATAAAATAAGAAAACTTTTCACTACCTCTTTGTGTAAAAACGAAAACCAGAACTAACAATCCAAGATTTTGAAACTTTGTACACACAAAAAAATACTGAAAAAATTACATACCAAGATTAATTGGATATTGAGCACGTTTAAATCTCCCATTTGGCTAACATCGTATCAATTTGATAACCTTAAAACATCACAAAGAATGGAAATCATAAAGTACATAGAATGAACGTTTTAGTGTACCACTGCTGTAACAAATAACATTATACTTCAGCAAAATTTCTTGCAACAAAAAAACAAAGAAAAACGTACCATAATAAATGCTGATATAAACTAAAAGTATCTATTTGAGTTTCACTAGAACTTAAATTAGAAAACGATTAAACTGATACACTAACGATACATTACACAGCATAGCGAATAATACCATGGAAATTGTTGATTCTTTGAAGCTTAAAATATAATGCAATTATAATATATAAAACCGCCATCTTTTCACCCAGGTACCAGTACTTTGCGCAAACTCTGGCGCAAACGCGATTATTAAGTACTTAATTCAAATTTGCAAGAAAGTTTTTAGAAAAACGAAAAGGTTTAATATGTATCTAGTAATAATATGTAACAAAATTTTATATAATTGTGTTTTTGTTACAATATATAAACGAAACAAGTGTATAGGTGAAAGCAAGCAAAAGTATGATTTCTAATAAAGTAAAAGCGTTTTTTATGTTACTAAAAAATGTTTTAGAAAACATTTTTAAAATATTTCAATATCAATGTTTAAATGAAATATTTTTAAAACGCAACATAAATATTTTTTGGAAAAACATTTTTTATTTCGACTATTTTAAAACGTTGTAACGTTTGTAAAACATGAAAAAAACGTTTCCTTGCTGATTGGGCCGTACACTCCTTTAGTACATCAAAGTGCCAAAGTAGTACACTCTGTACTTCTTTTTGTTGGCGTTTTAACTACTTTATTGATCTGTTCTGTATTTTATTATCTAACGTTTTTTGGGTGTTTTAGTGCATAAACAAATTTATTTGGTAATAAGTTTTTGGTACCTTGTATTTATTTATAATGTATAAAAATCATCATTTATAATTAGCATTTTAAATTACTGGATATAATAAAAAGTTTATCGAAATTAAAAAATCACAATTAATAATAATAGTGATTTAAAACCACATGACGCGCATATCTATGCGGTAAATTAAAAATAATTATTTTATGCAAAAAACAATTTTTACTCAAAAAATTATTTAAAAATGTTTTCTTTGTATTAAAGGTTTAAAGCGTAACGTTGTCACAATTTTTATCGCCGCGACAATAATTTATCGACTACCTGTCAACTACATTGTGTGAAACAGCAGGAATCTTTCGGTAACACACGAGTCGACTTTACAGTATCAATCAACATAACCGATAAGGCACAAAATTGCTAATCTAACTAAGAAACTATAACGTTATCGCTTTCTTGGTAACAACGTCTTAGTTCATAGTAACGATTACTGTGCGGATTTCTGGTATTATCTTACTGTTTCTACAATTAGTTACGCAGGTAAAAATACGTCTAAAAATAAACGAAATAATTAATTTTTTTTCACCACATTCCTCGGATGAAATGTATAAAAAATCTTAATGAATTTGCAAAACTGACATGTTTACAAAAACATTTTTTAAAAACGATTTAAACAATTTTTGACTGGTTATAATATGACTTAATCAGTAATAGAATCGTCAAAAAGATCAATCAATAATTCTACAAAATAAATACAAGTTCTTTTATCGACTCTACATGACGATTACCATCTCTTATGTAGTTGTATTGTTTCAGCTGCCACTTATAAAAATCGGGAAGAAAGTATAAAAAACTGGCTAAGGAGGGCTAGATACAGACCGTGATGCCCTAACCAGCTCTCCGCCCTACAGATCCCCTCCTTCTCGCCAGTTTTGTGGTGTTACCCTCGAGTACCACCGCTAATACATCAGCGTGACAGCGTCCGGCATCGCCAGCTCTAGTACTCCGTCGTAATAGAGGTTCCACAGAAGCGGTACTAAGACCGCCCTCTGCCGTGAGCTCTATTTTTGTACCTGCCACAACGTATAGTCACCTCCCCTGAGGTAAATCTTTTAATATGTTTAGCAAGTACGCCGGTGCACCTTTGTCTTCCATAACCCTGACGATGCCCGTCCGTGACACGCGTCCTTAACGTCGAGCGTTACCATAATGCAGCATCCTCTGTTCTGACGCCCTAGCCTCTTACTTTATCTACATTTTCTAGTACATGCACTCCATTCTTTCTTTCACCAACAAATTATAGTACCACTAAGGGATACAAAAACGACAAAAAAACTTCAATTCGAGATTATGTAACTGCTAAGATGAGAAAGTCTGGTAGAGAGACAGCTGAAACCCACCAAATTAACAAAAATGTGGTCTGAAAGCTGAATGTGTGAAAGCCTAAGCACTTCTACTGTGAGGGAAAACTGATCAGTTTTGAACTAACCCAAGTAACTATAAATAACCAGTAACTCAGGTAAGAGAACGTAGAGCACGGCGGAACTCAGTGGTTTGCAAGAAACAAAGTCAGCATCGTTTACACAATAACTAAACTACAGAGAGCACCGAAAAAAGATGCTATTTAGGTATAAATCGACTTTTGCCGTCAATGCACATGTTAGATATCCTGGACATGAATTTTTCCCAAAGTGTATAATTTCAACCATTAAACATTCAACGTCACGTCTGCTTAATGAATTAGTCATCTACATGTCGTCTCTAAATGATGAACGCCATTAAATACATTAAAGTATTCCAGCACACCTAGAGGTCAAGGACTTGTTTGACAAAGAAAAGTTTATTTTCCAGTAGGGTAATGGTAGATGTTATAGAGCTAAAATGGTTCTTATTTTTATTATTAGATATATGTAGTACATCTATGTATATCCACAACTTTCTGTAGTCAATTTACACTTGACAATAAAAGCATGTGAAAAATAATCATTTTCTAATACACCTTATATGTATGTACCAGCAGTCATCCTACACCAGCTACGTTGCATAAGTGAAACTTACGTTCACTTACCACACACGTAGCACAAGTGAATTAAGTATTCGAAATTCAATATAAGGTCTGCATTTTTCATCCGTATGCTTACGCATATGCGTATTTAAATCCTACTTGATGAAAGTGCAGTGATCACATTATATTGCATTTAAATGATTACTCACCAGCATATGCCTTTTTAAGTTTGATTTCGTTGTACTGCAGTAATCACAAAGATTACATTTAAATGGTTTCTCTCCCGTGTGCTTATGCATATGAATTTTCAAATACGCCTTGGTGATACTACAGTAGTCACATATAGTGCATTTAAATAGTTTTTCACCTGTATGCTTACGCAGATGTCTTTTTAAATATGTTAATTGACTACTGCAGTAATCACACATACTGCATTTAAATGGTTTCTCACCACTGTGCAAAGCCATATGCGTTTTTAAATCCCACTTAGTGATACTGCCATAATCACAAGTAGTGCACTTAAATGGTTTTTCCCCAGTGTGCTTAAGCAGATGCTTTTTTAAATCGGATTTGGTGGGACTGCAGTAATCACATATATTGCATTCAAATGGTTTCTCGCCAGTGTGTTTACGCATATGCATTTTCAAATGCCACTTGGTAATACTGCAGTAATCACATATATTGCATTTAAAAGGTTTTTCACCCGTATGCTTATGCAGATGCTTTTTTAAATCCGATTTGGTGACACTGCGGTAATCACATACATTGCATTCAAATGGTTTCTCACCAGTGTGCGTACTCATATGCTTTTTCAAATCCCACTTGGCAATACTGCAATAATCACATATACTGCATTTAAATGGTTTCTCACCAGTGTGCTTAAGCATATGCTTTTTTAAATGAACTTTAGTGATACTGTAATGATCACATATATTACATTTAAATGGTTTCTCACCAGTGTGCTTACGCATATGTGTTTTTAAATAGGAATTGGAGCTACTGCAGTAATCACAAATACTGCATTGAAATAGTTTCTCATAAATGCGTTTTCTTTTATGATTTGTCGACAAAGTTTTGTTAGAAGTTTTATAACTGCACTCATCACTATTGTAAGAGCTTTTATTAGGGTGCAATTCCAAAAGTTCAACTTTAATGTTATCAACCAACTCGTTTTTGATAGTTTCGTTTCTAACATAGGTTAAGCCATCGTTAACAGGTATTTGTCGTAATTTTCTTACAGTGGTTTCGGTTTGCCTGCACAGTTGCTTGAATTCATGTATTTCGTTAATTGTAATAATACACTGATTACAAGTACGTGGGTTTGAGATGATATTTAAGTCCTGTAAGAGAATTTACAGTAGTCGATAAAAACCAATTTGTAGTACTTACAATTTTTGGTAGAACCTCCAGTAACTTAGATTGTAGCTTTAAATCATTGAGAAAGTAATGCTGCTCGGTTTTCACTATTTCTTGTAAACAAATTCGACAAATATTTGTTGTACTTTCATACATATTTTATAATGGCTGCGTTCAATTATAATTAATGGTTTGCTGTTTTTTTTATCAGTACTTGGATACTGCCAAAGCCCGTCAAATGTTTAAATGTTGCTAAATTGGTACTATTATCTATTATGAGTAATAATTAGTAATTAAATCATTAAATAAAAATCGTTTTTTATAACATTTACTCAAATACTAATAATATGTACAACTCAATTAGAGAATTCCTAACCATGCTAACCAGATCGCGTTTTTATTACCTACGTTATTAAAGTATATAAAGTGCCATCACATATCACAAGTACATTCTTTGTAATGTGCTTGAGATTGTAAGCTTTAACGTCAGCAATAAAATAATCTTTTTATTTTTAAAATGTTTATTAAAAATACGCAACCCTGACCAAACGCAACCTACATTACACAGTCGCAGAAACATCTCTTAAGTATAATTTAAGCCACTCACGACAGATGGCAACACTCATAGATCAAGAAACTACCCTAAGTATACTATGACGTATGCAATCATCACTGGTACCCACTCACCAAACGCTTCGTCACCATGTAGGCTGACACCAACCAAATTCTGATTTTGAAGAAAAAACTAGAAGAAATAATTATGAACACGGGCATCATAGAGGAATGCGAATTTTATGGTACCAAAACCAAACGGTGATACAAGAGTATGCATCGTTTATAAAAAATTAAATGGAATCACACAGTCAAACCGATATCTACTTCCAAGGATTGACGATCTGCTTCACGCAGCCAAAGTCCTAGTAATCTCCGCAATCGACTTCAAGGCAGGGTACTGGCAAGTAACCGCAAATATGGAAGACCGGGACAAAGCGGCATTCGTCTTCCCTTTCGGTCTATATCGGTTCCGACGAATGCCTTTTAGTCTGAAGAACGCTCCTGCCACTTTTCAGAGGCTCATCGATCGGTTTAACTTTTAACTTACCAGACGTCACAATACATGCCTACCTAGATGACATCATAGTATGGTCGAAGTCCGTCGAGGCCCATATGGAACACCTAAACAAAATGTTTAACAAGCGACACTAAAACGTGCAAAATGCCACTTCAGATGCCACCAAGTAAAATACCTTGGACACCTCCTAACGCCAAAAGGACTTTAAGCAAATCCATATAATCAGCCTTCTAGTACCACACAACGTAAAGCACTTAATGTCGCTTTTACAAACATGTTCATAATACAGGTGGTTGATACCTCAGTTCGCACAGGTTAAGAAACCGTTTTTCCAATTGCTTAAATATGAAGCCGCATGGACGTGAGAACTAAACCAGCTCGCGGCATTTACAAAGCTAAAAACGCTACTCACCGAATCACCCATTCTAAAACTAGCGAAGCACGAAGCGCCGTTTACCATAAGAACCGATACCACAGTCAATATTCGATCGGTGTCGTTATGCAAGCAGATTACTCCTCCCAGCAGAAAAAAACTATTCAACTACGGAATCAAAAGCGCTTGTGGTTGTATGGTCCATCACCAAGTACAGGGGTTACATTGAAGAAAATCCAGTAACCGTATCATCAGCCGCTGCAATTAATAATGTCCCCCTTCGGAAGACTCTTCAGTCATATAATATTATATTAACCTATACGCCCGAAAAACTAAATGTCGTAGAGAATACGCTATTGAGACCTTGTCTCCCGAACGAAGAAGCTGAATGCCACTGATGCACCATTATACCATAGATGCCTAGAGGCTCTTCGGCTTATATTCGCAGATACAGAAATCACAAAAATTATCGAGTGCTTCGAGAACCCTGACCCGTTCTTGAATGATTACAGTCGATGGACGAATAGAGGCTACATGATGTCCCAAGACGTGCTGTACCGATACTCTCCCGATATCGAAACCGAATTAGTCCTTCCAGAAATTAAGCGGGAGAAGATACTGCAAGAGTACTACGACGCACCAACTACAGATAATTACGGCGGGACACGATCGTTTCAAAAAATTGCAAAGTGGCATTTCAGGGTAGGAATGCGTTGAATACCTGAAAAACTGTCTCGAGTGTCACAGATACAAAGCATCCAATCAGAAACCAGCAGTCCTACTACAGACCCCTGTACAAACCCGCAGGTTCAAAACGTTAGACATCGATCTTTTTGGAATCTTCTCAGAAGACCAGACGAGGACAAATAGATCTCTATAGTAGAAGACACGACCAGCAAATGGGTGGAGTTGTTCTCCCTGAAAACAACCGACGCAAAAACCTGCGCGCAAACAATGATATAGATATAGAACACAGTTTATCAGCTGGATCATACAATAGGTCACATTCTGCCTGGACATTAAGCAGACGCTAGTATATCAACCCAGGCAAACCCAGTGAAAAAAATAGAGACCTTAAATCCCAACTGGCCATCCTAGTAAAGAAAAACCATCGGTGTTAGCCAAAATACTTAGCACTCCTAAAACTGCAACAACAAACGCCTTCCAACGGGACCAAAAGGGCATAATTACGTTCGATAATTTTGTAGCGAAGATAACACCGTATCTACTCAGACTAACCAATGCTCTAAAACAAGTTCTGCTAGCTTAAGTCAGAACAAGACATGGAAAGACAATATGCAGACAAGCAAAGAAGTGACGCCCCACCATTCCAGCATAAAAAGTATGGGTCTAAACGCACATACTCAGTAATAAAGACAAGGGAACGTCCTGAAAGCTGGCACCACGCCGAGATAAACCTTACCATGTTCTGCAAGTAATCTTACCTACCTCCTGCGAACTAGAAAACCCAAACACACAAGAGATCATAGAAACTTACCACATTTCAGCGCTCAGTCCGTACAGAGGGACCAGTTGGAGACCCACCGCCTCCAGTTCGGCCAATCAGAAGACAAGATCGTCCAAGAAAACAATAAATCTGGCGAAAGGCTTAAGATGCCCTCAACGCCAGAAAGGGGAGGATGTATGCAAAACGCGCTGAAAATACCTAACCAAACGCAACCTACATTACACAGTCGCAGAAGCATCTCTTAAGTGTAACTTAAACCAACCAGAACAGATGGCAACAAAGTTATCACCCGTAGATCAAGTACACATAAGTCAAACAGATTTAGTTAATCGACAGTTCGTTCGAGTTGAAAACGACTTACAATCGGATTACCGTTTCTGTCGCTTCTTACCGCAAGAGTTTCATTTCATTTCAGCGTGCAGATTTCTTATTCGATTTGAAAAATCCGTAGTGAGAAGTTAGGCAGTAATTCGAATGCGACGCGGGTATACGGGTGTGCGTTATTTCTTAAAGCTGAGTGTTTATTTTCTAGATGCGTATACTCTGTACAATCAAAATTGTCAGACGATGGATATCAATATTCCCGGGAACTTTCCAGTTGGGATCTGCCAAGTTTCTAAGCCGAGATTGTTCAGGAACTGCTACACTTGAAAATTTCGAACAAATACTACGAATGCTTATAATTAGAATGCGCAAAGTAGGTTCTGAAGACTCTGCCGGTCGAATGTCACCTAGGCAGAAGATTGCTCCTGACGAATGACCATACGAGATACAGACTGCGACAATGAATAAAATTCATTGAACTGCGATTGGTCAGTCGTGGCAGCAAACGTAAATGTGGCTTGCGTCTTTCCATGTCGTCACTAAATTTCGAATGACCCTGAAAGCCACTACAAGGTTTTACTAAATTTGATGAACTACTAGTACTAAACGAATATGTTTCAAAAGCGCGACACTGTCTAAGCATCTCAAAAGTTAAAACCTGAGTTTGAGTATGACTAAATTCGAATTGTTGGGTGCGTTTGCTATATTCTGCCAATAGAATGAAGCAAGAACGCGACGATTTTGGTAACGATCTGCTGTTGTTTTAAATGCAAGATAAAAGTTAGCTATTAAAATTTCTCTAAGTTTGATAACGAATTATCGTCGTGTATCAACGTAGTGAACATGCAAGTCTTGAAACGTAGGCCAATCTTTTAAGAAACCATCAAATTTTTAAAGTTCAATACGAAGCAACTGTACATATTTGTAAGACTTTCAACTTTGGTATTCAACGATGCATGAATACGTTCTAATGACCAGAAGACATGTGCAACGACGATCTTTTTTGAGTAACGCTCATTTTAGATATGTTTTATTATGGTAGATTACACTGATTTTGTGAAACAAAAGAAGTAAGCAACGGCTAACACAGTTGTTCCCGCAGAGGGAATCGCAGGCTTCGTGATGATAGATTATAAAGTAAATCTAAAAAGGCGCCAAAACAATGGAAATACGAAATTAGGGAGATATCGTTTAACTGTACCCGTAGCTGAAAAAGAACAAATGACACGACAGAAGTAATAACACAGAATATATATTTATTTTATCACAGACAATAATTCCAAAGAGGATGAAGAATGTACATAAACATAATTACATAAATTTTCCAAAACAAATATAAGTTGCGCCCTATACTGGGCAACACGTCGTGCAGTAAACTGACCTAACTAACTTTTACATTTGAAGAAGGAATGACTTTATATTCGTAAATTTAAAATCGCAAAAGTATGTAAAAAACCTGGTGTGGTCGCCACACGACTTTCCTATAAGAAATGATGAAGAAATGTCTACATAGTTTTTTAAAGTTATGTTGTTATAAAATTGATTTCCTAGCATGCTATAATTTTTTTGAAATGTTTCTCCTCTATTTCATTAAGATCATATCGACTAACCCTTATATTTGTGCGCCTCGATATTACTTGCCCCTTTAGTAAATTACTAAAAACATTGTCGCAGGAAAGATTCAAAACTATATTATATTTATAAATTCATTTTAAATTACAAATTTAATATCTGATAAACTGTTAATGTTAGAATTATCTCTATAAGAAACTGTAAAAATGATTCGAATAATTTACATACGTACAAAACTATATAAGAAAAACTGTTAAAAATGTCGGATACACCCACTTCCTGTTTTTTTATCAGACTCGTCTTTTGATAGAACCGAGAGAATATGAAGGCAGCTCCATACCAAATTTCAAGTTAGTTTGAGAGTTATCGTGGGTATATCGTTACACAGAGGCACCCAATGTTTTTTTTAAATACATTTTTCTGATTCAGGAGACCGTGAAACGTAAAATTATGCAATAAAAATTTTTGAAAAAAATTGCGATTGCTATACTTTCCTTATAGGCAAGTAAAAAAAAATCGAAGACTTAAAGAGTAAATGCGCACTGCACACGACTTTGTGACGCACAAAATGAACTTATAATTAATTGTGTTAACCTAACATGTACGTACGGTCGACATGACCAACGTACTAATTGTAAAACTAGAAATGGTAATACTTACAGTTAGATTTTATCCAGTAGGGAATTAGCTAATTCCGTACCTGTATTACCTAAAACGTAATATTAAATCTAACACAAAACGTAGATACGGCGTTAACACAAGTAAATTTCGTTTACAAAGCATACAATCATTTGAGATAGCGAATGCGTAGTTTCCCCTCGGCTTAATGTAGCAATTGATGGTAGGAGTTCCTCCCAAAAGAAATCGCAATCTTAAAGGTTTCCAACCCCTGGACGGTGTAAATAGTTAAGTTATAGTAACGTGACGTCATTTAAATTTTTCCTTAAATATGCCATCTGTTTGTTATCTTCACTCATAAAAGAGGGTATAGAAATCCGTTATAGACAATTAAGAATCAATTTAAACCCCCATACAAAGAAAATCTAACGACTAAGCTTCCATTAGATAGGCACAAAGTTCATTTGCATATTCACATGAAATAGCCTTGTTGAGCGTAGAGGTCTGTGTTGCCCAAGACGTTACCGGAAAATGAAAAAAGCGCGCTTATAAAAATTTGACAATCGCCAACGGAAAGTGGGCATGTCGAGGACAAATTTTATACTCGAAAAATTTCAACTTACCGACTTTATAACATAAACCATTATGAAACAACTGTAAAAGTTAATAACAAAGTGCAACAACTTCTCACTGAACAATAAAGTTGAAGAGCAAAAAACCAGCGCGTATCGCAAGAATTTCATCGCCAACGCTAAATCGAATATGAACTAGCCTTAATACATAAATATTTGTTGTTGTTTTTCTGTCTCTTAATGCAGTCCAATTTGTTTAGGTTTTCATTATGCGAATGCAAATAATAATGCATCCTTTAATAAAGGTTTCAACTAAGTTATTCTTGTTAAAACAAACTTAAAATGGAGTACCTTAAAAAACACTAAATTCTCAATTTCTCCCAACGTAATCATCCATTAGACATATAAAGAACAACTCTCATTGTTTCTACTTTTTTGATGCTGGTCTTTAAAAAGGGCCTGCAACTGTCCCACTGTGTACCGATGCAGGTGTACAGTGGGACATGGAGGTGGACAACACTGGCACAGTAAATTTTAGTAATGGAATGCACATGTTTCTCAAATAAAAATGCAAACATGACAAAGGAATTCTTGTATTAGTTAAATTCAGTAACATCGACATAATTTAGTGACTTACACCAAGTTCAAAGCTGCTGGATATTGTAGTTTAAAGCAACAGTAATCCCTACGGATTTATGGTTGTGGAAAAATTTTTCTTATTTTAACAGTTGCCTCATCTTTCGCCGCGGGAAAACATAGTTTCTTAGACTTCTTCAAGAAGTTAACTACTACCTCATCTTCCTTCTTTCTACTACTTGTCCTGCATAAAAGTTTGTTCTTCTTGCCCTTAAACTCCTCCAAAACCCATGAGTGAAGTGTTGGAATAGAATCAGCATTAAAAACATTCTCCTCGTCTGGATCCTCTAATTCAGAATCTAAACCTAGCAGGTCAGAGAGTTCATCATTGTCATCATATTTTTTAACATTCCCGTATATTAGTAGTAGAGGTAAACATCGAAATATCTAATTACAATTAGAGTACTAAAAAATAAAAAACACCCTTACAAAAACAAAAGTGAATTACAAAAAACAAAGTGAATCAAAATGAACGTACATTGATAGTCAGATAATAATTTATTAACTGTAAACATTACAGCAACCTCTTTATTCTACTTATAAATATGCGTTTTTAAATCCCACTTGGTGATATTGCAGTCATCACATATATTGCATTTAAATTATTTCTCTACAGCATGTTTACGCATATGCTTTTTTAAGTCCCATTTCGTAGTACTGCAGTAATCACATATATTACATTTAAATGGTTTCTCACCAGTGTGCTTAAGCAGATGCTTTTTTAAATCTGATTTGGTGATACTGCAATGATCACATACACTGCATTGAAATGGTTTCTCACCAGTGTGCTTACGCATATGCATTTTTAACTCCCACTTGGTTATACTGCAGTAATCACATATACTGCATTTAAAGGATTTCTGACCACTGTGCTTACGCATATTATGCTTTTTTAAATATGTTTTAGTGGTACTGCGGTGATCACATATATTGCATTTAAATGGTTTCTCACCAGTGTGCTTAACCATGTGCGTTTTTAAATCCCACTTAGTGATGCAGCAGTAATCACATAAAATACATTTAAATGGTTTCTCACCAGTGTGCTTATGCATATGGATTTTTAGATCCCACTTTGTGATACAGCAGTAATCACATATATTGCATTTACACGGTTTCTCACCAGTGTGCTTAAGCATATGCTTTTTTAAATGTGATTTGGTGATACTGCAGTGATCACATATATTGCATTTAAATGATTTCTCACCAATGTGTTTTCTTTTATAATTTGTTAATACAGTTTTATAATTGCACCCGTCACAATTGCAAGACTTCTCATTGAGATCGTTATGTATATGTCGAATTAAAATCTCCTTCTTGTCAGTCTTCAAGTCGCAGTTGTAGCCATAACACCGTTCTTTATTTGAAGGTTCTTGGATGTCTACAGATACATTGCTGATGATATGTTGATCTGAAAGTTCGACTTTATCATCTATCAACTCGTTTTTGATAATTTCTTTTTTAACATAGATTAAAACATCTGTAAAAGGTATTTGTCGTAATTTTCTTACAGTTGTTTCGGTTTGCCTGCACAGTTGCTTGAATTCGTGTATTTCTTCAATCGTGATGATACATTGATTACAAGTACAAGGATTTGGAGTCATATTTAAATCCTGTAAGAAAATTTATACAGGTCGATAAAAACCAATTTGTTCTACTTACAATTTTTGGTAGAATGTTCAGTAATTTAGTTTGTAGCTTTAAGTCGTTGAGAGAGGAATACTGCTTGGTATCCACTATTTCTTGTAAACAAATTCGACAAGTGTTTGCTATATTTTCAAACATAATTTTGTGTACGAAAATAAGTTTTCATCACAAGGATCACAAGAATGAAAAAGTTCATTCTGATGAAAATGGAACGGCTGCGTTCAGTTACTTGAAGTTGAACACTGCCAAAACCCGTGTTGCCGCTTCACTAA
This sequence comes from Aquatica leii, assembly GCA_035610365.1. Classification (NCBI taxonomy): domain Eukaryota; kingdom Metazoa; phylum Arthropoda; class Insecta; order Coleoptera; family Lampyridae; genus Aquatica; species Aquatica leii. The sequence continues at coordinate 19,162,969 of CM069438.1, forward strand.
ATAATAAGTTACTATGTTTTACTAACAGAATGAATGTACCAGATTAAGAATAAAATACTAAAACCATCACGTGATTTTTGAGCCAAATAGGTATTTCAGAAGGGTCTTTTGCGAAACAGTATTTTCTCATTGTAATTATAAATAATTTAAATTATGACTTTGCCATATATATCTCATTTATTCATTATTTTTGGCTACATCTTTTGACATTATAGTCATCGTCAGGCCTAATTAATAAATAAATAAATTTGAAATATAAAAGTTATGTCAAAATAACAATTATACCTGACGATGACTATAATGTCGAAACATGTAGCCAAAAATAATGAATAAATGAAATATATATGGAAAAGGCATAATTTAAATATGTTGACTGTTGTTGTTTTTGAGTGTTTCGCGTTGTCAATTGGTTCTGGGTAGAACCCTCTGCTCCTTCTTGACGACGTTTCGACAAAATCACATTTGTCATCCTCAGGTCTTTCTTTGTAACGTTTGATTCTGCTTCTTGTTACTCGAACAATACTTTTGTTCGTATCGCTGATATTGTTTTCATGCGTGGTTGCGCTCGATTGCTTTTTCGCTTGACTGCGTGTTACAGGTAGTTATATAATTAAAGTTCCAGTTTGTTTATTTGATGTTATCGAGGGTGGTGCTGTTGTGCAGATGTTGTTCGACTTGTCTTCTTCTGGATCTCAATGTTGGATATGATAGGTGTTAAAACATTAAATTGATAGCATTCAAGTGCGTTTCTGTAAGGAAGTAAAAGAGTGCACGACGACTTGGGGGGAGTAGTTTTTAGACATAAGACGCGCGCATGTAAAATAAGAGTCGTGTGCATAATAGCGTATGTACAAGAACGACAATGGTGTCAATTATTTTAGCAAAGTTAACTAGTATTTTTCTTTCATTAAATAAACATTATTACCAGAACCTATTTTATTTGTTCACCAACACACAAAACACAGGAGCTGAATCCAGATAATCTTAATAATAGGTTTCCATGCTGTTGCTAATCTTTGTGTGTCATCTCGAGTGTTTAAATTGTTTGGACGTTTTTAAATTTCAATTGCTTCTCGAGTTATTCTGTACTTGGCGTGTTCTATACCAGCAAGTAGTTCAGTATTGGTGAAATCGATGGTGTTAGAGGTCGTTTTTACGTGTTGTGCTAGAGAAGATGTTTTCTCGTCTTTCTCAACAGCATTTTGGTGTTCCACTTTTCTAACACCAATTCGTCTATTTGTTTGTCCCACATACGTTCGGCCACAGTCTCTGCACGGTATTTCATATACTCCTTGATTTTCCAAATCGATTTTTGTTTTTGCACTTTAAAGGATGTTTCCAATTTTCTTTTCAGTGCTGAATGTTGTTTTTATGTTGTGTTATCTTATCTGTCGTTCCCTTGATGTATGCGATAGCTAATGGTTTTTCGGTTTCAGCTTCAGATTTCTATTGATTTGACAATGACGTTTTCCGAATAGATTTTTGACTGTGGCCATTCTTCCTTAGAATTTTCTTGATGGTTTCCATTTCATCTTTAATGTGGTCGTTATCGGATAGATCTTTTGATATACACATCAACGTTTTAGCTATTGATTTGTATTTGAGGTGGTGATGCGACTTTCCATTTAGATATCGGTTTGTATGTGTCGGGTTTCTGAAGACCGAGTAACCCAAGTTTCCGTCTTCTTTCTTTCTTACTAGAACATCTAGAAATGGTAGTTGGTTGTTAGATTCTATTTCCATGGTGAACTTTATTTTTGAGTGTATGGAGTTCAAGTGGATTAAGAAGTTGTCCAAATCATCTCTTCCATGTGTCCATATTACGAACGTGTCGTCAACATATAACAGTCATAGTCGTGGTTTATGTGTGACTGTAGTTAAAGCTTTCTTCTCAAAGTTCTCCATAAACAAATTAGCCATTATCGGTGATCCCATTGAGGCACCTTCAATTTGTAGCGTTGGTCTTTGTAAATAAAATAGGTGTTTTTCAGACAATGCTTTATAAGTTCCATGATGTCGTTTCGTATTTGATATTTTTGGTTGATGATAAGCATCCTGTTCGATCTTCTGTTTTTGAATGTTTTCTATGAAGTGGTTTTAGTTTTTCACGTATGATTCAGCTTTCTCAGCGTGTGGTTGTAGCTGTTTTACCAGGTATCGTGCAAGTTGTTGTAATGAAGATCCTATCGAACTTACAATTGACCTTAAAGTTACGTTGATCTACTGGTTTTTCGGTAGGCCGTACAATTTTGGGCACCGTGAAGATTTTTTTTCTCCAGGTATGTCGTTGGATCGGTGTTGATTGGATGGTAAGGCGGATCGTACAGATAAATCGTTTGGTAAACCATAACCATTCCCAGTATCTTCAATGTGTTAATGTATTGTTAGAAACATACGGATCTTATATTATAGGATAAATTGATTTTTTCTGTGGGGTCAAAGTTAAGACACGGAAGCGTCGAGATTTTGAAGAACTTAGAATGTAACAATATTTCAAACCGAAAACTGGAAATGTGTGCAACTAAGCCCTGTTTGCACTAACTTTGATGCTACAAAATCAATTGTTTTGTTGACGTTCTTAAACTGATAGTTATGTTTTAGTTAACAACGGCGTGGCGTCAGCTAACAGCATAGTTAACTTTTTAACCATTTGATTTTCTTAGTAATTAATTATTGTGTTAGTATTCACGTTTTTCCTTTATCCTATTTATTTTAATATTCGCTTTCGTTAATATAATTATTTTATTTAAAATTTTGTTTTAAAATAATGACAATTTTACAAACTTTTTGTGAATTTTACTGTAAAATACAAACGTGAAAAATTTAGGCAAATGTATGCAAACATTTGTAATGCTTATGTCCTAACGTTATCAGCAAGACCCACCTGTTACTTGCATTTTTATTTGTGCGTTATTATTATAAATAACTAACCAGACATGCGCGTGTAAATACCTGCATATTGTACGCATTGTTTTAATTCCGTTTTTAATTAAATCTTTTTCAAATACATCTGATATTTTATTAGATTCATAGACAAAGGTTTGGAAGAGGAGTTTTCATAAAAAACCAATTTAAACATATAATTGTGGATTACAAGATTGCCACAGAAAGAATAAGCTACCTAAGAATAAAAAGGAAATACATAAAGTTTAGCCTACTAAATGTTCATGCGCCAACGGAGCTATCGGAGGAAATAAAGACACTGGAATTCTATGAAAAAGTAGAAGAAATGTATAATGCCATTCCAAATTTCAATGTTAAAATTCTCAATCAACGATAATGAGCAGAAACTAATAGTTTGCGGTAAGAAATAAAATGGTTATCAAAACGACCCAGTTGAAACACAAGAACATTCACAAAGTAACTTGGAGGAAAGCTGATGGTAAGGTGAGCAACCAAATAGACCACATATTAATAGAAAAGAAACACTCTAACTGTATTCAAGATGTTCTAATAAAAGCAAAAATAAGGCAAGTAGTCCCAATTTTGATAAAGGATAAAAGAGAAGAAGGAAATATCGAATGTTGAAGCACTAAAATCGGAGAAAGCGCGTGAGTGCTAAACAACGAGAACCGGGAACGGAAAGTACTTATAACGGACAGATGGGAAGCAATAGTAGATACATTAAAACAAGGAGAGCAAATCCTGCCCAGTACAAGAAAAGGAAAAAAGAAAAACTGGTTTCATCAAAACTGTAGGGACGCAGTAAAGGAGAAAAGGAAAGCGAAGATGGAAATGCTGAAAGAGGACACAAAAGCCACACAAAGAGTATATAAAAAAGTCACAAGAAAAGCAAAAGAGATATGCAGGGCTAAGAAAAGAGCAGACGTACATAAGAAAATCGAAAAGTTGAAAGAAAAACATCAAAAGAAAAGAATAAGGGAGTTCTATAGGGGACTAAAAGAGGTTCAAGAAGGTTGTAACCAATACGGTTTAAACACGGAGATGGGGAAATCATTTCAAAGGAAAGGGAAATGCGGGACATGTGGGTGAATCATTTTAAAAAAATACTAGAAACGGAACGAAATGCAGAAGAAATAGAAAATAGGAGTCAATATGACAAAAGCTTTAAAAGTGCCTTCAATAGAAGAAACAAATATCGATAAAAAGAAAAATGACAGAAGTCCAGGTAACGACGGGCTACAAATAGAACTTTTTAAATATGGTGGAAAGCATATACAGCAGAAAGTTTATGAGCTCATAATCAGAATCCACCAATCCACAAAAAAGGCAACAAACAGTTACCCGAAAATTACCGACCCATATCCCTGTTACCATTAATTTTAAAAGTATTGGCAAGTATAATCAAGATAAGATTGGAAGAGGCAACAGAAAATAAAATAGGGTACTACCAAGCTGCCTTTAAGAGAGGAAAGTCAATCATAGATCAGTTATTCGTCGTGAAGCAAATCAGTAGTAGTAAGAGCAATGGGGATTCTAGGACACTCGTGAAAATTCTATGGGGTTTCTAGGACGCCCGTGAAAAATCAAGGGGGATTCTAGGACGCCGATTCTAGGACGCCCGTGAAAAACCTATGAGGATATTGAGACACATGGTTTTTGTGTCTGTTTAATTAGCATAATTGCGGTTATTCAAATTTGTCGGATTGTAGGTGATTAATTAGTTGCAATATTTGCATTTAGCGCTTATGACTCATCGTGGCGGGTATTGATCTGTTGGTTCACCCTTGCTTATGACTCATCGTGGCGGGTATTGATCTGTTGGTTCACCCTTGCTTATGACTCATCGTGGCGGGTATTGATCTGTTGGTTCACCCTTATGACTCATTCTGACATGCGGATAGGGTGATTATCTTTTCCCCCTTATGAGTCATACTCGCATGTGGATTATCTTTTCCCGCAGCCCTCCCTGCATTCGAATGAAATTAATTAAATATTTGCATTTAGCGCTTATGACTCATCGGTGCAAGGCGGGTATTGATCTGTTGGTTCACCCTTATGACTCATTGTCACATGCGGATAGGGTGATTATCTTTGTCCCTTTATGAGTCATACTCACATGCGGATTATCTTTTCCCGCAGCCCTCTTTGCATTCGGATGACGGATATCGACATTTTCACCCTTATGAGTCATACTCCGGATGACAGATGCGGGTATTATATTTTCACCCTTATGAGTCATACTCCAGATGACAGATGTGGGTAATTATCTTTTCCCGCAACCCTCCCTAATGTGGATAGCGTCATTATCTTTTCACGCAACCCCTTATGACTCATACACACACACACACAGATGACAGATGTGGATAGGGTCATTATCTTTTCACGTGCAACCCTCCCTATGACTCATACTGCATATGCTTCTATTTATATTACCTAGGATCAAGAGAAAGAATAAATATTTAAGAAATCGTATATATTTTACATATTTGATACAAAGTTACCATTAAGACTACTACTACTACTACTTGAATTATCAATACAACAGATAACATAACCAGGTCTGTGATGTAAAAGTTCCATTAAACATAATACATTATGCGAATTTATATTATTCGTGTAATTCAAAATTTTTTCAAACAAATCATACGGTTGCAAAGCACAATCGCCGTCGCCACCATCGTTGTTAGATTCACTTTTACGCATAATCGCAGCCGTAGCCGTCACATGATGAATAATACAATCGTAAAACTCTTTTAATTTATACGAACACATTAATTCTAGACGATAGCTGACAATGTCGCTTAAATTGAAGAAGCTGTCCATTTCATACTTGTCGAAAGTACATGATTGAAAATCGCGTGTTATGGTAACAGTTTTCGAAAAGTTTTTATCATCATCATCATCGTCGATGTTATCCATTCCATCTTTACGAATAAACACGCGATTGTAATGTATTTTCAAATCGCGAGAGATATCGTCGGTTTTTGTGATGCTTTCATTATAAGTCGTCGTCCTCGTTGTTGTTGTTGTAGAATTGCGATAATAGAAATCGTTCATTATATACGATCGAAGTTTTATAAATGTAATCCATTCTTCGACCGTGAATAATACATTTTCCTTATCATAACCACCACAGTCGCCATTACCAGCACCGTAAGAAACATTATTATTACACCTGTCTAGTTTACTCCAAACTCTTATTACAGGTTTCAAATCTAGATAGGTGCTGTATCCGATTTCAATATATTTGCTACCTTCATAATCAATTTTGTAGCTGGTCGAGTTTACAAGAGGTTCGATGGATGCATTATAATGACGAGTAAGTCGAACTTCTTCTTCTTCTTCTTCGATTTGATTGCACGTTGTAGTTAACGTTGACCATCCCGAATCGGACGATTGAGATCTCGAAATTTCAACACTTTTGTTGTCATCACAATCTTCAAATAATGTCTGCATCGAATTCAAATGTAATGGTACACTTCTACGCTTCGATCGTTCTAGAAACATGTCTATATCGTGTTGTAATTTATTTTCACTCATTCTTGTTCTTTTAACTCGACAGCGATGATAATGATGATGATGACGACACCGTCATAGATAGACTCAGACTAATATGTAGAAGTGTGTGTATGTAGAGAGGTGCAATAAAGCTTGCGCAATTGCTTAACCGTCTGTATACAACTCAACTGTGAGCGGGGTAAACAGCGATAAGGTAAATACTTTATCATCATCGTCATCATCATCATCCTCACCACCTAATGGGATAGGTATTAAGAAATAAAAAACTCAATTTTATTATTTGCATTTATTATTATTATTATTATTATATATCTACAGTGTATGTGTGTGTGCGCCCGCTACTACTACAACTACTACTACTACTAAAATTCACACAAAATATATGTTAAAAATAGACGAAGAAGAAAAACTTGAAATTATAATAATAATAATAATAATAATAATAATAGTAATGATTATACTAAAACCACATTCTTATTCTAATTAACAATCGGATAGCAAGTAATGGCCCCATGCTAGTGTATGAATTCCATCAGGCTGAATGCATCGTTTATCATCATTCGCGGCTAAAGCAACTCTGTTTTGTTTAATTGTAAAAATGTCATGTGTAGAGGATCTAATCATTCGTTGTTCTCGCAGCAATGTAACATTTTCTCTTATACATTTTAAATAGTCGTCAAACGAAATTGTATTACGTACAACGCTATCCAAAACTCCTTTAGCCTTCTTAATAACAATTGCAGAGTCAGATTGTGAGTTGGTTGTGTTAGTATTATTAATATCATTAGGGTTTTGTACTTTAAAACTATACAGTTTGGATTTTAGACCTACAAATTCATATAAAATGCCGCCGTTGCATTCGTCTTTCATCATTCCTAATACCTTTTTATTCAATCGCGATATCCCGAAAATATTATCTTCAGCGTACCCACTGGTGTCGAACATGTGTGAATCTCGTTTTATAGTTTCATAAATATCATTATGTTGTATGTTATAAATTAAACTATCCGTATCGGTGTATAAAAGATGACAGTTTTGATGACCAAACTTTTGAAGCATATAATCGTAATGAAATCGGTATAAAAAAATCTTTGAAACGTCTAATATGCACATCCCGACATATATAGGTTTATTGAATAAAATTTCCGTTTTATTCATTTCAATTGCGACCGTATTATTATTAAATATTACGCTACTATGGAAATTGGGTTGTGAAATATAATGTTCGGCACCATAACGACCATGCCACCGTTTAACAAACTTTACCACTCTATGCTTTCGAATATTTTCCATTGTTTTACCGAAAACAGCATTATTTATTAGCTTATATTGATTTCGTTCAAATTCGTTAGTTGCTTGAGTTCTCAGACGCGTATTCAAGTCTATGTAGTTTTTCAACCAAGCACTCTGTTTAAATTCCAATATACGATGTACTTTACGCAATAACATTCCTAATTTGACGCATTGCTGCAAATTGCGATAGTGAATGACATAACGCGATTTTGATTCTAGTGTCGCTAATAGCTTCTTTTGTTTACTCCCTGGAGGACATTTATGTTCGGCACAAAGAGGTAAATGGTTATGCAGATCGTGAATATTTCTAGGATATTCCAAGTCAACTTCAAGCAAATAACCCCGATCCGAATCGCTTTTAACGTCATGTAAGATAAAGTTTGTTATTTCGGTTGTTACGTTTAACCATTTAAACCCGCCGTAGGGTAGGTATTGTGACATGGCGAGACCATATAAATTATTTATGTCTAGGTAAATTAGATAATTTTCAGACTCGTTTGGATTATAACGATCGTTCAAGTACTTGTTGTTGGCTTTACTATATTTTATCGAGCATTGCGATAACCCGCCTCGAATTCCACGCTCTACAAACATTAGTACGTCGATGTCGGATATAAGCTCCAATTCAACCTTAGTGTACTTTAACATTGCGGACCATGTGAAACCGGGCAACGAGAAAAAATTTACAGGATCCAGCTTGTATGTAGTCATACAGCTGTTTCTAAAGTTTTCGAAAACATCGGCTAATATTAAAACGTCAGATTTTAAATACAGATCGCTATATTCGCCTAAATTTTTAATATTGAACTCGTTCCAAACGGTTTGAGCATGATTGTAATCCCCATCGGAAATATCCTTATTAGTTAAACTATTGAAAAAATGTTCTTTAGCGGGCAATTTAGTCGTCGATGCAAGTTTAGAATAACTGTCGGTATAATCGTATGGGTAGATGCCTTTCTTCGATATTAAATTAAACTGTGTTTCGGTTAAATTGCGAAAATGCGACTTTACGATGTGAAAATGATCTTTATCCATATATGAAGCCAACTTATCTAGCGAACTATTCATAAATCGAAACGAGTCTATGAATCTAAACTTTAAACCGTTTTTAAAAGTGATTGTAAACGAAATATAACGTTCTTTATTCAAGGACAGAAGATCGATCTTCCCGTTACATTTTTTAACGAGGTTTCTAATAAATAAATGTCCATCGTAATTGGATAGAGAATGAAAGACAACTGGAATTACCTGAGAACATTTGAAGTTTAAATTACATAAACTATGTGCAGCACCGCGATATCGGCCGCTAAAATGACAATGATCTCGAACTTTCTCAATCTCGTCTTTAAACGACTCTTCGCATATATGGCAATTGGAAGCCGATGTGAAATTTAATAATTCCTCTCGAGACATAGACTTCATAGGTACAGTTTGTTGAAAATATTTTTGAAATAACATGTCAGATAACATAATTAATTCATTCACAAACCAATCCTCACAATCAAGACCTCTGTATGTTTTATAAAACGATATGGAACGATCAAAGTGACATTGTAGAAAATAACCTGAATTGAAAGCTTTATGATACTGATATTTGTTCATGTTGCTGTTAGCACACCCGCTACCATTATATTTCAATGCATTTAGAGAATTGTTACTTGCATTTAGCAATAGACATTCAAAATCACCATATATAACAAACGGTGCAGGCATTTGATTCATAAAATCCTTAAACTTAATTACACTACCCGGTCTAGGAAATTTTACTTTACACATATTTAATTTTTGACAATCTATGAAATGTTGATTTAAACATGATTTCGAATAAAAGTATTGTAAACAACGATCGCAAATATATTTTTTATTTTTAGATAATTGCATACTAACCAATCTTGATAGGTTTTTTATGAGACAAAAATGATACCTTACATTTATCCTACCTGTAGATTTGATATTAGAATTATCATACTGCTGCTGCTGCAACCGCTGTCGCTTAGGCGGTGTATACTTGTATGTATTGATTTTCTCGGGCCTCTCTTTCAACTCATCATCATCATCATTACAGCTAGTTTCAGAGGTGTTTTCATCATCGTCGTCGCCGTCGTCGTCGTTGTCGCCATCATTGTCGTCACTATCATCACCGTCTGTTTCGTGATAGTTTTCTCGAATTAGAAGTAGATTGGCATGTTTTTCTTTCTTCGCCGATGTTAGATATATAGGAGTTGTTATGTAGTGTTTCGTATTCTTTTTCTTTCCGCTCTTTAACGATAGCTGATAAACATTGACCGAAATTGATGGATTTATTTGCTCAAACTTAGGTATCTGTTTAAGCGTCATAGGAAATTGTATACCTTTCAAGTTAAGTATTATTGAATAATGTGGATACGATGTAGTTCGGCTAACATTTTTCTTTTTCTTAGCATCATCATTCGATGGTGTTATCGCAGCTACAATACTCCATCCAAAACATCCATAATCGTTGTTGCGTATATTAACAACTGCTCTTTTAGCGATTATTTCATTTGGTAATTTGATGAACGAAGAACCACAAAACATCCGATTTACGATGTAAATATTTAACGTAAGAGCTATGATTTTGTGTAACGCCCAACCCGACGAAACTTCTTGAAAACTGTCTAATTTATTTAAAATATCTGCAATGAGATTAGTCGAAAACCATTCCTTTAACCTTTCTTTATTCGTAAATTGACTCGATAGAATTTGAGCGTTTTTTCAATTAAAGTATTTGTTGTCGATTATTATTCCATCTCTGTCTTTGTTGTTGTTGTTGTTGCTGCTATTGTTGCTATTCTCACCATCGATGATAGATTTTTTTATAAACTCGCATATTAAAACACAATTTACTTTAAAAGACTTCTTATCGTTATTAGATATGCGTCTAACTCGATTGTAAAATAGTTTAAAACAGTCTTCTAAAAACGTTTCTAGAGTTTTATGTTTTATATTAACAATTAATCCGCTTCTAAGGCGATTTTTGAATGCTGATACTGTATCGACCCAGCATACGCGTTGTGATAATAAATTACGAACTTTAACATTTCGTTTTTTCGCACAAACTTTATCGGTTGCCGTTGTTACTATTAGCTTCTTAAAACGAATTTCAAAAGTCTTTAGATTATTTATAACAGTCTCCAAATGACTATTAATTCCAGTTGACGGAAATATATTCTTTTTAATTAAATTAACAAAAAACCGTTTAAATTTACGTGTTTGGCAAATAAAGGATTTTGCATGTTTTACGCGGTTATTTATATTACGCAATTTTAAAGTTTCATTTAGACTAGTTCTAAATTTGTTCAGTATTTCTAATCATATATCGATTATAGTTGACTCTGATGTTATACGATTATTTATTTTTGTAATTATATCGTTTAAGGACATTTTATTATTGTTATTCTTATTATTTTTATTATTATTATTATTATTATTTCTATTATTATTATTATTATTATTAGCTTACATGTAATTTGGTTACACACGCACACACACATACACATACGCGCACACCTGTATTATTATTATTATTATTCCACCTTTTTCACTCTTAATCTTGACTAAATTTTAATGTCGACATTGAATATCTTCCATCGGTTTTTTTCATACCCGTATAAATAATATATGTATTTAGATCGCTAGATATAATACTTTTTATATCCTCGTCACTTAAACAATTGCATACACGTTTTGGCAAAAATAGCTCTCCAAGCTCGATTGTAGCAATAACAGTTCTGCCGAATTTAGTATTAATTGATTTTATTGATAATATTTTCAACTTCTGATTCAAAGGTAGATCAGCCAATTTTATCTTATTCGAACTCAAACCCGACGCGTTCTGATTTAACTTTACAATAAGGTCGTCACACATTTTATAGCCGCGTCTTGTTGTTGTCGTTGTTATATAAATGTAACTCGACTGTGAAGCGATGTTATATAAAGTTAATCACAATGAAGACGTTTACTTTATACTTGTTATCGCCGTTATTGTTTCCCCCCTCAAGTAAAATCGCTATAAGATAAATATAATTTTCAGAAATATGTAATTCATAATAGCTTTTGTTTATTGCAACATGCAGACGTGATTAAATATAGAATTATATTCTCAATATCATAAATTAAATCGGTTTTAGCGAATAGAACATACGCATGCTTAATTTCATATTGATTCATATCACTTTTATAGTAACCGTCCTCCTATTCGAATTAATAAAGAATATTGATTATATCGTTAAGATGAGTATAATTTGTTACATGCCAAAATTAACACAAAGTCACTGCCTGCAATGTAGTAACATAAACGGGGGTTGTGCCACTAGCTCAATGGAGAAGGGGTGGGTTTTATATAAAAGTTTCGTGATCGAAATGGATTGACTTGTCGAAAACACAAAATCGATAAATAATAATGTCGAAATCAAAGGGCGCCAGGAAGGAGTAAAGCTTAATGGACTAATGACCCTTGCCAACCATAAGTCCGCTTCTGTAGTATACACCCCCAACGGACTTACCTTAGAGGGTGCATTTGCTAAAATCTAAAATAAACTAATAAAGTTACACACGCGGAGGCCGACGGAATTAAAAGCTCTTTACAATTTAATAATTTAACATTTATTTGAACGAAATAAAACAAAATGAATAAAATAAAATAATTGAATTGAAATTGACAAAATTAATCACACAAAACAGTAGCAAAATAATAGAAAAAAAATTATTTGAATGCACGTTAGATCAAAACAAATTTACAGTTAATGGAATAAAATACACAAACAAAATAATAAAATACACAATACGGAATTTTAAAGAAATAAACAGCACAAATTAATCAATCTTAAAACATCTATGATCACGGCCGTGTGTGTGTCGATATAATACAAAAACAAAATGAAATAAACTTATAAACTAATTTATATATATATATATAATTTGAATCGATAATTCGGTCCCGTTTAATAAATTTTAAACTTGGGATAAAACAGTACCGTAAAATACGGTCATTAATTAGTTACATTAAAGTTAACTTCGAAACACTTGTAATTTTTAATTGAAAATTCAAAGCTTTTAACACTTAATCGCGTAAACGTAAATTTCACATATGAATAGATGGTGCAAAATAAATACCTTGATTTACTCGAAGACGGGCTTTTGGTTAGCATAGGCCAGCAGAACGTCCGGGACCTCGATAGGGTACCAAATCCAGATGAATAAATTTACCAACGGAAGAATTATTATTGATCCGCCCCTAAGGCGAAAGATGAGATTGCGAAACAAACTCACGCACAAAATTCACTTAACGAAACATGCGATATTAATTAGGAAAACAGTGATCTCCATGAACCGTAATTACGAAAAAGGAAAGTTTTATTTTCCACTTAAGCATCACTGTACCATTTTCACTTACTTCCGCGGTAACTACTAAAAAAGGTGAATTATCACCTGCGTTAACTACATTCTGACGTCTGCCAATCAACTAACTTCGGACTCGTCCCTCATTTACCAAAATCACACCTATATATCAACTTTTGTCGACTGCCCTTTCCACAAAGGCTGCGTTCGAAACCTCAAACACCAAAATACTCTCGTTAAGAAGTGCAATAAAGAGGCAAACAGTACCTATTACGTCATAGTCATATTATTAGGACACAGCGTTTCGCTTGTACGTGAAAATGTCAAATTGACAAAATATTATATTACAAGAATTTAAACTGCCTAATAAATTAAGATAACGACTTAATTTTTCCACGTAATCTAAACGATTGACATAAAGAAATTCAAGTACAAATGTACTCGAACAAAGAACTTTTAAATCCACTTAAAATAAACAAACGGCGAAAATAGAGTCAATTACGATTATATCTCAGAAGGAAAACATAACTCACAACTGGAATTTTTCAACAATCCAAGTGAAACATTCAATAAGCAAAATCGCGAAAGCAGATGATTCACGGCGTAACAACATACAAAACTAAATCAGCAATTTAAATTATAACTTTGAATTTAAAATCGTAAAATAACTTATTAAACTCAATCTAAAATCACATTAACACAAATTCACAATACATTAAATGAAAATCGTCAATCCAAATACTGTGTCCGTTACCAAAAATTACTTAAACAACCAATCGATTTTTAAACGATGGTTACACCTCCCCTACTTAAAGAGGGATTTCTTAAATCACTCTATAAGCAATAAAAGAAAAACCAAAACGAAACGAAAAACCCATAACCCAAAAAAAAAACTAAAACTAAACGAAAACTAAACCTATGGCTCTCGCGATCTCGCAATCATCGAGAACCCCTAACGAAACTAAAACGGAAAACTAAACGATAAGAAGGGTAGCATATGTTTGGGTTCGACACAGATCACTCGATGCTGCACAATAGAAGAGGGCGCGCTGCGCTTCACGAGATCCGCGCATTGCGTTTTTCCCACAACTACTGCCCTCACCGAGCGATGGCACCTAGCCGCAAACACTACAGAAATAAAAGATAAGGACAGACAAGATAGCAGAAGAAAGAAAAATGGAAATAAAAGAACCGTTGTTTAGTCGCCTCTTACGACAAGTGGTGTCCCCACTGTATTCTTAGTCCGTCTCTACACGGAACCCAAAAACGAAACTAACTAACCTAAATAAAAAAAACAATACGATAGAACAAAAACAAAAGAACAATACTCAAACGATAAAACCTATTTATCCCCAGTCGGGTTTAACTTTAAGTCCTTGGCGTTCCATATGCCTTTTGATGCTCCCGTGTCATCAGACAACTCATAGGTCTGATACGAAACTTTCCGTTTCACGTAGAACGGACCGATAAACTTAGGTGCCAGTTTGGCCGAGAAATATCGAGATGCATCAGAAAGGACATAATTCTTTCGCCACACTGTGTCTCCCACCTCAAAAGGTGCTGGACGACGACGTAAATCGTAATAATGTTTAGCGCGGACATAAGCGGCATTCAAGCGATTCTTAATGTCGACGTAAACTTCTCTAAACGCTGGGCCTCTTTCGGCCAAAAAGGTACGATCAGCAAAAGCTAGATCGTCGATAGTGTCTGAATCGGTAGTTTTTCCATGGCGTGATCCGTCGAGACAGATTTCACGTCCAAAATTAGCGAAAAACGGCGTTAAGCCGGTGACTTCATGTACAGCGGTACGAATAGCACATGCTACTTTAGCAAGATATTTATCCCAATGTCGATGGTTGTCTTCGATATATGACGATAGCATTGTCTTCATGACTCTGTTGACTCTTTCTGTTGGATTCGCTTGTGGATGATAATTAGCGTTAAAAATAATTTTAGACTTATATGACGAAACCATTTTCGTAAATTCTGAACTGCGAAACTGTGTGCCGTTATCACACAAAAGATACTGAGGAACTCCAAACATTAAAAATACATCTTCTTCAAGACGTTTAGTAACTGCTGCGGCAGTAGCGGAACGTAACGGGAAAAATAAAACAAATTTCGAAAAATAATCGGCAACTACAAGAATATACGAATAACCACTCTTAGATCGCGGTAGCGGTCCAACAAGATCGGTAGAAATCAACTGCCAAGGTTTGTCCACAACAGGATGACGGGTCATAAGGCCAGCAGGACGTTTCTGTTCTGGCTTATGCGTGATACAAACTTTACAACCATTGATGTAACGAATGACGTCAGCCTTCATCTTAGGCCAGTAATAAAGCGGAACTATTCGTTCGAGAGTCTTAAAAATACCAAGGTGTCCAGCGGTAGGCTCATCGTGAAACTTTGACAATATTTCGAGTCGTTTAGACTTAGGCACAACTTCTCTCCAATTGTCCTTCTCAGAACGAAGATCGGGATAGTCTACGGTAACATGCTTAAATAGCTTTCCGTTACTAATTTTCCACTGTGGAAAAGCGTTAGGTTTTGAACGTACACGTTCCATAAGTTTCGATAACCATTTGTCCGAAGACTTAGGTTCGGTAATGTCACAATCGGTAGTAATATTGTCGATAGCTGGTACTGAACGAGATAGTGCGTCAGGTACGACATGATCCTTTCCTTTACGATGAATGATCGTAAAATCAAATTGCTGCAGTCTAACAGCCCATCGTGCTAGACGACCGGTAGGTTCCTTTAAATTATGTAACCAGACTAATGATGCGTGATCGGTAACTACAGTGAAAGTTGTTCCTTCAAGATAAGGGCGTAATTTTTCAATAGACCAAAGGACAGCCAAACATTCCTTTTCGGTAGTTGAATACTTGCGTTCACACTTTGTGAGCGACCTACTATTATAACAAATAACACGTTCTTCACCGTCGATAAACTGTGTAAGAACTGAACCAAGACCAAAATCGGAAGCGTCAGTTTGAACTGTAAACGGAACATTAAAATCAGGGCAAGACAAAATAGGTGCGGAAATTAAACAATTCTTAATGATCTGAAAGGCTTCATCACAATCACTAGTCCAATTAAAGCTGGAATTCTTCTTTAACAGAGACGTCAATGGAGCGATAATTGTCGAAAAATTTGGTACAAATCGGCGATACCACGAGGCCATGCCTATAATTCTTCTCACTTCAGCGACACCAGTGGGAACTGGAATACGCAAAATTGCATCGACCTTTTCCGGGTCAACCGACAAACCAGTAGAATTTACGATAAAACCAAGATACTTAAGTTCAGGTTTACAAAAATGACATTTGTCTTTACTTAGCATCAAATTAGCCTCTCTAAGGCGACGAAGAACTTCAGTTAACACTTCCATGTGTTTCTCGAAGGAAGGAGCGCAAATAATGACGTCATCTAAATAAACAAAAACGTAAGGTTCTAATTCGGGACCTAAAACTCGATCAATCAACCTCTGCCAAGAAGCTGGTGCGTTAGCTAAACCAAACGGTAAACGCGTGAATTGGAATAACCCACAGTTCGGAACTGTAAAAGCGGTATACTGCTTAGACTCTTCGCTTAAAGGAATCTGCCAATAAGCGGACTTAATGTCGAGAGATGAAATAAACTTAGCGTCACGAAGACGATCCAAAATAGACGAAACGTAAGGTAAAGGATAAGCGTCCTTTTCGGTAACTTTGTTGACTTTTCTAAAGTCCACGCAAAAACGATAAGAGTTGTCCTTCTTCTTCACCAATAAGATCGGACTCGACCAAGCGCTGTTTGATTTTTCTACAACGCCTAACTTCAACATTTTCTCTAACTCCAGATCGATTTGTTTCTGGATAAACGGCGAAACTCGGTAATATCGTTGCTTAATTGGTTCGGAAGTAGTTTTGATCTGATGTTCGATCAAGTTGGTGCATCCAAAACTTTCATTCGACGAAGAAAAATGATTACTAACTAAATTGTCTAACTGATTGAGCTGTTCTGAAGAAAGATCGAGACGAGACTTAATAACTGAATCTTTATCTTCCAATTGTGAAATGGTGTCCATATTTTCGAAACGCCATTCACCTTTTCTAAGATCAGGAACGATACCTGCTTGTTTCCAAAAATCAACGCCTAAAATTAAATTATGCGGAACGTCAGGAACAACTAAAACTTCTAAAACAACAATTTTTCCTTTAATTTCGATTGGGACGAGAAGTGAACCTAAACTTTGTACTGATTTACCATTAGCTACAATACAATTAACTTTAACTGACTTGTTTAACTTTAAACCCAACTGACTAAAAATTTCCCAACCCTTAGAACCAACAATAGTGCGAGAAGCGCCACTATCTAATAAACTTAAAATTTCGTGACCAAAAACTTTAACGTAGACAAAAGGTCTTTCGTCAGACTCAGCAGACTCTAAAACATAATCTAATACGACTTTATTCTTAACAAAACTCTTTTTCTTCGAAGAATGTAAACTATTAAAATAGACAGCCGATTTAACTTTGACCTCTGACGTCACTAAACGGCTTCTTAGTACGTCCTTTACTCGTTTCCCGAACACTTAGAACAAGTGCGGACCGTAACGTTAGATTTTCCACAACGATAACAAAATAAACCTTTCTTAGGTTCTTTGCAAGAAGCAGCTCGATGGTTTGGCTTCCTACAATTCCAACACAATTGCGGACTACTTCGATTAGAAGAAACAGGCGCATTAACGATAGCTAACCTTCGCGAAGAAGGTGCGATATTCGAAGACGGTAATCGTAAATGTTGTCTAACAGGTGGTGTAGATTTTTCACCACTACTAACGTTATTTGAAGAACGAGAAACGGCAATGTCCTTAACTTGAGATGTTACATAAGCGAGATCAGGCTCCATGTCCTGCTTTCGACGAGATGGAGGCGTGTAAGCTTCAATAGCTTGCATGCGGTCCTCGATAATACGACCAAATTTAATTAACTCCTCAATTGAAGTAACTGACGACAAACCAAGCTGAGTTTGATAAACGGGAGAAATATTTCTTAATAAAATCTTTAACTGCTTTTCTTCAGAAAAAGGCTCATCGAGACGTGAAAACATGTTGCGAATAATTGCAACGTAAATACCCATAGGTTCATCATTAGCTTGAGTGCGACGCTTAATTTCTTCAATAAGTCGTTCGTCATAATCGGTAGGCTGAAATTGTTCGCGTAAAAACTTAACTAAGTCTTCCCAAGAATTTACTGAATTACGAATAGATCTAACAAAAATCAATGCATGACCTGTAAAAAGATCAGTACACTCCAAAAATAACTGATGGCTTGAAACGTTACGCGATAATTGAAGTTCGGCAACTCGTTCTAAAAATGCATTCAATGAAATTGACTTTGCATCACCAGAAAACTTTAAGTTCCATTTCGAAACTGAAACACTCTTAACATGACTAATAAAATTTTGACTAACAGCAGAAGACGTCGGTAAAGCGTTATCAACTACAGAAGGTTGAACGACAGGTTCGATGACTTCATCGGCGGAAGTAGACGGATTTGAAACAACAATTTGTTTATCCAAAAGTTCATACTGCGAAATTAAAACAACTAAATCTTTTAAAAACTCATCTTTAACTTGAGAATCGTCACCTTGAATAGGAATTGAATTGCCAATACGGTTTAACAAATATTTAATTTTGGTTTCAATTGTAGAAGAAATTTTTGTAGTCGGAGTAATTTTTAATGAATCTATTAACTTTCTAAGCTCATCGATACCTTCACGAATCGCTAATTTATCTGCATTAAAATCGAACGGATACACGGGACGAGATATTTTTCCGGTGGCTTCTTCAATAAGGAAACTCTTGAGTAAACCTCGTAATACGACAACACCTAAAGATGCATCACCACCTCTAATCAAAATTTCATAACGTAATTCGTTATGCGATAAACGATCAACAATCAATTTGTAACCCATTTCAAAATGAAATTACAAAACGGTAAAATCTTCCAAAAATCACGAAACTTAACAGGCAAACTAAAATTCGAAAAAGGCCACACGCTGGAGACGCCAAATTATTTATGTTACATGCCAAAATTACCACAAAGTTACTGCCTGCAATGTAGTAACATAAACGGGGTGTGCCACTAGCTCAATGGAGAAGGGGTGGGTTTTATATAAAAGTTTCGTGATCGAAATGGATTGACTTGTCGAAAACACAAAATCGATAAATAATAATGTCGAAATCAAAGGGCGCCAGGAAGGAGTAAAGCTTAATGGACTAATGACCCTTGCCAACCATAAGTCCGCTTCTGTAGTATACACCCCCAACGGACTTACCTTAGAGGGTGCATTTGCTAAAATCTAAAATAAACTAATAAAGTTACACACGCGGAGGCCGACGGAATTAAAAGCTCTTTACAATTTAATAATTTAACATTTATTTGAACGAAATAAAACAAAATGAATAAAATAAAATAATTGAATTGAAATTGACAAAATTAATCACACAAAACAGTAGCAAAATAATAGAAAAAATTACTTGAATGCACGTTAGATCAAAACAAATTTACAGTTAATGGAATAAAATACACAAACAAAATAATAAAATACACAATACGGAATTTTAAAGAAATAAACAGCACAAATTAATCAATCTTAAAACATCTATGATCACGGCCGTGTGTGTGTCGATATAATACAAAAACAAAATGAAATAAACTTATAAACTAATTTATATATATATATATATAATTTGAATCGATAATTCGGTCCCGTTTAATAAATTTTAAACTTGGGATAAAACAGTACCGTAAAATACGGTCATTAATTAGTTACATTAAAGTTAACTTCGAAACACTTGTAATTTTTAATTGAAAATTCAAAGCTTTTAACACTTAATCGCGTAAACGTAAATTTCACATATGAATAGATGGTGCAAAATAAATACCTTGATTTACTCGAAGACGGGCTTTTGGTTAGCATAGGCCAGCAGAACGTCCGGGACCTCGATAGGGTACCAAATCCAGATGAATAAATTTACCAACGGAAGAATTATTATTGATCCGCCCCTAAGGCGAAAGATGAGATTGCGAAACAAACTCACGCACAAAATTCACTTAACGAAACATGCGATATTAATTAGGAAAACAGTGATCTCCATGAACCGTAATTACGAAAAAGGAAAGTTTTATTTTCCACTTAAGCATCACTGTACCATTTTCACTTACTTCCGCGGTAACTACTAAAAAAGGTGAATTATCACCTGCGTTAACTACATTCTGACGTCTGCCAATCAACTAACTTCGGACTCGTCCCTCATTTACCAAAAACACATCTATATATCAACTTTCGTCGACTGCCCTTTCCACAAAGGCTGCGTTCGAAACCTCAACCACCAAAATACTCTCGTTAAGAAGTGCAATAAAGAGGCAAACAGTACCTATTACGTCATAGTCATATTATTAGGACACAGCGTTTCGCTTGTACGTGAAAATGTCAAATTGACAAAATATTATATTACAAGAATTTAAACTGCCTAATAAATTAAGATAACGACTTAATTTTTCCACGTAATCTAAACGATTGACATAAAGAAATTCAAGTACAAATGTACTCGAACAAAGAACTTTTAAATCCACTTAAAATAAACAAACGGCGAAAATAGAGTTAATTACGATTATATCTCAGAAGGAAAACATAACTCACAACTGGAATTTTTCAACAATCCAAGTGAAACATTCAATAAGCAAAATCGCGAAAGCAGATGATTCACGGCGTAACAACATACAAAACTAAATCAGCAATTTAAATTATAACTTTGAATTTAAAATCGTAAAATAACTTATTAAACTCAATCTAAAATCACATTAACACAAATTCACAATACATTAAATGAAAATCGTCAATCCAAATACTGTGTCCGTTACCAAAAATTACTTAAACAACCAATCGATTTTTAAACGATGGTTACAAATTTTCAAGTATACGTAACGTTAAATGTATTTTTTTTAGAACACGTGCACGTTTTATCTTCATATTGATTCATAATAGCTTTTGTTTATTATAGCATTCATTGTATTGTATTATAGTATAGACGCAGGTCTTTTCGGCCAGATTTTCTATATTGAAATTAAATTAGTTTTTAGATAATAGAACACGTGCATGTTTAATTTCATATTGATTTATATCGCTTTTATAGAAATCGTTTTTCCCCTATTCGAGATAATCAAGAATTGTATATTGCAGCATTCACTTTTAACTAAAGACAAAATTGGATATTCCTTTTTATTTGTATTGCTTGCATGCAAATTTATCGTAAATGTAACTGTAATACTTGATGTTTTCAATAATTGATTGAAATACGTGAATAATATAAATCCACATAATCTATTATGTTTAATGAAACTTTTACATCACAGATCTGATAGTAACTTTGTATAAAATATGTAAAATATATACATATACGATTTCTTAAATATGTATTCTTTCTTTCTCTTTCTCTCTCGATCTTGAGTAATATAAATACAAGCATATGTATAAATAAAGTAATAGTCATGCTGGTGAGGACGGTGAGGAAAGATAAACTTTCAATTAATAATAATAATAATAATATAATGCAAGTTAGAAAAAGCCGTGTATCAACGATAAATAAGAAGAAGAATAAGAAGGTGGTTGGAAAGAGAGGTAGATGTGGCGGTAGCGGTCTGATAAATACTCTTATCAATAAACTACCTATAGAACTACATATTCCCGGCTATCAATATTGCGGACCTGGAACAAAGCTTGCAAAGCGGTTAGCGCGAGGCGATAAGGGTATTAATCCTCTAGATGCTCACTGTAAAACTCACGACATTAGCTATAACAATAGCGGCGATTTGAATACAAGACATCGTGCAGATCAAGTGCTTCAACACAATGCATGGGAAAGGTTCAAAGCGAAAGATGCGAGTGCAGCTGAAAAAACCGCAGCATTAGCAGTTGCAACGGCAATGAAAACAAAACGTATGCTCGGCATGGGTTTGAATAATAATAATAATAAAACTGTAAAGAATAAAACGACGACGAAGAAAAAGATTCCTTTGAGTAGTATTCGTAAAATAGTTCGAAATAAAATACAAAATGATCGTTATAAGACTAAGAATGTTAACAGCAGCAGCAACGGTGGTGGTATTATTATTACGCCAACGTTGATTAAATGGCGCTTAATGCAGCCAAAGCGGCTGTACGACATTTTGGTGGAAAACGAAACATTACTCTACCACGCATAATACCGATACCTAAAACAGGTGGATTTCTTCCATTCTTATTACCTTTATTTGCTGGTCTTTCAGCAACCGGAGCACTTGCAGGAGGCATATCGGGAATTGCTAGAGCCGTCAATTCGGCTCGCGATGCGCGAATTAAAAGCGAAGAAGAAGCTCGCCATAATCGTACGATGGAAGCTATTGCTTTAGGAAATAAAGGTAGCGGATTGTATTTGAGACCGTATCGTAAATCTGGAGCGGCGTTGTATCTGAAGCCATACGAAAAACGATTGGGATCCGCCTTATATTTAAAACCTGCTAATGGTTCAAAAAACTAATAAAGTTACCCGAAAGACCTCTAACCGATGTCGATTTACGCCGATATGCAAAAAACATTCCATACTTTAGAGGTGTTTTTATGCGTGACAATCTCCCAAAAGGTGGCCCACACGAAAACGAATGTGGAATTGTGAATTTGGATAGCACTCGTGGGCCTGGAACTCATTGGGTGTGTTATAGAAAGCATGGTTCGACAGTTTGGTATTATAATAGCTTCGGTAACCTCAGACCACCTTGCGAACTAATCGATTACTTTCGGGGTAACTGTAATAACACGACTGCTACTACTACTACTACACCTACAATCTATTACAACTATGAAAGAGAACAGAAATTCAATACAACAATTTGTGGACACTTATGTTTGAAATTTCTATGTAAATAAATAAATATGGAAGATGATATCGAATTGTGATTAGTTAACATGTCGATAACGTTCAGTCTAGAAGGTATTGGAAATACGACTTCTTATGATTTTTATCCACCAAACGAATTGGACGAGAAGTACAACCATGTAATCGGATTAGTTGGATTTTACGGTTGCAATTCCATACGCAATATACACGATGGAAATGACAAATTTTACTATATAAACCCAGCTCGATCTGTACATACTGATATCAGAATCGATATTCCACATGGCGCATATGAGATAGACGAACTTGCTAATTATTTAAAAACAGAAATAGTTAAAGAATATCATAAGACGAATAAGAATAAAAAGAAGAAAAAGAAGAAGAATCCGGATGATGATGATGCTGTTGATGATGAGGTTATATTCGAGTTAAAAGCAAACAACAACACGTTAAAGTGTGAACTTCAATGCATGTTTATCATTGATTTCATACAACCTGATAGCATTGGGCGTATGCTTGGATTCGAAGCTGCAACGTTATTTCCAAATATCCGTCATACATCTACTCTAGATATACAAATTATTAAACATACAAATATACATATCGAGTGTAATATTATAAAAGGCTCGTATCGGAACGGAAGAACTGCAAAAACTTTATACGAGGTGGATATATCGGTACCGCCAGGCTATCGTCTAGATAAAACACCAAACAACATACAATATTTGGAGGTAAACACTCAACGTATAGACAACATCAGTATTAGATTGACTAATCAAAGAGGCGAGCTGATAGATTTCGGTTCAGACGAACACTTCACCGTTCGATTAGAGTTGAAAAAGCAAATATGGGTTTAAAGTTTAATAAAAGCTCGATTTCGATTGCAAATTGTTGTAATCAGTCATCGAATCGGCATAATCGAGAGCAACCACAGCATATTATCGCTAATAGTAATAAGCCAACTATAAGAAACACATCATTCATCAAAAAATTCATTAACCATCGAGGTGGCTGTCGAGAAAACAAGAAGTCCTCTTCTTCTTCTCCTCCGATTAATCAAACCAGACTCACATTAAAGGAAAAATTATTCTTAAAGTCCATCGGTGTTAAAGTAGCATCAGAAAGCGGTGATAGGAAAAACAAAAACAAGAAGGAAAAAAAAACAACAATCCAATCGAGATGAGTGAACAGTTGAATATATTCGAACAAGCTCATTTCGACGATTCGATTGCTAGATATGATATTCATACATATTTACCATACGGATCGAGTAATTATGCGGTCTTTCGGAGGAAATTCGAATTTTAATACAAAGCCAGGATTTAATCACGGCAACTCACGATAGTTTTCTATACATCGAAGATGAAATAACGAGACCTCAAGCAGATGTTGGAAAAAGCTGCAATTTAAGAAAAAAATTTGCGAGTTTTCTGTTTGAAGCGATTCGATATGAATTAGGCGGTCAGCGGGTGGACATTTGTAGACACCCAGGCGTTAGTTTTTACAATTAATGGTTACGCCACGTATAGCAACAGCGACAATAAATCTTTGGCGCATATAGACTGGGCCCCGACTAACAATGATACACCCCTTCAAGTACAGTTTAGTACAAACAATGCCGATTTGTCTAAAAAAATTGGCCGTATGTTTACCTCTGAAGCATATATTCGGTTTTGCCGAACATTATAGACAAGTGATTGCAAATATAATACAGGAACTTGTACTAGTTCGTTCGAGAACCGATTTGGATTGTTATAATGGCGAAGCCGATGCAACTATAACATTGAGGAAAATTCAATGGAAAGTTCCGCATCTAACACTCAGTGATAGATCAAAGCTGAAGTTATTCGAGCGAATTAATAGAAATCCTATAATTACTATACCTTTCCGTCAATGGGAACTGCACGAGTATCCTTCGTTAAAGCAAGTTAAGATGGATATATGGCCGATAAAAACATCTGCACATCTAGAAGAACCACGATGTGTAATTGTGGCTCTTCAAAAGAATCAAAGAAGACGCGCGAAAAACGATCGAGCTACGGTTTTCGATCATGCTAACATTAGCGATATTAGATTACATCTTAACTCTGAACGATATCCGTATGAAGCGATGAATCTAGATTTTACCACGAACAAGTATGCAATCGCATATAGAAATTACGTCAACTTTCAATGCAACTACTACGATAGAAATGATTGGGGTATTGGTGGATCGACAGCTGGTGGTGGCGGTGGTGGAAACGTTACCTCTGCCATTAGCATGCCCACATTTGATTATACCGAATTTAAGGAATGTCCAATTTTCGTGATTGATTGTGCAAGTCAAAATGAAAACTTGAAGAATTCCACGGTCGATGTTTAACTCGAATTGGAATCAAACAACAACTTTGAAAACGGAATGGTCGCCTACTGTTTAATCATTCACGATGCCATTGTACAATACAACCCGCTAACAGGCGAAGTTAAACGTCTGTAAATCATTAATGATAATTATGTTAAAATAATATAAAATACTATACCTAGTTTTAGATGTAATTTTTTTAAATGAAAATTGAATAAAAGTACTTGTATCAGTGTAATGTTGTTGAGAGTAAAGAATGAAGGTGATAACACAAAAGCATCGATTACCGGTGCATAATAACGACTTGATTCAGATCGAAAAGACGAAGAGTAAGCATGGTGTGCTCCTTCCAAACACAGTACGAGCTATAATATGTGGCCCATCCAATTGCGGTAAAACTAATGCCATGCTTAGTCTTATTACGGAAGAAAATGGATTGAGATTTAAAAATATATACGTCTATTCAAAGTCGTTGAATCAGGATAAATATAAATTGCTGGATGAAATTCTAACACCGATGCCCGAAATCGGATATTATACGTTTAGCGACAATGTTGAAATAATGCCACCGGGAGATGCAGAACCAGACTCGATATTTATCTTTGACGATATTGCTTGCGAGAAACAGGACAATATTAGAACATATTTCAGTATGGGTCGACATAATGCAATCGACTGTTTCTACCTAGGTCAAACTTATAGTCGAATTCCTAAGCAACTGATTCGAGATAATGCCAATGTAATAATACTGTTTCATCAAGACGAAATGAATCTGAAACACATCTACGATGATCACATAAGTCCTACGATTACCATGCAGGTTTTTAAAGAAATGTGTGCTAAATGTTGGTTAGATCCGCACGGATTCATGGTTATCAACAAAGACGCAATCGACGCGAATAGTGGCCGTTATCGAAAGGGTTTCGATCAGTTTATAATACCCTAAACATATAAATATAGGCTTAGTTATTAGCAACGATAGCAACCGTAGCAACCGTAGCACTATCAACATCGGACAATATGGATTCCAAGACCATGAATCTAAAACATAAAATTCAAAAAGTGCGTGATTCGATTAGACGAAAGTACGATATTCTTAAGCGACAACGCTTAGATGTCGCGAAAGAGTTTGGCGATGTTTACAAACCGATAATCGAACCTTTAAAGGGTATTGCAACGAAGATGGAACAACAATCAAAACAACCACCGTCACCACCTTCCTCCTCCTCCTCCTCATCCTCACAATTACCATCATTGCCAACATCTCAAACCACACCGTCAACGCCAAACCTTAAGCGTTGGCTTACCGAGATGAGTCCACAGACACCGCTGCGGTCATCGTCGAGATTCAAGTTGTCACCTTTGTCATTATCATCGTTACAATCACAATCACCGTCGAACGTTAATTTACTGAAACAGACTTACCATCCACTACCTCAAAGCTATATTAACAAGCTGTTTGAATCTTCTGCAAACGAAAATATCGACTTTACTTATGGCGTTCATTATGATGCCGATAGAAACAGTTGGAGTATAGGTAAAACACCTATCGATATACGCGATAAAGACTTGATGATAAACGCACAGTTATATCCTGGAACAGTTGGATTATACGAGTTGATATTTATGAAAGAACCGAATCGAGATGTGGTTAAAGTCGAAGACGAGGAACGATACTTGAACATTTTGAATGAAACAAACGTTTTACGAAAACATTATGATCCTAATGGTGCGATGCAAGGTAATCGTGGAAAAAAGTATACCAACACAATTAAACCACTATTAGTGCTAAACGAGCATCGACGTCAACAGCAGCGAGATTCGATCTCACCTTCTTTTAGCGGCAGAGGGTTATTCAAAAAGCTTTCAAACACATGCGAGAAACCCGTCGAATATCGCTACTGGAATAATATTCACGAACTAATGAATGAATTACAGGTGTTATGGACTGAAAAGCAAGCCGGACACCAGAATCATGATAACGAGATAATTTCAATATTGGAAGAGTTGTACGAAGACGGGTACATTAGCAGCATGCCTAAATCAATATAACTCCATATACCTCTAATAACCAGCATAACAATACGTAGAACGACATAAGCGTTATGTCTTTGGACAAATTTGGTCGTTTATATGATAGACACAGTCGTCACTATTACGACCACTACCATCATCAGCATAAACATCAATTTACTAATCAAGATTATGTAAATCAACTCGCAAAGGAGATAAATGAAGTTCGCATATCTGTGGATAACGATATTAAAACGATTATAAATCTAATTCCTACAGTGATCAAGGCGAAGATTGACAACGAGTTTGTCGAGATGAACGAGAAAAACTTAAAATTTATCAACGAGCGGTTTAAGATGATAGCGAACGTTATGTTAAATTTACATAAACGTATATATGCAGTTGAATCATCCATATCTGCTACGGCTCATATATTTAAAATTCTAATTATAAAGTATATGGAAGAACCACATCGATATAATTTGGAAGAAAAACTGGATTATATTAACAAGCTGACTGATACGATGATAGCGGTACATCTCGAAAACAAGAATCTAAACGTTGAACTTGAACGCTTCATCGACCTAACCTCCTCCTCCTCCTCCTCGAAAACCTCATCATCATCAGTGGCTATATCTACAACAGAAACAACAACAACAACAACTACTACTACTACTACTACTACTACTACTACTACTACTACTACTACTATTTAATAATTGTACTGCTTCCGTTAAAGAACATATTATTCATGTCGCTGGACAAATTTGGTCGGTCGAATGGAAATACACGCCATGTTGTATTTCAACAAGGACCTAGAGGTGTTGGTTTTAAAGTAACCATCGACAATGATTACGATATGGAAAATAAACGGTTGCTGAACGTAGGAGATCCGATTGAACCTCACAACGCGCTAAATCTAAAATACTACATGGATGAAAAATGTAATTTTAAAGGAAAGCGTTTATTGAATATCGACGAACCCATAAGCAATACGGATGCTGCGACTAAAGCCTATGTCGACACATCTACTAGAGAACATCTTGATGTTGTACAGAACAACACGTCGACACGTTTAAATTCGATTGGCGCTAAATTGACAAAGATGTCTAAGCGGATTGATGATATTTCTCGGACGACAATTGAGGATGTTAACAAGCATGTTTTAAACACGATTTCTACGCTTATAAAATCAGAGTTGGATGCGGGATTCAACGCAAAATTCGCCACTCTCATACAACCGATGAGAATAAAGCTCGATAATCTTGTAGAAAGTGTCTTGGATGCAGCTACTGTTAGAGCGTTATTAGATGTACGATTTAACGCAAAATACAGCACACTCGCGCAACCATTGAAGAGTGACGTACACGAATTAAAAACTAAATTAACCATATTGAACGATTACGTGTTGTCGCTCACGTCGGGGAATGTCGAAGCAGCAGGTAGTAAATGAGTTACACAAACAGGCTAGAAAAAACTTTCCACGTCGTAAGACCATCATTAAGGGTTATGATGATCTCTGGCAGGCTGATTTAGCCGAATTTATACCGTACGCAAAAGAGAATAAAGGATACAAATTTATATTACTAGCGATTGACTGCTATTCGAAATATCTATGGACAAGAGGCGTAAAGACAAAGACGGGCGAAGAAATCACCAAAGCCATGGCTGATATTTTAAGAACAAGCGGACGAACTCCTACAAATTTACAAACCGACGCCGGTAAAGAGTTTTACAATCGTTCATTTTCTAAACTCGTAAAAGATGCTTCGATTAATCATTATTCGACATATAGCAGCATGAAAGCTTCGATTGTGGAACGAGTTATTCGAACCATAAAAATCGTCTGTATAAGAGATTCAGTTTGCAAGGTTCTTACAAATGGATCGATGTAATTGCTGAAATTACTCGTAGCTACAACAATACGGTACATAGAACAATCAAGATGAAACCAAACTCTGTAACTAAAAACACGAATTTGAATTGGGCATATAATCGATTAAAAACCTTTCTTAACAAACCCCGTTATAAAGTTGACGATATTGTTCGAATTTCCAAGTTTAAAAGCACATTCGTGAAGGGATATACTCCAAATTGGTCTACAGAACTGTTCAAAATAGTTAAGGTGCAAATTACTAACCCCGTCACATACCTACTTCAAGATATGCATAATCGTCCAGTATCTGGAGGATTTTATGAAAAGGAGCTCCAGAAAGCCAAATATCCCGATATTTATCTCGTAGAACGGATTTTAAGACGTAAAAATGGTAAAGCATATGTGAAGTGGCTTGGGATCGAAGAAAAATCTTGGATTAACGTTAAAGACATTTTATTGTAGTGGTATTATTATTATTATTATTATTATTATTATTATTATTATTATAGTGTTTGTTAATCATAAGTCGAAATAAAGTTATATACAAACTCTGTTATTATTATTATTATTATTATTATCATCAAAATATCATTACAATAGTTAATCAATCTAACAATGCAACGTGATTTTTATATAAATGATATACGTTAGATAATGCACAACAACAAGTAGGCTGCATGTGGAAAAAACAGCTGCTAGCTCGAGGGTTTTATAGCACATTTTTCATCGTGCTCGTCAATTTCGATGATCGGAATGGCAATGTGTCGTTGTAAAAGTGCAGCTTTTTCTCGGCCCTTTACATACACGCTGCTCGCATTCTTCGTCAACTCTTTAAGAATTTGAGGAAAGAGATTAGCATCGACGAACCCATCTTCCCAACGAATACAATGATGGTTCGTTCTTAGCCAAGATGCTAGTTTCTGATGTTTGATATCCAAACAAGACCATGCAAACGGTGGCTTAAATACGAAATGACCAGTTTGTTTTCCATCATATGCAGCCAGTTCTTTCTGAAACAGCGAGTTGCCCGATGTCGAAAAGCATTGTACATCGATAACAATAGCTGAGGCTTTTAACATGACCACTGTCGCTCGATCGACTGTACTCGATTCAAGTTGAACACGTAATTTCAAATAAAACGTTTAAATATTATTTACTCGAAATGCAAAAGTGATGAGAGCGAGGGAGGGGTGGTGGTGGTGGTGAAACGTGTGCGTGAGCTATACAATTGAAATCCATGTCTAGACAGCTTCCGGTATCGTATTAGAACATGTTTGTGAAATAGATGCATGAATAGATAATGTTCACATCTGTCATCTGGGTGTGTGTATGAGTCATAAGGGGTTGCGTGAAAAGATAATGACGCTATCCACATTAGGGAGGGTTGCGGGAAAAGATAATTACCCACATCTGTCATCCGGAGTATGACTCATAAGGGTGAAAATATAATACCCGCATCTGTCATCCGGAGTATGACTCATAAGGGTGAAAATGTCGATATCCGTCATCCGAATGCAAAGAGGGCTGCGGGAAAAGATAATCCGCATGTGAGTATGACTCATAAAGGGACAAAGATAATCACCCTATCCGCATGTGACAATGAGTCATAAGGGTGAACCAACAGATCAATACCCGCCTTGCACCGATGAGTCATAAGCGCTAAATGCAAATATTTAATTAATTTCATTCGAATGCAGGGAGGGCTGCGGGAAAAGATAATCCACATGCGAGTATGACTCATAAGGGGGAAAAGATAATCACCCTATCCGCATGTGAGAATGAGTCATAAGGGTGAACCAACAGATCAATACCCGCCACGATGAGTCATAAGCAAGGGTGAACCAACAGATCAATACCCGCCACGATGAGTCATAAGCAAGGGTGAACCAACAGATCAATACCCGCCACGATGAGTCATAAGCGCTAAATGCAAATATTGCAACTAATTAATCACCTACAATCCGACAAATTTGAATAACCGCAATTATGCTAATTAAACAGACACAAAAACCATGTGTCTCAATATCCTCATAGGTTTTTCACGGGCGTCCTAGAATCGGCGTCCTAGAATCCCCCTTGATTTTTCACGGGCGTCCTAGAAACCCCATAGAATTTTCACGAGTGTCCTAGAATCCCCATTGCTCTTACTACTCAAATCCAAGAGAAACTAGATAAGAAAGGAAAGACTATACACGGCATTTTCATTGATTTTAAAAAGGCATACGATACAATCCTAAGGTCAGAAATTTATAAGGCACTGGTTTACCTTGCCAAAATGAGCTAATCTCCTTAGTCCGCACGTTAAAGAAAACAACCAACACACTTAAATATAATGGGCAATCGTCACGTGAATATCAAAGTACCACGGGTTTAAAGCAATGGGACCCCTTATCCAGTTTTTATCATTCTCTTCAACTCAATATTAGAAGTCATAATAAGAAACAAGAATTAATACAAGATATAACGTGCTGAGAGACTCATATCAATGTATTGCATACGCGGATGACGTAGTGTTACTTGCCAAAACTAAAGAAGAACAAAAAAATTTATTTAGAAACTTAGAAGTGAGTGCTAGGGAGTTCGGTATGAAGATAAACGAAGTTAAATCACAGTATATGAAATTGGGGAAAAAACAAAACCAACCAGGAGAAGATGTAAACATTATAAGCGGTTACGAAAGGTACCATTTCAAAGAAGTCAACAGTGTAAAGTACTTGGGGGTTGTTAATAAATGACGGTAACAATACGGAGGAAATAGTGAATCGTACTGAGGCAGGGTATAAGTGTATGGGGATGTATAAAAAAATGCTACAATCAAAAAATGTGTCGCAGAAAGTTAAGGTGTGTGTGTACAAATCGGTGAACAGGCCGACAGTTCTATGGGCATTAACACAAGAAAATCAGAATAAGTTAGAAGTGTGGGAACGCAAAATTTTATGGTGTATATACAGAGAAGTAAAGGAGGGCAACGTGTGGAGGAGAAGACATAATGCCGAGTTAGAAGAAAATTTTCAAGAACCGGGAATTATAAATATGGTCAAAAGAAACAGGCTAAGATGGCTGGGGCAGATTCCAAAGCTAGAAGCGCAACAACCAACAAGGCAAATTATTTCCAGAAGATCAGAGAAAAAAATAAAAAAAGAAGACCCAAAAAGACATGGTGGGAAGATGTCCAAAAAGATCTAAAAAGTTTAAAAATCAAAAACTGGGTGCACTGTGACAGATATAGGAAGGAATGGAGAAAAAAGCTACTAGCCATAGGCTATAGAGTGCTAAAAATATATATACATAAACAAACTACATCGATGAATCATAGTTTGGGTTAAAAACAATAAGTTCCCATTTAAAAATTGAAAGCTTTTTTTGTTTGTTACGCAATAAGCAATAATCAGATTACCTCTTCAGATTCCTTAAATAACCTCATTTACACCGCACTTTTCATTATTTGCGTAACATGCTTGGTTCAAAAGATATGATGATGTTTCCATACATTTGCATAACCCGGTATATGTACATAACCAGCAGATTTGTGTCGGTCCATCCTACATGGTATGATACAGAACAAGACAGTCATATGCCACAAAAATATAAGTAAATGAGACATAGAAATTAAAATTACAAAATCAGGATGTTAATGGTTTTTTGCCCGTGTGCTTTGCAGATGCCTTTTTAAATGAGACAAATTAGCGCTGCAGTAATCACACCTATGGCATTTAAACGGTTTCTCACCAGTGTGCCTACGAATATGCATTTTTAAATCCCACTTGGTGAAAGTGCAGTAATCACATATATTGCATTTAAATGATTTTTCACCAGTGTGCCTACGCATATGCTTTTTTAAATACGATCTGGTCGTACAACAGTGGTCACATACATTGCATTTAAACGGTTTCTCACCAGTGTGCTTATGCATATGTAGTTTTAACTCCGATTGGGTGGTACTGCAGTGATCACATATACTGCATTTATAAGTTTTCTCTTTAGTGTGCTTATGCATATGCTGTTTTAAATAGAATTTGGTAGTACTGCAGTAATCACACATATTGCATTTAAATGGTCTCTCACCAGAGTGCTTACGCATATGCTTTTTTAAGTCACACTTGGTGACACTGCAGAAATCACATATATTACATTTAAACGGTTTTTCACCCGTGTGCCTATGCAGATGTCTTTTCAAATATCTCAATCCAGTACCGCAGTAATTGCACATATTGCATTTAAATGGTTTTTCACCAATGTGTGTAGTCATATGCTTTTTTAATTCCCACTTGGTGATACTGCAATAATCACATATATTGCATTTAAATGGTTTCATACTAGTGTGCCTTTGCATATGCCTTTCTAAACGGGATTTGCTGATACTACAGTGATCACATATATTACATTTAAATGGTTTCACACCAGTGTGCTTACGCATGTGTATTTTTAAATATGATAAGGTGGTACTACAGTGATCACATATATTGCATTGAAATGGTTTTTCATCAATGTGTTTTCTTTTGTGATTTATTAACAAAGTTTTCTTTGAAGTTTTATAATTGCACTCATCACAATTGTAAAGCTTCTCATTGAGATGCTTCTGGCTAGTCTTGAAGTTGAAGTTATAGCAATAATCCAGATCTGTTTTTGAAGGTTCCTTTATGCATGCAGACATATTCCTATTGATTTCCAAGCAGTTATTGCCAATGACTTGCAGATCTGAAACCTCAACATTAACATTATCTTCGACCAACTCCTTTTTGATATTTTCCTTTTTAACATAGGTTAAGACATCGGTATCAGGTATTTGTTCTAATTTTTTTACAGTGGCTTCGGTTCGTCTGCAGAGCTGCTTAAAATCGTGTATTTCTTTAACCGTGATTATACATTGATTACAAGTAATCGGATTTGGGATGATGCTTAAGTCCTGTAATAAAATTTACATTAGTCAACAAAATCCAGTTCGTTCTACTTACAATTTGTGGTAAAACGTCTAGCAACTTAAGTTGTAGCTTTAAATCATTGAGAAAGTAATACTGCTGAGTTTCCACTATTTCTTGTAAACAAATTCGACAAGTGTTTGTTGTATTTTCACACATATTTTTTTAAGTGCCGAAATACGTTATCATCGATAACCTAAAAATAACAAAAGATAACGGCTGCATTCAGTTATATTAGTTAGTTTTATTATCAGTACCCGAACACTGCCAATATCCGTCAAGTACAATGTGTCTCTTTATAAATTATTAATCAAACTATTAATAGTATATTAAATACCAAGGTTGAAAAATCTATTATAACAACCTAAGCGACTCATTATATCGCAGGAAGCAAACTTACAGTATGAGACTTTTAACAACTAATGTACCGATGACGTTAAATTAACGCAACTGTTATTCCTTAAGGGTAACGTCACTAAATGTATGCCGTTTTATTAATCAAATTACAGTTTATTTACAAAGTCGTTTTATAATTTTTGTATTTTTTTAATTTGAGTAACCTCATGCACAGTGACATAGCGTAGCGAGAGCGAAAGTCAAACGGCACTTCCGGCACTTTTTGTGCGCGGCAAAACTTTACAATAAATAATATTTTGGAATCTAAACTAAAAACATCTAAACTACGTGTTTGTCAAAATCGCAGAACAAGACTTTAACCTTGAACGAGTTTAACTATTTCCATAAATGATAGTCTTTTAGATTTAAATAAGGGGGCGACAAATTTGACCTGCGCTTATGCATAAAAATAGTGTAAACGTAAATCTCTCAATAACTTTCAACAAATTACTGGAGCGTACGATTTTCCAAGGTGCTAAGCACTCCACAAAATTATTGTTTATCTTGTAAAAATGTATATGTGTTTAATGACAATAAAATTCGTTAAACAAAAGATAAATGTCAATTGTTTTTCAAAAATGCAGCACCCCTTAAAACTTTTGAAAAGCTTAGCCGCTGATTGAGATTGATATTCACGTATTCAAATTTATTAGAAAGTACATACGATACGATACCGTACTATAAATGCAGCTTTAAATTTGTTGGCAGCGGTAATAAAAAGAAATCAAAAAGAATGCTTAATTCACAGTCAAACTAAATGCAAAATAATGTTATCATATAAAAAGTAGTTAAAGTAAGTTATTATTCGAAAAACTGCTCATTTTTTCAAGTACACAGAAAATCTGGTGGTCAATGCCGCACGAAGATCATTTCACTACTACAACTTTAAAATCGCATTCTTAATAAAATTTATATTTAAAATCAATTTATCTATCATTGAAATTAACAAAAAGACCATATTCAGGCGTTTCTTTTAAACTTCAGGTTTAACGTCTTTGGGTTACAGTCGAACTGCTAAATTTTAAATTACCCTCCAAAAAGTTCTTATATTTAAAATTATTCAAATTTCAATTTTTACCGCTTTGTTTTGAAAAGTTGTATTGAATTAAAACTTTTCGAATACGATATGTCAACATAGAAGATTGTTGGATATATTTCAAGAAGAATTAAAGTGAGTTCGCACAAAGTTACTTGTCTATTTCTCTAACTGTCAAAACTAGTAATTTAAACTGCGATAATCATTGCAAAATTGAGATCAATGATCTTCTTTACTTATCTCACCTTTTCAATGAAAAGGTAAGTATATAATACCCACAATTGTTTGTGTGTTACAATTTTTGTTATCGTCAAAAAGGTTTTTGTTGGAGGAAATAACTCTACACATCTCAAATCCTAAAAACAGTTTCCTGGATGGAAGAAATAAAGCAAGAAATAAAAGAAGAAATACGAGAAAGGAAATATAAGTATAGGAAAGGTATAGAGAATCGAAAAACTAAAGAAATAAGCGGACGATGAGGAGAGAGGGAAAAGGAAGAATACTATTGTAATAAAAGAGCCAAGAAGTAAAAAACCGCAAAAGGATTTATTAATATTGATGCTAGAAGAAAAATTAAACGTGGTAGTGGAAGTGAAAAACGTGACAATGATAAATAGAGAGAAGGAAAATAAGGTGGTAGTGGCGGAAATGGGAGGATGAGAGAAAAAACAGAAAGTGATGGCGGAAAAGAAGAAATTAAAGAACACACATTTATATAAATCACGATTTGACATGGAAAGAAAGGAGAGTACAAAGAGAAATAATGAACATAGCGGAGAAAAAAGGAAGAGAAAGTGCAACAAAGAAGAGAAATTATAGAAAGGAACATACAGTGGGGAAAAACAAAAATAAAAATAGTGACGGTTTATAGCAGTAAAATAAAAAACACAAGAATGAATATAGAAGAGAGGAAAAAAGGATTGATCCAAGAAAGGAAAAGAACGGAAAAGAGACAAACAAAGGACAAAATGATAAATAAAGAAGGAGAAGAACTGCTGGGAATGTGCAACGAAAAGAGGTGGAAAATAATAAATGAGAACAGAGAAAAAAAGGAAGGGGTGAGAATACGTACATAGAAAGAAGAGGAGTTATTGCAGGCAATTTATTTCACACGTAATGTAACAGTAGAAAGGCACAAGGTAACTTAATTATTCTAGTTTATGTTTAACATATAAACTGATACAGTAATTTAGTATGCCTGTATGTATTCAAAGCCGAAAATTGACTGCCGCCCGATTCCCAGATGCGGCTTTGCGAACACATGACAAAAGAGACGAATCAGACCTCCAACTACTGAAATTGACAATGGAATGAAAAGAAAAGAAAAAGAGAGAAAAAGTTGAAGAGTTCATAAAAAAATGTGGACAGAAGACGGTATAAAGAGATACAAAGAGAAAATAAGGAAAACAGTATAGGTAGGGATGGGATTACAAGGGAGTGTGTAGGAAATGATAGAGATAATGGAGAAATCAACAAAGAAAGTCAAATTTCGAAAATGAAAGAAGGAGAAAACAGGATGGAAGAAATGTTGGGATAGAGAATGCAAGGAGGGAAAAAAAGTAAGAAGGGCATTAAGACAGTGGAAAAAAAGGGAAGAAACAGACAGAATAATACAAAGAAGCAGTAAAAATATATAGAAAAACACGCGAGAGGAAGAGGAAAGAAAACAAAAAAAAACAAGAGAATCAGATAAACAGAATAAAAACGGAAGATGTATGGAAGTACCTAAAGAAAGAAAAGAAAAGAAAATGAGCGATCAAAGAAAAACAAATAAAAGAATGAGAGAGATACTTTAGGAACCTGTTGGGAAGGGGTGTGGCGAAGAACAAAATCAGAAAGGAGAAGAAAGTCAAAAAAAAACGTAAGACGGGAAGGAGGAGATGGAGATAGTAAGAACGAAGACTAAGTAATAGAGGCAATAAAGATGGCAAAAAAAAGATAGCAGGGGATAGAGACAAAAAGAGGGAAAATGGTAGCACTGTTCGTATATTTAAGAGCCGGTTTTGATATAGTGAAAAATGGTGGGAATACATAAAAAAAAATAAATCAAAGATTAATTAAAAGAATTGAGGAAATTTACGAAAAACGAGGAGCAGGGTGAAAGTGAATCGAGAGGAGAGCGAGAAATTCGTTACAAGAAGAAAGTTGAGACAGGGATGCCCACTGAGCTCAAGCCTGTTTGCAATATATACGGGTGATTTGGAAGAGACAATACGAGGACAACAGATAGAAGAGAAAGTGAAGTTGTAGTCGTTGGCCTATGCGGATGAGATAGTGTTAGTGTCTAAGAAGTAAAAGAAAATGAAAGAGATGATGGAAACGCTAAAAGTTTAGAATTTAGAAAAGAAAGGGAGAAAAGAAAAAAAGAAAAATAGAAATGGAGAGAGCAGGAAGTGCAGCAATTGAAGAAATTTGCATACCTGGGTTACACGATGAAGCAGGATAATAAGGAAGAGGATTACATAAAAGAGAGAGTGAAGAAAGAAACAGGTTACTAGGGCACGTGTAGAGCGTGGGAGAAAGGTTGTTTGGGGTGAACATAGAAAAAAGAAGGCTGTTGTTTTAAAAGTTAATAAAAAGTGTGATGATATATGGGGCGGAAATATGGGGGTGGAAGGAGTATAAAGAGGCAGAAGGGAAAATAGTAGAAAAATGTATTAGGGCTAGATAGACAAACACCTGAGTATATTATAAAAGAGGAAATGCAGGCAGAAAAAATGAGAGTAGAAACAAGAAAAAGGGCTATAAAATACGAGGAAGAATTGAGGGAAACAACCGAATGCAAAATACTACAGGAATGTTGGAAAAAGATAAAGGAAGGAAAAGTGAAGTACGGACAGGATGGCAAAGAAGAATATTATAAAAGAAACGAGTACGGGAGAAAATAAGTAGAAAGATTAAAGAAAGAGGGAGTAGGAGTAAGAGAGAAAATAATGAGAGATAGGGACATAGAAAAACAGGAAAGATAGACAAAGATAAAAGAGGACAGATATAATGAATTATAAGAGTATCAAAAGAGAAAAAGTGGCAAAATATCTAAAGGGTCAAAGGAATAAAAGCAACAAGAAGAAAAAAATAATAATGGGAACGAAGAGTTAGGAAATAAATACTGGAGAAAATATGAAGAAAAGATGTGCAGACTATATGGAGAAGAAAGGGGGGATCTTAAATACATGAGTAATTAATGCAGGCAGTTAAGAAAAAATATTAAGAAAGTAGAGAAAATCTTAGAAGAAAACGGAAAAGGAGCGAAGTGTATGGAAGAAGCGTGAAGAAGGAGAAAACAACAAAGAGGAGAGGAGGAAAAAGGAATTGTAATAAATGTAAAAAAGAATGTAATAAAATGTAAATGTAAGAAAAAATAGGGGGAGAGGGTAAAATTGTAAATAGGAGAACATGAATCACTTTGTAACAATTAGGTGGACAAATAAAAGGTGTGTTCGTTTTTGCGTCTCTAGATCACGTGAGAATTGGAGTAGAAAGATCGTTAAAATAATTTAACATAATATTTAATTAATAATAAAACATTTTGGGGTATTCAGATCCACCAACATAACCTCTGTTTGTAATTGAATAGCTTCACCTCGATGAATGATAACAACAAACTCCTTGTGTCCCCAAATGCTGTGTAACACTGTGTGAGGGTGCCAATCTGTTTTTTTCTCGAGAGCGATTCGGACGATAACGAGAATTAATCAAAAATATGTTCATTTAGCGAAGTGTACTAACAGACAATTTCAACATCATTTTCGCATTGATGCTATGATTATACAAACTTCACCTTGTGTATGATAAAACCAAGTTGTGAGAATGCGTGGAAATCGCAATTTAATTAATTTAATATGCAGATTCGCTACTTCAAAGCAACTGTCGCCAGAGTTTAATAAAAATAACGAGATTAGAGATAAATCGCCACACCTGGCAACACTGACGGATAATCGCGACAAAATCAGTTGACAACACTGTTCACACTGATTCCGTTTTGCAATGTACGAAAATATGGTAGAAAAAACACCAAACGCTTGTCGAATTTGTTTACTAAAATTAGTAGGAACCGAGCAGTATTACTTTCTGAATAATGACAATAAGTTAATGCTACAATTCAAATTGTTGAACTTTCTACCAGAAATTGTAAGTACAACAGATTATATTCTATTAAGTAACGTAACTTTTCTTACAGGATCTAAACATCATACCGAACCCAATTGTTTGTAACAGCTGTATGATTGCAATTGAAGAAATATATGAATTTAAACAGCTATGTATACAAACAGAAATGACTGTAAGAAACTTACGACAACAAGGTGCAATTAAAGAGGAATTGCCTGTTGATAACATTACAGTTGAACTTTCAAATTTAGAGGTTATTAAAGATAAGGAATCTTCAAAAACAGAACTTTATTATTGCTACAACTGCAACTTCATCACTAACAAGAAGACGATTTTGATTCGACATCTGATTAATAAACATGTAAAAGTGCAACATGCTGGTGAGAAATCATTTAAATGCAATATATGTGATTATTGTAGTAACTATAAGGGAAGTTTAAAATCACATATGCGTAAACACACTGATGAAAAACCATTTAAGTGTGAAATATGTGATTACTGTAGCAGCAAATTGACAAATTTAAAAAGGCATATGCTTCACCACACTGGTGAAAAACCATTTAAATGCAATATATGTGATTACTGTAGTAACCAAATGGCAAGTTTAAAGACACATATGCGTACGCACACTGGTGAAAAACCATTTAAATGTAAGATGTGTGATTACTGCAGTACCACCATGGGTCGTATAAAAACGCATATGCGTCAGCACACTGGTGAAAAACCTTTTAGATGCAATATATGTGATTTCTGCAGTATCACAAAATCGTATTTAAAAATCCATATGCATAAGCACACTGGTGAGAAGCCATTCAAATGCAATATATGTGATTACTGTACTATCAGCAAGTCGCATTTAAAAACGCATATGCGTAAACACAGTGGTGACAAACCATTTAAGTGCAAAATATGTGATTACAGCGGTACCACTATGACACATTTAAAATCGCATATGCGTCAGCACACTGGTGAAAAACCATTTAAATGTAATATATGTGATTTCCGCAGTATCACAAAATCGCTTTTAATAATGCATATGCGTAAGCACACTGGTGAAAAACCATTCAAATGCAATATATGTGATTACTGCAGTATCAATATGTCGCATTTAAAAACGCATATGCATACACACACTAGTGACAAACCATTTAAATGTAAGATATGTAATTACTGCAGTATTACCATGACGCAATTAAAAACGCATATGCGTCAGCACACAGGTGAAAAACCATTTAAATGCAATATATGTGATTACTGCAGTATCACCAAACCGGTTTTAAAAATACATATGCGTAAACACACTGGCGAGAAACCCTTTAAATGCAATATATGTGATTACTGCAGTACCACCATAACGCAATTAAAAACACATATGCGTAAACACACTGGTGAAAAACCATTTAAGTGCAAGATATGTCATTACTGCAGTACCAACCACTCGGATTTAAAAAGGCACATGTGGAGACACACTGGTGAAAAACCATTTAAATGCAATATGTGTGATTATTGCTATACCACCAAGCCAGCTTTAAAAATGCATATGCGTAAACATACTGGCGAAAAACAATTTAAATGCAATATATGTGATTACTGTAGCACCCGATTGGATCATTTAAAAAAGCATATGCATAAGCACATTGGTGAATAATGTTTTAAATACAATATACAGTGCGTACCAAATGTATGGAACTGGTCTTATTCCAAAGTATTGAAGCTAAATTAATTTAATATGTATGCTGTTTACAAAGCCTTCTATTATTTGCACAATTTTATTTTTTAATTGATAAGGTCGATACTTGCACAATCAACTTTTTTTTTATTAGGCATTAACTGGATAAGTGAAGATTTAGTGAGCTTTGAAAACAACGGTTAGTTGTTTAACGAGCATTAAAAAACTATGCCCGAAGTGCTAAATTATGAGACTAAACAGCAATTTTATTAATTTAGCTTGAATAGTTTTGAAATAATAAGGCCGGTTCCATACATTTGGTACGCATTGTATGTTATTACTGCAGTAGTTAATTGACTCATTTAAGAAAATTGCATAATCATAGTAATTATAATTATTTTAGTATATCGTTTTTATAATACAATAAAGACTTCTTATTAACCTTTTGTATACACAACCAACTTATCTACGTACAATTCAGTCGTTTTTTTGGACTTAAAAGTTTAACATTTTCGGATTGCTGAAACTGATGAATTTTAAATTAATTCTTGAAATGAAGTACTTAAGTTGACAGCATTAGTTTTGTGATAAAAATTGAAATACTTTATCCTGTGGTATTTCATTCTAGAATTATTTTACTACTTGCATTCAGTCTCGATAAAATAGTACCTATATGTTGCGTTACAAATTATCCTTTCAAAACTTCTCATACCTTTTTTGTGAATGATCTACCTTAAATATTTTAAAAATCAAGCTTATGACAATTGGTTTGTTTCGTATTTGCTTGCCCATATACTATGTTAACTGTCTTTAGTGATAAATTTTTACCAGTAGAAGAAACATTGTGACTTAGAGAACGATTAATGCTGAAAACACTAAGTGATGACTTAATCGACTTAGCTAAGTTATGTTTTAGTACAACGTACTGCTTGTACTAACTTAATGCGAAGACCTTCGAAGAAGAGGTTATACGAACGAGTGAGAGAAAACCCACGTGCTGGCACCATTACATGATTGACACCGTCATAATATGGCCAAATGGAATGGAACCTCTTTAACAGTTCCTAAACCATATAAACGGACAACATCCGCACATCAATTTTACTATGGAAGTTGGAGGTGGTTGCCTAGCTTTTTTGGATGTACTAGTACAACGCAGACATAACAAGCTCCGTATACATGAAGAAATCTCATACAGATATATTTACACGCTACATCATATTGCTGTGCCCAATAGAACAGATCACGACGGGCAGAGAAGAATAGTGATACAGAAACCCAACCAGCAATAATTCTACGGGTTACTGACCCATTGGCGAGGAATGGATATAAATCTAAAGAAATCCGAAACAGTGTTGTGAATATTTTAAGTTACATTCTTTGATGTGTTTACGTATGACTAGAGAGGAAGAATTTTTTGTGATGTAAAATTTTGATTTTTAAAAGCAGAACCGAATGTGCCTTTAAGAAATAAAGTTAAAATTAATGTCAAGCGTTCTTATTGCAACGAAGAACAATAAAATCTTATAATTAAGCCAGCGATGCTTTATTTTTATCTACTAAAGAACGACAGTGCAGTACACGCCGTAATAGATCAAACCAGCAAGTACCATAAATAACTGCTACATAATTTAATAAACTTCAGTGCGCGTGCCCACTTTCCTTCTTGTTCTCTGGTGCCTACTCGACACCTGTACACTCATTTGGTATATCAAAGTGCATTTGTTTTTGTTGGTGTTTTGACTACTTTATTTATCTGTTCTTTATAATATTATCTAACATTTTTTAGGCGTTTTTAGTGCATACACAAAT
Organism: Aquatica leii; assembly: GCA_035610365.1. Taxonomy (NCBI): domain Eukaryota; kingdom Metazoa; phylum Arthropoda; class Insecta; order Coleoptera; family Lampyridae; genus Aquatica; species Aquatica leii. The sequence continues at coordinate 19,206,143 of CM069438.1, forward strand.
TTACTTGATAAGTTTTTGGTACTTTGTATTTATTCATAATGTATAAAAATCATAATTATTATTTTGAATTACTGTATAATAAAAAGTTTATCGAAATTAAAAGATCACAATTATTAATAATAGTGGTTCAAAACCATATCGCGGGCATATCTATGCGGTAAATTGAAAATATTTATTTTATGCAAAAAAATTTTTTTACTAAAATTATTTAAAAAATGTTTTCTTTGTATTAAAGGTTTAAAAGCATGACGTTATCACGACTTTTATCTTCGCGATTCACAATTTACCTACTACATTGTGTCAAACGGCAGGAATCTTTCGGTAACACACGAGTCGACTTTACAATATCAATCAACATGACCGATAAGGCACAAAATCGCTAATCTAACTAAGAAACTATAACGTTATCGCTTTCTTGGTAACAACGTCTTAGTTCATAGTTATGATTAGTGTGCGGATTTTTGGTATTGTATTACTGTTTCCACAATAATTAGTTAGGCAGTTAAAAATACGTCTAGAAATAAACGAAACAATTAATTTTGTTTTCACTACATAACTCTGATGAATCGTAAATGCGAAACGTATAAATATTATTAATGAATTTGCAAAACTGACGTGTTTACAAAACAATTTTTGACTGGTATGTATCGATCATTTCTTATGATTTAATCAGTAATATAATCGTCAAAAAGATCAATCAATAATTCTACAAAATAACTAGAACTATCAATTTTTTAATTTAGAAAAATGTAAATTCTGACTACATAGAAATACCAAAATAAGTTTTTTGTATTAATTTTTTTATCGACTCTACATGACGATTACCATCTCTTATGTAGTTGCATTGTTTCAGGCGCTACCTTAAAAAAATCGGAAAGAGAGTATAATACTGGCTAAGGAAGGCCAAAGAACGCCGGGATCGAGAAGATAAAAAAATGAAATCTCTAAATTTATTTTAATTGAATACAATTAGGATTATTATTTAAAAATATAGTTTTACGTAATGATAATTTGTATTTTATTTGATAAAGTTATTTTTATTCATTACGTCAAGTCGCAGAGGAGTACGTCTGCTTAATGAATTAAAAAAAACAATAGAAAAAACCACAAAGTAGATGTACTTTAACTTGAAATAGTACTTTTCTTGATAAAAATATAGTATACATATATAGTAATTACGATAGCTCCAGTAACTCATTGATTAAAAGCGTATGAATTAAACAACAGAAAACTTATCTCACACATGCTGCATTGAAAGTATCGATCGACGTATTAGCAGTATTTTTTTCTCAATTCTTGTTTTTTACTTAACAGTCGCACTCGAGTTCTATACATAAATATTTTTCTATTCATATATGTAGAAAAGGGGAGGGGTGACTACCTTCTACATATCCTACAGCCATCTAAAAGAGACGTCCCGTGGACATCCTACGCCGATGCGTAAAGATGTCCTATAAGGACATTGTAGGAGTCCACACAGTTGTGACAAAAGAACGTTCCATGAATGTTCCTAGAATGTACACAGGACCAAAATGGAACGACTTTGGGACATCCAGTGATCCGCAACATCATGTCCCAGGGACGTCCTTGGGACTTCTTTGTGTTGGTTGGGTTGTATAGCGTTAAAATTATTATTCAAATTTTACCGCTTTTTCTTTTGAAGTTATATTAAATTAAAACTTTTCGGATAATATATGATTGTTGGGTATATTAAGAATTAAAGTGAGTTCTCACAAAGTCACTTGCCCAATCAACAAGGTAACATTTTTTTAATGTTTTTTTTAACGTTTGAAAATGATATATTTGCATGTGGCCTCAATTTCCTGTTTCAAAAACAAGATTTGCCTTCCTATGTCAAGTGGCATCCGGCAAGATAAGTAACTATAATTTCATTTTTTAAATTTATTCTTTTATTACTATGTTAAATAGAACACATAAGTTAAATTTAATTATAAACACATTAGTTTGGAGATTATGCTAATAGCCTTGAGTTTTGTTAAATTTAACTTTGATTTAAATAACTAAAACTAATGTTAATAGAACCCTTCTTTACATATGCTTTACACAGAATGTCTTTAATCAAGTATTTTTAGGATACAATAATTAAATTTGTCACTCTAAATGAGCTTATTGTAAAAATTCAGCTGAAAAATGTATGCAAAAGTAGTTATATTGTTCATGTATAAAATTTTATAGTTACCCAATCAGCAAGTAAACGTTTTTTTCATGTTTTAAAAACGTTACGTTTTAAAATAGTCGAAATAAAATGTTTTTCAAAAAAATATTTTTGTTGCGTTTTAAAAATATTTCATTTAAACATTGATATTGAAATATTTTAAAAATGTTTTCTAAAACGTTTTTTAGTAACATAAAAAACGTTTTTACTTTATTAAAAATTATACTTTTGCTTACTTTCACCTATACACTTGTTTCTTTTATATATATTGTAACAAAAACAACTATATAAAATTTTTGTTACCTATTATTAATAAATACATAATAAACCTTTTCGTTTTTCTAAAAACTTTTTTGCAAATTTGAATTAAGTACTTAATAACCGCGTTTGCGCAAAGTACCAGTATCTGTGTAAAAAGATGGCAATTTTGTATATTATAATCGCATTATATTTTAAGCTTCAACGAATCAACAATATCCATGGTATTACTCGCTATGTTGTGTAATGTATTGTTAGTGTATCAGTTTAATCGTTTTCTAATTTGCGTTTAAATGAAACTTAAATAGATACTTTTAGTATATGCAAGCATTTATGATGGTACGTTTTTTGTTGCAAGAAATTTTGCTGAAGTGTAATATTATTTGTTACAGCAGTGGTACACTAAAACGTTCATTCTATGTAGGTACTTCATGATTTCCATTCTTTGTGATGTTTTAAGGTTATCAAACTGATACGATGTTGGCCAAATGGGAGATTTGAACGTGCACAATAACCAATTAATCTTAGTATCTAATTTTTTCTGATATTGATGCAGCATGATTTTGTGTGTACAGAATTTCAAAATCTTGGATTGTTAGTTGTTCTGGTTTTCGTTCTTACACAAAGAGGTATAGGATCCGTCGGTTTGAAGGAACGGCAACAATAAAAACAACCTTTATTGCTCAGGCCGTAACAACAGATAAAGGCTGTTTTTGTTGTTGCTGTTCCTCCGCTCCGAAGGATCCTATCCATAAAATAGAAAAACTTTTGATTAATTGGAAACTTTTGTGAGGATTATTATAATTATTCTAATTAATATAAACCCAGATAGCACAGTCAGTTTGATACAAGGTTAAAACAAACTTGTTTTAACAATCATGTAACCTGGAAACAAACTTGTCTGGAAACTTATATCAAGCATAATTCAAGCTTACTAGTTACCGCTACCACAAGCTTATTTTATAAAGCTTGAAAAAAGCTTATTAGACAAGCTGGAAAAAAAGTATGTTGGGCAAACTTGAAATAACCATGTTGAACAAGCTTGAAAGAAGCGTGTTGGGCAAATTTGAAAAAAAGCATTTTTTTCATTTTGAATCAATTTATTTTCTAAAAAAAAGTGGATTAAGATATAAAAAAATACATTGCGTTAAATAATATAATATAAACTAAAAAAGGAATAACATAATAGTATAAACTATATATGAAGAAATCGTTAAGCAATTGTAGTTTTTCCTACTGAGTTTCCACATTGGATCGATTTCCTTGATTTCTGAAAAAACAATTGAACTAGAACAAAAACATGCTAAGGAATAAAAGTAAATGTATATTTTCTTAATAATGTGTTGTATGCGTTCACCATAAAGAAATGTGAATCCGTTTATTAAAATACCAGATACAAAAACAAAATTGAAAATTTAATTATAGCTGAATAAAAACTTGTAGATAAAATGATATATTTTTTAAGTTCTTAGCTGTTAGTCTACTTCTTCTGTGGTTAATACAAATAGCATAAGTGACAAACGATTTGGTCGAATTTAATACAACTAATCGAACTAATACAAAAATATATAAATTATTAACAAATGTTAAGATATGTTACTTTTGATTTTAGGTTATAAACATATTTATGCCCATTCGGGTTTTTTAAATAATTTGTTAAAACAGAAAATAATTTCAAGATATGTAACTGAAAATTATGAATTTATATAAAAGAATCGATAGATCAGTAGTCATATAAATTGACCGCTAAAATGAAAATAGACGTCAGTGATAAAAACATTCCATACTATTTAAGATTAAGGAGTATGGTTTTTTACAAGTTTTTTATGGTTGTACCGTTGTTGTACACTTTATCAACTTTATTACAACATATAACATAACCTCAACAAAAATTGAATTACTCGATTAGTGTACTTAATTAATTTTACATTTAGGATTTAAAATAAATACTCACCTTACTTTTTTCGAAGAATAGTAGTTACACAACAAACCGCAACAATCAAAATAAAAATTGTAAGCTGCCTATTCAACGGTAAAAACAAGGTAAAATGGCTAAGTTCAACCATCGTTGCCGCTATTTAGAAAACATACTGATTTTTTAGGTTAACGTACTTTTTGCAATATCTTCGAACAAAACGAATTTTAAAACTGCATAGACCAAGGATGTTTATTCGTAGCAAAAACTAACATTACGATTTTTATGTATCTATTTTTTTAGCCAATGAAAAGATGTTACAAATATACTTATGGCGCACCTTTCAAATCAATCTTTGTTATAATTATTATTTAAACAAAACGTACTGAAATCAGTTACAAAAGTATTGACGTACTTTTACTTGAGCAAAAATATGCTGATTCAGTACAAATGTATACTATCTTGGGCAATATTCTTGGGCAACATTGACTATAGCTACTTAACGAAGCATTCCGGCAACTTTCGGATAACACCGTTGCCAAAATAATAGCAGAGCTTGTTACGATTTTTTTAAAGCTCATTACCAAGGCTTATTACAAGCTTGTTTCATAGTTAAAGTGAAAGTTTAACATTGCAAGCACAACCAAGTCAAAAACAAACTGGTTGTAAGCTTACATGCTACCTGGGTAATAAACTTGCAATAAGCTTATTTTGCAAACTTGCTTCAAACTTTCCAACCAAGTTCCAAGTTTGATTCAAGGTTAATTCAAGCTTCATGTTTGAAACTTGCTTTAAGCTTGACATGACAAGTTAAAAGCAAACTTGCCGTAAGCTTACGTGCTATCTGGGAAGTAATTACGTGAATAATGTTTGTTTTACTTTTATGTTAATGTGGTAATTTTTATTATAGGCACCAAATGCGTTTGCAGCCACATGAAAATAAAGTATTTTGAGTACCGTAAAGTCCTATAATGTTGACCGGTAATGTAACTTTGACCAAAAAACTAAAAAATGATTGTTAGTTATCTACTTGTAAGCAAATAATTGATTCCAGGGATCTGTTGTTGTCGATGCATGACTTTTTATCTAACAGGTGTCGCTGTTAGCTTTGATTTGCTACCAGCCATTTTCTACAACTCTAATAAACATTGACCAGTAACCTCTAAAAGTGCGCGAAAATCCATGCTGTGTAAACTATATCTTGGTGCGAAAGATTTATAAGTGTGACAATAATTTTTCGATTGCTGATGTATAACATAACACTTCTTTATATAGTATAGCGCAATAACTTTTCATTTTAAATTAAAGTACAAGGTAGGTAAATTTTTGTATTTGAAGCCAGCATTAATTTACCGATCGTTGCTAACTTTGACCAAAGTTACCGACAGTAGTCAAAGTAACGTTAATTTTGTTATTTTATCCTTATAGGTATGGCTCCGACGCGAAAATATACGCGGTATGATGGCGATAATAAAAGCAAATTAGACAAAGCCTTACAAATGATTAGATCTGGCCGAATTTCAAGAACGAAAGCTGCTAAAGAATTTAATATTGCGAAAGGGACTATAATAAATAAGCTCAAACAAAGACACGCTGGAAAAATCGGACGTCCTTTCGTATTTTCGAAAAATGAAGAAGCCGCTATAGTTGCACATATTTTAAAAGTCAGTGAGTGGGGTTTCCATTTAATAAGACTGACTTGCGACATTTGGCTAGCGAACTACTAAACAGAAAGGGCGTTACAGTTCCGCAGTTTCGTGACGGCAATACTCCAACACTTAAATGGTGTACTAGTTTTATAAAAAGAAACGGGAATCAACTATCTTCCAGGATGTGCCAAAATTTAAAAGTTTCAAAAGCGCAACTGTCGCCAGATGAATTAAAAAAGTATTTTGACGCCCTGAAGAAAACTTTAACAGAAAATGGAGAGCTCATTGGACCACATAGGATTTATAATTATGACGAAACTAATTTGTCTGACGACCCAGGAACAAAAAAGTATATTTTCAAAAGAGGTGTTAAGTATGCAGAGAGGATTCGTGATTCTACCAAATCTAGCGTTTCTATCATGTTTTGTGGCTCTGCAACCGGTAACATACTGCCTCCGTATGTGGTATATAAGGCAGAAAAATTATGGATAACGTGGATGGAAGGTGGACCACCACACACACGTTATAACCGTAGCAAAAGCGGATGGTTTGACTCCGTAATTTTTACTGACTGGTTCATAAACCTATTTATTCCTCATGTCACAAAAGGATCCAATGAAAGAATAGTATTATTAGGTGACAATCTATCTAGCCATTTTTCGCCAGAGGTTCTAGAGGCTGCTGAGAAACATCGCATATTATTTGCATGTTTTCCAAAAAATTCAACGCACTTGTGCACCGTTAAAAAGAAAGTGGAGAGACATATTGGATTCTTGGAAGCAGTCGCAGAAAAGGAAATCCCAAATTGTTCAAAAACATCAGTTCCCAAAACTATTAAAAAAATTATGTGACGCAGTTGCACCAAATAATTATTCGCAAAATTTAATTTCGGGTTTTAAAAAATGTGGTATTAGTCCTCATAATCCACAAGAAGTAATAAGCCGGTTGCCCGATCACAAGACCAATGAAAATGTTGATCCAAATGCATTGGTCTCTGAAGTAGTCGTAGATATGTTGAAAGTAATGCGATACGGTGATGATACAGAACCCAAGAGGAAGCGCAGAGTTAAAGTTGATGTTCAACCCGGCATGAGTATTTCGGTTGAAGATTTAAATTCTTCGCAAAATGACAAAAATACAGATAAATCTTCAATTAACAAGACGAAAAGTTCTAAAAAACAAGTTGCAGAACCCATTTCCAGTGATGAAGACAGTTCATTGGAATCAAATGATATTGTCTACATGGAATCAGACGATAATGGGGATTTTGAAGACTTTCGGCAGCAATTAATTGAGGACCAGATGTATGATAGACTATATGACCAAGAAGACAATGTTACTGAGTTTGATGAAATTAATCCTGAATTGAGTAATACAGCAAACCAAACAGAGCCAGAAAAACAATGTGAGGAGGGTCTAAGCTTAACGACCAACGACTTCGTTTTAGTACGCTTTGAGACACTTAAAAAAAAAGGAAACCCTAAAAATTATATTGGACAAATCATTACCATGAATCCTTCAGACGTAGAAGTCAATTTTCTGAGGAATAAGAATTTAAAGTTTGTCTGGCCTGATGTTTCTGATAAATCGCTGGTTAAAAGAGAACAGATTATTAGGAAATTAAAGTCACCTAAGGAAACCAAGAGAGGGTTCATTTTTGAAAGCATACCTATGAAAGTCCAATAAATCCATATTTTTTATCAACAAATACGAGTTTTTTTTGTATTCTATCAGAGTGTGGTATTTGTTTTTTTTTTAATACCTACTCTTATGTTTGTATAGCATTTGATATCGGACTTATTTTGAGTTTATATCAATTGTTTTTGTATTTTTAATATATATTTCTTTATTTTTTATGTTTTTTCGATATATCCAGACCCGAAACATTGAAAATTTTGCATCAAATAATTTTTTTCAAACACTTTACTGGCCAATGTTACAATAGAGTCATGTTATATTGCGTTTTCATTAGTCCAAGATCACTAGTCAAAGTTAGGGTCATCTAACCTAACTTTGACCAGTATATATTTAAAAAAAAAAGTCAAAAGTCTTTGATAACAGTAGAAATCATATACAACAGGGCTACTGTATTACTAGGAGCCCCAATTTTGGCACCAATAGTGTTTCTGAATTAACATTAGTTTGGCTGTAATTTTAAGTCAAAGTTATAAAGCAGTCAAAGTTATGGGAGTTTACGGTACACAAAGATTGTATTATCTATATTTTGTAAGCATTTTACGGCTGGTTCTATAATAATGGTATAAATGTCAGTTAAGTTATATACTTAGTTTGATTGTAAAATTCTGTCGTTATTGACTGTGTTATTGGTTAGTATAAATAAAACTAACAGCCAAATATGTCAGTATTTTAAAATTAAAGCAAGTATAACTAAACTTACATTTATACCATGATTGTAGAACTGCTCTTGAGCATATTGCAATATTAAAAAAAGCGTTGATAATATATTTTTCATACATTAATGAAACATTTGTAAAATATATCTATAAATAATATTTTTTTAACATTTTTAGAATGTTTTTCTAATATTGACATTGCAACGTAATTCTGGCCATTAAGACGTTTTTGCAATGTTTTTAAAAATGTACATACATCTTTGGTAAAACGAAAAAACATTACAAAAATGTTTCCTTGTTGATTGGGTACCGTCCTGTCGCCAATAACAAAATAAATTGATGACTCATTATATTTAGTAACATGTAGAATAGCTTATTCAAAGAAACTGTGGCCAAAGTTTAATAAAAATAACGAGATTGGAGATAAATCGCCACACCTGGCAACACTGACTGATAATCGCGACAAAATCAGTTGACAACACTGATCACAGTGCTGATTCTGTTTAACAGCATTTAACAGTTTTAGCATGGTTTTACAAAAATCACAAATATAAGTGCAATAAGCTTTGTAAAATGTACGAAAATATGGGAGAGAAAACACCAAACGCTTGTCGAATTTGTTTACTAAAAATAGTAGAAACCGAGCAGTATTACTTTCTGAATAACGACAATAAGTTAATGCTACAATTCAAATTGTTGAACTTTCTACCAGAAATTGTAAGTACAACAGATTATATTCTATTGAGTAACGTAACTTTTCTTACAGGATTTAAACATCACACTGAACCCAATTGTTTGTAACAGCTGTATGATTGCAATTGAAGAAATATATGAATTTAAACAGCTGTGCATACAAACAGAAAGGACTGTAAGAAACTTACGACAACAAGGTGCAATTAAAGAGGAATTGCCTGTCGATAACATTACAGTTGAACTTTCAAATTTAGAAGTTATCAGCGATGAGGAACCTTTAAAAACAGAACTGTATTATTGCTACAATTGCAACTTCAACACTAACAAGAAGACGATTTTGATTCGGCATCTGATTAATAAACATGTAAAAGTGCAACACGCTGGAAAGAAACCATTTAAATGCAATATATGTGATTACTGTAGTAAAAATAAGGAAGGTTTAAAATCACATATGCGTAAACACACTGGTGAAAAACCATTTAAGTGCAAGATATGTGGTTACTGTAGCAGCAACTTGACAAGTTTAAAAAGGCATAACTTTCAGCACACTGGTGAAAAACCATTTAAATGTAATATATGTGATTACTGTAGTAACCAAATGGAAAGTTTAAAGGCACATATGCTTAAGCATAGTGGTGAAAAACCATTTAAGTGCAAGATATGTGATTACTGCGGTACCACCATGGGGCATCTAAAGACGCACATGCGTCAGCACACTGGTGAAAAACCATTTAAGTGCAAGATATGTTATTACTGCAGCGCCAAGAAGTCAGATTTAAAAAGTCATATGTGTAAGCACACTGGTGAAAAACCATTTAAATGCAATATATGTGATTACTGCAGCATCACCAAACCACTTTTAAAAACACATATGCGCAAACACACTGGTGAGAAACCATATAAGTGCAATATATGTGATTACAGAGGTACCACCATAACATATTTAAAATCGCATATGCGTCAGCACACTGGTGAAAAACCATTTAAATGCAATATATGTGATTTTGGCAGTATCGCCAAATCGCATTTAAAAATGCACATGCGTAAGCACACTGGTGAAAAACCATTCAAATGCAATATATGTCATTACTGCAGTACCAGTATGTCGACATTAAAAACGCATATGCATACACACACTAGTGACAAACCATTTAAATGCAAGATATGTACTTACTGCAGTATCACCATGACACAATTAAAAACGCATATGCATCAGCACACAGGTGAAAAACCATTTAAATGCAATATATGTGATTACTGCAGTATCACCAAACCGGTTTTAAAAATACATATGCGTAAACACACTGGCGAGAAACCATTTAAATGCAATATATGTGATTACTGCAGTACCACCACGGCGACATTAAAAACGCATATGCGTAAACACACTGGTGAAAAACCGTTTAAGTGCAAGATATGTTATTACTGCAGTACCAAGAAGTCCGATTTAAAAAGTCATATGTGGAAGCACACTGGTGAAAAACCATTTAAATGCAATACATGTGATTATTGCTATACCACCAAATCAGCTTTAACAATGCATATGCGTAAACACACTGGCGAAAAAACATTTAAGTGCAATACATGTGATTACTGTAGCACCCGATTGGATCATTTAAAAAAGCATATGCATAAGCACATTGGTGAATAATGTTTTAAATACAATATACAGTGCGTACCAAATGTATGGAACCAGCCTTATTTCAAAAGTACTCGAGCTATTTTTTTAATTGACAAGGTCGTGGTTTGCACAGCCAACTTTTTTTTTAATAGGTTGGGACATACGCATACTGTTTGAAATTCAACTCAGCGACATGCTGCTTATCATAGTTATCTCTAAAGATAACTTTGCTATTGTAGATTAAACATTAACAGTAGGTATTAATTAGATAACTGAAGATTTAGTGAGCGCTGAAAGTGACGGCTAGTTGTTTAACAAACGTGAAAAGCTTAAAACTATGCCCGAAGTGCTAAATTATGAGATTAGAGATAACTATGGCAAGCAGCATGTCACTGAATTCTACTTGAAAATATCTTACAAACGGTATGCTTTGTAAACAGCATTCTTATCAATTTAGCTTGAATAGTTTTGAAATAACAAGGCCAGTTCCATATATTTGGTACGCGTTGTATGTTATTACTGCAGTGGTCAATTGACACATTTAAAAACTCAATTGCATAAACATAGTAGTTCTAATTATTTTAGTAGTTACAGTACAATAAAGAATTCTTATTAACGTTTTGTATATACACCCAACTTATCTACTTACATTAGATTTGTAATAAAAACTGATATTCTTTATCCTGTAGTATGTCATTCTAGAATTGGTTTACTACTTGCTGTGACTCTCGATAAAACGCAGTACCTGTTGCATCACAAGTTATCCTTTCAAGACTTATCATTCTGTCTTTGTGAATGCTCTACCTTAAATATTTTAAAAATCAAGCTTATGACAACTGGTTTATTTCGTATTTGCTTGCCTATATACTTTGTTAACTGTCTTTAGTGATAAATTTTCAGCAGTAGAAGAAACGTTGTGACTTAGAAAAGAATTAGTGTTAAAAAGACTAAGTGATGACGCCGTGATAATGTGGTCACATGGAATGGAACCTTTCCAACAGTTCCTAAACCACAAACAGACAACACCCGCACATCAGTTTTACGATGGAAGTTGAAGGTGGTTGTCTACCTTTTCGGAATGTACTAGTACAACGCATAACAAGTTCCGTATACAGGAAGAAAACTCGTACAGATATATAGTGAGGGCAAAGCTGACAGCAGAGAAGAAGAAGCGTGAAGGAAATTGAAAAGCGAGAGAACATGAGTGAGTCGGTAGCCTCGAGCGTGTGAAGAAGTGTTGAGAGACGAGACGCCGGAATAGTTTCCTGTCTTGTTAGTGCCAAAATCATCAGGCAAAAAATAGACTTTAGACGATTAAACAGTCAGACGAAACGTACGAGTTTTCCAATACCGTGTGTGGATAAACAGTTTGAACAGTTAGCGGGTTGTACATTATTTACTACATTGGATTTAGCGAGTGGATACTTACAAGTGCCTTTAGACGAGAAATCGCGTGGAAAAACCGCTTTTATAACGCCGGACGAAATGGGACAATTTAACCGAATGTGTTTTGGACTAACTAACGCACCTTATGAACTTTCGAGATTGATTGCTATAGTTTTAGGTGAACTACGAAATATAATTGCGATGTCTTATATAGACGATATCTTAGTGTATCTTAGTGAAAAATCACATAAACAGCTGTTTTGAATGTCTGATTAGTAAAATACCAGGAGGTAAAAAACCGAGATTGCTTAACCCAATACCTTTGCCGAGTCGACCTTTTGAGCGAATCCACATCGATCACTTAGGGCCTTTCGTAAAAATTGAAAGAGGGAATGTATACATTTTAGTTGTGGCGGATGGACTGACCAACACTAGGTTATATTTTGTAGTCCCAAACATTATCGTTAGTGACCGTGGAACTAGTTTTACGTCGAAACAATTTGAAGACATGTGCGCGCGACATGGTATCCATCATACGTTGAAGGCGAGTCATAGACCCCAGGCAAATGGTCAGGTAGAAATGGTGAACAGAACGATTGTACCCATGGTCATGGCGATGACAAGAAATGGTAGATTGTGGCAAAAGAAGATTCGAGAAATGGAAAGAAACCTGAACAATTCAGAAAAAACAACGGGACGAACGCCCTTCGAACTTTTATACGGATTTGTCCCCAACTTTGAAGATGCGAAACTTGCAAGTGTGTTAGCTACAGAAGAATACCAAAATCCGAAAATTATCAGAGACAGAATTAGAGAACGCGTTAAGAAGAAACAAGCCGAAATCGAGAGTAGATATGATAAAAAGAGATATAGAGGTATCAGTTTTGATATTGGAGACGTGGTAGTTATGAGAAGACCCCATGTAGGAACTGGCGAACCGACAAAACTACAACCTAAGTGTGTTGGCCCATGGGTAATGATAGAAAAAGTAAGTTTTGATATTTATAAAATTGAAAGACTTTATGAAGACGACAAACAGCCTTACGTTACAACAGCCCACGTTAGTCAGTTAAAAATATATATCAGAATCACGAAGACGAGTGAAGAAATTGAAAGTCATGTGTATAAGAACAAGACGATAGTCAGGAAGACCAAATCGAAAACGAAGAAGGAACACATGTAGAGAATCCCAACACGGAAAAGTCGGAAACCCACACAGCACAAGCATATCCAATGGATATGAAATGTACACACCAACCATGGATACCGGAGGTGCATCGAACATCCATATTTAATATTATGGAGCAAGGATGGAGGTCCACTGGATATATCATTCCGTCACGGAAAGATCTTCATAGTATGTCCATAGGACCTCCAGGTGGATAAACATTTTACATCCATATGGAGATATATTGAACAGTCATATGAACGTACAAAATACATACATATGGAGGTTCAATGAACATTTAATTAAAGTATAATAAACATTCATTTTTTTATAGAACTTTCATATGTAGGTAAAATATATGTGCATATCTATATATTAACAAAAAATATGGCCACACGTCAAATAAAGTCAATACAAAATGCCAATAGTGATATTTTCCAGATGCAACAACTCCGGTTGCTCCACAGAAAATATGACCACTTGTTCATTTTCACTCAAACACAATCGAACTTTTTTATTTACACATTCTCTCATTTTTCTAGAGCTTTTATCCATTATTTATATTATAGGAATCCAAATACTTACTAGATTAATGTACAGCAAAAGTAAATTCAAATATGCAAAAATACCTTGTCTTTACCCAATAAACACATCTGTACTGGCAATGTACTCCTTAGCCGGCACTCAGAATGCTGGCAATGTACTAAAATGAAGTACACTGCCGGTAACCAGGTGACACACCGGCCGATATATTGCCGGATGAATCTTGCCAATGCAGAAATTGCATCGAACCAATATCGGCAAGTTACGTATATTAATACAAGTTAAATGCAGAATGCCAGTGAAATCTGTGCAATATAATATGTACTTTGCCATCACATAAATAGTGCGAAATTTTAAATCATTGGCAATGTTATAGCAACTTAACACAAATTAAATGCATACAATGGTATTATCATTTTTAATTTAATTAATAAAACAATTTGGAAACTTAACATACAATGTCCATATATGTACTGAAAAAAATTAAAAAAATATAAAAAACCTATTTACATTCATTCTGTGCTTATGTTTATTGGCGTCTTTCGTACCCACTACTCCTGGTGTTTATTGCGTGTTGTAAAGCTGCACCACAATTTGAATTTTTTCTTATGGATACTGTAAAATAAAAATTACATTGTAATGCTACTCAAATAACTTATGCACTTTTTTAGCAATTTCTAAACTAAATTTTGAAGTAATTATAAAGAATTGCTTTGTAAATAGTCGTGAAATAAAATACAACATGAAAGTCAAGTTTGGCAGTAATGCACTTGAAATCACATTACGTTAATATACATATAAAGTTAATGTTTTAAGTTTTAACCTATAAACTATAAAATACTCTGAGGCCTCTTACCATAATTAAATTTAAAATATTTTTACAAATTTGTTTTGCTTGATCTAGACCAATTACTTGGTTAAAACATGTCTCGTTTGCTGTATCTTTTCATCCAACAAAGTAGATTGAATCGATCTAAAAAAAAATAAAAAAATTTCAATTAAATAAAACTCAGCAATAAGAATAATGAATTGGGAAATTGTAGATAAACTCACAAACTGGCACTTAGATTACAACTTCCAAAGTCATTATATATTTTCTCGAAAACGTGTTAGTTTTTAGGTTATATATTTATTATTAAGAAATAATTTATATTTGAATTTAATACTTACTTATTTTGTTTACCCATCCATCCTAAATGATGAAAAACAAACACATTTTTTCGAAATTTTAAAGCACAAAATGGTTTGCATACGATAAATACAAGCTAAACAAAAAGCCAAAACGCAGCCAAAACGTTTGCGTGTGCAATCATTCAAGTGGCGATAATATAATATACGCGAAAACCTTGGCGAAAACAAACGAACAACGAAGAAAGTTTAAATTAAACCGCGGCAAGTATTTTTTTTTACTTTTTCAATTTTTCATTAAATTTGTTGTTGCATGTTAAATATTTACTACAAATGTTAAATTTTAGAGAATATAATTATTTCTAAATAATTTTGATAAAAAATAGCAACTCACAAAATTATGTAACATGATACATAAAAAAAAATGTTTCCGAACATAACACTTATAACACTTAAGATAATCCTATTTCACAGATATCCATGAATGTATATAAGGTGCATATACAATGGATATTAAACTATGGATGTACATCAATGGATATTATATGGATAAATATGTATATCCATTGCATCTCGCGTGCTGTGTGGGAAGAACGAACTACAACCAGCGTCAGTTAGATTCGGTTTCCTACCCGACGCTCAATGGCTAAATTCGTATAAGGCCGCGCTTCACCGGTACAAACTGGCAGTGAACAATGCAAAATTTAGCTCATAGCAAAGGTTTGTTGAGAAAAGTTTAGCAGCGAGTCCGTGGGGATTAGTTTATAGAATTTCCTCACAAAAGTTCCTGGCTATCCTAACGGCCGTGACGGTGACAGATACACTCTCACGGAGCAAGACACAATTAAGTTAATTGTTAGTTCCCAGACGACGATTCGACAAACCACGATCCTTACCAAACCCGAATTAGATCCCGATCTTTTGCAAATATTGAATCCCGTCTAGGAAAACTTTTCGAACATGTATTGTTAAAGAAATTACATGACAGCATCCCTCCACAACGACTATTCCATCTTAGTCAATACGGCTTTGTTCCTGACAAATTGACGACAGACTGATCCATTCGTAAATTAATGACATAAGTACAGACAAACGTCTCCAATAAGTATAGACTCTGCATTTCCGGAGCGTCCAATAATGTATGGTGGCCGACAATAATTGAAGCTCTCGTCGTCAAGGGAGCACCTGTAGACACACTGCGCGTCATTCGTAGATCACAGTATCCGCAGACAATAGACGCCACCTAGAGGCAAAAGCACGACAGTGGCTGGACATTCTGACTCGCTGGGCTGCCAACGACAAATTAACAGTCTCAGCTGACAAGACTAAGTACATGGTTTTTGATTACCCGTTGTCACGAGTTTCCATAGTTCGACTAAACGATATTCCAGCGGGAAGGGTTTTTGAATTCAAATACCTCAGACTTTTGCCTAATCACAAAGTGAGCTTCGTCAAACACTGTTCCTAGGTGGTTAACAAATGTAAGAGTGTCTTTGCACTTGTGTTACAAGTATTCTTGTCGTAAATGGAACCTACATAGGAAATCATTAGTGACCATTTTCAATAGTGCAGTCATCCCCATGCTCACATATGGCTTATGCATTTGGTACTATAGACTAAAACATACACATATTGTCAGGAAGCTGGCATCTCTACAATCCTTACTCCTTTTGTACGATTAAGAGCATATATCGTACAGTTCCTATCGATTCCTTATGCGTCGTGGCAAAATATCCCCCTCTGCATCTCCTATTGCAGGAAACATCCTGCATCAAAGTCCTCTCAAGGGTTGGCACTTGTACTTTTTTAGACCGGCATGTGTCGACCGCACATTTTCCTTCCTTTTCGGCCGTCAAGCGTTATTTAAGACTTTGATTTTGGATGAATGGCAGCGACTGTGGGATACATCCCATATGAAGCGTAACGCCTATTCCATGATACCCAATATCCTAAACTGGATCAACATGTCCCATGATCCGGGACGAGCGGCCGTCTAAATTCTCACATCGCACGGCGGGTTTCGTTGCCATCTGAAACGCATCAGCGTTTCAGATGACGACCGATGCTTGTCGTGTGTTGTTTCTGATACTCCGTCACATAGGATTTTCGCTTGTCAGGAGTTCGATGACGACCCTAATAAGAACCAGAGTGAGCCCGATTCCCCCGTGTTCATCCTTAGACTAGTGTCCGACGTTAACGAACTCATTGTATTCGCTAGAAGAGACCAGAGTCAAACGTAAAACCAGAGTCTAACTTAATTTATTTTTGCATGGCATTTTGATTTATTTATACAGTCAGCTACGACGAAGTAGGGTATTTTTTTAGTGTCTTAATTGCATGGGGGCTTACTATTTTAGAGTATTTTATTTTGATTATTTTTAGACTTACTAACATTTTCAGTCTCTTTTTAGCCGTAGCTGACTTGATTAACTGGGCTCGTCCTGTTCATTACAATAACGTTTCCTTTTCCCGCCTACTTGGTTTCTAGCCTAAGAAGTGAGGATAAGCCGAAAGGTAGGTGTCTCGCGGAACCTCGTGCTCTCTAAGCACGAACCTGTAACATAGCACATACAACTCGTCTAAACAGATGATCCTTCATCTCGAAATTTATATCCTAAATCGTTCAATCTTCTATGTGGCAAACTTGAACCAAGCAAGTTTGGGTGGTTGGTGGAACCACCCAGGTAGCAACATGACGTCTTTCTAAAGTTATTTTTAAGTCAGTAGGGATGTCATTTTGAACTTAAAATGACGTCTTAACTATGGTATAAATCACCAGAAATGTCCTAGGTAAAAAGACGTCAGAAGAGACGTCTTATTTTGGTATCACACAATTGTTAAAATGACGTCTTTTTGTCTGTGAATTGAAAATTTAAGTTGTATACATAACAAATAGAAAAAGTAAAAAGTTTATTCAATATAATACAACAAAAAAAACATTTCTGATAGTTACGTCTACATGTGAAAGCATACTACTACTTCATAAATTCAAATAGATAGTTTTTTACAGCATAAATATATTTAAACAGTATGCATAAGCAGAAAAGAAATAAATTTTGAACAGTTTTCTGGATAGAGAAATACAACACATTTTGCAAAAACATTTAAAGACCAAACCTTTAGATAATTTTGCTACAACAAAAATATGTATATGTATGTATAGATATGATTAGACAATATAGTAAAATTATTCAAAAGCAGTTCTAAATAAACTTTTAATCCTAAATGACAAAATATTCTCCATTTTCTAAGTGTACAAACTTGAACAATTTTTGTGTTTTCAATAGAGTACGCCAATTCAAAGGTAAATCTGAATGCAACAGCTTAAGAAAAAGTAATATCAAATTTAGTCGAACATTAGAATTGTCCAACTTAGTTGTTTGTAGGTATTGGTATATCACAAAAAGTAGAGGTATCACAAATAGTCAAAATGTTTTGTTGTAGACTGGCAAACTTAGTATCACAAAAATTACAGAAAGTAGAAGAATTAAAACCGTGACACCTTTGTTTATTATTAAAATTATCATAGAAACCTTTAATTCAACCGTTAATTCTTCTTCTATGCTGCCTTTTACTTCTTTTTTCTCCACATTCTTCTTTTTCAATTGTTCAGGAGCGTGCTTAAGCTAGTACGGCATCTTCGGATTCTATTGTACCTCTTTGAAATGATAACTTCATTGTATCTAGAAAATAGAATAAATTAATCAAAAACAATTTAGAATTTCTGCCGTCATTATTATTTAGGTATAGAATCATGAATAAATAAACCAGTTCTAATTTTACCCATAATACATTAAAATAGAATTTTAAAAGTATTAGCTAGATCAGAAAATACCATAATTCAAAATTATTTTGGAAATTGCATATTAGCGTATGAATCAACAATAAGCCGACAATGATATATATCCTTTGCTATTCTTTGTACTATAAAAATTGAAATGTTTTTCCAAATCGTTTGTAATAAGATTTCTCATCATTGGATTAATACATGAAGTATGCAAAGTACCTCCTCCCAACGAGAGCAAAAACTTTTTCTGTGAATAGAAATTATCCAAAAACGTAAAAAAAAATTATAGCACTTACCAAAAATATGTAGTTTTTGTTATCAGTAAACGTTTTTAATATATTCAAGTCATCCCTATTTCTAACTAGCAAATGTACTAGAGCATTAAAATGTTTCTTCTCTAACTGCCCAAAAAACCCATCACTACGGTTTTCTTTTAAAAAGTTGATAATTTGTACAATTTTTATTTCATTTCAACTCATCTAAAAAGTTACAAGTACAGTAGCTACATTAACATAAACTTTATCTTACCTGTTTCATAAAGCATTGTTCTTGATTTATACAATTTCCATGATGAATCGTAGTCTATTTGTTACTTTTTGTATGCAGCCAATAAACTTGCTTTCTCGGTGTAAACCATTTTGAGATAACATCCGCTGTTTTATAGTTCTCAAATTCTATGACACTATACATATCTATAAAATATGAATTCATGGAAAAATATTAGTTTTTTAAAAATTATACCTTACTACCAGTGCCTGCTAAACTCATAAAACAGATAAAACACTTAAGGAAAATATTAACCATAACCTTACTCATGACTTGACTTTACTCAAGCATTAATCGAACTGAATCGAACTAGAGCACGAACGCACACGATACAGATGCGCGGTAGTTTTGACTTTATTAACCCATTATTTTTATTTAAAAATTATGTATATCTACATAAATTAAAAATAAAACTGTTTTTTAATTTAACTGATTTTTTATATTAACTTATAAAATAATTCATATGTGAATTTTGTATAATATTCACGATTGTTTCTAATCGTGAGTTATTAATGTTCTTTTAAAACATGGAATTTCATTAAATTATTACATTTAAAATAAATAAAAATTTTATTTATTATTAAACTTTATAAAAAACTGGTACCATTTTAAGAGGTCTTTTTGAAGTCATTAAAAAGAGACGTCATTATTAGGTGATTGACGTCTCTTGAACCAATGTGACCAAAAATAGACGTCAAAAAGACCGATTATGCTACCTGGGCACTTCCTCCTGCTTACCCGACGTCAGAGTAACTGGTAAATTCAAGAAAGTGCTAGACAGCAGGAACATTAGAGTAAGATATAACACGGTCAAGAAGATTGAATAATTTGTATCTACAAATACAGACAGTCTACCCGAACTACGAACCATGGGAATTTACGAACTTCAGTGTAGTTGTGGAAAGTCATATATAGAAAAACTGGACGCAGTATATAGTGCAGAAAGGAGCAACGGAGAGACGCCCAAACAGCGAGTTACATTGAGAAATCCGCAGACGCAGAACAATAGTTTACACCAACAAGCAGAACACGCCGTTAACTATATGACAACGTTAAAATAGCAACACACGGACTGTGAAAAAGTCGCTGGAAATAATGTGGAACCGCAATAATTTTAACAAAAGATGGCTATAAAGAACGCACTTTGAGACTGGTTATACGAAAAATACCTCACATTCAAACTTACATCATAACAGTCCAATAAATACAATTGGATACGTTTCAACAGAGCATAGGAACATAAGTCAACAACGGCATCAGCTAGTCCTTGGATATTTTCTGCAGAAACTGACAGCATGAGCAGTGAAACTTTAAATTTTAACATAACAACCGGAAGAAATTATTTCAATACATATAATACTAAAATTCAACTTTTCCACTGGTTGCATTCGTAATACAATTGTCCATTCTGGATAATTCTTGTAAAGTTATTACACAAGCTGAGCTTTCGTCACACGTCGCAATGGACATCTTCATACCTGGAACAAAAAGATTTTTACTGGCTCTGAAGTATTCCACTGCGAGATGTGACGAAAGCTCAGCTTCTGTAATAACAATACGGCAAAGTGCCCACCCAAATTAAAGAAAACAATTATTGAAAGAAACTTATTTTATTATAGTGTAGATGAAATAGTAATGTAT
Organism: Aquatica leii; assembly: GCA_035610365.1. Taxonomy (NCBI): domain Eukaryota; kingdom Metazoa; phylum Arthropoda; class Insecta; order Coleoptera; family Lampyridae; genus Aquatica; species Aquatica leii. Next base: position 19,227,008 of record CM069438.1, read on the forward strand.
AATAAAAAATGTTTTAAAACTGTTTATAATTTTATTTCACGTGAGTTTTTAATCAAAATATTTGTCTTAAATCTTCTGAGAAAAACATTCCAAAGATATCTATTGTCTAAAAGACATCTTAAATATCTTGACTTAGTGTTTTATAGGCCAGTTACGTATATTTGATGTCAGAAGTCATTTATGGCAGTTTATCTACATATAAGTGAATTTTACACAAGATAGCCAGCTAGGAAAATTATACTTTGCAAAGCATACCACAACTCGTTTGTCCTAATAATTTAAAGATAAGACTGGTAAACTATAATTTATCGTGATGAGAAGATATAGTCATCGTAAGATTCACCAGCAACACTTCTGTAGCTGTTCCTAGGTTCTGGAAAACATCAGCTAGAGATGTCTCTCTCCTCCGGGGATCAATTGCATCAGATAAATAGAAGTGTCAGAAAATGTACATTTACTCTCTGTAAATCTTGTATAGACAGAAGAACAGCGAGATGAACCAATAACTTGTTAATATTCTTTATTTTTAACAACTTCTAAACTATAAATATTGATCTATACTAATAGGTATTACGTAATTCTATTACAATTGTTTCAAGTTACCAGATAAATAGAAATACACTACATGTAATAAATGCATGTAACTTCTTGAAACCTTAGTAATATATATTATATAGTACCAACTTTCACCAAAAAAACCAATATTTAACCACCATGATGATGTTGATATTATATTTAATTAAAATTACAAGGAGCATTTCAATAGTTTCTCACCAATGTGTTTACGCAGATGCTTTTTTAAATTCAATTTGGTGATACTGCAGTAATCACACATTTGGCATCTAAATGATTTCTCACTATTGTGTTTACGCAGATGTTTTTTTAAATCCGATTTGGTGGTACAGCAGTGATCACATACATTGCATTTAAATGGTTTCTCACCAGTGTGTTTAAGCAGATGCCTTTTTAAATGTGGCAATTGAATACTGCAGTAATCACACATATTGCATTTGAATGGTTTCTCAGCAGTGTGATTATGCATATGCGTTTTTAAATGTGATTTGGTGGTACAGCAATGGTCACATATACTGCATTTAAATGGCTTCTCCCCAGTGTGCTTACGCATATGCAATTTTAATTCCCAATTAGTGATACTGCAGTAATCACATATATTGCATTTAAATGGTTTTTCACCAGCATGCGTACGCATGTGCTTTTTTAAATATGATTTAGCGATACTGCGGTAATCACATATATTGCATTTAAATGGTTTTTCACAAGCATGCTTACGCATATGCTTTTTTAAGTACGATTTGGTAGCACTGCGGTAATCACATAAACTGCAGTTAAACGGTTTCTCACCAGTGTGCTTAGGCATATGCATTTTTAAATTCCACTTCGTGGTACTGCAGTAATCACATATATTGCATTTATATGGTTTTTTATCAATCAAAATTGCCTTCTTGTCAATCTGGAAGTCATAGTTGTAGCAATAATACAGTTCTGATTTTGAAGGTTCTTCGATGCATACAGATACATCCCTGTTGATTTCCAAGCAGTCTTTGTTGATGATTTGCAAATCTGAAAGTTCTAATTTAATGTTATCATCAACCACCTCGTTTTTGATAGTTTCTTTTTTAACATAACTTAAGACATCAATAACAGGGATTTGTCGTAATTTTTTTACAGTTATTTCGGTTTGCCTGCACAGTTGCTTGAATTCATGTATTTCCTCAATCGTGATGATACATTGGTTACAAGTAAAGGGGTTTGGTGTGATGCTTAAGTCCTGTAAGAAAATTTAAACAAGGTGATAAAATCTAGTTTTTTAACTTACAATTTCTGGCAGAACGTCCAGCAACTTAAATTGTATCTTTGAGTCAGTGAGAAAGTAACACTGCTCGGTTTCTTGTAAACAAATGCGACAAGTATTTGTTGTATTTTCACACATATTTTTGTTTTCCAAAATACGTTAACACAAGAATGACAAAATCTAATGAAATCCATGAAATTCATTTGATAATGGCTACGTTCAGTTGCATTTAGTTCACAATTTAGTCGGCAGTAGCTACTTAACAATACTTGAACACTACCAAAACTTGTAAAGTAAAATAGTATATTATATATCAAGGTTGAGAAGTGCATCATTATAACCTAAGCGATAGATTATATCGCGAGACGCGAAGCGTCGAGGGATATAAATCGCGCAGGTTATAATGAACTTCTCAACCGTGTTATATATACAATTTTTTCCACTACTAGAATTATTAAAACCTTTCTACCTGTTACTAAATCAAATTTAAAACTTAAGATATTAATTTTAAATTAAAAATCAAGTCAGTGATTCTGACAGTTGTCATTAGTTTAATAGAATTAATTTTGACATAATTCTTAATTGTGATTTAAAACACAAAAATAAACAGTTAACGTAAGTTTTTATTGCTAACGTTGTTTAAATTGTTTAAAAACATTATTATTTTAAGTATTGATTATATCTAAAACATATTTAATTCAATAATATTCACATTTAATTAAGCGCGAACTTCAAATAACTTACTTTTTAAAATCAAATTAATTTATTAATTGAGCGATTTGAAAAGTTAAATTAGCATTAAATAAAATCTCTTGCTCTTGCTACCCAGTTTCGTAAACTTTTTTTCTTTGAAACTGTTGTAGTATTATCAGAAAATGTAAATATGTTCATTATTAACTACTAGTTAATAATGAAATATTATTTACCCGCGGTTAAAAAAGTACAACTTCACGACCTACTATTATACGTAATAATGCAAGCGTATACAACTAGTAGTGGAAAAAAATGTTTAATTAAATGTTGAATCAAATTTTGTTTCTTTATTTAATAATACGTACAACTAATGGTACAACTGCTGGTAAGTTCATACAGCTTTATTTAACTTTAACCATTGAGTAATAATTTAAGAAGAGGCGCAAATAGTGTGTTAAAAATCGTACTGTAGTTTTATCTCTCTTGTTTCTCTTTTTTTTACCGGTCTGTACCCCCTCTTTTCGTAAACTAATAGACTAAGACCTGCTGCCATCTGCAAAATCGTGGTTTTTATTTTGCGAACTTACTTATTTGTTATGAAGTACCAGTTAGAACCTTTTCTTATATTTGTGTTTACTTTACCGTTTACCTGTTCAAAACAGGTTAATATCATAAACAATAGCTTGTATTGTTACGACACAAGTCAATGTCAAATAAACTTAAACAATATATCATGCTTTATATTTAAGAAAACAAAAAAATATGTATATTCAAATATTTATTTATTTTTGTAAAATATAAATCGAAAACATAGAAATAACTAAAACAATGCAAATTAAATTAAAAGAAAATTGTTATGGGGATTTATTGCTATTATTCGTCAATTTTTAAAATTATTCAAATTACCAGTTCACCAATAATAAATTCGTTAACTTTCAAAAGGTATATACTATTTTACATATGCTTCGAGCTTTAAAATAATGAAGCTCATCTTCAAAAAAGTAAAAATATTTACAACTTATAAAAAGTTAAGATTACAAAAAGTTTTTTAACTTTTTCGAACAATCTCAAATCTGGAAATTTGTAACTAGATAATTAAAAAAATGTAAGTTTTACAAAATGTTAAATGTTAATTATTTTAAAAAAGGAAGATGGTGCAAGTTAGAAACAAATCTAAAAAAAATTAAGTTTAAAATCATAATTGAAATTGGTTTGCTCGTTCAACAAAAAATTTGTATTTGATATTTTAATATAAATGATCTCTAGTAATTCAAAAATTTCCCAGTGAGCAAATTGCAGGCTTTTTTATAACTACTTTAGCTTTTAAAGTTACTCTTTAGAACACTTTTAAGTGGCTTGTGAAAAAACTGAAGCCTCCATGAAGCGTTTAAGTAGCTAAAAATTCCGCAGTTATGTTGCTGTTAGGTAGCTCCTTTTAATGCATTAAAATCGGGCTTATACAACTCTTTGTGGTACTAGCAAAGCTTTAAAGAAGCTCTAAAGGAACCGTAAACCGCACCTTTCAGAAACAACTATACAGCTTAAATAGCTTTATTTTTAGTACCTTTAAGTAGCTTAAAAATTAAATAAATATTTCATTAGAAAAAGAAATCTTGAAATAGTTCCCTAGTAGCACAAAATATACGTAATATATTAGTAAATAACATCTGGTAAATATTTAAATGTCACACTTTTTAATATTGGCCATTTATTGTAATGCTATATCAATAATTTATATAAAATAAATATATTCTAAATATATGTTTTTGATATATGGTAGACATTAGATGTAGATGTCGTCTCAATATTTGTTTCCAATATATGGGAAATATATCTTTTTAATCTGTTCTAGATGTATCTCACTATTATTTGTGAGATATTTGTAAAATATATACCTACTACATATGTGTATGTTTGTAAATGATATTTAATCTGGTTCTTTTTTGCTACGCATTGTACAGTTTTTATTAAACCGTATTGAAACACTGCAGATATTCTGTAGAAACACGTTTATTTATAAAAATTACACTAACAAAACAAAATTACAAATGAATAAAATATAAATATAAAATCTGTATACATTTTAAACATCTTTAAAAAATAAATGCACAAAAAAATTGTATCTTAAAATTACTTATTGATATCATCACATATTACATAGGTAGTACATAAGTGTTCTAAATCTTGCCAAATATAACGCAACATTAGGATGTCGTCTTGTGATGGCATCTGAAAAAAAAACACACAATTAAGATTTACTCTACAAAGTTGTATTAAAAAATCTACATTTTATAATAATAATTATAAAATGCATTAAAATTATTTTAATTGTTATAAAATATACAGACAAATGGTTTTAGTTTGAATTTTTCAATAAAGAAACTCTATCAAGACATATATTTTTTTTTAAATTTGGTTTACAGAAATATCAACAGCATTATTAATTTAGTTATTATTTTAGATTAGTTTTAAAAGTGCACAAAAGCATTTTCTTGGGATTGCTATTCAAAAAATAAGGTAAATTTGTTGTTTATTAATTATTGATTATAGTTACGTAAATAAAAGCATTTCTCTAATTTAGGTTTCTTATTAGTAATGACCGTTGAAATTTTTTTGAATTATGTTTCTGCCAACTAAGCTGCGTTAAAATAAATTATTTACAAAATGACTTTTTGCTTTTCTGTAGTTATAAAACATGATGCAAAAATAAAAAATAAGAAAATTAATAAGCACTTACCTGATTATACAATTATGTTGCACTAAAACTCGATATAAAAATTTAAACTTCGCAAACTGCAAACACGAAACCCAAAAGCATATTAGTTGATATTAGTAAAGAAAACTTTCCTTATTCTTGTTCAGGGTCTATATAACGGTTTTTGACCTCAGTACCCAAAAGCAGGTAAATAATACATTTTTTCAATGTTGCAAAGGATTCTAAGAAATTTATTAAAAGCACCTAAAAGGTACTTGTACCTATATACCCGTTTTTAATGCCACAAAAGTATTTGGAAAAGATGACCTTCAAAATCATAAATACTTGCTAGCATTACTAGTAATTTTACAGCAGAATTAAAATACCTTGTCTAAAATTTCATTGCAGCAAATGTAGTTTATTATTGTAAAATTACTATAGTTCTAGTTATAATGCAATTGGTTTTTCCATTCAATTCAAACGCAGATGTCTCAATTTTATATACTCCTTGTGTAATTTTTTTATTAATTAAATTGCGTTGCTGACAAAATTTTTAGCAGATTACATACTATGATAATTTTTAAAATAAGCATATTTAAATTATGAGAACATTGTGTTAGGATTTTTAGCAAAAATGAAAAAAAAGTTTAAGAAAAACGTTTAACAACTATAAATACATAAATTTAAAAGTACAGTTAAAAAATAAGCATAAAAAGGTAGATACTGATTAAACATAAATATTCGCTCTATATATAATTATAATATATATTTTATGTCAGTCAAATTTTGAAAAACATTTGTGACCTTAGAATACACGAACGATATTGTTGGTACATATTTTTAAAACATTGTTTTTATCTAGTTTTACAATATCTAGAATACATTTTTTACATCTTGCAATAAGTATCTAGAATTAAGATATTTACCTGATGTCATGTAAACCTTGAAAAAATTTATGAGGTTTTAAAATATATCAATGATATTGTAGGTATATATTTTTAGGGTATTAGTATTATACACTTTAACAATATCAAAAATATATCTATTACAGCAAGCAATATTTAGCCGACTTTAAATATTGTACCAAGATCATTAGAATATCGTACATATATTTTGTGCTACTAGGGTTACCTTTACTTAATTTCTTAAAAAAATCGAGACAAGTGATAAAGGAGAACCCACTGAAAGACCTAGATTTTGTTTAAAAAATTGATTATCAAATTTATCACTTATTTTTACTGAAATCTTCTTAAACAATGTAGAAAGTAAATATATTTCTGAACACCAAATTTTCTTACAAAAAATAATATTTTGGAAAAGATATGTTGATGACATTTTTTGTATTTAAAAAAGTTGTAAATATTTTTTGTAGACTTTTCTGAAGATGAGCATCATTATTATAAAGCTCGAAACATATGTAAACGAATTTGTTATTAGTGGACTGGTAATTTAAATAATTTTAAATTAAAATTAATGTTAAATTTCTAAAAGAATAATTGACCAATTCATCCTTTAAAAGGATTTTTGACGGAGAATCCATTTGTATCACTATGTTGCGTAGTTTAGTCAAAACTTAACGGCTTGACGAATTTGAGAACACACTGTGGTCGTTCCAGTATCTTCAAAATATTATAGGACGTATCTTCAACTATAAAACATATATTAAAAAAATTACTTATTATTGCTTGTCTACTTATACCTTTTGCTGAATAAAATTAAACTAAACCGGATGCATTGGCAAGCGCCATCTAGTGTGCAAAACCAGCGACTCTAAGTTAAGTCAAGTCAGGGTTTCAGTACGCGTGACGCGAGAAGTGTTCTTAGTTAATTAGTTAGTTAACGTAGTTATAGCTTTGTACAAAACGATTGTTTCTTTGTATACACATTTAATAAAACAGGTTATGGGCCCAGGTGCGCTTTGAGCTCGCTATTAAGTGTATTCGCTGTGAAAGAATTGAGTAACATATTCGTGACAAAGAAACAATGGCCGCGACAGCACAACAAAGTGACGATAGTGTTCGTAGTACGGTAAGCATTAGAAAATTAGTAAACGAAGAACAGTGGGAAACGTGGAAGTGGCAGATTGAACTTTGTTTGAAAGAACAGTGCTTATTTTCGATTGTTGATGGTACACGCGTGTGTCCGACGTCACCTACAAATGAAGAACCGTCTGAGGCATACCGCAATTGGCAACGTGATAATGCCCGTGCAGCCCGTATAATTGGTACTGCTCTAGATGAAGAACCCGCTATCCATGTCCGAAGGAAAACTGACGCGAAAGAAATTTGGGATACCCTAATTTCAGTTTTCGAGCAATCCTCACTGCAGCGCTTATACACTCTATTCGATTCTTTTTTCGAGACTACGAAAGATGACGTCACTTCCGTTACAAAACACACTTCACGATTATCAAATCTGTTCGATGACCTTTGCGATGAATTACGCAAAAGTAATCCGAATGCAAGGCTGCCCTTATCGCTGCTGCATCATCGCATTTTTAAAACACTTGGATCGGAATACCAGTATTATCGGTCAACTTGGTATCGTGTTCCGGAAGCTGAACAAACAACAAAACTGCTTATTGAGAATTTGCGTTCGATTGAGAATTCGCTGACAACACACGGAAACTCGCAAACAATCAGCGCTTTCTATGCAAAATCTAAATTACACGTAAAACAAAACGAATGTAGGTCATCAAACGATATAAACAAATCAAAGAAAAAGAAGGAAACCCGTTCGTGTTTATATTGCAAAAAGATAGGACATCTTATTGCAAACTGCAAAAAACGAATCGCAACGGAAGAAAAATCGGCAGCAAGTAAAAATAATTCCGATACAAGTTTAAACAAACCAGGAACATTTCTTGCCACCGGTCTGGTAGTTAATGGAGACGTAGATTATGCTGATTCTTGGATATCGGACTCCGGTAGTACACATCACATATCTGCAAATAAACAACATTTCGCTACATTTGAAAAATTTCCAATTCCGCAGCGCGTTCAGACAGCAGGAAATAAATTTCTGCTCGCATACGGATCCGGCAGTGTTAATGTTGATGTGTGTGTAAACAACAAATGGTCGCCCGCTTCGTTACATGACGTTTGGTACATTCCAGATGCTCGTCACCAACTTTTCTCCGTTCGTCAAGCCGCTGAGCATGGTAATGATGTTGTTTTCAATAGTGAAGGCGTCAACATTCGGCGCGACGGTAAAATCGTTGCAACAGACCAACTCATTGGTACAATGTACATAATGAATATGCGAGTTCGGCATTTGAATTCCAATGTAGAAGTTAATTTAGCAACTTCTGAAGAATTACTACAAGGATGGCACGAGCGACTCGGACATCAAGATAAAAGACACGTACGCAATGTCCTATCTCGTTTTGGTATAAACGTCAAATGTTCCGATACCTCTTCGTTCTGTGATGGATGTATTCTCGGAAAATCACACCGAAAACCGTTTCGTGCTCGTGAAAATCGTCCACAAGAGGTAGGTGAATTAATTAACGCTGATGTAAACGGTCCTATGTCGATTGACTCCATAAATGGTTTTCGTTATTATGTAGTTTTTAAAGACGATTATTCGCGGTTTGTCCGTATATACTTTATGAAACGTAAGTCAGAAGTGGTTGAAAATTTGAAAACATTTTTGAATGAATGTGACACCGCTGGTCACAAAGTTAAAGTTTTTCGTTCCGACGGTGGTCGTGAATTTGATTGTAAAGAAGTGTTAAAAGAGTTGCGCGATCGCGGTATCGAATTTCGTTTAACGTGTCCGGATACGCCAGAACAAAACGGCGTCGCGGAACAATCAAACCGACACGTAGTTGAACTAGCGCGTTCAATGCTTTCAATCAGTAAATTACCAAAATCGTTTTGGGCTCATGCATGTGACACTGCTACGTTTTTAATTAACCGCACTGGAAAGTCAAGTGTTCAAGGTAAAACTCCGTTCGAGTTATGGCACGGTAGAATATTTAACAGTTTAGATTATTTGCGCATTTTTGGTTCAGAATGTTACGTAAACATACCAAAGAAGTTTCGAACAAAATTAAAAAAAAAAAAAAATAAAATAAAGCAGTTTTTGGGCACTTCATCGGTTATGTAAACGACAAGGATGGTTACAAAATATGGGTACCGTCTCAACATCGCATAATTAAATCGCGCAACATAGATTTTCGTCCGGAAAAATTATGCACAACGAACGATTTGATTGAATTTGAATGCGGACACATCGAGGAAGAAATAGAAAAAGAACAGTCAACAAATCAGTTACCGTCGAGTAGTAATCCGGAATCAGATAAAATTAACTCGATACCTCAAGTTGAAGTCCAGAATAAACTTCCGGTTCGTACAATTAATCCGCCAGCTAAATTTGAAGAGTATGAAGTAGGCTATCAAGCCCATCGTTCCCAAGCAAATAGTACAATAGCATGTTTAACAAAAGCAGTCCACGAAGAACTTGCTCCGACCAATTTCAGTGATGCTATGAAAAGTCACGATTCAGACAAATGGTTGTGTGCTATGAATGAAGAAATGAGCGCTTTTGAAGAAAATGAAACTTGGGATTTGGTATCTTTACCGGAAGACAAGCGTGTTATAGATAACCGTTGGGTGCTTCGTGTGAAATACAAACCTGATGGTTCGATAGATCGCTATCGTGCTCGTTTGGTTATTCGTGGGATATTTCAACGTGCAGGAGTCGACTATGATGAGACTTTTAGTCCGGTTGCTCGTTACGACGCGATTCGTACCTTAATCGCAGTCGCAGCCGAAGAAAAATTAGTGCTTAGCCAATTTGACGTAAAAACAGCGTTCTTGTATGGAAACATAGATGCAGAGATTTACATGACACAACCGGAAGGTTTCGATGATGGATCAGGTCGTGTTTGTCGTTTAAATAAATCTTTATACAGTCTGAAACAATCTCCTCGGTGTTGGAACAACAAATTTCACTCTTTTATGGAAAGAAATGGTTTTGTTCGTTCGACAGCTGATCCGTGCATTTACATTCGACAGAATCAAACAGAGAAATTATTGGTAGCAATTTACGTGGACGATGGTCTCATCGCAGGTTCAACACAAGATGCGGTCAACTCGTATTTGAAATTACTCGAAGTAGAATTTAAGATAACAGTAGGATCTTTGGATTCATTTTTAGGTATGCAAATTGAGCAACGAGAATCCGGACTGTTCGTTTCACAGAAAACTTACATTAAGAAATTACTGCAACGTTTTGACATGGTCGAATCCAAACCAACAAAGACACCTTCTGTTAATGCACAACCAGACAGTACATCCAACGGTGCTCTCGATAGTTCCGTTCCATTTCAGTCCGCAGTAGGATCACTTATGTACTTGGCTTGTGCTACTCGCCCCGATATTGCCTACGCAGTTTCGAAAGTTGCTCGATCAATGGCTGCGCCCACATCTTTCGATTGGATCTGTGTTAAGCGTATTTTCAGGTACCTGCGTTGTACTCCAGAACTTGGATTAAACTACAGTTCATTAGGAGGTCCATTATGTGCATACTCAGATGCCGATTTTGCTGGAGACATCAAAACTAGACGGTCAACAAATGGATTCGTGTCATTAATTGGCGGTACAGCTGTGACATGGACTTCTCAGTTACAAAAGTCAATCGCATTATCAACTACCGAAGCAGAATTCGTCGCTGCTAGTGAAGGTGCGAAGGAATTAGTGTGGTTAAAACGATTGTTATTCGAGATTAGTGAAAAGAAATATGTGCCTGTATTGTTTGTTGATAACGCGAGTGCTATTAAACTAGTGAAGAATCCCGAGTTTCACAAGCGTTCCAAGCACATTGAAGTGCGTTACTATTTTGTGCGTGAACTTTATCAAAATGGTACTTTAGAAGTAGAACACGTTCGTTCCGAAGATCAACTTGGAGACATGTTCACTAAACCCTTAAACCAGAACGTTTTTAAGAATATGTGTTCCAATATTGGACTCGGCGTATAACCAGAATTTTTGTTTTCGAAGGTTTAGTTTAGGGGGTAGTGCTGAATAAAATTAAACTAAACCGGATGCATTGGCAAGCGCCATCTAGTGTGCAAAACCAGCGACTCTAAGTTAAGTCAAGTCAGGGTTTCAGTACGCGTGACGCGAGAAGTGTTCTTAGTTAATTAGTTAGTTAACGTAGTTATAGCTTTGTACAAAACGATTGTTTCTTTGTATACACATTTAATAAAACACCTTTGTTTAGTGAACTGGAGCTGTCACGATCGTCATCAATAAATAACAATCGACGTTTTCTTCCATATGTTTGAGAAACTACTACATTTGAGTATCTTAGGTTGATGTTCATATCAACAATTACAGCTTCTGTAAAAAATTATACTAAATAAGCCCAAAAAGTAAAAAAAAATTAAGTGGTTAGTATTTTAAAAATAAAGTTTTGAAAATGCAATTATAGTATTAATATTTTCAAAATTTTTGCGATTTTTTTTAAACAATTGTAAAAATATTTTATGTATTGTTGGATTTGTATTGAAGTGCTTTTAGCATGCTAAAATAAACATATAAGCATTTTGTTTATAATTTTTTTTATTTTTTAAAAAACTAAGTATTTATTAGACAAGGTGCTAAAGAAATGCGGCCCTAACATTTACAAAAACGATATTTTTATTCGACATATGCCAACATCAACAAAAAACATTTAAAGTAATGGCAATTACGATGAAGCGATCATTATGCAAAATAATGATCGCGATATCGAGCGTCTGTACAATAACGATCGCAATCATTGATCGCTTATAAAATAACAATTGCGGTTGTGGAAAAGAAATTAATACTTTTAATTATCGCATAAACAAATAAGACTAATGTAACACGATTTTACCTATAATATTTACTTTAATATGCATAATAAACTTTAATTATATGCACGTAGTTCACGGAAAATCGTAAAATTTTGTAGGTAAATAACCCCTTTGCTCTTTTCCTCGTAAGAATTTTAAACCACATACAGATTTTTTAATAAAAAAGTAACATGGATTTAAACATTGAATTATATTTTTTTTGTTTACAGAAATTTAACAATGCATTCTTTTCAAAGAGAATTAGAAAACTCTTCTAGGAAAGAACGTTTGTAAAATTTGTATCACACATTCAGCATTTTGGGAAAAACCTAGCTTTATATAAACACCAAGGTAAATCATAAAAACACAGGAAGTTAAAAACAATAAGCATTAACTACAAATGTCAATACGTATTTGAAAAGAATTGCAAATTTATTTTTAATACATAAATCTTATGTTTGAGACAAATATCAACACGAGTTATGACTAATTACTCAACAATCTTTTCAGGGTCAATTTCAAATAGAAACATAATTTACGAAAGAAACGACACTTATTTTTTAATATGTTGGTTATTAATGCTTTAAACTATTTGTTCGTAAGTTTGCATCAGAATTCAAATAGCACATCATGTCGAAAAAAAAAACATCACAGTAGTATCTATTTTCTGTAAATTTTTGTAAATATTTTTTTTAAATCTAAATATGAACAAATTTTAATTAATTTATTGTTTAGAAACAATATTAAAAAATACTTAGGTCTGTTGATTTTCAATACTCCAAACGTTATTGTATCCCGGAAAACGAAAATCGAATGTTTATGGCTAGATTTATGACTAACTTTACATGAGCGACTTTTTAGCAACAGTCGATTACTAATTAATTCTAAATACCATGATTGCGATCATTGATCGTGGAAAGTATCTCAGCCACTGATTTACAGTAATTATTTTAAGTTATTGTACAATTAAGTGCAACAAAAAGAAGAAGAATCCGGACAAGGAGATTCTCCGATGCTAATTCAAACCATTTTTAAACGTTTGGTAGAAAAAAAAAATTAAAAATATTTACCTGATTGAAGCTGTAGAACCAGAACTGCAGTGTGTTTAAAATTTCATTTTGTTGTTATACATTATCTCCGAAGATGCTTCTCACAAATCTTCTTTTGTTTTAAATCTTCCAAGTCCATTGTGGCAATGTTTATATTTCTACAGTTTTTCTAACATTCTTTAGCACGCACTTTATCACTAATAAAAAACTTAAGAAAACTAGTATCTTTGTTTTCGGTATTATTATTTTCACAATTAATATATAAACACAACCGTCATTTGTAACTTTTCCCATTTTAAAAATAAATCAAAAATATATTTACACTTAAACTAAACAAAAGTTCGAACAAACATTACTACTACCAGAATTTTAAAAATCGTATCGCAATGTTAACCCAAGAAAAACTTTCAATTCAATACCGAAGTTTACAAGTCGACAGACACCCAAGAACTGAAAAATCTCGATCCAATACAAACGTGGCGACCTCTACATCTCGATCCAATCAGTCGATACGATATCGCCCCTTAAGTTGCACTTCTTCTTACATTTATTATTCAATGCTTTAACTTAAATTTACGGTTGCTAAGTAAACTTGCTACATGTTGTTATTTATGTATTTGCTATTAATAATAATTAGAAGTAAAATTCATGCTGGCACTGGTTTCTCGACGACACTGTTGCCAATATGTAATAGAAATTAAATTACGGCGAAGGGGAAAACGGAAGAATTTTTACTTAGTTATTGGTACTGGCTTTCGCTTGATTGTTCATAACGCTTTTCGTAAATAATTCTTTTTTATATTTAAATTTCATCGTTGGGAAAAGTTACTACGTTTGTTTCGACGGTTCAATCCGGTTAAAAACTCAAACGGCTTGGTAAATACTACTTAACTTCCCGTTAATAATCGAAATCAACACTCGGAATAAAGCGCTCAGGCGGCTTGGAAAAATTAATCCAATCCCAACAATTTGATAGATAAGCTAAATGTAAGCCACTTTAACTTTACGAAATAAACATTTAATCTATGTACTTTTAATCGGGATCCAGTTTTTGTGCCTAATTTTCCCAAACACAAAGATGTCCCAAGGACGTCCCGGGGACATGATGTGGATCTCTGATTGTTCCAAAGTCATTCCATTTTGGTGCTGTGTACGTCCTAGGAACATTCATGGGACGTTCTTTTGTCACAACTGTGTATATCCCTACAATGTCCTTATAGGACATCCTTGCGCATCCGCAACGGGTAGTCATCCTTCCCCTTTTCTACATATTGAATTGGAAAAATATTTATATATAGTATATAGCATAGGTATATAGTAATTACGAGAGCTCGAGCACATATTGTACTCTATGGCAAGCATTATCGTTCTCCGTCTTTCTCTATCTCTATATTTTTTTCTTCTAGGATCTAACGATTTTTTATGTGCCGATCATTCTTCTTGTTTTTTAATCTCTTAATGTTTGCTTTTTGGACAGTTGGTTGGGCATTGAAGGGTTGGTCACCTGTTTCGTTTCTTATACGGAGAAAAAAGGAAACCAGGTATTTGTTTTTCACTTCGTTATAATTTACTCATAATGCCTAGGATACGAGATACATAACATATATGTACACAACAATTATGGTGTTATAACAAGGCATTATGGATTCTTTTCTTACTTTACTTCTTTTTTTAATTTTTTTGTGCATTTTTTTTTCAACATATTTGAGCAAATATTGAACATTTATTATGATTGTAAAATCAATTTGACAAGTAAATAATTAAACGTCACTAAACTATTTATTGTTCTAAACTACTAGATATAATTATAATAATAACTAAAATAATAGTACATTTTTAGTTTTTATTTTATATAAAGTAAAAAACAATCTTGTATGCGCCACTGGTTCTACTGCGAAAGATGACGCCTATGGAGCAATATACATCTCTGGGGCCATAGACTCTCGTGTTCCATCACGTTGCTTTCCGGGTGTAATTATCGATGATTACATATGTGTCTGAGGTACTAACAAATTTTTTTTGTCTGTCGCAGCTTCTCACAGTGGCACTGATCAGAGTAGTTAAGGCCTTGGCGCTTATGTTGATTTAAAGGGCATTGCGATTTAATGGCGTAGACCAGCGACTATAGGAAACCGTGAGCCCACTTTTTTGTGCACGCCGAGGATTTGACTGTCTCGGGTTCTTCTGCACTTTTACGAACCGCGGCGATGGTCTCGGCCAATCTAACGTTTCTGTGCTGTACGAGTTGGCTGATTGTTTACCAAACGTTAGAGAGTCGACTTTGAAAGGCCGCGTCGGCCCTAAAATACGCGCAAGAGATAATACAATTGCACTAACAATAAAAGCTTGTTTTGATAATAAAGTTTTATTATTTGAATGTGTTCAATCGTGTAACTTGCCATAGCGATTTGGCATCAGTAATTGAATAATAAACATCGACTCGTCCCAATTGTATGTATAAAATAATTGTAATTTTAGGAAACGTTAGATTATTATTAGCTATAGTTGACGACCGTACAGCAACATTTTTAACAATGCAATGTTACGATTATAAGCGACTTTTGGCTTAGACCGCGTCGTATTTAAACACAGGCTTGGTCCTAGTCTCTCATCGAGAGCCAAAACAAGAAGTAGAACTTGGCCTTTGCCGTGTTGTTGTTCGTGAACCCAAACTGGTGTGACAGTGACATTTACTACTGCGAAGATGCAAACTGCAATGTCTTGCGAAACGTCAGTTTGTTTGGGTTCACGAACAATACGGCAAAGGCCGCAAGTTCTGCTTTTTGTTTTAACTCTCAATGAGAGACTAGCACCAGCCCTAAAAGTCTGGTTGTTTAAATACGACGCGGTCTAAGCCGAAAGTTGCTTATAATCGTAACCAAAGTATAACCACAAAAACTTAAGATTTTATAAAGTGAACAAAAATATTTGTTGTCTCGTCAGGTTTAGATAATTAAACTATGATGTTGAAATTAATTCGTAGCGTTTTTTTTAGAGAAAAATAATGATTTATTTATTATAATTTAAAAAAGCTTCCTCTGAAATCGGATGGCTCCCCAGGTAACATTGATTCACGAAATCGTAACAAATGAAGTGACGTTTTCTAACTCTCTTAAAATTTCGTGTGTTTGATTTTATTTAAAATCCGTAGCTGCAGCAGTTGCAAAACCGCTTAAAATTTGAGTTACTTAGGACGTCACGGTTGGTCGTGAAAAAAGCGTCGGGTTTTCGTTTTCATTTGGGTTAAAAAAACGTTACAGATTTAGTCACAGTAAATCGTGAAGATAACGTGAGAATACCGTTGTACTTTCTAGATTATATAGTGACTCCATCTGCAGCTTTCCTTACAGCGATTGTTACAGATCCGCGAGTGACTATTTTTAATAATAATAGTAATAATAATAATGACTTTATTGAAACATACCTATTACATTAATATAAAGTCAAATAATATAATATAGTGTGTAATGCCTTAAGAAAAATTTATAAATGTATTAAATCATTAAAAGATAAACTAAATATATATCACTTTTTTTGTTCTTCTCGTTCAACTGAAAAATTGAAAATATATTATAAATATTGATAAACATGTAAACGATTCTTTTCAACAATAGAAAAAGGGTGGAAGTAGTTGAGTTATGACGCATTTACATTACTTTTTCCAACATTATTATTATAACTACGTATAACATTGAATTAAAACAGCTTACCTTAAACACTTCAAGGAAAAAAACACGTTTTTTCCAAATCACAGCACTAATTAATGTATCATGAAAGATAATTAAAATGTGTTAAAATGTATCATGGTCATCCACCATATTATAAATAATCACGAGTTCGTTTTCGTATATGTCCGTGGCTTTTGGAATACGTGAACAATCATTCGTCGCTACTTTAAGAAATCCGTAGACGGTCCGTAGAAAAGAGAACGAAATCTTCACTTAATGCATGTCACCAAATTTACAGCGGCAGCTTGACGGTATAGTTAAAAAACCTTTACACGATCTTCGAAGATTTTTGTTAGATTTCGTGACGGTATCTAATGATGTGACGACGTTGTCGTGACTTTTACGTGAAAATCTGTCTATTAAAATTTATATAATAACTAAGTGAAGACAATAAACAGAATCTTTATAAAATAACCTTTATATAGACAAATAGTGACGATTCCGTCAAACATGAAATATTGTCGTGACGAAATGTTACCTGGGTCTCCGCACCACTTTTATTCATATTAAAATAATGAAGTAAAACTTCCCGCAAAAGTCGGGTTGGCTGTCGTTATTCACATGTTTGCTGGGTAGTTTTTGCGACTGTGTAAAAAAATTAATTTTTTGTGTTGCCAACAAAGCAAACGTTAATATTCGTTCGTTACTTACGTAATGACAAAAAAAACTCTAGAGTAGCAAAATGAAAATTAGAAATCTACATAAAAGAAGAGTGTTCAAAGCCAATTGTTATATTCGTACAAGTCATTTAAAAAATCTTGAAATTCAGTTAAATTGAAAAAGACGACGTTAAAGTTTATGAAAATTTGACAGATTTAGTAATACATGTAGTAGAGGTATTTACCGTGTCGCTGTAATCGGTTCATGTCAAAATGTTATTATCCATAATACATATAAAATCTTAAGCTTTTGCGGTTGTTATGTTTATGATTATAAGCGACTTTCGGCTTACTTAATTAGACCGCGTCGTAGATAAACAACCATACTTAGGCTTGGTCCTAGTCTCTTCTTGAGAGCCAAAACAAGTAGAACTTGGCCTTTGCCGTAATGTCGTTCGTGAACCCAAACAAACTGACGTTTCGCAAGACATTGCAGCTTGCATCTTCAGAGTGGTAAATGTCACTCAGTGGAGTGAAGAAACTAGGACCCAAGCCTAAGTCTGGATATTTTAAGTAAAATAATTTTTATTTAATATGTAAATGTGTGATAATTTTCAAATTATTAAAGTATTTTTGTTGAGGTGCTTGTCTTTTAAATAGACTAACGTTTTCAAGATTTACTTAGATTTGCCAATTTTCAATTTACGACTCAAGGTCACAGTTGGCGACGTAATAAAACACGTCTACCATTATATTTCTAGCGATTTCAATTTTTTTTTATTTCTTCAACAAATAACGTCATTTTACAAATGGCAACACAAAAAATATAAAATTGATTAGTTTTTATCTTCACGTAGGCGGGGCAATATGAAACCACTCTAATATTTTTTCATAGCTACGTTTAGCTAGTGTGCACTTCTGAAAATTTATTAACGCTAAGTAAACAACAACACACTTACATGACTAAGAATTTTTATTAACAGATACGTTTATAGACAAAAAACTTTCAAGAAAATAGGTTATTTAGTAAAGACCGCTTACTGGTCCAACTGGATGAAACAATAGTAATTTATTTACATATTTAATGCCAACTTTCACAAAAAAATTTAACATTGATAGTCAGAATATTTTCATTAGCATAGTATTCAAAATCAACATTTTAATAGTTTTTTACCAGTGTGCTCACGCATATGCGTCTTTAAATGCGATTTGGTGGTACTGCGGTAGTTACATATATTGTATTTAAATGGTTTTTCACCAGAGTGCTGAAGCATATGCCTTTTTAAAGATTCCAATCGGCTGCAACAGTAATCACATATATTGCATTTAAATGGTTTTTCACCAGAGTGCTGAAGCATATGCCTTTTTAAAGATTCCAATCGGCTGCAACAGTAATCACATATATTGCATTTAAATGGTTTTTCACCAGTATGCTTACGTATATGCAGTTTTAAATAACATTTGGTGGTACTACAGTAATCACATATATTGCATTTAAATGGTTTTTCACCCGTGTGCTTATGCAGATGCCTTTTTACATGAATTAATTGACTACTGCAGTAATTACATAGATTGCATTTAAATGGTTTCTCACCAGTATGCTTACGCATATGCATTTTTAAATACCATTTGGTTGTACTGCTGTGATCGCATATATTGCATTTAAATGGTTTCTCGCCAGTGTGCTTACGCATATGCAATTTTAATAGCCACTTGGTGGTACTGCAGTAATCACATAGATTGCATTTAACTGATTTCTCACCAGTGTGCTTACACATATGCATTTTTAAATCCCAGTTAGTGATACTACAGTAATCACATAGATTGCATTTAAATGGTTTTTCACCGCTGTGCTTCTGCAGATGTCTTTTTAAATGTGACAATTGAGTACTGCAGTAATCACACATATTGCATTTAAATGGTTTCTCGCTAATGTGCTTACGCATATGTTTTTTTAAATATGATTCGGTGGTACTGACGTGATCACACATTTTACATTTAAATGGTTTCTTACTAATGTGATTTGTTAACAAAGTTTTATAATTGCACTCATCAGAATTGTAAGACTTATGCAAATGTTGAATTAAAATCACCTTCTTGTTGGTCTTGAAGTTGCAATTGTAGCAATAATACAATTCTGCTATTGAAGGTTCTTTGAGACATACAGACACAGCCATATTGGTTTTCAAAGAGTAATTGCTGATGATTGGCAAATCTGAAAGTTCGACTTTGATGTTATCATCAACTAATTCTTCTTTAATTGCTCCTTGTTGTCGTAAATTCCTTATAGTCATTTCGGCTTGTGTGCACAGTTGCTTAAATTCATATATTTCTTCAATTGTAATCATACATCTGTTACAAGCAATTGGATTTGATGTGATGTTTAGATCCTGTAAGTACGTTAATGTTAGTTAATAGTTACCAGTCCGTTGTACTTACAATTTCTGGTAGAAAGTGCATCAACTTGGCTTGCAGCTTTAACTCATTGTCGTTGTTGAGAAAGAAATATGCTTCAGTTTCCACTATTTTTAGTGAACAAATTCGACAATTGTTTGTTGTCCTTTTCGTCATATTTTGCTATATTATGTCGGTGTTGATCAGAACCGGTGCAAGACGTTCACCCAAAAGTCAAATTTCATACATAACCATATTTCTTACAACTAAGTCCTAATCAATATAGTGTTGAAAGTTTTAAATTTACTGGTAGGAATACCGGTTAATTAATCTTTAAATTAACTGGTAAATTATTATATTTGTCCTGTAAATAAAGATAATAGCAATGATAATAGCAATATTGACACGAAAATGTGGAACAATAGCCACAACCAGTAACAATTACCGGGTGCAACAAAAGTATCAAATAAAATTTTGAATTTAAAAACTTCTAAAAAAAGTTGTTTTGTTTGTTATCATGCATGTTGCGACTTTCTTAGTTTGTTCCTATGTTTTTTATTTTGCTGCTGCGACAACCAACTTTTTTTTAATAGCACACATCATTTTTTTCTGTGATTTTCAAACAGGCGTAGGTACTTTGCTTTTGGACTGGCCCCTGTACTACAATTGTAAACACTTGACTACAAAAAAAAAATATTGATATAAAGCACTTGAACGATTTTCCTGGTAAGATAATGAAAATCAATAAAAATAAGCATAGCAGTTACACCTTTATACCAGGAAAATTACTTACTGCTGACGTATCTGACAATAGATTGAGCAAATCTGAAAAAACTATTTGAATCTTATTGAAACCGTTAATCGTGAGCTTTCAAAATATATTAATATTAAAGCATAGGACTTCACTAATATATACGACCTAACAAAAACAAAACAACGGATTGCTTAAAGCCGAATTTGTTGTTTCGGTTTTAAATTGGACTTCCTGGTAAGATAACGAAAATTAATAAAAACAAGTACAGCAATTAGAATTTATTTGAAAAATAAAACAGATTTTGATTGCATTATATATGTATTTTAAACTTGAATTACCAAAAAAAAAATTACATATTGTGGTGTGAGACTAGAACGGGTCGAGGTGGAGGAGGTAACGGGCCTGTGAAAGCGGTGACCGTAAGCACTCCTTGCGCAGACAAATCAGTTTGAAGATTTTTCAGGCTGTATCCAACAGGCACCTCGATTTGTCTAGATACCAGTCTGGACATGGTTCCATGTTCGTCTTTCGATTCGTGTCTGGCTTGAATCAACAACGTTTGTTCGTTAACAACCTTTACGGATAT
Organism: Aquatica leii; assembly: GCA_035610365.1. Taxonomy (NCBI): domain Eukaryota; kingdom Metazoa; phylum Arthropoda; class Insecta; order Coleoptera; family Lampyridae; genus Aquatica; species Aquatica leii. The sequence continues at coordinate 19,248,142 of CM069438.1, forward strand.
TTCATTAGATTTGAAATGTTTAACGTCTAGTTTCACTTGAAACTTCTCCATACCCTGCATGATAGATTCAACCTTGTTAGACAATTCATGGCCGGCGTCTATTGGATTCTGTTGCCCGTGTGGATACATTCTTTCATACATTTGCATCTGTTGCTCGACCAATTGGAAAGGTCTATCAAAAAAGGATGGCGGCACAGCCATTTTACACTTTAATTGAAAATCTATTCTTTTCAAAATGATATCATAGCGAATCTTTGCACGTATTTATATCAGATGCGAACTTTTGCGAACAAAGACTCGTGATCACGGAATGCATTAGATATGAATAGTACACAAAGATTTTTTAAAACTATTAAGATATCATTGATTATAGAATATTGTGTATATACCATATATGTTAACAACGAGCACCAAATTTGTACCGTCCGTTATGGTTCGCTACTTGGCCTTCTAACGATTGGTACAAGGTTTCTTTAAGAGCTATCCTTTTACAGAGTTTCCTGGTATAAAACTGTTCTAAAGGATCTATTATTTCAATATCAAAATTTTATCAATAATATTGTCTGTAATTCGTTTATATACAATAAAAGATGTGATATAAGCGGTTTAAATGACAACCAAAAAATTAAAGACATTTTTCTAACTTCTATTTATTTATTAATGTGATGAGAATCGTTTCGTTATTTATCAATTTGGCTAAACTATTTAATTATAGTGAATGTTTTAATAGCTTTAATTTCAAGATTGTAGCATAATTAGTTATAGGTAGATTATTAAAATCAATAATTGTACAGATCTGAGCTTACTGGATGTAACATCCCACTAAGCAAAAAAACATCCCATTAAGGTAACATCTTTATTTGTCTCATAACTTGTTACGTTTAGTTTCAAGCACTTTTAACATCACATTCATATTCACACAAACGTTATATGTTGAATTTGAAAAAAAGTTTTTAAAAAAAGGGAAAGGGTTTAATATATATTTATTAATATTATGTAACAAGATTTTATATAGTTGTGTTTTTGTTACAATATATAAAAGAAAAAAGTGTATACGTGAAAGCAAGCAAAAGTATAATGTCTAAACTAAAAACGGTTTTTATGTTACTAAAAACTGTTTTAGAAAACATTTTTAAAATATTTCAATATCAATGTTTAAATGAAATATTTTTAAAAAGCAACCAAAATATTTTTTTGAAAAACATTTTTTATTTCGACTATTTTAAAACGTAACGGTTTTAAAACAGAAAAAACGTTTTCTTTTTGCTGATTGGGTCTATATAAACATTATAAAAACTGTACAGATTAATAAAAGTTTTGTCAATGTTAATATAATGATACCAACACGCTACTATAGTTATTGCATTTTTGTGACTTAAATGTGTTAGTTATTTTAACAGTCATCAACGTTGCATGTTCTTGTTGATGGAGCATTGTATTAGTGCAGATGTTTGATATTTTTGGAGGTGTTCTTTCACTTCTTCGTATTTGTTCTTTAGTTGTTGCATATAGTTTGTTTTAAAATATGGATGTTAAAGAAAATGCAGCAATTGAATTTTGTCTTGAGTGTTTTAGATTCCTATATTATTTTAAGCTTTTCTCTTCAATATGCATTTGTTTTTTTTTTGGAGGAATCTTTCTTCATGTTTATTAAAAGTTGGCTTACTTGTTTTCCCAATTTTTTTTGCTGGGTTATTTCGTTTACTTCTTCCATTTCTTCAGTCTTAATGGCGTAGTATAAGATGATGTTGGTTTTCTTTTAGAACACTACTAGAGCACAGACTCACCCCTTACAAGGCCTTTTGGAGTCTTAATGGCGTAATGACTAGGTATATTAGTCTAATGCGCTGTGGAGTAAAAGCAGTAGTTCAGTTAATACTCGGTTTTATTTTAAATTTGTACTTTTTATATACAAGAAAGTATTGCTATGGTTTTATTTTTACAAATGTAATTATTGTATCATAGTACTGGTGAAATGTTTAATCAACTAAATTAACTAACTTTGTTTTTTTTTGCAGTATTAAAATTATTTTATTATTTAAACATGCTTTACGTAATATAAATGTTTTATTATTTGTAAATTGGACTTTGTTGATTAAACGGTACCTACACTAAAGAAAATATTAATTATAATTTACTCAAATTTCTTGATTTAGTGAATGGCAATTAGATACAAGTATGTGTTATTATTCTTAATTTAAATTTAGAGTAGTATGCACTTAAGTTACTTTGTTGTTAAATAAATTAACAATATAATAAGTTTAACTTTATTTGTTGCCATTTGGCTTACACATTTGATAGTGTTGTCTATACATATATACTACATTTTCTTATCCCTTCTCCCCCCTTAACTTTTTCCTCCTGCTCCATACTTCCTCCATCCATTCCGCTCCTTTTCCGTTTTCATCTAAGATTTCCACTATTTTCATCACCTCTTCTCTTAGTTCCCTGCATTTCTTTCTCATGTGGTTAAGGTCTTCCGTTTCTTCTCCACATAGCCTGCACAACTTTTCTGGTTCTTCTTTCCAATATTTGTTCCCTAACTCCTCGTTGCCACATCTGAACCTTGCTACCATTTTTTCCTTTTGTTGCTTTTAATCTCTCTATCTTTTAAATATTCCGGCACCCCTTCACCCTTGATATCTTTATAATTTCTATTATATCTGCTCTCTTTTATCTTTGTCCATCTTTCTTGTTTTTCGATGTCTCTATCTCTCCTTATTATTTCTTCCCTTGTCCCTACCCCCTCTTCTCTTAATCTCTCCACTTCTTCACTCGCGTACCCGTTTCTTTTGTAATACTCTTCTTTGCCCTCCTGCTCGTACTTCACTTTCCCTCCCTTTATCTCTCTCCAACATTCTTGCAGAATTTTGCAATCTGTTCTTTCCCTCATTTCTTCCTCGTATTTTATTGCTCTTTTTCCTGTCTCTACTCTTATTTTTTCTATCTGTACCTCCTCTCTCACAATATACCCCGGTGTATCCCTGTCCAATCCTAACACCCATCTCCAGTATTTTTCCTGTAGCCCCTCTACCTCCCTCCACTCCTTCCAGTCTCATATTTCCGCTCCATACATTACCACCCCCTTTATTAATTTTTCGAACAACAATTTTCTTTTTTTTATATCCATCTTGAATACTCTTTCCCCCACACCCCAGACTTGTCCTATTAGCCTGTTTCCTTTTTTCACCCTTTCCTTTATGTGTTCTCCCTCTTTATTATCCTGTTTCATCGTGTAGCCCAGGTATATAAATTCCTTCACTTGTTGCACTTTCTCATCACTCCATCTCCATTCCTCTCTTTTTCATTTCTCCGTGTTTACTTCCATTTCTTTTTTTTTCATATATTTTTCTAGCGTTTTCATCATCTCTTTCATTTCCTTTTCCTCCTTAGCCACCAGCACTATGTCATCCGCATACGCCAACGACCATACCTTAGCTTTCCCTACCACTATCCCTCCTGTCTGTTGTCCTCTCATTGTCTCTTCCAGATCCCCCGTATATACCGAGAACAGGCTTGGGCTCAGTGGACATCCCTGCCTCAACTCTCTCTTTGTTATGAATTTCCCACTCTCTTCCCCATTCACTTTAACCCTGCTTCTCGTTTCTTCGTATATTTCCTCTATTCTTTGTATTAATCTTTCATTGATTTTTTTTCTTTTTTATATTCCCACAGCTTTTCCCTATTCACTCTTTCAAAAAAGCAGCTTTTAGATCTACGAATAGTGCCACCATTTTCCCTCTTTTTTTTTCTAGTTCTTTATTTGCTAAGTGTTTCAGTATATATATGTTGTCTATCGCCCTTCTTCCTTTTCTGAATCCCGCTTGTCCGTCTGGTACCAAACTTCTTTCCTCTATTTCCTTCTGTAGTCTTTCTTGCAGTATTGTCGCGTACAATTTGTATGCCGTGCTCAATAATGTTACCCCTCTATAATTCTCGACTTTATTTTTTTCGCCTTTTTTATGTATTGGGCATATTATTCCCTCTCTCCATCTCTCTGGAAATCCTTCCCCTTTCCATATTTTGTTTAGTATTTCCGTCGTCCTTTTTGCTACATTTTCTCCCCCGTATATCCACTCTTGTCCTTGTATCCCATCTTCTCCTGTCGCCTTTCCTTTTTTTATATTCTTTATCGCCTCTATTACTTTTTCTTCCCTTATTCTATCCCTATCTCCTTCTTCTTGTCTTACTACCGCGTCTTTTCTTTTTTCTTGCTTTTGTTCTTCCCCTCCCAACAGGTTCCGAAAATATATCTCCCATTCTTTAATTTTTATTCCCTTTGTCGTCCTGTTTTTTTTCCTCTGCTTCTTTAGGTACTTCCATACATCTTCTTCCGTTTTTATTCCTTTAATCTGCTCCTCTTGTTTCTTTTTGTTTTCCTCCTTCTTTCTGTCGCATGTTTTTTTGTATATTTTTACTGCTTCTTTGTATTCTTCTTTTTCTTTTTTCCCTTTTTTCCACTGTCTTAATGCTCTTCTTGCACTTTTGTTTGCTTCCTTGCATTCCTTATCCCACCATTTCTTCCATCCAGTTTTCTCCCCCTTCCATTTTCTAAATCTGACTCTCTCTGTTGCTTTCTCCATCATCTCTCTCATTTCCTCTACACTTTCTTGTAATTCTTTCCCTATCCATACCGTTTTCCCTATTCTCTCTTTATATCTTTTTATACTCTCTTCTGTCCACTTTTTTTTAGTTATGTACTTCTCCTCTTCCTCTCTCTCTTCTCTTTCCCTTCCTTCCATTGTCAATTCCAGTGGTTGATGGTCTGACTCTACCCTTTCTCCCACCTTAAATGTCTTTACCTTTTCTGCGGCCTCTTCATTTATCATTACAAAATCTATTATTGATTTTCCCCTTCCTCCAATGTACGTAAATTCCTCCTTTCCATCTTCTTCTCTGTTCCCGTTCATTATTTCCCACCCTTTTTCGTTGCACAATTCCAGCAGTTCTTCTCCCTCTTTATTTATCACCTTGTCCTTTGTTTGTCTCTTTCCCGTCCCTTTTCTTTCTTGTATTCCCCCCTCTTCCCCTATTCTTGCGTTGAAGTCCCCTCACACTATTATCAATCCCTCCTCCCTCTTTTCTATCATCTCTTCTATGTTTTTCCTTATCTCTTTTATTCTACTACTATACACCGTCACTACTTTTATTTTTGTTTTTCCCCACTGTATGTTCCTTTCTACAACTCCTCTTCTCTGTTGCACTTTCTCTTTCTTTTCCTGGCTCAACCATTTTTTTCTTATTCCCGTTATTATACCCCCCTTTGCTCTCCCTTTTTTCTTTTCTCTTTCTGCATGTTGCATCCCCACTCAAATTCCTCCGGCAACTTTTTTTCCCACCACTCCCATTCTTTTTCTTCCATCCATGTTTCCTGTAATCCCACTACATCCTGTTCCTTGATGTACTTCCAGAAATCATGTTCCTTGTTTTTTATTCCCGTTACGTTCCAAAACAATACTCTCAGCTCACTCACCTCCCCCTGTGCTTCTTCCTTACTTTCTTTTTTTCTTCCTTTTTTTTCTTTTCCATTTCCATCTCTGATTATTCCTTTTCTTTGCCATTTCGTCAACTTTCTCTCCTTTACCACCCCCTTTGCCCTTTGGTTTTTTCCCTTTTGGTCCCCCATTTTCTCTCCTCTTTCTCTGCTCAGTCCCCTATCCTTGTCGTTCCATATGTATCTGTCTCCGTCTGTCTCCATTTTTCTGTACCCTACCCATACTCTTTTTCCTTCCGCTCTTTTTTCCACCGCTATGTTCATTATTTCTCTTTGCACTCTTCTTTCCTCCCATGTCAAATCGTGACTTATATATATTCTTGTATTCTTTAATTTCTTCTTCTCCGCCATTACCTTCTGTTTTTCCTCCCCTCCTCCGATTTCCGCCACCACCATCTCATTTTCTTCTCTTTGTTTATTACTGTCACTTTTTCACCTCTACTTTTACATTTAATTTTTCTTCCAGCATCACTGCTAAATCTTTTTGTGGTTTCTCACTTCTCCACCCCTTTATCACAATATTATTCTTTCTTTTCCATCTTTCCTCGTCTTCCGCTTTTTTCTCCAGTTTTTCTATTCTCTCTACCTGTTTCTCTTTTTCTTTCTCCCACTTCTTTTCTCTTTCTCCCATTTCTTTTTTCATTTCTTTGATTTCTTGTCTTATTCCTTGCATATTTTCTTCCATCTGTTTCATCATTTCTCTCATTAATTCTTTTAACTCCTCCATTTCTTTCCTTCCTCCTTCTGTTCTTGAGGTTTTTCCTTCGCTTTCCTCCGATATCTTTTTAATGTCTGGTGATCTTATTGTTTTCTTTCCTCTTTCAAATATTTGTTGCCTTTCTTTTTCCTCTTCCTCTCTCTCTCTTTTATTCATCCCTTTCCCCCTTTTTTTATCACTTATTTATTTATTTATTTATTTTTTTTTTAATTTAGTTATTTATTTAATTTTGTTTTCTTTATTAATTTTTTTTAATTTATTGTTATTATGATTCTTTCTAATTGTATTTAATTAAAGCCCGCCACAAATATTAGAAAAAGTATATAAATAAAAGTTTGTACTTCACTGTTATCAAAAGCGCGCGCTTGACCTTTAAACTAGTCCACCATATCCGCTCGCATTCGCACACGTTTTCTAATCATTTCTTCCACTTCACAATCCTCAACACGCACACGTCAATTAATTGCTGTAAATCACTTTAAATTACACAAAACTCCGCACTACTATTAAACACGTCCGCACTCAACCACCTTCAAAACACGACTCAATAAATTAACAATTAACAGTTACTAATACAAGCATGCATGAAGCTAGTTCATTTAATCAAATTTACATTAATAATTAGTCCTTCATATTTAAAATTTTATTACTTCTATTGCGTATATTTTGTGTATTTGTGGTCTTTTAGATGAGCTAAAGATAGTTCTCAAGGATCGGGTGTACCAAATCACCGTTGTCATAAGAAACCTACCATCCTCATGTATAAAAGGTTAATTACCGAGAAGAGAATAAATACATCGAACGGATGGAGAAAGACATCCGGCACGTCACTTAAGATAAGCTCAAATTCCTTGTGTGGAAAATTCGTAGATAAGTTACTATTATTCACTAACTACAAACACACTTGATTGAATCTACGTAGATTGTAAGTTAACACATTTAAAAATGCTTAACATTAATCTATGTATTTATTACATAAATGTTTTCAAGTTTTATTTTAAAGTGTTCGTATTAAAATTGTTTCATAATTTAATTAAAACTTCACAATGCAGAAAAGTTTTCTGCTTCCGGCAAATTTTAACAGGTTTCACTGTATTTACATAGCAAAAACAATTTAAATATTTAAGTATCTACTTCTATTAAAAAAACACTCGCGGAAAAATTTCATTATGTTGTAGAAAATAATATACCTATATATGTTTGTTATGTACACTGTCTAAAAAAAGTAATTGGACACTTTTAAACGCGACCTGCAAGGTAGGCAACCAAACTTACGTTATAACAGAACGGCTAGTTAAATTTGACAACATAGGCATTGTATAGACATTACTTGCAGCGATATTACGCGGTTACTAACCACCGCCTCGAGCGTACAAAGAACGTTTTTTTGCTGCAAATATGTATCTAAATTGTACCATAAAGGTTTAAATTTTTTTCGCCGAATTTTCTATTTATGTATTTATGTTCTCTGTTCAAGTTTTAAACGAATGCTATAGTCCTTAATTTAAAAAAGTTCTAAGTCAATTATTATTTGATTTATAATTAAAATAAATTTTAAAAAGTTCAATTAATAGCTCGAATAAATTTAAACTGCATGTCCAAATATGAAATTGCTGTTTTAATTAGCCTAAAGTTTCACTTTCACTAGAAACTAGAGGGAAGATTATTGCTTTAAGAGATTGTGGATTTTCTATCCGAGTAATTGCTGCACCCTAATAAACACAAATCAATGGGTCTGTACTGGCAATGTACTTCTTAGCCGGCACTCAGAATGCTGGCAATGTACTAAAATGAAGTACACTGCCGGTAACCAGGTGTTACACCGGCCGATATATTGCCGGATGAATCTTGCCAATGCAGAAACTGCATCAAACTAATATCGGCAAGTTACATATAATAACACAAGTTAAATGCAGAATGCCAGTGAAATCTGTGCAATATAATATGTACTTTGCCATCACATAAATAGTGTACAATTTTAAAAGCATTGGCAATGTTAGCAACTTAACACAAATTAAATGCATACAATGGTATTATCATTTTTAATTTAATTAATAAAACAATTTGGAAACTTAACATACATGTCCATATATGTACTGAAAAAAATTAAAAAAATATAAAAAACCTATTTACATTCATTCCGTGCTTATGTTTATTGGCGTCTTTCGTACCCACTACTCCTGGTATTTATTGCGTGTTGTAAAGCTGCACCACAATTTGAATTTTTTCTTATGGATACTGTAAAATAAAAATTACATTGTAATGCTACTCAAATAACTTATGCACTTTTTTAGCAATTTCTAAACTAAATTATGAAGTTTTTGAAGTAATTATAAAGAATTGCTTTGTAAATAGTCGTGAAATAAAATACAACACGAAAGTCGAGTTTGGCAGTAATGCACTTAAAATCACATTACGTTAATATACATATAAAATTAATGTTTTAAGTTTTAACTTATAAACTATAAAATACTCTGAAGCCTCTTACCATAAATTAAATTTAAAATATTTTTACAAATTTGTTTTGCTTGATCCAGACCAATTACTTGGTTAAAACATGTCTCGTTTGCTGCATCTTTTCATCTAACAAAGTAGATTGAATCGATCTAAAAAAAAATTTCAATTAAATACAACTCAGCAATAAGAATAATGAATTGGGAAATTGTAGACAACTCACAAACTAACATCCCATTAACTACAAATTCCAAAGTCACTTTATGTTTGCGCGAAATCGTGTTAGCTTTTAAGTTATATATTTATTATTAAGAAATAATATCGGTTATATTTGAATTTAATACTTACTTATTTTGTTAATTCATTCTAAATGATGAAAAACAAACACATTTTTTCTAAATTTTAAAGCACAAAATGGTTTGCATACGATCAATACAAGATTTTGTGGCTAAAGCTAAACAAAAGTGACAAAAGCAAGGGTAGGGGAAGAGCTACGAGCTACTTTACGGTGACGGCGACGAGAACCGAACAAAATCGAATAATCTGCGAATAAAAATGGGTTTTAAACGTAATGGCAAAATGCGTTGTTTATAGTACTGGGATTTACGTACAGAATGTGTACTTTTTATGCACTACAAAAACCATAAACGCATTTGGCCTTTAGTCGCTGTAATGGCATTGTACACTGCCGGACTTTCTGTGTTTATTGGGACCTATAGGTTTATCGGTAAGATAATTTTTTATTTTGCTTTTGATAATATTCTTTAGTATTAGCAGTCTTTTCAATTCAGATTGCACAATTATTCACCTATATCACAGAAGATATTGTTTATAATGAAATTATATTATAAAAGTTTCAGTCACATAGCAATTGGGTATCAAGCTTTTCACGTCCCTCAACTTAGCAAAATCAAATAAACATAAAAAAAGTGAGAATGTTAGAATTTTTTTTCTTTTGCAACAAATTCCTAACTATATTTTATTTGATTATGCTAACCTTTACTGCTAAGTTGAAAGACGTAACTTTTCACTTAAATTAATAACATTACTTTATGGGTGCTTTTTAGTAAACGTAAACCTTTTTACGCAGTTTTAATTAACTATTATTTATTTTATTAGAAAAGTGTGGACCATTTTGGGTTCAACGGGAACAAGGCGCGGAAAATGTACGCCCTTTGCAGACTGCCCTGGAAGTCGAAGGCCATTACTCTTATTTAGAGTCGAAAAAGACAACATTATTCAAGATGCTCGTTTGACTGCATTCACAACTTCCGCCACCATTCGCGAAAGACTACAGCTACAATGCTGTTTGTGAAGAATAAGGAATACCTTGAAAGCTGAAGGAATAAGCTGCTATCGACCTGTAAAAAAACCAGTAATAACTGAAGAAAATGGCTACCGAAGATTGCAGTTTTTAGAACATTTAAATTTTGATTGGAAAGGCGTCGTTTTTTCAGATGAAAAAACCTTCTGCACTTCCTAAGTAAAAAAGTTCTTTGGAGGCCACGTAATTCTAGGTATGAGTCAAAACATGTGCAATCCAAATACTTTTTTAATCATGTTTTTTATTAGGATATCTAGTTTTGTTCTTGTAATATAAATAGTGTTTATGTATAATTTATAATAAAATGTAAGACATTATTCCTATTAAAATGTAGTAGGTACTATAATAATCTAAAACAAAAAAATGCAAACTACAAAATTGCAAATTTTAGTTCATTACTATTAAATTTATATTTCTTTGAAATAGTTAATACTTAAATTAAACGTAACGAAGAGAAAGCGGAAAAATGCATTTCGCAATTTCTAGATTTACAGCATAGGTATGTATTTTAAAATTTTATTTATTTTTTTAACGTTCTGTATGAGAAATTATACTTGATTTTATAATAATCCTTTAATGTTTCATACAAATCATTTAAAAGGAGTAACGGGAATTTATACTGCAATTGTTCGACTACTAAGTACATTTTAATGGTGATACTTCCTTTAAAAAGAAAATTGGAATGACTTTAATCCGGATATATTAAGACTTTTAGGCTAATTAGTACAGTAGTTTCATATTTGAGCATTCAGTTTACCATTATTCAAGCTACAGATGGAATTTATTTAATCATAAATAACAATTAAAATTTGTTAATTACTTAAGCAGAGAACATAAATAGAAAACTCGGCGAAGAATTAAAAACTTTAGGGTACAATTTAAATAAATATTTGCAGGTAAGAAACTTGTTCTTTGAACGCTTGAGGCAGTGCCTATGAAGAATAGTTAGTAACCTTGTAATATCGCTGCAAGTAATGTATACAATGCCAATGTTGTCAAATTTAACTAGATTTGTTATAACGTAAGTTTGGTTGCCAACCTTGCAGGTCGCGCTTAAAAGTGTCCAATTACTTTTTTGAGGCAGTGTACAAGAAACTATACAACTAGACTTTTTAATTAAAGTAATGGCAATATATGCAAAATAATTACATTGACAAGTTCTATAACATACTATATACATTTGAATTCCTACATCGCGTTGTCATTATTCGTATGATTTCATCGACCTGGCAACAACGGAAAGCTAGGCTTTCCTCTGGACGACTAAACACAAGCTGAAAAGTGGAACCGTAGCTTTCCGATGTTGCCAGGTCGATCGATTATTTACTTACATTTTATACGTAAAGCAATAAACTACAAATGTACATAAACGAAATCGGAATATTGGCAACATTATCAAAAAAATATTTAATTAACACAATTAAAAGAAACTATTAAAATCTAGTTAGCAACACTTTACAGTACACTGCACAGTAACGTAAAAAACCAGTTCACTACAAAACTATGCTAAAGACCTCTACTGCGCAATACAAATATATGGGTCGCATTTTTCAGCAATATATACAGTTATACACTCTTTAATTTCAGTAAGGTCGACTATCTTTAAAGAACTTAAATTAACTAATCAGAATCACAGATGCTTTGATTAAACTAACTAAATCTGTAAATCCAGTAACCGAAAAATGTTCCGCTTGTAAGAAAATATGTGTTTATTTACTTTATTTTAAAATATGGTTTCATATTTTGTTAATTCACCCTTGGCTTTTATGACGGCTTTAAACATCTTCGGTCTACTTTTCACTAATGAGGTACAGGTAGCCGGCGACAATTTATCTCATTCTTCTTGCAATTTATTTTGTAGGTCAATTTTTGATCTGAATTTTGTTGAGCAACCTTTATTTTAAATATTGACCACAAATGCTCTATTGTATTTAAATTTAGCGATTGTGCCGGCCAATGTAAAACCGCCACATTCGTTGATCGAAACCAACTCTTGCTTGTTTGGGAAGTATGACACGAGGCATTGTCCTGTTGAAAGCTGATGTCGGAATGGTCTGTATTACGAAATATTTTCTTTATAGAATGCATTAATGCTGCAGCCAGATCAGATCAGATCATGACGCCTCCGCCCCTATGTTTTACTATAGCCACAACGTACAAAACTTGAGTGAAAATCTTCCCTAACTTTTCGACGCACATAAGCAGCCCCAGAAATTCGAAAAACCTACAAAATAAATTATAACAAATTGTGTTTTAGATTATGTAACTTAAAACTAACGATCATTTTATTTCTCAATTTTGATTATATTTTAAATTTGATTAATTTAGTATTAAATACCTTAAAATTTGATTCGTCAGAGCAAATAATCTTTAAAAGTCCAATTTTGATGTTGCCATTTTAATCGTCGATTCTTGAGAATACTATTAATATTATTTTAAATAAATTTTAAAGATTACAGCACTTTCTGTATTGTTAAGAAACCGGAGGTGGTTAACTAACTGTTTAAAATTTTACATGCTACACCATAACGATGTAATTAAAATTAGTCAGCATTTTAATGATTGTTCACGCGTGTGCTTACGTAGATGCGTTTTTAAACTTGACAATCGATTGCTGCGGTAATTACATATATTGCATTTAAATGGTTTCTCATCAGTGTGCTTACGCATATGCCTGTTTAATTCCGATTTGGTTGTAGTATAGTGATCACATACACCACATTTAAATGGCTTGTCACCAGTGTGCCTACGCATATGTGCTTTTAAATCTGATTTGGTGGCACTACAGTGATCACATACATTACATTTAAATGGTTTCTCGCCAGTGTGATTACGCAGATGAATTTTTAAATCGTATTTGGTAGTACTGCAGTGATCACATACATTACATTTAAATGGCTTTTCACCAGTGTGCTTATACATATGTAATTTTAATTCCGAATTCGTAATAGTACAGTAATCACAAATATTGCATTTCATTGGTTTCTCACCAGTGTGCCTACGTATATGCCTTTTTAAAAGTGTCAATCCAGTGCTGCAGTAATCACACATATTACATTTAAATGGTTTGTCATCAGTGTGCCTACGCATATGCTTTTTTAATTCTGATTTGGTGGTACTGCCGTAATCACATAGATTGCATTTGAATGGTTTCTCACCAGTGTGCCTGTACATATGCAATTTTAAATAACCATTCGTGATACTACTGTAATTACATATATTGCATTTAAATGGTTTCTCATCAGTGTGCTTACGCATATGCGTGTTTAATTCCGATTTGGTTGTAGTATAGTGATCACATACACCACATTTAAATGGCTTGTCACCAGTGTGCCTACGCATATGTGCTTTTAAATCTGATTTGGTGGCACTGCAGTGATCACATAGATTGCATTTAAATGGCTTTTCACCAGTGTGCTTATACATATGTAATTTTAATTCCCAATTCGTAATAGTACAGTAATCACAAATATTGCATTTAAATGGTTTGTCACCAGTGTGCCTACGTATATGCTTTTTTAATTCTGATTTGGTGGTACTGCCGTAATCACATAGATTGCATTTAAATGGTTTCTCACCAGTGTGCCTGTACATATGCAATTTTAAATAACCATTCGTGATACTACTGTAATCACATATATTGCATTTAAATGGTTTCTCACCAGTGTGCTTAAGCATATGCCTTTTGAAAAGTGTCAATATAGCGCTGCAGTAATCACACATATTACATTTAAATGGTTTGTCACCAGTGTGCCTACGCATATGCTTTTTTAATTCTGATTTGGTGGTACTGCCGTAATCACATAGATTGCATTTAAATGGTTTGTCACCAGTGTGCCTACGCATATGCTTTTTTAATTCTGATTTGGTGGTACTGCCGTAATCACATAGATTGCATTTAAATGGTTTCTCACCAGTGTGCTTAAGCATATGCCTTTTTAATTGTGTTAATTGGACACTGCAGTAATCACACTTATTGCATTTAAATGGTTTCTCACCAGTGTGCTGAAGCATATGCGATTTTAATTGTGGCAATCGAGAAGTACAGAAATCACATAGACTGCATTTAAATGGTTTGTCACCAGTGTGCCTACGCATATGCCTTTTTAAATCAGATTCGGTAGCACTGTAATACTCGCATAGATTGCATTTAAATGGTTTTTTACGAATGTGTTTTCTTTTGTGATTTGTTAACAAGGATTTCTTGGAAGCTCTATAACTACACTCATCACAATTGAATGGCTTATTAAAGTGCTTATCCGTATGGTGAATCAAAATCGCATGTTTGTTAGTCAGTGCTGTTTTTGAAGGTTCCTGGATGCATACAGACCCATCTGTATTGATTTCCAAACCGTCATTGCTGATTATTTGCAAATGTGAAAGTTCTACTTTAATGTTATCATCAAGCAACTCGTTATTAATAGTTTCGATAAGAGGTATTTGTCGTAATTTTTTTACAGTGGCTTCAGTTTGCCTGCACAGTTGCTTGAACTTATGTATTTCCTCGATCGTGACAAAACATTGATTACAAACACAAGGGTGTAGAGTGATGCTTAAATCCTGTAAAAAAAAGTTACACAAGGTGATAAAGTCCAGTTCTTTCTACTTACAATTTCTGGTAGAACGTCCAGCAACTTAAATTGTAGCTTTGAGTCGTCAAGAAAGTAATACTGCTCCGTTTCCACTATTTCTTCTAAACAAACTCGACACGTGTTTTTCGTATTTTCACACATATTTTTGTGTAATAACAGTTATCATAGCAAGAATTAATTATTTAGATCCACTTTATTTGTTGCACAATCTAAAAAAAAAATAATGGCTACGTTCAGTTATCTTTAGTGGCCGACTGTACCTGTATCTTTGCTGAACACTACCAAAACCCAAGTACACATACAGGATGTATCACAGTGACAGTCAGTTAGAAGTATATCAAGAACTGTAAAAGCTAAAAGTTTGAAATTTTGCACATGCCGTGTTTAATCTTTTAAATGAAGTTAATGTCCAAATGGCAGCATTTTCGGAAATGAGCATCAAAATCTTTATTATAAATACAAACCAGACAATTTTTTTTCACATTCCGAAGTGTCATAAAATGTTCAGTCTGTAGCTTAAAATAATCGGCGTATCAATATTGATTGTTTAGAAAAAACATTTTTTTCACTGAAAAATTTCAAATACTTGTTTAGGAAATAAAATTGATAGTCAAAAGTGACAAACGTTAGAAAAATGCGGTTTAAAGTTCTCAATGTCAAAAAGTTGAAACACAATTATGTGTAATGGATAATAAAAAGTTGGCCGCGGTTACGTATCTAGTTGACGTTATTTCCATACTTAAAAAAAACTTTAATGACTATTTTTTTCAAATAGAATGCCTATTTAATTATCATTCCATTCGATCCAGAAATAAATTTCCTTTAAATTGATATACCATGTTCCTATACCTAAAATCAATGATTACAGAGTACAGAGTTATTTACATTTTTCTATGCAAATTTATAATTATATAGGAAAATTTTCAGTCAGCCATGTTTTGTAAAGTCCGTTATGAAACAACCTAAAAATGTTGTCATAGTAGTCATAGTAACAATTTCAAATTTTGCGTATCCCAGTGTTGGGATGTACCTAGATAATTTTTGTGTACCTAAGTACCTAGAAAGGTACTTTTTAATTTATGTACCTTTATCTGTACCTAGGTACTTTGTAGAAAGATCTTTGTACCTAAGTACCTTGTGATGTAACCCACTCGCGTTTGAAATTAAAAACCCGCGAACAAACAAAAGCAGCGACATCTCGCTGTGGCTGTGATCGTCTAGTTATTCTTCCCCCCTTCCTACGTTGTATTAAGTTCGTTATACACTGCTTATTCTCGATATGTGGGAAGGCTGTTGAAGGTTAAAGAAAACACACAATAAAAAAAATGAATCGTAATTTTTGTTCGAATTTCACTCTTTAAATTTTAACCTTACCTGTTCGGTGGGACTCGTCGTAGGAGGGAAAGAACAGAGCTAAGAAACCCCTCCGGCCCTCTAACTAAATTAAAATGCAAGATCATTACATAATTTAGGTTGATAAAACAATCGGCTTGTAATCAAAACTATTAACACACGTCGTAAAGCAAGGACATCTCAAATTACAGTAAATTAGACAAATAAACAGACCGGATAACAGATTTAAATACCAACACATATAAACACGTGCACAAACATCATCACTTTAAACTGAAGACGTGTTATATAATCGGCGCCCCCGCCAATGGGTACTGGGCTCCTGGTTACGAATCAACCCAGCTAAAGTTGAAAGTTTGGAACAACAAGTAAGGCCAAAAACATATAGGTAAAATCAGTAATGCACATAATAAAAGTAATACATAAACAAGTAAACGAAAATGTAGGGCCCCATAACATGGAAGCAACCTACCGCGACTAGAAAACACACAAATGTGCAAGGTCCCATAGCATGGAAGCAACTTGCGCCATTACGCATAACAAAATACAGGGTCCCATAGCATGGAAGCAGCCTGCGGCCGTTCGTTGTTGCCCAGCGACGGTAGAAAAATATTAGATTTACATTCTACAAGGCAATACACACAATGGTCTTTATATCTGTTATCAAACCTCTTATAATCACCATTAATAGGTAATTGTTACGACTAAAAAGTATGTCCAAACATTGATCGACTTTTGTATCATCAAATTATAAACGTACGAAAAACAAATCAATTAAATTATTGTTCATAATTTACAATTGAAGCCGGAGATTAGCATGAATAACTTGCATCGAAAATGATCAAATAGATTAACACAGCTTCTTTTTACAAACGAAGAAAATCATCTACATAAAACTGCTTTCAATTTTAATAACCTTTAAATTTAAGTATAAATAAAGAGTTAATTATTTCGGTTACATTTCTATTCGTAATTGTTTTATACAAAATTACACATGCTAAATTAAGTTATTGAAATTGCAAGACCGGGAAAACGCTACAAACGAAGGTTGCATTTTAAGCGTCCTTTTAGACTCCCCGCCTCTTTATTCTCCTAATGTTTAAACGTAAGAATAAACGGTTAATTATTACAGTTAAATTTATGACGCTTAATGTTGTGTCTAAACTTAAACATAAACGCAATCACAAATACAAGAAGATGCTACGAATTTAAATTAGATTTCAAGCGATCTTTTACGAGATGTCGATTTAGTAATTTTAAGTTTTAATTAATAGTTAGTGAAAAACCTCGTTTAATAAATCTAAGTCATACACATAAAACGATTAAATTGATAAAATGCAGATGGACGCCAATACGTTTGTTATACAAACAAAGAAAACGTAACGTTTTATGACGCTGAGATTTTAATGCAAAGTGTCATATTTATCACATGTCGTTATGTGACTTGTATTGTTGGTGCAATCAAAGGGTGCAATAAGACTTATTAGAAAAACTTGGTTATTTATTAACTTCAAATACAATGCACATACTTATCAGTTATACCTCAAATAAATAGGTAGTGTCTCACATACCGATAACGTTATTGTTACCGTATGTTACACAAAGTGCTTACAAATTACAGTTAATTTTATCATCCCTTATGTTAAATAACTTATAGAGTTACTTACATTCGAAGAATAACACAAAACAATGACAAAACACAAGCACAAATTTTATATCAAAAGGCCGATTGTACCGGCGATTGACACCATTCTCTCTACCCTTAGTGTTCCCTAAAACCCCTCTTAAACCCAATCATGCGTAAAACCAGTGTTGTAACAGATACTTTTTTCTAGTATCTAGATACAGATACTTTTCATAAATTGTATCTAGATACAGATAAGATACTTTTTCAAAAAAAGTATCTAGATACAGCTACAGATACGTTAAGAGAGTATCTAGATACATGTCAGATACATTTTTAACAAAATCTTGAAATAAAATTTAAAAAAAGTGTATTTGGTTCAGCTAAAAACACAATAACTGTATCCCAGGCAGCACATTACGTCTCATTGACGTCAAAATTACAAGACTTCATTAAGAGGTGTCAGTGTCGTCATATGACGTCAGTGTGCTGCCTGGGTATAAAGCAAGACATTGCCTTATCAACCTTAACCGCATAAAAAAATACAAATTTACAAATAAAGCTTACTTTGTTTTAAAATTAATAGCATGTTCAGGGCTGGACAAAATACACCTTGTTAGGTAATTGAAATACAAAATACAAATTGCATTTACATTTGTGTATTCAAAATACTAGATATAAAATATAGAAACAAGATGTCGAAAATACAAAATATAAAATAGTATTTCAATTACAATTAAAAATACAAATTACTTTGTAACACAAAAGTAACGTGTAAATAATCTTCATTCACTTGACAAATTTAACTACTTTTTTTAATAAAAAGATTTTTTCCTTCAAAAAAACTAATTTTTTAAATTGTTTGTATGATAAACTACGTCGAGTTAGTGAATGTATAAAATTTGCAAATGAAAATAGACCTTCTACTTGTGCCGAAAAACATAAACTTGTATTGAATCGAATTTTATAAACATTTTTTTTACTGTTGGATATGATTTTAAATTAAGAAACGGTTATAACGTATAAAGTTAACGGTTTACTGATTTATGTTAGTCTCGAGTAATTGATGTAATTGAAATACTCAAAATACACCAAACAATGTATTTGAAATACAAATTACAAAATACTACTTTGCATTGTATCTAAATACATATTACAAAATGCAATTGTATTTTCAATACTATATTTGAAATACAAGTAATTCGTTACTGGCCAGCACTGAGCATGTTAAATGTCTCGTCATTATATTTCGAGGTAGAGTTAATAGTTAATAATACTAACACTAAAAAGTTTCTCCACTTCTTTGCTCTATTTGAGCTGATGAAGAAATTCAGTGTTGCCAATTGACTTTAATTGTTGCGATAGTTCTACAAAGTTGAAATTTGTTTTCTTTTTTTTAAAGTATGAATTTGGTTTGATGGCATAAATGCTAACACGTCACATTTCTCAAGTAATACTAGATTATATAAAATGTAGGTTCATACACGGTTTTCGTCAAAATTCCACAACAGTTTATAATACCCACAAAATACCCGCTACTACATAAAATCTCTAAATTTGGCAGAATTCCACTAGAATTGGCGACGCTGAAAGAATTGCACTAATAAAACACCGAATACAAAGTCTCCAAATTCAAATTGTAATGTACATGATGAACTGACAGAAAAAACTACCACGGTGTTTAGTAAAAACTTTTACTATTTACAATTTGAGCAAGAAAAAGTATCTAAGTATCTAAACCACTCAAATACTACGAAAAATGTATTTAGATACAGTTACATTTTGTACAGTGTATCTAGATATGTAACTAGATACTCCAAAAGTATCTAGATACGTCACAACACTGCGTAAAACGATAGTAACACGGCGCAATTCGAATTTTTCAGTTTTCCCGCTAGCTGACGATGCTTACGTAATTACGCGCATCTTTCTGATTTTAAATTGAACCACCTCAATATTACACCCATTACTAGCATGTAAAATACAAATATTTAAATAAAATAATAAATACTTTTTTAATCATGTATTTTATTAGGATATCTAGTTTTGTTCTTTAATATAAATAGTGTTTATGTATAATTTCTAATAAAATCTAAGGCATTATTCCTATTAAAATGTAGTAGCTACTATAATAATCTAAAACATAAAAAATGCAAACTACAAAATTGCAAATTTCAGTTCATTACTATTAAATTTATACTTCTTTGAAATAGTTAATACTTAAATTAAACATAACGAAGAGAAAGCGGAAAAATGCATTTCGCAATTTTTAGATTTACAGCATGGGTATGTATTTTAAAATTTTATTTATTTTTTTAACGTTCTGTATGAGAAATTAGACTTGATTTTATAATAATCCTTTAATGTTTCATACAAATCATTTAAAAGGAGTAATGGGAATTTATACTGCAATTCTTCGACTACTAAGTACGTTTTAATGGTGATACTTCTTTTGCAAAGAAAATCGGAATGACTTTAATCTGGATATATTAAGACTTTTAGGCTAATTAGTACAGTAGTTTCATATTTGAGCATTCAGTTTACCATTATTCGAGCTACAGATTGAATTTATTTAATCATAAATAACAATTAAAATTTGTTAATTACTTAAGCAGAGAACATAAATAGAAAACTCGGCGAAGAATTAAAAACTTTAGGGTACAATTTAAATAAATATTTGCAGGTAAGAAACTTGTTCTTTGAACGCTTGAGGCAGTGCTTATGAAAAATTGTTAGTAACATTGTAATATCGCTGCAAGTAATGTATACAATGCCCATGTTGTCAAATTTAACTAGATTTGTTATAACGTAAGTTTGGTTGCCAACCTTGCAGGTCGCGGTTAAAAGTGTCCAATTACTTTTTTAAGGCAGCGTACAAGAAACTATACAACTAGACTTTTTAATTAAAGTAATGGCAATATATGCAACATAAATACATTGACAAGTTCTATAACATACTATATACATTTGAATTCCTACATCGCGTTGTCATTACTCGTATGATGATTTCATCGACCTGGCAACAACGGAAAGCTATGCTTTCCTCTGGACGACTAAACACAAGCTGAAAAGTGGAACCGTAGCTTTCCGATGTTGCCAGGTCGATCGATTTACTTACATTTTATACGTAAAGCAATAAACTACAAATGTACATAAACGAAATCGGAATATTGACAACATTATCAAAAAAATATTTAATTACAAGAAACTATTAAAATCTTGTTAGCAACAGTTTACAGTACACTGCACAGTAACGTAAAAAACCAGTTCACTACAAAACTATGCTAAAGACCTCTACTGCGCAATACAAATATATGGGTTATACACTCTTTAATTTCAGTAAGGTCGACTATATTTAAAGAACTTAAATTAACTAATCAGATCACAGATGCTTTGATTAAACTAACTAAATCTGTAAATCAAGTAACCGAAAAATGTTCTGCTTGTAAGAAAATATGTGTTTATTTACTTTATTTTAAAATATGGTTTCATATTTTGTTAATTCACCCTTGGCTTTTATGACGGCTTTAAACATCTTCGGTCTACTTTTCACTAATGAGGTACAGGTAGCCGGCGACAATTTACCCGATTCTTCTTGCAATTTATTTTGTAGGTCAATTTTTGATCTGAATTTTGTTGAGCAACCTTTTTTTTTAATATTGACCACAAATGCTCTATTGTATTTAAATTTAGCGATTGTGCCGGCCAATGTAAGACCGCCACATTTGTTGATCGAAACCAACTCTTGCTTGTTTGGGAAGTATGACACGAGGCATTGTCCTGTTGAAAGCTGATGTCGGAATGGTCTGTATTACGAAATATTTTCTTTATAGAATGCATTAATGCTGCAGCCAGATCAGATCAGATCATGACGCCTCCGCCCCTATGTTTTACTATAGGCACAACAAAACTTGGGTGAAAATCTTCCCTAACTTTTCAACACACATAAACAGCCCCAGAAATTCGAAAAACCTACAAAATAAATTATAACAAATTGTGTTTTAGATTATGTAACTTAAAACTAACGATCATTTTATTTCTCAATTTTGATTATATTTTAAATTTGATTAATTTAGTATTGAATACCTTAAAATTTGATTCGTCAGACCAAATAATCTTTAAAAGTCCAATTTTGATGTTGCCATTTGAATCGTCGATTCTTGAGAATATTATTAATATTATTTTTAATAAATTTTAAAGATTACAGCACTTTTTGTATTGTTAAGAAACCGGAGATGCTTAACTAACTGTTTAAAATTTTACATGCTACACCATAACGATGTAATTAAAATTAGTCAGCATTTTAATGATTGTTCACGGGTGTGCTTACGTAAATGCGTTTTTAAATTTGACCATCGCACATACGGGTATTTGAACGATCTAGCTGGTCAAAATTATTTTTGGTCTTAAACAAGCCCTAAATGATATAAAACGGTGCTAAGATAAAATAAAAATAAAAAATATGTATTATTTGATGAAAATATATTTCTTTTACAAAATATATGTTTATTAAAAAAAAATACAATATAACAAAATACAAATATTATGAAATTTATTGCCTCACAGGCCTCGTCAAAATACAAGTACGTACAAAACATATAATTTAGGTAACTACAAAAAGTTTCTTCGGCTAATCTTCTTCGGATATTTCATCTTCATTCTTTTCTGATGGAACTGTTGGATTTGCTGTGCAGATAGGAGTAATGTCAATGTTTCGGAACTGAACAAACTTATTTTCGTTTTTTTATAATCCTCATACTACTAAGCAAAGGATTCGAGCTCAAAAGCAGCCTATTAAAAATATCTCTATTACATGCTTCTCTTGAAAATTTTTGGGAATAATCTTGGCGATAAGTCCTAAAATATTTGTTCCTCGCTCTGCTGCCTCTTCCAAAAGTTGCCAATATTACTTTTAATCTGAAAATTAAGTCGTAACTTATGCCAGTTATTTTGGAGGCTAATTTCGGATGTTCAAAAAATCTGCTAGTGTTACCATCATTTGTATTTTTAAATTCTGCTTTTGGCATGTCCACTAACAAACCCATTTCATTGCGAAACCTCGTCTGTATTTCTGTTTTTCTTTGTTTCTCGATTTGTTTCTCTTCTTCTGTCTTTTTTTCACGGTATTTTTTACCGGTAATTTGTATGCTAAATGGAGGATGCTCTCCAAAAATCTACTCCTGGCATGTAAAATAGATAACCCGAATTCAGTAGCTTTAAAAGATATATCCCTTTTATGATCCAGTTTATTGAATTCTTTTGAAGTTGTACCACAAATGTAGCAACGACTTGTGGATGTTGTGCCAGTAGCTGCATTACAGAGTTTTTCGTCGACCGTAGTCATAAACTTATGCTTAATAAACAACTTTTTCTATAAATATCAACTTCAGTAGCAATTAATGTGTTCAGGGCATTCTTTACATAATTTATTTCTTAGTTTGTGACATTAGTAGTCTCTTTCACAAAACGGAATCTTATCGGTCGGCACCACCGAGGAGAAGAAGGTGTCGGACATTTTCACAATACCTTTTTATTGTTTTTTCCACAAACTAATTTTACAGGCACAAAACAGCTTTGAAATATATTCGCATCTAAATCCACTTCATTGTCAAATTTTTGTTTATATTGTGATTGTTGAGATCCGTCACATCCCCATTTACACATCATTGTAAAAGTGTTCCTTTTATACTCTTCTATTGTTGATAAGACGTTTTCTGGAAATTCTGATAAACGCTTAGCTGTAACATCCACTAGTGATTGCAGCTGGCTTGTAGCGCGGGTACTCGGTACTGTGCACGCTTCTGGGGACAGATAACATTCTATTTTTGCCTGTCGCAAAAGACTATAGCACGGAAGAACTTTTTCTTCTTGTTCTTCTTATTATTTCATATTGCCCTCGTGTTAAATCAGCATCAATAAACATCTTTAATGCACCCACGGGTCTCAACTGTAGAGTTTGTTTACTTTTTGTAGTAGTTTTATAAGCTTTTTTGTATTTTGAGGCACGTGTTGGTGTGCTAGTATTTTTTTTAAGAATACTGGAAGCATCTCGTTTCCCAGATTTCCTGAACTCGACTTGCGCTGCGTGAACTAAAAAACCACCTTCCAAAGTGGAGCGGAGTTCCTCAGTTTTCCTTCTTTTGTTCTTTTCACTCGACTCTTCAAACGATTTCCGTGGGCGGCTTGGTCAATTTTGTGTTGTCACAGGAATTTCAAATATGCCTACCAACCACAGATTATTGTTTTTTTAGGAAAACAGCTTCTTATTTATGAGATTTAGTCCATATTTGTCTTATATTCGATTTGAAACGTGCAAAATTAAATTTAAGTTTTTTGAATTCGTCATCAGCTAAGTCGTCACGAGAAAAAAGTTGATCTTTTAAAAAAATTTGTTTTTCTTTCAAATTCCGCAAATTTTCATTTTTTATAAGGTTGAACAAGTATTTGCGAGATACTACTTTTACTCTCGAGGTACCCATTACATCTAAAACAATAAAATTTTGAATTAATTTGCATAAGACGTCATTTTCATATTCCGATTTTTTTTTTTGAAAAAAGATTGAAGTACTGAAATTTATTGCATCTGCGTATTTCCGCGGCAAATTTTTGATTATTTTTATAGTTCGTACTATAAATTTTTAATATCAATTAGAACAATTACCGGATCTACCCCGATAGTATTAGTTTTACTTTTCTGAACATAAAATACTATATAAAAACAGCCTTACAAAAAGAGTTATATTTGAATGATAAAAAATATACAATTATGAAACAATATTTACTTAAATAATATGTAATGGAATAGTTACATACCTCCAAATTAGAATCTATCACTATTTGCTCATCACAAAACAAAGAAAAATTTTTATTCACTTTGAAACTAAATGCTTGCAAAAAAGCGTCGAGAACTGATACTTACACACTACACAATTATCAAGTTCCGATTGACGTTGACGCAAGAGATAAATGAGGAGAGGAATGGAAAGAGTTGCTTATAGTTCCCTGAAATGTCCTCTTACGCTTGTAGCCAATTAAAGGTTTGTTTTATGAAATTTGATAAATTGACTTATGGCCGCGTAGAATGCTCAAATACCCGTATGTGCATCGATTACTGCGGTAATCACATATATTGCATTTAAATGGTTTCTCATCAGTGTGCTTACGCATATGCGTGTTTAATTCCGATTTGGTTGTATTCTAGTGATCACATACACCACATTTAAATGGCTTGTCACCAGTGTGCCTACGCATATGTGTTTTTAAATCTGATTTGGTGGTACTTCAGTAATCACATTGCATTTAAATGGTTTCTCATCAGTGTGCTTACGCATATGCACTTTTAATTCCCATTTGGTAGTACTGCAGTAATCACAAATACTGCATTTAAATGGTTTGTCACCAGTGTGCCTACGCATATGTGTTTTTAAATCTGATTTGGTGGTACTGCAGTAATCACATACATTGCAATTAAATGGCTTGTCACCAGTGTGCTTATACATATGTAATTTTAATTCCCAATTCGTAATAGTACAGTAATCACAAATATTGCATTTAATTGGTTTCTCACCAGTGTGCTTAAGCATATGCCTTTTTAAAAGTGTCAATCGAGCGCTGCAGTAATCACACATATCGCATTTAAATGGTTTCTCTGCAGTGTGCGTTAGCATATGGGTTTTTAAATGTGACATGTTGGTACTGCCGTAATCACACATATTGCATTTAAATGGTTTCTCACCAGTGTGCTTGAGCATATGCGATTTTAAAGCACTATTCGTGATACCACAGTAATCACACATATTGCATTTAAATGGTTTCTCACCTGTATGCGTACGCATATGCGTATTCAATTGCGATTTGGTGGTAATGCGGTAATTACATAGATTACATTTAAATGGTTTCTCACCAGTGTGCTTGTACATATGCGATTTTAAAGCACTATTCGTGATACTACAGTAATCACACATATTACATTTAAATGGTTTGTCACCAGTATGCCTACGCATATGCTTTTTTAATTCTGATTTGGTGGTACTGCCGTAATCACATAGATTGCATTTAAATGGTTTCTCACCAGTGTGCCTGTACATATGCAATTTTAAATCACTATTCGTGATACTACTGTAATCACATATATTGCATTTAAATGGTTTCTCACCAGTGTGATTACGCAGATGCGTTTTTAATTCCGATTTGGTTGTGCTATAATGACCACATACACCACATTTAAATGGCTTGTCACCAGTGTGCCTACGCAAATGCGTTTTTAAATCTGATTTGGTGGCACTGCAGTAATCACATAGATTGCATTTAAACGGCTTTTCACCAGTGTGCTTATACATATGTAATTTTAATTCCCTATTCGTAATACTACAGTAATCACACATATTGCATTTAATTGGTTTCTCACCAGTGTGCTTAAGCATATGCCTTTTTAAACATGTTAATCGAGCGCTGCAGTAATCACACATATTGCATTTAAATGGTTTCTCTCCAGTGTGCTTTAGCATATGCGTTTTTAAATGTGTCAATCGAGCACTGCAGTAATCACACATATTGCATTTAAATGGTTTATCACCAGTGTGCTTGAGCATATGCGATTTCAAATGTGTCAATCGGGAACTGCAGTATACACACAAATTGCATTTAAATGGTTTCTCACCAGTGTGCTTAAGCATATGCGTTTTTAAATATGCCAATCGAGCACTGCAGTAATTACATAGATTGCATTTAAATGGTTTCTCACCAGTGTGCCTACCCATATGCTTTTTTAAATTCGATTCGGTAGTACTGCAGTAATCACAACTATTGCATTGAAATGGTTTTTTACCAATGTGTTTTTTTTTGTGATTTGTTAACAAAGATTTCTTGGAAGCTCTATAACTACACTCATCACAATTGAATGGCTTATTAAAGTGCTTATGCGTATGGTGAATCAAAATCGCCTGTTTGTTAGTCAGTGCTGTTTTTGAAGGTTCCTGGATGCATACAGACCCATCTGTATTGATTTCTAAACCGTCATTGCTGATTATTTGCAAATGTGAAAGTTCTACTTTAATGTAATCATCAAGAAACTCGTTATTAATAGTTTCGATAAGAGGTATTTGTCGTAATTTTTTTACAGTGGCTTCGGTTTGCCTGCACAGTTGCTTGAATTTATGTATTTCCTCGATCGTGACAAAACATTGATTACAAACACAAGGGTGTAGAGTGATGCTTAAATCCTGTAAAAAAAAGTTACACAAGGTGATAAAGTCCAGTTCTTTCTACTTACAATTTCTGTTAGAACGTCCAGCAACTTAAATTGTAGCTTTGAGTCGTCAAGAAAGTAATACTGCTCCGTTTCCAATATTTCTTCTAAACAAACTCGACACGTGTTTTTCGTATTTTCACACATATTTTTGTGTAACAACATAAGTTATCATAGCAAGAATTAATGATTTAGATCCACCTTATGCATACAATACTTATAGCACAATCTAAAAAAAAAAATAATGGCTGCGTTCAGTAGTGCTGTAAAAAAAGTAACTATTCGCTACTCGAGTACTCGTTACTCATTCTGATCCGAAGTAACGAATACTGAATAGAATTATTAAACGGTTATTCGAGTACTCGTTTTTAATAACTATTAGGTATAGAAACAGTACGATCAAATACGAAGGATTTGTTTTTTTACTCGCAAAATGCAAATATACCTAATACCTACCCAAAGATATACCTACACATGTACCTATTACGTATAAACGAACGAGTACTCGAATAACGGATTCGAAGTAACGAGTATCGGACCTAAAAGTAACGAATCGGTACGATTACTTGAAAGCAGTGTTGTAACAGATACTTTTTTTCTAGTATCTAGATACAGATACTTTTCATAAATTGTATCTAGATACAGATAAGATACTTTTTCAAAAAAAGTATCTAGATACAGTTACAGATACTTTAAGAGAGTATCTAGATACATATGTCAGATACATTTTTAACAAAATCTTGAAATAAAATTTAAAACAAAAAGCGTCTATTTGGTTCAGCTAAAAACACAATAAGTGTATTCCAGGCAGCACATTATGTCTTATTGACTTCAAAATTACGAGACGTCATTAAGATGTGTCAGTGTCGTCATATGACGTCAGTGTGCTGCCTGGGTATTAAGCAAAACATTACCTTATCAACCTTAATCGCATAAAAAATACAAATTTACAAATAAAGCTTAATATTTTTTAAAACTAATAGTATGTTAAATGTCTCGTCATTATATTCGACGTAGAGTTAATAGTAGTGATGGGATAATTCGAATGAAAAATAACCGGTCATCCGATTATGAAAATAATCGTTGTAATTCGGTTATTAGATTTGAGTATTCGAATGAAAAATAATCGAAAACTATACGCCTGCGCCAGCAACTGTCTATCCAGTTATACAAGATGTATTCATTCATATATACAATTTCAATTCGATTATAAAAACCTACAGCATTCAGTACCTAGTAGGTACCCGGTTATGCATAATCGATGTGTGTTATGACAAAAATGTGCAATCGTGACGAAATGAAACTTGATATCGTTGCAATTTTGATACAGAGAATAAGAACTTAAAAAACCGAATAAATTTTGAAAGTAATTATTTATTCAAAAACAACTTTGTTAATGTATGTAAATAGCACAAATCAATATTATTTTTAAAAAATACAGGCATTATATTCAAGTATCTATACATAAACAATAAAAATAATTTCAATTGAACTGAAAAAGAACATATAACAAATCAAAGGAAATAACGAACATCTCATATATAATAAAATATGTTTATATGTGTATACTTATTCCCCTAACCAACGGTTTTTTACATTTATGTGTCTATCAAAAAAGTAAATAAACTTGATTTAAAAAAAAAATTTTTACTTTTGTGTAGTTTAAAAAAATTCAGATGTTAGGAAGTTTTTATAAGATTGAATTTTTAATTAAATGACCAGGAGTGTATGAAGTGACGAATGCCAATGTGCAATTGAGTAAACGTACAATAGTTCCTTCTCTTGAATACACTGTTAAATGATTCAAGTGATAAGTCATTCGAATGATCATTCGGTTTTTGAAATCACTCAAGTACTGAGTATTCGGTTATTAAAATAATTCGGTTATGCCCAACACTAGTTAATAGTAAACTACTAACACTAAAAAGTTTCTCCACTTCTTTGCTTTATTTGAGCTGATGAAGAAATTCAGTGTTGCCAATTTACTTGGTCGCGATTCCCTGCATAAACTATAAACGTTCCACAATGACCGCAATTGTACTCATAGTTCTACAAAGTTGAAATTTGTTTTCTTTTTTTTAAAGTACTATGAATTTGGTTTGTTGGCATAGGTGCTAACACGTCACATTTCTTAAGTAATACTAGATCATATAAAATGTAGGTTTATACACGGTTTTCCCCAAAATTCCACAACAGTTTATAATACCCACTAAATACCCGCTACTACATAAAATCTCCTAATTTGGTAGAATTCCACTAAAATTGGCGACGCTGAAAGAATTGCACTCATAAAACACCGAATACAAAGTCTCCAAATTCAAATTGTAATGTACATGATGAACTGACAGAAAAAAACTACCGCGGTGTTTAGTAAAAACTTGTATAATTTACAATTTGAGCAAGGAAAAGTATCTAAGTATCTAAACCACTCAGATACTACGAAAAATGTATTTAGATACAGATACAGTTACATTTTGTCCAGTGTATCTAGATATGTAACTAGATACTCCAGAAGTATCTAGATACTGTATCTAGATACTTGTATCTAGATACGTTACAACACTGCTTGAAAGTAACCTAATCTGACAGCTTTAGCGTTCAGTTATCTTTAGTGGCCAACTGTACCTGAACCATCGACCTGGCAACATCGGAAAGCTACGCTTTCCTCTGGACGAGTAATCTGTATAGGTAATCTCGATTAAGATCGCAGCGCCACTGTGGTCTAAATAGAAACCTGATTTAATGGGATACAGTTTCAAGTTTTTGTAGTTTTTTGGTTTTTATATGTGGTTATAAAGTTGAATTAAAAGTATTTCTATCCTCTTTAATGTTAACTTTTCTAGAATTAAGATTAATAAGTTTAATTAAAATGGGTAATGTGTAAGTAAAATTTACCGGTTAAGTTATTTAAGTATGATTCTGTTGTATTAATTGCAATATAGGTTTATATAATATTACCCATATATCGTCACAGTCAAGCATTACAATTGAATATTATGATTATTATATTAAATAAAACATATTTAGGTTTTTTCTCGTTTGTTTCTGGAGCAATATAAATCATTTGGATTAGTTACCGTAAACTGCTTTAAAATGTACATGCTCTAGTGCAAATGTGCAATCAACTGATTATTCTCACTTCTCGCTGTAACACAACAGTAAGTAAACGATTATTGCAGTATTCAACGTCATGTTGTAGCAACTTCAAATTTTACAAAAATTGAATTACTAAGACGTAAAATGTAATTTAATGTTAAATAATGTCAGTCAATCGATGACAACGACGCAGTTATCATTTATCTTCTATGGAAACTGTACCTAATTAAAAACCGTTGCAAAGAAGTTTTTATTAAAATTTAAAATGAGGTTGTGTTTGTATACCTTTAATTCTGTTTATCAAAAACGCCACCAGATAGCGTATCGCTTAGGAAGGATTGCCTATACTTTTGCAATGTGTTTGTTTGTCTCAAACATGTAGAAAAGGAAGTACATTTGTTTATTGTTATGGTACGCACCATGTGCGCACTACTTGTCAATTTATGTTGACATACTTATAACCTCAAATTTTAGAATCGGTTCTAGCAGCATTATTTGAAGTACGTAGATAGTAAAATGAATTGAATCAAACTTTAAACATGAAATATAAATACAATCAGGGGTGGGCAAAATACACCTTGTTAGGTAATTGAAATACAAAATACAAATTACATTAATATTCTGTATTTAAAATACTAGATACAAGATATAGAATACAAAATGTCGAAAATACAAAATATAAAATAGTATTTCAATTACAATTAAAAATACAAATTACTTTGTAACACAAAAGTAACGTGTAAATAATCTTCATTCACTTGACAAATTTAACTACTTCTCTTTTTTTAATAAAATCGCTCAGTTCATTAAGAACAAGGTCAATGAATTGGAAAAATATTTTTTTAAGCTGATTTTCTGAATGAGACAAATCTGATTCTAAATTAAGCTTTTCGGTAATGTGGTAATTTCCAAATTTTTTTGGAACTTCTTAAGCCTCTTTGTTTCAGGTTGTTCCACTTCTATATTATTGTCCTCGCATATTTAATTTTTTTCTTCCAAAATTAGCCCAAACTATTTGTCATTTCTTAAATTTTTAAAAGTCTCAATTGTTGATTGTAGTAATATATTTGCCTCTACTAAATTTGCTGTAATTTTTTGAAAATAATCACTAGCTTCTGGTGCCCTATCATTTTTTTCAGATATTAATTTATTTAGATTCCATAATGCCAAAAAATAATTTTCCATTTGGTAAAAGTTTACACACATCAACTACTATTAAATTTAATCGGTGATTGTAGCAATGGGTATAAAGAGCTTGAGGCACTTCGTCTTTGAATAGTTTTTGAACTCCTTTTAATCGTCCACTCATTACATTTGCACCATCGTATGTTTGCGCTACACATTTACTTACATCAATTTCACACCTTGCCAAAAGTTCCTTAATATATGACAATAACGAAGCTGCCTTCAAATTTTGAGTCGGTTTGTAACCAATGAAACGTTCATACACAGTTCCTTCCAAATAATATCGTAGCACTACCGACACTTGTTCAGTTTTTCTAATATCTTTAGTTTCGTCACAAATAATCGCAAAACAAACACTTTTTTTAACTTCTGCGCTTATTTCTTCCAAAATGAGTTTCGAAAAAAGGAATATTTCGTTTTGGATTCTATGGCTAGTATATTTAGCATTTTTCTTATCATCAATTTTTCGTTTTACAATTTCGTTGTACTTTGAAATTAAAGTTAATAGTTCTAGAAAATTGCCTCGATTTGTGCTGTCTGCACTTTCTTTGTCACCACGTTGGGCAATATTTTGTGTAGCTGTGAATAACAAAGTATCAGCAATAATACTTAAATATGTCCTATTTTCTTTAACTAATGCTAAATGAGCTTCACTAATTTGGGCCGCAACAGAAGAACATTCGCCAGTATTAATTTTAGATAAATGTGAATATTTAACTACACAATTTTTATGTTCAGCACTAATAGTGTTTTTTTTAAACCTGAATCACTTTCAAGAGCGCGTTTCCAGTTTTTAAATCCAATTCCCACAAACACTACTTCCGAATTTTCCCCAATTGAGAAATGTCTACACATAAAACAATAAGTTGAATCTGTAATTACACTATATTCTAACCATTCAGGATACAAAGCAAACTAATTACTATTAAATTGCCTCAAACGATTACCGAAAACAGTTTTTCGGTAAAATTTTAGTTTTGGTTGCTTAGGACCATCTACCGGATTTTGTGAAAGATCGACTGGACCTGGAGCTTTTTTTACAACCTCTGGTTTAGATTGTTTTTTCTCTCGATTGAACCAATCTTCAAATTTCACACTAGGCTCATGCTCGGACTCATCATATTCTATATCAGTGTCTTCTTGTTTATTGTCGGAAGCTTCTGACATTTCTTCCTCAGAAAAAGATTGCACAGCTATTTGTGAAATTTCACTACTAGTTGACTGAGCTGAAGTTGAGGGAACAGATGTGTCACTGTCACCAACTTTACATTTTTTTACAAAAAAGTCTTTGATTGTTGCACCTCGTTTTTGCCTCATTTTTTATAAGATGTTTCTATTACGACTGTTCGAATAATACTAAAATGGGAAACATAGAAAGGGTAAACTTTAAAATCGTAAACATTTTCCGCTTAGGTTTTAAATTCCACTAAAATGTTTATTTTAAAAGTCAAGTATCCCATTATTCATTTAAAGAGTCAATTTTATTTATTTTATTTAGCCAGCGTATCGCTCAGGAAGTAATAATTTTTTTTGTGATAAGTAACCGAGACATAGCTTGGCGTCTGCGAGTTGACTCAGACGTGTTTAATTACCGATTTTGGAAGTCGTAAAAATAACTCTTTTTCTCAAGTAAGCGAAACTGAAAAGTTGAGTCGCCCCATAATTTGTTTTAAATTAATTTGAAATAATAAATTTGACTTGTCTTTATTTTTTTTAATCAGATCTTTCCACTATCAACAGGTGGGCACAAGGGTGGGCCAGACGAATTTTGGGTGGACCTGGGCCCACCCCTGGGTCCGTGCCTGCTTGCTTGTTTGGGAAGTATGACAGGAGGCATTGTCCTGTTGAAAGCTGATGTCGGAATGGTCTGTATTACGAAATATTTTCTTTATAGAATGCATTAATGCTGCAGCCAGATCAGATCAGATCATGACGCCTTCACCCCTATGTTATGTGAAAATCTCCCCAACTTTTCGACACACATAAACAGCCCCAGAAATTCCAAAAACCTACAAAATAAATTATAACAAATTGTGTTGTCGATTATGTAACTTAAAACTAACGATCATTTTATTTCTCAATTTGATTATATATTAAATTTGATTAAGTTAGTATTAAATACCTCAAAATTTGATTCGTCAGACCAAATAATCTTTAAAAGTCCAATTTTGATGTTGCCATTTGAATCGTCGATTCTTGAGAATATTATTAATATTATTTTTAATAAATTTTAAAGATTACAGCACTTTCTGTATTGTTAAGAAACCGGAGGTGCTTAACTAACTGTTTAAAATTTTACATGCTACACCATAACGATGTAATTAAAATTAGTCAGCATTTTAATGATTGTTGACGCGTGTGCTTAGGTAAATGCGTTTTTAAATTTGACAATCGATTACTGCGGTAATCACATAGATTGCATTTAAATGGTTTCTCATCAGTGTGCTTACACATATGCGTGTTTAATTCCGATTTGGTTGTACTATAGTAATCACATATACCACATTTAAATGGCTTGTCACCAGTGTGCCTACGCATATGTATTTTTAAATCTGATTTGGTGGCACTGCAGTGATCACATAGATTGCATTTAAATGGTTTTTCACCAGTGTGCTTATACATATGTAATTTTAATTCCCAATTCGTAATAGTACAGTAATCACAAATATTGCATTTAATTGGTTTCTCACCAGTGTGCTTAAGCATATGCCTTTTTAAATGTGTAAATCGAGCGCTACAGTAATCACACATATTGCATTTAAATGGTTTCTCTGCAGCGTGCGTTAGCATATGCGTTTTTAAATGTGACATGTTGCTACTGCCGTAATCACACATATTGCATTTAAATGGTTTCTCTGCAGCGTGCGTTAGTATATGCGTTTTTAAATGGGACATGTTGCTACTGCCGTAATCACACATATTGCATTTAAATGGTTTCTCACCTGTATGCGTACGCATATGCGTATTCAATTGCGATTTGGTGGTACTGCGGTAATTACATAGATTACATTTAAATGGTTTCTCACCAGTGTGCTTGTACATATGCGATTTTAAAGCACTATTCGTGATACTACAGTAATCACACATATTACATTTAAATGGTTTGTCACCAGTGTGCCTACACATATGCTTTTTTAATTCTGATTTGGTGGTACTGCCGTAATCACATAGATTGCATTTAAATGGTTTCTCACCAGTGTGCGTGTACATATGCAATTTTAAATCACCATTTGTGATACTACTGTAATCACATATATTGCATTTAAATGGTTTCTCACCAGTGTGCCTAAGCATATGCCTTTTTAATTGTGTTAATTGGACACTGCAATAATCACACTTATTGCATTTAAATGGTTTCTCACCAGTGTGCTGAAGCATATGCGTTTTTAAATGTGCCAATCGAGCACTGCAGTAATCACATAGATTGCATTTAAATGGTTTTTCACCTGTGTGTTTGTGCATATGACTTTTTAAATCCCACTTGGTAATACTGGAGTAATCACATTTATTGCATTTAAATGGTTTCTCGCCACTGTGCTTACGATTGTGTTTTTTTAATAAGGATTTGGTGGTACTGCAGTAATCACACTTATTGCATTTAAATGGTTTCTCACCAGTGTGCTGAAGCATATGCGTTTTTAAATGTGCCAATCGAGCACTGCAGTAATCACAAATACTGCATTTAAATGGTTTGTCACCAGTGTGCCTATGCATATGCCTTTTTAAATCAGATTCGGTAGCACTGTAATACTCGCATAGATTGCATTTAAATGGTTTTTTACGAATGTGTTTTCTTTTGTGATTTGTTAACAAGGATTTCTTGGAAGCTCTATAACTACACTCATCACAATTGAATGGCTTATTAAAGTGCTTATGCGTATGGTGAATCAAAATCGCCTGTTTGTTAATCAGTGCTGTTTTTGAAGGTTCCTGGATGCATACAGACCCATCTGTATTGATTTCCAAACCGTCATTGCTGATTATTTGCAAATGTGAAAGTTCTACTTTAATGTTATCATCAAGCAACTCGTTATTAATAGTTTCGATAAAAGGTATTTCTCGTAATTTTTTTACAGTGGCTTCAGTTTGCCTGCACAGTTGCTTGAATTTATGTATTTCCTCGATCGTGGCAAAACATTGATTACAAACACAAGGGTGTAGAGTGATGCTTAAATCCTGTAGAAAAAGTTACACAAGGTGATAAAGTCCAGTTGTTTCTACTTACAATTTCTGGTAGAACGTCCAGCAACTTAAATTGTAGCTTTGAGTTGTCAAGAAAGTAATACTGCTCCGTTTCCACTATTTCTTCTAAACAAACTCGACACGTGTTTTTCGTATTTTCACACATATTTTTGTGGAATAACAGTTACCATAGCAAGAATTAATGATTTAGATCCACTTTATGCGTCCAATACTTGTAGCACAATCTAAAAAAAAAATAATGGCTACGTTCAGTCATCTTTAGTGGCCGACTGTACCTGTATCTTTGCTGAACACTACCAAAACCCAAGTACACATACAGGATGTATCACAGTGACAGTCAGTTAGAAGTATATCAAGAACTGTAAAAGCTAAAAGCTTGAAATTTTGCACATGCCGTGTAATCTTTTAAATAAAGTTATTTTCCAAATATCAGCACTTCCGGAAATACAGAAAGTGAGCATCAACATCTTTATTATAAATAAAACCAGACAATTTTTTTTCACATTCCGAAGTGTCATAAAATGTATGTAGCTTAAATAATCGGCGGATCAATATTGATTGTTTAGAAAAAACATTTTTTTCACTGAAAAATTTCAAATATTTGTTTAGGAAATAAAATTGAAAGTCAAAAGTGATAAACTTTAGAAAAATGCGATTTTAAGTTCTCAATGTCAAAAGATTGAAACACAATTATGTGTAATGGACAGTGTTGTAAATTATATAAATTTATACAGATAAATTAATCTAGATCCATATTTTTTATCTATTTATATGTATCTATATACTATCGAAAATATATAAGTTATATGTATCTGTATATAGTCCTCGCAATTTAACTTTCGATGCACGTCATTAATGACGTAAAATTCATGCCACCCTATTTATACTAAAAACTAAATAAATACTGAATTGTCTTATGGAATTTTGTTTGTCAAGTTTTTGGTGTGCTTACTACAGTTGCAGCGTTGTTGGCATCTGTCAAAATTAATTTGTGTTTTTTACGTCAAAGTGCTCATTGTTTTCTATAATTATTTTTGATACAAAACTGTACTATTTTGAGTTTAAACGAGATAATGGTGGTTCATTGATATCAGTAAATGCTGTGCGAGAGGTACCCTTTTACATAATATTTATATTGTGGTAATAAATACATGTATTCTACAGTATGCTGTATCTACAGCGGTTGCTAACAACGAGGTTCTTAGATCTCCTAAAAAACGTAAGCGTAGTAAACCTGTTACGAATGTAGAAACTTTTAATGAAAACGTATTTCGCAATGTAATATACAGAATGTAGGAAAACAGTAAGTTTACACGATAATACCGACAACATGGTTAAATAACTACGTCACTGACGTTAATGACGTGCATCGAAAGTTAAATTGCGAGGACTATATATACAATTTTTTATTTAAATTATTTAAATAAAATTTATAAAAATCCAGTGTTCCGTAAAATTCAAGTTACAATATGTATGTTTTTCTTCAGTAATTTCCCACATTCCATAGTAGTTCTTCAAATGAACTCCATCTATCGTTATTACTACCTAGATTATTTCATCTATTATCTGTTATCTATATAAAGTTTAAATAGTTTATCTATTATCTAATACTAGATAATTCTTGCTAGAAAAAAAATGTATCTGTATCTATATAATTTAAAAATTATCTATTTAGAACACTGGTAATGGATAATAAAAAGTTGACCGCGGTTACGTATCTAGTTGACGTTATTTCCATACTTAAAAAAAACTTTAAAGTCTATTTTTTTCAAATAGAATGCCTATTTAATTATCATTCCATTCGATGCAGAAATAAATTTCCTTTAAATTGATATACCATGTTCCTATACCTAAAATCAATGATTACAGAGTACAAAGTTAATATAGTTAAAGTAATCCATATCTCTAAGTGAAGAAATTGTAATAAAATATTATATTTATTTTCTTGAAGTCAATCCACAATTATGTTCTAATTTTTTAATTGTAAAACTAGTTTCAACAATTTGAATTGTCATCATCAGTTACACTAAAAAGCAAAACAATTACCAAACATAATTAAACATTTAAAAGAGCTTACACGTTATATCAAATTATAAAAATAGAATGACAAACGTCAACAAATTAAGAAATTTTAAATTCAAACTGACATTAAATACACAGCCATGGGTGATATGAAAAAAAGGAGAGAAAAGAAAAATGAAAATAGTAAGTTAAAATTTATTACTAAGAAGAGAAATATTTAAATCAAGAATTTCATTAAGACAATTATCTGAATTTTCATTATAAAGGCGATGAATTTCAAGATGATTAAGCAAAGTACTTTTGTTACAAAAATGAAGTTTTAACATTAAGGTCAGAAGAAATAGAATGACCAGTAGACAAAATATGATTAGCGAAAGAAGAACAAGTGTTTGATATACTAGAATTTAAATACCTTTTAATAAAATAAATATGTTCTTTTAATCTTGTTTTAAACTTTCTACCAGTTTGTCCTACATAAGAACAATTGCAAGAAGAGCAAGAAATTTTATACACGCCAGATTTATCTAAAGAAGAAACAGAATCTTTATTATTAACAATAAAATATTTTAAATTATGATTACTAGAAATAGAAATATTATACTTTTTAAAATAATTTTTAAGAAAAAGAGAACAATAATTAATATAAAGCATAGAACGATAGATAGTAGTATTATCTGATTTATTTTGAGATAAATTTTTAAAGAAATGGTATAAACGACCTTTTCCAAAAACATTGTTTAAAACATGAAAAGGGTAACCATTGCTATAAGCTAATTGTTTAATAGTATCAAATTCTTTATTAAAACTAGACTTGGAAAGAGGAAAAGAAAAGAGACGCTTAAATAAGGAACGAAAAGAAGCAATTTATGATTATAAGGATAATTAGAGTAAAATGGAATTAAACAATCAGTGTAAGTAGGTTTACGATAGATTTCAAAACTAAATTTCTCATTTTCACGTAAAAGAAGAAGATCTAAATATGGAAGGGAGTTGTTGAATATTAGGATGAATAGAATTAATGAAATTATTAAAATTATTTAAATCATCAACATCAACAATGCAATCATCAACGTATCTAAACCAAAAACTAATCATATCAGAAAAAGAATAATTAGAAAGGATTTTATTTTCAATATTATTCATGAAAATTTCAGCAGCAAGAGGTGAAATATTAGATCCCATAGCTAAACTAGATGATTGAGAATAAAAATTATTATTAAATTTAAAAAAAAATTGTTTAAAAACTAAATCGAGCCAAGAATACAAATATCTAAAATCTGGTAAGTATCCAGAGAACCATTGGAAAAAAGCAAATCACGAATAAGAAAAATGCATTCTTCTTGAGGAATAGATGGAAAAAGATTGACAACATCAAAAGATACAAGAATAGATGAAGAAGGAAAAGGAAATTTTTTAATCTTAGAAGCAAGGTCCGAAGAATTAAGTATAGAATATTGATTAGTAAAATTAGAATAAGTTCTTATAATATTGTTAAGCCAAGGAGCAAGTTTAGAGACAGGAGAATTGCAAAAAGAAACAACAGGTCGAATTGGGATAGAAAGTTTATGTATTTTTGGTAGACCATAAAGAATCGGTGTTGAGGGATTCATAAGTTTAAAATGATATATATTTCTATTTCCAAGAGAATTAAAAGTTAAATTACACGAATGAAAACATGAAAGAAAAGATGAACAAAAACTAGAAATAGGATCTTTGGAAAGTATTTTAAATTCACCTTTACTAATAAAATCAACTTTATTAATATAATCAAAACGAGAAAGAATAACAATTCAATTACCCTTATCAGCTTTAGAAACAATAAGATCATTAGATTTAATTTTTGATCTTAAAAATGAACAAGATTTATAAATTGATGACAATTTCAATTGTTGAAACTAGTTTTACAATTAAAAAATTAGAACATAATTGTGGATCGACTTCAAGAAAATAAATGTCATATTTTAGAGTACAGAGTTATTTACATTTTTCTATGCAAATTTATAATTATATAGGAAAATTTTCAAAGTCAGCCATGTTTTGTAAAGTCCGTTATGAAACAACCTAAAAATGTTGTCATAGTAGTCATAGTAACAATTTCAAATTTTGCGTATCCCAGTGTTGGGATGTACCTAGGTAATTTTTGTGTACCTAAGTACCTAGAAAGGTACTTTTTAATTTATGTACCTTTACCTGTACCTAGGTACTTTTTAGAAAGTATCTTTGTACCTAAGTACCTCATAAAATAGATACTTTTAAGCGTACATGTATCGTACGCTTTATATATTTGTTTCGGACTTAATCACATTTGAAATTACAATACTTCCAAAAATAATACATGACTTACGAAATTTTTCCTTAATGATGCCCGAAGGGAACCGTTAATGTGTATTAAACTTCTTTGTTAAAAATGCAAATGTAAGCAGTATAAGCACACTTAAAGACAGCCTTCGGATGAATCATTTACAACAACGCAATCGGACTGTTAACATGAGTAGCCAGGGTATCAAACCGAATGCGATAAATTCCGAAAAAAAAAATTGCAATGTTTTTGCACTGCACATTAAAGCATCTTTTACAAATCCATTCTCACTTCCAGCATGCACTATAATTCTTTTTCCACGAGAGGAAGGGGCATCCAAGGCGCTATTTTGAGTATCATCAGTCCATCCTCTTTTGACAATGTCATGCGTATCATACCAAGTTTCATCTAAGTAGATTATCGGTCTTCTTTCTTCTCTGTATTGTTTAATTTTTCTTAAATAAGTCCACCGCAGTGCTACAATTCTTTGTGATTCCATTATTACTTACCGTCTGTTTAACTTTTTAAATCGAAATCCCAACTGATGCAGTAAATAAGAAAGAGTTTTCCGATCTTTGTATGGAAATTCCACTTCATCGTCCTTCAGCTTTTTTTTGTAGCATCTGAAGTGTTGGTACCTGCTTCATTTTATAAAGATCGTACATCTTTCGCCTCACAATGTTTTGTGTTGCTGTATCAATTTTTAGTAATTTACCTCCCACAGCATCTCTGTACGTAAACATTTCGCTTCTGAGTACACGATACATATTTAGTACCATTTGTTCAGAATGTGAAGGCAAGTCTTTGTTGGTTATACTAATTTGTTCATCTGAACTCGATTCTACCGTATCATGTAAATCATTTACGGAATCTTTTTTTTTTTGCTTGATAAATGTGATTCTTCTAGAGGATTCCCTTTTTTTAAAAAGTTCATATTAAAAACGTTCACACTTTTATCGCCAAATCACTGCACTAAATACTTCAAATGACAAAAATAATATCATTAATGCAATATTTTTCAGTATTTATACTTACGTTAAACTGATAGGTATTCAGTTAGCTCATGACTAAAGAGATAAGAAACTTTTTAATTAACTTTTAATTAATTTCTAGTTAATTATTGAATTAAATGAAATTTCACCTATATTTAATTAAATAATTGACCTGAACTAGCAAAAACTAATAATCAACACATCAAAAATATGTCTCAAACATTAAATAAGTTAATAAGTATGAAGTTTTTAAGTGCGGTCCTGGAATAGTATTTCAGTACCTCTAGAGTTTATAAAAGCATCGGTAATCCTATTAAAAGCTTACAGATAATAAGCAAATTTAAAAACCTTGCCTAAGGCGATCCAAATTGCAAACGGACTCTACTATACGCGAAAATGCGTTTCACTTTCGCCACATCCTGATTAGTTGGATTTTCCAATGTTCGTGACACAACACCAACAGCATATGCAATGTCTGGCCGCGTCTCACACATCAGATACATCAATGTATCAACTGCTTTTCGATACGGGTAAGTCGTGTTAGGCTTCTTATCATCTAAGTTTTCTGGTCCATCTTTTATCATTGGGGTTGCTTTCGGATTGGCGTCCTGCATCCCAAACTTTGTTAGCATCTGACTTGTATATGCTTGTTGGCCGATCTTTATCGAACCGTCTTGACGTTGATCGATTTCGATTCCTAGAAAATAAGTAGCTGGTTTCGACACAATTTTAAATTCATTTGCTAATTCGGATAGAAACTGTTGAGCATCTGTTTGATCGGTTACAGCGACGAGACCATCGTCGACGTACAATGTCACAATCAGCTTCCTCTGATCTCCGACCCTCGTAAACAGGCATGGATCAGCTGTTGATTGTTCGAAATGTAGGTTTTTGAGAAAAGAAGCAAAGCGCTTGTTCCAGCAACGGGGTGCCTGTTTCAGGCCATACAAGCTACGGTTTAGCTTGCAAACGCGTCCGGTGCCGTCGTCAAACCCTTCCGGTTGTTGCATGTAAATTTCTTCATCGAGGTCGCCGTAAAGAAACGCTGTAGACACATCGAACTGTGTAAGTGACATGCCCT
Source organism: Aquatica leii (assembly GCA_035610365.1). Lineage (NCBI taxonomy): Eukaryota > Metazoa > Arthropoda > Insecta > Coleoptera > Lampyridae > Aquatica > Aquatica leii. The sequence goes on from CM069438.1 coordinate 19,289,826, forward strand.
CTTCGGCTGCGACTGCGATGAGACTTCGAATCGTGCCCAATTTTGCTACAGGACTAAACGTTTGATTGTAATCAACGCCCTTGCGTTGGTTGAATCCTCTGATCACCAACCTAGCTTTGAATTCGTCTGGGAAACTATCAGGATTAATTTTAATGCGATAGACCCACCTGCATGAGATAGTCTTGCAGTTTTTCGGTAACTGAACCAACGACCAGGTGTTGTTTTCAATAAGCGATGACGTTTCGTTTTGCATCGCTTTGGCCCACTTCGGGTGTTCCAGGCTTTCGACTGCTTCGTCGTACGTTTGTGGCTCATCGATTGCCGTGTGCATCGACGATGATTTGAAGACGTAGTCGTTAAACCTACCTGGCCTCTGAAGTTTAGTTCGGTCACGTAGACGTGGAAGATCATTCACAATTTCATTTTCGGATTAGCTCACAGACGTTACTTCTTCTGATTCCTTTTCGATCTGGTCTGTTTCTGGAAAGTTCGGTGTGACATCTAACATTGTGAAATTGCTTCGGCCTTTATCCACAAGTTCTGCTGGTAGATGAATGTTGCGAGTCGGCAGGCTGACTGGTTCAGACTGAAAAATGACATCTCGAGAACGTATTATATTGTCGGTTTCAGGATCGTATAAACGATAACAATCATCGTGATCGTAGCCTACAAGTAGACATTTGATGGCCTTTTTGGACATTTTTGAATTACGACGTTGATGCGGCAATGCTTCATAGCATGTTGCACCTATCACTCGTAAATGTTTGATCGCCGGTTTTCGACCAAACCACACATGGTACGGTGCCTTCATGTCATTGGATGATGACCCAGTACGATTGAGAATGTAAACAGCTGGTAATAAAAGTTCTGCCCACAACCATTCTGGCAAGCTTCCGTGAGCATGAAGCATGGAACGCGTCGCTTCAACTGTTGTTCGGTTCTCTCGCTCAGCAACGCCGTTCTGTTGCGGAGTATACGGAGTTGTTATTAGTTGTTCAATACGGTCCTGTTGTAGAATCGACGTAACCATTGCGTTGTTAAATTCCTTGTGTTTTTACCTCTGCGATGAATTGTTTTATTTTCTCCGGAACTTCACTCTTTTGTTTAATTAAATAGACGAATCGAAAACGCGAAAAATCATCCTTGAACAAAACATAATAACGGAAACCTCTCTTTGAAGGAATTTGGAAAGGTCCGCAAACGTCACCATGTATGAGCCCACCCAGTTTAGTAGCTCGATACTTTTCGCGAATCCCAAAAGGTCGCCGATGCGCCTTTCCGTAAACGCACCCCTCGCACAATTCGCTGTCGAGTGGTAAATTAAGGTTGAGTTCACGTATCGCAAACTTTCGAACATGTTTCTTGTTCTGATGTCCGAATCGCTCGTGTAAAATTTGTAATTTATTTACCGTATCAGTCGTTGACAAAAAACGAGTGGAAAACAAAAACGGTAGAACAGCTATAGCAAAGTTTTAAAGAAACTGTTTTATGTGTTGCAAGACAAACATGCGGAGTAGTTTCTACAACTCACAAAAAGAATCAAACAAGATGGTGGAACGAAGAGATTAAAACGCAACTCAAAATAAAGAAACAGAAATGGAAAAAATATTTGCAAAATAAGACACAAGAAAGTTACGCAGAATACCAAAATGAAAGGAAAAAAGCCAAGAATATGGTCATGGACGCAAAAAGAAAAACGTGGAGCGAGTTTGGAAATAAAATGGAAGAAGACAGTAAAACAAATCAAAAATTATTCTACAATGTACTGAAGAACTTGAGAAAAAGAAAGAACAATACAATAAAATACATTAAAAATGACAACGGAGAAGTGCTGAAAAACGACAACGACATAATGGAAAAATGGAGACAATACTTTGAGAAATTGTTAAACGAAGATAATACAACAGGAACAAATACAACATGGCAAGAAGAGGTACAGGAAGACAAAAAAAGTGAAGGCATAAGTATGAGAGAAGTGACACAAACAATCAAGGCAATGAAAAAAGGAAAAGCCGCGGGATTTGATAAAATAAAACCAGAAATGATCGTACACTTAGGAGAGCACGGCAAAATGATGATAAAAGAAATACATATTTCAAAAAGCTTGGGAAGAAGGAAAAGTACCAGATGATTGGAAAGTGGGAATTATGATACCCTTGTACAAGAAAGGAGACAACAGGAATTGCGAAAATTATAGAGGCATTACACTATTAAGCACAGTCAGAAAAATGTACGAAAGAATGTTGGACAGTAGATTACGACGGATAATAGAACCTCAACTAGAAGAAGCCCAAAGTGGATTTAGAAAAGGAAGAAGTATACAGGACCACATTTTTACCATAAAACAAATTATAGAAAAAAGTAGAACGATGAACGTAGATGTATATATGGCCTTTATAGACTTAGAGAAAGCGTTCGATAAAGTACCCAGAAAAATAGTGTGGGAAGGTTTGAAACGGCGAGGAGTAGATTATGGTTTGAGAAAAGCAATTCAAAGCACCTACGAAAACAATAAAAACTATGTACGAACTGGTAACATGCAATCAACAGAATACACAGCAGGAGATGGATTAAAACAAGGAGGTATACTGAGTCCAACACTATTTATTATCGTCATGGATGACATTATAAAAGAAATAAAAAACCAAGTTAACAAGATGAATATAGGATACCGGCGATTAAAAGCAGTGAGAATATCAGAATGTGCTTTTGCGGATGACTTGATGCTATGCGCGGCGGGAGAAAAACAATTGGAAGAAAATTTAAAAACATGGACAAGAGCATTGACAAAGCGAAATATGAAAATAAACGAAAACAAAACCAAGGTAATGATGATTGGAAAACAAAAGAAAAATGTCAGTATAACAATAGAAGGTAAATCGTTAGAACAAGTACAGTCGTTTAAGTACTTAGAAGTTATAATAGATGAACAAGGAAACATTGAAGCAGAAATAAACGAAAGGGTACAATCGGCAGCTAATATGTATCACACTCTAAAACAAACATTCATAGGAAAAAGAGAAATATCAACAAAAACGAAAATTACTATTTACAAGACAATATTCAGACCTATTTTGATCTTTGGTAGTGAAAGTTGGGTACTAAATAAAAGACTAAAAAGTAAACTACAAGCGATGGACATGAAATATTTAAGACGGGTTAAGGGAGTGACGCGATTAGACAGAATAAAGAACGAGATAGTGAGAGAAGAACTAAAAGTAGTGTCAGTGTTAGACAAAATTGAAGAACAACAGTTAAAATGGTTTGGACATTTGTGTAGAGTAAACGAAGAAAGACCGGTAAAGAACATATGGGAAGCAAAAACTATAGGGAAGAGAACAAGAGGACGACCGAGAAAGACTTGGAACAACGAAATCGCACAATTACTAAACAATAGAAAAATCAGATGGGAAGAAGCAAAACGATTGTCTCACAATAAAAAAGAATGGAGTAAAATTGTATATATAAACGATAGTCATAGTTTGTGTTGATTGTGTAAACATAATTATAATAGTAGCATAGTAATAAGTTCAGAATGTAAAGATTAGTTTAGACATTTTTCTAAGAAAATAGTTTTAAGTTAAAGTTTAAATTAGATGTAAATATGTTATACCTTAACACCTTAACTGGTAAATAAGGAAATGATTATATATATATATATTTAGTTTATAAAGACCACCCCCTGGTTCACGTACGCCTACTACAAGTGTGCGTCCTGAACGAGTAAGCTTGCAGCTTCGGGTCTCGGAGGTAAATCGACTGTCAGGTAGCCTGTCTTGCGCAGCTAATACTGAAAACAAATTTTTTTCGAATCGTAACACACCAGACATTATTAAGGGGTTATATACAGTTAGAATTTTCAAAAAATCGATTTTTTTTTTATTTTATTTTCTTAATGTACATATATTTAAAAATACACACAGAAAATTTCATATCGTTCTGGTGAACATTTTCGAAGTTACACGCAAATTTGAAAAGGCGTTTCAGAGTGCTTGAAAGTACAAGGCCGGAGCGGTAGCGATTACCTGAAACGCTGTCCCTTTTATGCACCTGCCTATTGTAAATGTTCCCTTCTAATGCATTAAATGCGTAAAGCAACAGTGTGTTATTGTTTTTTTTTTATACCTAAAAGGTAAATTTTTATTTTTCTCTTCCCAAACTGGAAAATATTTAAGAGTGGTAGTCAGTATAAGCAGCTAAGCCAAGCAGTAAACTTGTGAGTTCTTTCATATTGTTTTCTGTAATTTTTTCGTGAAAATGAAGTCTTCCAGAGAAATGAGAAAATCTCTTAACATACGTAAGTCGAGAACAAAAAAACGCAAAAATGTTTTTAATCCAAAAACAGCTGAAACGGATGAAAGTAGTTTTAGCGCCTCGGCGAAAAAATTTAAAGAACAAGAGGAAATCTCAGTTCCGCGTGATCCGTCTGTTGAGTATCGCATTTTAAGTTTTATAACAGTGTTTGCAGCAATTTCTGAATATGTGAAATGTAAGATCTGTGACGGAAATGTTAAGTTTCAAACTGCTTCTGAACGAGGACTTGGTTTTAAAATTGTTTTGCTGTGTGATAAGTGTGCAGATCGTAACATAAATTCTAGTCCTTTTGTCGGACACTCTTATGAAATAAATCGACGATTTTTATTTGTCATGAAAGTCCTCGGATTAGGGTTAAAAGGTGCAGCAAAATTTTGTGGATTAATGGACATGCGAGCTTTTATATCACAGCCCACTTACGATTTAATAATGAATAATATTCACTCCAGTGTAAAAACAGCCACCGAAAAACTTTTTCAGCAGGCTTGTACTGAAGAAAAAAAATTGACTTCCGAACATCAAGGTGATGAACATTCGACAGAATTAACTGTATCTGGCGATGGCACATGGAAAAAGCGAGGGTTTACTTCCTTATACGGTGTGACATCATTGATCGGATACTATTCTGGTAAAATCATTGATATTTTTGTAAAAAGTGCCTACTGCAAACTGTGTGAAACTTGGAGGAAGAAACTCGATACCGAAGAATATAATGAATGGTATGCAGAACATGAAAATACTTGCACTGCAAATCATTCTGGTTCTTCTGGAAAAATGGAAGTAGATTCAGTCGTCGAAATGTTCCAACGTTCATTGGAAAAACTTGGGGTCATGTACAAAAATTACATCGGAGACGGTGACTCCAAAACGTACTCGGGAATTTTAAAGGCTGCACCTTACGGTGATCAAGAAGTTGTGAAAAAAGAATGTATTGGACACGTACAGAAACGAATGGGCACGCGACTCCGAGATTGTGTCAAAAAAAAATTGAAACAGTTGAAAACAAAAAAGGAAAAAAACTACAAAAAAGCTCTCGGTGGAAAAGGCAAACTTACTGGAAAGATGATCGATAAGTTGACAGTTTATTATGGCTTAGCAATCAGAAGAAATTGTGATTCCGTTAAAAAAATGTATAATGCTATCTGGGCTACATATTATCATTATTGTTCAACTGACAAAAAACCTCAACACGATAAGTGCCCGGACGGACCAGACTCATGGTGCAGCTGGCAGAGGGCTGCAGCTGCCAATAAATTATCCACTTTTGAACATGATTATGAGCCATTACCAGAAGATGTTGCTGTGGCTATACTTCCGATTTTTACAGATCTCAGCAGTGAAAATTTATTAGAAAGATGTGTAGGTGGTTTTAACCAAAACAACAACGAGAGCTACAATCAACTGATTTGGAAAATCTCTCCCAAAATTGTTCCGGCCGGTTCGAAAACTGTGGAAATCGCTGCATACATAGCTGCCGGCATATTTAATGAAGGAATGGCATCACTATTGTATTATATGAAGGCAATAGGAATTACACTTGGGCCCAATGCGCATTCATATGCCGAAAAAGAAGATGAGCAGCGCGTGAACATTTCCGATCTCAGAGCGCGTGAGAGCACCCGAGATGGAAGAATGGCCCGCAGACAACATCAGATCGAGTTATTAGAAGCTGCCGAAGCGGCGGAGGGTGTATTATATGGTCCTGGAATAGATGACTCGATGTAAGTTTAAAAAAAAATGTTTATTCTATGTAAAGTGTTTTTCAAACTTTAAACGCGTTTTTCTCAAAATAGTGTTTTCAAAGTCGGTGACCAACATTACTCGAAAACGGCAAAACCGATTAGTCTCAAATTTTAACAGGAGCTTCTTAAATATATTTTTTAGTAATTCTCACCGATAAATATTTTTTTTATAAACAATTTAAGGCCGAAATTTTGGTCAAAAATCGATTTTTTTTGAGAAACCGCCATTTTGTCAAAAAATTTTATTTTGCTTATTCCTTCGATTAACTACTAGATTCAACATTACTTTAACGAAATCTGTTTGGTTTTTTAATTTCAGAGGATCCAGTTCAGAGATATAGTGGTCACCGCAAAACGTCTTTTTTGAGAGAAGCTCCCGGAGATCAGCTGTAGCTCCTTTCCAAATAAATATTTTTACTAATACTAAGTCTTAAAATATAGTAAAAAGATACCATAATATGTGTACAAAGTTTTAGATCAATAAATTTAAAAGTTTTCTCTGAAAAAATTCTGGAAAATTCGCTTTTTTCGGCCTTTTAACTGTATATAACCCCTTAAGCGAAATTCTGGTGTATTTTCCATTTACGGCAGAGTCGAGTTCAACCGTACCTTTTCCGATTGCTTCAGCTCGAACTCCTTCGGTTGTCATGACGCTGTAAGCAGTCTTCTCGAATTCTTCAAAATACGTAAATAAGTTGCGATCATTAGTGATGTGACTTGTCGCACCGTTATCGACAAACCATGCGTTAGGATCAGACTTATCGGGGTTGACCGAAAACGCACTCATTTCTATGAGCATCCCATCATGTGTTTTTACTTCTTTAGTATCGTTGGCACCGGATTTTGAATTTGAATCTTGGTAACTGCTCCATCGCGCTGGATGTCCATCAACCTTCCACTGACGACACTCTTTTATAAAGTGACCCATACGACCACAATATCGACAAGTAAAAATCTTGTTGTTCCGTTTACCACCTGGTTTGGCTTGTTGCTGCCGTTGGTTATCTTGTTGACGCTTGCTGGATGCAGATGGCCTTGTGCGTACTGTCAGCGCTACTTCGGTCAACTTGGTATCCTTCGGGTCGAGTCGTTTCTCATACGCACACAACTGGATTGTTAGGTTTTCAAAAGTTCGTTGCTCCTTTGGAAACATAGCTTGTTTTGAACTGGTTGTAAGTTTCAGGTAAAACGTCAAACACTTTACATATTAAAAGCATTTCGGGTTATTTGACAGTAACGTTATTTTTTGAAAGTTCTTTATTTAAATTTAACCAGATAGTCTTAATCGCGGATAACTGCATTGCCATTTCTTCGTTTGGCTTATATTTAAAAGAAAATAAATTTGTACTTAGCTCAAAAGCACATTCGTCTTCGATTCCTCCGTACAGCTTGTTCAGCTCTTCCCACAACACGCGGGGATCATCGATGGTTGTAAACCGTTCCATTAATTCATCGCCAATTCCACTTGTAACGACAATCATCGCTGTCGATCGTGCCTTCTGGAATCGTTTCAGTTCCGCATCGTATTCTGCTTTTTCTGCTACAGTAGCTGCTTCGTTTAATACTGCCGGTTCGGTGAGATTACCTTCTACGACGTTAATGGCTCCGTCCGTTGATTTGAGATGAATGGTAATTCGATATTTCCATGTCACCCAATTACTTTTTCCTTCTAATTGTTTAAATGGCAGAAGCCGGTTGCTTTGTTCCATTTTAAACGATTAAAGATGCCGCGGTTACTAACACGAAAAAAAAACATACACGTTTTGATGTCTTGCAGTTAGTTAATAACAAGTTAATAATTCAAAACACTACACTCGATTAATTTAATCGCGCACGTAAACATAAACTGGACCCATAACCTGTTAGTATATTTTGCGCATTTATATTTATTAGTGTGTATTTAATAAAGCCATCCTGTCGAAAGAAAAACCGTCACCATTTTTATTTCATATTTTTCATACATTGCATTTCGATTATTTGATTAATCATCATAATAATGAATTGCTACGTTGCCGATGCAACTTGAAAATCTACTAAACACCTAAACGTGCCAAAAACCGTAACACTTTTCACTAATGAGGTACAGGTAGCCGGCGACAATTTATCTCAATCTTCTTGCAATTTATTTTGTAGGTCAATTTTTGATCTGAATTACAAAATTGCACAAATGCTCTATTGTATTTAAATTTAGCGATTGTGCCGGCCAATGTAAGACCGCCACATTCGTTGATCGAAACCAACTCTTGCTTGTTTGGGAAGTATGACACGAGGCATTGTCCTGTTGAAAGCTGATGTCGGAATGGTCTGTATTACGAAATATTTTCTTTATAGAATGCATTAATGCTGCAACCAGATCAGATCAGATCATGACGCCTCCGCCCCTATGTTTTACTATAGGCACAACAAAACTTGGGTGAAAATCTTCCCTAACTTTTCGACGCACATAAGCAGCCCCAGAAATTCGAAAAACCTACAAAATAAATTATAACAAATTGTGTTTTAGATTATGTAACTTAAAACTAACGATCATTTTATTTCTCAATTTTGATTATATTTTAAATTGGTAAATTTAGTATTGAATACCTTAAAATTTGATTTGTCAGACCAAATAATCTTTAAAAGTCCAATTTTGATGTTGCCATTTGAATAGTCGATTCTTGAGATTATTAATATTATTTTTAATAAATTTTAAAGATTACAGCACTTTCTGTATTGTTAAGAAACCGGAGGTGCTTAACTGTTTAAAATTTTACATGCTACACCATAACGATGTAATTAAAATTAGTCAGCATTTTAATGATTGTTCACGCGTGTGCTTACGTAAATGCGTTTTTAAATTTGACAATCGATTACTGCGGTAATCACATATATTGCATTTAAATGGTTTCTCATCAGTGTGCTTACGCATATGTGCTTTTAAATCTGATTTGGTGGCACTGCAGTGATCACAGATTGCATTTAAATGGTTTCTCATCAGTGTGCTTACGCATATGTGCTTTTAAATCTGATTTGGTGGCACTGCAGTGATCACATAGATTGCATTTAAATAGTTTCTCACCAGTGTGCCTGTACATATGCAATTTTAAATCACGATTCGTGATACTACTGTATTCACACATATTGCATTTAAATGGTTTTTCACCAGTGTGCTTAAGCATATGCGATTTTAAATGTCCCGATTGTGCACTGCAGTAATCACACTTATTGCATTTAAATGGTTTCTCACCAGTGTGCTTAAGCATATGCAATTTTAAATGTCCCGATTGTGCACTGCAGTAATCACACTTATTGCATTTAAATGGTTTCTCACCAGTGTGCCTACGCATATGTGTTCTTAAATCGTATTTGGTGGCACTGCAGTGATCACATAGATTGCATTTAAATGGTTTCTCACCAGTGTGCCTACGCATATGTGCTTTTAAATCTGATTTGGTGGCACTGCAGTGATCACATAGATTGCATTTAAATAGTTTCTCACCAGTGTGCCTGTACATATGCAATTTTAAATCACGATTCGTGATACTACTGTATTCACACATATTGCATTTAAATGGTTTTTCACCAGTGTGCTTAAGCATATGCGATTTTAAATGTCCCGATTGTGCACTGCAGTAATCACACTTATTGCATTTAAATGGTTTCTCACCAGTGTGCCTACGCATATGTGTTCTTAAATCTGGTTTGGTGGTACTGCAGTAATTACATACATTGCATTTAAATGGTTTCTCATTAGTGTGCTTACGCATATGAGTGTTTAATTCCGATTTGGTTGTAGTATAGTGATCACATACATCACATTTAAATGGCTTGTCACCAGTGTGCCTACGCATATGTGTTTTTAAATCTGATTTGATGGTACTGCAGTAATCACATACATTGCATTTAAATGGCTTGTCACCAGTGTGCCTACGCATATGTGTTTTTAAATCGTATTTGGTGGCACTGCAGTGATCACATAGATTGCATTTAAATGGCTTTTCACCAGTGTGCTTATACATATGTAATTTTAATTCCCAATTCGTAATAGTACAGTAATCACAAATATTGCATTTAATTGGTTTCTCACCAGTGTGCTTAAGCATATGCTTTTTTAAATGTGTCAATCGAGCGCTGCAGTAATCACACATATTGCATTTAAATGGTTTATCTGCAGTGTGCGTTAGCATATGCGTTTTTAAATGTGACATGTTGGTACTGCAGTAATCACATATACTGCATTTAAATGGTTTCTCGCCCGTGTGTTTAAGCATATCTTTTTTTAAATACGATTTAGTGGTACTGCAGTAATTACATATATTGCATTTAAATGGTTTTTTACCAATGTGTTTTCTTTTGTGATTTGTTAACAAAGATTTCTTGGAAGCTCTATAACTACACTCATCACAATTGAATGACTTATTAAAGTGCTTATCCGTATGGTGAATCAAAATCGCCTGTTTGTTAGTCAGTGCTGTTTTTGAAGGTTCCTGGATGCATACAGACCCATCAGTATTGATTTCCAAACCGTCATTGCTGATTATTTGCAAATGTGAAAGTTCTACTTTAATGTTATCATCAAGCAACTCGTTATTAATAGTTTCGATAAGAGGTATTTGTCGTAATTTTTTTACAGTGGCTTCAGTTTGCCTGCACAGTTGCTTGAATTTATGTATTTCCTCGATCATGACAAAACATTGATTACAAACACAAGGATGTAGAGTGATGCTTAAATCCTGTAAAAAAATTTACACAAGGTGATAAAGTCCAGTTCTTTCTACTTACAATTCCTGGTAAAACGTCCAGCAACTTAAATTGTAGCTTTGAGTCATCAAGAAAGTAATACTGCTCCGTTTCCACTATTTCTTTTAAACAAACTCGACACGTGTTTTTCGTATTTTCACACATATTTTTGTGTAATAACAGTTATCATAGCAAGAATTAATGATTTAGATCCACTTTATGCATCCAATACTTGTTGCACAATCTAAAAAAAAATAATGGCTACGTCCAGTTATCTTTAGTGGCCGACTGTACCTGTATCTTTGCTGAACACTACCAAAACCCAAGTACACATACAGGATGTATCACAGTGAGTCAGTTAGAAGTATATCAAGAACTGTAAAAGCTAAAAGTTTTGAAATTTTGCACATGCCGTCTTTAATCTTTTAAATAAAGTTATTTTCCAAATATCAGCACTACCGGAAATACCGGAAGTGAGCATCAACATCTTTATTATAAATACAAACCAGACATTTTTTTTTCACATTCCGAAGTGTCATAAAATGTTCAGTATGTAGCTTAAAATAATCGGCGTATCAATATTGATTGTTTAGAAAAAACATTTTTTTCACTGAAAAATTTCAAATACTTGTTTAGGAAATAAAATTGAAAGTCAAAAGTGATAAACGTTAGAAAAATGCGATTTTAAGTTCTCAATGTCAAAAGATTAAAACACAATTATGTGTAATGGATAATAAAAAGTTGGCCGCGGTAACGTATCTAGTTGACGTTATTTCCATACTTTAAAACCTATTTTTTTCAAATAGAATGCCTATTTAATTATCATTCCATTTGATGCAGAAATAAATTTCTTTTAAATTGATATATCATGTTCCTATACCTAAAATCAATGATTACAGAGTACAGAGTTATTTACATTTTTCTATGCAAATTTATAATTATATAGGAAAATTTTCAAAGTCAGCCATGTTTTGTAAAGTCCGTTATGAAACAACCTAAAAATGTTGTCATAGTAGTCATAGCATTGAACTTCGGTATTGAATTGAAAGTTTTTCTTGGGTTAACATTGCGATACGATTTTTAAAATTCTGGTAGTAGTAATGTTTGTTTGAACTTTTGTTTAGTTTAAGTGTAAATATATTTTTGATTTATTTTTAAAATGGGAAAAGTTACAAATCACGGTTGTGTTTATATTAATTATGAAAATAATAATACCGAAAACAAAGGTACTAGTTTTCTTAAGTTTTTTATTAGTGATAAAGTGCGTGCTAAAGAATGTTAGAAAAACTGTGGAAATATAAACATTGCCACAATGGACTTGGAAGATTAAAAAAAAAGAAGATTTGTGAGAAGCATCTTCGGAGATAATGTATAACAACAAAAGGAAATTTTAAACACACTGCAGTTCTTGTTCTACACCTTCAATCAGGTAAATATTTTTTTAATTTTTTTTTCTACCAAACGTTTAAAAATGGTTTAAATTAGCATCGGAGAATCTCCTTGTCCGGATTCTTCTTCTTCTTGTTGCATTTAATTGTACAATAACTTAAAATAATTACTGTAAATCAGTGGCTGAGATCGCTATAATTTTCCACGATCAATGATCGCAATCATGGTATTTAGAATTAATTAGTAATCGACTGTTGCTAAAAAGTCGCTCGTGTAAAGTTAGTCATAAATCTAGCCATAAACATTCGATTATCGTTTTCCGGGATACAATAACGTTTGGAGTATTGAAAATCAACATAGCTAAGTATTTTTTAATATTGTTTTTAAACAATAAATTAAATAAAATTTGTTCATATTTAAATTTAAAAAAAAAAAATATTTACAAAAATTCACAGAAAATAGATACTACTGTGATGTTTTTTTTCGACATGACGTGCTATTTGAATTCTGATGCAAACTTACGAACAAATAGTTTAAAGCATTAATAAACAACATATTAAAAAATAAGTGCCGTTCTTTCGTAAATTAAATGTTTCTATTTGAAATTGACCCTGAAAAGATTGTTGAGTGATTAGACATAACTCGTATTGATATTTGTCTCAAACATAAAATTTGTGTATTAAAAATAAATTTGCAATTCTTTTCAAATACGTATTGTCATTTGTAGTTAATGCTTATTGTTTTTAACTTCCTATGTTTTTATGATTTACCTTGGTGTTTATATAAAGCTAGGTTTTTCTCAAAATGCTGAATGTGTGACACAAATTTTACAAACGTTCTTTCCTAGAAGAGTTTTCTAATTCTCTTTGAAAAGAATGCATTGTTAAATTTCTGTAAACAAAAAAAATATAATTCAATGTTTAAATCCATGTTACTTTTTTATTAAAAAATCTGTATGTGGTTTAAAATTCTTACGAGGAAAAGAGCATAGGGGTTATTTACCTACTTACACAAAATTTTACGATTTTCCGTGAACTACCTGCATACTTAAAGTTTATTATACATTTATTAAAGTAAATATTATAGTTAAAATCGTGTTATATAGGCGATTCAATTTAAGATTTAAGCGCCTCTAGCGGCAAAGAACGAACTAACGTTGCAATGATAAACGTCATAATTACCTTTATTTCAATACTATTTATACTACTTCTTTTTGTGTTGTTACAAGCTTTTTCTGAAAACCAAAGCTTAATTTATGTACTTTATAACCTTTTTTTATAGTTTGATTAGTTTTTTCGGCATTACATAAGATTTACTAATATTATTTTTGATTCTAAATTAGTTTGTATATAGGTTAGAAATTGCATTCACTAGTCGTTTTATTGTGGTTTAATAGTTTTGTGGTTTAGTTTAGTGCTATAAAACAACACGATATTTAATTACAGCTCAATTTACAGCTAGTATAGTTGGATTGAGCTCTTATTAGTTCAATTAGTCACTAAGAAACATGAATTTTACTTTACATGTAGGTACATTGTTTTGTCTTCGCAAACTTCATCAAGCATCGGCTTTATATAATTTTTTTTGTAATAAAGTGATGGTCAGCACGTTTACTTCGTAGTGTTTTGCTTACTATTTCAGTTGAAGTTCTAACTGTGAGATATTGTATGGAAGGCAAATGTAGTGCCGAAGCCCTTATTTTTTAACTGCCGGGCAGTTTGTCTGAATGTATATAATTTTATCATTGGCGCTGATGTAAAATTATAATAACAACTAAATATATACTTGTTTGATAAAAATAATGTTTAAATATTTAAAAATGTTGCAAACAAAGTTTTGTATTTTTGTCTAACATATTTTCCAAGTTATAATTTCACCACCCGGGCTGCATGTTGTTCAACAAATTTTTCAGTTCCATAATTGTTAATTATGTGCATTTTTTTCCGAAATATACTTAAGAACACAGCAGAAATTCAAAATAAAACAGCAACAAGTTAAGTACGCGTATTAAGCTATCATTGCAACGGTAGTTCAAATTGTCGCCGCGAGTTAGCGTATCGCTTAGTTTGAATCGCCTATTAGTCTTATTTGTTTATGCGATAATTAAAAGTATTAATATCTTTTCCACAACCGCAATTGTTATTTTATAAGCGATCAATGATTGCAATCGTTATTGTACAGACGCTCGATGATCGCGACCATTATTTTGCATAATGATCGATTCATCGTAATTGCATAATCGTTCTGGCCATTGCTTTAAATGTTTTTGTTGATGTTGGCATATGTCGAATAAAAATATCGTTTTTGTAAATGTTAGGGCCGCATTTCTTTAGCACCTTGTCTAATAAATACTTAGTTTATTAAAAATTAAAAAAATTATAAACAAAATTCTTTTATGTTTATTTTAGCATGCTGAAAACACTTCAATACAAATCCAACAATACATAATAGTAGCTTTTTGTGTTGCCTTTTATAAAATTACATTCTTTTTTGGAAAAATTTAAAAAAAGCAACGAAATATAATGTTGGTACTACATTTATTACTAAATCTGTCACATTTGACATTAACTTTAACATTGTTTTTCTTCAATTTTAACTGAATTTCAAGATTTTTAAAATGATTTTTCCACCTGTCGCATACTCGTTCTAATATATTAATTCACTTTGAACACTTACTTTTATGTGGATTCCAAGTTTTCATTTTGCCACCCTAGAGCTTTTTTCGTTCATTACGTAACTACACTAACGAACGAATATTGACGTTTGCGATGTTGGCAGCACAAAATAGTAGTTTACGTAACAAGAGTCGAAAGTAAGAAATAGCATAACGAACGTTAATGCGACGCGAGGCCGCACGGCCGAGCGTTGCATGTGAGTGAGTTATGATATGATTCTTTCGACGAGAGTAATGTACATTATTTTTTGTGTTGCCTTTCATAAAATTACATTCTTTTTTGAAAAAATAAAAAAAAATCAACAGAAATATAATATGTTGGTACTACCCCAGTCAACATCTACATATTTGGTACATATACTAGAAAGCTAGACGAAGTATCCAAGAAATATTACATATTTACATTACATATACGTAGTTAATATATAATAATAAATATTTATGTTATTGTGAGCATACCAGATACGGAACCAAGGAAATATAATGAAATGTTTGTATTTGCTATGTAACTTGGATAACGTATTCAATACATATAAAGATACACGTATTTGTTATATATCATTGAATATATTTCAAACCAGTGCGATTGTAATATATAAGTTACAAAATAAAAATCCTTTCTATGATACAAACAATAATTTTTGCATCGGATACTTGAGATATTCGTGTACCACATATATAATCAGTTTTATATATTATAAAAAAACAAAATAATAGTAAAATATCAACACGTTTAAGTATATACATATATGTATCTACATCTACCCTAAATTATAATAAAAAAAACATTAAGTATTTTTGAAATTTTACGTATGAAAGATTTTTGGTTGCTAGTAGAATCAATTTCTCGCACTAAGTCGGCCCCAACCCCGCTCAAAAAAGAAATTCAATATTAAAACGTTATTACAAATAATAAGTTAGTTTAATTTTTTTTTTTTCTTAGTTTAGAAAAATTGTTTATTTTGAATAAGTATGTTTAATTTTTTTTTCTTTTTTTTTATACTCTACACCGAAAGGTAAATAGGGTTATGATTATATATATATATATTACAAATAACGGTAAGTGTACCATATACAGTTTATAACATTTTTTAAAAAATATTTTCCTTGACAATGTACAATGTTCCGTTTTAAATTGACTAAGTTTTATTATTTGACCCCTTAAACCTCTCAAAATGTTTTTTTGTTACGAAACGAAACCACGATGAACACTTTTAATACGTTTTATAGCACCTACTCGAACGGCGGAGTTCTTAAAAGTTATCTTTCGGTGTTTTGTTAAAAATAACACAAAACATTCAAACTTTAAAAGTTAACATCTGACTAAATGTTTGTGGTACAAAGATAAAAAGTACAAATTATGTTTTATTATTATTAGATTAGACGTAATTTGATAGGCCATCATCCCTTATTAATCACGCTGTATGTACTTTTTTAAAAAATATATACCGTGATTCTGTTACTTTTAGTTATAATTTATAAAAATAAAACGATTATATTTTCCTTTCCACGCTGATTTTGATTTATACATGTGTTTTTAATTCTAACAATTTTGCAGTAAGAGTAGCTGAAATAGTCAGTTTTTTTCCACATTTTTTAAATGCAAAACTATATGTATTAGATATAGTTTAAATAGATAATTTAAATAATTAAGATCTGTTTTCAGTCTACGAGTTTTTTAATGTCATATTTTGACAAGAAAAGCCATACCACCTGTTATGTAATGTGCCGACTGCAGGTGCTAACATAAAATTTTAATACTTTTTCTTAGTTTGCGTTGTAATATTTTGTACTTAGTATACCTGGGTAACTGTTTTTATTTTTATGAGAAGTTCCGATGTAAAGTAATTGTATGCACAATGTTTGAAGTTGTATACCGACTCCGTGACTCACCCAACCCATCTCTGCCGCTTCTATTGTCCACGGCTTTTCTTTAACAACCATCGGTCAATTTTTTTTTATTGTAAATATTATTAGGTACCTAAACTTTAGTGTATAATAAATAACGGAATTTAAACTTCTATACTTATTTACGTTTCGGTTAAAATATAAATGCCAAATTTTAAGCAGCCCTTACATAGTATATTGTTCCTTTTTTAACGCAAGCATGTTGTTAGAGAAGGAAAATGTAATTACCCAAGTTTGTACTTTTGCCAAGAACACGCATCCCTTCTTCATTTTCAGTTGAAATATAATTTTTTTTTTCAGTAATAGAACGTTTTTGTGTATATCAGTATATTTATAGTGCAATTGATAGGTGCAATTTGTGTTAACGTACAGCTGTTACCTGTTACACGATGTAAGTATTATATCTTATGTAAATTAACAACTAGATTTTTCTATGGTTTCCTCAATATTGTAGAATTACATTAATTGTGGAATATGTTGAAGCGAATGAATTTCTGTGATTTGTCGCGCCGACAAAAGCGGCGTATAATTTTGAAACAAGCCGACTCATTTAATAATTTAGTTACTGAATATAATTTGGAAACTACTAGAATTACAAACATTTTTTAAAATTCGCATTTACATTTACATTACCTTTTAATTTAGAACATTCACGATCAGACGAGAAAACATTAAGTAATTTTGAACAAACTATATCAACATGTCTGTAGTAGTTAATTATATGTCATAAATCATAGTTTTAATTTAGTAGGAAGGCATGATACTCTGTAGTTTTAAATTTCAAAATACTAGGCTGATTTAGGAATTTACTTTTAAGGCACACTACAAAAGCCAAGAAATGAGAGCCGAAAACATAAATTATGAAACAACTGAAGATGAAGACTTAGGCCGTGGAGAAGACTATTTTAAAAAATATTACTTTATGTAAGCAGTATTGACGACAGATTAAGAAAAATTGAAAAAAAAACCTGTAATTGTACCCAATAAAGAGAAGGATTCATTGATAAAGTCTTTTTTGCCAATAACATCAATAGTGGAAATGAAGAATTTTGAACAGTTGATAGAAGATAAAATTAATCTTCAACATTTTGTAAGTTTTTAACAATAATGATATCAATTAGGGTTTACACATTAAACACTAATTATTATACTTATAATGAATCATTTTCTTTAATTCTGTTTCTTACTTCATTTTGCTATAAACTGTACGATCATTACCGTTTTACTTAGATGTAGCATTTAGTAAACTTATTGTTTTTTTTTTGTAATATATGAGAAATTTTAAACTTTCTATTTGTAGCATTAATATGTCAGCAGAATTGGTGGTCGCAATGGAAAAGAAACATTGCAGAGAATTTACAAAACTGTGTTCTCTAACAAGTTTGCAGTTTTATGTTCCTGGTTAGGCCATCGAGGAGACTTTGCAATAAAAAATTTGCAAACAACAATTGTAATTAAAGGTAGGAATTAAATGATAATCTGATAAACGTATCCATCTTGCTATTTTTTTAGATATAATACTTGGCGAATATGCTGATTTTAAAGAGAAGGACATTGAGTCTTCTGTTAGCGAATGGTTCCGTTTAGCGAAACTGCGGTTAAGGCGAGAAAATAAAAAGTAAAAACAATTAAATATAATAATTTTTTTATAGCTATAGAATGCCTTAACTTGAATTGTACAACAAATAATTGCAAAAGCATGTACCTATTCATGTGTGCTTTAGTCAGCGACGGCGCCAGGGGGGGCTTGAGTGGGCACATACCCACTCTGTTTACCCAGGTGCCCACCCGCATGTCCATCCAAATTGGAGAAAACAATTTTTGAATTAAATTAATTTTATTAGAAAGTTTAAATAACTTTTATTTTTAAAATCTTCTATCAAAAGTTATAAAAAAATATTTTTACGCAAATGAATGTGCCCACTCCAAAATTATTGTGCCCATTTGTGCCCACCTGTCTAAGAAAACCTGGCTCCGTCGCTGGCTTTAGTATTCTTACAAAAAACATATAAAAGTATAAGAAAAGCTTTACACATTGATTTTGGTGTGGAAAGTAATCGTAATTTTTGCGTATTTTTACTTTTTTAATTGTATCATTAATATTGCATGTTAGAACACTTTATTACACACTGTCAGTAGCAATATTAAAAAAGTAAAATATTTAGAAAAAATATTAGTGATTATACATTCAATTAATTTATTTTTATCAGTTAAATTGAAATGATTAAGTGGTATATAAAATATTGTACGTGGAAAGGTACAGTTTTTTTGCAAATATTTGCTTGAAAAATTTTAATATACTTTAATTAACAAGACTCGCACTGTTAAAATAAACATGCATGTCCCGTTTATCACATAAAGTAATTATTTTTAATTGTTTTCTTATTTCAGGTTTCCGCAGGAAAACGCAGATACTAAAATAAAATAAATAAATTATTATTATTTAATAAGTATATGTATTACTAAATATTATTTTGTTATATTTATGTAGTAATAAATCGAGTTAATTTGGGAATTTCATTTTTTATTTTTGTTTAATCAAAAATTTATATCTACACCTGATACATTCTATTACATGTAAGATATGTAAACGATTCTACATACCATTATCTGTAATACTAGATACGAGTTTGGTACATAGCAGTTCCTCATGGATGATATATAAACGATAACACCATTCTCTATACTAGATACGTCTCTGGTACATAGTAGTTCCTCATCGAAACATATTTGAGCTGACTATGTAACATACATGATACGATTATTTCCATATCTGATATGTATATGTTCTGTAGTTATTGTGTGTACCTAATATATATTTGAAACATGTACAATGTTGCTGACATTCATACATATTTGCCATGTAAACGATACAATTGTGCCATATGTCTGAGATGATAGCGTTCTTTCAGGAATATTTCAGATATGTATAAGTTATAAGTATGTGTTAACTGGGACATTTATTACTAAATCTGTCAGATTTGACATTAACTTTAACATCGTTTTTCTTCAATTTTAACTGAATTTCAAGATTTTTAAAATGATTTTTCCACCTGTCGCATACTCGTTCTAATATTATTAATTCACTTTGAACACTTACTTTTATGTGGATTCCAAGTTTTCATTTTGCCACCCTAGAGCTTTTTTCGTTCATTACGTAACTACACTAACGAACGAATATTGACGTTTGCGATGTTGGCAGCACAAAAAAATAATTATTTTGTGGACGACATTCTCAAATGGATAGCTATACGATTTAATTAACAACGGCATCAGCTAACAACATAGTTATCTTTGCTTTATGCAACCGGGCATAATCTGTTTAAATTTTGAAATCAAAGTGAAACGACAACAAATTTTCACACCAACATTGTTAAACAACTAATACAAATTTGAATAGAATGCTAGTATTTCACTACTCAAATATCAGTGTAGTCTAAATCTGTATTTTATCAAGTAATTGAAGTTTACCTATATAACAAAAATATGTTAATAATAGGTTTAGTAAATATCTGAAATTGGAGACAAGGACATGAAATATACTACTATTGTATATATACTACTAATAAATGTCTAGCAGCTGTTTTTTCAAAGGAATTAGGAATATGTTCCTTAATCGGCTATAGGGGGAACTATCGCTTTAAAGAACGGAATCTTATGAAACTGCGCCAAGGTATGTTTTGCATGCTCAGCTCATACATAGATATTTATTTGTGTTAATATTGTATTTGACTCGCAGTTCTTGCTACAAAATTTATTAACAACTAATACTCTGTTTTATAACTATACCTGTTTAGTATAAATTTATTTATATAAAGCAATATAAAATTAGCGGTTCCCATATCTAAATGTTAAATAATTATTTATTTTTCAGGACGGACCTTCTTTTAAAAAAAAACAACTGTTTTTGAAATTGAACATCAAATTGAAGAATGGTTTCGATTGAGTCAACAGCGCTACCGAAGAACACAAAAATCAAAGTAACTATTTTTCGTTTTTTGATTTATATTATACGTATATTTTATTATTATTATATATTGTTTATATTATTTTTGTTAATAAACATTTATTATTATTGCTATTATTATTATTGTTAACAAAGTGACATCTACGTAACAAGTTTATGTAAAAAAGAAGTAAGTTGTGATAAAAAATGAATGTACATAATACATTAACATTAAATCCAAATTACTTAGTTAATTACATCAATTTAATGTTAACGTGATATAATATTGACATAATAAATAATATAATTTTTATGTAACATATATATTATATATACATACACAATGATGTAAAATTGTTACATCCAATTATCACAATTCAGGTAACGTAACATATATGTTCTGGACATTTTACATAAAGTTAATGTAAACGTTACGTCAATGTGACCTAATAATTTATATAACATGTAAAACTGTTATATTATATTTACATAAATGTTATAAAAATGTTTAGTGGGTTCTTACTTTTTTAATTATGCATTAAACTTGAGGCAAGTTAATAGTACACAATTCTAAAAAGCGTTTTAATGAATCGGCATACGGTTTAAAATGTGTGTAAAATTTGTTGCTAAATTGTTGTTAATTAATTGTAAAAGAAAAAGCCCGATAGCTTTATTATTATTCTACACACATTTTAAACTGAAAATATATTCATTAAAGCAGTTTTTAGAATGGTGTACTGCTAACTTGCCTCAAGTTAGCCGAAAAACGTATAACTAAAAAAGTAAGAATGTTATAATATTTTTTCTTTCGCAACAAATTCCTAACTATATTTAATTTGATTATGTTAACCGTATACTGCTAACTTAAAGGACGTAACTGTTTCACTTAAATTAATAACATTACTTTATGGGTGCCTTTTAGTAAACGTTAACCTTTTTGCGCAGTTTTAATTAACTATTATTTATTTTATTAGAAAAGTGTAGTCCATTATTGGGTTCAACGCGAAGAACAAGGCGCGGAAAATGATCGCCCTTTGCAGACCGGCCATAAAAGTGAAAGACCATTACCTACTCTTATTTAGAGTTGAAAAACACAACATTATCCAAGATGCTCGTTTGACTGCATTTACAACATCCGCCACAATTCGCGAAAGACTACAGCTACAATGCTGTTTCCAAATAACAATAAGGAATACGTTGAAAGCTGAAGAAATAAGCTGCTATCGACCTGTAAAAAACCTGTAATAACTGATTGTAGTTTTTAGAAGAATATTTAAATTTTGATTGGAAAGGTGTTGTTTTTTCCAGATGAAAAAACCTTCTGCACGTCCCAAGTAAAAAAGTTCTTTGGAGGCCACGTAATTCTAGATATGCATCAAAACATGTTGTAACGTTAAAAAAAGAAATTAGTAGTTCAATTCCCGAGTATGGAAAATTTCTCGTTAGTATGAAATTTGTCAGAACCTCTCTGCTCTTGCGCCGAGACTATCACATTTTAGACAGCACTTCCGCACTTCATTTGCATTAGAGCATTTTGCGAGTTTGTTACTTGTACGCCCGGGTTAACCTTCACCGTTAGATTGTGTCGCGTTGTTAGTTTAATATGCGATTATTTGTGGAAGGTTGAAACGAGGTAAGTGGTATACAATTTTCTTTATTGAGGGTTAAAGTTGACATCTACTAATTTTCTATAGCGGCTTTTGGTAGCCACTAATTGTTCTACGTTATCATCCAAGATAACTTACAGGTGGCCTTGTTCGAAATATTCCATGACGTCGAAGTATTGATACGTCCTTATCATATCCACCGTCAAAGGTTGAGAACCGCCAAGACAATCCTTTCTTTTGCGAAGACAAACATGAAAAATTTAGTTGGTTAAGTCAAAGGGAAACGCTGCGCGCTTGCGTTCGTAATAATTGGATGCTAAATAAACCTTCTTATTTGTGTTAAACGTATATGCTCGTTCCGATCTGGGTTTAATATTACTTTTTAGGTACATCAAGTACGGAGATTAGCTAATGTCCGACTGAGGTAAAACCTACCTGTAAGTATTGCTACTTTCATTTTTTGATTTGTATTTCGGGGACTAGGTCGTTTAGGACCGTACGTGCATGTTAACTTAACACAATTAATTGTATTTTTGTGCTTCGCGAATTTATCAGTTGTGCACATCGAATCTCGAAGGCTTAATTTGTTTGGGTTGTCTACGATTTAAATATATGTACTTATAAATTCAGACGCTATGTGTATGTAACTATTTAGTCCGACAAGGGCAGTTTGTTATACGGTGTGTTGCTCGCCACTCGGCGCAACTTCTACTTTAATCGGCCTACGAATTTACATTTATATGCTTTCTTCAACTTCTGTGATACAATAAATATATATATTCGGTGTTATTACTTTTGTAATGTTATTTATTCTTCTCTTATACTACGGGGAGAGTTAGACGATATCCCTCGACCTTAATTTTTCATCGTCTTGGCGCCTTTTTTTAGATTCACGTTATAATCACACATAACAAAGCCTACGATCCCTCTCCGAAGAAGCTGTACTAGCCGTTTCTTTGTTGGGTTATGAGAAAACCGGTATGACGCTTTATTTTTGACAGATCAACTCCAGAAACCTGAGTTTCTCGTAACAATGTGCAATCTAACAAAAGAAGTGGAAGAATTAGTGCTGGCTGCTGGGAATGTTTAAGTGATGCTGGCCCAAAGGAACTAATATGTGTCGATGGACGCTTAACTGATCAAACTTACCTAACGATTTTGGAACACGTAATGTTGCCCTCAGTACGAGCAGTTTATCCCGAAGGACCAATTCGGTTTGTTCAGGACTTGAACCCTATAGAGAATTTGTGGGCGGCTGTCGTGCGTGAGTAGAACGACGAACTGAACAATAACATAGAAATACGAAATATAAACAACTTGCATCGCCATATTAATACTGTGTGAGAAAGATTTCGAGGAACTAATGTTTAATCAATTCGATGCCAAACCGTCTACGCGACTGTATAACCAATAATGGATTTTACACCTATTACTAGCATGTAAAATACAAATATTTAAATAAAATAATAAATACTATTTTAATCATGTTTTTTATTAAGATTTTTAGCAACACTTTACAGTACACTACACAGTAACGTAAAAAACGAGTTCAGTACAAAACTATGCTAACGACCTCTACTGCGCAATACAAATATATGGGCCGCATTTTGAGCAATATATACAATTATATACTCTTTGATTTCATTAAGGTCGACTATCTTTAAAGAACTTAAATTAACTAATCAGAATCACGATGCTTTGATTAAACTAACTAAATCTGTAAAGGAAGTAACCGAAAAATGTTCCGTTTATAAGAAAATATGTGTTATTTACTTTATTGTAAAATATTGCTTAATATTTTGTTAATTCATCCTTGGCTTTTATGACGGCTTTAAACATCTTCGGCATACTTTTCACTAATGAGGTACAGGTAGCCGGCGACAATTTTGTTGAGCAACCTTTTTTTTTAAATATGACACGAGGCATTGTCCTGTTGAAAGCTGATGTCGGAATGGTCTGTATTACGAAATATTTTCTTTATACAATGCATTAATGCTGCAGCCAGATCAGATCAGATCATGACGCCTCCGCCCCTATGTTTTACTATAGCCACAACAAAACTTGGGTGAAAATCTTCCCTAACTTTTCGACGCACATAAACAGCCCCAGAAATTCGAAAAACCTATAAAATAAATTATAACAAATTGTGTTTTAGATTATGTAACTTAAAACTAACGATCATTTTATTTCTCAATTTTGATTATATTTTAAATTTGATTAATTTAGTATTAAATACCTTAAAATTTGATTCGTCAGACCAAATAATCTTTAAAAGTCCAATTTTGATGTTGCCATTTGAATCGTCGGTACAGGTAGCCGGCGACAATTTACCTCATTCTTCTTGCAATTTATTTTGTAGGTCAATTTTTGATCTGAATTGTGTTGAGCAACCATTTTAAATATTGACCACAAATGCTCTATTGTATTTAAATTTAGCGATTGTGCCGGCCAATGTAAGACCGCCACATTCGTTGATCGAAACAAACTCTTGCTTGTTTGGGAAGTATGACAGGAAGCATTGTTTTGTTGAAAGCTGATGTCAGAATGGTCTGTATTACGAAATATTTTCTTTATAGAATGCATTAATGCGACAGCCAGATCGGATCATATCATGACGCCTCCGCCCCTATGTTATGTGAAAATCTCCCCAACTTTTCGACACACATAAACAGCCCCAGAAATTCCAAAAACCTACAAAATAAATTATAACAAATTGTGTTTTCAATTATGTAACTTAAAACTAACGATTATTTTATTTCTCAATTTGATTATATATTAAATTTGATTAAGTTAGTATTAAATACCTCAAAATTTGATTCGCCAGACCAAATAATCTTTAAAAATCCAATTTTGATGTTGCCATTTGAATCGTCGATTCTTGAGAAAATTATTTTTAATAAATTTTAAAGATTACAGCACTTTCTGTATAGTTAAGAAACCAGAGGTGGTTAACTAACTGTTTAAAATTTTACATGCTACACCACAACGATGTGATTAAAATTAGTCAGCATTTTAATGATTTTTCACGCGTGTGCTTACGTAAATGAGTTTTTAAATTTGTCAATCGATTACTGCGGTTTCTCATCAGTGTGCTTACGCAGATGCGTTTTTAAATCTGATTTGGTGGCACTGCTATAATCACATAGATTGCATTTAAATGGCTTTTCACCAGTGTGCTTAAGCATATGTCTTTTTAAATGTGTCAATCCAGCACTGCAGTAATCACACATATTGCATTTGAATGGTTTCTCACCAGTGTGCTTGAGCATATGCGATTTTAAATGTGACATGTTGGTACTGCCGTAATCACACATATTGCATTTAAATGGTTTCTCACCTGTGTGCGTACGCATATGCGTATTCAATTGCGATTTGGTGGTACTGCGGTAATTACATAGATTGCATTGAAATGGTTTCTCACCAGTGTGCCTACGCATATGTGTTCTTAAATCTGATTTGGTGGTACTGCAGTAATCACATACATTGCATTTAAATGGTTTCTCATTAGTGTGCTTACGCATATGCGTGTTTAAGTCCGATTTGGTTGTACTATAGTGATCACATACACCACATTTAAATGGCTTGTCACCAGTGTGCCTACGCATATGTCTTTTTAAATCTGATTTGGTGGTACTGCAGTAATCACATACATTGCATTTAAATGATTTCTCATTAGTGTGCTTACGCATATGCGTGTTTAAGTCCGATTTGGTTGTACTATAGTAATCACATACACCACATTTAAATGGCTTGTCACCAGTGTGCCTACGCATATGTCTTTTTAAATCTGATTTGGTGGTACTGCAGTAATCACATACATTGCATTTAAATGGCTTGTCACCAGTGTGCCTACGCATATGCGTATTCAATTGCGATTTGGTGGTACTGCGGTAATTACATAGATTGCATTGAAATGGTTTCTCACCAGTGTGCCTACGCATATGTGTTCTTAAATCTGATTTGGTGGTACTGCAGTAATCACATACATTGCATTTAAATGGTTTCTCATTAGTGTGCTTACGCATATGCGTGTTTAAGTCCGATTTGGTTGTACTATAGTGATCACATACACCACATTTAAATGGCTTGTCACCAGTGTGCCTACGCATATGTCTTTTTAAATCTGATTTGGTGGTACTGCAGTAATCACATACATTGCATTTAAATGATTTCTCATTAGTGTGCTTACGCATATGCGTGTTTAAGTCCGATTTGGTTGTACTATAGTGATCACATACACCACATTTAAATGGCTTGTCACCAGTGTGCCTACGCATATGTCTTTTTAAATCTGATTTGGTGGTACTGCAGTAATCACATACATTGCATTTAAATGGCTTGTCACCAGTGTGCCTACGCATATGTGTTTTTAAATTGTATTTGGTGGCACTGCAGTGATCACATAGATCGCATTTAAATGGCTTTTCACCAGTGTGCTTATACATATGTAATTTTAATTCCCAATTTGTAATAGCACAGTAATCACAAATATTGCATTTAATTGGTATCTTACCAGTGTGCGTAAGCATATGCGTTTTTAAATGTGTCAATCGAGCGCTGCAGTAATCACACATATTGCATTTAAATGGTTTCTCTGCAGTGTGCGTCAGCATATGCGTTTTTAAATGTGACTTGTTGGTACTGCCGTAATCACACATATTGCATTTAAATGGTTTCTCACCAGTGTGCTTGAGCATATGCGATTTTAAACGTGTCGATCGGGAACTGCAGTATACACACAAATTGCATTTAAATGGTTTCTCACCTGTATGCTTACGCATATGCATATTCAATTGCGATTTGGTGGTACTGCGGTAATTACATAGATTACATTTAAATGGTTTCTCACCAGTGTGCTTGTACATATGCAATTTTAAATGTCCCGATTGTGCACTGCAGTAATCACATAGATTGCATTTAAATGGTTTTTTATGAATGTGTTTCTTTTTGTGATTTGTTAACAAGGATTTCTTGGAAGCTCTATAACTACACTCATCACAATTGAATGGCTTATTAAAGTGCTTATGCGTATGGTGAATCAAAATCGCCTGTTTGTTAGTCAGTGCTGTTTTTGAAGGTTCCTGGATGCATACAGACCCATCTGTATTGATTTCCAAACCGTCATTGCTGATTATTTGCAAATGTGAAAGTTCTACTTTAATGTTATCATCAAGCAACTCGTTATTAATAGTTTCGATAAGAGGTATTTGTCGTAATTTTTTTACAGTGGCTTCAGTTTGCCTGCACAGTTGCTTGAATTTATGTATTTCCTCGATCATGACAAAACATTGATTACAAACACAAGGATGTAGAGTGATGCTTAAATCCTGTAAAAAAATTTACACAAGGTGATAAAGTCCAGTTCTTTCTACTTACAATTCCTGGTAAAACGTCCAGCAACTTAAATTGTAGCTTTGAGTCATCAAGAAAGTAATACTGCTCCGTTTCCACTATTTCTTCTAAACAAACTCGACACGTGTTTTTCGTATTTTCACACATATTTTTGTGTAACAACAGTTATCATAGCAAGAATTAATGATTTAGATCCACTTTATGCAACCAATACTTGTTGCACAATCTAAAAAAATAATAATGACTAGGTTCAGTTATCTTTAGTGGCCGACTGTACCTGTATCTTTGCTGAACACTACCAAAACCCAAGTACACATACAGGATGTATCACAGTGACAGTCAGTTAGAAGTATATCAAGAACTGTAAAAGCTAAAAGTTTGAAGTTTTGCACATGCCGTGTTTAACCTTTAAATGAAGTTATTTTCCAAATGGCAGCACTTCCGGAAATGAGCATCAAAATCTTTATTATAAATACAAACCAGACAATTTTTTTTCACATTCCGAAGTGTCATAAAATGTTCAATATGTAGCTTAAAATAATCGGCGTATCAATATTGATTGTTTAGAAAAAACATTTTTTTCACTGAAAAATTTCAAATACTTGTTTAGGAAATAAAATTGAAAGTCAAAAGTGATAAACGTTAGAAAAATGCGATTTTAAGTTCTCAATGTCAAAAGATTGAAACACAATTATGTGTAATGGATAATAAAAAGTTGGCCGCGGTTACGTATCTAGTTGACGTTATTTCCATACTTAAAAACTTTCAAGTCTATTTTTTTCAAATAGAATGCCTATTTAATTATCATTCCATTCAATGCAGAAATAAATTTCCTTTAAATTGATATACCATGTTCCTATACCTAAAATCAATGATTACAGAGTTATTTACACATTTCTATGCAAATTTATAATTATATAGGAAAATTTTTAAAAGTCAGTCATGTTTTGTAAAGTCCGTTATGAAACAACCTAAAAATGTTGTCATAGTAACAATTTCAAATTTTGCGTATCCCAGTGTTGGGATGTACCTACACTGAGAGAAGAGTTTATTACCCACTACTCAGAATGAGTAATCATTAATAAAAAATTGATTGAAAATCCGACTTAATAAATGTTTATTATTTATAACTCGAAAATTTATTACAATCTTATGATATAATATAGATTACTAGTAAATTTTTCTTGATTGGTATAGTTAACTCTGTCACAAGAATTAATAATAAAGCTTTTAGTTAAATGTTAAATCAAGTTTTATTAATAGTCAATATGTAGATTACTAGGTATTTTGCTTTATTAATAGTTAATTGACATTTATTAAAATTAATATATAACCTTTGTTTATTAATAAATAACAAACGCTAGTATTTTTAAAACTTTTTTATCGAAACAGAATATACATATACTAATTACATATATTTATATGGCAACAGCATACTGAAAAACTAACTTAAACCATTCTTAAACGCTATTTACAATAAGAAACGTAACAAAGAATTAAAGTTATTATTAATATTATTATTATTTATTGCAATACTTAAGTTGCTGACCTTTATTTTTTAATTTTTTTAATGGAAACCCTAAATTAATTACATATAATATTCGGAAACAATCGAATAACAAAGCAAACAACTAATAACTTAAATGTTATTAATATTAGGTAATTTTTGTGTACCTAATAAGTACCTAGAAACGTACTTTTGAATTTATGTACCTTTACCTGTACCTAGGTACTGTAGAAAGTATCTTTGTACCTAAGTACCTCATAAAATAGGTACTTTTAAGCGTACATGTATCGTACGCTTTATATATTTGTTTCGGACTTAATCACATTTGAAATTACTATACTTCCAAAAATAATACATGACTTACGAAATTTTTCCTTAATGATGCCCGAAGGGTACCGTTAATGTGTATTAAACTTCCTTGTTAAAAATGCAAATGTAAGCAGTATAAGCACACTTAAAGACAGCCCTCGGATGAATCATTTACAACAACGCAATCGGACTGTTAACATGAGTAGCCAGGGTATCAAACCGAATAAATTTCGAAACGTACAAACTTAAATAATTTGTATAAAATAGATGATTTTTAGAAAAAGAGTTGTGGAGTTCTAGGAAAAAGCAAACAATTATAACTGATTATATAACACAAGGACATTATAATAAAATTTATTACGAATCGTATTTCTGCTTATATAAACAATACGTGCCTAACGACTTATTCTAAAAACGACATATTTGACTTTGTATCATATTAAATTACATAAACATAGCCGAAAACGCAAGTATAAGGGGTATAACCAACGATATATAACATAAATGCTGTAAGCACGACCTCAACTAAAATTAAGGTGTCCTGTATGTCGAATAGTTAGTCTTCTCGGATAATAAGTACAAAACGATCGGTTCCTTGAAGTATATTACTAATCGATCCCGTTCAGTATCTTATACTTTAGTCCTAAAACCGTAACATGTAACTTGTCTCTGTCATCAACAGTGATTAATATAGTAGCATATCGTTGATTGATTTCAATCATTTTATGCATTTTATAGCTGTAATTATTTCTATCGTTTTTCAATGAGATCGCACAAATAACAGTTGGTTTACTAAATTTGTATTTTCTATGATCATGAATAAATACCTAAAAAGTACCTGAAATTTTAAGGTACATTTTTTTGTACCTGTACCTAGGTACGTTTGCCAAATCTGTACCTGCACCTGGGTACTTTTAAATAAATTTACCTGTACCTAGGTACCAAAAAATGAGTACCTGTCACAACACACCGTTGAATAAATGATGAGAGGAAGGAGTACATAGCAGACACCGTATATGTAAATGCGAGACGGAAACGCGGCCATGAAAAGCCAAGTTTGACTGTTGTTATGATGGTCATTGCGTAGGCGTACCTATTGTTTGTAGACATTAGCGTGTTTAAACTTCGGTTAATATTATTAGTGTAAATATTATATATAAAACTTACTAAGTACTATACAAATACATGAACTTTTTCTTAAATAAAACAGAGATAGTTCAGAATGGTTCACCAGTGGCAATTCATACATCTGCAAACATTTCAGTAAATGAGGATTACATTAAAAGTAGGTGTATTACAATTTGAAGTATTACTATTTATAAATTTTGTTTTAGATGTGTTTGAGAAAATATTGCACAAGCAAAATATTATTTGGAGACTTTCGGAGCTAGTAAAAGAGGTACAGGAACTGAAACAAAGTAGAAAAACAGTTAATTGCGCTTCAGTCTTTATGAAATTTACTAAATTTCTGGTGGACAATGATGAAGACCTGCTTGATCTTACTTTTATATTATCTAATAAAGCAAAATTAAATAAAGCGGTAATATTATATTATCCATGTTTTTCGCCATATATAAAAGACATGTACGTTTTCTTAAGTTGAATGTGTTACCTTACGTTATTA
This sequence comes from Aquatica leii, assembly GCA_035610365.1. Taxonomy (NCBI): domain Eukaryota; kingdom Metazoa; phylum Arthropoda; class Insecta; order Coleoptera; family Lampyridae; genus Aquatica; species Aquatica leii. Next base: position 19,320,917 of record CM069438.1, read on the forward strand.
GCTAAAATAAATCATTTAAAGTTGTTTTTGTGTATGAGTACACTACAAATTGGCGACGAGTATAAAAAAAAAAAAGTTTGTTTCAATTGTCGGGAACAGTTCCGAAAATTTACAAGAAGAGGAAGCACGTTTTTATACAGAGGTTAGATTATTCAATTGTGATATTTATAATAATTACGATGGAAATGGAAACTACAGACATTACTAGCAGTAATATTAAAGTAGTTGGCGCTTCGATGGGTGCTGTTTTTAATCAATTTAAATTGGGACAAGATTGGGAAATTTTTAGTGAGCGATTGGAACAACAATTTATCGCAAATTTGATAGAGGAACGGCGTAAAGTCCCAATTCTACTAACTTCAGTAGATGAACAAGTTTACAAGATTTTAAAGAACATAATGTATCCACGGAAGCCCAGCGATGGTACTTACGAAGAACTAATAAAGTTATTAGGAAAGCAATTCCAACCAAAAAGGTCGCTGTATCGTAAGCGTATTGCTTTTGATTCTTTAAGACAAGGGGAAGAAAATACAAATGATTGGTATGTTAAAGTGAAAAAGTTAGCAGCTGAATGCGAATTTGATACATCTTTCAACGAAAGAGTACTTGACAAGTTTGTAACAGGTATGAAATTAGGGCCAATATTAGACAGGTTATGTGAAGAATCTCCTAAGAGGCCATTAGAAGACATGTTGGACCTAGCTTTGACAAAGGAAGCAGCACTGAAAGAGAATGAACAAGCAACTATAAATAAAGTGCAGCAGTTCAAGAAGAAACTGCAAGACAAAAGTGCGACAGCAGATTTGTTATGTTTTAGGTGTAACAAGGGTAATCATAATTTTAAAAGCTGCAAATTTAGGAATTTCACATGCAAAAATTGTAATGGAAAAGGTCATATTGCTGCTGCATGCAAAAGGCAACTAATAATTGCATTGAAGTAGAAGCTGACATTAATCTGGAAGAGCAGGAGTTAGAATTGTTTAACCTTACAGGAACAGAAGAAAGTAACTACATAGAACCAATAGGTACAAATGTTTTAATTAATGGTAAAAACATGTTAATGGAGGTAGATACAGGTGCTAGTCTATCATGCATGCCTTTTGTGTTATATCAAAAAGAGTTTTCGGATGTAGAATTACAACCGACAACAATTAAGTTAAAAACATACGATGGCACTAGTATCAACCCCATAGGTCAAATACAAGTTACTATTCAATTAAATAATGTAACAAAGGTTTGTACATTAGTAGTAGTTAGGAATGCTAAACAATTGTTATTAGGCAGAGATTTGTTTAAGATGTTCCATTTAAATGTGTCAAGTTTAGAAATTGGTGCAATATCACATGACACCCCAAATAGCAAAATAAGTTTGTGAAGTACTTGTCAAAAGTTTGTCATTAAAAAGTGAAAAGTGTGTCTTAAACATGTTGTTGGCAAGGTTCAAAAGTGTTTGTCAACTTTGTAAAATACTTGTGGCAAGTGTTCTACTTGACAAAAGACAAGTTTGTCACATACTTTTCATAGGTATTTCAAAAGTCTCTACAAGAAAATTCGACAAACTTGTGTCAACTATCTAGCAAGTGAGCAAAATGTTTGCCTCAAGTGTTTACCAAGGGTGTGCAAAGTTTGCTATCAACAAGATTGAGACAAGGTACTTTTCGATATGGTCAAGGACACGAAAAATTAATAATATTGACGTAAAACTTAAACATAATTTATTCATCTTAACAGTAAAAAAGTAACAAAGAATAAGTACAGAAACTATAATACAACACTATATTACCTATACCTATTTAATATTTAATTTTACTTATATACGTTATATATCCATATCATTTATATCTTCAGCCCCACCAGTTGATATTATTGGTTGCTCCAACTTTCTAGATGCCCGTTGTTCCCTATAAAAATATAGCATTTATAAAACAATCCATACTAAAGAGTTAAATATTTACTTTTTATATTTCCGGTGTTTGGCTTGAGACAGCCAGTCGCTAACCACTTTTCTGATTTCCTTTTCTTGATTTGAATTAAATTTTTTTACGCAACGATCTGAAAAATAAATTAAGTACATGCATTAAAAATTAAACAAGAACATTATTGCGAAACACGCATTTGAATATTGAAAACAAAATCAAATTTAAAACAATATCAAAAGAGAAAAGAAACAAAACTACTCACCAAAAACAAATTTATAAGTGCACGTTTTATCAAACCTTGGTTTGCACAAATTAGCTGCACTTGCTTTCCCGGACAATGAATATTCGTTTGCTAATTGTTCACAAAACTGCACTCAATCAATCAACACTTTACACAGGTATTATATTAAAAAAGCTATCAACAACCAGAACAACGTCAAGTTCAATACTGTTTAAATTTTTACTCAGCAAGTGTCCTTTTTAAAAAGAACAAATGCAAAGTGCCATTGTTTGGAGAAAATCGTTACAACCCCAGGCGGTTACAGCAGGTAGAAAAACTTCAAAAGGTGCATTAGTCACCAAATTCTTGTCATTAGCTTGTGACCGACAACTTTTCCATTGCTTACTTTGTGGAAAGTATGTTATTGTCTTTCTGTAATAGACATACCTGCTTTAACCTTGCTTTAAATCTTACTTTTAAAAGTTTGCGAGCGACAACCCAACAGCAAATAACAAACAAGTATGCCACAAGGATTTATGCTATCTGGGACGACTTTGAAAGAATTATTTAGTAAATTTTCAAACGTGTTTAAGCCTGAATTAGGAACATATAAATATGAAAAAGTTACTTTGGAACTTAAGACAGATGTTATTCCTATTTTTCATAAGCCACGACCAATACCATTAGCTTTTAAAGATAAAGTTATATTAGAATTAAATAAGTTAGAAAAGCAAGGGGTAATTGAAAAAGTACCAAATGCGAATTGGGGAACCCCTCTTGTACCAGTTATGAAAAGTAATGGTAGAGACGTCAGGGTTTGTGCTAATTATAAGACAACAATTAACAGGTTTTTAAAGGATGTGAATCATCCCTTACCTAGGATTGACGAAATTTTTGTAGCATTGCAAGGTGGAAAGAGATTTACTAAACTAGATTTCTTAAACGCATACAACCAGTTAGAAGTAACTTCAGAAACTAGTGATCTGTTGGCTTGGAGCACAACTTTTGGTATTTACCGTGTTAAGAGGTTGCCTTATGGAACCAAACCAGCATGCTCTATTTTTCAAAATATTGTAGAGAGGGTGTTACAAGGTTGTAAGGGAACAGTTAATTACTTAGACGATGTGGTGGTAACAGGGAAAGATGAAAAGGAACATTTGTGTAATCTAGAGGAGGTTTTAAAAAGATTAGACCGTGCAGGGTTTAGATTGAATTTTTCAAAATGCGAATTTTTTAAGGAATGTATATATTATTTAGGATATAAGATTAGTGAAAAGGGTTTAGAAAGGGACGAAACGAAAAGTGAAGCGATTGTAAACGCGCCGCGTCCACAGAACGTAACTCAACTGCGAGCATTTATAGGAATGCTTAATTATTATTCTAAATTTGTTCATAATTTTTCTCAAAAACTGGAGCCACTTTACAGACTATTGCGTAAAGAGGTTAAATTTGCGTGGTCAATTAAATGTTAGGAATCTTTCGAATTATTAAAGGCAGAAATGATATCTGATAGAATTCTGGTTCATTATGACGCACATAAACCATTATTATTAGCTTGTGATAGTAGTAATTATGGAATAGGGGCGGTGTTATTACATCGTATGGAAGACGGTACAGAAAAACCTATTAGTTTCGTGTCGCGACTATTGACGAAATCAGAGAGGAACTATTCAATGATAGATAAGGAGGCTTTGAGTATATATTGGGGAGTAAAAAAATTATACCAATATTTAGCAGGACGCAAATTTACAATACTATCGGACCACAAACCGTTAAAAGCGTTGTTTGGGGAGCATAGGAGTCTACCTCAAATGGCTGCTGGTCGTTTGCAAAGGTGGTCGATATTTTTGTCGGGTTTTGATTATGAATTTAAATATATTAAAGGCGCAACAAACGTAAAAGCGGATATGTTATCTAGGTTGCCATTGAACTCTGATGATTTTAGATCAGATGAAGCGACATTAGATTATTTAAATTTTGTTGAACAGTTAGCACCAATAGATATCCTCAAATTAAGGTTGGAGACTAGGCGCGATAAAATGCTAGGGAAAGTCGTAAACTTTATTAGGTACGGGTTTCCTAGACAATTGGACGATGAAAGTTTAAAGCCATATTTGTTGCGCGAAGGAGAATTGTCCGTAGATAATGAAATAGTAATGTGGGGATACCGAGTAGTAATACCAAGCAGTTTACGTGAACAGTTATTAAATGAGCTACATAGTATGCATGAGGGGATAGTGAAAATGAAGTCGCTGGCAAGAGCATATTTCTGGTGGCCTTCGTTAGATAAGGAGATTGAAAGCAAAGTAAATGGATGTAGAATTTGTTTAAGTGTTAGAGCAAAACCGAATGAAGCAAAAATAATTCCTTGTGTCAAAGGTAGCTATTGTTATGAACGTATACATGCTGATTTCTTAGGGCCATTCAAGGGTCGAATGATCTTGTTAATAATAGACAGCTATTCTAAATGGTTAGAGGCTTTTATAATGAGGAGTACTGACACCAATACTACAATTGAGAAATTTAGAGAATGCTTTGCAAGATTCGGGTTGCCACAGGTTGTAGTAACTGACAATGGATCTCAGTTGGTTTCAGATTTATTTTCAAAATTTTTAGCAAACAACGGGATTAGACATTTAACATCGCCGCCTTTCCACCCAGCAACAAACGGCTTAGCCGAGAATGCTGTGAAAAATTTCAAAAGTAGTATAAGTAAAGCATTGTTGGATGATACCAATGCCGATGTGTCGTTTGAAACAATAGTAAACCGGTACTTATTCAGTTATAGAAATGCAGTACACATCGCCACGGGTGTCACACCATCCAGTTTAATGTTCAATTATAAAGTCAGAACAAGATTAGATATATTAGGTAGGAAAAAGAATATAGGGTTAAAGTTAACAGAGAAACTTGCAAGAGAAGTGAATTTTAGTGTGGGCGAGTTAGTGTATTGTAGAGACTATCGTAATCCAAACCAAAAGAAATGGGTTGAGTGCGAAATTGATGAAATTTTGGGAGATAGAATATACATGTGTAAAGTGTTAGGGGAAGAATTAGTCTGGAAGAGGCATGTAAACCAGATTATAAAAGTAGGAACCAAGGTTCAACAAAGTAAAAGCGATATAAATGAAGTGGAGAAGACAGTTCAGATACCGTCAGAATTGGTAATAGAAACAGGCGAGACTGGGCAAGGCAGCGAAGAAAAACAACAAGAAATTAGGCCTAGACGCATTATTAAACCACCGGTTAGACTCAACTTATGAGGGGGCATATTGTAGTATATTAAGTTAACATTGGCAACAATGTATAGGGGCCATGTTTTTCGCCATATATAAAAGACATGTACGTTTTCTTAAGTTGAATGTGTTACCTTACGTTATTAGCTAAAATAAATCATTTAAAGTTGTTTTTGTGTATGAGTACACTACAAAGAGCCTTCATGAAGTTTTATCTATTTTCCAGAACGTTCACCGAAGCATGTGGAACAATCGCGAAAGTGTATAAATTCGGTGCAAACAAATCAAAGGTCAGTTATTTCCGTAATTCGAAGACAGCAGTGTTAAGAAGATTATTCAAGTTGAAATAAATAAGTGATTAACGCGTGTGCGATAAAGATACGGAGTACGTCAGTTTAATATAAACAAGTTTCAGTGTTTAGATAAATAGAAGTTATCCGCGGAGTTTATCTTCCTGTAAGTGATAGTGCGATATAAATGATAGTGTTTTTATTAAATATCTTTAGATTTAATTATTTCGGTTAGCTATAAACGTGTATATATTTGTAGTATAAATAAATTAGTTAGTTTTAATATTAATAAAATTCGTTACAATATATCGTCCTGCTAAGCAATTAATAACACACCAATTTGCGCCAACATTTAGTTGGTTAGGGAAAAAACAAAAAAAGCCACTGAAACACACAGTTATAAGGGAGTTATTAGCGAGCAAATAAGAATTTATAATACACCCTTACTTACAGTATATTTTATTTTAGAATCCACACTAAAAATGTTTCCAGATTTAACATTAAAACAATTTGAATGTGGTGTCATGAAATGACCAAAGAGATGCAAAGAGAGAAGAAATTAATATATATGCAGTGTTTTTTAATAAATATATTCAAGCATCATTGTATTTTTTGATATTATTATTTATAGTACCATAGATGGACGTCTATGTACCTACAATGGATGTCCAGATCTGTGACAACTGTACTTAGTATGGACGTCCATAAGACGTACACTGGATTTTAAGTGGACGTCCAATGGACATTATAAACTCCATACATGTACATCCTTTGGAAGTCCAATGGACGTTTGTGTGCTATCTGGGAACGGACCGGACGTACTAGCACGAACAAAAAAATTTAAATTTGGGAGTGATGTTTTTCATGTTTGTCTGAGAAAGCTAATTTCTGAAACCGATTCTCCATGATAAAAAATTGTTTAGGTATTAAAGAAAATGTAGAAGTTAGCACGTATAAATACAATTCAGAGAATACACCTATCCAATAAATATTAACTGCAGAACAGGTAACCAAATTCATTTATGAAGCTTCAGATGAGAAATGGTTTATGACGAAGGTTCGTGTTTGACTTATATGTAAAAAAAATGTTATATAACGTTGTAATTACCATGTATAGAAAATAATCAACCTTTTTGTACCATGCGAATTTTAAACACCGAATTATACTTAGAAAAACTAAGGGAAGAGAACAGATCTCGTTGTGTCGGCAAGATAAACGCCTCTTTTCTTTTTAAACAATTGTCTTAATTTATTGATGAAAACGGTTTTCTTAAGGTAGGCAGGACACTGATTTTCTCTGCCTTGCCGTCGTTTTCTCATCATCCGCTGTTATTACCTCAGCAAGCTCATCTTTCAGTTCTTTTGGTTCTTACTATCATATTATTTACTTCAAGCTATGGTAAAAGGCTTACGCTATTATATTACATGAAATAAATAAATATAATGTTCAAACCTTAATAATTTATACATTTAGTGCCAACTTTCACAAAAAACACAAAGGTCCGGTTGCATAAAGCATCGTTAACTGCGTGGTCAAGTCGTTAAGCGTCGTCATTGGTACAAAATCAATTGTTATGCTGACATCAAATCGATTGCTACGATTTACTTTCCTTTATACAACCGGACAAAAGTGAACTAAAATCAAATTATATTGTTACAATGATACAATCAAAAAATTTTCTCTTTAATAAACTGTAAACATTACAGCACCTTCTATGTTGCTAAGAAACCGGAGGTGGTTAACTAAATTTAATTAAAATTGCAAAGTCAGCATTTTAATGATTTTTCACCCGTGTGCTTACGTAGATGCGTTTTTAAATTTGTCAATCGGACACTGCAGTAATCACACATATTGCATTTAAATGGTTTCTCACTAGTGTGCTTAAGCATGTGCGATTTTAAATCTGCCAATCGAGCACTGCAGTAATCACATAGATTGCATTTAAATGGTTTCTCGCCTGTATGCTTACCCATATGCGTTTTTAAATCCGATTTTTTGGTACTGCAGTAATCACATATATTGCATTTAAATGGTTTCTCGCCAGTGTGCTTTCGCATATGCGCTTTTAATTCCCATTTAGTGGTACTGCTGTAATCACAAACACTACATTTAAATGGTTTGTCACCAGCGTGCCTACGCATATGCCCTTTTAAATCCGACTTGGTGGCACTGCAGTAATCACATAGATTGCATTTAAATGGTTTGTCACCAGTGTGCTTATACATATGTATTTTTAATTCACAATTCGTGATACTACAATAATCACACATATTGCATTTAAATGGTTTCTCACCAGTGTGCGTAAGCATATGCCTTTTTAATTGTGTCACTTGGATACCACAGTAAGCACATATATTGGATTTAAAAGAATCCTCACCAGTGTGCTTACGCATATGCGTTTTTAAATGTGACATGTTCGTACTGCAGTAATTACACATATCGCATTTAAATGGTTTCTCACCAGTGTGCCTAAGCATATGTTTTTTTAAATCTTTCATTCGGGCACTGCAGTAAACACACATGTTACATTTAAATGGTTTCTTGCCAGTGTGCTTAAGCATATGTGCTTTTAAATCTGTCAATCGAGCACTGCAGTAATCACATAGATTGCATTTAAATCGTTTCTCACCAGTGTGCTTACCCATATGCGTTTTTAAAGCAGATTTGGTGGTACTGCAGTAATCACATATATTGCATTTAAATGGTTTCTCACCAGTGTGCTTACGCATATGCACTTTTATTTCCCATTTGGTAGTACTGCAGTAATCACAAATACTGCATTTAAATGGTTTGTCACCAGTGTGCCTACGCATATGCCTTATTAAATCAGATTCGGTAGCACTGTAATACACGCATAGATTGCATTTAAATGGTTTTTTACCAATGTGTTTTCTTTTGTGATTTGTTAACAAAGTTTTGTTGAAAGCTTTATAACCGCACTCATCACAATTGTAAGGCTTTTTATTAAAGTGCTTATGTTGAATCATAATCTCCTTTTTGTTAGTCAGTGCTGTTTTTGAAGGTTCCTCAGACACATCCGTATTGATTTCCAAGCAGTCATTGCCGACTGCTTGTAAATCCGAAAGATCAACTTTGATGTTATTATCAACAAACTCATTTTTGAAAGTTTCTTTTTTAACATAGATTAAGGCATCGATAAGAGGTGTTTGTCGTAATTTTTTTAGAGTGGCTTCGGTTTGCCTGCACAGTTGCTTGAATACATGTATTTCCTCAATCGTAATGATACATTGATTACAAGCACTAGGGTTTGAGGTGATGCTTAAATCCTGTAAGAAAACTTACACAAGCTGATAAAAACCAGTTCGTTCTACTTACAATTTCTGGTAGAATATCCAGCAACTTAAATTGTAACTTTGAGTCGTTGAGAAAGTAATAATGCTCCGTTTCCACTATTTCTTCTAAGCAAATTCGACAAGTGTTTTTTGTATTTTCACACATATTTTTATGTAACAAGATAAACTATCACAGCAAGAATTAAACAGTTCGGAATTACGATTAATTTAGATCTACTGTATGCATGGTATCATTGTATATAAATACATGATAACACGATATACGAATACACACTGCACATGAAACAAACGAAACAAAAAAAAATTATGGCTGCGTTCAGTTAAAGTTTGTGGTTGACCCTAACAGTACCTCAGTAGATTAATAATTTGTACAATTCAGTAGAAAATAGAAATCGACTTGACGTGATGCATTAGATACGAATAGTAGTAAACCACGTTTTTTTTTTAATAATAAGATATGTACATTGTATGTATAATGCTAACTGAGACAGAGGTTAAGAATCAATGGGCTTACTCCAAGATACGCAGCAAATCACAGAAATTCAAAAATCACAAGTTTCGGTCGTTTCTTAAGAGAAAAAGTTTGTGTTGATGGAAGCTGGTGACGGTATAATATACCGCGAAACTGTCTGTAGTAGCGATAACAATCAATAATCGGAAGACAATTCTATCCAGTCGCCAGTTGTATTACAAAAAAACTGCTCAAATCATAAACGTATTAAGGTATCTTGATCCGTTTTGATGTTGACTGCTGTGCCTGTGTATCTTATCAATGTAGTCGTTTCGTGCTTTTCCTTGCTTATTGATTGTTTGGCGCAAAGTAGTTTGTAACTCTCCTAGACGCGTAAGCTTTGCTTAGCTCCACACTTCTTTCTAAATTTTTTAATGAGTTAAAGTTATAAGGAATTGTAAACAGTACTTGTGTTTGTTTCATTGTTTCACTACCCACACAGCACGCGAGATGCAATGGATATACATATTTATCCATATAATATCCATTGATGTACATCCGTAGTTTAATATCCACTGTATATGCACCTTATATACATTCATGGATATCTGTGAAATAGGATTATCTTAAGTGTTATAAGTGTTATGTTCGGAAACATTTTTTTTATGTATCATGTTACATAATCTTGTGAGTTGCTATTTTTTATCAAAATTATTTAGAAATAATTAAATTCTCTAAAATTTAACATTTGTAGTAAATATTTAACATGCAACAACAAATTTAATGAAAAATTGAAAAAGTAAAAAAAACTTGGCGTGGTTTAATTTAAACTTTCTTCGTTGTTCGTTTGTTTTCGCCAAGGTTTTCGCGTATTGCACACTGTTGCACACGCAAACTTTTTGGCTTTTTGTTTAGCTTGTATTTATCGTATGCAAACCATTTTGTGCTTTAAAATTTCGAAAAAATGTGTTTGTTTTTCATCATTTAGGATGGTTTAACAAAATAAGTAAGTATTAAATTCAAATATAAATTATTTCTTAATAATAAGTATATAGTCCTCGCAATTTTACTTTCGATGCACGTCATTAACGTCAGTGACGTAGTTATTCAACCATGTTGTCGGTATCATCATGTAAACTTACTTTTTTCGTACATTCTTAATATTACATTGCGAATTACGTTTTCATTAAATGTTTCTACATTCGTAACAGGTGTACTACGCTTACGTTTTGAGGAGATCTAAGAACCTCGTTGTTAGCAACCGCTGTACATACAGAAATAACTGTAGAATATATGTATGTATTACCACAATTTAAACATTATGTAAAAGGGCACCTCTCGCACAGCATTTACTGATATCAATGGACCACCATTATCTCGTTCAAGCTCAAAATAGTACAGTTTTGTATCAAAAATAATTATAAAAAACAATGAGCACTTTGACATATTACTTTGACGTAAAAAACACAAATTAAATTTGACAGATGCCAACAACGCTGCAACTTTAGTAAGCACATCAACAACGCGACAAAAAAAAATTCTATAAGACAATTCGGTATTTATTTATTTTTTGCTATAAATAGGGTGGTATGAATTTTACGTCATTAATGACGTGCATCGAAAGTTAAATTGCGAGAACTATATAACCTAAAAACTAACACGTTTTCGCACAAATATAAAATGACTTTGGAATTTGTAATCTAAGAGCCAGTTTGTAAGTTATCTACAATTTCTGAATTCATTATTCTTATTGCTGAGTTGTATTTAATTGAAATTTTTTTTTAGATCGATTCAATCTACTTTGTTGGATGAAAAGATACAGCAAACGAGACATGTTTTAACCAAGTAATTGGTCTGGATCAAGCAAAACAAATTTGTAAAAATATTTTAAATTTCATTTATGGTAAGAGGCTTCAGAGTATTTTATAGTTTATAGGTTAAAACTTAAAACATTAACTTTATATGTATATTAACGTAATGTGATTTCAAATGCATTACTGCCAAACTTGACTTTCATGTTGTATTTTATTTCACGACTTTTTACAAAGCAATTCTTTATAATTACTTCAAAAACTTCAAAATTTAGTTTAGAAATTGCTAAGAAAGTGCATAAGTTATTTGAGTAGCATTACAATGTAATTTTTATTTTACAGTATCCATAAGAAAAAATTCAAATTGTGGTGCAGCTTTACAACACGCAATAAACACCAGGAGTAGTGGGTACGAAAGACGCCAATAAACATAAGCACAGAATGAATGTAAATAGGTTTTTTATATTTTTAAAATTTTTTTCAGAACATATATGGACATTGTATGTTAAGTTTCCAAATTGTTTTATTAATTAAATTAAAAATGATAATACCATTGTATGCATTTAATTTGTGTTAAGTTGCTAACATTGCCAATGCTTTTAAAATTGCGCACTATTTATGTGATGGCAAAGTACATATTATATTGCACAGATTTCACTGGCATTCTGCATTTAACTTGTATTAATATACATAACTTGCCGATATTGGTTCGATGCAATTTCTGCATTGGCAAAATTCATTCGGCAATATATCGGCCGGTGTGTCACCTGGTTACCGGCAGTGTACTTCATTTTAGTACATTGCCAGCATTCTGAGTGCCGGCTAAGGAGTACATTGCCAGTACAGATGTGTTTATTGGGTAAAGACAAGGAATTTTTGCATATTTGAATTTTCTTTTGCTGTACATTAATCTAGTAAGTATTTGGATTCCTATAATATAAATAATGGATAAAAGCTCTAGAAAAATGAGAGAATGTGTAAATAAAAAAGTTCGATTGTGTTTGAGTGAAAATGAACAAGTGGTCATATTTTCTGTGGACCAACCGGAGTTGTTGCATCTGGAAAATATCACTATTGGCATTTTGTATTGACTTTATTTGACGTGTGGCCATATTTTTTGTTAATATATAGATATGCACATATATTTTACCTACATATGAAGGTTCTATAAAAAAATGAATGTTTATTATACTTTAATTAAATGTTCATTGAACCTCCATATGTATGTATTTTGTACGTTCATATGACTGTTCAATGTATCTCCATATGGATGTAAAGTGTTTATCCACCTGGAGGTCCTATGGACATACTATGAAGATTTTTCCGTGACGGAATGATATATCCAGTGGACCTCCATCCTTGCTCCATAATATTAAATATGGATGTTCGATGCACCTCCGGTATCCATGGTTGGTGTGTACATTTCATATCCACTGGATATGCTTGTGCTGTGTGGGTAAACATTTTGTTGCCTATAATAGTCATATAGTTGGCTAGCTAGTTGTTTGTCACCCTGCAGTGAACACATCAACATAAAATGAGCAAGAATCTAGCAAAGCCGAATATAAAAATTAACAGTAATTCTAATTTACATTTATATTTTGCGTCTAATTAATTGTTCCCTTCTACGGAAACAAGATCTTGTAACCAACACTTGAGCCGTACCAGTACCGCCCATACAACACGGCGATCCTACAGACATATTGCAGAAATATATACATGAAACATTGATAATATTTTCGAAATATTTCGCAAGATTACTGAAACATTTCGCAACATTTATAAATGCGAAAATCTCCTTTCAATGAAATATTTCGTGCAATGTTTCTGAAAGCAATTTTTGAAATATTTCCTACATATATCAATATTTGTTTTTGAAATAAATCTTAGAAATATTTCTTAAAACTTAAAACTGTCTGGTGTTTGTGGTAAGTAGAAAAAAATTTGATGATTCTTTATCGCCACTACTGTGTTCTGAATCTGAACAACCATGAATAGATTTCAATCTATGACGTTTCCTATTTGATATTGTTTTCATACCTTCAATTGCACTGCCTTCAGGATATCATATTAAACTTAAGAATGTTAGCGAACATCGACCTGGCAACAACGGAAAGCTATGCTTCCCTCTGGACGAGTAATCGCAGGCTGCAAAGTGTACACAACATTGTAAGAGATAGAAATAGTATTTGTCAACAAACGGTACGCACTACTTGTCAAACGAAAATTGTATTTGTTTACTTTTACATATTCCTACTTCAAGCTAAATATACATTGTATTTATATTTCATGTTTAAAGTTTGATTCAATTCATTTTACTATCTACGTACTTCAAATAATGCTGCTAGAACCGATTCTAAAATTTGAGGTTATAAGTATGTCAACATAAATTGACAAGTAGTGCGTACCATAACAATAAACAAATGTACTTCCTTTTCTACATGTTTGAGACAAACAAACACATTGCAAAAGTATACAGATTACTCGTCCATAGGGAAGCGTAGCTTTCCGATGTTGCCAAGTCGATGTTAGCAAAGAAGTTTATATAAATAAAACAGTTGCATATTATACCGACATCAGGCTGTTATGTATACATATTGTCCTGTATAAATTTAGTATGATGTATGTTTTAAAATAGGTGCTTTCTTTTGCACAGTTAGGTTAGAATATTCTTGTTTTAAATTTGAAACAACATAAAGTGCGGTTAAAACACGGATCGAATTCAATGAATACAAAAATAACAGCGATTCAGCAGGGCAAGGGGATTACCAATCTAGATCAAGAAAAGTAGGGAGGGGAATTGATCCTTTTAAGAAAACGAACACAATCTTTGAATCTAAGTGCGATATAACGCGTTATGATCATAAAAATTGCATGAAAAAAAAGCGGCCAATGAAAGCTGGACATTGTTTGGATAATAAAAGATGTCAAGCGTGTATTGTCGTTATTTAGAGTATTCCGGTAGTTCCCCAAAGTTCAACTCTACATAGTATTGTCAAGGACATAACACATGTACGTCTAAACTCATACCATTTATTGCAGATGACTTGCTACGGGTAGGTGGGCGTTTATTTAATTTTGATATACATTTTGATAGTCGACGTCCTATTTTTCTTTCAAAATTCGATCTTTTTGTAGTTTTATTAGTAGAACACTTTCATTGTAAAAACTTACATTCAGGACCTGTTGTCCTTACTAGAGCAGCGCTACTGGATGCTATCTGGTCAAAGTATTATTCGCTTTCTTGTTTCAAAATGTAATTATTGTTTTAGATATCGACTTCAGACACCTTGTTACAAGCTTTTGGTATTTTACGAACCTGCACGGCCAACTCACAATAGTCGGGGAGAGGGGAGGTTCACAGATAATACAGAAAATATGCTTAAGGGCGCCAGAGCTTATCCAAAGTCACTTCTGTCCCACTTAAGACAGACGGTACACACTTGTAACACGATGTTAGGTTCGTAATCCTTATACTCGGCTGTTCGAGTAGCCAACGTTTGTTATCAGATAACGACGATCCGAAGAGAAAGGTATGTTGTCATAAAAGAACAAGTAACCACAATAACAACTTTAATCTAGAATCGTTGATGATTATCACAAGTATATAAGAATTCTCATTACAGCGAGTCAGTAGTATCGGCAACACACAATACATAGGTAAACGTCTTTCAGGATCTCGTGAACTGTGGCGCTGTAGTCTCTATATGTCAAAATATTGTTATTATTCGTCTTACAAACATTCGTCGGTACATTTTTTCTAACCTATCTTTGCTTTTATCGTTGTACTTATTGTTAATAGGACTTTAGGTATTATTATAAGTAAATTCAATTTTGTTTGATAAATAAATATCTGATTATTTTTAATTTTTATTGATGTTACTGGCTTTTAAATAGACTAACGTTTTTGGAATTCAGATAGACTTGTAAAATTTTTGCCTTTTAGTTTATTAATTCCGATTTTTGACTCAAGGTCACAGTTCACGACATAATGAAGCGCCTCTAAATTACGTCGACATGAATAGCGAGGAAGAATTTATAGTAAATATCATTTGTATACAGCATGCGGGATACACGAAATAATGATAATAAGTACGGCATTAATATTACACTATCATAATAATTATTGGTAGTACACAGCATACGTCACACAAAATAAGCAAGAAAAATTACTATCTAAATGGTAATCCAATAACGTTAATAAATACG
The DNA here is from genome assembly GCA_035610365.1 of Aquatica leii. Lineage (NCBI taxonomy): Eukaryota > Metazoa > Arthropoda > Insecta > Coleoptera > Lampyridae > Aquatica > Aquatica leii. The sequence goes on from CM069438.1 coordinate 19,336,368, forward strand.
GAATTAATATTCACAACAGTTTCGTGAGCGACATTTCTGACAACGAATAAGATACATAAAATCACTTACCATAAACACAGGAACTTCCACTTGTGCGAAGAAAGCGCTTTCCCCGGCAAGCTATCCTGTAAACAAATTGAGTCGCAAATCGTGTCAAACTAATGCCTCACAAAATCCAGATCTACAAAAATCGTTACTTAATGTTAAAGCAAGCACACATAACACAACCCGGTAGTCGAATGCTGTTGTACCCCTTGTCTGTGGTTTAATTAGTTCTACTCGTAGGCCTTATAAATAGTTATAATCGTCCCATCAAAATATCTGTCGATGCTAATCCCTCGTACTTCGGTATCGACTAGAAATCATGGGCCAGATTGTGGGAGGAACGGCCGGTGACGATTCGAATACCCCACGATCGCAACGAAGTCACAACTTTCCTTTGTAGACTTTAAATTACAACCAGAATACCCCTATTTAGGAGGTAGCACATGACGTCTGCGTGGATAAATTAGTTAGTTAAGAAGACTTCTATTTTCCATCGTGTCCCAACACGTGGATGATTTGAGAAAACGATTTTTAACTCACGCAGACATAGGTTATAACATGAACGATGTCAAAGTCAAAATACCGGTATCTCACCGGATATCGCCTACTCAATACGAAGAGACCAACGAACCCGATAGATGGCGTCGAGAAATATAAAAGTAATTTTTAATTAAACCAATATACAGGGTAATGCCTTATTTAAATTTATGCACGTAACAACCTAACCTCTTAATGGGAAATTTTCCCTCTTGTCGTATAGAGAAAGCAAAACCGTTTTTAAGAACCGGTGTAGATTACGCGGGCCTGTTTTCTATAGTTTAAAAAGCTTATATTTGCTTTGCCGTTAAGGCTGTTTATTTAGAGTTAGTTTCCGATTTGACCATTTCTAATTTTATGTAAGACATTAATTGATTTCTAGCACGTCGAGTTTTATGCACAACTATGTATTCCGATCACTAGTAGTAATTTTATTAGGGCTAAAACTCCCTTAAAAAAATGTACCAATTAATTTCTTTAAAAGAGTTTTAATATAAACTTTCTAACGAATTAGTTAATCGATGAATTGAATGGAAATGTGTGTGGCGGGTACCTCACACATGAGAAGGTTGTGGGAGTCTAACAATAATGTGTTAAAACTCATTTATTTAAAGTTATTGGATCTCAACTCTTGACTTTTCTGACAGCGACAAAGTAATTAAATAAAACCTACCCTCAATCCAGTACTTGCCCAAAGAAAACGTTTTCCTCGTTGAGTTAATCTGGAATATTTATGAATAGCAAATCGTGTCAACACAATGACTCACGAAAGGAAAAATCTATAAAATTGTTAATTAGTGCTAAAAGAAATTAGACATAAAAACCCGATTATCGAATGCTGTTGCACACATTAAGTAAAAGTTGATATCGCAATCGACTTCGTTTTTAGTTTGAACGTAGGCCTTTCAGAATTATAATCGTTCCATGAAGGTATTTGGTCGTTATAAACCTCTCATCAATCAGTAATACATCGAAACATGCAGCGAACACATGACAGGACGTGCTATCAAAATTAACAAAAAAATGACTAAAGAATTCTAAAAACTAATAGGAAAAGCTTACCCTGTGATAAATAAACTACTAGAAATGCGTTTTCAAATTATGTTTTAATTTTCATAAACGCCGATGTTAGATTAAAAAGTTAACCCATCACAAGCACGATATTAAGTAGTTTACGGTTTGACGTCTTGACAAGAAATGAAGTAAATCTAAACTCCCTAGAAGGCGTCAAAAATAAAAATCTAACTTTAAGGTAATAAAAATACAGAGTATTATTATGAAACTTATGCACGTTACAAAATCCCCCCTAGCAAGATAAAAGCGTGGAGCGTAGATAACAAAACGAAAGCTAAAATGAAGATAAGAATTTAAACATACGCCAAGGATAGAACCCTAAAATCCAAAACCAACCCAACTGCAATAACATACAACTCAAGAAGAAACGTAAATGAATGAGGTTTTCCCTATTTGCTAAGCATCAGTAATCAGATGTGTCTAAAAGTCACATGAAGCGGAATGATACTTCAAAGAACCAAAAACTCCAATCCAACAGAAGAGAAGTATCACAACAGGTACTCGTTGAAAATTGACATTTACGCTATAAAGCAAGAGAACAACGCAGTCTCATAGACCTCAGAGTCAGACAATATTAAGCAAACTAAAAGAAGAAGAAGTATAAGAAAAAAAAAGTTTAGATCACGGTCAAGGACAACGCCCTAAAATCTCAGGAAACCCTAGCCCACAAATAAAATAAAATAAAATAAAAATCACTTAGTTGAGAAATATCTTTGGGAAATTAAGTAAAAACGTTCGGGAGGATACTTTTAGCTTCTGCAAGTCGTAGACCAAATCGTAGACTGTCGAAGACCATCGTAAACTGCCACTGGCACGATACAACGCACATGCGTGGCTTTCCTCGCTCTCCGACTTGTAAAAATACGCTGATGCCTACATTTTAATATTTTATTTCATGCATTTAACAAATCTGATTTAATGTCATTTTTGTGCAAACAATTCTAAAATCAATGTAGGTAGATATGTTGGTTTTCGAGTATATATTTCTGTTTGAAGTAATATTTTAAGAATATTTCAGTTGTAACGTAAGATATTGTCGAAAGATTGCAATGTTTCTGCAATATTTCTGAAACATATTGTGTTATATGGGCGTTGATTAAAATATTCTTAAAGATAGTCAACCTTAATGGAATATGCAACCCATAAATTTGTACTGCGCACTGAAGGCCGTTAGTATAGTTTTGTACTGAACTGTTTGTTACGTTACTGTGCAGTGTTGCTAACAAGATTGTAATAATTTCTTTTTATTATGCTAATTTTTAAATACTTTCTTAACATTGTTACCAGCATTACCAATTTATAATTAAATTATAAAACAGTTTCTTTTGATACCAACTTTTTAAAATAAAACGGTAATACCTGAAAACATTTATTTAATAAATACATAGATAAATTGTTAGTTGTCGTTTGTTTACATTTTTTTTATTTTATAGGTTCCACGGTTCGTTTGTTTAACTCGGTTCTTAAATTAAAAACTTTTATAAAACTGAATTGAATGTGTTTTAAGTAATTTATAGAATCATCAAAGCTATTAACATTTGATTCATGTTTTTTTCACAATCAAATTGTTTTTGAATGTTTACTGTTTTTGTAATAACGAAAGAATTATTCGTAAACGCAAAAGCAAATTTTAAGTAAACGTGCTTTTTTTTGATAAACATTAAACTGAACGTACTTACCGCACGGTATTATATTGTCAATTTTTTTTTCAAATGCTAACACACAATATAACTTCATAAAAAAGGTACAAATTTTCTGTTCGTATTTATAAAATAATAATTCTCATTAACAAAATTTATGTTTTTGACAGACCCAATTATTAATTTAAAATTGAATTATTTACTATTTGCGTTTCAAATACTAATAGCGATTAAAAGTAAAAAAAGATGTGTTCATTGAGCAACTTTTCTAATATTGGCAACTTTTTTCTCCTAATAATTGTTAAGTGGTTGTATTACACCTTTAGGTAGGATAGGCAAAAAAACTCACACTTGGAAAATTTTTACGGGCGACGTTTCGTGGCGCTATTGTGCATACTTCATCATGTCCAATAAAAACGGGTCCAAGATGAGCTAACCACAAAAAATTCAATAAACAAACAATGCCATTAATAGTTAGCGTAGAGATAAAAATATAATAAATTATAAACAGAAGACATCTAAACAGACAAACATCATTTAACTAGATGTAACATTAATTGTGAATAAAGATTACAGTAATTCAAAAGAAAGTTTTTATGCAGTCCTACTTCAAAATTTTCAAAGATTGTGTACCATCTATTAATATTGTTTAATGAAATGTTTTATAAGTTACAAACGGATTACGACTTAGTAGGATAAATTAAATAATTAAAAAATAATTTAGGTGGTCAGAAAATTGGTGGTTAACTGAATGCAATTCACATAAAACAATAATTATTGACAAACTGATCAAAATAATTCTTTATAGAACATTAAAATGGTCAATTGGTAAAACTGGCACTGGTAAGAATGTTACGATACTTGAGATGAGAATTTTATCAATGCAGAGGATGTATTTTATTTATATGTGTGTATTGTAAATGTACAAATATTTCCAAATGAGTAATAAAAAACTAATGTATTTTATTTATTTTTGGCAACGTACTTTATTACATGTAAACTTTTGCCACTAACACACATTGAATGTAAGACGGTTAAATAAATTATAATGCAACGATATAGTTTTTCCATTTGAAACTTTAAGAAAAAATTAATTTAAAAAAAACAGGTATCATAATCGACATCGTAGATTAACTAGTTATTTGTCATTTTTACTGTAAGAAATTAGCAATGATTTAATGTAATGTTTAAGTTTGTTACTTTTTTCTCAAAAAATTTAAAAGGTAATTTAGCAAATTCTTACTAAAAAGTAATAAAATCGAAATGACTTTAATATTTTAAAGAGTATTAACTTATTGTTTTTCATTTAACAAAAAACAAATATTTTAGATAAAATCATATTTCTTGATTTTGTAAGTGTTTATAAGAAGTAATAATCTGCAGTGAAATTTAAATTTTCAACAAATGCAAAAACTATTTTAAATTACAATGACTAAATTATTTATAGGTTATTGAAGTAAACCAGTCGTTTGTGACACTTCTGAAAATATCCAATTCTTGCAATGAACATTATTAATGTAAATAAAATATTCTATTATTTATCTTACACTTGCTGTCTTTACAAATACAAATTCTTTTGTACACAAAATTTTAATAACAGTTGTTACTAAACCCCATTATTGATTAATTTTCTAAAATATTGGTGTGGTTTTTCCGCGTTAAATTTTCATATAGATCGCAACGTATAACAATTATCTACTTGTGAGATTAAAGTAAAGTACAACGCAAGCAAATTTATCGGTAAACGTTGGTCCTTATATTTACTTCTCATAATATGCATTAAAAGAATTTTTCTCATTTTACAACATGGCAACGTAGTATTAGTGTTCAATGCACCACCTCTAATCTGCGGTTTAAACTTAACATAATATTAATAGCTGAAGTGTTGACCACATTAATGAATTGCGTTTCAGTACAGACCAGAAAAAGTCAACAAAAACACAATCTATACAAATATTGAATTCTTATCACACGTGTTGACTATCTTTAAGAATATTTCAAACAACGTAGTAGTCGAGGCAAACCTTCGTTACAAAATCATATCCCTCTTGAAAATGACCATTAGATACCATTACTACAACGACATATCATTAGCTTTCATGCAAAAACACTAAAAACCATTTTTAAAATGCCAAAAAACTCTAATGATGTAAATATGGCTGTTAAAGTGCACATTCAAAAGGGATAGCGTACGTAGAGCTGAGCAAAATACTGTCACGAAGTATTTCATAATACATTAACAGAAAACTACCATGAATATTTTATAAAAGAGTAATATAAATGGTAATAATAACAATGAAAACTTTAGATTTCATTTCAAATTTGAACTTTAGACAATAACGGTCGTTAACCGTGGTTTTCAGCTTTTTGTAGCTAGGAACTATAGACCACTATACACGTATAAACTATTAATCTTAGAATCATGACTAGAACGAATTTGATAGTACCTAATCGCAACATCTAAATTACAGTACATAAACAAAAAACATTGAAGCGAATCACCAAAAATACTGGCAACTACAACACCCCTTGTCCATAAAAACGCATATTCCGCTATTTATGATGTTCAAACTTTAATAATTCATATATTTAGTGCAAGCTTTCGTAAAAAACACAAAGTGAGCTAAAATAAAAGTATATCGTTATTTAACATTGATATAGTTGAGCAAATTAACTTTTAATAAACTGTAAAGATTACAGAACCATCTTTATTGTTAAAAAACCGGTAATGATTAACTAACAGTTTGAAATTTTACATGATACACCATCATACTGGTAATAACTAAACTTAATTAAAATTACAAAGTCAGCATTTTAATGATATTTCACAAGTGTGCTTAAGTAAATGCATTTTTAAATTCGATTTGGTGGCACTGCAGTAATCACATAGATCGCATTTAAATGGTTTCTCACCAGTGTGCTTACGCATATGCGTTTTTAATTCCGATTTGGTGCTACTGCAGTAATCACAAACACCACATTTAAATGGTTTCTCACCAGTGTGCTTACGCATATGCAGTTTTAATTCCGGTTTGGTGGTACTGCAGTAATCACAAGTACTGCATTTGAATGGTTTCTCACCAGAGTGCCTACGAATATGCGATGTTAAATCTGATCTGGTGGCAGTACAGTAGTCACATAGGTTGCATTTAAACGGTTTTTCGCCAGTGTGCTTACGCAAATGCGCTTTTAATTCCGATTTGGTGATACTGCAGTAATCACATAGATTACATTTAAATGGTTTCTCACCAGTGTGCTTATACATATGTAATTTTAAGTCACAATTCGTGATACTACAGTAATCACACATATTGCATTTAAATGGTTTCTCACCAGTGTGCGTAAGCATATGTCTTTTTAATTGTGACAATCTGGCACCACAGTAATCACACACATTGCATTTAAATGGTTTTTCACCAGTGTGCTTAAACATATGCGATTTTAAATGTCCCGATTGTGCACTGCAGTAATCACATAGATTGCATTTAAATGGTTTCTCACCAGTGTGTTTTCTTTTGTGATTTGTTAACGGCTTGTTATTAAAGTGCTTCTGCGTATGTTGAATCAAAATCGCCTTTTTGTCAGTCAGTGTTGTTTTTGAAGGTTCCTCAATGCATACAGACCCATCCGTAATGTTTTCCAAGCAGTCCTTGCTGATTGTTTGCAAATCTAAAAGTTCAACTTTGATGTTATCATCAAGCAACTCCTTTTTGGTAGTTTCTTTTTTAACATAGGTTAAGGCATCAGTAACAGGTATTTGTTGCAATTTTTTTACAGTGGCTTCGGTTTGCCTGCACAGTTGCTTGAATTCATGTATTTCCTTAATGGTGATGATACATTGATTACAAGCACTAGGGTTTGAGGTGATGCTTAAATCCTGTAAGAAAATTTACACAAAATGATAAAAACCATTTGGTTCTACTTACAATTTCTGGTAGAATCTCCAGCAACTTTAATTGTAGCTTTGAGTCGTTGAGAAAGTAATACTGCTCAGTTTCCACTATTTCTTCTAAACAAATTCGACAAATGTTTTTTGTATTTTCAAACATATTTTTGTGTAACAAGATAAGTCACCTTAGCAAGAATTAATGATGTAGACCCACTTTACGCATCCATTATTTTACTTGCACAAAAATGCAATAAAAACAATGGCTGCGTTCAGTTAAATTTAGAGGCTGGCAACAGCGTTGTTCCTAGGCCATTTTTAAAAGTGCCGTTGGCTGTACTGCTAGTGTTCACATTTTAACATAGCAAAAAATTAAAAATAAGTATTTATTCAGCAAAGTTTAATAAATAATAATTGTGCACTTTCCATTAAAGAGGTAACACTGTGAGAAATAGCTAAAAGTTGTGCCTTTTTTGGCACAACATTACCAAAACCCATCAAGTATTTAACTGTTACTAAAATGAGTACTGTACTGAGTAGTGATAATATTATTTAAAATTACTCTTTCCTTTTTCATTCCACAAATGAACTTATCTGTCAGTATTGTCTGAAATTGCAATTTGTTGGCAAATTATTTATTCGGGTATACCATTTGCTTCGTAAAATTCAATTTTTTCTGTACACACACGTTGCTAGAAAAAAATGGGGTTTCAGCATTATGCACAGTTCCGCAAACGATTTGTCTTTGGGAAGTTTTGGCGTGCAAAGATCTCAAAGTAGACATTTATATACAAAGCAGGGATTGTACCTTTTAGTAATATGGGTTCCAGTTCCCAGATAGCACAGTCAGTTTGATACAAGGTTAAAACAAACTTGTTTTAACAATCATGTAGACTGGAAACAAACTTGTCTGGAAACTTATATCAAGCATAATTCAAGCTTACTAGTTACCGCTACCACAAGCTTATTTTATAAAGCTTGAAAAAAGCTTATTAGACAAGCTGGAAAAAAGTATGTTGGGCAAACTCGAAATAACCATGTTGAACAAGCTTGAAAGAAGCGTATTGGGCAAATTTGAAAAAAAGCATTTTTTCATTTTGAATCAATTTATTTTCTAAAAAAAAGTGGATTAAGATATAAAAAAATACATTGCGTTAGACAATATAATATAAACTAAAAAAGGAATAACATAACAGTATAAACTATATATGAAGGAATCGTTAAGCAATTGTAGTTTTTCCTACTGAGTTTCCACATTGGATCGATTTCCTTGATTTCTGAAAAAAAACAATTGAACTAGAACAAAAACATGCTAAGGAATAAAAGTAAATGTATATTTTCTTAATAATGTGTTGCACGTTCACCTTGAAGAAATGTGAATCCGTTTATTAAAATACCAGATACAAAAACAAAATTGAAAATTTAATTATAGCTGAATAAAAACTTGTAGATAAAATGATATATTTTTTAAGTTATTAACTGTTAGTCTACTTCTTCTGTAGTTAATACAAATAGCATAAGTGAAAAACGATTTGGTCGAATTTCATACAACTAATCGAACTAATACAAAAATATATAAATTATTAACAAATGTTAAGATATGTTACTTTTGATTTCAGGTTATAAACATATTTATGCCCATTCGGGTTTTTTAAATAATTTAAAACAGAAAATAATTTCAAGATATGTAATTGAAAATTATGAATTTATATAAAAGAATCGATAGATCAGTAGTCATATAAATTGACCGTTAAAATGAAAATAGATGTCAGTGATAAAAACATTCCATACTATTTTTAAGGAGTATGGTTTTTTACAAGTTTTTTATGGTTGTACACTATCAACTTTATTGCAACACGTGTATAACATAACCTCAACAAAAATTGAATTACTCGATTAGTGTACTTAATTAATTTTACATTTAGGATTTAAAATAAATACTCGCCTTACTTTTTCGAAGAATAGTAGTTACACAACAAACCGCAACAATCAAAATAAAAATTGTAAGCTGCCTATTCAACGGTAAAAACAAGGTAAAATGGCTAAGTTCAACCATCGTTGCCGCTATTTAGAAAAACATACTGATTTTTTCGGTTAACGTACTTTTTGCAATATCTTCGAACAAAACGAATTTTAAAACTGCATAGACCAAGGATGTTTATTCGTAGGAAAAACTAACATTACGATTTTTATGTATCTATTTTTTTTAGCCAATGAAAAGATGTTACAAATATACTTATGGCGCACCTTTCAAATCAATCTTTGTTATAATTATTATTTAAACAAAACGTACTGAAATCATCAGTTACAAAAGTATTGACGTACTTTTACTTGAGCAAAAATATGCTGATTCAGTACAAATGTATACTAACTTGGGCAATATTCTTGGGCAACATTGACTATAGCTACTTAACGAAGCATTCCGGCAACTTTCGGATAACACCGTTGCCAAAATAATAGCAGAGGTTGTTACGATTTTTTTAAAGCTTATTACCAAGGCTTATTACAAGCTTGTTTCATAGTTAAAGTGAAAGTTTAACATTGCAAGCACAACCAAGTCAAAAACAAACTGGTTGTAAGCTTACATGCTACCTGGGTAATAAACTTGCAATAAGCTTATTTTGCAAACTTGCTTCAAACTTTTCAACCAAGTTTCAAGTTTGATTCAAGGTTAATTCAAGTTTCATGTTTGAAACTTGCTTTAAGCTTGACATGACAAGTTTAAAGCAAACTTGCCGTAAGCTTACGTGCTATCTGGGTTCCGATTGTGGTACTCAAAAGTATGAGTACCGATTCCAGTTCTACACATTTTAAAATAGGGATTCCAGTTTTCATAAAAAATGTAAATATGGCAATTTTTTGTAGAAATTTGTTTAATTGAATTATGTTAATAATGAATATACTGGGTCTTGCAACAGTAGGTCGGGTTTTCCTAGCGCCTTTCTTGTGAGAGATAAAAAAATGAGTCGTTCAAAAAGTTATTGGTTTAAAATATTTTGTCGTAAAATTATTTTCAAACATACAGGGTGTTACAATTATGCGGTATAACGACAAAATTTTGTTTTCAAATCCGACACCGTGTATATTTTTTTATTTTTAAATTTTTTAAGTAATTTCTAATAAAATGTCTATAGCATTCCTTATACCTAAACTTAATAATTTTTGATTTAATTTTTTTCCTAAATATTTGACAGTTGTGTCTCCAACAAAAATAGCCTATTATATTAGTATACGGTTTGGATTTTTGGAATCTTTAAACATTGTTTTTGTGTTGCCAACATCGCAAACGTCAATATTCGTTCGTTAGTGTAGTTACGTAATGAGCGAAAAAAGCTCTTGGGTGGCAAAATGAAAACTAGGAATCCACATAAAATTAAGTGTTCAAAGTCAATTAATATATTAGAACGAGTATGCGACATGTGGAAAAATCATTTTAAAAATCTTGAAATTCAGTTAAAATTTAAAAAAAAAACGATGTTAAAGTTAATGTCAAATTTGACAGATTTAGTAATAAATGTAGTACTAACATCAGAGCTGGGCAGTAGTTAACTACAAAGTAGTTAAGCTACTATTCTAACTACTTTATTATTGACACGTTACTTGTATTCTACATATTCAAGTTACTTTAATTTAATAATGTAACTGTAGTTGGAATAAACTACTTTTTTCGTGTAATCGTATTTAAAAAGTAGTTAGTTAGCCTTTGTATAGCTTAATTACTGTAGTAACTAAACTACTTTAATAACGGCTTCAATTACATGCAATAGTTACAATTATTCAGCTTGCATTGCAGTTTCGCAGGTTAAAACGTGTCCTTCAAGTGATGAACGGTAACGCAGAAGTAAACATGGATGTAAAAACTGTTCAAAACATTTTTATAAATGCAGCAAACCTAATTTGTTTCAAAATGTTAAATGCTACTGATCTAAACGTAAACAAAGTATTACTTCAACAAAATGAAGATTTTTTTGATTTTGATGAACCTGGTTTGTCTAAAAAGTTACACATTTCTTCTGATACTGAGAATGAACATGCTCACAAAACCAGAAGAATAGAACTGGAATTGTTAAAACACCTGAAAGATAACAGAATTCATATATCTATATCAGATGATTATAAGATTATTAAAAAAATGTTCATTAGATATAGTACAATTTTACCTTCATCAGCTGCTGTCAAGCGATTATTTTCGTTTTCCACTTATAAATTCGCTCAAAAGAAATGCATTGGCTGATGCTCTTTTTGAAAAGTTAGTTTTATGAAAAGGAAATGAATATCGAATACCACAATAAGTTTATTACTTTAAGTTCTGTTTTTTAAAGGTTTATTTTATTAATTTTTTTTTGAGAATCTGTAATAACATAGATGTAGGTACATGATAATATAATAATAGTACTTACGTTAAAATTGTTTTACCGTTTTTGTGTGAGCGTGATTAATTTACATTAGAGTAACCGCCAAGTGTTTTCTTTTAAGTCTTTTAGGCATTACAAAATATAATTAACGTCCACAAAAATTAACGGAAATATAAAACCGTAGAATAAATTTTATAGGTTAGAAAACGCAGGTTAAAGTACTTATAAACAAACGCTATAATAAAGTAAAGCAAAGCTACAAATGAAAGTAACGACTTACTTATAATTGCAGCACCCTGGAAATGTACCAATTTATTATACCAAACATACAATTCAAATACAAAATTAATCACGTTAGGTTTGGTTATGGGTTACACCTTCAACACGTCATACGAACGCACACGATACTGCAAAGCAAAGCAAAGTTGTTCGATTCGGGCGCTGTCGGTTGCGCTTCCTGTCATCGAAGAAAACGTCGAATACTCATGAGAAGTTACGCCAAAATAAATGCTGCTAACTTAAAACTAACGATCATTTTATTTCTCAATTTTGATTATATTTTAAATTTGATTAATTTAGTATTAAATACCTTAAAATTTGATTCGTCAGTCCAAATAATCTTTAAAAGTCCAATTTTGATGTTGCCATTTGAATAGTCGATTCTTGAGAATATTATTATTATTTTTAATAAATTTTAAAGATTACAGCACTTTCTGTATTGTTAAGAAACCGGAGGTGCTTAACTAACTGTTTAAAATTTTACATACTACACCATAACGATGTAATTAAAATTAGTTAGCATTTTAATGATTGTTCACGCGTGTGCTTACGTAAATGCGTTTTTAAGTTTGACAATCGATTACTGCGGTAATCACATATATTGCATTTAAATGCTTTCTCATCAGTGTGCTTACGCATATGCGTGTTTAATTCCGATTTGGTTGTACTATAGTAATCACATATACCACATTTAAATGGCTTGTCACCAGTGTGCCTACGCATATGTGTTTTTAAATCTGATTTGATGGTACTGCAGTAATCACATACATTGCATTTAAATGGCTTGTCACCAGTGTGCCTACGCATATGTGTTTTTAAATCTGATTTGGTGGCACTGCAGTGATCACATAGATTGCATTTAAATGGCTTTTCACCAGTGTGCTTATACATATGTAATTTTAATTCCCAATTCGTAATAGTACAGTAATCACAAATATTGCATTTAATTGGTTTCTCACCAGTGTGCTTAAGCATATGCCTTTTTAAATGTGAAAATCGAGCGCTACAGTAATCACATATATTGCATTTAAATGGTTTCTCTGCAGCGTGCGTTAGCATATGCGTTTTTAAATGTGACATGTTGGTACTGCCGTAATCACACATATTGCATTTAAATGGTTTCTCACCTGTATGCGTACGCATATGCGTATTCAATTCCCATTTGGTGGTACTGCGGTAATTACATAGATTACATTTAAATGGTTTCTTACCAGTGTGCTTGTACATATGCGATTTTAAAGCACTATTCGTGATACTACAGTAATCACACATATTACATTTAAATAGTTTGTCACCAGTGTGCCTACGCATATGCATTTTTAATTCTGATTTGGTGGCACTGCCGTAATTACATAGATTGCATTTAAATGGTTTCTCACCAGTGTGCCTGTACATATGCAATTTTAAATCACCATTCGTGATACTGCTGTAATCACATATATTGCATTTAAATGGTTTCTCACCAGTGTGCTTAAGCATATGTCTTTTTAATTGTGTTAATCGGACACTGCAGTAATCACACTTATTGCATTTAAATGGTTTCTCACCAGTATGCTGAAGCATATGCGTTTTTAAATGTGCCAATCGAGCACTGCAGTAATCACATAGATTGCATTTAAAGGGTTTTTCACCTGTGTGTGTGTGCATATGGGTTTTTAAATCCCACTTGGTAATACTGGAGTAATCACATTTATTGCATTTAAATGGTTTCTCGCCACTGTGCTTACGATTGTGTTTTTTTAATAAGGATTTGGTGGTACTGCAGTAATCACATATAGTACATTTAAATGGTTTCTCAACACCGTGCTTACACATATGTGTTGTTAAATGCCGCTTAGTGGTACTGCAGTAATCACATATACTGCATTTAAATGGTTTGTTACCAGTGTGCTTACACATATGCCTTTTTAAATCAGATTCGGTAGCACTGTAATACTCGCATAGATTGCATTTAAATGGTTTTTTACCAATGTGTTTTCTTTTGTGATTTGTTAACAAAGATTTCTTGGAAGCTCTATAACTACACTCATCACAATTAAATGGCTCATTAAAGTGCTTATGCGTATGGTGAATCAAAATCGCCTGTTTGTTAGTCAGTGCTGTTTTTGAAGGTTCCTGGATGCATACAGACCCATCTGTATTGATTTCTAAACCGTCATTGCTGATTATTTGCAAATGTGAAAGTTCTACTTTAATGTTATTATCAAGCAACTCGTTATTAATAGTTTCGATAAGAGGTATTTGTCGTAATTTTTTTACAGTGGCTTCAGTTTGCCTGCACAGTTGCTTGAATTTATGTATTTCCTCGATCGTGACAAAACATTGATTACAAACACAAGGGTGTAGAGTGATGCTTAAATCCTGTAAAAAAAAGTTACACAAGGTGATAAAGTCCAGTTCTTTCTACTTACAATTTCTGGTAGAACGTCCAGCAACTTAAATTGTAGCTTTGAGTCGTCAAGAAAGTAATACTGCTCCGTTTCCACTATTTCTTCTAAACAAACTCGACACGTGTTTTTCGTATTTTCACACATTTTTGTGTAACAACAGTTATCATAGCAAGAATTAATGATTTAGATCCACTTTATGCATCCAATACTTGTTGCACAATCTAAAAAAAAAAATAATGGCTACGTTCAGTTATTTTTAGTGGCTGACTATACCTGTATCTTTGCTGAACACTACCAAAACCCAAATACACATACAGGATGTATCACAGTGACAGTCAGTTAGAAGTATATCAAGAACTGTAAAAGCTAAAAGTTTGAAATTTTGCACATGCCGTGTTTAATCTTTTAAATAAAGTTATTTTCCAAATATCAGCACTTCCGGAAATACCGGAAGTGAGCATCAACATCTTTATTATAAAATACAAACCAGACAATTTTTTTCAGATTCCGAAGTGTCATAAAATGTTCAGTATGTAGCTTAAAATAATCGGTGTATCAATATTGATTGTTTAGAAAAAACATTTTTTTCACTGAAAACTTTCAAATACTTGTTTAGGAAATAAAATTGAAAGTCAAGAGTGATAAACGTTAGAAAACTGCGATTTTAAGTTATCAATGTCAAAAGATTGCAACACAATTATGTGTAATGCAGTGTTGTGACGTATCTAGATACAAGTATCTAGATACAGTATCTACTGTCAGCGTCTCACGAGAAGGCACATGGGGGCTGAGGTAAGGGGATCGCAACTTTATGCGTTTTCGTCACTCAAGCGCATATTACTGCTGGTCCTAAAAACATCATTATCAATTCGGTATAGTTGCATCTCAGCATCCGTGGTGTTCAGAGCTTATAGTATTTGTGTTTTTGTAGAAGTGTTATTTTTTGTGTGTTATTATACTTGTTACCGTTGTTATCTTGAATCGTTATTTTGTTGATGAAATAATTATAAACGTACAACAGGATAGTGATGATAGCGAAGAAAGTGATGACGATGTAAATACTGATAGCGAGATATAAATTAAGTGATACAAAAATTACTATTAACTTTTACGTTCTAAAAGTTTTTTTTAAATGACATTGTGATTGTATTATAAATTGACACAAAAAGATTACGACATCGATACTTTTCTATTCACGATAAGATAAGTTTAAGCATGTATGAATTACAATGTTCTTATTTCGATGAAAGTTACTTGTTCAATAACCATTTTTTAAATTTATTTTGCTTTATTGTTAATAAAACTTAAAAAAATGTCGTATGTACAAAAATGTTTAAGAGTTTCTTATTTACTTGATCTGGTCAATAGTTATACCTTTAGTAATAAATTAATTTACTTTCAATGGTTTTATTTTTATATTTACGAGCAGAAAAAAATCACGTGGCTCTGAGCTATATGAAAGTTTAGAACTTTACCACCGCGAATTGTGCGAGGGCGTTGTAAGTATTTGTAATTACAACTACTGAGCGACGTTTTTATCAAGCGTAATATATCAAGTTTCAGTAGGGATAAACGCATTCCTTCCGGGTGCCTTCTCGTCAGCCGCTGACAGTAGATACTTTTGGAGTATCTAGTTACATATCTAGATACATTGGATAAAATGTAACTGTATCGGTATCTAGATGCATTTTTCGTAGTATCTGAGTGGTTTAGATACTTAGATACTTTTTCTTGTTCAAATTGTAAATTATACAAGTTTTTAGTAAACACCGCGGTAGTTTTTTTGTCAGTTCATCATGTACATTACAGTTTGAATTTGGAGACTTTGTATTCCGTGTTTTATGAGTGCTATTCTTTCAACGTCCCCAATTCTAATGGAATTCTACCAAATTTAAAGATTTTATGTAGTATTTTGGGGAAAACCGTGTATGAACCTACATTTTTATAATCAAGTATTACTTGAGAAATGTGAAGTGTTAGCATTTATGCCATCAAACCAAATTCATACTTTAAAAAAAAGAAAACAAATTTCATCTTTGTAGAACTATGAGTACAATTGTGGTCGTTGTGGACTTTTATAGTTTATGCAGGGAATTGCGACAAAGTCAATTGGCAACACTGAATTTCTTCATCAGCTCAAATAGAACAAAAAAGTGGAGAAACTTTTTAGTGTTAATAGTTTACTATTAACTCTACGTCGAAATATAATGACGAGACATTTAACATGCTATTAATTTTAAAACAAAATAAGATTTATTTGTAAATTTGTATTTTTTATGTGATTAAGGTAGATAAGGTAATGTTTTGCTTAATACCCAGGCAGCACACTGATGTCTTATGACGACACTGACACGTCTTAATGAAGTCTTGTAATTTTGACGTTAATAAGACGTAATGTGCTGCCTGGGATACAGTTATTGTGTTTTTAGATGAACTAAATAGACAATTTTTTAAAATTTTATTTCATGATTTTGTTAAAAATGTATCTGACATGTACTTAGATACTCTCTTAAAATATCTGTAACTGTATCTAGATATTTTTTTTGAAAAAGTATCTTATCTGTATCTAGATACAATTTATGAAAAGTATCTGTATCTGTATATACCCATACAGCACCCAAACTCCACTAGATATCCATTAGATATCCATAAATTTATTATATATCTATATCCGTGATGGAGTTCTCGTGGATATCCACCAAATATCCGATATGGATATCAGAAGTAATTTATATATCTATATAATCATATAATACACAGCAATTATCTATCTAACAAAATTTGTACTAAATGACAAATCAAACGCCATGCATCCGTGCAATAATAAATAAAGTACATTAAATTTTATAATTCCATTTTTAATTTTGATTTACGAAAAAATGAAAACAATAAATTTCCATAAAAATTTTTATATATGAAAAGGTAGTTCAATTTTATTATGTATTCAAAATAACCACAAAAAACGTGTCCATTTTGAAGTTCCTAGGATACATATACATAAGGGCGAGTATACGTAAATTCTTTGCGCAATTGCAAGTTCCAATATCTGCATGCGACTGCGTATCTGGCTTAAGCCTATTCAGCTTATTGTAATGTGCGTATTATGTAGTTTTCGACATTTTAAGTAAATACCTGTAAATACCTAAATATAATTACTAAGCAGTTATATGCTTTGTTTTGGAGGAGTACAATGTAAGTACCTAATTATTTTATTAGATTTTGTTTATCTCTTGTTTTTTGGGGCTATATGCTTATACAACTCGTGTTGCAGATTTATTTAAAACGGCAAGTTTTCCAAATATGTCATTTGATTTTTAACGCTTACTTAACAATTCTGTAGAATTGATTGATTGATTAAAATATTGCTAACAAGTAGCAACCTTTTAAATTGCTTAAATAAATATCGTGGTATAAAAAATGTTCAAGCAAAAAAATTACAAATCAATAACAAATATATCGAAAAGACATTTAAACCATCTAATTAAAAACGATGCTACATTGGCAAACGTCAGTGCAACGAAATTTGGAGAATTTCAAAACTGTAACTAATGATGACATGGAAGTAGACTCTGATAAGCAGCATTACAGTCGAATATGTGGCAATAAAAAAAGCCTTTTGGTAATGAAAGCTTGAAATACTAACAAAAAATTCGCAATATAAACAAGCACACCACTGAACTATAAATAAATTGTCAAATTGAGAAATCTATCAAAACCAGAGAAAACTGAATCAACGCTGTAAAATCAAAGTTACTAGTTTCACGGCGCGCCAAATTCAAACGCTCGTCAATCATTTACGAACACAGTGTAGATGCTGTTCAAACAACATTTCCCAAATGTACAGAGGCAGAAATAATTACTAGTATCAAAAATTGGCTGCGCCATGCACCAGCCAGATTGACTAATGAGTAATAACAACTAATATTTTTTTATTATACTCTATTTTTTTTGTTTTTAGGACAAAGCGAAGTACCGCACAAATACATACTTAGTAGTAATTACTCATCTTTAATATTAGTTGTCGTATTTTAATTAAATATTTATCAATAAAAAGTAATTACTTAAAATAGTTAGTGTTTATATTGAAGAAACCACTCTATCTTACTATTTAATGCTAAACGAAGAGTAGTCTTTTATCTATGACGAAGAGGTATGTTTATGAGTATAAAATTTAGTTGTCATATACATATGTTTATTTTTGTTATGTCAAACAGTCATTCGTATAATTTATTTAAAAAATATCTACTACAAGTCTAATAAATATCCACTACATCCATAGGATATCTAAAATGTATTCATGTTGTATCTATGATAGATGCATAGGTAACGATAGATGTCTGTCGATAAAGTGGAACATCTGGATATCTACTAAACATCTAATGGATATCCTTTATCTATAACTATTAGACGTCTAATGGATATTTGAGTGCAGTATGGGGATTATCTAAAATGTATCCATGTTGTATCTATGATGGATGTCTGTGGATAAAGTGGGACATCTGGATATCTACTAGAGATTTAATGGTTATCCATAGATATCCATTAGATATCATGGATATCCTTCATCTATAACTATTAGACGTCCAATAGATATCTGTGTGCTGTATGGGTAGATACTAGAAAAAAAGTATCTGTTACAACACTGGTGTAATGAATAATAAAAAGTTGGCCGCGGTTACGTATCTATACTTATGTGATAGTTTGCAACACGAAATTAAAAAAATTAAAGAAAACTCACTTAGTTGAGAAATATCTTTGGGAAATTAAGTAAAAACGTTCGGGAGGATACTTTTAGCTTCTGCGAGTCGTAAACTAAATCGTAGACTGTCGAAGACCATCGTAGACTGCCACTGGCACGATACAACGCACATGCGTGGCTTCCCTCGCTCTCCGACTTGTAAAAATACGCTGATGCCTACATTTTAATATTTTATTTCATGCATTTAACAAATCTGATTTAATGTCATTTTTGTGCAAACAATTCTAAAATCAATGTAGGTAGATATGTTGGTTTTCAGGTTTTCGAGTATATATTTCTGTTTGAAGTAATATTTTAAGAATATTTCAGTTGTAACGTAAGATTGTCGAAAGATTGCAACGTTTCTGCAATATTTCTGAAACATATTGTGTTGTATGGGCGTTGATTAAAATATTCTTAAAGATAGTCAACCTTAATGGAATATGCAACCCATAAATTTGTACTGCGCACTGAAGGCCGTTAGTATAGTTTTGTACTGAACTGTTTGTTACGTTACTGTGCAGTGTACTGTAAAGTGTTGCCAACAAGATTGTAATAATTTCTTTTTATTATGCTAATTTTTAAATACTTTCTTAACATTGTTACCAGCATTACCAATTTATAATTAAATTATAAAACAGTTTCTTTTAATACCAACTTTTTAAAATAAAACGGTAATACTTGAAAACATTTATTTAATAAATACGTAGATAAATGTTATGCATTTTTAAATGTGTTTCAAAAAATTGTTAGTTGTCGTTTGTTCAAATTTTTTTATTTTATAGGTTCCACGGTTCGTTTGTATAACTCGGTTCTTAAATTAAAAACTTTTATGAAACTGAATTGAATGTGTTTTAAGTAATTTATAGTTGATTCATCTTTTTTTCACAATCAAAATGTTTTTGAATTTTTACTGTTTTTGTAATAACGAAAGAATTATTCGTAAACGCAAAAGCAAATTTTAAGTAAACATGCTTTTTTTTGATAAACATTAAACTGAACGTACTTACAGCACGGTATTATATTGTCAATTTTTTTTCAAATGCTAACACAAAATATAACTTCATAAAAAAGGTACAGATTTTCTGTTCGTATTTATAAAATTTTTTAAAACGCATATTTGTAGATACTACATAATAATAATTCTCATTAACAAAATTTATGTTTTTGACAGACCCAATTATTCATTTAAAATTGAATTATTTACTATTTGCGTTTCAAATACTAATAGCGATTAAAAGTAAAAAAAGACGTATTCATTGAGCAACTTTTCTAATATTGGCAACTTTTTTCTCCTAATAATTGTTGTTAATAATTGTTGTTAATAATTGTTAAGTGGTTGTATTACACCTTTAGGTAGGAGAGGCAAAAAAACTCACACTTGGAAAATTTTTACGGGCGACGTTTCGTGGCGCTATTGTGCATACTTCATCATGTCCAATAAAAGCGGGCCCAAGATGAGCTAACCACAAAAAATTCAATAAACAAACAAACAAACAATGCCATTAATAGTAAGCGTTGAGATAAAAATATAATAAATTATAAACAGAAGACATCTAAACAGACAAACATCATTTAACTAGATGTAACATTAATTGTGAATAAAGATTACAGTAATTCAAAAGAAAGTTTTTATGCAGTCTTACTTCAAAATTTTCAAAGATTGTGTACCATCTATTAATATTGTTTAATAAAATGTTTTATAAGTTACAAACGGATTACGACTTAGTAGCAAAAATTAAATAATTAAAAAATAATTTAGGTGGTCAGAAAATTCGTAGTTAACTGAATGCAATTCACATAAAATAATAATTATTGACCAACTGATCAAAATGACTCTTTATAGAACATTAAAATGGTCAATTGGTAAAACTGGCACTGGTAAGAATGTTACGATACTTGAGATGAGAATTTTATCAATGCAGAGGATGTTATTTTATTTATATGTGTGTATTGTAAATGTACAAATATTTCCAAATGAGTAATCAAAAACTAATGTACTTAAATTATTTTTGGCAATGTACTTTAATTACATGTAAACTTGTGCCACTAACACACATTGAATGTAAAACGGTTAAAGAAATTATAATGCAACGATACAGTTTTTTCATTTGAAGCACTAAGAAAAATTAATTTAAAAAAAACAGGTATCATAATCGACATCGTAGATTAACTGGTTATGTGTCATTTCCACTGTAAGAAATTAGCAATAATTTAATGTTTAAGTTTGTTACTCTTTTCTCAAAAAAATTAAAAGATAATTTAACAAATTCTTACTAAAAGTACTAAAATCTAAATGACTTTTATACTTTAAAGAGTATTAACTTATTGTTTTTCATTTAACAAAAAACAAATATTTTAGATAAAATCATATTTCTTGATTTTGTAAGTGTTTATAAGAAGTAATAATCTGCAGTGAAATTTAAATTTTCAACAAATGCAAAAACTATTTTAAATTACAATGATTAAATTATTTATAGGTTATTAAAGTAAAACCAGTCGTTTGTGACACTTTTGAAAATTCCCAATTATTGCAATAAACATTATTAATGTAAATAAAATATTCTATTATTTATCTTACACTTGCTGTCTTTACAAATACATATTCTTTTGTACGCAAAATTTTAATAACAGTTGTTACTAAACCCCATTATTGATTAATTTTCTAAAATATTGGTGTGGTTTTTCCGCGTTAAATTTTCATTTAGATCGCAATGCCCAATACTCTCACTTCATATATCGTATAACAATATCTACTTGTGAGATTAAAGTAAAGTACAACGCAAGCAAATTTATCGGTAAACGTTGGTCCTTATATTTACTTCTCATAATATGCATTAAAAGAATTTTTTTCATTTTACAACATGGCAACGTAGTATTAGTGTTCAATGCACCACCTCTAATCTGCGGTTTAAACCAGAAAAAGTCAACAAAAACACAATCGTACATCTATACAAATATTGAATTCTTATTACACGTGTTGACTATCTTTAAGAATATTTCAAACAACGTAGTAGTCGAGGCTTCACTTATTTGAGGCAAACCTTCGTTACAAAATCATATCCCTCTTGAAAATGACCATTAGATACCATTACTAAAACGACATATCATTAGCTTTCATGCAAAAACACTAAAAACCATTTTTAAAATGCCAAAAAACTCTAATGATTTAAATATGGCTGTTAAAGTGCATATTCAAAAGGGATAGCGTACGTAGAGCTGAGCAAAATACTGTCACGAAGTATTTCATAATACATAACAGAAAACTAGCATGAATATTTTATAAAAGAGTGATATAAATGGTAATAATTACAATGAAAACTTTAGGTATCATTACAAATATGAACTTTAGACAAGAACGGTCGTCAACTGTTGTTTTCAGCTTTTTGTAGCTAGGAACTATACACCACTATACACGTATAAACTATTAATCTCAGAATCATAACTAGGACGAATTTGATACTACCTAATCGCAACATCTAAATTACAGTACATAAATATAAAACATTGAAGCGAATCACCAAAAATACTGGCAACTACAGCACCCCTTGTCCATAAAAACGCATATTCTGCTATTTATGTTGTTCAAACTTTAATAATTCATATATTTAGTGCCAGCTTTCATAAAAAACACAAAGTGAACTAAAATAAAAGTATATCGTTATGTAACATTGATATAGTTAGAGCAAATTAAGTTTTAATAAACTGTAAAGATTACAGAACCATCTTTATTGTTAAAAAACCGGAAATTAATAACTAACCGTTTAAAATTTTACATGATACACCATCATACTGGTAATAACTAACCTTAATTAAAATTACAAAGTCAGCATTTTAATGATTTTTCGCCCGTGTGCTTAAGTAAATGCTTTTTTAAACTCGATTTGGTGGCACTGCAGTAATCACATAGATCGCATTTAAACGGTTTCTCACCAGTGTGCTTACGGATATGCAGTTTTAATTCCGGTTTTGTGGTACTGCAGTAATCACAAATACTACATTTGAATGGTTTGTCACCAATGTGCCTACGCATATGCGATGTTAAATCTGATCTAGCGGCACTACAATAGTCACATAGATTGCATTTAAACGGTTTTTCGCCAGTGTGCTTACGCAAATGCGCTATTAATTCCGATTTGGTGATACTGCAGTGATCACAAATACTACATTTAAATGGTTTGTCACCAGCGTGCCTACGCATGTGCGTTTTTAAATGCCATTTGGTGGCACTGCAGTAATCACATAGATTGCATTTAAATGGTTTCTCACCAGTGTGCGTAAGCATATGTCTTTTTAATTGTGGCAATCGGGTACCACAGTAATCACACATATTGCATTTAAATGGTTTAATGGGTTTCTCACCGGTGTGCTTAAGCATATGTGCTTTTAAATATGTCAATCGGGCACTGCGGTAAACACACATATTGCATTCAAACGGTTTCTCACCAGTATGCTTATGCATATGCGTTTTTAATTCCGCTTTGGTTGTACTACAGTAATCACATACATTGCATTTGAATGGTTTCTCACCAATGTGCCTACGCATATGCCTTTTTAAACCTGATTTGGTGACACTGCAGTAATCACAAAGATTGCAATTAAATGGTTTCTCACCAGTGTGCTTATACATATGTAATTTTAATTCACAATTTGTGATACTACAGTAATCACACAAATTGCATTTATATGGTTTCTCACCAGTGTGTGTAAGCATATGCCTTTTTAATTTTGTTAATCGAGCACTGCAGTGATCACACACATTGCATTTAAATGGTTTTTCACCAGTGTGCTTAAACATATGCGATTTTAAATGTCCCGATTGTGCACTGCAGTAATCACATAGATTGCATTTAAATGGTTTCTCACCAGTGTGTTTTCTTTTGTGATTTGTTAATGGCTTGTTATTAAAGTGCTTCTGCGTATGTTGAATCAAAATTGCCTTTTTGTCAGTCAGTGTTGTTTTTGAAGATTCCTCAATGCATACAAACCCATCCGTAATGTTTTCCAAGCAGTCCTTGCTGATTATTTGCAAATCTAAAAGTTCAACTTTGATGTTATCATCAAGCAACTCCTTTTTGATAGTTTCTTTTTTAACATAGGTTAAGGCATCAGTAACAGGTATTTGTTGCAATTTTTTTACAGTGGCTTCGGTTTGCCTGCACAGTTGCTTGAATTCGTGTATTTCCTTAATGGTGATGATACATTGATTACAAGCACTAGGGTTTGAGGTGATGCTTAAATCCTGTAAGAAAATTTACACAAAATGATAAAAACCAGTTGGTTCTACTTACAATTTCTGGTAGAATCTCCAGCAACTTAAATTGTAGCTTTGAGTCGTTGAAAAAGTAATACTGCACAGTTTCCATTATTTCTTCTAAACAAATTCGACAAGTGTTTTTTGTATATTCACACATATTTTTGTGTAACAAGATAAGTTATCATAGCAAGAATTAATGATTAGATCAGAGGATTAGATCCACTTTACGCATCCATTATTTACTTGCACAAAAATCACGCCATGGCTGCGTTCAGTTAAATTTAGAGGCTGACAGCAGCGTTGTTCCTAGGCCATTTTTAAAAGTGCCGTTGGCTGTACTGCTAGTGTTCACATTGAAACAACCGTTTTATGTTACTTATGACTTTAACATAGCAAAAAATTAAAAATAAGTATTTATTTACCAACAAAGTTTAATAAATAATAATTGTGCACTTTCCATTAAAAAAGTGCCACTGTGAGAAATAGCTAAAAGTTGTGCCTCTTTTGGCACAACTGTGCATCTAAGATCAGCACTGGCAGTGTTGTAAATTATCTATATAAATTTATATAGATAAATTAATCTAGATTCATATTTTTTATCTATTTATACGTATCTATATACTATCTAAAATACAGTGTTGTAACAGATACTTTTTTACGCTTTTCTAGTATCTAGATACAGATACTTTTCATAAATAGTATCTAGATACAGATAAGATACCTACTTTTTCAAAAAAAATATCTAGATACAGTTACAGATACTTTAAGAAAGTATCTAGATAAATGTCAGATACATTTTTAACAAAATCTTGAAATAAAATTTAAAACAAAGGTTCAGCTAAAAACACAATAATAGTATCCTAAGCAGCACATTACGTCTTATTGACGTCAAAACTACGAGACGTCATCAAGACGTGTAAGTGTCGTCATATGACGTCAGTGTGCTGCCTGGGTATTAAGCAAAACATTATCTTATCAACCTTAATTGTATCAATCAGTACAAATTTACAAATAAAGGTTATTTTGTTTTAAAATTAATAGCAAGTTAAATGTCTCGTCATTATATTTCGACGTAGAGTGAATAGTAAACTACTAACACTAAAAAGTTTCTCCACTTCTTTGCTCTATTTGAGCTAATGAAGAAATTCAGTGTTGCCAATTGATTTTGTCGCGATTTCTTGCATAAACTATAAAAGTTCCACAATAACGACAATTGTACTCATAGTTCTACAAAGTTGAAATTTGTTTTCTTTTTTTTTAAAGTATTATGAATTTAGTTTGTTGGCATAAATGCTAACACGTCACATTTCTCAAGTAATACTAGATTATATAAAGTGTAAGTTCATACACGGTTTTCCCCAAAATTCCACAACAGTTTATAATACCCACAAAATACCCGCTACTACATAAAATTTCCAAATTTGGTAGAATTCCCTTAGAATTGGCGAAGCAGAAAGAATTGCACTCATAAAACACCGAATACAAAGTCTCCAAATTCAAACTGCAATGTACATGATGAACTGACAGAAAAAACTACCGCGATGTAGTAAACACTTGTATAATTTACAATTTCAGCAAGAAAAACTATCTAAACCACTCAGATACTACGAAAAATGTATCTAGATACAGATACAGTTACATTTTGTCCAGTGTATCTAGATATGTAACTAGATATTGTAAAAGTATCTAGATACTGTATCTAGATACTTGTATCTAGATACGTCACAACACTGCTAAAATATATAAGTTATATGTATCTGTATATATATAATTTTTTATTTAAATTATTTAAATAAAATTTATAAAAATCCAGTGTTCCGTAAAATTCAAGTTACAATATGAATGTTTTTCTTCAGTAATTTCCCACATTCCATAGTAGTTCTTCAAATGAACTCCATCTGTCGTTATTACTACCTAGATTATTTCATCTATTATCTGTTATCTATATAAAGTTTAAATAGTTTATCTATTATCTAATACTAGATAATTCTTGCTAGAAAAAAAATGTATCTGTATCTATATAATTTAAAAATTATCTATTTACAACACTGAGCACTGGTTGACAGTACCTAAACATTACCAAAACCCATCAAGTATTTAACTGTTACTAAATGAGTACTGTACTGAGTATATAGTGATAATATTATTTAAAATTACTCTTCCGTTTTTCATTCCACAAATGAACTTATCCGTCAGTATTGTCCAAAATTGCAATTTGTTGCCAAATTATTTATTCGGGCATACCATTCCCAATAAACACAGAAAGTCCGGCAGTGTACAATGCCATTACTGCGATTAAAGGCAAAATGCGTTTATGGTTTTTGTAGTGCATAAAAATCACACATTCTGTACGTAAATCCCAGTACTATAAACAACGGATTTTACCACAAAGTTTTACCATTACGTTTGAAACACATTTTTATTCGCAGTTTATTCGATTTTGTTCGGTTCTCGTCGCCGTCACCGTGAAGTAGCTCGTAGCCAGTGCCGGATTAACATATTGAGGGGCCACAAGCACAACATCGTGATGGGGCCCCTCTAAAATGCCCCCCCCCTGTTGAGGATATTATTTCGATGTGCTCTGAATTCGATGAAAAATTAGGTTCGTGTAAATATATATTCGATGTACTACTTTTTGCGCATATAAGAATAATATGGCTATCGTGATGTAATCCAATGTATAGATTATAAATATATTACCAAATAGTAAAGTGTATTTGTTGTTTGTATTCATAAAAGAATTAAGTAAAAATTCAAGAGGTTATGGGCCCAGGTTTCGCACAAAGAAAAGGGTGAAATTAAATGAAACGAAAATGAATGCTACAATGGTAAATTTTCCACAATTAGATGCTGGTAATTTCCATAATTGGAAGTTTAGAGTAATAACAATATTAGAGGAGAAACAGTTAAAGGATATCTTGGAAAGTACTGAAAGCGATTTCACAGTAGATAAAGAAATACAGGAATTTAAAATGAGAGATGCAAAGGCCAAGTCGACAATTGTTCAGTGTGTAACAGACAAGCATTTGGACTTAATCAAGGATTCAAAAACAGCTAAAGAAATGATGGAAGCTCTAGAAAGTGTATTTGAAAGAAAAAGTTTATTCACAAAACTAACGCTGAAAAAGAAATTGTTGACATTGAAGTTAAAGAAAAATGAGAAATTGGAAGATCATTTTTGGCATTTGACACACTAGTAAGGGAACTTGAAAGTATAAGCAGAAAAATGGATGAATCGGATAAGGTATGTCATTTGCTCGTTTCTCTTAACGATTCGTATGATTCAGTAATTACATAATAGAGACACTGAATACGAATGTGACAATGGACTTTGTAAAATCTAGATTGTTAGATGAAGAGCTGAAACAAAAAAGCAAGAGAGGAAATACGAGTGCAGTAAATGAAGAAACATCATTTAAATCGAACATTACAAAATGCTATACATGTGGAAAAGATGGTCATAAAAGTTATGAATGCAGACGAGGAAGTTTTAGTAATGTAAGAAGAGGATCAAGAATAGGTAGATTTAGAAGTCGAGGCAGACGTCAATCAAGTGAAACTGCTAATGAAGCAACGCAAGGAGTGTCATTTGTAGCAATGAATAGTGAGGCATTAATTAAAAACGAAAATTTGTTCATTTTAGATTCTGGATGCACAAAACATTTAATAAGTGATAAGTTGGAGCAATACATGACTAATATAGAACTGTTAGATGATGAAGTCAACATTCGAGTAGCAAATGGAGAGAACATGGTAGCCACAAGAAAAGGAGTACTGAAAGGTGTATGCCAAGGAAGGTTAATTACAATTGAGGCTCTAATAGTTAAAGGTATGATTTATAATTTGCTCTCTGTGTCACAATTATTAAAGAAGGGAATAAAAGTTGTATTTACTGAAAACAAAGCAATTCTAATAGGAAATAACTTTAGACTAAATGGCGAAATGTTAAATAATTTATTTGTGCTTCGGATAGATATGCAAACAGAATTTAGTAATACTACAATAATAAAAGATAATTTATGGCATCGAAGACTAGGTCATTTAAATCGTAAATACTTAAAGTTATTGCAACTGCCAACTAGTAATAAAAGCTGTAAAGATTGTGTTGAAGGTAAAGCTTCAAGGAAGCCATTCTATCATTCTGTGAAGTTATCTAGACAAATTGGAGATTTAATACATACTGACATAGCTGGACCAATAACTCCATGTACTGCAGAAGGGCACAAGTATTTTCAGGTGCTCATTGATGACTATTCTCATTTCATGGTAGTAAAATTACTTAAATATAAAAATGAAGCTGAACAGAATATAATAGATTTTGTAAAATTAATAAAAACTCAGTTTGGTGCTAACACTAAGAAAATTAGGTGTGATAATGGAGGTGAATTTTCATCAAATTTTTTGGAAAACTACTGCAAAATAAAAGGAATATTACTATAATACACCATTCCATATAGTCCACAACAAAATGGAACCTCAGAAAGAATGAATCAAACTCTGCTGGACAAAGTACGTACAAAATTTGTTAAAACTGGTTTACCTAAAGAATTATGGGGCGAAGCTGTGAGATGTTCAGCATACAAAATTAATAGATGCCCAACAAGAGCTAATGATAGCGATTCTCCTGCAATGAGATGGTATGGACGTAAGGACTTGAAGAAGTTGAGAGTTTTTGGAAGCAAGGCTTGGGTAGTAAATTTGCCAAAATTAAGTAAACTAGAAGCGAGGGCAACACCAATGATAATGGTTGGATATTGTGGTGGAGGTTACAGACTATGGGACTATGAAAATAATAAAATAATTAATTCACGAGATGTGATATTTGATGAAGATGATGTATTATTTGAAAGGAAATGTAAAACAGTAACAGAAAACGAAGGTGAAGTAGCAAAAGAAGATAACACTGAAATAATCATTGAAGAAACAATAAATGAAGAAAATGGTCAAAACAATAATGATGGTACAAGTGAAAAAGAAGCCGAAGGTAATAATGAAAATGAGATTGAAATTATTACCCAAACTGGAAGAAAAGTAAAGAAACCGTCTTACTTAAATGAATACGAACTGTACAGTGCTTATTGTTTGATTTCTAATGAATACCAAGATCCACAAAGTTACAGAGAAGCAATAAAGTCAGAAGAATGGAAAAGCGCAATCGAAAACGAATTAAACTCACATGAAAAACAACAAACATGGATTGAATCAGACCTACCAGAAGGTAAAAAACCTATTCAAACAAAATGGGTATTTCGAACAAAGGAAGATGGAAGTAAAAAGGCCCGATTAGTAGCAAAAGGATTTCAACTTGAGGAGGAGAACTCTTTCGAACCCTTATATGCACCAGTCGCTAGAATGTCAACTATAAGGTTGCTGTTAGTTCATGCGGTACAGAATAACTGGAAAGTTAAGCAGTTAGATGTTCCAACAGCTTTTTTAAATGGAATTTTAGAGACCAACATTTATATATATCCACCAGAAGGACTAAAGGTGAAAGCAAATTATTTAAAACTAAATCGCGCATTATATGGACTAAAAGAAGCTCCCAAGGTATGGAACAACAGATTTAATAATTTTATTATGAATATGGGATTGAAAAGGTCGGAATACGATTGTTGTTTGTATTGTGGTAAAGATGTTTGGTTACTTCTATACGTAGACGATATTTTATTAACGGGACGCTCGGAAACAATTGAAATAGTAACAGCAGCATTGATAAACGAATTTCAAGTTATAGATAAAGGTGAAATCGAAGAGTTTTTAGGCATGACAATTACAAGAACAGAAACAGTAATGACTATAAAGCAAACAAAAATGATAGAAAAGGTGTTAAAACTATTTAATATGGAAAACAGTAACGGACAAAATACTCCAATGGAAAGTGGATTTCAAATTAATACAGAAGAAGAAATGATTGATGTTCCATATAGAAAACTAATAGGATGTTTATTGTACTTATCAACCAGTACCAGACCAGATATTACATTTAGTGTATCACTTCTCAGCAGAAGATTAGACAATCCAACACAACAAGTTTGGAAAGCGGGTAAGAGAATTTTAAGGTATCTTCAAGAAACAAAAGACCTGGGCATAACAATATCAAAAAGAAATTCAGAAAACGAAGAACCAGTGATAGCTTATTGTGACTCAAATTGGGCTTCAGATCAACTAGACAGAAAAAGTGTCAGTGGGGGAATCGTGTTTTACTATGACAATCCAGTGGCATGGTTTTCCAAAAAGCAAACGTGCGTAGCGTTGTCAACAGCAGAAAGTGAATACATCGCAGCAGCACTTACAGCACAAGAAATAGTGAACATTAAAGGAATAGTGAGTGATTTTAAAGTAGACAGCCTACCTGTATTATTGTGTGATAACCAAAGTGCTATTTGTATGTCTAAATCATTTGAAAATTCAAAACGTGCAAAACACATAGATATAAGAAATCATTTTTTAAGAGATTTAGTTACAAATAAAATGTTAGAAATAAAATATGTAAAGTCATCAGACAATATAGCTGATATGATGACTAAACCTTTAAGTAAGGATGTATTTTTAAAGTTTAGACAAAACTCAAAGGTTTTGTAATTTTTGTTTACGATTTAACACTTCGTTTGTCAAATCGAGGAGGAGTGTTGAGGATATTATTTCGATGTGCTCTGAATTCGATGAAAAATTAGGTTCGTGTAAATATATATTCGATGTACTACTTTTTGCGCATATAAGAATAATATGGCTATCGTGATGTAATCCAATGTATAGATTATAAATATATTACCAAATAGTAAAGTGTATTTGTTGTTTGTATTCATAAAAGAATTAAGTAAAAATTCAAGACCCCCCCCTATCTAAAAGACAAATTATTTAATGAGAAAAGAATGAAGTACAATTGGAACATAAATTTAAAGAAACTTATCTATTTTAACATCTTGTGCATTTGAACACCTTCAACATTTTGAACAACTTGAAATAAATAAAACAGTACTTGTGGTATGGATTAGATCACAAATCACATAATTTTTTTCTGCTCTTCTCTGCAGACAATTGGTCAATGATCACCTGGAACTGAAGATGTCGCAGCTTATCATGTTTCATACTCATAATACTCAAGTCCGCTAACATTTCCTGGGACATGGTCGTTCGCAAATAATCTTTTATTCGCTTCAGTTTACTGAACGATCGTTTCCCAG
This sequence comes from Aquatica leii, assembly GCA_035610365.1. Classification (NCBI taxonomy): domain Eukaryota; kingdom Metazoa; phylum Arthropoda; class Insecta; order Coleoptera; family Lampyridae; genus Aquatica; species Aquatica leii. Next base: position 19,367,753 of record CM069438.1, read on the forward strand.
TACTGTTTCATATCATCAAACTTAAATATATGCGCCACCGTGGCGCTGCTACTCTCTTCTAAGTAACCATTGCTTTGCAATTATTTTAGTAACATTTAGTTTTACGTTTATTCTTTTAGTCGCGAAGCTGTGGCGGCGCGGGGCCCTTGAGCGTGGGGGCCTCAAGCAGTTGCTTGTTGGTAAATCCGGCGATGCTCGTAGCTCTTCCCTTACCCTTGCTTTTGTCACTTTTCTTAAGCTTTAGCCACAAAATCTTGTATTTATCCTATGCAAACCATTTTGTGCTTTAGAATTTAGAAAAAATGTGTTTGTTTTTCATCATTTAGGATGGATTAACAAAATAAGTAAGTATTAAATTCAGATATAACCGATATTATTTCATAATAAATATATAACCTAAAAACTAACACGATTTCGCGCAAATATAGTGACTTTGGAATTTGTAGTTGATGGGATGTTAGTTTGTGTTATCTATAATTTCCCAATTCATTATTCATATTGCTGAGTTGTATTTAATTGAAATTTCTTTTTAGATCGATTCAATCTACTGTATTGGATGAGAAGATGCAGCAAACGAGACATGTTTTAACCAAGTAATCCATCTGGATACAGCAAAGCAAATTTGTAAAAATATTTTAAATTTAATTTATGGTAAGAGGCTTCAGAGTATTTTATAGTTTAAAACTTAAAACATTAACTTTATATATTAACGTAATGTGATTTCAAGTGCATTACTGCTAAACTCGACTCTTGTTGTATTTCATTTACGACTATTTACAAAGCAATTCTTTATAATTACTTCAAAAACTTCATAATTTAGTTTAGAAATTGCTAATAAAGTGCATAAGTTGTTTGAGTAGCATTACAATGTAATTTTTATTTTACAGTATCGATAAGAAAAAATTCAAATTGTGGTGGCTTTACAACATGCAATAAACACCAGGAGTAGTGGGCACAAAAGACCCCAATAAACATAAGCACAAAATGAATGTAAATAGGTTTTTTATATTTTTAAAATTTTTTTAGTACATATATGGACATTATTGTATGTTAAGTTAAGTTTCCAAATTGTTTTATTAATTAAATTAAAAATGATAATACCATTGTATGCATCTAATTTGTGTTAAGTTGCTAACATTGCCAATGCTTTTGAAATTGTGCACTATTTATGTGATGGCAAAGTACATATTATATTGCACAAATTTCACTGGCATTCTGCATTTAACTTGTGTTAAAATACGTAACTTGCAATTTCTGCATTGGCAAGATTCATCCGGCAATATATCGGCCGGTGTGACACCTGGTTACCGGCAGTGTACTTCATTTTAGTACATTGCCAGCATTCTGAGTGCCGGCTAAGGAGTACATTGCCAGTACAGGCCCATTGATTTGTGTTTATTGGGATTTGCTTCGTAATTTTTTTTTGTACACATGTTGCTGGAAACAAAAACGATTTGTCTTTGGGAAGTTTTGGCGTGCAAAGATCTCAAAGTAGAAGTATTCATTTAAAATCATTTATATACAAAGCAGGGATTATACCTTTCAGTTCCGATTCTGGTACCATAGTACTCGAAAATATGAGTACCGATTCCAGTTCTGGTTCTACACATTTTAAAACAGGGATTCCAGTACCGGTCCCAGAATTTTTAGGTTATACAAAAAATGTAAATATGGCAATTTTTTTGTAGAAATTTGTTTAATTGAATTATGTTAATAATGAATATACTGGGTCCTGCAACAGTGCGTCGGGCTTTCCTAGCGCCTATTGGTATGCGGTTTGGATTTTTGGCATCTTTAGATTGTTTTAATGATTCCGTGTCAAACTTTGCCATATTTCTCACCTATTACTTGATAAAAACTAGCATGAATTTGACAAAATTTAACTGTTAATAACTTTCTTGTATTCAATGGAACACCATGTATGTTTTTGCATAATTAAATTTGTTTTTAAACTACCTTTTGATTAGTATAACCATTCTCTATACCTAAAGTTTATAATTTCAGAGATATTTAACACATTTACATAATTACTCAAAATTTTGTACAAAACTAAAAGTCCAGTCCAGAAAATAAACGTATTTACGATTTTTCCAAAACTAATATATTTACATTTCGGTTTACTCGCCGCTGTTCAGTATTATGATTGTTTCAAGGTTAATCTATTTTTGTTTTATTTTGATTTCTTTTTTACATACAGATAGGTCGTTTTATTTCAAAACATTCAGAACCTAAACCTGGAACCAAAAATACCGGTTCTTTTATTACAATATTCCAATTCCAGACTGAATTAAAATATAAGTTCTGATTCCGGCTTCGGTTCCACTGTAATCAATCGCTTCCGATTCTTTTGCGTTCCGGTCTAATCCATGATACAAAGACATGTATAAAATCAAACTTTGTATTATATAAATAAAACAAAAAAACTAAAATGCATTACACGATTCTAAGGATTTACCATTCATAAAAACTGATATATAATCATTTGTTTTTATGGCACTCTAATTAAAAGGTTTTAGTAGTAAACAAAATTCTTCTAATGTTTGAATAATTTTTGTTAATTCTAATTTAGTACGTATAACTTACTACATCCTTATAAATTAACCTACTTGATTATTTTTTTCTACTGTATTAGGTAGTGTAGCAGTTAGTTTTCAATAGTGCAATTAACCACAAAATGAACTTCATAATTGGTTTACAGAAGATAAAAATATCTAGACTACTGCTTACGAAAAAAATGCATACATTAAACGAGTATAAAAGTTTTCTAATAGCAAATTATATATACTTTTCGTAAATGAACTAACAGTAAACTGTCAACTTCACAACGGCCACCCGGAAGTGTGGCCGTTGTAGTCACGACCACAACGGCCACCGTGACCATAACGGCCACCTTCCAACTTTAACCACAACGGCTACCGTGACCACAACGGCCACCTATTCTGTCGACCACAACGGCCACCCTGACCACAACGGCCACTTGCATTTTTGACCATAACAGCCACCGTGACAACAACGGCCACTTATCTTCATGACCACAACAGCCACCGCGACCACAACGGCCACCGACGCCCGATCTGAAAATTGACTGCCGACGCCAGTTACAGCGACCTCTGTGACTATAACGATCATCTCTGCTCGTAACCACAACGGCCACCATGACTATAACGGCCACTTATTTTGTCGACCACAACGGCCACCGCGACCACAACAGCCACCGTGACCACAACGGCCACCGCGACCACAACAGCCACCGCGACCATAGCGACTACCAATCGTCATTCATCATGGGTTTCGATGAAATTTAGCTCGCATTTCTAGCTGAGTGCTGTCTTTTTCATTTTCTTTTGTGACCATCCATTGTCAAAATGGAACGTGTTAGGTAGTATTTCAAAGTTTGCAAGTTGTTCTTATTGGATATATAAATATTTTTATTGTGCTGCCAACATCGCAAACGCCAATATTCGTTCGTTAGTGTAGTTACGTAATGGGCGAAAAAAACTCTAGTGTGGCAAAATACAAACTAGAAATCCACATATAAAGCTAAGTGTTCAAAGTCAATTATTATTGGTCTAAAACTCAAATTAGTACAATTCTGTGTTTCCAATGGTGAAGTAAAATAATAGTTATTTACATAAAAGTCAGGATAATCTCACATTACTGAAGAGCTAAATTCAAATACCAGGCACTTTGTGCCGAGTAATTTAAAGCTTCGAGTCAAGTAAAAGATTTTACTGCCGTGTTTTGTATTAAATTTTTCCGGAAATCGTAGGAAAAAATTTACAAATTTTAGAAATTGTTTTTACAAATTCTACAAAAATCAAATTTTTCAATTTTGTTGGCAACTATTGTTACACATTATTTTGCGTCTTATTAAGTTTTTACAATACTAGTCCAGAAAAAATCAATTTTCCTGCGCGTTAACGTTTTCGGAAAAAAAATATTTACATATCTAGTAAGCACAAGTTGCAAGCTTTGAAATATTACCTAACACGCGTCGTTTTGATAACGCATGGCAAGCTGAATCATCGAAATTCATGAAGAGTAACGATCAGTGGCCGTTGTGGTCGCGGTGGCCGATGCGGTCGCGGTAGCCGTTGTGGTCGCGGTGGCCGTTGTGGTCATGGTGGCTGTTGTGGGCGACGAAATAGGTGGCCGTTGTGGTTACGAGCAGAGGTGGCCGTTATAGTCACAGAGGTCGCTGTAACTAGCGTCGGCAGTCGATTTTTAGATCGGGCGTCGGTGGCCGTTGTGGTCATGAAGATAGGTGGCCGTTGTTGTCACGGTGGCTGTTATTGTTAAAAATGCAAGTGGCCGTTGTGGTCGACAGAATAGGTGGCCGTTGTGGTTAAAGTTGCTAGGTGGCGGTTATGGTCACGGTGGCCGTTGTGGTCATGACTACAACGGCCACACTTCCGGGTGGCCGTTGTGGAAAGTGGCTGTTGTTGTCTAGACCCACTTATTGTCAACTTTTACTGAAAACTCAAGTCAGTTTTTAGTAGAGAAGTCTCGTACGGAAAATTTCAGTGTTTTAGAAATTCAGTTTAATTATGTTATCATGCAGTACACTTACAATAAGTTAATTTCATGACTCGCAAAAATTAAAAAAAAAACATACTGCACATACTTGTAAATTACAATGCTTTATCTGGTGTAGCTTTTAAGAAAAACATTCACCAAAATAGTACTTGTCAAAATCATTTGACGGGATTGTAAACGATTTGGACTTTGGCATGAATAGATTTCTTTAATATACTGGCTACAAAAACAAACTGTTAATAATTGATGTTAAACAAACTAGTTCGGCTCATTCATATTAAGTTAAAAAAACATTAAAGTGGTAAATGATTTGGAGGTAACCGACATTGAATGTATGATATTTAAAACACACCAATTATACTCGCGCTGTCTTCTAAACAGTGATAAATAGCTAAAAGTCAGTAATTAAATAATAATAGCGCTTATAACTTGTACTACTATATACCCAGACAAATTGACATAATTTTTTAATTGTCATTGTGAAAGCAATCATAGAAGCTCCATGCCCAACAAATCATACGCAAATAAAAAAAAACACTTTTCAAGATTAGTAAATTATTATGGAAAATGAATTTCAAATATATCAAGTATTATGGATGAAATAGAAAATGGTGACATCAGGCCGGTTTTTTTCATTTCAAGAGCACTAACAAGTGCAGAAAAGAATTATTCTGTATAGGACGGATTAGCAATATTCTGGGCAGTGAAAAAATTACATCACTATTTGGCTGGGCAAGAATTTGTGATCACAACCTTATATGGTGAAAAAATGAGCAATTCCACCAACGAGTTCAAGCCGAGTGCATACATGGGCACTATATTTATATGGATTCACATACAAAAGTATCCACTGAAGTCTCTTGTTATTTGCAATTGCTAGTTGGAAAGTCAGCTCTTTGACTAATGTTGAAGTTAGACCGTATGTAATCCTCACACAACATGATATATATTCCGTCAATAATGCTTCTCCTGCTTTGAAGAACACTATTAATCAAATAACTCGGTTCCATTAGAGTATCACCTCAGCCAGACGTTCTGTGTTTGGCAACATAATGTAACGTAGATTTGAAATTTGTCCGCCCTTTCCGGAAACAAAGGTGACAGCTTTCTTCATTTGATCTGGCGATTTTCTTATCCATCTGAAACTACGGTAAAATTCAATAAATATCCAGTCTGCCCGCAGTTTTATAGTACACAGTGAGACTGTGTGCCGAAATGGCGCGTCTCACTGTGCACTAAGCGCATAGTACCAAGATTATGATAACCGCAAATTGATCTTGATAAATAACAAACATAAAATACGTACACTGTAAGTCGACGCACCTCTCCAAAATTTTTATCCGAATGTCGATGTAAATGTAACTTTTCCAGTTCTTAGGATTCTCCGCCATTGTGGTTATCATCATCGGCTACGGTCGGAAGAACCGAATGAAGCAGGTTCTGATTTACCAATGTAAAAACTACCGAAAATTTCTAAGGATGTCCCACTGTGTACTCTTCCCTACCGTCCTGATTATTTATTAATTAATTACTTGCACGAAATGTACGTACGTCAAAAGCCCGTTTGTCACTGCTTTTTACTACATAATATACATTTACACAAAAAAGTTAACACAAGAGGAAGCACGTATAACCATTCTAAAGAGAGTAATAATAAAAACTGTAGACAAGAACGGTCGTTAATTGTTTTTAGATTTTTGTAGCTAGGAACTGTACACGTATAAACTACTAATCGCATAATCATTATAATTAGGACGAACTCGATATCAGCTAATCACAACATACAAATTACGGTACATAAACATAAAACACTAAAGCAAACGGCCGAAAACACTGGCAACTACAAGAAATAAATGCATATCTTGTTTAAACCTTAATACGCTATATATTTAGTGCCAGCTTTCACAAAAACACCAAATGAACTAAAACAGAAGTATATTGTTAACTGTAAACATTACAGCACCTTCTTTATTAAGAAACCGGAAGTCGTTAACTAACCGTTTAAAATTTTACATGCTATACCATCGTTTTAAATAAAATTACAGTCAGCATTTTATGATTTTTCACCTGTGTGGTTACGTAGATGCATTTTTAAATCCGCTTTGGTGGCACTGCAGTAATCACATAGATTGCATTTAAACGGTTTCTCACCAGTGTGCTTACGGATATGCGCTTTTAATTCCGATTTGGTGGTATTGCAGTGATCACAAATACTGCATTTAAATGGTTTGTAACCAGCGTGCCTATGCATATGCGTTTTTAAATCCGATTTTTTGGCACTGCCGTAATCACATATATTGCATTTAAATGGTTTCTCACCAGTGTGCTTACGTATATGCGTTTTTAATTCCGATTTGGTGCTACTGCAGTAATCACAAACACCACATTTAAATGGTTTATCCCCAGTGTGCCTACGCATATGCCTTTTTAAATCCGATTGAGTGACAGTGCAATAATCACATAGATTGCATTTAAATGGTTTCTCACCAGTGTGCTTATACATATGTAATTTTAATTCACAGTTCGTGACACTAGAGTAATCACACATATTACATTTAAATGGTTTCTCAGCAATGTGCGTAAGCATATGCCTTTTTAATTGTGTCACTTTGGCACCGCAGTAAGGACATATATTGCATTTCAATGGTTCTTCACCAGTGTGCTTACGCATATGCGTTTTTATATGTGACATTTTAGTACTGCGGTAATCACATGTACTGCATTTAAACGGTTTAAATGGTTTCTCACCGGTGTGCTTAAGCATATGCGCTTTTAAATGTGTCAATCGGGCACTGCAATAATCACATATATTGCATTTAAATGGTTTCTCACCAGTGTGCTTACGCATATGCGCTTTTAATTGCGATTTGGTAGTACTGCAGTAATCACAAATACTACATTTAAATGGTTTGTCACCAGTGTGCCTACGCATATGCGTTTTTAATTCCGATTTGGTAACACTGCAGTAATCGCATAGATTGCATTTAAATGGTTTCTTACCAGTGTGCTTATACATATGTATCTTTAAATCACAATTCCTGATACTACAGTAATCACACATATTACATTTAAATGGTTTCTCACCAGTGTGCGTAAGCATATGCCTTTTTAATTGTGTCAATCGAGCACTGCAGTAATCACATATATTGCATTTAAATGGTTTCTCACCAGTGTGCATAAGCATATGCGATTTTAAATGTGCCAATCGAGAAGTACAGTAATCACATAGACTGCATTTAAATGGTTTCTCACCAGTGTGTTTACTCATATGAGTTTTTAAATCAAATTTGGTGGTACTGCAGTAATCACAAATATTGCATTGAAATGGTTTTTTACCAATTTGTTTTCTTTCGTCATTTGTTAATGGCTTTTTATTAAAGTTCTTAGGTGTATGTTGAATCAAAATCTCCTTTTTGTCAGTCAGTGCTGTTTTTGAGGGTTCCTCGATGCAGACCGTATTATCAGTATTGTTTTCCAAGCAGTCATTTTTGATTATTTGCAAATCTATAAATTCAACTTTAATGTTATCATCAAGCAACTCATTTTTGATAGTTTCTTTTTTAACATAGTTTAAGGCATCAGTAAGATGTGTTTGTCGTAATTTTTTTACAGTGACTTCGGTTTGCCTGCACAGTTGCTTGAATTCATGTATTTCCTCAATCGTAATGATACATTGATTACAAGCACATGGGTTTGGGGTGATGCTTAAGTCCTGTAAGAAAATTTATTCAAAGTGATAAAATCCAGTTCGTACTACTTACAATTTTTGGTAGAACCTCCAGCAACTTAAATTCTAGCTTTGAGTCCTTGAGAAAGTAATACTGCTCCGTTTCCACTGTTTCTTCTAAACAAATTCGACAAGTGTTTTTTATATTTTCACACATATTTTTGTGTAACGCTGACATAGGTTATCACTCCAATGGCTGCGTTCAGTTAAATTTAGTGGCCCATCAAGTATGTATTTAAATGTTGCTAAATAAGTACTTTAGATGAGTACCAATGAGTACTGTGTAGTGGTGGTTAATAATAGTATATTAAAACACAAGTTACAGAATGAACGCGCTTCAAGCACGAGACCGGATTTCATACACGAACCGCGCAGCGGTGAGTTTATGAAGCGGTCGAGTGATTGAAACGTATTCTATGACGTGTGTTTTATACTATTTTCTCTATTTTGATACAATAATTAATATTTTTCGTATAATTTTAATTTTAAAACAACATTGGGAAACTTTATAATTTGATTGAATTGGCAACACTTACACTTTGACATATTGAAATTTATGTGTTAACCTAAAATCATACGAAATTATCTCTTTATACCTTTATAAGTAAATAAATTTGAATTAATAAAACGTGTTTATTTTATTTTGGCATCAAAATTGGAATTTCAATTGTTCAATTCCAATAATTTTGATTTCTTTTTCATGTAACGTCAACTTATGATGCAGAGATACCAACTTTGAAAAAACTAACATTACTAAAATTCGTGTAAGAATTTGCTTATTCTTACACGGATTTTAGTGTAAGAATAGCTAATTCTCATGTCGAAATAGAGAAATGTTGTTTCTCAGAATATTTGATCAAGTACTGTAGATAAATAATGAATACAAATCACTTTAAATTTGTATACATATATCTACAACCAATAGAAGTTTACATTAGGTTATTGTAATGTTTTGAAACAAATTCTTTTGTTCGTTCGTTGCATTGGTGTTAAAACCATAATTTAATATCACCGTATTTTATACATATTCTACATACTCGACATTTTCTACATAAAAGGGAGTTATCGCACTGGTCCCGCTAGCGCTAACGCTAACGCTAAAATCGCATAAACCAATACGGTACTTCATATAACGGGTCGGTTATATTTTTAGTTATCGCTAATTTTTACGTTAACGTAAACTTAACCTTAAAATAATTCTTTTTATAATTACTAGTAACAATGGAAGATTTAGTAGAATTAATGCAGTTTGAAGCACCTGAAGATGAAGTATTAGATAATATGTTACTTAAAGTTAATAAATGTTAAAAGGATAAGGGCTGAGCAGTATGGAAGGTTCAACTTAGATGGTATGTCTGCTGAAGACATAAATTCAATTTTCGATTTGAGAAAGATGATTTAGCTAGAGCTAGCCTTTCTAAATCATCTAAATATGTAAAAAATAAATATAACTACAACATAAACTATAATCGCTTAAAAATTGTTTTAATACTCTACGAAATAAATGATTTGAAGTTAGCGTAAATGTTTAAATTGAACTATTTGAAGCAATTTGAAGTTCGTGTACACGCTTGAATTGAACTATTTGAATTTAGCGTACGTTACGATATTTCAGAAAATTTAGCGGAATCCGATAAATATTTAGCGTTACGGTATTTTCTGCACATGCGTCTTTAGTACAAATTTGAAATAACGTTAGCGTTAGCGTTACCGGAACCAGTGCGATAAGTCCCTAATATGTGTAATGTAGAAAATTGAATTTTCTACGCGTAGAAAAGAACAATGATGTAGATGTAGAATACGCGCCCATCACTGCTGAACAATAAATTTGAACTGTAGACAAGGACGGTCGTTAACAATTGTTTTTAGCTTTTTGTAGCCAAGAACTATATATGCTTTTAAAATACTGGCAGCTACAGTACACTATCGTCCCTAAAAACTAATACGTATTCTACTATGATAAAATATTTGAGCTATTATACTATATAAAATAAATGCATATAGTACACTCAGCGACATTAGAAGTGTTACACACATAATGAATAATTTCCTCAATTTGATTTTTTGCAATGTGGTAGCTTACATCAAGAATGAAACAAAATTTGCAAGAAATATTATTAACATACAATAAAAAAAAATGTATTGGGCGACCCCGTAACCGAGTACACTCCTCTTGTAGGGGCAATTGTCTAAACCCCTATCTTGACGCTCTGTGGTACGCCTCGGTCGACCAGTTGGTCTTCTTCGCGTTCCTTTAGCTTTTTCTGTCCACCCAAGACACAAACGCACTACTGGCATTGAAGCAGCATTAACAAATCAGCGAATTTCGCGATAGGATAATATAGGCCTTGATATGCAACAATTCTACCCGTGTCCAAGTCTCTAAGATAAGAAACCGGTTTATAAAAGAGCCTTCGCATTAGCAGACTATCGACTGCGTGTGTAGATGAATCAGACGATCTGTGCAGTTAAAAAAATTGACCGGATCTATTTCTGTCTTTGCTTGAAACAAACAGTGTGTTGTTAACAAATTAATAATTTGCGAAGTTCATTTTCAAAAAATTAAAAAAAAATTTCATATGTGAAGGAAATATAGGTTTATGTTCCTCATTTACAGTACTACAATCTCCAGCACTTTCATTTGCTTGAACGTTGTTAATTTAGGACTGTAGTTTTTATTCTGTTGAAGTACATAGAACGATATCATAAACTCAAATTAATAAAGAACGAAAAAACATTCGTTTCATCATGATGGTTACATGATGACTGATTTACGAGGATGTCGGTTAAAATCTCTGCTGCCTGCAGTAGCGTATCAATAGTTTTAATAAAATAAGGTTACAATCTAAAAATGCCCCCGGCCTTGAAAGCACAACTATCAAAAAAACAACAATAATTTGAGGGGTCTCTAAAATCTTAAGCGCTATTAGCATACATAAACAAAAGATAAAATACCCCAAAAGCTATTCTTCACGCAGTTTCGCTGTCTCTACAAGGAGAGGACAAATCTTGGCGAATGAACGTCGCACTACACCCTTTGCAGTTTTTATTGGCAACTCGGTTGACGCCATAGCTGCCTGGATGCAGCTCTACAATTCTGCCAATCTTCCAATACATGGGGGGATGGTTATCTTCTTTAATGAGAACCATCGTGTCCTTTTGAAGATCGGAAATGTTTGATCGCCATCTTGGGCGCTGCTGCAAAGATAAACGATGCTGAGGTATGCTCGTAACGTCTGGATCAAAAAGCGTTGTCAACGGTCTACCAATTAAAAAATGTGCGGGTGTGAGGGCTTGACGGTCATTAAGATCGGATGTCAGAGAGTATAAAGGACGGAAGTTCAAGGTTGCTTCGATTTGAACAAGCACAGTGCAAAACTACTCATAAATCTAAACAAAATTTCCTAATACTCGTTGAATATGTTTTTTCACGGACTTTATGCCAGCCTCCCATAAACTTCCAAAATGAAGGCTATATGGTGGAATAAAATGCCATTTGCTGCCATCGATAGCAACGGTTTCGACAATAGAAGTCTGTTGCTTCCTAAAAAAATCAGCTAATTCTTGCAGTTCCGAATTAGCCCCGACGAAATTGGTTCCGTTATCGGAAAAAACACGGAATAATTTGCGTTTACGGGCAACAAAACGTAGAAATATCATAACAATTAGTTCGGTGGTTAAGCCGGTCACCAGTTCGAGGTGAAAAATAAATAAATAAGCAGACATAAGCCTTCATAGACTTACAACCACGACCCTTGCGGTCTTTAATCACTATAAGGCCTCCATAATCAATGTCAGTAAAACAGCGGAGAAGGTTGCACTCGTGAAGCGGGAAGAGTGCCCATAATCGAGGCTGTTATTTTTAGGGAAACCCAAAACATTTTAAACGTTTATGCACAAAATGCCTAGCTGTTAAGATGCAAAATTGATCTCGAAGAGAAGCCAATAATAATTGAGGGCCTGCGTGGAGCCGTCTAAGATGTTCCCGTGTGACTATCATTTTGGCTAACTAATGTTTTCCCAACAAAAGAAACGGATGTTTTTTGTCGAACGCAAATGAACAAACCTATTAATGGCTTTTCAGTTTGTTTAGATTGTAAATTTATTTTAATTAAAACTTTATTGTTACGCTACTGATAGTGGCAAGGATTTCAACCAACATCCCTCTTTGTAAAATCAGTCATCATGTAGCCACATGATGAAACGAATATTCTTTCGATAAATTTTATTCGTTCTTATTACTTTGTGTTTTATTCATATCGTTCTATGTACTTAACAAAATAAAGAACTACAGTCCACTACAATTAACATTTGGTGCTTCGAGCCACATTATTACAAGAAACAGTGAATTTTCAAGATTTCGCAAGAATTTATATTGTTTGACGAAATATGCAATTTCGTGCCTATGAGTCAGAGAGAGACAGCCAAAGACTTCTTTCGCCAACAACTTGAAGGGTTGATACCCACAAACGATAGCAGGTTTGCCTTCTCTTTCCTTTACATTTGTTTTGCTTGCTTACTTTGTTAAGCCAGTGCATTTATTCCAACGTGTTCTATTCATATTGAATTACGTTCGAAATTTATTTTGATTGAATAACGTGTCATTCGCTGCATTTGATAGCACGGCGCGGCGTTGTTTTGATTGAGAATACTATTTTTTTGTAGATTCATTTTGCATTTGTATTAATTAATTAAATACAATTCTTTTTTGTAAGTAACGATATTGTTACCGTTATTTTTGCATTTAATTCTTAACTTGCCGTTGCTTAGTTAAAACGAAAACATTAAAATAAATCTATTCATTATGGAAGCTTTAATAAGAAATCGCGGTTTAGTTGAATCCAAACTTACAGGATTTCATACGTTCTTAAGCAATTTTGAATTAATGCATACCGATAAACCAGAAGACGAACATGTTTTTGAAATTGAAACGAGATTAGAATCGGCTAATTCATTATTATCTGACTTTGAACAAATTCAAATACAAATTATCGAAGTGACTACTGACGTCACCGCGGAATACAAACATCAAGAACAATTCGAAAACTCATATTTTTCGGCGCTCTCTCGAGCAGAAAACTTTATAAATAAATGGGGTCACAGCCTCAAAGCTGCTTCTAACAGCAGCTCCTGCAGGAGTAGTGTCCATCGCAGTAACGACTTGTGTAGTACGGGTCATCATGGCCACCAAAAAGCATTATTTAATCTGCCAAAAATTTCTATACCCAAATTTTCTGGGGATTTAGAGGCATGGCTAGAATTTTGCGAAATATTTACTAGCTTAATTCACAACAACAAAGATCTTGACGATGTTCAACGTCTTCATTACTTGAAATCCAGTTTGATCGGAGATGCAGCCCAAGTTATTAAATCGCTACAATTTTCAGCCGACAATTATCAAGTTGCTTGGAAAACTATTTGCACTAGGTACGATCAACCCCGTTTGCTCATACACAACCATTTCAAATCTATTTTAGACATGGAGTCATTAAATAAGGAATCCGCTTTCAAGTTAAGAAAAATTTCTGATTCCTTATTTAAACACGTGACAGCGCTCAGATCGCTTTCCGCAGATGAACAGTTATTCGAGGCTTTGATCATCCATATTGTTTCAAACAAACTTGATCCCATTACTTTTCGCCAGTGGGAAACTCTGAGAAACAGGTCAGGTTCTGATTTACCTTCGCTGGAGAAATTCAAAACTTTTCTCACAAACACTGCCAATTTACTAGATTGTTTAGGGCCCAATCAGGCCAAACCGCCACCGGAAAGGTTCAAACTTTCTTCTGAGAGACCAAAATCGTACTCCAAATCTTTTGTTGCAAATACGCTTGCATGCGTACTTTGCAAAGGTTCTCATTCAGTAACCAAGTGCGATGAATTTATAAAGCTTTCTCCGCGTGCAAGATTAACTAAATCAGAAAGAATTAAGACTTTGTCTGAATTGTTTGTATAAAGGTCATTTTGTGTCTCAATGTTCTTCACAGCATACTTGCCGAACGTGCAAGTCCAAGCACAATTCACTACTGCACATTGGAGATGCTCCTGCGGCCATGCCGTTGATGCAGTCAGAACATTTGTCAAGCGCAGATCTCTCTGTTGAACCAACCCAAATAGTTTCGGCTTTTACTTCAAACACAATTCAAGTTCTTTTACCTACGGCTTCCGCTCAGATTCTAGATTCTGAAGGAAACTCCCACTGTATTCGAATGTTACTTGATTCAGGTTCACAATCGAATTTTATTCGTTCGAGCTTATGCACTAAGTTAAAGCTGCGCACATCTGATGCAAATATTATCGTTTCGGGGTTAAGTAAATTGGCTTCCCACATTCGTTTAAAGTGTGATGTGACTATTCGGGCTCATCACTCTCGTTTCAAATTGGATCTCACGTGTTTCGTTCTTGACGAGATCACTGGAACAACTCCTTCCACGTAAACCAAAACAATTTCAAGATACCAGATAACATCAGATTATCTGACAGTTCGTACGACACTCCAGGCGACATTGATCTTTTGATAGGTTCTCCAATTTTTTTCCAATTGTTGTGTATTGGTCAAATACAATTAGGTCCTAATCTTCCTATTGTTCAAAATACTCGTTTCGGTTGGGTTTTAGCTGGACCGATAAACTCAGTTATTGCTACTAATTCGTCTTGTCATCTTAGCACTTTGGACGATCTTTCAAATCAGCTTTCGCGGTTCTGGGAGTTGGAAAGTTATCCAAGCGAAAAGGTGTTATCGCAGGAGGAAAATGCCTGCGAAGCTCATTTTGTTAAAAATTTCAGAAGAGACAATGACGGTAGATTCGTTGTTTCAATTCCATTCAAACAGCCCATAGAGTTGCTAGGCAACTCGTTCGATAATGCTCAAGGTAGATTGTTGTCTCAGGAGCGGCGCTTTCGAATCAACCCAGAGCTATATAAACTTTATTCTGATTTTATGCAAGAATATCAGGAGCTGGGGCACATGTCAGTTGTCAACCCCACTTGCAATGAAACATCAGTTTATCTTCCTCGCCACGGTGTGCTCAAGGAGGAAAGTGTGACGACCAGGTTACGTGTCGTTTTCAACGGTTCAGCAGCAACCACAACAGGGCATTCGCTCAATAGCATTCAAATGGTCGGCCCTACCATGCAGCAAGATCTGTTTTCCATTTTGGTTCGCTTTCGCAAACATTATTACGCCATATCGGCAGATATCGAGAAGATGTATAGGCAGGCTGTGGCCCACCCTAGTCAAAGATCCCTTCAGCGTATTTTGTGGAGATCGGATCCCACAAAACCCATTCTATCGTTTGATCTAAACACTGTCACTTATGGAACGGCATCTGCTTCGTTTCTTGCCATTCGTTGTCTTTACCAGCTCGGTATCGAATGTGAGACTACTATGCCTGAAGTCTCGCAAATCATCAAAAATGATTTTTATGTTGACGACCTGTTGACAGGCGCCAATGATTTAGAACAAGCTCGCAAATTATGTTCCGACCTCTCAACTACACTTAGTTCAGGGTGTTTCAAACTTCGTAAATGGATCTGCAACGATTCGCGTGTTCTTTCTGGTTTTTCAGATACAGAAATTCACCCCAATGTTCTTGAAATCGGTGATCATGCAAACACTAGTACTCTAGGTCTTATTTGGTCTTTCCAAAACGACAATTTTATGTTTTCTATTTCAAAGCCTTCGATAGGCAAGGTCACAAAGCGGTCAATGCTTTCTGAAATATCTCGGATTTTTGATCCTCTAGGGGTGCTTTCACCTTGCACGATTTCTGCAAAAATAATGCTCCAACAGCTCTGGATGGAAAAGCTGTCCTGGGACGACCCTGTTCCCAACAATGTATGTTCAAAATGGCGTTCATATGCTTTTGAACTCGTCAGTTGCAGGATTTACAAATTCCTCGGCATGTTTTGTGCAAGAATCCCATAGATATCCAAGTACATGGATTTTGTGACGCTTCCACAAGCGCATATGGTGCGTGTTTGTACCTTCGTTCTGTTGACGAGGACAACCGGGTTTGTTCTCATCTTTTATGTGCTAAGTCAAAGGTAGCACCTCTTAAGCCCACTACAATCCCTAGGCTTGAGCTTTGCGGAGCTTTGCTACTTGCTAAACTTTTAGCCCATGTTTTGAAAATCATAGGATTAACTATATCGTCTTGTAACTTATGGTCGGACTCTACCATAATCTTGGGCTGGCTAAAAACCCGCCCTACTCTTCTCAAACCATTTGTGTGCAATAGGGTTGCTGACATCCAGCAACTCACTTCGGCTTCCGTTTGGCGACATGTTCCTACTAAATCAAATCCAGCCGATATGCTGTCCAGAGGCATACCTCCTCAAAATTTAAAAGGGCTTACTCTTTGGTGGAATGGTCCATCTTGGTTATTCGATGACAAATCTTCGTGGCCTAGTTCTGCTCATGTTAGTTCCGAACTTCCAGATCTGAAAACGGAAGTTCAAACTTTAATTTCGCATCGTCCAAATGATTTTCCCATAGAGAATTTCTCTAGTATGACTCGTTTAGAAAGAGTCGTCGCTTATAGTCTTCGTTTCTATAAAAATTCTTCAAACTCGCCAAACAATCGGTTTTGCGGACCTATTACTGTTCAAGAAATCCGATCAGCTTTACTGTGCCTGATCAAAATGTCCCAAGCTGACTCCTTTTCTGATGAGCTTAAATCGCTTCAGCGCTCTGAACAACTGAAAAGTTCCTCGCCATTAGTGGGTTTTGCTCCATTCCTTGATGACATGGGCATCATTCGTGTCGGAGGTAGACTCCGAAATGCTCCATTTTCGTTCGACAAAAAACATCCGTTTCTTTTGTCGGGAAAACACTTGTTAGCCAAATTGATAGTAACACGGGAACATCTTAGACTGCTCCACGCAGGCCCTCAATTAATATTGGCTTCGCTTCGAGATCAATTTTGGATCTTATCAGCTAGGCATCTTGTTAGACAAATTGTGCATAAATGTGTAAAATGCTTTCGGTTTTCGCCAAAAACAACAGCCCCGATTATGGGCAATCTTCCTGCTTCACGAGTGCAACCTTCTCCGCCTTTCCACATTACTGGCATTGATTATGGAGGCCCCATAATGATTAAAGACCGCAAGGGTCGCGGGTGTAAGTCTATGAAGGCTTATGTCTGCTTATTTATTTTTGTTTTTCGACTAAAGCAGTTCACCTGGAACTGGTGACTGGCCTAACCACCGAACTATTTGTTATGACATTTCGACGTTTTGTTGCCCGTAGAGGCAAACCATTCCGTGTTTTTTCCGATAACGGTACTAATTTCGTCGGAGCTAATTCAGAACTGCAAGAATTAGCTGAATTTTTTAGGAAGCAACAGACTTCTATAGTCGAAGCCGTTGCTGCCATGGGCAGCGAATGGCATTTTATTCCTCCCCATAGCCCTCATTTTGGAGGTTTATGGGAGGCTGGCATAAAGTCCGTGAAAAAACACATCAAACGAATATTAGGAAATTCTATGTTGACTTATGAGGAGTTTTGCACTGTGCTTGTTCAAATCGAAGCAACCCTGAACTCTCGTCCCTTGTGTCCTCTGACGTCCCATCCTAATGACCTTCAAGCCCTCACGCCTGCACATTTCTTAATTGGTAGACCGTTGATAGCGCTCCCGGATCCAGACGTTACGAACATTGCTCAGCATCGTTTATCTTTATTTCAAATGCTTCAGAAACTTCATCAACATGTATGGAGAAGATGGAGTCACGAGTATCTCGTCGGGTTGCAGCAGCGCCCAAAATGGCGATCAAACATTTCCGATCTTCAAAGGGACACAATGGTCCTTATTAAAGAAGATAACCACCCCCCCATGTATTGGAAAATTGGTCGAGTTGTAGAGCTGCATCCAGGCAGCGATGGCGTAAATCGAGTTGCTACCATAAGAACAGCAAATGGTGTAGTGCGACGCTCATTCGCTAAAGTTTGCCCTCTCCCTGTAGAGACCAGTGAAACTGCGTGAAAGTGTAGTGAAAAAATAGCTTTTGGAATATTTTATTTTTTTGTTTATGTTTGCTAATAGAATTTAAGATTTTAGAGACCCCTCAAATTATTGTCGTTTCTTTGAAAGTTGTGCTTTCAAGGCCGGGGGTATGTTTAGATTGTAAATTTATTTTAATTAAAACTTTATTGTTACGCTACTGATAGTGGCAGGGATTTCAACCAACATCCCTCTTTGTAAAATCAGTCATCATGTAGCCACATGATGAAACGAATGTTCTTTCGATAAATTTTATTCGTTCTTATTACTTCGTGTTTTATTCATATCGTTCTATGTACTAAACAAAATAAAGAACTACAGTCCACTACAATTAACACAGTTGTTCAGCGTGCTTAAGCGATAAGGGCTTATCAGAAAAGGAGTCAACTTGGAACATTTTGATCAGGCACAGTAAAGCTGATCAGATTTCTTTGACAGTAATGAGACCGCAAAAACAATTGTTTGGCGAGCTTGAACAATACTTATAGAAACGATGACTTACAAGCGACGACTCTTTCTAAACGACTCATACTAGAAAAATTCTCTATGGGAAAATCATTTGGACGATGCGAAATTAACGTTTGAACTTTCGTTTTCAGATCCGGCAGTTCGGAAGTAACATGAGCAAAACTAGGCCACAAAGATTTGTCATCCAATAACCAAGATGAGCTATTCCACCAAAGAGTACACTCCTTTAAACTTCGAGGAGGTATGCCTCTGGACAGCATGTCGGCTGGATTCGACTTAATAGAAACATGTCGCCAAAGGGAAGCCGAAGTGAGTTGCTGGTTGTCAGCAACATTACTGCAAACAAATGGTTTAAGATCCATAAGTTTCAAAACATGGGCTAAAAGTTTAGCGAGTAGCAAAGTTTCGCAAAGCTCAAGCTGAGAGATTGTAGTGGGCTTAAGAGATGGTATCTTTGACTTAGCACATAAAAGATAAGAACACGGTTGTCCTCGTCAATAGAACGAAGGTACAAACACGCACCACTTGTGGAAGTGTTACAAAATGCATGTACTTGGATATCTATGGGATTCTTGAACAAAGCATGCCGAGGAATTTGAAAGACTGACGAGTTCAGAGGCATATGAACGACATTTTGAAAATACCTTGTTGGGAACAGGGTCGTCCCAGAACAGCTTTTCCATCCAGAGCTGTTGGAGCAAAAAATGTGCAAGGCGAAAGCAGCCCTAGACGATGAAAATTCTGAGATATTTCTGAAAGCACTGACCGCTTTGTCACTTTGCTTACCGTAGGTCTTGAAATAGAAAACATAAAATTGTTGGTTTGGAAAGACCAAATTAGACCCAAAGTACTAGTGGGTGCATGATCCGATTTCAAGAACATTGAGATGAGTTTCCGTATCTAACAAGTCATAAAAAACACAATAGTCATTGCTGATCCATTTACGAAGTTTGAAACACCCTGAACTAAGCCAGAACATATTTTGCGAGCTTGATTTAAATCGTTGGCGCCTGTCAACAGGTCATCAACATAAAAATAATTTTTGATGATTTGCTCGACTTCAGGCATTGAGTCTCACATTCGATACCGAGCTAGTAAAGACAACGAATGGGGGGAAGAAAACAGATGCAGTTCCGTAAGTGACAGTGTTTAGATCAAACGATAGAATAGGTTTTGTAGGATTCGATCTTCACAAAACACGCAGAAGAGATCTTTGGCGAGAGTTGATCAGAACTTGCCTATACATCTTCTCGATATCTGCCGATATGACGTAATAATGTTTGCAAAAGCAAACCAAAATATATTTTGCTGCATAGTAAGGCCGACTATTTGAATACTATTGAGCAAATGCCCTGTTGTAGTTGCTGATGAACCGTTGAAATTGACACGGAACTTGGTCGTAACGCTTTCCTTCTTGAGCACGCCGTGGTAAGAAAGATAAACTGATATTTCATTGCAAGTCGGGTTGACAACTGACATGTGCCCCAGCTCCTGATATTCTTTCATAAAGTCAAAATAGAGTTTATATAGCTCTGGGTTGATTCAAAAACGCCGTTCCTAAGATAACAATCTACCTTAAGCAATATCGAACGAGTTGCCCGGCAACTCAGTTGGCTGTTTGAATGGGATTGAAACAACGAATCTGCCGTCATTGTTTCTTCTGACATTTTCAACAAAGTGAGCTTCGCAGGCATTTTCCTTCTGCGATAACACCTTTTCGCTTGGATAATTTTCTCCCTCCCAGTACCGCGAAAGCTGATTTGAAAGATCGTCCAAAGTGCTGAGATGACAAGGCGAATTAGTAGCAATAACTGAGTTTATTGGTCCAGCTGAGACCCAACCGAAACGAGTATTTTGAACAATAGAGAGATTAGGAGTTAATTGTATTTGACCAATACACAATTTATCACAAACGGGAAGTTTGAGGCAACTGTATCGAACATAATGCAAAGTGCTTTAGTGCACCGTCGAAAAATGGTGCAAAATGAAGGAACTATCAGTGATCCCAACTAAGACGGCAATTGTTCCGTTTACCAAACGACGGAAAATAGATGACATAAAACTACCTACGATGTACGGAGTTACACACTCGACGACAAAAAAAGTCAAATATCTGGGACTCACTCTTGATACTAGACTAACTCTCAATGCGCATCTACAAAAAATCACAACAAAGACCATCATCACATACGGCTCGCTTGTATGGAGTGAGAGAACCAACCTGAAAAGCACAGCTGCACAGCTAAGCAAAGTACAGAGAATGGCATGTCTACTGATAACAGGAGCGATGAAAACCACGCCCACAGCAGCCATGGAAGCATTACTTTCACTTCCACCATTACACCTCGTAATGATGGAAGCAAGACAAGCAGCATACAGGCTGCATATTAATGAACACGCAATTCCCGGGAAAAACAACCCAAGTATATACAACGTGCTACGTGAAGAAACAATACTAGCTATGAGATACGACTTCACAAAAAATTATCACATTTTAAAGGAATTTAAAGTGATAATACCGTCAGGAGACGAGTAGACAAAAAAACATTTACCCGGGCGCGATTAAAGGAACTATCTGGTACACAGATGGGACCAAAAATCGGAATGGTACCGGAGCAAGCACCATGAGAAGCAATTTTCGCTGACTTTGGGTAAATATGCATCCGCTTTTCAAGCTGAAGTTGCTGCTATTGACTTTTGTGTCAGGAACATTATCAACTCAAAATCATACACAAATGGGCCGATATCGATCATGGCTGACAGCCAAGTAGCACTACTGGCGCTAAGATCACCAGTAATAAAATCCAAACTGATTAGGGCATGCATAAACAATCTGGAAATATTGGCAACTTGCCAACCAGTGCAGCTCATCTGGATACCAAAAGACCAGAATGTAAAGGGTAACCTAATGGCGAACGCACTAGCAAAAAAGGGCACAACAGAAACATATATCGGACCTGAACCCGTTTTCGGAATCGCATACGAGACCGGAGGTGCACAAAAGGACCAAGAATACCGCAGTGCAGAGGCGCTAGACGAACCACCTCTTAAATTAAATTTAAAAAATAATAAATAAACGTACTGAACTGAATGGCCGTACGTATGCTTCACCGGTCGCCTGCACAGACCAGAACTGTACAGACCGCTGGATCAACAGTCTGCTAATGTGTAAACGTTTTTTTTTACAAAAATTTGGTTTTCACAATATTATCAAAGATATACAGTTGACGTAGTTACCATACTGTGCTTTCAATATATATGTTGTTCAAACCTTAATAGTATATATAATTAGTGTCAGCTTTCACAAAAAAAAACAGTGAATTAAAATGAAAGTATATCAAATTTAACATTGATATAGTCAGAAACACTTTACAACACCTTCTTTATTGTCAAAAACCCAAGGTGGTTAACTAACCATTTAAAATTTTACATGCTACACCATCATGATGTTTGTAATAAACAAATTCAAATAAAATTACAAAGTCAGCATTTTAATGATTTTGCACCAGCGTGTTTACGTAGATGCGTTTTTAAACCTGTCAATCGACTACTGCAGTAATTACATATATTGCATTTAAACGGTTTCTCACCAGTGTGTGTAAACAGATGCCTTTGTAAATCCGATTTGGTGGTACTGGCATGATCACATGTATTACATTTAAATGGTTTGTCACCAGCATGCCTACGCAGATGCTTTTTTAAAACTGATTTAGTTGCACTGCAATAATCACATAAATTGCATTTAAATGGTTTCTCTCCAGTGTGCTTAAGTACATGCCTGTTTAACTCTGATTTGGTGGTACTGCAGTAATTACATATATTACATTTAAATGGTTTCTCACCAGTGTGTCTATGCAGATGCTTTTTTAAAAGTGGTTTGGTGGCACAGTAGTAATCACATATAGTGCATTTAAATAGTTTCTCACTAGTGTGCTTACGCATATGCATAGTTAAAGTTCCAAAATGACTGCTAGAATAATCACATATATTGCATTTAAATACTTTTTCTATAGAATGCCGGCACATATGCCTTTTTAAATTTGATATTTGGTTACTATAGTAATCACATATATTGCATTTAAATTGTTTTTCACCAATGTGTTCTCTTTTGTGATTTGTCAACAAAATTTTGCTGGAAGTTTTATAACTGCACTCATCACAGTTGTAAGGTGGCTTATTAGGGTGATTAAGTGTATGTTGAATCAAAATCGTCTTTTTGTTTATCAGTGCTGTTTTTAAAGGTTCCTCAATGCATACAGACACATCTGTATTGTTTTCCGAGCAGTCATTACTGATTATTTGCAAATCTGAAACTTCGACTTTAATCTTATCATCAACCAACTTGTTTTTAGCAGTTTCTTTTTTCACATGGATTAAGGCATCGTTAAGAGGTCTTAATTTTTTTACAGTAGCTTCGGTTTGCCTGCACAATTGCTTGAATTCGTGTATTTCCTCAATCGTGATGATACATTGATTACAAGTGCGAGGGTTTGAAGTGATGCTTAAGTCCTGTAAGAAAATTTACACAAGGTGATAAAATCCAGTTCGAATCTACTTACTAGTTCTGGTAGAACGTCCAGTAACTTAAATTGTAACTTTGAGTTATTGAGAAAGTAATACTGCTCTGTTTCCACTATTTCTTGTAAACAAATTCGACAAGTGTTTTTTGTATTTTCACACATATTTTTTGCTATTTTTTTAGTTCCACAAAAAAACAACAAAAGACAACTGTCAATGGAATTACGGAAACGACTAAAAATAATAGCTGCGTTCAATTACATTAAGCAGAGCAGCGAACTCACGTAAACAAAGCCCCCGGAAAATATGTAAACTAAATTTAAAAATTTGTGGTGGCAAATCAATCAGCCAATCACGATTTATTAATTGTAAAAAGATACATTCACCGGTTAAAGTCTTATTTCGTACATTTACAAATTATTGTTTTTTCACTGTTTTTCCTTTATTCAACTTTATTAATAGATTGTTTAGTCTTTACGATTATTATTTTAATACATTAACACCGTGTACCGCGATTGGTAAATGTAGTAATTATTTAGTCAATATTGTAAATATTTGCAAATCTTTGGTAAATATTAGTAAATATAGAGGACTACTAAATTTTAGTCAGTGATCAACCCCTCGCATTAACATCAACAGTTTAAAAAGTATCGCTTATTTTCAACATTTTGCTTTTTAGAAAAGTATGGGTAGTAAATCAGAGAAGACTGTTATGATTTGAACAAAAAAAAGTAGCGACATCTCAATGTAGTTAAGTTCGTTATATACACTACTTACTCTGATTTCACTCGGTACCCACTCATGAAAAAACGCCCAATTGACCATATTCAGGTGTTTTTTTGAACTTCAGGTTTAACGTTTTTGAGTAGATCAAACTGCTACATTTTAAATTACCTTCAAAAAATAAGAAGTCTCATTGGCTGCCGAGACGAGCAAATCAAGTTCAATATAGCGTCGTTTTGGCGTTGTTGGCCAAATATGGACAATAAGATTTAGTTGTTATAATAAGTTTACTGTTACTACTAACTCGATTTGACAAGTCACTGGAATTCATTATGTTTCATGAACCAGAAAGGTCGTTGTCGACAACCAATAGAAGTTCTTATTTTTTAATGCGATTTCAAATTTACCAGTTTCACCAACCCAAAAATGTTAAATCTGAAGTTAAAAAAAAAACGCCTTATACAAGAACTTGTTAAATAAGTAACTATATTCCGCTTAGCTTGTTTTATGTTTTTAGTTACGTTTATAATAATCGGGTAAACAGTAAGATTAAACACTACTAAAGGTTGTCGTTTGTTTATGTTTTTGAGACTATTTAACATTGAGTCGGAAAATATTTTTTTCATAGTTGTAATTAATACAAGAGATTTTAATTTTTTAAAAAAACCATAGATAGTGGTTAATTAACTAGTGATGGAAAAAAAGCAACTATTTGTTACTCAAGTACTTGTAACGAGTATTATACCTAAAAGTAACTAATAATTAAGTCTTGCTTAGTATAAAACTTATTTTTAATCTACTTTTGATTTTGTAAAATCACGCAAGCCGTTTCGTTTGCTCAGGTGACGAAAACGGTTGAGTCCACCGTTGCTGTGTCAACCACCACCGCCGGACAGACGAAGACGCAGAAGTTCGTCTACACCAAAATCACCAGGCAACAGCACGTCCTCATCAGAGAGTTTCTCGCCCAACTCCGTTCCCGCAACCAGTAATGGCAGCACAATGAAGAAAACCGAACTCCCTCCTCATCGCGATTTGGAACGCCTATGTTATCCTTAATAAAAAACTTGAATTTCAGGAATTTCTCTACCGCCGAAACATCGACGTCGCTCTTTAATTGTTTCCGAAACCCATCTCCGAAACTGCGACAATCCAAACATTCGCAATTATTCGAAATGCAATATCATACCAAACCATAGGTCGCGGAGGAGGTACGATCATTTACGTCAAACGGTCTATCTCCCACCACCACATTCTATTAGACGCGATTTTTAACGCTGCGATCACCACAGTTCTCGCAGGAGACCTTAATGCGAAACATCCAGACTGGCACAGCAGGAAATCGAACCGCAATGGTCTCCCCAGTATCCGAAATTTCGTCGTAGACGGACCCTACGAAGCCATTTTCAATAACTTCAGGCTACTTGACGATTTAACTACCGTTTCCGACCTTAGTTCCGATCACAAGCCCGTGCGTATACAACTCGATGATCAAACAAAAAACGATAATCTTCAGTTCAAAATGAACGTCACCATGTGGTCATCTTTCCAAATCCAGCCCAGTAAACTTATCACACAAGTCCCGGTCATTGATAACATCGCCCAACTTCAAGTCGCGGTTGACAGTTTAGCAGGTCAAAAGATGCAAAACTATTGCCAAAACCAAGTCCGACCCGCTCTAACTTCCACTTCACATTCGATGCCAGATCACCGAGAAAAACCGTCTAAGGCGCAGATGGCAAACGTACCCGTCACCCAGACGACAAAAGAGCTCTTTACGCACTATTACAACTATTCGAATTCAGATCGAACAACATCGCAATCTTCTTTGCAATGACAAACTTCAGTCACTAAATTCACAAAACCACAGCGTCTGGCAAATGACCAACAACTTTAAAAACAGGAACAATCCTCCCATGCCCGCCATTCACGGTCCCCGAGATCTGGTCTACACGAACCTAAAAAAAGAAAATTTAGAGCAATCCATACGGACGACGAAGACTTCCGTCGCACGAACGTCATCCACCGCGAAGTCAAAAGCATCCTGACGGCCAACCCAAACGAGCTCATCAGGCATAGATCTCCCAAAGAAATCGAAGCAAAAATCGTTAATCTCAAACTGCGCAAAGCTCTCGGGAACGACGGCATTCCCAATAAAGCCCTCAAACTTCTTCCCAAACAAGGTATAGCCACGTGAACCCCGATTTTCAACGCTCAGACATTTTCCACATCAATGGAAATCCGCTGGCGTCATAGTAATTCCCAAACCCGAAAAAGACCACGTCGTGCCGCAAAACTACCGTCCAATTAGCTCACTTCCGACGCTTGGTAAGCTATTGGAAAGAATAATCTTCACCCGATTACAAGAATAGGTCGACATCATTCAAATCATCCCCCAAGAATAGTTTAGTTTTCGCAAAAACCATTCCACAGTCCACTAAGCCCTCTGCGTCGTGGAGCAGATCACCGACGGTTTTGACCACCGCGAGGTCATCGGCGGCGTTTTTCTCGACATCGAGAAGGCGTTCGACAAGGTCTGGCATCACGGCCTGCTTTACGAGATGCACCGTCTAGGCATCAACGTTTGCATGGTTCAACTCATCGGGTCCTTCCTCAATCGACGCTCGTTTGCGATCAAACTTCGCATCGCCAAATCCACTCCACGTCTATACATCTTCACCGAGGACGTTAAAAAAATCGACGGACGCACCTACACCTTCTACGCCGACGACACCGCCGTTTGGGAACATCTCGGTCGCCCGTTCAAGCCGAGAGAATTCTTCAAATGGCTCTCACCTCGCTAGACAACTCGTACGACGACTGGCGAATAAAAGTCAATCCCACGAAAAGCGCTGCCGTCCTCGTCAACCGAAGGAACATCGAACCCACAAGTCGCCTCCACAACAAAGGCAATCCCCTAGGTGGACGAGACCAAATATTTCAGCTTCACTCTAGACAAGAAATCGTTATAGAAATCCCACACCACCCAGAAGCTTGCTTCTTCAAACGACCAAACTGGTTAAATTATATCCGATGCTGTGCGCAACAGCCGCCTCAACATCGATAACAAACTACTCATCTATAAGACGATAATCCGCCCATCCTCGACATACGGAACACAAGTATGGTTTTACGCTGCCAAAACTCACCACCAGGATCTAAATCTTCCAAAATAAGATCCTCAGAATGATTGCAGACGTCCTCTGGTTCGTCCGAACAGACCGGCTTCATCAAGAACTCGACATCCCGAAGATTTCGTCCACCAATCCGCAGCTGCGCTCCATGCAGACCTCGCGGACCACTCCAATCACCTGCCGGCGGCTTTGGGACTACGACAGAGATGACATGCCTAGGCACAAGCGGCCTAAATATATCATCTTAGATTAAGTTTAGAATGAATGGTCAACCCAGCGGAAAAGTTTGAAACCAATAAGGAAACTCGGAAGTGGAAAATGTGGTAAAGTACGTTTTCAACTTTTTCATATCTGAAGACGACACGAAAACCAAACCTTCGGTAACAGTAACTTATTTATTGTAAGACTTGAATAACGTAAAAAAACACATTAAATAATATACTAAACACAAAACCTATAACTACCACGTTTTTATTTTTTACTGTCAACTTTTTTCCTGTGTTGTTCACCTTCACTCTGTTTTCTGGCGCGTTCACCTTTTCTTTTAATTCCATTAGGGCCCGCACACACTTTTAACAGAAAACCGATTTAAGCAAACTCTGTTAAGCTATATAAATTGTATACATTAAAATAGCAAAATAAAAATGTATGAAATTGAATTGAATTGGAACTTTAGTTCCAACTGGAGCTCAATCCGAAGAGGAGTCAGTGCACCAGTTGAACTACAAAGTAGCCGCTTTGAATATATTAACCGAACCTCCGGGAGATATGGCTCCCTGTCTACCTTTCCCTAACCCTCCTTTCCGTTCGTCGTGTTCGTACCTGCGTAAGACGCCGTCAACACTGAGTTCCAGTAACGTGTTAAGAGGTTTTCGCACGACTACTGCTTTCACTCTATTCCTCACAGGGCGTCGTGCTTTGACCTGCGTAAGACGGCGTCAATACTGGGTTCCAGTAACGTTTTGAGAGATTTTTGCACGGCTACTGGTTCCACTCTAAGCCACGTCTTTTCACCGAATATCCGAACTGGAATAATCCCTTCCACCGATCCGACAAAGATTAATACCGTTTGTGAATGCTTGCTTGGTCACCGACGTTGCCGCTCGCACGCTAATTACGCATTGATTTATAGCTCAT
Source organism: Aquatica leii (assembly GCA_035610365.1). Lineage (NCBI taxonomy): Eukaryota > Metazoa > Arthropoda > Insecta > Coleoptera > Lampyridae > Aquatica > Aquatica leii. Next base: position 19,395,997 of record CM069438.1, read on the forward strand.
CCCACCCTTGTTTGGTCGTTGTTTCCGCCGCTTCCACTCTCTTCGATTAGATCGTCGAAATAACGAACCGGTTTTTTAAAGAATAAAATAAAGTTATTTTTATTTACTGTTGTCTTTTATTTCCGTCGCCTCGCTCCGCATTTAGATCCGTTCGAAGCCCTGGACAACTGTGTGTTGAATGCAGTTACCTGGACAACACAGTCTAACAGGAGAGTAAACTCCTCGAACAAATCTGGCGCCCAAGGACCGTGCCGTTCCTTAGCTTTCTACTTCAGCTAAGCAGTCCGACCCGGTGTACGCGTTACAGTAGGTTAAATTGTTATTAAGAAAACTTGTTCAGAATTACAAATTATAGCCCTATACAAAATTTCGGGAAGATCTACCTACTTTAATTAATAAATAATTCAATAAAATAATTGTATTTATAATAAATTTTATTCGTAGAACATTAAACGACAGAAATTATAACTTTGATTTGATAATATTTTTGTAACTTTTGAATGTTGGTTTTAAAGTTTGTCTACGAGCCCACGGGTACCAATTTCTCGGGCCTGTGCCTAGTGGTAAACGCGGCCCTGCTCACAAGTAATTAAAACTTACATGACTATAAGTGTCGAAAATTTTGCATACTACATCATGGTGATGTTAATAAATATAATTACAATTCGTTCGATTTCTGCAGCTGTCACATATTGCATTTCAATTGTTTCTCACCATTGTGCTTACAAATATTCACTTTTGAATCCCACCTGGTGGTATCGTAGTAATCACATATTGCATTTAAATGACTTCTCATCAGTATGCTTACACAAATGGTTTTTTAAATCCGATTTGGTGATACTACGGTAATCACATATATTACATTTGAATTGTTTCTCACCAGTGTGCTTACGGATATGCGTTTTTAAAAGCGATTTGGTGGTACTGCAGTAATCGCATATATTGCATTTAAATAGTTTCTCACCAGTGTGGATGCGCATATGCGTTTTTAAATGCGATTTGGTAGTACTGCAGTATTGACATATATTGCATTTAAATAGATTCTCACCAGTGTGAATACGGATATGCGTTTTTAAATGCGACTTGGTGGTACTGCAGTGGTCACATATATTACATTTAAACGGTTTCTCACCAGTGTGTTTACGCATATGAATTTTTAATTCCCACTTGGTGGTGCTGCAGTAATCACATATGTTACATTTAAATGGTTTCTCACTAGTGTGCTTACGCATATGAATTTTTAAATACGATTTAGCAGTACTGCAGTAATCACATATATTGCATTTAAATGGTTTTTCACCAATGTGATTACGCATATGCGTTTTTAAATGCGATTTGGTAGTACTGCAGTGATCACATACATTGCATTTAAATGGTTTCTCACCAGTGTGTTTACGCATATGCATTTTTAACTCCCACTTGGTAAGACTGCAGTAATCACATACACTGCATTTAAATGGTTTCTCACCAGTGTGCTTACGCATATGAATTTTTAACTCCCACTGGGTGATACTGCAATAATCACATATATTACATTTAAATGATTTCTCATCAGTGTGCTTACGCATATGTGCTTTTAATTTCCACTTTATGTTACTGCAATAATCACATACATTGCATTTAAATGGTTTTTCAATAGTATGTCGATGCATATGTCTTTTTAAATTTATCAATTCGTTGGTACAGTAATCACATGTATTGCATTTAAATGGTTTCTCAGCAATGTGTTTTCTTTTGCAATTTGTTAACAAACTTTTGTTATAACTAAACTCATCACAATTGTTAGGCTTCTCATTAGAGTGCTTATACGTATGTTGATTCAAAATCACTTTTTTGTTAGTCAGTGCTGTGTTTGTAGGTTCCTCGATGCATACAGACACATCTGTATTGACTTCCGAATAGTCATTGCTGATGATTTGCGACTCTGAAGGCTCGACTTTAATGTTATCAACAACCAACTCGTTCTTAATAGTTTCTTTTTTAACATAGGTTAAGACATTGGTAAGAGGTAACTGCCGTAATTTTTTTACAGTAATTTCAGTTTGCCTGCACAGTTGCTTGAATTTATGTATTTCCTCAATCGTGATGTTACATTGGTTACAAGCAATCGGATTTCGGGTGAAATTTAAGTTCTGTAAGAAAAATTTACAGTAGTCGATAAAATTCAGTTTGTTCTACTTACAATTTTTGGTAGAACGTCCAGCAACTTAAATTGTAGCTTTGAGTCGTTGAGAAAGTAATACTGCTCGGTTTTCATGATTTCATGTAAACAAATTCGACAAGTGTTTGTTGTATTTTCACACATATTTTTGTTTACCTAAATACGTTTTATTCACAAGAATTCAAAAAGCCTGAAGAGTTCAAAAAATTTTATTTTATTGCAGGTACAGAAATGAGATAATGGTTGCGTTCAGTTACATTAGTGGCTGGCTACTTGTTATCTACCTGAACACTGCTAAAACCCATCAAACATTTATATTTTGCTAAATGAGAATTGATTATTAATTAAAAGTTTATCAAATTTTGTTTCTTAGAAGATATTAAAATACTTTAGAGTAATAATAGATACAATTCAGTTAGAAATCGGCATAAGCTTGGATTGTTTATAAAACTCTTATCTTACGTCATAACTTTAAATTTAAGACAGATTTCGATGGATGACAAAAATTGTATTCCTTACCGATCTTTTTGCGTCCTATCGCTAGTTACACGTAACGTACTTAAACCACTTCATCAAAATTATCGTATGCGGGGCGAGAAAGCGAACTAAAACTGCGCTGTCTGGCGGCTCAAGACTTAACTAACTCACGTGACCTTGTATTCGCGTGTCTACTTAGGCAAAGTTGTCTAACCGCCATCTGCAGAAATCACAAAACTGATTTTTAGTCTATAACTAATATAATAACTAAGAACAACAGAATTATCAGATTGAATTGTCGTGAGCTCCTCTATCAAATAACACAGAATGTGTACATTAAGTTAAAGCGCAGTAGAAAGTAGTAGGTGTGTGTAATGCTGTAAACGAGAGCATAACCGTGACATCACATTAAAGTGACAAAGCCGCAGGCAAAACTGCAAATCATACGAGTTGGACATGCATTCCTTACAAATTACACACTATCCTTTTTCTACGACTATATCTTTATTTATTTATCAAAAACAAATAGAAAAAATCTTTTACAAAACGAACAAGTGACGCGAAAAATAAATAACAAAATAACTTAAATTTAAAAATGTGTTTGTAATACCTAAAACAAACTATTTATTAGTCCTCTTAATCACAATTAAGAAATTAAATATCAAAACAACGTATTTGTTTTGTTTCAATTTGTCTGAGTTTATATTACAATTTATAACTGTTATTATACTATTTAATTACTAACTTTTAGCTATTTATCTCTGTTTAGAAAACACCGGGTACAATTTACGTGTTTTAGTGTCAGTTCCCTCAAGTCATCAATCAATCAAGAAGTTTTTGTTTTTTTTACAGTTCTATTAAGACAATTATAACATTTCAATGTGTTAGCACTCTATCAAGCTCGTCGTTTCCGACGTTTTTGAATCTCTTTGACTATTGGTTTTTTGTTTTTCAATTTTGTTTTGAACTTTGAACAATATATAACCAGAAAAAAAACGCTCGTCAGCGACTGACACGAGTTGTTTCCGTCAGGCTAGAGTAAAAATGTTCTCTTCATCAATCAATCCACATTTAACATAATCATTATGAAAATCTAAGCAAGACAATTTCCCACAAAAAAAATTTCCCCAATATGAGTGTTTCCAACGATTAAGCATCAGACTTTAGATATGACGAGGGGTTGCATGTGCGCCAAGAACACTGGTAGGCTATAACAGGAATTATAAATGCCTATAAATATATTGACGTTTTCAGAGCAGAAAAAAATCTTTATGCAGTTAGCCAATATCAAGTCTCCACAATGCCTCGACTTTTTAATCAAGTTGAGAATCTTTGGCAACTAATATTTTAAAATGAAAAGCAGCAACATAACAAGGATTGGTTGAATTTTTCATCAGTGCCTGTGTTTTGAGAGCGTTCTCGTCGAAGATGTGTTCTGATTTAATAAATGCAGAAAATACACCGTCTATGTAGCTGCTGCACAACTACACGCATTTTCCCGTAAACGTTTCGTACGTGTTGCATTAATAATACGAGGTTTAATATAAAAATTATATTTGCAAACACCACTAATACTACATATATTTTTCAAATTATTATTCTAAGTAACCGTCTCAGACCGGGAGTTGCAAGTTGCTATTACACTGGAAGCAAAAATAGAACTGATAATTTTAAATTAGAATATTTTTTATTGTTAAAAAACCATAGTGGTTAAGTAACCGTTGAAAATTTTCTAGCATGATGATGTTTTTCACTTGTATACTTACGCAGATTCCTCTTTAAATGCGTCAGTCGAGTACTGCAGTAATCACACGTATTGCTTCTCACCAGGGTGCTTACGAATATGCACTTTTAAATCCCTCTTGGAAGTATTGCGGTAATCATATATTGAAATTAAACGATTTCTCATCAGTGTGCTTACGCGTAAGCGTTTTTAAATCCGATTTTGTGGTATTGCAGTAATAACCATATTGTATTTAAATAGTTTCTCACCAGTGTGAATACGCATATGAGTTTTTAAGTGCGATTTTTGTGATCACTCAATAGTATGCCGACACATATGCCTTTTTAAATTTGCCATTTCGTTACTACAGTATTCACATAAATTGCATTTAAACGGTTTCTCACCAGTGTGCATACGCATATGCCTTTTTAAACTCGACTTAGTGGTATAGCAGTAATTACATATATTGCATTTAAATGGATATTCAGTAGTATGCTGGCACATATGCCTTTTGAAATTTGCCATTTCGTTGCTACAGTAATCACATACATTGCATTTAAGTAGATTCTCACTAGTGTGAATACGCATATGCGTTTTTAAATGCGACTTGGTCGTACAGCAGTGATCACATATATTGCATTTAAATGGTTTCTCACCAGTGTGCTTACGCATATGTATTTTTAATTCCCACTTGGTGATACTGCCGTAATCGCATATACTGCATTTAAATGGTTTCTCACTAGCATGCTTACGCATATGAATTTTTAAGTAGGATTCGGCGGTACTGCAGTAATCACATACATTGCATTTAAATAGTTTTTCAGCAGTATGATTACGCATATGCGTTTTTAAATGAGATTTGGTGGTACTGCAGTGATCACATATATTGCATTTGAACGGTTTCTCACCAGTGTGCTTAAACATATGCATTTTTATCTCCCACTTCGTGATACTGCAGTAATCACAAACATTGCATTTGAATGGTTTCTCGCCAGTGTGCTTACGCATGTGAATGTTTAACTCCCACTGGGTGATACTGCAATAATCACATATATTACATTTAAATGGTTTATTACCAGTGTGTTTACGCATATGCGTTTTTAATTTCCACTGAATGTTACTGCAATAATCACATATATTGCATTTAAATGGTTTTTCAACAGTATGCCGACGCATATGCCTTTTTAAATTTACCAATTCCTTACTGCAATAATCACATATATTGCATTTAAACGGTTTCTCACTAATGTGCTTTCCTTTGTGGTTTGTTAACAATTTTTTGTTGGAAGTTTTATAACTAAACTCATCACAATTGTTAGGCTTCTCATTATGGTGCTTATGACGAATCAAAATCACCTTTTTGTTAGTCTGTGCTGTGTTGGAAGATTCCTCGATGCATACAGACACATCCGTATTGACTTCCGAAGGGTCATTGCTGATGATTTGCAAATCTGGAAGCTTGACTTTAATGTTATCAACAACCAACTCGTTCTTGATAGTTTCCTTTTTAACATAATTTAAGACATTGGTAAGAGATATTTGCCGTAATTCTTTTACAGTGGTTTCAGTTTGCCTGCACAGTTGCTTGAATTCATGTATTTTATCAATCGTGATGATACATTGGTTACAAGTAATCGGATTTCGAGTGATGTTTAAGTCCTGTAAAAAAATTTGCAGTAGTTGATAAAATCCAGTTTGGTCTACTTACAATTTCTGGTAGAACGTCCAGCAACTTAAATTGTAGCTTTGAGTCGTTAAGAAAGTAATACTGCTCGGTTTCCACTATTTCATTTAAACAAATTCGACAAGTGTTTGTTGCATTTTCACACATATTTTTGTTTACCAAAATAGGTTATATTTACAAGAATACAAAAAAAAAAGATAATGGTTGCGTTCAGCTATATTAGTGGCTGGCTACTTGTTATCAGTACTTGAACACTGCTAAAATCCCATCAGGCATTTAAATTTTACTAAATGAGAAGTTATTATTAATTAAATGATTATCCAATTTGTTTCTTAGAACATTTAAGCAAATACTGTAGAGTAATAATAGGTACAACCTTGTTAGAAGATAGAAATCGGCATCAGTAGCGCCTCTATCAGCTTGAATTGTTTGTAAAACTTTTATTTTACGTCGTAACATTAAATTTGTCTTGGTTTAAAACAAATACTCAGTAAAAAGTTATAAAGACTAAACCATTAATTATTCAACTTGACGAAATGTCAGTTTATAAATCAAACATATAGCATCAAACCACCTCAAATGACTTCGGTTGTAAACTGTTCCAGGCGGTCTACCACTTACCCATCGATCACTTAGTTGTTCACTTTTGTTTAAATCACATATAGTGGCAATGTTTCACCGCTAGCAGTAAACATGATTGAAATCGTCGTTTTTGTTGAATTTATATATCTCTCTAGCAGTGTTGTAAATAGATAATTTTTAAATTATATAGATACAGATAAATTTTTTTTGTTTCAAAAATTATCTAGTATTAGATAATAGATAAAATTACTGAAGAAAAACATACATATTGTAACTTGAATTTTACGAGACATTGGATGTTTTATAAATTTTATTTAAACAATTTAAATAAAAAAATTATATATATAGTCCTCGCAATTTTACTTTCGATGCACGTCATTAACGTCAGTGACGTAGTTATTCAACCATGTTGTCGGTATTATCATGTAAACTTACTGTCTCCGTACATTCTTAATATTACATTGCAAATTAAGTTTTCATTAAATGTTTCTACATTCGTAACAGGTGTACTACGCTTACGTTTTGAGGAGATCTAAGAACCTCGTTGTTAGCAACCGCTGTACATACAGAAATAACTGTAGAATATATGTATGTATTACCACATTTAAATATTATGTAAAAGGGTACCTCTCGCACAGCATTTACTGATATCAATGGACCACCATTATCTCGTTCAAGCTCAAAATAGTACAGTTTTGTATCAAAAATAATTATAAAAAACAATGAGCACTTTGACGTAAAAAACACAAATTAAATTTGACAGATGCCAACAACGCTGCAACTGTAGTAAGCACACCAACAACGTGACAAAAAAAATTCCGTAAGACAATTCGGTATTTATTTAATTTTTGCTATAAATAGGGTGGCATGAATTTTACGTCATTAATGACGTGCATCGAAAGTTAAATTGCGAGGACTTTATACAGATACATATAACTTACATAATTTTGATTGTATCTAGATACATATACATAGATAAAAAATAGGAATCTAGATTAATTTATCTATATAAATTTATATAGATAATTTACAACACTGCTCTCTAGATATACTTCTCTTGAGAAAATACATTTAGCTGTTCCCGAGTTATTGCTTAAATTTGTTTTGTCATAATTTAATATAAATTCTACATCTACCCCTTCCAAGCTTATTAAAATATATGGCCATATCATTTTCGGTTAGTTGATCACGGCATCTTTTTAAATTTTGGCACTGCCTTTTTGTTAATCGATCTTTGTGCTTTGATACAAATTCGTAGGATGATCCACGCATTTTTATTCAGATAATCCTTTACCGCCATTCGCAACTCCATTTGTGTCAAAAAGATCCAATATTCTGCACAAACGATTACCACATCGACGATATGTCTTTTTTCTACTACGGAAAGTGCAGTAAGACGGAAATGTCGTATGAAACGTGTACTTTATACTATTTTTGTATTTTGGAAATTATTGAATTAGAATTAACAAGCTTTACTGAAGTTTAAGGTATAATACTTTAAGCAACATAATGGATTACAGCGTCAATTAAAGCAGTAGTTTTGATAAAATTTCTCACGTCGCTGTCGCTCTCGTCACATGGCAACGTTGAGTTGCGGTTGCTCACTGAATAAATGAATTGCTATCGAACGTTTGTAAAACGTATTACCTAGCTGTGTAATTATTAAATAAATAACAAACTTTTGTCAGAGATATAGAAATAATAACAAAGCTTTCGCTGAGCATTCGTATTCGATTAGACTTCTTTGTTTCAATTAAACATTTGAATATTTAAAATCGATCGATAAGCAAGAAATGTGCTTAGAACACTTGTGCAATCTAGAAATACCATTTGTTTTTTTTGTTTAAAAATTAGGAAATGTACTATTAATGATATATATTAATAATAATAAAATTTTAACCGTGCGTAAATCGACAAATGGTGTGTAATCATTCAGACGTGCTTCTACCAACGCTTCTACGTTCAAAATCTCTCATAAATCCCAAATTTGCAATGTGTTTTTGAAATCGTCTTTTTTGTTGAGTTTATATATCTCTCTGGATACTTGGTTCCTCTTGAGAAAATGCATTTAGCTGTTCCTGGGTTATTGCTTAAATTTGTTTCGTCGTAATTTAATATAACTTCTAGATCTACCCCATCATCAAAATATATTGCCATATCATCTTTGGTAATTTCAGCACGACCTTTTGATGTCTTTCTTCTACTCAGGAAAGTGCAGTAGGAAGTCCAACTTTTTGCTCATGTAATTTTTTTTCTTGTTCAATAGCGTTCTTCTTGGTATCCCAAACATTTCTTCCGTGCGCCTAGACGTTACGCCCGCCTCCATGACCGACTGTCAAAACAAGAAGTAGAACTTGACCTTTACCGTATTGTCGTTCGTGAACCCAAACAAATCCATTACCAAAAAATTCAACCAAGATAGGAGTAGAAGACGAGATTAAGTCGTATTCAGAAGTAAGCGAGGCGAAGTAAATGGAAGAATCAAAATAAGAACTACAAGATTATTTTGTGGTAACAATTCAATTATTTTATTTCTCATTTCTAAATAAGGAATATGTGTTTTTTCCAATTATTGTGTATGTTCTTATTTTACTTTTAAAACATTTGTTAAGTAATTATTAAGTTTCTATTGTTGTTTTGTAATGTATGAACAGTGAAAATAGAGCTGGAACCATTATGGACGTTTTTTGGATGTCCTACTCTGTGCCAGAGTAACGTACTATGGACGTCCATAGTATTTACTTTGGATCTTTTGTGGACGTACGAAAAACGTTCAGATGTGCATGAAAAGAAATCCATTGGAAGTCCATAGAACATTTTTGTGATATTAGGAATGAACATTTAAGCGCGCTGTGCACATTGTCAAATTTTGAGTTGTTACATTTTTTAATTTTCTGAGTTTACATTCAACAGAACAGTTGTTAGTTAGAATAAAAAAGAGAAAGTTGCAATATCTGGGCCATATAATGAGAGACAAAGATACAACCTGCTGAGGCTTATAATACAAGGAAAAATCAAAATAAATACAACTGCAGCTCTAACAAAGTGAAGGTTGCCATAATGATTTCCAACCTCCGATAGGAGACGGTACTGCGGAAGAAGTTAGAATAAATATTAATTTCTTCGAGTGTTCTTATTAGTATCAATGCCAGGGCCAACGGCAAGTTTCATGTAATTTATAAACAATTTGTATATTTACTTGAATGAAATATAAATATGTAGTAATAGTATTATTTACTGTTTTTAAGTATATTTTGGTCAGGGACTGTAATCAAACCATTAAATCGGCAAAATTTAAATGCCCGCCAATGCGTTTGTTTTACCAAAACAATGAAAACGTAATGCTTTTATAACACTGAGATTTAAATGCAAAGTGCTTACAAATTACAGTTAATTTTCTCTTACTTTATGTTAACTACAATGGTATACAGTTACTTACATTATCAATAACACAAGACACAAAACAAATTTTATATCAAGAAGGGCGATTGTAGAACCGGTTGGCACCCTTCTACCGCTACTACCCTTAGAGTCTCCAAAACCCCTCTTAAAACGATGGTAAAACGCCCCAACTCGTATTTTTCTCTTCCCGCTAAATGACGATACTTACGTAATTTCACACGTCTTTGATTGAATTTAAACTGGATCATCTCAACGCATATTGTTTTAATGGTTTCTCACTTTCCGAATATGAACTTTTAAATCCCCCTTGGTGGTATTACGTTGATCACATATTGAATTTCAATGATTTCTCACCAGTGATTACGCATACTTACGCCTTTTTAAATTCGATTTGGTGGTATTGCATTTAAATGGTTTCTCACCGGTGTGCTTACTCATATGGTTTTTTAAATCAGATTTTGTGGTACTACAGTGATCACATATATTACATTTGAACGTTTTATCACCAGTGTGAATGCGCATATGCCTTTTTAAATGCCATTTGGTGTTAGTGCAGTAATCACATATATTACATTTAAACGGTTTACCTCCAGTGTGAATTCGCATATGCGTTTTTAAATACGATTTGTTGGTACTGCAGTAATCACATATATTGCATTTAAACGGTTTGTCAATATAATGCTGGCCCATATGCCTTTTTAAATTTGCCATTTCGTTACTACAGTAATCACATTTATTGCATTTAAATGGTTTCTCACCAGTGTGCATAAGCGTATGTCTTTTTAAACTCGACTTAGTTGTATAGCAGCAATCACATATATTGCATTTAAACGGGGTTTTAATAGTATGCCTGCAATTATGCCTTTTTAAAGTTGCCATTTCATTACTACAGTAATCACATATATTGCATTTAATTGGGTTCTCACCAATGTGATTTCGCAAATGTCTTTTTAAATTCGATTTGGTGGTACTGCAGTGATCACATATACTGCATTTAAATGGTTTCTCCCCAGTGTGCTTACTCATATGCTTTTTTAAATCTGATTTGGTCGTACTACAGTGATCGCATATATGTTACATTTCATTAGTTTCTTATTAGTGTGCTTATGCATATGACTTTTTAAATTTACCATTTTGTTACTACAGTATTGACATATATTGCATTTAAATTGCTCATCACCACTGTGTTTTGTTTTGTGATTTGTTAAGAAAGCTTTGTTGAAAGTTTTATAACTGCGCTGTTGAATCAAAACCGCCTTTTTGTTATTTAGAGCTGTTTTTGAAGGTTCCTCGATGCATACAGACACATCCGTATTGATTTCCAAGCAATCATTGCTGACAGTTTGCAATTCTGAAAGTTCGACTTTAATGTTATCATCAACAAGCTCGTTTTTAATGGTTTCTTTGTTAACATAAGTAAAGACATTGGTAAGAGGTATTTGTTGTAATTTTTTTACAGTGGCTGCAGTTTGCCTGCACAGTTGCTTGAATTCATGTATTTCCTCAATCGTGATGATACAGGGAATACAAGCGCAAGGGTTTGGGGTGATGCTTAAGTCCTGTAAGCAAATTTACAGTAGTTGATAAAATTCAGTTTGTTCTATTTACAATTTCTGGTAGAACGTCTAGCAACTTCATTTGTAGCTCTAAGACACTTAGAAAGTAATACTGCTCCGTTTCCACTATTTCTTGTAAACAAATTCGACAAGTATTTTTTATATTTTCACACATATTTTTGTGTTGTACAGAAACGGAAAAAAATAATGGCTGCGTTCAGTTACATTTATTGGCCGACAGTAGCTGAACAGTGAACACTACCGAAAGCATTTAAATGTTGCTAATAGCGTTTTTCACTGGTCATTCTAGTGCGCACTTTTACGCACTGAGTGTTCCTGTTATTTTTCACTGGTATTTTTAATGCGTACTGATTCAGTTTTATTATTTTTCACTGGTCTGATAAATGCACTTGATTCTGTACTAGTGCAGATTTTGTTGCACTGACAACAGATCCAGTGCAAACATGGCGAATTTAAATGATTTGAATGTTGTCTATATCCTCAACATGTGAAAAATTGTTTGATACTAATTTGTTTACGTAATTTACTGTATATACATTATCAGCTAAAAACCCATTTGATATATGCAAATTCTAGATAAATGCATTTTAACTTTACTCATTAGCTTAAAGTACGTTGATTGGTCTGGAAGTTGTAAAGTAACAACGTCGTTACTAATTTAAAGGGTAACAATAAAAAGAAGTTCACCCATTATATATTATATGGTGCACTGTTCAAGCATTTCATTTTTCACTGGAAGTGCAATGTTAATGCACTGCTGGTAACACAATTATAGTGCACAGTAAACTAGCCCGGTGTTAGTGCGCATTCAAATTTGTTCAGTGAAAAACGCTATAAATAACAGTGTTGTGACGTATCTAGATACTTTTGGAGTATGTAGTTACATATCTAGATACACTGCACAAAATGTAACTGTATCTAGATACATTTTTTGTAGTATCTGAGTGGTTTAGATACTTATTCCCGTTTGCACCGCAATAATTAAGCATTACTTATAGTTAAGGTGTTCTTAAGTTTACATTTCGGTTTGCACCGTACTCTAAGTTGTTCTTAAGTAATGCTTAAACTAAGCCCATAAACTAAGTATTTGTAGACGAGTAACTTCAATTGAGAGAAAAGGAATAACGTTTTAACTTTTCCCCACAACCGTTAGAGGCCACTATGTAATAATTATCGGTAAAAAATACAAACACAGCAAATTTTATTTCCCTCTTTTTCGTACCTTGAAGGCTAAAAACGCTGAATTGCATTTCTCGAATAAAATCGACTAAATAATGCAAGTTATTTTTACACGTGTTTGATTCTAACGTTTATTACTATTTAAAAACTGAAGGTTTTCATATTCGTTTTAAAGAAAAGTTGTTACAATATTCACACGGTGTTGATTCGAATGAAACTGGAGGTTATTTATATTGTATTTGTGCAATAAAAAATTTTCATAACTATTCTTTCAAAAACAAGCAAACATTAAAAATAAACCATTGTAATAATAATGGGTGCTACCCACACCCACACATTAAGTTTAAAATTTGCGCTATTTGTTTTCCCCACAACCGTTGTAGGGCGCCATAAACTGTGTTCCAAGTTTATATACAGGAGATTCCCCTCTAAGTATATCTTCTCTCTGACTAAGCCACCGATAATGATTGCTTAAGTTATACTTTGTGAATAAGAAGCATTTCGCACATGCGCAGTGTTATAATTAACTACATGAGTATCGAAAAGAAAGGTAAAAACAATGGATATGCAGGATATATTTGAAGACGATTTGGACTTATTAGAAATTATTGATTTTGGATTCCCTAGATTAGTTTATACACGATCAAACTATTTTCATCTATGGATGAGTACAACTTTTCGTTTCATTCGTCGTTCCATCCGTTTTTTTATTTTCTAATACCTCCTTGTATTTATAAACGAGGTTAAACAATAATTGTTTTTCATTAACACTAAAATTAGGTGTTCTATTTTTCGTTTTCAAATTTGAAATCTACAACAAATTATTGTACTCTTATTTAAAAAGCGATTAAAGACACTACATGCGGTTCCATTTTTTTTTGTTTCAAACGCTTGCAAACGCGGTTACGTTAAACGTGTAAACTTTAGTGTGAAAGCGCAAAAAGTAACTAAACGATTAAAAATTAACTTGGTTTCTACATTGTTGTCATATATAAAACTATATTTAATTTATTCTTACCAAAGTGATTCTCAAATTTCGTTGGTGCAAACACATGAAAAATTAAGTATTGCTTAAACTTAAATACTACTTAGTAAAGAATGACTTAAGAATAAAACGGTGCAAACGGGCATTAGATACTTTTTCTTGCTCAAATTGTAAATAGTAGTAAAAGTTTTTACTAAACACCGTGGTAGTTTTTTCTGTCAGTTCATCATATACATTACAATTTGAATTTGGAAACTTTGTATTCGGTGTTTTATGAGTGCAATTCTTTCAGCGTCGCCAATTCTAGTGGAATTCTGCCAAATTTAGAGATTTTATGTAGTACCGAGATTTTGTGGGTATTATAAACTGTTGTGGAATTTTGATGCAAAGGCCGCTTGGCGATGCGGTACGTGCAAAGCGAAGAATGTTGTTTTAGATAGCAGCGGTGCAACAAAAAGTGATATTAATCCAGATATGTTAAATTTAATTACAACAGCAGTGAAACTGGTAGTAAGAGAAGAAAACGAAGTTGTTTTAGCAAAAATTGATGCGTTTCAAAAAACACTAGAATTTTTTAATGATCAGGTTCAAGACTTAAAAAAAATGTGTGAGGAAAAAGATAGGAAGATAGATGATTGCGCACTTAAGATAGAAGAATTAACCACCGAGAATTTTTCATTAAAGAAAGAAGTTTCTGAAAATATGCTCAGAGTATGTCATTTGGAAAAGTACAGTAGGTTAAATTCGCTAGAAATTAAAGGTGTACCTCAGATAAGAAATGAGAATATTTTATCTGTAGTTAATAATGTTGGAAGAGCTTTAAATTATAAAATTAAAAAAGAGATGGTAGATGCCTGCCACAGACTGAGACCGGATTTGCATCATATACGTATAAACACCTATACCGCTGATGCTTGGCTTGACCTCGTAGGAAACATTAGAATGCAGACGTCTGCACCGTAACGTATTTTTTCATCTATGCGCATGCGCGAACGTTTGATTTACATCGTATTATCATATGATCGCCATTTGTAAAAAAAATTATTAACTGTCATATACGTATAGTATTTTACGTTTTTCTTGTTAGGTATGACTTTTAGCAAATATTGTATATATAACAATACTCTTTTATTTAATTCCCTTTCTAGGTAATAACGTCTTCGATAAGACTATAATCCATTCAGAGTTAGGTAAAAATCTACGTTTTAATTGAACACAATTCTAAATAAAACTGATTTACTTGGATTGTTACTATCAAATTTTTAGTTTGGTAAGCGTTTAATTAAAAGTAGTGGTGCGCCTGCGTATCAATGCCTAAATACGTTACGGTGTAGTCAAACCTCTCACTTTCTTGCCTACGATCTCCGCTCATTGGAAAGATAGGGAATCAGCAGTGTTTATATGTATATGATTTGCATCGGCCGCAAAAACCTGCTTCCATAATACTTAAATTCGTCAGTAGAATTCAAAAGAATGAATTTTTGGAAGCAAGAAAAATCAAAAGAAATTTTTGTACTAGAGATCTGGATCCTGCTTGTGTGACCTATATATATATATACAGTCGAACTCCTATATAGTGATGTTCAAAATTCCCTTCAAAAACTTCATTATATAGAAACTTCATTATATAGAAACTTCATTGTATAGAATTTATACTTAAAAAATAAAACACAAATTTGAACGTACATAAAAAATACATATTAATTATAAACACTCTCGTTTTGTCATTTTTAACCAACTTTACACTTAAACAACTTGAAACGAAAAAATTGCAAATTAAACGTGTTCAATAACATGACAATGCATTTCAAAACTCGAAGAAAATCCTATAATCGTCTAAACAATTCATGCATTTATGTCATTTACAAATGTACAGAATTTTTAGTACAATTAGTAATAGCCTTTCTGTATTGTAAATTAAGAAGTCTTATAATCCGCTTATCCGTTTAACAATGCGGCATTGTAAAGGTAAAGTAAATTGTACGTGATTCCAAGAAAAATTTAAGTAGTTGGGTAACATTTTCTTTGAAAAAGATCATAATATAGAATTTGAACATCATATTTTAGAGGTGTTTTTACACGCATTTTAACCCGAAGGTCAATATCCTAAAGAAAACATCACTAAATAGAAAAAATCATTAAATAGGAGTTCATTGAATGGAGGTCCGACTGTATATATATATATATATGTATATATAAACCAATCGTTATCACCTGATACTCGCAAATTGTATGCAAAGTGCCGCGAATTTAAATCAAACAACATTAGATATTTGTGGATAAAGAATGGTAACATCATGATGAGAAAAACCGATAATAGTCAAAAATATGTAATTAACTCCGACTTTACAAATGTACATTAACTAAAATTCCATTTTAATAAATTATAATACACAGGTACAATTATCAAATAACACCGGCAATGTCATTGCAGATACCAAACTATTTTGTGTTCCATTTAATATTAGAATTACCATTTAAAAAATCATTTAACCTTGGTATCTACTTATCATTCCTAATTACGATAAATATGATTTATATAAACTGCGTAATAATATTAACCTTATTGAAATGGTGAATTATTTTAGCAATAAAAATAAACTTAAAAAAAACAAATTTAGATTAAGTTTTTGTGTTAAATTGTTCTTACAAAGTTATAATATTTTTGTGAAACTATTTTTAATTTTTGTACAGCTATGTTTTCTAAAAGTCAGAACTTGTTTAACGTTTTAGTTCATCTAATTATTATTTTTATTTGGTAGTAAATACATTGTAACTTTAAGTTCATATTGCAACTGATGAATCAGTATTATAGTCGATTTTACTTTAACTATATTTTATTTTATTCACGAAATGTCTAATTTATTTAAGGTGGCTCATTTAAATGCATGCTCTTTAAAAAATGATTTTGTAGACATTGGAGCTGTTGCTGACATCCGACTGTGACGTAGTGGGGATAACGGAATCATGGCTTTCTCTAAATGATCATGATCAGTTAATTCACATTCCAGGATATAAGTTGATTCGTAAAGACAGGATTACTTTCACCTGGGGCGGCGGGGTATGTGTTAATATTAAAGATAATTTTAATTGCTCCAGAATATTACGCTCAGACACCTCGTTAGCAATAGAACAGCTCTGGGGTCCTATTCTCGAAGTCACTCGTTCACAAGCGTATACGTTCGAGAACGAGTAGTTTTGGAACGCACAACTTGCAAAGTGCGTATTCTTGAAGTTGTACGTTCGTTCGTCATTGGGTGAGCGAGTGACATTCTTGGCAACATTGTAGGAAAACTATTCATCGTTATTTTTTATGATTATTTTTGACAGCGGATCGTCAATTTGTCGTTTATAGTTCAATGTTGAGTGTGATTCAGTGTTAATAATTTGGCGATTAATGAAGTAGAAACAGTAGAAATTACCCCAAAAGAACGGCGATTTTTTTTAAGAAATAATGAAAAATATAATAATAAATACTAATTGTAAAATAGGAAAAGTACACAGCCTTTTTTACACAATCTTTTATGGAACAGAAGAATTATTATAAAATAAAATATTAAATAAATGCATTTCCGGTTATGGTCGTCTACCTTAAACTTCTACGACAGTATTTTATACTGTGGCTATCTACCCTTATCTCAATAAAAATGATTTGTTTTTAAGAAATTCAGAAACTAAAGTTATTGAACACGTGTTTTTTTTGTATAAATGAGTGTTGACGATAGGCATTTAGTTGACCTGGTGCGTTAATTTGATGTACTCTGTAATAAACGCCAGGTTGCCTTTAAAGATAAACGTAGGTATTCGCGTAAATGCGTAAAACGTTTGACAGAAAACGCGTTTGTTTTCCCCGCCAGTTAGATTAAATACAATTTCACAGCTATTGACTTTCAACTCGAATAATTTGTGTTAATTTGAATAATGCACAAATTGTAAATAACCTACTATTATACGTAATAATGAAAGCCTATATAACTAGTAATGGAAAAATGTATTTAATTCCTTAAATTATAATTATAATGGTTTCTCACCAGTGTGCGTACGCATATGACTTTTTAAATGCGACTTGTTGGTACAGCAGTAATCACATATATTGCATTTATGGTTTCTACGCGTATGCCTTTTTAAAACCCAGTTGGTGCTACAGCAGTAATCACACATATTGCATTTAAATCGTTTTTCACCAGTGTGCTTAAACATATGACTTTTTAAATGCGACTTGTTGGTACCGCAGTAATCACATACATTGCATTTATATGGTTTCTCACCAGTGTGCGTACGCATATGCGTTTTTAAATCCCAGTTGGTCCTACAGCAGTAATCACACATATTGCATTTAAATGGTTTTTCACCAGTGTGCTGTCGCAGGTGTATTCTTAAACACCACATCGTGGTGCTAGAGTAATCACATACATTGCATTTAAATGGTTTTTCACCAGTATGCTTATGTATATGCATTTTTAACTTCTCCTTGGTGATACTCCAGTAATCACATAAATTGCATTTAAATGGTTTCTCACCAGTATGCTTACGTATATGCACCTTTAAACTCATTTTGGTGGCGCAGCAGTAATCACATGTATTGCATTTATATGGTTTCTCACCAGTGTGCGTACGCATATGCTGTTTTAAGAGCGTGTTGGTGATGCAGCAGTAATCACATATATTGCATTTATATGGTTTCTCACCAGTGTGCTTATGCATATGCACTTTCAATTGAGGCTTTTGGTTACTACAATAATCACATATATTACATTTAAACGGTTTTTCACCAGTATGTGTATGGATATGCTTTTTTAAATGCGATTTGGTGGTACAGCAATAATCACATATATTGCATTTATATGGTTTCTCACCAGTGTGCTTATGCATATGCACTTTCAATTGAGGCTTTTGGTTACTACAATAATCACATATATTACATTTAAACGGTTTTTCACCAGTATGTGTATGGATATGCTTTTTTAAATGCGATTTGGTGGTACAGCAATAATCACATATATTGCATTTAAATGGTTTTACGCCAGTGTGGTTATATATATGAAGCTTCAAACTCGATTTGGTGGTACAGCAATAATCACACATATTGCATTTATACGGTTTTTCACCAGTGTGCTTGCGCATATGAATTATTAAACGCGACTTGATGGTACACCAGTAATCACATATATTGCATTTAAATGGTTTCTCACCAGTGTGCGTACACATATGCCTTTTTAACTCTGAGTTAGTGATACCGCAGTAATCACATATATTGCATGTAAATGGTTTTACGCCAGTGTGCTGATATATATGAAGCTTCAAACGCGGTTTGGTGGTACAGCAATAATCACATATATTGCATTTAAATGGTTTCTCACCAGTGTGCGTATACATATGCTTTTTTAAGTCCGAGTTAGTGATGCAGCAGTAATCACATATATTGCATTTAAATGGTTTCTCACCAGTGTGCGTACACATATGCTTTTTTAAGTCCGAGTTAGTGATACAGCAGTAATCACATATATTGCATTGAAATGGTTTTTTACTAGTGTGGGTAAGCATATGCCTTGTTAAACACGACTTGGTGGTGCAGCAGTAATCACACATATTGCATTTAAATGGTTTTCTGCTAGGGTGTCGCGTTTGCAGGTGTCGAATTAAAATAGGCTTTTTGTTAGCACTGAAATTGCAGTTGTAGCAATAATACAGTTTTGTTTTTGAAGGTTCCTCAATGCATACAAGCACATCCTTATTGATTACCACGTATTTATCGCTGATGATTTGCAAGTTTGAAAGTTCTACTTTAATCTTATCAGCTTGCAACTCCTCTTTAATTACACCTTCTTGTCGTAAGTTTCTTACAGTCGTTTCGGTTTGTATACAGAGTTGCTTGAATTCATATATTTCTTCAATAGCAATCATACATCTGTTGCAAGTAATTGGATTTGGTGTGACGCTTAGATCCTGTAAGAAAGTTTATGTAAGTCGATAGAATATAATCAGTTGTACTTACAATTTTTGGTAGAAAGTTCAACAATTTGAATCGTAGCTTTAACTTATTGTCATTATTGAGAAAGTAATACTGCTCGGTTTCTACTATTTCTAGTGAACAAATTCGACAAACTTTTGTTGATGTTTTTCCCATATTTCCGTAGATCTTGTTCACTAATGTTCAAACAGTTGCACTTTTCTACTATGCTATGAACAAAGATAATCTATAAATGCTATATATTTGAAATATTGCCCGTTGCTAGCAAGCAAAGATAACTATCAAGTGTCTGCCATCTTTGTGCCATTTGCCATAGCACACAATTTTGGCAGTATTCAATGCAAGATAGTTTTAGTTTTAACTTTCTGTTAGTTCTCTTTAAAAAAGAAATACAAGGTAATTGGGATTTAGTCATATAATATCTTTCTTAAGAGTGATTTGTCAGATTTAAATTTAAAAATTAATAAAATATAATGCGGTAATAAAGACAAAAAGATAGCGCTTTGCATACGTATTCACAATCAAAACTTCTTTCTTGATAAAATTCGATGTGCTTAAAGAACAACTGGAATTATCGCGAGATTTAATCTTGCAACCAAATGTAATACACCCAGAAAACACAAACTGACAGTACCTATATGAACGGCCGATGCCCGAAAATATCGAATAAATGGTGGCGTTGGCAGTAAATGCCCGTTACTAGTTATTGGTAAGAAAATAATAGAAAAAATAATTCAACGTTTGGAGTTAATGGGCCGTTACCGGCATTATACCTTGTTTATTTATAACTGTTTACTTGAGTCTGCTTTTAAGTCTAAAAACTTTTATAGTAAAATATTTTAATGCTTCTTTTCACTTATTTTTTCAAACGGTGGTATATGTTATAAATAAATTTGAATAGCCCGCTACAAGTTAAGTTGGTATGAATTATTAGATTAAGTAGGGGAAGTTGATTCTATATGAGGAAAGAAATAAAAATACACTTATTTTGAATTTATCCGAAACTGCACTATTGTGAATTTTTGGTTATTGATTATGTATGTATGATAATTATGTAGAATGCTGTACCTGCAATATAAAAAACGTTATAAGGAAATTAATTAACTAATTGAAGGTTGTGTCAATAAAGTCAATAACAAAAAAATCTGGAGTTAAAATGTAACTGTAAACTGCTACTAACTTATTTTAATACCAATTTTGAATGTTTGCTCAATTTAATTCATCTTTGACATGTTACATAAAATCTTCCCTATAGTTCAAATTAATGATTTTAAGTTCAAAATAACATAGGGCACCTCCTCACCTTAAAATATAAACATTATATTTGTGACTTTAGTACTATTATTTTAATAGTTATTAGATATATTGTTATTTATGTCTTGTTTCAGATACTGATGAGGATGCACGGTGCAATATGATATTCGTAGAAAATAAGTTTTTTTTGTAACATTAATTATTATTCATTTAATTAAAGCATTTTAAGCATACGTAACAGTGTTGTGCATAAGTCCTAAGAATCCTTTTGTTTCTCCTTCTGTACTTATTACTTATAAAGTATCTGAAAATACATAGGCATGTATTGAAATCGAGATATCTACATATCAAAACGTATAAGTATGGCATATACATGATAAGTATGCGGCATTAACGGAATATAATTTAAACATTGTAATATCGCAAAATTTTTATAATGCAGGCTAGAGTATAAACCTTAGACTACAAATGTTTTCAGAAGTGGATTATATCTATGCAACTTAAAGGTTTTTTAATCTTTTTGTGTAAAATCTCTAGCTTATACAAGATAAGTCTAACCAATTCGTATATTTAAGAAATGGTAATCACAAAAAAAATTAAAAACATTTTAAATAGCGTTGATGGATACATCCACTTCTAAAACATTTATGGTCAAAGGTTTATACCTTACCCTACATGATAGAAATGTTGCAAATGAGTTAGTATAAAATCATTAGAACAACATTTATTGTATATATTCTAATAACAGGTTTATAACGTTGAGAACACCTGAAACTAACATTAAAATGGCTAATATACAACGTTGATTAAGACAAAAATGCTACAAAAAAGTAACATTGTACTATAACGTTCTCGTTTTAACGTTACTATTGATAACATTTATTTGCATGACATTTGATGTAGAAATAAACATTTAAATAACGTTTATTACACTTAGATGGAAACGTTAGTCAACTAAAAGGTAACATTTAATAAACATTTATATGTTTTCTTGTTTAGTGGGTTATGTATATCAGTCAAATGACAAATTGACAGCAATAGTCGAACTGAATACATGCCTAATACATGTTAAAACAATGATTGATATAATTAATTACAAAAAAAAAGAAATAACAGATACTTGGCGCGAAAGACTACCGTGTATCCGGATGCACCCCACGCTTCCCACACAGCACAAGCATATCTAATGGATATGAAATGTACACACCAACCATAGATACCGGACATGACATGTTACTTTACTTTTTTTATGTATCGTTATTAAGAACCTTGAAGTAAATTAAAAATTAACTTGATTTTAACATGACACCATATCTACATGTTATTTATTTTGTCATCAGAAGTTTCAATTTCAATCATATATCACGTTTTCTTATAACGAACAACCATGTCCGAAATTACATCTAATTATTACAAAAAATTTCAGAAAAATTGGTGAAAAGCTACACGTTTATGAACAAAATGTGTTGGAAATTACCATATCTACCCCCTATTAAAAGATTATTAGTTGTACTTGTTACACCCTGTAGACAAATAATAAAAATAAAATGGTAATGAAGTTTAAATATCTTTTTTTTTTACAAAGAAAATCATTGACATAAAAAACACTTTCAATTTTAATAATCTTCACATTTAAGTATAACTAAATGGTTAATTATTGTGGTTATATTTCTAATCATAAATGTTTTATACAAAATTACACACGCTTAATGAAATTATTGAAATTGCAAGACAAAGAAAACGCTACAAACGAAAATTTTAATTTAAGCATAAACGGTTAATTATTACAATCAAATTTACGAAGCTTTAATGTTGTGTCTAAACTTACACATAAATGAAATCATAAACATAAGACAATGCTAGGAATTTAAATTACATTGCAATCAATCCTTTAACAGGTCGATTTGAAAATTATAAGTTTCATCTTATAATTTGTGAAAAACCTCGTTTAATAAATCTAAATCATACATAATAAAACCATTAAATCGACGGTATTACGTTAATCACATATTGCTTTTAAATGATTTCTAGTCAGAGCGATTAGGCATACGTCTCTTTAGATTCGATTTGGTTGTACTGCATTTAAATGGTTTTTCGCCAGTGTGCTTACTCATATGGTTTTTTAAATCAGATTTGGTGGTAGTACAGTGATCACATATATTGCATTTAAACGTTTTATGACCAGTGTGAATGCGCATCATATGCCTTTTTAAAAGCCATTTGATGTTAGTGCAATAATCACATATATTACATTTAAGCGGTTTATCGCCAGTGTGAATGCGGATATGCGTTTTTAATAGCGATTTGGTCGTACTACAGTAATCACATATATTGCATTTAAACGGTTTTTCTATAGAATGCTGGCACATATGCCTTTTTAAATTTGCCATTTTGTTACTACAGTAATTACATATATTGCATTTAAACGGTTTTTCAATATAATGCTGGCGCATATGCCTTTTTAAACTTGCCATTTCGTTACTACAGTAATTACATATATTGCATTTAAAAGTGTGCGTAAGCGTATGCCTTTTTAAATTCGACTTACTTGTATAGGAGCAATCACATATATTACATTTAAATGGTTTCTCCCCAGTGTGCTTACGCATATGTTTTCTTAAATCCGATTTGGTGGTACTACAGTGATCGCATATATTACATTTAAACGGTTTCTCACCAGTGTGAATACGCATATGCGTCTTTAAATGCCATTTCATGGTACTGCAGTATTGACATATATTGCATTTAAATAGTTTCTCACCACTGTGAATAAGCATATGCGTTTTTAAATAAGATTTAATGGTACTGCAATAATCACATATATTGCATTTAAACGGTTTCTCACCAGTGTGCTTACGCATATGAATTTTTAATTTCCACTTGGTGGTACTACAGTAATCGCAGATGGTACATTTAATTGGTTTCTCACTAGTGTGAATACGGATATGACTTTTTAAATTTTCCATTTTGTTACTACAGTATTCACATATATTGCATTTAAATGGTTTCTCACCAGTGTGAATAAGCATATGTCTTTTTAAATTTACCATTTTGTTACTACAGTATTCACATATATTGCATTTAAATGGTTTCTCACCAGTGTGCATAAGCATATGTCTGTTTAAACTCGACTTAATTGTATAGCAGCAATCACATAAATTGCATTTAAATGGTTTTTCCCCAGTGTGAATACGCATATGCGTTTTTAAATGCGACTTGGTGGTACTATAGTGATCACATATATTGCATTTAAACGGTTTCTCACCAGTGTGCTTACGCATATGAATTTTTAATTCCCACTTGGTGGTACCGCAGTAATCGCAGATGTTACATTTAATTGGTTTCTTACTAGTGTGCTTACGCATATGACTTTTTAAATTTACCATTTCGTTACTACAATATTCACATATATTACATTTAAATTGCTTCTCACCACTGTGTTTTGTTTTGCGATTTGTTAACAAAGTTTTGTTGAAAGTTTTATAACTGCACTGCTGAATCAAAATCGCCTTTTTGTTAGTCAGAGCTGTTTTTGAAGGTTCCTCAATGCATACAGGCACATCCGTATTGATTTCCAAGCAATCATTGCTGACAATTTGCAATTCTGAAAGTTCAACTTTAATGTTATTATCAATCAACTCGTTTTTAATGGTTTCTTTGTTAACATAAGTTAAGACATCGGTAAGAGGTATTTGTCGTAATTTTTTTACAGTGGCTTCGGTTTGCCTGCACATTTGCTTGAAATCAAAAATTTCCTCTACAGTGATGATACAGGGATTACAAGCGCATGGGTTTGAGTTGATGCTTAAGTCCTGTAAGAAAATTTACAGTAGTCGATAACATTCAATTTGTTATATTTACAATTTCTGGTAGAACGTCCAGCAACTTCATTTGCAACTCTAAGACACTGAGAAAGTAATACTGCTCCGTTTCCACTATTTCTTGTAAACAAATTCGACAAGTATTTTTTGTATTTTCACACATATTTGGTACAAGTACAAAAACAAAAAAGAAAAGAATGGCTGCGTTCAGTTAAATTTATTGGCGGACAGTACCTAAACAGTAGACACTATCGATTCTACCGAAACCCATTTAAGTAATATTTAAACATCGACCTGGCAACATCGGAAAGCTAAGCATAGCTTTCCGTTGTTGCCAGGTCGATGTATTTAAATGTTGCTAGATGAGTACTAGCACAAGCATATCTAATGGATATGAAATGTACACACCAACCATGGATACCGGAGGTGCATCGAACATCCATATTTAATATTATGGAGCAAGGATGGAGGTCCATTGGATATATCATTCCGTTATGGAAAAATCTTCATAGTATGTCCATAGGACCTCCAGGTGGATAAACATTTTACATCCATATGGAGATATCTTGAACAGTCATATGGACGTACAAAATACATACATATGGAGGTTCAATGAACATTTAATTAAAGTATAATAAACATTCATTTTTTTATAGAACCTTCATATGTAGGTAAAATATATGTGCATATCTATATATTAACAAAAAATATGGCCACACGTCAAATAAAGTCAATACAAAATGCCAATAGTGATATTTTCCAGATGCAACAACTCCGGTTGGTCCACAGAAAATATGACCACTTGTTCATTTTCACTCAAACACAATCGAACTTTTTTATTTACACATTCTCTCATTTTTCTAGAGCTTTTATCCATTATTTATATTATAGGAATCCAAATACTTACTAGATTAATGTACAGCAAAAGTAAATTCAAATATGCAAAAATACCTTGTCTTTACCCAATAAACACAAATCGATGGGTCTGTACTGGCAATGTACTCCTTAGCTGGCACTCAGAATGCTGGCAATGTACTAAAATGAAGTACACTGACACACCGGGCGATATATTGCCGGATGAATCTTGCCAATGCAGAAATTGCATCGAACCAATATCGGCAAGTTATGTATATTAATACAAGTTAAATGCAGAATGCCAGTGAAATCTGTGCAATATAATATGTACTTTGCCATCACATAAATAGTGCGCAATTTTAAAAGCATTGGCAATGTTAGCAACTTAACACAAATTAAATGCATACAGTGGTATTATCATTTTTAATTTAATTAATAAAACAATTTGGAAACTTAACATACAACGTCCATATATGTACTGAAAAAAATTTAAAAAATATAAAAAACCTATTTACATTCATTCTGTGCTTATGTTTATTGGCGTCTTTCGTACCCACTACTCCTGGTGTTTATTGCGTGTTGTAAAGCTGCACCACAATTTGAATTTTTTCTTATGGATACTGTAAAATAAAAATTACATTGTAATGCTACTCAAATAACATGCACTTTTTTAGCAATTTCTAAACTAAATTTTGAAGTTTTTGAAGTAATTATAAAGAATTGCTTTGTAAATAGTCGTGAAATAAAATACAACATGAAAGTCAAGTTTGGCAGTAATGCACTTGAAATCACATTACGTTAATATACATATAAAGTTAATGTTTTAAGTTTTAACCTATAAACTATAAAATACTCTGAAGCCTCTTACCATAAATTAAATTTAAAATATTTTTACAAATTTGTTTTGCTTGATCCAGTCCAATTACTTGGTTAAAACATGTCTCGTTTGCTGTATCTTTTCATCCAACAAAGTAGATTGAATCGATCTAAAAAAAAATTTCAATTAAATAAAACTCAGCAATAAGAATAATGAATTGGGAAATTGTAGATAAACTCACAAACTGGCTCTTAGATTACAAATTCCAAAGTCATTATATATTAGCTCGAAAACGTGTTAGTTTTTAGGTTATATATTTATTATTATAAATTAATTTATATTTGAATTTAATACTTACTTATTTTGTTTACCCATCCATCCTAAATGATGAAAAACAAACACATTTTTTCGAAATTTTAAAGCACAAAATGGTTTGCATACGATAAATACAAGCTAAACAAAAAGCCAAAAAGTTTGCGTGTGCAATAATTCCAGGCGATAATATACGCGAAAACCTTGGCGAAAACAAACGAACAACGAAGAAAGTTTAAATTAAACCACGCCAAGTGTTTTTTTTTACTTTTTCAATTTTTCATTAAATTTGTTGTTGCATGTTAAATATTTACTACAAATGTTAAATTTTAGAGAATATAATTATTTCTAAATAATTTTGATAAAAAATAGCAACTCACAAAATTATGTAACATGATACATAAAAAAAAATGTTTCCGAACATAACACTTAAGATAATCCTATTTCACAGATATCCATGAACGTATATAAGGTGCATATACAGTGGATATTAAACTACGGATGTACATCAATGGATATTATATGGATAAATATGTATATCCATTGCATCTCGCGTGCTGTGTGGGTGACTTACTAAGTAATAATTAGATCAGAACATTTGATCAAATACTGTAGCTTCAGTTAGAAAATAGAAATCGGCATTAATGACATCTCGATTGGCTTGAGTTGTTCATAAAGCTCCCAAATAATGGCAAAAGTAGATAGTATTTGTGCCGCCGATCAAACCTTTAAATTGTGATGTAACTCACTGACGTTGGAAAATAAAAACATGCGAACAGACACCAATCAGCAACAAAACGTTTTTTTCATGTTTTAAAAACGTTACGTGTTAAAATAGTTGAAATAAAAAATGTTTTTAAAAAAAATATTTTTGTTACGTTTTAAAAATATTTCATTTAAACATTGATATTGAAATATTTTAAAATTGTTTTCTAAAACATTTTTAGTAAGATTGTCCTCTTTCGCCTGCGCTGCAGAAATTGGCTAATGAAGAGTTGAACTCAATGTTACGTCTGGGAGTTGTGGAACCGTCGAATAGCCCGTGGTCTAGCCCATTGTTTTAGTAAGGAAGAAAGACAACACCTATAGATTCGTTGCCTTACATCACTTCAATTCTAGATCGGTTGAGAGATGAACGTTTTCTTTCCAGCTTTGATATTCGATCTGCGTATTGGCAGATTCCGCTTACAGAAGATTCCTTCTCGTAGTCTTTTTCAGTTCACTCGCAGGGCATTTGGGTTACATAATGCGCCTGCTACGTTTCAGCGATTGATTGATCGATTGTTGGGGTGGATTTGGAGCCTTACTGTTTCGCTTACCTAAACGATATTATCATAGCACCTACTTTTGATGAACATATCAGCGTGCTAGGGAAAGTGTTAGAACGTTTAATCTCTGCTAGTCTTACCTTACGTCGGGAAAAATATAATCTTTGTTTGTCTGAACTAAAATACCTCGGTACGTGGACAACAAGAATGGTCTATTGGTAGACCCGGATAAGGTAACAACAATACTTAATATCCCCACTCCTTCAAACGTCACTGATGTCAGACGATTTATTGGTATGACTAGTTGGTACCGTCGCTTTATTCCTAATTTTTCTTCTCTTACATCTTCACTTTCGGCTCTTACTCGTAAAAACGTTTCTTTTAGTTTGACAGCGAAATGTAAGACCGCTTTTAATTTCCTTAAAAACAGCTTAGTTGCGGCTCCTATTCTGCCGTGTCCTGATTTTTCACTTCCTTTTGTCGTACAGACTGATGCTTCGGATTTTGGATTAGGTGCTGTGTTAAATCAAACGACTGCGGGTGGTGAAAAGGTTGTTAGTTATCTTAGTCGTTCGCTCACTAAGGCGGAGCGGCATTATTCGACTACTGAGAAAGAATGTCTGGCTGTGTTATCCGCCATAGAAAAGTTCCATCCTTATGTGGAAGGATCCCATTTCACAGTGATAACTGATCATCATTCGTTGTTGCGGTTAAATCGTTTGCAGAGCCCTTCAGGACGATTAGCTCGTTGGTCTATTAGGCTACAACAATACGACTTTTCGATAATCCATCGAAAAGGAAAAGATCATGTTGTTCCTGATGCGCTATCTCGCTCAGTTCCTCTACTAGAAGCTATCCAACTGTCTGAAATTTTTTCTATTTTTATGGTTAAGTTGCCGACTTCTGATCTTTGATATAATAATCTTATTAAACGTGTCTTGGATGCTCCTCATAAGTTTGTAAAATGGTGTGTTAGAGATAATATTTTTTATTGTCGTGTTGTTACTCCTTTCTCTTCGGATTCTTCGGATGACTGGAAAATAGTGGTTCCTACAGAACAACGTATGGAAATGATTCGTAACCATCACGATCGCTGACACTGTGGTGTTTCGAAAACTACGGCAAGGATTTTACAACGTTATTATTGGCCCTGCTTATGTACCGATGTTGCTCGTTATATTCGGGGTTGTCGTGTGTGTGCTGCGCACAAGCTGGAGCAAGTTGCTCCTCCTGGTATATTCGCTCCTCGTGCTAAGCCATCGTACCCCTGGCAAGTTTTTTGTTACGACATTGTGGGTCCTCTGCCTCGATCTTCGAAAGGCCATAGCTATGTACTGGTAAACGCTGACTATTTTACTAAGTTTCCTTTGTTCTTTCCGTTACGCTCAACTCTTGCTACTACTATTAGTAAAATCATCGAAGAATATATCTTTCTTCTTTTTGGTGCTCCTCAGTATCTTATTACGGACAATGGTGTCCAGTTTCGTAGTAAAGAATTTGGAATTTCAACTTTGCGCCACTTATGGGACCACGACACTCTTTACGGCTAAATCTCATCGTAGGGCTAATCTAGCCGAACAAATTAATCGTGTCTTAAAAACCATGATTTCTTCATATGTCAAAGAGAACCATCGGCATTGGGATGTAAACTTCTGAAAAATTGTCTGCGCTATTCGTACTGCGAAACACAAGGTCCTTGACTGTACTCCTTTCTTTGCACTATTCGGACGTGAACACGTTCTTTCAGGTAATTTCTTCGGTCCATCTTCTTCTGATGTTCTTATTTCAGAAACTAAGGTTACTCGTTCAGTGTCTCATTATGAAGCTATTCGTACGCATATTTTAAAACAACTTTTTAAAGCGTACACAAAAACGCAAAATAGATATAATCTTCGCCGTCGACATGTGCGATATAAAATTGGAGATTGGGTATGGCGACGTAATTATAAGCTTTCTGACGCCACTAGACATTTTAATGCCAAATTAGCATTATTATTAAAATCGTTAAATCTCCATGGACGTATGAGTTAGTCACCACTGTTGGACAATCGGTGGGTATCTGGCATGCTAAGAATTTTAAACCAGATCAACGCTCTTCGGACTCTGATTCGAATGAGACTCTACACCAGGTAAACCGTCGGTCGGTCAACGTGCCGTTATTATATCCTCGTCGGCGTAAACTACGTTCTAGATCATCTGTTACTTCTTTGGGTAAATAATTTTGCCTTCGATTTGGGTTATTTTCTTCGGTTCTTTTAGTTTCTACAATTAACGTTTGGCAAATATAATACATATATAGTCTTTGGCCTGAGGTTTGGTGACTGATCGAATTGCTGGTTCATTTCTTTACTCAATTAGAGTAATACGACTTTTGTAACCAGATTCCTTATTAATGATATTCCTTCGTTGATTATAGGTTGGTGCTGAGTGGTTTTTGTCAGACCTCTCATGATTTTGGTTTCTTTTTTTTTGGGATTTAGTCGGTTAGGAACTTTTAGTTAGTTCGCCTAAGAAGGGCTACCCGTTGTGGGTTATTATTATTTTGGGTTTAGTTCTATTTACGGCTACAGTCGAGCAATTGCGGGCTGTAGTCCTTTTTATTTTGGATTTTAGGGCTAAATTATGGGACGCTTCAAATCTTGTCGTGAGGACTTGAGATGTGATTAACTTCGACGCCACACAATCGTCCGGCACTTCAACGAGGAAACCTTAAGCTGCGATAAGATTCCTAGGATGTTTCCTAGTCTCGTGGTTATGGGACTGCGTTGTTTTCTTAATTTATAGCGTAACGACTGTTGCCGACTTTCAACGAGTATCTGTTCTGATACTTCTTTTCTGTTGGTTGAAGTTTTTGGTTCTTGGGAGTATCATTTCGTTTCATGCGACTTTTGGACACATCTGGTTGATGATGCTTAGCAAATTGGGAAAGCCTCTTTCTTTACGTTTCTTCTTGGGTTGGGTGTTATTGTATTTGGGTTGGTTTTGGATTTCAGGGTTTTGCCCTTGGCTTATGCCCAAATTTCTATTCTTGACTTAGTGTCTACTTCCCAAGTTTTAATGCTGCTGGGGGGGAATTTGTTATGTAAAAAATTTTGTAGTTCACTTTTCTAGTATAAACATTTTTCTAGTATGAAATTTGTCCCGCGTCAAGCGCGATCATTTTCTTCGTAGTCGGCTGTCAAACGAATTCATTTCTTGCTAAAGTTTTCTAAATTACGGATCGTTCTTAGCGGTCTTTTCGGCCCAACAAAAAGCTTTCATTATTAAGTTGGTTTACGATACTCCACGTCAATATGTGGGCGAATTTTAAGTAGGGTTGAATGAAAGCTTATTTTGGGGTATGTAACTTTATAACGTTTTTTTTGTAATGAGGGCTTAAATTAATTCTTTAGCGGGTCCGACCCCTCCACCTGTAACCTTATCATTGACGTTCGTAACACCTGTTTGTCGAAAAGTTTCCATGACGTCAGGTCGCTAAAGGTTAGGGTGTTGTACACCACGGGATAGGAAGAAATACTTAATTAGAGGGAAGCTCGGCGCATTCTTTTACGTCAACTCTTGTATGCATTAAATCAAATTACTTGTGCTCACACAGTATGTACGTTTGTGTCAAATTGTATATTACATTTTAGGTCAGACTAGTACGAAATTAGCTAATCGGGTTGGTAGCAACAATAACCTCATGGTAACAACCAAGTCTTTTTGTCCATATTTGCTACCAACCCGATTTGACAAATCACTGGAATTCATTATGACCCATCAATCAGAGAGGTCGTTGTTGACAACCAATAAAAGTTTTTAATTTTTGAGGACGATTTAAAATTCATCAGTTTTACCAACCCAAAAATAATCTATCTAGTAACAACGATAAATGGAGTTCATTTGAAGAACTACTATAGAATGCGAAAAATTACTGCAGAAAAACACATATTGTACTGGAATTTTACGAGACACTAGATTTTTTATAAATATTATTTAAATAAAAAATTATATATATACAGATACATATAACTTATATATTTTTTGATTGTATTTAGATACATATAAATAGATAATAAATATTAATCTAGATTAATTTATCATTATGAATTTATATAGATAATTTACAACACTGTATACCACAGTATAGAAACAATACAGAGCGCCGAAGTAAACAAAGTCCCCGAAAATATGTGAATTAACTTTAAAAATTTGAAGCGGTAAATGTTTCAACCAATCACAATTAGCAAGTACCGTCCGCTTGAAAAATTAAATTACAATCAAAATTCCTTGATTGCGTTGGGTTTGTTTACATCTTTACCTCCTGTTTTATGAAAAATTTGTAGTTTTTCAATTAGCTTTTGTCAAGACTTTTTTAAACGCTGTTATTTGAACCTGTAACTAACTTTGAACACTATAAACTGCCAATTAGCTCTAGTATCGTCTCCTGGCCTCTATCCACGACTAGCAAAACATCGGGAGTGGGGTGAGTACCGATTTTTGATTTATTAATATAAAATTAGCTAAATTTCCGGGAGGCGCCACTGGGTTAAACAACCGGCCACGGAGAAGGCTAGGATCAACCCAGAACTCCTATCGACACTAGAACTAGGCACCGTAAAAAAAAAAGAAGGAAAAAGACGAGGTCAGCAGTTTCTCCAGTTTTTAATAAAACTCTACCCTGTATTTAATCCTGTTTACTATTTTTATATTGTACAAAGAAGAATAAATAGGTTACGAACTAAAGTTTAATAACAAAAAAAAAAAAAACGAAAGAATCATCATCCCGTTTGTATGAATTATGTTTATTTGTAGAGGTTTCGCCCACCATAAAAAATACACGCATACTCGTGTTAACCCTTTTACTTAAGGTTATGAATTATGTATTGTGCCGCGCGGTTTTTTTTAAAAAAAATTATGAGGGTTGTTCGCGTTGTCTCGAGGTAAAAATGGCTGTAAGAGCACCTAAGTGAATTCGAGATCAGCACTACGATCTCCCCCAAAAGCTGCCCCCTAACTGACAGGTCGTTCCCCTCACCGACAGCGAGCAATTGCTTCCTATCGTAAGTAAACTTAAACTCGTACAATTTGCGTACCGAACTATTCTATATTCTTACAGGACCTTTTTATCCTTGCTGTCCCCCGTGAACAAAACCGTGTCTGCCACTAAATACCTGCAGCGATATGAATTTACGCAAAAAAAAGAAACCCACGGTGGTATCTCAGGTAGGTGAAACCAATGTACAATATTATTATATTTATGGACTAAACTAATTATTGAACTTACAGCTAACAAAAGAAATCAAATCGAACTTGTCTTAAACTAAACTTATCTTGTTTGTTGTAGGGTATCGCAGCTGTTGGTGACTGTGTCCGAGGTGGAACGAGCAGATAAGGGGGTAGTCTGACACCCTGTTTACGTCCGGAACTGCTGCTGGAACCCGGTGGTAGTTCCCTAATTTTTTTTTTGTCATGTTAATATACCGAAGGTGGAGACTTGGTGGTACAAAATCACACTTACCCACGATGTTGTTGGGGACTCCAATTATCGTAAGATGCTGCCCTGTGTTTGAAATCCGGTTCGCTAACCGTAAGCATAAGGTTCGTTATTACCGCTAATGCTTTTATTTAATTGTAGATTATAGCTGCTTAATTCCCCGTAGGAGTCTTTTAGCCCAGGTACCAATATTCGAATACCAGCCAACTAATTGACTTTATGCCGCCAATATTCTTACACACAGGTAAAATGCAACAACCTTTCGAATGCGTATTTTTGGAGAAAGTGTAGAATTCCTTTGTGATAACAGTGATAATATATCAAAGGGTCACCAATAGGTCACTGTAAAAATTCCCAGCACGTTAAGTTGCCTATACTTTGGCGTTTGGATTTTTAACACGTTACAAACCAGGTAAGTGTATTTATAACATTTTTTAAGTATAACCTTTATAGCATATCCTCATTCATTACTTTAAAATCTGTATTAATTCCAGTGTTAATTCTACGAACAACAGCTAATTTCTAATGGAGATTTTCACATTACTTATTGTCTGTATTGTTTCAGCTGTTATTTATCAACATGAAATCTAAATTTAAGAAAACCATTCATTCCGAAACAAGAAACATGATTAAAAATGTTGTGAAGTTTTTCGATAAACTCCCTTTAGAGAAGTCAAGCAAACTAGTTGCTGTAGCAACGGGCAAAAAAAACAGATTTATAAAAAAATCTGGAGTGAATCGATAACAAGCAGTAATGGAATTTTAAGATCTACTCGAAGAAAAAAATAAGTATTCCTTAATACTTCGAAAATAATGGAGTAATGATACCAAATGAAATGTGTAAGGTGTTAGTGAAACAATTTAATTATACGAAAACATATGTAATCGAACTTCTTAAAAAACACGGGCATACAGTGTTACGTTTGTCATCTTACCACTACGACTTAAATCCAATTGAGTTGACATTGAGTTTAGTAAAACATAAGATTACTATGAATAATATTACACAGAATGGTCTGGAGATAAAAACCTTAGTGATAAATGCATTTTCTGAGATAACTGCATCGGACTGGGATAAACATCGTCAACATGTGAATTACTTGGCACAAGAAATGTGACTGGATGTAACTGTCGAAAACCTGACGTATGATGAACACTGGATCATCTGACGATAAAAGTTGTAATGGCGAAAAGTGACGTTGATTGATTTTTTTATAATTGTATTTTTTGATGTAAATAAGTAATTTTTAGAATTACTTTTCGAAATGTGTAATTATTATATTTTGTAATGCCCTACCTAATCTTTTAGAAAAGTAAATGTGTAATTACAATTTATTTTAATAATATTAAAGTCATAAAGTGTTTTTCTGAAATAACCTTAAACTTCAACAAGATCTAATATGATTATCTACACGGGCATATGAACTGTTTGAATTTCCCACCAAAATACTTTTTAATTTGAGTGTACCTTTAGAATTAAAGTGACACCAGCCACGCCTATCCAGAGACTTTGTTTATTCAGCTGAACTGTATAGTAGTCTCACTTCCTGTATATCAACTTGGAACACAGTTTTTGGCGCCTTGCAACGGTTGTGGGGAAAACAAATAGCGCGAATTTTAAACTTAATGTGTGGGTGTGAAGAACAGCCATTATTATTACAATGGTTTATTTTGAATGCTTTTTTGTTTTTGAAAGAATGGTTATAAAAATTGACACTTTTTTATAATTATCGATTAAAAAAGCGACTTATTTTATATGACATTTTTTATTTGCAAAAATACAATATAAATAATGGTATAAATTTAAATGTAGCGCTTCTGTGTGAGCAACGGAAAGTTTAAAAAACAAAGAGAAGTGGAAGGTGTGTGCGGAAAGAATTGAGCACCAAGTTGAGCAGG
Organism: Aquatica leii; assembly: GCA_035610365.1. Classification (NCBI taxonomy): domain Eukaryota; kingdom Metazoa; phylum Arthropoda; class Insecta; order Coleoptera; family Lampyridae; genus Aquatica; species Aquatica leii. The sequence goes on from CM069438.1 coordinate 19,431,440, forward strand.
TTTAGCATTGTGACTCGGATGTGTAACTTTTGTCTTTTGTTCATTTTATGTTGATGGAAATTAAATATGATAATAACTGAGTGTTAATAATTTAATTTTGTCATCGATGCAAACGAAATTGTTATCAATCACTTTTAGCTTTATTCGAATCAACACCATGCGAATATTGTAACAACTTTTCTTTAAAACGAATATGGAAACCTTCAGTTTTTAAATAGTAAAAAACGTTAGAATCAAAGAGGTGTAAAAATAATTCGCATTGTTTAGTCGATTTTATTCAAGAAATGCAATTCAGCGTTTTTAGCCTTCAAGGTAGTAAAAAGACAGTAAAAAAGGGAAATAAAATTTTTCTACGACTAACAGATAATACGACACATTGTATGTTTAATTGCGATTAGGCAACGTTGTGCATTGTGATTGTCTAATTTCATTTCCGTACAGGTGAAACCTATTATCGTACAGGAGTTAAAACGTTATTCCTCTTACCTCAATAGAAGTTTCTTATCTACAAATAGTTTATGAACACTGCCGAAACGTCAAATATTTAATAGTTATTTTTGTGCTGCCAACATCGCAAACGCCAATATTTGTTCGTTAGTGTAGTTACGTAATGGACGAAAAAAGCTCTAGTGTGGCAAAATGAAAATTAGAAATATACGTAAAGCTAAGTGTTGAAAGTCAATTATTATAATAAAACGAGTATGCCACAGGTGAAAAATTTATTTAAAAACTCTTGAAATTCAGTTAGAATTGAAAAAACCGATATTAAAGTTAATGTCAAATTTGACAGATTTAGTAATAAATGTAGTACCAACATTATATTTCTGTTTTTATTATATTTTTTTAAAAAATAATATAATTTTACAAAAGGCAACACAAAAAATAATGTACGTTGGTCTCGTCGAAGATTTCATAGCATAACTCACTTACATGCAACGCTACTATTAACGAATGTACAAGTTTGTTAATGATAGCGGTTAATAATCAACACATTTTAACGCCGTGAACGAGTGTAGGAGCGTAAGCGTTAATATTGTTGAGATTAGTTGTCGCTCATTAACAAACGAGTTTTTCCGTTGATCGTGCGTTAGTAAAACGCGTGAAGTTACAAGAAAACTAAAGTATACGTATCCCGTTGTTATATCTAGTAGTCGTAAAATATCGTTAAATTAAAGGTTGCTAACGATTTTATTGGTTACTATACAAAATCGTTCATTAATAGAAATTTATTCATTCGTTCAAAATCGTTCATTAATAGGGATCATTAACGATCTATTTCTGATACATTAATATTATTATTATCAGACGATCGACGGAAAATGTTATTAAATGAGTAGTGATTTATTGTATCTTACAACATTTAATCAAAACTCTGGAGTTAATCACAAAATTCTAATTTTATCGTAACCTTGTAACCATAAAGTTGCCTAAGTTCATGAGAAACAGTTGCTCAAAGACATTATACACGATTCAATAACGTGATATGCAATACAAGAAAAGTATCAAGTGCAATAAAATATTTCAAATTGTTTTACACGAAGGCACAAGATGTTATTAGGAAGTGTTACCACTAAAAAAAAAATTGTATTTTTTTATTTGATCATTACGAAGACAAAACGGTTTTTTTTAAGATAGCGACACTGAATATCACCAAAATAGTACTAAAATTTCACGCGCCATGCAATATAATTAGGACATGTTCGTAATTCGATGGTATGCAAGAAGAATTTCACAAAACAAAATTGCATACAAGCATGCGTACATAAAAGGTTCATGGAAAAATTGCACTGAACAAAAGTCAAGTTGCTTTTAGAATTTTAAAGACCAAAATACCTACATAAGGATTAAATTTTCGCACGCGCTATGAAACAAGAAAAAACATTTTTCCGCTTTTAACTGTATATTTCGGCTCGTTTAGGTAATTCGTTATAAAAAGAAATTACCGGTGTGAAGTTAGCCATAGATTTCAGCCATAGAAATTAATTTCCAGTTTCACATCTTAAAAACGAATTAGAACTATAACAAAGTGTTATATCTGTCAATACTGTTATTAAATAATAAAAACAATCAATATTTATTAATATTTAAAAAAAAAATTTAACAACTCTCACAGATAAAACCATTTCCTGCATTAACGCTTATTTTTCGCGATGACGTGCAATTCTGATTTATCTGCAAATTCACATACGTGTAGAAAATGCATTATTAAATTTCATATTAAAAAATAAAGATGTAGTTATTTCTATAATTAAAAATAATTCGATTCAAAGTTAGGCTTCCGTGCCACTACACTGCATGCCGACGGCACCTAATTAAAGTCGTTTTTTCGCAATAACGTCCAGTTCTGATTTTTCTGCAAATTTACATACGTATATAATAAGCATTAATAAACAACATATTAAAAAATTACGATGTAGTTATTTCTATAATTAAAAATAATTCGATTCAAAGTTGAGGTTGCACCCCAGGGTGCTGCATGATAACGTTGTTGATATTTCTTTTCTAAGACAATGTTTGTAGCCCTAAGAAGGTATGTTTTTTTGTTTTTATAATGAATGTATTATATAACAAAATCTTTTCATTCCGTTATTTTCCAAACTTTCGTTAACCTGTTCGGCATAGAGTTAATTAATTTTTCGCACTAGTCGGATCTTTGAAAACATTCATTCATTTGCAATTTGCGCTACATTATTTAAATTTGTTACCAGAATGTTTAGGTGATTGTTTGTCTATGTCCTGGTCAGAGCTGCCCACATGTTCGTAATGGGGTTTTTAAGTAAGAAGATTTTGCTGTTCATTCTAGAGAAATTACTTTTTTACTATTTTAAAATTGTGAATTGGCAAACAGAACTTGTAACGAACAAATTTATTTTAAGTGGTCATTTTGGATGGAGGCGAGTGTACATGTCGATAATCTCTACTTTTTGATTAACGTCTAAACACCGATATTTTTTATTCGACATTATAAACACTTGTAATGTTTCACTTATACTCGCGTTCTAAATGCTTTTCTAATAACGAAAGAATTATTCCTAAACGCAAAAACAGATTTCAAGTAAACGCGCTTTTTCTGATGAATAATGTGTTATTAAACCATTAAACCGGACGTACTTACCGCTAATGACTCCGCCGCATTGTCTATGGATTAGGCTTAAGTTTATAACAATGTCTGAAGCATACTTTTTATTACAATAACAATTAAAACTACGATATGTTGTAGATTCATAAATTTCTTGTAAATACGATAAGTTAATGTTATCAAATTCTGCATTGACCGGTTTAAATTTATGATGATTTGTAGTTTGAGATCGCAATTGATTTTCCGCTTCCGCGTAGTGGAGGTTTCCGCTTTAATAGGCTCAAGCATACATACTCACTCGAGACCAAAAAAAATTTCGTTATGTGCAGATTTCCGTTTTACAGAGGGTCCAAAATGGTAGGTTTTACTGTATTCTTAACGTTATAATATTAAAAACTTGATTTTAACATCAGGCCTCTCTTTTTCTCCTACTACTTATTACACTATGTGTATATCACGTATACAAATATGTATATCCCCACTACTCTCATAAAATACTTAAGAAAATAAAAGAAAACAGATTTCCGTATTAGTTCAGTAACACTATTAATGTTAACATAATGAAAATGACCGATTTTCTAATTTTGGGTGATTCCAATGCAAGAAATTTGTGTGCTTGGCTAAAACATTACGGTATAGTGGTAGAAAATAGTACAAAAGGAGGATGGACATTTCAGAATTTAAATCTACAGTACGTCTCGTTTTCAAAAAACTTAGAGTATCCGGTAAAAAAGTATATTATACTGAAATAGCTCCAACTATGCACCAAAAAAAGTAATGGAAAAAAAGTCAAAATATTTAATAACATCTTAACTAAAATCGAAAAAATGTCAAAAAAATTTAAACTTATAAAATTTCCGAATCGTAACTTTTTGAAAGACAACGTCCATTTAAATGTGGAAGAATTTCGTCATATAATAAATTCATTATAAAAACAAAAAAAACAGCTCTTCTTAGGGCTACAAACATTGTCTTAGAAAAGAAATATCAACAATGTTATCATGCAGCACCGTGAGGTGCAACCTCAATTTTGAATCGAATTATTTTTAGTTATAGAAATAACTACATCGTAATTTTTTAATATGTTGTTTATTAATGTTTATTCTATACGTATGTAAATTTGCAGAAAAATCAAAACTACACGTCATTGCGAAAAAACGACTTTAGTTAGGTGCCGTTGGCATGCAGTGTAGTGGCACGGAAGCCCAACTTTGAATCGAATTATTTTTAATTATAGAAATAACTACATTCTAATTTTTTAATATGTTGTTTTTTAATGCATTTTCTACACGTTTGTGAATTTGTAGAAAAATCAGAGTTGCACGTCATTGCGAAAAAACGACTTTAATTTGGTGCCGTTAGCGTTTAGCATCGTGCCGCGCAAGCCCAACTTTGAATCGAATTATTTTTAATTATAGAAATAACCTAAACCTAATTTTTTAATATGTTGTTTATTAAAGTTTATTCTATACGTATGTAAATTTGCAGAAAAATCAGAACTGCACGTCATTGCGAAAAAACGACTTTAATTAGGTGCCGTTGGCATTCGGTATCGTGAGATGCAACCTCAATTTTGCATCGAATTATTTTTAGTGATAGAAATAACTACATCGTAATTTTTTAATATGTTGTTTATTAATGCTTATTCTATACGTATGTAAATTTGCAGAAAAATCAGAACTGCACGTCATTGCGAAAAAACGACTTCAATTAGGTGCTGTTGGCATTCGGTATCGTGAGGTGCAACCTCAATTTTGAATCGAATTATTTTGTTATAGAAATAACTACATCGTAATTTTTTAATATGTTGTTTTTTAATGCATTTTCTACACGCATGTGAATTTGCAGAAAAATCAGAGTTGCACGTCATTGCGAAAAAACGACTTTAATTAGGTGCCGTTGGCATGCAGTGTAATGGCACAGAAGCCCAACTTTGAATCGAATTATTTTTAATTATAGAAATAACTATATCTTCATTTTTTGATATGTTGTTTTTTAATGCATTTTCTATGAATTTGCAGAAAAATCAGAATTGCACGTTATTGCGAAAAATAAGCGTTAATGCAGGAAATGGTTTTATCTGTGAGAGTTGTTAAATTTTTTTTTTTTTTTATTATTGATTGTTTTTATTATTTAGTAACAGTATTGAAAGATATAACACTTTGTAATAGTTCTAATTCGTTTTTAAGATGTGAAACTGGAAATTAATTTCTATGGCTGAAATCTATGGCTAACTTCACACCGGTAAAAAAATTGCATATATTATGCTACAATTTAGACGAGTTTCATAAGAGACAAAAATTTGAAATTTAAAATGTTTATTTTAGTTCTTACCTTTAATTTCAACAAAGTAATCCTCTTGCAGATGTATAGGCGTTTAAAAAGATGAATAAATTATAGCCAATGGTTATTCTGTTTATTTTTTGGTTTGTTTTATTTTGAAATAGTGCATGCTACACAGTGATGGCATTAAAATTAATTAAAAATACAAAGTCAGCGTTTCAATGGTTACTCACCAGTGTGGTTACGCATATGCGTTTTTAAATCCCCCTGCGTGATACTGCAGTAATTACATATACTGCATTTAAATGGTTTTTCACCATTGTGCTTATACATATGCCTTTTTAATTCTTGGGATCGGCTGCTACAGTAATTACATACATTGCATTTAAATGGTTTCTCACCAGTGTGCTTACGTATATGTAGTTTTAAATTTTCCGAATAATTGCTACAGTAATCACATACATTGCATTTAAATAGTTTCTCATCAGTGTGCTTAAGCATATGCACTTTCAAGGCCCACTTGGTGATACTGCAGAAATCACATGTGTTGCATTTAAATGGTTTCTCACCAGTGTGCTTACGCATATGCTTTATTAATCCTGATTTGGTGGTACTGCAGTAAGCACATAAATTGCATATAAATTTCTTAGCAGTGTGCTTACGCATATGAATTTTTAACTCACACTTAGTGATACTGCAGTAATCACATACATTACATTTAAATTGTTTCTCACCAGTGTGCTTATGGATATGCAGTTTTAGGTTCCACTTTTTGTTAGTGCAATACTCACATATATTGCATTTAAATGGTTTTTCAATACTATGCCGTCTCATATGCCTTTTTAAATATACCATTTTGTTACTACAGTAATCACACATATTGCATTTAAATGGTTTACTGCTAATGTGTTTTCTTTTGTGATTTGATAACAAAGTTTTGTTGGAAGTTTTATAGCTGCAATCGACACAATTGTAAGACTTCTCAAGCTTTTTATTGGGGTGCTTAGGCATATGTCGAATCGAAATCTCCTGCTTGTTAGTTTTCTTTGTCACGTAGGTTAAGACATCACTACCCGGTATTTGTCGTAAATTTTTTAGAGTAGTTTCGGTTTTCCTACACAATTGCATGAATTCATGTATTTCTTCAATCGTGATAATACATTGATTACAAGTACGAGGGTTTGGGGTGATGCTTAAATCCTGTAAAAAAATTTACACTAGTTGATAAAATCCAGTTCGTTCTACTTACAATTTCTGGTAAAATGTCCAGCAACTTAAATTGTCGGTACGACTCATTGAGAAAGTAATACTCCTCAGTTTCGCTTATTTCTTGTAAACAAATACGACAAGTGTTTGTTGTATTTTCACACATATTTTTTTTTAACAAAATACGTTATCTTTACAAAAATAGAAGCCTGAAGAATTCAAAAAAATTTATTTGAGACGATTGTTTTTATATAGCGATACTGTGGCTACCGACGCTACTGTGTGGCTACAGACTAAAGATAATAGCCGCGTTCAATTACATTAATGAATATAATCGTCATTTAGTACTGATCTCTATAACAATCGTCGTGTTCTTTTCAACTGTTTTTAACTGACCGACAAGATCTGAGCTACTCTGATGAGATCCGGCAACATAAGAAGTGTTTTTTTGAATTTAATATAACTACACCACAACTGATCTGTGCTACCGTCTCTTTACCTCTCGTCCAGTGTTGTGACAGGTACTCATTTTTTGGTACCTAGGTACAGGTAGATTTATTTAAAAGTACCTAAGTACAGGTACAGGTACAGATTTGGCAAACGTACCTAGGTACAGGTACAGGTACAAAAAAATGTACCTTAGAATTTCAGGTACTTATTTATGATCATAGAATATACAAATTTAGTAAACCAACTCTTATTTGTGCAATCTCATTGAAAAACGATAGAAATCATTGCAGCTATAAAATGCATGAAATGATTGAAATCAATCAACGACGCTACTATATTAATCACTGTTGATGACACACACAGTAGCTGATGTGAATCTCAGTAAAGATATTAAAATTTATACAACTTTTGTAATTGCAGTTTATTGAGCAATGCTATTGTTGTTTATTGTATGAAGTGCATTATTTAATAATGTCACTGCCTAAATTTGCGCTTAAGGAAAATTGCGTAGGTCATGTACTATTTTTGGAAGGTTTTAGTAATTTAAAATGTGATTAAGTCCGAAACAAATATATAAAATGTACAATACATGTACGCTTAAAAGTACCTATTTTATTAGGTACTTAGGTACAAAGGTACTTTCTAAAAAGTACCTAGGTACAGGTAAAGGTACATAAATTAAAAAGTACCTTTCTAGGTACTTAGGTACACAAAAACCTAGGTACATTTATCTAGGTACATCCCAACACTGCCTCTCGAGCGCCAAGAAATTTTCTGACCACTTTAAGTATGGCTTTTCCCGCGTTCCATCCCAAATAACAAAATTCTCTTAAAAAGATATCTTTTTAACACCATTTCGCTAGTATCAATTAGACATCATTTCGGCCACTTGAATGAAATCGGTATCTATAAAGCTGAATCCTCATGCAGCGTTGACACCACTGATCTCTATAATAATATGGATAGCTGATACTTATGAGAAAAAAAATTAAATATGGGATTAGACTGCGTGGAAGACAGCGCCCCACAATACTGAGATTAGAACTAAATTAAACGAATTTTACTTGACAACAGTACCGCTATTTTTCAAACCAAAAAAAATTTATGATCATTCATTTTGTTCAAATTACATAGCATTTTACGGAATTCCATAAAATTGTATAAAAATTTGTGAAATTTAATGACTATAATCAAATTATATTTAGTTTCAATAAGATTATAGAAAAACCACACAGTTAAACAGTCATTCTAACTCGCTTATTAAGAATTAATCACACATGCTTAACACACTTGTAGATTTAACCATCAAACGCAAGAAATCAAGAAAATTAAAGAACATAACATACATATTGAAATATAGAATCCAAAGCACAAGCTAGTACTGATGCGCCCAAACAATTTTCAAAATATTTTAAACATTTAGAAAATATCTTACAAAAATATTAATATTTATGACAATTGCACTGACAATTAGGCATTCCAATGAACTGTCAAATCGAGTTCAATATGGCGTCGTTGGACAAACAAACTTGTTGTTGTCATAAGTTTATTATTGTAATCATTGTTGTGGCCTTAAATACGCAAATATTAAACAATGTAAGGCTAATCCAAGTATTGTATGAATTAACTACAACAACAAAGAGACGTTGGGACACATCATTTGCATGAAATATAGATAACTAACACTTAAGGATTCTTTTTTGCTGAATGTCGACAACTTGAGTTCTGATTTGGAAGATGTTGCTTAAGTAATTAGAATGGATATTGTTGTGTATTTAGTGTTTATGCATACGTAGGAGCAGATGAAGACTTTACAAAAGCATAGATGTCTGTAGTATTTTGAAAAAGTAAGTAATAAGCATTGAAACTATGTATAAGTTAATTTTAGTTATTTTTAAGGTAGAGCATTCACATTAAAAAAGTCTCGGCAAGATAAATTTTGATGCAACAGATGCTGTGTTTTGTTCAGACTGAATATGAGTAGTAAAACAACTGCGGTGAAATACATCAAAATGAAGAATTTTTATTAGAAATCTAATGAATACTTTTTGTACTCGAAAAAAATGGAACTTTGAAGGTCTTTAGTACCTTCAAAATTATTTCATAACCGAATTCAACTTACTAAATGATTTATTTTATTACCTTATTGACTTATAACCAAACTCGGAATTTTTCTTTTGTATAATTTTTATTTGACCAACTGTTTACTAAACGATTTCTACTGTACTTTGAATTCTTTAATTGCACAAAGTATTTATAGAAGTATAAGTGATTTTTCTTCCTATTACCTTTTTTTTTGTAAAATACAAATGTTTTTTGTCAATCGTTTAATGTGAATAAAGTTTTACATATTTGTATCTTAGTTTATTGCAGTAATACATACATAAAATGGTATTTTCCTTTTAGTCGTAACCAATCTAAATAGAACTACTGGATAATAAAATACGATTACAAACGAGAAAGTCTGAAGATAATCTTAAAATACAATCACAATAAATGAAAACAAATTTTTACACATTTCAGTTGTAAAATAAGTGCACAAATTTACTTTGTTCAATACCCGTCACTTCTATGAGTAAACATAATTTAAAAACTGAAAATGTTTTCCGACTTTCAATATTGTTTATATCACTGGTTATGTTGCTGCAATGCATAATGTTTTTGCTATGAAAATTCATGTAGTTTTGTAAATCTTCGTCTGCTTCTTCATATAGTAGCTACGTTAAATAATATCCATGCTAATTACATCTGGAACATGTTCCAGATAAGAACTCGAGTTGTCATTCAGCAAAAAAAAGATTCTTAGCGTTAATTGCCGATGATTCTTGCAAATGATGTGTCCCAACGTCTCTTTGTTGTTGTAGTTAATCCATACAATACTTGGATTAGCCTTCCATTGTTTAATATTTGCGTATTTAAGGCCACAACAATGGTTACAATAATAAACTTATGACAACAACAGGTTTGTTTGTCCAACGACCACCATTTTTAAATGGCCGAGGTCACGTGATATGGAATGCCTAATTGCACTGACAATTAAACTGTCACAAAAAAGTATGGTTAGCGCTACATTTTAGTTCCTGTCTCAGTAATGAGTGGCGCTGATGATTTCTCTAAAGGTGTCAATGTCATAACTACAGTATCAGCTATCCATATTGTTGACACCGTAAGAACACCAGCGTATTGTATTTTCATTGGCTGTCGCAGACACGTGACCGTTACGGTGCAAACGGACTACTGTCTACGTTGACGTTAAAATATTTGAAGATTTTACGCAGCGTTAACAACGTAAATCATAATTCGCATGCGCAAAGCAGGATGCCAACTTGTTTATTTCTCAACACTGTTTGGTTTTTACGTTTTAACCCGTGATTTAAAATTTATTTTAATAAAATATGAATAATCAATGCTTTTTAGAACAGTTAATACTGTTAGTGAGCGAAAGTTCGCATTTGTACAATCTTCAAGATAAAAATTGTAAGTTGGTAGCGTTGGTAGACATGCACCGTTACGGCGAGATTACGATTGTCATGAGGATGCAAATACAAAAAAAAAACGCTGTCAACGCAACGTACGTTTTACGGTGTCAACGCTGCATGAGGATTCAGCTTTAATTTTCGCACGCGCCACTTCCTGTACATACAAAAGAAAACAAGAAGGCTTAATCTTGTAGTTTAATTAGAGATGTCTACTCGGCTAAGATTTGGAAACTGAAAAATCGTAGATCGCTGTGATCGTCAAGCTACCCCTTCTACGTTGTATTAAGTTTGTTATACACTGTTTACTCTCGATCAGTGGGAAGACTGTAGTAGGTACAAATAAACACATAGCAAAAGTAAATCGTGGTTAATATTCAAGTAGAACTCGTTAAATTTTAACTGAAATTTGACTGTTCGGTGGAACCCGCAGTAGGAGGGGAAGAATAGAGCGAAGAAACTCCTCCGGTCCTCTAATTGAATGTACCCAATCAGCAAGGAACGTTTTTTCACGTTTTAAATAGTTGAAATAAAAATGTGTTTGTTTTAAAAATATTTTATCTATTCATTGATACTGCAATATTTTAAATACATTTCAAACACATTTTCTAAAATTTAAATAACGTTTTTGCGCTTGCAATGTTTCTAAACATGTAAATATATCTTTTCAAAATGTTAAAAAAAGTTTCCTTGTTGATTGGGTAAATGCAAGATCATTACATAATTTAGGTTTACCAAGCAGCCAATTTATAATTAAAGATATCAATAAACATCGGAATGTTAAGACATCCCAAATTTAAGTAATTTAAACGATTACACAGAAATAATAACAGGTTTAAATCCCAACACATATAAACGCGTGCATAAACAACATTATTTTAAACATAAAAAGAGTTAGTTAACTGACGGCTTGTCAGTAGGTATTAATGTACTGGTTACGGAAGCAACCCAGTTAACGTTAAAGTGTCGGTACAAACAAAAGTGGGCCAAAAATACACATATATAATAAACACACAATAGTTTATCAAATGTTATAAAATGTAGAGTCCATTATCATAGAAGCAACCTACCGTCTACATCTACCTATCTTGATTCTATCATAGATTTAGGTATAAAATAGTTAATTACTGCGGTTACATTTTTAATCCTAAATGTTTTATACAAAATTACAAATACTAAATAAAGTTATTGAAATTACAAAACAAAAAAAGTTGCATTTTAATCGTCCTTTGTAATTCCCCTTCCCTTCATTTTCATGTTTCAACGCAAGAATAAATGGTTAATTATTACAATCAAATTTACGATGCTTTAATGCTAACAAAATACTACGAATTTAAATTACAGTTCGAGCAATCCTTTAAGATATCTGGATTTAGAAATTTTAAGTTTTAAAATAATTTGTGAAAAATATTAATAATTCTACATAACTTGTTTTTGAAACGTAGCACAACAATTGAATCGACAAAATTGAAATGGCCGCCAATGCGTTTGTTTTATCAAAACAATTTAATGTTTCTATAACGCTAGAATTTTAATGCATAGTGCTTACAAATTACAGTTAATTTTCTTATCTCTTGTACATTATAAATAACACAAATTTTATATCAAGGCTGATTGTACAACCGACTGGCACGCTTCCCCTCTCGACGTTCAAGTTCAACCCATAAAATGCGCACATCACTCTCATAACAGATCATGCGCATGGATTCGTAGTTAGCGTTTACTCTTTTAATTAGATTTAAATTTAAACTAAATCATCTCAATATGGTAGGTATGGAAAAAAACGTGTATTTTATTAATTTTTGTGATCTTCAGTGTCCGTGCTGTTGAATAGAACACGAAAATTATAATCATATATTAATATGAACATATAGTTAGAGAATAAAAAAATTAAATTGACTTGTTCAGGTATTCGTTACACGCTTGAAATTTTAAGAACTTACATATTTCATGCTACAAAGTAGAAGAGTACGATAAGAAACAACAATTTAGTTTATTTAGTTCTTACTTTTAACTCTAACAAACTACAATACCCTTTTGATTTCATCATCTAACGGATGTATAAATCGATTAAAAAAATTTAATAAAATGTTGCTGTTTATTATTGCGTATTTATTATTGTTTTAAAATTTTACAGGCTACACCATCATCGTAAAAGAATTAAGTTAATTAAAATTACAGTCACCATTTTAATTCTTTTTCAGCCGCGTGTTTACGCATATATACTGCAGTAATCGCATATATTGGATTCAAATAGTTACTCACCAGTGTGTTTACGCATATGCTTTTTTAAATATGATTTGGTCGTACTGCAGTAATCACATAAATTGCATTTATATGGTTTCTCGCCCGTGTGTTTAAGCATATGCGTTTTTAAATCCCCCTTCGTGATACTGCAATAATCACATATATTGCATTTAAATGGTTTCACGTCAGAGTGCTTACGCATATGGTTTTTTAAATATGATTTGGTAATACTGCAGTAATCACATAAATTACATTTAAATGGTTTCTCACCAGTGTGCTTACGCATATGCGTTTTTAAATCCCCTTTCCTGATACTGTAGTAATCACATATATTGCATTTATATGGTTTCTCACCAGTGTGCTTGCGCATATGAATTTTTAAACGCGGCTTGGTGGTACAGCAGTAATCACATATATTGCATTTAAATGGTTTCTCACCAGTGTGCTTGCGCATATGCATTTTTAAATCCCCCTTCGTGATACTGCAGTAATCACATATATTGCATTTAAATGGTTTCTCACCAGTGTGCTTATGCATATGCAATCTTAATTCCCACTTGGTGAAACTGCAGTAATCACATATATTGCATTTAAATGGTTTCTCACCAATGTGCTTACGTATATGCTTTTTTAAACATGATTTGGTGGTACTGCAGAAATCACACATATTGCATTTAAATGGTTTCTCACCAGTGTGCTTACGTATATGCGCTCTTAAATCCACCTTCGTCATACTGCCGTAATCACATATATTGCATTTAAATAGTTTCTCACCAGTGTGCTTATGCATATGCAATCTTAATTCCCACTTGGCGATACTGCAGTATTCACATAAATTGCATTTAAATGGTTTCTCACCAGTGTGCTTACGCATATGATTTTTTAAACACGATTTGGTGGTACTACAGTAATCACATAAATTGCATTTAAATAGTTTCTCGGCAGTGTGATTACATCTATGCAACTTTAAATCCCACTTGGTGATACTGCTGTAATCACATATATTGCATTTAAATGATTTTTCACCTGTGTGCTTACACATATGCCTTTTTAAATTCGACTTAGTAATGGTGCAGTATTCACACATATTGCATTTAAATGGTTTCTCACCAGTGTGCTTATGCATATGCATTTTTAAATAGGATTTGGTGGAACTACAGTAATCACATATATTGCATTTAAATGGTTTTTCACCAATCTGTTTTCTTTTGTGATTTGTTAAAGCTTTGGAAGTTTTATAATTGCACCCTTCAGAATTATAGGGCTTCTCATTCGGGTGCTTATGCTTATGTCGAATCCAAGTTTCCTTCTTGTTAGTCTTGAAGTCACAATTACAGCAATAATGTAGTTGTGTTTTTGAAGGTTCCTTGATGCATACAGACACATTCTGATTGTTTTCTAAGCAGTCATTGCTGATGATTTGCAAATCTGGAAGTTCGACAACTAATTCGTTTTTGATAGTTTCCTTTTTAAGGTAGGTTAAGTAATCAGTAAAAGGTATTTGTTGTAATTTTTTTACAGTACTTTCTGTTTGCCTGCATAATTGCTTGAATTCATGTATTTCCTTAATTGCGATGACACATTGATTACAGGTACAAGGATTTGGAGTGATGTTCAAGTCCTGTAAGAAAATTTACGCTAATCGATAAAATCACATTTGTTCTACTTACAATTTCTGGTAGAACGTCGAGTAACTTAAATTGTAGCTTTGAGTCGTTGAGAAAGTAATACTGTTCAGTTTTCCCTATTTCTTGTAAACAAATTCGGCAAGTGCTTATTGTATTTTCACACATATTTTTGTTCACCAAAATACCTTATCTTCACAAGAAGCATGAAGAGTACAAAATATTTATTTGAAACGGTTTTTGATAGTAGCAATAATTTATTATTTAATCTAGGATAGTAGCCATACCAAAAAGATAATGGCCGCGTTCAGTAACATTTAATCATCATTTATTGTTGTCAATACTTGAACACTGCCAACACAAGTCAAATATTTAATGGCAATATTCACCGATTTTCTCCTAAGAGAAGTATATTTAAGCTCGCTTTAAAAATTCAACGTGGCTTTATAGTTGTGCTTGTGTAAATATGTACCGCTAAAAAATAAAGGCGGCTTAGGTTAGCATGCAATAAACTTGGCAACACTTTCTCTTTTGTGCGGTTTTCAAAGTTTTGTATTTCTACATTATATTTCTACGTTCATTTTAAATTGCATTTTTTGTTGTAATCCACACTCAACCCATTTATAGTACTGTAAGTATAATTTCTTATTACTAAGATGACGCGATTTAAACAACTAATCACGTTAACAAATCAGAGACTTATTATCAAAGCGCGCTCGGTGTGATAACACATGGCTGAGTACCAAACCTCATTTATTTACAGGCTGAACTTTACATAGATCTAATAAAAATAAGACTATTGCGAGGCATTGACCGGTCTCATCATCAGACTTGCCGAAATATCATGTATCTAGTGCAAGAAGCAACACACTGGGAGCTAACTAGAATAATGGTGTTATTGTATTACGCTATCACCTACAAAAATGCCTGTACCGCAGACGCCAGAGAATGCATTCATTAGCAATTTGCAAATGCAACTATACTACGCTGTGAATTAAGTTAACCAGCTAAAACAAAGTAAATACATTACAGGCACAAAATGAGAAATTACTGCAGTCAAATGCAAGAAGAACGCCACCAAAAAGGAAATCTTACAACCTAACAAATTCGGATAGGAAAAAGAATATTGTTTCCAGAGAAAGTATTCCTTAACATTGGTGTCTGTCTTATTTCTGAGATACATATGACAAACCAATCCTATCTTAAAATAAAAGGACACAAAACATTATCAAACCATTTGCCCAGGCAAACAAGCCAGGGGTAGTAGTGTAATCATAATAACAGATAATGGATCAACCACTATAAAGATAATGTCATCTGCAAAGAGATCATATTCAATTACCGGTAGAATCATGTCTCTAAAACAGAAACTGAGAGTGGAGGCTGTATATTGCTCACCAAAACAAATCTTAAAAAAGACGATTATCTAACATTTTTGAAACATCTTGGCAAAAGATTCTTTGTTGGAGAAGAAATCAACTCGACCAAATGTGTAAATTATCTAGCCGAGATCAGAGAACTTGTTAAAGACAAATGAAGAGCTAGAAGATGCCAGCACTCGAGGAATCCCACATACATAACTCAACAGTTAAGAAGAGAAATACAAAAGCTTAAAGTAGCATCCATAAGATCCTATTTACAAGAATTGAAAGCATATTTCGCTCTGGAAAGTAACCAAGAGGACCAAAAAGCCTGTAACCTCTATTCCTCCTATTGAAAACAACGATGAACTAGTGCCCAAGAGGCTACAGCCAATAATGGGCTATAATTATCTAATCCCAGATTATCACTTTGGATTTAGGTAAAACCACTCGACAATAGACCAAGTGCATAAAATAACTGCGACCGTGCTTTCGAAGAAAAACAAGTCTGCTCTGTAGTCTTCCTAAACGTCGCTTAAAGCTTCTACAAAGTTCCGCATGCAGACTTGATATATAAATTAAACAAAATAATGCCAAAGCAATTTGTAGAGACACTAACGTCATACACGACAGATTGACTCTTCAGAATTAAACAAGTTGAAGAATATTTAGATTTGAAGAAGGTAGGAGCGGGAGTTCCTCAAATGTCCGGGTCCTATCCTCTATTTGTTATTTACTAAAAATATAACAAACCTAGAGGAAACCACAGGCGCTATGTTTGCAGATGACACCGCAATACTAACAGTAGATAAAGAAGGAACAGGAGAGCGAGAACTAGAAATAAATCAATAACAGCCTACATGGAAATAAGCCAGTAGACAGAAAGTAGTATAACCCAAAAGTCATGCTCTGTATAACAAAGAATATTGTTTTGAAAATATAGTGTATATATCTAGTTTCTAAAAAATATATAAATCAACATAATTCGTGTATCTAAAACAACGGTATTCATCATACGTGCTTTGATTTTTTGTGATTTTCAATCTGTGCTGTTGAATATGGGCCTAATTATCTTCATATATCAATATGTACATATATAAAAAGAATACAGGGATTAAAACGGCTTGTTCAGGTGATCCTTTATAAAAAAATCTAAATATAACGAACGGTTAATATTTTCTCTTAAATAATGCGCATATTTCTTTATTTTACATGCTACACCATCATGGCAATGATATTAAAGCTAATTAAAATTACAAAGTCAGCTTTCAATGGTTTTTTAGCCGTGTGCTTCGCAGATGCCTTTTCAAATGTGTCAAACGAGCACTACGGTAATCACACATATTGCATTTAAATGGTTTCTCACCAGTGTGTTTACGAATATGCATTTTCAAATCCCACTTGGTGAAAGTGCAGTAATCACATATATTGCATTTAAATGATTTGTCACCAGTGTGCTTATGCATATGCATGTTTAAATCCCACTTTGTGATACTGCAGTAATCACATATATTGCATTTAAATGGTTTCTCACCAGTGTGCTTACATAAATGTCTTTTCAAATATATTAATCGAGTACAGCAGTAATCGCACATATTGCATTTAAATGGTTTCTCACCAGTGTGCTTACGCATATGCCTTTTTAATTCCCACTTTGTGATACTGCAGTAATCACATGTATTGCATTTAAATAGTTTCTCACCAGTGTGCTTATGTAAATGTCTTTTTAAATCTATTAATCGAGTACTGCAGTGATCGCACATATTGCATTTAAATGGTTTCTCACCAGTGTGCTTACGCATATGCATTTTTAAATTCCACTCTGTGATACTGCAGTAATCACATGTATTGCATTTAAATGGTTTCTCACCAGTGTGCTTATACATATGTTTGTTTAAATGTGTCTTGGTTGTACTAGAGTGATCACATATATTGCATTTATATGGTTTCTTACCAGTGTGTTTACGGATATGCTTTTTTAAATATGATTTTGTGGTAGTGCAGTGATCACATATATTGCATTTAAATGGTTTCTCACTACTGTGTTTACGCACATGTATTTTTAAATATGATTTGGTAGAAGTGCAATAATCACATATATTGCATGTAAATGGTTTGTCACTAGTGTGTTTTTTTTTGTGATTTGTCAACAAAGTTTTGTTAACAGTTTTATAATTGCACTCATAACAATTGTAACGCTTCTCATCGAGGTGTTTATGCATATGTCCAACCAAAATTTCCTTCTTGTTAGTCTTGAAGTTACAGTTGTAGCAATAATATAGTTCTGTTTTCGATGTTTCCTCAATGCATACAGACACATCTGTATTGCTGATGATTTGCAAATCTGGAAGTTCGGCTTTGATATTATCAAAAACCAATTCCTGTTTAATAGTTTCCTTTTTAACATAAGTAAGAGGTATATGTCGTAACTTCTTTACAGTGGTTTCGGTTTGTCTGCACAGTTGTTTAAACTCATGTATTTCCTCAATCGCGATGATACATTGGTTACAAGTAGTCGGATTTAACGTGATGTTTAAGTCCTGTAAGAAAATTTACGGTAGTCGATAAAATCCATTTGGTTCTACTTACAATTTCTGGTAGAACGTCCAGCAACTTAGACTGTAACTTTAAGTCATCAAGAAAATAATACTGCTCGGTTAATTTTAAGCAAATTCGACAAGTTTTTGTTGTATATTCACACATATTGTTTTTGTACTAAGATATATTATTTTAGCAATTTAGTTGATGGCTGCATTCAGTTAAATTTAGTGGGAGGCAGAATCTACTTGTTATTAATACTTGAACGTTGCCAAAATTCGTCAAGCATTTGAATTTTGCTAAAGTCTTGTTCAGATAGGATTAGATCACTTGAAGAGGAGTGTAGAAAAGCTATTCCTGTATGCTCTAATCAAAGCGTGCACATAGACTTAGTGGTAACGTAAAAGCCATCTAATTGTTTAGTGCGCGTATATGTTGTGTTTTACAATAATTTTAATTATACATATATACGGCAAGTTTTTTACAATTGCAGTACAAATACACTATTGCTAGGTTGCATAGAGCAAAGTTAACTTTTTATTAGCCGACGCCGTTCTTAACTAAATCGTGGCTATTGATTTGAATGTCGCTAGCGAAACAATTGATTTTGTACCAATAAAGCTACGCTTACAACGACCACGTAGTTAACTATATAGTCAAACTTACTAAATGCTTTATGCAACCAAGCCCAATTTTATTTGAATAAAGATTTACAGTAGTTTTACTCGGTGTCGGTAGCTATGAAGATTGCGATAATAAAAATTCTCTTTCTAGTACATATGCGCGGAGTACAAACGCATGTCAATGTTACGGTGTTTTTAAACATATTAAACCATGTAAATAAATCGACATTTTTATTATTTACAGTTGATTGATGAAAAAGTAAAATATTCCTGACCATTTTAAATTAACGGAAAATCCATTAATGAAGTTTTATATCGTATATAAAATTCGCTTATACCATTTTTTTGAAAGAATTTTTACTCATCAATAATTAATTAGTTTAGTTACTAAATTAATCAAAAATTTAAAAAAACGTAATTAACGTACACCCGGCATTATTAGTCGTTATTCGTTATGTTTTAGTATAAGAATGTTGTGTAACTTTAGAAATATAAATTTAAGAAATATACTCTGCTGCATTTTTTTTCGTTACGATGCAACTTTACAAAAGTTTTAGATTTACCCTCACAATAAAAGTTTGTGATGTAACCCACTCGCGTTTGAAATTTAAAACCCGCGAATAAACAAAAGCAGCGACATCTCGCTGTGGCTGTGATCGTCTAGTTACCCCACCCCCCTCTTCCGACGTTGTATTAAGTTCGTTATACACTGCTTACTCTCGATATGTGGGAAGGCTGTTGTAAGTTAAATAAAACACACAATAAAAAAAATGAATCGTAATTTTTATTTATTTCACTGAAATTTTGCCTGTTCGGTGGGACCCGCCGCAGGAGGGGAAGAACAGACCGCAGAAACCCCTCCGGCCCTTTAACTGAATGAAAATGCAAAATCATTACATAATTTAGGTTGATAAAACAACCGGCTTGTAATCGAAACTATTAACAGACGTCGTAAAGCAAGGACATCTCAAATTACAGTAAATTAGACAAATAAACAGACCTGATAACAGATTTAAATACCAACATATATAAACACGTGCACAAACATCATCATTTTAAACTGAAGACGTGTTATATAATCGACGCCCCCGCCAATGGGTACTGGGGTCCTGGTTACGAATCAACCCAGCTAAAGTTAAAAGTTTGGAAAAACAAGTAAGGCCAAAACACATAATAAAAGTAATACATAAACAAGTAAACGAAAATGTAGGGCCCCATAACATGGAAGCAACCTACCGCTACTAGAAAACACACAAATGTGCAAGGTCCCATAGCATGGAAGCAACTTGCGCCATTACACATAACAAAATACAGGGTCCCATAGCATGGAAGCAACCTGCGGCCGTTCGTTGTTGCCCAGCCACGGTAGAAAAATATTATATTAGATTAGGCAATACACACAATGGTTTTTATATCTGTTATCAAACCTCTTATAATCACCATCAATAGGTAATTTTTACGACTCAAAACTATGTCCAAACTTTGATCGACTTTTGTATCATCAAATTATAAACGTACGAAAAACAAATCAATTAAATTATTATTCGTAACTTACAATTGAAGCCAGAGATTAGCATAAATAACTTGCATAGAAAATGATCAAATAGATAAACACAGCTTTGATTCTAAAACACGTCAAATATATACAAATAACAAAAACAAGGTGGTAATTAAGTTTAAGTAGCTTCTTTTTTACAAACAAAGAAAATCATCTACATAAAATCGCTTTCAATTTTAATAATCTTTAAATTTAAGTATAAATAAAGAGTTAATTATTTCGGTTACATTTCGAATCGTAATTGTTTTATACAAAATTACACATGCTAAATGAAGTTATTGAAATTGCAAGACCGGGAAAACGCTACAAACGAAGATTGCATTTTAAGCGTCCTTTTAGATTCCCCGCTCCTTTATTTTCATATGTTTAAACGTAAGAATAAACGGTTAATTATTACAGTCAAATTTATGACGCTTAATGTTGTGTCTAAACTTACACATAAACGCAATCACAAATACAAGAAGATGCTACGAATTTAAATTAGATTTCAAACAATCTTTTACGAGATGTTTATTTAGTAATTTTAAGTTTTAATTAATAATTAGTGAAAAATCTCGTTTAATAAATCGAAGTCATACACATAAAACGATTAAATTGACAAAATGCAAATGGACGCCAATGTGTTTGTTTTACAAACAAAGAAAATGTAACGTTTTATAACGCTGAGATTTTAATGCAAAGTGCTTACAAATTAAAGTTAAAATTTTCTCATCCTTTATGTTAGCTAACGTATAGAGTTACTTACATTCCAAGAATAACACAAAACAATGACAAAACCAAGCACAAATTTTATATCAAAAGGCCGATTGTACAGGCCATTGGCACCCTTTAGCCGCTACTACCCTTAGCGTTCCCTAAACCCCTCTTAAACCCAATCATGCGTAAAACGATGGTAACACGGCGCAAGTCGTAATTTTCAGTTTTCCCGCTAGCTGTGACAATGCTTACGTAATTACGCGCGTCTTTCTGAATTTAAATTGAACCATCTCATTTTGACTTTTTACTAATTATGCATGTACCTCTTTGTGTAAAAACGAAAACTAGAACAACTAACAATCCAAGATTTTGAAACTTTGTACACACAAAATAATGCTGCATCAATATCAGAAAAAATTACATACCAAGATTAATTGGTTATTGTGCACGTTCAAATCTCCCATTTGGCCAACATCATATCAATTTGATAACTATCACAAAGAATGGAAATCATTGAAGTACATAGAATGAACGTTTTAGTGTACAAGTGCTGTAACAAAAACAAAAACGTACCATCATAATAAATGTTGACATACTAAGTATCTATTTAAGTTTCACTAGAACGCAAATTAGAAAATGATTAAACTGATACACTAACAATACATTATACGGCATAGCGAGTAATACCATGGAAATTGTTGATTCGTTGAAGCGTATAATATAATACAGTGTGTATTTTAATGATTGTTCGTTGTTTGGATTTGCCGCTTGTTTATTGGTCAACGAACCAAAATTGTTTGATTTTGACGCGGCAAATTCAAACACCGGACAATCATTAAAATACGCACTTTACAATTATAATATACAAAATCGCCATCTTTTCACGCAGATACTGGTACTTTTCGCAAACGCGGTTATTAAGTACTTAACTCAAATTTGCAAGGAAGTTTTTAGAAAAACGAAAAGGTTTAACATGTATTTATTAATAATATGTAACAAAATTTTATATAGTTGTGTTTTTGATACAATATATAAAAGAAAAAAGTGTATAGGTCAAAGCAAGCAAAAGTATAATTGCTAATAAAGTAAAAACGTTTTTTATGTTACTAAAAAATGGTTTAAACATAATTTTTAAAATATTTCAATATCAATGTTTAAATGAAATATTTTTAAAACGCAACAAAAATGTTTTTTTGAAAAACATTTTTTAATTTGACTATTTTAAAACATGAAAAAAACATTTCCTTGCTGATTGGGTATTAGATAGGGATATTACAGTGATGAAAATAATCCTCTTACAATTTTTTTTAAGATACGGTCAACTCATAGTCCGATAAAGTGCGGTCCTCTATTCTAGCCTAGCACAAAAATTCAAAACTTATTTTTTTGCAGATACGGGATATTAGAATTAAACCGTCGAATTTGTATTTTGACACAATGTTATAATCGACATGGAGGAATACCCATTTTTCAACGGTTTGCAAGATAAAACAGAAGACAACCATAGTAATGATAATTTATGGACTTCAAGAGCTCATAATCGTCCATCGAGAGAGGACGGAAAATTAGAAAATTTACGAGACACTACCAAACAAAGAATAAAAAAAATAATTATTACTAAAATAGATATACTTACTTGAAAACCCCGTATTGTGAGCTACAATTAACCGATCCTTGTACCGTAATTTTTTTATTCCATAAAACATTTATCCGTTGCTTTTCAAAAATAAGCGCTTCAAGCATTGTAGATATCGGACGAGAACTGCGGTAAAAATAAAACCCGTTCTAAATTACTTGTGATGTGTTTTATCTAGCTGTGTGCGTATATTTAAAACCCCACGTATTTATGCTAGACTGATTTATTTAGTTCTAGTTTTATTCTAAACGTCCCACAGAACGCACCGCAGCACCCGCGTTCATCCTGGACACGACGAAATACTAAGTAGTTTATAATATGCCCATAAGATGGTAGTCATCACTATACGTCGCCAACATTCACATTCTTCGTGTGAAGTTGTAGGTCTCCCATCGAACGCGTCCCCATGTGGTGGATAGGGAAACGCAGTAAGAAATCAAATACCTAGCGCAATCCAAAACCTCCAGGCAAGGACGTGCGTTTAGTTTCGTAAGACATCGTCCTAAGAGAGCGACCCTCAACAGAAAAAACAAAGCTGTGAATTAGTCTCAATTTATATAATGGCGGAACCAAAAACTAAACTACACCAGGAGGGTACCGTAGAACACGGAAAATCCCTCACTGAACATAGCTCTGCAGCGTCTGTAGAACTGTGCTCAGGCAGCCCCACGGATTCTCAAGGGGGGGAGGTAGTCAATTTCGCTTAAATAAATCAATATCAGAACAAAAACCAAATACCACTAAAAAAATGGTCCAACTGGCATTCCATCCAAGTCTGTTTAACCCTAGACCAAGAAGTAGCCCAGTCGGCAGTACACAAGAAAGAAGTCCCAGACCTCAATTAGATGAAGTACAGCAATCTGGAAATTATAACTCCGAGGACAACATGAGTAACTGCCCTCCAACTTGGCAGAGAGTACCAGAAACCCGAAATCCTAAAAAGAAAAAACTGAGTAGCCCATTCCCAGAAAGCATGACAACATCCAACCGTTTTAGTAGACTACTCATAAACCAAAAGGACAAACAGGTAGTGACACCTGTAGAACAGAAACCAAACAAACCTCCACCAATAATTTTGTATGCAAACATCAATATCATTTTCTACAGTACTACCATCACATCCCAACACCTCAACTAGAACAGTCCAAAACAATCCTAAAATGACATATGCAAGAGCTACTGCTGGGCAACTACAGAAATCCCTACCAGAAGAAAACAAGAATAACACTCAACAAAGTTCCACATTGGAAAAATTGCTGATCAAACAAAATGAAAAATTAGATCAACTTTTTCAACAAATAGGTACTCTACTAAACCTGTAGACAACAGTCATTGCCAAATTAAACCATTAATGGCTTCCCTTCGAATTGCTGCGTGAAACATTAATGGACTGTCGCCCAACATAATTGAACTAAAATCTCTCATTATAGCATACAAATTAGATATCGTTCTAATTTCTGAATCACCTTGCACACCCAGAAGTTCCTTCTAAATAAAATCATACAATATATATTTTAACCCACACCCGGATGGAAGAACTCATGCTGGTTCAGCATTAATAATCAAGACAAACACTTCCTAATGGAAAATTACACCGCACACCACATCCAAGCAACCACAGTACAGATAGAAGACCGCGCTGGTCCCATCAAAGTATCTGCAATAATATACTGCCCTCCCAAGCATGTAATATCTGAAGAAATGTTTTGGGACTACTTTCAGACTCTTGGAAACGAATTCATTACAGGAGGTGACTGGAACGCTAAGCATACATTCTGGGAATCCCGTACTACCTTACCGCGAGGTCGTACATTGAAATCCTGCTTAGAAACAAACCACCTACAACCGTTAGCGACAAGGGAACCTACATACTGGCCATCCGATCCCAAGAAACTACCTGATATGCTTGACTTCTTTGTTACTAAAGGATAAAGACACCTGATCACATCCCAGTAATAATCACCGTGACTACTACCCCAAATAGCCAAGAGCAAGTGGAATCCTTGTACAATCATAAAACAGATTGGGAGGGCTTCCGTAGTTATCTTCAATCAAAGAGAAGCGCCGTCTAATACGAATATGGCAACAATCAAGACACTCCGATGATAAAACTGAGTACCGGAAAGCTGCAGAAGAACTAAAAGCAGTTCTCAGAACATCTGCAAATCTTTCCCTAAAAAGAAAGCTAGAAAACATGACTCCCTATGGTAAACATGAATACTGCCTATGGAAAGCTACCAAAATATCTGGCAAACCGCAGCAATGTTTCCACCCCATAAGATCATCCACAGCTTGGGCAAGGACTGACACAGAAAAATCGGAGACATTTGCTAAGCGTCTGGCCTCACTATTTAGATCAAACGAAAGTCTTGTTGATGAAAGTGATATCGATCGGATATTAGGTGGGGACATGCAAATAGGCTCACCAATTACACCTACTTCTCCCAAAGAAATTCTAAGGGAAATCAAGTCATTAGATGTTAATAAAGCACCCGGCTTCGACTTGATCACGCCTAAAATCCTAAAAGAGCTCCCAAGAAAAAGCATATCTCATTTGGCTTGCCTATTCAATGCAATTATCCGAATATCTTATTTCCCACGCATCTGAAAAGTTTCTCATATAATAATGATCCACAAGCCAGGAAAACCTGCGCATGAGACTTCTTCCTACAAGCCAATCAGCCTAACACCAATACTAAACTATGAGAAAAAATATTTTTAACCAGACTAAGATCAAGTATGGATGACTGCAACATAGCTCCAGCACACCAATTTGGATTTCGAAAATCTCACTCCACCGTAGAACAAACATATACCAGATGGTAAGACAGGGCCTTGAACAAAGACAATACTGTTCTGCGGTCTTTCTAGATGTGAAACAGGCTTTTGACAAAGTATGGCATAAGGATCTTCTATGCAAGGTTAAGGAGAAGCTGCCATATCCATTCTTCCTTATAATTAAATCTGGCTGATAGACTATTCCAAGTGAAAAATGGAGAGGCTAGATCGTCTCTATACACAATAGAAGCAAAGGTTCCACAAGGTACAATACTTGGCCCTATGTTGTATAACATATTTACATTTGATCTCCTTATATCAGATGGGACCACTATTGCTACCTATGCAGACGACATACCCTATTTGGCAACCGATAGCATCCCTCAGAAGGCTAGTGACAAAATACAGCATTTGCTAGACGAGACAAATAAATGGCTACAAAAATGGCGTATCCTTGTTAGCAACGAGAAATCCAGCCACATCACATTCACCCTAAGGAAAGGAGACTGCCCACCAGTAAAACTAAGTCATGATGTTTTGCCACACTCCAACTGTGTAAAGTTCTTGGGTTTCCATCTAGACAGGAGATTAACTTGGAGAACCGATATTAAAAAGAAAAGGGATGAAATTAACCACAAGTTCAAAAAACCTGTCCTGGTTGTCAGAAAATCACTGCTATCAGTTCATAATAAATTGCTCACCGGCAACTCGATACAGTAACCTATATGGACTTATGGTGTTCAACTGTGGGGCACGGCCAGCAAAAGTAATAGACTCTGCCTGCAACGAGTACAAAACAATATACTACGCACTATAGCGAACGCTCCATGGTTCACCAGAAATGATGAAATTCACGAGTACCTGAACATATCGACTGTAGACGCCGAAATAGAAATTTATAAACAAAAATACACTGATCGTCTCGCACGTCACCCCAACCCTTTGGCCACTGACTTGCTGAACCAATCCTAGTCAGCGAAAAGACTGAAAAGGAAGTCTGTACTTGAAGTGGGAAATTGATGCAACGACTTCATCTGTCCTAAAACACATGTAGCACACAAGAGATCCGCTTATAGTCATCCAGACCGATTGCAGATACAAACCCAAAAAAAAATTCACATTCAAACTACCTACCTTTCAAATGGCCGATTTTGGCTTAATTTTTGTTATATGCAGTTGACAGTCAAGTTAGCGATCCAGTAGACATCCTTGCAAATGGCAGACACTTTTCGAATTTTGCGACACAATAAAATCGTAGTAAAAAATATGATATTAATGTAACGTATTTGTTTAAAATAAATCTAAAACGTTAATAAAAATTCTTTATTTTGACGTACAACAATATACTAAAATAAGTAAAGCGACTGTGCTTCCACAGATGCAATTTTAAATGTCTACCACAGTAATAACATATATTGCATCGAAATTGTTAATTACTAGTGTGCCGACGCATATGCCTTTTCAGACTTGAGTTGTGGGTACAGCAGTAGTTACACATATTACATTTGAACGGTTTTTCTCCAGTGTGCTTATACATATGAGTTTTTAAATTTTCTAATTGACTACTACGATGATCACATATATTGCATTTAAATGGTTTTTCACCAGTGTGCTTACGCATGTGCGTTTTTAAATGTGACATGGTAATAGTGCAGTAATCACATATATTGCACTTAAATGGTTTTTCGCCAGTGTGCTTACGCATATGCTTTTTTAAATACGACATGGTAATAGTTCCGTAATCACATATATTGCATTTAAATGGTTTTTCCCCAGTATGCTTATACATATGCTTTTTTAAATCTTCTAATCGACTGCTATGATAATCACATATATTGCATTTATACGGTTTTTCACCACTGTGCTTACGCATATGCGTTTTCAAATGTGACATAGTAATAGTGCAGTAATCACATACATTGCATTTAAATGGTTTTTTACCAGTGTGTTTATGCATATGAGTTTTTAAATGCGATGTGGTAATAGTGCAATAATCGCAGATGTTGCATTTAAATCGTTTTTCACCAGTATGCTGAAGCATATGCTTATTTAAATTTCCCAAATGGTTGCTACAGTAACCACATACACTGCATTTAAATGGTTTTTCATCAGAGTGCTTATGCATATGTGTTTTTAAACAATGCACGTGGTTACTACAATAATCACATATATTGCATTTAAATGGTTTTTCACCAGTGTGCTTACGCATATGCACTTTCAATTGATGCTTTTGGTTACTACAATAATCACAAATGATACATTTAAACAGTTTTTCATCAGTATGTGTATGGATATGCTTTTTTAAACGTGACTTAGTGGCATAGCAGTAATCACATATATTGCATTTAAATGGTTTTTCACCAGTATGCTTAAGCATATGTGTTTTTAAATTTCCCAAATAGCTGCTACAGTACTCACATATATTGCATTTAAATGGTTTTTCAGCAGTGTGCTTACGCATATGTGTTTTTAAACTTTCCATTTGGTTACTACAGTAAGTACAGATATTGCATTTAAAAGGTTTCTCACCAGTGTGCGTACGCTTATGCCTTTTTAAACTCGACTTAGTGGTATAGCAGTAATCACATATATTGCATTTAAATGGTTTGTCACCAGTATGCTTAAGCATATGTGTTTTTAAATTTCCCAAATAGCTGCTATAGTACTCACATATATTGCATTTAAATGGTTTTTCAGCAGTGTGCTTATGCATATGTGTTTTTAAACTTTCCATTTGGTTACTACAGTAAGCACAGATATTGCATTTAAAAGGTTTCTCACCAGTGTGCTTGAGTATATGCCTTTTTAAACTCCACTTAGTGGTACAGCAGTAATCACATATATTGCATTTAAACGATTTTCCTCCAGAGTGATGCACTTCTACATTTTCATAAACCAGATGCTGAATCAAAATCGTTTTTTTATTAGTATTGAAGTTGCAGTTGTAGCAATAATACAGTTCTGTTGTTGGAGGTTTCTCAATGGATACAGGTACATCCTTATTGATTTCGACATAGTTATCGCTGATGATTTGCAAGTTTGAAAGTTCGACTTTAATGTCATCAACACGCAACTCCTTTTTAATTGTATCTTGTTGTAAGTTTCTTATAGTTGCTTCGGTTTGTATACACAGTTGCTTAAATTCATATATTTCTTCAATTGTAATCATACATCTGTTACAAGCAATTGGGTTTGGTGAGATGTTTAGATCCTGTAAGAAAGTTGATGTTGATCGATGTAACATAATCAGTTGTACTTACAATTTCTGGTAGAAAGTTCAATAACTTGAATTGTAGCATTAACTTATTGTTGTTATTCAGAAAGTAATATTGCTCGGTTTCTACTATTTCTACCGAACAAATTCGACAAATGTTTGATTTTTCTCCCATGTTTTTATACATTTTGTTCAATGTTGCCAAAAAGCAGTTGCACTCGCTGTATTTTTCTTATCCTTTGAACCTTTTGTACTTGTTTTGTATAATGTTGGTATAATCATTGTATAATAAATAAAAAAAGCTTAGTAAATGCGAAGCTTTGATGCGAAGTAAGGTAAATACCATGTCAATACTAAAAAGGCACAGATTTCTGTTATGTTGTTAGACAACAGTCAAATTAGATGGCGCTGCATAAAGTTTACACAAGTTTACACCAGTTTACACATACAGTCTTTAGTCTTTGGTCTTTACAGGTCTTTAGGCAAAATGAACCCACAAAGAAAACTTTGTCGAATTTGTTTACTAAAAATAGTAGAAACTGAACAGTATCACTTTTTAAATAACGACAATAAGTTAATGCTACAATTCAAATTGTTGAATCTTCTACCAGAAATTGTAAGTACAATGATTATATTCTATCGACTAACATAAGCTTTCTTACAGGATCTAAACATCACAACGAATCCAATTGCTTGTAACAGATGTACGATTGCAATTGAAGAAATATATAAATTTAAGCAACTGTGTATACAAACCGAAACAACTATAAGAAACTTACAACATGGTACAATTAATGACGAGTTGCATGCCAATAACAATAAAGTCGAACATTCAAACATGCAAATCATCAGCAATAACTACCTGGAAATCAATAAAAATGAGCCTGTATGCATTGTGGAACCTTCGAAAATAGAATTGTATTATTGCCACAACTGCAAATTTAATACTAACAAAAAAACTATTTTGATTCGACACCTTGTTCATGAAAATTGCAGAAAACCATTTGAATGCAATATATGTGATTACTGCAGTAGGAACAAGTGGAATTTAAAAAGGCATATGCATAAGCACACTGGTGAAAAACCATTTAAGTGCAATACATGTAATTACTGCACTATTACCATGTCCCGTTTAAAAACACATATGCGCAGGCACACTGGTGAAAAACCATTCAAATGCAATATATGTGATCACAGCAGTACCACCATGTCAGATTTAAAAATACATCTGCATAAACACACTGGTGAGAAACCATTTAAATGCGATATATGTGACTACTGTTGTAACCACATGCCAAATTTAAGAAGGCATATGCTTAAGCACACTGGTGAAAAACCATTTAAATGCAATATATGTGATTACTGCTGTGCCATCAAGTCAGATTTAAAAAGGCATATGTGTATACACACTGGTGAGAAACCATTTAAATGCACTGTGTGTGATTACTGCAGTTCTCGATTGACATATTTAAAAATTCATATGTGTAAGCACACTGGTGAGAAACCATTTAAATGCAATGCGTGTGATTATTGTGGTACTCGATTGACACATTTAAAATCTCATATGCATAAGCACACTGGTGAGAAACCATTTAAATGCAAAATTTGTGATCACTGTAGTTCTGCAAAATCGGATTTAAAAAAGCATATGCTTAAGCACACTGGTGAGAAATCATTTAAATGCAATATATGTCATCATTGCAGTATCTCCAAATGGGATTTAAATAAGCATATTATGCGTAAGCACACCGGTGAGAAACCATTTAAATGCAGTATATGTAATCACTGCAGTACCACCAAGTGGGATTTAAAGACACATGTTCGCAAGCACATGGGTGAAGAACGAGTAAAATGCTGATTTTAAAAGCTTAATTTAATACCATCACTATTATGGTGGTGGAGCATATATCAACTGTTAGTTAATTATTCTCTCCAGTTTCTTAACAATGTGAAAGATCGTTGTACCTTAATTTTATTCTAATTTTTTTTGTAAAATTGGCTCTAAATATATAAATTACACAGGTTTGAACAGGTTTTATACATTTATTGCATATGTTTTAATAGCTCAAGCACTTTTGCGTAGTGGAATGCGCGTTGTTGTTTTTAGGGGCTACAGTTGCGGCCGTTTGCTTCAGTATTTTATGTTTATGTACGGTTGTAATTGTAATATACGATAAGGTGATACCAAAATCAGCTTAATTATCATTTTGCGATTAGTAGGTTAGAGGTGTACATGAAATCCTTAGTTTTTATTGTTACTATTATAAGTTATGGAATAATCATACTGTATAAATAGTAGTTTACGTAACAAGAGTCGAAAGTAAGAAATATCATAACGAACGTTAATGCGACCCGAGGCCGCACGGCCGAGCGTTGCATGTGAGTGAGTTATGCTATGATTCTTTCGACGAGAGTAATGTACATTATTTTTTGTGTTGCCTTTCATAAAATTACATTCTTTTTTGAAAAAATTAAAAAAAATCAACAGAAATATAATATGTCGGTACTACATTTATTACTAAATCTGTCAGATTTGACATTAACTTTAACATCGTTTTTCTTCAATTTTAACTGAATTTCAAGATTTTAAAAATGATTTTTCCACCTGTCGCATACTCATTCTAATATATTAATTGACTTTGAACACTTACTTTTATGTGGATTCCTAGTTTTCATTTTGCCACCCTAGAACTTTTTTCGTTCATTACGTAACTACACTAACGAACGAATATTGACGTTTACAATGTTGGCAGCACAAAAAATTGTTTAATGAAGTTTAATTGCAGGAAGCCAGTAGGAAAAACGTTTTTCTGAAGGTACCCTGGAATTTGGTAAGTCAATTTGTACTTATTTATGCGTTGTCGCTACGGTGTATACTCACGACTTATTATATTTGCTAATCGTACGTTCGAATTGATTTGTTACTTGTGATTGTTACTCAATTAGCTTAAGTAAATGACTTATCGCTTGCTGCTTATATCCACAGTAAATTATTATTATTAATGTTACTTATTGATAAAGTTTTATATATGTTTTGGTGGCTACACTTTTGTTTGACGTGTAGTGTAAGTTGCCGATCCTGCTGGTATTCTATTTTGTATATTCTCGCTAGTACCTACTTAGATTTGCTATTTAACTTTTACTATATTTATCGTGATAGAGTAATTAAAGTACAATTGTTGTTAACGACGTAGTTTCTTTTTTTTCGTTTCTTTCAACATTACGAACCTAACATCTTGTTACAAGCGATACCATTCTGTTGTGAGCGGACAGAAGTTACTTTGGGATAAGCTCTGGCGCCCTTAAATATATTTAATGTATCTATGAACCCCCTCTCTCGCCGACGATTGTGAGTTGGCCGTGCAGGTTCGTAAAATACCTAAAGCTTGTAACAACATTAATCAAAGAAGCATCTATATCAGGCATGGGCAACCGCCGGCCGCACCTATAAATTAATGTATTTAGTATTTATTTTCTTTTATTACTTTCTTTAATCTAATCCGGCCCGCGTCACGATACGAAAAATTTTATTTGGCCCGATGAGGAAAAAAGTTGCCCACCCCTGATCTATATGGTGGAAAACTTATTCGGAGTTTGTTTCAAGTTTCTTAGAATTCAAGAATCTCTTAGAAAAGTATGACTCTCCAGATTAGTTCGCAAGTAAGTCTGGAACAAATCCATGTCGGAGTTCTTGCAACGAAAACAAAAACTGGGGTGTCAGCTAGGGCTAGAAACCAAGAAACACGTTGCGATGTTTATAGAAATGTCAACAGTTCTGCTACCACACTTTGTCATGTCAAAACCTAGATCTTTAGTGGAACTGGCTCAAGTTACTACCGCAATGGAAACGTCGCTGAAGAATCGACCCCTACCAAAGAAAATCGAAACAAAGCTCGCCAACCAAAAATAAGCATCATACTACAATGCCACTACTGCTCGGGACGACACTTCCACCGGCACTGCAACTCTTGACTTACCGAGGCGCGCACCGACCGTCGGTTACAATAAACGCTCTTAGCAGCGCGGTTAGATTGCCTATTATTAACATTACCATGAATAACCGCGAGTACAATTTCCTTCGACAAGAAAAGCACGTGCCGCTCCAAAACTGCAGACACCCAAACCAAGCCAACAACTACAAATTGATTTAGTTATAGCGTTGTTAGTAACGCTGAAAGTACAAGTCTGCAATTCTCGAACAAACAGTGCTTGAGCAACACAAAGCCGTAATAGACTACGAACGACGATGCATGCATTTTGGCGTGTATAAACGAACGATGATTTACTGGTACCAGAGGAGAAACTCCGACATACCAAAACACTTTGAAGCCGCTAACTTCATGCACGGTTTCCTGGTAGAACACAAACAACCCAACCAAACACTAAAATCTTACGCTAAATACTTTCTACTTACACCACCAAAGTACGTAATCAGATTGAAGAAAGATGCTTCTTTCAAAGCCCGACCGCACTAGTACAGGCAGAAAAGAGCCATCGTTGCACGAGAAGTAGAATTAATGTTGTCTGATGGAATCATTGAACCAACAACATCTAACTGCTCTCCAATCGTAAATATATGAGAAAAAGAATGGAAAACTCGATTCTGTGTCACCTACCGCCAGTTAAACTAACAAACGCACGACGAGAGCTCTTTTTTCTTAAATTTGGATTTAATATGTAGGTACTCGCAAGTAACACTAGATTCCGCTTCTAAGCGGCATATCAGTTTTGTGTAATGCCGTTTAGATTGAAAAATGCTCTGTCTAGCTTCCAGAGACTCATTACCCAAAAATTATTTCTAGGATTTCTATGCCGTTTCGTCTTAGTATACCTAGATAGTCTACTCGAATTCTTGGGAAGATCACATCCAACATTTGCGTTTCGTGTTGGAGAGATATCATTATCTATTTAGGATACACGTAATCGCTGAAGAAAGTTCGCTCCCGGAACGACAATTTTTTCTAGGGTTGTGTAACTGGCTGAGATAATACGTTCCAAACTGCGCAAAAATTTAAGGACACTCCTTAACGATTTTCTGTCTACTAAATTCGTTTAGACGCTAGCTGCCGAAGACGCGTTTTGCCAAACAAAAGGATGAGGTATCACGGCAAACTAATACTCCACACAAAGTCTTTCGTTCTTCAACTGACGCATTATTTAGTCGATTTTATTCAAGAAATGCAATTCAGCGTTTTTAGCCTTCAAGGTAGTAAAAAGAAGGAAATAAAATTTGCTGTATTTGTATTTTTTATCGATAATTATTACATAGTGGCCTCTAACGGTTGTGGGGAAAAGTTAAAACGTTATTCCTCTTCCCTGAATAGAAGTTTCTCGTCTACAAATAGTTTATGAACACTGCCGAAACACGTCAAATCTTTAATAGTTATTTTTGTGCTGCCAACATCGCAAACGCTAATATTCGTTCGTTAGTGTAGTTACGTAATGGGCGAAAAAGCTCTAGTGTGGCAAAATGAAAACTAGAAATCCTCGTAAAGCTAAGTGTTGAAAGTCAATTATTATAATAGAACGAGTATGCCACAGGTGGAAAAGTAATTTAAAAACTCTAGAAATTCAATTAGAATTGAAAAAACCGATATTTAAGTTCATTTCAAATTTGACAGATTTAGTAATAAATGTAGTACCAACATATTTCTGTTTTTTTATTTGTTCAAAAAAGAATATAATTTTACAAAAGGCAACTTACTCTCGTCGAAGATTTCATAGCATAACTCATTCACATGCAACGCTACTAATAACGAACTAACAAGGTTGTTAATGATACGATTATAATAATCGAGACATTTTAACGCCGTGAACAAATGTAGGAGCGTAAACGTTAATGTTGTTGAGATTATTTGTCGCCGATTAACAATCGAGTTAATTTTATAGTTTTTCGTTGATCGTACGTTAATAAAACGCGTGAAGTTAGAAGAAAACTAAAGTATACGTATCTTGTTATATCTAGTAGTCGTGAAATATCGTTAAATCAAAGGTTGCTAACGATTTCATTGGTTGCTATACAAAATCGTTCATTAATAGAAATTCGTTCATTTGTTCAAAATATCGTTCATTAATAGGGATCATTAACGATCTATTTCTGATACATTATTATACATTAATATTACTATTACCGCAGACGATCGACGGAAAATAATTTAATTGTTTTAAGCGGGATTCAGACTATGCATTAAGTTGCTCCAGTTTTAGTTGCTGCATCTCTGATGGTGTTGCTGCAAGTTTTGATGCATGATGTACAGAGCATTCACACTGTGCAACTAAAATCTTGAAACTATATTGTCTGCTTGGGTTTTTTAAACGTGACAACTTTACTTTTTATGTTGGTGATGGTGACACTACAGAATAAAAGTCAACTGAGGGTCGACTGTCAGCTACTAACTGTCAAACACTAACTTATAGCTTTTACAATCAAATTTATTATTTATATGATCTAAGAACACTTGTATTTGTTTACTGTAGTACAGGGCAGTACAGTTTCTATAAATGAAAAAATGTTTGATAAATAAGAATTTTTATTGTTGGTTATAATAACTGCAGCCAGCAGTCTTGCTTTATTACCAAGAAAGCGAAGATAGAAGATAAAACCATGGATTAATGAACGTGATAATAATAAAACGACGTTTTTATTGTTTGAATCGCTTCGTATGCAGTGATTAAATCTTTTGTTATCTCACGTGTCCACGTAAATGGCATTTTTAATGGTTTTAATATACTATTTAGTTAAAAAAAAACACAGTAAATACATAAAATAGATTAAATAAGGTTATGTGACAAAACCACGCAAAACAAATTACAAAGTTGACAGTACAGAATATTCCTAAAAACTCCAAAAATGCATGCATGGAAATGGAAATGCGCGAATTTAGAACCTGTTCGAATCGAACAATTTTAGTTGCGCATCAAAAACTGCGTGAAGAAATGCATAGTATGAATGCCTGAGATGCATGCAGTTTGATGCAGTAACTAAAACTGCAGCAACTTGATGCATCTGAATCCCTCTTTACACGAAGGCGCAAGATGTTATTAGGAAGTGTTACCACTACTAAAAAAAAATATTGTTTTTTTTATTGATCGTTACGAAAACAAAACGGGTTTTTTAAGTTGGCGACACTGAATATCACCAGAATATTACTAAAATTTCACGCGCCATGCAATACAATTAGGACATGTTCGTAATTCGATACTATGCAAGAAAAATTTCACAAAACAAAATTGCATACACGCATGCGTAAATAAAAGTTTAATAGAAAAGTTGCACCGAACAGCATAGTGTCAAGTGAGTTTTATAATTTTAAAGACCAAAATACCTACATAAGGATTTAATTTTCTAACGCGCCATAAAACAAGAAAAAACTTATTTTTCTGCTTTTAACTGTATATTTTGGCTCGTTTAGGTAATTCGTTATAAAAAAAATTTGCATATTGTTAATTTATATTTAAACTTTGGCGCCATTTTTTAAGTTGGTAGCATGTATCTGGGGAAAAGCGCGAGTTTAGATGTAGACCACAGATTTTGTTGTGATTGACATTTTTGTTTTGTGTAAAATTTAGTTGTTCAAATAAATCAAATTTATTCTTCGTTCTTTGAAAAGAACCCTACACATATAATTATGCTACAATTTAAACGAAGTTTCATAAGAAACAAAAATTTGAAATTTAAAATATTTATTTTAGTTCTTACCTTTAATTTCAACAAAGTAAGAGACCCTATTGTTCATTCATCCTCTTGCAGATGTATAGGCGTTTAAAAAGATGAATAAATAATAGCCAATGGTTATTCTGTTTATTTTTTCGTTTATTTTATTGTTTTGAAATAGTGCATGCTACACAATGATGGCATTAAACTTAATTAAAAATACGTCAGCGTTTCAATGGTTACTCACCAGTGTGGTTACGCATATGCGTTTTTAAATCCCCCTGCGTGATACTGCAGTAATCACATATACTGCATTTAAATGGTTTTTCTCCAGTGTGCTTACGCATATGTGTTTTTAAACTTCTCATTTGGTTACTACAGTAATTACATATATTGCATTTAAATGGTTTTTCACCAGTGTGCTTACGTATATGTAGTTTTAAATTTTCCGAATAATTGGTACAGTAATCACATATATTGCATTTAAATGGTTTCTCATCAGTGTGCTTAAGCATATGCACTTTCAAGGCCCACTTGGTGATACTGCAGAAATCACATATATTGCATTTAAATGGTTTTTCGCCAGTGTGCTTACGCATATGATTTTTTAAATACGATATGGTAATAGTGCCATAATCACATATATTGCATTTAATTGGTTTTTCCCCAGTATGCTTACACATATGCTTTTTTAAATATTCTAATCGACTGCAATGATAATCACATATATTGCATTTATACGGTTTTTCACCACTGTGCTTACGCATATGCATTTTCAAATGTGAAATAGTAATAGTGCAGTAATCACATAGATTGCATTTAAATGGTTTTTTACCAGTGTGTTTATGCATATGAGTTTTTAAATCCGATGTGGTAATAGTACAATAATTGCAGATATTGCATTTAAATCGTTTTTCACCACTATGCTGAAGCATATGCTTTTTTAAATTTCCCAAATAGTTGCTACAGTAACCACATACATTGCATTTAAATGGTTTTTCATTAGAGTGCCTACGCATATGTGTTTTTAAACAATGCATGTGGTTACTACAATAATCACATATATTGCATTTAAATGGTTTTTCACCTGTGTGCTTATGCATATGCACTTTCAATTGATGCTTTTGGTTACTACAATAATCACATATATTACATTTAAACGGTTTTTCACCAGTATGTGTATCGATATGCTTTTTTAAACGTGACTTAGTGGTATAGCAGTAATCACATATATTGCATTTAAATGGTTTTTCACCAGTATGCTTAAGCATATGTGTTTTTAAATTTCCCAAATAGCTGCTACAGTACTCACATATATTGCATTTCAATGGTTTTTCAGCAGTGTGCTTACGCATGTGTGTTTTTAAACTTTCCATTTGGTTACTACAGTAAGTACAGATATTGCATTTAAAAGGTTTCTCACCAGTGTGCGTACGCTTATGCCTTTTTAAACTCGACTTAGTGGTATAGCAGTAATCACATATATTGCATTTAAATGGTTTTTCACCAGTATGCTTAACCATATGAGTTTTTAAATTTCCCAAATAGCTGCTACAGTACTCACATATATTGCATTTAAAAGGTTTCTCACCAGTGTGCGTACACTTATGCCTTTTTAAACTCGACTTAGTGGTACAGCAGTAATCACATATATTGCATTTAAACGGTTTTCCTCCAGGGTGATGCACTTCTACATTTTCATAAACCAGATGCTGAATCAAAATCGTTTTTTTGTTAGTATTGAAGTTGCAGTTGTAGCAATAATAAAGTTCTGTTGTTGGATGTTTCTCAATGGATACAGGTACATCCTTATTGATTTCAACATAGTTATCGCTGATGATTTGCAAGTTTGACAGTTCGACTTTAATGTTTTCGACACGCAACTCCTTTTTAATTGTACCTTGTTGTGAGTTTCTTATAGTTATTTCGGTTTGTATACACAGTTGCTTAAATTCATATATTTCTTCAATTGCAATCATACATCTGTTACAAGCAATTGGGTTTGGTGAGATGTTTAGATCCTGTAAGAAAGTTGATGTTGGTCGATGGAACATAATCAGTTGTACTTACAATTTCTGGTAGAAAGTTTAATAACTTGAATTGTAGCATTAACTTATTGTTGTTATTCAGAAAGTAATACTGCTCGGTTTCTACTATTTCTACCGAACAAATTCGACAAATTTTTGTTGATTTTTCTCCCATGTTTTTATACATTTTGTTCAGTGTTGCCAAAAAGCAGTTGCACTCGTATTTTTATTATCCTTTTATCCTTTTGTACTTGTTTTGTATAATGTTGGTATAATCATTGTATAATAAATAAAAAAAGCTTAGTAAATGCCAAGTAAGGTAAATACCTAGATTAAATAATAGGTAAATAGCAGAGAGAAGATATATTTAGAGGGGAAACTCCTGTATATAAACTTGGAACACAGCTTATGGCGCCCTACAACGGTTGTGGGGAAACAAATAGCGCGAATTTTAAATTTAATGTGTACAATGGTTTATTTTGAATGTTTTCTTGTTTTTGAAAGAATAGTTATGAAAATTGTCACTTTTTTATAATTATGCATTAAAAAAAGCGACTTATTTTATATAACATTTTTTATTGCACAAATACAATATAAATAACTTCCAGTTTCATTCGAATCAACACCGTGTGAATATTGTAACAACTTTTCTTTAAAACGAATATGAAAACCTTCAGTTTTTAAATAGCAATAAATATGGAACGCCGTTTTACTTTTTATTGTCCGTTTTTATACGTAACTTATAAAATAACTTCTTGTGCATATTAAAAATGTTTGTTACAATTTAAATTTTGATTTGAAAAACTTTAGGGTAGTATATATTGTAAGTTGATTTAAAATGTTACTTGAATAAAAATAAATGTTAAAATTGAAGTAAGTAACATTATAAATCCTCGAATTTTCACGAATAAATTAAAATGTTAGAATAACTTTTAGCAACTAACATTTTAAATAATAGAATTAAAATGTTAGTTGATAATTTTAATTGGTCGCTTCAATCGGTGGCGTCATATAGAACTACCATGTACATGTATTTCCGTATACTGAAATAGTTTCAAAAGTTACCACCGATCACAGCGACGAATTAAAATTCTCAACTAACATTTTAATTCTATCATTTATAATGTAAGTTGTTAAAAATTAGTTTAGCATTTATATTCATTCATAAAAATTCATTGATTTCTAATGTTGCTTCGTTTATTTTCAACGTAAATTTTTATTCAAGTAACATTTTAAATCAACCAACAGTTAAAAACATCAAGTTTTTGAAACTAACATTTTAAATGTGGTAAAACTCAATATTATACATTTCAATTAAATCTTTCAGTTATTTTATTGTTTTACTATTATAAATACTAAATTTGTTTTGCTACAATTTTAAACAAACTTCAATTTTTATTAGGTTTATTTTCATGCTTGTCTATTTATTTTAATACACTTAAACTGTTTGTTAAACAAACTTAAAACATTTAAATTGTTAGCTAAAAAAGTATTTACTAATGCAATATATTGTGCTCAAAATTTTCTAAAGGTCATATTAAACACTTTAATTTAAATTAAGAAAAAAAGTATATGAACAAACATTTTAATTCATGTAACACTTTTTATATAACAAACAAAAAATAAGAATCATTTAAATTGTAGAATTAAAATGCATGTCGAATTAAAATGTTACATGAATTAAAATGTTTGTTGATAATTTTAATTCTTCAATTTTAAATCAATAAGAAAATTACCAACAATCATATTAATTCTGAATTAAAATGTTTGTTGATAATTTTAATTCTTCAATTTTAATTGGCGCTGTAGGTTGTGGAAGTTGTGAGCACTCTAACCAAACTATAGTGCAAGTTTACCACTGGTTAGAGTACTCACAACCTCTGCAATCTACAGCGCCAATTAAATCTGAAGAATTAAAATTATCAACAAACATTTTAATTCAGAATTAATATGTTTGCTGCTAAAATTCATTCTTGATTTAAAATTGAAGAATTAAAAATATCAACAAACATTTTAATTCAGAATTAATATGTTTGTTGGTAAAATTAATTCTTGATTTAAAATTGAAGAATTAAAATTATCAACAAACATTTTAATTCAGAATTAGGTAATATGTTTGTTGGTTATTTTCTTCTTGATTTAAAATTAAAGAATTAAAATTATCAACAAACATTTTCATTCATGTAACATTTTAATTCGACATGCATTTTAATTCTACAATTTAAACGATTCTTATTTTTTGTTTGTTATATAAAAAGTGTTACATGAATTGATTTCAGTTTAAATTAAAGTTTTTAATATGATTGTTAGAAATTTTGAGCAAAATGTATTGCATCAGTAAATACTTTTTTACTTAACAATTTAAATGTGTTAAGTTTGTTCAACAAACCATTTAAATGTACTAAAATAAATAGACAAACATAAAAATGAACTTAATTAAAATTGAAGTTTGTTTGAATGCAACGGAATTAAGTTTAGTAATAAAAAGCAAAACGGCGTTCCATAAATAAACGTTAGAATCAAACACGTGAAGAAATAACTTGCATTATTTAGTCGATTTTATTCGAGAAATGCAATTTAGCGTTTTTAGCCTTCAAGGTACGAAAAAGAGGGAAATAAAATTTGCTGTATTTGTGTTTTTTTACCGATAATTATTACATAGTGGCCTCTAACGGTTGTGGGGAAAAGTTAAAACGTTATTCCTTTTCTCTCAATTGAAGTTTCTCGTCTAATGGTCTAATGCATAGTAATGGTAAATAGCATAGTAAATAGTAAATACCATGTCAATTAGAGTTAGGCGATTATGAATGATATAATCGAGATATATCGATTATAGCCAAAGGGGAGCTGCAAGCAACGAGCAAAACTAAAAACCGATAGCAAAATTCTTTTGTGGTTAAGTAAAATAAAAGGCAGCGTATCTGAGAAAGGCTAAAAGCGCGTCTCAGTGCAATATGTGTGCATTCTACAACGGCCGAACACTCAAGCGCGGAAGAAACCACTAGAACAGTCCAACTTGAATATTTCTGGCCAAACATCAACTTCGACTTAAAAAAATCTACACTGCACTACACAATTACACTGCAAGTTCTGTACAGTTACACTAACGCTTATGTGAATGCCTTAAGAAGGAAAAGCAAATGAAAGAGATGATGAAAACGCTGTAAAAATACATGACAAAAAAAAATGAAATGAAAGTAAACACGGAGAAAACAAAAATAATAGTATTTAGAAAAGGAGGGAGGAAAAGAAAATGAGAGGAGTGGAAATGGAGAGATGAGGAAGTGCAACAAGTGCAGAAATCTACATACCTGGGTTACACGATGAAGCAGGATAATAAGGAGGTAGAACACATAAAGGAAAGAGTGAGGAAAGGAAACAGGGTAACAGGACAAATATGGGGGGTGGGGGAAAGGGTATTCAAGATGGATATAGAAAAAAGAAAGCTGAAGTGGAGGGGGTAGAGGGGATACAGGAAAAATACTAGAGATGGGTATTGGGACTGGACAGAAATACACCTGAGTATATTATGAGAGAGGAGGTACAGGTAGCAAAAATAAGAGTAGAGACAGGAAAAAGGGCTATAAAATATGAAGAAGAACTGAGGGAAAGAACAGAATGCAAAATACCGCAAGAATGTTGGAAAGAGATAAAGGGAGGAAAAGTGAAGTACCGGCAGGAGAGCAGAGAAGAGTATTACAAAAGAAACGGGTACGCGAGAGAAGAAGTGGAGAGATTAAGAGAAGAGGGAGTAGGGGCAAGGGAAGAAATAATAAGAAGAGATAGGGACATCAAAAAACAAGAAAGATGGACAAGAATAAAAAAAGGCAGATATAATAGGAATTATAAAGATATCAAAAGGGAAGGGGTGCCAGAATATTTAAAGGTTCAAAGGAATAAAAGCAACAAGAAGAAAAAAATGATACCACAGTTCAGATGTGGAGAAGAGATGGAGGACCTTAACCACATGAGGGATAAATGCAGAGAGTTAAAGGAAGAGGTTACGAAAGTAAAAAAAATCTTAGAAAAAAACCGAAAAGGAGCGGAGTGGATGGAAGAAGTATGGAGAAGAAGGAAAAAGTTAAGAGGAGAGGAGGGATAATAAAATGTAAAATGTAAATAGAATGTAAGATAACAATTGTAAATAGAGGAAATACGAATCAATTTGTAAGCAATTAAGCAATTCAAATAAAGTTAAACTATATATATTACAAATAAATAAATTATAGATGTTAGATTATATTAAAACGGCAAAATAAATTCCAATGAATACATTTTATCAATGATTTTATACACGTGATAGTTATTTTAAATTAGTATTTAAATAGAAATACGCATATACATAGGCAATTTATTTTACAATACCTTACTAGTTTGTAGTTAAAGTACGTTGTGGTAGTTCAAATCGCTCTAAACCCAGCTGTCTTTGAGACAACCTTACATAAATATACAATAATATGGGAGAAAAATCAACAAAAAGTTGTCGAATTTGTTTACTAGAAATAGTAGAAACCGAGCAGTATTACTTTCTAAATAATGACAGTAAGTTAATGCTACAATTCAAATTGTTGAACCTTCTACCAAAGATTGTAAGTGCAACTAATTATATTCTATCAACTAAGATAAACTTCCTACAGGATCTAAACATTACACCGCACCCACTTGCTTGTAACAGATGTATGATTGCAATTGAAGAAATATATGAATTTAAGCAAATGTGTATACAAACCGAAATGAATATAAAAAACTTACGACAACAAAGTGTAATTAAAGAGGAGTTGCGTGTTGATAACATGAAAGTTGAACTTTCAAACTTGCAAATCATCAGTGATGACTATGTGGAAATCAATAACGATGTACCTGTATGCCTTGAGAAACCTTCAACAGAACTGTATTATTGCTACAACTGCAACTTCAATACTAGCAAAAAGAGTATTTTGATTCGACATCTACTGGTTCATAAAAATGTAAAAGTAAAATACATTGGTAGAAAACCATTTAAATGTGATATCTGTGATTACTGCAGTAGGATTAAGTCGAATTTAAATAGGCATATACGTACTCACACTGGTCAGAAACCGTTCAAATGCAATATATGTAATTACTGTAGTAACCACATGCATTGTTTAAAAACACATATGTCTAAGCACACCGGTGAAAAACCACTTAAATGCAATATATGTGGTTACTGTAGCAACCATTTGGAAAATTTAAAAATGCACATGCTTCAACATACTGGTCAAAAACGATTTAAATGCAATACATGTGATTACAGCGCTATAAACATGTGGCATTTGAAAAGGCATATGCATAAGCACACTGGTGAAAAACCATTTAAATGCAATATTTGTGATTACTGCACTATTACCATGTCAAATTTAAAAAAGCATATGCGTAAACACACTGGTGAAGAACCATTTAAATGCAATATATGTGATTATCGCAGCAGCCGATTAGAATATTTAAAAAGTCATATGTGTAAGCATACTGGAGAAAAACTAATTAAATGCAATATATGTGATTACAGCACTATATTCATGTCCCATTTGAAAAGGCATATGCATAAGCACACTGGTGAAAAACCATTTAAATGCAATATATGTGATTACTGCACTATTACCATGTCAAATTTAAAAACGCATATGCGTAAGCACTCTGGTGAAAAACCATTTAAATGCAATATATGTGATTATCGTAGCAGTCAGTTAGTAAATTTAAAAAGCCATATGTGTAGGCACACTGGGGAAAAACCATTTACATGCAATATATGTGATTATAGTTGT
Source organism: Aquatica leii (assembly GCA_035610365.1). Taxonomy (NCBI): domain Eukaryota; kingdom Metazoa; phylum Arthropoda; class Insecta; order Coleoptera; family Lampyridae; genus Aquatica; species Aquatica leii. The sequence continues at coordinate 19,475,674 of CM069438.1, forward strand.
ACCTCCAACTCAGATTTAAAAAGGCATATGCGTCGACACACTAGTAAATAACGATTATAAAAAAAAGTAACTATGGGGATTTCTGAAATGGTTAAATGGGCAAAAAGTTGTCCTATCCAAGTCCAATTAAATGCTGTATCGAAATTAAAAATATCTACAGGGGAGACTAGGCCTACGAGTTTTTTTTTGGCGCCGTAGCCAAGTTTGTTATTTCTTACGGTCATCATATTGGATTTGTACATCATTAAATAGAGCATAAAAAGAGCTTTTCAACCATGTATAACAAGCCTATCTTTGTATGACGGAAAATATAAATTTATTTTAAAAAACAGTTTTTCATTTAGTTGTCTGCGAAACAATTGCCACAATACGTAACTATCTGTCAAAACTTTGTCATTCATTTGCTTTTATCTGTAAAGAGTTTTAAACAAAAAAATTGTGATATTTATTGAGTTACACTAACAGTTAAATTTAATATGGAAAGGTTTTCAAATTGGGGAAAAAGTGGATAAAGGTGGAGATCCAGAAAGACTGCAACCAGCTTTTTTGGAAAATAATGTTGAAGTACCTAGATCAACTGCTAGGAGAATTCTTAAAAAAAATTAAGTGTCCATATAAAACCCATATTAGTCAAGGACTTCGAGATGATGACTTAGAAAGGAGTATCTTGTTGTAACGTTTTCGTTACTGTTATTTGATTTTAAATTATCTGTATTAATTTACCAAATCGTTGCGTATAAAACTACCTTAACCCTTTTATTTGGTGGAAACTGTTCAAAATAGGGCGAGGTCAGCGTTGAAATGCAGTCGGTACTTAGCGTTCGAGTGGTACGCTTGTGTGACTTCGTTTCTAAGTCATGTAACTTTTATTTTACCTTATATGTACAGTAACTTTATTTTAAAAAATATGTGTTAATACAGGTATATCTTCAATTTCCATTTTGTTACATCTATCTAATTTTTCGTTTTTAATTGTTTTAGACTTATATATCGAATTTATCTTTAGCGAGATTGTCGCTACATTCATAATTTAAATGGATTTGGTATATCAATAAAACAAATACCAATGATCCAAATTGATTTTCTTGAAGAAAATACTTTTGTCATCGATTCTTGATGGGAAATTTTCCAAGGTTAATACTATCGTAACCGGCAACATTGGCGTTGCATTCCTTTGAATGACATCAACCTGAAATTTGATCCATATCCGCGAGTTACATATATCTGCATTCTTTTCGTCAATTTTAGGTTTTCAGACTAATTATTAATTTTATCTTGAGATTGTATATCAATTACTGTTTACTTATTCTCCGTTATTATGTGTTTGTTTTTAAATATAGGATAATAACTATTTGGTATTTAATCAATGAATTATTCCTGTGTAACTTTTTTATTGTAGATAAAGACTTAGGGGTTTTAGTCGTTAAATATAAACTACTTGTATTGGGCCGTTCAAAATCCGTTTTTAAATCGTAAGGGGTAGCGTCAAATTAAGTGAGGTCTTAGCGCATGACTAGCAATTTATAAACGCACACGTTCTATTTAATATTTTTTATAGTAATTTAACTACATCTTGATATTTTGAAATATTACAAAAAATACATCGAGCAAACATTAGGAAGTTTCCTTTAAGATGTAGCGAACATGAGGTTTCAGCAAGATAGAGCACTTTTCACATAATGCAAGAATCATAACTGACTATTTGATTCAGCAAGGTGGAAATAACTGGATCGGAGGCTTGGTCTGTTACGCTTGCCGGACCTTACACCTCTTGATTAATAAGTTTTTACTTTTATAGTGGTGCTCGCATACACAATTACCATCAAATATATTGCAATTCATTACTGCATTTCAGGCTTCGTATAACAGCTTGATAGTCAAGTTTCACAAATTACACTAAAATAGTTTTAATATTAATGATGGGCGAATCAGAATTAAACATCACTCATCCGGTTATTGTGGTACCCAGGTACAGCAAACGGGTTACGGATGATACAAGCGACTCGGCGACTGAAACCGAACCGACCGATTATATATACCGTAAACTAGGGCTACATTGATAACTTTGAGAACAATTATTGGGCGCTCAAATTATTTTCTTATATTGCTTTGATGTAAGTATTGAATACAGGTAACACTATGCAAAGCTATTTATTCTAAAGCGTTAGTTTTTTAACAAAAAAATTAAAACGACTACGTCATCATCATGGTTAACTGAGATGTCGGCGAGTGGGCTTGGTTGATCTGCAAAAAAATTGAGCTTTGAATTTTTGCGCTAAACTAGAATAGAGAGGACAACACTTATATCGAACTAGAAGTTGAAATAAATAAATAAATTGGAAAAAAGAATCATACTCACATATAGCTACAGAAATACAGCAGCCTTATTCTAACTCTTCATTTAAATTTTTCTGTGCAGCATTCTGTATCTGTGTTTTAAATTCAGTACCACTTTTTATAAATACAATGTGTTCAAGGTTGACCTTATTCCCATACAACACCCAATATCCTGAGGATGTCAGTTTCATGGCCAATTCAAAGATGTATATCCCGGCTATTTAAAAAATATCCATGGGATATCATATAAATGATATATTTAGAAGATCATTAAAACTATATCCGTAGGATAATTTGCACTGCCTTTTCAGCTGATTTAGCTAATGCTTTACGCTTTTGTTTCGTTTTGTGCTGTGATCTTGATTGTTGCGTACGTAAAAAAATGAAAAAATATTGATTGAAGTGAAGTATAAGTAATTATGCTTGTTTTCGTATTCTTTATGAACTATTTAAAAAATCACTTTTAAATTTTATATAAATGAAAGTGAGGTTAGAGTTATTCTAACACAAATTTTATCGTTTAGCTAATCAATATGCTAGTATTTCTATTACTGAGAGCTAAAGCTTTCTGTGAGCTCTCAAGAACAACTTGACGCTTTGAGAAAATATCTTGGTATTTAGAAAAGCAGGGGGGAAAAAAAAGAGAGAAGTGGAAACGGAGGGATGAGGAAGTACAAGTGAAAAAACTTACATACTTGGGTTACACGATGAAGCAGGGTAATAAACTGGGAGAACACATTAGTTAATGTCTTTACTATCACTATGAAATAATTCAAATTTAGTTTAAATAATTATAATAGTTGTTAAAATCCACTGTTACTTGTTGTGCTAAATACATAAAAATATGTCAACCCTTTTCTATTACCAGATCTGGTGTCATATACCCAAGTCGGATTTGAAAGTTTTCTATAACTAGACCCCTATTACCATTCTGTAGTATTTAAAATAAAATTTAAAATTACGGCGAGGTATGATTTGTTATTTACACGTAGGATATCTAATATTGATTTAATTTTGTGTTTTATACTTAGAATGTTTAGTTATGAAATTTTTATTTTCTGTGATGATAGTACTACTACAAATTAGGACAGGCTGTCTAATACCAAAGGAGATAGTCTTATCTAACACCTACAACGGCAAAATTGTATAAATCTACCATGCGGCATACACTAAATACAAACGTAATGAGGTTAGTGTACCTACTTATTTATGCAGTTGCTATTCATTTTAATTAAAGGTGACGAACGGCAACAATAAAAAACACGCACTCTAACAAACAATGTTTTCAATTTAAATCAACAAATATGCGATTAACAATTAAATAAACAAAATACACTGCAATACACGCGAAACCAACGAGGCCGGTAATATGATGGTAAGCAAAGATAATGATGGTAAGATCGTAAGATGATATTGCTACTAATGCTACTATATCGATACAAAACTTTTGGCGATATATTTAAATCAGAGTTGATAGTCGGCAGCATGCCGATGGCTTTCTTTAGGCCGATGGTATGAAGGTCGCACGGTTGAATTATAATGCTGGTCCATTACTATGGATGTGATGCCGTCACTAAATAGTCAGTGTGTAGTAAAACCAGCATTTGGCCGACACTAGCAGCGAAATAAATGTTTGCTGGGAGATAGCAAAAATAAGAGTAGAGACAGGAAAAAGAGCTATAAAATACAAGGAAGAACTGAGGGAAAGAACAGAATGCAAAACACTGCAAGAATATTGGAAATAGATAAAGGGAGGAAACGTGAAGTACGGGTAGGAGGGTAGAGAAAAGTATTACAAAAGAAACAGGTACGCGAGAGAAAAAGTGGAGAGATTACGAGAAGAGGGAGTAGGGCCAAGGGAAGAAATAATAGGAAGAGGTAAAGACATCAAAAAACAAAAAAGATGAACAAGAATAAAAGAAGGCAGATATAATAGGAACTATAAGGATATCAAAGGGAAAGGGTTGCCAGAATATTTAAAGGTTCAAAGAAATAAAAGTAACAAGAAGAAAAAATGGTAGCACGGTTCAGATGTGGGAACGAAGAGTTAGGTAACAAATACTGGAGAAAAGAAGAAGAAAAGATGTGCAGACTATGTGGAAAAGAGACGGATGACCTTAACCACATGAGGGATAAATGCAGAGAGTTAAGGGAAAAGGCTATGAAAGTAAAAGAAATCTTAGAAGAAAACGGAAAACACGAATCAATTTGTAAGCAATTCAAATAAAGTTAAACTATATATCTTACAAATAAATAAATTATAGAAGTTAAATTATATTAAAACGGCAAAATAAATTCCAATGAATACATTTTATACACGTGATTGTTATTTTAAATTAGTATTTAAATAGAAATTCGCATGTGCATAGGAAATCCATATTACAAGCGTACATTTACAATACGTTACTAGTTTGTAGTTAAAGTACGTTGTGGTAGTTCAAATCGCTCTAAACCCAGCTGTCTTTAGACAACCTTACATAAATAGACGATAATATGGGAGAAAAATCAACAAAAACTTGTCGAATTTGTTTACTAGAAATAGTAGAAACCGAGCAGTATTACTTTCTGACCAACGACAATAAGTTAATGCTACAATTCAAATTGTTGAACCTTCTACCAAAGATTGTAAGTGCAACTGATTATATTCTATCAACTAACATAAACTTCCTACAGGATCTAAACATTACAACGAACCCACTTGCTTGTAACAGATGTATGATTGCAATTGAAGAAATATATGAATTTAAGCAACTGTGTATACAAACCGAAATGACTATAAAAAACTTACGACAACAAGGTGTAATTAAAGAGGAGTTGCGTGTTGATAACATTAAAGTTGAACTTTCAAACTTGCAAATCATCAGTGATGACTATGTGGAAATCAATAAGGATGTACCTGTATGCCTGGAGAAACCTTCAACAGAACTGTATTATTGCTACAACTGCAACTTCAATACTAGCAAAAAGAATATTTTGATTCGACATCTACTGGTTCATAAAAATGTAAAAGTAAAATACTTTGGTAGAAAACCATTTAAATGTGATATCTGTGATTACTGCAGTAGGATTAAGTCGAATTTAAATAGGCATATACGTACTCACACTGGTCAGAAACCGTTCAAATGCAATATATGTAATTACTGTAGTAACCACATGCATTGTTTAAAAACACACATGTCTAAGCACACCGGTGAAAAACCACTTAAATGCAATATATGTGGTTACTGTAGCAACCATTTAGAAAATTTAAAAATGCACATGCTTCAACATACTGGTCAAAAACGATTTAAATGCAATACATGTGATTACAGCGCTATAACCATGTGGCATTTGAAAAGGCATATGCATAAGCACACTGGTGAAAAACCATTTAAATGCAATCTATGTGTTTATCGCAGCAGCCGATTAGAATATTTAAAAAGTCATATGTGTAAGCATACTGGAGAAAAACTAATTAAATGCAATATATGTGATTACAGCGCTATATTCATGTCGCATTTGAAAAGGCATATGCATAAGCACACTGGTGAAAAACCATTTAAATGCAATATATGTGATTACTGCACTATTACCATGTCAAATTTAAAAACGCATATGCGTAAGCACACTGGTGAAAAACCATTTAAATGCAATATATGTGATTATCGTAGCAGTCAGTTAGTAAATTTAAAAAGCCATATGTGCAGGCACACTGGGGAAAAACCATTTACATGCAATATATGTGATTATAGTTGTACCTCCAACTTAAAAAGGCATATGCGTCGACACACTAGTAAATAACGATTATAAAAAAAAGTAACTATGGGGATTTCTGAAATGGTTAAATGGGCAAAAAGTTGTCCTATCCAAGTCCAATTAAATGCTGTATCGAAATTAAAAATATCTACAGGGCCTACGAGTTTTTTTTTGGCACCGTAGCCAAGTTTGTTATTTCTTACGGTCATCATATTGGATTTGTACATCATTAAATAGAGCATAAAAAGAGCTTTTCAACCATGTATAACAAGCCTATCTTTGTATGACGGAAAATGTAAATTTATTTTAAAAAACAGTTTTTCATTTAGTTGTCTGCGAAACAATTGCCACAATACGTAACTATCTGTCAAAACTTTGTCATTCATTTGCTTTTATCTGTAAAGAGTTTTAAACAAAAAAATTGTGATATTTATTGAGTTACACTAACAGTTAAATTTAATATGGAAAGGTTTTCAAATTGGGAAAAATGTATATAAAGGTGGAGATATGTACTTTAGCGATCCAGAAAGACTGCAACCAGCTTTTTCGGAAAATAATGTTGAAGTACCTAGATCAACTGCTAGGAGAATTCTTAAAAAAATTAAGTGTCCATATAAAACCCATATTAGTCAAGGACTTCGAGATTATGACTTAGAAAGGAGTATCTTGTTGTAACGTTTTCGTTACTGTTATTTGATTTTAAATTATCTGTATTAATTTACTAAATCGTTGCGTATAAAACTACCTTAACCCTTTTATTTGGTGGAAACTGTTCAAAATAGGGCGAGGTCAGCGTTGAAATGCAGTCGGTACTTAGCGTTCGAGTGGTACGCTTGTGTGACTCCGTTTCTAAGTCATGTAACTTTTATTTTACCTTATATCTAATAATATAATAATAATAATTTTATTGTTTTCAGAAACAAAGTTCTATAACAAAGAGTTGAGTTTTGAAAAATTAACGTAATGATAAAGTAACAAAATTAATATATCTAGTACAAAGAAAAGAAAACAGTATTTTTAAATCTCATACACTTCAAATCCGTAAGATACTAAACAAAAAATAATTTTTTAATGTAAACTTATAGTATAGCAACAAAGAAAAATAATTTTTTTTTTGCTTATTTAAAACTTAAAACTTAAATTAACAAATTATTCATTTAAAATAAAACTTCTTATTTTTAATGCATTTATAGTAAAATAATAAATTGTATTCATTTTTAAGATACTTAAATTACTAAACATATCATGAATATTGTCTTTGTTAATGTTAGCAAACTGTGATTTGAAGTTATTGTTTCTGATGGGGTTGTAAATAGGGCATACGATGTAGAAATGGTACATGTCTTCTAGTTCGTGACAATTACAAATGGAACAGTTTTCTTCTGTGTTTATTTCATATTTATTATTTTTATAAAATAAGTTCACATATTTTTTATTAGATAGCCTCAGTTGAGCAATTATCCGAGTTTTGCTTATGTCTACTTTAAAGTTAAGGTATTTTTCTCTGTCAACGTTAAATTTTAAATGTTTATAAAGTACACTGTATTTAGAAAGAACACATTTTTTTAAATCGTCTTCTTGTAGGTTTTGTTTTAAAGTTTTAATTATTTTTTGTATTAATAGTTTATCCACTACTTGACTGTCCCATACTTCTTTATATCCTATGTTAACTAAAAAATTGTGTAACTGCGAGCACCAATTTAATTTCGGTTTGTTACTAGGCACCATATCTAGTGTTTTTAATCGATTATATAGCTGTTTTGTAAAACGATTATCTTCCATATTTAACACTTTCTTCCACCAATTTAATACACGATTCCAAAAAATTATTGCTATATGGTTGTTGCCTGTTTCTAAACGAATCATGTGGTTTGGAGTACTTTTAGGGCATTGTAGTAAGCTTTTTAGGTAACGTAGCTGGCATTTCTCTATTTGGTGAACTTGGTTTAAACCCCATACTTCCGATCCATACAAAGTTGTTGCGTTAATAATTGTTCTAAGAAGTGTTGTCTTTTCATCCCATCCATTGGATTTACTTTTAAAAAGAATTGTTTTTACTTTTTGTATTGCTATTACAGTTTTTTTAAAACTGTCTTTAGCAGCTATTTTAAACAACCCAGATGAAGAAAATGTTACTCCTAAGTATTTAAACGTTTTGACTACTTCTAGTTCACTATTTTTATATAAGAACGGATTTTCTGTAGGTGTTCTACCTCTATGAAATAAAACGATTTTAGTTTTGTTAGTGTTTACGGTTAAAAAATGTTCGCTAGTGTACTTTTCTAGGATTGTAAGTTTTTTCCTTACATCTATGGGAGTGTCGCATAAAATGACAATATCATCAGCATATGCTAAAATTAACAGATCCTTTTCCCCGTCTATATTTAGTCCAGTTGCTCCTTTGTCTCGAAAATAGTTTTCTAGATCGTTAATGTATAACGCAAATAAAAGTGGACTTAGGCTGTCACCTTGTAAGACTCCTTCTGTTATTTTTATAAATTCTGATAATCCTTCCTGTGTTTTAATTTGTAAATATGCCTTTTGGTATAAGTTTCTTATGATTCGGATGATTTTTGAAGATATGCCAGTGCTATATAGTTTGTTCCACAGGTTGTCATGGTTAACACTGTCAAACGCTCTTTTAAAATCTACAAAAATTGCATAAACTTTTCTTTTCTTTAACCTTAAGTGATTTTGAATAATAGCATTTAAACAAAAGATATTGTCAATGGTGCCGCGATTTTTCCTAAACCCCATTTGGTTTTCTCGGAGAATGTAATTTCCTTCACACCAACTCTGAATTCTGTTGTTTAATATTTGAGTGAAAATTTTGCAAATGCAGTTAATTAAAGCTATACCTCGGTAATTTGAGGGGTTTGCTTTATCACCTTTTTTATACAATGGCATTATTTGTATTTTGGACCATAGATCAGGAATAGCTTCATTTTGAAGTATAGTATTAAAAAGATTTAGCAGATAATGTTCCCAATTAGGCGTTAGATTTTTATAAAAGTTGTTATTTAGTTCGTCGAGACCTGGTGATTTGTTTGATTTGGATGATTTAATGCTTGTTGTTAGTTCGTTAAGTGTTATGTTTGAATCTAAGAAAGGATGTAAACAATCAATAAAAGTTTCATTTTTTAGCGTTTTAGAAAGATTTGTTTGTTTATAATATTCCTCCCAACGTGTTAAGTTAATTGTATTAATAAACTGATGTTTGGGTTTTAGTTTCTTTATTACACTCCAAAAGATTGAATTATTTTTCACATTAGAAATTGACCTGGTAATTTCTTTAGTAAAATTATTTTTAGAAGTTGTAATTTGCTGCCGGTATTTTTTCTTATTGTTTAAATACTGTTGTAAATCATCTTCTTTATAGTCTTTACGATATTTTTTTAAACTATTTGTGACTTGTTTTTTAAGTTGGTAACAATCATAGCTAAACCAGGGTTTATGTTCATTACTTGTTTGTTTGTTTTTCTGTTTGAGTACATTGCACATATGCGAGTTAGACGCTGCTTCTTTAATTGAAACTATGAAATTAAGGTTTAGTTTGTTTACATCCAAATCTTGATAGTAAATATTTGCATTATTCTCCAGTTGACTTTGAAAAAGGTATTTGTAATCTTCGTTAAAATTAAATTTTACATTATAAACGTTTTATATATCTACAGTAACTTTATTTTAAAAAATATGTGTTAATACAGGTTATATCTTCAATTTCCATTTTGTTACATCTATCTAATTTTTCGTTTTTAATTGTTTTAGACTCATATATCGAATTTATCTTTAGCGAGATTGTCGCTACATTCATAATTTAAATGGATTTGGTATATCAATAAAACAAATACCAATGATCCAAATTGATTTTCTTAAAGAAAATACTTTTGTCATCGATTCTTGATGGGAAATTTTCCAAGGTTAATACTATCGTAACCGGCAACATTGGCGTTGCATTCCTTTGAATGACATCAACCTGAAATTTGATCCATATGCGCGAGTTACATATATCTGCATTCTTTTCGTCAATTTTAGGTTTTCAGACTAATTATTAATTTTATCTTGAGATTGTATATCAATTACTGTTTACTTATTCTACGTTATTATGTGTTTGTTTTTAAATATAGGATAATAACTATTTGGTATTTAATCAATGAATTATTCCTGTGTAACTTTTTTATTGTAGATAAAGACTTAGGGGTTTTAGTCGTTAAATAAAAACTACTTGTATTGGGCCGTTCAAAATCCGTTTTTAAATCGTAAGTCAAATTAAGTGAGGTTTTAGCGCATGACTAGCAAGTTATAAACGCACACGTTCTATTTAATATTTTTTATAGTAATTTAACTACATCTTGATATTTTGAAGTATTACAAAAAATACATCGAGCAAACATTAGGAAGTTTCCTTTAAGATGTAGCGAACATGAGGTTTCAGCAAGATAGAGCACTTTTCACATAATGCAAGAATCATAACTGACTATTTGATTCAGCAAGGTGGAAATAACTGGATCGGAGGCTTGGTCTGTTACGCTTGCCGGACCTTACACCTCTTGATTAATAAGTTTTTACTTTTATAGTGGTGCTCGCATACACAATTACCATCAAATATATTGCAATTCATTACTGCATTTCAGGCTTCGTATAACAGCTTGATAGTCAAGTTTCACAAATTACACTAAAATAGTTTTAATATTAATGATGGGCGAATCAGAATTAAATATCACTCATCCGGTTATTGTGGTATTCAGGTACAGCAAACGGGTTACGGATGATACAAGCGACTCGGCGACTGAAACCGAACCGACCGATTATATATACCGTAAACTAGGGCTACATTGATAACTTTGAGAACAATTATTGGGCGCTCAAATTATTTTCTTATATTGCTTTGATGTAAGTATTGAATACAGGTAACACTATGCAAAGCTATTTATTCTAAAGCATTAGTTTTTTAACAAAAAAATCAAAACGACTACGTCATCATCATGGTTAACTGAGATGTCGGCGAGTGGGCTTGGTTGATCTGCAAAAAAATTGAGCTTTGAATTTTTGCGCTAAACTAGAATAGAGAGGACAACACTTATATCGAACTAGAAGTTGAAATAAATAAATAAATTGGAAAAAAGAATCATACTCACATATAGCTACAGAAATACAGCAGCCTTATTCTAACTCTTCATTTAAATTTTTCTGTGCAGCATTCTGTATCTGTGTTTTAAATTCAGTACCACTTTTTATAAATACAATGTGTTCAAGGTTGACCTTATTCCCATACAACACCCAATATCCTGAGGATGTCAGTTTCATGGCTAATTCAAAGATGTATATCCCGGCTATTTAAAAAATATCCATGGGATATCATATAAATTATATATTTAGTTATTCTAACACAAATTTTATCGTTTAGCTAATCAATATGCGAGTATTTCTATTACTGAGAGCTAAAGCTTTCTGTGAGCTCTCAAGAACAACTTGACGCTTTGAGAAAATATCTTGGTATTTAGAAAAGGAGGGGGGGAAAAAGAGATAAGTGGAAACGGAGGGATGAGGAAGTACAAGTGAAAAAACTTACATACTTGGGTTACACGATGAAGCAGGATAATAAACTGGGAGAACACATAAAGGATAAAGTGAGGAAATGAAAGAGGTTATTAAGACAAGTGTGGGGGTTGAGGAAAGGATATGCAAGATGGATATAAAAAAAAGAAAGCTGTTGTTCGAAAAGTTAATAAAGTGTGTGGTGTTGTATGGGGCGTAAATATGGGGGAGGAAGGGGTAGAGGGGATATAGGAAAAATACTGGAGATGGGTATTGGGACTGGACAGAGATACACTGGGGTATATTGTGAGACAGGAGGTACAACCCAGCAAACAAAAAGATTGTGGCCTGATAATGGCAGTCGACTGCTTACCCGGTAAGCAGACAGCGGGCCACTGCATGGCAAAAGGCATCGAGCCGGCGTCCTCAGGTGACTATAGTTTGGTAACTGGTTGCCAACAGTGATAGTGCCGGTACTGTATTGGGCCTTAATAACGCCAACAGTACTAAATAGGTGTTGGCCAGGTACCTAAATAGAATAGAAATGCCAGAAAGACCTTATCTGTCGCTCTTATTATGTCGACTGCATATTTAAAAGTGATTATAAAAGAGATAGAAAAGCCATAAAATTTATAACAGTTTTTTCCATTATGTATTATACTAATTTAAAACGTAAACCTGTGGGCGTTCTCAATATGCAGTCGCTATAATAAGAACAATAGAAAAGGTCTGCGTGGCGTTCTTTTTTATTACGAAGTAGCGATAATATGATGACACTTAAAATTGTACGGACTATATTTTTATTCGATTTAATCATAGCTATCATATGATAACAATCAACTTAATGTTAAGAGTGGATTACTAAAATATACAGGATTACCAAATAATTATTATAATAACCTTATTGTACAAATTTAAAAAAACAAGTAAAAAAATATGTAAACTAATAAATTTTACAAAATAATTTAGGATTTCAACAAAATGTAAAATATACAAAAATTTTAAAAAAAATTATTGCAGTTGCTTTTGTTTTAGATCGACCACCATCACAATCAGAGGCGGTTCTTAGCCATTTTTTAATGACATTCTCTATTTCTCTTCTAGCGGCTTGTTTACAAAGAGGGCTTCGGCGTACACTCACTGGAATAAACAATATATGAAATTGCTATAATTTTGTTATTTTATGGCTCACCTATTATTAACGAAATAATGTTTGTGAGATTGCAGAAGGCAGCTCTGCCATTAGTGCCAATCCAGTTATACTGCAATGACAGGTCATGAGCAACAATATTGCTTAATATTCGCCTTGTTGTGTCAGAAACATCCGTCCTTGCCGTTAGTTGCAGCAGTGATGCCTTGAAGTACAATTTTTCATTAGTTAATGTCTTTACTATCACTATGAAATAATTCAAATTTAGTTTAAATAATTATAATAGTTGTTAAAATCCACTGTTACTTGTTGTGCTAAATACATAAAAATATGTCAACCCTTTTCTATTACCAGGTCTGGTGTCATATACCCAAGTCGGATTTGAAAGTTTTCTATAACTAGACCCCTATTACCATTCTGTAGTATTTAAAATAAAATTTAAAATTACGGCGAGGCATGATTTGTTATTTACACGTAGGATATCTAATATTGATTTAATTTTGTGTTTTATACTTAGAATGTTTAGTTATGAAATTTTTATTTTTTGTGATGATAGTGCTACTACAAATTAGGTCTGGCTGTCTAATACCAAAGGAGATAGTCTTATCTAACACCTACAACGGCAAAATTGTATAAATCTACCATGCGGCATACACTACCCAGCAAACCAGCTTGGAACCGTGATATCTCTAACAATTAACTCAAAAAGAACATTGTTTTATCACAAAATTTTGTAACAGGTTTATCACTGCTCTCTATTTTACACTCATAAATAAGTTCACGCTAAATGATGGCATAGTTTTGAAACATAGATCTTAAATTGTTGCAACTATATTTTTATATCACTGTTACAAAATATTGCTCTTAAAACGTTACAAAGAGGTTTGGTCTAACGTTACAACATTCAATATAACCTATTATTTATCAAACAGAATATTTCTAAGTGTTTTTGTTTTTTTAAATGTAGGAAGATAGGTGTATATTCAGCCTTACTTTTTTCCATACTATTTACTAAGCTCAAGGTGTGAAAAGTGCTTAATCTTTCAGTGCTTATCTTTGCTTATATGTTTTATTATGTGAATACGGCTTTATTCGTGTATTTAGCTGTATTTAACAATCATTAATAGGTAAGTAGCATACTAATTTGCATTAGAATTAACTGGTCATCGGTATTATTGATGATTGAAGGCTATTTATACAAACTATATTATAACACAGTAATATTTTATTATGCCAACATGCATGCGGCATCATAACCTTTAAATTTAAAGGCGCCTACTGTTTTATATATTTTAAATAAGAAAATGCCGAAAATTGAACGTAAGGATTATTTTCATGTATCTAAACGTCATAAACGGCGACTTAAAAATACCTTGATTGAGAATATTAGCAACACAGTTAACATTGTTGCAACTCATGATGAGAAAATATCTAATGTTGAATGTAACACTTAACTGGAAAACCTGTAATTACTTGTGAAAGATACACTAACACACAACCATTATTTGAATTTCCATTTGATTCTAGTAATGTTGGAATATATTATGTTTCTGAAAATCATGTTACCGAACAATTTGAAATTTCTGCTGACATTCTAAAGGGGAAATGTTTTAAATTTAGTACACCTGAAAAAAATGAGGATACATTTATTGTAATTACGTTATTACATCAAAAATAAAAAATATTTTATTCAAAACTTGATTTTCTAATAGTAAAATCACATTTTTAGTATTTCGATGTTTATTTATAAAACGTGTATATGCTGTAGGTATAATGAAATGTCTGGACTACCAACATTTGCTGTGGTGCTTTTCCTTGATGGTGATGATGAAGAAATGGTATCAGAGGTACCTTCATTGTGGTTAACCGAGAATGATACAAGGTGTTATTGGCCTAACACAAGAAATGTTACTGCTCTAATTGCAAAACAAGTAGAACCCAAATCCAGTTGGAATAAGTATCCAATTGCATTACAAATATATTGTTGTAAGTACTATGTGCATCTACAGATATGTATTGAATGCTGTTAAAATCAAAGTTTGACTGAAATTTAACTGATTTACTACCACACATTTTAGTAATTATTTAAATATATTTTATAGCAACACTGGAAATGGCTAGAAATAAGGCAGCAGATATAGAGTGCACTACAGAAGATGAATTTAGAAGAGGCAGAGGTTACAGAAAGAAAAAGGAGTTGAAAAAATTTAACCTTGGTGATGGGAGCAGCAGTGATGAAGAAACTAGTGAGTCAAAATAACAATTGTGTATTATTTTTTATGCTGATTTTGTCTTAGGAATCAATCTGAAAGCAGTTCCTAAATTAAACATTTTGCAACATGTTTCATTAAGTACAGCATCAAATAAAGATATAAAAGTAATTGGTAAGCATCAGCTAATATTTTGTAATATAATAATTGTATTTGATCTTTTGATATAGCTACTGCATGTGAGAGTGGGGACATTCAAATCTGTCCTAGCAATAATGTTACCATTACAGATGAAGTAATATCAGATTTTAATGACAATGGTAAATGTAATTAAAATATCCATATACATAGACAGTTTTAATGTTTTTTTTAAATAGCTGAAGCTTTATCAACAAGGTTCGTTTCGTCAACAAATGAACTGCATTGCTCTCCTGTAGATTCTAATTCTACCTTTGATAACCAGATTAAAAAATATATTGATGGTAAATATTGTTATAATTATTATAAACCTTTTTACTTTTATTGTACTTTATTTTTCAGATAATTTTGCTGCTCTACAGCTACATATTGATGGTTTGTTTAATAATAGAAATATATGTTGTATTTAATGTCTTACTTTTTGTTTTTTAGGCAAACTACAAATTGTGCTTCAAATGTTGGCTGAAACACAACTGATATTAAATCACATACAGGGACGATTCGAACAGGTCCCAGTTCAAGACCCTTCTCAACCACTTCATGAGGTGATGAAATGCATACCAATTGATTCTGCAGATAAACTTCAATCATTAGAATTAGAATTAAATGATCCCACATCGAAGAACTTTCTTGTAAGTTTTTTAAATTAGCGTTCATAAACAATACATTTTATTTTAGATGTTATTCATGAAAAAGGTTGGTGGAACAAATGGACGTGAATTTGGGGTGCGAAACCTAAGAAAAATTTTTGTCGATTCATTTGCTTCTAAAACAAGTTGGTGTGGCCAAAGAAATAATGTCCGCATCAGTAACTTAAAACTGATTAAATTATTACAAGGTAAATCTTAATTTGATTTATTAATAGAACTGACCTATATACTTATAATTCTAATTACTTTTCTTTAATTAAAGATGTGACAGACTCCATATTTAAATTAACAGACAAGGAGTTTGAGAAAACTGCTAGCGAATGGTTTCGCCAATCTAAACAGAGAACTCAACGGATGAAAAAAAATCGTCTATACTTAATACTAAGTAATATTATATTTTAGTTAGTGCGTTTCAATAAATACTGTTACTCGAGCATAGCACTTTTTTTAGCATTCAGGACACATTTTCAAAATAAAAGCGCCGGAAGAAAACTGGAGCTGACAATTCGATAATGAAGCTATCGATTAAACTAATCACATAAGCTTCAAAACATCCATCCCCTGCATCAATTTAAGTTAGGGTCAATCTTTGATTGCATTAACTACGACACCGATCAGCGAGCAGGTTGTATCGATTCTTTATAAAAAGAATTGAAAGTAAGACTTCAACGTGAATTGCAGTAGGTATATATATAATTAATCGCAAATTCGAAACTGCTATAGAACATTGATAACATCTACATGCAACTAGGATTCGACCACTACATCACAAACATAGAGTATATACAAAACCAAACTTGTCACTATTTTGTAACAGTGATTGCACATTTTAGAAAACTTAACATGAGTTTGTTACAACTTTGTGATATTAACAATGGGGAGGACATTACTACAAGCTAGAACCTTTCTTGTGATATCACTGATCTCTCTGAGAGAACAATGTTTTATTATTGTTTCGTAACTGTTTCGAAATTAGGTGTACTGGGTAAATACAAACGTAATGAGGTTAGTGTACCTACTTATTTATGCAGTTGCTATTCATTTTAATTAAAGGTGACGAACGGCAACAATAAAAAACACGCACTCTAACAAACAATGTTTTCAATTTAAATCAATAAATGTGCGATTAACAATTAAATAAACAAAATACACTGCAATACACGCGAAACCAACGAGGCCGGTAATATGATGGTAAGCAAAGATAATGGATGGTAAGATCGTAAGATGATATTGCTACTAATGCTACTATATCGACACAAAACTTCTGGCGATATATTTAAATCAGAGTTGATAGTCGGCAGCATGCCGATGGCTTTCTTTAGGCCGATGGTATGAAGGTCGCACGGTTGAATTATAATGCTAGTTCATTACTATGGATGTGATGCCGTCACTAAATAGTCAGTGTGTAGTAAAACCAGCATTTGGCCGACACTAGCATCGAAATAAATGTTTGCTGGGAGATAGCAAAAATAAGAGTAGAGACAGGAAAAAGAGCTATAAAATACAAGGAAGAACTGAGGGAAAGAACAGAATGCAAAACACTGCAAGAATGTTGGAAAGAGATAAAAGGAGGAAACGTGAAGTACGGGTAGGAGGGTAGAGAAAAGTATTACAAAAGAAACAGGTACGCGAGAGAAGAAGTGGAGAGATTAAGAGAAGAGGGAGTAGGGCCAAGGGAAGAAATAATAGGAAGAGGTAAAGACATCAAAAAACAAAAAAGATGAACAAGGATAAAAGAATAAGGCAGATATAATAGGAATTATAAGGATATCAAAGGGAAAGGGTTGCCAGAATATTTAAAGGTTCAAAGAAATAAAAGCAACAAGAAGAAAAAAATGATAGCACGGTTCAGATGTGGGAACGAAGAGTTAGGTAACAAATACTGGAGAAAAGAAGAAGAAAAGATGTGCAGACTATGTGGAAAAGAGACGGATGACCTTAACCACATGAGGAATAAATGCAGAGAGTTAAGAGAAAAAGGCCATGAAAGTAAAAGAAATCTTAGAAGAAAACGGAAAAGGAGCGGAGTGGATGGAAAAATATAGAGAGGAGAAGGAAAACGTTAAGAGGAGAGCAGGGATAATAAAATGTAAAAAAAATGTAAATAGAATGTAAGGTAGTAATTGTAAATATGGGAAACATGAATCAATTTGTAAGCAATTAAGCAATTCAAATAAAGTTAAACTATATATCTTACAAATAAAGAAATTATAGAAGTTAGATTATATTAAAACGGCAAAATAAATTCCAATGAATACATTTTATACACGTGATAGTTATTTTAAATTAGTATTTAAATAGAAATACGCATGTACATAGGCAATCCATATTACAAGCGTACATTTACAATACGTTACTAGTTTGTAGTTAAAGTACGTTGTGGTAGTTCAAATCGCTCTAAACCCAGCTGTCTTTAGACTGCTTTAGACAACCTTACATAAATATACGATAATATGGGAGAAAACTCAACAAAAAGTTGTCGAATTTGTTTACTAGAAATAGTAGAAACCGAGCAGTATTACTTTCTGAATAACGACAATAAGTTAATGCTACAATTCAAATTGTTGAACCTTCTACCAAAGATTGTAAGTGCAACTGATTATATTCTATCAACTAACATAAACTTCCTACAGGATCTAAACATTACAACGAACCCACTTGCTTGTAACAGATGTATGATTGCAATTGAAGAAATATATGAATTTAAGCAACTGTGTATACAAACCGAAATGACTATAAAAAACTTACGACAACAAGGTGTAATTAAAGAGGAGTTGCGTGTTGATAACATTAAAGTTGAGCTTTCAAACTTGCAAATCATCAGTGATGACTATGTAGAAATCAATAAGGATGTACCTGTATGCCTGGAGAAACCTTCGGCAGAACTGTATTATTGCTACAACTGCAACTTCAGAACTAACAAAAAAACAATTCTGATTCGACACTTGGTTCATGAAAATGTAAAAGTGCAACACACTGGGGAAAAACCGTTTAAATGCAACATATGTGATTACTGCTATACTGCTAAGTCAAGTTTAAAAAGGCATATTCGTACACACACTAGTCATAAACTGTTTAAATCCAATATATGTCATTACTGTAGTAACCACATCCATTCTTCAAAAACACATATGTCTAAGCACGCCGGTGAAAAACCACTTAAATGCAATATATGTGGTTACTGTAGCAACCGTTTGGGAAATTTAAAAATGCACATGCTTCAGCATACTGGTGAAAAACGATTTAAATGCAATACATGTGAGTACAGCACTATAACCAGGTCGCATTTTAAAAGGCATATGCATAAGCACACTGGTGAAAGACCATTTAAATGCAATACATGTGAGTACAGCACTATAACCAGGTCGCATTTGAAAAGGCATATGCATAAGCACACTGGTGAAAGACCATTTAAATGCAACATATGTGATTATCGTAGCAGTCGATTAGAACATTTAAAAAGCCATATGTGTAAGCATACTGGGGAGAAACCATTTAAATGCAATATATGTGATTACAGCACTATTACCATGTCGTCTTTAAAAAAGCATATGCGTAAACACACTGGTGAAAAACCATTTAAATGCAATATATGCGCTTACTGCACTATTACCATGTCAAATTTAAAAAGGCATATGCGTAAACACACTGGTGAAAGACCATTTAAATGCAACATATGTGGTTACTGTAGCAACCGTTTGGGAAATTTAAAAATGCACATGCTTCAGCATACTGGTGAAAAACGATTTAAATGCAATACATGTGAGTACAGCACTATAACCAGGTCGCATTTGAAAAGGCATATGCATAAGCACACTGGTGAAAAACCATTTAAATGCAATATTTGTGATTACTGCACTATTACCATGTCAAATTTAAAAAAGCATATGCGTAAACACACTGGTGAAGAACCATTTAAATGCAATATATGTGATTATCGCAGCAGCCGATTAGAATATTTAAAAAGTCATATGTGTAAGCATACTGGGGAGAAACTAATTAAATGCAATATATGTGATTATAGTTGTACCTCCAACTCAGATTTAAAAAGGCATATGCGTCGACACACTGGTAAATAACGATTTTAAAAAAAAGTAACTATGGGGATTTCTGAAACGGTTAAATGGGCAAAAAGTTGTGCTATCTAAATCCAATTAAATGCTGTATCAAAATTAAAAATATCTACAGGGGTAGGCTAGGCCTACTAGTTTTTTTTTTGGCACCATAGCCAAGTTTGTTATTTCTTACGATCATCATATTGGATTCGTACATCATTAAATAGAACATAAAAAGAGCTTTTCAACCATGTATAACAAGCCTATCTTTGTATGACGGAAAATGTAAATTTATTTTAAAAAACCGTTTTTTCATTTGGTTGTCTGCGAAACAATTGCCACAATACGTAACTATCTGTCAAAACTTTGTCATTCATTTGTTTTTATCTGTAAAGAGTTTTAGACAAAAAAAATTGTAATATTTATTGAGTTACATTAACAATTAAATTTATTATGGAAAGGTTTTCAAATTGGGGAAAAAGTGGATAAAGCTGAAGATATGTACTTTAGCGATATCCAGAAAGACTGCAACTATCTTTCTCGTAAAATAATGTTGAAGTACCTAGTACTGCTGGGAGAATTCTTAAAAAATTTAAGTATCGTCCATATAAAACCCATATTAGTCAAGGACTTCGAGATGATGATTTAGAAAGGAGTACATTGTTGTAACATTTTTGTTACTGTTATTTGATTTTAAATTATCTGTATTAATTTAACAAATCGTTGCGTATAAACCTACCTACCTTTTTATTATGGAAACTGTTCAAAATAGGGCGTGGTCAGCCTTGAAATGCATTCGGTACTTAGCGTTCGAGTGGTACGCTTGTGTGACTCCGTTTCTAAGTCATGTAACTTTTATGTTACCTTATATGTACAATAACTTTATTTAAAAAAGTCTGTTAATAATTCAGGTATTTCTTCAATTTCCATTTTGTTACATCTATCTAATTTCCCGTTTTTATTGTTTTAGACTTATATATCGAATTTATATTTAGCGAGATTGTCGCTACATTCATAATTTAAATGGATTTGGTATATCAATAAAACAAATACCAATGATCCAAATTGATTTTCTTAAAGAAAATACTTTTGTCATCGATTCTTGATGGGAAATTTTCAAAGGTTAATACTATCGTAACCGGCAACATTGGCGTTGCATTCCTTTGAATGACATCAACCTGAAATTTGATCCATATGCGCGAGTTACATATATCTGCATTCTTTTCGTCAATTTTAGGTTTTCAGACTAATTATTAATTTTATCTTGAGATTGTATATCAATTACTGTTTACTTATTCTCCGTTATTATGTGTTTGTTTTTAAATAGGGGATAATAACTATTTGGTATTTAATCAATGATTTATTCCTGTGTAACTTTTTTATTGCAGATAAAGACTTAGGGGTTTTAGTCGTTAAATATAAACTACTTGTATTGGGCCGTTCAAAATCCGTTTTTAAATCGTAAGGGGTAGCGTCAAATTAAGTGAGGTTTTAGCGCATGACTAGCAAGTTATAAACCCACACGTTCTATTTAATATTTTTTATAGTAATTTAACTACATCTTGATATTTTGAAGTATTACAAAAAATACATCGAGCAAACATTAGGAAGCTTCCTTTAAAATGTAGCGAACATGAGGTTTCAGCAAGATAGAGCACTTTCACATAATGCAAGAATCATAACTGACTATTTGATTCAGCAAGGTGGAAATAACTGGATCGGAGGCTTGGTCTGTTACGCTTGCCGGACCTTACACCTCTTGATTAATGAGTTTTCACTTTTATAGTGGTGCTCATACACAATTAGCATCACATACATTGCAGTTCATTACTACATTTCAGGCTTCGTATAACAGCTTGATAGTCAAGTTTCACAAATTACACTAAAATAGTTTTAATATTAAGGATGGGCGAATCTGAATTAAAAATCACTCATCCGGTTATTGTGATACCCACCCAGATAGCACAAAGTAATCCGATGGACGTACAACGGACATACATTGATGTACGTCTGGACGTCCACTGGCGGTCCATTTCCGTCCTATGGACGTTCAGTGGACGTCCATTCAGTGTCCATTTGTCACAACAATGGACACCCATAAAGAGTACATACAGCAATGTCTTATGGACGTCCACTGATGTACGCTTTATGGATGTCCACTGAACATCCATGGAGTAGACCTTACTCCTATATTCTATTGATAAAGTAAATCCAAAATATAAAGAAGCCGACATGTGACAGGAAGGTCTTTTTATATTTTAGATTTATTCTATTTATGTAGTTGATTTGACAGGTTGCAAAAACACAAATAAAAGTTTTAGACCAACTTTCTTTTATATTTAGATAAGTAAATAAAATATAACATGACCGGTTAGGTAAAACAGTTTACTCTTTTTTCGCACGTTCTGCACAGCGCCGGAGCCATTTAGCGATGGTAACCTCAGCTTCCTTCTCCTAACAGTTTGGAAAAATCTTAAGTGCCGCTTCTATAAAGTGTAATAGTAAACATTGTAGAAAAGTTTGTGGATAAAAACTTCCTTACTTATTAGCAATCCATTCAGTTTCAACGAAGAAAATTTTAACTTTTTCCCCCGCCCAAAATAGCTGTAGCCTGCAGCGAATTTGTTTGTTACAAGTTTTTGAGTAGCCCTGTACACTAAATCGTATACGTTTTTCCCTCCAGATGTGGCAATCTCTTTGATCTGAAAGAGTATAAAGTAAATAAATTTAAAGTGCAATTCAATATACTTACAGCAGAGCTCATTGATCTATCCGTATCCAAGTATTCTTCTAATTTCTGTAAATCTGTCACAGAATCTATCGGAAGATTCACAACACCGAAAATGGATTTGCCATCTTCAACAGAATTTGAATTATTATGGTCCAATTTATTCTTTATTTCGTTTATATCTTCAGCTAGATCTGCCAAGGTGCTTTGAATAATATTTTGTTTTTTTATAATTTTTTTGAAATACTCTGTAACAAAATGAAACTTATGTATATGAATACCTTTATTATACCATACCATGTATTTGCCGTAGCTCTGAAACATACTGTCCAGATGGATCACATATTGTAGCCTGAGTAATTGCAGGATTAACAATTGGAGCATTACTGTCATCATAATAATAATTAGTGTCATTCTCCCTAATCAGAGCATCATCATTTTCCCTTATCAAGGCATCATTTTCTCTTATCAAGGCATCATTTTTTCTTATAACGGCATTTACTGTAATTTTTTTCTTTCCATTAACACCTATTAAAACAAATTGGGCATTATAATACATTCAAAATAGTATTTACTAAAACTCACTCTTACATTTGGGAGGCTCTGGTAGCATAGCATAAGTCTCACATGACGTATCGTCTTCACTAACCTCAAACGATGCAAACCTTGTGAACGTAGTTTTCATGGTTTTTCTTTTCTTGCGATGTGACTGGTTGTCAGTCAGTTCTGATTGAGATTCGACAAGAGATTCTAAATCGCTTGTTTCAGTAGCCTTTTTTGCTTTTTTCTTGGCAGATTCGAAATCATCTACACATTTAAGGATGAGAGTTATCAAAAAGAAAAGAAAAATTATATAAAGAAAATTTTGAATATTACCAAACACGTTGTTTCTCAATGGGGTGAATGGATGAATTTGCCATGTCTCTACGTCAGGAGGCTTGCAATTTTTAATGGCAATGTTGATGCGACTTGCAATCCAAGGCGGCCAATAACATTGGTTTCCGCGCAACCAAGATGTAGGAACAGCTGCTACTGCATCATTCTCATGAGGAAATTTTATAACAGACCAAGATTGTTGTTCCATTTGTTTAAATTGTTTATGACTAATAAAATTGTAACAATATCACTAAAGACAGATCAATAGAAATCTGCCAACAGCCTTATTTTAATATGGCATAATGAATTTGTAAAATTGATCCTACTTTTCAAAAATGTTTTCATGAAAATTTATTGGATTGAATAGTGAACCAAACGGATGTTCCAACAGTTTTTTGTTAATATAGCCCAAAAATTATTTTATGAAAAATTTAAATGTATTTTTAATTATAGGACATTACTGATATACTACTTATGGTACTCCATTCTAACTTGTATGAAGAAGGGAACAACAAGAAACTTATTCCTATATGACATTTTTACAAATTTAAATTTTACATCGTTTATATTCCATGCAGTTAATGGTCCTAAATCACTAACTAAAAATATTTATTAGGGATGACTTACATGGCTTTAGGTAAAAATCTTCGACAGTTAGATACTTTTGGCCAATTAAAAATATATCTTTATCTTTTTTCACAAAATTTTTTATGCAAACAATACTTTTATCGTTAAGAAAACAGCAGTTGTCCCCTTCAGATTGTTTTAAAATAAATAATTCGAATTCAACTTGTTTAAACTGACTACAACCCTGAAAATTTTTGAGTATAGGTCCATTACAATGTTCATATTTTAACATAATTTCATGTAGCCTGTTACCAGATAATTTCGTTATACTCTCACAGTTATCTTCCTCTATTTTTCTTTTTATTATCTGTGCCAAAGGTTTGTCGCCTTTCCTAATCAATTGTTTGAATTTTTGTAAGTAATTTTCAAAAGGAAAAGATGAAAATTTGTCTAAAGTGCCAAATGTTTTTGTATCTTCATGGAGATGAATCAAGTTATGAATGTTGTGGGACGCATGCTCTTCGCCATAAAGAGTTATAAAAGTTTGAATGAAATATTTTAGCAGATCATGAGCATAATCACCAAATTCATTTATGTATTCCACATTCGACAAAATAATTACCGCCACATGAAGACACAAAAAATTTATGTATTTGTCATAAGACAAAACAGATTTTAAAACAAGTGGACCTGTGTAACACACAAATTGTCTTAATTCCGTTGCTTTAAAACGTTTAAATTCATGCAAGCTACGCGGCTTTCTAACAAACTCACATGGCATATTGGCTTTTTGGGCAACCAACATTTCTGAAATTTTTGTTATTTTAGTAAAAGGCAATTTTTGTGGCACTTTTCCATTAACCCATAATAAAAGTAATTTTCTCACGGCACCTAAATAAATTAAGTGCATGGGATCAAGAGGAATGTTTTTAATCATATCAAAATTTGGAATGGTTTCTATTAAAGATACACCAGTGTGATGATCCTCATCAATTTGTTGTCTAAAATCTGCATCATTTCTTAATCGTAAGTTATTCGTTTCAGAAAAACAAACACGATTGTTTACAAAATTTCCTTCAACGTAGCACTGCATTACATGAATGATATCCTGTATGCCCCTTTGTATATAAAATAAATGATTTAGCTGGCACATCACATACAAGACCAAGTACTTTAAATGGGTATATGCGCCCATTATAAGAAAACCCATTATTTATTAGTTCAATTATCTCATCTATAAAATCGGTTAAAAAACAGTTAGCATCTTTTGGCTTATCAAAACCGTGATACAATCCAATAATTTCTACGACTGAAAAATTTTCGTTTAAATTACATAAAATGGGATACAATTGACTACCGTTTGAGTTAGTAATTGAAAGACCATCAACATTTACGAATATATTTATAGAATCTAAACTATCTAAAAATTTATATTTATTCAATAACTTTGCGACTGCCACCGAAACTCCAAAATGATAATAATTTCCAGGTTCAACAATCTGTATGTTTAATTTACGGGGTGTATTAAGCAAAGTTCTTGAATCAGAAGGCAAATTAGCATTAAAATGAGTATTAATAGAAGATAACAACGGATTTAAAGCAACATGAGAAATATGAAAGTGAGTTGCCCACTTTGCTATAAATTGACCAAAAGTTTCTGTATCCAAACCGTCATCATTTGATTTTAAACTAATTAATTTTGATTCATTTATATTTTTTTGCTCGTTTCCTTCTATATGTAAGCCTGATACAGAGTTGGAACACGACAAACTTATGTTGTCTTGATTCACTTTATTATCTAAATTAAGTTCGATGTTTTCACAACATTCAGAAATATCACTAACAGAATTAGTATCAGAAACGAGAGTTTTGCTAATTGAATTTAAACTTTCCAATGTGATATTTGATCTCACTTGGGCTTTTCTATATGAGTTACGCTTCAATTTGTATTTAGGCATTTTAAGCTAACAATGAAATTTAATATTACCTAATTATATTCGAAAGCTGTGTTGTTTTCAGATTAAACTGTATTTATCTCAACTTATTTATTATACGAAGAAGCTGAAACAAATATATATAATTAGTGAGGAGTCCTGCGTGCCAAATTTTGTTGGAATGCAATGTAAGGAAAAAACCCAAATTCCTAGAGGCCTACTAAGCTAAATTCTAGGAAATCAATGCATGTAGCTAAACTTACCAATCCATTATTAGGTAGGAAATACATGAAATACACTCATACAATCACATTCTATGGAGCTCTATTACAATTTTAGGCTACAAATTAAACAAACAACTCACAAAATTGCACGAAATAATGTAAGCAAAAATGTAAGATGTAAGGTTATATGCGCCTTCGTACGCGCCAAAGACAGATTGCGAGGCGAGAGTTGCCAAATTGAGCATTTAGTCGATTTAGTTCCCGTCGCTAAATTGCATTAGGTAATTTTGTTTTTTCAGTCATGGTAAAATTCTGTATTCAGTAGAATTAGAAATTAAAAATTACCTTTTTAAAATAATATGTGGTCACGTCTTTAAAAGAAACTTTCTTAGCTAAAAAAAATGAAAACGCATTCAATATAACAAACATTAAAGATACTTGACAACGTCGCGATTGTCGAAGAGCGGGCATTTTGAAATCCAATCCATCGTTCACTGCTAGTATAAAATTAACTGGATAAAATTAATCTGTATTATTTTTTAGCAATATTTCAATTCAAACTCATATTAATAAACAAACCTAAGCAGAATCTTTGAGAAAAGTAATTATTAAAAAATGTTCGGATTTTAGAGTGAAATCTTTATAATTTAAAAATAATTGTAGTCTGATAAATTCAGAGCATAAGACATTAAAGTAGAGATATACATAGCTGTGTTCATACTACCTTCAGCATTGATCTACGTGTCTATATAGATGGACGCTAAACGAATGTCCATTGTGCGTATTTTATAACGAGTACATAGGACGTCCACGTCGCAAAGTCCATAGTACGTCCAATTTTGGTCCATGGACCAATGGACCTGTAATGGACACTAAACGGACGTCCATGGGACATTCGGTGCTATATGGGCAGGTAGGTACAGCAAACGGGTTACGGATGATACAAGCGACTCGGCTACTGAAACCGAACCGACCGATTATATATACCGTAAACTAGGGCTACATTGATACCTAACTTTGAGAACATTTATTGGGCGCCCAAGTTATTTTCTTATTAAAAAATATTGCTTTGATGGAAGTATTGAATACAGAGGTAACACTATGCAAAGCTATTTATTCTAAAGGCAACAGTTTTTTAACAAAAAAATCAGAACGACTACGTCATCACGGTTAACTGAGGTTATCTGCAAAAAAATTTGAGCTTTTAATTTTTGCGCCAAACTAGAGGACAAAGAAGTTGAAATAAATAAATAAATTGAATAAAAGAATCATACCCACATAGCTACAGAAATACAGCAAGGAATAAGCCTTAACTCATCATTTCATTTAAATTTTTCTTTGCAGCATTCCGTATCTGTTTTAAAATGAGTATCACTTCTTATAAATACAATGTGTTCAAGGTTGACTGTATTACTTCTAAGTATTAATAACTTCCCAAAATTTTGCATTAGCTAAAATTTTATATAGACAGCAAACAAAAAAAAATGTCTCCTGTAAAATTTGGTTTTGCGAGATACGTGGCCCGTGTGCGTACCTGGAGAATTTTGGATTTAGAGTACTAGACACAATAAGCAACGACAAGGTCACATAATAAGCCAAATCAATTAAACGTTAAGAATATATGATACTACTTTAGTTCTTCAAATAGATACAAAAAACTAAAACCACATTATATTATATTTATCTTAGCATACGCGTTAATAAACACTTAAGTTATTTCAATCGACAGTCTTCTTGCGATTCAATTCAAAAAGCTAACCTCAGCTTCCTTTTGTTAGAAGTGTGTGCGCGTCTTTAATGGAAGGAAATGTAAAAAAGGTGAACACGCCAGAAAGAAGAACGGATGTGAACAACACAGAAAAATGGTTGACAGTAAAAAATTAAAACGTAGTAGTTAGTTTTTGCGCTTGGTATATTATTTAATGTGTTTTTCTTTGTTATTCAAGTCCTACAATAAATAAGTTACTGGTACCAAAGAGATTTGGTTTTCGTGTCATCCTCAGATATGAAAAAGTTGATAACGGGATAAATTGGTAAACGTACCAAACAACGCTGAAAAACGTACTCTGCAACAGGCCCAGATGGTTAAAAAAAATCAATTCAAGTTAACAAACGTAAACGAAAATTAACGAGATAGAGGAAAAATTCTAAAGGTTTAATAATAGCAACTAACGACAATGGTCACTACGTCTGAAGGGTTTGTTGGGAATGAAAGATTGCGTGGAAGCATTAAGTTACACAGGTGATCTATCAAACGACCAGAAAAAGAAAGATGAAAAGTGCAAATCGTTAATATATTTAAGTGTAGACAATAATAATTTAGACAGTATCGAAGAGTGTAATACGGGTAAAGAAATTTGGGACAAATTACGTGACACACATACTAAATACGATAGCTACCACAGTATTCTTTTATTAAAAGAATTTATAAACGAAGTGAAACGCGAAAATGAAAATGTTAGTGAGTATGTAAATAGACGTAATGACTTATATAAAAAAGTGCAGGGTTCGGGCTTTAAATTCGAGGAAAAAGTACAAATAGGACTAATATTGATAGGACTCCCAAAAGACTACGATTATCTGAGTCGAACGATAAAATTGGACGGCGACGATGTGTCATTATCAAGTTTAAAAACGCGTTTAGCAGAAGAAGAAAGACGAATAAGCGAAACGAAAGGTAGAAGTGAACTAAAGGTGAATAACGTGAGAAGACAGAACTACGAATCTACGAGAAACGAAACACATCGCAGAGGAACGCCTCGATATGAAAACAAAGTTCATGACGTAAAATGTTTTCGGTGTAATAAAAGAGGACACATTGGAAGAAATTGTCCACGATACGGTGACGAGCAACAAGCAAATAAAGAAAGTAACACCCACCGAACATCATTCGTCGTAAAAGCAAACATAGGTTGCACAACAGACGCCAAAAATGATAACTACATATGGATCGTCGACAGCGGTGCCACAGATCATATGTGTAACGATAGAAACAAATTTAAAACGTTTCACGAGGCAAAATGTGAAGTTATTGGAGCAGGCGGAGAAATACTAAAAGGTGAAGGCTACGGCGACATAGAAGCAAAATGGCAAAAAGAAAGTGGAGGGTACGTTGTAACATTAAAAGACGTACTCTACGTACCAAACATAAACGTAAACCTGCTATCCACGAAGAAAATGTGTGAAAAAGGGATAACGCTGTTCTTCAGAGACAGAAGATGTACAATAAAAGACAAGTTAGGAAGACTATTGTTTGTAGCCATAGAAAATAAAAACTTATATGAAATTAAAGAAGAATGCATAGTTAAACCAACAGTGGGAAACGTGAAAGAAAGTAAAAAACGACTATGGCATAGAAGGTTAGGACACTTAAACGAACAAGATTTGGACGCTATGTTAAGCAGTTACGGAAAACCTAACGAAAACGGAAGACAAATGGGAAAATGCGACGTTTGTGAAACGGCAAAACCAAAAGCAAAAAGATTTCCGAAGCAAAGCGAGAATCGCAGAAAAAATGTGTTGGAATTAATACATACGGATCTAATGGGACCTATTAACCCACCATCACGAGGAGGAAACAAGTATGTAATAACGTTCACGGATGATTTCACGAGATACACCGAAATATTTTTAATGAAAACTAAAGACGAAGCTTTGGAAAAATTCGACGAGTATAGAAGAAAGACAGAGAGACGATTTGAGAAGAAAATTCAAACAATACGTAGCGACAATGGAGGGGAATATATAAATCAAAATTTTGAAGATTACTTAAGAAACTTAGGAATAACGAGACAACTGACGATACCAGGAACGCCTCAACAAAATGGTGTAGCCGAAAGGGTAAACCAGACTCTCATGAACATCACCAGATGCATTGTGGAAGAATCTGGAATGCCAAACGACATGTGGGCAGAAGCAATACTAAATGCTTGTTACATAAAAAACAGACGACCAACAAAAGCTAACGACGGAAAGACGCCATACGAATTATGGAACGACAGAAAACCGGAAATAGATCATTTGCGAATATTTGGCTGCAGAGCATGGAGCGTACTCGGAAAAGATCAAAGAAATTATTATAAATGGCAACCAAGAGGCAAAAGGTACGTGTTCATAGGGTACGATCCCAGAGCAAAGGCCTACAAGTTATGGGATGAAAACCATCCAGATAAATTAACAATTAGCAGAAACGTAACATTTGATGAAAACGTATTTCCACTAAAAAACTTAGAAAATGGAAACGAAACAAGAAAAATTAGTGAACTAAACGTAGATTGGGAAACTGCATTGAACGAAGAGCCAGAAGTTGAAACTAAATCAAACGAAGAGATTGAAATTGAAATAAACGACGAGTCGGAAACGGAACCCGAAACAAACGTAGAATCGGAAGTGGCAGACAACAGCAAATAGGATAACAGCGGCGATTTGGCGAACAAAAAAATTACGATTAGTAGACGAAAAATAAAAACACCAGCGTAGACAAAGGATTAGGACATGTAGCAGTATTTACTAATAGAAAGAGAAACAGTAAGAGAACCAACGTTGTACAAAGAAGCAATGCACGGTATCAAAAAATTAGATTTGGAAAAAGCAATAGACGAAGAATTTAAAAAAATCCAAACGAACAATACATGGGAAATCATAGAACGACCAAAATACAAACGCGTTTGCAAACGAAATGGGCATACAAAAAAAACTCAACGAAAGTGGTGAGAAAACAAAATATAAAGCAAGATTAGTAGCACTAGGAAATCACCAAAAATACGGAGTGGACTACGATAAAACCTACTCGCCGGTCGTAATGAGGAAGACAATGAGACTCATGATGGCGTTGAGCGTCAGAGAAAATTGGCAAGTGCATCACATAGATGTAAACGCAGCATATTTAAACGCAGAAATCAACGACGAAGTATACTTGGAGATCCCCGATGGATACGAGAATTTTACGAGAGAACGAATAAACAATGAAGATTACGTATGTAAATTGAAAAAAGGATTGTACGGATTACACCAATCAGGACTATTATGGAACGATACCTTAAATAAGTTTTTGATGGACGAAAGTTTCCTGCGATGCAAATCAGATCCATGTTTATATTATGACGCTAACAGAGAATTGTACGTGACTTCGTACGTAGACGATTTATTAATATATGGAAAAATCGAGGAAATCGAAAATTTTAAAGAGAAGATCGGACAAAAGTTCAAGATAAAAGACCTAGGTAAAGCTAGGCGGATTTTATCTATTAACGTAAGACAAACTCTGGACGAAATTAGCCTAAATCAATTTGATTACATAAAGGAAATTATTAACGAGTTTGGTATGAATAATGCAAAAGAAACAAAAACACCATTATGTATAGGAGCTAAATACGAAAACAGCGAGGATGACGAAGCCCTGAACGACGAGATGAAAAAACTGTATCAAAAGGGAATTGGAAGCTTAATGTACCTATCCACTAACACGAGGCCCGATTTATCATTTGCAACCACATATTTGAGCCAATTTAGTAGTAAACCATCGAAGCAACACTGGAAGGGATTAAAACACATCTTACGATATCTAAAAGGAACGCTGAACAAAGAATTAACTTACCGAAGAGTGGATGACAAGATTGTCACGTATTCAGACGCAGACTGGGGAAGCGATATAGTGGATAGAAAGTCTTATAGTGGACAAGTAACAACGCTGTCCGGAGGTGCTATTACTTGGACATGCAGAAAACAACGGTGCGTGGCATTAAGCACAATGGAAGCGGAATTCGTGGCTTTAAGCGAGGCAGCCAAGGAATGCTTATGGATATCGGAGTTGACAAACGAAATAAATCAAACGAAAGTGAGATACCAGCCACCAATAATAAAAATTGACAACCAAAGCGCTATTAAAGTAGCTGAAAATAATGCAACTTCAGACAGAAGCAAACATATCCAACTAAAAATGTTTCACGTTCGAGACTGCATACAGAGCAAGAAATTAAAGCTGGAGTATATCCATACGGAGAAAAATTTAGCGGATCAACTCACGAAAATATTACCTGAAGGAAAATCGAAAATTCATCTAGAGAAGTTAGGAATCAAAGATTCAGGGGGGGTGTTAGAAGTGTGTGCGCGTCTTTAATGGAAGGAAATGTAAAAAAGGTGAACACGCCAGAAAGAAGAACGGATGTGAACAACACAGAAAAATGGTTGACAGTAAAAAATGTAAAACGTAGTAGTTTAGTTTTTGTGTTTTGTATATTACGAAATGTGTTTTTCCTTATGTTATTCAAGTCCTACAATAAATAAGTTACTGTTACCGAAGTGATTTGGTTTTCGTGGCGTCCTCAGATATGAAAAGTTGATAACGGGGTAAATTGGTAAACGTACCAGATAACGCTGAAAAAACGTACTCTGCAACACCTTTGACTAGATTTTATTTTATATCACAATTTCATAATAAAATTAGTGTATCTTTTATTCAAAACCGCTGACTCTTACATATCTAAATATTGTTATATTATATTATTTTCAAGCTTTCATAAGGTTTGTTTTAAACAACTTTCGCCTTTATGTATCCGGTTTTTGCTTTGCATTTCAGGTGCATATTCAATACAACAATCGGTCGCGTTATAAACGACGTTTGATTTATGACTTAATTTTATGTTACATTGTCCAGTGTATGGACTATAACTACAGTTACTGCTTTTTAAAAGTGACTACCATATTTCAAAAAGCAGTTAAGTTATTTTTTCAATTACCTGTAGCAAAGTAAATCAATCACACTCGCGGTTCATAAACAACAACTAAAAAATTTTTAACGTACTTTTATTTTGTACATCTATTTTAATACAATTCTACAATAAAATATAAAAACGTCGATAATAAAGTTGTTAAATACGTAGCTTAACTACTTTGTAGTTAACTACTGCCCAGATCTGGCAACACGTAACATTCATTTAAATGGTTTTTCACCAATGTGAATACGCATATGCCTTTTTAAATGAGATTTGGTGGTGCTGTAGTGATCAGCTTTTCGCCAGTGTGTTTACGCATATGCTTTTTTAGATTCGACTTAGTAATAGTGCAGTATTCACATATATTGCATTTAAATGGTTTGTCACCAGTGTGCCTACGCATATGAATTTTTAAATTCGACATAATAGCAGTGCAGTAATCACAGATATTGCATTTAAATGGTTTCTCACCAGTGTGTGTACACATATGCATTTTCAAAACCGACTTCATGCTACAGCAGAAATCACATATAATGCATTTGAATGGTCTTTCACCAGTGTGCTTACGGATATGCGCTTTTAAATTTGACTTAGTAATAGTGCAATATTCACATATATAGCATTTAAATGGTTTGTCACCAGTGTGCTTACGCATATGAATTTTTAAATCCGACACAGTAGCAGTGCAGTAAACACAGATATTGCATTTAAATGGTTTTTCACCTGTGTGTTTATACAAATGCCTTTTTAAATGTGTCAATAAAGTACTGCTGTAATCACACATATTGCATTTAAACGGTTTTTCACCAGTGTGTGTAAGCATATGCTTTTTTAAATCTAACTTGGTGCTACTGTAGTAATCACATATATTGCATTTATGTGGTCTCTCACCAGTGTGCTTAAACATATGCGTTTTTAGATACGACTTAGTGAAACTGCAATAATCACATATAATACATTTAAATGGTTTTTCGCCAGTGTGTTTTCTTTTGTGATTTGTCAACAAATAAGTCTTGTTAGAAGTTTTATAATTGCACTTATCACAATTGTAAGGCTTTTCATTAGAGTGATTATGCATATGTCTAATCAAAATCGCCTTCTTTTCAGTCTTGAAGTTGCAGTTGTA
This sequence comes from Aquatica leii, assembly GCA_035610365.1. Classification (NCBI taxonomy): domain Eukaryota; kingdom Metazoa; phylum Arthropoda; class Insecta; order Coleoptera; family Lampyridae; genus Aquatica; species Aquatica leii. The sequence goes on from CM069438.1 coordinate 19,509,715, forward strand.
GCAATAATACAGTTTTGTTTTTGAAGATTCCTCGATGCATACAGTAACATCTTTATCAATTTCCAAACAGTCATTGCTTATGACTTGCAAATTTGGAAGTTCGATTTTAATGTTATCAACAACAAATTCGTTTTTGATAACTTCTGTTTTAATATTGGTTACGACATCCGTAAGAGGTTTTTGTCGTAATTTATTTACAGTGGCTTCAGTTTGCCTGCACATTTGCTTGAATTCATGTATTTCCTCAATCGCGATGATACATTGATTACAAGTAATCGGATTTGAGGTGATGCTTAAGTCCTGTAAGAAAATTTACTCACTGATAAAATCCAGTTCGTACTACTTACAATTTCTGGTAGAATGTCCAGCAACTTAAATTGCAGCTTCAAGTTACTGAGAAAGTAATACTGCTTGGTTACCACTATTTCTTGTAAACAAATACGACAAGTGTTTGTTGTATTTTCCCACATATTTTTGTAGGTATACCAAAATATACAAGAACAGATATCCAATAATGGCTGCATTCAGTTAAATCAGAGAGAAGTTATATTAGAGGGGAAACTCCTATAGCTCCTGTATATAAACCATATAAACTTGGAACACAGTTTTTGGCGCCCAACGGTTGTGGGGGAAACAAATAGCGCGAATTTTAAACTTTATGTGTGGGTGTGGGTTACACCCTTATTATTTCAATGGTTTATTTTGAAGGTTTTTTTGTTTTTGAAAAAATAGTTATAAAAATTGTCACTTTTTTTTATTATGCGTTAAAAAAAACGACTTATTTTATATGACATTTTTTATTTGCACAAATACAATATAAATAACTTCAAAGTTCATTCGAATCAACACCATGTGAATATTCTAACAACTTTTCTTTAAAAATATGAAAACCTTCAGTTTTTAAATGGTAATAAACGTTAGAATCAAACATGTGTAAAAATAAATCACATTATTAAGTCGATTTTATTCAAGAAATGCAATTCAGCGTTTTTAGCCTTTAAGCAGAGAGAAGATATACTTAGAGAGGAATCTCCTGTATATAAACTTGGAACACAGTTTATGGCGCCCTACAACGGTTGTGGGGAAAACAAATAGCGCGAATTTTAAACTTAATGTGTGGGTGTGGATAGCATCCATTGTTATTAAAATTATTTATTTTGAATGTTTTCTTGTTTTTGAAAGAATAGTTATGAAAATTGTCACTTTTTTATAATTATGCATTAAAAAAGCGATTTATTTTATATAACATTTTTTATTTGCACAAATACTATATAAATAACTTCCAGTTTCATTCGAATCAACACCGTGTGAATATTGTAACAACTTTTCTTTAAAACGAATATGAAAACCTTCAGTTTTTAAATAGTCATAAACGTTAGAATCAAACACGTGTAAAAATAACTTGCATTATTTAGTCGATTTTATTCGAGAAATGCAATTCAGCGTTTTTAGCCTTCAAGGTACGAAAAAGAGGGAAATAAAATTTGCTGTGTTTGTATTTTTTACCGATAATTATTACATAGTGGCCTCTAACGGTTGCGGGGAAAAGTTAAAACGTTATTCCTTTTCTCTCAATTGAAGTTACTCGTCTACAAATACTTTGTTTATGGCCTTTAAGGTAGGAAAAAGAGGGAAATGAAATTTGCTGTATTTGTATTTTTTGTCGATAATTATTACATAGTGGCCTCTAACGGTTGCGAGGAAAAGTTAAAACGTTATTACTTTTGATTCCTTTTCTCTCAATTGAAGTTTCACGTCTACAAATAGTTAATACTTGAATACTGCCAAAATTCGTCAAGCGTTGGAATTTTGAATGTTTCGAAATGAGTAGCAATTGACCATATTCAAGCGTTTTTTTGGACTTCAGGTTTAACATTTTTGGGTTGGTAAAACTGATGAATTTTAAATCGCCCTCAAAAAATAAAAACTTTTATTGGTTGTCAACAACGACCTCTCTGATTGATGGGTCATAATGAATTCCAGTGATTTGTCAAATCGGGTTGGTAGCAAATATAGACAAAAAGATTTGGTTGTTATCATAAGGTTATTGTTGCTACCAACCCGATTTGACAAGTCACTGGAATTCATTATGACCCATCAATCAGAGAGGTCGTTGTTGACAACCAATAAAAGTTTTTATTTTTTGATGGCGATTTAAAATTCATCAGTTTTACCAACCCAAAAATGTTAAGCCTGAAGTCCAAAAAAACGCTTGAATATGGTCACTGATATTAACATTACGTTAATGGAATGTTTCCCTTTTCTATTTATATAAACAAAGGGCGGGAAATTTTCATCTGTTTCTGGAGGTGCCAATATGTCAACGTGGGTACCGTCGATGGCACCCACTATTCCTCTTAAATTGTACTTCTCATAAAAACCGTTTTTTACAAAATTTTTTTCTTCAGGTGTTATGGGAAATTTTACCCATTGTTGGAATAAATGATTCACAATCAGTTCGCATATATAATGAATGCTTCTACTTATAGAAGTTTGTGACAGAGATATCCATGAATTGCAGCCCACAGAATTTTGGTAAGATTCTGTTGAAATAAAATTTAGCGTTGTGAAAACTTTTGTCGTGAAAGGAATTTTTGACAAAATGTGTCTTTCAGTAGCGTGGGGCAATAAACTGTTTATTAATTGATAAACCGAATTTTTATCAAGGCGAAACATTTGCCGAAACGCATTATTTGTTAAATCAAATGGGTTTAGCTCGTCCCTTAATCTTCTCCGTTGGATTCTCATAAAATTTCTAATAAATAAACAAATAATATAGAAAATAAGCACAACAATTTATTAACTTTTCCAATTAACCTACCTATTTTCATCCTCTTCCAAAAGAATACCAACAAATATGTTGACTTGTGCAACATTCATTCTACTTTTGTCAAAAACAGTAAAACTAGTCAAAAAAAGAATTTTTTCAAACATAAATATCGAATTGTTAGGTTATAAACGGTCGCTGTAATTTCATACGGTTGGGTATATGACACCTGTAAATATTTACAAATCTATAAGGAAATCTGTAGCTAAGCACCCATTGGGTGCAAATTAAAGAGACAGATTGTTGGAAATCAACAGGGTCGAACATTTACTTTCCGTTTTCTCCCTAAAATAAATTAAAATGTACTAAAATTTATAAACATGTTCTTAAATACTATATTTAACTAATAATGTCAAACATTTCCAATAACAACAACAGAAAACAATAATGAAAACACATTCATGATACAACAAATTGTTCACAAATAGTGTGCCAACAGGCGGCCATATTGCTAATTGTATGGATTGTCGTGTCAATTTCGTGTACTGCGCGTATCACGTGACAGGTCCTTTACAAATTACGTTTATTATATTTTCACCTCTCTTCGGTACAGCGGTACAGTTTCATAAGTTCGATTGTAACAAATACTCAAAACTACTACATAAATTATAGAAGTGTAGTCGCGCATTCGCCGGTGTATGAAAAGTTGCATATGTTACAGTTACTGAAATTTTTACATGCTTATTGCGTAATTGTATTATTTATAAACAATGGTGCAACACTCTTATTCTACAACCACCAAAACAACTGCTTAGCAAATTTGAACCCTTCTCAATGTTTACTTATTAAAACCTTAGTAAACAATGGTTATATGAAGCGAAATATTCAAACAGTAATTAATCGTCGTCTACATCCACGTGCTCTATTACCTGAAGACATTTCCCCAACCAATACAAAGATGTCCCAAGGACGCCCCTGGGACATGATGTTGCAGATCACTGGATGTCCCAAAATCATCCCATTTTGGTCCTATGTACGTCTTAGCGACATTCATGAGAGGGTCTTTTGTCACAACTGTGTGCTACCCTACGATGTCCTTATAGAACATCTGTGCGCATGATGTCTACGAGACGTCCCTTTCAAATGGCTATAGGATATGTAGGAGGTAGTCACCCTTCCCTTTTTCTACATATATGAATTGGAAAAATAAATAATTTTACATAAAACTATATTTTTAAATAATCCTAATTATATTTAATTAAAATAAATTTTGAGATGATTTCATTTTTTTATCTTCTCGATCCTAGCGTTCTTTGGCCCTCCTTAGCTAGTTTTTTATACTTTCTTTCCGATTTTTTTAAGTGGCGCCTGAAACAATGCAAGTACATAAGAGATGGTAATCGTCATGTAGAGTCGATAAAAAAGTTAATACAAAAAACTTATTTTAGTATTTTTATGTAATCAGAATTTACATTTTTCTAAATTAAAGAATTGATAAATTGATACTTCTTTTGTAGAATTATTGATTGCTCTTTTTGACAATTCTATTATTGATTAAATCATAAGAGATGATCGATTATAACCAGTTAAAAATTGTTTAAATTGTTTTTTTTTTAAATTTTGTAAACACCTCAGTTTTGCAAATTCATTAAGAATTTTTATACGTTTGGCATTTACGTTTCATCAGAGGAATGTGGTAAAAACAAAATTATTTCTAGACCTATTTTTAACTACTTAAATAACTATTGTGGAAACAGTAATACAATACGAGAAATCCGCACACTAATCATAACTATCAACTAAGACGCTGTTACCAAGAACGCGATAACGCTATAGTTTCTTAGTTAAATTAGCGATTTTGTTCCTTATCGGTCATGTTGACAGGCAGTGGGTGAATTTTTGGTGAATCGTGACGATAATAATCGTGACGAATCGTGAGATAGCGTCACGCTTTTAAACCTTTAATACAAAAAAAACATTTTTTTAATAATTTTTTGACTAAATAAATTTTTTTTTGCATAAAATAAATATTTTCAATTCACCGCATAGGTATGCGCGCGAGATGGGGTTTTAAATCACCATTATTAATAATTGTGATCTTTTCATTTCGATAAACGTTTTATTACTTTTTAGTAATTCAATATAATAATTATAAATGATGATTTTTATACATTATAAATAAATACAAGGTACCAAAAACTTACCAAATAAATTTGTTTATGCACTAAAACACCCAAAAAACGTTAGGTAATAGAATAAAGAACAGATAAATAAAGTAGTCAGAACACCAACAAAAACAAATACAGAGTGCAAACGGTGCAAACAGAGTGTACCACTTTAATATACCCAAAGATAATATACCAATAGAGCGTACGGCTGTTGAGTAGACACCAGAGAACAAGAAGGAAGCACGCGCACTAAGTTTGCAGTTGTCTCGTTTATGTACGGAAACGGATTATCGGTGTGGCTGAAGTAAATCACACACATCAACATCTTCAAAATATTTGTTATATCACAAGGAAGATTAACTAGAGTAACCAAAATTGATGGATGGATAATATTTATATACCTATAATGAATGTATAATCCTGTTCTAATTTTATTTGATTAGTAATTATAAACATTCGCATTAGGTAATATGAAAATTCTCCTTTTCAATTTTTTTTAATTCGATTAAAAATATGAATTGACAAACGCCCAAATTTGTTTTCCCGCATAGGACATCCCATCGTACGTTCTTCATTGACATCTTGAAGATGTCCTATTAAAAACGTCCTAAAGAGGTCCGTTTTAAAGCCCGGGATGTAAATACATCATTTGGACATAAAACGAACGTCCCTGGGACGTCGTGTGTTTGCTGGGTAGTTAGATAATAAATATTAGAATCGCGAATTTCAAAAAATGTAATTGAATTATATGCGGCATAATATTCTTAACTGCACTACGCAAGTGCAGAAATGTGTTTATATAATTAGAGACCAGTGGACAGCTGTTTCGTCCTATTTGGATTAGAAGAAAATAACTCAATAAATGAGTGCCAATTGTTTCTAAAACCTATGATACGTACACAAATAACATAACAAAAACAAATAAGCTAAAAATCTCAGTAGTATCATTTTGACAACAAAGGAATTGTTACGTAACGCCCCTTTCCGTTTTGATAGTAATTTAATTTTAAGCATACAATTGTTAGTGGTCACATTTTAGTTGTTAATCGTTAAGTGTTATGTCACAATCACACATAAATGAAATTATTGAAGTTACCATGTTACAGTTCTAATCGTTACCGTTTCATACAAACTTACACACGCTAAATGAAGTTATTGAAATTGCAAAACAAAAAAACGTTAAATTTAAATTTCATACGAAGCGTCCCTAAAACAAAGAACAGTTAGTACACGCCTCTTACAGTTTCATAATGTTTAAACATAAAACGGGTAATTATTGTAACTACAGTTCTAGTTCTCAATGTTTTATACAAAACTACACATGCTAAATTAAGTTATTAAAATTGCCAAACAAAGAAACCATAAACCTCAATTTTATCTGAAGCGTCTCTTTTACAACCACGCCCAAGCATTTTTTAACTTTACGATCACATCGGGCATCTTTTACACTAGTTAACGCTATTAAATGTACATTTACATACCTATAAGTACAAAATCACCACAAAAAAATTTAAACAAAATTTAGAAAATTGCTGATATCGATCTGACTTAAGGCGAGGTCTCTCACAAGATTCACCCCTAAGATGCTTCTTACTTTTAAAGCCTACCACCGTTCTTCCGCTACTACTCTTAGCATTCTCGAAACCGCTCTTGAAACGAATCATGCGTAAAACGATCGTAACACGGCGCAACTCGTATTTTTCAGTCTTCCCTCTAGCTGACAATGTTTACGTAATTTCGCGCGTTTTAAATTAAATTTAAATTTAAATTGGCCCACTTCAAAATATAGTTAATTTAATTGATTAATGTGTTTTTACTTTTATAGTCGTGCTCATACACAATTAGTATTAAATACATTACAATTCATTACTGCATTTCAGGCTTCGTATCTCATCTTGATAGTCAAGTTTCACAAATTACACTAAAATAGTTTTAATATTAGTAATGAGCGAATCCAAATTAAAAATAACGCGTTATCCGCGGTAATTGTGGTACCCGGGTATAGCAAAGGGGTTACGAAGCGATACGACTCGGCTACTGAAACCAAACCGATTGATTATGTATACCGTGAACTGGGGCTACATTGATAATCGAAAAATATTTCTTTGATTTAAGTATTGAATACACGTAACACTATGCAAAACTATTTTTTCTAAAGGCAACAGTTTCTTAACAAAAAAATCAAAACGACTACGCCATCACGGCTAACTGAGATGTTGGCGAGTGGGCTTGGTTGACACCTATATCGAACTAGAAGTTGAAATAAATAAATAAATTGGAAAAAAAAGAATCAAACCCACAGCAAACAATAAGCCTTAACTCATCATTTTATTTAAATTTTTCTGTGCAGCATCCCGTACCTGTGTTTTAAAATGAGTACCACTTTTTATAAATACAACGTGTTCAAGGTTGACCTTATTACTTCTAAATATTAACCACTTCCCAAAATGTTGTATTAGCTAACATTTTATATAGACAGCAAACAAAAAAACGTCTCCTGTAAAATTTGGTTTTTGCGAGATACGGACCCAGTAAACACACGACGTCCCAGGGACGTTCGTTTTATGTCCAAATGATGTCGTTACATCCCGGGCTTTAAAACGGACCTGTATAGGATGTCTTTAATAGGACATCCTCAAGATGTCAATGAAGAACATACGATGGGATGTCCTATGCGGAAAAAAACAAATGCAAACTTAGTGCGCGTGCCCACTTTCCTTCTTGTTCTCTGGTGCCTACTCAACACCCGTACGCTCCTTTGGTATATCAAAGTGGTACACTCTGTTTGCACCGTTTGCACTCTGTATCTATTTTTGTTGGTGTTCTGACTTCTTTATTTATCTGTACTTTTTATTATCTAACGTTTTTTGGGTGTTTTAGTGCATAAACAAATTTATTTGGTAAGTTTTTGGTACCTTGTATTTATTTATAATGTATAAAAATCATCATTTATTATAACTATTATTTTGAATTACTAAAAATTAATAAAAGATTATTGAAATTAAAAGATCACAATTATTAATAATGGTGATTTAAAACCCCATCTCGCGCGCATACCTATGCGGCGAATTGAAAATATTAATTTTATGTAAAAATAATTTTTTTTACTCAAAAAATTATTTAAAAAATGTTTTCTTTTTATTAAAGGTTTAAAAGTGTGACGTTATCTTCGCGATTCACAATAAGTCATCCAAATATGTCAACATGACCGATAAGGCACAAAATCGCTAATCTAACTAAGAAACTATAACGTTATCGCGTTCTTGGTATTCATAGTTATGATTAGTTGTGCGTATTTCTCGTATTGTATTATTATTTCCACAATAATTAGTTAGGTAGTTAAAAATACGTCTAGAAATAATTTTGTTTTTACCACATTCCTCTGATGAAATGTAAATGCGAAACGTATAAAAATTCTTAATGAATTTGCAAAACTGACGCGTTTACAAATTTTTTTTTTAAAAACGATTTAAACAATTTTTTACTGGTTATACTCGATCATCTCTTATGATTTAATCAATAATAGAATCGTCAAAAAGATCAATCAATAATTCTACAAAAGAAGTATCACTTTATCAATTCTTTAATTTAGAAAAATGTAAATTCTGATTACATAGAAATATCAAAATTAGCTTTTTGTATTAACTTTTTTATCGACTCTACATTATGACGATTACCATCTCTTATGTAGTTGCATTGTTTCAGGCGCCACTTAAAAAAATCGGGAAGAAAGTATAAAAGACTCACTAAGGAGGGCCAAAGAACGCCAGGATCGAGAAGATAAAAAATGAAATAATCTGAATTTATTTTAATTGAATATGATTAGCATTATTATTTAAAAATATAGTTTTATGTAATAATAATTTGTATTTTATTTGATAAAGTTATTTTGATTCATTACGTCAAGTCGCAGAGGAGTACGTTAAGTCTCCTTACTGAATAAAAAAAAACTACAAAGTAGATGTACTTTAACTGGAAATTGTACTTTTATTGATAAAAATATAATATACATATATAGTACATATCCTACAGTCATCTAAAAGGGACGTCCCGTTGCGGATACGCAAGGATGTCCTATAAGGACATCGTAGGGATGCACACACATGTGACAAAAGAACGTCCCATAAATGTCCCTAAGACGTAAACAGAACCAAAATGGATGACTTTGGGACATTCAGTGATCCGCAACATTATGTCCCCGGGACATCCTTGTGTTTGTTGGGGAGTCCCTGCGTACCTGTAGAATTCTAGGTTTGAAGACACCAAGGGTACATATGAACCCACTTTCAAAGAAATTAGAAGTATCAAAGGGGTTATATCAAGTTATATGTATTTTCTAATCGATAACTAAACAACTTTAGTAAGTACTAGGCACAACATTCAACAATGACGAGGTCACATAAGTCAATCGATTAAACGTTATCAATGTATGATACTACTTTAAGTTCTTCAAATAGATACAAAAAACTTAGTTGCTTATAATCACGAGCAATCAATAACAGAATCAAAAATATAAAGTAAAATCAACCAACCACAACAATTACTATACATGCAATCGCAAAAATTTATTTCGAGAATAGCGAAACCTGATCGTTACAATAAGAACGCAAGACTAATCTCGAACTGTCCAAGAGTACAAGATTCGAATGGTCGACTAAACTGGCCTTGAATACGACTAATGTTTAAGGATACTCGATTGGATCAATTTTGCTATAAACAAACGATATATATAAAAAGCAGAAAGATTTAGACAAGCAATACGCAGAAATTGATTAATTTATACAAATATCACAATTTCATAATGAAAATATTGCATCTTCTATTGAGAACCGCCGATTCTTAGATATCTAAATACTATTGTTTTATTATTGTCAAGTTTCCATAAGGTTTGTTTTGAGCCACTTTTGCCCTTAGGTATCCGGTTTTTACTTTGCATTTCAGGTGCATATTCAATACAACTATCGGTCGTGTTATAAATGGCATTTGATTTATGACTTAATTACTTATGTTACATTGTTCAGCCTATGAACTATAACTAGTTACTGCTTTTTAAAAGTGACTATTGACCTTTTTCACGCCTGCGCAATAAATGGCGCTGCTTTACTTACGGTCTATCCACTGATCGGTCTACCTTTCAGATATATTATTTTTGCAGCTCAGATTATGTTGGCAAAATTAGTTTTGCGATTTCTTATAACCTCAAATATGAGTAATGATACGAATGATAAATTTGCACATTGCAAATAGAATTTTTGAGTATACATGTCTCGTCAATTGTTTCCCACTAAGCATTGAAGTGTATCATTACATGCATATTTTACATTTCAATGAAACGTGAAATGTTTCTAGAAATGAGATTTGATACATATTAGTTGCTGCAAATGTTACCATGAATGTCCTCCTCAGCAGCATCGCAGTGGAACGTTACCAATGAAACGTTACGTTGCGTAACTGATTGTATAACCAGAAACGTACCGCATTTTATACATTACAGTAACAGTAACGTTTCCAAAATAGTTCTTGTTACGTATACAGTACAGTTAAAGCAATATTTCGTCAGTTGTACAGAAACGTATCTGTTGCAGTAATAGTTACTTTTTTGAGTAAGTAGCATATTATAACAGATGTCCAAAACTTATTATAGTCCTGGATAGCTGTGGAACCAAACACAAATATCAATTCAGTCGAAGTTTGATACATACATTTAAGGAAGCGATGTAAGAATAATAGACATTCGTGTTTGATTCCATAAAAACCCAGGACTACAATAAGTGTTGACACCCGTTATTACTTGCAGTACAAGATTATTATATTATATTGATGTGCTTATATTTTTAATTTTAAGAAATACTGAAAACAAAATTCTAAATTATTATAAAGTAGTTTTATTCAAAATATAAAAATGTATAATTATTTCAAAAACAAAAACCCTATTTAATGCACGTAATTGAATTAAATGAATACAATTACAGAAAAATAATACGTATATTCAACAGTTGGTGCAATTTAAAAAATTCTAGATAAAACGTTAATTGATTTGATAACTTTATAGGTGCAAATAAATTTTTCATATCTTACCACATTTCAAATATAACTCACTAAAAAATCTTGCAATTAATTTAATCATTGTGTACCATATAAATAAACATTTACCAAAACAAATATAAATTACGCTGCATATATTACCTATAGTTATCCCCGACTTCTAAATTTAGCAGCTACCTTAACTTTCCAACTCTATTAGAAGCGAATATATGATTTTAACAATTTATTTATATTCAATTTGTATAGGTATATAGATTAACTATACATGATGTACTTTATAATATTCTACTATATTTATTGTTTCTGTAGGTATCTTTTATGTCGTAGTTCTGCACCTCGAAACCAATCCATCAATGCCGGCTTAAATTTTTCATTCCTTAAATTAGGATAGTTTTGCAATGCTGCAACTAAAACAAAAATTTTACAGTCGTAAATGGTTTCAGTTCTTCACTGTATTTAATTAAGTAACAGAGTAACTTTTACACAAACATAATTAGATGTTAATCAATACTTTAAGAAAATTAACAATTTACGCATGACCAATATTAAATTAAGATTAAATTTATATTTTTTGTGGGTTTGAAAGTAATTTAATTTCTCAAAAATTAATAAATTTGTAATTTATGTACTAGAAGTGTAAAGTATAAGTAAGTTTGTAATAGCAGATTTCAAACTTTACAGTACACACCTTTTATAGCATTCCATTCCATCTAATTTAATGTTATTGTGTTTTCCCATCAGAGAACATCTCCTTGCTAAATCAAGAGAAAAACACAAGTGCAATATTTTGTAAATGCAATCTTTTTCATTGTTAGCCATATTCCGTCTTAAATGACACACCTGCAAAAAAAAATAAAATTAATCTTCAATGTTTTTTAATTACTCAAAAACAAGACTAACCAATTGATAGAAAATATCTGTGTTGTTGTATAGTTGCTCATTAATTGATTTCAAATCTTCTCCAACACATAATGGTAATTTTATAGGCAACTGAACTTCCATCTTTCACCACCTTGGATATATGCTTCAATATTTGTAAATGAATATCAAATACATTGAAAACAGATTTGAAGTAAATAATTACAGAATTCTTCGGTTTGTACTGATTGATCGGTTATTTCCAGATTTTGTAAATCAGGTACTGTCATTGCGAGTTCATTATATTCAGCTAAAGAAATAGTTTAATCAATATATTAGAAAAAAATATATATTTACCTTCGCTGACTTGACTTAACTGTATCTTCAAATTTGTTGATTTACAACTATCTAAAATGCAATTTTTCATTTTATTGTTATAACATTTTTATGAGTTTACCAATACATTTTAGTGTAGAACAACTAGGGAGTATTCCTTCGCTATTTTCCCATATTTGAGAATCTGAAAATTTTGGGTTAGCGTAGTAGCGACTTTTTCTGTTATTCCGTGAATCGTCTTCTGTTGTAGTAAACTCAAACTTTATCAAACGCTTCAATTTTTCTTTTGCTTCGTGTCCAAAAAAAAATTGGTTGTTTTTGTTATGAACTACAAAACTATACTACCGTATGTGGCAATAATTTTCAGATCTGCTTTCATGCAATTTTGTTGTGGGTGTTTCTTTGTGCGCAGAGCTTTATTAATTGAATTTCTCGATGGATATTGCATGTATGTTAAATTTGTAACACTAATTTAAAAAACACGTATAAATAAAAAACTGCAATTAATTATAAGTTATCTTGTTTTTAGCAAAATGGTGTCTGCCCAAGAAAAAGTTTAAATTGATATTTTACTTGTTAAATGCGATGATTGCTTAAAAAAGTGGGCGTAATGTAGGTACAACTAATGAATGTTGAACTTTTCATGGTATTCAATAATAAAACAAAGAACCCACAAATAGTAAAAAAAAAGTAAAAGTATACTTACAGAGATATTACAAACACAAATAGTATGGTCACTTTAGTATAGTAACAAATTAAAAAAGTACAATAAAATACACGTAAAAAGTAAGGTTAAGATGAATATGTTTGAATATGTCTACCACACGCAAGATTCGTTTTTGTAATCAGTTTTTCCGATGAATTCCGAATGCATGTAATTCATTAGGTGTTCTATGATCTAGCAAAAGAAACGTTGCAGTGTTGTCATTTCGGAAACTAACAAATTATTACATGTCTGGAGATCTTTTACATTGAAACCTTTCTATTGTAGCAATGTTTACGTTACAGTATTATCGTTTCCCGAAGTAGTAAAGGATGCACTTCTCATTACGTTTCAGTAACATTCAATGCTTAGTGGGTTGTCTTTCACGTGTAATTTGTTCATTTACAATTATTTTAATTTATTTGACTTGTTGGAAATAGTTTAACAATTATTCATGTTAATTTTAATTATTATTGTGTACAAGTTTCATGTAGTTTGGAGTTAAGGACTACTCCACTCTAACCTTTTAGTTGGCCTGAAGAAGTGCACGCCTTGTGCACGAAACGTCGCCATAATAAAATCTTGAGTGGTTTAATTGTCCCTCCTAGTGAAGAACTTTTTACAATCTAGTCATTAATTCAATATTAAAGGAGGACGTAACTACAGTAGGTACTTAAATCAATCACGCTCACACTCACGGTTCATAAACAAAAACTAAAATTTTTTTTAACGTACTGTTATTATACTGTACATCTATTTTAATACAATTCTTCAATAAAATATAAAGAAGTTTACACTAAAGTCGTTAGATTCGTAGTTTAACTACTTTGTAGTCAACTACTGCCCAGCTATGGCGACACATAACATTCATTTAAATGGTTTTTCACCAATATGAATACGCATATGCCTTTTTAAATAAGATTTGGTGGTGCTACAGTGATCACACACATTGCATTTAAATGGTTTGTCGCCAGTGTGCTTACACATATGCATTTTTAAATATTCCAATCGGACACTGCGGTAATCACACACATTGCATTTAAATGGTTTCACACCAGTGTGCTTACACAAATGCCTTTTTAAAACCGACTTGATGCTACAGCAGTAATCACATATATTGCATTTAAATGGTCTTTCACCAGTATGCTTACGCATATGCGTTTTTAAGTTCGACATAGTAGCAGTGGAGAAATCACACATATGGCATTTAAATGGTTTCTCACCAGTGTGCTTACGCAAATGAGTTTTTAAGTTCGACATAGTAGCAGTGCAGAAATCACACATATGGCATTTAAATTGTTTCTCACCAGTGTGCATAAGCATATGCCTTTTTAAATGTTGGACATAGTTGCTACAGTAATCACATATATTACATTTAAACGGTTTCTCAGCAGTGTGATTACGCATATGCGTTTTTAATTCCCAGGTGGTGATACTGCAGAAATCACATATATTGCATTTAAATGGTCTTTCACCAGTGTGCTTACGCATATGGGTTTTTAAATTCGACTTAGTAGTAGTGCAGTATTCACATATATTGCATTTAAATGGTTTGTCACCAGTGTGCTTGCGCATATGAGTTTTTAAATTCGACACAGTAGCAGTGCAGAAATCACAGATATTGCATTTAAATGGTTTCTCACCAGTGTGCATAAGCATATGCCTTTTTAAATGTTGGACATAGTTGCTACAGAAATCACATATATTGCATTTCAAGAGTTTCTCAGCAGTGTGATTACGCATATGCGTTTTTAATTCCCAGTTAGTGATACTGCAGTAATCACATATATTGCATTTAAATGGTTTCTCTCCAATGTGCATACGCAGATGCCTTTTCAAAACCGATTTAGTCATACTGCAGTAATCACACATACTGCATTTAAATTGTTTCTCACTAATGTGTTTTCTTTTGTGTTTTGCTAACAAAGTTTTGTTGGAAGATTTATAACTACACTCATTACAATTGTAAGTATTCTCATTAGAATGTTTGTGCAAATGTTGAATCAAAATCTCCTTGTTGTTCGTCAGTGCTGTTTTTGGAGGTTCCTGGATGCATACAGACACATCCGTATTGATTTCTAAGCAGTCATTGTTGATTATTTGCAAATCTGAAAGTTCGACTTTAATGTTATCATCAACCGACTCGTTTTTGATAGTTTCTTTTTTAACATAGATTAAGATATTGGTAAGAGGTGTTTGTCGTAACTTTTTTACTGTGGCTTCGGTTTGTTTGCACAACTGCTTGAATTCATGTATTTTCTCAATCGTGATGATACATTGATTACAAGCACAAGGGTTTGGAGTGATGCTTAAGTCCTGTAAAAAAATTTACATAAGGTTGATAAAATCCAGTTCGTTTAACTTACAATTTCTGGTAGAACGTCCAGCAACTTAAATTGTAGCTTTGAGTCGTTGATAAAGTAATAGTGCTCGGTTTCCACTATTTCTTGTAAACAAATTCGACAAGTGTTTTTTATATTTTCACACATTTTTATGGAACAAGACAGGAATATATATATTAAGATAGGTTATCGTGTACGGCTGCGTTCAGTTAAATTTAGTATATGACAATACATGAACACTACCATCACAGTATAATGCTTTCAGATCCAGTAGGATCACAACTTGTTGACACCTTTGATGTTTGTTCCAAAAATTTTTCTTGCGCTAGTTACCATGTAGTTACTACGTTGATTTGAGTGGGAAAATTTTTAGCGCTAAACTCAAATTTTAAATATTTTTAATTCAAAGCATCGGTCCATAGTCAACACTGATATGAAATTTATACGTGTCCACGATTTAAAAAAATCGAATGTTTGCAAGTTACTTCTTATCAAACTGTATCGCAATTTTTGACGACCCAGTGTTAACGTATGAAGATTTAAAAAGAAAAACAAACTTTTTATTATATTGTTTAACTTCTACATACCAAAAATAATTCAAGTGCAACATCCATATTAATAAAATTGTATATTGAAATCAAAATAAACAGAACTCCTAATGCAAACTGGAAAAACTTATTTGAGCATCTAGAACACATTTGATTAACAAAAAAGAAACTTTAAAGTAATAAACTACGTATCCTACGTCTCACCCTCAATTGTAAAACTTATATATCAATGTTAGACGTCTTTCAAGATCTCGTGAACTGTGGCGCTGTAGTCTGTATATGTCAAAATATTGTTATTATTCGTCTTACAAACATTCACCGGTACATTTTTTCTAACTTATTTTTGCTTTTATCATTGTATTTGTTTTTAATAAGTCTTTAGGTATTATTATAAATAAATTAATTTTTACTTAATAAATAAATATCCGATTATTATCAATATTTATTAACGTGAGTGCCTTTTAAATAGACTAACGTTTTTGGAAATCAGTTAGACTTGTCAATTTTTTGACTTTTACTATATTAATTCCAATTTTCGACTCAAGGTCACAGTTCACGACATGATGAAATGCCTCTAATTGTGTTAATCTTAAAACTTACGACAGTCTGCCGGTGGTGTACTAACTTCTAACTGTATTGATTCAAATAACTAAACAGTATCTCATTTTAATCGATTTTTCAGCAATGACGAAAACATCCCATCTTCAAAATTACTGCTGCATATTTTGACTTGGTTGCAACAATAGTTACTATCTTTTGTCACGAAATCTGTACGATCACTATTTCTAAGCCAACTTTTACATCTAGATAATTCAACCGATAAATATATAAACGTATGAATTTACTTTTCAAAAATTTACCTTATTGCATCAGCTGAACTAATGTTCGAATTATTACTACTATTATTTTAGCAAACAGATGATAACCCAGGCAGCGCACTGACGTCATATGTCGACATTGACTACGTCTGGTACGTAATTTTGACGTTAATAAAACGTAATGTGCTGCCTGGGAAGTATTGCATTACACAAAAACTTTAAGATTATGCTGAAAAACGTTATCAAACCAGTAAACAATAACAAATACTAAAAACGAGCTACTGCACTAGTTACCACGAGTCGATCATGCTCCGTGAAATTTTACGGAAAAATATTCCTAAGAATGATCCTACTATATAAACATTATACTGTGCTATTAATATTATTTACTTTGTTACATATTTTTTACATAATTATGTTTACTAGGAAGCTGCACAATGATGATGTTTGTGTTAATTAAAATTTCAACAGCATTTTAATGGTGCTTCACCCATGTGCTTACGAACATGTGTTTTTAAATCCCCCTTGGTGGCACTGCAGTAATTACATATACAGCATTTAAATGGTTTCTCACCGTGCTTGCGCATATGCCTTTTTAAATCAGATTTTGCAATACTGCAGTAATCACATATACTGCATTTAAATGGTTTTTCACCAGTGTGCTTACGCATATGTCTTGTCAAATTACACTTGATCGTACTGCTGTAATCACATATATTGCATTTGAATGGTTTTTCACCAGTGTGTTTACGCATATGCATTTTCAAACCAGATTTGGTGGTACTCCAGTGACCACATAAATTGCATCTAAATCGTTTTTCACCAGTGTGCTTATGTATATGCCTTTTCAAATCAGATTTGGTGGTACTGCAGTGATCACATATATTGCATTTAAATGGTTTCTCACCAGTGTGTGTACGCATATGCGTTATTAAAGCAGATTTGGTGATAGTGCAGTGACCACATATATTGCATTTAAATGGTTTCTCAGCAGTGTGCTTATTTAGATGCCTTTTTAAATCTGATGTAGAGGCACTGCCGTGACCACATATATTACATTTAAATGGTTTCTCACCAGTGTGCTTACGCATATGCGTTTTTAAATGAGACATGCTAATAGTGCAGTAATCACATATATTGCATTTAAATGGTTTTTCACGAGTGTGCTTAAGCATATGCCTTTTTAAACTCCACTTGATCATACTGCAGTAATCACATATATTACATTTAAATTGTTTTCTACCAATGTGTTGCACTTTTACATTTTCATGAACTAGGTGTCGAATCAAAATCGTTTTTTTGTTAGTATTGAAGTTGCAGTTGTAGCAATAATACAGTTCTGTTTTTGAAGGTTCAATGCATACAGGCACATCCTTGTTGATTTCAAAGTAGTTATTGTTGATGATTTGCAAGTTTGAATGTTCCACTTTAATGTTATCAGCACGCAATTCCTCTTTAATTGCACCTTGTTGTCGTAAGTTTCTTATAGTCGTTTCGGTAAGTATACACAGTTGCTTAAATTCATATATTTCTTCAATTGCAATCATACATTTGTTACAAACAATTGGTTTCGTTGTGATGTTTAGATCCTGTAAGAAATTTTATGTTAGTCGATAGAATACAATCAGTTCTACTTACAATTTGTGGTAAAAGATTTAACAACTTGAATTGTAGCATTAACTTATTGTCGTTATTCAGAAAGTAATACTGCTCGGTTTCTACTATTTCTAGTAAACAAATTCTACAGATTTTTGTTAATTTTTCTACCATGTTTTTGTACATTTTGCTGTGTTGCAATGTTGCTTTTTCAGATTGATTTGTAAGATTTGAACTACTAAAGCCTCTTTAACTACCAACTAGAACGTGATTGTAAATTGTAGTATTGCTATTTGGATTGTCTATTTGTACAAGGTGTACTAAGTGCCCATTTATAATCAACATAAACATACAGTTGAAAACCAACTTCCTAACGAAGCTTATAATAGGTACGGATTGCGTTTACGTTTATTATTCGATCTTGCAAAGCATAAGCACAAATTTTTATTTGAAAATATTTTATCTTTTACATAAAAAATACGTAAAAACTGTAAATGCGCAAACTTACTAACAATAATTGTAAAATATTGTTTTTTCCCAAGTTTGTTGGCGGAGTATGTAAATAAGTAAGGTTAAGACATCTGAATTTCGCTTTGAAATTTTGTGTTACATATACGGTTTGTTTATAGTTCATAGTTATAATAGATTACATACTAATTTGTATTCGTTGAGCTAAAGATTGAAATATTAATTAATTTAGTGAGGCTAAATCGTCTATTACATGATAAGAACAATAAAGACAACTAGATTTTATTCTAGTCCCAATCAGCAAGGAAACGTTTTTTTTATCTTTTAAAAACCTTACAACGTTTGAAAATACCTAGTCGAAATAAAAAATGTTTTTCACAAAAATATTTTTGTTGCGTTTTAAGAATATTTCGTTTAAACATTGATATTGAAATATTTAAAAAATGTTTTCTAAAACATTACTTACATTACATTACTTTATTAGAGATTATACTTTTGCTTGCTTTCACCTATACACTTTTTTCTTTTATATATTGTAACAAAAACACAACTATATAAAGTTTGTTACATATTATTAATAAATACATAATAAACCTTTTCGTTTTTCTAAAAACTTCCTTGCAAATTTGAATTAAGTACCTACTTAATAACCGCGTTTTGTATATTATAATTGCATTATATTTTAAGCTTCAATGAATCAACAATCTCCATAGTATTACACTCCCTATGCTGTGTAATGTATTGTTAGTGTATCAGTTTAATCGTTTTCTAATTTGCGTTCTAGTGAAACTCAAATAGATACCTTTAGTATGTCAGCATTTATTATGATGGTACGTTTTTCGTTGCAAGAAATGTTGCTGAAGTGTAATATTATTTGTTACAGCAGTGGTACACTAAAACGTACAGTCTATGTACTTCATGATTTCCATTCTTTGTGATATTTTAAGGTTATCAAATTGATATGATGTTGGCCAAATGGGAGATTTAAACGTGCACAATAACCAATTAATCTTGGTATGTAATTTTTTCTAATATTGTTTAAAAGAAGAAGTATCTAATAAGTATCTAAACTATTCAGATACAAGATACAACAAAAAATGTATCTAGATACAGATATAGTTACATTTTGACCAGTGTATCTAGATACGTAACTAGATACTTAAAAAGTATCTAGATACTGTATCTAGATACTGTATCTAGATACTTGTATCTAGATACGTCACAACACTGCATATTTGCTACCAACCCGATTTGACAAATCACTGGAATTCATTATGACCCATCAATCAGAGAGGTCGTTGTTGACAACCAATAAAAGTTTTTATTTTTTGAGGGCGATTTAAAATTCATCAGTTTTACCAACCCAAAAATGTTAAACCTGAAGTCCAAAAAAACGCTTGAATATGGTCAATAGCAGACTTCTTTTTAAATCGGAGAGAGAGGAAAGTTTTACCCTAGCTCTATTTCATTTTACCGGCACTGCCACGTTAACATCTACAATATTCCTAAAACAACTAGAATTTTTTACATGTCCCTAAATAAACGTTGGGGGTGGTGTACCTGCTTTGCAAAAAATCAAGGACAATAACCTAACTTTTAATTGAAAATACAGTTGGATAATTCCAATGGAAATTATCTACATAGCTTATATTATTACTATTATTTGAATTCTTAATAAATGGTTTGACTATTCATTAGAATAATTGAAGTCTATTGATCATTTTTGTTTTTATTACACCAACATTGAATAAGATATGTTCGAAACAATTCGGTATTTCACTCAACTAAAGAATTCGATTATGTTTTCGATGCAAACTTATAATACGTAATGAATCTGAACAGTTAACATTGTTCGGAGATGGAGTTTTTGTAGTTGTTATTTTAACGAAAATTCTAGTGATAGTTATTTTATTTTAATTATTGCTACTAACGGAGTTAACAAGAATTTGTTGTATATTATTTGATTAATGCTTAATTATATAGTTCAGAGTGTATTATATACATATTGCATATGATTATGAAATACATTTAATTTTTTCAATGATAATTTGATTATTTAAACATTCAACTGTGTCCATCACTAGTTATAGTCATAATCAGAAGTTATAACTTTGTATGACTATGTACATGTGACCCATAACGTGACCCTTGCTTTTGTGTTTATTCAAGTTTGTTTTGGTTTTTTTTTCAGACCTCGAGTGTTTCTCAAAAGTAAAACAATTAAAAGTTAGGTTATTGTTTTGTTGAAGGTTTGTTGTCAAGAATGACATTTATTTAGGGACATTTACAAAAATTCTAGTTAGTTTAGGTTAATTGAAGGTGCTGCCCTAGTAGAAAAATTCATTTCTGGAACATTTTCAAAACGATTTTTATGAAATAAAGAAATATACCAGAATCGTTTCACACTTGTCTCAAATTTGATAAATGTCCGCCCTTTGCAATGTTTGTATAAATCATTTCCTAAATCATTCTTGAAATGTTTTAAAACACTTCTAAAAATGATAACTAGAGTCGTTACTTATTCATGTTCATTTAATTTATTAAATTGTTTCTTAAAATAGCATTGGAACGATTATTAAGTTTAAATCTAAAATAAGGAAAGTATACGTTCAAAAAACGATTATTTGAAATGTTTTTGGAACGTTTACACAGGCGGGGTTTGCAACGATTATAAAGTTCAATTTCAAAATAATGCAATTATGCGTTCAAAATATAGAATAGGAAAACTTGCTAGAACTTGATTTTGACGCCCGATTGGACTTGTTTAACGAATAAAAAACGTCATTTGATATATTGCTTTATAAACAACCAAAAAATATAATGAGTATCAGGAGTGAGACTCGTTATTTCTACCTTTGGCAAAGGTTACATACCACGAGTTTGGCTCGCTATTTTGTCCCAATGGATTAATACTGAATCGTCAAAAAACAAAGCTATCTAATAGCTTTTTGTATTGAGTTTTTTAACGGTTTCATATGTATAATTTTGGAAATACAAATACAAATCATTCAAAAAATGTACGTGTAAATCGTTTCTAGAAACATTAAAAGATGATAACTGTGTATTATTCTGCAACGTTACGTAGATAACTCCGTAAATTATTTTGGACATCAACGTTTAATATTTAGTGGAAACTAACTGAAAATGTTACAAACACGATTTAGGCAATAATTTTTCAGTCAATTTTGGTATTATTTCTGAAATCGATTTGTATGCGCTTCAAAAACCGTCTAAAAAACAATGTTCGGATTCGCTTTTGAAGCAGTATGACATTGATTTGAAAACGTTTTATAAACGTTTTAATGTACCATTTAAGCGTATTAAAAACGTTACAAATGTAAATGATTCAGAAACGTTTTGCTCTACTAGGGTGATGTTGCAATGCCGTTAAAATGAAATAGAGCTAGGGTAGAACTTTCCTCTCTCTCCGATTTAAAAAGAAGTCTGCTATTATTTACCGTCAACAAAATGAATTATCATAAAAAAAAATTTTGTTTTGAAAAATAGCGGTACTGTTGTAAAGTAAAATCCGTTCAATTTAGTTCTAATCTCAGTTTTGTGTGGCGCTGTTTTCTACGCAGTCTAATCTCATATTTAATTTTTTTTCTCATAAGTATCAGCATTGGTATCAGCTATCCATATTATTATAGAGATCAGTGGATGTTGCTTGAGGTAGATTGTTTTCTCTGGAAAAGCGTTTTCGGGCTAACCCAGAACTATATAAACTATTCTGATATCATGCAAGAATATCAGGAGCTGGGGCACATGTTAATTGTCAACCCCACTTTTTATGAAACATTAGTTTTATATTCATTGCCACGGTGTACTCAAAGAAGAAAGCGTTACTACCAAGTTACGTGCCGTTTTTAATGGTCCATCAGCAACCACAACAGGGCATTAATAGCATTCAAATGGTCCGCCCTACCATGCAGCAAGATCTGCAAATATCGGGATGTATAGGCAGGTTTTGATCAACCCTAGCCAAAAATCCGTTCAGCGTATTTTGTGGAGATCGGATCCCACAAAACCAACCTATCGTTTGATTTAAGCACTGTTATTTATGGAACGGTCTCTGCTTCGTTTCTTGCCGTTTGTTTTCTTTACCTGCTCTCTATCGAATTTGAGACCTCTATGCTTGAAGTCTCACGAATCATCAAGAATGATTTTAATGTTGATGACCTGTTGACAGGCGCCAACGATTTAAATACGCAAAATATGTTCTGACCTCTCAACTATACGCTTAATTCAGGGTATTTAAAACTTCGTAAATGGATCTTCAACTACTCGCGTGTTTTTTCTGGCTTTTCAGATACGGAAATTCATTCATTTCATTTTCGGTAGGCAAAATGAAAAAGCGGTAAAGCTTTCCGAAATATCTTAGACTTTTGACCCTCTGGGCCATCTTGGTTATTGGATGACAAACCTTCATGGCCTGATTCGGTTCTTGTTAGTTCTGAACTCCCAGATTTGAAGCGATCTTAATTTCGCATCGTCCAACTGATATTCCCATAGAGAATTTCTCTAGTATGACTCGTTTAGAAAGAGTCGTCGCTGATAGTCCTCGTTTCTACAAAAATTGTTCATAAAAAAATCGTGTTTGCGGTCCTATTACTGTTAAAGAAATTGGATCAGCCTAATTTGTCCGGTTAAAAGTTCTCAAGCGGATTCCTTTTCTGATGAGCTTAAATCGCTTCAACATTCTTAATATTTGAAAAGTTCCCGACTAATAATAGGTTTTGCTCCATTTCTTGATAACATGGGCATCATTCGTCTCGGAGGTAGACTCCGAAATTCTCAATTTTCGTTCGATTATCAGTTTCTTTTTGTCAGAAAAACACTTGTTGGCCAAATTGATAGTGACACGGGACCATCTTCAACTACTTCATGCAGGCCCTCAATTGTTATTGGGTTTGCTTCGAGATCAATACTGGATCTGGTATTGATTATGGATGCCCAATTAAGATTAAAGACCGCAAGGTTTGCGATTGTAAATCTATGAAAGCCTATTAATGCTTGTCCATTTGATTTTCAATTAAAGCAGTTTGTTTTAAACTGGTAACCAGTGGAAAATAAATAATATGTAGTAATTCCTTATAAGAAAGTCATGTGTGACCACACCAGTTTTTAAATTCTGTATTGATTAGAAAATTATCTGTTTAATACATAATAGAACATTTTTTTAACCTACTAATTAAATCGATCTTACAAATTTTAGTATTAGATACTTCTGTAAGTTATTTGAGTGAATATTATAAGATTCAAAATGCTGACTTAGATACTGATAAGAAAGTATGATTTTTATACAGTATTTTAAAACTAAAATTTTAGTAGTGTTTACGAACATGTATTTTTAAATACATATACTTCATTTAAATAGTTTCTCACCACTATGCTTGCGCATATGCCTTTTTAAATCAGATTTTGCAGTACTACAGTAATCACATATATTGCATTGAAATGGTTTTTCACCAGTGTGCCTACGCATATGTAGTTTTAAATAAGACATGCGAATACTGTAATAATCACATATATTGCAGTGAAATGCTGTTTCACGAGTGTGCATAAGCATATGCTTTTTTAGATCAGATTTTGCAGTACTGCAGTAATCACATATATTGCATTTAAACGGTTTTTCACCAGTGTGCTTATGCATATGTCTTGTTAAATTGCACTTGATCGTACTGCAGTAATCACACATATTGCATTTGAATGGTTTTTCACCAGTGTGCTTACGCATATGCATTTTTAAACCAGTTTTGGTGATAGTGCAGTGATCACATATATTGCATTTAAATGAATTCTCACTGGCGTGCTTAGGCATATGCGTTTTCAAAGCAGATTTGGTAATACTGCAGTGACCACATATATGGCATTTAAATGGTTTCTCATCAGTGTGCCTATACAAATGCCTTTTTAAATCTGACTTGCTGGTAAAGCAGTAATCACATATATTGCATTTGAATGGTTTTTCACCAGTGTGTTTACGCATATGCGTTTTTAAATGAGCATTCGTAGTAGTACAGTAATCGCATGTATTGCATTTAAATGGTTTCTCACCAGTGTGCTTACGCATATGCGTTTTTAAATAAACATTCCTAGTAGCGCAGTAATCACATGTATTGCATTTAAATGGTTTTTCACAAGTGTGCTTAAACATATGTATTTTTAAATTCCATTTGTTTTTGCTGCAGTAATCACATATATTGCATTTAAATGATTTTCCATCAGTGTGTTGCACTTTTACATGTTTATTAATCAGATGTCGAATCAAAATCGTTTTTTTGTTAGTATTAAAATTGCAGTTGTAGCAATAATACAGTTCTGTTTTTGAAGCTTGGTCAATGCATACAGGCACATCATTATTGATTTCCACATATTTATCGCCAATGATTTGTAAGTTTGAAAGTTCTTTAAAAATATTAACACACAACTCTTGTTTAATTGCACCTTGTTGTTGTAAGTTTCTTATAGTCATTTCGGTTTGTATACACAGTTGCTTAAATTCATATATTTCTTCAATTGCAATCATACATCTGTTACAAACAATTGGGTTTGGTGTGATGTTAAGATCCTGTAAGAAAGTTTATGTTAGTGGATAGAATATAATCAGTTGTAGTACTTACAATTTCTGGTAGAATCTTCAACAATTTCAATTGTAGCATTAACTTATTGTCATTATTCAAAAAGTAATACTGCTCGGTTTCTACTATTTCTAGTAAACAAATTCGGCAAATTTTTAATTTTTCTTCCAAATTTTCGTACATTTTGATCATTATTGTAGGTTAGCGTTTCCCGAGCAATTTGTACGATTTGAACTACTAAAGCGTACTTTAACTACCAATTAGTACGTGATTGTAATAGTTATTTACAAACAAAAGTAATAGCACCAGAGTTTTAAGTATCTTATTATATGCGAGTAAAAAAGTGGGGAGTAAGCCGCGTAGCGGCGATCGTGGTAACTTTACGAGCATCGCTGGCAACCAAATCACGTTATTATTAGGACATTCTAACGTTAGTGGATCACCTCTATTACGTTATATGTGTAACGTAATATTTACAATATAATTACAACAAAAAAAACGTGGTCGTATAACGTTAGTTATATAACGCTTTTATTACCATGTATAGAAAATAATTAGTTTTTTTGTAGTAACACTGGACATCCTTGTAGGACGTCCATAAATCAAACATATGTAGGATATTGTTTTGAATTTCGCGCCACGAGTTGGTTACTTTTTATTTTACTAGTTTGTATTATTCATAAACTAAGTATTTGTAGACGAGTAACTTCAATTGAGAGAAAAGGAATAACGTTTTAACTTTTCCCCACAACCGTTAGAGGCCACTATGTAATAATTATCGGTAAAAAATACAAACACAGCAAATTTTATTTCCCTCTTTTTCGTACCTTGAAGGCTAACAACGCTGAATTGCATTTCTCGAATAAAATCGACTAAATAATGCAAGTTATTTTTACACGTGTTTGATTCTAACGTTTATTACTATTTAAAAACTGAAGGTTTTCATATTCGTTTTAAAGAAAAATTGTTACAATATTTACACGGTGTTGATTCGAATGAAACTGGAAGTTATTTATATAGTATTTGTGCAAATAAAAAATGTTATATAAAATAAGTTGCTTTTTTTAATGCATAATTATAAAAAAGTGACAATTTTCATAACTATTCTTTCAAAAACAAGAAAACATTCGAAATAAATAATTTTAATAACAATGGGTGCTATCCACACCCACACATTAAGTTTAAAATTCGCGCTATTTGTTTTCCCCACAACCGTTGTAGGGCGCCATGAACTGTGTTCCAAGTTTATATACAGGAGATTCCTCTCTACTGGTATTATTGTAAGACTAGACCTCCAAGTTTAAACACGTTAGTGGGAGGTTAGATTATTCGTTGTTTGGCGGTCTTCTGGTAAACCCGCACGCACTTCCGTTTATTGTTATATATGAGATTTGTATGTATATGTATATACAGTTAGAAGAGTAAATTAATTGACCATATTCAAGCGTTTTTTTGGACTTCAGGTTTAACATTTTTGGGTTGGTAAAACTGATGAATTTTAAATCGGCCTCAAAAAATAAAAACTTTTATTGGTTGTCAACAACGACCTCTCTGATTGATGGGTCATAATGAATTCCAGTGATTTGCCAAATCGGGTTGGTAGCAACAATAACCTCATGATAACAACCAAATCTTTTTGTCCATATTTGCTACCAACTCGATTTGACAAATCACTGGAATTTATTATGACCCATAATCAGAGAGGTCGTTGTTGACAACCAATAAAAATTTTTATTTTTTGAGGGCGATTTAAAACTCATCAGTTTTACCAACCCAAAAATGTTAAACCTGAAGTCCAAAAAAACGCTTGAATATGGTCAATTTAGTGTTCCTGACAATTTATTTAATAAACGATACCCTACACATATAAATAATAAAATTATATTTAAAATTTATTACAAAAACTTTATACAAACTTTTCTTACAGAGTATTAAAGAACTGTTATCATTATTATGTTCTACATTAACTCAAACACAAGATACAAATGCAATGAAATTTATACGGAAAAGTGTTAAACTTATATTATTTTTGATTTTACACTAAAATATTGAGATGGTCCAGTCAAAACTGAAAAATACGAGATGCGCCGTTTTACCATCATTTTACGCATGACTCGTTTTAAGAGGAGTTTTGAGGACGCGAAGAGTAGTGGTAGAAAGATACCAACCGGCTGTATAATCGGCCGTTTTGATATAAAATTTGTACTTGTGTTTTATGTTATTTTTAATGTAAGTAACTTTATACGTTAGCTAACATAAGGCACGAGAAAAATAACTGTAATTTGTAAACACTTTGCATTAAAATCTCAGCGTTATAAAAACATTACGTTTTCTTTGTTTTGGTAAAACATACGCATTGGCGGCCATTTTCATTTTGTCGATTTAATTGTGTTATGTGTATGATTTAGATTTATTAACCGAAGTTCTTCACAAATTATTAATTAAAACTTAAAATTACTAAATCGACATGTCGTACAGGATTGCTTAAAATGTAATTTAAATCCGTAGCATCTTGTTATGTTTATGATTGCGTTTATGTCCAAGTAGACACAACATTAAGCGTCGTAAATTTGATTGCGATAATTAACCGTTTATTCTTACGTTTAAACAATATAAAAATGAAGGGCGGGAAATCTAAAAGCACGCTTAAAATGCAATCTTTGTTTGTAGCGTTGTTAGCGATTTCAATAACTTTATTTAGCATGTGTAATTTTGTATAAAACATTTACGATTACAAAAATGTAACCGAAATAATTAACTCTTTATTTATACTTAAATTTGAAGATCATTAAAAG
This sequence comes from Aquatica leii, assembly GCA_035610365.1. NCBI lineage: Eukaryota > Metazoa > Arthropoda > Insecta > Coleoptera > Lampyridae > Aquatica > Aquatica leii. The sequence continues at coordinate 19,537,740 of CM069438.1, forward strand.
TGAAAGTGGTTTTATGTAAATGATTTTCTTTGTTTGTAAAAAGAAGCAACTTGAACTTCATTACTACTTTGTTTTTATTTGTATATATTTGACGTGTTTTAGAATCAACCTGTGTTAATCTATTACATCATTTTTTCGTACGTCTATAATTTAATGACACAAAAGTCTCTCAAAGGACATACTTTTTCCTCGTAACATTTACCTATTAATGGTGATTATAATGGTTTGATAACAGATATAAAAACTGTTGTGTGTATTGTCTTGTAGAATGTAAATCTAATATTTTTCTACCGTGATTGTGCAACAACGACCGGCCGCAGGTTGCTTTCATGCTATAGGACCCTGTATTTTCTTATGTGTAGTGGCGCAAGTTGCTTCCATGCTATGGGACGTTGCGCATTTGTGTGTTTTCTAGTCGCAGTAGGTTGCTTCCATGTTATGGGGCCCTACATTTTCGTTTACTTGTTTTATATGCAATTTCTATTATTTGTATTACTGCTTTTATATATACCTATATGTTTTGGTTGATACGTAACCAGGACCTCAGTACCCATTGGCGGGGGCGCCAATTATATAACACGTCTTTAGTATAAATTAATGATGTTTGTGCACGTGTTTATATATGTTGTAATTTAAATGTGTTATCAGGTCTGTGTATTTGTTTAATTTACTGTAATTTGAGATGTCCTTGCTTTACGACGTGTGTTAATAATTTTGATTTAACTTAAATTATGTAATGATCTAACATTTACATTCAGTTAGAAGATCGGAAGGGTTTCTTCGCTCTGTTTTTCCTCTCCTACTGCGGGTTCCACCGAACAGGCGAAAGTTCGGTTAAAATTTAACTCGAATAAACTTGACAGATATCAGGTCAACGTACTCAACTACGATGTATAAAAGCAACATTATACGTTGCTAATAAATATAAATGCGAGAAGGTATACGCTATACTAAGTAATGTGCATAAAGTAATCAAACAAATTAGTACGATATTAATATTTCAGAAACAGGTGTGAGTTTTCTTGTTTCTTCTGATTACATAAAACAAAATGGATTCCACATTTTACATATTCCAAAAACAGCAGAGTACAAAGACAGCATGGCAATCTCAGGAAACTCGCTGGAACGTCGCGTAATTAACCAAAACGGTAAATTCGACCAATACTTGGAATACGTTTTCCCTAGCACATCCGATGTAGTAAAATAACACTCAGGTACACATAACCGTTATTTGCTATACCGCGTTTCGCGTTTATCTCCGCCCGTAAAGTGATTTGACAATAAGTGCAGCTATTTTATCACTTTTCTATTAGTGTTTGGAAAAGTTTTATTTTCATATTAGAAACACTTATGCTTTTTTCTAAAAAGTGTCATAATATTAAATTGTACAAGGGCGAAATGATCCTCATTTACCACGAGTAGTATAATTTATAGCACGGTTCGAAGTTTTTGAAGTTGCGCCACATAGATTTTAAAAGCCACAATCGGTACGAATATTTGCTGCATAATCTGTATGATTTATTTTCTTTAAGTTGTTTACATTCTTTTTCTCTGCATTCCAACAAAGGTTACTACTAGAAACTAGAGTAACCTTGAAGTCGGATGTACGAAAAAATTAGTTGACTCTGCAGAATATGCATAATTTATCTTTCATAAATATACAAAGGTATCGCTTACAAGTTGTGATTATGTCAATATTTTTAAACTTGTATTTTTAAACAAAAATTTTTTAAACGTCAACTTGCAGTTCTTTTGTGGCATATTTTTGGACCTAATGTACTTCTCCTATAGAATTTGACCCGTTTCCTTGAACAAAGTAGTATTTTAAGCATTTGCAACAATTCAGAATGTTTATAAACGCCTAACCTTTGATAATATTAAATACCTGCTTTTAAGCTTTCATCTATACATTTAGGCGGAAACACAAAAAGACAAAAACTTTATAAAATTATATGTATCTAACGTGCTATTACTGCAACTGTATTTTATATCATATATTTAAAACGACTTGTGTCAAAACTATCTTTTTAATAGACGCTATCTGTTTTAAAATATCTTAACTTTTAGATTGAAAAATTTTTTTGCCGGTGCTCAGTGAAGACGGGGTGGGTTATATTCAAATTTCTGTGATTGCTTGGAAAACTTAACAGAAAACACAATGAAAAGTCAAAAATCAAAAGGCACCAGAAAGGTGTAAAGCTCAATGGACTTATGGTCCTTGCCAACCACAAACCCGCTTCTGAAGGATACACTCTAAATGGACTTACCTTAATAGAGTGTATCTCACTAAATTCCATAATAAACAAAAATTTCATATAACGCGAAGGCCGACGAAATTAAAAGCTTGCTTACATACAACTATTTAACATTTATTTGAAAAAGGATTACTCAAAACAAGAAAAAAAAATAAAACAACAAAAAAAACCTATTTAAATTAACGCAAAATAAAAAACATGAAAGTGAAAAATTAAAGTAAATTGAATAATCGTATTAAAACAAACAAATCTTTAAAGAAATGAAACAAAAGAAAAATCATAATAAAAAAAACAATATTAATTAACTAATGCACGGCCGTGTGCGCATTAAATAGGTATTAATTAAATACCAAATGAAATAAATTCATCTATTATAAAACCAGAATGAAAATTTTAATAGTAAATTTTCCGGTTAACGTCAAATAAATTTTTAACCCAAAGAAATTTTATTAACAATTTTTGATAAATACAGACAATTACCATTTACTACTTGTATTATTGATAAAATCGTTAATTCGCAACATTCATTATTTTTCTTAAAACCCAAAGATTTTAGACACTTGAACCCGTAAAAAAATTCACCAAATTTAATTAAGCGGTACCAAATATATGCCTTAAATTGTCGTCGTCTAAATCCAGGAAAAAACTTGTGGTTGATCCCAGATTGCCAGATATAATCGGGAAGAAATGTTAAAGGGTCCCCCATAGGATTATGTACCGTCGGAAGATTCTCAATGACCGCCACCAAGGCGAAGATATAACCGCGTCGTACCACTTAACGAACACGGTTCTACATTACGTAAAATAAAACTTTAAAACACGTAATTTTTTTTTTAAAGACGTAGATTTTACGAAGTAGGAGAAACGAAACTCTACTAACTGCACTAAAAATTTCCGTTTTCTGCATAACTTCCGCGGTATTACTTTATCTACAAGGGGTGAGTTTACCACCCAACCAACTACATTTCGATCTTTAAGGCATTTTGACGACTGCCAACCAACTATCAACTCCCTCCTCGAACCAAAATCACTTATATTCATTAATTTATTCGGCTACCTTTTTCTAAATATTGTGTCTCAAATCTCCGTGCAAGAAAAAATTACCACGAAGAAGTGCAAAGAGAATGCCAACAGATTCATTTACAAAAGTAGAGTTGGAAAACGGCTTTTGATTCTGTGCGAAATGTCAAATCAACAAAATATTTTATTTCATTACTGTCATAAAGGTTACTTGTTGAGACCTGCCTCATAACAACTGTCTAATGAATTATAAAAATGACTTCATTCCAAATGTTACATAATAAAGCTAACACAAAAAAAATTGTGTGAATGTACTCGAAATGTACTTAATATAAAAAACTTTTAAACAAACTTAAAATAAACAAACTGCTAAAATATATTTAATTACAATTATATATCGGCAGGGAAACATAAATTACAACTGGAATTTTTACAGAACAAAGAAAAGGCCAAATTAACGTAAATGCAGAATACTAATAATTATAAACAGCGTAATCATTTTGAAATAATTGAATACAAAATTTTATCAACAATTTTTTTTAACAAAGTTGAATCTAAAAACGTAAAATAACTTCTTGAAATTAACATGAAATCCATAAAACAATTCCAAAATACAATAAACGAATTACAGGATTTCAAATACCGCGTCTTATACGAAAGAAATTGCACAAACTAAAACGACGGTTACAAACTCACCCTTAAACAGTCATTCCGTCTACTCAGTGCAATTTTTATGCTATTTATCATTATCTTCGCAGCACGTGTGCGTAAAACACAGTTACTGAAATGCACATTTCTTATCACATATGACAAACTACAGTCGATTTTCTTAGTTGATCGATAATATTGCAAGCATTGTGGCGCACTTGATAATATAAACAGCAAAGTACCTACAGATAAAAGCTTATTGAGGAGGACCCTGCTCATCAACTCAAATCGAAGAAGAGAGTGGGAAATAAAACTTAAATGGGCGCCACCTGTTTGGTAATAACCTTCTCTGATACCAGTACATAAACAGGAACCGTAACTGTAACCATAACTCAAACTCAAGGCACTGATACCCGTCACAAAATTTTATTGTGAGAGTCACTTAAGAATCAACTAATAAAGTAAAATTAAACACATAGGTGCAGATATATACAATTATATAAAAAAATATTCTTTTAGTGGCTTAAACTACTTTGTAATGACTAATAACAAAACTGATTTCATAAACGTTGATACCGATTAACTGATTATTCGTGCTCAAATAATACCATTAACATACTCTTCTAACGTAATTATAAACCTAATCATCATGCAACATTTATAAACTAATAAACCAGAGCTAATCAATGTCTGATCAATCGGCATCGATCTCACGCAAAACTCAATGACAAACAATTAAACGTCCACTTACCAGTTTACAAACTTATAATTTAATTGATAATAAGGTTGTCCTCAAAGAATTTATTAATTGTAATAACGTCGAAGGAACCTCAATCGGTTTTAGCAAGCCACGGGTTATCAATCGGTCATCAATATCGAATCCCGCATTGTTCGCATTCTCGGACTTTTGATTATTTTTTTGTTGTTATTCGACAGCGAAAGTGTGGTAATAGTTGCTAGATGCTGTGAATCGTTTCTCCTTTATGAATTTAAGAGCACCCAATAAATCAAAACTAAAGTTTATAGGTTTATTCAGAACAAATAGGTAGCATATTGATTTTTCTAAACAAAGACTGTAATTATGCTATTGTTTAATTAAGAAGCTTAGCACTTTCGCACATACCAAACAGCTGGGGGATTGTCAAAGTGGTATTTATACCAAAGCCAGGGAGATCTACGTACGCCCAGGCAAAATCCTACATACCGATCAGCTTAACTTCTTTCATCTTAAAACTACTTGAAAACGTAGTTGACAGGTATATACGGAACGGGGCACTAAAGGCTTCGCCTCTGCACCGAAACCAGTATGCTTACTAATTTGGAAAATCTTGCGAGCTAGCAATTCACCAACTAGTAAGCAGATGCAAAAATGCAATCCAATACAATGATATTGCATTGGGTGCTTTTCTAGATATTGAAGGAGCATTTGACAACACTACCTTCACCTCAATTGCAAGGGCAATGGAGAAAAAAGGAATCACACCTCTAGTCCGAAACTGGGTCAACTCAATGCTCAGGAATCGGACAGTAACAGCAACTTTGTACGGTAGCACTGTGGCTGGCGGATGCCCACAAGGCGGGGTGCTATCACCTCTACTGTGGGGTCTCGTCATGGACGGCCTACTACAAGAACTAGAAGACGGCGGGGTATTTGCTTTAGGATACGCCGACGATCTCACCATTATCACAAACGGGAAGTTTGGGGCAACTGTATCAAACATAATGCAAATTGCACTAAACACCGTCGAAAAATGGTGCAAAAAAGAGGGACTATCAGTGAAACCAACTAAGAAGGCAATTGTTTCGTTTACCAAACGACGGAAAACGGATGACATAAAACTACCTACATAAAACTACCTTAATACAACCAAACGGGTGGTTGGGCATACATGGGGATTGAAACCCACAATGACCAAATGGTTATATACTGTGGTAACAAGACCCATCATCACATACGCCGCGCTTGTATGGGGCGAGAGAACCAACCTGAAAAGCACAGCTGCAAAGCTAAGCAAGTACAGAAAATGGCATGTCTACTGATAACAGGAGCGATGAGAACCACGCCCACAGCAGCCATGGAAGCACTACTTTCACTTCCACCATTACACCTCGTTGTAATGGTGGAAGTAAGACAAGCAGTATAGAGGCTGCACATTAATGAACATGCGTCAATCACCGGGAAAAACAAACCGGGCATATACAACGTGCTGCGTGAAGAAACGATCTTAACTATGAGATCCAACTTTACAAAAAATTATCACATTTTAAAGAAATTTAAAGTGATAATACCGTCACGGGACGAATGGACAAAAAACATTTACCCGCGCGCGGTTAAAAGAACTATCTGGTACACAGATGGGGCCAAAAATCGCAACGGTACCGGAGCAGGAGTGTATGGAGGCAAGCACCATGGGAAGCAATTTTCGCTGACTTTGGGTAAATATGCATCCGCTTTCCAAACTGAAGTTGCTGCTATTGTCTGGTGTGTCAGGAACATTATCGACTCAATCACTCAGTATCATACACAAATGGACCGATATCGATCATGTCTGACAGCCAAGCAGCACTACTGGCGCTAAAATCACCAGTAATAAAATCCAAACTGATTATGGCATGCATAAAGTCTGGAAATATTGGCAAATCGCCAACCTGTGCCGCTCATCTGGATAACAAAAGACCAGAAGGTAAAAGGTAACCTAATGGCGGACGTACTAGCAAAAAGGGCACAACTGGGACATATATCGGACCTGAACCCGTTTTCAGAATCCCATACGAGACCGGAAAATAAACAATTCGAAGCTTAACTTGCAGCGGAGCATAAAAAAGTTATGGAAAAACTCTTCAGGGTTGAGGCACACAGAACTCTTCTTTACAGAGCTACAATTAAACACTCAAGCTGCACTATCAAGCATGAGTCGACAAAAATTAAGAAAACTCACGGGACTAATTACAGGGCACTATGGCCTTAACAAACATATGCATCAAATGGGACTGCAAATCAGCCCTCTATGCAGCGGATGCTTGGAGGACGACGAGACTCCGCAGCATCTGCTGTGCAAATGCGAAACATATCAAATGCAACGCTCAACGATTCTCGGAAAACCAAAACTGACCGATGATGAGTTGAAAAAAGTCCCTTGGAATAAACTTCTGAACTTCATTGACGAAACAGAACTGATGAAGGAGTAAAACAGCAGAGGTGCATAAAAGGACGAAAGATACCGCAGTGCAGGGGCGCTAGACGAACCAACTCTTGAAATAAATTTAAAAAAAAATTAAGAATGTTTCAAATTTGCTTTATTTTAGCAAGGAGATACAATCTCTCATACCTTCATTTAAGTTCTATCGGCAAAACCCACATAAAATGATATTAAAAGTGGAATCGAAATTTTATTGCAATTCGAGCGTTTCCGAAATACTTAATGGCTAGTTGCCTACCCTATTGGCGTATAAAATTCCAATCTGGATTTAGGACTGTTACAGCAATAGAAAATGTTTCATTAAAGCATTGAATAATAAATATAAGAAGCAATGCAACTTAATGGCCGATATCGTATCGACTGATTGGATCGAGATGTAGAGGTCGCCACGTTTGTATTGGATCGAGATTTTTCAGTTCTTGCGTGTCTGTCGACTTGTAAACTTCGGTATTGAATTGAAAGTTTTTCTTGGGTTAACATTGCGATACGATTTTTAAAATTCTGGTAGTAGTAATGTTTGTTTGAACTTTTGTTTAGTTTAAGTGTAAATATATTTTTGATTTATTTTTAAAATGGGAAAAGTTACAAATCACGGTTGTGTTTATATTAATTGTTGGATAATATATATTCATAAACTCTGTATAATAAAATAAAGTTGCGCGCGCATATAATGGAGCACAAATAATGTGCAACATACATAGGGTCGGTGCTGTTGTAGTTACTCGGTGAATGTAGATGTTATTAAAACGTAGTGTTAAGCATTTTTCATGTAAAGCTGTAATTACTTTATTTACTCATTAAATAGTCACGATCGTGTTTAACGCTTTCTTAATCTATATCCTTAAGAGGTTATGGGCCCAGGATACGTTTGGATTAACGCGCAAATATAGATTCGTGTTTTATTATCAGGCAGACATTTTTTGTTATCCGTTATTAAAAAGTGTGAAGTGCCGTAAAGAAAATGCTGACAGAAAGTGTTAATGTGGCAGTAATGAGTAAGTTTGATGGTAAGAATTATCATCAATGGAAATTCCAAATAAAGCAAGCTCTTAGGGCTAAGGGAATTTACGAAGTTACAACGGGTGACGCACCAAGGCCAACAGACGCCACTAAACCGGAAGAAGTAATTTCATGGGACAAGAAAGATGCATTAGCTATGTGCATTATAACTGCATCGATGGATTATTCCCAAATTACGCTTATTGAAAATTGCGAAACCTCGCAGGAAGCAATAAATAAATTAGACGCCATTTATTTGATGAAATCCGAAGCAAGCAAAATGATGGCGCATGAGCAGTTCTATAAATACAAGATGGCGCTAAATGATTCAGTTGTTCAACACATCACGAAGGTAGAAAATTTGGCACGTCAAATCAGAGAAACTGGCGAAAAGATAAGTGATATTGCTGTAATCACAAGAATTTTAAGTACTTTACCAGCAAAATTTGGTAACTTTAGACAAACGTGGCTTTCAATCGATGAAAATAAACAAACAATTAGTAACCTCACCAGTCGCCTAATTGATGAAGAAATGAATTTAGGTACATCTGAAGAAGCAGATAACGCATTTGTGGCATCTTCAAGTTCGAAACCTAATAAACCGAAGAAAAAGTTTTTGGTGACATGTTATAACTGTCGCAAGAAAGGTCATATTTCAAAACTGTCGTGCTCCACGAAGAAATGCTCAAACGGAATCTACGCATACAACTTCGAATTGCGATTACTCGGCATTTAACATTGAAAATGAAGACGACGTCAGCGATAGGATAACACAAAGTGAGTGGGTCCTCGATAGCGGTGCATCTCATCATATGTCTCCAAATAAAGAGTTATTTGTTAACTTTAAAGAAGTTGAAGAATGGTTTGTCAAATTAGGCAATGACGAGGCATTACCTGTAAAAGGAACAGGAGATATTAAAATCCAGTGTTTTATAAATAAAGAGTGGGTTAAAAGTGTTATCTCCGAAGTTTGGTACGTACCCGGTCTTCGAAAGAATTTATTTTCTGAAGGTACAGTGACACAAAAAGGAATGAGAGTAGTAAAAGAAAAGGATAAAGCATACATTTATGAAAATGACTTACTGAAAGCGTGCGCAGTTCGCGAATCAAATAACCTGTATAAACTTTTGTTTCGTACAAAAATTAATGAGGAAGTTAATTCCGCAGAAAGTGATAGTGTGAAAACGTGGCATGAGCGTCTCGGACATGTTAATATAAAAACAATTTGTGAAATGGCGAAAGTAGGTGTAATACAAGGAATAAACGTAAGTGATAAACAAGATTTTGTGTGTGAAGGTTGTCAATACGGAAAACAGCATAAGTTAGCATTTAACAGAAGTAAGTCAAGGAATTTGCAACCAGGCGAATTAATACACAGTGATTTGTGCGGACCTATGCAAACACCATCCGTGAGTGGATGTCGTTATTATATCCTTTTCAAGGACGATTGTACTGGATTTAGAGTAGTTTATTTTATTCGAAATAAATCGGATGCTTTAGATTGTTGTAAACGTTACGTACAGTTTTGCAACAATAAATTCGGTTACAACATAAAATCTCTACGTGTTGACAATGGCACTGAATACACGAACCAGGAATTCAAACAATTCCTAATACAGAAAGGAATACAACTCGAAACCTGTGCACCGTATACGCCTGAACAAAACGGGAAAGCAGAACGAGAAAATCGTACCATAGTTGAAAGTGCCCGGTCAATGCTATACACTAAAGATCTACCATTGTATTTATGGGCGGAAGCCATCAACACGGCAGTGTACATTCTAAATAGAACGCCAAACTCAACTAGCGCAAATTTGACCCCGTTTGAAAAATGGTACCATAGGAAACCAGTGCTGAAACATGTTAAAGTGTTTGGAAGTGAAGCCTTCATGCATATACCGGATAATTTAAGAAGAAAACTTGAACCGAAAAGCAAGAAATTAATATTGGTAGGATATCAAAATGATTCAACAAACTACAGATTGTTTGATCCAATCACAAAAAAATTAAAAATATCGCGAAACGTAACGTTCAATGAAAATAAGGAAGTCGTACTCCCAAGAACGAACGCTGTATTGATTCCAATCAACGAAGACGCAACAGAAGAAATTCAGGTTAAAAACGTTGAACATGATAATCAAAATGGTAATGTAGAAAATGCTATTTTGAATAACCACACATATCAGTTACGAAATCGGAATAGTATACATCCACCAATGAGATACATAGAACCTGAAGTAAATATGGTAGAAATAGGAATTCCCGAAACGTACGAAGACGCAATCACTTCAGATAAAGCTGAAAAATGGATAGCAGCAATTGATGAAGAGATAACCGCTTTAAATAGAAATGATACTTGGAAACTAGTGCCGTTACCGGATGAGAAAAGAACAATTGACGGAAAATGGATTTTCAAAATAAAAAGGTCAAGTGATTGTCAGATCAGTAAATATAAAGCAAGATTGTGTGCGCGTGGATTTGCACAGATAGAAGGAATCGACTATAAGGAGACGTTCGCACCGACTACACGTTATGAAACGATAAGACTTTTACTTACGATCGCTGTACAAGAAAATTTCCAAATAATTCAATTTGACATAAAAACGGCGTTTCTATACGGAGAATTAGACGAAGAAATTTATATGAAACCACCACCTGGAATAGTAAACGATTCAAAATTAGTGTGTAAACTCAACAAGTCCCTGTATGGTTTAAAACAGTCTCCACGTTGCTGGAATAAAAAGTTTGATGAATTTTTAAAGACATATGGATTTAAACAATGTGAAGCAGATAAATGTGTTTACGTAAAAGATGTTCTTCAGCAATTAACATTACTTGTGATTTATGTAGACGACGGACTCATTCTGGGAAAAAGATAAACAATTACTTAATAGAATCGTGAACGAATTACAAACAAAATTTGAAATAACTTTGAGTAATCCGAATTACTTTGTCGGATTACAAATAGAAAGGCTTGATGATGGATCAATGTTCATCCATGTGAAGAATTACATTGATCAAATGTTAAATCGATTTAAAATGACCGACGCAAAGATTTCAAGAACTCCAGCTGACTCAAATGTTGTGTTGTCATCAACAATGGAAGGTGACGTCAATTTAAACGTGCCTTATCGCGAAGCTGTCGGTTCGTTGATGTTTGCAGCCATAACAGCACGGCCGGACATAATGTATGCCGTTAACATCGTAAGCCGATATCAAAACAATCCTAAAGCAGCTCATTGGAATGCAGTCATTAGGATTATGAAATATCTAAAAGGTACAAAATATTATGGTATTAAGTATATCGGTAACAATAATAGTGATTATGAAATAAATGGTTTTTCTGACGCGGATTACGCAAACGACATAGATACCCGACGTTCAACCACCGGATACATTTTTAAAATGAATCAAGGTGCAATCACATGGTGCAGTAGAAGACAGTCAGCAGTTTCCTTATCAACGACAGAAGCAGAATTCGTTGCAGCAGCGGAAAGCGTGAAAGAACTATCCTGGCTTCAAAAATTATTACGTGAAATTGTTCCCAATAAAAATTAAATTTTTGTTTGTGCGTGGATAATCAAAGCGCTATAACATTATTTAAAACCCTAATTTTTCATAAACGTACAAAGCATGTGGACATACGCTTTAATTTTATTCGTGAAAAATATGCCAACGATGAATTTAAAATTAGATATGTTCCATCGGATCAACAGACAGCAGACATTTTAACTAAAGCTCTACCTGTTTCAAAGTTCGAAATTATGCGAGAATATCTTGGCATGCTCAAAATGTGAATTTGATTTGTTCATTCTTAGTTAAGTATGTACGTAGTTTTATATTTGTGATCTATAGATTTGAACTTTATATGTAAGAACATTTGTTTTTGTTTAACTCGATATATAGAGAGTTCAGAATACGGGGGAGTGTTGGATAATATATATTCATAAACTCTGTATAATAAAATAAAGTTGCGCGCGCATATAATGGAGCACAAATAATGTGCAACATACATAGGGTCGGTGCTGTTGTAGTTACTCGGTGAATGTAGATGTTATTAAAACGTAGTGTTAAGCATTTTTCATGTAAAGCTGTAATTACTTTATTTACTCATTAAATAGTCACGATCGTGTTTAACGCTTTCTTAATCTATATCCTTAAGATTAATTGTGAAAATAATAATACCGAAAACAAAGGTACTAGTTTTCTTAAGTTTTTTATTAGTGATAAAGTGCGTGCTTGACTTGGAAGATTTAAAACAAAAGAAGATTTGTGAGAAGCATCTTCGGAGATAATGTATAACAACAAAAGGAAATTTTAAACACACTGCAGTTCTTGTTCTACATGTTCAATCAGTTAAATATTTTTAAATTTTTTTTTCTACCAAACGTTTAAAAATGGTTTAAATTAGCATCGGAGAATCTCCTTGTCCGGATTCTTCTTCTTGTTGTTGCACTTAATTGTACAATAGCTTAAAATAATTACTGTAAATCAGTGGCTGAGATCGCTATTACTTTCCACGATCAATGATCGCAATCATGGTATTTAGAATTAATTAGTAATCGACTGTTGCTAAAAAGTCGCTCGTGTAAAGTTAGTCATAAATCTAGCCATAAACATTCGATTTTCGTTTTCCGGGATACAATAACGTTTGGAGTATTGAAAATCAACAGACCTAAGTATTTTTTAATATTGTTTCTAAACAATAAATTAATTAAAATTTGTTCATATTTAGATTTTAAAAAAATATTTACAAAAATTCATAGAAAATAGATACTACTGTGATGTTTTTTTTCGACATGACGTGCTATTTGAATTCTGATGCAAACTTCCGAACAAATAGTTTAAAGCATTAATAAACAACATATTAAAAAATAAGTGTCGTTTTTTCGTAAATTAAATGTTTCTATTTGAAATTAACCCTAAAAAGATTATTGAGTAATTAGTCATAACTCGTGTTGATATTTGTCTCAAACATAAGAATTATGTATTAAAAATAAACTTGCAATTCTTTTCAAATACGTATTGTCATTTGTAGTTAATGCTTATTGTTTTTAACTTCCTGTGTTTTTATAATTTACCTTGGTGTTTATATAAAGCTAGGTTTTTCCGAAAATGCTGAATGTGTGACACAAATTTTACAAACGTTCTTTCCTAGAAGAGTTTTCTAATTCTCTTTGAAAAGAATGCATTGTTAAATTTCTGTAAACAAAAAAAATATAATTCAATGTTTAAATCCATGTTACTTTTTTATTAAAAAATCTATATGTGGTTTAAAATTCTTACGAGGAAAAGAGCAAAAGGGTTATTTACCTACTTAGACAAAATTTTACGATTTTCCGTGAACTACCTGCATACTTAAAGTTTATTATACATTTATTAAAGTAAATATTATAGGTAAAATCGTGTTATATTAGTCTTATTTGTTTATGCGATAATTAAAAGTATTAATTTCTTTTCCACAACCGCAATTGTTATTTTATAAGCGATCAATGATTGCGATCGTTATTGTACAGACGCTCGATATTGCGATCATTATTTTGCATAATGATCGATTCATCGTAATTACATAATCGTTCTGGCCATTGCTTTAAATGTTTTTTGTTGATGTTGCCATATGTCGAATAAAAATATCGTTTTTGTAAATGTTAGGGCCGCATTTCTTTGGCACCTTGTCTAATAAATACTTAGTTTTTAAAAAAATAAAAAAAATTATTAACAAAATTATTTTATGTTTATTTTAGCATGCTGAAAGCACTTCAATACAAATCCAACAATACATAAAATATTTTTACAATTGTTTAAAAAAAAATCGCAAAAATTTTGAAAATACTAATACTAATTGCATTTTCAAAACTTTATTTTTAAAATACTAACAACTCAATTTTTTGTTTACTTTTTGGGCTGATTTAGTATAATTTTTTACAGAAGCTGTAATTGTTGATATGAACATCAACCTAAGATACTCAAATGTAGTAGTTTCTCAAACATATGGAAGAAAACGTCGATTGTTATTTATTGATGACGATCGTGAAGACGAATAAATTTATTCTTTCTACAGCTCCAGTTCACTAAACGAAGGTATAAGTAGACAAGCAATAATACGTAATTTTTTTAATATACGTTTTATAGTTGAAGATACGTTCTATAATATTTTGAATATACTGGAACGACCACAGTGTGTTCTCAAATTCGTCAAGCCGTTAAGTTTTGACTAAACTACGCAACATAGTGATACAAATGGATTCTCCGTCAAAAATCCTTTTAAAGGATGAATTGGTTAATTATTCTTTCAGGAATTTAACATTAATTTTAATTTAAAATTATTTAAATTACCAGTCCACTAATAACAAATTCGTTTACATATGTTTCGAGCTTTAAAATAATAATGCTCATCTTCAGAAAAGTCTACAAAAAATATTTACAACTTTTTTAAATACAAAAAATGTCATCAACATATCTTCTCCATAATATTATATTTTGTAAGAAAATTTGGTGTTCAGAAATATATTTACTTTCTAAATTGTTTAAGAAGATTTCAGTAAAAATAAGTGATAAATTTGATAATCAATTTTTTAAACAAAATCTAGGTCTTTCAATGGGTTCTCCTTTATCACTTTTCTCAATTTTTTTAAGAAATTAAGTAAAGGTAAGAATTTCAAGATTTCTTTTTCTAATGAAATATTTATTTAACTTTTAAGCTACTTAAAGGTAGTAAAAATAAAGCTATTTAAGCTGTATAGTTGTTTCTGAAAGGTGGTTTACAGTTCCTTTAGAGCTTCTTTAAAGTTTTGCTAGTACCACAAAGAGCTGTATGAGCCCGATTTTAATGCATTAAAGGAGCTATCTAACAGCAACATAACTGCGGAATTTTTAGCTACTTAAACGCTTCAGGAGGTTTCAGTTTTTTCACAAACCACTTAAAAGTGTTCTAAAGAGTAACTTTAAAAGCTAAAGTAGTTATAAAAAAGCCGGTTTTAGCTGCAATTTGCTCACTGGGAAATTCTTGAATTACTAGAGTTCATTTATATTAAAATATCAAATACAATTTTTTTGTTGAACTAGCAAACCAATTTCAATTACGATTTTAAACCTAAATTTTTTTAGATTTGTTTCTAAATTGCACCATCTTCCTTTTGGAAAATAATAACATTTTGTAAAACTTACATTTTTTTAATTATCTAGTTACAACTTTTCAGATTTGAGATTGTTCGAAAAAATGTAAGTTAAAAAACTTTTTGTAATCTTAACTTTTTATAAGTTTTATAATTTATTATTGGTGGACTGGTAATTTGAATAATTTTAAAAATTGACGAATAATAACAATAAATCCCCATAACAATTTTCTTTTAATTTAATTTCCATTGTTTTAGTTATTTCTATGTTTTCGATTTATATTTTACAAAAATAAATAAATATTTGAATATACATATTTTTTTGTTTTCTTAAATAAAAAGCATGATATTGTTTAAGTTTATTTGACATTGACTTGTGTCGTAACAATACAAGCTATTGTTTATGATATTAACCTGTTTTGAACAGGTAAACGGTAAACACAAATATAAGAAAAGGTTTTAACTCGTACTTCATAATCATAACAAATAAGTAAGTTCGCAACATAAAAACCACGATTTTGCAGATGGCAGCAGGTCTTAGTCTATTAGTTTATGAAAAGAGGGGGTACAGACAGGTAAAAAAAAGAGAAACAAGAGAGATAAAACTACAGTACGATTTTTAACACACTATTTGCGCCTCTTCTTAAATTATTACTCAATGATTAAAGTTTGTTATTGGTGATTTTGGAAATTGTAAAGATAGACGAATATCTTAATTATAATTTATAAATAGCATTAAAGTATGTTAAAAAGTAAGAATGTTTTCTAGACTTTTTGCAATAATTGCGTTTTTTTTAACGCAACGCAACAATGGGTAACGGTGAGTTTTTAGATGACAAATTTTGGGTTTTGGCAGTGTTCAAATACTGTAATCAAAATTGAACGCAGCCATTATTTTTTACTGTGTTCAGAGAGAAGATATACTTAGAGGGGAATCTCCTGTATATAAACTTGGAACACAGTTTATGGCGCCCTACAACGGTTGTGGGGAAAACAAATAGCGCGAATTTTAAACTTAATGTGTGGGTGTGGGTAGCACCCATTATTATTACAATGGTTTATTTTGAATGTTTTATTGTTTTTGAAAGAATAGTTATGAAAATTGTCGCTTTTTTATAATTATGCTTAAAAAAAAGCGACTTATTTTATATAACATTTTTTATTTGCACAAATACAATATAAATAACTTCCAGTTTCATTCGAATCAACACCGTGTGAATATTGTAACAACTTTTCTTTAAAACGAATATGAAAACCTTCAGTTTTTAAATAGTAATAAACGTTAGAATCAAACACGTGTAAAAATACTTGCATTATTTAGTCGATTTTATTCGAGAAATGCAATTCAGCGTTTTTAGCCTTCAAGGTACGAAAAAGAGGGAAATAAAATTTGCTGTGTTTGTATTTTTTACCGATAATTATTACATAGTGGCCTCTAACAATTGTGGGGAAAAGTTAAAACGTTATTCCTTTTCTCTCAATTGAAGTTACTCGTCTACAAATACTTTGTTTATGACTGTGTTGTTGTGGTGCAAGTTGTGCTGTTGCTGTTTTTTTGCTGTCGATGTACAAGAGTAACAGCTGTGGTTAACATAGGCAAGTAACCTAAGTAACAGCAAAGTAACAGTGCAAGTTTGCTGTAATTAAAAGTCGTTCATAAAAATATGTGTGAAAATACAACAAACACTTGTCGAATTTGTTTACGACAAATAGTAGTAACTGAGCAGAATTACTTTCTCAACGATTTAAAACTACAACTTAAGTTGCTGGACGTTCTACCAGAAATTGTAAGTAAAACAAACCTGATTTTATGAACTAGCATAAATTTTCTTACAGGACCTAAACATCACCCCAAACCCTTGTACTTGTAGTCAATGTATCGTCACGATTGAGGAAATACTTGAGTTTAAGCAACTGTGCAGGCAAACTGAATCCACTGTAAAAGAACTACAACAAATACCTGTTAACAATGTCTTAATCAATGTTAAAAAAGAAAATATCAACGAGTTGGTTGATGATAACATTAAACTCCAAATTTCAGATTTGCAAATCATCGACAATGACTGCTTGGAAATTAATATGGATGCATCTGTATGCATTGAGGAACCTACAAAAACAAAACTGTATTATTGCTACAACTGTGATTTCAAGAGTAGCAAGAAGGCTATTTTAATTCGACATATGCACATGCATCTTAATGAGAAGCTTTACAATTCTGATGAATGCAAGAATAAAACTTCCAACAAAACATTGTTATCAAAACATAAAAAAAAACACATTGGTGAAAAACGATTTAAATGCAATATATGTGATTACTGCAGCATCGCCAAATCAATTTTAAAAATACATATGCGTAAGCACACTGGTGAAAAACCATTTAAATGCAATATATGTGATTACTGCAGTGTCACCATGTCGCATTTAAAAACACATATGCATAAGCACACTGGTGAGAAACCATTTAAATGCAATAGATGTGAGCATCGTACTAGCACCAAATCATGTTTAAAAAAGCATATGCGTACGCACACTAGCGAGAAACCATTTAAATGCAACATATGCGAATACTGCACTAGCACGAATTGGGAATTAAAATTACATATGTGTAACCACACTGGTGAGAAACCATTTAAATGTAATATGTGCAATTATAGTAGTACTCGATTGACACATTTAAAAAGGCATCTCTGTAAGCACACAGGTGAAAAACCATTTAAATGCAATCTATGCGATCACTGCACTATCACCAAATCGGACTTAAAAAAGCATCTACGTAAGCACACTGGTGAGAAACCATTTAAATGCAACATATGCGTTTACTGCACTACCACCAAATCGTATTTACTAATGCATATGCGTAAGCACACTGGCGAAAAACCATATAAATGTAATATGTGTGATTATTGCAGTAGTCGATTTACATATTTAAAAAGGCATCTGTATAAGCACACAGGTGAAAAACCATTTAAATGCAATCTATGTGATCACTGCTGTATCACCCAATCGGAGTTAAAAAAGCATCTGCTTAAGCACACTAGTGAATAATCATTTAAATATAACCTGCATAAGTACGCGGGTACAAACCCTTGAAATGACTGACTGTGATTTTAATTAAATGTTAATTATACTAATGTCACTATGTTGGTGTAACATGTAAAATTTCAAACGGTTAGTTAACCACCTCTACGTTTTTAACAATAAAGAAGCTACTATAATGATTGGAATTAATAAAAATGTTTTTCTGTGATTATACAACTATTAGATAATAAAGTAAAGCTCGTTCCAAAACTAAAGAATACTGAGATGTGCGTCGTACAATGTGTAAACTTAATGTAATGGTTAATCTTTAATCTAATAATGTGCAGGTCTTAAACGCCGTACGAAAAGTGCAAACGTTTTTCAGTTGGATAGTTATTGACATTCGGAACAAAATTGGCTACTGCGCAACTATTCTTAGTTTTGAAACGTTCTCTACCAGGCTGCCTATGTCCACTTATTGTTTGAAGCTTAGAGCCTCCTCGCCGTTTGTCGCTAGGGATTCGCAGGCTTGGCTTAAAAACAAGCCAAGCTTTCAAAAAATTCGGTTAAGTTTGTGAAACCTCAAGTTAAGCCAAGTTTAAGGTTAGCCAAGTCAAGTTTTGGAAAATAATATCTTAATGTAAAATTTATACCCCAAATAAAATAAAAGTTTATCGAAGGCAATTTACAGAAATCACTTCAGCAAGCAGCGTTAATTGGAGAAATTAACAAAGTTGTCCAACTGAGTTCGAAGAAAGCTGAATTTATATTTCTAACATTGCAACGTTTTTTGTTTATTTAGCTGAAGTCTTCTTTTGGTTACAACCGCAGATAATCGTAATCGAGTGCACAAAGTACATTTGGTTAAGTTAGGTCAGTGTCGATACAAAGAAATAAAGATTGGTATCTGCTGTAATTATTTTACTAACAATTTATTTTGTAGATGACAGAAAATTAAAGAAAACAATAATTAACTCGATACGTGACTACTTTTATAGTAATCATAGTTTTGGTTTATGTTATCAATTTTCTTCTCGGGTTTGCTTCTACACATAAACAATAACCTAATTTGCATGGATTTTTTTAAAATAATTTTTGTCATTGTACCCTAAAAATAGTTATTTTGCATATTTAGCTTTATTTTGCATGTGGATTCGTAGAATGACAACTTCACTTAACTACGTCTTATGTCACATAAGTTATGTGTGTTATGTTAAAAATGTGGTATATTGAAAATTTTCTAGTATAAGAATTATTTTCGACATGCCCACTTTTCGTGGTTGACTGTCAAATTTTAAAACATGATTTCATTTTTTCCGGTAACGTTTGTGCAACGCAGACGTCCGTTTAACGGTGTTTCCACGTGATTATGTAGTCGAATTTTGTGGCGATCTGAGCGAAAGTCTTGATTTGGGCGGGTTTCCATACCCCCACACGTTTCTTTTGTCGGTTAAGATACCAAGCAGATGGCATATTTGGAAAAATTACCATGACGTCACGTTGCTGTAACTAAAACGATTCACACTGTCAAGAGGTTGAAGGCATTTACGATACTTTCTTTTGGAAGAAACTTTTACTACCAATTACGATATTAAGTCGAGGGGAAACTCTACACATTCACTATCTTTAATGATTGTATGATTTAAATTTACTTGTGATAACGTCGTATGTTCGTTTTTGTGTTAGATTTAAATTACGGTTTAGGTAATACTGGTACAGAACTAGCTAGTCCCCTACTGAATAAAACATAACTGTAAGTATTACAATTTCTATTTTTACGATTAGTATTTCGTTGGTCATGTTGATATTGTATAAGGATGACCCGTACGGTACATGTTAGGTTATTAATACAATTAATTACTAGATCGTTTTGTTGTGCCACAGTCTTATGCAGTGCGTTTTGAATCCCTAAATCTTCGTTTTTTGTACATTTATGTTTTAATTTACGCATGTAAAGTCAATCATCCTCCGAATGTAAAAGTTAGGCCGTCGAGGTTATTTTACTGTACTACGTGTTGCCCAGTCAAGAGCGTAATTTTTGGTTTGTGGTACCGGCTTACGTGCTAATGTTTGATAAAAATTGATATAAAATATACTTATGTACTTGATGTGGCGTTCGACGTTTGGCAACGCTGGAATATGGCCAGCTATAGGAAACGAAAAGACGGCATTGTCCTGTTTGCCTGTCTACTGCCGCCTCGACAGACAGGTTATTGAAAAATACACGGTTCTCTGCATTTACGATGCCTTTGTCCGAATCTGTAGTGATAAAAATGTCGAGAACGGGAACGTCTTCTGTAATTATAATAATGGTTACGGTTCGGTTGGTCGGCCATTTTGTTCCAATTGCTCCAACCGTGCCGATATTGCTGCCAATTGCAGAGAAATGGCGCTAACATTGAACATGCTGTCTTTGCTGGCGTCGGTTCGTACTTCCGGTATCGGCTGTGTGGATACTGCGTTACATGCCGCAACTGAACCTTTCGGCCATGTTTTACATACCTGGTCAGCGAGCCTGGCTGCGTCATCCAACGATTGCGCAGCTACGGTTGCTAACATTGCTGGTGCGTACGCTGGCAAGCGACTTATCCAAATTGTACGGAGTAAATCGTCTGGCATTGTTCTTCCAGCTAATCTACGTAGATGACGTAGGAATTGACTGGGTTTCCGGTCTCCGAGTTTCTCGAACTCTAGCAGCTGTCGTGTCTTCTTCTCCTGTGACGTGGATAAACGGTGAATTAGCTCTTTTTTAATTTTAATATATTTATTTTCAGGTGGAGGGGCCATTTTAATGTCTAGTACTTCTGAAACGTAACGCGAGTCTAAACTACCCGTAACTAAATAATATTTTTTTCATCGTCTGTCACTCCGTTTAATAAAAATTGCCCTTCTATTTGCGCGAACCACGCTGCAGGTTGTGCTGGTCAAAATAGTGGTAGCGTAAACGTAACACGTTGTGGTTGAGGCAAAGAAGATGCGACCACGTTGTCGTTCGCCATCTTTTTTTTACTTTTGCGATATCATTCACAAATCACGTCGGGGTCACCACTGTGGTGTCTTAATCACCAACATAGAATGCAAACTACACTACAGCAAACAATAATATTTATTTACAAACTTAACAAGACATTGGTAACTAACAGAACAAGTAAAATATAGGAGGTTTGCGGCGAGACGTGTACGCGACAAAGGCTGGACAGCAAGTGGCTCGACTTCCTTTCGCTTAAGATCGTGATATTCTATTACTGTAAGCGCGGGAATTTTTCGTTTTCTATAGCTGGCGATATTCCAGCGTTGCCAAACGTCAAACGAAACATGTACCTTTTTTTTAATACTGATGTCTGTGATAAAATAAATATATATTCTGTGTTATCACTTTTATTGTGTCATTTGTTCTCTTTCATCTGCGGGTAGATTTAAACGGTGTCTCCCGATTTAATTCTCTACCGTTTTGGCGCCGTTTTAAATTGGTGTATAATCTAACACTACGAAGCTTACGACTCTATCTCCGGGAACAACTGAGTTAGCCGTCTCTCTTTTTTTTGTTACAGGAAATCCAGCGTAACATGTGATAACGTTATTTTGTACTTATTTTTATTTTTAGTGTCAGCAAATTACTGATGAAAAATGTGTAGTTTTTAAAACAGTGAAACATTACAACGTTATTTTTTATTTCTTTTTATTAACTGTCTCAACAAACTATTTAATATCCTTGATTTATTGATATTTACTGTAATTGTAAGCTACTTTCGGCGTAGACCTCGTCGTAGTTGAACACCCAGACTGTTTAGGCTTGGTCCTAGTCTCTCCTTGAGAGCCAAAACAAGAAGTAGAACTTGACCTTTGCCGTATTGTTCGTGAACTCAAACAAACTGACGTTTTGCAAGACATTGCAGCTTGCATCTTCGAAGTGGTAAATGTCACTGACAGTGACTTGTTTTGGCTCTCAAAAAGAGAATAAGACCAAGCCTAAAGTCTGGGTGTTTAACTACGATGCGGTCTAAGCTTATAATTATAAACCAAATAACCGCGAAAGCTAAAGATTTTATATTTTTAATGTTTTCAAACGTTTTATAAAATTTTGTTTGCTTGTATTGATGCTATGTTTTCACCTTCCAAGTTAACAACCTGTTATCATATACACGCTGTTACTATCTACTGCTTTTTAACCAATAACCATTTATTTGCTTTTTTTCTGAATTTTGGATATTGTTATCAAGAAGTCCTGTATCTTGAAAATGAGTCACTTTAGGGAAAATTTTTATTGAACGCCACAAGAAAACTGTTCCTTAAGTTTGTAGTCGTTTATCAGAAACACGCAATTATCAAATTAATAATTAAGTAAATGTAACTATGAATATGGGGAATATTTATTAATATTTTTCTTACTCCCACGTTCAGACGCGTTGTTTCACTTCAATTGGGAGGTATGAAGTAACCTATACTAGCAGTTGGATAATTATTTATACTGTGGCAGTGAGCTGCAAGACGTGCGAGGTACGTGTTCCAAGGCCATAGTCTACTTTTGCGGAAGGAGCAAGAAAAAATTAAAAGAAAAGCTTGAAAACTAAGTCAAGTCTGTAACCACAAACATTAAGCCAACCCAAGATTTTATTTTTAAAAAGTGACCGTTTTTGTAAATTACATTCAAAGCATCGGACCCTGTGTTCTATCTTGTAATGGCGTCGCCAAGGTCAAATTTTAAACCTTATTCGCATCCAAAGCGTCGCCGCAAGTTAACCTGTAGCCATAGGCCGAGAGGCGTTTCATTAGTAAGATTTTCACTGAAACTAGAAATACTAAGCACCTAAATATCATTTACGATTATTTCATGGGCTACACCCTTATTAGTATAAATTTTATTCATTTATTGATTACTTTACAAAATATACGTTGTTTCAAATATTTACTGTTTTGATTCCTTTTTTATTTTATATTTTACACTAAAATTCTTTATTAAAGACAGATTTGAACAATATTTAACTCTCCAAATTTTCACTACCAATATGATAGTATTGTAACTTATTCATTAATGAAGAATTTCAGTGAAAAAATTTAACGTACCTTTACTTGTCGTTACTTGTTACATTGATTCCAATTCCACAATTCTAGTGCACTCTGTTCCTGTTTGGTAATAGGCATAGCCTTTTTAGCTATGTAATAGGGCATGACAAAATCTGATCCTCCTCTAAAAATTATTTGACAATAAAATAAGTTACTAATCATTAAAAGTTTCGTAGCATAACCGCTAATTCATTATGCTACACTTAAAATTTTATCTTGCCAAACGTTAAAATAATATAATAGATCTACCGACCAAGGCTACAACATACTTTTTGATACAACTCTGCCATTTATAAAGAAAATTAAAAGAAATGTCTGTAAACCGTTTTAAGTCACACGTCTTTAAGGTGTCTTACCGTAGATATCGTTAAGACGTCTTTTTTATAGCCATAGACGTTCAGACATGAAACAGGCATAAAACAGACGTCTTGAAGATGTGTGCTGTTTGGGAAACATCTAAAACTAAAAAAAATTATCTTTTATCTCAAGTACGCACGAAGATTATAAAGAAAACCGTTTTTCTTAAACAAGAAACTTTAGCGTTTCGGATTCTGAGCCCCGACTATTTTTATTATTTTTTAAGCTTGAAATTTTGAATGTATGTTTAAAAATCATACTGTCACACTTAATGTTTAGACAAATTTTAATTTTTATACATACGAAGTAAACTTTTGTAATAGTGTTCGGTTAGTACACATTATATACTAATTTACAATTCACACGTTCAATTTGGTAGTTCAAGTATGCTTTAGTAGTTCAGAGTTCAGATGGCTCTGGATCCAGGATTCCAAAACCAACTTTAGATAGTGTTGTATAAAGTTTAAATTAGAATTATTATTAATTATTATTCCTTCTCGTTAAGGTAAACTTAGAGCATTATTATTGAATATATTATTTCTATGATTATTGATATGATTAATTCTACATAAAGGTTTGGTTATCTTTATGATATTTACCTACGCCATTTTTTTTACTAGGGCATGGAATCCAATATATAGACTTATAAAATGGGTATGAATTAAAAAACAATTTGATAAAACGTGATAAAACCAAACCAAGATTTATGGAGCGCCATCTATACGCCAATGTTTATTGTTTTTTAACATCATAACTGAAGTCAGAAATCTGTTGCTTTTTTAGTATGTAATTAATGATAATTACTTCTCTGCTAGTCTTTAGCTAAATACTAATTACAATACTACTCTATCCAACGTGTTGAAAATACGATACGAAGATAATATTGTTAAACTGAGTCTGATATAAGTGCAAATGCAGCAAAATGTGTGAAAACCTTAGAGAAAAATTAACAAAAACTTGTCGAATTTGTTTACTAACAATAGTAGAAACTGAGCAGTATTACTTTCTGAATAACGACAATAAGTTAATGCTACAATTTAAATTGTTAAATCTTCTACCAGAATTTGTAAGTACAACTGATCATATTTTATCAGCTAACATAAACTTTCTTATAGGATCTAAACATCACACCGAACCCAACTGCTTGTAACAGATGTATGATTGCAATTGAAGAAATATATAAATTTAAGCAATTGTGTATACAAACTGAAATGACTATAAGAAACTTAAAACAACAAGGTGTAATTAAAGAGGAGTTGTGTATCGATAACATTAAAGTTGAACTTTCAAACTTGCAAATCATCAGTGATAACTATGTGGAAATCAATAAGGACGTAGCTGTATGCACTGAGGAACCTTCAACAACAGAACTGTATTATTGCTACAACTGCAACTTCAATACTAACAAAAAAACGATTTTGATTCGACACCTGGTTCATGAAAATGAAAAAGTGCAACAAACTGGCGGAAAACCATTTAAATGCAATATATGTGATTACTGCTGTACCACTAAGTGGGCTTTGAAAACGCATATGTGTACACACACTGCTGAGAAACCATTTAAATGTAATATGTGTGATTACTGCAGTACTCAATTTATAAATTTAAAAAGGCATTTATGTAAGCACACTGGAGAGAAACCATTTAAATGCAATATATGTGATTACTGCAGTATCACCAGGTGGAATTTAAAAGTGCATTTACTTAATCACACTGGTGAGAAACAATTTAAATGTAATTTATGTGATTACTGCAGTACCGTCAAGTTGAAACTAGAAAGGCATATGCGTACGCACACTGGTGAGAAACCGTTTAAATGCAATCTATGTGATTACTGCTGTGCCACCAAAATTTGTTTAAAAAGGCATATGTGTAAGCACACTGGTGAGAAACCATTTAAATGCAATATATGTGATTACTGTAGTAGTCGAAATGAAGATTTAAAAACACATATGCGTAAGCACACTGGTGAAAAACCATTTAAATGCAATCTATGTGATTACTGTTGTACCACCAAAGGGGGATTAAAAAGGCATATGCGTAAGCACACTGGTGAAAAACCATTTAAATGCAATATATGTGATTACTGTAGCAGGTATTTGGGAAATTTAAAAATGCATGTGCTTCAGCATACTGGTCAAACACCATTTAGATGCAATATATGTGATTATTACTGTACCAATAAAGTTGGTTTAAAAAGGCATATGTGTAAGCACACTGGTGAGAAACTATTTAAATGCAGTACGTGTGATTACAGCTGTACCACCAAGTCGGATTTAAAAATGCATATGCACAAGCACACTGGTAAATAATGATTTAAATGTGATGTATGTTGTTACTTCAGTAGTAAATTGACACATCTAACTCAAGGATGCACTGTAAGATTAGCAACACTATAGCCATTGGCTGTAGACCGATTCACGGCCAATGCGCAAAGTAACAGTTGATGTAGTTTTAATAATAAATAAATTGTTTAAATAAAACTAAGGTATATATATTACTACAGACATTAAATCATCTTACACACACATGGGCCGGGTGATTCAATTTATATCTTACAATTTCTGATTGTTTTATTCAGAAAATTGTGGTTTTAGAAATCAACTGATTTTTTCTATCGACAGCCTAAAAAAGGTTCTACAGTTACCTGTTACACTCT
Source organism: Aquatica leii (assembly GCA_035610365.1). Classification (NCBI taxonomy): domain Eukaryota; kingdom Metazoa; phylum Arthropoda; class Insecta; order Coleoptera; family Lampyridae; genus Aquatica; species Aquatica leii. The sequence goes on from CM069438.1 coordinate 19,564,075, forward strand.
TTATACCACTTTATACTAAGTGGCGCAAAAGTCATCACCTTATCGGAAGATGCCATAATTTTTACAAATGGCAGTAAATGTCAGTTTTGCGTTGACACATGTGAAATAAACATACAAAACACACGTCAATAAGACATGGAAGACATGAAGCGCTATAACGGCGGATAAAGTCACTAGTCTATGTCGACAAGCCTCAGATTCTTGAAGTCTTCAAAGTGAATATCCGTCAGAAATACTAGAATCTATCGCCGAAAATTCTTGAGTGATTGAAAATGTCATAAAATGGGCCCGAATGGTCATCAATTCTGGTGGCGGTCACTTGGTCGATATCATTTATTCTACATAATGAAAAAAAATTTAGACATCAAATAAACACAATCCAAAAGCAAAACTAAAGCTTTTTATTTATTAAAAAAATCACAGTCAAAAGAACATCGGGTGACAACTTATTTACGCCACCTAGTACAAAACGGGCCATGTGCTTGCTTGCCGTACATACACTTCTCAAATTGTGTGCGTGTGAAAAGCTATTAGTCTGAGTTTGTAGGTTGTGACTTTCATATCCAGAATACTATATAAGCGCTTGTTCAGAAAGATGCATTTGGTTGTGTTACAGTAAGAATCGAATCAAGTGAACATAAACGTTGTGTCAGTGTGTACGGACCAGTGCTGCAGACGAGTGAAAGCGAAGTTGAATCAGAAGATATTGCAGACGTTGATGAAAATTTTGGAGGAGAGGAAGTAATGAAACGTATGAGGAATTATTTTCAAGTCATAGAATTTTCGTACATTTTCAGAACGTTCACCGAAAGATATAGAACATTCGCGAACGTATCGCCAAAACGTATAAATGCGGTACAGACAAATCATAGGGGAGTTATTCCAGTAATGTGAAGACAGCAGTGTTAAGAAGATTATACAAGTTTAAATAAATAAGTAATTAACGCGTGTCTTCGATATAAATATACGGAGTATAACTTTGTACATGACTTTAAAATAAACAATAAGTGTTAAACTAAATTTATCCGCGGACTTTATCTTTGTGTAAGAAATTAGTGTAAGTGTTTTTATTAAATATACTTAAATTAGATTAATTTGCTTTAGTTATATAAACGTGTATATATTTTTAGTATAAATAAATTAGTTTTAATAATAAACGTTACAGTAATAATTATTCCGAAAATTATCCAAGTGCTAGTGATGATGGATTCTTAGCCCATCCGCAGCTGACAATTCGGCAGTTTCTGGACCACGAGTTTAGGCTAAATTACAAATTGACCAACAGCAAAACTATTTACCCAAAAAACTGCCAATTCCATATATTGAGCAATTAGGTTAGTTTCCGTATACGAAGAAATGTGCTGTACTCAGTCTTTAGGAGTGTTACAAGGAAGGAAGAGTTGTCATCCTGCATGGCATAGCATACAGCAGTGTTACTAGTTATCGAGCAGTACATGAAACCTATGTGCTAAATAACGAGTCTGTTGTCACATCAAATCTGTCGTCATTTCAACATCGGTTGAAATGGCTCAGTTCCAACATAGAATCCGATTCTGAGATGGGTTGAATCGTACAGGACAACAGAAAAGAAAATGAAGAAGAAGCATCTAGGCCCTGCACGAACTTCCGAGGACAAATGAGAACATCGGTAAAGTGGCGAAGGGCACGTCAATATGCGCACGAACTACAAACCAACCGTGAACGTGCGAGAATTTTACGGTTTGGTTTACACTTCTATCTCTATATAATGTTGGTTGTTTAGCAGCTCAAACATGCGAAATATGCAGCTCGAGAAGACTTTGCTGTGTGTATGCAAGTGAGTGTAGCAGAGCGTTCAAATTCAGTAGTAATCTTGATCGATAAATCCACATTAATAATGTTGTTGATCTAACGTTAAACGCGAAGTTGAAGCAAAATATACTCCGATATTAAAGTCCGAATTGGGCCGTATCGAGTAATAAATTTAAGTGAGAATAGTTAGAAGTAAAATAGTTAATGCATGGAAGTGTAGGAGAATACAAAAAAAGTAAGAAAAATTAGTTAGTAATAAATAAATTTGCAATCAACATATAATTTCGAGGTTATTAAAGTTAACAATAAGGATAAGAATTGTATGAACACTAAAACAGTGATAAGGATATTAAATAAAATAAATAACTTGGAAGAATATTACAATAAATTTTACAATAGGCAACACACCCTACACACTAGAATTGTCATTGCATAAATACTAAAGAAAATCAAATAAAATAAGTAATTGTTTAACGCAAATAATTATAGCAATGGAAAATAAAGTCGATGCAATTCTAAAAAAGTTAGAAGAAATGGAAGTAGTACAAGTACGCATGGAACAAAAACTTGATCCACTACAAGCTGAATTAGATAATCTTAAAAAAGAACATACCAAATTAACAGAGGAAAATTTAAAAATTAAAAAATATACTATAGAACAAGATGAAAGAATAAACTTGCTTGAAAGAGAAATAAGAAAAGACAAGTTGATTATTCAAGGAATACCGGATTTAGAAAACGAGGTAGATTCACAATTAAAAGAAAAAATAAATAGTATGTTTCTGCACATGGAAATATAGGTGAATATGGAAATAGAAGTAAATGAAGTAGTTAGACTTGGGAACTATAGCACCAATCGAAATAGACCGATCCTAGTAAAATTAAGTCTCATTTTAATAGAAAAATGGATATTCTAAAAGCAGCCAAAAACTAAAAGGTACAAAATTTATATTACAGAAGATTTTCCAAAGAAAATACAAGAAGAAAGGAAATTTCTAATTGAAAATGAAAGAAGCTAGACAAGAGGGTAATAGGGCGTACGTAGTTTATAACAAATTAATTATTAATGGTACAAGTTACAAAGTACAACAACTCAGTGAAGATCAACAAGCAAAAATACGCAGCATACACAACCAGAATATAAAAAATACAGAAACACGAGGAAACGATTCTCCAATAGAAAAAATAAGAAAGAAAGGAGCAAGAACAGTAGATGAAAGATCACCACAGGAAGTAAAAATGGCAGAAATAAGAAGACCTTTCAAGTTGATCAAACAAGGGTCAAAAAACGAATAAGTTTACAAATGACAGGTAACAACGATGACGAAAACGGCTACAAAATAAGGATTGAGAACGAACAAACTATACCAAGACAAAAAAAGAAAATATGGAAATTAGCAACTTGGAACATCAGAAGTTTAGCAGGAAAAGAAAACGAGTTAGTAGATGAATTCAATGACGCAAAATTAGATATACTCACGATAACAGAGACAAAAAGAAAGGACAAGGAAAATAGAATTAAAAGATGGACATATACTTATATATAGCGGAGTGTCAGAAAATACAAGAGCCGCAGCAGGAGTTGGTTGTATAATCAAAGAAAATATAACTCCATTTATACAAAAATGGAAATGTTGGAGTGAAAGAATATTAAGTATTGAATTAAAAGAGACCAATGAAAATAAAACAACAATAATAACAGTACACGGACCAGATGAAAACGACACAAAGAAAAACAAAGACAAATTTTGGGATGATCTGCAAGTAGCAACAGAAAATGGCAGAGGAAAAATATATGTAGCTGGCGACTTCAATGGAAGAGTAGGCCACGAAGTAAATAAAATTATAAAAGTAGTAGGAAAATTTGGAGAAAATATAAAAAATAGAAATGGAGAACAATTAATAGATTATTGCATATTAAATAAACTTATAATATCAAATACATTTTTTCAACACCAAGATAAGCACAAATTTACAAGAGAAGTAACAAGTAGAAATGAAAGATCCATAATTGATTATATTTTAGTAGAAGAAAACAATAGAAATAAGATAAAAGATGTAAGGGTATACAGAGGAGCAGAAATATATAGTGACCACTACCTAGTAGTCGCAAAAATAATAATGGAAAAACATAATTTAAATAAAGTAAACAAATACAAAATAAAAAATTAGAACACCAAACAATAAAAATCCATAAACTAAATATAGCAGAAATATGTATCGAATACAAGGAAATTATAAAAACTAAAATAAGTAGACTAGAAGAAACCGTAGAGGAAACCAGTACAGAACAAATGTGGAAATTATTTAAAAGTATTGTGTTGGATGCAGCTATAGAAGCGTGTGGGACAACTAAAACATCAAATACTACAAAACATACAGCTTGGTGGAACGAGAATATCAAAAAGAAGTAAAAATAAGAAAGTAAGATGGAAAGAATACCTAAGTAAAAAATGAAAATAACTACAATAGATATAAAGAACAAAGAACAAAAGTTAAAAATCTAGTAATAAAAGAAAACAAAAACCTGGGAAAACTTTGAAACAAATTAGAAAGAAATAGTAAAATAATCAGAAATTATTCTATAAAGTGTTAAAATCAATAAAACAATACATCAACACAGAATAATAGCATAAGAAACAAAAAAGGAAAACTATTAATAAAAAATCCAGAAATTATGGAAAGATGGAGACAATACTTTGAAGAACTACTTAATCCAATAGAAGCAGAAACAGAAAAATGAGCGGAAAAGAACAAAAAAAAGAAACAGAAGAAAAACAACTCAAGGATGAAGACAATGAAGAGAACGTAGAAGAGGATAAGACACAGAAAATAGAGATAAGAGAAATGAGAGAATCTATTAAAAGTATAAAAAACGGCAAGGCACCTGGACATGACCAAATAAAGCCAGAAATGATTAAACATATGTAGCTGGAGAAAAACTATTACTAAAAATCTACAATAAAGTGTGGAAAGAAAAAATTATACCAAAAGAGTGGGGAATTGGAATAGTCAAAATTTATCCACAAAAAAGGAGATCGGACAGAATGTAATAATTATAGAGGAATCACATTGTTAAGTGTAGTCTTAAAAATATACGAACGAATATTAGAGAAAAGACTAAAAGAAAAAATAGAAAAAACACTTACAGAAACACAAAGTGGTTTTAGAAGAGGACGTTGTGTACAAGACCATATATTTACCATTAAAGAAATTATTAATAAAACTGTACATTATAACAAAAAAGTGTTTTGTGCATTTATTGACTTAAATAAAGCTTTTGATCGAGTGAAAAGAAAAATAGTGTGGGATAGTTTGGCCAGAAGAGGAGTAAAACGGGAATTGATAATAATGATAATGGCTATTGAAAATTTATATAAAGACAACATTAACTTTGTAATTGCTAATAACAGGACGTCAGAAAGTTTTAAAACAATAGAAGGGTTAAGGTCATGAGTCCAGTACTGTTCACTATATTTATGGATGACATTATTAAAGAGTGTAATAAGAAAGTGAAGAAACTGAAGCTAGGATATAGAAACTTGAAAGTAGTGGAAGTAGCTGAGTGCGCGTTTGCAGATGACGTTATGATAATGGCAGAAAAGGAAGGTGATTTACAGACAAACTTATGCATATGGAATAAAGTTTTAAAAAAATTCGGAATGAAATTAAATACCGACAAGACAAAGGTGATGGTAATGTCAAAGGAACCGTATAAAGTAAACATCCAAATACAAGGAAAACACATAGAGCAAGTCAACCATTTTGAATATCTAGGAGTGACGATAGAACAGTCAGGAACACAAGAACTAGACCTAGACAAACGAATAGAAAAAGCTAACAACCTATTTTATGCCATGAAAGATAAATTTATTAATAAAAAAGAAGTAAGCAAACAAACCAAACTGAGTGTCTACAAAACAGTATATCGTCCAATACTAACTTATGGATGTGAATCTTGGGTAGTATCAAAGAAAATGAAGAGTAAAATAGAGGCAATAGAAATGAAGTACCTAAGAAAGGTGAAAGGAATCACATTAAAAGATCGAATAAGAAATGATGCAGTGCGAGAAGAACTAGAAATTGAAACAATACACCAGTTTGTGGAGAAAAGGCAGCTAAGCTGGTGGGGACATCTACAGCGTATGGAAAATTACATACCAGTAAAACAAGTGTGGGAAGCAAAAGTGGCATCTAAAAGAAATCGAGGAAGACCTCAAGAAATATGGGACAACGTTATCAATAAACTATTAATAAACGCAGGAATATCATGGCAAGAAGCAAACAGCCTAGCAAAAAAGAAAAATGAGTGGAAAAACTTTGTGGACCAATATAAAACGTAACAATTAATTAGTGAATAGTTTATTATTAAAAATCAGATAAGAATTTATGTTATTTTTTTATTATTGTATGTTTATTTAAGTTAACGCGTACAGATAGACGAGAAAATAATTTACGTTAGATTGTAATTATATAAATATTGTTAAAGAAGTGTAACCCTACACCGAATGGTAATTGGGATTTTGATTATATATATAATAATGTTGATGGATGCTATTACAGAAAAAGTGCATGCGATTGCTCAAAAGGGCAGTTATAAATGTCTTCTGCGGACGACTTGAATTGAAACGGATGGTCGCCGCCTGTGTGACACATTTTTTAATACGTGAATAAAATTGCACATTATCTTTACTTCAATAAAAATAAAAAAGTTATCCTGAGTAATGATCATTGGTTGGTTGGCATGATTTATGTGACGACAACCTGGTGAATTACCGCATAAAAGTTTAAGGCTTAGAAGTTGTTCAGACATTATCCCATAGTGTTCATAATTCTAGACTGAACCTAACAATAGATAGTTTTTTCACAAGTGTTCTATTAGCTATTTATCTGTTAGAAAAGGACATGACCGTTGTCGGCACACTAAGGCAAAACAAACGATACATTTCAAAAGGACTCAAACCGTCTAGAGATCGCCAAGTTTCTTCTTAGATACTTTGTTTTAGAAACAATGTTACTATGGTGAACTACTCGCCTAAGAAAAATAAATGTGTAATGTCTATAGATAAAAAAAATTAACTTGTGTCACTGTGTTTTATGTTTATAATGTGTGAGTTATGAAACTTCTTGCTTGAATTACGCCTATAAAATAGATGTGTTCTGATAATGCATCGTACTTTTTTTAAACTTTTGATCTTACCCTGAAAGTTTCAGTGTTCATTATTTATAACAATACTTACTAATATTTATTTCAAAATTTAAAAAAATCACTAGGGTCCGGTTGCATAAAGCAAAGTTAACTATGTTGTTACACTTGTAGCTATTGATCTGAGAATGTTGTCAGCAAAACAATTGTTTTGTACCAATAACGACGTTTAACGACATGATCATATCGTTAATTACATCGTCAAAGTTAACAATCGGGCATATGTGGAGTAAAGTGCCATAATTAACCGTGTTCTCTCTTAGGTGTGGTTTTTTAAGAGTCGCAACAATTTATTTCATAATATTTTAAACATAGTAAATTCTGTGACTAATGGGATAACCCAAAGGTCAAAATAAACTAATAAAAAAAATAGTGTTTTAAAACGATGTCTTAAAGTTCTTCGCCTATTTGTTGTTCACTTGTTTCGTATAGCTATCTAAGCAGCCGAAAACAAATAACCGAATGATACAATATAACATGTAGCTTTTGATTTTAAGAAGATAATTTGTGTCGCCAAACGGTTTATGAAATTTGGGAATCACGAATGTATTTGGCAAAACTACAAATTTATAATTTTGAACAACTAAAGAGTAAAGTATAAAATTTTTTGTACATAAACGAAGAAACGACTTGTACGGTTGGTTGCCGGTACAACAGGAAAAATTAAACTTAATACATACATTTAAATTGATTCGCGATCAATCCCGACATATACCGAAAGTTCCAGAAAAAAATTCTAGAAGTTATTGATTTTCTTCTAGAATTTGTCAATTATTTTAATTTTTGTTATTTAATAAGTAGTCACTGTTTGTATCAACGGTTTGTGTAAATATTTTTGCATTTATTGCTCGTATACCTACAATTAGGAAATTTAATAAACAAATTTCTATTTAAGTTGCGACATTTTTCTTATTATTTGTTTAAATTACAGCTGATTATAGTTTTTACACAAAACTGAATCAACCGTATTTATTATTTTTGTTGAACAATAAAAATATTGTAAACAAAACTTTAATTATTTCAACTGTAAAATTGAATTCCCCAAAAAAATTTCAATATTGTTCTTGTCCGTTTTTGTAATTACGCAAAATTGAATAAAATCTTAATTAAGAACGAAGAAAATTTTAGAAAAGTTAAAATTCGTTCTGGAAAAAGGCGCTAGAAACTTCTGGCAGCTTCGGTAATCTTCGAGAACATCTCGGATGCACATAAATACGCGTCGATCGTGCGACTTTTTATCAGTTCGAATTTAAACGTCAAAGTTAAAACACGCAAACAAAGGTGAAAATGTCGCTTTTACCGAGAATTTTCCGAGAAATCGAAAGACCGTTACGCATGTTGGAACAACAAATGCGTATGGCGGAAGAAGTTTTTCCTTATTTGGAACGCAATTATCCTAGTGCGTTTCAGCTTTCAAACAGACATGATTCCGTTACTCAAGACAAGGAGAAGTTCCAACTTAAGATTGACGTAAAGAATTTTACTCCGGAAGAAATTAGCGTGAAGACGACGGATGAAAATGCGCTTATCGTTGAAGCCAAGCACGAGTCCCAAGATGAAAAGGGAAGCGTCTCCAGGCACTACATTAGACAATTTCTGTTGCCAGATGGACACGACATAAAAAAAGTAGAAACCAAATTGTCTGGAGATGGAATGCTTACCATCACGGCTCCGAATAAAGTTCAACCCGCTATTGAAGAAACGGCAATTCCAGTAACGCATGTGGAATCAAAGAAGTAACTTCTTGCATTTTTAACGCTGTAGACATCCTTCGATTAAGACTGAGTTTTTGTAGTTATATTAGTTTTCGAATAAACAATTTTTTATGAACCATTTGTTTCATTTATACGTAATCTGGTAATAAATTTAAGTATTGTAAGTTGCATATATAGGAAAAAAGTTAACTCAATAAATATAGTATAGGTTTCATAAACTCTTTGGTTTCAGGTACGCTACCTCAAGAAATTTCTAGTTTTGTGGAGTAAAATTCTGAGTATTAATTTCAGTATGTAAACTAATAGTCTAGGACTAAATGTTCTTTATTAGAAGCTGATCATGTTATACGATGATGCAATATGCATTTGTTTTCCTAGTTTGGTATAGATTTTGAGAACTAACCAGTTAGATTATAGCGTTGATAATGTCTGTAATAGCTTCTGAGCATTTATTTGATATTTCTTGTGGTTATTATGTCATAACAGTTTTTGTAAATATTTGTTCGTGTGTTGCGACGCATCAAAACGTCATAGAGAATAAGCCAAAGCGCCACAAAGCACTAGTGCGACCACGGCATTTTGAAATGTCGCAAAAAAATTCTGGAAAAGTTTTATAAACCTTTGTAACTTATATACCATACCAAAACGTTTTTGGTAGATAGTGTGTGACCCAGTTCAGTTCGCTTTATTTCTCTGTGTTTCCACGAAGCCGTAACCAAATGAAAATATTTTTGTTAAACAAAGCGACAGTTCAAGAAAGAGTGACAAAGAAACGGAAATATGAAGATGCTCGCCTATCAATTCAAGATGTTGAAGTGGAAGCTAAAGTCGCTCGACCCATTATCGCGTAAAGGCGCGCTTTTAAACAAACGTCTTTGGTAGAAGGACGCTGCTAGTCATCGTCCGGTGTATCCTTTGCTAAAAAAACGTGGTCCAAGAGCGACCGTTGGATATGTCGACGAGTCTGCTGAGGCCACAATTTTAACACAGTTACCTACCTACGGTTCAAACAAAAAACTGAAACAATTTCGTCTATATCCTTTGCCATCCAACCAATCAAGGCACCTATGGAGATGATAGAAACGAGAACCGACATCTAGTCAAGTCACCAAGAAGGCGCTGGATTCAGGACTCTCACTTACAGCAAGAGGCGTTAGTAGTCCGAAAGCAAAAGTGGCACAACGACCACGTTAGTAAGCGACAGCCACCAAACTCTGCCGCTAAAATATGCTGCATAATTAGCACGATTACAAGTCTGAATACGATCTTAGACACGCAAGATATGAGATGAGATATTTAATTATTTTTCTTCGCTGTCAGAAAAGTCACTCACGGAACTTTTGTTTATGTTAATTTCCGTAATTACGTTTATTGTTACAATACCATTAAGGTAATTTCATTAATCATTTTGTGTGTATCGCATGCTGTGTACAAACAATATTTATTACGAAATTTTCTTCGCTATTCGCTTCGACTTAACCTATGTATTGTGTGTTGCCGATACTTCTGGCATTTATGAATTGAGAAATTAAATATACTCCTATTAATCTTCTACGTTACTAAATTAAAGTTTTTATGCCTGTTAATCTTTCTTTTATGGTAACATACCTTTCTCTTTTATTGTGGTTACCCGAACATCAGAGTAACGAGGATTACGAACCTAAAAATTCGTTACAAGCTTGGACCGTCTGTCTTGATAGAGGCAGAAGTGTTAATTCTAAATGATCTGGCGCCCTTAATTATAATTCACTTGAACCTCCCCTATCTCCGACTGTGTGAGTTGGCCGTTGACTTAAAGCTTGTAACAACTTGCTGAAGAAAGAAAATTTTCAACGAACGCTATGTTGGACACTAGAATCCTTTAGTACCAAAACTGGTTTTAGCCAATGCCATCATTTCAAGGCGTTTTGTAGGAAGAGAGGCAAAGATAAACTAACGAAATGCTGTAACTGTCACATGCGGCCAGCTACATAGGATGTTTGGCACGCACAAAACACAAGTACGTCAAGGAATTAGCTCTGTTAGAGCAACCGCTTCACAATCTGTTTAAGCAAGAAGTCACGCGCAACTTCTCCCGTCCCTTCGGCCTCCGTCATGGAGGTTGAGTCTGCCAGTGTTAAGTGTCGTAGCGAAACCGAGTCCGACGACGAATCTGATGACTCCCAACTGTCTACACTCGAAGATTTCTTCGAAGCAGAGGTCCTAACTATGTCTAAGTTGATTTCTACCTCTAAAGAATCCGTTGCCAAACGAACTGAAATAATGGATGTACTGTCCCGCATCCAAGCTATCTTCCGTAGATCCACTCTTGCCAAAAGAATGTCGCAGCAACATTCAGATATTTCTGGCGCTCTTAGGGACGTACAAACTGCCTTGAAGACGGTGACTGACAAGTTGTCATCACCAGCCATCCAACAAGTCACAACTACTCCTGTTCCTTACGCTCAAGTAACTCGATCTAGCAAAGTAGCAGACAGAGTGAAGGTACCTTCCGGTAAATCCGTTGCGCCAGTCCCAGGATCCACAGTTGTGATAGTTCCCAAGCCCGAGTCTAACATGAAAACATCTGACGAGACCAAAACAATGCTCATGACAGTCCTTAATCCTACCACGCTCGGTCTAAGACTAGACCGAGTGACGAAAATGGGACGAAACTCCGTTCGCTTGGAGTCCGAAAAGACCGACCTTTCCAAGATCCCAGCGGATATCCTCGACAAAGCCGGCCTTGTCATCAGACCGCAAGGCAAAATCCTTCCTAGGATCTCTATCACGGACGTTCCTACCAACATCTCCCCCGAGCAGGTAAAGGAGGCGAAACTTCGAAGTCGCCACTAATGAAATAACGCAACAGGCCACAGAACACCTGAAGGTGATATTCAAATTCGGGCCTAGAGATGGATCCAATTGCAATTGGCTAATTGAACGAACTCCGGAGGTTAGAAAGTACCTCATAGTCAGTCGTCGTGTTTACGTTGCATAAAACACATGCAGGGTCAATGACCATGTACTCATTATAAGGTGCTATAAATGCCAGAAGTTCGGTCACCAATCAGGTAAATGTAAAAGCGGTATTTGTGCTGAACAGCACGAAACTAAAGATTGCCCAAACACCGCGTGAGACCTTGCATGTGCAAACTGTGTCAGATATGACCATAAAGGCGAGGTTGTAAAACACAAGGCGTCTTCCAATAACTACTCGGCGTACTTAAAAAGGCTTGACGCCAAGTTGCTAACACCGATTATGGACAGTGAGGACGCTTCTCTGACTCTTAGGATTCCGCAAGTGAATCTTCAGCGTTCTCGTGCTGCAACCTTGCAAATCATGGGACAACGACATTGACATTGTACTGACCCAAAAGCCCTGAGTGTATTGTTTTGGTTCAGGGTATAGGCTCGCTGGGGCGGCCTTGCCCGTCAACAGGATCACAGCATCCACTTCTATGCGGTGTTTCTCAGCTATTGTTTTCAAGAGCGCAAAACCCGTCGGAGTAGTTATCCTCAGTCATCTAACTAATGACTGCACTGCCGTATCCATGATTAAAATTGGAAAAATTTCCTTGGGTGTCGTTGGCGTATATTGGCCACCAAGCGAGGATGTTTGCATTCATCTACAAGATCTAGACAAAGTTTTGGACGAAATAAGAGGCGTCCAAATTATTATAGCAGGTGACTTTGATTCTAAATCGCCGCTTTGGCACTCCTTGCTTAGTGACGAACGAGACAGAAGTGTAGAGAACCTCGTGGGTGAACGTGACCTATGTGTTGTAAATGAGCTCAACCAACCTTTCACCTTTGCTAGTCACCTTAGGGTTCTTCAAACATTGATGTCACTCTAGCATCGCAAGTTTTAGCAACGAAAATTTCTAACTGGGAAGTTATCCCTGAGGTGATTGAAAGTGACCACCGACTTATACGTTTTGATTTAACCATCGAAAATCCTCGACCGGTTCCGATCCCTAAGCGTATCCTAGATGCAAAACACATAGATTCTGTCAAGCTGAACAAAGAGGTCAGCTCCCTTCTTCCTACTTCCACGTGTAACTAAGTGCCATGATCCTAATTCTATAGACGTCTCCATTGATAAGTTGACCAGGCTGATTCTCGAGTCTATCCGAAATAGCTTAAACCGAGTTCGCTCAAATTCTAGAGCTGGTGTACCGTGGTGGAGTCTAAAGCTAAATAGGTTAAAGCAAGACGTACGTTGCTTAAGAAAGCAAACACAAAAACCCCCAGCAGAGATAAAAACTCAATGGCTACATTCGTATAAAGCCGCGCTTCACCGGTACAAACTGGCAGTGAAGAATGCAAAATTTAGCTCATGGCAAAGGTTTGTTGAGAAAAGTTTGGCAACGAGTCCGTGGGGATTAGTTTATAGAATTTCCTCACAAAAGTTCCTGGCTATCCAACCATCCGTGATGGTGACAGATACACTCTCACAGAGCAAGACACAATTAAGTTCCCAAACGACGATCCGACGAGCGACGATCCTTACCAAGCCCGAATTAGATCCCGATCTTTTGCAAATATTGAATTTCGACCAGACTGGGTGGTTACAAAAGAGAACATAGCGTCGTTGGCTAGCAGAATTCCCAAGAATAAAGCTTCCGGACCCGACGGAGTACACTGTAACTTTCTAAGAACAGTGCTATAAGATTCGCTCTATTCTATTCTACGTTCATTGACCAATTTAATTCTTGTGTTCATTGCGAGTATTTTCCAAACAGTTGGAAAACTGATAGGCTAATCACGATTCTCATCGTGGTAAAAAGGATCTCGCCAGCCCTAATTCGTACCGTCCGATAACGCTACTTTCAGAACTAGGTAAACTTTTCGAAATTACATGACAGTATCCCTCCACAACGACTTTTCCATCCTAGTCAATGTTCCTGGCAAATCGACTACAGATGCCATTCGTAAATTAATGACAAAAGTACAGACGAACGTCTCCAAGTATAGATTCTGCATTTTTATAGACATTTTCGGAGCGTTCAATAACATATGGTGGCCATCAATAGCAGACGCAGTGCGCGTTATTCGTAGATATTTATCGAGTCGCTCTATTTCTTATTCCACGAGCTTTTCAGGTTGTACCTATACAAAACGACTGACAAAAGGTTGCCCCCAAGGCTCGGTTTTCGGGCCAACCTTGTGGAACGTTGTTGTTGATTCCTTACTTGAACGAGACTTACCTGATAACTGCGACATTGTGGCCTACGCTGATGATATTACCACCACAGTATCCGCAGACAATAGACGCGACCTAGAGGCAAAATCACGACAGTGCCTGGACAATCTGACTCAGCTGACAAGACCAAGTACATGGTTTTTGGCTCCCCGTTCTCAAGAGATCCCATAGTTTAACTAAACGATATTCCAGTCCGAAGGGTTTTCGAATTCAAATACCTCGGACTTTTGCTTGATCACAAACTGAGCTTTGTCAAACAGTGTTCCTATGTGGTTAACATGTGTAAGAGTGTTTTGCACTTGTTTTAAATGGAACCTACATAAGAAATCATTAGTGGCGATTTTCAATAGTGCAGTCATCCCCATGCTCACATATCGCTTAGACATTTGGTACCATTGACTAAAACATGCCATATTGTCAGGAAACTGGCATCTCTGCAGTTTTTATTGCTTCGTACAATCCTCGGGGCAAATCGTACAGTTTCTATCCATTTCTTATGCGTCGTGGCAAAATATCCCCCTCTGCATCTCCTATTGCAGGTAACATACTGCATCAAAGTTCTCTCAAAGGCTGTCACTTGTACCTTTTTAGACTAGTAAGTTTCGACCGCAGATTTTCCTTCCTTTTCGGCCGTTAATCGTCATCTCAAGACTTTGATCTTGGATGAATGGTAGCGGCTGTGGGACGCATCCCATAAGGGGACTAACGCCTATTTCATGATACTGAATATCCTAAACTGGATCAACATGTCCCACGATCCGGGACTAGCGGCCGTCCAAATTCTCACATCGCACGGCGGGTTCCGTTACCATCTGAAACGAATCAGCGTTTCAGATGACGACCGATGCCTGTCGTGTGGTGTTCTAGGCATAGGATTTCCGCTTTTCGGGAGTTCGATGATGACCGGGGTACCCAAAGAACCAGAGTGAACCCGTTTCCTGATTTCCCTGTGTTCATCCTTAGACTAGTGTCCGACGTTACCGAACTCATTGTATTCGCTAAAAGATACCAGAGTCAAACGTAAAACCAGAGTCTAACTTAATTTATTTTTGCATGGTATTTTCATTTATTCATACAGTCAGCTACGGCGAAGTAGAGTATTTATTTACTTATTTAATTGCATGGGGGTTTATTTTTAGTTTTACTAAAATTTTCAATTTCTTTTTAGCCGTAGCTGACTTGACTAACTGGCCTCATCCTGTCCATTACAATAACGTTTCCTTTACCCGCCTACTTGATTTCTAGTCTAAGAAGCGAGGATAAGCCAAAAGGTAGGCGTCTCTCGGAACTTTGTGCTCTCTAAGCACGAACTTGTAACATAGCCCATCCAACTCGTCTAAACAGACGATCTTTTATCTCGAAATTTATATCCTAAATCGTTCAATCCTCTATGTGGCGAACTTGAACCAAGCAAGTTCGGGTGGTTGGTGGGTCCATTTCCTTCTACTCCTCCTCCTCCTCTAGCACCAACCCCAGTGGCAGAAACCGTAGTAACCGCACCACCAACTGAAAAAGATCCGGACTCTGCATTATATCTCGAGTCAAAATTTTTCAAAAGTCAAGTATGAACCCCAATCCTTTGCTCACCAGGAAACCCGATTACAGAAGCGGATTTTAGCGCATACGCACTGGTCAGACTACGTGTTAGAGATCGAGGGGTACAAAGTTTCCGTACGAAGCACAACTAAAACAAGCGGTAAACGATCTAAAGAAAACTATTCGAAGTGCCGTAAAAGCTGGATCGAAGACAGTCATCAAGAACTGAGCTACATTAACTACCAATAATCCGGTACATTCGTTCTTACTTCAACAACCGCACGTTTCAAGTAAAATTGAACGCGTCCAAATACAATCCGAAAAAAATTCAAGCCGGAGAAGTTAAGAATCAGTCCTGGATCTTCTGCATTATAACATCATCACTTCCGACATCTGGAGGGCCGCACAAGCAAAGTATGCACTATACGCCGACTACACCGCAGGAATGGTAAGTTCGAGATTCCTAAAACAGATCGCCATGAATCACCTGACGAGTTGATTCGCCGTTAGCCCGATGAAGAGCGTAGCAGTAGTACAATCGCCTTCAACCAAAGAGGCCATTTTAAAACCTACATAATCACAGTCTATCTACATCTACATAATTTGAAGGTCGTTTTGCATAAAACAATAGTTTATTTACATTAAAGCTGCTAATGGAAAATTCCTTGCCGTTAGAATGTAAATATATCCGATTTTAGGTTGTCATTTTGGTTGAAAGCGTCTGTACTTAGGTCTCGTTCTGAACAAACGCTTCTCATGGAAGAAGCATATCTACACGTCGTAGCGAGAGCATCACGTCCATGCTGTACCTGATTATACGGAGAAATAGTGTTCTGTACGTAGACCACAAGCTTCTATTCTACAAGTCGGTTATAAGGTTCACCATGACCTACGCCTCGCCAACATGGTCACAGGTAGTAAAGAACTAAACCAAAGAAATCAAGCGTATCTAAAACAAAGCACTATGTTATTGAGAAACCGCTCTCCGAATAAATGCTTCCTCGTGGAAAGAACGTCTATTCCGTCGTCTCTATTAAAACTGTTGCCATCCTTTTGGATCTCTATCGCTTTCCTGTAGATTCTTGGCCAAAAATGTTTTGGTTTCGTTAAAGTCGATTAAATGCTCTATGTTTGTTCAGACTGGTGTTGATCTTTCTTCCGGTTTGTTCTATGTATACTTTTCCATTGGAGCAAGGAATATTGTAGACTCCGAGAACTTAGACTTTCTTCCTGGGTTTTCTGGCTTTTGCGAACATTGTTGATATCTTCTCTTTAGCACTGAAAACCATCTTCACTTTATTTTGCTTAAAAAGTCTTATTTTGTTCGTGCATCCTTGAATGTATGATAGGAATGTTGTTATTTTACTCTATCTGTTGGGTTTTTGCGGATCGCGTAGAGAATGTCTTCTGTGGTATCAATTCTTCAGTAGAGCACTTTGTTGATGTTTCATTTCCTCTTCTAAAAATTCTGGTTCATATATCACCAAAACCAGAACAAAAAGATACCAAAACAACAGAATGAAAAAGAACCAGATGAAAGCACAAAATCGATCTTAAAGAAACGATTTAAACAAAGCAATCAGACATGCAAAAATTCATTGTTTGCAGTTAAAATTTAAAACAAGCGTATCGTAGTAAATACCAAAACTAACGTGTCATAAAAAATTTGACAAAGAAATGAGAAGCCTAGCGCCGAAACCGTAAAATAAAAGAAAAAATACAATATAACAGTCAAGCAGCGTAGAAAAAGTCTATAATGTGTTAACTATTTTCCTACGCCTGGTAGTTAACCCTTTTTCCTTTGTGCTTGTAATTTCAGCAAATTACGTGAATTGGAAATAAATAGACTTTTGCACTGAATATTGTAATGACAATAAAAAAAGTTTCAACTTAATATCTATTTTATAACTAAACAATCTCCCGTACGCCAAAAATAAATTTACTCCTGCTCGCCTTCACATTCGGACACCTACTACCTCTATGCCTACTACTCTACTACGCATTTTATTTTACTGAGATATAAAAATGGCTGCCACTAATGCGCGCCCTAAATTTAAACATGAATATAAAATATATATAAAAAAAATAAAGTTTATAACACTCGGCCAATCCTGAAATTTCAAATCTCCTGAATTGAACTAATTTTCTAAACAAAATCGTCCAATTTTGCGGGTCTCCGCTTGTGTCTTGTTGGTCGTCCACTAATTTGTTCGTCGATTGTTGCGGTTGAAGTACCCGCCTCCTTTGGTGTTTCCCTTTTCTCGGTTGTCAACTTTACATCTGGTGCGCGTGGTTCCGAAATGTCGTCGTCCGTTGAACTCACGCGATGTAGGTCAAGATCCTCGGGTTCAATGTACTCAACTTCATCGTCAAATTCGTGCGCATTTCTGTAGATTTTTAACTTGCTAACGTGTATAGTAGTTGTGTAATTTCTGTTTCCGTTTTCCGCGATCGTGTTTATTCTGTAAACATCAGCGGGTAGAACCTCCGTAATTACATACGGCCCCTTATACTTTCGTTGCGTTTTTGTTGGTTCCCCAGTAGAAATAGGTGGTGATTTCACATAAACAATGTCTCCTACGCTGTAACCTTCGTGCTGATAACGTCTCTTGTCGCCTTGTATTTGATTTGTTCTTTACCGATTTTGTCCCGAATCGCGTTTTGTATTTCTGATTTATCCTCCTGCAAATTATTTTCTTCTAATATGCTTCGTAGTATTCCATCCTGGAAATGCGGTGTGTACCCGTACACAACTTCAAACGGTGACCTTCCCGTGGTTTTATTTATTACGTTGTTCGCGTCCCTTTGCACTTGGTCTAAGCAACGATCCCAAGTTGTTTCACTCTGCATTTTTGTCAAGATAGTTGGTGTTATTGTCCTGTTCGCACGTTCGATAACTCCATTCGCCATTGGGTGTCTCGAACTGTTCAAAATATGTCGTATCCCGTTCCGTACGCAAAATTGTTTAAACGCTTCTGCTGTAAACGCGGTTCCCCTGTCAGTTACAATTTTATCAGGTAGCCCAAAATCGTTTATGAATTTTTCCAAACACTTTATTGCACTATTTGCTTTCGTGTTCGCTACCGCATACAATTTCACAAACCTTGATAAACCGTCGATTATCACCAATAGGTACATATTTCCCCTGGAACTTCGTACAAAAGGGCCTTGACGATCCATGTGTATACGTGAGAACACCTTCTCTGGTATGGGAAGCGGATGCAACAAGCCCGGTTGCTTTCCACCTGGCGATTTCATTAATAAACACTCTAAACACGCTCCGATGTGACTCTCACGTACTGGCGGATGCCTGGGAACCAGTACTGTTTTAACATCATATCTACAGTTCTATTAACTCCGTAATGCCCCGAAAGGTTATGAAACTTTATCATGATGCTTTTCCGCATAGAATTCGGTATCACAAACAACTTCCGAGTCTTGCCGTTCACCTCCATTTCGCGAACTAATCGTCCTTTTAATAATATAGAATGATTCACCTTTTTGCGTTCTAACCTGGTTAAGCTCATATTGTTCTTCCGTAATATGTCAATTATTTCACTTAATTTAGCGTCTACGTGCTGGATTAATAAGATTCTTCCGGTATGATCGCGTACACTTCCAATCGCTGTTCGTATATCTCCTCCATCGTATCTGCGGGCTCTATGAGCGGTGCTCGACTCAATGCGTCCTGTAGTCGTTCTCTTTTTCTGAATTTTATCTCATAATTGAATTTTTGTAAAAGATGGCTCCATTACTCCAACGTGTGCTATCTGTGCGTTTGTCGTTTTCTGCATGTTTAGGTAAATTAGCGCAATACAATCCGTCCCCACCGTAAAGTAGATTGGTAACAAAAATGTCCTTAATCTGTCCATTGACCACACGATGGCCATCAACTCCAACTTGCTACTGTGATAATTTGCTTCCACGTCCGTAGTTTTCTTGCTAACCGCGTACACTAGGTGCATGGCTCCGTCTGGCCCCTCCTGTAGCATCATTCCTGCCAACCCCAACGAACTCGCGTCTGTGTGTAATTCTGTTTTCGCCTTAGGGTTATATAGTTTAACCACTGGGTACGAAACTAATTTTTGTTTCAGGGTGTGAAAAGCTTCGTCGTGACGTTTCGTCCAATTGTACTTCACGTCTTTTCGTGTTAAATCACTCAGAGGTCGTGCAATGGTTGCGTACCCCTGTACAAATCTTCTGAAGAAACTGGTAAGCCCCAGAAATCTTCTCACCTCGTGTCCATTTACCGGTCGCGGGAATCTATTGATAACTTCCGTTTTCTCGTCTCCGGGAGTGATTCCAACGGCGGAAATCTTGAACCCCAGAAAATTCACTGTGGTATAACCGAATTTGCATTTTCGTAATTTTAAAGTGAGCCGCGCGTCACGAATCGCGGTAAAAACTTGTTTTAATCGTACGAGCATGTCTTCCCAATCGCATGCTGGCACCAAAACGTCATCTATAAAAACCATAGCCGTTTTGTTTCGTAGGGGTCCCAAGACTTTTGTCATAAGCCGTGCAAAATTTGAAGGACTATTTGTCAACCCGAAACACATTCTCGTAAACTCCCCAGAGTCGTCCGGCGTCACAAACGCTGTCTTTGGTCTCGCCTCAGCCGTCAAAGGTAACTGAAAGAATGCATGCGCCAAATCCAATGTCGTGAATAATTTACACCCCGTCAAATGCTCAAACTGCTCGTCAATGTTTGGTAAGGGAAAATGATCCCTGGATGTCTGACTATTTAACTTTCGGTAGTCCACCACTAGCCTTGGTTCGCCCGATTTCTTCTTAACAAGCAACACCGGCGACGCATACGGCGACGTCGTGTCTGTGGCGATTCCGCATTTTTTCCACTCCGATACTATATCTATCACCGTTGACCTGTCCTCCGAAGTCATTCGATACGGTTTGCTACGCACCGCCTTTCCGTTATCGATTATGTCCATTTCCATAAGGTTCGTGCACCCTAATTCACTCAGATTTGTAGCGAAACTCGTTCGAAATTCTTTCACAAGATCTAATAGTTTTCTCCGGTACTCGGTCGGCGTTGCTGGATCGATATCCAACTCATTTGCACTCTCCGTCACGTTTGCGT
Organism: Aquatica leii; assembly: GCA_035610365.1. Taxonomy (NCBI): domain Eukaryota; kingdom Metazoa; phylum Arthropoda; class Insecta; order Coleoptera; family Lampyridae; genus Aquatica; species Aquatica leii. The sequence continues at coordinate 19,584,606 of CM069438.1, forward strand.
TTTCACTAGCGTCTTCCCCGTCATTCACACTTTCTCGAGCTCTGCCTAACCTGTCTCCGTCGTATACGATCCTCTCTCGTATGTCATCATTTCGTATTGGCACTTTCACATTTAATTCGCCAAATTTTGCATTTACAAAGTTTATGCTGTGGGGTTTTAATGTTGTAGTTTCAGTCGCGCTCACGTTCAATTTATTTCTATTATTTATGGGCAGTTCTATGTTAACGAAAAATGGATCAGATTTCAGTCCGAACACTAATTTATCGTCTTTCTTAATGAAAGCCATGTCTGGGTGATCCGTAAAGTTTTGACCTAACAACACCGCCACGTTCTGTACTTCGTTCGGCACTACGTACATTTTTACTCCTTCCATGACGACCCCATCCATAGAAATTTTTGCTATTACGAAACTGTCACTTCTAACTTCCGATCCGCCAAACCCGAATAATGTTTCCGCCACATAACTTTTCGTTAATTTTAAATCACGCACTAGATCTTCCTTTATTGTGCTTAACGTCGCCCCCATGTCTACGAAACACTTTAAACCTTCGTAATCGTTTATCGTAATGTCGCGGATATAATTGTTTCTGTAAGAAATGTCTTTCGGTTCACTCTTAACTATTTTGTTTACCTCTTTCTTCGGTTGTCGATTTGGGCAATTTCTGCTGATGTGAGAGGGTTGCTTGCAATGGTAACAGTTTATGCCTTGCGGCAACTTGCAATCTTTGCTTGGCGTGACCCTTCGCCACAATTAAAACAACGAAACGGTCTTGTCACACGTTCGTTCATCGGCCTTGGTTCCTCCTTCATTTGCGTCGTCGTCGAGCGTTTCCTCCAATTTTCGGCTTGTGAGATGTTCACTTGCCTTAAGTCTTCTCTCTTTTCCAACTTATCGGTGTCCCTATTTGTTCTGAATCTTTCCATACGTGCATCGCTAACTGCCTGGTGCTCTAAGAGGTCATTGTACAGCTGCGTTTCTGTCTCCTGTGACCTACCCAGCATCGCGTTACATAGTCCGCGGTCCCGTAAACCAATTAATACCTGTTCTTTTCGTTCTCCAAAGTCCAAGTTCAACTCCTTGCATAACTTCATTTTTTCGTGAAAGTACGAGTTTAATGACTCTTTGTTCTCTTGCTTTCTCGCCATCATACGATTCCACCTTTCCGTTCGACTAACGTTCCCACAAAACATCTTCTCAAACTCTGCTACAAACCCCGGGAACGTATTCAAGTTTGCACGATTGCTTTGTAGCCAATGTCTTGCACCTCCCGTCAGGTGTGTTCTAGCAGTCTCCAACACAAACGAATCTGGCCATCGATGTAACAGTTGCATACTCTGTAAATTGGCCAACCATTCTCTTCCTGTCGACTTCGATTCCCCGTCGTACGTTTGAATATTTTTCGACAAATCTGGCATTATGTGAAATGCCTGCGTTTGTTCAATTTCCCTGTGTGTTGGTTGTTTCTGAGCCGTCACATTGGTCACCAACCGTTCTAATAGATCGTCTCGTCTTTTGTTATCCAAGAGCATCATCTCCAGGACCCGTGCAAGTCCGCCGTCCCCCGTTATGCTCCCTTCCATTCCGCTCGCGTTTCCCTTATCACCAGGTTCGGCTGTTCGATGTGCGTTCGTATTTGTCCGTTCTTCAAACGCATCAAAATCCTCCACGCTATACTTATGCGCCATTTTAGTCGCGCACGCGCTTTTTTCTGATTTCACCAACAACGTTGTGCAGCAACCGGTTTGTAAGCGACGCCAAGCTTACACGGACGCCATCTTGAAACTTCACGTGTTAAAACGTTCACTGCCAAGATACCCTTACCGAAATTTGAACTACACCTCCTGCATCTGGATACACATAATCCCACTTCTGATGAATGTTAACTATTTTCCTACGCCTGGTAGTTAACCCTTTTTCCTTTGTGCTTGTAATTTCAGCAAATTACGTGAATTGGAAATAAATAGACTTTTGCACTGAATATTGTAATGACAATAAAAAAAGTTTCAACTTAATATCTATTTTATAACTAAACAATCTCCCGTACGCCAAAAATAAATTTACTCCTGCTCGCCTTCACATTCGGACACCTACTACCTCTATGCCTACTACTCTACTACGCATTTTATTTTACTGAGATATAAAAATGGCTGCCACTAATGCGCGCCCTAAATTTAAACATGAATATAAAATATATATAAAAAAAATAAAGTTTATAACAAATGCATAGCAAGAGTAAATAAATATTAAACGATTTAGTTCAAAAAGTGGCTTGGAAAAGGACGAACCCAACGAACACATTAACGCAACAATGACGTAAAAAAATTAGTTACTGATAGCAGTAATGTTGAACTTTAGACTTCCCAATCATCAACAATGACTGTTTAGAAAACAGAATTATATTGTTGTCAGAACTGTAACTTCAACGCCAATAAGGAAATAGATTTGTTTCGACATGTAAAGATACATAAGATTGTTGGACCATTTTTTTGTGAAACATGTGGGTTCTCTGTTTGACATAAGAGGAATTTAAAGTCACATGATGATTCACAGCTCAGAAAAACTATATTTTGTAAAACTCGTGGATTTTTTTTTCAACGTAATGGAAATCTAAAGAAATGTACACTATGATTTACACAGAAAACTTTTTTTTCTGAGCTGTGAATCTTAATGCAAGTTTCTTTAAATTTCTCTTATATCGCAATGTAATTTACAAGCGTTAGCAAAATTTGATAGCAGAGCCATCTCATAGTATAAGTTACTATGTATTAAAGAAAACTGTAAATACCTGTAAAAGCGGAAACATAGATATTTTATATATTAAAAGATGATTGATGCTTAATTTACCTAATAAGGTTGCGCTTTACAGAATTAATTTTGTCAAGTTTTCGTATGCACAGTAATTTGTGGTCGAATTCGGCTAATCCCTATTTTAAGCCTTGAGCCATGCTAAGTTAAGGCAAGTATTTGATAAGACCATAAAAATCACATCTGAGAATATCAACAAGTTTGTATTCATGTTAAATAAAAAAACACTCAATTCTTGTAAAATATATACACTTACATTTTAAATTAAATAATTTATTATAGATTTTTTTACAATGATTTACGGAAGCCACGGCGAAGCAAAAACGTAAAACATTATGTATAATTCCAAAGTAACAACCTTATGTAGGTACAATGTAAAATCATAATATAGCAGAGACGTAACTTTGTTATATAAATCTGATGTACCGTCAAACTCACAACGAGTTGTAATGTAACGTGAGTTACGTCACATCAAATGTCATATGTTGTAGTATCACACTGATAACTAATTTGGCATCATTATTATGTTATTGCGTTCACTGAAAAAAAACAGTGAATATGCTTAGAATAACAAGTTCAAAAATTCCACGTGTTCATGACGGATTGCCTGAAGAAAAGATATAACAGCGTAAGCAGTAAGAAATCTGTGGAAACTTAAATTCTACCGTTATTACAAATGATTTAGTTTTACAACAAACGGATACATTGAAAAATCCCACTGAACAGATTAAGACAAGAACAGCAGATACCGGAACATCAAAAAATAGATTGTGTTAAAAGGAATTGGTTTGGATTGATCGCTGATTCTCGTCGTCTATGATTACAGCGATAGACCAAAGCACGTCAAACAGATCTTGTTGTACTTCTGTGGTTCCATTATAAGTGAACATGAACCACTCGAAGTCTTTTGTATCGTCCTAATCTGTCACTGAACATTCTGTCTTCATCGTCGTCTGTGTTGATGTGTAATACCTTCGGTTTGCCTCTTGGTAACTTTCGGACGCGGTAGATGACATCATTTATTTTTGCCAAAATGGCGTAAGAGCCTTTCTATTGTCTTTGTAACTTTGGAAACAACCCACGTTTTTGTTGTGCGTTGTGCGGTCAGTCGGCAGAAGAAAATTCCGTCTATATAAGCATTTGTAGAAGTGTTCGACGAACTTGTCACAGCTAACAGTTTTCTTCTAGTTACTCAATAATTCCTCTCAGGCTTCGACAGGACTTTACTGAAGTATCCGATCACCCTCTCCTCTCTATTGTGAATTTGAGAAAGTACACCTCCTATTGCGATGTTGCTAGATGGTTGCTAGCACCAGTGGCCCACACAAACTTGCCTTCCACTCGAGGATAGTTCAATATCGGTGCCGTAACTAGTGGCTGCTTCAAGTTTTAAAAGACTTCATTACAGTCGTCGTTCCAAGTAAAAATTTTTTTAGCAATGTTGGCAAATCGCAACACGAATCTGAAAATATGTGCACAATCTGAGAAAAACTGCGAAAATCCTGTTTATCTCTTGGCATTGGTCAATCTTGGACTGCCTTAATTTAATCAGAGCCGGCCATTACTTTCGTCTTAGATAAAACCACAAACACGTCGTCCAAATAGAGCAGACACGTCTTCCAAGACATTTCTTGCATCTCGACCCAATCATACGCTCGAAAGTTGCAGAAACATTGCACAATCCAAAGGACATAACCTTAAATTGCGATAAACCGGTTCCAATCGTAAACGCAGTTTTATTGCGGTCATTTGGTTCCAAGTCCTCTTGCCAGTAGCCACTTTTCAAATCCAAAGTGGAAAACCATTGCGAACCAGATAGGGTATCTAAAGTGTCGTCAATTCGGAGTAACGGGTAACGATCTCTCTTGGTGACCTCATTGAGTTGTCTATAATGAACACAAAATTTTGTCGACCCATCCTTTTTCTTCTTAAAGACCACTGGAGATGCCCACGGATTGTTAGATGGTTCGATCACTCCCTGAGTTTCCATTTCGGCGATTATCTTCTCGCTTGGTCAAGGGAAACCGCCTCGGATGTTGTCGGATTGGTTAAGTATCGCCAGTATTGATTTTGTGTTTCACGACGTCCGTTCTTTCTTTAGTTGTTGTGGTACTGTTGGATTAGTTTCTTGACTTCACTACGTTCGCGTTGATCAAGATCTTGACACTCTAAAGTCATCATTTCTAGTAACTGCTGAGGACATTTCTTTGATGATGTGTTTTCAACAATATTTGCACATTTCAGAATGTGAGACACCGACGTAGATTGTCTTATCACAGTATTCTTCCTCAAAGTTACCCAGTTTGCACTGGTATTTATAATTTCTAACTGGTATTACGTTATTGACCTTCACCAAAGTTTTACCAACTAGTAGTCATTGGGCGAATATTTCATTTTCGGTTGGTTTGATGCTTTGAACGAAACTTTCCCGGAGATTTCCATCACAACGTTTTCGGTTCGTCCAGGTGAAACGACATCTTTTACTAGAACAACCAACACCTTTTCATCTTTCGACAAATGAAAACGAATTTTTTCGTTCTCTAGATTGAGGACATCATTTTCCATGTCTAATTGGAAGTCACACTTCCTTATAAGCTTCATTCCCAAGATCATGTCAGTTGCCAGTATCTGATTAATTTATTTATTTCCAATACAAATAGTCACCATCATTTCTCCATGAATTGGAACTGTTTCACTAGTTGCTGTCTTTAGTTTTATCGTGATTAGTGTTATTTTTCCATATGTTCGAACTACATCTGAGCGCGTTATTGTTCTCGTCGCTTCTGTATCAACCAATAGTTCAACTCTTCATTCATTGATTGTGTCATCAATATAGATGCTGTTCAGGGAGTTAGTTAGCAATGCAACGTAGATGCTGATTTCCGAGGCGTGGTTGTTGAAGGTCGACTTTTCCAATGGCTTTTGTGTTCTTGGGTTTCGAATGTGACCCAGTTCACCGCAGTTCCAACATCTACAGCATCGACGTTTGTTCACGTAATACTCGTCGAAGTAGCTTTTCAATGCTTTCCTGTCTTTCTTCTTGATCCTCTACTATATTACAAACGTGATGACCACGTCAATAAGACGCCTGCTTTGCCGTTTCAAACTCTAACGCATGTGCCAGCGCGTCTTCGAGTGGCTTAAGTCGAGCTAGTAGCAGCTGTCGCTGTCCTTTAAACCATCATGAAAAGTTTATGCTCTGCCAGTTGTTGATAACTACATGGAGCTGTAGGGTAAACTAGTCTCACCAAACGCGCAATCTTCTCTTCAAATTATTGAAGGCTTGCTGTCGACTTTTGACAACGATTCTTTATCTGCGCGTGGTACACCTTTTGAAGATGGGCGTCTCCATATCGCATCTCCAGACATGAGGTCAGCAGCTGATAATCCATTTGTTGGCAATCACGGATGGTCTGCAAGATGTTTATCGCTTCTCCTCGGACGGCAACTATCAACGAAATGGCTTTCTCTTCGTCATTCCATCCATTGACCATTGCAGCAGTTTCAAATTGTTTGTAGTAAGTCGACCAAGGTGTCTTGCCATCGAACGTTGCCGTTGCGATCCGTATTCTTGATATTACTTCACTGTTATTTTTGAGTCACATGTCTTTCTCCTTGTAGTCCTTCTTCTATTAGTTTAAATATTTCTTCTATCTTTCTTGTTTCTTCCTCTAACCTTCTGGAATTTTCTAATAATATTTCTTTCATAATCATGAAAGTTTCCATTAATCTCTCTTCTATTACTCTAGATGTTCCTACTAGTTTCTCTTCAATTTTTATCTCTAAATTAATAGAATACTCTTGTAGTTGTTTTATGTTTTCTTCAAGCGTTCTTCAATTTTCCAATAATTTTTCCTCGAGTTTATTGGAATTTTACATTAAATTTTCTTCCAAAATTTTAGAATTTTCTTCCATTTTACACGTACTTTCCAGTGTACTTTTTTTTAAATTCTACTATTTTGCTATCCATTTTGGCAACGCGTAACCGGCATTCACTGCCGAAATAAAAGTACACATAAATTGTTTATTAGCTCTTATCGCGTTAAAAATAATCTCACTTCTGACACCAGTGCAACCACAATTTAAGAACCGTTTATTAGAAACTACGGGCTAATAACAGTTAACAAACAATTAAATGAAATAAAATGTTCTCGGCTCTTTTAGAAGAAAAGTTTGAGGAAAACAAGCAGTAGCTGACTGTAGAGCGATGTTCATTAGAAACATTTGAAAAGAAATCAACTGAGTTCATAGAATTGTTCTGAATAAAATTTACTGCTTTAGTAAGCCATGACTTTAACCTAAAGTCGTTAATTAGAAACTAAAGGGCTAACAGTTAAAAAATAATTAAACGAAATGAAATGAATTGTAAATTAAAATAAGCCAATATGAATTAAAAACTAAAACGAACTTGCGGTAAAGGATTACACCAATTAGAAATACTAATAACTAATATTTACAAACTGACAATAAGTCACTGATCATTGATTTATTTCAACACTATTTATTTTTCACTATCATGCATACGATAACGAAAAGGTCACTAAATTGCACTCGCGCTGATTACACAATGAATTTCCTTAATTCAATTCAATTACATACATGTTTATTGCTTTTTCAACGATACATTTTTAAAGCTTAGTCATAAATGGTAACATAGTCCGCTTAAATAGCCCTGTTGGATCGGTTTTTCACCTCCGAGTTGCCTCTTTGGTTTTACACTTTTCCGCTAGGTTATACATTTCATTCTAAATTAATTTAGGATGACACACTTCGGCCGCTTGTGCCTAGGCATGTCATCTCGATCGTAGTCCCAAAACCGTCGGACGAGTGGGTTGGGGTGGGCCGCGAGGTCTGCATGGAGCGCATCTGCGGATTGACGAGTGAAATCTGCGACCATCGGGATGTCCAATTCTGGATGGAGCCGGTCTGTTCGGAAGAACTATGGGGCGTCTGCGATCATTCGGAGCATCTTATTTTGGAAGATTTGAATTCGGGTGGTGTGGGTTTTGGCAACGTAGAACCATACTGAGGCTGCGTAGGTCATGGAAGGGCGGATGATCATCTTGTAGATGAGAAGCTTGTTGTCGATGTCGAGGCGGCTGTTGCGGCACAACATGGAGTATAATTTTACCAGCAGACCGTTGGAAGAAGCCAGCTTCTGCGTGATGTGGGATTTCCAGAGAAGTTTTTTGTCTAGGGTGAGACCGAGGTATTTAGTCTCGTCTACCCAGGGGGCGTCGTTGCCTTTGATGTGGAGGCGGCGTGTGGGAGCGATGTTCCTTCAGTTGAAGAGGATGGCGGCGCTTTTGGTGGGATTGACTTGTATCCTCCAGTCGTCGTACCAGTTGTCTAGTGACGTGAGGGCCATTTGAAGATTTCTCTTGACTTGAGCGGGTGAGCGGGATGTTGCCAAAACGGCGGTGTCATCGGTGTAGAATGTGTAAGTGAGTCCGTCGATTTTTGGGATGTCTGCCGTGAAAATGTTGTATAAGAGTGGGGATAACGTTGATCCTTGAGGAGTGGACTTGGCGGTGAAAAGTTTGATCACAAACGAGCATCGATTTAGGAAGGATCCGATGAGCTGGACCATTGAGTGGTTGATGCCTAGACCACACATCTTGTAGAGTAGCCCGCGATGCCAGACTTTGTCGAATGCTTTCTCGATGTCGAGAAAGACGGCGCCGATGACGTCGCGGTGGTTGAAACCGTTGGTGATCTGCTCAACGACGCGTAAGGCTTGATGGACAGTGGAGTGTTGATGGGAGATGATTTGGTTGGTATCGACCTGTTCCTATAATCTAGTGAGAATTATTCGTTCCAATAACTTACCCAGCGTCGGAAGTAAGCTAATTGGACGGTAGTTTTGGGGTATGACGTTATCCTTTCCTGGTTTGGGGATTAATATGACGTCCGCGGTTTTCCATTGACGTGGAAAGTGTCGAAGTAGTAGACATGCGTTGAAGATTGCAGTTAGGGTGGATATACCCATTTGGGAAGAAGTTTGAAGGCTTTGTTGGAAATGCCGTCGTTCCCGGGAGCTTTGCGCGGTTTGAAATTTTTAATCACCTCTTCGATTTGCTTTGTAGTGGTGTGCCTGATGGGCTCGTTTGGGTTGGCCGTCAGGATGCTTCTGACTTCGCGTTGATTTGCTCTGAATCGGAGTTCGAGCGTGTCGGCGAAAGCCTTGGGGACTGTAAATGGCGAGCATGGGTGGCTTGTTCCTGTTTTTTAGGATGTGCCATTTGCCACACGCTGTTATCTTATGCATTTAGGGACTGGAGTTTGTCGCTGAATAGAAGATTTCGATGTTGCTCGATTTGTGTTTGAATCGCAGTTTGAGGTGCGTTAAGGGCTCTTTTGTCATCTGGGTGGCAAGTGCGTTGCCATCTGCGTCGTAGACGGTTTTTCTCGGTGATCCGGTCGCGAATGTGAAGTAGTAGTTGAAGCGGATCCGACTTGGATTTCGTGATAGATTTGGTGGCTTTTGTGATGCATGTTTTGATAAGTTCAGTGAAATTGTCAACCGCGGCTTGGAGTTGTGGGACGTTTTCGATGACCGAAACTTTCGTGATAAGTCTGGTGGCCTCGAATTGGAAGGATGGCCACAAGGTAATGTTCTTTTCGAACTGGAGATTGTCGTTGTCAGCTTGAGTTGAGAAGCAGGGGCTCGTGGTCAGAGCTGAGGTCAGTGACCGTTGTTAGATCGTGAAGTAACCTAACGTTGTTGAAAATTGCTACGTCAATAACGTCTGGAAGTCCGTTGTGAAGATGGATGGCGGGTTCGTAGGGTCCGTCTACAACAAAATTTCGGAATGCTGGCGAGGTCATGCAGGAGTCGACCATTGCGGTTCGTTTTTCTGCTATGCCAGTCTGGATGTTTCGCGTTGAGATCTCCTGCGAGAATAGTAGGAGTTCTGGCGTTAAAAATCGCGTCTAAATCTGCTGGTAAGACGTCCTTGGTTGGCGGAATGTAGGCGGCGCAGAGAACAATGTCTCCGTTGGCTGCCGTGTTAATGACTATTTGGGTAGCTTCTAAATTTTGGAGTTGTGGCATACCACCTCCGCGACCTGTCGTTCGGTTTGTATTGTACAAGGTGTAGTTCCGGATATTGGGGTTGTCGCAGTTCCGAAGATGAGTTTCGGAAACGAGAGCGACGTCGATGTTGCGGCGATGAAGGAATTTTTGAAATTCGAACTTTTTGTTTAGGAGACTGTTGGCGTTCCAAATCGCGATGAGAAGGGAGTTCGGTTTTCTTTTCTGTGCTGCCATTTTACTGGTTTCGAGAGCGGAGTTGAATGAGGTATTCCCTGATGAGGCAGTTTTTTCCCTGGTTACCTCTGTTTGGACGTATCGCTGCTTTTTCGTCTTGGGCTGTTCGGTGGACATGGGTGGCGCGGGGACGGTGGACTCGACTGGTCTCGTCACCTGGGCAAACGAGACGGTGGAGTTTACAGGCTTGCCTGGAGTGCGAGAGGACGCTGAAATAAAAGGGTAAGTACGACTGTTGATCGTCTGTCGCTGCCTTGGGTGGGCTGGGCATCCTTTGTAGTTGGGCGGATGGTCGTTTCTACAGTTGCAGCACGTAGCGGGGCCATTTTTGCGTTTCTTCGAGCATTCGTAGCTGAAGTGACACTCCAGACACTTTACGCATCGTGGGGTTCCTCGACATCCCCTGGCGGAATGTCCAAATCGCTGGCACCTGTAGCACTGCCCAATGTCGCTTCTGGGGTGTGGACTCTCAACGCGGACTTCGACGGCTCCGATATCAGTCATATCAAATAGCGTCTTGGCCTGCGGGGTTCTTCTAACCTGGACTAAAAGCAACGGCGTTGGTCGCTTGAACCGTCCTGAGATCATCGGCGTGTTCTTGATGACTTCCATACCTTTGCGACGAAGGTAGGTGGCGGTGGCATCGATCGAAGAGTTGCAGTGAGGCATCCCTCGGATCGCGGTAGGTCTTCCTTAAGCTGGAACGAGTGAAAGTCTTGACAGGCTTCTTCTAGGACGTGCTTCGCTATACGGAAGTCTTCGGGCGTGGAGACGTGGATGGCGACCCCGTTCCGCGATGTCTTCGCTCTGGAAACATCAACGTTGTTTTCCTGCAAGGTCTGCATCACTTTACCCTAGTCCTTTTGGTTATGAAGGACGATGGGCGGGATTCTCTCCTTGCGGGTCGTCTCGAGAGTGTTGGCATCTTCGCGCGGCTCTCTAGCAGCTGGACGCTTCCTCTTGTTGGACGCCAAAGTCCATTCTTAGTCTATGCGTTCTTCAACCTCGGTGGTGAACACGGTGTTGGGAACAGCAGTTGGACACAGTAGGCGTGGCGGCAAGCTCGGTAGTGACAGGAGCGGCAGATAACGCGGAGGCAGCACGCTCGGTACGCCTGGACCTCGCCGGGGTCTTCATACGTTCCAAGCTAGGCGTCGGAACGTTTGGAGCCTCGTCACGGGAAGTAGTCGCAGGCGACGGCTGCTTCTTCTTCTTCTTTGGCTCGGGTACCGGAAGGGCGTCCAGCTTCTTGGTCATCTCGGCGAGCTGGAGGCGAAGCTAACGGTTTTCTTCGGTGAGCGTCCTCACCTGGTCCTGAAGAAACTCCATCGTCGTGCTGGTGGCGGAGGCGGCTGCGACGTTAGTCCAGTTGTGCTCGGAAAGCATGATTGGATCCATGATGTAATTCTTTTAAAAAGTCTTATAAAAGACTGCGCTGGAAAAATTGCTTAAAAAAGCATTTATTCAATTAAAATTTCTTTAAAACAAAGTCTTATAAAAAACTAAAGCTCAAAAGGATGAATGAATCTCCTCGTTTGTTTCAGGTTTTATTTATATCCGGAACGTTATCTTCTTATTGCTTCTAGAAGTTTCCATCATTTTCTTGAACCTTCGAATACTTTTCGCAAACAGAACGTAACAATATGATTAAGAATAATTAATTTAGAGTTACCATGTAGTTCATAAAGCGAATCAAACGCGATTTTATAATTTTCGGCTGACGGTTGTATATTTGAAATAGCATGAGCCGCTTGACCTCCAAGACTACCCTTAAGCTACAGAAATTTCTCAATGTCGTAATAGCGAAGGCTTCCACGGCCGGAATCTATACTAACATTAGAATGTCTTCCGGGTTTGGGCCGTGTCATAGTTGCAACCGAAGTTGCCAACGTTTCGCCCACTTTCGTAAGGGGCTTCATCAGGGCGTGAGATAAATCGCAAAACTCAAACAAGCAATCGAAATCTTACTAAGAACTTCTCAAAAGTTAGGTTATCCACTTGTAAAACAAGCCATAACCTAAACTATGAAAAGGTGAGAAAGAAAACGATAACCTGAAAAAGCAAACGAAAATCTAACAAAGAACCACTACCGAGCTAGGTAATCAACTTGTGAACCAAGCCAGATTCTAAACTCCGTAGAAGTAACTTAAGAAGAAATAGTCTCCGTATTTAAAGGAAAAGGATCGTCACGGATGATTAAGCTCGACCCTGATTGGGTTACGGTTGCTAGGGGGCGTGTTTTTGATAAATGACTAATAACCGGGAACCAAAGAGGGTATAGCTCAAAACCATGATCGCGATTGAAGTTATTGGGGTGTTTGATGATTTCTATGCTTTCTCAAAATTTCTTGTTGAAAATAATACAGATTTGGCAATCAACGAAACATTATCAAAATCGATCTTGTGACCTGTAGTAAAATGATGTTCAGCGACCGCAGACTTGGAAGTATACCTTTTTCTTATACAACGATCATGTTCTGAAATGCGAGTAATGACGGAACGACCGGTTTCACCAATGTAGACTAAACCACATGAACAAGGAATTTGGTATACACCTTGAGATGAAAGTGTAGGAATTTGTCCTTGGGAGAAGGAAGGATCTGAAAGATTTTGTCTGTTGAATTGAATATGGGTTTAATACCATTCTTACGAAGGAGTTTCCTATTTGATCTGTAACCTTGTGAATGTAGGGTAAAAGGCCAATTTCGGGTTGGATTCGGGAGTAGAAGTGTCCTTAGGTAATCGAGTACGTGGATGTAAACGACGATTAATAACTCTATGAATATCTCGCTTTAGATAACCATTGTTCACTAAGGTTCTAGTAAGATGACGAAGTTCTGAGTCTAGATTCTCAGGTTGACAAATAGAAAAGGCACGATGGACCAAAGATTCAATAACAGAACGTTTCTGTGCAGGATGATGATGAGACGAAGCATGAAGGTATCTGTCCGTATGGGTGGGTTTGCGATAAACAGAATGGCCTAGAAGTCCGTCGGGCTTACGAGTCACAAGAACGTCAAGAAATAGAAGAGAACCATTACTTTCGATTTCCATAGTAAATTTGATATCTAAGTGTTGATTGTTAAGATGATCAAGAAACTTAGACAATTCAAGATGACCATGAGACCAAACAATAAACGTGTCGTCAACATATCTAAACCACACTTTAGGTTTTAATATTGATGATTCCAAAGCAACCGTTTCAAAGGATTCCATAAAAATGTTAGCTTCTTCTTCCAGCCGACAAAGGCAACGCCACTGTAGTTTTGAACCAAATTGATTATGTTACGAAAATCAATTCTATTTTGTCTGAGGAAACTTACGCTCTTCTAACCCATAACCCCACTTCGAGGATTGAACGCGAGGTTAGCCAAATCATCAAATCTTCCAATCTACCTCCTGAAACTAAACGTCGACTTACCCCATCAGATTCTAAACCACCTCGTCTATACGGACTTCCCAAAATTCACAAACAAGGTATTCCTTTTCGACCTATCGTTAGTACTATCCAATCTCCTACTTACAAGCTAGCCAAGTTCTTGTCCAACATTCTTTGCGAGTTTACAGGTAAAACCTCTTCTCACATCCTCAACTCTCAGCATTTTATCCAACGTCTAGAAACTATAAAACTTGAACCCCAAGATCTTCTCGTGAGCTTTGATGTTACTTCACTTTTTACTAAAGTTCCTATTAAAGATTCGCTTATTATCATCAAACAGATTCTGTCTCAACATGGCAAGGACTTGAGTTTGGTTCCTCTTATTGAAAAGTGTCTATCCTCTACTTACTTCCAATTTGATAATAAGTTTTACGAACAAGTTTCTGGTGCTGCTATGGGTTCTCCTCTATCACCTGTTGTAGCTAACATTTTTATGGAATCCTTTGAAACGGTTGCTTTGGAATCATCAATATTAAAACCTAAAGTGTGGTTTAGATATGTTGACGACACGTTTATTGTTTGGTCTCATGGTCATCTTGAATTGTCTAAGTTTCTTGATCATCTTAACAATCAACACTTAGATATCAAATTTACTATGGAAATCGAAAGTAATGGTTCTCTTCCATTTCTTGACGTTCTTGTGACTCGTAAGCCCGACGGACTTCTAGGCCATTCTGTTTATCGCAAACCCACCCATACGGACAGATACCTTCATGCTTCGTCTCATCATCATCCTGCACAGAAACGTTCTGTTATTGAATCTTTGGTCCATCGTGCCTTTTCTATTTGTCAACCTGAGAATCTAGACTCAGAACTTCGTCATCTTACTAGAACCTTAGTGAACAATGGTTATCTAAAGCGAGATATTCATAGAGTTATTAATCGTCGTTTACATCCACGTACTCGATTACCTAAGGACACTTCTACTCCCGAATCCAACCCGAAATTGGCCTTTTTACCCTACATTCACAAGGTTACAGATCAAATGGGGAAATTCCTTCGTAAGAATGGTATTAAACACATATTCAACTCGACAGGCAAAATCTTTCAGATTCTTCCTTCTCCCAAAGGCAAATTTCCTACATTTTCATCTCAAGGTGTATACCAAATTCCTTGTTCATGTGGTTTAGTCTACATTGGTAAAACCGGTCGTTCAGTCATTACTCGCATTTCAGAACATGATCGTTGCATAAGAAAAAGGTATATTTCCAAGTCTGCGGTTGCTGAACATCATTTTACTACAGGTCACAAGATCGATTTTGATAATGTTTCGTTGATTGCCAAATCTGTATTATTTTCAACAAGAAATTTTGAGAAAGCATAGAAATCATCAAACACCCCAATAACTTCAATCGCGATCATGGTTTTGAGCTATACCCTCTTTGGTTCCCGGTTATTAGTCATTTATCAAAAACACGCCCCTTAGCAACCGTAACCCAATCAGGGTCGAGTTTAACCATCCGTGACGATCCTTTTCTTTTAAATACGAAAACTATTTTTTCTTAAGTCACTTTTACGGAGTTTAGAATCTGGCTTGGTTCACAATTTGATTACCTAACTCGGTAGTGGTTCTTTGTTAGATTTTCGTTTGCTTTTTCAGGTTATCGTTTTCTTTCTCACCTTTTCATAGTTTAGGTTATGGCTTGTTTTACAAGTGGATAACCTAACTTTTGAGAAGTTCTTAGTAAGATTTCGATTGCTTGTTTGAGTTTTGCGATTTATCTCACGCCCTGATGAAGCCCCTTACGAAAGTGGGCGAAACGTTGGCAACTTCGGTTGCAACTATGACACGGCCCAAACCCGGAAGACATTCTAATGTTAGTATTTCTCAATGTCGTTCAATCCTGCGTTATTCTGAATAAGCCCAATGAATAAAAGCTGTATAATTACCATCAAATTATGGTAGCAAAATTTTTAGTAATTTTGCATTTGTACAATTCCTATTATGGGCATTTGAAAATGTATTAGGTGTAGAAGTAGAAATAGATTCAGAAATGAATGCGGCACGTGTAGCGAGATTAACGTACCTGTTCTAAAATGTTTCGTACTCTACTAAATCTTCCATATCCGCAGACAAAGCCGTTTTTTTCAGGCAAATTTTTAATACCTTCTATATGAATTTGTAATTTTGTAAGAAATACTGTGTCAATTACATTACAACCTCGGACAACGGAATTAAAAATGATTCAAAATTATTTAATTTTGCCAAAAGCGCACGCCCCACTAGGCTAATAAGAGTAGTCATTGCAAAATGAATTAATATGAAAATGAAAATATGAAATGAGGTAATATGCGCAATTTGGCAAAAACGTCTGAAGCTTTGTGGGTACTCAAAATGAAATATTTTTTAGTGAATAAATGTAGGATTGTAATAGAAATTATAAACATAAAAGCAGTATTAAATTGCATACGAATAGAAAAAGGGATGGAACGTAAGGAGCTTGTGACTTGCCGTGTGAATATCGTTGAACCAATCAATCTGGTGTGATTACTGGTAAATTTTTATCTTGATTTCTCTTAAATATTTTCTTCACTTTGACACCAGTTGGCACTACTAACGAATAATTTTATTTCTTTGAATCGTATTTTTGCGTAAGTAAATAAGACGCAACCTGATTTTGTGTGTAAACT
The DNA here is from genome assembly GCA_035610365.1 of Aquatica leii. Classification (NCBI taxonomy): domain Eukaryota; kingdom Metazoa; phylum Arthropoda; class Insecta; order Coleoptera; family Lampyridae; genus Aquatica; species Aquatica leii. Next base: position 19,600,752 of record CM069438.1, read on the forward strand.
TAACGTTTTATTTTACTATTTACATAATTTAATACAAAAACTAATCACATTTACGTGTAATAAATCGAATTCAATTCTTGTCGTCTATGATTACAACGATAGACGAAAAGGCAGTGCTTTATTCTTACACACGCCGGTGCCCTTTCCGTTCTACAACTTTAAAAAATATATATTGTCACATGCATTTAACCACATTACGAACGCAATGATTCGTACACCTTAGACAAATTAAAATTAAAAAAAAAAAACAACACCGACACTTGCCTTACAAATAAATGATAGCAATTACAAAGTAAGTGTAATGATAAGATAAGTGTTTGATAAAAAATAAACTAACATTTAACAGCATTAAGTACAAAAAATACAATACAAATAATTTAAATTCGGTACAGGTTATAAACATACAAAAACACAGCTAACGTTTATTTGAATTTACTTGGATTTGGTTTCGATATGAGTAACTGGGATGATTCGTTCTTGCAGCGCTGCTTCAGTCTTCTTTGGAGTAGCAATAAAAAGTGTTCCATCAGCAGTTAGTCTGCTTTCTACTTTTTTGGAATCATACCCGTCTGGTAATAAAAACTGTCGGGTTAAGTGCCTGAAGGTGCTTCCATTTTCATCTTTGGATTCGTGCTTAGCTTCGACAACTAGCATGTTTTCGTTTAAAACTTTAACGTTTATTTCTTCGGGTGTGTATTGGTGAAGATCCATCTTAACGAAGAACTTTTCTTTGTCTTGTGTAACCAACTCGTGCTTGTTACGTAAATTGTTTAAAGCCCGATGTTTGTCATTTAAATATGAACACACTTCTTCGTTTCTTTGATTACACCGTCTTAAATTATTGAGGTGATCACAGTACACGTACGGACAAACTTCTTCAGCCAATCTCATCTGTTGTTCCAACATGCTCAGTGGACCTTCAATGTCTCTAACAATTATTGGTAAAATCGACATTTTAAACACTTTTAATAACGTTAGAGTTTTTACACAGAAAACGATTCGGATTCGCGTTTAATTTTAAACTGTTGGAAAATCTCGCGCCGGTTGCGTATTTATATACGTACGCGCGAACAATTCCGAAACGAATCGAAAGTTCCAGAAAATGTTTCTATTGATTTCTGGAAGTTTTCTAAAATCTTCTAAACATTTTTTCCGCATTAATCACTATTTGTGGAAATATCTTTCATTGATGACTTAAAAACTTAAATTGAATGTATCAAATAATTTGTATTCAACATTCTAAAGACTTATTGTAAAAAAATTCGAATAGTTAAAATTATAAAACTTAAACTTTGGTAGTAGTAGATTGAATTAAACATTTTCAATCAATTTTTACATATGTAGCCAAAACTAAACATATTTGAAAATTACATTTTTTTAAAATCACAATCAAATGCAATTTCTAATTGATATTGAATCAACCAAATAAAAACTGTGTATGTTAATAACACTCAATCGAAATTGGTAATTAAATTGAATAATAAAATGCAAATTTGTATGGTAATTTTAAACCTAAATTCTGTAAATTAAAATATTTTAATTTATACAATTTTAAAATAGTCTTAAATTAATTAGTTGTATTCAGAAAAATTAAAGAAATGATTCTAGAAAATTACACTAGAAAATTCTAGTAGGTTCGGCTATTTTCGGGAATATCTCCGATGCACATAAATACGCGACGTTCGCGCGTCTTTTCATCAGTTTGAAATTCTGTGTTGAGTTTGAAACATTCTCAGTGCAAACAAATCGAAAAAATGTCGCTTTTACCAATAATCTTCCGAGACATCGAAAGACCGTTACGCATGTTGGAACGACAAATGCAAATGGCCGAAGAAGCTTTTCCTTATTTAGATCGAAACAATCCTAGCGAATTCCAACTTTGTAACAGGCACGATTCCGTTACTCAAGATAAAGAAAAGTTTCAAGTTAAGATGGATGTGAAGCATTTCACACCTGAGGAAATTACGGTGAAGACTACGGACGAAAATATGCTCATCGTCGAAGCCAAACACGAGTCCGAAAATGAAAAAGGAAGTATTTCCAGACACTACATCAGACAATTTCTGTTACCCGAAGGACACGATATAAAGAAAGTAGAAACTAAATTATCTGGAAATGGAATGCTTACAATTACGGCTCCTAATAAAGTTCAACCGGCTATTCAGGACCGAACAATTCCAGTCACCCACGTTGAAATGAAAAAATAAAAGTTTTAGTATTCGTTTTCAATGTACCTATTTATTATTTAATCCAATTTTGAGACTGATTTTTGTATATGTATAATATTTCATAATATTCAAAATAAAGTTTAAGTTTACCAAATATGTATGCTGTGTTGTCTATGCCGAACAAATCTTACATTTAAAACGAGGAAAGGTTCAGTGAAATGTATAATTAACAGGAACAGAACCTCTCTAGGCCAGGTGTGACATAGGAACAAGCAACTAAAGCCGAATAAATATGTGAAGTTTTTGCCTTTGTCTGGCTCATTCAGAAATATATCCAAATATAACTTTCGTTTTACTACCTGGTTATATTTGAATAGGGTACCATAATATGATTCCAACGATAATTACTTTATAAGTTTTTTGTAATTGTTCATTCAAAATTCCTAAACGTTCTTACGTAGTAATATTTTTTAAACTACAATTTCAGTTCTTAAGCGACACTGTATCAACGAAATAAATACACCGCTTTAAAATTAATTAAAACATTAAATAAATGATACAAAATTTCAAATTGTTAGAGTAATCTTAAGTTTAAATAAATTTGTGAGTTTGCAAAAATTGAATACATTTTTAACTTGTCTAAACTTGGAACCGTCAAAATGAAGGTAATTATTTGATTTGATTTTATTCAGATTAAGAAAATTTTAAAGAAACGATCAAAAGCTAGAATCGTCAAAGACACCAATGGCACCGCACTCCCAATCTCAAAAACGGCAGGACGCTTAGTCGAATGCAGAACGAAGTGGAAACGGCGATCTTCAAGCATCGCAGCCGGCAATGGAAGATGTGGAATCACCTAACTTGTGCAGGTGTTGAAGAACAAGAGAATTCCAAAAATTCTACAACTTTACGGTACCAACAGCATCGTATACACCAACGATGATAAAACAGAAGCGTTTGCGAACACCTTAAAGTTGCAGTTTAAATCCACTTACGATGACATCGAGAGGTTACGAAAATCGAACGCCATCTACAAAAAAAGTCCGATACCGATTGAGTGCGATTTTAACAATGCAACTCGAACGCACTATACCGACAGAGATAAAAAACCTGAGACTGAAGAAACGAAAATCGCTTGGTGCAGATGAAATTAACAACCAAATGACTCAACTTCTTTCACTCGCAGTGGAAAATAGGCCACGTCATTCTATTTCTTAAAACAGAGAATGAAGTCAAGTCACCACCCCATCAATGTTCTCCTTTAAGAGTAAGTTATTGGATAGATTCGCACTCGCACTCAACACTAGACCCTGCGTGTTCTGGAACATATCACAAATAGGTTCGATAAGCGACAATTCTATTTTCTTAAACATTGAGAAAACGTTTGACCGCAGCGGTATTCTTCACGCGCTGGAACATTAACCCATTTCTTCATCTCAAAATAACGGGCGATAACATCCTTTCCATGCATCTTGATCGACGCTTCACATAAAAGAAGCCGTCACGAAGACATTCGCCGTCATCGCCAAGCTATATTCATTTCTGAAGAGAACAAGTTTCTATACAAGTTCATAATACAGCCCATCACGGTTCCTCAGAAACAACCAACTACATCAAAATTTTTAGTGAGTTACTCCACCAGACAACGCAAAAGACGGCACCAGACCTACCAACCCATCTCAAGAGAGAAGTGCAAATGACTCTAAAACTACGACTTGGAGAACGGGCGTACGCACAAGTGACCAAAACATGCTGTCCAAAAAATTAATCACTTGATGCTCCTGGTCTTAGAAGCAATAGATGTTTATTGTTCATTGGCTCTTCATCAGTTTAAATTTAAACGTTGGGTTGAAACATTCCAAGAAAAGTAAAAATGCCTCTTTTGCCCATGATTTGCTAAAACATCAAAACACCTTGAAGTTACAGTTCAAATCCACCTACGATCACATCATTAGGTCAAAAGAATCAAACGCCATCTACAAGAAAGTCCGAAACCAAGTGAGTGCGATTGTAACAATGCAACTCGAACGCAGGACACAAATAAAGATAAGAAACCTCAGACTGAATATACGAAAATCACTTGGTGCAGATGAAATTGGTTATCAAGTAATTCAACTTCTTCGGCTCCCCAGCCCACGTCATTCTATTTCTGAAAACAGTGAAAGAAGCAAAATCATCGCCTCATAAATGCTCTCTTTTAAGGGTAAGTTGTTGGAACGGCTTTTGCAAGTCGACCTCAACATTAGCCCGGCGTGTTGTGGAGCATATCATCAATAGGTTCGATAAACGACAATACTATTTTCTTGGACATTGAGAAAGTGTTCGACAATAGCCCAACGTATGTGATTGCACTTGCACAACCATAATTTTAGGGTGACGTTGCGCACGTCCCAGTCCAACGACACCACCGTGCTGGTAAGGTAAAAATCTAACATTACGATAATTGCTCGGGTTAGCACGCAGACTAAAGGATCAAAGTCAACCCGAAGAATAGTGTAGCGATATTCTTGACACGGCGCAAAACTAACCCAAATCTTCATCTGAAAATGACAGGCGATAACATCCTTTGGGAAGAAGACGCAAAATACTTTGGTTTTCATATTGGTTGACGCCTCACATGAAAGAAGCCTCTACGAAAACATTCGCTGTCATCGCCAAGCTGTACCCAATTCTAAAGAGAACAAGGTTCTATACAAGTCGATGATACGACCGATGGTTTTTCAGAAACAACCAGCTACATCCAAATTTTTAAATATTGACCATCAAACAGAGCAAAAAACCGCACTAGACCTACCGACAGATTTCAATAGAGAAGTGAAAATTACTCTGAAACCACGACTTGGAGGATGTGCGTAGGTACAAGTGATCAAAACATGCTGCGCAACAGATTAAGCACTCGATGTTCCTCATCTAATCAGGAACGGTAATATATAATGTGATCTTAAGTGAGATGAAAATATTATTGTTGTAGTCAGAATGTTGTTGCCAATAGATGTTTATTCTTCATTGGCTCTTCATCAGTTTAAATTTAAACGTTAAAGTTGAAACATTCTAACAAAAGTAAAAATGCCTCTTTTGTCAATGATTTGCTAAAACATAGAAACATGTTGGAACCGCAAATGCAACTGGCGGAACACGTTTTCTCTCATTTAGAAAGACGCGAACTCACTAGGATTATTTCTAGTAAGTTCGCGTTTGGTAACAGACAAGATTCACTCACTTAAGACAAGGAAAAATTCCAAACATTTTCTGTAGTTTTCAGAAACCGTCTCAAAAAACGTTATAACAATTTATGAGTTGAAGAACCTACTGAAGGTACTGGATTCATCATAAATATTGAATGGAACACACTATACCTTGCTTAACTTTAATTAAAAATAAAATTAAGTATTTGAGACCAATTCAGAGCTTACCGCAGTAATTCCTCGTTAGCAAATAAAAAAGATGAGAGCCATTTTCTTAAAGTATGTGGCGATGCAGGTACATTATAATAGCCAACACGCGTCTTGGTGCTTAGTACACGTTCTCCTTATTTCGCATACGACGGTTGGATAAGTTTCTAAATCTCTTTACAATTTGTCAAAGAATGGTAGATGAGAATTAAGTTTTGTCGACATCGCAAATAATAAATTACTATTTGCAGAATTTCTTTACAGTTACTTTGTTGATGACATATTTTGCACGTTTCTACAACCGTGTTAGTCAACGCCAACAATTTCGTCTATTTTGTAGGTGTATCTTCTATTGAAAACATATAATTTCCCAATGAGTCAAATAAGTAGATTGCAAGCGACCCAAAACACCGAAGTCTTTACAACTCAGTAGCTTTCCTGAAGCTTCTTACAAAAGTGAACGAAACGTTGGCAACTATGATCACAATCCTGACACGGTTCAAATCTAAAAGACTTATATAACAATAGTTTTGCAACGACTGAACACGAAGAATGTTTTGTTTAGCATTTACAAAAATTCAATCTAAACTTTGACATTATTATGCTAGGAGCGTGAAAATCTTGGATTCGTAAACAGTTATTGTTCAAATAGTTATATTTAAGAACCTTTTATTTTAGTACTTTCGAATTTTTCTTTCCAATCTACAGACAACCCGGCCAAGTAGATCGCGTTTTTATACATCATTTTTACGTTATTCCTGTACCTTTGTATCTTACACCTCATGACTGCTTGACCATGTAAGCCTCAACGTCAACAATAAAATAATTTTAATGAGAAAGTTTTTAATTTGATTTAGTAATTTCTTAAAATTTAATTGGGATTTACGTTTGCACTATTTATTGGTTGCAGTAGAGTTATACAAATTAAATAATTTAAAAAATACAGAAATTTCAAAACGAACACAAACTAACGTACGGTTTTTGCGACTGTGTAAAAAAACTGTAATTTAGCCAATAACATAGTTAACATTTAGCAACGTTACTCTCAAAGAATAACAGTTACGTTTATTTAACGTAATACATTATTTATAGTCGCTTGGAAACAATGACAATTCTCACAAGATACAAACTCTTTTGTTCAAACGATAACACTTAGAAACAGTGTTAGAAAATCCGTCAGAAGACATGTTTTCAATATGTCTATTCGCATTCAAAATAAATCCAACCTCATCATATTACTTTCGGCAAATCGCTAATGTAACGTTCTTGTATAAAGTTATCTAAACTATGAGTATTTGTCGCACGTCGCAGTTGACATTTTTTAGGCCTTTGTCTATATATAAACTTTGTTTAAAATTTTGAATAGAGAAAACCCCACAACAGCCGAGCTAATCAGATCGCGTTTTTATTACATCACTTTTACCTTATTAGAATACGTTTTAACGTACTACACATAATCATGAGTACTTGCTTCGTAACGAATTTGAGTATGTGTATCTCAACATTACGAACAAAATAAATTTTATATGTAAGTTTCTAGTTAGATTTGTTAAAACTTCATCCAAAAATTATATAAATTAAGTACAAAAAAAAAATTACAAACACAAAATGGCGTACAGATTTTGCGACTATGTAAAATACTGTAATTTAGTCAATAAGGCGATAGAAACTTAGCGACGTTATTATCAAGAATAACACTTACGTTTATTTAACGTCATTAGTCTTTCGTGGTTGCTTGTACATGTTGAAATCAAACACGAGTTGCAATCTTCATTTAGGCAAAAAATACTACTAGAATTAACCGTTGAGTAGACAAACTCAAAATTCTACAAACCAGAAGCTCTTGCAGTAATCTAAAACGTTAAAATGTTTTGTGTTTATTTCGAACAAGCTATAAGGTCTCTATTTAAAATGATCATTGACGTCTCTAAAAGTTTTTCTAGTTGGTTTCTTCATCTCAAAACGGCTTCAATGGTGAATTAAGTATTATTAAAGTTGAAGTCGTATTGTAATTATAGAGAAGTTAGCTCTACAAAGTATTTGTTAAAATAAGAATTAGGAAAAACAAAATTGGATGTAATGAGAATAGTGTGAATGCAACAATGGCGAATGCAACAAATAAATGTTTACAAGAATACCTTTTACAATAATTTTCAGTTTCAAATAAATAATTAAATTCTGAAAAATTTATTTAAAAAAAATAAATAAATACAAATGAATTTAATTTACAAATAATCAACTAGATTTTGTTCCGATATGAGTAACTGGAATGATACGTTCGTGCAGAGGTGCTTCAGTCTTCTTTGGCGTAGCAATAAAAAGTGTTCCATCAGCAGTTAGTCTGGTTTCTACTTTTTTGGAATCATACCGGTCCGGTAATAAAAACTGTCTAGTTAAGTGCCTGAAGGTGCTTCCGTTTTCATCTTTGGATTCGTGCTTAGCTTCGACAACTAGCATGTTTTCGTTTAAAACTTTAACGTTTATTTCTTCGGGTGTGTATTGGTGAAGATCCATCTTGACTAAGAACTTTTCTTTGTCTTGCGTAACCAACTCGTGCTTGTTACGTACATTGTTTAAAGCACCCCGATGTTTGTTGTTTAAATAGGGACACACTTCTTCTTTTCTTTGATTACACCATCTTGAATTATTCAGGTGATCACAGTACACATACGGACAAACTTCTTCAGCCAATTTCATCTGTTGTTCCAACATGCTCAGTGGACCTTCAATGTCCCTAACAATTATTGGCAAAAACGACATTTTTAACACTTTTAATAAAGTTAGAGTTTTTACACAGAAAACGTTTCAAATTCGCGTTTAATTTTAAACTGTTGGAAAATCTCGCGCCGGTTGCGTATTTATATAAGTACGCGCGAACAATTCCGAAACGAATCGAAAGTTCCAGAAAATGTTTCTATTGATTTCTGGAACTTTTCTAAAATCTTCTAAACATTTTTTCTACATTAATCAGTATTTGTGGAAATATCTTTCATTGATGACTTAAAAACTTAAATTAAATGTATCAAATAATTTGTATTCAACATTCTAAAGACTTATTGTAAAAAAATTCGAATTGTTAAAATTACAAAGCTTAAACTTTGGTAGTAGTAGATTGAATTAAACATTTTCAATCAATTTTGATATATGTAGCCAAAACTAAACATATTTGAAAATTACATTTTTTTAAAATCACAATCAAATGCAATTTCTAATTGATATTGAATCAACCAAATAAAAACTGTGTATGTTAATATAGTCCTCGCAATTTTACTTTCGATGCACGTCATTAACGTCAGTGACGTAGTTATTCAACCATGTTGTCGGTATTATCATGTAAACTTACTGTTTGCGTACATTTTTAATATTACATTGCAAATTACGTTTTCATTTTAATGTTTCTACATTCGTAACAGGTGTACTACGCTTACGTTTTGAGGAGATCTAAGAACCTCGTTGTTAGCAACCGCTGTACATACAGAAATAACTGTAAAATATATGTATGTATTACCACAATTTAAATATTATGTAAAAGGGTACCTCTCGCACAGCATTTACTGATATCAATGGACCACCATCATCTCGTTCAAGCTCAAAATAGTACAGCTTTGTAACAAAAATAATTATAAAAAACAATAAGCACTTTGACGTAAAAAACACAAATTAAATTTGACAGATGCCAACAACGCTGCAACTGTAGTAAATACACCAACAACGTGACAAAAAAAAATCCTTAAGACAATTCGATATTTATTTAATTATTGCTATAAATAGAGTGGTATGAATTTTACGTCATTAATGACGTGCATCGAAAGTTAAATTGCGAGGACTTTAACACTCAATCGAAATTGGTAATTAAATTGAATAATAAAATGCAAATTTGTATGGTAATGTTAAACCTAAATTCTGTAAATTGAGATATTTTAATTTATACAATTTTAAAATAGTCCTAAATTAATTACTTTATTTGCTTGTATTTGGGAAATAATTCTAGAAAATAACACTGGAAAATTCTAGTAGCTTCGGCTATTTTCGGGAATAGCTCCGATGCACATAAATACGCGACGTTCGCGCGTCTTTTCATCAGTTTGAATTTAAACTGTCTATAACGTAAAACATTCTCAGTGCAAACAAATCGAAAAATGTCGCTTTTACCAATAATCTTCCGAGACATCGAAAGACCGTTACGCATGTTGGAACGACAAATGCAAATGGCCGAAGAAGCTTTTCCTTATTTGGATCGAAACAATCCTAGCGAATTCCAACTTTGTAACAGGCACGATTCCGTTACTCAAGATAAAGAAAAGTTTCAAGTTAAGATGGATGTGAAGCATTTCACACCTGAGGAAATTACGGTGAAGACTACGGACGAAAATATGCTCATCGTCGAAGCCAAACACGAGTCCGAAAATGAAAAAGGAAGTATTTCCAGACACTACATCAGACAATTTCTGTTACCCGAAGGACACGATATAAAGAAAGTAGAAACTAAATTATCTGGAAATGGAATGCTTACAATTACGGCTCCGAATAAAGTTCAACCGGCTATTCAGGACCGAACAATTCCAGTCACCCACGTTGAAATGAAAAAATAAAAGTTTTAGTATTTGTTTTCAATGTACCTATGTATTAGTTAATCCAATTTTGAGACTGATTTTTGTATATGTATAATATTTCATAATATTCAAAATAAAGTTTAAGTTTACCAATATGTATGTTGTGTTGTCTATGCCGAACAAATCTTACATTTAAAACGAGGAAAGGTGCAGTGAAATGTATAATTAACAGGAAGAACCTCTCTAGGCCAGGTGTGACATAGGAACAAGCAACTAAAGCCGAATAAATATGTGAAGTTTTTGCCTTTGTCTGGCTCATTCAGAAATATATCCAAATATAACTTTCGTTTTACTACCTGGTTATATTTGAATAGGGTACCATAATATGATTCCAACGATAATTACTTTATAAGTTTTTTGTAATTGTTTATTCAAAATTCCTAAACGTCCTTACGTAGTAATATTTTTTAAACTACAATTTCAGTTCTTAAGCGACACTGTATCAACGAAATAAATACACCGCTTTAAAATTAATGAAAACATTAATTAAATGATACAAAATTTGAAATTGTTCGAGTAATCTTAGTTTAAATAAATTTGTGAGTTTGCAAAAATTGAATACATTTTTAACTTGTCTAAACTTGGAACCGTCTAAATGAAGGTAATTATTAGATTTAATTTTATTCAGATTAAGAAAATTTTAAAGAAACGATCAAAAGCTAGAATCGTCAAAGACACCAATGGCACCGCACTCCCAATCTCAAAAACGGCAGGACGCTTAGTCGAATGCAGAACAAAGTGGAAACGGCAATGTTCAAGCATCGCAGCCGGCAATGGAAGATGTGGAATCATCTAACTTGTACAGGTGTTGAAGAACAAGAGAATTCCAAAAATTCTACAACTTTACGGTACCAACAGCATCGTATACACCAACGACGATAAAATAAAAGCGTTTGCGAACACCTTAAAGTTGCAGTTTAAATCCACCTACGATGACATCGAGAGGTCAAGAAAATCGAACGCCATGCATCTACAAAAAAGTCCGATACCGATTGAGTGCGATTTTAACAATGCAACTCGAATGCACTATACCGACAGAGGTAAGAAACCTCAGACTGAAGAAACGAAAATCGCTTGGTGCGGATGAAATTAACAACCAAATGATTTAACTTCTTCCACTCACACTGGAAAATAGCCCACGTCAATCTATTTCTTAAAACAGAGAATGAAGTTAAGTCACCACCCCATCAATGTTCTCCTTTAAGAGTAAGTTATTGGGACGATTCGCACTCGCACTCAACACTAGACCCTGCGTGTTCTAGAACATATCACAAATAGGTTCGATAAGCGACAATTCTATTTTCTTAAACGTTGAGAAAACGTTTGACCGCAGCGGTGTTCTTCACACGCTGGAACATTAATCCATTTCTTCATCTCAAAATGACGGGTGATAACATCCTTTCCATGCATCTTGATCGACGCTTCACATAAAAGAAGCCGTCACGAAGACATTCGCCGTCATCGCCAAGCTATATTCATTTCTGAAGAGAACAAGTTTCTATACAAGTTCATAATACAGCCCATCACGGTTTCTCAGAAACAACCAACTACATCTGTTAAGTTGTAATCGCTGGTTCGTTAATTTTTCTATGCAGTTTGTAAATAATTGTAACACGATTGATAATTTTGTAAAGTTATATATTTAACACTACATATATACATGTGGATAACATGAGAACATGAATCGGAATCTGTCTTATGACATGTGTTAGGGTAGCAAACCCCCATTTGGTAACATTAGCTACGGTTGCGCGTCCTTTGCTTGCGCAACCTTCTTTTACAAAAATATTCATAGGAAAATACATTTAAAATTAACAAAAGACAGCCGCCCAATTATAAAGAAAACACGAAATATAAAAGAAATAATTTGTTTGATTCGACAGTTTCGTTAACAACATCAAAATTTTTAATGAGTTACTCCACCAGACAACGCAAAAGACGGCACCAGACCTACCAACGCATCTCAAAAGAGAAGTGCAAATGACTCTAAAACTACGACTTGGAGAACGGGCGTAGGCACAAGTGACCAAAACATGCTGTCCAAAAAATTTATCACTTGATGCTCCTGGTCTCAGTAGCAATAGATGTTTATTCTTCATTGGCTCTTCATCAGTTTAAATTTAAACGTTAGGCTCAAACATTCCAAGAAAAGTAAAAATGTTTCTTTTGTCCATGATTGGTTAAAACATCAAAACATCTTGAAGTTGCAGTTCAAATCCACCTACGATCACATCGTTAGGTCAAGAGAATCGAACGCCATCTACAACAAAGTCCGAAACCAAGTGAGTGCGATTGTAACAATGCAACTCGAACACACGACACCAATAAAGATAAGAAACCTCAGACTGAATAAACGAAAATCACTTGGTGTAGATGAAACGGGTTATCAAGTAATTCAACTTCTTCGGCTCCCCAGCCCACGTCAAGACAGAAGCATTTTGCGGACACCTTGAAGTTACAGTTCAAATTCACCTACGATGACATCGAGAGCTCGAGAGAATCGAATGCCATCTACAAGAGAGTCTGAAATCGACTGAGTGCGACTTTAACAATGTAACTCGAACACACGATACCGACAGAGATAAGAAACGGGAATTGCTTAGTGCAGATAAAATTAACAACCGAATGATGCAACTTCTTCCACTATTAGTGAAAAAAAAGTCCACGTCTTCTATTTCTTAAAACAGAGAAAGAAGCCAAGTCACCGCCCCATTAATGTTCTCTTTTAATGGTAAGTTATTGGAACGACTTTTACAAGTCGCACTCAACACTAGACACTGCGTAACCGAGAATACTATTTTCTTAGACATTGAGAAAGCGTTCGACCACGGTGAAACGTATCTGATTGCATATGAACAACTGTAACTTCAGTCCAACAACACCGCCGTGCTAGTAAGCTAAAAAACTAACATTATGATAGTTGTTTAGTTACCGTAGTCATGAACTGTCTGAAAGGTTAGTACGCAGGCTAGAGAATCAAAGTCAACCCGAACAATTGTTTAGCGGTATTCTTGACACGCTGCAACATTAACCCAGATCTTTATCTCAAAATGACGGGCGATGACTTTCTTTCCTTTCATCTTGGTCATCGCCGAACTGTATCCGATTCTGAGGAGAACAAGTTTTTATACAAGTCCATAATACGGCTCATCATGGTTCCTGAGAAACAACCAGCAGATTTTTAAATTCCGACCATCAATGAGCTACTCCACCAGACAGCGCAAAAGACCGCACCAGACCTACTGACACATCTCAATAGAAAAGTGAAAATGACTCTAAGACTACGACTTGGAGAACGTGCGTAAGCACAAGTGACCAAAATATGACGTGCAAAAGATTAAGCACTTGATGTTTCTGATGTAACAAATGCAACTGGCGGAACACGTTTTCTCTCATTTAGAGTGAACTAATCCTAGTGAGTTCACGTATGGTAACCGACCAGATTACATCGCTTAAGACAAAGAAAAATTCCAAGCATTTTCTTCAGTTTGCAGTAAAAAAGTGGACAAAACGTTGGTAACTTTGCTTACAATATTGACATATGGTTCAAACCTAGAAGACTTATATAACAATTTTGTAACGACGGATCACGAAGTACTAAACAATTTTTTTGTTCAGCATTTACAACAATCCAATCCAAATTTTGACATCATTTTTATGTTAGGAGCGTGGAAATGTTGGATTCGTAAAAAAATTATTGACTAAATGGTTAGATTTATAAATCTCTTATTTTAATACTTTCACGTTATTTTCGAATTTGTATTTCCAATGTATAGACAACCCAGCCAACCATATAGCGTTTTTATTACATCACTTTTACGTTATTCCAGTAATTTTGTATTTTACACCACAGAACTATTTGACTAAGTGAACCTCGTCAGCAATAAAGTAATTTTAATGTGTAAGTTAGTTTGATTTAGTAATTTCTTATAATTTAATTGAGATTTACGTTTACACTATTTTTTGAAAGCAAAACGTTTTACAAATTCACAATTAAAAAAATACAGAAATTACAACACGAAATGGCTTACGCTTTTTGCAACTGTGTAAAAAACCGTAATTTAACCAAGGAGATGGTAAAAATTTAGCAACGTTACTCTCAAAGAATAACAGTTACGTTTATTTAACGTCATATAGGTGGCTTGGAGACAATGACAATTCTCGCTAGGTATAAACTCTTTTGTTCAAACGATAAAAGAAACGTTATATGCAAGTTTATAGTTAGATTTAGTAGTTCGTTAAAACTTAATACAAAAATTATGCAAATTAAATACCAAAAAAATAGAAATTACTAAACAATAGTAAATCAAAAAAACCTATAGTTTTTGCCAAAGTGTAAAAAACTGTGATTCGGTGAATACGGTGATAAAAACTTGGCAACTTTATTTTCATGAATAGCAGTTACCTTTATTTAACGTCATTGGCCTTTCGTGGTTGCTTGAAAAAAGTTTGTGCTTATACGTACCTTACATTTTAAAATCGAACCCGAGTTGCAATCTATATTTAAAGAAAAAAGACTTCAAGAATTAACCGTTGAGTAGGCAAACCGATAATTCTACTAAATGAAAAATTCTTGCAGTAATCTAAAAATGTATTATTATTTCGAACAAGCTATAAGGTATCTATTTAAAGTGATCACCAGTCATAAAGGTGGTTGACGTATCTCTAAAAGTTTTTCTAGTCAGTTTCTTTATCCCAAAGCAACTTAATTCAATGGTGAATTAAGTTTTATTATAGTTAAAGTCGTATAGTCATATTTGTAATTATAGTAAAGTAAGCGCTAAGGAGAATTTGTTAAAACGGTAATTAGAAAAAACAAAATAATGTGAATTATATTGTGTAATCGTAGAAAACAAAGCAAATAAATACAAAATTCTTTAATGTTTACAATAATACTTTTTAAATTACCAATAATTGTCAGTTCCAAATAAATAATTGAATTCTGACAAATTTATAAATACAAATAAATTTAATTTACAAATAATCAACTAGATTTTGTTCCGATATGAGTAACAGGAATGATTCGTTCGTGCAGAGGTGCTTCAGTCTTCTTTGGAGTAGCAACAAAAAGTGTTCCATCAGCAGTCAGTCTGGTTTCTACTTTTTTGGAATCATACCCGTCTGGTAATAAAAATTGTCTGGATAAGTGCCTGAAGGTGCTTCCGTTTTCATCTTTGGATTCGTGCTTAGCTTCGACAACTAGCATGTTTTCGTTTAAAACTTTAACGTTTATTTCTTCGGGTGTGTATTGGTGAAGATCCATCTTGACTAAGAACTTTTCTTTGTCTTGCGTAACCAACTCGTGCTTGTTACGTACATTGTTTAAAGCACCCCGATGTTTGTTGTTTAAATAGGGACACACTTCTTCTTTTCTTTGATTACACCGTCTTGAATTATTGAGGTGATCGCAGTACACGTACGGACAAACTTCTTCAGCCAATCTCATCTGTTGTTCCAACATGCTCAGTGGACCTTCAATGTCCCTAACAATTATTGGTAAAAACGACATTTTAAACACTTTTAATAAAGTTAGAGTTTTTACACAGAAAACGTTTCAAATTCGCGTTTAATTTTAAACTGTTGGAAAAGCTCGCGCCGGTTGCGTATTTATATACGTACGCGCGAACAATTCCGAAACGAATCGAAAGTTCCAGAAAATGTTTCTACTGATTTCTGGAAGTTTTCTAAAATCTTCTAAACATTTTTTCCGCATTAATCACTATTTGTGGAAATATCTTTCATTGATGACTTAAAAACAAATTAAATGTATCAAATAATTTGTATTTAACATTCTAAAGACTTATTGTAAAAAAATTCAGATTGTTAAAATTATAAAGCTTAAACTTTGATAGTAGTAGATTGAATTAAACATTTTCAATCAATTTTGACATATGTAGCCAAAACTAAACATATTTGAAAATTACATTTTTTTAAAATCACTATCAAATGCAATTTCTAATTGATATTGAATCAACCAAATAAAAACTGTGTATGTTAATAACACTGAATCGAAATTGGTAATTAAATTGAATAATAAAATGCAAATTTGTATGGTAATTTTAAACCTAAATTCTGTAAATTGAAATATTTTAATTTATACAATGTTAAAATAGTCCTAAATTAATTACTTTATTTGCTTGTATTCGGGAAATGATTCTAGAAAATAACACTGGAAAATTCTAGTAGCTTCGGCTATTTTCGGGAATATCTCCGATGCACATAAATACGCGACGTTCGCGCGTCTTTTCACCAGTTTAAAATTCTGTGTTGAGTTTAAAACATTCTCAGTGCAAACGAATCGAAAAAATGTCGCTTTTACCAATAATTTTCCGAGACATCGAAAGACCGTTACGCATGTTGGAACGACAAATGCAACTGGCCGAAGAAGCTTTTCCTTATTTGGATCGAAACGATCTTAGCGAATTCCAACTTTGTAACAGGCACGATTCCGTTACTCAAGATAAAGAAAAGTTTCAAGTTAAGATGGATGTGAAGCATTTCACACCTGAGGAAATTACGGTGAAGACTACGGACGAAAATATGCTCATCGTGGAAGCCAAACACAAGTCTGAAAATGAAAAAGGAAGCATTTCCAGACACTACATCAGACAGTTTTTGTTACCGGAAGGACACGACATAAAGAAAGTGGAAACTAAATTATCTGGAAATGGAATGCTTACCATTACAGCTCCGAATAAAGTTCAACAGGCTATTCAGGATCGAACAATTCCAGTTACCCACGTTGCAACGAAAAAATAAAAGTTTTAGTATTTGTTTTCAATGTACCTATGTATTAATTAATCCAATTTTGAAACTGATTTTTGTATATGTATAATATTTCATAATATTCAAAATAAAGTTTAAGTTTACCAATTTGTATGTTGTGTTGTCTATGCCGAACAAGTCTTACATTTAAAACGAGGAAAGGTGCAGTGAAATGTATAATTAACAGGAAGAACCTCTCTAGGCCAGGTGTGACATAGGAACAAGCAACTAAAGCCGAATAAATATGTGAAGTTTTTGCCTTTGTCTGGCTCATTCAGAAATATATCCAAATATAACCTTCGTTTTACTACCTAGTTATATTTGAATAGGGTACCATAATATGATTCCAACGATAATTACTTTATAAGTTTTTTGTAATTGTTTATTCAAAATTCCTAAATGTTCTTACGTAATAATATTTTTTATACTACAATTTCAGTTCTTAAGCGACACTGTATCAACGAAATAAATAGACCGCTTTAAAATCAATTAAAACGTTAAATAAATGATACAAAATTTCAAATTGTTAGAGTAACCTTAAGTTTAAATAAATTTGTGAGTTTGCAAAAATTGAATACATTTTTAACTTGTCTAAACTTGGAACCGTTAAAATGAAGGTAATTATTTGATTTGATTTTATTCAGATTAAGAAAATTTTAAAGAAACGATCAAAAGCTAGAATCGTCAAAGACACCAATGGCACCACACTCCCAATCTCAAAAACGGCAGGACGCTTAGTCGAATGCAGAACAAAGTGGAAACGGCAATGTTCAAGCATCGCAGCCGGCAATGGAAGATGTGGAATCACCTAACTTATGCAGGTGTTGAAGAACAAGAGAATTCCAAAAATTCTACAACTTTACGGTACCAACAGCATCGTATACACCAACGATGATAAAATAGAAGCGTTTGCGAACACCTTAAAGTTGCAGTTTAAATCCACCTACGATGACATCGAGAGGTCAAGAAAATCGAACGCCATCTACAAAAAAAAGTCCGATACCGATTGAGTGCGATTTTAGCAATGCAACTCGAACACGCTATACCGACAGAGGTAAGAAACCTCAGACTAAAGCAACGAAAATCGCTTGGTGCAGATGAAATTAACAACCAAATGATTCAACTTCTTCCACTCACACTGGAAAATAGCCCACGTCAATCTATTTCTTAAAACAGAGAATGAAGTCAAGTCACCACCCCATCAATGTTCTCCTTTAAGAGTAAGTTATTGGAACGATTCGCACTCGCACTCAACACTAGACCTTGCGTGTTCTGTAACATATCACAAATAGGTTCGATAAGCGACAATTCTATTTTCTTAAACATTGAGAAAACGTTTGACCGCAGCGGTATTCATCACACGCTAGAACATTAACCCATTTCTTCATCTCAAAATGACGGGCGATAACATCCTTTCCATGCATCTTGATCGACGCTTCACATAAAAGAAGCCGTCACGAAGACATTCGCCGTCATCGCCAAGCTATATTCATTTCTGAAGAGAACAAGTTTCTATACAAGTTCATAATACAGCTCATCACGGTTCCTCAGAAACAACCAACTACATCAAAATTTTTAATAAGTTACTCCACCAGACAACGCAAAAGACGGTACCAGACCTACCAACTCATCTCAAAAGAGAAGTGCAAATGACTCTAAAACTACGACTTGGAGAACGGGCGTAGGCACAAGTGACCAAAACATGCTGTTCAAAAAATTAATCACTTGATGCTCCTGGTCTCAGCAGCAATAGATGTTTATTCTTCATTGGCTCTTCATCAGTTTAAATTTAAACGTTAGGCTGAAACATTCCAAGAAAAGTAAAAATGTCTCTTTTGCCCATGATTTGCTAAAACATCGAAACACCTTGAAGTTGAGTTCAAATCCACCTACGATCACATCGTTAGGTCAAGAGAATCGAACGCCATCTACAAGAAAGTTCGAAACCAAGTGAGTGCGATTGTAACAATGCAACTCGAACACACGACACCAATAAAGATAAGAAACCTCAGACTAAATAAACGAAAATCACTTGGTGCAGATGAAACTGGTTATCAAGTAATTCAACTTCTTCGGCTCCCCAGCCCACGTCAAGACAGAAGCATTTTGCGGACACCTTGAAGTTGCAGTTCAAATTCACCTACGATGACATCGAGAGCTCGAGAGAATCGAACGCCATCTACAAGAGAGTCTGAAATCGACTGAGTGCGACTTTAACAATGTAACTCGAACACACGATACCGACAGGGATAAGAAACGGGAATTGCTTAGTGCAGATGAAATTAACAACCGAATGATGCAACTTCTTCCACTATTAGTGAAAAACAGTCCACGTCTTCTATTTCTTAAAACAGAGAAAGAAGCCAAGTCACCGCCCCATTAATGTTCTCTTTTAATGGTAAGTTATTGAAACGACTTTTACAAGTCGCACTTAACACTAGACACTGCGTAAGCGACAATACTATTTTCTTAGACATTGAGAAAGCGTTCGACCACGGTCAAACGTATCTGATTGCATATGCACAACTGTAACTTTAGGATGACGTTGCGCACGTCCCAGTCCAACAACACCGTCGTGCTAGTAAGCTAAAAATCTAACATTATGATAGTTACTTAGTTACCGTAGTCATGAACTGTCTGAAAGGTTAGTACGCAGGCTAGAGAATCAAAGTCAACTCGAAAAATTGTTTAGCGGTATTCTTGACACGCTGCAACATTAACCCAGATCTTTATCTCAAAATGACGGGCGATGACTTTCTTTCCTTTCATCTTGGTCATCGCCAAGCTGTATCCGATTCTGAGGAGAACAAGTTTTTATACAAGTCCATAATACGGCTCATCATGGTTCCTGAGAAACAACCAGCTACGTATAGATTTTTAAATTCCGACCATCAATGAGCTACTCCACCAGACAGCGCAAAAGACCGCACCAGACCTACTGACACATCTCAATAAGGAACTGAAAATGATTCTAAAACTACGACTTGGAGAACGTGCGTAAGCACAAGTGATCAAAATATGATGTGCAACAGATTAAGCACCTGATGTTTCTGATGTAACCAGGAACCACAAATGCAATTGGCGGAACACGTTTTCTCTCATTCAGAATGAACGAATCCTAGTGAGTTTACGTTTGGTAACAGACAAGATTCCATCGCTTAAGACAAAGAAAAATTTCAAGCGTTTTCTTCAGTTTGCAGTAAAAAAGAGGACAAAACGTAGGTAACTTTGCTTACAATACTGACATATGGTTCAAACCTAGAAGACTTATATAACAATTTTGTAACGATGGATCACCAAGTACTAAACAATTTTTTTGTTCGGCATTTACAACAATCCAATTCAAATTTTGACATCATTTTTATGTTAGGAGCGTGGAAATGTTGGATTTGTAAAAAGTTATTGACCAAATGGTTAGATTTATAAATCTCTTATTTTAATACTTTCACGTTATTTTCGAATTTGTATTTCCAATGTATAGACAACCCAGCCAACCATATAGCGTTTTTATTACATCACTTTTACGTTATTCCAGTAATTTTGTATCTTACACCACAAAACTATTTGACTAAGTGAACCTCGTCAGCAATAAAGTAATTTTAATGTGTAAGTTAGTTTGATTTAGTAATTTCTTATAATTTAATCGAGATTTACGTTTACACTATTTTTTTATAGCAAAAAAAAATACAGAAATTACAAAATGATGGCAACACGAAATGGCTTACGCTTTTTGCAACTGTGTAAAAAACCGTAATTTAACCAAGGAGATGGTTAAAATTTAGCAACGTGACTCTCAAAGAATAACAGTTACGTTTATTTAACGTCATATAGGTGGCTTGGAGACAATGACAATTCTCGCTAGGTATAAACTCTTTTGTTCAAACGATAAACAAAATGTTATATGCAAGTTTTTAGTTAGATTTAGTATTTCGTTAAAACTTAATAAAAAAATTATGCAAATTAAATACGAAAAAAATAGAAATTACTAAACAATAGTAAATCAAAAAAGCGTATAGTTTTTGCCAAAGTGTAAAAAACTGTGATTCGGTGAATACGGTGATAAAAACTCAGCAACTGTATTCTCATGAATAGCAGTTACCTTTACTTAACGTCTTTGGCCTTTCGTGGTTGCTTGAAAAAAGTTTGTGCTTATACGTATCTTACATTTTGAAATCGAACCCTAGTTGCAATCTATATTTAAAGAAAAAAGACTTAAAGAATTAACCGTTGAGTAGGCAAACCGATAATTCTACAAAATGAAAAATTCTTGCAGTAATCTAAAAATGTATTATTATTTCGACCAGTCATTAAGGTGGTTGACGTATCTCTAAAAGTTTTTCTAGTCAGTTTCTTTATCCCAAAGTGGCTGCAATGGTGAATTAAGTTTTATTATAGTTGAAGTCATATGGTCATATTTGTAATTATAGTAAAGTAAGCGCTGCGCTACGGAGTATTTGTTAAAATGATAATTAGGAAAAATAAAATTAGGTGTAATGAGAATAATGTGAATTAAATTGTGTAATCGTAGAAAAAAAGCAAATAAATACAAAATTCTTTAATGTTTACAATAATACTTTTTACAATTACTAATAATTGTCAGTTCCAAATAAATAATTGAATTGTGACAAATTTATAAATACAAATAAATTTAATTTACAAATAATCAACTAGATTTTGTTCCGATATGAGTAACAGGAATGATTCGTTCGTGCAGAGGTGCTTCAGTCTTCTTTGGAGTAGCAATAAAAAGTGTTCCACCAGCAGTTAGTCTGGTTTCTACTTTTTTGGAATCATACCCGTCTGGTAATAAAAACTGTCTGGTTAAGTGCCTGAAGGTGCTTCCATTTTCATCTTTGGATTCGTGCTTAGCTTCGACAACTAGCATGTTTTCGTTTAAAACTTTAACGTTTATTTCTTCAGGTGTGTATTGGTGGAGATCCATCTTAACGAAGAACTTTTCTTTGTCTAGCGTAATCAACTCGTGCTTGTTACGTATATTGTTTAAAGCACCCCGATGTTTGTTGTTTAAATAGGGACACTCTTCTTCCTTTCTTTGATTACACCGTCTTGAATTATTAAGGTGATCGCAGTACACGTACGGACAAACTTCTTCAGCCAATCTCATCTGTTGTTCCAACATGCTCAGTGGACCTTCAATGTCCCTAACAATTATTGGTAAAAACGACATTTTAAACACTTTTAATAAAGTTAGAGTTTTTACACAGAAAACGTTTCAAATTCGCGTTTAATTTTAAACTGTTGGAAAATCTCGCGCCGGTTGCGTATTTATATAAGTACGCGCGAACAATTCCGAAACGAATCGAAAGTTCCAGAAAATGTTTCTATTGATTTCTGGAAGTTTTCTAAAATCTTCTAAACATTTTTTCTGCATTAATCACTATTTGTGGAAATATCTTTTATTGATGACTTATAAAGCTTAAACTTTGTAATAGATTGAATTAAATTAAACATTTTCAATTAATTTCGACATATAGTAGTCAAAACTAAAGAGACTTAAAAATTACATTTTTTTTTAATCACGATCAAATGCAATTGGTAATAGATATTGAATCAACCAAATAAAAATTGTGTGTGGTAAAAATATTCGTTAAATTGAATAATCAAATGCAAAGAAAATTCAAATTTGGTAATTTTAAATTTAAATTCTGTAAATTGAAATTTTTTAACTTATACAATTTCAAAATAGTCCTAAATTAATTACTTTATTTGTTTGTATTCGGGAAAATTAAAGAAATAATTCTAGAAAATTACACTGGAAAATTCTAGTAGCTTCGTCTATTTTCGGGGATATCTCCGGTGCCTATAAATACGCAACTATCGCGCTGCCTTTTATCAGTTTGAATTTAAACGTCTATAACGTAAAATATTCTCAGCGTAAAGAAATCGAGAAAATGTCGCTTTTACCAATAATTTTCCGAGACATCGAAAGACCGTTACGCATGTTGGAACGACAAATGCAAATGGCCGAAGAAGCTTTTCCTTATTTAGATCGAAACAATCCTAGCGAATTCCAACTTTGTAACAGGCACGATTTCGTTACTCAAGATAAAGAAAAGTTTCAAGTTAAGATGGATGTGAAGCATTTCACACCTGAGGAAATTACGGTGAAGACTACGGACGAAAATATGCTCATCGTCGAAGCCAAACACGAGTCCGAAAATGAAAAAGGAAGTATTTCCAGACACTACATCAGACAATTTCTGTTACCGGAAGGACACGATATCAAGAAAGTAGAAACTAAATTATCTGGAAATGGAATGCTTACAATTACGGCTCCGAATAAAGTTCAACCGGCTATTCAGGACCGAACTATTCCAGTCACCCACGTTGAAATGAAAAAATAAAAGTTTTAGTATTTGTTTTCAATGTACCTATGTATTAGTTAATCCAATTTTGAGACTGATTTTTGTATATGTATAATATTTCATAATATTCAAAATAAAGTTTAAGTTTACCAAATATGTATGCTGTGTTGTCTATGCCGTTTCAAATTCGCGTTTAATTTTAAACTGTTGGAAAATCTCGCGCCGGTTGCGTATTTATATACGTACGCGCGAACAATTCCGAAACGAATCGAAAGTTCCAGAAAATGTTTCTATTGATTTCTGGAACTTTTCTAAAATCTTCTAAACATTTTTTCTGCATTAATCACTATTTGTGGAAATATCTTTCATTGATGACTTAAATTTTATAACTAAAATCACTAGTTTTTTTTAATAATAATTTTTGTCCTAGATTGAATAAATCAAATAATTTGTATTCAACATTCTAAAGACTTATTGTAAACAAACTCGAATTGCTAAATTATAAAGCTTAAACTTTGTAATAGATTGAATTAAATTAAACATTTTCAATTAATTTCGACATATAGTAGTCAAAACTAAAGAGACTTAAAAATTACATTTTTTTTTAATCACGATCAAATGCAATTGGTAATAGATATTGAATCAACCAAATAAAAATTGTGTGTGGTAAAAATATTCGTTAAATTGAATAATCAAATGCAAAGAAAATTCAAATTTGGTAATTTTAAATTTAAATTCTGTAAATTGAAATTTTTTAACTTATACAATTTCAAAATAGTCCTAAATTAATTACTTTATTTGTTTGTATTCGGGAAAATTAAAGAAATAATTCTAGAAAATTACATTGGAAAATTCTAGTAGCTTCGTCTATTTTCGGGGATATCTCCGGTGCCTATATAAATACGCAACTATCGCGCTGCCTTTTATCAGTTTGAATTTAAACGTCTATAACGTAAAATATTCTAAGCGTGAACAAATCGAAAAAAATGTCGCTTTTACCAATAATCTTCCGAGACATCGAAAGACCGTTACGCATGTTGGAACGACAAATGCAACTGGCAGAAGATGCTTTTCCATATTTGGACCGAAACAATCCTAGCGAGTTCCAACTTTGTAACAGGCAAGATTCCGTCAGTCAAGACAAAGAAAAATTTCAAGTTAAGATGGACGTGAAGCATTTCACTCCGGAAGAAATTACCGTGAAGACGACGGACGAAAATATGCTCATCGTCGAAGCCAAACACGAGTCTAAAAATGAAAAAGGAAGCATTTCCAGACACTACGTCAGACAATTTCTGATACCGGAAGGACACGACATAAAGAAGGTGGAAACTCTACTATCTGGAAATGGAATGCTTACCATTACGGCTCCGAATAATGTTCAACCGGCTATTCAGGACCGAACAATTCCAGTCACCCACGTTGAAATGAAAAAATAAAAATTGCATTTGTATTCATATAATGTATTAATTACCTCAATTTTGAGACTGATTTTCTGTAATTACCTATGTTTGTTTAAAATAAAGTTTAATCTTTCCATTTAAATTTGCTTTAATTATAAATTTTTCACGGTGTAGTGCCATTGACTGTTGTTTTAGCAGCCGATACGGCCGGTCGTATGTTTCCCGAAGATATCAACGTCGATATAGCGATATCAGTAAATGTGGTGAGCGATAAAACACCATTGAGTTCGTTAAACGATAAATTTATTGAACACCAAAACAAGAATACTCGACCTCAACCTTATTTTCCTGCATAAATGACCTTTGAAATTGAAAATAATATTGACATAAAAGCTCTAAGAACTAACAAAGTTAAAGTTAATTCTAATACAGATAATATATTTTCATTGCGTAATACTTTCTACTTCTACAAAGAAACGCAAAACTGTTAATTATTTCAAGAAAATCAAGTAACGTTTTTTTTAATTATCCTACAAATTACTTTATTTGCATTTGTTGCCTTTTAGATATCTGCATATAAATAAAACGACGATTAATAACACTGCATAGAATTTCAGGGCCTGTGTAGAGTACAAAGAAATGCTGATAATAAGAGCGCTAAGAGCTACACCCACAGTAGCCATGAAATCTTTACTTTCACTATTACACCTCGTTGGTAATGATGACAAGCAGCATGCAGGCTGCAGATAAATGAACACACGTCAACTACATACAAGCTTGGGATATACAACGCGCTGTATGAAAACAATTTTGAGGATTTTAAAGTGATAATACTGTCACGAGACGAGTGGACAAGAAACATTCAGCTGAGCGCGATTAAAGGAACTATTTGGTACACAGATCGCAACGGTACCCGAATATATAGGCCAAGCACCTCGGAAAGCAAATATCGCTTACCTTTGGCGTCCGCTGTTCAAGCTGAAGTTGCTGTTACCGACTGGTGTCGCCAGTAATAACATCTAAACTGATTATGGTATGCATAAACAGTCTAGAAGCATTGGCAACTCGCCGACAACATATGCAGCTAATCAGAATACAGGGACTAGGGTGTCAAGGGAAACCTGATAACGAACGCACTAACTGAAAAGAGTACAATAAAAGACGGTATATAAAACCTGAACCAGTCTTCGGAATCTCCCAGGCAGCATACTCACGTCATGTAACGTCTGGCACGTAATTCTAACTTCAATAAAACGTTAGTGTGCTGCCTGAGCTCCAACGATACCGGAAAAAAATAATCCGTAGTAAACTAGCAGCGGAACATAAACTATGAAAAATCTCTGCAAGGATGAAGCACACAAACTCTTCCTTACACAGCCACAATTAATTACTGAAACTGCAGTATCAAGTCGATAAAGGTTAAAAAAACTCACAGAACTAATAACAGGACACTGTCGCGTTAACTAACATATGCGTAAAATGGGACTGCAAAGTAGCCGTTTATGCCGCGGATGCATGAAGGAGGACGAGACTCCGCAGCGATTGCTTTGTAAATACGAAGCATTACAAAAGCAATACAGAAGGTTTTTCGGCAAATCAAAGCTAAAGGATAATTGAGTTAAAAAAAACGTTTGAATAAGCTTCTGGACTTCACAGACGAAACAGAACTGTGATGAACTGTGCACAAAAGAACTAAAGAGACCGCAGTGTAAGGTAGCCAGACGAATCACCTCTTAGATTAAAAAAAACCGGTGCAACCAAGCGATTGAGAATCAGTTAATCAAAACTAGTCCGTCTAAGTAAATATGATGGTTACGTTGACATCTTGTAGCGCACGAGACGACATACAAATTTATGTTATGCCTTCATATAAAGAATAATATTAAACATTTTCGCTATCGTAAACCGTCTTTAACACTTTTTGCGCACTTATCAACATAAACGTCAAACTATTTTAGAGAGAATGCGACTGATGGCCCCGTAATCTCTCGAGCAACGAAATGCATTCAACCCATATAAAATCTTAAGCTTTTGCGGTTATTTTGTTTATAATTATAAGTGACTTTCGGCTTAGACCGCGGCGTAGTTAAACATCCAGACTTTTTGGGCTTGGTCCTAGTCGCTCCTTAAGAGCCAAAACAAGAAGTAGAACTTGGCCTTTGCCGCATTGTCGTTCGTGAACACAAACAATTTTTGTGACATTTACCACTCCGAAGATGCAAGCTGGAATGTCTTGCGAAACGTCAGTTTGTTTGGGTTCACGAACGACAAAACCGCAAAGGCCAAGTTCTACTTCTTGTTTTGGCTCTCAAGGAGAAACTAGGACCAAGCCTAAAAAGTCTGGGTGTTTAACTACGATGCGGTCTAAGGCGAAAGTCGCTTATAATCATTGTATTCAACTCGTTCCTGTTTAAACTTTAATGCTTTCGTTTCTCTCGGGTTTAAAAATTACACTTGTAAAAAACGCCCAGTTTACACAGGAACTCGTTAAATAACTAACTGTTTTACCGCTAGTTCAACGAGTACTTGCACTAACAGCAGAACGGCTTCGACAGAGCGACTGCAACTTGATTTATTTCTACAAAGAACTGCCGTTTTATCATCTGGAGGAACTCTGTCTTAGATTTACTACATTGACAAATCGATTTTAGACGTTTTAAGTGTTGCTAAATCGGGATTAAAAAATCGTCGTGTTCAATATAAAGCTATCCAGTGGATGTGACAATGTCTAAAGCAAATTAATGAGCACCAGAAAAGCGTTTCAACAACTACTCATAACCAAGACTTTACTATGAGCATATCGTCGATTCGAGAGCAGCGCTAGAAACACTAGCAAATCACAATCAAATTATGTATACTACAGCTAAAACTCGCGTAGGTAAAACGAGTAACGAACAAGCCAATTATAGTTAGCAAAACGAAATCGAACGTAAAGTGAATCAGTTGATTCATGCTTACATTCAAAACCAAAAAAATTCGTGCCGGTGTCACTTAATTGCTAACCCGGTGCAATTACTGACTTCATTAAATGATGCACCAGTAAAGGTTAAAATTAAAACGTAACTGTATTACAAGGTAGTCGAAGGACATCTTTGGAAAATAACCTTAACCAGTATAAACAACAACAGTATAAGAAGTAATGTCTGTTATTAACATACAAAAATAAACAGCTTTTACAATTAACTAAAATTATTTTGATTTACTTAGATTTGGTTTTAATATGAGTAACTGGGATGATTCGTTCTTGAATAAGAGCTGCTTCAATCTTCTTTGGAGCAGCAATAAAAAGTGTACCATCATCAGTCAGTCGATCTGGTTTCAACTTTCTTTGAATCATACCCACCTGGTAAGAAAATCTGTCGGGTTAACTGTCTGAAGGTGCTTCCGTTTTCGTCTTTCGATTCGTGTTTAGCTTCGATGACTATATCATGTTTTCGTTTAAAACTTTAACATTTATTTCCTTCGGTGTGTAATGCTGAAGATTCAGCCTGACTAAAAACGTTCCTTTGTCTTGTGTAATCAACTCGTGCTTGTTACGTATATTGTTCAATGTATCCCGATTGTTGTCATTTAAGTACGGACACATTTCTTCGATTACACTGTCTTAAATTGTTGTAGTGACTGCAGTATACGTGAGAAATCTTCAGCTATTCGCATTTATTGTTCCAACATGCCCAGTGGACCATCAATGTCCCTAACGATTATTGGTAAAATCGAAATTTTTATTAACGTTAATATAATTAGTTCAGAATAACGTTTTAGTTCCAATGTATGATTTTAAACTGATAGAAAATTGAGCGCCAACCGCGTTTATCAATACATGTGTACGAACAATTCCGAAGTGTGTCGAAAGTTCGAGAAAATGTTTCTATCGATTTCTCGAAATAATCTAAAGCCTTATTTGTATTAGTCACTATTTATTTAAATATGAATTTTTGACTGAAACACAAATAAATTTAAAAATTGATTTTATTGCTTTTTCTTATATAAATACGAGTCTTTATCCGAGATGGAATCAATCGATTAAAGCATTTATCGTAAAAAAAATCAAATAGTCATTAAAATAAAACTGGAACTTCAGAACATTTTGATTTTAACGTTAATTCTGAATATTAAACAATTCGACTTAAATTAGCCGTAACTAATTTCAATACTTAATTTTATAAATAACAAGAAACTTTGGGTCTTAGGATGATGTAAAAGAATTTTAGAAAAAAACGCTGGAAAATGGACTATTGAAACTAAAATTCGTAACTTTTTATTATTACAATCAAAACACATTCAGTTTTTAACTGATTTTAAACTAATCAAATAAAAACTATGCCAAAAAATCCTGTCGAATTCATTAAATTAACGAGACGCCAATCGTAAATTAAATTGAAATTAAAATAAATAAAAATTGTAAAAAATTTTTTTTTAAGTTAAGCAATTTTAAAATTATCAAAACTACGCTAATTATTTAATTTCGTTTTATTACGATTAAGGAAAATTTTGGAAAGCTCATAATAATTCTAGAAAAATACATTGGAAAAATTCTAGTAACTTCGGCTATTTTCGGGAATGTCTCCGATGTACATAAATACGCGAAGTTCGCGCGGCTTTTCATCAGTTTGAATTGAAACGTTGAAGTTAAAACATTCTCAGCGCAAACAAATCGAGAAAATGTCGCTCTTACCAATAATTTTCCGAGACATCGAAAGACCGTTACGTATGTTGGAACGACAAATGCAACTGGCGGAAGATGCATTTCCTTATTTGGACCGAAACAATCCTAGCGCGTTCCAACTTTGTAACAGGCACGATTCCGTAACTCAAGACAAAGACAAGTTCCAAGTTAATATGGATGTGAAACATTTCACTCCGGAAGAAATTACTGTGAAGACGACGGATGAAAATATGCTCATCGTCGAAGCCAAACACGAGTCGGAAAATGAAAAAGGAAGCATTTCCAGACACTACATCAGACAATTTCTGTTACCGGAAGGACACGACATAAAAAAAGTAGAAACTAAATTATCCGGAAATGGAATGCTTACAATTACGGCTCCGAATAAAGTTCAACCAGCTCTTGAAGACCGAACAATTCCAGTCACCCACGTTGCAACAAAGAAATAAACTTTCTGCATTTGTTTTTATGTACTGTATTAATTATTATTATTTTAAGACTGATTTTCTGTATGTTTAAAATAAAAGTTTAATTTTACCAAATAAATTTGCGTTTTAATTGCAAATCAAAAATTATGTTACATTCAACGAATTTAACGTATCTATCAAAGTGAAGCTTGGTAAATGAAAGGTGAGGTAAAATATACCTGGAGGAACCCTCCGTATGCTACAAAAAGACCAGGTGCGAAACAGGGACAAACAACATTGTATAACATTGAAAAAATATGTAGGGTTTCTGTGTTTGTCTGCCCCTTAGGAAATCTCTTACTGTCGTTTTTTATCTGTTTGCATTTCAGTGACGCAGTATATAGGGTTAATTTCAAAAATCAAAAACTGTAAAAGTAATACGAATATTAAGGTAATTTTAAACAGCGTGTAAACAAATAATTTATCTTTTATGTCCGTATATAAAAAAACGCAAAAATTGTGTGTGTGTTGAATTTTTTTGAGTCAATCGCTTACTATTAGACTTAGTTAACTTCCATAAGTCGCCCATAAAAATTGTTGCAGTTATTCAAAGTTTTTAAAAAATATCGTACTAATTTCGAGTAGTAATAAAAAAATCTTCTGAATGTTTCCTTCCTTCCCGGTTCAGCACGGTAGTATACGCTAATTCTTAATATATCAGTATCATGTTACTTGAAATTGTTTAATTATGCCAAGAAAATGTTCAGAGTAAAGCTTAAGACAAATAGGTCTTAGCATCCACCCCGACACTGTACAAACGACGAAATTTGTAGTATGGAAACAAGGTCATCAGAAGATACAAAGACAGTACACTTGGATTTAACAATATGAAAGCTATGTCACCATGTGTCAAATCTAACGCTATAAATTAAATTACTGATACAGTAGCGAATACTAACGACAAGATAGATCGATAGTACAAAAAACGAACGTTATATTCCGTAAAATCCGAGAATTTTCAAAAAAAGTAGAGGTGATTTAAAAATTGTCTAAGAAACCTAAATACGAAGAACAGCATGACATCAACAGAAAATTAGTACGGCACAGCGTTGTTATCAAAGCTACCGAATGCACTAGATCCCAAAGACAAGTAATTATCGTGAAAATGCCAACGCAAAATCTCAACCAATCTCGATAAGAAGACGCGGAGCGCCAAGGACGTATGGCAAAGACCCAACAATACAATAAAAACAGTCCAAAGTAAAGCATAGCATAACGAACATCAATCCAATACTACGCTGCAACGGCCGAGCGGTGCATGTGAGTGAATTATGCTATGAAACTTTCGACGAGAGTCGCTTTTTGTAAATTTACATTTTTATTTAAAGAAAATTAAAAAAAAATGAAATCATCAGAAATATAATGTTGGTACTACATTTATTACTCAATCTTTCAAATTTGACATCGACTTTAACATAGTTGTTTTTTCAATTTTAACTGAATTGACCATATTTTCATAATTTTTCACGGAATTTTACATTACAACCCACCCCCTTCTCCATTGAGCTAGTGGCACAACCCCGTTTATGTTACCGCATTTCAGGCAGTGACTTTGTGTTAATTTTGGCATGTAACAAAATACGCAACTATCGCGCTGCATTTTATCAGTTTGAATTTAAACGTCTATAACGTAAAATATTCTCAGCGTAAACAAATCAAGAAAATGTCGCTTTTACCAATAATTTTCCGAGACATCGAAAGACCGTTACGCATGTTGGAACGACAAATGCAACTGGCAGAAGATGCTTTTCCATATTTGGACCGAAACAATCCTAGCGAGTTCCAACTTTGTAACAGGCAAGATTCCGTCAGTCAAGACAAAGAAAAATTTCAAGTTAAGATGGACGTGAAGCATTTCACTCCCGAAGAAATTACCGTGAAGACGACGGACGAAAATATGCTCATCGTCGAAGCCAAACACGAGTCTAAAAATGAAAAAGGAAGCATTTCCAGACACTACATCAGACAATTTCTGATACCGGAAGGACACGACATAAAGAAGGTGGAAACTCGACTATCTGGAAATGGAATGCTTACCATTACGGCTCCGAATAATGTTCAACCGGCTATTCAGGACCGAACAATTCCAGTCACCCACGTTGAAATGAAAAAATAAAAATTGCATTTGTATTCATATAATGTATTAATTACCTCAATTTTGAGACTGATTTTCTGTAATTACCTATGTTTGTTTAAAATAAAGTTTAATCTTTCCATTTAAATTTGCTTTAATTATAAATTTTTCACGGTGTAGTGCCATTGACTGTTGTTTTAGCAGCTGATACGGCCCGTCGTATGTTTCCCGAAGATATCAACGTCGATATAGTGATATCAGTAAATGTGGTGAGCGATAAAACAGCATTGAGTTCGTTAAACGATAAATTTATTGAACACCAAAATAAGAATACTCGACCTCGACCTTATTTTCCTGCATAAATGACCTTTGAAAATAATATTGACATTAAAGCTCTAAGAACTAACAAAGTTAAAGTATACATTTCTTCAGTCAACGGTTAAAGTTAATTCTAATACAGATAATATATTTTCATTGCGTAATACTTTCTACTTCTAGAAAGAAACGCAAAACTGTTAATTATGCAAAAAAAATTAAGTAACGTTTTTTTAATTATTGATTATTCCAAATTATATGACAATATTGTGCCAGCCGGCTTTTTGGGTTTGATGATAGTCTTTTTAGATTTTTTCTAGCTTTGCAAACTACCATTGAATCTATCAAAACTATCTGCGTTTCGTTCTTATTTCTTTTTTCTCATTTTAGTCTGCTATCCTACAAATTACTTTATTTGCATTTGTTGCCTTTTAGATATCTGCATATAAATAAAACGACGATTAATAACACTGCATAGAATTTCACGGCCTGTGTAGCTGGGTAGAGTACAAAGAAATGCTGATAATAAGAGCGCTAAGAACTACACCCACAGCAGCCATGAAGTCATTACTTTCACTATTACACCTCGTTGGTAATGATGACAAGCAGCATGCAGGCTGCAGATAAATGAACACACGTCAACTACATACAAGCTTGGGATATACAACGCGCTGAGTGAAGACAATTTTGAGAACTTTAAAGTGATAATACTGTCACGAGACGAGTGGACAAGAAACATTCAGCTGAGCGCGATTAAAGGAACTATTTGGTACACAGATCGCAACGGTACCGGAATATATGTATAGGCCAAGCACCCCGGAAAGCTAATTTTGCTTACCTTAAGAAAATATGCGTCCGCTGTTCAAGCTGAAGTTGCTGTTACCGACTGGTGTCGCCAGTAATAATATCTAAACTAATTATGGTATGCATAAACAGTCTAGAAGCATTGGCAACTCGCCGCCAACATATGCAGCTAATCAGGATACAGGGACTAGGGTGTCAAGGGAAAGCTAACAACGAACGCACTAACTGAAAAGCGCACAATAAAAAACGGTATATCAAACCTAAACCCGCCTTCGGAATCTCCCAGGCAGCATACTCACGTCATGTAACGTCTGGCACGTAATTGTAACGTCAATAAAACGTTAGTGTGCTGCCTGGGCTCCAACGATACCGGAAAAAAATAATCCGTAACAAACTAGCAGCGAAACATAAGCTATGAAAAAACTATGCAAGGATGAGGCACACAAAACTCTTCCTAACAAAGCCATAATTAATTACTGAAACTGCAGTATCAAGTCGATAAAGAAGATAAAGAACACTGTCGCCTTAACCAACAACAATGGCGGATGCTTGAAGGAGGACGAGACTCCGCAGCGTTTGTTTTGTAAATACGTAGCATTTCAAACGCAACGCAGAAGGTTTTTCGGCAAACCAAAGCTAAACGATAATTGAGTTAAAAAAACGTTGGAATAAGCTTCTGGACTTCATATACGAAACAGAACTGTTCACAAAAGAACTAAAGAGACCGCAGTGTAAGGTAGCCAGACGAATCACCTCTTAGATTTAAAAAAAACCGGTGTAACCAAGCGATTGAGAATCAGTTAATCAAAACGGCTCCGTCTAAGTAAATATGATAGTTACGTTGACATCTTGTAGCGCACGAGACGACATACAAATTTATGTTATGCCTTCATACAAAGAATAATAATTTTATTGTTCTTAACTGTCATAAATTAAACATTTTCGCTATCGGAAACCGTCTTTAACATCTTTTGCGCACTTGTCAACATAAACGTCAAAATATTTTAAAGAGAATGTGTGACTGATGGCCTCGTAATCTCGCGCGCAACGAAATGTATTTAACTCATATAAAATCTTAAGCTTTTGCGGTTATTTTGTTTATAATTATAAGTGATTTTCGGCTTAGACCGCGTCGTAGTTAAACATCCAGACTTTTTGGGCTTGGTCCTAGTCGCTCCATAAGAGCCAAAACAAGAAGTAGAACTTGGCCTTTGCCGTATTGTCGTTCGTAAACCCAAACAATTTCAGTGACATTTACTACTCTGAAGATGCAAGCTGGAATGTCTTGCGAAACGTCAGTTTGTTTGGGTTCACAAACGACAATACGGCAAAGGCCAAGTTCTACTTCTTGTTTTGGCTCTCAAGGAGAAACTAGGGCCAAGCCTAAAAAGTCTGGGTGTTTAACTACGACGCGGTCTAAGGTCGCTTATAATCACTGTATTCAACTCGTTCCTGTTTAAACTTTAATGCTTTCTCTCGGGTTTAAAAATTAAACTCGTAAAAAAACGCCCAGTTTACACAGGAACTCGTTAAATAACTAACTATTTTACGGCACATTCAATGAGTACTTGCGCTAACAGCAGAAGCAACTTACTGCAACTTGATTTATTTCTACAAAGAACTGCCGTTTTATCATCAGGAGGAACTCTGTCTTAGATTTACTATATTGACGAATCGATTTTAGACGATTTAAGTGTTTAAATGAGCACCAGAAAAGCGTTTCAACAATTAGTCGAAACTAAGCACTTTACTGCGAGCATATATCGTCGATTCGAGAGCAGCGCTAGAAGCACTAGCAAATCACAATCAAATTATGTATACAAATTATACTACAACTGACTACAACTAAAACTCGCGTAGGTAAAACAAGTAACGAACAAGCCAATTATAGTTAGTAAAACGAAATCGAACGTAAAGTGAACGAGTTGATTGATTCTTACATTCGAAACCAAATCAGTGCCAGTGTTACTTAATTGCTACCCGGTGCAATTACTGACTTTATTAAAAGATGCACCAGTAAAGGGTAAAATTCAAAAAGTTACTGTATTACAAGGTAGTCGAATGACATTATTGGAAAATAACTTTTAACAGTACAACAGTATAAGAAGTAATGTCTATTATTAACGTACAAAAAACAACTTTTACAACTAACTCAAATTATTTTAATTTACTTAGATTTGGTTTCAATATGAGTAACTGAAATAATTCGTTCTTGAATAAGAGCTGCTTCAGTCTTCTTTGGAGTAGCAATAAAAAGTGTTCCATCAGCAGCGAGTTTGGTTTCAACTTTCTTTGAATCATACCCATCTGGTAAAAAATCTGTCAGGTTAACTGTCTGAAGGTGCTTCCGTTTTCGTCTTTCGATTCGTGTTTAGCTTCGATGACTATCCTGTTTTCGTTTAAAACAGGGATTTCCAACACGTGGCCCGCGGCTTTCATTAGCGCCTATTTATCTTCAGAGTGGTAAATGTCACTGAAAGAAAAAGTGCAAATGACGATAGTTATACCAATAGCGGTTAGTGTGATTAACAGACCTTATTTTTCCGTTACCGCTTGACTGACTTCGTTATTACTCGGAGTAGGTGTTTGTGTCCTTTCCAAGAAGGTTGATCTTTGTCTTAGAGGATATAATAGTGGTAACCAAGATTTGTCTTAAACCGTCTTCTCGGTTCATATTACATGGACGTTTTTCTATTTCCACAGCTTCGCGGATTAGTCTAGGAAAGTAGAAAGGAGTTCTATCCAACACTTTAGTTTGTTCAGTCCAGCGTGTGTCCTTAGTTCCACACGTGTTTTGCCACTGCTGATTTAGTAACTCTGCCGTGTTTGCAGTCAGCCATATGTTCTTTTACTCTAATTTCAAGAGAGTGTCCCGTCTGTCCTATATAACTTGATCCACAGGAACAAGGAATTTTGTAAACTCTGTAAGCTGACTTCATTCTTAACTAAATCTTAGCTATTGGTTTGAGAATGTTGTTTGAAAAACAACTGATTTTGTACCAATGACCACACAGTTAACTACATCGTCAAAGTTTACAACCACAATTTACTAGAAACTCACACAACACTGCGGACAGGTTTCATTCTTCTAGAGTTAAGCTTAGACCACAATAAGAGAGAGGTCGCCTTTTATGCAAAACGACAGATCACACACTGTGGTCAGCGGCGTGCACCAAATTTCTTGGTAGCGGCAACGTTAAACAAAAGAAAACAACCCGATACAGAAGTCAAAGACTTGCTCAAAGCTAAAAATGACAAAGAAAAACACCAAAATATTACAAATTAACCTAGGCAGAAGAAGGGTTGCACATGACCTGTTGTATGCCAACGGTATAACGAAGGGGATAGACATCGCAGTCATATCGAAACCCAAAATAATAAAGGCCAAAGAAGCTAGTTCTATGATGAACCTCGAAAAGACAGTTGAAATTGCAATAGACAAAATATAATCTTAAGCTCACACAAAAGATTGAAGGAGCGGTTGCAGCAGAACTAGGTGAGCTCTACATATATTCCTGTTACATATCTCCGAAGCGACCATAGATACATATTATATGACATAGTAAAGAACACTAAAAAAATAACTTTTATGATAGTGGTCGCAACGGTCTGCCAAGATGGAACACAAAATAAATCACGGAAAACTATTGGATATATATGGACGACTGGTATTATCTAAAGAGGTGAACACACCCGAAGCAATGACGAAATGTTGTTATGCCAGCATGCCACGGAAAAGAGATAACAAACAGATTAAGGAAAGAGTGCCAGCAGAAAAGAAGACTAGCCACAAGAACAAACAAAAAAGCTAAGATAAAATCCACCACAGAATATCAACAATACAAACTGAGAAATGACTTTCGTAGAGCAATTGAAACAGCCAAGAGCGAGGCCTGGATTGAATTATGGCAAAGGATAGACCATTGCCCGTGGGGAAAAGGTTTCTTTCCTTCTTGACCAAAGAGGAAGATAAACGTAGAAGCCCCCCCCCCTTCACAGTTTTTGTGGAAGAATTACTTGAGCGGGCATCAGGCCACGATGGCATACCGGCTGAAGCCCTAGTCGATGTGGTTATCAGCTATCTTAAAACGCTGGCACTATTACTAAACTCGCAAAAGTTCCCAACGATTTGGAAACAGGCCATACTTGTTCTGCTAGACAAGAGCAAAAACTCTAATGACCCTATGCTTAACATAACTACCAAGCTGTACTAGCTTTTGAATAATAAAATCGAAGAGACGAAGAGTCTACCATGCAGACAGTACAGTTTCACCAGAGTCCAGTCTACAAATGGACGCAATAGAATCGGTTAACCGGTGAACCAGAGCAGGCAACAGGATGACTAGATGTTAAGAACGCATTTAATACACTAGCGTGACCAATGATAATTAAACGACTGACCTCAAAAGGAATTCCCAAGTATTTGATTAACATCATAAATGACTATCTCAACAGGCGCGAGTTACTAATAAATAGAATAGAGAGAACAAAAAACTTTACAGGTGTCTTGCGGTGTATACCTTGGGATCTACTTGCCGAGAAAAGAAGAACGATTAGAACACCCTCAGCAAAAAAGAAGCCAAAAAAGTGAATTCACTGCCAAGTGAGGTGGCAAAGCGGCCAGAAAAGAAAATAAACGTTTAATACCAAATATTGAACCCTGGCTAGTAGAAGACATGGAGATGTGGATTATCACCTAACCCAGGTGCAATATGCTTACGGGTGCTTTGCCACCTACTTGAACAGTATTAAAAAAAAGAACCATCCCACTTTGCACTTACTGTGACGAGGTGGACAACGTAGAACATACGGTGTTTGCCTGTCCTCGATGAACTAGTATCAGTGGAGTATTGAACAACTTAACCCCAGAGTCACTGATTACACATATGTTAGTATAGCATAAACAGTGGGCGAATATTAGTGACTTGCTGGTCCGAATAATTAAAAAGAAAGAATTCGCAAAAGCTACCTGAGACTTGTCTTATACAGTGTGACGGCCTCAAGTTAAGACTTTTACCTTTATGCTTGTATTTATACAACGTTTATAATTACATTTAACATTTCGTTTACCATTAGTATACACCCTACACAGTTGTAGGCTTTTTATCAATACGATTTTAATGTATTATTTACTTATGTCCGTTTGTTTACATTTCTTAAAAAGGAAGAAGATTCAGCATACCGGTAAGCCAAGTTGATGCAAGTTCCCGACCAGATGTTAATCAACGATCAAAGAGTAAAACTCCATTGCATTCCGGTTGCTCTCATGAACAGATCGAACCAAAAAAAAAACAAGATTCAGACGCACCCCGTAAGTTAAGTACGCGATTTAAAACAACCAAACATTCGTTTAGCGACGAAGCTGAGGTGAAGCTTTAAAAGAAAATTCGGGAAAAATTTGTGAAAAAGTGTAATTTACATTAAGTGTTTTTATTGTTATTTATTAGTTTTTATTGAATGACGTTGTTTGACGGACCATACTACTTGTCTCTTGTTTTTCGTTGGGCTGATAAAGTGGACACTCGTTCTCCACGAAACGTCGCCTTAAGAAAAGACACGCAGTAGTTTTTTTTGCCTCTCCTACTACTAAAGAATTTACTGATATCATTATAATTCAACATTAGGAGGATTAATACGTATTTATTACTACTCGATAGCTAATGAGCGCGCAACTAAAAAGAGCGCAGTCGCGACGGAGATCACGATTGTTATAATCAGTTTAATCTATTTATACAAAGAACTGCCGAATGCAGAAAGCGCCACATCAAACAAAAACATGAGATACCTTGTGAATTCATCATTACGATGTGACTTGGGAGACGACGAAAGTCCGACTTCGAGTTACTAAACCGCTACTACCCGAGCTAAACGACGTTTACGAGAGAAAACCATTGCGAAATAAAACAAAAGAAACCAGAAAATCTGTTCCGGTGGCACTCAATTTTTTCATTAAGCAGTTACTGATCGGCCACGAAAACTTACAGAAAACACGACGTGGAAAGAATCGTCCCACAAACTGAAATTGTTCGCCGAATTTCGATCTCAATCTCAAGACCGAGTAAACACGATGACGACGAGGAAACAGGATAGTACTTCAAAACAATTATAGATAATTTTTGCAAATAGAAGCGTCACTAAATTTAAGAATTACATACCCAGTCTCGTAACATCTTTACTTAAGCCTTAATAATAAAAAATACAGTATCATTTAAGTACAAAAAAATACGGTACAACTAATTAAAATGGTTTAAGGTACAAAAATTGGCAACTAACTAAAATCTACTAAAATCATTATAATTTACTTAGATTTGGTTTCAATATGAGTAACTGGGATTATTCGTTCCTGAATAAGAGCTGCTTCAGTCTTCTTTGGAGTAGCAATGAAAAGTGTTCCATCAGCAGCGAGTTTGGTTTCTACTTTTTTTGAATCATACCCATCTGGTAATAAAAACTGTCGAGTTAAGTGTCTGAAGATGCTTCCGTTTTCATCTTTCGATTCGTGTTTAGCTTCGACGACTAACATATTTTCGTTTACAACTTTAACATTTATTTCTTCCGGCGTGTAATGCTGAAGGTTCAGTCTGACTAAGAACTTTTCTTTGTCTTGTGTAATTAACTCGTGCTTGTTACGTACATTGTTGAAAGCTCCCCGATGATTGTCATTTAAGTACGGACATATTTCTTCATTTCTTCGATTACACTGTCTTGAATTATTGTAGTCACTGCAGTATACGTGAGGAAAATAATCTTCGGCCATTCGCATCTGTTGTTCCAACATGCCTAGTGGACCATCGATGTCCCTAACGATTATTGGTAAAAACGACATTTTTATCAACGTTAATGAAATTAGTTCACAATAACGTTTTAGTTTCAACGTTTGATTTCAAACTGATGGAAAATTGCGCGCCAACCGCGTTTATATATACGTGCGCGCGAACAATTCCGAAGTGTGTCGAAAGTTCGAGAAAATGTTTCTATCGATTTCTGGAAAGTTTCTAAAGCCTTATTTGTATTAGTATTTATTAAAATATTACGAAGTTTAGATTTGAACGCAAATAAATTTAAAAATTATTTTTTTTTACTTTTTCTTATACAAATATGGCATCAATCGAATATGATGTTCCGTAAATATTAAAACTTTTCAACTTATTCCATTTTGAAATTTCCATAACTAAATTAATTACTTACTTAATTTTATAAATAACAAGAAACTTTAGGTCTTATGAGGATGTAAAATTATTTCAGTAAAAAACGCTAGAAAATAGACTATTTGAATGATGAAAAATTCACGTTTAATCTTAAATTCGTAACATTTTATTATTACAATCAAATTACATTTAGTTTTTAACTGAGATTGATTTAATCAAATAAAAACTAACCAAAAAAGCTCCTCTCAAATTCATTAAATTAATGAATAGCCAATTATAAATAAAATTGTTAAAATAAATTAAAAATTTGTAAAAAATAGTGTTTTTAAGTTAAGCAATTTTGAAATTATTAAAACTAAGCTAATTTTTTAATTTCGTTTTATTACGATTAAAGAAAATTTTCGAAAGATCAAAATAATTCTAGAAAATTACACTGGATAATTCTAGTAACTTCGGTTATTTTCGGGAATGTCTCCGATACACATAAATACGCGACGTTCGCGCGGCTTTTCATCAGTTTGAATTGAAACGTTGAAGTTGAAACGTTCTCAGCGCAAACAAATCGAGAAAATGTCGCTCTTACCAATAATCTTCCGAGACATGGAAAGACCGTTACGTATGTTGGAACGACAAATGCAACTGGCGGAAGATGCTTTTCCTTATTTGGACCGAAACAATCCTAGCGAGTTCCAACTTTGTAACAGGCACGATTCCGTCACTCAAGACAAAGACAAGTTCCAAGTTAAGATGGACGTGAAGCATTTCACTCCGGAAGAAATTACCGTGAAGACGACGGATGAAAATATGCTCATCGTCGAAGCCAAACACGAGTCTGAAAATGAAAAAGGAAGCATTTCCAGACACTACATCAGACAATATCTGTTACCGGAAGGACACGACATAAAGAAAGTGAAAACTAAATTATCTGGAAATGGAATGCTTACAATTACGGCTCCGAATAAAGTTCAACCAGCTCTTGAAGACCGAACAATTCCAGTCAACCACGTTACAACAAAGAAATAATAAACTTTCTGCATTTGTTTTTATATACTGTATTAATTACCTCAATTTTAAGACTGATTTTTTGTATGTTTAAAATAAAGCTTAATTTTACCAATTAAATTTTCGTTTTAATTACAAATGTAACAAGTCAAGAACTATCTCACATTCAACAAATTTAACGTATATATCAAAGTGAAGCTTGGTAAATGAAAAGTGAGGTGAAATATATATAAATACCTGGAGGAACCCTCCGTATGTTACAAAAGGAGCAGGTGCGAAACAGGGACAAGCAACATTGTCTAACATTGACAAAATATATGGGTTTTCTGTGTTTGCCTGACCCATGAGGAAATGTCTTATTGTCATTTTCTACCTGTTTGTATTTCAGTGG
Organism: Aquatica leii; assembly: GCA_035610365.1. NCBI lineage: Eukaryota > Metazoa > Arthropoda > Insecta > Coleoptera > Lampyridae > Aquatica > Aquatica leii. Next base: position 19,642,286 of record CM069438.1, read on the forward strand.
CGCAGTACAGGCCAAATTTCAAAAATAAAAAAATATAATAGTAATACAAAGTAATACGAATATTTTAAGTTAATTTTGAAACGCGTGTAAACAAATAATTGATCTCTTATGTCCGTATATCAAAAAATACACATTTTACAAAAACTTGTGTGTGTTAAATTTTTTTGAGTCAATCACTAGATATTGGACACAGTTAATTTCTATATGCTGCTAATAAAAACAGTTGAAGCTATTTAACGTTTCTAAAAAGTCTCGCACTAATCTTGAGTAGTAATAAAAATTCTTCTTAATGTTTTAGTGTAAACACTGATTCGCAATATATCATAATCATGTTACTTCCAATTGTTCAATTATCTCGACAAAATGTTCAGAGTTCTTCAAGAGTGAAAAAAATAATAGCATGTAAAACTTAAGACAAATAAGCCTTGGTATCTACCGCGAGACCGTACCAACGACAAAATTTGTAGTATGAAAAGAATCTGATCAGAAGATACATACAAGATACCGCACTTGGATTTAATAATGCGAAAGCTACGCCAATATGAGTCAAATCTAACGCTATAAATTAAGTTATTGATACAATAACGAGTACTGGCGACAAGATAGACCGATAGTCCGGTCATAAAATGAACAAACAGGACTCGGTTCGAGCAAGCTAGACTAGAAAAAACGACCAAAGAGCCGAACAAAAAAATTTTACACTGCTATAAAAATTCGTTGCTCTCAGTTATAACCTTAAAAAACGCGTATATAAGTGAACGCCAAAACTAATAGAACCCATAAAATTTGGAAACAAAACAAGACCCGGAGCATCAAGAACGGTTCACAAAAATTTAACAATACAATAAAATTAAATAAAATTAACAAAAACGTTTTTTTCCAATTTTATCTGGATTTCAAGATTTTTTGAATGACTTTTCCACCTGTTTTATCAAATTATGTAGATTTCTACTTTTCATTTTGCAGCTCTCGAGCTTTTTTCGCGCGTTACTACAATAACTACACGAATATTGACGTTTGCGAAATTCGCAGCACAAAAACGATATTTACATCATGATCGCGATAGAGAAAATTCTTTCCAGATGATGACGATCGCATTCAGGTAATAATAAGAAAAACACACAATGTGTAATTGAAAAGTTGTACAGGACAAGATAAAGACAAGAAAAAGTAATAGAGCACGGCACTTTTCCGAGGTTGTAGAAAATAAGAATCCATAGGTTTGTACCATAGTACATAGGCAGATCGGACGGAATCGAAAAGTTACCAACTGATGACGCTGCTACGTGTACGAAAAACAGAATTCCATGCAGAACAATATGGATTTGCGGCAGAAAAGACGACGACGACACACGAGTGCATAAAGCAAAGTTAACTATGTTGTCAACTGACTTTATTGTTAACTAAATCGTGGCTATTGGTTTGAGAATGTCGTTAGATTTTGTACCAATGACGACGCTAAACAACATGACCACATAGTTAACTACATCGTCAAAGTTAACAACTCTAAGCAGTCTATAGTGCATTATAGTATCTTTAGATATCCAAAGAGCGGTAAAAGTACAATTAACGACAAAAACCAGAATCAGAAATGTGAAGAATGTTGCTCACAATTTACCAGAAATTTACAAAATTTTCACAACATACTATGGACAGGTTGCATTCTTCTAGGGTTAAGCTTAGGGCACAATAAGAGAGAATGTAAAGATCCTTTATGCAAAACGACAAATCACACACTGTGGTCAGCGGCGTGCCCCAAATTTCTCGGTACGGGCAAAGTTAGAATAAATAAGACTAAACAACCCAATACAGAAGTAAAAGACATGTTCACAGCCAAAAATGACGAAGAAAAACACCAAAATATTACAAATTAACTTAGGCAGACGAAGGGCTGCACATGACCGAAACCCAATATAATAAAAGCCAATGCTGGTGGTTTTATGATGGACCTCGAGGAGACAGTTGCAATTGCAACAGACAAAATCTAATCTTAAAATCGTACGACAGATTGAAGGAAGCGGTTGCAGCAGAACTAGGCGACTTCTACATATATTCCTGTTACATATCTCCAAACAAGAACATAAAGCATTTCCTCGAGGTCATAGTAGGAATCAAATCCACCATCATAGCGGGAGACTCAACGCCAAATCCCCTGAATAAGAGCGGCCTAAAGAAGATGATAGGGGCCGGATCCTAACGGAACGACTAGCGTGACGACATGATCATTATGAACAAGCGAAAAAAACCATATGTGGCACAATGCAAGAATTCGATACTAGATATCAACTGCACCAGCAACAAAATGGCAAATCTTTAAGCGACCAATAAGAGATATTATATGACATAGTAAGGAAACAACATAAAATCACCTTTATGGTAGTAGTCGCAACGACCTGCCAAGATGGAACACAAACAAAATAAATCACAAAAAACTATTGGATATATTTGGACAGCTAGTATCATCTAAAGCAGTGAACACACCCGAAGAAATGGCAAAAAGCAACGCCAGCATGCCACGGAAAAGAGATAACCACACCGGCGCTGGTCTGTAATGAGGAATTGGTCCGATTAAAGAAAGAGTGCCAACAGAAAAGAAGACTACCCACAAGAGCAAACAAAAAAGCTAAGACAAACTCCACCACATAATATCGACATGAGAAATGAGTGAAATGACTTTCGTAGCGCAATTGAAGCAGCCAAAAGCATGGCTTGGATTGAATTATGCCAAAGTATAGACCATGATCCGTGGAGAAAAGATTAAAAAATAAACACCTTAAGGTTGAGACAGTCATGCGTAGTACTAAATTGTAATCAAATGCGCACGGCGGTCTTAGGTTTATTTCCTTCTCGAGCAAAGAGCAAGATAAACGTAGAAGCCCCCTCGATTTTCAGTGGAAGACATACTTGAGGCGACAAAGAGATTACGACGAATAAAAGTCTCAAAGTCCTGATGGCATACCGGCTGAAGCCTATGACTATGCCTTGAGATCTACTTGCCGAGAAAATAAGAGCGATTAGAACACCCTCGGCAAAAAAGAATACAAGAAAGTGACAATTCACTGGCAAATAAAGTGACAAAGCGGCCACAAGAGTAAATGAACAAGACGTTTAATACCAAATATTGAACCCTGGCTAGGCAGAAGACATGGAGATGTGGATTATCACCTAGATCAGATGCTATCTGGTTACGAACCAGTATCAGAGGAGTACTGAACAATCTAACTCCCGGGACACTGATTCTACATATGTTACTATCGCATGAACAGTGGACGAATATCAGTGGCTTGCTGGTGCGAATAATTAAAAAAAAAGAGTCGGAATTCCTAAGACTGGAGAACACTAGTATGGAAAAATACCACGAGCTCGTCACATAGGCAAATGCATGGCGTTGTTTGACATAACATACTACTTGTCTCTTGTTTTTCGTTGGGCTGATGAAGTGGACACTCGTTTTCCAAGAAACGTCGCCTTAAGAAAAGACATGCAGTAGTTGTTTTCTTTGCCTCTCCTACTACTAAAGGATTTACTGATATCATTAGAACTAAACATTAGGAGGATTATTTACGTATTTATTAATACTCGATAGCTAATGAGCGCGCAACGAGTTCTTGCACTAAAAAGAGCGCACTCACGACGGAGGTCACGATTGCCATAATATATTTAACTTATTTTTGCAAAAAACTGCCGAATGCAGAAAGCGCCACATCAAACAAAAACTTGAGGTACCTCGTGAATTCATTATTTTGATGTGACCTGGGAGATGACGAAAGTCTGACGACCTCGAGTTACTAACCCGCTAGTACCGGAGCTAAACGACGTTTACGAGAGAAAACAAAAGAAACCAAAAAAACTGTTCCGGTGGCACTCAATTTTTTCACCATGCAGTTACTGATCGGCCACGAAAACTTACAGAAAACACGACGTGAAATGAATCGTCCCACAAACTAAAATTGTTCGCCGAATCTCTCGATCTCAATCTCAAGATGACGACGAGGAAACGAGATAGTACTTCAAAACAATTATAGATAATTTTTGCAAATAGAAGCATCACTAAAATTAAGAATTACATACACAGTCTGGTAACATTTTTACTTAAGCCTTAATAATAAAAAATACAGTATCATTTAAGTACAAAAAAATACAGTACAACTAACTCAAATTGTTTAAGGTACAAAAATTAAACGTACACAGCTTTGGCAACTAACTAAAATCTACTAAAATAATTATAATTTACTTAGATTTAGTTTCAATATGAGTAACTGGGATGATTCGTTCCTGAATAAGAGCTGCTTCAGTCTTCTTTGGAGTAGCAATGAAAAGTGTTCCATCAGCAGCGAGCTTGGTTTCTACTTTTTTTGAATCATACCCATCTGGTAATAAAAACTGTCGAGTTAAGTGTCTGAAGATGCTTCCGTTTTCATCTTTCGATTCGTGTTTCGCTTCGACGACTAACATATTTTCGTTTACAACTTTAACATTTATTTCTTCCGGCGTGTAATGCTGAAGGTTCAGTCTGACTAAGAACTTTTCTTTGTCTTGTGTAATCAACTCATGCTTGTTACGTACATTGTTAAAAGCTCCCCGATGATTGTCATTTAAGTACGGACATATTTCTTCATTTCTTCGATTACACTGTCTTGAATTATTGTAGTCACTGCAGTATACGTGAGGAAAATAATCTTCGGCCATTCGCATCTGTTGTTCCAACATGCCTAGTGGACCATCAATGTCCCTAACGATTATTGGTAAAAACGACATTTTTATCAACGTTAATGAAATTAGTTCAGAACAACGTTTTAGCTTCAACGTTTGATTTCAAACTGATGGAAAATTGCGCGCCAACCGCGTTTATATATACGTGCGCGCGAACAATTCCGAAGTGTGTCGAAAGTTCGAGAAAATGTTTCTATCGATTTCTGGAAAGTTTCTAAAGCCTTATTTGTATTAGTATTTATTAATATATTATGAAGTTATGATTTAAACGCAAATAAATTTAAAAATTAATTTTTTTACTTTTTCTTATACAAATATGGCATCAATCAAATATGATGTTCGAATAAAGTATTTATTGTAAAAAAATTTCAAATAGTCATTAAAATAAAACTAGAACTTCAGAACGTTTTTATTTTAACGTTAATTCTGAATATTAAATAATTCGACTTAAATTGAATTCGGTAAAAATTAAAACTTTTCAACTTATCCCATTTTGAAATAGCCCTAACTAATTTAATTACTTAATTTTATAAATAACAAGAATTTTGTCTTAGGATGATGTAAGCGGATTTCCGAATAAAAAACGCTGAAAAATGGACTATTTAGCTGATAAAAAATTCTCGTTTAAACTGAAATTTGTAACTTTTTATTATTACATTCAAATCACGTTCAGTTTATTAACTGAGATTAAACCAATCAAATAAAAACTATGCCAAAGAATCCCTTCAAATTCATTAAATTAATGAGTCGCCAATCCTAAATAAAATTCAAATTGTTAAAATAATTTAAAAATTTGTAAAAAAGTTTTTTTTAAGTTAAGCAATTTTGAAATTATCAAAACTAAGCTTAATTATTTAATTTCGTTTTATTACGATTAAGGAAAATTTTGGAAATCTCAAAATAATTCTAGAAAAATACACTGGAAAATTCTAGTAACTTCGGCTATTTTCGGGAATGTCTCCGATACACATAAATACGCGACGTTCGCGCGGCTTTTCATCAGTTCGAATTGAAACGTTGAAGTTGAAACATTCTCAGCGCAAACAAATCGATAAAATGTCGCTCTTACCAATAATCTTCAGAGACATCGAAAGACCGTTACGTATGTTGGAACGACAAATGCAACTGGCGGAAGATGCATTTCCTTATTTGAACCGAAACAATCCTAGCGAGTTCCAACTTTGTAACAGGCACGATTCCGTCAGTCAAGACAAAGAAAAGTTTCAAGTTAAGATGGACGTGAAGCATTTCACTCCGGAAGAAATTACTGTAAAGACGACGGACGAAAATATGCTCATCGTGGAAGCCAAACACGAGTCTGAAAATGAAAAAGGAAGCATTTCCAGACACTACATCAGACAATTTCTGTTACCGGAAGGACACGACATAAAGAAAGTGGAAACTAAATTATCTGGAAATGGAATGCTTACAATTACGGCGCCGAATAAAGTTCAGCAAGCTCTTGAAGACCGAACAATTCCAGTCACCCACGTTGCAACAAAGAAATAAAACTTCCTGCATTTGTTTTTATGTACTGTATTAATTACTATTATTTTAAGACTGATTTTCTGTAATTACCTATGTTTGTTCCAAATAAAATATAATTTCACAATGTAACTTTTTGTTTTAGTTACAAAGTCTGCACGTCATATACAGAATAAGTCAAAAACATAATGCATAATTATATTCATGTTTTTTTATTTCTTTTTGTGAAGACCTTTAAATCGGTTCTCCAACGTGAGATTGCAGTGTTGTGAACCAACTCGGTCATCTTTTTCTGCAATTTTCATTATTGTGTTTTGACGTTTTGAGAAATCTTCAATTATGTTCCAAATCTTGATTATTTTATTTTTACTATTATTAGGTTTTTTGAGGTCCACCTACAAAAATGTTATTGCATCTTCTTACAGTACACTCAATCTGCAACCTTTCTTTTTTCAAATTCTCATCGTATATGAAGAAAACACTGAAATATATCTATATCTATATATATTCTAATCATCTTCTTAACATCTAAGTCCAAAAGCGTATCCTGTATGATAAGCATTCAGTTCTATGATTTCAATATCTTTTTGTAGTACTTCATTCATTTTCTTACATAAAATGTATGCCAGGCACGATTTGTATTTTTACTACGTATTAAATATTGTATTTAAGTCGATTATTCAATTGGATTGTGAAATTACCAGCCTGGGCGGCAGTTTCGCCATTTTAGAGCTTATCAGAATACATTCAAATGTACGCATTGACAGACCTATAGCTTTAAAGCAGTTCATTACTATTTAGTCGGTTATTAAAACTCGTCAGATAATACCAACCAAGTTCTGTCTTTGCCTGCTACGTCCTCACTTATCCCGGTGAGATTGATATAAGAAAATTCATTGAGCAAATTAAGATTAATATCATTCCGTCTTTTAATGTAATCAGTGTCGAAAAAAAATTCGAACGTAATCTCCTCTTTGTGTGTGCGTAATGCTCAGCTTCCTCGCTTGGTAAATTTTAATTTATTTTATATTATAATAATTTTTCCGACTTGAGCAAAAACATTCTGTACATTTAGTAGATGATACTTAAGAACTAGAATCGCCTTATGCTATACACAGTGCTATGCTAAACCGAACCTAACCAAAGAGAAAAATAAAAATTCGATATAACCAAGATACTAAAAACTACGCCCATATATATATTTCTGCGCCATCTATTATCGTAACCGATCGGTCGCTAAGATTTACACGATTAATAATAATTCATTAGAAATTATATAATTTGCAACAACTTCAAAAATCGGAACAGATTTAAAAATAGATTCCCGGGCAAACGCTTAAAGTTTGATTCCGCGTAAAGCAATCCTGAAATCAATAAATTACAGGAGTAGCACATCCAAGACATGAAGAATTGAAAAATGGCAGATAAATGCGAAATAATTTTAGAGAAAGAGGAGTACGCGCCTGGAGAAACCATAAATGGAAGGATCGAGTGTAGCTTCGCTTTTGAGAATAAAGTGAAAGGTATTTTGTATTTTTTTAGCGTGTACCAAATACGAAAATTTTAACCTTTAGGTATACGATTGAAAATTACTGGAGATGCGAAAGTGTTTTGGAAATTAAGTGCCTTTGCGTATCGCCGAGCACAGGAAGTGTATTTTGAAACCGAATTAAATTTGCTCGAAGGTATGATGTGTTGTGTACTGAGAGTGTTTGCAATGTATGTTTTAGGTGAAGTTACGTTTCAACCAGGTCTATACGCTTATCCTTTTTCTTATACTTTACCACCAACCGTACCATCGTCTATGCAAGAAGGCGACCCCACTTATAAAAAGACTATAGTTTCATACGTCGTACCTTTTGACTTGATTAATGTTTACTACGGATGTGTTCAGTACTTAGTTACAGCTACTATTGAACGTTCTTGGAATACAAACTTCGACTTGGAGAAGCCGTTTAGAGTTCACTCCAGCCTGGATTTGACCACCATTAGCGGACTTGAAGTAACGTTATTTATATTAGAATTATTTTTTATAATTTGAGCGTTGTTTTAGAGAAACTTTGAGTTGAGTATAGGTAAACGTCCGTCGGCGATATTCAAAGACACGGGCCCGATCACCGTGACAATCCATATGCCAAGGACCGGTTTTGTGCCAGCCGAAAAACTGCCATTTACTGTGAACATTAAAAACAGTTCAGGCGTCGATATACAATACGTCCAATTTAAGTTTGTACAAGGTTTTGTGTTCCACGCCCAGCAAAGCACTAAATCCATCGATACTATGGTTGGTGAAGAATATATGTTGAAAGAAAGCGACGTTCCAGCAAGAAACGAAAGATCGTGGAAATTAGAACTAGTCGTACCGTCTATGTTTTTGGGTAACTACACCCACTGCACTATCATTAAAAACTTTTGGGAGCTGAGGGTATGTTCGTGTTTGCACGCACTGTTAATACCAAGTTATTTTTTAGGGCGAGATTAGCCTCCCGTTTCCTAACAACGCTTTCATAGTACACGTTCCGATTACGCTAGGAAGCGTGGCGATGAGCAAGCACGTCTAATTCATATCGCTTACTGTCCTCTACTATTATATGTAAGATGAAGATATATATATGACTAAATGGGATATTTTTTTATTACATTTTTTTAACGATCTCAATTGCGTTAGGCTGTGTCTCTATATTTTTATTTTTGGTAAAGATTTGGTTAGACAATAAGTATCCTCTCGATTAGCTGAAATATAAATGTTGGTGCTTAAAAGTCGTATCTATGTGTATAAAAATAAAGTGTATGGAAATGAATTTTTTATTTTTCGAAACTGTTTCTGTTAGTACTACGAAGTATCATTGTTAAGCAAGAAGAAAATTCACACACAGTTTAAGGGAGTAGTAAAGAAAAAAAATATGGGTGGAGAAGTGCAGCCGAAGTAAAAAATCATGAGTGCTCAATTATGATTTGCGTAACTTTGGTACTTTGGTTAGTAAATAATCTTTAACGAACCGCGACGGATTCAAAAAATAATTGAAGAGTCCAGTAGTTATTTGTACAACTAGTGTGAGAAATTTTACTTTGAGTACGAGATCACAAAATCTTTTAAGCGATTGCAGCGAAGCCATAAAGATGTACGACTACCAAATAGTAAATACAGTCAGCAATATTTTACTTATGGTACAAAACCTAACTTTTTTTAAGAGATGCAGCGAAGGCAAAAAATCATTTGATGGCTCAATTGTCATTAGCGTATCTAACGCGCGAATTTTTACTTTGGCTATCAAAACAATCTTTGAAGAACCGCAACGGACTCAAAAAATGATCCGAGTGTCCAATAGTTATTTGTGCAATTAGCGTAAAAAACATTAATTCGAGTACGAGACCACAACAGTTTTTGGAGCAACTGCAACGAAGCCTTGAAGTCGTACAACTTGACTACAGTCAATGTACAAATTTTTACTTATGGTCCTAAAATAAACTTTTTTCGAGAGGTGCAATCGAAGCCAAATATCATTTGAGTGCTCAATTGTCATTTGCGTAGCTAACGCGCGAAACTTTGCTTTGGCTACCAAAATAATCTTTAAAGAACCGCGACGGAGTCAAAAAATGATTCGAGAGACCAATAGATAATTGTTCAACTAGCGTGAAACATTTTGCTTTGAATACCAGATTTCAAAAGTTGTTTGAGCAATCGCAGCGAAGCTATCAAGTCGTACGACTACCAAATAGCTATTTGTACAGTCAGTGTATGAATTTTTAGTTATGGTCCAAAAATAAACTTTTTTTTGAGAAGTCAAACCGGAGCCAAAGATTATTTGAGTGTTCAATTGTCATTTGCGTAGCTAACGTGCAAAACTTTACTTTGGCTACGAAAATTATTTTTGACGAATCGCGACGGACTCAAAATAAACTTTTATCGAGAGGTGCAGCCATAGCCAAATTACATCTGAGTGCTTAATTGTCATTTGCGTAACTAACGCGCAAAACTTTAGTTTGGTTAACAAAACAATCTTTCACGAACCACGACGGACTCAAAAAATGATTCAAGAGTCCAATAGTTATTTGTACAACTAGCGCAAGAAATTGTATTTTAAGTACGAGATCACAAATATTTTTTGAGCAATCGCAGCGAAACCATAAAATCGTACGACTATCAAATAGTTATTTGTACAGTCAGTATACAAATTTTACTTACGAAACAAAAATAAACTTTCTTCCGAGATGTGCAGCCGAAATCAAAGATCATTTGACTACTCAATTGTCATTTGCGTAGTTGCACGCACGAAATTTTCCTATCAAAATAATCTTTAACGAACCGCGACGGACTCAAAAAATGATTTACTTCGAGTATAAGATCACAAGAGTTTGTTAGCAATTGCAGTGAAGCCATAAAGACCTACGACTACCGAATAGTTATTGTTACACTTAGTGTACGAATTTTGACTTATGATACAGAAATTAACTTTTTTTTCGAGGTGCAGCCGAAGTCAAAGATCATTTGAGTGCTCATTTGTCATCTACGTAGCTAACGCGAGAAACTTCACGTTTACTAACAAGATCATCTTTAACGAACCCCGACCAACTCAAAAAATGATTTTCAGAATCCAATAGTTATTTGTGAAATTAGCGTAAGAAACTTTACTTCGAGTACAAGATCACAAAAGCTTTTTGAGCAATCGCAGCGAATCGAATTTGAATGCTTAACTGTACAGCCAAACAGAAAGATCATTTGCGCGCTCAATTGTCATTGCCGTAGCTAACGCGCGAAGCTTTACTTTGACTACCAACATAATCTTTAACGAACCGCGACCGACTCAAAAAATAAATCGATTTTTGAGCAATTGCAGTGAAATTATAAAGACATACAACTACCAAATAATAAATTGGCCCAGCCAATTTGCCAATTTTGACTTATGGTACAAAAACTAATTTTTTTTCGAGAGGTGCAGCCGAAGCCAAAGAGCATTTGAGTGCTTAATTGTCATCTACGTAGCTAACTCAGAAAACTTTACGTTTACTAACAAGATAATCTTTGACGAACTGCGACCAACTCAAAAAATGATTTTGAAAATCCAATAGTTAATTGTGAAATTTGCGTAAGAAATTTTACTTCGAGTACAAGATCACAAAAGTTTTTTGAGCAATCGCAGTGAATCCAATTTGAATGCTCAATTGAACAGCCAAACAGAAAGATCCTTTGAGCGCACAATTGTCAATGCCGTAGCTAACGAGCGAAACTTTACTTTGGCTACAAAGATAATCTTTAACGAACTGCGATGGCCTTAAAAAATTATTAGAGAGTCCAATAGTTATTTGTGCAATTAGCGTGAGAAACTTTACTTTGAGTACAAGATCAAAAGTTTTTTGAGCAACCGCAGCGAAACCATTAAAGTCGTACGACCCCCAAATAGTAATTTGTAAAGTAAGTGTATGAATTTTACTTATGGTACAAAAATAATCATTTTCCGAGAGGTGCAGCCGAATCTAAAGATCATTTGAGTGCTCAATAGTCATTTGCGTATCTAACGCGCGAAACATTACTCTGGCTACTAAAATAATCTCTAATAAACTACGATGAACTCAAAAAATGATTCGAGTGTCCATTAGTTATTTGTGCAACTAGCGGAAGAAAAAATTTACTTTGAGTACGAGATCACAAAATTTTTTTGAGCAACCACAGCGATACTATAAAGTCGTACCACTACTAAATAGTTATTTGTACAGTCAGTGTACAAATTTTACTTACGATACAAAAATTAATTTTTTTCCGAGAGGTGTAGCCGAAGCCAAATATCATTTGAATGCTCAATTGTAATTTGCGTAGTTAACGCACGAAATTTTCTTTTGACTATCAAAATAATCTTTAACGAACCGCGACGGACTCAAAACATGATTCGAGAGTCCAATAGTTATTTTTGCAATTAGCGTGACAAACTTTACTTGGAGTACAAGATCAAAAGTTTTTTGAGCAATCGCAGCAAAACCATAAAGACATACAACTACCAAATAATAAATTGGTACAGTCAGTGTGCGAAACTTTACTTATGGTACAAAAATTAAATTTTTTTCGGGAGGTGCAGCCGAAGTCAAATATCATTTGACTACTCAATTGGCATTTGCGTAGTTAACGCGCGAAATTTTTCCTTAACTACCAAAAAAATCTTTAACGAACCGCGACAGACTCAAAAAATGATTCGAGAGTCCAATAATTATTTGTGCAATTAGCGTGAAAAACTTTACTTCGAGTACAAGCTCACAAGTGTTTTTAAGCAATCGCAGTGAAACCATAAAGACCTACGACTACCGATTAGTAATTGGTACACTAAGTGTACGAATTTTCACTTATGATACAGAAATTAACTCTTTTTCGAGATGTGCAGCGGAAGTCAAAGATCATTTGAGTGTCTAATTGTCATTTGTGTAGCTAACGCGCGAAACTTTACTTTGACTACCAAAATAATATTTGACGAACCGCGACGGATTCAAAAAATGATTCTAGAGACCAATAATTAATTGATCAACTAGCGTGAAAGATTTTGCTTTGAGTACGAGATCACAAAAGTTTTTTGAGGAATCGCAGCGAAGCTATCAAGTCGCACGACTACCAAAAAGTTATTTGTACAGTCAGCGTAGTACAAAATTAAACTTTTTTTCGCTAGGTGCAGCCTTGTCATTTGCGTAGCTAACGCGCGAAACTTTACTCTGGCTACCAAAATAATCTCTAACAAACCGCGATGAACTCAAAAAATGATTCGACTGTCCAATAGTTTTGTGCAGCTAGCGTGAGAAATTTTACTTTGTGTCGAGATCACAAAAAAATTTTTGAGCAAACGCAAAACAGCCATAAAGTCGTACGACTACCAAATAGTAATTTGTACAGTATCTAAAGATCTAAATCTAAAGATCATTTGCGTAGCTAAGACGCGAAACTTTACTGTGACTACTAAAATAATCTCTAATAAACAGCAATGAACTCAAAAAATGATTGAAGTGTCCAAAAGTTATTTGTGCAACTAGCGTAAGAAATTATACTTTGAGTACGAGATCACAATTATTTGAGTGCTCAATTGTCATTTACGTAGCTAACGCGCGAAATTTTACTTTAGCTATCAAAATAGTGACGAACCGCAACGGGCTCAAAAAATGATGCAAGAGTGCAATAGTTTTTTTGTGCAATAAGCGTGAGAAACTTTAGTCTAGTATAAGATCACAAAAGTTTTTTGAGCAATCGTAGCGAAGCCATAAAAGTGTTCCACTACCAAAAAGTTATTTGAACAGTAAGTGTACGAATTTTTACTAATGGCTTAAAAATAAATTTTATTCGAGAGGTGCAGTATCAGCAAATAATCATTTAAGTGCTCATTTGTTATTTGTGTAGCTGGCACACAAACTAGTACTTTGAGCACAAAAACAGAAAAAATGTGAATATAGTAGAAAGAAACAATTTAAAAATAATTCTTATTTCGACTCAATATAAATATAATAAAAAAATAAAGATTCATTACGCACTTAAATAAAAAAATCACAAAATTACACTAACCGCATAACATCATCCCAACTAAATCCTAATTCGCCATCGGTTAATCGTATAAAACATTGTTCGTGTAAAGAATCTAGCAACCGTTGAAACGGATAATACTGCCGCACGCTCGATAGATCACCAATCAAAATAAACTTGTGTTTGGCACGAGTGATCGCTACAGTTAACCTACGCTTATCATCTAAAATCTCAGCCTAAAAAGCATTAGTAAAAAAGAGTTTGAACTTTGGAGAGTCAACGTACCCGTGAATCAACGTGAGAGTTTCGCTGACCGGATCTTGTGCAAGAATAAAATATTATTTCTTTGTCGCGACCTTGGAATTGATCCACAGTGCTAGTTTCGATGTTCCGATCTTTTAAAGCGATTGACAATCGCGATACTTGTGCTCGGTATGGTGCTATTACTCCAATTGCTTCATTTGATACTCCAGCCTGAAAACAAAATCGTATCATCTAGCCAATCAAAACCATTGCCCATAAGAATTATCCAATCGAAACCATACTACCCACTCTATCTCGTAGTCTGTTAAGTAAAAAACAATTCGACATTAGGTTGCTAGATCCTGACACCTAATTCCGCAGTGTCTGTTTGAACCACCAAAAACGTTAAAAAATAAGCACTCACCACGAGCAACGCATCAATCAGTTTTATTAAAATGGCGGCCTCGAACGGATTCGTACACCGGTTTTCTTCAGGCGTAGTGGAATCGTTCCCAAGTCGCTCATAAACAGAACCCGTGTCTAAAATCCGTATACTGGCCGAAAGCGACTGGTCCAAACTATCAACGATCCACTGCTGTTCCTTATACAACTTAAAAAACGCCTCCGCATCAGGAAGTTTCAAAGTAGCATTAGCAACAATATCGTTTCCAGTGAGCAATTGCCCTTGGTACGTTAAAGCGTTAGCCATATCGGTAATTGGCTTGTTCATACGATAATTCAATCTAAGTATCACAGTGGAATTTGGACTATCGAGTCTTTCGAACAGACTCTCTGACAAGCCTCTCGCTCTAAAAACCGAAAACTTAATTGAATTAAAGGTGGATATTTTGGTGCCTTACACAGCTTCTGGATTCCTTACAATAGGTGGAAGTTGATCAGGATCTCCAATTAGAATAAATTTACTAGCAGTGTATAAAGCTCGAAAAACTGAACACTGAAGGACTTGGGTACTTTCATCAACGATGCACACGTCCGTCACGCGTTTGCTCAAAACTGAATGTCCCGAACCAAGACACGTAACTGCTAAAACTTTCTAGAAAAGACCACAATATAATCAGCTGCATTTATACGATAACGCTTACAGCTCCGTTGTAGACTTTTTCTAGTTGTTCAGGCGTTTGACAATGCTTCGTGAGAGTATTTTCAGAGTACATCCGCAGCTTGGGGTGAATCTTACTATCAGACCCTAACCTCAAAACACCAACACCACGATCTACTAATCGAATGCATACATTGTCAATTGCCGAATGTGTGTGACTAGTGATAAGAACACTCTTATTCAACTCTACCAGCAATTCAATTAACGACACTATAGTGTCGGTTTTTCCTTAAAATCGAACAAATAAAGTACCAGATTATAAAACCGAATAGAACTTACCCGTACCGGGCATTCCCTTTATCAGCAAATAATCATTAGTACTTAACGACTTCAAAATAGCCTTTTGTTGCATTTTATTAAGTTTACGTAGTATCGAAGTGCCTTTAGTGGCAACCGCCTTCGGAAGGTTATTCTTAAAAGTCGGTGGTTGCCGCTCAATTATAAACTTACGTAGTCGAGCTGCTTGATCGCTAGCTTCCAACAATAACGACAAATTTGTCATGTTGAATCCTTGAGAAACACTCGAAGCGTACGTGTCCAAGTGGAACGTTTGATTGGAATAATTATTGTTCAAGTTTCTGTTAAATAAGTCCAAAATAATATTATTGATAGCGAAATAAATTCGTACCTGTCGAGATTAATGGTAATCATGTGAGTATCCATGTCGGTGGCAAATCCCGCAGCCACCGCCGGCCTTCGATCCGTACTAACAACCACGTAATTACCAACTCCAATTCCAGACGACTGCATGGTAAAGTTGTCTGTGCCCGATAATTTGACAAACGAATGTTGGTACAAACCTCCACAATCGGTTACTTCTTTAACGACAACACCCGAAACACATTGTCCATTTTTTTCTCTAAAACCAAAAAATTAAATTCGAAAAAACCGTGACTAAAGCCAGATACCGTGTCTCAGGCGGCAGCGTGTAAATTTCGTGCAATTGTTTGGTCTTATCCCCACAAGAACTTTCTAAAGATAACAATGCACTCCATTTCATAAAGTAATCGATGTGAACCGGCTCCAAGTGCGATAACACCTCGTTTTGCAAATTTTGTAATGGGTTCTTGTTTAAATCTGTGTCGTGATACCTGAAACTTTATCTCAGCTAAATACAACCAGTGTAAAAACACGTACTTCAAAAATGTGCAACAGATGGTACTGTACGGACACTTAGAACAAGCGTTGTGATGGTTGATAGGTTTTGGTAACTCCCATTCCAACCTTTCGCCGTTAAACTTTGGGTTTCGCGTTAGGAAGTACGCTAACTCGTTTCTAAGCATCGTTAAATCTCGTTTTTCTTGTGGTGTAATCGGTACTTCCCGTAAAACGCCTTCTCTGTAACAACACGAAGTTTATACGTGCAAATATCGAGGTCTAAACCTACCTTAAATACAAAAGCAACCCGGACGACACGCTATAACCAAGCTTCTGCATCATCATGATATAAAACATGACTTGGCCACGATGCTCCAAAGACATACTCACGCGTCCAGTCTTCACTTCTAACGGCATTGTAGCTACACTGCTCCGAACACTAACATCCACTTTTCCTTTCACTCCTAACTCGTGACACCATATATTCTCTTCGATATCCTGCACTTCAACAATCTTCCCTTGCCAATTATCCTAAAACGTGCATGAATACTTTACCGAGCATCGTGTAACACTCACTCTTTGAGATATTCCGTTACCGTCTTTACAAACGTACTGTTTGACGAAAGATTCGATCCTAGGGACAAACACCATAAGTTCCTTCAGTATCGTTTCGAGACTTAAGTCGCTTTCGTAACACATCCATACCTAAAACAAGCGATAGAATAGAACACCTTGTATATATTTATATTTTCGTTAAAACTGTGTCAGTGTTGTCTTCGCTATCATCGCGGACTTCGTGATCACCGCCGCTGTTAATATTACCGCAGCAAGTCTTTGTCGACCTAAAATTAACCATAACAAATGTCATTTGCATCGCCCCGCCCACCGGCAATGCTTTAGCACACCAGTGCTACGGCAAAAACAGGATATAACAGCAACCTGGCACTAAAATTAAATACTATCGAGCACAAAATTGAAAGATAGATAATTCGACTGGTGGAACAGATTTCTGTATTACCGCCGTCTAAGCACCAAAATTGATACAGTGCCTGACGGAATTTTAACCGATATTACCTGATGTTGAAGCAAACCGTCCAGGAATCGAGCCCTGAAGCTGAGGGCTCACGGCCATGACAGAATTAAAAACAATCTTCACAAGTGAAGTCAATTACCTGTTAACCCCATTAAGCCGTCACCACACGAGTTCTCCAAAGCTTCCAATCCGCGTTCTACCGACTGCTATACGACTAGAGAATCGTTATTCAATCGTCGACACAATATAGTTGGCGGATATGATGTTGTCAGACTGTTGGTATCCTGTATCCATTATCGATAAGATTGACATCAACCCCCGGTTGTGCGATAAATATTGAAGACTCGACCCAAGCACGCAAAACATCATTCCGGAGTGTGGTGCGATTAATGCAAATACTAAAACAGAGCACGCCACGGCGAGAATAAAATTGCTATGCATTTCTTCCTTCTTGCGCGACGGGAATATCGACGCCTAACGTGTACCAGTCTAATCGCCAATCCGGCACCAAATAGATAGAGCACCCGATAGCAACGATCCCCGGTAGGATCGGACTGTCCGGACGGTCCGAGTAGACTTTCGAGACAAGAGATTAGATCAGAACCACAGAGGCAACTACAACTTTATCCGGCAATTTTTGCCTAACTATTTGTGTCATAGAGACCAACGGCAATCGCATATCCGCAGCACTGCACTAAGCAGTGCAAAGCTATGCCTCCACAAAACAATGTATCACGTCAACGAGCTAGAATGTCTAGAGCTAGTTTAGACTTAAAAAAAAACAGTCAAACTTTTATGCGGTGCACATGATTCATTGTTTCAGAAAAGATAATGAACTGTTAGACCACTCGTCGCAAAACACTGCAAACACGAAGATGATGTCGTTCGAAAACTGTCACTACTACCAACAACGGCACCACCAATCTCCCGACACCAATATTGATCTATCACTACCAAGAGACACGCACCAAGAAAGCCAACACCCCAAAAAGTAATACAAATGTGAAAGTCAGCAACCACACCACAGAGGGTCAGCCGCGATAAACAGATAAAAACCCCTCGTCAATACCTGATGAACGAGAGCAATTTTTATAGTGTAGGTAACGTCCTGACACTCATACCACAGCGAGACGCCATCTGAAAAATACAGGCTCTACAGAGAGCACCTGAGTCACCTGCCCGATATTATTTCCGCAATCGCTATCGCCAATTCCTTCAATATATACACCCTTACACGCCTTTTGATTAAAGAAATCGCCATATATTAGTATCCGTGCCGGTCCATACTGTCGTTGGATGCAAGACCGTCCGTGCGCAGTGAATAGCTGCATCCTGCTCGAGCTGACCCTGATTTTACCAAACACGACCGATCTAGACTGGGAAGTCAATAAACATCCCCCAATCCACGGTGAATCAGCATACGCCAAGAATGAATGGCCTGGATTTAAAAGATCTCTAATATGCAATCTCTGGATACCAGACGCCCTCCAGAGTATACATCAGCCTTATCCAGTAAGAGGCTCCGCTGGATGGACAGTCTTATCCTCAATTACTCGTGGGAACAATATGAACCCTTCAAAAACAAACACAAATAAAAACAAAATAGAGGAGGAAAACCCCTCAAACCCAAACCTAAGGCAAAGGAGGCTGGCGAAAGCAGCGCCTCAGAGGCAGAAGGTGGTGTAGAGAAACTGGTCCGCCTAAATGTAGGCCAAAATAAGACAAGGTTGTGTGGCGCAGCCTTCAAAAGGTACAAGTATTTACTGAATACAGGATACTCCAAAACCAAAGCTAGGAAACTTACCCTCCTGAAGAAGGAAGAATTCATCGTTGCTAAGCCGGGAGGTAGCGGTACCCAAGCTCCGGTGCAAGGTCCCAGGACGAAAGTCCGAGGGTTGTAAAGAAACAAAAGCTCCCGCTGCTCAACCAAAAAACCGGAGACTAGGAGACAAAAAGACTTCTCATGCAAATGTGCATTAGTAGGTATCAAAATGGCGGTGATGTTTAACAGATTTCCAATAGAACTCCTCACCACTGCCCAGATGAACCAAATCTGGTCGGCCTTCAAGAACACAGTGGAGGCAAAGTACAATGAAACCATTAAACCTAAGTTCCTCACCTCTGTGTATAAGACGGGCTACCTAATGCTTTTATGCAAAGACAACGCCATAGTTGAATGGCTCAAGGCGGTGGTAATTAATCTATACCTATGGGAAGGTTTAGACCAGTGGGCTACCAAAGAGGCAGATATACCTCAAGGTAGTACCTTACTGGGATTCTTCCCCAACTCCTCTGAGATGTCGACGGAGAGGATACTACATCGGATCCAAGGACAAAACGATGTAGTCAACACCTCAACCTGAAGGGTAATAAGGAAGGAAGCACTTCTAATCCTCTCAATCAACCAAAATTCAGGTCAAACAGTAGAATCTTTAAAAAATAAATTGTTCTACGGATTCAAAGAAGTGCCTATCAAAGTAAAGAAACCTCATGAACCACCACTGGAGGAAGAATCAGTAGATCCTCAGCATGCCACCACCATGGAGGTGGCGGAGGAGAGTAATACTCCACCTCCCTCATCCACAACTTAACCATAGAGTGCGTGCAGTTGAACCTTCACGTGAAGGCTGCTTCGGCCGCCTTATGCCACTGGTTTTCCCAAAGCACTAAAATAGTGGGTCTAGTCCAGGAACCTGGATAAGTGGGGGGCGAGTTTGTGGACTAGGTACCAAGAACGGTAAGCTGATTTATGATAGATCTGCCCTGGTACCGAGGGCAGCTATTCTGATCAATAAAAGCATTAATACACCGACTCTTGTCAGAATTCACAGCCATCGTAATGGCAGAGCTAAGTGTCCCTGGAGGAAAGAAGGATGTAATCTTGACCTCGGCATATTTTCCTGAAGAGGAACAGGAAGCGCCTCCAGACACAGTGAAACGACTCATCAGCTACTGCAAAGCCAACAGGAAACATCTAATCCTTGGGGTGGACGCCAATGCCCACAACACCGCCTGGAGAAGCAACGATACCAACGGCCGAGGTGAGTCACTTTATGAGTACTTACTAACTATTGATATGGTGGTGGTCAATAAGGACCATCTCTTACCAAGTTCAATGTGACACTTCGTAAATCAAAGAAAAGTTCTTGAAGCCCCTTGTGTGAGAACCTCGATAAAGCACCAGAGTGTAGAAGGCCCTATCAAGAGGCAACCAAATTAATATAGGTGCACTCAAACGTGAAGATGGCACCTTAACGTCAACCTTTCAGGAAACGGTAGAGGTTTTCATTAAAAAAAAAACATTTTCCAGGGCGTAGAGCAGCTGAAGAAACAAGGGTGTACAAAAGACCCGTAAGGATTAGAACTCTTCTCAAACGAGAACGTCCCTTTGTTAATAAAATTGCAGCACCTGAAAGGATTAAGTGGACCATAGGAGTCTTCAAAGGTTTCAAGGCTCCTGGTCCCGATGGAGTATTTTCGGCACTCATTCAACGAGGGCAGGAGATCTTACTAGAGACATTGATCAAAATATTCAGCTCCAGTTTGTTATATGACCATGTTCATCAAGCATGGAAGAAAGTGAAGGTTATATTCCTACATAAGGGAGGTGTAAAACCCCTAGATGATCTAAAGTCATATCGTCCAATAAGTCTATCATCGTTTATGCTCAAAACAATAGAGAAACTAGTAGACCAATATATTAAAATGGAGATTTTAACAGTCAAACCTCTTCATAAATACCAATTTACCTATCAGAAAAGCAAATCAACGATATCAGCTTTACACCATAGAGAAAGCACGTAAGTAAAAGGAAATAGCCCTGTCAGTCTTTACGAACATAGAGGGTGCCTTTGACACCGCCGCATATGGTTCAATGACAGTCCCTCAGAAAGAGAGGGATAAACGACTTTATCATTCAACGGATAAACAACATGCTGATAAGTAGAAGCTGCCCACAGGGGGAAGTCATATCCCCACTGCTGTGGTCGTTGGTAGTAGATGAACTACTAAACGACCTGAGTAGAGGGGTATAACGTTTTAGGCTATGCTGACAACATAACCATAACAGTGAGAGGAAAGCATGACTCCATCGTAGAGGAGAGAATGCAAAATGCCATCAACCTAACACGTAACTGGTGGTTCAAAGAGAGCATAAACATAAACCCAAATAAAACCACAATCATTCCTTTTACTAAACGAAGGAATTTAAATATACCCAGTATTCAGTTAAATGGAACTACCATTCCCCTCTCCAAGAAGGTTAAACACCTGGGGGTGACACTGAACCAAAAATGAACGTGGAAAGTCACCTGTCCAAAACGACCAACAAGCCTATAAAAACTTTATGGTCTTATCGCCAAATGGTTGGCAAAACGTGGGGCTTGAACCCCAGCATAACCAATTGGATCTACAAACAGAACGTTAGATTTGGAGATTTATATGCGCCTGGTGGAGAAAAGTAGACCAAAGTACCGTGCACGCAAAGCTGGTAAAGGTGCAAAAGCTAGCATGCCTGATTACCATAGGCGCCATGAAATCAACAACCAATGCGGCGATGGAGATCCTTCTCAGCTTGGATCTCCTAGCAGTAGCAATTAACAAGGAAGTTATGAAACAGTCCCTCAAACTACATGAGGTACACAATTTCTGGGAATTCTCAAAGCTACACTTCCCTGTTAGACATGGCCGCAGTGAGCGATCAGATGAACTCAAAAATGATTTTTGATCACAAATACAAAGTCAGGTTCCCCACTAGGAAAGACTGAGTGGGAGGCACGGACTGCGTGCCGGGGTCTTCCAACAATGGTTCACAGATGGATCGAAAACAGAAAACGGTGTTCAAAAGACACGTATCCCTCAGTGCTGTAGCCACCATTTTCCAAGCAGAAGTACACGCCATCCGGATGGTGACGGAACATCTGATTACCAAAGATAGATGCAAACAAGATATATGCATCATGTCGGAGCGGCATTAAAAGCACTGCAAAGAAACAGCGTAAGATCACGCATGCTTCACGAGTGCCATCAATCCCTAAACCAGTTGGCGGACAAGAATAAAGTAAGAATAAAGTTGAACTTGTTTGGGTGCCAGGGCATGAAGGAATAGGAGGCAATGTGGAAGTAAATCAGCAAGCAAAATTAGGTGCAGTAAAACTAATTTATAAGACCATCTCCCATGTATGGCTTAAGCCAAAGAGACTATCAGGAGGTTATCACCAACTGGACCAACAAAAAAATCAATCGAACTTGGAACAAAATGCCGGGTCTAAACATTCAAAGAAGTTTCTCAGCCCTAACAAAAAGAGGGGGAAGAAGTTATAAAGTTAAGAAGAGAATTAAATTTCTGTTGTATACTAACAGGACACATCCACTGCAGATATCAGTTGAGTAAGATGGGACTGGTGGGTGATGACACACAGGTACTGCGATGAAGAGGTGGAGCGTATGGCCACATCATCATGCGGTGCCCAGCTTTGTGCATCAAGAGACAAAAACATCTAGATTTTATCTTCATCTCGGAAGAAGAACTATTTAAACCTTCCGACCAGGGTCCTAATCGAATTCGTCAAAGACGTAGATTTCTCCTGAGTCCAACTAGAGGGGAGCACAAAAGATCTAATCTGGTCGCAGTGTACGAGATTTTCATAATACTCACCCTAATTCTAATAAAAATAAATGTTAACAAAGTGGTATAAATTCAAAATGCAGTAGGATATAGTCATGTACAAAGAATCTTCAATGGGCCTATATAATAGTGGCCAAATGAAATGAGTTACTGCCATCCGCCTATTCAAATTCAGAATTCACAAACACCAATTAACATTAGTAGAATTAATCAATGTTTAGCCCTGACCCCCCCCCCCCCCCCAAGTGTAAAACGTACTTTATAATTCTTTCTACATCAAATGTAACTTAATTTTTATTCACAAATTGTTTTATGACCGTATTGTAAAAACCAGTACAGTGTGGTAAAATGATCCTATAAGTACGTTAAGTACTTTATATAAATAAATGTTACTTTGTATATTTGAATATTTAGATCACGCCATCTCTTGGCAACTATGTTAGTAATGATTAAAATTCGCTATTGACAGTAGTAATTAACCGCTCAAAATTGTTTAAATAGCAATTGAATAACCATTAGTTACTTTAGTTGTCTCTACTTCAACTTTAGCAATGTAGTTTCACCTTAACTTTCAAATATGGCACTTACCGTATCTTTATCGAGCATCAGCTTTTTAGCCATTACTTCAATTTCACTATTTAAACGTATGTTCTGCCTAAGTACCTCTTGTAGCAACTTATGAACCAAAACTCCTACGATCATTATTTGATTGCTGGGTTCGAAACCATAGTACTTTTCCTTTAGGACACTACGTCTCAAGCAGAACTGTGAACCTAAACTTTACGTAAGTTTTTGCCTAATCGACAAGATTTATACAAACCAACTACTGATGTTGTTGAAACCAATAAATCAGGCTGGTAGACAATTAATCCGTGAGTGTTGTTTACAATCCATTTGCCACGTTCGTTACTATAGGTAGCACTAATGTAGATTGTGTCATTTAGACGTAGTGTTAAATTGGTCCTAAACACTGCTTTGAAACATTTAAAATTAAATAAAATATCACTCACCAAAAACCTTCAACATCGCATTCGGCAGTGGTACCGTCTTTACTCGATTTCAAAATCAACGTGATGATATTACCCTCACCCTTCACTTTATCAATTTTACAATGCTGAGATTCGGTTAAATCCAAAGTATGTATAAACTCAAACTAAAAATAAACGCGTTTATTAATTGTTTAGATTTAGATAAAAGCATATACTGTTTCAAGAAACTCGTCGTTCCAACCATCGTCCAACATTGAACTCGTACCATCATCAAACTCTAACCTAAGTTTGGCTTTTAACACCGACTCAAGCTTCTTCTGCGGAGATTTTGTCGGCGTCCTTTCGTTCATCTGTTGAATTTGTTCTAAAAGTGGTGACGTCACCGGTGATAATTCATGATTTGATTTGCTAGGTGTAACACGCACAAAATTCTCAATAATTTCGACATTAAACTTATCAAGCGACTTGGGCGACTTACTAAACAACTTTGTTGGCGTTTTCTTTTCAGAACTTTTACACTGCCTACGATTTACCGTTGGTTTTTCAGGTGTGTCTCCAACAATTACGGTATCATCAAAAAGCTTCTCGCGCGATTTGCATCGTATTCTTCCTAATTTATCTTTAATGCTTTGGTTGCATTTTCGTTGTTCTATCGTGTTGAGCGAGCAAGGTATTATGTCCGGACTACAACTGTTTTCTTTTACACGTTTGAGTAATTTTTCTGGTGTAATCTCATTCGTTGTACTACACTGAGGCAAATTCGTAATTGGTTCTAAGATTTTAGATGGTGTTATGTCACCGTTCAGACGTTTCCTTTTGTTATTCAAAGCTGTAGCATTATCCGTTTCATCTTCACTATCAACGACTAAAATAACTTCTTTATTTGTTCTAAGCGACAATATCTCGTTGGTAGTCGAAGGCCTGTTCGGTTGGTTATCGGTGACTTTTTTAAAATAATCCGAAATTTTTTGGCTGCCATTTGACTTCTACAACAGAATCTGTATTATAGCTATGTTAGAAAATACGGGTTTTACCTTTTTGGTTTTCGCAGACTTTTTCATATTTACACTTAATGAGTTAATTAAAGAATATGTTTTAGATGTTTATTTAAGGTTAAATTTACAAAATGTTTAATTCGCGCCATACTGTTTCACAGTGCTACCAAAATGGTTTAAGTAAAAAATAACAAAATTCTTTCTTCTGCAAACTAATGCCGAGTATACACCTCACAGCATAGAGAGCATAGACGTTAAAATAAAAAGAGATAGTCCAATGACAATTACATAACAATTATAGATTGGTCGACTATTGTAGTCATCGACCTGCCAACAACGGAAAGCTATGCTTCCCTCTGGACGAGTAATCGCAGGCTGCAAAGTGTACACAACATTGTAAGAGATAGAAATAGTATTTGTCAACAAACGGTACGCACTACTTGTCAAACGACAATTGTATTTGTTTACTTTTACATATTCCTACTTCAAGCTAAATATACATTGTATTTATATTTCATGTTTAAAGTTTGATTTAATTCATTTTACTATCTACGTACTTCAAATAATGCTGCTAGAACCGAT
This sequence comes from Aquatica leii, assembly GCA_035610365.1. Lineage (NCBI taxonomy): Eukaryota > Metazoa > Arthropoda > Insecta > Coleoptera > Lampyridae > Aquatica > Aquatica leii. The sequence continues at coordinate 19,667,659 of CM069438.1, forward strand.
TCTAAAATTTGAGGTTATAAGTATGTCAACATAAATTGACAAGTAGTGCGTACCATAACAATAAACAAATGTACTTCCTTTTCTACATGTTTGAGACAAACAAACACATTGCAAAAGTATACAGATTACTCGTCCAGAGGGAAGCGTAGCTTTCCGATGTTGCCAGGTCGATGATTGTAGTAATATCACAACTATAATATCGATGTAGGCTCGTTCGTTCAGGCAACACACTATACAGCTAATTATATTCAATTGCTAACAAACGTTATAAGTGATTAATTTTAATTTAAATATAAATATCACTCAATAAACTACCTTGTCTACTATGCAGTCGTAAAATAAGTCGACAATCGCGACAATGATAATAATTAATCGAAAAAAAATTAAAATACGAGCACATTTACACACTTACCCAACCGACAATTCTTCGTCACAGGTAGTAACGTTCACTACTCTCTTTTGTTGAATTTAAGAACAGAAATATGCGTGGTATAAAAGTACGTCAACATACTCAACGACAATACATAAAATTATAGATGATATAAAGCTTGCGACTGAAAGTTAATTTGAGTCAGTTTATGATCTACGTTATGACTACATAACATAAATTATACGCTGAAGGCTAAGGGTTTGTAAATACAATTGAAAACGATTACATAAAAGCAAAATTATACGATACTTAGAAGTAGTACGTATAAGGCTGACATAATTAAAATAGTAAATATAAATGCAAGAAGGTATACGTTATACCAAGTAATGTGCATAAATTTGATTGATTAATTACAGAAGCAAATTAACGAAGTAACACGATACTGATATTTCAAAAACAGGTGCGAGTCTTTTCTTGTTCCTTCCGATTACATAAGACCCAGTAAACACACGACGTCCCAGGGACGTTCGTTTTATGTCCAAATGATGTCTTTACATCCCGGGCTTTAAAACTGACCTGTATATGATGTCTTTAATAGGACGTCCTCAGGATCTCAATGAAGAACGTACTATGGGATGTCCTATGCGGGAAAAAACAAATGCAAACTTAGTGCGCGTGCCCACTTTCCTTCTTGTTCTTTGGCGCCTACTCAACACCCGTACGCTCCTTTTGTATATCAAAGTGGTACACTCTGTTTGCACCGTTTGCACTCTGTATCTGTTTTTGTTGGTGTTCTGACTACTTTATTTATCTGTACTTTTTATTATCTAACGTTTTTTGGGTGTTGTAGTGCATAAACAAATTTATTTGGTAAGTTTTTGGCACCTTGTATTTATTTATAATGTATAAAAATCATCATTTATAATTATTTTGAATTATTAAAAATTAATAAAACTTTATTGAAATTAAAAGATCACAATTATTAATAATGGTGATTTAAAACCCCATCTCGCGCGCATACTTATGCGGTGAATTGAAAGTATTTATTTTATGTTAAAAAAATTTTTTTTACTCAAAAAATTATTTAAAAAATGTTTTCTTTGTATTAAAAGTTTAAAAGTGTGACGTTATCTCACAACTTTTATCGTCGCGATTAACAATAAGGCATCCAAAAATGTCAACATGACCGATAAGGCACAAAATCGCTAATCTAACTAAGAAACTATAACATTATCTCGTTCTTGGTATTTATAGTTATGATTACTGTGCGTATTTCTCAGTATTTCTCGTATTTCCACAATAATTAGTTAGGTAGTTAAAAATACGTCTAGAAATAATTTTGTTTTTAACACATTCCTCTGGAAGAAAAAACTAGCATCCTTCGCAGAGCATCGGCGATTGATGATAATTGGCAATCAGTTCAACTACGTCGAGAACAATAGAGTGATCTGGAACTACAGTTTATAATAAATTACAAAACGAATAGACAAAGACCAACTTAGGAAGAAATTAGCGCGCAAAGTAGAACGATGAAAGCATATTGGGCACAGTGGGACTCCTTTAAATTCGAAAATGGTCTTCTGAAGCGATCTCTGAAGAGTGACGATGGCACATAGACGAAACTGCAGCTAGTGGTGCGGAGAAGCCAAGTGTCAGCATTTGCATGACGGAACTTCTGGAGGACATTTCAGTGTGAAGTGGACGCTTGAAAATGCCAAGAATATGTTCTATTTGGTGAACTACAAAAGATGTAAACAAGTGGTGCCGCAAATGTAATTTATGCCCGTCTAGAAACGGATCAATTGAAAAGGGCAAGCTTCTATGTGACAATACAACGTCGGAAGTAGATTTGAAAGGGTAGCAATTGACATCGCATGCCCATTTCGAGAAACGGAACAGGGCGAATAGTACATTCTGGTGTTTATATATTATTTCACCAAATGGTGACCGGGCAAACTCTTGCTTGTGTGACATTTGAACGTTAAATAAGGCTACCGTACTATCTTCAGTTTGGATGCAAAGCTGGAGAAGAGATCATCAACGATAACGTCCGAAAGAACATCCAAATTGCCAGTGACCGAATGGAAAACCACTATGACGTAAGTGAGAGAAAAAGAGAGTTTTAACCTGGTGTTCTGGTTTGGTTGTACAACACACAACGAAAACGAGGGTTGTCTCCAAAGTTACAGAGGTCATTACGCCATTATGGCAAAAATAAATGACGTCATCTAAAGTGTCTGAATGTTACCAAGAGGCAAACTGACTACACATTAATCGATTGACCTTCTGCGCCGGCAACAAGATGAACGACGATGAAGACACGATGTTGCTCAAGACTTGCGCATGTCCAGAGGGATTGTCGTGGTGTTTAAGGGGACGCTTGGATGAACCTTGAAAACAGCGACCTACAGTAGAAAGAGTTTTGAAAATTTAAGATCAACAACGGTCCATCTACTATTTAGTTACCAAAGACTTGTCTTATTAGAAGCACGAATGCAGAGATTTATAGAACATTTTGCTGAACATAAGAGAAGAGGTCATGCGAAACAACATCAGAAAACTGGCGGTCTTCAAGCTCGGTTGCGGTTTACACTAATTGAATTGGAGGATGCTGCGATAAAAGTCATATTCCGGGGTACACGAGCTCACATGTTGGTTTGCAGCTATCACTTAAGAAACACAACCGGGAACGACATGACCGTGGACTGTTATTTCTATCAACAAAAACGATGCAGAAATAGACAGAATTGTGCTTATTGTCATGACCCTTTTTACAGATGCCATAAGTTTGAACATGCTCTAGGACAGAGCGGATCTAAGGAGGGGGCGGTGTTACGTTCTGTTTCCGTAAAGTTCTTGAGAGTAAAAGAAAATTAAGGAAACTTTTAAAAGCAATAATAAGATAACATTTCGGTTAAATTTCTGGTTAAATTCATAAATGGTGAAGTCAATGTGGTGCGAACGTTGCTTGTTTCTCAAGAATTCGTTTCTTGAATTAAATAAGTAAATTTGCCATTTTCAGATGCCTACATCTACTAACGATTGCAAGCATATCAACATACAATGTCTCAATAATAGTCATAGTGGCTTCTAACTACAAAGGATTTTAGCACCAGTTTTCGCCTTAGTTCATCACAATTACTGTGAACGTGTAAATGACAGCACGATTTTTAGGAATTGTTTATTGAAGGAAATTAGAAAGTGGGATTTTTAAAGCGGAGGGTTACTGTGGGAAATGATGCCTTTCCACTGAAAGATTACTTGATGAAACCGTATTCAAAACATTAACATTTTTGACTGCAAAAGTAATCTCCAATAGTGTTTGTTGCCACTGGGATAACGAGGAGATAAAAGTAGATCACTTTTTGCATCAGAAGAGTAAGAGACTTTGGCGCCTTCTCTAATCGATAACGCACTCTGTTTCATTTTGTCTTAGGTAATTATTTTAGAAAAATTTTGAATAGAAAAGAACCCAAAAGAAAACAAAATTGATGATAGTTTAGTTGCGAGACATTCATAGTCGTGATCGTAACATATTTATTTTACATTAGCTTTTTTTAGTATTATGCTCAGAACATGACTTTTCGCTTTGAAGAAAAAAAACATAAGATTGATAATTTTTTTCCTAATTTTTATCGAGCCATCTGTAACTACTTTATGAAACTACCAAATATTTTCGCAAAGATTCATAATAGTAGTTTACTGAAAACTTCTAAATTTTTTGGCATAACTTTTTGAAGAATTAAGTTTAATAAATCAGAAAGGTTTTAATCAAAACCAAAGAAACAATTAAAACTGCATCACGATAACTGATAAGACAAACTTTATCGTATCCTTATTAACAAATCTGCCAAAATAACTGTTATCGTCTACGGAAAAGGAACTAATTAATAATACTTACAAATACAATCAAGTTTAGTTTTCTGATTTAATTAAAAAAAGTGTCTGGATTATTTTCGATTAAGACACCATGAAGGTAGCACACGTTTTTTTGGTACTCTTTATAAGCGTTCTATACTGCATCGGTAAGTATCTACTATACTTGTACAGTTGTATACGTTAATCACTTTTTTTATTTTGTAAATAGACGCAGTGCCAAATTCAGTTTCATCTAACGTAAGTTGGTTCTTGCAATTTTGTTTTTTGTTTCATGTTTGTGATTTTTAGGAACAAGGCGTTGCTGTAGGCGACAATGAAGACGTAAACAACCAAACCAATCTAGTAAAGAAAATTTAAAAAGAATATTTTTAGGTCGAATCAAGTGGAGATAATACGGGATCGACAGATAAAAGAGCAATTGGGTTTCAAAATAAGTTCCATAAAAGGTCTTTGGGATTCCAGAATAAATTCCATAAAAGATCTTTAGGGTTTCAAAATAAGTTCCACAAAAGAGATTTAGGGCTTGTGATGTATTGATTGAAGGTAAAAATGTAAAATAGGCAACACTGTAAAAAACAATGTCATACGTGTTTGTACTAAAATGTATAAGTTCCATTAAATCTCTTTTTATTGCTATATTGTTTCTTTACATTATAACGCGGGACATAGCAGGGTTCCAGAATAAATTCCATAAAAGATCTTTAGGGTTCCAAAATAAATTCCACAAAAGATCTTTAGGGTTCCAGAATAAATTCCATAAGGGACTGTTAGAGTTCCAGAATGATTTAAATAAAAAGCAATTAACTTTAATTCCATGTTGTTCTGAATCAGTCAAGATTGATAAGTAACAGTTATTATGGACAGATTTTGATTGCAATAATTATAAATATAATATTGACTATTTTGATTGGTATTTTTAATTATCTGATAAAATTAAATTCAAATATTTGTTACATGTCATTATTTCGTAATTGTTAAATATATTATTTTAAAATAAAATTATCGCCTGCACTGGTTTACAAGCCGCTACTGGTTTTCAAATCACCTTACGGGTGGAGATAAACGCGATACAACAAATAACGGTTATTTTACTAGTTGTTTACTTTCTTGAAATCGCTGCGAACATTCTTGTATCTGAGTGTTAGTACACGACATTGGATGTGCTGGGAAAAACGTATTCCAGGTATTGATCGGATTTGGCAACGTTCCAGCGAGTTTCGTGAGGTTGTCATGCTGTCTTAGTACCTGGCTATTTCGGAGATATGTAATCTATGGAGTCCATTTCGTCCCCAACAAACACAAGGATGTCCCGGGGACATGATGTTGCGGATCACTGAATGTCCCAAAGTCATCCCATTTTGCTTCTGTGTACGTCCTAGGGACGTTCTTTTGTCACAAGTGTGTGCATCCCTACGATATCTTTATAGGACATCCTTGCGTATCCGCAACGGGACGTCCCTTTTAGATGGCTGTAAGATATGTACTATATATGTATGTCAGAGACGCGTCGAAAATAAAAGGGGTTCCGTTGGGCGTTTGTGCTGGGTTAGACTGCATCGACAATGTATTACAAGTGAATAACGCACGACACTGACCGTTTACACAATTAATTTACTATTGCAAAGGTTACGACTACAAATTTTAATCAAAGTCATTAATAAACAATAACAGAAAAAAACAAAACTGATTTCATTAATTATAAAAATTAAATTTATAAACGTTTAATGATCAGCACTAGAACAAACGATCCGACACCCGCTCGTCATTTTCTAAGAATCGGTCATGGTTCTGGATGGAAACATTGATGAATTCTAACGTGATATAAGAAATATAGTTGTTTATTTTTTATTAGATAAATTTAAGAGCGACAAAAGCATGTATCTATAGTAATGCAATGGCATCACTTCTTATATGTATGAGTTCAGATATTCTCTAAGGGAATTAATGGAGTTTTTGTAAAAAAAACAAACTTTTTCAGAAACACAACGAAAAGCATGAAAAAATTAAGTTTATCGTCAGTTACTATCGCATAATTAAGAGTTATTGAGATTTAATCATAGGAATTGCGTGTTTGGCTCATAACTGTAATGAAATAATTTGATATTAAATGGTATAAACAGAACCTCAACTTTATTTATTAATAAAGTTCGCGAGCACAATTGAGAATTTTTTTTTTATTATAACAGCTACGTTATTCATTTTAAACGCTTTTAGTAACCGTACGTTGATTTTATAAGAAATTTTAATTTGATTTGTTTGTTTAAATCCACATCGTAATATCGCTTATGACCAAGTTATAACTAACGAAATTATAAGTCGTCGTAAAATTCTTTCAACGGAATTATTTGTTCGCTCTGAAAAGAGCGGTTTTTTTTGTGCTGCTGACTCAGGCATCTTCATCTTCTGGTGGTGGAACGGCTAGATTGTAGACTTCCGCGGCGCATCTTAAAAAAAGACATAAATTTGTCTCCTTAAAATGTCGCCGCCAAAGATACTCGCACAAATGGTACGCTAAATACTCATCACGCACTCCCTCTTTGCGCAATTTGTACATTAAAGGTCGCCACTGCGACTCTATTGTTTGCGTATTAGCAAATGTGTTCGGATCAATAAAATTTGTTTGATGGTTTACAGTCAAATGGTTATAACCTAACTCGGATAAAGAGTTATAACCGTGCCAAAGGTCGGTCATAATAGTAGTTCCAGGTTCTACATGTTTTGTAATGATTACCTCTAGTTCTTGTCGTCCTCGAGGTTTTACATCTAGAGCAAGTGCCGGAGGTTTGCATATTTCTAAACGGAAACGACCTCCTTTGCCTCGACCTTCAACCACATCGATTTCGACCATTCCTACAATCCAATGCCCGTCAACATTACGCCCTCTGTTATATTTGCGTTTGCCAATCTTTGTCTCGTCTATTTCCACCACGACGCATGGACCTCCGATTCTACCTTCATTTTCAAAATGGCGATCTAACCAATTCACGGCTCGTTACATCATTGGTCGATGACTCACGTATTATTGTATCATAAGTATTTTCGCCAAAAGCAACAAAATAAATAATATGTAAAACTCTGTCCACTGCAAGTTTGGTTTTAGCAAACAGAGTATTTTTTGCCAAAGATTCTTTAAAATCGTGTGGATTCGCTCCTCTTTTGCGGCATCTCCACATGTACATATTTTTGCTTTTCTCTACCACCAATTTAGCGTTGTCACCACAATGTGGACATATTCGGTCACGCAAAAACAACCCAACATCTTGACATAAGACTACCCAACCACCGTTAGTTGGATCTTCCTTCGCCAGCAGCACACAAAGTTGAAAATGGTTACGGATATCCATACTCTCGTTAGAAACAACAATAGTATTGTTGCGGTAAAACACCAAATTTAATATTCTTTAAAAATACATTTATTCAATGCACGTTTACATTTCTTCTTTAAGTTTTTGTGGATATTTAATATTTAAACAACTAATCTATAACTCATTCTTCTTCGACTTTTAATGCAAGTATGCCTCCTTCCCCTGGCGTTTACAAAAACGTCCTTCAGGCTTGCGCAAGCGTACAAGCTCATACAAAACTTTTAAAAAATAAAATAAAATGTAAATAACATTTAACAAGTATAAATGAACAAAAAGTAAGTGCGCATCAGCATTTATAACAATTTGCAATCTCAATAGTCATAAATCAACACTACAAACACAGCTACAAACTTTGCTGATATTATTAAATTACCTACTCACATTTTTAATCGCATATAAAATAAGATAGACAAAGAGGACAAAATATTTTAATAATATTTTATAAAGATTATTTACTAAAAACTATGTGATCCTATTGTTTGTGTTCGGTACTACCTTTGTAATTTACCGTTTGTTTTTGTTTGTTTTTTATAACCGATTCATAGGACAGTCAATGATAACCGTAATATTAAAATTTCGAATTTAATAAAATGACAAACACTGAACCTTTGTTATAATTTTTGTCGATCGAATGCGGTTTTTTTGACATTGTAGCCTACTATAAATAAAAAATAAATACCCATTTTAATTTCCGCACATTTAATAAATACATCATAATTGAGGTTTTTGATGCAAACATAGGTAAATTTTAACAAGATTTTGCGAAAATTGATTACAGTTATGAGCCAAACACGCAATTCCTATGATTAAATCTCAATAACCCTTAATTATGCGATAGTAACTGACGATAAACTTGATTTTTTCATGCTTTCTCGTTGTGTTTCTGAAAAAGTGTTTTTTTTACAAAAACTCCATTAATTCCCTTAGAGAATATCTGAACTCATACATATGAGAAGTGATGCCATTGCATTACTATAGAAACATGCTTTTGTCGCTCTTAAATTTGTCTAATAAAAAATAAACAACTATATTTCTTATATCACGTTAGAATTCATCAATGTTTGCATCCAGAACCATGACCGATTCTTAGAAAATGACGAGCGGGTGTCGGATCGTTTGTTCTAGTGCTGATCATTAAACGTTTATAAATTTAATTTTTATAATTAATGAAATCAGTTTTGTTTGTTTCTGTTATTGTTTATTAATGACTTTGATTGAAATTTGTAGTCGTAACTTTTGCAATAGTAAATTAATTGTGTAAACGGTCAGTGTCGTGCGTTATTCACTTGTAATACATTGTCGATGCAGTCTAACCCAGCACAAACGCCCAGCGGAGCCCCTTTTATTTTCGACGCGTCTCTGACATACATATATAGTACATATCTTACAGCCATCTAAAAGAGACGTCCCGTTGCGGATATGCAAGGATGTCCTATAAAGACATCGTAGGGATGCACACACTTGTGACAAAAGAACGTCCCTAGGACGTACACAGAAGCAAAATGGGATGACTTTGGGACATTCAGTGATCCGCAACATCATGTCCCCGGGACATCCTTGTGTTTGTTGGGGACGAAATGGACTCCATAGGTTACATATCTCCGAAACAGCCAGGTACTAAGACAGCATGACAACCTCACGAAACTCGCTGGAACGTTGCCAAATCCGACCAATACCTGGAATACGTTTTTCCCAGCACATCCAATGTCGTGTACTAACACTCAGATACAAGAATGTTCGCAGCGATTTCAAGAAAGTAAACAACTAGTAAAATAACCGTTATTTGTTGTATCGCGTTTATCTCCTTGGTTTATCTCCACCCGTAAAGTGATTTGAAAACCAGTAGCGGCGTGTAAACCAGTGCAGGCGATAATTTTATTTTAAAATAATATGTTTAACAATTACGAAATATTGACATGTAACAAATATTTGAATTTAATTTTATCAGATAATTAAAAATACCAATCAAAATAGTCAATATTATATTTATAATTATTGCAATCAAAATCTGTCCATAATAACTGTTACTTATCAATCTTGACTGAATCAGAACAACATGGAATGAAAGTTAACTGCTTTGTATTTTAATTATTCTGGAACTCTCAACGATCTCTTACGGAATTTATTCTGGAACCCTAAGGATCTTTTGTGGAATTTATTTTGGAACCCTGCTATGTCCCTCATAATGTAAAGAAACAATATAGCAATAAAAAGAGATTTAATGGAACTTATACATTTTAGTACAAACACGTACGTAGGATATAATGACTTCTATTTGACATTCTTTTTTACAGTGTTGCCTATTTTACATTTTTACCTTCAATACCCAAGCCCTAAAGATCTTTTGTGGAACTTATTTTGAAACCCTAAAGATCTTTTATGGAATTTATTCTGGAATCCCAAAGACCTTTTATGGAACTTATTTTGAAACCCAATTGCTCTTTTATCTGTCGATCCCGCATTATCTCCACTTGATTCAACCTAAAAATATTCTTTTTAAATTTTCTTTACTAGATTGGTTTGGTTGTTTACGTCTTCATTGTCGCCTTGGTCGCCTACAGCAACGCCTTGTTCCTAAAAATCACAAACATGAAACAAAAAACAAAATTGCAAGAACCAACTTACGTTAGATGAAACTGAATCTGGCACTGCGTCTATTTACAAAATAAGAAAAGTGATTAACGTATACAACTGTACACACTGTACAAGTATAGTAGATACTTACCGATGCAGTATAGAACGCTTATAAAGAGTACCAAAAAAACGTGTGCTACCCTCATGGTGTCTTAATCGAAAATAATCCAGACACTTTTTTCAATTAAATCAGAAAACTAAACTTGATTGTATTTGTAAGTATTATTTATTAGTTCCTTTTCCGTAGACGATAACAGTTATTTTGGCAGATTTGTTAATAAGGATACGATAAAGTTTGTCTTATCAGTTATTGTGATGCAGTTTTAATTGTTTCTTTGGTTTTGATTAAAACCTTTCTGATTTATTAAACTTAATTCTTCAAAAAGTTATGCCATAAAATTTAGAAGTTTTCAGTAAACTACTACTATGAATCTTTGCGAAAATATTTGGTAGTTTCATAAAGTAGTTACAGATGGCTCGATAAAAATTAGGAAAAAAACTATAAATTTTTTGTTTTTTTTCTTCAAAGCGAAAAGTCATGTTCTGAGCATAATACTAAAAAAAGCTAATCTAAAATAAATATGTTACGATCACGGCTATGCATGTCTCGCAACTAAACTATCATCAATTTTGTTTTCTTTTGGGTTCTTTTCTATTCGAAATTTTTCTAAAATAATTACCTAAGACGAAATGAAACAGAGTGCGTTATCGATTAGAGAAAGCGCCAAAGTCTCTTACTCTTCTCATGCAAAAAGTGATCTACTCTTATCTCCTCGTTATCCCAGTGGCAACAAACACTATTGGGAATTACTTTTGCAGTCAAAAATGTTAATGTTTTGAATACGGTTTCATCAAGTAATCTTTCAGTGGAAAGGCATCATTTCCCACAATAACGTATCTTAAAATAAGCCAGAAACTCCACATGGTAACTTCAGCACTAAACAATCAGCGACACCAAGCGGTTCACAAAATGCAGTACAGAAGGCTTCTAATTCAATGGATACAGCTCCCTAATAATAATAATAAGTGCCAGGTTCTATTTATATCCGAAATATCTTATTATCGCTTCTAAAAGCTTCTTTAATTTTCTCTAACTTTCAAGAACTTTACGGAAACAGAACGTAAAACTGCCCCCTCCTTAGATCCGCTTTGTTCTAGAGCATGTTCAAACTTACGGCATCTGGAAAAAGGGCCATGATAATAAGCACAATTCTGTCTATTTCTGCATCGTTTTGTTGATAGAAATAACAGTCCACGGTCATGTCGTTCCCGGTCGTGTTTCTCAAGTGATAGCTGCAAACCCACACACGTGAGCTCGTGTACCCCGGAATATGACTTCTATCGCAGCATCCTCCAATTCAATTAGTGTAAACCGCAACCGAGCTTGAAGACCGCCAGTTTTCTGATGTTGTTTCGCGTGACCTCGTCTCTTAAGTCCAGCAAAGCGTTCCATAAATCTCTGCATTCGTGTTTCCAATAATAAGACAAGTCCTTGGTAACCAAGTAGTAGATGGACCGTTGTTGATCTTAAATTTTTAAAATTCTTCCAACTGTACGTCGCTGTTTTCGAAGTTCATCCAAACGTCCAAACTTCTTCTTAAATACCACGACAATCCCTCTGGACATGTGCAAGTTTTGGGCAACACATTTTGCAAGGAAGTAGTCTTTCGGTACGTCAAACAGATCTTGTTGTACTTTTGTGGTCACTCCAAACCTTGCTTTTGCGGTTCCATTATAAGTGAACGTGAACCACTGGAAGTCTTTTGCATAGTCCTTATCTGTCACTTTGTTAACCACTTTCTTCATCGTCGTTTATTTTGTTGTCGACGCAGAAGGCCAATCGATTGATGTGTACTACCTTCAGTTTGCCTCTTGGTAACTTTCAAACGCGATAGATGACGTCATTTATTTTTGCCAAAATGGCATAATGGCCTTTGTAACTTTGAAGACAATCGTCGTCTTCGTTGTGGGTTATAAAACCAAATCAGACCACAAGGTTTAAACTCATTTTTTCTCTCGCTTACGTCATATTGGTTTTTTATTCGGTCACTTGCAATTTGGATGTTCTTTCGGACGTTATCGTGGATGATCTCTTCTCCAGGCTTGCATCCAAACTGAAGATAGTACGGTAATCTTATTTCACGTTCAAACGTCACACAAACAAGAGTTTGCCTGGTAGTCTTGTAAACGGATGATGGATATGCCATTAGGAACAAATGTGAATAGTGTTGCCAGTCTCATTGGTGCTCGGAGACCACTTTGGCAAGATACTTCCCCATCGTTCTATTTATCAGTTCTACCATACAATCTGATTGAGGATGAAAAGGTGTAGTCCTCGTCTTCTTAATTCTCAGCATTTGACAGACGTTTTGGAGCAAGGCATACTAGAATACAGAAAAGTTCTTTCACCAACACATCCGCAACAGTTGTGGTTTCTTGATTCAGTATCGCGTACACTTTCGTCCATTTGGTGAAATAATCTATAAACACCAGAATGTACTATTCGCCCTGTTCCGTTTCTCGAAATGGGTTTGCGATGTCAATTGCTACCGTTTCAAATCTACTTCCGACGTTGTATTGTCACATAGAAGCTTGCGCTTTTCAATTGATCCGTTTCTAGACGGGCATAAATTACATTTGCGGCACCACTCGTTTACATCTTCTTTGAAGTTCACCCAATAGAACATTTCCTTGGCTTTTTCAAGCGTCCTCTTCACACTGAAATGTCCTCCAGAAGTTCTGTCGTGCAAATGCTGACACTTGACTTCTCCACACCACTAGCTGCAGTTTCGTCTATGTGCCATCGTCACTCTTCAGAGATCGCTTCAGAAGACCATTTTCGAATTTAAAGGAGTCCCACTGTGCCTAATATGCTTTCATTGTTCAACTTTGCGCGCTGATTTCTTTCTAAGTTGGTCTTTGTCCGTTCGTTTTGTAATTTATTATCAACTGTAGTTCCGGATCACTCTGTTGTTCTCGACGTAGTTGAACTGGTTGCCAATTATCATCAATCGCCGCTGTTCTGCGAAGCATGTTAGTTTTCTCTTCCAGTCGTGAACAATGATCACAGTTAACCGAACATGTTTATAAAAATAAGGCGTCGGCGTTGCGATGACTAGTTCCACCATGTTGTTCTGCATCAAAATCGTACTCCTGCAATCCTTTAATCTATCTCTAAACTTGCCCTTCCGGGTTTCAAAATTAAAAAAGCCATTCCATAGCGGCACGGTCAGTCCGGATAAGAAATTTCCGTCCATGTAAGTATTTGTAATAGCTAACCGTTTTTTTCTAGTTACACAGTAATTCCTTTCAGGCTTAGACAACACTTTACTAAAGTATCCAATCACCCTCTCTTCTCTATTCTAGATTTCAGAAAGTACACTTCCTATTGCGAAGTTGCTAGAATCAGTGCCCAACACAAACTTGCCTTCCGCTCGAGGATAGCTCAATATCGGCACCGTAACTTCATTACAGTCCTTGTTTCAAGTAAAATCACGTCCTTCCTCGGTAAGTCTTGTCAGCGATTTCGCAATGTTGGCAAATCCCAGCACAAATCTGCGATAATACGTGCACAATAGAAAAAACTGCAAAGTTCGTGTTTTTTATTTTATCAGGGTTGTCCATCACTGGATACAATGTATCTTACTTCACTTCTTTTCTGACACCTCACAATCGTTGAAACACTTTTTTCAAATTTTTCAAGTGCTTTTTGAACGATTTTTCAGGCACAATCACGTTGTCCAAACACACCAAGCATGGCTTCCAAGACAGACCTCGCAAGATCGTTTCCAAATCGCTCAAAAGTCGCATGAGCGTTGCACAATTCATGTTTGCATTTTTTAGAATGTGAGACACCGACGTAGATTGTCCTATCACAGTATTCTTCTTCAAAGGTACCCGGTTTGAACTGTTATTCATGATTCTAACTAGTATTAGGCGTTTGGCTTTCACCAGGACTTTACCAACTAGTAGTCTTTTGGCGAATACTTCATTTTTGGTTGGTTCGATACCAAGAATGGAATCTTCTCGGAGATCTCTATCCAGACGTATCGTTACAACGCTCTCAGTTCGTCCACGAAAAACGACATCTTTTACTTGAACAACCCCCACATTTTTACTTTTGACGAATGGAAAGGAATTTCTAAGTTTTCTAGTTTGAGAACATCATTTTCCAAGTTTAAATGGAATCCACATTTCTTTATAGTCTATTCCTCGAGATAATTTTTTCAGTTATATCAGCTACTAGTATCTGATAATTAATTCATTTTATTCCAATACAAATAGTCACTATTATTTCTCCATGAATTGAGACTGTTGGGTCAGTTACTGTTAGTTGTATCGTGATTAGTGTCATTGTTCCATATTCGCGAACTACATCTGGGCGTACTATTCTTCTCGTCGCTCCTGTGACAACCAATAGTTTAACTCCTCGTTCATCGATGGTGCTATGAACATAGATGCTGTTCAGAGAGGTAGTTGGCGATGTAGCGTGGATGTTGATCTCCGAGGCATGCTTATTGGAAATTGACTTTTGTCCTTTTTGAACAACGTCCACTAGTTTTCCCATAGTTTTTGTGTTCTTGGTTTGGGACAGCGGCGTCGAATGTGATTCAATTCACCGCAGATCCAATATCTATACCTTCGACATACACAACTTGTTTGGTCACGTAATACTCGTCGAAGTAGCTCTTCAATGCTTTCCTTTCTTCTTGATCTTCTAAGATATTACGAATACAATGACTATCTTGATGAAACCTCTACATTGCTGCTTCAAACTCTAACGCATGTAACAGCGCGTCGTTGAGCGCCTTAGGTCGAGCTAGTCGCAGCGTTTCTTGTGTATCGTTGTCCCTTAAACCATCGACAAAAGTTTGTACTGCCAGTTGTTCCAGAAAACTACATGGAGTTGTAGAGTAAGCTAGTCTCACCAAACGCGCAATATCTACTTCAAACTCTTGAAGGCTTTCTGTCGAATTTTGACGATTCATTATCTACGCGTGGAACACCTGTTGAAAATGGGCGTCTCCACATCGCATCTCCAGAAGTGGTTTTCTCTTGGTCGTTCCATCCATTGACCATTGCACCAGCTTTAAGTTGTTTGTAGTACATCGACCACGATGTCTTGCCATCGTATATCGGTGATGTTAAATTGCCCTTAATGGTATCGCATTTGCTAATTAATTCTTTTAGAGCAAAACATGAATACGAGTTTGCTAGAAATAAATGAGTATAATGTTATAGTTTTTGATTATGCACTTAAAAGTAATTTATTAGTAAGTACAATTCAATTTTTGTATTGCATTATATAATTTCAAAGCATCGATTAATACTGTAAAAGGATGGCACTAAGCGTGAACGCAGTAAGATGAATAACGGCGAAAGTCATCCATGTTTACTCCATTTTGCTCGATGAACCAAAATTGTAGGATATCAATCCTAATGGTATTGTTAACGAAACAAAACAAACAAATTACTTCTTTTATATTTCGTGTTTTCTTTATAATTGGGCTGTCTTTTGTTAATTTTGTGTTTTAGTTTGAATATTTTTGTAAAGGAAGGTTGCGCAAGCAAAGGACGCGCAACCTTAGCTAATGTTACCAAATGGGGGTTTGCTACCCTAACACATGTCATAAGAGAGATTCTGATTTATGTTTTCATGTTATCCACATGTATATATGTAGTGTTAAATTATAACTTTACAAAATTATCAATCGTGTTACAATTATTCACAAACTGCATAGAATTTTAACGCACCAGCGATTACAACTTAACATTTATGGTCCTTCACAACGGATTTAATTAACCTACTAATCAAAAGGAAGAGGAATTCTTATCAGTGTAGTAAGCATCATTACTTACCATTGTCGTCACAAGCGTTACATCACGTGACCAAAAACGACGCTACACGCCACGACGCGAAGCTAAATACTACTCAATAAACAACTAAGCAGGTCAGAAATTTCCATATTCTTTTTAATTATGCTTGTTTAACACTGCCTATTTTAGTACATGTTTAGGATAATCAAATTTTACCTGTAATTACTTTATTGCAGCTGATAAAATTAATACCTCTTTCTTAGTACATTCGAGTATAATTTCTGTTTCAGACCGATTGTCCGATAGCATTAAATTTTAAGTGTTTTTAGTCACATTACATTTTAATTTCTTTAAAATAAAAAACTTCAAAATGACTAAAAACAAAGAAAATCAACTCTTACTAGCAAATGGACGATCAATTATTAAAAAACTAAGTAATTTCGAACAATTTCTCGATTCGATTCCAGAGATCATTACGGATCAATCTTTGTTTACTAAATTTCAATTGTAAATAAAAAAAATGTAAAAATACAATTAGACGCGGCTGAAATAGAGGCACCGGAACTAGTTGATTCTAACGAATTTCATAATTTTTACATTGATCTTACAACGCGTGCTACAATCTTGTTAAGCAACAATACTTCTAACTCTAGTTCTTCGCATTCAAGTGCCGATAATTCTGTAAACGGTATAACTTCTAGCCTCAATTACCTCAAATTTCAGATCTATTTTATGACGGAAATCTCACAGATTTTACATCTTTCTACGAAACCTTTGTATCGCTAATTCATAATAACCAAATCTTAACAGATGTTGAAAGATTTATGTATCTTAAAGGTAGTTTGCGAGGTACAGTAGCACAAACGATTTCTAATATACAATTCTCAGCAGAAAATTACAAAGTTGCATTAGAGTTATTAAAAAAAAACGGTACGACAATCCAAAATTAATTATTCCTAGTCACATAAAAGGAATCTTTGATTTACGACCATTAGCTAAACGTAATGCAAACGATCTTCGAAAACTGTACGACGATCTTATAAAACATTTGCGTGCATTAACAAATTTATCCGTTCCGGTAGAGAATTGTACGTCCTTTATATATCATACCATATTATCTAAGTTAGACGTTACAACAAAATCAAATTTCACCGAATTTACGCCACGTCGCATTCCTACATTGGTAGAAATAAGTGATTTTTTGAACCAAACTTGTCAAACAATGGAAGAAATTGACACAAACGAAAAAAGAAATATTTTTCAATGTAACGTTTCACTAAATAGCGTTAAAGTATTTCCTAAAATTAAGTACAACAATTTTAATAATCGTCAACAAACTCTCTTAGCCACATCAAATAAAATTTCTTATCCGTTTTGTAAATTAGATCATTATATAATTTAATGTCCTAATTTGTCTACTAACCAAAAGCTAACTACAGCAAACGATTTAAAATTATGCAAAAATTGCTTACGACATTCTGATAAACATCTATGTAATTCAAAGTTTTCATGTCGCATATGCCACAAAGGACATCATACCCTTTTACATGTGGGACAAACAGTAAATGAGTCAAATTTATTACCAAACATAGGTAGTGGTTCGGAGCCAGGTGACATACTTAACTAAGCGGGCCCTTCAAATCACTCATTACAATCAGTAGTTACTCTATCTTGCTTAGACGAGTCCCCAAAACAAGTTTTACTTTCAACAGCCTTAGTAAAGATACAATGCAGGCATGGTGAATGGTTTACCGCTAGAGTCGTTTTAGATAGCGGAAGTCATTGCAATTTTATAACCGAACTAACTAAACTAGCATGCAATTTAAATTTAAACAAAGTAGCTACTAATACTCAAGTTTCAGGCATCAATTCATGTCCCGTAAGCGCCAATTTTCTCGTGGATGCTAATATTCTATCTTTTCAAAATGGTTTTCACACAACTTTGCGGTGTCTTACTATTGACAATAAAATATCAGAAAATTTACCATTACGCTACTTTGAAAAATCAAATTTAAATATCCCGTCTAATATCAAATTTGCAAACGATAATTTTAATAAGCTTTCACCTATCGATTTGTTAACAGAAGCAAGCCATTTTTACAGTTTGCTATGTGTTAGGCAAATATCTTTAGATACTTCTAAACTTATTTTACAAAAAACTCTATTGGGTTGGATAATTTCAGGCTCATGTCCAACTTTGGGTTCATCCAATATTGCTTGCTCAAATTTAGTTTTATTAGACATTCCTATGATTAGCGACATGTTGCACAAATCGATTCGAAACCTTTGGGGAGGTTACTCCTTGAAACTCTATATCTTATTTTTCTTCAGAAGAACGATTCTGCGAAAAACATTTACTACAGACTACTTCTCGAACATCTTCCGGTCGCTTTGTTGTGTCGATTCCTTTTCGTTCAAATCTTGCAATTTTGTGACACTCCAAAGAGCAAGCTATTGAAAGAATCTAAAAAATGGAACAAAAATTATTAAGATGTCCAGATTCGCATGTTGAATATTCCAAATTCATGCAAGATTACATAACCTTAGGACATGTGACAAAACTTGATTACGATGATTCATCAGGTAGTGATGATTCAATAATTAATATGATATGTGCATCTATGTTATCATCTAAAATCTTACCTTTTTATTTTCCACACCATTCGATTATTAAGCATAGTTCCTTAACTACAAAAGTTCGTGTAGTGTTCGACGGAAGTGCAAAATCAACTTCTAACATATCAATCAATGACACTCAAATAGTCGGACCAGTTCTCCAAAACGATTTATTTTCTATACTTTTACGCTTTAGACAACATAAGTTTGTCCTAACGGGGGACATTGAGAAAATGTACAGCCAGATTCTCATTCATCCGTACCAGAGCTGGGAAAGTTACTTTGTAAAAGTAGTTAACTACTAACTAAAGTTACTATAGTTTTTAAAAGTAGTGTAAGCATTGAATAATAAATGTAAGAAGAAATGCAACTTAAGGGGCGATATCGTATCGACTGCTTGGATCGAGATATAGAGGTCGCCACGTTCGTATTGGATCGAGATTTTTCAGTTCTTGCGTGTCTGTCGACTTGTAAACTTCGGAATTGAATTGAAAGTTTTTCTTGGGTTAACATTGCGATACGATTTTTGAAATTCTGGTAGTAGTAATGTTTGTTTGAACTTTTGTTTAGTTTAAGTGTAAATATATTATTGATTTATTTTTAAAATGGGAAAAGTTACAGATCACGGTTGTGTTTATATTAATTGTGAAAATAATAATACCGAAAACAAAGGTACTAGTTTTCTTAAGTTTTTTATTAGTGATAAAGTGCGTGCTAAAGAATGTTAGAAAAACTGTGGAAATATAAACATTGCCACAATGGACTTGGAAGATTTAAAACAAAAGAAGATTTGTGAGAAGCATCTTCGGAGATAATGTATAACAACAAAAGGAAATTTTAAACACACTGCAGTTCTTGTTCTACACCTTCAATCAGGTAAATATTTTTAAATTTTTTCTACCAAACGTTTAAAAATGGTTTAAATTAGCATCGGAGAATCTCCTTGTCCGGATTCTTATTCTTCTTGTTGCACTTAATTGTACAATAACTTAAAATAATTACTGTAAATCAGTAGCTGAGATCGCTATTATTTTCTACGATCAATGATCGCAATCATGGTATTTAGAATTAATTAGTAATCGACTGTTGCTAAAAAGTCGCTCGTGTAAAGTTAGTCATAAATCTAGCCATAAACATTCGATTTTCGTTTTCCGGGATACAATAACGTTTGGAGTATTGAAAATCAACATATCTAAGTATTTTTTAATATTGTTTCTAAACAATAAGTTAATTAAAATTTGTTCATATTTAGATTTAAAAAATATTTACAAAAATTCACAGAAAATAGATACTACTGTGATGTTTTTTCGACATGACGTGCTATTTGAATTCTGATGCAAACTTACGAACAAATAGTTTAAAGCATTAATAAACAACATATTAAAAATAAGTTCGTTCTTTCGTAAATTAAATGTTTCTATTTGAAATTGACCCTGAAAAGATTGTTGAGTAATTAGTAATAACTCGTGTTGATATTTGTCTCAAACAAGATTTATGTATTAAAAATAAATTTGCAATTCTTTTCAAATACGTATTGTCATTTGTAGTTAATGCTTATTGTTTTTAACTTCCTGTGTTTTTATGATTTACCTTGTTGTTTATATAAAGCTAGGTTTTTCCCTAAATGCTGAATGTGTGACACAAATTTTACAAACGTTCTTTCCTAGAAGAGTTTTCTAATTCTCTTTGAAAAAGAATGCATTGTTAAATTTCTGTAAACAAAAAAATATAATTCAATGTTTAAATTCGTGTTACTTTTTATTAAAAATCTGTATGTGGTTTAAAATTCTTACGAGTAAAAGAGCAAAGGGGTTATTTACCTACAAAATTTTACGATTTTCCGTGAACTACCTGCATACTTAAAGTTTATTATACATTTATTAAAGTAAATATTATAGTGTTATATTAGTCTTATTTGTTTATGCGACAATTAAAAGTATTAATTTCTTTTCCACAACCGCAATTGTTATTTTATAAGCGATCAATGATTGCGA
The DNA here is from genome assembly GCA_035610365.1 of Aquatica leii. NCBI lineage: Eukaryota > Metazoa > Arthropoda > Insecta > Coleoptera > Lampyridae > Aquatica > Aquatica leii. The sequence continues at coordinate 19,688,334 of CM069438.1, forward strand.
TCGTTATTGTACAGACGCTCGATATCGCGATCATTATTTTGCATAATGATCGATTCATCGTAATTGCATAATCGCTCTGGCCATTGCTTTAAATGTTTTTTGTTGATGTTGGCATGTCGAATAAAAATATCGTTTTTGTAAATGTTAGGGCCGCATTTCTGTAGCACCTTGTCTAATAAATACTTAATTTTTTAAAAAATAAAAAAAATTATAAACAAAATTCTTTTATGTTTATTTTAGCACGCTAAAAGCACTTCAATACAAATCCAACAATACATAAAATATTTTTACAATTGTTTAAAAAAAAATCGCAAAAATTTTGAAAATACTAATACTAATTGCATTTTCAAAACTTTATTTTTAAAATACTAACAACTTAATTTTTTTTTACTTTTTGGGCTTATTTAGTATAATTTTTTACAGAAGCTGTAATTGTTGATATGAACATCAACCTAAGATACTCAAATGTAGTAGTTTCTCAAACATATGGAAGAAAACGGCGATTGTTATCTATTGATGACGATCGTGAAGACGAATAAATTTATTCTTTCTACAGCTCCAGTTCAGTAAACGAAGGTATAAGTAGACAAGCAATAATACGTAATTTTTTTAATATATGTTTTATAGTTGAAGATACGTCCTATAATATTTTGAAGATATCGGAACGACCACAGTGTGTTCTCAAATTCGTCAAGCCGTTAAGTTTTGACTAAACTACGCAACATAGTGATACAAATGGATTCTCCGTCAAAAATCCTTTTAAAGGATTAATTGGTCAATTATTCTTTCAGAAATTTAACATTAATTTTAATTTAAAATTATTTAAATTACCAGTCCACTAATAACAAATTCGTTTACATATGTTTCGAGCTTTAAAATAATGATGCTCATCTTCAGAAAATCTACAAAAAGTGTTTACAGCTATTTTAAATACAAAAAATGGCAGATCTTTTCCAAAATATTATTTTTTGTAAGAAAATTTGGTGTTCAGAAATATATTTACTTTCTAAATTGTTTAAGAAGATTTCAGTAAAAATAAGTGATAAATTTGATAATCAATTTTTTTAAAAAAATCTAGGTCTTTCAATGGGTTCTCCTTTATCACTTTTCTCAATTTTTTTAAGAAATTAAGTAAAGGTAACGATTTCAAGATTTCTTTTTCTAATGAAATGTTTATTTAATTTTTAAGCTACTTAAAGGTAGTAAAAATAAAGCTATTTAAGCTGTATAGTTGTTTCTGAAAGGTGGTTTACAGTTCCTTTAGAGCTTCTTTAAAACTTTGCTAGTACCACAAAGAGCTGTATAAGCTCGATTTTAATGCATTAAAGGAGCTACCTAACAGCAACATAACTGAGAAATTTTTAGCTACTTAAACGCTTCATGGAGGTTTTAGTTTTTTCACAAACCACTTAAAAGTGTTCTAAAGAGTAACTTTAAAAGCTAAAGTAGTTATAAAAAACCGGTTTTAGCTGCAATTTGCCCACTGGGAAATTCTTCAATTACTACAGTTCATTTATATTAAAATATCAAATAATTTTTGTTGAACTAGCAAACCAATTTCAATTACGATTTTAAACTTAAATTTTTTTATATTTGTTTCTAAATTGCACCATCTTCCTTTTTAAAATAATTAACATTTAACATTTTGTAAAACTTACATTTTTAATTATCTAGTTACAAATTTTTAGATTTGAGATTGTTCGAAAAAATGTAAGTTAAAAACTTTTGTAATCTTAACTTTTTATAAGTTTTATAATTTATTATTAGTGGATTGGTAATTTGAATAATTTTAAAAATTGACGAATAATAACAATAAATCCCCATAACAATTTTCTTTTAATTTAATTTCCATTGTTTTAGTTATTTCTGTTTTCGATTTATATTTTACAAAAATAAATAAATATTTGAATATACATATTTTTTTGTTTTCTTAAATATAAAGCATGATATTGTTTAAGTTTATTTGACATTGACTTGTGTCGTAACAATACAAGCTATTGTTTATGATATTAACCTGTTTTGAACAGGTAAACGGTAAAGTAAACACAAATATAACAAAAGGTTCTAACTGGTACTTCATAAGAAATAAGTAAGTTCGCAAAATAGAAACCACGATTTTGCAGATGGCAGCAGGTATTAGTTTATTAGTTTATGAAAAGAGGGGGTACAGACGGGTAAAAAAAAAGAGAAACAAGAGAGATAAAACTACAGTACGATTTTTAACACACTAGTTGCGCCTCTTCTTAAATTATTACTCAATGGTGTAAGTTACTAACTACTAACTACCGTAAATCGAAAAGTAGTTAGGTTACTAACTACTCAACAGTTGTATTCTAAAATATAAATTTTTTTTTCAACTATTTGTAGAAAAAGTAGTTCTGAGACGATTTATGTTATACCATTTTCAGTCATATAAACATAAGTACCTATAGACACTGAATTATTATTACATTAAAGAAGTAAATCAATCACGCTCACACGAAAACAGTAAAACAATTTTAACGTAAGTACTCTTATTCTATTATCATGTATATCTATTTTATTACAAATTCTCAAAAAAAAATTAATAAAACAAGCATTTAAAAACAGAACTTAACGTAATAAACTTATTCTGGTATTCAATATCCATTTCATTTTCATAAAAGTAACTTTTCAAAAAGAGCATCAGCCAATACATTTCTTTTGAGCGAATTTATGAGTGAAAAACGAAAATAATCGCTCGACAACAGCGAAGATTTTTTAAATAATGTTATAATCATCTGACATAGATATATGAATTCTGTTATCTTCCAGGTGTTTTAACAATTCTAGTTCTATTCTTCTGGTTTTGTGAGCATGTTCATTCTCAGTATGAGAAAAAATGTGTAACTTTTTAGACAAACCAGGTTCACCAAATTAAAAAAAATCTTCGTTTTGTTGAAGTAATACTTTGTTTACGTTTAGATCAGTGGCATTTAACACTTCAAAACAAATTAGGTTTGCTGCATTTATAAAATTTTTTTGAATAGTCTTTACATTTATGTTTACTTCTGCGTTACCGTTCATCACTTGAAGGACACGTTTTAACCTGCGAAACTGCAATGCAAGCTGAATATTTGTAGCCATTGCATGTAATTGAAGCCGCTAATAAAGTAGTTTAATTACTAGTAAAGTAGTTAAGCTATTAACAAAATAGTTTAACTATTTTTGTAGTTAAAATAAGGAAGCTAGACTTTTTAAATACGATTACACGAAAAAAGTAATTTATTCCAACTACAGTTACATCATTAAATTAAAGTAACTTGAATATATAGAATACAACTATCGTCAACAATAAAGTAGTTAGATTAGTAGCTTAACTACTTTGTAGTTAACTACTGCTCAGCTCTGATCCGTACCTAAAAAAATTTCAACGGATCATTTGGCGAGACAATCCAAATTTACCGTTAAATACGAACGAAGTAAACACTGTGACTTACGGCACTGCCAGTGCTAGCTAGTTAGCTACCAAATGTTTACAGTATATAGTAGAATTACATTCAAAGTAATTTCCTAGAACTTAGTCTGTTTTAAAGTCCGATTTTAATACGGACGATCTTTTGATTCGACTGAGGAATTGATTCAAATAAAAAATGAATTAATAAGTATTTTGTTAAGCGCAGGTTTTCCTATTCGAAAGTCTTTATCGAATAATTCAAGTATATTGTGTAACAATACTGTACAAGACTCATCTTTTCACACTATTCCAATAAGCGATAGAGAAAACGCCAAAGCTCTGTGCATAACGTGGAATGCGTTAGACGATACAATACGATACGATTTTTTAATTACACCTCAAAATCCAACAAATTCTAAATGAGCCATTCTTTCAACGGTGACTCAACTTTTTGATCCTTTAGGTTTTCTTTCGCCTATTATCATTATAGAAAAAATATTATTACAACAATTGTGGCAATTAAAACTTTCTTGGAATGAAGAAATTCCTGAGGTTCTAAATTCCGAATGGAATAAATTCAAAAGCGAACTTTCCATATGAAACACATTTAAAATTCCTAGATGTGTAATTTCTTATCATGTTAATACCATTGAAATGCATGGATTTAGTGACAGTAGTTCAAGAGCTTATGGGTCTTATATCTACATTATGTGCATTGACACTTACAACAATGTCTCTGTTCAACTATTATGTTCAAAATCACGTGTTGTACCTTTGCGCAATACAACAATTCCCCGATTAGAGTTATCTGCTGCTGTACTTTTGGTTCAACTAACCGAAAAGGTTAAAGAAACACTTTTAATCCAATTTAACAAAATATTCTTATGGACAGACTCCACAATTGTCTTAAATTGGCTGCATTCCGCGCAAATAAATATAAAGGGTTTGTAGCTAATAGAATAGCTGCTATTCAAGAAATCATATCTCCAAATGACTGGTATTACGTACCATCTCAAGAAAACCCTGTCGACTTAACTTCTCGAGGGCTATCTACTGTAGAATTATTAAATAATTCATTGTAGTGGAATAGTCCAACTTTCTTATTATCTATAAATGAGGCTTGGCCTAAGCAGCCAATTCTTAAAACCGAAGATTATCATAATTCTGAGCCTAATATTATTGGAAGTATAATAGTAGTAGAAGTTTAGAATATATATTTAATAAGTTTTCAACGTTAACTAAATTAAAACGCGTTGTTGCTTAGATGTTACGTTTTGCAAAAAACTCAAAACTTTCTAAACCATTGCGAACTTACAACTCTTTAAGTACTGCTGAATTACAAGGTTCTTTAGAGTTTTTAATTAAACTGTGTCAAAGCGAAACTTTTGGATCTGAACTAAAATATATGTCTTAGTACTGGAAAAGATCTAAAGAACAATTCAAATTTACTACCATTAAATCCTTTTTTAGATATGTTAGAAGTTGATTTTGCATTTCCGTACAACACTACACGTACTTTTTTAGTCAAGGAACTATGTTTAATAATCGAATGGTGTGGCAAATAAAATGGAAAGATTTTAGATGATAACATAGATGCACATATCATATTAATTATTGAATCATCACTACCTGATGAATCATCGTAATCAAGTTTTGTCATATGTCCTAAGGTTATGTAATCTTGCATGAATTTGGAATATTCAACATGCGAATCTGGACATCCTAATAATTTTTGTTCCATTTTTTAGATTCTTTTAATAGCTTGCTCTTTGGAGTGTCACAAAATTGCAAGATTTGAACGAAAAGAAATCGACACAACAAAGCGACCGGAAGATGTTCGAGAAGTAGTCTGTAGTAAATGTTTTTCGCAGAATCGTTTTTCTGAAGAAAAATAAGATATAGAGTTTCGAGGAGTAACCTCCCCAAAGGTTTCAAATTTGTGCAACATGTCGCTAATCATAGGAATGTCTAATAAAACTAAATTTGAGCAAGCAATATTGGATGAACCCAAAGTTGGACATGTGCCTGAAATTATCCAATGGGTTTTTTGTAAAATATGTTTAGAAGTATCTAAAGATATTTATTTGCCCAACACATAGCAAACTGTAAAAGTGGCTTGCTCCTATTAACAAATCTATAGGTGAAGGCTTATTAAAATTATCGTTTGCAAATTTGATATTAGACGGGATATTTAAATTTGATTTTTCAAAGTAGCGTAATGGTAAATTTTCTGATATTTTATTGTCAATAGTAAGACACATCCACGAGAAAATTGGCGCTTACGGGACATGAATTGATGCCTAAAACTTGAGTATTAGTAGCTACTTTGTTTAAATTTAAATTGCATGCTAGTTTAGTTAGTTCGGTTATAAAATTGCAATGACTTCCGCTATCTAAAACGACTCTAGCGGTAAACCATTTACCATGCCTGCATTGTATCTTTACTAAGGCTGTTGAAAGTAAAACTTGTTTTGGGGACTCGTCTAAGCAAGATAGAGTAACTACTGATTGTAATGAGTGATTTGAAGGGCCCGCTTAGTTAAGTATGTCACCTGGCTCCGAACCACTACCTATGTTTGGTAATAAATTTGACTCATTTACTGTTTGTCCCACATGTAAAAGCGGAGGATGTCTTTTGTGGCATATGCGACATGAAAACTTTGAATTACATTGATGTTTATCAGAATGTCCTAAGCAATTTTTGCATAATTTCAAATCGTTTGCTGTAGTTAGCTTTTGGTTAGTAGACAAAGCAAAAAAATTAGGACATTCAATTATATAATGATCTAATTTACAAAACGGACAAGAAATTTTATTTGATGTGGCTAAGAGACTTTATTGACGATTATTAAAATTGTTGTACTTAATTTTAGGAAATACTTTAGCGCTATTTAGTGAAACGTTACATTGAAAAATATTTCTTTTTTCGTTTGTGTCAATTTCTTCCATTGTTTGACAAGTTTGGTTCAAAAAATCACTTATTTCTACCAATGTAGGAATGCGACGTGGCGTAAATTCGGTGAAATTTGATTTTGTTGTAACGTCTAACTTAGATAATATGGTATGATATATAAAGGACGTACAATTCTCTACCGGAACGGTAAAATTTGTTAATGCACGCAAATGTTTTATAAGATCGTCGTACAATTTTCGAAGATCGTTTGCATTACGTTTAGCTAATGGTCGTAAATCAAAGATTCCTTTTATGTGACTAGGAATAATTAATTTTGGATTGTCGTACCGTTTTTTTTAATAACTCTAATGCAACTTTGTAATTTTCTGCTGAGAATTGTATATTAGAAATCGTTTGTGCTGCTGTACCTCGCAAACTACCTTTAAGATACATAAATCTTTCAACATCTGTTAAGATTTGGTTATTATGAATTAGCGATACAAAGGTTTCGTAGAAAGATGTAAAATATGTGAGATTTCCGTCATAGAATAGACGTAAAATTTGAGGTAATTGAGGCTAGAAGTTATACCGTTTACAGAATTATCGGCACTTGAATGCGAAGAACTAGAGTTAGAAGTATTGTTGCTTAACAAGATTGTAGCACGCGTTGTAAGATCAATGTAAAAATGATGAAATTCGTTAGAATCAACTAGTTCCGGTGCCTCTATTTCAGCCGCGTCTAATTGTATTTTCACTTGTTCATATTTTTCCGGTATGTTTTTTTATAATTTCGATATGCAATTGAAATTTAGTAAACAAAGATTGATCCGTAATGATCTCTGGAATCGAATCGAGAAATTGCTCGAAATTACTCAGTTTTTTAATAATTGATCGTCCATTTGCTAGTAAGAGTTGATTTTCTTTGTTTCTAGTCATTTTAAAATTCTTTATTTTAAAGAAATTAAATTGTAATGTGACTAAAAAGACTTAAAATTTAATGCTATCGGACAATCAGTCTGAAATAGAAACTACACTCCAATGTACTAAGAAAGAGGTATTAATTTTATCAGCTGCAATAAAGTAATTACAGGTAAAATTTGATTATTCTAAACATGTACTAAAATAGGCAGTGTTAAACAAGCATAATTAAAAAGAATATGGAAATTTCTGACCTGCTTAGTTGTTTATTGTGTAGTATTTAGCTTCGCGTCGTGGCGTGTAGCGTCGTTTTTGGTCACGTGATGTAACGCTTGTGACGACAATGGTAAGTAATAATGCTTACTACACTGATAAGAATTCCTCTTCCTTTTGATTAGTAGGTAAATTAAATCCGTTGTGAAGGACCATAAATGTTAAGTTGTAATCGCGGGTGCGTTAGTAGAAAGGGCCGGACATCCCCTCCTCCTTTTTTTGAGGTGGCTTTCACTTTCACTGTTGTGACCTCGTCGGAAACGTAGGTGAAGGTTTTTTTTGTGAAAGTATTTTTCTGGGTTTTTTGTGAAAGTGCTTCTCTCTCACACATTTTTTTCTCTCTCACACACTTTTTTTCTCTCTCACACATTTTCTTCTCTCTCTTACAGCGAATTTTTTTCTCTCTCACATTGTTACATCATCGCATAATTGGTAATTTTGATTGCGTCGTGCGTCATCGCGTAACTGGTAATTTTTTATGCGTCATGAAGTCTCATGATTCGAGCGAGAAGTATTTTTATTTAAAAAAAGCTGTGGGTGTACATGGATTTGAACCCGGGCTTCTTGATTACAAAGCGGCGACCGTAACCACTGGGCCACGCAAACAGTTGAATCGAAACGGTCAATTGTAAAATATGTATACAATTGGTTTTTTTTAATTACTGAACAAAAGACTTGTAAAATTTATTGTACTTTATTTTTAAATTAAATTAACATTCATGGCATAATTATATCATTTCTCTACAGCATCTATGTCATTACGGTTTATCTGGATCTTGATAATTCACGGTAACTATACACACGGCATCTAATTATATCATTTCTACAGCATCCGTCGTGTTGTGGTTGATCTGGACTTTTCTAGTGGTCGGTACTTTCATATTCTTTCTCTCTTACTCTTAATACTCTGTAAAGAATCGCTTATTAAAAAAAAATTCTAAATAAAATTTAGATTTTAATGTGCAAATAATTTAATAATAGTAATTTTGATTAAGAAGCAATGAAGTTGTAAAAACTGTAAACTAAACTAACTAAAAAATTACTAAATTAATTAGCGCGTTTATCTTTCAAATTCAAGTTTTAATGTTTTGAAAAATTATGTTAGATAATAATAATTGTGATATACATATATCTATCAAAATTCTAAATAAAGCATAATTTTATATCGTCAACATTCATGTTTTAAAAGAACTTTTAATTATGGGAAAATAATACTAATAAATGAATTCAAATAAGTAAAACAAAAAAAACAATGTACCTAGTATTTATTTAAAATTTAAATTTCAATGTACAATAAACAATAATAAATAGCTTTATATTAAGAAGTAATGAAAAAACTGCAAAACAACGAAAATAATTTGCACGTTCAAACTAAAGTTAAATAATAACTATGATACAAATCTATCAATATTTTAAATACAGCACAATTTAAGTCGTCAACGATTCATGAATTAAAACGAGATTTTTTAGAGAAATGTGAAACTTCTAGATTACTCAAGCACTAAAAATAAAAGAGTATAGAAAACAGTTTTCAAAATTTAGATTTTAATGTGCAAATAATTTGGTAATAGTACGTTTGACTAAGAAGTAATGAAATTGTAAAACTGTAAAACAACTAAATTAATTTGCGCGCTTATTTTTCAAATTGAAGTTTTAATGTTTTCAAAAATTATGTTAAATCATAATTGTAATATATATCTATCAAAAGTTTAAATAAAGCATAATTTCATATCGTCAACATTCATGTTTTAAAAGAAATTTTAATTATGATAAAATAATATTAATAAATGAATTCAAATAAGTAAAACAGAAAAAACAATGTACCTAGTATTTATTTTAAGTTTGGATTTTAATGTGGAATAAATAATAATAAATAGTTTTATAGTAAGAAGTAATGGAAAAACTAGAAAAGAACGAAAATAATTTGCGCGTTCAAACTAAGTTAAATAACAATTATGATATAAATCTATCAATATTTTAAATACATACATACATTTAAGTCGTTAACGATTCATGAATTAAAACGAATTTTTTTAATTAAGTTAAAATAATACTCATAAATGAATTCAAATAAGTAAAACAAAAAACAATGTTGTACTTATTTAAAATTATTATTTTAATGTGCAAATAATTTAACAATAATAGTTTTAGATTAAGAAGAAATGAAAAAAAACACTGCAAAACAACAAAATTAAATTGCGAATGAATATTACAAATTTAAGTTCAAGTGTTTTTAAACTAACATAAACAACAATTAAGTTAAAATAATAAAAATAGGTTTTAATGTGTAATAATTCTACCCTAGTTTTAGATTAAGAATTCTTTAAACTGTAAACTAAAAAAATTGCAGAATTAAGTTGTACGTTAATTTTCCAAAACTCAAGTATTAGGAATTAGAGATAAACAATAATTCTAATCTATATAAAGTTAATTTGAATAAGTAAAACAAAAAAATTAAAAGTTAGCGACAAAGATACTTTTAAGATGGCTAAATAAATTTAAAAACTGGTGACAAAATAGTTTTTAAAATATTTCAGTTGGTAGTAAAAATAATTTTGAAATGGCGTAACAACTTTTAACAGTTGGTAGTAAAATATAGTTTTAAAATGGCGTAACAACTTTTACAATTGGTAAAGAATGTTTTAAAAAAGGCGGAATGATTTTTAAATTTTATATTTAATTAGTTAAACGTAGATTCTGTTTAAAGAAAAGAAAAAAACAAAACAATTACTTAAAGAAAGTACACTTACCACATATATGCCACTAACTTGTTTTTAAATTTATAAATTTTAATTTAATATTAAAGAGCTCACTCGTACACATTTTAACACGAAGAAGACACAAACTATACTAAATACAATTAGAAATTTCTGAAAATCCCTACCTTCAAATTAATTTTTATTAATTATTGTATTGACTCATAGGCAAAATCTTATTGAATCATAACTTTTCAAACTTAGAAATGTCGATATAGAAACAACTATTTTTGACAGAAGAAATCTATATAAATAAGAATGAATGTTACTAAGCGTAAAACTGGAGAACGGCTGGACCAATGCGGCTATTTTTTTGTCATATGTTCCTTAAGGCACAGTTTTAATGAAGAGAAAAAAATGGCGTGGAAAATAGTAAAAACAACATACACATACATACAAACGAGCTGTCAAACATTTGACGTAAATCGTCAACGTCAATCTAAACAAAACAAAGGCGCGTTTGGATAATCTATGCCTCTGGAAAAAATCATCAAAGAAAATAATATTATCGTACGTGACATTCACCATTAATTCTTCTGTGCGTGGCAGTTTCTTGGTTGTTTTTTATATTTTCACTTCTCTTTAAAACTAGTTGTGTGCTCAGTGTGATTACGTTTATACCCATGCCGCCAAAACGTATGCGCAGTAATTTGGGTCGAAGAACTTGAAATGCTGCAAACCAAGCAAATTTTCAATCTAATCGGACATCGCGTCTTTTTAGCGGCACACGGCTAGCAGTAAAAAATTTACTTAACAATGTGATCGAAGCAACCATTCTAAAAGGAAAATATAAGGGAGAGAAAATGTGTTGATACCCCGCATCCCAATGGTACCAACTGACGTAGGTACCATTTGAATTCAAACGACTGCAATTTCCAGTGCGACTTGCTTTTGCTATAACAATAAATAAATACCAGGGTCAGTCGTTGAGTGTTTGCGGCGTTAATCTTGAAAACTCATGCTTCTCTCGTGGACAGTTGCATGTTGCCTGCTCCCGTGTAGGGAAACCGTCAGATTTATTTGTTTACGCGCCAGGCAGCCAAACAAAAAATATCCTATACCTACCATAAAGCATTAGATTGAATATCATCACATTTGCAAAGTATTGCAGTGTACGAAATAGAAAACTTATTTTTGTAAGTAATCGTCGTTTATTGTTGAAACATAAATAACGTGATCACTCCGAAATATGTTTTATTTATTTAATTTTCTATTAACTTTTGACAGAATGAAGTCTGTCCGGGCGACTAGTTTAGAATACAATTGTTAGAATAAAGTGTTTGAACTTGTTATTTAAAAATTAAAATATATTCTTTAAAACGTATCTATAAGAAACCAAAACGTTTAGGAATTTATTTGTAACATATTGTTAATGCCGATGTAATTAACATGTAATTTCAAAACCAAGCAATTTCCATTTTAAAATTTTAGAGTGTGATAGTAACATTAAATTTAACCACGAACTTTGCAATTTGTTTTAATGAAAGCTCTAAAACATATATTGCTCTATATTTTAATTGAGTTTAAATCGTCAACACAATTTCCTTGGTCGTCTACTAAAAAAAAAGTTTGTACTTTTAAAAATGATCTTGTAACTATTATAGCAATAAAAACTTAAAATGCCACCAGTGTCTATACTAAAGTAATCTAAATAGTTTGGGAGATCTTCATTTAGCACATAATTCCATATTTTATAATAAATAATAATAATTGAACGCGCTTATTCAAACGTTTTCGTAGCAGTACTACGGTAATTACAGATATGGGTCATACGTCATTACATTAGTAACAATGTAAAATTAAATTTTTTTATTATTATTCGAAACTTACGTTGTACAACGGCAGCGTTATTTGTACACTTTACCAAAAGATACAAAATTGCTATAAAACATACATATCTACAAGAAATTAAACGTAAATAAATATATTAGTAATGCAGTTAATGAAGATCTAATTAACTAAACTTTTAAAACCAAACAATGTTGTTACAGTAAGAAACGTTTTTAGCAAAGACAATTACATAATGTAATTAATAACTAAATTTTTAAGACTAAAAAAAACGTCATAAAAATAACAATTGTAGCTAACGTCGAAACTAAACGACATTATTGAAACAATAAAGTTTTTTTGAGTAACATTATTTTGTATTTTATTTGTCAACAAAAATTTTGATGGACCCGTTAAAACTTGTTTTATATAAAATTTTTCTAAAAACACAATTTAACAAAGTTTTTGCAATGTCAGCTAGTTTAAAAACTACTGCTTTAAAAAAAATTAATACACCTTTCTCTAAGCTGGTGAAATAAAATTCCTAATAAGATATGTCTACGTTTCTTGTACATTAGTATTACAAACTGTGTACATCAGTCTGTAAATATTATAACGTTACAATTACTTAAGATTACAAGCAAAAAATGTTATTCGAAAATCGTATATATATAGAAATAAACGTTTATAACAAGTTTAGAACACGTTGAAAGTCAGTGAATAAGTTGAAAGCTTATTTTACACCTCAACTAGACAATATAGAAAAATGTGGTTATTTTCACAATTTTATTGAAAATGTAGTATACTACTTAGCTAATAAATGGCTAACCAAATGAAAATATTAATCATTTTTGTAATAAACACGTGATTACTAACCAATAAACTTTTAAGTTAATGATTTACTGAAAGAAAGAAAAAACATTTTTAACAAAAACAATTTCACAATTTAAGATTCAAAAATTAATTGAAATCATGTTAAATAGGAAATTTTGCTTGCAGTTTGTAATTACAGTGAATAATAATGTAGTTAATGACTAAGTTTTTCAAATTAAGGAACGCCACGCAAATATTTTAAGCGAAAACTAACTATTAATTTTATTTTGAAACGATTATAATTAGATATATAATTAGATTAGATATGCTGTAATCTCAAGAAAAATAGAAACTTATGAAAAATTGCTAAAAGTTGCAAGAAAAGCAATAGGAATTTACTGGAGTCATTAGAAATGATTGAAGAAAAAACCTTTCTCAATGTTAATAATTAAGTAATCATACTGTAATAGAAAACTTATTGCGGATAACTACAATCTAATTAAAGACAAAATTTCTAAAACTAAGAAACGTCACAAAATGTTTTTAACAAAAACTATTTAGCAATTTAGTTTTTTGTTCAAATAATTAAAATTAGATACTCTACAATCTCAATCAGCAAACAAATAAATAATTTTTTTAAAGATATACCTACAATAAAAGCAATAAATGTACTTAAATTATTGAAAATTAAAAAAAAAGAAAACTTTTTTGCAAATAGTTATCAAATTGTTTAAACAAGTAAATGTTACAATGTTACAACTACTAAAAACTTTAAGCAAAATTTTGAAAGAACAAAAGAAAAAGAAAAACTATTTAGAGAATATCTGTTATAATAAAAATTGTTTTATGAGAAATGGTGTTATTGTTTGATTAAAAATTTAAAACTTGCAACCTTTTGAACGGGGTCTACGTTCTTCTTCGTCAGGTAATAAATCACAATCACAAATATTTAGAAACATTTTATTGTAAATAACATCGTGGTTCTAGTTTCACCATTTGTTCAAAATTAAATAACTAGTTTAAAAGATCGTAACTAAGAAAAAAAGAAATCACTTTAATTATATAGGACACTCATTTCAAAATGTTTTGATTTGACGTGTTTAATTATTAACAAATGTTAAATCGAATAAACTTAAATCTGTTTAAACAATAACTGATATCTAGTTTATGTACTCAGAATTTTGTAATGAAAAGTAGCTTCGAGATATTCACAAAGTAAAAAAATTGTTTATAATTTCAATTTTTCTTTTGTTTAATGTAATCTTAAAAACATAGTTCGTTCCATGCATTCACTACTGTAAACCTTTATTTAAATATTATAATACGTTTTTACAATTATTAAACTTAAAGTTTAGCTCTGTGGGTACCTAAGTAACGTTTAGATTTCTACACAAAGTTAATGTTACGAACAATCATTATTAAAATCAAACTTCATTAAAAATAGAAAAAAGTTACAAAGCCCATTTAATACGCAAAGTAATACTCATAGATGCATTGTAACTTAATCTATTTAAAAAAAAAATTCTTCAAAGCGACTTAGTGCGTGTCATTTTATTTAAAGCAAAGATTTTGTCTGACTGCCATTGCTGTGGTTTACAACAAGTTGTATATCGCAATTTAATTTTAATACATATTTGAAATAAGTCTTGTTTGAACGTAATTTATCATTCGCTGTAATGATGGTTTGTACAGTTTTTAGAAGAAAGAAGTTTGGAATAAGCATACACAGGTAAACAAAAATTATCTGTTATGTTGTATGTAGTTTTATAAATATAAGAAGGCAGTCATAAAAAACACTACTGAAATGGTTTCACACTTTATGTTAACTAATAATTTATATACAAAGAAATTATAAGAGGTAACATAACCATTCTAAAAGTCATTGATGTAGAAAATAATTTTTTCATAATTGATGTTAAAAGAAGTAACCCTGTTATAGCTTATAGCTGTCCGCCGCTGCGGATTGGAGATCAAATTGCTTTGGTTTGCGTAGCTCTATTTCGTATCCTCTATACTCTATAATCTAAAGTGACACTATATGTTTCTTAAAAGTGTAAATAATGTATTTATTTACTTTTAAATACACTGCTACCAACTTAAGATAACATTTTAATAAATTTTGTGCGGGAAATTTAACTTGACTCCACGCATTTTGGGTAACTCCGTATCTACATAGTAAATTTAGAAATAAATGTGTTCGTAATTTTTTAAAATAGATTAAGTTACAATGTATCTATGAGTTTTTCTTTGCGTATTATAATGGTTTTATAACTTTTTTTCTATTATTAATGAAGTTTTGGTTTTAAGAATAGTTGTTGGTAACATTAACTTTTGGGTATACATTTAAACGTAAAAACGTATTGTAATATTTAAATAACGGTTTACACTATAATGCATACGTGGAACGAACTTTGTTATTAAGACTACATCAAACAAAAGAAAAATCTATGTACAAAAAAGTTAAATTACAATCAAATCTATTAGTTCGTGAATATCTCTAACTTGCTTCTCAATACAAAATTCTGATTACATAAGCTGGATATCAGTTATTACTTAAACAGATTCAATTTTAATTGATTTAATAAATGTTAATGTTATTTAAACTAATTTAGATTCAAATGTTTCTAGATATTTGTGATTGTGGATTATTATCTGACGAAGAACGTAGACCATGTTCAAAAGCTTGTAAGATAAAAAAATTTAATTAAACAACACTATTTACTATAAAACAATTTTTATTAGTTATTCTCTCAGTAGTTTTATTCTCTTGCTCCTATAAATTTTGTTTTAAGTGTTCGTTAGCTGTAATATTGTAACATTTACTTTTTCTAACAGTTTATACATGTATTGCTTTTCTTGTGCATTTAAAAAATTATAATTTATTTGTTTGCTGTTTGAGATTATGGTATTAGAGTATCTAGTTTTAATCATTTGAACGAAAAACTAAATTGCGTTTCTTAGTTTTCTATTTCAGCATGACTAAGTAATTATAAACGTTGACAAAAGTTTTCTCTTCTTTTATTTCTATTGACTTCAGTAAATTCCTATTGCTTTTCTTGCACTTTTAGAATTTTTTTTTTTTTTTATAATTTTTTATTTGTTTCTTGAGATTATGATATCTAATTATAACCGCTTAAAAACAAAATTCATATAGTTTTTGTTAAAAATATTTTTGGTGGCGTTCCTTAATTTAAAAAACTTAGTCATTAATTACATTGTTATTGACTGTAATTACTAACTATAAGCAAAATTTCTTATTTCACACGTTTTTGATTAATTTATGTTGACTTTGCGTTTTTGTTTTTTTAAGTAGTTGATTATTTTATTTTAATAATATTAAATTGTTTAATTGTTTTTGTTAACAATGTTTTTTTTTACTTTCAGTTAATCATTAAATTAAAAGTTTATCTGTTGGTAATCACGTGTTTATCAAAAAATTATTATTATTTTTAATTCGTTTACCTTTTACTAGACAGGTAGTATATTACAATTTCAATAAATTTTTAAAAACTATAATCACATTTTTCTAGATTGTCCAGTTGACGTATAAAATAAGTCTTCATCTTATTCACTATTTTAAGGATGTTCTGAACTTTTTACAAACATATATAACTTTGATTTAGTAATTAAAATACAACTGCAAACAGTTTGTAGTTGCAATGTTTGTATTTAATTTTAAGTAATTGTAGCGCACACATTTATATACTTCATTATTATACAGTTTATAATGTTAACGTGAAGAAAGTAAGAGTAAAAAAGAGTAAAGTGTATTAACTCTTAGCAATAGTTTTTAAATTAGTTGATATTACAAAAACGTTGTTAAATTGTGTTTTTAGAGAAGTTTTACGTAAAACAAGTTTTTCGTGCTTATCAAAATTGTTGACAAATAAAATACAAAATTATGTTACTCAAATAATTGTTTCAATAATATTTAGTTTCGACGTTAACTACAGTTGTTATAAGATTTACTAATTTATTGAACAGAGTAATCTTTATGTTAAGAAACGCATATTGGTGTTATTAGTGGTATCGAGACGTTTTTCTTTTTGCTTTTTAGTTTACTAGTCGTTTTGTAATTTGTTAGTAAAACCAATGGTAAAACGTAGTGTTGATCACAATTTTTTACCTAGAGTGTTGATGGCAAATGTTTCTTTAATCTTAAAATTTAGTTATTAATTACCTTATCATGCGGCAATTAGTCATTTTTGTTAACAAAATCTTTATTACTGATAGTTTACATCAAATTAATTTTTTTTTCTTATAGATTATAGATACGTTTCCATAAAATAATGTAACTTTTGTTTTCTGAATATAATGGCAAATAATAATTTTATTTAAATAACTTTAAATTTAATTATATAATTGTCTTTGCTAAAAACATTCCTTACTGTAACAACATTGCTTGGTTTTGAAAGTTGAGTTAATTACAGCGTCATTAACTGCGTTACTAACTAATTTCTTGTAGATATGTTTTACAGCAATTTCTTTTATCTTTTGGTTTCTTAAATAACACGTTGGAGTCTTTTTTGAATTAAATTATATATTTGTTGTTTTAAATATTAATATTTTATAAACCTGCAAGCTAAAATGTACAAATAACTTTGCCGTTGTACAACTTAAGTTTTGAATCATCATTAAAAAAAATATAAAATATCTACATTGAGGAATGCGTCAACGGAATTAATTATTATAACATTGAATACTAATCATTAATCATTAATGCACTTTCGTTGGTTGTACTGTTTTCACAAAAATGTTGAAAATTCTTACTTTTAACTACACGTCTTTAAAGTTTAAAAATTGTTTTTTATATTACCAAAGTTAGTTAACGTGCATTTTGATTGTTTAATGTAGTTGCTTCTGCTTTTCTAGGAATAATTCATTTAAAAAATATTGCGCATCGGTGATTAATTGCTGTAATCTTTCAATAATTAGCTAGTTTGTGTTACTTGTAATTGATAAAAAAAAAATTTGCCATAAGCAAACAACTATTTGTAATAGGTAAAATTTACAATTTAGTTTCAGTACTATTTTCTTTTAAACTTAAACAAATAGAATTACAATTCGGTTCAGTTTTACAAAATAATATTTGATCTGCAGCAATTTGCATTACTTGTTTGTACGTAGGTCGTCAGAAATCACATTTCTTGTTTCGTCGCAAAGATTAAATATTGCTAATTGAGCTTAGGTTAATTTGTGAATCATTCCTGTTAAAATGTGCACGAGTAAATTCTTTAATAATAACTTGCAATTCCTATATGTTTTTGTCGTGGGGTGTTTTGTTTTAATTATTGTTTTATTTACAGATTCTTCTTTCTTATACATAAATTTAGCTTTACGGTTTTTTAATTTTTGTTATTTGAAAACTATGTTTAATCGGAAAAACCTTGTACATAACGTGAAAACAAAAATTGTGAGTCATTTCTTAATGAAAACTTTCAAATTTTCAAGTAATTGAATAATTTTTGATTACAATCAGTTCGGCTTGAAACGAAAGTGTGTTAGCATGTGCGTTCAAATAATAGTAAATTAAATTGCCATGTTTAAAAAACTGCTTGTGTAATTTTTTTTTTGCCGCAGGGTAAGTCTATCTTTATTAATTTTTTTTTTAATTGTTTATATTATTTTACTTTTGTTAAATAAAACATTGTTTTACTCCTTCGATTTTTATTTTTTAAGCTTAATTTTGATTTCAAATATTGTTTTAAATCATTACTCTACACATTAGATACTTGATTTTAAATTTAGAACATTGTAACTTATAGGATTTTGTATATGAGTAACAAATCTATAGTTTTAAAATTAAGCCGCCATTTTAAAAACATTTTTACTACCAACTGTTGTTACGCCGTTTTAAAACTAATTTTTGTACTAACTGTGAAAAATGATTTCGTTATTTTAAAACAATTTTGTCACCATTTTTAAAATTATTCAACCATCTTGAATTTTTACCGCTAATTTTTTAATTTCTTTTTTGCTTTACTCGTTTAAAATTGTCTTAAACTTTATTTTGACTTAGCTAAAAATTATTTTCTTTAAATTATTAATCGTTATATTTTATTTTAAATTTTTATTGATATTAGAATTAGTATTTATCTCTAATTTCTAAAACTTGAGTTTTGAAAAAATTATCGCGCAACTTAATTTTGTTATTTTTTAGTTTACAATTTAATTAATTCTTAATCTAAAACTATTATAGAATTATTGCACAATAAAATCAAATTTTTTAATTGTAATTTTCTCGTATACAACAATAAATTGAATGTTTAAATCCAATACGTTTGTGGAGCACTAGTGCAAGTCGCTTAAGTGGTTTATTTATTTTGCAAATTAATCCTATACGCTTCAACACATGCAATTTTATGCTCTACAAAAGATTATTTTAAATTAAAAAAGTTGATTTTAGTATTTACCTGATTAAAAGTTAGTTTAAAATTTTTTTTTTTAATTTCAGCGATTTTTAAATTTGTTAACTATTAATTTAGTTTAGACCATTTCTTTTTTTTTTTTAAATTAATTTCTAATGTTGTTGATTAAACCAACACCTCGTTTAAAAAGAAGCAGTTGATATATTCAAGTAACATTAATTTTTCTTAAGAAATTGGTAGTTATTTTCTTAAATTTAATTTTTTTTTGCTAATTTGCATGCAGCAGTTTTTGTGCTATTTTTCTTATAATCAACATTAACTTTTTAGAATTTTTTATTAATAAGCGATTCTTTACAGAGTATTAAGAGTAAGAGAGAAAGACTATGAAAGTACCGACCACTAGAAAAGTCCAGATCAACCACAACACGACGGATGCTGTAGAAATGATATAATTAGATGCCGTGTGTATAGTTGCCGTGAATTATCAAGAACCAGATAAACCGTAATGACATAGATGCTGTAGAAAAATGATATAATTATGCCATGAATGTTAATTTAATTTAAAAATAAAGTATAATAAATTTTACAAGTCTTTTGTTCAGTAATTAAAAAACCAATTGTATACAACTATTGAGCGTTTAAAATTAACTTATTTTCGTAGCTCAGCTGTTAAGTTCGCCGCTTTGTAATCAAGAAACCCGGGTTCAAATCCAGGTACACCCAAGCTTTTTTTAAATAAAAATATTTTCTTTCTCGCTCGAATCATGAGACTTTATGACGCATAAAAAATTACCAGTTACGCGATGACGCACGACGCAATCAAAATTACCAATTATGCGATGATGTAACAATGTGAGAGAGAAAAAAAAATTCGCTGTAAGAGAGAGAAGAAAATGTGTGAGAGAGAAAAAAAGTGTGTGAGAGAGAGAGAAAAACACTCACAAAAAACCCAGAAAAATACTTTCACAAAAAAAACCTTCACCTACGTTTCCGACGAGGTCACAACAGTGAAAGTGAAAGCCACCTCAAAAAAAGGGGGAGGGGATGTCCGGCCCTTTCTACTTGCGTTAAAATTCTATGCAGTTTGTGAATAATTGTAACACGATTGATAATTTTGTAAAGTTATATATTTAACACTACATATATACATATGGATAACATGAAAACATAAATCAGAATTTCTCTTATGATATAATATATATAACGTTAAGTTCAATGTTAAATGCTAACTTACAACTTACTTAAAAAAGGTTTGCTACTTTAAAATTTACAAGTACAGGAACATACAAAAGTTATAAGGATTTTGAATTATTTCAGTTGCAAAATAAATTTTCTTTTTATTATATCGAAACGTTTTGCAATGATCCCTTGCAATATCAAAAACCGCAACACTGCCGATTAAAATTAACTAAAAACTGATTAAAATACACTATAATTAAAATATAACGAATTAATTAAAAACCGATAATAAAACGTAATGCAATCAGTTGTGGATTAAACATAAAAAGATGTTAAGTTTCTGTTCAGAATAGAAACTGTTAAGACGCAATGAAGGTGGTACGAGTTTTTCTTGTTCTTGTCGTAAGCGTTCTTTACTATATTGGTAGGTACTGCACGTTTACTTGAAGTTTTCTGATACTGTCTTCTTCAACAGACGCCGCACCTAACCAGAAACCATCTGTAAATGTAAGTACCTTTTTCAATTTTTGATTTTTTATTATTTTTGAAAATTTTTAGGGCGAAATTCTTGCACCATCAGTTGACGATGAAAACGTAAACAACTAATTTAAGTCTTGAGTAAATTAAACATTTTTTTCAGGTCGATTTAAGTGTGATAAATAACGGAGGTTTAAGACATTCGATTAATAAAAGAACAGCAGGGTTTTACAAGCGATCGGCGGTGCACGAAATACACAGAAGAAGAGTACCGCTTAAATATGAAGATGATTAAAAAGCCAAGTTTTATTGCATATTCTAAACTTCTGAAAATCGGATCAAGTCAATTATGTATTAATTAATGTTTACCATGCAGTCTATTAAGTCTCAATAACAGATTTTAAAAGATTTTCAGTGTATGCTTTAACAATTATTACCCATTATTAAAATGTACGGAGATTTAAATGTAAAGGTTAAACCGTTCTCATATTGCTAAAAATAACAAAAGTTTGCCGAAAGACGACTTTCCACAGTCAGACTTTTCTTCCATATAGTGAAGCGGATTACGATGATCCGTTACAATTACGAATTCGGAGGTTGTATTTTTATTGGTTTCGAAGATTTATACCTTGGCATGAGCTAGAGCACACATTTCGTTGATATAAAAAAAAATGCTTTTGAAATGAAAACAACTGTAGCCGCTAAGTCGTAGTAAACCGATGTTGCCAACGTTTCGCCCACTTTTGTAAGCATCGATTAAGCAGACCAGACGAAAATTAGACACGATTGCGAAACAACTCTTTTGTCTTCATCATGAAACCGCCAACACTATCTCCAGATGATTGGAATCTCTTTGACAATCGGCAGTCTGACGGCTTTCCACTGAAGTTCATCTCAAAAAGTTTCAATTGTTGGAATCCAAGAATCACAAAGTTTCTTCTACTACTGGCTCCTTGAAAACGGTCGTCAATTTATCTAGTTTGACTGTCACTTCAGAACAGGAATGGTTTGAATTTTGCTGTTGCTTCTAAACGCATTTCTAAAGAAAACATTTTATGTTCCGTTGAGTCATCTTCACCGCCACATCTCAGATCCCACCTGTATTCACAGTAGCAAAATTTTTGAATCGTCTATAGAGTTTCTAAATTTAAACCCATGTAAGTTAGTAATTAAAAGTGTTCGTGGAAACCTCGAAATTATCCTTCTCCCAACCGACAAAGGCAACGCTACTGTCGTTTTGAACCAAACCGATTACGCTGAATCCATTCTATTCTATCAGAAGAAACGTATGCTCTTTTAACTCTAAATCCTACCTAAAGATTGAACGTGAGGTCAGTCTCAATCATCAAATCTTTTAACCTACTTTCTACAACTAAACCTCGACTTACACCCGCAGATTCAAAACCACCTCGTCTATATACTGCCTTTCTAAAATCCACAAACAGGGTATAACTTTTCGACCTATTGTCAGTGCTATCCAATCTCCTACTTATAAGCTATAGTTAAAATGCTCAACAGATAAAACTAAAACGAACAAAAACTTAGAGAAATTGCTCGATTGGCTAATTTGAATTAAGCGCGAATTCGACGCTTGTAAGCCTGATGCACTAAGCAAATATTTAAACTGTATTATGCGGCTGTGTTTGCTTAATTATTTTATGACATTTATGAAGTTATGTGTTAGTTGTGCTTGTAATTCAGTTTTTCTTCGTCTTGATTACTATTTTCACACTAGATACGAAAAAATATCATAGGTTTGTCAACCTTGATGTATTGTTGAGTGTAAATCTGGTTTCAGAGGTGACTTAGCTTTATCTATTAAGTTTCAACTATATAGCACTATAGCTAACTTTATCTCAACTCTCACCGTTTTATTCAACGTTTGGAAACTATAAAACTGAACCCCAGCATCTTCTTGTGAGTTTTGATGTCACTTCATTTTCTACTATCATCGAACAGATTCTTAAACACCATAGCAAAGATTTCAATTTGGTTCCCTTTATTGATAATTGTTTATCATATTTCCAACTTGACAAGTGTTACGAACAAGTTACGAATGCCGCTATGGGCTCTCCTTTATCTCTAACATTTTTATGGAATCCTTTAAAACGGTTACATATTAGAATCATCGATATTAAAACCTAAAGTCTGGTTTAGGTTTGTTACCGAGGGTTTCTGTTCAAATCATGCCAGGCGTAGCTCGTAACATCGGAGTGGGCGTAGGCGATAAAACAACTAACGAATTCAAAAAAAATTGGCGCCAAGTCGTTTGCTTTAACTACAATAAATACTTCTTGATCAACGAACTAATTACGCAAATAGGCTTATGTTGTCGAAGTGGCACATGACGCTAAAGTGGCGACTCCGACGTTATCCAAAATCCGATGTGATCCAAAACCCTACGTGATCTAAAACTCGACGCGATCAAAAAGTCGACGTGATTAAGAACTGGCGTTAGTGGCTACTCAAAATCCAAAGATGTTGAAATTGTGCAAAACGATAACGAAAACGCCTCAGCAAGTTTTCGACAATAGATACGCTGCATTTGGTAACTGTTCTACTCTACATTGTTATTCCTACGTCAAGCGCGTTGGTATTCGAATTCCACCATTTTGGTCTAAAGATCCTCGCATGTAGTTCCTACAAATTGAGAGAAAAGTTTGGCTTGGCACCGACGTCGTCGTATTAGCTGACGCAATTGCCGAGGCAACGTTAAACACGTTCCAGGAAAGAGGAAGAAAAGAGTTCCAGGCTATAGTTGAGATGTGTATTGCAAGATCATGCGACAACATTTGGTCATCACCACTACACATACACCAAGCGTTCGCACCATCGGCGATTGCTATCCGGTACAATCTTTATAACAATCCACTTAGGTCGTGCATAAACGAATTCTTAAGACGATTCGGTTTTTGCTATGCTTACCTACTTATACGACCTTCTTATCGCACCACATGACCGCCAACAATATTGCTCTCAAAAAAAGTACACGTAACTTTTCAAAGCGAGAAACTGCTAAACAACTACACCAATATTTAGGAATAATATGATCCACTTTAAATTTACGCCCAATTAAAAACTTTTGAAATTACGTAAGCATAGTCGAAAAAACGATAACTACGAACCCGTATGCCCATCATCTGTTATAAAAAATTGCGCACGCTAAGGGTAGAACGTCAAAGACAGAAGGGTTCCAATTTAAGTAAAACAAACGCATTGGATGCTATTTCAATTTTGTCGATTCAATTGTTTTATGTGTATTTGATGCATTTCAAAATCAATTTACATAGAATTATTAAACGATGTTTTTCACAAATTATTTATTAAAACTTAAAATTACTAAACTTAAAGATTATTAAAATTGAAAGTGGCTTTGTGTAGATGTTTCTTTGTTTGTAAAAAGAAGTTATTTAAACTGCATGACCATTTTGGTTTTGTTATTTGTATACCTTTGACGTGTTTTAGAATAAAGTTGTGTTAGTCTATTAAATCATTTTCTCTGAAGTAGTGTATCTTGGGTCTATGACGTAGACAAGTGCTTGCTTTAATGCATTAAAGTCGCGGTAGGTTGCTTTCTGAAAAACATTTTTATAACATTTGTTTGATATATTATTTTATTTTTATATGTGTATTTTTGACATTTGTTTGTTTGTCCCGACCATTTAACTAATAGCTGGGTTGCTTCCGTAGCTAAGACCTCAGTACTCATTGACAGGTCATCAGTTAACTAACTCTTCTTCTTTTAATACAATGATGTTTGTGCACGTTTTTATATGTGTTGTGATTTAAACCTTGTATCATATCTATGTATTTGTCTAAATTACTTAAATTTAGGATGTCCTGACTTTCCGATGTTTATTGATATCTTTGATTATAAACTGATTGCTTCATCGATCGAAACTATGTAATGGTTTTGCATTTACATTCAGTTAGATAACCGGGAGAGTTTCTTCGCTTGTTAGTTCTTTCCTACTGCGGGTTTCACTAAACAGACAAAATTTCTTAAGTTCTGCTTGAATAAAAAATCGTGATTCATTTTTTTATCGTGTGTTTTATTTAATTTACTACATATTGAGAGTAAGCATTGT
Organism: Aquatica leii; assembly: GCA_035610365.1. Taxonomy (NCBI): domain Eukaryota; kingdom Metazoa; phylum Arthropoda; class Insecta; order Coleoptera; family Lampyridae; genus Aquatica; species Aquatica leii. Next base: position 19,713,281 of record CM069438.1, read on the forward strand.
ATAACGAACTTAATAAAACGTAAAAGAAGAGGGGGCGTAGTGTAGCCACAGTCACAGCAAAATGTCACTATTTTTTTTCGCGAGTTTTAATTTTCAAAGATGAGTGGGTTACATCACAGAAATGAAACTTTTATCAACGTTTTATCCCCAAGGATGCTGATCTTCAAGTGTTTATCAACGATCTTCTTCGCTGAATCTTCTAAGGTTCCACGAAATTTATATGGTCAAACGAAGCAGACATTGCATACAACGTCTTTAAAAAAACATTTGCCCAAACCACACTTTTAGGTCATTTTGAATCGATCAGCGACGCATCAAATAACTCCAACAGAGCCGCACTCCAACCGCGTGCTCAGAGAGAATGGGAATCATTAGCATTCTTTTCAAAAAAAAACCTGCGACGGCTGAGAAGTCTCGACAAAACCCTGAAAAATGTTCACCACGACAGTTTCGTAATTTTTAACTAACATCCTACACATCTTGAACAAAAATACGTTGTCGCCGGTGCACTGTCCAGTGTGTACAGTATCGAAACGCCGCTAATTGATTTTGCCAAACTCGCCGAAGCACAAATGCACTACTAAGATCTGCAGACGAGTTTACGTCGCAAGTTAAGCAAGTGACACTTTCGAATATCGCTTATCCTCGATATGTGAGAGGGCTGTAGTAATAACACACACAGTAAAAAAATGAATTGTGATTAAACCTGTGAAATTTTGTCTGTTTGCTGGAACCCGCAGTAATAGAAGAAGAACAGGCGAAGAAACCCCTCCGGTCTTTTCACTGCAAGATCATTACATGGTTTAAATTTATCAAGCAACTAGTTTTTAATTAAAGATATCAATAAACGTCGGAAAGTTAGAACATCCCCAAATTTAAGTCAATTAAACCCATACACAGATATAACAGGTTTAAATCCCAACACATGTTGCACAAACATCATTACATTAAATAGAAAAAGAGTTTGTTAACTAACGGACAGTCAGTGCATACTGGGGTCCTGGTTACGGAAGCAACCTAGCTAAAGTTGTAGCGTTGGTACAAACAAACGTAAGCTAAAAATGCACATATAATACACACATCATAATATAACAAAAAATGTTATAAAATGTAGAGCCTATTATCATGGAAGCATAACCTACCGCGACTTTAATATACAATACATGAAAGTATACGGTCTCCATAGTAGAGAGAACTACCTGCGACCACACGGTGTTTGTCCACCACAGTAAATAAAATATTAGATTACACTTTACAAGGCAATGCATACATTGGTGGTTTTCCTTGTTATAAAATCCATTAGAATCGCCATCAATAGATAAATATTACGATCGAAAAGATGTCCTAGCTTTGACCAAGTTCTATATCATCAAATTATAAACGTTAAAACAAATACAAATTATTATATATACTTTAGAATTAAAGCTTGAGATTAGCATAAATAACTTGCAGAGAAAATGATTTATTACATTAACACAAATTCATTCTAACACGTCAAAGATATACAAATAGTAAAAAGGCAATGAAGTTTAAATAACTTCTTTTTACAAACAACAAAACATCTGTACAAAGCCACTTTCCACTTTAATAATCTTCAAATTTAAACATAAAATGGTTAATTATTGCAATCAAATTTACGACGCCTAATGCTATGTCCAAAATTACACATAAATAAAATTATAAAATAAAGAAAATACTACGAATTTAAATTACATTTCAAGCAATCCTCTAAGGCACGTCGATTTAGTAATTTTAAGTTTTAATTAATAATTTGAGAAAAACATCATTTAATAATTCCACATAAATTGATTTTGAAATGCATCATACACATAAAACAATTGAATCGACAAAATTGAAATTGCCGCAACGTATTTGTTTTACCAAAACAAAGAAAACGTGGTGTTTCTCTAACGCCGGAATTTTAATACAAAGTGTTTAGAAACTTTAGTTAATATTATCGCTATTTACGTTAACTAATAGTTTTAGTTACATAACCATAAAATTTCACAAAACACAAAGCAAACCAAACATACACTAATTTTATATAAAGAATGCTGATTGTACCGCGAGCTGGAACCCTTCTGCGTCGATGTTTAACCCATAGCGTGCGCAACCACCTTTCAAAACAGATCATGCGCATTTTCGTAGTTATCGTTCTTTCCGCCAGATGACAATGCTTACGTAATTTCAATTGGATTTAAATTTAAACTGAATCATCTCAACATAGATTGTGACAATACTTCGGTGATTGCAAAATCCGAGAGAGCATAGAAATTATCAACAACTTCACTCATAGTTCTCTTTGGTTCCCGGTTGTTATTCGTTTATCTAAGACACGCCCCTTTTCGACCGTAACCCAGAGTCAACTTCAACTAGTCGTTACAATATTTCTTCTTTATATACGTAGATTACTTCTTCTACTGAAGTCACTTCTATGGAGTTTACAATCTAGCTTGGTTCAGAAGTTGATCACCTAACTCTGAAGTGATTCTTTGTGTTAGATTGTCGTTTGCTTCTTCAGGTTCATCGATTTCTTCATTACCTTGTTAGAAGTTTAGAATCTAGAGCGGTAACCTAACCTAAGTCCTTAAAGATTCTTAGTTATACTTGAGTGATACGGTATAATTTTGCTTTATATTTTTTCGTATCTGTCATAAGGGAGGAGAAGACCAATGCGTTTTTTAATATTTAGCGGTGAACCATTCAACCTATCTAGTTTTAAAGTAGATTTTATGGTCATTTGAGAGAAATTTTTATAAATAAACAAGAGGGCGTTATCCGCAGCGATTACTAATTTGGTAATTTTTGGAAAAAATATTATTTTCGTAACAGACTGTCATAAAATTTACTAAATTTTAGTGAAAACCCCATCACGATATCTCCATCCGCATTTGAGTATTCCAATCGGATCAAGGTACCCTTAGAAAAACAAATCAATGCAATGATTCAAAACTAGTTTTGAAGCCTGTTTAAAAACTAACGGATTAACAAAACATCAGTAATAACAATAAAATAAAAGAAGCACAGAACACTTAGAATTAGCCACAAATGTTCAAAATGTCTTTCATCATTCTCGATGCATTTATTTAGTTTAATATTAGTAGAAAAAAACCGCTGCTTCAATTTTAGCTCTAGACAACTTTTTAATGACGTTTCGTATTCTTTCTATCAAATATTTTCCTTGGTTAGCGGTTTATCTTGCAAAAACAGATCTCTCAGTCTGCTCCATAGGTAAAAATCTAAACGAGTTAGATCGGGCAAGCTCGCCGGAAGGGAAAATAGACTTCCTCTTTTACGTTACCAGACTCTTGTAATTGCTCAACCAATCTTGAAAACACCTCTCTCTCGAAAAAAACGTCTTTTTTCTGGAAATTGCATTGTATAATAGGAGAAAAGATGTAAAGTTCCTTCTACTCGTCGCGGGTTTGGTTATTGAGCAGAATTTAATCACTTCGCCAACGCAGTTAATTTTTAATGACAATAAACTAAACAGCAGGGTACACAATAAACAAAATAACTTTATAAATTAAAACAAACGTAAAAAAACTGGTGTGGTCACCACACGACTCTCCTATAAGGAATGTCTACATAGTCTTTTAAGGTTATGTTGTCATAAAACTATTTTGAAGTGATATGTACACGTTTGTATTGACTTCCTAGCATTCTATAAAGTTTTTCTCTTCGATTTCATTAGGATATAACCGAAATATGGCAAATTGAGCTTATGTTGTCATATCGACTAACCCTTATCTTTGTGCGCCTCGATATTGCTTACCCGTTTAGTAAAAAAGTAAAAAAAAAACGTCGCAGGCAGGATTCGAACCTATATTATATTTATGAATTTATTTTAAATTACAAATTAAATCACAAATATACTATTGAGTAAAAAAAATTTTTTATCTAAATAAATTGTTAAGTAGAATTATCTCTATAAAAAACTGTAATAATGTAATAAACTGTTAATGTTAGAAAAATTTTTATTTGAAAAATTTTTTAGAAAGAATTATCTTTATAAGAAACTAAAAATAATTCGAATAATTTACATACGTACATTATATAAGAAAAACTGTTAAAAACAGCGGATACACCCACTTCCAGTTTTTTTTATCAGACCCATCTTTTGACAGAACCGAGAGAATATGAAAAGCCAGTTCCACACCAAATTTTAAGTTACTAAGACTTTTGGTTCGAGAGTTATCGTGGGTGCATTCAAAGATAATTTAAATAATAAGATGCAGCACTCCGTATATCAACAAGTAAAAAGAATATAGAGACATTTTTTATTTTTTAACGTATCTTGCTTTCCCTTCAAGATAAGGAATTTTTTTCTAAAAAAATTGTCGCAGGCAGGATTCGAACCTCGGTTATATATGGTATTCAGTTTAAATTATAAATAAAATATCTAATAAACTGTTAATGTTAGAAAAATTTTTATTTGAAAAATTTTTTAGAAAGAATTATCTTTATAAGAAACTAAAAATAATTCGAATAATTTACATACGTACAACATTATATAAGAAAAACGGTTAAAAATAGCGAATACACCCACTTCCGTTTTTTTTATCAGACCAATCTTTTGACAGAACCGAGAGAATATGAAAAGCCAGTTCCACACCAAATTTCAAGTTACTAGGACTTTTGGTTCGAGAGTTATCGTGGGTGCATTCAAAGATAATTTAAATAATAAGATGCAGCACTCCGTATATCAACAAGTAAAAAGAATATAGAGACATTTTTTATTTTTTAACGGATCTTGCTTTCCCTTCAAGATATGGAATTTTTTTCTAAAAAAATTGTCGCAGGCAGGATTCGAACCTCGGTTATATATGGTATTCAGTTTAAAATTTAAATAAAATATCTAATAAACTGTTAATGTTAGAAAAATTTTTATTTGAAAAATTTTTTAGAAAGAATTATCTTTATAAGAAACTAAAAATAATTCGAATAATTTACATACGTACATTATATAAGAAAAACGGTTAAAAATAGCGGATACACCCACATCCGGTTTTTTTTTATCAGACCCATCTTTTGACAGAACCGAGAGAATATGAAAAGCCAGTTCCACACCAAATTTTAAGTTACTAGGACTTTTGGTTCGAGAGTTATCGTGGGTGCATTCAAAGATAATTTAAATAATAAGATGCAGCACTCCGTATATCAACAAGTAAAAAGAATATAGAGACATTTTTTATTTTTTAACGTATCTTGCTTTCCCTTCAAGATATGGAATTTTTTTCTAAAAAAATTGTCGCAGGCAGGATTCGAACCTCGGTTATATATGGTATTCAGTTTAAATTATAAATAAAATATCTAATAAACTGTTAATGTTAGAAAAATTTTTATTTGAAAAATTTTTTAGAAAGAATTATCTTTATAAGAAACTAAAAATAATTCGAATAATTTACATACGTACAACATTATATAAGAAAAACGGTTAAAAATAGCGGATACACCCACTTCCGGTTTTTTTTATCAGACCCATCTTTTGACAGAACCGAGAGAATATGAAAAGCCAGTTCCACACCAAATTTCAAGTTACTAGGACTTTTGGTTCGAGAGTTATCGTGGGTGCATTCAAAGATAATTTAAATAATAAGATGCAGCACTCCGTATATCAACAAGTAAAAAGAATATAGAGACATTTTTTATTTTTTAACGTATCTTGCTTTCCCTTCAAGATATGGAATTTTTTTCTAAAAAAATTGTCGCAGGCAGGATTCGAACCTCGGTTATATATGGTATTCAGTTTAAATTATAAATAAAATATCTAATAAACTGTTAATGTTAGAAAAATTTTTATTTGAAAAAATTTTTAGAAAGAATTATCTTTATAAGAAACTAAAAATAATTCGAATAATTTACATACGTACAACATTATATAAGAAAAACGGTTAAAAATAGCGGATACACCCACTTCCGGTTTTTTTTATCAGACCCATCTTTTGACAGAACCGAGAGAATATGAAAAGCCAGTTCCACACCAAATTTCAAGTTACTAGGACTTTTGGTTCGAGAGTTATCGTGGGTGCATTCAAAGATAATTTAAATAATAAGATGCAGCACTCCGTATATCAACAAGTAAAAAGAATATAGAGACATTTTTTATTTTGAACGTATCTTGCTTTCCCTTCAAGATATGGAATTTTTTTCTAAAAAAATTGTCGCAGGCAGGATTCGAACCTCGGTTATATATGGTATTCAGTTTAAATTATAAATAAAATATCTAATAAACTGTTAATGTTAGAAAAATTTTTATTTGAAAAAATGTTTAGAAAGAATTATCTTTATAAGAAACTAAAAATAATTCGAATAATTTACATACGTACAACATTATATAAGAAAAACGGTTAAAAATAGCGGATACACCCATTTCCGGTTTTTTTTATCAGACCCATCTTTTGACAGAACCGAGAGAATATGAAAAGCCAGTTCCACACCAAATTTCAAGTTACTAGGACTTTTGGTTCGAGAGTTATCGTGGGTGCATTCAAAGATAATTTAAATAATAAGATGCAGCACTCCGTATATCAACAAGTAAAAAGAATATAGAGACATTTTTTATTTTTTAACGGATCTTGCTTTCCCTTCAAGATATGGAATTTTTTTCTAAAAAAATTGTCGCAGGCAGGATTCGAACCTCGGTTATATATGGTATTCAGTTTAAAATTTAAATAAAATATCTAATAAACTGTTAATGTTAGAAAAATTTTTATTTGAAAAATTTTTAGAAAGAATTATCTTTATAAGAAACTAAAAATAATTCGAATAATTTACATACGTACATTATTTTAGAAACACTGTTAAACACAGCGGATCCACACACTCCCAGTTTTTTTTATCAGACCCATCTTTTGACAGAACCGAGAGAATATGAAAAGCCAGTTCCACACCAAATTTTAAGTTACTAAGACTTTTGGTTCGAGAGTTATCGTGGGTGCATTCAAAGATAATTTAAATAATAAGATGCAGCACTCCGTATATCAACAAGTAAAAAGAATATAGAGACATTTTTTATTTTTTAACGTATCTTGCTTTCCCTTCAAGATAAGGAATTTTTTTCTAAAAAAATTGTCGCAGGCAGGATTCGAACCTCGGTTATATATGGTATTCAGTTTAAATTATAAATAAAATATCTAATAAACTGTTAATGTTAGAAAAATTTTTATTTGAAAAATTTTTTAGAAAGAATTATCTTTATAAGAAACTAAAAATAATTCGAATAATTTACATACGTACAACATTATATAAGAAAAACGGTTAAAAATAGCGAATACACCCACTTCCGTTTTTTTTATCAGACCAATCTTTGACAGAACCGAGAAAATATAAAAAGCCAGCTGCATATCAAATTTCAAGTTACTAGGACTTTTGGTTCGAGAGTTATTGTGGGTGCATTCAAAGATAATTTAAATAAGATGCAGCACTCCGTATATCAACAAGTAAAAAGAATATAGAGACATTTTTATTTTTTAACGGATCTTGCTTTCCCTTCAAGATATGGAATTTTTTTCTAAAAAAATTGTCGCAGGCAGGATTCGAACCTCGGTTATATATGGTATTCAGTTTAAAATTTAAATAAAATATCTAATAAACTGTTAATGTTAGAAAAATTTTTATTTGAAAAATTTTTAGAAAGAATTATCTTTATAAGAAACTAAAATAATTCGAATAATTTACATACGTACATTATATAAGAAAAACGGTTAAAAATAGCGGATACACCCACTTCCGGTTTTTTATCAGACCCATCTTTTGACAGAACCGAGAGAATATGAAAAGCCAGTTCCACACCAAATTTTAAGTTACTAGGACTTTTGGTTCGAGAGTTATCGTGGGTGCATTCAAAGATAATTTAAATAATAAGATGCAGCACTCCGTATATCAACAAGTAAAAAGAATATAGAGACATTTTTTATTTTTAACGTATCTTGCTTTACCTTCAAGATATAGAATGTTTTTCTAAAAATAATTATCGCAGGCAGGATTCGAACCTAGATTATATTTGTAAATTCATTTTAAATTATAAATAAAATATCTAATAAACTGTTAATGTTAGAAAAAATTTTTATTTGAATAAATTGTTAGGAAGAATTATCTCTATAAGAAACTGTAAAAATAATTCTAATAATTTACATACGTACAAAATTAAATAAAAAAACTGTTAAAAATGGCGGATACATCTACTTCCGGTTTTTTTATCAGACGGATCTTTAGATAGAACCGAGATAATATGAAAAGCCAGTTCCACATCAAATTTCAAGTTACTAGGACTTTTAGTGCGACAGTTATCGTGAGTATATCTAAAGATAATTTAAATGAGATGCAGCACTCCGTATATAAACAAGTCAAAAGAATATATACAAAAATTGTTATTTTTTAACGTATCTTGCTTTCCTTTCAAGATTTGGAATTTTTTCTAAAAAATTGTCGCGGGCAGGATTCGAACCTCGGTTATATATGGTATTCAGTTTAAATTATAAATAAAATATCTAATAAACTGTTAATGTTAGAAAAATTTTTATTTGAAAAATTATTAGGAAGAATTATTTCTATAAGAAACTAAAAATAATTCGAATAATTTACATACGTACAAAATTATATAAGAAATGTTAAAACTGTTAAACATAGCGGATACACCTACTTCCGGTTTTTTATCAGACGAATCTTTTGATAAAACCGAGAGAATATGAAAAGCCAGCTTCATATCAAATTGCAAGTTCCTAGGACTTATGGTTCGAGAGTTATCGTGGGTGCATTCAAAGATAATTTAAATAATAAGATGCAGCACTCCGTATATCAACAAGTAAAAAGAATATAGAGACATTTTTTATTTTTAACGTATCTTGCTTTCCCTTCAAGATATGGAATTTTTTCTAAAAAATTGTCGCGGGCAGGATTCGAACCTCGGTTATATATGGAATTCATTTTAAATTATAAATAAAATATCTAATAAACTGTTAGTGTAGAAAATTTTTTGATAAAATTATTAGGAAGAATTTTCTTTATAAAAAACTAAAAATAATTTGAATAATTTACCTACGTACAGAATTATATAAGAAAAACTGTGGCGGATACACCCACTTTCGGTTTGTTTATCAGACCCATCTTTTGATAGAACCGAGAGAATATGAAAAACCAGTTCTATACCAAATTTCAAGTTACTAGGACTTTTGGTTCGAGAGTTATCGTGGGTACACCCAAAGATAATTTAAATAGTAAGATGCAGCACTCGGTATATCAACAAGTAAAAAGAATATAGAGAAAAATTTTATTTTTTAACGTATTTTGCTTTTCCTTCAAGATATGGAATTTTTTTCTGTCGCAGGCAGGATTCGAACCTCGGTTATATATGGTATTCAGTTTAAATTATAAATAAAATATCTAATAAACTGTTAATGTTAGAAAATTTTTTATTGGAATAAATTTTTAGAAAGAATAAACTCTATAAGAAACTGTAAAAATAATTCAAATAATTTACATACGTACAAAATTATATAAGAAAAACTGTTAAAAATAGCGGATACACCCATTTCCGGTTCTTTTTATCAGACCCATCTTTATAGAACCGAGAGAATATGAAAAGCCAGCTCTATACCAAATTTCAAGTTACTAGGACTTTTGGTTCGAAAGTTATCGTGGGTGCATTCAAAGATAATTTAAATAATAAGATGCAGCACTCCGTAGATCAACAAGTAAAAAGAATATAGAGACATTTTTTATTTTTTAACGGATCTTGCTTTCCCTTCAAGATATGGAATTTTTTTCTAAAAAAATTGTCGCAGGCAGGATTCGAACCTCGGTTATATATGGTATTCAGTTTAAAATTTAAATAAAATATCTAATAAACTGTTAATGTTAGAAAAATTTTTATTTGAAAAATTTTTTAGAAAGAATTATCTTTATAAGAAACTAAAAATAATTCGAATAATTTACATACGTACATTATATAAGAAAAACTGTTAAAAACAGCGGATACACCCACTTCCAGTTTTTTTTATCAGACCCATCTTTTGACAGAACCGAGAGAATATGAAAAGCCAGTTCCACAAAAAATTTTAAGTTACTAAGACTTTTGGTTCGAGAGTTATCGTGGGTGCATTCAAAGATAATTTAAATAATAAGATGCAGCACTCCGTATATCAACAAGTAAAAAGAATATAGAGACATTTTTTATTTTTTAACGTATCTTGCTTTCCCTTCAAGATAAGAAATTTTTTTCTAAAAAAATTGTCGCAGGCAGGATTCGAACCTCGGTTATATATGGTATTCAGTTTAAATTATAAATAAAATATCTAATAAACTGTTAATGTTAGAAAAATTTTTATTTGAAAAATTTTTTAGAAAGAATTATCTTTATAAGAAACTAAAAATAATTCGAATAATTTACATACGTACAACATTATATAAGAAAAACGGTTAAAAATAGCGAATACACCCACTTCCGTTTTTTTTATCAGACCAATCTTTTGACAGAACCGAGAGAATATGAAAAGCCAGTTCCACACCAAATTTCAAGTTACTAGGACTTTTGGTTCGAGAGTTATCGTGGGTGCATTCAAAGATAATTTAAATAATAAGATGCAGCACTCCGTATATCAACAAGTAAAAAGAATATAGAGACATTTTTTATTTTTTAACGGATCTTGCTTTCCCTTCAAGATATGGAATTTTTTTCTAAAAAAATTGTCGCAGGCAGGATTCGAACCTCGGTTATATATGGTATTCAGTTTAAAATTTAAATAAAATATCTAATAAACTGTTAATGTTAGAAAAATTTTTATTTGAAAAATTTTTTAGAAAGAATTATCTTTATAAGAAACTAAAAATAATTCGAATAATTTACATACGTACATTATATAAGAAAAACGGTTAAAAATAGCGGATACACCCACTTCCGGTTTTTTTTTATCAGACCCATCTTTTGACAGAACCGAGAGAATATGAAAAGCCAGTTCCACACCAAATTTTAAGTTACTAGGACTTTTGGTTCGAGAGTTATCGTGGGTGCATTCAAAGATAATTTAAATAATAAGATGCAGCACTCCGTATATCAACAAGTAAAAAGAATATAGAGACATTTTTTATTTTTTAACGTATCTTGCTTTCCCTTCAAGATATGGAATTTTTTTCTAAAAAAATTGTCGCAGGCAGGATTCGAACCTCGGTTATATATGGTATTCAGTTTAAATTATAAATAAAATATCTAATAAACTGTTAATGTTAGAAAAATTTTTATTTGAAAAAATTTTTAGAAAGAATTATCTTTATAAGAAACTAAAAATAATTCGAATAATTTACATACGTACAACATTATATAAGAAAAACGGTTAAAAATAGCGGATACACCCACTTCCGGTTTTTTTTATCAGACCCATCTTTTGACAGAACCGAGAGAATATGAAAAGCCAGTTCCACACCAAATTTCAAGTTACTAGGACTTTTGGTTCGAGAGTTATCGTGGGTGCATTCAAAGATAATTTAAATAATAAGATGCAGCACTCCGTATATCAACAAGTAAAAAGAATATAGAGACATTTTTTATTTTTTAACGTATCTTGCTTTCCCTTCAAGATATGGAATTTTTTTCTAAAAAAATTGTCGCAGGCAGGATTCGAACCTCGGTTACATATGGTATTCAGTTTAAATTATAAATAAAATATCTAATAAACTGTTAATGTTAGAAAAATTTTTATTTGAAAAATTTTTTAGAAAGAATTATCTTTATAAGAAACTAAAAATAATTCGAATAATTTACATACGTACATTATATAAGAAAAACTGTTAAAAACAGCGGATACACCCACTTCCAGTTTTTTTTATCAGACCCATCTTTTGACAGAACCGAGAGAATATGAAAAGCCAGTTCCACACCAAATTTTAAGTTACTAAGACTTTTGGTTCGAGAGTTATCGTGGGTGCATTCAAAGATAATTTAAATAATAAGATGCAGCACTCCGTATATCAACAAGTAAAAAGAATATAGAGACATTTTTTATTTTTTAACGTATCTTGCTTTTCCTTCAAGATAAGGAATTTTTTTCTAAAAAAATTGTCGCAGGCAGGATTCGAACCTCGGTTACATATGGTATTCAGTTTAAATTATAAATAAAATATCTAATAAACTGTTAATGTTAGAAAAATTTTTATTTGAAAAATTTTTTAGAAAGAATTATCTTTATAAGAAACTAAAAATAATTCGAATAATTTACATACGTACATTATATAAGAAAAACTGTTAAAAACAGCGGATACACCCACTTCCAGTTTTTTTTATCAGACCCATCTTTTGACAGAACCGAGAGAATATGAAAAGCCAGTTCCACACCAAATTTTAAGTTACTAAGACTTTTGGTTCGAGAGTTATCGTGGGTGCATTCAAAGATAATTTAAATAATAAGATGCAGCACTCCGTATATCAACAAGTAAAAAGAATATAGAGACATTTTTTATTTTTTAACGTATCTTGCTTTCCCTTCAAGATAAGAAATTTTTTTCTAAAAAAATTGTCGCAGGCAGGATTCGAACCTCGGTTATATATGGTATTCAGTTTAAATTATAAATAAAATATCTAATAAACTGTTAATGTTAGAAAAATTTTTATTTGAAAAATTTTTTAGAAAGAATTATCTTTATAAGAAACTAAAAATAATTCGAATAATTTACATACGTACAACATTATATAAGAAAAACGGGTAAAAATAGCGGATACACCCACTTCCGGTTTTTTTTATCAGACCAATCTTTTCACAGAACCGAGAGAATATGAAAAGTCAGTTCTACACCAAATTTTAAGTTACTAGGACTTTGGGTTCGAGAGTTATCGTGAGTGCATTCAAAGATAATTTAAATAATAAGATGCAGCACTCCGTATATCAACAAGTAAAAAGAATATAGAGACATTTATTTTTTAACGTATCTTGCTTTCCCTTCAAGATATGTAATTTTTTTCTAAAAAAAATTGTCGCAGGCAGGATTCGAACCTCGGTTATATATGGTTTCACTTTAAATTATACATAAAATATCTAATAAACTGTTAACGTTAGAAAAAAATCGAGAACGAATGGAGATGTGATGCGATTTTTACTAAAATTTAGCTAAAAATCTGTTACGAAAATAATATCCTTCTATTTAACTTTTTACCAAAAATAACAAAAACGAGTAATCGCAGAGCCAGTAGATTTAGAGAGTACCGCATTCCTTTGATCTGAGGAATGCCGACACGCCAAATAAACTTGTAACAAAAATATAACAATTCCTTATTTAATAAATTTTGTTTATTAATCTATATTAGAATTCACGTGTAATTAATTCCTAAAAGTTTAAAAAAAGCTATTGCTCCTTAGCAAACACTGGCTCTGATTAATCGCTGCAAATAACGTCCTCTAGTTTATTCCTTTTAAACTAAACAATTCAACAACAAAAATCTGTAGAAGAACCATAAAATGTTCTTTCACACGATATCAAAAATTATTCAAATAGGTTGAATGGTTCACGAGATATTAAAATGTAATTATTAAAAAATGCATTGGCCCTCCTCTTCCTTATTATGACAGATACGAAAAAATATAAAGCAAACTGATATTGTATCACTCAAGCTATCAAATTATGTTTTCAAAGACCCAACTTTTACGATTTACGAACTTTAAAATAATTGCCTCTTGCTCATTTTATTTATAAGATTTTTTCCCAAACTCCAGGGTTTAACCATTGTCGAGATATAGCCGCTATATCACCTTATCCGGACACGCGGTACATACCTAAAACTTAATTGAAAAAGCATGGAACATAGATATCGAATTGCCATATTACATATGGCCGAAGACAAAACAATTCAATTTCACAAAAATCTTAAAAAACTCGATACGATTTTCTACACGAAATTTCCGAAAAAAATACACCATTGTTGTAGAGCTTGTCTTAACTTAATATTTTAATCAACGATGAGTTTATGGTATTGAGCTCTAGGATGTGTCTATGGCAATGTCGGTACACGTCATCAGCATAGAACCTTTATTTGCTTTGCCAAAAAAAATACACAAAATATTTCATACGTCAATAATATATTTTTGAAAATACATTTCTAATCAATAATTACATAATTTGAAAACGTAACATGATTAAGTTAAACAACTCTTTCAATCAACGGTTAAACGATTTATAGAAAATAACAAATTTAGCCATTTTAGTTTATTGCCGGCGTTATACAACAATTGATACGTGCCAGATAACTGGCTAACTAAATTTCAACTTTGGCCACAAGTAATTTTTTAAATTTTTAAAGCTTTTGAAGGAATGTACTGTTTTGCTCTGTCATAGTGTTATTGTCGGTGGATTAGTTGCTCGTTTGTACCCAAGTAAGATTATTTCTTTAATACAAGACCGCGGTTACAAATCTAATGAAATCTACAAGCATACGAAAATCTACTCTACAAGTTTACAATATATGATTGTGTTTCAGCTGCAGTTTCGATTAGCGCACAACACCGGTAACAATTGCCGTAATTTTTTTAATAAAAATTGTGGGTTGATGGTTTTAAGATTCAACACAAAATTTTCATTTAAAAAAATCCGCAATTGTACCTAAGCCAAAAATGTGTCTTTTGTACTCATACTGACTCACATTTTGGTAAATTCTATTCGGTAAAATACTAATGTGGACGTTAGTTCGTGTTTTAATTACAATGATGAGAAGAGCTGCTATGTGAATGGTTTAAGGTCAGTTGAGCAAAGTATTGAAATAAAGCTACAGCGATTTTTATACATTAACAATCAACACCAAGAAAACTTTAGTAACCAATAAAAAGAATTGCCTCAACTAACCCCATCAACCAACATTGAGCAAATAGTCAGAAGCATTGTAAATCGACACAAAAATATAAAGGGTTCTCGTAGAGGACCAGAAAATTATCTAATAAATCAGGTAAGTAGACAATAATAATGTAAAACTTAAAATTAATCGGCGTGTACAATTTACAATAAATATAAAATTGTCAAGTGTGCTCGAAAAAGCGTAAATTACGAACATGATTAAAGCTAGAATTATAATTTTAATAATCGTTTGTAAACATTTGAAGATCCAATTTGATTGTTATTTCGCCGGATTCGACTTGGTGCAAAATTAATTTCTTCGTTATTGGTCCGTTTGTGTATTGGGCTTCGCGGTAGACGTCCAATATTTTCACTTCGGCTCGGCCCAGAAATTCTAAAATGAAAAAAACAAGTTATTTTATACATATCTAAAAACCAGTTGTACTACAGTCTACAAACATGGATTAAACTACTATGTATTCAGAATACTGTCGTTTTATTGGTTGTCAGTTTTCTGCTAACCAATAATATGACAGTATTTTGAAAATGAACCCAAGGTCGGTTCAACCGTAGTTTACACCATTATTGTACTACTGGCCCTAACCTAAAACGTACTATTTATTAAAGTTAAGAACAACAATGCTCAAAACCTTAAAAAACTAACGCCAAGCGCATCATTTAGTTTTCAACTCCTGTTGCGCCAGTTCGTGTCACCTTTTAATTTTTATTTATTGAATCCCATCCAAATTTTGAACATCTTTTAATACAACCACGATGCAAAAGCGTCCCCGCGTTTGGCGCCATATCTTACATTGACATTCCGCGATGTTGCCTGATACGGACGTTTGCAGTTTACACCTGACGTCGGTTTCTCCATTCAAGTTGACACGTGTAACACGTAAGTAAAATCCAACAGAAGACAACTTGAGTCGAAACGAGTTGCTATCGCTACCAAGATCCTTATATTCAATTTTACGTGAATCCACTGTCGTCAAGGTTACAGAACACGAGTTTTGGCAACCTTGGATCAGGATACGCCTAATCAACGCATTAGAAACCTCTAACAATTGCCCTTACCTCCTTTTAGTTCGAGCTTTCACCCCTATTAGCATTCTACCATAATGGCTACAAGAACTTTCTTAAAATAATCGCCCCAGGTCGCCTGTAGTATCGCCATGCACAGTCAGTTACTATTCTTGCTTTAAGGCTTTCGCGGCAGTCGTCCAATCCTGAAGTTTGGTTTTCGGGCTGGTGACCGCGTCACTGAAAAATTTTGTTTCTTGACGTTTCGGTCATCATCACGTAATTTTGTTCAGATGATATCTGAAACTGTTTTGTTTACCCTTAGGTTAGAGTATTTATACTAATTGCCCGTGGCTCTTCACTGATCCGTGACGTTTCGGTTGACCGATCTCTGAATAAATGTTTCCAGGTGTTGCCATCTTTCTGGATCTCTATCGCTTCCCTGTATATTCTTGGCCAAAATTGTCTGATTCCGTAAAATTAGATTGCATGACCTGTAGTTTGGCAGTGTTCCGCTGCCGCCAATCTCATGGTATTCCTTCTTGTGTCTGCTATGTGTTCGTTCAACCTGGTGTTAATCTTCCTTCCGGTCTGTCCTATGTATACTTTTCCACAAGAGCAGGGAATACTGTAGACTCCAAAATCTTGAACTTTCTTCTTGGGTTCTTTGGCTTTCGAGAACAGCGTTGACATCTTTTCTTTAGCACTAAAGACCACCTTCACTTCATTTATCGTAAGAAGTGTTCCTCCTTTGTCCGTGCGTCTTTGAATGTATGGTAAGAATGCTGTAATTTAATCTGTCGGTTGGTTGTCTTCAGATCGCGTGGAGAATGTCCATCCTTTGGTATTCATTCTTCAGTAGAGCACTTTGTAGATGTTTCATTTACCCTTCCAAGAATTCTGGTTCACATATGACTTATGCCCTCTTAACCAAGGTGTAGAGCTCTCTCAGTTTCTGCATAGGATGGTTGGTTTCCTGTAAACCCGATGACCCAATGAACTGCCGACCTTCCTGGTTACGAGGGCATCTAGAAATAGTATGCTCCGGTTGTTTTCCACCTCTATGGTGAATTGGATGTTTGGATGTTGAGGTGCACCATGAAGTCGCATTGAGTTTCTTCGCCGTAGTCACACTATAAGTGTCTTCCACATATCGGTACCAGCAGTTTGGTTTCAGATTACTAGTCGCCAGTGATCTCTTTTTGAATTCTTCGATGTAGATGTTTGCTACTACTGAGAACAAGGAAACCCCATTGATGCGCCGTCCGTCTGTTTGTAATAGATTCCGTTGAATGAGAACACTGCCTCCTTCTTCCAGGTGTTGATGAATGAGTTCCAAAGCTTGGTTCATAGGAATTTTGCTGAAGAGAAACGTACAATCAAAGCTTACCAGAATGTCGGTAGATTGCAACCTCATACTCTGTATTTTGTCGATAAAATGAGTTGAATTCTTAAGGCGATATTCTGTTTCTCCAACGAACTTCTGTAGAACGCTGCACACGTACCTTGCTAGTTTGTGTGTCGCTGATCTAGTTGCGCTGGCAAAAAAGTTATTCCTGGTTTGTGAATCTTAAGAAGGCCGTAGAGGTGAGGAACTCTTCTGTCTAATGGTAGTAGCTTCCTCTGCCGTTGGTATCGAAGATACACTGTTTTCCTTGTCGGCTAGAAAGACGGTGATTTCCTTATTTCTTCTTAGCAATTGTATGGCTCTTCGCTCTTCTCCGCTTATGTTGGATTTTGGTGGTTTGGTTTTTTCAGTATGACCGCTGTTTTGATCCTTATTTCTGGTTTAAGTAAGCGTTGTGACTGTGGCTTCAATAGCGCTAACGATGTTCTCTTTCGAAATAGTCTACGGAGCTAAAGTAAAGTTTATTCATTTGAAGAGTGCTGCCTTAGATGGTTCGTCGAGTGTGAGCGTGGATAAGTTGATGACGGTCCTGAATGTAGTTCCCTCTGGGTTTGGAGTGCGCCTAGTTTCTCGAACTTCTTCTGTAATTCTGCTGATACTTCAGTTATTTTGGTTGACTTGTCCATTGTGATCCTAACCAGTATGTTCCAGATGTCCTAATTCAGACTGTTGGACAACGAAAGATGTGTAGTTAAATCTAATTGTCTTTTGGTGTCGTAGATACATTCCCTCGGAAGAGGTGTACCTGCCCATTTGAGGATGTTGTGTGCCTGTCTTGTCACGAAACTGGGTGTGACTTTTTGATCCTTGCAACGGCATAGAAACGTCAACTAAGGCAGTAGTTTAAGCTTCTTGATCCTAAGGGTTTCCAAAGTCCTGATGGGTCAATGTGCTCTCTCCCTGTTGAGAGTGATTATTCTTGCTCTTGACGGTAGCGAAACACTCTCAGACCGCAATCGACTTTGATGAAACCAGGACACTTGCTAGAGTCAGATAGTTTTAGCCACAAATCTATAGGAAAGCAATTACAATATGAACGACGGAATAGTTTCCTTTCAACTAGAAACATTTATTCGAAGACCGGCCAACCGAAACGCACGGGCTAGTGAAGAGGAAAAAACAATTAATATGAATACTCGAACCCAAAGGTAAACAAAACTGAACTCTGAAGAAGGTTACGAGATAATTACCGAAATGTAAAGAAACAAAATTTATCAGCGACGCGGTAACCAGCCTGGAAACCAGACTTCAAAATAGTCAGTCAAATCTTCAAAGACGAAATAGATCCAGCAATTTACGGTAGTAAGTGTCGCAGTCACACGCTTCCTCGGTTTGCATAGATTCTATCCTTATCCATCTGCTCAATCAGTTTAGTCGTGTACCCAGAAACTAAGATCGAGCGACTGACACGATCATTACCACATGAACGCTTATGTCGCCAGAAAAACAAATCTCCACTACCTCACTATAATAGGCCTCATTTATTACTTAGTGGAAGTACTAAGATTTAACAGAGCTTGTTATTGTTATCAAGGTCGCATGGCGAAATCAACATCCTCCCGAATCAGACTCACACCGAGATGTGAAATCCGTAGACAGTAATTAACGCAGAGAAAGTCTTTATTACCATAGCAAAATGCGAAATTGAGTGTAGTGTTAGTTCGCCGCCTTGTGGTGCACTTTAGGTAAATAAAATAACATGAACAACCATCCGACCACGTGGTCTGATCCCTTAAAACGAATAAGTTATGTTAATAATATTGTGATATAGGTTTCGTGCTGTATGAATTTTGTCCCGGAACGTATTACATACGAAATATTAGCTGTCATTTGGACATATTGAAACATATTAAAAAGGGCATTTCCGTTTTCGACGTTAAAGGAGACAGTACCCAAAACCTAACGTTGCGCTCAGCGAGATCTCCATTTCTAAATACTCGCATACCATCCACGTTATAAACGGGTGCATTAATTAATTTGGTTTCGTTTGTGGTGCTTGTGCGAGTTTCACTGAGATAAGAATGAATTTCTATTTTTGCGGCGCGATTTTATTTTCTCGTAATTATCATAGCCCCTTGGCCCACGCCACGTGTCTGCATCTTTTGAATTGTACATGTCTATTAAGTACACGTACGAATGTGAACATTGGTTACTGTAAGAATTCAGGGCCAAGTCAATAAAATATTTGTGAGATGACATACCTGCTATATTAATAGTAGTAAGTCATTTAGAAGCTTGACTTGATTAACGAGCGATTTACTTGTGATACCGTCTTTTTTTCTTTTTTAGCAATTTTAGGAGACGATTCGGGTGTGCCATTAGCTAATAGCATGTCTGGACAATCGTGAGTAAAAACCTCTTTTTAGTATCTATTATTTTGTGTTGATGTCGAACGTAAATACGAAACTTAGATATATATGCAGTCACGATTAATGCTTGCAGATTTGTTTGTGCAATTACTTGTTAAATTCCACAAGTGCGTTGTGCTTCTGATAGCGCAATCACTGGATTCGCATCGATTCATTTTTTTATTCTTCGCTTACCTATTGTCTTCATAGTATAATACGATTAAGTCATGTAATTAGATGTACTCAGTGTTGCCTAATCTAAAGTGTCATCATCATTATTAACTGTGGCATTTATGGACGGACCCTTAATTGAAATGTATCTACTTAATTATATACAGTTTTTTAACCTCTTTCTGTCGTTGGAATAATTATATTTATTGTTATACCTGTGTTTTGCAATTTGTTTAGCTTCTGTGTTCGACAGATGTAAACGGGAGCTGTAGCTAATATTTCTACCGTTTTGACGCTCTTTTATCTGATAATTAGTACATCGAGTACTATCTAAGACCCTTTCTCCGAAACATTGAGTTACGGTTAGACTTACGTAACAACCTATCATGGAATCACCTTCTTGTCGGAAACGGGTAAGTCTTATCGTCTCATAAGATGGTAGTGGTTTTGATGAAGCTCTTAGAGGCTACGGGCTGCGGCAACCTATCATCCTCGAATTTTGAGCTTAACTGTGTGCCATCTATACGTGAGGGTGTTGGTTTACCCCTTAAAACAACAAAAACTCTAACCAATTCAGTTACTCGTACGCGTCAAGTCAATCCCTGTAACGGAAACTTATCTCTCAGACAACGAAAGCGTCTTGTAGCCGTACGCGGCCTAATACGGTTGGGGTCATAAAGCGATTAGTGTCTACCCCACCCAAGGTTTAACACGAAGATCCGGATGAGATCAATAGTGTCGGACTACGTTCGGCATAGGTTGAACGTAGTTATTGCTTCTTGCGACATGTTTCTTAAGAAAGGCGTAGTAATTCGTTACCCTGTCCCGGCTTGTGGCGCTTTGTTACCCCGTCTTACGAGTTATGTGAGAGTGACTACGTACGGGTTCTACACAGACCAGCTTCAATCGTTTCAAAACAAGTAGTCAGAACACCTTGCCCGTTACACATTGACATAACCGGTCTCGCCATCCCTGTCGACGCTGACCACCTGCGTAGTAGTAGCTTCACCATCACGTACACTTCGCCAACATGATCTCACGCGGTAAAGACCCACATAGTAAAGAACTCGCATTTTTCCCTATAAATATTCCCTCCACTCTAGTTATCTACGAATTCACCCTCAATATGACCAAGCAAAAGCACGCATCCGGGACCTCCCGAGTCGCTCGTAGTACCGCAAATCACAGTGAGACTGTCAAAGCCAAAACACATCAGTGAAGAGACGCCTTCTACTTATTCCAGATCCGATGCTCTGAGACTTAGGTGGCGCCCTCGTAGACTTCGTCCGTTTGAGCAGATTTTACCCACTTATTAGCATCGCCTTCTCCCAGAACCTGGAATTGGGTTCGAGACACGATCGTTCTACGGTAAATGACACACGGCCTTACCTAACCTCTTAGACATTGTAGAAAGAAACGGTGTTTACACGTCCGTTTTCGTCCGCATAAAAAAACCAACACCCTTCCGTTAGGACTTAAGCTGAGTCTTACGATTGTAGGAACGGTAGACCGCCGCAAGGAGTACCCCAAGAGACTTTGAAGAATTGGAATGCGGTACGCCTCGCACGTTGCCAACAAAAAATAATCCCAGATTTGGGTAAAGCCTTATCCGCTTTACGAACGAAAGCTACATAACCAGACTCTTGTCCCTCAGCTGTTTGATAGGATCTGATAAGTTGGATCTTGACAACGGTTGTCACAAGTAAGAATAAGCTTTTGTATCCCCGTTGATGCCGTAAACAACAAGGAATTATAGAATGCGTTGACAGGCAGCAGTACAGGTCAGAGGTTTATATCTTGCTAAAGGGTTTATTTTCTTTTGTTAGGAGCAAGATAATGGTAGTAAGGTAGCGGTAGAGGTTATCTTTAGCACTTCCAAGCGAGACTACTTTTACCAACGACTAGAACTTAAATTCTCCAGTAACGACATAAACAACATAACAATAAAGTTTATTAAAAATTTCCAATTTGGTTAACATAACTTTGATTGGTTTAAATTGATTCTGCAATGACTCCGAGAGAACAGTTTTTTAAACGAAATAAAACATTAAACCCACTGGCATTGTTCAAAGTTTCCCCCCAAAAATTTAAAGAAAACTGTGTTCTACAAGTTTTAGCCTTTGCAAACTGTAATGATTTATCGAAACAAGAACATTTTTGAAACTTACCATCAGGTTGAAAGGAACACATTTCATGAACAACAATGTTAAGAACCTCTTCATTAACGTTAGTCAGAAGAAACTGCATGCTGTGGTTCCATATCAGCACTGGAACCGGAGGCGCGCCATTTTGTAAAACGTTACCATTGATGACGTTGTCTGTGGCCACATCCGTGACATGCTCTTGATCATCGATAGAAACTTTGCAGTAGATATTATCAGTGTGCAGTTTGCCTATTAATTGAAAAGATTTACAGAAAACAAACGTGCCAAACGTATTCGTGTACAAAGGTTAATAATGGTTAGTACCTTTCTTTTTAGTATTTTTATCATGGTTCTTAGAATGAATATCTTGGCCTTCAACCAATGTTACCAACAGCCATGCACGGAATGAACTGTGAACTAAAACTAGGCATGCACCAAAAATATTTTTAAAAATCTTACCGGCCCTAATGAAGCGGGTCCCCTTCTGCACAAGCACGAGCAGACGACCACACGATGCTCGGCTTTGGGCCGCTGTACACATACACATATTGAAAACTGTACTTAACACAAGTTGCAACAATAACATGTTTAATTTTTTCCCTCGGTAGCTTTAAGATTTTCGTCACAGAATTTGCTCTATCATCCAAAGAAAATGCTTAATGCTAATCACCTAGACGACTTGATTTTATTTAATAATAATAAAGAAAAACTAATGAAACTTATTTCTGCGGACTAAACGATCTGACGATCATTTATTTGTAGGTCCGCCAACCCGTAGACAGATATTGTAGCTTAGAGATGAACCACTTATTTCAAACAATAAAAAAATGTCTATCTAATAAAACGTTGTGAAAACGTTAAAAAAGTATCAAATGTTTTAAAACAATTGATAAAAATACGCGATATTCTTCGTAAATTTTTCTGCTTGAATTTTCTTTTTGTAGCTTCTGCATCATTTTCTCTTTTATTTCTTCGTTTCGCAAAGTTCTTGTTATAGATTTTTCCCATGTTTCTCTTTTCCTAAACTCTTTGTTGTATAAGTCATTTTCTTATTTAATTCTCATCTGTGTTTCGCGTATTTGTGACAATTCTCTATTTTGAATGTTATTCTTCGTAAACTGATGTAGAGTTCTAATTTATTTTTTGTCTAGTTTTCTTGGCCATTTTCTTTTATTGTTTGTGTTATTTATTCTTTTTAGAAAGCTTTTCGGTCACATATTTACATACAATTTCTTTTTTACGATTTTTCTATTAGTTGTAGTGTGGATTTTGATTTCCTTCTTCGTTTTTGATTTCTTAATTTACCTTTCTACTTATTAGTTTTTATTAAGTTTTATATACATTACATATTTTTCACGTTTTTCTTTTCAAAGCACGTGTATATACCTACTTTTCTTGATTAATTCTTTGTTGCGCGTATTTGTGGCACCTCTTTCTCAATGCAAACCTTTCTCTTTGTTCTGTTTTCGTCGTGGTGTTATTTCTTCGCTTTACAAAGCTACGTTAGCTTCTTTAATACACAAATACGTTTTTGTTTTTACGTGTTCGTTTCGTACTTTTGATGTAGATTTGTTTCGGTTTTTCTTTGCGCAAAAGATTTGTAGTAGTTTCCTTTAGTTTTCCAGTACTCATTTAATTCTCTGTTGTAATTTTTTGTAACAAATCTTTCTTCTCAATTTAAGTCTCCGTAAGCTTTGCCGTTTCGGTTTTTCACTTTCATTTTATTCTGTTTTCAGTGTCATTTTCTCTTACCTTTCCTTTAGTATTACCTGTGGTATTATTTATGTTGCATAATTTCTTCTATTTACAAACTTTTCGTTACATTTTTAAACACAAATTCGTTTTTGTCCCTTTCTTTATGTGATTTTCGTTTTTCGTTACATACAATCCTTGTAGATTTTTCTGTTTTCTTTTGCGTGTTTGTAGTAGTTTTCTTTAGACTTCCAGTTATTATTTAACTTTCTGTTGCATTTTTTTTGTTTTTTTGTAACAAATGTTATAAGCTTTGTTGATGGGATTTTCACTTTCAATTTATTGCGTTTTGTATGTAGCATTATTTATTTCTATTTAAAAGTTTTTGGTTGCATTTTTATAGACAGCAGCGTATTTGTTAATTATTGTTCTGTCATTTTTGTATTCATTTTTCCTTTTCATGCATTTAAATTCAATTTAAATCTTCGCCAGCTTTTCTGTTTGGAGTTTTCACTTACGTTTTATTCTGTTTTTGTTGCCATTTCTTTAATATTATTCGTGTTGCATTATTTCTTTTGTTTACAAGCTTTTCGTTGCATTTTTATACACAAATTTGTTTTTAGCAATTTTTCTTCTGTGATTTTTGTATTCGTTTTCCTTTTCATGCATTTCTTGTTGGAGATTTTTCTGTTTTCCTTTTCGCAGTGTTTTTAAAAGTTTTCTTTATTGTTCCAGTTCCTATTTTATGTTGTGCTGTACTCAATTTGTTCTTGTTTGTAAAAAATCTTTCTTCTCAATTTAAATCTTCGTCAGCTTTTCTGTTTGAAGTTATCACTTACGTTTTATTCTGTTTTTGTTGCCATTTCTTTAATATTATTCGTGTTGCATTATTTCTTCTGTTTACAAGCTTTTCGTTGCATTTTTATACACAAATTTGTTTTTAGCAATTTTTCTTCTGTGATTTTTGTATTCGTTTTCCTTTTCATGCATTTCTTGTTTGAGATTTTTCTGTTTTCCTTTTCGCTAAGTGTTTTTAAAAGTTTTCTTTATTGTTCCAGTTCTTATTTTATGTTGTGTTGTACTCAATTTGTTCTTGTTTGTAAAAAATCTTTCTTCTCAATTTAAATCTTCGTCAGCTTTTCTGTTTGGAGTTTTCACTTACGTTTTATTCTGTTTTTGTTGCCATTTCTTTAATATTATTCGTGTTGCATTATTTCTTTTGTTTACAAGCTTTTCGTTACATTTTTATACACAAACTCGTTTTTGTCAATTTTTGTTCTGCGATTTTCGTTTTCGTTTTCCTTTTCATGCATTTCTTGTTTGAGATTTTTCTGTTTTCCTTTTCGCAGTGTTTTTAAAAGTTTTCTTTATTGTTCCAGTTCCTATTTTATGTTGTGCTGTACTCAATTTGTTCTTGTTTGTAAAAAATCTTTCTTCTCAATTTAAATCTTCGTCAGCTTTTCTGTTTGAAGTTATCACTTACGTTTTATTCTGTTTTTGTTGCCATTTCTTTAATATTATTCGTGTTGCATTATTTCTTCTGTTTACAAGCTTTTCGTTGCATTTTTATACACAAATTTGTTTTTAGCAATTTTTCTTCTGTGATTTTTGTATTCGTTTTCCTTTTCATGCATTTCTTGTTTGAGATTTTTCTGTTTTCCTTATCGCTAAGTGTTTTTAAAAGTTTTCTTTATTGTTCCAGTTCTTATTTTATGTTGTGTTGTACTCAATTTGTTCTTGTTTGTAACAAATCTTTCTTCTCAATTTAAATCTTCGTCAGCTTTTCTGTTTGGAGTTTTCACTTACGTTTTATTCTGTTTTTGTTGCCATTTCTTTAATATTATTCGTGTTGCATTATTTCTTTTGTTTACAGGCTTTTCGTTACATTTTTATACACAAACTCGTTTTTGTCAATTTTTGTTCTGCGATTTTCGTTTTCGTTTTCCTTTTCATGCATTTCTTGTTTGAGATTTTTCTGTTTTCCTTTTCGCAAAGTGTTTTTAAAAGTTTTCTTTATTGTTCCAGTTCATATTTTATGTTGTGTTGTACTCAATTTGTTCTTGTTTGTGAAAAATCATTCTTCTCAATTTAAATTTTTGTCAGCTTTGCTGTTGAGAGTTTTTACTTGTTTTATTCTGTTTTTGTTGTCATTTCTTTAATATTATTCGTGTTGCATATTTCTTCTGTTTACAAGCTTTTCGTTGCATTTTTATACACAAATTTGTTTTTAGCAATTTTTCTTCTGTGATTTTTGTATTCGTTTTCCTTTTCATGTATTTCTTGGTAAAGATTTTTCTGTTTTCCTTTGTGCAAAGTGTTTTTGGAAATTTTCTTTATTCTTCCAGTTCCTATTTTATGTTGTGCTGTACTGATCGTATTTGTGAAAAATCTTTCTACTCCATTTAAATCTTCGCCAGCTTTTCTGTTTGGAGTTTTCACTTACGTTTTATTCTGTTTTTGTTGCCATTTCTTTAATATTATTCGTGTTGCATTATTTCTTTTGTTTACAGGCTTTTCGTTACATTTTTATACACAAACTCGTTTTTGTCAATTTTTGTTCTGCGATTTTCGTTTTCGTTTTCCTTTTCATGCATTTCTTGTTTGAGATTTTTCTGTTTTCCTTTTCGCAAAGTGTTTTTAAAAGTTTTCTTTATTGTTCCAGTTCTTAGTTTATGTTGTGTTGTACTCAATTTGTTCTTGTTTGTGAAAAATCTTTCTTCTCAATTTAAATCTTCGCCAGCTTTTCTGTTTGGAGTTTTCACTTACGTTTATACTGTTTTTGTTGCCATCTCTTTAATATTATTCGTGTTGCATTATTTATTCTGTTTACAAGCTTTTCGTTACATTTTTATAAACAAACTCTTTTTCGTCAATTTTTGTTCTGCGATTTTCGTTTTCGTTTTCCTTTTCATGCATTTCTTGTTTGAGATTTTTCTGTTTTCCTTTTCGCAAAGTGTTTTTGAAAGTTTTCTTTATTGTTCCAGTTCCTATTTTATGTTGTGCTGTACCGAATTTGTTCTTATTTGTGAAAAATCTTTCTTCTCAATTTAAATCTTCGCCAGCTTTTCTGTTTGGAGTTTTCACTTACGTTTATACTGTTTTTGTTGCCATCTCTTTAATATTATTCGTGTTGCATTATTTATTCTGTTTACAAGCTTTTCGTTACATTTTTATAAACAAACTCTTTTTCGTCAATTTTTGTTCTGCGATTTTCGTTTTCGTTTTCCTTTTCATGCATTTCTTGTTTGAGATTTTTCTGTTTTCCTTTTCGCAAAGTGTTTTTGAAAGTTTTCTTTATTGTTCCAGTTCCTATTTTATGTTGTGCTGTACCGAATTTGTTCTTATTTGTGAAAAATCTTTCTTCTCAATTTAAATCTTCGTCAGCTTTTCTGTTAAGAGTTTTCACTTGTTTTATTCTGTTTGTGTTGCCATTTCTTTATATATTAATCGTGTTGCATTATTTCTTCTGTTTACAAGCTTTTCGTTGCATTTTTATACACAAATTTGTTTTAAGCAATTTTTCTTCTGTGATTTTTGTATTCGCTTTCCTTTTCATGTATTTCTTGGTGAAGATTTTTCTGTTTTCCTTTGTGCAAAGTGTTTTTAGAAATTTTCTTTATTCTTCCAGTTCCTATTTTATGTTGTGCTGTACTGATCGTATTTGTGAAAAATCTTTCTTCTCAATTTAAATCTTCGTCAGCTTTTCTGTTAAGAAATTTCACTTGTTTTATTCCGTTTGTGTTGCCATTTCTTTATATATTATTCGTGTTGCATTATTTCTTTTGTTTACAAGCTTTTCGTTGGATTTTTATACACAAATCCGTTTTTAGCAATTTTTCTTCTGTGATTTTTGTATTCGTTTTCCTTGTCACGCACTTCTTGTTGGCGATTTTTCTGTTTTCCTTTGTGCAAAGTGTTTCTAGAATTTTTCTTTATTCTTCCAGTTCCTATTTTATGTTGTGCTGTACTGAATTTGTTCTTGTTTGTGAAAAATCTTTCTTCTCAATTTAAATCTTTGTCAGCTTTTCTGTTGAGAGTTTTCACTTGTTTATTCTGTTTTTGTTGTCATTTCTTTAATACCATTCGTGTTGCATTATTTCTTCTGTTTACAAGCTTTTCGTTGCATTTTTATACACAAATTTGTTTTTAGCAATTTTTCTTCTGTGATTTTTGTATTCGTTTTCCTTTTCATGTATTTCTTGGTGAAGATTTTTCTGTTTTCCTTTGTGCAAAGTGTTTTTAGAATTTTTCTTTATTCTTCCAGTTCCTATTTTATGTTGTGCTGTACTGAATTTGTTCTTATTTGTGAAAAATCTTTCTTCTCAATTTAAATCTTCGCCAGCTTTTCTGTTTGGAGTTTTCACTTACGTTTTATTCTGTTTTTGTTGCCATTTCTTTAATATTATTCGTGTTGCATTATTTCTTCTGTTTACAAGCTTTTCGTTGCATTTTTATACACAAATTTGTTTTTAGCAATTTTTCTTCTGTGATTTTTGTATTCGTTTTCCTTTTCATGTATTTCTTGGTGAAGATTTTTCTGTTTTCCTTTGTGCAAAGTGTTTTTAGAATTTTTCTTTATTCTTCCAGTTCCTATTTTATGTTGTGCTGTACTGATCGTATTTGTGAAAAATCTTTCTTCTCAATTTAAATCTTCGCCAGCTTTTCTGTTTGGAGTTTTCACTTACGTTTTATTCTGTTTTTGTTGCCATTTCTTTAATATTATTCGTGTTGCATTATTTCTTCTGTTTACAGGCTTTTCGTTACATTTTTATACACAAACTCGTTTTTGTCAATTTTTGTTCTGCGATTTTCGTTTTCGTTTTCCTTTTCATGCTTTTCTTGTTTGAGATTTTTCTGATTTCCTTTTCGCAAAGTGTTTTTAAAAGTTTTCTTTATTGTTCCAGTTCTTAGTTTATGTTGTGTTGTACTCAATTTGTTCTTGTTTGTGAAAAATCTTTCTTCTCAATTTAAATCTTCGCCAGCTTTTCTGTTTGGAGTTTTCACTTACGTTTATACTGTTTTTGTTGCCATCTCTTTAATATTATTCGTGTTGCATTATTTATTCTGTTTACAAGCTTTTCGTTACATTTTTATAAACAAACTCTTTTTCGTCAATTTTTGTTCTGCGATTTTCGTTTTCGTTTTCCTTTTCATGCATTTCTTGTTTGAGATTTTTCTGTTTTCCTTTTCGCAAAGTGTTTTTGAAAGTTTTCTTTATTGTTCCAGTTCCTATTTTATGTTGTGCTGTACCGAATTTGTTCTTATTTGTGAAAAATCTTTCTTCTCAATTTAAATCTTCGCCAGCTTTTCTGTTTGGAGTTTTCACTTACGTTTATACTGTTTTTGTTGCCATCTCTTTAATATTATTCG
The DNA here is from genome assembly GCA_035610365.1 of Aquatica leii. Taxonomy (NCBI): domain Eukaryota; kingdom Metazoa; phylum Arthropoda; class Insecta; order Coleoptera; family Lampyridae; genus Aquatica; species Aquatica leii. The sequence continues at coordinate 19,742,248 of CM069438.1, forward strand.
TGTTGCATTATTTATTCTGTTTACAAGCTTTTCGTTACATTTTTATAAACAAACTCTTTTTCGTCAATTTTTGTTCTGCGATTTTCGTTTTCGTTTTCCTTTTCATGCATTTCTTGTTTGAGATTTTTCTGTTTTCCTTTTCGCAAAGTGTTTTTGAAAGTTTTCTTTATTGTTCCAGTTCCTATTTTATGTTGTGCTGTACCGAATTTGTTCTTATTTGTGAAAAATCTTTCTTCTCAATTTAAATCTTCGTCAGCTTTTCTGTTAAGAGTTTTCACTTGTTTTATTCTGTTTGTGTTGCCATTTCTTTATATATTAATCGTGTTGCATTATTTCTTCTGTTTACAAGCTTTTCGTTGCATTTTTATACACAAATTTGTTTTAAGCAATTTTTCTTCTGTGATTTTTGTATTCGCTTTCCTTTTCATGTATTTCTTGGTGAAGATTTTTCTGTTTTCCTTTGTGCAAAGTGTTTTTAGAAGTTTTCATTATTATTCCAGTTCTTACTAAATGTTGTGTTGTACTGAATTTGTTCTTATTTGTCAAAAATCTTTCTTCTCAATTTAAATCTTTGTCAGTTTTGCTGTTGAGAGTTTTCACTTGTTTTATTCTGTTTTGGTTACCATTTCTTTAATATTATTCGTGTTGCATTATTTCTTCTGTTTACAAGCTTATCGTTGCATTTTTATACACAAATTCGTTTTTAGATATTTTTCTTCTGCGACTTTTGTATTCGTTTTCCTTTTCATGCATTTCTTGTTTTTGATTTTTCTGTTTTCCTTTTCGCAAAGTGTTTTTAAAAGTTTTCTTTATTGTTCCAGTTCTTATTTTATGTTGTGTTGTACTCAATTTGTTCTTGTTTGTGAAAAATCTTTCTTCTCAATTTAAATCTTCGTCAGCTTTTCTGTTAAGAAATTTCACTTGTTTTATTCCGTTTGTGTTGCCATTTCTTTATATATTATTCGTGTTGCATTATTTCTTTTGTTTACAAGCTTTTCGTTGCATTTTTATACACAAATTTGTTTTTAGCAATTTTTCTTCTGTGATTTTTGTATTCGTTTTCCTTTTCACGCACTTCTTGTTGGAGATTTTTCTGTTTTCCTTTGTGCAAAGTGTTTTAAGAATTTTTCTTTATTCTTCCAGTTCCTATTTTATGTTGTGCTGTACTGAATTTGTTCTTATTTGTGAAAAATCTTTCTTCTCAATTAAAATAATTGCCAGCTTGTCTATTAAGAGTTTTCACTTATGTTTTATTCTGTTTTGGTTACCATTTCTTTAATATTATTCGTGTTCCATTATTTCTTCTGTTTACAAGCTTGTCGTTGCATTTTTATACACATATTCGTTTTTAGCAATTTTTCTTCTGTGATTTTTGTATTCGTTTTCCTTTTCATGCATTTCTTGTTGGAGATTTTTCTGTTTTCCTTTGTGCAAAGTGTTTTTAGAAGTTTTCATTATTATTCCAGTTCTTACTAAATGTTGTGTTGTACTGAATTTGTTCTTATTTGTCAAAAATCTTTCTTTTCAATTTAAATCTTTGTCAGTTTTGCTGTTGAGAGTTTTCACTTGTTTTATTCTGTTTTGGTTACCATTTCTTTAATATTATTCGTGTTGCATTATTTCTTCTGTTTACAAGCTTATCGTTGCATTTTTATACACAAATTCGTTTTTAGATATTTTTCTTCTGCGACTTTTGTATTCGTTTTCCTTTTCATGCATTTCTTGTTTTTGATTTTTCTGTTTTCCTTTTCGCAAAGTGTTTTTAAAAGTTTTCTTTATTGTTCCAGTTCTTATTTTATGTTGTGTTGTACTCAATTTGTTCTTGTTTGTGAAAAATCTTTCTTCTCAATTTAAATCTTCGTCAGCTTTTCTGTTAAGAAATTTCACTTGTTTTATTCCGTTTGTGTTGCCATTTCTTTATATATTATTCGTGTTGCATTATTTCTTTTGTTTACAAGCTTTTCGTTGGATTTTTATACACAAATCCGTTTTTAGCAATTTTTCTTCTGTGATTTTTGTATTCGTTTTCCTTGTCACGCACTTCTTGTTGGTGATTTTTCTGTTTTCCTTTGTGCAAAGTGTTTCTAGAATTTTTCTTTATTCTTCCAGTTCCTATTTTATGTTGTGCTGTACTGCTCGTATTTGTGAAAAATCTTTCTTCTCAATTTAAATTTTTGTCAGCTTTTCTGTTGAGAGTTTTCACTTACGTTTTATTCTGTTTTTGTTGCCATTTCTTTAATAATATTCGTGTTGCATTATTTCTTCTGTTTACAAGCTTATCGTTGCATTTTTATACACATATTCGTTTTTAGCAATTTTTCTTCTGTGATTTTTGTATTCGTTTTCCTTTTCATGTATTTCTTGGTGAAGATTTTTCTGTTTTCCTTTGTGCAAAGTGTTTTTAGAATTTTTCTTTATTCTTCCAGTTCCTATTTTATGTTGTGCTGTACTGATCGTATTTGTGAAAAATCTTTCTTCTCAATTTAAATCTTTGCCAGCTTTTCTGTTTGGAGTTTTCACTTACGTTTTATTCTGTTTTTGTTGCCATTTCTTTAATATTATTCGTGTTGCATTATTTCTTCTGTTTACAGGCTTTTCGTTACATTTTTATACACAAACTCGTTTTTGTCAATTTTTGTTCTGCGATTTTCGTTTTCGTTTTCCTTTTCATGCATTTCTTGTTTGAAATTTTTGTGTTTTCCTTTTCGCAGTGTTTTTAAAAGTTTTCTTTATTGTTCCAGTTCCTATTTTATGTTGTGCTGTACTGAATTTGTTCTTATTTGTGAAAAATCTTTCTTCTCAATTTAAATCTTCGTCTTCTTTTCTGTTAAGAGTTTTCACTTGTTTTATTCTGTTTGTGTTGCCATTTCTTTATATATTAATCGTGTTGCATTATTTCTTCTGTTTACAAGCTTTTCGTTGCATTTTTATACACAAATTTGTTTTTAGCAATTTTTCTTCTGTGATAATTGTATTCGTTTTCCTTTTCATGCATTTCTTGTTTGAGATTTTTCTGTTTTACTTTGCGCAAAGTGTTTTTAAAAGTTTTCTTTATTATTTCAGTTTTTATTTTATGTTGTGTTGTACAGAATTTGTTCTTATTTGTGAAAAATCTTTCTTTTCAATTTAAATCTTCGCCAGTTTTTCTGTTTGGAGTTTTCACTTACGTTGTATTCTGTTTTTGTTGCCAACTCTTTAATATTATTCGTGTTGCATTATTTCTTCTGTTTAAAAGCCTCTCGTTACATTTTTATACACAAACTCGTTTTTGTCAATTTTTGTTCTGTGATTTTCGTATTCGTTTTCCTTTTCATGCATTTTTTGTTTGAGATTTTTCTGTTTTCCTTTGTGCAAAGTGTTTTTAAAAGTTTTCTTTATTGTTCCAGTTCTTATTTTATGTTGTGTTGTACTCAATTTGTTCTTGTTTGTGAAAAATCTTTCTTCTCAATTTACATTTTTGTCAGCTTTTCTGTTGAGAGTTTTCACTTGTTTTATTCTGTTTTTGTTGCCATTTCTTTAATATTATTCGTGTTGCATTATTTCTTCTGTTTACAGGCTTTTCGTTACATTTTTATACACAAATTCGTTTTAAGCAATTTTTCTTCTGCGATTTTTGTATTCGTTTTCCTTTTCATGCATTTCTTATTGGAGATTTTTCTGTTTTCCTTTTCGCAACGTGTGTTTAAAAGTTTTCTTTATTATTCCAGTTCTTATTTTATGTTGTGCTGTACTGAATTTGTTCTTATTTTTGAAAAATCTTTCTTCTCAATTTAAAACTTGGTCAGTTTTTCTGTTGAGACTTTTAACTTGTTTTATTGTTTTTGTTATCATTTCTTTAATATTATTCGTGTTGCATTATTTCTTCTGTTTACAAGCTTTTTGGTTCATTTTTATACACAAATTTGTTTTTGCCAATTTTTGTTCTGTGATTTTTGTATTCGTTTTCCTTTTCATGCATTTCTTGTTTGAGATTTTTCTGTTTTCCTTTTCGCAAAGTGTTTTTGAAAGTTTTCTTTATTGTTCCAGTTCCTATTTTATGTTGTGCTGTACTGAATTTGTTCTTATTTGTGAAAAATCTTTCTTCTCAATTTAAATCTTCGTCAGCTTTTCTGTTAAGAGTTTTCACTTGTTTTATTCCGTTTGTGTTGCCATTTCTTTAATATTATTCGTGTTGCATTATTTCTTCTGTTTACAAGCTTATCGTTGCATGTTTATACACATATTCGTTTTTAGCAATTTTTCTTCTGTGATTTTTGTATTCGCTTTCCTTTTCATGTATTTCTTGGTGAAGATTTTTCTGTTTTCCTTTGTGCAAAGTGTTTTTAGAAATTTTCTTTATTCTTCCAGTTCCTATTTTATGTTGTGCTGTACTGATCGTATTTGTGAAAAATCTTTCTTCTCAATTTAAATCTTCGTCAGCTTTTCTGTTAAGAAATTTCACTTGTTTTATTCCGTTTGTGTTGCCATTTCTTTATATATTATTCGTGTTGCATTATTTCTTTTGTTTACAAGCTTTTCGTTGGATTTTTATACACAAATCCGTTTTTAGCAATTTTTCTTCTGTGATTTTTGTATTCGTTTTCCTTGTCACGCACTTCTTGTTGGCGATTTTTCTGTTTTCCTTTGTGCAAAGTGTTTCTAGAATTTTTCTTTATTCTTCCAGTTCTTATTTTATGTTGTGTTGTACTCAATTTGTTCTTGTTTGTGAAAAATCTTTCTTCTCAATTTACATTTTTGTCAGCTTTTCTGTTGAGAGTTTTCACTTACGTTTTATTCTGTTTTTGTTGCCATTTCTTTAATAATATTCGTGTTGCATTATTTCTTCTGTTTACAAGCTTATCGTTGCATTTTTATACACATATTCGTTTTTAGCAATTTTTCTTCTGTGATTTTTGTATTCGTTTTCCTTTTCATGTATTTCTTGGTGAAGATTTTTCTGTTTTCCTTTGTGCAAAGTGTTTTTAGAATTTTTCTTTATTCTTCCAGTTCCTATTTTATGTTGTGCTGTACTGAATTTGTTCTTATTTGTGAAAAATCTTTCTTCTCAATTTAAATCTTCGCCAGCTTTTCTGTTTGGAGTTTTCACTTACGTTTTATTCTGTTTTTGTTGCCATTTCTTTAATATTATTCGTGTTGCATTATTTCTTCTGTTTACAGGCTTTTGGTTACATTTTTATACACAAACTCGTTTTTGTCAATTTTTGTTCTGCGATTTTCGTTTTCCTTTTCCTTTTCATGCATTTCTTGTTTGAGATTTTTCTGTTTTCCTTTTCGCAAAGTGTTTTTAAAAGTTTTCTTTATTGTTCCAGTTCTTATTTTATGTTGTGTTGTACTCAATTTGTTCTTGTTTGTGAAAAATCTTTCTTCTCAATTTAAATTTTTGTCAGCTTTTCTGTTGAGAGTTTTCACTTGTTTTATTCTGTTTTTGTTGCCATTTCTTTAATATTATTCGTGTTGCATTATTTCTTCTGTTTACAGGCTTTTGGTTACATTTTTATACACAAATTCGTTTTAAGCAATTTTTCTTCTGCGATTTTTGTATTCGTTTTCCTTTTCATGCATTTCTTATTGGAGATTTTTCTGTTTTCCTTTTCGCAACGTGTTTTTAAAAGTTTTCTTTATTGTTCCAGTTCTTATTTTATGTTGTATTCTACTCAATTTGTTCTTGTTTGTGAAAAATCTTTCTTCTCAATTTAAATCTTGGTGAGTTTTTCTGTTGAGACTTTTAACTTGTTTTATTGTTTTTGTTATCGTTTCTTTAATATTATTCGTGTTGCATTATTTCTTCTGTTTACAAGCTTTTTGGTTCATTTTTATACACAAATTTGTTTTTGCCAATTTTTGTTCTGTGATTTTTGTATTCGTTTTCCTTTTCATGCATTTCTTGTTTGAGATTTTTCTGTTTTCCTTTTCGCAAAGTGTTTTTAAAAGTTTTCTTTATTGTTCCAGTTCTTATTTTATGTTGTGTTGTACTCAATTTGTTCTTGTTTGTGAAAAATCTTTCTTCTCAATTTAAATTTTTGTCAGCTTTTCTGTTGAGAGTTTTCACTTGTTTTATTCTGTTTTTGTTGTCATTTCTTTAATATTATTCCTGATGCATTATTTCTTCTGTTTACAAGCGTTTCGTTGCATTTTTATACACAAATTTGTTTTTAGCAATTTTTCTTCTGTGATTTTTGTATTCGTTTTCCTTTTCAAGCACTTCTTGTAGGAGATTTTTCTGTTTTCCTTTGTGCAAAGTGGTTTTAGAATTTTTTTTTATTCTTCCAGTTCCTATTTTATGTTGTGCTGTACGCAATTTGTTCTTGTTTGTGAAAAATCTTTCTTCTCAATTTAAATCTTCGTCAGCTTTTCTGTTAAGAGTTTTCACTTGTTTTATTCTGTTTGTGTTGCCATTTCTTTGTATATTATTCGTGTTGCATTATTTCTTCTGTTTACAAGCTTTTTGGTACATGTTTATACACAAATTCGTTTTTGTCAATTTTTGTTCTGTGATTTTCGTATTCGTTTTCCTTTTCATGCATTTTTTGTTTGAGATTTTTCTGTTTTCCTTTGTGCAAAGTGTTTTTAGGATTTTTCTCTATTCTTCCAGTTCCTATTTTATGTTGTGCTGTACTGAATTTGTTCTTGTTTGTGAAAAATCTTTCTTCTCAATTTAAATCTTCGACAGCTTTTCTGTTAAAGAGTTTTCACTTGTTTTATTTTGTTTGTGTTGCCATTCTTCTGTTTACAAGCTTTTTGGTACATTTTTATACACAAATTCGTTTTTGTCAATTTTTGTTCTGCAATTATAGTATTAGTCTTCATGCATTTCTTGTTAGAGATTTTTCTGTTTTACTTTGCGCAAAGTGTTTTTAAAAGTTTTCTTTATTATTTCAGTTCTTATTTTATGTTGTGTTGTACAGAATTTGTTCTTATTTAAGAAAAATCTTTCTTCTCAATTCAAATCTTGGTCAGTTTTTCTGTTGAGACTTTTAACTTGTTTTATTGTTTGTGTTACCATTTCTTTAATATTATTCGTGTTGCATTATTTCTTCTGTTTACAAGCTTTTCGGTACATTTTTATACACAAATCCGTTTTTAGCAATTTTTCTTCTGTGATTTTTGTATTCGTTTTCCTTTACATGCATTTCTTGTTGGAGATTTTTCTGTTTTCCTTTGTGCAAAGTGTTTTTAGAATTTTGTTTATTTTTCCAGTTACTATTTTATGTTGTGCTGTACTGAATTTGTTTTTATTTGTGAAAAATCTTTCTTCTCAATTTAAATCTTCGTCAGCTTTTCTGTTAAGAGTTTTCACTTCTTTTATTCTGTTTTTGTTGCCATTTCTTTATATATTATTTGTGTTGCATTATTTCTTCTGTTTACAAGCTTTTCGGTTCATTTTTATACACAAATTCGTTTTTGCCAATTTTTGTACTGTGATTTTTGTATTCGTTTTCCTTTTCATGCATTTTTCTCTTACGTTTTCTTTAGTATTAACCATTTTGCACTATTTCTTCTACTTACAAGCTTTTCGTTTAATTTTCATACACAATTTCGTTTTGTATAATTTTGTATTCGTTCTTTTCATATATTTCTTGTAGATTTTTTCTGTTTTCTTTTGCGCAAAGTGTTCGTAGTAGTTTTCTTTAGTTGTCCGGTTATTATTTAATTTTCAGTTGTATTTTTATTTGCTTATTTGTAACAAATCTTTTCGTTACATTTTTATACACAAATTCGTTTTTGTCAATTTTTGTTCTGTGATTTTCGTATTCGTTTTTCTTTTCATACTAAAACGCTTCCAAATCATTCAAGATGTTTCGAGGTGACCACCGAAGAAGACAGAATGTTCTCGAAGCAGACAAAGTAACAATTAGCTTATAAAAATCCGTCTAAATTACGATTAAATAGTAATTTTAAATAAATTAGTTTTTAAATTACATTGGTATCAGGTCGCGATTTTGACGTGTAAACAAACAAGTGTTCGCGTGTGCTTGTTTATTAAACTGTTATAATTATTCCAATTCATTAAACTTTATTTTTGGTATTTGATAATAAAGGATCGTTTCTTTATTAAAATTTAGTTACATCTGTCGACTATTGAGAATTAAAAAAACTAGGACGTCGCCTCCTCATCCTCAACCTAATGGCATGGTTGAACGGATGAATCGAACAATAATTCTAACCACATAAAGACAAAGTTCTGATCAGAAAATCTTAAAAACCACGACGCACAAAAAAATAACAAATCGGCACATGTCAATAAGCTGCACCATACAAAGCATTTAATACTTACTCGATTTAGGCCTCATCCTATTCAATGAAAGTACTTTAAGATATTTAGACCTTGCGTCCTCGATCCTCTTCAACCACAAACCACAATCGGTGGCAGACGCGGTCAAAAGTGAAATGATCTGCTTCTTATCCTGCACTTTTAACACACGATTCGCATCGGTGCCGCTTTCGACGTGATCGGTACTAACTTTGCTTGCCTTCAGATCCTTAACCAAAATTGGCTAAAACACAAACACTTGAAACTCGCGAACCCCATAATCGTAACCACCTACCTGCTTGTAAATCTTGTAAACAACGTTGTTGTTTCTTTGAAAATTGAACTGAGAAGCACCGGTGGCTTTGCTAGGTTGAATCAGCATAAAGAAATCGTTGAATAAAAACCCAACCAGTTCTTTTCCGCTTTTAACCTACACAGTGAACGTTTGTTATTTCGTCAACAAGAAAAAGTCACCCACCTTAGACAGCATACCGTAATGCAGCAATCTTCTAGCACCAAGTTTATTTGTATTAGTATTAAAATTAATTACAAGATCATTGAGCAGTACGTTGTTCTGCAGCCAGTTCAATCTTTCCTCATTTTCTTTCAGTCTTACATTCTCGTTTAATCGTTTTAGAAAACCATCGGCTATCTGTAAAGCTTGGACTAGAAATTCGTGATCTGAAATGACTTCTCGATTAGTATCAATTAAGGATTTAGTAACGGTTAACCTGGTGAACTGTCAGGAGTGTGCTCCAAAATTTTGCTAATAAGTAAAGGGTACCTTGTAATCCTTTGCATCGGTTTTATAAGGAACGAACTTAAAGGCATACCACGAGTAACTCTATTACTTTGGCATTGTTTAACTACATTCCTAAACGCCACCGACGTTTCGGTTAGCCGTTGCAAGAGAGCCGCGCTTTCTAATTGTTTACTACAGAACGTAATGTACGATGTCATGAGTGGTAACTAAAAGTGTTCTAATTTATGTTTGACACGCTGAAGTTACACTTACATGTAAACAGATAACGTCGCCTATGACCGCACTACCCAAATTCCACCTCTTGGTTAAATCCTCCAGAAAATTTCGATTGCACTGAAGGATCTCGCGCCAATTAACAAAAATTCCTTGTATTTCCTCCTTGGTGACGATGTTGCTTTGTCGAAGCGGGATTTCGAAGACTTCGTAAACGATTGTCATGTCGTCGATGTAGGATTTTTCAGTTTGTATCAGTTCGTTGATGCGTTCCTGTCGCATTTTTTCTTTAGGATCGTCGTCCGCTATAATTTTTGATAAATTTTTGGAAACGTCGACGTTGAGCATTTTGCACCACCAACTAAGTTTGTTTAAAAAATTAAATTACGCGACATTGTGCTGATTTAAGTATCAAAATTTACAGTGATTTAGAAAACGCGATTCATACACAATCGTGTGAATTTTCAAAATTAAAAAATTGGAAAATGGCGAAACGAGGTGTAGGGAGGCGCAACACCGTTGTGAGTCGAATATCAAAGACTTTATCAGTCAATCTGATATATCGATCCAATATCTATGGTAATAGTTAGTACACTTTATTGGCGTGCAGAGGTCCTCAAGCACACCCTTGTAGTAAAAAAACTGACCTCCCATCATGCCTTATTCCTTAAGATTCAACGTACCTTTCCTATACTCCCTGTTATTTATTACCAAAAATCTTCGTTTATATATCCTTTTGTACAAAGGTTCTTACTACAAGGAAGTTTTTGTTTGTTTGACCTACGGTTTTCATGGAATATTAAAAGATCTCATAAGAAACTAAATAATAAAATAAGTTCCATTCAATAACATAATATATTATCATATAACAGTTACAATCAATTATGAAGATAATTGGGGAGACTGTAATTACGTTTATTTTCATCAACTAGCCAAGCGTAGAGTCGAAATTAAAACAAATGTCATTAAAAACAATTGGCAAAGTTGAAACAAAAAAATCTATGCTCTCAATTATCATACCCATCGAGGCTATTAAGTATTTACCTACAACACGAGATCCAACCGAATCTAACTCAACAAAAAATGAGCATTAGGGCTTAGATTTCTAAATTCGATTCATTCAATTACAATAGATAATAAACGTTTAGCAGGGTGGTGCAAAATGCTAAAAAATCACAAAAATGACACAAATTAAAATTGCAATTACATTTAAAAAATCGGCTTACCTATTTATAGTAATAATAATAATGAGAAACATGCACCCACCCTACTAAACTCAACATGTGAAAAATTGCCTAAACATCTACATGTAATTAAAAAAACACAATATTAAAACAAGTGCAAATCGAACCAAAAAGGAAAAATCACACAGTATAGTACAAATCAATTTTGTGTTCCTTAAAAGCTATAGCAAGGTAGCAGATCTTATTGTGGGCGACAAGATAGCAACATTACTTCTTGCCGAGATGATTATACATTGGTAAAGATATTGCAGATTACAATAACAATACACTAATCAACTAATATCTATTCCACTTTTAGAATCACATACTTCGTTTAGTAGAATGGGTGCTGTTTAGGTTCCTACAAAACAATAATCCGATTTTAATGATCGTACCGGTACATCATTTGTAATATTTTTCGAGCTGTTAATATACATAGACTATCAATACGGTTACGTTGTGTGTTTAGCTTCGAGCAGTACCGAATTTTTGTTGTTTTATGCTCTCTAAAATTTTATCAAACTACTAACTTAAACAACAATTTAATCTAAAATCTTAGCCAGCTTCCTAGTCTCCCTCAACTTTCTAAAATCTTGTCCTAACTTTGAATTTAACAACTCTGAATTTTGCGCAAACTTCACCAACTCACTAAAATCTCAGCAAGCTCTTTTCCACAACTCTACTAACTCGAAATTCTTGACCAATTTAAACCAATACGCAACTTACTTTACTTAGTCTCAATTTTCTAAAAACTTTTAACTTAACTAACTCGTTTATATCTTACTTCCTTCAACATGTCAAGATTTTTCAGCTTTCGGGACCAAGTCTACGAACAGACAGAAGGAGCTACGATAGAATCACCCCTCTCCCGAACTCTATCAATCATATTTTTAGAAGTATTCGAGAAAGAATACCAAAACAAAAATGGTTACGATACATAAACGATACGTTCGTCATCTGGCCACACGAAGAAAAACTGTGATGGAGTTCCTAAACCACCTCAACAGAATACACTAAAATATCAAGTTCACCATAAAAGTACAAGAATACAAAATCTTACCATTCCTGGACGTGCTTGTCAACAAAAAACCAGATAGAATCACCACCCAGCACAAAAACAAAGCGTGATAAATACCCCCACCGAGTCCGCACCACGTGTGAACTAGGACATCTAGAGCAACAGCTAACCACCTAAAGATAGCGTTCAGCAGAAATGGCTATACCAGGAACCACATCGAGCGAACCATCAAGAGAAAACCAAACCATAAGGAGAAAGAGGAGACCCTAGCTACAATGTTCCTACCATATGTAAAACAACTCTGGTTTCTCTTCAATATGGGAACAAATCTTTCACCGTTAGCTAAAGCTTAGGTAATTAATATTTTCTAAATCGTGAGCAACTGCAATTCATGGTATAAAGACCAGGCTATATTCATTTATTTATTATATTGCGAACTCTATTAGTGTGAGTTCCTTACCACGGAAAGCTTTAGAACCCTACCTCCTCGAGGTTAAAGGTGGGCAACGAAGCTCAGGTAGTAATACCTATATGGCAATAATCTCCTGTTATACGGAACTTCGGAAGTACGAAAGTACCTAATGACCAACCGTCCGATTCTACGTAACCTAGAATTCGTGCAGGGTCGATAACCATGTGCGTATCTTAAGATGCTACAAGTGCCAGAAGTTCGGTCACCAACAAGGTGACTGCAAGAGCAAGCTTCAATGCGTTAATTGTGCTGCAAAACACGATACAAAAGATTACCCAAAAACCGCAAGAGACCCTGTATGCATAAGATATGGCCATAAAGGCGATGTGATAAAACACAAGGTGTCTTCTAACAAGCGCCCAGCGTACTTAAAGAAGCTTGACGCCAAGATATTTCATATCGAATATGGATAGTGAGGACGCTTCTGTTACTTATAGGAATGCGCAAGTGAATTTTCAGCGTTCCTGTGCTGCGGCCTTAGAAGTAATGAGATTCTCCTCCGACAATGACATGGACATTCTACTGACCCAAGAGCCATATGTGTATAGTTCTGGTCCAGGGTATAGGATCGACCTTGCCCTTCAACAGGATCACCCCATCCACTTCTATGAGGTATTTCTTGGCTATTCTTTTAAATAGCGCAAAGCCTGTCGGAACAGTTACCCTCAGTCATCAAACTAATGACTGCACTGACGTATCTATGATCACAGTTGGAAACACCTCCTTGGGTATCGTCGGCGTTTATTGGTCACGAAGCGAGGATGTTCGTATTCATCTACAGCATCTAGATAAAGTTTTGAACAAACTAAGTGGCGTCCCGATTATTATAGCAGGAGATTTCAATGCAAAATAGCCGCTTTGGCATTCCTTGTAGACTGACCAACGAGGCTAAAGTGTGGAGAACCTCGTGGACGAACGTTACACATTACCATAACAAATCTTAGCTAGAAAATTTTCTAACTGGAAAGTTATTCCAGAAGCGATTGAAAGTGACCACCGACTGATACGTTTTGATTTAATCGTCAAAATCCTCGATCAGGTCCGATCCCTAAGCGTATCCTCGATGTCAAACGCATAGATCCTCTCAAGCTGAATACATCTGTCAGCGCCCTACTTTCTACTTATCTTCCACGTGGAGCTAAGTATAAGAATCCTAATTCTATGTACATCTCCATTGATAAGCTGACCAGACTGATCCTCGGATATAGCCAAAATAGCTTAAACCGAGTTCGCTCAAACTCTAGAGCTGCTGTACCGTGGTGGAGTCTAAAGCTAAACAGGTTAAGGCAAGTTGTACGTTGCTTAAGAAAGCATACTCAAAAAAACCCAGCAGAGCTAAAAACTCAATGTCTAAATTCGTACAAAGCTGCACGTCACCAGTATAAACTGGCAGTGAAGAACGCTAAATTTACAATGTAGTCATTGCATTCGCTAGAAGAGACCAGAGTCAAACGTAAATAATTTAGTTTATTTTTGCATGACATTATGAGTCAGCTACGGCGAAGTAGTCTATTAAAACATAGTATCCTTTTCCCGCCTACTTGGTTTTCAGCCTGACACGCGAGAATATTTTATTTGATTATTTTTAGTTAACTAACGTGTTCACATAGCACGAACCTGATACACAGCCCATCCGACTCGACTAACTAGGCAATCCTTTCTTCTCGTAACATATGCTAAATCGTTCTATCCTATATGTGGCGAACTTAAATCAAGCAAGTTCGGGTGGTTTCGTGGATCCACATTTTTCTCCTCCACCATATGTAAAACGGTGTACGAATAAAATAAGACGTCTCCTGAAGAAATACATCAACACAGCAAGAAAATTCACGTCAATCTTTCCGAAGACATATGTACTTGGGAAAAGGTTTACATAGAGCAAACAGAAAAATACATAATCTCAGGATTAAAGGAGCATAACAGCAGTTTGAAACATAACCACTGGAAAAAACAAAAAACCTTTGGTCAAGACTTTACAGGGACTGGTGTATATAGCATCCCATGGACCTGTAGAGAGGTTTGCATAGGGCAAACAGGATGACACGTCACCACAAGAACAGTTTGAAACATAACCACGTGGAACTGAAAAAAAATCTTAAGACAAGGAAAGAAGATTCTGGTCAAGACTTGACACTAAAGTAATAGAAATCCAAAAGAACACTAACAGCTTCAACAAAGACAGAGGCGCAAAACTACTCAGAACATGGAAACGCATAGTTCGAAAAAAAACACCCACTATAAAAACACGAAACCAACTATGAAAATCACCGGAACGTCAAGGATCATTGAGTGACAATCATTTAAAATCCAACTGGACGACTTTACCTCCAGTTTCAGAACTACTCAAGATGAGAGCGACATGACTCTCAAAACGTTAAGCTTCATAAACCGACGACATGGCAAGCAGCCCAGAAAACATCAAACCAATTCTTCGCCAACTTTTAAAATCTCAGCAAAGTCTTTAAACTTCAAAAACTCGGCTCACTTCTATACTTCCTCTCAACTTTCTAGAAAAATAATCTAAAGAACTTTCAATTTAACTAATTTATTTTTAGCTAACTTTCAAGTGGTTATACATCAAACTGGTCTTGGACTCCTTTAGTCTGATGCTGATGTTTGCCCAATGCAAACAGAAAGAATTCCGATGGGATCACCTCTGTTCACAAATCTAGCAAACATATTCATTTTGAGAAAAAACCTACAAACCACAGCACTAAAACCAAAACTTTGGTTACGATACGTAAACGACGCATTCGCCATCTGGCCACACGAAAGAAACACTCTGATGGAGTTCTTAAACCACCTCAACGTAATACGCTAAAATATCAAGTTAACTATAGAAGTACAAGACTAAATGTTACAATTCCTAGACGTGCTGGTCAACAAGAAACTAGATCCAATCCCAAAACAGCAAGTATACAGAACGCCATCTTACACCCACAGATACCTCCATGCGGAATCCCATCACCACCCAGCACATAAACAAAGCGTAATAAATACCGTGATATACTGAGTCTGGACCACATGCGACCGAAAACATCTAAAGCAAGAGCTAACCATCTAAGGATACCGCTCAAAACAAATGCCTATACCAGGAACAACATCGAAGGGAAAACCAAATCATAAGGAGAAAGAAGAGGCCCTAGCCACAACGTTCCTACCATATGTAAAACGGTTTACGGATAAAATAGGACGTCGCCTGAAGAAATACAACATCAACACAACCAAAAAGTTAACATCAATCTTTCCGAAGACACGGCACAACTATAAAGATCTCCAAGGAGCCGGTGCATATAGCATCCCATGCACCTGCGAAAAGGTTTACACAGATCAAACAGAGACATACACCAGATCAAGACCAAAGGAGCACAACAACAGTTTGAAACATAACCACGTAGAAAACTCAGCAGTTGTAGAACACAGAAAACAAAAGTGTTAGTGAAAGAAAGAAGATTTTGGTCAAGAATTTACAGGGTACTTCCAGAAGAACCCCAACAACTTCAACAGAGACCGAGGCGTGGAACTACTCAGTATATGGAAAAGCAATCGCCACATGGCCACACGGAAGAAACACTCTGATGCAGTTCCTGAACCACTTCAACAGAACACGCTAAAACATCAATTTCACCATGGAAGTGGAAGAAGACGGAACATTACCATTCTTGGACGTATTGGTCAACAAGAAACCAGAAAGCCAACTCAGCCCCTTTTGTAAAATCTTAGCAAACCCTTCAAACCTTTCAGCAAATTAGCTTTCTATAAACTAAATTCTTAACCAATCTAAACTCTTAAGCACATTATTAAACTTTGTCTCAACTTTTTAGCTAGCTTACTATATGTTCCTTTAGCTTTCTAAAATCTTTCCCTAACTAAATCTCAATTCAACAATTTTTTAAACATAAGATAACTTTTTAAATCCCTTACAGACTTAATCAACTCTCTAAATTTTCCCCCAACTCATCAACAACTTTATAAAATCACAGAAAAGTTTATGATCTTTAAACATTTCCACTAACTTTCTAAAAACTCTAAATCATTAACCAATCTAAACTCTTAAGCACAATATTAAACTTTATCTCAACTTTCTAGCTAGCTTACTATATTTTCTTTTAGATTGCTAAAATCGTTCCCTAACTAAATCTCAATTCAACAATTTTTTAAACGTTAGATAACTTTTTAAATCCCTTACCGACATAGTCAACTCCCTAAATTTTCACCCCAACTCTTCAACAACATTCTAAAATTTCAGCAAGGTCTTACTATACTTTGTCTCACTCTCTGAAAAGACATCCTAACAAACGTTCAATTTAACAACTGATTTTTAGCTAACTTTTTTTATTCTCAATAAAATTAATAAACCCTCTACCAGACACTTCTTCACTAACTTTCTAAAATCCTAGCAAACTTTTAAACGTTTCAGCAACTCTACTAACTTCCTAGAGACTTTAAATTCATGACCAGCGCCTCATTTACTCTTAGCCAAGTGGTTACATTCTTCCTAACATCTAGCCCAACTTTTTCCGCGTATGTGATGTATAAAAATGCAGCAGCTTGGTCAGCTTAAGATAATACTTCAGTTCTTACTTTAACATGCACTACTCTCCACAAAGTATTAAACTTAAAGTTAAAAATAAACACTACGAAGATGAAAGTACGATTTCAATAATTGAAAATACATAAAAATGCACCACGTTTGCGAAAATGTGTGAGAGTACGTCTTTTTAACGACACACAAATCCGTCAATAATTGCTATACTTTGCCGATGATTATTTCACTAGTACAGTTACGCGAATTACTTAGGTATTTATAACAGCTCAAAAATAATGATTACGATCTTAAATTAACCTAAGCATAACATAAAGCATTTACTTACATTGTTGTAGTGGAGCAACATAATTACTGGGAAACACTCCTGAAACGCCATTGAGTTCTCCCCTCCACCAAGACGGTTCTTCTCTGGCAGTAACACTAATAATATCGTCTTTCAAAAAACTAAGCTCGTCTGGATTTGCCGCGGTGTATGGGTACAAAGCTACTACCTTATCTAAAACGCAAAAAAGACGTGCTTCGTAACTTCCAACACTCGAATCAAGACAAACCTATAATAACTTCTTGCTGTATTCTTGTAGTAGAAACAGGAGTTGTGCGACCGCTCGCTCTTCCGCTGCTGTTTAGAATTTTGACGTAACTAGCAGGAAACCAACCGACCTGGCGTTTTCGTCCTTTGGCCTGCAGTTCGCCCTCCCACCAACCCGAGTCTGTTTTCTTCCGAATCATAATTAGTTGTCCTCTCTGTAAGGATAACTGTTCCGGACTAGAAGCTTGATACGGTGCTATAACTGACGCAATTTCCGGTTTTTTAACATTCTTCAAAGTCTGTAACGTAAACATAATTTTATAGAAATCTAGGCAACTTTTCAACATTTTTTAATTCAACAGTTTACACTCCGCGCCAAAGCAAATTTAACTTTTATATATTCGGTTAGAAATGGAGGCGAAAATAATTTCTCGCTTTGTTTTTGCGGCGAAAATTTATTCATTTACAAGCTTTCATACACATATAATATAAAATAATGATTTAAATAAAATTAAGGATTAAATATTAAGACAAATTAGGATTTTAAACGGTGGCGATAACTTTTCAACATTTTTATTCATTTGTTAGAATTGCGCGCTTAAATTTAATTAAACGTCAATTTCTTGTACGTACAATCGTCAAATTTCCATTAAATTGATATTTTTGCAAATTAGGTTACAGATAGCGGCGAAAATAATTTCTCGTTTTCTCTTTTTGCTGCAAAGTTTTATTATGAGCCTACAAGCTTTCATACACATAGATAATTTTGATTTTACATCGTGGACTTGGAAAATAATTTTCTAAATAAAATTAAGCGTTAAGTATCAAGACAAATTAGGATTTGAAATGGCGGCGACAACTTTTCAACATATTTTATACATTTATTTGAATTCCGCACTAAAATTTAATTAAGCGTAAATTTCTTGTAGGTTCTAACGTCACATTTCCCTAGAATTTAGATTTTTGAGAATTGGGTTACAAATGGCGGCAGAAATGATTTCTGATATTCTCTTTATGTGGCGAAATTTTATTATACAAGCTTTCATACACATGGATGATTTTTATTTAAC
The DNA here is from genome assembly GCA_035610365.1 of Aquatica leii. Taxonomy (NCBI): domain Eukaryota; kingdom Metazoa; phylum Arthropoda; class Insecta; order Coleoptera; family Lampyridae; genus Aquatica; species Aquatica leii. The sequence continues at coordinate 19,760,336 of CM069438.1, forward strand.
GTCGTGGATTTTGTAAAATAATTTTCTAAATAAAATTAAGCGTTAATATTGAGGCAAACTAGGATTTGAAACGACGGCGATAACTTTTCAACTTTTTTTTATTCATTTGTTTAAACTCAGCACTAAAATTTAATTACACGTAAATTTCTTGTAGGTTCAAACGCCACATTTCCATAAAATATTGATTTTTGCAAATTAGGTTACAAATGGCGGAGAAAATAATTTCTCGCATTCTCGTTTTGAGGCAAAATTTTTTATGCGTCTACAAACTTTCAAACACATGGATGATTTTGATTAAACGTCGTGGATTTTGTAAAATAATTTTCTAACTAAAATTAAGCGTTAATATTAAGACAAATTAGGATTTGATATGACGGCGATAACTTTTCAACATTTTTTTATCAATTTGTTTGTTCGCACTAAAATTTAATGACACGTAAATTTCTTGTAGGTTCAAACGTCACACTTTCATAAAATTTATATTTTTGCAAATTGGGTTACAAATGGCGGCGAAAATAATTTCTTGCATTCTCCTTTTGCGTCAAAATTTTATTATGGGGCTACAAGCTTTTATACACATAGATGATTATGATTTTACGTCGTGGACTTGGAAAATAATCTTCTAAATAAAATTATTAAGCGTTAAGTATCAAGACAAATTAGGATCTAAAATAGCGACGACAACTTTTCAACATTTTTTTTATTTATTTGAATTGAGCGCTAAAATTCAATCAAACGTCAATTACATACTTGTAAATCACGTCACACTTTCATATAATTTTGATTTTTGCAAATTAGGCTGCCAATGGCGGCAAAAATAATTTCTTGCATTCACTTTTTGCGGCGAAATTTTATTATGCGTCTACAAACTTTCATGCATATGGATGATTTTGATTTAACATAGTAGATTTAGTAAAATAAGTTTTATGCTGCCAACATAGCAAACGTCAATATTCGCTCATTAGTGTAGTTATGTAATTGGCGAAAAAAGCTCTAGGGTGACAAAATGAAAACGAAAAATCCACACAAAACGAAGTGTTCAAAGTCAATTAATATATTAGAACGAGTATGCGACAGGTGGAAAAATTATTTTAAAAATCTTGAAATTCAGTTAAAATTAAAAAAAAGTGTTAAAGTTTATGTCAAATTTGACAGATTTAGTAATAAATGTAGTACCAACATTATACTTTTGGTGATTTTGTAATTGTAATTTTACAAAAGGCAACACAAAAAATAATGTACGTTACTCTCGTCGAAAGTATCATAGCATAACTCACTCACATGCTACGCTCGGATGTGCGGCCTCGCGTCGCATTAACGTTCGTTATGCTATTCCTTGCTTTCGACTCTTGTTAAATAATTTAAAAAAATTCATGTAGATTTAATTTTCATATTTCCATAAATCTTAATTTTCGCAAAATGGGTTACAAATAGCGGCGAAAATATTTTTTCGTATTCTCTTTTAGCGACAAAATTTCATTTTGCGTCTACAAGCTTCGATACATATAGAGGATTTTGATTTAACGTAATTGATATTATAAAATAGTTTTCTAAATAAAATGAATCGTTAAATATTAAGACAAATTAGGAATTGAAATGGCGGCTTCAACATTTTTTATTCATTTGTTTAAACTCCGCACTAAAACTTAATTACACGTACATTTCTTATAGATTCAAACGTCCCATAACCACAATACTTATATTTTTACAAATTAGGTTACGAATGGCGGCGAAAACAATTTCTCGCATTCTCTTTTTGCGATGAAATTTTATCCATGCATCTACAAACTTTGATACACCTGAATAATTTTGATTAAACGTCGTGGATTTTGTAAAATAATTTTCTAAATAAAATTAAGCGTTAAATATGAGGACAAATTAAGATTTGAAATGACGGCGATAACTTTTCAACATTTTTTATCCTTTTGTTTGAACTCCGCGCTAAAATAGAATTAAACATAATTTTTTTTGTGGATTTAAACGTCACATTTCCATACAATTTAGACTTGCAAATTAGGTTACAAATGACGGAGAAAATAATTTCTCGCATTCTCTTTATGCGCCGAAATTTTATTATGGGCCTACAAGCTTCCATACACATGGATGACTTTGATTTACCGTAGTGGATTTTGTAAAATAATTTTCTAAATAAAATTAGCGTTAAATATTAAAGACAAATTAGGATTTGAAACGACGGCGACAACTTTTAAACATTTTTTATCCCTTTGTTGAAACTCCGCGCTAAAAGTTAATCAAACGTAAATATCTTGAAGATTTACACGTCACATTTCCATAAAATTTAATTTTTGCAAATTGGGTTACAAATGACGGCGAAAATAATTTCTCGCATACTTTTTTGGCGACGAAATTTTATTCTGTGTCTACAAGCTTTCATACATATAAGAGGATTTTTTAAAACACTTTTCTAAATGAGATGAATCGTTAAATATTAAGACAAATTAGGATATGATTATAAACGATATGCTATGTTTTGCGAAACGTCAGTTTGTTTGGGATTACGAACGACAATACAGCAAAAACCAAGTTCTACTTTTTGTTTTGGCTCTCAAGGAGACACTAGGACCAAGTCTAAAAAGTCTGGGTGTTTAACTACGACGCGGTCTAAACCGAAAGTCGCTTATAATAATAAACAAAATTACCGCGAAAGCTAAGATTTTATACAAATTATTATTTAAAATGGCGGCGACACTTCTTCAACATTTTTTATTCATTTTTTTCAACTCCGCGCTAAAATTTAACTAAACGTAAATTTCTGGTAGGTTGAAACGCCTCAATTCCATAAAATTTAGATATTTGCAAATAAGGTTAGAAAATAATTTCTCGCATTCGCTTTTTGCGGCGAAATTTTATTATGCGTCTACTAGCTTTTATACACATACATAGATGATTTTGGCTTAATGTAATGGATTTAGTAAAATACTTTACTAAATAAAATTAATCGTTTAATATTAAGATAAATTAGGATTTGAACTGGCGGTGACAACTTTTCAACATTTTTTATTCATTTGTTTGAATTAATCCAACGTAAATTTCTTGTAGGTTTAAATAGGTTACAAATGGCGGTGACAATAATTCTCGCATTCAGTTTTTGCGGCGAAATTTTATTCTGCGTTTACAAACTTTCATATACATTTTAATGTAATCGCTTTTTAAAACAATTTTCTAAATGGAATGAATCGTTAAATATTAAGACAAATTCAGATTTAAAATAGCGGCGACACCTTTTTAACATTTTTTATTCATTTGTTTGAATTCCGCGCTAAATTTAATTAAAAGAAATTTTTTTAGTTTCAAAGGTCACATTTCCATACAAGTTTGATTTTTGCAAATTGGGTTACAAATAGCGGTGAAAATAATTTCTCGCTTACTTTTTGGCGACGAAATTTTATTATGCGCCTAAAAGCTTTAATGCACATAGATGATTTCGATTCAACGTAGCGGATTTTGTACAATAATAAAACTAAGCGTCAAATATCAAGACGAATTAGAATCTGAAAGGGCGGCGACAATTTTTCAACATTTCCGCGCTAAAAGTCAATTCAAACGTCCCATCATAAAAGTAAAATTTTTGCAAATTGGCTGAGAAATAGCGGCGAAATATCTTCTTAGCTTAAAAGCACTCATACACATGTAAAATTTTTGTGTAATTGCAATTGATTTTGCAATATAAATTTTACAAACATAATGAAAACAATTTTTGCACGAACACGTTAAGATTTCCTACCTGAGTATTTGAAGATGGATAATCTGGAGACTTCTCAGCTTTGCTGTCAGTAATCTGCGACACTTCATTATCAAACTGAGACGAACCTCCATCGGTAGGTGTCGTAGCAATCGGTGGCATCGGCGTAAAACTCGGCGGAACCGCAGGTTCGTTATTGACTACCGGTGCAACCGTTTGGACATTATTCGTAGCCTATAACAAATCAATCAACAAAAAAAGTACAGAACCAGCACTAATCAAACTCACATCGGGATCATATTTTTGAACATAATTGCACGGGAATATACCCGTATTGTTACCAATTTTACCCGTCCACCAATCGCCTTCCTTTTTAACGACAGTAATGATATCACCAGCGTTGAAACTCAAATCACCCTGTTCCACCGACTGATAAGGATAACTGGCAATGCAGTATTCAACGACTTCTTCTAACACAACGGGTGTAGGTTCGGGTTCTATAGCTTCCTGAATTGGTTCTATAGCTTCGGGTACAATTTCTGGTATCTCCGCAATACCTCTAAAAAATATATTTGTCATAGAAATTACAACACGATATTAAATACACACTCTAATCGTTTACTTTCAACTTCTTCGACTACCGGTTGAGGTTCTTCGACTGCTGCAGGTGTTCTAGTACCAATACCAACTCCATCTAGCGGCTCTACATACGATTCTGGGAACCACCCTGTATGACCTTTTATTTCACCAGCCAACCAACCAGGTTCCCCAGTTTGTTCAACGGGTACCTAAAACAAACGAAATTATAAAACCTTCAGTATTAAAAACTCCACTCTCAAATAGAAATGAATTATAATGAAGATACAGATAATTACATTAATTATATCTCCAGGTTGAAACGAAATCTCGTCGGAATTTCGTGCAACAAACTCGTATAATGCACGATATTTAACAGCAATAGCCAAAATTGTCTCGCTATCGTCCGAAACCTTACTCGGTGCCCAATTATCAACAGGCCAAGCTTCGTTACTAGGAGCGGTGCCCCAATCACTATCGTTCTTCCAAGCCGTACTGTAATCGACCGTTTTATTTGAACTCTTCATCTCCAGCACCTTATCTCGCTTTTGCTCGTAAGCTTTATATAACTTCTCACATTCGGTTAACAACTGAGTGAGTTGTCCCCTGATATCATTTAATTGAGAATTATTGTTCTCGATGTCATTCATTTTTCCATCGATCTGGGATTGTAAATCCTCAATTTTTTCTCTAAGATTTTTAATGCTAATTTCTTTGTTGTCGAACGCTTGTTTTTGATCGCCCTGATCAGATTGCTGATTCAATTTGTTTTTCGCATCTAATTTTACTTTTTCTTGTGACAAAGCGAGTAGTCGAGCGTTTTGCTCTTTGAGTTTATTTTTAAGTTGCGACATTTCTTGCATTTGAGAATCTCGAGTCGAACGCATTCCATCTATAGTCGACTTAACGTTGGAAACGCCAACACGAGTATCACAAATTTTTTGAGAGAGCTCTTTTATATTTTCATTTAAAGACGATAGTTCTATCGTTAGACTTTGATTTTTAGCTTTTAATTTCAGTACGGTTTCTTGTTCTCTTTGGCGTTGCTGCTGCAACTCTTGAGAACGCTGTTTTTCCCATTCCAACTGCCTCTGGCGCTCCATTTCCCTAAACAAAAACAATTTAAACAAATAATTTCAAACTTTAAAATTAGTAACCTTCTTGCAGCGTCTCTTTGTTCAGCTTGTCGTTTACGATCTTCTTCTTTAAGACGCTCTTGCTCTTGTTGTTCCCTCATCTGCTTTTCCAACTCGTCCATCCTCCGACGTTCGGCCTCCTGTCGCGCCTTTTCTCTTCTATCAATCTCCTCTCGTTCCTTGCGTTCTCTTTCTTCAGCTTCTTTCCGTTGCTGCTCCAACAGCATTTTTCTCCTCCTATCCAACTCGGCTTGTCCTTTCTCGAAGTTCTCTTTTCGTTTATCTTCAAAAGTCGCTAAAAATTATGACACGATTAACATATTTTGATTACGAATAAATCTTACTTGTAGGTAATGTCGAAGCTGGGTCTTGTTCGATTTGTCCACTACCTTGGCTCGAAATCGAACTAGTTCGACCGCTTCTTCTAAACGATGGCGGTACTAAATCAGGTGGCAAAGGTGTTGGTGGTGCGGTACCTTGCAATGCCTGTTCACACAGATGCATCGCTAGCACGAATTCTTCGCATCCTAAACGTCCATCTGAATCCATATCAGAAAGAGCCCTAAAAATCGATATTTTTTAAACGAAAAACCACAAATTGTAAAGTACCATATTTGTGCAAGTATGTTTTGAGGCAATTTGGTTTGAACCATCACATTTCTAGCTTGTACACCTGATAAGTATCCGCTACGGGTTCTATCGGTTGTGTTAAATATTTGCGTGTATTTAAGTTTAGTTTGATGAGGGACTGACCATTCAACTAGCCTACAAATTTTACATCGTTAGCTGATTTGATTTACTTATAACAAGTACTTACGGTGAATCTATTGAGGCAGTACGATCCATACTGGTAATACTAGCTCTAGGTGTGCTGTGGACTGAACCAGGTGCCGAGAGAACAGTACCGGTAGGCATAGCAGGTGCTGCAACTACTGGAGGAGGCGGCAACACGATTCCAGTAAGCGAAGGCATAGTTGTACCAGATAGCAAAGGCGCAGGTGGAATCGCCGGAGCTGCGGAAATTATCGGAGCAGTTGTTGAAGCTATCGTGGAAGGTATCACAGGAGAAGAAGAAGCGAGAACTCCCGATATCAACGGAGCTCCGAAATTAACAAGCGGCTGCGATGCAACAGGCGGTGGAATGAAACTTTGCGTAGCAGGAAGACCACTTTGCATCGGTGGTACGATACCTGTCGGAATGCCCGTCGATACTATCGGTGCTTGATTTATTAACGTACTATTTAAATTAGGAATTAAAGGTTGTTGCGATATGAGCGGTTGTGCTTGCGGAATATTTGTCGGTAGTGGTGGAATGGCTGGGGGAGTGTTATGCATTCTCAAGGAAGCGATTAAGGTCGGTGGAAGAACCTTTGGAATTTCGTAGCCTCGCAGTTTTAAGTTTATAAGTTTGCACGCTATCGAAAATTCGTTTATGTCCATTTTTCCATCGGCGTTGATGTCCGCCAATCCCCTGAAAATTACATGATTATTAAAACTCTATTAATGACTTCCACATTTTTTCTAACAATTGCTGTTATAGAGAACCCGCACCACTCACTTTCCCCGGGAGTGGTCGTGAGTAAAAATGGCTAGGCGCTAACACTAATTATGTTAAAGTAGAATTCAGGTTTCCACAGGTTGCATTCGTAATATAATCCAGTCTGGATAACTCCCGGGTTGTCATTATCACACAGGCTGAGCTTTCGTCACACGTTGCGGTGGACATTGTCAAACTGATTGATTGCGCCGTAAAGTCTCGCTTTTATAGACCGGCCTCCGATCGATACAACTGGTTCCCAAATCTCCGGTAAAGGAAAACTAGCTCGAATAGTCCCCAGTAGATGTTGTAATTACTAAAAATTGCCAGAAAAAAAAAACAAAAACCAATATAAAAATATAACTGATTATGTTGTCCGTCAAAATCAAGACGAAAAGAATCAATTAAAGTTAGGCACGTAAAAAAATCAATCACTCCAAGAAAATTTCATTCAACAAACAATATAGTGAAGTTCGATCGATAAGCTGTGTTACACTCTTTCTAAATGTTGTTTTTTTTTCAAAAAAGGCGTTGGCCTGCCACGGCAGGCTCATGTGTCCCTCTACCGGTCAGTTGTGTAAAGTGGTCAACTATTCAGCTTTCTTCACCCTTACAACAACTTCGAATACATATCAAAATACGATGTGAACTCCCAATGACACCCACGTTTTAAGAAAAACTACGCTTAAAATCCGCCCAATGTTTATGTAGAACAGCTAAAAGTGAACTAATGTCCGCACTTTTTTCACTCTACCTCCTTCTGACGTATGGTCGACGTCAGGAAGCATTAATCTCCCAGGCTTCGACACTAGACAGCATGATTGCCACTAATTCTTTCTGGTATAGATTATATTTGCCTGCCAGTGCCACTCTTTCGACCTGCCAGTGTTGGCACCAAAACCCCGTCTAATTCCTCACCACACAATAAGCAAGACAGGTCTTCTTTTTTCAGGATGTCTGCAAGAAATGTCTCGAAGCAGCCGTGCCCTGTGAACACCTACGTACTATAGTAGTTGAAGTTGCCGAATTTGCTTGTTGTCCATGTCCGCAGGTCAGGGATCAGCTCTCTCGTCCAGACCGCTTTTGGGTAATTTGCCCATCTGGTCTGTCACATTCTTAGTGTTAATTCCTTCCTATCGGTTTTGCCTATGCTGTTTCTCGCGTTCTGTGTTCCTCGGCTAAAATGTCTCAAAAAGAACTCTGGCAGCTTCCAGGGAGACCGTCCTATAGGCAGCCGTAACTCTGAGGGCTAGTCTCTGTATTTTTTCGGATAACATTCTATTCCTGCCGATACTAAATGCAGATTGCCACACAGGAACAGCGTACATAATAAGTGTTGAGCACCGTGGTCAGAATTATCTTCCTCGTGGCTTGAGTTGGCCTCTTTACTCGTGTCATGTGTTTGACAAGGGCTACTTCTAGTGTTCTTGTTTTATTTAGCATAGTTTTCGGTGTGTTTTAAATGAACGGTGAGTATCTAGTGTCACCCCAAGATATTTTATATTGTCTTTCGTCGTGACCGTAACTAAGCCGTGCATAAACGTAATTGGTCTAAGGCTCCTCCTCCCTTTGAACACCATAGCTTGTTTTTTTCCGCCACTTGAAGTTTATTTGTCCGCATCCAGTTGTCGACTATTACAATCGCCCGGTTCATAGCGTCCTCTAAGGCCTCAGGTGTGCGTCACTGCCCAAATATCGTGAGGTCGTCCGCGTACGCTGTTAGTTCAATTGGTGCGGATAGCCGGATGGAGAGAATGTCATCATAGAAAATATTCCACATGGTGGGGTCGAGACCCTTGCTGAACACCGCAGGTGACGTTATAGTGCAAACTTTGATTGAGTCGATCCACATGTTACGCTTCTATTAGTTAAGTAACTGGCGACGACGTTGACTAGATGAGCGTCCAACCTTTTAGACTCCATCTTCTCGAGAATCCTAGACTTTTATGGCTAAGTCTTGTAGTAATCGATCTAAGACGAGTCTTTCGTAGACTTTTGCAGTGCTGTTTATGAGGCAGATAGGGCAAAAAGATCTAGCTGAGGTGCCTCCTTTACCAATTTCGGGATCAGGGCGAGTGTGGCCTGTTTTAATTTATCTGGGAAGTTGCCTCTGGCATATTCGTAGTTGTATGAATGGAGATCATCTTAGAAGTTGTTTATCAGAAGTTTAAGGCATTCCATAGGAATACCATCGGGTCAAAGAGCTTTTTTATTCCCTGGTCTATCGAGTGCAAGCTCCAACTCTTCTTTCGTGAACGGGCAAACGTTAAAGGCGTTTCTCGGAACCCACGTTGAAGTACTGTGGGCTGGGAAGAGGTGTTGTATAATAGGAGCAACTTCCTCACATGTAGGTGGGTTCGTTCAGTTGCCTATCTTAAGTTTTTTGGAGACAACCTTGTTCCCCTCATGAATTATTGTCCAGCTTTGAGCACAGCACGTTCCACGCATTTCTCTTTGCAGTAATTATGCCCCATTTGTACTGTTCCCTACATTCCATGTAGATACTATATGCTTCTTTGACTTCTTTGTTGTCACGTTTGGCCTTCCTTGTCTAGATTCTTCTGGCGCAGATGCATTCCTTGCGTAGGCGATCCAGGTCGTCCGACCACCAATATAATGGGTTATTGCTCCTGTCTCCCTTAGAACGTGGCATGATTTTCTTACACGCTTTTGTTAGTGCACTAGCAAAGTGCTCTGAGTCACGTGACTGTAAGTCAAGGTTGTTGTCACGTAACGCCTTGGTAGATGCTGTGTTGTTAATTCTATTCAGGTTCCACCTAGATTCCCCATATCAATCACAAATGAAATGTAATTATGATAGCTGAAGCAGTCCTCAGTTAGCACATCCCATTCCAAAATTTTCGAAGCGATGTCCCTAGATCACAGGGTAAGGTCAATGTGCGAGCTTTTTCTAGCGCACTTAAAGATGGGAGTTAGGCCTGTATTAAGTATAGTTCGCCTTTATTGCACGTACCGTTAGCTCCCCAACTCCACAGCATTCGCGTTGAAGTATTCTCCCGCTACCATCCTATGACATCCTACAGTTCACCTTGCATTAAAAATATCATCAACATTGGATTAAAAATCGCTGGCGCTAATGTTCGGCGAGATGTAACAGTTGAAGATACTTAAGTTATTAATTTGCAGCACAACAGTGTGCGACTTAAACGCTGTGTATTTGGCACCTAGCCTATCGTCTCTGACATAGACCGCCATTTTCTGTTCATTATCCATCGTCAAAGTAGCTTTCGTAGCCACGATGATGTTAGGCTCATTTATTAAAACCGCGTCCGTCTTATATTTTTCGGCAATGAACGTGACCAGTGCCGCTCTCCTGCGCCCTAAATTAATTTGAAGTATCTGAATTACCTGCGAAATGTTGTTTATGTGAGGATCCACTATCTAAGGTAACTTGGCTGTTTATGATCTAATCCATTGTCGACGGTGAGTGATCAGAATAGTCGCATACCGCGCAATGTTTTGTTTTAAAGCACGTCGCCTTAGCGTGGTCAATCTTGCCGCAGTTCAGGCAGAGCTTGCTTCTATCTATGCCTTTGCAGGCTCTAGTTTGATGGCCGGTTTCCCAACATCTTCCGCACTTAACAGCCTCAACCCTCTTCAGAATTCTGCAAAAATTGAGACCCACTGTTAGGTTCTTCATTGTAGGCATAACGACAGTCGTATCAGCAGGAGCAGTAACAGTAATATATTGGGTGCCCAATCTAGCTGGTCTCAGTTTGCCAATTCTTTATTTATTAGCTTGGTCGTCGCCTTTTTCCCGGCAAGGACCTGTCGTTACTTCGTCAAAATTATGAATATGTACTGTTCAGCCAGTCCCTTTCAGAGTGCACACTGTCCCAGAGACTTCTGCATTCACTTTGTATTGTATTCGTTCCAGAACTTGACTTGAAATGACCGTTTCTAGTCCTCCTTACTGCCTTTAGAGGAGTGTCTAGCGTTACTGATCCCAGTGCCGTAAACAACAAAAATAGGCGTGGCTGCTGTCACTCATAGTAAATTTAAATGTTTTAGTTTAATTTGCACCTTAATAAAATGTTATGAAACTTAAATTAAAGGACTGTTGAGTGCCGTTTTAACCCCCCTAAGAAGGTCAGCATATGTTTTACCTTCAATTTTGATGACCAGCGTCCCTATGATGTTCTTTGTGGTGGTCGGTGGCGTGCCTTTTGCTTTTTTCTTTGGTGATAGTGTGCCATTCTGTACGAATTGTAATGTGACATTAGAGCCCCTAAAGACAAATTCACCAATATTTCAAACTGGGGCAAGTTCGTCGCCTACTACCGCTAGCCTTAGATGATTTACATTTGCGGCCTGTACTCTATCTCTAATCTTCGCAAGTGTAGCATGCGCAGCTTCAGCCCAGGACTGATTGGAGTCATGTGCCAGGCCACTAATGTGTGTGTGTGTGTGTTTTACTGTCTCAATCTGGTCTTGTCCATTCTCATCTTCAATAATCTCTACACTTTTGGCCATTATTATGTTTTCAGAAGCCAATGATATTCCTCTAATCATTTCCGCTACGTTAGAGGGTGGGTTTTCTTCTCCACCGTTAATAAAGACGACTAAGTTGTTAAAATTGGCGCTGTCCTGACTAACTGACTGCCTGGAAAATCTTAGCGCGCCATTAGTCACTCAATTTTCCTTATCTTAAGCTCTTCCCTGGAGATAGTTTCCCGGCAGTGGCCGCAGAAGCCAAGTTCTGCGTGCGAGCTTTGTTTAACTACACCCTGAAAATGTGTATAAGCTGCTTTGCCTTTTATAAGACCGCGTATGTCGGCGTTAGCAAGTTGGCATGCAATGCTGCGAACTTTGAATTTTTATCTATCTTTTTGTGTTGGCTGATTCTTTGCTGAGATTTAGCAGTGCTCTTGACTCCTTATCGATATCATACAAGAGCTTAATGAGCTATTCCTGGAGCAAGGACGTGACTCACGGTTTGTCCGGTTCAACTGCCTGCAGAGAAACGTTCAATCTCTTTCTTTTGGCAGTTGACACACCGGTAGTGTCATCCCATGCCAAATCAACAACTCTCACATTTGCAAAACCGAGATTTCTTACAGCGCTCCTCTAAGGGTACACCCGCAGGCTTCCATTCTCACAGGGGGATTACTGGGGGCGTATGTAAAGTAACGATCAAGAAGCAGCCGTTCCTGGGCCGTACAATGAGCAAAAAACCCGTTATTAAAAACGCACACTTCATAAAATTCGTAATACACCTAGATATTATACATGAAAAACACGCTCCGATAAAAGTAAATCTGTAGCAAAGAAAAAAGTATACAGGCGGCAGAAAGACCAACGCACACCAGTGGAAAGTGGTCGTGACTAAAACAATCTCGCAGTGACCATAAGATAAAGAAGTTTTTCCTGCTCAAACAGTACCAGTAGACGTTGTAATCACTAAATTGCCAAAAAAACACAAAAACGGATGTAGAATTGTAACTGATTATGTTGTCCGACAAAATCAAAACAAAAAGAATCGATTAATGTTAGGCACGTAAAAAATATTATAACCTAGACCAACTCACACTAGCCGAGAGTGGTCGTGACTAAAAAAGCGAGCAGTGGTCCTACAATGAAGAAATTTTGTCTGCTCGAACAGTAGCAGTAGACGCAATCACTAACGATTTCCAAAATTAAAAAAAAAAAACAAATGTAGTAAGGTTACTGATTATTTTGTCCGATAAAATCAAGACAAAAACAATCAATTTAAATTGGGCACGTATAAGAATCAATGACTGCAAGAAAATTTCTTTCAACAAACTAGTAAAGTTCGATAGATAAGCTGTGTTACAATATTTTCTAAATGTTATTATAACCTTGACCAACGCACACCCGTCGAGAGTGGTCGCGACTAAAACAAGCTCGCAGTGGCCCTTGGATAAAGAAATTTCGCCTGCTCGAACAGTACCAGTAGACATTATAATCACTAAAGATTGGCAGAAAAAAGAAACAAAACCTACGTAAAATTTAAACTGATGATTTTGTCCAACAAAATCAAGATAAAAAGAATCATAGTTAAGCACGTATAACAATCACTGCCAAAAAATTTCTTTAAACAAACAAAATAGTGAAGTTCGATCGATTAGCTGTCTCTCTTCTAAAAGTTATTATAAACTATACTACGTAGATTTTGAATAATCCAGGTAGAAATTGTAACCAGTAAAGATTGCCAAGCAAAAAATAAAGATTTTTAACTTGTTTTAACGCTTTGGACTTTATTCTTGTCGAGTCCCATGAGTAAAAAATAGAGCAGTTCAAACGTTTTCTAACTATTGTTATGAAACCGGCCCTACTCTTCCTCATCGTGAGTGGCCGGAGTTTAGTCTAACAAGTAAATTTCATCAATTAAGCTATCTAAGTGTGCGTTGTAATCTACTAATTGTTGACAAACAAAGCAGAAACAAGACAGAATCCTGTTTGACTTACAACGTAAAAATTTACGTAGATGAGCCATCTGAGTAGGCATGGTAACTAATTAAAATCTAATTCTGTACCCCAATAGAAAAATCCATTACGATTTCTAACTATTTATATATTAAAAACGCGCCCTCTTGCGACGGAAATTACCCATAACCAACCGCATACGCAAATAAACAACAAAAATAGGCGTGGCTGCTGTCACTCATAGCAAATTTAAATGTTTTAGTTTAATTTGCACCTTATTCTTAAATTAAAGGACTATCTGTTATTTTTGTAAGAAAAAGGTAGCCACTATCAATTCTTAACTGTGATTAGACGATGTTCAAGTTAGGAATGACTCAAAGAGCACTAGTACCTGCTTCAAAATACAGTTTTCCTTACAAAAAGCCTTCTACGTAATATTAACGACTGATACAATTGCCATTACAGCACGACTAATCAATGACAGTACTATTGAAGAAGCTCCTGTTGCTTTGTTGGCTAAGAGCAATTCCCTCAAGAAGATTTTGTAATCAACATCACGATATAACTGATCACTTCGCTCAGTAAAATTCCTCAAAATTTTTAACTAAATGCCAAAAACATTAATTACTTTTAGTAGCTCGGTTCCATCGATTCTGAAAAATTTGCTGAGGTTAAGCAATCCGTAATTACATAAATTAGAAAACCGTCATTTTCTGACATAAAGCCGTTATCTAACCACAAGCTTACCATATTTGACCCAGCACCATAGGAGGTAACTGCGACTGCAACAAGAATCCTTTAGCTTGGTCACCGGTAATGATTCCATCAATCGGTTTTAGACCCCGAAACTGGTCCTCATATCGGCTCCTCTCTCGAGTTACAATGACCCACGGGTCTCCCGATGGGGTTCCGGCCGCCGACATGTTTCCACTAAAACAAGTAGTTTTAGTTTTCGTTTTAAAAGTAACCGGTGCGTAATTTGACAAAGAAAATATAGCAAATTCGTGATAAAAAAAGGTCAATACTGTAAATCAATAACCACCTACTTTGGGTGGATGGAAATATAAAAAAGCAAACCTTTCAATTATGCGTCCTGGCTCCAATGTTAAGCGGATGAAATTCTAAACATTCTAAAAACTTGCACGCACGTAAAATTCTTGTAAAATTTAAAAAAAATTTGACGATAACTAAGTCATCGCCATTATATCGATTGAATGGCTTTATATGCAACACGTTCAGCACTTACATAAAACTGTGTACGGCATTATTTCACAAGCGTTTAAGGGCTAATATCCTTAATCATGTGGACACAACAACGCTTAGTAAAACGGAGATGGCGCTACAGATGGTGTCCGCAACTACCTGCGATTTTATTATTATGTCAAATGTGTTGCATATACTTTAGGAGTATTTTAATTTTTTTTAAATTTTGTTATAAATGTTATAATTTAGCAAAAATGACAACGAAGTTTAATATACTACTTCTCAATCAACAGTTTTGTATCGCCACCGAAAGAGTCACACGCACAGCTTTTTTGAACCAATGAATTCTGTTCCTTTTTTTAATAATCGCTACATATTTACTACCTAACAGATATGATAAACATCTTGATATTAGCAAATTGCTAATCACTGTGTTTCAGAATTGAATACCACATTTAGCATATTTTACGTCATGAAGTGATAACCGGCAGTGTTTGGCATGGCGTAGACTTAGCAAAAGAGAAAACAACTAAATAATTGACGGTGATACGCAAAACAATCAAAAGATTTGCTGTGCAATGTCTCTGGTCGGAAAATATTTGATCCGGCATTAGGCCAGAATATACATTACTGCGAACTCACGTATTGCTGTGGTATGAGAGCGTCTTAAGCCTCTTAGTACTAAAATTAGTCTATGGTGTCTAAAAAAATAAGATGAGTTTGGCGCTATCCGAATAAACAAAATATGTAGATATGTGGCCGACGCCTATGCAAAGCAATGATGCAACAAACATTGCAAAACGATTGTCACCACAATATCAGTTTCCGCAAATTAGCACAAGAAGTTGGTGCCTTACACACAAAATTCAGTTTCGTTGTAAGTTTAAAGTTGCCCTATGCCCTTTTTCACTATACTTAAGAAAGCATATACTTGATTGTTTCCTTTAACTGCAAACTCAAGAGATGTGCAATATGTGTTTGTTAAAACTGACGAAGAAAACACTTGCAAAAACATTTTATTCGATACAAACTTGAAAAATAAATTGACTGTTACAACCCAATGTAATCATTACGTACTTTTGACGTAACTATAAGTACCATAAACTTACCACATCTTTAGCCACGTTACGTTAATACATACTTTACATCTTTACATGTAATAAATGACTAACCTATATGCACGTACTAAATAGTGTAAAATATACCACTTAATGTACACCGTCGTATGAAATTGCAATCAGTTAAATGCGAAATTAGAAAAAAATATAACGTGTTGCGTACTGAATTAGAAAAAAAGTTACGTACCAATAATGACGTAGAAAAATGATTCATAAAAAATTCGCACTAAAACTTGCGTGTTAATTGATGTAAAATAATACATGACCGTAATGTAGCACGCAAATTTTAAATACCAAAAGCCACGTAATCCTGTAGCATAGGCAACACACCATGCAATGTCTAAATCTCAGTCATTGGCGAACATAAATCTTCATCAAGGCAAATAATCAGACAAAAATGAATGACAATGTAAATAAGTTTTTGGCTTCGTTCCTGGCAAAACGACGACTGGCACCGCTCGTCAATTAATAACTAATGTACAATCAAACGTAAGTACAGACTAGCTGTTTTATAAACATTTCTGGAGCGGTCAATAAAGTATGGTGGCTCTCTATAATTGGAGCTCTCGTCATTAAGAGAGTACTTGCTGACGCTACGCGCCTCATTCGTAGCTGTTTATCGAATAGATTCTATTCTCTATTCTTTTTGTGGCGAACTTAAACCAAGCGCAAGTTCGAGTGGTTCTGTGAGTCCACATCCTCCTCCTCATTCACCAATTTAACTCACGACCATCTTCACTAAACACCAGCAATTACCTCTTTTATGTTGCTTTTATTCAGGCAATTTTCGTTTTAACAGCTTTTGCACGTAACACACTACGTATTAAGACAGGTATAAAAATAATTAATAAAAAGTATACGTACTTTATACGTGCTGGTTACGTATAATGACATCTAAAAGTAATTCGTAAAAACTAGGTATTTTACATTAAAAAAAATTATGTGCTAAATTGTTGAAAATTATTACGTGGTTTTCGAAGTTTTTACGTGATAAACACTTAAAATTAACGTAAGTTTTAGGTACCTATCTTCTTATTATTTACAAGCAATCAGTGGTTGTTTTTGTTTTAACCAAAGAGAATTGAAGTTCCTAATTGTCATGGGTAAAAACAACTCGATCTGATGGTGTTTTGGATTTATATTTAAATTTTAAAACATCTCACAATAAATATGGAGACTTTGTTTAAACTTAAGTTTGGAATTCAGACGATTTTCGCAGAAATTAGAGCAGTTTATTTATCGCTAAAACCAAGGTTTCGGTAGCATTGTTGGTTCAAGACCTGCGTCACCAGCAATCTCGGATATTGCGTCTTCCTAGAATTTCTCTTCCGTCGTTTGATGGTTTGTTGAAAGATTGGCCCACGTTTTATGATTTGTTTAACACGCGGGTTCACTAAAATCAGATATTAATTGTTAAGGGTGAAGAAATTCCAATATTTGTTGACCATTCTTACTGGTGAACCTTTGACTTTAGTGAAGCATTTGCCGCTAAGTTCTAACAATTATGATATTTTTGTAATAGCGAAGGCTTCCACGGCCGGAATCTATACTAACATTAGAATGTCTTCCGGGTTTGGACCGTGTCATAGTTGCAACCGAAGCTGCCAACGTTTCGCCCACTTTCGTAAGGGGCTTTATCAGAGCGTGAGATAAATCGCAAAACTCAAACAAGCAATCGAAATCTAACTAAGAACTTCTCAAAAGTTAGGTTATCCACTTCAATCGCGATCATGGTTTCGAACTATCCCCTCTTTGGTTCCCGGTTATTAGTCATTTATCAAAAACACGCCCCCTAGCAACCGTAACCCAATCAGGGTCGAGCTTAATCATCCGTGACGATCCTTTTCCTTTAAATACGGAGACTATTTCTTCTTAAGTCACTTCTACGGAGTTTAGCATCTGGCTTAGTTCACAAGTTGATTACCTAACTCGGTAGTGGTTCTTTGTTAGATTTTCGTTTGCTTTTTCAGGTTATCGTTTTCTTTCTTACCTTTTCAGAGTTTAGGTTATGGCTTGTTTCACAAGTGGATAACCTAACTTTTGAGAAGTTCTTAACCAGGAAGATAATGTTAGTATGATATTTTTTATCAATAATTGGTAGATCGTTACCAAAATGATAGAGTGTTGGTGTCATTTTATTAGCATAATTTGGGTAACGCACCCGAGGTTAATTCAGACTGTGTATCCTTATTACGTAGTTTATTAGGTACGTTTAATGAGAATGTGACTGCGTTAGGTTAATATCCTAACGTGGATTATTGGGATTTTGCCCTTTTTAATTTGTTTTTGCAAAGATTAGATAACGCAACTCGAAGGCGTTTTGAAGTGCAATTCACAAATGTAACTTTTCCCACTAACGCAAATTTGAAACAATTTGTAGGCGACCAGTGTCGTGCTCTGGAAACAAATTTACTGAATGGCCAGTGCGACCAATACTAAGTCCACCTATTCGAAATTTAGTAATGGTCCGGCAAGATATGGACGCACCTCGCCTTCGCGTTTACTATTGGTTAATACTGAGCGACCTGCTAATTCGCAATCCGCAAAATGTGCACATGGCATTTATGGGTGCCCTAGCTTTTTTGCTTTAGTCCCTTATGATCTTTATTTGTTCGTTAAATCAGCAGGTTTATGTCATCAATGCTTTAGCGCTTTACACCAAGCGAGGTCATGTCCGTCGAAAGGAAATTGTCACAGTTCACCTTCTCAGCAAGTGACCCTACTTAACAATTCGCCGGAAACTCCAATTCCCGTTGTTGCACCGCCCACTGTAGGTGTGGCGACAGCGCGTTCATGATGTACAGTGTTGTTGGCAACTGTCATCCCTGAAATCCAATATCGTTTAGGTAATTATCAAACCATAAGAGCATTGTGCGATTCGGGTAGTCAAGCGATTCTAATTTCGAAAAGATGTCGTAACCCAGGTAACAAACCTTGACAAAATCTTCACAGAAAAGTTGACGATCGTGATTCAACTTTACGTTATCTTGATTTAGGATCTGCATAGAATTCGTGACCGAGGCAGTGGCCAAACCGCGCTAAATTTAACCTTAGAAATTGTGACGAAAACGACACTTCATATTCGTCACAGAAAAATCTTCACGAAAGCGATACGAAAAATCTTGACGAAAACATCACAAAAAAACGTTACGTAAGCGATACTAGAGAATCGTGACAAAAATGTTAAATAATTATTATTTAAAATAATGTCACTATAAATTATTTTTAAAATATTAGTTACTACTTTCTATCGTAATAACTAGGTTATCAGACTTTAAAAATATTAAATTATGACATCGACATTTTTAAAGGGTAATGATTATCTCTAGTTATTAAGGTAGGAATAAATAATATTTAAAAACAAAATATTATTAGAGTGACATTATTTTAAATAATTATAAAGAAATTTAATAATTAAAGTATAATGAATCTGACATGTCAATATTAAAAATAGTAAACTTTCACAATATATAATTTATTTATTTCTAATAACAACATATTTTATTTCGAAACAAATGTTTGAATATATAACATTAGTAATAAATGAAAATAACTAATACTACAGAATAACAATGAAAAAATGAAACTTACTCGTTACAAAATATTAAAAAATAATATTATTATGATGGCACACTTTTTTTTTCGGACTTAACCCGGTCATAAGTATGCTGAAAAATATATTTCAGCATATTTTCAGCTTCCACTTTTGTACATTGTTTATTATGACACACAAATTTAATTAGAATTAAAATAAGCTTTGTGTCTTTAAGCTTAAATTTACTATTTGCGCCACTCCAGTTACACAGACACTGTGCTTCAACTGTAAAGCAGTGTTTAATAATATTATTCAACACTGTCTTTGCATCTTTACCCCCAATCATACTAAGCTTGCTAATCTGTAATCACAGCTTGTCAATAGAAATTATTATTAAACTTTCATAAATACTTACAAATAATTTTTCTTTCTCTCCTTCTTCTAAAAGCTCACTACATATCGTGATGTCTTCCATAGACGTAAGGGGTAGAAGTTCGTCGAAAACGCTGTTTAAAGGGTCTATTTGTTGTTTTTGTTGTCCATTAAAACTCATAACTTGTATTTTAATAGTATCCCATTCCCTTTTCATTTGCGTTATAAACTGTTCTGAAACAAGATAGGCATTAGAATCATTTTAAACGAAAAACTAGAACAATTACCTATTAAACGTCTATTGTAATCAACTGCATTTTGGACTTTAGAAATTTCATTAAGAAGAGCATCTTTTGTTTCTAAAATAAATAAAATGAACAGCAATCTAATAATCAATTATTTCATTCCAAATTACCATTACATTTACATTGCGGAACAAATAAGTCAGTAATATCTAACCCTGCTGCAGCAGAAGTAACATTATTTCCTACAGCGTCTTCAGTTGCTGATGACAATACAGATGTTTTCGGTAAAAGAGTTAGAGTTTTAGATATGCTGTAGTCGTTTATATCTGGAATGTCGTCCACATCTTCATCATGATAATATTCATAATCAGAATGTTGATTACCCGATCTTTCCCTTGATTTTTCACCACTTCCATTATCAGAGTCTGTTAATGCACATGATGAAGAGTCTGTGTGGTCCAATAATACCTTGCACTTCAGTAGCGCCTCTTCAAAAGTTTCTACAATTTGTTAAAAATATAAGCTACTGATACCTATTAAAGAAAGGTTAACCTACCAAATGATTTACTATTGCACCGAATTGTGCAAGGATATGTTTTCCATGTTGACTTTTTTTTCGTTAATTCATACCTACGCCTCTTAGACAACTGCTTATGAGGCATCATATTTTCAGGTATCTCAAACTCTACGACAAAGAAAATCACTTCAACTAAACATGTTTCGTAACAAACAAGTAAACAAGTTACTATGCTAATATCAACATTGAGCAAGAAGATGACAAGTTAATGATTAAACAACACTTATGAAAACAGTTGCATTTTGCTGTGCAATTTATTTACGTACTATCTAAACTTAATTTCGGTAATAAAAAATATATTACTATGTAAATACCTTTTTTATGATTAGTATAAAATCAACTAACATAGGTTTGTAGACGGTACTTCTTTAAATAAACGAACCAGAAGACAAGCACAAAGTAGTTCACTTAACCTAACTACTGACCTCTTAATAGAATTATCCTGGTTCTAATGTTTTATATATCAGTAAAACTGAATTTGTATATTGTTTGATAATACAGACAAGCAATTGCAAACTTAAGATGAATACAAATCGTACAATCGTGAAAAGCAACACGAGCAACACCTTACGCCATTAATACAATTAATACCACAAAAATCGCGCAGGCGTGACTTCCAGAGTTCGGTGATTTCAAATTCTTAATCTTAAAAAATATACGATTAGATTTTTCGTCACATTTTCGTTAAGCACGAATATACATACTTGATATGTCATGACTATTCCGTGACAAAAACTTAAAACAAAATCTTCACGAGAACGTTTCATATTTAACTTGACGTATTCGTCACCGAAATTTAACAGTAAAGAAATAAACACACACTTTTGTAACGAAATAGTGACGAATATTTCTTTAAACGACTATTTCGTGAAGAATTTGTGAAGGTTTAAAAATTCTCGTCACGTTGTGTTACCTGGGAAGCGACTTGAATTGCTCTATGGTCGCTCACCAGTTCTTTTATCTGGCCTAAGTGATGTGACATTTCACCTTTCACGCGGTTGTACTAATTGCAAAATTTGCCCTAAAGGCTCTTCAGCGCCATCTTTGAACGTCGAAGCAGTGGTTATACAAACAATTTGTGCCGATCTTCTAAGTTGCCCATTGCCTCTGTCCGATTTTTATCAAGGTTGGAAGTTAGCAGATCCCAATTGGCATATGCCAGGATCAATTGATATGCTGCTAAGAGCAGATGTTCTCGCTCTTGTTGTCCGAGAGGGTTCCGTGCCGGGTGACGACGTGCGTACAGCTGCTATCGAGACCCTCTTCGGTTGGATACTTTTGAGTACCACAAGTCATGTCCCAAAATATTTGTTTTTTATGACATCAGACACTTCTTTCAATGTCACATTAAAAGGCTTTTGAGAGGCGAAGGAAGTCCTCTCCAAACTCGCCGTCTCACCTGAAGATGATCAGGCCAATTGTGCCATTCTGGTCGTTTTGGTGTTTTGTTGCCTTTCAAAGACGATGCAGATTGCTGATCATCGTTTGCTCGCAGTTGAGCGTCGTGCGGACAACCTGACGTCCGCCGCATGTATCTAGCATTTATGAAAGATTACCTCGCATCGGGCCATATTTCTCTTCTTGTCGCACACTCCGAAGAAAGTCATTGCTATGTTATTCCACACCATTGTGTGTTCAATGTTTCTTCGCGCGACGCACACAAGTCACTCAATGATTTCCTACTTGTCGAACCTAAATTGCAAAATGACATAGTAACCATTTTTCTTCGTTTTCGATCACATCGGATCGTCTTTACTTGCGATATACGCCAAATATTAATATATGAACCACATTGTCGGTGGTCTCCATAAGAAGAGATTCAAATCTATCGTTTGAACACTAACCTATGGTATGTCACCCTCGCCTTATTTGGCCATTCGTTATCTGCTACACTTGGCAAAAGGTTGCTAGTAAACTGAAGAGTCAGCTTGCGGAATTGTTGAAGTTGAGTTGTTTTGAACTGCGCAAATGGACCAGCAATGATGTTTCGTTGTTAGACGAACATTGCCAAATACAGCCGTTAACATTCCACGAAGACGCGAAGTCGGTTGTAAAAATCCTTGACCTACAATAGCAATCCAACTGTGACGCACTTTCGTTAACGGTTAAGGTACAAGATCTTCCATGTACCAAGCGAGCGGTTCTTTCTAAAATCGCAAGAATGTAACATTCATTAGGATTTTTATCTCCAGTAATTTTGTTTGCCAAGAGACTGATTCAGCGTCTCTGAGCTTTAGGTCTCAGGTGGGATGACCCCCCTCCTTCGGATGTCTGTGAGTCATGAACTCAATTTAAAAAGGAACTTCCTTCATTGGTGGCATTGGAAATCCCTTAATTATTACCGCATATGTCGTACGAGTCATGTTAGCTTCATGCTTTCTGTGACGCATCGCAAGTAGGTTATGCTTGTGTAATCTATTTTCGTTTGATCGAGAACGCAAAGAATATCAATCTTGTGGTTGCCAAATCCAATGTTGAGCATTTTCATCGAGTGCATTTACACGCCGGTTTTCAGACATTGCAATTTTTATTGTCACAATAATTTTGGATTTCATCAGCACGTCGTGCAATCATCAAGCACTGTCTGTCAAATTGTTTTCGCGTACGGCCATGTGTCAGCCCCCTTTTATAGGTGATCTTCTTGCGTCTCGTGTGTTGCAAGTGAAGCCGTTTTCTCGAGTTGGCGTTAATTACTCCGGTCCTTTTTTTTTGATACTAGGTCGAGTGAGAAGAACTAAAATCTACAAAAGCTACATCTGCATATTTGTTTGCTTTGCCGTCAAAGCCGTCCATTTAGAAGTGGTCTCCTACCTGACAACGAAGTCGTTGCTCGACGGGATCGTTGTAGTGACATCTACAGTGACTGTGGCACCAATTTTATTGGCGCCAATCCTATACTTCAAAACTTGGGTCGACAGTCTGCTGACACATTGGCCATCAAATGACACTTTAATCCTAGTTCCTGTCCGCATTTTGGTGGATTGTGGGAGGCCGCAGTTAAATCCGTCAAAACCTACCTGTCTCGTGTGTTTGATGAACAAACCTTTACGTATAAAGAATTTAATATAGTCCTAATTCAAACTGAAGCCGTGTTGAATTCACGCCTATTGTACCCGATGAGTTGGGATCCTAATGATTTGTCTGTTGCGAAGTAATAACATTCTGCTGAACTTTCATTGTTTATTATTTTGAAATGAATATACACAACGTTTCGATTGCTGTGGTATCTGCAATCGTCATCAGGTGAATACTAACAAACTTAGAAACTACTGGAGCTTATATACTAAAGACATGTTCGATGAAGCGTTCAAGCGTACAAAATCAATTTAGCGTAACAGATTAATTAACAAAATTACTTAGTCAAGTTTAAGTTGTTTTAGAGGTTCGATAAGTGGTTTCCATATGTTGCTTATCTCGACACTTGGCTGGCTGAAAATTTGTTCTTTGTTGTTGTTGATGAATGCCGCTTCTTTAAATTTCCGTTTGTACCAATGTTCCTCTCTGTGTATGATTTTTGCTTCCGACCATTTCATTCGATGTTGGTTATCCCACGAATGTTGCGCGATGCCGGACTTAGAAGTCTCTCCTCTCTGTGTGTGCGTCTGATGTTCTTTCAGTCTGATGTCAAGTGGTCTTTTGGTTTCCCCCACGTATGATTTGCCACATTCACATGGAACTTGGTAAATACAGTTTTGGGAATCTCGACTTGTTTGTGGCTTTGTGTTGGAAATTATACTCCTAATGGTGGTCGATGATTTGAACACTGTATTTAAGTTGTAGCTTTTCCCTATACGTTTTTTTGATTCTGATAAACCTTTGACATATGGGATGCTCAGCAGTGAATTGGGCAGTTCTTCTGTTTTAGGTTGTCCCATGATGTTGAATTGCTTTTTCTGTAAAAGTTGTCATACAATCTTTTTTGGATAACCATTCTGCCTTAGATCGTTTCTAATGTTTTTGATTTCTTCTCGTAGCCCTTTCTCTGTGTTGCACAACCTGTACCATCTGTCGATTAAAGATTTTACTACTCCCCTCTTCGTAGATGTGGAATGGTTGGATTCAAAGTTGAGATATCGACCGGTGTGTGTTGGTTTCCTGTAGACAGTCGTTTCCATAATTTTCTTGTTCTTTGTTACTTGAACGTCTAAAAAAGGAAGTGAGTTCCCTTTTCCTTTTCCATAGTGAATTTGATGGATAGTTTGATATTGTTCAGATGTTGTAGAAAAAGGTCTAGTTGCCGATTACTGTGGTTCCAAACTATGAAGGTATCGTCAACATATCTAAGCCATGTTTTGGGTTTGAATTTTGATTTCTCTATGGCATGGGATTCAAACCAGTTCATGTATATGTTGGCGACTACTGGTGATAGAGATGAACCCATTGGTAGTTCTTCGTCTTGAGTGAAGAATCTGTCTTTCTCCTGAAAGTACGAGTTCTTGAGGCAACATTCTAGGAGCTTCATTATTCCTTCTACCGGCAGCGTGGTTCTTTCCTGGAGTTCTTCATCTTCTCGGAGCTTCGTTTGGATGATTTTCAATGCTTCTTCAACTGGCACATTAGTATAAAGACTTTCTACGTCGAAGCTGACTAATTGATCCCGTGGTTGTAGCTGTATTGTTTTCAGAATTTCAACGAAATGTTTGGAGTCTTTGACAAAAGATGAGCTGTTCTTCTGTAGTGGTTGCACAATTGGTAGTAGAAATCTGGATAGCTGGTATGTGGGTCCATTCGAGAGCTGGTTATCGGTCGAAGCGGCATGTTGTTTTTATGTATCTTCGGTAGTCCATATAGATGCGGCGGTTTGCTGTAGTGTGGTGTTATCATCGTTCTCATCCTTGGCGTTAGATGTCTTTCGTAGAGTTTTAGAACTTGATAGATCTTCCTCTCCAAGCTTGCTGTCGGATCTTTCTTCAGTCTGCGGTAATTCCCTTGATTTAAGAGGTCTTCAATTTTTTGGTCGTAGGTGGTGGCATCCATGATGACAGTTGCGGCCCCTTTGTCGGCTGGAAGTATTTTAATGCATTTGTTCTTCCGTAGATTTGTGAGAGCTTTTTCCTCGTGTTTAGTGATGTTGCTGTGTTGTTTTCTTTTCTTCTCTAGAGCACTTCTGATTTTCCACTTAAATTCTTCTGCTTGTGTTGGATTCAAACGTGTTGTCTCGACGGCACCAATGATGTCTAGTACTGGCACGTGCTTTGATGTTATCGAAAAATTGAGCCCTTTCTCTAATAGAGTCGTTTCTGTAGCAGACAGTGGATGTGTCGATATGTTGACTATGGTTCTCCTTGCGTTCTTTTGGTTGTCTGCTGCTTTCTGTTGGTTTTGTGTGAGTTTAGCCCATTTTCTGTCGTGTGTTTCTTGGTGTAGTTGTCGTACCTTCTCGCAAGTAGCGTCTATTTTGCGGAATATTGGTGTGTAATCTTCTTCCAATGTGAACTCTTTTATCTCCTCGAATCTTTGTGTGGCGTCTTGGAGTAATAAAGTTTTCTTCCATCGATGGTGGTTGATTTGTGCCCGGATAAGCGCAAAACTTGCTCGTTCCAGTATCTTGAGGGCTCTTGTTCCTGGTATCGGAGATTTCACTCGGAAGCCATCTGGTATAACTTGGTTGTCTCTTGCCCTCTGTAACAATTTAAAAAAATTGAAGACGTCTTAAATCAAAGGAATTACCGCAGACTGAAGAAAGATCCGACAGCAAGCTTGGAGATGAAGATCTATCAAGTTCTAAAACTCTACGAAAGACATCTAACGCCAAGGATGAAAACGATGCTAACACCACACTACAGCAAACCGTCGCATCTATATGGACTACCGAAGATACATAAAAACAACATGCCGCTTCGACCGATAACTAGCTCTCGTAATGGACCCACATACCAACTATCCAGATTTCTACTACCAATTGTGCAACCACTACAGAAAAACAGCTCATCTTTTGTCAAAGACTTCAAACATTTCGTTGAGATTCTGAAAACAATACAGCTACAACCACGGGATCAATTAGTCAGCTTCGACGTAGAAAGTCTTTATACTAATGTGCCAGTTGAAGAAGCATTGAAAATCATCCAAACGAATCTCCGAGAAGATGAAGAACTCCAGGAAAGAACCACGCTGCCGGTAGAAGGAATAATGAAGCTCCTAGAATGTTGCCTCAAGAACTCGTACTTTCAGGAGAAAGACAGATTCTTCACTCAAGACGAAGGACTACCAATGGGTTCATCTCTATCACCAGTAGTCGCCAGCATATACATGAACTGGTTTGAATCCCATGCCATAGAGAAATAAAAATTCAAACCCAAAACATGGCTTAGATATGTTGACGATACCTTCATAATTTGGAACCACAGTAATCGGCAACTAGACCTTTTTCTACAACATCTGAACAACATCAAACCATCCATCAAATTCACTATGGAAAAGGAAAAGGAGAAATCACTTCCTTTTTTAGACGTTCAAGTAACAAAGAACAAGAAAATTATGGAAACGACTGTCTACAGGAAACCAACACACACCGGTCGATATCCCAACTTTGAATCCAACCATTCCACATCTACGAAGAGGGGAGTAGTAAAATCTTTAATCGACAGAGCGTACAGGTTGTGCAACACAGAGAAAGGGCTACGAGAAGAAATCAAAAACATTAGAAACGATCTAAGGCAGAATGGTTATCCAAAAAAGATTGTATGACAGCTTTTACAGAAAAAGCAATTCAACATCATGGGACAACCTAAAACAGAAGAACTGCCCAATTCACTGCTGAGCATCCCATATGTCAAAGGTTTATCAGAATCAAAAAAACGTATAGGGAAAAGCTACAACTTAAATACAGTGTTCAAATCATCGACCACCATTAGGAGTATAATTTCCAACACAAAGCCACAAATAAGTCGAGATTCCCAAAACTGTATTTACCAAGTTCCATGTGAATGTGGCAAATCATACGTGGGGGAAACCAAAAGACCACTTGACATCAGACTGAAAGAACATCAGACGCACACACAGAGAGGAGAGACTTCTAAGTCCGGCATCGCGCAACATTCGTGGGATAACCAACATCGAATGAAATGGTCGAAAGCAAAAATCATACACAGAGAGGAACATTGGGACAAACGGAAATTTAAAGAAGCGGCATTCATCAACAACAACAAAGAAATTTTCAGCCAGCCAAGTGTCGAGATAAGCAACATATGGAAACCACTTATCGAACCTCTAAAACAACTTAAACTTGACTAAGTAATTTTGTTAATTAATCTGTTACGCTAAATTGATTTTGTACGCTTGAGCGCTTCATCGAACATGTCTTTAGTATATAAGCTCCAGTAGTTTCTAAGTTTGTTAGTATTCACCTGATGACGATTGCAGATACCACAGCAATCGAAACGTTGTGTATATTCATTTCAAAATAATAAACAATGAAAGTTCAGCAGAATGTTATTACTTCGCATCAAGCAACATTGTTTAATACATTCAAACAAACGTAAGATTTGTCTGTTCTCACTCCTGGGCACTTCTTGACTCTCGAGCCTTTGACCGCTCCTCCTGACGAGGATGTCACATCCCTCCCATGAAATCGTTTGTCACGTTGGCGTTTTGTTCAGCGTTGTCAACAAGTATTTTGACGTCGCTGGCACTATGAGTACTTACATACATTCCTTCCTCTACGCCTTTAGTGGACAGTTTAGTGATGATAAAAAACGAGTTGGTTGCACCGCTGCAGTGGCAACTGGGTCGCATCGTAACCCTACATCCTGGTAAGGATGGCATCGCTCGTGTTGCCGCCCTCAAGACCGCGCGAAATTTGATTAAAAGGCCTGTGATCAAACTTTACCTTGTGCCTATGCCGCAGCATAAACCTGTTGGTTAATTGTTTATTCGTTTTATCTTAATTTAGGAAATAAATAGGAAAAAGAAATCACCCTGTTATAGTGATTTTTGGTGAGCGGTATGTTTTGGATTTATATTTAATTTTAAAACTTCCCACAAGAAATATCCCTTCCTTTTTGTTGTTTCCCCGATACCAGCCCGAACCCCGAAAAACGAACGAATTATTATTTGTGGTACGAGTCGACCCTCGACTTGAATCAGTCGCTTATTTCAACATTGGCCGATGGGACCGTTGCTAATTAAACAAAGCATTTGGGTAGCTGGTGGTGGACGGTTTGGTCATTTTTCGCGTTAAGTATTGGTATGGATGAAGAAGCCCCCAATATCCCAGAAATATTATACATGTGTGAAGACCACGTCGCTAGAAGAATTCTGGATAAGCAAGGTTAGTTCGTTCCATTAGCCATTTACTAGTTTATTTGGTATTATTTTATATATAGATCCATCACTCATTTCGCTGGCCGCTGATTTTTATTAAATTTTGTATTGTAAATTTCATTTATAAATTTTTGTCATTAAACCTATTACAAATAAAATGCAGTTTTTTCTTTATTTCAAACAAACACTTCTTGTCGATATTGTGTAAACAGATGGAATGGGCGTTGAAAATGGATTAGACCTAACAGAAATATCTTTAAAAAACACCGCTCCACTGTACCCCACGAATAGATAAAACAACAAAAATCCATACTGAACAACTTTTATAATAAGAATATTTTTGTAAAACTTGCAGAAATATTCCGAAAACTATTTACCGTCAAGGTCAGTTACTTAGGCTACCAAGTCTACAATCCCACAAAGTCAATCTTGCTTATTTAAAAAAAAAATAGTTGTTATAGAAACGCGCATTTGTTTGTTATTGCTTACCAATAACACAATAACAAAGGTCGAATACAACAACCTAGTTTTCCATTAAAAAACTATATAATCTTAAATCAGCAAATAAAAGTAAACGCGATTAAACTGATGACAATGTTAAAAATAGAACGCATACATTTATTTACTAGACAATTAACTTATATAACTTTGATTAGATAGTTACGAACGGTTGCCAACGCCGCAATACTTGAAATGAATCTCAGCAAAGAATCAGTGTTAAGTTTAAACGAGTGCAAAGAAACTATAAGAAATTATTTACAATCCGACGAATTCGAGGTGATAAATTATGAAATTGGACCGTTTTCGGATTGCGTCAACGGATTTTTGAGCGACCAACTTTTAATCACAATCAATTATGCGACGAACGATGGGAAAAAAACGAAAAGCTTTTTCGGTAAGATGTTTCCGCATCAGTACGAGTTGCAAAGTCGATACGCTGTTGCAGTAGGCACGTTTCGGCGTGAGATTTTGATTTACAAAGTGTTGCTGAACGAATTCAAAAAGTGTCGCGGGTTTACTACCGAGTTCGTACCGGCTTATTATTACATCAAAGATGACCTATTTGTTTTTGAGAACCTCAACGAGCAGCACTTTGTCATCCACGACTCGCCCAACGCTCTACCTTTGGATCACGTCGAGCTGTGTCTGCAGTTACTGGCACAATTCCACGCGGGTAGTATTGGATACCAAGAATTAAAAACCAAGGAACTGAAGAGACAGTATCGTTTAATCGAGGACTACTCTGAATACATCCAAGAACCGCTTTTTAGGAAAGAAGAAAATTTTCTCGGTTATCTTTGGTTTAAAACTCGACTCGGTGCGTTAAACGCCATCGTCGATTATTTACAATTTCCCGATATAACGTCTAAATGCTTCAAGGAAAAGATAAAAGTAGTTGCGGACTACGCTTTTGAAATAATGACACCGAAGTCCAAATTCTACAACGTTGTTTGTCATGGAGATATGTGGGCTAAAAATTTTTTATTCCGGTACCAAAACGGTACGTTAATCGATGCGAAAATGATCGATTTCCAATTTTTGCGTTACTGCCCCCCGGCACATGACGTCTTACAGCTATTGTTCATGGTAATGGGTCGGAAAAGGCGGCAGAGTCATTTACACTCGTGTTTGCGTTTCTATTACGAATGCTTGCGCAAAGAACTGCGAAAAAGCGATTTCGACATCGACGAAATAATTCCATATGCAGATTTTGAAGCTTCGGTTAATTATTTATTGCCACAGATAAAACTACAAACGGCTTTTTACCACGGGTTTCAATCGACCAATGTCGATTTCCATAAAAGTCTCAAAGAGAACCCGGGCAATTTAAAAGAATTAATTTTTGGCGACGCAGCCTCATTCGCAATTACGTTATTTAACACCGATTCCGATTACAATAAATTATTAGTCGACGCAATTACAGAATTAAAGATTTTACTCACCCACGACATAATTACCCAAGAAGATTGTTATAAAATCGTGGAAAAGAAGTTGGCAACTACCGATTATAAATTGATCGACTATTCCATGAGTCGGGTTACTGGCATTAGTGGTTTTTTGGGCGATCACTATCGACTGAAGATCGTTTTAGCAAACAACGAACTGAATTTGTTTGCGAAATGCGCTCCTAAATGCACAACGCGTTTTGACTTAGCCGTTGGTGCTAAAGTTTTCGTTAAGGAATATTTTTTGCTTGAAACCTTAATCCCTATGATTAAAGAAGCCGGTGTTGACGATATCGAAGAATGTGTGGTCCCGCATCACCTCATTAGAGTTAACGATGTAATAGTATTTGACGATTTGACTTTTAACGGGTTTCGAGCTGGTAGTCAGAGAGTCCCTTTCACTTTCGAGGAGTTAAAAATCGTTGTACGGAAGCTAGGCGTTTATCATGCATCTAATATCATATTAGAAGAAAAACTAAGCCGAAACGAAAACACTTTTAGATTAAGCTCGTTTAAAAACGAAGTCGAAGAAAGTTTCTTCTGCCTGGGCGACCATAACCAGAGTTCTTTAAGCATAAAACTTGGGGTTGAGACAGTTCCGTTTCAAGTGACGTTGTTCGATTTAGACTTTCCCGGTTTTGAAACTAAGATTCGAAAGGCTTACGAGGCTTGTTACCAACTGGTGAAACCTTCAGAGTTGTATAGAAACGTAGTGTGTCACGGTGATTTATGGGCTGATAACATAATGATCAAGTACGAAAACGAAAAACCTATCGATTGTCGTATTATCGATTATCAAATTTTAAGGTACTGTCCCCCGGCTCAAGATTTAATGTCGTTGTTATACTTAACAACCACACGAGCAGTTCGATCCGAACACATAAAGACGCTAATCGACTTCTATTACGACGTTTTTTCCAACACGTTAAATCGACACGGTTGTGACGTTGCTAGCATATACACGCACAAACACTTCTTAGACAGTTGTTACGCTTTCGTTCCCCAAGCCGTATGTCAAACCGTTATTTTCTACCACTTCACGATGACCAACCCGGAATTAATGAAGGATTATATAAAAGACGACGAACTCACTCGAAAAATCTTCTTAAACGATCGTAGAGACTTTATAAAAGACATGTGTGAAAAAGATCCCATATATAAAACCCGAATGAGAGAGAGTTTGGAAGATTTAAAAGAAATGTGTATTAAATATTTTTAGTACAAGACGAGTTTTATTTGCAATCCTCGTGATACGGTTCCAACGTTCTAAGATCCCTCCAAGTAGGCGGTAAGTTATTGTGCAGGTGGTTACCACAACGTTTGCACGGACTACTGAACAACGTGTTGTAGCTGTGGAACCAATGCTGAAACGACAACTATAAAATGCTATTTTAAAACAAATCGAATTACCATAAACGATCGCACAGCTAATTCGGGCATTGTAGGCGAGTGAAAATGACACATGGCGGCGTGACAGTTTTCGGTTACCTTCCTAAACACCTTATAACGAGATTCAGTCCATAAATCATTAGACTCCGAGTGGGATTTAACCACAACCCATTCAATCATAAGACCTTTAAAAGCGATTATCGATTTTAGGATCCGCCCTAACGAAGCCTAAAAGGTTACAATTAGGTACTCAAAGATGAGACAAGTTTGTATAGGTACTTGTATAATCGGATTTGGAGCAAATGGCCGTGGTGCTGTAATCGTCACATCGGGAAACAACCTATCAATGCTAGTAATTAAATTTTCGATCACTCTAAAACAAGACTATGATTAAATTATCCACGAGAGTTGATAATCTTACTCGGGTGGCACGTTGTGATTACTAGTTTGCGTTTTCCTTCTCTTTGTCGTGCTTAGTGTTTTATACGTTTTACTTACAGAATTCGTTGCTAAAATGTTTCCAGCTAATGTGCTATATTCCCGTATCTAAAAATTCAACGTAATGTAATTGATAACGTCACGAATATAACACCTTATCCGTCCATCGGTAACTGTTCACTAACTGGCTGTAAAGTGCCTGTCGTTCTTGTGTCGTTTCCTGACTTAAGTATGTCGTATTTCCCAAGTTAAATGGGCCAGTTGGTGTTGTTAAGTTAGAAACGGCTGTTTCGATATCCCTTTAATAAGACTACTGATTTACTGAAGTACGATATATAAACTTACCTTAAATTGTTGTTAACTGTCGTTAACAGTTCTTGCAATTCTACCATAAACTTATTTTCCTTGCCTTCTTCTCCATGATCTGCTCGTAGACCATTACTAACGGTCTCAAATACTTGGCCTACGTTTGAGCGTAGAACCTTTAAGTAATTCAATGCGCCGTGCAGTTGTTCCAAATCTCTTTCCATGTTTGTGTTCTTTAACTTGTTTTGAGTGTAGTTTTATTCAAACACTGATACAAACATATATTTAGGAAAACTTCAAACATAACAGATTTGTAGGTTAGGATCAACCACACAAGTTAGGACAGTGGCGTACGCACGGGGTCTAAAACCAATAAAAGGCCAGGGATGAAATATCAAAAAGGGTACAGAAGAAAGACGAAAAAAGAACTCAAAACGAATTAAAACTTTGTTTTTTACAAAATGTAGAAGGAGATGAAATCATGTCATATCATAAATTGTAGTTTTATCAAATATTGGTTTATTCAAAATGTGATAACTAAAGAGCAGAAGTTGTGACATTTGCAATTTTTAGTGTTATTGCAATTTTTCAGCAATTTTCAACAATAATGCAAATTTTCTTGCAATTTAATAAAAAAATTTTAATTACATTGTGAATTACATGTAAATTCCACATTTAGACGTATTTTAACTTTTGTTTTTAAAAAATAAATAAATATGCAATATAAACTACGTTTCGATTGCTAGATTATCTTCAATCGTCATCGTTCTTAACAATAAATTAATATACACTATGTTTTAATAGCAATCAATCGAAACGTAGTGTAAATTCATTTATTTTTCAGAAATAAAGAAAGACAATGGAAGTCCAGAATTAATTGTACTGTTTTCTTAAATGCAACATTGTTTACCTCATTCAAACGAACGATAATAATAATATCATAATCACCTTATCTTAAAGTTTTGTTATGCTTTTAATGCGTGTTGCCATTTCATAACTTACGAATGAGATATTATAGTAGTGTTCTTTTCAACGTTCAACTTATCCTGAACTAAACTTTAACTACATTTGAACTGATCTGATCCTTAACAAATTTTGGTGTTTTAACAAAAAAACAGCTGATTGTGTATTTTGTATGAACCGTATAAACAACCTATCCAGCCAATTTAAGGTTTATATTAACACAATATTAAGCTAAACTTAAAGTGATCCAAAAGTTTCTTAGCGCTCTAGGGGTAAGGAGAATGTAGCACAAATTAGTTGTGGCGTTCTGTTGCCGGTTCTAATCAGAGTAGCTTAGATCTAGTCGGTTGTTAAAAATAGTTGAAAATAACATGACTATTATGTTACTTACCGACACTTGCATTGTTTTCAATTCTATAAAGTTTTTGGTAGATTTGAGACGTGTTACAGTCAATAAGATGCCTTAGTTAACTGAATTATGAATTACAAGTAAAATAAATATTTAAATTAATAAAACGTATAGCTCTAACCGTGAAATTTATGTAAGTGATGGGAAAGATGGGAAAATAATCTATACGAGTACAAAACACATACACCAACTTTCATTTTATTTTTTTTTATAATGTAATTTTTCTAGTTTTTAGTGCAATTTTTGAAATTTTTATATGCAATTTATGGCACAATTTTTGAAGATTTTTACTGCCACAAGATTCGCTCTTTAGTGATAATAAAAAAAGCAGAGTAACAGAATAGAGTCGAACTAACCATACTGATGTGAATTATAAAGTTTGGTCTAAATGTTATAGGTTTTAGCACTTTGTATGGGTCTTTATGCAGGTGGCTGTAGCAATTGTTTTGAGTGACAATGGCGTGCCGAGAATTTCATGGTGGCAAGATCTTTAAACACACGTTTTCTTTTTTCTATAATCTACTAGTAAGCCGTAACAAGTCGAAGCGCGTTGTAGAAACTTTGATGCGTTATGTGTAGTGTTATTAGATCGTAGAAAATTCTCCTAAAAAGCGCAGAAGATAAAAATAATTTAGTAGTTGCAGGGCGCTGAAGTGTCGGTAGAATTAAGTTAATCAGAACAAATCAGTAAATTCATTTGTGTGTGATGAGTTTATTACTATTTTAAAGAAAGTGAATTGCAGTATTATAGTCACACAAAATTTTACCGCTTAAAGAAAAAACAACAATTGACTTATTGCTTCAGCAAGAAGCGTATATTTGAAGTTAGCTATGCTGTACAGAGTGTTTCAGTTTTTATTTTTCCTCACTTCAACACTTCCTCCAAAACTTGACACACAAAAACTAACTGAATTTAATCACTTTTCAGTTCCAGATCATCCCGCAATGTCGTAAATCAAGCTTGATCGAGTCGTTTAGTAAACAAATCAGCCAGTTGTTTGCCATCAATATATTGCATAATGATCTCATTGTCTCGCACGTATATACTTCTGAAGATAGAAGAAACGCAATTTCCCATATTTCGTTCGTTTGTGAAACTCCGGATTCTTGCTTAACTTCACCGCGCATAAGTTTTATGACCTTTTTGACACATATAACCGATACAAGTCGCTTCAACCACATCAGTTCTTTCGTGCCTTCACTTGCAGCTACGATCTCCGCCTCTGTCGTTCACGTTACCAACGAATGCTGCCGTTGACTTGTCCATGCTACCAAAGCGCCACCATAAACAGCCCGAACGCCTGTAGTTGATCGACTTGTTTTGCTGCAACCTCCATAATCAGCATCCGTGAACGTCGTAAGCATGTTGCTGCCGTTCTTTTTATAGTACAGTCCGTAGTTCTCGGTTCCACGCAAGTAACGACATATACGCTTTACTCCGTTCCAATCAGCTTAGGTTGGTTCATGCATTTTGCGAGCCGCATATGAAACCGCATCAAGTGCATCAAGCTTCGTTTCATCTTAGTCACTGCCTTTTTTCTGTGTATAGCCCTTCACGACCAGACGACCTTTGTAACGTGAAACGTTTTCCAATTCGCGTCAAGCTTAGAACGAAGAACCCAACGACAATCTATTATTTTAACACCATTTGGCTTCTCCACTAACACCCACGTATTGTTTTCTACATTTCTACATTTGTCAGATTTCATCGCTTCCTCGTACGACACAGGTGCAATATCATCACCGACTTTGGTGATCGCTTTTGCAACACTAGCTTGATACAACGCATCATTTGATTCGTCAATTTTGAACTCACCTGTCTTTAACAATGCCGGACGTTGACGCTGCCTTTCCAACTTACGAGGCACGTAACGAGCATCAAGCACATTTGCAATATCGGTTCGTTCCTATAGATACTGAAACGTTCGAGAAGTTATTCGCAAATTCGAGATCCTTCTCGAGGTTGTTATCCATCTTCTAGAACGTATATCGAAAGATATGGAACAGTCGAGAATGATTTTCAAAATGTGTATATATACCGACGAAACAAATCGTAGGTCAGTTAATGTCGTAATGCGAATACAGCAGTGTTACGAAGATTATTCAAGTTGAAATAAATAAGTCGTTAGCGCGTGTGTGTACATAAATATACGGAGAATAATCTCCTACGTGATTTTAGTGTAAACAAGTGTGTGAAGCTATCCGCGGACTTTATCTTATCTTAATTAGTGTAAGTGCTTTTATTAAACATTATTAGATTTAATTAGTTCGGTTAATTTACAAGTGTACATATTTCTAGTATAAGTAAAACATATTTTTAGTCGTTTAAATAAATTAGTTTTAATAATAAATTCGCTACAATACATATACTTACATCGTTTCCATCTGAATTTTCCTCCGAAGCATCGTCAACACTATCTTTCTCAGCACTGGAAGACCGAGGAAGACTGACTTTGCTCTTCTTCTTCCAAATCACGAAAATACTTTAGGTGTATTTAGTTGCTGTTTTCGATTTGTTATGCGACACTAGTCGATATTCGGAACCATCCTATGACGTTCTCTTTGCAGTTCACCACATAGAATTTTTTTCATACTTCCCTAACGTCTTCTTCGCAGTAAAGTGTCCTTCTGACCTCTGACACTCAGCTCCTCGGTACTACCAACTGTAGTCTGTTTTCCGTTCCCTTAAAACTATCTATGGATCGTTTGAAAAGTACGTCTTTCACTCTCAAAAAGTCCCACTCCGTCCAATTTGCTTTCGTGTTGCTACTCAAAGCATTCACTTCTTCCCAAGTTGGTCGTCAGTTGTTTACTTTCCAGTTCAGGAGTAATTTTATTTTGAAATCGTTTTCTTGTTTACGGCTCATCTGTTTAGGTTTCCACTCGTCATCAACCACATCAGTTCTTCGGAGACATTCGATCTTTTCTTCAAGTCGCAAACAATAGCTGCAGTCTGCCGGACATGGTCCTTCGGACAATGCCTCGGCGTTCCGATGACTGCTTCCGACACGGTGTTCTGTGTCATGGTCTTGCAATCTCTCTATCTATTTTGCCACTTGTCTTTCCACATTACGAAACTGCAATAGCAAAAATTTTCGTTTATACAAATATTCGTAAAAATGTTCAATGAACTTGACCCCTGCTAACAGCTCTCTCCTACTAACGTAGTGATTCTTTTCTGACCTGGACAAACCTTTGCACCTATGGCCAGATTACTCGCATCGGCATCCAAAACAAATTTTAAATCTTCTTTTTGATAACTTAAAATCGACAAAGTGACTATAGAGCCGGTTTCATTCCATCTAAACTCTGCCGTCTCTTCAGTCAACTGTGTTAAAGGTTTTGCAATATTAGCAAATACGGTACAAATCATCTATAGTAGGTGCACAATCCAAGAAAACTGCAAACTTGATGCTTGTCGATTGGTCTTGGCCATGCTTGCATTGCTCTGACTTTGCACTGGTCAGTCTTTACTCCATTTCTAAATACAACGTAGCCAAAGTATTGCACTTTTTTCTTAAATACGTGGCACTTTTTTGAACCCAGTTTTATATCCCTAGTAGAGCAAAACGTTTCTAAATCATTTACATTTGTAACATTTTTAATACGCTTAAATGGTACATTAAAACGTTTATAAAACGTTTTCAAATCAATGTCATACTGTTTCAAAAGCGAATCCGAACATTGTTTTTTAGACGGTTTTTGAAGGGCATACAAATCGATTTCAGAAATAATACCAAAATTGACTGAAAAATTATTGCCTAAATCGTGTTTGTAACATTTTCAGTTAGTTTCCACTAAATATTAAACGTTGATGTCCAAAATAATTTACGGAGTTATCTACGTAACGTTGCAGAATAATACACAGTTATCATCTTTTAATGTTTCTAGAAACGATTTACACGTACATTTTTTGAATGATTTGTATTTGTATTTCCAAAACTATACATATGAAACCGCTAAACTTTAATACAAAAAGCTATTAGATAGCTTTGTTTTTTGACGATTCAGTATTAATCCATTGGGACAAAATAGCGAGCCAAACTCGTGGTATGTAACCTTTGCCAAACGTAGAAATAACGAGTCTCACTCGTGATACTCATTATATTTTTTGGTTGTTTATAAAGCAACATATCAAATGACGTTTTTTATTCGTTAAACAAGTCCAATCGGCCTTCAAGATCAAGTTCTAGCAAGTTTTCCTATCCTATATTTTGAACGCTTAATTGCATTATTTTGAAATTGATCTTTATAATCGTTGCAAACCCTGCAAGTGTAAACGTTCCAAAAACATTTCAAAAAATCGTTTTTTGAACGTATACTTTCCTTATTTTGGATTTAAACTTAATAATCGTTTCAATGCTATTTTAAGAAACAATTTAATAAATTAAATGAACATGAATAAGTAACGACTCTAGTTATCATTTTTAGAAATGTTTTAAAACATTTCAAGAATGATTTAGGAAATGATTTATAGAAACATTGCAAAGGGCGGACATTTATCAAATTTGAGACAAGTGTGAAACGATTCTGGTATATTTCTTTATTTCATAAAAATCGTTTTGAAAATGTTGCAGAAATGAATTTTTCTACTAGATTTGTCCCACTTAGTCGTTCGAACACTTTCTTCAAGTTGTTCAAATGATCTTCAAACGACCTTCCAATAATAATCACTATGTCTAGATAAACCAAGCACGCTTAACGCTCGCATGTTACAAGAGCGTGACACAGACCGAAAGGCATAACAGTGAACTGCCACAAACCAGTTCCAATCGTAAATGCTGTCTCTTCATAGTCCTTGAGTTCCAATTCTACCTACCAGTAACCCTTCTCCAAAGCCAACATGAAAAACTACTGGGTTCCTGACAGGGTGTCTAAAGTATCGTCAATTTTTGGTAAAGAGTAACTGCCCTTTTGCTCACATCGTTAAGTTGTCTGTAGTCTACGCAAAACTTCGTTGATCCATCTTTACTAGTACCACTGGAGATGCCCATGAACTATTTGAAGGTACAATCACACCTTCTCTCTCCCTTGCATAATTATTTGTTCGGCTTCTTCTCTTTTCGTCAAAGCAAGTCGGCGTGGATGTTGTCATATCAATCGAGCGTCTCCGGTATTAATTTTGTGCTTCACCACGTCAGTATTCTTTCTCTGAAACAACACATCTTGATAATGCTGGATCAAGACTTTAACTTTAACCAGCTGGTCTTGGGTGAGGTTTTAGCACTTGGAGGTCTTGTCTAATAGATGTTGTGGACACCTCTTGGACGATGTAGCTTCACTAGAATTCACGCATCTTACAATTTGAGATACTGGAGTACATTAGCTTATCGTCTTTTATTTCAACGTTATTGGATCTAAGTTGACATTAAAGATCCTGGCACCGTGTTCTTTACTCGTTCTAGTATTCTGCCAACCAGTAATTCCTTTATTGGTTCGATAGCGCGAATGTAGCCTTCCCGGAGATTTCCATCCAGGCGTGCCATCACCGCACGTACAGATCTTCCAACCAGAATCACGTCTTCACTCACTAAGACTCACACGGCTGGCTTCTCTGACGAGTCAAGGGGAATTTCTTCACTGTGAATTTTAAGGACGTCGTTCTCTATATCCAAAAAGAACCCATACTTCTTTATAACGTCCATTCCCAGAATAACTTCTTTCGTGATGATGATGCTTGAGTCTTCTCATTCTCCAATAACATGTCAAGACAAACGATGGTCTCCGTCGCTCATGTGTCAACCAGTAAATACACACTTTGTTTATTGATCTTGCCATCGATATAAGCGCTGTGCAATTGCTACATAGGCCATGCCATTTGAATCGTTATCTCCGGGACATGGCTCGTTGAGGTCGACCTGTTCTAGTTTTCGAACGCCCTTCTAATCTACGTTTGGGTTTAGTACAGCGTCGTCGTACTTGAGTCACTTGTCTTCCCCGAGCTACTTTTTCACAGACGTCGGACTATTTCCTCGATGCCTTCTTGTGTTTATGAGTGTACGTAAAACGTAATACGTCTTAGGTCGAGCTAACCATACAGTCTACTGCGTTTCGGTGCATCGGAGACTGTCTACAAAGGTTTGAATATCTAATTGCTCCAGAAAGATATTTGGTGCTGTAGGATACGCAAGCCGTATCAATCTGGCAATATCAGCTTCAAGCTCTTGAAGACTTTCCACAGCTTTCTGAACCCAAATTGTTATTTGGGCTTAGTACATTTGTTGAAGATGAGCATCTCCATATTTTAATCCTAAAGGTGAAATAAGGCCACAATTAAGAACGTCGCTTTCTGCTTGTTGTTCAAGCCATTAGCTATAGCTGTGACTTCAACTTGTTTGTGGTTTCTTCTCGATTATTGAGTTTTTGATCGTGGTACTTCCTTCACCATGGCGATTCATTTGGTTCATTCTTTCTCCTAATTTTTGCGGTACTTTGTCTTCTATTCTTGAATTTTCTACTAACGTCTGTTCTAATTTATCGCCATTCTTCGTTCACTTATTATTATTGTTAACACAAAGTTTTAAGAACAACCAATTACACGCAGTTTACAAACACACACGAAGCACGTACTAATCACTTGTATATTTACACAGTATATGTATTATTTACACGAAAAGATCGCAACCCGTCATCTAATACTGTTGCTGACAGAAAGACACAATGTTAAAGCAACAGAGCTATAATAGAATCATTTGCAGAGCTTTCTTCAAAACTCGCAGTAGACATCTTCAGAACCTGGAAACCAGGCTCTGAAGTTGATCACTGCAACGTGTGACGAAAGCTCGGCTTGTAAAGAATCAACTACATCGTAATTATCTAGAATGAAAATTATATTTTAAAACTCTCATCAAAAAAGGTTTTTAAATATTTTATTTTTACGCAAATCCACACATCTGAAAAAACCTGGTGCCGCCACTGGTTAGAAATTTCATTGATTAAATTTTTGCCTATTAAAAAATATGGTGTCTGAGAAATCGCTTTTAAAATTCAATTATTGCTTATTGATAATAAAAGTGGAATTTGATTTTTAAAAATTTTGGGTCATCTTTGAATAGCATCAGGCTAACTATAGTACCGATCGTTGCGTGGTCGATAAAATAGTGCGGGTTATAATCAGAAAATCATATCCCGAATGCATCATTTGCTATACATCTTAGGCAAGAAATTACCTAACTGATGACAAATGTTGATATGAAACATACCCGTATAAATTACACTGCCACTGCAGCAGCATTACGAAAAGCAAAGCGTGGCGCCACCTAACGACGATCCAGAAACTACTGTTACTATATACACAGCTATCTATATTTAATGACAAATCTTGTCGACAGATACCGCGCTCACACCACAATTCTTAAATTCAAAAATGTTTACACAAGAAACAGCAATTGTTTTTTTTGCGTCAATAGAATTAGCTGCCAAATCGCAACACAAAATTGTATTTAAAAATTATGACAAACAATTAATTTTGTCAACATTTGCGAATGTCGATTGTTTGCACATGCGCCTCGAATTATGATCCTACGCGGTCACATTTGAACAATATCCGAAGGAGGCGATGTTACTCTCAGAATAGCTCAGGAAACGACTTTAAGAATAGGATTAGTGTGCTGTGAATAATTATATGTGTGCGTGCGTGTGTATCAAATAGGATTATTTTTTTTTCGGTAAGTCAAACTCGTCCTAAAACACAAAACTCTTACTTATATTTTTATTAATTTTACCTTGAAACCAATAAGCGTCAATTTAAAAGTAAATCGTTAAATTAGGATAAAAGCGACAGATTTATGCTCGTTTTTTCACACACTTACATCACCGTTTTGAATTGCTAAACTCCATAATCATTACGTATTGGTAAATTTACATTTTACGTCTTTATTCAAATTGTCATTGACGGCGACTGTCGATTGTTTTATTTTTAAAGCTGCCGTTTCAAAACAAACGCTCGAATTTCTTTTGTTTTAGTATTTTGGCGCCGCACGTCTTCTGTTCGTTTCCTCGCAAAAAAACCGGTCTTTGAAGTTTCTAATGTGACTTTCTCCGGTTGATTGTTGATGTAATTTTATAACCGACGTCTTTCTTGTATGGCAAGTCTGGGGTGTTGTCTTATTAGTTATTACTAGGTGCAAGTTGAAGGTCATTCGGCGCTATAATTAATCACGCTGGGTCTTTAGGGGAGAAGTTTGCAATAAGGAAAAGAGTTGATTGGATTCGGTAAGGCTTGACTCGTCTACGACGATTTTATAATTAAAGTTTCCACCTATTCACAAATCTTCAGGATTGTGCATAAAAACAAAAAAGTTTTTAAACAAACTGTTACATCAGTTTAAAGTTGAAACCACCTTCGAGGCCTCATGCTCCAAATGACCATCACTTCCCGTCTGCTCCCATCAAATACCAAACAATTACCAAAAAAACAAACGCCGTTCCCAAACTAGTTATTACCTAAGCTTGAATAAATAAAACATCAAGGACAAAAGAAATATTTTCGAGGCGCTCAAATATTCGTAAATTTATTTATCTTGCGTAAGAGCCGATTTACATTCGAAAAGAAAAATAATCTAAAATTAGGGCGAATCGTGAATTTTTTCATTCGATGTCGAGTCGTCGTGCCAACTTTTTTTTAAGATAAAATTTTATCGGTTAGTAAGCCATTGTTCAAGGCCGCTGAATTTGTTTTAAGTGCGAGAGTGTGCAAAAATTTTTATTTGAAAACGCCGTGAAAAATTAATAGCATGTGGTTGAAGAGCGGCCCACGCAAATTAATCCGCTTCTAACCAAATACGGTTAAGATGATCAGTGGCGTGCTTAAAAAATACAACGGGATATTTTAACGTTTTTCTAAGTGGCATTTGGTATTGATAGCGTAACTGCTTTTGTGATCTCAGTTAGCGAAAAAAAAGTTTATTTCTACGCCTTCTTGGTTCAAATTATGTTTATGGGCGATTTCTTGTGCATTCCTACACCCGCCTACACCTTTATTTGTTGTCATTTTCTTCTTAAAAAATGTATAACCAAATTTATTGCTGATTTTTTCTGATGAAGTTACATACTGCAATAATTATTGCATTTGTCAGTGGACATCTACCTAGTTCTTTATGAACTCATCAGCATAGGTAATACTAAACAAATTGCTGTAGTTATAATTAATTAGTTGTGGTTGCTTTTGTTTTTGACTCTACCGGCGTTCTTTTTTTATAACACAGTTCGTTGTTCGTTTTTTTGCCTATAGATTTCAAAATAAGCAAAGCAAAAATATGAAAATATTTTAGATGGGTTTTGAAGCTCTTATTCACACTATCGACGAGTCGTTAAAAGGGAGACGGTGGTGCGCTTGAATCTTTATATGTTTTTGATTATTTAAGTTGGTAAGTCATTTGTTTTTGACAAAACATTTTTGATTGAAATAATTTATGCTAAAGAAACGTTATAATGCAATTGTTTTAGACGCCACGTCGATTCTTTCTCACTCAGTGCAGCGATGGCTTACAAACTGAGCAATTGTTTCTTAAAACATCGTTATTTATAAGCTTGATTGGTGGTTTATGCTTTTTTAGTTGCACGTCGATTTTGGTCGATTTAACAACTTTTGATCTTAGTTGGCGGAATACACATTTTTTTGTTTTTTATTTCAACGCCTACTGCTTCTTATAGTAAAGCGTGGGTTGGATGTTTGTGTATTTGGACATAAACGCACACCTGATTTTTATCTTAATTGTTTTTGATTCATCTTTATTTATCGATTGTTTTTACAAGCGGAGAAATACCCAGATGCAACACCACTGGTGACATAAGTACGAGAAATGTGTACAAGGCAGTCAAGTTTTTTAACGCTTGACCAGAACCGCGACATGCTGTTTGTAAGGTGATTTTTGTACTTCAAGTATTAGTTTTTGGCAAACATTTTTGAGTTGTGCTTATTTTTATGCAACATACGCAATCACGTCATTAGATTGTTTTCATTGTAGCGACTGAACGGGTGTGTTTATAACAATTACTTGTTGATTTTTATCAGGAATAAAAGTAGTCGTTTAAAACAGTGTAATTGACCTAGTTGGTCTATTTGTGTCCAAAATCCTCTTAACATATTTTTGCATAAGTTTTGTACTAAAGGACTCTGATCAAAAGGTTTTCCACTGTCGCGAATACGTCAAAATAATTTAATACAAGTTATGTAATGGAAAACGGTCGTAAATGAGCGATAAAAAAATACCAACACTGCACCTTTCAGTTTTATCGTTGACCTTGTTATTCAAAAGCTTTATCAGCAGTTAATGCTATAATCGATTGATTCAATCCATCTACAGTGCTCTGTTTTTATCACGTACGTCCGATACAAGTCGCTCATGGAAGAAAAAACAAATGAAGTCAAGGTCGTAACATTAGTGCAAGCTTGCAATTACATCCCAATGTCCTTATATGGACAACGGCAGTCATTCTTAAAACGAAATGAAGATATTTTCCAATCTTGCGAAAAGAATTGCCTTGTTC
The DNA here is from genome assembly GCA_035610365.1 of Aquatica leii. Classification (NCBI taxonomy): domain Eukaryota; kingdom Metazoa; phylum Arthropoda; class Insecta; order Coleoptera; family Lampyridae; genus Aquatica; species Aquatica leii. The sequence continues at coordinate 19,804,950 of CM069438.1, forward strand.
ATGTGGTTTCGACGAAGCGTTTATTTATAGTCTTTTTGCAAGAATGAGGTTGACCGCTTTTATAATGACATATATCATCTAGTGGTTTGATTATCCGAAAACTGATTGATGCAGTTCTTGTTTATCTGACATCATCAAATCAAGTTAATCTGTTAAAGCGTTGGATGGCATGACACAGCTGTGGTTTTAGTGACGTAAAATTGATATTTTCTCTCTTGGTCTGTAGTCCTTGAGTACTTGCAGATTTTATTCTACTTATCTCAGTTTTTATTCCGTTATTCGCACGCCTCTGATCTTTTTTCCCGAACTACTTAAATAAATCAGTGCATCGACCTTATGTCAAAACGTTAAATGTTTTGAAATAATGCGTGTTATTCGTCGAAATCTAGATATCCATGCGGGTTCTTAAACAAAAAACAAAAGATTAACGGCAGATGTCTTGGAGCAAATTCCAATGCTTCTGTAATCATCCAAATATAGTCTGCACAGGTAGTCGTGGGACGGTAGATGGAATCCAATGACGTAATTTCCTTTTTTTGAGAAATTTAAATATTATTCAATTGCATTCAGATCGAGTTAATACATAACCTAATTAAACAAGAACCTAACGATTTGTTAAAATTCTAGCGGGCCTATTACAAGAAAACGTGCAATGGGCGTGGGTGGCTATGACTTCGTTAAGTACCTGTTTAGTTACTTAATTTTTTTCATACATTATACATAATCCGTTCACAAAATGGCCGACAAGCGTCAAACGTATCTGGAATTTTAAAAACACGTAATAAACGTGGTAATAACAAAATAAACAATTACCCGCTTTAAGCTCACTAAGATGAGGAGAGATAAGTGTTAAGAACTCAATTTAGCGGCAATCAACCTGAAAAGTACGAGGTGCAACTAGAAAGTTTTTTTTGGTGAAATTATTTGAAATAAGTTTTTGGCATTGCTGAACTAAATGTAATTAAATGGAAACATCTACCTAGGTTGTGATAACATTGTTACAACCAATCATTACCACAAAAATTTAAGCCACGCCTACTAACCTTGAAATTACTATAAATGCTATCTATCTCTTAGATTCATTTGCCACTTATTAACCCAAGTTAAGATCCATTCATGACGGTAAATAGCCATCGACCATCTCAAGATTCAAGAAGAATTATATGACTTTTGGCCGTTTTGGGTGATAGATTACTTTGTTTTAGTCTACTGAACCATATCAATTTGAAATTAAGTTTAAGTTGACATGATTTTTGTCATTATTTATAGCTTTCTTGCATTATTACACAAAAATGAATGTAGGCTACGTCAGTTTTACACTTTCAACCAATCACTATTCTTATTTCTAAGCCACGCCTCTAATTTTACGTCATGTGATAAGGGGCTCGATCAGAAATTGTAAGGTGTTTCATTACATTAAAATTTAGTAGAAGCGTCAATTCTTTTTTTAATTTTACCCACTCGACAACCTCGTTTTATACCTTGCAGCGACAGTGTACAAATTACACATTACGCCCCCTAAAATCATGATCAATGTTTTTCGTGTTCCGTCGCTTCGTTTTCGTAATTTTTCAGTATTTATCGTTTTCTTGTATTAATACAATACAATGTAGGCTACAATTGCGTTACGCTTGCCGTTTAAACCAATCACTATTCCGATTCTAAGCCACGCCTACTAACCTTCGTGTCATAGAGTGTCTAATCAGTGATTTTGGTCATTTCGGACAATTTTTTTAGATGTTACGACAGTGTATAAATAATTACATTACTTAAATCCGTGGTACCAGAAGATTTAACAGCCAATCGACTATCTCAAGATCGCTGTTTTGGCCAATAACTGATATCGAAAAACTTGCTGTTCTGGGTGATTCGTTTTATTGAACTAAGCCGGTTTAAGATTTAATAACCTGGGATTATGACGTTCAGCGTTTACTTGATTTTTGTAATTATGTTAGTATCTATAGACTTTTTGGAGTATTAAAACAAAAATCAACGTAGGCTAATATGTCAGTGTTTACAATGTTTACGTCACGCTTACAGTTTGAACCAATCACTATTCTAATTTCTAAGCCACGCCCACTAAAGTTTAATTCTATTAGTAATTTTGACCCGAACAAATTTTGGAGTCGTTGCGTTTCAATAAAAATTCGTAGAATCGATTTTTTTTGTTTCGTCCACTCAACAACCTCATTTTATACATTACTGTAATAGTGTATAAATAACAATTACATTTAAACTTAAATTGCATTCAACACTAATTCGATATAAATAAACCAATGCGTCACTTTGAAAACTGTGCCACATTTTTATTCTTAAGTGTATCGAGATTTATGTTGCGGTTTAAACATCATATACAAGGTGATATCAATTTATTAAGGAATTATTATAATTAATAGTTTACATCACACCAAATTTCTAACCGTTTCTACAATTGGTTTATTTGGACCGTGAACGCTAATTAATCTTATTGACACGTGATTACAAATGTGTTTGAAGGTCGTTGCGCAATTGGTCCTTCGAGCCCGCACCCTTGACATTGCCCTTTATTATAGATTTCATCCACGTGCTTTTTCCATAAAGCCCTCGATTAAATTTATATAATCGCGAATGTATCGAGGACGCGCACAGTTTCGTTTGGCATCATTTCAATACGAGTAAAAATAAACTGCAAAAACAAACTTTTAACGTTTATATAAACCGCTAAATAATGTTTCAAATTGAACACCGATGGTTGGTTGTTTCAGGTTTAGTCTAAGATGTCGAAAGTCGAAAGAAAAGAGTACCAAGAGACCAAAATCATGCGTACGATGTCGCCGATGCGTGGCGTCCGCGGCGACTCTGGACAATTCGACAATAACTTAGGTGGTTATAACCCAGCGTTTTGAGTTTTTTTTAATTGTTTTTGTTGTAGATAATCTATTAGAGGATCTTCAATCTTCGGTGCCAGCAAATAGGGGTAAAACTTATAGAGAAACGAGGGTTGTGAATCATGTAGATTCGGGTAGAAGCAATTCTTTAAATAGGGTCACTCATCTTCAAGCGTCTAATCCAGTGGTGGAGTACGCGTCGGATGATGCGTATAATTACACGGTTGGTAGTTCTTGTGCGATTTCAGTTTGGTACAGTGCGTTTTTTAGGCTCCTGATGGATCTAATAAAGTGAGGAGTTACAAGAAGGAGGTGTATTCGTATAGCACAGCTGGTAACGGCGTCCCTCCCGAGAAGCATCGCATGCAGAACAACATAAATCAACTTGACACGCTCTTGGACGACTTGAAGCATGTGAAACAATCAAGTTGGTGTCTTAATTGTTTTGAGTCATATTTATTTCCACAATCGTTTATATTGCAGGTTCTATTAATAACGCTGGCGTTGATCCAGGCCTGGTGTAAGTAAATTTCGATTTTTTAGCGTGCGAAAATTAGGTCTAGGACGTTTTATCAGATTATCAATGACCACATTCATTTGTTTTATGTTTAACAAGCGTCCTCTAGATTTTTGTTTCGGTACCAACGAACCTTCAATTATTTAATAAAAAAAACCCACAGCTTTTTCGCTTAATAAACGACCACGTTCAGTTTCGTCCGGATATTTAACCAGCGAGTTTCCTTACAGAGAATATAATAAAAGCAAAGTGATGATGGGCAAAAAAGTTGTCGAGCGCGAGTTACATTATGGTGATACACCTCCAAGGGGACGTACTTTGGAACGAGGCGATAGAGAAGGATCGATGACTCGTGAGATCGAATACGTTGATGAAGGTAAGTCTGAAAGTGCTTTCGGTTTCAAAGTTACGAATAAAACGCCCTCAGGTACTTATGGAGAAACCAGACCTATAAGGTACACGACACCGTCGCCTTCGCGTAATCAAACTTCAACTTTGACCAAACAAAAAGTGGTAACAAACGTACAGGCGCATCCGCTGGAAGTTGTTGAAACGACAACCCCAGTTATTAACCCAGAAATTTTAGCTAGCTTAGATCCCAACCTTCTCCCTTCAGGAAACACAAAAGTAACGACGACTATTAAAACGTATACGTATGAGATTCCCGGAACTGGTTATAAAGCGGTTTCTCCTGAACCCGAAAAGTACGTGTATTCGCCCAACGACTCCCAGACGACACCGAGCAAAAGCTTCGTATACAATAAAATAGAAAACAAAGATGTGCACTACACTCCACCCCAAGAAGAAAATTGGAAAACGGGCGTTTACAGAGAAACGACTACATCCCAGAGTCCTCCTTATCAAAGGCCGACGTCACCACGCCCATCAGGCACGACAATAATTAAGGAAACTACGCGTAATTACCAACCAGGGTATCATCCAGACCCATCTCCCAATAAACAAACTTATATTTACAACGAAACCACAACTACAAGACATGTAAATGACGGGTACCCCGACGACCCATACAATCATCCCCGCGAACCTGTAAATCGCGAACCGATGCATCGTGAACCCATAAATCGCGAACCAATACATCGTGAACCTATAAATCGCGAACCACCCCGAAACGAAACCTACATTTACAGAGAAACGCAAAACACAACAAACAGATCACCAACCGGTTCGTATCCGAACGGATACCCGCCACACGAACCGGTCCCTACAACGATAATATACAAACACGACGAGCGTGTCACTAATTATCCACCACGACATCAACATGTACCTCCTCCCAACACCACCGTGATTATTAATAAAACCGAATATGATAACGATCCAAATCGATACCCACCACACGATCGAAGACCACACGAACCGTATGACCCTAACAACGTTAACATCACTTACAAATACACCACGCATAGTTCTGCTTCGAATAATTATAAAGGGTATCCACCTAACGACGAATCTCGGCCATTGCTACGACCACAACCGTTTCCACACGATGGTCCCGATGGGCCACCGAAAAGAGTCGATGAACTTATGGCGAACATAGGACGAGAGGTACGAGCATTTTTATTAAGTGATAAGTGTATACATAAGCGATTTTAGCCACCGGATAGCCCATTAAACGCTGGATACATAGCTCACGAAGCCGAATTAATCCAACAAAAGAAGGTAGAATCGTTGAAACAACAGCATCAAGCACCAATAGATGAAGTTCAACGAAAAGAAAGGAACGTACCAGCGACGAAGAATATAACCGGTCCGCCAGTTTACTACCCTCCCGGCGAGATGTTCCTTAAGAAAGAGGAAGGCGGAGGAGCATGGAGAGCAGAGGTAATTAAAGATTCATAAATACTGATTTTATCGAATGTGTTCTTTAGGGTGCAATGGCTAGAGAATCGGGAAGGTATAAATACGAAGCCGAAAGCAGTAGTAAGAGCAAAGCCATGGGAGGTGCCGCTGTCGTGCCAGTTTGTTTGCCATTATGTTGTGGTTTACCGTGTACCATTTTGTAACGTTTCAATAATTTTATATATTTATGCAGAAATTACTATTTTGTATATCTTTTACATTTTTGACTAATATTTATTTTTTTTCTCTTGCTGTTTGTGTTACATGACTATGTATTAATAATACTAGGATGCGGAAAGATTAAGTATTAACTAAACGGAAAATATATACTTGTCCTTGAAGAATAATTGACAATCAATGGTGCTGAGACATATGCGAAAGCATAAATATTTTTATTAACAATACTCAAATATTTACAATGTAGAATTATGGCAAAAATAAAAGTATATTTTTAACTGTTCCTAAGATTGTTCGATTTTCAAGTTTTCGCTTTGTTTTTAATTGATTCAGAGCGCTGTTGGAAACTGCTGAAACAGTTACTGTGGCAAGTTTTCATTAATAGCTATATATTTAATTTTACATGACAACTGCTGCACCATACAAAAAAGTTCTCTAGTTAAAACTCTCCAGGTTAGATAAGTTTATTGGTGTTACGTTCTTGAGTTGAGAGCTCTAAACTGAGTCAAGATTGGTATAAACTCTTCAACATTAACTGCGTGAACACCTACCGAAATCGATCACAAAAAGTTGTGAAACTGTGTAAGCTTTATAAATTTTTGTACAAAAGTTAATAGAGCTGTGAAAACTTTTATAGAATTGCTAAACATTTAGAGAATTATGTGCGCAATCAGAAAGCTTGTAGGAACTTGCTGAAAAATTTCCGAAGTTGCTAAGGATTTATAAAGCTTGGTAAGTATAATGTGAAAGCTTTTAAAAATCCGGCAGTTAATAAAAATTTAGAGAGTTGTGTAGCAATCAGAAATATTGTAGAAACTTGGTGTTAACTTCAAAGAGTTGCTAAGGATTTACAAATTTCGGCGTGTTATGAGGAAGCTTATACGTAATTAATAAAGAGTTGCTAAAAATATCAATAGTTGTGAAATATATGAGAAAGCTTTTAAGCAATCGATAATAAGTTTAAATAATTGCTAAGGATTTAGAAAATTATGTGAGCAATCAAACAGTTTCTAGGAACTTAACCGTTTTAGTGCCATTGCATTTTTCTCATATAGAAATGCCAAAGAAATCTTTGTTTTTGATGTCATTTACTACAAATTGTACACCGACGCGTGCCAGTGACCTCTCCTAAACAACAACTGATTTTACGAGCGCTATCGCGCTCGTGGCAATTTTGAGAAGTACACACACAAGCGCGATCGCGCTCGTCGGCACGTACACACACAAGCGCGATCGCGCTCGTCGGCACTCTAACGGTTAATTAAAAGTTTAAAGAGATGCTAAGATTTACAGAGCTGGGCACGCGTTATGAAATCTATGAGAAAGCTTTTAAAAAGCCAGTGGAAAGGTTAAAGAGTCTGGTAAGGATTTAAAGAATTTTGTGAGCAATCGGAAATCTTGTAAAAGTTTGGTGAAAATTTAAAAGAGTTGCTAAGAATTTACAAAGCTCGGTATGTCACGAGAAAGCTATGATGAAGCTTTTAAACGTTCGATGACAAGTTTCAAGAATTGCTAAGGATTTAGAGAATTCTGTGGGCAATCAGACAGTTTCTAGGAACTTGATTAAGAATTTAAAGAGTTGCTAAGGATTTACAGAGCTGGGTACGCGTTGCAAAAATCTATGAGAAAGCTTTTAAAAAGTCAGTGAAAAGCTTAAAGAGTTGGTAAAGATTTAAAGAATTTTGTGAGCAATGGGAAAGCTTGTAGAAACTTGGCCAAGACTTTAAAGAGTTGCCAAGAGTTCACATATGGCTCGGTAAGCGATGTGAAAGTTTGGACAAAAGTATTGAGTTGCTAAACTACTTTTCGAAAGCTATGACAAAGCTTTTAAAAAACCAATGGAAAGCTTAAGATGTTGGTAAAAATTTAGAGAAATTTGTGAGCAATCGGAAAACTTGTAGAAACTTGGTGAAGGCTTTAAAAAGTTGCTAAGAATTTACAGAACTCGGTAGGCAATGTAAAGGTTTGGACAAATTTATTACAGCTGCGCTACAAATTTCGAGAGCTGTGAAAGATATGATAACGCTTTTAAAAACTCAATAAAAAGTTGCTAAGGATTTAGAGAATTTTGTGAGCAATCGGAAAGCTTGTAGAAATTTGGAGAAGACTTTAAAGAATTGGCAAGAATTTAAAGAACTCGGTAAGCGATGTGAAAGTTTAGACAAAATTATTACAGTTGCGCTACAAACTTCGAGAGCTGTGAAAGCTATGAAAAAGTTTTGAAAAACCCAATAAAAAGCTTAAAGAGTTGGTTAAGATTTAGAAAATTTTGTGAGCAATCAGAAAGCTTGTAGAAACTTGGTGAAGGCTTTAAACAGTTGTTAAGAATTTACAGAGTTCGGTAAGCGAAGTGAAAGTATGGACAAAACTATTAGAGTTCCTAAAATTTTCGAGAGCCGTGAAATCTATGACGAAAAGCTTTTAAAAATCCAGAAAGTTACTACGGATCTAGATAATTTTGTGAGCAACCGGAAAGAAGAAATGTAGAAGCGTATGTGAGGACTTTAAAGAGTTGTTAAGAATTTACATTGCTGAGTAAGCGATGTGAAAGTTTAGACAAAAGTATTAGAGTTGCTAAACTTTTCGTGAGCTGTAAAAGCTATGAGACAGCTTTTAAAAAACGAATGGAAAGCTTAAGAAGTTGGTAAGGATTTAGAGAAATTTGTGAGCAATCGGAAAACTTGTAGAAACTTGGTGAAGGCTTTCAAAAGTTGCTAAGAATTTACAGAACTCGGTAAGCAATGATAAAGTTTGAACAAAATTGTTGGAGTTGTCAAATATTTTGAGAGCTGAGAAGGCTTTTTAAAAAGCCAATAAAATGTTTAAAGAATCGGCAAAAATTTAGAGAATTTTGTGAGCAATCGGAAAGCTTGTAGAACGTTGGTAAGGGCTTTAAAAAGTTGCTAAGAATTTACAGAGCACGGTAAGCGATGTGAAAGTTTGAACAAAATTGTTGGAGTTGCCAAATATTTTGAGAGCTGATCGGAAAGCTTGTAGAAACTTGGCCAAGACTTTAAAGAGTTGCCAAGAGTTCACATGGCTCGGTAAGCGATGTGAAAGTTTGGACAAAAGTATTGAGTTGCTAAACTACTTTTCGAAAGCTATGAGAAAGCTTTTAAAAAACCAATGGAAAGCTTAAGATGTTGGTAAAAATTTAGAGAAATTTGTGAGCAATCGGAAAACTTGTAGAAACTTGGTGAAGGCTTTAAAAAGTTGCTAAGAATTTACAGAACTTGGTAGGCAATGTGAAAGTTTGGACAAAATATATTAATAATCAAAATTCAGTGAAATCTACATTTGCGCAACATGTTTTAGATAGTCGTCATCCTCTTTTTCTTACAAATTATTTCATCCTTTTAACAACTTAAATAACAAACAAATTCTTGAATTGTTAGAGTTGATTTATATTAAAATATCAGATAAAAATTTTTTGTTGAACGATCAAACCAATTTCAACTATGATTTTAAACTTAATTTTTCTTAGATTTGTTTCTAAATTGCACCATCTTTCTTTAATTTACATATAACATTTTGTAAAACTTACATTTTTTGTTTTTTAAATATCTAGTTACAAATTCTCAAATTTGACATTTTTCAAAAAATGTAAGTTTAAAATTTTTTGTAATCTTAACTATTTGTGACTTGTTAATATATTTTTTGTAGTTTTCTGAAGATGAGCTTTATACATATTTTTAAGCTTGGAACATATGTAAAAAATATATTTGAAAATTAGTATTTATTATTGGTGGACTTATAATTTAAATAATAATAATTATTAACCAATAACAATGTATCCCCTTAACAATTTAAAATTATTACAGTTGCGCTACAAATTTCGAGAGCTGTGAAAGATATGATAACGCTTTTAAAAACTCAATAAAAAGTTTAAAAAGTTGCTAAGGATCTAGAGAACTTTGTGAGCAATCGGAAAGCTTGTAGAAATTTGGAGAAGACTTTAAAGAATTGGCAAGAATTTAAAGAACTCGGTAAGCGATGTGAAAGTTTAGACAAAATCATTACAGTTGCGCTACAAACTTCGAGAGCTGTGAAAGCTATGAAAACGTTTTTAAAAACCCAATAAAAAGCTTAAAGAGTTGGTTAAGATTTAGAAAATTTTGTGAGCAATCAGAAAGCTTGTAGAAACTTGGTGAAGGCTTTAAACAGTTGTTAAGAATTTACAGAGTTCGGTAAGCGAAGTGAAAGTATGAACAAAACTATTAGAGTTTCTAAAATTTTCGAGAGCCGTGAAATCTATGACGAAAAGCTTTTAAAAATCCAGAAAGTTACTACGGATTTAGATAATTTTGTGAGCAACCGGAAAGAAGAAATGTAGAAGCGTATGTGAGGACTTTAAAGAGTTGTTAAGAATTTACATTGCTCGGTAAGCGATGTGAAAGTTTAGACAAAAGTATTAGAGTTGCTAAACTTTTCGTGAGCTGTGAAAGCTATGAGACAGCTTTTAAAAAACTAATGGAAAGCTTAACAAGTTGGTAAGGATTTAGAGAAATTTGTGAGCAATCGGAAAACTTGTGTAGAAACTTGGTGAAGGCTTTCAACAGTTGGTAAGAATTTACAGAACTCGGTAAGCAATGATAAAGTTTGAACAAAATTGTTGGAGTTGTCAAATATTTTGAGAGCTGAGAAGGCTTTTAAAAAGCCAATAAAAAGTTTAAAGAATCGGCAAAAATTTAGAGAATTTTGTGAGCAATCGGAAAGCTTGTAGAACGTTGGTAAGGGCTTTAAAAAGTTGCTAAGAATTTACAGAGCACGGTAATCGATGTGAAAGTTTGAACAAAATTGTTGGAGTTGCCAAATATTTTGAGAGCTGATCGGAAAGCTTGTAGAAACTTGGCCAAGACTTTAAAGAGTTGCCAAGAGTTCACATGGCTCGGTAAGCGATGTGAAAGTTTGGACAAAAGTATTGAGTTGCTAAACTACTTTTCGAAAGCTATGAGAAAGCTTTTAAAAAACCAATGGAAAGCTTAAGATGTTGGTAAAAATTTAGAGAAATTTGTGAGCAATCGGAAAACTTGTAGAAACTTGGTGAAGGCTTTAAAAAGTTGCTAAGAATTTACAGAACTTGGTAGGCAATGTGAAAGTTTGGACAAAATATATTAATAATCAAAATTCAGTGAAATCTACATTTGCGCAACATGTTTTAGATAGTCGTCATTCTCTTTTTTCTTACAAATTATTTCATCCTTTTAACAACTTAAATAACAAACAAATTCTTGAATTGTTAGAGTTGATTTATATTAAAATATCAGATAAAAATTTTTTGTTGAACGATCAAACCAATTTCAACTATGATTTTAAACTTAATTTTTCTTAGATTTGTTTCTAAATTGCACCATCTTTCTTTAATTTACATATAACATTTTGTAAAACTTACATTTTTGTTTTTTAAATATCTAGTTACAAATTCTCAAATTTGACATTTTTCAAAAAATGTAAGTTTAAAATTTTTTGTAATCTTAACTATTTGTGACTTGTTAATATATTTTTTGTAGTTTTCTGAAGATGAGCTTTATACATATTTATAAGCTTGGAACATATGTAAAAAATATATTTGAAAATTAGTATTTATTATTGGTGGACTTATAATTTAAATAATAATAATTATTAACCAATAACAATGTATCCCCTTAACAATTTAAAATTATTACAGTTGCGCTACAAATTTCGAGAGCTGTGAAAGATATGATAACGCTTTTAAAAACTCAATAAAAAGTTTAAAAAGTTGCTAAGGATCTAGAGAACTTTGTGAGCAATCGGAAAGCTTGTAGAAATTTGGAGAAGACTTTAAAGAATTGGCAAGAATTTAAAGAACTCGGTAAGCGATGTGAAAGTTTAGACAAAATTATTACAGTTGCGCTACAAACTTCGAGAGCTGTGAAAGCTATGAAAAAGTTTTTAAAAACCCAATAAAAAGCTTAAAGAGTTGGTTAAGATTTAGAAAATTTTGTGAGCAATCAGAAAGCTTGTAGAAACTTGGTGAAGGCTTTAAACAGTTGTTAAGAATTTACAGAGTTCGGTAAGCGAAGTGAAAGTATGGACAAAACTATTAGAGTTCCTAAAATTTTCGAGAGCCGTGAAATCTATGACGAAAAGCTTTTAAAAATCCAGAAAGTTACTACGGATTTAGATAATTTTGTGAGCAACCGGAAAGAAGAAATGTAGAAGCGTATGCGAGGACTTTAAAGAGTTGTTAAGAATTTACAGAGCTCGGTAAGCGATGTGAAAGTTTAGACAAAAGTATTAGAGTTGGTAAACTTTTCGAGAGCTGTGAAAGCTATGAGACAGCTTTTGAAAAACTAATGGAAAGCTTAAGAAGTTGGTAAGGATTTAGAGAAATTTGTGAGCAATCGGAAAACTTGTAGAAACAATTGGTGAAGGCTTTCAAAAGTTGCTAAGAATTTACAGAACTCGGTAAACAATGATAAAGTTTGAACAAAATTGTTGGAGTTGTCAAATATTTTGAGAGCTGAGAAAGCTTTTAAAAAGCCAATAAAAAGTTTAAAGAGTTGGCAAAAATTTAGAGAATTTTGTGAGCAATCGGAAAGCTTGTAGAACGTTGGTAAAGGCTTTAAAAAGTTGCTAAGAATTTACAGAGCACGGTAAGCGATGTGAAAGTTTGAACAAAATTGTTGGAGTTGCCAAATATTTTGAGAGCTGATACGGCTTTTAAAAAGCCAATAAAAAGTTTAAAGAGTTGGCAAAGATTTAGAGAATTTTGTGAGCAATCGGAAAGCTTGTAGAACGTTGGTAAAAGTAACTAAGAATTTACAGAGCTCATTAAGCGATTTACCGAACTCGGTAGGCGATGTGAAAGTTTGGACAAAATTATTACAGTTGCGCTAGAGAGCTGTGAAACATATAAGGAAGCTTTTAAAAATCCAATAAAAAGGTTAAAAAGTTGGTAAGGATTTAGACAATTTTGTGAGCAATCGGAAAGCTTGTAGAAATTTGGCGAAGATTTTAAAGAATTGGCAAGAATTTAAAGAACTCGGTAAACGAAGTGAAAGACAAAATTATAACAGTTGCGCTACAAATTTCGAGAGCGGTGAAAACTATGAGTTGGTAAAGATTTAGAGAATTTTATAAGCAATCGGAAAGCTTGTAGATAATTGGCGAAGACTTTGAAGAGCTATCAAGCATTTACAGAGTTCGGTAAGCAATGTGAATGTATGGACAGAATTATTAAAGTTCCTAAATTTCGAGAGCTGTGAAATTTATGACAAAAAGCTTTTAAAATCCAGAACGTTGCTACGGATTTAGATAATTTTGTGTTATCGAAAAGAAGAAATGCAGAAGCGTGGCGAGTTGTTAACAATTTACAGAGCTCGGTAAGCGATGTAAAAGTTTGGACAAAATTATTGGAGTTGCTAAAAGTTTCGAGAGCTGTGAAGGCTATCAGAAAACTTTTAAAAATCCAATAAAAAGCTTAAATAATCGGTAAGGATTTGGAGAATTTTGTGAGCAATCGGAAAGCTTGTAAAAACTTGGTGAAGACTTCAAAAAGTTGCTAAAAATCTACAAAACTGGGGTAAGTGAAGTGAAAGCTTGCATGATATTGGTGGGGTTATTAAGAATTTCGAGAAGAATGAAAGCTATGAGAAAACTTTGAAAAAGCGGATGAAAAGTTCAAATAGTTGGTAAAGATTTACAGAGCTCAGTAAGCGATGTGAAAATTTGGACAAAACTATTAGAGCTGTTAAAATTTTCAAGAGCTGTAAAAACTATGAGAAAGCTTTTAAAAAGCCAATGACAAGCTTAAAGAGTTGGCAAGGATTTAGAGAATTTTGTAAGCAATCTGAAAGGTTGAAGAAACTTGGTAAAGGTTTTAAAGAGTTGCTTAGAATTTACAGAGCTCGGTACAACGTAATTATTAGAATTGTTAAATATTTCGAGAGCTGTGAAAGCTTTTAAAAAGCCAATGAAAAATTTAAAGAGTTAGAAATCATTTAAAGAATTTTGTAAGCAATCTGAAAACTTGAAGACAAATTTAAAGAGTTGCTAAGAATTTACAGAGCTTGGTAAACAATGTGAAAGTTTGGTCAAAATGATTAGACTTTTAAAAAGCCAACAATAAGTTTAAAGAGTTGGTAACGATTTAAACAATTTGGTGAGCAATCGGAAAGCTTGTAGAAACTTAGTGAAGACTTTAAAGAGTTGTTCGGTAAGCGAATTGAAAAAAAAAACGATTTATTAGAGTTGCTAAGAATTTCGAGAGCTGTGAAAGCTAGAGGTGCAGAGTTCGGTAAACGATATGAAAGCTTGTACGAAATTAGTAGAGTTGCTAAGAATTTTAAGAGATATGAGAAAGTGCTTAAAAAGCGGACGAAAAGTTTCAAGTGTTGCTAAGGATTTAGAGAATTGTGTGAGCAATCAGAAACCTTGTGAAGAGTATGAGAAAGCTTTTAAAAAACTGATAAACAGTTTAAAGAGTTACTATGGATCTCGAGTATTTTGTGAGCAATCGAAAAGTCTGTGGCAACTTAGGAAACAAATTAAAAAGTTGCTAATATTTTATAACAATCGGTAAGCTATGTAAAAGCTTGAATAAGATTGGTAGATTTGCTTGGACAGCAATGAAAGCTATAAGAAAGCTTCTAAAAAGCAGATGAAAAGTTCAAAGAGTTGGTAAGGATTTAGATAATTGTGTGAGCAATCAGAAAGATTGTAGAAACCTCATGAAGACTTTAAAGAGTTGCTAAGAATTTATAGAGTTCGATAAGCGATGTGAAAGCTTGTACGAAATCGGTGGCGTTACTAAGAATTTCGATAGTTGTGATAAGTTTTAAAAAGCCGACAAAAAGTTTCAAGAGTTGCTAACGATTTAGAGAAATGTGTGAGCAATCAGAAAAATTGTAGAAATTTGGTGAACACTTTAAAGAGTTGGTAAGAATCTACAAAGCTCGGTAAGTAATTTAGAATAAGTTGGTACCAAATTGGTACGGTTGCTAAGAATTTTAAGAGCTGTGAAAGCTTTCAAAAAGCCGATGAAAAGTATAAAACGTTGCTAAGAATTTAGAGAATTGTATGAGCAATCAAATATACGGTAGCGACTTGATGAAGACTTTACAGAGTTGCTAGGGATTTACAGAGCTCGGTAACCAATGTAAAAGCTTGCACGAAATTGATAGGCTTGCTATGAATTTCGAAAGAGTTGCTAAAAATATAGAAAACTTTGAGAAAGGTTTTAAAAATCCGATGAATGGGTTAAGAGTTGCTATAAGTCTAGAAAACTGTAAGACATCTTGTAAAAACTTGGTGACGAATTTAAAGAATTACTAAGTATTTACAGAGCTGAGTAAGCGTTGTAAAATCTATGAGAAAGCTTTTAAGCAATCGATAATAAGTTTAAATAATTGCTAAGGATTTAGAGAATTGTGTGAGCAATCTGAACGCTTGTAAAAATTTGACGAAGAATGTAAAGAATTGGTAAGGGCTTATAGAAATAGGTAAGCAATGAGAAGCTTTTAAAAATCCGACGATAAGTTTAAAGAGTTGTCAAAAATTTCGGGAATTGTGTCAGCAATCAGAAATACTGAAGAAATTTGGTGAAAACTTTAAAGTTGCCTAAGATTTACAGAGTTCGGTATCCTATGGAAAAGCTAAAACGAATTAATAAGGAGTTGATAAAAACTTCTAGAGCTGCGAAAGCTATGAGAACGCATTTAAACAGTCGATGGCAAGTTTAAAGAATTGCTAATTATTTACAGAATTGTGTTAGCAATTAGAAATGCTGTAGGAACTTGGTGAAAACTTGCAGAGTTGCTCAAGATTTACAGAGTTCGGTATACTATGAGAAAGCTTAAACGAAATTAATAGGGAGTCGCTAAGAATTTCGAAAGCGGCGAAATCTATGAATAAGCTTTTAAGCAGTCGATGATTAGTTTAACAAATTGTTAATAATTTAGAAAATTATGCGAGCAATCAGAAAGCTTGTATGAACTTTGTAAAGAACTGAGTAAGCAATGTGAAAGCTTTTAAAAATCTGACAAAAACTTGTTCAAAATTTAGAGAATTGTGTGAGCAATCAGAAATATTATAAGAATTTAATGAAGACTAAAGCGTTGCTAAAGATTTACAGAGTTCGGGATGCTATGAGAAAGTTAATAAGAATTTCGAGCTTTTAAACAGTCGATGACAAGCTTACAGAACTTGTAAGGATTTAGATAATTGTGTGAGCCATTAGAAAGTTTGTAAGAACTTGGTAAAGAATTTAAAGAAATTTAGAGAATTGTGTAAGCAATCAAAACACTTAGGAACTTGGTGAAAACTTAAAAGAGTTTCTAAAGATTTTAGATATCTGAATGCTATGAAAAAGCATAAGCGAAATTGATAAGAAGTTGTTAAAAATTTCAAGAGCTGTGAAAACAATAAGCAAGCTTTTTAACATTAAAGAATTGCTAAGACTTTAGAAAATTGTGTCAGCAATCAGAAAGCTTGTAAAAACTTTGCGAAGAATGTAAAGAGTTGCTAAGGATTTATAGAATTGGATAAACAATGTGGAAGCCTTGAGAAGCTTTTAAAAAAACCGACAAAATGTTTAAAGAGTTGTTAAACATTTCGAGAATTGTGTGAGCAATCAGAAATACTGTAAGAACCTTAATAAGTTGCCAAAGATTTTCAGAGTTCGCTATGCTATGGTAAATGCGAAATAAGAATGTTTGTGGAAACTTCCTCAAGAAGTGGTTGAGTTGCTATGAGTTTAGAAAACTCTGTAAGCCATCAGATAACTTGTTGAAGAATTTAAAGAGTTGCTAATGATTTACAGAGTTCAGAATAAACAATTTGAAAGTTTGTACGAATTAGTAGTTGCTCATAATTTCAAGAGCTGCAAAAGCTTTTAAGAATCCAACATAGATTAGAGTTGCTAAGGATTTGCAGAACTCGGTAAACGATGTGAAAGGTTGTACGAAATTGGTGGAGTGGCTAAGAATTTCAAGAGTAATGAAAGCTATGAGAAAGCTTTTCAAAAGTCGATGAAAACTGAAAAAGAGGTGCTTAAGGATTTAAATAATTGTGTGAGCAATCAGAAAGCTTATAGACTTTGTGAAGACTTTAAAGATTTTCGAAAGCTGTGAAAAAGCGGATGAAAAGTTTAAAGGTTAGGTAGAGATTTAGATAATTGTGTGAGCAATCGGAACGCTTGTAGAAATTTGGTGAAGAACTTGAAAATAATTTACAAATTTTGGTAAACGATCTGAAAGCTTTTACGAATTTGGTAGAGTTGCTAAGAATTTCAAGTCGTGAAAGCTCTTAAAAAGCCGATGAAAAGTTTAAAGAGTAGCTAAGGATTAGAGAATTGTGTAAGCAATCGTAAAGCTTGTAGGCGAAAGCTTTAAAGAGTTACTAAGAATCTACAAACCCAGTAATTTAGAAGCTTGTACGAAAAAGCCAATACAAAGTTTAGTGTTGCTAAGAATTTAGAGTTGTGGCAGCAATCAGAAAGCTTGGAAAAACTTGACAAAGAACTTAAAGAGTTGCTAACGATTTACAAAGCTCGGTAAGCAATGTGAAAGCTTGTAAAAAATTGCTATCAGAAGGCCTCTAAAAACCTGTTTTAAAGGGTTCAGCAAGTTATGAAAAAGCTTGTTGATAAAAAAATTTAAGAATATCGCTAGTTTAAGTTAGTAGAAAGCTTTAAGCAGTTAAGATTTTAGAAAGAATTTATAGAATTGCATAAGAACTTGAAAAATTTATTCTTGGCTAAGTATTGTGCCACAGTGCTGAGTACAACTTGAATTTGAAACCTGATGACTATTGTAGTATTCCAGAAAACTTTCTTACCATCATCACCAGAGAACATTAATAAAGCTATGAATGACAGAAGTAACATAAAAGGCAAGGAAAGTGTATGAAAATAATATACACGCCAGTAACATTTAATAAACTACGATCATTCACAAATGCACAAAAATCTTTGCACCTTTTCAAACAGTTCTTCATTATAATCGATTAGCCACAAAATACTAAGAAATGCTTAAAGTACCTCAACTGTTCGTTGCACCGCTTTCTTGTACAAGTCCTAATAAAACACAGTCAGCTTCCAATAGAGTAAGATCCTTTTGATACCCTAAGAATTTCGATGACAACTCCAAATCTCTAACTCGCAAACGCACTTTTGCCCCACGAATGTAACTGCTACGATTTATGAAAAGATAAAGAAAAATCGGTAAGTCAAAACCACGTTCAATTTACCTTGCTTGTTTCTTCGGTCTCGGACAGACACAGTGAAACTTCCATCCGAAATCAATATACAAATCGTCTTCAACTATGTGAAAAATTTTACCTTGTACGACTTTGCCTTCTGGATCACCGATCTGTAACATAACATTAAGATATAAACACCTTAATCTATTACACTTTTACATCGATAAACTTTGAATTTCGCAATAAAGACGTAAAAGTCTCCGGTTGTGGTGTGGGTTCGACGTTTAAATGATCGAACTTTTCGAATGCCTTTGCGAAGCCGCTCTGTTTTTCGACATTTTCAGGTGGAGATTCAGTAGATAGATATCGTTGAAAAGTTCTACTGCAAGTGTGTTTAATTTGAACGTTTTTAATAAAGTTTCTGACAAAAATCATGTTTATATGCGACATAACCTCTAATACAAAATTGAATTTGGGCAGCGTTGCCGGTAGTACAAGTACTGTAGTTTTAAATTAGCGTTGCCGTTTCACTTTTTTCACAAAAATCTGGTTCAAACAAATTTAATGTTTTAATAAAAATAACATAATTTATTATTTAATAAGTTGTTTAATTGTTATATGTTATAATCAAACTAAATTTTTAATTTTAATTACCACAATAAAACTTTTTTTGTTAATTTCTGTATATTACTAGTTTAGTGACATTAATTTTTATACAGTTGCAAACTTTACTTATTCTAGTCTGATTGTGGTTGGAATCCGGTAGTATCCCAAAATTACAAAAAGTTAATTCACACAAATTTACCTAAAATATGGCAACGACCGGTGAAGAAAAAGTATCCTGCTGTTCCAGGTTCGGTTTAAAACCATTAACCGGTCATAATATCTTGTTTTATTACGCGCCTCTGCAAGGGGCCCTCAGTTATAGCGCCCTATCAGTAAACGTAATGAACCCATCGTTAATTTTAAGGTAAGAACAATAATCGAGCGTTGCGCAACATTAATCGATCATTTACAGAATCTTCCCTAAACGAGACATCACGAATATGTTGTTGTTACACTCGCTGGTCGGGTCCGGATTGTATTTGTACAATCGCCCACATTTACAAAACGTACCGATGCAGCAACGCATTCTATATTGTGCATTTGGCGCGGTTTCGTTTTCCTTAGGATCTGTGCTAATATGGGCGATTTTAAGAAGCATCGTACCTCAAAACGTGGCGCTCTGTACGATAGCCGGGTTAGGTTCCGGCTGTGCATTGATGAAAATCGCGCGTAATTACACCGAGCATGTGGATTCTCTTGTAAAGAAGTAGTTTTTTAAGGTTCATTTAGTATCATGTATTTAGATTTCTATGATCTAATAAAAGTGGTCTTTATTACATTTTTTTGTTGTTTAATGTTTAGACGATTTTGTATTTAGTCTGTGAAATAAAAAAAAATAAACGGTTGTTGTGATCGCAACATTGTTTGCTGTTATTTTTAGAGGTATGGTACTAATAGATACTAATGAAACATTATAGGTGTTTAGCATAGTTTTGTTTCTAATTAATATTGTGTGTGATACTAAATAAAATGTTTATAAAAGATCATGCAATAGAAACAAAAATACAGGTGCAGCATAATAAAATGTTGCAAAGCAAATATATTGAAAGTACCTTGCATTAAAATCTTAGTCAGACTCTTACCTTTCCAACTGATCCTTTTATGCCATTGCCATCACGTTAGGCATTCTTCTAGGGTCATTGATAATAAAATGTTTTATCAATTGCCTTCAATACTTCTTTTTTAATTGTAGCACGAATACTGTGTTCAACGAAGTTCACCGTATTAGTAATTTATTCCAACTTTCCTTGTCTTCACTATTCTCACTACCCATATAGCACAAAGACATTCATAAAACCTCTACTGGTTCTGGTATGGGTACTACAAACTTGCTACATGCATCTATACGTCACAACTATGAATATCAATGCCATCAAACAAGAATGTCCTGTGCATATCCTATGGACATCTACTCGTAATTATGCTATAAACATGGTTTTTCGGACATCCATAGAGGAATATTTTTGGTAAATACTATTAAGTACTTTTACTAGTAAAAAATAACGTTTATTATCTGTATGAATTAAATAGAAAATACAAATATAATAAATAAATGATTGATACAGCGCATTCCTTACAATTACCCAGGCAGAACATTACGTTTTATTGACGTTAAAATTACGTAAGAGACGTCATTAAGACGTGTCAATGTCATCATATGACGTCAGTGTGCTACCTGGGTAGTCAAGAAGATATGCAATAATTTCCATTTGCCCAAATAAAATTCGTCGCATAATTTTTCTTCTCGTTCGGTTAAATTTTTAGTTTAAAATCGCATACTATATTTAATAACAATAAAAAAATGTATGTTATATCGTGGAATAATAATGATTCTTTCGCAGTTTCTTTAAGATAACAATTTAAGATGATTTGAAATTTAGATTCAATTAAAGAAGCGGGAAATACGTAAGCATCGGCATCTGGCGGAAAGAACAATAACTAAAAAATGGCTTAATTTGTTTTTAAGGGACGCGAATAGCATAGACAATATTTAATTTATGTAATAAGTTGTTGTTGCGTGTTCATGTTTTAATTTAATAAACGTTTCATAATAAGTGGGAAATATATGTCTTTTAATTGGTAATCTTCATCTGTTGATGGAGGCTATATAATAGATTCAAGAACAGAGAAAAACACTAATGTATGCCTGCCTTCTAAAATGCAATCTAATTGTGCATTTATCGTTATCTTAAGCAACCATAAATGATACTGATGACGTTAAATAAACGTAACTATTTTATGTTATTTTATTGGATAAGTTACAGTTTTTTACACAGTCGCAACGTAAACGTAAATTTCTCAACTAAGTTTTAACAAATGACCAGTGGCGGTTTCTTCATAAGTCCGCATAGCCGCGCGCCCTCCCTTTCAAATGACATAAAGATCTCGTTTTTTACATGTTTCTAAAAAAAAGAAATGTGTTAACTTAATAAAAAAATATACGATTAACTCAACATATTTTATTCTTTTGCAGTAGCAACATTGTATCATACTCTAAACGAACACACGTTGCACGGTACTGTTTTGTTATTTCTAGGGCCGCAGACTGTAGTGCGGACCGGGTTGCTATAGCAACGTGACGTATTGTGATGTCATAATGAAGTAAATCGTATTTAAGAAATGTTACTTTAGGCCGCTCGCAGTTCGCGGACCATAGATAATATAAGTTGTCGCGGACTTCGGTTACCATATCTGCTTATGACTACGTTGTTTTCGTACGTTTGCATTTTACGTGTTTGCTTGCGTTTTGCTTATTTTATATGTAGATGTAAATATGAATGCGAATAATGTCAGTGTTTTATTAAAAACAAACTTTAAAGAACTTTCTTTAGAAGATAAAATCAAAATAAAGCAATTGGGTAGACCACTGTCTGATTTAAATTTAACACAAGTTAGTGAACGGAAAGCTCAAAGCAGGTCCTTTACACGACGTTTTTCTAGAGACATTTATAATCGAAATAAATGGATTTGTGGATGTGACGTTTCAAATTTATTGTACTGTTTTCCGTGTCTATTATTTTATAACCCTTCATCAACAAGATCAGATCCGAATTGGGCTAGGAACGGTATAAAAGATTTGCACCATCTTTCCACAAAAATAAAAAAACATGAATCATCCCATAGTCATATTAACGCATGTACACAATTAGCTTTATTGGGCGAAGTCAACATTATTGCACAACTTAGTTCAGCACATCGCGAACATATCATTGAACATCATGAAAAAGTAAGAAAGAACCGATATTTTTTAAAACGTATTATTTGTTGTGTAAAATTTTGCGGTGCTTTTGAACTGGCACTTAGAGGTCATCGTGAAAATAAAGAATCAGGAAATCGTGGAATATTTAGAGAATTAATTGATTTTTCTGCAGAATTTAATAATATACTACGAGAACATCTTCAAAATGCAATGGTTTTTAAGAAAACCTCTAAAAGTATACAAAATGATATTTTAGATTGCATGCTTGCTGTGTGTAAGAAAGAAATTTGTGAACAAATAAAAATAATCTGAATTTTTAGCTATTCAATGTCATGAAACCACAAATGTTACCAACTGGTGCCTAATGGTTTTGATATTTAGATAAGTTTCTAATGGGGCTGTTTGTGAAAACTTTTGGTGCTTTAAAAGGGTTAAAGATAAATCAGCAGAGGGAATAGTAAAATCTATAGAAGAAGAAATTGATCCTTTAATCATTAAAACTCCACAAAAACTAATTGCTCAAACATATGATGGTGCAAATGTAATGAGTGGTTCTGTTGGTGGTGTTCAAGCTCTCATTAAGAGAAAATATTCATGCGCTCATTATATACATTGTTATGCGCACCAGCTCAATCTTTTAATACAAAATGCAGCTTCACAGCACTCTAAAGCAAGACTGTTTTTTAGCAATTTGTCAGCAATCCCCGTGTTTTTTTCAAATTCATCGAATAGATGCGATGTTTTAGAAGAAATAGTCAATCGTAGACTACCAAAAGTAGCTACAACGAGATGGAACTATAACATTAGGACCGTAAATTCTGTCTTTGAGTATCGCGAAAAACTTATAGAAGTTTTTGAAGAAATTGAAGATAAATGTCTAAGAACTACAACTTCTAATGAAGCTTCTGGTCTTCGACGAGCTTTGGAAGATCCAGAATTCATGTTTTGGCTTATCTTTTTTCACAAAATTTTACCACATGTTGATATACTGTATAATCAAATGCAAACACGAAATACGGATAGTATTGTACTTCACATAGAGTTAGAAAATTTTGAAAGATGTGTAAGAAATGTTCGAAATGAAACTGATATCATCGAGAATAACGTTGAAAGTAATTTTCATTCAATAAAAAGGAGGAGAAAAGAAAACGATGTATCAAAAAGTGTGCATGCAAAAGAAGTGTGTGATGTAATTATATCACAGATGAAAGACAGATTTTCATATCGTGGTCATCTTCAAGCAGCTGAATTGTTTAATACAAATTCCATGAAGGTTTTTTTGAAAAAGTTTCCAATAGATCTTTTGGAAACAGTGTGTTCCGCATATCCAGTTTTAGACAAAATTCGATTAAAAACTGAATTAGAAGTTATTTACTCGCGACCGGATTTTACTCAAATAACAGGAGCAACAAACTTTTTTTCTTTCTTATTAAAACATAATTTGATTGATACTTTCCCGGAAACTATAAAAATATTAACAATAATTTTAACAACACCAATGACTACTGCAGAATCAGAGCGTTTTGTTTTTCAACACTCAAAAGAATAAAAACTTTTTTGCGTAATACTATGGATAATGATAGACTAAATGCTTTGGCGATGATGTCCATCAATAAAAATGTAGTTCACGATATTGATCATTTTGATGAAAAGGTATTAGAAAAATTTATATCTATGAAAAATAGAAGAGTAGAATTTACTTTCAAAAAATAATGTTTTTATACACTTTATTTTACGTTGTTTTTTGTCGCTTAATGACTAAATCAAACTAAAAGTTTGCTTATAAAAACTATGTTATTTCTGACGTCGTGGTTAATATACTCAAATCTATTACAAAAAAAGTACTCGTGGTTATGTGCGTTACGTTATAAAAGTACTCTATGATGGTTGGCTGAAATAAACAACGAGTAGTAGTAGATATCTTTGTCTATGTTATAGACAAGTGCGCGTTTTTATGTGTTAAAGTCGCGATAAGTTGTTTTCGGATAATTAACCTTGTATTTTTGGTTCACGTTTGTTTGTACCGACACTTTGACTTTAGCTGGTTTGCTTCCGTAACCAGGACTTCATTACCTACTAACAAGTTGTCTTTTTCTGTTTAACAAAATAACATTCAGTTAAAAAAACTGAAAAGAGTTTTTTGTCTGCTTTTACCTTCCAATTAAAGGTTTCACCAAACATGGAAACTTTTGGTCAAAACTTAATCACGGTCTAAGCCACTCCGTCGCATAATTAAGTATGGGTAAATATAACTAAATATTTTGATTATAAGCTTGCCATATCTGTTAAAGATTTATAAAAAAATCTTGCCGGATAAGCAAGATAGCGATTCGAACCCGCAACATAAAAAGATCCACAATGGTACACAAGTATATATCAAAATTGGACAATTAACAAGAAAAAATACTTTAATAAGGTCTTAAACACGTCTATAATAGCTCAATTTAAGAAGATAATTAAAAAGTACGGGGTATAGGCAACACACCGTACCATGAAGTCTTTAAGAAGATATGTAATACAAATACTATTTTACAATGCTCTAATCAATTACAAAGTGCTATTTAATTGTAGAAGTACGACGCACGTTATCTCTAGTCGAAAAATTAAATACAATGAATACTGACACAATAACACATAAAATTTGTAATAACACGAACACTCGCTTAAAATTGGTCGACAAAATCCACTACGTTTAATTAAGAAAAATAATAAGGGTACTTACTGATGCTTACTACATCTAGATTGGCTCGTAAACATACATCCCTAAAAGCTGAAACCGAACATAACGCACAAATATACAAATAATTATTTCAAACATAAACGTATTTTTGAAATTAACACTGCAAAAATACGTCGGACTCATCAACTATTTTACACGACATAATTTACGTAACATTGCATCGATATATAGTTTAGGTAAGAGTGAAACTAATCAGTGAGTTCCAACTGATTTATTGATATAAATTTTTCCAATAACTTGGCAGGTTGGAATATAGAAACCCAGTACGTAAAGTAATTCTTCGATTCACGCAATTACTACACACAAGAACAATAGTCAAAAAATAGGATTTCATACGCAGTGATTTCTGTGCTCAAAGTAAGTATTAAAAAAGTTAATCACTAAGTTAATCAATGTAGTGCATAGCGTACCTGACAAGATTTCCCAAAGCTATATATGTATATATTTCTTTATAAAGAAACAGCGAGTAGGCTTCATACTATAGAAGCTCTGTATTTTTATGTATAATAAGGTATCTTTTGTCTATGTTATAGACAAGTGTTCATTTTATGTATTAAAGTCGCGGTACGTTGCTTTTTGATAATGGACCGTACATTTTATAACAGTTTTAGATGTATTTTTGGTTCACGTTTGTTTGCACCGACACTTCGACTTTAACTGGCTTGCTTCCGTAATCAGAACCTTATTACGCACTGACACGTCGTCTTGTTTTTTAAAATAATGAAATAACATTTAGTTATAGAACTGGAAAAAGTTTCTTTGTCTGTTCTTGCCTTCCAACTAAACGTGAAAACTTTTTTTCAAAACTTAATAACATTAGTTACATTTGAAAAAAATTACAATTGATTTTTGTTGTGTGCTTTATTTAACTTATTACAGCTTTATCATATATCAACTTAATAATTTAAATGTAGAAAGGTAAAAATAGTTGCTTGACGAGTACAATCACAGCGAGTTGTCGCTGTATATTTTTAGTTCGCGTGCTTTAGTTTTTTATATGCGAGTGGACGTGTTTCTAAAGTTAACACAAAAGTACACGTCGGACTCAATAACTTTACACGAAGTAAATTACGTAGCATTGCATCGATATATCGTTTATGCAAAGATAAAGTTATTCAGTAAGTTCCAATTGATTTCTTGATATAAATTTTCTCAATAACTTGATAGGTTAGAATTCAGGAATCCAGTACGTAAAGTAATTCTCCAATTCACGCAATTGCCACACGCGAGCACAATAGTAAAAAAATGGAATTTAATACACAGTGATTCTTGTGCTCAAAGTAGGTATTAAAAGCGTTAATCACAAAGTTAATCAATGTGGTACATAGCATGCCTGACAAGATTTTACAGAACAATATATATTTATATTTGACGTTAAAAAAGAATTAGAATAAAAATGAAAACACCGTGTTGCCAACCAATGGATTAAAACACTAAACATAGAATACAACGTACGTTAAACTGACTGTTACAAATCTATTGTATCTTAAACTTATACAGTGTGGTTGCCCGGAGGTTCCATCGATAAATATACGAGAAATTGTAAGTAGCATAAATCTGAAATTTTTGCAGTATAGTAATGTCGATAGGGAACATCCGGCTAAAATAGTTTTAATAAATCGACATTTCCGGTTATACCGGACGTAGATGCCAACTTGCGTTATATCCTATACTTAAGTCTAATCGATTTTGATATACTTAAATTTTTTTATTAAAAATTGCGTTTGCAGAACAAGGTAATTTTTTTAAAAGAAACTCATTATTATTTAATAGATTTTCTTGCGCAAGAAGGTTGACTTTAGTAGTAAAGCGTATCAGTGGTGTAATAAAAACGCAATTTGATTGACTAGAGTATTCAGTGTGCGTTTCCGAATTAATATCTGTAGAACTAAACGACAGATACAGAATGCTTGCTTCTGCTTTGTTCAGCGGTTTGGCCATGTAAACCTTCCTTAGCATTTTGTAATCCTCGAAGTTGCGAGTGCGTTTCTCTGATGATTTCTATCTTTAGTGGCTGTCTTATTGTTACTTACTGCTTGTTTTACGCTTTATATAAGAAAACAACCGGTTTTTAGTCTATGTTTGTTTGTACTGACACTTCGATTTTACCTGGGTTGTTTCCGTAACCAGAACCTTAGTACGTACTGACAGACCGTCATCTTCTGTTTAATATAATAAAATTCAGTTAGAAGATTGGAAATAGTTTTTTTACCTGTTTTTTTTCCATCTAAATGTTCCACCAAACCTGAAAACTTTTTATCAAAAGTGTGCTACAGGTTTCTTGTTCTTATCGACCATATCACAGTTTAGACATGAGATATGGATAAATTTAATTAAATAGTCGGATTATAAGAGTGGCGTATGAATTAAACCATTCTAAAAAAATGACGAGTCAACAAGAATAGCGATTCGAACCCGCAACGTAAAAAACGACCCACTACGGTATACATAAATAAATAAATATATAAATCAAAGTCAGCCAATTAACAAGAAAGAAGAAACTATTTAAAAAAGTCTAAGCGTCGTCATCTGGCGGAAGAAACAATAACTACAAAAATGCGTATGAATCGTTTTTAAGGGTCACACACGCTTAGGATGCTTTGAAAAGGTTCTCAACCACGGCAAAAACAACATGGATAATATATAATTCATGTAATAGGTTAGGTTGTTCTCTTTGTGTTTTGTGAACTTTATAGGTATCTAAATAACAAACGTCAAGTTTGAGAAAACAGATTTCTACGTAATAAAAACACAATTTTTGTTTTGTTTTGGTAAAACAAACGCATTGACGGCTATTTCAATTTGGTTGACTCAATTATTGTTATATTTGTAAATGTATAATGCAGTTTAAACAAGTTTGTCCGTAATTTTAAACAAAGTTCTTTACAAATTATTAATTAAAATTTAAAATTGTCAAATCAAAATTTTCTAAAGAACGCATAACACTTTATTGTCTTTTTGCTTGTTTACAGTTTTTTACGCAGTCGCAAAAACCTCTCAATTAAGTTTTAACAAATTACTAAATAAAACTAAAAGTTTGCTTACAAAAACTATCTTATTACTGACATCGTGGTTTACATACTCAAATTTATTACAAAGAAAGTACTCGTGGTTATGTAAAGTACGTTATAAAAGTGATGGTTAGCTGGGATAAACAAACAACGAGTAGTAGTAGATATCTTCGGTCTATGTTACAGAAAAGTGCTAATTTATATGTATTCAAGTAGCGGTGAATTGCTTCCTGATAATGAACCCTAAATTTTATAACAGTTTTAGATGTATTTTTGGTTCACGTTTGTTTATACCGACCCTTCGACTTTAGCTGGGTTGCTTCCGTAACCAGAATCTTATTACGTACTGTCAAGTAGTCTTTTTTTTTAAAATAATAAAATTAAATGTAGTTAGAGACTTGGAAAGGGTTCTTTGTCTGTTGTTGCCTTCCAACTAAACGTTCCACCAAACATGGAAACTTTTAGTAAAAACTTAATAACGTCAGTTACATTTGAATAAAAACCACTATTGATTTTTGTTGTGTGTTTTATTTGACTTATTACAATTTTCTCACATATCGAGAATAAGCAGTATACACCGAAGTTAGTAATGTAATGTAAATATAGAAAAGGAAAAAATAGTTGCTTGCTAAGAGTAACGTTGCTATCAAATTACTGTTTTTTATACAATCACAAAAACTGTGTGCTAATTTGTGTTACTATCGTTTTGTAATCTCTGTATTTTTTTCGTATTTATGTGGAATACTTTACAAAGTTACTCTAATAACGTAAACGTGATGTCATACAAACGCAATTAAATTGACTGGAGTATTCAGTATGCGGTTCCAAATTAATGTGTTCTGCGATGTTAAGCGGTTTGGCCAATTAAATTGTAGTTTCAGTGATCTCCAATTTAGCAGCGATAGAGCATTTTATAATCTTTAAAGCTGCGAGTGCGTTTCTCTGATGATTTCTATCTTTAGTGACTGTCTTATTTTTACGTACTGTTAGTTTTACGCTTTAGATAGAAAAGCAATCGGTTTTTGGTATGTTTGTTTGTACTGACACTTCAACATTAGTTTAATTGTTTCCGTAACCAGAACCTTAGTACGTACTGGCAGGCCGTCTTTTTCTATTTAATATAATAAAATTCAGTTTGAAAAAGTTTCTTCTAAGATGAAATAAAATTCAAATACTAAATATTCAGTATACATTCATAGATATATGGACATCATTAACACATTGTCTGATTCTTTCTTTTTGATTATTTTTAAATATATCATATTGTCTTTAATAACCCGCCAGGACATGATTTACACGGTACGTTAGCTTACCACGAGTCTTATTATACCAAACCTTTACATACTTAATTACTTAATATTTTTACCGCATCTAATATGGTAGTCTGTTACGAGTTTTTTGTTCTTGTGAACCATCCTACGTTCTAGCTCACTCCATCGTCGAGCTAGACATAGGTAAATCTAATTAAATATTCCAAGTATAAGATTGGCATATATCTGTTAAGCTCTTCGAACCCGCAAAATAAAAAAAAAACGATCCACAACAGTACACAAGTGTAAATCAAAGTCAGCCAATTAACAAGAAAGAAGAATATACTGTAAAAACGTCTTAAACACGTGTATCATAGCTAAATTTAAGAAGATAATATAAGAGTACCATGATGCCTCTTATAAGATACCTAATGCAAACATTATTTTACAATTATCAAATCAATTACAAAGTGCAATTTAATTGTAGAAGTACGACGCATGTCGAAAAATTAAGTACAATAAATATTGACACAGTAAGATATAAAATTTGTAATAAAATGCACTCTTGCTATAAACTGGTCGACACAATCGACGACGTTTAGTTATAAAAAATAAACTGATGCCTACTAGATCTGGATGGGTCGTAAACATACATACCTAAAAACCGAAACAGAATGTCTTAAACAGATTGTTACGAGAATGTTCTCGTAACTTGATGGCGACTAACTCAGTATGATTCGGTGAGTAGATCGTAGGTTTCAGTGTGCTAATCACAGAGCAAGTTAAAACGACACCAAAACGGTAGAAGTTAGTAATGGAAGATACCGTTTAAATCTATCCAACACTAAAATAGAACACTTGACAAAACACGGGTTATAACGACATATATATTTATTTTTAACAACCAAAGCAAAAATGTAAGCAAATAGTAACAATGAATAGTTTCATAAATACCACAGTTATAGTGTTGATACAAGTCCTGGATGATAAACAACACTTCACAGATACAGTTATCTTAGTACAGTATAACAAAATCAGGTAAATTGAAATACTACAAACAAACATCTGCGTGCGTTAATTTTGAGAGCAAGAAAAAAAGTACTCACGATTATCCAAGACATGCGAAGAGATGCTTCATTGATCCCCTAAAATCGATAAGAAGAATTAAATAATAATTAGATATAGGATCGTATCACAAGTAAGTTGCTTGTCGACAAACAATAGATCGTAGTAAATAAATGCGTCAAGCGTCCGAGTGGTTTTCACAATTCCTATCGCAGGTGTGCCTCCAATGTTATTCGAACATCACATGAGACATGACAACGACTTGTCTCCAGTTTATATTTTGGAAGGGGTTTAATTAACCAATAGTCCCTTTAAGTACGTGCTTTTAAATAGTTACAGTTTTCAGTTGAAAGTAATGAATTGACATGAACCACTACAGGTTAGCCAGCACGTAGCGGTGTCCCAAAGTCAGAAAAATCAAAATAAATCACAAAAATATGAATCAATGCTTACCCCAGGAAGGCTTTCACAAAAGCACCAAAAATACTACACTCATTTATAAGACAGATGAGTGTGAAAATTTAGAAGTGAAAACTTTTCTTGGCACTTATGTTAGATCATATGCAAAGCGTACGACAATCACCGAAAAAATAGTTTTTCTCGGTTGGAAAATTCTAGCTGTCAAGAAGCAACCACTTACGCATCGTTCTGAATGTAGCGAAACGTGGGCGAAACTTATACGGTACGAAAATCACACCAAAACACTTACAACATTACAAGATATCACAAATAATTATTTCAAACACAAACGTATTGTTGAAGTTAACACAAAAATACGTCGGATTCTTCAATCACTTTTTATGAAGTAACATTGCATCGACATAACTGTTATCTTTAAGAGTAACATCGCTAATTTTATGCTATCTTATTAGCCAAATTACAGTTATTTTAAGCAATCACAAAAACTGTGCGCTATTCTTTAATTTGTATAACCTCGTTCAACCAAAAAATGTTGTAAACATAAATCTCTCAATTAAATGTTAACAAATCCCTTAATCAAATTAAAAACTTACACGTAAAGATTATTTTATTCTTACTCAAACTTACTATGAAGAAAGTACAAAGGTACTCTAATAACGTCAAAGTGATGTAATAAAAACGCGATTTGGTTAACGGAAGCTTTTACTATGCGCGTTTCCCAATTAATGTCAAAACGTCAGTTAAATAATGACACTAATCTTTTCTAAATTGTTCAGTGTTTTAGCCATTTAAGCTTTCCTTTATATTTTTGGTTTCAGAGTTCGGCGATCTCCGATCTAGCAGCGGTAAAGCATTGTAATCCTTAAAGTTGCGAGTGCGTTTCTCTGATGATTTCTATTTCTAGTGACTGTCTTATTGTTACTTACCGCTTATTTTACGCTTCAGATCGGATCTAAGTTAAAGTTCGGCACGTTCAAATTTTTGACCAACTATGCATAACTAATAAGTCCGCTCGATCGGTCATCCAGCATGAGCATGAACGGCAAATTAAAAATAAACTTAGCGCTCAAGCAAGACAGTGACAGGTAAGTAACTACGCAAGAGCACCCGCAAGGCCGGTGAACCCAGCCGTTTCATTTGCTCAGGTGACGAGACCGGTTGAGCCCACCGTTCTTGGGCTAACCACCACCGCCAGCAGACGAAGACGCAGAAGTTTGTCCACACTGAGATCACCAAGGAAGAGCACGTCCTCATCAAAGAGTACCTTGTCCAACTTCGTGCCCGCAACCGGTAATGGCAGCACCACGAAAAAACCGAACTCCCTCCCCGTCGCTATTTGGAACGCCAACGTTATCCTTAATAAAAAACTTGAATTTTAAGAATTTTTCCACCGCCGCAACATCGACGTCGCTTTTGTTTCCGAAACTCCTCTTTGGAACTGCGACAATCTAAACATTCGCAACTATTCGAAATACAATACCAACCGAACCACAGGTCGCGGAGAAGGAACAGCCGTTTTCGTCAAACGTCAAATCTCCCATCACCACAACTTCAGAATCTAGAAGCAACCCAAATCGTCATTAACACGGCAGCCACCGGAAACATCGTTCTCTGCGTTGCTTATATCCCACCCACCAAAGACGTCATACCGGCAGATTTAGACGCGATTTTGAACGCTAGGATTCCCACAATTCTCGCAGGGGACCTTAACGCGAAACATCCAGACTAGCACAGCGGAAAATTGAACCGCAATAGTCGACTCCTGCATGATTTCGCCAGCTTCCAAAATTTTGTCGAACCCACCATCCATCTCCACAACGGACTTCCCGATGTCATCGACATAGTCATTTTAAATAACATCAGGCTACATCACGATTTAACTACCGTTTCCGACCTTAATTCCGACCACGAGCCCGTGCTCTTACAACTCGGTAATAAAGCAGAAAACGATAATCTTCAATTCGAAATGAACATCACCATGTGGCCATCTTTCCAATTCGAGGCCAGTAAACTTTTCACTCAAGTCCTGGTCATTGATAACATCGCCCAACTTCTAGTCGCGGTTGACCGTTTCACAAACCTTATCAAAAGATTCAACTCAAAAGCTACAAAAACCAAGTCCGATCCGCTCCAACTTCCACTTCACATTCGTGACCAGATCACCGTCACTCAAACGACAAAAGAGCTCTTAACGCAGCTCAAACCGCCATTCGAATTCAGATCGAACAACATCGCAATCTTCTTTTCAATGACAAACTTCAGTCACTAAATTCACAAGACCACAGCGTCTGGCAAATGACCAACATCCTTAAAAACAGGAACAATCCTCTCATGCCCGCTATTCACGGCCCCCGAGGTCAGGTCTACAGGGATCTAGACAAAACCAAAGGTTACGCCGACACGCTTGAACTCCAATTCAGAGCAAACCATGCAGACGATGAAGAAGTCACAAGCATCCTGACGGCCAACCCAAACGAGCCCATCGGGTACACCTTTCCCAAAAAACCCCGATTTTCAACGCTTGCCTAAGACTCAGACACTTTCCACATCAGTGAAAAACCGCGGACGTCATAGTCATTCCCAAACCAGGTCGCAAAACTACCGGCCAATTAGCTTCCGACGCTTGGTAAGCTATTCGAAAGAATAATCCTCACCCGACTACAAGAACAGATCGACATCAACCAAATTATCCCCCAAAACAGTTCGGTTTTTGCAATAAACATTCCAACGTCCACCAAGCCCTCCGCGTCATGGAGCAGATCACCGATGGCTTCAACCACCGCGACGTCACCGGCGGCGTTTCTCTCGACATCGAGAAGGCGTTCGACAAGGTCTGGCATCGCGGCCTGTTCTATAAGACGTCTAGGCATCAACGTTTCCATGGTTCAACTCATCGGCCCCTTCTTCAATCGACGTTCGTTTGCTATCAAACTTCGCACCGCCAAATCTACCCCACGTCACTTAAAGCCGGCGTTCCTCAAGGATCTGCGCTATCTTTCCTTCTATACAACATCTTCATCGCAGACGTTCCAAAAATCGACATACTTACGTACACCTTCTACGCCGACGACACCGCCGTTTTGGCAACATCCCGCTCGCCCGCTCAAACCGAGTGAAACCTTCAAATGGTTCTAGACAAGAAATGGTTATGGAAATCCCACATCACCCAGAAGCTCGCCTCTTCAAACAGCCTACTGGTTAAGTTATATCCAATGCTGTGCCGCAACAGTCGCCTCAACATCGATAACAAACTACTCATCTATAAGACGATCATCCGCTCATCCACGACGTACGCAGCACAAATATGGTTCTACGCTGCCAGGATCCAAATCTGTCAAAACAAGATCGTCAGAATGATTGCAGACGCCCCCTGGTTCATCCGAACAAACCGGTTCCATCAAGCAATATCCCGAAGATCGCAGATTTCGTCCGCCGATCTGCGCTCCATGCAGACCTCGCCGTCTACTCCAATTCCCTCAACCGGCGGCTTTGGGACTACGACAGAGCCTAGACACAATCGGCCTAAGTATGTCATCTTAGATTAAGTTTAGACTGAAATGTTCAACCCAGCGGAAAAGTTTCAAACCAAAGAGGAAACTCGGAGGTGGAAAACTGATCCGACGGAGCTATTTAAGCAGACTCTGCAAAATAAACATGTATGAAATTGAACTGAATTGGCCAGACGTGCTTCTTATAATGGCTTTGAATCAATTTTGTGCGTGACCAAAACACTAACAGTGACTTAAACCATTGAGGATTTTTGGAAATCTTAGATTTTTCTGTCTGCGCCCAATACACAATTAGGTCGTAGTTAGATTGTGACTGCGGGCACCGAATCTATATTAGTGTGATTTCGCTCTCCGACAACTTGGTTCGTAAGCTTAAAAAATGTTAATTCACAATTCGTGTCAAAACTTTGACACAACTGACAAGTCACTGTCAATATCAACCATCAAACTAAATTTGCCGTATAATGTAATGACCGCGAACCAAACCATCTTAACCCAAGAAGAGTTGGCTCAAGAATGTAAAGACAACTTTTACCTGATCGCAACCATACAAGGCCGTGTGGCTTATGTTCTAATGTCAGTTCATGCCGTTAATCCAGCTATATTAACGTCGTATGTATATCCACAGCCACAAGTCAGCATTTAACATTAAACTAGATTAACAGGATACAATCCTGGACCGTTGTTATTTAAGAACATGATTTATGGTTTCGCTGTACATCTGCATTCGAGACCTCACATGCAGCTAGTGGGTGGTTTTCACAGATTAATATTTAGGTAAGTGGGTTAATCGAGAACGCTGCCTCTTATCGCCGTCGTTTCAGCGTGCTTGGATCTTGTATGTTTAACTATAGTAGCATGATGGTATACGAGTGGCTTATGACGAAAGTCCCAAACGATCGGCCATTTTTGTTAACATTCGCAGGGTTTTTCACCGGAAGACTACTTATAGTACATCTTCTGGCGTATTTATATCACGTTGACACACGTAGTGTAATCGGACGCAGTCTTAGAAGAGACTTAAACTACGAGACTATGTATTGATAAACAAAAATAAACAGACACGTGTTTATATCAATTTATTTCTGCTATAAGGAATAGTATTTTATTAACAACAAAAAAAGAGGTAATAAATATAACGTAATAAATACTAAATCAATAACGTCATTCGCCGACACATTAACAGTCGCGCCAGAAACTTTTGGCACGACTCAATGCATTAGCCACAGATAAAAATACAAATTTTATGCAAATTTTTAACAACTTTGGTTGTTGTATTTAGAATTCTTACGCTAGTGCCGATTCGACAGAGCAGATGTTCTTTACCAAAAACATATTCGTAAATTCTTAAATTAGAAAATCAATGAAAGTGGTTGACACTTTCGGGGATGTCATTTGGAGTTGCTCCATGGCTGTGATCGTGCCCAGCTGCAACAAAAAGAACAATTAGTATTTAGTTCCAAGCAAAAGGCCACGTTTTCAATTACGAAGAAACTAGAACGTTTTATTCAGTTTCTAGGTTGATCAATAATTCTAAATTCAATCACTCGTGGTTTATTAATTTATCAAGAGCATCGACCGGACTATTAGTGGAATTCAATTCTATTTATAAACCGAATGCTAAACGAAAGTAACACTTCGGGAACTTTTCCAAATTAGCTTTATTTGCATTACGTGAATGCGCGATGAGTAATCCAAAGAAAATATTGTCACGTCCGTAAAAAATAACTAACCACGTTATTAAAACGGATAAATTAGCGGCTAAATAATATTTTCAAATTCGAAAAAAATTTTTATCTGAAAAAACGCCCCAAAAACGGCGTTTTAAGCTTGCGCCATCTACCGATTAAAAAAATAACGCCAGTCTTTACTAAATTCGCGTAGATGGCGTTGTTGCGCTAAAGCCATCGTATGATTATTCCAGCCCATACAGATGGATGTTTGGAATTCACTATTACTAAAGAAAGAAATGTTTAACAAAAACAATTAAAATGCAAAAAAAAACAATTGTGGGCAACATCCTTATATTAATCAACATTGACGCAAACTAATATCATTGAGCCTTTCCCCCTCAAATTAATTAATAGACATCGGTAACAAATGCAAACAGAGGTCAATATTGTCTCTTTCTGCCAATTAAACACAAAACTGATTTTATTCTATGAACAAAAGCTAATTACCTCAATTACAAATCGGTAAAAAACAAGTTAATTACACAAATGGAAATTCCTTAACACCCATCATTGTTCTCGTCAAAATCAGGAAGTGCAAAACAACCTTGTCGTTTGAAAGTAGAAAGAAAAACTAGAAACCTTCATAGACTTTTTCAAATGAAATATCGGTTTTTAACAAAAGCCTCGCTAATTATTACTTTCTCGATTGGGCTTTCGTAAAAAAAAGTCGCATTAAAGAAAAACAAACTTTAATGAAGAGTGAAAGTATATTAAGTTCGGTTAAGAGCATTTGGTAATTGTATTAATAATTAAGTAACGGGTGTGCTTATTAAATTACTTAATTGTCTTCAGGCCAAGTTTCGCAAACGCTTTGATTTAATTTAAAAAGCAACGCACTAATAAGCTTGCAAAAATTGCTAATTGCCCTTGTTTAATTTTACGATCACTTTCGTTTGCGACTATTGTTTTCATTAGCGTTTTTATTGCGTTACGTTTGATCGCGCAAACAATACTAAATCGGTTTTTATTAGTCAGAACACGTAAAACAAAAACTTAAACTGCTTTATATCTTAACACAATAAAAAACAGTTGAAAAACAACACGCTTTGATCTTAAAAACTGAAGATACAGTTGCCACAAGTAAAAGTAATGGTTTTAGAAAATAAATACAAAATCAAGATATCGTGTGCCTAAAAACAAAACACTATTGCCCTTTTAAATACATTAATTAAAAGAAACCACTCCCACTTGGTGATAGTGGTCGCGAGTAAGAAAATTATCTAATTAAATTATAAAAAAAATGAGGATCATTAAAATTTGGATTATTTGTCAAGTAAAAGAAGAAGGAAAATGGGATTCATAAGCTGCGAGTCATTTTGAAACATTGTTATAAACAGTTCGACTCACACTCGACGAGAGTGGTCGTGAGTGAAATAAATCGCAGTAAGCTGTTAGAAGAATAATTGCCTAATTTCTATTCACGTAGACGTCATAACTCGCTAAAGATTAAAGAAAGTAACGAAAACAAACGTTGCAATTTGGCAAATCAAAAACTAAAAATTTTCAAATTTGGAAGAGAAAACGTTTAGAAAAAACATTACAAAAAGAATGATAGCGTGAGAATACAAGAAAATTTGATAAAGAAACATTAGAGTTTAGAGATAGTAATAGAAGAAAGAGAAGAAAAGTAACAGCAGATAAGTGGAAAATCTAGGAGAAGAAAATTAAATGTTGATATCTTAAAAGAATCCTAAAATTGAAGAATAAAAATTGTAAATAACAAAGATATGTATAGGATATATTACAACAACAATAAAAAAACAATATAAAATCAAGATATCGTAAACCTTAAAACAATTAAAAATAACAAAAACATTTTTTAAAGATTGTCAATAAGAAGCAAAAACACTAAATTAAACACCGATGTCAAAATCTATAAACTTAAAAAAAGCAAATAAAAATCAAGTTATCGTTTACATAAAAACAAAGAATTGTTAAAAACAGTTGCCAACAAAATACACTTTAAGAGAAGGTAAAAATATGGTTTTAGGAAATAAATATAAAATCAAGATATCGTGTGCCTGAAAACAAAACACTAGCTATTGCTGTTTTACATATATTAAAAAGAAACCACTCCCACTTGGTGAGAGTGGTCGCCAGTTAGAAAATTACCCAATCAAATTATGAAAAAAATGAGAATCATTAAAATTTAGATTATTTGTCAAGTAAAAGAACAAACAAAATAGGATTAATACTCTGCGAGTCATTTTGAAACATTGTTATAAACAGTTCGACCTCACACTCGACGAGAGTGGTCGTGAGTGAAATAAATCGCAGTAAGCTCTTAGAAGAATAATTGTCTAATTTCTATTCACGTAGACGTCCTAACTCAGTAAGGATTAAAGAAAGTAACAAAAACAAACGCTGCAATTTGGCAAATCAAAAACTAAAAAGTCTCAAATTTGAAAGAGAAAACGTTTGGAAAAAACATTACAAAAAGAATGATAGAGTAAGAATACAAGAAAATTTGATAAAGAAACACGAGAGTTGTTAGATAGATAGATAGAAGTGGATAGCCTAGAAGATGAAAATGAAATGTCGTTGATACTTGCAAAAAAGTCTAAAATCGAAAAAAAAAGAAGAAACACTAAATTAAATGCTTTGCGAAAACGATAAAAGATATTTGATGAAGAACGAAAATTGTAAATAATGAAGATATGTAGGTATGGGATATAATCTAACAATAATAAAAAACAATATAAAATCAAGATATCGTGAACTTTAAAACAATTAAAAATAACAAAAAAAATCTTTAAAGATTGTCAATAAAAAAGCAAAAAACACACTAAAATAAACAGCAATGTCAAAATCTATAAACTTAAAAAAAAGCAAATAAAAACCAAGTTATCGTAACCCAAAAACAAAGAATTGTCAAAAACAGTTGACAACGAAATACACTTTAAGAATAGGTAAAAATAATGGTTTCAGAAAATAAATATAAAATCAAGATATCGTGTGCCTAAAACAAAACACTATTGCTGTTTTACATACATTAAATAAAAGAAACCACTCCCACTTGGTGAGAGTGCTCGCAAGTAAGAAAATTACCTAATCAAATTATGAAAAAAATGAGAATCATTAAAATTTTGAATTTTCTATAGAGTAAAAGAACAAACAAAATAGGATTAATACTCTGCGAGTCATTTTGAAACATTGTTATAAACAGTTCGACTCACACTCGACGAGAGTGGTGGTGAGTGAAATAAATCGCAGTAAGCTCTTAGAAGAATAATTGCCTAGTTTCTATTCACGTAGACGTCATAACTCGGTAAAGATTAAAGAAAGTACCAAAAACAAACGGTGCAATTTGGCAAATCAAAAACTAAAAAGTCTCAAATTTGAAAGAGAAAACGTTTGGAAAAAACATTACAAAAACAATAATAGAGTTAGAATATAAGAAAATTTGACAACGAAACACCAGAGTTTATATATAGTAATAGAAGAAAGAAAAGAAAAGTAAAAACAAATAAGTCAAAAGTCTAGGAAAAGAAAACAAAACTAAATTAATCGTTGATACCTGAAAAAAAAACATAAAATTGAAAAAAAAGAAAATCTAAATTACATGCGTTGCTAGAACAGATATTTGATGAAGAACGAAAATTGTAAAAAATAAAGATATGTATAGGATAGATTACAACAACAATAAAAAACAATATAAAATCAAGATATCGTGAACTTTAAAACAATTAAAGATAACAAAAACTTTTTTTTTGAAGATTGTCAATAAGAAAACAAAAAACACTAAATTAAACATCGATGTCAAACAAATAAAAATAAAGTTATCGTAAACCTAAAAATTAAGAATTGTCAAAAACAGTTGCCAACAAAATACGGTTTAAGAAAACGTAAAAATAATGATCTTAGAAAATAAATGTAAAATCAATATTGTGTGCCTAAAAACAAAACACTAGCTATTGCTGTTTTACATACATTAATTAAAAGAAACTAATCCCATTTGGTGAGAGTGGTCGCGAGTAAGAAAATTACTTGATCAAATTATGAAAAAATGAGAATTATTAAAATTTTAAATTTTCTGTCAAACAAAAGAACAAACAAAACGGGATTAATACGCTGCGAGTCATTTTGAAACTTTGTTATAAATACAGTTCAACTCACACTCGACGAGAGTGGTTGTGAGTGAAATACATCGCAGTAAGCTCTTAGAAAAATAATAGCCTAATTTCTATTTACGTAGACGTCATAACTCGTTAAAAATGAAAGAAAGTAACAAAAACAAACGTTGCAATTTGGCAAATCAAAAACTAAAAAATCTC
Source organism: Aquatica leii (assembly GCA_035610365.1). NCBI lineage: Eukaryota > Metazoa > Arthropoda > Insecta > Coleoptera > Lampyridae > Aquatica > Aquatica leii. The sequence continues at coordinate 19,844,340 of CM069438.1, forward strand.
AAATTTGGAAGAGAAAACGGAAGCCTAAAATCGAAAAAAAAGAAGATACACTAAATTAGATGCGTTGCGAAAACCATAACAGATATTTGATGAAGAACGAAAATTGTAAATAATGAAGATATGGAATATATTCCAACAATAATAAAAAACAATATAAAATTCAGATATCCTGAACTTTAAAACAATTAAAAATAACAAAAAAATCTTTAAAGATTGTCAATAAAAAAGCAAACAACACATAAAATAAACAACGATGTCAAAATCTATAAACTTAAAAAAAAGCAAATAAAAGTCATGTTATCGTAAGCATAAAAACAAAGAATTGTTAAAAACAGTTGCCAACAAAATACACTTTAAGAATAGGTAAAAATAATGGTTTTAGAAAATAAATATAAAATCAAGATATCGTGTGCCTAAAAACAAAACACTATTGTTGTTTTACATACATTAATTAAAAGAAACCACTCACTTTTGGTGAGAGTGGTCGCGAGTAAGAAAATTACCTAATCAAATTATGAAAACAATGAGATTCATTCAAATTTTAAATTTTCTGTCAAGTAAAAGAACAAACAAAATAGGATTCATACGCTGCGAGTCATTTTGAAACATTTTTATATATAAACAGTTCGACTCATACTCGATGAGAGTGGCCGTGAGTGAATTACATCGCAGTAAGCTCTTAGAAAAATAATTGCCTAATTTCTATTCACTTTATCGTCATAACTCGCTAAAGATTAAAAAAAGTAACGAAAACAAACGTTACAATTTGGCAAATCAAAAACTAAAAAGTGTCAAATTTGGAAGAGAAAACGTTTGGAAAAAACATTACAAAAACAATGATAGAGTGATAATACAAGAAAATTTGATAAGGAAACACGAGAATTGTTAGATAGTAATAGAAGAAAAAAAAGTAAAAACAGAGAAGTGGAAAGCCTAGGAGATGAAAATAAAATGAAGTTAATCGTTGATAGTTGAACGGAAGCCTAAAATCGAAAAAAAAAGAAAATACGCTAAATTAGATGCGTTGCGAAAACGATAACAGATATTTGATGAAGAACGAAAATTGTAAATAATGAAGATATATGATATATTCCAACAATAATAAAAAACAATATAAAATTAAGATATCCTGAACTTTAAAACAATTAAAAATAACAAAAAAAATCTTTAAAGATTATCAATAAAAAAGCAAACAACACATAAAATAAACAGCGATGTCAAAATCTGTAAACTTAAAAAAAAGCAAATAAAAGTCAAGTTATCGTAAGCATAAAAACAAAGAATTGTTAAAAACAGTTGCCAACAAAATACACTTTAAGAATAGGTAAAAATAATGGTTTTAGAAAATAAATATAAAATCAAAATATCGTGTGCCTAAAAACAAAACACTATTGTTGTTTTACATACATTAATTAAAAGAAACCACTCACTCTTGGTGAGAGTGGTCGCGAGCAAGAAAATTACCTAATCAAATTATGAAAACAATGAGCTTCATTCAAATTTTGAATTTTCTGTCAAGTAAAAGAACAAACAAAATAGGATTAATACGCTGCGAGTCATTTTGAAACATTTTTATATATAAACAGTTCGACTCACACTCGATGAGAGTGGCCGTGAGTGAAATATATCGCAGTAAGCTCTTAGAAAAATAATTGCCTAATTTCTATTCACTTTATCGTCATAACTCGCTAAAGATTAAAAAAAGTAACGAAAACAAACGTTACAATTTGGCAAATCAAAAACTAAAAAGTGTCAAATTTTGAAGAGAAAACATTTGGAAAAAACATTACAAAAACAATGATAGGGTGAGAATACAAGAAAATTTGATAAAGAAACACGAGAATTGTTAGATAGTAATAGAAGAAAGAAAAAAAAGTAAAAACAATGAAGTGGAAAGCCTAGGAGATGAAAATGAAATGAAGTTAATCGTTGATACTTGAACGCAAGCCTAAAACCGAAAAAAAAGAAGATACGCTAAATTAGATGCGTTGCGAAAACGATAACAGATATTTGATGAAGAACGAAAATTGTAAATAATGAAGATATGGGATATCTTCCAACAATAATAAAAAACAATATAAAATTAAGATATCCTGAACTTTAAAACAATTAAAAATAACAAAAAAAATCTTTAAAGATTGTCAATAAAAAAGCAAACAACACATAAAATACACAACGATGTCAAAATCTATAAACTTAAAAAAAAAGCAAATAAAAGTCAAGTTATCGTAAGCATAAAAACAAAGAATTGTTAAAAACAGTTGCCAACAAAATACACTTTAAGAATAGGTAAAAATAATGGTTTTAGAAAATAAATATAAAATCAAGATATCGTATGCCTAAAAACAAAACACTATTGTTGTTTTACATACACTAATTAAAAGAAACCACTCACTCTTGGTGAGAGTGGTCGCGAGTAAGAAAATTACCTAATCAAATTATGAAAACAATGAGATTCATTCAAATTTTAAATTTTTTGTCAAGTAAAAGAACAAACAAAATAAGATTAATACGCTGCGAGTCATTTTGAAAAATTGTTATAAATAAATAGTTCAACTCACACTCGATGAGAGTGGCCGTGAGTGAAATACATCGTAGTAAGCTCTTAGAAGAATAACTGCCTAATTTCTATTCACATAGACGTCATAACTCGCTAAAGATTAAAGAAAGTAACGAAAACGAACGTTACAACTTGGCAAATCAAAAACTAAAAAGTGTCAAATTTGGAAGAGAAAACATTTGGAAAAAACATTACAAAAACAATGATAGAGTGAGAATACAAGAAAATTTGATAAAGAAACACGAGAATTGTTAAATAGTAATAGAAAAAAAAAAAAGTAAAAACAAAGAAGTGGAAAGCCTAGGAGATGAAAATGAAATAAAGTTAATCGTTGATACTTGAACGGAAGCCTAAAATCGAAAAAAAAGAAGATACGCTAAATTAGATGCGTTGCGAAAAGGATAACAGATATTTGAGGAAGAACGAAAATTGTAAATAATGAAGATATGGGATATATTCCAACAATAATAAAAAACAATATAAAATTAAGATATCCTGAACTTTAAAACAATTAAAAATAACAAAAAAAATCTTTAAAGATTGTCAATAAAAAAGCAAACAACACATAAAATAAACAACGATGTCAAAATCTATAAACTTAAAAAAAAAGCAAATAAAAGTCAAGTTATCGTAAGCATAAAAACAAAGAATTGTTAAAAACAGTTGCCAACGAAATACACTTTAAGAAAAGGTAAAAATAATGGTTTTAGAAAATAAATATAAAATCAAGATATCGTGTGCCAAAAAACAAAACACTAGCTATTGTTGTTTTACATACATTAATTAAAAGAAACCACTCACTCTTGGTGAGAGTGGTCGCGAGTAAGAAAATTACCTGATCAAATTATGAAAAAATGAGAATTATTAATATTTTAAATTTTCTGTCAAATAAAAGAACAAACAAAACGGGATTAATACGCTGCGAGTCATTTTGAAACATTTGTTATATATAAACAGTTCGACTCACACTCGATGAGAGTGGTCGTGAGTGAAATACATCGCAGTAAGCTCTTAGAAAAATAATAGCCTAATTTCTATTTACTTAGATGTCGCGTCGTAACTCGTTAAAAATGAAAGAAAGTAACGAAAACAAACGTTGAAATTTGGCAAATCAAAAACTAAAAAATCTCAAATTTGGAAGAGAAAACATTTGGACAAACATTACAAAAAGAATGATAGAGTGAGAATACAAGAAAATTTGATAAAGAAACACGAGAATTGTTAGATAGTAATAGAAGAAAGAAAAAAAAAGTAAAAGCAAAGAAGTGGAAAGCCTAGGAGATGAAAATGAAATGAAGTTAATCGTTGATACTTGAACGGAAGCCTAAAATCGAAAAAAAAGAAGATCCGCTAAATTAGATGCGTTGCGAAAACGATAACAGATATTTGATGAAGAACGAAAATTGTAAATAATGAAGATATGGGATATATTCCAACAATAATAAAAAACAATATAAAATCAAGATATCGTGAACCTTAAAACAATTAAAAATAAGAAAAATATTGTTTAAAGATTGTCAATAAGAAAGCAAAAACACTAAATTAAACACCGATGTCAAAATCTATAAACTTAAAAAAAAAGCAAATAAAAGTCATGTTATCGTAAGCATAAAAACAAAGAATTGTTAAAAACAGTTGCCAACAAAATACACTTTAAGAATAGGTAAAAATAATGGTTTTAGAAAATAAATATAAAATCAAGATATCGTGTGCCTAAAAACAAAACACTAGCTATTGTTGTTTTACATGCATTAATTAAAAGAAACCACTCACTCTTGGTGAGAGTGGTCGCGAATAAGAAAATTACCTAATCAAATAATGAAAACAATGAGATTCATTCAAATTTTAAATTTTCTGTCAAGTAAAAGAACAAACAAAATAGGATTAATACGCTGCGAGTCATTTTGAAACATTTTTATATATAAACAGTTCGACTCACACTCGATGAGAGTGGCCGTGAGTGAAATACATCGCAGTAAGCTCTTAGAAAAATAATTGCCTAATTTCTATTCACTTTATCGTCATAACTCGCTAAAGATTAAAAAAAGTAACGAAAACAAACGTTACAATTTGGCAAATCAAAAACTAAATAGTGTCAAATTTGGAAGAGAAAACATTTGGAAAAAACATTACAAAAAGAACGATAGAGTGAGAATACAAGAAAATTTGATAAAGAAACATTAGAGTTTAGAGATAGTAATAGAAGTAAGAGAAGAAAAGTAACAGCAGATAAGTGGAAAATCTAGGAGAAGAAAACTAATGTTGATATCTAAAAACAATCCTAAAATCGAGAAAAAAAATCTAAATTACATGTCTTGCGAAAACAGATACTTGATGAAGAACGAAAATTGTAAATAACAAAGATATGTATAGGATATATTACAACAATAAAAAACAATATAAAATCAAGATATCGTGAACCTTAAAACAATTAAAAATAACAAAAAAAATTTTAAGATTGTCAATAAAAAACAAAAAATATACTAAATTAAACAGCGATGTCAAAATCTATAAACTTAAAGAAAATCGAATAAAAATCAATTTATCGTAAACATAAAAACAAAGAATTGTTAAAAACAGTTGTCAACAAAATACACTTTGAGAGAAGGTAAAAATAATAGTTTTAGAAAATAAATACAAAATCAAGATATCGTGTGCCTAAAAACAAAACACTATTGCTGTTTTACATACATTAATTAAAAAAAACCACTCCCACTTGGTGAGAGTGGTCGCGAGTAAGAAAATTACCTAATCAAATTATGAAAAAAATGAGAATCATTAAAATTTTGAATTTTCTGTCAAGTAAAAGAACAAACAAAATAGGATTAATACGCTGCGAGTCATTTTGAAACATTGTTATTATATATAAACAGTTCGACTCACACTCGATGAGAGTGGCCGTTAGTGAAATACATCGTAGTAAGCTCTTAGAAGAATAACTGCCTAATTTCTATTCACGTAGACGTCATAACTCGCTAAAGATTAAAGAAAGTAACGAAAACGAACGTTACAACTTGGCAAATCAAAAACTAAAAAGTCTTAAATTTGGAGGAGAAAACGTTTGAAAAAAACATTACAAAAAAAATGATAGAGTGAGAATACAAGAAAATTTGACAAAGGAACATCAGAGTTTATAGATAATAATATAAGAAAGAGAAAAAAAGTAACAGCAGATAAGTGGAAAGTCTAGGAGAAGAAAATTAAATTACATTAATCGTTGATACCTAAAAAGACCTAAAATCGAGAAAAAAAAAGAAAATCCAAATTACATGCGTTGCGATAACAGACATTTGATAAAGAACGAAAATTGCAAATAATAAACATATGTATAGGATATACTACGACAACAATAAAAAACAATATAAAACCAAGATATCGTAAACTTTAAAACAATTAAAAATAACAAAAAAAATCTTTAAAGATTGTCAATAAAAAAAGAAAAAATATACTAAATTAAACAGCGATGTCAAAATCTATAAACTTAAAAAAAAAGCAAATAAAAATCAATTTATCGTAAACCTAAAAACAAGGAATTGTCAAAAACAGTTGCCAACGAAATACACTTTAAGAAAAGGTAAAAATAATGGTTTTAGAAAATAAATATAAAATCAAGATATCGTGTGCCTAAAACAAAACACTAGCTGTTGCTGTTTTACATATATTTATTAAAAGAAACCACACCCACTTGGTGAGAGTGGTTGCAAGTAAGAAAATAACCTAATCAAATTATGAAAAAAAAATGAGAATCATTAAGATTTTGATTGTTTGTCAAGTTTTTAGTCAAGTAAAAGAACAAACAAAATAGGATTAAGACGCTGCAAGTCATTTTGAAACATTGTTATAAATAAACAGTTCAACTCACACTCGACGAGAGTGGTCGTGAGTGAAATACATCGCAGTAAGCTCTTAGAAGAATAATTTCTATTCAGGTAGACGTCATAACTCGCTAAAGATTAAGAAAGTAACGAAAATAAACATTGCAATTGTAACATGGTTAGGTGCACACCGTGCACACAGCAACAAACTAAAGATTCGCAAGTCAAAAAACAAAAAGTTTCAAATTTGGAAGAGAGAACGTTTTGAAAAATCATTACAAAAAGAACGATAAAGTGAGAATACAAGAAAATTTGATAAAGGAACACGAGAGTTGTTAGATGGTAATAGAAGAAAGAAGAGAAAAGTAAAAGCAAAGAAGTGGAAGCCTATAGGAGAAGAACATGAAATTAAATTAATTGTTGATACCTGAAAAGAAACAAAATCAGAAAAAAAAATCTAAATTACATGTCTCGCGAAAACATATTTCATGAAGAACGAAAATTGTAAATAACGAAGATATATTACAACAATAAAAAAACAATATAAAATCAAGATATCGTGAATTTTAAAACAATTAAAAATAACAAAAAAAAATCTTTAAAGTTTGTCAATAAAAAAGCAGAAAACACACACTAAAATAAGCAATGATGTCAAAAACTATAAACTTAAAAAATAAAAAATAAACAGCAAGTTATTGTAAACCTAAAAACAAAGCAACAAATTTTAATTGATAAAAACAATAGAAAATAAAGAACATTTGTAAATGACCGATAGAAATCTAAAAGTAAAACGCAAAAATCACATAAAAAAACAAAAAAAAAGCAATAAAGTTTTAGTAAAAACTAAAACTCATAGGCAATAACATACAATGTTAATACATAGAAAACCATTCAAGTTAATGATAATAAAATTTAAAAAATGAATGACGTCATTTAGACGATTGAAAAAATAAAAATCATTAAAAAAAACAAAAATCAAGTTGTCGTAAACCTAAAAACGAAGCAACAAATTTTAACAAGAAATAAAACAAAACCAATTGTAAATGACAGATAGAAATCTAAAAGTAAAACGCAAAAATTACACCATTAATATCATGTGCTAAAAAACAAAAGAAAAGAGGAGAAAATCCAAAAGTATTAGTTTTTAGTAAAAAAAAAAAAAACTAAATAAGACCAATAAAAACACGTCAATAAAACCATTAATAAAAAACGAGCTTAATCAAAACCGATAAAAAACAATCGAATTAAAGCAGATGTTTTTTTTACTCACGCTGCTTTGATCTTATATAAACAAATTTCCTGTTCGTCTGGTATGTTGTTTAGACTAAAATTTGCTCTGACAATTCTTTGTCGTCCTTCGTGTTCAAAAAAAAAATCTTTCGGAAAAACAGACACAGTAGAAACTAAATACCAAGGCTTAACCTTTAAAAATAATTGCCTTATATTAATTAGTACCAGCCAATTAGAAATTCTTGAAATTACTTTAATAACTTATCCTTGAAGTAATAGCACAGTAATAGTCTTTGTTTCTCTTTATCGCTTCGAAGTACTGCATTGTGAAAGTTGATTCGAACAAGATAAAGAAGTTGTAGCTATGCAACACCCAACTACAGTTTAACGTATTTGCAGACGCGTGCAATTCTTTTAATTGCCCATCGAGATGAGGTCACATTCGATTTCTTTTTTTCGTTTCTTTTTTCTCTTTCTCGCTCGTCAGAAGATTACTAAACATCGCGTGTATATTACCAGCACTTACATAACACATTTGACCTTTATTTTTTAACCAAAGATGTTGATAAAAAACTGACCAGAAAAAAAACTTACTGACGAATTGTAGACCAAGCATGACGGCGAATCCAGCGATGATGGCAATTAGCTGCCAAATGCCGCTGTGTTTATTGCTGCGTTCTCTAGCTAAGACTTCAAAAAACACCACGTACAATAAGGTACCAGCCGCCATCCCTTGCAAGACGACTGAAACGACGTCCTCCTGGGATTCGCCAGTTCCTTTCAGAGCGATACCTATGCCGATTCCTGTGGGAGCAAAACACCCTCAGTTTCTTCAGGTCAAAAAACAACGATACGCACCTAAAGGAGTGACAACGGCGAAAGTACCTATGTAGATGATGAGTAACACTGCTTTGACATTCGAAACGGCCAGTTCAACCCCAACACAAAACGCAATTACTAATTTATGAGTGGCAATCGCTGCGAACAGGTACCAAACTTTCTGGGTGTTGTTCTCGAGACCGACGGCGAGGCCTTCGAAGACTGCGTGGAAGCTTAAAGCCAAAACGGCGAGCAAGCCTCGAAACGAATTCTTCATCGTGTTTTCAATGTGTAAGTGGCTGTGCCCGTTGTGGCTGCTACCACTTAGATTAGTCTGCGAGGTGAAGAGCTCCTTCGTCGAGTTCGAAATGTAACTGACATTACTATCTTCGCATTTATTTAAACTGACTCGTGGTATAGTCAAACTATCTTTTTTGCCACCGCATTTAACCGATAACGAACGGTGCAACGGTGCATTTTGGTCCATTTTCTTGTGTAGGATTAGATGAGCGATTTCTTCGATTAAGTATACGAAGAAGAAACCCAAGCAGAAGATTAACTCCGACCAGGGCACGCCCGCTCCAATTGCGGGTATCTTGTTTTCGGCTTCCAAGTGCGAAAGACTTTCGCGCACTTCCGGTTGTAGGTGAAGAAACGTCGTGAAGAGGAGTACACCACCGCCGAAACACAACAAAAGCGAAATCACCAAGTTTTTGTCTTTATCCGCACTTTTAATATTTACTAATTTTGTTAGTTTTATCGGAAGGATTCCGATGCAAAAAGACGCGATTCCCAATACGGCCATCGACACGACCTTAGCCATGATCAGATTCGAGTTTTTGTCGAGCTCCTCGACCTGGTGGTGATGGTGGTGATCGTGCATGGTGCAATCGTCTTAAGGACACCTTTCACTGTGTCGCGACAAATAATTTATCAAAAATTGACCCAAATTTATGCCCAATTACGTGATTTAAGGTCACCCTAAGTTCCACATTTAAACTGCAATTTGTTATTAAAAAAAATTAGGGCAAAACCATTTGGTCCAAGTTCGCACCACTAATAGCAAAGTCGTTTCGCAATCGTAAAAGTGAAAGAACACGCGAGTTATTCTTAAGGCTGACCGACGAAGACTGACTGAAGTTGAGTCTCATTGAATTACCTGCAAGTACACGGGGAAATTCGAAGTCCCCAACTAAACATTGCACAGGTCGCGATTAAAACTGTATTAATAACAAACGCGTGCGTATGCTGCGTATGCGTATTCAAAAATAACTCGAAATGCACTTCGTGGGTTTAACAACAAAAAAAATCAAATACACGTAATTAAATTTGTTTTTATATAGTATTTATGTAACAACAATAGTATCACTCTGCGCCTATCGTTAGAAGTATTATATACACTTGTACCGAATTCGCGGAAACGTAGCACAAAAATTTTTCTACGCATCCCGTTGGCAATGAAACGTATTTATTTATCTGAGAAAAATTACGTGCCAATAATCATTTGCGTTGTCAAAGATAATTCAAACTTAACTTATTTTAAACAGAATTCTATGCGAAACTACACAAAAATCGAAAAAAAGTCACAGATGAAAAATTATTAAGTAGGCTGTGACATCAAAACAAACGAAAACTATTATTACAGTAGCTGTGAAAAAGTATTAATTAAATTATAATAAACTAAGATAACAAAAGCATTTCGCCCACTTGATGAAACCCAATACGAAAGTGGGTAAAACATTGACAATTTTGGTTACAATTAACATGATTCAATCCCGAAAGACATTCTTATTTTAGTATAGAGTTCAGTTCACAGTTGTATCATCATTTTCTAAATTCGTCACCAAGTAGTCAAACCTTTATGTACTTTTAGTCGCTGTTGTAATATCAACGTCCCTAGACTATTATCATTTCTCTGACAACTTCTTAAATAATTTCAACTGTTTAGATTACTTATAATTGTTAATCAAACTCCTGGAACTAACAAAATTTTAAAATTTTCTAAAGAATTTTCAAAATTAAAAGAATTGTCTTGAAATCTCTTCGTAAAAACCTTACTATTCTTGTAAACGACACACTTTTTAAGGCGTATAGAAATGCTTTGCTTGTGTGATTTAGTCTACATTGGTAAAACTGCGCGATCCGTTATCACACGCTTTTCAGATGATTGTATAAGAAACAGGCACATTAGTAAGTCTGCTGTCATCAAACATGTTACTACTACTGACCACAAGATGGAGTTTGGTAACGCGTCGGTGCTTGCCTAATCTCCTTTCTTGTCATCGAAATAATCAAATATTCATTTTAATCGTAACCGTGATTTTAAACTATTTCCTCTGTAGTTTCCAAAAACTGTAAACCAACCTGTGATAAACAAGCAGACGTAAAAAAACTATAGACAAAAAATAGTCTGAAAACAAGTAAAGGTACACAATAAAATAAAATCAAAATTAATTAAACATTAAAAAAAATATGAATCAAACTTTAAGTAGGTTATAAAATGTCTACAAAAATCTAGAAAAATAATAAAAAAGAAAAAACAACAACAATAAAAGTTAGAAACAAAAACTACGTTACTTGTAAAAAAAAATCAAGGCGACCTTAGATAAACCGTGCTAAACAAATTAGAAAAAGATAGCTTCATTAACACGATTTACAACGAAGAAAATACAACACTAATTTATAATTTAAAATAATTAATGTAAAACATAAAACTAGCGGAAATAGTGAATGGTTATAAAAAAAAAAACAAGTCGGTAACATAACAAAACAAAAGAACCAAGACACTTTCATTTTTTTCTGAACCAAGCCTGCTCGTTAGAAAGTGATTCTTCTTCCGACACAGAATATTTTGTCAGAAACTTGTTTCCGTTTTCTTTATTTCTTCCTCATTTTCATTTTTTTAGTACGTTTCAACAGTCTAAGTGTTCAAAATTAATAGAAAAATACTTTAACTGTGTCAAACACTTAGGAATGCATAGATATGTGCTAATTAGTCAAATCATTAGGTACGACATTTTTTTTAAATATTTAAGATACCAATTTTACTTAAATTAAAAAATCATGTGCTCGAAGATGCGGACAAGGTCGAAAAGCAATTTTTTGTTGTTGTCGAGTAGGCTCTGGCACGAACACACTTTGATCGTTGATAAAAAACGGCGTTTCCGCCAACGGCACAATTTTGAAAATTTGCCAATTATGTTGGTGGTGTCAAGGAAGTATAAATTATTGAGAAACATTTTATAAATAATATGAGCGCCAGAAGCGAAAAATTTTGTATTTTGATACAGAGAATTGATGCATGGTGTGTTAACTTAACCAAGGTTATTTTAAAAACGTAATTATGATAAACACGCATATTTTCGTCTAATTAACAAGACATTATGGCAATGACTAAGTCTTTATAGAAATAATACATTTACACAACAACCAATTTGTTAAATTTATATTAAATAACAAAAATACAAAATTATTTGAATTGACGATAACCGACGATAATAACGCAAATTTTGAAACAGTTTGCTACACATTGTAAACGATTATTTATCTTTGCCTATGTTCATTTAGTCACTGAAAACACTGTTCGAACATATCAAGAAGGCTACGACACAAACACGCTCTCGTTAGTAATCGATGAACAAATGAAAATCACATATATTGTCCTATGAAGAAGAATTAGAAATAAAACCGTTGGAGATGAGATAGGCACTCCCTTTGACGATTCTCGGACATACAGGAGTTATTTTGTCTAAATGGCGTATGCGGTATCAAAATCAGTCATTCAAAAATTCATCGCAAGTAGGCTGTGGCACCAGCGCACTTTGATTTCAGATTGAAAATGAGAGTAGCCATTTTGTCTAAATGGCGTATTAGACGCTAAAAATAAATTATCAGGATCTGTCATAAAGGAAATTTACTTCATGACAATTTAATCGATTTTTCGTATAGTAGTAGACTGCAAAACCAGTTTACTTTGATTGGTAACCAAAAAAGAAAAACGTTTAAAAAATTTCTGGCCATTTTGTTTAAATGACAATTGACTCTGAAAACAGATCTGTCATAAACGAAATGTAACTAACTTATCTCTATGGCAACCTCAAAAAAACTTTGACAACTGTTAAACCTAATCAAATTTACTTTGCAATCAAGTAGAGGGCGACACCAGCGCATTTTCATTAGTGGTCAAAAGAAAGATCAACACTAAACTCATCTAAACCAAACTTTAACTACATTTGAAATGATCTGCTCCTTAACGAACTTTGGCGTTCTCAAAAAAAACAGCTGAAGGTATAAACATCCAATTTAAGGTTATATTAAGCTACACTTAATGTGATCCTAAATTATTCACATTGGCTTTAGAAGACATGTTTAGGAGATTGGAAAGAAAGAGGAATAACAATACATGAAGAGAGATTAAACCATCTGAGATTCACCGATGACATAACACTGATAGCAAAGAACAAAGAAGAATTACAAGAAATTACAAAATACTTAACAAATGATACAGAAGAACAACAAGAAAGCAAAACAATAGAAAAAGTGAATACATTCGTAGATCTAGGGCAGAAATTCCAAATCTCAAAAAAAAAAATTGACAGCAGACCTAGATAGAAGAGTCCCATTGGCCTGGTCAGCGTTCGCAAAACTGAATAACATACTAATGGCAGACATACCAAATACGTTAAAAGCAGAGACCTTTAATCAATACGTGCTGCCAGTCCTTACTTATGACACTGAAACGTGGACTCTAAACAAAGGTATCATACATAGGCTCCAAGTAACGCAAAGAGCAATGGAGAGAAGAATGCTGAACATCAAGTTACGCGACCATATATCTAACACTGAGATACGTAGAAGATCAAAAGTGGTTGACGTAGTTGAAACGACTCCGTTTCCTAAGATGGAACTGAGCAGGACACGTAGAATGGAGACCTCGAGAAAACAAGAGATCTAGAGGAAGACCACAAACCAGGTGGACGGATGATAGGACACGATTGGATGAGGAAAACACATAACTGAGAAGAGTGGAAAAACCTAAGGGAGGCTTACATCCGACGATGGATGGAAGAATGTGATCCCAAAACTTCTTGGCGCTCGAGGGGCTAGGAGGAGGTAGCACAAATCACTTGTGTAGTTATATTACATTCGAAAAACACTTCTTATCTTGCCGGATCTGATCAGAGTAGCTTAGATCTTGTCAGTCAGTTAAAAACAGCTGAAAAGAACACTCCTATTATTCCTGTCGACGTGAGATCTCAATCGAGCAGCAATGAGCTTTAAATTTTTGCAGATTAAGTAGTGTTTCAAAATTTGAGTAGTGGTCATTTTCCTTGCATTATTTAAGCGACTTTAGACTTAATCTTTCATGATTTCTACAAGCGCACTTTGATTATTAAAAATGTAATTAACACAGTTATCGCGTTAGTCAATTTTTTTTGCTCTTAGAAATTTGAGATGTGATTTTTTCACTATTATGTGAAATAGTCATTCAGTCAAAAATACACGCAATTGAGCAGTCTGTCAGATAGTTGGTTTTAACTTTATGGCAATAAACACTTTTATTACTTGTTTTTCCTTTTCGCTTCCTTCGCATCTGTCATCGTACTGACATCTTCATTTTTTCTTCTTTCCTTTGTCTAATGTAAACGCTCTGATAATGCGATAATGCGAGAGAACATCCATTTTGATTTTTTTGAATATTGCTTTATCTCAAACTTCTCTTGGTTGACTCAAACTTGTATTGACACCTTAATTTATTCACTCTACTTTCCTTTGGGGCAATAAAAACTATAAATTCTTAAGTTTTACAGTAGACATTCTTATTTCTATTAAGTAGGCTATGACTGACGTATACTATAACAAGCATATATTATGACAGTAAAAATCAACTTTTTAAAGAAAAAGTTGGCTATGTTCGATTTAGACAAGATGTCGCTTTGATGATGGAAGAGTTAACGTTCAATAACCCTGAAAATACCAACCGTGTCTTATCAACACTCATCGAAAGTAAAATACAGAAGCGTGCGAAAATTCCGAAAGTTGAACAAAACGCCACAATTCACTCTTAGATTATTTAGACCGTGTAACGCGATCAAAACGAACTACGTGATTCAAAACAAAAACTAAACGTCGGTTCATGGCGTGTAAATAAAAACCATCGTTGCGATCCTCAATGTCAATGTCAGTCGTATAAATTAAAAACAATGACCGACCTTGCGCCATCATTTTGTTAACACTTTACGGTTGATATCCACGAGTTCTGAAGAATTTAGAAAGGACGGTGGTTAAGGTCATCCAATTTTTTTCTGATTGTTGTTAAAGCGTGGTTCTTAGAATAAAACACAGCAGATTTCTAACACCAACAAGAAATTGTGTTTACGGATGTTGGATAATTAAGAGGTGACTCACGCGTCTTCGGTTTTTTAAACAATTGAAGTAATTTTCGGTTTGTTGATCATAGCTAGGTAAAAAACCAAACCGCAGTTTTAATTATGCGTACTACGATTTATGTAAAGAAGAAAGTATTGACTATGCAAAAATAAAAGTTTTAGCAAGACGGTGGCCATCACATTTTGTTAAATAATTAAACTTCAATCAAGAACTTAGATATCATTTAATCGGATTTGTCGCAAAACGATACTTCAGCGGTTTGAAAGTTTTAATCCACACATCGAGAAACTGTGACTAATTGAGGTTATAAGTAAAATTAAATACAGATATCGGTATTAAACAATGTATTTTCAACAAGAAAGTGTTACACGTCACTCCGTGTTGTTTTAAATGTCAAGCAGCCATAAATACTAGTGTCGACGTTAATAAATGCGATTCTAACAGGATGGTGTCAAAAGTCAATAATACATATACCTACTAATTGCGGTTTTTACAAAAAGGTGTTACACGGCAGTTATGCTAGTAGCAGGATGGTGTTCAAAAACATAATTTGTTAGTAAAACTCGTTTTGTTTGTGTGAGTAAATTGTAATAAGCGTTTATGCAAAAACTAACTTTTGTCTCTCGTCGCAAATCACAGTTAAAAATAACAAAACTTCTTTTGCACGAATGAAATTTATTCTCAGTAAGCAATTCTTATTCCGATGATGTAACTGTTATGTAAGTAAACGAGACGAGAAAATATTAAAATTAATCTCGACGAGATGAATCTTCGTCCAAGCATTTGGAAAACTTTCTAATGCTATTAATCAAATGACTGTTTTGTTTGAACATAACCTCAATCCGTAACAGGGTTATGACAGGGTTTTCCCCTCGAATGCGTTTCGCAGTTCATTGTATGGATAACGGGCTTCTTCTTTAAGCAACTCGTAGCCGACAAGAATATAAATGCTGATGGCGAACGCAAGAATTCTTGTTGTCAACCTACACGGGATTGCGGCGTGAAAAGTTTATGTAACGTAAAAGGAAGTCGCTAATTTAAGATTCATTTGAAATGCATCTTGTGGGTGCAAGTCCTGCAACTTATTTAATCTTGAAATTAACCTTGATCAGGATATACGTTGTTTAGGCTCTTAGATGGCTTGATTAAACTTAGTTTTTCGCATAAAGAAGTCGGCTTAGACCATGTCAACGTTTCGTACATTTTAGAACGACAATTAATTTTGATACAATATTCGAAACTTTGTCGACAATAAAGAAGAAATGGAAAATTAAGAAAGACACGTTTCTTCATTCACTCTTGCTTTTTTCCTTCTTTGTTTAATGTTTTGAGTTAGATTCTTTTACTGTTTTGTTTGAATATCTTGTATCATATCTTACTTTTTTCTTAGAGTGCTTCTTATCTGTTCTTCTTTTCTCGTTCAGAAGAAAATAAATAATCTAGTATTCAACTTTCTTCTTTAATATTAATTTTTGTGCTTCTCGTTATAGTTGTATTAGGTTTGTTTACAGTTTTACTATTCTTATCTGTTAGTGTTTTTTATAGTTCAAAATATTTAATACTAAGATTTTTTTCTGTTTAATTGTTTGTTTGTTGAATGAAATCTTCTGGTTATTTCTTTCAGTAGGAAAACAAAAATTATTCTTGATTCATCTGTAATATTATTTTCGTTTCTTTTTGTTATGTATTGCGTTTATTTTCTACTTAAAGAAACAAGTCCACTATTCTTCTTTTTCCTGTAAAATTTTCATTTATCTGCGTTTTGTATTGTGTTTTTTTTCTACTTTATTTCACTTTTTCTTATAACGTTCTTTGATGTTAGCGTGTTTCAAAATGTTTAAGTAGTAAATACGAAGCTTTTTAAAGTGTAACTATTTGCTTGTTGATTAAAACCTTCAATTTTCTTTTCTCATTTGTCATTCTTCTTTCATACGTTAGAGTTCTCTTGTTTTTTTGCAAAATTCTTCAGTACATACAATGTTTCTTCTTTGTTTAATTGTGTTGCTCTTGATGATATGTTTTGTTATTTGTTTTCAGTAGAAAATAAACAAGTCTAATATTCTTCTTTTTCCTGTAAAATTTTCATTTATCTGCGTTTTGTATTGTGTACTTTTATTTCACTTTTTCTTTTCACGTTCTTTGATCTCAGCATGTTTTAAAATGTTTAAGTAATTAATACAAAGCTTTTTAAAGTTCAATTATTTGCTTGTTGATTAAAACTTTCAGTTTTCTTTTCTCATTTGTCATTCTTCTTTCCTCTGTTATATTATGTTTGTTTTTTTTGTATTTTATAACGTTTTTTTCTAATTTTATTCTTCTTTTTATATTGTTTCGTTTTTTTAGCTTCAGTGTATTGCATTTATTAGTATTTTCGCAAAAATAATTATGTAAATACAAAGATTTTTCTTTGTTTATTTGTTTGTTAATTAAATTAAATCTTTGCTTTCTTCGTTTAGTAGAAAACAGTCTACTATTCTTCATTCATTCGTAATATTATTTTCGCTTGTTTTTGTATTGCATTGCATTTGTTTTCTACTTCACTTTTATTGGTGTCATTGCGTTTTTTATTATTGATTTTTTGTATATGTTCTCTTGTTTTTTTTCAAAATTCTTCAGTACATACAATGTTTCTTCTTTATTTAATTACTTTGTTGTTAATGAAATATTTTGTTACCTGTTTTCAGTGGAAAAGAAACAAGTTTAATATTAATCTTTTATTTTTTTTTGTGGCCGTTAGAGTTCGCTTGCTTTCTTCTATTATTCTTCTTTTCATTGTTATATTATGTTCATTCATCTAAAATTATATTTTTGCTTCTCTTTACTTTGTATTGGATTTGTTTTCTACTTCATTTTTTTGTCTTATTGCGTTATTTGTTATTGATTTTTTGTAACCGTTAGAGTTCTTTCTTTTTTTTTTTAAATACTTTAGGTAATATTATTCTCGCTCTCTTTTGTTTTATATTGCGTTTGTTTCTTCTTTTCCATATTTATGCGTTTTTTGTTTCAGTGGCTTGCATTTGTTAGTACTATTATTGTGCATTTTAAAATAATTATGTAAATAATACATAGTTTCTTCTTTGCCTAATTGTATGTTTGTTTAATAAAATCTTCTTCTCCTTTTCTTCAAAACAAAAAGCTATTATTTTTTTTATTTATATAATTTTTGCTTTTTGTTGTTTTGTATTGCATTTGTTTTCAATTTGACTAGTTTTGTTCTTTAGTGCGTTTTTTGTTATTGATTTTTGTATCCGTTAGTGCTCTTTCGTTTTTATCTTCAAAAAACTTAAATAAATACAAAGTTTCTTCTGTGTTTAATTTTCTTGTTTGTTTGTTGAATGAAATCTTCTATTTCATAGTTTCAGTTAAAATTAAAAAAGCTATAAATATTTTCTGTTCTGTAATATTACGCTCACTTTTTTTGTTTTGTGCTGTGTTTGTTTCTAATTTTATTCTTCTTTTCCATCTTGCTCCGTTTTTGCTTCAGTGTCTTGTATTTCTTAGTACTTTTTTTGTCAATTTTAAAATTATGTAAATAGTACATAGTTTCTTCTTTGCTTAATTGTACGTTTGTTTAATGAAATCTTTTTCACCTTTTCTTCAAAACAAAAAATCTATTATTCTTCTATATCTGTAATATTATTTTTGCTTTTCGTTGTTTTGCATTGCATCTGTTATCAATTTGACTATTTTTTGTTTTATATTGCGTCCTTTGTTATTAATTTTTGAATCCGTTAGTGTTCTCTCGTTTTTATCTTCAAAAAACTTAAATAAATACCAAGTTTCTTCCCTGTTTAATTGTTTAAGTTTTTGTTGAATAAAATCTTCTATTTAGATTTTTCAGTTATAAATAAAAAGTCTATTAATATTTCCTTTTCTGTAATATTACTTTTGCTTCCTTTTGTTTTGTGTTGTTTGTTTTTTGTTTTATTCTTCTTTTTCATATTGCTGCGTTTTTTGCTTCAGTGTCTTGTATTTGTTTGTTTTTTTTTCGATTTTAAAATTATTATTTAAATAGTACATTGTTTCTTCTTTGCTTAATTGTATGTTTGTTTAATGAAATCTTCTTCACCTTTTCTTCAAAACAAAAAATCTATTATTCTTCTATATCTGTAATATTATTTTTGCTTTTCGTTGTTTTGCATTGCATCTGTTATCAATTTGACTATTTTTTGTTTTATATTGCGTCCTTTGTTATTAATTTTTGAATCCGTTAGTGTTCTCTCGTTTTTATCTTCAAAAAACTTAAATAAATACCAAGTTTCTTCCCTGTTTAATTGTTTAAGTTTTTGTTGAATAAAATCTTCTATTTAGATTTTTCAGTTATAAATGAAAAGTCTATTAATATTTCCTTTTCTGTAATATTACTTTTGCTTCCTTTTGTTTTGTGTTGTGTATGTTTTTAATTTTATTCTTCTTTTCCATATTGCTGCGTTTTTTGTTTCAGTATCTTGTGTTTGTTAAGTTTTTTTTAATTTTAAAATTATTATCTAAATCGTATATAGTTTCTTCTTTGCTTAATTGTACGTTTCTTTAATGAAATCTTCTTCACCTTTTCTTCAAAACAAAACAGATATTATTCTTCTATATCTGTAATATTATTTTTGCTTTTCGTTGTTTTGCATTGCATCTGTTATCAATTTGACTATTTTTTGTTGTATATTGCGTCCTTTGTTATTAATTTGTGTATCCGTTAGTGTTCTTTCGTTTTTATCTTCAGAAAACTTAAATAAATACCAAGTTTCTTCTCTGTTTAATTGCTTTGTTTTTTGTTGATTGAAATCTTCTATTTAGATTTTTCAGTTATAAATAAAAAGTCTATTAATATTTCCTTTTCTGTAATATTACTTTTGCTTTCTTTTGTTTTGTGTTGTGTATGTTTTTAATTTTATTCTTCTTTTCCATATTGCTGCGTTTTTTGTTTCAGTATCTTGTGTTTGTTAAGTTTTTTTTAATTTTAAAATTATTATTTAAATAGTACATTGTTTCTTCTTTGCTTAATTGTATGTTTGTTTAATGAAATCTTCTTCACCTTTTCTTCAAAACAAAAAATCTATTATTCTTCTATATCTGTAATATTATTTGAGCTTTTCGTTGTTTTGCATTGCATCTGTTATCAATTTGACTATTTTTTGTTGCATATTGCGTCCTTTGTTATTAATTCGTGTATCCGTTAGTGATCTTTCGTTTTTATCTTCAAAAAACTTAAATAAATACTAAGTTTCTTCCCTGTTTAATTGTTTTGTTTTTTGTTGCATAAAATCTTCTATTTAGATTTTTCAGTTATAAATAAAAATTCTATTAATATTTCCTTTTCTGTAATATTGCTTTTGCTTCCTTTTGTTTTGTGTTGTGTTTGTTTTTAATTTTATTCTTCTTTTCCATATTGCTGCGTTTTTTGTTTCAGTATCTTGTGTTTGTTAAGTTTTTTTTAATTTTAAAATTATTATCTAAATAGTATATAGTTTCTTCTTTGCTTAATTGTACGTTTGTTTAATGAAATCTTCTTCACCTTTTCTTCAAAACAAAACAGATATTATTCTTCTATATCTGTAATATTATTTTTGCTTTTCGTTGTTTTGCATTGCATCTGTTATCAATTTGACTATTTTTTTTTATTGCGTCTTTTGTTATTAATTTTTGTATCCGTTAGTGTTCTCTCGTTTTTATCTTCAAAAAACTTAAATAAATACTAAGTTTCTTCCCTGTTTAATTGTTTTGTTTTTTGTTGAATAAAATCTTCTATTTAGATTTTTCAGTTATAAATAAAAAGTCTATTAATATTTCCTTTTCTGTAATATTAGTTTTGCTTCCTTTTGTTTTGTGTTGTGTTTGTTTTTAATTTTATTCTTCTTTTTCATATTGCTGCGTTTTCTGCTTCAGTGTCTTGTATTTGTTACGTTTTTTTTCAATTTTAAAATTATTATCTAAATAGTACATAGTTTCTTCTTTGCTTAATTGTATGTTTGTTTAATGAAATCTTCTTCACCTTTTCTTCAAAACAAAAAATCTATTATTCTTTTATATTTGTAATATTATTTTTGCTTTTCGTTGTTTTGCATTGCATCTGTTATCAATTTGACTATTTTTTGTTGTATATTGCGTCCTTTGTTATTAATTTGTGTATCCGTTAGTGTTCTTTCGTTTTTATCTTCAAAAAACTTAAATAAATACCAAGTTTCTTCTCTGTTTAATTGCTTTGTTTTTTGCTGAATGAAATCTTCTATTTAGATTTTTTAGTTATAAATAAAAAGTCTATTAATATTTCCTTTTCTGTAATATTACTTTTGCTTCCTTTTGTTTTGTTTTGTTTGTTTTTTATTTTATTCTTCTTTTTCATATTGCTACGTTTTTTGCTTCAGTGTCTTGTCTTTGTTAGGTTTTTTTTCAATTTTAAAATTATTATGTAAATAGTACATTGTTTCTTCTTTGCTCAATTGTATGTTTGTTTAATGAAATCTTCTTCACCTTTTCTTCAAAGCAAAAAATCTATTATTCTTCTATATCTGTAATATTATTTTTGCTTTTCGTTGTTTTGCATTGCATCTGTTATCAATTTGACTATTTTTTTTGTATATTGCGTCCTTTGTTATTAATTTGTGTATTCGTTAATGTTCTTTCGTTTTTATCTAAAAAAAACTTAAATAAATACCAAGTTTCTTCCCTGTTTAATTGTTTTGTTTTTTGTTGAATGAAATCTTCTATTTAGATTTTTCAGTTATAAATAAAAAGTCTATTAACATTTCCTTTTCTGTAATATTACTTTTTGCTTCCTTTTGTTTTGTGTTGTGTTTGTTTTTAATTTTATTCTTCTTTTTCATATTGCTGCGTTTTTTGCTTCAGTGTCTTGTATTTGTTAAGTTTTTTTGTCAATTTTAAAATTATTATGTAAATAGTATATAATTTCTTCTTTGCTTAATTGTACGCTTGTTTAATGAAATCTTCTTCACCTTTTCTTCAAAACAAAAAATCTATTATTCTTCTATATCTGTAATATTATTTTTGCTTTTCGTTGTTTTGCATTGCATCTGTTATCAATTTGACTATTTTTTGTTGTATATTGCGTCCTTTGTTATTAATATGTGTATCCGTCAGTGTTCTTTCGTTTTTATCTTCAAAAAACTTAAATAAGTACCAAGTTTCTTCTCTGTTTAATTGCTTTGTTTTTTGTTGAATGAAATCTTCTATTTAGATTTTTCAGTTATAAATAAAAAGTCTATTAATATTTCCTTTTTTGTAATATTACTTTTGCTTCCTTTTGTTTTGTGTTGTGTTTATTTTTAATTTTATTCTTCTTTTTCATATTGCTGTGTTCTTTGCACCAGTGTCTTGAATTTGTTAGGTTTTTTTTTCAATTTTAAAATTATTATGTAAATAGTACATAGTTTCTTCTTTGCTTAATTGTATGTTTGTTTAATGAAATCTTCTTCACCTTTTCTTCAAAACATAAAATCTATTATTCTTCTATATCTGTAATATTATTTTTGCTTTTCGTTGTTTTGCATTGCATCTGTTATCAATTTGACTATTTTTTGTTTTATATTGCGTCCTTTGTTATTAATTTGTGTATCCGTTAGTGTTCTTTCGTTTTTATCTTCAAAAAACTTAAATAAATACCAAGTTTCTTCTCTGTTTAATTGCTTTATTTTTTGTTGAATAAAATTTTCTATTTAGATTTTTTAGTTATAAATAAAAAGTCTATTAATATTTCTTTTTCTGTAATATTGGTTTTGCTTCCTTTTGTTTTGTGTTGTGTTTGTTGTTTGTTTTATTCTTCTTTTTTATATTGCTGCGTTTTTTGCTTCAGTGTCTTGTATTTGTTACGTTTTTTTTCAATTTTAAAATTATTATGTAAATAGTACATAGTTTCTTCTTTGCTTAATTGCACGCTTGTTTAATGAAATCTTCTTCACCTTTTCTTCAAAACAAAAAATCTATTATTCTTCTACATCTGTAATATTATTTTTCCGTTTCGTTGTTTTGCATTGCATCTGTTATCAATTTGACTATTTTTTGTTTTATATTGCGTCTTTTGTTATTAATTTTTGAATCCGTTAGTGTTCTCTCGTTTTTATCATCAAAAAACTTAAATAAATACCAAGTTTCTTCTCTGTTTAATTGCTTTATTTTTTGTTGAATAAAATCTTCTATTTAGATTTTTTAGTTATAAATAAAAAGTCTATTAATATTTCCTTTTCTGTAATATTATCCTCGCTTCTTTTTGTTTTATATTGCATTTGTTTCTAATCTTTATTCTTCTTTTCCATATTGCTGCGTTTTATGTTTCAGTGTCTTGTATTTGTTAGTACAATTTTTGTATATTTTAAAATAATTATGTAAATAGCATATAGTTTCTTCTTTGCTTAATTATATGTTTGTTTAATAAAGTCTTTTTCTTTTCTTAAAAACAAAAAATCTATTATTTTTCTTTATCTATAATATTATTTTTGCTTTTTGTTGTTTTGTATTGCATTTGTTATCAATTTGATTATTTTTTGTTTTATATTACATCTTTTGTTATTAATTTTTGTATCTTTTAGTGTTCTCTCGTTTTTACGTTCAAAAAACTTAAATAAATACTAAGTTTATTCTCCGCTTATTTATTTTGTTTTTTGTTAAATGAAATCTTCAGTTTAGAATTTTAAATTAGAAATAAAAAGTCTATTAATATTCCCTCTTCCGTAAAATTACTCTCGCTTTCTTCTGTTTTATATTGCGTTTGTTTCTAATTTTTATTCTTCTTTTCCATATTACTGCGTTTTATGTTTCAGTGTCTTGTATTTGTTAGTACAGTTTTTGTGTATTTTAAAATGATTATGTAAATAGAACATAGTTTCTTCTTTGCTTAATTGTATGTTTGTTTAATAAAATCTTCTTCTCCTTTTCCTCAAAACAAAAAATCTATTATTCTTCTATATCTGTGATATTATTTTTGCTTTTCGTTGTTTTGTATTGCATCTGTTATCAATTTGCCTTTTGTTATTAATTTTTGTATCCGTTAGTGTTCTCTCGTTTTTATCTTCAAAAAACTAAAATGAATACAAACTTTTTTCTCTGTTTAAGTGTTCTTTTTGTTTGTTGAATAAAATCTTCTCGCTTCTTTTTGTTTTATATTGTGTTTGTTTTTCATTTTGTTTTTTTTTGGCCTCGGTGTATTGTATTTGTTAATATTTTTTGTATTTTAAATAATCATCTAAACACATGGTTTCTTCTTTGCTTAATTGTATGTTTTTTTAATAAAATCTTCTTTTCCTTTCCTACAAAAAATATATTGTTCTTCTTTTATCTTTATGTTACATTTGTTATTAATTTTTGTATCCATTAATGTTCTCTCATTTTTTTAGATACTTTAATCAATACCATCTTTCTCTTCTCTCTCTCCCTTTTTGTGCTTAATATAATTTATGTTAAAATTTAAAAAAAATGCTTTTTTATGTTTGTTATCGATTAGGCTTCAGATTACACAAGCTTTTAATTACTTTTATATCCTTTCTGTTATGTTAGTTATTATTTTTAGTTTCTATGTAAAAATTAAAACTAAACTAAAATACTTACTTAATATTGTAAGCCCAAGCATGACCAGGAATCCAGCTAATACTGAAACGTATCTCGCCAATCCACTACTTTTGTCTTTTTGCAAGATCTCAAAAAACACAACATATATTAGAGTTCCGGACGCGAGTCCTTGTAAGATCACAGAAACTAAAGCCGTTGATTCTTGTTTTTCAACGGTAATGGCAATACCGATGCCAATACCTAACGGGCTTACCACGGCGAAAATAAACACGTAAATCAAATTGAGAACGAACCTGGTCTTGGTGGTGACCAGCTCAATGCCGATGCAAAAAGCAATAACGAATTTGTGCATAGACACTGCTGCGAACATATACCAGACGTTCGTACTTGAAGACTCTAATCCAACGGTTAAGCCTTCGAAAAGTTCGTGAACGGACAGTGCCAAAACCACTAACAACCCGCGTAGGCTTTTAACGATAGAATCTTCTTCAATGATAATGTGGCTGTGGCCGTTATGAGAATGTTCGTGGGTATTATGCTCGTGTTTATAAAAATTTTTCCCATGTTCTTCGTCGACTTTTACTAAGCTGGCTGATGAATTCGAGTGCGCGTCGCTGGAATCGTCCGAACTCATCTCGCCTCTTCTGATTGATAGTGTTCGTTTAAAAGTATTCAACTCTTTAGATTTTTCTTTACGATGCAAATACAAGTGCACGCATTCTTCGACAAAATACAAAACGAAAAAACCCATGCACATTAACATCTCAGTGAAATTGATTTTTGTTTTGGGGAAGCGTCCCAACTCGATTAGTTCGTTTAGGTTTTCTTCAACTTCGGGTATTAGGTGGAAGAATATCGTGCAAATCAACACTCCGCCGCCGAAACACAGCAAAGTTGCCGCCCAGTTTTTGGTTTTTTTGTTCGATTCCCATTTAAGCCATTGCGCTAATTTTACTGGTAGTATACCAATGGCAAACGAACCTAAGAATAAACAACACATCGCTACTACTTTCGCTATGATTGTGTCCGTTGATGCGTCTCTCATTTCAACGTTGTTATCTTCTTTGATATAGTCTTGCATTTTTATCTGCAACAAAAAGTCAGTTTTATTATTTTTCTAAATTTTGGGTAAAACAATATATAAAGTAATTTGTGGATGTGTTAACATACATCATCAAGGCAGACGTAAAGAGGTCATGGTGTTAAAATGAGAAACGAAGACGTATAGGTGATTATTTAAGATAAAGACATAAATCAAAAATAATTGACCTTCAAGAATGTGTCAGTTTTCGAGTAAAATAGGTAAAATACTAGATTTTTTTATGATGAACGCCTGCAATTAATTATTAAATTTAACGAGGAGTTTTAATTATAAATTAATACAAGAAAAATAGCAACTTGTAATTACAATGCCATTGAAATGCTCATTTATTTTTAAATTTATTATAATAATTGCGCAAACGATCAATAATTGTTTATGTATGTGTTGTGTAATTACATTGTGGTTTTTAACATTACTTCAGCGACATCTATTGGATTTGTATCGAACGTGTCATGGCGGTATAATATAATCAATATAATATAATAATCATTGATTTTTTTTTGCAAAAATCGGTTATCCATTTACTAAGTTTATCTAAAACAACTACCGCTATTGTCAGAAAAATAATTCAAGTTCAACTTAACGGAAATACCGTTTTACATAAAAAACCGTTAAGATTACTTACGATTAGACAAATGATTGATTGAAATTGATCTCCATGAAATTTGATTTGATTCAAATTTGCTACTAGGGAATGTTTGAGTCAAAACAATTGAAAACATAAATACGTTTTGGCGTTAGTGAGCTGGTGAAATTTGAAAATGCGATAAACAAAATTTTCAATGCTCACTCAGTACCTACAGTTCTTTTCATGTAGTACCGAGTAAAAGTTGAGAGTTCTATTTGAAATATGTTCACTTCGGATATATATATATATATATATATATATATATATATATATATATATATATATATATATATATATATATATATATATAAACTGGTTTTGGCGTTCAGTGACATAGTCGGTTACTTAATATTTTCCTGCAAAATAGATCCCAGCCAACCAGATTGTGTTTTTATTACATCATTTTTACGTTATTAAAGTACGTTTGTAACGTATTATACATAACCACGGGTTAAAACGATAATAAGACAAAGTGGCGTACAGTTTTTGTGGATGTGCACAAATTTAGCGATGTTGCTTTCAGCGAATAACAGTTACGTTTATTTAACGGCATTTGCCCCCTAAGTAATAAAAACACTTGCCCGAGTTTGACGCATTGTATCGTAAACAAATGCTAGATAAGTCATGAGAAACAACGTCAAGCAAAGTTTTTAGTATTTTCATGCTTTGATCCAATTTGGTAGAACGTTTTCTTGATCAGAATAACTGACGAATTAATTATTAGTTCAGAATATTCATTCCAAAACAACTGAATAATTGCATGTAAGTAGGCTAGTTATTATTATCAAATTTAGGAGTTGAATTGACATGATTTTGTGTTTGCTATACCAAACGGGTTTTTATATTCTGCTCAATGTTCGTAGGATAATTAACGAAATCTACTGAAGTTTTCAAAAATGACTGGCACCTTTATGATGATACTTTTTAAAAGAGTTGTCAAGATTTTATTGCCGCATCTTATTCGTGAACTGTTGCATGCGTCACAAACAATACACTTCCAACACAATAACTGAATAAAATAATTGATGTTTTCAGTGTTCTCTTTCTTCAGAATCAGCCAATCATGCTTAAAAAGAGCATCTTCTAGAAACTAAAGACTCCGATTGAGCTCAAAACAATTTTACTGTTTGAGAAACAGAAGCAACCACCAATTTTAAATCGAGTGCCAGTCGTCATTTATTACCATAGTCCAAAAAGTCACAGAAATCTTCTCTTTTGCGCGGTCTCAGCAGGTTTGTAAGCCAAGGATTTTTAAATAAGACATCGGCTTGTTCCCTCTTGGTTTCGATACCGTAAGCATACTCTTGTTTAGACATATGCGCTTTCAATTTTTTTAAATTTAGGTATTATTTTAGAAATGCATAATCTCTTTCGGTCAACAGTTTTTGTTTTGTCACACAATACTGAGATAGCACATTGGTAACTAGAAGGACCTAGACACAATGTCCACCGGTCACAATGCTCATCAAACTTTTTGTCAATTGGGCTTTTGCCGCATTGGCAATTTTGGTCACAACACTCACTAATAGTGTTTTGTCACAAAAACTAACTTGATGACAACGCGTACTATAGCTCCTGGTTACAACGCCCACCTTAGTCACAACATCTATTCATACTTCTGTTTAGAACGTCCATCAAACCTTTTGTCAATTCGGTTGTTGTTGTATCAGCCATTTTGGTTACAACACTCACTAATAGTGTTTGGTCAAAAAAGTCACCTTGGTCACAACGCATATTATAGCTTCTGGTTATAACGCCCACCTCGGTTCGAACATCTACTCCTACTTCTGGTTACAATGTTCATAAAACATTTTGTCAATTCGGCTGTTGTCGTATCAGCCGTTTTGGTCATAACACTCACTAATAGTGTATGGTCAAAAAAGTAACTTTGGTCACAACGCATGTTATACCTTTGGGTTATAACACCTACCTTAGTCGCAACATGTACTCCTAGTCAAAACGGTCACTTTAATGACAATGCCTAAGCTTTATTTTTGACCACAATGCTCACCGCTAAACTCATAACGTCTATGTCGTCAACAAGTTTTGGTTATAATGCCTACCTTGGACACAACATCTACTCCTACCTTTGGTCACAACGGTCACTTTAGTTACAACGTCTACTTTAGTGACAATTCTTAGTTTTACTTTTGATCCTAATTCCCGCCCTTTACTTTTGGTCATATCACTGACCTTAATTACAAGGCTTACTTTGTCACAACGCTCACTTTTAGTTTTGGTAACAACGGCTATCTTGGCCACATGGTTTACTAATGTTAGTTGACGAGAATGTTTGACAACAATGTTCACAGTTTCTTTAGCGACAAACAATGCAAAATAAGGCAATCATATTATTTCTTTTCTTTGTACCCGCTAACTATGATTCTTCTTTTTACATTCAGTTGGATCGCTCATGTGTTTCTCTATTTAGACATAAGAATTAGCAATTCTTACACTAAAATCCGCGTAAGAATTAGCAAATTCTTACACGAATTTTAGTAATGTTAGTTTTTTCAAAGTTGGTATCTCTGCATCGTAAGTTGACATTACATGAAAAAGAAATCATAACAATTGAAATTCAAATGCTAAGATAAAATAAAGACGTTCTATTAATTCACAGTTATTTACTGTTAAAGCTATAAAGAGATCATTTCGTATCAGATTTTAGGTTAACACATAAACTTCAATATGTCAAAGTGTAAGTGTTGCCAATTTAATAAAATACAAAATTTTCCCAATGCTGTGTTAAAATAAAATTATACAAAAACTATTAAAATTGAATCAAAATAGAGAAAATAGTATAAAACACACGTCATAAAATACGTTTCAATCACTCTACCGCTTCATAAACTCGCCGGTGCGCGGCTCGTGTATGAAACCCGGTTTCGTGATTGAAGCGCGTTCATTCTGTAACTTGTGTTTTAATATACTATTCTGTCTTCGAAAGGTTTTACCAGGCAAGACTTGCTCGCCTGCTGTATGAACATCACGGCCGAACTCTAGAATAGCAAGTCGGTCTTGAAATCTTGGACTTAGGTGCTTTTCTCATAACAACGGATTTCTCAGAAAACGACGGTGCCGGGTCTGTAACGCTGAGTTTTTTTACGATATTTGTAGCGGGTGTGCTCATGCGTGCGACTTTCCTTTACCTTTCGTCGATTTACGCGCGGTTTGCTTTGTTCTCGCCTTTTTTTATATCAACAATACTTATCTATACTGTTGCGAATTTATTTATTAAAAACCAATTTATTTAAAACGACTAAAAATACGTTTACTTATTCTAGAAATATGTACACTTTTAAATTAACCGAACTAATTAAATCTAATAATATTTAATGAAAACACTTACATTAATAATTTATATCACTTACAAGAAGATAAGATAACGTCCGCGGATAGCTTCACACTTGTTTACACTAAAAATCACGTACACTATTATTCTCGGTATATTTATCTAGACACACGCGTGCTAACGACTTATTTATTTTCACTTTAGAAATCTTCTTAACACTGCTGTATTCGCATTCCAGCAATAACTGACCTACGATTTCTCTCTTTGGTATTTATACACATTTGGAAATCCTTCTCGAGTGTTCCCTATTTTTCGGTATATCTTCTAGAAGATGGGTAACAGCTTCCAGAAAGCTCTTGAATTTGTAGATAACTTCTCGTACGTTTCAATACGTTTTCCGAGAAATTCTTGTAGAGATCATTCCACGACTAAAGAACCATGAGGTGCGCGTCGGATAAATTCGGAATTTGACGATCATGCGAAACAAATTCTAACTAAAAACATCTGCTGTAAACTATGTGTCAACTTAATGTAATGGTTAATAATGTGCACACCTTAAACGCCGTATGAAAAGTGCAAACGTTTTCAAGTTGGATAATGTATTGACATTCGAAACAAAATTGGTTTCTGCGCAACGGTTCTTTAGTCTTGAAATGAAGTCTAAACGTTTCTGTTTTTCTATCCCACCCATCATTTTTTATTTATTATTTTGTTTTTGGCGTGGCCGTAGCTCCTTTTCTCGAAGACGACGCTTTTCCGGCGTCGGCTGGTTTTGTTTTTTGGTTTTTTCGTCGGCATGTTGTTTGTTTTTTATTGCTTTCAAGGGCGACTTTGGTTTCTGTTTTGAGGCCACGCCAACCGATTGTTGCTTTTTGTCAACGCCTGGTGCGGCGACTATCGTCTGTTGCTTGTTCAGAAACTACGGTTTTTTCTTGCTCTTCTATCGACGAGCCTCGTTTTTGTTAGCAGCGGTCGTCGCCGGTTTTTTGTGCGCAGAAGGCGGCGCTTTAACTCACTTAGAAGCCGTAGACGTTAGCAATGTTTTCTTTTTCTTCTTGCTGGCTACAGATTAGTATTGATTTTACGTGTAGCGTAGCAATTGTTTCTTTCTACAAAACATTAAACTCTTACCTCCACAAGGTTAAAGGTAGATAACGGAGCGCAGGCAATAAATCCACTATTTCGGTAATAAGATCCAGTGCACTGCTAAAAGGGTATAGCGTCAGGTACAGTCTTTTTCCAGTCGACACTCTACGAGCGTCGCACTCTACATAGACTACTCCATCAGCCTTCTCCATCGAGGTTGAATTCGCGTCGTCCAAGCGTCGTCGTGAAGACGACAACCTTGTCCTCGTCCTCAATGAATCCCTACCTGTCAGCATCGAAGAATTCTTCGATACTGACGTCATGCGCCTTACAAACTGATATCTGTCTTTAAAATCATTCTTTCAATGCAATCAGAAATGATTAACCTAGGGCGGGTTGCATAAAGCAAATCAAAAATGTAACAACTGATTATTTCTCAAAACAATTGCTACATAGCCAATGAAACCACGTTTATTGGTGATGTAACAATTGATTTCAGAAATAATCACTTGCTACATTTTTGATTTGCTTTGTGCAACCTGCCTCTAGTCCGCACTCAAACGATTTTTGGAAAAACCATAATTTCCCGTCGGATAAAGCAGCAAACTGCTGACATTGTCAGTGCCCTAGAAGGCGTGCAAACAGCCTGCAGTCCCTACTCTTTTTTGGTACGCCTAAGCTACCATATCTAAAATAGAAATGGCCACAGTTCCTTCGGGTAGAACAGTCGCCCTTGTTCTTCGTTCGATTGTCGTTATCGTGCCTAAAGCGGACGCTCCTTTTAAGACTTCGGGCAAAACTAAGACGACTTTGATAAAAGTCCTTAACTCGCAAACCTATGGCCTAACCTTGACAGAGTAACTAAAACAAGCAAAAGCTCTATAAGGCTCGTTTTTGATATAACTGGTCTGATTATCACAAAATTCCTGCAATGCTTCTGACGAAATGCTACATCTTGCCAATGAAGAACTGAAAGTTCTCTTCTGCTTTGGCCCTCGGTACAGAGCTAGCCGGCACTAGATTCTGAATGAAAAACCCGACAATTTCTTTTGGCATCACGTCGCGTTTACGTCGCCTTGAACGCGTGTAGGGTCAATGGCCATATCCATTTCACGCGTTGCTTTAATTGTCCGAATTTTGCCCATAATTCGAACGACTTAGAAGAGAAATACAGTGCGACCATTGTGCTAAAAAGCACTAAACTAAGACATGTCCTAACACGGAACGGGACCCTTTATGTACAAACTTCGCTCGTTTTAACCATAAAAGTGAAGTCGGTAGATACAGTGCCTCGTCCAATATCTGCCCAGCATATATGAAACGTTTTGCTGGTGCAGCTGCACTCTTGAACAGGATTTCTGCATCCTCTTCTATGCGGTATTACTCAGCTATCGTTTTCAATAGTTTGAAGCCCGTCGGAGTGGTTACACTCAGCCATTTAACGATTAACTGCACTATAGTATCTATGCTTGCGGTTGGAAACATCTCCTTGGCAATTGTCGACGTTTATTGGCCGCCGAGTGAAGATTTACGCACCCATCTCAAAACTAACTGTACCCATGGCATAGACATTTGGTAAACTGACTTTCCTCCAATCCCTATTCCTTATAACTATTCTCGGGACATATGTTGATAACCTCTGTGTTATATCTAAACATTCTCTCTCACATCTCCTTTTGCAGAGAATTTACTGCACAATAGTTCTTGGCAAGACCGGCACGTTTACTTTCCTTAACCACCACGATTTAATCAACAACTTTCCGTTCTTTTCAGCTGCTACCTCAAGGTCTTGATTTTGAGTGAATGGCAGCGGTGGTGGGACACTTTCCAGAAAAGGCGTAACGCCTATTCCTTTATCCCGGATTTTCTTACCTGAATTATATGTCCCACGTCCCTGGACGAGAGGCAGTCCAAATGGTTTCTTTACACGACGGATTTCGTTGTCATTTCAAACGCGTTAGCGTTTTGGATGATGTCACCCCAGCAAATCGAATTCTGACTATTGGCCGCCAAATGAAGATTTGCGCACTCATCTCAAAACTAACTGTACCCATGGCATAGACATTTGGTAAACTGATTTTCCTCCAATCCCTATTCCTTAGAACTATTGTCGGGACATATCGCACCGTTCCTGTTGTAAAACTCTGTGTTATATCTAAACATTCTTTCTTACATCTCCTTTTGCAGGGAATTTACTGCACCATAGTTCTTGGCAAGGCTGGCACGTTCACTTTCCTTGACCAGCACGTTTAAATCAACGACTTTCCGTTCTTTTCAGCTGCTACCTCAAGGTCTTGATTTTGAGTAAATGGCAGCGGTTGTGGAACACTTTCCAGAAAAGGCGTAACACGGATTCCTTTATCCCGGATTTCCTTACCTGAATTAAAATGTCCTACGTCCCTGGACGAGAGGCAGTCCAAATCGTTTCTTTACACGACGGATTTCGTTGTCATTTAAAACGCATTAGCGTTTTGGATGATGTCACCCCAGCACATCGAATTCTGGCTTGTCGCAAATTTGTTGACGTTTGGAGTGACCTGTTAAACACGATTGTCTCCTATCCGGAATCCCATCAGGCCATCCTTACACTGGTGGTTTATATGTATATAACCTTTTTGCAAAGAGAGACCAGAGCTTTTATTAGAGGTAGTTTCTTTAGTTTTCCTAGCTTATGCATGGTAAGTAAGTTTATTGTTTGGCAAGCAGCGATGGGAAAGTGGGAGTTCAGTTTGTAGTTAAATAACACATTTGAGTTTGGTTTTAGCTGGTGTTGCTTGACTAACACTCTGTCTTTTTTCTCCTTCCATATCTATATATTTATCCTTTTCATACCGACTTGGTATTAACCTTAGAAGCGGGGATAAGCCGCAGGTGCTTTGCGGAACCACGTGCCCTCATGGCACGCACTTATTCACAGTTCATCCTACTGGTCTTACAAGATTATTCTATCTATTTGCAACATTTCTTAACTTAACCCATCCTTCTTGTGGCAAACTGATACCGAGCAAGTTTGGGTGGTGTGGTGGGTCCACATCTTGCTTCTCTTCATGCTGGTCGCCGCTTTCAAATCGAATTCGAATTTCGAAGAACGTTTTTCACCGACCGACGAACCGCCTGCTGCTGTCTTAAACGAATCACTCGCTTCTTTTTCTTTTGTTTGAACAAACGCCGCGTACACCACGTCACCGCCGACTTAATAAACTTTTATATAAACGGCGTCTATCTTGTAGTTTAACGCAAACATCGACGTTGCTTAGCAAGGAACTTCCAGCAGACTGCGACATTTTTGCATACGCGGACGACATCATGGTGTCCGCAATTTCTAGACGAGACTTAACATTAGAGGCAAAATCCAAAACGTGCCTAAACATAGCTACAAGCTGGGCTGGCAGGAACAAACTGACGGTTTCAGCGGATAAGACTAAGTACATAGTTTTTGGCCCTACTTTAAAACAAGATCCTTCACTACGCCTCATCAACATTCTCGTCCGTTGGGTTTTCGAATACAAGTACCTTGAATTTTTGTTTGACGACAGATTGAGTATTGTAAAACATTGCACATTTGTGGTTGAGTGCAAGAGCGCATTTATGCTACAAGTACTCACGCTTTAAATAGAACCTACACAAAAAATCTCTTGCAAGCATCTTTAACTGTACCCATGTTCACGAATAATCTAGACGTTTGGTAAACTAACATCCCTTCAGTCCGTATTCCTTAGAACTATCTTCGGGGCATATCGTACCGTTCCTGTTACCCCTTTGCGTTATATCCAAAAATCCAAACAAAGTTCTTGGTAAGGCTGGCACGTGCATTTTTCCGTCTTTTTCAGCTGCTAAACGCCACCTTAAGGTCATGATCTTGAGTGAATGATAGTGGCCGTGAGAAACTTTCCAAAAAGGGCGTAACGCCTATTTCTTTATCCCGGATTTCTTTACCTGGATCAAAATATCTAACGTCTCTGGACGAGAGGCAGTCCAAATCCTATCTTCACACGCTGGGTTTCGTTGTCAGTTAAAACGCATCTGTCGTTCCTGACACCCCAGTATATCGAATTCTCGTTTGTCGAAAATTCGATAATGTTCGAGGTGATCTGTTAACCACGATTGTCCCCTATCCCAAATCCCATCAGGCCATCCTTCTTCATCCATCCAACTTATCCCTCTTGTGGCAAACTGATACCAATCAAGTTTGGGTGGTGTGTTGAGTTCACATCTTGCTTCTCTTCTTGCTGGCTGTCGCTTTCAAATCGGATTTCGAAGAACGTTTTTCACCGACCGACAAACCGCCTGCTGCTGTCTTAAACGAATCACTCGCTTCTTTTTCTTTTGTTTGAACAAACGCAGCGTACACCACGTCACCGCCGACTTAATAAACTTTTATATAAACGGCGTCTATCTTGCAGTTTAACGCAAAGTACTTCTTAATCGCCTGTATTACCAAACTGCCTCAAGCTCGTGGTCACACTATTTACTATCTCGGAGATTCGTAAACGGCGTGCTTTCCGTTTTTTTTTGTTGTTGCGACGCGGCGGACAACGTCAGTTAAAAACATTATCATTCAAAATTTTTAAGAACCAACATGAGTGATCGCTGTGACTAAGATGGCCGTTATGACTGAAAGTAAAGCTAACTGTTGTAACCAAAGTGGCCATTGTGATCAAAATAACCGTCGTGTTCAGAAGTAAGTGTAGGCAGTGGTATCAGAGTAACCGTTGTGACCAAAGTGACTTTTGTGATCAAAAACTCTTAGTAGGCGTTATGACCAAGGTGTCCGATTGCGGACGTTGTGATTGACACTTCAAGTCAAAAGGGAGTGC
Source organism: Aquatica leii (assembly GCA_035610365.1). Lineage (NCBI taxonomy): Eukaryota > Metazoa > Arthropoda > Insecta > Coleoptera > Lampyridae > Aquatica > Aquatica leii. The sequence continues at coordinate 19,879,592 of CM069438.1, forward strand.
CTTGTTAAGTTTGTTTTTAAGTATTATTACAATAAAACTCTTTTTTTGTTAACGGTTTAGTTGTGTTAGCAAAACCATGAATATCATAATAAATATTGAAAAAGTTATTGGTATTGGGCGATTACAGCCTTTACGTTTTGTATATCAATTGCAATTCTTTTTTCAGAAGAGAGGGTTTAATCGCAGCGAGATATTCTTTTTATTTTGACAATGTGTGCTTTTTTAGAGTTCATAGGACTAAACAAGCGTCTCCAGAGAGAATGTTTCTACTTATATTATTATACTTATTTTAAAAACGTTTTGGTACTAAAACTGGGGTGTTCTCGAGAAAGCAAAAATATAAAAGGTGTCTGAAAGAGGTTTTAATTTAATTGGGTCTAGCGAGAAGTCCGAAGAATGTTGTGTCGGTTTAAATAAATAAATTGCATACAACGTCGTGTAAAAGAGAACGCGTCGATAAAATAAACAAAAGAGCATCTTATCGGACAGTGTTTACAAATATCGAGTGATAGTTATGTATAAATTACTTGTAAGTTGTTCTTCTTAAATATCGTTACATATTAGCATGGATATTAGTTAGTTCTAAATTACGTGTAAACAGTTTTAAATAAATTTAGATTTAAAATTTGTTACAATACCAATAATATATTATATATCAAGGTTGAGAAGTGTATGATTATAACTTAAGCGATAGATTATATCGCGAGACGCGAAGCGTCGAGGGATATAAATCGCGCACGTTATAATGAACTTCTCAACCGTGGTATATATACAATTTTTTTCACTACTAGAATTATTAAAACCTTTGTACTTGTTACTAAATCAAATTTAAAATTTAAGATTCAAATTAAAAATCAAGTCAGTGATTATGACAGTTGTCATTTAGAATTAATTTTGACATAATTATTAATTGTGATTTAAAACACAAAAATAAACAGATAACGTAAGTTTTTATTGCTAAAGTTGTTTAAATTCTTTAAAAACATTATTATTTTAAGCATTGATTGTATCTAAAATATATTTAATATAATAATATTCACATTTAATTAAGCGCGAACTTCAAATAACTTACATTTTTAAAATCAAATGAATTTATTAATTAAACGATTTGAAAACTCTTGGTAGACAGTTTCGTAAACTTTTTTTCTTTGAGACTGTTATAGTAATATCAGCAAATGTAAATATGTTCAATTCATCATGTCAGTTCTCTCAAAAATTAATTGGATGCATCAAGGCAGTATTTGGTATCGCTATATCATGAAGAATCATTCAAAAAAATGTTAAAGAACCCTCAATTAGTGCTTCAATTTCTTTCAGTAGTCTAGGAAGTTCATTCCTGACTTTGAAGATGTCTACGCTAACAGGACTTTAATCAGTTTTGCATATAGTGTAGCCTGGGGAAACCTGAATTCTACTACTTCAAATTTGCATTTGCCAAGTTAGAGCGAATGAAACTACACGACCTTCAGCAAAAAAAATTTTTTCGTGTGCAAATGGACTGGGTTTTTCCTTAGTCCCAGTATTTACTATTGTATGCACATTTTGCTGATTTTTAACTATTTTCTTAAACACTTCAATTAGTTTACAAATCTTTTAAACGCTTCAATGGTTACAAAAACCACTGAGTCTATTTTTTTTAAATAATTTTGCTTTTGATCTTTTTCTTCTTCTACTGCAACTCTTTATTGTAGGTATTTCTCTTAATTTCTGGTATTAATTACCAAGCTTTGTTTAGATTTTCTTTTAGAATTTGCAATCTTCTAATCTATACAGATTTTTTCTTGACCAATTTTCCTTCTTTGACATTCTCTTCATTATTTAGCTCCAGCACTGCTTTTATATTCCTAACATTTTTTCTTTTAGAGTTTATAACCATTTTCTTTTCATTTGCTTTGGTGGGGTCGTTATTATAGTATTTTATGCCCTTTAGACTCTTATCTCCACAAGGTTAAAAGTAGATAACGGAGCGCAGGCAGTAAATCCACTTTTTCGGTAATAAGATCCGGTGCACTGCTAAAAGGGTAGCGACAGGTATAGTCTTTTTCTAGTCGACACTCTACGAGCGTCGCGCTCTACATCGACTACTCCATCAGCCTCCTCCATGGAGGTTGAATTCGCGTCGTCCAAGCGTCGTCGCGAGAACGGCGTCGTTGTCCTCATCCCTAATGAATCCCTACCTGTCAGCGTCGAAAAATTCTTCGATATTGACGTCATGCGCTTTACAAACTAGTATATGTCTTTAAAATCATTCTTTCAATGCAATCAAAAATGATTGATGAAAAAATGATGATCAGACTGCAAGCAATTTTTCGAGAAACCATAATTTTCCGTCGGATAAAGCAGAAAACTGCTGACATTGTCAGTGCCCTAGAAGGCGTACAAACAGCTTTGCAAACTGTTGTTACCAAATTTTCCAGTACCTCTGCTGCAGTTCCCTACCCCTTTTTGGTACGCCTAAGCTGCCCTATCTAAAATAGAAAGGGTCACAATTTTTTCGGGTAAAACAGTCGCCCTTGTTCCTCGTTCGTTATCGTGGACTCTCCTTTGAAGACTTCAGACAAAACTAAAACGACTTTGATAAGAGTCCCTAACTCGCAAACCTATGGCCTACTACTAGACAGAGTAACTAAAACAAGCAAAAGCTCTATAAGACTCAAATCTGAGCGTACGGACTTTCCAAAAATTCCTACATCCGTTCTTGATAAAACTGATCTGATCGTCAAACCACAAGGTAAATCTTGACCTTGTGTTTCTATCCTCCAAGTTCCTGTAAATCTCTCCCCAGATCAGGTGAAGGAGGCAATCCTGTCACAAAACTCCTGCAATGGTTCTGATGAAATTCTACATCTTGCCAATGAGCAACTGAAAGTTCTTTTCTGCTTTGGCCCTCGGTACAGAGCTAACCGTCACTATATTCTGAAAGTCCTACCAGAAACAATTTCTTTTGGCACCACGTCGCGTTTACGTCGCCTGGAATGCATGTAGGGTCAATGACCATATCCATTTCACGCCTTGCTTTAATTGTGCGAAGTTTGGTCATCATTCTAACGACTTAGAAGAGAAATACAGTGCGGTCATTGTGCTAAAAGGCACAAAACCAAAACATGTCCTAAAACGGAGCGGGTCCCTTTGTGCACAAACTTCGCTCGTTTTAACCATAAAAGTGAAGACTTTAGATGCAGTGCCTCATCCAATATCTGCCCAGCATATATGAAACGGTTTGCTGGTGCGGCTGCACTCTTGAACAGGATTTCTGCATCCTCTTCTATGCGGTTTTAGTCAGCTAGCGTTTACAATAGTTCCAAGCCCGTCGGAGTGGTTACACTCAACCATTTAACGAATAACTGTACGTAGTATCTATGATTGCGGTTGGAAACATCTCCTTTGCAATCGTCGACGTTTATTCCTCCCCCCCCCCCCCCCAGTGAAGATTTACGCACTCATCTCAAAACTAACTGTACCTACGGCCTAGACATTTGGTAAACTGACCTCCCTCCTTAGAACTATTTTCGGGGCATATCACACCGTTCCTGTTGATAACATCTGTGTTATATGTAAACATTCTCTTTTACATCTTCTTTTGCAGGAAATTTACTGCTTCATAGTTCTCGGCAAGGCTCGTTTACTTTCTTCGACCAGCACGTCTTAATCAACGTTTTTTTCAGCTGCTACCTCAAGGTCTTGATCTTGGGTGAATGGCAGCGGTTGTGGGACACTTTCCAGAAAAGATGTAACGCGTATTCTTTTATTCCGGATTTCCTTACATGAGTTAGAATGTCCCACGTCCCTAGACGAGAGGCAGTCCAAATAGTTTCTTTACACGACATATTTCATTGTCATTTAAAACGCATTACCGTTTTGGATGATGTCACTCCAGCACATCGAATTCTGGCTTGTCGCAAATTCGTTGACGTTTGAGGTGACCTGTTAACCACGATTGTCCCCTATCCTTATCCCATCAGGCCATTCTTAGACTGGTGCTTGATTTATATGTATATAACCTTTTTGCAAAGAGAGACCAGAGCCTTTATTAGAGGTAGTTTCTTTAGTTTTCCTAGCATATGCATGGTAAGTAAGTTTATTGTTTTGCAAGTAGCGATGGGAAAGTAGGAGTTCAGTTTTTAGTTAAATAACACATTTGAGTTTGGTTTTAGCTGGTGCTGCTTGACTAACACTCTGCTTTTTTTCTGCTTCTTGATCTATGTATTTATCCTTTTCTTACCGACTTGGTATTAACCTAAGAAGCGGGGATAAGCCGCAGGGCAGGTGCCTTGCGGAACCACGTGCTTTTATGACACGCACTTATTCACAGTTAATCCTACTGGTCTTACAAGATTATCCTCTTTATTTGCAACATTTCTTAACTTAACCTATCCCTCTTGTGACAAACTGATACCAAGCAACTTTGGGTGGTGTGGTGAGTCCACATCCTGCTTCTCTTCATGCTGGTCGCCGCTTTTGAATCGAATTCGAATTTCGAAGAAAGTTTTTCACCGACCGACGAACCGCCTGCTGCTGTCTTGAACGAATCATTTGCTTTTTTTTCCTTTTGTTTGAACGAACGCCGCGTACATCACGTCACCGCCGACTTAATAAACTTTCATATAAACGGCGTCTATCTTGTAGTTCAACGCAAAGCACTTTTTAATCGCCTGTATCACCAAACTGCCTCAGACTCTTGGACACACTATTAACTATCTCGGAGATTCGTAAACGGTGCTGCTTTCCGTTTTCCTTTTTTTTTGTTGTTGCGACACGGCGGCCAACATTATTGTAGAAGCATAAATAATTTATGTTTGCCGCTTTTATGCAGCAGTTATCTATTTTGTACGAAGGGTAGTTCGGAGCTATTCGACAAGCCCTTGACAATTAGTTACCCTAAGATAAGCGTAGAGAAATGTAGTAACTTCGAAACCAGCGAGTAAATACAACAATATACGTTAAATTCGACAGAGCGTTTTATTTATATTTGTAATAAATAATTAGCCTCTACAAATGGTCCTAAGAGCCGAATTAAAAATACGAAATTAATCGAAACCGACAAAACGAAAAAAGATCGAACACGTGGACATCGAATGGAAAACACCGCCGCCGACAAACGAAAGGCAACAGGTCAGTGATTCTTTCCTTTATTCATTTCCCGTATACTTACCTAATATTTACGCTATGTCTCTAAACGAATTAAAAATTGCTTTAAAAACGAGAATGTATTTAAAAACGAAACTTGCGGGTTTAGAAAAATTTGTAGCGGATTTTCATGATAACGACGACGTTAACGAATTAAAAAATCGAATATTTGAAATGACCGAACTAAAAAACGAATTTAGGGATGTTAATTTCAAAATTATAACTTTAGAAATCGATCACGATGACGAAAAAGTCACAAACGAAGACGTTACACACGACGAGTTTCGCGAAATGGAAGAATTTGATACAAAGTGGTACACTGTATTAAGCAAAATGCAATCTCTTGTCGATAAATCGAATTTCGATACAGTTAATCACAAACCTCGTACAAATCAAACCCAATTTAACGTAAAATTACCAGTTATTAATTTACCGGAGTTTCATGGAAAATATTCAGAGTGGATGCCATTTTACGATACTTTTAATTCTTTAATTCATGAAAACGTAACCTTAGACAATTGTCAGAAACTGCATTATTTAAAATCGTGTTGTAAGTCAGAAGCGTTAAAAGCAATAGAATCTCTTACCACGTCCGAAAAGAATTATAAAATTGCGTACGAAATTTTGCAAAAAAGATATCAGAATACGCGATTAATTGTTCAAGACCACGTGAACGCATTATTAAACACCCCGGAAATAACAAAATGTACAACAGTTTCGTTAAGATCATTAATAAATGATATAAATTCAAATTTAGAATCATTAAAAAACCTTGAAATTCCAATAGAAGGATGGGACGCTATCTTGGTACCACTTATTTGTAAAAAGTTAGACTTTTTCACTAGAAAAGAATTCGAACTTACTTTAAATACGGAAATACCGAAATTATCTGATTTAATAGACTTTTTAGATAAAAAATGTTTGGTTTTATGTTCCATTAATACAAGAAACGTAGAAAAAACAAACATCACAAAAACTGTGAATTATAATAAATCTGCACATGCAGTCACAAAAAAGTATAATACATCATGCCGTTACTGCAAAAATTCGCACTTTGTAAGCCAATGTCCAGAGTTTGTTGCTTTATCGATAAAAGAACGAAAACATCAAATACGAAAACGTAACATGTGTTCAAATTGCTTTCGAGATAATCATACTACCGAAAACTGTAAATCCACCGGATGTAAAACATGCGGAAAAAAGCATCATACATTACTTCATGAAAATCAAACGAATTGCGATAACTCGAGAGATGAACCCACGGTCGCACATTGTGCAAAATCCTCTTCCGGATTAAAACAAGTGATTCTGTCAACAGCGCAGGTACTAATTAAAAATTTAAAAGGTAGTTTTGATAAGGGCCGTGTTCTCTTAGATCCCGGTTCACAACTAAATTTAATTTCAGTTGATTTATGTCAGAGACTTAACTTAAAAACCAAAACCGACGAAATCTCTATCTGTGGAGTGAATAAACAAAACAGTAAAATCCAGAAATCAGTATTAATAAAGTTGAAATCTATGTATAACGAATATCAAGTATCTCTTAATTGTCACATCGTAGATCGCGTTACAGAAAACTTGCCGGTTAGTTCATTTGAAAAAGACGGTCTGAATTTGCCAAATGTCGAGATGGCGGATCCAGAATTCAATCGTTCAGGTCCGGTACACTTAATTTTAGGAGCGGAAGTATCGTGGAAATTAATGTATTCCAAAGAAATCGATTTTTTTAAATTAAAAGAACAAGATTTATACATGTATAAAACACCTTTAGGATACATAGTAGGAGGTGTAATTTTAGGCGCCTTTCTTAAACACGCATCAATATTGTGTAATACTATTGCGAAAAACGAACACGATTCTATTAAAACGTTAATAGAAAAATTTTGGGTACAGGAAGAGATTGAACGACCACAGTCTCTTTGTACAATCGAAGAACGAGCATGCGAGGAACAATTCATTAATACGCATCGACGCGACGAAAACGGAAGATTTATAATTAAATTACCATTTAAACATAACGTTGTAAATTTGGGTGATTCGAGTTCCAACGCTCTCAAGCGATTTTTGTCATTCGAAAGAAAATGTCAAAGAAAAGATAATGAATTTTTACGCAAAGAATATACTAAATCCATAAATGAATCATTAAAATTAAAGTTTATGGAACCAGTTTCAATTGAAAAATTACAAAACGAAAATTCGTATTACTTGCCACACGCAGGCGTAGTTAAACCGTCTAGGACTACAACTAAGGTCCGTGTGGTTTATGACGGATCGGCAAAATCAAGTAACGGATTAAGTTTGAACGATAATCTAATGACAGGACAAAACTTGCAAAACGATTTGTTCGAATTAATCGTACGTTTTAGAATACATCAAATCGCGTTTTGTTGTGATATGGAGAAGATGTTTCTTCAAATTAAAATTGCCGAATCAGATCAAGACTATTTGAGATTATTTTGGCGCGAATCACAAGATGATCCAGTTCAAACGTATCGTTTGACTCGCTTAGTATTCGGACTAACTAATTCGCCATTTACCGCGATGAGATGCATTAGACAATTAGCCATCGAATCGGAAAACGAGTATCCTTTAGTAAACCGCGTATTAAATGAGGATGTTTATATGGACGATATTCTTAGCGGTAGTGATACTATAGAAAACTGCTTAGCATTACGTGACGACTTAATAGAAGTATTGAACCGAGGAGGTTTTAAATTAGCAAAATGGAGAAGTAATGACTTACTATTTCCATCAGACGAAACGTTAAACGATGAAAAAGTAGCAATAGATAAAAAATCGACGAAAGTACTGGGATTATTATGGAACCCCCAAAATGATTCTTTTGGTTTTAATGCCGAGGAATTTATCGTACCGGAAACTTTAACTAAACGAATTTTATTAAGTCAAATTTCGAAATTATTCGATCCAATTGGAATGATTTCTCCAGTAATAATAAAAGCAAAAATGATCATGCAACAATTGTGTGTGCATAAAAGTGGATGGGATGATCCTGTTCCAAATAATATACGAAAATCGTGGCTGTCTTACGTAAAAGAATTAAAAGATTTAAATAAACTCGAATTATGTCGAAAAGTAGTTCCACCGGAGAGTGAAGATTTAGAATTAATCGCGTTTTGTGACGCGTCAATGAAAGCTTTCGGTGCATCCGTTTATTTAAGATCAAGAGACAAATTTGGAATATACAATTGCGTTCTAATTTGTAGTAAATCTAGGGTGGCGCCACTGAAAACAGTAACGTTACCAAGATTAGAACTGTGCGCAGCGGTGCTTGCTGCTACCCTCTTAGATAAAGTTGAAAGAACTATAAGAATATCGATTAAACGGAAGTTTTACTTCACTGACTCGACTATCACGTTACATTATATAAATTCAAATTCAAGGGGATTTCAAATCTATGTGGCTAATCGTATTTCTCAAATTCAGAGTTTGAGCAAGGCAGATGAATGGTATCACGTTGGAAGTAAAGATAATCCAGCAGATTTGATATCACGTGGAACCAGTCCTGAAAGTCTTATTAAATCCAAATTGTTTTGGCACGGGCCACCCTTTTTAACTGAAAGTCAAAATTGGATGGAAAAGCGCTTCAAAGTTACATTCGATTGTTTTGAAATTCCGGAACAACGCAAAACAGTAGTACTAACTGCGATACGTAAAGATATTTTTCCAGTCATATTAAATGTTTCTTCATTTAATAAATTACAACGCATTTTTGCATTCTGTCTTCGTTTCATAAACAATTTGAAAACCACACATAACAAACAAACCGGAATTTTGTCAAGTTATGAGTTATCTCATGCTCACAACGTAGTAATTAAAATTGTTCAAGCACAAGAATTTCCTTCTGAATACGAAACTTTAAAAAGCGGTCGCGGAGAAGTTGATAAAACCAGTCCATTATTATCATTAGATGCATACATGGATGAAAACGGAATAATTCGCACGGGAGGTCGCTTACGTAATTCGTCATTACCTTATGATTCAAAACATCCCATTTTGTTGCCTAAAGGGCACCATATTACAAAATTAATAATAAGGGAAACTCATGTGACACTTTTTCATGTTGGACCAACTCAAACGTTGGCAGCAATACGTTCCAGATATTGGCCGATACGAGGAAGAGAAGATGTTAGAAAAGTCATACACTCTTGCTTACCATGTTTTAAAGTAGCGCCTAAGTTACTTACTCAGAAAATGGGAGATTTGCCCAGGGATAGACTCGAACCTTGTAAACCTTTTACAAAAACAGGTGTAGATTATTTCGGTCCCATATTGTTAAAGCCTAGTAGACGCTCTAAAATACAATTGAAATCGTGGGTGGCACTTTTCGTTTGCATGGTAACACGAGCTGTGCATTTAGAAATAGTAATGGACTTAACGTCAGAGTCATTTATAAACGCTTTAAAACGAATAATTGCCAGGCGAGGTAAAATAACACATATGTATTGCGATAACGCCACGACTTTTGTTGGCGCAAAACGAAATATAAACAACGATTTTAATAAATGTCTTCGAGAATTTAATAAAGACGTTGACGTTCAAAATTTTTTAAGTACGAAACACATTACATGGAAATTTACTCCGCCTAGGTCACCCAACTTTGGTGGATTGTGGGAAAGGCTAGTTCGATCCGCTAAACAGCATATTAAGAAAACCGCGGGCAATGCAAATTTAACAAATGAGGAAGCTTTGACACTTTTTACTCAAATAGAGGCTATCCTAAATTCACGTCCTCTTACTCCTCTTTCAAATATTCCTAATGATTTTGAAATTTTAACTCCTGCCCATTTCATTGTTGGAGAATCGCTGACCAATCCACCTGAGAAGAGCCTAGAAGATACCCCCTTAACTCAAAATAATCGTTGGCGACGAGTGCAAGAACTAAAAGAAGGGTTCTGGAAACGATGGAGCTCCGAAGTTCTATTACAACCTCAACCTCGTCAAAAATGGCGTAGTACAGCTGGTTGTTCACCGTTGAAAGTTGGAGCCTTAGTACTTTTAGCAGAAGAAAATCTTCCGCCTTTAGTGTGGAAAACCGGTCGCATTAAAGATCTTATACACGGTCCAGATGGTATAATCCGTGTAGCTACGGTGGAAACGTCACAGGGAACCTCCCACAAAACCATAAGTTCCATGTAGGTTCGATAAGCATTCCCAAATATTCATTTCTAAAGCATTCCAATAGTAGTTTGTGTATGAACTTCTAATAACACACTTAATTTAAAACGTATTCTATAAGAATGTCTATATAAAAAGAATAAAGTACTCTAAAAGATTCTTTTAAAAACACTTCTATAGGAATACTATATTTAATTTAAAAAAGAAGTGCTTATAGCAGCCTTAGAATTGGCAGTTGATTGGAATCACTAAAATATTAGAAATGTAGCATCCTAATGGCGTTCCCATATTGATTCTATAACAATGCATATAGAAGTAGAATAAAGTACCCTAAAAGATTCCTTTAAAATCACTCCTATAGGCCTTCTATATTGATATAAAAAATAAAGTGTTTATAGCAGCCTTGACAATGTATTAAAATTCAAGTATTACGACTAACATGATAACATTCTTTTAGTGTTTTAGTACCTCTAAAATCGGTTTAATCGTTCTTTATTTGAGATAAAGAAATATAATTTTTAATATCAGAAAAAACCGTTTGTACAAGTTGCTAAATTGTAATACCTAAACAAAAATAACTTCCTGTAGAGATTAAACGCCCACATCTAAATTTTGTTGATAAAGATATGTATGCAATAAAAAACTTATGCATTCGCGTTTGTTACTGTAAATGTAGATAAGATACCTACTTTGATTTCTGAGAATTGTGACGATATATGTACCGACTACCGAGTTGGTGATTCACCAGAAACGCTTCTAAGTAAGTACATCTTTGGTAAGTACTTATACGGTTACGGGTATATGCAGTTTTACGTGCTTATTCTATATTTGTAAATGTGTTCTTTTTTGTGCTGAATTAAAGAAGAAAAAGCTATTAGAAGTTCTGCTGATTTAAGTAAAAGTAAGTACAAAAAGAAACAATTGACAACATATCTATTTTTGTACGATCAGCTTATCCACGTTTTAGCGCTTTATTGTTATTGTTTATTTTTTACTTGGCATCCAGTTATTTTTTTAGAACAGGGGTGGCCAACCTGCGGACTTAAACTTAAAAAGCATTGTAATAAAAAATTTATTTTATTCATTAGAGAAACAGATTTTTGATATGAATCTAGTGAAAATGCATGCGACTGATAATAGATAATAAAAATAATTAATCGCATAATTTTGTTATAGAGTTAACCCAAAGTTGATTCAAAGGAGTTCCTATAGATGTTATTAATGAGAAGGTGTTCCAATGGCTACGTCATGGCAAAGCGAGATTAAAAAATGAAATAATTAGGATGATGCAGCAAACTACAAATTCGCAAACCATCGATTAAAAATTATTATAGTTTAGACAAAGATACTGTACAAATTTCTTAATAAAAAGTGACTTAAAACTAATCATTTCATGCTTTTTGTGTTTCTTATGGTATGCTATTAAAACCCTGTAAAAGCATGCAAATCAATTACCTTTTAGTCGTTAACTTTTCTACAACATAGGAAAGTACTACATTGGCACTATTTTAAAGCATTCTAATAGAACGTGAAAACTTCTACCTTTGGCCTGCTTTTGTAAAACGTCTAATAGGACTCTATAAGCACTAACTGTACAGCATTCTACTGGTCAAAACCTATCTCTAAACATAAACCATTCTACTGCTACAGGAAGGCTTTCAGTAATATCAATACTGCCTCTATGCTTCTAAAAGCATTATTATGGAACCTATTTGGTTTTGTGGGCTATACAAGGTCTATCAGAAAACTAGCTCTGTTACCGTTAGAAGAGCAGTAAAAGAATTTAGTTTGTTTTGTTTGATTTATTACTGTAATTGATTTAAATAGCATGTATTCCTCATTTATATTATTATTACTATGTATTACTTTGAGTTTATTGTATTTAACTGTAGTAACTACATATATGTCACAATGTATTGTATACATATGTTCAAATAATTATGTTATTAATGTAAATTTGACACTTTGGTCAAAGGAGGGGAGGAATGTAGAAGCATAAATAATTTATGTTTGCCGCTTTTATGCAGCAGTTATCTATTTTGTACGAAGGGTAGTTCGGAGCTATTCGACAAGCCCTTGACAATTAGTTACCCTAAGATAAGCGTAGAGAAATGTAGTAACTTCGAAACCAGCGAGTAAATACAACAATATGCGTTAAATTCGACAGAGCGTTTTATTTATATTTGTAATAAATAATTAGCCTCTACAATTATCGTCCAAAATTCTTAAGAACCAACAGCGATCATTCGACTAAGATGGCCGTTATGACTGAGTAGTAATGCTAACTGTTGTAACCAAAGTCGGTATTGTGATCAAAATAACCGTTGTGTTCAGAAGTAAGTGTAGGCAGTGGTGTCAGAGGACTGTTGTGACCAAGGTGACTTTTGTGATCAAAAACTCTTAGTAGGCGTTTTGACCAAGGTGCTCGATTGCGGGCTTTGTGACTTACACTTCAAGTCAAAAGTGAGTGCCTTGCTAGGTTTGTTTTTAAATATTATTACAATAAAACTCTTTTTTTGTTAACGGTTTAGTTGTGTTAGCAAAACCATGAATACCATAATAAATATTGATAAAGTTATTGGTATTGGGCGATTACAGCCTTTACGTTTTGTATATCAATTGCAACTCTTTTTTCAGAAGAGAGGGTTTAATCGCAGCGAGATATTCTTTTTATTTTGACAATATCTGCTTTTTTAGAGTTCATAGGACTAAACAAGCGTCTCCAGAGAGAATGTTTCTACTTATATTTTAACTTTTTATTTTAAAAACGTTTTGATACTAAAACGCATAGAAGCTTCGAACCAATTCAAGATGATTTGAGGTGATTAATGGGGTGTTCTCCAGAAAGCAGAAATATAAAAGGTGCCTGTAAGAGGTTCTCAATTAATCAAGTCTAGCGAGAAATCCTAAGAATGTTGTGCCGGTTTAAATAAATAAATTGTCTACAACGTCGTGTAAAAGAGAACGCGTCGATAAAATAAACAAAACAGCATCTTATCGGACAGTGTTTATAAATATCGAGTGATAGTTATCTATAAATTACTTGTAACTTGTTTTTCTTAAATATCGTTACATATTAGCATTGATATTAGTTTAAGTAAAAATTAATTCTAAATTGCGTGTATACAGTTTTAAATAAATTTGGATGTAAAATTTGTTACAATACCAATAGTAGTATATTATATATCAAGGCTGAGAAATGTATGATTATAACCTAAGCGATAGATTATATCGAGAGACGCGAAGCGTCGAGGGATATAAATCGCGCACGTTATAATGAACTTCTCAACCGTGGTATAAATACAATTTTTTCCACTACTAGAGTTATTAAAACCTTTCTACCTGTTACTAAATCAGATTTAAAATTTCAGATTCAAATTAAAAATCAAGTCTGTGATTATGACAGTTGTCATTTAGAATTAATTTTGACGTACCTAATTCTTAATAGTGATTTAAAACACAAAAATAAACAGATAACGTAAGTTTTTATAGCTAAAGTTGTTTAAATTGTTTAAAAACATTATTATTTTAAGGAATGATTATATCTAAAATATATTTGATACAATAATATTCATATTTAATTAAGCGCGAACTTCAAATAACTTACATTTTAAAAACCAAATTAATTTATTAATTGAACGATTTGAAAACTTAAATTAGCATTAAATAAAAACCCTTGCTCTTAGTTGACAGTTTCGTAAACGTGTTTTCTTTGAAACTGTTATAGTATTATCAGAAAATGTAAATATGTTCATTTTTTTAGACATAGTTTTAACCAAATATGTCAGTTCTCTCAAAAGTTCATTGGATGCATCAAGACAGCTTTCGCTTTTACTATGTCATGAAGAATCATTAAAGAAAATGTTACAAAACTCTCAATTAGTGCTTAAGTTTCTTTTAGTAGTCTAGGAAGTTTATTTCTGGTTTTGAAGATGTCTACGCTAACAAGATTTCAATCGGTTTTACATATAGTGTAACCTGTGGAAACTTAAATTCTACTATTTAAAATTTGCATTTGCCAAGTTAGAGCGAATACACGACCTCTAGCAAAAAAAATCTCTTCGTGTGCAAATTGACTGGGTTTTTGCTTAGTCTCAGTCTTGTATGTACATTTTCCTATTTTCTCAAACACTTCAATTGTTTTACAAATATTTTAAAAGCTTCAATTGTTACAAAGACCACTGGATCTGCAATTCTTTATTGTAGGTATTTCTCCTAATTTTTGGTATTAATTACGAAGCTTTGTTTAGATTTTTTTTAGAATTTAGAATCTTCTAACCTATTCAGATTTTTTCTTGACCAATTTTCCTTCTTTGACATTCTCTCCATTACTTAGCTCCAGCACTGTTTTTATTTTCCTAACGCTTCCTTTAGAGTTTATAACCATTTACTTTTCATTTGCTTTGGTGGGGTTGTTGTTATAGTATTTTATGCTCTTCGTTTATTATTGATTTTGAACATCTTTTGTGCCGTTTTATTACCATATTTATCCTCTAATTGACGAAAATTGATTCGACATCAGATGGAGCGTGACCAGATGAAAGCTTATCAATTTAATACTGCTTTGTTCTTAATTATCTTGGTTGCTATTTATCAGTTTGTAGTATTAGACACGTAAACTAAGAAATCCTAATCAAAAATGTCTTGCAATAACACAGTTAGTTTGATTGATCTGTGGCTATACAACCACACTCATTCATCAAAACAAAACGTAAATAGCTAAGTGACCTATGTATTTTTTTTTCACGAATAAAAATAAATAAGCCCTTCAATCATAATATCTAAAAACAAAAAAAAGACTTAAAGTCCATAGGTCCATACTTGTTTTTTAGGTTCACGTTACAGCTATGTCTAAAAGACAAGCAAAAACAATAGATAGAATGTATACTAAGAAAATTTATGTTATGTCGAAGTGTACTGAGAACGCCGAGAACAATAATCAACGTGTCAAATGTCAGCTGTCATTCTAATTCAGTAATTCAACTAATTCCTAATCTAAGTCGATAACTTAGGTAACTGTAGACATGTTGAAATAACTTTGTTGATTACAAAAGCTTTGGTTTCGAATTTCTTGTAATCCATTTCGTATCCTAACTATTTTATTCTTAAAATTTAATTATCTCATTTTCTCATGTATTTTATAATCTATTTTCCTTGTTTTATAGTTTATACTTTATTTCTGCACTCAGTTCCAGTTGAAATTGGAACTGTTACGTGCTATCACGTTTACGTTTTTTCTAGAACCATTAATTTACCACCTGAACGCAAATACAAATAAAAATCAATAATAAAATTATCTTTATTTTTTAACGAGCTAATTAAAAATTTGTTTATGTTTTAAATTGCTATTTATTGCGTCTTTAAAAACATTTACTGTGTTAGTCACTGCTTTCTGTAAACGTTGATTTCTTTTAAATTCATAACGATGGATGTCGAAATAGCCTTTTTGTAAATGAAAAAAAAGTATTGGCTTTAGTTGAAATGGTTACGAACGATGATTGTTAAAACCAAAAATCTCATGCCTTTAAAATAGCAAGGAACAAATTGGGACCGAGAAAAACTCTGACTGATACTAATTAAATTTGAAATAAAAATGACGCACATTAGTACTTAGATCAGAATTCCATCGTTATCTATTTAACAATAGAAACTCCTCAATCAGTGCTTACAAAGGTGGCGTCATTACGTCTTTGAATAATAGTGTGAAATTGATCCTTTACTTTGATTTTTAGAAAATATCTTAACATTAGTTACGAAGAAATTCTAGATTATTAAAACGTTCGCAATATAATCTAAATCAATTGGTAACAACCTAGGTTTGTTTCCAATCAATAAACTAACCATTTTATAAAATCATATATTTAGCTGACTAGATTTGAAATAGTAACTTTTGAAGGAATAATCGAGTTGGCCGGAAACATGCACCATTATTTATACAAATTCTTAACTTAGAAGTTGTGTCAACAACAAATATTTTTAATATTTCCACTTAGCTATTAATTCATGTATTGACGTAAGCGATAATTTGCATCGTGGAAAGTTAAAAAAAAAACAAAATAAAAACGGAAACGGCAGTAATAAATCATCGTTTATTTGTGAGGTGCTCCCCCTCATTAAGAACGCATCTCCAATTAACCGCAACCTTGAGGTACCATAACAAAATATTTACTTAAAAAGTTTACGTATAATAAACAACACGTGATTGTAGGTATGTTTTGAAATTAATTAAAAAAAAAACTCACTTTTTTCCCCGCTAACGGTTTCGCGAAAACTTCACTTGATGAGAGGGTGCTACACTACTGTATCGATGTACGAGTACTCGTCAGATAAGCGCTACTACACTATTTATACAAAGACTGCGTCGAGTATCAGCGTCAAGTACCAATCAAAGCTTATAAAGTTTGATCCAACAGTGGTTCTTCAACAAACAACCGAGCGAATCGAAGTTGCGCATGAACTGGGAAAAAAGCACAATCGTTGCTTCAACCAAGCACATTCAGATATTTGTCCAAAATAATTTTTATCGTTAAACAGGTCCACGTGGAATTTTCGCTAGTTTCCAACAGTTGAGGACCTCTCGAATCTAATGATAATGTATCAGGTGCATTATGATTTAGGGCAATCATTTTATCGTCGAATAAATAAACAAAAATTTGAGCATTGTTTCTCCCAGTGAACTGATTAAGTTGCGTTAACACGGTTGATGGCAATTACGGAACCGTACGGGACCTCTTTCATCGGTTAATGAGGATAATTGGTCACTAATTTTAATGTTACAGTTTACTAATTTAATAGCTTTGTTCCAATTATGCAAACAATGATTAGTTTCATTGACATTTTTTTTCTATGTTAAAAGATAATTAATCAATTTTTGCAGAAGACGCCTTTTCACAATTTTCTGATATTTCTGATGCACTTCCGAGTTGGAAGAAAAAAAGGTCAAGGTCTGTGAAAAACGGGTTTGACTATTAGCATGTCACACGTCTTCATCTTCACAATCCTAAATAAGTCGTAAATATGTATAAGAATTTTTTACAATCTATGGTAGTACCAGATCAAAGATGCTTGCGCAAATAGATCCAAGTTTATCAAAGCAAAGCTTGAAGAAATATATCCTGTGGATTAAACTTTCGCAATTTTTGTATCACAATACTCAAAGTAATTATGTTAGTAGGCCGTGTATTAACGGCTTATGTTATTATATAGTTTACATGAAAGTCAATTTCTACTATCTCTCTTATCTTAATGCAATAATATTTGGGATTTTGGTCTTTGCACTTTGCAATCTCAGTTTAACTGACGGCTTTTATTTATTCGATTTTTAAAATTTTTATAACAATCTATACAGGCATTTGTTACGATTTTTTTGATACAATCAACGTTCCTTCTAATGCACGTTGCTACTGGTTCTTGTTTACATTGTTTTTATGGTCTTGAATGGAACGTTTCCATACCAAAGAAGATTAACAAATCTACAGTAATAAGTATATAAGTAATGAGCAATTAAATGATGACATGTTTCAATTGCATTTAAAAAAACGTTATTGTGACTATATAGTAAGATATGACAGTGCCGTCTATGCGCTTCTATGTTTAACCGTTAGATGACAGTGTAAACTTAATTCATTTTGACGCGATTTTTTTGTACTAAGATACAATTTAAGATTTATTTCTCACGTTAATTGATAAATAAATTGTAGTCTTTCCTATTTTGTACCTCCCAACAGATCTGCCAGTTATTGAAATCAATCATTTTCTTTCTCCTACGTTTCGTCACACTTTACACAGTAATGTTTAGTAGGTTTTATGCTCATGTAAGTATTGTTTTAGAAATTTTCTGAAAAACTTGACAGTGCTGGTTAACCATTCCTAAATCAACTTTACATCTACTAGGTGCTGACAATTGTTATATTTTTGCCATGTATGTTTTTGTCAGCAATCATAACGGAATCAAAGAAAACTTTTAACAGTTTGGTTTGAAGCGCTGTAGTGTGTTTGCTTAAAGTTTTTTAAAAACAAGGTTTACTTCTTCAGAGAGAATTACACTCGTTATTTTGAGCTGTCTGTATTCATGCGCGTACTATGTAAGCTTACATATACGGTTTAATGTACCTAAATCTGGCCTTAATTTTATTTAAACAATTAAAGAAACTTAAATGGTATAACGTCAGCATACTCAAGACAAACTGTATTACATAAAGTTAAAAATGTTTTAAACTTACGACTGAAAGTAAAATAATTTAGTATGATCTACAATTAGAATTTTCATAGTTACAAATTAGAATAAGTAATACGGTAAATTAAAATAAAAAAATTATTTAAGACTGAATGATTAATTAGAAGATTGAATACGATTAAAAAATTTTACTATACAATACGTTGAAGAACAATTATCTATCGCCATAAATAGATTCTAGTAATAAAGCGTGTTATTTTACAACATGTAAGTAGTTTTTCTTTCTGCTGAATTTTCCTCAGTAGTGATTTCTATTACGCTTTTAGCGGATGTGCTGGGGAAACATATTCTAGGTATTGGTCTGATTTGGCAATTGGGTTAAGTACATGACGTACCACGTAGGAAAACAATTTCCAAAAATGGCGTTGTAACGTAATCTTTTTACATTTCTTTTAGTGAAATTCTTTGTATGCGGTTGTTTCCGAGATATGTAGCTTGTGAAGTTCACCTCGTATTGTGTAATTGGTTGAAACGAAAGATGACTCAGACTTATTTTTAAAATATCAGTATCGTATTATTTCGTTAATTTATTTTTGTAACTTTCTGTATTGTTAATTTTATGGACTGTAGTTCTTTATTTTGTTAAGTACATAGAACGATATGAATAAAACACAAAGTAATAAGAACGAATAAAATTTATCGAAAGAACATTCGTTTCATCATGTGGCTACATGATGACTGATTTTACAAAGAGGGATGTTGGTTGAAATCCCTGCCACTATCAGTAGCGTAACAATAAAGTTTTAATAAAATAAGTTTACAATCTAAACATACCCCCGGCCTTGAAAGCACAACTTTCAAAGAAACGACAATAATTTGAGGGGTCTCTAAAATCTTAAATTCTATTAGCAAACAAACAAAAAAATAAAATATTCCAAAAGCTATTTTTTCACTACACTTTCACGCAGTTTCACTGGTCTCTACAGGGAGAGGGCAAACTTTAGCGAATGAACGTCGCACTACACCATTTGCAGTTTTTATGGTAGCAACTCGGTTTACGCCATCGCTGCCTGGATGCAGCTCTACAACTCTGCCAATTTTCCAATACATGGGGGGATGGTTATCTTCTTAATAAGGACCATTGTGTCCCTTTGAAGATCGGAAATGTTTGATCGCCATTTTGGGCGCTGCTGCAACCCGACGAGATACTCGTGACTCCATCTTCTCCATACATGTTGATGAAGTTTCTGAAGCATTTGAAATAAAGATAAACGATGCTGAGCAATGTTCGTAACGTCTGGATCCGAGAGCGCTATCAACGGTCTACCAATCAAGAAATGTGCAGGCGTGAGGGCTTGAAGGTCATTAGGATCGGACGTCAGAGGACACAAGGGACGAGAGTTCAGGGTTGCTTCGATTTGAACAAGCACAGTGCAAAACTTCTCATAAGTCAAAATAGAATTTCCTAATATTCGTTTGATGTGTTTTTTCACGGACTTTATGCCAGCCTCCCATAAACCTCCAAAATGAGGGCTATGGGGAGGAATAAAATGCCATTCGCTGCCCATGGCAGCAACGGCTTCGACAATAGAAGTCTGTTGCTTCCTAAAAAATTCAGCTAATTCTTGCAGTTCCGAATTAGCCCCGACGAAATTAGTACCGTTATCGGAAAAAACACGGAATGGTTTGCCTCTACGGGCAACAAAACGTCGAAATGTCATATAAAATAGTTCGGTGGTTAGGCCAGTCACCAGTTCCAGGTGAACTGCTTTAGTCAAAAAACAAATAAATAAGCAGACATAAGCCTTCATAGACTTACACCCGCGACCCTTGCGGTCTTTAATCATTATGGGGCCTCCATAATCAATGCCAGTAATGTGGAAAGGCGGAGAAGGTTGCACTCGTGAAGCAGGAAGGTTGCCCATAATCGGGGCTGTTGTTTTTGGCGAAAACCGAAAGCATTTTACACATTTATGCACAATTTGTCTAACAAGAGGCCTAGCTGATAAGATCCAAAATTGATCTCGAAGCGAAGCCAATACTAATTGAGGGCCTGCGTCGAGCAGTCTAAGATGTTCCCGTGTTACTATCAATTTGGCTAACAAGTGTTTTCCCGACAAAAGAAACGGATGTTTTTTGTCGAACGAAAATGGAGCATTTCGGAGTCTACCTCCGACACGAATGATGCCCATGTCATCAAGGAATGGAGCAAAACCCACTAATGGCGAGGAACTTTTCAGTTGTTCAGAGCGCTGAAGCGATTTAAGCTCATCAGAAAAGGAGTCAGCTTGGGACATTTTGATCAGGCACAGTAAAGCTGATCGGATTTCTTAAACAGTAATAGGCCCGCAAAACCGATTGTTTGGCGAGTTTGAAGAATTTTTGTAGAAACGAAGACTATAAGCGACGACTCTTTCTAAACGAGTCATACTAGAGAAATTTTCTATGGGAAAATCATTTGGACGATGCGAAATTAAAGTTTGAACTTCCGTTTTCAGATCTGGAAGTTCGGAAGTAACATGAGCAGAACTAGGCCACGAAGATTTGTCATCCAATAACCAAGATGGACCATTCCACCAAAGAGTAAGCCTTTTTAAATTTTGAGGAGGTATGCCTCTGGACAGCATATCGGCTGGATTTGATTTAGTAGGAACATGCCGCCAAACGGAAGCCGAAGTGAGTTGCTGGATGTCAGCAACCCTATTGCACACAAATGGTTTGAGAAGAGTAGGGCGTGTTTTTAGCCAGCCCAAGATTATGGTAGAGTCCGACCATAAGTTACAAGACGATATAGTTAATCCCATGATTTTCAAAACATGGGCTAAAAGTTTAGCAAGTAGCAAAGCTCCGCAAAGCTCAAGCCTAGGGATTGTAGTGGGCTTAAGAGGTGCTACCTTTGACTTAGCACATAAAAGATGAGAATGAACCCGGTTGTCCTCGTCAACAGAACGAAGGTACAAACACGCACCATATGCGCTTGTGGAAGCGTCACAAAATCCATGTACTTGGATATCTATGGGATTCTTGCACAAAGCATGCCGAGGAATTTGTAAATCCCGCAGACTGACGAGTTCAAAAGCATATGAACGCCATTTTGAACATACATTGTTGGGAACAGGGTCGTCCCAGGACAGCTTTTCCATCCAGAGCTGTTATTTGCATTATTTTTGCAGAAATCGTGCAAGGTGAAAGCACCCCTAGAGGATCAAAAATCCGAGATATTTCAGAAAGCATTGACCGCTTTGTGACCTTGCCTATCGAAGGCTTTGAAATAGAAAACATAAAATTGTCGTTCTGGAAAGACCAAATAAGACCTAGAGTACTAGTGTTTGCATGATCACCGATTTCAAGAACATTGGGATGAATTTCTGTATCTGAAAAGCCAGAAAGAACACGCGAATCGTTGCAGATCCATTTACGAAGTTTGAAACACCCTGAACTAAGTGTAGTTGAGAGGTCGGAACATAATTTGCGAGCTTGTTCTAAATCGTTGGCGCCTGTCAACAGGTCGTCAACATAAAAATCATTTTTGATGATTTGCGAGACTTCAGGCATAGTAGTCTCACATTCGATACCGAGCTGGTAAAGACAACGGATGGCAAGAAACGAAGCAGATGCCGTTCCATAAGTGACAGTGTTTTGATCAAACGATAGAATGGGTTTTGTGGGATCCGATCTCCACAAAATACGCTGAAGGGATCTTTGGCTAGGGTTGAGCAGAACCTGCCTATACATCTTCTCGATATCTGCCGATATGGCGTAATATTGTTTGCGAAAGCGAACCAAAATGGAAAACAGATCTTGCTGCATGGTAGGGCCGACCATTTGAATGCTATTGAGCGAATGCCCTGTTGTGGTTGCTGATGAACCGTTGAAAACGACACGTAACCTGGTCGTCACACTTTCCTCCTTGAGCACACCGTGGTGAGGAAGATAAACTGATGTTTCATTGCAAGTAGGGTTGACAACTGACATGTGCCCCAGCTCCTGATATTCTTGCATAAAATCAGAATAAAGTTTATATAGCTCTGGGTTGATTCGAAAGCGCCGCTCCTGAGACAGCAATCTACCTTGAGCATTATCGAACGAGTTGCCTAGCAACTCTATTGGCTGTTTGAATGGAATTGAAACAACGAATCTACCGTCATTGTCTCTTCTGAGATTTTTAACAAAATGAGCTTCGCAGGCATTTTCCTCCTGCGATAACACCTTTTCGCTTGGATAACTTTCCAACTCCCAAAACCGCGAAAGCTGATTTGAAAGATCGTCCAAAGTGCTAAGATGACAAGACGAATTAGTAGCAATAACTGAGTTTATCGGTCCAGCTAAAACCCATCCGAAACGAGTATTTTGAACAATAGGAATATTAGAACCTAATTGTATTTGACCAATACACAACAATTGGAAAAAAATTGGAGAACCTATCAAAAAATCAATGTCGCCTGGAGTGTCGTACGAACTGTCAGATAATCTGATGTTATCTGGTATCTTGAAATTGTTTCGGTTTACGTGGAAGCTTGGAGTAGTTCCAGTGATCTCGTCAAAAACGAGACACGTGAGATCTAATCTGAAACGAGAGTGATGAGCACGAATAGTCACATCACACTTTAAACGAATGTGGGAAGCCAATTTACTTAACCCCGAAACGATAATATTTGCATCAGATGTGCGCAGCTTTAATTTATTGCATAAGCTCGAACGAATAAAATTCGATTGAGAACCTGAATCAAGTAACATTCGAATACAGTGGGAGTTTCCTTCAGAATCTAGAATCTGAGCGGAAGCCGTAGGTAAAAAAACTTGAATTGTGTTTGAAGTAAAAGCCGAAACTATTTGGGTTGGTTCAACAGAGAGATCTGCGCTTGACAAATGTTCTGACTGCATCAACGGCACGGCCGTAGGAGCATCTCCAATGTGCAGTAGTGAATTGTGCTTGGACTTGCACGTTCGGCAAGTATGCTGTGAAGAACATTGAGACACAAAATGACCTTTATACAAACAATTCAGACAAAGTCTTAATTCTTTCGATTTAGTTAATCTTGCACGCGGAGAAAGCTTTATAAATTCATCGCACTTAGTTACTGAATGAGAACCTTTGCAAAGTACGCATGCAAGCGTATTTGCAACAAAAGATTTGGAGTACGATTTTGGTCTCTCAGAAGAAGGTTTGAACTTTTCCGAATGCGGTTTGGCCTGATTGGGCCCTAAACAATCTAGTAAATTGACAGTGTTTGTGAGAAAAGTTTTGAATTTCTCCAGCGAAGGTAAATCAGAACCTGACCTGTTTCTCAGAGTTTCCCACTGGCGAAAAGTAATGGGATCAAGTTTGTTTGAAACAATATGGATGATCAGAGCCTCGAATAACTGTTCATCTGCTGAAAGCGATCTGAGCGCTGTCACTTGTTTAAATAAGGAATCAGAAATTTTTCTTAACTTGAAAGCGGATTCCTTATTTAATGACTCCATGTCTAAAATAGATTTGAAATGGTTGTGTATGAGCAAACGGGGTTGATCGTACCTGGTGCAAATAGTTTGCAAAGCAACTTGATAATTGTCGGCTGAAAATTGTAACGATTTAATAACTTGGATTGCATCTCCGATCAAACTGGATTTCAAGTAATGAAGACGTTGAACATCGTCAAGATCTTTGTTGTTGTGAATTAAGCTAGTAAATATTTCGCGAAATTCTAGCCATGCCTCTAAATCCCCAGAAAATTTGGGTATAGAAATTTTTGGCAGATTAAATAATGCTTTTTGGTGGCCATGATGACCCGTACTACACAAGTCGTTACTGCTATGGACACTACTCCTAGAGAAGCTGCTGTTAGAAGTAGTTTTGAGGCTGTGACCCCATTTATTTATAAAGTTTTTTGCTCGAGAGAGCGCCGAAAAATATGAGTTTTCGAATTGTTCTTGATGTTTGTATTCCGCGGTGACGTCAGCGGTCACTTCGATAATTTGTATTTGAATTTGTTCAAAGTCAGATAATAATGAATTAGCTGATTCTAATCTCGTTTCAATTTCAAAAACATGTTCGTCTTTTGGTTTATCGGTATGCATTAATTCAAAATTGCTTAAGAACGTATGAAATCCTGTAAGTTTGGATTCAACTAGACCGCGATTTCTAATTAAAACTTCCATAATGAATAGATTTATTTTAATGTTTTCGTTTTAACTAAGCAACGGCAAGTTAAGAATTAAATGCAAAAATAACGGTAACAATATCGTTACTTACAAAAACAAGAATTGTAATTAATTAATTAATACAAATGCAAAATGAATCTAAAAAAATAGTATTCTCAATTAAAACAACGCCGCGCCGTGCTGCCGAATGCAGCGAATGACACGTTATTCAATCAAAATAAATTTCGAACGTAATTCAATATGAATAGAACACGTTGGAATGAATGCACTGGCTTAACAAAGTAAGCAAGCAAAACAAATGTAAGGGAAAGAGAAGGCAAACCTGCTATCGTTTGTGGGTATCAACCCTTCAAGTTGTTGGCGAAAGAAGTCTTTGGCTGTCTCTCTCTAACTCATAGGCACGAAATTGCATATTTCGTCAAACAATATAAATTCTTGCGAAATCTTGAAAATTCACTGTTTCTTGTAATAATGTGGCTCGAAGCACCAAATGTTAATTTTATGGACTGTAGTTCTTTATTTTGTTAAGTACATAGAACGATATGAATAAAACACAAAGTAATAAGAACGAATAAAATTTATCGAAAGAACATTCGTTTCATCATGTGGCTACATGATGACTGATTTTACAAAGAGGGATGTTGGTTGAAATCCCTGCCACTATCAGTAGCGTAACAATAAAGTTTTAATAAAATAAGTTTACAATCTAAACAGTATACTTTTTCGCATTTATATTTATCATTTTTATTATGTCACCCTTAAACGCACTACTTCTTAGTATCGTATAATTTTGTTTTTATGCAATCGTTTTCAATTATATTCACTAACTGTCAGCTTTTAGCGTATAACATATTTTATGTAATCATAACGTAAATCATACTGACTCAAATTTATTTTCAGTCGCATACTTTATATCATCTGTAACCTTATGTGTTGTCTTTGAGTACGTTACTGTGACATCCGTTTCCTTCGATCATTTGCACGCCAAAGGCAAAATAACATTAACAGTCGTACATAAGCTTATATATCATGCATTATTTCGTTCTTAAATCAAATAAAAAGGAGTAGTGAAAGTTTCTACTGTTGACAAAGAATTGTCGATTGGGTAAGTTTTTGCGTAATCCTGCTAGTACCCTAAACATTTCTTCAGAACAGCATAGATTAGAAAAAAGATGTACTTACCATTTAACGGAAAGCGTTTTAACAGAATCGACCATTCACGGATGTAAACCATTGACTCTAATAATATGACTTCCAAAGGTTACTGTATAAGTACCACCATTTATGAAAAAAGTTCTGATTTCTCCAGATTAATACCCGCAAAATAATACCACTGGAAAAGCCGTTTTGAAACACCCGCAATCACGTTAAAAGAATTTTAAACCTATTGAGAACAACATAACCGACGTTTTTTAAATTACTTGCGAACGCCAAGTCAATTATAAAATTGCTTAATCATGCTAGCACACGAAACAATTTTTCAGAACAGCATTTAGAATAGAAAGAAGAATTACTTACAATTCAGCGGATAGCGTCTTAACAAAATCGACCGTCTACAGATATAAACCATATTGACTTCAATAATATGACTTCCGAAAGTTACTGGATAAGTAACACTATTTACGGAGAAAATTATGATTCTTGCAAGTTAATACCACTAGGTAATCCGTTTCAAAACCCCCGCAAACTTATTAAAATTTTTTTCAACGTATTGAAAGCCATATGGCCGACGCCATTTTAAATAGCATGCAACCGCCAAATTAATTAAAAAATCGCTTCATTCTGCTAGTACAGTAAACAATTCTTTAGAACAACATATAAATAGAAAGAAAAATTCACTCCAATAATATGACTTCCGAAGATTACTGTATTAGTACCACTATTTACGGCAAAAATTATGATTTCCGCAGATTAATACTACTGGAAAAGCCGTTTCAAATCTCCTGAAAACTCATTAAAAGAATTTTAAACGTATTGAAAGTAACATGGCTGACGCCATTTTAAATTATCTGCAAACGCCTACTTAATTAAAAAAAATGCTAAATCCTGCTAGTACACTAAACACTTTTTTAGAACAGCATATAGAATAAAAAAAATGAATAACTTACAATTTAGCAGATATCGTTTTAACAAAATCGACCGTTTACGGGTGTAAACCTTCGACTCCTATAAAACTCGTTAAACATTTTTTAAACGTATTGAAAGCAACATGACCGACGCAATTTTAAATTACATACGAACTCAATTAAAAAATCGCTTAATCCTGCTAGTACACTGAACAGCAGCATATAGAATAGAAGGAAGAATTACTTACAATTTACTGGAAAGCGTCTTAACAAAATCGACCGTTCACAGCGACTCAAAGAATGCAAGTGAAAGTGCCGGTTCCCTTCTGTAAATGTTAAAACATTTTACATACCATGGAGTCGGTAAACATTAGCGTCGTGAGTTTTAACTAGGATTACTACTTTTAGAAAATGCATGAATAATGACATGTAACACGTAATTTGTTTCTTTGCCACTCAACGACGCCAATTTTAACCATAACGGACAAAATCGCGTGTATTTGTTTATGAAGTGTAGTGTCGTTCCAGTTCGATCAAGAATCGCCCGTAACCTAAATTTAGTGTTATTAAACTTTTTTTATTCGTTATAACTTATGCCGGTAACTCGTTATCAACCTAAAATGAAAAACTGTCCGAACATACCAAGAAAATGGAGAAAAAGTCTAAAAGTCTAAAAGAAGAAATACGAACGACCATAAATATCAAATTAAAATTATTCAAGGGGAAACCCAAGCTGATATGTTCAATTTAAAAGAAGAAATTTGCTAATCTGTGAATAACAAAATAGAATCAATAGGGGATAAATTAGAAACAGAATACAACTTCTTGAAGAAAGAATGAACCAAATGAGTTGTCACGTTGAAGAAAGTGTCACGAGTGAAAATTTAAGAGACTATTAAGAAGAAACCACGCACAAGTTTACACCTCGAAATTTTGATAGTAAAGTTCCATGGTCAACATACTACAAAAAGTTTAAAGCCGCAGCTACAGCTAATGATTGGAGTAACAAGCAGAAAGACGTCTTTAATAGTGTTCTTACGTGGAGAAGCCTTTAGAATCTTGTAGACTGTTTCTGACCACCTACAAGAAAATTACGAACTCTTAATTTCACGTTTAGAAATGAGATATGGAGATGCTCATCATCAACAAGTGTACCAAGCTCAAATTAAAAGTCGGGTTCAGAAAGCTTCAAGAGTTCGAGGCTGACATTGCCGGATTAACAATTAGCTATTCAAACATTTGTAGACGGCCTTTGAAACACTGACTTTCCGGTTAGCTCGACCAAAGACGTTGGATGACGCTTTAGTGCATGCTTTAGAGTTTGTAGCAGCAAAACAAGTATTGCAACGAGACAGTCATAAACTCCGCTGTGCTGCAGAAGTATCCGCGCAAACATCAGAAGGCATCGAGGAGATAGCGCAAAGAATGCTTTGAGTCAAAGTCAAAGTAACCATTGGTTTGAGAAATGGAGTACTCGACCATTAAGTACTGGTAGCCGACATCACGGAAGAAGTTATCCTGGGAATGGACGTGATAAAGAAGTATGGGTTCCATTTGGATATGAAGAACGACGTCCTGAAGATCGACAATGAAGAAATTCCTTTTCATTCGTCAGAGAAGGCAACCGTGCGAGTCTTATTGGGTGAAGACGTAATTCTACCTGCAAGGACGGTAAGTGTGGTGATGGCATGCCTGGATGGTAATCTCCGGGAAGGCTACATACGCGCGACTGAACCAATGGAGGGCGGCTTAGTTGAAAAGGGACTACTGGTTGGCAGAACTTTAGTACGAGTAAAGAACACGATGCCAGTAAAGACCTTAAACATCAACTCAGATTCTGTAACGTTAAAAAAGAAGACCGTGGTAGCCCAATGCACGCCAGTATCACAAATTGTGAGATGCGTGAATTCTAACAAAGATACGTCGCCGAAAAAGTGCCCACAACATCTATTGGATATTCTTATCTCCAAATGCCAAAACCTCAACCAAGACCAGCTGGTTAAAGTTAAAGTGTTGATCCATCAGTATCAAGATGTGTTTGCGCTGGAGAGTAGTTCCAAAGGAAGAACTAATGTGGTGAAGCATAAAATTAATACCGGAGACGCTCGACCAATACAACATCCACGCCGACTTTCTTTGGCGAAAAGAGAAGAAGGCAAACAAATAATTATGGATATGGAAAAAGAATCCAATCAAATAGCCCATGGGCGTCCCCAGTTGTACTCGTAAAGAAGAAAAATGAATCAACGAGGTTTTGCGTAGACTTAACGACGTGATCAAAAATGACAATTACCTTTTACCGTGAATTGACGATACGTTAGACACCCTGTCAGAACCCCAGTGGTTTTCTACGTTAGATTTAAAGAGTGGTTACTGGCAGGTAAAATTGGAACCCAAAGGTTCTGAAAAAACAGCTTTAACGATTAGAACTGGTTTGTGAACTGGCAGTTCACTGTGATGCTTTTCGGCTTGTGTAACGCTCCTGCAACGTTCGCGCGTTTGATGAAAACTATCTTGTGCGGACTGTGTTGGAAGACGTGCTTGGTTTACTTAGACGACGTGATCGTGGTTGGAAGGTCGTTTGAAGAACACTTGAACAACTTGAAGGAAGTGTTCCAGCGATTACGTGGGGCTAACCTCAAACTGAGCCCAAAAAAGTGCCACGTTTTTAAGAAGGAAGTCCAATACCCTCGTCACGTCGTATCTAGAGATGGAGTAAGGGCTGACCCAGACAAAATCCGAGCAGTGCAAACATGGCCAAGACCAATCGACAAACATGAGGCCCGAAATTTCTTTGGATTGTGCACCTATTATAGACGATTTGTACCCAGATTTGCCAATATTGCTAAACCTTTGACAAAATTGACCAAAGAAAGAGCAGAATTTAGATATAATGAAGACTGCGAAAATGCTTTCCATCAACTAAAACAAGCAGATTTTTAATTATCCAAAAAAATATGGAAAATTTGTTTTGGATACCGATGCAAGCAATCTGGCCATAGGCGCGGTTCTTTCGCAAGTTCAAGATGGGCAAGAAAAAGTCATCGCGCATTTTAGCAAGGTTTTATCCAGGTTAGAAAAGAATTATTGCGTGACTAGAAAGCAGTCGTCAAGTTCATAGAACATTTCTACAAATATTTGTATGCACAAAAATTTTTACTGAGAACAGACCACGCTGCTTTAAAATGGCTATTGCAGTTCCGTAACCCGGAAGGACAAGTCACAAGATGGATCAAAAGACTGCAAGAGTCTGACTATGACACAGAACACCGTGCCGGGAGCAGTCATCGGAACGCTGATGCCTTGTACAGAAGACTATGCCCGGCGTACTGCAGCCATTGTTCGCGACTTGAAGAAAAAGTCGAATGCCTTCGGAGAACTGTTATGATTGATGACCAGTGGGAACCTGAGCAGTTGCATCGCGAACAAGAAAACGATTCTGAAATAAGACTAGTCCTGGACTGGTCGACGACCAACCTGGAAAGAAGTGAGTGCTTTGGGGAGAAATATCAAAGCGTACTGGGCTACTCTTTGATAGTAGAAGCCGGTCTTCTTAAGCTATCCCTAGAGAGTTTCGAGGGCACGGAAAACAGACTACAGTTGATAGTGCTAAAGAGCCGGGTGTCAGAAGTGTTAAAGCATTTCCACGATGGTACATCAAGATGTTGTCCATACCGGGAGCATCCGCTTGCCCCAGGGCCTTTCCGGCGCAGCCAATCGAGACGCAGCGCCATGATGGAGGTGGTTCCCCGAAAGCCGCAAAATGAATAAAAGCAACGTTCCTGGCCGGCAGAAACAGAAGGTGTTCGACTGGTTGGCGCACCAAGACTTTCGCGCTTAATGGTTCCCTGAATCTGGGGGATCACCAACCAGCTTACGCCTGAGTAAATAGCGCGCTTTAAATTAATATTGGTTAGATTTGTACTCGTATGTAAATATATTAGTTGTAGAAATAAAGTAGGATTAAAAATCGTGTTTATTACACTGTCTTTAATTCCTTTCCGCCGTGTTGCGTAACAAACGCAACTCTCAAACAACGTTAACCTTTCCACCGAGGCCGGAAGACACCGACGCCGACGTCGCGACGCTCTCCCGGAACCTCCACGGCAACAATTGGCGGTCCGAGAACGTAGGGCCTAACCTCAACGAGGACACCGAGGTAGCAAACAACGCCGCGCTGCAGACCACCTCCGACAAGCTAGAAAAAAATGCCGGTAACAACCCGAGCAGCCGTACTGGATGACGGTACATCACCATCCAGTGGCGCTCAAACAATCCAAAAAGAAACGAAGCTATCGGTAGATGAAGCACACCAAATGGTGCGACGCCTCGCTACCGCCTGGCCGGAAGAAGAAGCAACACCGGTCTTTAAGGGCACACAATTAGAAGACCCCGACAAATTTCTACAAGAAATAAAGCCGTTTCTTGAAGAAGATAGCTCGGACGAAAAAAGCTAAAAGTAGCCGTCAGATGCCTGCGCGATGCCGAACGCAGTACTACGGGAAGAAGCAGGGTCAAGGCGAACCAGCGGCCGAATTCCTCGACAGAAAAACCCAACTTGCACGGCGCCTGGGCATCAACCTCAAAGAAGACATTAAAATGTACGTCAGCCAGCTACAACCAGCTCTCCAATTGCACTTCATTGATCATACTCCAGTCAACTTGTTGGCGCTAGTAAAAAAGACGACCACGGTAGAAGTTGCATTGAGAAGCAGCAAGGCAACTGAGCTTCGACCAACGCCGGCAACCAAACGGGCAATCAGACAACCGCAGCTACCGCGATGCTAATACTGTCCAGAGCGCCACTTTAATCGCAACTGCCCAGAGCTCGCACAGAGACAAGTTTCAAGAAGCCAGCCGAGGGTGGACCACAACGCTCCGGCCCTAAACGCGCTGAACATTGGCCAGAACTTGCCCAAAACAATAATCCGCATCGAGGACCAAGAGTCCGAAGCTATTTTTGACTCCGGATCTACACACAATTTTGTACGGCGGGACATCTGGACGAACCCAGTACAAACCTCGAAAAACCCAGCCGGAACAACCATGCGAGTTCTCGACGAAGCCACGGTACCGTTCCAATTGGGAAATTACGCAAGCACCTGCAGAGCGCTTGTCGTCGAATGCCTCACTTCGCCACTAATCCTCGTGCAAAAATGGTTACAACAAGAAGATGCACGTTAAACCTTCACCAAACGACTGACGAAGGGCTGTCCACAAGGCTCGGTTTTTGGGCCGACCTTGTGGAACTTGGTTGTAAACGATCTCCTAGACAAGGACGTACCAGCAGACTGCGACATTTTCGCTTATGCGGATGACATAACAGTCACGGTATCCGCAAATTCCAGACGAAACTTGGAGGCAAAATCCAACACATGCCTAAATATTGTGACTAGCTGGGCTGGCAGCAATAAACTAAGTATCTCTGCAGACAAGACTAAGTACATGGTTTTTGGCTCTACACTAAGACGAGATCCTTCACTGCGCCTCCACGATATTCCTGTCCGTAGGGTTTTCGAATTCAAGTACCTCGGACTATTGCTCGACGACAAGCTGAGTTTTGTAAAACATTGCGCTTTCGTGATTGACAAGTGTAAGAGTGTCTTGCACTTGTTCTACAAATACTCACGTTTGAAATGGAACCTACACAAAAAAAAAAATCTTGCGAATATCTTCGACAATGCAGTCATTCCCATGCTCACCTATGGCTTAGACATTTGGTACCATAGACTTCGACATTCCCACGTGGTCAGGAAACTGGCCTCGCTCCAATCCTTATTCCTGAGAACTATCCTAGGGGCTTATCGTACTGTTCCCGTCGATACCCTCTGTGTTATTTCTAAACATCCTCCCCTACATCTCCTATTGCAGGAAATCTACTGCACCAAAGTTCTTCGCAAGGCTGGCTCGTGCAATTTCCTTGACCAGCACGTTTCAAACGACGATTTTCCGTCCTTTTCAGCGGCCAAGCGTCACTTAAAGGTCTTGATCTTGGGTGAATGGCAGCGGCTGTGGGACACTTCCCATAAAGGGCGTAATGCCTATTCTATTATCCCGAACATCCTTACCTGGGTCAGAATGCCCCACGTCCCTGGACGAGAGGCCGTCCAAATCCTGTCTTCACACGGCGGATTCCGTTGCCATCTAAAACGCATTAGCGTCTTAGATGATGACAAGTGTCCGTCGTGCGGCGTTCCTGACACTCCGGCGCATCGGATTCTCGCTTGTCGCGAATTCGATGATGATCGGAGTGCCCTGTCTTCCATTGTCAACCCCTACCCCGACTCCCCTCAGGCCATCCTCGAACTGGTGCCTGATGTAAATATTTATAGACCTTTCGCAAAGAGAGACCAGAGCCTACAATAAGAATTGAGTTTTTATTTTCTAACGATTTTGCATGGTTTTGTTTATTTTTCTTACAAGTACGCTATGGCAAAGTAGGTATTTAGTTTTTATTATTATTAACTGCATGAATTTTAATTTAGAGTCATTTATTTCAGTATTTTATTTTAAATAACCTTTTAGTTTCTTTTTCGCCGTAGCTACTTAATTAACTCAGCCTCTCTTAGCTCCCTTACAAGTTTCTAAGTCCTTTTCCTACCTACTTGGTTTTATGCCTTAGAAGCGAGGATAAGCCGTAAGGCAGGTGCCTCGCTGAACCGCGTGCTCACATAGCACGTACCGATACCTAGCCCATCCGACAAGTCTAACTAGACTTTCCTTTCAACGACACTTTCCATACTCTTACCTATCCTTCTTGTGGCGAACTTGTACCAAGCAAGTTCGGGTGGTTTGGTGGGTCCACATCCTCCTCCTCCTCCTCCTCCTCCAATTGGGAAATTACGCAAGCACCTGCAGAGCGCTTGTCGTCGAATGCCTCACTTCGCCACTAATCCTCGTGCAAAAATGGTTACAACAAGAAGATGCCATAATGGAGTTTTGCCGTCGGTGCACTTACTACGGCACCGAGACCCGTCGCACGGCTTATTGGGAACAGACGAGAGAAGCCACTAGCACTGCAGCAGTCGACACCGACGTGATCCCGCACGAGCTGACCATGACCTGACCATCTGCCTAGACACCCTCAACCGACTCCAACTGAGATCGACGACGAGGGACGACTCCTTCCGCCTCCTGGCAACACAGTTGCCCTAAACCAAATCTTCGGCGAAGCAACCAACCTGACGATAAGGGTACAAGATGGGCAACAAACAGACGATGGAATCCAATACATTATCGCGGCATGGAACAGGGTTCAGAACCAAGGCCCCGCGAAGAGGATGAGCCCGAGACGCACCGCCAGTATGAGGTCATCGCCGGTTACCTGTACCGAGTAATCAACGATAAGCGAGCCCTCTTCGTACCACTGCAGCTTTGCGAGAGAGTGATCGAAGAGTACCACAGCGGACCAACAGCCGGACACCCGGGCATGGACGAAACCCTCCGAGACATAACCGAACGTTTTTGGTGGTCCCGAATGCGCTCCCAAGTACAATCTCACGTACGATTATGTTGGGTTTGCGCCGCAGTAAAGAGAGGCCCGTTGCAAGAACCCGCCACCGTCCGACCTCGCAAACCTACGCAGCCGTGGAAAGTGGTATCCGTAGACTTGATGGGTCTCTACGAACCGACTAACAAAGGCCAGCGCTTCGAAGATGAGGAAGTTACCATTGGACAACTCCGGTGTGGCGCCCGCAAGCCAACCCAGTGAAGCGTCGTAACCAAGAGATCAAAAAAACACTGAAGGCCCAGCTGCACTGACAAGACCCGCGCCAGTGGAGCCAAGTTTTGCCCGCTACAACGCCGCCACCAAAATGACTCCGTCAGAAGCCTTCCTAGGCTACAAATTATAACGGGTAGGATACTGGGACCCGCCCAACAACTATACGGCCTAGCCGCGGCCAGGCCGAATCCGCCGAGTCCACCGTATTGAGCACAAATACCGATCTCGCTACGCCAACTACGGCCCGACCGCCACCCACTACGCCGACGCGTTACTAATGGAGCGGAACTCAAACGGATAGGACCGGCTAAAATAATACAACTTGCTGGAATCAACGCCTATTGGATCGAGGGACCAAACACCGAGTGGGCCAAGGTGAACGTACACGATCTACGACCAGCATCAACCGCAGTCCCATCTCCAGCGACCGCCGCCGCTCCTGATCTGGCACCAGCGACACCCGCCTATCAGCCACCACAACGCTACGCTCACTCCGGCGATAAACGGCAGCATCGCGGGACCATCCTTGACGAGGGGGAGGAATGTTGTCCCCACGGGGGTCATCCGCTTGCCGCAGAGCCTTTCCGGCGCAGCCAATCGAGACGCGATGATGAAGGTGGTTCCCCGGATGCCGCAAAATGAATAAAAGCAGCGTTCCTGGCCGGCAGAAACAGAAGGTGTTCGACCGGTTGACGCACCAAGACTTTTGCGCTTAATGGTGCCCTGAGTCTGGGGGATCACCAACCAGCTTACGCCTGAGTAAATAGCGCGCGTTAAATTAATATTGGTTAGACTTGTACTCGTATGTAAATATGTATATTAGTTGTAGAAATAAAGTAGGATTAAAAATCGTGTTTATTACACTGTCTTTAATTCCATTCTGCCGTGTTGCGTAACGAACGCAACTCTCAAACAACGTTAACCTCTCCACCGAGGCCGGAAGACACCGACGCCAACGTCGCGACGCTCTCCCCGAACCTCCACGGTAACAAAGAGCACACTTTGGCATTAGGAAAACATTGGGGAAAGTTTGAGAACGATTATACTGGATGAACTGCAAAGAATCTAACTTGGGAAACAAATACAGGATGTGGCGATGGATTATTTCACGAAATGGACGGAGGCTTACGCTATACCCAATCAAGAAACAGCTACAGTCGCAGACGTATTAGTGAACGAGTTTTTCTGCCGGTTTGGAGTTAGAATTACACTCCGATCAAGGCCGCAACTTTAAGTCTGGGCTGTTTCAAAAAGTTTGTTGACTGTTGGGAATTAAGAAAACTAGGACGACGCCTCTCCATCCTCAATCTGATAGCATGGTTGAGCGGATGAATCGAAGACCGGAAGAAGAAGTTGCTGGAGAAGACTACGTCAGCAAGCTGACCAAGAGGCTAGACGAAGTACATGAGTAGGTCCGTAAAAACACACCAGACATGACGTCAAGGCATAAAGTAGTGGGTTTCGACCTGGCGACATGGTGTGGTTGTATAATCCCCAAAGAAGATGTGGTTTGTCTCTGAAGCTGCAGAGGCAATGGGTATTAATCACGTCACATCCGAAAACCACCCAGAGGCAAGTCAAAAGTGGTCCACATCGATCGTCTAACCCCGTTTGCTGACGATAACCACATTACGCAAGTTTAGGTCCGAACCAGAGTAATAACTAGCAGATCCAAAAATCACGTCGAAGGAATGGACTTTGATAAGTTTATGAGCATATACAGAGGTTCTGGAAAGGCTAGGTTTGTAATCACAATCGAGGAACAACAAAACCTGTTCTAAACACGAAAAGATTACACCATCGGACATTGCGTGAGCGAAGATCTCGACATGTTCAGAGGGGTTGCAATCGTATTTGAAAAGAAGTTTGGACGGCTAGATGAACTACGAAGCCAACAACCGGCGCGGCGGTCGGAAAAGTTTTAAAACTACGTGGTGACCGACGCTTCGTTTTCTATCTGGTCACCAAAAAGTATTCACGTACAAAGTCGTTATACGAAAATATGTGGCAAACGTAATGGAATCTCAAGAGAGAAATACTAATTTTTCATATTCTCTCTCAAAAGATAGGTTTGATAAAGAAACCGAAAGTGGGTGTATCCGCTATTTTTAACAGTTTTTTTAAATATAATTTTGTACGTATGTAAATGATTCAAATTTTTTACAGTTTCTTATAAAGATAATTTTTCCTAACAATTTATTCAAATAAAAAATGTTTCCGAAAATTGTTTTAAAAACAACATTTTCCTGCTTATTACTGCGCGGGAAAATTGAATTTTCCGGACTAGTACTGTGAAGACGTTACAAGACGCAAAATACTTTGAAACTATAGTTGCCAACAAAATTGACAAACTTGATTTTTGTGGAATTTGTAAAAACAATTTCTAAAATTTGTAAATTTTGTCTTTTTTTACGATTTCTGGAAAAATTTAATACAAAACATTTTAGTAAAATCTCTTACTTCACTCGAAGCTTTAAAATACTCGGCATAAATTGCCTCGTATTTCAATTTAGCTCCTCTTTGGTAATGTGAGATGTTAATAACTTTTTCTAACGTTAACAGTTTATTAGATATTTGATTTATAATTTAAAATGAATTCGATATATAACCTAGGTTTGAATCCTGTCTACGACGATTTTTTTTAAGAGAAAATTTCCAAACCTTGAAAGGAAAGCAAAATACGTTAAAAATTACAATTTTTCTCTATATTCTTCAATTTGAATATAAAAAATATGTAAAAATCCCTTATAGGAAAGTCGTGAGGTGACACCAGATTTTTTTAATATGTTTAGTTGATGATATTTAAATTTTAATATACAAGACAATTCTTCATTAACATTGTTAGCATGTAACAAATTACCCAACATCATATCAAAATTTTTACAATCTTTTTTGAAACGTTTAGGTTTAACTTATTAGAAAGCGAATGCGAGATCTGAATAGTCAGAAAGACGATGTCATCTTTAAGAAAAAAAAACTGTTAAGCTTTCGGTAAGAAAATAACTATAAAACATACAAGATATGTATGCATCCCGTTTGTAGAAATAGTTCTTCTTCTAGTGCCTATGAATTAAAAGCCAAACACTTTTAGAGAAAGTTCTAAAAAACATATCAAGTTCTAACCTTCAAATCTTTATGATTACGTTGTTTTTAGAAGCGTACGAGGTCGTCTATCGTCTATGTGTGTATGTATTAGGAAGTAAAAAGGGACTAATATTACAAGTACCAAAGTTTTGAGTATATGAACGATAACATCGAGTCAAGGTTTTTAGTTGAACTTGGATTTTTTTAAGTATTTTATATTACGTGTAAAGATATAGTTGGGTTAGTATCTTAACGACAGGTAAATCATCAAAACCAAAAAAGTTGTATTAATTCAATAGATTGCCATGAGACAAACGATAACTTTGATTGTTGTGTCTTCAAGGAACTGTTAACTACAACTTGTTTTAAAAAACAATGTTTTATTAATTTTTTAAAATAGCGATTAATTTGTTATCCTCAAAAAACATTTCTAAAATACTAATTTGTACAGAGTATATCATAAATCAATAGTAGGCGATAAAAAAAGTCTCATAATTGTTGATATGTCGTTTGTTAAATCAAACGTTTTTAATAGATTATTAATCAGTGTTGTGAAATTAGCAATCGACTTACTCCTTGTTTTTTAGGATTAGGTTATTAAAAGAAACAAATTGGCAACGCTAACTATAAGTTATTATTACATATTTTTATAGTTTTATATTTTGTGTACATAATTTGTTACTCAGTTAAATACCTAGGTTTCAAAATCAATCAAAGACTTACGAAAAAGCAAACATTTTCGCAAATGTAGTTAAGTCGAGTTTCTATTTGCGTTTTATTATACATATTTGTATTTTTTTTAAATAATCAAAACCTACGTACTATTTTCATCAAATCGGTTAGGAAATAACGAAATACTTGTCGGTTATTATATCAGACAATCGTAAAATTTCTGAAGTCGCTTTATCTATGTGAAGTAAGTGTCGACGTGACTATTCGCTCTTTATTTTTACACTATCACTCTGCGTTATCACAGTTTTGTTTACTCGCGATTGTGTCACTTCTAACCTATTCAAATAAATTCTAAATATACTTTATCAAGAATCGGGAAATTTGTCGATTATTAAATCGGACGATGTTTACTGTGTCTTATAATTGTTGATCAAACGTAATTGGTAATTGCATCTAAGTTGCCTAAGAAAAAAAGCCATTTGCTGTGAATGTTTTGACCACAATATAACTACTAGATTAACATTTAAAGAAAGAAATTAATTATTCAAAAACACTTAAGTCGATTATTATATCAGACAACTGGAAAATACCTTAAGCTGTTTTTTCTATCTGAAGTAAGTGTCGACGTGACTGGTATTTTCCAATAATTTTCCAATGAATTTATTTTTCCACTAATTTCAATTGTTGTTTTTATTGCGCTGTTAACTAGTTTTTAGTTCATTAAATTTAAACGTAGTTTGTTGTATATTTAGTAATTTATTACTCAAATACCTAGGTTTGAAGTTGAATCAAACACTTACGCAAAAAGAATCCAATTAGTTATTCATCAGACTTGAAGACTACAGATAATCGACCATCTAAAGTTTCTTAAAAACATCTGAATTTATTTTTTTTTAAATTCACCACATCTAGGTTTTTCGTTGTATTTGTAAAAAAAATGTGATTAAATAAGTTGAGGAATAACAAAATACTTGTCGGTTATTATATCAAACAATCGTAAAGCTTTTTAAGTCGTTTTATCATTGTGAAATAAGTATCGACGTGACTAGTCACTCTTTTTTCTACAGAATCACTCTGCGTTATCTCAGTTTTGTTTACTCGAGATTGTGTCATTTCTATAACCTATGCAAATAGATTCTAAATATTTTTTATTAAATATCGTGGAATTTGTCGATTATTTACTGAAACGATATTTACTATGTTTCTTTTATTGGATCAAACTTCTTTATCATAGTAGCTTTGGAATTAGAAAAATAATATGATAATCATGGCATTGCATGATTAATTGTATTCAATCGCTGACTTCGTCGTTGAATTTATGACACCAAACATTGAATTATTTAAGATAAAAGAATCTACAAATAAGTTTTTTATATTAGTAAAAAAACTGATTTAAAAAACAATAAAATTAAGTTCAGAAATAACAAAATACTTGTCGGTTATTATATCAGACAATAGAAGTAAGCATCGACGTGACTATTCGCGCAGCGCTATCTTAGTTTTAATTACTCGCAATTGTGTCACTTCTAACTTTACTTAATTCAATATAGAAAAATTTATTAATTATTGAAGCAAACAGTATTTATTGTTTCTTTTTATTAGATCAAACATTTAATCATTATTATGGCGGTTTTAGAAAAAAAGGATAATATTCAATTTGGCAACGTAGAGCTTGTGTAGTTCTTTGTAGCAAAACCAGTGTCAGGTAAGACGGTTAGTTTAGCTAATAACACCGCCCTTCATTCATTAATCATTTTTATAGGAAGTACGCTACTGTATTTCCCTACCATGTGATTTTAAACCGGTTAAGTTACTCGTAAGTACTGTACGACAGCCAACTTGATTTACTGCGCATATAAAGTTTTCGTCACAAGAAATTGAACAAGCTCTAACGTATTAGCGTAAAGTAAAAACAAAAGAAATTCGAGTAAATGTAACTCAGCTTTCTTGTGCTCTTTGGTTTTTTAGATATTGTAGACGTGTCATTTTTTTAAAGTCAGAATTAAGTTTTGTTACGTGCATTAATTTCAGGATGTAATACTCTGTATATTCATTACCTTAAAATTCGATTTCTATTTCCGACGCCCTCTAGGGAGTTTAGTTTATTGCATTTCTCGTCAAGGCGTCAAACCGCCAACTACTTAAAATCGTGTTTGTGATGAGGTTAACTTGGTAAATCTTATAACATCGGCGTTAATGGAAACAAAATTCTAATTTGAAAACAAATTTCGGGTAGTTTTTTCATCACAGGCACGTCCCGCCACATTTTTGGCTGTATGTTTCGATGCATTATCGATCGATGTGGGGTTAATATCGACAAATACCTTCATGGAACGATTATAATTCTGGAAGGCCTACGTTCAAACTAAAAACGAAATCTCGACAAGAACTTTTCTCCGAGATACTACTTCTTATGCGTCAGTCGATTGCGATGCCAACCTTTACTAAATGCGTGAAACAGCATTCGATAAATCGGGTTCTTACATCTAATTTTGTTTAGCATTAATTAATAACTTTGTAGATTTTGGCTTTCGTGAGTCATTGTGTTAACATGATTTGCTATTAATAATTATTCCAGCCCTACTCAACGAGGAAAACGTTTTCTTCGGGCAAGTACTGGATTGTGGGTAAGTTTTATTTAAGTACTTTGTCGCTGTCAGAAAAGTCACTCACGGAATTTTGCTTGTTTTAACTTACGCAATTACAATAGCTGTTTCAATACCATTTAGGTATTTTCAGTAATTATTTTGTGTTATCGCATGCTGTGAACCATAATTATTTGGCATATAATGTTTCTTTGCTATTGTGTAAACTTATGTATTGTGTGTCGCCAATACTTTCGCCATTTATGAATTGAGAATGTACTACATAATTTCTGAGATTCGTTGTTAATAACTAACGTTATTAAATTAAAGTTGTTATACATATTTTATCTTTCCTTTATGGTAACATATCTTTCTTTTTGTTAGTTACACGAAAACTAGTGTAACAAGGATTATGAACCTGAAATTTGTTACAAGCTTGGACATTCTGTCCTGATCGAAACAGAAGTTTTACTTATAAAAGATCTGGCGCCTTTTAACTCTTATTTATTTGAATCTCTCTTATATCTATAAGCTTGTAACAAATTTGGCACCCAACGTGGGGCTCGATTTTGTGAGTGCGATTATAATTTTTTCTAGTTTTATTGATTCTTTTACCTTTTCTTTGTCTTTAGTGGGTTTGATTTACTTGAAAGTTTACTTTGTTTCTTCAGTTGTTGTTGCAAGACTTGACGCCAGAGTTACTTTCTTAACTTTTGCTTCTTGGATTTTAGTGCTTCGGTTTGACTTTATGCTAGTAATTTACTTACTTTTATTTTATTTGCATGTCTAAGCAGACACTTGTTGAATTTCTTCTTTGATTTGTGGATTAAATGGACAACGTGGGTTAACACTCTCTGCTTATTAGTGATACTACTTGTACTTACTTTGCTTTGATTTGAGTTTTAGTCAGGAATGTGTAAGCAAATTTCTGCTTTGGTTTACTGCTTTGATTTGTTTCTTGTTTTAATTTTTATTGTTTTCGATATGTAATACTCAGACGAAGAACCACTACTTCTTACTTCATCAGATTCTAATTCGAAAATTAACTCGGCTGATTGGAATATTACTTTCTCGAGTTTCGTAATCGTATCAACCAGTTATGTTTGTGTCGTTTCTCATCATCAATTTTTTCTTTCAGCTCCGGAAGTGTTTTCGAGTAAAGTTCTTCTTGTGTTTAGAAGTAGACGACATACTTTACGTTCTTAGAATGAGGTTACTGCGATGTTGAAAACTGCCTTTAGATTATGATGAACGGTTAATGGACATTATTTGTAACCGAGTGATGAAACCTAAGAAATCGATTGGGATGTAAGTTACTACTATGCGATATCTTTTTATGCAGTTGCAACTTGATTCCATTTTATCAATCTCGTTTTGACTGGTGGTTTTTTCGTCCTTTTCTCAATTGGTCTCTTTAGACAAACGTTTGGAATCAAACCTTAACTCTTGTAACTTTTTTAGCTTTTCGTTGGTTTTCTTTTACTTTTTTAGTTTAGTTAGCTTTGAAGACTTAAATTCAGGGCGGGATTTG
Source organism: Aquatica leii (assembly GCA_035610365.1). NCBI lineage: Eukaryota > Metazoa > Arthropoda > Insecta > Coleoptera > Lampyridae > Aquatica > Aquatica leii. Next base: position 19,921,836 of record CM069438.1, read on the forward strand.
TATTTGTGGGCTGGGGTTTTAAGGGATTTTACAGCGTTGTCCTTGACCGTGGTCTAAACTTCTTTCTTTTCTACACTTATTTTTTTCTCTTAGTTTTTTTAGTATCGTCCGTCAGTAAAGTCTATGGAAGTGCGTTGTTCTCTATAGCGTAACGACTGTTGTCGACTTTCAACGAGTACCTATTTTGATACTTCTTTTCAGAGTTTTTGGTTCTTTGGACTATCATTCCGCTTCATGCAACTTTTGAACACATCTGGTGATGCTTAGCAAATTGGAAAAACCTTTTTCATTTACGTTTCTTCTTGGGTTGGGTGTTAGTGTAAGTGGGTTGTTTTTTGATTTTAGGTTTCTGTCCACTACTTAAAATCGTGCTTGTGATGAGGTTAACTTGGTAAATCCTATAACATCGGCGTTAATGAAAATAAAATTTTAATTTGAAAACGTATTTTGTGTAGTTTATTCATCACAGGCACGTATAAGCACGTCCTGCCACGTTTTTGGCTGTATGTTTCAATGCATTATCGATCGATGTAGGGTTAACATCTACAAATATTTTTATGGAACGATTATACTTCTGGAAGAACTTTTCTGCGTGATACTTCTTCTTATGCGTCAGTCGATTGCGATGCCAACCTTTGCTAAATGTGTGAAACAGCATTCGATAAATCGGGTTCTTATATCTAATTTCTTTTAGCATTAATTAATAAATTTGTAGATTTTTGCTTTCGTGAGCCTTGTGTTGACACGATTTGCTATTAATAATTATTCCAAGCCTACTCAACGAGGAAAACGTTTTCTTCGGGAAAGTACTGGTATTGTGGGTAAGTTTTCTTTAATTACTTTGTCGCTGTTAGAAAAGTCACTCACGAAATTTTGCTTGTTTTAACTTACGCAACTATAATAGCCATTTAGGTATTTTTAGTAATTATTTTGTGTTATCGCATACTGTGAACCATAGTTATTTGGCATGTAACGTTTCTTTGTTATTGTGTAAACTTATGTATTGCGTGTCGCCGATACTTCCGGCATTTATGGATTGAGAATGTACTACAAAAAATTTCTAAGACTCGTTAATAATCTACGTTATTAAATTAAAGTTGTTATGCATATTTTATCTTTCCTTTATGGTAACATATCTTTCTTTTTGGTGGTTACACGAAAACTAGTGTAACAAGTATTATGAACCTGAAATTCGTTACAAGCTTGGACATTCTATCCTGATCGAAACAGAAGTTTTACTTATAAAAGATCTGGCGCCCTTTAACTCTTATTTATTTGAACCTTCCCTATCTCCGACTGTGTGAGTTGGCCGTGCAAAGTTCGTAAGACCTATAAGCTTGTAACAGTTTTTTTATGTACGGTTCTATACTATTTTCTACTAATTCATTCTACACAGATATGTTGATGAATCTTTATCGAGTTTTTTTTATTTGTAAACTCAAAAATTCAAACTTGAATCTCTTTTATTTTACTAGAACGTTATGACGTGTAATGTAACCTTTTACGTTTGAAAACTGTGACGCGCAAACCAAAATCTCGCTGTGGCTGTGATCATCAACCAAAACTGTGGTAAGTTAAATAAAACACAAGAAACATAATTAGTTACTTTTATTCAAGCATAACTCGTTAAATTTTAACGGAAAATTTTTTCGGTTTAATGAGACCTGTAGTAAGAAGGGCAGAACGAGCAAAGAAACATTTCCAGTTCTTTAACTGAATGTTTGTAATCAAAGAAATCAATAAACATCCGATTATTAAGACATTTCAAATTTAAGTCAATTAAAAAAGATACACAAATAAAATAACAGGTTTAAATTTAAACGCATATAAACACGTGCACAAACATCATTATTTTAAAAAGAGGTAGGATTAGTTAACTGACGGTTCGCTAGTAAACACTGAGGTTCTGGTTACGGAAGCAACTCATCTATTAGTTGAAGGGTCGGAACAAAACAAACAAGAGCCAAAAATACACATCTATAATAAACACAATACTATATCAAACAAATGTTTTAAAAATGAAAGGGCTTTATCAGGAAGCAAGCTACCGCGACTTTAATACATCAAATAAGCAATTGCCTGTAAAATGAATACAAGCTGCATTATTACACATAAAATACAAACAGGGTCTATTATCAGGAAGCAGTCTGCGATCTTAAGATGTTTGCCTCTCACAGAAAACAAAATATTAGATTTATAATATGCAAGACAACACAAATACTAATTATAATTGCGTGCCCACCGAAAGTAGAGAAAACAATTTTTGAATTAATTTTATTAAAAAAATTAAATGATTTACTTATTTGTTAAAACTTCCATTAAACAACTAGTTAAGAAATATTTTTACGTAAATGAATGTGCTCACTTAAAAATTATTGTGCTCATTTGTGCTCACCCAACTAACAAAACTTGGCGCCGTCGCTGGTAGTACATGTAAGATACCATTACCAAATAAGGCCATACACTTAATAAAGCGAATCTTAGAATTTAGCAAAACACGGAGGCACAGTGTGCAAGTAAAATTACTTTTGTTAGCAAAAATATCTTGAAATGTCACAAGAGAAACGGGTTTTATAGTGTGAGAAGTTCCTTCAAAGAACCTTAGAAAGTATCAGCAATGGAATGGCAGTGCTAAGAGTCTTGCAACCATATGGGATTCTTAGAAGAACTCTAAGAAACCACTTGCTGACTGGTAACACGGTAGGAAAACTAGGTCAAGTTTCTTTATCGAACAAAGAAAGAAAAAACTGAGTTATGTAACCGTATTATTCATCTTGCGGAAGTTAGTATGCCCATAACAAGCAGTGTATATAGTTTTGTGGATGATAGAAATATTCTCGTTTAACCAGATATTAAAAATTGCCGGTAGGAAGTAGAATTTTCTTTTTTATAAACGTAACGCCAATGTGGCTGAGCGAAAAATTTAATTTCTAAACTCTTCCAGAGCTCAAAAACTTAATAGATATGTTATGACGGATTATTTTCCAAACTGAAGAAACTATTATTGGGCCTTAATGAATGAATGAACCTCACAGAATATTCAACATGGATCAGAAGGGGTGTCGACTGACGATTCACCATCAACAAAAAGTTCTATCAAAACGAGGGGTCGAAAGAATACATATTATTGCTCAGGAGCATTCAGCAAATGTTACAGTGGTTGCATGTGGGAACGTAGTAGGGCAAGCTGTGCCGCCGATGATTCTATTTAAAGGAAAACGTAAGAAAAACTAGATTCATTGACCCTTGGGTCTGCACTAGAGATGACGCAGAAAACCAGTATGACCTTACAAACCATTGTCATTTGGGCACAACGTTTCGCTAAATATAAACCTCCAGAGAGATGTCTACTTATATCTGATAGAGCTTTGTTTTGTCGCCCGAGCAACACTACACACAAGTTGCAGCCACTAGATAAAAGCGTTTTTCGATAACTCGAGCATCATTGAGACGATAAGGTGCTTTAATTTTGGGCAAAGAATCCAGAAAGAAAACTTACACGATTGAGATTTTGTTACAAGCTTTAGGTCTTACGAACCTTGCACGGCCAACTCACACAGTCGGAGATAGGGGAGGTTCAAGCGAATTATAATTAAGGGCGCCAGATCAATTCTAATTAACACTTCTGCCTCGATCACGACAGACGGTCCAAACTTGTAACAAATTTTTAGGTTCGTAATCCTTGTTACTCTGGTGTTCGAGTAACCACAATTTAAAGAAAAAGGTATGTTACCATAAAAGAAAGATTAACAGGTATAAAAACTTTAATGTAGTAATGTAGAAGATTAACAGGAGTATGTTTAATTTATCAATTCATAAATGCCAGAAATATCGGCAACACACAATACATAGGTTAAGTTGAAGCGAAATAGCAAAGAAAATTTCGTAATAAATATTGTTCGTACCCAGCACGCGATACACACAAAATGATAATTGAAATTACCTTAATGGTATTGTAACAGTAAACGTAATTACGGAAATTAACATTACCCAAAGTTCCGTGAGTGACTTTTATGACAGCGAAGAAAAATAATCAAACAGACTTACCCAAAATCCAGTACCTACTTGAGCGAAGAAAACGTTTTCCCCGGTAATAGCCTAGAATAGATATTGAATAGCAAATCGTGTCACACAATAACTCACGAAGATAGGAAGCTACAAAATCGTTAATAATAATAAATTAAATGAGATATAAAAATAAAATAATAATATAAAATAAATAAATGCTGTTAGTTGTAACTACGAACAGGTGGGTGGTAACGCAATCGACTGGTGTATAAGAAATAACATCTCCAAAGTAAATGCTTGTCGAGACTTCGTTTTCGTTGTGGATAATATGCTTTCCAAAATCTTAAGCGTTTGGTAACGGTATTAATAGGAATTATTCTTCATTGTTCTTTTATTGAATCGATCATGTGATCGAAGCTTGGCGAAACGGCTATCAAATTAATACAGAAATTACAAAGGAATCCTAATAAATCGGATGCAAAATATCTTACCCTGTGCCGAATAGATTACAATAAATTCGTAATTGACTTATAATTTCGAACTCATCACCGTGGATGCACTTAGAATCCTAAGAATTAGGTCAAATTTACGACACAGACCGTTTCACGTAGTTGACAGCTTTAAAATAAATCCGCAACCTGTCAGTACCCAAAAGGATCGGCAGAGGGCGTCAAAACCAGAATCTAATTTTAAGTCGATATGCAAGGTATTATGTTATGAAAATTTCGCACATAACAATTTGGTGAAATTTTGAGCAAAGTGTGGTCAAAAGTGATGACTCCTAGTAATTTGATAACAAGATTTAGAGCGATCAAAATTTTTCCATTTGATAAAAATATTCTACTAGATATTGTCTTTGTTTCTAGTACCTTCACTGAAATCAACTTGCATCAGACCGCAGCAGATACCCGACATAACCCAAAAATTAACATGAAGGTTATCTCCAAGACACAAGTTGAAAATGAAGAATTCAGCAGCAAATCTGATGATTCTGATTATACCTTGCATTACTCTTTAGCAGCAGATGATGAGTTCGAAAGCAGCGATGATATGCCTTTGGCAAACCTTCTTATGCAGAATAGACATTCAAGAAAGTTGGTTATGTTATATTTGCCGCATTTTCGTAGTAATCGTTCTTTCCGCCAGATGACAATGCTTACGTAATCTCGTGCGTCTTTAGTTTAAATTTAAACTGGATCATCTCAAAGTATTGCAAATCCTAACAGCCTGTGTTCAATACCCGCTCCAGTACATACATCGTTCACTAAAAAAGCTTCTACTAAATATCTAAAATTACGTTTCGTCATTGTGTCACTTCTAACCTATGCAAATAGGTTCTAAATATTTTTTATTAAATATCGTGAAATTTGTCGATTATTTAATGAAATGAAATTTACTGTATTGCTTTAGTAGATCAAGTATTATTTTTATTATAGTAGCTTTAGAAATGTCTAAACAAAAAACTATTATTATATCAAATAATAGAACTGAGTGTCACCGTCACTATAGATTCTCTTTTTTTTTCACAATCACTCAGCGCTATCTTAGTTTTAATTATTCGTGATTTTATTACTTCAAACTTTCCTTAATTCAATATAGGAAAATTTATTAAACCGGGCAGTATTTAGTGTTTCGTTTTATTAGATCAAACATTTAAATCTTATCATGGCGGCTTTAGAATAAAAAATAAAGCTAAACTTTGCGATGTAGAGCTTATTAAGTTTCTTGTGGCAAAACCAATGTCAAGTAAGACGGTTAGTTCAGTTAATAACTCTGCCCTTCATGTATGTGCATAAGGAGTACGCTACTGCATTTTGCCACCATCCGATTTTAAACCAGTTAAGTTGCTCATATAAGCACTTTACGACAACGCACTTGATTTATTGCGCATACAAAGTTTTTGTCACAAGGAATTGAACAAGCTCTACCAGATCAGTGTAAAATAAAAACAACAAATTTTAGTGCTTTTTGGTTTCTCTTAAAAGCTGTAGTAGCGTCATTTTTTTTGGGTCAGAATTACATTTCTTTAGACACGGTATTAAAAAAATATTTTTTCTTGATTTTTTAATGATAGTCTGCCATCGAGACCAAACTTGAGTTTGATACAATTTTTAAACATTTCATCTTCTAATAATTCATTCTACTCAGAATTGTTCTGTTGTTGAGTATTAATCATTTACGTCCACGTTTTCAAGTAACTACGGACATTTCTTCTTTTGATTTCAATCCCGAACTGACATTTCTGTTCTACATTAACAAAATTACACATCAATGTGTTTTTTCGGCAAGAATATCATTAATCACATATTTTACTATATAATTAACATTTTTCTCTATAAGAACAAAAACTCAACGTTTTTATTCAGTATGTAGGTATACTAAATTTGCTGTTTGTGCAATTTAGTATATATTGGTGAAACTAGTCGTTCCGTTTATACACGCATTTCAAAACATAACCGTTGTATATATTTTTATTTTTATATCCGAACATTATTTACTGCTTACTGCAAACCCAAAGTATGGTCCCATGTCAGTTCCGAGTTAATATGCTGACGTTTTTATTCGTAAAGTTTTATGTTAAAGTTCCGTCATTATTAAAGTTATATTGACGTTTAAATAACGAAAATATGACTGAAACCAATGACGTTATTGATTAACGTAATATTGACGGTAGTCAAATGATTTATTTTATGTGAGAATGTTCTATATTTGACAATTTGCATAAACAAAATACAGTACCATTAACTTTGTTATGTCAAAATTCTTAGTATGAAATTTGTTCCTTGTATAAGATTTGTTCTTGGAACGTCCAGTTATCGTCGTCAAACTATTTTTCCGGTGTCTGTAATACACTACACATATATGTTTTAACAAAAGCGCTCAGCGGAGTTTTCACTTTTAAAATTTCACAAGCATATGTGTTATAAATGGGTGTATTATTATCGCTGTTTTTGTGAAATTCTTTCTGGGGTAAGCTTTTAACTCATATTTTTGCGATCTACGTTGATTTTCTCGTAATTGTCATAGCGATTTACGATAATCAATTACCTTCCTCTGGAGGCTATAATTAGAAGCACGTAGTACAAAATCAAATTAAACCAATTCCGAGACAATCATATTTGTAATTCGTGTGATGATCAAAGAACCTTGGAGGCACACCTGCATTAAGATTAGTGAAAACCACTTGGATGCTTGACGCATTTAACAAGGATTTATTATTTGTTAATAAGCAATTTAATTGTGATACAATCATATATTTAATCTTTCTTTATTTCTTTAGCGATTTTAGGGGATGGCTTGAGCGTGTCGATAGCTATCTTAATGGACGACCGTAAGTACTCCTTTTTTTTATTCGTCAGTAATTTGTACATTTGTCGACCGTGAAATACGTACGACATAGGTATAGCTATTATCAAAATTAACCCATGCAGATTTTTTCGTTCCTACGGTGTCAATTGACATGAAATGCAATCTACAACGGGTGTGAAGTTACTAGTTTCACATTAAATGAAAGATTAATCCCGAAATCTTATATTACTAGATTCGGTTCTGTTGGATGTATTTTGATAACTTTGTGTGGAGGGTTGCCTAACGTTGACTTGTATCAACGCTATAACTGTGATATTTATAGAATTATTCTTTACTACTATTTATGCACTTAATTCTTTTAACTTTTAATCTTTTTTTCTCTCGTTTAAAAATAAAGATATTTGTCGTTATAACCAGTGTTATATATGTTATTTATTCTATTTCAGTGTTGGATAGATTTAAACGGTGTCTATTAGTCTAACTTCTAATCGTTTTGGCGCTTTTTTAATTTGTTTTATAATTTAGCACTACAAAGCTTACGACCCAAACCTCGTAATTCAACTGAGTTAGTCGCTAGCTACTTACGTTGCGAGAAAACCCTCGTAACAGCTTAACATTGCTAACATTAACAAAACTAAAACTCACTAACCAAATAGCGAAATCTCGCTGTGGCTGTGATTGTCAACCTACCCCTCCCCCTTTTCTTCTACGTTGTATTAAATTCATTATACACTACTTACTTTCAATATGTGAAAATGCTGTAGTAGGTTAAATAAAACACAAAATTATAAATAGTGGTTTTTATTCAAATATAACTCGTTAAATTTTAATCGGAAACTTTCTCTGATCGATGGGAGCTGTAGTTGGAAGCAAAAAACAAGCGAAAAAATATCTCCGGTTCTTTCACTGAATGTAAATACAATATAATTTATAAAGTAAACAAATTATAATTAATGATATTAATAAACATCGAAAAGTTAAAACATTCCAAATTTAATTCAATTAAAAATATACACAGATATAATAACAGGTTTAAATTCAAACACATATAAACAACGTGCGCAAACATCATTACCTTAAACAGAAAAAAAAATTAGTTAACCAGTAGGCACTGAGGTTCTGGTTACGGAAGCAACTCAACTATTAGTTGAAGCGTTGGAACAAATAAACAAAAACCAAAAATACACATGTATACTAAACACACAATAATGTATTAAACAAATGTTATAAAATGTAGGGCCAGCATCAGAAAGCAACCTACCTTTAATACACAAAATAGACAATCGTCTATAAAATACATACAAGTTGCACTATTACACATAAAATACAAGCAGTATCTATTATCAGAAAATAACCTGCGATCTTAAGATGTTTATTCTTAACAATAAGTAAAATATTAGATTTGGAATCTGCAAGGCAATGCATACACTGGTATTTTTCCATGTTATCAAACTTATAATCTCCATCAACCAGTAAATATTACGATTTCAATTTTAATAATCTTCAAACTGTGGTATAAAAGGTTAATTATTAGAGTTAAATTTTCGACTCTTAATTTTTAATGATCATTTCAAAGTATTGCAATTCCTACCAATATATAGATAATATAATCAAAAGATTGATTACTTTGGTTTGAATTCGTAGCATCGACGACACCGCTACGTTTAAATGCGGCTGAATTGCATGTTAGTTTTATCACAGAAGAGGTAGAGCAGGTAAACATAAGATATATTATTGTGGTGTAAATCAATATGAAAGATGTAACAATTTAATCTCGGTTTCAAGCTGACGGGTATGCAACATTCTACTTACAGTTGTGTTAAGAGTCAAAACTTTAACTTGCCAACAAATCTTGTTCCCGCAAGAGAAAAGAGCAGGGAATACAAATCTAACCGTACGCCATTTTTCGTTTGACCATTGTCGTTTCGGATTCCCCGTTAATAATCGCTCGGTAAAGACAAGATTTTTCTTCTGCAAACATTCACCTTATTTAAATATTTTTAGGGAAAATTCTGTACATACAAGAGATATCATTATCTAAGAAGCTCACTTCATGTCAATTTTTATAGCGACGAATATTGCTACAAAAATTTCTTCGTAACTTAATTGCTGGCGACTAACTCAGTTAAGTCGGCAGACAGATCAAAGGTCCCGATGTGCTAACTATAACGTAAAATTAAAAAGGCGCCAAAACAGTTAGAACCTAGAATAAAAGGCACTGTTTAAATATATTTAAAGCTGAAACAAAATAAATAAGAACACACAGGTTGTAACACAAATGTTTACAAATATATATTTTATTTTATCACAGAAAGAGAAGTTAGAAAAGAAAAGCGAGGTAGGTTTACCTAAATGCGATCAATTGCTAGTATGTAGTTATAGATCGCAAACAGTAATTGTTAATAAAGCCCCCATTGGTTGGGTAACACGTCGTACCTAATATTAAACTTGTCAGTCTAACTTTTACATTCCAAACGAACAAATTTACATCGGTAGATATAATACAAATATGCAATATCTCGATAATTAAGAAAAGCCGAGCGCACCTTTTAATACTATAGTACACATAGAAAAAGTTTTATAATTAATTGTGACAACTTGATATGTACGTTGTAGGTGCAAACGACCTTCAACATTTTTCATTCGAAGTATGCGGCTAGTTGACACCTTCCACAAAATTTGCTAAAGTTTGCTGAAATAAAGAAACACGTACATATGACGTTATCACAAATAAGTTCTCTTTTGTTTATACCATCTATGAGAAAACACCAGATGTGCCAACGTTACCCCAGATTAATATTGATATTTTGGTAAGTGGGCCTTCGAATACGTTGATAATTGTAGTCATTAATCGAAGGTTTCAATATCTTTAATAAACGTAGGTGCAAGACATGTTTCACTACATCGTAGATTGTGATGGCATCATAGAAATTTTTCCAATATGAATTAACATGTGTTAATATCTCTGCATTAATGAAATACGTGTGGACATTCAAAATTGCCCAGATAGACTTTCACATAAGCATCAGAAGTACTACACCCATTTATAACGTAGATACGTGTGAATATTTAGAAATGAAAGTTTTGTCAAACGCGTACGTTAGATGATTACTGTTCCACAAGCACCGAAAAAATGATTTTACCCCAACTGACAGCCACCACTCTCAATGTAGCAACAAGTGCGGGTTCCAGGACAAAAATTATACGGCACGAAAATCACATCGAAACACTTTTAACATAACATGACTATATCTAGTCAGGGTTTGTAAGAATTTTTGATCTACACGTAGATAAGTGCATTTTACAATTTCATCTCCCGGCTTCTGTACACCACTTTACTTTACTTTACTTTGGGTACGATCATCTCAATTCACGAATCTCCGATACTAACCTAGCCAAAGCAGGTGAGTCAGAGACGGGGTGGGTTATAGTCAAAATTCTGTGACCGTTTGGAAAACTCAATAGAAAACACAATGAAAAGTCATAAATCAAAGGGTGCCAGGAAAGAGTAAAGCGCAATGGACTTCTGGTCTTTGCCAACCACAAGCCCATTCCTGAAGGATACGCTCTAAATTGGACTTACCTTACTAGAGTGTATTGCACTAAAATCGGAAATGAATTTAAACTTTACAAAACGCGGAGGCCTACGGAATTAATAGCTTGTAAAGTACTTCAATAAGTATATCAAAACAAACAAAATTTAAAGAAACAAACCAAATAAAAAAAACAAAAGAAAATCTTAATTAACTAATGCGCGGCCGTGTTCGCATTAAATAGAAATGAATTAAATACAAAATAAAATAAACTCATCTCTTTTAAAACAAAAATAAAAATCTTAATATTAAATTGTGAGATTAGTCAATTTTCCGGTTAACGTCAAACTTAAATTTTTTTCACATAGTTTTGATAAATACGGACAATTACCATTTAATAATAGTAATATCAATAAAATTGATAATTTGAAACACTCATTATTTGGCTTAAAACCCAAAGCTTTTAAGACACTTAAACGCGTAAATAAAATTCACCCAATTTAACTAGTCGGCACAAAATAAATACCTTAAATTTTTGTTAGTCCAAGAAAGCGTTGGTGCTTGGTTCAATGGTAGCCAGCTGTAATCGGCTAAAAGATCGAGAAGTTAACCCCAGTTGACAAGGATCTGACGGAAGAATCTCCACAATCCGCTAGTAAGGCGAAATTGACACCGTGTCCCACAACTCACGATTCCACGATACGTAAAACTTGAAAGCGCGCGAAACCATAATCTACAAATTAGAAAACTATTTCCAACACATAACTAATCACTATGCTTTCTATCTTCATATTTTCCGCGGATACTTCAACTTCCTTAAGGGTAATCCAACCCTACACCTGGACTACATTTTGATGATTTGTAATGTTTGGTACAATTTGTGACCCTTCACTCGAAATCACTAATATTTAAAACCTCAGTTTGCTACCACCTCTCTAAAGGTTGTGTGCATAATCTTTTTGAAAGAAAACAATACCACCAAGAACTGCAAATGAGATGCCAACAGATTTAATTACGACATAAAAGTAGAGTTCGTAAACGGCCTTTCTTACTGTGAGAAATGCCAAATCAACAAAATATTGAATGATAACGATCGTAAAAATTACTAGTTGAGACTTAAATTATAATACTGTCTAATAAATTATAAAAAGTAACTGCATGACTCAATTTTAAATGTAATTTGACAAAACTAGCACCAAGGAAAATTAGTGCGAATGCATTCCGAATGTACTTAATACAATGAAGTTTTAAACAAACTGCTAAAATATTTTTAATTACAATAATATCTCGAAAGGGAAACAAAATACAACTGAAATTTTGACAAAACAATAAAATGTCAAATCAACATAAATGCAGAATCAGATGTTTAATCAACGTAATAATTTCTAAATATTTGGATACAAAACTTTACTTAAAAAAAATGTTTAACAAAGATGAATCTAAAAACGTAAAATAACTTCCTTAAATCAACGTTAAATCAATAAAACAATTTCTACATGAAACGAATAACATCAATTCAATTACCGGGTCTTTCACGAAAGAAATCGCACAAACTCAAACGACGGTTACACACTATATTTTGACGTCATGATGATGTAGACATCTTACTTAGGTTATAATCAAATCTTTTTTTTTAATAGAAGCATCCGAGAGTACATAAAAATAATTGCAATTTTGAATAACGAGAGGTTTCTTGTGCGATTGTCGTTTTGCTGAATTTTAAGTTTATTAAATAGTTTTTTGTGCTCTTCTCATCGCAAACATCAATATTTGTTCGTTACTGTAGTTACGTAATGACAAAAAACCCTTGCATGGCAAAGTGCTAAATTAAAGTCTACATAATACTATACTTTCAAAGTCAATTATTATTTAAAGTAAAAGTGTGTGTTTTGTGGGTAATCTGTTTATAGATTCTGGTGATTAGTTAAAATTAGAGAAAAAAACGCTTGAAATATTTGATAAATTTAAATATTAGAGCATTGTGTATTTAGTAGGAATAGGACAAAAAATAATTGAAGCTACTCTCGGCTTACGGCCTCGCGCTACATTGACGTTTGTTATACTATGCTCCGCTATCGACGCTAGTAACTAAATTACTATTCATTTTTTTTTAAGTTTAGGATTTGACTTGATTTATACGTGAGTGAAATTTTTAAGTATGTAAGAAGAATGAAAAACCAAGAAACAAAAATATTGTAAAAGGCAAGTCTCTATAATAGAAAAAAAACAGAAGAAAAGAAAAGCAATTCATCTCATAAATCATAATGTAAAGATATTGGATTTGTTTAGATTTTAGTTGGCAATGAAAAAAATATTTTAAAACAAAAGAAATCTTTACACGATATATAACATACTAAACCACCAAATTTGAGTAAACATAATTAATCCTTAAAACAAAAATTATTAGAACAATGTCAAGTGTTCAAAAATAACCTAGATGTAGTCACGTAGCTAAATAAATAAGAGCAAGGTGTATGTGTTTGTTTGTAAAAAATATTTTCTCAAACATTTCACTAGCATAAATCAATCGTGCAATTTTGATTGACTAGGCTAAAACAAACCTTTTGATTACTTTTATCGATCAACAACTACTCTATTTTGTTTAAATATTTACGTAGCGAAAAAATAAGATATTGTATCGTAAAGTGATCTAGTTTGTCACTAAGAAATAAAAAGGTCAGGGTAGAAAATGGCCCACTATTATTATTAAACTTAAGTTATAGTAGTAATGTTTATATTTTGTTACATAACTTCCTTCGGCGTTAATTACAATTTACTTGAAGAAAAAATGATGTAATAAGTAAAACTATTTTACGAGTTTTAAAAATAAATTAAAAGTGTAACTTTACGAGTTTGGATTTTCCACATTTATCAACTACGCAAAACTCTCTTGCTCATAAACAAAAAACGTTCATTATGTATCGAAATAAATACTAAAACTGTCATAATTAAACATAGTGAAACAATTGATCATTATTCTAAACGCTTTAGACTTGCAATTGTTTTTTTTTTTAATTTAGTTATAATATTTTCCAAAAATTCTGTTATTTTCATAATTTGGAATGAAATATAACGCCTTCGCATCGACTTGAAAAAATTACAGAATCTACGTAAAACATATAATTTTGAACTGTAATAAAATGTAATAAAACACAAGTCAATAAAATAAACCATAACGGAAATGAAAAAACTGATGTTAAAAACATTTTGGTATAGTTTTAGTTCTGTATGAATTTTGTCCCGGACGTATATGTCATTTTACAAGTGGAATTTACTGATTTTTTCTTCCGTTTCAGACGTTGAGCAAAGATTAGTTTATGTTGAAGTACACAGCACGTGAACTAACGTTATGTTCAGTTAGATCTACATTTTAAGTATTGTGGAACATCGTAGTTGTTAATAGGTAAATCAACGTTGATTTTTATGTGTTACTTGTAAAAATTTCTATTTCGATTTTAATTAGGGCGTTGGACAGCCAACGCTAGCTCAAGTGGTCCTTAGCACGGTCAGTTATGCAAAGTATACGTTTCCGCTTTCTTCTCTCGTGTATAACCTCGAGAAGTAAGTAAATGCACTCATTAATCATGCATGGGTCCTGTTACGTGCATAAACTAAAATAATGCATTACCCTGTATATTGGTTTAATTAAAAATTACTTTTATATTTCTCGACGCCATCTATCGGGTTCGTTGGTCACTTCGTATTGAGTAGGCGACATCCGGCGAGGTTACCGGCATTTTGACTTGACAGAAACACAATCCGACACGTACTTCCAAATCTCTGATAGTTACATTCCCGCACATTAATTATTAAAATTTTGACATTGATAGTGAATAAACAAAATTGACATTGAGGAGGTGTAGAGTATTAACGAGAGAACAAATTTAGCAATTACACAGATATTACGGAATCAGTCCTTAATACGTTTAACTTAAATTGTAACGTTGTTTAAAATGTTGACGCAACGCAACCTAGCGCGATCGTAAGTCGATAACCCCGAAGTGCGTGACCAGATGAGGGTCGAGGTAGTGCCGTATTCCCCGCTTGATTATGCCGGCGGAACTTATATAATACATAAACACCTTTTTGGCCAGAAACTACTTGAAGAATACCCATTCGCATGTGACACCACTTCTCAAACTGATCCTCGGCGAACTCAAAGTATACAATAGAACGCCATCAGTCAAAGTATACAAAACAAATTGCGCCTTCGTTAATCCATAAACAAAACTAACAACTCCGTTAATCCATGAGAAGCAAGATAGAAAGAAAGCTAAAACAACCAAAAATAGTTGATACGTCGCAAACATCCACCACGTGTAAATACTAACCTACTCTATGGCTTTGGTTAGAAAATATTTAGCTACGTCGTTCTACGAATGCGACACTCGAGCAGATTTATTAGAGATTTCTAAAATAAAAACGTCTTTACGTTAGATGACAATTGATGAGGGAAAACATCATTTTCTTAGCAATCCCAATCCATCACAAACTCGTAAGACAAAATGAACCGGAAATCCGTAGAAGGTCAACTACTATTGCGCCTTCTGCGTGCATAAAGTCGAAGAATATTATTCGAGGTCGGATATCTCACACGGGTGATGGCAAAGTTGCCTATCCTTCAATAATACCAAATTGCGAATTTACACGTTACACTGTAGTGAGGAATGTATCAATTTCCTGACAACCTGTTTTATTACTAATCATTGTTTCAATAAAATTTCCTTGATGTAAATTGTACTTTTTTACCAGCGGGTCTCTGTCGGCAGACCATCTTTGGAAGTTGGATTACCTCTACGTGTCTGCTACCATATAAGTTGTTAAATATTTTCCAAGTATTGGTTTCTTTGGCGCGATAAACTGGAACGTGTACGCATGTAAGCATTAAACACAACACAAGTTTTAAATGGCCAATTTGAAGTTAAGTTTAGGGGATAATCGTGAAATGAACGCTTAATTTTGAAGATTCAGTGGCACGCTAGCGATTGTATCAGTGATAAAGTCAGTTAGAAGCTTGACGTATTCTGTGTATAATTATTGAATGAACTATTCCCAACATTACTTGTGATATCATTATATATCTGATTATTACACTTTCAGCAATTTTAGGGAATTGGTTTGAATATGCCATTAGCTAATTGCGTGTCAGGATAAAACCGTAAGTGATCTCTTTTTATTATCCTATTATTTGTGTTGGTGTCGAACGTAGATACGAGCGACTTAGATATATATTTTGTCACAACTAATTCATGCAGGTTGTTACGTGGTTTTTCTCGTAACTTAAAAGAACGACGACTAACTTAGTTGTTCCGGTGATTTCGTGGTGCTAAATTATAAAATAAATTTTAAAAAGGCGCCAAAACCAAGAAAGACTAGGGTGGGAGACACCGTTTAAATCTACTCGAAGCTGAAATAGAACAAATGACAAAACAGAAGTGGTAACACCGAGTAGATTTATTTTATCACAGACAGCAATTTACCTTAGAATGCAAAATTAGATGTATATAAATTTGATCAAACACTATCACGTAAGTCGGTATCACAAACAAAATACTAAATAAGCATTCGGCTAGGCAACACGTCGTATAACAAAGTGACCTTGTTGGCTTAACTTTTACATTCAGATTAAAAACGAATTTGCTTCGCAAATTAAAATACAAAAATACAATTTTTGAGGATCTAGAGAATCAAAGTAAAATACTTACATTAGTTTTCCGCAAAGCATGCGACTAGCTAGTGACACCTTTCCAACATTTTCTAAAACCTAATTGAAATCTAACAAAAACGTACATACAATGTTATCACAAGTAAACCCATTTATTTCATACGATCATTGAAAATAACTTCGTAATTTCGGTAATTGTTTCTTTTAATACAATAATAATTGCATCCAACTTCTCGAAGATGTTAATAACAATTACGTGACGTCATCATAAAAATTTTATAATTACCACATCTGTTTATTATCTCAACAGACAAAAAACACGTCTGGAGGTATGGAAACCCGCTACATACATTTACAGAAGAATTAAATTAAGCCACAATAATTAGAAACAAATGCTTACCCCAAATACTATATTCTATTCCATATTCGCATGGATGTGAATAATGAACAATGAAAGCTTTGTTGGGCGTACACATCGCTAGATGACGTCAGCGTTATTCAAACTTTACCGGCAGAGTAAAATCGTGTTTAAAATTTGACATTTTATTCTTACCCAATTCGACAAAAAATGGGCGTTCCAAGAATAAATCCTATACAGGGGACCAACATCATACTAAAAGACTTTTAACAGAACAAGGTTTGTTTGTGTAATTACTTGATATCACCGGTGCGCTTTGCTTCTGATTGCGTAATTACCAAATTCGCACTCAGTTTTTCTTCTTCGTTTTTTTTTTATCAAATTATATTCTCATGCTTCAACACCAATAACGCATGTACCTACGTGTATGTGGTGTTGCCGTATTTAAGGATCTGCTAATACTAGCATTATTGTCTTTTTCTTATAAAATCCTGGTTGTTGATTTTATTCCTTTTTATTGAAATAAATATATTCGTTATTATTCTTGTTTTGTTCAATTTGTTTACTTACAGTGTGCACCTACAACGCACTCTCCAAAGCTCTGAGCTACCGCTTACTGGATGCTTCATTAAATTTTTTTTTGTTTCAAACTTGGGCATGATTCCTCGTAAGTCCAGCTTCGATTTTATTAACCCAAATCTAGTTTTTCGTGTACAAAGAGAAGTGCTTGTCTTCGTAATGATCTACACTGCTCGTTTTACAGCTTGGGCGTGACACTGACATAGAAAATCCAAACTATCTTTTCCACCGCTGTCTAGAAAAGATTTCTTTTCATTTTTTCCAAAAGAGGGGGAATCCATTTATTGGCACTATAGTACATATCACCAAAGTAATAGGGAAATCTTCTTAAACAACGGGCATCCCCACTAAAACTACCTCTTTCCGCTCTTGTCTTTGCTCTTCACCCGGTAGACCCTTTTGGGTAGTACTTCAGGCGATGATTTGTTCGCTTTCATCTTCTATTTTCTCCGTCTATTTTCTTTTTTATAATTTTAGAAATCTCTTAGCCGATTTTTTCCCTATTTCTCTTCTTTACCAACTTCCCAAAGTGACGCAATCTCAATCTTTCTCTTAATTCAGTTTCCATTATATTTAAAAAACTCTTCTACCTTGAGCACTCTAAAACGTGTTTTGCATCATCCACTCTCGCGTCGCAACATACGCATCTCTCTCTTTCTCTCTTTCCTATCCTTGTGAGATAGGAACCAAAACTTACGTGACTCGTCAGAAATTAAACCACATAGTGGTTTAATCCCGACGCTCTCCATTTCACCCACTCATCCACTCTGTTAATTAACCAGTAAACTTATCTGCTAATGATTGCCCTATGCTATCTTTCCTGCCACTCTTCCAACATGCTGCCCGAAGATGGACATGGAAGATGGTGTTCAAAAATTCTTACCATCTTTTTTATACCTTCCCAAATGGGCGGTAGCCCACCATTAGGATAGTTTGCGTCGACACCGTCTTATAGGCCGCAGTGATTCTTAAGACAACCCTTCTCTGTGTCCTCTCTAACATATCTAAGTGGTGCTTCCACTCCAGTCTAAATCTTTAAATAAAGCCTTATACAAGAGAACAGAGCGTACCACCTCTATATACATTCTCAATTTACACGCCTAAGTATCTCAAGGACTTCTCACTTTTGATTGATTTGATTTATGGTAATCCTGTTATCTCGCAGTGCAAATCGTTCAAACTTATTTAGTCTAATGCATCAAAATTAAATATTTGAATTTCAAATTCGATGTTATCGATGATGACATGTTACGTGCCTTCAAAGCTCGCCGAGCAGCCAGTTCCTGTTTCTTTTCGTATGTCATCATAGCAAGCAGCAGATTTTTATGATGGGCAATGTAACTGTTCCTTTGTATTATACTGTTTATGATTATTTTTAGATTTTAGAATATCGTCTTTTGAGGTTAAATGGTTTTCAATGTCAAACCAAGTAGGTGCATAAACATTTCTTAGAAATGTTGTGATTTTTTGTTCCTACATATAGACGTAAAGTGCGATTTGCGCGAGCCAGCCATCCTGCATGAGAAAACTTGCCAGGTGATTTCTGAGCAAAGTGATCTGGAACAAAACCACTTAATACAGCTGAAACTATTCTATGTAGGTAAAGTTGACTGTGGTAAAATAAGCAACTCTACACAATTCAATTCATTCAAATCAAGCGCCTTTCCTATAGTTCCGGTATAGGAATTGGTGGACCTAAAGTTATCTACTGCAACGCTTTGTTTAGACGTTTTCTAGCAATCTAATATTACCATGTATTGTTAAAAATATTTTGGTATAGTTTTCGCCTAGTGATATCATTTTACATTAAAAATATTTCCATCTACGCTGGTGTTGAATAAATTGCGGTTTCGGATGTGTATGTTGTGAGAAACTTGCTGGGGTAAGAATACATTCTTATTTTACAGCGTGATTTGATTTTTCTGTGTTATCGTAGCAACTTTTGTTACTTGCACGCATTCTTTTACTTTGAAAAATTCATAGGAACTAATAAAGCATGCATAGAATATAAGAACTATAATCTATGTTAAATAGAGACATTGAAACTATCGTTTAGATTTTCGATACTGCGAACAGCATTAGGACAAATTGGAGAGTACACTTGAGATACTTTAATTGACTTTGAGAAGCTTAGTTATTTATTTGTGGTAACTGTGTATCAGTTTAATTTGCAGGAATTTTAAGGAATTTGTGTTGGATGTGCCATTAGCTAATCGCATATTAGAAAACACTGATGTAAGTACTCTGTCTCTTATATATAAATAATTATTTGTTTTAAGGTCGGTTGTATGCACGCACTACTCAACGTAGATATTACAATTTTTTTGCATGTAACAAGTTAAACGCTACGCTTTGTTTTACTATTTGTGCAATCACCTCATGATAACTGACAGTTTTGTTGTATTCAGCGTCGTAAATTTATTTAAATATAATTTTAAGCCAATTGATTGCTTATATGTACTAGGTGTTGCCTAATTTAAAGGGCTTTTGTTATTAACCCAATTATTAGCTGTACTGCAATATTTGTTGACGAACCCTTAATTCTTAACTATTTTTTATTTTACTCGTTTTTAGCTTTTTCCGCTATCGTTGAAATAAATATATTTGTTGTTATATTTGTGTTTTGTTTACCTTCATTGTTAGACAGATGTAAATGTGATCTTTAGTGTATATTTCTAGCGTTTTAGCGCTCTTTTAATGATGTTGTAATCAGCACATCGAGGAGCGTGTACGACACGCTCTCTGAGGCGTTGAGCTGCCGCCTACTATACGGTACGGTTTTATTTATATGATCATCATTTCTGGGCACCTTGTTTTTACATTCTAGTATGTTTTTACATTTAAGCAGATTCTGCATGTAGGTTTCGATTTTTTCAAAATTTCAAAATTTAACATTTAGTTATCCATTATCCTCTTTCCCTCGCTCACAAAAATTAATCCCTGACACCCTCTTTGTTCAAATTCGAAGTTTGAATCTGCCCCAGAATATATAGGCATCAGAACAGACATGTACATTTAAAAAAAGCGCCAAAAAGTGCCAAGTAATTGGAGCAAATCAACTACTAAGATAAGCCAGTCGTCGCGGTGATCATTTCTGATATAAATTGCTTGCTGCTTGTAGTTTAGAGCGGTTCAGCGCAAGTTGACCGTCTTATAATTGAACGGGTTCGAAATTGGGATAGCGTGACCGGTAACCATGTTGATTTTTGTGCACCATCTAAATCCGCTCGTGATTTGCCTTGACTGTTTTTTTGAACAGCTGCTTGATTTTGCCATTCTTCTAGTTGTGGTAATTTTTGGCCAAAGAGAGTTTAGCTAGGCGATATTCCGGTACCGGCGTTTTTCGTGTTCTTAGGATGAATGGTATGGTTAGCAGCATGCGATCCCATAGGTTAAAAAATCTCTTTTACTGGTAAATTTGGGATCATGAATCTTAAGTCAGTTAACGCGGCACTCCATTCCACCGTTTTTCAGACCGAAACGCATAACGCGTTACCGATAAAATATTCCATTGGGAATATTGCAAAAGCGGCGAGTTTCTTGGATTCTTCAGCCATGGGAACTTGCCAGTAGCTTGAGTTTAGGTCTAACGTCAAAAGAATTTTGGTTTTACCAAGATCGTGTAATGTTTCGTGGATCACCGCTAAGAGAAAAGTTTTGTCTATTGTAACAAAGTTCTCTACGACGATAGACGAGCAGTAGTCAGACGTGCTTGGTTTTATAATGTGATCGAATAGTGTGCTTTGGACTTTGCTGGGCGATTATAATTTTCTTGGCTGGTAAGTAGCGATACGGTGGCAGTGTATATTGTAGGTTTTTTCGAAGCACTACTTCGTGAATAACGTTTCTGCAGCTGAGAAGTTTGAATTCAACCGCCGCCGAAGGTTTTGTTCAGTAGATGATCTGTTTTGTTTGCTCTCTGGCCGCTTTTAGCCATTGTTGACCAAATACGACTAGATCCACCTAACCAGGAACTCCCAAAACGACTGCTTTTCTAGGTAATAGGTGATAGTAGCTTTACCGGTTATGTTCAGTTTCATCGTTAGGTCAGCGAAGTTAGCGTGGCTGATAAGGTGTCGCTCGAGTTGGCCTATCAAGTCTGTCTGCATAAAGTTATGTGTTGAGTCCGAGTTTAGTAAGGTTACATTTATCTGTTTGCCAAGTTGAATGTTTTGACTTTCGTGCGATTGGCTTGAACTTAAATTCAAAAGCGATATCATCTTTGTCTTGAGCTCGTACAAAACCGTCTAAACTCCATCTTTAATTAGAGAGAAGCAGTCTAGGACGTGATTATTAAATCGTTTAGTCAGTCGTTGCTTTCTGTTCAGAAATTTTGACTTGCTTTTGAACTTTTGTTCTTAGTGTAAAATTCAGTTTTTAACTTTTCTCTAACAAGGACGCGTTGTTGCAGTTCTTTGCAGGTACGTTCCGTTGTTCTTGCAGAATTCTCTTTTTAGCTGCCAGTAGCCGCGGTAACACCATCAAAGCTTTGTTGCCCGTCCGTTTTGCTTTATAAAGCGTCAATTTTTAAGATTTGTTAATTTACAATGACAAAGTCGTTATCATAACGCCGTAATCTTTAACCTAATTCGGGATGCGCTAGTTGAAGTACATTAACTACGAAATTATTCAGGCGAATTTAGCGTTTTAGGTGATTTGTTTAAATCTATTGTCGAGTTGTGTTAAGTGCAATTAATTTTTTGGAGACAAAACTATTTTAACTATTAGATTGCATTTAACCTGATAGCGTGCCTTCTAGTTAACAAGAACCGGTAGTTAAATCTACGTTTCAACCCTTGCTCACCGATTTTCAAAACATCAAAGCCCTAATAAGTTTACGACACGAAGCATTCCTTAACTTAATTTCAATAAAAACCACTCAACAGTAGAAAACTGTCACCAAATTGACTAATAAAACTCAATATGCGATGTAACCCACTCAGGTTTGAAAACTAAAACCCGTCAACAAAAAAGGTAGCAACATCTCGCTGTGGTTGTGATAAAAGAGACAGCAAAATGCACATACATAATAAACACACAACAGTATATTAAAACAAAAGTTATATAAATGTAGGATCCATGCCAGTTACACTATTACACATAAAATTTAACCAAGATCTATAATAAGATAGCAACCTGCGACTTCAAGACGTTTGCCCCGCGCGGTAAATAAAATATTAGATTACATTTTACAAGACAGTGCATACACTAGTGTTTCTCTCTGTTATCAAAACCATTAAAATCACCAATAATAGGTAAATATTACGATCGAAAAAATGTCCTAATTTTGACCAACTTTAATATCATGAAATTATAAACGCACGCACAAAAAACAATTGAAGAATTGAAGTGAGAGATTAGCATTAGTAACTTGCAGAAAAAATAATTTAATAGATTACCGCAAATTGATTCTAAAACAGATTAAAAGTATACAAATGACAGGAACAAAATGGCAAAGAAGGCTTCCTTTTATAAACAAATAAGTATCTGCACGAAACCACTTTCAATTTTAATAATCTTCAAATTTAAGTATAAATGGTTACTGACTACAATTAAATTTACGACGCTAATGTTGTGTTTAAAATTATGAGATAAAGACAATATGACAAATCTAAATTACATTTCAAGCATTTCTTTAAGATATGTCAAAGTACTCATTTTAATTAATAATTGATAAAAAACATCGTTTAATAATTCCACATAAATTGATTTTGAAATGCATAGTACACATACAAATATAAAAACAATTGAAATTGAAATCACCGCTAGTGTGTTAAAGATAAAGAAAACATAATGTTTCTATAAGGCTAAAATGATAATGCAAATAAGTGCTTAAATATTAGTTAATTTCATCATCCTTTACGTTAGCTAACTGTATACATTTACCTACATTACAAATAACAAAAAACACAAAAAAAAACAACTATTACACAAATTTTATATTATTCATGCTGATTGTACTACCAGTCGACGTTCAACTTCCAGTGTGCGCAATCCCTTTTTACAACGGATCATCTGCATTTTTATAGATATCGTTCTTTCCGCCAGATGTTGATGCTTACGTAATTCTGTGCGTCTTTAATTGAATTTAAATTTAAACTGTATCACCTCATACATCTAAAGAAACCAAAAAACTGTTGATTAGTAACTTGGTTATTTTAATTTCAACATCATTTTTATAAAGTTCTTGTTATGAGGGTTTTCTCGTAACTTAATTGCCAGCGACCAACTCAGTTGAATCGGCAGGTGGATCGCAGGTCTCGATAATCTAATTATAACGTATGATTAAACAAACTGCCAAAACGGTTAGAAACTAAAATGGAAGACGCCGTTTAAATTTATCCAATGCTGAAAGAGAACAAGGAACTACACATGGTTAGTAACACAAATATATTTTTATTTTATTACAGAAAGAGAGGTTAGAAAACAGGATCAAGGTAGATTTACATAAATGCGATTAATGGATAGTATGTAGATATAAATCACACAATAATTGTCGATGCAAACCCCATTCGGTTGGACAACACGTCGTACATAAAATTAAGCTAGCCGGTCTAACTTTTATATTCCAAAAGAACAAATTTACATTGGTAAATGTAATAGAAATATTCAATACCTAGATAACTTAAGAGAACCCGACCGCACCTTTTAATAGTATATTGTACAGAAAAAAAGGTTTGTAGTTAATTGTGATAACAACCTGATATGTACGTACAGTCGTACGTGCAAACGACTGACAACGTAGATAAAAGAAAATTAGAATAGGAAATACAATGCTTACAATTTATTTTTTTTTCTTACAAAGTATGCGGCTAGCTAGCGGCATCTTTTCCAGAATTTCCTAAAATTCCAAAAAACAACGATGATAAGTTTCCATCGGTTCATACGATCTATGAAAAAAAAACCAGATGCGTCAAGTTTCCTCCAGATTAATATTAATATTTTGGTGAGTGGGCCTTCCAACTCGGTTATAATTGTATAGTAATTAACAACACCTTTTTCACTACCTCCTGGATATAGAAATTTTCTCAATATCAACTAAAAAGTGCTAAAATCTACGCATTATACTAGAATACGCGTGGGTATCCAAAATTGCTAATGACAATTATGAGAAAATCAAATTAAATCACATAAATAGAATTAATTTTTACTCCAAAAATACTCACATAAGCAGCAAAAGTACTATACCCATTTATAACGTGGATGCGCTTGAATATTTAGAAATATAGACCTCGCCGGGCTCGTACGTTAGATGATTACGGTACCACAAGCACCGTAAAAATATTTATTGTTCTTAACTGTCATAAATTTTAATTTTTCGCTATTGTAAACCGTCTTTGACAGTTTTGGCACACTTGTCAACATAAACGTCAAATTATTTTTGAAAGATTTTGAGACTTTGTGGGCCTTCTAGTCTCTGTTCGAGCAATAAAATGTTGTATTCAACTCGTTCCTGTTTAAATTGGACGCTTTTTTTCCCTCGAGGACTTTTTAAACCCTCGTTTCACTCGGGTTTAAAAATGTCCTCTTGGGAAAAAGACCGTCCAATTTACACAGGAACTCGTTAAATAAACTACTATTGTTCCCCTAGATAATTCAATCTATCAAAAAAATTTCATTGACAGCCACACTCTCGATGTAGCGACAAGTGTGCGTTCCGAGACAAAACTACAAATATCAAATAACCAAGTTAAAATTTATTAGATGATTAACTAAAACTGCAAGTTTAAATGCCTTAATAAGTTGGCGTTAAAAAAAAATATCAAAAGTACAGTTGCCATCAAAATGAATAAAACTTAAATTTAATACAAACGGATTTATATTTAAAAAAAATCACAACACTGAAATCAAATTCTTTATTAACTTTGATATTTCTGTTATTATTGTTAGTATAAATAAAAAAAAACTAGTCTACTATATCTTTATGGTTATATACAACATTTTTTCTTTTCATATTATAAATCTGTGTTATTTTTTTTGAATTTGTATTTTACTCAATCAAAAAATTACAATTTGAGGACTGCAGCTTTAAAAGATTGGGCAACATCGCAATAATTTTAATTAAATAAACATAACCTCAAATGTAGTATCTTACTGTTTTAAAAATATTTTTGGTAATAAGCATAGAGAAACAAAGGGGAAGAGTATCAACTCCGTACAAATTTTTAGGACGTTACAACGCCCCGAAGGGCGGTTTTTAGAACTAAAACTGTGTCAAATGATCATAAATAATTCTACTTTACCAGCAAACAAAAGCGCGCGTTTCCACTTAAATTCAAAAGTAGATATTAATTTATATACAAATAAACAAAAATAAAATTAGTAATTAACAGTTTATTACATACAGAAAATAGAATGTTACATTTAAAAACAATGAATAACGAATATATAATCTACAACAAACATTTCCTGATCAATATTATGCGGGTGTTGTCTTCGGATCATATTAAATGTTGTTCATCATTGTTGGTTCTACGATCTTTTTTGAATCTTAGTGAATTCATGTTTATATTCCCTCCTCTTTCATCCGAGCTTGGGACCGGCAGTGATGACTCCAATGCTAGTTGTTCACCAAATCGTCATCACAGGCAGAGTTAAATTAAATATTTTTTGAATAAATCGTGTTGAACAATAGGACGATGTATAATCTATTGGAATAGGAAACATAATTTAAATTAATAATCATAGTTTACTATAATTATAAATAATTAACATGGGTATTATGTGTAATGTCGATTAAGGTTAAGATAATTGTAAATAACAAACTTGAAAAATATTAGAATTATTGCATGTTGATATTCATTTGCATAATTATATATTAATTTTGATTAAGACTATACTCAAAACTAGTAAATATTATAATATATTTATTTAATAATTACATTTAAAGAGAATACTCACCCGAACAAGGTTAGAAACTTTCTCTGGAAACTTACAATGACAATTTAGCGGGAAACTGAACCAATCTTATTAACGTTGCGCACCTACAAAATTGCCCACCAACGCCCCGAAGGGCGGTTTTTAGAACTAACGGTCACATTTGTATATAGTAGTTGATACTCTTCCCCTTTGTTTCTCTATGGTAATAAGCTTCGATAAGCTTCTTGAAAATCATGGATATGGACCACGCGTTAGACGAAAACACACAAAAGAAAGGTCGCCACCGCAAGAAACAACTCTACAAATCAATCCTAAGACAGATGGAGTTCTATTTCAGCGACTCGAACCTCTCCAAAGAAAGATTTCTAGGACAATTAATACAGAACGATCCATGTAATTGCTCACTGACGTTTAAACAAAAATCCACTTTAAACTTGTTGCAGATGTCGATGTCTCAATCTTCCTCAACTTCAATAAAATTCGTAAACTAACATCGAGCATCGACGATGTAACCAAAGCTATAAGTAAATCGGATCTGATCGAGTTATCTGAAGATAGAACCAAAGTACGTCGAAAGGCACCGATTCAGGTTAAGCAGAATGTTGACGAGTGCACTATATACGTAGAACGATTAAAATCTGATGCGACGCACGAATGGCTTACGTCTATATTTTCCGAATTTGGCTCAGTCGTTTACGTTTCGATTCCTAAATATCCTCACAGTAATATCATTAAGGGATTCGCTTTCGTTGAATTCGAAAATGAGGATGGTGCTAATTCGGCGTTGAATTTTTTTGAATCGATCGATTGCAAAATCCCATCAGTTATGGAGCCACAAAAATTATATAGTATTGCTACGTTTGACTGTAAAAACCCTAATAATAAAATGAAATTTATCGACACAGACGATACTTTAGATGCAGGTACAGAAAAGAATGAGAGTAGGAAACGGAAATTAAGTACCGAAGCTGATGAGGAGACCGAGTTAAAGCATGAGGATAAGAAAGTGAAAAAGGACGAAGGTGAGTTAAACGGGAATGAGCAGAAAACGAATGAGGTGATATTAAATGAAGATGGCCACGAACACGATACGACTGAAAGCGAAGAAGAAAGGAAAAGGAAGAAACAGAAGAAGTCACATCGAAAACGAG
Source organism: Aquatica leii (assembly GCA_035610365.1). Classification (NCBI taxonomy): domain Eukaryota; kingdom Metazoa; phylum Arthropoda; class Insecta; order Coleoptera; family Lampyridae; genus Aquatica; species Aquatica leii. Next base: position 19,949,319 of record CM069438.1, read on the forward strand.
CCACGTTAAAGGAAATTGGACTGCACGTTTTATCTAAGTAAGTTGTTGAGCATCGCTAATTCATTAGGTTGATGACGGTTTTTAGGAAAGACTGGAAGAAAATGAGAAACAAGTACTTGGAAATGCAGAGGAAAACGATGACTGAGTTAAAGCGACATTTGAATAAACAAAAATCATCTGAGCCAGTTTCTAAGCCTAAAGAAGTTCGAAATGAAGCGAAAGTGAAGGAAGAGGTCGAAACCAAAAGTGCCGTGCAGGAGTTTGTTCCCGGAATCATAGTCAAAGTTGCACTTACCGATCCTCTGGTGGAGAGTAAAAAGTTAAAGGTAACAAAAGTATCAAAGACGTTTTGGATCGAACACTAACATAATTGTTTTTGCAGGACGAGCTGAAGACTAATTTCCCCGATGTTCAATACATCGACATTCCACATACCTATGGAAGCCAAGAAATTTATATACGTTTCAAAGATAGCACCAGCGCAGATTCGTTTTGTACCAAGAATTTTAAAGGAAATGTTTGCACGGTGCTAGAAGGGGACGAAGAAAACAAATACTGGCAAAGAATTGAAGAGTCACGTAATGCCAAGCTGAGGCACGCCAATAGAAAGCAACGGGGTCGAGATAAGTTACTAAAAAAAGCTGAGAAGCAATCGGCTCAGCACATTCGATTCGATGATTAAGTAATAACTTAATCGAATTCGTTTTATTATTAGTCGTTTAACAAGTTATATAAGAAAAGATTTATTCTGATTCTGTACATGCGAGCATGTAAGCAACTATGTACATAAAGATTCACTCGTAAGTCTTTAGTTCAATAAAATTCACATTTAACACACACATTCTTAAAAATCTGAAATGGACGCAACCGCCTAATAACCACCCTGTCTAAAACCACGTCCTCCTCCTCCGCCGCCAAATCCACGACCACCTCCGCCTCCGAATCCTCTTCCACCACCGCCTCCAAATCCTCTTCCTCCACCACCACCTCCTCCTCCAAATCCTCGTCCGCCGCCTCGACCACCGAATCCACCACTACTTCTACCTCCAAAACCACGTCCGCCACCACCTCCTCGGCCTCTACCTCCACCACCGCCTCGTCCGCCCCGCTTCTGCACTGAGCCCGGTGGTCTTGGCAAGAACCGCTGCAAAGGCAACAACTTTGCTGGATCAATGAACAATTTCTGGTTCTTTTTAAAACTAGAAGCTTTCACATCGTCGCTTAACCGTACTGTAACGGAATAATCTCGGGGATTACCAAATATTTCATCGATTTTTCCTATTTGTTCCTTATTTTCTAAGTATATCGGAGCATTAAAGAATGGGACGTCTTCTATTTCCGCTTTACACACTAATTCATCCTGACACGGATAATCGTAATAGCCTAAAGGTATTACGTGTTCTGGCGGGCCTTGATCGAAGTTTCTTCCACCGTAACTGTTGCGGCCACCTCCTCGTCCGAACCCGCCTCCGCCGCCTCGACCACCACCACCGCGTCCGCCGCCACGACCACCAAACCCTCTATTACCACCTCCGCGAAATGACATCTAAAATAAGCACAATTTAAGTTATATTTGTGAAAGTACCTCGTCTTACTACTTCACGTTGGCGAAGGTAAACAGATCAACACGTGCACGAACCTAACCACAAAGTGAAATACCCAATAAAAGCAATTACAACAATCACAAAACGACTTTAACTTAATTACTAATAATTATTGCATATTTTATCGAATAAAATCACAAAACAATCCGTAAAATCACAATAAAATTTAAAACCGATTATTTTACAGTGTTGCCACTGTTAACATTTTTTCATAGAGTTTTTTACTCGTCAGCACATAGCAAGGATGGAAACTATTTGATCTTATTATTTTATTATATGTGAAGATTTCACAAAATTAGACGGTAATTAAAATTTCTGAATAAAATGAAAAATAGAAGAAACCAATAAATACAAACTACTCCTCATCATCATACGCTAGGTAAGGAGTGTCAAGAACTAAATGAAGAAACGAGATTAACAATTAGTTTTTGCATTTCAGTGTAGTAGAAAATGAAAACGAATAGTTATAGAAAAAATAAAACAAAGAAAAAATAGATCAAAACAGGTACAATTATGTTCAAGAACATAGACATAAGAAAAAAGAAAATATTGTAATAGCAGTGTACAGTTAGAATAAGAAAACAAACAGGAAAAGTTTGCAGATTTATTTGAAAAAACTGAAGAAGATATAGTACTATCTATAGGAGATTTTAATGCACGTATACGAGACAATTAATGGATAAAATAAAGTAGTAAAATTAAAGAGCAAAATGTTAAGCAAGTGGAATAAGTACACAAAAAAATTACAGCAATAAGATTTTACATATTAAGTTAGACTTGAAGTGAAAATTTATGACCAATTTTTCAATAACAAATAAAAAACCATAGAGAAGAATTGAAACACCTAAACTAGAGAAAAGCGTTTTTGTGAATAAAAAAAAATAATGGAAATTTTTTTTAATGTAACAAAATTTAAAAAAATAGGAAAGACGATAAATAGAGAAACGGTTTAAATTAATGTATTGGTTTCAGATATTCATTAAAAGTAGTGGTGGATATTTTATATCAAACGAGATTAGTAATTCTGTATACGGGTAGTCTTTATTCTTGACTAATTAGTCTTCTATTTTTTTACCAAATAGTTTTTTATGCAACAAAAGTCTTTATACGTGTTTTTATACATCACAAAATTTTCTTGTCTCTAGTTCTTTGCACAGTTGAGCTTTTTTTTCTTCGCTGAATTGTCTATAATATATATACTTTAAATCTTTTTTTGTTAAAGAGTCTTTTATGCATCAGAAGGTTTTTTTTATGTAAAGTTTATATCCCATGTGACTTTTTTGTTTCGTTTTTTGCATACTTGAAGCCTGTTTTGTTCACTGAATTTGGCTTTGAATTTTTTTTACTGAAGACTCTTCTATGCAGCCGAACGCTTTTTTACGTGATAGATATTTTATATTGCACACTGAAAGTCTTTTTTGTTTACTGAATTGTCTTCAATTTTTTTTGCCAAAGAGATATTTATGCTTCAGAAGTATTTTTACATACTAGATATTTTATACATCATAAGGTTTTTCTTGTCTACTTCTTTGCGCACTGGAAGTTGTTTTTGTTCACTGAATTATCTTCTATATACTTTCATTATTTTTTATAGAAGAATATTTTATGCATCAAAAGTCTTTTTACGTGTTGGATATTTAGTATCGCACGGGCCATTTTTGCTTAATTTTTGCATACTGAAAATCTTTTTTTGTTCACTGAATTATCTTCTAAATACTTTGAATATTTTTGTATTGAAAAGTCTTTTATGAACCAGAAAACTATTTACGTGTTGGATATTTAGTATCGCACGAGACTTTTTTGAAAAATTTTTTGCATACTGGAAGTTTTTGTTGTTCATTGAATTGTCTTTTATTGTTTTACCAAAACGTTTTTTACTGCATTAGAAGTTTTTCTACGTGCTAGATATTTTATACCTCACAAAATTTTTCTGGTCTACTTTGCGCACTGGAAGTCTTGATTCATTGAATTGTCCACTATATGCTTTGAGTTTTGTTTTAACGAAGAGTTTTCTATGTATCAAAAGTCTTTTACACAATAAATTTTATTCACGTTACTTTTTTTAATTAGTTTTTTGCATACTGTAAGTCATTTTTGTTTACTGAATTATCTTCCATACAATTTCTATCTTTTATTGAAAAGTTTTTTATGCACCAGAAGTTTTTTTACGTGGGGGATATTTTGTACTGCACGAAATTTTTTGATTAATTCTGTAGATACTGAAAGTCTCTTCTTTTTTTTTACTAAAGAAATTTTTATGCATCAGAAGTATTTTTGCGTGCTAGATATTTTAGACGACACGAAATTTTTCTACTTTCTACTTTTTTGCACACTGGAAGCCTTTATTCACTGAATTATCTTTTATATACTTTGAATCTTTTTTTTATCGAAAAGTTCTCTATGTATCAAAAGTCCTTTGTACGTAATGTTTGTTTTACATTGCACGAATTTTTTTGCTTAATTTTAAGTCTTTTGTGTTCACTGAATTACCTTCTATTTTAAATCTTTTTTTATCAGAGTTTTTTTTGCATTAGAAATCTTTTTTACGTCTGAAACTGTTATGCTTCCGAAATATTTTTACGTGATAGATATTTTATACCTTACGAGATTTTTCTTGTCTATTTCTTTGCGCACTGAAAGTCTTGACTCACTGAATTGTCCACTATTAGCTTTGAGTTTTTTTTAACAAGGAGTTTTCTATGTATCAAAAGTGTTTTGTACATAATGAATGTTTTATATCGCATGATACTTTTTTGATTAGTTTTTTGCATACTGTAAGTCATTTTTGTTCACTGAATTATCTTCTATATACTTTAAATCTTATTTTATTGAAGTTTTTTATGCACCAGAAGTTTTTTTACGTGTGGGATATTTGTAGCGCAAGAAATTTTTTGATTAATTCTTCAGATACTGAAAGTCTTTTTCTTTTACTAAAGTATCTTCTTTTCTTTATTTTTACTAAAGAAACTTTTATGCATCAGAAGTATTTTTGCGTGCTAGATATTTTAGATGACACGAAATTTTTCTACTTTCTACTTTTTTGCACACTGGAAGCCTTTATTCACTGAATTATCTTCTACTTTGAATATTTTTTATCGAAGAGTTCTCTATGTATCAAAAGTACTTTGTACGTAATGTTTGTTTTATATTGGACAAATTTTTTTGCTTAGTTTTGTGCATACTGTAAGTCTTTTTGTTCACTGAATTATCTTCTATATACTCTGAATTTATTTTTATCAAACAGTTTTTTATGCATTAGAAATTTTTTTTACGCGTGAAACTTTTATGCTTCAGAAGTATTTTTACGTGCTAGATATATTTATACCTCACGAAAATTTTCTTCTCTATTTGTTAGTGCACTGGAAGTCTTGACTCACTGAATTGTATACTATATGCTTTGAGTTTTTTTTAACAAGGAGTTTTCTATGTATCAAAAGTCTTTTGTACATAATGAATGTTTTATATCGCATGATACTTTTTTCATTAGTTTTTTGCATACTGTAAGTCGTTTTTGTTCACTGAATTATCTTCTATATACTTTAAATCTTATTTTATTGAAGTTTTTTATGCACCAGAAGTTTTTTTTACGTGTGGGATTATTTGTAGTGCAAGAAATTTTTTGATTAATTCTTCAGATACTGAAAGCCTTTTTTTTTACTGAATTATCTTTTCTTTTTTTTTACTAAAGAAACTTTTATGCATCAGAAGTATTTTTGCGTGCTAGATATTTTAGACAACACGAAATTTTTCTTGTCTACTTCTTTGCACGCTGGAAACCTTTATTCACTGAATTAACTTCTACTTTGAATATTTTTTATCGAAAAGTTGTCTATGTATCAAATATTCTTTGTACGTAATGTTTGTTTTACATTGCATGAATTTTTTTGCTTAGTTTTCTGCATACTGTAAGTCTTTTTGTTTACTGAATTATCTTCTATATATTTTGAATCTTTCTTTATCAAAGAGTTTTTTATGCATTAGAAATCTTTTTTACGTGTGGAACTTTTATGCTTCAGAAGTATTTTTACGTGCTAGATATATTTATACCTCACGAAATTTTTCTTAGTGCACTGGAAGTCTTGACTCACTGAATTGTCCACTATAAGCTTTGAGTTTTTTTTAATAAGGAGTTTTCTATGTATCAAAAGTGTTTTGTACATAATGAATGTTTTATATCGCATGATACTTTTTTGATTAGTTTTTTGCATACTGTAAGTCATTTTTGTTCACTGAATTATCTTCTATATACTTTAAATCTTATTTTATTGAAGTTTTTTATGCACCAGAAGTTTTTTTACGTGTGGGATATTTGTAGCGCAAGAAATTTTTTGATTAATTCTTCAGATACTGAAAGTCTTTTTTTACTAAAGTATCTTCTCTTCTTTTTTTTACTAAAGAAACTTTTATGCATCAGAAGTATTTTTGCGTGCTAGATATTTTAGATGACACGAAATTTTTCTACTTTCTACTTTTTTGCACACTGGAAGCCTTTATTCACTGAGTTATCTTCTACTTTGAATATTTTTTATCGAAGAGTTCTCTATGTATCAAAAGTACTTTGTACGTAATGTTTGTTTTATATTGGACAAATTTTTTTGCTTAGTTTTGTGCATACTGTAAGTCTTTTTGTTCACTGAATTATCTTCTATATACTCTGAATTTATTTTTATCAAACAGTTTTTTATGCATTAGAAATTTTTTTTACGCGTGAAACTTTTATGCTTCAGAAGTATTTTTACGTGCTAGATATATTTATACCTCACGAAAATTTTCTTCTCTATTTGTTAGTGCACTGGAAGTCTTGACTCACTGAATTGTATACTATATGCTTTGAGTTTTTTTTAACAAGGAGTTTTCTATGTATCAAAAGTCTTTTGTACATAATGAATGTTTTATATCGCATGATGCTTTTTTGATTAGTTTTTTGCATACTGTAAGTCATTTTTGTTCACTGAATTATCTTCTATATACTTTAAATCTTATTTTATTGAAGTTTTTTATGCACCAGAAGTTTTTTTACGTGTGGGATATTTGTAGCACAAGAAATTTTTTGATTAATTTTTTAGATACTGAAAGCCTTTTTTTTTACTAAATTATCTTCTCTTTTTTTTTTACTAAAGAAACTTTTATGCATCAGAAGTATTTTTGCGTGCTAGATATCTTAGACAACACGAAATTTTTCTCCTCTACTTCTTTGCACACTGGAAGCCTTTATTCACTGAATTATCTTCTACTTTAAATATTTTTTATCAAAGAGTTGTTTATGTATCAAAAATTCTTTGTATGTAATGTTTGTTTTACATTGCACAAATTTTTTTGCTTAGTTTTGTGCATACTGTAAGTCTTTTTGTTCACTGGATTATCTTCTATATATTTTGAATCTTTCTTTATCAAAGAGTTTTTTATGCATTAGAAATCTTTTTTACGTGTGGAACTTTTATGCTTCAGAAGTATTTTTACGTGCTAGATATATTTATACCTCACGAAATTTTTCTTAGTGCACTGGAAGTCTTGACTCACTGAATTGTCCACTATAAGCTTTGAGTTTTTTTTAACAAGGAGTTTTCTATGTATCAAAAGTCTTTTGTACATAATGAATGTTTTATATCGCATGATACTTTTTTGATTAGTTTTTTGCATACTGTAAGTTGTTTTTGTTCACTGAATTATCTTCTATATACTTTAAATCTTATTTTATTGAAGTTTTTTTACGTGTGGGATATTTGTAGCGCAAGAATTTTTTTGATTAATTCTTCAGATACTGAAAGTCTTTTTTTACTAAAGTATCTTCTCTTCTTTTTTTTTTACTAAAGAAATTTTTATGCATCAGAAGTATTTTTGCGTGCTAGATATTTTAGACAACACGAAATTTTTCTTGTTTACTTCTTTGCACGCTGGAAGCCTTTATTCACTGAATTATCTTCTACTTTAAATATTTTTTATCGAAGAGTTGTTTGTGTATCAAAAATTTTTTGTATGTAATGTTTGTTTTACATTGCACAAATTTTTTTGCTTAGTTTTGTGCATACTGTAAGTCTTTTTGTTCACTGAATTATCTTTTATATACTCTGAATTTATTTTTATCAAACAGTTTTTTATGCATTAGAAATTTTTTTTACGCGTGAAACTTTTATGCTTCAGAAGTATTTTTACGTGCTAGATATATTTATACCTCACGAAAATTTTCTTCTCTATTTGTTAGTGCACTGGAAGTCTTGACTCACTGAATTGTATACTATATGCTTTGAGTTTTTTTTAACAAGGAGTTTTCTATGTATCAAAAATCTTTTGTACATAATGAATGTTTTATATCGCATGATACTTTTTTGATTAGTTTTTTGCATACTGTAAGTCGTTTTTGTTCACTGAATTATCTTCTATATACTTTAAATCTTATTTTATTGAAGTTTTTTATGCACCAAAAGTTTTTTTACGTGTGGGATTATTTGTAGTGCAAGAAATTTTTTGATTAATTCTTCAGATACTGAAAGCCTTTTTTTACTGAATTATCTTCTCTTTTTTTTTTACTAAAGAAACTTTTATGCATCAGAAGTATTTTTGCGTGCTAGATATTTTAGACAACACGAAATTTTTCTTGTCTACTTCTTTGCACGCTGGAAACCTTTATTCACTGAATTATCTTCTACTTTGAATATTTTTTATCGAAGAGTTCTCTATGTATCAAAAGTCCTTTGTACGTAATGTTTTTTTTACATTGCACTATTTTTTTTGCTTAGTTTAAAGCCTTTTTTGTTCACTGAATTATCTTCTATATATTTTGAATCTTTTTTTATCAAAGAGTTTTTTATGCTCTAGAAATCTTTTTTACGTGTGAAACTGTTATGCTTCAGAAGTATGTTTACGTGCTAGGTATTTAATACCTCACGAGATCTTTATTGTCTATTTCTTTGCGCACTTTAAGTCTTGACTCACTGAATTGTCCACTATATGCTTTGAGTTTTTTTTAACAAGGAGTTTTCTATGTTTTAAACGTTTTTTGTACATAATGAATGTTTTATATCCAATGATACTTTTTTGATAATTTTTTTGCATACTGTAAGTAATTTTTTGTTCACTGAATTATCTTCTATATACTTTAAATCTTATTTTATTGAAGTTTTTTATGCACCAGAAGTTTTTTTTAGGTGTGGGATATTTTGTACCGCACGAAATTTTTTGATGAATTTTTCAGATACTGAAAGTTTTTTTTTTACTGAATTATCTTCTCTTCTTTTTTTGCTAAAGAAACTTTTATGCATCAGAATTTGCATGCTAGATATTTTAGACAACACGAAATATTTCTTGTTTACTTCTTTGCACATTGAAAGCCTTTATTCACTGAATTATCTTCTACTTTGAATATTTTTTATCGAAGAGTTGTCTATGTATCAAAAATTTTTTGTACGTAATGTTTGTTTTACATTGCACGAATTTTTTTGCTTAGTTCTGTGCATACTGTAAGCCTTTTTGTTCACTGAATTATCTTCTATATATTGTGAATCTTTCTTTATCAAAGAGTTTTTTATGCATTAGAAATATTTTTACATGTGAAACTTTTATGCTTTAGAAGTATTTTTACGTGCTAGATGTTTATACTTCACGAAATTTTTCTTCTCTATTTTTTTGCGCACTGGAAGTTTTGACTCACTGAATTGTCTACTATATAATTTGAGTTTTTTTTAAAAATGAGTTTTCTATGCGTTAAAAGTCTTTTGTACATAATGAATTTTGTATACCGCATGATACTTTTTTGATTCCTTTTTTGCGTACTGTAAGTCATTTTTGTTTACAAAATTATCTTCTATATACTTTAAATCTTATTTTATTAAAGTTTTTTATGCACCAGAAGTTTTTTTACGTTGTGGATATTTTGTACCGCACTAGATTTTTTTTGATTACTTCTTCGTATACTGAAAGTCTTTTTTTTTCAGTAAATTATCTTCAATTTTTTTGTCGAAGTGACTTTTATGCTTCAGATGTATTTTTACGTGCTAGATATTTTATACATCATAAAATTTTTCTTGCATACTTCTTTGCACACTAGAAGTCTTTATTCACTGAATTAACTTCTATATACTTTGAACCCTATTTTATCAATGAGTTTTCTATGTATCAAATGTTTTTGGTACGTAATGAATGTTTTACATCGCACGAAACTTTTTTTGTTTAGTTTTTTCCATACTGTAAATCTTTTTTATTCACTGAAGTATCTTCTATTTCTATATAGTTTGAATATTTTTTTTAACGAACAGTGGTCATGCTTCGAAAGTTATTTTTATGTGGTAGATATTTGATATCGAACGAGATTTTTTTGCTTGGTTTTTCACATAGTGGAAGTCTTTTTCGGTCACTGAATTGTTTTCAATTTACTTTGTATTCTCTTCAGTTTTGGAAGTCTTTTTTATGTAGTGGATAATTTGTATCGCACTATTTTTTTGCTTAATTTTTTGCATATTGAAAGCTTTTTTTTTGTTCACTGAATTATTTTTTTTTAATATTTATTTTACCGAAGAGTCTTCTATGCATCATAAGTCTTATTTACGTAATAAATATTTTACATATTTTTTGCTTAGTTCTTTGCATAATGGAAGTCTTCTGTTCACTAAATCTGATTCTATTTAACTGTAATCTTTTCTTTCCCAGAGAATCTTTTATGCATCAAAAGTCTTTTTTACGTGATAGAAATTTTATATTGCAAAAGAGTTTTTTGCACAAGTCTTTTTTGTTTACTGAATCGTCTTTCTTATACTTTGAATCTTTTTTAGGTTGTATCTTTTATTTATCGAAAAAGTTTCTTATGTAGGGCACCTTTTTTTTGAAGATTTCTCTATACTTCTTGAGAAAAAGCATCGTTTTATTTACCACCATCACCCGGCTTTTCTACTTTTTCGAAGATAGCAGAGAGAAAGATACTGCAGACTGCACCATTTCTAACTCTAAGCTGATCCGTTATTTCAATTGTCAATAGAGACGTTGTCAGCTCAGTATTCTTTTGTTTTTATAGCTTTTAGTGTTTACGATTTAAAACTGCAACCATTCACCCGTTATAATTAAGTCTATTACGTTTTAGATCAGGTTAAAAAAGCACCTTACCTTGATCGTCTTGTTTTGATCTACTAGTGCTTTTGGTATCGTTCCGGAATCGGTCATGCAATGCGTAGATTAAAGGGTTTTTAAAGTTGTTACGAAAACTTTCTCGTAACTTAATTGCTGGCGACTAACTCAACTGAATCGCGGATCGCAGGTCTCGATGTGCTAATTATAACGTAAAGTTAAAAAAGCGTCAAAATGGTTAGAAACTATAATAGAAGACACCGTTTAAATCTATCTAACACTAAAATAGAACACATGACAAGAGAATTCGTGCGGTAACTTTTGAGGTAAAAGGTCGTATTTACATTTAAGGAAACGTAAAAGTGAAATACAAGTGTAGAAGTTGGAGAAGATAGTTAGTGAAGAAACTGGAGTTAGTAGTGGCAGTAAGAGGAAAGAAGGAGTGGAAAAGAGGTGGGTAAAGGAGGAAGAATGTAAAATAATAAATAAATTAAGTGTAAAATAAAAACCGTGGTGGAAAAATATAAAACTGTGACGAACAAGTGAGATTAAGGTGAATAAACAGTATAATCGAAAAGGTCAGCGATAAAAGATAACCTCAGACATTAATAGAAATTATTGCATTTAAATCGAAATTAAAGTAAAATCACTACGAAGGTAAGGAGGAATAAAAAAAAAATAAAAAAATAAATAAATAAAAAAAAAAGAGGAAAAGAGATGAATAAAAGAGAGAGAGAGAGGAAGCGGAAAAGGAAAAACAACTAATAATTGAAAAAGGAAAAAAACAAGATCACCGGACATTAAAAAGATAACGGAGTAAACCGAAGGAAAAACCGCAAGAACAGAAGGAGGAAGGAAAGAAATAGAGGAGTTAAAAGAATTAATGAGAGAAATGATGAAACAGATGAAAGAAAATATGCGTGGAATAAGGCAAGAAATCAAAGAAATGAAAAAAGAAATAGGAGAATGAGAAGAGAAGTGAAAGAAAGAAAAAGGTGGACTGGTGGTAAGAATAGAAAAACTGGAGAAAAAGCGAAAGATGAGGAAAGATGGAAAAGGAAGAATAATATTGTGATAAAGGGGTGGAGAAGTGAAGAACCACAAAAAGATTTACTATTGAATCTGGAAGAAAAATTAAATGTAAAAGTAGAAGTGAAAAAGGTGATAGTAATAAACAAAGAGAAGAAAAAAAAAGAGTATGGGTAGGATACAGAAAAATAGAGATAGACGAAGACAGATACATATGGAACGACAGGGATAGGGGCCTGAGCAGAGAAAGAGGAGAGAAAATAGGTAACCAAACGGCAAAAAACTAAAGGGCGAAAGAGGGGAGATAAAGGAAATGGCAAAGAATAGAAATAACGAGTGATGGAAAAGAAAAAGAAAAAGAAGGAGGAAAAAAAGAAAGTAAGGAAGAAGCACAGGGAGAGGTGAATGAGCTAAGAGTATTGTTTTGGAACGTAGCGGAAATAAAAAACAAGAAACAGGATTTTTGGAAATACATCAAGGAACAGGATGTACTGGGATTACAGGAGACATAGATGGAAGAAAAAGAATGAGAGTGGTGGGAAAAAGAGTTGCTGGAGGAATTTGAGTAGGTGGTGCAACATCCAGAAAGAGAGAAGAATAAAATGAGAGCAAAGGGAGGTATAATAACAGGAATAAGAAAAAAATGGTTGTCAGGAAAAGAAAGAGAAAGTGCAACAGAGAAGAGGAGTTGTAGAAAGGAACATACAATGAGGAAAAACAAAAATAAAAGTAGTGACGATTTATAGCAGTAGAATAAAAGAGACAAGGAAAAACATAAAAGACATGATAGAAGAGAAGGAGGAGGGATTGATAATAGTAGCAGAACTTCAACGCAAAAATAGGGGAAGAGGGAGAATACAAGAAAGGAAAGAGACGGGAAAAAGACAAACAAAAGCGAAAGTGATAAATAAAGAGGGAGAAGAACTTCTGAAAATGTGCAACGAAAAAGGGTGGGAAATAATGAATGCGAACAGAAAAAAAGAAGGAATGGGGGAATATACGTACATAAAAGAAAGGGTAGAATCTATAGCAAATTTTGTAATGACAAATGAACAGGCTGGAGAAAAGGTGAAGACATTTAAAGTGGGAGAAATAGTATAGTCAGATCATCAACCACTGGAAGTGACAATGGAAGGAAGATAAAGAGAAGAGAGAGAAGAAGATGAAGAATACATAACAAAAAAAAGATGGACAGAAAAGGGCATAAAAAGATATAAAGAGAGAATAGAGGAAACGGTATGGGTAGGGAAGGGATTACAAGAGAGTGAAGAGGAAATGAGAGATATGATGGAGAAAGCAACAGAGAAAGTCAGATTTAAAAAGTGAAAGGGGGAGAAAACGGGATGGAACAAATGATGGGATAGAGAATGCAAGGAAGCAATGAAAAATGCAAGGAGAACATTAAAACAGTGAAAAAAAGGAGGAAAGAAAAAGAAGAATACAAAGAAGTAGTAAAAATATACAAAAAAACATGCGAGAGAAAAAAGGAAGAAAACAAAAAGAAACAAGAGGAGCAGATCAAAGGAATAAAAACGAAAGAAGATGTATGGAAGTACCTATAGAACGATAGGAAAAAAACAAGACGACAAAGGGAATACAAATTAACGAATGGGAGATATATTTTAGGAACCTGCTGGGAGGGGAAGAACAAAATCAGAAAAAAGAAAAGACGCAGTAGTAAGACGGAAAGAAGGAAATAGGGATAGAATAAATGAAGAAGTGATAGAGGCAATAAAGAAGATTAAAAATACGGGGAAGAAAATGTAGCAAAAGGGATGACGGAAATACTAAACAAAATATGGAAAGGGAAAGGATTCCCGGAGAGATGGAGAGAAGGAATAATATGCCCAATCCATAAAAAAGGAGAAAGAAATAAAGCCAAGAATTACTGAGGGGTAACATTATTAAGCACGGCATACAAATTATATGCGACAGTACTACAAGGAAGACGGAAATAGAGAAAAAAAGTTTGGTACCAGACGGACAAGCGGGATTCAGAAAAGGAAGAAGAGCAATGACAAAGTGAACAAGGAAAAACTGTGGGAATACATGAAGAGAAAAAATCAATAAAAGATTAATAGAAAGAATAGAAGTAACGAGGAGCAGGGTCAAAGTGAATGGGGAAGAGAGCGAGAAATTCATAACAAAGAGAGGGTTGAGACAGGAATGCCCACTGAGCCCAAGCCTGTTTACAGTATATACGGGGGATCTGGAGGAGACAATGAGAGGACAACAGACATGAGGCATAGTAGTAGAGAAAGTGCAAGTATGGTCGTTGGCGTATGCGGATGACATAGTGTTGGTGGCTAAGGAGGGAAAGGAAATGAAAGAGATGATAAAAGGCTGGAAAAATACATGAAAAAAAAAGGAAGTAAACACGGAGAAAACAAAAATAATGGTATTTAGAAAATGAGGGGAGAAAAAAAAGGAGTGGAAATGGAGAGAGGAGGAAGTGCAACAAATGAAGGCATTCACATATCTGGGTTACACGATGAAGCAGGATAATAAGGAGGAAGAACACATAAAGAAAAGAGTGAGGATAGGAAACAGGTTAAAAGGACAAGTGTGAGGTGTAGGGGAAAGAGTATTCGAGATGGATATAGAAAAAAGAAAGTTATAGTTTGAAAAGTTAATAAGGAGGTAGAGGGGCTACAAGAAAAATACTGGAGATAGGTTTTGCGACTGGACAGAGATACATCGGGGTATATTGTAAGAGAAGAGGTACAAGTAGCAAAAATAAGAGTAAAGACAGGAAAATGGGCCATAAAATACGAAGAAGAACTGAGGGAAAGAACAGAATGCAAAATACTGCAAGAATGTTGGAAAGAGATAAAGAGAGGAAAAGTGAAGTAACGGCAGGAGGACAGAGAAGAGTATTACAAAAGAAACGGGTACGCGAGAGAAGAAGTGGAGAGATTAAGAGAAGAGGGAGTAGGGGTAAGGGAAGAAATAATAAGGAGAGATAGGGACATCGAAAAACAAGAAAGATGAACAAGGATAAAAGAAGGCAGATATAATAAGAATTATAAGGATATCAAGAGTGAAGAGGTGCCAGAATATTTAAAGGATATAGAGAATAAAAGCAACAAAAAGAAAAAAATGATAGCACGGTTCAGATGTGGGAACGAGGAGTTACGTAGCAAATATTGGAAAAAAGAAGAAGAAAAGATGTGCAGACTATGTCGAGAAGAAACGGAAGACCACATGAGAAAGAAATACAGTGAATTAAGAGAAAAGGTTATGAAAATAGAGGAAATCTTAGACGAAAACGGAAATGGAGCGGAGTGTATGGAAGAAGTATGCAGAAAGAAGAAAAAGTTAAGAGGAGAGGAGGGATAATAAATTGTATTAAAAAAAAATTAAAAAAAATTAAATAGAATGTAAGGAAGTAAGTGTAAAGCACGAACCAATTTGTAAGCTTAGGCAACAAACAAAAACGAGAGAAAAAGAGGTTAAAAAATGTAAACATAGAATTGCATATATAGTAATAATAAATAGTTCCCGAAATATCAAAATTATAGCGTTAATACAAGTCCTGCAGAGTGAGTACCACTCCACACACAGTTATCGTAATGCAGTATAACAAAATCAAGTAATATGTAATCTCAGAGTTGAATTTGCAACGCAAAGCAAATCGCATTTAGCGTAAATTAAAACTGCACAAACAAACATTTGCGTGCGTTAATTGTAATAATACCTATATCTAAGTCGCATGTATTTTAAGTTCGACAACTTGGCCGACACGTGGCGGTAAGTTGCTATCACAATTACGAGAATCGATTACGAGAAGATCAAAATAAATTACAAAAATTTAAATGAATGCTTACCCCAGGAAGACTTTCACAAAAGCAACAAAAATACTACACCCATTTGTAACCCGGATGAGTATGAAAATTTAGAAGTGAAAACTTTGCTGGACACTTACGTTAGAGCATATGCGAAGCGCACCACAACCATAGAAAAAATAGTTTTTTTCCTTGGAAGTTAGCTGTCAAGAAGCAACCACTTTATAGCGCATCGCTCTAAATGTAGCAAAAAACGGGCAAAACTTATACGGTACGAAAATCACATCAATAGACTTTTAACGTAACAAATTATCGGAGTCAATTTTACGTATTGTTAGTGCCTTTGTATTTTCTATATTGTTCTGTTAGCTTCTCGAAAAATTTGGTGTTTTTCTCAATTTATTATTTTTTGTTTCTTATGTTGTTAATTTTTGTAGGAAACTTCAGTCGGATCTGAATTCTATTGCTATTCTTCTAGTCGGATTGTTAAGACGTTAAACGAACGAGAAGGATAAGGATCTAGAGCCATTGTAACCGTCTTCTTGTTGTTATGACATTCTCGATTGTATGATGTTTAATTTGTTTTTTTTGCGTTGCGACATTCCAGCTTTCTATGATTGTTGTACAGATATATGTTGCCATGTTCTACTAATTTTTTTCTATGTGATTCTTAACTATCTATAGTTTTCGGATAAAAACCGAGATGAAAACCTAGCCTACTTGATATAAGACTGTCATGGAACATCTATTTCTATTGTAGGTTTTTTAGATTCTAGATCGAAGTCGATGTAATCAAAGACATGCGAATACCAGACCTCTGGTTTGGTTATCACTAATAACGTTTTTTCTTCTTCTCTTTATAATACTAACAGATTTTGTTAGTACAAAGATAAAACTTTTTTTGTAGATTTAAAAATTTTTAGTTTTTGGCTATAAAAAATAATATAAAAATATTAAACACGGTCCTTTAGTTGTTTATAATTTTGAAAATCGTTTTATAACAACTCAATAGATGGCACACGGTTTATTGTTTTTCGAAACGTTTGAAATACGCTGGTTTAATAAACGCAGTGAACTGGATCAACCAATCAAATTAGTTGTTTGTATTCTGTTTCTTTCTTTTCAACGATGTATCTTAAACTGACCTTGGACCTTGCCCAAGCGAAACTGCATTGAAGCGATTGAAGTTAAAATGAAAATCAGTTAGACTTCGTTAGTTGTCAGATTCAGACGTACTACGTACCCAGGTAATTCAATTTACAAATCTTAAGCTAATTAATGTCGGCGTAATTTTTTAATTACATTGATTCTGGTTCAGATTTAATTGTTAATTAACTAAGAAAAAACGGTTAATCTAAGTAGGCGTGCGAGTTGCACTTGTTTTTAGAACTTGTGAAAGCGGGCGGTAATTTGATTTCGAATCGTTTTCAATAACAGCCTGCAATTGTAGGGTTTCGCTTGATTTAGTTTCTAGAAAGTTCTTTCAATCGTTTTTTTGGCAACTTTATTTTATGGCAGCGCGTCGCTTTTTTAGTAATTTATTGTTGAGCTTTAATTTCGAATTGTTTCTTATCGCCTTAGTAACTATCGTTAGAAATTTGAGTGTATTAACGATATATAGATATCGGTTTTAAAGGACTGTGTTGTAAAATTTAAGTAAATAAGTACTTGACGCCGTTTCTAAGGAGTTGTCTTAACTGATTACGTCCTTGGGTCTTGTTTAAAAAAATGCTTTGCAGTAATTTACCGGTTTTTAACTTAAAATCTTAATCTGTCAAAATCATAGACGGCTCTGTCACATAAGTAGTTCCAAATGTTTTGAAATTGGTATTCAGTTTTTTTGGGACAATGTCCTAGCATAGAGTTATCTTTTCAAAATTTGTTTATGCTAACACTAGATGACTGATTCAAAACATTTATACATTCACACATACTTTTTGTTACTTATGATTCAAATGCAATAGTTTTTTAAAAATGTTTTTTGTATAATAACGGAAACGTTTAAAATTATTCATACATTGACTTCTTTATTGAATAAACTAAGCTATCAGTTGCATCACACGCATTGCTGCAGTTACGATAAGTTTGTTTTCAAATTATGCCATCGACTCTTATCAGTACGTAAACATCATTAATTGCAAAATTAAATAAAAGTATTGTTTTCAAGGTTTGAAAAGTTACCACTGATTACACGGATCGCGTCAATTTAGTTGAACTGTAATTGATAAATTGTCGTTGAGTATATTAATATTAATAGGACAATCTTTAGTCTTGTTGTAGAAAGTGAAAGAAATGGCACCTAAATACAAGCTGACGTATTTCCCAGTTACGGCTTTGGGCGAACCGATCCGTTTTTTGCTAAGCTACGGTAACATCGAGTTTGAAGATGTTCGTTTCGAACGCGAAAATTGGCCACAGATCAAACCGAATATGCCTTTTGGGCAAGTACCCGTTCTTGAAGTCGACGGCAAGAAAGCCCACCAAAGCCTTGCGATCTGTCGCTACTTGGCCAAAAAGGTGAAGTTAACCGGCGCTAACGAATGGGAAGATTTGGAAATCGATTCAATCGTCGACACCCTCAACGATTTCAGAGCCAGTAAGTATTTTTTGACGCAAGACTTTTTTGGTACTAGCTTTGTTTGTTAGAAATTGCGATGTACCATTATGAAGATGATGCAGCGGTTAAGGCAAAACGCAAGACTCCACTGTTCGAGGAAACTTTACCTTATTATTTGGAACGTTTCGATACGATTGCCAAAACCAACAATGGTCATTTTGCCATTGGAAAGGTACTTGGTGCACTTCAAAATAGCGCCTCAATAAACTAAGTTTGTTTCAGCTCACCTGGGCCGACTTTTACTTCGTCGGACTTTTGTCATATATGAACTTCATGGCTGGAAAAAACCTCGTTGAAGGTTATCCCAATTTGCAAAAATTAGAGAAGAATGTCTTAAGCTTGCCGGCTATTAAGGCTTGGATCGAGAAACGTCCGAAAACTGATATGTAATTTCTATATTGTTGCTTTTTAAATTTTTTAAATAAACTCACACTGGTTCTAATGTAAATTTTTTGACAGACTTTTAGTACATGAACATTTGACCGAAAAAATTAACACTCGCTCAGAGGACGACGTTCAATCCACTCTTTAACTGATGGAATTCCAACTACATTATTGATAACCTCCTTCAAGTGCGGATAGTCTTCAATTATGTTTTTCTCCAGCATGTAGTTGAAGTAATCGATAAGGCCGGCAAAGTAGAAATCGACCCAAGTTAGCTAAAAGTACCCGAATTAATAAAACACTTAAATCATTCCCTCCGACAAACCTTTCCAATCGCTAAATGCCCATCGTTGCTCTTAGCAATTGCTTCGAAACGCTCCAGATAAAAAGGTAACGTTTCAACATACAACGGCAGCTTGCGCGATTTCTTCACTTCCTCGTCGGTTTCGTAATGATAAAGAGCAATTTCTAAAACAGATTATTTTTTTTTTTGAATAAGTCTTAGGAGGAAATTGTTTTTACTGGCACGCAAATCGTTGATTGTATCGGCCATTGAATCAATTTCTAAATCTTCCCAGTCGGTGTTACCGTTTATCTTAAGCTGTTTGCCCAAGTAGCGACAAATTGCCAAGCTCTGGTGGACTTTTTTCCCATTGACTTCAAGAACTGGTACTTGCCCAAATGGCATATCTAGAAAAGTCGGTTAGAGGAAAAAAAGTCAATTATGAGTCGTACGCAACCTGGTTTATGGTTGATCCAAGTATCGCGTTTGATGCGTACATCTTCAAATTGAATGCCGCCATAGTTGAGGAGGTATCGAATAGGTTCGGCGATTGCTTTTATCGCAAAATACGTCAATTTGTATTTGTTGACTACATCGCCCGATGTATCTACAAACTAAACGTTTATTTTTTGTGTAAAAATGTTGCGCGAGTACCAGAATCGAGGATGTTGATTGCCTTGTGGCTTCTTTTCAATTCGCAAGCTTCGCAAGAACCGCAACTATCACACATTATGATAATTAGACTTCGATTAAAAATGTATGTCAAACAATTTTGTTTGTTTTTCGTGGATAGATACGATTTGGCCGAATTAGCTATGCAACGAAAACTCGCGTTGTCAGGATCCAGATCAACATTGGAGTAGCGCTATTAACCAATTATAGCGAGATTTTTAAATGCGCATTATCCTCCAAAGAATATTGCCACACTTCTTCCATCCCATCCGAATGAAAAGTTCGTTAATAGAAATTAACGCTGTCGAGAACTTTCATCTCAGTTTGGAGATGTTTATGTTTTTTCATCGATTTATGATTGTGAATGTCGCTGGATTGATTGGTGTTGAGCTTTAAAGATCGATGGTGGTTTAAATGCTTTTTCTGAAACGTCTACTTGATTTACCTGGCGTTGTAAGGTTTATGGTCGCCGTTTTCCACTACCGCAAAGGCGATTGGTGAGAATAGGCTCTTTTAAAGTAGATGGATTGCGGTAACGTATCACATTGGTAAGCAGATTTTTTTCTGAGAATTACCAAACAATTGAGAGTAGTGGAAAAGTAGTTTGGTGCAACTTCATTGAACGGATTTTTTCTAAAACACTATCGTAAGTTAGTCGTCGTTCTCACTTTTTTCTACTGAAGAAATTTCGGCGTTGTCTCGGTTATTGTCTGCTTCAGTTAATACCAATGGCATCAAAGAAAGGCGGTGATTGGCTATGCTTAAAAGAAGTGACCAAGCTTTTGGAAGAATCAAAGTTTTTGGTCTGGTCTGTATTAAACGTTGTCGATTTTTGGCAAGTGGTACTTGCTAGCAGTAAAAAACTATGTCGTTGTTGGTTTTTGTATGCAGTTGTTGATGTTGTTAAGCGACACTAAAGTCTATCAAATACATACCTATATTTGAGTAGCATCGTTTTGGAGGACAAAAGATAACAAGGTATGTTGTCGGCCGTGGCGAGAATCCTCTGGTACGTAGATGATAAACGTCAGTAGACTGTGAAACGTTGCCTAATAGTGGTTTAGTTCTGGGAGTCAAACGTCACGCTGTTTATTTTGTACGCTAAATCACAGGGCCAGACTGGAGATCCAGGTACACAACTAGCGAGTTCACCTGGTAGGACAGGAACACCTATAATCAAAAATGACGGGAGATCATACGCGGACTTACTTAAAAACAGCCGTCGGAGCTTCAACAGTCAAAACTACTTTAAAAGCGGTAAGGAAAACAAGAAATGGCCTCCTACTTATCGCCTCCGACAACCAGGAGGTTCTTGAAAACATTCGCTCTATGGTCAACGCCGAGATTTCGGGATTCATATGTACTCTGAAGAGACTAGGTCGTATCCTCCATATACACAATCTCGATGAGGTTACGACTGCGAACGAAGTAAGAGAGGCTCTAGTAGTCCACCTTATAGGCGAGGATATGATTAGTAAAAGCAGATTGGGAAAACTCACACCAGCGAGGTGGGATACTCAGTTCATCACTGTCAATGTTCCAGCGAAAACGGCTGACCAGCTGCTTAAGGCTAAGTTTTTGAGGGTAGTTCTGAACTCATGCAAACTATTAGAACGAGTGCAGGCAGTAAAAGTGCACCCGATGCTAGGAAACTGGGCATTTACTAAAAAATTGCAAAGGTGAGGATAGAAAGCAGCGGTTTTTGGTGAGGATTGCAACTGCAAAGCCACGGAATGGAGATCGGCTAAAAACAACTTCAGAGGCGATATTTTTTTGGAATGGATCGCAGCCGACGATCTAGTAATCCTAAACTCCGGAAATACCCCAACGTTCGACTGTGGCAATAAAAAGTCACATATAGATAACACATTATGCTCGGCGGAGGTGGCTCCGAGGGTTATCTCCTAGAAGGTTAGCGAGAAAGAAAGCCTGAATGATCATCGCTATATTCAGTACGAAATACAAGTTAAGTCTAAACTAACAATTAACTGCCGAAACCGACAGAGACCACGCTGGAACAGTAACAAGTTCGACCCGCATAAATTCTTAAGTGCAATGGAAGCCAGGTTCTCGCAAGACCCCCAACAATTTAAGGGCTATGGTTAACTCTATAACCCACGCTTGCAATGAAAGTATGCCCAAAACAAGAACAGGAATAAAACATAATACACTCTACTGGTGGCCCGAAGAATTAGAGCCTTAGAAATATCTGCATCGATAATCGTAGGAAGGCGTCTCGGAGTAGGATGGTAGGTGTGTCACCAACTGTCCTCGAAACTCTAAGACAAACCAGGGTCAATTATAAAGATGCTATCAAAAGAGCTAAAAAAAACTGTGGGAGAATATCTGCAAGGAACTGCAATTTAAGCTAGGAAAAAATCAGCCTGCCTCATCGGTTACAGTAACAAAAGAAAATATTGAGAATTTGTTTTCCAGACATCCCAAAAGTACATGGCATTTTAAAGAGACAACACCTCTTTCCTCTTTCAATTTTGAAGAACTACGGAAAGCGCTTTCCAAAATGGGGACCAAAAAAGCTCCCGGACCGGATGGCATCTTTAGCAAGGTGATCAAAATTGTAGCCAATGTTTCGAATGAAACAATCTTAAAACCAATGAACGAAGAACTTTACAAAATCACCTTTCAAAAAAAAAATTGAACACGGCATGTGTGGTACTGATTCCCAAAAAAACAAAATGGTTACAGGCCAATATAAAAAAGCTATACAAAAGGCTTTTGTTAAAAAGAGTAACAGAGGATATCGAGAGACAAGGCGATCTTTCGACACACCAATTTGGGTTCACGAAAAATAGATCCACTGTGGATGCACTAAACCGTATACGAGACTTGGTCTCGTCAGCAAAGGAAGACCAGACAAATAGGGGCACTGGTATCGATAGATATCAAAAACGCCTTCAACACCGTTCCCTGGGAACCCCTAATCAAGGCAATGAAAAGGATGAAGATCAACCCACACCTAGTTAAAATTGTTGCAGACTATTTGTCAGATAGGTCAATAATTTACTTAGACGACAAAAACCAATTAGTAAAACACTAGATGACGTGCGAGGTTTCACAGGGTTCCATTCTGGGCCGCACATTATGGAACATAGACGTTTTAAAACACGAAAAGAAAGAAAAGAAGGTACGGAGGAATAAAAAAGGAAAAAGAATGAATTAAAGAAAGAGAGAGGACGAGGAAAGACAACAAATATTTGAAAGACGAAAGAATACAATAAGATCACCGGACATAAAAAAGATATCGGAGGAAATCGAAGGAATCAGCTTAATAACAGAAGGAGGAAAGGAAAAAAAAGAAACGAATGGAGGAACTAAAAAAATTAATGAGAGAAATGACGAAACAGATGGAAGAAAATATGCAAGAAATAAGGCAAGAAATTAAAGAAATAAAAAAAGAAATAGAAGAAAAGCAAAAGAAGTGGGAGAAAGAAAAAATGAGGAACTGGTGGAGAGAACAGAAAAACTGGAGATGAGTAAAGATGGAAAAACTCTAAGCTGATCCGTTATGTGAATTGTCAATAGAGACGTTGTCAGCTCAGTATTCTTTTGTTTTTATGGATTTTAGTGTTTACGATTTAAAACTGCAACCATTCACCCGTTATAATTAAGTCTGTTACGTTTTAGATCAGGTTAAAAAAGCACCTGACCTTGATCGTCTTGTTTTGATTTACTAGTGCTTTTGGTATAGTTCCGGAATCGGTCATGCGATGCGTAGATTAAACAGTTTTTAAAGTTGTTACAAAAACTTTCTCGTAACTTAATTGCTGGTGACTAACTCAACTGAATCGCGGATCGCAGGTCTCGATGTGCTAATTATAACGTAAGGTTAAAAAAGCGTCAAAATGGTTAGAAACTATAATAGAAAACACCGTTTAAATCTATCTAACACTAAAATAGAACACATGACAAGAGAATTCGTGCGGTAACTTTTGAGGTAGAAGGTCGTATTTACATTTAAGGTAACGTAAAAGTGAAATACAAGTGTAGAAGTTGGAGAAGATAGTTAGTGAAGGAACTGGAGTTAGTAGTGGCAGTAAGAAGAAAGAAGGAGTGAAAAAGAGGTGGGTAAAGGAGGAAGAGTGTAAAATAATAAATAAATTAAGTGTAAAATAAAAACCGTGGTGAAAAAATTTAAAACTGTGACGAACAAGTCACAGTAAATAGGTAAATAAACAGTATAATCGAAAAGGTCAGCGATAAAAGATAACCTCAGACATTAATAGAAATTATTGCATTTAAATCGAAATTAAAGCAAAATCACTACGAAGGTAAGGAGGAATAAAAAAAAAATAAAAAAAAAATAAATAAATAAAAAAGAAAAAAAGAGGAAAAGAGATAAATAAAAGAGAGAGAGAGGACGCGGAAAAGGAAAGACAACAAATATTTGAAAAAGGAAAAAAAATCAATAAGATCACCGGACATTAAAAAGATAACGGAGGAAATCGAAGGAAAAACCTCAAGAATAGAAGGAGGAAGGAAAGAAATAGAGGAGTTAAAAGAATTAATGAGATAAATGATGAAACAGATGAAAGAAAATATGCGTGGAATAAGGCAAGAAATCAAAGAAATGAAAAAATAAATAAGAGAATGAGAAGTGAAAGAAGGAAAAAGGTGGACTGGTGATAAGAATAGAAAAACTGGAGAAAAAAGCGAAAGATGAGGAAAGATGGAAAAAGATGAATAATATTGTAATAAAGGGGCGGAGAAGAGAAGAACTACAAAAGGATTTAGCATTGATGCTGCGAGAAAAATTAAATGTGAAAGTAGAAGTGAAAAAGGTGGCAGTAACAAACAGAGAAAAGAAAAATGAGATGGCTGTGGCGGAGATGGGAGGATGGGAGGAAAAGCAAAAGATGGTGGCAGAAAAGAAAAAATTAAGGAATACAAGAACATATATAAATCACGATTTGACACAGGAAGAAAGAAGGGTACAAAGAGAAATAATGAACATAGCAGTGGAAAAAAGAGTGAAAGGGAAAAGAGTATGGGTAAGATACAGGAAAATAGAGACAGACGGAGGAAGATACATATGGAACGACAAGGGCCTGAGCAGATAAAGGGGAGAAAAAATAGGTAACCAAAGGGCAAAAAACTAAAGGGCGATAAAGGAAAGAAAGTTGATAAAGTGGCAAAGAAAAGGAATAATGAGTAATGGAAAGGGAAAAGCAAAAGAAAGAGGAAAAAAGAAAGTAAGGAAGAAGCACAGGGGGAGATGAGTGAGCTGAGAGTATTGTTTTGGAACGTAGCGGTAATGAAAAACATGGAACAGGATTTTTGGAAATACACCAAGGAACGGGATGTAGTGGGATTACATGAAACATGGAGGAAAGAAAAAGCATGGGAGTGGTGGGATAAAAAGTTGCCGGAGGAATTTGAATAGGTGATGCAACATGCAGAAAGTGGAAAGAGTAAAGAGAGAGCAAAGGGCGGTATAATAACGGGAATAAGAAAAAAAATGGTTGAGTCAGGAAAAGAAAGAGAAAGTGCAACAGAGAAGAGGAATTGTAGAAAGGAACATACAGTGGAGAAAAACAAAATTAAAAATAGTGAGGGTTTATAGCAGCAGAATGAAAGAGACAAGAAAAAACATAGAAGAGAGGGCGGAGAAATTGATAATGTTAAGAGGGGACTTTAACGCAAAAATAGGGAAAGAGGGGGGAAAGCAAGAAAAGAAAGGGACGAGAAAGAGACAAACAAAAGACAAAGTGATAAATAAAGAGGGAGAAAAACTGCTGGAAATGTGCAACAAAAGGGGGTAGACCATAATAAATGGGAACAGAGAAAAAAATGGAATGGGGGAGTATACGTACATAGAAGGAAGGGGAGAATCACTAAATGGATTTTGTAATTACAAATGAAGAGGCTGGAGAAAAAGCGAAGACATTTAAGGTGCGAGAAAGGGTCATACCACCAACCAATGGAAGGAAGAGAAAGAGAAGAAAGAGAAGAAGATGAGCAGTACATAACGAAAAGAATGTGGACAGAAGAGGGTATAAAAAGCTACAGAGAGAGAATAGGAAGAACGGTTGGGGTAGGAAGGAATTTTACAAGAGTGTGGAGGAAATGAGAGAGATGATAGAGAAAGTCAGATTTAAAAAGTAGAAGGGGGAAAAAACAGGATGGAAGTAATGGTGGAATAGAGAATGCTAGAAAGCAAAGAAAAACGCAAGAAGAACATTAAGACAGTGGGAAAAAGGGACGAAAGAAACAGAAAAATACAAAGAAGCAGTTAAAATATACAAGAAAACATGCGAGAGAAAAAAGGAAGAAAACAAAAAGAAACAAGAGGATGAGATCAAAGGAATAAAAACGGAAGATGTATGGAAGTACCTAAAGAAAAAAAGGAAGAGAAAAACGACGACAAAGAAAATACAAATCTAAGAATGGGAGATATATTTTAGAAACCTGCTGGGAGGGGAAGACCAAAATCAAGAAAGAGAAAAAGGCAAAGAAAAAAATCAGTAGTAAAACGAGAAGAAGGAGATAGAAATATAATAAACAAAGACGAAGTAACAGAGGCAATAAAAAAGATAAAAAAAGGAAAGGCGACAGGCGAAGAATGACGGTAATACTAACAAAAATATGAAAAGGGGAAGGATTCCCGAAGAGATGGAGAGAGGAAATAATATGCCCGGTCCATAAAAAAGGAGACGGAAATAACGTCAAGAATTACAGCGTAACATTATTAAGCACGACATACAAATTTTATGCGACACTGCTACAAGGAAGACAAGACAAGGAAATAGAAGAAAGAAGTTTGGTACCAGACGGACAAGCGGGATTCAGAAAGGGAAGAAGAGTGATAGACAACGTACATATACTGAAACACCTGGCGAATAGAGAGCTAGAGAAAAAAATAGGAAAAATGGTAGCACTATTCGTAAATTTAAAAGCCGCTTCTGACAGAGTGAACAGAGAAAAACTGTGGGAATACATGAAGAGAAAAAAATCCATGAAAGATTAATAGAAAGAATGGAAAAAATTTACAAAGAAACGAGGAGCAGGGTCAAAGTGAATGGGGAAGAGAGCGAGAATTTCATTACAAAGAGAGGGTTGAGACAGGGATGCCTACTGAGCCCAAGCCTGTTTGCAGTATATACGGGGGATCTAAAGAAAACAACGAGAAGACAACAGATAGGAGAGATAGTAGTAGGGAAAGTGAAGGTAAGGTCGTATGCTGATGACATAGTGTTGATGGGTAAGGAGGAAAAGGAAATGAAAGAGATCATGAAAACGCTGGAAAAATACATGAAAAAAAAAGAAATGGAAACAGAAATAATGGTATTTATAAAAGGAGGAGGGAAAAGAAAAAGAGAGGAGTGGAAATGGAGGGATGAGGAAGTGCAGCAAGTAAAGGAATTTACATACCTGGGTTAACAATGAAGCAGGATAATAAAGAGAGAGAAAACATAAAGAAAAGAGCGAGGAAAGGAAACAGGTTAATAGGACAAGTGTGGGGTGTGGAGAAAGGGTGTTTGAGATGGGCATAGAAAAAACAAGGTTACTGTTTGCAAAGTTAATAAAAAGTGTGGTGATATATGGTGCGGAAATATGGGGGTGGAAAGAGTATAAAGAGGTAGAAGGGATACAAGAAAAATACTGGAAATGGGTATTAGGGATAGACAGAGAAACACTGGGATATATTATAAGAGGAAGTGCAGGCAGAAAAAATAAGAGTAGAGACAGGAAAATGGGCCATAAAATACGAAGAAGAACTGAGGGAAAGAACAGAATGCAAAATACTGCAAGAATATTGAAAAGAGATAAAGGGAGGAAAAGTGAAGCACGGGTAGGATGACAGAGAAGAATTTTATAAAAGAAACGGGTACGCGAGAGAAGAAGTGGAGAGATTAAAGAAGAGGGAGTAAGGAAAGAAATAATGAGAAATAGGGACATCGAAAAACAAGAATGATGAACAAGGATAAAAGAGGGCAGATATAATATGAATTATAAGAATATCAAGGGTGAAGGGGTGCTAAAATATTTAAAGGTTAAAGGGAATAAAAGCAACAGGAAGAAAAAAATAATAGCATGGTTCACATGTGCGAACGAAGTGTTAGTTAATAAATACTGGAAAAAAGAAGAAGAAAAGATGTGCAGACTATGTGGAGAAGAGACAAAGGACCTTAATCACATGAGAAATAAATGCAGAAGATTAAGAGAAGAGGTTAAGAAAGTAGAGGAAGTCTTATAAGAAAACGGAAAAGGAGCGGAGTGGATGGAAGAAGTATGGAGAAGGAGGAAAAAGTTAAGAGGAGAGGAGAAAAAATAAAATGTAAAAAATTTAAGTATGTAAATAGAATGTAATGTAGTGTAAATGTAAAAAAAGGTTCTTCTATGTACAGTTTCCTATATCTTTGCAGCATCGGTATGACTTTTTTGCGCAGGCCCAGGATGTATTCAGCTCTGTTTACAAATGTTTTGTAGTTTTCTGGCACAGGGCGCAAGTTGCTTATGTTACGGTCTATGTCGTCGCAAAACGCTTTCCAACTGTCTTTTTTTATTAAATGAAATCATAGCTTTAAAGGCAAATATTGTGGCTTGGTGGCTGCGTTGACTGATCACACTGTTGGTCGCTGTTGCGTTTTGGGATCCGATGACCAATGTGCTTCGTATATTGAGGATTGTATTCTCTGCGATTGGGATCATGTATGAGTTGCATACCTTGTCCGCCTGCTTATTCTTAAAGTTTGTGGGCGTTGACATCAGCTTGACAGTAACACCAGTTGGTGGTGTGGCAGTTGAAACCGCTCATAATTACGTTAGGAGATCTTGAGGAGATTTTGAAAAATACGTGTATTCAGCAATTTTTAAATTGAAAACTTAAAAGTATTTTAATAATATGTATTTTAATGATTGTGAAATATGTTTTTCTTTAACGTTAATAATAATAAAAAATTCCGTAACGTGCGTTATCAGCTCGTTGTTTGCTTAAACGATAATTTTATCGTATTTTACTACATTACTTGGAATTATTTATTATAGTGTTTTGTTATTTAATTACAATTACAATATGTATAATTTTTATCTAATTATAGATTTCCAAATTTTCTTTACTCCTGGACAGTCTACGTATTTGGTTTGAAAAATAGACATATTCGGTTTCTTTATTATAAAATATCTTCCATTTCTAATTCGCATTGAATGTGTGGGCGAGGAAGAAGAAAATAATCCACGAAACCACTCTGACAGGATCAATCCTTCTACTAAAAGGATTAGCCAAGTTGATTAAAGGTTATGAGAGGTTGACGAGTCGGACAGCGGAGCACGTAGGTTAGATAGGCTGCTTTGAATAGCTGAAGATAGAGATCACTATAATCAACTTGTAGCCAAGCTCTGAAGCAGAAAAGAAGATAGATACCTACGTTAGTGCAGTTATTAGTGCGACGACTGAGAAACTTCTCTGGCAAGTGGCGGTGTCAATGGTCGTGTAAAAAAGTAAAATTTCACCAGCAAAACTGTATCCTAAAGATGTACGGTTTTTGAGTCACTGTCACTGTCGGAAGTTTGCACTTATCTGTTTGAACCTCCAGCACTTGTAGTATCTCACGATACGTTCATGGGCATTGACTTATCGTGGTTTTTGAGGGTAACTTAAATACTTAATAGCAATGATGTGATTCTAGTGGAATCTGAAACACATATGGTATATCTTGTACTTGTGTGCTAGTGTCAGACTCTTGGGGTTCTTACATTTTAAGTATTTTAAATCATCCACATTGATTTTAAATAAATAAATTGCTGTTTAGGATGTGGTTGTTGTGAAAAATTCGTTGGGGTTTATTATTATTATTAATTGGGGCGAGAAATTGGCTCCCTCAAGCACTGCGACCGGAAGAAATCTTTTATGTCCCCTCATTAAACTCAGCAGAGATCTATATCAGTGATGAAGTTGAAGTTGATATTGTTTAAGGTGTTTGCTTCTTTTCAAGCATAGAGCTGGGCAACTCATGATGATGTGTTTGATATGTTCCACTTCTTCACCACAGTACTGTGTTACAATATTTATTGTGATCTAATGGGGAAAGGTGGAGAAAGAAACACAGAATTGAAGAATAGTATCACTTCACGTAATTAACCAGATGTTATCGCTTACCTTTTTGGCTAGCCTCGCCGCAGGTGGTCGTCGGGTTAAAGAAAATCATAAGATACTCAATTAGTTCCGGTAAGCTGAATGCCCAAGTGCGCCACCTTCTCTCGAACTGTTATCCGCAGAAATTATGGTCTAGGGAAGAGAAAAGGAAAGCCTAGACCAGAAGTCTCCCCAAAAGAAAACATATGTAGTATTCACAATAACCATTTATTAAAAAAAATGATTCACCATCTCCTTCCGAACGGAAGAAACACAAACTGCGACGGTTACGCCACTGGTAACTCCTGACAATTATTTATATAACCCCACAGAGAAAAAATTATTAAGCACAAATATCAATTACAAGTACACATATATAAGTAACAACAATAGAGTTTGGAAGCCACAGAAGCTAATACCGCTTACGTAGCTAATAATTACCGCGGCTACGGTAGCGATGATTTAATAGATAAACGCGTTCCCGCTAATTAACGTACCGTCTGGGGGACAGCTTGATCAAGCGTCATGGGACCGGTAAATAATAATAATCAATTTAATATAGAGAGACGGGTAACTCCCAAAATTCTACCTTTGATAAAATTTAATAATTACTGTAAGTGAGTGAGAAGTTATCATAAATAATTGTAATGACTTGACCATTACACAGTTAAAGTATTGAATGAATTATTATACAAAAAAAATTATGAATTACACTAAAGTTTGACGTTAGGTGATTTTAACATTTGAAAGAATTATTGTACAAAAAGATTATGAATTACAATAAATTTTGACGTTAGGTGATATTAACTTAAATAAGAAAACAATTATACTCGACGTCGTCTCCCACTTCCGCAATCATTTATATATATTTATACGAGGATCAATCTTAGTTGAAATATGTGATAAAATGGCGACACGAACACGATCTTGCGTTTCCTCATGCACGCATCGCGGCCGCTGCTAAACGAAGGCTACAGCGTCCGGTCGAAATAAGGTCGACAGCGAGACTCCCGCGACTCCAATATAAAGGTGTCATAAATACCTCGAGTATCGTAGCAGTTCTCCTTACTTTGTCGAACATCCGAACTGGTTTAGCGCGTTCACCATTTCCCTCAGATTACAGATAAAAGCACACGCAGATATACCTCAGAACGACAGACGAAGACGTCAGAAGCGAAGATCGAGTATCCAGCATCCACTTTAATATCAACCGCAACGTAACAAGGACAGAAAAAGACCCAAAGAAAGAAGCTAAAAATTGTGAAGATTAGTTGGTTGGCCTCCATTACTAACACGTGTAAGAATACTAACCCACTTTATGTGTCTGGCCGTCCACAAGACATCGTGCCGATTTTATTTGCACCGGAGGTTCAATCGGATTTATTTCCAAAGGCTAAAATAAACGTCGGTGTAGAAGATGTTACCAGATGAAAAGAAATTCCATTTATCTCACCTTTCCGATGTTCCCCCTGTTGTAAACCGATCCACAAACAGCATAAAAATGAATATAATTCGTCGACGACTCACAACTTTCGCGCCTCCGTAGGCGTGATTTCGAACTACGGTTCGAGGCCACAGATGTTACTGTTAGTTGCCTAACTCTCAGGCGGATTTTGACTCGCAGTAGAAATTTACACGTTACAAATTCCCCCCTAGCAAGAAGTGAGACCCACGGTCGAAATCAAATCCGAACGCAGCCGTAAAGAACTTAGAGTGGAACTTGCCATGAAGTTCGTTACCAACTAACCGCACATTGAAAACCATAACCCAACCCAGGAACCAAAAACCACAGAAACCCAACCCGATAGATGAAGGAACAGAACCTTTCGAAGCTCCCTAAAATCAATCAAACCTAACTTGGACTAGAGACGCATACAGCAAAATGAGCAACCAAACTCCAAAGAACTTAGAAGGCCAATATCACGAAACTAACGTGCTCGTTAAAGCCACCAAATAGTGATTCCGGGTATGAATAAAGAACGAGACGTTATTCCAAGTACGGAGCGACGATCCAAGACAACTAAGAGAAAAAAAGAAGAGGAGAAAAAGACGGAAGTTTAGACTAGCGTCAAGGACCCCAAAAGCCCTAAAGTCACACTGAAATCCCAACCCCAATCATTAGCAAAACCTTGGAAGAAAATTCCCAAAGGAAGTAATCTTTAAAAGAAAAAAACGAAGAACCCCCCTAAGCAACCCCAAGGACAAAAGCCCAGTATTAGCAATCCTAAGAGAAGGAAAGAAAGAAGTAGAAAGAAGAAGTCATGATTATCTGTTGCTAATCGAACACTAGTAGATTATCAATTGCTGTGCTAGACTGTCACAATGAGACGTAGAAACCGATTAACGGAATAAAGTACTCCCAGAAAAACCAAAGCATAAGTGGCAGAAGAGATACCCTAAGAATGACTACACACATCCAGAGAAACCGACCAAGCGGGCGTACATATAGTACAAAAAAGCGGAGTGATAGTCTGCCTCAAGTTTCAGCCCTACTCAACAATCAAATAACCCACTAAACCTAATCCAACAGCAGAAAGAAAACTAAGAAAGAAAGAAGAAGTATAGTTGCAGTGAACACTCAAGAGAAAAAGTTAGCAAAAGAAAAGAAGTAAGTGTTCAAGCAACCCAAGAGAAAAAGAAAGTAAGAAAGAAGGACAGAAAGACAGAAGGAGAAAAGAGAGTACACGATGTTATTGTACGGAACCAGCCTACTGCCAACCAAACCCGAAAGGCGAACCTTTAGGAGAAAGAAGAAAGAAGGAAGATATGGCAGGTAGGTGATAAGTAACCAAGAAGAAAAAATGAAAAGTAGAAAAGATAAGAGATATAGAAAGACGGAGATAGATAAGACTCGATGTAAATGTCTGATTCATTCTTCACCCCGTAGAAAAATGAAAAGAGAGACCACCCTACGGTGCCCAACCAACCGCCCGAATCAAAAAGAGAAGAGAAAAGAAGAGAAAAGATATCGTAGTTAGTCATAACCGAATGTGTCCCAAATGCTGTCCCCAAAGTGAAAAGTTTATTTCAAGACTTTTATGCCGACAAGCGGAATAGGAAATCCCAAAAAAAAAATCAAAAATTTAACAGTAAAGCAGAGAATCCTATAAGTGACATACCAATCCAAAAAAATGCCGACGAAGCGGGTACAACTATATACAATACGGAAGGGTAGTCTGTCCCGAAATAAGATGGTAAAGAAAGAAAACCAAAAGAAAATTGTGAAGCAACTTAATCCAAAGAACAGCAAATCAGTGGCAGCAAATTGGAAGAAGGCAAATGGATAGCATCCGAGTTACTATAACCAAAATACCAACAAGATAATTAAAAGAGTACAATCAAAAGTCCAAATACACAAGCCAAACTAATAGCTAAAGTCAACAATCCAGAGTCAACAAGCGTTGTTAGAATTTTCGACGCTTGCGACGCCGATGAAAGAAAAGCGAACGATCAAAAGGAAGAAACGTCGATGCATCAGCAGAAGAAACCAAAGAACTCGATGGAAAAGAGAAAGATGCAGCTTTTACCTCTTGAGCAGGTGTAGTATCTTCATGTCGATGGGTAGAAAACCTATTAGCAACCCTATTGTTAGAACGCTTCATAGTACTTGGCAATAAGCGAGAGTGTGATCCCATAGTATTGTTTTGTCGCGAGTTACAACAGCAAGACCGTATGTATTCAGCAACTTTAGACCTCATATGCGGCCAGTAGAAGTGCGAACGAAGACCGTCCAACGTACTTTTAACACTACGATGGTCACCCTTAGATGGAAGATGGTGATCAGAGATTAGCTGTTTGCGTTGATCTGATGGAACAACTAATTTCCATACACAAGGATCAGATCGAGAGATACGTACACGTTTACATAACAGATTTTCCACAATACACCAACGAGAGTAACGTCGCGGAAAAGTAGAAGCTTTAGCAATTAGACCTAGATACCAAGGATCGGTAGTAGGACGAATAAACCTAGCAACCGAAGAAAAATTTGGTGGAAGCGAAGCTAAAGAACGAACATGTCGTAAAGCTTTCTCAGCTTTAGGACCACAGTGAACACAAGTAGTAGCAAAAGAAGGAACCGACGAAGTTGGAAGAGAACCAGCGACAGCCTTAGTCGAAGATATAGAGGCAGCAGTTTTGTTCGTAGAACCCAAAGGTGGTTCTAGAAGTCGATCATTTTCTTTAAATGTCGAAAAGTTAAAAGAATTATTTGAGCTAAGATTAGATTCCAAACGTTTGCCTAAGGATATCAATTGTGAAAAAGATGTAATATCGATGAGTGCGAAGTGAGACTGATAAAGCGAAGTCAGATTGCGACGTATGATCTTCAGTTGTGTCTTCTCCGAGACTGGTTCTAGCAATTGCATAAAAAGATGCCGGATAGTAGCAACATACATTCCAATCGATTCGGTAGGTTGCATCCTACAGTTCTGAATAGTATATAGCAGACGTTCATCATAGTCTAACGGTAGAAATTCAGTTTTCAAAAGAGTAGTAACATCCTTCCAAGAACGCAAAGAATAGCGTCGGGCTCTAAATACAAAAAGAGCTTTACCGGACAGTACCTCAGAAGCTGAAAGAAAAAGCTGGTGGTGCGAGACACCGCGAGACATACACAATTCGTCGACTCTAGTTAAAAAGTTCATCAGTTCAAAAGGATCTTCACCTGAGAAGTTTACATCCCAATCGGCCAAGTTTATTTCCGCTTCAGAATCCGATGAAGTAAGAAATTGAAGTTCGTCTTCTAAAGAATACATGGTTCACACGAGATAACACACTAAGATTTTAACACCAAATAATCCTATGAGTAATCGGTAAGAGTATAATTAAAATTGACAGCACAAGCGGCTCCCTTAAGCAAAACCTATAGCTAAACACAAAATCCCAAACTAAAATTAATTGTAGCAGTCCACAAAAACGCGAACCCACGTAATAGTATTCGAAACTCTAGCAAAAGAAAAAAAGATTTCACCCACTAGGTAGAAAAATATAAGTAAGCAACTAATGAGTAAAACTTTAGAAAAGTATAACTTGAGCTTCTATACTACTAGAAAAAAATAATAATAAGCAGGAGGTAGTAATTAATAAGAAATTTGAGCAAGTAAACAGTAGCACTTATTCACCGTCAGAACCCGTTCAAGAAGAAAATCGTCGAAAGTCTCACGTTGTAGGTGCCAGAAATATTTGTTACAATATTTATTGTGATCTAATGGGGAAAGGTGGAGAAAGAAACACAGAATTGAAGAATAGTATCACTTCACGTAATTAACCAGATGTTATCGCTTACCTTTTTGGCTAGCCTCGCCGCAGGTGGTCGTCGGGTTAAAGAAAATCATAAGATACTCAATTAGTTCCGGTAAGCTGAATGCCCAAGTGCGCCACCTTCTCTCGAACTGTTATCCGCAGAAATTATGGTCTAGGGAAGAGAAAAGGAAAGCCTAGACCCGAAGTCTCCCCAAAAGAAAACATATGTAGTATTCACAATAACCATTTATTAAAAAAATGATTCACCATCTCCTTCCGAACGGAAGAAACACAAACTGCGACGGTTACGCCACTGGTAACTCCTGACAATTATTTATATAACCCCACAGAGAAAAAATTATTAAGCACAAATATCAATTAC
Source organism: Aquatica leii (assembly GCA_035610365.1). Lineage (NCBI taxonomy): Eukaryota > Metazoa > Arthropoda > Insecta > Coleoptera > Lampyridae > Aquatica > Aquatica leii. The sequence goes on from CM069438.1 coordinate 19,984,466, forward strand.
AAGTACACATATATAAGTAACAACAAATAGAGTTTGGAAGCCACAGAAGCTAAGATCGCTTACGTAGCTAATAATTACCGCGGCTACGGTAGCGATGATTTAATAGATAAACGCGTTCCCGCTAATTAACGTACCGTCTGGGGACAGCTTGATCAAGCGTCATAGGACCGGTAAATAATAATAATCAATTTAATATAGAGAGACGGGTAACTCCCAAAATTCTACCTTTGATAAAATTTAATAATTACTGTAAGTGAATGAGAAGTTATCATAAATAATTGTAATGACTTGACCATTACACAGTTAAAGTATTGAATGAATTATTATACAAAAAAATTATGAATTACACTAAAGTTTGACGTTAGGTGATTTTAACATTTGAAAGAATTATTGTACAAAAAGATTATGAATTACAATAAATTTTGACGTTAGGTGATATTAACTTAAATAAGAAAACAATTATACTCGACGTCGTCTTCCACTTCCGCAATCATTTATATATATTTATACGAGGATCAATCTTAGTTGAAATATGTGATAAAATGGCGACACGAACACGATCTTGCGTTTCCTCATGCACGCATCGCGGCCGCTGCTAAACGAAGGCTACAGCGTCCGGTCGAAATAAGGTCGACAGCGAGACTCCCGCGACTCCAATATAAAGGTGTCATAAATACCTCGAGTATCGTAGCAGTTCTCCTTACTTTGTCGAACATCCGAACTGGTTTAGCGCGTTCACCATTTCCCTCAGATTACAGATAAAGCACACGCAGATATACCTCAGAACGACAGACGAAGACGTCAGAAGCGAAGATCGAGTATCCAGCATCCACTTTAATATCAACCGCAACGTAACAAGGACAGAAAAAGACCCAAAGAAAGAAGCTAAAAATTGTGAAGATTAGTTGGTTGGCCTCCATTACTAACACGTGTAAGAATACTAACCCACTTTATGTGTCTGGCCGTCCACAAGACATCGTGCCGATTTTATTTGCACCGGAGGTTCAATCGGATTTATTTCCAAAAGGCTAAAATAAACGTCGGTGTAGAAGATGTTACCAGATGAAAAGAAATTCCATTTATCTCACCTTTCCGATGTTCCCCCTGTTGTAAACCGATCCACAAACAGCATAAAAATGAATATAATTCGTCGACGACTCACAACTTTCGCGCCTCCGTAGGCGTGATTTCGAACTACGGTTCGAGGCCACAGATGTTACTGTTAGTTGCCTAACTCTCAGGCGGATTTTGACTCGCAGTAGAAATTTACACGTTACAACTGGCATTTGTCATCATCCACCAGCAATGGATATGTCCCGTTAGTATTCAGCTTTTTCTGCTAATTCTCAAGATTTTCTTCATCCTTTTCTGATTGTGGTTTAGAAATTTCTTAAACTGTTTGAGACTTGGAGTTTCTTTCCAGATCCTGTTGACTTTTTTGTTTGCTCAGTTCTTTATCAGTTCCTAGAAGTTCCTTTGACCGAAGCCATACGAGGGAATTGATCCAATAAAGCGTTCGACTGCTCCTAGTTTAGCTTGTTTATCTGCTTCCTCATTGTTGTCTATTCCCTCATTTTCTGGTACCCAGACAAGCTCAACCTAGTTCTTATCTGCCAGTTGCTTTAGGGATCTATGGCTTTCGTGAAGCGTCCGTAATTTAAAACTGTTACATGTTTATGGCGCGTACCTCTGTTTGGAGTACAGTGGAGTTTCTAGCGAAGGATGAGTGTTTTTGAATCTCGGTCCCACCACTGCTGAGCCCACACCGCTCTCTGTTTTCGATCCGTCAGTATACCATTTTTCGGTGTCATTCCACGCACATTCTGGAACTCCTCCTTTCTACTGTTCCTTGCTTGGAATGTTGACTCTGTATTTATAATCAAAGATCATTTTTGTTTGCATGGCATCACTCATCTTGGTCATTGCGGTGGCGTTGGTAAGAATGTCCTTTGAGGTTACCTTTTTTGTTATGATATGCTTCCTGGAGTTTTAAGGCCTGTTTTATGACTTTCTCCTTAATTGTCACCTGTAGGAGAGCGATCCTAATAGGGTCTCCATTCCTGCCGTAGGTGTCGTTCTTATGACATTTAGACAGGCTAGTTTCTGTACCTTTACCAGCTTGGTGATTGCCGTTTCCTGGTCTACCTTCTTCCACCACATGACAGCTGCATATAAAATTTTAGGTTTGATTACCTAATTGTAAATCCAGTTGTTCGCTTTCGGATTCAGTCCCCATGTTTTGCCGACCATTTGTCAACATGACCACAGTGCTGTAATGGTTTTGTCAGGTGACTTTTCCAGTTTTTGTTCTAGTGTCACTCCTAGGTATTTAACTTCCGTTGACAAGGTGTAACCGGCGTTGAAATTTGGTCGTGAATCTTTTGTAAAAGACCCCGTATTCAGATTTATTGGGCTGAATTTTCTTTTATTTTAGCGATTGATTACTGTGTAAGCATCGAAAACGTTTTACTCGTTATTTTATTACGTTTAATTTAAGTTGATTTGTATTTTATAGTTATTTCACAATTATTATTGGTTTGTTTTTTTTTAACGCATAAATTTCCGTGGTCTTGATTTTGATTTAGTGTTTTTACTTCTGGTTATTTCAATGGAATAACAACTCTATCTAATTTATGACTTCCTTTTTGGAATGTAATTTGATCAATTTTTCTTAGAATCTACTTTTGTTTATGTTGAGGTCATTTACGAGCGTGATTTGGATCACTTGATAATTTAACTAAGTAAGCATTTTCGTGAGAACATTTCCTGTCTTTTCGTGTGCGTACGTGACGTAACGCACGTGGTAACAATATTTTTCATCTTTGTTAAGTTACTTTGTTTAGTGTTCCATCTTTTACAAAGATTTTACGGCGCAAGTTTATTGAATTAAGTGGGATTACGAGGAGTTAAAAGGAGTAACATTTTGATTTTGAGAGAGATCTTTTTTTGGTCGCAATTAAGAAATACCGGGTTCCGTGACGTAGTCAAGGGTTCGGGGAAGTTAAACAAATGGTACCGTGAAAATTAAGTGGTGTGATAGGAAATATTGGTTTTCCAAGTTCGTAATTTTACGGTTTAATGAACTTCATAGTATCCATAATAAAGCTCACGTTCGAGTTAGATTTATTTACGATGTGTTATGCTGAGAATCCAATTTTCGCTTTTGTGCGGATTTCAATGCTGAATTAAAACATATCTTCCGCCGTCATTCCATTGTTTGGGGGTCCCACCAAACCTTCAGTCGACTACAAGAACACCTAGACCGTCCCGGGGTCGATCTAAACTCGAAAGCTTCGGGAACCGCTGTGTCCAGAGTTTACCTGGAGTATACAATGGAGTAAAGGTATTTATTGAATTTGTTATTATCGTGAAGTGAACCGCGATCGATATGATTTAAAAGCTTTGAATTGAGCCGACTGAATTACGGCTAATTTTAAATATTTCAAGAAACACTTGAAGGTGTTTGCGTGAAGTTCGCTTTAATTAATTAATTTTGTTTTGTGTATGTAAAAGTAAGTCTTATTCATGCATGAAAGATAATGTAACGAAATGTAACATATAATTTGTTTTAACGTTTAGTTCGAAGCAAAGTTTCGGACGTATATTTTGTGACTTTTGTATTTTTTTTTGATTTGTTGTTTGTTGTTAAATTTACGGATTAAGTATGCGGACAAGGCCTTGAATTTTATTTTTGTGTTTTATTGACAACCAGTTAACGCTTTTATTATTATTTTTTTATATATTAATTTTTGTATTCAGTTTGTGAATTTTTGTCTTGCTTATTATTATTTCATTTATTATTTTTATTCAAGTTTGTTTGATATTCATTTTTTTTATTTTATTCAGTCAATAAATGTTAAACTGTTAAACTGTAAAGAGCTTTTATTCATTCAGCCGCCGCGTACGTAAATTTTTAAGTACATTTCAGAGTTTAGCTAGTTACAACTTGAGGTAAGTCCAGGGGTTGTAACCAACCAGATGAGCTTCTGGGTTATTAGGGGTCCAGAAGCTATAATCATCGTGTCCTTGATTGGCGCCCTAACCGATTTTGAGTTTTTACCTTTTTATTTCGATTTTATGTCAATCTCGTTTCCAAGTTATCACGGAATTTTAAAATATAACCCACTCTGTCTCCACTGAGCAGCGGCACAATATCGTTTGTGTTACCTCATTTCAGGCAGTGACATTGTTTCTAACTTTTGCATGTAACAAAGGGTAGTTCTGTCCCATCAATCTTTATGTTAGGGGTGTCAATCCTCCTTCGCGTCTTATTCGGGTTGATACACAATCCGTCTTTTTGGCACTAACTCCTGGTTAAGTTTACGGCTGATTGCACAACTTTTTTTTATTGTTTTGTCATGCTTGCCGCCTACTATTACGGTTATGTCATCAGCATATCCAAATATTTTGTGTCCCGCTTTGCTCAGATTCTGAAGTAGCTCATCTACTGCCAGTGACCATAGTAGAGGAAATAGAACTCTTCCTTGTGGACATCTTTGTGTTATTTCCACTGTATGCCTTGCAGAGCCTAGGTTTGCTGATACTTCTCTGACATCTAGCATAAGTTTTGCCTATTCGGTAATGCTTTTGTTTGTTCCTCTTTTGCTAAGAGATCTCACTATTGATTTATAGGCAGCGTTATTAAAAGGCGCCTTCTATGTCAATAAAGACACTTAGTGCGATATCCTTTGATTCAACTGCTTCGTCTATTCATTTAACAATTTGAGTAATGCTGTTAAAGTTGATTTTCCTTTCTAATAGGCAAAATGGTATTTGTGTAAAGGTGCATTCTGTAGTACCTCCATCTTAATATTCCGATCGACAAGTTTCTTCATCATTTTGAACAATAATGACTATAAACTTATCGGTCGATATGACTTTGCAGTGTTTAGAGGCTTGTCCTCTTCTTTGTATATGAATACGATTCTTACTTTCCTCCATAGTTAAAGAATGTAGCAGTATAGCAGACTGGCTCGAAATAGATTGACCAGCGGTGATAGCAGGATGTCCACCTCATGTTGAATCAGTGCAAAAAATACTCCTTCGGGGCCCAGAGCCTTGAAAGGTTTAAAGGTCCCTATAGCCCACTTAATTCTTTCAGACGTCACAATTGTTTTTGTAAGGAGAAGGTGCATCTTGATTTCTGTTCCCCTTTTTATGTGTTTTTTCCATCCCCATCTCTCTTTGGTGCTATACATCCTGGGTAGTGTGTTACCATCAAGGTTTCTAAGATTTTTTTAAAGGTCGTTGTTGTTCCGTCACTCTTTTTAAGTGCACTAATGCTTCTCTTGAGATTGCTCTCTGTACTCTGCTAATCTCAGGTACTTCTTTAAGGTTCTCACAGTAAATTCTCCATGAGTTCCTTTTGGCTTTGCGAAGTTTTTTGGTAAATTCCGTAAAAGCCTTTTGATACTCTTCTCAGTCTTTGCTTTCTTTCGCTCTGTTAAACTTCTTCCTGGTTTTCCTTCGGAAATTGCTCAGCTCCTAATTCACCAAAGAACTGTGCTGTTGGTTCTTTTTGTTTTTACTGGACAGTTTTCGTTAAAGGCCTTCACTATGATCTTCATCGTGATGTCTGCTTTTTTCTCGAGATTGTAAATAGAAATTATATTGTTTATAACATCCTTTACACCATCTCGTAGATTGTTTTTGAAGTCTTTCCAGTTGGTCTGTGCAGGAAATCTGTACGTCTGATCCATCATAGGTCCTGCTTTAACCTTGAACACTATTATATTATATGGTTTGACAGAGATGTTTCATCAGAGACTCTGATTAAGTTCGTTACACTTCTACTCACTAAGATTAGATCCAGAACTTCCTGCCTTATAGAGTTAGTGAATGTAGGTTTGTTGCCTTTGTTAGCTACTACCATGTTAGTAGTAATAGCGTATTTGTAAAAAAACTCACCCTGTTTGTTAGTGTCTGTGCTGCCTCAGATGATGTACGCTTTCGCGTCGCATTCTAGGAACAGCTTGATGCTTATTGCGCTTTACTATATGTGTTGGCGTCTCTTACTCCTTTCCAGGAATATGTGATAAGGTAAATATCACCTTTTTTTTCCCTCCAGGGATTCTTACCTCTGCTATTATTGCGACGGCGTCGGAATTTGTAAATTCTGAGAAACATATTGCGTCAATACATTTGTTAACGGCTCTCGGGTTCTGGGCAGTCTTATTGTAGATTAACTTACAGTTTTTTGTGATGAGTTCTACAGATTCGACCTCCATTTAGCCAATGTTTTTGTATTAAACCTACCAGTTGTGTGCCCAGAGAAAACCTTTGGCAAATGAGAGTAGATGCTGCCTTCGCATGTTGGAGGTTCACCTGCACACATTCCATGTTATTTGGAGGTAGGTTCTGAGGTTAAAAGCCCTAAGTCAGTTTCCGTCACCTCCATTAAGGTGTTATCTTTTTTCTTCTTTGCAGGTGGTTTATGAGGTTTCCGGATTTTAACCACCACCTCCTTGAACCCAAAATCTAAAGCTTCTTTCTGAGTTTCTACTGCTGCAGCCGACTTAAGGTCTATGGAGAGAATTAGGAGTGTCGATGTGACCCTCGCCTCTTCTCACATTACTCTCTATAGGGTGTTATTTATCGCCTCATTCTGTTTTTAGATTCTATGTAGGATCTTATCTGCTGGCAGTTTTGCGGCATTGGAAAAATATCCCACAAGGACTCTTCCTTAGGGAATATTTGACTCTTTTGTGACCTACAGTTCAGCTCGCTCCCACGGGTTGAGATCAACCACCATCTTGAGCCGCTAAACTGCGGCCTCATTTTTACATAGGAACTTAAGCTTAATCGTCTCATTCGACCTTTCCTTCACATTGAATAGGTTGGCTGAGCAAACCAAATCTATTTGTTCCGTCGTAAGTAGTTCCGTTGGGAACTTTTTGGCTAAGATAGTCATTCTGGTGCCCTGCAGAGCATTTTTATACGAGACACCTTTCTGCCTTCTCTCTTCTAGTTTCTGTACAGGTTTCTTAGATCTTCCTTGATTGAGTTTTGATTTCTCTATCTCCCTCGAACTCTCGTTCTGGGAACGTGGTTTTTTGGCTGGACCTTTATCTTTTCTTGGCACTGAGAATTCTGCCATTGAAAGCTGAGCAAGTCTTTTTGCTTTAGTTTTGCTGTACCCACTACTAAGTAGGCACTTATACTTTTTGGCTGCAGCCTCATTTAACTTGGTCTTTGTTTGGCCCACAGTGAGGCAGTCAATATCCTTGACTATTTTTTCCTCAGACTTTGAGGTACTGCTTGCACTGGCTTCCGTTGCCCTCGGGGTTGAGTTCTTCACGGCCTCCTTTAATGGGGAGGGCTTGGCGTTCTTCATGGTTTGGAGCTTTTTGAAAAGCTTTCTTCGTAAGGTTTATTCATTTTCCAACTATTTCTAAATATGAATTTTCTTGATTCTTAAGAATGCCGGATCTAGGAAATCGGTCGAGCCTGCTAAAGCCCGTGGCAGATAAGGCTACTTGAAACCGAGTTACGCTTGGTGCTCGGAGTTCGCATACTTAAGACTGATTTTCGTCCAGACATCTATTCATCGTCATATGCTGTTCCAACTTAGATTAGTTTTTTTGTCAAGGTTTTCTCTTTTAACCCTAGTATTTTTTAAGAATACCAAGCACTTGTGAATCCTGTATTAGTTTCCTTCTCTAGGATCGCATACGGTTTAAAACATGACCAGAACAGTTCACACAACCGCACGGCCGTGAAGGGTTACAGAGCCACATTGCTGCAGCTTTATTCCACCTCCCCAATCACGTCTACCATTTGTTGGGTTAAAGATTATTTCTGTTATCATTATCAACTTTGGGATACCTGCACATGTTTTTTCATCTTGGAAACTACTTTTGAACAATTACTAAAGTACGCATGGATTATTGAGAATTGTCCCGGACGTGTATTCTGAGAACCTATGTTAAATGGAGACCTTGAAAACCCGTTACGATTTCTATGATTTACAACCAAATTGGAGAAGAAAATATCTTCACTAACTTCGGCAAGCTTTAGCGTACTGAAATATTTATTTGTGGTAACAGTGTATATATGTAACAGTTTAATTTTCAGCTATTTTAAGAAATTTGTGTTGGAGGTGCCATTAGCTAATTGCATATTTGGGAACGCAAAATTGTAAGTCCTTTGTTTCTTACATAAAAATTTTTTTTTGCTTAAGCTTATGGTATATGACATTTGAGTTGTATTCACCAACATAAACTGCTTTTCATTGTAATGTTAAGCCAACGGATTTGTTTCTATGTACGAAGTGCTACCTAATCTAAAGGGTCTGTATCATTATTATTATTACTGTGATATTTATTGATGAACTGTTAATTGCTATTCATCTGCTACAGTTCTACCTCGTTTTTAACCGATCGGTAGATGTAAACGGGATCTGTAGTGAATATTTCTACCGTTTTGGCGCTCTTTTAATTATTTTATAATTAACAAACTGAGTACCACCCTAGACTCTTTTTCCACAACATTGAGCGATCGTCTTCCTTAAGTTACGGTTAAATTTACGTAACAAAGTATTTAAAAGAACGATTAAAAATACACAAAATATTTATTTAATTCTTAATAATCTACTATGTACAAATTCTATAACATACAATATACAGAGACATTTGAAACAATAAACATTTATAAACTACACGCTACCCTATAGTTTAAAAACGTACAAAAAAAAAACCGACTGATAATTAGACGAGTAAATCACTAGATCGGGCTTTTCCAATAGGTCTTTGCATCAGCGACTTCGACCTAGGAATGCTGTTCAAACTATATGCCTAAAAACAAAAAAAGTTTAAACGGTCCACTTTCTCAAAACTAAAAAAAAATAGTCCGCCGCACACTTAGATAAAAGCATTGGTGCAAAACAATAAAATGCGGGACTTTTAAGGCATAGCAAACAATGCGATGCAAATGATAAAAAAAAATTACCGATTGGAAGCAGATCGGAAGCGATTCTGTCCCTTTCAAACGTTTAGCAGTCTTATCGAGTACGTGTTTACGTACTTTCTCTTATTAAATATATAGATAGTTACCTCCAAATTTCTTGGAGTACAAACGTAGTTTGATTTGCCTCTTTTTAGTAGCTTTGTTTTGCTCATTCTTAAAGAATTGCGACTGTTGTGTATCGAGCACGTGTCTTGTCTGCTCAAGTCGCGCTCGCAGCACAGTGCTCTGCAAGTTCTTCTGTATTTGTCGGATAACGCACAGTATAAAATGAAGTTGCACGATGCGTTTAGCGCTAGTAACGCGTTAAAAATGTTACCCAAACCTGCAAAACGACACAAATGCATTTAACAGTTTTAGACCTGGTCAAACGTACCTGCTTTAATGTTGAGAGTCACTTCATCTGTGACGTCCACTAATGCGTCGTAAATTAAAACTGAAGCTGTAGGTAGTTGGCATATTAAAAACAAAACCACCACAGCGATCAACAACAGCGTAATTCGGTTTTCTTGGGCCTGAGACTTTTGATCCTAAAATTTGTTAATTCAACAAATCAGAAGTCGGATACACAACCTTACCTGAAAATTAGTCATCGCTTTTCTTTCCTGATAAGAGTTATACACCGAATTGATTAAAAAACAGTTAAAAGTCGCTATTAGAGCTAGTGGGAGTACTGCAAAAACAATTGCCGAAAACCAATAAAACATGCTCTGGTAGATACGATTTTTCCCGAAAGACGTACTCTCGGTAGAGATCGTGTAGTTCTTGACGCAGCACGTTGTGTTTAACATCTGAATGTTAACGATGGCACGAAATAGTTGATTGGTTGAATTTGTAAGCAAAAACGAAAGCTCGTCGTCTACTGGAATGAAAACGCCGTCTTCGATCTCGTCGGAACAATTATCTTTCGATCGAGTAATTTGGCTAGTAGTGTTCAACCGCGCCATTTCGTTTGCTCGGTTCGGTTGTAATTGGTTTAGGTCATCTTCGTCGCAGATTTTGATGCAGTTGTCGTGGAAAGCCAGTTGGTACTCAAATGGAGTAGTTGCCGTTAATATTATACATAGAATACTGACTATAGCTATGATGCTTTTGGCTCGTCGCTCTGTGCATAATACTTTACCTTTAATCGGATGACACACTACTATATATCGTTCAATAGTAAACGACACAGTTAACCATACCGAAGTGCTACCTGAAACAATTGGATTAAACAATTGTAAAATCTAGGACAATACTCACTAGCCGCATCGCACAGCCAATGACTGATTCCATAAAATCTCCAATACAGTTCGTATTTTCGATCGTTGATGTTCGGGTAGTGTTTAAAAGACAGAAGAAGAACGAATAATAGGTAGATCAAATCAGCAATTGCTAGAGCCGTTAGGTACGCGTTCGTTGAACTTCTCATGCGACGTCTAAAAAACAACGAAACGTAATTGCAGTTTTTGTTATCAAATTTGAGTACCTCGTCAGGATTATCACAGAAATTATGTTTCCAGCAGCGCCGACGCATACCAGAATAGGAACAAGCACTCTTTGTATCCAGAATCTTGATTGTTCCACAAATACGATCGATGCGTTCTTCAAGTCGGCCATCTTTCTGCAACATATTGAATTATTAGAAATCTAACTTTACGTGTTTGGGGTGGTGTTTTACCATGCTAGATTTTGGTGACCAAATTATTTTATTAGAAAAAGACGCCTGAAAAATAGGAGAAAATCGATATATCAGAAGAGACCATGCGACAAAACCCGCTAAGACTGATTAGTGATTACGAATTACCTGGTGCAAATAAGGCTTATAATATGGCGATTTACAACTGCAAAGCAGTTAGTGAATCGCATTAGTATTACATAACTCTTTGTCTACACGTTCAAAGTAAAAAATTGTAAAAAAAATTGAATGTTGACACTGAAGGAAAACAAAAACGTCCAAAGTCAACTATATTTATAATCATTTTGTAAGGAAAATAAATTTGTAAATTAAATATTATACAACCTGTTCAAATTAATATCGTGCTACAGGAAAAAATCCGCGTGCCAAGATTTCGACAAATATTTATATCTTTCGGCGAGGTGTACACAAATGTTTCTCAACACGCGCGTTAGTGACATTGGCGGTTTTTTACTTACTACTGCTTTTAGACTGTAGCATGTTGTTTTTTTTGTTTCGACGTGTACGTTTTGTTTAAATGGCACGTGATCAAAGCAACGGAAAATGTTTACACTGCCGCATTCTACATTAAAAAAAAAGTTGAATCAATAACTAAGACTAATGAAACACTACAGTCAAGTTCTTGGACATATCTTGATTAAATGCCGATATGTACAGAAAACACAAAGCAAGAACCGCTAATGTGAAGAAATATTTATTAATTCAATTCATGTCCACTGCAATGCTTAATTCACTTGTTTTAATGGGGTTAAAGTAAATGTTTATTGGGAAGTATGAAAAAAAAAATTTTTGTTTGTTTCTAATTTCGCACCGGAAGTTAGTTTAACTTCGGTTATAAAAACTAATAGTTTCTAAATGTTTAGTGGAAACCACAAAGTTTTGCTTTATAATCATTGCTGACTTGGTTACTACAATAGAAACATGATAACCGTATTATGTTAAAACCATTTTGGTATAGTTTTCGTGCTGTATGAATTTCGCCCATTGATAAATGTCGTTTACGATGATTATATTTCCGCTTTGAATGTTAGACTAACAACACGTGCATTAATGCCAAGCCCACAGGTTTCTACGTTTCAAGTATTTTAGATCATCCACGCTAAATATATAAATTGTGAGAAATTCGCTGGGGTAAGCATACATCTTTATTTTACAGCGCGATTTGATTTCTCTTTATTATCTTAGCAACTTTGGTCACCCGTTCTTGTTACTTTGGAAAAATTTTATGACGAATCAATCGTATGAAGTTTATCAAATTATTTTTGGTAACTGTATATATGTATCAGCTTAATTTGCAGAAATTTTAGGGCATTCATGTTGGATATGCTAATCGCATATTAGGAACGCTAAGTAAGTACCTTGTTTCTTACATTTAATTATTTGCTTTGAAGTCGGTCGCATGCACTCACGGCTTAACATATTACGCTTATTATCTAGACTAACGTATGCCGTTGTATTTATGTAATAAATTTCTAACGGTGCGCTTAGTTTCAATATTGTGCAATCATGGTAATTGACAATCTTCTTTGATGTATTCACCAACATTAATTTATTGAATGTAACTTTAAGCCATATACTGCTTATGTGTACAGGCCTAATTTAAGGTTCCTGTATTATGCGGTGTACTGCAATAATGTTGGCAAATCAGTTGTTAGGTTTCTTATTCTATTTGTGTATTTTTATTTTCTTATACTATCGTTGAAATAAATATACTCGTTATATTTGTGTTAGTTGCTTTATCTATCTTAAGCGTTGTCAGGTGTAAACGGGTTTCTGTAATGTATATTACTCCTGTTTTGGCGCTCTTTTAATTACATTATAATTGGGACATCAAAGCTCAAGCTGAATTTTATCAGTTATACACCTACGACTCACTCTCCAAAGCTTTGAGCTGTCGTTAATTTCTTTGACGTAATTAAATTATTAGTAAGTGATCGCAGCATTCTTATAGTAACGACTGCCAAACATACACAAATCAACAAGCAAAAAAAGATGTCTCCAAAGACAGAGTTTTCGTTGTAAACGTCTACCAACAAAGAATACCCATTTCAACAAAATAATGATAGTCATACATCAACAAAAAAACTATCTAGCAATAAATTCAAATCTAAATAAATGGTAAGTTGTAGTTAAAAGTTTAACAAATGCATTAAACCTATTCTTTATTTTTTGTGCCCCACGTTGGGCGCCATTTTAGTCGCACCGATATGTAATCCGAATTCAAAAAACAGCTGAGCCGAAATAAGAAAGATCTCTTTTTGTTTTATATAAACGTAATAAATGTCTGCAACTTTTCTAAATTATTTCTTAACGTGAACCTTGTTAAAGTTTTAGTCATAATTATCTATCAAGAAAAAATATCTTTTCTTTTTAATAATTTATTTACGCAAAATTATTTTTTGCTCCGTCACTATCGTAAACCCACATATACGCAGTTCATACACAAACTGATTCTTACTTAACACAATATAGCGCAACTACAAAAAATTTAACACAATAATGAAAAAGCCATAGCGCAAAAAACTAAAGAAATTAAAAAATTAATTTAAGTAACTGTCAAAAATACTAAAAATTTTGTTTAGAAAAACCATTGTTAACTCTAAAATTAACAAATGAGGTTAACCCACTCGTCTCTCGTGTCCAACATTGGGCGCCATTTTGTGTAGCACAAAAACTTTTTTTATTTTCTTTTTTCCCAAAACATAACATTTGCTTTTTTATATATTAAATGTACAGTATATGAAGTACATAAGTTTTTAAATAGTAGGCGCCACAGAAAAAGACTTAGGTAATAACTACCGCCAAATATTTACACAAATTAACAGACAACTCGTTCGCTGTCATAAATCTACACACACGCAATGCATAAAAAAGTTAATTTTTTTTTAACAATTAATAGTTTCAAATCTAACAAATTAATATGAGTTATATACTAACAAAAAGTAATGACATTGTGCAAGTAAATTAATTTAACACAAAAATGAATAAAGTATAACGTAAACTTATCTAGGAAAAAAATCAAAAATTAATTTAAACAAACGGCAAGTTGTAGTTGCATAAGAGTTAATAGAAACAACTGATGCTAAAAAATTGAAAAAAACAATTACTTACTTTAAAATTTAACAAATGCATTAAACGTATTCCTTACTTTTCGTGCCCCACGTTGGGCGCCATATTTTGTCAAATTGGTAAGTAATTTAAATTCGGAGAACGGTTCGGTTGGTACAAGATAGACACCGTTTTGTTTTCTATTTTTCGAAAAACTAACGTTTAATTTTTTCAATCTGACGTATACCGTAAAATAAATTATAGTTTCTATAGTATAGTAGCCTCCACAAGTTTTCGCTTTATTATTAAAGAAGTTTTGTTTATTACTAAAACTTGAAATGGAATAACTACCGTCAAATATTCACAAAAATCAACAGACAAAAAAGATAAATTCTACATGTCATACTGTTTTTCCATTGTTACAAAATGGTTCGTGAATACTGTGTAATGTTGTCTGCAACTTTTTTTGTAATAATTTCGTAACATAAACTTAAAGTTTTTGTCATAATCATCTACCAAGAAAAAATATGTTTTCTTTTCACTAATTAATTTACGCAAGATTATTCTTAATTGAGACACAGACAACTCGTTCTCTGTCGCAAATCAACGTATACGCAATTCATACACAAACTCATTCTTACTTAACACATTATTAGAGTTTAATTTTTTCGTACCAACAAAATAATGTTAGTCATACACCAATAAAATAATGATATTGCGCAAGTACAAAAAATTTAACACAACAATGAAAAAGTTATAAGACAAAACTTTCTAGCAAAAAATTCATATTTAAATATATGGTATGTTGTAGTTGTAAAAGTTAATAGAAACAACTGACACTAAAAATTTAAATAAATGAAAGGTTTGGTTAAAAAAAAACTATTACTCACTATAAAATTTAACAAATGCATTAAACTCAATCTTTACCTTTCGTGCCCCACGCTGGGCGCCATATTTTGTTAAATTGGCAGGTAATTTAAATTTAGAGAACGGCTGGGTTACGTTAAGATAGATTTTTTTTTGTTTTCTTTTATCCAAAAATTAACATTTCATTTTTGAAATATAACGTATGAAGTAAAATAAATAATAGTTTCTATACAGTATGCACAGTAAGTGCCAACGGTATTTGCTTTGTTATTAAAGAAATCTTAGTTATTACAAAAACTTGAAACGTAATTAACTACCGCCAAACATTTACACAAAACTTCAAGGAAAAAAGGTAAACTCTAAATTTCCTACTGTTCAATGTTGTCTGTAACTTTTCTTAATAATTTCATAACGTGAACTTTGTTAAAGTTTTTGTCAAAATCATCTACTAAGAAACAATAATTTTTTTTTAATAATTAATTTACGCAAACTTATTCTCAATTTAGACACAGACAACTTGGTCACTGTCGTAAATCATGTATATGCAATTCATACAAACTCATTCTTACTTAACACATTATTAGAGTTTAATTTTTTTGTACCAACAAAATAATGTTAGTCATACACCAATAAAAAAATGATATTGCGTAAGTACAAAAAATTAATACAACAATGAGAAAGTTATAACGCAAAAGTATTTAGAAAAACATTTATATTTAAATAAACGGTTTGTTATAGTTGCACAAAAGTTAATAGAAATAATTGATACTAAAAATTTGAATAAGTAAAAAGTTTGGTTTAAAAAAAATATTACTCACTCTAAAATTTAACAATGGCATTAAACCCATTCTTCACTTTTCGTGCCCCACGTTGGGCGCCATATTTTGTTAAATCGGCAAGTAATTTAAATTTAGAAAACGGCAGGGTTGGGTTAACATAAATTCCTTTTTGTTTTGGTTTGTTGTAGTTGCACAAAAGTTAATAGAAATAACTGATACTAAAAATTTGAATAAGTAAAAAGTTAGGTTGAAAAAAAAAATTACTCTAAAATTTAACAATGGCATTAAACCCATATTTCACTTTTCGTGCCCCACGTTGGGCGCAATTTTAGTCGAATAATAAATACTAGTTTCTATATAGTATACATAGTAAGCGCTACAAATTTTTGTTTTATTGTCAAAACAGACTTAGTTATTACAAAAACTTGGAACGTAATATCTACCGCCAAACATTCACACAAAATAAGCAAAAAAAATAAATTCTACATTTTCTATTGTTACAAAATGGTTCCTGGATACTGTATAATGTTGTCTACAACTTTTTTTTAATAATTTCTTAACGTGAGCTTTGTTAAAGTTTTTGTCATAATCATCTACCAAGGAAAAATATGTTTGTTTCACTAATTAATTTACGTAAAATTATTTTTTAATGAGACACAGACAACTCGTTCACTGTTGCAAATCAACGTATACGCAATTCATATATAAACTCATTTTTACTTAACACATTATTAGAGTTAAATTTTTTCGTACTAACAAAGTAATATTAGTCACACACCAAAAAAATAATGATATTGCGCAAGTACAAAAAATTAATACAACAATGAAAAAGTTATAAGGCAAAACTATCTAGTATTCATATTTAAATAAACGGTATGTTGTAAATGCTTAAAAGTTAATAGAAACAACTGACAGTAAAAATTAAAAAAAAAGGTTTGGTTTAAAAAAAAAACTATTACTTACTATAAAATTTAACAAATGCATTAAACCCAATCTTTACCTTTCGTGCCCCACGTTGGGCGCCATGTTTTGTTAAATTGGTAGATAATTTAAATTTGGAGAACGGCTGGGTTTGGATAAAATAGATTCATTTTTGTTTTCTTTTATCCAAAAATTAACATTTATTTTTGAAATATATCGTATGCAATAAAATAAATAATAGTTTCTATATAGTATGCATAGTAAGCGCCAGAAGTTTTTGTTTTGTTATTAAAGAAGTCTTAGTTATTACAAAAATTTGAAACGTAACTAACTAACCACTTAAGTAATTTTTATTATAAGGAAACTTTCTAAAACGTTTTAGGCTAAACAGAAAAACATCCAAATATTTTATACGACAATATCAGAAACTATTATGAAAATCGAATGCAGTGTTAAAAATAACTGTTTACATAAACAAAAAGTACATATTCAGTGTTACGCGTGTGTCGTATAAATAAATGTGAGTGGTGAGTGCAGTTATAGCGAACGGTGATTACAGAAGTATTTACAGCGTTACATAAATTAATTTAGTATCGTATTGTTTTAAATTAGTTAGCTATAATTTTCTAAGTTGCGTTGTGTTTTAGTTTAAGTAAAAATAAACATATATTGATGTGAATACATTAATTTGTCAATGAAGTAAGTCAGCACAACGAAATCTTAAAAAGTAATTTATTTTTTGTGCTTTAGTTCGTTTTGATGTATTTTACAGACAGAATAATCGGCCGGAAATGTAATAGAATTTTATAACTAAAAGTTGGCAATACTAATAAAAATATTTTTTTTATGTCATCTGTCATTGGTGTTATTAACATAAACCATTATCTGTGTTAGTGTTTAGAATAACACTAACAATTTTTTCAAAACTAATATAATAAATTTGCTTTTATCTTACAGGTGCTAAAAACAGGAATTGTAACGAAATTATGTGTGTCCAATAAATTTAAAAAAAAATTGAATTTCGTTATTACAGGTTTCAGTTTTATCGACATATGTAAATTTTAATAAACACGATTTTTTATGAATTTATACAAAATCTAGCACAACAATTTTGGGTATCACATGCCCTGAAAGTATTTTGAGAGTATTCGCATTTTGCTCATACTCACAAAATAGCACTTTCTAGACTAGTGCTAACCTAACCTAACAAAACAGTGACGGCTGAAGATTAATGCTGCAAGAAGGTCATTTCATTATTAAAACCTTGAAAACACATTCTCTTCCCAATGATCCTCGGGCAAGTTTGCTAGTTTTTCAATGTAACATGACATAATGGAGAGGCTGCCACTGATCGACACCAGTCTTCATTGTTTGCTCCTAACTCTTCGGAAACAACATGCCATTCTTGTATAATTTTAACTATTTTCATCTACTACTTTCTTGATTTTGCTTGCTGTTGAAGACCAAACCACTTAGATCAGCAATAAGTGTGATGGTCTTATGATACTAGAAACGACAACCAAAGCTTTAGGTATTTGACTAGTCTTCTGTTTTGAATACATTTTTGTCCAAAGGAAATAAGTCTGTAGCGTCGAAACAAGAGAACAGGCTCATCAAGAGTGGCTGTCTCAAAATTACAAAAATGTTCTAGTCACACAGGTAATACAGGTAATAATTTCTCCGTCATCCAACCTGATTTGAAACACATTAAGTCAACGAGATCATCTTTTCTCAACTGGTTCTTTATTTTTCGTCTTTTAAAGATAAACGTTGGTAGTTCTGCAGCACTCATAGCGCAAACTACAGTTTTGGTTTGACCTCGCTCTCCACTTGTAATGATAACACGAGAAGATATGTGCTCAGTTGTTATGTTGGTTTCGTATCAACCAGGCTAAGCAGAAAACTTTAAAAACGAAAAAATACCGTCTAGTAAAATCTAATAAAATGTTTACATCAAAAAAGCATTTTTTTTCACAATTGCAAAAAATGTTAGATGCGTCGACGACACGCTCCGATACCAAAGCGAGACGCCCTAGAAATGTGGAGCGATCCTCCGAAGAAAGCGAGCTTATCCCCTCAACGAAGGGAACGACGACGACGTGCGATCGGTTTGATTTCGCTTCGCCTTTGGGTTTATCGAATGCGTCCATGGACTCGCGTGCACGTTGAACTCTTCGGTCTGTTTTCCAATATAAATCCTGAGATTATCTAAAGCATCTTCTGTCGGTCTGCAACGCGTGTAAGTCGCCCGAAAAAACCAACGCCTCTTTCCCAAAGTCGACAACTCTGAACCGGCTGGAACCTGCCGGTACCAAATGAGTTCGGAAGACTGGGACGAGCACGCTGTTCGCTTCGTCTTTTTGAGCTTTATGGACATCATCGGTGAACGTCAGCTACTACGCAACGGTCGCAATCTCCTATTTCCGAAAAGTGTACGTCGCTGCGCTGCGTCTTGAAAAATCCCCGACGGCGATTGACCATAGGCGAAATTTTTCGATCGACGACGCGAACAAACGTTGTATCACGGTTTTAGATCTTTTGGGTTTCTCAGGTAATAAATATTACTAAACTCCGCTTTTCAAAATTCACGGACTGGAAATGAATTTTACTTAAAACATTTACTAAAAGAGAAGCTGAATCTATCGGTAGAGTGCAAATATTTAAAGACAAGTTTCCATGAAAACCTCATTCAAAAGTCTTACCCAAAATAGTTAATAAGTTTCTTTTAAAAGTTTATGAGAAAAATACAGTTGTTATGTTAAGAAAAAACCTTGGTATGGTTTCTCGCGCTGTATGAATTTTGCCCAGTCTTAGATATCATCAACGAGCTCGACGTTACTGGTTTCTTTTTTCCGTTTCTAACGTTAAGGAAACAGCAAGTGTGCTAACACCATACCCAATGATATCTATATCTTAAGTATATGGGAACACCCACGTTATTATTGTGTAAATCAATTTCGATTTGATATGTTACATGTGAAAGATTCGTTGGGGTAAGAATGTATGTCTATTTTACGGTGCGATTTAATTTTTTTATTATTATAGTAAGTTTAGTCAAACGCATGTGTTTGTTATGTCAGAAAATTTTAATGACTGGCTAATTCTTTTTGGGGTCAATAAATATAACATAAACGTATACATGAACGGTTTATTAAATCTCAATCATCTCTACCACTAATCTACGTTAGATGAGAAAATTAAAACCAACGCGTATATAACCTCTACTGAGGCAAATAACTACGAAGAATTGGTGACACACCTAAAAATAAACTGAAACGACGTCTGGAAGCTTAGCGCACTTTAGTTTTAAATCATCCTATGAAAGTCTTAAAAGCTTTTTTGTGATAACACGATTGTAAATTTATCTGCTTAATTTTCAGCAATTTTAGAACTATGTTTTGGATATGCCATTAGCTAATCGCGTATTAGAAACGCTGAGCTTACTTTTTTAAATATTTTTTTTATTGAGTAATTTGTTCTGGTGTCGGTCGTATACACGAACGACTAGACATATATACGCTTGCTATTACGATTAACGTATGCAATCTTCTTGTACTTATTTCACAAGTTTTAACGCTTAATTTAATTTCGTGGTAATTTAATTTATTTTTTTTAGTATTTGTCAATTTTAATTTACTGAATGGAACCTTAAGCCATTTACTGCTTATGTGTGCAAGATGTTGGCTAATTTAAGTGTCCGCTGATACTAATTTTACTGTAATATTGTTTGCGAACCATTAGTTGTTATATATTTTTTATTCTAATTGTTTTTTTAAAATCTTTTCATGTTGTCGTTGCAATAAATAGACTTATGTTATTCGATTTATAAACCTAAAGTGCTGTCAAGTGAAAACGGGCAGCTGTAGTTTATGTTTCTCTCCATTTTGACGCTCTTTTTAATTAAATCATAATCAACATATCAAAGAGCAAGATGAACTCTATTACTTTTCTTCGACCGACCAATCTGTTTGGTCCGACACAGCTCTTTCGCTTTCATACATTAGTTTGTAGACTGCTTCCTTTTTAGTCCGTGATAATTTATTCTTAGTGCCAGTAAAATTGTCTTAGATAGACTGCTGAAGCTCACTTTTATTTTCTTTTTGGTTAAAATGTTACCAATTTTCTCTGTTGTTTCAGAAACAAAAGACAAGCGGGCGAATTCTCTAGGTGGTTCCCTTACCGTGGGTGTCGTTTCGGTTCCAAGCTTTTTAAGGACTCTACTTATCTCCGTGTCGCTATATCTATTCCTCTTTACTGCTTCCTTGACCTATTGTTTTTACTCTTCCAGATGTTCGGCTACGTTGATGGTTTCTAATTAATGTATTAAAGTTTTAATCAGAGATTTCTTTTGTTTAGCATGGTGATGTGACGTAACATAAAGGTATCTTTCCGTATAGGTTATCTTCCTGTACACAAATTCTCTGGGTGGTTCCCTTACCGCGGTTTCCTTACCGCAGATGTCGTTTCGGTTCCAAACTTTCTAACAGCTCTCTTTATCTTCGTGTCGCTATATCAATTTTTCTTCAGTCCTTTCTTGATGTATTGTTTTTCCCCTTTTAGATGTTTGGCTTCGCTGATGGTTTTTGCTCTATGCATCAAAGTCTTAATCAGAGCTATCTTTTCTTTAAGATAGTGATGTGACGTAACATGTAAGTATTTATCCGTATGGGTTTTCCTCTTGTACACTGCTTGTTGTAATCTTCCTGACTCAGTGCGGTTTACGATTACATCTAGAAACGGTCATCTTTCTTCTTCTATTTCTATAGTAAACTTTATAGACGGTGCTGTTTGTTGATGTGCTCAAAAAAGTCTTGAAGTTTCTCTCTTCCACGTGACCAAATTATGAAAGTATGGTCAACATATCTAATCCAGCACTTAGGTTTGCATTCTCTGTTCTTTAGCGCTTTTTCTTCAAACACCTCTATTAATAAATTTGTTATTCTAGGTGATAATGAGCTCTCCATTGCTGTTCCGTTCTTCTGTTCATAGTATCTGCTATCCGATAAAAAAATACGTAATTGATAGGCTTCACCAGATCCGTAGGTAATCCAAGATTACTAATTATAGACAGCTATAGTGTCGTTCGTAGGTATGTTGGTAAATAACAGTCATATCAAAGCTCACAAATATGTCGTCTTGATCAGTTGTTAAATTCTTTTCGTATGATGGCTTTTTCGCTGTGTAGGGTTTCCACATCGTTGTTAGGTATTTGCCTAGGTCGTAGGTTGGTGATCAAATACTGCTAACAATAGATCGAAGTGGTATTTCTTCGTTGTAGATCTTTGCTAGACCATATAGTGTAGATGGCGGATTGGTTTTAGGTATCAACCACTTTTTCTTCTGAGAGTGATTATCTTTTTCTTCTTTTACTCTTTAAGTAATCTACGCCATAGGATCTCTCTGAAGTTTGAGCTAGAGGTTAGAATCTATTAAAGTGTTGGAGTGCAATGTTATTTGTACGATCTATACGAGAGGGAGCGATTTGCCATATAACTGCTACCCTTAGAATAAGAGTCACTCTACCCAATTTTAACGGACGGTCTTGAAACTAAAACACGGCTGGCCAACGTCGCCCGTTTGGTACCACGCCGGTAAATCCGGACCTAGTTCTAATTCCAAACCTCGGTTCAACCTTAAGACAGAAACTCGGGGCAGGGCTTAGGCCCGAGGATTTTACCAGCGCCGGTAAACCAAGACTTAGTTTTAGAGGGAGAGAAAAGGTCGAAAACTATTACACGAAAGCATAGTAGGGAGGACTTAATCCCTCCGGCAGAGGAAGCGTCTTGTGATAGCCGTACGTGGCTTAATACGCCCGTGGTCTATGTAAGTGATCTTGCGCCTTAGACTCATAGAACAGACAGAAATCTACCCAATTCCAGTATCCCCAGTATACTGGTGCATTTATGTAATAAGAGCAAGGGCTGTTCGAAAATTGCAAGGTAACAGAAGAATCCATTTTGTAGGATGGAGGAGACTGCGACGGTGACTCGTTAAACGTGGCCCGGCAGCAACACGTAAGTTCATTACCATTCCTAACACTTTCGTTTCCACCGTTATTAGTTCCTTTGATGACAGATTAACAACTATGTTCTTCTCGTTCTATAGTTTGCGTGCAGTGTAGATTTTGTCCCGGAACGTAAATGTCATTTTTACGTATTGTTATTCACTTTCGTTTTGACGTTGAGGAAGACAGTACGTGTACTAACGCTGTGCCCAGTGAGATATCCTTTTCATCCTCGTTGTAAATGGGTAAATCAACTTCGATTTGTATGTGTTACTTGTAAAAGTTTTGCTGGGGTAAGAATTCAGTTCTATTTTACGACGCGATTTAATTATCTCGTATTATCACCGCGAATTGGGTTACTGCCACATCAAGTATCTTTTTTTCGAGTGGATAAATTGGAACACGTACGGATGCAAGCATTAAATATAATCACCAGTTTTAAGAGCTAATTTGGGGTTAAATTGATGGGATATTTGTGAGATGGGCGATTAATCTTAAAGACTCAGTGCCACACCTGCAATGTTAATAGTGAAAGTCATTTGGCGCATTCTGTTTATAATATAACTGGATGACTTACTAGCAATTTACTTGTAATATAATTATCTATATGTGTTTATACTTTTAGCAATTTGAGAGAATAGTTTGATATGCACTTAGCTAATCGCTTGTCTGAAAAAATGTTAGTAATACTCTATTAACTATTTATTTGTCATGGTGTTAAACGTAAATACAAACAACCTAGATATATGTATATGTTCTCACGATTAATTTAGGCATACACCTATCCCTCGATTTACACGGTACTTGTTTTACACGTTTTCGCTTTTACACGGTTTTCCAAATAAGTTTTTTTTTGTTTTTATCGCACTCTACAGTGATGAAGGTTAATAAAACACCTTTGGTTTTATTTTTTGTTCTTCTGTTTAATGTATTGTAATTAAATAAAAACCAGTGTTTCCGTAATATATTACATATATTAACCTGTCAATGCATTTTATTTTTATTTCTGTGTACACCTAAAAATATTGAAAAAAGTCACAACTGTTAAATAGCAAAATTATGCATTTTCTGCAAGCTTTTCGATTTACACGGTTTTGACTTGAAAATTTTTAATTTTCGATTTACACGTTTTTCTCAGGAACGCATCTACCGTGTAAATCGAGGGATAGGTGTATTTGTTTGTGTGCTTTGTTCTGTTTGTGTAATCAGGAGTTTTGAATTGATTAATTTATTTTTCTTTGTTGTCGTATCAAATTATATTCTCACTCTTTAGTCCTAGTAATCTATATACCTACGTGTATGAAGTGTTGCCTACATTAAGAATCTGTTAATACTAGAATTATTTTGTTTTTCTTATAGATACTTTGTTATTATATACTTCGTAATACTGATTGTTATCTTTTTATTATAAAGGATTTGTTATCATATACTTTAGAATACTGATTGTTGATCTTATTCTTTTTTTTTGGATTTGCAATAAACATATATTCGTTGTTATGCTTGTTGTAACCGGCGTTAAAACTTAGTCGTGAATCGTTTATGTAAGACCCCGTATTCAGATTCATCTGGCTGAATTTTCTGTTTTTTTTAACGATTGATTAGTTCGATGTTAGCATCGAAAACGTTTTGCTCGTTATTTTATTACGTTTGATTTAAGTTTATTTGTATTTTATAGTTATTTCACAATTATTACTGGTATTTTTTTTAAACGCATAAAGTTTCGTGGTTTTGATTTTGATTTAGTGTTTTTACTTCTGGTTATCTCATTAGAATAACAACTCTATCTAATTTACGATTGCCTTTTTGGAATGTAATTCGATTAATTTTCTTAGTATCTATGCTTTTGTTTATGTTGAGCTCTTTTACGAGTGCGATTTGGACCACCTGATAATTTAACGGAGTAAGCATTTTTCGTGGGAAGATTTTCTTTCTTTCGTGTGCGTACATGTCATGACGCACGTGGCAATTATAGTTTTCATCTTTGTTAATTTACTTTGTTTAGTGTTCCATCTTTTACAAAGATTTTACGGCGCAAGTTTGTGAATTAAGTGGGATTACGAGGTGATATAAGGAGTAAAATTTTGATTTTGGGGGATTATCTTTTGGGTCGCAATTAAGAAATACCGGGTACCGGAATGTAGTCAAGTGTTCGGGGTGTTTTTACCCTACCGTTATGCAATACCGCGGAGGTTAAACAAATGGTGCCGTGAAAATTGAGTGGTGTGATGGAAAATATTGGTTTTCCAAATTCGTAATTTTACGGTTTAATGAACTTCATGGTATCCATAATAAAACTCACGTTCGAGTTGGATTTATTTTCGATGTTTTGTGTTAAAAACCCAGTCTTCGCTTTTGTGCGGATTTCAATTAAGTAATGAAATAAATCTTCCGCTGTAATTCCATTGTTTGGGGGTCCCACCGAACCTTTCATTCGACTACAGAACACCTAGACCGTCCCGGGGTCGATCTAAACTCGAAAGCTTCTGGAACCGCTGTGGCCAGCAGTTCATCTGGAGTATACAATTGGGTAAAGGTATTTATTGAATTTGTTATTATCGTGAAGTGAACCGCGATCGATATGATTTAAAAGCTTTGAATTGAGCCGACTGAATTACGGCTAACTTTAAATATTTCAAGAAACACTTGAAGGTGTTTGCTTTATTTAATTAATTTTGTTTTGTGTATGTAAAAGGAAGCCTTATTCATGCATGAAAGATAATGTAACATATAATTTGTTTGAACGTTATTTCGAAGCAAAGTTTCGAACGTATATTTGATGACTTTTGTATTTTTTTTTTAATTTGTTGTTTGAGGATTAAGTATGCGGACAAGGCCTTGAATTTATTTTTATTGTGTTTTATTGAAAAACGAGTTAACGCTTTTATCATTTTTTTTATATATATTAATTTTTATATTCAGTTTGTTAATTTTTGTCTTGTTTATTATTATTTCTTTTATTATTTTTTTATTCAAGTTTGTTTGATATTCATTTTTTTAAATTTTTAATATTATTCAGTCAATAAATGTTAAATTGTTAAACTGTAAAGAGCTTTTATTCATTCAGCTGCCGCGTACGTAAATTTTTAAGTGCATTTCAGAGTTTAGCAAGTTACAACTCGAGGTAAGTCTAGGGGTTGTAACCAACCAGATGAGCTTCTAGTTTATCAGGGGTCCGGAAGCTATAATCATCGTGTCCTTGATTGGCGCCCTAACCGATTTTGAGTTTTTACCTTTTTATTTCGATGTTATGTCAATCTCGTTTCCAAGTTATCACGGAATTTTAAAATATAACCCACCCCATCTCCATTGAGCTAGCGGCACAACATCGTTTATGTTACCTCATTTCAGGCAGTGACTTTGTTTTAACTTTGGCATGTAACATTGTGTTGTTTGATTTGTTTACTTATAGTGTTTGTCAAATGTAAACAGGAATCTATAGTGTTAGTTTCTCTCGTTCTCAGGGCATCGAGGGTCACCTGTAATGTATTTTTTTCCCCAGGTTTTTATGTTGCTGGGGGGGAATTTGTTATGTTAAGAAGATGGTAAATCAATTTTCGAGTATAAAATTTTTTACAAGTATAAAATTTGTTCCTCGACACCCCCACTCTCTTTCGTCGGCAATGTCAAATTTTATAACAGCAAATTTTATTCACTTACTGGTGCAATACAGACGAGCTCTGTAAGCTCTGTATTTTTACGCCCAAAAAGGCTTTCACCATTAGATTATTTCACGTGAATACGCGAATTAATTTTGTATTTACTTAGGAGAAGCTGAGTAGAGCAGATTTCCGTACCCACCACACGTTCATCGATATCAGTGAAGATAACTAACAGGTGGCATATTTAGGAAAGTTTCCATGACGTCCCATTATTAAAACGTAACTATTCATACCGTCAAGAGGATAGAAACTTTCAAAATTTTATTTCTTTTGAGAAGAGCTACTACCATAAATTATTACGTTGAGTCGAAGGAAAACGCTGCACATCCGCTATCTCACATGTTTGTATGCTTTGAAAATTAAATTTATTTGTGCTAGCCGTATATACGTTTTACGTTATATTTAATATTACGTTTTAGGTAATGCAAGTACAAAATTAGCTAATCCTCTACTGGATAAAACCTAACTGTGAGTATTACAATTTCAAACTTTACGATTTGTATTTCGGTGGTCATGTCGATTGTTGTTGTCGTATCCAGTGCGCGTTGAGACTCAGTCTTAATATACTTTTGCGATTTTAAATTTGCGAATATAGTCATTCCTTTTTCATATGTAAAAGTTTAGACCGACAAGATCAGTTTATCGTACGGCGTGTTGCCCAGTATAGGGCGCAACTTATATTTGATTTGACCTATGTACTACTCACTCTCCGAAACTTTGAGCTACAGTTTACTGCAGCTTACAGTTGTATTACCGTAACAAATGGCTCCGGTCTGTATTTGTTGATTTTCTTTATATTCCTGTTTCTGCGTTTCTTGACATCTATGGAGTTGTTGGTTTGCTGACATTCATTTTTTAGCGTGTTTATCAACGTCAAATGGATGTCCATAATGGTGGTTGATATCATCTGCAGTTCTTTGTACACACTTTTTCTCAGCAGTGTTTTTTTAATCCTTTTTAGTATTTTCTTGACTGCTTTAGTTTGTATACGTTAATTCACTTTTACGAATGTCGGTGTAATCGCTTGGTAGCTTCGTAAGAACACCAAATTTAATAAAAGCGTGGCTTTCTTCGTACGTAAAGAATCTATCCTTGTCTTTGTTTCTTTGAGTACATCAACAAACAGCACTCATTCATAAAGTTTAATCACCATCCTAAACAAGAGATTAAAGCTTTGATACATAGAGCAGAAATCATCAGCCATGCCGAACATCTTGAAGGAGAAAAATAATACGTCAAAGAAACACTAAAGAAGAATTGATATAGTAAAACGAAGATAAGAAAAGCCCTTAGAGTGTCTGGAACCGAAACAACACTCATGGTAAAGAAATGATCTAGTGGATTCGCCCGCTTGCCTTTTGTTTCCGAAACAACAGAGAAGATGGTACTGCTTCTATGCAAAAACGATTTTACTGACACTAAAGGATAAATTATTACTGACTAAAGAAGAAGGAGTCTACAAACTGATGTGTGAATGTGGAAATACCTACGCCGAACAAACGTAAAGGTAGATCAAAGAAAAAGTTAAGGAACATCAGAGCAACACACGAAGAAAGATAATTAGACAATCAGCAATTGCAGAACAGAAAGATCATAAGAGAGAGCATCGAAATAGAAAAATCGATGTAGCATAACGGCAACGCACCCGTGAATCAACGATTTATATAAAGAGGAACAACTACATCTAGAATCAGTCTGATAACAAATCCTGAAAAAGTTGGCAGCATGGAAAAAGATTGTACTACAAATGTATTTGATAGTTTTGAATTTATCGATATTTTTCTTGTTCCGATGAAGCCTCTTACCAAAGCGGCAAAACGTTGGCAATTTTTACAAAATTGACACAGTTTAAATCTCCGAAAACGTTTTTGGTGTATTATAATTACACTCTTAAATTTAAATTAAACTTAAATTAAGTGTAACAAAAGAACCACGAGAAAAATAAAAACAGTAAAAAAAGCAAATTTTTTTTATTTAGCTCAATTTTAGTTTTTTATTTTCTTTCTTGTTGTATTCTATTTTTAATTGTTTCTGTTTTTGTTGTAGCTTTACTATTTGTTTTGTTTTCAACGAATTGCTTGATTTTTTATATTCACTTATTAAAGCTTCTTCAGATGTTTGTTTGTGTTTTAACATTATTAAGATTAATTTTGTTTCTTTTGGCCGTG
Source organism: Aquatica leii (assembly GCA_035610365.1). NCBI lineage: Eukaryota > Metazoa > Arthropoda > Insecta > Coleoptera > Lampyridae > Aquatica > Aquatica leii. The sequence goes on from CM069438.1 coordinate 20,012,551, forward strand.
GTGGCCTACGATCCTGCATTAACACCAATATTGTTATAAGAAGAAAATCGCAGCTGCTTTCGAACGTTCTAAACTTGAACGTTTTATATACGGATCGTTTACATGAAGTTTAAAATAGAAAGTAACTGTACTAGCGGTAATCGTCTATATACAAATGCGATTTGTATAAATACTTTAGTTCCGTGTTCTTTAATCGTTTCAAATTCTGGCACAATACTAAATTTTTTTCGCAGTATCGTACGAGTCGATTTGTTTAATAATCTAAACTTGCTAGCTAATTTATTTATGTATTAGGAATCGTTAAGATTTAGAAGTTGTACATCTGTGAGGAAAAATAATCAGCTCGGCTTATGTTTATACCAGTTTTTGCAAAAACATCAATTCTATTTGACGTATTTAAATAGAAGTAGTAATATGACGAAGATTTAATAAACTAATGATAACTGACTAAACAATAGGAGCTAAGGAACAAAAACAGAAAGATCGATCAATAGAGAACAAACTAAGAAACGTTGCTAAAAAAAAGATTTTTGGAAAAAAGCTAGGTTAAGATATACAAAACGTGAATAATAGTAGACCAATAGATAGATTTTTAAAACAAAAAATAATAAAGGGTAATCTGATGAGTAGAAAAAAAGTAAGACTAATAGACACTAAATTTTGAGAAACTATAACAAAAGACTAAAGTAACTACAATAGTAATTTACTTAACAAGAGTTGTAAGTAAGGCATAGCATAACGAATGATAATGCGACGCTAGGCCGCACGGCCGAGCATGTTGAGTTATGCTATGATTCTTTCGACGAGAGTAACGTACATTAATTTTGTGTTGCCTTTTGTAAAATTAAAAAAAAATAACCAGAAATATAATGTTGGCACTACATTTATTACTAAAGCTGTCAAATTTGACATTAAGTTTAACACAGTTTTTTTTCGATTCTAATTGAAATTTAAACGACTTTTCCACCTGTTGCATACTTGTTTTAATATAATAATTGATTATGAACACTTAGTTTTATGTGGATTTTTAGTTTTCTTTTTGCCCCCATAGAATTTATTTCGCCCGTTACGTAACTACACTAACAAACGAATATCGAGGTTTGCGACAAAAAATCATTAAACCACACGACACTATGATCAATAGATATAACACAATATTTTGACAAAAATTCTTCCTTCTTCCAAAGATAAATTTCCTACACTTTCATTTCAAGGTGTATACCAAATCCTTTGTTCATGTGGTTTGGTCTATATCGGTAAAACTGGTCGTTTTGTTATCACACGTATTTTAAAACATATCTTTACAGCTTTATAGAGTCTACTGCAGAACATAAGCTTCCTCAATTTTCTTCTCTCTGTCTTGGGCTTTTAGTATCTAATTTTTTCAGATCATCGTGCTATCGTGCTTATGGTCGTACAACATTTGTTTTTGTTTTTTGTGGTTGCCATTGTAATAGTTTCTTTGTCTACTTTTCGTTGTCTTGAGTGATATGACTCGCCCAACGCCATTTCAGTCTCGAAATATTTTCTACAATATGTTCAATTCTTGTTCTTCTTCTTAGGTCTTTGTTTCGGATCTTGTCTCTTATACTGACTTCGAGCATGGCTCTTTCCATTGCTCGTTGGCAGATTTGTTTGCGCTCTGTTTTGTTAGCGTCATTGTTTCCATGCCATATATAGCCACCGGTAGGATGCATGCGTCGTAAACTTTGGTTTGAGATTGTTTGGTATTTTGGTGTTTTTAAGGATACAACTAAGTTTTGCGAAAACTGCCGATTTTCGTTTTCTCTTTTGAAGTCATATCGTAAATAGTTATATTCTTAAATATTTTCTATAGCTTGATTTTTTAAAGTGATACTAATATTTTCTAGGCTCATAGTTTTAGTCTTTTTTAAGTCTATTGTTTGGAAGGCCTCGTTTAATTTTTAATTCGTTTGCACTTACAAAACTATATCGTCCGCGAATCTTAAATTGTTTAGTCTTATTGTATCTATGTTATTGTCTTTATCTTACCAAGGTAGTGTTTTGAATACGTCTTCAAGAACCAGGGTGAAGCGTTTAGAGGAGATTGTGTTCACTCCTCTCTTTACTGATATTTTACTGGTCCTCAAATCTTCATCAATTTTTATTTTCAAGGTATATATGTGTTACACTAGTTTTCTGGTAACAAAGAATAAGCAACGGCTAACATAGTTTCCCCGGAGAGGGAGTCGCAGGTTTTGTGATGCAAAATTATAAATTAAATATAAAAAAGTGCCAAAACGTAAAAAAAACTAAATTAAGGAGATATCGTTTAACTCTACCTACAACTGTAAAAGAACAAATAACACAACAGAAGTGATAAGACAGAAAATATATATTTATTGTATCACAGAAGTAGTTGAAGAAGACGAAGATAAGTATCGTTATATAAACGTTGCAAATAATATTACATAGGTTGATATCATAGGCCAAGTATGAACTACGCCCTTCGACTAAGCAACACGTAGCGCATCAAAGTATATTAATTGATCTATCTTTTATATTTAAGCAAAGATACTCTTTGATTTAACGAAGGAATGACTTTACTTTAGTAAGTTAAATTACAAGAATACGAAAATCATAAGTATAGAGAATCAAAGCGCACCCGATAAGTATGTGACATAAAAAAAAAGAGTTTAACATTAATTGTGATTACAACCTAGTATGTACGTGTGGCCATTCCAATAATTGAGATGACCAACGAAGTAAAATAGCAAATGGTGTTCAACCCCTTAGCCTTCAGCGACTTGACGTCATGGAAACTTTCGACAAGCAGGTGTTTTATTACCAACGTCACTGATAAGATTACAGGTGGAGGGATCGGACCCACTCAAAATAAGCGTTCACCCAACAATACGCAGAGTTTGTCCACATATTCATGTGGAATGGGGTGAAACAATTTAATAATGAAAGCCTTGTTGGGCTAGAGAGACCGCTTGTATTATACAAAATATTAATAGAAAAAATAAATTTGTTTTGACAGCCGGCTACAAGCTAGGGTGTGTCGAGGGACAAATTTTATACTCAAAAAATAATCTAACAACTTTTTAACATAACATATGCTCGATGAATTGTGTGGACAATGCAGTTAGCTAACCGCATACTTCATAAAAAAAAATTTAACTATTTTGTTTTGCTATTTAAATTTCTTTTTGTCTACGTTGTTCGTCGTTCGCACACACGACTGTACGTACATATTATGTTTGTTTATGAATTTTTTATAATGTAATATATTATTAAACGGTGCGCTCTGTTCTGCTTAATCATAATGTATTTGTGTTATATTCCCCAATGTAAAACTGTTCCTTTAGAATGTAAAATTTTAAGACAGAAATTCAATTTTATGTACAAAGTGTTGCCCAACCGAAAGGGGATTGCATCAAGAATTATAGTTTGTGATATCTAATTATGAACTATAAATTGATAGCATCTATGTAATTTTCGATCGCTTTTTTTAACTTTTCTTTCTTTGTTAAAATAAATATATTCGCTGTTATCACTTATGTTTTGTCATTTGTTTTTTTTTTCAGTGTTAGACAGATTTAAACGGTATCTAATAGTTTCCTACCGTTTTTGCACCGTTTTAGATTAGCACACCGAAATCTGCAATCCTCTACCCGAATTGCACTGAGCTAGTTGCGGGTAAATTTTGGTAACAAACAAAAAGCGTACCAACGCATAGACAAATCTAGAAAAAAATTTATTTTTATTTATTATTTAGAAAAATAAGATAGAGTAGTAGATTTATGTAGAGACACAGAGGAGTTAATAGAGAAAATAAATTATAAAAAAATGAAAATAAGTGAGTAAAATACGTTTTCTTAAAGATGAAAATAAAAATTATACTACTAAAAAGATTGGTGAATGTCAACCCATACACATAGAACGATATTAAAAATTAAGTAAAAAACAAACTAAGAAAGAAAAGAGACGACTCAAATAAGTAGAGATAGCAAAACATAATCAAAAATCTTTAGCATCCAAACAATAAGCCGTAAATACATAAACAAAAGTCAACATACCTAGTGGCAACTAAAAAAGGAAGCAAACTCTCAAATGAGTTAACAGAATTAAAAAAGAAAAAATTATTAAACATCAACAGAAAAAAAAATTGATAACAAAAACCACAACAGAACAGATAAAAATAACCTAAAAATAATTTCTATAACAAGTTATAGAAATAATTCCAAGACTCGATGATAAATAAATAAAATTAAAAAAGTGAAAGAAAAAAGAAATAAAAAGTAGCAGAACCAGTAGAAATAAAAAGAGAAAACAAGATAAGAATAAAAAAGTACATTTATATAGGTAATTTTGCATTTTTTGCAAAATGGGTAAATCCGCTATAGTTATTACAGTTATCTATTTAATACGTAGTAACTTGAGACTACTAGATGGCACCACCATCACATTTTGTTTTTGTTATCACCTTCGGCATTGAATATAAAATATTGGGGTTTGTTAGTGTAGAAGAACACGGTAGTCCGATGTTTCTAGGAAAAGCCAAGTCTATTGTAAAATTAGTGTAGAAGTGTATTAGAGCTATTTCTCACTGCTAATGAGCCCCAAAATGCGAAACAATAAATTTAATTAGGCGGGCTTAACTTATAAGGTTTTTCGCTGTTTTTTAGTCGTAACTTTAAACTACAAGCTGACACCGCCATCACATTTTATTTATAACAATAGATAAACTTTTTGAACACGTTATAAATAATAGATTTCTTAAAAAAATGATAAAAAAAAGATTTCAACTGATATTTAGCTAACGGAACTACAAATTATATGTCATATTAACAGTTTTTGACGCAAAAACACTACACTATTTATAAAAAAAAACAAGAGAAAGAGATATTTATGAAAGATTATCAATATCGGAAAAAACAAAATTCATGATAACATTATCTTAACCAAAACTTTGAGTATAGAATGCACAATTGCATACGCCGACATATAGTAACGGAAAAAAACGGAATAGAGAAAAAGCGAAAATGGAATAAGCAACATACCAAAACAAAGAGATCATTACCCTAATCAAACAAAATACAAAAAAATAAAAAAAAGAAATCAATCAAAATATACTATTCTCAAATGTTTTACATAAAAAAAGAAAGAAAAACGACATAATAAGAGATAAATAACAAGGGTTATTAGAAAGCTATGGAAATCTAGATAGAAGCGGTTATTAAACACATATCAAAAACTAAAGAAAAGAAGAAAAAACTCAAATACCAAAAAAACCACAAAAAAAATTTTTTTTACAAAACCTAAAATCAATAAAATCATAAACGTTTTATTTTGCGTTTTGTGTTAACGTGTGAATTATGTGACTTTTTTATTTTTTTTTAGGTTTGTCATTATTGCGTTTAACTTTAACGTATCGTTTACGTATCTACAAACGTAAAATACCGAAGCATATAAAATATTCTAGTCTCAGCCAAAACACGAAAAATAACCAAATAGATTTGAATGGGTTTTAAAGTTTTAATTCTTAAAAACACGCACGTGCGAGTCTAAATACCTAAGTGCAATGGTTTGTTTTTATTAAATACCGTTAGATATAAATTTTATTATTGTTCGTTGTATTGTGGCTTGGTTTATTAATGTTAGTTACATATATAATAATCGATAATAGTGTAAATAGTTAATAAGTTTTAAAATTGTTACAGTATTATGCGCATTTAATTACTATTTGGTTCTTGCGTTAAATTTATGCATAATAGTAATTTACGTAACAAGCGTCAAAATTAAAACATAGCATAACAAACGTCGAGTGAGTTATGTTATGAAACTTTGGACGAGAGTAGGGTACAATACTTTTGGTGTTGTTTTTCTTAAATTTTATTTTGAAAAAACAAACTTGAAATTACCAGAAATATGGTACTACATGTATTATAAAATCTGACTTTGAACTATTAGTTTTGTGTGGATTTTTACTTTTCATTTTGTCGCTGTATACTTTTTCCCATAACGTAACTACACTAAGGAACGTTTGAAGAAAACGTAATAATTTTGACATGTTTTGATTGTTAAGTTAACATTTGATCTTTAAATTTATGACACGTAAAAAATGTAGCGCTATAGTTATTAAAACAAATCATTTTAATGTTTGGTTGTGCGTGTTCTTTGTCAACTTGTAAATTAAGCACGTTTCTCTTATTGTTTGTTTCTTATATTCGTGCTAATTGTTAACGTATCTACAAACGTAAAAAACACGTAATAATTTTAACCTATTATGTACATTTAATTACCGTTTAGTTCTTGCGTTAAATTTATGCACGTCAATATTGCAGCGTTTAATTTTATGATATGAATTTGATTATTGATATACGTCAACGAATTGCTTGCAGAAAACCTAATCATTTTGACGTATTATGTTTGTTTAGTTAACATTTAATCTATAAGTTAAATTTATGACACTTACAAAACAAAATATCTTTTAAATAAAGCGAGTTTGTTTTAATATATTATTAACGTTTCGCCACCTTATGTAAATCACGTCAATATTGCGTTTGACTTTAACGTATTATTTAGTGTTTATCAAAATAAAAAACTAACGTTTTTAGCAGTAGTTACGCAAGATTCTAAGCTTGCTTAGATCACGTTAGTTTATGTTAACTCATCTCACAGCAAACAAAGTATTTGACAATATAGCGTACGGTTGTTGTTGCATGTTGTGTATTAGTAAAGTGAACCAACGTAAACGTTTTACCTTCTGCTTGTTCAGTTTAATTTGCGTAATAAGACAAGTACTACATTTATTAAAACAAATCGTTTTAACGTTTGTTTTCGTGTGTTCTGTGTCAATGTGAGAAGTAAGTACATATTTCTTTTATTCTTTCGTTCTTATATTCGTCATAATTGCGTTTGACCTTAACGTATTGTTTACGTATTTACCAACGTAAAAAACACAATTCAAAGAACACGTAATAGTTTTAACGTATTACGCACATTTAGTTACCATTTGGTTCTTGCGTTAAATTTATGACCCACGTTAACGGATATTATACCTACGTTATTTCTATAATTCAAAATATTTCTTAACTAATACGTATTTTTTTTAAATTTATTATTAACCTTTCGTGATCCTCTGTCATAAACCTCAATATTGCGGCATATAATTTTAACGTATAAATTTGCTTATCAATATACGTAAAATAATCGTTTGCAAACTCAAGTCAGTTGTAATTTATTATTAACGTTTCGTTACCGTATGTAAAGCACGTTAATATTGTGTTTCTTTTTAACGTATTATTTACTGTATGTTATTTTATTATTAATCATTAATAATATATATTTATAAATAATTTATTAAATTTTTGGTGAAGCTTTTTATTTTTTTATTAATTTTGCCGACAGTTTCGACTAATATTTAGTCATCATCAGGGCTATAAGGAAACATTATATATATATAAAATATCATAAAACTTATACATTACTATACTTAAATAACATTTTTTAAATATAAAAAAGTTTAAATTTACAATATTTTAAACATCAAAAAATTGTTTTGAAATATGCCTACTTAAAACAAAAAAAAATAAATAATACAAATTTAAATTAAATTACTATAAATTTTACTAAACCTTTAATTAATATATAGAAAACTATAAGGATGTAGTTAGTATTTTGAATTTAAACCACACCATTTCAAACTATTGTTTGAATAATAGCAAGAAATTAAATAAATAGTTTTTTATATAATAATTCACTATTAGTGGCTCTTTTATCCACGTAGGTGGCGTTGACCACCAATTTTGCAATCTAAACCTTCAATAATTTTTAATTTTACCATTTGATTGTCAAATTTGATATCCAGGGCAATAAAGCCATCGAACGTACCTAAAAAACTGCATCGGAACCTGAGCCCGTCGGACACCAGGATGCACCAACTTTACCGCTTATTAAAAATTTACAATGACAACCACTCTCTGCAACTACTAGACAGCACAATAGGATCGGCCACACGTCCTTAAGCCCGATGAATTGCACAGGATATAAATGACCTGATAAGAAGTAAGGAAGAACGCTTGAAAAATTGCCGAGGATCAAAAAGATCGCCGAGATTCAAGTAAAAAACAACGACAGAATGACGACCTCACTATTCACAAAGGTGTCAATCAACGACGCCCTAGAAGAACTAGGACGTAGACTCGCCAGTGAAAATATGAACAAGGAGTTTGCAGATCTAGCAAGAGTAAGCACTAAATCAATATTCTTCACCTTCCGAGACCAAGTCTAGCAACATACTGCGGAAATTGCAATAAAATCAACCCTGACCCCAACAAACACATTCATGAAAACTTTTGAGAAGGAAGGCCTACAAAGCACACTACTAAAACCTAAAATATGGCTACGATACGTAAACGACACATTCATCTTTTGGCCACACGAAACAAACACTCTGATGGGGCTCTTAAACCACCTCAACAGAATACGCCAAAACATCAAGTTCATCACGGTGGTGAAAAAAGACGGATTGTTGTCATTTGTAGATGTGGTAGTCAAGAAGAAACTAGATGGAACTCTAGAACACTAAGTAAACAGAAAACCAACTCACACTGACAGATACCTTGATACATCACCTCAGAAAAAAAACGGCTATACTATCGAACGCGCCGTCACGAGAAAATCATACTCTGAAGAAACAAAAGCGTCCCTGGCCGCAATTTTGTTTGACGTCTTCTAAAAAAATACATCAACACCGTGTTAAACACCACAAGAAAATAGACATCAATATTAGGCGCAACTAAAAACATCGTAAGAGGACCAATGTATATAGCATCTAATGCACTTGTGAAAAAGTTTACATAAGGCAAACAAGAAGACACGTCAGCATAAAACTAAATAAACACAAGAACAGTCTGAAACATAAGCAAACACCAGACACTCTGTTGAACTAGAAAAAACAAAAATGTTAGTAAAGCAAAAAATATTCTGGCCTAGACTATACACAATTAACAAAAAAGCAATACAAATTAACAAAACTCAACAACATCAAAGAGCTGAAACCGACGACGTGACAACCAACTCACAAAATTTCAAACTATTGAACAAAACCACGAAGACTTAGGTACAGACAAAACTAACGCACACATTAAGTACGTTTCTTTTTTTTAATTATATTTGTTGTTTTTTAATTATTTTTAGGTTTGTCATTATTGCGTTTGGCTCTAACGTATTAGTTACGTATCTACAAACGTAAAAAAACATTATTTAAAAGTTAGAAGATAATTTAGCTATTTAGTTTTTGCGCTAAAATTATACCCAACACAAATGGATATTATATATTTCATTCATTATTAACGCTTTGTTAGACACGTCAGTTTTGTCGTTTCATTTTAACTTATAATAAACGTAATAATTTTGACTTATTGTAATTGGTAGTAAACAGTTAAATTTACGACGCAAATAAAAATATTAGGACTCAAAACTTCTTTTAACTAAAACGAGTTTGTTTTAATTTATTATTACAGTTTTGTTATACTTTGTCAGACACGTCATTATTGCGTTTAATTTTAACGTAGGGGAGATAGGGGCACGTTCGGCATTGGGGCACAATCGGCCATCGCGAATAAAATTTGAAATGTTAAAGATTTCGCGCCGAATTTAGGGCGCAACTGTTGGTAGCAGCGTTTTCATATCGAGTACCATCGTTGTAAGTGTTTTGTGAAATTTGTGTAAACTTTATGTTTGATTAAGTGTTATTTCAAAATAAAGGTAAGTTTTTTTATTATATTTGAATGTGCCATATATAGCTCCTTTTGAACGTGTATTTCGATTACAGTTTCCATAAACTAACATACATATATATATTTTGTATATTTCGATAAACATAACCTGTGTTTTACTCCTTTGTCTAGTAATAAATATTTGAAGTGTAGAATGGCGCTAGGGGCACATTCAGCCATAACCAGTGGGGTACATTCGGCAGGCGGCCGAAAGTGCCCCAATTATAAAATACCTATTATAAAAATACATAATTTATTATTTGTTATAGATGGTTCGTAATTACAAATCCAAAACTGATCGGCCCAACATTGATGAGGCTACTATGCGTCAGGCCCTGCGTGACGTTTTATCTAAAAGTAAATCTCAAAGAGAAGCTGCTCGAGTTTATGGCATAAAAGGCAAACGTTGCAGTCACGAATCAACAAAATTTGTAGCACTATGACAGTCGGAGAATATCTGCAGCGTTTTGATGATGATGGTTATGAAAGTAATACAGAAGGAAAAGGTAAATATGCTACAAGACAAGTGTTTTCCGAGTCGCAAGAAGAGTTACTGGGGAAATATATAAAAAATGTTCAAACATGAATTACGGTTTGACATATGAACATATCAAAGTTCTAGTATATGATTATGCAAAGATCCTGCCTAATTGCAAATACCCAGAAAGTTGGAACTTGAAGAAGAAAGCAGGTACTGACTGGCTATATGGTTTTATGAAAAGAAATGACACATTGTCTTTAAGAAAGCCAGAAAGCACTAGTTTAGCTAGAGGGCTGGGTTTTAGTAAAGTTAAAGTGGAAGAATTTTTTACGAACTACAAAAGCGTTTTGAAGAAATATCAATTTACTCCCAGTCAAATCTTCAATTTAGATGAAACTGGGGTAACAACAGTTTTAAGGCCACCAAGGGTTGTAGCTCCGAAAGGGAAAAAGCAAATTGGTCTTGTAGCATCGGCTGAGAGAGGAGAACTCGTTACCTGTGTAGGAATCATAAGTGCTACGGGAAATGCACTCCCACCCGTTTATATATTTCCAAGGGTAAGAAATATAGAAGATTATTTAGAGAATGCTCCAGCTTTAAGTACAGCACTTGGAAATAAGTCAGGATGGATGACAGGAGACTTGTTCGTTAAGACATTGGAGCATATTGTGAAACATACAAAATGCAACACAGAAAACAAAATTTTGCTTCTAATAGACAATCATGAATCCCATACAACATTGGCAGCTATACTTTATGCAAGAGAAAATGGGATTGTTCTCCTCTCTTTCCCACCGCACACATCCCATAAACTCCAACCTCTTGATGTTGGAGTTTATGGGCCTTTTAAAAGCAAATGCACTGTCTCATTAAACGACTGGATGTCCAGTAATCCTGGGAAAACAGTCTCAGTAAAACATATTCCCAGGATTACAAAAAATCCATTTTTGGAAGCATTTTCGCCCTGTAATATTACCAGTGCCTTTGAAAAAACTGGTATTTGGCCACTTAATTCCTCACCTTTTGTAGATGAGGACTTTGATGCTACTTTGGTGTACAAAGACCAATCAATAAAAGAGCCAGTATCTGATGAGTTAAATCTTCAAAATGATTATGGGGATGTAAATATACCCAATCAAATTGCTGAAACAGAGGGTTGCCGAAATCAACCATCAACTTCAAAAGATGCTGTAATCGATCCAACTCAAAGCCAAACTGAAAGTAAAATGTTAAGTCCCGAAGTTGTGAGGCCTTTTCCAAAAGTTAAGAAAGAAACAACAACTCTAAGACGACCCAAAGTAAACCAAGGAAAATCAAGAATATATACCGAAAGTCCAGAAAAAAGAAGGGTAGAGGAAATTGAAGAAGCAAAAATAGAAAAACAGAAGAAAAAGTCTGAAGGACAAAAGGGAAAATTAAAACGAACCTCTGAAGATGTAAATAGTCCATCTACCAGTGATGTAGTGAAAATGAAAAAGATTAAACAAGTAAAAAAGTATTTATTGATAGCTCAAGTAGCGAGTCGTCTCTTTCAGATTTTGAATGTAGCAAAGACTCAGACGATAACTTAAGCTTTGGGTCTTTACAAGAAGATGATAACATAGACATAAACAGTTTTATTTTAGTAAAATTTCCTTCTCCCAATATTGTTCAGCATTATATTGGGTGTGTAGAAAATATTGTTTCTGAAAATTCTTATAAAGTGAAGTATCTTAGGCGCAGAGCTAAGACTAATAAATTTTACTTTCCTCAAGTGGATGACATAGAAATATGCACCAGAGATGATATTCACGCCAAACTTACAAATCCTGCTAAGTCCAGGAGAGATTCATATTTTACATTTTACTATAATTTTAGTAGCCTTAATGTCAAATAAATTTTTTTTTACTTGTTTTTTGTTTTATTTTAAAACGACCGAAACTACCCCTTTACCTGGCTGATGGTGCCCCCACATGGGGTACGATCGGCCATTATGCAGACGTTTGGTAATTGGCTTCTAACTTTTTTTGCTACAAACCTTCAACAAAGTTCCTATGTGAAATAACAGCAAAGAGGATCAAACAATCCATTTCTAATGGTGAAATACTTCTGAAATATTTTAGAATTTTTTCATAGAGTAAAAGCAATTATGTGGCCGAACCTGCCCCCTTCTCCCCTATTGTTTACTGTTTAAAAAATCTTAAAAACCAACGCTTTTAGCTGCAGTTACGCATAGTGTTAGCTTAATTAAATCGTACTAATTTAAGTAATTCATCCTATACCAAACAAAGTATTATCTATATAATATACTCGCTTATTGTGGAATGTTATGCATTGGTAAGGTAAGCCATTGTTTTTTAATATGTTTATTCTTAAATGTTTAAATACATACGAACCTAACACTTTAATGATGGATTTTAATTTTACTACTTGTTTTTTAATTAGTTATTTAATTATTATTATTATTTAATTTAATTTGCACAGTAAACCGAGTGCTGTTGATTGTATAGGTAATCAATTATACGTACGTGTTTTGTTAAATATTGCATTGAGCAATGTACTATATTACACCACGTAAAATTTTTGTTTTGTAGTTGAAGCTGAAAGATAAAGTAAGTATCATAAATTTGAGATAAAAACAGTAATACTGTGGTAATACTATAAACTGTAGACTAAAATTAATCAGTATTTGTCGCAATATAATTGTTGTAATAAATACACGTTAGTTGTACGTAAATAAAACGTTATATTAATACTAAATACACTCGGTTTCATCTGTTTCTTACATAAAAAATTACGTATTTTTTATACGTAAATTTATTGTAACTTAGTAAGTCAAAATACAGTTGTAAATTGATGTGGTTTAAGACCTTATTTATAAAAGTAATAACTATTTGCTACTATAGAGATCTTTAAGTTGTAATTTGGGATTTTAAGGCCGCGTATTTAAAAAATTCGTATAAAATAATACGTGTGTTAATCTTAGATGTTGATAAGATGGGAAACTTATTCTGTCATCAGAGTGTATCTCCCATTGCTGATGAGAACCTAAACGGCCGTTCATCTATGGTAATATATAGTTAAAACTATGGTAGTGTATCGTTTTGACAAAGTTTACTACGAAAATGAATGAATAAAATACGTTCTCTTAAAGATGGAAAAAAATTTATACTATTAAAAAGATTGGTGAATGTCAACCCATACACATAGAAAGATATTAAAAGTTAACTAAAAAAAACAAACTAAGAAAGAAAAGAGACGACTCAAATAAGTAAAACAAAACATAATCAAAAATCTTAAGCGTCCAAACAATAAACCGTAAATACATAAAAAAAGTCAACATACCTCGTAGCAACTAAAGAAGGAGGCAAACTGTCAAATGAGTTAACAGAATTAAAAAAAAAACAATCAAACATATCAACAGAAAAAAAACAGAACGATAAAAAACAATATACAAAAAAATTGATAACAAAAACCACAACAGAACAGATAAAAATAACCTACAAATAATTTCTATAACAAGTTATAGAAATAATTCCAAGACTCGATGATAAATAAATAAAATTAAAAAACGAAAGAAAAGAGAAATAAAAAGTAACAGCACCAGTAGAAATTTAATGAGAAGTACCTAAGTAAACTGATAGAACCAAATGCGCTAACATCTGCTCGAATATATATATTTACGAAACTGCTACGACAAGAAGAGAAAACAAGATAAGAATAAAAAAGTACATTTATATAGGTAATTTTGAATTTTTTACACAATGGGTAAACCCGCTATAGTTATTACAGTTATCTATTTAATACATACCAACTTGAGACTACGAGATGGCACCACCATCTCATTTTGCTTTTGTTATCACCTTTGCTATTAAATATAAAATATTGGGGTTTGTTAGTGTAGAAGAACACGGTAGTCCGATGTTCCTAGGAAAAGCCAAGTCTATTGTAGAATTAGTGTAGAAGTGTATTAGTGCTATTTCTCACTGTTAATGACCCCCAAAAAGCAAACCAATAAATTTGAATTAGGCGGGCTTAAAATTAACTACAAGGTTTACCGATGTTTTTTCGTCGTAACTTTAAAATACGAGATAACACCGCCATCACATTTTATTTATAACAATGGGTAAACTTTTGTGAACACGTTATAAATCATAAATTTCTTAAAAAAATTAGAAAAAAAAGGTTTCAACTGATATTTAGCTAACAGAATTACAAAGTATATGTCATATTATTATCTTTTGACGCAAAAAACGCTTCGCTTTTTATAAAAACAAGAGAAAGAGATATTTTTGAAAGATCGTCAACAGCTAGCTAGAGATTATCAATATTGGAAAAAACGAAATAGAATGATAACATTATCTTAACCAAAGCTTTGAGAAGAGAATGCATAATTGCATACGCCGACATATTGTAATGGGAAAAAACAGAATAGAAAAAAGAAGAAAACGGAATAAGCAACATGCCAAAACAGAGAGATCGTTATCCAAACCGAAAGATATACAAACAAATAAAAAAAAAGAAATCAATCAGAATACACTATTTTCAAATGTTTTAGATAAAAAAAGAAAGAAAAACGACAAAAGAAAACAAACAGCAAGCGTTATTGGAAAGCTATAAAAATCTAGTTAGAAACGGTTATTAAAGACATATCAAAAACAAAAAAAAAACTCAAAAATAAAGTAGGCAAAAAAACCAGAAGAAAAATTTTTTCCATAAAACCTAAAATCAAAAATATCATAAACGTTTTATTTTGTGTTAACGTGTGAATTATGTGATTATTTTATTTTTTCTTAGGTTCGTTATAATTGCATTTAACTTTAACGTATTGTTTACGTATGTACCAACGTAAAATATCGAAACAGATAGAATATTCTAGTCTCAGGCAAAACATAAAAAACAACCAAATAAAATTGGATGCGTTTTAAAGTTTTAATTCTTAAAAACACGCACGTGCGAGTCGGAATACCTAAGTGCAATGGTTTGTTTTTATTAAATACCGTTAGATATAAATTTTATTATTGTTCATTGTATTGTGCCTTAGTTTATTAATGCTAGTTACGTGTATAATAATCGGTAATAGCGTAAATAGTTAACATAAATTAAGTTTTAAAATCGTTACAGTATTATGCGCATTTAATTACAATTTCATTCTTGCGTTAAATTTATTACCCACATAATAGTAATTTACGTAACAAGCGTCAAAATGCAAGCATAGCATAACGAACGTCGAGTGAGTTATGTTATGGTACCACATTTACTATCAAATCTGATTTTAAACACTTAGTTTTATGTGGATTTGCACTTTTCCTTCTGCCGCTCTATACCTTTTTTCCCATTACGTAACTACATTAACAAACGTTTAAAGAAAACGTAATAATTTTGACATATTATGATTAAGGTAACATTTGATCTCTACTTTAAATTTATGACACGTAAGAATATAGCACTACAGTTATTAAAACAAATCATTTCAACGGTTGGTTGTGTGTGTTCTCTGTCAACGTGTGAATTAAGCACATTTTTCCTATTCTTTGTTTCTTATATTCGTCCTAATTGAGCTCTACTTTAACGTATTGTTTACGTATCTACAAACGTAAAAAACACGTAATAATTTTAACTTATTATGCACATTTAATTACCGTTTAGTTCTTGCGTTAAATTTATGCACGTCAATATTGCAGCGTTTAATTTTATTGTATAAATTTGCTTATAAATAAACGTAAACGAATCGTTTGAAAAAAACGTAATCATTTTGACGTAGTATGTTTGTTTAGTTAATATTTGATCTTTACGTTAAATTTATGACACGTAAAAAGTTTAAGACACAGAATATGTTTTAACTAAAGCGATTCTGTTTTAATTTATTATCAACGTTTCGTCGCCCATTGTAAATCACGTCAATATTGCGTTTGACTTTGACATATTATTTAGTGTAAATAAAAATAAAAAAACTAACGTTTTTACCAGCAGTTACGCAAGATTCTAAGCTTACTTAGCTCACATCAATTTATGTTAAGTCATCTCATAGTAAACAACGTATTGGACAATATAATATGTTGCACGTTGTATATTACCAAATTAAACCAACGTAAAAGTTTAAATGAATACTTAAAACTTTACAAAAAAAATTTAATTTTACCCGTTAATTGTCCAGCTTAATTTGCGTAATAAACCAAGTGCTATATTTATAAAAACAAATCATTTTTATGTTTGTTTTTGTGTCTTCTGTGTCAACTTCTGAATTAAGTACGTTTCTTTTATTCTTTATTTCATATATTCGTCGTAAATTGCGTTTACCTTTAACGTATTGTTTACGTATCTACCAATGTAAAAAACACCAAAAATTTAACGTATTATGCATATTTAATTACCATTTGTTTCTTGCGTTAAATTTATAGCTCACGTTTACGAATATTATACGTTATTTCTATAATTGAAAATATCTTTTAACTAAAACGTATTTGTTTTAATTTATTATTAACTCTTCGTGATCCTCTGTCATGCACATCAACATTGCGGCGTTTAATTTTAAAGTTTAAATTTGTTTGTTAGTATACGTAAACATCGTTTCAAGAAAACGTAATAATTTTGACGTATTATGATTGTTAAGTTAACATTTAATCTATAAGTTAAATTTATAACACTTACAAAACAAAATATCTTTTAAATAAAGCGAGTTTGTTTTAATATATCATTAACGTTTCGCCTCCTTATGTAAATCACGTCAATATTGCGTTTGACTTTAACGTATTATTTAGTGTCTATAAAAACAAAAATCTAACGTTTCTAGCAGCAGTTACGCAAGATTCTAAGCTTACTTAGATCACATCAGTTTATGTTAACTCATCTCACAGCAAACAAAGTATTTGACAATATAGCGTACGGTTGTTGTTGCATGTTGTGTATTAGTAAAGTAAACCAACGTAAACGTTTTACCTTCTGATTGTTCAGTTTAATTTGCGTAATAAAACAAGTACTACATTTATTAAAACAAATCGTTTTAACGTTTGTTTTCGTGTGTTCTGTGTCAATGTGAGAAGTAAGTACATATTTCTTTTATTCTTTCGTTATTATATTCGTCATAATTGCGTTTGACCTTAACGTATTGTTTACGTATTTACCAACGTAAAAAACACAATTCAAAGAACACGTAATAGTTTTAACGTATTACGCACATTTAGTTACCATTTGGTTCTTGCGTTAAATTTATGGCCCACGTTAACGGATATTATACCTACGTTCTTTCTATAATTCTAAATATCTCTTAACTAATACGTATTTTTTTAAAATTTATTATTAACCTTTCGTGATCCTATGTCATGAACGTCAATATTGCGGCATTTAATTTTAAGGTAGGTATACCTTTGCTTATTAATATACGGAAAAGAATCGTTTGCAAACACGAGTCTGTTGTAATTTATTATTAACGTTTCGTTGCCGTATGTAAAGCACTTTAATATTGCGTTTCATTTTAACGTATTATTTACTGTTTTTATAAATATAAAAACTATAGTTTTTAACGGCAGTTACACAATATTTAAAGCTTACTTAGATAACATTAATTTATGGTAATCATCTTGCAGCAAACAAAGTATCTGACAATATACGCTTGTTGCATGTAATGTATTTGTAAAATAAGTCAGTAAAAGTTAAAATTGAAACCTAAACCTTTAATTAATATATAGAAAACTATGAGGATGTAGTTAGTATTTTGAATTTAAACCACACCATTTCAAACTATTGTTTGAATAATAGCGAGAAATTAAATAAATAGTTCTTTATATAATAATTCACTATTAGTGGCTCTTTTATTCACGTAGGTGGCGTTGACCACCAATTTTGCAATCTAAACCTTTAATAATTTTTAATTTTACCTTCTGATTGTCAAATTTGATATCCAGGGCAATAAAGCCATCGAACGTACCCAAAAAACTACATCGGAACCTAAGCCCGTTGGACACCAGGATGCACCAACTTTACTGCTTATTAAAAATTTACAATGACAACCATTCTCTGCAACTAATAGACAGCACAATAGGATCGGCTACACGTCCTTAAGCCCGATGAATTGCACAGGATATAAATGACCTGATAAGAAGAAAGGAAGAACGCTTGAAAAATTGCCGAGGATCAAAAAGATCGCCGAGATTCAAGTAAAAAACAACGACAGAATGACGACCTCACTATTCACAAAGGTGTCAATCAACGACGCCCTGGAAGAACTACGACGTAGACCCGCCAGTGAAAATATGAACGAGGAGTTGGCAGATCTAGCAAGAGTATGCACTAAGTCAATATTCTTCACCTTCTGAGACCAAGTCTAGCAACAGACTGAGGAAACTGCAATGAAATCAACTCTGCCCCAACAAACACATTCATGAAAATTTTTAAGAAGGAAGGCCTACAAAGCACACCACTAAAACCTAAACTATGGTTACGATACGTAAACGACACATTCATCTTTTGACCACACGGAACAAACACTCTGATGGAGCTCTTAAACCACCTCAACAGATTACGCCAAAACATCAAGTTCACAACGGAGGTGAAAAAAGACGGATTGTTGTCATTTGTAGACGTGCTAGTCAAGAAGTAACTAGATGGAACTCTAAAACACTAAGTATACAGAAAACCAACTCACACTGACAGATACCTCCATGCAGAAACCCGACACAAAAACAAAGCGTGATAAACACCTTGATACATCACCTCAGAAAAAACGGCTATACTATCGAACGCGTCAGGAGAAAATCATACTCTGAAGAAACAGAAGCGTCCCTAGCCGCAACTTTGTTTGATATAAAATCAGACGTCTTCTAAAAAAATACATCAACACCGTGTTAAACACCACAAGAAAATAGACATCAATATTTCCGAAGATAAGGCGCAACTAAGAAGATCTCAAGAGGACCAATGTATATAGTATCTAATGCACTTGCGGAAAAGTTTACATAAGGCAAACAAGAAGACATATCAGCATAAAACTAAATAAACACAAGAACAGTCTGAAACATAATCACGTAAAAAAATCAGCAGTTGCAGAACACAGAGCAAACCCCAGACAAACTGTTGAACTAGAAAAAACAAAAATCTTAGTGAAGGAAAAAAGATTCTGACCTAGACCTTACACAATTAACAAAAAAACAATAGAAATTCAGAAGAACCCAACAACCTCAACAAAGACGGAAGTGTGAAACTACTCAGAATATGGAAACGCATAGTTTGAGAAAACCACCCGCTAGAACAATACGAAGCCAAACGCAGAAACCAACCAACTGAACGTCAAGGACCATTATATTATCCCCAACTCGACGCCTTAACTTCCAGTTTCAGAACTTTTGAAGAAGAGAGCGACATGATTCTTAAAACATCAAAGAGCATAAACCGACGACGTGACAACCAACTCACAAAATTTCAAACCATTGAACAAAACCACGAAGACTTACAGACAAAACTAACGCATAAATTAAGTACGTTTCTTTTTTTTTATTATATTTGTTGTTTTTTAATTTTTTTTAGGTTTGTCATTATTGCGATTGGCTTTAACGTATTAGTTACGTATCTACAAACGTAAAAAAAACATTATTTGAAAGTTAAAAGATAATTTAGCTATTTAGTTTTTGCGCTAAAATTATACCCAACACAAATGCATATTATATATTTCATTCATTATTAACGCTTTGTTAGACACGTCAGTTTTGTCGTTTTATTTTAACTTATAATAAACGTAGTAATTTCGACTTATTGTGATTAGTAGTAAACAGTTAAATTTACGATGCAAATAAAAATATTATGACTCAAAACTTCTTTTAACTAAAACGAGTTGGTTTTAATTTATTATTACAGTTTTGTTATACTTTGTCAGACACGTCATTATTGCGTTTAATTTTAACGTATTGTTTACTGTTTATAAAATCTTAAAAACCAACGCTTTTAGCTGTAGTTACGCATAGTTTTAGCTTAATTAAATCGTACCAATTTAAGTAAGTCATCCTATACCAAACAAAGTATTTTCTATATAATATACTCGCTTATTGTGGCATGTTATGCATTGGTAAGGTAAGCCATTGTTTTTTAATATGTTTATTCTTAAATGTTTAAATACATACGAACCTAAAACTTTAATGATGGATTTTAATTTTACTAGTTGTTTTTTAATTAATTATTTAATTATTATTATTATTTAATTTAATTTGCACAGTAAACCGAGTGCTGTTGATTGTATAGGTAATCAATTATACTAAGTACGTGTTTTGTTAAATATTGCATTAAGCAATGTACTATATTACACCACGTAAAACTTTTGTTTTGTAGTTGAAACTGAAAGATAAAGTAAGTATCATAAATTTGAGATAAAAACAGTAATACTATAAACTGTAGACTAAAATTAATCGGTATTTGTCGCAATATAATTGTTGTAATAAATACACGTTAGTTGTACGTTATTAAAACGTTATATTAATATTAAATACACTCGGTTTCATCCGTTTCTTAAATAAAAAATTACGTATTTTTTATACGTAAATTTATCGTAACTTAGTAAGTCAAAATACAGTTGTAAATTGATGTGGTTTAAGATCTTATTTATAGAAGTAATAACTATTTGCTACTATAGAGATCTTTAAGTTGTAATTTAGGATTTTTAGGGCCGCGTATTTAAAAAATTCGTATAAAATAATACGTGTGTTAATCTTAGATGTTGATAAGATGGGAAACTTATTCTGTCATCAGAGTGTATCTCCCATTGCTGATGAGAACCTAAACGGCCGTTCATCTATGGTAATATATAGTTAAAACTATGGTAGTGTATCGTTTTGACAAAGTTTACTACGAAAATGAATGAATAAAATACGTTCTCTTAAAGATGGAAAAAAATTTATACTATTAAAAAGATTGGTGAATGTCAACCCATACACATAGAAAGATATTAAAAGTTAACTAAAAAAAACAAACTAAGAAAGAAAAGAGACGACTCAAATAAGTAAAAATAGCAAAACATAATCAAAAATCTTAAGCGTCCAAACAATAAACCGTAAATACATAAAAAAGGTCAACATACCTCGTGGCAACTAAAGAAGAAAGCAAACTGTCAAATGAGTTAACAGAATTAAAAAAAAACAATCAAACATATCAACAGAAAAAAAACAGAACGATAAAAAACAATATACAAAAAAATTGATAACAAAAACCACAACAGAACAGATAAAAATAACCTACAAATAATTTCTATAACAAGTTATAGAAATAATTCCAAAGACTCGATGATAAATAAATAAAATTAAAAAATGAGAGAAAAGAGAAATAAAAAGTAACAGCACCAGTAGAAATTTAATGAGAAGTACCTAACTAAATTGATAGAACCAAATGCGCTAACATCTGCTCGAATATATATATTTACGAAACTGCTACGACAAGAAGAGAAAACAAGATAAGAATAAAAAAGTACATTTATATAGGTAATTTTGCATTTTTTGCACAATGGGTAAATCCGCTATAGTTATTACAGTTATCTATTTAATACGTACCAACTTAAGACTACGAGATGGCACCACCATCTCATTTTGTTTTTGTTATCACCTTCGGTATTAAATATAAAATATTAGGGTTTGTTAGTGTAGAAGAACACGGTAGTCCGATGTTCCTAGGAAAAGCCAAGTCTATTGTAGAATTAGTGTAGAAGTGTATTAGAGCTATTTCTCACTGTTAATGACCCCCAAAAACCAAAACAATAAATTTGAATTAGGCGGGCTTAAAATTAACTACAAGGTTTTGCGATGTTTTTTCGTCGTAACTTTAAAATACGAGATGACACCGCCATCACATTTTATTTATAACATTGGGTAAATTTTTGTGAACACGTTATAAATCATAAATTTCCTAAAAAAAATAGAAAAAAAGGTTTCAACTGATATTTAGCTAACAGAATTACAAAGTATGTCATATTATTATCTTTTGACGCAAAAAACGCTTCGCTTTTTATAAAAAGAAGAGAAAGAGATATTTTTGAAAGATGATCAACAGCTAGCTAGAGGTTATCAATATTAAAAAAAACGAAATAGAATGATAACATTATCTTAACAAAAGCTTTGAGAAGAGAATGCATAATTGCATACGCCAACATATTGTAATGGGAAAAAAACAGAATAAGAAAAAGAAGAAAACGGAATAAGCAGCCTGCCAAAACCCAGAGATTGTTATCCAAACCGAAAGATATACAAACAAATAAAAAAAAAGATATCAATCAGAATACACTATTTTCAAATGTTTTAGATAAAAAAAGAAAGAAAAACGACAAAAGAAAACAAATAGCAAGCGTTATTGGAAAGCTATAAAAATCTAGTTAGAAACGGTTATTAAAGACATATCAAAAACAAAAGAAAAAACTCAAAAATAAAGTAGGCAAAAAAACCACAAAAAAATTTTTTTCCATAAAACCTAATCATAAACGTTTTATTTTGTGTTAACGTGTGAATTATGTGATTATTTAATTTTTTTTTAGGTTCGTTATAATTGCGTTTAACTTTAACGTATTGTTTACGTATCTACAAACGTAAAATATCGAAACAGATAGAATATTCTAGTCTCAGGCAAAACATTAAAAACAACCAAATAGAAGTGAATGCGTTTTAATTTTTTTTAATTCTTAAAAACACGCACGTGCGAGTCTAAATAGCTAAGTGCAATGGTTTGTTTTTATTAAATACCGTTAGATATAAATTTTATTATTGTTCATTGTATTGTGCCTTAGTTTATTAATGCTAGTTACGTGTATAATAATAGGTAATAGTGTAAATAGTTAAAATAAATTAAGTTTTAAAATTGTTACAGTATTATGCGCATTTGATTACTATTTCATTCTTGCGTTAAATTTATGACCCATATAATAGTAATTTACGTAACAAGCGTCAAAATGCAAGCATAGCATAACGAACGTCGAGTGAGTTATGTTATGGTACCACATTTATTATCAAATCTGATTTTGAACACTTACTTTTATGTGGATTTGTACTTTTCCTTTTGCCGCTCTATACCTTTTTTCCCATTACGGAACTACACTAACGAACGTTTGAAGAAAACGTAATAATTTTGACATATTATGATTAAGTTAACATTTGATCTTTACTTTAAATTTATGACACGTAAAAATATAGCGCCATAGTTATTAAAACAAATCATTTTAACGTTTGGTTGTGTGTGTTCTCTGTCAACGTGTGAATTAAAAACGTATTTTGTATTCTTTGTTTCTTATATTCGTCCTAATTCAGCTTGAATTTAACGTCTTGTTTACGTATCTACAAACGTAAAAACACGTACTAATTTTAACCTATTATGGACATTTAATTACCGTTTAGTTCTTGCGTTAAATTAATGCACGTCAATATTGCAGCGTTTAATTTTATGGTATAAATATGCTTAATAATATACGTAAACGAATCGTTTGAAGAATACGTAATCATTTTGACGTATTATGTTTGTTTAGTTAATATTTGATCTTTACGTTAAATTTATGACACGTAAAAATTTTAAGACACAGAATATGTTTTAACTAAAGCGATTCTGTTTTAATTTATTATTAAAGTTTCGTCGCCCTATGCAAAGCATGTCAATATTGCGTTTGACTTTACGTATTGTTTAGTGTTTATAAAAATATAAAACTAACGCTTTTCGTGGCAGTTGCACAAGATTTTAAGCTTACTTAGATCACATCAATTTATGTTAAGTCATCTCATAGTAAACAACGTATTGGACAATATAATACGTTGCACGTTGTATATTAGCAAATTAAACCAACGTAAAAGTTTAAATGAATACTTAAAACTTTACAAAAAAATTTTTAATTTTACCCGTTAATTGTCCAGCTTAATTTGCGTAATAAACCAAGTGTTATATTTATAAAAACAAATCATTTTTATGTTTGTTTTTGTGTGTTCTGTGTCAACTTCTGAATTAAGTACGTTTCTTTTATTCTTTCTTTCATATATTCGTCGTAAATTGCGTTTAACTTTAACGTATTGTTTACGTATCTACCAATGTAAAAAACACCAAAAATTTAACGTATTATGCATATTTAATTACCATTTGTTTCTTGCGTTAATTTTATAGCTCACATATACGAATATTATACGTTACTTCTATGATTGAAAATATCTTTTAACTAAAACGTATTTGTTTTAATTTATTATTAACTCTTCGTGATCCTCTGTCATGCACGTCAACATTGCGGCGTTTAATTTTAAAGTTTAGATTTGTTTGTTAGTATACGTAAACAAATCGTTTGAAGAAAACGTAATAATTTTGACGTATTATGTTTGTTTAGTTAACATTCAATCTATAAGTTAAATTTATGACACTTACAAGACAAAATATTTTTTAAATAAAGCGAGTTTGTTTAAATATATTATTAACGTTTCGCTACCTTATGTAAATCACGTCAATATTGCGTTTGACTTTAACGTATTATTTAATGTTTATAAAAATAAAAAACTAACGTTTTTAGCAGTTCTAAGCTTACTTAGATTACGTCAGTTTATGTTAAGTCATCTCACAGCAAACAAAGTATTTGACAATATACCATACACTTGTTGTTGCACGTTGTGTATTATTAAAGTAAACCAACGTAAACCCTCTAATTGTTCAGTTTAATTTGCGTAATAAAACAAGTACTACATTTAATAAAACAAATTGTTTTAACGTTTGTTTTCGTGTGTTCTGTGTCAATGTTTAAATTAAGTACATATTTCTTTTATACTTTCGTTCTTATATTCGTCATAATTGCGTTTGACTTTAACGTATTGTTTACGTATCTACCAATGCAAAAAACACTATTCAAAAAACAGGTAATAAGTTTAACGTATTATGCACATTTAATTACCATTTGGTTCTTGCGTTAAATTTATGACCCACGTTAACGAAGGTTATATTTACGTTATTTCTATAATTCAAAATATCTTTTAACCAAAACGTATTTTTTTAAATTTGTTATTAACCTTTCGTGATCCTATGTCATGAACGTCAATATTGCGGCATTTAATTTTAACGTATAAATTTGCTTATCAATATACGTAAAATAATCGTTTGCAAACTCAAGTCAGTTATAATTTATTATTAACGTTTTGCTATCGTATGTACAGTACGTTAATATTGCGTTTCATTTTAAGGAATTATTTACTGTATGTTATTTTATTATTAATCATTAATAATATATATTTATAAATAATTTATTAGGTTTTTGGTTAAGCCTTTTATTTTTTTATTAATTTTACTTAAATTATTGTTTAAGTAAAATTTATAGTAATTTAATTTAAATTTGTATTATTTATTTTTTTTTGTTTTAAGTAGGCATGTTTCAAAATAATTTTTTTATGTTTAAAATATTGTAAATTTAAACTTTTTTATATTTAAAAAATGTTATTTAGGTAAAGTAATTGATAAGTTTTATGATGTTTTATATATATAATGTTTCCTTATAGCCCTGATGATGACTAAATATTAGTCAAAACAGTCGGCAAAATTAATAAAAAAATAAAAAGCTTAACCAAAAACTGAATAAATTATTTATAAATATATATTTACTGGATATATAAATATAAAAACTAAAGCTTTTAACGGCAGTTACGCGAAATTTAAAGCTTACTTAGATAACATTAATTTATGTTAATCATCTCGCAGCAAACAAAGTATTTGACAATATACACTCGTTGCATGTAATGTATTTGTAAAATAAGTCAGTAAAAGTTAAAATTGAAACCTAAACCTTTAATTATTATATAGAAAACTAGAGGATGTAGTTAGTATTTTGAATTTAAACCACACCATTTCAAACTATTGTTTGAATAATAGCGAGAAATTAAATAAATTGTTTTTTATATAATAATTCATTATTAATGGCTCTTTTACCCACGTAGGTGGCGTTGACCACCAATTTTGCCATCTAAACCTTTAATAATTTTTAATTTTATTTTCTGATTGTCAAATTTGATATCCAGGGCATCAAACGTACCCAAAAAACTACATCGGAACCTGAGCCCGTCGGACACCAGGATGCACCAACTTTACTGCTTATTAAAAATTTACAATGACAACCACTCTCTGCAACTAATAGACAGCACAATAGGATCGGCCACACGTCCTTAAGCCCGATGAATTGCAGAGGATATAAAAGACCTGATTAGAAGAAAGGAAGAACGCTTGAAAAATTGCTGAGGATCAAAAAGATCGCCGAGATTTAAATAAAAAACAACGACAGAATGACGACCTTACTATTCACAAAGGTGTCAATCAACGACGCCCTGGAAGCACTACGACGTAGACTCGCCAGTGAAATATGAACGAAGAGTTAGCAGATCTAGCAAGAGCAAGCACTAAGTCAAAATTCTTCACCTTCCGAGACCAAGTCTAGGAACAGACTGAGGAAATTGCAATGAAATCAAGCCTGCCCCCAACAAACACGTTCATGAAAACTTTTGAGAAGGAAGGCCTACAAAGCACACCACTAAAACCTAAACTATGGTTACGATACGTAAACGACACATTCATCTTTTGGCCACACGGAACAAACACTTTGATGGGGCTCACCTCAACAGAATACGCCAAAACATCAAGTTCACCAAGGAGGAGAGAAAAGACGGATTGTTGTCATTTGTAGACGTGCTAGTCAAGAAGAAACTAGATGGAACTCTAGAACACTAAGTATACAGAAAACCAACTCACACTGACAGATACCTCCATGCAGAAACCCGACACAAAAACAATGCGTGATAAACACCTTGATATATCACACAGAAAAAAAACGGCTATACTATCGAACGCGTCAGGAGAAATTCATACTCTAAAGAAACAGAACCGTCCCTGGCCGCAACTTTGTTGGATAAAATAAAACGTCTTTTAAAAAAAATACATCAACACCGTGTTAAACACCACAAGAAAATTAACATCAATGTTTCCGAAGATAAGGCGCAACTAAGAAGATCTCTAGAGGGCCAATGTATATAGCATCTCATGCACTTGCGGAAAAGTTTACATAAGGCAAACAAGAAGACACATCAGCATAAAACTAAATAAACACAAGAACAGTTTAAAACATAACCACGTGAAAAAATCAGCAGTTGCAGAACACAAAGCAAACACCAGACACTCTGTTGAACTGGAAAAAACAAAAATCTTTGTGAAGGAAAAAATATTCTGGCCTAAACTACACAATTTACAAAAAAGCAATAACAATTAAAAAAACTCAACAACATCAAAGAACATAAACCGACGACGTGACAACCAACTCACAAAATTTCAAACCATTGAGCAAAACCACGAAGACTTACAGACAAAACTAACGCATAAATTAAGTACGTTTCTTTTTTTCTAATTATATTTATTGTTTTTTAATTTTTTTTAGGTTTGTCATTATTGCGTTTGGCTTTAACGTATTAGTTACGTATCTACAAACGTAAAAAAAACATTATTTGAAAGTTAGAAGATAATTTAGCTATTTAGTTTTTGCGCTAAAATTATAGCCAACACAAATGGATATTATATATTTCATTCATTATTAACGCTTTGTTGAACACGTCAGTTTTGTCGTTTCATTTTAACTTATAATAAACGTAATAATTTTGACTTATTGTGATTGGTAGTTAACAATTAAATTTACAACGCAAATAAAAATATTGGAACTCAAAATTTCTTTTAACTAAAACGAGTTTGTTTTAATTTGTTATTACAGTTTTGTTATTTGTCAGATACGTCATTATTGCGTTTAATTTTAACGTATTGTTTACTGAAGATTGTATTATCCATTGTAAATCTCAAAATGGGATTTTTAATTATAATTTTAAATAATTTAATGCGTTTCCCATATGCGTAAATAAATAAACAGTTACGCATATGGGAAAGGCATTAAATTATTTAAAATTGTATTGTTTACTGTTTATAAAATCTTACAAACCAACGCTTTTAGCTGCAGTTCGCATAGTTTTAGCTTAATTAAATCGTACCAATTTAAGTAAGTCATCCTATACCGAGCAAAGTATCTTCTATGTAATATACTCGCTTATTGCGGCATGTTATGTATTGGTAAGGTAAGCCATTGTTTTTTAATATGTTTATTCGTAAATGTTTAAATACATACGAACCTAAAACTTTAATGATGGATTTTAATTTTACTACTTGTTTTTTAAGTCTAATTTGCGGATTAAACCGAGTGCTGTTGATTGTATAGGTAATCAATTATACTACGTGTTCTTTTAAATGTTGCATTGAGCAATGTACTTTATTACACCACGTCAAACTTTTGTTTTTTAGTTGAAGCTGAAAGATAAAGTAAGTATCATAAATTTGAGATAAAAAAGTAATACTAAAAACTGTAGACTAAAATTAATTGGTATTTGTAGCAATATAATTGTTGTAATAAATACACGTTAGTTGTACGTTATTAAAACGTTAGATTAATATTAAATACACTCTGTTTCATCCGTTTCTTGCAAAAAAATTATCTATTTTTTGTACGTAAATTTATCGTAACTTAGTAAGTCAAAATATAGTTGTAAATTGATGTGGTTTAAAATCTTATTTATAGAAGTAATAACTATTTGCTACTATAGAGATCTTTAAGCTGTAATTTGAGATTTTAAGGGCGTGTATTTAAAAAATTCGTATGAAATAAATCGTGTGTTACTTCTCGATACTAATGAAATGGGAAACTTATTCTGATGCCTGTTATCGGTTGGTTTAGTTGTAGAAACTAAGGGTGTAAAACGGTTTTGGATCCAAAACGATATCCGGTATGGATCCGGATCTTCTCCGTATCTCCAGCTACGATATATCCAGATCCGGATTTCTCCGGATCTCATACACATTTCGGATTTTCAAGATCCCTATCCACGGATTTGTTTAACCGGATCCGCATAGCCGCAACCGAAATTCGATTATACGTGAATTCTGTTGTTGATGTATGAAATGAACTTTGTAATTCGTTTTATTTAGAAGTTATTAAAATGAAACGTTATTATAGTAAATGAATAATCACAAATATCTTTAAATCTAGAAGGCTAGAAATTAATAGTAATGCAGGTCCGGATTTAACTCGCAAATCCTTAGATCCGTAGATCCGGATTTATCCCCCGATTCCGTAGATCCGTATTTATTCTTCGGATTTTCGATCTGGATCTACAAAAATCCGGTATTCGGATCCATTGGATCCGGATATTTTTAGATCCGATATCCGGATCCAAAAAATTTGCGAATCTTGACAGCACCAGTAGAAACACATCAGAGGGTATGTTCCACTGCTGATAAGAACCTAAACGGCAAAACGGTCGTTCATCTATGGTAATAATATAGTATTATGGTAGTTTAGTATACTTTCATAAATACATAAATAATTCCCTATTTGTTACATAAAATTTTATGTAAATTATTGTAGCAAATGTTACTTACTACACAATTTCACTTATTGTAGACGTATGGTTTTGGTTTATATTTGACGTCAGTAAAACCTTGGTGTGTATACTAAAAGACATCTGGAAATTTTAAGAAAGTCAAATAGCAGGTACTTTTAAATCAAGTTCAGTTTTTATAATCAAATTACAATCTAAAAGTTTCTACTACTGTAATCAGAATTTTTGTAACTGTAGCCTTTTTAATTTTGACGCACACATGTATGCAACGTTTACTTTATTCTCATATATCAAGTTGCAAATCGTAATACCATTACTCAGTTTTTACCTGCAATTTTCCAATGTTGCCGTTTTGAATTATGTTATTTAGGTTCAGATATTCACACATAACAATGTTTTTGATTAATAAACAATCGAAATATTAATAAAACGGTAACGCCAAAAATCGGAAGCGCCAAACAAATTAAAATTCCTGTACCTTGTGCATAGATACGATATTGAAACAATAATAGAACTAATATTGACGGTGCCGAGTCAACGTTGGCATACGCCCAGCTTTTATTTAAAGCCAAGAATTAATTGCAACACCCAAAACATTTTATTTGAGTAAACAAAAAAAACATCGTTTTTGTTGTTACGATGCGTGTCTCGATAAAAAAAATTGTTCATCTACGTCTTAGCGTATTTATTATTATTAGTCTCTAGTTTTTTTTACTAACTTTGATTATTTTTTAATTAAATTTCAGTTTTTTCTTCTATTGGCTTCTTTGCAGAAACGTTTTTTTCGTGTTTTTTGTATAACGCAATTTAAGTTGCCTATACTACAACAATTTGAAACAAATTTCACAGCCTTCTTTTTGCTTTTATTGTTAGCAGGTGCTGTTCCAATCGTACTATAGCAAAATCTTTCAATAGTTTCTACTATTTAAGATGTTTTATCGATAATCACTCGCCGGTGGCTTTATTTAAGTACTACAGAATATTTATTATTTGCATTAAAACGATGTCTTTCATAGGATAAAAAATGAAGTGTATAGAGAACTATTTACAAAAAAATTTATGATCACAACGCATAGAAAAAATAATAATAGAAGAAATGCCCTTAACAACTTCAGTTTCAGCAAAACAGTGTTCCACTCACGCTTAGTAACACTTTAAAACAAACTCAAAAACAATTGACTGTTATTAATATAATTCATAAAAAATCCAAAATTGGAAGAACAATTTTGCTTTGGATAAATATAGTCGTTGACGTCCAAAATCGACGTGCATTTCCTTTGGTATTTTCGTGACGACATTCTTCGATTAAGACAAACACTCACCTGAACAATTCAACTGTTCAAAATTTTTCTAGTCGTTCGTCCGAATAAAAACGTTCCTGTTTTTACTTTCATTTTCGTGCACTTTTTATCAGTTACATTTTTCTCGTACGTGCGGGGTCCACGCACTATGCTTTTATTTTTAAACTGCCACAAACATTTCTTTCGTACACTTAATTATTGTTCACGACTCTTAATTTAGCACGTTAAACTAAACAAAATGATTAACGATTTTTTTTCGACGTTTTCATTAGCGGTTGTTGTTCTCTAACTTGTACGAGCACTAACTGATGCAACTGTTTTCTTGGACACGGTCCTACCGAGAGAGACACAATTTAATTTTAGATCTCAATGCTATAAAATTATTATTGGAGCTCTTCCCTATACTTGGTGCAAAGACAATTGTTTTTATCTATTTTTAGAAGGAAAAGACGCTGTATCTATTGTTTATATATATATATAATATAACAACGACTGAAACATTTTTACGATCTCTGCTTATGTTTATTGTTAATTGCATTATTCAGCAGCTGTTTAATGCGCCACTTGAAGCTATTAAAACGTTTATATCAATTTGATTAGTTCTCAATTGAATGTAATTTAAGACTCAATTATTCTACAGCACGTTAAAAATATTAATTTATTAGTAGGCGTGGTTTAGAAAATCGACGCTCATTGGTTAAAGTAAAGAATACGAACATGCACGAATAGAAGCAAATAAAAACAAATATATAAAGTATCAAACTATTCGGGTTTTTTCGTATGCCACGCTTATGACAGTCAGTTTTTAAACCACGCCTACATGTAGATCCAAACAAATTATTAATTATAAGTCCTAACGAAAAAAACGTATTTGTTTTTTTAACTTTTATTCTGGGTTTTATTTTTCCACATTTACTTATATATTTGTATTTGTCTAGACAGTAAAGAAAATAATTCACAAATGACCACTTAAAAATTTTGAAAGATTTCAAAAAGACCAGAAGATTAGTGCAAAACCAATCGTTTGATTGGTTTGTTTTTTGTTAGTCAAAAAAATAGCTTACATTTGGTTACTGTAGGAAGAAAGAATGCTGCTAAACTAAAAACAAAAACAGAAGAAATGTTTAAAAACTATAAACGCCTACTCGCTTCAACCCAACGAGCATGAAATTTCTCCGACCTACAAATCTCGTTTGTTTTGACTAAGCCGATTTGGATACTAATTTTTTTCTCAAATAAAGTATCCACTGTATCGTAATCCAATTTTTGAACAATAATCAACGCCATGTTGTCGTATACCTGCGTGTTAATTAAGGTTAAGGTTGCGAAGACCAGCGTGTACTTGAACTTCCGGTGTGCGTACCTGCAATAACCCGTTCTAACATTCATTAAAACTACGTAAATACGTTTAACGTTGCATTGTCTGACTAATCAAGTCGGTACGTTAATGGCACCGTTACACTTTTGTTTCCACGTAAAATTTTCAATGAGAAAGTGAGTATTAAGAGATCATTGAACAATGACAAGAAATTTTAGAAGTTTTTGGGATGAATAATCGAAAAAGAATAAGGTCACGAGTACGAGCTGCATCCGGATCGACTATTAAAAACGATCGAAATTACTGCACTTAGACTAACTGTTTATCGGTTTTTTTTTGTAAGTGAGCATTAGAGTAAATTCCACACACGCAATGCGTTTAATGCACGGTTAGATTTTTACTATAAGAAGAAATTGGGCTAATTTGTTTAAAAGCGTTGTGCCAATTTGCTAAAGCGATAACTAGTACGGGGAGCGTCTTAATAAGTATGCACGTAACACTCTTATTTTCTTTTATTCTATCAAAGATTTTACAATGTTTGTGGTATAGAATGATAAACATTTTTTGAGATCAAGTTGTGGTACAGAAAATCCAAAACAGTTTAATTTTGAAGTTTGAAAGTTTGAATTGACACAAAATCAAAAATGAATAAAGAAATTTGATAGTTGTAGTTTTTATCAAAATTACCAGTTTTGCCGACATTTTTTATTCAACTTAAAATGTTTGTTGTTTATCTGAATATAAACAAATTTCTGTTTACTACATTATACATTCTATTTTAAATTTATTCTAAATTTGTAACAGTGTGTATTTAGAATCTTTAAAATATTTTGAATTTTTTTAAACTGACCCAGTAATTACTATTGTCAGCTGTTAATTTCACAGCGCACTATATACTATCCCTGAAATCAATTTTAAATATTGATTAATGAAAAATGTGTTTAAAAAATCTTAGGTAATAACCAATATTTCAAATAAAGTAAAACAAACATTTTAAAATAATTTTTTAAACACAAATTAATAGCTACGTATTTTGTTGCCCAGCTTATTTAAAAATTAGTCTAATATGACAGTTTTCTGACAGTTTGTAATTAAATAAATTTTTATTTTATAGTACACTTTGTGTTTTGCAAAAAAAAACATATTTTTAAATATACACAAAATTAACGGTGTAATTAATCTTGATTAATATTTATTCTAAAACACAATTTGTTGTGTGTCAAAAAGTATATTGTGTTACTTTTTAAAAATTTTATATTGATAGTGATTTGATAGATAGTATCTCATTTTTTTTTAAAGCTAAGAATTGCTTAAATTTACAAAAACTTTAATACAGTCATTGCTAGTACCTTAAATTTTTTAAAAATTTAGTAAAAACTCAGTAAAAATTCAGTAAAATTAACAGTCATTGATTTTGATAATTGCTTTTTTTAAGACATATGATCTACTAGGTTTTGACAATCATATTATTAAAATTAAAGAACTGTGAAATAATCTGTTAGTTACTATTTTAAATTTATAATTGTTGACAGGTCCGTATCCGCAATCTGACGTATGCAAAGATCGCTTGGAAAAACTCGTGGTAAATTGAAAGTAATCTAGCACATCTTTTTTTCTTGTTATGATCTCAGATTTGGACATAGGGGGTCGAGACAACGTATCAGCTACGATATTAGTTTTTTTCTGTAGTGTACTGAATCTTGAGATTAAAGGATTGGAGTTGCCAAGCCCATCTGACAAGTCTTCCAGTAAGAGTTTTGATTGACATGAGCCAACAAAGTGGTTGATATCGGTACCAATGGTACCAATGGTCTGTTGAACCCTCAATGTACCCGCAAAACTTGGCAACAGCAAAAACAAGAGCAAGAGTCTTTCTTTCCGTAGTAGAGTAATTCTTCTCAGAAGAGACGACTCACGTATTCAACTGGTCTTTCCTGGTTATATTCCCCTTGCATTAAGACTGCTCCAATCGCATAATCACTGCTATCACTTCAGATTATCAATGGTTTTGTGTCATCTGCTTGGCAAAGGATGGGAGCTGTGACTAAACATTTTTTAAGCGGTTGAAAAAAATTTTCTTCTAAATATTTCCAAGTTGCACATTTCTTTGTCAGGTCTGTCAGTAGGCGAGCTAGTTCAGAGAAGTTCAGAATAAACTTGCTAAATCAGCTGATTATTTGCACAAAAGTGCGTAACTGTTTAAAATTCAGTTGAGGTGACTATGTTTTCAAAGCGACGATTTTGTCTGGGTCAGCTTGTATTCCGTCGTTAGTAATAACATGACCCAAGAATTTGACCGTTTTACAAGCCAAAACACATATTTTTTCTGTTTGCACGCAGATTGAATTGTTCTAGGCGTTTGAAAACTTCATGTAAATCTTCAAGATGTTTTTTATATGATTCAAACAGGATGATCATATTATCAAGATAAGCATATACGTTTGCCTTTATTCCAGCTTTGAGCCTGTCGATCGTTCTAAGGAAGGTGGCAAAAGCGTTACATAATCCAAAAAGTAGCCGCTTCCATCGGAACATACCAAGAGGCGTAACGAAAGCTGTCTTGTCTCTGTCGGATTCGTAGACGCTAATCTGATGGTAACCAGATTGAAGGTCTATTGTTAAAATAAACTTAGTAGGCTAAGCGGTTTGTAGAAGCTCATCAATACGAGGCATTGGGTATCGATCACAGACGGTGATTGCATTAAGGCGCCGATAATCAACGTAAAGACAATATTGACCAAACTTTTTAAGAACTAGAACTACTGCAGCTGCCCAAGGACTTTCGCATTCCTCAATGATGTCATCGGCAAGCAACTGATCTAACTGTTGTCGTAAAATTTTTCTCTTCGCTTTGGTTATATGGTACGGTGGTGAAAAGATAAGAGTTTTTTCAGGCTGAATAACAATTCTGTGTTCTGCATAATCCGTAGGCTCTCCCCCTGGACGAAATGTAGTTTCATGGTTCTTCTTTCTTCTTCTTTGTTTCCTAGCTGGCATTTGGTTTGGATAGGCTCCTAAGCCCGTACGCTGCTGTGGGTGCCAATGGTTGTCGAATGTCGTGTACAAAACGTTTCCATACCTGACGGTTTATGGTTTCTCACATCATATTCGACCTGTTTAATCCAGCTTTTCTTTGGCGGTGCTCGTTAGACTCTCCAGTGGGTGGGCCGATTTTGCTATATGGGTTTGTGTGGTAGGCGGCTGTCCTCCATTGTGCATACGTGTTCGAACCATCGTAATCGTCTTTTCTAGATCTGTGCCTCGATCGTCGGTTGTTCGCCACATCGACGTCGAATATCCTCGTTTCGGACGCGGTCGCAAAGCGAGACTCGTAAGATTTGGCGAAAGCATCGCATTTGGAATACCTCGAGTTTCTCCAGATCCAACTTTAGCGTTGTCAAGTTTTCGATGCATAGAGTAGAATTGAAAAAATCAAGGTTCGGAAGAGGCAGATCTTGGTCTTGGTGGTGATGTTGGTTTGCTTCCACAGACACCACTTTAGCGAGGCAAAGGCCGCAGAAGCTTGACCAATTCGCGCGTGGATCTCTGCTGTGGACGCCACTTTCTTCTCTTGTATTATCGACCCCAGGTACTTGAATTTGTTACGTGCATAAATTTAAATAATGCATTACCCTGTATATTGGTTTAATTAAAAATTACTTTTATATTTCTCGACGCCATCTATCGGGTTCGTTGGTCTCTTCGTATTGAGTAGGCGATATCCGGCGAGATACCGGCATTTTGGCTTTAACATCGTGCATGTGATAACCTATGTCTGCGTGAGTTAAAAATCGTTTTCTCAAATCATCCACGTGTTGGGACACGATGGAAAATAGAAGTCTTCTTAACTAACTAATTTATCCACGCAGAGTAAGTGGTTTTTGTTCTTTCTTTGATTAAAGGTAATTTTTATGTCTTTTCGTTAGCGCCATGTGCTACCTCCTAAATATGGGTATTCTTATCGTAATCTAAAATCTTCAAGGGAAAATTATAATCGGAAGCTGTAGAGCTAAGAACGCTGTGATACAAGTGCAGAATTTCGATTCGGAGGCAATTAATACCTTAATGAAGATCACCTTGTTCGGAAGATCCTAAGTACTGGATACGATTGAATTCTCTTCGGAGGCAATAAAATTAATACCACCGTCGACGACAATTTAGTGTAACAGTATACGATAAGTGTCGGTTCGATTACTTTCTTTTAAATGTTTCTTTTACTTATAGTTTGTGAGTCGCCAGGTAGACACGATTATTTTCAGAAAGTTTAATTACAGGAAGCCAATAGGGAAAACGTTTTTCTGAAGGTAACCCTGAATTTGGTAAGTCAATTTTTACTTAATTATTCGTTGTCGCTACGGTGATACTCACGACTTATTATATTTACTAATCGTACGTTCGAATTGATTTGTTGCTTATTATTGTTACTCAATTAGTCTAAGTAAATCACTTATCGCTTGCTGATTATATCAACAGTCAATTATCATTATTAATGTTATTTACTGATGAAGATTTATATATGTTATGGTGGTTACACTTTTGTTTGACGTGTAGTGTAAGTTGCCGATCCTGCTGATATTCTATTTTCTATATTCTCTCTAGTACCTGCTTATATTTGTACTCGGACTAAGATTATTCATTGTCATGCTATTCAAATTCTAATCTATTTATCTTTATAGAGTAATTAAAGTGCAATTGTTGTTAACGACTTAGTTTCTTTTTGTCGTTTCTTTCAGCCTTACGAACCTTAAATTGAGTTACAAGTTTATACCGTCTGTCTTGAGCGGGACAGAAGTGACTTTGGATAAGCTCTGGCGCCCTTAAGCATATTTTCTGTATTATCTGTGAACCCCCCCTCTCCCCGACTATTGTGAGTTGGCTGTGCAGGTTCGTAAAATACCAAAAGCTTGTAACAAATTCTTGAACTTGTTCTATTTGGACGCCCTCAAATTGCACTGTGACTGGTGATCCATTTGTAGTCTTTTTGAAAGAAAATTGATTCCCAAAAGAGTACGATTGGATTTGGCATTTGGAAAAACAATCATCTCCACAGTGATCGTCTTATGAGCAATTTGTATGGTTACTGTCGTTGTTAAGACTTCTTATGGTGTATTAGTACCATCAGCTAAAGTTACAGAAAAGTTTTGTATTGTAAAACTACAACGATTTTTGACAAGATTGTATAATGTTTCACTAGCAACTGATTTTGTGGCTCTAATGTCAGCGATATCAGTTCCATTGCAGACCCAGATTTGAATTGGTAGAATGGGGTTTTGTAAGCATAGAAATTTCTTTGCATCAAATTTGCAGAAGGTTGATTCTGATGAGGTTTGAACAATTAATTCGGTTCACTCGAAACACTTGTTTCGGTCGAAGTTTTTATATTATTTAACTGTTTCTGTTTTTTGTTGCACTCGTTGATATGCTTTTCTTACACACGACAATCCGCGCACTTTCCACTAAAAGTTCCTAATTTGTCTTTCTTATCAGACTTTTCAAACGCGCGGGAGGTCAAAACATTTTCTTTTACGGAGTTCTCTGACAAAACTTTATCTAGAGATGTTTCTATTGCACGTGGTTTTATCAAAAGTTTGTTGAAAGTTTTAACATCGTCACGCAAAATTTGTTTACTAACGCGGCAATTTAAAAGACCGTATACCATAACTAAACCGTTTTCTTCTAATTTATACGGCAAGCGAGCTATAAGAGCGCCTGCATTACACACAAATATTTTTCTTAATTTCGTTTTGGTCTTTAAAGAACAATTTCTTAAAAATCTTGAAAGGCGCTGCATAGATGGCATCTTGTCATTTAGTAATTGAATATTTGATTTCTTGATACCAAACGGAAGCAATACCGATAAGGAGAACGGGCAAACCCCTAAAGGCATTTTTATCAGACACGTTTGCACAATCTTTAATAATTAAGACAATATCTAAAAAAGCTTCTACTGAAAAAAACGCTTCACCATCAAAACGCGCGGTACATGTAGTAAAATTACCATTTTCTTCTTTAGAAGTTGGCGTGCTGTCGAAACTACGCAAAGGTTGTTGTATAGATAACAAAAATTTGTAAAATTATTCAGCTCATCATCTTTTTTCGGAAGCATGTTACCCGATAGACGTAACGAATAATTCGCTAAGAACGGGCAACAACGTTCAATTAAAATGTAGCTAACTCGATCATTCGGTTTAGAATAAAAATTACTTACAGTTACTTGTAAAATAAACACAAAGATGTAACATGGATTCGCGAAATTTGAGTATGTAAATACGTTCAAGAATACGCAGACTTGAACAAAAAAACTAAAAAAAAAATTCACATCACAAGATTAATTACATATACACTCAATAATTCAAATGAGCGTTATTTTTAATACACATACATTTACTATTACTAACTAATCCAAAAAATTCCAGAGCATCAATAAGAGCATTATTCAAGCACGTAGGTTTTTTTGCAACATCGACAAGACGCAGCAACATACATTAAAGTCAACGGTCGATATACACAATTAGAATTTACAGCGTTGAAACGACAATTTGCACAATATGAATTATTTCACAACATTTACGAATTTTTGGCCCCACGTTGGGCGCCACTATAACGTAGTTTTTATTATTACTGTAATTAATAGTATAAATGTTATTAAAAATAATACATCATACATGTGACAAATTAAAAACTTAAACATTGTGGTATAGATAGCAATCAAACTTTAAAATTAAAGAATTGTATACTGACAACGATCTGATAGTTACTATCATAATTTTTTTTATAATTGATTAAAATTACAAAAAAATTAACACAATCATAGATGTTTGAACTGATCTAACTGTTGTCGTAAAATGTTTCTCTTCGCTTTGGTTATATAGTACGGTGATGAATTCTGTATTCAGCATAATCCGTAGCTTTCCTCCTAGACAAAATGTAGTTTCATGGCTCTTCTTTCTTTTTCTTTGTTTCCTAGCTGGCATTTGGTTTGGATAGGTTCCTAAGCCTGTACGCTGCTGTGGGTGCCAATGGTTGTCGAATGTCGTGTACAAAACCTTTCCATGCCTAGCGGTTCATGCTTTCTCACATCTCCTTCGACCTGTTTAATCCAGCTTTTCTTTGGCGCTGTTCGTTGGAATCTTCAGTGGGCAGGTTGATTTTGCCATATGAGTTTGTGTAATAGGCGGCTTCCTCCATTGTGCATACGTGTTCTAACCATCGTAATTACCTTTTCTAAATCTGTTTTTCGATCGTCGGTTGTTCGCCACATCGACGTCGAATATCCTCGTTTCGAATGCGGTCGCGAAGGGAGACTCGTAAGATTTGGCGTAAGCAACGCATTTGGAATACCTCAAGTTTCTCTAGATCCAACTTTAGCGTTATCAAGTTTCCGATGCATAGAGAAGAATTAGAAAATCCAGGGTTCGGAAGAAGCGGATCTTGGTCTTGGTGGTGATGTTGGTTTGCTTCCACAGAGACCATTTTAGCGAGGCAAAAGCCGCAAGAGCTTGACCAATTCGCGCGTGGATCTCTGCTGTGGACGCCACTTTCTTCGCTTGTATTATCGACCCCAGATACTTGAATTCTTGAACATCAAATTGCACTATGATTGGTGATCCATTCGTTGTCTGTTTGAAAGAAAATTGATTCCCAAATTGGATTTGGCATTTGCAAAAACAATCATCTCCACAGTGATCGTCTTATGAGCAATTTGTATAGGTACTGTCGTTGTTAGAACCTCTTGTAGTGTATCAGTACCATCAGCTAAAGTTACGGAAAAGTTTTGTATTGTAAAACTACAACGATTTTTGACAAGATTGTATAATGTTTCACCAGCAACTGATCTTGTGGCTCCACTGTCAGCGATATTAGATTTGAATTGGTAGAATGGGCTTTCGTAAGCATGGAAGTTTGTTTGCATCAAATTTGCAGAAGATTGATTCTAATGAGGTTTGAAAAGTTTTACCGAATGTTTTTGACCGGCAGTTTAAACAATTCGAACGAATGACACCAGGAGTTTTACATCCGTAGCATAATAAAACTGGACGCGAGACAAAGTTCGGTTCACTCGAAACACTTGTTTCGGTCGAAGTTTTTATATTATTTAACTGTTTCTGTTTTTGTTGCACTTGTCGATATGGTTTCCTTACATACGACAATACGCGCACTTTCTTCTAAAAGTTCCTAATTTGTCTTTCTTAT
This sequence comes from Aquatica leii, assembly GCA_035610365.1. Classification (NCBI taxonomy): domain Eukaryota; kingdom Metazoa; phylum Arthropoda; class Insecta; order Coleoptera; family Lampyridae; genus Aquatica; species Aquatica leii. Next base: position 20,052,963 of record CM069438.1, read on the forward strand.
CGGACTTTTCAAACGCGTGGGATGTCAAAACTTCATCTAAAGATGTTTTGATTGCACGTGATTTTAAAGTTTTAACATCGTCACGCTAAATTTGTTCACCATCGCGGGAATTTAAAAGACTGTATACCATATCTAAACCGTTTTCTTCTAATTTATACGGCAAGTGAGCTATAAGAGCGCCTGCATTACACACAAATATTTGTCTTAATTTTGTTTTGGTCTTCAAAAAACAATTTCTTAAAAATCTTGAAAGGCGCTGCATGGATGGCATCTTGTCATGTAGTAATTCAATATCTGATTCCTTGATATCAAACGGAAGCAATCCCGTTAAAGAGAACGGGCAAACCTTTAAAAACATTTTCATCAGACACGTTTGCACAATCTTTAATAAGCAAGACGGTATCTAAAAAAGTTTCTACTGAAGAAAACGCTTCACCATCAAACGCGCGCTGTCGGAACTACGCAAAGGTTGTTGTATAGATAACAAAAGTTCATAAAATTATTCAGCTCATCATCCTTTTTCGGAAACATGTTACCTGATAGACGTAACGAATAATTCGCTAAGAACGCGCAGCAACGTTCAATTAAAATGTAGCTAACTCCTTCGGTTTAGAATAAAAGTTACTTACAGTTACTCGTAAAATAAACACAAAGATGTAACCTAGATTCGCAAAATTTGAGTATGTAAATACGTTCAAGAATACGCAGGATTGAACAAAAAAAACTTTACACCACAAGATTAATTACATATACACTAAATAATGCATATGAGCGTTATTTTTAATACACATACATTCACTATTATTAACTTATCCAAAAAATTCTAGAGTATCAATAGGAACGTTGCGTTGCGTTTTTTGCAAGATCGACAAGACGCAGCAAAATACGGTTGATATACGCAATTAGAATTTACAGCGTTGAAACGACAATTCGTACAATTATTTCACAACATTTACGAATTTTCGGCCCCGCGTTTGGCGCCACTATAACGTAGTTTTTATTATTACTGTAATTAATAGTATAAATGTTATTAAAAATAATACATGTGACAAATTAAAAACTAAAATATTGTGGTATAGATAATAATCAAATTTTAAAATTAAAGAATTGTATACCGACAACGATCTGAGAGCTACTATCATAATTTTTTTTTATAATTGATTAAAATTACAAAAAAATTAACACAATCATAGTTGTTGACAATTGTTTGTTTTATGACACACACTGTCGTTTATCAAAATGACTTGATCTATAGTTTTTGATTATTAATAAAATATAAAGATTAAAGAACTGTGTAATAACAACGATCTGTTAGTTACTATCTTAAATTTTTCAAATAGTCAGTATTTATTAAAATTACGAAAAATTATCACGGTCATTGATTTTGACAATTGCTTAATTTATGAAACATTTTCAATTTTCAAAATAACAAAACTGTAATGATAGCAATGTGATAATTTTTAAAAAATTTGGAATTGATTAAAATTACAAAAAAATTAACACATTCATTAATGTTGACAATTGTTTGTTTTATGACACACCTTGTCGTTTGTCAAAATGACTTGTTCTAATAGTTTTTGACAATCAAAATATTAAAATTTAAAAATTAAAAACTGTGTAATGACAACGGTCTGATAGTTATTATCTTAAATTTTATTAAAATTTAGAACTGTTTAAAATTACAAAAAATTATCAGTCATTAATTTTGACAATTGCTTGTTTTAAGACACACTTTGTTGTTTGTCAAAATAAATATGTTGTAATAGTTTTTGACAGTTATATTATTTAAATTTTAAAATTAAAAAACTATGTAATGACAACGATCTGATAGTTATTATCTTAAATTTTTTTAAAATTTAGAACTGTTTAAAATTACAAAAAAATATCACAGTCATTAATTTTGACAATTGCTTGTTTTAAGACACACTTTGTTGTTTGTCAAAATAAATATGTTCTAATAGTTTTTGACAGTTAAATTAATTAAATTTTAAAATTAAAAAACTATGTAATGACAACGATCTGATAGTTATTATATTAATTTTTTTTAAATTTAGAACTGTTTAAAATTACAGAAAATTATCAGTCATTAATTTTGACAATTGCTTGTTTTAAGACACACTTTGTTGTTTGTCAAAATAAATATGTTCTAATAGTTCTTGACAGTTAAATTATTAAAATTTTAAAATCAAAAAACTATGTAATGACAACGATCTGATAGTTATTATATTAATTTTTTTTTTAATTTAGAACTGTTTAAAATTACAAAAAATTATCACAGTCATTGGTTTTGACAATTGCATGTTTTAAGACACACTTTGTTGTTTGTCAAAATAAATATGTTCTAATACTTTTTGACAGTTAAATTATTTAAATTTTAAAATTAAAAAAATATGTAATAACAACGATTTGTTAGTTACTATCTTAAATTTTTCAAAAATTCAGTACTAATTAAAATTACAAAAAATTAACACGGTCATTAATTTTGACAATTGCTTAATTTAGAAACATTTTGTCGTTTGTCAAACTGAATATGTTCTACTAGTTTTCTACAATCAAATTATTAATATTAAGTTCTACTGGTTTTTGACAACTATATTATTCAAATTTTAAAATTAAAGAACTGTATAATAACAATGGTCTCTTAGTTACTATGTTAATTTTTTCAAAAATTTGGTATTTTTTAAAGTTACAATAAATTAACACAGTCATTAATTCTGACAATTGATAGTTTTAAGACACACTTTGTTGTTTGTCAAAATAAATATGTTCTAATACTTTTTGACAGTTAAATTATTTAAATCATAAAATTAAAAAACTATGTAATATCAACGATTTGTTAGTTACTATCTTAAATTTTTCAAAAATTCAGTAGTTATTAAAATTACAAAAAATTAATACAGTCATTGATTTTGACAATTGCTTAATTTATGAAACATTTTGTCGTTTGTCAAACTGAATATGTTCTACTAGTTTTCTACAATCAAATTATTAATATTCAGTTCTACTGGTTTCTCACAATCATATTATTCAAATTTTAGAATTAAAGAACTGTATAATAACAATGATCTGTTAGTTACTATCTTAAATTTTTCAAAAATTTGGTATTTTTTAAAGTTACAATAAATTAACACAGTCATTAATTCTGACAATTGATAGTTTTAAGACACACTTTGTTGTTTTTCAAAATTAATATGTTCTATTAGGTTTTGACAATCATATTATTTAATTCCAAAATTACAGAACTGTGTAATAAGAATAATCTGTTAGTTACTATAAAAAATTTTCAAAAATTTATTTGTTAATTGTCAAAATTAATACAATACAGTAATTTTTGAAAATAAAAATTACAAATTCAAAAATTGACAATAAAAATTAGTTTAGTAATAACAATGATCTGACAGTGTTAAGTTTAGAACTTAAAAAAACTTGTGTAGTCACCACACGACTTTCCTATTAAGAAACGTATACATATTGTTTTAAGGTTATGTTGTCATAAAATCATTTTGAAGTGATATTGTATTGATTTCCTAGCATGCTATAATTTTTTTGAAATTTTTCTCCTCGATTTCATTAATATCATACTCCTTTAGTAAATCAGTAAAAAAAATCGTCGCAGGCAGGATTCGAAACTATATTATATTTGTAAATTCATTTTAAATTACAAACTAAATATCTTATAAACTGTTAATGTTAGAAAAATTTTATTTGAATAAATTTTTAGGAAGAATTATCTCTATAAGAAACTACAAATAATTCAAATGATTTACATACGTACAAAATTATATAAGAAAAACTGTTAAAAACGGCGGATACACCCACTTCCGGTTTCTTTATCAAACCCATTTTTTGACAAAGCAGAGCGAATATAAGAAACCATCTTCATACAAAAGTTACTAGAAATCTTGGTTCGAGAGTTATCGTGGGTACATCCAAAGATAATTTAAATAAGATGCAGCACTCCGTATACAAACAAGTCAAAAAGAATATAGAAAGAAAATGTTATTTTTAAACGTATCTTGCTTTCCATTTTTCTAAAAAAAATCGTCGCAGGCGGGATTCGAACCTAGGATTATATATGGAATTCACTTTAAATTATAAATCAAATATCTAATAAACAGTTAATGTTAGAAATTTTGTTTATTTAAATAAATTGTTAGGAAGAATTAACTGTATAATAAACTGTAAAAATAATTCGAATAATTTACAGACGTACAAATACACCCACTTCCGGTTTTTCTATCTGACCCATCTTTTGATAAAACTGAGAGAATATAAAAAGCCAGCTCCATACCAAATTTCAAGTTACTAGGACTTTTGGTTCGAGAGTTATCGTGGGTACATCGTTACACACAGACACCCAAACTTTTTTGGTCAAAAATACATTTTTCTGATTCAGGAGACCTTGAAACGTAAAATTATGCAATAAAAATGTTTTAAAAAAAAATTGCGATCGCTATACGTTTCTTATAGAAAAGTAAACATAACATGGTCATCGATTTTGATAATTGCTTGTTTTAAGGCAACTTTTTTCGTTTGTCAAAATAAATATTTAGAGCAGTAATTAATTCGAACAATCGTTTCTTTCAAGACATTTTTGTTTTCGACAATCATAATATTAAACAATAAAAATAAGTTGTCAAGCTGAAGTAAATTGATGATAATTTATTTCACTCTTTGTATTAGTTTTTCAAGAGTTTTTGTGATAACAGACAGTTAATATTTGTAATGTTTTAAAACTTAGATCCTTCTAAAAAACATAAAATTAAGACATCCTTTATTTTTGACAGTTGTTTGTTTCAAGGCACACTTTGTCGTCTGTCAAGTTCAGTACTGAAATAGCAGTTTTTATTTTAAAACGTAAAATTAAACAAAATTAATACAGCAATTAATTTTGACATTCGTTTGTTCCAAGACTCACTTGATAGTTAATCAAATAATCGTTTTTGGCATAACCAATGATTATGATAAAAATGATTACACGTTTATTTAATCTGTCTCTTTATATAAATATTTTAGTCACTTAAACTACTGATTATTTATTTTATAGCAGATTGTGTATTTGTTTCAAAATTACTTCAAAATGACAGCGATCTGACAGCTCGTATTTTAAATTGTCCAAATGCGTAGGTACCTAATGCAATAGTTATTTTTGTTCATTTTAACAACACTTTTTTTGAAATCTACAAGTAATTACACTTTTTTGTCAATTATTAACCGAGATACAGTATGCCAATATCAAAATCAATTCAACACGTTATTCTTTGTGTGATGTTTAAAGTGTTAAAGATACATTTATCTTTGACTTTTTTCTAAAGCTCAATTTGTTTTTATTTAGAAACTACTATAAAGCGCAAATTAAGCTCCGATTAAGTTTTTTCTTATAAAAGGTTTAAACCCAAAAACGCGTAAAATCTAAAGAAAGTTTAAGTAACATACAACTTCCGTTTGAGCAATGTTGATGGAATGCGATAAAAAACTAAACCAGGCGCTGTAACTCATTTACAGAAAATTTTGTGATTGTTTCTTTATAATTTGGGAATAGTGTCGGTTACGTTTTCGTGCTGTTTAAAACGATTAAAAATAGCGGTGTGAGGTCACTGACAAACAAGAAATAGCCGGAGTAATCTTCAAAATCTCTGGCATATTCTCAATGTTAGCAAAACTAATGTCAAATGAGTAATTGGCAATAGAATAATTGTTAGGCGTAGTGTTTAAGCGTAGGTAACATTGACCCCGTGTTCACGGTCGCTGACTTTGACCTACCAGTTCCTGGTGCCCTAATTTTCATGGTCTATGGTATATGGGTCACGACAAAATATTACTAACGCTTTAGGTAACTCAAATTCCGTGTCACTGTGCTGTACCCCCAAATTAACACCAAATTTTTTAAATATAATTGGCCGTCATAGGGGACAAGCACCGTTAATTGTATAAATTGAAAGTTTTATGTCGTTCATTCGTGCAAAGACACTCGAAGAGAAAAGAAAATTTGACTCATTTCATTTTTAATGAAGCTTCCTGTACCACCACTAAACCGGTAGTGAATGCAACACGGTACTTCTTCCTCGTCTTCTTCTTCTTGCCAGTTAAAGAACCTCTTTCGTGGTACAAAGACGCGCGGATGTTAACGATTAATAAAGACAATGTGGTGATGCCCAAGTGATTTTGTTCCAGTTTTTTTTTGTTACGTGCTTTTATAGTGCTCGTTTTTTTTTATTATAAAACCATCGTTAGAAGTGAGTATTTTTAATTTTTTTTTGCCTTAAAACGTACGTGGGTTTTTGTTATTAATTAACAACACAAAACGTGTGGTAAAAATTAGGTCCGGATTTTGTCCCAGAGAGCTATTGAACTACATAGCCATACAATGTGGACTCCGCTACTTACGGTACTTTCTGGCCAAATCGTGTAAACACGTTACATTTGCATAGTCTACACTCACTTACACCGTTAGTAACACCATACCTTACGCTTTTATTTTACTTAATGGAAACTGGTTGATGAGCTACAAAAAATTAATTAATCGCGTCTTGCATCATTACGTAATTGTACCAAAAATGTTTTGGTACCGTCGTTGCTGGCACGGACTAATTTTTGGCATTTTTTTGTAGGTCATTCAGCGCAATAATTTAGTAAAGTAGTAAAATCTAAACTTTTTTTTGGTACAAAAACCGAGTCAAAAATTAAACCAGTTATGGTAAAAACTACCGCAATTTTTTTAACGTCATTTATATCACACGTTATTGAATGTTGTAAATAGTTTGGTCATCTGTTAGTGATCAAAATATCAGTACGGACCACAAATTTTAGATCATTGCGCCTTTGCCCAAAGAATCATCAAAACTGAAACAAATGAATAAATAAAAAAAGAAGAAAACAAATAACCTATAACTTATATACAAAAAATTAAATAACGTGAAACACTAACAGTTTCTATAACGCAGTTTCGAAAAAAGAAAGAGAAAGAAAGCATTAATTCAGAAAAATGAAATAAAATTAAGTTTTAAAACAATTGTTTTAGATGTTTTTGTAAATATAGTAAGCTGCGGTAAATAAATCAAACATTTAAAATTAACGTTAAAAAAATAAAAACAAGACCATTATTGAAATCTTAGTAAACTGATGTTTAACAATTGTAAAACAAAATTGTATTTACCCGCTGTAATTGAAAAATTGGAAAGACCACCGTGATGACAATAATCTATAGTGACAATTATATATTTTTGTGACATAAAACTAAGAAATACGATTAATATAATAACACTTAGTGAAGTGAATTTGATAATTATGAATTACAAAAATGACAAAACCCAAATATGTTTAAAAGAAGTGAGTTTTACAATTTTAATTAAAAAAAAATAATATTCTACAGAGTTAAAAATAATAATATAAAACCTGACAAATACTGTGAATCAATTTAAAAAAAAGAAGTTGAACTGAACTTATTAAAAATTGGTTTAACAAACAAAAAAAAAATAGCCAACTGCAATGATAAAAATAATCTGCAGTGACGAGTATTTTTTTTATAAAATTAAAAAACTGAAAATCAAATATAAACCAACTTTATGATTATTAAACAATAAAACTACAAAAAAACTAAATATGTTTATAAAAAAGTTGGTAATAAAAACCAAAAAAATATCAATTTAAAACAAAGCTATTATTGAAAGCTTAAAATAAAAAAAAATAAATATACGTTAATAATCATAGTAAAGTGGCATTTAAAAAATGGTGAATAAAGTAAAGTAAAGTTAAATCTTTGTAAACTAATATTTAAAAAAAATTAAAAACAAATAAAATAGAAACAAACAACATAATTTACAAAATAGAAAAATAATATATGATTATAAAAATAAACTTTAGTAGTGACCCTGTATATTTCTTTAGACAAGAAATTAAAAAACAACAAAATATATTTAATAAGATAATCAGTTAGATCAAGTCAACCGCAGTATTATCAAAACCAAAAATTAAAAAAAGTTTTAAAAATCGTTAATAAAATCTTAGTAAACTAATATTCACAAAAACAATTATAAAACAAATAAAATAAAAAAAACCTAATTTACAAAAATAATCTATATATATTAAATAAACTTTAGTGGCGATTTATATATATGTATATTTTTTTTAATCAAAAAACAAATATTAGAAATACACTCAATATAATTATCATTTAAATTAAGCGGATTGTATAGTTATAAAATCTAAAAATTTAAACTAATTTACAAAATAGAAACAATCTATGGTTATAAAAATAAACTTTAATATTGACCCCGTATATTTCTTTAAACAAGAAATTAAAAAAATAATAACAAATGTACTTAATAAGATAATCATTTAAATCAAGTCAAGTGTATAATTTCAAAATCAAAAAATTGAATCAAATTTTAAAAAAAATCAGTTTTAGATGTTTTTGTAATCATAGCAAGCTGGTATTCAAGAAAATGTGACGGTTACTGTAAAGTAACTTTAAGGAAATAAAAAGAAAACAAATTCTTTAACAAAATCTGAGTAAACTAATATTCAAAAACAATTAGAAATTAAAAACAAACGCTAAGCTATGGTTATACAAACTAACTTTGGAGATAATTTTGTATTTAAAAAAAATTAAAAAAATAACAGAAAACATGTATGGAAAAAATCATAATTTAAACCAAATGAATTTTTTTAATTTTATAAAAAAACTACTGTAATTAAAACATTTATAAAAACTTAGGTGAGTTTGTAATTATAGTAAGCTGGTATTCAAAAAAGTTGTTAATAAAAAGCCTATAATGTAAAGTAACCTTTATTAAAAAAAAGAGAAAAACCAAACCGTTAATGAAATCTTAGTAAACCAATATTAACAAAAACAATTGTAAAACAAACGCAATTAAAAAAAACACAACTTAATTTACATAATAGAGAAACAATCTATGGTTACAAAAATAAATTTTAGTGGCGACACCCTGTATATTTCTTTGAACAAGAAATTAAAAAAGATAATAACAAATCTACTTAATAAGGTAATCATTTAAATCAAGTAAATTGAATAATTATCAAATCCAAAAATTGAAACAAATTTAAAGAAAATTAATCTTGAATGTTTTTGTGATCATAGAAAGGTGGCGTTTAAGAAAAAGTGACGGTTACTGTAAAGTAACTTTACGGAAATAAAAGGAGAACAAATTCTTTAAAAAAATTTGGATAAACTAATATTCAAAAATAATTAAAAATAAAAAACAAACATAAAGTTATGGTTGTAGAAACAAACTTTAGTGGTGATTTTGGATTTTACAAAAAAAAATAAAACCCAAGAATAAAAAGTATGTATAAAATAATTAATTTAAATAAAATAATATTTTAATTTTATAAAAAAATTACAGTAATTAAAACACATTTAAAAATACTTAGTTTTAAGTAATTTTGTGATCATAGTAAGCTGACATTAAAAAAAAATGTTAATAAAAACAAAAAAATGACACATATATAGTAAACTAACTTTAATTTAAAAAAGATATGCACAAAAGCGTTAGTGAAACCTTAGTAAGCTAATACTCAAAAAACAATTATAAAACAAATGAAATTAAAAAGGCACAACCTAATTTACAAAATAGAAAGACAATCTATGGTTATAAAAATAAACTTTAGTGGTGACCCTGTATATTTCTTTCAGCAAAAAATAATAAGGTAATATCGAATGTACTTAATAAGATTATCATTCAAATCAACTGTATAATTACATCAAATTCAAAAATTCCAACACATTAAAAAAAATGTTGAGGTCATGGCATTCAAGAAAACGTGACAGTTACTATTAAGTAACATTAAATAAACAGTAGGAAAACAAATTCTTAAACAAAATCTAAGTAAACTAATATTTAAAAACAATTATAAATTAAAAAAAAACATTATAATCTATGGCTATAGAAACAAAGTTTGAAGATAATTTTGTATTTTACAAAAAATAAAAGAAAAAGAAAAAAAATATGTATGGAAAAAATCATAATTTAAACCAAATGAATTTTTGTAATTTCATAAACAAAATTACGGTAATTAATACACATTTAAAAAACTTAGTTTTAGGTAATTTTGTAATCATAGTAAGCTGGCATTCAAAAAAATTGTTCATAAAAACCAAAAAAATGCCACGTAGAATAAAGTAACTTTAATTACAAAAATATAGAAACAAAACGATTAGTAAAACCTTAGTAACTTAATATTGAAAAAACCAATTATAAAACAAATGAAATTAAAGAGACAACCTAATTTACAAAATAGAAAAATGATTTATGGTCATAAAAATAAACTTTGTGGTGACCCTATATATATATTTTATCAAAAAATTAAAAAAGGTAATAACAAATATATTTAATAAGATTATCATTTAAATCAAGTTAACTGTATAATGGAAACAAATTTTTAAAAAATGTAAAATCATAACAAAATAGCATACAAGAAATCAAATTAATGTTTTTACTTTTATAAAAAAATTACTGTAACTAAAACACATTAACAAAAACTTAATTTTAGGTGATTTTGTTATTATAGTAAGCAGACATTCAAAAAACTTGTTAATAAAAAGCAAACGATGTAAAGTAGCTTCAATTAAAAATAGTAGTGATCCTGTATATTTCTTTAGACAAGAAATTATAAAAATTATTTAAGATAATTATTTAAATCAATTCAATTGTGTATTTATCAAATAAAAAATTAAAGCACATTTGAAAAAAATTGTTTTGAATGTTTTTGTGATCATAGCAAGTTGACATTCAAGAAAAAGTGACGGTTACTGTAAAGTAACTTTAAGGAAATATAGAGAGAACCAATTCTTTAACAAAATCTGAGTAAACTAATATTCAAAAACAACTAAAAATTAAAAACAAACTCTAAGTTATAGTTGTATAAAGAAACTGTAGTGGTGATTTCAAATTTTACAAAAAAATAAAATAAAAACAAAATAAAAAATACGCTTAAAAAAATAATAATTTAAATAAACTTATTTTTTAATTTTATAAAAAAATTACTGTAATTAAAACACATTTACAAAAACCTAATTTTAGGTGATTTTGCGATTATAGTAAGCAGACATTCAAAAAAGTTGTTAATAAAAAGCAAACAATGTAAAGTAACTTTAATTTAAAAAAAATGAGAGAAAACCGTGAATGAAATCTTAGTAAACCAATATTAACAAAAACAATTGTAAAACAAACGCAATTAAAAAAACACAACCTAATTTACAAAATAGAGAAACAATTTATGGTTACAAAAATAAATTTTAGTGGCGACACCCTGTATATTTTTTTGAACAAGAAATTAGAAAAGATAATAACAAATCTATTTAATAAGATAATCATTTAAATCAAGTAAATTGAATAATTATCAAATCCAAAAATTGAAACAAATTTAAAGAAAATTAATCTTGAATGTTTTTGTGATCATAACAAGTTGGCGTTTAAGAAAAAAGTGACGGTTACTATAAAGTAACTTTACGGAAATAAAAGGAGAACAAATTCTTTAAAAAAATCTGGATAAACTAATATTCAAAAACAATTACAAATAAAAAACAAACACTAACTTATGGTTGTAGAAACAGACTTTTGTGGTGATTTTGGATTTTACAAAAAAAATAAAACCAAAGAATAAAAAGTATGTATAAAATAATTAATTTAAATAAAATAATATTTTAATTTTATAAAAAAATTACAGTAATTAAAACACATTTAAAAATACTTAGTTTTAAGTGATTTTGTGATTATAGTAAGCTGGCATTCAAAAAAATTGTTAATAAAAACAAAAAAATGACACATAAAGTAAAGTAACTTTAATTTAAAAAAGAAATGCACAAAAGCGTTTGTGAAATCTTAGTAAGCTAATACTCAAAAAACAATTATAAAACAAATGAAATTAAAAAGGCACAACCTAATTTACAAAATAGAAAGACAATCTATGGTTATAAAAATAAACTTTAGCGGTGACCCTGTATATTTCTTTCATCAAAAAATTAATAAGGTAATATCAAATGTACTTAATAATATTATCATTCAAATCAACTGTATAATAATATCAAATTCAAAAATTCCAACACATTTAAAAAAATGTTGAGGTCATGGCATTCAAGAAAACGTGACAGTTACTATTAAGTAACATTAAATAAACAGTAGGAAAACAAATTCTTAAACAAAATCTAACTAAACTAATATTCAAAAACAATTATAAATTTAAAAAAAAACATTAATCTATGGCTATAGAAACAAAGTTTGAAGATAATTTTGTATTTTACAAAAAATAAAAGAAAAAGAAAAAAAATATGTATGGAAAAAATCTTAATTTAAAACCAAATGAATTTTTGTAATTTTTTAAACAAAATTACAGTAATTAAAACACATTTAAAAAAACTGAGTTTTAGGTAATTTTGTGATCATAGTAAGCAGGCATTCAAAAAATTTGTTCATAAAACCGTTAGTAAAACCTTAATAACCCAATATTGAAAAAAGCAATTATAAAAGAAATGAAATTAAAGATACAACCTAATTTACAAAATAGAAAAATGATTTATGGTTATAAAAATAAACTTTGTGGTGACCCTGTATATATATTTTATCAAAAAATTAAAAAAGATAATAACAAATATATTTAATAAGATTATCATTTAAATCAAGTTAACTGTATAATGATAACAAATTTTTAAAAAATGTAAAATCAGCAAAATAGCATACAAGAAATCAAATTAATGTATTTAATTTTATAAAAAAAATTACTGTAACCAAAACACATTAACAAAAACTTAATTTTAGGTGATTTTGTTATTATAGTAAGCAGACATTCAAAAAACTTGTTAATAAAAAGCAAACGATGTAAAGTAGCTTCAATTAAAAATAGTAGTGATCCTGTATATTTCTTTAGACAAGAAATTATAAAAATTATTTAAGATAATTATTTAAATCAATTCAATTGTGTATTTATCAAATAAAAAATTAAAACACATTTGAAAAAAATTGTTTTGAATGTTTTTGTGAACATAGCAAGTTGACATTCAAGAAAAAGTGACGGTTACTGTAAAGTAAGGAAATATAAAGAGAACAAATTCTTTAACAAAATCTGAGTAAACTAATATTCAAAAACAACTAAAAATTAAAAACAAACTCTAAGTTATAGTTGTATAAAGAAACTGTAGTGGTGATTTCAAATTTTACAAAAAAATAAAATAAAAACAAAATAAAAAATACGCATAAAAAAATAATAATTCAAATAAAATTATTTTTTAATTTTATAAAAAAATTACTGTAATTAAAACACATTTACAAAAACCTAATTTTAGGTGATTTTGTGATTATAGTAAGCAGACATTCAAAAAACATGTTAATAAAAAGCAAACAATGTAAAGTAGCTTCAATTAAAAATAGTAGTGATCTTGTATATTTCTTTAGACAAGAAATTATAAAAATTATTTGAGATAATTATTTAAATCAATTCAATTGTGTATTTATCAAATAAAAAATTAAAACACATTTGAAAAAATTGTTTTGAATGTTTTTGTGATCATACCAAGTTGACATTCAAGAAAAAGTGACGGTTACTGTAAAGTAACTTTAAGGAAATATAGAGAGAACAAATTCTTTAACAAAATCTGAGTAAACTAATATTCAAAAACAACTAAAAATTAAAAACAAACTCTAAGTTATAGTTGTATAAAGAAACTGTAGTGGTGATTTCAAATTTTACAAAAAAATAAAATAAAAACAAAATAAAAAATACGCATAAAAAAATAATAATTCAAATAAAATTATTTTTTAATTTTATAAAAAAATTACTGTAATTAAAACACATTTACAAAAACCTAATTTTAGGTGATTTTGTGATTATAGTAAGCAGACATTCAAAAAACATGTTAATAAAAAGCAAACAATGTAAAGTACCTTCAATTAAAAATAGTAGTGATCTTGTATATTTCTTTAGACAAGAAATTATAAAAATTATTTGAGATAATTATTTAAATCAATTCAATTGTGTATTTATCAAATAAAAAATTAAAACACATTTGAAAAAATTGTTTTGAATGTTTTTGTGATCATACCAAGTTGACATTCAAGAAAAAGTGACGGTTACTGTAAAGTAACTTTAAGGAAATATAGAGAGAACAAATTCTTTAAAAAAATTTGGATAAACTAATATTCAAAAATAATTACAAATAAAAAACAAACATAAAGTTATGGTTGTAGAAACAAACTTTAGTGGTGATTTTGGATTTTACAAAAAAAAAAAAAATAAAACCCAAGAATAAAAAGTATGAATAAAATAATTAATTTAAATAAAATAATATTTTAATTTTATAAAAAAATTACAGTAATTAAAACACATTTAAAAATACTTAGTTTTAAGTAATTTTGTGATCATAGTAAGCTGGCATTCAAAAAAAATGTTAATAAAAACAAAAAAATGACACATAAAGTAAAGTAACTTTAATTTAAAAAAGAAATGCACAAAAGCGTTTGTGAAATCTTAGTAAGCTAATACTCAAAAAACAATTATAAAACAAAAGAAATTAAAAAGACACAACCTAATTTACAAAATAGAATATGGTTATAAAAATAAACTTTAGTGGTGACCCTGTATATTTCTTTCAGCAAAAAATAATAAGATAATATCGAATGTACTTAATAAGATTATCATTCAAATCAACTGTATAACTATATCAAATTCAAAAATTCCAACACATTTAAAAAAATGTTGAGGTCATGGCATTCAAGAAAACGTGACAGTTACTATTAAGTAACATTAAATAAACAGTAGGAAAACAAATTCTTTAACAAAATCTAAGTAAACTAATATTCAAAAACAATTATAAATTAAAAAAAAAACATTAAGCTATGGCTATAGAAACAAAGTTTGAAGATAGTTTTGTATTTTACAAAAAATAAAAGAAAAAGAAAAAAACATGTATGGAAAAAATCTTAATTTAAAACCAAATGAATTTTTGTAATTTTTTAAACAAAATTACAGTAATTAAAACACTTTTAAAAAAACTTAGTTTTAGGTAATTTTGTGATCATAGTAAGCAGGCATTCAAAAAATTTGTTCATAAAACCGTTAGTAAAACCTTAACAACCCAATATTGAAAAAATCAATTATAAAAGAAATGAAATTAAAGAGACAACCTAATTTAGAAAATAGAAAAATGATTTATGGTTATAAAAATCAACTTTGTTGTGACTCTGTATATATATTTTATCAAACAATTAAAAAAGGTAATAACAAATATATTTAATAAGATTATCATTTAAATCAAGTTAACTGTATAATGGAAACAAATTTTAAAAAAATGTAAAATCATAACAAAATAGCATACAAGAAATCAAATTAATGTTTTTAATTTTATAAAAAAATTACTGTAACTAAAACACATTAACAAAAACTTAATTTTAGGTGATTTTGTTATTATAGTAAGCAGACATTCAAAAAACTTGTTAATAAAAAACAAACCATGTAATGTAGCTTCAATGAAAAATAGTAGTGATCCTGTATATTTCTTTAGACAAGAAATTATAAAAATTATTTAAGATAATTATTTAAATCAATTCAATTGTGTATTTATCAAATAAAAAATTAAAACACATTTGAAAAAAATTGTTTTGAATGTTTTTGTGATCATAGCAAGTTGACATTCAAGAAAAAGTGACGGTTACTGTAAAGTAACTTTAAGGAAATATAGAGAGAACAAATTCTTGAACAAAATCTGAGTAAACTAATATTCAAAAACAACTAGAAATTAAAAACAAACACTAAGTTATAGTTGTTTAAAGAAACTGTAGTGGTGATTTCAAATTTTACAAAAAAATAAAATAAAAACAAAATAAAAAATACGCATAAAAAAATAATAATTTAAATAAAATTATTTTTTAATTTTATAAAAAAATTACTGTAATTAAAACACATTTACAAAAACCTAATTTTAGGTGATTTTGTGATTATAGTAAGCAGACATTCAAAAAACTTGTTAATAAAAAGCAAACGATGTAAAGTAGCTTCAATTAAAAATAGTAGTGATCCTGTATATTTCTTTAGACAAGAAATTATAAAAATTATTTAAGATAATTATTTAAATCAATTCAATTGTGTATTTATCAAATAAAAAATTAAAACACATTTGAAAAAAATTGTTTTGAATGTTTTTGTGATCATAGCAAGTTGACATTCAAGAAAAAGTGACGGTTACTGTAAAGTAACTTTAAGGAAATATAGAGAGAACAAATTCTTTAACAAAATCTGAGTAAACTAATATTCAAACACAACTAGAAATTAAAAACAAACACTAAGTTATAGTTGTATAAAGAAACTGTAGTGGTGATTTCAAATTTTAGAAAAAAATAAAATAAAAACAAAATAAAAAATACGCATAAAAAAATAATAATTTAAATAAACTTATTTTTTAATTTTATAAAAAAATTACTGTAATTAAAACACATTTACACAAACCTAATTTTAGGTGATTTTGCGATTATAGTAAGCAGACATTCAAAAAAGTTGTTAATAAAAAGCAAACAATGTAAAGTAACTTTATTTTAAAAAAAATGAGAGAAAACCGTGAATGAAATCTTAGTAAACCAATATTAACAAAAACAATTGTAAAACAAACGCAATTAAAAAAAACACAACTTAATTTACATAATAGAGAAACAATCTATGGTTACAAAAATAAATTTTAGTGGCGACACCCTGTATATTTCTTTGGACAAGAAATTAAAAAAGATAATAACAAATCTACTTAATAAGATAATCATTTAAATCAAGTAAATTGAATAATTATCAAATCCAAAAATTGAAACAAATTCAAAGAAAATTAATCTTGAATGTTTTTGTGATCATAGCAAGTTGGCGTTTAAGAAAAAGTGACGGTTACTGTAAAGTAACTTTACGGAAATAAAAGGAGAACAAATTCTTTAAAAAAATCTGGATAAACTAATATTCAAAAACAATTACAAATAAAAAACAAACACTAACTTATGCTTGTAGAAACAAACTTTTGTGGTGATTTTGGATTTTACAAAAAAAAATAAAACCAAAGAATAAAAAGTATGTATAAAATAATTAATTTAAATAAAATAATATTTTAATTTTATAAAAAAATTGCAGTAATTAAAACACATTTAAAAATACTTAGTTTTAAACAATTTTGTGATCATAGTAAGTTGGCATTCAAAAAAATTGTTAATAAAAACAAAAAATGACACATAAAGTAAAGTAACTTTAATTTAAAAAAAATATGCACAAAAGCGTTAGTGAAACCTTAGTAAGCTAATACTCAAAAAACGATTATAAAACAAATGAAATTAAAAAGGCACAACCTAATTTACAAAATAGAAAGACAATCTATGGTTATAAAAATAAACTTTAGCGGTGACCCTGTATATTTCTTTCAGCAAAAAAATAATAAGGTAATATCGAATGTACTTAATAAGATTATCGTTCAAATCAACTGTATAATTAAAACAAATTAAAAAATTCCAACACATTTAAAAAAATGTTTAGGTCATGGCATTCAAGAAAACGTGACAGTTAATATTAAGTAACATTAAATAAACAGTAGGAAAACAAATTCTTTAACAAAATCTAAGTAAACTAATCTATAGAAACAAAGTTTGAAGATATGTATGGAAAAAATCTTAATTTAAAACCAAATGAATTTTTGTAATTTTTAAAACAAAATTACAGTAATTAAAACACATTCAAAAAAACTTAGTTTTAGGTAATTTTGTGATCTTAGTAAGCTGGCATTTAAAAAAATGGTTTATAAAAACCAAAAAATTGGCACGTAGAATAAAGTAACTTTAATTAAAAAAATATAGAAACAGAACGATTAGTAAATCCTTAGTAACTGAAATTAAAGAGACAACCTAATTTACAAAATATGAAAATAATCAATGGTTGTAAAAATAAACTTTAGTGGTGACCCTGCATATTTATTTCAGCAAGAAATAAAAAAAGATAATAACAAATGTACTAAATAAGATTATTATTTAAATCAAGTCAACTGAATAGTTATCAAATCCATAAATTGAAAGACATTTTATAAAAATTTGAAATTATAGCAAGTTGGCATTCAAGAAAATGTGACGGTTATTATAAAGTAACATTAAATCAACACTAGAAGAACAAATTCTTTAACAAAATCTGAGTAAACTAATATTCAAAAACAATTAGAAATTAAAAACAAACACTAAGCTATGATTATAGAAACAAGCTCTGGAGATAATTTTGTATTTTACAAAAAATAAGAAAAATAATAAAAAATATTTATGGAAAAAATCATAAATTAAATCAAATAAATTTTTTTAATTTGATAAAAAATTACTGTAATTAAAACATTTTGAAAAAAATTAGTTTTAGGTGATTTTGTAATTATAGTAAACAAGTATTCAAAAAACTTGTTAATGAAAAGCAAATAATGTAAAATAACTTTTATTAAAAAAAAAGAGAGACAAACTAAATCGTTAATGAAATCTTAGTAAACCAATATTCACAAAAACAATTATAAAACAAATGCAATTAAAAAAGCACAACTTAATTTATTAAATAGAGAAACAATCTATAGTTATAAAAATAAACTTTAGTAGCGACCTTGGATATTTCTTTAGACAAAAAATTAAAAATGATAACAAATGTACTTAAGGTAATTATTTAAATCAATTCAACTGTATAATTATCAAATCAAAAAATTTAAACACTTTTAAAAAAAATTAGTTTTGAATGTTTTTGTGATCATAGCAAGTTGACATTCAAGAAAAAGTGACGATTATTGTAAAGTAACTTAAAGAAAATAGAAGGAGAACAAATTCTTTGACAAAATTTGAGTAAACTAATATTCAAAAACAATTAGAAATTAAAAACAAACACTAACTTATAGTTGTAGAAACAAACTGTAGTGGTAATTTTAGATTTTACAAAAAAAAATAAAAACAAAATAAAAAATATGTATACAAAAATTATAATTTAAATTAAATTATTGTATAATTATATAAAGAAACTACGGTAATTATAATACATTTAAAAAAACTTAGTCCTAGGTGATTTTGTGATTATAGTAAGCTGACATTCACAATAGTTAATAAAAACAAAAAAATGGCTCAGTATATAAATTTGATTTAAAAAAAAGATAAAAAAACCCATTTGTGAAACCGTAGTACACTAATATTCAAAAAAACAATTATAAAACAAATGAAATTAAAGACAACCTAATTTACAAAATATAAAAACAACCTAAGGTAACTTT
Organism: Aquatica leii; assembly: GCA_035610365.1. Lineage (NCBI taxonomy): Eukaryota > Metazoa > Arthropoda > Insecta > Coleoptera > Lampyridae > Aquatica > Aquatica leii. The sequence goes on from CM069438.1 coordinate 20,072,212, forward strand.
TTTTACGGCAAAAAATTAAATAAGGTAATATCAAATGTACTTAATAAGATTTTCATTTAAATCAAGTCAACTGTATAATTGAAACAAATTTTTAAAAAATTTGAAATCATAGCAAAACGGCATCCAAGAAATCAAATTAATGTTTTTAATTTTATAAAAAAATTACTGTAATTAAAACACATTAACAAAAACTTAATTTTAGGTGATTTTATGATTATAGTAAGCAGACATTCAAAAAAGTTGTTAATAAAAAGCAAACAATGTAAAGTAAGTTTAATTTTAAAAAAATGAGAGAAACAAAACCGTTAATGAAATCTTAGTAAGCCAATATTCACAAAAACAATTATAAAACAAACGCAATTAAAAAAACACAACCTAATTTATTAGATAAAGAAACAACCTATAGTTATAGAAATAAACTTTAGTGGCGATCCTGCATATTTCTTTAGACAAAAAATTAAAAAAGATAACAAATGTACTTAAGGTAATTATTTAAATCACTTTAACTGTATATCAAATCAAAAAATTAAAACACATTTAAAAAAAAATTGTTTTAAATGTTTTTGTGATCATACCAAGTTGACATTCAAGAAAAAGTGACGATTACTGTAAAGTAACTTAAAACAAATAGAGGGAGAACAAATTCTTTAACAAAATCTAAGTAAACTAATATTCAAAAACAATTAGAAATTAATAACAAACACTAACTTATAGTTGTAGAAACAAACTGTAGTGGTGATTTTAGATTTTACAAAAAAAAAAATAAAAACAAAACAAAAAATATGTATATAAAAATTATAATTTAAATTAAATTATTGTATAATTATATAAAAAAATTACGGTAATTAAAACACATTTAAAAAAACTTAGTCTTAGGTGATTTTGTGATGATAGTAAGCTGGCATTCAAAATAGTTAATAAACACAAAAAAATGGCTCAGTATATAAATTTGATTTAAAAAAAAGAGAAAAAACCCGTCTGTGAAACCTTAGTAAACTAATATTCAAAAAAAACAATTATAAAACAAATGAAATTAAAGACACAACCTAATTTACAAAATATAAAAACAATCTATGGTTCCTTTTTTTACGGCAAAAAATTAAATAAGATAATATCAAATGTACTTAATATGATTTTCATTTAAATCAAGTAAACTGTATAACTGAAACAATTTTTTTTTAAATTTGAAATCATAGCAAAACGGCATCCAAGAAATCAAATTAATGTTTTTATTTTATAAAAAAATTACTGTAATTAAAACACATTAACAAAAACTTAATTTTAGGTGATTTTGTGATATAGCAAGCAGACATTCAAAAAAGTTGTTAATAAAAAGCAAACAATGTAAAGTAAGTTTAATTTTAAAAAAATGAGAAAAACAAAACCGTTAATGAAATCTTAGTAAGCCAATATTCACAAAAACAATTATAAAACAAATGCAATTAAAAAAGCACAACTTAATTTATTAAATAGAGAAACAATCTATAGTTATAAAAATAAACTTTAGTAGGGACCCTGGATATTTCTTTAGACAAAAAATTAAAAATGATAACAAATGTACTTAAGGTAATTATTTAAATCAATTCAACTGTATAATTATCAAATCAAAAAATTCAAACACTTTTAAAAAAAAATAGTTTTGAATGTTTTTGTGATAATAGCAAGTTGACATTCAAGAAAAAGTGACGATTATTGTAAAGTAACTTAAAGAAAATAGAAGGAGAACAAATTCTTTGACAAAATTTGAGTAAACTAATATTCAAAAACAATTAGAAATTAAAAACAAACACTAACTTATAGTTGTAGAAACAAACTGTAGTGGTGATTTTAAATTTTACAAAAAAAAATAAAAACAAAACAAAAAATATGTATACAAAAATTATAATTTAAATTAAATTATTTTTTAATTTTATAAAAAATTTACGGTAATTAAAACACATTTAAAATAACTTAGTCTTAGGTGATTTTGTGATGATAGTAAGCTGGCATTGAAAATAGTTAATAAAAACAAAAAAATGGCTTAGTATATAAATGTAATTTAAAAAACACAGAAAAAAACCCGTTTGTGAAACCTTAGGAAACTAATATTCAAAAAAACAATTATAAAACAAATAAAATTAAAGACACAACCTAATTTACAAAATAGAAAAATAATCTATGGTTACTTTTTTTACGGCAGAAAATTAAATAAGGTACTTAATAAGATTATCATTCAAATCAAGTCAACTGTAAAATTGAAACAAATTTTTAAAAAATTTGAAATCACAGCAAAACGGCATCCAAGAAATCAAATTAATGTTTTTAATTTTATAAAAAAATTACTAGAATTAAATCACATTAACAAAAACCTAATTTTAGGTGATTTTGTGATTATAGTAAGCAGACATTCAAAAAAGTTGTTAATAAAAAGCAAATAATGTAAAGTAACTTTAATTTAAAAAAAAAGAGAGAAACAAAATCGTTAATGAAATCTTAGTACATCAATATTCACAAAAAAAATTATAAAACAAATGCAATAAAAAAACATTACCTAATTTACAAAATAAAGAAACAATTTATAGTTATAAAAATAAACTTTAGTGGCGACCCTGTATATTTCTTTAGACAAGTAATTAAAAAAGGTAATAACACATTAACAAAAACCTCATTTTAGAGGATTTTGTGATTATAGCAAGTAGGCATTCAAAAAAGTCAATAAAAAGCAAACAATGTAAAGCAACTATAATTAAAAAAAAAAAGATAGAACCAAAACCGTTAATGAAGTCTTAGTAAACCAATATTCACAAAAACAATTATAAAACAAATGCAGTTAAAAAACACAACCTAATTTACAAAATAAAGAAACAGTTTATAGTTATAAAAATAAACTTTAGTGGCGACCCTGTATATTTCTTTAGACAAGTAATTAAAAAAGGTAATAACACATTGACAAAAACCTCATTTTAGAGGATTTTGTGATTATAGCAAGTAGGCATTCAAAAAAGTCAATAAAAAGCAAACAATGTAAAGCAACTATAATTAAAAAAAAAAGATAGAAGCAAAACCGTTAATGAAGTCTTAGTAAACCAATATTCACAAAAACAATTATAAAACAAATGCAGTTAAAAAAACACAACCTAATTTACAAAATAAAGAAACAATATATAGTTATAAAAATAAACTTTAGTGGCGACCCTGTATATTTCTTTAGACAAGTAATTAAAAAAGGTAATAACACATTAACAAAAACCTCATTTTAGGTGATTTTGTGATTATAGTAAGTAGGCATTCAAAAAAGTTAATAGAAAGCAAGCAATGTAAAGTAACTTTAATTTAAAAAAAAAGATAGAAACAAAACCGATAATAAAGTCTTAGTAAACCAATATTCACAAAAACAATTATAAAACAAATGCAATTAAAAAAACATAACCTAATTTACAAAATAAAGAAACAATTTATGGTTATAAAAATAAACTTTAGTGGCGACCCTGTATATTTCTTTAAACAAGTAATTAAAAGAAATAATAACAAATTTACTTAATAAGATAATCATTTAAAGTCAACTGTATAATTATCAAATCCAAAAATTAAACAAGATTTTAGAAAAAATTAGTCTTGGATGTTTTTGTGATCATAGCAAGTTGGCATTTAACAAAAAGTGACGGTTACTATAAAATAATTTGAAATAAACAATAGAACAAATTCTTTACTAAATCTGAGTAAACTAATAACAAAAACAATTAGAAATTAATAACAAACACCAAGCTATGGTTATAGAAACAAGCTTTGGAGATAGTTTTGTATTTTACAAAAAATAAAAAAAAACATGTGTGGAAGAAATCATAATTTAAATTAAATTAATTTTTCAATTTTATAAAAAAAATACTGTAATTAAAACACATTAACCAAAACCGGATTTTAGGTGATTTTGTGATTATAGTAAGTAGGCATTCAAAAAAGTTAACAAAAAGCAAACAATGTAAAGTAAAAGCCGTTCAAGAAAATGTGACGGTTTACTGTAAAGTAATTATAAAGAAATAGAAAGAGAAGAAATTCTTCAATAAATTTTGAGTAAACTAATATTCAAAAACAAATAAAAATTAAAAACAATTAAACACTAAGTTATGGTTATAGAAACAAACTTCAGTGATTTTTTTATTTTGAAAAAAATTAAAACAGAATAAAAAATATAAAAAAATCATAATCAAATATTTTTTTTAATTTTATTTAAAAAAATTACGCAGATTAAAAAAACTTAGTTTTAGGTGATTTTGCGAAAATGATAAACTAGCATTCAAAAAAATTGTTAATAAAAACAAAAAAAGGGGAAAATTGAGTAAAGTAAATTTGTTTTAAAAAAAGAGCAAAACAAAACCGTTAATGAAATCGTAGTAAACTAATATTCACAAAAACAATTAGAAATTAAAAACAAACACCAAGCTATGGTTATAGAAACAAGCTTTGGAGATAGTTTTGTATTTTACAAAAAATACGAAAAATAATAAAAAATATGTGTGGAAGAAATCATAATTTAAATTAAATTAATTTTTCAATTATATGAAAAAAATACTGTAATTAAAACACATTAACAAAAACCGGATTTTAGGTGATTTTGTGATTATAATAAGTGGGCATTCAAAAAAGTTAACAAAAAGCAAACAATGTAAAGTAAAAGGCGTTCAAGAAAATGTGACGGTTTACTGTAAAGTAACTTTAAAGAAATAGAAAGAGAAGAAATTCTTCAATAAATTTTGAGTAAGCTAATATTCAAAAACAAATAGAAATTAAAAACAATTAAACACGGTTATAGAAACAAACTTCAGTGATTTTTTTTTATTTTGCAAAAAATTAAAACAAAGAATAAAAAATATAAAAAAATCATAATCAAATGTTTACTTTTAAATTTTATTTAAAAAAATTACGCACATTACAAAAATTTAGTTTTAGGTGATTTTGCGAAAATGATAAACTGGCATTCAAAAAAATTGTTAATAAAAACAAAAAAAGGGGAAAATTGAGTAAAGTAAATTTGTTTTAAAAAAAAAACAAAACAAAACCGTTAATGAAATCGTAGTAAACTAATATTCACAAAAACAATTAGAAATTAAAAACAAACACCAAGCTATGGTTATAGAAACAAGCTTTGGAGATAGTTTTGTATTTTACAAAAAATACGAAAAATAATAAAAAATATGTGTGGAAGAAATCATAATTTAAATTAAATTAATTTTTCAATTATATGAAAAAAATACTGTAATTAAAACACATTAACAAAAACCGGATTTTAGGTGATTTTGTGATTATAATAAGTAGGCATTCAAAAAAGTTAACAAAAAGCAAACAATGTAAAGTAAAAGGCATTCAAGAAAATGTGACGGTTTACTGTAAAGTAACTTTAAAGAAATAGAAAGAGAAGAAATTCTTCAATAAATTTTGAGTAAACTAATATTCGAAAACAAATAGAAATTAAAAACAATTAAACACGGTTATAGAAACAAACTTCAGTGATTTTTTTTTATTTTGCAAAAAATTAAAACAAAGAATAAAAAATATAAAAAAATCATAATCAAATATTTATTTTTAAATTTTATTTAAAAAAATTACGCACATTAAAAAAATTTAGTTTTAGGTGATTTTGCGAAAATGATAAACTGGCATTCAAAAAAATTGTTAATAAAAACAAAAAAGGGGAAAATTGAGTAAAGTAAATTTGTTTTAAAAAAAGAACAAAACAAAACCGTTAATGAAATCGTAGTAAACTAATATTCACAAAAACAATTAGAAATTAAAAACAAACACCAAGCTATGGTTATAGAAACAAGCTTTGGAGATAGTTTTGTATTTTACAAAAAATACGAAAAATAATAAAAAATATGTGTGGAAGAAATCATAATTTAAATTAAATTAATTTTTCAATTATATGAAAAAAATACTGTAATTAAAACACATTAACAAAAACCGGATTTTAGGTGATTTTGTGATTATAATAAGTGGGCATTCAAAAAAGTTAACAAAAAGCAAACAATGTAAAGTAAAAGGCGTTCAAGAAAATGTGACGGTTTACTGTAAAGTAATTATAAAGAAATAGAAAGAGAAGAAATTCTTCAATAAATTTTGAGTAAACTAATATTCGAAAACAAATAGAAATTAAAAACAATTAAACACGGTTATAGAAACAAACTTCAGTGATTTTTTTTTATTTTGCAAAAAAATAAAACAAAGAATAAAAAATATAAAAAAATCATAATATAATATTTATTTTTAAATTTTATTTAAAAAAATTACGCATATTAAAAAAATTTAGTTTTAGGTGATTTTGCGAAAATGATAAACTGGCATTCAAAAAAATTGTTAATAAAAACAAAAAAAGGTGAAAGTTGAGTAAAGTAAATTTGTTAAAAAAAAAACAAAACAAAACCGTTAATGAAATCGTAGTAAACTAATATTCACAAAAACAATTAGAAATTAAAAACAAACACCAAGCTATGGTTATAGAAACAAGCTTTGGAGATAGTTTTGTATTTTACAAAAAACAATAAAAAAACGTGTGGAAGAAATCATAATTTAAATTAAATTAATTTTTCAATTATATGAAAAAAATACTGTAATTAAAACACATTAACAAAAACCGGATTTTAGGTGATTTTGTGATTATAATAAGTGGGCATTCAAAAAAGTTAACAAAAAGCAAACAATGTAAAGTAAAAGGCGTTCAAGAAAATGTGACGGTTTACTGTAAAGTAACTTTAAAGAAATAGAAAGAGAAGAAATTCTTCAATAAATTTTGAGTAAACTAATATTCAAAAACAAATAGAAATTAAAAACAATTAAACACGGTTATAGAAACAAACTTCAGTGATTTTTTTTTATTTTGCAAAAAATTAAAACAAAGAATAAAAAATATAAAAAATCATAATCAAATATTTATTTTTAAATTTTATTTAAAAAAATTACGCACATTAAAAAAATTTAGTTTTAGGTGATTTTGCCAAAATGATAAACTAGCATTCAAAAAAATTGTTAATAAAAACAAAAAAAGGGGAAAATTGAGTAAAGTAATTTTGTTTTAAAAAAAACAAAACAAAACCGTTAATGAAATCGTAGTAAACTAATATTCACAAAAACAATTAGAAATTAAAAACAAACACCAAGCTGTGGTTATAGAAACAAGCTTTGGAGATAGTTTTGTATTTTACAAAAAATAATAAAAAAATATGTGTGGAAGAAATCATAATTTAAATTAAATTAATTTTTTAATTTTATAAAAAAAATACTGTAATTAAAACACATTAACAAAAACCGGATTTTAGGTGATTTTGTGATTATAATAAGTAGGCATTCAAAAAAGTTAACAAAAAGCAAACAATGTAAAGTAAAAAGCATTCAAGAAAATGTGACGGTTTACTGTAAAGTAATTATAAAGAAATAGAAAGAGAAGAAATTCTTCAATAAATTTTGAGTAAACTAATATTCGAAAACAAATAGAAATTAAAAACAATTAAACACGGTTATAGAAACAAACTTCAGTGATTTTTTTTTATTTTGCAAAAAATTAAAACAAAGAATAACAAATATAAAAAAATCATAATCAAATATTTAATTTTAATTTTATTTAAAAAAATTACGCACAATAAAAAAACTTAGTTTTAGGTGATTTTGCGAAAATGATAAACTGGCATTCAAAAAAATTGTTAATAAAAACAAAAAAAGGGGAAAATTGAGTAAAGTAAATTTGTTTTAAAAAAAGAACAAAACAAAACCGTTAATGAAATCGTAGTAAACTAATATTCACAAAAACAATTAGAAATTAAAAACAAACACTAAGCTGTGGTTATAGAAACAAGCTTTGGAGATAGTTTTGAATTTTACAAAAAATAATAAAAAAACATGTGTGGAAGAAATCATAATTTAAATTAAATTAATTTTTCAATTTTATAAAAAAAATACTGTAATTAAAACACATTAACAAAAACCGGATTTTAGGTGATTTTGTGATTATAATAAGTAGGCATTCAAAAAAGTTAACAAAAAGCAAACAATGTAAAGTAAAAAGCATTCAAGAAAATGTGACGGTTTACAATAAAGTAACTTTAAAGAAATAGAAAGAGAAGAAATTCTTCAATAAATTTTGAGTAAACTAATATTCGAAAACAAATAGAAATTAAAAACAATTAAACACGGTTATAGAAACAAACTTCAGTGATTTTTTTTTATTTTGCAAAAAATTAAAACAAAGAATAAAAAATATTAAAAAATCATAATCAAATGTTTATTTTTAAATTTTATTTAAAAAAATTACGCACATTAAAAAAACTTAGTTTTAGGTGATTTTGCGAAAATGATAAACTAACATTCAAAAAAATTGTTAATAAAAACAAAAAAAGGGAAAAATTGAGTAAAGTAAATTTGATTTAAAAAAAGAGCAAAACAAAACTGTTAATGAAATCGTAGTAAACTATCAAATTAATGTTTTTAATTTTATAAAAAAATTACTGTAATTAAAACACATTAACAAAAACTTAATTTTAGGTGATTTTGTGATTATAGTAAGCAGACATTCAAAAAAGTTGTTAGTAAAAAGCAAACAATGTAAAGTAAGTTTAATTTTAAAAAAATGAGAGAAACAAAACCGTTAATGAAATCTTAGTAAGCCAATATTCACAAAAACAATTATAAAACAAACGCAATTAAAAAAACACAACCTAATTTATTAGATAGAGAAACAACTTATAGTTATAGAAATAATAAACTTTAGTGGCAACCCTGCATATTTCTTTAGACAAAAAATTAAAAAAGATAACAAATGTACTTAAGGTAATTATTTAAATTAATTTTTCAATTATATGAAAAATACTGTAATTAAAACACATTAACAAAAACCGGATTTTAGGTGATTTTGTGATCATAGCAAGTTGACATTCAAGAAAAAGTGACGATTACTGTAAAGTAACTTAAAAGAAATAGAGGGAGAACAAATTCTTTAACAAAATCTAAGTAAAAAAATTACGATAATTAAAACACATCCAAAATTGTTAATAAAAACAAAAAAAATAAAATAAAAACCCGTTTGTGAAACCTTAGTAAACTAATATTCAAAAAAACAATTATAAAACAAATAAAATTAAAGACACAACCTAATTTACAAAATAGAAAAACAATCTATGGTTGTTTTTTTACGGCAAAAAATTAAGTAAGGTAATATCAAATGTACTTAATAAGATTATCATTCAAATCAAGTCAACTGAATAATTATATCAAATCCAAAAACTGAAACAAATTTTAAAAAATGTTGAGATTGCCATGGCATTTAAGAAAAGTAGACGGTTTACTGTAAAGTAATTATAAAGAAATAGAAAGAGAAGAAATTCTTCAATAAATTTTGAGTAAGCTAATATTCAAAAACAAATAGAAATTAAAAACAATTAAACACGGTTATAGAAACAAACTTCAGTGATTTTTTTTATTTTGCAAAAAATTAAAACAAAGAATAAAAAATATAAAAAAATCATAATTTAAACCAAATGAATTTTTGTAATTTTCTAAACAAAATTACAGTAATTAAAATACATTAAAAAAAAACGTAGTTTTAGGTGATTTTGCGAAAATGATAAACTGGCATTCAAAAAAATTGTTAATAAAAACAAAAAAAGGTGAAAGTTGAGTAAAGTAAATTTGTTAAAAAAAAAACAAAACAAAACCGTTAATGAAATCGTAGAAAACTAATATTCACAAAAACAATTAGAAATTAAAAACAAACACCAAGCTATGGTTATAAAAATAAACTTTTGTGGTGACTGTGTATATATATATATTTCATCAAAAAATTAAAAAAGGTACTAACAAATATATTTACTAAGATTATGATTTAAATCAAGTCAACTGTATAATTGAAACAAATTTTTAAAAAATTTGAAATCATAGCAAAATGGCATCCAAGAAATCAAATAAATGTTTTTAATTTTGTAAAAAAATTATTGTAATTAAAACACATTAACAAAAACCTAATTTTAGGTGCTTTTGTGATTATAGTAAGCAGACATTCAAAAAAGTTAACAAAAAGCAAACAATGTAAAGTAAAAGGCGTTCAAGAAAATGTGACGGTTTACTGTAAAGTAGTTATAAAGAAATAGAAAGAGAAAAAATTCTTCAATAAATTTTCAGGAAACTAATATTCAAAAACAAATAGAAATTAAAAACAATTAAACAGTAAGTTATAGTTATAGAAACAAACTTCAGTGATTTTTTTTTATTTTGCAAAAAATTAAAACAAAGAATAACAAATATAAAAAAATCATAATCAAATATTTTTTTAAAAATTTTATTTAAAAAAATTATGCAGATTAAAAAAACTTAGTTTTAGGTGATTTTGCGAAAATGATAAACTGGCATTCAAAAAAATTGTTAATAAAAACAAAAAAAGGGGAAAATTGAGTAAAGTAAATTTGTTTTAAAAAAAGAACAAAACAAAACCGTTAATGAAATCGTAGTAAACTAATACTCACAAAAACAATTAGAAATTATAAAAAAAAACACCAAGCTATGGTTATAGAAACAAGCTTTGTAGATAATTTTGTATTTTACAAAAAATACGAAAAATAATAAAAAATATGTATGAACAAAATCATAATTTAAATCAGATTAATTTTTTAACTTTATAAAAAAATTACTGTAGTTAAAACACATTAACAAAAACTTGATTTTAGGTGATTTTGTGATTATAATAAGTAGGCATTCAAAAAAGTTAACAAAAAGCAAACAATGTAAAGTAAAAAGCATTCAAGAAAATGTGACGGTTTACTGTAAAGTAACTTTAAAGAAATAGAAAGAGAAGAAATTCTTCAATAAATTTTGAGTAAACTAATATTCAAAAACAAATAGAAATTAAAAACAATTAAACACTAAGTTATGGTTATAAAAACAAACTTAAAATTACGCACATTAAAAAAACTTAGTTTTAGATGATTTTGCGAAAATGATAAACTGGCATTCAAAAAAATTGTTAATAAAAACTAAAAAGGGAAAAATTGAGTCAAGTAAATTTGATTTAAAAGAAGACCAAAACAAAACTGTTAATGAAATAGTAGTAAACTAATATTCATAAAAACAATTACAAAACAAATGAAATCAAAAAAACAACCTAATTTACAAAATACAAAAACTATATATAGTTATCAAATAAACTATAGTGACAATCCTGTATATTTTCTTCAATAAGAAAATAAAAAAGGTAATAACAAATCGATTGAATAAGATTATCATTTAAATCAAGTCAACTGTATAAATATCAAATCCAAAAATTGAAACAAATTGAGACAATTCGTGTTAGATGCTTTTGTGATCATAGTAAGTTGGTATTCAACAGAACGTGACGGTTACTGTAAAGTAACCAAAAAAATGGAAGAACAAATTTTTTAACAAAATCTGAGTAATATTCAAAAACAATTAGAAATTAGAAACAAACACTAAGTTATAATTATAGAAACAAGCTTTAGTGATTTTTTTTACAAAAAAATAAAAACATTGAATAAATAATATAGATCTTGTTTTTAATCAAATGATTTTTTTAAATTTTATAAAAAATCAGCTTTAGTGGCGACCTGGTAATGAAAACCTAGAAAATGTCAATTAGGTACGACAAAGTAACTTTAAAAATATTTATCATTATAAAATGAAAAACCCAAAAATTATTTATTGCAACGGTTTTAATAGATTGTGTGAAATATGTGCTAGATCTTATAGTCTGATATTCAAAAAAGTTAAAACAAAAAAGAACTTTTGTACAGTAGCAAAAAAATGTTTCAGATAACTAAGAAATATTAAAAAACAAAACTTTTATAGATGTACCTAATTAATAAAATTATGTCTAGTTAATTATTAATAAATCAAACAAATTCGTGTCAAAGTCGACTAGATTATTTGAAAATTTAATTGAGCAGGTTTTGTTTTTTTTTAAGTTACTTTATCTAAAGTAAAAAAAAGTGGAAACAAACCTGACAAAAAAATTTTATTTGCTAAATTTTCTAGCTAAAAAACAATTACACAAAAAACATTTGTACTTACCATAGAGATCTAGCTGTCAAAAGAGTTTCAAAAGTATAAAGTAAAGTGATATTAGTCATTTCACAGAATTCTTTGCATAATAAACAGTTTACGAAATAAGACATGTGCAGTAGTAGCCTGCTTTTTTGGTTAGTTCTTGTATAACCTAAAAGCTTACCAAACAGTAACTGTACTCACTAAATTTAAAAACAATTTATAAAAAGACAAAAACCATTTTTGCAGTCAACTACTGTGAGTTTTTAAATGTTTTTACATAGTATACTTAGATCATTTTTACAAACCACCTAGTAGTAGTAGCTGTGGTAGTAGTAAGCTTTGACTACGTTTCAATTGTAAGTATTTTTGACAGTTGGCGTGCGTTTGTATTGTTACAATAATAAATCTGACGCAAGTTTTTTTGATTAAGTTTTTACTGACTATGAGAAACAAGAATAATAATGACGTTATTATAGACACTAAATATTTATTAATTTTTTTTCCAAAAGCAATACGTGTATGAATGGTGTATGTAACAAACTCACCGTTTTGCTCAAATTACTTTTTTTGAACACATGTCACTACATTAGAAAAATCAAAAACTTGGACGAACCGCCTTTGTTTTTGTAATGTTTAAAAGGTTGACTACAATGTACAAAACCTTGGCCAAGTTATGTAATATTCTTTACCCATACCCTGCACACCAACTGCCGCCAAAACCAGTATTTTTTTATTACTTTTTTAAAAGATTTACTTTTTGATATTAGTTTTTCTTTCTATCTTTTTTGTATTAATTGTTTGCTATTGTGTATTTATAGTAACTTAAAGGTTTTTTTAATTTCGCCAAACGTCCCGATTACGGTAACTTAGCCACAGCATAAAACGCAAAATCGCTCACAATCAGTGGGTCGACGAAACTAATTAAAACTTATTTATTTGCCATGTAATTTTTTTAATTGTTTATATAATAACACGGCTGTTAATTATTGGCATTAGATACAGATGTTATTAAATATAATTTACTATAACTGCACGCGAATTATAATTGTATGTTCTATTTACCACTTTCCGAAGACCTAAATTTTGTTACTTCGTCAGTTTTATTTAAAAAAATAATAAGTAGTTAGTAAGACCGTTTTCTGAAACCCAGTTTTACATTAAAAACAGAAATTTAACAAAGCATGCAATAAAAAGTATTTGTAGTAGCTCTGACACCATCTTGCATAAACTTATTACGTGGTGTGAAACCAAAAAAAATTTTTTACGATTAGATAGGTGTCAATGTTCAGAAAAAGCTTGTTTAGATCAAAAATAAGAGGAAATGCATAATTCCATCTAATTAACCGATAATGACATCAACTTGAATCGAACACACGGAGTAATGGTAGGTTGTGAGTAATTAACGATTTCCTTTTTATAGAGTCAATAAACTTTTTCTTTCTTTACTGTAGACTTTCTTCTTAATCTGATTATTCTCACATTTTTCTAAGTTTTAGTCAGGAACAATTCTAATAGTGCTCGAAACGTTGGGTTTGTATCGTTTGCAGTCAAAGTTAGTTTTGATATCGTTTTTAATTTAGAAAAAACCTCTTATAGAAGGCATTAATTGGCTTTCACTATCAGAGTACGCATAATTGCGGCGCAGCGATAAATTAAGGATTTTCGATGCCGAAACAAACAAAAAGCTTTTAGACTTTCACTGCCATCACCTGCTACAGTTGCAAAATGCTATAGTAAATTTTAAGGCATCAAAAATTATACTTCGTTGAACAAGTTAAGCACAGCTAGCTTAATAACATACAAGCAGAAACGATTTGACCTCGATGTCGGTGTTAAAGAGTGCGCAAATAAAAGTCAAGTGCAACTAGAAGCAATGACATTAAAAAAAATAAAATCCCTTGCACGTAACCATTTCGCCACACTATAATCATAGTGTGCCATGACTAGAAAAAACGGTTGCATTTAGCTATTCAGAAAAACAAAAGAATCCGTACGAACTAAAGTAGGACGCAATGAAAAAGTATTAGGTTGGCTTTGTGGGTGTTTCGGTGTTGACTGAAATAACGGTCTTCCGCATTTTACGAGCCCGGTCAAGGTAACGCACTGACCTTGTAGCGTGAAATGACCCACATGCTCACTATGACAAAAATAACAAAAGCAGTTCTTTGTTACACGAAAAAATTAATTTGTGTTTTAGTTTCAGCACAAGATGGAACTCAAATACATAGTAATGACCATCATTAAAATTCTAATATCGGTACCTTGTATTTTTATGGTACACAACGTAAAGGCGGCTTCCTTAATGGGCGGACATTTTAATAACAACGGAAACTCGACTCTTTTAACTGCCGAAGAGAATTCCAATAATTCGGTCAGTAATACATTATGCATTAGTATGTTGAACTATAAGTTTTTTTTTTAGAATTTGGCAACAGAATCAAATGCGTTAGCACAACAAATCGAAAAACGGTACGACGATTACGAAGAAGAAATTCCAGATCCCTCTGCATTAATTCTACCCGGGTACAACCTACCCGACAATATCTTCAACAAAGGCAAGCCGTTTTACTTAGAAAAAGATCCCTTAACTGGTCAAGTAGATTTTGATAACAAACCGTCGATGTCCAACATGGAAGAGTATGATTACATCGACGAGGAACCATCGCCTGATCTTTACAACAAAGCCAACATTGATCGCAAAGACGGAAGCTTATCGAGTCACAAGCATACCGACGTCAATCAACTCACGCCCAATTTTCACGATTTTCTCAACCTGCCCGTAAAGTACAATCCGGAAAAATACGTCTATCCGTTGATATCAAGCTCGTACGCCAACACTAAGGTCCAAGGCAACATCAACAAGTACCATAACCACAAAAACTACATAGTGACTACTTATAAACCGACTTACTTCACAGTGAAAACACCATATTTTAACCCAAACAACGCCCCACCATCCACAACAACCACTACAACAACAACAACGACAACAACCCCAAAACCAATTACTTACAATCACGTCACCACAGAAAAAACAAAAGACGAAATCTATTTGACAACGAAAAACATCAACAATATCTACTTTACAACGTCAACTACGACTAAACGCCCTTTAAGTTTATTCGAACAACTTTTTGGAGAATACGATGAAATGACTACGGAATCGACTGTAAAGCCGTTGGAAGATAAAACTACTAAAAAACCAGTTGATTTTGATAACGTTCTTACGGGCACTGAAATGGGTCACGAATCTGCTTATGAGTACGAAGACGATTACGGAAGCATGCCCAGTGACTTCCACAACAACACAGTAATTTACCAAACAAAACCGATCAAGTTTGAAATAAAACCGATGCCAACTACCACAAAAGCAACAACGACTTCTACTACAACTACAACTACAGCGACACCTATTAAGCAAGTACCAAACGAGTACGATTACGAAGATGAACCTGTAAATACAACCACGGTAACAAGTACCAGTACGACTACACAAAAAACCATTCAAGTAACTTCGATGCAGTTGGGGGAAAAACACTACAGCACAGCGGACACGCGCCCGCCGATCATAGCAGTTACGCAACATAACATAAGAGAACAACTGAACAACGAAAGGGTCCAAAAACCATTTAATTATCAACCGATACCAAACACCAACAGCATACGAATTTTACCAAACCAAGACACTGTGTCATTTGTCGTTGGGAATCACCAGCACGTAGGTGAAGGATACGAAACGCAATTTAAAGGAAGTCCTTACGACAGCAACCCATTCAGGCCGTTAATAGTCCTACCCGAAAACGACAAAGACACAGTCAGCTACGTAGTACAAACCAAACCCGAATTTGTAAAACCTATTTTCAGCCAAATACAAAAACTACAACCGCACGCACCCGAAGTCGGTGGCAGTTCCGTCAACATTCAACCTATTAAAACGTCGGAAGCGTCTTTATCTATAGGAGTACCAGTCAACGCAATTAAAAAAATTCCAGGACAAGTGGTCGATGAAAATTTAAGCAACGAAAAAATCGAGTTTCCCAAAACAGGCACCGGAGCAAAAATAATTTTTCCCGACGATAAAGAAGACACAATTTCAACGATCGTACCAAACTTACAACCACCACCGCCGCCTCCATCTCCACCAACACAACCGTTTAACAAAGACATCTTGCACTTAAATTCCAAACCAATGTATCATCAATTACCGAGCGATTTAACACCGCCTAACGAACAAGAAGTGTCGTTACCACACATCGATAGGCCACGCCCGCCTTGGGACCCCAGACCAGGACATTTCCACAACGGAAAACCGGAATATTTGCGTCCACCACGACCGCAACTCAACAACAAACAAAACGACATCTACAAACGCATAGATAAACTACCAAATATTTTGCCCCAGTTTAGACCCAACGCGAAAGTCTCGAGCGGGCCTCATTACTACGACAACTTAAACTCGATGAAAAACGGGTATTTACGGCAACCACTTTTAGAAAGACCGTCTAATAGACCAGTTTTGCTTTTTGAAAAATTGGTACCACCAGCACCACCAAAAAATTTACACAGTCTTCGTAAAGTACCAATTTTAGAAGACGACCTTAGAAAAAATGCGGAAAAACGACACGATCATTTCGAGTTCTACCAGCACCAAACACCACCGCCAGTTATTATAAGTAATAGAATAATAGGAAACGAACCTGGAGTTGAAACCTTGCAAATGCTTCAAGCCAAACAATTCGAGAAAAACGATTTAATGAAGACTACTACTACGACATTTAAATCCGTGAAGATTAAAGATGGAACCGATAAACCTTTATACGTTGTGTACCCAGTTAACACTGCGCCGATAAAATTAGACGCCTTGGATTCAAACAAAAAAGAAACAGTGGTTATTGGTACTCGCGCCGAATTACCTTTACCACCGTCGAAAATCAACCAAGATTTTGCTTATGAAAGCCCTCAAGAGCGGCACGATGCTCCTATTTTGAAACCGCACCCAAAAGTGAATTTTCCTTTAAAATCTAGTTTTCCTTATCCGATGGAACGTCCCGATTTATCAACAACTACCGTCACCGGTAATAACTTAGAACCGAAAGAAGAAAACTGGGGACGAATCGTCAACGCACAAATTACCAGTTCTAAACTTAACTACAAAAACCCAAACCAAATTTCGGTTACTTTGAAAACTTTCACGGAGAAACCGATTGCTATTGCTTATACACCAACAGAACCGTATAGAGACAACGCGGATAAGTATTCGATGCCTAATTACGGCAGTCCGGTTATTTCCGAGATTCGACCGAGTTTTTCCGGTAAAAGAGATTCGGAGATTACTTTGAGCGCGGTTATGCACACGGGACACCAACCAAGTTTGAGCGCGAATTATCAGATAGCACCTTTTCCAAGTGTTGTGAAGAACCATAAAATCGATAACGAAGATGTTCCGCCAAAGCTGGATTTTCAAGCACCGTTTCAAGCTAGCGTCAACATCGATGGTATGACGGAAGGTTGGACGGTTGTGAGAAGGACGGATAAATCTAAGATTGATAGAGCGGATCATGTCGATGAAACTACCATTGCGGCAGTTGCAACGACTAGCGAATTCGACATTGAAAATTTTAAGCCGGAGCTTTTCGGCGGGTTCAAGCCTATCTATAACTATTCGGAGAGCGTGCAGCCGAACGGTACTCTACGCGCCGACGATGGCGAGCGTGATCGTAAACTTTAGTGCATTTTTGCTTAGACCATTGATAAGACTGACGTAAAAGCAATTGTACATAGAATTAAACCAAAATTAATGAAGTGCAAAGACGCTGGTTGTGGTTTTTGGGGGTTTGTGGGAGTAACGATACGTGGACGAATTAAAATTAGAGACAAAGTTATCTGTTAAGGTTAGTGTTAAGGTTGTGTGTTATTGTGTAAATTATTTATGAGTAAATGTTACTGTATTTTTATAATTTCAACGAAATTAAAATATTAAAATATGTTAAGGTATTCTTTGATTATAATTAAATTTGAAGCTTTATTCAAATAAGACGTTTGCGCCATCTGCCGTGTTTATGCAAAACTAATTTTTACAAAATACCATTTTATTTTTTCTTATATCAATCCTAATGAATACATTATTTAAATTACATTAAAAGACTAAAATTAAATCAGTCGTAATGTTATAGGCAGTACTCTTTAAGTTACAATGATCTATAATAGCGCCATCTATATTATAAAAGTTAAAGCATGTCGGCATAAAATGACGCAAAATTGTCGACTCATGGTTATTCATTGTTATCTTCTTGACAATTACGGTTTCCTCGTAAACGTTTAATTAAACAATTTGTCAAGCATAACACACGTAATTTTATTTTGATCCTAGATTCTAAAAAAACGTAATATACATTGTATTCAGAGGCGTACCTAGGGTAAATAGCGCCTGGGGCAAATACCGATCTCGCGCCTCTCCTCTCCCACATAAAGTGCTTAATTACAGTTTTTTAATAAATGATCACACGAACTTTTAGTAAAACTTTATTATTCATTATAAATAAACAATTTGTTTATGTAACATATATTACAAATTTATTTTTCTAGGTTTAGTTGCTGCAAATTTCTTAATAACATTGTCAAAATCAATTTCTTCGGTAATTTCTCGCTCTATGCTTAGTAAAGCGAGATCACAGAGACGGCTTTGGCCCATCGAAGCTCTCTAATAAGAGTTAATCAGTTTAAGTTTACTGAATGATCTCTCCCAACTAGCTACAGACACAGCTATTGCAATATTTGCAATGATATACGCATATTAGGGAAAACGTTTTCGTCTCCATATTCAACTATAAACATAAGTAGTTGCTCGGGACTTGATATTTTTTCCTTACGGCTAGTAAGCAGCATTCTACAGTCCAAAATTTCTTCGTACAGTTCTCGTCCATCCACATCAGAACTGTAGACTTCGCCAAATTTTTTACATTGATTTTTTAAGTGATTTATTTCCGTATTGAAGCACAACCCTTCCACATCAAGAAGAAATCCAAATTTTTCATCAATTTCCATTAATCGAACGCTTTTTGTTTTCAATTTATTGAAAAGACGGTCGACAGTCCCTTTGTTAATTGTAGTGGACTGTAGTTCTTTATTTTGTTAAGTACATAGAACGATATGAATAAAACACAAAGTAATAAGAACGAATAAAATTTATCGAAAGAACATTCGTTTCATCATGTGTCTACATGATGACTGATTTTACAAAGAGGGATGTTGGTTGAAATCCCTGCCACTATCAGTAGCGTAACAATAAAGTTTTAATTAAAATAAGTTTACAATCTAAACATACCCCCGGCCTTGAAAGCACAACTTTCAAAGAAACGACAATAATTTGAGGGGTCTCTAAAATCTTAAATTCTGTTAGCAAACATAAACAAAAAAATAAAATATTCCAAAAGCTATTTTTTCACTACACTTTCACGCAGTTTCACTGGTCTCTACAGGAGAGGGCAAACTTTAGCGAATGAACGTCGCACTACACCATTTGCTGTTCTTATGGTAGCAACTCGATTTACGCCATCGCTGCCTGGATGCAGCTCTACAACTCTACCAATTTTCCAATACATGGGGATGGTTATCTTCTTTAATAAGGACCATTGTGTCCCTTTGAAGATCGGAAATGTTTGATCGCCATTTTGGGCGCTGCTGCAACCCGACGAGATACTCGTGACTCCATCTTCTCCATACATGTTGATGAAGTTTCTGAAGCATTTGAAATAAAGATAAACGATGCTGAGCAATGTTCGTAACGTCTGGATCCGGGAGCGCTATCAACGGTCTACCAATTAAGAAATGTGCAGGCGTGAGGGCTTGAAGGTCATTAGGATCGGACGTCAGAGGACACAAGGGACGAGAGTTCAGGGTTGCTTCGATTTGAACAAGCGCAGTGCAAAACTCTTCATAAGTCAAAATAGAATTTCCTAATATTCGTTTGATGTGTTTTTTCACGGACTTTATGCCAGCCTCCCATAAACCTCCAAAATGAGGGCTTTGGGGAGGAATAAAATGCCATTCGCTGCCCATGGCAGCAACGGCTTCGACAATAGAAGTCTGTTGCTTCCTAAAAAATTCAGCTAATTCTTGCAGTTCCGAATTAGCTCCGACGAAATTAGTACCGTTATCGGAAAAAACACGGAATGGTTTGCCTCTACGAGCAACAAAACGTCAAAATGTCATAACAAATAGTTCGGTGGTTAGGCCAGTCACCAGTTCCAGGTGAACTGCTTTAGTCGAAAAACAAATAAATAAGCAGACATAAGCCTTCATAGACTTACACCCGCGATCCTTGCGGTCTTTAATCATTATGGGGCCTCCATAATCAATGCCAGTAATGTGGAAAGGCGGAGAAGGTTGCACTCGTGAAGCAGGAAGATTGCCCATAATCGGGGCTGTTGTTTTTGGAGAAAACCGAAAGCATTTTACACATTTATGCACAATTTGTCTAACAAGGTGCCTAGCTGATAAGATCCAAAATTGATCTCGAAGCGAAGCCAATATTAATTGAGGTCCTGCGTGGAGCAGTCTAAGATGTTCCCGTGTTACTATCAATTTGGCTAACAAGTGTTTTCCCGACAAAAGAAACGGATGTTTTTTGTCGAACGAAAATGGAGCATTTCGGAGTCTACCCCCGACACGAATGATGCCCATGTCATCAAGGAATGGAGCAAAACCCACTAATGGCGAGGAACTTTTCAGTTGTTCAGAGCGTTGAAGCGATTTAAGCTTATCAGAAAAGGAGTCAGCTTGGGACATTTTGATCAGGCACAGTAAAGCTGATCGGATTTCTTGAACAGTAATAGGTCCGCAAAACCGATTGTTTGGCGAGTTTGAAGAATTTTTGTAGAAACGAAGACTATAAGCGACGACTCTTTCTAAACGAGTCATACTAGAGAAATTCTCTATGGGAAAATCATTTGGACGATGCGAAATTAAAGTTTGAACTTCCGTTTTCAGATCTGGAAGTTCGGAACTAACATAAGCAGAACTAGGCCACGAGGATTTGTCATCCAATAACCAAGATGGACCATTCCACCAAAGAGTAAGCCCTTTTAAATTTTGAGGAGATATGCCTCTGGACAGCATATCGGCTGGATTTGATTTAGTAGGAACATGTCGCCAAACGGAAGCCGAAGTGAGTTGCTGGATGTCAGCAACCCTATTGCACACAAATGGTTTGAGAAGAGTAGGGCGTGTTTTTAGCCAGCCCAAGATTATGGTAGAGTCCGACCATAAGTTACAAGACGATATAGTTAATCCTATGATTTTCAAAACATGGGCTAAAAGTTTAGCAAGTAGCAAAGCTCCGCAAAGCTCAAGCCTAGGGATTGTAGTGGGCTTAAGAGGTGCTACCTTTGACTTAGCACATAAAAGATGAGAATGAACCCGGTTGTCCTCGTCAACAGAACGAAGGTACAAACACGCACCATATGCGCTTGTGGAAGCGTCACAAAATCCATGTACTTGGATATCTATGGGATTCTTGCACAAAACATGCCGAGGAATTTGTAAATCCCGCAAACTGACGAGTTCAAAAGCATATGAACGCCATTTTGAACATAAATTGTTGGGAACAGGGTCGTCCCAGGACAGCTTTTCCATCCAGAGCTGTTGGAGCATTATTTTTGCAGAAATCGTGCAAGGTGAAAGCACCCCTAGAGGATCAAAAATCCGAGATATTTCAGAAAGCATTGACCGCTTTGTGACCTTGCCTATCGAAGGCTTTGAAATAGAAAACATAAAATTGTCGTTTTGGAAAGACCAAATAAGACCTAGAGTACTAGTGTTTGCATGATCACCGATTTCAAGAACATTGGGATGAATTTCTGTATCTGAAAAGCCAGAAAGAACACGCGAATCGTTGCAGATCCATTTACGAAGTTTGAAACACCCTGAACTAAGTGTAGTTGAGAGGTCGGAACATAATTTGCGAGCTTGTTCTAAATCGTTGGCGCCTGTCAACAGGTCGTCAACATAAAAATCATTTTTGATGATTTGCGAGACTTCAGGCATAGTAGTCTCACATTCGATACCGAGCTGGTAAAGACAACGAATGGCAAGAAACGAAGCAGATGCCGTTCCATAAGTGACAGTGTTTAGATCAAACGATAGAATGGGTTTTGTGGGATCCGATCTCCACAAAATACGCTGAAGGGATCTTTGGCTAGGGTTGAGCAGAACCTGCCTATACATCTTCTCGATATCTGCCGATATGGCGTAATAATGTTTGCGAAAGCGAACCAAAATGGAAAACAGATCTTGCTGCATGGTAGGGCCGACCATTTGAATGCTATTGAGCGAATGCCCTGTTGTGGTTGCTGATGAACCGTTGAAAACGACACGTAACCTGATCGTCACACTTTCCTCCTTGAGCACACCGTGGTGAGGAAGATAAACTGATGTTTCATTGCAAGTGGGGTTGACAACTGACATGTGCCCCAGCTCCTGATATTCTTGCATAAAATCAGAATAAAGTTTATATAGCTCTGGGTTGATTCGAAAGCGCCGCTCCTGAGACAACAATCTACCTTGAGCATTATCGAAAGAGTTGCCTAGCAACTCTATTGGCTGTTTGAATGGAATTGAAACAACGAATCTACCGTCATTGTCTCTTCTGAAATTTTTAACAAAATGAGCTTCGCAGGCATTTTCCTCCTGCGATAACACCTTTTCGCTTGGATAACTTTCCAACTCCCAGAACCGCGAAAGCTGATTTGAAAGATCGTCCAAAGTGCTAAGATGACAAGACGAATTAGTAGCAATAACTGAGTTTATCGGTCCAGCTAAAACCCAACCGAAACGAGTATTTTGAACAATAGGAAGATTAGGACCCAATTGTATTTGACCAATACACAACAATTGGAAAAAATGGAGAACCTATCAAAAGATCAATGTCGCCTGGAGTGTCGTACGAACTGTCAGATAATCTGATGTTATCTGGTATCTTGAAATTGTTTCGGTTTACGTGGAAGCTTGGAGTTGTTCCAGTGATCTCGTCAAGAACGAGACACGTGAGATCTAATTTGAAACGAGAGTGATGAGCCCGAATAGTCACATCACACTTTAAACGAATGTGGGAAGCCAATTTACTTAACCCCGAAACGATAATATTTGCATCAGATGTGCGCAGCTTTAACTTAGTGCATAAGCTCGAACGAATAAAATTCGATTGAGAACCTGAATCAAGTAACATTCGAATACAGTGGGAGTTTCCTTCAGAATCTAGAATCTGAGCGGAAGCCGTAGGTAAAAGAACTTGAATTGTGTTTGAAGTAAAAGCCGAAACTATCTGGGTTGGTTCAACAGAGAGATCTGCGCTTGACAAATGTTCTGACTGCATCAACGGCATGGCCGTAGGAGCATCTCCAATGTGCAGTAGTGAATTGTGCTTGGACTTGCACGTTCGGCAAGTATGCTGTGAAGAACATTGAGACACAAAATGACCTTTATACAAACAATTCAGACAAAGTCTTAATTCTTTCGATTTAGTTAATCTTGCACGCGGAGAAAGCTTTATAAATTCATCGCACTTAGTTACTGAATGAGAACCTTTGCAAAGTACGCATGCAAGCGTATTTGCAACAAAAGATTTGGAGTACGATTTTGGTCTCTCAGAAGAAAGTTTGAACCTTTCCGAATGCGGTTTGGCCTGATTGGGCCCTAAACAATCTAGTAAATTGGCAGTGTTTGTGAGAAAAGTTTTGAATTTCTCCAGCGAAGGTAAATCAGAACCTGACCTGTTTCTCAGAGTTTCCCACTGGCGAAAAGTAATGGGATCAAGTTTGTTTGAAACAATATGGATGATCAGAGCCTCGAATAACTGTTCATCTGCGGAAAGCGATCTGAGCGCTGTCACGTGTTTAAATAAGGAATCAGAAATTTTTCTTAACTTGAAAGCGGATTCGTTATTTAATGACTCCATGTCTAAAATAGATTTGAAATGGTTGTGTATGAGCAAACGGGGTTGATCGTACCTAGTGCAAATAGTTTGCCAAGCAACTTGATAATTGTCGGCTGAAAATTGTAGCGATTTAATAACTTGGGCTGCATCTCCGATCAAACTGGATTTCAAGTAATGAAGACGTTGAACATCGTCAAGATCTTTGTTGTTGTGAATTAAGCTAGTAAATATTTCGCGAAATTCTAGCCATGCCTCTAAATCCCCAGAAAATTTGGGTATAGAAATTTTTGGCAGATTAAATAATGCTTTTTGGTGGCCATGATGACCCGTACTACACAAGTCGTTACTGGGATGGACACTACTCCTGCAGGAGCTGCTGTTAGAAGCAGCTTTGAGGCTGTGACCCCATTTATTTATAAAGTTTTTTGCTCGAGAGAGCGCCGAAAAATATGAGTTTTCGAATTGTTCTTGATGTTTGTATTCCGCGGTGACGTCAGTAGTCACTTCGATAATTTGTATTTGAATTTGTTCAAAGTCAGATAATAATGAATTAGCCGATTCTAATCTCGTTTCAATTTCAAAAACATGTTCGTCTTCTGGTTTATCGGTATGCATTAATTCAAAATTGCTTAAGAACGTATGAAATCCTGTAAGTTTGGATTCAACTAGACCGCGATTTCTAATTAAAGCTTCCATAATGAATAGATTTATTTTGAATCTTTTCGTTTTAACTAAGCAACGGCAAGTTAAGAATTAAATGCAAAAATAACGGTAAAAATATCGTTATTTACAAAAACAAGAATTGTAATTAATTAATTAATACAAATGCAAAATGAATCTACAAAAAAATAGTATTCTCAATCAAAACAACGCCGCGCCTTGCTGCCGAATGCAGCGAATGACACGTTATTCAATCAAAATAAATTTCGAACGTAATTCAATATGAATAGAACACGTTGGAATAAATGCACTGGCTTAACAAAGTAAGCAAGCAAAACAAATGTAAAGGAAAGAGAAGGCAAACCTGCTATCGTTTGTGGGTATCAACCCTTCAAGTTGTTGGCGAAAGAAGTCTTTGGCTGTCTCTCTCTAACTCATAGGCACGAAATTGCATATTTCGTCAAACAATATAAATTCTTGCGAAATCTTGAAAATTCACTGTTTTTTTGTAATAATCCGGCTCGAAGGACCAAAATGTTAATTGTAGTGGACTGTAGTTCTTTATTTTGTTAAGTACATAGAACGATATGAATAAAACACAAAGTAATAAGAACGAATAAAATTTATCGAAAGAACATTCGTTTCATCATGTGGCTACATGATGACTGATTTTACAAAGAGGGATGTTGGTTGAAATCCCTGCCACTATCAGTAGCGTAACAATAAAGTTTTAATTAAAATAAGTTTACAATCTAAACACCCTTTTATTACCCTTTCTATTTCTTCTTTTGCTGTTAACCCAA
Source organism: Aquatica leii (assembly GCA_035610365.1). Lineage (NCBI taxonomy): Eukaryota > Metazoa > Arthropoda > Insecta > Coleoptera > Lampyridae > Aquatica > Aquatica leii. Next base: position 20,097,622 of record CM069438.1, read on the forward strand.
CATCTCTAGACATTTTGCCATCCATTCTTTTTTTTCTTCTTTGACGTCTTTCAAATTCAACACCCCATTCGTTGCAAATTTGAACTCTTTCTTTTATTGAGCCATTAACTAAGACTTCTCTCTCACTTTGGAAATAATCTTGGAGCGATTTCAAATCTAAAGCTGCATTATGAAAGTTCATTTTAGGGTCCTGCAACCTCTTTTGAACACGGTCAATTCGACCAAGAATCTTGTTCCAAAACCGTAGCAATGTGAGAAAGTCATACGTTAAAATTTCATTATAAAGCTGCTTTGCATCGCTTTTCGTTTCATTTGACGCGCTTTCGTCTACCATTAAGTTCTGAAGAACTTCCACTATTTCATCAATGTAGGTGTGTACAAGTTTCACTGATTCTGTTTTGGCGCTCCATCTGGTATCGGAATCGTACTTCAAAGTAATGGGCATCTTTAAGTTTTTGCCATCGTAGAGTTGATCTTGAGAAAAAAACGTAAAGCACATCGATGGTTCCAAAAAAGTAACCATTATTACTTCTTCTTTAGCCGCATGTACGTCTACCAAATTAAGACTATGATTGTCACAATTGACAAATATGGCAAGGTTGTTTTTTTCCTTTATTCTTTGATGCACACAACTCTTGTGGCCAGCCATAACAGCAGCATTGTCATAGCATTGTGACCTGCAATTTTCTACATGCATATCGTCTTTTTCTAATTGCTCCAATATTGTTTGGGCTAAGCTAGCTGCATCCTTATCGCTGAGTTGGATAAAGCCAAGGAAAGGTTCTTCTATATATACTGTTTTTTCTCGAAATCGATCTCTACATACCTAACTACCTCAGACATTTGTTCGCGATAGGCTAAATCTGGAGTTGAGTCAAACGTTAGCCCATAATACTTTGCTTTATGTATCTTTTCAAGCAAGTTAGCACAAACAGTGGATGCCATGATGTGAATGAACTCGTTCTGAATGTTGGGTGAAAGATATGTAGTGGATCTAGGATGCCTCTCCGCAAATTTTAAATGATCTTCAACAACAGGATCAAAATTGGAAACTAGTTTCAGTAAACCAAGTAAATTTCCTGAGTTAGCATTTGATTGAAGTGATTCTCGGTGTCCTCGCATAGCTAAATTTTGCATTGCAAGGTATTTGATGCAGTGCAACAGCCTTTTCAAAATATCACACCACTTTTGATTTTCTCTTTGAATTTGCTGTTGTTCTGCATCAATTATTCCTCTATTGTAAAATAAATTTCTTTCCAGTTCTTTCCATTGGGTAAAGAATTGTCTGTGGTTTTTTGAATTTTCATGTACATTCATTCTCTCAGCTGCTTTCCAATGTTTAAATCCTCTTTCTTGTTCCAAACTTGATTGGTTTTCGCATTTTGAAAAAAAAAGACAGCAAAAACAAAAGGCAGATTTTTTGGAAGGCGAGTAAACCAACCATGAACGCATCACTTGCTCACCGTGAGCATTTCCTACTTTTTTAAAGAACCAAGTTTTGTTCATAGAACGATTGTTAGTCGGCAGAAAAGGACCTTCGATGTTTAGGAAATGTTTAAAACCATGTTTAATAATTTCAATTCTCAATGGATCAGTTATGATTGCTTTTCCTGTTTCTTCACTAAACATACGAAATCCGATGTCGTGTTCTTCAATAATTTTAGGTATGGGACATTTAATAATTTGGACGTTTTCAGATATCAAGTCTTTATCTTCAACGTCATCAATCTTCATTGCTTTGTCAAACTCAGGGCCAACTTCTGTTTCTTCAGAAGTAGCAAGAATTTTGGAATTATAATTAAAATTCTTTGCATTGCCATCAATAGATGCCGCAACTAATTCTTTCTTGCTTGAACTTGACCCAGTATCTTCTAATTCTTGAGGCCTTGCGCTTGCAGAATTTTCTAGATTATCTGAAGAAGTCGTGCTCGTGCTCGATTTTTGAAAAAACTTCTTAAAAACTTTGCTGCTTTTTTCTTTTTCTGTTGCCTCTAATGAACGTCGTTTTCGACCTGCAGCCCCACTTTCCTTCTTTTTCTCAAAAGAACGATTCATGGTTCTCAGCTAATTATTTTTAAAATTATTAAGAATTTGCTATACATAATTGACAAAATCAATATATTTTTTAATTACCTTAATATATCTCAACAAAATATTTTAGAATAGTAGAAGACGAATTCAGTGATTCAGAGGGCGCCTGTGATATCTCGTGAACTACCGAGTGTAAATTACCCACGATCTGACACCCATGTGTTGGAAGAACACTCAGCGAGATATATATAAAAATATGTTTTATTTAAACTGAAGCCATAACTCGCAATTCATCACCGGGGACACCGTCGTACGTACTACATCTCTCCGTGCTGTTCACTTCAAAACTGCTCCCTCCGCTCTCCCCACAAGATACGTCACCAAGTTCGCCTACCAGCGATTGTTTGAGAGCGGAGGTAGAAACACAGGACTTGGCGCGCTCTCTGAGATGCAGTTGCGAGTTGCTCACGCCCATGCAAGCAATACCAGGCGCCAGTGTATATTTCAGTTTTGATTTATTTAAAATAAAATATAAAAGTCTTACTTTTCTTTGTTTTTTTTAAATCTTAATTTATTTTATATAATTCTCGCTTATTGTATCGCAACCGAGCCTCTTTCAGGTTGGTGCCCACGGCACGTGCCCTGTCTGCCCTACCCTAGATACGCCACTGATTGTATTGAAATTATACACATATCTTTGAACCTTTGAACATAAAGTAATAATACTTAAATATTATCAATTCAGCCATAATCGTTGAAAAGATTTTAAAGAAACGATATTTGTAATTTAAGTGTATATCAGAAAATGAATCAATGTAGCTTTTAACATTTTTCATATTTTAAACATAAAAGTTTCACCCTAAAACATATTAATATTTTTTTAGGGTAAATGGTGTATTTATTTAAGCGTGAATGTAAATATGATTACAAAATACACCATTTATTCTAAAAAAATTATTAATTTTTCATATTAGTCATTATAGCGGAGGCGCCAGGTTTTTTCTAGATGGACGAGCGTAAAACGAAACAATGTTTTTGAGTAGGCGGTCATTTAGGTAAAAATATTTCAAAAAATTATTCAGAATTTTAAAAATGTAACGTTGCGTTTTTTCTCACAGCTTTAACTACATTTAAGATTAATTTTTAGCCAATCACGTCAATACTCTTATTACTGACGTCTTTTTAACGTAACTAGATTAACAGTATTATAACGTCATTTATTTACCTGTTTTTTAACAAACAAAATTAATACTATAAACACAATTTATATGTTGTTTTTCCACATCAGTATAAGAATTCTTGCGCAATTTTTGCAAAAGACACATCTCAGTTATATTTCGTCACTTTTTCTAAACTATCTACTTTGAAATATGTTTCGACAAGCCAGCTTTCATCAAAGTATTAGTTATTTGAGATGTTTTCATTTTATACTGTCCTTATTTAGTTGAGTCTTTCGCAGGATGTGTTGATTTCGGTAAAATAAAAAATTACTTTTTGCTATGTGCTTGATTAACTGTGCTCTTTGTAACATTTGAAGTAATGCTACTAATCTACAAAATAATAACATCTGAACATTATTGCCTAGGCTTTAAAACAGCAAAACGGAAAACCAGTCAGTAACAACGAAGAAAAAGCAAGATAAAATAGCAAACTACGTATGTACTCATTACGTACTTTTAACGTTATTTTTCTACGCAAGAGTCGTGGCGATAGCGGCACTTCTTTCCATTTCGGCTATGTGGGTACTTCTTGGTGACCAGATAGAAAACGAAGCGTCGGTCATCACGTAGTTTTAAGACTTTGCCAACAGCCGGTTGCTGTCTTTGTGGTTCATCTAACCGTTCGAACTTTTTTTTAAAACGTCTGCAACCCCTCTGAACATCTCTAGATCTTTGTTCACGCAATGTGCAATAACGTAATCTTTTCGTGTTTAGAACAGATCTTGTTGCTCCTCGATTGTAACTCCAAACCTAGCCTTTTCAAAACCTCCGTACATGCTCATAAACTTATCGAAGTCCATTCCTTGGAGTTGATTCCTGATTCTGCTCGTTACTACTCTAGTTCAGACTTGGCGTTGAGTAATGCTGTTATTGCCAGCAAACGGTTCTAAGCAATCGATATTGACCGCTTTTGGATTGCCTCTTGGTAGTTTTCTGGTGCGGTAGATGACGTCATTAATACACTGCACACTTCCATTGCCTCTGCAGCTTCAAAGACAAATCACATCTCTTTTGGAGATTACCCAACACCCGGTTGAAATACATCATTTTTTACTTTGACGTGATATGTGGTCTTCATTCTGTCGCTGACAATTTGTGTGTTTTTAGGAACCGTTTCATGTACTTCGTCCAGCTTCTTCATCAATTTGCTGATGTAGTCTTTTCCAGCAACTTCTTTTCCCGGTTTTCGTACATTGGAGGTCGCGTGGTAGTACTCGCGACCGAGTATGACACAGGATGGTGTATGAACTGTGCTTTTGTAAACAGATGATTGGTACCTATGTTATTAGAAAAAGACGCAAGTACTGATCCTAATCTCTTTGTTGTGCTACAAGCTTATAGATCTACGAACTTTGCTCGGCCAACTCACACTAGTCGGAGATAGGGTAGATTCAAGTAAATAGAATTTAAAGGGCGCCAGATCTTACTAAGTAAAACTTCTGTTTCGATCAAGACAGAAGGTCTAAGCTTGTAACAAAATCAGGTTCGTAATCCTCAACGGACCAAATAAAAAAATATAATGATGTACACATTTAATTTAATCTTGTCGATTACTAACAAGGACAAAAACTTTATCGTTAATTATTCGATAAATAAATGCCGAAAGTATTGGCAACACACAATACATAGAGTGTTGATAGCAAAGAAAATTAAAGAGATAATGACAAATACCTATGATTAACAGCTTGCGACATACAAAAATAATTAATAAAAATACCTAAATGGTATTGAAACAATTATTGTAATTACGTAAGCTGGAATAAGAAGCTAAACTTGTAAAAGACTTTTATGATAACGCAAATATAATTAAATAAGACTTACTCACAATCCAGTACTTCCTCGAAGACGTTTTCCTCGTTGAGTCGATCTGGAATATTAACAAATAGAGCAAATCGTGTCAGCACAATGACACGCGAAAGCAAAAATCTACAAAATTTTTAATTAATGCTAAAAGAAATTAAACATAAAAACCGGGTATCGGACGCTGTTGCACATATTACATTAAAGGTTGATATCGCTGTCGATTGATCTTATGGGTACATCGGGGAAAACTTCTTGTCGAAACTTTGTTTTTAGCTTTAACGTAGGCCTTCCAACATTTTAATCTTTCCATGAAAGTATTTGGTCGATATTAATTGGTAGAAAATACACCGAAACATGTGCACTAACACGTGTCGGGTTGTGCTAACAAATTAACATAAAAATTACCAAATAATTGTAAAAACGAATAGAAAAAGCTTACCCTATGATGAATAAACTAATAGAAATGCGTTTTCGTTTTATATCATAATTTCTACATACGATGAAATTAGAAAATTAAAATTTAAACATCGCAAGCACGATATTAAGTAATTGACGGTTTAACGTCTTGATAGGAAGTGAAGTAAAACGAATCTCGTTAAAGGGAGTCAAAAGTAGAAATATAACTTTAATGTCATGAATATACAGGGTATTACATTTTGAAATTTATGCACGTAACAGAATCCTCCCCGCTCAGCAAGATAAAAGCGGGGAGCGTAGATAACAAAACGAAAACTAAAATAAAAATAAAAATTTAGGCATACACCAAAGACAGAACCCTACAAACCAATACCAACCAATATCCAAGAAACCCAACCCCATGTAATCTCATCAGATTACCACAAATACAGAAGAGACAAAAGGTTTCCAGAATCTTAAGAATACCGACAACTAAAACTGTAACAGAAGCGCACGAAAGGAATGGTATCTCCAAGAAACCAAGAATAATTTCATCCAAAATCAAAAAAGAATACCAACACGGTTTACTAATTTCCGAAGCCCATAAAGCGATACCAAAAAATAAGGTACAAACAATCAGTAATCTAATACAGTAAAGACGTAAGCATCAAAAGGATTCCAGAGAAAAGAAATATAGGAAAAGTAGAAGTTTTCACAAGCGTTTAAAACTAAGTAGTCCTAAAATTCCTTTAGACTCCAACCCTTAGATACAAAACCACCTTGAATACAAATCCTCAAAATAATAAACCCAAAATCCCGAGTACTAATCATCCCAAAACTATAATTCGAAGATAAAAAAAAAGGAGAGGAAAGAAGAAATCGTAAGAACTATCAATTGCTAAACGAACACTTGTTAATCATCGATCACTGTGCTGGACTGTAACAAAAAACTTATAAGCCAATAAACGGAATAGAATATCCCAAAAAAAAAACAAACAAAGAAAAGTAGTAAAAGTAGTAAAAAAGATATCCTAAGAATGACTAGCAACATCCAAAAAAGCCTACCAAACGGAAGTACATAGAGTACAGGAAACGGAGTTGTAGTCTGTCGAAAGTTTCAGGCTTACACAACAAAACGAATAACTCACTAAGCTTAATGTAGCAAAAGATAGAATTAACTAAAAAGGAAAAAACAAGTAAGCCACAGGAAAAGTACCCTAAAGGTAGAAAAAAAAAGACCGCAAAAACAGGGAAAAGAAAAGGCCAAATGTTTTATCTTGTCCAACTCACACAATGATGGAAATAGTGACCCAATTCTAAAGCCTAAGAAAGAAAGAAAAAACAAGGAAAATGTGGCATGTAGGTGAGAAACTATTCATAAATAGAAGAAAAAAAAACTAAAAGTAAGAAAGACAAAAGGGGAGAAAAGAGACAGACGGAGATAGATAAGATAGATGTCTGATTTGTACTTCTCTTCGTAGAAGAAACAAAAGGGAGTGACTAACCCTTCAATGTCCAACCAACCGCTCAAAAAGCGAACCATAAAGGTACTCAAAAAGAAAGAATACTAGTTGGCACATGGAAAAGATACATAGATAGGACCCAAGAAGAAATAAATAAAAAGTAGAAAAGATAAGAGAAAGACTAAGTAAGATAAGGCTTGATTCGTTCTTCACCCCGTAAAAAAACGAAAAGAGAAACCACCTTACAGTGCCCAACTAACCGTCCAAGAGACGAATCATAAAGAGGATCAAAAAGAAAGCAAACTGGTTGGCATATAAGGTGGTCGTTCTTTTACAGGGTGAAGAACGAATTGTTACCGTTGCCACTTCCTCAGACGATTCTACCACTACCTACGCTTACTTCAGTCAATCAAAACCGTCGCCCTACTACCGCTACCACCTCTACAACACCCGAGGGCAATTAGAGGGATTAAAAAAAGACTCCCAAGCTGAAGAAATCACTCTCTCTTGGAGCAGAGTCAAGTCACCTCGCTGACTAGTCGAGAAAACGTGCGTCGCAAAAGTCTACACTGCTTAATGGACACCTAAGACTGGGTGTTCAGCTTACGTTTCCCTCGTTTCTTCCGCCTGCCGTTGTCGCTACGTTGCACCCGCAACGAGCTTTACGTATCCGGCCGTAACCACCATTTGCGCCGTTGGTGTGACCTGCGTAGCAATAGTCCGCCCGGAAGCCGCCGTTCGCGTCGCATGCCGCCTACAGCCGCGTTCGCACCTAAGGCCGCCGCTGCTGTCGCAGCACGCGCTGTAGCCGTCGACCATCGCCTTCCTTCGTCGCAACTACCAGCTTACGAGCAGCCGCGCCACGCCGCCCGCCATGGTTCCGTTACGACGATACCGCCGCCTGCCGTTGTAGGTGTCTTATCGCTCAACACCGGGTGTAGTGACAGTGATCACCTTTGACGTGGCATTTATATTGTATAGTTAGCTTTAGTGTATTTATTCTACATAGTTTACTGTAATTTATTAGCATTCCCCCAATAATCATCTTCATCACCTACGGCTCACCACCGTACCAACGCTGACCGCAGCTTACCGCAAACCAACTCGTTCTCCCTCAGTAACAGAATCAGGCATTAATATCAAACCTTAACTTTTTCCGTCTTTTTCTTATCTTTTCTACTTTTCATTGGTCCATTGATAATTACGAAGCTGATTTTGTTACAAGCTTGGACCTTCTATCTTGATCGAAACAGAAGTTTTACTTAGTAACATCTGGCGTCCTTTAAATTCTATTTACTTGAACCTCTCTTATCTCCGACTAGTGTGAGTTGACGGAGCAAGGTTTGCAACACCTATAAACTTGTAGCAAATTTGGCGCTCAACGTGAGACCTTCCAAAACCATAATTTCTCTATGAAGGTATTTGGTCGATATTAACCCCACATAGGTGGAGAGTACACCGAAACATGTGCACTAACACGTGTCGGGTCGTGCTAACAAATTAACATGGAAATTACTAAAGAATTCTAAAAACGAATAGAAAAAGCTTACCCTGTGATGAATAAATTAATAGAAATACGTTTTCGTTTTATATCAAAATTTTTACATAGACAGATGACGTTGGAATATTAAAATTTAAACATTTCAAGCACGATTTTAAGTAATTGACGGTTTAACGTCCTGACAGGAAGTGAAGTAAAACGAACCTCGTTAGAGGGCGTTGAAATCTAACTTCAATGTAATGAATATACAAGGTATTACATTTTAAAATGTATGCACGTAACAGGTGTTTAGACACTACTTTGGCTAAGTACTTTCTCATTGTTCGTTTAATCTGTTCAACCATGCCATCGGATTGGAGATGGAGAAGAATGATTTTAGTTTCCTTAATTCCCAACACTCGGCAAACTTCTTGAAACAGCCCCGACTTAAATTTGCAGTTTTGGTCGGAATGTAATTCTAACAAAACTCCAAACCAACAAAAAAATTGTTTAACTAAAACGTTTGCGATGGTAGCTGCTTCTTGATTAGGTATACCGCAAACCTTCGTCTATTTTGTGAAATAATCCATTGCTACCAGGATGTTTGTTTCCCGAATCAGATTCTGGGAACGGCCTTGTGATGTTAATCGGTACTCTCTCAAAATGGCTTCCACGTTGTACTGTTTCATTGGTGATTTGCACTTTTTTGCTAGACAGGTTTTTGATCGGAATCGTTTTTTTCCTTGTGATGCAACTGCTCAAGTTCTTACCCGTGATTAACCATACCAGTTCTGTGGAGACAATCGATCTTATCTTTGCGTCGCGAATAATGGATGCAGTCTGCCGGACATGGTCTTCTGAACACGGCATCAGCCGTCCGATAACTGCTTCTGCCACGGTGTCTCATATTCATATTCTTGCAGTCTCTCGATCAATTTTGCTACTTGTCGCGTGGTATGTAAAATTTTCCGTCCGTACAAATATTTGTAGAAATTTTCTATAAACTAGACGACTGCTAAGGGCTCTTTTCTAGTAACGCATCAATTCTTTTCTGACCTGAACAAAACTTTACCAAAACACCTGTGGCCAGATTACTTGCAACCGTATTCAGAACAAATTTTTTGTCTTCTCTTGAATAACTTGAAATCAGCGCAGTGACTAAAGCTTGTTTTAGTTGGAAAGAGTTTTTGTAGTCTTCATTTAATCTAAATTTTGCTTTTTCTTTGATTAGTTTTGTCAAAGATTTGGCACATGTTTTGGTGTATTCTCCACCAATAAGCTAAAAAAAAGTCTCGACAAGAAATTTTCTCCGATGTACGGTTCCTTATCGACTGCGATATCAACATTTAATTTAATGTGTGCAACAGCATTTGACAAACGGTTTATATATCTAACTTCTTTTAGCATCAATTAATAGTTTTGTAGATTTTTGGTTTCGTGAGTCATTGTGCTGACACGATTTGCTTGTTCATTAATATTCCAGGTCGACTCAACGAAGAAAACGTTTTCTTCGGGCAAGTACTGAATTGTGGACAAGTCTTATTTAATTACATTTGCGTTGTCATAAAGGCTTTTACGAAGTTTTTCCTGTTAGTCTAACTTACGTAATTACAATAATTGTCTCAACACCATTTGGGTATTTTCATTAATTATTTTTGTATATCGCATGGTGTGAATCATATATATTTGTCATTATCGATACTTCCGGCATTTATTGATCGAATAATTTACGATAAAGTTTTTGTGCTCGTTGTTAGTAATCGACATGCTTAAATTAAAGTTGTACATATTTATCTTTCTTTTTTTTGGTCCTTTGAGTATTACGAACCTGATTTTGTCACAGCCTTAGACCTTCTGTCTTGATTGAAAGAGTTTTACTTAGTAAGACCTGGCGCCCTTTGAATTCTATTTACTTAAACTTTCCTTATCTCCGACTAATGTGAGTTGGCCGAGCAAGGTTCGTAAGACTTATAAGCTTGTAGCATATTCTTCCGTTATTGGAACTTAGAATATTCCATTTTTTTACATCAGCGTTCCAAAGTTTTCAAATATTTTGGGAACGCTTCGATGCTAATAAAAAAAACGCTTTTCTTTCTTTGACGTTACAGAACTGAGATGTCTATCCAGTGCACTTTTGTAGCTTTATACTAATTATGTTTAGTTTTCGTACGTAAAATATCTAAACATAAAACTTTACGTCTTTTTAACGTAATTAAGTTATGCATCAATGCCCAATGGATTTCTGTAATGCATGCGTTTGCTAACATTACTAAAACTTCATTTTTTTGTGCCATTTTTATCTACAAAGCGCGTAAATAGTGATTTTTTCCTTTGCAAAACCCAAACTAGATTATATCAAGACTTTCTATAATTGTAATCTTCAGTTTTTATTAATAGTTAGAGTTTGGTGATAGTATTCAGCAAGTCTTTTAGTTTTACTGTTTGCTACTGATTTATTCATCTCTTTAAACGTTAGTTTTTTTTTAAACTGGAAAAATATGTCCACAAACCACCCACTAATATCTCAGTGGTCCAACGTGAAAACAAAAAAAAAACAATAGCAATTTTTTTACGTCAATTTTACGTATGATGCACGTAAGCCAATACGTAGATTGCACGGAACCTTGTACGTATGTTTTATGTAGTAGTTTATTACGCTGAACGTACTTATTTATTGACGTAACGTAGCTAAAACATTAATAGATATGTGGCACTTAAACGTCCGTGAAAAAATAACGTTAAAAGTACGTGACAATTACGTAGTTTGCCGTTTGAGTCTGTTTATTCTTCGATGTTACTAGTAGGTTTTCCATTTCGTTGTTTATTCGCCTAAGGCAATCATATATAAATTTTATTATTTTGTAGTCTAGTAGTTTTATTGCAGACGTTACAGAGTTAACGTCCGCTACATGCAAAAGATTATCTCTTCTTTGTTAGTTTGTAATAAAATCTTCATTTGGTCAATACTAATTCTGTTATTAGTTTTATTTTTTATTGCCGATTGGTTAACTATTTATTCTTCTTTTTTTACGTACGCAAACCAATACGTAGATTGCACGTAACTTTGCGCGTATATTTTATGCAGTTTAATACGTTAAACGTGCGTATTTATTTACGTTAGGCAACCACGTAATCAAGACAATACAATACAAAATTTAGTACGCACATACTACATCGTGATTATTACGCGTACTTTACGTAGTTGAAACATTAACAGACGTAAAGTAATAACGTTAACAATAAACGTTAAAATAATAACGTTTACTTAGTTGGCTGTTTAAATTTAATTTTTCTTTAATGTGACTGATATTACTTGACTATGCTTTAATTACGACGCTTGTTACGTAAATTACTATTATGTGGATCATAAATTTAACGTAAGAATGAAATTGTAATACTGTAACGATTTTAAAACGTAATTTATGGGATGTTAACTATTTACACTGTTATCAATTATTATACACGTAACTAATTTTAATAAACTAAGGCACAATACAATAAACAATAATAAAATTTATAGCTAACGGTGTTTAATAAAGATTAACCATTGCACTTAGCTATTCAGACCCGCACGTGCTTATTTTTAAAAATTAAAACTTTAAAACTCATCCAATTCTATTTGGTTGTTTTTTATGTTTTGGCTGAGACTAGAATATTCCATCTGTTTCGATATTTTATGTTGTAGATACGTAAATAATACGTTAAAGTTAAACCCAATAATGACGAACCTAAGAAAAAAAATAAAAAATCACATAGTTTACACGTTAACACAAAACGCAAAATAAAACGTTTAGGATTTTTTTTATTGATGAAATTTTTTTTTGTGGTTTTTTGGCTACTTTATTTTTGAGTTTTTTATTCTTTTCATTAGTTTTGATGTCTTTAATAACCGTTTCTATATAGATTGTTATAGCTTTCCAATAACGCTTGCTATTTATCTTATTTTCTGTTGTCGTTTTCCTTTCATTTGAAAATAGTGTATTCCGATTGTTTTCTTTTTTTTGTTTGTTTGTATTTAGGATAACGCCTTCTTTGTTTTGGTATGTTGCTCATTCCGTTTTTTCTTATTTTTCTTTTCTGTTTTTTTCGGTTACTATATAGTCAAACAGTCAGCGTATGCAATTGTAAATTCTCTTCTCAAAGCTTTGGTTAAGATAATGTTATCATTCTATTTTGTTTTCTCTAATGTTGATACTAGCGATTATCAACATTAGAGAAAAAAAAATAGAAATAGCTATTGACGATAATTTTTTCTTTTTTAATTGTGTTATCTCATTTGAGAGTTTGCCTTCTTCTTTGGTTGCCACGAGATATGTTGACTTTTTTTATGTATTTACGTTTCATTGTTTGGATGCTTAAGATTTTTTATTATGTTTTACTATTTTTACTTATTTGAGTCGTCTCTTTTCTTTCTTAGTTTGTTTTTTTACTTAATTTTTAATATCATTTTATGTGTATCGGTTGACATTTACCAATCTTTTTAATATTATTTAAAAAATGTTCCATCTTTAAGAGAACGTATTTGACTCACTCATTTTCGTTTTTTGTCACTTATTAGAATTAATTTTTTCTATTGACTCCTTCGTTTGTGTCTCTACATAAGTCTGCTACTCTATATTATTTTTTGTCATTTTTTTCTAAATTTGTCTATACGTTGGTGTACTTTTTGTGTGTTCAAAAAAGTTAAAAAACACTATCTAAAACTACATAGATACTATCAATTTAGAGTTCATAAATAGATATCACAGACAATAATTGTTGATGCAAGTCCCCTTCGGTTGGGCAACACTTTGTACATAGAATTGAATTTTTGTCCTAACATTTTACATTCCAAAAGAACAATTTTACATTGGTGAATATAACGCAAATATCTAATATCTTGTCTTTAAGCAAAACGGAGCGCACCTTTTTATAATGTATTGCATATAAAAAATTCATAAGCAAACATAATATGTACGTACAGTCGTGCGTGAAAATGACTGACAACGTAGACAAAAAGAACTTTAAATATCAAAACAAAATACTCACAGTTTTTTTCTTTTCACAAAGTATGCGATTAGCTAACCGCATTTTTAGATCAAAACGAACTTTTTTAAGTCGGTGGTTGATTAAAAAACGCAATAGGAATTCATTACGTCATGTATGGGACTTCTGTCTGCTAAACATAATGATTTCACTAATTTTGTTATAAGACAAGAGCATTTAAACAATTTTCATGCTGGTAACAGCACTACTTTAGCTTGCGTGCGAACGAATTATTAGCCTTTAAACGCTCGAAACAATGTAAAGAAAATCATAAATGAATTTGTTATATGTTTTTGCGCCAGTCATAGGGTTTCACTTCCACTAATGGGTGACCTCCCCTGAGTACTTGTTACTCCTTCACGACCATTCTTAATCAAGGAAGTCGACTATTGTGGCCCATTTGTAACAAAGAAAGGCGATCGAAGAAGCAAGAAATTTCGTAAGGCGTACATATAAGGTGCATATAGAAGTAGTATCTGACTTAATAAGTGATGCCTTCATAGCTACTTTGTAGAGGCTTGTCAAAAATGCATAAAGGATAACCATAACTCAATTTCAGAAAGTTTAGAGAGTCTCATTAATTGACATTTCATTTCCTCCAACTTACCTCATTTTGGTGGTATTTGGGAGGCTGCCGTAAACTCAGCTAAACATAATTTAAAACGAGTAGCACGTACAGTTTCACTGACTTTCGAAGAAATGTGTACATTAATGTGTCAAATTGAAACTATTTTGAACACCAGACCACTCACTCGCATAAGCAATGATCCCAATGACTTTTCATTCCTGACTCTTGCTCGTTTTTAGATTGGCGGCCCACTGTTGGCACTGAATGAGCCTGGTTATTAAAACCTGGTTATTAATCGCTTGAATCGTTGGCAAAGGATCCAACAAGTGACGCAAAATTTTTGGGATCGCTGGTCTACGAAATATCTAGCGCAGTTCTATTAAAGGGGTAAATAGAAGGTTACCAAGAGCCTTCAATTACAAATTGGTCAAATGGTTATTCTTCGACAAGACAATGCCTCGTCACTTTAGTAGAAAATTGTACGAGTGCTCGCCACGCATCCTGGTGCTGATAGTGTGGTGCGAACAGAAACTGTAAAAACTGCGAGTGATAGTGATATGCGTCGAGCTGCATCAACACTTTGTCTTCTTCCGCTTAAAGATACTAATAGTGCTTAAGGATAATTACAAATTTGATTTGCTAGTGACAATAATAAGAACTTTGAAAGGGTACACTTTTCAACGCGTGCCTCAAAAAAGTTATTGTACTTAATTTTTATTATAGTATTAGTTAATAAGGATGTTTATCTATTATACATCGAATTTTTTCTCTCTCTTAAAAATAATCCTTGTATAAAGAATGGTATTATAGATAATTATGTCGGTACTCCAGGCTTGATTTTTTTGTTAAAGCTTCTTTGTTTAGTCTGTTCTATATATAACGAACACTTTCCTTTTTTTTGCTGTTATCGACTAATAAGAATTGCCTCTTGTAACGTGTAAATTCGAACTTGAGCGAAAATTCGCCTGATAGTTAGGCAACTTACCGTAAAAACGGATAAGTACTCGACCTCGAGTCGTGATGTTAAGTTACGCTTGCGGAGGGCGCTCGAGAGTAGTCGGCCATCTACAAACCTCATTTTATTCTGTCGTTTGGTTGTGTAAGGAACGTGAAATTGTCGGGTGGGTAAGAAGCATGAAATTTCTCTTTCATCATCTACTACAACGACGCTTTATTTTAGCACTCAATAACAAATCTGACTAAACGTTCGATGCATATAATACCAGAGCGATGTATTTTGCTACAAAAACTCATAAAGTAGGTTAGTATTTCACACGTGGTTCAGAAAATGGAGGCTTATCAACTAATATTCGCTATTTTAGCTCTTTAGTTCCTTCGTTCTTTCGTCGTTTCGTCTGTACTGTTGGGGTTTCTACCATGTCTGTGGGAATTTTCTAACGAGTCTGGTGAAGATGGTGGACCGTGCGCTTTTGGAATCGCTGAACTAATGCGGTAATCGTAGTCGCAGAGAAAACAAAAAAAACATCTCAGTGGATCGTTGGCGCTGTGCTAAAGTGAGGGAATGAAGTATCGAGGTATTTATAAAATCATTAACTTGGAATCGCGGGAGATTCACTAGCCGTCGGCTCATTCCGTCCACGCGCTTTGGGGTCAGGACTGCTGCTCTCGCTACGTACGTCTCGTGTTAAGTGGAAACAGGGCGGACTTTATAATGTAAACACCTTTGTAGTTCGAACGTTATCTCGTACATCCGGTACACCTTTTTTTTGCCGACTACAATTATTTCTAATTTCTTTAATCGAACGATATTAATGAACTTTTGGAACTTGACTAATTCTGATTACTAATATTTAAAGTCACTTTTCTTTATAATGTTAATAGAATTAATTACGAGGTTTATCAGACGCCTTAATTGTAATGGTTGATCTATAATGATTATTTAACGTAACCTACACTTATTATTTTGTGTTTCATATAAAAGAATATTGCTATTATTAAGGGTAGAAATTTGGGAGCTATGAACTCTCTCGGAAACTAAATGAATGATACTTTTATTACCGGTCGTGCTGAACTTGATATCAAGGTCTACGGGCGGTGTTACGTACGTTAACGCGGATAAGTCTTGCTACTAGTTACGGTAGCCGCGGAGATACCTTTTAAATATTAACGCTTTAAACTTTTTTATGGCTCCTAGAGTGTATTTTTGGGACCTGCTTTCAGCGTGTATGTATATTATTACCATTGTTGTGGTTGTAACGTCCCGTTGGAGTTCATTACATTAAAATTCAATTTTACATTCGTTTATTTTTTGCAACTAATATTGCACTTAAATTTATTCAGTTTGGCAACAATGGCAACGTCGCGTTGTTTCAAATCTACCTGAGTTGTAGGTTAAACTAGCATTTCCGTTTGAACAATCTTGGCGTGCGTGTCGTAGTGATGCGGAGAAGACACATTTTCTTGATTATGGCGTAAAAACACATGTAATTTAATTTTTATTCATTCCAACTAATTATTGGTGAGTTTACCTTTATTTTGATATAATTTTTTTATTGAATTCAACATTTTTAGTGATTTCGCAATATTGCGCAATACAGTTAGACAAAGGACTTTATTTTGAAGGCCGTTGTAAATGCAGCGTGAGTACATCATGTCATTCAAAAAACCATTCTAATTATTTATATTTAGAGTCTTTTCGTTTATTGGATTTTTATTCTGGATCTTTTCTTTTACTGGATCATTTATTTTGGTTTTGTCTTTTAATTACTGGATTTTCTGTCATTGGATTTATACATTGATTTTATGCTTGCTGATGTGGTTGGAAATCTACATTGCTGTTGAAGAATTTTATCACTACAACAAAGTATGTGCTAAAGATATAAGCTATACGATAACGTCATATCATGTGGTGAGTCAATTGGAATTAAGTTACGTTTTGAATTCAAGCAATTAAATTGGGTTATTAAAACTTTTCACTCTATAACAAATTAACTGTTTACTATTTTTGCATTTAATATCAATTAGTAATTAGATGTAAGATTTTACGCTTTTTATTCATCACCAATTTAAAGGTGATTGGCGCCCTAATATTTTATTATAAATCCTGTTTTATTTCTAATATGTTTAATTCAAATATTGTTCTTTGTTCTCTAATGTAAATAGTATATTAAGTTATAATTAATAAATTAACGGAGTTCACGTCTTTGTAATTATTTCCATTCAAACCCATACCCAGAGGTCTGTGCTTACGATTGCTGCCGTGGTCAAATTATTATTTTTTACTTTTATTAAATGTATTTTTACTTTTATTAAACGTTCTTTATTCCTTCGGAATAGTTTTTTATTTACATGGTGTTATGTAAGATAATTTAATTGCGGATTATACCAGTGGCGTAACCGTCGAGGGGCTTTTTCCGTTCCGGAATTGGCTATTAATCAATATCTTTAATAAATGGTTATTGTTAATTCGTACTATGCTTCTTTTGGGGGACCTCGGGTCTAGGATCTCCTTTTCTCCTACCTAGACTGTGTATCTGCGATAAAAATTCGAGAAGAGGTAGCGCACTTGAGCATTTAGCTTACCTAAAGAAAACTTGGTGTCTTACGATTTTCTTTTACCCGACGACCATCTACAGTGAGGCTAGCCGAAAGGTAAGCAACAACATCTTGGTAATTAATTTCAGTAATTTATTATTTCTTTCTTTTTTTCTCCACCTCCCCCATTGGATCATTACAAATATTGTAACACTCTGTAATTACGGGAAATGGAAGGTTGAATGCAACCTAAAAATATTTTAATTTAAAATTATCAGTTCTATTTTAGCTTCCAATGTAATAGCAACTTGCAACTCCCGGCCTGAGACGGTTACTTAGAATAATAATTTGAGAAATATATGTAGTATTAGTGGTATTTGCAAATATAATTTTTATATTAAACCTCGTATTATTAAAGCAACGCGTACGATTACGTTTACGAGAAAGTGCGTGTAGTCTACGCTGACGCCGCACCACAGCAAACCTTTGCATCTGTATGAACTACCCAACATACACAAACCCAGCAAGCGACTTAAGCCGATAATCAGATCTGTCAATGGACCTACATGTTGCTTCAAGACAACAATACATGCTTTCTCAAGAACTTCAATCATTTTGTTGATATTCTGAGGACAGTAAAACTAGAAGAAAGAACCATTCTATCAGTAGAAGAAATAATGAAGCTACTAGAATGCTGCCTTAGAAAGACATATTTCCAAAAAAAAAGACAAATTCTTCGCTTAGAACGACAGTCTTTCAATGAGCTCATTTCTATCATTCATCATTGCCAACATCTATATAAACTGGTTTGAATCTCAAGCAGAGAATACGTTTATAATTTAGAACCACAGTGATTGACAATTAGATCACTTCTTGATTCACTTGAACAACATCAAGCCATCAAATTTACCATGGAAAATGAAAAAGACGATTCACTACCATTCTTAAACGTTCACGTGAAAAAAAAACAATAAAAAGATCAAAACACATGTTTACGCAAAACTAACAGGTGAATATCTAAACTATGCATTCAAGCACTCAACAACAACAAAGAAAGAAGTAGCAAAGTCTCGATTTGACAGAGCCCACATGTTATGTAACATTCCGTGTGATTGTGTTAGGTCATACGTGAGAAAAACCAGAAGACCTTTACAAGTCATATTGAAAAGATACAGAATTCATACGCAAAGAGGATAGATATCAAGATCAGGCAGCACGCAACACTCCTGAGAAGAACAATATAGAATGAAATGGGATGAGACAAAGATGATACACAGAGAGGAGCATTGGTACAAAAGAAAATTCAAAGAAGCATCAACAACAAGCAAGTTTTCAGCCAATCTAGTGTTTTCCAATGCTGATGAGCACCAAAAAATCAAAACGATCGTTTAGTGGTTCAAATAGTGCCGATTGATTACGTAATTTAGTTGACGATTTCAATACATAACTGAAACAATATGCTTAAAAAACCAAAGAAATCTTAAAATTGAACACACGTGATATTACAGTTAGGTTCGAAAGTTTTGGCTTTATTTAGAAAGTTTTTAAAAAAAGATTATCTTGATCTGTTACGAAATAGGTCGACTTGGCGACTACTGTCAGAAAAATGTTATTGTTGCCTAAAAATAGACAAAAGTAAAGTGTTATTGCATCAATTGTAAATTTTAACAAGACATTTTTTAACACAAAAATAACAAAAAGCATTTTAGTAAAAAAAAACAATATTAACAATACTAGTCAATTTCAAAAAACCTTTAGCTTCGTTCAAGCTTTAAACAGTGAAATGGTATTTTTGCAATTAACCTAATAGCCGAAAACACATCAATCATTTGGCGTAGAGATAAATATTCTGCCGGATGTGACATATAATCCATAACAAAATTTAACAAAGAATAAAGAAAACGATTTTTTTGGCCGTTTTGTTATATTATAGATAACTAAATGTCCAGAAATTTACTAGTAGCTTACCACGTATACGTTAAACACAAGATGGTTTTCAATATTTTTGGTGCTGGTTTACTTGTATCGCTATATTTGATTTATATGATTTTGGTAAGATTTCTTGAGGCGCAGTTTCTTTTTTTTTACATTTATTTTTGGCGTTTCAGACATTACCCAACGACACACATGGGGTTGTTCTTAAAGCAAAAACAAAACTTGAAGGACAATGGGCGTTTAACGCAATTGTCGAAGATTTAGAAAGAGAAAAAAGCGATGACTATGTTGAGAACTCTGATGTATTGCATAGAATAAAAAGAGAAAGTAACAACAAAGAGCATAACAATAACGATCATCAGACTACAAAATCCACACCTAACTCACGTTCCGAAAAACAAATTTCAACAACTACGCCAGTTTCTACAACCGCAAAACCCAAAGAGGAAGGGTTTCTCCAAAAACTTGGAAGGCATTTAAAAAAAGCTTTTAACACTTTGTTAGAATGGGCTTTAAAACTTTTTCAATAGGAGTCATGAATTAAGTTTCATTATTAAAATTTACTAAACTTGACTAATAAATTATTTTTTTTTCTCACTGAAGCTTTTTTTACCATATGTCTACTCCAACTCAATAAACATTTTTCAAATCAGCTCATGTTCGCTACATATGCCGAATTTATTTATGTTATGTACACGGAACGTTTATTGGGGAACTTAAAAAGTACAAAACGTTTTGTCAATTTGATGTTCAAATAAATTGAACAAGTAAACAATAATTTTCGTGGTAAAATCGCCACTTAAAAAAATGATCAATAAAATTAACATCAATTGTACGGAACGTCCTTCGCGTAACTAATAATAAGCTACCGGATGTGACAAGTATTCTAGCATAAGAACAATAAAAAACATGATGTGCTTTTCCGAGATTTTGTTATGTAACCCCCCCGTGGTGGGGGACGAGGTGTGTAAGAACTTCCGCGGCTCAAATCAAGTATATAACCAAAGCTTAAATGATCTCTTTTGTTAGTGTCAAAAAGGCTTATATAAAACACAAAATGGGTGTTCGAATATTTTGTGTTGGTCTTATTTTGGTATTATGCTTGATGTACGCGTTTTCGGTATGACTTTTATTACTATTAAATCAAAAACAATATATTTCTTTGTAGAAACCGCAAGAGTCAGTTGTCGAAAAGTCCGGATTAACCTCAGAACAAAAACGCCAAATTAGAGACCGTTTAATCAAATTCGTCGAGATAGAAGATATCGACGATAATGATGTTCGACGATTTGCCTTAGACGAGAATAATTTCCACAGGATTAAAAGGCAAAGTAATAAAGAAGACACTTTCGAAGAACAAGAAAAGCCAGGTTTTTTTGACAGAGCTGCGAAGTTCCTTACACAACTTTTACAAAGGTTCTTAAAATGGATTAATTCATCCGACGATAAAAGAAAATAAATTTCTGCAGTTAAGTTAACCTTTTTAAATATCAACTTAAATTTTTATCAATAAAATCGTTCTTTTTGACTAAATTTGAATTGCACAAACACAAATAATTTTAGTGGTGTGTAGCGTATGGTCTTAATGACTTCATACTTGCTTTAGTTCTTGAAGTATATTTTCTGCACATTCTTTTCATAAGTTGAAGTACACAATTCTAAATCTAAGAAATATTGAGTTATAGCAAAAATTATTGATAAGTGCGGAAAAGACAGCAGAAATAAAAAATTAATATTGTGTGTTTTTTTCAAAATTATACCATCGCGTCGTTTCTTCAAAATTAGAAAAACACTTTTATAATACAGGATAATCGTCTTCGATTGTAGACGAGTTCTTCAAGGTGCAGTAACAACATAGAAAAATATGATTTGGTTTCATCAATTGCTGTCTTCAATTAGCGTCATCGTTTACGTATTGTAACGAATTTAAAACTAATTTATTTATACGCAAAATATTTACACGTTTAAACTATACGAACTAATTAAATCTAACGATATTTAAGAAAAACACGTACCCTAATTTATTTATTACAATCACTCGAAAGATAATGTCTGCGGATAACTTCTGTTTATCTTTAAATTGACACTTGCTTACATTAAAGTCACGTAAGCCCAATACGCTTCGATGTTTTTGCCCAAAGCACTGACTTCTTCCCAGGTTGGTCGTCGGCCGTTTTCTTTCAGTCCAGAAGTATTCTTATTTCAAGATAGTTTTCTTGCAACTGCTCAGGTTTCCACTCATTATCAACCATAGCAATTTTCCAGAGGAATTCGATTTTTTCTTCAAGTCGCGAACAATGGCTGCAGTCCGCCGGACATGGTCTTCTCCACAAGGCATCAGCGTTCCGATGACTGCTTTCGGTACGGCATTTTGTGTCATAGTCATACTCTTGCAGTCTCTCGATCCATCTTACTACTTGTTCTTCCGGGTTACGGAACTACAATAGCCATTTTAAAGCGGCGTGGTCCGTTCTCATTGAAAATTTTCGTCCATACAAATATTTGTAGAAATGTTCTATGGACTTGACGACTGCTAACAGTTCTCTCCTAGTCACGCAATAATCCTTTTCTGACCTGGACAAAACTTTGTTAAAATACGCAATGACTTTTTCTTGTTCGTCTTGAACCTGCGAAAAAGCCGCGCTTATAGCCAGATTGCTTGCGTCGGTATCTAAACAAATTTTTCATCTTCTCATGGATAACTTAAATTCGGCGAAATGACTAGGGCCTGATTTAGCTGGTGGAAAGCATTTTCTCAGTCTTTATTCCATCCAAATTCTGCTCTTTTTTTGGTCAATTTCGTCAAAGGTTTGGCAATATTGGCAAATCCGGGTACAAATCTTCTATAATGTGCACAACCCAAAAAAACTTCGAACCTGATGGTTGTCGATTGATCTAGGTCATGCTTGTACTGCTCGGATTTTGTCTGGGTCAGCCTTTACTCCATCTCTAGATACGACGTGGCTAAGGTATTGCACTTCCTTCCTAAATACGTGACACTTCTTTGAGCTCAGTTTAAGATTTGCCCCACGTAGTCGCTGGAATACTTTTTTAAGTTGTTCAAGTGTTCTTTAGATGACCTTCCAACTAAGATCGCGTCGTCTAGGTAAACCAAGCAGGTCTTTCAAGACAATCCGCGCAAGATAGTTCTCATCAAGCGCTCGAACGTTGCAAAGACGTTACACAGGTCCAAGGGCAACACAGTGAACTGCGACAAACCAGTTCCAATCGTAAAAGCTGTTGCCAGTAACATCTTTAAATCTAACATAGAAAACCGCTGGGATTCTGACAGGGTGTCTAACGTATTTACAATTCTCGGTAAAGAGTTGCGATGCTTGTTTTGCTGCTTCAAACTCCAAGGCAAGCATTAAAGCGTCATTCAACGTCTTCGGTTGAGCTAACCGGAGAGTATACTGGGTTTCGTTGTCTCGGAGGCCATCTACAAAGGTTTGAATAGCTAACTGCTCCAAGAACCTATCTGGTGCTATAAGATACGCAAGCCGTGTTAATCTGATGATGTCAGCTTCAAATTCTTGAAGACTTTCGGCAGCTTTCTGAACCAGATTTTTAATTTGAGTTTGGTACACTTCTTGAAGATGAGCATTACCATATCTCATTTCTAAACGTGAAAGTAAAAGTTTATAATATAATAAAGGAGGAAATAAACCCATCAACTACGCGAACTTGCTTGGTCCAAGTTCGCCACATAGAGGATTGAACGATTTAAGATGTAAATTTCGAGATGAAGGATTGTTTGTTTAGACGCGTTGGATGGGCTATGTTACAGGTTCGTGCTTAGAGAGCACGAAGTTTTGCGAGGCACCTATATTTCGGCTTCGTCGTTTCTTAGGCTAGTAACCAAGTACGCGGGAAAAGGAAACGTTATTGTAATGAACAGGATGAGTCCAGTTAGTCAAGTCAGCTACGGCTAAAAAGAAAATGAAAATGTTAGTAAAACTAAAAATAATCAAAATAAAATACTCTAAAATAATAAGCCCGCATGCAATTAAATAACTAAATAAATACCCTGCTTCGTCGTAACTGACTGTATAAATAAATCAAAATACCATGCAAAAATAAATTAAGTTAGACTCTGGTTTTACGTTTGACTCTGATCTTTTCTAGCGAATACAATGAGTTCGTTAACGTCGGACACTAGTATAAGGATAGACACGGGTTCACTCTGGTTCTTAGGGTACTCCGGTCAACATCGAACTCTCAACAAGCGAGAATCCTATGTGACGGATCAGGAACACCACACGACAGGCATCGTTCGTCATCTGAAACGCATCAGCAACGGAACCCGCCGTGCGATGTGAGAATTTGGACGGCCGCTCGTCCCGGATCGTGGGACATGTTGATCCAGTTTAGGATATTGGGAATCTTGGAATAGGCGTTACGTCCCCTATTCATACAAGATCAAAGTCTTGAGATGACGCTTGACGGCTGAAAAGGAAGGAAAATCTGCGGTCGAAATTTGCTGGTCTATAAAGGTACTAGGGCCAGCCCTTGAGAGAACTTTGATACAGTATGTTTTCTGCAGGATATGTAGAGAAGGATATTTTGCCACGACGCATAAGGAATCGATAGGACCTGTACGATATGCCCCGAGAATCGTACAAAAGAATAAGGACTGTAGAGATGCCCGTTTCCTGACAATATGGGTATGTTTTAGCCTATGGTACCAAATGTCTAAGCCATATGTGAGCATGGGGATGACTGCACTATTGAAAATGGTCACTAGTGATTTCCTATGTAGGTTCCATTTACAACGATAATACTTATAAAACAAGACACTTACCATACACTTGTTAACCACATAAAAGCAGTGTTTGACAAAGCTCAGTTTGTGATCAAGCAAAAGTCTGAAGTATTTGAATTCGAAAACTCTTCGAACTGGAATATCGTTTAGACAAACTGTGGGATCTCTTGACAACGGGGAGCCAAAAACCATGTACTTGGTTTTGTCACTTAAGACTGTCAATTTGTTGTTGGCAGCCCAGCGAGTCATAGTGTCCAGACACTCTCGTGATTTTGCATCTAAGTCGCATCTATTGTCTGCAGATACTGTGATGGTAATATCATTCGCGTAGGCGAAAATGTCGCAGTTATCAGCTTAGTCTCGTTCAAGTAAGAAATCAACAACAACGTTCCACAAAGTCGGTCCGAAAACCGAGCCTTGGAGGCAACCTTTTGTCAGTCGTTTTGTATAAGAAGAAACGTACGTGGAAAAAGTGATCGAGTGACTTGAAAAATAACTACGAATGACGCGCACTGCGTCTGCAGGTGCTCTCTTGACGACGAGAGCTTTGAAGAGTCTATACTTGGAAAGGTTCGCCTGTACTTTTGTCATTAATTTACGAATAGCGTCTGTCGTCGATTTGCCACGAACAAAGCCGTATTGACTAGGGTGTAATAGTAGTTGTGGAGGGATACTGTCATGTAATTTCTTTAATACACGTTTGAAAAGTTTACCTAGTTCTGAAAGTAGCGTTATCGAACGGTACGAATTAGGGCTGGCGAAATCTCTCTTACCAGGCTTGAAAATCGTGATTAGTTTATCAGTTTTTCTTGGATATTTTTATTCATCAATACGAGAATTTCAAATATTTTCGCATCCATTTTAGTTTGATAACGTGTTACGTCCTGAGCAAATTTTCCTGAATCCGGTACTGTTTCATTTATTTAAGTTATACGTGTGGGAATTTGCTGTTGTTGCTAATCTCACGCTTTATTTCGTTACATGTTAAAGGTTGATCATTTGTAATTTATGATTAATTAAGAGCGTATTATCTTAGCTTAATACGTGGTTAAATTCTGCTTTTCTGCAAGTTTTTATCAAGATCATTGTTTAAACTATCAGTTACTCGAGCGTTCTCACGAGTTTGCTGACGAATTTATTTTGTTATTTTCTGAGGTCATTATGACCTTAGGTACTTCGTTTCCTTCTTTAATCAGTTCCTGACAAACTCTTGTTGAGATCACTTCAAAAATTTACTGTACCTTGGAAGTACTAACGTTTACTTAAACACGGTGATTTTACCGGATATTACGTTGAAACCTTCCTAACTTTTAGTATATCTACAGAACCTGTTTCTTTCCTAAAATTACTAAAAATCGTATATTTACGGCTATAAGTTACTTTAAATTTTAAAAGTGCACTTAGTTTTCTTAACGCTGGATTATTATACCCAGGTAAAATACTTAGTTTTTGCTTTATTTAGTTAATCTAACTTCGCTTCTCTCCCTTCCTCTTTATAGCGGTTTTTCTTCCGACGAAATTGTTCTAATTCATATGAACGTCTCCTCCAACGGATTGTTTCCTTCACGTGTGAGAGTTCCTTCAACTACCAAAATACTCTGTCCATCTGTAAACTCTACTAACGCTACGCTGAGAAGTCAACTTCGATTGCAGCAACTGACTAAGTGGAAAACCAATCGTTAACCTTCGTTTTATTGTGAATTAATTCATATTTGTGCAAATCTCAAAGATTTGATTTTCTACATTGAATTTTTAATCAAAATCCTACTTGCTTAATCAACTTTAGAAATTCAAGAACTTTTCTTTATACTTTAAAATTTTACAATTTTTTTTTGTTATTTAAAATTCACTTTTGTTATTTAAACTTTAGCTTAATTTACTTAATTTAATTTCTCTTTGTTTCTATAAGAAGTTGTTATCTGATTTACCTTGAATTTTGTTGACTTATAACGTAATTGTAACTGACCTATTAACCTACATAAATTCGGTTACGCATCCCCTGATCTACGAGATAGTAAACTTGAACCTAACTCTAATTCTCGGCTGTTATCTGCCGACGGCCAATTGTTTGTTTTAAATATTTTATTTAAGGAAACTTCGACTGGAAATACCGTGCACGGAGTTTCATCAGCGAAGTAATAAAGGTAAGATTTTTTTTTGTATTTCAAATTTGTAATTACTGTCTTGTCGAATAACGATCGCTGCCCCAAATTAAAATTTTGTTGTTGTTTGTTTTGCGAACCTAACGTAATTAAATTAGTTTTAATACATTTGTTTTAACACAAGGTAATTTAGATCCTGTATTTTTGTAATATTTGAAATCCATTATCGATTGTTTTACTCAACTTCACGCATATTTTGTTTGCATAATTCAAAATTGAATATTTTAGTGATTATTTTGTAAAATTCCATTTATTCTAAATTCATTATATTTACATCAAATTTACTGATTGCTATTTGCTTAACCTTCCCCGTTTTTCTTTCAGCAACCCTTCGCTACTACTAGAGCCCTGTTAAACTTTTACAATTTACTTAACAGGACCGTAACTAAACAAATTGTGCGGCGCCCATTTCTAACAATTTCTAATCACTATTTGACGAATTTTATCTACCACGACATCTTTGATTTAAATATTCCCCTCACAATTTCTAACCCACCCCATTTTGGCTACAAGAACCGAGCTACTGCGGCCATCGCTCCATTTAAATTTAGTTACCCATAATTCATACCGTAACAAACGAGTTACCGGCATAAGTTTAAACACTAATAAAAATTTTATAACACTAAATTTATGTAATGGGCTATTCTTTATTGAACTGAAACGGCTATAATTTCACTATATAAACAAATACAAGCAAAACGCAAACTAAACAATTGTTTATTTATTTATATACAAAATATTTACACGTTTAAATAACACGAACTGAAAAACACACTAATTAAAAACACACTAATTAACAATCACTCGAAAGATAATGTCTGCGGATAACTTCTGTTTATCTTTAAATGGACACGTGTTTACATTAAAGTCACGTAAGATTATACTCCGTTATATTTATCTCAAACACGCGTTAATCACTTATTTATTTAAATATCTTTTTAACACTTGGGACTTCGAATAGCTCCCTATGATTTGTTTTAATCGATTTTATACATTTCCGCTGAAAACTTCGTGAACGCTCTCGAACTTGAAAATAATTTTTCGAACGTTTTAGTATGAACATGATTTTGCATCGTAATTTCAACTCGCACGTCGTAGTCATCGTTTTTGATATCATCGCTCGCGTTTACATCTGTTGAAGAAACGTCGGTTTGAGAATTTACTTTCGATTATCTCTTCTAGTCTTAATTTTAAAAAATAAAAAGGTGAATAAGTTGGTGGTGGTTGAAAGCTATCTTGAATTTCAAAGAAAAATGTTAAGTCACATTAGACTTGCAAAAAATATATAAGTAAAATACGCTATTCTGACGACGAATGAAGAAGTGGTACATAAGCTAACACAAAGAAAAAACAAGAATTAAAGACCTCTGTAATCCAAGAATAGATGTATCTACAACATAAAGTAAGACCAAAAACCAAAGAAAGCAAACAGACATCAAAACAAAAGAATGTTGGTATCGATGTGGCAAAATAAGCAACACAATAATTTAAAGAAATCTTACGAACAATGAGGAATGAAGCAGAAACACATTTAAAAAAATTTATAATAATTCAGATAGCCAAGAAGAGGGTAAACGTAAGAAAGTACACATTGCGGTAACAGCAGGCCTGCAGAATATCATTTAAAAGTTGTTAGCGAACGTTAATGAAGATTTAAACATACAAAAAACACATTACGAAAACGAACTTAAGAAAACAAAAAGAAAAAAATCACAGCATACTTAAATTAACGTGGTTCGTCTATGTCAATAAGACTACACAGGTGGTTCTTCACTACCATATACATTAAAACGTTGAAGGCAATATATTAACCGAATGGACAAAGCAACTAAACTTGACTATTTTAAATAAAGACAAGAGCCGTACATTCTAAAGCAAAACAATATCATCTCAAATAGACGTAACGATGTGTAACACCAATCTGACAGTTAAACTTAAAAAAATGGAAGATATGATAAATAACATAAAGAGTAAACTAAAATACAAACACAAGTATGAACATGAAATTCGAGAAAATTCAGTTTAAATTTAAATTCAATTCAAGACGCGGGAAACGACGTAAGCATCGTCATCTAGCGGTAGGATCAATAATTAAAAAAATGCAGATGACTCGTTTTTAAAAGAATACGCGCGGGTTTGAAGTGCAAGGCGGGTGTAAATGGTTATGAACCGCGGCGAAAACAGCATGGATAATACTAATTTTGTTCTCTATGTGTTTTGCAACCTTTATACATAAGTATCTAATTTGTTTTCTTCGTTTTAGTAAATTAAACAGCTTTATCAATTTTGTCGATTCAATTTGTACATGTGTGATGCATTTCAAAATTAATTGTGTGCGTTCTCACAGAAATTAAACACAAAAGGTTAAACTCATCTGTTTAATTAACAACAAATACGCCAAAACTGATTTTAGACATTAAGGTCCTAAGCAATCTTATAACGAATTACTGTAAACTAAAGTATAACATAAGTTATTGCATGACTGTCGAATCTTCCAGCAGCTTGGGTATAATTGCTTTATCTTTTGTTATGTTAAGAAGTTGGTAGATTAATTTTCAAGTATAAAATTTGTCTCTCGACACACTCCACCTCTTCGTCGGCGATGTCAAATTTTATAAGAGCGTATTTTATTCACTTCTTGTAAGTGCAATACAAACGAGCTCCGAATTTCTACGCCCAACAAAGCTTTCACCATTAGGTTATTTCACGCAAATTTACTAATGAATTTTGTGACTACTTAGTGGAAGCTGAGTCGGGGTGAGTTGTTAGATATTATGTATTGGGGGTTTAACTTAATTTCTTTCCTAATTGTCTATAGCGGAATTCCATACCCACTACACGTTCTCCGTTATCAGTGAAGATAACGAAGAGGTAGCATGTTTAGGAAAATTTCCATGACGTCACGTTGCTATAACTCAACTATGTACACCGTCAAGTGGTTGAAAACCTTCCAAATTGTATTTCTTTCGAGAAGAGCTGTTACCATCAATTATTACGTTAAGTCGAAGAGAAACGCTGCGCATTCGCTATGTCAAATGATTATATGCTTTGAAAACAAAATTTACTTGTGTTAGCCGTATGTACGTTTTGTGTTAGATTTTAGGTAATGCAAGTACAGAATTAGCTAATCCCCTACTGGATAAAACCTAACTGTGAGTATTACAATTTCTAATTTTACGATTTGTACTGCGGTGGTCATGTCGATTGTTGACTGTACGTGCATGTTAGGTTAACATAATTAATAATATCATTTTGAGTCGTATGCAGTGCGCGTTAAGTCTATAAGGCTTAAATTGTTTTTATTATTTACTTTTGCGTCTTTAAATTTGCGAATATAAATTCATTTCTTCTTCGGATGTAAAAATTAGACCGACAAGGTCAGTTTTTTGTACGGTATGTTGCCTAGTATAGAGCACAAGTTATAATTGGTTCGACCCATGTATTAACGTTTGGAAAATTTATATTTATGTACCTTCTTTGTCCTCTTTGCAATTATTGTCTGTTATAAAATAAATATATATTCTGTGTTATTACTTCTGTCGTGTTATTTGTTTTTTTCCAGCTATGGGTAGAGTTAGACGATATTTCCCTAATTTAGTCTTTTATCGTCTTGGCGCTTTTTTTTAGATTTAATTTATAATTTAGCATCACAAAACCTGTGACTCTGTCTCCTGGAAAACTGTGTTAGCCGTTGCTCCTCTAGTTACTTGGCAATATATTTTGGATAAATTCAGGAGTGGATACTTCGTTGTTGTCATCCTTCACAAAAAGTGGAACATGATAAGTTCCGATGACATCGTTTGGGTTGCTGACAATTGTGATTTTATACGTGGTCGGCCAACACTTTGGCTTTATAAGATAGGATCTATCTCGATAAATTGCCAGTTTACAGGTATATCCATTCGCGGCGAAACTTAACGCGTGCACGTTCACGAGAACTTTGTCACTAAGTTCATAAGGAGCGACATTCCTATGACGCAAATCTGAATAACGTTTAGACGCGTCTTGTAATTCATTAGTCTTATGTCTTGTAGTAGGCTAGATAAATTGTTTGCCCTGTTCATGACAAAACGTACGGACAGCAACGATTCGAGTCATTTTGTGTGGTCTTCCTGTACTAATATTGATAATTGCGTTTTCAGATGTTTGTTTCGTAGTTCCTCTAGATTTGAAAAGGGAGGATGAACAGGAATCAAAATAGATAATTTTTTGCATAACGTCGCAGATTAATTCGACACCATTATCACTAATCATGCTTCTAAGAGTTTCATATCAGAAAAATATTACACCCATAAGTACTCTGGCACAGATGTACGTGGTGGCTTGCTTCAAGACGAACACCTCTATTCAAATAGTTCTGGTATCTTCCACAGTACTCAAGGTTCTCCATTTGGCAAAGAACTAAATTGATCGATATCAAGCGTCTCGAATGTTTAGGTAAAGACCGATTTGTAGAAGCCCCGCCAGTTTCAGATAGCTTGGATTAAACCTTTGGCATTTTAAACACTTTCGAACATGGTTGGTTATGTCACGTTTCAGTGTGGGCCAGTAACTTTAGCACTAACTTTAGCAATGGCACTCACGGAGAATCTGTCTGATGCTCGAGTTAGGAATGGCTAATTGTGCCTATTCGGATTCGACATCACGTAAGTATCTATAGAGGACGCCTTGCGTCATAACATAGCCTCCGTCCACCGAGAATAATCAATAGTGTCTGACTTTTGTGGGATTCAAAACACTCTGACGTAAACTTGGATCTTCTAATTGCTTTTTGCAAAGGTCTCGAGATGATGTGCGTGGCATCATAACAGTTACATGAATCATTGGTCGCCTTGGTGCACGGCGGTCGAGAGAGCATGTCGGCTACAACATTATGTTGTTGGTAAGCATTTTGTTCAAAGTCCGTATGATTGTAGAGCTCCAATGGGGTATAAGTTTGCGTCTGTTTTTTAAACGTACGGCAAGCTTTTGTCGGCTTGACGCAAAACTGAGACACAAGTTAGTAACCGTTTCAGAATATCAAAAGAGTCTTGTTTTTTGCGTTCCCACACGAGACACTAGTGAAGTTTGGTATAAATCGCCGAAATCAACTACAGGTTCGAAAGAATGACATCACATGCTTGACACTACTAGGCGGGCGCATCTCTGAAATTGAACTAATGTTATTCAGATCTGGTTCATTGTCGGCCGCGGTGATCACATGTCCTAAGTACTCTACACGCGCACTAGCAAACGTACACTTGTCTCGATTTACATTCAATTTAAATAAGCGTAAGCGTTCAAACACTGATTTCAAGTTTGCGATAAGTCGATCAAATGCCATTTTCACAAATACCGAAGGGTGTAATGAACGCGGTTTTATCATGATCTTCCTGTTCTACAGCGATTTCGTGATATCCAGCTTTCAAATCTAAGGTGGACAAAGTAGCGTGCAAAAGGTCATCTATCATTGGCAGTAATACTTGTCAGACACTGTCATCTGATTGATTGAGACGACGGCAATCCACGTACAGTCGAAACTTATCCTTTTTGAGCACTATCACTACTGGTGCCGCATATGCAGATTCACTCTCTTCGACAATACGTAGCTAGCTAGTAACTTGTCCAGTTATTGTATGCTAGTTTTTTTTTTTTTGAAAAGTCGATATGGTGGTACCGAGATTGGCTTGTCAACAGTTAACCTGATCTCATCTTCAGTGTGCGGAGTCGCTTCACCGTTTTCAATGAATACATCTTGATTTTCGTTCAGCACTTCTACTAGTGCCGTTGGTTCAGTTTGCGTCAGTTGCATCTTACATTTGATAATGTTTTTTAATATATTATTATGTGTATATATGTGCATTTTTAGCTCACGTTTGTTGGTACCGATACTTTAACTTTAGCAGGGTTGCTTCCGTAACCAGGATCTTAGTATCTACTGGCAGGTCCTTAGTTAAATAACTTTTTTTGCTTAATATAATGATGTTCGTGTACATGTTTATATGAATAAGATTATACATTTGTTTAATTGACCTAAATTTGAGATTTCCTAACCTTCTGATGTTTATTGATATGTTTGATTATAAACAGGATGTTTTATAAATATAACCAGAAGAGTTTTTTTGTCTCTGTTTATCCTCTTCAACTAAAAGTTCTACTAAGCATGGAAACTTTTTGACGTTCACAGTTGCAACGCTGCACATTTTTTTTCACGGTTTTTAGCTTTCAAATGTGAGTAAGTTACATTACAAATTAAGTGGACACAGAACAAAAACCTATGAAGACACTACTCATTTAATAAAACGCTGTACAAATTAACAGTAACATAAAATGGTGTACAATATTTGCGAATATGTAAAAAACTGTAATTTGATCAATAATAAGATGACAAAAATTTAGCGATGTTAGTACTTTCAAGGAATGACAGTTACGTTTATTTAACGTCATTGGTCATTTATGGTTGCTTGAGAAGAAGGTGGAATAATCGAATAAAAAAAATTGAATGCAAATAGTCAAAACACAAAGCAATGAACTCTGACACAATGATAGAAAGAACGGACATTGAAACGCGACAACAAACACTCAAGTAAAATAAAAATAAACTTGAAGAAAATTATATAAAGAAGTAGACGATGATGTAAAGGAATTAGACTACAAAACCGTAACAGAAAAAGTACGAAAATAAAATTCAGCAAATTTGTTAGACGGAGAATGGCCAAATGATTACTGACAAAGAACACACACTAATAAATCGTTCGTCGTGCAGGAAAAACAACTTCAGCACCGTTTTCCCGTCCTGCTAAATAAAGATGTTACAGTGGCGTATATAAAAGGAAAGCGCAGGGGTCCCGGCCCCCTTCGATATAAGAAAATATAAGAAACAATTAACTAATGTGAATGATTGTAATGCATAATTTTTCAGAGCCAATACCCATAACCCAAATTACCTAACATAACATTGGTCTTGGCCCTTCCCAAAAATATTATCTTCATACGCCACTGAGATGTTAGACAGGAAAAAAACTCTTTGTATACAAAGATGTTAAAAAAAGACCACACAATAAATGTTTCACGGATTATAAAACTAAAAAGTTTTACAAAAGAATATAGAAACAGCGAAACAGCTAAAACCTTTGAAAAAAGCACCAAAGACGATAATTGCAGACTAAAGCGAATATCAAAGTTATGTAATCAAATTAAAGAATATAATGTTTTTCAAAAATTTAAAAGTATTTTATGTAGTAGAAGTAGATATTGACATTAAACTTTTATATACCAAGTTTCTGCACTACCGCCATACAATACTCCTAAGGGCCAGTGTTGTAACAGATACTTTTTTTCTAGTATCTAGATACAGATACAGATACTTTTCATAAATTGTATCTAGATACAGATAAGATACTTTTTCAAAAAAAGTATCTAGATACAGTTACAGATACTTTAAGAGAGTATCTAGATACATGTCAGATACATTTTTAACAAAATCATGAAATAAAATTTTAAAAAAGTGTCTATGTAATTAATCTAAAAACACAATAACTGTATCCCAGGCAGCACATTACGTCTTATTGACGTCAAAATTACGAGACGTCAGTGTGCTGCCTGGGTATTAAGCAAAACATTACCTTATCAACCTTAATCACATAAAAAAATACAAATTTACAAATAAATCTTATTTTGTTTTAAAATTAATAGCATGTTAAATGTCTTGTCATTATATTTCGACGTCGAGTTAATAGTAAACAACTAACACTAAAAAGTTTCTCCACTTCTTTGCTCTATTTGAGCTGATGAAGAAATTCAGTGTTGCCAGTTGACTTTGTTGGGATTCCCTGCATAAATTATAAAAGTTCCACAATGACCACAAGTGTACTCATAGTTCTACAAAGTTGAAATTTGGTTTCTTTTTTTTAAAGTATAAATTTGGTTTGATGACATAAATGCTAACACGTCACATTTCTCAAGTAATACTTGATTATACAAATATAGGTTCATACACGGTTTTCCCCAAAATTCCACAACAGTTTATAATAGCCACAAAATACCCGCTACTACATAAAATCTCTTAATTTGGTAGAATTCCATTAGAATTGGCGACGCTGAGAGAATTGCACTCATAAAATTGTAATGTACATGATGAACTGACAGAAAAAACTACGGCGGTGTTTACTAAAAACTTGTATAATTTACAATTTGAGCAAGAAAAAGTATCTAAGTATCTAAACCACTCAGATACTACAAAAAATGTATCTAGATACAGATACAGTTACATTTTATCCAATGTATCTAGATATGTAACTAGATACTCCAAAAGTATCTAGATACTGTATCTAGATACTTGTATCTAGATACGTCACAACACTGCTAAGGGCCCTATGATTATGTGAACGCTTATATTAGAGCGGACAGCAGTAAGCACTAATCCTATCTAAACGCGGATTTACGTTACTCTTACCTAGCTAACCAAATCACGTTTTTATTACATTAATTTTACGCTGTTGGAGTACCTTTATAACGTACTCCACATAACCATCAGTACTTTTTTCGTAATTCATTTTCGTATGTAAACCTCAAAATCAGCAATAAAACAATTTTTAAAGGTAGGTTTTTACTTTGGTTTGGTAATTTGTTAAAACTTAAAGCGACGTTACTCTCTGAGAATAACAGTTACGTTTATTTAACGTCAATGGTCATTTATAATTGTTTGAGAAGTGTAATACCTTTTTCTAATAACAAAATCTATTTTCAGCTAGTAAAGTTTACGTGTTTTTCTTTAACGCATAATTACATGGAAGTGCTAATTAATACTCAAATACTGCAACATATGAGTTGAAATGATTTTTCTATTTGTCAACTTTAAGTAAAAGTAGTAATGATCTCATAAATTGGTAATGTTAAAACTATATTTAGATATGTGTAGCTATACTTAATAATGCAATTTAGTTGTTAATAATATAATAATAATAATCTATAGAATAAATTATTTTTCTGGTTTAACGATTCTATATGTTTAAAATTTTAGAGAAAAGTACATGTTGGCGTAACTGAGTAACAAAAAACACAGTTGGCATTATTGTAAACGTTGAAAAATACACGCGGTTCGTGTGTTTTCTTATACGTTTATTACCATTTTAATTAATTCCGTAATGCGATGATTTTTTAAACTTACAAATAGTGCAAAACATTCCGAAAACGTTGCATAACACAATGAAAACTATTTGAAACTATAGTAAACTTTACTTACATAATTTCAAGTACTTTTTGCCGAAAGTGAGGTTATACGTTAAAATGCAAGTTACTAAAGAAGAATTGCATGATCAAATCACATCTATACAGTAAGTTGTACCCGTTTTATATATAAACGCTTAATACGTTTGTTGTTTCAGCGAGTTATATAGAAATTACGCGCGTATCAAAGCAGATCACAATTTATTGCAACGCAAGTATAAGAGTTGTTTGTTATCGCTTAAAACAGCAAGGAGCGAGAACCAAGCATTAACCGAGAACTTCACGAATAACTACATCACAAAACAAGAGCACGAGACTGTGGTTAATGAACGGGACAAGTTGCGCTTACAGTTTGCTACTCTTAAAACAGATTATAATAATTCGATTAACGATGTACAAATATCATACCAAAATACCTGTAAGGAGCTGGACAGTTTACGAAAACAGTATAAAGTGATCGTGGAAAAGTGTGAGGAATTAAAATGTCAAAATCGATTGTTGGAAAATCTGAAAACCAACGTTAACGAGCAACTTAAAGAAGAAAATGAAGATTTACTCAGGGAATTGGACGAGTGTAAAAAGACTTGTGCCAAATCATTAAAGGATAATGAACAGCTTCAGCTTACTGTAAGTGTCATTTGGGTTTTTTTTGGAACGAATAATAAGTACCTACTTTTTGTAGGTGAAAGAGCACAACGAATTTAAAAAGAAGTATGCTGCGTTACAGATCAGCAACCACGAACATACAAAAGAACGTGATCGGCTGCATCATAAAGTTCAATCTTTAGATAAAACAGTGTACGAAATGCATCAATCAAATTTAGAGCAACAAAAAAAATTTTCCGAGTTAAAGCAAGAGAAGGAAAATCTATTGGGAAGATGTGCTCGTTTAAAAAACGAAAGTTTTGAGGTTGCAAAACAACGAGATGGTTTCGAAATTCAGGTATTGGTTTTAAAGACGAAGTTTTTTAAGTTCTTAGTTTGTGTTTTGTC
Source organism: Aquatica leii (assembly GCA_035610365.1). Lineage (NCBI taxonomy): Eukaryota > Metazoa > Arthropoda > Insecta > Coleoptera > Lampyridae > Aquatica > Aquatica leii. The sequence continues at coordinate 20,134,162 of CM069438.1, forward strand.
GTAGGTTAAGGCTTTGGAGCGACAATTGCAGCAGTCAAAGTGCGAGATGTCTTCTTTCAATTTTCAAAAGAAATGCGATAAGTCTACTAGGAATTATACCAACATTTTAATGGATATTAGGCAATTACTAGGAAAATACGATAATGTAAGTTTATCTGGTTTTTAACATGCAGGTGCAATTTTTTTAACACTGCGTATGCTTTCATGGCTGTTGTCACTATTACTGATAACTTCTTCAGGGTTTTGCCATGTGTCAAAACTTTCGTTCGACGTTTTGTTGTCTATACTGCCAGTTTCTTCAGGATGACTGAACTGATTCTCTATCACTCGGCGTATCCAACTGTCTCCTCCTCGCTCATTTGACCATGACGGTGTTCTGCCATTGCCGATTGTTCGTGTTTTTTAATTTGTTTCTCTATTGTTCTTCCTGTTTGTCCAACATTCGCACTGTGATGTTATCTTATAGATACCTTCTGTCCTTGTTCTTGCTAATCTGTCCTTTGCTGTTCGTAGATACTATTGGATTCATGTAGTGGTGCCAAAGCGTACTTATATCTGTTGTTTCTTCAGGATTCTTCTTATTCTCTCGGTGATTTCTGCTATATACTGTAAACAGGCCATCCCTTCCCTCAGTTCTGTTTTTGTTTGCTGCTTTGTCTATTTTCTCGTGGCCCTCTTTATGTCTATGTTTGTGTTGAACGCTTCGTTGAGGTGCACCTTCTCACTGTCTAGATGTAGTCATCAGTGATGTTTTTGGCTCTGGATAGTAGTCTGCATTGGATCTGTCAGTGTGCGTCTTCTTCCTGTACACTGAGTGTTGTAGTTTTCCCTCTTGGGTTCTTTTCGCCATTTTGTCCAGGAAATGTAAATTACTATTTTGCTCCTTCTTCATGGCGAACTTGGTGGCCTTGTGTAGTGAATTGATGTGGCCCAGAAATTGTAATTTCTCCTCCTCTTGCTATTACAAAGGTGTCATCGACATATCGAAGCCAGTGTTTGGGTTTTAGCTCAATTGGATCCTATGGCTTCTTCTTCAAATGCTGATAAAGTGCTGTTTCATTCTTCTGTTTTGACACTCGGCGAAACCCGAAAGAAGTTATTGGTAATAATTTTTTTTTTAGATTAAGGAAGATGAGGATGAGTATCAGCATACTTCTGAATCAAAGTTCACTTATAAGTGTATTCAGAAGAACGAATGTGATATGCCAACCTGCGAGGTAAGGATTTTTTACAACTCGTTCTATTCACTATTTACTCTATTTGTAGGATGCGAATGCATTATCGCCGACTATTTCGAATACAAATTTATTTACTCAAGAAGAGCGCGATGTCCAGGTAATAAATAATAAGTACGAGATAAGAGAATTAATAAGTGATAGTCAAACATTAGACCAGTCGATTGAAGATTCACTTTCTGACGTGGACGAGGAGCTATTACCGATTATATTTAATTCGACAAAATTCTCTGTTGCTTTGCTATCGCCTATACCTTCTCCAGTACCTACTCCGATACCGGACGAAAGTAGAGGTATCGACCTTGACCTCTTAAACATTGCCGACATGTGCGATGCTAATAATGAAATTTATCAACTAGTTGAGGAGGATATGTTGGTAGGCGCACATCAAAGTAGTTGGAGTAGTGTCGAACAAAACGTAGGCTTGGGCATTACGTTACTAGGTAAGTAAAAGTTTTATAGATACAACTGGTTAAAAAGTACGTAGCTGTTTCGCAAATAAATAAAATTACTGTGCGCGGTTCCAATTGCTTTTAGTGTAGAAACGTTGACTAAAACAGCAACACACTATCGTCAACAGCTCGCGCACTAACATCATCCTTCTGCTGAGCAGAATCCTGAACCATTTTTCCGTTTCATCACTCCAAGGGATAAACTCTACTAGGAAGCACTTTGATGATACGCCCTAGTAACCAATCCTAGCATTTCGAGATATCATTACCAATTAACACGTCACTTATCATAACACTTCGAGGAATTTTGTACTGTCTCAATTGTCCCAAATACTCGAAACCCTTTTCGTTAAGTTACGTTAATGGCCTTGAATTAATGACCGCCCCGCAATCACATAAGATCGTGTACAATTCATTTAACCTTAAAGATGCACGACCCAAAACCTGTCTTAATAACTGTTAGAACAAACCAAATCGCTCCCACCATCCTCTCCATCAGGGTGCCGAAGGAGGATTGAATTTCCACAGAATTCAATTGCTTCCCAATCGCGCTTAGCAAAAAGCGTTTTCGGTTTTTATAAAATTGGTCCTTTTGTCGATATAAATAACAGCAGGTCTTCTTCTTGCCACAAAACGCTTAAAAGCATTCACAGATGAACGGCTCTATACACACTGCACATGTAAATAAACAAATCTATGCTTTCTTACCACTACGCAAAAGCAATGGAATTTGGAACTTAACTGCATCTCTCACACGATCATTGGGCAAGGGAGGAGGAATCACTTGTTAGACTGTATTTGCAAAAATGCTTCACAACCGAACGCACAGCTTGTCTTCCTCCAATTACCTAATATATTTCTTGTAAGAACGCTAGCAATCCTTGCACTCCAAGATGTCAAGAATAAACAAATCATATATTAATCGATACACTAAGTCATGTTTACCAGCTAACAGACTGTAAACAAAAAGTTTCTGTGTCTTCTGCTGCCAACTCGAATTACTCCATTCTCATCCTTAAAACCATTTAGCGACATCATTTTCTTATCATCTTTCCCAGCAAAGGATTCTCGTTGAATAAGTTTTATCAGAATCATAAATTCATTTGTAGACAATTCGTCTCTAATTTTATTGGCCATAATCAACCTATCATCCGTACGATTTTCTCATATACTCTGTGACATTAAAATTCTAACACTAAGAAGGGGTGCGAATGTTGTGATTAAACTTGGTAGGAAAGTTTAACTCCTCAGGTAAGAGATCAAAGTTTATACGACTTGTAATTTTCATAAAAATAATACGAATTCAAACGTAAATAAAACTAAGTGATATATAGAAGTAAATACAGAAGTAGAAAGTAAGCCACAAAGAGTGGTCTCTTTACGCGGCAAAATCTGAAAGCCTGGTGCGTAATAAACACGTTAAACGCGATCCGCCAGCGCCAACAAAAAGACAGACCAGTATTTAGAATTTTAAAATCTGCGTAAAATCCGAGATAAGTAAAAATTAAATTAAGACAAAATTACAAATTGCAAAAATAGTGAACACAATGGGAAGAAATCGACATGACTGAAAACAAAGAAATAAATATAAATGATATAAAAAAATTACTACAGTTAGAAGGAATTGATGAGACAAATGCAAACATGAATCGACGTGTAGAGATAATGAAGAAACTGAAAGAAACCATAAATTACCAGCAGGGAAGATCGAGAAACCAGAAAATGATCTAAGAAAGAGAAATTTAAGGATCTTTGGATTACCCGAAAGCACAGAGGAGGACTTAGGCACCCTGAAATAGAAGGTCCTAGAAATAATAAGGAAGAAAATGGGAGTTCAACTAGGGTAAAATGAGATAGATTTTATCAATAGACTGGGGGAGAGGAAAGAAAATGAAAACAGGCCAGTAAAGATAGGGATCACAACAATATTAAAAAAATGGGAGATTATTAGGAACACAAAGAAATTGGCAGGAACAAAAATAAGAATGAGTGATGACCTGGACAAGAAGAGAAGAGATAATAGATGCTAGAAAAAAAGAGATAAGAGCAGTAATTAAGAAGAATAAACTACTAATAAACGAAGAAGAGTGATAGAGGAGGAAATAAGAAAAATAAGGAAGTAAAAACACGTAATGATGGAGAGGAATAAAAGAAAAGAGCTAGATCCACAGATAAGGTAGAACCAAACCTTGCCCGGGGAGCAATACCAACAGATAAAAACTGGACACAGACCATACTAACACCCTACCAAAAAGAAAGACTGGGCTCACAGCAAGAAGATTTAAACTAAACGCTTAGGAACATCGGAAAGACAAATCGAAACCAACAAATTCCAAAAAACTAACAGGAAATGAAAACCAGATGGAAGAAAAAAAGACGACGACAATAGGCAGGGGAAAAGGACACATAAGAACAATAACGATGAAGACAGAAGAACGGGGAAAAGGTAAAGTAAATAAAGTAGAAATCGAAAAAATTGGAATAGGAATATGGAATATAAATACAATCAAAGGGAATAAGATAGAGACTATAGAAGAAATGGATAACAATAAAATACAAATGATGGGAGTGACCAAAACTAAGAGGAAGGGAAAAGGAAGCACAGGATTAACAAATAAACGTAATGTACTACGCCGGAGTCGATGCGGGAAAGAGCAAAAGAAGGGATGGGAATAATAATAACAGAGGAACTAAAGAAACGAATGGTAAAATGGAAAGCCGTACACTCAAGAATAATACTAATGACAATAAGACTCCAAACTCCAACAAAAAATAAACATTTAGATATACGGCCCGATAAAAGGTACATCAGAAGTGCAAGTAAAAAAATTCTACAACAATTTACAAAAAATACTGGATAATAATGGACGATTGGAATACAAGAGTAAGAAACGAATAAAATAGAGGCATGGAATGCATGGGAAATATGAAGAGCAAACAGTAAACCGTAACCAGAAGAAAATGATGTAGTTCTGTCAAAGAAATGATCTGTGATAGTAACACAGTAAGGGAACAAGAAATTGAAGATAGTACACCTTCGTGGCAGAAGAACGTAACGCAAGAAGCTTGATTATATAGTATTCGCACAAACACTAAGAGAGACAGTACATGAAATAGAAACAAGAAAAGAGGCGGACATAGGTTCAAACTATTTACTAGTAGTAGCAAAACCAGAAGAAATAGTAAATAAAGGCGAAGTAATAACATACAACGGAATAGTCCTATAAAAAAACCAGGATAGACTAGAAGAATTAGCAATTACGGTACTATTAAAGGAAAAATAGAAATAAAACCGGGAGACAAAATGGAAAAATTTAAATAAATTAGTCTAAAGGTAGTGGAAGAAGAAACATCAACCAAAACCTAAAAAGAACAGGAGGGTGGATTGGAGAGATAAAAGGAATAGTGAAAGAAAAGAGACGGGCTTGGAAGAAGTATATTTGAACAAGAGGCAAAGAAGATAAAGGAACAAGGTAAAACAAGCGAAACAGAAAACTTGAAAGAGTCGGGACAAGAAATAAATGACAAACACAAGAAAGTTTTTGACAATACTAAAAAGACTCGGAGGTACTAAAAGCAATAAAAATACGCAACAGGAACTCAAAGTGGAAATAATAGAAATACTGGAAGTCTGGAAAGAGTTTTGCTCAGAGAAATTTAGGGGAGAATTAAACGTAGAAAATGAAGATAGAGAAGACACAGTAGAATTACCAGAGATAACAAGGGAACAAATACAGGAAGAGATAAAACAGATTAAAACAGGAAAAGCGAGTGTAGAATATGAAATAGCATCAGAAATGCTTAAATATCTAAGGTAAGATGGAATATAACGGATACATGCAATATTAAACGAAACGTGGAAAGCGAAGAAAATCCCCAAAGACTGGGAATCAAATGTAATAATTTCTGTGCGTAAAAAAGACGAGACAACAAACTGTGAAACTTACAGAGCGATATGCTTAGCCCAAACCACACTAAAACTATATACAAGAATACTGGAAAAAAGGCTGAGAACATATATGTAGGACACAAACTTGAAGAAGAAAAAAGACATTCAGAACAGACAGACACACAAGTTACAACATTTATATACTAAAACTGCTAATAGAGAGAGCAATAGAAGAGGATAAAGAGCTATATGGAATAACCTGGAAGAACTAGAAGTGCCCACACAATTTACCCAAATAATTAAAAGCACGTTCAAAACAGTAAGAGGGAAAGTACAAATCGCAGGACAACGATCAGTAGAATTTGAGATGAGGAAAGGAATGAAGCATGGGGAAAGAAATAAAACAAACACCAATACTACAAGAAAATATTAAAAGGAGGGAAACGAAGAAACAGAAAAAGAGGAAGACGAAGGAGAAAATGGCTAGATTAGTTATAACATAAAAAAAAAGTAAAATTACAAGAGATGAATATTTTAGAAAAATATACAAAACCATGGAAGGTATTCAACGCCTGAAAGGGCAAAAGGAAATGAGAAGAAGAAGCTCCCCCCTATTGACTTCACACTCTCTCGCTCTTCCTGGCATCGATTCAAACAGGTGGTCGATTTCTTTATTGTATCTCAAGCAACTTGCAATTTATGTCGGGGAGCTGTCTGTTATGTCACACACGTGTTCAATAGGTGAAAGGTCGGAAGATCTGGGTGGCAACGGTAGGAGATTAATATAACCATTTTGACAAGATCCCAAGAATTTTATATTAATTATCTCAATGTAACTTTGAATTTTCTTTCAACAAAATTATTTTTAAGGTGTTTTAAGCCATAAATGTTAGATTTTAAAGACAAAAGTACACTCCAGAAAAGATAAAACGGGACACTATCGCTCTTATTTCTGTTGGGCTTGAGACTCGGTACATTTAGTATCCTGCTGCAACAGTCTTCCAATTGCTGAAGAAATGGAAGAATATGGGGTTTTACCACATCGTTAACATGTCGCCAAACGTTCATTATGCCTCGGGTGAATACTAATCGAGACTTACTCCAATCGACTAGCACCCCATTCCATAATTCCCACAGTGTGGCGCACATGCCGCTCAACAGAAAATTGAATCTGACCTTCCTTTGTTCATGCTTTATAACAGCGCATGTTAGTGGATTGGTTCCGGTTAAGACGATTTGCTATTTCCTAGTACGAAAAAGCACCTTCACGTAAGCCAACAATTCAACGTCTCGAATTCGCTCAACTGACGGTAATTTTCACTTTGTCGCACTCTACGCATAACCACACTCTCAAAGCACGTTAAACAGAAGAACCACAGGAGATTAACTAAGATACGCACGAAATACACACGGTAATGAAGTAGTGGAAACCAAAAAAACATCCGACATGCCATTACCACTTGATCCATTTTAATAAAATTTGAATCATTTACTACCACTGAGTAACTAAACCTTTCTACCAAATTTGGTCACAAAATTTCCAATGTCACAGAGTATATTTGGAGAAGTAACGTCCATGCCAACTTTCGACATCTTGGCACATCATAGCCGAAACTAATTTTTTTCGCTCTTGATTAACCACAACTTCATCTAGTACAAAACTTTGTCTAGACCACTTCGCTTCGCTATCATGTAGCGAATTGGGTCCCTCCCAGCATTTCATCTTGGAAATATGATCGCGGGTGCTCATCGTACCCGCGATGTCAGATCAGTGGGGTTTCTTCAAAGGTGCTATACGAGACTTTGCTTGAATCAATTAACGTGAACGTTGCTCAGCATTTCTTCTCGAAAATAAATAGCGCACGCATAGGCGTGTAAGCATTAATTTCATCTGTACCCTTATCCATCTTGGGGTTTGCAATTTAACAAATGGTTCTCTGCTTTTCTCATCTACCTCGTCGTCTCAGCGTAATCCTTCCCATTACTTCTGCAGGAGTAGTTTCAGCAATATTGTCGTGGGACACGTACATCCAAGCGGGTCGAAAATGCGTTACGATTTGACTCTCGCCTGAAACAGATAACTTTTGGCCCCCGAAACTTGAACTTTACCCGAAAACTCCCAGCCCCTTAAGTCAAATTTTTTCAACGCCATCACCTGCGTCGCCTTGCGAATTATCTCAGAAAATTTAGCTAGACCCAACACACTGGTCACATAATCGTCCACATAAAAACTTTCACGCAATTAATAAATATACTCTGTGACATTGAAAGAAGGGGTGGGAGTAAATTTTCGGAAACAGTCAAACGGCATCGAACTAAGTACACGTCTACAACACTCCAAATGATGGTTGATTGTAGCTGCAAGCAAACAAGGACTACAATTCACGCTTGTGTTGAAATGTAAGTTGTTTATCATCTTCAGTTTGCCACAAAAATCGGAAGCAGTCCCTATCGGCTTGACTTGTTCCAATCTGTAAGAACGTCCTGCGAATGTCTGAAATGACACCTAGCTTCTCTATCTTAAATCTCAGTATAATTGAGTTTGGTAAGGTTGAATCTCTTCTCCATACACGGATTTAAAGATTGCTGAGATCTTTCCCTCGCCGGAGCATTAAATACCAGCCCAACTTTCGTAATTCTTTTTAAGAACCGGTTTGTGCGGCAAATATTGCGCCATCAGCTAGATAATCTCTTCTCCTAACTAGTCAGCAAACATCCCATCATACTCCAACAACATACTATTTATTTTCAGCTTATTTATTGTAGAATCAAGTCGTTTTTTGCTTAACTGATGGGTAATGACCGAGGTCCTTCGATCCACGGTAAGCAAACTTCATAAAGACCATCTTCTTTAACAGTTACGGTCTGATGAAAAAAATTGCATACGACTCTCTCTTTCTTCTTTGGATACTAAATCAGAAGATGCCTCTATCCCTGTCACAGTAATGGAGATCGTTTCAAAACTAAGGAATGGTTGCGCAGAAACCAGTTTTGTTCCGAGTGTCAATACACTATCCAACTGAAGAACATTTGCACTTTTCATACGACGTTTAAGGTGTGCACATTTATTCCACATAATAATGCATTCATCGTTTTGTAATGCATTCATTTTTTAGTTGAATTAAAGATAAACCATTACATTAAATCCACATACTATTTAGAGCTGATGTTTTTAGTTAGAATTTATTTTGCATGATCGTGAAATTCCGAATGTATCCGACGCGCATCTCAGCATTCTTTAGTTTTGGAACGAGCTCTACTTGTACTAACACCACTATTCATGCTCGCTACTTCACCCATAAAGGTCCAGCCTAATAAGGTCTCAAAAACTACAAGGTCATTTTTTAGCTGATGGCACTTGCCCGTGTACAACTTACCAGCCACATCAGCACCGATCAATAATTCAATAGGACCTACACGATTCAAATCAGTCGGTTTAGAGAGTAACATATTCAACTCAATTATCCAGGGACCCATCTGAACTGGTCACCAAACAATACCTGAATGATGGTAACCCTTTCCGTTTTGTATTTAGGCGCTCCTTCACTCGCAGGCTGAGCACTAATATTCATTTTCTTAAAGTCAGCTAATTTGCTACACAGAATAACGGCGTGTTGGCTATTACAAACGACGCACGTGCACGACATATTTTACCTTGATGATCGACCGTCGCGCAGCGAGAACAGGCCTTCTTCTGCTTTAAAATTCCTTGCTGTGGTCAGTCACAAAAAACACATTCATTTGTTAAATTTATCACAGTCAACGCAGTAGGCTTCATCTCACTTTTAACCTTTGGTTTTGTCTTACCTTCCGAACCCCTCAGACCAAACCTTTCCATTGCCAACGAAATCTGTTCTTCTCCTTCTATCTTTACCTTCAGGAAATTCATTAGTCTGGAAAGTGTCCTTCATCGAAGAATCAGTTAAAGAATTAAAATTTTCATTAAACACACCTGACCTTCCACAGCTACGTATCGCGACTTCTTTTAACAGTAGCATTATAAAATATTTTTTTACAGACACTACAACACTCTCTTTAACCTTACCTGAAAATGTGAATAACCAAACGACTACTATCTCTAACGAAACTTCTGAAACGCCAAATTTAGAATCGCCAACAAGCCCTAACATTTCACCTAGTATGAACAATACCGAAACCGTCGAAAAATCAATCATTAACAATGATATTGAGCAACCTACAGTAGAAGATTCGCCTAAAACAAACATCGACTCTAATTTAGAAACGGTGCAAGAACCGATTTTTACTAACGTCGACCACGAATTGGTTGGTGCTAAAGTTAATGTTGAAGAAAATAGTATCCCTCCTAGTCCTAAGTGTAAATTTAAACAAAAAGAGATTGTTAAAAGCATCTTGGTCGATAGTTGTGATAAAGTTAAAGAGACTGTTTCCGCGTTAAATCGAATCTCCAGCCCCAAACTTGAGAACGGTGATAGTGCCTTTGGCAGTTCTTGCAGCAGCGATGATGAAGTTGTTGCGAGCAAAACAAACATTGCAGATCCCCCACAGAAATGTGTGCTGAATTGCACGGCAGACTTAGAAACTAAGTTAAAAGTCATCGAGGAGCGGGCCAAAGAAAAAACCCCTGAAGAAACCACGGATAGTTCTTGTATTATTAAAGAAACTTCTAAGTGTAGTTTAAACTCGAATTCTGATAAAATCGAAAGTCCCGACGTCAAGCTTGGAAACGATTCCTTAGTTTCTGGTCTCAATTCTAACGAATTCACTCTTGGTTTTCGAAACGGTGAAGTGGTAGTTGCTTTACGTGATAACAATGGTGAATCGGTAGAAAGTAGGAAATTGGAGAAAATTTTTATTCCCAAGAACTGTTGCTTAGCTTGTTACGGTTTTAATGTTAGGAAACGTAGACAACACCCACCAGGTTCACCGAATGCACTTAATGAGGCGAATTATAGGACTGAAATCTCTAAAAAAAGAAAGGTTGCGTCTCCGAGTCATATCAGAGTATCGGTCGATGAGGAAATTTCCTCTGATGGCGAATGTTCGGATGGTGAGATTGCGTCTCCCGCTTCTCCAGAACCGCACCAAGAAGACTTTGATAGTTCACCCGTCAAAATTCGGATACGTAAAGTGAAAGGCATGTCGCTTGGTAATGTTTTCTTTAGTTTTGTTATTGCATATTTAAATATTCGTTTTTAGTTAAAGGAGGGGAGCTTATAAAGGATATGTTGCAGTTTTGTCAAAACAATGACATGGTTTTTGAATCAGCCCGACAGTTTTTGAACGAGTCTCCTTACTTTATAGCCAAGTGAGTAAAAATGACCGATTGTTTGGTTTTTCCGCAGTGATTATTTTTTAGATTAATTTTGCGACGGGTATCTAAGGATTTCCACGATTCTCCAACGAAGGGAGACTATGGGCTAGAACCGCACCTGACTGTCGTTCAAAAAGGATTGTATAAGTTCATGATGGCTCTTGAAAAGTTGGGCGTTGAGGGTGTGTGCGCATCGTTCTTTCGACAAGCCGATTTGTACTTGAGAACAGTGGACACTCCCGTTTTGCTAGACCCCGTCGTACGACTTTACGTCGCTCTGTGCAAAGGAAAATCCGATTATTGGCAAATACGAATGGCGCTGTGCGGTGCCCTGGCCGATATGAGAGACCTCGCTGTTCCTTACATGTACATTGTTCTGCAAGCGTGGTTTGAAGTCTTACCGAGGCAGGACGCGACAACGCACGGTCACTTATTGCCCAAGACAATTGTCCAATTGATCTTGCTCAAAAACGTGATCACTCCCGGTTATAATTTAGTCAACCTGCGATCGCTCCTGTTTAACTATTACGGATTTTCTTCGGATGGAAACGATTCGAAAAAGTTGTTTAAGGAACTTTTGGACTGTTATATGGGTAAGTCAGTTTTTTATTTTGTTGCGTGGCTTAAACCGGGTGGCCAATAGCGTTGAGCAGATCAAATCGCAGGTGCATAGAACGGTTACATTCTCTCTAAATTACGCGCTAAACCACGCCTTGTTTTAGATCGTAACCAATCAGAGTCGTCAATTTAAAAAACTTAAGATTGTTGTATATAAAATCTTAAGTTTTCGCAGTTGTTATGTTTATGATTATAAGCGATTTTCGGCTTAGACCGCGTCGTAGTTAAACATCCAGACTTAGGCTTGGTCCTAGTCTCTCCTTGACAGCCAAAAGAGGCCAAGTTGTACTTCTTGTTTTGGTTCTCAAGGAGAGACTAGGACGAAGCCTAAGTCTGGGTGTTTAACTACGACGCGGTCTAAGCCGAAAGTCTATTATAATCATAAAGATTGTTGTATAAGTAAATTTCCTACGATTTTTTATGTAAGGGACGTAGTTTGGAAGTGCTAACTAAATAGCTTGGGAACAGTGTTATTTTAGTTTGATGATAATCACAATCGATTTAAAAAAGCTTAAAGAACTTTTATATTCTTTGGGTAAATTTGTTGCACTTGTCTTTTTCTTTACCTTGACTTCAGAGGCGTGTCTTAGAACGCCTAATTAATGGAGTAGAACCTGTCTAACTTAATTAAAGAAAATTTTCTTGCATCTGGTTGTTCTGGGAGTTTTCATTTTAGTTTGATGGCATTGTCAATGTTTTAGTAGGTTCTTCAGGTCACATGTTAACGTTTCCTTCGTTATCTAGTTTTCATATTGATTTCTCATTACTCCAGCTCTAAATCACACGCTTAGCCACGCCTCTTATAATTGATCGTAATCAGGGTCAACAAAAAACTTCTAGATTCTTTTGATGTGACTTTGGAAGGGTGTAGCTTAGAATTTGGCATCAATAGCGTAGGGACATATCTAATCAAATTCCTGATTAGACTTTTATTTATGAGCTGTCATTGTTTTCCAGAGTTGTTATGGCCCCAAACAGATATTTTCCATTGAATTTGTCATTTCTGATGATGATCGTGGAAGCTTTCGACATCTTTCCGGGTGTATTGGCAACGGTGTTGTTGCTAAAGGATGTTGTCTGTGATTTCTGTTTCATCGTTTTTTTCTGGTTCGACGGGTCGGTTCTTTGATTTTTTCTTTTAGGAAGAAATTTTCATTATGTAGTGTTCTGCAAGCGTGGTTTGAAGTCTTACTGAGTCAGGATGCCACAACGCACTGACACTTAATGCCCCAGACAATTGTCCAATTGATCTTGCTCAAGAACGTGATCACTCCCGGTTTAATCAACCTGTGATCGCTTCTGTTTAACTATTACCGATTTTCTTTGGATGAAAACAATTAGAAAAAGTTATTTAAGGAACTTTTTGACTGGTATATGGGGAAGTCAATTTTTTGTTTTGCTTGATGGTCTAAAATGTGTGACCAATTACGTCAAAGCAGATCAAAACACAGGTGCGATCGGTTGCATTTGCTTTAAATTACGCGCCAAACCACGCCTCGTAGTCGATCGTAACTAATCAATTAAAAAAACTTCAAGATTGTTGTATAGGTACTTTAGAAGGGTGTGGCTTAGAATTTGACACCAATAGCGTGGGGACAGATGATAAAGAACTTTTATATTCTTTGGGTAAATCTGTAGCAATTGTCTTTTTGTTTACCTTGGCTTCAGAGGCGTGGCTTAGAACGTCTAATTGGTAGGGTCTGTCTAACTTAATTAAAGAAACTTTTCTTGCGTGTGGTTGTTCTGGGAGTTTTCATTTTGCTTTGATGGCATTATCAGTATTTTAGTAGGTTGTTCAGGTCACCTGTTAATGCTTCCTTCTTTATCGAATTTTCATATTAGTTTCTTTTTATTATTCCTGCTCTAAATCACACACTTAGCCACGCCGCTTATATTTGACCGTAATCTTGATCAACATAAAACTTCTAGATTTTTTTGAAGTGGCTTTGGAAGGGCGTGGCTTAGAATTTGACACCAATAGCATGGTAACAGATGTAATCAAATTTCAGGTTAGTACTCTAATAATTAAACTTTTATTTACGATCTGTCATTGTTCTCTAGAACGGGTTGTTATGGACCCAAACACTTACTTTCCATTCAGTTTCCTATTTCTGGTGATTATTGTTGAAGTCTTTGACATTTCATTGGTCGTACTGGCATAGGTGCTGTTGTTTTCTTGTTCGACGGCTCGGTTCTTTGATTTTGTGCTTTGAGAAAAAAATTTCATCTCATAGTATTCTGCAAGCGAGGTTTGAAGTCCTACCGAGGCAGGATGCTACAACGTACTGACACTTAATACCCAAGACAATTATCCAATTCGTCTTAGTCAAAAACGTGGTTACACCTGGTTATTAAATCCCTCCGATCGCTTCCGTTTATTTATTACAGATTTTATTTGGATGGAAACTATATGAAAAAAATTGTTTAAGAAACTTTTGGACTGGAATATGGGTGTCTTTGGGACGGGCGTGGCTTACAATGGGTGGCCAATGGCGTCGATGCAGATTTAATTGGACTTAAAAGTCGAATCGCAGGTGCATTGATCGGTTCTGCACAAACCACTGTTCTATTCGATTGTTTTTATTTCGGCTCCTTGCTTCCTTTGAATTATTGTACATTGGCTAAACCACGTCTCAACACTTGCAGATACTACTACTCATCAGTTCCTTCTAATTGTTTGAGCATCATCTAGTTTATACGTTGTTCCTTTGTTTCTACTTTTATTTGTTTAATTATACGCTAAACCACGTCTCGTAAACGGTCATAACTAATCCGAGCCACGAATTAAAAAAACTATCCGTACCTATTGTATGGGTAAGTTTGTTAGGTTCTTTTTTTTGGTTTAATTTGACTAGCAAGGGCAGCTCCGACAGGGGGACAACGTAGGCATTTTTTCCCGTCCCGATGACGTTTTTAGTCGGATTTTTTGTCTGCGGCAGAGTAAGGGGCGTTGGCTAGACCTTCTAATTAATAGCGTACACAGATCTACTTAAGGCAGGGGATTGGTTGAATCGTGGATGCGTCAATTGTCAATTTGTTAATAGCAAACTTTACCGTCTAGTGTGCAATTATTCTGCAGTTTTATATTAGTCTAATCGCATCAATAGCATCTTACTAGGATTTTAAAGTCGTGTTTCCCAAAGTATTCGATTATCATATGGTTTTCATGTTGCTCCCCTATTAAATTTGTTCTAAACCACACGAAGCTACGCCCCTTATTTAGTGATAACCAATCAGAATCAACGATTTAGAAACAGAATGATAGATTTTTAGGTAAATTTGTTGTAATTGTTTTTTTTTGTTCAACTTGACTTAAGAAGGGACGTGGCTTGGGACGGTTAATTAATGGCGGTTATTCTGGAAATTTTAATCTTCGTTTGATTGCATCACTAGCATTTTATTAGGTTCTGCAAGTTACGTATTAGTGTTTCCTTGGCTTTCAATAATGCAATTATTATCCAGTTTTCCTGAGTTTCTCGTTATTACTCCCGCTGTAAATCACCCGCGTAGCCACGCCTTTGAAGTAAATTTTGAAGGGTGTGGCTTAGAATTTATAACTAAAACCACGGGGCAGAGCTAATTAAATCTGAGATCAGTCTTTTTCTAATGATTAGACTATGATTTTGTTTTTAGCAATTAATTTTAACAAACGAAGGTAATACTACGCAAGGTCACATTTCAACTCTATCACCCGATCTAATGTATTCCTTGCAACCTACGATCATTCTACGAGACTAGTAGGGACGTAGTAGCCGTCAAACTATAGCGAAAATCTAATTAAAACAACTACCAAATTCTAACCAACGAGCAAATTGTCATTTGTTGCGACCATTCCACCACTCAAGTTCTGTGAGTTATCATGGCTACGAATGTAGTTGTCGGTTCTGTTTCTGAACACTTTCGACCAAGATTGGTGCACAGGACTCTCAACCTGACTAAGTAATCGACTCCTTCCCGACCAACTGTGACTTCTGAACAGAATATTCGACTTACGCCCTCTAAGGATACTTGCTATTTTTATTTAACATTTTCCAGGCAGATTTTTTGCCATTAATGAAAGTTGTGTCTTCGACTGCTTCAACGTTTATTTGTAACACTGAAAAATTTCAGATGAGCAAAACGAGTGCGCAAGAGTACTCGCAATTGCATTGAGCGAACATATAACGATCAAGTTTGTGACCGACGAAGTATTTCCAAATCTGTTAACCGGCGTATCGCCTACTATGACTGTACAGAAACTTTGCGCTGTGATCACCTTAGTAATGCACCTCACCAAGCACTTCTCCGAAAAAGTAGACGGCCCCAAGTTGCAAACCAACCTCGAGTGGCTTCGGCAATTCTCGAGTGGTAAGTTTTAGCCGAGCGTTGTTTTGAAACGTTGAATTTCGTATATTTTTAGAGTCCTACCCACATGCCGTGCAAGAACACGCGAGGCAGATGCTCAGCTGGTTTCTACAATGCGAATTAGTTCCTTACAACATTCTGGAGGGAGTTTAGGTATTTAATTATGTAAAATAGTTATTGATAAGGAAAGCAAATGTGATGATAATTTATAAGTATTCCAAAGTCAATAATACTTAAGCAGTGATTTGGATTTAATCACTTTAACTAATGGTGTATTTTTATACCTCCTCTTTTCCACTGTTCCTAGATTATGGTGGAAATATTTATGTTGGCAATGACTTTATGATTGTCAACTCTAACTTAGGGACCTCAACCTAATGGGGCGTTTTGCTGTGTACGTAGTTTTTTTATTTGAATATTAATAAATACTACTAAATTGCGCGATAGAAAAGGAACTGTGACGTCATTTTCCATAGAAATGGCCGGCACGGTTGTGAAAATGGCTAAAATGTGATATATTTTATATCGAAAACGGGAGGAAACCTTAACCTTCAAAGAGAATAAGAGACAAAAGACAAAAAAATATATTTACAACGTTTCGCCTGGTATAAATATTTCTTCAAAAAAACAGAATATCGTTAGCATTGCAATTACACTCCTAAAATACCTATTGGTTAACGGCTTGGCCAATTCGACTATGTTCGAGAGGATTAAAAGGCGTTGTGTTTCTTATTGTACCTTCCAAATTGTTACTGTATATGTCG
This sequence comes from Aquatica leii, assembly GCA_035610365.1. NCBI lineage: Eukaryota > Metazoa > Arthropoda > Insecta > Coleoptera > Lampyridae > Aquatica > Aquatica leii. The sequence continues at coordinate 20,150,757 of CM069438.1, forward strand.
GCAGTGAGTTCTTCCATAGAAATTTCGGAATCCGCCTTCGCTTTCTTTGTCGCTTCATCGACCACTCCTCGGATTTCGGCTTCCATTTTCTGATACGATAATAAATGTTACACCAGCCTCACCACAACCTACGCTTACCTTTAACTCCTCCGGCGTGACTAAATTCGCCGACGTGATCTTTTCTTTGAACGACGTAATCGGGTCTCGCGTTTGCCTGACTTCTTGTATTTCGTCTCGGGTTCGGTAACTCGTGCCGGGATCTGACATGGAATGACCCGAGTAACGATAAGTGGCAGTTTCGAGTAAAATCGGACCTTTGCCCGACGCGCAATGGTTGACTGCGTACCGTGCTGCTTCGCGTACTGTTAAAACATCCATACCATCAACCCAAATACCAGAAACGTAATCCCCTCGCGTGTAATAATTTGTATTTGCTGATGCGCGATCGGCGCTAGTGCCCATACCTAAAAACGATAGAAATCTGCCGAGTGTTTTACAAGGATAGTCGGTACACACCGTAACCGTTGTTTTCGCATACAAAAATGCAGGGCAAGTTCCAAAGTTTAGCCATGTTGTATACCTCAAACACTTGACCTTGGTTAGCTGCGCCATCGCCGTATAAAGTTACGCATACACCGTCAGTTCCTTGGTATTTTTGGGCGAACGCCACACCAACTCCTAAAGGTACCTACAATGTAAAAAGCATTGAATAGGAGGATGGTCCGAAAAGTTCTCGGTGTTGTTCCATAGCTATCAGCATTATTCGGATGATTTTTATGCGTCACGTTGGTACAACTGCTAGTACGGCCACATTAATTTTTAAATGGAAGATTCAAACAATGCAAGGAAGAAGGGTTCTGAAGAATGTCGTCGTTTTTGGAAACTGTCCCAGTTACCATAACTTCATTTTATGTATAGTTTTTATACTTCAAGGTCAGACGTAGACACTTAACCAAATGTTCTCATAAAAGCGTTGCTGAAAACGAAACTATATTTGATTTAAATGATTTTTACAAAACTAGTAGCCAAGCTTTAAAATGACTCGCCTAGTTGGGAGGACCGCAATTGTTTTTACGATTAAAGTTGTTCCAAGTCGATCAAGACTGCCATGCTAAGAGTTGACATACGGATGGAAGGTCAGAAGCAGCAAAAGGAGAAGCGTCAATAACACAGAAAAAAATCTTCCAAAATTGGAAATTTTTGAAATCATTAGACTAACTAACCGCGATACTCAAATCAAGATAAACGAATAACCCACCTAGTGGGGAGAACCGAAACTGTTGTGATTCAAGGTCAAATAGTTATTTTTTAAAAGTTGTCAAGATTGCCATGCTTAAAGTTGATGTATGGTTGCCATAATTCAGGAATAAAACAAACTTATTAGATAAAGCTAACAAGATTTTAAGTTATCGCATTATAAATAGAGTGGCGGGCTGTAGAAAATAAGGCTGAGAGATTCACGGAGGACAATATTATTGTCCGCTTGGATAGCAGGTAACGTTCAACAATAAGTGCCTAGGTTTAAACTCTCTTTATAGATACGGCCAATACTTGTGAAATAAATAATTAATTGGGTTTTCAAACATCATGTCCATTCGTCATGGTTTTCCTCCCCATTCAAAGTCAGTCTATGTACGCCAATTTTTAAGGTAAGTTTGTTTCTTATATTATTTCAAATCTCTTATATTCAGTGATCAAAAAGTGGTTGGTGACCTTTACAAGAATTGCAGTTGGCAATACTGGTTGAAAGTTGCATTATAAGGATTGTGACAAGCGAACATAAATTTATGAGTAAGTTTCGTAAAATCTGTTGTCAGTTGAAAAATAAATGTTTGGATCAATTATTAAAACCCTTTTTGAAGTATTTACTGATCCGCCTATGACTTTTTGAATAGTTAAGCGGTGGTGCCAACTGAGTAAAAACTAAATCACTTTGAGATCACAAAACTTTTTTGTGAAATGAATTGTATAACATAGGTTGTTTTGAGGGTTTTAGGATCTCTAAGATGTAAAGTAACTTACTTGAGCTCCAACAATTCCATTTCCTCCGTAAAAATTCTCACAATACATGTGCATAGAACCACCTTTGCCACGTGCACATCCTGATTGTCTACCCGTTAATTCTGCTAAAACACCTAAGTAGTCAACGCCCATTAGATAAGTCCATCCGTGAGCTCTATACGCAGTGATTATAGCATCATAGGGCCTCAGTGCAGCTTTAATACCCACAGCTACAGCTTCCTACAACAACTCACTACATTAATTGTAACAAATCCAATAACAAACACACCTGTCCCGAATACAAATGACAAAACCCTCTTATAATCTTCTCCTTGTAAAGATTACCTGCTGTCGTCTCCATACGACGAATCGTATGCATTTGTCTATAATAATTAATGGCATCTTCCTTAGTTAACGTGGTTTTTTGAGCTGGTCCTTGTTCGAGCTTATGCAACCGAAACGGCTGTAACAAAGTACTGTTTAAAAACCAAAGTACGATTCTGAAAGGACGTTACCTTTAAATAGTACGTCACCTCGGTAGCATAATTATTTTTCGCCGTGGACAAGAATCCAAGAGCTTTCTGAAAAAACAAAAATATTAGAACAAATGACGCGCGGTCGTTACGTAAGATCTTTTTTTTTATTTACATTTATGAATCCGCTAGCTTTGCTCATGTCAAAGAAACAAATTCTTCACTTAAAGACCTTTATTTAACCTTGTTTTGTAGGTTATAATGCTGAAAAAGTTTATGTAATTAAATTGTTTTACTCACAAGATTTGCGGCTTTTTTACTTATTGATCGGGCGCAAGCTGGTAGCATTGTTAGGTGATTTTATGTAATATTTGTTGGCGTATGGTTACGGTGTTATTTGCATAGAAAGGATCGAAGCGACTTGAAAACACAAGGACGATTTAGGTTGTGGTTAGATGTCGCCACTAGTTTCTTTTTTAAATGCGATTTATCAGTCAATTTTTGATTTGAATTTGAACAAGAAATAGTATGAGGTTCTTGAAATCTTTACCGATTTTTTGACATTCTTGACTTAGAGAATATAAACAGAGCGATTTTAGACCTGTGGTAAAAGTAATCAAGTCTGAAGTTCTTGAAAAAAAACTAAGAAAATGTCTTTTAATTTGACGTAACGTTGATTTTACTGTAAACATATTTAATTTAAACAATGGAAGAATAATATAACATAATTGGAGACTACTTCAACCTCAATGTATAAGTGACACTTCACTGAGTGTCTATTAGTTTTAGTAATCTTTAACATTGACTGATGCTTATCGTACTGTTTAGTTTTAAATACTTGTGAACAAAGTAACATTTGATGAACATGCGATGGAACCTATTTACAAAATATAAGATCGTCAGGGTCCTGGGTCTTGAAATCAAACATTAGTCTGTACACTAAACGTTTTGATTTTCTTTACAGTGGTTTAACCAAATTGTTTTGAAATATTTTCAAGGTCATTTGATTTAGAATGATCTGAACCTAGGCGTCAGGTGTCTTTCTGAAAAGATTACTATATAATCGATCACCTGTTTCTAACTTTGGAACATTCTAAGTAACATAAGAAAAAAAATGGTTTGTTGCCGCTTTGTAATAACTGAAAAAGTTTCAAAAACTATCACTTTACATTACTAGGTTTTTCTCGCCCACGTGCATTTGTTTCATAGTTACAAGATGACTGTGGGTGTAAGCCAACTTGATCACATCTTATCATTAATGAAAGATGTAAAGAATCGAATAAAGTTTAAATAATCAAAGATGAAACACTTTAGTAAATTCATTTACAAAAAGCTTAACTAATTCGCGTTTTGCATAAAATGGCGACGCGTTGATACCAACGCTTTTGTGATAATTAACGTGAAACAACGAAAAGAGCACGTTGATGTCATTTATCGTGTTTAAATAAATAATACAACACTCAAAGATAAATACATTTAAAAACTATTGTAGTATCTTGACGCTTTACTATAAATACAACATTGATTTTTAGCGAGTTGCAATAGCGCACGCGCCATCTTATGGTTCGACGTTGTCTACCAACCGAGTTATTAGTAGCGGGATAACGTTTGAGCATTAAATATAGTCAAATAAATCTTAGATAAAATACTCGCACGTACGTAAAGTATAACATATTGTGCGTATTCGTATTTTTAGTGTTTTGCTCAATTTACGTAAGTATCCATTTTGTTCCCGTTATTAAGCGTTCGTTTCGCGCCCAATCCACTTCCAATTTAAATTATTTAAACATTTGTTTTTAATTCAGTAAAATGCCATTTCCGGTTTTTTATCATTTAAGTGGTTAACCTTTAATTGAGTTTAAAAAAACCACACCGCCGATGAATTCATTGATATGGTCACTATCACTCGATTCATGTGGCGCATACAATGATTAATTAAAATATACCTAATTTGAAGGGGAACAAACAATAAATTGCAATTTTAACCGCTAGTCAGTAATTTAAAAGCAAATACTTTGACCGCTTAGGAAAATATTGTTAAATCAACGTTTCGTCACCTGCTCTGATGACTTCGAGTTTTGGTTAACTAACTGGGTGCGGTTACTTTTAAATTAGAACCGGTGACTAAGCCAGAACAAAACGGCCGAAAACAAATTGTCACTCTAAAACTTTCGCGGTAAAAAGACTGCATTCTTTCAACTTAGACTACTTAAACGTTTACATTTTTTTTTAGATTATTTGTGGTGCACTTGAACATTGATATAATTACAATGTGGGATAAAACGTGCGATAAAAAAATGAATAAACACAACATAAATGATAAGTAATTTTCAAATTGCTTCAATGACAAGCTCGTACGGAAATTAGTCTTTAGTATTTTTATTGTTCAGATTGTTTGTATCTGTAATTGCGGTGCAATCACACCATAATTGCATAGATTGTTTGTTTTTCTTACACTTACATACTTCGAATTATTCAATTTAAAAAAAATGAAATTACAAAGAAAAAACTAGAAAAGTGTTTTGCATTTTAAATAAAAACTTTGTTTTAAATAAAAAAAAAACATTTTAAAAGAATTATAAACAAAGTGAATTTAATTAAAAAAATAGAAATAAAAAAACTGCATTCAAGAATGGTGTTAAAAAACAACAACAAAATAAACGAACTAATATTATTCTGTATTTCCTTTTTGTTTTTTACTAGCTTCTTTGTTTTCGTAATCAACTAAAACAAAACGGTCAAGGAAAAATTAAAGATGTAAACAATAAAAATTGGCGTGTGGGTTAAAAAAAGCGTTTTGGTGTCATTAATCAACGAAGCAGAAATGCCATGCATTTGTTTTTTATAGTTTGTTTTGTTGCAAAGCCAACTATTTAAAATTTGTAATGCTTTACGGTTACTAAAAAAATAAATGCAAGAACACGTTTATAGGTTAAATTAAAAAATAAAAAACGAAAATTTAAAAAAAACTGCTACAATATCAATTATCAAAAGTTAATCTAATAAACAAATGTTATTGTGATTTTAAATAAATGATAGCGGTATTTTATTAAGTAGGAAAATAAATACTTTTTTTTACTAAAACATTTTAGTTAATCGATTGGGAATTTGTTTTCTATTTATTCAAAATCTGTTCTGTTTCCTAAGAATTTTTGTATAAATTTTTAGCATTTTTTAATTCAAATTTTTGTGTTTTTGAAATTAATCGTACAATTTTCTTTTATTTTTTAAGAATTTTGGCCAATTTCTTTTGGTTTTCAGAATTTTACGAAACATTTTTTTTGTGAATTTGTTTCCTGCTTCATTTTGCAGGAATTTTTGCACTATTTCTTCAATTCTTTTCTTTTTTTAAGATTTTAACGTGCATTTTTTATGAATTTGTTTTTTATTTTTTGAAAATTTATGTAGAATTTTCAAGGATTTTTGTAGTTGCTGTTTTTTTGGTACACTCGTTTATTTTATAATAATTTTTGTACAATTTTGAAAAAGGTTGCATAGTTTTTTCTAATCATTAAAAATTTGGTTTATTTTCACATTTTTTAAAGCTTTTTTTTAGTTTTTTTTATACAAAACTTGATTTTTACAGAATTTACACAATTTTTCAGTTTTTTGATGGTGTTGGCTGATTGTTGGAGAATGATTCTAATTTTTTTTGTTTTTTATGAATATAACGTAATCTTTTTTTGTGAATTTATTTTCTATTTTTGAATGTTTTCGATTTGGGAGAATTTTTATAGTTTTTTTTTGGTAACATTCGTTAATTTTCTAATCATTTTTGTACAATTTAAAAAAAATTGCCAAGTTTTTTCTATTCTTTGAGGATTTTGTTTTATTTTTTAATTGCTTTGAAACTTCTCTTCAATTTTATTTTAGCAAAATCTATACAATGAGAATTTATAGAATTTTCTTTCTGTTTTTTGGTGGTCTTGGCGCATTGTTTAATGTTTTTGATTTTTTAAATATTTTATTTTATTTCACTAACGCATGTTTTTTGTGAATTTGTTTTCTATTTTTGAATATTTTTATTTTGGGAGACTTTTTGTAGTTTTTTTAAACCGTTTGATACATTTTATAATAATTTTTGATGAATTCTAAGAAATCTTACATTGCTTTTTTTGGAAGGTTTGGTTCATTTTCAAATTTCTTTAAAACTTCTCTTTATTTGTTTTTAAGCAAAACTTGATCTATTCAAGGAGAATTTACAATTTTCATTGTGTTTTTTGATGAAGGTTCATTGTTTGAGAATGTTTTTTTAGTTATTTTTGTTTTTTAAGAATGACCGCATTTTGATTTTTTTTCTATGTTGAGTATTTTTGTATAGGAAAATTTTTGTAGTTTTGTAAGTTATTTCGAAACATTGGTACATTTTCTAATAATTTTTGATGAATTTTAAGGTATGTTGCGTAACTTTTTTTGTGAATTTTGGTTACTGTTTAATTTGTTAAAAAATTTTTTTCAATTGTTTTACGCAAAACTTGAACCATTCAATGAAAATTTACAGTTTTCTTTTAGTTTTTGATGGTGTTGGTTTATTGTTTTAGAATATTTTTCTTTCTTTCTTGAGATTTTTTAAAGACTAACTTAATTTTTTTCTTTGTTTTGTAATTTGTTTTCGATTTTTAAATATTTTGGTGTTGGGAGAATTTTCGTAGTTTCTTCAGTTATTTGGGAACATTGGTACATTTTCTAATAATTTTTGATAAATTCTAAGGAATGTGTTTTTGTGAATTTTGGTTCATTTTTAAATTTCTTTGAAGTTTTCTTCAATTTTTTTACGCAAAACTTGAACCATTCAATGAGAATTTACAGTTTTATTTCGGTTTTTGATGGTATTGGTTCATTATTTTAAAATGCTTTTTATTTTTTTGGGATTTTTTAAAGAGTTTAACCTAATTTTTTTCTTTTTTTGTGAATTTGTTTTCTGTTATTGAATATTTTTGTGTTGGGAAAATTTTCTAATAATCTTTGATAAATTCTAAGAAATGTTGCATATAGCTATTTTGTGAATTTTGGTTCGTGTTTAAATTTCTTTGAACTGTTCTTCAATTGTCCTACGTAAAATTTGAATTATAAGAATCATAATTTTTTTTCGGTTTTTTGATGGTGTTGGTTCATTGTTTTAGGAAGTTTTTTATTTTTTGGGATTTCTTAAAGAATTTAACGTAATTTTTTTGTGAATTTGTTTTCTATTTTTGAATATTATCGTATTGGGGAGAATTTTTGTCGTTTCTTCAGTTATTTGGGAACATTTGTACATTTTCTAGTAATTTTTGATGAATTTTAAGAAATGTTGAATAGCTTTTTTCTGAATTTTGGTTCAAATTTCTTTGAACTTTTCTTTAATTGTTTTACGCAAAACTTAATCTATGCAATGAGAGTTTACAGTTTTCTTTCGGTTTTTTGATGGTGTTGGTTCATTGTTTAAGAATATTATTTATTTTATGAGATTCTTTTACATTTTCTAATAATTTCTGATGAATTTTAAAAATTTTGCATAGCTGTTTTCGAGAATTCATTTCCTATTTTATTTAAAACTTTTCTTTAATTTTGTTACACAAGAAAGAGAACTATCTATTTAATGAGAATTTACAAATTGTTTTCTATTTTTTGATCGTGTTAGTTCATTGCTTGAGAATTTTGAGAACATTTTTACATTTTCTAATAATTTTCGATACTTAACGTTGGTTTGTTTTCTAATTTACTTCAAACTTTTCTTCAATTTTTTAACACAAAAAAATTATTTAATGAGAATTTATAATTTTTTTCTATTTTTGGTGGTGTTGGTTTATTGTTTGAGAATGTTTTTGGTTTTTCGAGATATTTTTGTTCTTTAAGAATTTTACGCATTTTTTTGTGAATTTGTTTTGTATTTTCGAATAATTTTTGTTTTGGGAGAATTTTTGTAGTTTCTTAAATTATTTGGGAACATGAATAAATTTTCTTCTGACGAATTCTATAGTTTTGCATACCATTGATTTTGGTTAATTTTCAAATATATTTGAAACTTCTCCTTCTCCAAATTTACAAGGTGTTTTCTGTTTTTTGATGTTGTTGGTTCATTGCTTGAAAATGTTTTTCATTTTATGAGATATTTTTGTTTTTTAAGAATTTAACGCAATTTTTTTTGTAAATTTGTTTTCTATTTTTGAATATTTTTTTTTTGGGATAATTTTTGTAGTTTCTTAAATTATTTGGTACATTTTCTAATAATTATTGATGAATTCTAAAAAAATGTTACATAGCTTTCTTTTCTAAATTATGGTTCATTTTCTAATTTTTTTGAAACTTCTTTTCAATTGATTCAATTTTTGTTTTTTAAGATTTCAACGCAATTTTTTTTTGTGAATTTTTCTGTTTTTGGATATTCTTGTTTTGGTAGAATTTTGGTAGTTTTTTAAATTATTTAAAAACATTGGTACATTTTCTAATAATTTTGATGAATTGTAAAATATGTTGCATTTTCTAATTTCTTTGAAACATTTTTTCAATTATTTTATACAAAACTTGATCTATTTTCAAATACAATTGTTTTATTTATTTTTGTTTTTTAAGAATTTATCATAAATCTTTTTTTGTGAATTTGTTTGCTATTTTCTAATATTTTCGTCTTTGGAGAATTTTTGTAATTTTTTCCATTATTTGAAAACATTGGTACATTTTCTACTAGTTTTTAAGGAATTACAAAGTTTTGCATAGCTTTTTTTCCGACTGTTACTTCTATTTCTAATTTCTTTGAAACTTCTCTTTACTTGTTTTACACAAAACCTGAACTATTTAATGAATATTTACGTTTTTTTTGTGAATGCTTTTTATTTTTGAATATTTTTGTTTTGGGAGAATTTTTGTAGTTTCTTAAATTATTTGGAAACAGGTCATTTTCTAATAAATTTTGATAAACTAAAAAACATGTTACATGAATTAAAATTCACAAAAAAGGTTTGTGAAATTCATTTTCTAATTTCTTTGAAACTGTTCTTCAATTTTTTAATATAAAACGTGATCTATTTTTTAAGAATTTATACTTTTTTCTGTTTTTTGATAATGTGAAGTTAAATTTTGTTCTATTTTTTTTTAATATTGTTGTTTATTATCCTGGAATTTTTGTAGTTTTTTTAGTTATTTGGGAGCATCCATTCATTTTCTAGTAGTTTTTGATTAATTCTAAAAAATGTTATATAGTTTTTTCTAAGATTTGAACAATAATAATCATTTTAAAAAATCTGAAAAATTTTGCATAACTTATTTTTTCACTCTTTGGGAATTTGGGTTCACTGATCCAATTTTTAATAATAATTTACATATTTTGCTTCTTTTTCTGGATGGTTTCGATTTATTAATTGAGAATATTTTTAATTTTTGACGAATTTTTTTATTTTTTTTTTAAATGTAAATTTGATCTATTTTTTAAGAAATTACATTTTTTTTTGTTTTTTGAGTGTTGGTCATCGTTTGAGAATATATTTCATTTTTTGTACTTTTTTTTGCTTTTTAAGAGGTATATTTTTTCTTTTTATGTAAAATTGTTTTTTATTTTTTTAAGATTTTTGTTTATTTAGCTCGAGTTTTTGTAATGTTCTCAAATAATTGAAAACATTCGTTCATTATTTTCTAATCATTTTTAATCAATTCTCAAGAATGGTAAATGGTTTTTGTAATTTTTCAATATTTTGGTTTATTTTAGAATTTTCCTGAAACTTTTCTTCAATTTTTTTTATATAAAACTTGATTTATTTTAAAGAATTTACATTTTTTAAATTTTTTTGAGTGTTGGGTTTGAGAATCTTTTTCACTTTTTGAGATTTATTTTTTAAGAATTTAACGAAAAAGATTTTTTTTGTGTATTTGTTTTCTATTCGTTTGATAACTTTTGTTTATTTTGCGAGAAATTTGTAGTTTCTTCACATATTTCATTCACTTAAAAAATTGATTAACCTACTCACTTTTTCCTGTTTTTTTATCGTTTTAGTTTATTCTTTGATAATGTTTTCCATTTTTTGAGAAATGTTTGTTTTCTAAGAATTTATTCCTGATTATTTAAGAATTTATATTTTCTAAAATTATTAGAATTTTTCTTAATATGTTTTTATTTCTTGAGAAGTATAAATTCTTCTGCCTATTTTTTTAGAAGTTTACTTTATTGTTTGACAATTATTGTACAATTTTATTTTTATTTCTAGATAACTTGTATCCATTTACTGAAGTTTTGCTGTGAAAATTATTGTAAATTTTAATGTAAATTTTGCATGAATGTGTAGTTTTGGTTAACTTTTCTCTATACTTTGAGAAGTTTTGTTTATTTCTTGAGGGTTTGGGCATTACCTTTTCACTTTTGGTCGATTTTTTTAAAATTTTAGTTTTTAGAATTGCATTGTTTTTTTTTGAGAATGTTTGTCAATCTTTTAATATTTAATTAATTAATCGTACAATTGGTATTTGCTTTTGTGGGTTTTTTTCGCAATTTTGACAGTTTTTGTACACTTTTGTTTCCACTTTCAAATATTTTTGTTTTTCTTATAATTATAGTATGATTTCTATTTGTCGAATTTTGTAGTAGTAATTTACTACTTCGTTCAGGAACTTTAAAGTTTAAATGGGCATATGCACCTCCATTTTGTCTTAAAACTTGGCGACGTCGTTTTTGTAATACTGCTTTAGAACCGCTTATTTCTAACTTGGGTTTTTCGTTTTTTTTTCTTACAACTTTCAATTCGTAAAGTTTTTTTTGACATTTATTGTTTTTATTTGTTATTTTTGGTACTTTAATTTGAACCAATCAATGAATATTCATAAAATGTTTTGATAATTTAATATATTTTTACTTTTCTGTACAAAATAAAAAGAAAAGAAATGGATTGGCAACTTACAAAGTATATACAAATATAAAAAAACTTTTCAACGCCAACGTGAACAAAAAAAATTAAAAGAATGTTTGATCTTCTAGTAGGGATGCTTTTGTTAAAAACAATAAAAAAACATGTGACGAGTGTTTTGGGTGTAAAATAAACAAATAAAACAACAAAAATCGTTTATAAATAAACTATTGTTTCAATAATTTCCTTTTAAACATAACAATAATAAATAAAAATGTAAAGTGTCTTGGCTGTTCTAATGCACAAAAAACAGAACTATTTCTGTAAAATTGAAAAAAAAGAATAGATTTAAGTACTTTCTTTTATTTAAAAAAAGCTTTATTTTAACAGTTATATGAGTTTTTGACGATTACTTTTGTTCGTAACTCAATTTATTTTGAGTTTAAGATGTAACAAGTGAATTTTGGTAACAAATCCGCACTGCGATAAAATGCTGAGCATGTCACTCATAATCAACGATTTTTACTTGTAGGACGGCCGGATATCTGGTCAAGATAATTTTTCTTCTAAATACGAACCGCGCCCTACATTCTGCAGATTAGATTATTAGCGTTTTTTTTTTATCAAAAATCAAACAATACACGTGTTCGGAATTTGACGACACGTGCGGTACTCATCGAAATTAAACAATTTTTGTATCTTTACTATAGTAACCTACTTTGATTATTTTTAGGGTTTTTCTCTAAATGAGATTATAATCTTGTTGCACTTTTTTGTTTTTAATGCTATTAAATTTCTAGATGTGGTTTGGTATTGGCTTGTGTAAGAAAATATCTATTAATAGTGTGACTTGCAACAACATTCTTGTTGCGCCTAAAGGTGTAATTTTACTTTTAAAATAGAATACGCAATTCTACGCATTGTACTTCTAATTTTAGGCACCTTCGAACCAGGCCAAGGTCTTTCAAAATTTATATAATTTGTCTTGGGACAATCGTAATATTTTTTATCGCGTACCTAATCTATGGTATTTATTAATATGTATCATCAGCGCTTTAATTAAATCTAATTATCTAAGCAGATACTTCGATGTTTTGACGTAATTATTCGACTAGAAATATTGTAATTTAATTACTTTGCAAACCGGTAGTAACTAGAAAAAAAACGCAATAATAGGAGACTTCAATGATAGAATAAACAACGAACTGTTTATTCTAATGATACGACACGACGCAGATAATGTTCCCTTTTTTATCATTTTATTTTTGTATTGGAATAAACTGGAGCGATCTTGTCTTACGAAGTTAGCCATGGAACTGCTTTTGATTAATTTCTTTACTTATCCTCGCGGTCTTGAAACCACGGTGCTTGCGTACGATGTCTACGTCTCAAATTAACAGTGTATTTGCCGTGATTTTTGACCGTGTAGGTTTCCGTGTATTCACCAGGCAGGATTTGAACGGCTATACATCTCTTTTTGTGGAGGAGGAGTGTATATATGACAATGGAATTACAATTACGCACTAAGAATCGATGAGAACGAATCTATGAAGATAGTTTTTATCAACGTGTTGGACTGGAATACTGTTAAGACGTAGCAAAGACGTTTTTCAACGTGGAGTTATCGTGTATGGTTAGTGGGCACAGTGATGGTGATCTCGTTTGTTTAAACAAAAATGTTGCATTCACTGTGTTCTAAAAACACAATCTTGTTAACAACTCTTTATTAGTGACTTGGTATGAAATGTCATTGTTGAAATCTTATTTACCAGCTTTACCTATTGTTATAAGTTTTTTAAATGCTTAAGATATAACCATATTTGACACAAGAAATAAAAAGATAAGCAAACGTAAAAAAAAAGAAACGTTGCAGGTGCGCTACCTTTGACTGGAAGACTTCTTAATGAGGAGGAGGCGGAAGTTATCAAATCAAATTCGTTTGGTCAAGCTGATTTTTCACCGGTGCATTCTGGGTAGCGCCTATTTATAGACGCAAGGTAAGCGTTTGACCATGTGGCGTTTACGTTTAAAACGGATACGTATTTTACCCTATTGGGTTGAGTTCGGATTTAAAACTTGTTACGGCAAGAACCTAAACCTGCAACAGGCTGCGATCACTTACCGGTAACTTAATCACCCCCAAAGACGCAACGACAGCTCAGAACTTTGGCGAGTGGGTCGTAGATGTGTAACTAATAGGATTCAGCCTAATCTTTGATGTACCGATTGTAATGTAATCCAAAGAGCGCTAAAATGCGAAAAATATGCACTACCACTTAAGGTAGATAAATCGACTAACACAAGTCTAACAACGAATATATTTATTTCAACGATAGCATAACAGAATAAAAACGAATAGAATAAGGTGGTCACGGTGGTTGTTATGGTCAAAAATGCAAGTGGTCGTTGTGATGACGGTGTCGGTTGTGGTCGACAGAATAGGTGGCCGTTGTGGTTAAAGTTTGTTGGTGGCCGTTATAATCACGGTGGCCGTTGTGGTTGCGACTACAACGGCAATACTTCCGGGTGGTCGTTGTGGTAAGTGGCTGTTGTGGTCATGCTCATAATATAATAATTTGATGACCCGTTTCTAGTGCGTGTTCCGCCACCGCTGACTTCGAAAGTTGTTTAGGATCATTACACTATTGATGCTCCTTAACACCAATTCCCACTTGTCTACCCGTTTCTCCTATGTATGCACGACCATTAGAGCAAGGAATGCTATAAACACCGTCAGATTGAAAAGAAATAACATCCTTCAACGGATTTAAGAGTTGACGTAGTTCAGAACAAGTAGGAAACCGAGCAACAATGTTGGGTTTAGCTAGAATTTTTCTTATACTGTCTGTGGTACCTTTGATATATGGTAGATAAGCGAAAGACACTGGTTGCGACCTAGACTCCGCTGTTACTCTTGGTTTGCCAGACGATTGCTAAAAGTTTCATAAGATGATTAAAACCAAAATGTGCTAAGTTTTCCGAAGTCATTTCAGGTAAATCAACAAGTGTACCTTCAATTAATTGTAGTTCTTGCTACAGTAGCGGAATTCTAAACGATGGTTTCAATTTCCTATCTAACGTAGATCAACAAAATACGCATTCGGTGTAGTTCTTCGCGTAGATTATCTAAGATACTTAAAATGTAAAATTTGGCATGGCGTTAACACACATGTTGTTTGCTTATCGTGGAAACGGAAATATGATAATCAGTAACCTCCAGCGCGTAAATGACATTAAGTCTGGGCTAAATTCATACAGCACGAAAACTATACCAAGATGTTTTTAACACAACAAACCTTGTTGGCAACGGGCATGATTTACCGTCTTTTGCTGTGGTGGAAGTCTGGATGAAGTTTATCGTTTGTGAAACTCGGGCTTAATTGTGTGCGATCCAAACGGGAAGATATTTGTTTCTCCATGCAGCCCGCATTCTTAGAACAAATAAAATTTTAACTGATTCCGAATGTAATACAAGTCGCCTTATTGGTTACTGACACGTACCGTATCCCAACGTGGTAGTAGTCGTGTTAAATTTAATGTTTTGATGGATTCTTTTCTACGGCAGTGGAACGTCTACGAATTGTGAACTTAGTTATGTGCGATCCAAACTGTTTCTCTTAGAACAATACAAACTCTACTCAATTCCGAGATTTAGTTTTGGACAGGAACTGGAGACACGGTTTAGGCCATTGTTTCTTTTTGGTTTTACTATCCCAGTCCTAACTCCAAACCTTGGTTTGAATTTTAGATAGGAACTTGAGGCGCTGCTTGAGCCTGAGGGTTTTACTAGTGTCGGTAAATTGAGACCTAGTTCTGGAGGGAGAGGAAAGGCCGAGTTGTATTGCAGAGAAGCATGATAGTAGAGACTTGTCCTTCTGGTAGTCAGCGTTTTGTAGTAGCCGTACGCGGTCCAATACGCACGGGGTCTATGTGAGTTGTCTTGCGACATAAAACGTATAGCAATCTGTCTGATACTAGTATTCGTAATGGTGCATTTATGTTGAGATGGCGGAGACTGTATCCGAATCAGATAGAGAGCCTTACCGGGGATCTCTGCTATCCAGTACTGTATTTATGTATATGGTGACGGTTTTTCAGGGGCGTGGAAACTAGCTAAGGTTAGACTTCGACTTATTTCACTGTGCGACATTAGAGTTTCTTAATATAAGAGGAACTGCTTTTTTATCTAGGGCGTTGGCCCACCGCAGCAGATTCAAGCGGTCTTTGACACGGTCAATGATGCAAGGTGGCACGCATTAATGCTTTCTTCACTTTTGCATAATCTCGAGAAAACAAACAATCAACATTTACTACCAGACTATAAGCAGCTACCATTTCTATGTACCAATACTCGACTCGACTCGTAGTCTGGTCCAAAGTCTTCGTTATGCTTTTAGTTGTGTCTTATACCAGTCTTTTCAATCCTGTTATTCGCTCTGTAGGGTTGTTGTGAGCAAGTTATATCTGACCATGCATTTTCGTTTTCTACCATTAGCTGGATGATATTTCTCTTGTTCATTCCATATTTTCGAATTAGCTCTTCTCTATATTACTGCCAGCATCACCATTCGAAGACGGTGTGATGTGCGTCATCTATTTGGTCGCCGCAGAGAAAGCACGAGGAGTTTTTTTTTTCCAATGACATTCAGGTATGTCCCAAAGCAGCCATGGCCTGTTAGCGCTTGGATGTTGTGTTAGCTCAGGTTTTCGTGTTTCCTATTACACCAGTCACGAGGGTCTGGAATGAGTTCTCCTGTCCAGACCGAGAGTATACTCTGAGCATCTTGTTTGCCATTTCTGGATTGTAATGGCTTTCCTCTCCATTTTGCCCATTTCACTCCTAGCATTCCTTCTTTCTTTAGCTAACAGGTCTATTGGAATGGTGCCTGCCAGGACCCTTACTGCCTCTAATGAAACCGTCTTATGTTTCGCTAGTTTCGTTTGTGTTTTATCCACTAGGTTTCTCCATTTCGCAATATTCAACGCCTTATTCTATATCGGCGCTGCGTATAATATAATTAAGTTTACGGTTGTCATTATAAGTTTCATTATGGCTTGTGATGGTTCTTTGACGTTAACCATAAGCGCAGCGAATTTGTCTAAGCACTCTTCTACCCGTAAAAGCTATAACTCCTGTTTTATTTGCTGCCACCTTTAGTTTGTTATCCCACATCTATTTGACCACTTTGACAAGAGCACTGTCAATAGCTTCTTCGAGTGCTTGTGAGTACCCCTGCCCAAAAATTGCCAGATCGTCCGCGTATGCTGTCAGGGCCACTTGTGGAGGAACTTGAATGGAAACGAGGTTATCATAGAATACATTCCATAGGATTGGTTCCAATATAAACCCTTGCGGTACACCGCACGTTACGTTTTGTTCTAGGCTGCAGTTTTGACTATCGTAGTAAATGATTCTCCGGTCTGTCGGATAATTTACAATAATTTTTACTAGATGGGCGGCTACTCCTCTATACCTGAGTTTTTCAATTACCAGATTTCAGGGGATCGAGTTAAATGCGTTTTCAAAATCCAGCGATACTAGCGCGCCTATCTGCCGGGTTCTCTAGGTTCCTTTATTGGCATTTCTAGCTAGTTCACAGATTCTTTCAAGTGCATCTACTGTCGATTTCCTTTTTTTGAACTCGAATTGGACAGGGGACAGGTTACTATGGTTCTCAATTTTTTCCTGGACTATTGACAGTAATAACCTCTCATAGATCTTACCTAGGTTGCTGATAAGACATTGGTTGGTATGTTTTGTTTTCTTTATTACCTTTTTGTGCTTTCGAAATCAGGAGTATCTGTGCTGCTTTCCACTGCCTAGGGAAAGTTCCTCTCATTAGTTCGCTGTTGTACATTCGTAGGAATGTTTCAGGAAACTCTTCAACCGCTATCTTTATAACTTCCACGGGGATGCCGTCGGGTCCTTGGGCTTTTTTGTTTTAGTTGCTTCTATTAATTCTTCCATAGTGAACGGGCGAAGTGGAGTGGTTTTACCTATCACCGATTTTATAGGCCGGTTCGAAAGAAAAAGTTTGGGTATGATCTGTATCACTTCCTTGCATGACCGAGGGCATTGCTCTTTCCTTAATCTAAACTTTTTGGAAACAATCTTGTAGCACGTTCCCCACGGGTTTTCCTCCAGTTCCGCGCACATAATGTCCCATGTTTTATTATTCGCAGTCTTGTATCGCTTCTTCGCTTCTGCATACTCTTTCCCCGCTTTTTGTTTGGCCTCATTGTCGTTCTACCTTCTTTCTGGTTGCAATGGATTTTTTCCTCAATGCATTTAGGTTCTCTGGCCACCAGTAAAGGGAGTTATCACGCTTTCTCTTCTTTGCCCGTGGCATGCTTTGGTAATATGCTACTTCCGTCCAGGCTTGGTTATTACAGTGCTTTAGGCCACCAATGATCGTATATTTAGTTGTTTCTTCTTGTTCTTTTCCGTTTTCATTTTCTACTGCATCTACTTTTTTAGTCATGATGATATTTCCGGTGGCCAGAGATCTCTCTTTTACTAATATGTCTGCCGATGGATCACAAGCGGGTTCCCAGCAATTCTCATTCTCGTTAATTAGGTAGACCGCGTTGTTGTTCATTTCATGGCACTGTTTGCAGGGCCCTGTCTCGGACGTATCCGCTTGTGGTCCTTTCCCAGTCGTCTTTTTCCAGCATTTTCTCGGTTATCAAGGCACGTATATCGGCCGGTGTTAGTTGTCTCGGCAGGCTCCTTACTTTAGAGACGCTGTCCTTAATTTTTCGTTTAGCATTAGCTCACTTCTTAGTTAAATTAAGAAGTGCCCTGGATTCTCTGTGCATTCTTGCAAGAGAGAATGACATTTATTCTGGTTTGCTTGATCTTGTTAAAACTACTACGACAAGGTTAACGTTCGGCGAATGTGGATTTTCTGCAGCGCTCCTATTCGGAGTCGCGTAGCCGTTTTCCATCTATGCGAAGAGGAGCTGCTTGGTAACTTTATTTTCGCCTCGATACGCACTGCTGTGCTTCATAACTTCGAGATGCTAAACAAAAATCGACCAGAAAGAAAGAGTTAGAAAGGAAGATACCATTCCGTGTGTAGCAACTTCTTAATAGAGACTGGGTTGTAAAATCCTTCTAAACTTGGTTTTGATTTTGGGTGCCCGATTAGAATGTTGGGTTTGAGCCACGGAATTGGGTTAACACTAGTGTCGGTAAATTGAGGTATAGTTTTATTAGAAGAATGAAAGCTGGGCTCTATTAATTGGGTAGCGTGGGGGACTGGACTTGGCAGAGGAAGAGTCTTGTGGTAAGCCCACGCGGTCGAATGCGTTTGGGATCCATGCTGCGTCGAGACCTATCAAACGTTAAGTAATCTACTGAATCCAGATATTTCGGCAGCCTGTTTTGGATAACGACCAAGTGCTGAATAAACACCAGCGAAGTAGCAGAGAAATTCACTTAGTAGCGGAGACTGCACCGACACGAAGATACGGGGCATCACCGGGGATCGTTGCTACCAAGTGCTCTACAATTTGGTGCCGGACTTTCGGAGGCTTGGCAACTAGACTGACACAAATTGGGCGTCGAGTTTCTTTTCGTAATGTCTTTTAAAAGGGGAAGGGTGCTATTCCGTTTTATGCGCGTTTGTGAACGACCGAAGATCGAAAAAAGACGATAGAGTTGGTACTTAAAATGTCCTGACTCAGTCAAGAAATTAAGTATGAGGGTCTAAAAGAGATGGTAGTATTGTAAACTCGTGCACTAAATGCGAGCCGTACTTGAACTTGATGACTCTACGAGCCAGAACATTGAAAGAGAAAGGCACTTGTTTCTATGCTTGTCTTCACGACCGGAGTCTATACTAAGATAAGAATGTCTTCCGGGTTTGGACCGTGTCATTGCTGTAACCGAAGTTGCCGACGTTTCGCCTACGTTCATAAGGGGCTTCGTCAAGGCGTGAGATAAATCGAAAAATTCAAACAAGCAACCGAAATCTAACTAAGAACTTCTCAAAAGTTAGGTAATCAACTTCTGAACCAAGCCAGATTCTAAACTGCAAAGAAATGACTTAAGAAGAAATAGAAAAAGAAAGTGGGCGAAACGTTGACAACTTCGGTTACAACAATGACACGGTCCAAACCCGGAAGACATTCTTATCTTAGTATAGACTCCGGCCGTGGAAGCCTTCGCTATTATATATACCTACTTCGATCTCAATCTTTACTTTTAGGTTGCTGTTGAATACGAAATCATTTATTGAGTTTTTAGCTTTGCTAGAGTTGTTTGATGCTTTTTTGGGCGTTTTAAAAAATACATCGATTCTAGAATTTGAGCATATCGGGTTTAAACTACATTGACTTTAATCGAGGATTATCTTGGTCAATTTACCAATGGTAATGAAATTGAAGTCATTTGTAATTATAACAGGAACGTTTCTCAGTCTGCTCAATATTTTGTCGTTCGAGACAAATAAAGTGTTCTTAACTATGTCTGCTTTAGAAACACCAACTTATCTTCTAGATTGCTTCCATTTATAACATCTAGTTATGTGTACGTGGTCATCGACTTGACACGCGTTTCAGCTAACAATCAAGGGAGAAATGGTTCTGAATTAAATTTTTCTGTATAAGGTGGCTGTTAGTATTTTTGTTTAATTACTCTGCTGGCATATCAAAAGCTGAAAGGCTTAGAATTTTGATAAGAGTTTAACGTGGCTGTTTTAGTTAGCTATGAAAATTTGTACTGTTTTTTTTTGTTTTATTTGATTGTATGTTTTTTGAAGCGAAAACTTTTTTTTGTTTCAAATTGCACACATTGTTACAGCCTTGATGCGAGAAACGAAAGGGCAATGTATGGAGCAATACTTTAAGAAATTTTTATAGTGGGACACCAGTCCGACTGACTGAGAGATATGCGTATATTATCTCAACTTAGTTATCACAAGCCGCTGATTACACTTGTAGAAAGAACCAAGACTGTAATAAACAAATAAAAAAAAATAATATGAACAATTATTAAATTGAATTATTTTCTTTCTATGTAATTGTTTTTTACTTTTGAAATTGGTTACTTTTGTTATACTTTTTACACAAAAAACTGAGAAGTCAAAGCACGCCATGGTTTTTTTTATTTCTCGTAGAAAATGATTCTTTCTATTTGCAGTGTAAATATTTAGTTTTTTTAAACTATAGTAGCTATGAGTATTTGCTTTACGCTTGATAAAAAAGTAACGATTATTAAAACAAACCACAGACAATGAGTATACATACACAACCAACAATACATAAACATTATAGTAACAAACAAATCTCAGACAGTTAATGCACTTACTCAGCGAATAATATAGAAATAACATCATAGATTCGTTTTAGTAAGTAACATTATTAGCAAACTTTCTTGGTTATCGGTTGGGTACTCATTTTTTGAAGTAGATGACTGGATTTTTTTATCATTTTCTAATCAAGTGAGCGTTGTTCATGTTTGAATTTTGTTTTGTTCGACACTATATGAAATTTTAGATTCTATTTTAATGTTCATATTTTTTTTACATTCAGGTAATAATTGCATATTTTTCCCCATTTATCTTTGCATTCAAATCTGATAAATATTTTTTAGTATTCTAAACACGGCTTTTTAAAACCTTTTTTTGCTCATTTAGGCCTAAAATCAAAACCGGTTAAACTTTTCAAAAATGTACAGAAATCTTCTCTTCCCAAATCTTTGAAACAACATTTTCGATAACATCATTATTCGACAACTACTTGTATGCTTTGAAGTTTTTGTTTTGAGATAATTATGACAACTTAAGCTCCACCCAAGACTGATGAGTCCTTCAGTTTTTGTAAAAGTATTTTTTACCCGGTTTATTCTTTGTCGCGAGCTACGTGTTTGCTCATGCAAAAAATCAATGTATTAAACTGGAATAGCGCTGAAACATCAAAGTCAAATGTTGGATTTCGATTTTCAAGATAATGTATTCAAGACAAATGTTCCGTAGTACAAATTAAAGATTTTGACTTTCAAACACGTGCAAATTTTATGACATATAATAATTTCTTTTATATAATCTCTAACTTTAATCAGTATTAGTCATATTTGGATTACGTTTTTTGCTCTGCGTGGATTATGATCATATCTTGGGATCGATAACTTTATTAAAAATCATCAAATAGTTTACGGAAAACTCAGTTATGTTTTCTGATATTTTCTTACAAAGATGGCTTATAATTAAACATTTTTGAATCAACTTAAAGTTTTTTTTTAATTTAGACTCTGTTTATGATCTAGGTTAACTATGACTTTTTTTTGCAGATGATTATTATTGAAGATAATTTAAATAATTACGCAAACGTGTTAGTTATGTTCAGTGTTATGCTTTGCTGTAGATGACTTGTTTGATGTCAGTTTTGAATCATCTTAGTCATATTTGGTTTATGTTTTTAATCTACGTTGGCCATGATTATATTTTGCTATCGATAAGGGTATAAAAAATGATCAAATAGTTTACAGAAACTTTCTTAGTTATGTTTGGTATTATTTTCTTACGTAAATATCTCGCATTTAATCATTTTTGAATCAATTAGACTTGTAACAAACGCACAGAACACCTCTAACTAAACGCAGCTTACATTACACAGTCGCAGAAGCATCTCTTAAAGTATAACTTAAACCATCCACGACAGATGACAACAAAGTTATCACTCGTAGATCAAAAAACTATTCTAAGTATACTTAAGTCAAACAGATTTAGTTAATCGACAGTACAGTGCAGTTCAGTGCAGTTCAGTGCAGTTCAGTGCAGTTCAGTTCGTTCAGTTCGTTCAGTTCGTTCAGTTCGTTCAGTTCGTTCAGTTCGTTCAGTTCGTTCAGTTCGTTCAGTTCGTTCAGTTCGTTCAAGTTTAAAACGACTTACGATCGGATTTACCGTTCCTGTGAGAAGTTCTGAGCCGTCACGGTTACACAGTAGTTCGAGTGCGACGCGAGTATACGAGTGTGCGTTATTTTCTTAACCCCGTTTATTTTCTCAATTGACTTATTTAGTGCACCTAGTGTATATAGTTATTGTTTAGATTTAATTGTTAGTGTTTATAATAATTATTCTTTAGACGGTAGTTACAACTACATTTGTAAGAGTGTTAAACAAATCTATTAACCAACCTCCAATAGTGGCACCAGTAAATTAAGGAAGACGCCGGCAATTACACGTGCTTAATCTAAGATGACGTCAAACGATAATACTATAGAATTCAGGAATATTTCAACATCCGTCAATTAGGGTTCAATGGTCTAGTGCACCGCCAGATTCAAAGGTTCCGGAGGCGTACATGTCTTCATAGACAACATCACCACCCACAAGCAATGTACATCCACCTCGGATGAAATTGCTATCAAGGTGATGCCGATGTTACTAAAAGGCCTAGCCTCAACCTGGTAGCAAGGTGTAAAATGCATTATCACGTTGTGGAAAAAGGCTACAACAATGGTAATAACCACATTGTTCTAAACAAACCCACCTACCAAGTATTGAGGAAAATATTGGCCACCGAACAAACGAATTCCAAAAATACAGAATTATTCATCGCACAGAAAAGGGCACTCCTCACAATGATTCCAGACCATACCAGCGCGCCGAAAATGCTACAGATAGATATGGTCTATAGACTCCTCACTGCCGAGTTAGAAAACGTGTCTTTCGCACTTCAGTGACAACATTCAACAAATTACGGCATCAACTACAAAGAGTACAAGAAGTCACAGAATCCCAACCAACGCCTACTGCTCTTGCCAAACCCAGGTGTGCTAACTGTTACCTCATAGAGCACTCTAAAGAGAAATGCCGAAAGTGCAAACGAGCTTGGATTGGCGACCAATTCCATTACTCCCAACAACTACTAGGACCGACATTATCCAAACCACCCCAAGGCCGGAAAATAAATCAATGGCAAAATCACCTGTTTTGGATGTGCAGCTCCACAAGTGGTCCGTAGCCAGTGTGCAAGTTGTAATAGCCAAACATCTGCGGAAAAAACGTTTTTTATCTGGCAGATATAAACCCGATCAAAACAGTCACAAGAACCCACCCTATCTCCGTAAGCATTGGTACAGCATCCGGAAGCGCCTACTTGGATACAGATGCGAAACAAAGCGTCGCAGGCCATACACTGTATCAAGCGCTAAAAAGCAAAGGTACAATTTCACAGCAACGTTAATCACCCTACTTAATAGCAAAAAACGGCTACGAGAAATCCTTCAGACCAGGGTCACAATCCAGTTATACCAGATAGAGGTGCTAACCGACTTGCCGATGATCCTAAATGCTAATAACCGCACGCTTCTTGATGTAGATTTTATCAAAGACGCTGGTGTCGTCATAAACCTGACAAAACAAAGTTGGCACTTTACGGAACAACCAGACGAGGCGCACAAATTCATCCTAGAGCCAGCCTCGGATTTCTTTTATAAATACCATCTCACTAATCTAGCTGATCAAGAAAGCGACTCGTACGCAGAAAACATACCACGTAAGGACCCTCGCAGGTATAGATCTCTACAACTCTTTGGGAGAGATCCGAGCAAACACAACGACACAAACAGGGAGTTTTGAACGCCCGCTACCATAAGTGAAATTCTCATATTAACTCAATAAGAAGAAGCTTTGCAGACACGTAGACCAAGCCATGTTTGAGGCAAGCGAGGTGAACTTTCGCGACGACGAAGGAACTTCTCTAAATCTTGAGCAGCGCACCTTCTTTATTGCGCTACTGCGTACACATCAGGACGTCTTCTAGTCAGGGGGAGAAGAAACGCCGTATGCAGAGCTTGCAATCATCATCAGTACTCACTCACTGACCGCTTCGCCACCATATAAGCTGACACCGCCTAAACAAGCGATCCTGAAGAAATCACTGAAAGAATTGATAGACACGGGCATCATAGAGTAGTGCGAATATCCATGAGCCACTCCAGTAGTCATGGTACCAAAACCAAACGGTGACACAAGGGTATACATCGATTACAGAAAATTGAATGCACTCACACAGTCAAACCGATATCCACTTCATAGAATTGACGATCTGCTTTACGCTGCTAAAGCCCTAGTATCTAATCTCCACAATCGACCTTAAGCCAGGGCACTGGCAGGTAACCGTAAAAATAGAAGACCAGAACAAAACGGGATTCATCTCATCTTTCGGTCTATATCGCTTCCGACGTATGCTTTTTAGTCTGAAGAACGCTCCAACCGCTTTTCAGAGATTCATCGATCGGTTCAAGCCTAATTTGGCAGACGTCACAATACTCGCTTACCTAGATGACATCAAAGTATGGTTGAAGTCCGTCGAGACTCATATAGAAGACCTAGCCAAAGTATTCAACAGTCTACGTCAATTTAAACTAAGTGCAAAACCTGCGAAAATTCACTTCAGCTGCCACCAAGTGAAATATCTTGCATACATCTTAACACCAAAAGGGCTATAAGCGGATCCAGATAAAATCAACGCTATAATCAGCCTTTCAGTACCACACAACGTGAAGCACTTAATGTCCTTATAAACCAATTCATGGTACAGGCGGTTCATACCTCAGTTCGCACAGGTTGGGAAACTGCTTTTCCAATTGTTAAAAAAGGATGACGCATGGACGTAGGGGCCAAACCAGCTTACGGCCTTCACAAACCTGAAAACGCTACTCACCGAAGCGCCGTAAGAACCGACGCAGCTTAATATACGATCGGTTCGGTTCTAACCTGTAGGACAAGACCGGCAGAAAAACCAATTGAGCACGGAAGCAGATTACTCCTTCCAGAAGAAAAAAACTATTTAACGACGTAACAAGAAGCGCTTGCGGTCGTATGGACCGTCACCAAGTTACATTGAAGGGAACCCAGTAACCGTAGCTACCGATCATTAGCCGCTGCAACGAATGGTAATGTTCCTAAACTACCCCTCTAGAAGACTAGCACAATGGGCCCAACTCTTCAGTACTATGATATCACATTTACCTATACGCTTGGAAAACTAAATGTCGTAGCGGATACGCTATCAAGACCTTCATGTCTCCTGAACGAAGAAGCTGAATGCCACTTATGCACTATCACCGTAAATGTACCCAGACGATCCTCGGCGAATATTCGGAGGGGCCATATCGCAGATCCGGAAGAAAATTATCGAGTGTTTCGAGAACTCTAACCCGTTCTTGAATGATTACAGTCGATGGACCAACAGAGGCTACATGATGTCCCAAGACGTGCTGTACTGATACTCTCCCGATACCAAAACCGAAGAACCACTATTAATCGTTCCAGAAATGGAGCGGAAAGAGATTCAGCGGGGAACGATCATTTCAAAAAATTGCAAAACCGGTATTTCTGGGTAGGAATGCGCAACAAGATACTGGAATACGTAAAAAACTGTTTCGAGTGCCGGAGATACAAATCACCCAATCAGAAACCAGCAGGAAATGTTAGCCCTCGATCTTCTCGGGCTTTTTCCAGATGAACGGACGGGGGAAATGGATCTTCATAGTAGAAAACACGACCAGCAAATGGGTGGAGTTGTTCTCTCTGAAAATAACCGACGGAAGAACCTGTGCACAAACTCTGATACAAGAAATATTTCTCAGATATGGAACTACATGCCGTCTGTTAAGTGCTAACGGCACACACTTTATCAGCGCGATTATGTTAACGTCACATTCTGCTTGAACATTAAGCAAGCACTGGTCTCAGTATATTACCTCCAGACCAACGCAGTGGAGAGGAAAAATAGAGACTTTAAACCTCAACTGGCCATCCTAGTAAAGGAAAACCATCGATGTTGGCCAGAAAACTTGGCACCCATAAGGTTCGCGTTGAACACAATGTCAAATGTCAAATCACGGGACGCATCTCAGCCTCCCTAACCTTTGGTAGAGAACTACGAATATCAAAGGACTCGCAACGGGACCAAAGGGCCATAATCCGATAATTTTGTAGCACCGTGTCTACTTAGACTAACGAATGTTCTAAGATCTTACCATTCTAGCATGGAGATCTCGTTTGGGTCCAAACGCACATACTCAGTAATAAAGAAAAGGGAACGTCGGCGAAGCTGACACCAATTTCACCTACCTCCTACAAACTAAAAAACGCAAACACACAGAAAATCACATTTCAGCGCTCAGTATATACAGAGGAGAGATTAAAGACGTACTGCCGCTAGTTTGGCCCATCAGAAGACGCAGTCGCCTAAGAAAAAGATAACGAAATGATGGCGTAAGAGTTAGGACGCCATTAACGCCAGAAAGGGCAAGATGTAGCAAAGGCACAGAGCACCCCTAACCAAACGCAATCTACATTACACCGTTGCAGAAGCATTTCTTAAGTATAACTTAGACCATCTACGACAGATGGCAACTAAGTTATCACTCGTAGATCAAAAAACTACTATTTAGCTAATCGACAGTACAGTTCAGTTCAATACAGTTCAGTACAGTTCAGTACAATTCAGTACAGTCCAGTACAGTTCAGTTGAGTACAGTTCAGTACAGTTCAGTACAGTTCAGTACAGTTCAGTACAGTTCAGTACAGTTCAGTACAGTTCAGTACAGTTCAGCACAGTTTAGTACAGTTCAGTACAGTTCAGTACGGTTCAGTACAGTTCAGTACAGTTCAGTTCAGTGCAGTTCAATGCAGTTCAGTGCAGTTCAGTGCAGTTCAGTGCAGTTCAGTGTAGTTCAGTACAGTTCAGTACAGTTCAGCGCAGTTCAGCTCAGTTCAGCACAGTTCAATACAGTTCATTACAGTTCGGTACAGTTCGCTACAGTTGAATCTTCTTAGTCATGTTTGGTGTATGTTTGTGATTTGCGTTGATCATGATCTATAACATTATCAAAATTGATCAAATAGTTTACGGAAACTTTATTAGTTACGTTTGGCGATGTCAGCTTAGAGTTGGCTTTGTAGTTCTGTTGTTTTTTATTCTTTAGTGTATTAAGTACTTAGAAAATAAATATTGACAATGTGTAGCTAGAGGATTCGCTGTAGTAAAGCGGGTTTAACTACGCATTTGAATCTTTAAAACATATTTAAATGTAGAGAACTAGTCATAGTGATGCAAAATCCAAATTAGTCTGAGTGAAATTTAATTATTTTTGACAAAACGATTTTATTTTGTTTTAGAAACAACCATGGCTTACGATGATGTCATACCCATGCTTGGCAACTTTGGAAGGTGAGTCAAATGTCGCTTGTCCTGCGCACACTTGAGCGCAGTTATTTGTTTTAGGTACCAAAAAAGAATATACCTGTTACTCTGTCTTCCTGCAATACTATGTGCATTCCACAAGCTCTCTAATATGTTTTTACAAGCAAAACCATACCACAGGTACTCTTACGTTTCAGACAATTTCGAATCGTACTTACGCTAAACTTCTTAGGTGTCAACTTCCCTCAGAGCTTCCAAATGCAACTTACGACTTAAACCTGAACATTCTCAACGCGTCGTTTCCGTACGACGCGACAACAGCGAAATACTCATCGTGTTCGATGCTTGATAATGGAAACGAGGTTCCGTGCGATGGTTATATATTCGATTACAGTAAATACAAAAGTAGTATCGTCATCGAGGTAAATCATATGCGAACGATGCTGATTAATGATTCAGGTGAACAAGGTCTGGATTTACATATACTGTTTTCAGTGGAGTCTCGTCTGCAATCGAGCTTATTTAACAGCGATCGGAGATTCGATTTTTATGTTAGGCGTTCTTTTGGGTTCTGTGATATTCGGGGATTTGTCCGACAGGTAAGACTTTTTTTGCGTGGAGAATTTTGATGCACCAGCTTAATTAGATATCTGATAACAAGACGATTGAATAAACCAGCACACGATGACTAAACATGTTTTTCTTGTTTCAGACTAGGGAGACGCATAATTTTTTTTAGTTCCTTAGTGATACAAGTCATTTTTGGTATACTAATGGCGATCGCGCCCGAGTTTTGGTCATATTCAATCTTCCGTTTAATGGTCGGTTCTACAACATCGGGGGTGTTTCTCGTAGCCTACGTCATAGGTAAACCCAGTTCGTAGTCAAACACATTACCAAGTTTTGTGATTGGTAGCAATGGAAATGGTGGGTCCTAAAGACCGGCTCATCGCAGGTGTAGTCTGTCAGATGTTTTTCTCGCTCGGCTACATGCTAGTAGCTTTTTTTGCGTATTTTATAAACGAATGGAGATATTTGCAAATAGCTCTGACTTTACCTGGCGTGTTATTTTTTTCTTACTGGTGGTTAGTACTATACTTTTAACACCAAACGTCTTTTAAGCGTACTTCTAATAGGTTTATACCAGAATCGCCTAGGTGGTTGCTAACTAAAGGTCGTATAGAAGAAGCCAAAAAGATAGTGCGGACTGCTGCTAAAGAAAACAACGTGAAAATACCAGAGGACGATTTGCACATGTTGCTTAGTCCCGATGTTAAATCGTTAGATTCCGCAGAGAAATCGGCAACAGTCTTGGACATCTTTAAACATCGCAGTATTTTGAAAAGATCTTTAGTGATATTTTTTGATTGGTTGGTAGAAACAGTTTTTTGAAACGACAAATTTTGACGATTGTTTTTTTTAAGGATGGTCAACAGCATGACTTATTACGGATTATCGTGGAATACTAACAATTTAGGCGGAAACGACTACATAAATTTTGTAATTTCCGGCGCAGTTGAAATACCCGCGTATGCTTTTCTCCTGTTGACGCTAAATCGATGGGGACGGAAGTATATCTTGTGCGGATGCATGGTCACTGCCGGAGTGGCTTTGTTAATGACGATGACTGTTCCAAATGGTAAGTATCAACACACTCGTTTAAAAGTAAAATCCGTTTCTTTAGACCATTATTGGGCAATTGTCACACTGGCCATGATCGGAAAGCTCTCAATCACAGCCAGTTACGGCACCGTCTACATTTTTTCAACGGAACAATTTCCAACAGTCATACGCAACGCGGCGTTGGGTGTTGGATCTATGTGCGCAAGAATCGGGTCGATATCGGCACCTTTAATCAACCTAACGGTAATTACGCTAACTAAAAAACCATTACCAAAGTAAACTTTTTCCATACAGAGTGAAGCTTGGAAACCGTTTCCACTCATTATATTCGGAATTTTAGCGCTTGTCGGAGGGACCGCGTCATTAGTTCTACCGGAAACTTTAAATCAAACGTTGCCAGCTACAATGGCCGACATTGAAGCGTTTGGAACGTAAGGTTTTACTAAAACATCTCGCATTTTCACTTAACACTTTTTATTTCAGGCCATTAAAGAACGTCGTTGAAGACGAACAAAAATTGAAGATTTCTGACGACGATGAAAAAATTAAGTATTAGTTTTTTTTAATCAAGTACTCCTTTTTTTACTGTAGCAATAGTTTTTTTTGCCAAGGCTGTGGTTATTTATACAATTTCGACAATTACGCATATTTACTTTTTTTTTAAATAAATAAATAAATCCCGCTCACTAATTTAGCGTTTTTAGTCTAAGTCTGAATTTAATTTATAACTCAACATGGCTTACATAACTTAGGGTATTTTGCCAATCGTGAACAGTAACGCCAATCAAAAGTATTAAACGCCACGCCGAAAATAGATACAACGCCGACATGAAACTTTGAAGTCTATGCCGAATGCCAATCGTCACCACGGCTATTTACGATGTCGGTAAGTGAGCGTGGTTGAGGAAACTACAATAAGAGCAAGAGTAAAAGTAGGCGCCACTCCTAGTACTAATAAGACCCTCGGCTCGGAGACACACAAAGCGATCAAGAACAATGTAACAAAAGTATATCATTTTATCTAACGGTATCATGTACTACTACTAAGATTTAAAGATTTTAATAACAAATAGAATAAATTACAAACAAACGTAACTAAACTATGTCGTTTACATGCAGTTACGACAAGTGTAATTACTAACAATGAATAAAATGAGTACTAAAAACTTACCCCATCAAAGTTCTTCGTAACAAATAGTAACGTTCAATACTTCTTATTGTTTTAGTGACGAGACATGAGTCGGATATAAGCTCACATGTACGGTGTTAAGTGCCTTAATCTGGCTTTGATTACATTCAAACGATAAAAGAAGCTTGAATGGTAAACGTCGGCGTACTCAAGACAAACTGCGTCGGCTAAGGTAAAAAATTCAAATTTATGACTGAAAGTAAAATTATTTAGTGTGATCTACAATTAGTTTAGATAAAATTACGGTAAATTTCATTTAAAAAAAATTGTTAGGGAAATGGATAATTAGAAAATCGAATACAATTACGAAATTTCACTATACAATACGTTAAAAGCACTTTTGAATTAGGCGCGAGTTACTAGCGATAATGCGGATACCACAGATATGAACCATTGATTCGAATAGTATGGTTTCTAGGGGTTAATTAAAGGAGGGTCCCTATTTACGAAGAAACATTTATGATTCCGCAGATCTACATCGCTGAAAAAGGTTAGACGTATTAAAAGTAACATGCCGTCGCCATGTTTACCTGCAAACGCAAACTCAATAACAAAAATTGCTTAATCTAGCTAGTACATTGACCAATTCATTAAAAGCATATCGTTAAATGCGTAATAAAAATAGCCGATAATGAAAATTAATTAGAAAGAAAAAATTACAATGTAGTGGATAGCGCCTTGATAAAATCGAACGTTCACAGCGATGTAAAGTATGCAAATAAAAGAGTAAAAATTTGTTTCGTTTGCGCTCGTCTTTCGTGAATGTCAAATACGATTACGCATTTTACAAACAGTGGAGGCCGTAACTCAGCGACGGCGTGAATTTTACTTTGAATTATTGCTTACAGAGAATGCATGTAACATAATATTGGACACTACGTCGACTTAAAAAAAAATCTTATTATTAGACATTTCACCGAACATGCATATAAAATACTGACTACAAGTTATGAAGGTTACGGCAAGTCTGAACACCAGCGGGTTCTTACTTGGTATTTTAGGCCGTTTGGTTGTATTGAGCATAAGACACAATACCAACTGAACACATGGTCAACCAAGAATACTTTGTAGACAGTGTACCGACCAGAACTATTTGAAACTACGGCGGCAATAGACACAACCTCGACTAAAAATTTTCAACACTATGCCGATTGCTAATATTGGACACTACGTTGACTAATTAAAAATTCTTGTTATTAGACACTTTGCCAATCATAGATATAATGCCGACTTCAAGCTTTGAACATTACGGCAACCCTGAACGCAACGTCGCTCAGCGGTAATGCCAACCGTTAACCGACCATAACTATTAGACGCTACGCCAACAACGTTTTGATGACCATAGATATAAAGCCCAGCACCAAAACTTAATATAATTCTGACCATGAACTCAACGCAAACTGTCAGTTTTGAACATTGCGGCAATTCTGAACATAACGTCGACCAGCGGCAATGTCCATTGTTACTTGGTAGTTTTTGGTCGTTTCATGTATTTGGTATACGACAAAGTGCCGACTGGATATGACCGACTAAAGATACTTTGTCGGTCGTGTTGAGTTTTGGAATAGAACTTTGAAACAACTAAAGTTAAATATAACCGATATTTTTTTTACAAATTCCGATGTGGTTGTACTTTTTCGTATTCTCTCGCGAGCTCGTTTAAGTCCAGCTACTTATTTCTTTACAGTGCAAGTTGAAGTAGAAGCGTTACCATATACATTTACGATTTTTTAATAAATTTGTTATAGTGAAACGTAAGCATGCACTAGGCTGAAGTGCGATGACTTACTAATAACTTAATCACCTCAAAGATAGTAGCGGCAGCTGAGAAAACGCGGATGGGTAACTAATAGAATTCAATCTGGCTTTTAATGTGTCGATTATAATTTCATTAAAAAGAGCGCCAAAACGAGAAAAAAATGTAAACTGGAGATGCCCGTTTTAATCTGACAACGCTTAATGTAGATAAATCGAATAACACAACTTTAACAATAAGTATATTTATTGCAACGGCAACATAAAAAAATATATAACAATTAATGGTTCGCAAACAATATCACAGTAAAGCTAGTACTAATGTGTGAATGGTTTAACGTTAAATTCAATAAATTAAAGTTACATAATAGTAACAAAGCGCACCGTAAAAACTTGTTAAATATGTACAAAAACGTGTTATGTTATAAAAATCTTAGTATAGTTTTCGTGCTGTATGAATTTTGCCCCGTCATGTTATCTACGAGATGTTTGTCACTGATTAGCCTTTTTCCGTTTTAAGCGTTAAGCAAACAACACGTGTGTTAACGTCACGCCCAAGAGTTTCTACATTTGAGTATCTTAGATCATCCACGCTAATGGTGATTAAATAAATGGCCATTTTCGATGTGCTGGTTGTGAGAAATTTTCTGGGGTAAGGATACAGTTCCATTTTACAGCGCGATTTGGTTTTTCTTTTATCATATCAAATTTGGCCACTTGCACATGTTTGTTACTGTGGAAAATTCCATTGACAAACTAATAAGGCATACATTGAATACAAAAACTACACCAAATGCGTATTGTGTTAACCTACGTTATATGGGAAATTGAAACGTTTAAATTTCCGCTACTGTTGTAAAGTATTACGACGAACTGGAGGCCACACTTGTTGATATACGTTAAATGACTTCGAGAAGCTTAGCGAAATTTGGTTTTAATTATCAAATAAAATTTTTAGCATCTTATTTGTGGTAACTTTGTTACAAGCTTATAGGTCTTACGAACCTTGCACGGCCAACTCACACAGTCGGAGATAAGAGAGGTTCAAATAAATAAGAGTTCAAGGGCGCCAGATCTTTTATAAGTAAAGCTTCTATCTCGATCAGGACAGAAGGTTCAAGTTTGTAACGAATTTCAGGTTCGTAATCTTTGTTACCTTGGTGTTCGTGTAACCAACAAAAAGAAAAATATGTTACCATAAAAAAAAGATAAAATAGGTATAACAACTTTAATTATTAACAACAAGTCTCTCTAATTCTCAATCTATAAATGCCGGAAGTATCGGCAACACACAATACATTAGTTTAAACAATGTTGATAGCGAAGAAAATTACATAACAAATATCGTTTGTACACAGCATGCGATACACATAAAATAATTAGTGAAACTACTTCAATGGTATTGAAACAATGATTGTAAATACGGAAGTTAACATAAGCAAAAATTCCGTGAGTGACTTTTCTGACAGCGACAAAATAGTTAAATAAACTATAATATAAATAAAATATAATATAATAAATAAATCCACAATTATCCAGTACCTACTTGTTCGAAGAAAACGATTTTCTCGTTGAGTCAGGCTGGAATAAATTTAAATAGCAAATCGTGTCAACACAATGACTCACGAAAGCAAGATCTACAAAATTGTGAATTACTACTAAAAGAAAATACATATAAGAACCCTGCAATGTTTGTTACGTGTTGAGTAATTAGAATACAATCACTTCTAATGTATTTATTTGTATAAAAATGATACAATTCGTTCTCATTACGTTTTCACGTGTTGCCTCTTTTCATGCCGGTCGTCCAATGGCGTCGCTGTTTCCGCTTGAAGTTTTGGCGCTGAGTTTGTGTATATCGTTACATACATTACAAACCCCATTATCGAATGCTGTTGTACACATTCAGTGAAAGTTCGTTTCGCAGTTGTTTGTCGTATGAGTAGAATCTCGAAGAAAAGTTGTTGTCTTTGTTTTTAGTTTTAAACGTAGGCCTTACAGAGTTATACTTGTCCCATTAAGGTATTTGTCGATATTAATCCCTGATCGATAATGCATCAAAATTTACAGCCAAAAACGTGGCGGGACGTGCTATTAAATTAAGAAGAAGAATTATTAAAGAATTCTAAAAAAACGGGTATGAACAGCTTACACTGTGGCGAATAAACTACTTTAAATGCGTAATGAAATTATAATTTTATTTCCATTAACGTTGATGTTATTAGTAACTTCAAATTTTAAACTTCACATGCCATTTTAGGTAGTTGCCGGTTTAACGTCTTGACAGGAAATGGCAGTAAAAAGAAAACTCGGCAGAAGGCGTCAAAACCGAAATCTAATTTTAATTCAACCAATATACAAGGTATTGCGTTATGAAATTTTTATACGTAACAACTTGTGTGTATATGTGTCAGCTTAGTTTGCAGAAATTTTAGGGGGTGTGTATTGGATATGCTATTAGCTAATCGCATATTCGGAACGCTGAGTAAGAACTATGTTTCTTATAATTAATTATTTGCTTTGAGGTCGGTTGTATGCACGCACGATTTAACATACATTTTACGCTTGTTAACACGATTAACGTACGCAATCTTTTTGTATGTAATTTTTAAACGGTGCACTTTGTTTCAATATTACGCAATCAGCATAAGTTTTTATTGTATTTACCAACGTTAATCTATTGAATGTAGCTTTAAGCTATTGGTTGATTATGTGTACGAGGGGTTGCTTTATTGCTGTATTATTAGTTGCACTACAATATTTGTACTGCATTATTGACAAAATTTTATTTGTTATATATCTTTTATTCTCTTATGTTGTCATTGAATTAAATATACTTGTTGTTAGATTTGTGTTAGTCGAATTATCTACCTTAAGTATTGTCAGGTGTAAACGGGCATATGTAATGTATACTTTCTTCCGTTTTGGCGCTCTGTTAATTATATTATAATCGGCACATCAACGATCAGGCTGAATTTTATTAGTTAGACATCAATAGCTTACTCTCTAAAGCTTTGAGCTACCACTACTTTCTTTGGAGTAATTAAATTATCGGTAAGTGATCGCAGCCTATTGAAGGTTAAAATTTTTACCGTAACGAAAGTTGCGTACGTTAATCGTAATAACAAACGACACTAAAACAGGTAATTAAACATAAAAAATAAGGTGTTTACTAAGCGTTCCTAATATGTGATTAGATAAGATCCTCCTAAATCTGCTGAGAACTAAGCTGGTACATATACAATTATGCTAATTTTTATACGATGATTTAAAACCAAAGCTTTCAGACGTCGTTTCAGTTATATTAACAGATGTGCCAATTATTCGTAATTATTTGCTGAAATAACAAACACGTGCGGATGACCAAACTTGCTATAATAATAAAAGAGAAATTAAATCGCGCCGTAAAATAAAAATGCATTCTTACCTTAGTGAATCTTTCACAAGTAACACATCAAAATCAAGATTGATTTACACATTAGCGTGGATGTTCCAAGATACTAAAAATGTAGATATCTTATCTTTTCTACTTCTCATTTATTTCTTTTTGGACCTATTTTTCTTTTCTATGTACCAACCATTCTTCTTTCTTTTTGGATTCTCTTTGTGGTTCGCCTAATGGGCGGTTGGTTGGGCAATGAAAGGCTGGTCACTTCCTTTCGTTTCTTCTACGGAGAGAAGAACGAATCAGACAACTACATCTTGTCTTATCTTTCTCCGTCTGTCTCTTTTTTTTCTTTTGTTTTTGAAGGTTTGCCAATTATCTCTTTTGCTTTTTTTCTTTTATTTTGGTTTGTTGCTTGAATACTTTCTTTTTAGCAACTTTTCTCTTTAGTGTTCACTGCAACTGTGATTCTTTTCTTTTTCTTTTTGTTTTCAGTTACTTTTCTTACTGTATTGGATATAGTGGGTTTTGTTTAGTGGTTTTTGGTTTGGAACTTGGAATAGACTGCAACGTCGCTTCTTGTACCTACGTACTTCCGCTTAGTCGGCATTTTTGATGTTGTCAGTCAATGTTAGGATATTTCTCTTCTTTGGCTTTCTTTTGCTTTTGGAATAATCTAATCCGTTCTTCGACTTTTAAATCTTAGGGGACATTCCAAAACGACGATCATTGAATCACAACGTTCGATTGGCAAGTGAAGCTTCTTGTTCTTCTTTATTGGCTTTTGCTTCTTTTTCTTTCTTTCTTTTCGTTTTGTTTTGGGTTACGCGGTTTGGATTTTTCTTAGATTAGCACTCATTTAGTGTTTAGCTTTTTGGTAACTTTGTTGTTGTGACTCTTGGATTACTGATTTTTTTTGGTAGTTCAACTTGTGTCGACTTCGATCTTCTTTTTGCTTGAGATTTCTTCGTTTGGTTTTCTTTGCTTAGATCTTTAGAGTCTGTTTGGTTTTTTTAGTGGAAGAATCTCATATCGTCTGTTCACGACTTTTTGGGCACTGCATTCGTTTTTCTTTCTGACTTTTCTTCTAAATCCGCGTATCACAATTCAACATCTGTTAGATACTTTTTTTTCTTTTACTTCTTTAGTTTAGTTAGCTTTGGGGACTTATATTTAGGGTTGGATTTGTATTTGTGGGCTGGGGTTTTACGGGATTTTAGGGCGTTGTCTTTGACACCACGGTCAAGTTCTTTCTTTCCTGTACTTTTTCTTTTTCTCTTAGTTTGCTTAGTATTGTCCGTCAGTGAGATCTATGGGACTGCGACTGGACATTGGAGTATCATTCCGTTTTATGCGACTTTTGGACACATCTGATTGGTGATGCTTAGCAAATTAGAAAGACCTCTTTTCTTGACGTTTTTTTTTTGGGTTGGGTGTTATTCTATTTGGGTTGGTTTTGGATTTCAGGGTTCTGTCCTTGACGTATGCCTAAATTTCTATTCTTGACTTTAGCTAGTGTCTACTTCCCAGATTTTTATGTTGCTGGGGGGGGGAATTTGTTATGTTAAGAAGTTGGTAGATCAATTTTCGAGTATAAAAATTTTTCCAAGTATAAAATTTGTCCCTCGACACCCCCACTCTCTTTCGTCGGCAATGTCAAATTTCATAACTGCATATTTTATTCACTTACTGTAAGATCTGGTACAAATCAGACGAGCTCTGTAGGCTCTGTATTTTTACGCCCAAAAAGGCTTTCACCATTAGATTATTTCATGTGAATATGCGAATTAATTTTGTGGTTATTTAGAGGAAGCCAAGTAGGGCGGATTTCCGTACCCACCACACGTTCACCGATATCAGTGAAGATAATAACGAACAGGTGGCATATTTGGGAAAGTTTCCATGACGTCCCGTTATTAAGTCGAAGGAAAACGCTGCACATCCGCTATCTCATATGATTGTATGCTTTGAAAATTAAATTTACTTGTGCTAGCAGTATGTACGTTTTGTGTTAGATTTAATATTACGTTTTAGATAATGCAAGTACAAAATTAGCTAATCTTCTATTGGATAAAAACTAGCTGTGTTTCAAATTTTACGATTTGTATTTCGGTGGTCATGTCGATTGTTGACCGTACGTGCATGTTAAGTTAACACAATTAATAATATCATTTTGTGCTTCAGAAAGTCGTATGCAGTGCGCGTTGAGTCTCAGATGCTTCAGTTGTTTTGTTATTTACTTTTGCAGTTTTAAATTTGCGAATATAAAGTCATTCCTTCTTCATATGTAAAAGTTTAGACCGACAAGATCAGTTTATTGTACGGCGTGTTGCCCAGTATAGGGCGCAACTTATATTTGATTCAAACGTTTGGAAAATTTATACCTACATATGTACCTTCTTCGTTCTTTTTGGAATTATTGACTGTGATAAAATAAATATATATTCTGTTATTTTACTTGTTACAAGCTTTAAGTCTTACGAACCTTGCAAGGCCAACTCACACAGTCGGAGGTAGGGGAGGTTCACAGGAAGTATGCTTAAGGGCGCCAGATCTGATCCAAGATAACACTTCTGCCTCGATCACGACAGACGATCCAAACTTGTAACTCAATTTGAGGTTCGTAATCCTTATTACTTTGATGTTCGAGTAGCCAAAATTAGTTAATAGATAACGATAATCACAGGAGAAAGAAAAATAACAAGAGAGATTAACAATTATAATCACTTTAATGTATTAACGTTGGATACTAATAAGAATATATGAAATTTTTTCACCTATCCATGCTCGAATGGTTTCCACGTAGAATTAACAAATATCACAGTTTTACTTTAGTAGCGCAGTAAATTGACAACTATACGCTAAATGCGCAATCCTTAAATACTAGAATGACTAACAATTTTCATTAACAAGCAGAGAAAACTTTGATTTCGTAGTACATAAGATTTACGAGATTATATCGAAGTTCTCATACATGAATGCCCGCAGTATCGGCAACACACACCCTACACATTGAAATTATGTCGAAATGGACAGCACCGAAAGTCTCAGAATAAATATGTTTTTCGCTCACAGCATACGATACAGTTACGTAAATGATTAAGATTACCTTATTGGTATATAAGCGATAACGTAATTACGGTCGTTAACATTAATTACAATTCTGTGAGTAACTTTCGTGACAACGATATAAAAGTTAAGCAAATAAACTCACCCAAAAATCCAGTTTCCACTTTCGCGCAGAAAACGTTTTCCCGCCAGCGGCTTGTAATAAATAGTGAAAAGCAAATCGGATCACACACTAACTCACACAGAACAAGAAGCTAAAAAAATAGTATTAATAAATCATTAAATGTTACATAAAAACCCGTTGTATCGTGTACTGTAGGTAACAATTTAGCACAGGTGGCCGATAACACAATCGACTAGTATACATGCAGTAACATCTCCCACGGTAAGGCTTGTCGAGACCCCGTTTTCGTGGCGGAGAAAACGCCTTCCAAAAGCGTACGTGTTCGGTAACGGTATTTCTTAATAATAATAATACATGTGCTTGAAGCGGGTGGAAAACGGCTATTAAATTAAGGAGGAATTACAAACGAATTTTAATAAAACGATAACAATTATCTTACCCTGTGACGACTCAAATATTTTACGAACGTAATGTAATTACAATTTGATCCCCATTATTACGGATGTCACTTGAAAAAAAATTACTTAAGACGTCCAGACCATTTTAGGCAATTGACAGTTTCACGATTTTGTCGCAAAATGACAGCCACGAGAAAAGATCGGTAGAGGGCGTCAAAACCGGAATCTAATTTCAATTCAATATACAGGGTCTTCCGTAATGAAAATTTTGTACGAAACATACTTCTGTCGTGTTATTTGTTCCCTTCCGGCTACGGGTAGAGTTAGACGATATCTCCCTAATTTAATCTTTCATCGTCTTTGCGCTTTTCTTTGGATTTAAGTTATAATTTAGCATCACAAAGCCTGCGGCTGTCTCTCCGGGAAGACTATGCTAGCCGCTGCTCCTTTTTTTGTTGCGGGAAAACCACGTAGCAGATTTGGCGCCCAACTTAAGGGACCTGACTTTCTCGTAACAGATCATATTTATAACTGGGCAAAATTCATACAGCGCCAAAACCATACCAAGATTTTTTAACATATCAAATTTTTGTCGGCGCTATACTTTTTCTTACGAAAAATTTACCGCCAACTGCTGGGTAGAAAGGTTTCGCGTGACGTCTACTGGTATACAAACAGATGTATACAAGTTGTACCAACATAAAGAAAGAAAGTCATCTGAGTGGTGCTGTCGACTTGTATTCTGATTGTTCAGAAACGTGTCCAGCTTTACGTCGACATTTTTTCTTATATAAAATCATAATTCTTTTAAATTCGTTTAGATTTACTACCTTAAAAACAATAAAAAACGAAATATTTATCAAATTTTTATTTACAAAAACTTTAGATTTCTCCGGCTATTACTAAATTTCTCAAATAATTCCTTCTGACTTTGCCGGTAGCTGTGAGAGGTATTTTGTCCAAAAACTTAACACCTCCTCGTAATCTATACCTGTCGTCCATTCGTTCTTCCACATACTTAATGAAATCGGTTTCGTTAACACTCCCATCATTAGTTTTCAATAAGATAACCCCAACCGGATGATCGCCATCTTCGTCGTTTGGCACACCAACAACAACCGCACTAGCAACTTTCGGATGTGTCAACAAAACTGCTTCGATTACCGATGGTGGTATATGGAACGACTGAAACTTCAACATTTCTTTAATGCGATCAACAATGAAGAAACAGTGATCTTCGTCGTAGTACCCGACGTCTCCACTTCTTAACCAACCATCAGAATCCCAAGCATCAACCGAATCAACACTATAATATCCGTTCATAAGAAAATCGCTTTTAAAACACAATTCTCCGCTTTTGTTAGGTCCTAATAGTTCTCGGCTTTCGACGTCTACTACCTGCCAAACAACACCCAGTTTTTTGTTTTCGCTTTTGGTACCACTTACCTTACACGCAAAGTCCGTGCACATAAAACCTGTAGATCCCGGTTTCAAATACATCATCATCATGTGATTGCGATCGTTCCTATCGAAATTTAACACAATGCCGGAACATTCAGTTTGGCCGTAAACGATGCAGCAATTGGTACCAGGAAACAGTTCGCGAATTTCTTGTAAGTGATGACCGGATAACGGACCACCACCAATCATCATATCGGTGAGATTCGTCAAGCTTAAATTTTCTGGTCGACCGTGTTTATAAGCCGCTATAGCTTGACTAGGTGCCAAAAAAGTGCAAGAAACCTACGACGCGTTAACAAACAGTACCCAGCATTGAAATTACTCACTTTAAACTGGCACAAAGCGTTCCAAAACCTATTCGGCTCAAATCTGGGTAAAACCAAACGACTACCGCCGCTTAAAAGAGTGCACGTAAGCAATACGGTGGCGGAAATCCAATAGAATGATGCAAATAATAAGCAAGTGTGTAAGCACATGCCTTGGGATCTACAAATTAAGATATAAAACTACCAAAACAATTGCGAAGATTGTACATTAGTATATTTCCTTGCCCCAAAAGTCCGCGGTGACTTAATTCAATGCCTTTGGGCATACCCGTTGTGCCGCTACTAAAGAATATAATCGCAGTTTCCTTGTTGTTTTGTAATTCGATTGGGGCAAAATCGCCGTCTTTGTAGGCAATAAAACGGGTAAACTCTAAGTGCGTGTTAGAAGCACCAAAAACTATGATTTGTGAGTCCAGCAAAACTTCTTCCAAAGCCGATTCGATTAGTGTTACCGATTCGGGACTGGTAAAAATCATTTTTGGCGCAACTTGTTTTAGTAAGTGTACTATATCATGTTGGCTAAGCATTGGATCTAAGCATGCCGGTATAGCTCCAATAAACAACGCGGCGATTAATGGTACGCAACTGTTTAGGTGATTAATGCTGCAGATTGAAATAATATCTTTCGGTTGTATTCCACGATTAATCATTTCTTTCGCGGTTTGTATGCAACGTTCGAGGAGATTTCCGTAAGTGTCTTTGACGCCGGTTATTCCATCGATCTGAAAAATTTGAGTGAGGTATCGCCTAGGCGAGGTTCACTTACTTGTGCTGTTAGGTTTCGGTTTCTGGACATGGTTTGGTAGAAAGCGTAGCCCATACCTTTTGGTTCAGGTACGTAACCCGAGTAGGGACCCTTAACAATATAATCTTCATTTTCATCAAACTTGTTGCACTGTTCTACAGATGAAATATATCAATTTTGTTGTCATACAAAGAATGAAGAACTAAAGATCTTAAATTAATCCAATTTTGAAATTTGTTCTAGCTTAAAATAATTTAAAATATGTTGAGAATTGAAAAGTATATACTGAGTGATCACTAATCCAAGTTTAGAAAAAAACTAACATAACGTGACTCAATTAGTTTAGTGTCGACTACAATTTTTGACGTATGAGTATGGTAAATGAATAAAATACATGATATCAGGTCGGCTCTGACATTAGCACTTTTTTATAACATGAGTGTTTAAATAGATCCAAAAAATCATACGTTTTTGACAGTAGGTACTCAGAGCTCAAAAACAAAACACGATCAAAAAGTGACATTTATGACAATAAGTTTGTATTGGAACCACCGAGAATCACTGTTTGAGAATTAAAACCATTCGAACAACTTTATTACTCACTCTTACCTTTCGAAGGAGACATCGCATACGTATACAAGTATTCGAAAAACAACTAATTTCCAAATCGAAGACAACTCTTTAGTAAACAAAATTACGCAGCTATTACGTTAAATTAGACATGCAAGCACATTCGTGCTTAATATCATCATTTCAGTAGACCTTCATGATTTAATAACGCCTCAATTTCAAGTTTAATTTTTTATTACTACGATTTATTCCAGCTTTCAATGCCAATGCTGAATTGCGCTTTTTTTACTTTTGTTTGAAAACGCATAAGAGCGATTAAAGATGACGAGCGTTCGATATCGCGAGAATCAGCCGAGTTATTCTTAAATTGAGCATATCGACATTTGGAAAATTGTTCTTGTTATTACAATTAGACATAAAATAAATTTTATGGTTTTGTTTAGATGATTAGATAAACGCTTAATTAAAACGCATAAAAGACAATTATAGAATTGCGGAGTTTAGAATTAGTACCAGGTAAATAGTACGATTTTTTGTTTCCGATCAATCTCTTCTAGCAAATTGCATTTCAATGTTTAGATACTATATAGTTATAGTAATTTTGAAATTGTAGATCTATAATGAATGTTTTTGGTTTGAGTAGCGTGGTTTTTTTAAATGTTTCTGTGGTTTCGCAGTTTTTTAAAAATTATGCCACAGCGATTTTGAAGCTCATTCTGTTAACAGAGTATTATAGCAAGAAGAACTATGTTTTGTATTTAAATATATTTTCAGTAGTGACAGATTTTTTTAATGTTTTGTTCTAGCTTTGTACACAACGATAAAGCATGCAAACAAACAACAATTTTTTTTTGAGGCGACTAATATCTTTGACGTTGTAGTCTACTGCTGAGAGAAGCAAACAAGTGACGTAAAGAGGCGTCGCCGATGTCGCTTTAGTTTAGACAATACGTCACAAAATAAATACACATACATAAATCACATTCTGTTCAGTCAGAACCATTTCCTTTCTTATTCAAGTTGTACTCGAAAAGAGTTGCTAAAGGTATCAAAAATAGCAAAAACAACTCCAAAATTCTAAATCATACATAAAAACGACAAAAAATATTTGTCTAGAGTCAGAATCTCAGAAGTCACAAGAACAAAGTTTTTTTCTTAAGTTGTACTCCACGAGATTTGCGCAAGCTATTGAAAAAGTAAGAATAAAATATATTGCTTCAAACTGCTCAATAATTTATAAAAATGCTTTGATTTCAGCAATAAAAATTATTTTTTTAGTCACAAAGTCAGAAGTCACAAGAACAACATTTTTTTATTTAAGTTTTATTCGACGATAATATTACTGTATCTATTTAAATTAGTTTAAAATTCTAAAACTAAAAATTTATTCTAAAAATACAGGACTTACAGAGCTCGTCTGTATTGCACCAGGTCTTACAGTAAATGACTAAAATATGCTGTTATAAAATTTGACATTGGCGACGAAAGAGAGTGGAAAAATTTTTATACTTGAAAATTGATCTACCAACTTTTTAACATAACAAATTCCCCCCCAGCAACATAAAAACCTGGGAAGTAGACACTAGCTAAAGTCAAGAATAGAAATTTAGGCATACGCCAAGGACAGAACCCTGAAATCCAAAACCAACCCAAATACAATAACACCCAACCCAAAAAAAAAACGTAAAGAAAAGAGGTCTTCCTAATTTGCTAAGCATCACCAATCAGATGTGTCCAAAGGTCGCATGAATCGGAATGATACTCCAATGAACTAAAAACTCCAACCAACAGAAGAGAAGTATCAGAACAGGTACTGGTTGAAAGTCGACATCAGTCGTTACGCTATAAAGCAAGAGAACAAAAACAAGTACAGGAAAGAAAGAAGTTAAGACCACGGTCATGGACAACGCCCTAAAATCCCGTGAAACCCCAGCCCACAAATACAAATCCAACCCTAAATATAAGTTCCCAAAGCTAACTAAACTATAGAAGTAAAACAAAAACCAAGTATCTAGCAGATGTTGAATTGTGATACGAGGATTTAGAAGAAAAGTCAGAAAGAAAAACTAATGCAGTTGTGTCCAAAAAGCCGTCAACAGACGATATGAGATTCTGCCACTAAAAAAACCAAACAGACCCTAAAGATCTAAGCAAAGAAAACCAAACGAAGAAATCCCAAGCAAAAAGAAGATTCTGATTAAAAATCGACACAACTCGGACTACCAAAAAGGCAGAGAAAAAAATCAGTAATCTAAGAGTCACAACAACAAAGTTCTGCTACATTAAGAAAGAATGCACAAAGTAATGGGAAAGGAGAAGAAGGCAGAGATGAAAAATGGATATTGCGCAAATACTTAAAATTCAGGTACAAGAAATAGATGTAATAATAGAACAAATCTATAGAAGGATGAAGGAAGTGTTATGGACACTCAACAAA
This sequence comes from Aquatica leii, assembly GCA_035610365.1. Taxonomy (NCBI): domain Eukaryota; kingdom Metazoa; phylum Arthropoda; class Insecta; order Coleoptera; family Lampyridae; genus Aquatica; species Aquatica leii. The sequence continues at coordinate 20,195,287 of CM069438.1, forward strand.
TTAGGGAGATACGCGTGAAAACTTACAGCGTAAAAAATCCGGGGTGCTCGGTAAAGCGTTGGAGTATCTAGGTAAGGAGAGCGATTTTAACAGCTCGATATATGAAGAAGCAAAAAGTGCAGCAAAGAAAAAAGAGTGGGATAAGACGCAATCTTTGTAAAAATCTCGGAAGGATGTAGTTACGCTGACACGATCAAAAAACTAAGGATGCAAGTTGACGTTGGAGAGATAGGGGTGAAGATTACCGAGGTCAGAAGTGTAAGACGTAAGATGGTGGCAATTAAAATACTGAAAAGAAAAGAAGGTGGCAATGATAGAATGAAGGAGTGTGTAAGTAAACGCTTGTAAACGAAGAACGTAAAGATAAAGATAGATAAAGGTGTTGGATGTGGACGATGCAGTGAGGAAAGAAGAAATAGAAGAGGCGATACATAAAAGAGTGGGAAATAATGGGAGCACAAAAACACAAGTTTTAAGGTAATAGTAGTGAGAAGGAAAGACACAAGCAAGAAGTGGGGTATTTGTTGCTACGAAGAAAAAAATAAAGATAGGGTGGCAAAGGTTTAGAATAAAAGAGAGGATGACGGCACAGCAATGTTTCAGGTGGCAAAAGTACCGCCACAGGGGAAGTCACTGGAAAAACGAGAGAAGATAAATAAAGGGAGACACAAGGCAAAAGAGTATGAAAATAAGATTCGTTGTTGTGTGTATGGTGTAGATGCGCATAGGGCAGATAGTTTAAGGTGTGAGAAGTTAGTAAGAAGATGGAGTAAGAAGCAATAATTGTTGCGGAAGCTAACCGTGACTGACCTTTGCGACCGGTAGGTAAAAAAAATAAAAAAAGAACAAGCAATGAGAATAGTAGAGAATGATACTACTTGCGTAGTTTACGTCTCTTCTAATGTTGGGAGAGGATCACTTTTTAGACATTATAAACGAGTGGAAATCATAGATAAAGGACAGAAAAGAGCCGGTCATGTTAACAGGAAACGTACACTCTAAACACGTAACTTGGGGATCGACCTTTAGAAATTAGAGAGGAGAAATCTTCGCGGAATTGACAGCGTACCTCGGAGTTGCGTGGCGAAACGAAAACGTGATAAATAAAGTGAGTGAATGCGAGGTGATGCAAGACGAAATACTAAGTACTCACAGGTACTCACAGGTACTTACGTTGGGTATGGAATAAGGGTAGAACAGGTGACGGTAAATGTAGGAATGAAAGTAGCACAAGATGGAGAATACATGAAGAAGTTTTAAGAAAGCTAGAAGAAATACTAGAAGTGTTAAAATAAAATGTGGGAGAAGATGAATTGACAGCAAAAAAGCTAACAAGCATAATTGTGGAAGAATACAAAAGTACTTTAAAAAAGAGGAGTGGGGAATCAGAAGAAAAAATTAAAGTATTGGTAGACCGTGGACATGGTAAAAGTTAGCAGTAAATGGGCGAAAGCTCGAAAAAGGATGACAAGGATAGTAAAAAAAAAGAAAAAATACAGGACAGAATACGAATGCGAGACAGCATGAGAAGAAGAAAAAAATACAAGACCAAAAGAACAGAACTAAAAAAGGCAATAAAGAAAAGTAAAAAACAAAACTGGAAGAGACACGAGCGAAAAGAGTATGAAAATAAGAGAAAATAAGTGAACAGATTTTGAGAAGGATGCATAAGGAAATGGATACAAGATACAAAAGGGTCCCGCAAGAGTCTGTCTTAGGACCGCTTCTGTGGAACCTCTACTACGACGGGGTGTTAGAGCTGGCAATGTCAAACGAGGTCACACTGTTAGAATACGCAGAACTTAGCACTAGTAGTCGAAAGTAAAACCGCAGAACTAGTGAGAATAAGGACGTATGAAGGGATCTATAGGGTGGAAAACTGATTGAAAGATCCCAGTCTGTGTCTGGCTCTGAATAAAACCGAATTGGTTGTCCTGGTCGGATAGAAGAGAATAAAAAACTTGTCGATAAGACTGGGAAGACTGGGTATCAATAGTGAGAAAGCCTTGAGACGTGTGACCCGGTGGGAACAGTAGAGAGAATGAACACGTTAGACATGTTAGAGAAAACGCAAAAAAGGGTTGTCTTCAGGATGATTTCGGCCTATAAAACAGTGTCGACGGATATGCTGCCGATTAGGGAAAGGATAAGAAAGATGGTAAAAGATTTCGACCATCCATTTTCGAACAGAGTGGATAAGTAGGTGAAATGAGAAGCGTTGTGGTCGAATCGCTTTGTGGTTCAATTTCTGACGGACTACGGGAGCTTTGGTTTCTATCTCACAAAGATAGAAAAAAGAGTGATGCGTGTATTGTGTAACGCAAATGGATATGGGGAAAAGCCTGAGGACGGATAACTTTGAGAAGTTGGCAAAGAAGAAAAAATGAAAAAAATTGACCGCGGGATTTTAGATACAGCGGACACCTGAATGGTGTTAGGTCGTGTACATCAATCTAAGCGCATTTTTGATTCGGGCGTTCGAACCAATAAGCGTTTACTCTCGTTGGTTAAACCCGTTTTTTTTGCAAACCCGTTGCCATCTGCGTATTGGGTTTTAATTGAATCTAGTTAGTGTATTTCGATTGATATCTGGTTCTCGAGTAGGTTATGCAAGTAGTTGCTCGTCCCATGGTCGGACAGTATGGTGACTTAGAAGCGCTTCTTCTAGAGCGACGCTCATGGTGGAATTTTAACGTACTCGTAATGGATACAAAACCTTGGGTTGGCTTTCGTCCCAAGTTTTTGATTGAGTTGCAGTGATAGTTGGTAGGTTCTCGATAACAAAAACAGTTGAAAAATCTTTTAAAAGTTGTAACCGGAGCTTTAGCAATCTGGATCTGGGTAGCTGGTCGGCCACTAAAAAATGGACTTTTTGTTGTTGGAGGTTGGACGTATAGGCAAACTATGGATTAAATTGAATTGAAATTTTAGATAAAAGGGTAAGGCGCTAGAATGAAAGATTTTTGTGACGCTCGACGTTCAGAACGTGTTCAACAGCCTGTCATAGTTTGGTATCGTCAGGTCCATGAAAGATAGAAGTGCACCGGTGTACCTACTTGCTAAGCATAGTAAATGTTACCTAAGGGAGAAAAGGTTGCACTTTGAAGCAAGTAAAAGAGTAGAGCTCACAGGAGTCGGTCTTGAAACCACCTTTATGGAATCTTTCCTACGACGGGCTGCTGGCGTGTGGATCTAAGAGAACAGTTAAATGACTGAGTACGATAGACGTGTATGCGAGAAAGCAGAAAAATCAGTGAAGAGTTCGGTTCAACTCATGCTCAGCATTGGAAGACGAAGCTCCAAACGGAGACGAATGTATGTATGAGTGCAGTGGCGACTTCTCCATTAGGTCATTTGGTCAATGGCTCTCCAAAAGAATACAAAAAATGGTTTTATTTTTAATTATAATAGATAAGAATGCGTTTTTAAAGTTTGGGCCCCTTATTTGGGTACCACCTCAATATGTTAGAGAGGATCTAGAGAAGGGTTGTTCTAAAAATATCTGCAGCTTATAAGAAGGTGTCGACGGAGGCCGTAAATAATGTCTTCGAACAAGATCATGAACGCACGGGCTAACTAGCAGAGTAGTTCAGGGTTGAATCACTATGTGGTTCAACTTTTGACGAGCCACTGAAGTTTTGGTTTCTATCTGACAAAGATAAAAAAGAGAAAAAGACAGAGAGATGCGTGAATTGCGACGCAAGAGCGGATAATGCAAAAAACGTCCCAAGACTGAGAACAGGAAATGGGGAAAAACTGGTCAAGAGATTTAGAAAATTATGAAAAAAAAGTAGAAGAAAAAAATAGTAGATAAAAACAGAGTGAAAATCGAGTGAACGAAGTCTACCTCACTTAAAGTAATCTCTGACAGAATCTGCCGGAGTAAATGCAAGAACAGAAGAAGGTGGTTTTATTCAGTATGCCCGTTTTCTTGGGGAGGTTTCCACATTACTCTGGTGGTGTATGCCAGAATGCCAATAAAAAAAGAAATATTTCTTGCTCAAGAGCAGTATCAGTAATGTTCTGATTGTCGTCTTGGATGGTACTGGCTGATATCCGTCTTAGTTTTGGTGTATTCTTTGATTCTTTGTTTTCTTGGTTTTTTAACAGGTTTTGCGGGTAGTTTGCCAGTCCTCTGGTCGGGCAATAGAATGACCTGGAAGCGCTTCTTCTGGAGTGACACCCATAGCGGAATTTTGTTATTAATACAAAACCTTGAGTAGGAGCTTTGTCCGAAGTGGCCGGATATTTTTGGTAGAGTTGCAGTGATAGTTTGTGGGTTCTTAAGTTGGTTGAGTTGTCACCTGACTTTTAGCAATCTAGATCTGCACCCGTGCGCAGTTAGGCGGTGGCGTAACTCATAGTGGGTGCGATCGCAATCCATTACCGTTTTTTGTTGCTGCAACAAGTAATCTTCTATTACGTAAAGTTTACGTGTTATATGCTTAAAACTTTGTTGTTGTGATTCCCGTTTAATTATGTGTTGTTCAGTTCCGTTTCAGTTTTGTGTGAGCTTCTAATTTATTTTAAAACTTTAGTTGGATGACAAGCTTCCAGTTTTCTTTAGAGACACAACAAATAATCTCTTAACTTAACCTATATCTTAGTATAATGGTCAGCTGGTACCAAGCAAGTCGAGGTGATTTCACGAGCTCATTTCTTTCTTCTCCTCCGTTTCATCCTTTAATAGGTAACATAATCCCTAACCTCACATAGTTACTATGGATATTTTCTTCAACGTCAAACGTCAACTGTCAAAAAACGTCAAAATGAACAGATACTAATAATGTAAATTCACAGTGTTATGCGTTCAATGGTGTATGTCTTGAGACCCGTTAAAAAACGCGGTTTCAAGTTCTTACCTTATAAAAAGTAGGTACTTTTACTTAATGTTAAAATTGTATTCTAATTTGGTAATTTCTTAGGACAAAATGGGCTAAGATGGTGTTTTTTACGCCTTGTTATCCTCGCGTTACCTTCCCTTGTGGATACCATTATTGCTGCCACTGCAGGTCGTAATTGCAATGTTTCTTAACACAAATTAACATCTTTATTTTGGGTAAAAGAACCAATACCTTCAAATGTCTATAAAAAAAGTATTTATTTAAAAAGAAATAAAAAATTTTTGGATGCAATAGCAGTTTACATTTTTATTTCAAAAATTTTATGCAACAGCAGCTGTCAAAGGTCATTATACGCTCAAGTACAATGTTTATAAAAACATGCTAAATACTTTTTGCATATTTTCACAAGCATGCGGCTAATGCAAAACCAGTTTTTTTTGCATTTAAGAATAACGTGTTAATAAACTGCATAGTATGTAGATGTTGACGCCGATGGTATATATAAGCAATTTAAGATGCAGTCCTCATTGAAACACAATGATAATATTTGTGCTTGCTCATTTACTGGCGACCGTATGCGGTATGTCTGTTTTTATTTAGTTTTATTATTTCTAATTAGCAACGTATAGGTCAAAACGTAGACGATTGGAAGCTAGTTGGTGGTAGCTTAGCTGGAGATGGCGAATACCCGTATCAAGTTTCACTCAAAATCGGCCAACGACATATTTGCGGAGGATCAATTATAAATTCGGCAACTGTTCTTACAGCAGCGCATTGCGTTTACAGGTTGGTGTAGTAATCAAGATAGCGTTGCAATCTTTAACCGATTGTTTTAGAATACCAGCACAGCAAATTACAGTCACCGCCGGTTCGAATCATCTTAACGAAGATTATAAAACTTTTGAAGTCGAACGTTACATAATACACACCGAGTTTGAAGGTACCAAAAACGACATTGCTTTAATAAAACTTACCAATTCTGTAAAATATTCAAAAAAAATTCGTCCAATTTTTTTGGAAAACAAATACGTTCACGGTGGTGTCGAATGCGTTTTGAGCGGATGGGGTATGCTCAGTTACCCATCGAACAAACCTTCCAACGACTTGCAACACATTGTTCTTAAAACCATCGTCAATCAAGAATGCGTGGCCAAGCACAATTTTTCTTCGCCGCCAGTTTATGACTCCAACCTTTGTACTTTAACTCAAAAGGGAGAAGGCGCTTGTAAAGGCGACTCGGGTGGGCCGTTGGTAGCAAACGGCAAACAAATTGGAATTGTATCATGGGGACGACCGTGTGCCAAAGGCATTCCCGATGTCTTTACCCGAGTGTCTTCGTACATCGACTGGATTAATGCCAACGCGTTCCAATAAAATATGTAAATGTTTTTTATTTTGAGATATTATAAAGTAACATCCATTACGAATTAATGTAGCTCAATTAATAAATATCAATCAATTTATAGTTTATTTTGTTAAAAAAAAATGTTTAACCAAAAGTATGAAGCGACATCTTGGTGTGATTGTGATCGTCATGTTATCCTCCATCTCTTTCTACGTTGTATTAAGGTAGTTATACACTGCTTACTCTGAATACGTAAAAAGGTTAAATAAAACACACAACAAACAAATAAACCATGACTTTTATTCAGCTTTAACGAATACACAGATATGATGACAGATTTTAATCTCAAACACGTGCACGAACATGATTATTTTAAACAAAAGAAGCGTTAGTTAACTGATAGTTTGCCATTAGGTATTGAGGTCCTAGTTACAGAAGCAATTTATCTAAAGTTAAAGTGTCGGTACAAACGTAGGTTAAAAATGCAGATATTATAAACACACCTTAATTATCGGATTTTCTTCCAGATGACAATACTTAAGTACATTTCCCAATCATTCATATAGACAGCTTTGATTTCAGTGATAAAATACATTTTTTAGTCAGAAAATCAGAAATTATAACAGAGTTTTCTATTTAAATTGTACTGGACGAGAACTGCTGTAGGTATTTAAAAAAATTACAATAGAATAGAATAAATAGCTTTAAAATTCTAAATAATTTATAAAAACTAGTTTTGCTTCAAATATAAAATTCATTTTTTATAGTCAGACTTTTAAAAGTCAGAAGAACAAACTTTCTCATTCAAGTTGTAGTTGAAAAGAGTTGTGGCATATTTGGGAAAGTTTCGATGACGATGACGTCCCGTTGTTAAAACGTTACGATTCACAGCGTCACGGGGTTGGAATACCTGCAAAATTGTATTTTTTTTAAAGGAGCTGCTACCATAAATTTTTACGTTAAGTCGAGGGGATACGCTTCGCATTTGCTATCTCAAATTTACTTGTGCTAGCCGTGTGTACGTTTTGTGTTAGATTTAATATTACGTTTTAGATAACACAAGAATGGAATTAGCTAATCCCTTACTGGATAAAACCTAACTGTGAGTACTACAATTTCAAACTTTACGATTTGTATTTTAGTGGTCATGTCGATTGTTGACCGTACGTGCATTTTAGGTTAACACAATTAATATTATCATTTTGTGCTTCACAAAGTCGTATGCAAAGCGCGTTGAGTCTCAGACGCTTCATTTGTTTTGTTATTTACTTTTGCGTTTTTAAATTTGCGAATATAAAGTCATTCCTTCTTCATATGTAAAGGTTTAGACCGACAAGATCAGTTTATTGTACGGCGTGTTGCCTAGTATAGGGCGCAACTTATATTTTATTCGACCTATGTATTAACGTTTGGAAAATTTATACTTACTTCTTCGTCTTTTTGTAATTATTGCCTGTGATAAAATAAATATATATTCTGTGTTATTACTTCTGTCGTGTTATTTGTTCTTTTCCAGCTACAGGTAGAGTTAGACTATATTTCTCTAATTTAATCTTTCATCGTCTTGGCGCTTTTTTTAGATATGATTTATAATTTAGCATCACAAAGCCTGCGACTCCCTCTCCAAGAAAACTGTGTTGGCCGTTGCTTCTTTTTTTGTTGCGAGGAAACCACGTAGCAAGGGACCTGATTTTCTCGTAACAAACTATTTCAAACTCTTCTTCTCGATACTACTAGAGGAATTATAGTGCTACTCTTCCGCTACCTCTCTTTGTTTTTTTTTATTTGCCACTTTGGAACGCGTCTGATGAGGGTTGAGGGTGACCCCACCCGGACTACTTTTTTACTACGACGATGTGCAGCCACCTCTCCTTGAGATAATTTTCTACTGTGCTTAGCAAGTACACTGGTGCATATTTGTCTTTTATGGCCTTGACTATGACACGCTATTAGACGCGTTCTGAACGTCGAGTGTCACCAGAATGCAGCATTCTTTGTTTTGGTACCATACTCTTCTTATTTTATTTAGAATTCTAAATCCCCGTTTCCCCAATTGCGCGACGGCTTCTCTCTTCTAATTTGTAATAGTCGATTCCCAGATGACGTGCTTGGAGTTCACTTCTCCCGCCAATATCACCGGTTCCTTTCTGTCTTATATCTTTGCTTCCCACTTGATAATAGCCAAGAAGTGGGTTTTCCTTATATTGGGTGAGACGTAAACTCCGTAAATAGTAATGTTCTCCTACTTCCACTATTATCAGACAATGTCCTTTTTCGATTTCTTTTACCCTTGTATTACTACGTGTTTCTACTTTAATTTCGACATTACTATTTTATCAAAGTCACTTGCGGGTTAGGTTCCGCATGAATCATTACTTCTACAGCAGATTGCAGCGAGTTCCTGGGCACAACGACGTATACATAACGGTTAGCTGTCGCTACAATCAAAGATTGAGACACCAATCATATGCGTCTGCAAAAAAACTAGTCAAGCCGTCGACGTTCGCACGTTATTGTATTTATATATATGTGTAGTGTATTTCTCAATGCTTGTATTTTGCGTTGTTGTGTAAGTAATAATAATATACTAATTAAACCTCATCGAGCATTATTAATTACTCTTCTTCTCGCGTCTATCGTTCACGGTCCACGCCGCCGCTTTTGTACTCTCAAAGGTAACAAAACAATGAGCCAAACAAAGATGCAAAAAGAAGTACCTATAACGCAAATAAGAGTCGTGAAAAGGTATAAGCCTAAAATCGTTCGCATGGTAAATCAGTAGACAATGAAAATATTCTAAATGACTTTAAATCAAGCAGACAAATATTTTTTATAAAGTAGCATCATGTAAAGTAACACTTAGAAACTATGATGCAATGTGGGTTGCATACATTAAAGATTCATTCGAGCAGAGCACCGAACAAAATAGTGCGAAACCGCATGTTGAGAAGCATGTAGCAAAATACATGTATGCTACATGTTGTAAGCATAACACTACGATTATACGAGAAGTTCCACTAAAATTCTTTATTGGCAACAAAAACCGCAAGCGTCATCTAGTAGTTTGAAGTGTATACTAACACTTGCTTTACGTTTTTCAACAAAAAATTTTACATTCATTGACATAAACCAACGTCAAACGTTAGTACACACCACGTACACACCTCATACTATGCCTCATACTGTTAGTGGCGTTATTCGATACTATTATCACAGTATACTATTAATTAAGACTTTTCTGTATGATGGTATTGCAATATTTGATTTGTTTCGAGATGCTTATAGACGACCAACTCGAATGGAACCAGCACATCGATTATGCGGCTAACAACGATCAAAAATTTGCTTACAAAATCGTCTCGACTAAAAATAATGCAAAACAGCTATCCGATCCACCATTTTATACGCTATTAAGATATGACAAGAAAGATGCAATGTTCGCAATATCAGAAAGTTACTGAGCGCCCAAAGGCATTTCAGATTAAAGTTGTGCAAAGTACAATCTCTTCAGAAACCGCCCTAGTCATAAATAACTTAATGTCGCTTGATTTGTTTTACAGAAAACTGTCGACATTAGGAAAGCTCGAAAAGCAGACAAAGACCAAAAAGAGTGATCAGATACCGGTAGCATGAAATCGAAGAGGTTGTCTTCGTCGGGTCGTTTTGATTTCAACTGGAAGAAGAGTTCAACTTACCTCTACTATACTAACAAAAAAGTTGAAGCCGCATTTGTTACTAAATCTGAGAAAAAAAATTTCCGGATAAGATAAAGTTAGCCACTCGTCAAATGTAAACACATTCAGGTCAGTGTGGCTATTATTACCAATTTGAGAGCAAAAGCATCGACTAATAGATAAGAACCATTAAAATGTGACCTTGAAACGAGAGAGCAAAGAGCTCTACCCTAGCCTTTATTCTTTTTAATCAGTTTCACCAACACATCAATGCTAAATTACTAAAACAGAAAAAAATTGCACCATTTATTACTAAAAAAAATTCATAATCTTAACCTTACATTTTATCGTTGTTTTACCGCCGTTACTATTCTCGTTTGCTTACCGTTTTTGTTCTTTTTAATACCATTTTCTATTTTGTCATCTTTCATATTACTATCTTTCGCTTATTTATTCTTTTACACATTCCTTTTTCCTACTTTGTTTTTATTACCCTGTACCCTCTACATATCATTCGAGTCAATCCCAAAACAACGCACCAAAAAACAAACTGAGATCCGCTAGATCAAAACTCACATTGGAACTAGAAACTAGTTAAAGACCGAAAGTTTTGTTTTAACAAATTACTAATTTAAACTGTAAAAATTTGCATATAAAAATTACTTTATTGTTGACGTTGGAGTGTGGCAACACTGTAGATGCAAATCAAATTACTTTATAGAAAAGTGATTTTTAGTGAAGAAAGAGTCAATATAAATTGTTTTGGAACAGTGGAAAGCAAATAATATAAAGAAAAGAAAAACGCAGAAATATTGTAATAGGAAGCAATCGAGAAGTATCCTTTTAATATAACATAAAAGTACAGCTAGTATTGAAAAGCAAGGCTGCCAGATTTAGGAAAATAAACCAGAAGCGGAGTAAAAAAAAACAAAATGGAGGAAAAAATCATAGAAATCCTGTACGACATAAAACAAGAATTGAGCGAAATAAACACCGAATTAAAGGGATTTAATACAAAAATGGAAGAAACTGCAAAGGTAGTAAATGAGTTGCAAAGAAAAAATGGGACACTAAAGAAACAGGTTGCAGATGAGGAAACAAGAATTGAGGTACTGAAAAAAGAGGTAAAGAAGAAAAACATAATAATTCATGGAATGGCAGAGGAAAATAATGAGGACGAAGACAAGTTAATAGAAAAAATAGAACAAATGTATAAAAAGATGAGACTGGATGAGAGTAAGGTACTGCAAGGTAGTGAAATAACAAGAATATGGAAAAATTCCAGGAAGAAACTAGCAACATGGAAACGAAAAATAGAAATTCTCAAAGCTACAAAATTTTTAAACATATGGATAACTGGCAGTAAGAGAACAAAGAAAAAAACTAGGATACTATTTAAAAAAGGCAAAGGAAGAAGGATGTTTGGCAAAAATGAGATATAATAAACTAATCGTAAATAGCAAAGAATTCAGCCTATAAGAGATAGAAAAAATACCCATCCCACAGAACAATAAAGAACAAAAGACCAGAACAGTGAGTGAAAGGTCACCAGGAGACGCAGAAAATGAAGCGTTTAAAAAGCAACTCCGAAGGATAACAAATACATCGCGGCAATCAAAAAACAAATAAATGGGAAAAAGCAGGCAAAATTAAAGATGACGACAGGATACGAAAAAGGATATGATTTTGGAAAATGGATAAATAAACAACAAAAAAGAAAACACAAAAATGAGATGAAGATAGGGACTTGGAACATAAAAACGTTACTGAAAGATATCAAGTAGATGTGGCTGCAGTGCAAGAGGTACGATGGAAAGGAGAAGGGGAGATAATAAAAAAAGATTTCACACTGTTATGCTCCGGAGAAAAAAAAGCAAGGAGCAAATGGGGGGGACTAGCTTATATAAGAATTGAAGCCAAACCTACAAAATCCCCGACGGAAAAAGCTGATGAAAATGATAAGGAAAAATGATACCAAGAATTAGAAAAACTAACAAAGGAAGCACCAAAGCATGAAGTGATAATAGTGGTTGGAGATTTCAATGCACAGATAGGCAAGGAAGAATTCGTAAGTAAAGTGGCAGGAAAGCATACGATACATTATGACACAAACGATAATGGAAGTAGACTGTGTGAATTTGCAGCATTAACAAACATGATAATAAGTAGCTCAAAAGAACACATAAAATAACATATGGATAATACCAGGAGGAAACAGTACACAAGGAAATCAGATAGACCATGTACTGGTAGCAAAAAAAAACGCTACTCCAATAAGAAATATAAAAACATTTAGAGGTGCGAATGTCGATACCGACCATTTTTCAGTTATAGCAAAAATAAAACAAAAATTTAACGAACAAAGAACAACATAGAAAAAAACATTGGGAAATAGACAATTTTACACAAAAAGAAATGAAAACGAAATACAAGGAAGCAACGCAACAAGAACTAGCAACAGTAGAAATAGAGGAAAATGTAGACAACAAATGGACAAAAATGAAACACATATATAAAACAACAAGCAAATTATGTAAGCGAAAGAAAAACGAATGGATAGATAAATGAATGGAAAATGTGAAAGGGGATAGCAAGAAAAATAATATGAGGGAGTTACACAGGAAGAACCGAGAACAAAAAACGGGAAATAAAATAAGGAAGCAGAGAAATGAAATATGAAAATGGAATGTTGCAAAACAGCGCTGGAAAAGTTAAAGAAATGTCGAAAGAGCACTTTCAAAAGCTGCTGTGTACAGAACCAACGTATGAAGAAATCAAGGAGATAATAGTGAGATAAAAAAATGGAAAGGCCTCAGGAACAAATCAAATATGTGGAGAAATGATTAAGTACAGTGATGAAAGTGCACAAAGAAAAATCAGATAATAAAGAAGATTTGGAGTACGGAAAGAATACCAAGAGACTGGAGTAAAGGCATTATCGTGTGTTACATGCCAAAGTTAACACAAAGTCACTGCCTGAAATGAGGTAACATAAACGGTGTTGTGCCACTAGCTCAATGGAGAAGGGGTGGGTTATATTTAAAAGTTTCGTGATTGAATTGGATTAACTTGACGAAAACACAAAATCGAAAAGTAATAATGTCGAAATCAAAGGGCGCCAGGAAGGAGTAAAGCTTAATGGACTTCTGGCCCTTGCCAACCACAAGTCCGCTTCTGGAGGATACACCCTAAACGGACTTACCTTGATAGAGTGTATCTCACTAAAATCTGTAATAAACTAATAAAGTTACACACGCGGAGGCCGACGGAATTAAAAGCTCTTTACATTTAACAATTTAACATTTATTTGAACACAAAAAAAACAAAATGAATAAAATAATAAAATAATTGAATTGAAATTAACAAAATTATTCACACAAACAGTAACAAAAGGTACGTAACTGAACGTTGGATCAAAACAAATTTGAAGTCATTTGGGTAAATACACAAACAAAATATTAAAATACGAAATACAGAATTTAAAGAAATAAAACAGCACAAATTAATACATCTTAATTCATCTAAAATCACGGCCGTGTGCGCGTCGAAATTACTCAAATATAAAATGAAATAAACTTATAAAACTAATATATATAATTTGAATCGAAAATTCGGTCCCGTTTAATAAATTTTTAACTCGGGATTATAACACAGTTCCGCTAAATACGGACATTAATTAGTTACATTAACGTTAATTTCGAGACACTTGTAATTTTTATTTGAAATTCAAAGCTTTTAACACTTAAATCACGTAAATAATATCTTCACGATTAAATAAATGGTGCAACATAAATACCTTGAATTCGTCGTAACTTCAGGAACGAACTTGTGGTTAGTTCGTAGTGGCCAGGTGAAAGGTATCCCCAAACAATTCCTATGCCGGCGGAAGAATTTCCTTTTTAACACTTAAATAAAATCCGCACAAATGCGAAGACTGGACGTAGCACAACCCAACGATTGCATATCCAACTTGAAACGTGAGTTTTAATTTTGGAAACCATGAAGTCTGCTTAAACCGTAAATTACGAAATTTGAAAAATTAACATTTTCACCACAACACTTAATTTTCACGGTTCCAACTTCCGCGGGAATACACAACGATGGGGTAAAAGTACCCTCACCACCCAATTACCTCACGGCATCCGGTATTTCTTAATTGCGACCAACGATCGATTGATCCCCAAAAACCAAACTTTACCATTTTTAAAACTTCGTACCCCTACTTAACTAATTGAACGTGCGCTGTAAAATCTTTGTAGAAGATAGAACATTAAACGAACGAACTTAACAAAGATGAAAACTATAATTAGCCGCGTGCATCTTGACACGTAGACCTCGATAAAAACATTTCTCATCAAAAATGCTTAGCTCGCTTATTTGCAGGTGGCTCGTAATCGCGCTTAATAAAATAGCCCATCATAAACAAAGTATAAATACCAAGAAAGATGGATCAAATTACATTCCAAAAGGAAGTCGTAAATTATACAGAATTGTTATTTTACTGAGATAAACAAGTAAAATACTAAATCAAAATCAAAACCACGGAACTTTATGCATTCAAAAAAAAATACCAGTAATGATTGTAAAACAACTTGAAATACCAATAAACTTAAATCACACGCAATAAAATAACGAGCAAAACGTTTTTGATGCTAATATTGAACCAATCAATCGACGAAAAACAAAAAAAAACAAAATTCAGCCAGCAGAATCTAATTACGGGGTCTGACATAAAAAGATAACTGCTGCAATCCCCAAACGCAGGTTACACGTGACAATACACAAAAAATGGGATAAAGAAGTCTGCAGTAATTATCGAGGGATTGCGTTGTTAAATTCAACCTATAAAATATTCTCCACAATGCTCAATAGAAAACTGACAGAGCACTTGAAAATAGGTAGGTAGCTACCAATTTGGGTTCACCAAGGGAAAATCTGTAATACATGCTATCCACATAATTAGACAAATATTAGAGAAAAGCAATGAACATAATATCACATTGTACATAATTTTTGAGGACTTTAAGCAAGCTTTTGATAGCATTAACATGAGAAAATTGATACAAGCCTTGAGAGACGATAGAGTACCACAAAAATTAATAAGACTAATAGAAACAACGCTAATAAACACCTATCCAACAATAAGAACAACAGATTTATTTTCAATAATGGAATAACGCAAGGAGATACCTTGTCAGCCACTCTCTTTAACGTAGCGATGGAAAGTGTTAAAAGAACTCTAAACTGTGAAGGAACAATAATCAATAGAAAAGGGCAAATAATAGCATAAGCAGATGACGTCAGATGACGTGGTAACAATAAGAAACTAAAAGAGATATTCACAAACCTAGACGAAAAAACCAAGGCAAATAGAGCTGACAGTAAATGAGAATAAAACATAATATTCCAAATATAGTAGAAGTGATACACGAACGAAGAGAATTTGAAAAATCAACGAATACGCCCTAGAACGAATGAATAAATTTAAATATTTAAGAGCAACAGTAAAAGAAAACATTAACAAAGGAGAAAATGAAATAAGAAAGAGAATACAAACAGGCCTAAAAGCATATTATGCAAACAAAACATATCTCAAAAGCAACAAAACAAGCAAAAGCACAAACATGCAAATATATAAGACACTGATAAGACCGATAATGACTTACACTATAGAAACGATGTGCTTAACAGGTAAAGAGAAGGAGCAAATAAGAAAAGCCGAGAGGAAAATTTTAAGAACAATACTAGGACCAATCAAATCCAATGAAAACGAAAGTAGACAAAGAATGAATTAGGAACTAGTTGCTGAGATGAAGAGCGAAGACATAATAAAATTCATCAAGTCCAGAAGAATAAAATGGCTGGGACACATAAGCAAAAGAGAAGAAGACGACACACTAAAGAAATTACTGGAATGGAAACCAATGGAAGATAGAACAATGGAAAGATCAAGATTAAGATGGATGGATCAGGTTAAAAAATACCTAAAAACATTGAAAATCACAAACTGGAAGTTAAAAGAAAGAAACAAAAAGGAATGGAAGGAGATAGTTGAAGTGGCAAAGACACACGCAGAGTTGTAGTGATAGCAATTCAGTGACAATTTTTAATTGGTTTAGTGAAGTGGTATAAGTGTAATAAACAACAAGGGGGCTAATCCTCCTCGGAAAACGGATATGGGAAGCCCGAATAGACGGTTAAATTCCTTGAAAGAATGTTAAGCCAGTATTATTATTGTTGTTGACATTACTCTAAGGGTACGTTACAACAGTAACGTAAAAAGAATGTAATAAAAACGCGATTTGGTTGGTTTGGGAATTTTTGGTTGTAATCATTCTTTTGTGTTGATTGAATTCGTTGATTAATAAGTTAACTTTAAACTTGCCTAAAAGACAATTAGGATTAACTTTAATGTCATGCATAAACCCACTTGACTGCAGTTTTTCTGTAACTAAACTTTTTCTCGATCGACGTCATTATCCCTATCAGCCAAGAAACGTTTTTTTCGTGTTTTAAAAACGTTACAACGTTTTAAAATAGTTGAAATAAAAAATGTTTTTTAGAAAAATGTGTTTGTTACGTTTTAAAAATATTTTATCTATTCATTAATACTACAATATTTTAAATACATTTTAAACATATTTTCTAAAATATTTTTTTAATATTTAAATAACGTTTTCGCACTTGCAACATAAATTTGGCCATTAAGACGTTTTTGTAATGTTTTTAAACATGTAAATATATCTTTTCAAAACGTTAAAAAAAACATTAAAAAAACCTTTCTTTGTTGATTGGGTCTCGATCATATCCATACGAACTAAATGGTTTGATCGACAGGAGCGACACTTTCATTGTGCATAAAAGATGTAATCAACCCCAGCTTATGAGTTGCGCTTACTGAAAATTTCTCAGTTATGTGTAAGAATTTCAAGCTCGTAATCTTTAGCACGAATGAGTTTTAGCGGGTTACTACGCTGATTGCGTCGTAAGCTTGTTATTGCGTTTTATTTTTGATCCATTTCTTGTGTTTCTACTATGTCATTTGCGTTTGAACTGGATTTTATATTTGACTTTTGATAGCCACTCCATAGTGCTATAGGTACGTGCATGAGCTTGCCACTGACGATACTCTTTAATAAAGGATTTTAAACGACTCAAAAAAAGTGTAGTTTGGTCAATGAGAAGGCAGACGTTTATTTATTGCTTATGTATGGTTGCTTGGGCAGTTGTTGACTATGATAATGACAATAACGTTGTGTGTACAGTCAACCCAAGCTAGTATTATTAAATAAATCGCGCATAACTGAATTGTTAGATTATACTTTGTTTTGTCTGCTGCAGCCGCTGTTGCAATCAAAGAAAAAGAAACAAAAACGTAAAAGCTGTCATGTGAGTCCAATAATTAAACTGCAAAAAGTTTGTACAGTACAACGATAGTTACCCACAATATATTTCAAAAAAAAATTCTTAAATAAAATTAGGGTTTTACAAAAATTATGATCAGCGGTTTTTAGCTAAAATGACACTTTTTTGAATTCACGAACACATTCGTTCGTTTCCGTAAATTCAAACAGTTAAAAAACCGGTAACCGTTATCGTTTGCTTAATTCGTTTGATGTTGACGTTATTTGTGAGAATTATTTAAAGAAAAACAAATAAACATGTCAAAAAAGTATGTAAAGACACCCAAGATATTAAATTATGGCACGCCAGGAAGACAATTATCTGATAGCGAAGAGAGCACTGCAAGCTCGGTATCTGAAGCAGGCAGTACGGGCAGCAATGACAATTTGAGTTTAGTAGCAGAGTACGATGAATTGATGAAATGCGCGAAGAGTCTAAGGCACGACGAAGTAGAAGATGCGTTTTTGTGTTTTATCAAACAAACTGGTAGTATGGTTGCACAATTTTGTACCGTCCAACAAGAATGTAAGCGCTTACAAGACTCACTCGCGAAGACTATGAACGATTACAGCGAGCTTGAGTGTAAAATGTCGCATGCTCGTAAGTTACTCGATCAAGAAAGGAAACGATCACGTATGTTTGAAGCAGAACGGGACGAATTGGTAAGAGTTATCTAAAATCTATTTGTTCGTTTCAAGAGGTTTGTTTAAGGATCGGCAGATGAAACGCATAGCGTTAGTTGTACACAAGAATCAAAATCGTCCCGATCAGACTGTTAAAGAATTATCATTTTTGAACGAGAATTATTTTGTTGCGGAAGGTAATTGCATGTCTCCGCAATTAAGTGCAATTCCAGAGGTTAACACAACAGGTTTGAGGCGAATCATGTTTTTACGTTGATTATTTCATTGATACGTTTTAGGGTCGTTACTGTCAGATTTCAGTTATTCACGGTCTGAGGATGATCTGGATGTGTCGTTATTGCCGTAAGTATAAATTTTTTTATTGTAATAACTGTGTAAAGCAGTTTAATTAAATATTAAGTACAGTTCTAGGATGAGCGGTGCAATCTCGAAGAAACGCCACTCGGATGTTGCTTCTCAATCGGCTACAAAGAAACGACGTTCTGATAATAAAATCGTAGAAATAAATGCAACGGATACAGTTCGAGCGACTACGACGCTGACTTTAAACAAGGATGGTCCCATCACTGCAACCTCGATCATAGAATCAATTCCTGTGGATGTTGCACAACCGAGTGCGCCACCGGCGCATCTACTCATCAATAATAAACATCCATGTCAAAACTCAACAGCAGTTCGACAACATTGTTTCCAAAGCAAGACTTTGGTGATGCCCGAAACTTGCGGCCCTTGCAATAAACGAATGAGATTTGGACGTACTGTGGTTAAATGCAAAGAATGTCGTGCGATTTGTCACCCCGAATGCAAGAACTTACTCCCGTTACCGTGCACACCTTTAGTTAACACTCCACTACGAGGAGCCGTAAGTACCCGCACTAAGATACTCATTCCTTAAAAAAATTTTTAAGGGACTAATCAGCGATTACACTCCTACCACATCTCCGATGGTGCCGGCTCTTATAGTACACTGCACAAAGGAAGTCGAACTTCGCGGGTGCAAAGAAATTGGCATTTATAGGATCCCCGGATCTGAGAAAGACGTCAAAGCTTTAAAGGTTTCTGTTTTTTTGTAATTGGTTTCGTTGTAATTGTTTTTGTAGGAAAGGTTTTTACGGGGTAAAACCGTACCTTGTATTAATCAAGTCGATGTACACGTAATTTGTGGTGCAGTCAAAGACTTTCTTCGTTCTTTACAAGAACCGATAGTTACTGTAGCACGCTGGCATGATTTCGTCAAGGCTGTTGAGGTCACCGACAAAACCGAAAGGACTTCATTGTTAAACCAGATAATAGCCGAGTTGCCACAACCAAATCGTGACACTTTATCTTACATGATTTTGCATTTGAAACGGTATGGGTAACCATTACATTAATCCAACTCTTAAAATTTCTAATTGCAGGATTGCCGACATGCCCGAGTGTAAAATGCCTATAGATAATTTAGCAAAAGTCTTTGCTCCAACCATTGTTGGGTATTCCACGACAGATCTTAACCGTTCGAGGTTACTTGAAGAAACCAGACTACAAGGAATGGTACGTAAATAATCCAAATTAGAACGAAATGCTTGAATTCGTTACAGATAATGCAAAATTTAATAAATCTGCCAACCGATTACTGGCAATCATTTCTGGAGACCAACGATATCTATCGAACCCCTTGTAGTCGACTGCAACAAACTCCAAGCACCGACTCTCTATTATATCCGAAAAGTAGGGGAATGTTCAGCCCGTACAGTGTTAAGTAAGTACCAAACATGCGTTACCTATTGTGATAAACATTTTATTTTTAGGAGTACAGTTAAAAAGAAGCAAAAATTCTTTCCCACGCCTTGAACCTTTATATTTAATCGTAAAAAAATATTTTTTTTGAAATAATCGCTGGTGCCATCTATGCGGCATTTTAAGAAATGTACTTATTGTATCTTATAAAATATGTAACAATAAAGCTAGTTTTTTAACGTTCGTATATTTGTAATAATCTAAAAAAGCATATTTAAGAATTTTGAAGTTTGAGTGATTCATCTTTGACTGGTTTGAATCTATGGGTTTACTATCGTAGTAGGCGGGATTGGTCCATATGTTAATGGCGACTAAAAAGTAAAATTTTTTTAGTAACTGCGCTGATTCGATTTCCTAACTGGTTAGAACCTGCGTTGCCTGTTATGATAAACATTTTACTTTTAGGAGTACAATTAAAAATAATCAAAAACACTTTCCTACGTCTTGAACCCTTATATCTGATCGTAAAAAAATAATTTTTTTGAAATAGTTGGTGGTGCCATCTATGAGGCATTTTAAAAAAAGTACTTATATCTTCTATGGAATATCTGAATATGTAAGTATAAAGCTAGTTTTTTAACGTTCGTACTGTTTTAGTAATCTTAAAAGACATTTAAGAATTAAAAATTCCTAAATGTTTTTTTCCAAGTTTGAATGCTTCATATATGACTTGACACCGGTTTGAATCTATGGATTTCCTATCATAGTAAGCGGGATTGAAGCTTATATTAATGGCGACTAAAAATTGAAATTTTAGACAACGCTTTGATTCTTTTATTCGAGTTGATCGTCTATAAGCATCTCAAAACGAATCAAATATTGTAATATGTCCATACGGAAAACTTAATTAAGAGTATCGAATAACGCTACTGTCTGACTTTGGTTTATGCTAATGAATGTAAAATTTTCTGTTTAAAAACGTAAAGCAAGTGTTAGCATACACCTTAAACTACTAGATGAGGCCTGCGGTTTTTGTTTCCAATAAATATTTTAGTAGAACTTTTCGTATAGCCGTAGTCTTATGCTTACAACATGTAGCATACATGTATTTTGCTACATGCATTTCAACATTTTGTTCTACACTATTTTGTTAGGTGCCCAAATCCAAAATCTTCTCAAATGACTCTTAATGCATGCAACTCACATTGCATCAAAGTTTCTAAGCGTTTTTTTACATGATGCTACTTTATAAAGAATATTGGTTTGCTTAATTTAAAGTCATTTATAATATTTTCATTATCTTTGCTGACTAACCATGTGAACGATTTTGAGCCTATGCCTTTTCATGAGGCTTATTTGGTGGTACTTCTTTTTGCACCTTTGTTTGACTCATTGTTTTGTTACATTTGAAGGTACAAAAGCGACTGCGAAGACCGTAAACGGCTGACGCAAAGAAAAAATTAATTTATAATGCTTGAGGAGGTTTAATTAGCATAGGTTTAATTAGCATATTATTATAACTACAAAACAACGCAAAATACAAGCATTGGGAAATATACTACACATATAAAAATACAATAACGTGCGAACGACGACGGCTTGACTATATGACGCATATGATTGGTGCACTGGAACTGTGCTGGAACCTCAATCTTCGATCGTAGCGAAAGCTAACCGTTATGTACCCGTCGTTGTGCCCAGGAGCCTGCTGCAATCTGCCGTAGAAGTAATGATTGTTGCAGAACCAGTGTTGTAACAGATACTTTTTTTCTAGTATCTAGATACAGATACTTTTTATAAATTGTATCTAGATACAGATAAGATACTTTTTCAAAAAAAGTATCTAGATACAGTTACAGATACTTTAAGAAAGCATCTAGATACATGTGAGATATATTTTTAACAAAATCTTGAAATTTAAAACAACGTGTCTATTTGGTTCAGCTAAAAACACAATAACAGCCCACACAGCACAAGCATATCCAATGGATATGAAATGTACACACCAACCATGGATACCGGAGGTGCATCGAACATCCATATTTAATATTATGGAGCAAGGATGGAGGTCCATTGGATATATCATTCCGTCACGGAAAGATCTTCATAGTATGTCCATAGGACCTCCAGGTGGATAAACATTTTACATCCATATGGAGATATATTGAACAGTCATATGAACGTACAAAATACATACATATGGAGGTTCAATGAACATTTAATTAAAGTATAATAACCATTCATTTTTTTATAGAACCTTCATATGTAGGTAAAATATATGTGCATATCTATATATTAACAAAAAATATGGCCACACGTCAAATAAAGTCAATACAAAATGCCAATAGTGATATTTTCCAGATACAACAACTCCGGTTGGTCCACAGAAAATATGACCACTTGTTCATTTTCACTCAAACACAATCGAACTTTTTTATTTACACATTCTCTCATTTTTCTAGAGCTTTTATCCATTATTTATATTATAGGAATCCAAATACTTACTAGATTAATGTACAGCAAAAGTAAATTCAAATATGCAAAAATACCTTGTCTTTACCCAATAAACACAAATCAATGGGTCTGTACTGGCAATGTACTCCTTAGCCGGCACTCAGAATGCTGGCAATGTATTAAAATGAAGTACACTGCCGGTAACCAGGTGACACACCGGCCGATATATTGCCGGATGAATCTTGCCAATGCAGAAATTGCATCGAACCAATATCGGCAAGTTATGTATATTAATACAAGTTAAATGCAGAATGCCAGTGAAATCTGTGCAATATAATATGTACTTTGCCATCACATAAATAGTGCGCAATTTTAAAAGCATTGGCAATGTTAGCAACTTAACACAAATTAAATGCATACAATGGTATTATCATTTTTAATTTAATTAATAAAACAATTTGGAAACTTAACATACAATGTCCATATATGTACTGAAAAAAATTTAAAAAATATAAAAAACCTATTTACATTCATTGTGCTTATGTTTATTGGCGTCTTTCGTACCCACTAATCCTGGTGTTTATTGCGTGTTGTAAAGCTGCACCACAATTTGAATTTTTTCTTATGGATACTGTAAAATAAAGTTACATTGTAATGCTACTCAAATAACTTATGCACTTTTTTAGCAATTTCTAAACTAAATTTTGAAGTTTTTGAAGTAATTATAAAGAATTGCTTTGTAAATAGTCGTGAAATAAAATACAACACGAAAGTCAAGTTTGGCAGTAATGCACTTGGAATCACATTACGTTAATATACATATAAAGTTAATGTTTTAAGTTTTAACCTATAAACTATAAAATACTCTGAAGCCTCTTACCATAAATGAAATTTAAAATATTTTTACAAATTTGTTTTGCTTGATCCAGACCAATTACTTGGTTAAAACATGTCTCGTTTGCTGTATCTTTTCATCCAACAAAGTAGATTGAATCGATCTAAAAAAAATTTCAATTAAATACAACTCAGCAATAAGAATAATGAATTCAGAAATTGTAGATAACTTACAAACTGGCTCTTAGATTACAAATTCCAAAGTCATTTTATATTTGTGCGAAAACGTGTTAGTTTTTAGGTTATATACTTATTATTAAGAAATAATTTATATTTGAATTTAATACTTACTTATTTTGTTAATCCATCCTAAATGATGAAAAACAAACATATTTTTTCGAAATTTTAAAGCACAAAATGGTTTGCATACGATAAATACAAGCTAAACAAAAAGCCAAAAAGTTTGCGTGTGCAACAGTGTGCAAAACAAAGATAATGTAAGAAAGATGCAGCACTCCGTGTATTAAAAATTGTATGATTTTTCCGACACTATGGACATCTATGATTGGCCGAAGAACTATTTTTTTCAAATTATAGAAATCGCCACTATAAAACACAGCGCCATCTTACAGTTATATTAATTCATATAAACTTATACATTTAAATTTTATAAATAAAACAATTATTTCAATTTAAAATACAATTTATTTATCTGAAAATAAAAATATATTAACAATAAAATATATATGCAACATTGGTTCTGGCTTAATGATTGATATCGATTATTTCAATAATTGATTTTGTTACAATCAGCTATTTCAACACACATATCATTTGAACAATGACAAGAAACTAAATATATAAACAATGCCAAAGATTTATTTAAATAACTACTTTTAAGTAACCGATTCCATTAAAAAAGTTACATGTTTCTTATTAATCAAATGGTTTCCATCGAATCGATCCTTTTGGATAATCTTGACAAGTTTTGTATTTTTTAGAAAATTCAGTATATTTTTTTATTAAGTAATTTTGCAATCAAACTTCCCATTTATTAACAATTTATTACATACCGAAATAAAATAACGCACTCGAAGATGACCAAGTAGTCGAGTTTGTCCACTCTGTTCATATTGACGGATCTAAAATAAATACCTATAGTTATATATATCAAACAAAGTATTTAATCTTACCATTCGGAATTACATTATGACACAATTTGATGAACGAAATTTTTCTGCTGCACCATTTTCAACCACAATTCCCGAAAATCTTTAATTCTTGGCAAAGTAAATAGTTTGTAAGGTTTGTAATGCGAGAGACATCCACTAACAATGCAATCACTCTACAATATTATTAAACGATTAGTAACAGACCAATTTACATTATCTATTAAAACTTACCTTATTTGATTGTGTTTAAATTAATTTAAGAACAACAAATATAAGAAACTTTTACAAGCACGTTTCTTATTTATGATTAAGAAAGCAAAATAATCGCTGAATAGGCTGAATTATGGGCGGAATAAACGCGAAATAAACTGAACGCCATCTGAACGCAAATGACATCATTGAAAGGTTTTTGTCTTAGCTGTAAATTTTTTCGAAATTTTAAAGCACAAAATGGTTTGCATAGGATAAATACAAGCTAAACAAAAAGCCAAAAAGTTTGCGTGTGCAATAATTCAATGGCGATAATATACGCGAAAACCTTGGCGAAAACAAACGAACAACGAAGAAAGTTTAAATTAAACCGCGCCAAGTGTTTTTTTTTACTTTTTCAATTTTTCATTAAATTTGTTGTTGCATGTTAAATATTTACTACAAATGTTAAATTTTAGAGAATATAATTATTTCTAAATAATTTTGATAAAAAATAGCAACTCACAAAATTATGTAACATGATACATAAAAAAAAAATGTTTCCGAACATAACACTTATAACACTTAAGATAATCCTATTTCACAGATATCCATGAATGTATATAAGGTGCATATACAGTACTGTGAAAATGAACTGCACCACTTAAATATTTTGCATATAAATCTATTTAAGTCCTTGAAAAGGGTAGCTATAAAAACAGGATTTTTAAGCATTTATACCTGTACTTGTTTGTGATGTTCTGCACAAAAAATTAAGTTGATTAGTTGCTTCTCTGAGTTTAAAACGTGAATTTTACAAAATTATGGCAAATTTTAAGTTGCTGACTAACGAACAGAAAGCAGTTGTTTTAGCTCTAAACAAACAAAATTTGTCTGCTAGAGCTGTAAGTAAAGAAATAAAGTGTAGTCCTTCTACAATTACTCGATTTTTACCAAAAGTTATCAAAAACCGGTTCTATAAAAAATAAAAAACGTGGTGGTCGGCAGCGAAAAACTTCAGCAAGGGATGATCGAATACTACAGCGTTTATGTTTAAAAAATCGTGCTACTACTTCTACTGAATTGTGCTCAGAGTGGAATCAGGCTACTGGAGTTTCCGTATCGAGATCTACCCTTAGGTATAGACTTTTAAACATGGGATTAAACGCTCGTCGTCCTTGCCGAAAGCCTCTTTTAACTAAGAAAATGAAGCAAAAACGTCTTGAATTTGCAAAGGAACATAAAAACTGGACTGAAAATGATTGGAAGAAAGTTATATTTAGTGACGAATCAAAATTCAATCTGCACGGAACAGATGGAATTAATTAGTACAAAGGCGTAGAGGAGAATGTCTTAAAGGCGAATGTTTAAAAAAAAAAACAGTTAAGTTTACAGTGAGTGTAATGACATGGGGATGTTTTTCTAGTAAGGGAGTTGGGTCACTACACGTTATAGAAAAGAGTATAGCTGAAAAAGATTATTTAATAATTCTTAAAGAATATTTAGTACCGACCATCAAAAGTCAATTCCGAGTTATTGGTAATTGCATTTTTCAAGATGATTGTGCACCTTGTCACCGAGCAAAAATTGTACGTATTTTTTATATTACTTATTGATTTACAGTATTTTCCACTTACAACATAATTAGGAATATTTACATTTACAGGTAAACGATTATTTGAACAATAAAGGTACTAAGCGCTTGCAACGGACAGGTAACAGTCCCGATTTAAATCCTATTGAAAACTGTTGGTTTATGTTATCTAAAAAAATTGCACAAAGGAGGCCATTAACAAAACAATCATTAATAGAAAATTTAAAATTAGTGTGGTCAAATAAGTTAGATTTAGAATATTTACAAAATTTAGTTAAATCGATGCCCGATAGGATCAAACCTGTAATTGAAGCGCGAGGGGGTGCTACAAAATACTAAAACTTTATTATATTTGTAATAATATTATTAGTAGTAAATTATATAACATCTAATAATTTATTTCTTATTAAATAAATAACACTTGCTTATTTTATTTGTGTTTTAAATTACAATTACTAATATAAAAATTATTAGATTATCATCGTTCACTATTAAAATTAAACGCATAATTTTTTTTTAATGTTAACTTTATGTTAAATGATTATAAACATATTCAGGTATAAATACTTAAAGCTGTTTTAGTCAGAGTTTATTTATTTTTACAGTACATCTAAATTTATCACAAAACAGGGAGTGATGCGATTCATTTTCACAGTACTGTACAATGGATATTAAACTATGGATGTACATCAATGGATATTATATGGATAAATATGTATATCCATTGCATCTCGCGTGCTGTGTGGGAGTATCCTAGGCAGCACATTACGTCTTACTGACGTCAAAACTACGAGGCGTCATTAAAACGTGTCAGTGTCGTCATATGACGTCAGTGTGCTACCTGAGTATTAAGCAAAACATTACCTTATCAACCTTAATCGCATAAATCAATACAAATTTGCAAATAAAGGTTATTTTGTTTTAAAATTAATAGCATAAGTCTCGTCATTATATATCGACGTAGAGTTAGTAGTAAACTACTAACACTAAAAGTTTCTCCACTTTTTTGCTCTATTTAAGCTAATGAAGAAATCCAGTGTTGCCAATTGACTTTGTCGCGATTGCTTGCATAAACTATAAAAGTTCCACAATGACCACAATTGTACTCATAGTTATACAAAGTTGAAATTTGATTTCTTTTTTATTAAGTATTATGAATTTGGTTTGTTGGCATAAATGCTAACACGTCACATTTGTCAAATAATACTAGATTATATATAAAATGTAAGTTTTCCTCAAAATTCCACAACAGTTTATAATATCTACAAAATATCCGCTACTACATAAAATCTCCAAATTTGGTAGAATTCCACTACAATTGGCGACGCTGAAAGAATTGTACATAAAACACCGAATACAAAGTCTCCAAATTCAAATTGTACTGTACATGATGAACTGACAGAAAAAACTACTGCGGTGTTTAGTAAAAACTTGTATAATTTACAATTTCAACAAGAAAAAGTATCTAAGTATCTAAACCACTCAGATACTACGAAAAATATATTTAGATACAGTTATACAGTTACATTTTGTCCAGTGTATCTAGATATGTAACTAGATACTCCAAAAGTATCTAGATACTGTATCTAGATACTTGTATCTAGATACGTCACAACACTGTGCAGAACCTAACCGGCGACGGACCTTGATAAAATAGTGATGTCAGAATTAAAGTAGAAACACGCTGTACTAATGCAAAGGTAAAAAAAAATTGAAAAAGGACATGATTTCTCCCCCAATATAGAGAAAAACCACTTCTCGGATATTATCAAGTGGGAACCAAAGATATAAGGCAGATAGGAACTGGTCATATTGGCAGGAGACGTGAACTCCAAGCACGTCATCTGATGATCAACTTTTACAAATTAGAGAGGAGAAACCGTCTCGACATTGCTTGGACTCGCCGATACAAACCGAAAACGTGCACTAACTTTCGTAAAGGGAAACCAGCAATCGATGTTACCACATATGTTACTCTAGTGAGTAATGGATGATAATGGATGAATGAAGTGAGTGAATAGGACGTGATTCAAGAAAAAACGCTAAGTACTCACAGGTATTTACGCTAGGTATGGAATAAGGGCAGAGGTGCACTGATGCCGGAAAGCTGTTCCGGTACTGATAAGTAATTTAACCTCCAGAATAACTCGTTTTTAATGGGAGAGGGCCCGGACCCCCCTTCTTACTGGGGTTATGCCATACCCCCCCGACCCCCCGGTGGGCCTCACCATGGGCGTTCCGGTACTGTAAAATTTCATGGGCGTTCCGGTAGTGTAAAATTTACCAGTGCACCCCTGAATAAAGGTAGAAAAAGTGACAGCAAATGTAGGAACAAAAGTAGCATGAGATACAACAACAACAAATAAGGAAGCTTTAAAAAAGATGGAGAAGAATGGAAGTATATAGCGAAAGGGGTGACAAAAATAATTGCAAAAGAATGCAAAAGTACTTTGAAAAAGAAGGTAAGTATTGGTAGACGGTGGACATAGCGAGAGTTAGAAAAGAGAGAAACGAAATCGGCATAAAATAGAGGATGAATGGAAGAAAAAAAAGGAAAAAAGTACACGGTTAAAAAAAGCATCAAAGAAAAGTAAAGAATAGAATTGCAAAAGTTTATTAACAGACTTTAAGAAAGATACAAGTTCGTGGCAGGACAGTTTGATATGAAAGTAAAAGTGAGTATGGAAGAAGAAAAAGTGCGTCTAGCGATAGAAGTATTTTCAAAGCACGGTAGGATCGCGTGGAGGAAGATGCCGACCAACAAGATACAGATGGCAACGAGAGAAGTTGGAAAATGCCGTAAGACGCATAAAAAGTGGAAAGGCTCCGGAGCACGATGGGATAACGGCAGAGATTCTAAGTACGGCCTCTGAAGTGATCGGAGACTACCTGCTGCTATGTCCCAAAGCCTACTAAACCTAATGGAGTAGCGAGAGGTTTTATACCAGTATGTCTCTTTCCGATCTATAGAAAATTGTTAGAAGCAAACAAAAACGTGGATGTAAACAGAAAATAAATTAAACTAAAACAATTCGATTTTAGGAAAAGCAAACCTACCGTAAATTCAATTGGGGAGAGAGGGTAGACTTAAAATGATAAATTAAGAAGAGTATGTCACCAGAACAGAGAATGTTGCATTCTGGTGACGCCCGACGTTCAGAACGCGTTCAATAGCGTGCCGTAGTAAAGGCCATAAAAGACAAAATTACACCGGTACTTGCTAAGCACAGTAAAAAATTATCTCAAAGAAGGGTGGCTGCACGTCGAAGCAAGTAAGAAAATGTCTTCCGGGTTTGGACCGTGTCATGAGTTGCAACCACTGCCAACGTTTCGCCCATTGGACGCGTCTCTAAGTGCCAAATAGGAGAAGACCCGGAAAGATAGATGAAAGTGACTTTTAAGCTTCTCCTAGACAAGAGGTTAATCCTCCTGTGGACCAACAATGTAGCACTAATTTCCAGAAAATCCCATATAAAATTTAATGCGGTGAACCCGTATATTAAATAATGATGAGTTTGAGTAAAGAAAATTAACAGTTTACTGCGCATGAGGGGATACACTAGCGACGGACGGTGAAGGGCTATCCACGACCGTCATTCCGCATCGTTGGGGGACCTGGGCGAACGGAACCCGAAAGCGTCAGGAACCGTTATACAGACGTCGCCGCTGCAAACGGCAGGAAGATACGTAAAGAGCACACCGGGTGGTAACATAAAGGTACTGGATCTAACGTTGGACAAATAACAGAAAAGTTCTGTCAAAAAAATGAGAATTGGCTCTAGCAGTACGCCAAAACTGCCTTTGACTGAAGGAACTTTTCTGTTCAAGTTTAGGCGCATTCTGAGAAGGCTAGGATCAGATGCGGAAAAAAATGAGCCAAAGAGAACTAAGGAAATGGGTTGAAATAGTAAGCAGTGCTGCCAGCGTGCTGAACACGAACAAAATGTTGAATGTTTTGCCTGCAAAAACAGAAGCAAAAACAAGTGAGATAAGAACGCAGACCTACGAAAGGGAAGAGGAAGATAGGCTAGAAAAGATAAACAGTGGAATAGAAAGGGAGAAGACAACATAACGTTTTTCCAGGCTAAATGGAGTAGAGGAATGATCGCAGAAACCCTTCAAACCCGTTAAATTCAAAAAAGGAACGAAATGTTAAGAAAGAAAAAACATAGTGTGTGTCGTAGGAAACGAGGCTAAGAGCAAAGAATGTAGGGAAGAAGGGACAAATTTAAACGAGAAAGGAAATAGTGACAACAAATAGCTGGACGCATGTAGAAGGAAAAAGGACACGGGATTTTGCTACATTAAAAAAGAATGCAGCGGAGTAATAGAGAAGGAAAAGAAAACAGAGATAAATAAATGGATATTGTGAGAATACTTAAAATTGAGGTAGAAGAATTAAAAGCAAGATAATAAAATAAATGTATAAAAGGATGGAGAAAGTGGTAAGAAGCTTGGGCGCTTAACAAATTAGGGAGATAGACGTAAAGACCTATGATGTAAAATAAGTCAGAGTGCTGGGTAAGTCGCACGGAGTGTCTAGGTAAAACGCGAAACGATGTTCGTACAGATCAAAGAACGATGTAATTACGCTGACACAATTAAAAAACTAAAGAAGGAAGTAGACGTAGAGATGGAAGTGAACGTCACCGAGGTAGAAGCGCAAGAAGTGGGGAGGTTGCAATTAAAATATTAGAGAGAAAGAAATGTGAAAATAAAAGAATGACAGAGTGTGAGTAAACGCTTGCAAACGAAAGACATAAGGATAGTATAGGTAGGGGGACTGCGGCGCGGAAGATTCTAGAGCACACCGCGCTGTAATCTAGAGCAGAAATAATTATTGTTGCGAAACTTAACCGGCGTGTCCTTGCGTCTGGAAAAGGTTGGTACCTCGATAAAAATAGTGACGTCTTCCCCAATATAGTGAGGGACCAAAATTGACAAAAACCTTCGGACTCTATCGAAAAACGATAAAAAAAAGTGACGGTAAACGTAGGAATGAAAATAGCATGAGATGAAGAACGAACGAGAAAGTTTTAAAAAAGCTGAAAGAAAGAATGGAGGATTCAGATGGAATGTGTAAGGGGAGATGACTTGGGAAAGAAAGAGCTGACAAGCATAATTGTGTAAGTATGCAAGAATACTTAAAAACGGGTGGAAACCATAAAAAAAATGGAATGTATTAGTGGATACAGTAAAAGTTAGGAGTGAATGCGTGAAAGCTAAAAGAAAGATGACAAGATTGATGGGAAAGAAAAGAAATGGGCATAAGGCAGAGTACAAATATGGAAGAAAAAATCGGAGGAAAAAAAATTACAAAACTAAAACAACAGAGTCAAGAAAGGCAATAAAGAAAAGTAAAGAACAGACCTTGAGTAAGATGTATGGGGAAATGGATACAAGATCATGACAGAAAAGTTTGGTTTGAAAGTAAATGGAAGTGGAAGAAAGAGTGCGTCTGGCAAAAGAACTGTTTCTAAGACACGATAAAATTAAGTGGAGAAACGTCAATCAACGATGTACTGGTGGCAACAAGAGAAGAGTTGGAGAATACCGTAAGGCGCATTGAAAGTAGGAAAACCCCGAAGTTTAAAGAGATAACAACAGAGATTCTACGCACGACTTGTCAAGTGATCGAGGATAACATGCTGTCATGAGTCAACAAATGTTCTTCCTGAGAAAATGAAAGGTGGAGAGTTTGACGCTGATTCCAAAGCCTACTAAACCTAATGGAGAAGCGAGGGCCTCCTTCCAACCTTAAAAAAATTGTTAGAAATAGTAGGAGAGTAGATGGAGACGGGAAATAAATTAAACCAATACCAATTCGGTATTAGAAAAGGCAAAACCACCTGAAACGCAATTAGAAGGGGGGATCTTTGAAATTGTAGATAGAAGGGTAGAGAACCAGAATGGAGGATGCTCCTGGTGACCCTTGACGTTCAAAACACGTTCAACAGCGTGCCATGGTTTGATATCGTCAAGTCAATGGAAGACAAATGCACTTGCTAAGCGCAGTAAATATTATCTCAAGAAGAGGTAGCTGCACGTCGCGGCAGATGAAAGAATAAAGCTCACGGTGAGAATCCCATAGGAGTCGGTCTTAGGACTGCTTCTGTAGAACCTCTACTACGACGGGGTACTGGTGCTGGCTATGTCGAAGATGATCTCGCTGTTGAGATACGGAAAGGACTTAGCGGTGTGGTCAAAGGTAAAACCGCAAAACTAGCGAAAAAAGCAGAAGAAGATATCTATACGGTAGAGAACTGGTCGGACACAAACGAATAAAGAATTGTACTTAGATGCGTGGATCGGAGAGAACAGTAGACTGAGCATGTTAGACGTGTGTCCGAAAAACAAAAAAACCGTTCGACTCATGTCTAATATGAGAAGACCAAGCTCTGAACGGAGAATAATGTATGTAGAGGTGACACTCTTCGTCCTTCTGTATGGGGCCCCTATTTGAAAACCCAGACCGAGGTCACTTAATATGTTAGAGAGGACGTAGAAGAGCGTTCTTCTGAAGATAACTGCGGCCTATAAGACGGTGTCGACAGAAGCCATTCTGATGGATGCCGGGATACCGCCCAATAGGAAGAATATAAAAAATATAGTAAGAGATTTCGAACACTACATATTTTCGGACAGGATGATGGAGAAGTGGCAACAAATATAGGATAAGCGTTGACAGATGAACGCATGAGCTAATTAGCAGAGTTGATAAGTGGGTAAATGAGAAGCGTCTGATTTAAATTTTGACCGGGCCACGAAAGTTTTGGTTCCTATCTCACAAGGGTAGGAAAAATATTGATGCATATACTGCGATGCGAGAGTGCATGATGCAAAACACGTCCTAGAGTGCCCAAGATGGGATGGTGTTTTGATTAAGATGGAATTAGGGCAAAGATTGAAGACGGATAACTTTGGAAAATTGGTAAGGCCGAGAGATTTCGGAAATTATAAAAAAGAAACTAGAAGAGGAAAATGGAAGATGAAAGCAGGGTGAAACTTTCATTTTATAACATGGTAACGTAGTATCAGTGTACAATGCGCCACCTTTAATCTGCAGTTTAAACTTAACTACTATACTTGAAGTGACATTATTGAATTGCGCTTCAGTACCGGCAAAGAAAGTAATTAAATGCGCGATCATAGATGAATACAAGTATTGCGTTCTTATTACATCAGTTGACTATCTTTAAGAATATTTCAATCAACGCTTATTAGACCGATTATCGTATACACTCTACACTAGTATGGGCATTGCCCAATAGATGTCGCTTCTGCACCTCTGGAAGAATTGCAAACACAATTCTGATGTAGTGAGCAGTATTTTACCTTGAAGCGTGAAAATGATCCAATGACGCAGCATTGTCAACTGCATTAGAGCTCAAAAACCATTACGCGATGTTACTAAGTGCATGAATCATTTAAAACCGAATAAGCACGAACATAACCGAACTAATAACGTCCAGGATTCGATGATGCAAGACAATATGTAAACGTTGGTAAACATGCGTCAGCAAGCCGAGCCGAACCGAAACAGGAATAATACGACAAACAGAAATAAATGTAATCAACGCATACAATAAAAGTATATTTTAGAAAATATTTGTAATTTATTAGAATTTCACACAACTGTAATATGAAAATAAACCATACACAATGCAGTCGACATCCAAAATCATATGTTAGCAATAATAATCACCAAAGTACTAGAAAATAATTTACAAGTTGCAAGCAACTGTATAAATACAACATTGTAGTGATGCCTCTACTGTAATAATCACTGTCATCGAATAAGTCACTTTCCAAAGTATTAATTTAATTTAGTCTGTGCACATACAGAATATTGATTTAATGCCATAGGCGGCTTAAAATAATACGATTCAAGGAAGCGTGTACTTAACATACGGCACCTCGACATCGTTACCGTCGGCGTCGTTACAACACAACTCAAACACTAAAGCCTTAACGTGTGGTTCGATCCGGCGTTTCGATACTTTCTTCACTACTTCGGACATTGGTAGGTTTAAGCGTTCTTGGGCTTTGGACCTTGCCATGAAGAACGAGTATAACATGCACACACCTTGAGATAACATGGTAATTTCTAAACCATGCGTGTTTTTGAAATACTCGAGGAATTCGTTCAAAGTCATTTCGCCTTGCACCTCAAATCGATCCCAAAGCGTCCAACCGTTCCCGCAGTATTCCAATTTGGGCGCGGCTATGGGTTCGGAGAAACCTAAGAAAGGTAATGCCAAGTTGACGAATCCGTTTTTGAACGGTTCGAGGCTATCGACACCGTTTGCTAACTTGTATAGTTCTAGACAAGCTAATCCGGCAACGACCGACGTTGTAGTTGCAATCGCAGGTATGATTTTACCAGCGATGAGTTTGGATTTGTGACGATCGGCCGGTGGGATTTTATAATTAGCGGCGCGTAAATTAGAAGCAGCTACTATAAAGTCCATGTGTAAGTTGTTGTCATCGTCCTTCTCAAACTCGATAGGATGTAACTTGAGATTATTTAATTCAGCGGGCGACGGTAATTCCTCTTGTAATTGACCGACACGGTCCATATCGACGTTGGTACCGTTGCTAGCAGCCATTTGAGAATCAGTGACTGCGATCTTCACCCCAGATTTTGGTATAAAAGTTGGAACCTAAAAACTTAATCAACACTCAATTACACACACGCAGAATACATACAGTAACTTTCTCGACGATTTCGGCAATCTCGCTCCTGCTTCGGTTCTGCGGTATACCATAAACCTCGGCCTTTAAATTGGCCGCAGCTAAAACGTAATCTAAATGCAACGGTTCTTCGACGTCGAAAGTAAGCGGTACCGGGCACCGCTTCGGACCCGACCAGAATAATTGCCCGGTCGATGTCAACTGCTCAGGTGGAAAATTAAACAAGAGCTGCTTGATTTGATTCGCGTATTGATCTTCCCAATGGTTACGCGCCCATGCGACACAGTCTTCTATATTTTTCGGACGATCGTTTACCAAGGCGAATTTAACCGATTCGAGCACCTCGATCGGTTGTACTCCAGGTAATTTCAAAGTGCGATCGATGAATTCGCTATCTGACAAATACTGCGACGCGTTTTCGGCATTCTGCTTGAACAGGCCTTCGAAATTATCTCTGGCCCACTGTAGAGTATGCTCGATTGCGTTTGGAAAGTTTTTCAAAGTGCATATGGGAATGCTTTTTTCGGGTGGATCTTGCGACGAACTGTACGATTCGGTCAAAAATGGAACTACAACCTGAGTATTGCCTTTTGTGCCTAAAGTGCCCGATTCTAGCAAGGGCTTGCGGTAGTACACGCAACGTCGATCCATGTAGATGCGAGCGTCGACGTTATCCAAAGCGTTCGCGACACCGTCGAGCGATTCGAAGAAGTCGTCGTCGTAGATCGATTCGGTTTCGGGACAGACGCGGTTTTCGTGTGCCACAACGTTGACGGTCGGGTTCATTTTTTTAATTACCTAGAACGTGAGTTTTAGTTTAGTGGGTACTGTAGAAAATTGCGTTACCTTTGCAGCGGTCGACGCTTTAGGGCATTGCACATCTTGTGGTCTGAAGAGGAATTGACGATTTAAGTTCGATTTTTCTATCAAATCCATGTCGGTCACTGTGATCTGACCGTTTTTGGCTCCAACGCCCATCATTGCAAAGTTTTTTAATAGCTCGCATCCGATAGCTCCGGCACCGACGACAAAGTACTTCAGATCTCCTACACAAACAAAAATATGGCAATGTATTAAATTAGTTAACATACAATCGGTAATACAGATTTCTACAATAACAGTATAAGTACCTAACTTCAGAGTGGAAATTAGGACAGTAGGATGTATTTTTTTTCTGGATATCAATTAATAATTTACTGGCATTCATCAGATCGTCTATATTACAGGTTTCTGTAAGCTTGGCGCAGTAAAAAAGTATTAATATCGTAAGTTTCGTCGCACCGCGCAATAGATATTTTGAGTTCTCTGAATTAAGACAGTTTTGAGATTACCGACTGTGCAATTGGACTAATCGTCGACGAACGCAACAATTAGTAAAACTGTCTCTTAGACAGCATTTTCAAGAAGTGTAAACCTGGGGTTTTCTCTAGGCCACATCATCAATGTCCGACTTACAATTACGCTTAACGAAGCAATAATCCTATAAATAAATAGATGTGGCATTGGCACAGTGAAAGCTTGAAGCTACCTTCGTCAATGTACAAAGAAAAAAACAAGCTTACTTTTTCAACTTATTTAAAGGAACCGATTATTGCTACAAAAGCTGTGATATTTCGAGTTAGAAGCGCGCAGTCTTCAAAATCTTAAAACATGGTCCTTCAAACCCGCTGCGTTACTTGAATCTTCGTTTTAGAAAATGCAATCTATCATCCAGGTAATTAAGAGAAGATGTAGATATTACAGGTTTCTATAATATCAGGATATGACTTG
This sequence comes from Aquatica leii, assembly GCA_035610365.1. Lineage (NCBI taxonomy): Eukaryota > Metazoa > Arthropoda > Insecta > Coleoptera > Lampyridae > Aquatica > Aquatica leii. The sequence continues at coordinate 20,231,624 of CM069438.1, forward strand.
CGTATCTTTGTTTCGACTTTCTTTCGCGGACGTTTCGTCACACCGCACAGCAGACACTTTCCGGTCTCTAAGCCAGTTTAGTCTTCAAACTAAGAGCAGAAGTATTCTACTGTATTCTAAAAATTTATAAATTTGACGGTTTCTCTATGTAAAGAGCTCTGGTTTGTAAACTGTAACCTTTCAACCAAATGTCATCGGGTTTGATGTTGTTTCGATCTTAACCATGATTTTAATCAGCATCAACGTGTCCAATGATTTTTTTACTTCATACATATCAAACTGCGATAAAATAATAGTTTTTGTTCCAACTTGGCAACATTGCTGACAGTGTCATTCTGACACTATAAAGATCAGTGGAAACCTCAACACGCTATCGGCACAACCTTGCCAACTAACCAATTAACACAAGAGAACCTACGACCAAACGCCGCATTACCAATGCTCCATATACCGACGACCTTGTCGTGATGGTAACTGCAAAATCATCTAAACTAGTAGATGAGTGCACATATTTAGTCAGGCTGGTACGCAGAGTGTAGAATCTCAATCAATCCCACAAGAAACACTACGCTCTTTGTCTGTTACATCAGAGCGAACCGATGCTGTTCCCGATGATGAAAAGATAGTTTCTTGATAAGCTTGTTCTCTACATGTCGGTGACATGGCTCGCCATAGTCCTACACGACCAAAACTCACATTGAAAATTTACGTCAAAGCACAACTATGAATGACATATTTTTTTTTTGCAAGGTCTATTAAGATTCACAGGTAACAGTCAATATAGCAGATCAAAGATTGCTCTATGACCTTGAAATATGACGTGCGAGAAAAAAGCATTCAAAACCTTCACTAATTCTTATTCAATTGATACACCATCGATAACACCAAGAGCTTCATTATAAAAAAAAATAAAGATCCAAGTGATCCAAAACAAAACAATTCCCGTATTATAGATTCCAAATTTTGAAGATGCCCCCGCGACGTACGACGAAACCTCGACTACAACATAGCATGAAAAATTGTGGATAATTAAATTCCTTTAAATTAATAATTATAATTAAAACAATTGACCTTTTTGTAACCAGGGCCAACTCAATTTTTCTATTTAAATTTCTGCCCCCTGATGCTATAAAACCTCCAGTTAATAAGTACATTAAACCTAAATAATCAATAAAAATGTATAAATTAAGAGGTTAAGCTAATTGACAAATAAAATCCAATCAACTTACCTAATTTATCTTGAAATTCACGTCCAAAAACTGCAATTTGTCCATCGTAGCGACTACCAGTAGGAGCAGAAGATTCTTCACTGATCGCTTCGGCAGGTAAACACTCGAGAGCGTCGAAATACATCCACTGATAAATAGGCGAGAATTTTCCCGAACAAGCCTTCATCACTTCCTGAGCAACGATACCACCGATAGTCGCCACCATAGGACTAACATTACCGGCAGCAATATACGAAAACTTCTCCAACAAGCCTAAATTCAACTCGGTGTCGTTGCCACCGTCAACCGATAGAGACTTAGCCAACAAAACAAATTCCTCAGCATCGGTCTTGCTCCACGGTTTCGGAGCTTTCCCGTGTTTCTCAATGTACTTATGCAAAGTTTGAAATGCCAGGTGTATTTGACTGGTACGATCGAACTTGGCGAAATCCGTAATGAGATATTCGGGTGCTTTAATCGCCACTTGTAATGGTTCAAAGTTTAAAACTTTAGGCATCTTAACCTGTTGAGCGATGCCTCCACGTTCATATTCGGATAGATTTGAAATATCGCCGATACCAAAAGTGTACGGACCCATGACCTTCACCTTTCTGGGTTCGCAATTGTTCAGTTCGGTCATTCCTTGTATTTCAGAGAAGGTGACGTAATCACCATCTTCTAGGCCGTGACGAGCATCTTCGATGCATGTTACTACACCGTTTCCATCAGAGTCTTTGGTGACGCTCGCAACCATAGCCGAACTAGGGTTTTCACCGTTAGTGTCAACGATTGTAAAGTTAGAACCGAAGTCACAGAAAACTTGAGCAAACAAACCACGAACGTCGGCTATAATTAAAGCGATGTCGTTGGCATGAGTGATTTCGCTTATGCGTAATTGTTCAGATAGGGAACTGTTTGTTAAAACAACCACTCGAAAGCGTTTGATAAAGCAGTCGGTTATGGGTCCAGTGTGTGTCCGGGTTGGCACGTACATATTAAGTTCGGATAAGTGTTTAAGGGACGCCTCGGCGCGGTTCTTACCAATGTCGTCTTCGGACAAATAGAATTGGGACGAAAGGTCTGCAACTGTGCACGCGGATTCATCGTGAAGGGTGACCGATTTTACGCCACCGAGTATAACATTTTTAGCGATTTCGACACCTAAACCAGCCAAACCTGATATAAGGACGTCGCTGGTTGCCATACGACGCATCGCGTCGTGGCCCAACACGTACAATTGTCGAGAATAAAGTCCTTCGTCGATTTCATGTCCCGTTTGTGATGAACCGGAGGCTCCATTATTCGCCATTTCGCTAATATTCTGAGCTGATTCGAGCTTCCGTTTCTTGGTTGGGGGATCGACGGAGTTATCCACGATTTCACCACTAGACATCGGACACACAGAAACGCGCGAAGGAAAGTCTCCGTATAATTAAAAAAAACTTCAAAAATCGCTAATTCGATACATTCGTATGAACAAAACCGGTAAACTACTAGCGGATTTGCTGCCAAAATGAACAAAGAATTCCCAACTCCATCCAAACTAATCACTCACGGAAAATTTAACAACCGGAGAGGACAAAGTCCCTAGAAATCACTAGAATTGTCAAACATCAAAAATAATTGTCAGTCATTCTCGAATGATTCAATGAAATTATTAGATTGGATGTCACTGAATATGCACTCGTTACAAATATTTTATATTTATCCGATGAATCATGTACTTTCTTTGAGAAAAAACCTATTTGCGCAATTGTAAATTAATCACACTTATTCAATTACAATAGAATTGATTACAGCCCTTTAGAAGTACTAAAGCCCGGTTTACACAAACGCATTGGTTTACACTTTGACATAAGGAAATATTGCAGTTTAGTCTTGCACAATAACTAAATCTCTTTTTACAATCATAACATTTTATTTATTGCTGTTTAAATAATTCAGTTCTATTTAGTAGCGTTTTATAAAGAAAATAAATGTTTAGAACTATATAAAACTGATACGATTATGAACAATAAAAAATTATAGTCAGACGAGATAATACTTAAAAAAGAAGCAACTGGCATTACCCGAATAACATTGTCATTAATAACATTAAAATAACGAATAAAAAATTTAAGCGTTATTCAAATTGTTTTGAAATGGCATTGTTATTTGAACTACTCTAAACAAGAATTAAAAATTTATTTGCGATATAACTGATTTTAAATAATGAATAAAAATTGTTCGTTTTTGAATGAAATAAAAAATGATCCTATTAAAATCAAATAAAATTAAATCTGTATTTTATAGATTTTGACAGACAAATACAATTTTATTTTATTGAATATTTAGTGAGAAATATCGATCGTTTTCAGCATCAACGAATTGAATCTTAATATCAAAAATCAGTTTGATTCGGCAAGCGAGTCGCAAGTCTCGGTGTGCTAATCCTACACTAAATTAATAAAGCGCTAAAACAAGCAAATATCACTGAAAGGAACAAATTAGCAAAACACAAATTCTAACAACAATATATTTATTTCTAACAGAGAAGATAGACGTTAAAAAAGAAAAAGGTAGATCAATAACAAATTAAATAATATCAATGAAAGCCTTATCGATCACTAATAACCATTAATTATATGCAATTACTAACAAAAAGTCAAGTGATTGATTTTAATCAAGATTAACTAAGATTCAAATAATTACTTCTTCTACTGTGCAGTCGCTAAACCAGTCAATATGGACGCATTCAAGTAAACGCAGCAAGTGCCAGCGGCTGATGGATGCGCTATTTCAACTACTCAGCAGTCGCCATTTTATACAGCGTAATTTTTTTCCACTTACTTATTCAACGCTTTTTCAGGTATGTTATCTTTTCAATGTACGATTTTAAAGAAATCAAATTATTGTTTTCTAGGCTATTAACACGATTAAATTTTATCTTTAAAAAGTTACATACTTTAAATACAAACTTTATTTATTAATGTACTGATAATGCAACAAATATTTAAAAACTCGCGGGTTTTATGTGTTTAGGTAATTTTAACAAAGCCGTTTACGCTGTTTCTCATCCGCTGAGTCTACCTGAATGCAACCAATAGTCGACAATTATGACACTGAGTTGCAAAACACGGTAAAAGCACAAAAACTTACCCAACCAAAAAATTCTTCGTCAGCAGTAGTGACGTTCGTTACTTTCTTTTTATTGCATTTAAGAACAAAGTATGCGCAGTGTTGTAAATAGATAATTTTTAAATTATATAGATACAGATAAATTTTTTTTCTTGCAAGCATTATCTAGTATTAGATAATAGATAAAACTATTCAAACTTTATAGATAATAGATGAAATAATCTAGGTAGTAATAACGATAGATGGAGTTCATTTGAATCACTACTATGGAATGTGGGAAATTACTAAAGAAAAACATACATATTGTAACTTGAATTTTACGGGACACTGGATTTTTTATAAATTTTATTTAAATAATTTAAATAAAAAATTGTATATATACAGATACATATAACTTATATATTTTTGATTGTATCTAGATATATATAAATAGATAAAAAATATGAGTTTAAATTAATTTATCTATATAAATTTATATAGATAATTTACAACCGCTGCAGTATGCGTACATAAGCTTATAGTACGACGTTTATATTTTATGCCTAATTTGGCCTTTACTGCGTTCAAATGTTTTGAAGAACTTGGACAGATGTCACGTTAATGTTCTCATACGACAATATATAAAATTAAAGATGAGTCAAAATTTGTGACTGAAAGTAAAAGTGAATCAGTGTGATCTACGTTAAGATTACATATAACAACTGTTTGATAATATTAAGTAAAAAAAGAAATAACGTTATACGATACTTAAATAGTACGCATAAAGCTGACATGATTAATTAACTACTGCAACACAATTACAAAATGCGCTACGATAACAAAGGGGCATGAAACTGATTGACTAATTATATAAGTAATTGAAATTATACGATCTTTAGACAGCCGTGTATCGGGATAAAGTAGCAGTCTCTCCAAAATCGCTAAAAAGGCAAAAAATAACGTGACGACGCCATTTTGATAACCTTCATACCTACGACGTAAAGCAATCAACCAAACTTTTTATTTGCTTGATACTTGAATAAGTCTTTCCCAGCACATTCGCTAAAAACGTAATCCAAATAACTAATGAGAAAAATTCTGCAGAAAGTAGATTAACTTTAATACGATGTTCAACTGCAATTTCCAAACGGCAAAGGAAAAGTAATAATGAACGTTCGACAGTGATATTGCGTTTATCTTTATTCATACAGGAGATTTGACCGGCAGTAGCGGCGTATAAACAGTGCAGCCGTTAAATTTAATTTAGAATAAATATTGTTAAAAAATACAAAATAACGACATGTAACACGTTTTTAAAGACACTGAAGGATTTTATAACAAGGCGATGTTGCAAATAATTCTAATATTTATTGCAATAATTCTGCAAAAATATACCAACAATACAATTTTTGCGAACAGCGTGAAATTATGAATCAAAAAGTACATATCTTTCGGTGCCTTGCGAGGCTCTACTTCTATTGTAAACATAGTTTCATTCCAGTCTATAATACGTGATGGTAGTCGATGTTGTTGACTATGACTGCTTCAATCGCTAGTTTTGTCCTGTTTGTTTTTTACTTGTTGTACTGTGATGTAACCTACTCACGTTTGCAAACTAAAACTCGCAAACAAGAAAAGACAGTTACATCTCGCTGGAACTATGATCGTCAAGCTACCTCCCTCCTCTTCTACGTTGTATTAAGCTCCTTATACACTGCTTACTCTTGATATGTAGAAAAGCTGCGGTAGGTTCAATAAAACACACACCAAAAGTAAAACGTAGTTTTTATTCAAGTAAAACTCGTTAAATTTAAACCGAAATGTTGCGTTCGGTTCAAAACACACAGTAGAAGCGAAAGAAGAAGTGGAGAAACCTCCCGCTTTCAGTCTTCCAACTGAATGTAAATGCAAAATTATTACATAATTTAGATGTGTCAAGTTTATAATGAAAGATATCAATAAACATCGGAAAGTTAAAACATCCCAAATTTAAGTCAATTAAACAAATACACAGATATAACAGATTTAAATCCTAACGCATATAAACACGTGCACAAACATCATTTATTAAACAAAAGAAGAGTTAGTAAACTGACAGCCTGCCAGAGAGTTCTGAGGTACTAGTTACCAAAGAAACGCAATCATATATCAAACAAATGTTATACAGATTTAGAGTTTATTCAGGAAGCAACCTACCGCGACTTTAATACATAAAAACAAACACTTGTCTATATCATAGACCAAAGATACTCTACATCAAATAAAGTACAAACAGTTTACAAGGTAATCCCTACATTGGTGTTTTTCACTGTTATCAAATCCATTACTATCGCCATCAATAAGTAAATATTTCAATCAAAAACATACCTTAACTTTGACCAATTTTTATATTATCAAAGTATAAACGGCCAAAAACAAATAAATTAGAGTTGAAGTCAGAAATTAGATTAAATAATTTGCAAAGAAAATGATTTAATTTATTAATATATTAAATCGTTTTGTTAATTAACACAAATTAAATTCTAAAACACGTTAAAAATATACAAATAACAAAAACAAAATAGCAATGAAGTTTTAATGACTTTTTTATACACACAAAGAAACATCTGCACAAAGCCACTTTCAATTTTAATAATCTTCAAATTTAAGTATAAAATAGTTAATTATTACAGTGCAATTTACGACGCTTAATGTTGTGTTCAAAATTACACATAAATGAAGTTATGAAATAAAGGAAATACGACGAATTTAAATTCAAGCAATCCTTTAAGACATGTCGATTTAGTAATTATAAATTGTGAAAAACATCTTTAAATAATTTAGCATAAATTGAGTTTGAAATGCATCATACACATAAAACAATTGAAACGACAAAATTGAAATGGCCGCCAATGCATTCTTTTACCAAACAAACAAAACGTGGTGTTTCTATAACGCCGGAATTTTAATACAAAGTGTTTACAGTTTTAGTTAATTTTATCACTCTACGTTAGCTAACTTTTTACATAGTTACATACCCATAAAATTCTACATGACAAAAAAAAAACAAACATTACACAAATTTTATATTAAGAATGCTGTACCATTGTACCGCGGGATGCGGCACCTTCTGTCTTCGACGTTCAACCCAAGCGTTCGCAACCTCCTCTTAAAACAGATCATGCACAAACGGATTTGTAGTTATCGATGCTTACGTACTTTTGTGCCTCTTTAATTGGATTTAAATATAAACTGGACCATTTCAGTACCAACATAAGCTTTGATCTAACGAAACTCTAAGTTTGTTTACTTTTTGACGCAGTGTGTCAAAGGTGAGATCTTGAAGACTAATTCGGTCGGTCTGTTTTGGCAAATGCTTTTAGCGTAGCTCTCAAATTTGTAACGGTAGTATCAAAATGTGTCTGCTTTTGATGAGATGCTAAAGCGCTTTATTGATCACTATAGTCTGCTCTAAAAGTTGTCACACCTATTTAATTTAATGGTTGTAACAGCATAAACGCGATCTTTGCGTATTCGTTGTCCGAACTCAATCCGTCGATGGAATGCTTCATTATACCGGATGCTTTCTTTTTCTCAATTCCACGATTCTAGTATCTAATGCCGTTTCGTACAGTTTATATTTTCACGTGTATCTGGTATGTCCGTTCTTCTAATATTGGCAATTTCTTTTAAAATCAAATTGAACAGCAGTAATTTGTAACCGTGCTGTATACCTAAACGGTTTTTACCGTAAGTACCCGTTCAGGGCTTAGTAGTTTTCTGGTATTGCAAACATTGCATACTTCTGTCATTTTTTAGATCTTTCCAACAACCTGATACGTTTTCACCCCTTTTTAGTAAAGGGTTTAGGGTCGGTAGGTCTACTGCGGTTTTCTGCGCTGTCTGGTGGAGTACCTTCTTGATTGTCGCCATCTGCAGATCTTGATGTAGGAGGCTGTTTCTGATGAACTAAGGTGCGTTGACGATGATTCGTAACGTCTTGTTCTGGATGATCTGCATTCTAGCGATGTGGTTCTTAGCTGCGTAGGACCATACGGGCGAAGCGTAGACCATAACGGGCCGTATCAATGATTTGCAGAAGCAGTTTATTGTACACTAAGAGAACATTGCTTCTTCCCAACATTGGGTACAGCTTAGCGATGACGGCGGAAGCCCTCGATGTGAGACGTCGGTCGGTCGAGATGAAAATATCTTGCGTCTTCTTCTTATGAGATGTCGTTGCCCATCATATTCAGATAACGGTCTGGGTCGGTGTTGCGGCGCCTGAAGAAAACCGTTACACTCTTCGTCAGGTTGACTTTGATGCTCCAGTCACCCGTAACTGAGCAATTATCATATTATTAGATCTGAAACTTACCAGTACTGCCGTGTCGTCGTCGTAGATCGCGTACGTCGCCCTGGGATTCTTTGGCATGTTGGATATAAAAACGTTGTACAGAAGAGGTCCCAAAACGAATCCTTGCGGTACACCGGCTTCAATTGATCAAGACTTCGACTTGGACGTGCGCAACTTCACTCTGAAGTTGTGGTTGTGCAAGTACGATCGGATGAGTTGAACTATCGGTAAGGAGATGCCGTTGTCGAAGAGCAGACTCTGATGCTATACCTTGTCGAACGCCTTTTCAATGTCAAAAAAGCGCTACTGTGCTTTTGCCCGTTGGTGATTTGCTTCACGATTCGCAGGGCCTGATGGGTCACGGAGTGCGACTTGCGGAAACTGTTGCTTAGGAAGCACGTCGTTGGTGTCGACTTTGTCTTATAATCTACAAAGAATTATCCGTTCCACTAACTTACCTATACAAGAGAGTAAACTGATGGGACGCTAATTTTGCAGCAGGGTGTGATCTTTTCCTGGCTTCGGGAGAAGGATGACGTGTACTGTTTTCCACTGGGATGGAAAATGTCGGAGTCTAAAGAAAGCGTTGAGGATGACCGTGAGTAGGACAACGCCTTTGGTTGGAAGAAGCTGAATCGCTCGATTGCTAATCCCTTCTGGTCTAGGTGATTTTCTTTTTTTCAGCCTGGAAATAAACTTCTTTATTTTAGTCAAAGTCGTGTGTTCGAGCTGCGTTGTGGGGACGGGTTTGGACTACCGTATGAATGCGTTTGATTCTATTGTCATAAGTTGATCTGAACTGCAGTTCTAACGCGCCCGCAAACGCTTCTGCCTTGTCGTCGTCACTGTAAATAATGCCATTCAAACCGTGAATTGGCGGAATTTTTGGCATTCCTTTGTTCTTTAGCGCCTTCACCGTCTTCCAGACGCTTCCGTCTTGGGGGTTGAGAAATTCCAGTTTCGTTTTCCATTGTCGGTTGCAATGCTCGGAGATCGCTGTCTTAACGTTGTTATGCATTTTGTTTAGCATCCTGCGGTCTTTGGGATTACAAGTGCGTTGCCATCGGCGTCGTTGTCGATTCTTCGTTCTGATAATCTCTATGATGTTAAGCGGTAGTTGCTGCGGAGCAGTACTGTCCTTGGTAATTGTCTTTGTTGCGGCATCTATATCACACTGAATTGCTCTGGTTAGTTCGCTTACCGCGTTCTCCAGTTGTAGGTTCTCGATGATAGGTACTTTCGGCAAAAATATTCTTCAAGACGATAAACGGTGTACTCTCCTAACTGGATCAAGACCAGGTCGTAATCCGAGCTGAGCTCCGCTACGGTTCGTAGCTCGTTGTCGAGCCTGAGGTTCTGCATCACAATGATATCAAGAACGTCTAAAAAGTAATCCTGCGACGAATGAAACGTCGACTCGATCTGGAACAACGTTGTGGCGTAGATTAACGTAGTTAAACAAAGTCTTATCGTTTGCGTTGCTGCGCGATGATCGTAGGAGTGTCGGTGGAGAAGATAGCGTCAAAGCCTGCTTCTTGAATCGAGCTGCCAGGCGGGTTGTAGGCCGCACATATCACGACGTCGCCTGCAGACAAGCGTCGCTTCGAGACTGAGCAGCGGTGGCGTCGGCATGTGGTAATGGACCAGTGTGTTCTTGGTGTAGATCGCTGTACCACCTTCTCTGTCAGTGACACGGTCATTGCGGTACAGCTCGTAGTTTGGTATCCTAGAATATTTGCACGTCCTAAAGTGTGTTTCCAAAACTAGAACCACGTTATTACCAACCCCTACCAGCTGCAGTGGGGTAGTAATAATGGATGTAGAAAAATTCCAATTGGAATTAATAGTCACAAGAATATTGCCCTAGCTCAGGAGAGGGGAAGCAGGTTAGAAAGAAAAATGCAGCCGAATTTCGAGATAGCTTATATAATAATAAAATTAAATGCACGTTGATATTTAAGAGATTTAGAACATACCCAGAAATACAGGCGACAGGTAGTTTATTTTGAATTAACAGGTGTAATTTCGGCTAAATTACCAAAGCCGAGCAAAGAAATACATATACAGTAAATATACTTAACTACTTAAGGATACAATAGATATAATAATATACACATCTAGTAAGCAAATTAGACCTAAGGTAATATGGACTCTAAATACATACGAGTCGAGAACACAAATTAAAGAAACTTAGTAATTTCTACCGTTAGGGAATAATTTCCCTCGGTGCAATCATCGTCGAAACAAATTTCTTACTCGTAGAGTAATCCAAACAAATTAAGTAAAATTAAGTACGATTAAACACAATTAAATCATACGTAGTAATATTTAAAGAAAATTTAAGTAATATTGAAGTAATAATGAGGTAAACGTGTATTCAATTAAAAGGCTTAAGCAAACTTGATCTAGTCGCAATCACACGACCAATTATGAATCGTTAAAAACAAATAACACTACATAAAATGTAAACAATAGAATACTACCTTACTGTCACCGTAACAATGTTTTACATACACCGATCGATCGACTGACTTGTCCAGAGCTCTGCCCAAGTGTGCGTCCTTAGTGGTCGGAAAAGAAAATAGCTAAAACAGAACAAAAGTAAGACAGCACTCCCACAATTCACATTTAATGTAGGTTAGCACATAAGCAAAAATTACAACAATAGATAGAAGCTGATAATTGAAGTGACGTTTACTTAACTTAAACAAGAAAATTAGCCTTGTAAATTTCCATAAGCTGCATTCAATGAAATCTTGTAGAAACGATCATTCGCCCTAATTATTCCAAATCGAACAGTAAGGATTAGATAAATTGTCTCAATCAGATATCGTAATTATGACACATAACGGCACTCGTCGCCATCTTTAGCATCGGCGCAAGAAAGTTGTGCGAAGTTGGCTTTCACCCGCCATCTTGTACCCTTTTATTCTCGGTAGACGGTTACATTTAGTAAAGCAGCCAAAGGAAATAAAGAAAATCGGAAAGATCAAAAAAACCCTCAAGCTAAGAGTTGACCATTTAAAATTAAATTTTTATAGCAGCGTCAAAACTACGTGTGCGTAGTAACAAAACAAGTTGACAAGACAAGCGCGAAATACAAGTAACGCATGCGCTTCACTTTGGACTTAGTTCAAACCCGCATCTAATAGTAAAGGCACATTTTATATTTACGTTACTGAATAAGAAAACTGGTGCGTTCATTTGAGAACGTTACTAAATAAAAACGTAACAACGTCTAGGTTGTGCCTGTAAGCAATGTCTTATAGTTCGTTTCTCTTTTCAAACATGCTGTTGGCGTTCCAAATGGCAATCTGTAATGAATCGGCATTAACACGTGCGTTAGCCATTTCTAATTCCTGTTTTTTCTGATCATCTAATGAGCATATTGGCTAGTGCGAGGTCCTTCTCATCTTACGATTGAGTAGCAGCGTTGTTGTGGTAATTGGTGATAGAGGTCTCGATGCAGATATTGGTGCGGCAGGTTCAGTTGGAACTGAAGACGTGATTGCTGCAGCATTTGCAAATCTGAGGCCGTGGGCGACTGTTTTGGCTAGTGCCCTAAGTGCTACTCTAGGTTGTTCAGTGCACTTAACGCACTTGAGGATCGCTCTACAACAACGCTGAATATGACCAAAACGCTGTGGTTTGTGGCACTGCGTAGTTTTCGTTTTCGCATATGAAGTTTCGATGTAGACCCTAAGACTGCTTATATACCTAATGTCAAAGATGCGTTTTAACTCTTTGGTTTTCTCGAGTTGGGTCATTACAATGGGGTTACGCTAATGACGTCAAAACCATCACGTTTCAAGTATAATATAATAATATTAAGATTAACTCTTCTTGTAGTTACGTGCTAAAATATTTGTAAACGAAATGCGAGGGCTACGCCATCTCGTAGTCTAAAGTTACTACGATTTAAATAAATTTAATATTTCCTTGATCAGACATGTGTATTACTTATTTTTTTTTAAATTCATTACTTGTTATTTATACTATTTATCATTTTTTTATAGCATTCAAAAGCAATAAAAATTTTACTTAGTTTTAATTTGAGCGCCATCTGTTGACGTTATAGCAAAAAACAATTTTTTGGTCTGCTGCTACTACTTTGCTTTTTCAAAAAATCTATGGATTTTTCCAAAGTAGTTTTCAAGCAATTGCTCGCAACTTTTTCTTCAAAAAGCAGTCTGATATTAATCTAATATAGAATTTCTAACCTAAAAACGCCCAAAAATTATTACTCCTGACCAAAACAAAAAAACAGTGTTTGTAAACAAGTATTTATTTAAAAATTTAAACTTTTAACAGCATAAACGTGTGAAAAATGTAATAAATCAATCACTTTTGAGAATAACTAACATCGTGATCGGTTAAAGGCACCGGACTTCCAAAGAATTCATTCTTGATGCCGCTATTTCGCCTCGTCAGCAAAGGACTTCTCCCAACTTGGGGAGTTGACACGCTATTAGAACGACCGTTGACTGACGTTAAATTGTTCTGTTCTAATGGTTTTGCTAAAGAGAAGCGTTGACCTCCGTTTGTGTGTAACCTAGGATAAAGTCTACAATTCGGTTATAAACCCTAGGCGTACTTACCCTGACACTTCTTTATTGTCACTACTCGCGGATTTCGAACTTTTAAGGCGGATTCCACTGGTTGTTTTGGTTAAGTCTTCTAACGAGTTATGGCGACGTCCGTCAACTCCGTTGATACTAAAACACTGTTACTTTTGTTTTAATGTTCGAACGTACTTACCTAGTACCGATTCGTCTTCTATCGAGTTCTTTCTGAAGTACTTCTGGCAATGCCGTTCTATTCAGAGACTAACAAAACCGTTAAAAGTGCCCGATTGCGTTTTAAAAACTTACCGCGAAAGAAGACTCAAGTGGATTAGTCCATATGTTAGTGGCCGACAAATCCAAATCTGTGTACGATTGATTTAAAGCTCCCGATGAGCCAGTCTTTACGGGTAGAAGCGGTGATCGACAAAAAACTCTACCGAAGTAATACTGATAACGTTGTTAAATAATCGGTTAAGTACTTACGAATTAACTTCTTCTAGTTTTTTGAGTAATCGTTCGTTATCCCTACACACTAATTCCTGATCTCGGAGTAAAACTTCGCGCGTTACGAAGAGTTCCGAGTTTTCTTTCCTTAATGCTTCGTTTTCAGCGACGTATAATTTAACGAGTTCTACCAGTTGGGGTCCTTCTAATTCGCCTAGTTTTTCTAAATCTACTTGAGGAGGAGAAGTAATGCGTTTACCTATAATATAAATTAAATGAAAGCTACCAGGGTGTTTGATTTTACCTTGTCCTGAATCACCGGGCGAGCTTTGTAAGTGTAAAGCCACTCGTAAATGCTCGTTTTCACTTTGCAAGACGTTTACTTCTCTTTTTAACGTGATGATTAGTGCCTCGCGTGGGTCCTAAACTTTGTCATTAGTGAGTGTTAAGTTTTGCGTGTATTTTTACCATGACGACTATAGGCTTTGTTCTGATCCGCTTGGCTCTGGCAGCGTACCTCAGCGTGTTGATAGTTTCCGTTAGATTTGACATCGCAGGTGAAATGCATGCAATCTTAGAAATCGGTTAAAGAACCCATTGACTTTAACAACTTACCATTAGAGTAACTCCGTTTCCAGCTAAAGAATCAGCTAGCAACTTAGTTAACTGCGAATCTCTATAAGGAATGTGGTTATTCCTACGTTTATTGTCGCTTAACGATGCAATGCAATACCCTAAAAATGAAGCGGTTGTAGTTACGTTTGACCTACACATCAATCACGTGCATTATTTATTAAAGTGCAAGCACAGTGAAAAGGTTAACAGCGAAATTACCTAAAACCATTAAACTTTTATTAATGTTATTTGCTTCTTCTAACGTTTTTCCTTCGCTTTGAGTTTTTTTGGTCATTTCGCTACCGGCCAAATCGACGAAATTGATTTTTCCCGATCGTGATATAAATACGCCTTTTTCGGCCGGTTGTTCTGATGTTATATGGACCGTTAGGATCGTATGGCTTCGACTAAAAGGATATTGTAGTTGAGAGAAAATTCAAAAATGCAAGTACCTGGAATATTCGTTCATGTTGTGGCTGCCCACCGAGCGATTTCTCATACCTTCTTCTAGAACAGCGCTGAGATCGTCAATCTCTTCGCAGTCTACTGTGAAAAGATTTTCGACAAAAAACCCACGTGCTTTTTTACTCCAGCGTACTGCTAGCGGTTTTCTAGCAGTTCCCGAGTTCAGTAGATCAATTACCTAAAGTTTAAACATCGTTACTTTTTAATTAAACCTCGTAGAAACGATTGTATGGTTGGTAGCATAACCTTTAAATGCTCGTTTAAATTAGTTTTTATAATACGCACAAAAATAGATATAATTTTTAGTTAAAATAAAGAATATCTAAATAATTTACATGCAATAATAATTAATATCGATTAAGTTGTATTATATTGGTTTGTATACCGAGTTAAAGTCGGTATTAAGCATCGCCCCTGTGGCCTAATGGATAAGGCATCGGCCTCCTAAGCCGGGGACTGTGGGTTCGAGTCCCACCAGGGGTACACTAAATTTTTTTAATTTGTTTTTGTCGATAAACATTATTTCTCAAACTAAATTATTTTTAAAAATTTGAGTACACTCAATTTTATAATTTGTTTTTGTCAATAAACTTTATTTCAAACTATGTAATTATTTAAAAAAATTAGAAGTATTAGTTTTCAAGGCCTACTTATCAGTCAAAATTTAAAAATAAACTCGTACTACTCACCTTTTCATTATAAATTTCCAAAAAACTTGCTTTCAGGATAAAATGAATGTCGGACTTTTGTTCTAATAGCTTAAATAGGTACAAGAACGAACGAAAAACCAGTCCATGCGAATCGCTATAAGAAGGCGTTTTTTTGTTGAACTAAAACTTTCTGATTAAACAAATGTTAATCTATAGAATTAATTTACCAGCTTTGGAGGACCGGTTAGTGTGTGCGTTTTGCCGCTGCCCGTTTGTCCGTAGCAAAAAGCTGTGCAACGAAAACCCTCGACGGCCATTTCGATAAGTCTTTTGATGCCGGAAAATTGTAATACGTCTTCTTGGGTAGCGGCCGGTTCGAACACCACGTTGTAGGAAAATAGTTTCGATTTTTGAGCGTTACCGCCGTTCGGCACATGATCAACCTAAAAATTTCGATTTGCAAAACTGGAATCAATCTTGCAATGATCAACACAAAACGGTTTAAACAAAAACACAATAATGAATCCTAGTTGGCAGTTAATACTTTTGTTTTCAAAACCTTCTTGATTGTACAAAAAATATTGACAAAAAGATCATTTTAATTATTTTAAGTTTTTTTAATATATCTGTCGGTCTTATTTTTTATAGGACGAAAATTTCTAACAGTTTTTAGAATCATTCTAAAGACGTTGATGGGTTGATCAGCAAAATATCAAATTCTAAGTTTTTAATTTATTAAATCCTATTGCATCCACAATTAAAATAAACAGACAAAAGGTTTGTAATTGAGTTAAAAAGAATAAATCCTAGTCAGCGAGATTGGTTTGTAAAACTCAGCCCATTAAATATTTTATTTAAAAAAGGCACTATTAAAGTAAATACAAAGAATCATTTAACACAAGTACGCACTATGTATGTACTATGTATGCTCATTGTACATACAATCATAGTAAATCTATACAATGAGCAAAAATTATCAATATAAAAAACAAATTTGATACAATACAAATGGTCAAAGTCTTCTTTGATAATACTGAAACGTTCTCGAAGTTATTGTCAACTTTGAGTCAATGAAAGATGTTGAACATTCTAGACACAGAAAACAGAAACAAAAAAAAACTATTTAAAGGTTGCTGAGGTCAGTTTTTTTTAATTCAATCGCAAGAAGGCTTTGTCGGTTTAAACGCGTGTGATAAGATAAATATAACGGCGTGTAAGTGTACGTTTTTTAAACATAAACCAATATCAGTTTAGATAAACAGAAGTTATCCGCGGACATTATTTTTTGAGTGATAGCATGTGATAGTAATATATAAATTAATAAGTGTTTTTCTAAAGTACCGTTGCAATTTATTAGTGTTAGTTAAATGTAGGTAAATTTAAATTGTGTAAATATTTAGTTTATAAATAAATTAGTTTAAAAATTTGTAACACTGGTGATACAGGTGTATGGTAATCGAAACCCGTTGACAAAACATTGATATCGTGAAAATAAACAACTTTGCGTGTGTTTGTTTATAGAATGTAATTATAGTTATTCCAGTTAGTAAAACTAGTGGATTTAATAATAAAGAATCGGGCGTTATTAAACATTTAAGTCGTGTTATAATTTATGAAAATAAATGCTAAACTATTTGCATTTCTCGAAACAATAAAAATGCTCAAGAATCGATTAATAAAAATATGAAAAAAAATTCTAGAAAAATGGAAGAAAAATGTTGCCAAAACAAGAAAAATTGTTGAATTATTCTAGAAGAAGAAATACAAACGAACATAGAATGCCAAATTAAAATTAATCAAGGGGAAACTCAAGCAGATAAGTAAAATTCAAATATAGAAGCAATAGAAGACAAATTAGAAGACAGAATGAAACTGCTTGAAGAGAGAATAAACCAAATAAATTGCCGTGATGAAGGAAGTGTCACGACCGAAGTGTTATTAATGGATCATCGAAATGAAACCACTAACAAGTTTAAAGTTGTACCCCCAAATTTTGATGATAAAATTCCATGGTCAACCTACCAAAAACAGTTTGAAGCAGCAGCTACGGTAAATTGTTGGAGTAACAACAAGAAGGCGACTTTACGAAGAAAAACGATTAAAATTTTGTAAACTGTTTCTGACTACCTCCAAAGAAATGACGATCTTTTAATTTCACGTTTAGCAATAAGTTTTGAAGATGCTCATCTTTAACAAGTGCACCAAGTCCAAATTAAAAATTGGGTTCAGAAAGTTGCAGAAAGAAAGTTTATATGCTGACATTGCCATATTGACACGGCTTGCGTATCCTACAGCACCAAATACCTTCGTGGAGCAATTGGCTATTCAAACTTTTGAATATAGTCTTCGTGACAGCAAAACGCAGCAAACTCTACGGTTAGCTCGACCTAAGACATTGAATGACGCTTTAACCTATGCATTGAGGCAGCGAAACAAGCTTTGTACTAAAGCAGTCATAAGCTCCGCTGTGCTGCAGAAGTACCTGTGCAGACACTAGAAAGCATCAAAGAAATTACGCGACAGATACTTTGGAAAAGAGCAGTGGCGACTTCAATCTGTGGTGAAATATAGACAGCTTAAAAACGTAATCAGAAAAGACAGCTACTATTTACCAAGAACTGAGAACATTTTAGATACTCTGTTGGTTTCCTACGTTAGATTTAAAAAGTGGTTACTGACAGGTAGAATTGGAAACAAAGAACCGTGAAATGACGGCTTTTAGGATTGGAACTAGTTTGTAGCAGTTCACTGTGATGCTCTTTGATTTGCGGAAAGCTTCTGTAACGTTCGAGCGTTTAATGAAGCCCAACTTGCGAGGTATGTCTTGAAAGTCGTTTAAAAAACATTTAAACAATCTGAAAGATGTGTTCCAACGACTACGTGGGACAAATCTAAAACTGAACCCAAAGAAATACCACGTAATAAAGAATGAAGTACAATACCTTAACCACGTCGTATCTAGAGATGCAATAAGAGCTGACCCAGACAAGGTTTGAGCAGCGCAAGCGTGGTCAAGACCGACCGACAAGCATCAAGTTTGCAGTATTCTTGGGATGTGCACTTATTATAAACGATTTGTACCCGGATTTGCCAATATTGTCAAACCTTTGACAAAACTGACTGAAGAAAGAGCAGAATTTAGATGTGATGAAAACTGCGAAAACGCTTTTCATCACCTAAAACAAGCCCTAGTCACTTCACCGATATTCAACCAAAAATAGAAAATTTGTTTTGGATACCGATGGCCATAGTTGCAGTCTTTTCACAAGTGCAAAATGGGCAAGAAAAAGTCATTAGGTAATATAGTAAAGTTTTGTCCATGTCAGAAAAGAATTCTTGCGTAACTAAAAGAGTTCTCATAGCAAGTTCATAGATCAATTTTTACTAAAAACGGATCACGCCGTTACAAAATGGTTATTACAGTTCCGTATTCCGGAAAGACAAGTAACAAGATAGATCGAGAGACTGCAAGAGTATGACTATGAAACAGAACAGCGTACTGGAAGCAGACATTGGAACGCTGATTCTCTGTCTAGAAGACTATTTCCGGCGGACTGCAGTCATTGTTCGCGATTTGAAAAAAATATTGAATGTCTCCGAAGAATTGCGATGGTTGATGACTAGTGGGAACTTGAGCAGTTGCGTCGCAAACAAGAAAACAATCCCAAAATAAAACTACTCCTAAACTGAAAAGAAGACGGCGAACGAGCAATCTAAGAAGTGAGTGCTTTAAGTAGAAACATTAAAGCATACTAGACGCAGCTTTTTTAAACAATCCCTAAAGATTGTCGAGAGAACAAACTACCATTGAGAGTGTCGAAAAGCCAAGTGTCAAAGTGTTAAAGCATCTGCACGAGGGTACATCAAGACAACACTGGCGTAAAAAAAACATTAGGGAAAGTTTGAGAAAGATTCTATTGAGTAAACTGTAAAAAGGTCATAAAATTATTTTACGAAATGAACGAAGGCTTACACCATACCTAATCAAAAAGCAGCTTCAGTGCAAGACGTATTAGTGAAAGAGTTTTTTTTGCCGGTTTGTGGTTCCGTTGGAATTACATTTGGACCAAGCCGCAACTTTGAGTCTGGGCTGTTTCAAGAAGTTTGCCGACTGTTGAGAATTAAGAAGACTAGAACGACGCTTCTTCAACCACAGTCTGATGGCATCGTTGAACGGACCAATCAAACAATGGGAACGTACTTAGCCAAAGTAGTGTCCGAACTCCAAAGAGACTGGAATCAGCTTTTTCTAATGGTATATCAATCATCTGTTCACGAAAGCACAAGCCAAACACCATTCTGTATTATGCTGAAGACCAGAAGAAGTTGATAGAAGAAGATGAAGACTACCTCAGCAAGCTGACGAAGAGGCTAGACGAAGTACTTGAGGCGGTCCGTAAAAACACACAAATTGCCAGCGACAGAATGAAGGCAAGCCAACAGTAGTTCACATCGATCGTCTAGCCCCGTTCGCTGGCGATAACAACGTTGCACAAGCTTAGGCCACATGAATACCAGAGTATTCACAAGCAAAAACAGAAGTCAAGTCGATAAAATAGACTTTGATAAGTTTATGAGCATGTACGGGGTTCTGGAAAAGCTAGATTTAGAGTTTCAACCGAGAAACAACAAGACCTGTTCCAGGCGAAAAAATTACGCCATCGCACATTGCGTGAGCGAGAACCTTGAAATGTCTAGAAGAGTTGCAATCGTATTTAAAAGGAAGTTTGAACGGTTATATGAACTATAAAGACAGCAACCGGCGGTCGGAAAAGTTTTAAAATTACGTGATGACCAACGCTTCATTTTTTATCTGGTTACCAAAAAGAACTGACGTGCAAAGCCGTATATGAAAAGCTGTAGCAAACATTACGGCATCTCAGAAACGAAATGGAGTTCCACAACATTAAACAATTGGCAGTACCTAAGCTTGGTTGTGGCTTAGATCAACTGAATTAGAGAACGATGCGAAATATGTTGAAGGTCGTCTTCCGAGGAACAGACGTTCAAGTGTTGGTCTGCAGTTACCACCCAAGTAGAATATCGGGTCAGCAAAAGTTCATTGACTGCTACTTTTAAGCTCAATAAAGAAAGCTGCCGCTATCGTCACGATCCTTTCTGCCGGTGTCGTATCTAGTTTTCTATTCTGAGACAGAACAGTCTTAAGAAGGAGACAGTAAAACGTTCTCAAAGTTATTGTCAACTTTAAGACAACCACGCAGGATGTTGAACATTCTAGACACAGATAACAGAAATATATAAAAACTATTCAAAAGAAGCTAAGATCAGTTTTTCAAATTAAATCCCAAGACTTCGTCGGTTTAAATAAATTAAGTATTTAACGCGTGTGCTAAGATAAATAAAACCGCGTGTAAGTGTACGTGCTTTTAATATAAACAAATACCGGTTTAGATAAACAAAAGTTATCCGCTGCCATTAGTTTTCCAGTAAATAAATGAATTTTAAAGTTAGTAACAATACTAACCTAAGATTTAAACATTTGTAGTTAAATCAACAATAGTTATTAGATTTGCACAAAACCATTCTAAAACGTTTGTTAAAAAAAACAAGAATCAATCTTAGTTGGCGGGTTTGGTATAAAAACCTTTCATGAATAGAAAATTATAAGATAATTGTTAAAGTAAAGTCTACAAAAACATAAATTTTGTACAAAATCACCTCAAAACATTGATTGAATAAAAAGTGTGTCTGAAATAATCAATTTTTTATTAAAAAAATTGAATCTTATCAACCATTTATTGAAAGAATTTTGACAAAGAAAACCAAAATATGTATTGAATAAAAAACAAAAATCAATCTTAGTTAGCGGGTTTGGTATAACAACGTTTCATGGTTATAGAAAACTTTAAAGTAAAATTTAATAGTAGAACTTAATAATACATTATTTTTGTAGAAAATCACCTCAAAACATTTATTAGAGTAAAATACGTGTTTTGTCAATTCTTTATTGACGGAATTTAAAAATAAATAAGTTTTAGTTGATAATTTTGTTTTTGATTTTTGTTAGTAATCTAGCAAACATTCAGTTAAAAAAATTCAAAGTTAAAAAGTACAGTAACAATCATCAATAAGAAAAACACAAGTTTAAAGTAAAACCTTTCAATCAACGGTAAAACCATAAAAATATTAAAGTTTTTTTTGATTATAGTAAACAAAAATTCAAATCCTTGTAGTTAAATTAACAAAAATTATTAAATTTGCATAAAATCATTCTAAAAAATCTGTTAAATAAAAAGCAAAAATCAATCTTAGTTGGCGGGTTTGCTATAAAAACCTTTTATTAATAGAAAACTATCAGGTAAAGGTTAATAGTAAAGTCTAAAGAAACATGAACTTTGTACAAAATCACCTCAAAACATTGACTGGGTAAAAGACATGTCTAAAATAATCAATTTTTTATTTAAAAAAAATTGATTCTTGTGAACCTGTTATTAAAAGAATTTTGACGAAGAAAGCAAAAAATATAGAAAAAAATCAAGTCGAAATATCTTACATAAATTTTTGTCAGTAAAAATAAATCAACTTTAGTCAGCACATTTTGTTAATTATATTTTGTTTAATCAACCAAACATTCAATCAAAGAAATTTAAAGTTATTAAAAAATATAGACAACAATAATCAATAAGAAAAGCACAGTTGCTACAGTAAAACCGTTAAAATATTAAAGCCTTTTTTGATTATAATAAACAAAAACTCAAATTTTAGTAAAAGTCAAGTTATTAAATTTGAACAAAACCATTGTAAAATATTTATTGAATAAAAAACAAAAATCAACCTTTCATGTTCATAGAAAACTTTAATGTAAAATTTAATAGTAGAACTTAAATATTATTTTTGTACAAAATCGCTTCAAAACATTGAGTAAAGTACGTATTTGAAATCAATTTTTCATTAAAAAACTGCTTTTGTCAACTTTTTATTGAGGTAATTTGTTGAATAAATGCAAGAACCAATCTTAGTTGGCGGGTTTGGTATAAAAACCTTTCATTAATAGAAAACTATAAGTTATATGCTAATAGTAAAGTATAAAAAAACATGAACTTTGTCCAAAATCACCTCAAAACATTGACTGAGTAAAAGACATGTCTGAAATAATCAATTTTTTATTTTAAAAAATTGATTCTTGTCAACCTGTTATTAAAAGAATTAAGACGAAGAAAAAACAAAAAAAAAATCAATTCCTGTCAACGTTTTATTAAAACAAATTTTGACGATAGAAGCAAAAACTATAGAAAAATATTAATTCAAAATATCTTACAACAATTTCTGTCAATAAAACTAAATCAACTTTAGTTGATGCACTTTGTTTTTTAATCAACCAAACATTCAAAAAAGAAATCCAAAGTTAGTAAAAAGTATAGACAACAATAATCAATAAGAAAAACACAGTTGCTACAGTAAAACCATAAAAATATTAAAGCCGTTTTAGATTATAGTAAACAAAAATTTAAATTTTAGTAGTTAAGTCAACATAAGTTATTAAATTTGAACAAAACCATTGTAAAATATTTATTGCAAAAAAAAACAAAAATCAATCTTAGTTGGCGGGTTTGGTATAAAAACCTTTCAGGGTTATAGAAAACTATAACGTAAAATTTAATAGGGCAACTTAAAAACAAACATTATTTTTGTACAAAATCATCTCGAAACATTAATTGAGTAAAATACGTGTTTGAAATCATTTTTTTATTAAAAAAACTGATTCTTGTCAACTTTTTATTAAAACAAATTTTGACGATAGAAGCAAAAACTATAGAAAAAGATTAATTCAAAATATCTTACAACAATTTCTGTCAGTAAAACTAAATCAACTTTAATTGATGCACTTTGTTTTTTAATCAACCAAACATACAAAAAAGAAATCCAATTCAAATGTTTGTAGTTAAATTATTATAAATTATTAAATTTGAACAATGCTAATGTAAAATATTTATTGCTTGAGAGATCGGAGTATCTAAAATAATCAATTTTTTATTTAAAAAAATTGATTCTTGTCAACTTGTTAATAAAAAAATTAATACCAAAAAAGCAAAAAATATATAAAAAAATCAATTCGAAATACCTTACATCAATTTTTGTCAGTAAAAATAAATCAACTTTAGTTAGAACATGTTGTTTATTAATTTTTGTTTAATCAACCAAACATTCAATCAAAGAAATCCAAAGTTATTAAAAAGTATAGACAACAATAATCAATAAGAAAAACACAGTTGCTACAGTAAAACCATAAAAATATTAAACTCTTTTTGAATATAGTAAACAAAAATTTAAACTTTAGTGGTTAAGTCAACATAAGTTATTAAATTTGAACAAAATCATTGTAAAATATTTATTAAAAAAAAACAAAAATCAATCTTAGTTGGCGGGTTTGGCATAAAAACCTTTAATGATTACAAAAAACTTCACAGTAAAATTTAATAGAACTTAAATAAACATTATTTTTGTATAAAATTCTCTCAAAAGATTGATTAGAGTAAAATTCGTGTTTGAAATCAATTTTTCATTAAAAAAACTGCCTTTTGTCAACTTTTTATTGAATAAAAAGCAAGAATCAATCTTAGTTGGCAATTTTGGTATAGAAATCTTTCATGATTATAGAAAACTATAACATAAATTTTTACAGTAGAATCTGAAAAAACACTATATGTGTGCAAAATTATTGCAAAATATTGATTGACTGAAAGCCGTAGCTGATTTCATCAATTTTTCATTTAAAAAACTGATTCTTGTCAACCTTTTAATGAAAAAATGTCGACGAAAAAGGTAAAAAATATAGAGAAAGGTCAATTCAAAATATCTTACATCAATTTTTGTCAGTATAAATAAATCAACTTTAGTGAGCACAGTTTGTTTTTTAATCAACTAAACATTCAATCAAAAAAATTCAAAGTTATTGAAAAGCATAGACAACAATAATTAGTAAGAAAAACGCTGTTGCTACAATAAAATCATAAAAACATTATACCATTTTTGATTATAGTAAACAAAAATTTACATTTTTGTAATTAAATGAACAAAATTAATTAAATTTGCACATAGTTATTCTAAAATGTTTGTTGAATCAAAGACAAAAATCAATCTTATTTGGCAATTTTGGTATAGAAATCTTCCATTGTGATAAAAAACTATAACATACATTTTTATAGTAGAACCAGAACCTGAAAAAACATCTTTGTGCAAAATAATTTCAAAATATTGATTGACTACAAGACGTATATGAAATCATAAATTTTTCATTTAAAAAACTGATTCCTGTCAACTTTTTATTGAAAAAACTTTGACAAAGAAAGCAAAAAATATAGAGAAAGGTCAATTCAAAATATTTTACATCAATTTTCGTCAGTATACATAAATCAACTTTAGTGGGCACAGTTTGTTTTTTAATCAACCAAACATTCAATCAAAGGAATTCAAAGTTATTGAAAAGCATAGACAACGATAATCAGTAAGAAAAACACTGTTGCTACAGTAAAATCATAAAAACATTATAGGACTTTTTGATAATAGTAAACAAAAATTAAAATTTTTGTAGTTAAATCAACCATTTTAAAATGTTTGTTGAATAAAAGACAAGAATCAATCTCAGTTAGCAATTTTGGTACAGAAATCTTTCATAATTATAGAAAATTATAACATAAATTTTTATAGTATGTAACACTCTTCCGGGGTAGCTTGCGGTAGATACGTTGAGATAAATAAACACAATAATATAAACTTAAATATATTGTAATAATTACAAAAAACTCTTTAAATAAATGATTTCCTGGCGTGTTGTTCTTCGCCTTTGAGCGACGGCCCCAATGTGACGCCACTGGTAGTTCAATTCGCGCTGCAAGGTTAAAGGTTGATTAGTTTAAACTGCGCTTGTACGAAAATGGCGGCGTGAATTTCCAGCTGCAAACTTTGCTGCAAGTAATTAATTAAAATACGGTGCTCTGTAATTAATCGAGGTGTTAGTAGGATATACACAAGTGAGTTGATGTATTCTACAATCGGTAAAATAACGGTTAAACGGATTTTTCAGGTAAAGTCGGTCAGGCGCTTTAACTACAACAGGTGGTGTGGAAACTTACTAGGATAAGTTCCAATAGGGAATGAACGGGAATGTTACAACACAAACACAAATGTGAAGGGTGTACAATGATCGTTGGTGCGGTATAAACAGGATCTTAAATGGAAATTACTAGGAGATTGCGGCTTGTACGAAGGTTACTACAGGGTACGCATTTAATTGTGAAATGACAATGAACGAATCGGTTTTTTAGAGGTGACAAGGTACAGGGATGGCAACTAACTTTAAGGGAAGATGTAGGGATCGAGAATGTTGTTTCGGTAATGAATACTAGATTTCAAGATTTAACAGTAATGCATGAATGCTACGTGGAAGTACGGTAAAAGCTAAATTCCTTTTTATGTAACAAGGTTTCGTGTAATGATTACTCCGGTAACTATCGGCGGTTAGCCGTGTCCACCAACAAGTAATTCTATTCTCGGAGGCTTTTAGAGGTCAAACGACCTAATACGGAGATTGCGTTGGCTAGTGTAACTATCGGCAGTTAGCCGCTGTCCACACTGGCCCCAGCAAGAACTTGTAGATCGGAGAAATTATTTACAACAGGGATGTATATGAAATAACTAAATTAAAAAGGATCATTCAGGTAAAATAAAATAAAATCGATCAATACTGGTATAAAATGGTGGTTACTTACAAATACAGGTGCTGGCGATGGGTACACTCGGGACGGGTGACAGGACGGGTACATGCAAGAAGTACGGAATGAATGAAAGATGATTATGATACAAAATGTAACGAATATGATGGCGGTACAAAATGAATGAGATATTCGGATGCAAAATGGTAATTCGTGAATCAGGAGAATTGTCAGGTACGGTGCAGGTTGTTAATATTTTTCGGACGGTTCAGGACGGTTATCTTTCCAGGTAAACACGAGGAGAACTGGTAAAAATAGATAGATTTTCCCGGTGATGCATGCCATTTTATACGGTTGGTGGTCACGCTTCGGTGGACATCGGTGGGGATTCTTCGTCTGCGCGATCACGTACTTTTGTAGACGCGACGAGGTCGAAGTCCACGCGTATTTGACGGGATTTCTACACAATTTTAATACAAATACGGACATTACAATCGGTTTCGTTACAAGTAGAATCTGAAAAAACACTATCTGTGTGCAAAATTATTTCAAAATATTGATTGACTACAAGACGTGTATGAAATCATCAATTTTTCATTTAAAAAATTGATTCTTGTCAACCTTTTATTGAAAAAATTTTAATAAAGAAAGCAAAAAATATAGAGAAAGATCAGTTCAAAATATCTTATATCAATTTTTGTCGGTATACAAAAATCAACTTAGTGGGCACAGTTTACTTTTTAATCAACCAAACATTCAACCAAAAGAATTCAAAGTTATCAAAAAGCATAGACAATGATAATCAGTAAGAAAAACACTGTTGCTACAATAAAATCATAAAAACATTATAGACTTTTTGATAATAGTAAACAAAAATTTACATTTTTTAATTAAATGAACAAAATTTATTAAATTTGCACATAGTTATTCTAAAATGTTTGTTGAATCAAAGACAAGAATCAATCTCAGTTGGCAATTTTAGTACAGAAATCTTCCATGATTATACAAAACTATAACATAAATTTTTATAGTAAAATCTGAAAAAATACTATCTTTGTGCAAAATAATTTCAAAATATTGATTGACTACAAGACGTGTATAAAATCATCAATTTTTCATTTAAAAAACTGATTCTTGTCAGTCTTTTATTAAAAAAATTTTGACGAAAAAAGCAGAAAATATAAATAAAGATCAATTCAAAATATCATACATCCCTTTTTGTCAGTAAAAATAAATCAACTTTAGTGGGCACAGTTTGTTTTTTAATCAACCAAACATTCAATCAAAGGAATTCAAAGATATTGAAAAACGTAGACAAGGATAATCAGCCAGAAAAATACTGTTGCTACAATAAAATCATAAAACATTATAGTCTTTTTGATTATCGTAAATAAAAATTCTAATTTGTGTAGGTAAATCAACCAAAGTTAAATTTGCATTCTAAAATGTTTGTTGAATCAAAGACAAGAATCAATCTCAGTTGACAATTTTGGTATACAAATTTTTTATTGTTATAAAAAACTATAATGTACATTTTTATAGTAGAATCTGAAAAAACACGATCGTTTCAAAATATTGATTGACTAGAAGCCGTAGCCGAATTCATCAATTTTTCATTTAAAAAACTGTTTCCTGTCAACCTTTTAATGAAAACATTTTGACAAAGGAAGCAAAAAATACAGAGAAAGATTAATTCAAAATATCTTACATTAATTTTTGTCAGTAAAAATTAATCAACTTTAGTGGGCACAGTTTGTTTTTTATTCAACCAAGCATTCGATCAAATGAATTCAAAGTTATTGAACAGCATAGACAACGATTCCTATCAACTTTTTATTGAAAACATTTTGACAAAGAAAGCAAAAAATATAGAGAAATATCAATTCGAAGTATCTCACATCAATGTTTGTTAGTAAAAATAAATCAACTTTAGCTGGCAGTTTTATTTTTAAATTTTTTTTAATCAACTATACATTCAATCAAAGAAATTCATAGTTATTAAAAAGTATAGACAACAATAAACAATAAGAAAATCACATTTGCTATAGAAAAACCATGAAATTATTAGTCTTTTTTTATTAAAGTACATAAAAATTATTTTACTTATATAAATAAGTCATTCTAAAATGTTGGCGGTTTTGGTATAGAAATCTTCCAAGCTTATAGAAACTTTAAAGTCAATTTTAATAGTAAAGTTTAAAAAAAAACATGTATTTTGTACAAAATAAATTCAAAACATTGATTTAGTAAAAGACTGTGAAATAAACAAGTTTTTATTAAAAAAAAACAAATCTTGTCAACCTTCTATTGAAAGATTTGTGGCCAAACTTTAGCAAAAAATTAATTTGAAATATCTTAGAACAATTTTTGTCAATAAAAATAAATCAATAACTTTAGTTGACACATTTTGTTTTTCATTTTTTTAAATCAACCAATAAATTAAAAAAAACAATGTTATTTATTTCTTGATTTCATTAAAAAAATCTTAAATTTTTAAATAGACAAAAATTACTATTTCAAAACAATTTATATAATAAAAACAAAATTAAATCTTAGTTGGCGTGTTTTTTATATATATCTTCTATGATTATAGAAAACTATATTCTAAATTTTAATAATAAAGTTTAAAAAATCATTAACTTTGCACAAAATCGGTTCAAAACATTGATTTAGTAAAGAATGTGACTGAATCTAAATTTGTTGTTATGTGCTTAAAGCTGTTATTGTAAAATTAATTACAAAACGTAACACAAAGGTGTTTGCTTAGAGAGATAGGCGTTGGTAGTACGATAATTGAAACTCGTGAATTTTACGATGTAAAAGTAAATCAAAAAGAGACTAAATCGGTAGATCGCCAAGTAAAGTTACGACGTTTAATAGCTTCTAGGTTCGTATTCACCAAGTCGGAGTTTGTTGTGATGGTTGTCCGCAGTCCCCAAGTCTAGTAGCCAAAGATGATCTCAGAGTTAAGAAAGATTTAACTTTCTTCATCCTTAATTTTACCGGAAAATATTTGTGTTTAACGAAAGATAAAATCCGTTAACCTAATTAAAGCATTACTACTACCTTGAATTTTAGAGGAACCGCGGCACTATTACATTTTATTGTTATCCAAGACAGAACTTGCACCTTATTAATTAGATAAGAAGAATAAATTTCTTTTATAAAAGATATACGTACCGTCAACACATATTTCAAAAAAACAACCTCCTATGAAGAAAGTGTAACCAACAAAGATGACAAATTAAAACGACACGTAATTCCACGTAAGTTTTTACCATGTCTTCTCATTGTACTTAGAACCGTAAGCAAAGATAAACTTTTTAATAGTGTTAAGTATTTAAAAATATCAAATTACTCGTTAACTCAAAGAAAGCAAATAAGAAGTGACGGAACTATAAATCATAGTGTAATCTAAATTTATTAATACAAATAAAATGTAAAATTGGCAAAAACACAGCACACGGATATTTATGCAACGTAAAAGCATACATAAATTGAAACAAAATTACTTAAAACCTCGAAATGACAAAAATGAATTGAAAAATCAAAAACAAATCTTAGTTGGCGAGCGTTTTGTTTAAAAAAAGTAATGTAATGAATATAAACGAGGATCAATTCGAATTAACTTACAAGAATTCTTAACTAAAAACGTCAATTGTCAAATTAATCTTTTTAATGTTTTCTACACAATAAAAAATTTTAATTTCAGTAGAAAAGTTTAAAAATTACATAAAATTTGTACGTCAACACCTGCAAACATTGATTCGGTAAAAAATAAATCTTAGTTGGCAAGATTAGTTTTGAAAAAAGAAATACTGGCAAAGTAAGCAAATAATTAAGTTTAATTTCCAGAAACATATAAGATCAATAATAAATGTGGCTAATAAAATATATTTACACTTAAAGTAAATGTAGGGAAAAATCATTCATCAAGAAGACCCTGCTTAGAACAATTCGATTGTATGTACTGGATTGTAATTAAAGTTTTGTAGTTAAAATCAAATCTGTCTTTGCTGATGGTAAATAAACACGCACGTCACTTAGTTGATTACTTAACAACCATAAAAAAGAACTACAATTTACTTTTAATTCCGTAAAAGTTTTTATTGTGACAATAAAAATATTTGCGTTGTCATGAGTTTCTTGAAACATCATATGCTAATAGACAGGTTTATTTTACGCTTTCATCGAAACCAATTAAATTTAATTTGAAAGCGGTAACAAGTGATGTGCGCAATTACACCATCTTGCTGAACTGTTAACTTACCAAAATTTGTCCGTGCCCTGGAAAATGTACCACCGAAATGTCTCTGGCTTTGATTTCTTTAGGATTAAGAGGACGCACCCTGAAACCAAAACAACGTCTCACACCGAGATTTTTTTTGTCATTATTATTGATGCTTACCGAACAACAACGTTGATGTTGTCTTCAATCGAGTTGCAACTAGATATGATTCTTTGTGAATGACTAGAATCGGTTAGTCGTTCAATACTCCCGGTTCTAAAAATTAAAACAGAAATGACACCGTTCTGTTGAAATGCTTTATTTAAAATATATTTACTTGTAGCATTTGAAATTTTATAAAATTGACACGTAGGTACAAATAATCAATAAGTATTAGTAAGTCAATGTCAACAATACCATTAATTTTTCAAATACGACCGTTATTATATTATCGTTTGGGCGTTTTGAAACGTACTGATTGGTAAACATTTTTTTTAAACGATGTTTATTTAAGCTATTATTTAATTTTGCTTTATTGCGTTTTTGGAATTATAACTTTGCCCAAAACGTAAAAACCACTCACAAAAAAAATTGTAAAAATAAATTTATGCCACGTAATTACATCCATTTTCAGTGCTGCCGATAACATCCAATCAATACCGGTGTTTAATAACAAATTCATGTAACAACTCGTTGATAAAAGCAGTTAAAGACGAAAAGAGAAAAAAAAAGAATGCGTTATAAATCTGTGAATAAAACATCAAAAATATTAACCTTCGATATTACCAACTAATATTCGATTATTGATTCGTCGAATTAGTTTAAGGTGAAACAATTTGGCTTCTTAAAGGTCGGAACTTTATTAAATTATAAGAAATGTGAATCGAAGTCGCGTGCCGGCGATTTTCGCTTTTCAAGCTAAAGACTTTTGTTCTGAGATAACATCTATAGTGATTAGCATTTAATGATTTGACAACATTTTTATGCTTAGAGGTTTTTTAATCGTTGCTTTTCTATGCGTAGTGGCTACGTTTTGTTGGAACGACATCGATTGTTTTAAAGCAAGTCCCGTAGGAATTAACTGCACTTTCAAGTTCAACGTCGAATCAATGACAATAACTAATCTACATATTAGATAGCAATTGAAATATACGTTACAAATACACATGCGATAGATAACGACTATTAAATAACTTAAAATTGATGGTTTTTTTGTGTTTATAGTTTGAAATTATAGCTTTACGTTTATTTTTATTGTCCTATGCAGTGAATACGATTTATTAATTTAAAAGACAAGCTGAACTAGAAAACAGTACTAAAAACAAAGTTAGCGATGCTAAAACAAATATAAAAAGCTGACTTGATTAAATTAAAACAAAATTAAATTACAATGAAATTGAGCATAAAACGTCGAGTTGGCGAAACATAACAAAAATCAATTACAAAAAATTACAGAACAAAAAACACATTTGCATCTATACGCGTGTTCTGATAAAATCGACAATAAAAAAATCGCAGGTTTAATGACATTTTGGAATTCAATATTAATTTACAAGATTATACAAAAATGGATCTTTAAGGCAACATTCCGTTTTCATCGTTCATTCCTCTGCTTCTTATTTTATTCCCTGGTTTTTGTTCTTTTATTTTAGTGTATAACTCGTCTTATCTAGGTATTTTTTTGTTTGTTTGTTGTTGTTGTTTTGTATTCATCGAAAAGGTTCATTCTTGATTAAAATTAACGACTGCACTGTTTAAGTATGCTACTGATTCTCTTTACTGTCCTACGTTCATTTTTACTTTTCCTTTACCGGTTAGAAATCGCTGGTTAACGTTCGTGTATCTGGGTGTTATTTTAAGACATGTAAGTAGTTTTCTTTCTGTTCAATTTTCCTTGGTAGTGATTTCTATTACGCTTTTATAGAATGTGCTAGCAAAAACGAAAACGTATTCCAGGTCGAATTCGACGTTTTTGAGTTAATTACGCGACGTTCGTAGATAGTAAAGCAATTCTCAAAGATGGTGTCGTCACGTTATCTTTTCAGTTTTTTAGCAAGTTTAGGGAGATTACCATGCTTCTTTGTACCCGGCTGTCTTCGGGGATATGCATGCAGCCTATGGAGTCTACCTTGTTTAACATAATTGGAAGAGACGAGAGAAGACTGTAGTTTTGCTTTATGTAGTTTGTTTCAATTGTACTCATTAACCATCAACCCTCAGCGTAATAAACTGTTGTTACGGTCGAATTTTCTTTATGCACGCCTATGTGGCTACAGACGAAATTTCCTTGGCGCACGCCTATGTATTTTCAACGTAAAAGTAGATTCGGGTTTACGCCCTCTAACGTTCGTTTCTCGGCGGGATTTATTTTATGGAAAGTCGTCACACGGGCATGTTATAAAATGGTCTGTACGCATGGATTAGCTCTGTTTTATCTTATCATCTAGAAAACGAATTCTAATTAAAAAAGGATCTGATTGCTTCAACGCGTTACAGGGTAAGCGATTGTCGTTTTTAGTAACAATTTCGATCGTAATTCTGTTTTCCTTCTAACAGCCATTTTATTTTACATTCATTCATTTAACATCTGGTACGTTATCGAAAAATGGCTATCGCCAACGACCGCTAAATACGTGAACACGTTGTCGTATACGAACAACAGCGTAAGGCGATTTCTCGCTGCGAAATTGGGGGTCTGGTGGAGTTTCCCGGTCAAAGATTGCGACAGTATTCGATATCTATGTACGAGTGAATGAACCTTGACAAAGATTTGGATGGACGATACTAATTTCTTCTTCAGACAGCTTATGGTTATAACTAATTAAACCAACAAAAAGGAGTATATCAGCATCCGATTTTCGGGTTGTGTAATATGTATACTTTTTAAATTTAAGTAATGACTTTGTAGATTTGGATTTCGTGAGATATTAGGTTGACACGAAGTGCGATTCAAATTATTTACAGGGTGTGTGTCGGGGGAAGTACTTCCTTTGCACCTGCGAAAATTCCTGTATTGATGGTAAGTGCTTTTATATGTTTTTCTTTCGTCGTCAACGAGGTTACTCACGAAACTGTCACTAATAGTATTTCCGAACTGATTACCGTAATTGTGATATCATTTAATTAGAAATTCGCCTATACTACGTGTGCTGTATACTCCCCTTAATAATTGTGATAATTTAGTGTGAAAGCCATATTACTAATTATGTAAACGATATTTACTACACACTATTCTTCGATATATACTTTTACTGTAGTTTATTTATGTATAGTGTGTTGCCTATGCTACTAGCATTTCTGTATGAAGAAGTCTTATATATTCTGTGATCATCATCAGCGGTTCTACATTAAAATTGTTATTGTGGTTAGTTATTTTTTTTATGACAACATACCTGTCTCCTGTGGCTATTGTTACCAACTAATTACTTGTGACTACTGGAATAGTTGAGTAGAGGAATTACGAACCTATAATCGTGTTACAAGTGCTACCATTCTGTTGTGAGCGGACAGACGTCGCTTTTGGGATAAGCTCTGGCGCCCTTAATTATCTTTATGTATCTATGAACCCCCTCTCTCTCCGACTATTGAGAGTTGGCCGTGCAGGTTCGTAAAACACCTAAAGCTTGTAACACTGTTTTATGTATACTGACTTAAATTTACTTTCAGTCGCAAATTTTATATCATCTGTAACTTTATGTATTGTAGTTGAGTACGTTGATGCGACATAAAGACAAAATAAACTTAACCGCCGCGTCGTACATAACATTATATACCACGCATAGTTTCGTTTAAAATCAGATAAATAGGAGTAGTAGAAATCACTACAATTGACGAAGAAGTGTCGGTTTGGTAAGTTTGGTAGTTAGTTTTTTTGTGATTTTTATTATTCTCAATTGTCGATTTGTTTTGCGACTGCATAGTAGACGAGGTAGTTGGATCGAGTAACATTTATATTTAAATTAAAATCATTTACTTCTAACATTTGTTAGCAATGTAATATAATTGGTTATATGAGTTGCTTGAACGAAAGAGCCTACATTGATATTATAGCTGTGATAATACGATATTAGTTGATAAATTTCTAATTGTTATAGATCTATTTCTTTCCGTCGATTTTAACAACTCTTCATTCTTCTTGAAATAAATATATTATTGGTAGAAGTTGTGTTTTCACAATTTGTTCCTTTTAGTAATGGACAAGATCTGTATTTCGTGATATTTATTTGTTTTGGCGCATTTTTGATTTAGTGTAGAATTAGCTCACCGAGACTTGCAACACGCTTGCCGATACAACTGAGTTAGTCGCCAGCAATTAAGTTGCGAGACCAAAACTGTCTTAAATACCAAGGATATACTCTTAACAATTTGTTTTAATTTGAAAAACACAGAAGAAGAAGCCGGTGTTTATAAAATTTTTTGTTCTAGTAGATCAAGTTATATAGGATAGACAGGACGCTGAATAAAAAGTTACAGTAAAAAACCATATAAATGACTACAAACAACGCAAAGTGATATTTTAGCTGTGACCTAACTAAGGAAAACAAAAGTACTGGCTAGAACTCTTTAATACTTTTCTAGGCTAATCCGTGAAGTAATTGAAACAGAAAAACGTTCATCTAACATAATCAGAGAAAACCGTTTAAAACTCAGTAATGCTTTATTTTGTTGTCCCTATTAAAAATGTTGCCATCTTTTTAGATCCCTATCGCTTTCTTGTAGATTTGTAGCCAAAAGCGTCTGACTCTGACAAGTGCCTTGCATGCCGTGTGATCTGGGAGTGTTCCGTTAGAGCCAATCTCATGCTATTCCTTCTTGTGTAGTCAATATTATGTTTTTTCATCTCAGTGTTGATCTTTCTTCCCGTCTGTCTTATGTATATCTTCTCTACTGTCGACTCCAAGATGTTAAAGTTTCTTGAGTTTTTGACGTTTGGAAACAGGGTTAACTTCTTCTAGCTCTAAAAATCACCTTCACTTCATTTCTTTTGAGTAGTTTTTGTATTTTATCCGCGCATCTTTTAATTTATGGGAACAATTCTGTTGTTTTCGTATCTTCTTGTCTCGGCCTTTCCGTCGGTTGAGAATGCCCCTCCTGTGGTCTTAATTCGTCAGTAGAGTATTTTGTCATTTTCTTGACAATCGATGGAATAGATATTCCTGGTTTGTGGATTTTAGAAAGTAGGTAGAGGTAAGAGACTCTGCTGTCCAATGGTTGTAGCTTTCTATGCTCTGCTGTTATTGAATATTCTTTGAAGACGGCTGAAACCTCCTTCTCCAATCTTATGTTTATGTTTTTTATAATTTTTTCGTAGAGCGTTTATCTTAGCAATGTAGTTCGTTGTATCAATGTCTACCCTGCCGACTGAGGTAATTTCCTTATTTCTCTATAGCAATAGTAAGACTCTTTGTTCATCTTGGCTTATGTTGGATTTTAGTAGTCTGGCATTCTTCAGTATGTCCGCTGTGTTACGTGCATAAATTTTAAAATGAGTTTCGTTTTACTTCACTTCCTGTCAAGACGTTAAACTGTCTATTACTTAAAATTGTGTTTGCGATGTTTAAATTAATTTTCTAACATCGTCGGCGTGTGTTAAAGCTATGATATAAAACGCCAACGCGTTTCTATTAGTTTCATCCCAGGCACGACCCGACACGTGTTAGTCCACATGTTTCGGTGTATTCTCCATCAATGAAGGGTTAATATCGACCAAATACCTTAATGGAAATATTGTACATTGGAAGGCCTGATTTAAATCTAAAAAAGAACACCTCGGAAAGAAAATTTTCTCCGATGTACTGTTCCTCACGAGTGAATAGATTGCGATGTCACCTTTAATTCAATGTGTGCAACAGCATTCGATAACCGGATT
Organism: Aquatica leii; assembly: GCA_035610365.1. Lineage (NCBI taxonomy): Eukaryota > Metazoa > Arthropoda > Insecta > Coleoptera > Lampyridae > Aquatica > Aquatica leii. The sequence goes on from CM069438.1 coordinate 20,267,773, forward strand.
TTTATTTCTAATTTCTTTTAGCATTAATTAATAGTTTTGTAGATTTGCTCTGTTTATTAATATTCCAGATCGACTCAACGAGAAAAACGTTTTCTTCAAACAAGTACTGGTTTGTAGGTAAGTCTTATTTAATTTCAATTGTGTCATCATTAAGGTCTGTTGAATAATCTACGATAAATGTTTGTGCTCGTTAAATAATTTACTATAAATTGTTGTGCTCGTTAATAATCGAGAATATTAAATTAAAGTTTTACATATCTATCTTCCTTTTTTTCGTTTGTTGAGGATTACAAACCTGATTTTGTTGCAAGCTTGGACCTTCTGTCTTGATCAAAACAAAAATATTTACTTAGTAAGATCTGGCGCCCATTAAATTTTATTTACTTGAACCTGCTCTATCTCCGACTAGTGCGAGTTGGCAGAGCAGAGTTCGGAACAATTATAAGCTTGTAGCAGCTGTCTTGATTCTCATTTTTTTTAAAGATGCACTGGGAGTGCTCTAAGTGTGATCTAGATAACGCTGACGATGTTCTCTTTTAGAATAGTCTTTGGAACTAAGATGTAAAGCTTTAATTGTGAAGATGAAAGAAATGATTAAGTAGATTATCGACTCACTTATTTGGGTAGCTTCCGTCGCAAATAGTCGTAATTCGAATTGTAATTGTTATTTGCCCTGCGCCACGTTCCCTTGCGTGTAGAGAAACAATTCTAAACGGAAACAAAAATCTGGCCCAGAGAAACAAAATACTCCAGAACCCGCAATCCCAATTGTGCGTAGAGAAATAAAACAATCCATAGTTTTCACAGACTTAAAGTTTCGATTTCGTATGGACTAGCCCTTACGAACAAGAAGAGAGACAGACAGATATCAACGCGAAGTTCCGGCTAAAAAAATTAGTCGTCGGTGCGCCTCTAAATTGTTATTACATACAATAATATGATCTTGTATCTACGCTACTGCTAATAAACAGTAGTCGTTACATAAAAATTATCTTACAATTACTGGTTATCCGGTTTCGCGTAAATTGCGCATATATTTAATAGACCTATCGTATAAACCAATTTAAAAATTTATCTTTATAGTGACAGAATGGCGGAAAGAAATCGCTAAATGTAAGTTAATTATCAAAATTTTCCACGGACCGCATGACTTAGACATAAAGAAACTACAGCAATTAGTAATAATCAATTTTTAAATGTAACTGACATTATATTAACGATCCTCAAGAATTTAATTCAGTTGTAGTAATAACGGTCTCTGTGACTTCGTAGCACAATTAGAGACTAGCACATTGAGGGTTTATGTACCGAAACAAACGTCAAGTGTTGACAGCAAACTCTGCAAAATTCTATGTCAAAACGCCGTGGTGACCTGCATCCACTCGTGTCTCCACTCGACTCCCATAATATTATTTTGGAAGTAATAAATATCTTAAAGTACGGTATTACTTAGAAACACATCCCTTGATGTCAGTACCCCTTTGTGTTTGAAGATCACACAATTTCAGCTGTTAGTTATGAGTCGAGTAAGTAACAACCCTAATGGCAAAAGGTTCATAATAATAATGATAAAACAAAAAAACATTCTAAACTCTCAACCGCTAATCACTTCTCTATATACAATTACTTTTACTACACTACATGTAGTCTTCTTCTATTTTTTTATACTTTTTTTCCATCCATCCCACTTCTTTTCCTCCTTCTCCCAAAATCTCCAATCTTTTTTACTTTTTATCTCTTAGTTCTATGTATTTCTTCAACATGTGCTCTATATTTTCCCACCTCTCCTCACATAGTCTACATCTCCTATCTTTTTCTTCCTTCCAATACTTATTTTCTTGCTCTTCATTACCGCATCTAAACCTAGCTACCATTCTTTAAAATTTCAAGCTTTTTTCGCCCTTTATGTACCTTGGAATATAATCTGCTACTATATTTGTATATCTCTCATTGTATTTTCCCTACGTTATTCTTGCTAATATGTCACTCCGTTTACACTGTCTATCACCTCGTCTCCCCACTTCTACTCCACTCTTTTTTTACCTCCCCTCCCTTTTTGAAACCCTAATCTTTCTCCTCTAGCCACGTTTTTAGTAAACCCATAATGTCAGACCGTTCGATATACTTCCAAAATTCAGCTCCTTTATATTTAACTCCTGTAACCTTCTAAAAAACTAAACCTGTTTTCTTCGTTTTTTCTTATCGTATTCCTTCATCTTTGTCTCTGGTAGTCCCCTTTTTTATCTTTTTTTCTAGTTTTTTAGCCTCCTTCTATATAATTTATTTTCTTTTACGTTCCAGTGCATTTCCTCTCTCTCAACCCATAATTTTTTGTACCTCTCTTTCCACTGGGTTCATATCTTCATCAATAAATATTCTTGTTCCTTTTAACCTTTCTTTATTCTTTAATATTTTTAGCTTATCTTCTAAGGAATCTAATTTTACCAATATTAACCTCCTCGTTATTTTAATTGCGTCTGTTATAACATTTTCCACTTCCAATTCATTTTTAAACAAATTATTCACTTGTTTTTTACGTTCTTCTCTTCCCTCTTGACCTTCAATCTCTCTTATAACCAAGTTTTTTCTTCTCTTTTCTCTTTCCAACACTTCTACTCTTCTTTCTAAATTTTCTATTTTCTCTTTTATGCTCTTATTTTTTTTCCACATATCGCATATCTCCCTCCGCTCTTCTCTTTCTTTTCTTAACTCCTCCGTGATATTTTCCAGATTAACTACTAATTTATTGTTCTCTTCCCTCATCCTCTTTATTTCTCTAATCATCTCATTACACATCTCCATTACTCCCTGCTCCTCCTTATCAATCTCCTTTCTCGGGCTTCTTTTTGTTCGCTTATTCCTTGTGTAAGTGTATCTCCCGTGTGGGGTTACCTGCAACCCCTATCGGGCGCGTCCCCAGGTGGCGGATAGGGGAACGCCTTCTTTAAGAAGGTAAGAAGCCTTGCCTCCCGCGGACCAACAGGAAAGAACCCGATGCTAGCATTTGGAAACCCTCAAGGCACTGCAAACGTGCGGTAGAGGAAGTAGCGTCCCCGAGGTGACCTAGCTGAGTTGCACCTTGCTTCAACTAGTCTTGGGTGCAACTCCTTCTTCCTTTAGAAACTCAACTGTGGAGCACTTTCTGTAGCTCCAAATTTCTTGCTTTTTTCGGACTTAAGCTATTAGGTTAACCGAGGGCTAAGGTCCCACTATCTTCTTTATCACAAAAAAACAAGACCCTGCCGGTAGGGATAAAACGGACCTTTTCATAAACATGGCGGAATTTAAAACATATGATATACCCCAGGAGGGTAGGCCGGAATCCCTCCCTTCTTAAGCACCAGGCTGCTCCACGGATTCTGGGGGGGGGGGGGCAAAATTATGCTACCTGATAGAAGTATTAGTGAACATGTGACAACACACTTAAATATAACAGGACGAAACATACAAAGAAGCTACTCGTGGGGAAAAGCTGAAAAAAAAGGAAAATGGGACAGAATCCTGATACTTTTATAAATGAACAAATTTACAAAAAGAAAACTAACCCGGTAGCATGGGACCTGACACAAACTATTAATGTACTTACTTCATTAATAATAGATTTCAAAAAAAATGTACAAGCTAATAATAATACACATAGAACAATTAAAGGTCTATCAGCAAGATTAACCAACAAGGCCGAAGATCTGAGAAAGACCTCCATCATTAATCTGCTTGAAGAAATCAAGTATAAAAAAATAGAAAAAATTATGATTGACGTAGACTTGCAAACGGAGAATATAAAAAAGGTGCCAGAAAACAAAAGGGACATGTCAACACAAACGGTAGAATGGACAGAAGATGGCATAGAAAAAGTAAATACACTAGATTTCGTTAAAGACTTTAAGGACTGGAAAGAAATAGAAAATAAGGAATGGGAAACTAATATATTCAGGAAAATACATATAGAAGAAGGCAATCCACTGGCAGAGGAAAACTTAGCGGTTAAAACAATTTGGATAAAAGACAAAGAAGAAGCTAAAGATGGGGAGGCTACACATGATGTTTCTACGGAAGTACCCAGAACTCAGAGAGACAAAAGAAGACTTTGAGGTACTCGAAAAGTGTTCAATCTTAAAAAATACAATAGAGATTAAAAATAGTAAAGCTAAAATTATATTAATAAGATATACGGAAGAACAAGATATATGGGATAAGCTAGTGCTGTTAAAACAAGAAACATTGCAAGATAAGGAAATATTACTACACCAACTTCCCGGAGTGGATCTAAGGAAATTAAGGAAAATGGTAGAATGTGTCTTTCTGGATGAAGAAAAAAATATAAAAATCTATAAACCCGGCCAGCGAAAAAGCAACACAAGCGGGAAAAATAACGCAACAGAACGACCAACATATGCATTAATACTGGAAAGAAAAGGAGTCAACTTTAACGATACGCTAAACGGAATAAAAAACTTAGTAAAGAACAATGAGGTTAGAAAGAACATAAAAAACGTCAGAAGCACAAGAGAAGGGATAATGTTAATAACACTAGATAAAGATGATCATGCACTGGACACGTTAAAAAAACTAATAGAAGAAAAAAGCGATAATATTAACATAATAAAAGCAGGAGAAAAACGAAGAAAAAAAAAATACATAATAAGAGGAATGGACGCAACGATAATCAAAGAAGGAATACAATATGAAGTTGCGAAGTAAATAGGATTAGAAAGCCCTACAAAAATTAAAATAGGAGAAATAAGACCTAATAGAAATAACACAACAGCGGTGACGGTTGCCATAAATAGCAAAAATTCCAAAACCGAAGACACCGAAAGATGGTGTAAAATAGGGATGAATATGTGCAAAATGGAAAGTCACATAATTTTGAGAAAATGTTATAGATGTTGGTCCTACAACCATATAGGAAAAGATTGCACAGGACCAAATAGAGGTAAATGTTGTTATAAATGTGGAGAAGATGATCACATAGCAAAACATTGTATAAAAGAAGGAAAGTGCATATTGTGCACAGGAACGGACCATTTTGTAGGTAGCACTAAGTGCAAATTATATAAAGAACGACTTTTCGAAAAAAAAAAACAAATGAGAAATGAAAACGAGAAAAGAAAGATAGATGAGAACACCAATCTAGTCTAAAAAAAAACTACAGCAACAATGCCAAACACCTTTAAAATCCTACAAATAAACACCAATAGAAGCAGAAATGCAATCGACTTAGTTAAACAATGTTTGAAGAAGACATAGATATAGTATTAGGACAAGAACCTAACAAAAAATGGTGTAAGGTACAAAATTCTAGTCAAGCACTAATTGCTAGTCATAACTGTGATAGTTTTATAAATATTAATAAAAACGTGATAGCTAAATGTGATATTGATGTGTACTTTTTAAAAATATTTTATTTATTTCGGCATATTTTTCACCGAATGGCGAGGATAAAGATTTTGAAAAAGTTTTGTATAATATAGATTTGCACATAAATACGGAAATAAGAAAGAAATTGTAATAGAAGCAGACTTAAACGCTAAAAGTGACATTTTTGGATCTCATAAACAAAATAAAAGAGGAAAGGTGTTAGAAGAATCGATTCAAAGCCATGAGCTAATTCCGATAAACAAAAGAAAAATTCCTACCTACGAAAAACAAAAAGGATGCTCAATTATCGACATCACAATTGCATCAGAAAAAATAGCAAATCAAATAAAACACTGGAAAGTTAATAGAGAAGAGAACTTTAGTGATCACAATAACATAACATACGAAATAAAGGAAATAATAAAATGCAAAAAAATTAACGAAAAACTAAATATAAAAGGATGGAAGCTAGACCAAAAAAGCATAGTGCTGATAATTAAAAAACGAAGAAAATTTTACAATAGAACATGTTCAAAAAAAAGTTAATAAAGCAGAATATTTTATAGAAAGATTAACAGAGAAATGTAACATGTATTTCAAAAGTTACAAAAATAAAGAAACAAGAAAACCAATTCACTGGTGGACAAAAGAAATAGCAGAGGCAAGAAAAAAAACAAACAAAGCAAGAAGAGTATTAACGAAAGTAAGTAAATCAAACCAAGAAAACGAAAAAACATGCGCACACAATAGATACAGAGAAGCAAGAAGGGACCTAAAGAAACTAATAAATAACGAAAAAAGAAAGAAATGGCTATGTACAAAACTAGAAAACGATATATGGGGAAGGGCATACCAAATTGTATCAAATAAGCTAAAATTAGGAAAATGAATACTATTAAGCCAAAAAGAAACAAACGAGCAAATTACGAAGCTTTTTTCAATACACAAAAAAGAATTAAAAAAAGGAATAACGTTAAAACAAACTTTCGATAATATAACAGAAGACGAAATAATAAAACAGGCCAAAGCAATAAAAAACAAAAAGTCACCTGGACCTGACGGAATCTCTCCAGAAAAAGAAAACATATTACATGAAAATCAATACGGGTTCACTAAGGGCAAAAGTAGAATCGATGCAATAAGCAAAGTGATGGAAAGGCCAAATGAGATAATGAGAAAGTGCACAAAAAACAGAGATATATGCATACTTACTACACTAGACATTAAAAACGCCTTTAATATGGTGCCCTGGGATAAAATATGTAACGACATTAATGAACTTAAAATAAGCAAATATCTTAAAACCATATTAAAGAGCTATCTAAATGATAGGAGAATTGTAACAGAGTATGTAGATGAAGTAGAGATAACATGCGGTGTTCCTCAAGGGTCAATTTTAGAACCAATACTTTGGAACATGTACTACAACAAAATCTTAAAAGAAGATGTCGGTCCATACGCCAGAACAGTCGCTTTCGCCGATGACCTGGCTCTAGTTACATGGAGCAAAACAAAAGAAGAAGTTCAAAATAGAACAGAATACGCGATTGCAAGAATTGAAAAAAAGCTAAACGAGATGGGTTTATTTCTAGAACATGACAAAACCAAAATTATAAATATGGTGGAGAAAATAAATACACAAGGAACACAAATTAAGATTGGGGATAACACAATAAACAGCAAAAAACAACTAGAATATCTGGGTATATACTTGGATACGAATATCAAAATGACAGAGCATGTTAAAAACTTAAAAACCAGGACAGAAAACGTCATATAAGCGATTTACAGGATAACACCTAACGCAAATGGGCCAAAATCAAAAAAGAGGAAGATTCTGTGTAATGCTGCACTGTCTATCGTACTATATGGTACACCGACGTGGGATAAAACAATTAAATTTAAAAAATACGAACATATACTAACAAACATAAATAGAAAACTAGCGCTAAGAACAACGTCGGCATACCGCACAGCACCGACACAGGCAATAGAAGTGATTGCCAGAATGCCGCCGATAGACCTACAAGTACAGCTGAGATCAAAAGTGTACTAACATAAAAAGGATAAAATATATATCGCAAAAGCCAAAGAAGATATGATGGAAGAGTGGCAAAAGCGATGGGATAAATATAATGGATAGACAAAAATCTTCATCAAAGATGTTAAAAGCTGGTTGTAACGTCCCGTTAGAGGTCATTACATTAAAATTCAATTTTACATTCGTTTATTTTTGCAACTAATATTGCACGTAAATTTATTCAGTTTGGCAACGTCGCGTTGTTTCAAATCTAGTTGTAGCTTAAACTGGCACTTCCGTTTGAACAATCTTGCGTAGTTCACGTGAGTGATGCGAGGAAGACAAATTTTCTTGATTATGGCGTAAAAACGCACACAATTTAATTTTTATTCATTCCATCTAATTGTTGGTGAGTTTACCTTTATTTTGATATAATTTTTCTATTGAATTCAACATTTTTAGTGATTTCGCAATATTACGCAATAGTTAGACAAAGGAAGTTGGTTCAAGGCCGTTGCATTCTAAATGTAACGTGAGTATATCATGTCATTTAAAAAACCATTCTAATTATTTATATTTAGGGTCTTTCTTTTTCTTTTCGTTTATTTCGGTTTTTACTGGATCTTTTATTTTGGTTTTGTCTTTTAATTACTGGATTTTCCGTCATTGGATTTATACATTGGTTTTATGCTTGCTGGTGTGGTTGGAAATCTACATGCCTTTAGAAGAATTTTATCACTACAACAAAGTATGTGCTAAAAATAGAAGCTATACGATAACGTCATATCATGTGGTGAGTCAACTGGAATTAATACTAATAGTACATTTTACATTCAAGCAATTAAATTCAGTTATTAAAACTTTTCACTCGTTAACAAATTAACCGTTTACTATTTTTGCATTTAATATCAATTAATAATTAGATGTAAGATTTTACGCTTTTTATTCATCACCAATTTAAAGGTGATTGGCGCCCTAATATTTTATTTTAAATCCTGTTTTATTTCTAATATGTTTAATTCAAATATTGTTCATTGTTCTCTAATGTAAATAGTATATTATGTTATAGTTAATAAATCAACGGAGTTCACGTCTTTGTATTTATTTTCATTCAAACTCACACCCAGAGGTCTGTGCTTACGATTGCTGTCGTGGTTAAATTATTATTTTACTTTTATTAAATGTATATTTTACATTTTTATTATACGTTTATTATTATTTGTTTATATTTTTATTACATGGTACTACTTAAAGTGGGGTGAAACGGACCACCACATTACACAAGCAATGACGGAACACGGTGTTTCTGGAAAATTTTTGCATCGCATTGGTAAACAAGAAACGGACACCTGTTTTTACTGCGACTCTGAAGATGGACCAGAACATACTTTATTTATATGCCCCAAATGGGACATACTACGAACGCAAATAGAAAATAAATGTAATGCAAAATTACACAAGGAGAACATTGGAGAGAAGATGATGGAATCAGAGGACTTATGGAAGTACATAACTAAAATGCTAAGATATATTATGAAGGGTAAAGAGGAAACAGAAAAAATAGTAAAAAAATAGAAATGAAGATAGAGCCAGAAAACATCTAGGGTAAACCACATACTTAAGAGCCTCACATGCAAAGCGGAATGGAGGAGGTTTTATAGTCGGTCGGAAAACACCATCTTAGCCAACCCCACACTACCGGTTAGCCTGGCGACCGGTGTCTGATAACGGATTTTTCCCCTCTATAAAAAAAAGGACAAGTGTATCAAACATAATGCAAAGTGCATTAAACACCGTCGAAGAATGGTGCAAAAAAGAAGAACCTAACTAAGACAGCATGCTCTCGATGACAACATAAGTTAAATATCTAGGACTTACTCTTGATATTAGACTGACCTTCAATGCTCATCTAGAAAAAGTCGCAACAAAGGTCATCAAGGTTCTTAATACAACAAAACGGATGGTCGGGCGCGTGCCATGGCGATTGAAACCCACAATCACGAAATAGTTATATACTATGGAAACAAGACTCATCATCACATACGGTGCGCTTGTAATAAGGTGAAATAACCAACTTGAAAAGCACAGTTGCCGGCTAGGCAAACTACAGAGAATGACATGTCTGCTGATTGCAGAAGCGATGAGAACCACGCCCAAGCAGCCATGAACGCACTACTTTCACTTCTACCATTACACCTGCTGTGTAAATGCGATGCATATCAAATGAAACGCACAAGGATTCTCGGCACATCAAAACTAACCGATGATGAGTTGAAAAAGACGTTTTGGAATAAGCTTCTGGATTTTATTGACGAAACAGAACTGCTGAGGGTGTAATAAATCGGGGGTGCACAAAAGGACCAAGGAGATCGTAGTGCAAGAACGCTCAACGAACCACAAAAAAACGCAATTGTGTTAGAGCATTCTCGTAAAAAACCTCTGCTTGTGTTAATTACAGACGCTAGTAATGTTGGTATTTTGTTACAACAACACGATAGACAAAGAGTTGAAATTTAATATTTTAGAGAGATGCTCTTAAAACTGTAAGCAAAACTATTCTATTACCTGGAGAGAACTGAAATTGGTTAACGACATATAGTAATAGTTACCATCTTGTGAGTATTTCATGAACTATTACTAAAAACTATATACGTGAAATTACTCAGCAAAATACTAGTTTCTAAGATACCCACAAGATGGTACTTGTCATTATATATTGCTATCACATTTTGCTTGCCTTACTAATGACCGATTTTGGCTTCACTCTTTTATATGCAACTGATATTAGAGATAGCGATCCGGTATATTATGTAGTAAAAATAAATAAGGTAAAATCAATCAGATTTCTACAAACGTGTTTTTGGCAACACTATCTGATGGAAACAATATCACGTATCATAAATAGAAAAGTGTAAATAACTACGAAAGGTAGAAATTAATTTAATTAAAGCAAAAGCAAATGCTATTAACAATTAACTGTAAAATTGGTTAAGAGTAGTGTCGGTATATTTGCGAAAAACAACGTGAGCAACCAGTGGACAACTGCCTCGTCGTTTCGGGACTTGTCCGCACTGGAAAAATTTCCTATCCAATTTTACAGTGAGAATTTCGACAACGTTTCGCTAGACATAATAAACTACGGTAATGTCTTGGCTGTAGATGTGAAAACACATCAGTCAGAAGTCCAAAAAATACAAAACAGATGTTTTGGTTAATCGTTGATGGTTTCTTAAATTTTTCACAATAATGCCGACAGTACTACTAATTTTATCGTTATGATTTCAACTGCGTTAATTAAAAGGTAACTGTACTCTACTATAGAGATGTACAACGTTAGTTTAATACCTGAGTAATAAAAAAAAATCTCCAGATAGCGTCTGCTATCAAATTCGATCATAGAATCATTGATAACACTGGTCTGCAAAAAAATATTTTTTATCGAGTCCTGACACTATTCCGGGTGATTCTTATGTAAAATGACGTTCTGAATCCAAATATGTCTTCCGTTTCCTTCCATCACCCACCATTCTCGAGGAAGCCCCAATTCTCTAATTTTACCACTTTTCGATAAATTAATTATAATTTATTTATCGAACGAAAATAATTATAATAATTATTATAATAATAAATATATGAACATGAATTTAATTTAAATGGGAAAAAGAACTATTTTAGCTATAAACAGTAATAAATAAAAAGATATTCATCGTTACTTGGTGCTTGCTTTCCTTTTATACCCTGAGGTACAGCTCTCTCGTTTCAAAAACCAGCAGTACTCCGCCAACATGCTTGCATTCCACTTCCCTGAAAATCTCTTCTCCAGCTTAGCGATGTCTTGATGGAACCGTTTCCCGTGTTCATCCGAGACTGCTCCTAAATTTTCAGGGAAAAAGTCCAGATGCGAGTGAAGGAAGTGAACTTTAAGAGACATGTTACATCCTATGTGCTTGTACGCTAAAAGCAGTTCCTCGACGTGAGCGACATAATCTTCACTTTTGTGGTTACCCAGAAAGTTCTTACAAACGTTTTGAAATGCAAGCCAAGCTCGTTTTTCTTTTCGATTTAGGTGTTCCATAAACGTCGAATCTTGGAAGAGTTGTCTAATCTGGGGACCAACAAAAACGCCTTCTTTGATTTTCGCTTCGCTAAGACGAGGAAGTTTAGTTTTCAAAAATTGTAATGCGCCACCTGTCTTGTCCACTGCTTTCACAAACTGCTTGTTCAATCCAAGTTTGATGTGTAAAGGTGGTAAGTAAATATTTTCCTTCGGAACCAAAGGATTGTGGGCGACATTTTTCTGACCAGGAATAAGATTTTCTCGCAGAGGCCAGTCCCGTACGATGTAATGTTTATCTCGGGCTCGGCTATCCCATTCATAAAGGAAGCAGCAATATTTTGTGAATCCTGTTTGCAGGCCCGTGAGTAGAACAACAACTTTTAAGTCAGCGCAAAGTTTCCACTTATAATCATGATAACTAATTTTATCAAGGATTCTGAAGATGTTTTCGTACGTTTCCTTCATATCAACAGAGTATGCAACTGGAACTGATGGGAAGTCATTCCCATTTGCCAACAGGACAAGTTTTAAGCTTGTTTTTGTTGAGTCTATAAACAGTCTCCATTTGTCTGGGTCACATGGCATCTGTAGCTCTGTCATCAATAAATTTGCATTAGGTCAGAACACTAAACCTTTATCTTCTGAGAAAAGACATTTCAGGGTTGCTTGTCTGGTCCTGTAAGAAGATATTTTTACTCCCTTTTCTAAGAGATTCCACTGTTAAAGTCGCGATCCTAGGAGCTGAGATTTAGTCTTGGGTAACTGCAAATCCCTGACAAGATCATTTAATTCCGATTGAGTGAGGAGGTGAGGTTGCCGAGAAACTAAATCTGCGGAATACTCTTCACCATCATTGAACGTTGTGGCTCAGAGTCTTTTAAATCAATTTCCGGCTGTAGAGTATAAGTGTGTGGGGGCTCTGGGACTTGCAAAGTATCGTTATGAGGAACAGGTCTTAGAGCTGGCGGAATATTGGGATACTGAATTGTATGCTTACTTTTGCTTGAAAACCCGACGGTGGAAGTCATACAAAAGTAACAATCTGTAAGATTACAGCGAGGTTCACGCCAAACCATGGGCACAGCAAATGGCATTGATTTACGGGTACCTTTGAGCTATTTGGTCAAACTACTGTAACAAGTCGTACAGCAAAGTGATGGAACCCAAGTATTGTCCTGGTCGCCAACTTGACAATCAAAGTACAATTTATAAGCTGTTTTAACAAGCGAAGAAAGGGGTTTTCGTTGCGCTTTTAAAGTTAATTCCCCGCAGACATAGCGGAAGCTATAGGGATGATTTTTACACTCGCGTGGCATAATTAAACAGTAATTCAACGCCCGACATTAACCACAAATCACACTTAGTAACTTGAAAAAATCCGGAGTAAAAGTAGTTTTACTGTTTTACGCAAATGAACAAAAATGAACACAAAATCCAGAACGTTTAAAACGTCGACAAGTTAACTCTGCAACAGCTATAGATGTACTGATCGAAGCAGTTAAGCAAACAATGTAATATACTATAATGAGAAGAGTAATGCAAGTTCAAGCTTGTCGAAAATTCCTGTTCAAACCTGCATGTGGTATTGAGATCGCCAGCGTCGTGCAGTGAATCTTCCTACTGTTTATTGATATTTTTTTACTGTTCTTATATATTTGTATTTTATTGTTGTTTCTATATACATTTTATAGCAAAACTTTTGCCATATACTTTCGTATAAATTTTATTACCTGCTTTGGGATGTTTAACGGCTATAAGTTAAAATTCTAAAAAAAAATGCAAAAAATAAAATAAAAATGGGGTCCCCCCAAAATAGGTAGGTGATGGGTAAAAACGGAGCTCATTTTTAGATTCAGAAGGTCATTTTACATAAGAATCGTCAAGAATGGTATCAGGGCCGATTTTCATGCAGACCAGTGTAATCTTTCATTATTGACTTTTACTGCGATGAAATCTGATATCAATTTCTAAGTACTGTTATTATTTGTAGATTTCTACAAACGCTTTAATGACAAACTAGTTGTGGCAATTCAAAAATTTGTAAAGAGAAGGTGCTGATGAATAGAACATTTGCAAGATCATCTAAACAATAGTATCTGAACATCAAAGAGATTGGAATCGGAACATACAAAACAGATTACTAACGTGGCATTAAAAAAAGACTTAACAAAAAAGCGTGAACTTGGTTTAAAAACAGTTAAAAAAAACTGTACGCAAAATAAGACTTTTAGCGTACTAATTAAGTAGCGGAAGCAAAAACGTTTGCTTCAACCAAGAAGAAAAAATGAGCAGCACATGGAATTAACAAAAGAAGACGATATGTGGTTGTTTTCAGTTTGTTTGTTTTCTTAATTGTGCGGTAAAAATTTGATTGTTACTTTTTTATTGGTTAAAGATGTTTTGTTCGATTACTTAATGCCACTAATATTTACTAATTTGTTTACTTTCTTTTTTGTTACTTGATTAGTTTTTTGTTAAACCTCAGACAGTTTTTTCCATTTTACGTTTTTATAACAATACAAAAACAGAGTACAATTCAAAACAAAGAAAATTACTAAAACACTTACTCGCTACCTCTCGATGACAAGTAAATTACTCCATTGTCGACGCTGGCAGGACTGTTTCCTCTGGATTTGTTAAAGCTCTTAGAGTCGGGACTGCATTGGTCCCGACGCGTTGGGCTTCGAAACCTTTGGCTTCCGTTCAAATTTATTTTATCGTTTTTTTGGAAAGTGTCTTTGGCTGGGCTGTTGCCTCTCGAACTTGCCGGTGTCACTTTCCTCTCGCGAATAACCATCATAGTAAGCTTACTGTGTAAGATTTAATCTTGGCGCACTTCTTTTACAGACACCAACGATAAATTTAATCGGTTTTCTTTTCGAAAATAAACAGGCGAGCTCAACAACGTCAATTTTTTGGTATTATTTACCAAGTAAATACATCGCGTGATTGAATTTGAGAATCGTTCAACGGTATTCACTAACCGTCTCATTAAGCATAACTGATAGTGGAAAATAGTTACTACACCGCAATTCGTCATTTTGTACCATGGATACCATAAACCCGTCAATTAATACAAAAGTTTCAATGCCCGCGCACATTTCCACGAAATTTCCTATAATTATAAGCTATCAAGAATACAATTAAAACCAATTAAGTTTTTGTGATTTCAATCGAACACCTTTTTACGTATTTATTTTGAAAGCTGTGCTTTTTTTAATTGGTATCGATGTGTGATGCGTGCATACAATTTTTATTTCTCTTTAAATCGGCTGTTTTATTTATTACCTTGCGCTTGTGCGTCCTTGGCCTTGATGACTACAATAAATCGTTTTAGACTGATAGTTTGTTTTACACCCATTTACATGGTCTTTAATTTTTTATAATTTTGTTTTACGTGTATGTTGGGTTGCCTAATTTGTATTATTATGTGTACTTTTTTTATCGATTTCTTTAAAGTAAAAGATTTAAATGCAGATAACGTAACGATTAATAGTGAAAAGACTAACAGTGGCGAATTTGTATGCTGATACGCATCTGTACTGGATTTGGAGGTTTGTTCCACGTACTTGACCACGTGACCAAATCTGATCCATCTCTCAACGTCTCTTGACACATCGACGTAACAATCGGTTTATCCGTTCTTTTTTTAATTCGTTATCAAAAGCATGCATTTCTCATAGTCCAAACAACCATAAATCACGAAGGACCTTAAATAAACGTACCGTTATTCCCGTATAGTAACGTCGCTAAACGTCTGCCATCTTATCGACCAACAGTTGCAAAAACTTACATTTCACTACAAACTTACATATAAAAATTATTTTATTGCTTCAAATTCATTACGAAGTAAAAATTTTAGGTTATGTGGGGTACTCTAATAACGTAAAAGTAATGTCATAAAAACACGATCTGGTTGGCTGGAAAATATCCAAAACATTTCTTTGGCGTAATTGTACGTAGGTTTTCAGGATCGTTGTGTATGAAAGTCTTTTACTTTTGATTATGCCGTGAACATAAAATTTTTCTTCTTGACGTTTTGCTCAGCTCAGTTTTCTCAGATATATTCTTTTAAGACCGGCGTTGTCTTCTGTTTTATACCATTGTCGCTGATCAGTCGGTTTGACTGTTTCATTAAAAAAACTTTTTTGTCAACACTCTTTTGCTCACTGCCAAAAAAACAAGTGACGCTATTAGCAAAACGCAAAAAACAACACATTGAAAAATCCATAAAACACAAAATGACAAAAAGAAACAAGCATGAGCAGCAGTTCAACATTAATCAAAAACAGATTAAATTTGATATAGCTCCTGGAATGTTGTTCGCCGCCAAGTTGAAGAAAATTATTGGGAGTAGATCTTTTTGGCGTACAAGAACCGAGGCGTACAACTTTTCTTCGACGATGTAAACAGTAAATTTTAATGATAACCCAAGCTGCTCTATGATCTTGATAGGAGCTTCGTAACTCAACGTGTCAAAAGCGTACTCTGTATATTGAATTAAAATTAGATTCCGCTTTTGACGCCCTCTGCCGATCTTTTCTTGTGACTGTCATTTTTACGACGAAATCGTTAAGTTGTCAACTGCATAAAATGGCCTGTGCGGCCTAAAAATAATTTCGAAGGACATCCTTAATAATAGAAATCAAATTATAATTTCATTACGTTCGTAAAATAATTGAGTCGTCACAGGGTAAGATAGTTACTTCCGTTTTATTAGAATTCTGTTGTAATTTCTCGTTAGTCGTTAACTTGATAGCCGTTCCACCACGTTCTGGTCCACATGTTTCTATTCAATGAAGAATAATGAGGCATTAATATCGACAAATACTTTCATGGGATGAGTACAACCCTATATACAAGGCCTACGATTAAAACAAAAAGACCGAAGACAATCACTTTTATGCGAGATCCTACTCATGCGGCAAACACCTGCGAAACCAACTTTCATTGAATGTGTACAACAGCATTCGACAATCGGGTTATGTTATGTGTACTTTCTTTTAGCAATAATTAACAATTTTTGTAGATCTTGATTTCGTAAGTCATTGTGTTGACACGATTTGCTACTCAAATTTATTTCAGGCTTATTTACTTATTTTATCGCTGTCAGAAAGGTCGCTCACGAAACTTTAGCTAGTGTTAATTCTGTAATTACTATCATTGTTTAATACCATTAAGGTAGTATCATTAATTATTTTGTGTGTTTCGCATGCTGTGTACAAACAATATTTACTACGCACTTTTCTTCGCTGTTCGCTTCGACTTAACTTACATGTGTACTGTGTGTTGCCGATACTGCTGGCATTTATGTACTGAAAATTCGATATATTTGTGTTAATCATCGACGTTGCTAAATTAAAGTTGTTATACTTGTTAATCTTTCTTTTATGGCAACATACCTTTCTCTTTTAATTGTCGTTACCTATCAACAAATTTTGGCTACTCGAACATCAGAGTGACATCTGGCGCCCTTAAGCATAATTCCGTTGAACCTCCTCTATCTCCGACTATTGTGAGTTGGCCGTGCAAGGTTCGTAAGACCTAAAGCTTGTAACAACACGTCAAGCGATGCCATTCGCATAAACAAACCCTAGCGGTCTAGATGGTAATAAAGACTCGCTGTCGACCATCGAATAGAACTTGATAAACATAAAAAAAATTTAGCAGCAGCCTACAAGATACACAGTTCTAGTCTAAGTCTGATTAAATCTGGTATAACGTTTATGGTTTTTATGACTTCTATGTCTATACAGCTTGACGACGAAAGCAGTAAACCAAGCTGCTCGATGATCTTGATAAGAACTCAAGTAACTCAACGTGGTAAAAGCTTTAGACACATCAAAATGCAATTCTCTTAAACAAACCCTGCGTCTTAACGTATTTTTGGTTGCAATGATAAAGACTCGCTGTCGACCATCGATAATGAACGTTTTTTGTAGACACGAATTGTGAAGGTTTAGATGATCCAGTTTAAATTTAAATCCAATTAAAAACGCATGAAATTACATAAGCATTGTCATCTAGCGGGAAGATTGAAAAATACGAATAGTGCCGTTTTACGCATGTTCCGTTTTAAGAGGAGTTTTGAGGACGCTAAGGGTAGTAGCGGTAGAGTGCCAGCCGGTTGTATAATCGGCCTTCTTTATATAAAATTTGTGTTTGTGTCTTGTGTTATTTACAATGTAAGTAACTGAACACCGTTATAGTTAACAAAAAGAAAGAGAAAATGAAGTGTAATTTGCACTTTGCATTAAAATCTGAGCGTTTAAAAACATTTTCTTTGTTTTTCTTAAACAAGCGCATGTCCGAGGGTTGTAAAGAAACAAAACCAAAAAACCGGAGGCTAGGAGACAGAAAGACGTCTCATAAAAATGTGCCTTAGTAGGTATCAAAACGGCGGCGATGTCCAGAAGATTTCCAACAGAACTCCTCACCACTACCCAGACGAACCAAATCTGTTCAGCCATCATAAGCACAGTGGAGGAAAAGTACAATAAAATCATTAAACCTCTGTGTATAAGGCGGGTTATCTAATGCTTTCATGCAAGGACAACGCCACAGTTGAATGGCTCAAGCCGGTGGTAGTTAATCTACACCTTTGGGAAGATTCAGAGCTGTGGGCTACCAAAGGGGCAAATATACCTTAAGGTAGTACCTTACTGGGATTCTTCCCCAACTTCTCTGAGATGTCGCCAGAGAGGATATTAAATCGAAACCAGAACGATGGAGTCAACTTCTCAACCTGGAGGGTAATAAGGAAGGAGGCGAAAGGTACATCAACACTTCTAATCCTCTCAATCGACCAAAATTCAGGTCAAACAGTAGAATCCTTAGGAAATAAACTGTTCTACGGATTCAAAGAGGCGCCTATCAAACTAAGGAGACTTCATGAACCACCACTGGAGGAAGAATCAGTAGATCCTCAGGATGCAACTACCATGGAAGTGACAGATGAGAGTGGTACTCCACCTCCCTCATCCACCACTTAACCATGGAATGCGTGCAGGTGAACCTTTACCACGCGAAAGCTGCTTTGGTCGCTTTATGCCACAGGTTTGCCCTAGGCACTAAAATTATGGGTCTAGTCCAAGAGTCCTAGATAAATGGGGGACGATTTTGTGAACTAGGTACCAAGAACGGTAAGCTGATTTATGATAGATCTGCCCTGGTACCAAGAGCAGCCATTCTGATCAATAAAACCATTAATACACTGACTCTATCAGAATTCACAGATGCTGATACAACCACCATAATGGCAGAGCCAAGTATCTTTGGAGGAAAGAAGGAGGTAATCTTGACCTCGGCATATATTCCTGAAGAGGCACAGGAAGCGCCACTATACACGGTGAAACAATCATCAGCTACTGCGAAGCAACACCGCCTGGGGAAGCAACAATACCAACGACCGAGATGAGTCACTTTATGAGTACTTACTAACTACTAATATTGCGGTGGCCAATAAAGGCAATCGCTCAACCTTAACAGACGCTATAAAGCATAAGTTTCTAGACTTAACCTTAGTGTCTAGGAGGGCTTCAAAACTAATGAGTGATTGGGAAGTGGGAGGCGTCGTTTACCGATCACTGTTTAATCATGTTCAAGATAGGGGCTTGTTGCATGACCAACCAAACATATAGGGTTCCTTACAAGACTAATTAGAAAAGATACAGTCAATACCAAACAAAATAAGATCAATAAACGACTTGGAGAGAACAGTTAACCTCACAACAGAGGCCATAACGAAGGCCTTTGAGGTAAACTGTCCTCTCAAAACCAAAAAGACTAAAAGCAAAGTACCCTGGTGAAACATTGAGCTGAGCAAATTGCGCAGCGAAGCCCGAAAGGAGTTTAACAATTAAAAAAAAACACATAACTGGGAAGAGTACCGTAAGGCCCTTACTAAGTTCAATGTGACACTTCGTAAATCAAAGAAAAATTCTCGGAGGACCTTTTGTGAGAATCTTGATAAAGCACCTGTCGCAAGCAGAGTGCAGAAAGCTCTATCGAGAGGCAACCAAGGTAACATAGATGCACTTAAAACGTGAAGATGACACCTTAACGTCAACCTTTCCGGAAACTGTAAATATTTTGATTAAAAAAACATTTTCCAGGGTGTATAGCAGCTGGAGAAACAAAAGTGTACAATAGACCCATAAGGAGTAGAACTTTACTCAAACGGGAACGTCCCTTGTCAATAAAATTGCATCGCCTGAAAGGATTAAGTGAGCAATAGGAACCTTCAAACCTTTCAAGGCTCCTAGCCCCGATGGAGTATTTCCGGCACTCATTCAACGAGGGCAGGACATCTTGGTATAGATTGATCAAAACATTCAGATCCAGTTTGTTATATGGCCATGTTCCTCAAGCATGCAGAAAAGTAAATGTCATATACCTACATAAAAAAAACTCCTAGACGATCCAAAGTCATATCGTCCAATAACTTTCTTATCGTTTATGCTCAAAATAATAGAGAAGCTAATGGACCAATATATTAGAATGAATATTTTAAGAGCCAAGCCTCTTCATACATACCAATTTGCCTATTAGAAAAGCAAATCAACGATATCAGCTTTACACAAAATTGTAAAAAGCATAGAAAAAACACATGAGTCAAAAGAAATAGCCCTATCAGTATTTATGAACATAGAGGGCGCTTTTGGTGCAACGCCGCCTATGGTTCAGTGACACAGTCCCTCAGAAAGAAAGGGATAAACAACTTTATCATTCAATGGATAAACAACATGCTGATGGGTAGACAAAAAATCTCCGAGGTAGACACTACAAGAAGCTGTCCACAAGAAGGAGTCATATCCCCGATGCTGTGGTCGTTGGTAATAGATGAACTACTAAACGACCTGAGTAGAGAAGGGTATAACGTTTTAGGCTATGCTGACAACATAACCATAACAGTGAAGGGCACGTATGACTCCATCGTAGGGGAGAGAATAGAAAATGCCATAAACTTAACACGTAACTGGTACTTCAAAGAGGACATGAACATAAACCCAAATAAAATCACCATCGTTCCTTTTACTAAATAAAGAAATTTAAATATTGCCAGTATTCAGTTAAATGGAACTACCATTCCCCTCTCCAAGAAGGTTAAACACCTAGGGGTGACACTGGACCAAAAATTAACGTGGAAAAGTCACGTGTCCAAAACGACCAAAAAAGCTATAAAAACTTTATGGTCTTGCCGCCAAATGGTTGGGAAAAGGTGGGGTTTGAACCCTAGCATAACCAATTGGTTCTATAAATAGGACGTTAGACCTGGAGTTCTCTATGCGTCTGCAGTTTGGTGGAGAAAAGTAGACCAAAGTACCACGCAAGCGAAGCTGGTAAAGGTGCAAAGGCTAGCATGTCTGACCACCATAGGCGCCATAAAATCAACACCTACCGCTGCGATGGAGATCCTCTCAACTTGGATCCCCTACCAGTAGCAATTAAAAAAGAAGCTATAAAGTAGGCCCTCAAATTACATAAGGCACACCATTTCAAAGAAGGTCATCTAGAAATTGTCAAAGCCACTCCTCTGTTAAATATGGCCGCAGTGATCAGATGAACTCAAAAATGATCTTTGATCACAAATACAAAGTCAGGTTCCCTACTAGAAAAGACGGGGTGGGAGGCACGGACTGCGTTCTGGGGTTTTCCCAAAAATGGTTCACAGATGGATTCAGAATAGAAAACGGTGTTGTGTGGCAGGAGTGGTGGGACCTAAGATCAAAAAACACGTATCTCTCAGTGCTAAAGCCACCATTTTCCAAGCAGAAGTACACACCATCCACACCTAGTTGATTAACCGATTGAAACAAAATATATGCATCATGTTTGGCAGCCAAGCGGCATGAAAAGCACTGCAAAAAAATAGCGTAAGATCACGCATGCTTCACGAGTGGCATCAATCTTTAAACCAGCTGGCGGACAAGAATAAAATTAAACTTGTTTAGGTGCCAGGGTAGAATAGGAGGCAATGTAGAAGCAAATCAGCAAGCAAAATTAGGTGCAGTAAAACTCTTTATAGGGCCATCTCCCATGTATGGCTTTAGCCAAAGAGAGTATCAGGAGGTTATTACCAACTGGGACAACAAAGAAATCAACAGAACTTGGGCCAAAATGCCGGGTCTAAAACATTCAAAAAAGTTTCTTAGCCCTAACCAAAAAAGGGGGAAGGAAGTTATAAAGTTAAGAAGAAGAGAGTTAAAACTTTTCTGTGGTATACTAACAAGACACATCATACATGAGGTGCCCAGCTTTGCGCCTTCAAAAACATCTAGTTTTCATCTTCATCTCGAAAGAAGAATTAAATCTTCCGACCAGGGGCTTTATCGAATTCGTCAAAGACATAGATCTTTCCTGAGTCTGACTAGAAGGGGGCTCAAAAGATCTAATCTGGTCGCAGTGCAGGAGGTTTTCATAACACTCACCCTACTTCTAATAATAATAAAAACAAGCGCATTGGCAACCATTTAAATTTTGTCGATTTTATTGTTTTATCTATTAGACAATTTTTACTGCAAGTTATTTATGCTAATCTCTGGCTTTAATTCTAAATGATGCATAATAATTCATTTGTTTTTTTGTACGTTTATAAATTGATGATACAAAAGTCGCTCATCGTTTGTTAATGGCAACATTTACCTATTGATGGTGATTATAATGGGTTTAATAGCAGATATAAAAACCATTGTGTGTATTGCCTTGTAGAATGCAAATCTAATATTTTTCTACCGTGATTGTGCAACAACAAACGGTCGCAAGTTGCTTCCATGCTATGGGATCCTGTATTTTGCTATGTGTAATGACGCAAATGGTTTCCATGTTATTGGACCTTGCACATTTGTGTGTTTTCTAATCGCGGTAGGTTCTTAAATGTTATGGAACCCTACATTTTCGTTTACTTGTTTTTTATATAATTTTTAGTATTTGTATTACTAAGTTTAATGTACATATATGTTTTTGGTCTTACTTGTTGTTTCAAACTTTTAACTGTAGCTGAGTTGATTCGTAACCAGGACCGCAGTATCCATTGGCGGAGACGCCGATTATATAACACGGCTTCAGTTTAAAATTATAATGTTTGTGCACTTGTTTATTTGTGTTAGAATTTAAATCTGTTATCTGTGTAATTGTCTAATTTACTGTAATTTGAGATGTCTTTGCGTTACGACGTGTGTTAATAGTTTTGATTACAAGCTGATTGCTTTATAAACTTAAATAAGTAATAATCTTGCATTTACATTTAGTTAGAGGACCGGAGGGTTTTTTTCGCTCTGTTCTTCTTCTTACGCGGGTCCCTTCGAATAGACAAAATTTCGGTCAAAATTTAACTCGAATAAAAAATCACGTTTTTAATTTTCGTGAGTGAGTGGGTTACAAGGTGTAAAAAAAGAATAAAATACATTGACGACTCACTTGTTTGGCTAGCTTAAGTCGGAGATGATCGTAGATTGAATTGTTAGTACTTCGTCTGGTAAGCCCGTGCCCTGCGTTACCTTTCCTTGCAAGTAGAAAAACAACAAAAAAATCTGGACCAGAAAAAAGATGGTCCAAACCCGCAACACAATTTTATCTTGAGAATAAAACAACTGAATGTTATAGTACGATTATCACAATGATTTATTCAAGACTAGTATTGCATCACAAGAGACATCAAAAAAGTGAAAAATAGAAAAAAATGATCACAACGAAATTCACGAGTAAATTTCTAGTCGCAGTACACATCTATTATCAGCTTATAAATTATTTATAGTATATAGTAGCTGCATAGTTGATAACGACAATATATAATATAAATTGAAATAATTAAAGTTGTTTTAAGTAATAATTTTTTAAAGTTTATTGTAGATCTGAAAGTAATTAGATTGGAATATGCTAGATAAAAAAAAGCTAAATTTAAACGGATTAAGCGCACTATCATTTTTCTTATAGTACGATAAGATTTGGTTCAATTAACCACTCTAATAACCTAAGATAAGCAACGTACTTACAAATATCCTTACAAAAAAACCCTCTTTCTTATCTTTTTAAGAAAGGAGCCGAAATTTCCGTAGCCCACCCACTCATCCACTCTCCTAATGAGCTTTTACGTTCATCTGCCAATGCTTGCTCTGTGCCATCTATTTTGCCACTCCTCCATCAATCTATCCGCAGATGGTGGATGACCAAAATCTATCACCCTCTTTCTAATAGTCTCTCTAATAGGCGGTATTGCTGTCACCACCATGTTGGTTTATGTACATACCATCTATAGATCGCAATCATCCTCAAGATAACCCTCTTCTGCGTTCTCTCTAACATATTGAAGTAGTGTTTTGACTTCAATGTGGATCACCATATAAGAGCTCCATACAGTACAACGAAGCGTACTACCCTCACATACATTTTTCTCCGTTCGGTGCTTGGTCTTTCCACGCTCGGCATGAGTCAAACCAAACTTCACGGATTTTTCCGTTTTCTCGCATGCACGTCTTACGTGCTCGGTCGCTCTACCGTTCTCTCCGATCCACACGCTTAGGTACTTTAAGATGTTTCCCACCCTTCATTTTCAAACCTCCATACCTTTACGGAACAGTTTTTCATTCTTCTGGGCTCTACTAGAACTACCATTTCGGTTTTATCGGGTGCCAGTTTCAGACCATGATCCACGACTCAGTTTTCGATACTAAAAATAGCCTCCTCCGTCTTGCTGTTTATCAACTCAGCGTTTTTTTTTCACTACCACCACCAGGTCGTCCGCATGACCCATCCAACAACGTGACACTATCCAGCATCGCCAACTCTAGCACTCCGTCGTAATAGATGTTCCACAGAATCGACGTTTGTGGAACCCCAACCGTGAGTTGTATTTAACGCAGAACTCTCGGTTTTAATAATAATCTTGGATTTTGAATACTCCAAAAAATTCTTGCCAGTATAGAAGACGTACATACGTTATATTATGATTTTTACGCTTTTTGCTACCAGCGATAGATTTTCTTGCTGTCCGACTAACTAGTCTACGTTCAAGTTTAAAATTCTAGCATTGATCAATAGCCTACGCAGACAAACCGTTACGAAAATTTTGATGTAACTTAATTTGGCGCCCAACGTGGGGCTTTTATTTCTAAATGTTTACGCACATCTATGTTATAAATAGGTGTAGTACTTTTGCTGTTTATGTTAAAGTTTTTTTAGACTGTTTTAAATACCTACACGCGTTCTATTAATGCGGAAATATTGACACCTATTCGTTCATATTAAGACAGTATCTATGATGACGTCACAACCTGTGATGTAGTAAAAAGGATGTTGCACCTACGTTATTAAGGATATCAAAACCTTCAATTAATTACTACAATTATAATCGTATTGAAAACCCCACTAACAAAAATATCAATAGTAATCTGGAAGAAACGAATCTGTTTTTTTCTCATAAATTGTATGAACCGAAAGGAACTTATTTGTGATAACGCCATATGTATGTCATTGTTTATTTCAAAAAACTTTTGAAAATTTTGAGAAAGGTGCCGCTAGCTAGTCGCATACTTAAAAAAAAGAAATAAATTGTGAGTATTGTATTTCCAATTCTTCTTCTTCTTGTTGTCACAATTACCTACAAAACTTTTTTTTGTGTGTAATATAGTATTAAAAGGTACGCTCGGGTTCTCTCAATTTATCGAGACGTTCCATATTTGTTTTATATTAACAAATGTAAATTTTTTCTTTTAGAATGTAAAAGACCTACAACTTAAATTTTATGTACGATGTGTTGCCCAACCGAAAGGGTGGCATCAACAATTATTGTCTTAACCTCTCTTTTTGTAATAAAAATATTTGTGTTACAACCTCTGTGTCATTTGTTTTCTTTCAGCCTTGGATAGATTTAAACGGTTTCTTCCATTCTAGTTTTTAACCGTTCTGGCGCTTTTTTTAATCTTACGTTATAATTAGCACATAGAGACCTGCAATCTGCTCGCCAAATCATACTAAGATAGTCGTAAGCACGTAAGTTACGAGAAAAACTATGTAACAAAACTCTAAACCAAACGGCAAAAAAAAATCTGCAGCAGTCTACATGATACGCAGTCCTACCCTAAATCACCGATAGGCTTAGAGACATTCTAGAAAAACAAATTAATCAAAAACTAGTTAAAGTGCTCAGAATATTGTAATAAATGAGCGAAAGCAGGTTTTCTTACGCATAAAATTAAGATTTAGACATGTCGAGCGATGCAATCCTTTCAAGCGAATATTGGCGATCCAAATGGTGGCGTATTTTTGGTTTTGGTGATATTGCTCGATGAGGACAAAAATACAGTAAAATGGTACCCACCTGCACCCAAAATCTTGTTGAAAAAATATCATCCAGCATGACGATATTGAAGAAAAGGTTGCAAAAAAGTAATAGGAGTTGTTGCCGTTTCAGTGATGTAATTCCATTCAGGCCGGGATATGAGACAGAAAACCGAAAGAGTTTTACATTTTCACAAAAGATGGGATATTGGAACTACGTCAGCAAAAATTTTGCATACCCCATAAAATGCGTTCCAATACAATTTCGACAAAAAAACATCATTTTAAGATTGTGGTTTGTGCGTTTTTTCTAGTTTCAGTTTATCTTTGTTCTGTTCTATCACAGCCTAAACGTACTTTTTGCAGTGCTTTTTCTTACTTTTTTTGACTATTTTACGTTGACGTACTAAGTAGTTCATGCGAAAGCTGTAGATTCTAGTAATAATCAATAGTATACGCAAGCAGGCTAACGCTGGTTTGATGTCGCTGCCAAGTGTTGACTAGTGGCGACTCGACTGAAATTTCTTAAGTGGAACACATCCACACATCAACAGTATCTAAAAAAAATTTTTATCTTTAAGAAGTAACTCATATAGCACATGAAATCTTATGGATATTCATAATCAGATGTTCGATGGATCCCATTCCTTCGATATCCATAGGATATACGTAAAATAACATCTTACGAACATCCACAAAAGATATTGTGTATTTTCTTAAAATTTATACTATATAATGAATTTCAGTATTTATTGTAATTTTGAAAATCATTTAAAAATCATTTTAAAATTTAATAACCGACAATGCGTTTATAAAGTACGAACTTAACCGAACCAGAAACAAAATTATACGACGAATGCGCAGTTGGGAATTATGGGAAATTAATCGAATGTCATATCTATAGTTTATATCTTTCTGTCAAATTGTATAGATTGTGTTATACCAGTCATTTCTTGTATATAGTTAACGTGATAAAACAATAAATAATATCTTGTGATTAATACGTTTTATCTTATTATCTTAAATGAGTAACTTTATAAAAAAACACCCTTAAAAGGTACTTTTTTGTGAATATCGATAGAACTTTTTAGTGTTAATGTTCACAGAACCTCTTTGTGTGGATGTTCATAGAACCTATGGAAATCCAAAGTTGGGACATTTGGACGCCGTATGGATGTACACTGAAAGCTCATAGTCCTTAATATGGATATCGAAACCAAGATCGATAAAACATGTTTTATGTCTGATTTCTGAAATAAGAACATCTTACAGACCTCAAACTACTGTCAAAACACTAAAAATTTAGTGATTAGGTAATAAATTCATAAATATAAAAAATCGTATTCTTTATTGTCACCTTGTTACACACTGACAGTGAGCTACCTATGATCTTTGGTATGATCTAAAAACAAACGTTATTTTTTGTATTTCTAAATAATCCGTTGAGACAAAACTTCAAGGATCTTTAAGTTACGGCTTTTTCCCATCACCTAAACGTCAAAACGAATTTAATCAAAAACATTACAAGAATTCTTAACCTCACCTCGATGTTGTGTTTTTATAGTGTTTTACCCAACGCTTCTCACAGTCCTAAAATGCGAGCGTCTGGAGAAATGTTCGATAAACGCAGTGAGGCCAATATCGCCCAAACTGCAAATCGTAGTCACGCATAGAATCACCCAAAAGTACATCACTGCAAAAATTATGACCGCGCTGTTCATATTTTCGAGACTCACTGAAAACACCGCGGAATTTCGTTTACTAAAAATTAATTCTTTTATCTAATCGCAAGAAAAATAAATATTTACAGGTTTATCGAAATGTGTTTTTTTGATGTTGTTTATTTATATTAACGGTTTTTTCAATGTCGTTTTTAGTAAAGATAAGTAAAGCCGTTTTATGACGATTAATTTTAGACACTGAAGGTTTTATATGCATATGAACATAAGGTCATGGTCATCAAAAGAAAACAAACACTTCTGATGCGCTTATCATATAGATTTTTATCTATATGGTTTCTCTTCTATTGTCTTTGTTCTATTCAGAAATAGTTAAAATAAGTTATAACCAAGGATTACACAATGGATTAAACTAACTAATGAATTAAAAGTGAAGTCAAAAACAGCCATTTGCTAGATTCCAGGCAGCACACGGACGTCATATGACGACATTGATAATAAAATATAAATCGTAATGTGCTGCCTGGGAGAGGCCAAATATTACCGAAATATAATGATGGTTGCCATCTTGTAGAAAATTGTATGTATTTCGAGTATAAAATTTGCCCTCGACACGCCCATTTTTCATTGTCGACTGTCAAACTTTTGAAAGCGTGATTCATTCTTTTTCCAGTAACGTTTCGTGCAACACAGACCTCTGTTTAGCGGTCTCTAGGCTCAACAAGACTTTCATTATTAAGTTATGTCACGCGATTCTACGTGAATATTCAAATTAATTTTGTGTCTATCTGAGCGAAAGTCTATTTGGGGTGAGTAGTAATAGTTTTTGTATTCGGGGTTTAAATTGATTTTATCTTAATTGTCTATAGCGGATTTACGTACTGCCCACTCGTTTTCTTTATCGGTGGAGATAACAAACAGATGGCATGTTTGAGGAAAAATTTTCATGATGTCACGTTTAAACATTCACACCGTCAAAAGGTTGGAAACGTTTAAGATTGTGATTTCTTTTGGGAGGAACTTCTATTATCAATTGCTACATTATGTCGAGAGGTAACGCTGCGCTATCTCAAATGATTGTATGCTTTAAAAACCGAATTTTCTTGTGTTAACGCCGTATGTACGTTCTGTGTTAGATTGAATATTACTTTTTAGGTAATGCAAGTACGGAACTAGTTAATCCTAATCTAACTAACCTAACTGTAAGTATTACAATTTCTGGTTTTACGATTAGTACTTTGTTGGTCATGTCGATTGTTAGAATGACCGTACGTACATGTTAGGTTAACACAATTAATTATATGATCATTTTATGCGTCACAAAGTCGTATGCAGTGCGCCTTGAGTCTCTAAATCTTTAATTTTTTTTTATATATTTTTTTTCCGACCCATGTATTAGCGTTTGGGAAATTTACGTATTGATACTTACGTACCTTCTTCGTCTTCTTTGGAACTATTGTCTGTGATAAAATAAATGTATATTCTGTGTTATCACTTTTGTCGTGTTATTTGTTCTTTTCCAGCTACGGGTAGTTAAACGATATCTCCCTAATTTCGTATTTCAACGTTTTGGCGCCTTTTTAGAATTACTTTATAATTTAGCATCACAAAGCCTGCGACACACTCTCCGGGAACAACTGTATTAGCCGTTGCTTAATTTTTTGTTACACGAAAATCAGTGTAACAAATTGATTGCAAAGTTTTGGCAAAATGCGATGCAAAGTAAGATTTTTTGAATATTGGTTTTGTCGTTATGAGTTTTGAGCTAGAATCGGTCGTTGGATGGGTAGGCAAAACATTGTTTGGTTAACGACATATATTAATGTTTACCGTCTTGTGAGTATCTCACGAACTACTATTTAAGAAAACTATCTGTGTGAACTTAATGCTTTTTTTCATAGTAATTTATAATATATCCTCAAGATGGGAGTTTTCACGTATTCCTTAACACAATCACATTTAAACTAAACAAAAATAATATGACGAGACCTGTAGAGTCTACGGTCACCGTGCCAACCACAACTGCCAAACAGTCAAAGATGAAGACGCAACGATCCGTCTACACCGAGATTACCAAGAAAGAGCACGTCCTTATCAGAGAGTTCCTCGCATGCTTTTGTTCTCGCAATCAGTAATGGCTATACGACCACGAATAATAAACAACTCGCTTTTCATTGATATTTGAAACGCCAACGGTTTCCTTAACCTCGTCTCCGAAACCCAGCTTTGGAACTGTTACAACGCCAACATCCAAAACTACATTAGATGCAACACCAACCAAACTATAGGTCGCGGAAAAAGTACGGCCGGTTACGTTAAACGGTTCATCTCTCATTACCACTTCCCGACGATCTTTAGAATCTAGCAGCAACCAAAATCGTCTCTGTGCTTTGTATAATCCGCCCACCAAAAACGTCTTACCCGCAGACTTAGACGCAATCTTCAACGCTCGGACTATTACTATTTTCGCAGAACCTCAACGCGAAGCATTCAGACTGGCACAGCAAAAAATTCAGCCATAATAGTAGACTCCGGCAAAAAGCATCCAAAATTTTGTCGTAGAATGACCCTACGAACCCCCCAAATTCATTTCTACAACGGACTTCCCGAAGTCATCGACATAACTAGTTTCAACATCAGTTTATTTCAGGATCTAAAAAGTTTTCGACCTCAGTTCCGACCATAAGCCCGTACTTTTACAACTCGGTGATCAAACGAACAACGATCTTCAGTTTGAAAAGAACACCATTCTCTGGCCATCCTTCCAATTCGAGACCAGCAAGCTTATTACAAAAGTTCCGGTTACAGAAAGCGCCTCTTAATTTCAACCCGCGGTTGACAGCTTCATAGACCTCGTGAAAGGACGTATCATAAAGACCACCAAAGCCAAATTGCATCCGCTTCAACTTCCGCTTCACATCTACGACCGCATCATCGGAAAAAACTGTCTAAGACGCAAATGACAACACACCTGTCTTCCAGACGATAAAAGAGTTTTTAACACTGCTCAAACCGCCATCCTTACTCAGTTTGAGCAACATCAAAATCTTCTTTTTAACGACAAACTTCAGTCTTTAATCCACTAGACTATAGCGTCTAGCAAATGACCAACATCTTTAAATACAGGAAGATCCTGCCCATCCCCGTCATTTTTGCCGACAAGCTCGACAAACAAACAAACATCCAGACGACAAAAACTTCCGTCGCACAAACACCATCCACTGCGCAGTTAAAAGCACCCTGACTTCTACTTCAAACAAGTCTACCCGACACGCATCTCTCAAGGAAATGAAAACAAAAATTAAAAATCTCCGTGCAAGATTTTTTCTTTTTTCCGGTAACGTTTCGGGCAACACAGGCCTCTGTTTAGCGGTCTCTAGGCCCAACAAGGCTTTCATTATTAAGATATTTCATGCAATTCCACGTGAATATGCAAATTAAATTTGTGTCTTGTATCGGTAGAGATAACAAACAGATGGCATGTTTGGGGAAAAATTTCCATGACGTCACATTACTGTAATTTAACCATTTACACCTTCAAGGGGTTGGAAACGTTTAAACGATTACGATTTCTTTTGGGAAGAACTTCTACCATCAATTGCTACATTAAGTCGAGACGAAACGCTGAGCATTTGCTATCTGAAGTGATTGTATGCTTTAAAAACGGAATCTACTTGTGTTAAGGCCGCATGTACGTTTTGTGTTAGATTTAATATTACGTTTTAGGTAATACATGTACGGAATTAGCTAAACCCTTACTGTAAAAAACCTAACTGTAAGTATTACAGTTTCTGGTTTTACGATTAGTACTTTGTTGGTCATGTCGATTGTTAGAATAACCGTACGTACATGTTAGGTTAACACAATTAATTATAAGATCATTTTGTATTTTCTCCGACCCATGTGTTAGCGTTTGGAAAATTTACGTAATGATACTTATGTACCTTCTTCGTCTTCTTTGGAACTATTGTTTGTGATAAAATAAATATATATTCTGTGTTATCACTTCTGTCGTGTTATTTGTTCTTTTCCAGCTACAGGCAGAGTTAAACAATATCTCCCTAATTTTGTCTTTTAACGGTTTGACGCCTTTTTAGATTTACATTATAATCTAGTATCACAAAGCCTGCAACTCACTCTCCGGGAACAACTGTATTAGCCGTTGCTTAATTTTTTGTTACACGAAAATTAGTGTAAGAAATTGATTGTAAAGTTTTGTCAAAATGCGATGCAAAGTAAGATTTTTTGAATATTGGTTTTGTCGTTATGAGTTGTGAGGTAGAAAAAACATTGTTTGATTAACGACATATATTAATCTTTACCGTCTTGTGAGTATCTCACAAAATACTATTTAAGAAAACTATCTGTGTGTACTTTATGCTTTTTTTCATAATAATTTATTAGATATCCACAAGATGGGGGTTATCACGTATTTCTTAACACAATCATATTTAAACTGAACAAAAATAATATTTTTCCTACCTACACCCCGCAATAAGATTTTGAAAACTCCTCGATGTGTAAAGTGTCTGGAGTTTCATTTTAGCTACAAGTGCTCGGAAAAGCCGGTCACGTGCTGCAACTGCAAGAACAAATATCCAGCCAAATATAAAAGATGCTCTTCCCATCTAAGGCAGCGACAGGTAAGTAATAATCGCTTTAACCTATTAACTTTTGCTTCAATAACCACTCGAGCACCAGCCAGACCGGTGAACCCCACCGTTTCGTTTACCCAGGTGACGAGACCAGTAGAGTCTACGGTCACCGTGCCAACCACAACTGCCAAACAGTCAAAGATGAAGACGCAACGATACGTCTACACCGAGATCACCAAGAAAAAGCACGTCCTCATTAGAGAGTTCCTCGCACGCTTTTGTTCTCGCAACCAGTAACGACCACGAAGAATACACAACTCGCTTTTCATTGCGATTTGAAACGCCAACGGTTTCCTTAACCTTGTCTTCGAAATCCAGCTTAAGAACTGTTACAACGCCAACATCCAAAACTACATTAGATGCAACACCAACCGAACTATAAGTAGCGGAAAAAGTACGACCGGTTACGTTAAATGGCTCATCTCTCATTACCACGTCTTTAGAATCTAGCAGCAACCAAAATCTTCTCTGTGCTTTGTATAACCCGCCCACCAAAAACGTCTTACCCGCAGACTTAGACGCAATCTTCAACGCTCGGACCTTTACTATTCTCGCAGAACCTCAACGTGAAGCATTCAGACTGGCACAGCAAAAAATTTGACCATAATAGTAGACTCTGAAAAAAACATCCAAAATGTTGTCGTAGAATGACGCTACGAACCCCCCAAATTCATTCCTACAATGGACTTCCCGAAGTCATCGACATAACCAGTTTCAACATCAGTTTATTTCAGGATCTTAAAAGTTTTCGACCTCAGTTCCGACCATAAGCCCGTACTTTTACAACTCGGTGATCAAGCGAACAACGATCTTCAGTTTGAAAAGAACACCACTCTCTGGCCATCCTTCCAATTTGAGACCAGCAAGCTTATTACAAAAGTTCCGGTTACAGAAAGCGCCTCTTAATTTCAACCCGCGGTTGACAGCTTCATAGACCTCGTGAAAGGATGCATCATAAAGACCACCAAAGTCAAATTGCATCCGCTTCAACCCCCGCTTCACATCTACGACCGCATCACCGAAAAAAGCTGTCTAAGACGCAAATGACAACACACTTGTCTTCCAGACGATAAAAAAGTTTTTAACACTGCTCAAACCGCCATCCTTACTCAGTTTGAGCAACATCAAAATCTACTTTTTAACGACAAACTTCAGTCTTTAAATCCACAACACTATAACGTCTGGCAAATGACCAATATCTTTAAAAACAGGAAGTACCTGCCCATCCCCGTCATTTTTGCCGACAAGCTCGACAAACAAACAAACATCCAGACGACAAAAACTTCCGTCGCACGAACACCATCCACCGCGCAGTTAGAAGCATCCTGACTTCTACTTCAAACGAGTCTACCCGACACACATCTCTCAAGGAAATGAAAACAAAAATTAAAAATCTCCGTGCAAGATTCATTCTTTTTCCGGCAACGTTTCGGGCAACACAGGCGTCTGTTTAGCGGTTTCTAGGCCCAACAAGGCTTTCATTATTAAGATATTTCACGCAATTCCACGTGAATATGCAAATTAAATTTGTGTCTTGTATCGGTAGAGATAACAAACAGATGGCATGTTTGGGGAAAAATTTCCATGACGTCACATTACTGTAATTTAACCATTCACACCTTCAAAGGGTTGAAAACGTTTAAGATTACGATTTCTTTTGGGAGGAACTTCTACCATCAATTGCTACATTAAGTCGAGACGAAACGATGAGCATTTGCATTTGAAGTGATTGTATGCTTTAAAAACGGAATCTACTTGTGTTAACGCCGCATGTACGTTTTGTGTTAGATTTAATATTACGTTTTAGGTAATACATGTACGGAATAAGCTAAACCCTTACTGTAAAAAACCTAACTGTAAGTATTACAATTTCTGGTTTTACGATTAGTACTTTCTTGGTCATGTCGATTGTTAGAATAACCGTACGTACATGTACCTTCTTCGTCTTCCTTGGAACTGTTGTTTGTGATAAAATAAATATATATTCTGTGTTATCACTTTTGTCGTGTTATTTGTTTTTTTTTTTCAGCTACGGGCAGAATTAAACAATATCTCTCTAATTTTGTCTTTCAACGTTTTGACGCCTTTTTAGATTTGCTTTATAATCTAGCATCACAAAGCCTGCGACTCACTCTCCGGGAACAACTGTATTAGCAGTTGCTTAATTTTTTGTTACACGAAAATTAGTGTAACAAATTGATTGTAAAGTTTTGTCAAAATGCGATGCAAAGTAAGATTTTTTGAGTATTGGTTTTGTCGTTGTGAGTTGTGAGCTAGAATCCGTCGTTTGCTGGGTACCTATAACATTGTTATGTGATTGGTTAACGACATTACGACATATATTAATGATAACCGTCTTGTGAGTATCTCACGAACTACTATTTAAGAAAACTATCTGTGTGTACTTAATGCTTTTTTTTATAGTAATTTGTGAGATATCCACAAGATGGGAGTTATGACGTATTCTCTAACGCGGTTCAACTGCAGGAGCAAATACCCAGCCAAATATAAAGAATGCCCTCCCGATCTAAGGCAGCGACAAGTGAGTAATAATCGCTTTAACCTATTAACTTTTGTTTTAGTAACCATCTGAGCACTTTCCAGACCGTTGAACCCTACCGTCTCGTTTACCCAGGTGACGAGACCGGTAATGTCTACGGCCACGGTGCCAACCTCAACCGCCATACAGTCAAAGACGAAGACGCAACGATACCTCTTCACCAAGATCACCAAGGAAGAGCACGTTTACATCAGAGAGTTCCTCGTACGCCTCCGTTCTCGCAACCAGTAATGGCTATACGACCACGAAGAATACACAACTCGTTTCTCATTGCGATTTGAAACGCCAACGGATTCCTTAACCTCGTCTTCAAAACCCATCTTCGGAACTGTTACAACGCCAACATCCTAAACTACATCAGATACAACACCAACCAAACTAGATGTCGCGGAAGAAGTACGGCCGGTTACGTTAAACGATTTGTCTCTCATTACCCCGCTTCGACGCTACAACTGCAGAATCTAGCAGAAAATCAAATTGTAATGCAGACATAGTCCTCTGTGCTGCTTAAAACCCGCCCACCAAAAACGTCTTACCCACAGACTTAGACGTAATTTTTAACCCAGACTGGCACCACAAGCCTGTGCTTCTACAACTCGGTGATCAAGCGGAAAACGATCTTTAGTTAGAAAAGAACATCACCCTCAGGCCATCCTCTCAATTCGAGGCCAGCAAACATCATTACAAAACTTACGGTTATAGAAAGCGTCTCTTAATTTCAACCCGCGGTTGACAGCTTCATAGACCTCGTGAAAGGATGGATTACAACGACCACCAAAGCCAAGTTGCATCTGCTTTAACTCCCGCTTTACTTCTACAACCGCATCACCGGGAAAAACTGTCTAAGACGGAAATGACAACGCACCCGTCTCGCAGACGATAAAAGAGGTCTTAACACTGCTCAAACCGCCATCCGAACTCAGTTTGAACAACATTCAAATGTTTGTTTAACGACAAACTTCAGTCTTTAAATCCACAAGACCATAACGTCTGGCAAATGACCAACATCTTTAAAAACAGGAAGAACCTGCCCATCCCCGTCATTTACGGTCACCGAGGTCTGGTCTAGACAAAGTCAAAGCTTTTGCCGATAAGCTTGACTTCAAATTCAGAACAAACCATCCAGACGACAAAAACTTCCGTCGCACGAACACCGTCCACCGTGCAGTTAGAAGCATCCTGACTTCTACTTCAAACGAGTCTATCCGACACACATCTCTCAAAGAAATGAAAACAAAAATTAAAAATCTTCGTGCAAAGCTCTGGAAAACGATGACATTTCTAACAAAACCCTCAAATTTTTCCCCAAAAAAGGTATAGCCGCTATTTTTAAGCCATGTCTAAGAATCCGACACTTTCCACATCAATGGAAAACCGCGGACGTCATAATAATTCTCAAACCCGTAAAAAACATCACGCTCCAAAACTACCGTCCAATCAGCTTAGTTCTCACGCTTGGTAAGTTACTGGAAACCATCATTTTCATTAGATTCCAGACAAGTTGATACCAACCAAATCATTCCCCAAGAACGGTTTTTGCACTCCACCATTCACTAATCTTTATAAAAGACGTTCCTGAAATAGACGGTCTCACCTATACGTTTTACGCAACCGACACCGCCGTTCTGGCAACATTCCGCTCACCCGCACCAGTCAATAAAAATCTTCAAATGGCTGTCGCTTCACAATACAACTGGTACGACGATTGTCAAATAAAAGTCGACCCTACGAAAACCGCAACCCGAAGAAACATTGCCTTTACAGGCCGCCTCCATATCATAAGCAACGACGTCCCCTGGGCAGACGATTCTAAATACCTCGTCCCCACCTTAAACAAGAAACTGATCTGGAAATCCCACATCACCCAAAATCCTGCCTCGTCTAACGGCCTTCTGGCAAAATTATACCTGATGCTGCGCCGCAACAGCATCAACAACAAGCTTCTCATCTACAAGATGATTATCCGCTCATCCATGACCTACGCAGCGAAAGTATGGTTCTATGGGGCTATTTAAGCATATTTTGTTATTACTTAGAATTAGACTATAAAATTTGTATTATTGAAATAGCAAATAAACATGTATGAAATAAAAATTGAATTTTCCTACCTTACAAATGGCTAATTTTGGCTTCACCTTTTTATATACAGCTCCAAATCAATAAAAAAATTAAAAATCAAAGACTATGGCGCATCCAAAGAAAAATAGTTAAAAAAATTATGTTATAGTCTTCTTATATAGGCGTTTAAAACTTTATTTTAAAGCAACCGTTAACTCCACTTGCACTAAAATTTAACTCATTGTGTTTGCATGCTTTCCGTAACATACGATAAAACACGTAGTGCCAATCAACAATAAAACAAAAGAAGAATTTAGACCACTATAGAAACGAAAAGTAAAAATAAGAAACAGAGATGAAAGGTAACCTCTCAAGAGCAGAACCATCTTTCTTCCAGATTTCATCAGGTATTGTTCTTCCATGCCTCGCGGTTTTCTTCTATTCTCTTTAAACTCACATATCTTTCTCTACCAATTCTAAGGTTATCTTTTTCTTCTTACAATTTATATTTTTTTCTTTGAGCAATGTAGACAGTTTTAAATCTCCTTTTTTTGATTTTTTGTCCTTTTCTGAATATATTTTTAATCTTGTTTTAACCTCTGCAGAGTCAGACTATTTGTCTGTCGCTACCTTCTATCTCTACTGTGATATTCGCTTTTAACAGTTTCATTAAAAATTATGTTCTTTACTTATTTACACATAAAATCATATTTTTTTTCTCTTTCTAGTTGTATGTAATTGCAGTTTTGTAACAGCCATTCTTCACTTACTTAAGAATAAATTAAAAATAACGTATAAAAAAACTGTATCAGCATTAATCCTCGTTTATTTCTTTCTTGAGACAGCAATAAAGCAATTGAAAACGCTAGAAAAAAATTCCAAAAAGCCACGAGTAGAAACGACATCACATCAGAGATAATAACAGAAGTGGCACTTAATAACCCGGAAAAACAGGCGGCAATAATAAAATATAGAAAGTCCCGAGATTGACAGATAAATACGTCGTGACCAGCCTACTCTGAGGAATATTTTTTATAACGCAATTACAGTAAAATACGCAGACGACTTGGCAGTAGGGCATATGCTAAAACAATCGCATAACATGAAAAAAATCACATCGCATTAATTTGAACGACATCAGAAGCAAGAGGGCAACGACCAAACCATGATGTATAATAAATATCTCTAAGACGTGTTTTATGTAGATAGCCAAAATCAAATTCTCGATGAACGTCAGTGCTTCGATATCCATAGGATACACGTAAAATGATATCTTATGGACATTTACAAAGGTTTATATTTTTGCATTAACATCTTTACTTGATATGTTAATAAAACTGCTGCAAGTAATTATTATTTCGCTATATAATAAATTTAATTCTTCATTATAACTTTTTTTTAATCCATATTTAAAAATTATTTTAAAATGTAATAACCGACAATGCGAGTTTAACCAAACCAAACACAAAATTATACGACAAATGCGGAGTTGGATTACGGAAAATTGTTTGTACCTTCATGGTTTATATCTATTTTTTGGGCGTTGCCGCATAACAAAATGTTTATATACCGTCTTTCACTTTTGCTTTACTGATAGCTGTCTGATGACTTCCTGTGTGTGCTTTGCGTAGCGTAGATTTTAATGTGTTCCTAAGTTTAGATTCATCTTCACGATTGAAATTGTTAAGTTTTTATTTTATTGTATTATTCGATGGTGGTTCTTGCTAATATCTTTACGTTTTCGTAGTTAATTCGGCGATCCCCACTATCATATAGATGTTTAACTACTTTTTTTTTATAGAAGGGGAAAAATCTGTTATCAGACACCGGTCGCCAGGCTGACCGGTAGTGTCGGGTTGGCTAAGATGGTGTTTGCCGACCGACTAAAAAACCTCCTCCATTCCGCTTTGCATGTGAGGCCTACTTAGAACTACTGTAGTATTACTTCGGGTAGGGCGGATTTAGGTACCGCTCTTAAGTATGTCGTTTACCCTAGATGTTTTCTGGCTCTATCTTCATTTCTATTTTTTTGCTATTTTTTCTGTTTCCTCTTTACCTTTCATAATATATCTTAGCATTTCAGTTATGTACTTCCATAAGTCCTCTGATTCCATCATCTTCTCTCCAATGTTCTCCTTGTGTAATTTTGCATTACATTTATTTTCTGTTTGCGTCCGTACTATGTCCCATTTGGGGCATATATATAAAGTATGTTTTGGTTCATCTTCAGAGTTGCAGTAAAAACAGGTGTCCGTTTCTTGTTTACCAATGCGATGCAAAAATTTTCCAAAAACTCCGTGTCCCGTCATTGCTTGTGTGATGTGGTTGTTACAAGCTTTTGGTATTTTACGAACCTGCACGGCCAACTCACAATAGTTGGGGAGAGGGGGGGTTCACAGATAATACAAAAAATATGCTTAAGGGCGCCAGAGCTTATCCAAAGTCACTTCTGTCCCGCTCAAGACAAACGGTATAAACTTGTAACTCAATTTAAGGTTCGTAAGGCTGAAAGAAACAAAAAAAGAAACTAAGTCGTTAACAACAATTGCACTTTAATTACTCTATAAAGATAAATAGATTAGAATTTGAATAGCATGACAATGAATAATCTTAGTCCGAGTACCAAATATAAGCAGGTACTAGAGAGAATATAGAAAATCGAATATCAGCAGGATCGGCAACTTACACTACACGTAAAACAAAAGTGTAACCACCATAACATATATAAATCTTCATCAGTAAATAACATTAATAATGATAATTGACTGTTGATATAATCAGCAAGCGATAAGTCATTTACTTAGACTAATTGAGTAACAATAATAAGCAACAAATCAATTCGAACGTACGATTAGTAAATATAATAAGTCGTGAGTATCACCGTAGCGACAACGAATAATTAAGTAAAAATTGACTTACCAAATTCAGAGTTACTTTCAGAAAAACGTTTTCCCTATTGGCTTCCTGTAATTAAACTTCCTGAAAATAATCGTGTCTACCTGGCGACTCACAAACTATAAGTAAAAGAAACATTTAAAGGAAAGTAATCGAACCGACACGTATCGTATACTGTTACACTAAATTTTCGTCGACGGTGGTATTAATTTTATTGCCTCCGAAGAGAATTCAATCGTATCCAGTACTTAGGATCTTCCGAACAAGGTGATATTCATTAAGGTATTAATTGCCTCCGAATCGAAATTCTGCACTTGTATCGCAGCGTTCTTAGCTCTACAGCTTCCGATTATAATTTTCCCTTGAGGATTTTAGATGACGATAAGAATACCCATAGTTAGGAGGTAGCACATGGCGTCTGCGTGGATAAATTAGTTAGTTAAGAAGACTTCTATTTTCCATCGTGTCCCAACACGTGGATGATTTGAGAAAACGATTTTTAACTCACGCAGACATAGGTTATAACATGAACGATGTCAAAGTCAAAATGCCGGTATCTCACCGGATATCGTCTACTCAATACGAAGAGACCAACGAACCCGACAGATGGCGTCGAGAAACATAAAAGTAATCTTTAATTAAACCAATACACAGGGCAATGCATCATTTAAATTTATGCACGTAACATGGTGGTCCGTTTCATCCCACTTTAAGTAGTACCAGCTTTTAACATCTTTGATGAAGATTTTTGTCCATCCATTATATTTATCCCATCGCTTTTGCCACTCTTCCATCATATCTTCTTAGGCTTTCGCGATATATAATTTATCCTTTTTATGTTTGTACACTTTTGATCTCAGCTGTACTTGTAGGTCTATCGGCGGCATTCTGGCAATCACTTCTATTGCCTGTATCGGTGGTGTGCGGTATGCCGACGTTGTTCTTAGCGCTAGTTTTCTATTTGTTTGTTAGTATATTTACGTATTTTTTAAATTTAATTGTTTTATCCCACGTCGGTGTACCATATAGTACGATAGACAGTGCAGCATTACACAAAATCTTCCTCTTTTTTGATTTTGGCCCACTTGCGTTAGTTGTTATCTTGTAAATCGCTTTTATGACGTCTTCTGTCCTAGTTTTTTAGTTTTTAACATGGTCTGTCATTTTTATATTTGTATCTAAGTATATACCTAGATATTTTAGTTGTTTTTTGCTGTTAATTATGTTATCCCCAATCTTAATTTCTGTTCCTTGTGTATTTCTTTTCTCCACCATATTTATCATTTCGGTTTTGTCATGTTCTAGAAATAAACCCATCTCGTTTAGCTTTTTTTCAGTTCTTGCAATCGCGTATTCTGTTCTATTTTGAACTTCTTCTTTTGTTTTGCTCCATGTAACTAGAGCCAGGTCATCGACGAAAGCGACTGTTCTGGCGTATAAACCGACATCTTCTTTTAAGATTTTGTTGTAGTACATGTTCCAAAGTATTGGTGCTAAAATTGACCCTTGAGGAACACCGCATGTTATCTCTACTTCATCTCCATACTCTGTTACAATTTTCCTATCATTTAGATAGCTCTTTAATATGGTTTTAAGATATTCGCTTATTTTAAGTTCATTAATGTCGTTACATAATTTATTCCAGGGTACCGTATTAAAGGCGTTTTTAATGTAGTAAGTATGCATATATCTTTGTTTTTTGTGCACTTTCTCATTATCTCATTTGGCATTTCCATCACTTTGCTTATTGCATCGATTGTACTTTTGCCCTTAGTGAACCCATATTGATTTTCATGTAATACGTTTTTTTCCCATTTCTTCGAGCAACCTGTTTTTTATAATTTTTTCCATGAGTTTGCCCATGACGTCCAATAAGCATATTGGCCTATATTTTATTTCGTTTTGGTCTTCTTTCAATGGTTTTGGTATCAGCACCAGTTTGGCCTTTTTCCATATTCTGGGGTATTCGCCTATGCCTAGGTAATAATTTATTAAATACGCCAAATTGCCTGGATGTGCTAATGCATATTCTTTAGGGGGATTCCGCCCGGTCCAGGTGACTTTTTGTTTTTTATTGTTTTGGCCTGTTTTATTATTTCGTCTTCTGTTATATTATCGAAAGTTTGTTTTGCCGTTATTCCTTTTTTTAATTCTTTTTTGTGTATTGGAAAAAGCTTCGTAATTTGCTGATTTGTTTCTTTTTGGCCTAATAGTATTCTTTTTCCTAATTTTAGCTTATTTGATACAATTTGGTATGCCCTTCCCCATATATCGTTTTCTAGTTCTGTACATAGCTCATCCCATTTCTTTCTTTTTTCGTTATTTATTAGTTTCTTTAGGTCCATTCTTGCTTCTCTGTATCTATTGTGTGCGCATGTTTTTTTGTTTTCTTGGTTTGATTTACTGTTTACTTTCGTTAATACTCTTCTTGCTTTGTTTGTTCTTTTTCTTACCTCTGCTATTTCTTTTGTCCACTACTACATTGGTTTTCTTGTTTCTTTATTTTTGTAACTTTTTAAATACATGTTACATTTCTCTGTTAATGTTTCTATAATATACTCTGCTTTATTAACTTTTTTTTGAATATGTTCTATTGTAAAATTTTCTTCGTTTTTAATTAATAGCTCTATGCTTTTTTGGTCTAGTTTCCACCGTTTTATATTTAGTTTTTCGTTTATTTTTTTGCATTTTATTATTTCCTTTATTTCGTATGTTATGTTATTGTGATCACTAAAGTTCTCTTCTCTATTAACTTTCCAGTGTTTTATTTGATTTGCTATTTTTTCTGATGCAATTGTGATGTCGATAATTGAGCATCCTTTTTGTGTTTCGTAGGTAGGAATTTTTCCTTTGTTTATCGGAATTAGCTCATGGCTTTGAATCCATTCTTGTAACACCTTTCCTCTTTTATTTTGTTTATTAGATCCAAAAATGTCACTTTTAGCGTTTAAGTCTGCTGCTATTACAATTTCTTTCTTATTTCCGTATTTATTTATGTGCAAATCTATATTATACAAAAGTTTTTCAAAATCTTTATCCTCGCCATTCGGTGAAAAATATGTCGAAATAAATAAAATATTTTTAAAAAGTACACTCACAACATCTATATTACATTTAGCTATCACGTTTTTATTAGTAATTATAAAACTATCACAGTTATGACTAGCAATTAGTGCTTGACTAGAATTTTGTACCTTACACCATTTTCTGTTGGGTTCTTGTCCTAATACTATATCTATGTCTTCTTCAAACATTTTTTGTTTAACTAAGTCGATTGCATTTCTGCTTCTATTGGTGTTTATTTGTAGGATTTTAATTGTGTTTGGCATTGTTGCTGTAGTTTTTTTTTAGACTAGATTGGTGTTCTCTTCTTTCTTTCTTATTTCCTTTGCATTTCTTATTTGTTTTTTTCTCAAACAGTCGTGCGTTGTATAGTTTGCACTTAGTGCTGCCTGCAAAATGATCCTTTTTAGTACACAATATGCACTTTCCTTCTTGTGTGCAATTTTTTGCTATATGATTATCTTCTTCGCATTTGTAGCAGCATTTTCCTCTATTTGGTCCTGTACAATCTTTTCCTATATGGTCATAAGACCAACATCTGTAGCATTTTGTCAGGATTATGTGTCTTTCCATTTTGCACATGTTCATCCCTATTTTAAACCATCTTTCGGTGTCTTCATTTTTAGAATTTTTGCTATTTATGGCAACCGTCACCGCTGTTGTGTTATTTATATTAGGCCTTATTTCTTTTATTTTAATTTCTGTAGGGCTTTCTAATCCTATTTCCTTCGCAACTTCATATTGTATTTTTTCTTTGGTTATCGTTGCGTCCATTCCTCTTATTATGTATTTTTTTGTTCTTCGTTTTTCTCCTGCTTTTATTATGTTAATATTATCGCTTTTTTTTTCTATTAGTTTTTTTAACGTGTCCAGTGCATGATCATCTTTATCTATTGTTATTAACATTTTTCCTTCTCTTCTGCTTCTGACGTTTTTTATGTTCTTTCTAACCTCATTGTTCTTTACTAAGTTTTTTATTCCGTTTAGCGTATCGTTAAAGTTGGCTCTTTCCCTTTCCAGTATTAATGCATTTGTTGGTCGTTCTGTTGCGTTATTTTTCCCGCTTGTGTTGCTTTTTCGCTGGCCGGGTTTATAGATTTTTATATTTTTTTCTTCGTTCAGAAAGACACATTCTACCATTTTCCTTAATTTGCTTAGATCCACTCCGGGAAGTTGGTGTAGTAATATTTCCTTATCTTGCAATGTTTCTTGTTTCAACAGCACTAGCTTATCCCATATATCTTGTTCTTCCGTAAATCTTATTAATATAATTTTAGTTTTACTATTTTTAATCTCTATTGTATTTTTTAAGATTGAACACTTTTCGAGTACCTCGAAGTCTTCTTTTGTCTCTCTGAGTTCTGGGTACCTCTGTAGAAACATCTTGTGTAATCCGCCATCCTTAGCTTCTTCTCTGTCTTTTATCCAGATCGTTTTTACCGCAGAGCTTTCTTGTTGTAGTGGGCTGCCTTCTTTTATTGTTGTTTTTTTAAAGATATTAGCTTCCCATTCCTTGTTTTCTATTTCCTTCCAATCTTTATAGTTTTTTACGAATTCTATTGTATTAACCTTTTCAATGCCGTCTTCAGTCCATTCTACCGTTTGTGTTGACATTTCCCTTTTGTTTTCTGGGACCTTTTTTATATTCTCCGTTTGCAAGTCTACGTCAATCATA
Source organism: Aquatica leii (assembly GCA_035610365.1). NCBI lineage: Eukaryota > Metazoa > Arthropoda > Insecta > Coleoptera > Lampyridae > Aquatica > Aquatica leii. The sequence continues at coordinate 20,312,073 of CM069438.1, forward strand.
ATGTTTTCTTTTTTTTATAATACTTGATTTCTTCAAGCAGATTAATGATGGAGGTCTTTCTCAGATCTTCGTCCTTGTTGGTTAATGTTGCTGATAGACCATTAATTGTTCTATGTGTATTATTATTAGCTAGGTCACCTCGGGGACGCTACCTCCCCTACCGCACATTTGCAGTTCCTTGAGGGTTTCCAAATGCTAGCATCGGGTTCTTTCCTGTTGGTCCGCGGGAGGCAAGGCCTCCTACCTTCTTAAAGAAGGCGTTCCCCTATCCGCCACCTTGGGACGCGCCCGATGGTGGTTGCAGGTAACCTCACACGGGAGATGTTTAGCTGCTGTAGATTTATCATTTGACCGATATAACTTTTACCACACAAGCACTCTAGTTTGTAGTAACCCTTGATGTGGTCTTGAGGGTTGATTTTTATTAGATGGTATGAGCTGGTCTATCTTCTTCACAGTGTTTTATTGTGTATCCACTCGAGTAAGTAGTCTCCTCTTTTATTTGACATGCTGAATCCTTACTCCGTCGTTTTTGCCTTAAAGTTCCTTACCAACATTTCCCCCCGAGACTTGATTTCCGCGGTGTTCTTGGTGGATGTATAAAATGTTGTCCGGTGGTCTGCGTACATTGGTACCGCTGATAATGTTTGACTTACTAAATAGGGTAGCAGTCACCGCAAATTTTTTAGTAATTACTGGCAGTAATGTTTGTGCTTCTCGTCTATGGCCTACATTGTCATGTCATGGACATGTGTCCCTCCTTTCTACAATTTAAACAGAGCTTGCTTCTGTTCACTCCTGGACATATTCTGCTTAGATGTTCGATCTCCCAGCACTTGGCGCATTTCACTGCCTCTACTCTCTCCAGTATCTTGCAGGAATTGAGTCCCACTCTCAAATATTTAATTTTAACTAGAGTGTTTGCTTTGTCTAGCGGAACAGTGATAGTGATAGACTGAGTATCCCATTTTGCTGGTTTTATTTTCTTTATTCTAATTTTGTCTGTTTTTCTTTCCCTAGTTCACGGGTTAAGGCATCTTCAACTTCCTCTACTGTAGTTACCTCATCCAGATTATGGATGTGAAAGGTGCAACCTGTCTCCTTAAGAGTACAGACAATACCAGTTACCTCTGCGTTTACTTTGGTTTAAATTTTTTCTAGTACTTCTTGGTTTTCGGATGCTATTAAAAGGTGACCTTCTTTGGTTTTCCTCGCCGATTTAAAGGTAGTATCAATAGCCTAATTACTTAAAGTTGTTTTCATTTCCCTAAGATGGTTTGCGTAAGATTTGCCATCGTTTTTTACGACTAGCGTCGTTGTTTTCACAAGTGAGTTTCCAGATTTTTCTTTCTCCTGTGTCGGAACCGTTGCCTGCGAGAGAAACGGTCTCGTTTACCCAAGTGACGAAACCGGTAGAGTCTACGGTCACCGTGTCAACCACAACCACCAAACAGTGAAAGAGAAAGACGCAACGATAAGTCTATACCGAGATTACCAAGAAAGAGCACGTCTTAATCAGAGAGTTCCTCGCACGCTTCCGTTCTCTCAACTAGTAATGGATATACGATCACGAAGAATACACAACTTGCTTCTCATTGCGATTTAAAACGCCAACGGTTTCCTTAACTTTATCTCCGAAACCCAGCTTTGAAACTGTTACAACGCCAACATCCGAAACTACATCAGATACAACACCAACCAAACTATAAGTAGTGGAAGAAGTACGGCTGGTTACATTAAACGGTCCATCTTTCATTACCACCTCCCGACGCCACAGCTTTAGAATCTAGCAGCAACCTAAATCGTCTTTGTGCTTTGTATAACCCGCCCACCAAAAACGTCTTACCCGCAGACTTAGACGAAATTTTCAACGCTCGGACCTTTACTATTTTTGCAAGCCTTCAACGCGAAGCATCCAGACTGGCACAGCTAAAAATTCAACCATAACGATCGAGAAAAAGTATCCAAAATTTTGTTGTAGAATGACCCTACGAAGCCACAGCTCATTTCTACAATATACTTCCCGATGTCATCGACCTAACAATTTTTAACATCAGTTTATTTCAGGATCGAAACAGTTTTGGACTTCAGTTCCGACCATAAGCCCGTGCTTCTACAACTCGATCAAGCGGAAAACAATCTTCAGTTTAAAAAGAACACTACTCTCTGGCCATCCTTCCAATTCGAGACCAGCAAATCGGTTATAGAAAGCGTCTCTTAATTTTAACACGCGGTTGACAGCTTCATAGACCACCAAAGCCAAATTGGATCCGCTTTAACTCCCGCTTCACATTATAGAACTCTATTTAGTTTATTTTTATGAGGATCTTAATTTATTTATATTTAGGACCGTTATGTATTTATTATTGTTAAGAATGATTTATTTTTAATTAAGTTTGTAATGTTTATCCGTATCCGTTGGTAGATAAATGTACAAAGGGAATTTCCGCCGGGTACCAAACGCGCATCCGAGCTCGCGCTTTTCTCGCTTACAGACGCTTTATCCGTCAGAGTGCATGTAAAACCGTTCTCTCTCTTCGGAACGTTAACAATAAAACCGGAACCCCGGCGCAGGAACGCCAGTTCTAGTTGGAGCTCAAACCAAAGAGGATTTCGGGGTTCCTGTACACCAGCTGGACTTTAGCGTAAGCCGTTTTGCTCCTACGGGGAAATACCGCTCTCCAACCTGTCTGCTTTTTCCTACTCCATCCTTTACCGGGCGACGTTTCCGTAGTGTTTGGCTTTGGCCTACAAATACGCCTTCCTCTATCTTTTACCGGGCGTCGTATTCGTAGTGTTTGGCTTTGGCCTGCGAATACGCCGTCAACACGTCGTATACGTAGTGTTTGGTTTTGGCCTGCGGATATGCCTTTCTCCATCTATTACCGAGCGTCGTCATCGTAGTGTTTGGCTTTGGCCTGTAAATACGCCGTCAACACGTCGTCTCCATAGTGTTTGGCTTTGGCCTGCCAGTAACGTGCCCAAATCCCTTCTCCTCCACCTAAAATTCAAACCCGAGTAAACTCTGTTTACTGATTCAACGGAGGTTCATATCTTATTGCATGCTTGCTTGCGTGGTCACCGACGTCACCGCTTGTCGAACGCACGCTAATCAGTCATTGGTTTATAGATCACTTTCCGCTTGCTTGGTTGTGTCCGCCGCTTCTGCTCTCGTCGCATATACCGCCCATTAATTATTTTGAGAATAAATAAAGTTGTTTTTATTTACTTATCGTGTCTTTTATTGCACTGTAGTTACCAGGACAGTGCCGTCAAACAGGAGAGTAAACTCCTCGAACAAATCTGGCGCCCAAAAACCGTACCGTTCCGTAGTTTTCTATTTCAGCAAAGCAGCTGGATCCACATCACTGGAAAAAATTGTCTAAGATGCAAATGATAATGTACCCGTGTCCCAGACGATAAAAGACAAAATTCTAAATTTAAATATAATAAAAATTACTTAAAAAAACAAATTTACACAAAAACAAAACACTTGATAGGTTAAAAAACAAAATCTAAATAGGAAAAAAAAAACGATAATTAAGAGCTCTACTTGCAATAAAACGAAACAAAAAAACTTAGGACTAAGAATAGAAAAAAGAGAGTAACAAAAAAAATTAACATTAAATTTAACATATCTTGTAAGAAGTAGAAGAAAAAAAAACAAAAACAAAACACATTAGATAAATTAAAAAAAAAACTAAATACGAAAAAAAAAATCAAAAGCTCTACTTCCAATAAAACTAAACAAAAAATTTTGAACAAAAATAAAAAACTCAAGACAATAGAAATTTTAAAAAATTGGAGACAGTTTACCAAAAAATTAACAAAGCTTATTAGAAGATGAAAAAAACATCAGATAGTTTCAAAAAACAAGATCTAAATACGAAAAATAATATATATTCAAGAGCTCTACTTATAATAAAAAAAAGTCTACAATTCTTTTTCGTTCAATTTTTTTGTTTCGTTTTATTGCAAGCAGAGCTATTGATTATGGTTTTTTTGTATTTAGATTTTGTATTTTAAAATTATCTGAACTGTTAATTTTTGTTTTTTTATTTATTACAAACTTTGTTATTTTTTTTTGTAAACTATCTACTATTTTTTTCTTTTATTTCTTACAAACTTTTTTAATTTTCTAAAATTTCTATTGTAAATAGAAAGGGAAAACACATCAGATCAGATAATTTTAAAAAACAAAATATAAATACGAAAAAAATCATTATCAAGAGCCTATACTTGAAATAAAACAAAACAAAACAGTTTGAACAAAAATAAAAATTTAAAAAAATTAACAAAGTTCTCAAGAAGTAGAAGACAAAAACAAAAACAAAACACATCTGATAATTTTAAAAAAGAAAATTTAAATACGAAAAAAAAAACAATAAAACAATAAAAATGTCTACATTTTTTTGTTCAAATTTTGTTGTTTCGTTTTATTGCAAGTAGAGCTCTTGATTCTGGGTTTTTTCGTATTTAATTTTTTTTTTTAATTATCAGATGTGTTTGTCTTTTTTCCTTCTACTTCTTACAAGCTTTGTTAATTTTTTTTTGTAAACTGTCTCCTATTTTTTTAAATTTCTATTCTTAATTAATTGTTTTGTTCCTTTTTATTGCAAGTAGACTTGGTTATGTTTTCTTTGTATTTAGATTTTGCTTTTTAAAATTATCTGATGTGTTCAATTTTTGTATTTTTTTACTTCTTACAAGCTTTGTCAATTTTTTTGTAAACTGTCCCTTATTTTTTTTTTAATTTCTTTTGCGAGTCTTATTACAAACTTTGCTCATTTTTTTTGTAAATTCACCTATTTTGTTCAATTTTTGTTGTAAAAGTTTTTTTATTGTAGTTCAATTGTTTTTGTTTTGTTTTACTGCAAATAGAGCTTTTGATTGTAGTTTTTTTTTGTATTTAGAGGTTGATTTTTAAAATTATCTGATGTGTTTTTTTCTTCTGTTTTTTAAAAACTTTGTTAATTTTTTTTGTAAACTATCTATTTTTTTAAGTTTCTATTGTGTATTAATTATTTATGTTTATTCAAATTTTTTTTGTTTCGTTTTATTGCAAGTAGAGCTCTTGGTTATGGTATTTTTGTGTTTAGATTTTGTTTTTTAAAATTATCTGATGTGTTTAATTTTTGATTATGATTTTTTCGTATTTAGATTTTGTTTAAAAATTTATTGGCTGTGTTTTCTTTTTGTTTTTTTCTCTTCTATTACTTACAAACTTTGTTCATTATTTTTTGTAAACTCGCCTATTTTCAATTTGTATTGTAAAACTTTTATTGTATTATTTTGCTTCGTTTTATTGCAAGTAAAGCTTTGATCATAGTTTTTTATATATTTAGATCTTGTTTTTTAAAATTATCTAATGTGTTTTGTTTTCATTTATTTTTTCTGTTTTTTACAAGGTTCGTTAATTTTTCTGTAAACTGTCTTCTATTTTTTTAGGTTTTTATTGTGTCTTAATTATTTATTTTTGTTAAAAAATTTTTGTTTCGTTTTATTAGAAGCAGAGCTCTTGGTTATGGTCTTTTGTATCCAGATTTCGTTTTTTAAAATTATCTGATGTGTTTAATTTTTGTTTTTTTTACTTCTTACAAACTTTGTTATTTTTTTTTGTAAATTGTATCCTATTTTTTATTAATTTCTATTGTAAGTCTTAAGTTATTTATTGTTGTTTAAATTTTTTGTTTCGTTTTATTGCAAGTAGAACTTTGGATTATGATTTTTTGTATTTAGATTTTGTTTTACAAAATTATCAGATTTGTTTGGTTGTTTCCTTGTACTTCTTACAAATTTGCAAATTTTTTTTGTAAACTCACTTATTTTTTAAATTTGTATTGTTGTTTTAAGTTTTTTATTTTGTTTCAAATTTTTTTGTTTCGTTTTGTAAGTAGAGCTTTTGATTATAGTTTTTATTGTATTTAGATGTTTTTTAAAATTATCTGATTTGTGTTGCTTTTGTTTTTTCTTCTATTTCTTACAAGCTTTCTTAATTTTTTTTTGTAAACTGTAAATATACATACGAAAAAAATTATAATCAAAAGCCTCTACTTGCAATAAAACAAAAAAAAACAGTTTAATCAAAAATAAAAAACTTGAAGCTGACAATAGAAAGTGAAAAAATAGGTGACAGTTTAAAAAAAAATCAACAAAGCTTGTAAGAAGTAGAAAGGAAAAAAACAAACAAAACACATCAGATAATTTAAAGCACAACGTAGATACGAACAAAATTAACACTGCTCAAACCGCCATCCGAACTCAGTTTGAACGAAAACAAAATCTTTTTAACGACAAATTTCAGTCTTTAAATCCACAAGACCATAACGTCTGGCAAATGACCAATATCTTTAAAAACAGGAAGAAACTGCCCATCCCCGTTATTTACGGCCACCGAGATCTGGTCTACACTGATCTACACAAACTGAAAGTTTTTGCCTACACGCTCGACTTCAAATTCAGAATAAACCATCCAGACGACAAAATCTTACTTGACAGATATTTATGTCGTGACCAGCAAAATGACTAAAATACGTACAACGTGCGGGGTACCACAAAGCTTTATATTAGGCCCTACTCAGTGGAATATTTTTTATAATGCAATTATAGTAAAATACGCCGACGACTTGGTAGTAAGGCATATACTAAAACAATCGCAAAACATAGAAAAAATCACAGAGCATTAATTTGAACGACATCAAAATCAAAAGGACAAAGACCAAAACACAAACGGCAAATCTGGATAGACCAAAATATCAAAACGGCAAATCACGTGAAGTGTCTGTATGAGAAAGTTAACAAATAGCAGTAACTATCCCATATAGCACATGATGTATAATAAATATCTGTAAGATGTCTTTTATGTAGATAGCCATGATCAGATGTTCGATGAACGTCATTGCTTCAATACCTATAAGATATACGTAAAATAATATCTTATGGACATTCACAAACGTTATTGTTTATTTTCTTAAAGTTTATATCTTTGCATTAACATCTTTATTTGATATGTTAATAAAACTACGGCAAGTAATTATTATTTCGCTATATAATAAATTTAATTCTTTGTTATAATTTTTTAAATCCATATTGAAGAATTATTTTAAAATGTAATAACCGACAATGCGAGTTTAACCGAACGAAACACGAAAATATACGACGAATGCGAAGTTGGAAATTACGGAAAATCGTTTGTACCTTCATGGTTTATATCCATTTTTTAGGTGTTGCCGCATAAAAAAATGTTTACATATCGTCTATCAATTTTACTTCACTAATCCATGTTCGTGTCTGCTTTGTCTAGCGGGACAGTGATAGTGATAGACTGAGTATCCCATTTTGCTGGTTTTATTTTCCTCATCCTAATTTTGTCTGTCTTTTCTTTCTCTAGTTCACGGGTTAAGGCTTCTTCAACTTCCTCTACTGTAGTTACCTCATCCAGATTATGGATGTAGAAGGTGCGACCTGTCTCCTTAAGAGTACAGACGATACCAGTTACCTCGGCGTTTACTTTAACTAACTAATAACCGACAATGCGAGTTTAACCGAACGAAACACAAAATTATACGACGAATGCGAAGTTGGAAATTACGGAAAGTCGTTTGTACCTTCATGGTTTATATCCATTTTTTAGGTGTTGCCGCATAAAAAAATGTTTACATAAGGTCTATCAATTTTACTTCACTAATCCATGTTCGTGTCTGCTTTGTCTAGCGGGACAGTGATAGTGATAGACTGAGTATCCCATTTTGCTGGTTTTATTTTCCTCATTCTAATTTTGTCTGTCTTTTCTTTCTCTAGTTCACGGGTTAAGGCTTCTTCAACTTCCTCTACTATAGTTACCTCATCCATGTTTGTTCTGGTCTTTGAATCGCGTTCGTAACTGTTTGGCGACTTCTTGTGTGTTCTTTGCGTAGCATAGATCTCAATGTGTTTCTAAGTCTATATCCATCTTCACGGTTGAAATTGTTAGGTTTTTTATTTTATTGGATTATTCGATGGTGGTTCTTGCTAATATCATTACGTTTTCGTAGTTAATTCGGCGATCTCCATTATCATATAGATGTTTAGCTACTGTAGATTTATCATTTGACCGATATAACTTTTACCGCACAAGCACTCTAGTTTGTAGTAACCCTTGGTGTGTTGTCTTGAGGGTTGATTTTTATTAGATGGTTTGAGCTGGTCTATTTTCTTCACAGTGTTTTATCGTATATCCACTCGAGTGAGTAGTCTCCTCTTTTATTTGACCTGCTGAATCCCTACTCCGTTGCTTTTGCCTTAAAGTTCCTTACCAACACTTCCCTCCGAGACTTGATCCCGGCGGTGTTCTTGGTGAATGTATAAATTGTTGTCCGGTAGTCTGCGCTCTATTATTAGCGCTGATAATGTTTGACTCACTAAATAGGGCAGCAGTCACCCCAATTTTTTAGTAATCACTGGCAGTAATGTTTGTCTATGGCCTACATTGATTTGTAATAATTTAATTAAGTTGCTGTTGTAATCTATAATTTTGAGTAGGATTTGCATCTTTCCTTTTGTCTATTATGTGTTGCTTGTACTTAGAACACGCCATTGTCCAGGACGCATGTTTCAGACTGCGCAGTGTTTTTCTTTCTTGCAATTGACCTTCATGTGTCCCTCCTTTCCACAATTTAGACAGAGCTTGCTTCTGTTCACTCCTCGACATCTTCTGCTCAGATGTCCGATCTCCCAGCACTTGGCGCATTTCACTGCCTCTACTCTCTCCAGTATCTTGCAGGAATTGAGTCCCATTCTCAAATATTTAGTTTTAACTAGAGTGTCTGCTTTGTCTAGCGGGACAGTGATAGTGATAGACTGAGTATTCTATTTTGCTGAATTTCTCTAGTTCACGGGTTAAGGCTTCTTCAATTTTCTCTACTGTAGTTACCTCATCCAGATTATAGATGTGGAAGGTGCGACCTGTCTCCTTAAGAGTACAGACGATACCAGTTACCTCGGCGTTTACTTTGGTTTTAATTTTTTCTAGTACTCCCTGATTTTTGGATGCTACTAAAAAGTGACCGTCTTTGATTTTCTTCACCGATTTAAAGATAGTATCAATAGCCTCTTTACTTAAAGCTGTTTTTTTAACAAGTGGGTTTCCAGATTTTTCCCCATCCTGTGACGGAACCGTTGCCTGCGAGAGTAGCAGCAAAACTTTAGAGTCCGTAAACACTAACTCGCTAATATTCCTAGCAGGGATCATCTCGCTACCAATTACTATTAGTCAAAGTAGGTGGATGACCACTGTGGTCTTAAATTTGTTGTATTGCTACTGTTCGGCGAGTAATTTGTCTGTCAATAAAAAACACTGATAGCTTAATAGCTATAGAACGATCCGATAAGAGTAAAATGAGTTTGATCGATGGTCAGAGGCCTGGTGCATTAATTAACTAAAGGACCTACCTTATCGGCGTAACGAAAAACGAAATAAACACACAAATACCAAACCTCACGCGTACGACACTGCAGAAACGGTGTTCAAAACGGCCAAATACACGATAAAAACTACTGTGAGCACTATCGAACACGCACTGTCAGTTAACTAGACAGAATTAAAGCGTTATAAAATTAAAACAACATTTAATATAACATAAGCTAATAAACAACAGTTTAGAACACTCTCAGAAACTAAAAATGCAACCTATCTAACTTTGGACTCCATCACGGCAAACCGCATATGCGGTTTAAGCTCCGTTAGCAAGAATCGAGGATCATCTCGGTTAACTTACCAATGATGGCGTCTACAGATCCAAGATCTTGGTACAAACTCCTGAATTGTAAAAATTCAGTTGCGCAAACCTTAAAGTTAATTGAGTGTCCTTATTATCTATAATTAGTGTTTGCTATTTTGGCATCGAGTCGCTTAATATATGCTGGTCATAGTCAAGACGAGCGCAGTTTGCGCATGAAGGGTCTTGCTCCGTGTTAAGGCATGTTTTGGTTACGTGCTTTTCAGCACTATGGCTACACTGTGTTTCATTTTTACAGTCGTTCCAATAATGTGTTACGAACCTTGCACGGCCAACTCACACAGTCGGAGATAGGGGAGGTTCAAGGATATTATATTTAAGGGCGCCAGATCAATCCTAATAAACACTTCTGCCTCGATCACGACAGACGGTCCAAACTTGTAACTAATTTTGAGGTTTGTAATCCTTGTTACACTGGTGTTCGGATAGCCAAAATTGGTTAACGGGTAACGAATTAAAAAAGGAAGGTATGTTACCATAAAAAAAGATCAACGAGTATAACAACTTTAATGTATTAACGTAGATGATTAACAGGAGTATATATATGTAATTTCTCAACTCATAAATGCCCGAAATATTCACAAGTATAATTAACAGGTATAAAAACTTTGATTTAGCAACGTAGCAAATTAACAGAAGTATGTTGAAGTTCTCAATTCATAAACATTAGACAAACTAACAAGTATGATTAATAGGTGTAGAAACTTCAACTTAGCAACGTAAAAGATTAAGAGGAGTATGTTTAATTTCTCAATTCAGAAATGCCAGACATATCGGCAACACACAATGCATAGGTTAAATTACATCGAGATAGCGAAGCAAATTTCATAATAAATATTGTCTGTCCACAGCTTGCGATACACTCTAAATGATAATTGAAATTACCTTATTGGTATGTAAACAGTAAACGTAATTACGGACATTAACAATAACCAAAGTTCTGTGAGTAACTTTTATGACAGCGAAGAAAATTTAATCAAATAAACTTACCCAAAATTCAGTGTCCACTTGCGCGAAGAAAACGTTTTCCCCGCTAGCAGCCTGGAATAGATATTGAATAGCAAATCGTGTCACACAATAACTCACGAAGAATAAGAAGCTACAAAATTGTTATTAATAATACATTAAATGTGAAATAAAAACCTGTTGTATCGAATGCTGTTGGTTGTAATAATGAAATGAAAATCTTAAGCGTTCGATAACGGTAGTTCTCAATAATAATTATTCTTCATTATTTTTTATTGAAACGAACATGTGCTCAAAGCGTGGGGAAACGGCTATCAAACTAAGGAGAAATTACAAAAGATTGTCAGAAATTTTCGAATTTCTGATGGGACTTCCAGAATCCAGTGACCGTTAGCTCTGTCCCGAGGGTCAATGCGGAAAAGAACTTTCATTTGCTCATTGGCATGATATAGGATCGTATCAGAAACATCGTCAAAATTTTGTGATAAGATTGCCTCTTTTACCTTTTTAGTGGAGAGGTTTGTAGAAACGTCGAGGATAGAAACACGAAGTCAGGTTTTACTTTGCGGTTTGACGATCAGACAAAGACGGCTGTGGGAGTTTTTGTTAAGTTTGTTCGCTCAGATTTGAATCTTATAAAACTTTTGCCCGTCTTATTTACTCTATCTAGTCGTAGGCTATAAGTTTGCGGGTTAAAGACTTTCATCAGAGTCGTTTTAGTTTTGTATAAAGTTTTCAAATGAGAGTCCGGTTTAGGCACGATAACGACAGTAGAACGAGGAACATTTTACCCAAAAGAACTTTGACTCTATATTTTAGATCCTGCAACTTGGGCGTACGAAAAAAGAGTAGAGACTGCCGAGAGGTGCTGGAAAGTTTGGCGGTAACAGTTTGCAAAGCTGTTTGTACGCCTTTTAAAGCAATGTCAGCAGTTTGCTGCGTTACACGACGAAAAATTATGGTTTTACAAAAAGTCGCTTGAGGTTTGCTGATCATCGTTACTGATTGCTTTGAAAGAGTCAATTTAGAGACAGATATTAGTTTTTTCTTGCTTCGATGCTGTCAGGTAAGGATTTATCAGAGGCGAGAACACCGTCGTCGTTTTCACGACGACGCAGCCTCAACCTTTATGGAGGAGTCTGATAGAGTAGACAAGGTCGAGCTGCGATAGCGCGACGCTCGTAAAGTGTCGGCTAGAAAAAGACTTGTTACACTGGTTTTTTGTAACAAAGAATAAGCGACAGCTAACACAGTTTCCCCGGAGATGGAGTCGCAGTCTTTGTGATGCTAAATTATAAATTAAATGTCAAAAAGCGCCAAAACGTTAAAAAACTAGATTAGGGAGATATTATTTAACTCTACCCGCAGCTGTAAAAGAACAAATAACACAACAGAAGTTATAACACAGAATGTTTATTTATTGTATCACAGAGCTAGTTGAAGAAGACGAAAACAGCACATAAGTATAGTTATATAAACGTTGCAAACAATATTACATGGGTAAGGTACAGGCCAAGTATAAGTTATCCCCTTTGACTGGGCAACACGTCGCACATCAAAGTGCATTAATCGATCTAGCTTTTACATTTAACGAAGGAATGACTTTACTTTATTAAGTTAAATTACAAGAATACGAAAATCAAAAGTATAGAGAAACAAAGCGCCCCAGATACGTATGTGGCATACAAAGAAAAAGTTGATTATAACCTAGTATGTACGTGTGGCCATTTCAATAATCGACATGACCAACAAAGTAGTACTCGTATAAATAGATATTATATTATTATCCAGTAGGGGATTAGCTAATTCCGTACCAGTATGACCTAAAACGTAATATCCAATTTGACACAAAGCGTACATACGGCGTTAGCACAAGTTGATTTAATGCATACGATATTTGACGTAAAAGAATGCGCCAAACTTCCCTCTAATTAATTTCGCACTTGTGTAAGTATTTCTTCCCATAAAGTGGTGTTCAACCCCTAGCTTTCAGCGACCTGACGTCATGGAAACTTTTCGACAAGCAGGTGTTTTACGAACGTCACTGATAAGGTTACAGATAGAGAGGTGGCGACTCGCTAAAGAATTCATTTAAGCCCTTAATACAAAGAAAAAAAGTTATAGAAGCATATACCCAAAAATAAGCTTTCACTCAACAATACGTGGAATTCGTTCACATATTCATGTGGAATGGCGTAAAATCATTTAATAATAAAAGCCTTGTTGGGCCTAGAGATACCGCTAAAAACGTCCCGTTTTATACAAAACGTTAACGGGAAATGAAATCGTTTGACAGCCGTCTACGACAAGTAGGCGTGTCAAGGACTAATTTTATACTCGAAAAATAACCTACCAATTTTATAACATGACAGACTGTATCTGACGCTACCTTTTCAGCCGTGCACAGGATCTTATTGTCCAACCGGTGGACTTACTGCCTGCGATTTATTGCCCATCTTTAACCTTGTAGAGGTAAAGGTCTAAAGTTTTAAAAAAGAACAACTACGCAAAATCAATTAAATTTACTGCCGAATTTTGTATTCGGTTTCGCTTAATGACTCACAAAACGAAAATCGATATCATTTAGTCTTAGTTAAAGATGAAAGATTTTTTTGCAAATATTGAAGAGAAACCAGAGTAAGAAATTGATAGAATAAACTTCAATAAGTTTATGAACATATGCGGCTGTTTTGGAAAGGCTAGGGCAACAAGACCTGTTCCAAACACAAAGGGACAACGCCATTGCAGCTTGCGCAAACAAAGATGTCCAGAAAAAGTACTCACATGTAAAGCCGTTGCGACCATTATAGAATCTCAAGAAAAAATAGGAGTTATATAACATTAGAAATTAGCAGTACCCAAGTTTTATTGCGACTTATTAGATCAACTGAATTAGAAGACAGTTCGAAATATGTATATGGGCCAGAAAAAGTCAATTGACTACTACTTTTACGCTCAAAAAAGTTGCCAAAATGGAGAAGACTGTCTCTATTGCCACACCTCTTTTCTTTGCCGCTTCTAGTTTCTTGTTCTAGAACAGAACAGTCTTAAAAACTCTAGTAGAACAAATCCGTTTTTTAAATGCTAAAAATTTGTTTTAAATTTTGCCACAAAAATGATTTATAATCACTATAAGAATGTGAAATGTCTGCGTCCAACAAAACAAATTGAATACGTTTAATAAATGTCTTAACGATTTGTTGGAAGAGTGTCACGTTAGTGTTGAATAAAAAACAAATTTGGAAAGTAAAATAAAATTATGTTTTTTTTAAATAAATAAATAACTTTTGGTTTTTAAATAACATTTGTTGTATTTCTTAGAGAATACCGTTGAACATTAATGACCTATTACTTTTTAATTAAAGCGGCGGTGGTTGTTTGACAAGTTTTTAGAAGTGGCAGCTACGGGATTTGAACCATGGACCCTCGGCTCAATGGGAGACTATTAAACACTCTACACCACGGCAGATTGCTTGTAAATTTTAATGTTTGAAATTTTAATAAGCAAAAAATACTTGTTTATACAAAAAAAATTTTTTTAACTTGTAGAACAAAATTATAAAATCTTGTAAAGTAAATACGACAAAGATTTTAAACGTAATGACAATGCACAAATAATTTTTCTCAGCTGTTTACAACAGATTTGTAGCTTAGAATCTTTAAACAGTGTTTAAAATAAAGTTTTTTGTTGGAGTTTAAAATATTATTTATCTTGTAGTTTTTCATGTAACTGGAAATCAACAGAGCTTTTTAAAGCAAATGAGGTAAATGTATAAGTATTTAAGAATTATTCGTTATTAGGAAAAGAAACTAATCAAGAAATATTCAAATTTTCAAAGATCAATTGGAGAAGCTTGACAAATTTGATTTGCGTATCTTAAAAACGACCATTTCATTGAATGTGTATCGTACTCAAGAAGATTTAATCCTCAGACCAAAGCTATCAACAACGAGGATTTTAGTTTAGAAAATTAATTGCAGAAGTGTACTGGATAACTCAAGAAAAATGTTATAAATTAGGAAGATATCGTTTAACTCTACCCGCAGCTGTAAAAGAACAAATAACACAACGGAAGTCATAACACAGAATGTATATTTATTGAATCACAGAAGTAGTTGAAGAGAACAAAGACAGCACCTAAGCATAGTTATATAAACGTTGCTAACAATATTACACAGGTTGATATCACAGGCCAAGTATAAGTTATGCCCTTTGACTGGGAAACACGTCGCACATCAAAGTGCATTAATCGATCTAGCCTTTACATTTAACGAAAGAATGACTTTACTTTATTAAGTTAAATTACAAGAATACGAAAATCCAAAGTATAGAAAAACAAAGTGCCTCAGATGTATGTGACACACAAAGAAAAAGTTTAACATTAATTGTGATTACAACCTAGTATGTACGTGTGGTCATTTCAATAATCGACATGACCAACAAAGTAATACTCGTATAAATAGAAACTGCAGTACTTACAATTGTGTATTATCTAGTAAGGGATTAGCTAATTCCGTACCAGTATGACTTAAAACGTAATATGCAATTTGACACAAAGCGTACATACGGCGTTAGCACAAGTAATTTGATTTAATGCACACGATATTTGACGTAAGTATTTCTTCCCATAAAGTGGTGTTCAACCTTTAGCTTTCAGCGACCTGACGTCATGGAAACTTTTCGACAAGCAGATGTTTTACGAACGTCACTGATAAGGTTACAGATAGAGAGGTGGCGACTCCCTAAAGAATTCATTTAAGCCCTTAATACAAAGAAAAAAGTTATAGAAGCACATACCCAAAAATAAGCTTTCACTCAACAATACGTGGAATTCGTTTACATATTCACGTGGAATGGCGTAAAATCATTTAATAATAAAAGCCTTGTTGGGCCTAGAGATACCGCTAAAAACGTCCCGTTTTATACAAAACGTTAACGGGAAATGAAATCGTTTGACAGTCGTCTACGACAAGTAGGCGTGTTAAGGACTAATTTTATACTCGAAAAATAACTTACCAATTTTATAACATAACAAACTGTATCTGACGCTACCTTTTCAGCCGTGCACAGTATCTTATTGTCCAACCGGTGGACTTACTGCCTGCGATTTATTGCCCATCTTTAACCTTGTAGAGGTAAAGGTCTAAAGTTTTAAAAAAGAACAACTACGCAAAATCAATTAAATTTACTGCCGAATTTTGTATTCGGTTTCGCCTAATGACACACAAATCGAAAATCGATATCATTTAGTTTTAGTTAAAGATGAAAGATTTTTTTGCAAATATTGAAGAGAAACCAGAGTAAGAAATCGATAGAATAAACTTCGATAAGTTTATAAACATATACGGCTGTTTTGGAAAGGCTAGATGCAACAAGACCTGTTCCAAACACAAAAGGACAACGCCATTGCACCTTGCGCGAACAAAGATGTCCAGAAGTACTCACATGTAAAGCCGTTGCGACCATTATAGAATCTCAAGAAAAAATAGGAGTTATATAACATTAGAAATTAGCAGTACCCAAGTTTTATTACGACTTATTAGATCAACTGAATTAGAAGACAGTTCGAAAAATGTATATGGGCCAGAAAAAGTCAATTGACTACTACTTTTACGCTCAAAAAAGTTGCCAAAATGGAGAAGACTGTCGCTATTGCCACACCTCTTTCCTTTGCCGCTTCAAGTTTCTTGTTCTAGAACAGAACAGTCTTAAAAACCCTAGTAGAACAAATCCGTTTTTTAAAAGTTACAAATTTGTTTTAAATTTTGCCACAAAAATGATTTATAATCACTATAAGAACGTGAAATGTCCGCGTACAACAAAACAAATTGGATTCGTTTAATAAATGTCTTAACGATTTGTTGGAAGAGTGTCACGTTAGTGTTGAATAAAAAACAATTTTGGAAAGTAAAATAAAACAATGGTTTTTTTTAAATAAATAAATAACTTTTGGTTTTTGAATGGTATTTGTTGTATTTCTTAGAGAATACCGTTGAACATTAATTAGTTTTTAATTAAAGCGGCGGTGGTTGCTTGACAAGTTTTTAGAAGTGTAGCTACGGGATTTGAACCATGAACCTTCGGCGTAATGGAAGACTATTGAACACCACGGCAGATTGCTTGTAAATTTTAATGTTTGAAATTTTAATAAGGAAAAAAATACTTTTTATATTTTTTTTAACTTGTAGAACTAAATTATAGGAAACCTGTAAAGTAGCCTTAAAATTTTACGACAAAGATTTTAAACGTAATGACAATGCAAAAATAATTTTTCTCAGCTGTTTACGACACATTTGTAGGTTAGAGTCTTTAAACACTGTTTAAAATAAAGTTTTTTGCTGGAGTCGTAAAAAAATATTACTTATCTGAAATGAGGTAAATTTATAAGTATGTAAGAATTATTCGTACATAATAACTATTGTTATTAGGAAAAGAAACTAAGCAGGAAATATTCAAGTCTTCAAAGATCAAATGGAGTAGTTTGACAAATTTTATCTTAAAAACCACCATTTATTTCATTAAATGTGTATCGTACTCAAGAAGATTTTAACTTCAGACCAAAGCTATAAATAACGAGGATTTTAGCTTAGAAAATTAATTACAGAAGTGTACTGGATAACTCAAGAAAATTGTTTTGTCAAATTGGGTTTGGTTATAAAAAGTTACAATGAAAGGAAATTGTTGTTTGCTGATGTCGCTAATTAACAAAGAGAAATTTGATTCTCTTTGAGTGAATGATAATGGAAACGTTTGTTTGACGTTCTTACATGTCTTCGTGTAGTTAAACGTTTTAAAAACATCAAAAATATTGTAATTTATATTGAACTTGTAATTGCACACGTGTTACCACAAAACGTTTTTAAAATTTTTAAAAGTTAACCGTTTTTGATAAATTGCACAATTTACGTTTCATAAAATTCAAAACGTAAATATTATTGTAGTGTTATTTATTTCATGTTTTAATAAAATTAAATCAATTTGTTTCATATCATAAATATTTTTGCAACAAGTTATGAAAATAATTTTGTGTTTTTTACACTGAAAATACGTTTTTGATTTGTTTTGAGTGGGTTTGTTTTACTAGGGAAGGGGACAGTGAAGTGTTCCCGAAGTATTTGAAAACTTCGAGACAATGGTCGGAAAAGGTAGAATGTTCTAGATACAGATAAAGAATACAAAAAGTAGGTATGTATAAACCTGTGACAGTTTTTATAAATATCGAGTGATTTTATTAGTTTTAATTGAATTAAAAATGTTTAGTAAAATTTTTTGTTTAAATTAATTACTTTTCAAAATTCTAAAACCAATCATAGCCACACCAAAATATATACAAAAAAAACGTGAAGTAATTCACTAACTTGGATCAAAAGATAATTCGAGTTCGTTGAAACAGTTACGAAAAAAATTGAATCTGTGTGCAACGATACCAAGTTGAACTTTATTCTTCGCCCTGCGACAACTAGATTATAATTTTCTTTACTTGAAAAAGTGCCTATCCTTGTACGAATTATTTCTAGTAACGGCAGTGTGTTTAGGTTTACTCCAATTAAAAAGAAATCGTTACTTAGGTTACTTAATTCCATCCTCCCACCTTTAACCGAACAATAAAAACCAGTTTTTCCTTTTGCCCGATTACTGTTTACCCACAGCCGTTAGCATTTCGGTGTGCCGCCTTGTCCTTTTAACTTAAATTAAATTAAGGGTGGCATTTCGAGAACCTTTTCGAGCGAATGTCAACCGAGATAGTTTCGTCCGAATAAGGTGCATCGCTGCACATCCACGCCGAACACTTTCACCGTCGTCGGCGACATCCTCCAGAGTTAAAGTAATAAGTTCTCCAGATCCCGGCTTAGTCTTGCATCGGCAACGGTTACGATACCTCGTAGTATTTTTTCGAGGGGGACTAACATGTGAATAAGTTTTTAACAAAGTGCTTGCAGCTGCTGCACTCACACAGGTGCAAACTAGGTAAGTTCTTCAATATTCTTTTTATAGTCGAGCCGGTCAACGACGGTCAGGGTCTTTTAAAAAAAATTGGATTACCCACTTTAACGACTTCATCAATGCCATTTATTTTAATCGCAAAAAATTAATAAATGTTCGACCTAAAATGACGTACATTTATAGACGGTGATCTTTAAAGATGAATCATAGGAAGTACCGGTCACTAGCAAAAAAAAATTATAGCAGCGATAATGCGTCGATAAATCAACAGTCTAAATAACTTTCTCGTGTTTGTTTGAAGACGTAGAATTTATTAACCCAAATTGTTTATTTAATAGCATGCGCTCGTACGGCGTCTGACTTCGGCATTTATGTATATCTTTCATTGCTCGGTTTTTTTATGTCACGGTCAATGATGATAGTTGACATTTGCTCCTAATCTTATCGATCGTAATTTTCTACATACACTTTCAAAAAAATTTATTAGTTACGAAATATTTTAATAATAAAAGTATTTTTAAACAACGTAAAAAAATATATTTTTCTGTCTTTGTCATATAGAGCACTTCGAAATTTTTATTTGGAAAAGCTATTTCTGTTATACTTTAAATTAACTTCAAAAATACTGCCAGTTTGTACACTGTATATAATTTTTATGTAGTAAAATTATTTTCAAATATACAGGGTGTCTCAATTTTGCGGTATAACGGAATTTTTTTTTAAATGGAACACCGTGTATATTTTTTAATTTTTAAATTTCTTAAGTAATTCCTGATAAAATGTCTATACCATACCCTATACCTAAACGTAATAGTTTTCGAGTTTTTTCGTAAACATTTGGCAGTTGTGTCTTCTACAAAAATTGCCTATAATTTCTTTGTCTTTAGCTCTATTGGTATGCGGTTTAGATTTTTGAAATCTTTAAACATTGTTTTAATGATTCCGTGTCAAACTTGGACATATTTCTAACCTATTACTTGATAAAAACTAGCATGAATTTGGCAAACGTTAATAATTTTGTTATTTTCAATGGAACACCATGTATGTTTTTGCATAATTAAATTTGTTTTTAAATTAGCTTTTGATTGGTATAACCATTTCCTATACCTCAAGTTAATAATTTCAAAGATATTCAACACATTTACTTGCACAAAAGTAAACATTTCTATGCAGAAGTAGGCCAAGCTGAAACAAAATAACTGTCAAAATGTAAGTGCTTAAATGTCAATGTAACATTTGATTTATATGCATTTAAAAAAGTGATTCCATTTCATAATGAATTTCGAAAAACACGAACTCGTTGACATGATTTTTGTATTAGGAGAGACTGCTAGAAATTGTTTAACGGCGGCTAGAATTTACGCGACACGATATCCCGACTGAAGACATTCGGATGAGAAGTTTTAAGGACGTACTCAATAGATTTATTAAAACGGAAAGTGTGATTTACAAAAAAACAAGAAAGAATAAAACCTATCAGTAACGAGGAGGACCAATTTTCAGTGCTATTAACTGCAACTGAGCATCCTAACATAAAACTAAGATAAGAATGTCTTCCGGGTTTGGACCGTGTCATTGTTATTGTAACCGAAGCTGCCAACGTTTCGCCCACTTTCGTAAGGGGCTTCATCAGGGCGTGAGATAAATCGCAAAACACAAACAAGCAACCAAAATCTAACTAAGAACTTCTCAAACGTTAGGTTATCAACTTGTGAAACAACTCATAATCTAAACTCTGAAAAAGTAAGAAATAAAACGATAACTTGAAAAAGCAAACAAAAACCTAACAAAGAACCGCTACCCAGTTAGGTAATCAACTTGTAAACCAAGCCAAATTTTAAACTGCGTAGAAGTGACTAAGAAGAAATAGTCTCCGTATATAAAGGAGAAGGATCGTCACGGATGGTTAAGCTCGACTCGATTGGGTTACGGTTGATAAGGGGCGTGTTTTTGATAAATGACTAATGACCGGGAACCAAAAAGGGGATCAAAATCTATCTTGTGACCTGTAGTAAAATGATGTTCAGCAACCGCAGACTTGGAAAAATACCTTTTCCTTATACAACGATCATGTTCTGAAATGCGAGTAATGACGGAACGACCGGTTTTACCAATGTAGACTACACCGCATAAATAAGGAATTTGGTATACACCTTGAAATGAAAGTGTAGGAAATTTGTCTTTGGGAGAAGGACGAATCTGAGAGATGCTTCGATATGGGTTTAATACCATTCTTACAAAGAAGTTTCCCTATTTGATCTGTAACCTTGTGAATGTAGGGTAAAAAGGCCAATTTCGGATTGGATTCGGGAGTAGAAATGATCTTAGGTAATCGAATACGTGTGTATCGTTTCTCAGAGTAGCTCCTTGTTGCTAGGCACCTATAGATCTAAGTGCAGCTATGGTAATTGTTTCTTTCTAACCACGGTGCCTTGTTTTGGGTTCGCTAGATTTTTTCGATGTACGTCTTCGCCACGTGTGACCACGTTGGCAAGGCTTAGATCATGTTGGGTTGTATCACTAACGTGTAGAGTAGCAGATTGTTGTCTACGAATAGGACACTTTTCTTTCCGATGATCGGATACAGATAAGCCATGACTGCGGATGCTCTCGCTGCAACTTTGTAAAGACGTTTCTCTTATGATAAACGTGTGTCCAGAACGAGACCTAAGTACTTTGCTTTGTTTTTCTACAGTAAGTTGGCACCTCTTAAATTGACTCTACGTACCGGTCTGAAAAGTACTGCCGTGCTTTTTGTCGCAAGCAGCCATCTTACTTCAGCTATTTGCTTTTTTAAATTTACCGCCATTTTACACACCCTTACACCACTGACATCACCCTTTTACGCTTCTACCACGTCTTCAACAACTTCTACTTTTTTATGATGACCTTCAACCCTGTTGGGCCACTAGAAGAAGTCGTCGAGTTCTAATTTTTAAAAACGCGCGGAAAAATTTGAGCCAGAACCGGTACTACTATACTACTTATGGTGATCCTCCAGTCGGCGTACCAACTCAACAGTTGATCTATCGCGACCTACAACCGGTTAACAACCTGTTTAAGGGATCTCGAACTTACCTTTACTGTGGTGTCGTTAGCGTATAGCACGCACTCCGCTCGTGGTTATTTTAAAGTGTCAAAAGTTAAGATGTTGTACAGCAAAGGATCCAGGACTGACTTTTAAGGTACTCCAGTTTGGATTTTTCTCGGGTCAGACTTGAACGTGCTTAACTTCGCTCGAAACGTGCACTTGATGTAAGAACAGCTGAGGTGCACCATCGGTTGCGAGATACTGTGGTAGAATAACTTCAGTAGAAGTCCGTGATGCAAAACCTCGAACACTTTTTGGAAAAAAAAACACTCCGGTGCGAATCTTTCTTTTGAATTCTTGGCGACTTGCAAAGCCTGGTGTCGTCTAATGTGACTTTTGAAAGCCAAACTGTTCTTTCAGAATCACTCAGTTAGCGTCAACATCTCTATACATCTTAATCACGATTACTCGCTCTAACAACTTACTTAGCGTCGACAGCAAGCTGATGGGACAGTAGTTTTGCGACATTGGTAGGTTTTGCTGTGGTTCTAGGAAGATAATGACGTAAGTCGTCTTCCATAAGGTCAGAAATAGACAGAGTCTTATAGAGGCGTTGAAAATAGCAGTGAGATTAGCTACGCCTTTGATTGGGAGGAATCGGATCGCTCGGTTGCTGATGGCGTCTGGCCCGGGTAAACTCCGATGCTGATGAGAATCCTCGGGTCTTTGGGCTTTCTGGTGCGTTGTCATCTGCGACATTGTCGATTCTTTACTCAAATCATCTTTTGAATACGTAGAGGTGGTTGTTGCGGGTCGGTACTGTTCTTAGTGGCGGTTTTCGACAATGACTGGAACCTTGGGCAAGAAACGCTCGATCCCGTAGGCCACACGATAAAATTGTACTCTTTGGATTGAATGGCAGTCGATTGCCAACTTGAATCAACACAAGGTTGTAATCGGAACTCAGCTCTTGCGACGTCCAAATCTCGTGGTTGAGCCTGCAATTACGCATAACCACGACGTTTAGTACGCCCGGTTTAGTCCACCCGAGTATGTTGTTCCAGAATGCATGCTTCGCGTTGAGGTCTTTATCGATGATCGTTGAGTTGTTCGTGTCGAAACTGGCATCAAAATCCGCTTCTCGAATCAGGCTTTCAAGTGAGTTGTAGGCCGCAGAAAAAACGACTTCGTCCGCCAAAGCCAGCCAAAAACAAACGTTACTTTAATGCTTTCAAACATTGGCGTCGCTTTGAGGTAATGATCCAACCGCTTCTTGATGTAAATTGCGATGCCACCGCTTTTTCCGTTGGCTCGGTCGTTTTGGTACATTACGCAGTTGAGTATCAGAATTGCAACACGCTTTAAGCTGTGGCAAAAATAACATCCAGTTCGTTTTTTTGCAAATACGCCGTTTGTGTTCCAAATGGCTGTCTGCAAAGACTTTTGGTTAAAAAGTGTATTATTCATTCTTGGCCTTTGCGTCGTCTTGGCACATGCGATATAAAAGTTGGCTTCACATAGAATTAGCACGGTGGATCAGTAATCTTTCTGGTTACGCAGAATTATAAGCGGAATCTTTACCTTGGCGACAGGGATAGATGTTTGTTGCTTGCTCGTGGTCGTCTTTGCTTTCGAACTGCTTACGTCTCTTACGATAAGTAACGGTTGTCTTCTTCAGTGACCTGGCTCGTTATCGTAGCTTCTTCCATCATCTGCATTGGTTGGACGACCGTGACCAATGTTAAAACGGTAGGTCTGGTAGACTCGTCAACAATTTTATCCGAAGCTTTTGCATCAAGCTTCTTTTATTTTCTTAGGCAGAGGAAGCGAGGCGATGGCAGTGAGCGTGCTTGTAAAAGCGGGGTTGCGGTGGTGGCATTGTCAGAGGAAACGTTTGCGGCGTCTTTCTCTTAAAGACGATCGTTGGACAGAGTGCTTTCTCGCGATATGCGGTCGAGCGGCTTTTGCATCAACTTTAACATCTTTGACTGATTGGCGAGTGTTTTGCTTCGCCTTCAGTTGACGGTTTTCTTCGAAAGGCTTTTCAAAGGAACCCATTTTTGACATATGTCTTATCGGTGTCTATCTTTGTTGCTAGTGGTCTTTTATAAACTAAAAAGTTTAGAAATGACATTCGAAAGTCATCTGAAACTTCTTAAAATAACAGAACCTAACGTCGTTGAAATGACCATTGTAAAGCGCGACTTTGATTGAGTTACATTTGAAAAAGGGCGTGTCTTTAATAAAGAGGTAACGACCGGGAACCAAAGAGGAGATAGTTCGAAACCGTGGTCACGATTTAAGTTATTGGGGTCTTCGATAATTTCTAAGATTTTTTGGATTTTCTTAATGAAGAATAGAGATTTTACAGTCAGAAGCGTTAGCAAAATATGGTGTGACCTGCTATTACACATGTTTCTTCTGCCAGTTGGCGGTAATGCGTGTGTGAACGGAAGAAGGTAGAGAAACACAAAAAAGACCAACTGGTTAACCAAGGCGTATCACAGAGTGTCATGATAAGCGCTTTAGGCAACTGACTCTACTAGACCGTTTTGCTACTACGAGTCAAATCGTTGTATCATTATTCGACTGAAAATCCGCATGTTATGAGACAAATTCATCATCAGCATCGATGGTCTTTGAATGTCTGGGGAGGAACTGTTTAAAACCATGTAGTAGGTCCACATTCTTTAATACGTATTTGCACTTTTTGGCAAATGTATTACCGGGATTATTAGCTAATCTACCTCAACATACAAGAAACAGGCTTTGGTTTAAACAAGACGGGGCCAGTGCATTTTTCGCAAGACCAGAGAACATTTCTTGATGAAATTTTTCCCAACCAATAGATTGATAAGAATGGACCTACCAGATGGCCTGATAGATCTCCGGATCTAACGAATTCTGATTTTTTCTTATGGGGATACGTAAAAGACGTTGCTTATAAGAAATCACCAACAACACCCATGAATATCCAGCAACGAATTGTGGACGCTTTTGCAAGTATTTCATCTGAAATGTTAGAAAGAGTGGAAAGGAAAACATTTTGAACATTTTCTTTAGTATCGTTTCTCGTTTGTTTTAATAATGTTGTTATCTTTCATGGTGTTAGAATAAAAGAATGAATCGTATTATAGAAGTAGTATTAGCTGTTTTTGTTTATCTCGCATTGACTCTTACATTTTGACAGTTGTCTCAGCTTGGCCTACTTCGGTGCATAGAAATGTAGTGAAATGTTTACTTTTGTACAAAATTTTGCGTACATATATAAATGTGTTAAATATCTCTTTAGGTATACGTAATTGAGATACTAATCAAGAGGTAATTTAAAAACAAATTTAATTATGCAAAAACATACATAGTGTTTCATTGAAAATAAGAAAGTTGTTAACGTTTGAAGTTTGCCAAATTCATGCTAGTTTTTATCAAGTAATAGGTTAGAAATATGGCAAAGTTTCTCACAGAATCATTAAAATATAGTTTAAAAATTTTAAAAATCCAAACCGCATACCAATAGAGCTAAAAACAAAAAAGTTATAGGCTATTTTTGTTGAAGACACCACTGTCAAATGTTTACGAAAAATACTCGAAAACTATTAAGCTTAGGTATACGGAATGGTATAAACATTTTATTAGAAATTACTTGAAAAATTTAAAAATCAAAAATATATACGGTGTCCCATTTCAAAAAAAAATTTTTTTTGTTGTACCGGAAAATTGGGAACACCCTGTATGTTTCAAAATAATTTTACGACACAAACATTTTTAAACCAATAACATTTTGTATGAATTATTTTTTTCTATCTCTCACGGGAAAGGCGCTAGGAAAGCCAGACGCAGAACCCTGTATATATATGCTTATTCTGACATTTTACAAACAATCGGAAACCCTTTTTAAAGGAGTTACGTTTTGAAACTTTTTTAGAGTTTCTAATTTTTATGGCGACATATGAACTGTACATTATCTGTCCTTCTAAGATAACAATACTACAAAGTTAAGTAATCAAGTTGTGAACTACCCTGTTGTAAACGACCTACAAAAATGTATTTAAACTCATAGAAATTTTATAGGGATTAATAAGTTTGAAAAGGTTTTGTAGGGAAGTAAAGGTACTAAGTAAAGTTTTATATGGGTTTATATAGGTAAACTCCATGAAATGTTTTGTCCATAGAAAAGTATAGGAACCTCCTGGAAAATTCTTATTTAAAATAAATAAACACAAAAAAAAATTAACAAAACATATTATTACAATATGTTAAAGAAAGTGCAATATAAAATTGCTTATTTATTCCTAATTTTAAAAAATTGGTTTTAATAAAAATTTTTATAGAAACAAATAAAAAGACGTGGATTTTCGTGAATGTTATTGTATACGAAAATTCATTAGTTTTGCTTCGGTTTCCGTTGACAATCTTAATTTGAGCCGAGTGTGAGAAATATATTTATGACGTAGCGTACTTTGTGTTTCTTTAATATGACCTTTGTGTTACAGTTTTCTATAAGGATTTGCTCTGGTTCTTTAAATAGAAATTGTGATTTTCCGTAATAACTAATAGGAACCTATAGGAAATAATTTTTGATACTTTAACTCATAGAAACTTGTAGGTTTCTATAAAAATTTATAGGTTATCTTATGACATCTTTTAAAAATCAACAAATTATTGCTTATACATTTCAATAGGAACCAATAGGTAATTTCAGTGACAAAAGCACTATATGAATCCTATTGGATCCTGTAGTTTTTTATAGGTCATTTACAACAGGGTACGCAAGATTCTAAACTCTATAGAAGTGACTTAAGAAGATAAATACAGCATTAATATACTTTGTGACAAAAATGCAACACCAAGAAGACGTTAGAATTTTTGCACCAAACTTGGCAGAAATGTTTAACTAGTCAAAGGTAGTAATTGATTTAAATTTTACAGAAATTAAACAAAAGATAAAAGCATTTTTTATTAATAATGTGTTGGATCACCGCTACTAGTTTCACACTCCAGCACCCTTCTTGGCATGAATTCCATCAGGTGGTCAATTTCTTCTTGAGGTATTGCATCTGCAATCTGTAATTCATGCCGGTGAACTTTTGGTGTTTGTGTAGGATTGGCTAATTGATTGAGTCTTCTACCTATTATGTCCCACACATGTTCGATAGGCGAAAGGTCGGAAAATCTGCGTAGCTTCGGCAAGATCGAAACGCTCCATTAAATCTCTTGCATTGTGGGGACGCGCATTATTCTTTTGGAAAATTAGGTTCTTCAGCTCCTGAAGGAATGAAAGGATATGGGGTTCTACTACTTTATTAACATATCGGTAGGCATTCAATTGCCTCGGATGAATACCAACTGCGACCTACTTCCATAAACAATAGCACCCCATACCATAACTCCCACAATGTGGTGAACATACAGCTTAACAGAAAACTGCATATTGCGACGTTCTCCACGTCTACGTCTGACTATCATGCGACCATCGTGCATTCCCAAGCAGAATCGCGATTCATCACTTAAGACCACTTTATGCCATTCCACATCTCAATCCATTCCCAAGATACACGACTCCAAACGTTGCTGTCGATGACTAGCCGTCAGCGGAAGCACAAGACGTGGTCGATAGGACTGCAAACCAAAAGCTCTAATTCGACAGTAAACTGTACGAAAAGTTACAGAACCTTTTTCATTTCAAAACAATTAATCGACTATTAATCTTGTACTCAAAAATCGGTCTCTTAATGCCATTAACCGAAGATGGCGCTTCTGGATCACATTTGTCTGTCTTAGCAATCCACTTCTTCGTCTACGACGTTCTTAGCCTTCTCTGTCGAATTTTCACGTTGCCGCACTCTATGCATAATCGCAACCTCAAAACGCAAATAAAAACACAAAAATAAGTTGCAACCAAAAATAATACCGAAATCCTCTTACGAAATATAGCCGATAATTTCAATTGTAACAACAAATAAAACGTCAAATTTTCTATGACTACTGGATTATTTTGAATTAAATTTTAATCGATTATTACCTTTCACTAGTTAAAAATTTCTGCCAAGTTTGGTCCAAAAATTGTAACGCCTTCTTGGTGTTGCATTTTTTATGTCATGGAGTACCTATATTTCAGTGATAATTAAACCTTTATATTAAATCTGATATATTTGTACTTGTCAGTTTTCCGAAAACGTTTGTTTACTTATGTATTAAGGTACGTGTTTCGGTATCTTTTAGCTACTCATGGTCTTCGACTCGTGCATCCTTAGTTTTCTGATTTCCTTGTTAAGATGTGTCAATATTTCTGCTGTCATCTTCTGTATCGTTTCTCGGAGTAGCTCCTTGTTGCTAGGCACTTATAGATCGAAGTGCAGCTATGGTAATTGTTTTTCGCTAACCACGGTGCCTTGTTTTGGGTTCGCTAGATTTTCTCGATGTACGTCTTTGCCACGTTGGTAAGGCTTAGGTCATGCTGGGTTGTATTACTAACGTGTAGAGTAGCAGATTGTTGTCTACGAATAGGACACTTTTCTTTCCGATGATCGGATACAGATAAGCCATGACTGCGGATGCTCTCGCTGCAACTTTGTGAAGACGTTTCTTTTATGATAAGCGTGTGTCCAGAACAAGACCTAAGTACTTTGCTTCGTTTTTCTACAGTAAGTTGGCACCTCTTAAATTGACTCAACGTACCGGTCTGAAAAGTACTGCCGTGCTTTTTGTCGCAAGCAGCCATCTTACTTCAGCTATTTGCTTTTTTAAATTTACCGCCATTTCACACACCCTTACACCACTGACATCACCCTTTTACGCTTCTACCACGTCTTCAACAACTTCTACTTCTTTATGATGACCTTCAACCCTGTTGGGCCACTAGAAGAAGTCATCGAGTTCTAATTTTTAAAAACGCGCGGAAAAATTTGAGCCAGAACCGGTACTACTATACTACTTATGGTGATCCTCCAGTCGGCGTACCAACTCAACAGTTGATCCATCGCGACCTACAACCGATTAACAATCTGTTTAAGGGATCTCGAACTTACCTTTATTGTGGTGTCGTCGGCGTATAGCACGCACTCCGCTCGTGGTTATTTTGAAATGTCAGAAGTTAAGATGTTGTACAGCAGAGGATCCAGGGCTGACTTTTGAGGTACTTAAGCTTGGATTTTTCTCGGGTCAGACTTGAACGTGCTTAACTTCGCTCGAAACGTGCACTTGATGTAAGAACAGCTGAGGTGCACCATCGGTTGCGAGATACTGTGGTAGAATAACTTCAGTAGAAGTCCGTGATGCAAAACCTCGAACGCTTTTTGGAAAAAAAAACCACTCCGGTGCGAATCTTTCTTTTGAATTCTTGGCGACTTGCAAAGCCTGGTGTCGTCCAATGTGACTTTTGAAAGCCAAACTGTTCTTTCAGAATCACTCAGTTAGCGTCAACATATCTATGCATCTTAATCACCATTACTCGCTCTAACAACTTACTTAGCGTCGACAGCAAGCTGATGGGACAGTAGTTTTGCGACATCGGTAGGTTTTGCTGTGGTTCTAGGAAGATAATGACGTGAGAACGGTATCCTTTAGCTACTCATAGTTCTCGAGTTTTCTGACTACCTGGTTAGGATGTGCCAATATTTTTTTGGTCATCTTCTGTATCCTCTTCCGGAGTAACTTCTTGATGGTAGGCACCTGTAGATCACGGTGCATTTGATTGTTTCTCTCCAACCACGGTGCCTTGTTTTGAATTTCCTAGATCTTCTTGATGTAAGTCTTCGCCGCGTGTGACCATGTTATTAAGGCGTAGGTCATCACCGACTTGTAGAGTAGGAGTTTATTGTTCACTGATAGGACGCTTTTCTTCCACATGATCGGATACAGCTTGGCTATGACTGCGAATGTTCTCGCTGCAACGTTGTGAAAATGTTTTTTTCATGACAGGCGTCTGTCCAGACCGAGACCTGATTTTCAAGCGTGTGAAAAGTACTACGGTGCTCTTTTTCTGGTTTACGGTGTTCCTCTAGTCGGTGTACTAACTTAACAGTTGATCCATGGTGGCCTGCAACCGATCGAAAATTTGTTTAAGAGAACTGGAACTTACTATCACTGCAGTATCGTCGGCGTATAGCGTGTACTCCGCTCGGGGTTGCTACGGGAGGCCAGAAGTAAGATGTTGTACAGTTGATGACCGAGGTACTCCAGCTTGGATTCTTCTTGGGTCAGACTGAAACGTGTTAATCTTCCCTCAAAACGTGCGGTTAATGAGGTAGGAACGGACGAGATGCACCATCGGTTGCGTGATGCTGTTGTAGAATAGCTTCAGTAGAAATACCTGATGCAAAATCTTATCGAACGCCTTTTGAACGTCGAGAAAAAACACTCCGGTGTGAATCTTTCTTTTGAATCTCGCATCTATCTTCTCGGCGACTCGTAAAGTCTGGTGCGTCGTCGGGTGTGACTTTCGAAAGCCAAACTATTCTTTCAGAGTTACTTTGTTTGCGTCGACATCTCTCTGCGACCTAATCACAATTACTCGCTCCAACAACTTACCTAACGTCGACAGCAAGCTGATGGAACGGTAACTTTGCGGCATCGCGAGATTTTTTGTGGCTTTGAGAAGAGATTGACGTGAGCCGTCTTCCATTGGTTTAGAAATGGGTCTGAGAGAGACGTCGAAAATAGCGGCGGGGATGGATACGTTGCTTTTCTTTAACCTAGAAATAATCTGTTTTACCTTCCGGTGTTTTGTGTTTGATTGTGTGGTGGGAACCTCAGATAATTTGTTGACGTCGTAAATTCTTTCCAGTTCGCTCTCTTTATGCGTAGAGCTGAACAGTTTTGCCTTGTCGTCGTGTGAGTTGGCGATGTCCTCGTAGTGGAGGGATTCTTGGCGCACCAGAATTCTTCAGCGATTATACCATTTTCAGGCTCAGTCGTCTTCGGAGTTCAACGACTCAAGCTTCGTCTTCCATGTTTGGTGCGATGCTCGGCAATCTCGCTCGGTCTTTGTTTCAGACTCCATTCTGTTGAAAATCTTGCGGTCTTTGGGATTTCCAGTGCGTTGTCATCTGCAACATTGTTGATTCTTCACGCGAATCATTTCTCGAATACGTAGAGATAATTGTTGTGAGTCGGAGCTGTTCTTGGTGCGGTCTTTAATGCGGTTTCTACGACACTTCAAATACCTAGAGTTAGATCGCTTGTTTCAGTTGTGCTTTGCAATCTTGGGCAGAAAAAGCTCGTTCTCGATCTTGTAGGCTAGCCATACGAGGTAATTGTACTCTTTGAATTGAATGGTAGTCGGTTCGCACAAGTTGGTTGTGGTCCGAACTCTTGCATCGTCTAAATCTTGTGGTTGAGCTATGCAATTCTGCATAACCACAATGTCCAGTACCTATGTCCGGTCTAAAGTTTATTCTAGTCGGATGATAAGTTGACCTGACCGGTCCGTCTGCAATCACGTTGTGTCGTAGACTAACGTAATTAAACAATGTCATACCGTTAGCGTTAGTGCGCATGCTGTTCCAGATTGGATGCTTCGCGTTGAGGTCTTCATTAATGATCGTTGAGTTGTTCGTGTCGAAAACGGCGTCGAAACCCGCTTTTTGAATTAGTGGGTTGTAGGCTGCAGAAAAGACGCCAAAGCGGTACAAACGACGACAAGCGTCGCTTCGAGGCTTTTAAGCGGAGATCTCGCTTTGTGGTACTGATCCAACGTCTTCATGATGTCGATTACGGCGTTGCCGCTTTTTCCAGTGGCTCAGTCGTTTTGGTACATTACGTAGTTGAGTATCTATGGATTGCAACACGCTCTAAGCTGTGTTTTGAAAGCAAGAATAACGTTCAAGCGAAATCCTGTAGTTCGTTCTGCTTCTACGCGACAAACTTCAAGTACAATGCCAAGTCCGGATCTTCATGAGTTGTTAGTCTTCGAATAGGTAGCGCTAGCAAAGCTAATTCCTTAGCGTACTTGTTTTGATGGGGTTGCGGACCTGTGTTTTGGATGCGCCGAACATACCATGTAGTTCGCCAGGTGTGCTTTCTTACAGTTGCGTTGCCCGACTATTTTCGCGCGTTCTTTTCTACATTTTACACATCTCGGTATTGCTCTACAGCAATTCTGGGCGGTAGCAACAATCGGTAAGTGTACCATGATCATTGCAAGAGTTATATCTTTATTTTTGTTTCCTGTCGTAGTCTTGGTACATGCAAGCTGTAATTTTTCTGGTTATGCAGGATTATAGGCGGAATCTTTACCTTAGCGACATGGTTCGGTGTCTGTTGCTTGCTGGTGGTCGACTTCGCTTTCGGACTACTTACGTCTCTTACGATAAGTAACGGTCGTAAATCCAGCGTATTCTTTAGCAACCTAGCTTGTTGTCGTAGTTTCTTTTTTGGACGACGAAAGACGTTAACGGAACTGTTTCTAGTTTGTCAAACGTGACCAGTGTTAAAATGGTGGGTTTGGTAGGCTAGTCAACAATTTTATCAGAAGCTCTTGCATCGAGCTTCTTTTTTTTCTTAGGCAGAGGAAGCGAGGCGATGGCAGTGAGCTAGGTTGTAATAGCGGTGTTATTGACAGTAGAAACGTTTTTCTCTCAAAGACGTTTGTTGGGCAGAGTGCTTTTTATATACAGTCGAGCGGCTCTTGCATCAACTTTACCATATTTGATTAATTAGTCAACATCCTCGATTGGTCGACGAGCATCTTCGCTTGATCGGCGAGTGCTTTGCTATAGAATCTTCGCTTTCAGTTGACGGTTTTTCTCGAAAGGTTTTTTAGGAAAGCCTTTTTTTGACTTATGTCTTATCGGTGTCTATCTTTGTTGCTGGTGGTCTCTTATAGAAACTTTTTAAAATAACAGAACCTAACTTCATTGAAATCCACGTTGTAAAGCGCGACTCTGATTGGGTTACAGTTGAAAAAGGGCGTGTCTTTAACAACCGGGAACCAAAGAGGAGATAGTTTGAAACCGTGGTCACAATTTAAGTTATTGGGGTCTTCGATAATTTTTAGGATTTTTCGGATTTTCCTAATGAAGAAGAATAGAGATTTTACAGTCAGAAGCGTTAGCAAAATCTATGTTGTGACCTGTGGTAAAAGACTCCGGTCGTAGAAGCCTTTGCTATTACACATGTTTCTTCTGCTAGTTGGCAGGTCCAGTCAAGTAGGACGTCAAAATTATCACTGTTTGTGACTTGGACAAGGGTATAATCGTTGCTTATCAAGATGTTGGTTTGTCCTATCGCTTAATTAACTTAAAGATCAACTGGTTAACCAAGGCGTATCACAGAGCGTCAAGATAGGCGCTTTAGGCAACTGACTCTCACGCAGTCAAATCGCTGATCAATGGACTGGAGAAGAAGGTTTCCATGTGTGCACTATATCGCTGCATTTGAGCATTTGGACTTTTTTCATACCGTCCACGATTAGTGATTTCTTTGACTGCGGACCACTGTCGTCAACATTTGAACTGGTGCAGAGAACGGTAACATTGAAAGGCAGAATGGTATAATGTCGTCTTCAGCAACGAATTACGATTCTGTCTAGGTATGCACAATGATCGTGGAAGGGCAAAACGTCGCCGTGGAGAGCAACGTAATAGTGGGTTTGCTGTTGAGAGGCATGTACACAAGACTGTTGTAGTGATGGTATTGCCTATGGTAGCCGATCAACACTTGTCTTTATTCGAGGCTGCAGGTTATGTTGATGATGTCCTACAAACCACTTTACTGCCTTATCTAGATGGCCGTCCACACGTTCTTTTTCAGACAACGCACGTCTCCATATTGCTTGTCAAACTATGAATTTTCTTCAAAAAGCTGGCGATAATGTTTTCCGTGGGCACCCCGTTTAACGGATTTAAATCCCATCGAACTTGTGTGGGATGTGATGGGGAGGAGACGGTCCACTTTGCAACATCCCTTACAGACTCTTACACAGTTAAACCACTTAGTTTAAGTTGCTTAGAACGAGGCACCCTAGTAGAAAAATTCATTTCTGCAACATTGTCAAAACGATTTTTATGAAATAAAGAAATATACCAGAATCGTTTCACACTTGTCTCAAATTTGATAAATGTCCGACCTTTGCAATGTTTCTATAAATCATTTCCTAAATCATTCTTGAAATGTTTTAAAACACTTCTAAAAATGATAACTAGAGTCATTACTTATTCATGTTCATTTAATTTATTAAATTGTTTCTTAAAATAGCATTGGAACGATTATTAAGTTTAAATCCAAAATAAGGAAACTATACGTTCAAAAAACGATTTTTTGAAATGTTTATGGAACGTTTACACAGGCGGGGTTTGCAACGATTATAAAGTTCAATTTCAAAATAATGCAATTATGCGTTCAAAATATAGGATAGGAAAACTTGCTAGAACTTGATCTTGACGGCCGATTGGACTTGTTTAACGAATAAAAAACGTCATTTGATATATTGCTTTATAAACAACCAAAAAATATAAAGAGTATCACGAGTGAGACTCGTTATTTCTACGTTTGGCAAAGATTACATACCACGAGTTTGGCTCGCTATTTTGTCCCAATGGATTAATACTGAATCGTCAAAAAACAAAGCTATCTAATAGCTTTTTGTATTAAGTTTAGCGGTTTCATATGTATAGTTTTGGAAATACAAATACAAATCATTCAAAAAATGTACGTGTAAATCGTTTCTAGAAACATTAAAAGATGATAACTGTGTATTATTCTGCAACGTTACGTAGATAACTCCGTAAATTATTTTGAACATCAACGTTTAATATTTAGTGGAAACTAACTTAAAATGTTACAAACACGATTTAGGCAATGATTTTTCAGTCAATTTTGTTATTATTTCTGAAATCGATTTGTATGCGCTTCAAAAACCGTCTAAAAAACAATGTTCGGATTCGCTTTTGAAGCAGTATGACATTGATTTGAAAACGTTTTATAAACGTTTTAATGTACCATTTAAGCGTATTAAAAATGTTACAAATGTAAATGATTTAGAAACGTTTTGCTCTACTAGGGAGCAGACATTGACAATTGCATTCTGTCGATGCGTAGACGTGTAGAAGAGTGTACCTAGCTACGGGGTCGTCAAATAAATTATTAATTTTTTCGGATTAAATGTCAATTGTAAAAAATCAGGTTAAAAAATTATTCCTTCTAATGTCACTGAGTATATTTGACCCAACATAACTTTTTTCAAATTTTCTGAAAAGTTGTCTTTACACGAAAATGATAACGAGAATCTGTCAAGTCCACTATCTCCTATCACCTTCGTGTCAAATGTTGAAATTTTTGAAAGAATCTCCGATCGTTATCAAATCGGGATGCTTCTTTGTTTTTTTTGTTTTTGCGGTTTTTAATAGTAATATGTTTCGTTTGATAATACATGTTTTCGTACTGTTGGACATGTCCTTCTAGACCAGTGGTTCTTAAGCTTTTTGCAGTCACGGCCTTCTTGGATTTATGATATATTTTTGTGACACTTACTGGGAGTTTTCGGTCTTTTAAAAACCGTCCAAGGTCGTTTAAAAGACCACGGCTCCCCGGTTGAGATTCGCTGTTCTAGACATTCTTCAAAACTTTATTTTAAAATCATATTCTTGTAAATGTTTTATTAAGAGAGCAACTTGTTTTTGCAGATTTGCTTGAGAAATTCCTCTATGGCTAATAGTTCTCGTCGGGTAACTTTCTTTCCATCGTGCACTTTGTTCACGTGCGCAGCTTTCTTCAGTCAACAGTGTTAATGGTTTCATAATGTTGGTAACTCTAAAAATTTGGAACACTATTTCTGTACATTTTTACTTTTCTATGAGGAAAGTATAGCGATCACAATTGTTTTAAAAAAAATTGATTCCATAATTTCACGTTTCAAGGTCTCCTGAATCAGAAATGTTTTTTTGACAAAAAAATTTTTGGTGTCTGTGTGTAACGATGTACCCACGATAAGTCTCGAACCAAAAGTCTTAGTAACTTAAAATTTAGTATGGAGCTGGCTTTTTATATTCTCTCTGCTTTGTCAAAAGATGGGTTTGATAAAGAAACCGGAAGTAGGTGTATTCGCCATTTTTAACAGTTGTTCTTATATAATTTGGTACGTATGTAAATTATTCGAATTATTTTTACAGTTAATAATTCTTCCTAACAATTTATTCAAATAAAAAAAATTCTAACATTAACAGTTTATCAGATATTGAATTCGTAATTTAAAATAAATTCACAAATATAATATAGTTTCAAATCCTGCCTGCGACCATTTTTTTACTTATTTACTAAAGAAGTAAGTAATATCGAGGCGGTCAAATATAAGGGATGGTCGATATCATCTTAATGAAATCGAGAAGAAAAATTTCAAAAAAATTATAGCGTGCTAGGAAATCAATACACTTCAAAATGGTTTTATGACAACATGTAACGTTAAAATAAGAAATTAGTAATTCGCGAGTAGGGAAAATGTCTCGGTAGGTATTATGAAATTTAATAGCGAAGGCTTCCACGGCCGGAATCTATACTAACATTAGAATGTCTTCCGGGTTTGATGAAGCCCCTTACGAAAGTGGGCGAAACGTTGGCAGCTTCGGTTGCAACTATGACACGGCCCAAACCCGGAAGACATTCTAATGTTATTATGAAATTTGTCAGGACCTTTCTGCTCTTGCGCCAGACTGTCACATTTTCGACAGCATATTGAGAATTCACTTTACATTAGCTTTTTGGCGAGTTCATTACTTGTATGCCCGGGTTAACCTTCACCGTTGTCACGCTGCTAATTTATTATGCGTTTATTTGTGGAAGGTTGAAACGGGGTAACCGGTATACAATTTTCTTCATTGAGGGTTTAATTTGACACCTACTAATTTTCTGTAGCGGATCTTGGTAGTCACCAATTGTTCTGCGTTATAAATCAAGATAACCAACAGGTGGTCTTATTCGAAATATTGCATGACGTCGAAGCATTGATACGTCCTTATCAAATCCACCGTCAAAGGTTGAGAACCGCCAGGACAATCCTTTCTTTTACGAAGACAAACATGGAAAATTTAATTGATTAAGTCACAGGGAAACGCTGCGCACTTACGGTCGTAAAAATTGGATGCTAAACAAACCTTTTTATTTGTGTTAAAAGTATATGCTCGTTCCAATCTGGGTTTAAGATTATTTTTAGGTACAACAAGTTCGGAGGTTAGCTGACAGTCCGACTGAGGTAAAGCCTGTAAGTATTACTACTTTCAAATTTTTTTATTTGTGTTTCGGGGACTAGGTTGTTGAGGACCGTACGTGCATGTTAACTTAACACAATTAATTGTATTTTTTTTGTGCTTCGCGAATTTATCAGTTGTGCACATCGAATTTCGAAGGCTTAAGTTGTTTGATTTGTCTACAATTTAAATATATGTACTTATAAATTCAGACGCTATATGTATGTAATTATCTAGTCCGACAAGGGCAGTTTGTTGCACGGTGTGTTGCTCGCCAATCGGCGCAATTTCTTATTTAGTCAACCTACGTGTGAATGTTGTCAAGAATTTACATTTCTATACTTATTTCAACTTCTGTGATACAATAAATATATATATTTGGTGTTATTATTTTGTAGTGTTCTTTATTCTTTGCTTACTACGAGGAGAGTTAGACGGTCTCCCTCGACTTTAATTTTTCATGGTTTTGGCGCCTTTTTTAGATTCACGTTGTAATCACACATAACAAAGCCTGCGATCCCTCTCCGAAGCTGTGCTAGCCGTTGCTTTGTTTGGTTATGAGAATACCGGTGGGACTTTTTATTTTGACAGCTCAACTCTTGAAACCCGAGTTTCTTGTAACAAATTTTGGCGCCCAACGTGGGGCTCGATTTCTGTGTGTGTGATTATAATTTCTTATAGTTTTATTGATTCTTTTACCTTTTCTTAGTCTTTCGTGGGTTCGATCTACTTTGCTTCGCTTTTTTAGTTATTGCTGCAAAACTGGATGTCGGAGTTACTTCACTAATTTTACTTCTTTGATTTTTAGTGCTGCGGTCTGAATTTAAATTTACTTAATTACTTTTCTATTAATTGGATTTCTGGTCAGACACGAGTCGTGGGACTTTGCTGTGATTTTTGGATTAACTGGACTACGTCGGTTAACCTTTTTGCTCATTAGATTAATTGTTAGTGATGTTACTTGTACTGTTATTTTTGATTGGGTTCTAGTCGTACAGTTTTGTTTCACGATTAGCTTAGTTCTCTTTAAGATTTTGTGGTATCTTTGGAAAGCGTGATCGGAGCTGTGCTGCTATTTGGGTTTTCTCTTTTCTTTTTTTTTCGTTGGTTAGGAAATCTCGTCACTAAGATGGCTACTTGGCGGTTAGAAGTGAATCAACTTAGGAAGTAGGAGCTTCAACATGAATTAATCTCGCGTGGGTTTGATCCTACAGTACTCGTTTCTACATTAAGGGGTGCGGTGCGTAGTGCTTTACAGTTGGAAAAAGAAGCATCTTTTCGTATAGATACTGTTACTTCAGTTTTTGAGGATGATAAGGTAGCTGTCGAACAAGCTATTGGGGAACTGCAAACGTTATTAAGCAAATTTGATGGGAATTTTTCTTCGTCTACTTTCAAACGAGCTAGTACCTTGTGGGTACACATTCACCGTCGTAGTTTGAATATGTCACCTGATGGAGAAGATGAAGTAAAAAGTCATCGTCAATTTGGACTTACGCTACAAACTCTACGTAATGAGTTCAGAGCTAAAGGGAAAAAGGCTACCAGAACTACGTCAGTTTGTTTTGCTAACCTACCTTCGTCTAGTCCTTTTTATTTTGGATTTTAGGGCAAAGTTATGGGATGCTTCATTTCTTTTATATACTTTCAGGGTGGTGGGATTTCCTGGGTCTTGTTCTCTTTGGTCGTGGATCAGAATCCATCCTGGGTGCGAGGAAGACTTTTGTGGACAAGCGAGTACTGGTTGCGGTGATGTGCGCTTGTGTGGACTAACGTTGGGAGACCCAACGACGCGTTTTGACATCTGTCGCGAGGGCTTGAGGTGTGATTAAGACCTCGACGCCACACAATCGTCCGGCACTCCAACGAGGAAACCTTAGGCTGCGATAGGATTCCTGGGGTGTTTCCTAGTCTCGTAGTTGTGGGTACCGTTCCTTTTTCATTTTCTTATAGTACTTTTGTCCTTTTTCTGAGGGGTTTCCTAGGGATTTATATTCAGGGCGGGATTTGTATTCATGGGCTGGGGTTTCAAAGGATTTTAGGGCGTTGTCCTTGACCGTGGTCTAAACTTCTTTCTTTCCTATACTTCTTTTTCTCTTGGTTTTCAACTTTCAACGAGTACCTGTTCTGATACTTCTCTTCTGTTGATTGAGTTTTTGGTTCTTTGAAGTATCATTCCGCTTCATGCGACTTTTGGACACATTTGGTTGGTGATGCTTAGCAAATTGGGAAAACTTCTTTCGTCTACGTTTCTTCTGAGGTTGGGTGTTATTGTATTTGGGTTGGTTTAGGATTTCAGGGTTTTGTCCTTGGCGTAGGCCTAAATTTCTATTCTTGACTTTAGCTAGTGTCCACTTCCCAGGTTTTCATGTTGCTGGGGGGGAATTTGTAACGTTAAAATAAGAAATTAGTAGTTCAATTCGCGAGTAGGGAAAATGTCTCGGTAGGTATTATGAAATTTGTCAGGAACTTTCTGCACTTGCGCCAGACTGTCACATTTTCGACAGCATATTGAGAATTCACTTTACATTAGCTTTTTGGCGAGTTCATTACTTGTATGCCCGGGTTAACCTTTACCGTTAAATTGTGTCACGCTGCTAATTTATTATGCGTTTATTTGTGGAAGGTTGAAACGGGGTAAGCGGTATACAATTTTCTTGATTGAGGGTTTAATTTGACACCTACTAATTTTCTATAGCGAATTTTGGTAGTCACCAATTGTTCTGCGTTATAAATCAAGATAACCAACAGGTGGTCTTATTCGAAATATTCCATGACGTCGAAGCATTGATACGTCCTTATCATATCCACCGTCAAAAGTTGAGAACCGCCAGGACAATCCTTTCTTTCACGAAGACAAACATGGAAAATTTAATTGATTAAGTCACAGGGAAACGCTGCGCACTTACGGTCGTAAAAATTGGATGCTAAACAAACCTTTTTATTTGTGTTAAAAGTATATGCTCTTTCGAATCTGGGTTTAAGATTATTTTTAGGTACAACAAGTTCGGAGGTTAGCTAACAGTCCGACTAAGGTAAAGCCTGTAAGTATTACTACTTTCAATTTTTTTTATTTGTGTTTCGGGGACTAGGTCGTTTTAGACCGTACGTGCATGTTAACTTAACACAATTAATTGTATTTTTTTTGTGCTTCGCGAATTTATCAGTTGTGCACATCGAATCTCGAAGGCTTAATTTGTTTGATTTGTCTACAATTTAAATATATGTACTTATAAATTCAGACGCTATATGTATGTAATTATCTAGTCCGACAAGAGCAGTTTGTTGCACGGTGTGTTGCTCGCCAATCGGCGCAATTTCTAATTTAGTCAACCTACGTGTGAATGTTGTCAAGAATTTACATTTCTATACTTATTTCAACTTCTGTGATACAATAAATATATATATATATATATTTGGTGTTATTATTTTTGTAGTGTTTTTTATTCTTCGCTTACTACGAGGAGAGTTAGACGGTCTCCCTCGACTTTAATTTTTCATCGTCTTGGCGCCTTTTTTAGATTCACGTTGTAATCACACATAACAAAGCCTGCGATCCCTCTCTGAAGAAGCTGTGCTAGCCGTTGGTTTGTTTGGTTATGAGAATACCGGTGGGACTTTTTATTTTGACAGCTCAACTCTAGAAACCCGAGTTTCTCGTAACAAACATAACCTTAAAAAATATGTAGACATTCCTTCATCATTCCTTATAGAAAAGTCGTGTGGTGACCACACCAGTTTTTTAAATCAGTGATGAGAATCTTCACCTAAGCGTTACGTAACAGCTGTTACATCAGTGGTATATAACTGATGTTAAATAACAATGTTTTGCAAATGGTACGTACCAAGAACATATATGTTATTCATGCGTTAGATGAGATGCTACTCGATAAAATAGAGTTTGACAATTATAATTCTTTTCTTCGATTTACTAATAATATACCCGGCGTTATACTTATGACTATCACATGTTAAACACAATCAGTACCGGTACGTAACAGTTGTTACGTTGGTGGTATATAACTAATATTACATATCAACAGTTTGTTTTCTGTCGTTCTGCCAGCGTAATCATATTCGATAGGAAAAGCTGATGAGTTCTCTCTGAGAAAAATACTATAGGTCCTACTAAAGCTTTATGTCTTCTACTTATGCTTAACGATCAGTTATTCTCGTAACAATTTTTCTAGCAGTATCAGATTTGTAGTCTTACATTTTAAAAAATAATCGGCAAATTAAACAATAATCAACAAAAATAATAATTAAATAGGTGACGAAATTGTCACAATAACAATTTAACGCCGATAAAAACGCATCAACAAACAAAATTATATTTTTATTTTCCAGTTCATCGAATTGGATTTTTTTTGTTTAAACAAAGATAATCTTTATAATTTTGTAATCTGTTTATGTTTTTATTTTTTTATGTTTGTTTTTTCCCTAATTTTATTGCATATGACTCATT
Organism: Aquatica leii; assembly: GCA_035610365.1. NCBI lineage: Eukaryota > Metazoa > Arthropoda > Insecta > Coleoptera > Lampyridae > Aquatica > Aquatica leii. The sequence goes on from CM069438.1 coordinate 20,353,435, forward strand.
GTTTATGTATTTTAAATATAGAAATTACAAAAATAAAATTCTTACTCAATTTAAAAAAAAACTAAAAACGATGAATAAAAATAATACAAATAAAATAAAAATTAAGGCATTTTTAATGCAGAGAAAGAGATGATTTGATCTTCATCCTTGGTTTATTTCAGTTAACATACTTTTTTTAAATGAATTTTAAAATACGATGATTTTCTATTAACTTGTGTATTTTGTTTTAGTATATTGACGTTGGTCTAATTCTCTCTAAAAAAAACTTGCGCTTTCATGAATTAACACGTTTTCACTTCTTTTGTTAACGTGTGAGTTTGTCAACAAATTAGCATTGAAACGAAGAAAGTTGGCGTTGTTTTTATTTATTTATGTACTACTTGTTTTTACAACAGGAAGGCAGGTGTCCTTTATTTTAACACTTCCTGGTGCATCTGCCAAAGACGTAACAAAAGCCCGCGCTGAACAGAAAACGAACATAAACCGATGAAGGTTTTTTTGATTAATCATTCCACATTTTTTTTTACGTGTTTTGTAAAATTACCTGCTACGAACTGACTCATAATGATATCACCAGGTGTTACAACCATAAGAAACCATCGATGAGTAACCTTGACGATGTATTTGCATCTGTTTTTCTATTCAGCTAATTTTCATTCATAACGTGTATATTAACGAATCTTGTTTTCGGTGTCAGAGATTTGGGTACATGAGTGCCGTTTGCAATGTATAAACGTTTACATAGAATTTATCTAACAATTTTTTGTTGTTGTTTTGTGTAGGAATTGTTTAACGACTTACGTAGAAATCGTTGGCTTGTAATTGTCAGAGTTGATTCAACTTTTGTTCTGTTATTGAACGAAGCTTAATATGGTTAATGTGGTCATCATTGAGAATACATTTTTTGCGCATTCTTCTTGCTATCTAAACAAAATTTAATGTCTTTTAAAGCTGTGCTGCTATTCGACTCTTTATGCAATGTTTTTTATGGTCGAGTTTTTGTTTCTACAAATCGATTTATTACATAGAAGACACATAGGTAAGGTACTATTTTCAGCTGATGGAATTAAGCCATATTTCGTAGTGTAACGAATTTATTATTAAAACTAATTTATTTAAACTACTAAAAAATATTTTTTACGTATACTAAAAATATGTACACTTTTAAATTAACCGAATTAATTAATCTAAGGATATTTAATAAAACACTTACAGTATAATTTATGTATCACTTACACGAAGATAAGATAAAGTCCGTGGATAACTTCACACACTGGTTTACACTAAAGTCACGTACTTCGTAGATTTATTTATAACACGCGTCAACGACTTGTTTATTTAGACTTGAATAATCTTTTTAACACTGCAGGCTTCGCATTACGAAATTAACTGACCTACGATTTGTTTCGTCGGTGTATATACACATTTTGAAAATCATTCTCGAGTGTTCCATATCTTTCGATATACGTTCTAGAAGATGGATAACAACTTCGAGAAGGCTCTTGAATTTGCGAATAACTTCTCGAACGTTTCAGTATATTCAACTCTGTGTTGTCTGCATTTTTTTTCTGCTCACTCATACTGTTATCTGAAAAAAGGGGCCCAAAAAAATATAGAAAAATATTGTGCTGTTTAATACATAATGCAACGTAAATTTAAAATCGTTTATTGGAAACTAAGGGCTAAATACAGTTAACATATAATTAAACAAAATCAAGTGAACTGTAAACTGGCCACTTCTATAACGATAAAGCGTCTTCTATTTTTTTTCCCCACAATATCGTCCACATCCAACATCATTAGGACCACGTTCCTTTCACTCGTTATTCTTACGTCCGATTCCAAGCATTCACTCACACACGACACACTCCTTCATACTTTTATTTCCACCTTCTTTCCCTTTAGTATTTTAATTGCCACTTCCCCACTTATTGCGCTTTAATGACCCTCGCCCCTCTCTCCCACCTCTACCTCATTTCTTAGTTTTTTTGATCGTGTCAGCGTCTACTTCCTTCCTTGATCATTACAAACATCGCGTCGTGTTCTGCCCTTTCTTCTCTACTCCACTTCTCGCTTTCCATATATCGAGTTGCTAAAACCGCCTAGATACTCCAAAGCTTTACCTGACTTCTTTTACAACTTAAGCTTTCACGTGTATCTCCTTAATTTAAAGAGTGTCCAAGCTCCTCACCACTTCCTCTATCCCTTTATAGAGTTGTTCTATTATCCCGCCACGATTGTAAGCATTCCCACAATATCCATTACATTATTTCTGTCTTCTTCTTCTCCTATTATTTCGCTGCTTTTTCTTTTAATGTAGCAGTATCCCGTGCGAAATTACTAACTTTTAATTTCATGTCTAGACGCTCATCTATAACTGGTATACCAAGCCTAAACAAAAAACATTTTTTTCTCTCTTTTCCTTGACAGTTTGCCCATCTGTCTTTTTATTTCTATCCTTAACCGCTGAAAGCGTAAAGAGTACGACCTTGACGTTTCAAAGTGTACACGACGTCCATCGCGGTGACTGTCTTGCGCTTGGCGGGTTCGGTGTAGGTAACTGTATTGCAGATCACGTTTTCCAGAAATACCTTCAGCACGCCGCGAGTTTTCTTGTAGATAAATCCCGAAATTTGTTTGACGCCGTTTCTTTGAACCAAACGTTTGATTGCCGGTTTTGTGATGTCCTGGATGTTGTCACGAAGAACTTTCCTGTGTCTTTTGGCTCCCCCTTTTTCCAAACCTTCATCGTCTTTTCAGCGTTGGGTCATTTTGTCGTTCTAAAATTAAAAACGATTAACATGATCTAGTAGGTTCTATAGTCGAACTCAAAATACGAAGTGCTTTCAAGAGTTTGGGATTGACATCTCCAGACTAACACGGCTTGCGTATTCTACGTACGTATACGATCTCGGAGACAACGAAACTCAGCAAACCTTACCTAAGACAGCGCCAGACTCTGTTACAAGCTTATAGGTCTTACGAACCTTGCACGGTCAACTTACACAGTCGGAGATAGGTTAGGTTCAAGTAAATAATAATTAAGGGCGCCAGATCTTTAATAATTAACACTTCTGCCTCGATCAAGACAGACGGTCCAAGCTTGTAACGAATTTTTAGGTTCGTAATCCTTGTTACTCTGATGTTCGGGTAACCACAATAAAAGAGAAAGGTATGTTACCATAAAAAAAAAGATTAAACAGGTATAAAAACTTTAATTTAATAACGTAGATTATTAACAAGAGTATATCTAATTCTCAATCCATAAATGCCAGAAGTATCGGCAACACACAATACATAAGTTGAATCGAAGCGAATAGCGAAGAAAATTTCGTAATAAATATCGTTTGTACACCGCATGCGATACACACAAAATAATTAATGAAACTACCTTAATGGTATTGAACAATGATCGTAATTATGGAAATTAACATAAACAAAAGTTCCGTGAATTACTTTTCTGACAGCGACACAATAATTAAATAAACTTACCCACAATCTAGTACCTACTTGTTCGAAGAAAACGTTTTCCTCGGTGAGTGAGACTGGAATAAATTTGAATAACAAATCGTGTTAACAAAATGACTCACGAAAGCAAGATCTACAAAATTGTTAATTACTGCTAAAAGAAAGTACACATAACATAACCCGATTATCAAATGCTGTTGTACACATTCAATGAAAGTTGGTTTTGCAGGTGTTTGCCGCATGAGTAGGATCTCGAAGAAAAGTTCTTGTCTTTTTTTTTTAGTTTTAAACGTAGGCCTTATAGAGTTATACTCGTCCCATGAAGGTATTTATCGATATTAATCCCTCATTATTTTTTATTGCGGAACTGCTATCAAATTAAGAAAAAAATTACAAAAGAATCCTAACAAAACGGATGTAAATATCTTACCCTGCGACGAATAAATTACTCTAAATACATAATGAATTTATAATTTGATGTCCATTACAGAGGATGTTATTAGAAAACTTGCAGTCTTTACACGAAACAGGTCATTTTATGTAGTTGTCAGCTTAACGACTTCGTCGTAAAATGACAGTCACAAGAAAAAATCGGCAGAGGGCGTCAAAATTGGAATCTAATTTTAATTCAATATACAGGGTATTATGAAAATTTTGCACGTAACAACTCCCGGTTTTTCAGTCTTACGGAAAGGAACCGCTTCCAAGACATTTGTTAACGCGTGACAGCAGGTCGTTCTCTGTTTTAATTTTCTAGTTCCTTTTTCGTTAGTCGGCACGTTTCTTCGCCAGACGCACTCTTCCATCTGCTCTGATACTCACTTTTACTTTCATTCCAAACTTTCCTGCCACGATCTTGTACCCATTTCTTCATGCATTCTTCGCAAGGTTTGTTAACAAGCTTTTCTAGTTCTGTTCTTTGCTTTTCCTTATTGCCTTTTTTAGTTCTGTTTTTTTTTGGCTTTGTACTTCTTCCCATGCTTTCTACCATTCGTATTCTGACCTTTTTTTCATTATCCTTGTCATCCTTCTTCTAGCTTTCATGCATTGACTCCTAACTTTTGTTATGTCCACCGTCCACCAATACTTTCTCTTTTTCCTCTGATTCCCACCCTTTTTTTAAAGTACTCTTGCATTCTTCCACAATCATCATTTTCTCTCATATTTTATCTTAATACTTCTAGTTTTCTTTCCAGGTTTTTTAGAACTCCCTCATTCGTTCTCCATCTTGTGCCAATTAATCCTTACATTTACCATCATCTTTTTACACTGATCCCATACCTAACCTAAGTATTCATTCATCTCATTTATCCAACTTTCACTCACCAGAGTACCGTTGATTTCCGGTTTCTCCTTACCAAAGTTAATGCACGTTTTCGGTTTGCCGCGACAAGTCCCAGGAACGCTGCCAATTCCGCGACGACTTCTCTTCTTCAATTCGTAAATGTCAAAGTGACGTACCTGGAGTTTACGTTCCTGCCAATATGAACGAATCTTTTCTGCCTTTTATCTTTGCTTTCCACTCGTTTATAATGTTCAAGAAGTCCGCAAATAGTAATAGTATTTCTTAGTTTTTTTGATCGTGTCAGCGTCTACTACATCTTTCCTTGATCATTACAAACATCGTATCGTGTTCCGCCCTTTTTTCTCTGCTCCACTTCTCCACTAGGTTAAGTTCAAGTGAATAATAATTAAGGGCGCCAGATCTTTAATAATTAACACTTCTGCCTCGATCAAGACAGACGGTCCAAGCTTGTAACTAATTTTTAGGTTCGTAATTCTTGTTACTCTGATGTTCGGGTAACCACAATAAAAGAGGAAGGTATGTTACCATAAAAGAAAGATTGAACAAGTATAAAAACTTTAATTCAATAACTTAGATTATTAACAAGAGTATATCTAATTCTCAATCCACAAATGCCAAAAGTATCGGCAACACACAATACAGAAGTTGAATCGAAGTGAATAGCGAAGAAAATTTCGTAATAAATATCGTTTGTACACCGCATGCGATACACACAAAATAATTAATGAAACTACCTTAATGGTATTGAAAGAATGATCGTAATTATATAAATTAACATAAACAAAAGTTCCGTGAATTACTTTTCTGACAGCGACACAATAATTAAATAAACTTACCCACAATCCAGTACCTACTTGTTCGAAGAAAACGTTTTCCTCGGTGAGTGAGCCTGGAATAAATTTGAATAACAAATCGTGTTAACAAAATGACTCACGAAAGCAAGATCTACAAAATTGTTAATTACTGCTAAAAGAAAGTACACATAACATAACCCGATTATCGAATGCTGTTGTACACATTCAATGAAAGTTGGTTTTGCAGGTGTCTGCCGCATGAGTAGGATCTCGAAGAAAATTTCTTGTCTTCAGTTTTTTTAGTTTTAAACGTAGGCCTATTAGAGTTATACTCGTCCCATGAAAGTATTTATCGATATTAATCCCTCATTATTCGTTATTGAATAGAAACATGTGGCCAAAGCGTACCGGAACGGCTATCAAATTAAGATAGAAATTACAAAAGAGTCCTAACAAAACGGATGTAAATATCTTACCCTGTGACGAATAAATTACTCTAAATACGTAATGAATTTATAATTTGATGTCCATTACAGAGGATGTTATTAGAAAACTTGCAGTCTTTACACAAAACATACCATTTTATGTAGTTGTCAGCTTAACGACTTCGTCGTAAAATGACAGTCACAAGAAAAAAATCGGCAGAGGGCGTCAAAACCGGAATCTAATTTTAATTCAATATACAGGGTATTACGTTATGAAAATTTTGCACGTAACAACTCCCGGTCTTTCAGTCTTACGGAAAGGAACCACTCCAAGACATTTGTTGACGCGTGGCAGCAGGTTGTTCCCTGTTTTAATTTTTTAGTTCCTTTCTCGCTGGTCGGCACGTTTCTTTGCCAGACGCACTCTTTCTTCTGCTCTGATACTCACTTTTACTTTTATTTCGAACTTTCCTGCCACGATCTTGTATCCATTTCTTCATGTATTCTTCTCAAGGTTTGTTAACTAGCTCTTCTAGTTCTGTTCTTTACTTTTCCTTATTGCCTTTTTTAGTTCTGTTCTTTTGGCCTTGTACTTCTTTCCATGCTTTCTACCATTCGTATTCTGGCCTTTTTTTCCATTATCCTTGTCATCCCTCTTCTAGCTTTCATGCATTGACTCCTAACTTTTGCTATGTCCACCGTCCACCAATACTTTCTCTTTTTCCTCTGATTCCCACCCTTTTTTTCAAAGTATTCTTACATTTTTCCACAATCATAATCTCCTCCTACATTCTATCTTAATACTTCTAGTCTTTCTTCCAGGTTTTTTAGAACTCCCTTATTCGTTCTCCATCTTTTGCCAATTAATCCCTACATTTACCATCATCTTTTTACACTGATCCCATACCCAACGTAAATATTCACTCATCTCATTTATTCATCTTTCACTCACCAGAGTACCGTCGATTGCCGGTTTCTTCTTACCAAAGTTGATGCACGTTCCCGGTTTGCCACGACAAGTCCGTGGAACGCTGCCAATTCCGCGACGACTTCTCCTCTTCAATTCGTAAATGTCAAAGTGACGTGCTTGGAGTTTACGTGTCCTGCCAATATGAACCAATCTTTTCTGCCTTTTATATTTGCTTCCCACTCGTTTATAATGTCCAAGAATTGGTGCTTGCATATATTGAGAAAGACGCAAACTCCGCAAATAGTAATAGTATTTCTTAGTTTTTTTGATCATCTCAGCGTCTACTACATCTTTCCTTGATCATTACAAACATCGTATTGTGTTCTGCCCTTTTTTCTCTGCTCCACTTCTCGCTTTCCTGCTCTCCATATATCAAGTTGCTAAAACTGCCTAATACTCCAAAGCCTTACCTGGCTTCTTTTACAATTTAAGCTTTCACGTGTATCTCCTTAATTTAAAGAGTGCCCAAGCTCCTCACCACTTCCTCTATCCCTTTATAGAGTTGTTCTATTATCCCGCCACGATTGTAAGCATTCCCACAATATCCATTTCATTATTTCTGTCTTCCTCTCGTTCTCCTATTATTTTGCTGCATTCTCTCTTAATGTAGCAGTATCCCGTGCGACATTTTTAGTAGTGACTTTACGTGGAGAAGCGCTAAAAACTGTTTCTGAGCTCCAAGGCAATTACTAACTTTTAATTTTATGTCTAGAAATAAGATATGGAGATGCTCATCTGTAAATGGTAAACCAAGCCTAAACAAAAAACTGTTTTCTCTCTCTTCCTCGGCAGTTCGCCCATCTGTCTTCTTTTTCACGTTTTCGAGAAACACCTTCAGCACGCCACGAGTTTCCTTGTAGATTAATCCCGAAATTTGTTTGGCGCCGTTTCTTTAAACCAAACGTTTGAGTGCCGGTTTTGTGATGTCCTGGATATTGTCACGAAAAACTTTCCTGTGTTTTTTGGCTCCCCCTTTTTCCAAACCTTCATCGTCTTTTCCGCGTTCGGTCATTTTGTCGTTCTAAAATTAAAAACGATTAACATGATCTAGTAGGTTTTATAGTCAAACTCGAAATACAAAGTTTCAAGAGTTTGGGACTGACATCACCAGACTAACACGGCTTGCGTTTTCTACGTACGTATACGATCTCGGAGACAACGAAACGCGGCAGACCTTACGATTAGACCGACCTAAGACAGCGCCAGACTCTGTTACAAGCTTATAGGTCTTACGAACCTTGCACGGTCAACTCACACAGTCGGAGATAGGGTAGGTTCAAGTGAATAATAATTAAGGGCGCCAGATCTTTAATAATTAACACTTCTGCCTCGATCAAGACAGACGGTCCAAGCTTGTAACGAATTTTTAGGTTCGTAATCCTTGTTACTCTGATGTTCGGGTAACCACAATAAAAGAGAAAGGTATGTTAGAAAGAAATTACAAAAGAATCTTAACAAAACGGATGTAAATATCTTACCCTGCGACGAATAAATTACTCTAAATACGTAATGAATTTATAATTTGATGTCCATTACAGAGGATGTTATTAGAAAACTTGCAGTCTTTACACGAAACAGGCCATTTTATGTAGTTGTCAGCTTAACGACTTCGTCGTAAAATGACAGTCACAAGAAAAGATCGGCAGAGGGCGTCAAAACCGGAATCTAATTTTAATTCAATATACAGGGTATTACGTTATAAACATTTTGCACGTAACAACTCCCGGTCTTTCAGTTTACGGAAAGGAACCGCTTCCAAGACATTTGTTAATGCGTGACAGCAAGTCGTTCCCTGTTTTAATCTTCTAGTTCCTTTCACGTTGGTCGGCACGTTTCTTCGCCAGACGCACTCTTTCTTCTGCTCTGATACTCACTTTTACTTTCATTCCAAACTTTCCTGCCACGATCTTGTATCCATTTCTTCATGCATTGTTCTCAAGGTTTGTTAACAAGCTCTTCTAGTTCTGTTCTTTGATTTTCCTTATTGCTTTTTTTAGTTCTGTTTTGTTGGCTTAGTACTTCTTCCCATGCTTTCTACTATTCGTATTCTGACCTTTTTTTTCATTATCATTGTCATCCTTCTTCTAGCTTTTATGCATTGACTCCTAACTTTTGCTATGTCCACCGTCCACCAATACTTTCTCTTTTTCCTCTGATTCCCACCCTTTTTTTCAAAGTACTCTTGCATTTTTCCTCAATCATCATCTCCTCCCACATTCTATTTTAATACTTCTAGTCTTCCTTCTAGGCTTTTTAGAACTCCCTCATTCGTTCTCCATCTTGTGCCAATTAATCTCTACATTTACCATCATCTTTTTACACTGATCCCATACCCAACGTAAATATTCACTCATCTCATTTATCCATCTTTTACTCACTAGAGTAGGTACCGTCGATCGCCGGTTTCTTCTTACCAACGTTCCCGGTTTGCCACAAGTCCGAGGAACGCTGCCAATTCCGCGACGACTTCTCTTCTTCAATTCGTAAATGTCAAAGTGGCGTGCTTAGAGTTTACGTGTCCTGCCAATACGAACGAATCTTTTTTGCCTTTTATCTTTGCTTTCCACTCGTTTATAATGTCCAAGAAGTGGCCCCTGCATATATTGAGAAAGACGCAAACTCCGCAAATAGTAATAGCCTCTACTTCCGCTATTATCAGGTCGTGTCCATTATTTATTTATTTTAATCTTACAATGCTACTGCATCTTTCTACTTTAATTCCAACATCGCTATATTCATCTAGGAACCAACGCCTTCAAGCCGCAAAGGTCAGTCGCCGGTTAAGTTCCGCAACAATAATTACTTCTGCTCGATATTGCAGCGCAGTGTGCTTTAGAAGTTCAGGCGCCGCAGTCCCCCTTATCAATGTTTTCCTGTAAAAACTTAATCATTATTTTTCACTTTCCTTCGACCCTTCTATCTCTTTTCTAAACTTCTCACACCTAATACTATCCGTCCTATGCCCATCTACACCACACACTTAACACTTAATCTTATTTTCACGTCCACCTTTTTCCGTACTTTTGGCACCTGAACATTGCTGTGGTATCACCCTTTCTTTTATTTCTTGCCACCCTATCGTTAATCCCCACTTACCCCGTTGCTTCTACCTTTATCCCCTTCCATCCTTTTTTGCTTGCGTCTCTCACTTCCACTTTCATGGGCGCCCATACCGTAAGTACCAGGGAGGGCAATTTGGGGAAGCGTATCGTTATTTAAAAAGTTATTACTGCTTAGAGTCCGAGTCCAGGGGGAGTCAACTGCCCCCTCGTGCCCCTCGTTATGGGCGCCCTTGTTGTAAATTAAAATAACTAAATTCAAATGAACGAATATGAATTAAAAACCAAACGAACTTGCGCTGATTACACAATGAATCCCCTCGTTTGTTGCAGATTCTATTTATATCCGGAACGTTATCTTCTTATCGCTTCCGGGAGTTTCCTTCATTTTCTTTAACCTTCGATCACTTTTTAGAAACAGAACTTAACACTGTCCCTTCTTAGATCCGTTCTGTCCCAGAAACTTATGGCATCTGTAATAAAGGTCATGACCGTAAGCATAATTCTGTCCATGTCTGCATCGTCGATGTTGTTTTGGATGACGTAGTCTCTTAGGTCCAGCCAGGCGGTCCATAAGTCTCTTTATTCGGGTTTCTGATGAGATAACTCTTTAGTAACTAAGTAGTTGATAGACCGTTGATGATCTTCAACCTTCAAAACTCTTTTTACTATACGTCGCTGTTTTCGAAGTTCATCCAAGGATCCAAATGTTACCATAAATGCCACGGCAATCCCTCTAAACATGCGCAAGCTTTGGGCAACACAGTCTGCAAGGGAGTGGTCTTTAGATACGTCAAACAGAACTTGTTGTACTTCTGTGGTAACTGTACCACTTAAAGTATTTCGCATCATCCTTATCTGTCGCTCTGTTGACTACTCTGATCTCTTCATTGTTGTCCGTGTTGTTGCCGGCGTAAGAAGCCAAGCGATTGATGTGTACTACCTTGCGTTTGCCTCTTGGTAACTTTTGGACGCGGTAGATGGCGTCATTTATTTTTGCCAAAGTGGCGTAAAGGCCTTCGCATTGTCTCTGTAACTTAGAAACAGCCCTCGATTTCGTTGTGGGTTGTATGTACAACCAAACCAGGTCGCCGGTCACTGGCGATTAGATGTGCTTTCGGACGTTATCGTGGATGATCTGCATTCTCTTTTTGAGTTGGCTGACGTAGTCATCTCCAACAACTTGCATCTAAACTGAAGATCACACGGTAACCTTATCTCACGTGTAAACATCACACAAGCAGGAGTTTGCCCGGTAGTCTCTTAAACGAATGATTGATACGCCATTAAGCACAAATGTAAATATTAGTCCTAGTCTTGTTAGTGTTCATAGACCTGCTACAAGCTTCTAGTAATGTACGAACCCTGCACGGCCAATTTGCTGTAGGATTGAAACAATACCTATCGAAGAGAGGGGAGGTTCAAGTGATTTTATTTTAATGGGCGCCAGATCTCTTTTTGCAGATATAGCTTCTGCTAGATCAGCACAGGAGGGCCAAAGCTTGTATAAAATTGTTAAGGTTCGTAAAACTGGAGGAAACAAAGAAAGAAACCAAATGGTACTTTAATTACTTTAGAAGGATGACTTAGAGTGTCCTTACGGGTTTCAAAATTAAAGAAACCATTTCAGATCTGCATGGTCAGTCCACAGAAGAAATTTCCACATAAGTATTTGTAGAAGTGTTTAACGGATTTGACAACAGCTAACAGTTCTCTTCCAGTTACACAATAATTCTTCTCAGGCTTCGACAGGACTTTACTGAAGTATCCGATCACGTTCTTTTCTCCATTCTGAATTTGAGAAAGTACACGTCTTATAGCGAAGCTGCTAGCATCAGTGTCCAACACAAACTTGCTTTCCGCATTTTTGACAGGCTTTTGTCGTTCCAAGTAAAATCGCGTCCTTCTTCGGTAAGTCTTATCAGCGATTTTGTAATGTTAGCAAATCCCAGCACGAATCTGCGATAATGCGTGCACAATCCGAGAAAACTGCGAAGTTCGTGTTTATCCCGTGGTATTGACCAAACTTAGACTGCCTTTTTATCAGGGTCGGTCATCACTCCCGTCCTGGATACAATGTGTTCTAAATACTTCACTTTTTTTCTGAAGATATGGCACTTCTTAATTTCAGGTTTGCACCTCGCAGTCGTTGAAACACTTCTTTCAAATTTTTCAAGTGCTCTTTGAACAATTTTCCAACCAGAATCACGTCGCCTAAATACACCAGGCACGTCTTCCAAGACAGTCCTGGCAAGATCGTCTACATCAAACGCTCAAAAGTTGCAGCAGCGTTGCACAATCCAAAGGGCATATCCGTAAATTGTCATAAACTCGTTCCAATCGTAAACGCAGTTTTCTCGCAGTCCTTTGGTTTTAAGTCTATTTGCCAGTAGCCACTTTTCAAATCTAAATTTGAAAATCATTGCAAACCAGATAGGGTATCTAAAGTGTCGTCAGTTCAGGGTAACGGGTAACTATCTTTCTTGGTGACCTCATTGAGTTGTCTATAATCAATACAAAATCTCTTTGACCTATCCTTTTTTATTTCACCAAGACCACTAGAGATGTCCACGGACAGTTAGATGGTTCGATCACACCCTGAGTTTCCATTTTGGCAATTATCTTCTTGGTTGCTTCTCGCTTGGTCAAGGGAAACCGCCTCAGATTTTGTGTTTCACGACATCAGTTCTTTCTTTAGAGTTATCATTCATTGCAAACACGTCGTGGTACAGCTGGATTAGTTTCTTGACTTCACTGCGCTCGCGTTGGTCAAGATCTTGACACGCTTAAGTCACCATTTTCAGTAACTGTCGAGAACATTTTATTGCTGATGGGTTTTCAACAATGTTTGCACATTTCAGAATGTGAGACATCGACGTAGATTGTCCTATCACAGTATTCTTGATCTCCGGTTTGGACTAGTATTCATGATTGTAACTGGTATTACGTTTTTGACCTTCACCAGAGTTATACCAACTAGTAGTCATTGGGCGAATATTTCATTTTTGGTTGCTTTGATGCTACGAATGGAACCTTCGCGGAGATTCCTATCTAGACGTCTCATCACAATGCTATCAGTTTGTAAAGGTCACTAAACTGCACTCGCGCTGATTACACAGTGAATTCCTTCATTTGTTGCTGGTTTTATTTATATCCGGAACGTTACGTTTTTATCGCTTCCAAGAGTTTCTTTTATTTTCTTTAATCTTTGAACAATATATTCTTTAGAAACACATCAGTGTTAGAAAAACTTAAAATTCCTTCTTAAGTTTATAATAAAAAAGAAATTCTTAATGAATGTTAAGAGATTACTGTACTGATAACTGTGATCTATAATTTTTTTAATCAACTTAAACAAGAGTATAACTTTGTTTAAATAAATTTAAATTAAAAAGTGATATCAATTTCATTCAAATATACTTACGTAACAAAAGTACATTATCTGCGTAATAATAAAAAAATGTATACTTTTTTGTTCAAGACTAGGAATATTTGTTATATGCACTTCACGCATAACACAGAACTAAATTGTTGATTAGATGCACGATTTTTTTGTAGTTTATATTATAGACTAGTTGGTGCACTTATCGGCTCTATTGCAGTCCTATATAAACTTGTATAGATAGGCCTGACTCACCGCGATGCCTGTTATTACTTGTATTTTATGAACCTGTCTATATTTATATTTTATTTAGAACGTAAAAATCGTTAATAATTTATTCATTGTTATTTTAACTTCTATATTAATAAAAATGTGTCACAATTTTTTAATTGTATATTAAACTTTGCGGGACGTTGTTCAGAGACCCCCAAATTAATTTTAATTTTCTAATGATTCCGAGATTTCTGGAGGTCTGTAAGGACCACTTTAGGAACCACACAAACGTAGAAGTTAGTGTCAGAAGGGAGGATCATAAATAAAGACAACAACAATAAAGAAACTATGCAATCTGAAACAGTGTCGTTTACCAAAGTATCCGACAGTAGTAAACTGATACTGAAAAATATTGTTAGTCACATAAAGACAAAACTTTACGTTAACTGTTGCAGTTCAAAGAGATTCAAGAACGTAATTTAAGCAAACGCAAATCCGGCTTCAACATAGTCATTTAGACTAAAGTTAATAAATCTAAATGAAAACTCTCAGATTAAAAGCACGAAAGCTTAAATAAGTTTGTAACTGACCCAAACAACACAAAGATGTCCTAAGGACGTCCCTGGGACATCTTATTGCGGATGAGTGGACGTCCCAAAGTCATTCTATTTTGGTCTTGCGTAGGTTCTAGGGAACTCCATGGGACGTTCATTTGGCAGAACTGTGTGCATACCGAGGATGTCTTTACGAGACAACCTTGCGCATTCGCATCGGATGTATACGGGACGTCACTTTAAAATGACTGTAGAATATGTAAAGGAAATTAGAAAAATATATAAATGTCAGCATAAAATCTTTAGTACTGTACTCATTTCTATTGAAAAGCTGCACGTTTTAAAAATTTTTTTGTTTATACAGGGTGTTCAGTTTTCGCTGGGCAGTATAAAGTTAGACATAGCAACTCGTCAATTTTGTATGCTGTTTAATAAAGGCTTAACTTAGATAGAAAATAGTTTTGAAATTTTTTTAATTAATTGCGGTGTTACCATTTAGTGCAATTTCTTTAAAAATGCATCAGAAAAAAATGACAGGGTGCACCATTATGCTGATACCACATGGTTCTTCTTGTGTTTTTCAAAACATTTTCTAGTAACTGTGGCAAAGAATTATTCAAAAACTTCAAATGTCTGTCGGCATTTCAATGATCATCAAATAAGTAAGGACTTACGATAGAATAATCCACAATTTGTTGACCGTCCATATATGTTAATGATCCCAAAAAAATGAGGATTATATTATCATCGTAATGAAAATTACGACGTCATATGAATACAAAGCCTATTCAAATTATAATATAAATACGTACCAATCAGACTGTTGCGAAGTGCCAGCTACTCGAAGCAATGTTGTACAGTTGAAACTAGAAAAATGAGTGTTTTTCCAGTTTACAATAAACAGTTATGTGTATAAAGCAAAATATTTGATGTTACCACTTAGAATTTCATTTCGACATAACTTTCTATGAGAAGCATCGGAGAATGGAGTCGGAGGGAAATAGGTAGCACACACTATTTTAAGAAACTGTAGTGTTTTTCGATTAAAGTTTCATGTTGCACTATTTGTAACCACAAATCACGACGCCCTTATTGAAATGCAATTTGAATAATGGGAGAGGCATCCTTTTGGAATGCAATTAGTCTAAAAAATTATTAAACTATTAATGGTTTCACAACTTTGTATTATATATTAAAACTTGCCATCTCATCCTGATATTAAATTGATTTAAACTCAAGAAAACAGAGCTAAGTAATTAAAAAACTTTAAAAGTGATCACAAAACTGATTAATAAACGTGCAAAATGTACATTATGCGCGCATGTATTGCGCGTGGATGTTTTAATTATACAGAGACTGTAAACTAAAATGACCACGATTCCATTGTAAAGTTGTAGGTGCCACAGCAACCGACGGTATTTACACGAGATTAGCGTGCCTTATCGGTGATGTATAGTATCTATGAATTGTGAATCACGACTATATATCAAAAAGCAAAGAAAGAATTCGCCCCAAATTTGTAATCCCGCATAAGACATTCCACGTATGATCTTCAATGACATCTTAGGAACGTCCTATTAAAGACATCCTAAAGACGTCCGTTTTAAGTAACGGGATGTTAAAACATTATTTGTACACAAAATTGGACTTTCTTAGGACTTCGTATGTTTATTAGAGACGTACCACAAACGAAATGTAATAGCGGCGCTTCGTCGTAGTTTAAAGTTACTACCATGTAAATAAATAGATGTAAATAACGGTAGAAAACGTTGTACGTTGGTTTTATAACTGTGTAAACAAATGTGTGTAAGGTTTTGATGGCATCATAAAGAAAATTTTATAAATCCATTTGACGCTTTTTTACTAGTAGATGGGATAGGCCATAGCACTGTGCTTATACTTTTCTAACCGTGATGAAAAAGTAACACATAGTCGAACTTCAATATAACGACGTGCCAAAGGATCGCTATAAAATTCGATATATAGAAAATTTTAAAAAATAAACACCTATAGTAAAAAGTAACTAAAATGTGACAAAGAAAATGTATGTAATAAACAATCCACAACATGAATATTTATAGAAAAAATATGTAATTTTTGGTTCTACACTGCAATCAAATAAAGTTTTTAAACTCAAAAAAATGTTAGCTTATTAATCACTACGGCCGAAAATCAGATCGAAAAATTTCCGATGACGTCAGTTACGGAACATTCCAATCAAAAATGTTATCTCAAGTGGGAAAAATCACCGGTTATTTAACTCTTGAACTAGAAAATAGTCGTTAAATGATCATTAGATAAGGATAAATAATAAATGTGGGTTAAAAGCGCTGATTATAATGGACGAGGAAAGATTTAATCAAACGCACGACACTTAATAATAACCAAATTGAGTTTTTGTACTAAATGAGACAAAACCTGTAAACACTCGCAAGTTGTTACGGTAAGAATTTAAATCCGCGTTAGGCTGAAGTGCGGTCACTTACCAGTAACTTAATCACTCCAAAGCAAGTAGCGGCAGCTCAGAACCTCGGAGAGTGGATCGTGGGTGGAACAACGCTTAATGTACATAAATCGACTAACACAAGTCTAACAACGAATATATTTATTTCAACGATAACATAAAAATAATAAAACAGTAAAAAGTAGAATAAGAAATATATAACAACCAATGATTCGCAAACCAATATCACCGTAAAAAATTCGTATTAACGGACTTTTAGATTAGGCAACACCTCGCGCACATAAGCAGTAAATGGTTTAACGTTGCGTTTAGTAAATTCAAGTAGTTGAATACAAAAAAATTTAAATTATCCGGAATTGATAGTGATTACATCATAATCAAACAAACAAAGCGCACCGTTTAAAACTTGTTACATAAACACAAAAGGTTGCGTACGTTAATCGTGATAACAGGTGAAGTCGAGTCGTTAGAGCAGGCGACCGACGCCAAAAAAATTAAATATAAGAAAACAAGTTACTTACTCAGCGTTGCTAATATGCGATTAGTTAAAGGCATATCCAAAACATGCCCTAGTCCTCAAAGTTAAGCTGATGTAATTTTAGTCGTTTTCTTTTGCTAACTGTAGATTTTGATTAAACTCGACAGTTTTAAAAACTACGTTTATTTTTATTACAATGTTCAATCATGTTTACATCATGCAACGATCATATCTAATTCCACTTGCGCAATCCCCTAATTGAGGCTACTTGGATGCGCGGTGTTATAAAACGCATTACTAAGAATGTAATAATAAATGAGGGCAAACAGCTGTTACACATATACAATCATGCTATCATAAATAAGATGCTAAAAGTTTCATACAATAATTAAAACCAAAGTGCAATAAGCTTTCCGCAGTCGTAATTCAGCTGCGTAAGTTGCGGATGGGCGTATGATCATCTTGTAGATGAGAAGCTTGTTGCCGATAGTATGTAAATGGTTATAGAGATGAAAACGTTGAAAGCATTTATACTATTATTCATGCACAGTAAATTTACACTAGAAATAGCTCTGCCATCGTATTTCACTCTTGTTGTCGATGTTGAGGCGGTTGTTCGGCACATCATTGGGTATATATTTTTTTAGAATACCGTTAGACGAGGCAAGCTTCTGGGTGATGTAGAATTTCTAGACTAATTTCTTGTCTAGGATGAGGTCGATGTATTTAGTCTTGTCCACACAGGAGACGATGTTGCCTTTGATGTGTAAGCGCCTTGTGGAGGCGTTGTTTTTGCGGGAAAAAAAGGGTTGCGCTTTTCGTAGGGTTTTAGAGATGCGTTGAAAACCGCGGTTATACCTTTTTTGAGAAGATGTTTTGAGCTTCTTGAAAATACCGTTATTCCCAGGAGCTTTGCGCAGTTTCAAATTTTTGATATCTGTTTTGATTTGTTTGGGCGAGATGTGTCAAATGAGCTTGTTTAAAAAGGTCGCGAGGATGCTACTATTTCTATCTTATTCAAAACACTCTGGTTTGGACACTAAGTCATGTTTCGCATCATTCACTCTCGCGTCGCAATGTACGCATCCCTTTTTTTTATCTTTCCTATTTTTGTGATATAGGAACTAAAACTCCCGTGACCCATTAGAAATTAGACCACATAGTGGTTCAACCTCGTCGCTCTTCGTTTCACCTACGCCCTCTCTCATTCTTATACTTATTTTAATCGGTGGTATTCCGGCTACTAACAAGATGGCTTCTGTCAACACCCTCCTGTAAGCCGCAGTCATCCTCAAGACAGCCCTTCTTTGCGTCTTATCTAACATATCGAGATGATGCTTCAACCTCAGTCTGAGTCCCCAAATGGGAGCCCTATACAGGAGAACGGGGCATACCAACCCTACATCAATACTTCCTCCAACCAGCTCTCCACCCTATAAATTTCTTATTCTGCTTATCAAATCTGCGGTTTTATCCCCGATTACCACCGTTAGGTCGTCTGCGTATTCCAACAGCGTTACAACGTACAGAATCGCCAGCTGCAGTACTCCGTCGTATTAGAAGTTACACAGATGGACTCCTAAGACCGACCCCTGCAGGGCTCCTGCCGGTGGTTCTATTTTTTCATCTGCTCCGACGTACAGCCTCCTTCCCCTAAGTGTTTTACTATGCTTAGCAACTACGCCGGTACACCTCTGTCTTTCATGGCCCTGACGATGCCCTACCATGACTGGCTGTTGAACGCATTTTGAACATCGAGCGTCATCAGGATGCAGCATCCCCAATTGCGTTCAGACTTTCTTTTCCTAAAATTAAATTAGTTTCAGTTTAAATTACTTTGAACTGACGGGTGCGTTGTCATATGCGTCTTAAACGGTTTTTCTCGGTGATCTGGTCGCAGATGTGAAGTGAAAGTTGAAGCAGATCAGATTTGGTTTTGATGATAGTTTTAGTGGCCTTTGAGATGCATCTTTTGACAAGGTCTTGTGAAGTTATCAAACGCGGCTTGAAGTTAAGGGACGCTATCTATAACCGGAACTTCTATGACGAGTTTGCTGACCTCGAATTGTAAGGATGGCCTAAGGGCAAATGCTTTACCCACTGGAGGTTTATAGAACATAACTTTACACAGAAAAGGAATTTATAAACTCAAGTTACAATTCTACGAGAAGAAACACTATCATTAAAAAAAAACACGTGGGAACAAGATTGATTGCACAACTTAGTAAAAAATTGTCTAATAGTAAACGTATTCGTCATCATGCGTCATTTCTTTGTTCCCTCTTACCTCTAGCGCTGGCTCCACTTTCTTTTCCTTTGGGATAAAGGTGGGCACGTGGCGACCGGTTGAGGTGGATCTGTTACAGTCCCTTCCTTAGTTCCAAAGATCGTCCCGACAAGGAAGCAGGCTGATTGTCATTTTCCATGGTTTTGTTTCAAGGTCGGCCTCAGCGGCGAAACTCTTTCACAGGCACAGTATCTTGTTTTCCAATCACTGAGCTTAGCGCAGAAACATGATGAAATCTCAAAGGATGCGAACGATTACTAAGATTTCCAACAAGTTGCTAACAAGAGACACTATTCTGGTAATTATATGCGATCTATCCCGTTTTAGGGCGAATTTAGAAGTGATTTGTTTTGACAAATCGCTCAGTACATGGGTTTCTGCCCACACCTCATCTCCAATGTTGTAGGGTTTACTGTCGCGCTTTCTCTGATCAGTATATTTCTTACGCGAATCTTGATGAGCCTCGCTGGTAACTTAAGCTTTGTACCAGATGTAAATTGTTCCACCAATAAAGTTTCAAAACGCTGTGCGTATACGGGTGTCTGAAATAGGCCAGCTGGTTTCTGGTTAATGGTCTTATATTGTTGACAATCCGCACAAGATCTCACTTAATCTGAAATGTAACGACGCATCGCGAAAGAAATATCGCTTTGCGATTCTTTGGTAGGTACGTTTAGCACCATAGTGTGCAGCAGTAGAAGAGTCATGGAATTTTTTTCGTGCGTTGGTAAAACCAATTGTGCTTCTTCAACATCACCATCTGAACAATACTTATGTAATACTCCGGACCACAATAAATAACCTCTTTCAGTCCACTTGACAAATGAATCATCTTGACGATCTTCAGAACTGTCAGTAATTTTCTGAATTGAATCTTCTGATTGTGATTGACGTATCTCCGTAGCACTTCTACCCCAAAGGTCTACGGTCTAGATAACATGTCGCCTACTATGTTGCGTTTACCAGGCAGATACTCGACTTTGACGTTTTAACTTTAGGTAATGCCTACCCGGCTAATCTACCAGTTGGGGATTTCATGCTCATAAGTGATCTAAGTGGTTGGTGGTCAATCGAAATTATTATAGGTGAACACTCTACATATCCCCTAAACTTGCTCGGACAATGGTTAACTCTTCATGCTTGGTCCTTGAATAGTTACGCTCAGATTTCTTAAGAAGACGGCTGGCACACTCAATAGGGTGTTTTTCAGAATTGTTACCCTGGAACAAAACAGCGTCAATCGCATATGCACTGGCATATGATTGTGTATGGTAGGGCCTGATCGCTCTGTCATAGAACAGTTGCTGTTACAGATGCCCAAACGAAGTGGTGAAAGCAGTCTTATCTATATCTCTCGGTTGAACGCGCACTTGGTGGTACCCAGACCGTAAGTCCGTTGTGGTCATGTATCTCGTTCTTTTGGCTGAATGCAACAAATTATCCTTTCTTGGGAGAGGGTATCAGTCACAAACAGTAATCGCGTTTAGTTTACGATAATCAACGCATAACCTCACTGCTCCAGACTTTTTTGGTACCAGTACAACTGGTGCGGGCCACGAAGACTTGCATTCTTCTACAATACCTTGATCCAATATATCGTCTAGTTCTTTTACAAAATTTCAGCCTTCGTAGGGTTCAAACGATAAAGAGGTACAGCAATTGGCGCATGATCTCCAGTATCGATGATTCAATATAAGATGTGTTTAGGCGATGTTTTTCTTCTGTACTCAGGTCGGTTCCTTGATCCGATCGTAGGGTACTGAGTAAGAGGGTAGATACTCGAGTCTTCAAATTTGGTGGCTTGAATGAAAGTTCACATTTTTGACGAGGATCATCAGTGAAACACCACCGTTGGTCTACTATGTTAATAGCGACCTATGCGGCTTTTTTTGCCAATTTACGACAATCATATATAGTGTGTCCCACTTTCTTGCAACATACACAGCAATGAGCGCGTGATGGTTCCCTATTTTTTTTTAGATACAACGCGCTCCGATCCACGCTTGGAGTTTTTCTCTACCAAACGTCATTCTTTAAGAAACTTGCTAAAAGTGATTAATTTGTAACGAGAAACTTTCTCTCTTATACGACAATTCAACAAACCATACGCCATATCGAGCTGTGTGCACGACATACAAAAACGTCAGTTGTCGTAGAGACATCATTCTATGAAAAAATATATACGATATAGTTTATGTGGCGGTTTTTGATGACTGAATGTCAGATTCAATGCATCTTCCCAGATCTCTATGGTAGTTTTCACTCCTTGAAACCATAAGGCTGCAAATCCACTGAAAAGCATTGGAATTGCTTTAAGCGCATTAACATAGAAAATTTGAGTGCAGTCTTTATATCCAACTATGCTACCATGAAAGATGGATTGTACACTTCCTCCGTGATTTGTGGTTCGGCTGGTGTTGTATTTGGTGTAGTGTTACATGTTAAGGTTGTCACATTCCGAAGATTGGTTTCGGAGACGAGAGCGATGTCAATGTTGCAGTGGTAGAAGAATTGAAATTCAAGTTATTGTTAAGGAGACCGTTGGCGTTCCAAATCGCGATGAAAAGGGAGTTTGGTTTTCTTGTAACGCGCCGATTGGGGAGGTGCAAGAAAAAGAATTATAATAGTAGATGTTTGGTTTACCGTTTGGTTAGCTTCGCCTCAGATGGTCGTGGGTCGGATGATTAGAAAAAGGTTTTCTTTCGATAAGCCAGTGCGCTTCGCGCCACCTTTTCTTGCGGATGAGTAAAGTACAGAACGTCTAGGCTAGAGAAAAAGAAATCCCAGACCCGCAATCCCCAAAGTACATCCCGAAATAAAACACTGATTTTCAACAAGAAAATGACAGTTTCGTTTATTGAATAATAAAAATTTTGTTTTGTTTACTTACGACAACCGGCCGTATGAAGTAAAAGAAAAGGCAGGAATCGAATCGTCGTCGTCGCCACTGGTAAGGTTATACGTATGACATAAATAACTTAAAAGTCTAAAGTAGACTCTGGAAGCAAGTATTTTTTTAACACACCGCCGCAATTCACTTACAGTAGCATTAATTAGATGCGTTCGCGTAATTGATTGATTATAATTCGCCCGTGGCCTTGACGTCAAATTCGCGAGCCGGATGATTATCCGGGTCGCACCCCCGTAACATCCCATCAACTTCGACGCGTACTTCCAATTTCTTTACATTTATTAGAAATTAATGCAAGCCAAATCGCAATTTTGAAATATATGCAAATTAAGTAATAAAATTAAAGTTTATAACCGTTAAATAATCTTATATACGGAGCAAAAGATAAAAATTTGATAAGCGCATATGCTAAAGAACATCAGTTATAAGTATATTAATTAAATACCTTTTTAGAAACCCAACTACGTGCTGGAATAAACACTCCAAGATTCAGTTACTACAGCATTTCGTAGCCAGCTTAATTCTTCGAATACGCCCTCGGACTTAATTAAAGACAGTATGCCAGAAAAGTCAATTAACAGAGTAAGCCATCAAAGTTAATTAACCGAGTATGCCATAAGAGTTACTTAATCGAGTATGCCGTAAGAGTTACTTAATAGAGTCTGCCATAAAAGCTACAATATGTTTTGATTTTGGATTTTACAATCCTTTTGTGTAACGCCGACACAACCCGCACCGCACGTGACAAAATCAAAAGTGACCGGAAATGGTCTTTAGAAGATGAACTACGCTTGCGCCATCTGACAGCATAAAACTCGAGCACAATTTCTTGAGGTCAGGTATTCATACGTTGGTGATGGCAAAGTTGCCTATCCGTCAGATGAAATAATTGCAAGTTCACAATTTAACCGTTATATTCGTTGAGGTCGTACAGCCATTACTGGTTGCAGTAGCGGAGGTGGACAAGAAATTCTTTGATCAGGATGTGCTCTTCTTTAGTAATCTCGGCGGGTCTGTGGTTGGCACGGGGACCGTGGACTCAACTAGTCTCGTCACCTGGGTAAACGAGACGATGGGGTTTATTAGTCTGTTGCGTGCTCGGGAAGATTGCTGAAACAGAAGTTAATTGGTTAAAGCGATTGTTACTCATTTGTCGCTGGGCATCACTTATCGTTGCCCGGGTGGTCGTTTTATGACCGGACCGTTTTCATGCTTCTTCGGGCACTCGTAGCTGAAGTAAAATTCCAGAAACTTCATGCATCGATGAGTTTCTCGACAACCTCTGACGGAGTGTTATATGGATAATTTCATACCTAGAAACTTTAAAAAAATCAAACACGTACAACGCAAGGTGACTAAAAGGTTTTATTTGCATAGAATATACATAGTAAATTTATGTTACGTAATAACAAAAGAAACGCATGTAATAAACATTACATTACATTAAGTTGAACATGTTATAAAATTTGTCCTCGACACGCCCACTTTTCATTGGCGATTGTCAAATTTTTATAAGCGCGTATTTATTCATTTTTCCGGTAATGTTTGGTACAACACAGGCAATCTCCATTTAGCGGTATTTCTAGGCCCAACAAGACTTTCAGCATTGTTATTTCACTTGATTCCACTTCAATATGCAAATTAATTTTGTGTCTATCTAAGCGAAAGTTCCATACCCTTCACACGTTTTCTTCATCGGTGAAGATAACAAACAGATGACATATTTGAGGAAAAATTTCTATGACGTTAAGTTACTATAACTTAACTATTCACACCGTCAAGAAGTTGGAATCCTTTAAGATTGCGATTTCTTTTGGGAGGAACTGCTACCATCAATTCGTAGATTTAGTCGATGGGAAACGCTGCGCATTCGCTATCTCAAACGATTGTATGCTTTGAAAACAAAATTTACTTGTGTTAACGCCGTATGTACGTTTTGTGTTAGATTTAATATTACTGATTAGGTAATACAGGTACGGAATTAGCTAATCCGCTACTGAATAAAACTTAACTGTAAGTATTACAATTTCTAGTTTTACGTACATACGTACGTATATGTTAGGTTAACACAACTAATTATAAGATCATTTTTTGCGATTTTAAATTTACGAATATAAAGTCATTCCTTCTTCGAATGTAAATGTGTAGACCGACTAGGTCAGTTTACTGTACGACGTGTTGCCCAGTATAGGGTGCAATATTAGCGTTTAGAAAATTTACGTAATTATATTTATGTACCTTCTTCGTCCTCTTTGGAATTATTGTCTGTAATAAAATAAATATATATTCTGTGTTATTACTTCTGTCGTGTTATTTGTTCTTTTCCAGCTACGGGTAGAGTTAAACGATATCTCCCTAATTTCATCTTTTATCGTTTTGGCGCCTTTTTAGATTTACTTTATAATCTAGCATCACAAAGCCTGCGACTCACTCTCCTGGAACAACTGTGTTAACCGTTGCTTATTTCTTCTGTTACACAAAAACCAGTGTAACAAACATTTAAGGAAAGAGATGCCTAATATTTGTTGTACACAGCAGTTAAATAATTTTTTTTTATTGAAACAATGTTTCGCACTTATCTAAACCCAAGGAACGTTAGTTCATTAGCGCTAATGACTTAGATAATGTAATAGATTTTGAAGTCATTATTTCAATTTTTGTCGTCTACTTAGTTCAGCACGATGATAGTAACGTACATTATTTTTGTGTTGCTCTTTGTAAAATATTTGTTTTTGAAAAAATAAAATAAAAACATACCAGAAATATAATGTCCCAAGTAGAACAAACCCACTCAAAACAAATCAAAAACGTATTTTCAGTGTAAAAAACTTAGACCACAAAATTATTTTCATAACTTGTTGAAAAAACATTTATGATATGAAACACATTGATTTAATTTTATTAGAACATGAAATAAATAACACTCCAATAATATTTACGTTTTGAATTTTATGAAATGTAAATTGTCCAATTTATCACACTTGTGCAATTACAAGTTCAATATAGATTACAATAACCAAACATTTTTGATGTTTTTAAAACCTTTAACTACACAAACACATATGTAAGAACATTAAACAAACGTCTTCATCATTATTCACTCATAGAGAATCATATTTCTCTTTGTTAAGTAGCGACATCAACAAACAACAATTTCCTTTCATTGGAACTTTTTATAACCAAAGCCAATTTGACAAAAGAATTTTTTTGAGTTATCCAGCAAAAAACTTTATTGTAAACACTGTTTAAATATTCTAACCTACAAATCTGTCGTAAACAGCTGAGAAAAATTATTTGTGCACTGTCATTACGTTTAAAATCTGTCGTAAAATTTTTAGACAACTTTACAAGTTTTCTACAAGTTAAAAAAATGTAATATTTGTTTTGTATAAAAAAATATTTTTTGTTTATTCAAATTTCAAACATTAAAAACGTACGAATGTGATACTTTAACTAAGCATAATTTACAATCCGCCGTGGTGTAGTGTCCAAAGGTCTCCCATTACACTAATGGCCCTGGTTCAAATCCCGTAGCTGCCAGTTCTAACAACTTGTAAAACAATCACCGCCGCTTTAATTAAAAGCTAAGTCATTAATGTTCAACAGTATTTTCTAAAAAATACAATAAATGTCATTCAAGAACCAAAATTTTATTTATTTATTTAAAAAAAACATTTTATTTTACTTTCCAAGATTGTTTTTTTATTCAACACCAACGTGACACTCTCCCAACGAATCGTTAAGACATTTATTAAACGAATGCAATTCGTTTTGTTGTACGCGGACATTTCACGTTCTTACAGTCATTATAAAACTTTTTTGTGACAAAATTTAAAACGTTTTTAAAAAAACAAACTTGTAACATTTAAAAAACGGATTTGTTCTACTAGGGGTTGGTACTACATTTATTACTAAATCTGTCAAATTTGACATTTACTTTAACATCGTTTTTTTTTCAAGTATAACTGAATTTCAAAATTTTTTAAATGACATTTCCACCTATCATTTATTTGTAAATATACTAATTGACTTAGTTTTATGTGAATTTCTAATTTTTATTTTGCCACACTAGAGCTTTTTTTGTCCATTACGTAACTACACTAACGAACAAATATTGAAGTTTGCGTTGTTGGCAGCACAAAAAATTAATTCAACTCCACAACCCTCAGAGACAACAAAGTTCGAAATTACATCTGAATTGGAAAAAATCGTATCGCTCTTGATGTCGGTGATAATAATTCTGAGTATATGTTCGTTCCTCCAGAATGGAAGAGCGACAGTCTATAAGATTTTGTCGGCGGGCAAATTTCGAACTTAAATAAACGTTGCAGTATATTGACATGAAAAGTTTATAAATTTGTAACGTTTTATTATGATAATCCTATGAAGGACACTCAGAAGCCTTCTGTGAAAGTGAACCGATTTACCGTGACACAGTTCAGAATTCCAGAATTTTCTCTGATTTCTTTACACATTTTTCCCTTAGTATATCTTAAAATGCCTCTTCAGATCTAAATATACTCAAATCTTTTACAGTTAAATCGAGATTACGAAGGCGGAAAAGCGCTATTACATAAAACTGTAATAAATTAATCGACCATTTATTATGGCTTGATGAGCAAACACAAAGATGCAACGGCATTGTAAAGTTAAATAAACTCGCACACTTTCACGCGCTTTATCAATAAAACCGCACAATACATAACCATTTATAAAAGCACGAAAAAAATAAATAAAAAAATTACTTAATAGGAAATTAAATATTCGTCGCTTTTACTTTTGTATCCATGTTTGGATTCTGAAAGTTTCAGGTTTCAAGTGTAACGCAACTTCTAAAACAAGGTCAATTTTCTTTTCTATTTTTTTTTCTGTGTTCTTCTTTAAGATTCCTCTTCGATTACTTTCGAGTCGCTCGGTCGATGTCACAATTTCCACTTGGGACTAAAACGATTAATCATTTGGTGTTAATTTCCGTTTATTATCGTTTTATCGTGTTTGAATTGTTAATGTGAATTGCTCGAATTTTTATGCGAAAACGAATTATGACTATGCATAAATAATTTGTTGTTATACTGCAACAATCAACAGAAATAGATTTCCTCGGAAAACCACTTCCTTAAGATTTTAAGTCACGCGTTTCTGAAAATTTTGCGGAACGAATAAGAGCCAAAAGTTTAAGAAAAATATACGCCCTATCTGGCGGTGGAGGTTTATATGGTCCAAATAATTTTACTGAATTCTGTTATCGTTCTTATTTTCTTGCTTCTAGTGGTTCCCATAATTTGGTAATATGCAACTTTTTGGGTGGTTATTTCCTGAGCTGATAAGTTCCCCAGTCACCTCGATCATTAATTCCTTTATAGTACCCTTATAAAATCAAAGTTTTTAAATAACTACAAACAGCTTTCTAAGTTTATTTGTGAAACCACCAAATTCATTTTTGTTTTGTTTCCAAGACGTAATCCACAATCTATACCATAACAACGTTAAGTTTTGTGCTTGAGTAGGTTTCTTATAATACTTGCAACAATCAATATTTAGTAGACTGATTGAGTATATATGCTATTGAAACGTTCGAGAAATTATTCTCAAGTCCGAGAACTTTCGCGAGGTTTTTGTACATTTCCAGAACGTTCACCGAAAGATAGAAAATTCTCGAACGTTTAGACAAAATGTATAAATGCGGCACAAACAAATCATGGGGCAGTTATTCCAGCAATTCGAAGACGGCAGTGCTAAGAAGATTATCCAAGTTTAAATAAATAACTGATTAGCACGTGTGTTCTAGATGAATTTACGGAGCATAACCTTGTACGTGACTTTAAAGTAAACAATAAGTGTTAAACTAAAGTTATCCGCGGACGTTTATCTTCGTGAAAGTGATAGTGCTATATATAAATTAGTGTAAGTGGTTGTATTAAATATCCTTAGATTTAATTAGTTCGGTTAGTTATAAATGTGTACATATTCGTAGTATAAATAAATTAGTAATAATAATCGTTGCACTATAAAAGGGCATATTCTTTGCCTGATATAAGTTCCGGTAACAGCACTATAAAAGTTGTTTCATTTGTCAGAGCCCTCTATACCAGTTTGTTTAATAATTTTGTAAATGGTTTATTTAAAACCTATGAGTAACAAGTACAAAAAGTTTGGTTGACGTCCCAAGGTTGAGATCACTAATGTCCTCTATGCAGTCACATATCTATTTCTACCTTAAGTTTTTGATTAAAGTAAGCTCCTAGTATCGGTTCTTGGCGTGACACGTCAACTTGAGCTATGAGTTCTAACTTGTAGAGTAGGTTGGATCGTCAACTACAAAATCAATTGTTTTGCTACGATTCCGTTAACAACGGCGTCAGCTAACAACTTAACTTTGCTATATGCAACCGGACAATAAAGTTTTCGCTAGCAACTTCAATACCTAGCAATTTAGACAAGTTCTTGAAGCTTTGTTGTTTTTGTTGACACTTTTTTTTTCAGGATTAGCGTCTATTTTTTTTATTTCAAGTCGCAATTAAAAAGTACTTTTTTCTTAGCTTATTTATTTATTACATTTTTATTGTTTGTGAGTTTTTACTTTCATTCATGATTTTTTTAGTTTTGACTATTTGCCAACTTTTGTTTCTATTTATTTAACTAACTTGATTCTATTTTTTTTTACTTAAACTTAACAAAAGCGTTTTGTCTTTATTTTGTGGATATGATTTATCGAGTTTAAGTAGATTTCACTATTACGTTTGGTAAATATTATTTGTTCGATAGCGTGATTTCATGCTTTATTTTTTAGAGTATTTTTCATTATTGATTTTCTTTAATTGAAATTATTTAGTTAGTTTGTTACCTTGTGGTTTTTTGTTTTTTACGCAGTCAACAGAGCTTTGACTTTGTTTCATGGGTACCATGATAACTGAACTGACTTTTTAATATTATTACATTATCAGTTTGATAAATATTTTTAAAAAATGACTTTTCTTGTTTTTGCTATGCGTTTTTTTTGTTTTTATAGCATCATTTTATGTTCTATTTTTTTAGTCGTTGTTGTTGTTTAAGCAACTAAATTTTGTCTTTGTTTCACTCGCAGTTTTATTGTTCCTTTATTGTCTTTCTATCATCGAAATTATTTTGTTTGTTTTTCTTTGTTTCTTGTCATACGAACAGTTAGATCTTGCTTTTGTTTCACTCACAGAAAACAACAGAGTTTTGTCATTGGTCTACGGATACTATGATTAATTGAGTTGAATGTTTACTATACTTACATTATCAATTTAGTAAATATTTTGAAAAAATGACTTTTTGTGTTTTTACATTGCGTTTTCGTTTTGTTTTTATACTTATTTTATTTATGATTTCAGCATTTCTAGTTTTTGAATTGGGTTTTTTATAGTCATTAAATGTTATATTTTTTAGAGTGTTTTTTGAAAAGTAATTTTTACCTTTGACTACTTATTTGTTCGACTTTTTCCTTTATTGTTTTTCTATAATTGAGATTATCTGTTTGTTTATTTTTGTTTCTTGTCGTTTAAGCAACTAGATTTTGTCTTTGTTTTACTCACAGTGAACACAGAGTTTCGTCTTTGATTTACAAATACTATGATTTATTGAGCTGAGATTTTAACGTTCTCACATTACGAATTTGGTAAATATTTTGAAAAAATGACTTTAGTATTTTTTGTCTTTGCATTGCGTTTTTTTTTGTTTTTGTAGTCATTTCATAATCATTTTTTTTGTTTTTTTAAAAGATAAGTCTTATCTTTTACTTACTATTAGTGATTATTTTTATTCAACTTGTTCCTTTATTGTTTTTCTATAATCGAAATTATTTTGTTTGTTTTTCTTTGTTGCTTGTCATTTGAGCAGCTAGATTTTGTCTTTGTTTCACTGACGGAAAACAACAGAGTTTTGTCATTGGTCTACGGATACTATGATTAATTAAGTTAAGTGTTTACTATACTTACATTATCAGTTTAGTAAATATTTTGAGAAAATGACTTCAACTTTTTGTGTTTTTACAATGCGTTTTCTTTTGTTTTTATACTTATTTTATTTATGATTTCAGCATTTCTAGTTTTTGAATTGCGTTTTTTATATAGTCATTAAATGTTATATTTTTTGGAGTGTTTTCTGAAAAGTAATTTTTATCTTTGACTATTTATTTGTTCGACTTTTTTTCTTCTCGTAATTAAAATTCTTTGTTTTTTTTTGTTTCTTGACGTTTAAGCAACTAGATTTTGTCTTTGTTTCACTCACAGTGAACAACAGAGTTTCGTCTTTGATTTACGAATACTGACGGAAAACAACAGAGTTTTGTCATTGGTCTACGGATACTATGATTATTTAAGTTGAATGTTTACTATACTTACATTATCAGTTTAGTAAATATTTTGAGAAAATTACTTCAACTTTTTGTGTTTTTACAATGCGTTTTTCTTTTTTTTTATACTTATTTTATTTATGATTTCAGCATTTATAGTTTTTGAATTGCGTTTTTTATATAGTCATTAAATGTTATATTTTTTGGAGTGTCTTTTTGAAAAGTAATTTTTATCTTTGACTATTTATTTGTTCGACTTTTTTTCTTCTCGATAATTAAAATTCTTTGTTTTTTTTTGTTTCTTTTCGTTTAAGCAACCAGATCTTTGTTTCACTCACAGTGAACAACAGAGTTTCGTCTTTGATTTACGAATGCTATGATTTATTGAGCTGGGATATTACTATTTTTACATTATGAGTTTGGTAAATGTTTTAAAAAGACTTCAGTTTTTATTACTTTTGCATTATGTTTCTTGTTTTTATAGCATCATTTTGTGTTTTATTTTTTAGAGTTTTTTTTTAAAAAAGTAATTTTTATCTTTGACTAATTATTTGTTCGACTTTTTTTTTATTGTATCTCGATAATTAAAATTATTTGTTTGTTTTGTTTTTGTTTCTTGTTTAAGCAACTAGATTTTGTCTTTGTTTTAATCACAGTGAACAGCAGAATTTCGTCTTTGCTTTATGAATACTATCATTTATTGAGCTGAAATTAAACTATTCTTACATTATGAGTTTGGTAAATGTTTTAAAAAATGACTTTAGTTTTTATTACTTCTCACAGTGAACACAGAGTTTCGTCTTTGATTTACGAATACTATGATTTATTGAGCTGAGATTTTAACGTTCTCACATTACGAATTTGGTAAATATTTTGAAAAAATGACTTTAGTATTTTTTGTCTTTGCATTGCGTTTTTATTTTGTTTTTGTAGTCAATTCATGATCATTTTTTTTTGTTTTTTAAAAGATAAGTCTTATCTTTTACTTACTATTAGTGATTATTTGTTCAATTTGTTCCTTTATTGTTTTTCTATAATCGAAATTATTTTGTTTGTTTTTCTTTGTTTCTTGTCATTTGAGCAGCTAGATTTTGTCTTTGTTTCACTCACGGAAAACAACAGAGTTTTGTCATTGGTCTACGGATACTATGATTAATTAAGTTAAGTGTTTACTATACTTAAATTATCAGTTTAGTAAATATTTTGAGAAAATTACTTCAACTTTTTGTGTTATTACAATGCGTTTTTCTTTTGTTTTTATACTTATTTTATTTATGATTTCAGCATTTCTAGTTTTTGAAATGCGTTTTTTTTTATAGTCACTAAATGTTATATTTTTTGGAGTGTTTTTGGAAAAGTAATTTTTATCTTTGACTATTTATTGGTTCGACTTTTTTCTTTATTGTTTCTCGATAATTAAAATTCTTTGTTTCTTTTTTTTTGTTTTTTGTCGTTTAAGCAACTAGATTTTGTCTTTGTTTCACTCACGGGAAACAACAGAGTTTTGTCATGTGTCTACGGATACTATGATTAATTAAGTTGAGTGTTTACTATACTTACATTATCAGTTTAGTAAATATTTTAAGAAAATGACTTCAACTCTTTGTGTTTTTACAATGCGTTTCTCTTTTGTTTTTATACTTATTATATTTATGATTTCAGCAGTTCTAGTTCTTGAATTGCGTTTTTTTTATAGTTATTAAATGTTATATTTTTTGGAGTGTTTTTTGAAAAGTAATTTTTATCCTTGGCTATTTATTTGTTCGACTTTTTTTCTTCTCGATAATTAAAATTCTTTGTTTTTTTTTGTTTCTTGACGTTTAAGCAACTGGATTTTGTCTTTGTTTCACTAACAGTGAACAACAGAGTTTCGTCTTTGATTTACGAATACTATGATTTATTGAGAGCTTTTATTATTCTTACATTATGAGTTTGGTAAATGTTTTAAAAAATGACCAGTTTTTATTACTTTTGCATTACGTTCCTTGTTTTTATAGCGTCATTTTGTGTTCTATTTTTTAGAGTGTTTTTTGAAAGGTATTTTTTATTTTCGACTAATTATTTGGGACCATTTGTTCGCCTTTTTCTTTTAATGTTTTTCTATGACTGAAATTATTTTGTTAGTTTTTTCTTAGTTTCTTGTCTTTTAAGCAACTAGATTTTGTCTTTGTTTTACTCACAGTGAACAACAGAGTTTCGTCTTTGATTTACGAATACTATGATTTATTGAGCTGAGATTTTACTATTCTTACATTATGAGTTTGGTAAATGTTTAAAAAAATGACTTCAGTTTTTATTACTTTTGCATTACGTTTCTTGTTTTTATAGCATCATTTTGTGTTCTATTTTTTAGAGTGTTTTTTTAAAAAAGTAATTTTTATCTTTGACTAATTATTTGTTCGACTTTTTTTTATTGTATCTCGATAATTAAAATTATTTGTTTGTTTTGTTTTTGTTTCTTGTTTAAGCAACTAGATTTTGTCCTTGTTTTAATCACAGTGAACAGCAGAATTTCGACTTTGCTTTATGAGTACTATCATTTATTGAGCTTAAATTTAACTATTCTTACATTATGAGTTTGGTAAATGTTTTAAAAAATGACTTTAGTTTTTATTACTACTCACAGTGAACACAGAGTTTCGTCTTTGATTTACGAATACTATGATTTATTGAGCTGAGATTTTAACGTTCTCACATTACGAATTTGGTAAATATTTTGAAAAAATGACTTTAGTATTTCTTGTCTTTGCATTGCGTTTTTATTTTGTTATTGTAGTCATTTCATGATCATTTTTTTGTTTTTTAAAAGATAAGTCTTATCTTTTACTTACTATTAGTGATTATTTGTTCAACTTGTTCCTTTATTGTTTTTCTATAATCGAAATTATTTTGTTTGTTTTTCTTTGTTGCTTGTCATTTGAGCAGCTAGATTTTGTCTTTGTTTCACTGACGGAAAACAACAGAGTTTTGTCATTGGTCTACGGATACTATGATTATTTAAGTTGAGTGTTTACTATACTTACATTATCAGTTTAGTAAATATTTTGAAAAAATTACTTCAACTTTTTGTGTTTTTACAATGCGTTTTTCCTTTTTTTTTAATACTTATTTTATTTATGATTTCAGCATTTCTAGTTTTTGAATTGCGTTTTTATATTCGACTTTTTTTCTTCTCGATAATTAAAATTCTTTGTTTTTTTTGTTTCTTGTCGTTTAAGCAACTAGATTTTGTCTTTGTTTCACTCACAGTGAACAACAGAGTTTCGCCTTTGGTTTACGAATACTATGATTTATTGAACTGAGATTTTAACATTCTCACATTACGAATTTGGTAAATATTTTGAAAAAATGACTTTAGTATTTTTTGTCTTTGCATTGCGTTTTTATTTTGTTTTTGTAGTCATTTCATGATTTATTAAGTTGAGTGTTTACTATACTTACATTATCAGTTTAGTAAATATTTTGAGAAAATGACTTCAACTTTTTGTGTTTTTACAATGCGTTTTTCTTTTGTTTTTATACTTATTTTATTTATGATTTCAGCATTTCTAGTTTTTGAATTGCGTTTTTTATATAGTCATTAAATGTTATATTTTTTGGAGTGTTTTTTGAAAAGTAATTTTTATCTTTGACTATTTATTTGTTCGACTTTTTTTCTTCTCGATAATTAAAATTCTTTGTTTTTTTTGTTTCTTGTCGTTTAAGCAACTAGATTTTGTCTTTGTTTCACTCACAGTGAACAACAGAGTTTCGTCTTTGATTTACGAATACTATGATTTATTGAGCTGAGATTTTAACATTCTCACATTACGAATTTGGTAAATATTTTGAAAAAATGACTTTAGTATTTTTTGTCTTTGCATTGCGTTTTTATTTTGTTTTTGTAGTCATTTCATGATAACTTTTTTTGTTTTTTAAAAGATAAGTCTTATCTTTTACTTACTATTAGTGATTATTTGTTCAACTTGTTCCTTTATTGTTTTTCTATAATCGAAATTTTTTTGTTTGTTTTTCTTTGTTTTTTGTCATTTGAGCAGCTAGCTTTGTCTTTGTTTCACTGACGGAAAACAACAGAGTTATGTCATTGGTCTACGGATACTATGATTAATTAAGTTGAGTGTTTACTATACTTACATTATCAGTTTAGTAAATATTTTGAGAAAATGATTTCAACTTTTTGTGTTTTTACAATGCGTTTTTCTTTTGTTTTTATACTTATTTTATTTATGATTTTAGCATTTCTAGTTTTTGAATTGCGTTTTTTTTATAGTCATTAAATGTTATATTTTTTGGAGTTTTTTGAAAAGTAATTTTTATCTTTGACTATTTATTTGTTCGACTTTTTTTTCTCGATAATTAAAATTCTTTGTTTTTTTTGTTTCTTGTCGTTTAAGCAACTAGAATTTGTCTTTGTTTCACTCACAGTGAACAACAGAGTTTCGTCTGATTTACGAATACTATGATTTATTGAGCTAAGATTTTACTATTCTTACATTATGAGTTTGGCAAATGTTTTAAAAAATGACTTCATTTTTTATTACTTTTGCATTACGTTTCTTGTTTTTATAGCATCATTTTGTGTTCTATTTTTCAGAGTGTTTTTTTGAAAGGTAATTTTTACCTTTGTCTAATTATTTGTTCGATTTTTTCCTTTATTGCTTCTCTATAAATCAAATGATTTGTTTGCTTTTTTTGTTTGTTGTCGTTTAAATAACTAGATTTTGTCTTTGTTTCACACACGGTAAACAACAGAGTTTTGTCTTTGATTTAGGGAAACTATGATTTATTGAGCTGACTTTTCACTAATCATACATTACGAGTTTGGCAACAATTTAAAAAAAAAAGAATTTATCGTTTCTTTTTTTGTTTTTATAGTCGTTTTATGTTCTATTTTTAGTCTTTTTCTATACATGAAATTATTTTCTTTGTTTTTCTTAGCTTTTTGTCGTTTAAAGAACTAGATTTCGTCTTTGTTTCACTTACAGTAAACAACAGAGTTTTGTCTGTAATTGAGCTGAGATTTTAACATTCTCACATTACAAATTTGGTATATATTTTATAAAAATGAATTTAGTATTTTTTGTTTTTGCATTGCGTTTTTATTTTGTTTTTGTAGTCATTTCAGGTTCTATTTTTTAGTTTTTTTTTTAAATTTTATTTGTGACTTTTGTTGTTCAACTTGTTTCTTTATTGTCTTTCTATAATCGAAATAAGTTTGTTTGTTTTTCTTTGTTTTTTGTCATATGAGCAGCTAGATTATGTCTTTGTCTCACTCACGGAAAACAACAGGGTTTTGTCATTGGTCTACGGATACTATCATTAATTGAGTTAAGTGTTTACTATACTTACATTATCAACTTTATTATCATTTACTTCAACTTTTTGTGTTTTTGCATTGCGTTTTTCTTTTGTTTTTATACTTATTTTATTTATGATTTCAGCATTTCTACTTTTTGAATTGCATTTTTTTATAGTCATTAAATGTTATACTTTTTAGAGTATTTTTTGAAAAGTAATTTTTATCTTCGACAAATTATTTGTTCGACTTTTTCCTTTATTGTTACTCTATAATTAAAATTATTTGTTTGTTTATTTTTGTTTCTTGTCGTTTAAGTAATTAGATTTTGTCTTTGCTTCACTCACAGTGAACAAAAAAGTTTCGTCTTTGATTTGCGAATACTATGATTCATTGAGCTGAGATTTGACTATTCTTACAATATGAGTTTGGCAAATGTTTTAAAAAATGATTTCAGCTTTTATTACTTTTGCATCACGTTTCTTGTTTTTATAGCATCATTTTGTGTTCTATTTTTCAGTGTTTTTCTGAAAGGTAATTTTTACCTTTGTCTAATTATTTGTTCGATTTTTTCCTTTATTGTTTCTCTATAAATCAAATGATTTGTTTGCTTTTTTAGTTTGTTGTCGTTTAAGTAACTAGATTTTGTCTTTGTTTTACACACGGTAAACAACACAGTTTTGTTTTTGATTTAGGGAAACTATGATTTATTGAGCTGAGTTTTCACTAATCATACAATACGAGTTTAGCAACAATTTAAAAAAAAAGAATTTATTATTTCTTTTTTTGTATTGTTTTTTTTTGTTTTTATAGTCATTCTATGTTCTATTTTTAGTCTTTTCTATACATCAAATTATTTTCTTTGTTTTTCTTTGCTTTTTGTCGTTTAAGGAACTAGATTTTGTCTTTGTTTCACTTACAGTAAACAACAGAGTTTTGTCTGTAATTGACCTGAGATTTTAACATTCTCACATTACAAATTTGGTAAATAATTTATAAAAATGAATTTAGTATTTTTTGTCTTTGCATTTTGGCAACTTCGGTTACAACATTGACACGGTCCAAACCCGGAAGACGTTCTTATATTAGAACAGAAGTTTATCTTTGATTTACGAATACTATGATTTATTGAGAGTTTTTATTATTCTTACATTATGAGTTTGGTAAATGTTTTAAAAAATGACCAGTTTTTATTACTTTTGCATTACGTTCCTTGTTTTTATAGCGTCATTTTGTGTTCTATTTTTTAGAGTGTTTTTTTGAAAGGTATTTTTTATTTTCGACTAATTATTTGGGACCATTTGTTCGCCTTTTTCTTTTAATGTTTTTCTATGACTGAAATTATTTTGTTAGTTTTTTCTTTGTTTTTTGTCGTTTAAGCAACTAGATTTTGTCTTTGTTTTATTCACATTGAACACAGAGTTTCGTCTTTGATTTACAAATACTATGATTTATTGAGCTGAGATTTTAACATTCTCACATTACGAATTTGGTAAATATTTTGAAAAAATGACTTTAGTATTTCTTGTCTTTGCATTGCGTTTTTATTTTGTTTTTGTAGTCATTTCATGATCATTTTTTTTTGTTTTTTAAAAGATAAGTCTTATCTTTTACTTAGTATTAGTGATTATTTGTTCAACTTGTTCCTTCATTGTTTTTCTATAATCGAAATTATTTTGTTTGTTTTGCTTCGTTGCTTGTCATTTGAGCAGCTAGATTTTGTCTTTGTTTCACTAACGGAAAACAACAGAGTTTTGTCATTGGTCTACGGATACTATGATTAATTAAGTTGAGTGTTTACTATACTTACATTATCAGTTTAGTAAATATTTTGAGAAAATTACTTCAACTTTTTGTGTTTTTACAATGCGTTTTTTCTTTTTTTTTATACTTATTTTATTTATGATTTCAGCATTTCTAGTTTTTGAATTGCGTTTTTTATATAGTCATTAAATGTTATATTTTTTGGAGTGTTTTTTGAAAAGTAATTTTTATCTTTGACTATTTATTTGTTCGACTTTTTTTCTTCTCGATAATTAAAATTCTTTGTTTTTTTTGTTTCTTGTCGTTTAAGCAACTAGATTTTGTCTTTGTTTCACTCACAGTGAACCACAGAGTTTCGTCTTTGATTTACGAATACTATAATTTATTGCGCTGAGATTTTAACATTCTGACATTACGAATTTGGTAAATACTTTGAAAAAATGACTTTAGTATTTTTTGTCTTTGCATTGCGTTTTTATTTTGTTTTTGTAGTCATTTCATGATCATTTTTTTTGTTTTTTAAAAGATAAGTCTTATCTTTTACTTACTATTAGTGATTATTTGTTCAATTTGTTCCTTTATTGTTTTTCTATAATCGAAATTATTTTGTTTGTTTTTCTTTGTTGCTTGTCATTTGAGCAGCTAGATTTTGTCTTTGTTTCACTGACGGAAAACAACGGAGTTTTGTCATTGGTCTACGGATACTATGATTAATTAAGTTGAGTGTTTACTATACTTACATTATCAGTTTAGTAAATATTTTGAGAAAATTACTTCAACTTTTTGTGTTTTTACAATGCGTTTTTCTTTTTTTTTATACTTGTTTTATTTATGATTTCAGCATTTCTAGTTTTTGAATTGCGTTTTTTATATAGTCATTAAATGTTATATTTTTTGGAGTGTTTTTTGAAAATTAATTTTTATCTTTGACTATATATTTGTTCGACTTTTTTTCTTCTCGATAATTAAAATTCTTTGTTTTTTTTTGTTTCTTGACGTTTAAGCAACTAGATTTTGTCTTTGTTTCACTCACAGTGAACAACAGAGTTTCGTCTTTGATTTACGAATACTATGATTTATTGAGCTGAGATTTTAACATTCTCACATTACGAATTTGGTAAATATTTTGAAAAAATTTTTGTCTTTGCATTGCGTTTTTATTTTGTTTTTGTAGTCATTTCATGATCATTTTTTTTTGTTTTTTAAAAGATAAGTCTTATCTTTTACTTACTATTAGTGATTATTTGTTCAACTTGTTCCTTTATTGTTTTTTTATAATCGAAATTATTTTGTTTGTTTTTCTTTGTTTCTTGTCATTTGAGCAGCTAGATTTTGTCTTTGTTTCACTGACGGAAAACAACAGAGTTTTGTCATTGGTCTACGGATACTATGATTAATTGAGTTGAGTGTTTACTATACTTACATTATGAGTTTAGTAAAAATGTTGTAAAAATGACTTCAACTTGTGTTTTTGCATTGTTTTCCTTTTGTTTTTATACTCATTTTATTTGTGATTTTAGCATTTCTGGATTGCGTTTTTTATAGTCATTAAATGTTATATTTTTTAGTGTTTTTTGAAAAGTAATTTTCATTTTTGACAAATTATTTGTTCGAATTTTTCCTTTATTGTTTCTCCATAATTAAAATTATTTGTTTGTTTATTTTTGTTTCTTGTCTTTAAGTAACTAGATTTGTTTCACTCACAGTGAACAACAGAGTTATGTCTTTGATTTAGGGAAACTATGATTTATTGAGCTGAGTTTTCACTAATCATACATTACGAGCTTGGCAACAATTTAAAAAGAAAAGAATTTATCATTTCTTTTTTTGTATTGTTTTTTTTGTTTTTATAGTCATTTTATGTTCTATTTTTAGTCTTTTTCTATACATGAAATTATTTTGTTTGTTTTTCTTTTCTTTTTGTCTGTTTTGACTTTAGAATTTTTTGTCTTTGCATTGCGTTTTTCTTTTGTTTTTATACTTATTTTATTTATGATTTCAGCATTTCTAGTTTTATTTGCTTTTTCTTTGTTTCTTGTCGTTTAAGCAACAAAATTTTGTTTTTGTTTCACTCACGGTGAGTTTTGTCTTTAATTTAGGAATACTATGATTTATTGAGCTGACTTTCACTAATCATATATTACAAGTTTAGTAAATATTTTTAAAAAATGGATTCAGCATTTCTTGTTTTTGCATTGTGTTTTTCTTTTGTTTTTATACCGATTTATGTTCTATTATTAGTGTTTCTCTATAAATGAAATTATTTTGTTTGTTTTTTCTTTGTTTCTTGTCGTTTAAGCAACTACATTTTGTCTTTGTTTCACTCACGGCTAACAACAGAGTTTTGTTTTTGGTTTAGGATACTATGATTTATTGAACTAAGATTTTAACATTCTCACATGACTAAATATTGTAAATATTTTTAAAAAATTACTTTAGTAATTCTTGTCTCTGCATTGCGTTTTTATTTTGTTTTTGTAGTCATTTCATGTTCTATTTTGTAGTGTTATTTAAAAAGTTTTATCTTTGACTAATTATTTGTGATTATTTGTTCAACTTTTTCTTTTATTGTTTTTCTATATTAAAATAATTCTGTTTGTTTTTCTTTGTTTCTTGTCATTTGAGCAACTAGATTTTGTTTTTGTTTCACTCAAGGAGAACAACAGTGTTTTGTCTTTTATTTAGGGATACTCTGATTTATTGCGATCTACTTTTTGTGTTTTTTAAAAGATGAGTTTTAGCTTTGACTAATTAATTGTGATTATTTGTTCAATTTGTTCCTTTATTGTTTTTCTATAACCAAAATTATTTTGTTTGTTTTTCTTTGTTTCTTGTCATTTGAGTAGCTAGATTTTGTCTTTGTTTCACTCACGGAAAACAACAGAGTTTTGTCATTGATCTAAGAATAATATGATTAATTGAGTTGAGTGTTTACTGTACTTACATTATGAGTTTAGTAAAAATGTTGTAAAAATGACTTCAACTTTTTGTGTTTTTGCATTGTTTTTCTTTTGTTTTTATACTCATTTTATTTATGATTTTAGCATTTCTAGTTTTTGGATTGCGTTTTTTATAGTCATTAAATGTTTATTTTTTAGTGTTTTTTGTAAAGTAATTTTTATCATTGACAAATTATTTGTTCGAATTTTTCTTTAATTGTTTCTCTATAATTAAAATTATTTGTTTGTTTATTTTTGTTTCTTGTCCTTTAAGTAACTTTCGTTTTTGATTTACGAATACTATGATTTATTGAGCTGAAATTTTACTATTGTTACATTATGAGTTTGGTAAATGTTTTAAAAAATGTCTTCAGTTTTTATTACTTTTGCATTACGTTTCTTGTTTTTATAGCGTCATTTTGTGTTCTATTTTTTAAAGTGTTTTTTAAAAAAGTTATTTTTATCTTTGACTAATTATTTGTTCGACTTTTTCCTTTATTATTTCTCGATAATTAAAATTGCTTGTTTGTTTTTTTTGTTTCTTGTTTAAGCAACTAGATTTTGTCTTTGTTTCACTCACAGTGAACAACAGAGTTTCGTCTTTGATTGATGTTACGAGTTTAGTAAAAAAGTTGTAAAAATGAATTCAACTTTTTGTGTTTTTTTTTTGTTTCTATAGTCATTTTATGTTCTATTTTTAGAGCGTTTCTCTATAATTAAAATTACTTTGTTTATTTTTTCTTTGTTTCTAGCCGTTTAACGAACTAGATTTTGTCTTCGTTTGACTCAAGGTGAACAACAGAATTTTGTCTTTGATTTACGGGACACTATGATTTATTAAGCTGAGTTATTTTTAAAGTGTTTTTGAAAGATAATTTTTACCTTTGTCTAATAATTTCTTCAATTTTTTCCTTCATTGTTTCTCTATAATTAAAATTATTTGTTTGTTGTCGTTTAAGCAACTAGATTTTGTCTTTGATTTATTTTATTGTGTTCTTCTTTTATTTTTATACTCATTTTATGTTCTATGTTTAAAGTATTTCTCTAGAAATGAAATCATTTTGTGTGTTTTTGCTTCGTGTCGTTTAAAGGATTAAATTTTGTCTTTGTTTCATTTACGGCTAACAACAGTTTGTCTTTGATTTAGGGATACTATGATTTATTGATCTAAGTTTTAACTAATCTTACATTACCAGTTTGGCGAATATTTTAAAAAAACGAATTCAGCATTTTTTGTTTTTGCATTGTGTTTTTCTTTTGTTTTTATAGTCATTTTATGTTTTTGACTTCAGAATTTCTTGTTTTTGCATAGCGTCTTCCTTTTGTTTATATAGTCTTTTTATGTTCTATTTTTAGAGTGTTTCTCTATAATTAAAATTATTTGTTTGTTTTTTTTTGTTTCTTGTCGTTTAAGCAAGTAGATTTTGTCTTTGTTTCACTCACAGTGAACAACAGAAATTTGTCTTTGATTTATTTTATTGTGTTCCTCTTTCAATTTTTGTACTCATTTTATGTTCTATGTTCAAAGTATTTCTCTAGAATCGAAATCATTTTGTTCGTTTTTGCTTGTTGTTGTTTAAAGGATTAAAATTTGTCTTTGTTTCACCCACGGTTAACAACAGTTTGTCTTTGATTTAGGGATACTATGATTTATTGAGCTAAGTTTTCACTAATCTTACATTACCAGTTTGGTGAATATTTTAAAAAAACGAATTCAGCATTTTTTGTTTTTGCATTGTGTTTTTCTTTTGTTTTTATAGTCATTTTATGTTTTTGACTTCAGAATTTCTTGTTTTTGCATAGCGTCTTCCTTTTGTTTATATAGTCTTTTTATGTTCTATTTTTAGAGTGTTTCTCTATAATTAAAATTATTTGTTTGTTTTTTTTGTTTCTTGTCGTTTAAGCAAGTAGACTTCGTCTTTGTTTCGCTCACAGTGAACAACAGAAATTTGTCTTTGATTTATTTTATTGTGTTCCTCTTTCAATTTTTGTACTCATTTTATGTTCTATGTTTAAAGTATTTCTCTAGAAATAAAATCATTTTGATTGTTTTTGCTTCTTGTCGTTTAAAGGATTAAATTTTGTCTTTGTTTCATTTACGGCTAACAACAGTTTGTCTTTGATTTAGGGATACTATGATTTATTGAGCTAAGTTTTAACTAATCTTACATTACCAGTTTGGTGAATATTTTTAAAAACGAATTCAGAATTTTTGTTTTTGCATTGTGTTTTTCTTTTGTTTTTATAGTCATTTTATGTTTTTGACTTCAGAATTTCTTGTTTTTGCATAGCGTCTTTCTTTTGTTTATATAGTATTTTTATGTTCTATTTTTAGAGTGTTTCTCTATAATTAAAATTATTTGTTTGTTTTTTTGTTTCTTGTCGTTTAAGCAAGTAGACTTCTGTCTTTGTTTCGCTCACAGTGAACAACAGAAATTTGTCTTTGATTTATTTTATTGTGTTCCTCTTTCAATTTTTGTACTCATTTTATGTTCTATGTTTAAAGTATTTCTCTAGAAATAAAATCATTTTGATTGTTTTTGCTTCTTGTCGTTTAAAGGATTAAATTTTGTCTTTGTTTCATTTACGGCTAACAACAGTTTGTCTTTGATTTAGGGATACTATGATTTATTGATCTAAGTTTTAACTAATCTTACATTACCAGTTTGGTAAATATTTAAAAAAAACGAATTCAGCATTTTTTGTTTTTGCATTGTGTTTTTCTTTTGTTTATATAGTCATTTTATGTTTTTGGCTTCAGAATTTCTTGTTTTTGCATAGTGTCTTTCTTTTGTTTATATAGTCTTTTTATGTTCTATTTTTAGAGTGTTTCTCTATAATTAAAATTATTTG
The DNA here is from genome assembly GCA_035610365.1 of Aquatica leii. Taxonomy (NCBI): domain Eukaryota; kingdom Metazoa; phylum Arthropoda; class Insecta; order Coleoptera; family Lampyridae; genus Aquatica; species Aquatica leii. The sequence continues at coordinate 20,396,912 of CM069438.1, forward strand.
TTTGTTTTTTTTTGTTTCTTTTCGTTTAAGCAAGTAAATTTTGTCTGTTTCACTCACAGTGAACAACAGAAATTTGTTTTTGATTTATTTTATTGTTTTCCTCTTTCAATTTTTGTACTCATATTATGTTCTATGTTTAAAGTATTTCTCTAGAAATGAAATCATATTGTGTGTTTTTGCTTCTTGTCGTTTAAAGGATTAAATTTTGTCTTTGTTTCATTTACGGCTAACAACAGTTTGTCTTTGATTTAGGGATACTATGATTTATTGAGCTAAGTTTTAACTAATCTTACATTACCAGTTTGGTGAATATTTTTAAAAAACGAATTCAGAATTTTTGTTTTTGCATTGTGTTTTTCTTTTGTTTTTATAGTCTTTTTATGTTTTTGACTTCAGAATTTCTTGTTTTTGCATAGCGTCTTCCTTTTGTTTATATAGTCTTTTTATGTTCTATTTTTAGAGTGTTTCTCTATAATTAAAATTATTTGTTTGTTTTTTTTGTTTCTTGTCGTTTAAGCAAGTAGACTTCGTCTTTGTTTCTGCTCACAGTGAACAACAGAAATTTGTCTTTGATTTATTTTATTGTGTTCCTCTTTCAATTTTGTACTCATTTTATGTTCTATGTTTAAAGTATTTCTCTAGAAATAAAATCATTTTGATTGTTTTTGCTTCTTGTCGTTTAAAGGATTAAATTTTGTCTTTGTTTCATTTACGGCTAACAACAGTTTGTCTTTGATTTAGGGATACTATGATTTATTGAGCTAAGTTTTAACTAATCTTACATTACCAGTTTGGTGAATATTTTTAAAAAACGAATTCAGAATTTTTTGTTTTTGCATTGTGTTTTTCTTTTGTTTTTATAGTCATTTTATGTTTTTGACTTCAGAATTTCTTGTTTTTGCATAGCGTCTTCCTTTTGTTTATATAGTCTTTTTATGTTCTATTTTTAGAGTGTTTCTCTATAATTAAAATTATTTGTTTGTTTTTTTTGTTTCTTGTCGTTTAAGCAAGTAGACTTCGTCTTTGTTTCGCTCACAGTGAACAACAGAAATTTGTCTTTGATTTATTTTATTGTGTTCCTCTTTCAATTTTTGTACTCATTTTATGTTCTATGTTTAAAGTATTTCTCTAGAAATAAAATCATTTTGATTGTTTTTGCTTCTTGTCGTTTAAAGGATTAAATTTTGTCTTTGTTTCATTTACGGCTAACAACAGTTTGTCTTTGATTTAGGGATACTATGATTTATTGAGCTAAGTTTTAACTAATCTTACATTACCAGTTTGGTGAATATTTTTAAAAAACGAATTCAGAATTTTTTGTTTTTGCATTGTGTTTTTCTTTTGTTTTTATAGTCATTTTATGTTTTTGACTTCAGAATTTCTTGTTTTTGCATAGCGTCTTCCTTTTGTTTATATAGTCTTTTTATGTTCTATTTTTAGAGTGTTTCTCTATAATTAAAATTATTTGTTTGTTTTTTTGTTTCTTGTCGTTTAAGCAAGTAGACTTCGTCTTTGTTTCTGCTCACAGTGAACAACAGAAATTTGTCTTTGATTTATTTTATTGTGTTCCTCTTTCAATTTTTGTACTCATTTTATGTTCTATGTTTAAAGTATTTCTCTAGAAATAAAATCATTTTGATTGTTTTTGCTTCTTGTCGTTTAAAGGATTAAATTTTGTCTTTGTTTCATTTACGGCTAACAACAGTTTGTCTTTGATTTAGGGATACTATGATTTATTGAGCTAAGTTTTAACTAATCTTACATTACCAGTTTGGCGAATATTTTAAAAAAACGAATTCAGCATTTTTTGGTTTTGCATTGTGTTTTTCTTTTGTTTTTATAGCCATTTTATGTTTTTGACTTCAGAATTTCTTGTTTTTGCATAGCGTCTTCCTTTTGTTTATATAGTCTTTTTATGTTCTATTTTTAGAGTGTTTCTCTATAATTAAAATTATTTGTTTGTTTTTTTGTTTCTTGTCGTTTAAGCAAGTAGACTTCGTCTTTGTTTCTGCTCACAGTGAACAACAGAAATTTGTCTTTGATTTATTTTATTGTGTTCCTCTTTCAATTTTTGTACTCATTTTATGTTCTATGTTTAAAGTATTTCTCTAGAAATAAAATCATTTTGATTGTTTTTGCTTCTTGTCGTTTAAAGGATTAAATTTTGTCTTTGTTTCATTTACGGCTAACAACAGTTTGTCTTTGATTTAGGGATACTATGATTTATTGAGCTAAGTTTTAACTAATCTTACATTACCAGTTTGGCGAATATTTTAAAAAAACGAATTCAGCATTTTTTGTTTTTGCATTGTGTTTTTCTTTTGTTTTTATAGTCATTTTATGTTTTTGACTTCAGAATTTCTTGTTTTTGCATAGCGTCTTCCTTTTGTTTATATAGTCTTTTTATGTTCTATTTTTAGAGTGTTTCTCTATAATTAAAATTATTTGTTTGTTTTTTTTGTTTCTTGTCGTTTAAGCAAGTAGACTTCGTCCTTGTTTCGCTCACAGTGAACAACAGAAATTTGTCTTTGATTTATTTTATTGTGTTCCTCTTTCAATTTTTGTACTCATTTTATGTTCTATGTTTAAAGTATTTCTCTAGAAATAAAATCATTTTGATTGTTTTTGCTTCTTGTCGTTTAAAGGATTAAATTTTGTCTTTGTTTCATTTACGGCTAACAACAGTTTGTCTTTGATTTAGGGATACTATGATTTATTGAGCTAAGTTTTAACTAATCTTACATTACCAGTTTGGCGAATATTTTAAAAAAACGAATTCAGCATTTTTTGGTTTTGCATTGTGTTTTTCTTTTGTTTTTATAGCCATTTTATGTTTTTGACTTCAGAATTTCTTGTTTTTGCATAGCGTCTTCCTTTTGTTTATATAGTCTTTTTATGTTCTATTTTTAGAGTGTTTCTCTATAATTAAAATTATTTGTTTGTTTTTTTTTGTTTCTTGTCGTTTAAGCAAGTAGACTTTGTCTTTGTTTCGCTCACAGTGAACAACAGAAATTTGTCTTTGATTTATTTTATTGTGTTCCTCTTTCAATTTTTGTACTCATTTTATGTTCTATGTTTAAAGTATTTCTCTAGAAATAAAATCATTTTGATTGTTTTTGCTTCTTGTCGTTTAAAGGATTAAATTTTGTCTTTGTTTCATTTACGGCTAACAACAGTTTGTCTTTGATTTAGGGATACTATGATTTATTGAGCTAAGTTTTAACTAATCTTACATTACCAGTTTGGTGAATATTTTTAAAAAACGAATTCAGAATTTTTTGTTTTTGCATTGTGTTTTTCTTTTGTTTTTATAGTCATTTTATGTTTTTGACTTCAGAATTTCTTGTTTTTGCATAGCGTCTTTCTTTTGTTTATATAGTCTTTTTATGTTCTATTTTTAGAGTGTTTCTCCTATAATTAAAATTATTTGTTTGTTTTTTTTTGTTTCTTGTCGTTTAAGCAAGTAGATTTTGTCTGTTTCACTCACAGTGAACAACAGAAATTTGTTTTTGATTTATTTTATTGTTTTCCTCTTTCAATTTTTGTACTCATATTATGTTCTATGTTTAAAGTATTTCTCTAGAAATGAAATCATATTGTGTGTTTTTGCTTCTTGTCGTTTAAAGGATTAAATTTTGTCTTTGTTTCACTCACGGCTAACAACAGTTTGCTTTTGATTTAGGGATACTATGATTTATTGAGATAAGTTTTCACTAATCTTACATTACCAGTTTGGTGAATATTTTAAAAAAACGAATTCAGCATTTTTTGTTTTTGCATTGTGTTTTTCTTTTGTTTTTATAGTCATTTTATGTTTTTGACTTCAGAATTTCTTGTTTTTGCATAGCGTCTTCCTTTTGTTTATATAGTCTTTTTATGTTCTATTTTTAGAGTGTTTCTCTATAATTAAAATTATTTGTTTGTTTTTTTTGTTTCTTGTCGTTTAAGCAAGTAGACTTCGTCTTTGTTTCGCTCACAGTGAACAACAGAAATTTGTCTTTGATTTATTTTATTGTGTTCCTCTTTCAATTTTTGTACTCATTTTATGTTCTATGTTTAAAGTATTTCTCTAGAAATGAAATCATTTTGTGTGTTTTTGCTTCTTGTCGTTTAAAGGATTAAATTTTGTCTTTGTTTCACTCACGGCTAACAACAGTTTGTCTTTGATTTAGGGATACTATGATTTATTGAGCTAAGTTTTCACTAATCTTACATTACCAGTTTGGTGAATATTTTAAAAAAACGAATTCAGCATTTTTTGTTTTTGCATTGTGTTTTTCTAGTCATTTTATGTTTTTGACTTCAGAATTTCTTGTTTTTGCATGGTGTTTATGATTTGTTTAGATAGTCTTTTATGTTCTATTTTTAGAGGGTCTCTCTATAATTAAAATATCTTTGTTTGTTTTTTCTTTGTTTCTAGTCCTTTAAGGTATTAGATTTTGTCTTTGTCACTCACGGTGAACAAAGTTTTATCTTTGACTAATTATTTGCTCGATTTTTCTTTTATTGTTTCAATATATTTAAAATTATTTGTTTTTTTGTTTCTTGTCGTTTAACGAACTAGATTTTGTCTTCGTTTGACTCACGGTGAACAACAGAGTTTTGTCTTTAATTTACGGACACTATGATTTATTGAGCTGAGTTATTACTATTCTTACATTACGAGTTTTTAAATATTTTGAAAAAATGACTTCAGTATTTCTTGTTTCTTGCATTGTGTATTTGTTTTGGTTTTATAGTAATTTTATGTTCTATTTTTAGAGTCCTTCTCTATAATTAAATTATCTTTGGTTGTTTTTTCTTTGTTTCTAGTCGTTTAAGGTATTAGATTTTGTCTTTGTCACTCACGGTGAACAAAGTTTTATCTTTGACTAATTATTTGCTCGATTTTTCTTTTATTGTTTCAATATATTTAAAATTATTTGTTTTTTTGTTTCTTGTCGTTTAACGAACTAGATTTTGTCTTCGTTTGACTCACGGTGAACAACAGAGTTTTGTCTTTAATTTACGGACACTATGATTTATTGAGCTGAGTTATTACTATTCTTACATTACGAGTTTTTAAATATTTTGAAAAAATGACTTCAGTATTTCTTGTTTCTTGCATTGTGTATTTGTTTTGGTTTTATAGTAATTTTATGTTCTATTTTTAGAGTCCTTCTCTATAATTAAATTATCTTTGGTTGTTTTTTCTTTGTTTCTAGTCGTTTAAGGTATTAGATTTTGTCTTTGTCACTCACGGTGAACAAAGTTTTATCTTTGACTAATTATTTGCTCGATTTTTCTTTTATTGTTTCAATATATTTAAAATTATTTGTTTTTTTGTTTCTTGTCGTTTAACGAACTAGATTTTGTCTTCGTTTGACTCACGGTGAACAACAGAGTTTTGTCTTTAATTTACGGACACTATGATTTATTGAGCTGAGTTATTACTATTCTTACATTACGAGTTTTTAAATATTTTGAAAAAATGACTTCAGTATTTCTTGTTTCTTGCATTGTGTTTTTGTTTTGGTTTTATAGTAATTTTATGTTCTATCTTTAGAGTCCTTCTCTATAATTAAAATATCTTTGGTTGTTTTTTCTTTGTTTCTAGTCGTTTAAGGTATTAGATTTTGTCTTTGTCACTCACGGTGAACAAAGTTTTATCTTTGACTAATTATTTGCTCGATTTTTCTTTTATTGTTTCTCTATAATTAAAATTATTTGTTTTTTTGTTTCTTGGCGTTTAACGAACTAGATTTTGTCTTCGTTTGACTCACGGTGAACAACAGAGTTTTGTCTTTAATTTACGGACACTATGATTTATTGAGCTGAGTTATTACTATTCTTACATTACGAGTTTTTAAATATTTTGAAAAAATGACTTCAGTATTTCTTGTTTCTTGCATTGTGTATTTGTTTTGGTTTTATAGTAATTTTATGTTCTATTTTTAGAGTCCTTCTCTATAATTAAATTATCTTTGGTTGTTTTTTCTTTGTTTCTAGTCGTTTAAGGTATTAGATTTTGTCTTTGTCACTCACGGTGAACAAAGTTTTATCTTTGACTAATTATTTGCTCGATTTTTCTTTTATTGTTTCAATATATTTAAAATTATTTGTTTTTTGTTTCTTGTCGTTTAACGAACTAGATTTTGTCTTCGTTTGACTCACGGTGAACAACAGAGTTTTGTCTTTAATTTACGGACACTATGATTTATTGAGCTGAGTTATTACTATTCTTACATTACGAGTTTTTAAATATTTTGAAAAAATGACTTCAGTATTTCTTGTTTCTTGCATTGTGTATTTGTTTTGGTTTTATAGTAATTTTATGTTCTATTTTTAGAGTCCTTCTCTATAATTAAATTATCTTTGGTTGTTTTTTCTTTGTTTCTAGTCGTTTAAGGTATTAGATTTTGTCTTTGTCACTCACGGTGAACAAAGTTTTATCTTTGACTAATTATTTGCTCGATTTTTCTTTTATTGTTTCAATATATTTAAAATTATTTGTTTTTGTTTCTTGTCGTTTAACGAACTAGATTTTGTCTTCGTTTGACTCACGGTGAACAACAGAGTTTTGTCTTTAATTTACGGACACTATGATTTATTGAGCTGAGTTATTACTATTCTTACATTACGAGTTTTTAAATATTTTGAAAAAATGACTTCAGTATTTCTTGTTTCTTGCATTGTGTTTTTGTTTTGGTTTTATAGTAATTTTATGTTCTATCTTTAGAGTCCTTCTCTATAATTAAAATATCTTTGGTTGTTTTTTCTTTGTTTCTAGTCGTTTAAGGTATTAGATTTTGTCTTTGTCACTCACGGTGAACAAAGTTTTATCTTTGACTAATTATTTGCTCGATTTTTCTTTTATTGTTTCTCTATAATTAAAATTATTTGTTTTTTTGTTTCTTGTCGTTTAACGAACTAGATTTTGTCTTCGTTTGACTCACGGTGAACAACAGAGTTTTGTCTTTAATTTACGGACACTATGATTTATTGAGCTGAGTTATTACTATTCTTACATTACGAGTTTTTAAATATTTTGAAAAAATGACTTCAGTATTTCTTGTTTCTTGCATTGTGTTTTTGTTTTGGTTTTATAGTAATTTTATGTTCTATCTTTAGAGTCCTTCTCTATAATTAAAATATCTTTGGTTGTTTTTTCTTTGTTTCTAGTCGTTTAAGGTATTAGATTTTGTCTTTGTCACTCACGGTGAACAAAGTTTTATCTTTGACTAATTATTTGCTCGATTTTTCTTTTATTGTTTCTCTATAATTAAAATTATTTGTTTTTTTGTTTCTTGTCGTTTAACGAACTAGATTTTGTCTTCGTTTGACTCACGGTGAACAACAGAGTTTTGTCTTTAATTTACGGACACTATGATTTATTGAGCTGAGTTATTACTATTCTTACATTACGAGTTTTTAAATATTTTGAAAAAATGACTTCAGTATTTCTTGTTTCTTGCATTGTGTTTTTGTTTTGGTTTTATAGTAATTTTATGTTCTATCTTTAGAGTCCTTCTCTATAATTAAAATATCTTTGGTTGTTTTTTCTTTGTTTCTAGTCGTTTAAGGTATTAGATTTTGTCTTTGTCACTCACGGTGAACAAAGTTTTATCTTTGACTAATTATTTGCTCGATTTTTCTTTTTATTGTTTCTCTATAATTAAAATTATTTGTTTTTTGTTTCTTGTCGTTTAACGAACTAGATTTTGTCTTCGTTTGACTCACGGTGAACAACAGAGTTTTGTCTTTAATTTACGGACACTATGATTTATTGAGCTGAGTTATTACTATTCTTACATTACGAGTTTTTAAATATTTTGAAAAAATGACTTCAGTATTTCTTGTTTCTTGCATTGTGTATTTGTTTTGGTTTTATAGTAATTTTATGTTCTATTTTTAGAGTCCTTCTCTATAATTAAATTATCTTTGGTTGTTTTTTCTTTGTTTCTAGTCGTTTAAGGTATTAGATTTTGTCTTTGTCACTCACGGTGAACAAAGTTTTATCTTCGACTAATTATTTGCTCGATTTTTCTTTTATTGTTTCTCTATAATTAAAATTATTTGTTTTTTTGTTTCTTGTCGTTTAACGAACTAGATTTTGTCTTCGTTTGACTCACGGTGTACAACAGAGTTTTGTCTTTAATTTACGGACACTATGATTTATTGAGCTGAGTTATTACTATTCTTACATTACGAGTTTTTAAATATTTTGAAAAAATGACTTCAGTATTTCTTGTTTCTTGCATTGTGTTTTTGTTTTGGTTTTATAGTAATTTTATGTTCTATCTTTAGAGTCCTTCTCTATAATTAAAATATCTTTGGTTGTTTTTTCTTTGTTTCTAGTCGTTTAAGGTATTAGATTTTGTCTTTGTCACTCACGGTGAACAAAGTTTTATCTTTGACTAATTATTTGCTCGATTTTTCTTTTATTGTTTCTCTATAATTAAAATTATTTGTTTTTTTGTTTCTTGTCGTTTAACGAACTAGATTTTGTCTTCGTTTGACTCACGGTGAACAACAGAGTTTTGTCTTTAATTTACGGACACTATGATTTATTGAGCTGAGTTATTACTATTCTTACATTACGAGTTTTGTAAATATTTTGGAAAAATGACTTTAGTATTTCTTGTTTTTTGGATGGTGTTTTTGTAATTTTATAGTAATTTTCTGTTCTGTTTTTAGAGCCTTTCTCTATAAATAAAATAATTTTGTTTGTTTTTTCTTTGTTTCTTGTTGTTTAAAGAACTAGATTTTGCTTTTGTTAAAAACAGAATTTTGTCTTTGGTTTGCGGATGTTATGATTTATTGGGCTGAGTTTTTACTATTCTATTAAGTACAAGTTTTAAAAATATTTTGAAAAAATGACTTCAGCTTTTTTTTTTGTTCTTGCATTGTTTTTAGTCATTTAATGTTTTATTTTTAGCGTGGTTCTATATATTTAAGAGTATTTTGTTTATTTCTCTTTGTTTCACTCACGGTGAACAACAAAGTTTTGTCTTTGATTTACGGATACTACGATTTATTGAGCTAAGTTTTTGCTATTCTTACATTAGGAGTTTGGTGCATATTTTAAAAAAATGGATTCAGCATTTCTTGTTTTTATATTGCGTTTTTTTTTGTTTTTGTAGTCATTTTATGTTCTATTGCTTGCAGTGTTTTTTCAAAAGTAGTTTTTATCTTTGAATAATTATTTGTGATTATTTGTTCGCCTTTTTTTACAGTTTCGCTCTATAATTAAAATTATTTTGTTTGTGCTTTTATGTTATTTTTACAATATGAGTTTGGTAAATATTTTAATAAGTTAGTTTGCTTCATTTTACATTTCATATTTCGTTTTATTATTTAAGTTTCTTTTGATTTTTTCTCTTCAATTTCATGTAATTTGGTTTGTATTTTCTTTGCTTGTGGTTATTTAAGCAACTTATTGTGTATTCTTTTTTACTTTCAATTAACAAGAGAGTAGGTTTTTGTGTTTTTTGAAACTAAAAAGTATAGTCATCAATATTTTAATATTTCTTGCGTTATGCTCTAGTTTAGTTTCGTATTTCATTTTATTTTGCCAGTATTGCGTTTTTGCGTGTTGACTATTTTTTTGCCTGGTAGATATTTGTTGATTTATAAGATTATTTTCCTCCTTTTTACAAAACTTTTTTCCTCGTCTTGTAACCGCCTTAATCAGCAAACAACATTCACCATCTGTAAATATTTAACTTTAATTTAACACATACCTTGTCGTACGTTTTATCACAGTATTTGCAATCAATATTGATGTATAATAATAGAATTTAAATATGTTTTTACGAGTTCAATTTGATACGCGCTTAATTGAAATCAAACATTTGGCCGCCTGATTGCTGACGCGTTGATTTTATGACCGAATTTGAGCGTGAGAACGTTTGCGATGAGTTTTTGCGGCGAAAGATTAATCATTCGGAGTCATATCCTCTATTGCATTTTGCAAAATATTTATCGTGATAGTTTACCGGTTACTGTTAAGGTAAAAGTGCACCGTAATTAGAAATTTACAGTAAAAGCAGGTGATCCTACAAGTAATCAACAAGTGGTACAAGTAAAGACTTGTTAATGTAACTGTAAGATCGGGTACAGGCCTAAGGGACTTTAACAATCGTTTCGAGTGGTAGTAGCCTTCAGGTATGAAGAAAATTTATCAAGTAATTAGTCAGGTTACAATCAATATGCGAATTAAAACTTGATAAGATAATCACTATCAGTTAATTGTTGCTTTGGCAAGTACATGACTAGTTCGGTACACAGTGTAAAAGGTGCTCTAGGTGTGGTCTTTCTAAAATTTATCGCAGGTAATTTATTGTAAACATATACTCTAGCAAAATGTGCCAGTTATATTATTTTTTTGTTAACCTAAACCATCGTTTCTTGTATAGGTACTTAATATAACGTTATGTAATGCGGTTGCAATTATATTTAATTTAATGTTTAAGTGATAGATAAGGTAGTTTTTACTACAATTTACGGTTTATCTGTTCTTGATCACAGTCGTAGGCGCCTACTTTTTTAAATTTGTCCTTATGCTTCTATGCACAATCAATATAAAAACTAAAGCTTAAAGTCTTTTACTTTGATAATATCTTTAAATAGATTGTGATTATTGTTATTTTTCGACCAAATAGAACTTTTCTCAGTACTTATATGGCCGGTTTTTATTATATTTGTGTTAAAAAAAATTGTACATGTAGGCAACCCTTTATACAGCAAAGTTTCTGAAGTTACATAATTAAAAATAATTGCCCAATCAAAATACTATCATAGATAACAATCTCTATCCATAATGATGTTAGGTTTAATTAGTTTATTGAATCTCACGGTATATGCTACAAGTTAAACTTTTAAAACAATCTAAAACTGGTGGTGAGACAACTTACTATTACAATTTGGGTACTTAAGTGCACCGTACTCAAGTTCGATATTTGACCTACATGTTTTCGAGAATTTGTGAAACTACCTTTATAAAATTTTTTTAGAGTTATGTAAAAAAATAAGCTTGTGAAAACTGACATTAATTCTCGCCTTGAGTACTTACCTTATCACAGTGATTTTTTTAAAATTAACTGTATACATATGTCTTAAAAAAATATCCAATTTGAACCCAAGTCCAGAACTCGAGTTCAAATCAGATTTAAAAAAATTAAATCTGAAATTGGTGCCGAGAGAATTTAATATCGCTTTAGTATTACAATTTGAGTACTTAAGTACACTGTACCCAAGTTGGATATTTAGCTTAAAAGTCGTTAAGTGAAATGATGTAAAAGATCAAAATTGAAAAAGTTGACATTGAGTTCGTGTTGTTAAACTACCATAGAAACATCATACCTGTTTTAAGTTGCTTACATTTGTATTAACTCGTCTAACCTTGATTTTTTAAATTAAGTTTAAACTGTAGTCCAGAACTCGAGTACAAATTCGATCTAAAAAAATTAAATCTTAAATTGGTGTTGAGAGAACTTAAGATCGCTATAGTATTACAATGAGTACTTAAGTACTCTGTACCTAAGTTCGATATTTCGGTTAGATGTCTTTAAATGCATGTGAAACTTGTTTTCATTGAAAATACGTAAAAGAATAAAACTGAAAATGTTGACATTGAGGCCGTGTTGTTAAACGACTATAGAAACAGCATACCTTTTTCAGGTACTCAAATTTGTATTAACTCGTCTTACCTTGATTTTCTGTTTATTAACTTTATACGTATTTTTCAAATAAATATTCCGTTTAAACTCTAGTCCAGAACTCGAGTACAAATTAGATTAAAAAAATTCAATCTTAAATTGATGCCGAGAGAACTTAAGATTGCTTTAACATTACATCGAGTACTTAAGTACACTGTACCCAAGTTCGATATTTGGCCTGGACGTTTTTAAGTGCATGTGAAACTTGTTTTCATTGAAATTATGTAAAAGAATAAACTTGAAAAGTTGATATTGATTCTACCTGAGTTCGAGTTGTTAAACGACCATAGAAACAGTATACCTTTTTCAGGTGCTCACATTTGTATTAACTCATCTTACGTTGATTTTTTAAATTAAGTTTAGACATATTACACAAAAAAATATTCAGTTTAAACTCTAGTCCAGAACTCGAGTACAAATTAGATCTAAAAAAATTAAATCTTAAATTGGTGCTGAGACAACTTAAGATCGCTTTAGTATTATAATTACTACTTAAGTACACTGTACAAGTTCGATATTTCGCTTAGGCATTTTTAAATTTAAAAGTTAATATTGATTTTACCTGAGCTCGAGTTGTTGAACGACCATAGAAACAACATACCTTTTTCAGGTATTCACATTTGTAATTAACTCGTCTTACCTTGATTTTTTTAATTAGTTTTAGATATATTTCTCAAATAAATATTCAGTTTAAACTCTAGTCCAGAACTCGAGTACAAATTCGATCAAAAAAAAATTTCATCCTAAATTGGTGCCGAGAGAACTTTAGATCGCTTTAGTATTACAACCTGAGTACTTGAGTATACTGTACTCAAGTTGGATATTTCGCTTAAAATTCTTTAAGTGCATGTGAAACTTGTTTTTTGATTGAAATGATGTAGAAGATTAAAATTGAAAAAGTCGACATTGAGTTCGTGTTGTTAAACCACCATAGAAACATCATACCTGTTTTCAGTTGTTCACATTTGTAATAACTCGGCTAACCTCGATTTTTTAAATTAAGTTTAGACATATTACTCAAAGAAATATTCAGTTTAAACTCTAGTCCAGAACTCGAGTACAAATTAGATTAAAAAAAATTCAATATTAAATTGGTGCCGAGAGAACTTAATATCGCTTTAGTATTACAATTTGAGTAATTAAGTACACTGTACCGAAGTTCGAAATTTCGGTTAAATAAGTGCACGTGAAATTTGTTTTCATTGAAGTCATGTAAAAGAATAAACTTGAAAAGATGGCATTGATTCTACGTGAGTTCCCGTTGTTAAACAACTATAAAAACAGCATATATTTTTAATGTGTTTATATTTGTAATTAGCTCGGCTTACCTTGATTTTTTTAATTAGCTTTAGACATATTTCTGAAAGAAATATTCAGTTTAAACTCTAGTCCAGAACTCGAGTACAAATTAGATTTAAAAAAATTCAATATTAAATTGGTGCCGAGAGAACTTAATATCGCTTTAGTATTACAATTTGAGTACTTAAGTACACTGTACCGAAGTTCGAAATTTCGGTTAAATAAGCGCACGTGAAATTTGTTTTCATTGAAGTCATGTAAAAGAATAAACTTGAAAAGATGGCATTGATTCTACGTGAGTTCCCGTTGTTAAACAACTATAAAAACAGCATATATTTTTAATGTGTTTATATTTGTAATTAGCTCGGCTTACCTTGATTTTTTTAATTAGCTTTAGACATATTTCTCAAAGAAATATTCAGTTTAAACTCTAGTCCAGAACTCGAGTACAAATTAGATTTAAAAAAATTCAATATTAAATTGGTGCCGAGAGAACTTAATATCGCTTTAGTATTACAATTTGAGTACTTAAGTACACTGTACCGAAGTTCGAAATTTCGGTTAAATAAGCGCACGTGAAATTTGTTTTCATTGAAGTCATGTAAAAGAATAAACTTGAAAAGATGGCATTGATTCTACGTGAGTTCCCGTTGTTAAACAACTATAAAAACAGCATATATTTTTAATGTGTTTATATTTGTAATTAACTCGGCTTACCTTGATTTTTTTAATTAGCTTTAGACATATTTCTCAAAGAAATATTCAGTTTAAACTCTAGTCCAGAACTCGAGTACAAATTAGATTAAAAAAAATTCAATATTAAATTGGTGCCGAGAGAACTTAATATCGCTTTAGTATTACAATTTGAGTACTTAAGTACACTGTACCGAAGTTCGAAATTTCGGTTAAATAAGCGCACGTGAAATTTGTTTTCATTGAAGTCATGTAAAAGAATAAACTTGAAAAGATAGCATTGATTCTACGTGAGTTCGCATTGTTAAACAACCATAAAAACAGCATACCTTTTCAAGGTGTTCACATTTGTAATTAACTCGTCTAACCTTGATTTTTTTAATTAGCTTTAGACATATTTCTCAAAAAAATATTCAGTTTAAACTATAGTCCAGAACTCGAGTACAAATTAGATTTTAAAAAATTCAATCTTAAATTGGTGCCGAGAGAACTTGAGATCGCTTTAGTACTACAATGAGTACTTAAGTGCTCTGTACCGAAGTTCGAAATTTCGGTTAAATAAGTGCATGTGAAACATGTTTTCATTGAAGTCATGTAAAAGAATAAACTTGAAAAGATAGCATTGATTCTACGTGAGTTCGCGTTGATAAACAACTATAAAAACAGCATACCTTTTTAAGATGTTCACATTTGTAATTAACTCGTCTAACCTTCATTTTTTTAATTAGCTTTAGACATATTTCTCAAAGAAATATTCATTTTAAACTATAGTCCAGAACTCGAGTACAAATTAGATTTTAAAAAATTCAATCTTAAATTGGTGCCGAGAGAACTTAAGATCGCTTTAGTATTACAATTTGAGTACTTAAGTACACTGTACCGAAGTTCGAAATTTCGGTTAGATAAGTGCATGTGAAACTTGTTTTCATTGAAGTCATGTAAAAGAATAAACTTGAAAAGATAGCATTGATTCTACGTGAGTTCGCATTGTTAAACAACCATAAAAACAGCATACCTTTTCAAGGTGTTCACATTTGTAATTAACTCGTCTAACCTTGATTTTTTTAATTAGCTTTAGACATATTTCTCAAAGAAATATTCAGTTTAAACTCTAGTCCAGAACTCGAGTACAAATTAGATTTAAAAAAGTTCTATCTTAAATTGGTGCCGAGAGAACTTAAGATCGCTTTAGTATTACAATGAGTACTTAAGTACAGTGTACCGAAGTTCGAAATTTCGGTTAGATAAGTGCATGTGAAACTTGTTATCATTAAAGTCATGTAAAAGAATAAAGTTGAAAAGATGGTATTGATTCTACGTGAGTTCGCGTGGTTAAACAACCATAAAACCAGCATACCTTTTTAAGGTGTTCACATTTGTAATTAAATCGTCTTACCTTGATTTTTTTAATTAACTTTAGACATATTTCTCAAAGAAATATTCAGTTTAAACTATAGTCCAGAACTCGAGTACAAATTAGATTTAAAAAAATTCAATCTTAAATTGGTGCCGAGAGAACTTAATATCGCTTTAGTATTACAATTTGAGTACTTAAGTACACTGTACCGAAGTTCGAAATTTCGGTTAGATAAGTGCATGTGAAACTTGTTTTCATTGAAGTCATGTAAAAGAATAAACTTGAAAAGATGGCATTGATTCTACGTGAGTTCCCGTTGTTAAACAACTATAAAAACAGCATATATTTTTAATGTGTTTATATTTGTAATTAACTCGGCTTACCTTGATTTTTTTAATTAGCTTTAGACATATTTCTCAAAGAAATATTCAGTTTAAACTCTAGTCCAGAACTCGAGTACAAATTAGATTAAAAAAAATTCAATATTAAATTGGTGCCGAGAGAACTTAATATCGCTTTAATATTACAATTTGAGTACTTAAGTACACTGTACCGAAGTTCGAAATTTCGGTTAAATAAGTGCATGTGAAACTTGTTTTCATTGAAGTCATGTAAAAGAATAAACTTGAAAAGATGGCATTGATTCTACGTGAGTTCGCGTTGTTAAACAACTATAAAAGCAGCATATATTTTTAATGTGTTTATATTTGTAATTAACTCGGCTTACCTTGATTTTTTTAATTAGCTTTAGACATATTTCTCAAAGAAATATTCAGTTTAAACTCTAGTCCAGAACTCGAGTACAAATTAGATTTTAAAAAATTCAATCTTAAATTGGTGCCGAGAAAACTTAACATCGCTTTAGTATTATAATTTGAGTACTTAAGTGCATTGTACTCAAGTTCGATATTTCGGTTAGATATCTTTAAGTGCATGTGAAGCTTGTTTTCATTAAAATTATGTAAACGTTCAGTGTTTGGCTTAGATCAATCAGAGTATGCGAGTACACTGTACTTAAGTTTAATATTTAACTTTGATGTTCTTAAGTACGCGTGGAATAATTATAACCTAATTTAACTAAACAGGCACTTTTGATTATTTTTCACAGATAATTACATCGTCCAATGAAAACGGATTAACTTCGAAAACATGGAAACTCACTTAGAACACCGAGACATAGTCGGTGTCGCCGACGCAGTGCTTTTAGAAGACTACACGAGCGAAAAGGCCTTCGTCAAAAATCTAAAAAAACGTTTCAAGGAAAACATCATCTACGTAAGAATTTGTTTTTAGCTACGAACCTAATCATTAGCATTTCTTTTAGACGTACATTGGCCCGGTGCTGGTATCGGTGAACCCGTACAAAAACCTCCACATTTATGGATCAGACTTTATAGAGAAGTATGAAAACAAACACTTTTTCGAAGTCCCACCGCACGTGTAAGACCCAGCAAACTAACTTAGGTAATTGAATTATACTGTATTTTTAGTTTCGCAGTAACCGACACTGCGTATAGATCACTCAAAGAAGAAAACAGAGAACAATGCATTTTGATATCGGGCGAGTCTGGATCGGGAAAAACTGAAGCGTCCAAGAAGGTGTTGCAATACATAGCCGAAATTACCGATCATAAAGGTTCCGTCGAAACGGTCAAAAACAAACTTTTAGAATCGAATCCTCTGTTGGAGGCTTTCGGCAACGCCAAAACGAATCGAAACGACAATTCGAGCAGGTTCGGCAAATACATGGACGTGCAATTCGACTACCGAGGTTTTCCAGTAGGAGGAAATATCCTTAATTATCTTTTAGAAAAATCGCGGGTTATTAACCAAGCCAGCGGCGAACGAAACTTCCATATTTTTTACCAGTTATTGGCTGGTGCTAGCCACGACGAGTTAGAAGAATTGCATTTAAAGCCAAACTTAAGCAGTTATTATTATTTGACACATGGGGTGAGTACTATCAGTTTTGAATTTACTTATGCATAGGTAACGATTTAGGACAAATCGAACGTGGATAATTTGGACGATAAAAAGGCTTATAAAGAAGTGGTCCATGCGCTTAAAACTTTAGAATTACGTGATGACGAACGAAAAGAGATTTTTTCAATTGTGGCGAGTGTTTTGCATTTGGGTAACGTTGGCTTTACCGAGGAAGAAGGGCACGCACATTTGTCTAAACGGGATTTGGTGAAAACAGTCAGCAAGGTACTATATTTTTTTTTGTTTTAGTGCGTACACTAATTGGTTTTTTAGTTGCTCGGTTGTAGTGAAGAACTCTTAGTGAAGGCACTAACGCATCGTACCATATCTGCGAATGGTGACGTAGTGGTCACGCCCTTAAATCGTGAATTAGCGATATATGCCAGAGACGCTCTGGCAAAAGCTGTGTACGACAGATTATTCACGTGGCTGGTTCAGCGCCTTAATAAATCTTTACAACCGCACGATGCTCGTAAATACGTAGCTATGGGTATTTTAGACATCTACGGTTTTGAAATTTTTGAGCGAAACAGGTGAGGTCCTGGTTACGGTTTAAAAATTTAGTGAAATATAAATTGTAGCTTTGAGCAACTTTGCATCAACTTCTGCAACGAAAAGTTACAGCAATTATTCATCGAACTCACTTTAAAATCGGAACAAGAGGAGTATTTTAAAGAAGGAATTGAATGGAATAAAGTCGAGTATTTCGATAACCAGGTAATCTGCGATCTCATCGAAGAAAAACACAAAGGAATTATTTCGATTATGGACGAAGAATGTTTGAGACCTGGAGATCCGACCGATAAGACGCTGTTAGAAAAAATGAACAATAGTTTCAAGGAGCATAAACATTACATTAACCATAAAAAAGCGGACGCCAAATTACAGAAAGTTTTAGGAAGAGAAGTATTTAGTTTTTTTGGTGTTAAAATTTCGGGTACTATAGTTGTTTTTAGGAGTTTCGTCTAATTCACTACGCCGGCGATGTAACTTACAATATACACGGGTTTTTAGAAAAGAACAACGACCTTTTGTTCCGCGATCTTAAAGACGCAATGTCAAAATCGCACAATAACATAATACAATCGGTTTTCCCCGCAAAAGAGCAGGAATCTAAGAAACGACCAGAAACGGCAATCACCCAGTTTCGGATTTCGCTGAATCACCTCATGGAAATTCTAATTGATAAACAACCGTCGTACATAAGATGCATTAAACCGAATGAAATTAAAACAGCGGGTAAGGGATCGTAGCTGGTTGTGAATCAAAGTACATTGTTTTTTTAGGACTCTTTGATAACACCTTAGTGAACCACCAGGTGAAGTATTTAGGATTAATGGAGAATTTGAGGGTGCGCAGGGCTGGTTTTGCCTATCGTCGGTTATTTGAAAAATTCTTGCAACGGTACAAATGCTTGTGCAAAGCAACGTGGCCTAATTGGCATGGAAACGTCAAGGACGGTGTCCAAACTTTAGTCAACGCGCTTGGCTACGACAAAGACGAGTATCGATTAGGAAAGTAAGTAATTGCATTTAACTAAAACGCAATCACCAAATACCAAACTTTAGAACGAAAATTTTCATGCGTTTCCCCAAAACTTTATTTAACACCGAAGACGCATTTCAAGCGAAAAAGCACGAACTTGCCACTAAGATACAAGCCAAGTACAGAGGAATTTTGCAAAGAAGGAGGTACTTGCATCAAAAACATTGCATCATAGTAATGCAAACGTGGATACGCCGCCACTTGGCAAAAAAAATCGTCGAGAGGCGTAAACACGCCTGTTTGGTCATAACCAGGTACTTACCAAAACCCGTTGCGTTCAAGTGCTAAACGTTGTTTACAGATTTGTTAAAGGATTTGTGACGAGGAATGGTCCAGAAACTGACTTGAACCGAAAATTCATTCAGATAGCTAAAGTTGAGTGGTTGAAACGACTGGCGAAGTCTTTGCCTCAACATCTTTTAAAAAGGACGTGGCCTGCTTGTCCCCACTGTTGCGAAGAAGCTTCTAAACTGTTGGAGAAGTATTATGCCACGCACTTGTCGAGAGTGTACCGATACAAACTGAAGCCCGAGAGGAAGAAGCAATTTGAGATTAAAATTTTAGCAGAAAGTCTGTTTAAAGGTAAGTGGTAGTATCATGGTGTTAATTTGTGTATAATTTTTGCGGTGTAGGTAAAAAGAAGAGCTACGCTTCTAGTGTACCGGCGTGGTTCGTCAATAATAGGATTCCGAAAGAGCAGGTAGAAGTCCTTAAGGATTACGTTCAGAGTGTTTTGAGAACGTCTGGAGAAAACGAGAAATATTCGACGACTGTTATGAAGTACGATCGACACGGTTATAAACCAAGAGAGCGCGTTGTTGTTATTACAAGCAAGGCTTTTTACTTATTGGAGATGACAAAGTCTGTTAAGCAAAAGCATCGCTTCCCCATAGAAGCTATCAGTTTAATCGTGACCAGTGAGAACGATAAGGTGTTGATGGTTCGGTTACCTGAAGATCTTCTAAAAAAAGATAAAGGTGACTTAATTTTAGAGTTTCCTAATTTAATTGAAGCGATAACGATGATAATCGACATAACTAGGAAACCGACCATGCTTGCCATTTTAGATTCGAAAACGTAAGTAGGCTGTAACTCGATGTTTCAAGTATAATTTTTCCGCTTTCAGAATCGAGCACCACATGAAGCAGGGAAAACACGGAATTATTGAGATTACTACAGGAAATCCCCAAAGCATACACAAGAGCAAAAGTGGGAATTTGCTGATTGTAAGTTGGCAAAATCGTTAAAATGTTTAATAATAGCGTTTGTCCATAGGTTGCTTCGCCGTAGAAACGTAAAAACTATTCCGCCATTTTGTTTTAATATTTAAGTGCCATTTTGTGTAAATTTTTAAATATTGTACTTACACTGTTTACTTAATACATTTTTAAAGTTGTTTCTCAGATTTATTTAGCCCTGCATTGAACAGTCTACTAGATCTAACCGAACTCGAAGATGCTATTCTCCACAGAGCGATAATTTACGGATCTGTTCAACGATTTGCCGACAAACACAAAATGCTACGGAGCTAAAAACAACAGAAAAAACACCCGAGCGGTTTTTGAAGACCACCGGCGTCTCGCCTACACACACGTCGCCTTTTCGCCACAGTCTAATAATCAAAAACGAATTTTCCCCCACCCGGCAACCTATCCAACACTACTGTACCAAAGTAATCACTACCTTTCTTATCGACATTCGTTCCATAAGCCTACTGCAACGTTACACCCAAGAGCAATAACTTCAGCCAAACTTGTCACCGAGGATTTGTTTGGCCAAACACCCAACGTCACACTTTGGCGCCCCAATGCAGACCGCCAGCGCTTGAAAGTAACAAGACACATAACCCTCCATCATTATAAAATTGCAGTCCGCGTTATCCAGATTCACAAACGATAACTCAAACTGTTTTCCAGGAAACTAAAAAAATTTGTAGCAGAAATGGTATAAGAAAAAAATTTACAAATTGAAGAGGCATGCGACTAATACATAAAACATCCACCGGCCTACCTAGAGGTGGACCTGGGTAGTCATAACCCCCCCCCCCCCAGACCTTTTTAGGCTCCCCTCATAAAAAATGCAACTGGCACATAGTAATAACATAGTATGCTCAAAAGAACATAATTCATAACTAAAAAATACGCTTCACAAACTACGCTCTAGAACCCCCCTCCCCCCTCTAGCGCAAATTTTTAGTTACGCGTCCGAGGCGTTAGTGTTAAAACAGTCATACAAGTGTTTATTCGTACGATCACTGTAACCACAATACCACGAACGACCAAAATAATTAAGCACAGAAAAGACCGACGCAGGGTTTTGGCAGAAAAGTTTGCTTTCCTCAAACAACACTAAGTACATCTGAAGCAAAAAGCTTTCTTCTGGGTTATACCGTGGTCGTTAAATTTTTTGTAACGTTACGCTGATCATCTGTCGCCTTGTCGAAATAGTAGACCAAAGTATGTTCTGTGACACTTGTCTATCAAGTTAGGCTTCAGATGGTTTTTTCTAGTGGCATCAGTGAGTTGAACATCGTTATGAGAAAAAAACTTGCTGAAAACGTGATAGGAGCCAAAAAAGGTAGTTGTTACAAGCTTTTTGCTAGTTTACGAACCTGCACGGCCAACTCACAATAGTCGGTGAGAGGGGAAGGTTCCTAGATAATAACGAACAGATATTTAAGGGCGCCAGAGCTTATCCAAAGTCACTTCTGTCCCGCTCAAGACAGGTGGTAATAAACTTGTAACTAGATGTTAGGTTCGTAAATGCTGAAAGAAACGAAAGAAAAAAAACTCAATCGTTAATAACAATTTCACTTTAATTCCTCTATAATGATAAATAGGTTACCGTTCGAATTGATAACAGTTGGATAACAGGACCAAGAATTATTTTAGTTCGAGTATAACTAAATATCCGAAGTATCGGCAACACACAACACATACGTAGATTACATTGACATGACTAGTGAAGAGTAGATGGTAGTAAATTCCGTCTGCATACAATATGCGAAGTACACAAAATAATTTAGTAAGATAGCCTTACTGACAATCAAACACAGTAATAATGAATTACTACGTTAATGTTATCTTATCGTAACAAAGCGTGCGGAATTAATATAGCACTAACGTTAATCAATCGTTGGTAGTACACAGCATGCGCAACTCAACATAAGTAAAATTTACTACCTAGCTGGTAAACAACAATATCGATAATTACAGAACTAATAGCAAAAGTTTCGTGAGTGACCCGGTTGACTACGAAATAAAACATATAAAATCACTTACCATAAATACAGGAATTTCCACTGGTGTGAAGAAAGTACTTTCCCCGACACGTAACTCTGTAAGCAATTTGAATCGCAAATCGTGTCAAACTAATGTCTCACGAAATCAACATCTACAACAATCATTACTTAAGGTACAAGAAAGTATAAATAATATAAACCGGTTGTCGTATGCTGTGGTACCCCTTATCTTTGGTTTAATTTGTTATAGCCATAAGCCTTATAAAGAAAAAGTTAGCATCGACCCATCCCAATATTTGTCGAGGTTCATTCCTTAGTAAATTGGTATCGAATACTGAATATCGTTAGAACACAAATAGGTGGTTAATACAGGTCACGGCGTGTCATCCACGTGTAGCACTCTTTGCCCGGGAAGGCTCCGCAAGACCCCCAATTTCGTGGCGTGGAAATCGCCTTACGCTGGTGCCCGTGTACGGCAACGTGCTGACGTATTTAGCAGTCGTTTACGATAGCCATTTATCGATAAGGTACCATATGTAAAAGAAAGGAACGTAAAATGGCTGTTAAAAGGAAGACAGAATTACGAACGAAATTGTTACTAAAAGACGACAATAGCTTACCCTGTAACGCATTGAAGCAATTAGATCATTCGCGAATTATAATTGGTTTTCTAGATGGTAATAGATAACATAACGATTCAATACGTCCAGACCATTTTCTATCATGCCCGTGTGACGAATTTCCGTCAAATGAATCGCACCGAGAAACGAACGTTAGAGGGCGTAAACCCGAATCTACTTTCACGTTGAAAATACATAGGCGTACGTAAAGAAAATTTCGTCCGTAACAACATAGGCGTACGTAAAGAAAATTCGACCGTAACATAGTATAGAGAAGTGTGTGAAATAGAGATAAAAAAATAACGAAGGAAATGGCAAAATGTTAGTACACGAAATGGACTGGCCAGTGATTTACAAAAATGGCTGAAGCTTAAAAAAGTCGAATAATCATGATAAATAAATACCAAATAAGATGTTAATTTAGAAGATCTAAAATGGTTCATACAAAATGACGTCTGAAAGTTGGAGACATGACATGATGTTAGGTTAACACTCCCATAGCATGATACACCACAACCACGGAAACTAACAAAACAAACATGGCCTCTTTGGTGGTGAGTGAATATTGATCAAATCCTAAGACGGGCTGGAGATAAGCGATAGTGTGTCAGGTATAATATCGACTGAAATCAAATGTTCAATGCAAACTTTGAGTTCTGTGACTGTTTACTCAAGGAAAGGAACTACGTGAGTAAGGGTGGTTGAGTGATATACCTAAAGAAGTTTAACCGAGATTTACTAAGAAAGCTGGCGTTTGCCACCGCGGTTGAAGAAATTAGTGACGTTTAAACCTTCTCAGTGCTCTAGTGCTGTCTTCTTCCCCAGCTGGTCCGGGAAAGCATACTCGGCACATTAAAGAACAAGTTACAATGATTAACCTCCAACGGTAACAATGTAAACTAAACGAGTTCTCTCATCGGTTCCCGAAATCACGTCCTGGTCAAGTTGTCTGCAGGTCACATAGAAACATGAACAGTTAAACTTGACTAGACCTTGAGAATGTACTGACATGTAGGTTAGGAGTTCATCTCAGATTTATTTAGTCCAACCTTGACATTTTCAATACGGCAATAATTCACACACACACGGATCTGTTTAACGATGTTGCTCACAAACACAAAAAGTCACAGCGCTAATCAAACGATAGGAAGTTCAATATATTTAATTCAGGGCGAACGCGATAAAGTTAATGACGACCGGCGATTCGCATAAAAAAGCCGGTCAGCTTTGCAATAGCATGTCAGCAGCATCGAGATTGCAAAAAATCACTCAGTCAACCTCAAACAGCATCGATTTCTGACAGACTACAAAAACCGACACACGGCAAACTAACGATCACTAACTCAGAATTTTGACTCATGGCAAAGCTTGGAATCGCACGACTATCAAAGAAGCCTTGGTCTTGCCCACTCCACGTGATAAACAAGAAAAAAGCCATACAGTGTACGAGAATTTTCTGGTAACTTAATTGCTGGCGGCTAGCTCGATATGATTCGGCAAGCCGATCGCAAGTCTTAGTGTGCTAGTCTTACAATAAATGACAAAAGCGCCAAAACGGTAGGAAACTAGTGATGGAAAACACCGTTTAAATCTATCCAAAATTGAAAGAAAACCAAATCACAAAAACCAGGTTATAAGAACGACTATATTTATTTTTAACAACGAAATAAAGAGAGATTAAGTTAATAACGTTGATACCAGCCCTGAAGGTGACCCTCTATATATAAAGTTATCGTAGTATTGTATGACAATACAAGTTAATATGAAATCGAAGAGTTAAACTTTGATTGGATGCGAAACTAGTGTTCGATAACCGTGCTATATCTATGTCGCATGTATTTTATGTTCGACAAATACACAAATTAATAGCAAATACAGAAATGGTACTCAGAAATATCTAATCATTCTGATAGCTATCGGTATGCTTGAATTGTTACGTACAATCGCTAAAAAGTATAAAGAAAGAATTAGATATAAAATGATATCACAAGTAAGTTGCGCCTAGACAAACAATTAATCGTAATAATCAAATACGTCAAACTTCTATTTGATTTTCACTATTCCTATCGCAGGTCTGCCACTAAGTTTATTAGAATATCACACAAAATACGACACCGAGTTGTCTCCAGATTAGGTTTTGACAGTGGTGTAATTAACCAATATCCCCATTACTACGTGCTCTTAGTTATCGTTTCCAGAAAAAACTAATTAATTGACATGTACCATTCCAAAGTGGCAAACACGTGGCGGTATTCCAAGTCGCTATCACAATTACGGGAAAATCAAATTAAGTCGCAAAAATAGAAACTAATTCTTACCCCGGAAAGATCTTCACATACGAAGCAAAACTAATGCGTCCATTTATAACGTAGATGAATGCGAATATTTACAACTGAAAGCTTCACTGAGCGGGCACGTTATATGACCATGTACAATCGGTCTCGAACTCACCGGAAATATATTTATTTCCTTTTAATAAGCACCTCCGATAAGATAACAACAAAATGACATCCATACTATGATAAGCATGTCTTCTGGGTTTGGACCGTGTCATTGTTGTTGTAACCGAAGTTGCCAACGTTTCGTCTACTTTCGTAAGGGACTTCTACAGGGCGTAAGATAAATCGGAAAACTCAAACAAGCAACCGAAATCTAACTAAGAACTTCTCAAAAGTGGGCGAAACGTTGGCAAATTCGGTTACAACAACAATTACACGGTCCAAACCCGGAAGACATTCTTATCATAGTATAGATTCCGGCCGTGGAAACCTTCGCTATTACAAATGACATCCAACTCTCCAATAGTAGCAATAGAGCGTTCCGGGACAAAACGTATACAGTCCGCAATCTATATCAGAACACTTTTAGCGTAACAACAGGAAGAAAATCAGTGAAAATCACTCTCCTATGGTATACGGAGAAACGATATTGTTAATCAGAGAATCTTTTCAACTATAAATAACAGAAGTAGTAGACTAAAGTATGTTCTGTGACACTTGACCGTCAAGTTTGGATGGCTGCTTCTAGATGTACAAGGGAGTTGAGAAGCGATGTGTATTAAGGAAGCAAAGAATTGAATTAGAGAAACCGTTAACGTTAACCTCTATAAGGCCCTTCTAAGCACCGTTAGTGCTCTCTTCTTTACCAGCTGGTCTAAGAAATCATAACATACTTTAAAAAAAAGTCTAAATAATTAACCTCCAGCGCTAATGCAAGCAAAGTAAGTTCCACCATTGGTACCCATTCTCAACTTCCTGAAATAGACCCTTTTACTGTGCCTTAGCTGTAGTTGTTTGAGGTCCCGAAACCTTGATTACGAAGCATGATCTATAAACCACATTTCATGGAGGTCAGATTGTCAGGTTGCATAAAAATGTGAGCGGTACAAGTGTTACTAGATCATGAGAATCTCCTAACAGGTAGGTCTGCCTGTGCTCAACCACCAGCGTTTGTTACTCTTGGGCACTGCTCTTGTAAGACAATTTGCTCTTTTCTGTTTGCGTGGTTAAAACTAATCTTAGTATGGCGTCAATATTAGAGCCAAAGGTTTAGATTATAGACTATAAAGGATAGGTAGTCAACCTACTGTGCATCACTCGACTTGAAACAAATTTATCCTCTATATTCTATTATTTATTAGAGATAGCTGAAGTGTCTCTAACAGCTTGAAAACTACAGAAAAATCTTTATTAAATTATTCTGTCATAAATGTAAAAAACTAGTAATCAACGATATTAAATGTTGAATGAGATTTGATAAATAAGTTTCGTAAACCCAAAAATCTTCGATAAAACTTTATTACACGTTAAATCTTAATAAATATGTACATTACCTTAAAATCGTTTCTAATAACTACGTGTTACTTGTTCCTGATTCTTGTTCGTTGTGATATGCAGCTACGGCTTCTTGTGCTTTCGACAACTTCTTCTTTTGTCCGTCGTAAGCTCTAGAACGCATTTCATCCTCGACGGCTTTGTTGACATTTTTAGTGACGACCCGTTTCATTTTCTGCGTTTCTTGTAACATCTGCTTTTTGGGTTTAATGGGATGATCTAAAAGTAGTTGAGATCGTGACAATAACATAACCTTGTAATTTTGCTTAACTTACTTGCTCGTTGCGTCATCGCCTTACCCTTGCCTTTTTTACTTTTTACAGCGGCAGGTAATTTAGATTTTACTTTTAGTTTACCTTGAGGCATTGCGAATTTTTCAAAAATTACGATTAGGTTACAAGATTAAAGCACGTGGGTTTTACTTTAATGGCTGCTAGATGGCACTAATTCAAAAGCATTTTTTTTTATGTACAGGGAAGGTAGTAAAATTGATATGTATAAGCATTGTATAAATGGGATAAATAAAACACAATTTGTGTAAAATACTTTTTAGCTTTCGACAACAGTCAGCCAAAACCTTAGACAAATTGTAAAACATGATTAAAAACGTTTTTACCAAGAGCACACTTAAACGATAAATTAAACGTTTGCTTAAAAACGTAAAGTATTATAAGATTCTATTTTAGAAGTGATTAAATTATATCATTTTCGACTTATTCTATAATTGTTTTTGTTTATTTGTATGTGTAGCATTTGACATTTGACAGTATATAAAGATAAGATTTATCTTATTCCATACATCTTTTAGTAATCTTGTAGTTACAGATGGTGTTTTATCCCAGGCAGAGTGTTGCCTGGCATCGTTCCCAGCCAGCTAGATCGTACTTTTTTACATCACTTTTACGTTATAATAGAGTACCTTTGTAAGGTATTCCACACAACTACGAAAAGGTACTTTCTTGATATAAGTACTTGAACTTTAATGTCAGCAATAAAATAATTTGTATATGCAGTTTTTGTTTGATTTAGAAATTTAGATTTAGAAAATATGGGGTTATATAAATTAAATACAAGAAAACTACGATAATAACATAAAAATGTACGATTTTAGTCTACCATATATCCACTCGTTCATAGACATAATATGAACACACTGTGGACGACTATTTATATACGTCTTATAGATTACTGTTAGATTACATCCGGTGGGCGTCTTTTCTACGTTCACAGGCAACACGTTAATAATATAACGATCGTATGAGATGTAGATATAACGTGCGTGAATTAATTGGAATGTCCTTGTACTATGTCCCTCCAGTGCACATCCATTGGATATCTGTACGCGGTATCCAGCAGATCACAATAGAAATCAAAGACTTAGACTCAGTTACGACGGAAAATAAGGTGCTGAAAGCCTTTATGAAAATATGTCGTAAAGGCACGTACAGAAGCAAGAAGATCTACAAAGTCAGTAGAGGACAACAAATCGCCTTAGTACAGGTAGACAAAGCTATAGGGATAATGACTGAATTACACACGACGACTAAGAACATTCACAAAGCAGCTAGTATAGATGGCAAGAAAGTAAGGTTCGAGGACAATGCATACTGGTGGATCGAACCTATAAAGAAACATACGTAAAGAATGTATAACTATATCTTAGAAAAAAGTACTAGCAGAACAGGGGGTGCAAATCTAGATAATCTGTTTCTTAACCTAACTCTTAAAAAGAATCAATTGAAACTGGCGATTACATCAAGCAAAGAACGATGCTGGAGTAATTTATGTAGGGATCTGGACGACAACATTTAGAGCGATAGATATAAAATCGTTATAAAGACACTCAAGAGAAATTTCTAGGATTGGGGAATGAGTGATGAGGAAATGTGTGAAAGAGTTTTGGAGCTTTTTCTGAGGCAGCCAACAGTCGCCAAGATAGAAGAAATCCATGATGTCATAGAAATTGCAGAGGAAAAACCAGGGTAACTGCAGCAACTTTACTCACTAAGAAAGCTCCAGCGCCGGATGGGATACCTGCATTACTTATAAAAGAAGTGGCACTCCAGCGATAACTAAATTGTTCAATTTATGCTTGAGAGAAGGCATCTACCCCAAGAAATGGAAAGTGGCTACGGTCGTCTTAATACCAACAAACGGACACGACAGCCTTTAGACTAATATGCTTAATAAATTTTATGGGCAAGTTGTTCGAAGAGATTTTAAATAATAAGCTTATAGATTGTGTAAATCTGTCCACAAGGAAGTTTTGATTTAGCAAAAGCTCTAGTACTATAACAGTTCTAAAAACAATTGTCGAGGAAGCTAGAGAAACCAAGGAGAGTCAAGGAGGACAAGAAAAGCTTGTATAATTACTTCAGTTGGCGTACGAAATGCATTTAAATCTCTATCGAGACAAGTGATAATCTCATACTGTTTGAACGTAAATAATTGTTACCCTTTTTTAATTAGAAAGAACATCCAACATCTCAGTTACAACGATAACTTTTTAATAATGCGATATAAAATAAGGGTTACATATACCTTCTTTCAATTCTGTTCTGCGCGAGTTAGTATGCGCGCATTACCACGCAGTGGCTTACAGAATTAACTCAAAAAATATAAGTAAGCGGCCTAAACATGGCGACCACCTTAAAACACTGTTTTAAAAATCTCTAATGCTAAACAAGTAACATAGTAGGTAATATTATATAAAAAAATCAAACACAAAATGGACTCAAAAATTTAAAAATATCAAGTTTGAACAATTAGTCAATAGGCAAAGGACAAATTTTAGCAAACGATCTTAACACTATACCGTTCGCGGTCTTGATCTTAGCAACTCGCACAATCCCATCTTTACCGGGATGCACTTCACTAACCCGTCCGAGTTTCCATTTAAAGGGGGGCACATTGTCTTCCTTTATAACCACGAGCATGTCCTTTTTTAATTCTCCAAGGTTAAGTTTCCATTTCGTTTTTTGTTGTAATTCGGACACGAACTCCTTGCTCCACCGCTTCCAAATATGTTGTAACAATTGCTGAAGACGTTGGTATATATGAAGACAAACGATTTATGGGCTGCTCAGACACATCTGGATCTGGCATAGCGGTCGATATTCTTCCGATCAAAAAGTGCGAAGGGGTTAAGGGTTGAAAATCGTGCGGATCAGAGAATGAGGGTGCCAAAGGGCGAGAGTTTAAAATAGACTCTATTTGGGCGAGTAACGTATACAGTTCCTCAAAAGTCAACAAAGCATTACCTAACACCCTTCTTAGATGACACTTAACAATTTTAACCCCTGCTTCCCACAGTCCCCCAAAGTGGGGTGAATGTGGTGGTATAAAATGCCGATCTACTTCGTATTTATTTGAAGCAAGTGTTATGTCTTTATGGTTATGTTTTAAAAATTTGTAAAGTTCGGTCATTTTAGAATTGGCACCCACGAAGGTTATGCCGTTATCAGAATAAACTTTCGAGGGCATGCCCCGGCGTGCACTAAATCTTTTTAAAGCAAGAATGAAAGCATCACTGGTTAAATCGGTTACCAGTTCCAAATGCATGGCCTTAGTTACTAGACAAACAAACAGGCAAATATAACATTTTGAAACTTTGCTTCCTCGGCCTTTTCGATCCGTAAGCATTAAAGGGCCTGCATAATCAGTGCCTACAGTTGCAAAAGGAAAGTTAGGCTTTAATCTATCTTTTGGTAAGTTACCCATTATAGGACCTAATAGTTTAGGAGCAGCTCTAAAACACTGCAGACACGAATGCACTACTTTTCTGCATAAATCTCTTCCCGAAGTAGGCCAAAAATGTTCACGTATACTAGCAAGCAGAAGCTGCAGACCGGCATGCAACAATCTTTTGTGTTCGCGCTCCAGCAATAATTTGAAAAACAAATGACTGCCTGTAATTAGCAACGGGTGCTTCTTATCAAAGTTAAAGTTAGAATTAAATAATCGACCCCCTACACGTATTAAGCCATTGCAATCCAAAAAAGGCGAGAGACTTGCAACATTATTGTTCTTGGGTAAAGGTTTTCCTTGACTAAGCATTTTCAATTCAAATACAAAAGAATGCGACTGTGCTACTCTAGTCAAACAAACAAGAGAATTGCTAATTTCACTGCGATTTAAAGCACCAATTACTTTAGACTGCGAATTTAAACAGTTGTGCTTAAATCTCAAACAATACGCGATTATTCTTTCCAATTTACTCAAATTGGAATATCTATCGAATGGGAAATTTTCGGCTTGTAAGGTACTCAAACTAACAACCATCTTTTTCTCGGGAAGTTCGACAGTAGTTTCTTTAGGAACAGGCCAAGAAGACTCAGAATCGTTTAGAAATTCCGGCCCTCTCCACCACAAATTACTATTTCGTAGATCGGAAGGCATGACTCCTCTAGATAGTAAGTCAGCTGGGTTGTGTACAGTGGGAACGTGTCTCCAAACGTAATTATTTGTAAGAGTCTGGATTTCAGCAACGCAGTGAGAAACAAAAGTTTTTAACTGGTTTGGTAGGGTTTTAATCCATCCCAAAACAATCATTGAATCAGTCCATAGGTAGCAATTGGCTACCTGACAATCAAAAAATCTATAGACATGATTTATTAAACGACTCAGCACCAGCGCACCACAAAGCTCAAGTCTTGGAACAGTTATTGTTTTCAATGGGGCTACCTCGCTCTTTGAACGCAGAAGTTTACAATAAACCTTGCCTTCATTTGACACAGAGCGAATATAAATGCACGAACCGTAGGACATAGTACTAGCGTCTGAGAAGCCAGGTATTTCAATAGATAAAGGATTTGCGCAAACTGCGTGCCTAGGGATTTTTAACTGGTTGAGAGTCACCAATTCTAAACGAAAATTGATCCATTTTATGCGGATATCATCAGGAATGCTCTCGTCCCACTCTAATTTATGCAACCAAAGTTGCTGCAAAATAAGTTTGGCGTCCACCGTGCAAGGGCTGAGTAGGCCAAGCGGGTCAAATATTTGCGAAGCCTCAGAAAGAATAATTCGTTTTGTGATTTTTGGTTGATTAGATTGTAAAATAGAATACACTAAGTTATCATTCTTAAAATTCCATGACAACCCAAGCGTTTTTGTGCATGCATTGGAGCCAAGATCCAAATAATGCGGATGAATGTAATCAGGATTTATATGTTCAAGAACGCGAGCATCATTTGCCATCCACTTCCTCAAAGGAAAACATCCAGAGTCTAAAACATTTAGCAATCCTACGCATAATTCTTGAGCTTCTTCAAGGGAATTAACACCGGCTAATAAATCGTCAACGTAAAAGTTCTCACGTATGATTTTCGAAACTTTTGGAGAGTTATGCTCAGAATCAGTGGCGAGTTGATGTAAACTACGAATAGCAAGAAACGAGGCTGAAGACGTGCCATAAGTTACCGTATTAAGTTCAAACGCTTGAGCTGGTTTAGAAGAGTCTTCTCTCCACAAGATACATTGCAAATGCCGCTGCGACGGACAAACAAGCACCTGCCTATACATTTTTTGTATATCAGCAGAAAACACATATAAATATGACCGGAAGCTGAGCAATATAGAGAAAAGGTCCCTTTGAATAACAGGTCCAATCATCTGCAAATCATTGATGGAGTATCCAGAGGCAGACGGAGAAGAACCGTTGAACACTACGCGCAGTTTTGTACTAACGCTTACCTCTTTGAGTACTCCGTGGTGAGGCAAAAAGAAACATTTATCAATTAGGCACTGAGAAGGACTCATGTGACCCAGGTGAACATACTCACGCATAAATTCCGCGTATCTAACACGAAGAGATTCATTGCACTGAAATCTTTTCTCAAGCGAGCGCAACGACCTTTCAGCTTTAAAATAAGAATTTCCTAACATTTTTCATTCTTCTTGAAAGGAATTTTGACAATAAATCGACCATCCTGATCTCGGGTAGTATTAGCAGCAAAATGAGTTTCACATTCGACCTCTTCTCGTGACATAGATGGAGAAGTAGGCACTTCTTCAAGTTCTCAAAATCATTGCAATCATTAGAAAAATTGCAAATAACGTTATTCGGCGGCGCTTCACTATTCAATGATCCACCAACAACCCAGCCTAAAAGAGTATTCTGTAATCTGAGTTGATTTGCACCAAGAGAAATTTGGCCTGTAGACAATAGTTTGTAGAAACAGGTAACGCCTAAAAGAATGTCAACTTCTCCTGCAATATTAAAATCAGGATCTGCTAGTCGAACCTTATTTGGAATAATTAGATGAGAAACATCTATCGAAGAACTAGGAACAATACCAGTTATGCGCGGTATGATCAAACAGGACACGCTGAGCGTGAAGGCGGTGTGCATTGCCATCATATGAATGTTGCATTGCCCATCAATGTGAGAAAGGGTATTGGCTATGCCTGTCACCTGCATGATTACAATATTTTTATTCAATCCCAATTTTTTAAACAATCCCTCAGTTATGAAGTTGCTCTGACTGCCAGAATCTAAAAGTACTCTGGCAGGATAGTATTTTCCATTCGAATCGGAAACGTTCACCATTGCAGTGGATAAAAGAACTCTTGAGCTACTCGACACAAAAGAAAAAATAGAAGCGTCAGTACTTGGAGATGAGATAGTTAAAAGTGGTTTCTCCTGATCTTAAGATTCCTTATGCAAGTGCAGAAGTGTGTTATGCTTTGCCTTACAAATGCGGCAACGGTAAATAGATTTGCAATATTTTAAGGTGTGACCTTTGCTTAAGCAGTTTATGCACATACCTAGACCACGAACCTTGTTGAGACGCTCCAATGTAGCGATCTCTTTGAACTTATCACAATTATAAATCAGATGAGAAGATTTGCAAAAATGACAAATAGGCTCAGTCGCAGTTAACGATTTAGAGCGACTTTCACTCGTGTCTGGCGAATGAATAGGTCTTTTATTTTGATCGAGAGTGGTCAAAACCGAGGCTTTTTTCTCCAAAAACTTTATGAGATCATTGAAATAAACAATATTATCGTCAATTCTAGAATTCTCGAACTCCTTCGTAGTGTAAGGATCTAACTTAGAATACAATAAATGAACTAAGAAAATGTTTCTTTGTTCTTCGGGATTTACTAATGAATCTACGGATCTTAAATTTCTTTGGAATGTGTCTATTAAATTTCGTAGCTTTGACGACGATTCTACGGTTATCTTTTCTAAATTAAATAGTGATTTTACATGATGGTAAATCAATGCTCGCGAATTATTGTGCCTATCATTTAAACCGTCCCAAACGATTTTATAATTTAAGGAAGTTGTAGGAATATTTTTCAATGATTCTGCAGCCTTAGCTGTCAAGGATGCCCTTAAATAGTGTAATTTATGCACATCAGGAAGTTCGTTATTTTCATGTATTAAACTAGTAAACATGTCGCGAAAATGCAACCATGTTTCGGGATTTCCATTAAACGTCGGTAATTCTATTGAAGACAACTTGATATGCTGTTTTTTACACCGCTATCAGGAGAGTTGGCACGTGAACTTTCAGCTGTAAATATAACTGATCTTAAATCTGATTGAATACCTAATACATTGGGAGAACGCGATTTTACAGCAGTGCTATCATAATTAGCTAAAAAAACTTTAGCAACAGAAATTAATTTGAAATATTTATCTTCAAACGCGGAGGTTTCGGCGTATTCAATTTCCAAATTATCGCTCGTAGTTTCGATGTCATCTTGCACTTGAGAAAATAAATCATAAAGCGGTTCAATGTTCGCCAATTGCAAACTCAAACGCGCAACTTCAGCTTGCGATAACAAATTATCATCTGCATTTATTGAATTTAAATATGTCTCGAAACGTGTTAATTTAGCTTTGATCTGACCTCGTTTCCTGATTGGGTCCATAATAGACAAGTTACGTATATGCACGTGTCAAAAATAAGTAAATAAGTAATAATAATGCAAAACAAATATGATTGCAACTGAAACAATGAACAAACAAGTACCAATTCTAAAATGTTCAGCTATTTTGAATCGCAATAGTAACAAATATAAGTATTAAGCATCACCCGAAAGTGTCGTATTTTAGTATAAACATGTATACATTACCATTGCGTCGATAAAATGAATAGAATAATGGAGGCACTTTCTTTATAACAAAACGACTTTAAAACACTAAGAGGAACAATCCATTCAACGAAGTATATTTTCTTATCCGTCTCGTTAGGACCATGTTTGAACGTAAATAATTGTTACCCTTTTTTAATTAGAAAGAACATCCAACATCTCAGTTACAACGATAACTTTTTAATAATGCGATATAAAATAAGGGTTACATACCTTCTTGCAATTCTGTTCTGCGCGAGTTAGTATGCGCGCATTACCACGCAGTGGCTTACAGAATTAACTCAAAAAATATAAGTAAGCGGCCTAAACACATACTTATTTAAGCAACGTGCACCAGTTACTTATTACTAAGAATATTCAGGGAATACTTGACCGGAAGAGATGGGATAGTTAGACTACCATCTGGTAACTTGAAGATTATTGATATTAAAGGGGGGGTACCACAGGGTTTGGTACTGGGGCTAACCCTGTGGAATATTGCTTATGGTAATGTATTTAAACAACGGATGCCAGAAGGGATAAGTATTTATGCGTTTGTCGATTACGTTACCCTTGTTGGTAAGAATAAATGCATAGAAAAAGTGGTGAGCAGTTCGAATTATTAACAGATGGATGGATGAGCATGACTTAAAACGGGTTACTCGTAAAACTAAAGCGGCAGCTATTATGGGGAGATGTAGGATATATGGTTATTGATAGAGATGTAGTTATAATAAGAGAGGAGATTAAAATCTTGGGAGTACTCATCGATAGACATCTAAGGTTTATACATGTCAAAGAAGTAACATTAAAAGCAAAAAAGAAGAAGAAGAAAACAATACAAAAATTACTGAGTATACTCCCAAACTGCAACGGACTTAAACAGTGTAAACGTCAGATATTGGCATCGACGATGAACAACATGGTGATGTACAGTGCTGAGATATGGCATGTAGCAGAGAAATACGACAATGCAAGAAACATCTTGAACAGGGTACAGAGACTTATAGCGATTAGGGTTGGATGTGCTTATAGAACAGTGGAAACTTAGGATATTCGGGTTATTTCGTCTCTTCCCCGACTGTACCTATTAGCCAGAGAAAGGAGCCACAAAATGGATAGAAACCAAATGATTACAGAGTGGCAAAACGAATACAACAATAAAAATTCGTAAACAAAAAAAACTAATAAGAAACTACATACGTGATAACTAGAGGCCATATATAGTATCACATCAACCAATTCCTCTCTGGACATGGAGAAAACGGAAAATATTTAAAGAAGTTTAAAAAAAGAGAAAACGATCTTTGCGTGGACTGTAGCGAATATCATGACGAAGCCGTATTTCACTGCCAGCGACGGGTAAAAATTCAACATGCTCTGCAGATCGAAGTACATATTGATTTAGAAGTGAACAACATAATAATAATAAATATGATCAGCAGCAAGAGAAATTGTCAGAAAATGACTACATTTATTTGCCATAACAGACACTAGAGAAACAGAAACCTGGATAAGAAGAAGCTGATAACATGCTTGTTAGTCGAGGCTGAGAAACGCAGAAGAATGCCGCAAGTTGATACCATATTTCCCAGTTGACCGAATCACAGGCTACTTGAGCCTACTGCGGTAGTCCAACGCCAACAAGAGAAGGTATCTAGCAGATGTCTATTTTTATTACGTTTATTTAACGTCATTGCTTAGTTTTTTACGTTTATATTTTTAGCTTTTGTCATACTCATCATCTTTTTTAAAATTTGTTTCTATATTGTTTGTGTCTTTTTTTGATAGGTATTTCTGCTTTGTCGTTTTTTGCAACTTTCTCGATATTTAACACAATTACATTTGAATAATAACATTTGTCTACCTTACAAATGACCGACTTTGGCTTGATTTTTGTATATGTAACTAATATTCGAGTAAGTGATTCAGTATATTAGCAGTATGAATAGACATTTTTGCTTAAAATTCATAAATCTAATATTCCTCGTCGACCAATTGTTAGGGCTAAATTGACCTACTTAAAAACATTCAAAATTTCTAGCATGCTTATTAAAATGTTTAGCCAAAAAAACTGAATTTATTCATATTCAATTCTAGGGATTTTGTTCAATAGTTGCATAATTTTCGTTTTCTTTACTGACATTCTTGTTAGTATCTGCTTTGTTCTGTTTTTTTATCTCCTTCTATTGCCGCTTTCTTTCTTAATTATTACATCTTAGTGATGCCATCTCTTATTTACGTTTTTTATTTTTTTTCGCGTTTTCTTTGCCGTATTGCGTTTGTTCGAGATGTAGCTATAAACTGCTGCCTTTGGTTCTCTTTGTTTAAGATTTTTCGGTTCTCACCAGCTCGTAATACTTTATTTTGTTTGTCTTCATGAGTATTTGTTTAAATAACATTTACAATGTAAATAGCGATAACGTTAGCATAAGCGATGTAAACCACCATACCTTAAATTTATATATTGAACCTTTGATTAAATTGTAAATTTTTACTGAATAGGGAATCTAGAATATAATCTTTGGAATAATGTAACTAACTAGAAAACTAGTGTTAAATTTTATTTTAACAAAGTATAGACTTTAAATTTTTTAATGTTAATATAGTAAAAGTTGTCTAATGTTTTATGTACAAATAAAAAAATTATGCGATGGCCGGGAATCGAACCCGGATCAACTGCTTGGAAGGCAACTATGCTGACCATTACACCACCATCGCACGATATAAAACATACGTTTTTAAATGTTTTTATAGACCGCATTGCTCTTAATATGGTGAAACTAACCGATATTACTAAATGTTTTGTATTAAATTTTTATTTTTTAATACAACTACATCGCCATATTAACAATATTCTGAGTCTTATATAAGTTTTGTGACTGTTCTTTAATTTAGATTATAAATCGAGCCGATATATAGTTAGGTGTATGACTAGAAAAAAAAAACAAACTGAATTCTAAAACCATAATCGGCGGTCCTAAAAATTTTCTCTGCGGTCAACGGCACGTTTTGTATGGTTGCCATCAACGTTTGTAAAAGCACATTATAATACTTTCAGATCTATAAGCATTATACTGTGATAAAACCAGGTAAAACCAAAGAGTGGATGACGTGTGCAGGTTTTTTTAAATACTAATTGACAATCCGTTTATATCTAAACTTTTTATGAAGAGAATATTAAAAAAAACAAAAGTTTTTAACCATTCGTATTAAACTATATATAGAAGTTGTCTCAAATAAAATTGAAAACGTCAATCATTCTTCGCGCAGTTAATGCAGTTCCAACTTTTTTTATTATCGATGTTATACCTTGTGTCCTACGCTAAGAGTACCCCATGGGATTTAACATGGGAAAATTGAAATTATTTTTTTCCTGCTTCCCAAATTAAAAAATCGCAAAAATTATCACGCAGATTTAAAGTGGCACTTAAAACATTTCTAAAAACAATTTTTTGATTATAATTTGATAATTAATAAATTAATTACAGGCATTTGAAATTCGAAATTTTGAAGGCTTTTCGCGCATGCGATTCAGATCGGCTATCTTCGGTTTTTAAAGTAATATGTATGCTAAAATTAAATTGTAGTTCATCAAATCAACATTATGCAACTTTATTTTTGAGGAAATGGAAATTTAAAGAACAAAGACTAGAAAAATTACATTTGAAAATTTTCTGTAGCAGACTAGAAAAAAAATAATTAATCAAACATAAAGGTCGAACGCATCAGGAAGATTGCTCGAATAATCGTCGTGCAGAAAAATTCATTTCAATTGAGAATTTGTGGCCCTGCAAAGGGCCTTTTTAACATTGTCGATCCGTTGCTTGGCGGAACGACTAGGGCGAATCACCTATTTGAGTATGAGGTGTTCAAAAGTGCCTCCTGCTTGAACTGTACAATAAGTTAGCCGTTCAACAAATCTTTTTCGTGTTTCGGCTAATTTACGAATGGTATTAGCTCGGCATATAACTTGAATTTCATCTTTTAGTGCGTCCCTATTTCCATACCGTTTGTTACAAGCTTTATGTCTTACGAACCTTGCACGGCCAACTCACACAGTCGGAGGTAGGGGAGGTTCACAGGAAGTATGCTTAAGGGCGCCAGATCTGATCCAAGATAACACTTCTGCCTCGATCACGACAGACGATCCAAACTTGTAACTCAATTTGAGGTTCGTAATCCTTATTACTCTGATGTTCGAGTAGCCAAAATTAGTTAATAGATAACGATAATCACAGGAGAAAGAAAAATAACAAGAGAGATTAACAATTATAATCACTTTAATGTATTAACGTTGGATACTAATAAGAGTATATGAAGCTTCTTCTCATATCGATGCTCGAATGGTTTCTACGTAGAATTAACAAATATCACAGTTTTAATTTAGTAGCGCAGTAAATTGACAACTATATGCTAAATGCGCAATCCCTAAATACTAGAATGACTAACAATTTTCGTTAACAAGTGTAGAAAACTTTGATTTCGCAATACATAAGATTTACTAGATTATATCGAAGTTCTAATACATGAATGCCCGCAGTAATACCAACACACACTACACATTGAAGTTATGTCGAAATTAACAGCACCGAAAATCTCGTAATAAATATGTTTTTCACACACAGCATGCGATACAGTTAAGTGAATGATTAAAGTTACCTTATTGGTATATAAACAGTAAATGTAATTACGGTCGTTAACATTAATTAAAATTCTGTGAGTAACTTTCGTGATCACGATATAAAAGTTAAGCAAATAACTCACCCCAAAATCCAGTATCCACTTTCGTGAAGAAAACGTTTTCCCCGCCAGCGGCCTGTAATAAATAGTGAAAAGCAAATCGTATCACACACTAACTCACGAAGAACAGGAAGCTAAAAAAATAGTATTAATAATCAATAAATGTTATATAAAAACCCGTTGTATCGTATACTGTAAGTAACAATTTAGCACAGGTGGCTGATGACACAATCGACTAGTATACACGAAATAACATCTCCCAGAGTAAGGCTTGTCGAGACCCCGTTTTCGTGGTGGAGAATATGCCTTCCTAAATCGTACTTGTTCGGTAACGGTATTTCTTAATAATAATTAATCTTCATCATTTCTTTATTGAAACGAAACGTGTGGTCGAAGCGTGGGAAAACGGCTATCAAATTAAGGAGAAATTAGAAACGAATTTTAATAAAACGGCAGTAATTATCTTACCCTGTGACGACTCAAATATTTTACAAACGTAATGTAATTACAATTTGATTCCCATTATTACGGATGTCACTTGAAAAATTACTTTAAGACGTCCAGACCATTTTAGGCAATTGACAGCTTCACGATTCTGTCGTAAAAATGACAGCCACGAGAAAAGATTGGTAGAGGGCGTCGAAACCGGAATCTAATTTTAATTTCTATACAGAGTATTCCGTAATAAAAATTTCGTACGTAACACATTTTCTCCTTTGAATAATTTTTCTTTTATGTAGCTCCACAAAAAAATCGCACGGGTTTAAATCAGGTGACCTAGCAGGCCATGTAATGGAGCTATTCTTGCCTATCCATTGATTTAGAAATGCTTCATTCAGAAGCCCAGTGTTTAGTCTAGCAGTATGGGCTGGAGCACCATCCTGCATAATACAAACTTGGTGATTTTCACCCGCAACATCATTTAGTTGAGGAAACACTTCTTCTAGTAGAAGGTAATAGTATTTTATGGAAGTAAGTGTACCTTCAATAAAAAAAGGACCAATAACATGACTTCTCAGCAAGCCCATCCAAACATTGACAGTTTGTCGCCATTGACTTGGTCCATTTACTAATTTTGTGGATTTTCGAGAGACCATGTACGATTATTTTGTCGATTTGGTCTTTCATCAAGTCCAAATGAACATTCATCCGAAAAACAAATGTTTTTTTACAAAATCGCGATTGGTGTTGTTCATTTCGGTGATTATTTCACAAAATCTCATACGAGGATAACAATCGTGTGGTAATAATTCTTGATGGCATTGCCAACGGTAACTTTTAAAGCCCTTCTGTTTGAGGTACTTGAATGCTGACGCAAACTAACATCAGGATGTTGGTCTACAGCTGCTAGAACTGC
This sequence comes from Aquatica leii, assembly GCA_035610365.1. Lineage (NCBI taxonomy): Eukaryota > Metazoa > Arthropoda > Insecta > Coleoptera > Lampyridae > Aquatica > Aquatica leii. The sequence goes on from CM069438.1 coordinate 20,437,367, forward strand.
CAACTTCTGAGGGTTGTCTTCATGATCGTGTAAGGGTGGTGAACGCTGACATTTACAGTGGATTTACGGAGCTAGTGGTTTCAAATAATTGTACCGTTTTTTTGGATACTCTTTAAGGAAGGTATTGGTCTATCTGCGAAAAAACCAGCAAAGTCTTCTCAAATTTGGACCTTTGAAACACCTCGAAAATATTGTTTTACCACGAGAATGTTTTCTTCTACATTCATTTTTGAAGCTTGTAAAACAATTCTATCAAAACTGTCAACACTTCAAATGTTTTATAACAAATCAACGCTAACTTGATTTTTAATACCTATTTACTTAATTCAAGTTTATTTCATTTTGGAATCATAAGCTGGTTTATTAGCACGCAAATGCGAGCGCAATTTGGTTTTTTTAGCCTACAGAAAATTTTCAAATGTAATTTTTCTAGTCTTTGTTCTTCAAATTTTCATTTCCTCAAAAATAAAGTTGCATAATATTGATTTGACCGGCTACAATTTAATTTTAGCATCCATATTACTTTAAAAACCGAAGATAGCCGATCTGAATCGCATGCGCGAAAAACCTTCCAAATTTCGAATTTCAAATGCCTGTAATTAATTTATTAATTATCAAATTATAATCAAAAAATTGTTTTTAAAAACGTTTTAAGTGCCACTTTAAATCTGCTTCAAAATTTTTGCGATTTTTTAATTTGGGAAGCAGGAAAAAAATAATTTCAATTTTCCCATGTTAAATCCCATGAGGTACCCCTAGCGTGGGACGAAATAACATGTATTGACCGTCGCACGTTTGATAATCATAGTGAACCGTGAATTATAAAAGTTATGTTAAATGGTAAGCATTGGTTAACTTTTATCTCTGAAAAAGATTACTTAAAAATCCTGCGGCGTGTATCATAATTTCAAGACATTTAAAAACTAATACTGAAACGTTCGCAAAGTTGTCAAATTCGAGACAATGACCGAAGAATGAAAAAGCAGAATATTCTAGAGACAGATAACAGAAATATATAAGAACGATTTAAAAGAAAATAGGTCAGTTTTTCGAAGTATTAAAAACATTTTGCTCTTTAAAATAACTAAGTGATTAACGGGTGTGTTAAAAAATAAATATAACGTAGTTCACGTGTACTTGCCTTTAATGTAAACAAGTATCAGTTTAAGATAAACAGAAGTTATCCGCGGACATTATTTTTTGAGTGACAGTAATGTATAAATTAGTGTAAGTGTTGTTCTTAAATATCGTTAGATTTAATTAGTTACATGTAATTGGTATAGTTCTATCGTGTAAATATTTTGTTATAAACAAATTAGTTTTAAAAATTCGTTACAGTGGTGTTAGTAAGTAATTTAATATTGCTCTCATAATAAAAACGTTGATAAGTACGTGTCGCGTGAGTAGGGTAAGTTGGAGAGTTCTGTGACAAGAGGAGAAGAGGCCTTGACCTTTAAATGATCTAGAGTAACCTGACTCCTCCTCACAGACCTACACAGAAGAATACAAAGACTTTAAATGACCTAGAGTAACCTTACTCCTCCTCACTGACCTACATTCAATGCTTTAAATGACTTGGAATAACCCTACTTCTTCTCACAGACCTACACAGAAGACAAAGACTTTAAATGACCTAGAGTAACCTTACTCCTCCTCACAGACCTGCATTCAAAGCTGTTAAACGACCTAGAATAACCTTACTGCTTCTCCTTACAGATCCGAATAACCGGTATTTTTTATTAAAAAACCGGTTGATGTAGTTAGATTCAAACCAGGGATTTCACGTTTATGAACCCGCGAGTTTTACCACTGCACCATAAACCTGTTGGGTTTAAACAAAAAGGATGTAATCGTCAACGTTAGATGCAACGAGTGTCAAGAAGATGTACTTAAAGCACATTATTGAGGGCATCTTCAAAGCAATCGTCACAAAATTAATGCTTGTCGATTTATAGATGATGAAGGTGTTCAAATTATACAATCAGCATTTCAAGATAGGCTCATAAGTTATAAATTATCACCTAGTAACCAACATGTAAAAGTAGTAGGCTTGATGAACGAGTTCAGTGAAAAATAGGCAGTCTTATGAATAAACAGGTTGCAAAATTTAGAAACGTTAAAGTTAATTGTGAATTATTTGAGTTATATACATTAAAGCAACAAGAAGTATTAGATATCAAGTCTTTTCAAACAAAGTATGAAATTCTAAGCCCGGGTACGGATGTTGCAGAACTATATAAGAAGTTTGTGGACATTTTAGATAGAAAGATTTCAAGAAAAGGATTCGGGTGAGTAAAGTATCAAAAATGTTATATGTTACAAAAGTTTGTTTTAGGATGGGTTTTAGGGAAATTTCTACATGTAGAAGTCAATTTCGTTAAGTTCAACCTCTTAAGAGCATCCTCATCACAACGATTTACCGCAATGTCCAGAAAGTATTTGCCCTCCAGGTTCAACCTCATCTCAGAAAAAACTGGTTCTAAATTTGAATGATAAAGCAGCATACATAATTCATTACAGAAACTTAAAGCAATGTCTTAAGCATGGATTGGTACTTACTCGTACACATCGAATATTAAAATTTCAGCAAAGTCCTTGGTTACGAAGTTACATCGATTTAAACACCAGGTTACGAAATGAAGTCAATACGAAATTTGAAAAGGATTTTTACAAACTGATGAGTAACGGTGCATTTGGAAAAACAATGGAAAATGTGGATAAGCGAAGAAATATACGTCTATTAACTCATTGGGAAAACATTAGGAAACGCTTAGGATTAGAGGCTTACGTGGCTAAACCAACTTTTAAGCAAGTGACCATGTTCACTGAAAAGTTAAACGCCATAGAACTGTCCAAAACAGCGGTTGTATACAATAAACCTGTATAAGTTGGATTTACGATATTGGATATATCAAAAATTGTAATGTACCGGTTTTTTATGAAGTGTTACGATCAAGATATGAGCAAAACGTAAAATTATTGTACACGGATACAGACAGCTTAATAGTAGAAATACAAACACCTGATGTTTACGAAGATATGAAAATGCAACTAAATGAATATGACACTTCTAATTATAAAAAGAATAATCGACAGAATATTCCAATTACTACTTCTGTTGTAGGTAAAATGAAGGATGAATTTGGTGGAACAGCAGTTCACAGTTTCTACGGTGCTGGAGCCAAGTGTTACTGTGTTAATGTCGGGGATCAAATTATTAAAAAGCTAAAGTGTGCGAAAATATGTAATACAACGCGATATTAGTGAACTGGATTTTAAACAAGTTGCTGAAGGTGAAAAAGAAACTATAATGTGTAAAATGTATATGTTTAGATCTATCTTACATGATCTACATACAGAACTTATAAATAAAATAGCTTTGTATTCTTCCGACGATAAACGATTTATAATACCTGGTACGTGTAATACGTTGGCATGGGGTCATCAAGATATCGATTGGAACGTCAAAATAAATACATTACTAAAAGCTGGTTTTGATACCCTTCAAGAACCGGATGAAGAAGGTGGTGAAGAAAACAAACAACCAGATGTGGACTTTGATGGCTTCGAATCATCTAGAAACTGGGATTCCAGCACGTTACTACCACAATTCAACGACCCCATTGATTTGGATGAACTAATAAAATAATAATGTTAATGATATATAAATATATCTAAAAGTGGTGGAGATAATAAAGAAAAAATCAAAAAATAACTGTGTTTTATTTGTTTATATTACAGCACTATTGTTTATCCATCAATTATGAGATTTATCTAAACCTAACCATTTGACGTATAACCGATTACCACGACGTTTTAATACTTTTTCAACTAAATATATGTCTGGATATTTAACTTCTTGAAGTTCTTGTTCGTAAAAACATCCTTTGATCTGCTGATCTTTAATGTCCTTTAAAATGTATGTAGTAGAATTCGTATTTTGTACAGTCATTACTTGAAAAATTTCAGTGCTCCAATTTGGGGTAAAACCTTTTGCAAACACCCCCAGATGTTTACTAATTCGAACGAATGTACCTTTTGAAAATTTAGGTATTTTTAAATCCAAGACTTTTCTATTATCGAACCGAGATTTTAAAATGTTCTTCGAGTTGTTTTTATTCGCATCGATCGGTTTATATCCAGTAGTTCTATGAGTTGTTGAATTGTAATGTTTAACAATTAACGGTAATAAATTCAACCATTTATAAGACCCTTGTAGGCTAAACTTTTTCCACATGAGGTTTTTTAAGGTGCGATTTACTCGTTCAACGATGTTACTTTTTTTTTGAGAATAAGTACTGTAATGACTTATAGCAAACTTCTTCATTAGATCTTGGAATTGTTAAGGGTTCAAACTGTTGTTGAATAATACTTTCTTTTTGTGACGCGTCCGCTTTCAAACTATCGGCTGTACGTTTTACAGCTTCACGTGCTCAAATTAGTTCTTCTTTTAACCAATTACTCATTGCAATTATCTGTTGTTGCATCGCGTAGTACAATTTATATTTTAATGAAACAATCAAATGCTTTTCTGTAACGACCGGAAGTTACATCACTCTCTTTATCGATAACTAAGAATCCATATTTATCTTGCCAACAATAACCACACAAAGTTTTAAACACATCAAAAGACATATCCACATTTACATGATCTTCGTATATATGTTTTATATTTCGTTGATCTTGTTGAAAAACGATAATCATATTTGCATTGTCTCGTATAATAAAAGCAATCTATATTTTGATGTCTTCCGAAACAAAAATATTCGCAAATTTCGCTTTGGTTGTGGCAAACTACATCATCAAATATAATGATGGAGTTTATGCGTGCCGACTTGGGTGGAAGAATTGTGTATAATCATTTAGAATACACGTAAACACTTTCAAATCGTAACCCGTTAAGATGTTCTATCAAACTTATCATCATAACATTCGTCTTGCCACAACCCGAAGGACCTACTATTAGTCCCCGTCTACACCCTTTTCCAAGTAGGAAACCGTATTTGAAAAACTTTTTGTTAGATATGATACTTGAATCATAATTTTTAATTGGTAACTGATTATCTTGATGGATGAATTGTATCGCCTTCATTGCTTTACTACTCAACATATCCATAATTTGCAGTTAAATAGACAGGTTTAGCACAAATGACTTAAGTTTTACGCGACTTGTGGTTACAACACTGTACATGTCCCTACGTTCATACAATAAATCTTTTAAAGGTTTTGGATTAATTAATACGTTAGTTAATAAATTACCTGTGGAGCTGCATTTGCCTGGATATAATTTTTGTGGGCCTAGAACTCTTTTAACCAAACGTCTTGCTCGAGGTGATAAAGGTATAAATCCCTTGGACGAGGCTTGTCGAGAACACGATATAGCATATTCGCAAACCAACGATTTATCAAAAAGACACAAAGCAGATCAAAAATTAGAATCTATAGCTTGGCAAAGATTTCGATCAAAGGACGCTAGTTTTGGGGAGAAAGCAGCAGCTTTAACTATTTCCGGTGTAATGAAGAGTAAAACTAAATTAAGTATGGGGCCGAAAAGGAAAAAAAACGTGGGAGCAATAGTTTTAAAAAAGCGATACAATTAGCTCGTCGTACAGTAGGTGGTAAAGTACAATCAGACTTAAAATCAACTGTTAAACAAGCTATGAAAGTGTTAAGACAACAAAAGGTTTCGCCACCTAAACAAAGAATAATTCCTATTCCTAAAACAGAAGGATTTTTACCGTTAATTCCTTTATTCGCTGCTCTCGGGGCAATAGGTTCTCTAAGTGGTGGAGCAGCAGCTGCTGCAAAAGCAGTGAATGACGCAAAAACTGCTGCAAAAACATTAGAAGAAACCAAACGTCATAACCAAGCAATGAAAGCTGCAAGTGTAGGAAAAGGTCTTTATTTAAAACCGTATAAAAAGATCTTGGATTATATATACATCCATATCAAAAAAAACTCTCATTAAAGCTACCACGCAGAGCGTTAACAAATATCGATCTATCGAAATATATACAATTACTTCAAATAAAGAAATTTATAGGATTTTTTATGAGAGAGTTACCGCGCATTATATTAAAAAATGAGTGCGGAATTATAAATCTGGACAAACAACAAGGTGAAGGAACTCATTGGACGACTTACGTTAAACGTGATAACAAAATCATCTATTTCGATAGTATAGGACATTTAAAACCACCTTTGGAAGTAATTCATTATTTTCGCAGCGGCGGTAGCGTAAATATAATTTATAATTCTGACACACCTCAACTATTTAATACCTACAATTGCGGACATTTAGTATTAGGCTTTTTATACAAACATTCGAGATAACTAGTTAGTTGTGTGTAAGGTTCTCTACCTAAATGTCGTGCACATTTACATTTACTGGGTTGACTTCTATTCTACGCTCAGAATTTAATCCACCAATTTATTTAAATCCTAATAAAGAGTATGTACTTGGTTTAACAAGTTTTGCAAGTTTTAATAGTATACCGAATGTAACTAATGAAAATAACCAATTTATCATAGGAAAAACAAAAGTAACGATTCCTGAAGGTTCTTACAAAATAAAAGATTTGGAAAATTACCTAAAAACTTTACTTTTAAATTACTTGCAAACCACAACACTCTTAAAACTATCATTAAATCAAATGCCATTATTGATTTTACACAAGAACATTCTATAGGACCTCTTTTAGGATTCAGAAAAAAGTTATTGCCTGCAAATCAATGGTCTGAATCAAGTTATCCAACAAACATTATTACGATCAATTCGTTATTAATCGATTGCAACATTACATTAGGAAACTATACAAATGGAACACCGGTCCACACTATACATCAGTTGTGTAATTACAATTTTTTTTAAATAACATTAAGTGATATTAAAGTCATAAAGTGTTTTTTTGAAATAACCTCAAACTTCAACAAGGTCTAATGATTATCTACACTGGTAGCATATAAACTATTTGAATTTCCCACCAAAATACTTTTTAATTTGAGTGTACTTTTAGAATTAAAGTGACACCAGCCACGCCTCTCCAGGGACTTTATTTATTCAGCTCAACTGTACTCATTATTTTAAAAACATCTGATTTTTTTTAATCATCTTGTACATACATATTTTGCCTATCTTACAAATAACCGATTTAAAATGAACTTTTCTCTATTTCTAAATAAGAATTAGCAATTCTTACACTAAAATATGTATAAGAATTACAAATTTTTACACAAATTTTAGTAAAGTACGTTTTTAAGTTAGTATCTTGGCATCGTAAGTTGACGTTACATGCAAAAGAAATCAAAATTACTGTAACTTCACAATTGAAATTCAAATGTTAATGCCAAAATAAAATAAAGACGTCCTATTAATCCAAAGTTATTTACTTATAATGTTATAATTAGATGATTTCATATGAGATTTTAGGTTAACATACATAAATTTCAATATGTCAAAGTGTAAGTACCAATTCAATAAAATATTAAAGTTTCCCAATGTTGTTTGAGAATTAAAATTATACAGAAAATGTTAAAATTGAATCGAAATAGAAAAAATAGTATAAAACACACGTCATAGAATACGTTTTAAGTAGAAAGAGGCGGACACCAAACCCTCAGGGCATGAAATTTAATTACTGTGACCTCGGAAGAAACGTGGGTGACTGTATTTTTGTGAAAGTGTTTTTCTCTCTCTCACAATGAATTTTTTTCTCTCTCACACATTTTTTTCTCTCTCACACATTGTTTTCTCTCTCACACATTGTTTTCTCTCTCACATATTTTTTTCTCTCTCTTACATTTTTTTCTCTCTCACATTGTTACGTCATCGCATAACTGGTAATTTTGATTGCGTCGTGCGTCATCGCGTAACTGGTAATTTTTTATGCGTCATAAAGTCTCATGATTCGAGCGAGAAAGAAAATATTTTTATTTAAAAAAAGCTTGGGTGTACCTGGATTTGAACCCGGGTTTCTTGATTACAAAGCGGCGAACTTAACAGCTGAGCTACGAAAATAAGTTAATTTTAAACGCTCAATTGTTGTATACAATTGTTTTTTTAATTACTGAACAAAAGACGTAAAATTTATTGTACTTTATTTTTAAATTAAATTAACATTCATGGCATAATTATATCATTTTTCTACAGCATCTAAGTCATTACGGTTTATCTGGATCTTGATAATTCACGGCAACTATACACACGGCATCTAATTATATCATTTCTACAGCATCCGTCGTGTTGTGGTTGATCTGGATTTTTCTAGTGGTCGGTACTTTCATATTCTTTCTCTCTTACTCTTAATACTCTGTAAAGAATCGCTTATTAAAAAAAATAAAATTCTAAAAAGTTAATTTTGATTATAAGAAAAATAGCACAAAAACTGCTGCATGCAAATTAGCAAAAAAAAATTACATTTAAGAAAATAACTACCAATTTCTTAAGAAAAATTAATGTTACTTGAATATATCAACTGCTTCTTTTTAAACGAGGTGTTGGTTTAATCAACAACATTAGAAATTAATTTAAAAAAAAAAGAAATGGTCTAAACTAAATTAATAGTTAACAAATTTAAAAATCGCTGAAATTTAAAAAAAAATTTTAAACTAACTTTTAATCAGGTAAATAATAAAAACAACTTTTTTAATTAAAAATAATCTTTTGTAGAGCATAAAATTGCATGTGTTTAAGCGTATAGGATTAATTTGCAAAATAAATAAACCACTTACCATTGTAATACACAGAAACACTTTAATTTAAAACGTTCTTACTAGTACGCAGCTAAAACTAAACAAAGTGTGATCGCTAACAATAAAAGAAAGTGTCATTGCCAAAAATAAATTTTTACAATTATTACTTATTAATTAAAGTTTTATGATACATACCTGCCGATTCGCTGATTGTTTCAACAAATAACTTTTCCAATGTAAATCCCATACGGTAGTAGTTATTCAAAAATTTTCTTTTGGAAGCCAAAGACATTATTATTATTATAATATATAACATTTTAAGATAAATCTTTTAAATTTTCAAGTACTTCATCTTCAATGTCGCTGAATATGAAAGCAGTTAACTCCGATACTAAAGTAGGTCCAAACTTGCACGTTTTGAGTTCGTTTTGGTACACACCCCTGGCATTAAGTGTGTTATAAATTTCTTGATCTGTATAATTAAAAAAATTATACTGTGATATTAACGTAAATTTAAGCATTTTACCGATAATTTTGCAATCTGCTGTATCAAGTTCTAAAATATTTTCTGAATTTCTGATCGAGTTTAGATACTCAACCCAATTTCTCTCATCCGTATTTGAAATACTTTATGCATCTAAGAAATAATGAAACTACTAAAACAATAAAAAATGTAAACGTTTTACTTACACTATCCAAGTTAAATAATTTAATTAAGAAATAAATTTTTTAACTATGATTCAAAAACTAACGTTCAAAAAATTCAAGTTATTTTTTAAAATTTAGTTTAAAAAGAAACAAATTCTTATAGCATTATCAAAGTTATTGAAAAAAAAATTTAACAAAAATTTTTAAGTTTTAAAAAATGTAAAACATTTTAAAGCTTACTTTTGTTTCCTGTTAGTTATAACTAATCAATGTAAAATTCTAAAACCATCGTTCAAAAATATTTGTTTTTAGTTTGCATTTCACACTCAGTTTTCAACTTTAGTTTGAAAATTAATAAAACGTCAATGTTTTAAATAATTAGCAGAGTTTTTTAAAGAAATACAAATAACCTTAAAATGTTGCAGAAAGCAAAATACGTATGTAAAAATTGTGTGTGTTAAAGATTTTTATTAATGAATGAATCTTTACAGTGTTAAAAAATAAAGTATTGTAATACAGCAAATATTAATATTTGTTTCAAATTATTGATAATCGCTACATAATTATAGTGACAAGTTAGGTAATAAAATCCTAATTTTATTTTTGATAACGAGTAATTGTTCATGTAGAAAGCGAGTAAATAATGTTATGGTAATGATTATGTAATTATAGTGACAAATTCTAGAAATTAAGTAAAATTGTTGAAAAGTATTTTATGTAGTACATAAAAAGCACACAGTTTACGAGTAATACGAGTAATCTTAATTTGTAATATAAAAACTATTTATGTTGAGAAGCAGAAAGGAAAGAAAAACAGAAAGGGTAAATATTGCACTCGGACATTATACTAAAATAATAATATCGTAAAAAAATCATGTACCTTCTGTTAACGATAACGTGTAATATTACTTATATACAAAACAAATCTAGCATTTTGCACTTTCTATTGCGCAAACAAATGGTATTTAAAGCCACATTTTATTTATAAGAAAGAAGAATACATATACAAAAATAATCAAAACAAAAAACTACACAACACAACAAAAACATTTATATAAGAATTGCAAGTTTTATTAAAAAAAATCTACTCGTGCACATTTTAACACGAATGATTCACAAATTCACCTAAACCCAATTAACATTTTTTTCTCTACCACAAAAACAAGAAATGTTATTTTATTACTAAAGACTTACGTACAAACAAACAACTAATTCAAATTGATGCAGATCAAAGATTAATTGTAAAACTAAACCGAATTATAATTGTATTTGTTTAAGCTGTATTGCAGCTACAGTACTAAATTTTAAATATTGTTACTAATAAAAGTTTCCTTATAACCAAAAATCTTTGACAATTACAAGTAACGCAAACTAAACATTACAAAACGAATAGTTAAATAAAACCAAAACTTTTTAAAATCGTTAATAACACTAGTATACTTTTCTTAACATATAAAAATATTAGTAAATGTATTAACTGTAGTTAACGTCAAAACTAAACAACATTATTGAAACAATAAAGATTATTTGAGTAACATAATTTTGTATTTCATTTGTTAACAAAAATTTTGATGGACTTGTTAAAACTTATTTTATATAAAACTTCTCTAAAAACACAATTTAACAAAGTTGTTGTAATATCAGCTAATTCAAAAACTACCCCTTAAATATTAATACACTTTACTCTAAGCTGGTGAAATAAAATTCCTAATAAGATCTGTATACGTTTCTATTACATTATTATTGCAAACTGTTTAAATCAGTCTGTAAATATTATAACGTTACAATTACTTAAGATTACAAGCAAAAAATGTTATTCGAAAATCGTATATATATATATAGAAATAAACGTTTATAACAAGTTTAGAACACGTTGAAAGTCAGTGAATAAGTTGAAAGCTTATTTTACATCTCAACTAGACAATGTGGTTATTTTCACAATTTTATTGAAAACGTAGTATACAACTTAGTTAGTAAATGGCAAACCAAATGAAAATTTTAATCATTTTTGTAATAAACACGTGATTACTAACACAAACTTTTAATCTAACGATTCACAGAAAAGAAAGAAAACATTTTTAACAAAATCTACTCTAAAAAGCAAAGTTAAATAAGTGAATAAAAAACGTGTAAAATAGGAAATTTTCCTTATGCAAATTTCTTTTAGTTATAGTAATTACAGTCAATAACAATGTAATTAATGACTAAGGAAAGCCACAAACATATTTTTAACAAAAACTATATCAATTTTGTTTTAAACGATAATAATTAGATACTTTTATATCATAATCTCAAGAAACAAATAAAAATTGTAAAATTGTTAAAAGTGCAATAGGAATTTACTGGAGTTATTAGAAGTAAAAGAAGAAAAAACTTTTGTCAATGTTTATAATTACCTACTTAAGTCATGCTGAAATAGAAAATTAAAAAACATTAAGAATACATTTATAACAAAAACTATTTAGCAATTTAGTTTTTCGTTCAAATGATTAAAATTAGATACTCTAATAGGTACTATAATCTCAACCAGCAAACAAATAAATTATAATTTTTTTTAATGAACAAAAAAGCAATGTATGTACAAACTGTAAAAAAAAAGTAAATGTTACAATGTTACAGCTACTAAAAACTTAAAGCAAAATTTAAAAGAACAAGAGAAGAAAACTACTTAAAGAATATCTGTTCTAATAAAAATTGTTTTATAGTTAATGGTGTTATTGTTTAATTAAAAATTTTAATCTTGGGTGTTTTTTAAACGTGGTCTACGTTCTTCGTCAGATAATAAATTACAATCACAAATATCTAGAAACATTTGAATGTAAATAAGATCCTATTTTTAATTTTGCCATTCGTTCAAAATTAAATAATTGTTTAAAATATTGTAACTAAGAAGAAAAGAAAACGCTTTAGTTATATCTGACAATTTATTATATTATATTTTTTCTGGTTTGACAGGTTTTAATAACATTAACATTTACTAAATTCATTCAAATTGAATCTGTTTAATCACTAACCGATATCTAGTTTATTAATTTAGAATTTTGTATTGAGAAGCAAGTACGAGATATTCACGAACGAATAGACTTGTTTATAGTTTCAATTTTTGTACTAAGATTTTTTTTGTATAATGTAAACCGTTAATTAATTATTATAACACGTTTTTACAATTTAGGAATTTTTAAAATTAAAGTATTAGCTCTATGGGTACTTATACGTAACGTTTAATTTTCTTCCTAAAGTTAATGTTACGAATAATTACTATTAAAATCAAACTTTATTAAAAATAGAAAACAAAATTACAAAACCATTTCAATACGCAAAGCAAAACTGATATACACATTGTCACTTAATCTATTGTAAACAATTACGAATACATTCATTTATAAATTTACAATGTACGTACGAGGTAAATCTATTAAATGTTACCTCTAGTTAGTAGCAGTGTATTTAAAAGTAAATAAATAAATCATTAAAATATATGCTGTAACGTTTAAGAAACATTTAGTGTTAGTTTAGATTATAAACGATAGAGGATACGAAATAGAGCTACGCAAACCAAAGCAAATCGGTCTCTAATCGGCAGTGGCGGACAACTAAAAGCTATAACAGGATTACTTCTTTTAACTTCAATTATGAAAAATTTATTGTATACACCTACGGCTCTTGGAATGGTTATGTTAGCTTTAATAATTTGTTTTAATATAAATTATTAGTTAACATAAAGTGTGAAACCGTCTTAGTAGTTATGTTTATGACGAATTGCTTTCTTATATTTATAAAATTTACATACAACATAACAGGTACTTTTTATTTACTTTTGCAAGTTTTAGTCTAAATTTCTTTCTTCTGCTATTACTGTCACAATTAAAAACTGTACGAACCACAATTCCAGCAAAATGCTAAATTACGTTCAAACAAGATTTATTTAAAATATGTATTTAAAATGAAATAGCGATACACAACTTATTGTGAACCAGAGCCTCACTCTTTCTGTAATAAGTTAACCGCACTTCTTTTGTAATAAGCTAACCTTACTTCTTATATGTTAATATAATCTCAGGTTTATAATAATTAGCCTAAAAAAATGCAAAACTTATTAGTTTTAAATAAGCGTAATTATTGACTTTAATACAATCTTTTAGATGTAAAACACAAAAACTTTTAAGTGTGGTTAGGTTATTACAATAATTGATTCTCCGAAAAGTGATGAAGTTTAGGTGGAGTGAATAACATTAACACAAGTGAAAAATATTTAAAAAAGTTAAGTTTAATTGCACTACCAAATAACAATAAATTAAAATTTGTATTGTTTTATAATTCACTATGAATACAGTTCCAGCGTGATTTTTGAGAATTTATCATGTCATCGTTAAACTTGTAAAAACTTTATACAAATTTTTTATAATATAAATGAATTAAAACACAATTTCATTCTCTAATTTTGTTTAAACATTACCTAACATTGTAAGATATTTCTTATTTTAAACTGTTTTATTATTTTTTTTTAATTGTACAGTTGAATTTCTAACAACTGTTAATAACGTTAAAAATAATTTCAATTAAGTCGTTTTGTTGAAAACATAAAAATTAGGAGCAACTTATAATTATAACATTAAATAATTTTTTTGCCAATTACTTATTTTGTGTCAGTAATAGTTAATATTATTGTGGTCATTATAGCCCTTGACAATTATATTTTTTAACATCGATTAATTTTAATTTTTTAAGACGATTTATTATTATAATCAGAATCTAATTATATGATCTATTAAATAAATGTTTAGTTTTTTCTATTTTTTAAACTTAACAGCTAAATAAGTTATCAGTCATACCAAACCTTAAACGCTTCAGCCTGTAATACTTTTTAAATTAATTGTGCTGTTATTTTATGTTTATTATTAAAACAGAACGGCGTTTCTAAATTAAAATACTAAGTGAGTCAAAAAGAAAGAACATAGTTAAATTTCTCGCTATATAAATATTATGTTTAGTTGGTAAAACCTCTTCAGTGTAATTTAAATTAATTATTGTCAAACTCTTAGATTATGGAAGATAAGAATTTGAAATGGACTTACTGCACGTCATATAGTGTCTGATTGCCATTGCTCTGGTTCACAATAAGTTGTGTATCGCTATTTCATTTTAAATACATATTTTAAATAAATCTTGTTTGAACATAATTTAGCATTTTGCTGGAATTGTGGTTCGTACAGTTTTTAATTGTGACAGTTATAGCAGAAGAAAGAAATTTAGACTAAAACTTGCAAAAGTAAATAAAAAGTACCTGTTATGTTGTATGTAAATTTTATAAATATAAGAAAGCAATTCGTCATAAACATAACTACTAAGACGGTTTCACACTTCGTATCCTCTATCTTTTATAATCTAAACTAACACTAAATGTTTCTTAAACGTTACAGCATATATTTTAATGATTTATTTATTTACTTTTAAATACACTGCTACTAACTAGAGGTAACATTTAATAGATTTACCTCGTACGTACATTGTAAATTTATAAATGAATGTATTCGTAATTGTTTACAATAGATTAAGTGACAATGTGTATATCAGTTTTGCTTTGCGTATTGAAATGGTTTTGTAATTTTGTTTTCTATTTTTAATAAAGTTTGATTTTAATAGTAATTATTCGTAACATTAACTTTAGGAAGAAAATTAAACGTTACGTATAAGTACCCATAGAGCTAATACTTTAATTTTAAAAATTCCTAAATTGTAAAAACGTGTTATAATAATTAATTAACGGTTTACATTATACAAAAAAAATATTAGTACAAAAATTGAAACTATAAACAAGTCTATTCGTTCGTGAATATCTCGTACTTGCTTCTCAATACAAAATTCTAAATTAATAAACTAGATATCGGTTAGTGATTAAACAGATTCAATTTGAATAAATTTAGTAAATGTTAATGTTATTAAAACCTGTCAAACCAGAAAAAAAATATATTATAATAAATTGTCAGATATAACTAAAGCGTTTTCTTTTCTTCTTAGTTACAATATTTTAAACAATTATTGAATTTTGAACGAATGGCAAAATTAAAAATAGGATATTATTTACATTCAAATGTTTCTAGATATTTGTGATTGTAATTTATTATCTGACGAAGAACGTAGACCACGTTTAAAAAACACCCAAAATTAAAATTTTTAATTAAACAATAACACCATTAACTATAAAACAATTTTTATTAGAACAGATATTCTTTAAGTAGTTTTCTTCTCTTGTTCTTTCAAATTTTGCTTTAAGTTTTTAGTAGCTGTAACATTGTAACATTTACTTTTTTTTACAGTTTGTACATGCATTGCTTTTTTGTTCATTAAAAAAAATTATAATTTATTTGTTTGCTGTTTGAGATTATAGTACCTATTAGAGTATCTAATTTTAATCATTTGAACGAAAAACTAAATTGCGAAATAGTTTTTGTTATAAATGTATTCTTAATGTTTTTTAATTTTCTATTTTAGCATGACTTAAGTAGGTAATTATAAACATTGACAAAAGTTTTTTCTTCTTTTACTTCTAATAACTCCAGTAAATTCCTATTGCACTTTTAACAATTTTACAATTTTTATTTGTTTCTTGAGATTATGATATAAAAGTATCTAATTATTATCGTTTAAAACAAAATTGATATAGTTTTTGTTAAAAATATGTTTGTGGCTTTCCTTAGTCATTAATTACATTGTTATTGACTGTAATTACTATAACTAAAAGAAATTTGCATAAGGAAAATTTCCTATTTTACACGTTTTTTATTCACTTATTTAACTTTGCTTTTTATAGTAGATTTTGTTAAAAATGTTTCTTTCTTTTCTGTGAATCGTTAGATTAAAAGTTTATGTGTTAGTAATCACAAGTTTATTACAAAAATGATTAAAGTTTTCATTTGGTTTGCCATTTACTAACTAAGTTGTATACTACGTTTTCAATAAAATTGTGAAAATAACCACATTGTCTAGTTGAGATGTAAAATAAGCTTTCAACTTATTCACTGACTTTCAACGTGTTCTAAACTTGTTATAAACGTTTATTTCTATATATATATATACGATTTTCGAATAACATTTTTTGCTTGTAATCTTAAGTAATTGTAACGTTATAATATTTACAGACTGATTCAAACAGTTTGCAATATTAATGTAATAGAAATGTATACAGATCTTATTAGGAATTTTATTTCACCAGCTTAGAGTAAAGTGTATTAATATTTAAGGGATAGTTTTTGAATTAGCTGATATTACAACAACTTTGTTAAATTGTGTTTTTAGAGAAGTTTTATATAAAATAAGTTTTAACAAGTCCATCAAAATTTTTGTTAACAAATGAAATACAAAATTATGTTACTCAAATAATCTTTATTGTTTCAATAATGTTGTTTAGTTTTGACGTTAACTACAGTTAATACATTTACTAATATTTTTATATGTTAAGAAAAGTATACTAGTGTTATTAACGATTTTAAAAAGTTTTGGTTTTATTTAACTATTCGTTTTGTAATGTTTAGTTTGCGTTACTTGTAATTGTCAAAGATTTTTGGTTATAAGGAAACTTTTATTAGTAACAATATTTAAAATTTAGTACTGTAGCTGCAATACAGCTTAAACAAATACAATTATAATTCGGTTTAGTTTTACAATTAATGTTTGATCTGCATCTATTTGAATTAGTTGTTTGTTTGTACGTAAGTCTTTAGTAATAAAATAACATTTCTTGTTTTTGTGGTAGAGAAAAAAATGTTAATTGGGTTTAGGTGAATTTGTGAATCATTCGTGTTAAAATGTGCACGAGTAGATTTTTTTTAATAAAACTTGCAATTCTTATATAAATGTTTTTGTTGTGTTGTGTAGTTTTTTGTTTTGATTATTTTTGTATATGTATTCTTCTTTCTTATAAATAAAATGTAGCTGTAATACCATTTGTTTGCGCAATAGAATGTGCAAAATGCTAGAATTGTTTTGTATATAAGTAATATTACACGTTATCGTTAACAGAAGGTACATGATTTTTTACGATATTATTATTTTAGTATAATGTCCGAGTGCAATATTTACCCTTTCTGTTATTCTTTCCTTTCTGCTTCTCAACATAAATAGTTTTTATATTACAAATTAAGATTACTCGTATTACTCGTAAACTGTGTGCTTTTTATGTACTACATAAAATACTTTTCAACAATTTTACTTAATTTCTAGAATTTGTCACTATAATTACATAATCAGTACCATAACATTATTTACTCGCTTTCTACATGAACAATTACTGTTATCAAAAATAAAATTAGGATTTTATTACCTAACTTGTCACTATAATTATGTAGCGATTATCAATAATTTGAAACAAATATTAATATTTGCTGTATTACAATACTTTATTTTTTAACACTGTAAAGATTCATATTAAAAAATATATAAGCAATTGTAGAAAATTATTTGACATATGTTAAAACAAGTAGATATGATGAGGAACATTGCTTTTGGAATCTTACATTCATTAATAAAAATCTTTAACACACACAATTTTTACATACGTATTTTGCTTTCTGCAACATTTTAAAGTTATTTGTATTTCTTTAAAAAACTCTGCTAATTATTTAAAACATTGACGTTTTATTAATTTTCAAACTAAAGTTGAAAACTGAGTGTGAAATGCAAACTAAAAACAAATATTTTTGAACGATGGTTTTAGAATTTTACATTGATTAGTTATAACTAACAGGAAACAAAAGTAAACTTTAAAATGTTTTACATTTTTTAAAACTCTTAAAAATTTTTGTTAAATTTTTTTTTTTCGATAACTTTGATAATGCTATAAGAATTTGTTTCTTTTTAAACTAAATTTTAAAAAATAACTTGAATTTTTTGAACGTTAGTTTTTGAATCATAGTTAAAAAATTTATTTCTTAATTAAATTATTTAACTTGGATAGTGTAAGTAAAACGTTTACATTTTTTATTGTTTTAGTAGTTTCATTATTTCTTAGATGCATAAAGTATTTCAAATACGGATGAAAGAAATTGGGTTGAGTATCTAAACTCGATCAGAAATTCAGAAAATATTTTAGAACTTGATACAGCAGATTGCAAAATTATCGGTAAAATGCTTAAATTTACGTTAATATCACAGTATAATTTTTTAATTATACAGATCAAGAAATTTATAACACACTTAATGCCAGGGGTGTGTACCAAAACGAACTCAAAACGTGCAAGTTTGGACCTACTTTAGTATCGGAGTTAACTGCTTTCATATTCAGCGACATTGAAGATGAAGTACTTGAAAATTTAAAAGATTTATCTTAAAATGTTATATATTATAATAATAATAATGTCTTTGGCTTCCAAAAGAAAATTTTTGAATAACTACTACCGTATGGAATTTACACTAATTACATGTCATTGGAAAAGTTATTTGTTGAAACAATCAGCGAATCGGCAGGTATGTATCATAAAACTTTAATTAATAAGTAATAATTGTAAAAATTAATTTTTGGCAATGACACTTTCTTTTATTGTTAGCGATCACACTTTGTTTAGTTTTAGCTGCGTGTTTCTGTGTATTACAATGGTAAGTGGTTTATTTATTTTGCAAATTAATCCTATACGCTTAAACACATGCAATTTTATGCTCTACAAAATATTATTTTAAATTAAAAAAGTTGATTTTAGTATTTACCTGATTAAAAGTTAGTTAAAAATTTTTTTTTTAAATTTCAGCGATTTTTAAATTTGTTAATTATTAATTTAGTTTAGACCATTTCTTTTTTTTTTAAATTAATTTCTAATGTTGTTGATTAAACCAACACCTCGTTTAAAAAGAAGCAGTTGATATATTCAAATAACATTAATTTTTTTTAAGAAATTGGTAGTTATTTTCTTAAATTTAATTTTTTTTGCTAATTTGCATGCAGCAGTTTTTGTGCTATTTTTCTTATAATCAACATTAACTTTTTAGAATTTTTTTTTTTAATAAGCGATTCTTTACAGAGTATTAAGAGTAAGAGAGAAAGAATATGAAAGTACCGACCACTAGAAAAGTCCAGATCAACCACATCACGACGGATGCTGTAGAAATGATATAATTAGATGCCGTGTGTATAGTTGCCGTGAATTATCAAGATCCAGATAAACCGTAATGACTTAGATGCTGTAGAAAAATGATATAATTATGCCATGAATGTTAATTTAATTTAAAAATAAAGTACAATAAATTTTACGTCTTTTGTTCAGTAATTAAAAAACCAATTGTATACAACAATTGAGCGTTTAAAATTAACTTATTTTCGTAGCTCAGTTGTTAAGTTCGCCGCTTTGTAATCAAGAAACCCGGGTTCAAATCCAGGTACACCCAAGCTTTTTTTAAATAAAAATATTTTCTTTCTCGCTCGAATCATGAGACTTTATGACGCATAAAAAATTACCAGTTACGCGATGACGCACGACGCAATCAAAATTACCAGTTATGCGATGACGTAACAATGTGAGAGAGAAAAAAATGTAAGAGAGAGAAAAAAATATGTGAGAGAGAAAAAAAATGTGTGAGAGAGAAAACAATGTGTGAGAGAGAAAAAAATGTGTGAGAGAAAAAAATTCATTGTGAGAGAGAGAAAAACACTTTCACAAAAATACAGTCACCCACGTTTCTTCCGAGGTCACAGTAATTAAATTTCATGCCCTGAGGGTTTGGTGTCCGCCTCTTTCTACTGTTTTAATCACTCCACCGTTTTGTATACTCGCCGCTGCGCGGTTTTTGTATGAGACACCATCTCGTCAATGAAGCGCTTTCATTTTCTATCATATATTTTAATATACTCTTCTATACACAACTTTACTCTAAAAGAACAGAGTAAAAAACGTTGAAGCATGTAAAAACCATTAAAAGTTGGATCAATATTAGAATAGTTTACTACAAACTACGCATAAGCAAACTTCTTTATA
Source organism: Aquatica leii (assembly GCA_035610365.1). Lineage (NCBI taxonomy): Eukaryota > Metazoa > Arthropoda > Insecta > Coleoptera > Lampyridae > Aquatica > Aquatica leii. The sequence goes on from CM069438.1 coordinate 20,457,667, forward strand.
AATTGCACCAAATCGACACTTTTTATTTATAACCTTACTTTTTAATCAGGTTAATATGTTTACCAAACGGAGAGTTTTAGTATGTTATGTCAAAAAATATGTAGTATATCTTACAAAAAATATTATTGCATTAACTGCACATTTTTTTTTCTATTTGTGATCTTTAGTCAATACATTAAAAAAGTTTTGGACAAATTTATTGCCATTACCTCATTGCCTAGATTTTTGTACTTTTTGTACCAACAAAGACTATTGAATTTAACCTTTTATACTTAAAAACTGCGTTTAAATTAATGATTATAATATCATTTTTGAGATGGTATAATTGTTATATTAATAAGGTACGTATGTAAATATTTGTCTACCTTGATAAACAACAGTTCGTTTAAAGCAACGTGTTAGATTTTTTTCAATGTCATAATAATGATCAAAAAAAAATTTCAAGATAAGTTATTATTAGTTTGTTTATTTTTTGGTTTTTTATATGTAACCTTGTATTTGAAAAATGTTGTATTTATGATAAGATTAATGCTAAATTATTTAGAAAACTAAACCTGAATTCATTACAGTTTGTTACGATATACAAGTATACGACCACCAAACGCTGTAAAAAATTCCTTTGTGTACAATGTTATCCAAGAGTAAGAATCGTGTGTTAATGTTTGTGTTAATATTGATTTCAATTATATTGTGTAATTTCCTATTCATGCATACAAACCAACAAAATAAAATGTATGAATTTTCACTTTTAAAGCAAACACAAAAAGAATTATATGAACTTAAAGAACGTCATGCTTTACTTCAAAAAACAGTTGCTACAAATGTACAAAAATTAGTTAAGAATAAAGAAAAACCTACATTTCAATATGAATCGCTTAGAAAAAAAGTTATGCAGAATACACAAGAGTTTTGGTATTTTATTAATTCGCAAATGAGCGAATTCAAAAATATTTCTTATACAGATGAAAGCTCATTATCTATCGCAAACAAAGTTCTTTTGATGGGATTCGAATACAAACGGTTACTATGTTAATTACGTTTTTGAATATTAAAAAACTAACGGATTTTAGAACAATAATTAACAATATGAAAAAATTAGCTGAGGTTGATGGGTTTAATGCGTGGAGAAATATAGAAACTGACGAACTATCGAACATAGTCCAAAAAAGACTCTATCATTTGCAAAATCCAGCAGACTGCCAAAATGCAAAAAAATTAGTATGCACTATAAGTTATGTAAGTTTTAATTTTTACTTATGTAAATGTAGGCTTAATGTTAAAGTTTGCTTGTTAAAAATGTTTTTGTTTTTTCAAACTGTAGAAATTGTTGCTAACTATTAACAAAATCATTATTTTATTTTATTGAGAACGTATTTATTATAATGTGTACATATAATACATGTACTATTTACATTTTAACTACAAATTGGTCACTTATTATTATATTATTGAATTTGAGTAAACAAGATAGTCATTTACCTTTGTAATGTTATAATCCTATCTGGCCTAGCGTTAACTTGATTTTGATTTGACTCTTGACTCAGACCGCGTTGTAGTTAAACACCCAGACTTAGGCTTGATCTTAGTCTCTCCTTGAGAGCCAAAACAAGAAGTAGAACTTGGTCTTTGCCGTATTGTCGTTCGTGAACTTAAACAAACTGACATTTTGCAAGACATTGCAGCTTGCATCTTCAGAGTGGTAAATGTCAGTGGCCAAGTTCTACTTCTTGTTTTGGCTCTCAAGAAGAGACTAGGACCAAGCCTAAGTCTGGATGTTTAACTACGACGCGGTCTAAGCCGAAAGTCACTTATAATCATAAAAATAACAACCGTGAAAGCTTAAGATTTTAATATTATTTTTATTATTATTGTCTTGGTGAGTAATATAAGGTTCCTTAATGAGTATGTTATGGGTATGTGACTCATTATTATTATTACTAGACAACCTATTCTGATTAACATCATCACTTATATCTATTTCCTCAAAGTTAATTTCACGATTCCACATCAATTTTTTTAAATCATAACTATTTCGTCTTAAGATACCTGAACATTGATAAAATTTTAAAATATGTTTTACTTATACTAGAAATATGTACACTTTTAAATTAACCGAACTAGTTAAATCTAATAATGTTTAATAAAAACACTTACACTAATTTATGTATAACCGTTGTATAACACTATCACTTACACGAAGATAAGATAAAGTCCGCGGTTAACTTCTATTTATCTAAACAGTTTATATTAATGTCACGTATTCCGTATCTTTATCGCACACGCGCTAACGACTTATTTATTTAGACTTGAATAATCTTCTTAACACTGCTGTCTTTGCATTACGGCAATAACTGACCTACGATTTGTCTCTTCGGTATTTATACACATTCGGAAATCCTTCTCAAGTGTTCCCTATCTTTCGGTATATCTTCTAGAAGATGGATAACAACTTTCAGAAGGCTCTTGAATGCGCACTGCCCTCTTCTTAGAACTGTTCTGTCTCAGAACAGGAAACTGGATGCGACACCGGTAAAAAGGATCGTGGCGATAGCGGCAGCTTCCTCCATTTTGGTAACTTCATTGACAATAAAAGTAACAGTCAATGGACTTTTCCTGACCCAATATTCTCCTTGGTTGGTAACTACAGACCAACACTTGGACGTCTGTTCCTCGGAAGACGACCTCTAACATAATGTTCGCCACAGATCTTTGTATAACGGCTTGACACGTGAGTATTTCTTGGTGACCAGATAGAAAACGAAGCGTCCGTCACCACGTAGTCCTAAAACTTTTCCGACTGTCGGTTGCTGTCTTCGTAATTCATCTAGCTGTCCAAACTTCTTTTTAAACACGACTGCAACCCCTCTGGACATGTCAAGATCCTCGCTCACGCAATGTGCGATGGCGTAATCTTTTTGTGTCTGGAACAGGTCTTGTTGTTCCTCGGTGGTAACTCCAAACCTAGCTTTTCCAGAACTTCCGTATAAGTTCATAAGCTTCTCGAACTCCATTTCTTCGATTGGATTCCGGGTTCTGCTACTTATTACTCTGGTTCGGACCTGGACTTGCGTATTGTAGTTATCGACAGCAAACGGGGCTAGACGATTGACGTGGACCACTTTTGGCTTGCCTCTGGGCGGTTTTTGGATGCGGAATATAACGTCGTTAATACGATTCACGACTTCATAGGGGCCCTCCTATTGCTTTTGCAGTTTCGGCGACAAACCACGTCTCCTTTGAGGGTTATACAACCAGACCATATCGCCAGATTGAAACCCACAATTTTGTGCTTTGACGTCATATCTTGTTTTCATCCTGTCGCTGGCAATTTGTGTGTTTTTACGGACCTCATCATGTACTTCGTCTAGCCTCTTGGCCAGCTTGCAGACGTAATCTTCTTTAGCGACTTCCTCTTCCGCTCTTTGTCCAAATTGAAGGTCGCATGGCAATCGTATTTCACAACCGAGCATTACACAGGATGGTGTTTGGCTTGTGCTTTCGTGAACGGATGATCGGTATGCCATTAGGAAAAGGTGCAAGTACTGATCCTAGTCCCTTTGGTGTTCGGACACTACCTTGGCTAAGTACTTGCCAATTGTTCGATTCATTCGTTCAACCATGCCATCAACATGAGGATGGAAAGGCGTTGTCCTAGTTTTCTTAATTCCTAACAGTCGGCAAACTTCTTGAAACAGCCCAGACTCAAAATTGCGGCCTTGATCGGTGTGTAATTCCAACGGAACTCCAAACCGGCAGAAAAACTCTTTTACTAATACGCCTGCGACTGTAGCTGCTTCCTGATTGGGTATGGCGTACGCCTCCGTCCATTTCGTGAAATAATCCATCGCCACCAGGATGTATTTATTTCCTGAATCGGATCCTGGGAACGGCCCTGCGATGTCAATCGCTACTCTTTCCAAAGGGCTTCCTACGTTGTATTACTTCATGGGTGCTTTGCGCTTTCTCGCTGCATCATTTCCTGATCCGCAGACTGTGCATTTACGGCACTATTTCATGACGTCCTCGTTGCAGTTTACCCAGTAGAATCGTTCTCGCACTTTACCCAACGTCTTCTTAATGCCAAAGTGTCTTCCTGATGTCCCATCGTGGAGATGCTTCAACACTTTTGGCACTCTGCTCTTCGGCACTACCAACTGTGGTCTGTTTCTCGTGCCCTCGGCACTTTCTAGGGATCGCTTAAGTAGACTGTCTTCTACTATCAAGGAGTCCTACTGCGCCCAGTACGCTTTGATGTTTCTGTCCAAAGCACTCACTTTTTCCCAGGTTGGTCGTCGGCCGCTTTCTTTCCAGTCTAGGACTAGTCTTATTTCAGGATCGTCTTCTTGTTCGCGACGTAACTGCTCAGGTTCCCACTCATCATCAACCATGGCAGTTCTCCGGGAGCATTCGACTTTTTCTTCCAGTCGCGAACAATGGCTGCAATCCGCCTGACATGGTCTTCTGGACAAGGCATCAGCGTTCCGATGACTGCTTCCGGCACGGTGTTCTGTGTCATAGTCATACTCTTGCAGTCTCTCGATCCATCTTGCCACTTGTTCTTCTGGGTTATGGAACTGCAGAAGCCATTTTAAAGCGGCGTGGTCTGTACTCAGTAAAAATATTCGTCCATACAAATACTTGTAGAAATGTTCGATGGACTTCGGTATCCAAAACAAGCTTTCCATCTTCTCTTGGATAACTCAAAATCGGCGAAGTGACTAGTGCCTGTTTTAGTTGATTAAAAGAATGTTCGCAGTCTTCATTCCATCTAAATTTTCTTCGGTTAATTTTGTCAATGGTTTGTTAATATTGGCAAATCCGGGTGCAAATCTTCTATAATAAGTGCACAACCCAAGGAAACTTCGGACCTGATGTTTGTCAATTGGTCTTGGCCATGCTTGCACTGCTCGGATTTTGTCTGGGTCAGCCCTTACTCCATCTCTAGATACGAAGTGACCAAGGTATTGGACTTCCTTCTTAAATACGTGACACTTCTTTGGACTCAGTTTGAGGTTAGCCCCACGTAATCTCTGGAACACTTCCTTCAAGTTGTTCAAGTGCTCTTCAAACGACCTTCCAACCACGATCACGTCGTCCAGGTAAACCAAGCACGTCTTCCAAGACAATCCGCGCAAGATGGTCTCCATCAAACGCTCGAACGTTGTAGGAGCGTTACACAGGCCGAAGGGCATTACAGTGAACTGCCACAAACCAGTTCCGATCGTAAAAGCTGTTTTTTCAGGATCCTTGGGTTCTAATTCTACCTGCCAGTATCCACCCTTTAAATCTAACGTAGAAAACCACTGGGATCCTGGCAGGGTGTCTAGCGTATCGTCAATTCTGGGTAAAGGGTAGCTGTCCTTTTTGGTCACGTCGTACGAGTACCACTGGGAATGCCCATGGGCTACTTGAAGGTTCAATCACGCCTTCTCTCTCCATATCCGTAATTATTTGTTCGGCGTCTTCTCTTTTCGCCAAAGGAAGTCTGCGTGGATGTTGTCGTATCGGCCGAGCGTCTCCGGTATTAATTTTATGTTTCACCACGTTAGTTCTTCCTTTGGAGCCACTCTCCAGCGCGAACACATCTTGGTACTCTTGGATCAACACTTTAACTTTAACCAGCTGGTCTTGGCTGAGGTTTTCGCATTTGGTGGTAAGAATGTCCAATAGATGTTGTGGACACTTCTTCGGCGACGTATCTTCGTTCGACTTCACGCATCTCACAATTTGTGTTACTGGCGTGCATTGGCCTACCACGGTCTTCTTTTTCAACGTTACAGGATCTGAGTTGATGTTTAAGATCCTTACTGGAATCGTCTTCTTTACTCGTACTAAAGTTCTGCCAACGAGTAGTCCCTTTCAACTAAGCCGCCCTCCATTAGTATGTAGCCATCCCGGAGATTTCCATCCAGGCGTGCTATCACCACACTTTCCGTCCTTGCAGGCAGAATCACGTCTCACTCAATAAGACTAGCACGGCTGCCTTCTCTGACGAATGAAAAAGAATTTCTTCATTGTCGATTTTCAGGACATCGTTCTTCATATCCAAATGGAACCCATACTTCTTTATCACGTCCATTCCCAGGATAACTTCTTCCGTGATGTCGGCTACCAGTACTTGATGTTCGAGTACTCCATTTCCCAAACCAATGGTTACTTTGACATGTCCGTGAGTAAGTATTTCTTCGCCCGTCGCCGTTCGAAGTCGTACTGTTATTGGTAATGTCTTCTCGTTTTCCAATAAGATGTCAGGACGAACGATGGTTTTCGTCGCTCCCGTGTCAACCAGTAACTGGACGCTTCTTCCATTGATCTTGCCATCGAGATAAATGCTATGCAATTGCTCCCTAGGCGACGCCCTATTCGGTCGACCTGTTCTAGTTTTCCGGACGCTTTTCTGGTCTTCTTTTGGGCTTAGTACTACGGCGTCGTACGTAGCCCACTTTTTCGCAGTTCAAACACGTCGATTCTCTTCCTCGAGCTACTTGTTCCGGAAATACACGTCGCACTATGTCTTCGATGCTTTTTTCTGAGTGCGAGGGTATTTCTGCAGCACAACGGAGCTTATGGCTGCTTCGATGCGACGCTTGTTACGCCGCCTCGAACTCCAAAGCATGGGTTAAAGTGTTATCCAACGTCTTCGGTCAAGCTAACCCAAGAGTCTGCTGCGTTTCGTTGTCTCTGAGGCCGTCTACAAAGCTTTGAATCGCCAACTGCTCCAAGAAGGTGTCTGGTGCTGTAGGATACGCAAGCCGTGTCAATCTGGCGATGTCAGCCTCAAACTCTTGAAGACTTTCGGCAGCTTTTTGAACCCGACTTTTAATTTGAGCCTGGTACACTTGTTGAAGATGAGCATCTCCATATCTCATTTGTAAACGTGAAATTAAAAGTTCGTAATTTTCTTGCAATGGTCAAGAACAGTTTATAAAATTCCAAGTGCTTCTTCACGTAAGGACACTATTAAAGACGTCGCTTTTTGCTTGTTGCTCCAACCATTAGCTGTAGCTGCGGCTTCAAACTGCTTGTAGTAGGTTGACCATGGAACTTTACTATAAAAATTTGGCGGTATAACCTTAAACTTGTGAGTGCTTTCATTTCATTATTAAATCTTCACTCGTGACACTTCCTTCACCATCGTAATTTATTTGGTTTATTCTTTCTTCAAGCAGTTTCATTCTGTCTTCTAATTTGTCTTCTATTGCTTCTATTTTCTCATTCATAGATTGTTTTCCGCATATTTCTTCTCTTAAATTTAACTTGCTTAAGCTTGAGTTTCCTCTTGAACAATTTTGATTTGATTTTCTATGCTCGTTCGTATTTTTTCTTTTAAACTTCTAGAAGTTTTCTCCATTTTCTGAGAATGTTCGGAGAGTTTTTTTTTCCATTTTTCTTGAATTTTCCGACAGTTTTTCTTCAATTTTCTGTGAATTTTCGCCCGTTTTTCTATTCATCGATTCGAGAATTTCAAGTATTTTTGAATCCATTTTAACTGCTTGCAAACGCGTCACCGGCATAAATTTAAATATAACACGAATATAAAGTTTAAATACACTACTTTTTAAAATGCAGTTTTTGTATAACACAAAATTTTAATAACGATCCACTTGTTAATATTAAACCACTAGTGTACGGAAGCGATTTTAATTAATATCGCGATCACGCACTTGTTAAAAGAAAAAGTTTAATAAACACTATTTTATACTTTATAAATAAACACGCGTATCGCGAACTTAACAGTTATTTACGCAATCAATGTTCTTATTACGGGAGCGATATTAGATTACTTAATGGTATTTACACTAATAAAAATCGCGAACGATATCCCACACTGACGCCACTGTTACGATTTTTACTATTAAAAACTAATTTATTTAAACTACTAAAAATATAATATTTAATAAAAACACTTACACTAATTAAGATAAGATAAAGTCCGCGGATAGCTTCACACAGTTGTTTATACTAAAATCACGTTCAAGATTATTCTCGGTATATTTATCTAGATACACGTGCTTATTTATTTCAACTTGAATAATCTTCTTAACACAGCTGTATTCGCATTATGGCAATAACTGACTTACGATTTGTTTCGTCGGTATATATACACATTTGTAAATCCTTCTCGAGTGTTCCCTATCTTTCGGTATATCTTCCAGAAGATGGATAACAACTTCCAGAAGGCTCTTGAATTTGCAGACAACTTCTCGAACGTTTCAATATTTTCTTAGATAACTTAAAATTGGTGAAATAATAATAAATATTGGCAAATTCGGTTATAACTCGTCAATAATAAATGCACAGCCCTAGAAAACTTCAAACTTGATGTGTTCGCTATGTTTATACTTTTCGAATTTAGTCTGACTCAGCTCTAGATACGACGTTACTTGACTAAAGTGTTGCACTTTTTTTAAATTCGTTACACCTCCTTGAAGTCGTTCAAATGTTCTTTAAACGACCTTTTAACCACAATTCCGATGTCTAGATAAGCTTGTATGTGCATCGAAAAGTGTTTTTATCAATTTTGGAAATATAACCATAAACTTGTTGATTGCTTTTCTTGATGATTAATTTGTAACTTTGCTTCTGACGTTTTCTTTGCCGTGACAATTAACTTGGTTTATTTTTGATTTACTTTGGCTTTAATGATTCTTAATTCATTTTTCTAGATATTGTTTTAATTTGTTAGTACTGTTACTATTTTATCTTCTATTATTTTTATCTTGCTTTCTGCTGCTTCTACTTTATTATTTATAAATTATTTATTGTAAAGTTTTTGACCGCATACTTGTAAAAATACTGAATGCGCATTTATTAATTTTCTTATTTATTTATAAAACTTTATTTTTTATCTATTTTTATATTTTATTTTATAATTGTCAATATTTTGACAATTGTTGCTGTATTTTATTTTAATTTAACTTATAGGCTTATCAATTTATATAATTTTGATTTGATTTAATGTGTAGAAATTTTAGGGGCCCGAAGATGACATGCACCCGTTGAAACATGTCGCTTGTTTAAATTTAATTCAATAAATTAGTATACTGTACAAAAAACTAGATGAATTAAAAAAAATTAAATTCATAATCCCAAGTTTAAAACATTTAAGAACATAATAAATTTAGCAGAATATTGTTGCGATTTTATGATTAAAACTAATTTATTTAAACGACTAAAAATACGTTTACTTATTCTAGAAATATGTACACTTTTAAATTAACCGAACTAATTAAATTTAAATATCTAAGGATAAAAACTGACAGTAATTTATATAAAACAATAATATGCTATCACTTACGCGACGATAAGATAAAGCCACTAACTTGTTTGTTTACACTATAAGTCACGTTCACTCGATTCGGTGTACACCGTTATTTATTTAAAACTTCGCACGTGCTAATCACTTATTTATCTTCACTTGCTTAATCTTCTTAATACTGCATGCATTCGCGTTACGGCAATAACTGACCTACCAATTGTTCCGTCGGTATATATACACATAAAAAAATCCTTCTGGAGTGTGCCCTATTTTTCGGTATATCTTCTAGAAGATGGATAACAGCTTCTAGAAGGCTCTTGCCTTTGCAAATAACTTCTCGAACGTTTCAATATTATAAGTATTAGCAATAAAAAATTTGAAGTACTCAAATTCTTTATCAACAAACAAGTATTGTAGTAGATATCAGCTGCAAATTTCAGATATATTTCATGAAATAACGTTGTAGTTGTGTTTTAATAGTATTCATGATAGATACACTGGTATTCTATTCAAAAGAACGCCAAAACAGAATTTGTGTTATATTGAAAATTCTTAACTTGTACATGAACATTTAAATTAATTTTGTTAAATTTAAAAATACAGTATTGTGGCTTTGGATGTCAACTGCATCACCTAATTCATAGTGCGATATTAGCATATGCACTAGAAAGAACTTTAATATTAGAATCAACTGGTTGGCAATATCATGAAGGTGGATGGAATAAAGTATTTATGCCTTTAAGTAACAGTTGTACTACTATAGGTAACGCGACAACAATTGACTGGCCAGGTTTACTAATTCCGTAGAAAAATAATTCATAAAAATTAGTATTTTTAGGTTATAGTAACTCTACGGTAATACGCCTACAGCCCTATACAGATGTTAGCCCTAGAACTCAATACTTGCCATTGGCTGTTCCAGAAGATTTAGCCACTCGTTTAAAAATAATCCATAGTGAACCAATTGTTTGGTGGGTTGGACAAATATTAAAATTTATATGGAAACCACAGTTTTCGACAAAAGCTTATATTTATAACCAAATGGAAAAATTTGGAATTAAACATCCGTTTGTAGGGTACTAGTTAAATAGCTTTATTTATTAACTATATGATTAGCAAAAACGGTTATTATTATTTAACACATGTAACTTAACATAAAATTTTAGCGTTCAAATAAGACGAACAGATAAATTAATGAGAGAAACAAAATACCATTCTATTGATAAGTACATGGCTGTAGTTGATGAATACTACAATTCAATCGAAGTATTAACTAACGTTACAAAACGAAGAGTTTACATCGCTACCGATGACTTTAATGCTGTTATAGAAGCAAAAGTTAAATATTCTGATTACGAAATACTTTACAACCAAAACGTACCAAAAGAATTTAAAAATGATGCTGCTCACATATATGATAATATATTTGACATAGTATTAGATATGCACATACTAATCCATAGCGATTTATTAGTGTGTACTTTTTCATCAAACGTAAGATTGCTTGCGTACACAATACCAACATTAACATTACTGTTTCAGCTGTGCAGATTACTGCATGCGCTCATTCAAAGCGATGGTGTAGATGCAACTGATAAAACTGTATCTCTTGATGCTGTTTATTGGTACTACCAGCAAGAGTACAATAAACGTAAAGTAATATTAAATCATAACGCACAAAACAATACTGAAATTGACTTAATATCTGGTGACATTGTTGACATTACTGAGTATAGTTTAAATGGGTATTCGTTCGGAACAAATTTACGCACAAAGAAACAAGGTTGGTATCCTAGTTTTAAAGTAGAAATGGAAATGGAAATAGTAAAATTTCCAACATATTTTAAAATTGACAATAGTTTTACTTAAGTAGTGCAATCAGTGATATATGTATATTAAGATGTACTATAAAATTATATAAACGTACAAAACTATTACATAATTTTACTAATTTGTTTGAACGTGTTTTTATTAACCATTGATAGTATATTATATACTAAGGTTGAGAAGTATATGATTATAGCCTAAGCGACACATTATATTGCGAGATGCAAAGCGTTGAGGGATATATGTTGTGACCTGCGTTTGAAAGTCAGCAGTTTTCTTTTATGACAGACCCCATAAATAAATTCAGCTGGCTGGATTTGCGTTTTCTTTTTTTTTCTTTCTCGATTTGTTAGTTCGGTGTAACCATCGTTTAAAATCGATTGGTTGTTTAAGTAATCTTTGGTAATGGACACAGTATTCTGAATTTATTTTAATGTAATTTTAGATTGAGTTTAATAAGTTATTTTACGGTTTTAAATTCAAAGTTACAATGTAAATTGTTGATAAAGTTTTGTATTTTGTTACGCCGTGAACCATCTGATTTCGCGATTTTGTTTATTAAGTATTTCACTTGGTTTGTTGAGAATTCCAGTTGTAATTTATGTTTCCTTTCTGAGTTATAATCGTAATTAATTATATTTTCGTCGTTTGTTTATTTTAAGTTGGTTCAAAAGTTCTTTGTTCAAGTGCATTCTCAGTACAGTCGTACTTTGATTTCTTTGTGTCAATCGTTTAGATTACGTGGAAAAATTAAGTCATTATCTTAATTTATTAGGCAGTTTAAATTCTTGTAATATAATATTTTGTCAATTTGACATTTTCACGTACAAGCGAAATGCTGTGTCCTAATGCTATAAATATGACGTAATGGGGACTGATTGCCTCTTTATCACACTTCTTAATAAGAGTGTTTGCGTTCTTGAAATTTCGAACACAGCCTTTGTGGAAAGGGTATTCGAGAAAAGTTGATATATGGATGAGGATTCGATCGTGGCTGGAGAGAATTAGAAATACCGGGGATCGTGAGATGTAGTAGAGTGAGCCGGGTACTTTGCCCTATCGTTATGCCTTACCGCGGAAGTTAATTGGTACCGTGAAAATTAAGTGTGGTGATGAAAATGTTAATTTGTTTTCAAATTTCGTAATGTACGGTTTATTTAGACGTCACGGTATCCAAAAATAAACAATCACGCTTGAGGGATTTAGTTTCGATGTTTTAAGTAGAAAATCCCTTTTCTTCGCCATTGTGCGGTTTAAAATTGTGAAATAAATCTTCCGCTGGTGACCTATTGTTTGGGGGTTCCACGGATCCCACATTCGACTACGATACTTTTGGGGGAGCGACCGAAGTCCATCTGAGGTTGTAGCTTTGAAAACCACTGTGACCCGCCGCTTATCTGGTATCTCCAATTAAGAAAAAAAAAGGTATTTATCGATTTTGGTTATTATCGTGTAGTGACCCGCGATTATAATGCAGTAAAAGCTTTGAATTTGAGCCAATTGAATTACGACTAACGTTAAATTTATTTATTTCAATGAACGCTTAAAGTGTTTGCGCGAAATTAAAATAAATTAACTTTGTTTTGGTGCGTTCGAAAAGTAAATCGTATTCCCGAATATATGATAATGTAACGACTTATAAACTCTATTTTGTTTAGTTCGAATTAAAGTTCGACATATATTTTATAACCTGTATTGTTCTTAGTTATTTGAATTATTTAATTTCTTATGCGGTCAAGGCCTTGAAATTTATTTGCGTTATGTTTTATTTGAAAACGTCGAGTTAACGCTATTATTGTAGCATTTTCTTTTTATAAATTTTGATTTAATGTTTTGTGTGTAGATTGTTCATTTTTGTTTGGTTTTGCTTAAGATTATTAATTTTTTTATTTTATTAAAAATTTGTTTACTAATCATTATTTTTTTTGTTGTTTAATATTCAATCAATAAATGTTAAATTGTTAAATGTAAAGAGCTTTTATTCATTTAGCTATCGCATACGTAAATTTTTGTTTTTAAGTGTATTTCAGTAAAGTTACAACTCAAGGTAAGTTCTGGGGTTGTAACCAACCAGATGAGCTTTCGGATAATCAGGGGTTTGAAAGCTACCCTCATCGTGACCTTGATTGGCGCCCTTACCGATTTTTGACTATTTTACCGTTTTAGTTCAATTTTACGTCGATCGCGTTTCCAATTTTTCACGGAATTTTAAATTACAACCCACCCCCTTCTCCATTGAGCTAGTGGCACAACCCCGTTTATGTTACCTCATTTCAGGCAGTGACTTCGTGTTAATTTTGGCATGTAACATAAATATTTGGCGTCTCCATCGTGTGGCATTTTTCGAATTTTAGTTTGCCTGTTAAGTTTCGTGATTTTTGGAAAATTTTACCGTTTTGTAATTACATTTTAAAATGGGTTACAAGTTGATTGTCGATCGTTTATCGCATAACGAATTACGTTATGAAATTTTGATTAGAGGTGGTGATGCATCTTTAGGTGTTGTCGTATTACGAGGTTTACTCAAGAATTTTCTTATTGAAGAAGCTACCGGCAAAATATCTCGTCCTGTGTATCCTTTCGATTTTAATGCAGATAAATTAGCGATTCGAGAAGGTATCGATGAGCTTAGGAAATTAATAGAGTCATTGAAAATTACTCCAACTACAAAAATTTCTTCTACAATTGAAACCAAAATTAAATATTTGTTAAACCGTATTGGCAATTCAATTCCTGTTCAAGGTGACGATTCTCAAGTTAAAGATGAGTTTTTAAAAGATTTAGTTGTTTTAATTTCGCAGTATGAACTTTTGGATAAGCAAATTGTTGTTTCTAATCCGTCTACTTCCGCCGATGAAGTCATCGAACCTATCGTTCAACCTTCTGTAGTTGATACCGCTTTACCGACGTCTTCTGCTGTTAGTCAAAATTTTGTTAGTCATGTTAAGAGTGTTTCAGTTTCGAAATGGAACTTAAAGTTTTCAGGTGATGCAAAGTCAATTTCGTTGAATGCATTTTTAGAACGAGTTGCCGAACTTCAATTATCGCGTAACGTTTCAAGCCATCAGTTATTTTTGGAGTGTACTGATCTTTTTACAGGTCATGCATTGATTTTTGTTAGATCTATTCGTAATTCAGTTAATTCTTGGGAAGACTTAGTTAAGTTTTTACGTGAACAATTTCAGCCTACCGATTATGACGAACGACTTATTGAAGAAATTAAGCGTCGTACTCAAGCTAATGATGAACCTATGGGTATTTACGTTGCAATTATTCGCAACATGTTTTCACGTCTCGATGAGCCTTTTTCTGAAGAAAAGCAGTTAAAGATTTTATTAAGAAATATTTCTCCCGTTTATCAAACTCAGCTTGGTTTGTCGTCGGTTACTTCAATTGAGGAGTTAATTAAATTTGGTCGTATTATCGAGGACCGCATGCATGCTATTGAAGCTTACACGCCTCCATCTCGTAGAAAGCAGGACATGGAGCCTGATCTCGCTTATGTAACATCTCAAGTTAAGGACATTGCAGTTTCTCGTTCTTCGAATAACGTTAGTAGTGGTGAAAAATCTACACCACCTGTTAGACAAAATTTACGATTACCGTCTTCTAATATCGCACCTTCTTCACGAAGGTTAGCTATCGTTAATGCGCCTGCTTCTTCTAATCGAAGTAGTCCGCAATTATGTTGGAATTGTAGGAAGCCAAACCATCGAGCTGCTTCTTGCAAAGAACCTAAGAAAGGTTTATTTTGTTATCGTTGTGGAAAATCTAACGTTACGGTCCGCACTTGCTCTAAGTGTTCGGGAAACGAGTAAAGGACGTACTAAGAAGCCGTTTAGTGACGTCAGAGGTCAAAGTTAAATCGGCTGTCTATTTTAATAGTCTACATTCTTCGAAGAATAAGAGTTTTGTTAAGAATAAAGTTGTGTTAGATTATGTTTTCGAGTCTGCTGAGTCTGACGAAAGACCTTTTGTCTACGTTAAAGTTTTTGGTCACGAAATTTTGAGTTTATTAGATAGTGGCGCTTCTCGCACTATTGTTGGTTCTAAGGGTTGGGAAATTTTTAGTCAGTTAGGTTTAAAGTTAAATAAGTCAGTTAAAGTTAATTGTGTTGTAGCTAATGGTAAATCAGTACAAAGTTTAGGTTCACTTCTCGTCCCAATCGAACTTAAAGGAAAAATTGTTGTTTTAGAAGTTTTAGTTGTTCCTGACGTTCCGCATAATTTAATTTTAGGTGTTGATTTTTGGAAACAAGCAGGTATCGTTCCCGATCTTAGAAAAGGTGAATGGCGTTTCGAAAATATGGACACCATTTCACAATTGGAAGATAAAGATTCCGTTATTAAGTCTCGTCTCGATCTTTCTTCAGAACAGCTTAATCAGTTAGATAATTTAGTTAGTAATCACTTTTCTTCTTCGAATGAAAATTTTGGATGCACCAAATTGATCGAACATCAGATCAAGACTACTTCCGAACCAATTAAGCAACGTTATTACCGAGTTTCGCCATTTATCCAGAAACAAATCGATCTGGAGTTAGAGAAAATGTTGAAGTTAGGCGTTGTAGAAAAATCAAACAGCGCTTGGTCGAGCCTGATCTTATTGGTGAAGAAGAAGGACAACTCGTATCGTTTTTGCGTGGACTTTAGAAAAGTCAACAAGGTTACCGAAAAGGACGCTTATCCTTTACCTTACGTTTCGTCTATTTTGGATCGTCTTCGTGACGCTAAGTTTATTTCATCTCTCGACATTAAGTCCGCTTATTGGCAGATTCCTTTAAGCGAAGAGTCTAAGCAGTATACCGCTTTTACAGTTCCGAACCGTGGGTTATTCCAATTCACGCGTTTACCGTTTGGTTTAGCTAACGCACCAGCTTCTTGGCAGAGGTTGATTGATCGAGTTTTAGGTCCCGAATTAGAGCCTTACGTTTTTGTTTATTTAGATGACGTCATTATTTGCGCTCCTTCCTTCGAGAAACACATGGAAGTGTTAACTGAAGTTCTTCGTCGCCTTAGAGAGGCTAATTTGATGTTAAGTAAAGACAAATGTCATTTTTGTAAACCTGAACTTAAGTATCTTGGTTTTATCGTAAATTCTACTGGTTTGTCGGTTGACCCGGAAAAGGTTGATGCAATTTTGCGTATTCCAGTTCCCACTGGTGTCGCTGAAGTTAGAAGAATTATAGGCATGGCCTCGTGGTATCGCCGATTTGTACCGAATTTTTCGACCATTATCGCTCCATTGACGTCTCTGTTAAAGAAGAATTCCAGCTTTAATTGGACTAGTGATTGTGATGAAGCCTTTCAGATCATTAAGAATTGTTTAGTTTCCGCACCTATTTTGTCTTGCCCTGATTTTAATGTTCCGTTTACAGTTCAAACTGACGCTTCTGATTTTGGTCTCGGTTCAGTTCTCACCCAGTTTATCGACGGTGAAGAACGTGTTATTTGTTATAATAGTAGGTCGCTCACAAAGTGTGAACGCAAGTATTCCACTACCGAAAAGGAATGTTTGGCTGTCCTTTGGTCTATTGAAAAATTACGCCCCTATCTTGAAGGAACAACTTTCACTGTAGTTACCGATCACGCATCATTAGTCTGGTTACATAATTTAAAGGAACCTACCGGTCGTCTAGCACGATGGGCTGTTAGACTGCAGCAATTTGATTTTACGATCATTCATCGTAAAGGAAAGGATCATGTCGTACCTGACGCATTATCTCGTTCAGTACCAGCTATCGACAACATTACTACCGATTGTGACACTACCGAACCTAAGTCTTCGGACAAATGGTTAACGAAACTTATGGAACGTGTACGTTCAAAACCTAACGCTTTTCCACAGTGGAAAATTAGTAACGGAAAGCTATTTAAGCATGTTACCGTAGACTATCCCGATCTTCGTTCTGAGAATGACAATTGGAGAGAAGTTGTGCCTAAGTCTAAACGACTCAAAATATTGTCAAAGTTTCACGATGAGCCTACCGCTGGACACCTTGGTATTTTTAAGACTCTCGAACGAATTGTTACGCTTTATTACTGGCCTAAAATGAAGGCTGACGTTATTCGTTACATCAATGGTTGTAAAGTTTGTATCACGCATAAGCCAGAACAGAAACGTCCTGCTGGCCTTATGACCCGTCATCCTGTTGTGGACAAACCTTGGCAGTTGATTTCTACCGATCTTGTTGGACCGCTACCGCGATCTAAGAGTGGTTATTCGTACATCCTTGTGGTTGCCGATTATTTTTCCAAATTTGTTTTATTTTTCCCGTTACGTTCCGCTACTGCCGCAGCAGTTACTAAACGTCTTGAAGAAGATGTCTTTTTAATGTTTGGAGTTCCTCAATATCTCTTGTGTGATAACGGCACACAGTTTCGCAGTGCAGAGTTCAAGAAAATGGTTTCGTCATATAAGTCTAAAATTATTTTTAACGCTAATTATCATCCACAAGCGAATCCAACTAAAAGAGTCAACCGAGTCATGAAGACAATGCTATCGTCATATATCGAAGACAACCATCGACATTGGGATAAGTATCTTGCTAAAGTAGCATGTGCTATTCGTACCGCTGTACATGAAGTCACCGGCTTAACGCCGTTTTTCGCTAATTTTGGACGTGAAATCTGTCTCGACGGATCACGTCATGGAAAAACTACCGATTCCGACACTATCGACGATCTAGCTTTTGCAGATCGTACCTTTTTGGCCGAAAGAGGCCCAGCTTTTAGAGAAGTTTACGTCGACATTAAGAATCGCTTGAATGCCGCTTATGTCCGCGCTAAACATTATTACGATTTACGTCGTCGTCCAGCACCATTTGAGGTGGGAGACACAGTGTGGCGAAAGAATTATGTCCTTTCTGATGCATCTCGATATTTCTCGGCCAAACTGGCACCTAAGTTTATCGGTCCGTTCTACGTGAAACGGAAAGTTTCTTATCAGACCTATGAGTTGTCTGATGACACGGGAGCATCTAAAGGCATATGGAACGCCAAGGACTTAAAATTAAACCCGACTGGGGATAAATAGGTTTTACCGTTTGAGTATTTTTCTTTTGTTTTGTTCTATCGTTTATTTAGGTTAGTTAGTTTCGCTTTTGAGTTCCGTGTAGAGACGGACTAAGAATATCTCTCTACAGTGGGGACACCACTTGTCGTAAGAGGCGACTAAACAACGGTTCTGTCATTTCCATTTTTCTTTCTTCTGCTATCTTGTCTGTTCTTATCTTTTATTTCTGTAGTGTTTGTGGCTAGGTGCCATCGCTCGGTGAGGGCATTAATTGTGGGAAAAACGCAATGCGCGGATCTCGTGAAGCGCAGCGCGCCCTCTTCTATTGTGCAGCATCGGGTGATCTGTGCCGAACTCAAACATATGCTACCCTTCTTATCGTTTAGGTTTTCGTTTCGTTACGTTAGTTTCGTTAGGGGTTCTCGATGATTTTTTTTTAGGTTTTCTTATAGAGTGATTTAAGAAATCCCTCTTTAAGTAGGGGAGGTGTGACCTGCGTTTGAAAGTCAGCAGTTTTCTTTTATGACAGACCCCATAAATAAATTCAGCTGGCTGGATTTGCGTTTTCTTTTTTTTTCTTTCTCGATTTGTTAGTTCGGTGTAACCATCGTTTAAAATCGATTGGTTGTTTAAGTAATCTTTGGTAATGGACACAGTATTCTGAATTTGTTTTAATGTAATTTTAGATTGAGTTTACTAAGTTATTTTACGGTTTTAAATTCAAAGTTACAATGTAAATTGTTGATAAAGTTTTGTATTTTGTTACGCCGTGAACCATCTGATTTCGCGATTTTGTTTATTAAGTATTTCACTTGGTTTGTTGAGAATTCCAGTTGTAATTTATGTTTCCTTTCTGAGTTATAATCGTAATTAATTATATTTTCGTCGTTTGTTTATTTTAAGTTGGTTCAAAAGTTCTTTGTTCAAGTGCATTCTCAGTACAGTCGTACTTTGATTTCTTTGTGTCAATCGTTTAGATTACGTGGAAAAATTAAGTCATTATCTTAATTTATTAGGCAGTTTAAATTCTTGTAATATAATATTTTGTCAATTTGACATTTTCACGTACAAGCGAAATGCTGTGTCCTAATGCTATAAATATGACGTAATGGGGACTGATTGCCTCTTTATCACACTTCTTAATAAGAGTGTTTGCGTTCTTGAAATTTCGAACACAGCCTTTGTGGAAAGGGTATTCGAGAAAAGTTGATATATGGATGAGGATTCGATCGCGGCTGGAGAGAATTAGAAATACCGGGGATCGTGAGATGTAGTAGAGTGAGCCGGGTACTTTGCCCTATCGTTATGCCTTACCGCGGAAGTTAATTGGTACCGTGAAAATTAAGTGTGGTGATGAAAATGTTAATTTGTTTTCAAATTTCGTAATGTACGGTTTATTTAGACGTCACGGTATCCAAAAATAAACAATCACGCTTGAGGGATTTAGTTTCGATGTTTTAAGTAGAAAAATCCCTTTTCTTCGCCATTGTGCGGTTTAAAATTGTGAAATAAATCTTCCGCTGGTGACCTATTGTTTGGGGGTTCCACGGATCCCACATTCGACTACGATACTTTTGGGGAGCGACCGAAGTCCATCTGAGGTTGTAGCTTTGAAAACCACTGTGACCCGCCGCTTATCTGGTATCTCCAATTAAGTAAAAAAGGTATTTATCGATTTTGGTTATTATCGTGTAGTGACCCGCGATTATAATGCAGTAAAAGCTTTGAATTTGAGCCAATTGAATTACGACTAACGTTAAATTTATTTATTTCAATGAACGCTTAAAGTGTTTGCGCGAAATTAAAATAAATTAACTTTGTTTTGGTGCGTTCGAAAAGTAAATCGTATTCCCGAATATATGATAATGTAACGACTTATAAACTCTATTTTGTTTAGTTCGAATTAAAGTTCGGACATATATTTTATAACCTGTATTGTTCTTAGTTATTTGAATTATTTAATTTCTTATGCGGTCAAGGTCTTGAAATTTATTTGCGGTATGTTTTATTTGAAAACGTCGAGTTAACGCTATTATTGTAGCATTTTCTTTTTATAAATTTTGATTTAATGTTTTGTGTGTAGATTGTTCATTTTTGTTTGGTTTTGCTTAAGATTATTAATTTTTTTATTTTATTAAAAATTTGTTTACTAATCATTATTTTTTTTGTTGTTTAATATTCAATCAATAAATGTTAAATTGTTAAATGTAAAGAGCTTTTATTTATTTAGCTACCGCATACGTAAATTTTTGTTTTTAAGTGTATTTCAGTAAAGTTACAACTCAAGGTAAGTTCTGGGGTTGTAACCAACCAGATGAGCTTTCGGATAATCAGGGGTTTGAAACCTACCCTCATCGTGACCTTGATTGGCGCCCTTACCGATTTTTGACTATTTTACCGTTTTAGTTCAATTTCACGTCGATCGCGTTTCCAATTTTTCACGGAATTTTAAATTACAACCCACCCCCTTCTCCATTGAGCTAGTGGCACAACCCCGTTTATGTTACCGCATTTCAGGCAGTGACTTTGTGTTAATTTTGGCATGTAACAATGTAAGTCACCCAAGTTATAGTCAACTTTTCAACCGTGGTATATATTTTTTTTTTACTAAAACTATTAAAACCTTTCTACCTGTTACTAAATCAAATTTAAAATTTAAGAGCGGGGTCTCGTCGGCCATATATACACTTTCAAGTGTAATCTTTACTAAGTGAAGTTATTAAAATAAAAAAGTTATACTACTGTGAGCCAGGTAGCGCAACGAAAATTATTATAAAATGTGTAAAAGCTGCAATGTTTTACAAATACCTAAAGAAGTTACACTATTGAAAGCCAGGTGGCGCAATAAAAATTATTATAAAAGTTTAGTGGTGGGAATAATCGCGATCAGTCGCTTGCCTAAGACTCCGTCACTTTCCACATCAGTGGAAAAACGCTGACGTCATAGTCATTCCCAAACCCGGAAAAGATCACGTCATGCCGCAAAACTACCGTCCAATTAGCTTACTTCCGACGCTCGGTAAGCTATTGGAAAGAATAATCCTAACCCGATTACAGGAACAGGTCGACATTAACCAAATTATCCCACAAGAACAGTTCGGTTTTCGTAAAAAACATTCAACGATCCACCAAGCCCTCCGCGTCGTTGAGCAGATCACCGACGGTTTTAACCACCGCGACGTCACCGGTGGCGTTTTTCTCGACATCGAGAAGGCGTTCGACAAGGTCTGGCATCGCGGTCTGCTCTACAAGATGCACCGTCTAGGCATCGACATTCCCATGGTACAACTCATCGGCTGCTTCCTCAATCGACGCTCGTTTGCGATCAAACTTCGCACCGCCAAATCCACTCCACGTCACATAGAAGCCGGCGTCCTTCAAGGATCTACGCTATCCCCACTTCTATACAACATCTTCACCGCAGACGTTTCAAAAATCGACGGACTCACTTACACTTTTTACGCCGTGTCTCATTCACTTTTTTTTCCAAGTAATGCATCTAAAATAACAATAAAGAAAGAGACAACAAAAATAAAGACTGAAACGGAGAGTCCTTCGGTCGGACGATGGCCAACTGCGACTGCTCAGATCGGCGAGTGGTCGGGGTTCCTTTTCCAACCTAGTCGTAAGTGAACCGATCCCAAATAATGGGCGCCAGGTATGCAAACAAAGTGGCTGCATGAGACTACCACCCTTCTGGTTCCTGTCCGCACCTAGTTCTCTCACGCGTTTAAGAAGAGCCCTACATAAAATCAGCCTTGATTCAAGGCTAATAATTGGCCACAATTAAATTAATACGATATCTATTAATAACATCCTGTAACTTATAGCAAGTAACTAAATAATCAGTAAAGTTAAGCATGCCTGGTAAGAAATAAAATTTAAAAAAATCTACTACTCTACAAAAACGATCAGCCTTACTCAATCACTAACTAAGCAATTATACAAACAAGAAAGAAAAGAAAAACTACTCTCTACTACTTATTAGAAAAACCCAATTGCTACGTATAAAAAAAATTTACTCACCGAGCTTCGCTTGGTTCAGTCTTCTCATAGCTATGAGCGACGCATCCAGCCTAAAATGGTTAGCAACTACACATGCAACAAGCCAATAATTAAAGCAAAAATAATAAATAAACCGTCGAATATTCTTTTTTTTTCTTGGTTTGAATCAAACTTACGAACAAACAAAAAACAAAGCCAACACAATGGTTATCTACTAGTGCACTACCAAGCATAAATAAGCATTAAAATACTATCTAATTACTAAATTGTTTATAAGAAAATGAAATTCTATTAAGAACTACGATTTGCCTCGTACGTCAAACCGTCTTGAACCGTTGAAGTCACAACTTTAATGAGGTTCGTACGTATAACTTCTAGTTAAATATTAGAACGCTTAGTTTACATAAAAACATCTTCAAAAGGATATTTAAGATCTTCGGTGGCTTCGACCTTGTAGTTGGAAATACGAGCATAGTTACGTCCAATACTTGAACAACTTAGTTTTCCTTGCCGTAAGCTTCCATAGCATACGAAGACAATATCGTAGGAGAGAAGAAAGACACATGTGGGCCGCTTGTTACAACATAACTTCGAACATAATAATTTTTCTTCTGTTTTAATTCCACAATTAACAACTGCGTGAAGGCCTGTTACGGTCGAAATTCTCTTCACGTACGCCTATGTGTTTCGACGTGAAATTAGATTCGGGTTGACGCCCTCTAACGATCGTTTTCTCGTTGGTGGTCATTTGGCGGAAAATCGTCACGCGAAAATGATATAAAATGGTCTGTACGCATTGCTTATTGATATATCCGTTACCATCTGGAAAGTAATGGAAAACCAATTATAATTAGTTAATTATCTAATTTATTCGAAGCGTTACAGGGTAAGCTACTGCCGTCTTTTATTAAAAATTCGTTCGTAATTCTTTCTTCCTTTTAACATCCATTTTGCGTTCCTTCCTTTCGCACATGTTACATTCTCGATAATTGAATATTGTAAACTACTGCTAAATAAGTCATCACGTTGCCGTACACGGGCGCTAGAGGAAGGCGATTTTCACGCCACGAAATTGGGGTCTTGCGGAGCCTTTCAGGGCAAATAGTGCTACACGTGGATGACACGACGTTAATTATATTAACCACCTATTTGTGGTCCCACTATATACAGTAGTCGATACCGAAGTACGAAGGATGAACCTCGACAAATATTTGGATGGGACGATGCTAATTTTTTATAAGGCCTACGGTTATAACTAATTAAACCACAGACAAGGGGTACAACAGCATTCGACAACCGGGTTATATTATATATACTTTCTTGTATCTTAAGTAACGATTTTTGTAGATCTTGATTTCGTGAGGCACGATTTGCGATTCAAATTGTTTACAGGATTGCGTGTCGGGGAAAGCGCTTTCTTCGCACAAGTGGAAGTTCCTGTGTTTATGGTAAGTGATTTTATGTGTTTTATTTCGTTGTCAACAAGGTCACTCACGAAACTTTTGCTAATATTAGTTCTGTAATTATCGATATTGTTGTTTACCAGTTAGGTAGTAAATTTTACTTATGTTGAGTTGCGCATGCTATGTACTACCAACGATTAATTAACGTTAGTGCTATCTTAATTCCGCACGCTTTGTTACGATAAGTTAACATTAATGTAGTAATTTATTATCACTGTGTTTGATTGTCAGTAATGCCATATTACTAATTATTTTGTGTAATTCGCATATTGTATGCAGACGAAATTTACTACCATCTACTCTTCGCTATTCATGTCAACGTAATTTACGTATGTATTGTGTGTTGCCGATACTTCTGATATTCTAGTACCTGTCTATATTTGTACTCGGACTAAAATTATTCTTGGTCATGCTATCCAATTGTTATCAATTCAAACGTTAATCTATTTATCCTTATAGAGTAATTAAAGTGAAATTGTTATTAACGATTTAGTTTCTTTTTTTTTGTTTCTTTCAGCATTACATCTTGTTACAAGTTTATACCGTCTGTCTTGAGCGGGACAGAAGTGACTTTGGATAAACTCTGGCGCCCTTAAGTATCTTTTCTATATTATCTGTGAACCCCCCCTCTCACCGACTATTGTGAGTTGGCCGTGCAGGTTCGTAAAATAGCAAAAAGCTTGTAACAGGCCCTAAACATGTGTCTCGAAATTAGCCAAAACGTCTGCTTCACTTAAAGCGAAGAAGGAGAGTCTCCGCGCCGACTCCAATTTACGCCAATAACGAAAACAAACCAATCGAACGCTTCGATCGGTGACAGTACTATAGACCAATTTGCTAGAATTGACAGTTTGCAAGCGCAATATTCAATGTTTAATTTTTGTGATGTTACAGCCGACGACACCGCCGTTTTGGCAACATCCCGCTCGCCCGCTCAAGCCGAAAGAAATCTCCAAATGGCTCTCACCTCGCTCGACAACTGGTACGACGACTGACGAATAAAAGTCAATCCGACGAAAAGCGCCGCCGTCCCCTAGGACCGAATATCTCGGCCTCACCCTAGACAAAAAATTGTTATGGAAATCGCACATCGCCCAGAAGCTCGCCTCTTCGAACGGCCTACTGGTTAAGTTATATCCGATGTTGTGCCGCAACAGCCGCCTCAGCATCGACAACAAACTTCTCATCTATAAGACGATCATCCGCTCTGCCACAACATA
Source organism: Aquatica leii (assembly GCA_035610365.1). Lineage (NCBI taxonomy): Eukaryota > Metazoa > Arthropoda > Insecta > Coleoptera > Lampyridae > Aquatica > Aquatica leii. The sequence continues at coordinate 20,482,456 of CM069438.1, forward strand.
CGCAGCACAAGTATGGTAATACGCTGCCAAAACTCTCACCACCAGGATCCAAATCTTCCAAAACAAAATCCTCAGAATGATTGCTGACGCCCCCTGGTTCTTCCGAACAGACGGGCTCCATCAAGAACTCGACATCCCGAAGATAGCAGATTTCGTCCGCCAATCCGCTGCTGCGCTCCATGCAGACCTCGCGAATGAATTTAACTAGTTTATCTTGATTTGTAGCGTTAATAAGCAAAATTAGTATTTTAGCTTGAAATATGTTACAAACCGCTAAATTTGGCAGTGGATGGTACAATTTTAGATTACGTAAAGTAAAAAGAAAATTCGAAATTTTCAATATTTAATAATTTATTGCGGTCTTATTTTAACTACTATTTGTATAAAAACACTTTTAGCCCCAAAAGCTAAGAACAGTCTTTGAGGTAAGCTTTAGCTTTTCTAAACATTTTGCGTTATAAGGCTAAAAAAGATGATTTAAAATAACATTAGTTTGACCAGTGGCGCCATCTCGAGAAATTCGTGCTGTGGAGCGCCCTCTTAAGATATTAATTTTAAATTAAAAATGATGTCATAAATGTGACAGTTGTCATTAGTTTAATAGAATTAATTTTGACGTAATTCTTCATTGTGATTTATAACACAAAAATTAATTGATAACGTAAATAACTAAAATTGTTTATAAACATTATTATTTAACATTAATTATATCTAAAATATACTTAATTCAGTAAGATTCGCATTTAGTTAAGCGCGAACTTCAAATAACTTACATTATAAAAATCATATTAATCCGTTTAATGAACAATTTAAATTTTTAAAATAGCATAAAATAAAATTTCTTGCCTTTAGTAGATAGTTTTGTAAATTTTTTTTAAAGGCTGTTATAGAATTAGAAAATATAAATATGTTCATTATTAACTAGTGGTTAATAATGAGATATTTTTTACCTGCACTTAAAAAAGTGCTGCTTCACAACCTACTATTATACGTAATAATGAAAGCTTATTCAACTAGTGGTGGAAAATAGTATATAACATAATGAGAGTTGTAAGTGGCTTATTATATGCGAGTAAATGAGTGTTAGTTTTACGATAATGTAATAATATACACTGTGTTCAGAAATGATTGACAGGTGTTTGAATTTGGTGCGTCATCGTGTAGCGTTGATTCAGTTTTAATGGATTTCTTAATTTGACAGTTTATTTACAGTTCAGTGGTGTGCTTGTTTATTTTGCAATTTTTAGAATTTTTTGTTAGTATTTGAAATTTTCATTGCCAAAAGACTTTCATTATTGTCACTTTTTTGACTTGCAGCTTTTACTTGATGTAAGTTAAAAAAAAATTGTTATCATGTAATAAAATTTTTAAAATGCAGCGATTTGGTTTACTTTTTTTTCCAGAGTATCAAGTTGCAGCCGCATTTGGTTTCGCTGGACCATGAAACACTACCGACCCTAATTTATTACCATTAGGAATGTTTAGTTTTGCCAAAGATCTAATTCTTAATTACGTTGTAACTTTCATACAATGAAGTGTGTTTGTTTTATCGTGAATATTTAAAGGTGAGTTTCACTGAGTTTTCTATTATCTTGTAGTTTACTGCTAATATTTTTAGTACTATCATTATGTTATTTTTAATTGCGAGATTTCAATGAGCTCTCCTATTATCTATTAACTTAATATTATTCTTTTGAATGTGCGCGTCATTTACTTTTAATTCTAATGTAATAATTGACTTTGAACAATTAATTTTATGTGGATTTCTACTTTTCACTCTGCCGCATTAGAGCTTAGATAAAATCGAATTGTCGAATTGAAAGAAAAAACTAATAAGTTTGATTTATGTTATACTTTCTTTTATTTATTATCTTTTTTTGAACTTTTTTGAATAACTTGCATCTTAGAAATAGAAGAAAGTAGAGTTTGTAAGCAAATTTGGACATGTTTCTGCAATACATATCATTTGTAAAGAGATGTCAATTTACCCGATACATTCCCATTTTCTTAAATTCTTAATCGAAGTTGGTTGTGCATCAGCTAGCAAATAAGCATTTATAAATAGAACCTAAACTTTTATATATTATTACGATCTCCTTGTGATTATTACGTAATAACGTTTTGCTTCTTGACTAAAATTTTTGAAAAGTAAAGCCGTAAGAGAAGCATCTAAAGATTTTCTTGCTCTTATTAATTGTACTTATATTTTCTGTGTACGTTATTAATTTGCATTTAGTCTCTTGGCTGACAAACAATTGTTTCTAAAGTTGCTCCGTTTTAGAAACTGAGGTTTAGGCAAACAAGGAGGTTCATGAGCACTGTGTAGGAATACAGCTACCTGACAGTATTGATACATATTACCATTGTTTATATTACTGCATTTGTTTTTGTCCTTGAAACGGTCGTGATTAGACTTTTTATAGTGGAAACTTTTTTTGACCTTGTTTTTTTTTTGAAAATTCAAAATAAGGGTTTACATTTGTTCTATTAAAATTGTTCGCATCGTAATGTTTCTTCAAAAACTAATAGAAAAATTATATATTTAAAAAAAAAGTTTAATTTTGCTCATATTGCCACTATCGTTGTCATTATCTGAGGGGTTGATCACCTAGTATATGTGGTGTACCGCGATTGGTAACTGTAGTAAATATTTGAAAAAAATTGGTAAATATTTGGTAAATATTGGTAATTATTTGGTAAATATTTTTAATGTGGTGTACCAAATTTAAGTTAGTGATCAACACCTCGTCATTATCTTATTGCGATTAAACTATGTTTTAGATTGTCTTTTTTTGGCAACCTCCATTGCAAGACTAAATTTGTTGTTAAGCCAAATAAGAATTCTACCATATTTTTAACGTAATTGTACGCTCAACTGCGATGGAAGCGTCAGTTCTCTATATATTACCTAAACATTTTGTGGTATTTCTCACACTATTCATTTTTAGTTTAAAAATTTACATCTTTATTTTTTAGTCAAATTTTTTGTATAGTTGTGTTTTTTGTTGTAAATTTAGCATTTATAGTTGTCTGACTAAATGCAAGAAAACTTTCTTTCCAAGTAATGTGTTTTTTTAACTAGATATATTTCAGTTACATAGTTTTAATCTAGTTTTGAACAATTATTAATAAATAGAGTTAAAAATCAAATTAGTATTCGACAATATAAAATAATTTGGTAAATGTTTAATCAACAGTACAAGGCATCAAATCGTAAATTGTTTGAACTGAGACATATCATGGCTTATGCCAAGCTTATACTAATATGATTGTTTAAATTATTTGGTTATTTTGTTGTTATATTATTTTGAAGAATTGGTTTCACTTAAAAATTGTCCAATTGTTGTGAAATACAAAGTCAGCACATCTATGGTTACTATTACAAATGTGGGTTACTATAATGTAACACATTCTTAGCAAAGTGTTGATATAGCGGAAATCTAAATATAACGTAACTACTTACGTTTGCAATTGGATTGTTTTACATGTGGAGTAATCATTAAATATGTTTACAATTTCTTAAGTTTGATAATTATAAATGTTTCAATAACCCACTTTTATGTTTAAATTGTAATTTAAACATTCTGGCGCCTCGCCAACGGACGGTTCTTATTTTAACGGTTGAAGCTCGATCATTTCTGTTTCCGGTGCTGGATGAATCTGCTCGTTAATATGCTTTTTCTTGCGGTCTCTTAGACGTTGTTTACCGAAATAGTAGATTCCCAACATGAAGGCTACTATGCTCAGTACAATTGCGGTGGTAATGCCCCTGGTGGTAATAGAATGTTGTCTTGTTTTTTGCCAAATCGTTTCCTTTAACTCATGTTGCAAATTGTTTTCTTTTTCTTTTAGGCTGCCCAATTTGTCCGAGGCTGTAAACACTGGTTCTTCCTGAATGTCTTTGAAATGGCGATGTTCCAAAGTCAGATTCCGGGGAAGAGGGATCGGCTTGGTATAACTGACGATAACAGAAACAATTTCCACCCTTTTCGGTGTTAATATATTTAGCTTGGTCTTAATAATACAATCCTCCGTTATTTGAATGTTGAGTAAAACATCTTCTTTCAAGCCGCTGCATGTTACCGCAATCTTGATGGGTTTGCTGATAATAAACATCCAAGTGTTGACCATATAGAGTTGCTTCCATACAATGGAGTGGATACTATTTTTTCGAATTCTGCATTTGGTCGGTTCACTACGTTGGTCTATTTCGTCGATTATGCAATGGGGATTGGTTTCTATGTTCTTCACTACAGCTGGCACACATAGATAATTGTTATGTCTTGTAATGATTCTGTTTTTTAATTCTTCATCACTTAGCTGAAAATATAGCTGCGTGCTGTAGTCCACAGCTATAACTTCGTTTGGTATATCCATAATCCAATATGATCCATTCTAAATTTTAAGTGGTGTTGGAGTTATTTTCATCAGCACGAAGTCGGTACTGTCGGCAATCGGGAAGTAACCAAACACGTGGGTATATGTTTCATCATGTTCAACCTTCATTCGTATCATTGGAGATGATATAATGTTAAGATTATTTGGAAGCTTACTGTTGGCTTCTTCTATGATCTTATGGACATGGGCCGGTGTGATGATATCGTAAAGACTGCCTCGATTGAAGTGAACTTCCAACAATTGTGAATAGTAGTTGCAAAGTTCGCTTATAAAGTTGATTGCTACTTGATAGGTGCTTAGTAGATGAATGTTTAATTTATTCTCGTCAGTAGCTCTGTACCATGATTGCATCTTGTTGATTACTTCTATGCTTTCGTTCAATTTGGTTCTGAATCGCTCCAATTGGTTGTTGATTCTTGTCTCGGTGTCATTGAAAGTGGATAACGCAGCGATCATGTATTTGGTTTGTTGGTTTGATGCTCTGATTAGTTCTTGCTGATTTTGTTCCAGAGTATTGATATCTTTGTAGACTTCATCATTGACTCCAAATACATAATTAAGGAATTTTCCCAGAATTCCTCTCTTTGACCGATTGTGTATGATTCCATTCATACTATCCTTGATCCATTGCATCTTGTGTTTTTGGTCTGTCAGGTGATGAATTAACGCGGTGCATTGTGTTTCGTCTGAAAGTGATTGCGTTTCTTCACATAACTTTTGAAACTCCTTGACAACATTGGAAACGGAGTTTGAATCTTCTTCTATTCTGGCCTTGTCGTAGTTTACTTCAATTCTGAATATTCCTCGTTCTATCCTAGCGTGGCCGATGTGTTCGATGTATAGTCCTGGTTGTGGAAATTGTAGCGTATAGGTAGCTTGAGTGGATTTAGGTATAGTGCAGAGGATAAATCCTAACACCATAAGTAGTAAACTGACACTAAAAGATGTAGGTTTTTTGCTCGATTGTGGTTTAGCTGTGATTGCCATGTTTGCATTGGTTGCTAGTACTTTTGTTTCATTCTTATTTGCATCGGTAGTCGACTGGTTTTCGGGTAATACTGGTATAAGAATTATTTTGTGGATACTTCGTTTAAAGGTGTTTCCATCTGGCTTCTTGAGTGTGACCACTCGGAGGGTACCATCTTTGGCTGGGTGGGTTTCTGCAATTCTGGCTAACGGCCAACGACTTGGATTTATAGTATCTTCTTTCAGTAGCACTAGATCTCCCATTTTTAAGTTGTCCTGGCGGGTTTTCCATTTATATCTTGGTTGAAGTCGATTGAGGTAATCTGAAGACCAGGCGTTCCAGACGCCCTTCTTCATCTTCTGGACTAGCTGCCATCTCGAAGATATATTTGTATTGATGGTATTTGTTACAGGGTTGGGTGGAGATACAATTGCTCTTCCGATAAGGAAGTGTCTTGGTGATAGGACGTCTATGTCATCGACGTTGTTGGTTAATGGACATAATGGTCTTGAGTTTAGGCAGGCTTCTATTTGGTGTTGTATTGTTGTTAATTCTTCATAAGTTAACGTTGAGTTTCCAATTATGCGTTTAAAATGATACTTCATTGATTTAACTCCTGCTTCCCATAATCCTCCGAAATGGGGAGCTGCCGGGGGAATAAAATGCCATTGGGTACCGGATGTTGCCAGAGGATCTTGTACGCCTGACTGCTTTATGATGTTGATGACTTCTTTTTCCAAAAATTTAATAGCACCGACAAAATTGGTACCATTGTCGCTGTACATATGAGCACATCGACCTCTTCTAGCGGTAAATCTTCGAAATGCTGCCAAGAATGCGTCCGTAGTCATATCGCTTACGACTTCTAAATGGATGGCCTTTGTTGAGAGGCATACAAAAATGGCTATGTAACCTTTGTATGATTTATATCCTTTCCCTTTGCTTGCTCTTATCTGGATGGGCCTGGCATAGTCTACTGCAGAATGAAGAAATGGTGGTGATCGTGTAACTCCATGGGTGGGCAAGTCTCTTTTGATTTGCCGTCTAGGCCTTGTAGCAAATGTATTTGTTGATGGTAGAACGAACTGTTTTCTTCCCATTAATTATCCAAAATTTTCTTCGAACGTAAGCTAGTGTAGCTTGGTTTCCTCCATGTATCGTCTGTAGATGAGCGTCCTGGACTATTAATTGTGACAGGTGGCAGTGGGATGGTAGTACAATTGGGTGCTTTTGTTTATATGAAAGTGGAGAATTCCATAATCTTCCCCCTACTCGAATAATGTCATTGTTGTCGATGAATGGATCCAGGTTAATGATGTTGCTATTTTTTTCAAGCGGATTTTTCAATTGCAGTGTCCTGAGTTCTCTGTGCATTGTTTTTTGTTGAGTTTGTTTGACCAGTTGTAGTAGTGTGGCATCCAATTCTTGAACTAACAGAGGTCCAGTTTGTTTTGGACATTTTTTAGCGTGGTTGATAAATCTTCTGCAATAAGATATAACTCGAACCAGTCTTGTTATTGATGAAAATTTTATGGTAATTGAACTTTGTAGTGAATGTACAGCAATATTGTGACAGAGCTTAATTTCTTGTTTTGTTTGGAACGATTGCGCTTGTTTGGGCCATTGGACTTCGTTTAGCAGCCATTTTGGACCATTCCACCAGAGCGTACAGTTTTTTATCTTGCTATTGTCCATTCCTCGGGATATCATATCCGCTGGGTTCTCTTCTGACGGTAAGTGTTGCCAACATTGAGAGGGTAATAGATTGTTTATTTCTGCGACTAGATTGGCTACAAATGTTTTCCATCTGGATGCTTCCCCTTTGATCCAAGCTAAGGTTATCATTGAGTCGGTCCATGCATAAACTGATGTTTTTTGAATATCTAAGGCACTGGTGGTCCTCTTCATTAATTTGGCAAGTAAGACAGCGGCACACAACTCTAGTCTTGGAATTGTTGTTTTTGATTTAGCTGGGGCAACCTTAGATTTTGCTGTTAGGATTGTGGTGGTAACTTCTCCTGTTTCGTTGATGGTTCTAACATATATTACTGCGCCATATGCCCTTTCTGAAGCATCACAGAACCCATGTAATTGTATATCCATGCCATTGATGTACTTTATCCATCGTGGTACACTAATGTCTTCTATACATTTGAGTTGGTCGTTGAAGTTGATCCACTTCGCTTTAATATCGTCAGGAACAGGTTGGTCCCAATCTAGATCTGCTAGCCAGAGTTCTTAGATTAATAATTTGGCCTTTATTATCGCTGGAGCTATACATCCCAATGGGTCGAATAATTTAGCGATTTGTGATAGTATGATTCGTTTTGTAACACTCTGATGATGAGTTGTGCTTATTTTGAAACAAAAATTGTCTTCAATTGGTGCCCAATGGATTCCTAAGGATTTCCGCGTTTTGTCTTCGTTTATTTCCAATGAGGCTTGATCCTTCATTTCTTCAGTTAATGCTTCTAGTAATTGAGGCTTATTACTGGACCATTTGCGTAATGTGAATCCTCCTGATTTTAGCAGTTTAGTAATTTCAGATTGTAGCTGAATGGCCTCTTCAATGTTATCCGCTCCAGACAAAACATCGTCGACATAAAAGTCTTTCATGATGACTTTAGATGCTTTTGGGTATAATACTTTTTCGTCTTCAGCCAATTGCTGAAGAGTTCTTATTGCAAGAAATGGTGCAGATGTTGTCCCATACGTGACAGTCGTGAGGCAAAATTCTTGTATTAGTGTGAATTGGTCAAACCTTCATAGGATCCGGTGACATCTTTGGTCTTCTTCAGATATCTTAATTTGACAGTACATTTTCTCAATATCGGCGCTGAATGCAATTTGATGTTTTCTCCACCGTAGTAGTATGTCGAAGAGTTCTTGTTGCAATTTTGGTTCGGCGTACATTAGTTCGTTGAGACTCACTCCATTGGATGCTTTGGATGATGCGTCAAATACTACTTTTAGTTTTGTAGTGGTACTTGACTCTTTTAAAATTGGTTGATGTGGATTGTAGTATTTTCCTTCGTCTAGTAGATGGCGTGGAACTTCTTTCATGTGGCCGAGGTTTAAATATTCTTGCATAAACTTGTGGTATTGGTCTGCCAAGTGGTTATCCTTTTGTAACCTTTTCTCGAGTTGTAGTAATCTTGCAATGGCTTTAGTTTTGGAATATCCTAACTCAGGTGCGAATTCTTTTCTGAATGGTATTTGGACTGTGTAACTTCCATCGTAGTTTCTTTTAGTCGTTTCTGTGTAATGTTTTTCACATGCTGCGTCGTCTGGAGAAATGATTTTTTTCATTGACACTTCTTCGAGATTCCAAAACTTTGTTAACTGTTGGTCTTCTTCGGTGCGACTAATCATGCTGATAATTTTTATATCATCGTGTTGATATTCTTTTGCAATTCCTGATAATATCCAACCTAGTTCCGTCTGTTGACCTAGTAACCCATCTTTTGTTTTTTCAATACCATGCTGAATTATTTTTCCAAATTCTTCAGCCCCCAGGATGGCATCAATTGGGCCGGGTTTGTTGTACGTAGGGTCTGCAAGAAACCAGAACCAGAAACTTGACAGGTAGTATGAAGTTGCTTGGAAAACGTGGGTGCACCTCAGCTTGAATTTTTGTGGTTGCTATTTTTGGATCTCCTGCTCCCAGACCTGTTATTTCGGCTCTTATCTTCTCTCTTGGTAGCCCCAAGGATTGCGCTGCTCTTTCTGTCATGAATGATGATTGCGAACCGGGATCAATCAGTACTCGCAAGTATTCCATGGTTTTTGTTGCTGATTTAATAAGTTAAAGGGCCGTGGTCAAAATTGTAGTTTGGTCTTTTCTTCCAAGATGACTGGTAATAGGATTCGCTTCTTCTTGTGAATTTTGGCTTGATATCTTGTTTGAATATTTGGAGGTTGTGTTTCCATTATATGGTTTTGAATTGGCCTCTCTTTTTTTGTGCAACATTGTATGATGCTGTTGACCGCACTGGAGGCACCGCAATTGACTTCGGCATCTCTACGTGATATCGTGGTTCATGCAGTTGAAGCAGAGTCGTCGTTCTTTTATAAATTGAATCCTGGCAATAATGGATAACGCTTTAAACTTTTGGCAGGTGTATATTAGATGTTGCTGCTTACACTATCCGCAGCAGTTGGAATTGTAGATTGTAAAATGTGGATTCAAATTGTAGTTGTTAAATCTAGACGTTTGTTGCATTTCGTTATAACATGTAATAAGGACTTTTTAATTAAAATAAAACTACTCAAACTTAAGCACAAAACTTAGGCATTTATTGAATCGTAGCTTTACTCAACATTCCCCACGATCGAATGTCCACCGCCAGCTCGCGATCTGCCTCGACCCCCTACTACTTGCCTTCAGGGTCACGCGCATTCGTTTAAGTGCATATTTATTTTTATCATTCGGCCACCCTGAAGACATATTCACCTGAATATCATAATTAAATTTTACACAAAAATCTTATTCTAAAAAAAACAAAAAAAAATCAACACAGACAATAATAAACAAAGTAAACATTATTTTAATTCGTAATCTTCTAAATATCGTGGCGGTTTCCTTTTTCTTGCACCTGTAGGCTGCGAGTAATACGATACACCGACCTTATCGAGCACTTCACCTTCCTGGTTATCAGTGGTACCGCTTGAAACTCCGCTTTCTTCTTTGCCGCCACGTACATTCTTTAACGTCTCATTTTCGCCTTCGTTTATTATCTGTTGATTTCGGTTGTTCACCTCGTCTTCGCTTTCCGAGTCGGTGTCTGATTCGTCATGATTACGGTATATCTTGATCTGACTAACGTGTACGGTAGTCGAAAATTTCCTATTTTCGGTACCCTTGAGCTCGCTGATCCTATACGTATCACTAGGTAACACTTCAGTTATCACGTACGGTCCGCGGTGCTTTGGTTGTAACTTCGTAGATTGACCTGTATGCACCGGAGCACTCTTAATCAAAACAATGCTACCTACTTCGTAGTGATTCCCAACCCAGTGCCTTGAGTCATATCTCTGTTTGTACTTCAATTGGGCATTTAACACGTTCTCACGCACCTTCTGTTGGTTGTCGACTGGTTCTGTATAATTAATGCCATTTGTGAGCTCTTCAAACAGCACGTTATCATAATTCGGTCGGTAACCGAACAGCGCTTCACACGGAGTCTTTTGGTGTTCGCGTTCACAGCTGAATTCAAATCTCGTTCGACTGCGCTTAATTTATTATCCCAGTCATTATCTTCGTTAATTTTTGATATTAAAGTTGGAATTAATGTCCGCATTACTACTTCAACTTGGCCATTTGCTTGTGGATGCCGACTTGAATTCAAAGTATGGTGAATCCCACGTTCCGCACAAAACTGTTTGAACTTCGCCGCCGTGAAACTCGTTCCTCTATCGGTGACGATTCTTACGGGATTTCCGAATGTGTCTAAAACCTTTTGCAAACTCTTAATCGTTCCGCTTGTACACGTGTTTTTCAAAGGAAATAATTTAACGTATCGCGTTAATGCATCGATGATCGCTAAAATATACATGTTTCCCCTTTTACTTGTAACTAAAGGTCCACAATGATCTAGATGCATCCTCTCAAAAGGTCTTCGTGGTACTGGTAGATTATGTAATAATCCTGGTCGTCGACCCGAAGGGTTTTTATTTAATAAACACTCCACACATGAATTAATATGTTTACGAACGTATCGACGCATGCCACTAAACCAGTATTTGTCTTTTATTTTTGCAATTGTTCGTTCAAGGCCAAAATGCCCTGACAAATCGTGTGCACGAACACACATCGCCTTCCGCATTCCTTTAGGAACAACGTACCTATTCGCGTAAGCATCTTCTTCGCCTCCTATTTTCATTAGTCTACCTTGTGTTAATTTGAACCCACGCACCCTCAGTTTATCAGCTCGATCGCGATCACTCGGTTCTTTTAATAGAATATTAATCAACGTGTTTAATTCCGCGTCACTTCGCTGCACCATGAGAATCTGATCTTCTTCACTTATCGTTTGAAAGATGTCTAATCGTTTGCACGCACTATCCATAATATCGTCCGCGGCTTCCTCGGGGGCTCTCGATAAGGTATCGACATGAGCCATCCTCTGTCCCGACCGGTGTCGCAGTTCCATGTCAAAATCCTGGAGTAGATGCAACCATCGTGCAACTTGTGAACTTTTCGTTTTTTGTGCATTCATGTGCACCAGGGCTTCGCAATCGGTCACACACGTAAACTTTAATCCAATCAAATAAATTCTTAACTTATCAACAACATGCACTAACGCCATCAATTCCAGTTTACAACTAGAATATGTTGCTTCCACGTCCGATGTCTTCTTCGATACGTAAATAACCGGTTGCAGTGGTGTGGTAATTTTATCTGCTTGTAGCAGAATACCTGCAATTCCTTCCTTTGACGCATCTGTATGCACCTCTGTAGTGGCCGCCGCCGGATTAAATAGTTTTAATAGGGGTTTGGTACACAGTGTCTGGCGCAAGTCTTCAAACGAAGCTTGTTGTAGTTCGCCCCACACAAACGGTACTTCTTTTTTCGTTAGATTGCTTAAGGCCTTGGCTCGTCTACCGTAATTTTCTACAAAGCGGCGGAAATAACTGGTTAGACCGAGGAACCTGCGTACCTCGTGAACGTTTCTTGGGCATGGAAAATTCTTTACCGCGCGTATTTTCACATCTCCCGGTCTAATTCCGTTTGCACTTAACGAACATCCCAAATAGTCCACTTCCGGTTTGCCGAATTCACATTTGTTTATTTTTATCGTTAGATTGGCCTTTTTGAATGCCTTAAAAAAGCATTCTAGTTTTTGAAACATTTGAGCCCAATCACTGGCAGCTACGAGCACATCATCTAGGTACCATTTAGCAATATCCTTACCTAAAAGACCCAACACGATCGCCATTAAACGACTGAACTTGAATGGAGCATTGCATAAACCAAACATCATTGGATTAAGTTCGCTCGTTGTATCGTTTGTGATAAAGCTGTTTTGTGCCGTGCTTCCTTCGCCAACGGCACTTGCAAATACGCACTTCCTAAGTCTAAAACTGAAAATAGTTTACAGCCAATAAGTCCTTCAAATTGTTCTTCTATGGTAGGTATAGGAAAATTAACTTTTGTAGTGTGCATATTTAAAGCCCGATAATCAATCACTAATCTTGGTTCTCCTGATTTCTTACGCACTAGTAGGCATGGAGAAGCGTACGACGACGTCGTATCACTAGCAATTCCGTGAAGTTTCCACTCGTTGACAATGTCTGCTATCACCCGTCTTTCACTTGCGGACGCCTTATACGGTTTCGCTCGTACCGGATCTTCAGCCCTCTAATGTCCATTTCCATTAAGTTAGTGCATCCGAGCTCTCTTAAATTAAAAGCAAAACACTCACGGTATTTATTACATAAGTTTTTCAATTTATCGCGCACCCAGTCTTCAGTGCCATCTGGTACGTTAATGTCTTCCGTAGATACCTCCCGTTTTGTCGGCGTATAAATTAAAGACGCTCCTGAATTATTACTGGTTTTGATCTCTCCAATCTTCGTTCCCTCTTGTATTTCAGTATCTTCGCTATTAGTGTTCAAAATCGGCACAACAAGTTCACTATCTAAGCATCGTGCGCGTATTAAATTCACCTCACCCGCGTGTAAAATTGTCTTATCTGTTACATGTACAGTTCCTTTGTTCGTATTGATTAAATCCACATTTTTAAAAGGCATTTCATGTTTCCAACCGAATTTAAGCGTGTTTCCTATTTTGATGTACGCAATGTCTTCTAGGTCGGTAAACGTTCGCCCAATTAGAACATCTACATTTTGCACTCTTCGGATACCACACAAAATGACACTACGACTTCGATCTCATCAAGCTTAAGCTTTGCATGCGTTACACCCACACAATTAACCGTCGGTGTTTTTCCGCTACCGAATCCAAATAATTCGATGTTTGATTTTTCGTACTCGAGACCACACTTTTGCAATGCATTCCGACTGATAGTGCACACGCTAGAACCCATATCAATTAACGCATTGACACTGTAACCATTCACACAAACTTCGCGCAAATATTTGTCGATTGACCCTGTAGTTGAAGCGCTGTCGACCGCCATCATCTTACGGTTGGTGCATTCGCGTTTTGTGTGACCTATTTCCTTACAGTTAAAACATTGTAGTTCCGATTTCTTCACCGAACATTTTCTCCAATTGTGACCTACGTTTTTGCACTTAAAACAAACTTGTTTTACGCTATCGCTATTTGAATTTTCGGTGGTTTCTTTCGGTTGTCCCGAAAACTTAGCACTAGTCACGCTACTGCGATCCACCGGTTTACTATAATTATTTGACCGAACCTTTCTGCTGATATTCAACCTATCGTAAATCAATATGTCACTATACAAGTAGTCGATACTCGCATGATCTTTTCCCGCTAATCCTATTACAGTATTTGCACACGCGATGCCGGACAAAATCTGTTCTTTTATTTCCGAAAAAGGCAAACCTAACGAACTGCACAACATGTGTTTGTCGTGTACATAGGAACTCACTGATTCGTTGACAGCCTGTATCCTTTTTCGCATTTTCTCCCATTTTTCAGTCGTGCTGAAGACATCTACAAATGTGCGCCTAAATGCTCTCTCGAAATCTCCAAAATTGTGAATGTTAACTCTTCGTGTAGCATACCAACTACGTGCTGCTCCCGTCAGATGTAGTCTTGCCGTTTCCAACAACCACTGGTCTGACCAATTGTTTATTGATGCGCTCGATTTTAACTGCTCGAGCCAATCCACTGCTTCAACATGATGAACTTCTCCATTAAAATCTCTAATCATGTTATTAAATATCGGCGTAAGCTGCTGCTTTGGTTGATCCTGCTGATTTTCGATTATTCGAAGCATCCGATCCATTTGCGACAGCATTATCGCTGTTGAATCGTAACCTGTCGGCCCTGTCGGGAAAATATTCCCTGCGCACGCCTGCGTGGTGATTTCTGGATTTGGCGGTTGCTTGTAATCGAATCTCTGCATTATCGGCTCTGATTCAACTCTTTCAGCGCCATCTACTTCCGAGACCATGCCTCGACTCTGCGCCATATTAGATTTGTAACTTTTCGAAAACCGAAATGTGCCTATGCTTTTAGGAATCCAAACACTACCCACGATTTTACGTTCCTCGACGGTAAAACGCAATGCTCCAATGGTTCCTCAACGTGCACGTGCACCTTCCTTTTAATTTTCAAACACAAATCGATTCCTAACTTTCAGGTACGTACACAACACTGCTGCTTTTGCAACTGTCGATATGCTTATCCCACTTCTGAATTTAATAAGGACTTTTTAATTAAAATAAAACTACTCAAACTTAAGCACAAAACTTAGGCATTTATTGAATCGTAGCTTTACTCAACATTCCCCACGATCGAATGTCCACCGCCAGCTCGCGATCTGCCTCGACCCCCTACTACTTGCCTTCAGGGTCACGCGCATTCGTTTAAGTGCATATTTATTTTTATCACATGTCTTCTTCGCCGCCGTGACTGATTCTAATGACTGGAATCTTCGGTTCAGAAAGTCCATTAATTCTTGTAAGTCTTGGATTTCGTGTGGTGTCTTCAGAGATTGTTCGTACAGACGATTGGTTTCTTGATCCTACTTTCGAGTTATGATACGTGCAACTATCGGCCCCCAGGAGGTAGTACTACCGCCTAAGTTGTCAATTGCTTTTAAACATTCTGTGATAACATCATGCAGTTGTTGTAGTTTATCCGTAGATTCATTCTGGTTTGGCGGTATATCTATGATTTTGTCAATTAATTTGGAAATGATTAGTCTTTGATTTTGGTACCGCTTCTGAAGTAGCTCCCAAGCCACTTCATAGTTGATGTCAGTAATTTGTAAATGCTGCACCATTCTGCTTGATTGTCCTCGGGTGTGGGTTTTAAGGTATTGCATTTTTTCAATTTTGGTTAAGAATGGATTTTCATGAATAACTTTAAGGAAAATGTCATTAAAGATTGACCAGTTTTCATAGCTTCCGTCAAAAAATGGAATTTCTATTTTAGGAAGTTTTAGGTTTGGTTTCGATACTTCTTGGACCTTTTAAGTTGTAACAATCTTTTGTTGTAAACCTTCAACTATTACTTCGTAGGACCGCTCGGCTAACAAATATTCATCATTTTTGAAGTAGTTGTCTTGGAAATTGATTTCGTACACCATTATTTCTTCATGTAGTGCTTGGATGGTTTCCCACTGCTTGTTAATCTTCTGGAGCAACAGTTCATATCGTATTTTTGATTTATCTTCTTGTACTTCTTGGTTGATTAATTGGATCGTTTGGTCCAGGTGTTGAATTCGAATTGATTGTTTCTTTCGGCGTAGTGATTGCTCAGCGTCGTTTTTGCCCATGTTAGTGGTCATCTCGATGACTTACTTGGTATGATAGGCTTGTCTTTTCTTTACTGGAAGGTCCTTGGATGGGACCGGAAGTGGAACTGAATTCAACAGGTTGTAAATCTGTTAAATTGTGGAATCGGCTTTGGTGGGCCGTGGTAGTGGAACTTCTTTGTTTGTTGGTCGCGGATGGACCGAAAATAACTTCTTGCTAGTTGGATGGTCGCGGATGGACCGGAATAACTTTTTCTTTGTTTACTTGGATTGTTGACCTTGGTATGGACCGGAAATGTAATTTAATTTAACAGGTTGTAAATCTGTTAAATTGTGGAATCGGCTCGTGTGGGCTGTGGTAGTGGAACTTCTTCTTCGTTCCTTGGATTGTTGGTCTCGGTATGAACCGGAAATGTAATTTAATTTAACAGTTTGTAATTCTGTTAAATTTTGGAATCGGCTTTGTTGGGCCGTGGTAATGAAACTTCGTTTTCTTTCTTGGATCGTTGGACCATATGTTAAGTTGATGGTGGTGGTGGACCCAGGGTGGATCCGGCTCGAAGGACCAAATATTAAGCACGAAGGGTGTATCGTACTTAATAGTAGAACACCTGCCCAGGTAATCAATATCTAAACGATACCAGACTCTAGGACAGGTGTTGTTGATCAAACAAGTTGACGTTGAATGATAATTTTATTAATAACTGTCTACTATTTATATACAATATTTACAAACGTTGTGAAATACAAAGTCAGCACATCTATGGTTAATATTACAAATGTGGGTTACTATAATGTAACACATTCTTAGCAAAGTGTTGATATAGCGGAAGTCTAAATATAACGTAACTACTTACGTTTGCAATTGGATTGTTTTACATGTGGAGTAATCATTAAGTATGTTTACAATTTCTTAAGTTTGATAATTATAAATGTTTCAATAACCCACTTTTATGTTTAAATTGTAATTTAAACAGATAGCGTTGCTGAAAGATAGCATGTACGAATTAATCATGTCATTTTATCTCTCAGAAACATTTAAACGTGACATTGTTAGGATCAGCTTACATAACAAACCAAAGTTTGTTTTTGATTACACCGAATCTTGCTACTACCACCTGTTTGCAAATCAGCAAAATGTATCTTATGATTATAGAGCGTAGTAAAATATGATATAACACGTACAATTTTAATGTACTTTCTTGTTTTTCACATACGTTTAATATAGAACGGTTGTCTTTGCTTATAGATTATACAAGAATACAGTACACGCCCACAAGAAATTTTAGTTCCCACGGACTGCGAAAACAGCCTTAATGGTTAACAAAAATTCTTATTATTCCGGCCGGTAACCGGTTAAAGTTATGTTTGACATATTTATATGTATACAATTATTTTGTGATGCCGATAATTCCTCATTCTTTTAAAAAAATAAAGTAAGCTTGTTTCTCTGTTAAAAGTTATCATTTGTTTTTAAGTTTTTATAGTGTTTCAGCAACTTTTATAATTGTTTACGCAACACCTACTAGTATAAAACAACGGTGACAATAACTAATTTGTTTGGGACTGTACTTAGGAAGTTACAAGTTACAGGTAGTGCTTTACAGTCAAGTTCCCACTACCACAGCCACTACCAACACTTACACAGATTAAATTGTTACAGTGTACCTGCTCCTAATCTACGTGATTGCGATAACATATCTGTTACTTAACTTGCTTATATACTTTTGTTAAAACGTTTATAGCTCATTTATGTAATTTAATTTGTAGAAGCATCTAGCACAGTATAAAAGTAAATAAAACCTAGTTTTTGTCAAAACGTCGTTGTCTTATAATGATATTAAAGCTACGTCAGCGTGTGTTTTTTACAGTTACAACTTTTGTTCTAATTATAACATGTAGTTTATTATACTCGCTTAACTATGGATATGAAGAAGATCCTGTTAAACTTTTAAAACAAACACAAATAGAATTATCTGAACTTAAAAAACGTTATACCAAGCTTCAAAATTTAATTCTTACAAATACACAAAATTTGATTAAAAACATCAACAACAAAACAGCACCTACATTCGAATACGAATCGATTAGAAGAAAAGTCACAGATGATATACAAGAATTATGGTATTTTATTAATTCTACAATGACGGAACTAAAAAGTAAAATTATTGGAAATGCAAGCACATTACTAATCGTAAACAAAATAATTCCAATTGTATCTGAATACAAAAGGTTAGAAATTTTGCTATTGTGTATGAATGTATCAAAATTATTAATTTTTAGGGCGTTAGTCAATAATATGGAAAAGTTAGCTGAAGTAGACGCATTTAATAATTGGAGAAATGTCGAAATTACTGATTTATCAAATATAGTTCAAAAAAGACTGCATTATTTACAAAATCCAACAAATTGTCAAAAAGCCAAAAAATTAATATGCTCGATTACTCACGTAAGTAATTTTATGTTTTATTATCATTTGATTTGGTAAAATGTTCAAAACGTTTGTTGGTATTAGGTAAATAGTTCAATAAAATAATAGTTTAAAAAAACTAAAAAAACACGCTTTTATAAATAACCGAACTAAAAAGAAGAAAATAATTTATAATTACAATCAAAATTATTAAATTCAGAGCAATAATATATAATTATAAACAAAATCACTAAATTCAGAGTTAAAAGCGTGGGGTGCATCCGGATACACGGTAGTCTTTCGCGCCAAGTATCTGTTATTTCTTTTTTTTTTGTAATTAATTATATCAATCATTGTTTTAACATGTATTCAGTTCGACTATTGCTGTCAATTTGTCATTTGACTGATATACATAATACTGTCACTAAACACGACGTTTGAATACATACGTGACGAGATATTCTACAGCTGCACTGTTTAATTGATTATACAATTAACAATGATTATAGATGCACCCCACGCTTTTAACTCTGAATTTAGTGATTTTGTTTATAATTATATATTATTGCTCTGAATTTAATAATTTTGTTTGTAATTATAAATTATTTTCTTCTTTTTAGTTCGGTTATTTATAAAAGTGTGTTTTTTTAGTTTTTTTAAACTACATACTATTTATTTTCTATTTTTTAGTTCGGGTACCTATAAAAGCGTGTTTTTTCAATTTTCTAAGCTATCAGTTATTTTCCGTATTTTAATTCGATTTATCAATAATCAATTTTTGCGGACATGTGATTATGAAATATCTTACGAACTAAAAACGTATTGGAAACAGTAGTTATCGACAGTAAGACCTTATTTCTCGGGGAGGGAACCTGAGAAACAGCTATCATATCCAAGGCAGGCAGCGGGCGCGCAAATTACCTGCTCCGACACGAAGTGGTAATAGTGAAATACACTGGAACGATTTAAACGCGATAGGCTTTGTCGAGATGCACGCCTGCGCAGTTCACGCGCTCTGTCTTTGTCACTCTCATGCAGAGGATCCCTAAAGAAATCAATTAATCCTGACGATCCTAATTAGGATAATAAAAACTTTTTAATGAATTATTGCATTGTCATCGGTCCGTGAAACGCATGCAAAGTTTCAAGTTAATCAAACACCTGGAAACCGCTGAAAATTAAGCTCAAAAATTCCGTTACATACGTACATACATACATACATCCCGAACTAATAAAAGCGTGTTAATTAATTTATTGTTAAATTCTTTTGATAAAATTATGTTTTGTGCCTTTATTATTTCATTTTTTGCCCCAACAAAATTTGTTCCATTGTCGGAATATATATTTTTCGATTTACCTCTACGAGCAAATAAGCGTTTGATTGCGGCGATACATGACTCGGTCATTAAATCTAAAACTAGTTCTAGGTGTACAGCCTTTGATGTAAAACAAACAAAAACTGCAACATATGATTTTATGTTATGTATTTTAATTCCTAAATTTCTTTTATTTAATAAAAAATGGACCACAATAGTCAATTGTTACGCCCTGAGCAAATTTTTCTAAATCCGGTACTGTTTCATTCATTTAAGTTATACGTGTGGGAATTTGCTGTTGTTGCTAATCTCACGCTTTATTTCGATACATTTTAAAGGTTGATAATTTGTAATTTATGATTAATTAAGAGCGTTTTATCTTCGCTTAAAACGTGGTTAAATTCTGCTTTTCTGCAAGTCCTTATCAAGATCCTTGTTTAAAATATCAGTTACTCGAGCGCTCTCACCAGTTTGCTGACGAATTTATTTTGTTATCTTCTAAGGTCATTATGACCTTAGGTACTTCGTTTCCCTTCTTTAATCAGTTCCTGACAAACTCTTATTGAGATCACTTCAAAAATTTACTATACCTTGGAAGTACTAACGTTTACTTAAACACGGTGATTTTACCGGATATTACGTTAAAACCTTCCTAACTTTTAGTATATCTACGGAACCTGTTTCTTTCCTACAATTACTAAAAACCGTATATTTACGGCTATAAGTTACTTTAAATTTTAAAAGTGTACTTAGTTTTCTTAACGCTAGATTATTATACCCAGGTAAAGTACTTAGTTTTTGTCTTATTTAGTTAATCTAACTTCGCTTCTCTCCCTTCCTCTTTATAGCGGGTTTTTCTTCCGACGAAATTATTCCAATTTTTATGAACGTCTTCTCCGACGGATTGTTTCCCCCACGTATGAGAGTTCCTTCAATTATCAAAATACTCCGTTCATCTGTAAACTCCACTAACGCTACGCTGAGAAGTCAACTTCGATTGCACCAACTGACGCTAAGTGAAAAAACCAACCGTTAACCTTCGTTTTATTGTGAATTAATTCATATTTGTGCAAATCTCAAAGATTTGATTTTCTACATTGAACTTTTAATCAAAATCCTACTTGCTTAATCAACTTTAGAAATTCAAAAACTTTTCCTTATACTTTAAAATGTTACAATTTTTTTTTGCTATTTAAAATTCACTTTTGTTATTTAAACTTTGGCTTAATTTACTTAATTTAATTTCTCTTTGTTTCTATAAGAATTTGTTATCTGATTTACATTGAAATTTGTTGACTTATAACGTAATTGTAACTGACCTATTAACCTACATAAATTTGGTTACGCATCACTTGATCTACGAGATAGTAAACTTGAACCTAACTCTAATTCTCGGTTGTTATTTGCCGACGGCCAATTGTTTGTTTTAAATATTTTATTTAAGGAAACTTCGACTGGAAATACCGTGCACGGAGTTTCATCAGCGAAGTAATAAAGGTAAGATTTTTTTTGTTTTGTATTTCAAATTTGTAATTACTGTCTTGTCGAATCCCGATCGCTGCCCCAGATTAAAATTTTTCTTTTTGTTTGTTTTGCGAACCTAACGTAATTAAATTAGTTTTACTACTTTTGTTTTATCACAAGGTAATTTAGGTCCCGTATTTTTGTAATATTTGAAATCCATTATCGATTGTTTTACTGAACTTCACGCATATTTTGTTTGAAGCAAGCACTGGATTCTGGGTAAGTCAATTTGATTATATTTCTTTTCGCTGTCATAAAAGTCACCCACGGAACTTTGATTACTGTAGGTGTCTGTAATTACGTTTATTGTTTACATACCAATAAGGTAATTTCAAGTATCATTTGGAGTGTATCGCATGTTGGGAGTAGACAATATTTATTACGAACTTTACTTCGCTATCTCGATGTAATTTAACTATATGCTTTGTGTGTTGCCGATATGTCTGGCATTTATGAATCGAGAGATTAAACAATACTCCGGTTAATCTTTTACGTTGCTAATTCAAGGTTTCTAAACCTATTAATCATACTTGTTAGTTTGTCTAATGTTTATGAATTGAGAAATTCAACATACTTCTGTTAACTTGCTACGTTGCTAAATTAAAGTTTTTATACCTGTTAATACTTGTTAATATTTCGAACATTTATGAGTTGAAAAATTACATATATTCCTGTTAATCTTCTACGTTAATACATTAAAGTTGTTATACTTGTTAATCTTTCTTTTATGGTAACATACCTTTTTTAATTGTCGTTACCCGTTAAAAAATCTTGGCTACCCGAACACCAGAGTAACAAGGATTACGAACCTCAAAATTAGTTACAAGTTTGGACTGTCTGTCGTGATCGAGGCAGAAGTGTTAATTAGGATTGATCTGGCGCCCTTAAGTATAATATCCTTGAACCTCCCCTATCTCCGACTGTGTGAGTTGGCCGTGCAAGGTTCCTAAGACCTAAAACTTGTAACAAAGCAGGTCATACAGGACATACGAACAAAATAATTTACATTATTGATGAGTTGCGATCTGCCAAGATAATAAAATGATGCGTTGTTAAGCACATTCTCATATTAGTGGTAACCGTAGACCTAAAACATGACGCTCGATAAGTTTGGAAGACATATTAACCAAATTAAAGCTCATCAAGAAACTCTTTATTTTGTAAAACAAGTATCTTCTTTACATTATAATACAGCGGTATACGTAATGGGTACGACAGATGGTTCACGTATCAACTTATTTGGGAACGAGTATAAATTCCCTATGCTTAAGGCTAGCATTATAACCGTGCGATGCTCACATGATTGTATAATACATATCAACGAAAAAAAAATATAAGACACTGCAACATTTAGAAGGGGTCTTACTAAACAAGGAAGATGTCATTAAGGTATCAGAAAGCGAATAGGTCAGATTAACATCGCAAGGTGAAATAGTTTTTCGATTTAAACCAGACGATATTAGTTTTGTATTAGAGATCATTGTAAGAGTTGAGTTATGGAACCCGAACGACAGCAAGTGATTAAAGAACTTCATAAACCGGTTAGAAAAAATTTTCCTCGAAGGCGTGTAGTTATTAAAGGATTGAATGACCTCTTTCATGCAGATTTTGTAGAAATGATACCCTACGTACGTTTAAATAAAGGTTTTCGTTACATTTTAGTAGTAATTAATACCTTTTCAAAATATGTTTGGTGTGAACTAGTAAAACGAAAAACTGGAACAGATGTAACTATTGCAATGAAAAAAGTGTTAGTTAAAGCAACACCTCTTAATTTACAGACTGATAATGGTAAATAATTTTATAATAAACAATTCCAAGATCTAATGAAGAAGTTTGCTATAAATCATTACAGTACTTATTGTGAAAAAAAAGTAGCATCGTTGAACGAGTAAATAGCACCTTAAAAAACCTCATGTGGAAAAAGTTTAGCTTACAAGGATCTTATAAATGGTTGAATTTATTACCGTTAATTGTTAAATATTACAATTTAACAACTTATAGAACTACTGGATATAAACCGATCGATGTGAATAAAAACAACTCGAAGAACATTTTAAAATCTCGGTTCGATAATAGAAAAGTCTTGGATTTAAAAATACCTAAATTTTCAAAAGGTACATTCGTTCGAATTAGGAAACATCGGGGGGTGTTTGCAAAAGGTTTTACCCCAAATTGGAGCACTAAAATTTTTCAAGTAATGACTGTACAAAATACGAATCCTACTACATACATTGTAAAGGACATAAAAGGTCAGCAAATCAAAGGAGGTTTTTACGAACAAGAACTTCAAGAAGTTAAATATCCAGACATATATTTAGTTGAAAAAGTATTAAAACGTCGTGGTAATCGGTTATACGTCAAATGGTTAGGTTTAGATAAATCTCATAATTTATGGATAAACAACAGCGCTGTAATATAAACAAATAAAACACAGTTATTTTTTGATTTTTTTTTCTTTATCTCCACCACTTTTAGATATATTTATATATCGTTAACATGATTATTTATTACTTCATTCAAATCAATGGGGTCGTTGAATTGTGGTGGTAACGTGCTGGAATCCCAGTTTGCAGATGATTCAAAACCATCAAAGTTCTCAAACCCATCTGGTTGTTTGTCATCTTCGTCACATTCTTCATCCGGTTCTTGAAAGGTATCAAAATCAGTTTTTAATAAAGAATTTATTTTGACGTTCCAATCGATATCTTGATGACCCCATGCCAACGTATTACATGTACCAGGTATTATAAATCGTTTATCGTCGGAAAAACACAAAGCTATTTTATTTATAAGTTTTGTGTGTAGATCATGTAAAGTAGATCTAAACACATACATTTTACACTTTATAGTTTCCTTCTCACCTTCAACAACTTGTTTAAAATCCAGTTTACTAATATCCGTTGTATTACATAGTTTCGCACACCTTTAGCTATTTTAATAGCTTGATCCCCGACATTAACACAATAACACTTGGCTCCAGCACCGTAGAAACTATGAACTGCTGTTCCACCAAATTCGTCTTTCATTTTACCTACAACAGAAGTAGTAATTGGAATATTCTGTCGATTATTCTTTTTATAATTAGAAGTGTCATATTTATTTAGTTGCATTTTCATATCTTCGTAAACATCAGGTGTTTGTATTTCTACTATTAAGCTGTCTGTATCCGTGCATAATAATTTTACGTTTTGTTCATATCTTGATCGTAACACTTCATAAAAAAACCGGTACATTACAATTTTTGATATATCCAATATCGTAAATCCAACATATACAGGTTTATTGTATACAACTGCTGTTTTGGACAGTTCTATAGCGTATAACTTTTCAGTGAACCTGGTCACTTGCTTAAAAGTTGGTTTAGCCGCGTAAGCCTCTAATCCTAAGCGTTTCCCAATGTTTTCCCAATGAGTTAATAGACGTATATTTCTTCGTTTATCCACATTTTCCATTGTTTTGCCAAATACGCCGTCATTTATCAGTTTGTAAAAATCTTTTTCAAATTTCGTATTCACCTCATTTCGTAACCTGGTGTTTAAATCGATGTAACTTCGTAGCCAAGGACTTTGCTAAAATTTTAATATTCGATGTGTATGAGTAAGTACCAATCCATGCTCAAGACATTGCTTTAAGTTTCTGTAATGAATGATGTATGCTGTTTTATCATTTAAATTTTGAATGAGTTTTTTTTGGGATGAGGTTGAACCTGGAAGACAAATACTTTCTGGACAGAACGGTAAATCGTTGTGATGGTTATGTAAATTATCTGGATAATGTAAATCCACTTCTAATACGTACCCTTCTTCAACATCGTCGGGTATGTCTAAAACATTAAAAGAGTCCTCAGCTTTAGACGATAACCAACTAAATCCTGTACGAGGTAAATACTCTCGCATTGAGTGTCCATATAAATTTGTCGAATCTAAGTACATAATGTATGATGTAGGGTTTTTAGAATTAAAGCTTGGAATATATAGGTTATTGGCTAGAGATTTTCGTTTAATGCATGTATTTACACCACCGCGAATACCTTTCTTGAAAAAATGATACATATCCATATCAGCCAAAGTTCTAACTCTACTTGCGTATGTTCAGCATTGCGTCCCAAGCCAGACCAGGAGCCGTAATATATTGAGCTGGATCTAAATCATAAATTTTTTGAGAGAGTACACGAAAATTTTCAAATACATCAGTTAATAGTAACACATCACAAGATAGGTATACGTCGGAATAATCTCCAAGCGATTTACACTGAAACGTTGTCCATGTGTTTGTGGCACGTTGATAATCTTCTTTAGAAATATGTTGCTTTCGAAGAGTGTCGTAAAAATCTTCTTTTTTTTTGGTAAACAGCATTTACCTAATTTTGTGTAGTTGTCCACCTAAAAATATGGAAAAATCCCTTTAACTCTTGCCAGATTAAACTTTTGATCATCAGAATAAAATTTTCGTAAACTGGTACATTGCTCATCTGCAAGAGTTTGTGCTAACGCGTCTAAGGATGAAGAAAAAAAAACGATTACTGTCAAGAAATCGTACACGCAAGTGCACATCTTCCATTTTTCCATTTTCTTTAGGTGTTCTATTTACTAGTAGTCTCTTGCTGAACGTGATATATTTTTCTTTGGATTGTGGAATTACATCGATCTCTTCTTTTTCTAAAGCCAACTGTTTTATAAATAATTTTGCATCATACCCGCTTAGGTTATGAAAAAATATTGGTATAAAGTTAGGTATTTTATAATTAAGGTTACATGTAGAACGATATCTTCCTGTAAGATGAGAATGATCTTTTACTTTTGGATTGCCAGGGTTACCAAATTCTTTCTTGCAAATAAAGCATTGTTGTGCCGCTTCATACTCAACCAATTCTGGTGCAGTTAGTGGAAGCATCGATTTCGACTCTTTTAAATGGTTAGAATATATTTGATGTATGTCCGACTCTAACCAGTTATTAAATGTTCTAGCAGCATCTACACCACGATACAGTTTTAAACGAGACCATTTATAATTTTCAGTAGATTTAAGGTAATACGTAAAAGGATACGGTTCATGCTTACATGTTTTGACAGTGAAGGGATCCTTTGGATTAGGAAACGCCGTATTTATAGGTATAAGCAATGACTCAAAATCAGCATATACGACAAACGGAACAGATATTTTTTTATGAAAATTATTAAATTTAAGTACATTATCATATGTAATTGCACCTGTTGCATCGATTGTAGCATTGTGTGTCGGTAATTTGGTGTATACGTAATTACAATCATGTGTTCCGTGTTGTTGAAGCAATTGTTCTCTTCAAAGTAATGCAAACAAGAATCACAAAAATATTTTGCACCATTCCGAGTAGTTAACTGTGTACTCACCAATCGTGAAAAATTCTTGATCCAACAGTAATGTTGAGTACCGACGTTGTTTTCTACTAACAATAAATTTATGTGAATATTCTGCTTATTTTTCGTGTAATATAGTGGTCCCACAACTTCAATTCTTCGTGTTCCTTGTTCTGTAATTTCTTCTAATCCGTACACGTTAACCGATATGTTGTTGTTGTCTTCAAACTTTCCAATATCGGTTAGTTTCATAGGGAAAGTAATACCATCCCAATTGCATAAGGTTCGAAAATCGGGATAGAACGCAACTCTTTGCGGATTCCCATTCGGAACAACTAGCGCAGATGCCACAGCCCATTCAAAACAGAATTCATCAAAATTCATAACATTGATGACAGCTTTTTTATGTATGATTTCGATGGGTGGTTTAACATAAGAAGATGCCTTTAACGGATTGAACTTAACGAAATTTATTTCCACATGCAGAAATTTCACCAAAACCCATCCTAAAACAAACTTTTGTAACATAACATTTTTGATACTTAACTCACCCGAATCTTTTTCTTGGAATTCAGATTCCTTTCTATCTAAAATTTCCACAAACTTCTTATATGATTCTGCAACATCCGTACCCGGGCTTCGAATTTCATACTTTGTTTAAAAAGACTTCATATCTAATACTTCTTGTTGCTTTAATGTATATAACTCAAATAATTCACAATTAACTTTAACGTTTCTAATTTTTGCAACCTGTTTATTGATAAGACTGCCTATTTTTTCACTGAACTCGTTCATCAAGTCTACTACTTTTACATGTTGGTTACTAGGTGATAATTTATAACTCATGAGCCTATCTTGAAATGCTGATTGTATAATTTGAATACCTTCATCATCTATAAATCGACAAGTATTAATTTTGTGACGATTACTTCGGAGACGTCCTCGATAATGTGCCTTGAGTACATCTTCTTGACATTCGTTACATCTAACGTTGACGATTACTTCGTGCTTGTTATCATCGGTTTTTTTCTTAGGTGAAGACTGGCCCCCATCTTCAAATTTCCGTTTCTTAACTTCATTTGGAGCAACACCTTTGCAGGAATTTTGTAAGTGACGTTTGAGGTTATCGCTTTGTGTAAATACGTGTCCGCATTGAAGACAAACTTTTGCTGTAATTTACAAAATAATACTATGGGTTATAGTAATATTTAATATTTTCTATATTGTCATTAAGACAAGCTACATTTTCAGTCAGTAAGAATAATAACTGTGCAGTGACGGGGCGAGCACCCAATGTAGCAGCGTCACCAGAATAAGGAAACGGAGATAGGAGAGGTTCATGGATATTGTCAGTTGTTTATTTGCCTTTTTTTCTTGCCAAAACGAAATTTTTGAAATACTTAAAATAATAAGTATTAAAATTACAATACAAAAACTCAAACAATTTATCGTCTAAATTGCACATTTTCTTAATTTTGTAACACAACGCACGTCTTCTCTTTGCCCACTCTGGAAGCTGTTGGAACAGTTTTTTTGGAAAGTAGAAGGAGTACATTGTGCATTTTTAACCCTAAGTTGGACAAAATTGATGCTGTACCATCTATTGTTTTAGATTATTATATTATTTAGATATTGTTTTTAGATCATTTAAAGCTTTGAATGCAGGTCAGTGAGGAAAAGTAAGGTTACTCTAGGTCATTTAAAGCTTTGTAATGTAGGTCACGGAGGAGGAGTACTCCTCCTCTTGTCACAGAACTCTCCAACGTATCCTACTCTTGAAGCAAGTCCGGATAGATTAATTGGAGACAACGCTATCGTTGAAGTTAAATGCCCTTATCAAATGACTAAATACTTCAAAACAAGCAGCGCAAAGGAAAGTTGTACCATACTTAGTACAGATTGTGTCAACTTAAAAAAGACGCATAATTATTTTTATTAAATCCAAGATCAATTGGCAATTACAGGAAGACACTTGTGTTATTTTATTGTATGGACACCCTTGGAAACAACTTGTGAAGAGGTGGGTTAAAAAAAAATACGCATTTACTTTGTAAATAAATTTTTTCTTTTTGTTTACAGATACCAAAAAATGATAGTTTCTGGTCTAGTATCAAACCCCAATTGACCATATTCAAGCGTTTTTTTGGACTTCAGGTTTAACATTTTTGTGTTGTTAAAACTGATGAATTTTAAATCGCCCTCAAAAAATAAAAACTTTTATTGGTTGTCAACAACGACCTCTCTGATTGATGGGTCATAATGAATTCCAGTGATTTGTCAAATCGGGTTGGTAGCAACAATAACCTCATGATAACAACCAAATCTTTTTGTCCATATTTGCTACCAACCCGATTTGACAAATCACTGGAATTCATTATGACCCATCAATCAGAGAGGTCGTTGTTGACAACCAATAAAAGTTTTTATTTTTTGAGGGCGATTTAAAATTCATCAGTTTTACCAACCCAAAAATGTTAAACCTGAAGTCCAAAAAAAACGCTTGAATATGGTCAATTGAAGGACTTTTATTTAGAGTACATGTTGCCTTTATTAACATTGAATTTCAATTACTTGTGTAATTTTTTACATTTTTAAAAAGTATCTATCTTATTAGTATTATTTTTATTAAATTGTTTAGGTGCTCTTTTAGTATTATATGGTATTATATTATATACGCAAGCAAATGTTTGTACAGAAACATAAAAAAATTATTTCAATAAATAATACTGTCTTTTTATTATTATTATTATTTTGTCTTAAAGTCTTTATATCATTGTAAGCAACGTATACTAACCTTTGTTATGTAAACATAGTGTGACCTACTCATAAACATCATCAAATTGTTTAGTTATCAAAAATTTGCAATTTTACCGTAATAAAGAATACGGAATTGTAGTCCACGTGGGCTTAAAGAATGTCAGTCAAATTGTCGAAGTACCAAACGCAGATAATAGTAAACCCATAAATTATCAGTAACGCAACCGCGGCTGAAGCTTTCCTACTCTTTCTTCTTTGATTACATTAACAGTATGTAACAATATCTCTAAATATACGTGAGAGTTTAAATAATTTCACAAATTAGTGCAACGCCTATATCAAAACAAATTTAAATTAAACCGGGAGTATAGCCTTAAGGTGATTTAGTACCAAATAGGGACATATGAAATCCACTATGCGGTTTTTTAATAAACTACTTTAATTGAGAACAATAAATAATTTATTATTTGTATAGCTACAATTTTCTTCAAATTAAATATTTATAAGTAACATTATCAGTATATTACAATATGATATTGTTGCAAATTTATTTAAAACTACTAAATATATGTTTTACTTATACTAGAAATATGTACACTTGTAAATTAACCGAACTAATTAAATCTAATAATATTTAGTAAAACACTTACACTAATTTATGTATAACCGTTGTATAACACTATCACTTACGCGAAGATAAGATAAAGCCACTAACTTGTTTGTTTACACTATAAGTCACGTTCACTCGATTTGGTGTACACTGCTATTTATTTAAAACTTCGCACGTGCTAATCACTTATTTATCTCAACTCGAATAATCTCCTTAATACTGCTGCATTCGCGTTACAGCAATAACTGACCTACGATTTCTCTCTTCGGTATTTATACACGTTTGCGAATCCTTCTCGAGTGTTCCCTATTTTTCGGTATATCTTCTAGAAGATGGATAACAGCTTCTAGAAGGCTCTTCCATTTGCAAATAACTTCTCGAACGTTTCACTGCCCCCTTCTTAGGACTGTTCTGTCCCAGAACAGGAGACTGGATGCGACACCGGTAAAAAGGATCGTGGCGATAGCGGCAGCTTCCTCCATTTCGGCAACTTCCTTGACCATAAAAGTAACAGTCAATGGACTTTTCCTGACCCAATATTCTCCTTGGTTGATAACTACAGACCAACACTTGAATGCCTGTTTCTCGGAAGACGACCTCCAACATGTTTCGAACTGTTTTCCAATTCAGTTGATCTAAGCCACAACCAAGCTTGGGTACTGCCAATTTCTTACCATGGTGGAACTCCATTTCTCTATTGAGACTCCATAATGTTCGCCACAGATCTTTGTATAACGGTTTGACACGTGAGTATTTTTTGGTGACCAGATAGAAAACGAAGCGTCCGTCAGCACATAGTTCTAAAACTTTTCCGACTGCCGGTTGCTGTCTTCTTAATTCATCTAGCTGCCCAAACTTCTTTTTAAACACGACTGCAACCACTTTAGACATGTCAAGATCCTCGCTTACGCAATGTGCGATGACGTATAAGTTTCTTCGATTGGATTCCTGGTTCTGCTACTTATTACTCTGGTTCGGACCTGAAATTGCACATTGTGGTTATCGCCAGCAAACCGGGCTAGACGATCGACGTGGACCACTTTTGGCTTGCCTCTGGGCGGTTTTCGGATGCGGTATATGACGTCGTTAATACGCTGCACGACTTTATAAGGGCCCTCCCATTGCCTTTGCAGCTTCGGCGACAAACTACGTCTCTTTTCAGGATTATACAACCAGACCATATCGCCAGGTTGAAACCCACCATTTTGCGCCTTGACGTCATATCGTATGTTTTTGTCGCTGGCAATTTGCGTGTTTTTACGGACCTCTTCATGTACTTCGTCTAGCTTCTTGACCAGTTTGCTGACGTAATCTTCTCCAGCAACTTCTCCTTCCGGTCTTTGTCCAAATTGAAGATCGCATGGTAATCGTATATTACGACCAAGCATGACACAGGATAGTGTTTGGCCTGTGCTTTCGTGAACGGATGATTGGTATGCCATTAGAAAAAGATGCAAGTACTGATCCCAGTCTCTTTGGTGTTCGGACCCTACCTTGGCTAAGTAGTTGCCCATTGTTCGATTCATCTGTTCAACCATGCCATCAGATTGAGGATGGAGAGGTGTTGTCCTAGTATTCTTAATTCCTAATAGTCGGCAAACTTCTTGAAACAGCCCAGACTCAAAATTGCGGCCTTAATCGGAGTGTAATTCCAACGAAACTCCAAACCAGCAGAAAAACTCCTTTACTAATACGTCTGCGACTGTAGCTGCTTCCTGATTGGGTATGGCGTAAGCCTCCGTCCATTTCGTGAAATAATCCATCGCCACCAGGATGTATTTATTTCCCAAATCGGATTCTGGGAACGGCCCTGCGATGTCAATCGCTACTCTTTCCAAAGGGTTTCCTACGTTGTATTGCTTCATGGGTGCTTTGCGCTTTCTCGCTGGACCATTACCTGATGCGCGGACTGTGCATTTACGGCACCATTTCATGACGTCCTCTTTGCAGTTCATTCAGTACAACCGTTCTCGCACTTTACCCAACGTCTTCTTAATGCCAAAGTGTCCTCCTGATGTCCCATCGTAGAGATGCTTCAACACTTCTGACACCCTGCTCTTCGGCACTACGAACTGTAGTCTGTTTCCCATGCCTTCGGCACTTTCTAGGGATCGCTTAAGAAGACCGTCGTCTACTATCACTTCTTCACAGGTTGGTCGTCGCCCGCTTTCTTTCCAGTCCAGGAGTAGTCTTATTTCAGGATTGTCTTCTTGTTCGCGCCTTAACTGCTCAGGTTCCCACTCATCATCAACCATAGCAGTTCTCCGGAGCCATTCGACTTTTTTTTCCAGTCGCCAACAATGGCTGCAGTCCGCCGGACATGGTCTTCTGGACAAGGCATCAGCGTTCCGATGACTGCTTCCGGCACGGTGTTCTGTGTCATAGTCATACTCTTGCAGTCTCTCGATCCATCTTGCCACTTGTCCTTCTGGGTTACGAAACTGCAGTAGCCATTTTAAAATGGCGTGGTCTGTTCTCAGTAAAAATTTTCGTCCATACAAATACTTGTAGAAATGTTCGATGGACTTAACGACTGCTAACAGCTCCCTCCTAGTCACGTAATAATTTCTATCTGGCCTGGACAAAATCTTGCTAAAATACGCGATAACTTTTTCTTGTCCATCTTGAACCTGCGAAAGGACCGCGCCTATGGCCAGATTGCTTGCGTCGGTATCGAAAATAAACTTTCCATCTTCTCTTGGATAACTCAGAATCGGCGAAGTGACTAGGGCTTGTTTTAGTTGATTAAAAAAATTTTCGCAGTCTTCATTCCATCTAACTTCTGCTTTTTCTTCGGTTAATTTTGTCAATGGTTTGGCAATATTGGCAAAACCGGGTACAAATCTTCTATAATAAGTGCACAACCCAAGGAAACTTCGGACCTGATGTCTGTCGATTGATCTTGGCCATGCTTGCACTGCTCGGATTTTGTCTGGGTCAGCCCTTACTCCATCTCTAGATACGACGTGGTCAAGGTAATGGACTTCCTTCTTAAATACGTGGCACTTCTTTGGGCTCAGTTTGAGGTTAGCTCCACGTAATCGCTGGAACACTTCCTTCAAGTTGTTCAAGTGTTCTTCAAACGACCTTCCAACCACGATCACGTCGTCCAGGTAAACCAAGCACGTCCTCCACGAGAATCCGCGCAAGATGGTCTCCATCAAACGCTCGAAAGTTGCAGGAGCGTTACACAGGCCGAAGGGCATTACAGTGAACTGCCACAAACCAGTTCCGATCGTAAAAGCTGTTTTTTCACGATCTTTGGGTTCTAATTCTACCTGCCAGTATCCACTTTTTAAATCTAACGTAGAAAACCACTGAGATCCTGACAGGGTGTCTAGCGTATCGTCAATTCTGGGTAAAGGGTAGCTGTTCATTTTGGTCACGTCGTTTAGCTGCCTGTAGTCTACGCAAAACCTCGTTGATCCATCCTTCTTCTTTACGAGTACCACTGGGGATGCCCACTGGCTACTTAAAGGTTCAATCACGCCTTCTCTCTCCATATCCGTAATTATTTGTTCGGCTTCTTCTCTTTTCACCATAGGAAGTCTGCGTGGATGTTGTCGTATCGGCCGAGCGTCTCCGGTATTAATTTTATGTTTCACCACGTTAGTTCTTCCTTTGGAGCCACTCTCCAGCGCGAACACATCTTGGTACTCTTGGATCAACACTTTAACTTTAGCCAGCTGGTCTTGGCTGAGGTTTTTGTATTTGGTGGTAAGAATGTCCAATAGATGTTGTGGACACTTCTTCGGCGACGTATCTTCGTTCGACTTCACGCATCTCACAATTTGTGATACTGGCGTGCATTGGCCTACCACGGTCTTCTTTTTCAACGTTACAGGATCTGAGTTGATGTTTAAGATCCTTACTGGCATCGTGTTCTTCACTCGTACTAAAGTTCTGCCAACGAGTAGTCCCTTTTCAACTAAGCTGCTCTCCATTGGTTCAATCGCGCGTATGTAGCCTTCCCGGAGACTTCCATCCAGGCGTGCCATCACCACACTTTCAGTCCTTGCAGGCAGGGTGACGTATTCACTCAATAAGACTTGCACGGCTGCCTTCTCTGACGAATGAAAAGGAATTTCTTCATTGTCGATCTTCAAGACATCGTTCTTCATATCCAAACGGAACCCATACTTCTTTATCACGTCCATTCCCAGGATAACTTCTTCCGTAATGTCGGCTACCAGTACTTGATGGTCGAGTACTCCATTTCCCAAACCCGTCGCCGTTCGAAGTCGTACTGTTACTGGTGATGTCTTCTCGTTTTCCAATAACATGTCAGGACGAATGATGGTCTTCGTCGCTCCTGTGTCAACCAGTAACTGGACGCTTCTCCCATTGATCTTGCCATCGAGATAAATGCTATGCAATTGCTCCCTAGGCGATGCCATTTGGATGGTAATTTCCGGGGTCTGACTAGATGAGATTACTTTTTGTCTCTTTTGCTCGCCTCGTTCCAAATTATCGAGCACTCTTCTAGTCCTCTTCTTAGGTTTGGTATGACGTAGTCGTACATGGCTTATTTCGTCGCAGTTCAAAGCTGTCACTCCTCTTTCCCGAAGTATTCGTCGCGCTATCTCCTCGATGCTTTCCAGTATCTGCACGGGTACTTCTATAGCACAGCAGAGTCTACGACCATCTCGTTGCGATGCTTGTTTTGCTGCTTCAAACTCTAAAGCATGCATCAAAGCGTCATCCGTCTTCAGTCGAGCTAAACGGAGAGTCTGCTGCGTTTCGTTGTATCGGAGCCCGTCTACAAAGGTTTGAATCGCCAACTGCTCCAAGAAGGTATCTGGTGCTGTAGGATACGCAAGCCGTGATAATCTGACGATGTCAGCCTCAAACTCTTGTAGACTTTCGGCAGCTTTTTGAACCCGACTTTTAATTTGAGCTTGATAGACTTGTTGAAGATGGGCATCTCCATATCTCATTTTTAATCGTGATATTAAGAGTTCGTAATTTTCTTGCAGGTGGTCCGGAACAGTTTGTAAAATTCCAAGCGCTTCTCCACGTAAGGACACTATTAAAGACGTCGCTTTCTGCTTGTTACTCCAACCATTAGCTGTAGCTGCGGCTTCAAACTGTTTGTAGTAGGTTGACCATGGAAGTTTATCATCAAAATTGGGTGGTACAACTTTGAACTTGTGAGTGTTTTCTTCTCGATGGTCCATTATTAAATCTTCACTCGTGACGCTTCCTTCACCGTGACAATTCATTTGGTTCATTCTTTCTTCAAGCAGTTTTATTTTGTCTTCTAATTTCTCCTCTATTGCTTCTATTTTTTCATTCACTGATTCGCAAATTTCTTCTTTTAAATTTAACATATCTGCTTGGGTTTCCTCTTGAACAATTTTAATTTGATTTTCTATGCTCGTTCGTACTTCTTCTTTTAAACTTCTAGAATTTTCCAACATTTTGTCTTCCATTTTTCTAGAATTTTCTTTCACTTTTCTGAGAATGTTCGGAGAGTTTTTCTTCCATTTTTCTTGAATTTTCGGACAGTTTTGCTTCGATTTTCTGAGAATTTTTGCCCATTTTCATATTATTTTCTTTCCATATATTTTTGAATCCATTTTCCCTTTTTGCAAACGCGTCACCGGCATAAATTTAAATATAACACGAATATAAAGTTTAAATACACTACTTTTTTAAAATGCAGTTTTTGTATAATACAAAATTTTAATAACGATCCACTTATTAATAATAAACCACTAGTGTACGGAACGAATTTTAATTAATATCGCGATCACGCACTTGTTAAAAGAAAAAGTTGAATAAACACTATATTAACGAATTTAGCTATGATTACACTTTATAAATAAACACGCGTATCGCGAACTTAACAGTTATTTACGCAGTCAATGTTTTTATTACGGGAGCGATATTAGATTACTTAATAGTATTTACACTAAAAAAAATCGCGAGTTTCACACTGTGACACCAATGTTACGATATACTATTTATTGAACTAATTTATTTAAACGACTAAAAATACATTTACTTATTCTAGAAATATGTCCTCTTGTAAATTAACCGAACTAATTAGATCTAATAATATTTAATGAAAACACTTACACTAATTTATGTATAACCGTTGTATAACACTATCACTTACGCGAAGATAAGATAAAGCCACTAACTTGTTTGTTTACACTATAAGTCACGTTCACTAGATTCCGTGTACACTGCTATTTATTTAAAACTTCGCACGTGCTAATCACTTATTTATCTCAACTCGAATAATCTTCTTAATACTGCTGCATTCGCTTTACGGCAATAACTGACCTACGATTTCTCTCTTCGGTATTTATACACATTTGCGAATCCTTCTCGAGTGTTCCCTATTTTTCGGTATATCTTCTAGAAG
The DNA here is from genome assembly GCA_035610365.1 of Aquatica leii. Taxonomy (NCBI): domain Eukaryota; kingdom Metazoa; phylum Arthropoda; class Insecta; order Coleoptera; family Lampyridae; genus Aquatica; species Aquatica leii. The sequence continues at coordinate 20,518,562 of CM069438.1, forward strand.
ATGGATAACAGTTTCTAGAAGGCTCTTGCATTTGCAAATAACTTCTCGAGCGTTTCAATATTTAATTAAATTACGAAATTATCAAATTAAATTATAAGTTAATATACATTTACATAGATTCCTCGACGTTACTTATTTCTCTAATTTTCACATTTTGTGTAAACGTGGATCAATAATTTCTTGGATCATATAATTTAAATAAAATGGTTTTAATTTTGAAACCATTTTATTTTTCCACAGATCGTTTCAATAAATTCTTTCCACGTGGAAATTGTTTTTTTTTAATCGAATAAAAATAGTTTTACAAATAAATGAAATTTAAATCACTCCTCGTAGTTATTAAAAGAAGTACAGATTAATTTTATAGCATGCTTTTTATGATTTTATCTTATTTTATAAATTGATACTGTTTATGTTTTTTTAAACATGTTATTAAAAAACGGTTATTTTGTTTGTGATTGTTTAATTTATATGTGTTCATCTTACAAAAAATTAATCAATAAATTCACGTTTCAATCTATTTACAGACATGTGGATTTGGATGTCAAATAAATCACCTAGTTGTATATATGATTATTGCATATGGAATGAAAACAACTCTGATATTGCAATCAAAAGGATGGTCATATCATAGTAATGGATGGAATGATATATTTATGCCATTAAGTAATAATTGTACAACTGTTAATAACGTTTCAATAGATGAATGGCCAGGTATAATAAATAGTTAAATAAAACAATAAATTAACAAATAATTTGTTTAGGAACTCCAGAATCTAAAGCAATAAACTTGCCTGTTACAACAGACGTTGACCCTAGATCTCAGTACATGCCATTAGCTGTTCCCGAAGATTTAGTCAATCGTTTAAAAACAATCCATGGTAATCCCAGTGCTTGGTGGATGGGACAGATAATTAAATACATGTGGAAACCACAAAATTTTACCAAAACTTATATTACCAATAAAACGAAAGAACTCGGAATAGAAAGTCCATTTGTAGGGTATTTTAAACGATTTTTGTTATGAAATATAGTTAATTTGCATTTTAAATTTTTGCTAATAACTAATTACATTGCAAATTTAATTTCTGTTTAAGCAACAATACCAATTTGTAGAATACATATAAGACGAACGGACAAGTTAATTAGAGAAGCAAAATATCACGCTATTGAAGAATACATGTTTAAAGTTGATGAATATTACAATCGAACCGAAATAAACTCTAATGTTACAAAAAGAAGAGTGTACATAGCAACCGATGACATCAATGTTATTACAGAAGCAAAAACTAAATACTCTCATTACGAAATACTTTATAATACAAATATACCAAAAGTACCTAGAATGGACCACTACCACCTACAAGATAATTTATTAGACGTAATATTCGACGTACACATACTATCACGTAGTAACTTCTTAGTTTGCACTTTTTCGTCAAATGTAAGATTGAAATACGCATACAACACAAACCTTGGTTTTATTGTTTCAGATGTGCAAATTGGCTTATCTACTGATGCAAAATGATTACGTAGATGCATCTAGAATGGCTGCAACTATTGATTATGTTTTTCATTCATATCAACAAAAGTGTAATAAACGTAAAGTAATGTTAAGTCACAAAGCGCAAACACCGGAAGAGATTGATTTAGTACCGGGCGATATTATAGATATTTATAGCAATCAGTGGAATGGTTATTCTAAAGGAACAAATATGCGTACAAATCAAAAAGGTTTGTACCCTAGTTTCAAAGTAGAAATGGAATCAGAAATAATAAAGTTTCCTATATATTCTGAAGTAAATTAAATGTTTATAAAACAACACGTACGCTAACATACATATGTACGTAATATTAATTCTTGTAATGTAAATACGGATATTATTGTTAGTTTGTTAAATAATATCGTACTACTAAATTTACTTATTTTTAAGCTTATTTTTAATTTTACAACCTAAATCACTTAGTATTAACAAACATTTTTTTAATTCTTAATTAGTTTGCTCTATGCCTTTAATAAAATGAGTTACACAATTTGTTTTAGTTTTCTTAGTTTATTATCAGCTTCATAAAAATAAATGATAAAGACAACTTACAATTAACATAACTATTGGTTTGTAGAATAACAGGTGGACTTTAAAAGTTCTAACTTGTCCGCGAACTACAAGATACGGACAGGGTTCAACATGTCAGTCTAATTTGGAGGAAACTAGACAATAGTTCGTGTTCGTGTGGCTTTGTGTTTTATTAATAAACAGTTGAATGGGAAGGGGAAGTTACGTTTTGGCGGTGTAAGAGGAAAGTTGTACAGTTACGTTAATTTTTTTAATCTAAAATAACACGTTTTAATGGTAGCATTGAATAATAAATGTAAGAGCGATATCGTATCGACTGATTGGATCGAGATGTAGAGGTCGCCACGTTTGTATTGGATCGAGATTTTTCAGTTCTTGCGTGTCTGTCGACTTGTAAACTTCGGTATTGAATTGAAAGTTTTTCTTGGGTTAACATTGCGATACGATTTTTAAAATTCTGGTAGTAGTAATGTTTGTTTGAACTTTTGTTTAGTTTAAGTGTAAATATATTTTTGATTTATTTTTAAAATGGGAAAAGTTACAAATCACGGTTGTGTTTATATTAATTGTGAAAATAATAATACCGAAAACAAAGGTACTAGTTTTCTTAAGTTTTTTATTAGTGATAAAGTGCGTGCTAAAGAATGTTAGAAAAACTGTGGAAATATAAACATTGCCACAATGGACTTGGAAGATTTAAAACAAAAGAAGATTTGTGAGAAGCATCTTCGGAGATAATGTATAACAACAAAAGGAAATTTTAAACACACTGCAGTTCTTGTTCTACACCTTCAATCAGGTAAATATTTTTAAAAATGTTTTTTCTACCAAACGTTTAAAAATGGTTTAAATTAGCATCGGAGAATCTCCTTGTCCGGATTCTTCTGCTTCTTCTTGTTGCACTTAATTGTACAATAACTTAAAATAATTACTGTAAATCAGTGGCTGAGATCGCTATTATTTTCCAGGATCAATGATCGCAATCATGGTATTTAGAATTAATTAGTAATCGACTGTTGCTAAAAAGTCGCTTGTGTAAAGTTAGTCATAAATCTAGCCATAAACATTCGATTTTCGTTTTCCGGGATACAATAATGTTTGGAGTATTGAAAATCAACATATCTAAGTATTTTTTATTATTGTTTCTAAACAATAAATTAATTAAAATTTGTTCATATTTAGGTTTAAAAAAAATATTTACAAAATTCACAGAAAATAGATACTACTGTGATGTTTTTTTTCGACATGACGTGCTATTTGGATTCTGATGCAAACTTACGAACAAATAGTTTAAAGCATTAATAAACAACATATTAAACAATAAGTGTCGTTCTTTCGTAAATTAAATGTTTCTATTTGAAATTAACCCTAAAAAGATTATTGAGTAATTAGTCATAACTCGTGTTGATATTTGCCTCAAACATAAGAATTATGTATTAAAAATAAATTTGCAGTTCTTTTCAAATACGTATTGTCATTTGTAGTTAATGCTTATTGTTTTTAACTTCTTGTGTTTTTATGATTTACCTTGGTGTTTATATAAAGCTAGGTTTTTCCGAAAATGCTGAATGTGTGACACAAATTTTACAAACGTTCTTTCCTAGAAGAGTTTTCTAATTCTCTTTGAAAAGAATGCATTGTTAAATTTCTGTAAACAAAAAAAATATATTTCAATGTTTAAATTCATGTTACTTTTTTATTAAAAAATCTGTATGTGGTTTAAAATTCTTACGAGGAAAAGAGCAAAGGGGTTATTTACCTACTTACACAAAATTTTACGATTTTCCGTGAACTACTTACATACTTAAAGTTTATTATACATTTATTAAAGTAAATATTATAGTTAAAATCGTGTTATATTAGTCTTATTTGTTTATGCGATAATTAAAAGTATTAATTTCTTTTCCACAACCGCAATTGTTATTTTATAAGCGATCAATGATTGCGATCATTATTTTGCATAATGATCGATTCATCGTAATTGCATAATCGTTCTGGCCATTGCTTTAAATGTTTTTTGTTGATGTTGGCATATGTCGAATAAAAATATCGTTTTTGTAAATGTTAGGGCCACATTTCTTTAGCACCTTGTCTAATAAATACTTAGTTTTTAAAAAAATAAAAAAAATTATAAACAAAATTCTTTTATGTTTATTTTAGCATGCCGAAAGCACTTCAATACAAATCCAACAATACATAAAATATTTTTACAATTGTTTAAAAAAAATCGCAAAAATTTTGAAAATACTAATACTAATTGCATTTTCAAAACTTTATTTTTAAAATACTAACAACTTAATTTTTTTTACTTTTTGGGCTTATTTAGTATATTTTTTTACAGTAACTGTAATTGTTGATATGAACATCAACCTAAGATACTCAAATGTAGTAGTTTCTCAAACATATGGAAGAAAACGTCGATTGTTATTTATTGATGACGATCGTGAAGACGAATAAATTTATTCTTTCTACAGCTCCAGTTCACTAAACGAAGGTATAAATAGACAAGCAATAATACGTAATTTTTTTAATATATGTTTTATGGTTGAAGATACGTCCTATAATATTTTGAAGATACCGGAACGACCACAGTGTGTTCTCAAATTCGTCAAGCCGTTAAGTTTTGACTAAACTACGCAACATAGTGATACAAATGGATTCTCCGTCAAAAATCCTTTTAAAGGATGAATTGGTCAATTATTCTTTCAGAAATTTAACATTAATTTTAATTTAAAATTATTTAAATTACCAGTCCACTAATAACAAATTCGTTTACATATGTTTCGAGGCTTTAAAATAATGATGCTCATCTTCAGAAAAGTCTACAAAAAATATTTACAACTTTTTTAAATACAAAAAATGTCATCAACATATCTTTTCCAAAATATTATTTTTTGTAAGAAAATTTGGTGTTCAGAAATATATTTACTTTCTAAATTGTTTAAGAAGATTTCAGTAAAAATAAGTGATAAATTTGATAATCAATTTTTTAAACAAAATCTAGGTCTTTCAATGGGTTCTCCTTTATCACTTTTCTCAATTTTTTTAAGAAATTAAGTAAAGGTAACGATTTCAAGATTTCTTTTTTAATGAAATATTTATTTAATTTTTAAGCTACTTAAAGGTAGTAAAAATAAAGCTATTTAAGCTGTATAGTTGTTTCTGAAAGGTGGTTTACGGTTCCTTTAGAGCTTCTTTAAAGCTTTGCTAGTACCACAAAGAGCTGTATAAGCCCGATTTTAATGCATTAAAGGAGCTACCTAACAGCAACATAACTGCGGAATTTTTAGCTACTTAAACGCTTTATGGAGGCTTCAGTTTTTTCACAAGCCACTTAAAAGTGTTCTAAAGAGTAACTTTAAAAGCTAAAGTAGTTATAAAAAAGCCGGTTTTAGCTGCAATTTGCTCACTGAGAAATTCTTGAATTACTAGAGTTCATTTATATTAAAATATCAAATACAAATTTTTTGTTGAACGAGCAAACCAATTTCAATTATGATTTTAAACTTAATTTTTTTTAGATTTGTGTATAAATTGCACCATCTTCCTTTTTTTAAATAATTAACATTTAACATTTTGTAAAACTTACATTTTTTTAATTATCTAGTTACAAATTTTCAGATTTGAGATTGTTCGAAAAAATGTAAGTTAAAAAACTTTTTGTAATCTTAACTTTTTATAAGTTGTAAATATTTTTACTTTTTTGAAAATGAGCTTCATTATTTTAAAGCTCGAAGCATATGTAAAATAGTATATACATTTTGAAAGTTAACGAATTTATTATTGGTGGACTGGTAAATACAAGCTATTGTTTATGATATTAACCTGTTTTAAACAGGTAAACGGTAAAGTAAACACAAATATAAGAAACGGTTCTAACTCGTACTTCATAACAAATAAGTAAGTTTGCAAAACAAAAACCACGATTTTGCAGATGGCAGCAGGCCTTAGTCTATTAGTTTATGAAAAGAGGGGGTACAGACGGGTAAAAAAAAGAGAAACAAGAGAGATAAAACTACAGTACGATTTTTAACACACTATTTGCGCCTTTTTCTTAAATTATTACTCAATGGTTATATTTAAAATGCACTTTTTCAATATTTCGTGGAGGGGATAATTGACTTAATAAAAACAGAGATTCACTTGGTTTTAATCATTTACTCAATTGCATAAACGTTGAACTGAGTTCTAAAGTTATTTAATTTTTAAATTCCTCACTTTAAAAAAATGCCGAGACGCATCGGTCAACGAGAGTGTTCAATGGAAACTCGAGGACGTATAGTAGGACTTTTCGAAGCTGGATGGTCTGTTGAAAGAATCGCACAAACTGTGGATGTTTCAGTAAGTACGCTTTTTAATCTAATTAGAATAAATTAGAAATATAATTGATTATAAATAATAACAATACTTATTAGCATCAATACCATTAACTGTATTATGAAGATTGCTTTTGTAAACAATTGCAGTTGTTTTAAACCATTTATTCTTTATGTTTATCGTTGTTATTAACTATATTTATCTTGTTTTATTTGTTTTAGAAACAAACTGTGAGACGGTGGATTAATCGCGGTGAAATCGGAGAGGATGGCTACAGTTCATCCAGGAGCAGCGCGGATTACTACTCCGGACCAAGACAACGCTATTGTAGAAATTGCTGATAATCAACGTTTTCTATCTTCAACAATAGTTAAAGAAAATTTGCAACTAATGTGTTCTGCGAGAACTATAAGGCGCCGATTGCATGAAGCAGGAGTGCATTGCCGTCAACCAGCAAGAGAAATTTTAATAACACCAGAACATGCAGCGAGACGTCTTCAATTTTGTCAAGATAACATCAACAGAGACTGGTCAGCTGTAATATTCTCAGACGAAAAAACCTATTCGTCATCGCAAGATGCACCTACACAATTGTGGAGGCGAAATGGAACCAGGTATGAAGTGGAGAACGTTCTACCGAGAAAAACAAGTGACCGAATCAATGCTGGTTTTTGGGGATGGATGTGTGAAAGTTGTCCCGGTGAACTGGTGCAAATAACACCGCCACGGTTTAATGCCAGAGCTTACGTTACAGTGTTAGAGGAGGTGATGTTGCCTAGTGTACGAACACTTGACCCTGAAAATGAGGTGGAAAATTTTGTTTTTGTTCAGGACAATTGCACAATCCACACTGCACAAATTGTGCAAGATTGGTTTACAGATCACCCGGAAATTGATCTTCTACCATGGCCCCCAAAATCACCAGATCTCAATCCGATAGAAAATTTGTGGGCAGCTAGCGTGAAAGACTGGAACAATTTTAATAACGGTATTAGAGAACGCAATGTCAACGAATTAACGCGGCACGTGACTGATTATTGGAATTCCCTTCGAAACACAAATATTTGTGAAAAGATTGTAAATAGTTTGCCTAATAGACTACAAAACTGTATTGAAAGCAACGGATTATTGCTTTCTTTTCTACTAATGTCACAGTCAATTTTATTAAATGAAGTGTAATTTAAATGCAAAATGCCTTCTCATCTTTCTAACGAAGAGTATGCTGATATCATTTACATTTATGGATTTTGTGATGGAAATGCGAGATCTGCCGTTAGGGAATATGAACGAAGATTTCCCAACAGGAGGGTGCCAAATCACCAAACCTTTTCTTCTGTGTCTCAACATGTACGGACTCATGGTTCATTTCCATCAGTTTCAACAAGATCTGACCGTCCTGTGCAGTTAAATGTGAATGAGCAGGAAAACATTCTACAGTTGGTTGATCGGAGTCCAGGGTTGAGTACTAAAAGAATTTCTTCTCGAACGGGATTTCCCCGTATCTCAGTATGGCGAACATTACATGATGGGCTTTTGTATCTCTATCACATACAACAGGTTCAGCATCTGGAACCTGGAGATTTTGCTGCCCGGTTGAATTTCTGCCACTGGCTACAGGTAAATCCACAATTAGTTCCATTCATTTTGTTTAGCGACGAGGCGCAATTTACTAGAGATGAAGTGAACAATACACGGAATTCTCATTTGTGGTCATATCAAAATCCACAAGGCACAACAGAAACTAACTTTCAACGCAGATTTTCTGTTAACGTATGGTGTGGCATGATTGACGATCAATTTATTTGACTTTTTTTCTTTGAGGAACGTCTGACAGGAGAAGCATATGCTAACTTTTTGCGGAATTAATTGCTACCGCTTTTGGAAGAAGTACCTTTACTAACAAGACAACAAATGTTTCTGGAACATGATGGAGCTCCTCCACATTTTAGTCGGCATGTGACCGAATATCTAAATGTTGCTTACCCCAGTAGGTGGATTGGGCGTGGAGGCCCGCATGCTTGGCCACCGAGATCGCCCGATCTCACACCTTTGGACTTCTATCTGTGGGGTCATGTGAAAAGTTTAGTATACGAGGTAAAAGTTAATACCAGAGCTGAGCTAATTCAGCGTATCCTGGAGGTGTGTCAACAAACACGGAACAACCAGCAGGTGCTTCGAGCGGCTACTCGGTCCATTTTAGATCGCAGCCGTCGTTGTATTAATGCCGAAGGAGGTCATTTTGAGCATTTGATGTGATTTTTTTTGTTTGTTTTTTTTAAATTGTATGGATGTCTTGTGCTCTGTGTAAAACTTCTTCCAATGGACATCCAGCGAATGTCCGTACGCGGTATCCAGTAGTTGTTTACTTTTGTGAGAAAAGGACATCCTATAGACGACCATAAGATGTTAGATGTTCAGTAATAGACGTCCACCAGATGAACTAAGTACGGTTTACGTACATCATATGGACATCCTAAGAATGTCTTTGTCCTATGTGAGTCGGTAGGTTTTCACTATCTGATTAAAATCTGATTAACCCAAACAAGCTTTAAGAGTTAGTTACAAGTAATCATCTTAAAAAAATCTGACATTGGCGCCAAAAATTAGAAATCTTTTTTAAATTAATGCAACTTGAAGAACCTTTTACAATATATATCAATTTCTTTTAAAATAATTTCTACCGAAATGGTCTCAAATATCACCAAACTAGTAGAGAAAAAATGGAATTAGGATGTTAAAAATCTATTATTTTCTAATTTACATAAGCCTAAGAAAAACATAAAAATTTTAAATTGAAAAACTATTAAAGCTGTAAAATTGCCACTATTGCGGCATAAAATTTAACATTTTACCCTCCCAACAAACAAACAAATCAACTTTTATAAACGAATATCTCAGCATATTGATAATTTTATTTAATAACAAGTCGTCCTGGTCGTCATGAAAGCCTTGAATACCAACGTAATGATAATGGATTATATTACGTATTGTAATTTGATCGATGCATTTTTGGAAGCTTGTAAAATCGAAAAGGTCTTCTTCTGTGATGCGCGTGATGCACCCGAACAGCGAGTACTTCTGTCGAATTTTGTGAACTTGTATAACGTCGCCCAATCTTCTATAAGCGCGCGTGTATTCTTCCACAATTTCAAACTTGCTATTTAATCTTTGAATTTCTTCCGATATATGACCATTGACCGTTCCAAAATAAATAATTGCCGTGTCTGATTGAATATCTGCTAGAGGATAACGAACGTGTCTGACTAAACATTTCAACGCGTTTTCAGGTGGGAGATATCTCTTTTCTTCTTCTTCTTCTTCTTCTGGCTAAAACACAAAAACATTGTTGGTAGAAAAGTAGTAATTAAAAACGAAATTATCAAACAAATTTAATTACTTAAAAAGTATTATTTCGGTTTACCAAAATCTAAGCAACATTGTAAAAAAACAATTGAAAAAGACATCGAGAATCTCTAGAGAATTAATCAGATATTGACAAACACAAAAATAAGATGTACACTCAGCTGCAAGAAAAACGAGTCACCCATTTTTTTAAAAATTTGTTATAATCGCATTACTGTTGCTTATGCAATAAATTAAGGCTGCGCACATCTGATGCAAATATTATCGTTTCGGGGTTAAGCAAATTGGTTTCCCACATTCGTTCAAAGTGTGATGTGACTCTTCGGGCTCATCACTCTCGCTTCAAATTGGATCTCACGTGTCTCGTTCTCGACGAAATCACTGAAAAAACTACAAACTTCCACGTAAACCGAAATAATTTTAAGATACCAGATACCAATTGTTGTGTATTGGTCAAATACAATTAAGTCCTAATCTTCCTATTGTTCAAAATACTCGTTTCGGTTGGGTCTTAGCTGGACCGATAAACTCAGTTATTGCTACTAATTCGTCTTGTCATCTCAGCACTTTAGACGATCTTTCAAAGCAGCTTTCGCGGTTCTGGAAGTTGGAAAATTATCCAAGCGAAAAGGTGTTATCGCAGGAGGAAAATGTCTGCGAAGCTCATTTTGTTGAAAATGTCAGAAGAGACAATGACGGCAGATTCATTGTTTCAATTCCATTCAAACAGCCAACAGAGTTGCTGGGCATCTCGTTCGATATTGCTGAAGGTAGATTGCTGTCTCAGGAACGGCGTTTTCAAATCAACCCAGAGTTATATAAACTGTATTCTGATTTTATAGAAGAATATCAGAAGCTGGGGCACATGTCAGTTGTCAACCCCACTTGCAATGAAATATCAGTTTATCTTCCTCACCACGGTGTTCTCAAGAAGGAAAGCGTTACGACCAGGTTACGTGTCGTTTTCAACTGTTCATCAGCAACCACAACAAGACATTTGTTCAAAAACATTCAAATGGTCAGCCTTACCATGCGCCCAAGATCTTTTTTCCATTTTGGTTTGCTTTTGCAAACATTATTACGCCATATCGGCAGATATCGAGAAAATGTATGAGCAGGTTCTGATCAACCCTATCCAAAGATCCCTTCAACGTATTTTGTAGAGATCGAATCCCACAAAACCTATTTTATCGTTAGATCTAAACACTGTCACTTATGGAACTGCGCATCTGCTTCGTTTCTTGTCATTCGTTGTATTTACCAGCTCGGTAACGAATGTGAGACCTCTATGCCTGAATTCTCAAAAATCATCAAAAATGATTTTTATGTTGATGACCTGTTGACAGGCGCCAACGATTTAAAGCAAGCTCGCAAAATATGTTCTAACCTTTCAATTACACTTAGTTCAGGGTGTTTCAAACTTCGTAAATGGATCTGCAACGACTCACGTGTTCTTTCTGGCTTTTCAGATACAGAAATTCATCCCAATATTCTCAAAATCGGTGATCATGCACACACTAGTACGCTGGGTCTAATTTGGTCTTTACAAAACGACAATTTTATGTTTTCTATTTCAAAGCCTTTAATAAACATGGTGATAAAGCGGTCAATGCTGTCTGAAATATCTCAGATTTTTTATCTTCTAGGAGTGCTTTCGTCTTGTACAATTTCTGCAAAAATAATGCTCTAACAGCTCTAGATGGAAAAGCTGTCCTGGGACGACCCTGTTCCCAACAATGTATTTTCAAAATGGCGTGCATATGCCTTTGAACTCGTCAGTCTTCGGAATCTACAAATTCCTCGGCATGCTTTGTGCAAGAATTCCATAGATATCCACGTACATGGATTTTGTGACGTTTCCACAAACGCATATGTTGCGTGTTTGTACCTTCGTTCTATTGACGAGGACAACCGAGTTCATTCTCATCTTTGATGTGCTAAGTTAAAGGTAGCACCTCTTAAGCTCACTCCAATCCTTAGGCTTGAGCTTTGCGGAGCTTTGCTACTTGCTAAACTTTTAGCCCATGTTTTGAAAATCATGGGAGTAACTATATCTTCTTGTAACTTATGGTCGGACTCGACCATAATCTTAAGCTGGCTAAAAACACGCCCTACTCTTCTCAAACCATCTGTTTTCAATAGGGTTGCTGACATCCAGCAACTCACTTCGGCTTCCGTTTGGCGACATGTTTCTACTAAATCGAATCCAGCCGATATGCTGTCCAGAAGCATACATCTTTGGTGGAATGGTTATTGGATGACAAATCTTTATGGCCTAGTTCTGCTCTTGTTAGTTCCGAACTGCCGGATCTGAAAGCGGAAGTTTAAACGTTAATTTCGCATCGTCCGAATAATTTTCCCATAGAGAATTTCTCTAGTATGACTCGTTTAGAAAAAGTCGTCGCTTATAGTCTTCGTTTTTACAAAAATTGTTCAAGCTCGCTAAACAATCGTTCTTGCGGACCCATTACTGTTAAAGAAATCCGATTAGCTTTACTGTGCCTGATCAAAATGTCCCAAGCTGACTCTTTTTCTGATAAACTCAAATCGCTTTAACAACTGAAAAGTTCCTTGCCACTAATAGGTTTTGCTCCATTTTTTGATGACATGGGCATCATTCGTGTCGGAGGTAGACTCCGAAATTTTCCATTTTCGTTCGACAAAAAACATCCGTTTCTTTTGTCGGGAAAACACTTGCTAGCCAAATTGATAGTAACATCTTAGACTGCTCCACGCAGACCCTCAATTATTATTGCCGTTAGTTCGGGATACATTTTGGATCTTATCAGCTAGGCATCTTGTTAGACAAATTCTGCATAAAAGTTTACAATGTTTTCGGTTTTTGCCAAAAACAATAGCCCCGATTATGGGCAATCTTTCTGCTTCACGAGTGCAACCTTTTCCGCTTTTCTACATTACTGACAATCATTATGAAGGCCCGATTATAATAAGACCGCAAGGGTCGCGGTTGTAAGTCCATGAAGGCTTATGTCTGCTTATTTATTTGTTTTTCGACTAAAACAATTCGAACTGGTGACCGGCCCAACCACCAAACTATTTGTTATGACATTTTGACGTTTTGTTGCTCGTAGAGGCAAACCATTCCGTGTTTTTCCCGATAACGAAACCAATTTCGTCAGGGCTAATTCGAAACTGCACGATTTGGCTAAATTTTTAAGGAAGCAACAGACTTTTATTGTCGACGCCGTTGCTGTTTGTTACGTGCAAAATTTTTATAATGCACTACCCTGTATATTGGTTTAATTAATTACTTTTATATTTCTCGACGCCATCTATCGGGCTCGTTGGTCTCTTCGTATTGAGTAGACGATATCCGGTGAGATACGGGCATTTTGACTTCATCGTTCACGATATAACCTATGTCTGCGTTAATTAAAAATCGTTTTCTTAAAACATCCTCGTGTTGGGACACGATGGGTAATAAAAGTATTCTTCTTTAACTAATTTAATCCACGCAGGGTAAGTGGCTTTTGTTCTGGTTTTGATTGAAGGTAATTTTTATGTCTTTTCGTTAGCGCCATGTGCTACCTCCTAAGTATGGTTGTTCTGGTCGTAATTTAAAATCTACAAGGAAAAATTATAATTGGAAGCTGTAGAGCTAAGAACGCTGCGATACAAGGGCAGAATTTCTATGCGGAGGCAATTAATATCAGTAATCAATATCACCTTGTTCGGAAGAGCCTAAGTACCGGATACGATGGAATTTCTCTTCGGAGGCAATAAATTAATACCATCGTAGACGAAAAGACATTGTAACAGCATGGGATAAGTTTCGGTTCTATTACTTTCTTTTAAGCGTTTCTTTTAATTGTTGTAGTTTGTGAGTCGCCAGGTAGACACGATTATTTTCAGGAAGTTTAATTAAAGGAAGCCAGTAGGAAAACGTTTTCTGAAGGTAACCCTGAATTTGGTAATTCAATTTTTTTCTTTTAATTATTCGCTGTCGCTACGGTGCTACTCACGACTAACTATATTTACTAATCGTACGTTCGAATTGATTTGTTTCTTATTATTGTTACTCAATTAGTTTAAGTAAATTACTATCGCATGCTGACGTCAACAGTCAATTATCATTATTAATGTAATTTACTTATAAAGATTTTTATATGTTCTGGTGGTTACACTTTTGTTTTACGTGTAGTGTCAGTTGCCGATACTTCTGATATACTAGTACCTGCTTATATTTGTACTCGGACTAAAATTATTCTTTGTCATACTAACCAATTGTTATTGATTCAAATTTTAATTTATTTATCTTTAAAGAGTAATTAAAGTGCAATTGTTGTTAACGATTTAGTTTCTTTCTTCGTTTCCTCCAGCTTTACGAACCTTAAAAATTTTGTACATGCTTTGAGCATCCTGTGCTGATATAAATAAAGTCACTTGAACTTCTCTGACAGGTATGGTTTCAATCCTATAGTGAGTTGGCCGTGCAGGTTCGTAAATTACTAGAAGCTTGTAGCATGTTGATGGCAGCGAATGGCATTTTGTTTCACCCCATAGCCCTCATTTTAAAATTCCGTAAAAAATCATATTAAACGAGTATTAGGAAATTCTCTTCTGACTTATGAGAAGTTTTGCACTGTGCTTATTCAAATTGAAGCAACCCTAAACTGCCGTCTCTTAAGTCCTCTGACGTCTGATCTTAATGACTTTCAAGCCCTCATGCCTGCACATTTTTTTATTGGTACACCGTTGACAGCGTTCCTGGATCCAGACGTTACGAGCATTCTTCAGCATCGTTTATCTTTATTTCAAATGATTCAGAGACTTCATCAATATATATGGAGAAGATGGAGTCACGAGTATCTCGTCGGGCTGCAGCAGCGTCCAAAATGGCGATCAAACATTTCCGATCTTCAAAGGAACACGATGGTTCTCATTAAAGAAGATAACCAACCCTCCATGTATTAGAAGATTGGCAGAATTGTAGAGTTGCATTCAGGCAGCGATGGCGTAAACAGAGTTGCCACCATAAAAATCGCAAATGGTGTAGTGCAACGTTCATTTGCTAAGGTTTGCCCTCTTCTTATAAAAGCCAGCGAAATGGTGTGAAAGTGTCGTGAAAAATAACCTTTTGAATATTTTTATCTTTGTTTATGTGTGCTAATATAATTTAAGCTTTTAGAGATTACTCAAATTATTGTCGTTTCTTTGAAAGTTGTGCTTTCAAGACCGGGGGCATGTTTAGATTGTAAGTTTATTTTATTAAAACTTTGTTACGCTACTGTAGGTAACAGGGATTTCAACCGAATCCTTCTTGTAAATCAGTCATCATGTAACCATCATGATGAAACGAATGTTCTTTCGATAAAATTTCATTCTTTATTAATTTGTGTTTATTATATCGTTCTATGTACTTTAACAGAATAAAAACCACAGTACATTAAAGTTATCATCGACCAAATACCAATGGAAATATTATAATTTGGAAAGCCTACTTTAAATCTAAAAAAAAAGCCTTGAGAAGAACATTTTCTCCGATGTACTGTTACTTACGGATCAATACACTGCGATATCAACTTTAATTTAATGTGTGCAACAGCATTCGATAACCGGTTTGTATTTCTAATTCCTTTTAGCATTAATTAATAGTGTTGTAGATTTTTGCTTTTGTGAGTCATTGTGCTGACACGATTTGTTCTGGTCATTAATATTTCAGTTCGACTCAACGAGGAAAACGTTTTCTTCGGGCAAATACTAAATTGTAGGTAAGTCTTATTTAATTACATTTGTACCGTCATTAAGATCTCTCACGACAGTTTTTCTTATTATTTTAAATTACGTAATAACGATCGTTTCAATACCATTTAGGTATTTTTATTAATTATTTTTGTGTGTCGCCTGTTGGTAATCATAGATATTTGTCATTATCAATTTAATTTTCTTCGCTATAAACGCCCTATGTGTAATTTAAGCCTATGTACTGTGTGTTGCCGTTACTTACGGCGTTTATATAACCATCGTTGAATGATTTACTATAAATTCCTGTGCTCGTTGTTTATAATCGACGATATTTAAATTAAAGTTATTATACATATCGGTCTTTCTTTTTTTTATCCGTTGAGAATTACGAACCTGATTTTGTTGCAAGCTTGGACCTTCCGTCTTGATCAAACCAAGAGTTTTTACTTGGTAAGATCTGGCGCCCATTAAATTCTATTTACTTGAACCTCTCCTATCTCCGACTAGTGCGAGTAGGCCGAGCAGGGTTTGTAACAGCCATAAGCTTGTAGTAAACTGTTTTGTTACTCTTTGGTTCAAGTATTTATGCTACTTGCTCGTTCCTCTTTACTGGTCTGTAACGTTTCGGTTGACGAGTCTCCGAATAAACCCACTAAGAAATTTCTTCACGTTCACACTGGACAAGCCATCCACGGCAGCACTCTCCAAATGAATAAACTTTGTTTTAGCTCATCGCCAGTGTTATCAAGACCACAGTTGGAATGTTAAAATAAGTATCGAGACAGCGGAGATACTGAAGAAAGTCAAACCGCTAAAATCCAACATAAACGGAAAAGAGCGAAAAGCCTTACAATTGCTAAAAAAATCACCGTCCTTCCAGCTTTCAAAGAAATGCCACAGTAGTCATGGATACAAGGGACTACATCGCCAAAATAAACGCTCTTTTGGAAAACCCGACCTACGAAAGGATCAAGAGGTTTCAAATGCCATCAAAATTTCTTTAATATCCCTCACCTTTACGGCTTTCCTAAAATCTACAAACCAGAAATACCTTCGACCGATAGTCAGTGTAACAAGATCAGCCACCTACAAGCTATCAAGGTACCTATGCAACAGTCTACAGAAGTTTGCCGGAAAATTACATTAAAAGTTGAACCTATTTAAAACGGAGAAAATATTTTTTTCTTTAATAACATTTGTTTTCATCTTTAGAATGGTTATTAAGAAAAATGTAATCAATTTTTTTGTACAGCCTAGGGGGCTAATAAGGCATCATCCGCCGCTGGACAAGATACGAAGTATCAGGCTGCAATCTACCGACATCCTGGTAAACAACGCCTGGGAGAAGAAGACATGAATGGGACGCTGACCGACCTGATACGCTTTGGCACGATGTCTGCAGTGTTCACATTTAACAGATCATATTACAAGCAGACGAAGACAGTAGTAACAAACATCTACATAAAAGAGTTCGAGAAGAGAGTACTGGCGACCAGCAATATAAAACCAAAGTGCTAGTACCGATATGTGGACGACATCTCAGCACGATACGAAGACAACAGCATTCTTACCATTCATCTAATAACGTACAAACAAATAGTAAGACTTTTTAATGGAAATGAAGTAAAAGTGCTGTTTAGTGCTGAAAAGCTGTCAACTTTACTTCCAAAAACCAAAAAAAAACCAAAAAAAAACTTTAAGATCCTACAGTTTACATTATTCTCTGCTCTGTGGAAAAGTATACACAGGTCAAACCGGAAGGAAGATAAACACCAGATTGAACAAACACTTAGCAGACACGAAAAAAATAGCATGAGATCAGGGGTAGCGAAACACTCCCGGATCACAGAGCATGCAATCGACTTTGGCGGAACCAGGACTAGAGTAAGACACTTTTGACCAAGGATCTACAGGAAAACGATAGAGATTCAAAAAGACGGCAACAATATTTTAATAGTGTGTTACGATAAGTATCTCGTAACTTAGAAAGGCAGCGACTAACTCTAATAATATGTGACACACAACAAAACAATTGCATAGTTAATTGTGATAACAACGTACTATGTACGTTCAGTCGTTCGTGCAATCGACTGACGGCGTAAATACAATGGAATCAAAATAAGAAACATAATGATTACAGTTTAGTTTTTCTTTAAGAATGCGACTAGCTAGTGGCACACCCTCGGAAATTTCTAAAATTCGGTGAAATAAACAAAACCGTACA
Organism: Aquatica leii; assembly: GCA_035610365.1. Lineage (NCBI taxonomy): Eukaryota > Metazoa > Arthropoda > Insecta > Coleoptera > Lampyridae > Aquatica > Aquatica leii. The sequence continues at coordinate 20,536,247 of CM069438.1, forward strand.
TACGGTGTTACCACAAGTAAATTTTTTGTGATTCATACAATGAATGAAAACAAAGCGTCGAGTTTCACTCAAATTAATTTATATTATTGCTCCTCCAATTCGATTAGAAATTTTCCAACACTACTCGACATCTTCAATGCAAGTGACGTGACATCATCATAGAAATTTTCCCAATAAATACTAATAATAATACTGTCCAGGAACCGGCTAATGACAGTTACGGAAGAATGAAATTAAATCAGATGGATGCGTGTGAATAATTTGAAATGAAAGCTTCGTTGGGCGCACATAACGTTACATAATGTCCGACTAATTTCACCGTCACCGGATAGATGTAAAAAATTTCTAACGTCACAGCAGTATAAATAAATCTTATACGGTGCAAACATCATACCAAAAAAACTTTTAAAATAACAAGGGACGACGGAATGGATCTTTGTATAAACACTTGAACCTAAGAATAAACAAAACAGTTTCAAAAATTTTTTGAAGAAGATCACGTGATGATAAGCGAAACGTCAAGTCACCAGATTTATCAGCGACCCGATAACCAGCCCGGAAACCAAACTTTAAAACAGCAATCCAATTATAAAATTGTTTTTTTAAATGCGTGTCTCGTTTTTCTTTTACCCGAGTGTACAAAATTTGCTTAATAAGATATGTAAGAGAAACAAAAACGTATGTAATACGCTACTATCGCAGAAAAACCAATATTTGAGATACAAAAGTTGTAGAACTTATCAGCACTGGAAATTAACACTACTTACCAATTTGTTCTTTCAGATCAAATAAATTAATTAAAACACACTCACCTGTTGAAAATTGCAGACTATAATTTTAACATTTGTATCTCTAAACGTATATTCAATCATAGCTTTAACTTCGGACCATTCGAGACAATCCAATTCAAACCCAACTTGCGGTATAGCCAAGTTCTTCACTCTGTGTTTTTCTATGTGCTGTTGCATTTTTTGCAACGAATTCCACATTGTATAACTCGTCGTTTTACCGTTCGATAGTTTCTTCGTAACTAAATAATAAATAAATCTTCCGTAGTCTTCAAGAACAGCCAAACCTCCTTCTTTCTGTCTTTGTTGGTACAATTCGTCGCGACGTTCAAATTTTATGCTGTAAAAAATAAACTTAATTACTGAAAAATTAGAGAAAGATCGAACCTAAATTCTTCGGCAATTCCACTATCCATATTCATATCTTCGGCCACGCAATGTGCCAAAGCGAAAGTCCACGGCACGTTAAACAACTTTTCTTGAAGTTCTTTGACTTTAATAAAAGAATTTTCATTAAACTCTTTCTTTTTGTACAAATCTTGAAACTTTTCGTAATCTTTCTTGATCTGTTCGTTTGAAACGTTGTCATTTTTGGCATCTAAAAAATAGTCTTAGAACAGTTCTGTTGATTTATAAGATGGCACAAAGTTTTCCGTTTATATAAAACGGACCTACCTGGCCTGGCGCCCTTTCTTTATTTTACAGCTGTACTCTCAATTATTTTCAATTTAAGACTAATAATTAAATGTTACAGCTTTAAATCTTTAAGAAAACAAAACCGTTTTGCTTAGTAGTAGTTTTTTCGGCAATTTACAGTTGTTGCTAAACGTTTGTTTTAGAAGAAGAAGAAGATGTAATCAAATGCACAAAGTCAATTTTGTTGAGTAAAATCTTAATTTATCTAAAAAAACTATTTTCTTACCTTGGTCTTTTTGTAAACTATGGTTTTTTAAAATGAACTGTTGTCTCTGCGCCTCCGCTTCTTCAAGTATTTTCAATTTTAATTTTTCGACTTCAGGCAGTACGCCTTGAGTTTCAATAACAGAGCGAAAGTTTTCGTATGTGTTTGGAAGGTTATACAAAAGCATAATACTTAATACATCTTTTTGAATTTTTACATCCATTGCCTCCAGTTTATCCACAGCGTCAAAAAAGTTGTTGAGGTAGTTAAGTACATCGTCGCCTTCATTCATTTTCTGAAATAGTAATTGTTTAAGTAGATTTATTTTTTGAGCTGGACCTGAAGATGCGTAAACCAATTCGAGCTTTTTCCAAATTTCTTGAGAAGTCTTACATCCACGAATCAGTTTTAGTTCAGGTGGGTTTATGGATAACACGAGATCAGCTTTGGCTTTTCGATCTCCGTTTATCCACGCGTTTAAAGTTTTTTGCATTTCTGTTTTTTCCGATTCATTGCCAGTTGGATTTGGTGGTTTTGGTAATTCACCACTGACGTATCCCCACGTATCATTTTTGATCAGTAACGCCTCAGCTTGTAAACACCACGTGTCGTAATTATCTTTTGACAACATTTCCAATGTTGTAGAACTCATTTCGACTATTGTTTTTGGTCATAATATTTCTTGAAATGTGGGCGCATACTCTGCAGAGAATAAAAAAACTTTTAAATATTAAAGAACCAGTCTGTATTTAAATTTATCTAGTAGGAGTAATTTTTGAACATGACTGTAGTTGTTTTTCAGCAAATCATAAACTTATATGTCATTTTAAGCTTTGATCGTAAAAAAATCATTAAGATCTTAAACTATCAAACGAGTTTCTTAGCGAACAAACTTATCAAACGTTGTGTCCTTGTTTGGCGCCCTAACAATTTTTTGATTATTTATAAATTTAATTATTTTAGTACATTCCATTTTACTGAGCAAACATCTTTATAGTACGTTTTATAAACAAATCTTTTAGCATGTAACAAGCAACTAATAACAAAAAGACGAAGGAAACAAGTCTTATACACTCCTCAATAAAACCTTTCCCATCAATAACTACTCTACCAAAGAAGAAACGCGTTACCTTAGCAAAAAAAAACAAAATTTTTTTTATAATAAGCAGATTAAGCAAGCGTGCGTGTTTTTCTAAAAGTATGGTTTCTCGCGCTGTATAAATTTCGTACATTGTTAAAATATATTTACGAAGATTTGTTCATTTCTGTATTTCAGTTTTGTTCACGCTAAGACAACAGCACGTGTGCTAACGCAATGCTCAGTGATATCTACATCTAAGAACATCTTCGTTATTAATGATTAAATCAATTTGGATTTCGATGTTTTGCATATGAAAGAATCGCTGGGGTAAGAATGCATTTCTCTTCTACGACAAAATGTATTTGTTTTTTTATTCTAACAGCAAATTTGATCTGTTGGTTAAATAGAATCAGGTTATCTGTCATATTTGTTAGATGAGCAACTAAATTAGTGCCAACAAGTTTTCGAGATTAGTTCATTATCAGTTAAAATATTTTTGGATTTTTTCTGTATATCATTCAGATGAAATATTTGCAGTTTAATTGTGATACCATTGTATATTCATTAAGTAAATATTTAGTAATTTTAGGGAAATGTTTTGGATATGCGATTAGCGCTAGTTGCATGTCAGAAAAACTGTGAGTAACCTCTTTCTATATTTTATAATTTTTTTTGGTGTTGATCGTAGATACGAACGACCTAGATATATGCATGTTATCACGATTACTTTATGCAGATTTTTTTGTAGTTGCTTGTTAAAATTATCACCGGTTTGCTTCTGATTTTGTAATCACTTTAGATTTGTAGTATTTGATTCTTTTTCTTTGTATTCACCAAAATAAATTCAGTTAACAAACTCATTACTTACGTGTATGAAGTGTTGTCTAATTTAAAAATCCGCTAATACTAGTATTGTTGTGTTATTACTTGCTTTTATGTTGCCATTAGATTAATTATACTTTTTGTTAGACTTGTGTTGTTCTATTTGACTACCTTAAGCGTTGCCAAGTGAAAACGGGCACTAAAAATCTTATTTCTTCCTGTTTTGGCGTTTTTTAAGTTGAATTGTAATCGCCACATCAAAGACAAGCTGAATCCCATTTATGACCATTCTCTTTCCGACACTGCAAAATTCTGAGCTTCCGTTGCTATCTTTATAGTGTTTAACCTATTAATCAAGCACACACGTTGTATTAAAAAAAAATGATAGCAGGAAGCAAAGAATGAGAAAGTATAACGCAATTGCGCAAAGTTCGCTAGCTTTTATCTTAGGTAACAAAGAGTAAAAAGTACGAAAAAAGTTCCACGCTTGAATGTCACAGTCGGAAAAATAAATTTTTCTTAAAACATCAATTTGTTGGAACGTTATGTATTTTGAACAGCTTTAATTAGATAATTTATACAAAGTAGGGTAAGCTTCTTCTATTCTTTTTTTGGATTAAATGTAATTTGCATGTCGATTTCTTAGCACCACGTGTTACCTCTAAATGTGGGTTACAATCATCTTTCTATAAAGGTTATAACCTTCAAGCACCTCTTAGGTGAGCCAAGAACATTCAAATCGGTTGTGAAAATATTTTTAAAAACGTAGCATTAAACCAATAATTAACTACTACACGGTGCACAAATGCGATTGATTCCTTTACTACGAGACATGGACGGTTAACGTCATCTTTAGGATAGTTAGACACCTAAAAAGCATCCGATGAACTAGGCCTTTTTTTCTTGTTAAATGTTATTTTTTACTTTGTTTTAGATTTCGTAAGTCACTAGTTTGACACGATTTTTAGTTAGCTTAATTACAGGTGAATTATTGAAAAAACGTTTTCTTAGGATTAACACCGAATTTGGGTAACTCAAATTTTGATTATTATTTAGTGTCATTACGGCGATTTTCGTAAATTTTGTTTGCTATAACTTCGATCGTTTTCACATCGATTTGTTTACTATTAGTGCATTTATATGTCCTTAAAATGCACATTTATTGTACGCCTGTATTGTGAGTTGCCGATGCTTCCAGCGTTCTTATAAACAATGTTATACATTTAAATAAAGTAAACTACGTTCTGTGTGGCTACCAAATTTGAGATCTATTTGTTGTTCATTTTAATTCTATTTATACGTTGTTATTCTAAGATAAGTAAATCGAGTTTGATGTCAATTTTGTTTAATTTGTTATGTTATAAATGCTTTAGTGTAAAATTTATTTTCGATACGCGCACTTTTCATTGTTGGAGTAGAGCTAGGATGTCATATTTTAAAATACGATTTTATTCTGCCTGTATTCGGGCGGGTTTCCATACCTTCACCCGTGTTCTTTAGCTGTGAAGTTGATAAGCACCTGTTGTAATTGGAAAATTTACATGATGACGTCACGTCTCTGGAGTTAACACCACCTACACTTTCGAGGAGTTGAATACAATAATCATCATATTGGAGGAAACCATTACCGAATTTACGAAGTTAATTGGAGGAAATGTGCGCATTTCCTTATTTTCAGTGATGGTATGAATACAAAGAAGTTTGCTTGTGATAACGCCGTATGTACGTTTTTTATGTTAGATTTCAATTAAGTTTTAGGTATTACTGGTTCCCTACTTGAGAAAACCTAATTGTAAGTATTACACTTCCTATTTTAATTCTTAGTATTTTGGTGGTCAGTCGATTGTAAGAATAACCGTACGTACATGTTAGGTTGTTAACGCAATTAATTATAAAATCGTTTTGTTGTGTCACATATTATTAAACGGTGCACTTTGATTCTCTCAATCTTCGATTTTCGTACTTTCGTATTTTAATTTACGAAAGTAAAGTCGTTCCTTCACTGTATGTAAAAGTTAAGCCGTCTAGGTCACTTTGCTGTACGACGTGTTGCCCAGTCGAGAGCGTAGTTTATGTTTTGTTTGTGATACCGACCTACGTGCTAGTGTTTGATAAAATATATATAAATATACTTATGTACCTTCTTCTTCTTCTCCTTCTAACTACTGTCTGTGATAAAATAAATATATATTTTGTGTTACCACTTCTGTCTTGTCATTTGTTTTTTTTGTCAGCTGCGGGTAGATTTAAACGGTATCTCCTATCCTAGCATTTCATCGTTTTGGCAACATTTTAAATTATTTTATAATCTAACATCACAAAGCTTACGATTCTATCGCCGGAACAACTGAATTAGTCGTAGCCCTTTTTTAGTTACGAGACATTTTTACTCAGCTTAAAAATTTTAATGCAAGCTTCGAACCTTCTGTACTGATTGAACAAGAGCTGCAAAACGATATCTGGCGCTTCTTAAAAGAAATTGTATTTCTTGGACCTTCCCTCTCTCCGAATTAAAATTGTTTTAATTCTATTGCGAGATGGCCGTGCAAGGTTCGTATGTTACCGAACTTCTACCACATCGCGCCATCAACCCCCGACCTCGTGGTTTCCGGCAGCGACTGAAGATTTATAAGCGGACCTTAAAGCTGCAAAAGTCAGTCGTCGTTTGGCTCGCAAGACTAATTAATAGACACCTGAGTCTGAGTTGTATTATTAATCTGCTAATTTGTATATATTTTTCAATATATTATTTAACCACACCGATCGTTTACCTTTTTGTGACTCGCTCTCCGGTCACCACCTCCGCTTGCCACTTCTACTGCCACCAGTGCCGCCAACTCCAACGTCGCCACTTCCGTTACCGCTTGGCGTGTTCCGTATCTTACCCAGGCAACAGTAAAAATTGGCGCCCAACACGTGGGGTTTACCAGAAAGCAATGCGCTTCCAACCCACCGACGAGCAACCGCAGGACGAAATGCCCAAAACAAGATCCACCAAAACTTTTAGTCTGGATGCCTGAACTAATATATCCAGTCACGCCCAACAGAGAAACTACGAAGATACAAAACTCGCACTTGCACTTATCACTGCTAAACTAATTGGCAACAAAATATCAACAAAATTTAGAGGCGAGTCTCTTTTGATGAAAACGAAATCATCAATCCAACAACACAACTGGAGATCATAGCTAAGTGTTTGGACAACGCCGGACATATGAGTCCTACGTAAACACGTTTAAAGAATTTACTGAACTACTCCGTAAAGAATACGATAACATCACTATAAGAAGTCAACTGACCGCTTAATTTTACAGCAGAAAACAAACTACAGCGAAGAGCGCAGCCGAGTTTCTACAAAAAAAGAAGCTTGCCGACTGGTTGGATATTAAAATAAGCAAACAAATCCCGCTGCTTATTACGCAATTGCTACCAACGTTGAAAATCCATTTTATCGACACCACACCGACGTCCGTCCTGGCACTACTTAAAAAGGCAAAATTACTGAAAGCCGCCTTCAAACGCAGCGCCGCCGCCGAACCCAAACCTACTACTCCTAAGGCACCGGCACCAAAATACAGGCCTCTATTGCCGCCGTGCCATTTTTGCCCAGAAAGACACTTCAATCGGGATTGTTCCACTCAGCAACTACCAGAACCAAATTCAAAAAAACGGGGGACGGGCCGGCAACAGCTCCGACCGGCCCTCAATCAACTAAACGTCGAAGAACTACGACCCATCACACGCATCGGCATAAACAAACGCAACTTACAAGTCTTATTCGACACAGGAGAGGCGCATAATTTTATAAAAAGATGCGACGTTGTTACCACCTGGCAACCACCGTCGAACGACTACGCCATAGCCGCTCAAGAGTTTCGGTTAAACAAACTTGGGAAAATGTGATACTGGGGCAAGAATGGCTAAGAAGCAGTCATGGACTTTAATCGGCACTGCATCCACTTTGGCAAAAAACAGCGATAAACGCTATTTTGGCATTCAAGTTACCGCCGTACCGGTATTCACCTAACAAAAAAACCGTAATTACCAGAGAAGTGGAGAGCATGCTAGCGACCGGAATCATAGAAGCATCTTACTCTGACTATTCGTCACTTATAGTAGTAGACAAAAAAGATGGCACACCCAGATGCTGCGTAGATTACGGGAAACTAAATGCTTTAACCTAGGACGAAGCTTCCGGTAATCCATGAAACACTCCGCGACCTCGGAACAGTCACAGTATTTTTGGCGATCGATTTGAAGAGTGGGTACTGGCAGGTGCCTTTGGACGAATCATTACGACATACACCTCTTTCTCAACTCCCGAAGGCGTCACGTATCAATTTCGAGTGATGCCTTTCGATCTCAAGAACGTACCGGCGAGCTTCCAAAAATTTCCGACAAACGAAGTGTTTCCTGGCTTTTTGCAAAAGTTTAGACAAGCGCTAAATAAATGCAAATTTATTTGGAGTCGATAGCATCAGGTACCTCGGTCATGTTATCATTTCCACGGGAACATGTGGAAACCATTGCGGCATCCGAACGACCGACTAACCGCACGGAACTTTGCCGCTTCTTAGGACTGTCCAACTGATTGCGGGACTATATACCCAACTTGCACAATTTCAAGCACCGCTCCACGACCTATTAAAACCGTCGCAAAACACAATTTTTCTTACAAACAGACACTAGCGGGATCGGAATAGCCGCCGTTTTCTGCCAAGAAGCCCACGGTCAGAAACAGATCATCAATTATGCAAATGCAAAACTAGGACCACACGAACAGATATACCACATCACCGAACAAGAGTACATGGCAGCTTCGTGGGCCGTGAAAAGGTCGTACTTAGAAGATAAACGGTTTACGTTCAGGACAGACAACCGAGCGCTTACCTGGCTGAAAAAGTAAAAACAAGCTGATGAAGTGATCTCTGGTCCTCCAAGAATTTAACTTTGACGTTGAGCACTGTCCGGGAGAAAAAAACGAGTTACCAAATCACCTTTCACAAAACCCGTCTTTGGAGGAACCTATCGAAACCCCTTTGAAGCGGTTATTGCCGCCGTCCCTAGACATCCAAACCAGCGAGAAACCGACAGTGATGCAGTAAAACTCTGTTTCGAATTTGGTGTACGAAATACAAGTCACGCAACAGACCTCGCCGAGGATCCAACGCATCATCGCTGCCTAGAAAAGGATTTAATCCAACGGTCCCACTCCCAAAGACGAGGTTAAAACGCATCAAGAATATAGGGTACACGAAGGCTACTTGTAGCACGTTGCAGAAAAATCTCTTGCGTTCTTCGTGCCCACCGAATTAAGGTAGCGACCATGATGGTCATGACGCAGGTCATCCGGGAGCAAAAGAAATACTTCGAGCAATCTTCGAAAGGTTTTGGTGACCACGAATACGAAACTCCTACAAAACTTGCACAAAAATGGATTCTCGTTATTACTGTCCTATTCAGTCGCTGGGTAGAAGCATTTCAAATTAAGACGATAACTAACCCGGCCGTTATTGAAACATTAGAACGAGAAGTATTTCAACGATTTGGCTATCCCAAAGCCATCGTTAGTGACAACGCCCATATGGCATCCGCAAACCAACCCAGCAGAAAGAAGAAAGCAAGAGATTAAGAAGGAGTTACGAGTGAATTTGTACCAAAAAAATCTATCAACATGGAACGAAGTCTTTCCTACAACTTTCTACCAGCTAAGAACGCGATAAAACGCGGCCGCGGAAACCACCTCCAGAGAAGCTTTACTGGGTCAACGACTTCAACGACCAAGAGATTGGGAACTACCAACAACACCCAAAATTTTAAATTTTGTACCATAACGCAGCAATAACTAAAAGTAAGTCAAAGAAATAAATTTCAATATACATTAATATTTACATTACATTTTATACATCAAATCATAAAAATTGCATACAAGAAAAATGCTTATAATTATTTTCAAAAAGATTTCATGGAAAACGAAATATATGCAGTTAAAACGTAAGAACATTCAGTAAAAAATTAACACTGAAAGTCCGCAACTAACATTCAATCCGAAATTCATAAAAGTCCGCACCAAACGTTAATTAGAAAGATTAGAATTAAAAATCCGCAACTAACAGTAAATTCGAAATTAATAAAAGTCCGCAACGAACATTCGAAAAATTCAATTTAATTTAAAAAATAAGTAAATTATTTAAAAAAATCTTTACTAAGAAAATGAGCATGTGCTTACCCAGGCCAGTCTCTCTCTGGCACCGTAGCTGTTAATTTCACTTCTACTATTACTATTACTAAAAGTACACTTACCATTACGGCTTCTACTATAATTTTTCTTAAGTACAGATAATCATTTTTAAACTTTGATCAAAAACTTTAGTTAAAAAAATTAAAATTCTAAAATATTTTTTAATAATTAATTGGAAAATTTCTTAGTTTAAGTTTAACCATACCTCTTAAAATTAAAAAAAAATTGTTTTTGCTTTGTTGGTCTTATATAACGTTTATTACAGACTTGCAATTTATTTTGTATACAATATTTGACTTTTCTAGTAGTTTATTATATCTAATCTAATCTTAAAAAACCTATTAGAATTAGACACAAAAGGTCATTACTTAATAATTAGAATTTGTTGGAATTAATTGCTCTATAAAAGTTTTTTGAATCTTAACACAATTACATTAATAACGCACTAAGATTGTATACAAAAACATGCAAAAAATGCGTTTGTGTTGTTTAAATCAGTGTTCAAAACACTATTTTCAATAAATAAATAATAACATTATTTAACTTTAACCTGATTAGTCAAGACTTTTGCAATATCTACATAATATGTTTTTCTTAAATAAATCGAACAAATGTTCTTGAGAAATTTTACATAACTTTTTTCGAAAAACATTTTTACAAGTGATTGTTGTGAAACTGTTATTTTTTATAATATAAATGTGATGCTATTGCAATTTTTTGTAATGGTTAAAAGTTTTTTTATAAAAACGTTTTTACTCACATAATCAGCAACTCAACTATTTGCAAGCACAAACAAAAATGAGCAAACAAAATCTGAATTTCAAATATTTACAAAGCTTTATTAACTAAAATCTCTAATCAATAACCTTCTTTATCTCACAACAAATTTGATAATATATTATCTTTGTATGTTTTTATTATCTCTTTAATTGAACTTCAAAAACGTTTTCGGTATCTTTGTTTTCGCACAATTTAGGATAAACAATGCATTTTCCTTAAATCTATTTAAAGATTTTTTTTGTGATGCCAACATCACAAACGTCAATAGTCGTTCGTCAGCATAGCTACGAAATGGGTGAAACAAGCTCTATGGCGGCAAAGTAAAAAGTAGAAATCGACATAAAACTAAGTCATCAATTATATTAGAACAAGTATGTGACAAATGGAAGAGTCATTTAAACAATTTTGAAATTCAGCTAAAATTAAAAAAAGGTGTTAAAATTGTGGCGATCTTGCTCCTAATAAAGGCTGTCCAGTAAAAATTCACTAACGAGAAAGCAATTTAAAAAAGCGCCAAAACGGCGGAAGATTAGAATGAGAGATACCGTTTATATCTATCCAAAGCTGAAAAAGAACAAATAGCAATTCACAAGTTATAACAACGAGTAAATTTATTTTATTACAGAAAGAAAACTGCAATTATTTCGTCTGACGGATAAGCAACGTCGCCATCACCAACGATCTCTAGAAATTGTGCTCGAGTTTTATGCTGTCAGATGGCGGAAGCGTAGTTCATCTTCTAAAGACATTTTCGGCCACTTTTGATTCTGGTCACGTCCAGTGCGGTGTGTGTCGGCTTTACAAGCAAAAGGATTGTAAAATCCGAAATCAATTTTTCGGATGTGCGAGTCGGAGAAACCGCACAGATGTATTTCCAGTTCATATTGTAGCTTTTATGGCATACTCAGTTAATTAACTCTTCTGACAAACTGTATTAATTAAGTCCTATGGCGTATTCAAAGAATTAAGTTTCTTACGACATGCTTTTAGTAACTCCAGTTTGAGAGTAAATTCCCGTACGTAAGTTGAGTTGGTGTAATGGTGACGGAGTTTCTAAAAAGGTATTTACTTTCACATTATTTCAACGGTGAACAAACCGGAGAATGAACGCTACGATCTTAACTCGATCGGTGCTGTTGAAGGTTTCGAATCACCTCTTGCTATTACAATTTAACTATGTTCGTCGATTGTTGAAATGTTTAACTAAACGAATTAATTAATATACTTATAAACGATGTTCTTTAACATGTGCGCTTATTAAATTTGTATCTTTTGCTCCGTATATAAGATTATTTAATTGTTATAAACTTTAATTTTATTACTTAACTTGCATAAATTTCAAAATTACGGTTTAGCTTGCATTAATTTAAATGTTACAATAAATGTAAAGAAATCGGAAGTACGCGTCGCAGTTGATGTGATGTTAGGGGGGATACATCGCAGATAATTATCCGGCTCGCGAACTTCACGTTAAAGCCACGGCCTGATTATAATCAATCAATTAAGCAAACTTAACTAATTATTGCTACTATTCGTGAATTGCGACGGTGTGTTAAAAATATTTGCTTCCAGAGTCTACTTTAGACTTGTTTTGTATTTGTTGTTATTTATGTCATAAGTATAACCTTGCAGTGGCGTAGCCACAGAAGCAGTAACGATTTTGTGAACGACGACGATGCAACACCTGCCATTTTTCTTTCTTTATAAGGTCGGTTGTAGTAAGTACACAAAAAAAATTTATAAACTAATAAATGAAACTGTCATTTTCTTGTTGAGAACCAGTGTTTTATTTTGAGATGTATTTTGGAGATTGCGGTTCTGGGATTTCCTTTGCTTTAGCCTAGACGTTCTGTAGAAAAAATGGATCAAAAGAGTACTTTTGCCTAATCATCCGGCCGACTACCATCTGCGGCAAAGTTAGCCAAACGGTATGCCAAATATCGACGATCAGTACGTTACAATTTACATAAATGCCAATCATCGCTAAGACGTAGGTCAATATCACACACAATAATTGATAGAAGCCCCCTTCGGTTGGGCAACACGTAGTACAAAAAATTTAACTTGTCGGCCTAACTTTTACATTCCAAAAGAATAAATTTACATTTTTAAATTATAACACCAATATGCAAAACTCGATAATTCAAAGAACCAGAGCGCACCGTTTAATAATATGTTACACAAAAAAAAATTATAGTTAATTGTAACAACAACCTGATATGTACGTACAGTCGTGCGTGCTACCGACTGACAACGTAGAAGAAAAAAATTAAAGCAGGAAATATAATACTTACAATTTAGTTTTCCTTCGAAGAATTGAATTAGCTAGTAGCACCTTCCCAAAACTTCCTAAAATTCGCAAAAACAAACAAACATGTACATACGGTGTTATCACAAATAAATTCCCTTCGGTTCATACGATTAATGAGAAAACCAAATGCGCCGAGGTTCCCTCAAATTAATTATGTTGTTTTGGTAAGTGGGCCTTTCAATATGGTTAGAATTGTATTAATTTAGCGAAGGTTTCAATATCTTCAATTAACGTGACGTGACGCCATCATAGGAATCTTCCCAATAACCGCTAATGACTATACGAAAAAATTAAAGTAAATCACAATAACATGAAGCAATGCTTACCCCAAGAACATTTTCACAAAACAGCGAAAATACTGCACTGTACACCGGCCACCGCTGCAGGCTTAAATGTTAAAATAACTAAAATCCAATACTTTATAGACACAGGTATACTTTTAAAGCAAACTATTCTTTGTATGCCACTAACGAGAGTAAAATATTTACTTACGAACTACTTAGCTTAAGTTTAAATTAAAGAGTACGTCGCGAGTATAGATACACGTTTGTTACAATCGCCACAGATAAACCAATTATAGGCTATAATTTAAAAAAAATTTGATTGGTTAGTTGATCCGCAAAACGCGTTATTAATGAACGGTGCTACTAAGTTAACTGTAGATGGTGTAATTACCCAACATCCGTCGCGAAGAATCGGCGTAACCAAACACGATGTCCGTCACTACATAGAAACAACGCCGGAAGATTACCTCCAGCAGGATTAACAATGGCCCAGAAAGAATTTCACTTAGTTTTGTGTTTAGGCATCATCCGGTCTTCAAAAAGTTCTTGGTCGTCACCTTTACATTTACTGTTAAAAATCAACAACGACTGGCGGCCATACGGAGATTACCGCGCACGATTTTTGATAAATATGATATTCCACATATCGAGGATTTTTTGCAAATTCAAAAATTGATTTAATGAAATTGTTTCACCTGATACCCATTAACCCCACTGATATTTCTAAGATGCGATAATTGCCCCATTTGGAGTTGACGAATTTCAATTTATGAGTTTTGGTCGCAGCACAGATTTTTCAAAGATTTCAAACAAATCTGTTTTATTCAAACCAATTTCATGGATGCACTGTTAAAGCTTAAGGATTTACATTGCCAAAAAACCGCATTGATGCTTTAGTATAATGTTTGTCCCCTGTATAAAATTTATTCTCGATACGCCCACTTTTTGTTATTGAGTAGGGATATCATGTCAAATTTTAAAACACAAGTTCATTTCGTTCGGTCAAGTTTGAAAAACGCAGAAATTGTGTATGCCCAACAAGGCTTTCATCGTTAACCGTTTCACGCACATCTATGTGAATATGAATTAGCACATTGTTGTGATCTGAGTGAAAGCTTTTATGTAGGGTAAGCAATTCTTGTGTTTGCGGTTTAATTTAATTCTTCCGTAATTGTCTGTAGCGGGTTTTCATAACCCCACACGTTTTTTTTTGTCTAGAGATATTAGCAGATGTTGTTGGGGAAAATTTCCATGACGTCGTCACGTCACCGTAGTTTGTTATCGCATTGGAGAAAACAATTACCGAACTTATGAAACATGCCTAATAGCTGCCTGTTTCGTATGGCTTTCACTAAAAAACGACTGCAACACCTGGTGTCAAGAATGTCTTAACTGTCAACGATGTAAAGTGTCACGTCATGTGTCAACTCTAATAGAAGCACTCCAACTTCCAAATGAACGCTTTGAGCACGTTTATACTGACATCTTTGTTCCATTGCCTCCATCAAAAAAATTTACATATATAGTAACATGTATCGACAGACCGCAGAAACCGTAGCGCTCCAATTCCCAACGTATTGGTCGTCAATTTGAATTCTTCTTATTTACTTCACTTGCAAAAGTAATCGGTATGCATCACATAAAAAAGACCGCATACCAGGGGCAAACCAATAGTCTCGTAGAACGTCTTCATCGGCAGCTGAAAACCGATATTAGACCGAAACTTAACCTTAGGCATTCGGTCAACAATAAATCAAGACTTGAACGCAACCTCTATCGAATCAGTATTTAGGACGAATCCACGTCTTCCTAGTGAAATGTTTACTTTAGGAAACATTGTGCAATCCAGTGATTTCAACACCAAGTTGCAAACCCACAGCAGTAAGCATATATTCATTTTCAAAAACTTACTTACAGTTTCCTATATCTGCATTCGCCACGACGCTGTCCGTAAACCTCTTTAATCGACTTATGATGAACCTTACTTGGTGTTCAGCAAAAACAATAAATTTTCTAAAGTGTTACAAGAATTTTCTCGCAATTTAATTGCTGGCGACTAACTCTCTTGCATCGGCAAGCGGATCGCAAGTCTCGGTGTGCTAATCCTACACTAATCTAAAAAAGCGCCAAAACAAGTAAATATCACCCAATACATACCTTGTTTAAATACGTTAATTACTAAAAGCAACAAATTGACAATACACAGCTTTTAACACTACCATATTTATTTCAAGAAAAGAAAATAGTCGTTAAAATCAATAGAGAAAAATAGACTAATAACAATTTGAGATTAATCGACTAATATAGTAATATCACAGCTATAATAGCAACCCACTATACAACAAATTATATTCAATTGCTAACAAAGTGAATGATTTTAGTTTAAATATAAAGATTACTCGATCAAAGTAACTAAAATAAATCGCAAAAAAAGTAAAATATGAGTACTGAAACTTACTAAACCGACACTTCTTCGTCAATCGTACTTTTTTTTTATCTAATTTAAAACGGAAACTATGTGTTGTATATAAACTTAAGTACGACGGTTAATGCTATTTTGTCTTTGGATATTATTGCGTTCAAGTGATCAAATAGTTAATGACAATACATAAGGTTACAGATAATATAAATATACAAGAAGATATATGCTATACCAAATAATGTACATAAAGCAACTGAACGAAGTAATAGAATACTGATATAGGTGTGAGTATTCTCTCGTCCCTTCCTATAATGTTAAACGAGATGAACTCCAGTAGTTACATACATATCCTAAAAACAGGCGGGTACAAAGATAGCATGCTAATCTTTCACAACTCGCTAAACAAAAAGTAAAAAAATAACGTGATGACGCCATCTTTGAGAATTGCTTTACTACCTGCTAACGTCGCGTAATTAACCCAAAACGGCCAATTCGACCAATACCTGGAATATGTTTTTCTTAGCACATCTGATAAAAGCGTAATAATTATCACTATCCGATAAAAATTCATCAGAAAGAAAACTTACATGTCTTAAAATAACACCCAGGCACACGAACGTTCACCAGTGGTTTTAATCCTGGTAAAAAAAAAGTAAACATGGACGTTTGACAGCGATATATCGTTTATCCCCACTGATCAATAAAATCAGTTAAACAGTGCAGCCGTTAATTTTAATTTAGAATAAATTCTTTTGATGAACATAAAATTACGACACTTAACAAAAGTCAGAATTAACGGAAAAAAACAAACTTTTTTTAAAAATCCGCCACCACAAAAAGCATTCGTACGCAAAAAGAGTTTTGTTTGCTCCGCATACAAAAAGTTAACAACGTAGCGACGCTTATTGGAAGAAGAGGCATGTGGCGACCCTGTTAGCACTAAAGGTTAACAAGTAAAACTCACTAGCGAGAAAAAACGGCATCCAACGGCATCTTTTCATGTACCAGCCATCGAGAAGTTCGGTCGCGTATATTTACTGCAATTAAAGTAACCTTGTAATATTCTAGTTTCTAGTATTACGTTGTAATTTTAAATAAATACTTCTATCGTAAATCGTCATTTAATTAAGAAATAAACTAGTGGGAGCTGCCGAGTATATTAATTGAACATCTCCTAACAACCCACAAAGTCAAAGTCAAATTTGACAGATTTAGTAATGAATGTAGTACCAACATTATATATCTGGTGATTTCAATTTATTTTTATTTTTTCAAAAAGGAATGCAATTTTACAAAAAGCAACACAAAAAATAATGTACGTTACTCTCGTCGAAGATTTCATAGTATAACTTATTCGCATTAACGTTTGCTATGCTTTACTTTCGACGCGTGCTACGTAAATTTATTTTGTGATTCCAACATCGCAAACGTTAATATTAGTTTGTTAGTGTAGTTACGTAATTTTACAAAAGGCAACACAACAAATAATGTACGCTGCTTTCGTCGAAAGCATTAACGTTTGTTATGCTATGCGTTACTTTTGTCGCTTATTACGTAAATTACTATTTTTTAACTGAAGAAACGATACCTATTCCTAACTTTTCCTTGCTTTTGTCGTGTGATTATTTTTAATTATTTGTTACATGTAGTTAATTACGTATTTACTATCAATAATAAATCAAAATAAAATTCACGCCATCACTGGTTTTTCGACTGTACTGTCACCAATCCGTAATTGAAATTGACAGTTTCGGAGAAAAAACGCAAACGGAAAAAAATTTACTGGGTCATTTGTACTTGGTTTTCGCTGCGATCGCTTGATTTTATCATAACGCTTTCCGTTAAATCGTAAGTAATTCTTCTTTATATTTAAATTTTATCGCTGGTTATTCCGTTTACTTTTTAGCAATAATGTTGTATAAAGATTGGATTTTTTTGGCAAAATTAAGCAACTTGCAATGTGTTAAGATAAAAGCTTGTTGCTTCAATACTATAATTTGTTTTAGCGAGTCGGCTAGTGTTTGAGAAGTCTTTCTCTTTTTACAAGTTTTAAACCGCGGAAATTGTGTTTTTTGTGAATCGTGGAACCTACGGAAGCTGTTTTGTAAAATTTCTACGTGGCGATTATCGTTTGAGTCTTAGTCAAACTTATCGACAAGTATTGTAGTGAACAACAACTATGTTAACTATATCTTATAATATTATACCTTCAGTTTTAAGCTTGTGTTAGTTAATTTGTAACATTCAAAATGTTAAACGCAAACATACGAAAACTTTACTTTCAGTCGTAACTTTTAAAGTATAGTAACATATATGTAATACAGCTAATGTGCGTACGCTAACCTAACACCCGTTGAATCAATTTGATTATAATCAAGCCAGAGTTTGGCACACAATCGTCGTACGTAAGCTTACCTATTACATTTTTTTGGTCGACTATAAATACCTAAGCGGTAGTCAATATTACTACTCAATTTCAAGAAACTTCGGTGAGGTAAGTTTTTACATATTTTCTTTCTTTAAGCGGTGTTATTTATTACAATGATTGATTTGTAATGTGTTAGGACTGTACGTAAGTTAGTTAGTTTATCGATCAGATTTGAAATTGCGGTGACTACTAATCATTCTTTTTACTATTAAAAAAATCTGCAAATCATCAATTTTGCTATTAGATTCTTTAAATTTCTATGGTCAATGTTAAAATAAATTTCGTAATGTATAGACAAAAGTGACAGCTTGTTCATTATCTTGTTTGTTATTAAAGTTTTTAAATGTTTATAAATTGTTATTAAAACTAAAGAATTTAACAAAAAGTAACAGTCGTAAAGATTTGGTTTGTAATTCTAAATTGCTCTATTCCAAGTATGTTCTGTTTATATTAGTATCCTAGCTTAGTCCAGTTATTTCTTGAGTATTTTTCTTAGAAGATTCTATGTCAGCTTTCAAATTTACTAAAAAAAAAACAAAGTTTTGACTGAAGTAGAATTCGTTTTGGAACTGAAGTTGCTGATCAGACTCGGAAACAAAAAATGCAGCAACAACAAAAGCCCCTTTGGCGCTAAATTAGGTGGTGTAAAATGGTGCAATATCGATTCGAGATAATACTCCCATGGTTCGATATCGACAATGGATACTTATTTAACATTACTAACTCTAATCTTAATACCAGAAAAAAATCATCTGCAGCATACTAGCAACGGAACATAGCAAATTTGTGGGAATTAAGAACATAAATCTAATTCTCACAAATCAGAAAAATCAAACTGTGGTATCATGCATGAGATGACAAAACTTAAAGAAGCTCACAGGTTACCGTGTTACCAACCTTTTGTTTTATTGAGTTCTGTTTATAAAAATCACAGCTATCTAAGACGTCGTAGAGTAGGCGTGGTTACAAATGCTACAATAGACAAGAAAAAAAATACTACTTATACTGGCAAAATCTTCGGCTCGGAGACACCAAAAGCAAGTACTAAACCTGCTATCGAAAAGATTAAGATAAAGCAAAAAAAACAATCAACGAGAAAAAGTAACAAGCGTATATAATTCTTTCAAACAATAACAATTGCTATTATCTTGTTATTACAAGCGATAATATAATAATGTTTTACAAGATTTAATAATAAGCATAAAGCGACCTTAAGACAGAAAACGACAAATGATTACCGGCGCAACCTTTCCCACCCCCGTGGAAATCAAATAAATCCAAATTATTCAACCAGTGGGGTCCGCGTACCAGTAACGTAGTAAAATTTTTATTAAATTACGAAAATGTAAAATGTTGATACAAATGACAGGTAACAAATCTCTAAAATTGAGACATAAAGGCCGCGAGAAAAAATTTAAAATAAGTTTATGCCTAAAAACTAAGAACCAAATTACTTTTCTAGAAAACCCAACCCAGATGAAAAAAAAGCTTGCCGACATGAGAAACTACAAGTAATGAAGTCTTTGAGAAAATAAAAACACTATCAGTCGTTTTAAGCGAAGATGTCTTAGCATCAAAAAACGAGTTTTTCTCAGAGAATACTCATCACTCAACGAATCCACGACGACAAGAGTACAAAGTAAAAAGCATTGGCAAGCGCTAGACCAAGGGTTCTGAAAACCAAATAAACCCAAACCCAGAAGGCAGAAAAACAATCGATAATTCAAAAGTCACAACAACAAAGTCCAAGAACCTAAACATTACTTAAGTATACTAGACAAAGTACCCGCATTACCCAATCAAAACCGAAAAAAAAACGAAGCAAGAGTAAATAATAAAGAATCAGAAACTTCACTTGCTAACCGACCATCGCTAGTCCCTGGAATGTCACCTAGAACTTAAAATCCAAAGAACAAATTCGAATACGTTAAGAGCAAAAGGAATCCAAAAAGGAATGGATATTCTAACAGTGACCAACAACATCAAAGTACCAACTAAGCGGAAATACGTAGAATACAAGAAATGACCTTGTAGTTTATCCCAAATCTTAAATGCAAAAAAAAAAACAAAAACCAACTAAATCTGACAAAGCAATAGAAACAAGATGCATAAAGAGAAAATAAGAGAAGAAGCAATATTACAGCGAACACTAAAAAGGAAACTAAAAAAAAAGAAAGTATTCAAGCAGCAGCAGCAGATAGAAAATAAGAAAACAAGAAATACAGAAACAAGAGAAAGGAGACAGACAGAGGAAAATAAGACAAGATGTTTCTGTGCTCTACTCACCAGCCAAGAGGCGAGCCTTGAAGAAGATTAAGAAAAAAAAAATTGCTGGCACATAAAAAATCCTCAGAATAAAGAAGAAAAAAAATCAAAGTAAGAAAGATGTAACATGTCGTTATTTTGTATTTGTCAAAAAATGTATTCTAAATTAAAATTAACGGCTGCACTGGTTTACACGCTGCTACTGATTGTCAAATCATTTTACGGGTTGAAATAACGGTCATTTTATTCGCTCTTT
Source organism: Aquatica leii (assembly GCA_035610365.1). Taxonomy (NCBI): domain Eukaryota; kingdom Metazoa; phylum Arthropoda; class Insecta; order Coleoptera; family Lampyridae; genus Aquatica; species Aquatica leii. The sequence continues at coordinate 20,556,826 of CM069438.1, forward strand.
ACCTTTCCATAACCGCTGCAAACGTTCGCGTATCTGAGTGCTATTTTACGACATTTCTATTATGCTTTTACCGGATGGAAAACGTATTCCAAGTATTAGTCGATTTCGGCAATTGGGTTGGTGACGTACAAATTGCGGAAGTGAGAAAAAAAAATTATACATGTTTGGCTTATCGTTCGGCTAGCTTCGCCGCAGATGGCCGTGAGTCTGATTGTTAGTGAAAAGCGCTCTTCAGATAAGTCATGCCCGAGCGCCACCTTTTCTTACGGATAGTAATAGAACGAACGTCTAAGCTGTAGAAAAAGAAATATTTCAGACCGGCAATCTCCCAAAGTACATCAGTAAATAAAAACAATCGCTAATATAAGAAAATTACAGTTTCGTTTATTTTTAATGCTCTCGTTGCTACGCCACTGTTATCATTAGTATAATTACATAAATACACAAGAAATAAACAAACAACAAGACTATTATGGACCTTGGAAGTAAGTATTTTAGTATACCGCTGCAATGAACAAACCCGTAGCCTTGAGGTCAAGGTTAGAAGTGAGATGTCGAGATGGGTTTGAATTACACCGTAACATTAAACAAAACGTCGTCGCATACTTTCATTTCCTTTACAAATAGTAATTAATTTATTATAGTAGTAAAATTAATAAAAGTTAATCAATAAGATTACAGTCGCAGTAAAATTTTTACGAAGCGCACGACATTTTCTTATATTCAAAGTAATTAATTCGTTAACTTAATCGTTACAACTATCGACGGGAACGCTTCCATTGTTGAAAGCGAGACGGCGATACGGGATACTCAACAGCACGGTCGATTAGAAGTAGAGGTCGCTCTTTCCCTCCTGGTTTATTCACCGTTGAAATAATGGAACATAAATACCTTTGTTCTCGGAAAATATGGTTGGAGACAGAATCCGAAGGTTTTAACAAGAGGTGCCAGTTATACGTCTATAGACTCCACCGGACGATCCATAAAAATTATCTGTATCAATTCGTAACCTCGAAACACCGCAAACTATAAACAGCTTCCCAATCCGCAATCAATAACGACACTAGCAGCAATCAATAAAATTATTAACAAAAATTAAGTTATGTTACGTGAGCGTATGCCACACTGTTTTTGTACCCGAATGTTTCCGGGATATGTAACCTGTGTAGTTTCCCTCGTTTTATGTATTCGGAAGAGACGAGAGCAAAATCATATCTGTTTATGAAATATCAGTACCGTATTACTTCTGTAACTAATCAATCAACTTTATACACTTAGTATATCGTATACCTTCTCGCAATTATATTTACTAATTTAATTAATAAAAGTCTTGAGAGTACTACTTTGAGTGTCGTATAATTTTGCTTTTATGTAATCGTTTTCAATTGTATTCACTAACCGTGAAGCTTCAGCGTTAACTTATTTTATGTAATCAAACGTAGATCATACTGACTCAAATTTACTTCCAGTTGCAAACTTTATATCATCTGTAACCTTATGTATTGTCGTTGAGTGCATTGACGTGACATCCGTCAAGGCTTAAAGCAAAATACACATTAACCGTCGTATATAAGCTGGAATACCACGCATATTTTCGTTCTTAAATCAAATAAAAAAGAGTACGTTACTACTTCTAACAAAGAATTGTCGGTTGGATAAGTTTTTGTGCTCATATTTAATTTTTTTACGATTTATTATTTTGATTGTAAATTTATTTTGCGACTGCATAGTAGACGAGGTAATATTTCTATTTAAATTTAAATCAATATAAAGTTTGTTAGCAATTGAATATACTTAGTTGTAGCTATGATATTACTATATTAGTCGACGAATTTATTCGTTATTTAATTTTTATTGGTCTACCTTTTTGTCTTTATTTTAACGCCTATTTTCTCTTGGTTGAAATAAATATATTATTGTTAGAATGTGTGTTTTGCCTTTTTAATTGAGTGTAGGATTAGCACACAAAAACTTTCGACGAGCTTGCCAAATCAAAATGAGTTACATGCTTGCCTTTAAATCACGAGAAAATTATTGTAACAAAGACAGATATAGACTCAGACGGATAAATGTTTGATGTTAATGCGTAGTGCCCATTTAAGCATTCTAAAGGCAAATTTTTAGGAAGAACACGAAGAAAAAAAGAGATGTGGCACAGTAAGAAAAACAAGAAAAACGAAGACAGATAAAACTAAATGTAAATATCTATTTCTTTCTTCTCTTTGTAAAAAAAAAGATGGCTACCTGTTTAATACCCAACCAACCATCGAAAAAGCAAACCTTCAAGAGCAACAAGAAGAAAGAAAGAGATGGGGAATGCAGGTGATGGAAAAAATGAAAAGTAAGAAAGGTAAGAAGGATAAGACTAGATGTAGATTTAGAAAAAATTAAAACAAAAAAGTGAGAATCCTACCAGTAAACTTACCAATCTCAAAATGGCTGACTAAGCGGATATAACTATACAGATAAAAAAGTAGTCTGTCCTGAAGTAAGATGGTTAAGAAATAAAAGCTAAAAAATTTGCTAAAAACTTAAGCAAAAAAGAATATCAGTACAGTAAAATCAAAGAAACAATTGGATAGCATCCCAGCTGCAAGTAACAAAATAGCGACAACATATTAAAAGAAGCAAATCACAAAATCCAAAAACAAGAACCAAAAAAATTGACAAAAGTCAGAATTCTACTGCCAAAAGTAAATGAAACAAAAGAGAACGATTGAAGAAAGACGACAAAGCACAATTAAAAACCTCCAGACGAGAAGATGTCGAAAAAAAAGAACAAACCTCCACATCTCTAGAACGAATAAAACTTTTAAAAAAATTTGCAAGCGTAGTAAGAATTTTATTAAATTACAAAAATGTAAAATGCTGATACGAATGACACGTAACCACCGTGGTCTTGACATAGAATATGACTGCAAAGTACCCTCTATGCTGCGAATGTATAGAAAACAACGAGACTTTGTTGTAAATGCAACGCACAACTTTAAAAATAACTCTCGACCGTATTAACGCGCTCGCTCGTTTCAGTCCGCTCGTGACGTTAAAATGTTTTAATTATTAATCGTGATCATTAACACATGTATTCGCTAAATTACTATTACAAATACAAGTCGAGTTGGTATTAAAAGTTAAGAATTATTTTCTTACTACTTCGGTAGTTACTGTTACTCTTCTGGTTTTAATACTTTTACTGGTATGTTTTGGGTTTTTTACATCGAAAAGCGCGTGTTCTATACATTAGTCACGGGGGTTAAATATTTAGCGCTTATACTATATATCAACGTATTTATTAATAAGTTTTACAACAATTTTAAATATATGTTTAAAATCAACTAAAGAATAGCATAACTCACTGTGTTTTTTTTTTGACTTGAACACATTGAATTTAATTCTAACTTTTTTCACACACATACAATTCAACATTTCTTAACGAATACCGCAGCACGTTGACAATTTTATCTAACAACAAGTCGTCGTGATCGTCGTGTAAAACTTGAATACCGACGTCTTGGTATTTGTTTCCGTTTAGTTCTTTGATTTGCGCGATGCATGTTTGAAAGCTGTAAAAGTCAAAATGATCTTTTTCTGTGGTACGCGTAATACAACCAAGCAGCGAGTGCCTCTGTCGATTTCTATATATTTGTATAACGTTGCCTAATGTTCTCTCAGCGCGTACGTAATCTCCCATAATTTGAAATCTTATGTCTAAATCTTGAATCTCTTTTGTTATATATCCGTTGACTGTACCAAAATATATTATGGCGGTACCTGTGTGAATGTGAAGCAATGGATTCGTCGTGTACTGAACCGGACACTTTGTTTTAAATCTCTTCCATGTATCTTGTTCTGGCTAAAATACAAAATGTGTGTTGCAGTGATGCGTAACCTACAAGGCAACTCGTGAGTGGTACGTGAGACATGTCTGGAAATTTTTGATATTTTGTAAATTTAAGTATGTAATTCAAATGAAAATTTTGTTAAAACGTTTTTATAGATACGTTTGCTACATTATGAAAAATTAAAACTACTGAAAAAACGCTGTTAAAGTTTATAAAATTCTAACAGTTCTAAACTTCACATATATATAAAAAGTGCATATTCAGCGTTTTGACGTGTGTGTCTTAATAATAAATTAACGTGAATCCATGCAGTATTAAATAGTAAGTTATTTTTTATTAATTAGTTAAAAATTTCTTAGGTTTTTGTATAACAGGGGAGGTTGGCAAAGTAAAAAAATAGCAGAGGCTGCGATGAATACACAACCAGCCTCACAACATACAACAATGCCTACAAGTTCTCGTCTCCAAAAAGTTCTAAGAAAGAACCGCACTGAAAACATCGATTCTATCCTGACCGAAAGCAAAAAGTTTACAGACTCGATTGAAAGTACTCTGCAAGAACTACTGCAAAAACACTTTCCAGGTTCATCGTTTCTGAAGTTCCTAAGCACCATAACAAAGAGGTACCAAACATATGGGCGCTCAAAAGGAACTGAGACTTAGCGAGAAAAATAATTAATCCTGAAAACCTAGAACGACGAATCAATACGTCTACTCTTTCAGTTTCCAGGGGCCGATGGAATTTATTTCATCATATTGCAAAAGATATTTGCTGCTCTACTCGGCTACTAAACGCGTTGCTTTTGCACCGAAACCAGTATATATACCAATCCAGAAAATCTTGCGAGCTAGCAATTCACAACTAATAAGCAGATGCATTGCATTGAGCGCTTTTCCAAATATTGAAGGAGCATTTGACAATACTACCTTCACCTCAATTGCAAGGGCGAAAAAGGCATCACACTTCTAGTCCGAAACTGAGTCAACTCAATGCTCAGGAATCGAAATTCCTCATGTACAGCCTACTACAAGAACTAGAAGACGGAGGTGTATTCGCTTTGGGATACGCCGACGATTTCACCATTATCACAAACGGGTAGTTTTGCGCAACTGTATCAAATATAATTCACAGTGCACTAAACACCGTTAAAAAATAGTGCGGACTATCGGTAAACCCAACGAAGAACCCCTGGATGACAAAAGAAGTCAAATATCTAGGACTCACTCTTGATACCAGACTAACTTTCAACGCTCATCTAAAAAAAAGTTACAAGAAAGACTATCGCGGTTCCTAATACATTCAAACAGATGGTCGAGCACACATGAGGATTGAAACCCGCAATGACCAAGTGGTTAAGGCTATATATGACAAAACCCATCATCGCATACGGTGCGCGTGTATGAGGTGAAAGAACCAACCTGGACCCACTAAACCACTTCAACTTGCTTGGTACAAGTTTGTCACAAAAAATATAGACAAAAATAGGAAATGTATCATTTAGAAAAAGTCTAATTAGACTCAGTCGGATGGGCTAGGTAATGGAAATGTGTTTTGAGAGCACGCGGTTCAGGGATTTTGTATTAACGTGGAGCCAAAAACCATGGACTTAGTCCTGTCTGCGAAAATACTTAGTTTATTGCTACCAGCCCAGCTAGTCACAATATCCAGGCACAAGTTAGGTTTTGTCTCCAAGTCTCGTGGAGAATTGGCGGACACTGTGACAGAGTCGTCTGCATAAGCAAAGATGTTGCGGTCTGCCAGTAAGAATAGAAAGAGAATAGAAAAATTGGAAAAAAGCGGAAGATGAGGAAAGATGGAAAAGGAAGAATAATATTGTGATAAAGAGGTGGAGAAGTGAAGAACCACAAAAAGATTTAGCATTGATGCTGGAAGAAAAATTAAATGTAGTAGTAGAAGTGAAAAAAGTAATAAACAAAGAGAAGAAAAATGACATGGTTGTTGCGGAAATGGGAGGATGGGAGGAAAAGCAGAAGGTAATGGCGGAGAAGAAGAAATTAAAGAATACAACAATATATATAAGTCAGGATTTGACATGGGAAGAAAGAAGAGTGCAAAGAGAAATAATGAACATAGCGGTGGAAAAAAGAGCGGAAGGGAAAAGAGTATGGGTAGGATACAGAAAAATGGAAATAGACGGAGACAGATACATATGGAACGACAGGGACAGAGGCCTGAACAGAGAAAGGGGAGAGAAAATAGGTAACCAAAAGGGAAAAAACTAAAGGGCAAAGGGGGCTATAAAGGAGAAAAAGTTGACAAAATGGCAAAAAAAGGAATAATGAGAGATGGAAAAGAAAAAGAAAATGAAGGAAGAAAAAAAGAAAGTAGGGAAGAAGCGCAGGGAGGGGTGAGTGAGCTGAGAGTATTGTTTTGGAACGTAGCGGGAATAAAAAACAAAAAACAGGATTTTTGGAAGTACATCAAGGAACAGAATATAGTGGGATCACAAGAGACATGAATAGAAGAAAAAGAATAGGAGTAGTGGGAAAAAGAGTTTTCGAAGGAATTTGATTGGGTGGTGCAACATGCAGAAAGAGTGTAGAATAAAGGGAGAGCAAACGGGAGTATAATAACGAGAATAAAAAAAAAATGTTGAGTCAGGAAAAGAAAGAGAAAGTGCAACAGAGAAGAGGAATTGTAGAAAGGAACATACAGTAGGGAAAAACACAAATAAAAGTAGTGACGGTGTATAGCAGTAGAATGAAAAAAACAAGGAAAAACATAAAAGAGATGATAGAAAAGAGAGACGAGGGATTGATAATAATAGGAGGAGACTTCAACGCAAGAATAGAGAAAGAGGGGAGAATACAAGAAAGAAAAGGGACGGGAAAAAGACTAACAAAGAACAAGGTGATAAATAAAGAGGGAGAAGAACTGCTGTAAATGTGTAACGAAAAAGGGTGAGAAATAATGAACGGGAACAGAGAAGAAGAAGGAATGGGAGAATTTACGTACATAGGAGGAAGGGGAGAATCAATAATAGATTTTGTAATGACAAATGAAGAGGCTGGAGAAAAGGTGAAGACATTTAAGGTGGGAGAAAGGGTAGAGTCAGACCATCAATCACTGAAATTGACAATGGAAGGAAGAGAAAAAGAAGAGAAAGAAGAAAGTGAGGAGTACATAACAAAAAAAAGGTGGACAGAAAAGGGTATAAAAAGATATAAAGAGAGAATAGAGAAAACGATATGGATAGAGAAGGAATTACAAGAAAGTGTGGAGGAAATGAGAGAGATGATGGAGAAAGCAACAGAGAGAGTCAGATTTAGAAAGTGGAAGGGGAAGAAAACAGGATGGAAAAAATGGTGGGATAGAGAATGCAAGAAAGCAAAGAAAAATGCAAGGAGAGCATTAAGACAGTAGAAAAAAGAGGAAAGAAAAAAAAATACAAAGAAGCAGTAAAAATATACAAGAAAAATTGCGAGAAAAAAGGAAGAAAATAAAAAGAAACAAGAGGAGCAGATCAAAGGAATAAAAACGAAAGAAGATGTATGGAAGTACCTAAAGAAAGAAAGGAAAAAAAACATGACGACAAAGGGAATACAAATTGAAGAATGGGAGATATATTTTAGAAACCTGTTGGGAGGAGAAGAACAAAACCAGAAAAAAAGACGCGGTAGTAAGACGGGAAAAGGAGATAGAGATAGAATAAATGAAGAAGTAATAGAGGCAATAAAGAAGATAAAAAAAGGCGGCAGGAGAAGGTGGGATACAAGGCGAAGAGTGGATATACGGGGAAGAAAGTGTAGCAAAAAGGATGACGGAAATACTAAACAAAATATGAAAAGGGGAAGGATTCCCGGAGAGATGGAAAGAGGGAATAATATACCCAATCCATAAAAAAGGCGAAAAAAATTACAGAGGCGTAACATTATTAAGCACGGCATACAAATTATATGCGACAGTACTACAAGGAAGACTACAGAAAGAAATGGAGGAAAGAAGTTTGGTACCAGACGGACAAGCAGGATTCAGAAAAGGAAGAAGAGCGATAGACAACATATATATACTGAAACACTTGGCAAATAAAGAACTAGAAAAAAAAGAGGGAAAATGGTGGCACTATTCGTAGATCTAAAAGCTGCGTTTGACAAAGTGAATAGGGAAAACCCGTGGGAATACATGAAGAGGAAAAAAATCAATGAAAGATTAATACAAAGAATAGAGGAAATCTACGAAGAAACGAGGAGCAGGGTTAAAGTGAATGGGGAAGAGAAAGAGAAATTCATCACAAAGAGAGGGTTTTGACAGAGATGTCCACTGAGCCCAAACTTATTTTCAGTATATACGGGAGATCTGGAAGAGACAATGACAGGGCAACAGACAGAAGGGATAGTGGTAGGGAAAGCGAAGGTATGGTCGTTGGCGTATGCGGATGATATAGTGTTGGTGGCTAAGAAGGAAAAGGAAATGAAAGAGATGATGAAAACGCTGGAAAAATACATGAAAAAAAAAGAAATGGAATAAACACGGGGAAAACAAAAATAATGGTATTTAGAAAAGGAGGGGAGAAAAGAAAAAGAGAGGAGTGGAAATGGAGTGATGAGGAAGTACAACAAGTGAAGGAATTTACATACCTGGGCTACACGATGAAACAGGATAATAAGGAGAAAGAACACATAAAGGAAAGAGTGAGGAAAGGAAACAAGTTAATAGGACAATTGTGGGGTGTAAGGGTAAGAGTATTTGAGATGGATATAGAAAAAAGAAAATTGTTGTTTGAAAAGTTAATAAAGGGGGTAGTAATCTATGGAGCGGAAATATGGGGCTGGAAGGAGTGGAGGGAGGTAGAAGGGCTACAGGAAAAATACTGGAGATGGGTTTTGAGACTGGACAGAGATACACCGGGGTATATTGTGATAGAGGAGGTACAGATAGAAAAAATAAGGGTAGAGACAGGAAAAAGTGCAATAAAATACGAGGAAGAAATGAGGGAAAGAACAGATTGCAAAATACTGCAAGAATGTTGGAAAGAGATAAAGGGAGGAAAAGTGAAGTACGGGCAGAAAGGCAGAGAAGAGTATTACAAAAGACACGGGTACGCGAGAGAAGAAGTGGAGAGATTAATAGAAGAAGGAGTAGGGGTAAGGGAAGAAATAATAAGGAGAAATAGTAACATCGAAAAACAAGAAAGATGGACAAAGATAAAAAAGAGCAGATATAATAGGAATTATAAGAATATCAAGGGTGAAGGAGTGCCAGAATATTTAAAGAATATAGAGAAAAAAAACAACAAAAAGAAAGAAATGATAGCACGGTTCAAATATGGCAACGAGGAGTTAGGTAACAAATATTGGAAAAAAGAAGAAGAAAAGATGTGCAGACTATGTGGAGAAGAGTCGGAGGACCTTAACCACATGAGAGAAAAATGCAGTGAATTAAGAGAAGAGGATATGAAAACAGAGGAAATCTTAGACAAAAACGGAAATGGAGCGGAGTGGATGGAAGAAGTATGGAGAAGGAAAAAAAAGTTAAGAGGAGAATGTAAGATAAAAAGTGTAAAGCACGAACTAATTTGTAAGATAACGCAACAAATAAAGTTAAACTTATATATTTTGGCGTCGAGCTTTTTCAGGTACGCTGAGCAGATGTTAGATGACGCTTTGTGTTTAACGATGTCTCTTTTATGGCAGTAGCAAACGCAGTTGGCGCATGTAGGGTCTCGCTGCAAGTTAAGGCATGTCTTCGTCTCAGGCTTTTCAGCACAATGGTCGCTTTTACAGTTGGTGGAAAAATCTCAAAATTTCTGACAATTGAAGCATCTCGTTACTCGGATATGGTCATTGACTCTACAAGCATTCCAAGCAACATATACTCGACGTGAGGCCAAAAGGTATTGTCTAACTTCTGAGTGGATCTCAAGGATCCAATTACAGTTTGTCTTATCTATAATGCTTTGAGATGTACGTTGGCTAAATGTAACACTACGTCGGAAACGTTGTAGAAATGTTACAAATTAATCGTATCTTTCACTTGGTTAGGGAACACGTTAGAAAGAACGTCTTGAATGGTAATTCTAAGTAACGACTTGCTTTGGAGCTTAACCACAACGCTAGCTTGTTCTAAGATGACCGTAGGTACTTTCGTCAAATCCGTTTTTTTAAATTTAAGCCGAATTGCATTGCTGCCTGTTTTGATCACACGGCCTAGTCTAAGGCCATATTTTTGAGAATCCTGGACTTTCATAAGAATCGTCTTTGTTTCATCGACGGTCTTCAAAGATGATTCAGGTTTTAGACGATGACTACAGTTGACCAGGAGACAAAAACCACTGATTTACCTAAAGAAACTTTAATTTTGTCGACAGTTTTGGATCTAGCTTGTTGGGCATAGAGTAAATGGACGGGAGCTACAGCTGTAATTGTTTCTTTGTAACACTTTGCAAAGCTGTTTGAACGTCTTGGAGGGCATGAGAGATTTCGGCAGATTGTTGCGACAAGCACTGGGATTTGCGGGAAAACATAAAAGAAGCTTTGAATTCCGCCTAAAATTAGGAACATTTTGGATATCTTTCTTTAAGAATCTTTTACTGGCTGATATTAGCTTAGTTAAAGATGTGATTTCGCTTTCAAAAAACTAACCGACATCATCTAAACTGACAGCTGACTCTTGGTCACCGTCGTTCACCCTGGGACGCTTTGAAGGGGTTTCATCGGCCTTAATTGTACTTCGCCTAAATGCTCACAATTTAAAAATCAATGTCCTTTAGCTGTAGCTAAAGATGAAAGCCTTATTCGCTAATTGAAGAGAAACTAGGATCTACGAGATCAAAAAAGAAATAATTTGCAGCAGCGGAACATAAAAAAACTATGGAAACATTCTATAGGGATGAGGCACACAAAACTCTTCCTTACAGAGCCATCATCAAAGAGAGCACAGTGGCCTTAACAAAGATATGCATAAAATAGGACTGTAAAGTAGTCCTTTATGCCGCGGATGCTTGGACGACCAGATTTTGCAGCCTCTGCTGTGTAAATGCGAAGCGTATCAAACGCAACACACAATGATTCTCGGCAAATCAAAACTAACCGATGATGAGTTAAAAAAAACTCCTTGGAATAAGCTTCTATAATTCATTGACGAAACAAAACTGCTCAGGGAGTAATAAAGCAGAAGTGAGCAAAAGGGTCAAGAAGACCGCAGTGCAGAATATTTTTTTTGAACAAGTTTTGTTTGTTAAAATACATTTATAATTTTATACAGTTCATTTACATCAAAAATAGTGCTTGGTTAAATAAATCCTTTCAGCATTGAAGGTCAAAACGAATAAACCGTAGGAACAATCGAGTATTGTGTTCAAATAATTAAATTTAAGTTTGAAATAATTTGTTGACAACATGTTTGCAATCTGAGACTATATTTTTTAAGATGAGATGATCCAGTTTAAAATTAAAACCAATTAAACACGTGCAAAATGACTTAGGCATTGACATCTCGCAGAAAGACGATAACTACGAGAATGTGCGTGATCTACTTTAAGAGAGTTACGCACGCTAAGAGTTCAACGTGGAGGCAAAAGGGTTTCAGCCCGCGGTACAATCAGCATTCTTAATATAAAACTTGTGTAATGTTTGGTTTTAGTTGTATTTTGTGAAAGTATGTGACTAAAGGTGTTAATTAGCTAACGTAAATAGTAACAAAATGAACTAAAAATTGTATTAAAACTCTGGCGTTATCAAAACATCACGTTTTTTTTGTTTTGGTAAAACAACTGCGTTGGCGGCCATTTCAATTGTTTTATGTGTATGATGCATTTCAAAATCAATTCATGTGGAATTATTAAACGATGCTTTCCATAAATTATTAATTAAAACTTAAAATTACTAAATCGACATGTCTTAAAGAATTGTTTGAAATGTAATTTAAATTCGTAGTATTTTCTATATTTTATAATTTCATTTATGTGTAATGTTAGACCCAACATTAAGCGTCGTAAAATTGACTGCAATAATGAACCATTTCATACTTAAATTTAAAAAGTATTAAAATTGAAAGTGGCTTTGTGCAGATGTTTCTTTGTTTGTAAAAAAAGTAGTTAAACTTCACAGCCATTTTGTTTTTGTTTCCAGTGAACCATCATCAAATGATTAAAAGTCCTAGTACCACGCCACACCGTAAACTATGTCACATTAGATAAAATTTACAAAACGTACCTGTTGGAAATTATAGACGGTAATCTTAACGTCTGTGTCTTGAAACGCATATTCAATCAAATTTCTCACAGTAATCCATGCAAAACAATCTAAATCACATCCAGTTCGCGGAATAGCCAAATTCTTGACACCATGTTCTTGTACGTGTTGTTGCAATTTCTGCAACGAGCTCCACATCATGTCAGTCGTCGCTCCTTCGTTCGATCGTCTCCTTGTTATTAGATAATAAATAAATCTTTTGTTATTTTGAAGAATTGCCAACCCTCCTTCTTTTTGTTTTTGTTCGTATAGTTTGTGGAATTCTTTAAATCTTTTGCTGTAAGAAAAAATAACAGTATCACAATTATATGTGAAAAAAAATCAAACCTAAATTCCACAGCAATTTCACCATCCATGCCCAAATCCTCGGACACGCAATGCGCCAAAGCAAATGTTTGTGTCGTCTTAAAGAAATCTTTAATATTTTTAACATTAACAAAAGAACATTTATTCGCATTTTTTTTGTCATAGAAAATTTGCAGGTTGTTCTCATTTGTGTTCTCCTCAACAGTTTTGGTACCTAAACAGTTAGTAACAAAAAGCGTACTCAAATAAACAAGATTACCTTCCTCGGCTGATTTGTTACCCAAACTTTCATTGTGATGCAGTTTGGGCTCTGGTTCAACTGCAGCTAGTTGATTATTTTGCTGTATAATTTCTACTTGATTCGTTCCAGTATAATCTAAAGATTTTTTTATTGAATATTAAAATTTGTTACTGTAAGGCTAGAAGATACATTTTTTTACCTTCCTCTTTTTGCAAACTTTGCTGGTTCGAACTAGACGCTTGGTTACGTGCCGTTGCTTCTTCAATAATTTTTACTTTTAATTCATTAAGTCTAGGCAAGACGTCTTGTGTTTCAATAGCGCGTTGAAAATTGTCATAAGTTTTCGGAAGGCTATATAACAGCATAGCACTGAAAACATCATGAATTTTTACGTCTATTGCCTCAAGCTTGTCCACAACGTCAAGAAACGTATTAATATGATTTAGTACATCGTTTTCGTTCATTATTTTCTGTTGTATTAACTGTTTGAGTAAATTGGTTTTTCGAGTTAGATTCGAAGAGGCATAAATCGACTCTAGCTTCTTCCAAATTTTGTAAGAGGTTTCACATCCAATTATTTGCTTCAGTTGTAGAGGGTCAATAGACAATATGATATCAGCTTTCGCTTTTCTATCTTTAGTTATCCACGTCGATAATGTATTTTGCATTCGTGTTTGTTCAGTCGCAGTGCCGGCTGGATTTGGTGGTCTTGGTACTTCGCCATTGACGATTTCCCAGGTATCGTTTTTGATTAACAGTGCTTCAATTTGAAGACACCACGTGTCATAATTGTCTTTTGATAACATTTCCATTTTTCTAAAGCTTGCTGTGCTAATTAAATCTATTTCTTTAATAACAGTATCACACAGAGTAATGATTGTTAATGGACAAAAACCTCCACTGTGCTGTAGTCACAATATATAATCAAAAATCAACACCAAATGTAAAAAATTTTTTGTATAAATAATCGTCTTTATCATCACATCAAAAAAAGATAATATATTATCCTTGTTTGCCTTTAAAATCAATTGTATTATGTTATAAAAGCCTTTTATCTCTGTTTTCAGTAACATTCCAAACAAAATTTTATCTATTTTTGCTACTATTTTCCATTTGGTGTAAATACAAACTCACGACCCCAACTTTTTTTGCAAATAAACCATAAACTTTTAATTAATCATTACCTAAACATGACTAATTTTTTAGTTATTATTTAACTTCAGCCATGATTGATTTCTATTCAGTACCAGTTGATGAATTGTTACTTACAATTCAATAAAATTTAGTTGATATTTACAACCAACGTTTAATCATAGTTAACACGTAATCGGACGTTACAATTGTAATAGAATATTCCCATAACTCATCAATCATTGTGAACCGTTAATCAGTAATTAAAATGTAACATACTAAAACGTTCTCGAAGTTGTTGTCAAAGACAAGGACCATAAAATGTTGTACATTCTAGACTAGACACAGATAACAGAAATATAAAAAAACTATTCAAAGAAAGCTGAGGTCAGTTTTCTAATAAAATCGAAAATATTAAGAAGACTACTTTCGGTTTAAATAAATAGAGTGTTTAACGCGTGTGTTAAGATAAATATAACGGAGTGTAAGTGTACGTGCTTTTAATATAAAGAAATACCGGTTCAGGTAAACAGAAGTTATCCGCGGACATTATTTTTTGAAGGATAGTAAGAATAAATGAGTATAAATGTTTTTTTAAACCAATGCATTTTATTAGTGTTAATTAAAAATGATTATAATAAACCGTGTACATGTTTAGTTTATAATTAAATTAAATTTAAAAATTTAGGACACTTGTGATACAGGTGTGCGGTAATCGAAACCCGTTGATATCGTATAAATAAACATCTGTTTAGTTCGCGGTTTGCTTGTGTTTGTTTATAGACACTAATTATAGTTGTTCCAGTTAAACCAGTCTATTTAATAATAAAGAATCGAGCGTTATTTAAACTTAGTGGTAATAACATTTTTTTCGTATGCCGCTAACGCGTTATTAAAGATAAATGGATGCAAAACTTTTTGAATTTCTCAAATCTATAAAAATTCTAGAAAAATGAAAGAAAAATGTTGCAAAAATTCTCATAAAACTGTAGATATATATTTTTTGGAAACACCCAAAAAATAAAAGAAAACTGTCGGAAAATTGTAGAAGTTAAAAAAGAAATACGAACGAACATAGAAAACCAAATTCAAATTGTTTAAGAGGAAACTCAAGTCGTGTTCAGAAAGCTACGGAAAGTCTTCAAGAGATCGAGGCTGACATACCGGACTGACACAACTTGCGTATCCTACAGCACCAGATGTCTTGTTGGTGAAATTTGCTATTCGAACTTTCGTGGACCGGCTCCAAGACAGCGACACGCAACAGACCTTACGATTAGCTCAACCGAAGACGTTAGCTGACGCTTTAATCCATGCTTTAGAGTTTGAAGTCGCTCCAAGGCAGCCATAAGCACCGCGCTGCTTCATAAATACCCTCGCACACACAAGAAAGCATTTGAGAATTAGTGCGACGCGTATTCTGCGGACAAGTAGATCTGGGAAGAAAAGTGACGTACTGAAATTGTAGGAAAGTTGGTCACGTAGTACGACGCTGTACTAACCGTCCGGAAAACTGGAGCAAGTTGATCGAATGGGGCGAAATTCAACTTTAAAAAGCCGTAAGGCAAAAATTACCTTTTAAATGGCAGCAATCTGGCGACATGGTGAGGTTGTAAAATCCCCCAATGGTTTGTGCCCGATGCTCCAAGGCCTTTACAAAGTCGCGCGGCGTATTAATCCATTTCCATCTCCACAAGCGCAAACTAAAATTGATAAAACGAAGTCTCATTGCGCATAGTGGCAAAGTACAACGCAATGGATTCGTTCATCATGACCTAAATTTAAAAATTATGTTTTCAACAGAGCACCAAAATTCTTCCAAGAAAGTAATGAACAGTGTCTAGCTCTAAACACAAGTAGAGCTTTACCTGACAAAACCTCAAACGTCGAAAGAAACAGTTGGTGATGTGAAACACCACGAGACATGCAGATATTACCTTAGAAGGTGTTTCAGAATCAGACTCCGAGGAAATAAGAAGTAGAGGGTTCTTCTTTTGAATACATACCTCACACCAGAAGACACAAAAAAAACACAAACAATGTGTACGTATCCAGAACTTTAGATTTCTACACTAGTAAGACAGTAAACATTTCTGAAAGCAAATCGACTAAACAATAAAAAAAGAAAAAACCTATAGAATTAGTTGTCACCAGTAATGATAGCAAACGTGAATAAGTGAAATTGAAATCTTGCGTTGCAAGTGCCAAAAATATTTGGTTGTGAAAGGTTGAGAAAAAAATAGATCTGCTTTGACTCACTTGGTATGGGAGATGATCGTAGATCGAGTGACCGGGGGTAGAGTCGTGAGTACGTGCCTTGCGTCACCTTCGAATAGAAAAGTAAGTTTGAAGAAAAGGAAAAAACCTTTAAACTTGCAACACAACTGGGTGATGGAAAAATAAGAGTATGTAGTGACAAGAATATTCGTAAGCTTTATTATAACTAATAACACACATAAAAAAAGATATGAAGCAAATCTCAACGTACATATACATATTTTAACGCGTTTACTTTTTGTACAACCCGCGTAGATGACGTCAACTACTAAGGTTATATATATATATATATATAAGTTTAACTTTATTTGGTGCCTTTAGCTTACAAATTCGTTCGTGCTATACTACATTTACAACCTGCATTCTATATTTACATTTACATTTACATTCTATTTACTCTTCTCTCCACTTCTTCTCTCGCGTACCCGTTTCTTTTGTAATACTCTTCTCTTCCCTCCTGCCCGTACTTCACTTTCCTTCCCTTTATCTCTTTCCAACATTCTTGCAGTATTTTGCAATCTGTTCTTTCATTCAGTTCTTCCTCGTATTTTATGGCTCTTTTTCCTGTCTCTACCCTTATTTTTTCTATCTGTACCTCCTCTCTCACAATATACCCCGGTGTATTCCTGTCCAGTCCTAAAACCCATCTCCAGTATTTTTCCTGTAGCCCCTCTACCTCCTTCCACTCCTTCCAGCCCCATATTTCCGCTCCATACATTACCACCCCCTTTATTAATTTTTCGAACAGCAATTTTCTTTTTTTTATATCCATCTTGAAAATTCTTTCCCCCCCACCCCAGACTTGTCCTATTACCCTGTTTCCTTTCTTCACCCTTTCCTTTATGTGTTCTCCTCTTTATTATCCTGTTTCATCGTGTAGCCCAGGTATGTAAATTCCTTCACTTGTTGCACTTTCTCATCACTCCATCTCCACTCCTCTCTTTCTTTTCCTCCTCCTTCTAAATATCATTATCTTTGTTTTCTCCGTGTTTACTTCCATTTCTTTTTTTTCATGTATTTTTCTAACATTTTCATCATCTCTTTCATACTTTCGCTTTCCCTACCACTACCATCCCTCCTGTCTGTTGTCCTCTCATTGTCTCTTCCAGATCCCTCATATATACTGAGAACAGGCTTGGGCTCAGTGGACATCCCTGTCTCAACCCTCTCTTTGTGATGAATTTCTCGCTCTCTTCCCCATTCACTTTAACATTGCTCCTCGTTTCTTCGTAGATTTCTTCTATTCTTTGTTTTAATCTTTCATTGATTTTTTTTCTTTTCATGTATTCCCACAGCTTTTCCCTATTTACTTTGTCAAAAGCAGCTTTTAGATCTACGAATAGTGCCACCATTTTCCCTTCTTTTTTTCTAGTTCTTTATTTGCTAAATGTTTCAGTATATATATGTTGTCTATCGCCCTTCTTCCTTTTCTGAATCCCGCTTGTCCGTCTGGTACCAAACTTCTTTCCCTTATTTCCTTCTGTAGTCTTTCTTGTAGTATTGTCGCATATAATTTGTATGCCGTGCTCAATAATATTACCCCTCTATAATTCTTGACTTTATTTTTTTGCCTTTTTTATGGATTGGGCATATTATTCCCTCTCTTCATCTCTCCGGAAATCCTTCCCCATTCCATATTTTGTTTAGTATTTCCGTCATCCTTTTTGCTACACTTTCTCCCCCGTATATCCACTCTTCTCCTTGTATCCTATCTTCTCCTGCCGCCTTTCCTTTTTTTATATCCTTTATCGCCTCTATTACTTCTTCTTCACTTATTCTATCCCTATCTTCTTCTTCCTGTCTTACCACCGCGTTTTTTCTTTTTTCTTTTTTCTACTTTTGTTCTTCTCCTCCCAACAGGTTCCGAAAATCTGTTACGGTCGAATTTTCTTTATGCACGCCTATGTTGCTACGGCCGAATTTTCATGCGACTTTTGGACACATCTGGTTGGTGATGCTTAGCAAACTGAGAAAATTTCTTTCATCTACGTTTCTTCTGGGGTTGGGTGTTATTGTGTTTTGGGGTTGGTTTTGGATTTTAGGGTTCTATCCTTGGCGTATGCCTAAATTTCTGTCTTCATTTTAGCTTTGTTTTCGTTATTCTCGCTCCACGCTTTTATCTTGCTGGGGGGGAATCTGTTACGGTCGAATTTTCTTTATGCACGCCTATGTTGCTACGGACGAAATTTTCTTTGCGCACGCCTATGTATTCCCAACGTGGAATTAATTTACGGTTTGGACGCCCCCTAACGATCGTTTCTACGCGCGACTGTCATTTACGACGAGTTCTTCAATTTGAAAACTAGAGAAAATGGCCGGTGAATGGGCGATTGAACGTTGTCTAAACTTATCCACCGTCTTGGGGACCAATCTATAAGTATATAACACGTATACTTCGTTTGCGTCGTCACCGGGTAAGATTATAACTCTCATTTAGTAAAACTTCGTTGTAATTTCTCGTAATCTGATAGCCGTTCCCACCACGTGCGAGCATTTCGTTCCTAATGGTTAATTGTTAATGAGGGATCCATTTCGAATAACAATTTCGTCAAATAAATATTCTCTGAGGCATACGACATATGGCAGTAACCGAATGTACCGAGTGTAACTAAAAGCTGTCGAGATTCTACACAGGCAGCAGATACCTGCGTAATCACAGAAAAGGGGTATAACTGCATCCGATTTCGGGTTGTGTTATGTGTATACTTTAAAATTTAAGTCATGATTTTGTAGATTTGGATTTCGTGAGATATTAGGTTGACACGAATTGCGATTCAAATTACTTGCAGGGTACGTGTCGAAGAAAGTACTTTCTTCACACCAGGGGAAATTCCTGTATTTGTGGTAAGTGCTTTTATATTTTTTCTTTCGTCGTCAACGAGGTTACTCACGAAACTTGCGCTAATAATATTTTCGTACTGATTACCGTAATTCTAATACCATTTAGTTAGTAAATTTGCTTATACTACGTATGCTATGTCCTACCCTTACTTATTGTGATAATTTAATGTTAATGCCATACTAATTATCTTTGTCTTATTGTCAGTAATGCCATATTCCTAACTATGTAAACGATATTTACTACGTACTATTCTTCGCTACTTAGTTCACTGGAATTTATTGATGTGATGTGTGCTGCCGATACTACAGGCATTTAGTTAGAAAATTGCTGATGTACTTCTTAATCAAAGTGTACGATAATTATTAAGGTGTATCGTTACTCATTGTAGACTTTAAGGTTGGCGTATAAGCCAAGTGTGATAGGTATTAATTCTACCTCGAATATATTAACAATCATATCTTCTATTATTATTCCAACGTTGAACCATTAAATCAATTATACTTGCTAGCCTTTCTTTTCTCTTCCCTGCTCCTGTGATTATCGTTAACGACTAATTACTTTTGACTACTCGAACAGCTGAGTAGAGGAATTACGAACCTAACATAGTGTTACAAGTTTTATACCGTCCTGTCCTGAGCAAGACAGAGAATTACTTTGGGATAAGCTCTGGCGCCCTGCAACATCCTTTCTGTATTTAGTGTGGACCTCCCCTCTCTCCGAATATTGGGAGTTGGCCGTGCAGGTTCGTAAAACCACAAAAGCTTGTAACAAATTGGCGCCCAACGTGGGGCTCGATTTTCTCATATCGAATTTCTCATTTCACTACATGTCTTTTAGCTATTGTCTTTAATTGTGATTAGCGTAGGATTACTGGTACTCATAGGTAGCTTATACTGTTGAATTTCTCTCGATTTAGTGTGTGCGATCAGAAGTTCTTCTAGCTTTATTGATTCCTTTTATCTTTTCTTAGTCTTACGTGGGTTCGATTTTACTTTGCTTTCTTTACTTAGTTATTGCTACTAGACTGGACGTCTGAGTTACTTCATTAACTTTTACTTTTTTTCCCTGTATTATTCTTTAGTGCTGCAGTTTGACTGTATATTAGCACTTTGCTTACGTTTTCTTTTAATCGAACCTTTGCTTTGATTTTTGGATTGACTCGACTACGTCGATTAGGTTGTTTCTCTTATTGGATTACTTACTTGGTAGTGATACGGTTGTACTTACTGTTGTTTTGAGTTTTTGTCAGACACGTGGTGGCAGTTTTCCGTCGTAATTGACTGCTTTGGTTAGTTTCTTGTTTACTTGTAATTGTTTTAGCTATGTATTCTTCAGATGAAGAACCACTACTTCTTACTTCTTCGGACTCTGATTCCGAAACGAATTTAGGTAATTGGAATGTTACTTTTTCTGGTGAAGATCCTTCTTTGCTCATGGAATTTCTTCTGCGGATTGACGAATTGTGTATGTCTCGTGGTGTTTCACAGCATCAACTGTTCCTCTCAGCTTTCGAGGTTTTGTCTGGCAAAGCTCTTCTTTCTTTTAGGACAAACCGAACTTCTTTGCGTTCTTGGAAGGATGTTACTACTCTTTTGAAAACGGAATTTCTACCGTTAGACTACGATGAACGTCTACTAGATACTATTCGGAACCGTAGGCTGAAACCTACTGAATCGATTGGGATGTATGTTGCTACTATCCGGTATCTTTTTATGCAGTTGCTGGAACCGGTCTCGGAGAAGACACAACTTAAAATCATACGTCGCAATTTGACTTCATTTTATCAATTTCAATTCGCACTAATCGATATTACATCTTTTTCGCAATTGACATCCTTAGGCAAACGTTTGGAATCGAATCTTAACTCGAATAATTCTTGTAACTTTTCGACATATGAGAAAAATGATCGACTTCTAGAACCATCTTTGGTTTATACGAATAAAACTGTTGCCTCCACATCTTCGACTAGTGCTGTTGCTGGTTCTCTTCAAACTTCGTCGTTTCCTTCTTTGGTAACTACTCGTGAGTCTACTACTTGTATTCACTGTCGTGCTAAAGCTGAGAAAGCTTTCCGACCTGTTCGTTCCTTAGCTTCTCTTCCTCCAAATTTTTCTTCGGTTGCTAGGATTATTCAGCCTACTACCGACCCTTGGTATCTAGGGCTAATTGCTAAAGCTTCTGCTTTTCCTCGACGTTATTCTCGTTGGTGTATTGTGGAAAACCGGTTATGTAAATGTGTACGTATCTCTCTATCTGATCCATGTGTATGGAGATTAGTTGTTCCATCAGATCAACGCAAACAGCTGATCTATTATCACCATCTTCCATTTAAGTGTGACCACCGTAGTGTTAAAAGTACGTTGAACGGTCTTCGCTCTCACTTCTACTGGCCGCATATAAGGTCTAAGGTTGCTGAGTACATACGATCTTGCTGTTGCAACTCGCGACGAAACAATATTTTGGAATCGCACTCTCGCTTATTGCCAGATAATATGAAGCGTTCTGACAATACTGTTGCTAATAGGTCTTCTACACATCTACATAAAGATACTACACTTGCTCAGGATGTAAAAGCTGCATATTTCTCTCTTTCATCGAGTCCTTCGGTTTCTCCTGCTGATGCATCGACGTCTCTTTCGTGCAATCGTTCGCTTTTCTTTCATCGGCGTCGCAAGCGTCGTAAATCTTAACAACGCTTGTTGACTTCGGATTGTTGACTTTTAGCTATCGTCTTGGTTCGTGTGTTTGGAATTTTGATTTTACTCTTTGAACTATCTTGTTGGTATTTTGGTTATAGTAACTCGGATGCTATCCATTTGCCTTCTTTCAATTTGCTGCCACTGATTTGCTGTTCTTTGGATTAAGTTGCTTAACAATTTTCTTTTGGTTTTCTTTCTTTACCATCTTATTTCGGGACAGACTACCCTTCCGTATGTATATAGTTATACCCGCTTAGTCGGCCTTTTGTTGGATCGGTATGTCACTTATAGGATTCTCTGTTTCGCTTTTAAATTTTTAATTTTTTTCTGGGGTTTCCTATTCCGTTTGTCGGCATAAAAGTCTTGGAATAAACTTTTCACTTTGGGGACAGCATTTGGTACACATTCGGTTGATAGCTAATTACCATATCTTTTCTCTTCTTTTTCTCCTCTCCTATTTGGGCGGTTGGTTGGGCATTGAAGGGTTGGTCACTCCCTTTCGTTTCTTCTACGGAGAGAAGAACGAATCAGACATTTACACCTTGTCTTATCTTTCTCCGTCTTTCTCTTTCCTTCCTTTCTTGTCTTCCTTACTTTTGATTTTTTTCTTTTGCTGTTTTGGGATTTGCCTTTAGGGCAATTATCTCTTTTGCTTTTTCTTCTTTCTATATTCTTTTAGTAACTTCTTTCTTTAGTATTCACGCAACTATGTTTCTTTTCTTTTGCTTTTCTTTCTCAGTTACTTCTCTCGCTTTATTGGGTTTAGTGGGTTTTTGTTTTGTTGTTTTGGGTTGAAGCTTGGAATAGACTGCAACGTCGCTTCTTGTACTCCGTACTTCCGCTTAGTCGGCATTTTTGATGTTGTTAGTCACCGTTAGGATATTTCTCTTCTTTGGGTTTCTTTTGCTCTTGGAATATTCTAATCCGTTCTTCGGCATTTACGTTTCAACGTGACATTCCAACGCAACGAGCACTGACTCACGAAGTTCGATTAGCAAGTGAAGTTTTCTATTCTTTATTGGTTCTTACTTCTTTTTCTTTCTTTCTTTTGGTTTCGTTTTGGGTTTCGCGGTTTGGATTTCTTTTGGATTGGCACTCATTTAGTGTTTAGCTTTTTGGTAACTTTGTTGGTGTGACTCTTGGATTACTGATTTTTTTCTCTGCCTTTTTGGTAGTCCGACTTATGTCGACTTTTAATCAGAATCTTTTTCTTTTGCTTGAGATCTCTTCGTTGGTTTTCTTTGCTTAGATCTTTAGGGTCTGTTTGGTTTTGTTGGTGGAAGAATCTCATATCGTCTGTTGACGACTTTTTGAGCACAACTGCATTAGTTTTTCTTTTTGACTTTTCTTCTAAATCCGCGTATCCCAATTCAACATCTAGATACTTTTTTTTCTCTTTTTACTTCTTTCGCTTAGTTAGCTTTAGGGATTTATATTCAGGGTTGGATTTGTATTCAGGGGTTGGGGTTTCAAGGGATTTTAGAGCGTTGTCCTTGACCGTGGTCTAAACTTCTTTCTTTCCTATCATTCTTCTTTTTCTCTTGGGTTGCTTTAGTATTGTCGGTCAGTAAGGTCTATGGGACTGCGTTGCTTTCTTGCTTCTTAGCGTAACGACTGTTGTCGACTTTCAACGAGTACCTGTTCTGATACTTCTATTCTGTTGGTTGAGTTTCTGGTTCTTTGAAGTATCATTCCGCTTCATGCGACTTTTGGACACATCTGGTTGGTAATGCTTAGCAAACTGAGAAAATTTCTTTCATCTACGTTTCTTCTGGGGTTGGGTGTTATTGTGTTTTGGGGTTGGTTTTGGATTTTAGGGTTCTATCCTTGGCGTATGCCTAAATTTCTGTCTTCATTTTAGCTTTGTTTTCGTTATTCTCGCTCCACGCTTTTATCTTGCTGGGGGGGAATCTGTTACGGTCGAATTTTCTTTATGCACGCCTATGTTGCTACGGACGAAATTTTCTTTGCGCACGCCTATGTATTCCCATTAATTTACGGTTTGGACGCCCCCTAACGATCGTTTCTACGCGCGACTGTCATTTACGACGAGTTCTTCAATTTGAAAACTAGAGAAAATGGCCGGTGAATGGGCGATTGAACGTTGTCTAAACTTATCCACCGTCTTGGGGACCAATCTATAAGTGTATAACACGTATATTTCGTTTGCGTCGTCACCGGGTAAGATTATAACTCTCATTTAGTAAAACTCCGTTGTAATTTCTCGTAATCTGATAGCCGTTCCCACCACGTGCGAGCATTTTGTTCCTAATGGTTAATTGTTAATGAGGGATCCATTTCGAATAACAATTTCGTCAAATAAATATTCTCTGAGGCATACGACATATGGCAGTAACCGAATGTACCGAGTGTAACTAAAAGCTGTCGAGATTCTACACAGGCAGCAGATACCTGCGTAATCACAGAAAAGGGGTATAACTGCATCCGATTTCGGGTTGTGTTATGTGTATACTTTAAAATTTAAGTAATGATTTTGTAGATTTGGATTTCGTGAGATATTAGGTTGACACGAATTGCGATTCAAATTACTTGCAGGGTACGTGTCGAAGAAAGTACTTTCTTCACACCAGGGGAAATTCCTTCCACAGTTTTATAAATTTTTCACCACGGTTTCTATTCTTCACTTAATTCCTTATTATTTTACACCCTTCCTCCTTTACCCACCCTTTTTCTCTCCTGTTTCCCTCTTACTACCACTACTAACACCAGTACCTTCACTAACTATCTTCTCCAACTTCTAGACTTGTATTTCTCTTTTACGTTTTCTTAAATGTAAATACGACCTTCTACGTCGAATGTTACCGCACGAATCTGAAAGTTTGTTATCAATTACTCACTAAATCTTTGACAACTACATACATAGATGGCTTAAGCATCGCGAAGCAAAGAAAATTGTTTTTTAAAGTGAACACAATTTATTGCTAACGGCGGGTTCTAACGATAACATGTACTACTTTTAATTTAGTTTTAACAGAATAATAATAATTTAATAGCAAATAGAGTAATTAACAATCACAGTAATCAATAAACTATTTTGTTTACATGCAGTCGCAAACAAATTAATCACCGACCAATATAACTAACAACAACGAGTAAAATGAGTATTTAAAACTTACCACGCCAAAGTTCCTTAGAATAAGTAGTAAACATTGACGGTTTTTTACTTTTTATTTACGAGGCGTGCTTAGTAGAAAGAGTCGAATAAAGTGTACCAAATAAGACAAAAATTACTGTAGTTCTCATAGATATTAAAGTTTTACAATAACCTCTTTTTTTCGATTGTTTTGAACACTTAAAAACGTCATCTCACCCATGCGAACAAAAATATTAAACTTTTCTTGACCCTTGAGCCGTTAACCGCTCCTTCGGACAAAGATGCCACGTCCCTTCAATTAAATCGTTTGTCACGTTGCCGTTTTGTTCAACGTCAACAAGAATTTTGACGTCGTTGGCATCATAAATACTTACATACACTCCAACAACGCGCAAAGTGGAATCAAGCTAACACTACCTCTTTAAATGATGGTTTGGTTGTACTAAAGAATGAGTTGGTTTCACTTCTGCAATTGGTTCGCATTTTGGCTTTGCATCATAGTGGTGATGGCATTGCTCGTGTTGCCACTTTCAAGCCCGCTCGAGGTTTAGTCAAAAAACATTTGCTTTGTGTCTATGCCGCAGCATGAGCCTGTTGGTTAGTTGTTTAGACGCGTTATCATAATTTAGTTTTGTTTTAGGTATTTATGGTTGTTGACCTGTTAGGCAATTAATTTAATTTATTTCTCCGACACGAACCCAAACCCCGCAAAAACGAAATAATTTCTATCTATATACATGTATTAACTGCAGTTGTTTTAACATTGGCCGATGGCACCATTACTAATTAAAAGTTTTGTTACGTCTCAAGAAGTATTGTGCATAAAAGCACCAGTATCAAATATTCATCCGTCTGCCGTTGAATTTATTATGTTGAATTGTAGATTTCATTTTAAATTTGTCATTAAACATGTATATTACATTAAACGCAGTTTATTTGTTTCAATTAAATTCTTCATTGCGAGTATCATGTAATCAATTATATTGTGTATGAGGTGTTGCCTGCTTATAAGAATCTCCTGATACTAAACTTATTTATCGTTTTATAAATAATTTATCTTATACTCTGTAATTACTATTATTGATTTTATTCTATTTTATTGTTTGCATTGCAATAAAGATCTATTCGTTGTTATCCTTATGTTCTTCGATTTGTTTACCGTCACTGTTTGACAGATGTAAACGGGATCTGTTGCGTTGAGCGGCCGTTTACACTAAGTTCAGGTTATATTTACGTAACAAGATAAATTTAAATATGAAAGGTGTCCAAAAGAAATTTAATTTATTCTAGTCAGAAGCCTAAAATCGTAAGAATTGTCAGTTTAAATAAATAAGGTAACGCGCGTGCCAGTGAAAATAAATACTAGTGCGATTTAATTAAGTTTATTAAAAATTAAATTGTTAATTTTAAAAATTCGTTACAATACTTTTACATAAAAACTAAGTGTGATTAGGTAAGAAAGTACAGAGCGTGTATATTAAGAATTAGGAAAAACGTTTACAAATGTTGCACTTACATTACTAACATGAATTAAAATGTCTTCGTTTTGTCAACATTAAATTTCAATTTCATCTTCCCAGCAAACATACAAGATTATATTTTGAAGAGAATACCTCAGCATATTGATAATTTTATCTAATAACAAGTCATCGTCACAAAATGCTCTAATACTAACATAACGGTGATTGTTTTTAGCTAGTTTTTTAATTTGTACTATACATTTTTGAAAGCTAGTAAAGTTAAAACTATCGTTTTCTGTAGTACGCGTAATACACCCAAGCAGCAAGTACTGCCCTTGAGGTTTATATACTTGTATCACATCTCCTAACATCTTATCAGCGCGTACGTAATTTCCAATAATTTGAAATTGCTTGTCTAAACTATGAATCTCTTTCGATATATGACCGTTGACTGTACCAAAGTATATAATAACCGAACCGAAATACATATCTGTTAAAGGAAAGCCAACGTGCAACGTCAAACACTTGATCGTTTCAGATTTTTGCGTATCATCCTCCGGCTAAAACACAAAATTCGTATTGCATTGATACCTACATAAAATTCAAAATGAAAAATAAGACAACACTTTTACAATAACTTTTTTATAGTTGAAAACAGAGAAATTGATTTATCTCAATTTCAAGTATTTGAAAAAATCATGTTTTTATTTTTAAAGTTATTGTAAAATCAGACAGACATGCATGCCGTTTTTGTGTTAATTTCTATATCTTATAAAAAAAATTTAGATACGAATAAGGAGAGGTTGCACGTAATAGGAAATAACCAATAAGAGACAAGTGTTGAGTGCGAGAAAAGGAAGGGGTAACTAGGGGTAACGTCCTGAGCAAAACCTTAAGAAATTTAAAGAGTGGGGACGTTGGTCCGACTGACCGATAATCAGGCGTATGTGTATTTCACTTTAGTTATCATAAGCTGCTGTGTAGAAAACAATCAAGACTGTAATGAATAAATAAAGAAAATAATATGAAAAGTTGTTACTTTTTTACTTTCTGTTTTAGAGAAAAAAATTTATGATTATTAAAGTATGTAATTGTTTTATAAGTTTGACATTATAAAACAAATAAAATACACAAATAACATCAACGGTTGTACGATTTTTAATTTTTCCACTAAAAAATGTAGTTATTTGTAACAATCGTCGAACTGGCATCAACGGAAAGCTTAGCTTTCTGATGTTGCCAGGTTAATGGTAACAATAAATCTTAAAAATTTTGAACTGTCAAAATATAAATAAAAAGTCCAACATTTTTAGGATAAATTTACTTAAAACTATGTTAACCAATAACATATCGATTTTTAGCGGGAAATTTAAAAGTCGTACAAAAGGAAAACCCCAAGTTCAAAATTTTCATGCATATCATCAATTGCAAAAAATAATTCATAATCAATTTTATTACTAACCCGTTCCAAGTTATTAGATTGTAATGTTAACGGCTGTGTTTTCAAACGTATTGAAACGTTTGAGAAGTTATTTGCAAATGCAAGAGCCTTCTAGAAGCTGTTATCCATCTTCTAGAAGATATACCAAAAAATAGGGAACACTCGAGAATGATTCGCAGATGTGTATAAATACCGAAGAGAGAAATCGTAGGTCAGTTATTGCTGGAATGCGAAAACGGCAGTGTTAAAAAGATTATTAAAATGAAAATAAATAAGTCGTTAGCACGCGTGTGTCTAGATAAATATACCGAGAATAATCGTGTACGTGATTTTTAGTGTAAACAAGTGTGAAGCTATCCGCGGACGTTATCTTATCTTCGTGTAAGTGATAGTGTTATACAACGGTTATACATAAATTAGTGTAAGTGTTTTCATTAAATATTATTAGATTTAATTAGTTCGGTTAATTTAAAAGTGTACATATTTCTAGAATAAGTAAACGTACTTTAGTCGTTTAAATAAATTAGTAGTTAATAAATAAATTCGCAACAGTGGTGTCAGGTGTGGGGTTCGCAATTTTTTTTTATTAGTGTAAATACCATTAAGTAATATAATATCGCTCCCATACAAAAAACATTGTTTTGCGTAAAGAATTAATAAGTTCGCGTGTTTATTTATAAAGTGTAAAATAGTGTCTATTAAACTTTTTCTTTTAACAAGTGCGTGATCGCGATATTAATTAAATTCGTTTCCGTTTATTATTAACAAGTGGATCGTTATTAAAATTTTGTGTTATACAAAAACTGTATTTAAAAAAAAAGTAGTGTATTTAAACTTTATATTCGTGTTATATTTAAATTTATGCCAGTGACGCGTTTGCAAGCAGTTAAAATGGATTCAAAAATACTTGAACTTCTCGAATCGATGAATAGAAAAATGAGCGAAAACTCACAGAAAATCGAAGCAAAACTGGAAGAAAAGTTTCACGAAAATTCGCAGAAAATGGAAGAAAATTCTCAAAAATATGCAGAAAAGTTGATCGAAAATTCTAGACGATTAAAAGAAGAAATTTGGAAGAAAGCGAGCAAAAGAGACAAAAAGTAATCTCATCTAGTCAGACTCCGGAGATTACAATTCAAATGGCATCGCCTAGGGAGCAATTGCATAGCATTTATCTCGATGGCAAGATCAATGGGAGAAGCGTCCAGTTACTGGTTGACACGGGAGCAACGAAGATCATCATTCGTCCTGACATGTTATTGGAAAACGAAAAGACATCGCCAGTAACGGTACGACTTCCAACGGCGACGGGCGACAAAATACCTACTCACGGACAAGTCAAAGTAACCATTGGTTTGGGAAATAGAGTACTCGACCATCAAGTACTGGTAGCTGACATCACGGAAGAAGTTATCCTGGGAATGGACGTGATAAAAAAGTATGGGTTCCATTTGGATATGAAGAACGATGTCCTGAAGATCGACAATGAAGAAATTCTTATTCAGTCGTCAGAAAAGGCAGCCGTGCGAGTCTTATTGAATGAAGACGTGGCCCTGCCTGCAAAGACTGAAAGTGTGGTCATGGCACGCCTGGTTGAAAATCTCCGGGAAGGCTACATACGCGCGATTGAGCCAATGGAGGGCGGCTTAGTTGAAAAGGGACTACTCGTTGGCAGAACTTTAGTACGAGTGAAGAACACGATGCCAGTAAGGATCTTAAACATCAACTCAGATCCTGTAACGTTGAAACAGAAGACCGTGGTAGGCCAATGCACGCCAGTATCACAAATTGTGAGATGCGTGAAGTCGAACGAAGAAACGTCGCCAAAAAAGTGTCCACAACATATATTGGACACTCTTACCACCAAATGCAAAAACCTCAGCCGAGACCAGCTGGCTAAAGTTAAAGTGTTGATCCAAGAGTACCAAGATGTGTTCGCGATGGAGAGTGGCTCCAAAGGAAAAACTAACGTAGTGAAACATTAAAATTAATACCGGAGACGATCGGCCGATACGACAACATCCACGCAGATTTCCTTTGGCGAAAAGAGAAGAAGCCGAACAAATAATTACGGATATGAAGAGAGAAGGCGTGATTGAACCTTCAAGTAGCCCATGGGCATCCCCAGTGGTACTCGTAAAGAAGAAGAATGGATCAACGAGGTTTTGCGTAGACTACAGGCAGCTAAACGACGTGACCAAAAAGGACAGCTACCCTTTACCCTGAATTGACGATACGCTAGACACCCTATCAGGATCCCAGTGGTTTTCTACGTTAGATTTAAGGAGTGGATACTGGCAGGTAGAATTAGAACCCAACGATCATGAAAAAACAGCTTTTACGATCGGAACTGGTTTGTGGCAGTTTATGGTAATGCTCTTCGGCCTGTGTAACGCTCCTGCAACTTTCGAGCGTTTGATGGAGACCATCTTGCGCGGATTGTCTTGGAAGACGTGCTTGGTTTACCTGGACGACGTGATCGTGGTTGGAAGGTCGTTTGAAGAACACTTGAACAACTTGAAGGAAGTGTTCCAGCGATTACGTGGGGCTAACCTCAAACTGAGCCCAAAGAAGTATTTAAGAAGGAAGTACAATACCCTGGCCACGTCGTATCTAGAGATGGAGTAAAGGCTGACCCAGACAAAATCCGAGCAGTGCAAGCATGGCCAAGACCAATCGACAAACATCAGGTCCGAAGTTTCCTTGGGTTGTGCACTTATTATAGAAGATTTGTCCCCGGATTTGCCAATATTGCCAAGCCATTGACAAAATTAACTGAAGAAAAAGCAGAATTTAGATGGAATGAAGACTGCGAAAATTCTTTTAATCAACTAAAACAGGCCCTAGTCACTTCGCCGATTTTGAGTTATCCAAGAGAAGATGGAAAATTTGTTTTGGATACCGACGCAAGCAATCTGGCCATAGGCGCGGTCCTTTCGCAGGTTCAAGATGAACAAGAAAAAGTTATCGCGTATTTTAGCAAGGTTTTGTCCAGGCCAGAAAGTAATTATTGCGTGACTAGGAGGGAGCTGTTAGCAGTCGTTAAGTCCATCGAACATTTCTACAAGTATTTGTATGAACGAAAATTTTTACTGAGAACAAACCACGCCGTTTTAAAATGGATACTGCAGTTCCGTAACCCAGAAGGATAAGTGGCAAGATGGATCGAGAGACTGCAAGAGTATGACTATGACACAGAACACCGTGCTGGAAGCAGTCATCGGAACGCTGATGCCTTGTCCAGAAGCCTATGTCCGGCGGACTGCAGCCATTGTTCGCGACTGGAAGAAAAAGTCGAATGCCTCCGGAGAACTGCTATGGTTGATGATGAGTTGGAACCTGAGCAGTTACGTCGCGAACAACAAGACGATCCTGAAATAAGACTACTCCTGGACTGGAAAGAAAGCGGGCCACGACCAACCTGGGAAGAAGTGAGTGCTTTGGGCAGAAACATCAAAGCGTACTGGGCGCAGTGGGACTCTTTGATAGTAGAAGACGGTCTTCTTAAGCGATCCCTAGAAAGTGCCGAGGGCACGGGAAACAGACTACAGTTGGTAGTGCCGAAGAGCAGGGTGCCAGAAGTGTTGAAGCATCTCCACGATGGGACATCAGGAGGACACTTTGGCATTAAGAAGACGTTGGGTAAAGTCCGAGAACCATTCTACTGGATGAACTGCAAAGAGGACGTCATGAAATAGTGCCGTAAATGCATAGTCTGCGCATCAGGAAATGGTCCAGCGAGAAAGCGCAAAGCACCCATGAAGCAATACAAAGTAGAAAGCCCTTTGGAAAGAGTAGCGATTAACATCGCAGGGCCGTTCCCAGAATCCGATTCGGGAAATAAATACATCCTGGTGACGATGGATTATTTCACGAAATGGACGGAGGCTTACGCCATACCCAATCAGAAAGCAGCTACAATTGCAGACGTATTAGTAAAGGAATTTTTCTGCCGGTTTGGAGTTCCGTTGAAATTACACTACGATCAAGGCCGCAATTTTGAGTCTGGGCTGTTTCAAGAAGTTTGCCGACTGTTAGGAATTAAGAAAACTAGGACAACGCCTCTTCATCCTCAATCTGATGGCATGGTTGAACAGATGAATAGAACAATGAACTTAACCAAGGTAGTGTCCGAACACCAAAGAGACTGGGATCAGTACTTGCACCTTTTTCTAATAGCATACCGATCATCCGTTAACGAAAGCACAGGCCAAACACCATCCTGTGTACTGCTCGGTCGTGAAATACGATTACCATGCGATCTTCAATTTGGACGAAGACCGGAAGAAGAAGTTTCTGGAGAAGATTACGTCAGCAAGCTGGTCAAGAGGCTAGACGAAGTACATGAAGAGGTCCGTAAAAACACGCAAATGGCCAGCGACAGGATGAAAACCAGATATGACGTCAAGGCACAAAATGGTGGGTTTCAACCTGGGGATATGGTCATATACCGCATCCGAAAACCGCCCAGAGGCAAGCCAAAAGTGGTCCACGTCGATCGTCTAGCCCCGTTTGCTGGTGATAACCACAATACGCAACTCCAGGTCCGAACCAGAGTAATAAGTAGCAGAACCAGGAATCCAATCGAAGAAATGGAGTTCGAGAAGTTTATGAACTTATACGGAGGTTCTGGAAAAGCTAGGTTCGGAGTTACCACCGAGAAACAACAAGACCTGTTCCAGGCACAAAAAGATTACGCCATCGCACATTGCGTAAGCGAGGATCTTGACATGTCCAGAAAGGCTGCAATCGCCAAGGAATACTCACGTGTCAAGCCGTTATACAAAGATCTGTGGCGAACATTATGGAGTCTCAAGAGAAAAATGAAGTTCCATCATGTTAAGAAATTGGCAGTACCCAAGCTTGGTTGTGGCTTAGATCAACTGAATTGGAGGACAGTTCGAAGCATGTTGGAGGTCGTCTTCCGAGGAGCAGGCATTCAAGTGTTGGTCTGTAGTTACCAACCAAGGAGAATATTGGGTCAGAAAAAGTCCATTGACTGTTACTTTTATGGTCAAGGAAGTTGCCCAAATGGAGGAAGCTGCCGCTATCGCCACGATCCTTTTTACCGGTGTCGCATCCAGTCTCCTGTTCTGGTACAGAACAGTCCTAAAAAGAGGGCAGTGAAACGTTCGAGAAGTTATTTGCAAATGCAAGAGCCTTCTAGAAGATGTTATCCATCTTCTAGAAGATATACCGAAAAATAGGAAATACTCGAGAAGGATTCGCAGATGTGTATAAATACTGAATAGAGAAATCGTAGGTCAGTTATTGCTGGAATGCGAATACAGCAGTGTTAATGAGATTATTAAAGTGAAAATAAATAAGTGTGTGTCTAGATACATATACCGAGAATAATCGTGTACGTGATTTTTAGTGTAAACAAGTGTGAAGCTATCCGCGGACGTTATCTTATCTTCCTGTAAGTGATAGTGTTATACAACGGTTATACCTAAATTAGTGTAAGTGTTTTCATTAAATATTATTAGATTTAATTAGTTCGGTTAATTTAAAAGTGAACATATTTCTAGAATAAGTAAACGTATTTTTAGTCGTTTAAATAAATTAGTAGTTAATAAATAAATTCGCAACAGTATGTTTAATCTCATGCCTCTGACGGAAATCCATTTAAAGAAATCTAAATCGCATCCAAGTCGCGGTATAGTCAAATTCTAGACGTTATGTTTTTGTATGTATTGTTGCAATTTTTGAAATGAGTTGAACATAGCGTTCGTCGTCGCTTTTCCATGAATCAAATAATAAATGAATCTTCCATTAATCTGAAGAATAGCCAACCCTCCTTTTTTTGACCTGGTTCGTATATTGTGTGAATAATATAACTCGCATTGTAATTTTTTTTTGACTTAAACACATTGAATTTAAGCTTTACTATATTCACACACATACAATTCAACATTTCTTAACGAATACCGCAGCACGCTGACAATTTTATCTAAGAAGTTGTCATGATCGTCGTGTAAAACTTGAATACCGACGTCTTGGTATTTGTTTTCGTTTAGTTTTTTTATTTGCGCGATGCATGTTTGAACACTGTAAAAATAAAAATATTTTTCTCTGGTACGCGTAATACAACCAAGCAGCGAGTGCTTCTGTCGATTTCTATATACTTGTCTAACGTCGCTTAATGTTCTCTCAGCGCGTACGTAATCTCCCACAATTATATCTAAATTTTTAATCTCTTTTGACATGTATCCGTTAACGGTACCAAAATATATTATGGCGGTACCTGTGTGAATGTGAAGCAATGGACTCGATGTGTACGGAACCGGACACTGTGTTTTAAATCTCTTCCATGTATCCTGTTCTGGCTAAAATACAAAATTTGTATTGCAGTGATGCGTAATCTACAAAGTCAGTCGTCAGTGATACGTTAGACATGCCTGGAAATTCTTGATCTTTTGTAAATTTAAGTATGTAATTCAAAAGTAAATTTTGTTAAAACGTTTTTATATATACGTTTGCTACATTATGAAAAATTAAAACTGTTGAGAACATTCTTTTAAAGTTTACAAAATTCTAACAGTTCTAAACTTTACATAAATAAAAAGTGCATATTCAGTGTTCTTACGTGTGTGCAAGCTCTTCAAAACCTGTCAAACAAACCCACAACAAGATTACTTTGTGAAACAGGGACCTTGATAAAGCAAGGGCACGCACATGAAAACTATTTAACACAGCCAAAAAGAGAGAAGACTAGTATGAATACATAACTAGCCTCACAACATACAACAATGTCATTAAAAAGCTAAGAAAAAAACTCATGGAAAAGGTATTGTAAGGACGTAAAAAATAAACCCACAAGTTCTCGTTTCAAAAAGTTTTGGGTTAGCACTGGAAACACCAGTTACTTGCTGACCAAAAGCGGAAAGTTTTGGTTGAAGGTACTCTGCAAAAAGTATTGCAAAAACACTTCCCGGATTCATCGTTAACTGAAATTCCTAATTAGCAGGACCTAGAAGTACCAAACAAATGGACACCCAAAACTAACTGGAAATTAGCGAGAAAAATAATCAATAATGAAAACCTAGAATGATGAATCAATATATTTAAAGGGTTTTAGTCTTTAGAAACCAATGAAATTTATCTGCTGTGAAAAAGATTTTCTTCTCTGCGAAACGCAGTATGCAAAATTCTCAGACCCAGCATATATATACCAAACAGGTGATGGATTGTACCAATCCGGAAAATCCTGCGAGTTGTTAATTCCGCAACTACTAAGCAGATGCGAGAATGCAATCCAATACAATGCGTTTTAGATTGAACAAAATCCTCCGTGTAATGATAGAATCCGGGCGGGCTTCGTCCAGGACGTAGAGCTTTCTAATCCAAGTAAAGATATTTGGGATTCGTTCAAGATCAAGAGTTTGAGGTGGTGTTTAGCAGCTGGAAAGAACGGAAAACCATATAGCAAAACGTGCTGGTCAAGAACCTTGGAGCAGTAAATTTCCTGCAGAAGGATGCTTAGATATAACACAAGGGATATATAAGCCCCGAGGATGGTTTTTAGAAATAGGAATTAAAGCGAGGTCAATTTTCTGACCACATAAGAATGTCGAAGTCTGCGGTACCAAATCTTTAGGCCATATGTGAGCATGTTGCTAGACGCTCTTGCGCAGTGAAGGATTTCGTCTTAGCGTGAAGCCAAAAACTATGAATTTAGTCTTGTTTGCGGAATCACTTAGTTTATTGCTGCTAGCCTAGTTGGTGAGTTCTTGTCTAGAAGATCGTTGACAACTAAATTCCACAAGGTCGGCTTAAAAATCGAGCCTTGTGCACAACCCTTGATCGTTTGGTAAAAACTGAACGTGAAACATTCACAGAGAACGTTATCGATTTATTCGACAAATAGCTACAAATGACGAGAGACACTCTCTTAACGATCATATATAAAAAGCCACCATACGTTATTGAACGCTCCAGAAATGTCTATGAAAGTAGCTAGTCTGTACTTGAAAACGATTGATTGTGCAATCGTCATTAATCGGCGGGCGGTGTCAGTCGTCGTTTGATTACTTCGACGAACGGGATCTATGCGTTTGAAATAAAAGAGACTCTTAGGGATAGGTGCAGGGTTAGGGGCTTTGACGGTTAATTCAAACCGTATCAGTCGGTGGTGACTGTTTATCACTTTAGAGATAACTCGCCAGTTTGTCATTTTTCTAGCTAATCAAGGAAACGCTAAAGATCCAAAGCGGCGAGTTAGTAGTAAAATCACATACTATGGTAATAGGAGTGCCTCTTAGTTCATCAAGAATTTTATCTAAGTGTTGTAGATGAACACGTACGTCCTTGCTCGGTGGCCAATAAACGCCAACCATTGCAAGGGAAGTGTTTCCAACCGTAACCATTGTTAGGTACTATGTAACGAACCGTATCTGAAATTAAGTTACAATATAGAACGTTATGTTTGATTTATTTTATTTTGGTAGTTAGGACCGTTGTTTAATTATTATTATTAAGAATTGTACTTTATTAATTAATTAAGTTAAGTAAGTTTCCGTCCCCGTGTAAATAAATAAGGAATTTCCGCTAGTACCGAACGCGCAACTAAGCTCGCGCTATCCCCGCTTACCGGCGCTTCATCCGTCAGAGCGCATGTTATCCCCGCTTGAACCGTTCTCCCACTTCCGGAGTCGCAAATAAAAGCGGAACCCCGACGCAGGAACGCCAGTTCCAGTTGGAGCTCGCTTCTAAGAAGATTCCGGGGTTTCAGTGCACCAGCTGGAGTTTAGGGTAAGCCGTTTTGCTTTTATTAACCGGACCTCCGGGGGAGATACCGCTCCCCTCCTTGTCTGCTCTTCCCTACCCTATCCTTTACCGGGCGTCGTATTCGTAGTGTTTGGCTTTGGCCTGCAAATACGCCGTCACCACGTCGTATCCGTAGTGTTTGGCTTTGGCCTGCGGATACGCCTTCCCCCTCCGTACCGAGCGTCGTATTCGTAGTGTTTGGCTTTGGCCTGCGAATACGCCGTCAACACGTCGTCTCCGTAGTGTTTGGCTTTGGCCTGCGGATACGCCTTCCCCCATCCATTACCGAACGTCGTATTCGTAGTGTTTGGCTTTGGCCTGCGAATACGCCGTCAACACGTCGTCTCCGTAGTGTTTGGCTTTGGCCTGCGGATACGCCTTCCAATACCGTGCCCACGTCCCTTCTCCTCCCTCTTAAGTACAAATCCGAATAAACCCCGTCTACCGATCCAACCAACGGAGGTTGCTACCCTAGTGCATGCTTGCTCGCTTAGTCACCGACGTCACCGCTTGTCGAACGCACGCTAATCACTCATTGGTTTATAGATCACCTTCCGCTTGCTTGGTTGTGGCCGCCGTTTATGCACCGTTCCTTGTTGGTTTTGAGAATAAATAAAGTTATTTTGATTTACTATTGTGTATTTTATTTCCGTCGCCTCGCTCCGCTTTTAGGTCCGTTTGAAGCCCTGGACAACCGTGTCTTCACTGTAGTTACCCGGACAGTGCCGTCGAATAGGAGAGTAAACTCCTCGAACAAATCTGGCGCCCGAGAACCGTTCCGTCCACTAGCTTTTTATTACAGCGAAGCAGTGCAATCCGGAGTAAGCGTCACAACTAGTCATTTGTTAAATGGTTGAGTAGCACCAATTTGACGAGCTGTGAGTAACTGTAAACAATAGCCGAGTAGTACCGCATAGAAGAAAATGCGGCAATCTTATTGAAAAGTACACCTGCATCAACAAGCTTGTACTCTGCACTAAACACTATGCCTCTTGGGTCAGTAGTATGTCTACTCATAGCTTCAAAAGCCGTAACACGTGTATTGCAAAGATTCACTTGCGCAAGCCTCAAAGTTAATTGAGTGTCCTCAGAGTCCATAATCGGTATTAGATAATTTGGCGTCAAGCCTTTTCAGGTACAAGAATTTAACCCTCTCCATGGTGACGATTAATAAAACAGGGAACGATATGCGCGGCGCTCGTGGAATGCCGACTAAAAAAAAAACTTAGTTGCAAGATATCTTTTTAACCGTATACAAAATCTTATTGCCAAAAAACGGTTGGGCTTATAATCTGCGTGTGGTTGCCTACCTTTAACCTTGTAGAGGTCTAAAGCTGCTTAGAAAAAACAACACTATACGCAAACTCAAAATATAAATAATTACAATTACAAAATTACTGACGGCCTTAATTGTCCGATGTCGCATAATTGCTAACAATGTAAACTTCAATGTTCTTCAGCTTTAGCTAAAGGTAAAAGACTTATTCGTTAATTGAAGAGAAACCAAAGTCTACGGAACCGGAAAAAAAATAATTCCCAGCAGCGTAACATAAGAAACTATGGTAAAATTCTTCAGGGATGAGGCACACAAAACTCTTTCTTACAGAGTCACAATCAAACACTCAAAATGCACTATCAAACATGAGTTTACAAAAGTTAAAGAAACTCACAGGACTAATAACAGGGCACTGTAGCCTTAACAAACACATGCATAAAATGGGACTGCAAAGTTGCCCTTTATGCCGCAGATGCTTGGAGGACGACGAGACTTCGCAGCATCTGCTGTGTAAATGCGAAGCGTATCAAACGCAGCGCACAAGGATTCTCGGCAAACCAAAACTAACCGATGATATGTTGAAAAAATCCCTTGGAATAAGCTTCTGGACTGAAGACCGCAGTGCAGAAGCACTATCTCGAATAAAATAAAAAATAAAATTTTAAAAAAATTAAGAACAAGTTTTGTTTGTTAAAAATACATTTATAATTTTATACAGTCCATTTATATCAAAAATAGTGCTTGGTTAAATAAATCCCTTAAACCTTGAAGGTTAAAAACGAATAAATCATAGAAATAATCAACTATCGTGTTCAAATAAATTAAATTTAAGTTTGCAACAATTTGTTGACATGTTTGCAATCTGAGGTTAGAATTTTTAAGATGAGATGATCCAGTTTAAATTTAAATCCAATTAAAGACGGAGCAAAATTACGTAAGCATTGTCATCTCACGGAAAGAACGATAACTGCAAGAATGTGCATGATCTGTTTCAAGAGGGGGTCGCGCACACTAAGGATTGAACGTCGAGACAAAAAGGTTCTAGCCCACGGTACAAGCAGCATTTTTCGTTGTGTTTTGTAAAAGTTTATGGGTATGTAACTAAAAGTATTAGTTAGCTAAAGCAAATAGTAATAAAATAAACTAAAATTTGTATTAAAACTCTGGCGTTATCGAAACACCACGTTTTTTTTGTTTGGTAAACAACTGCGTTGGCGGCAATTTCAATTGTTGTATGTGTATCAAGCATTTGAAAATCAATTTATGTAGAATTATTAAACGATGTTTTTTCACAAATTATTAATTAAAATTTAAAATTACTAAATCGACATGTCTTAAAGAATTGCTTGAAATGTAATTTAAATTCGTAGTATTTTTTTAATTTTGTAATTGCATTTATGTGTAATTTTAGACAAGATTAAGCGTCGTAAAGTTGACTGCAATAATTAACCATTTTATACTTAAATTTGAAAATTATTAAAATTGAAGGTGGCTTTGTGCAGATGTTTCTTTGTTTGTAAAAAAAAGATAGTTCAACTTCATTGCCATTTTGATTCTGTTTCCAGTGAAACCAACATCAAATGATTAATAAAAGTCCTAGTACTACGCCACACAGTGAACTATATCACAGCAGATAAAATTCACAAAACGTACCTGTTGGAATTTATAGACGGTAATCTTAACGTCCGTGCCTCGAAACGCATTTTCAATCAAATTTCTCACAGTAATCCATGCGAAACAATCTAAATCACATCCAGTTTGCGGAATAGCCAAATTCTTGACGCCATGTTCTTGTACGTGTTGTTGCAATTTCTGCAACGAGCTCCACATCCTGTCAGTCGTCGCTTCTTCGTTTGATCGTTTTCTTGTTATTAGATAATAAATAAATCTTTTGTTATTCTGAAGAATTGCCAACCCTCCTTCTTTTTGTTTTTGTTCGTATAGTTTGTGGAATTCTTTAAATCTTTTGCTGTAAGAAAAAATAACAGTATCACAATTATATGTGAAAAAAAATGAAACCTAAATTCCACAGCAACTTCACCATCCATACCCAAATCCTCGGACACGCAATGTGCCAAAGCAAATTTTTGTGTGTTCCTAAAGAAATTTTTAATATTTTTAACATTAACAAAAGAACATTTATTTGCATTTGTTCTGTCATAGAAAATTTGCAGTTTGTTCTCATTTGCGTTTTCCGCAACAGTTTTGGCACCTAAACAGTTAGTAACAAAAAGCGTACTTAAATAAAGAAGATTACCTTCCTCGGCTGATTTGTGACTCAAACTTTCATTGTGATGCAGTTTGGGCTCTGGTTCAACTGCAGCTAGTTGATTATTTTGCTGTATAATTTCTACTTGATTCGTCCCAGAATGATCTAAAGATTTTTTTATTGAATATTAAAATTTGTTACTGTTAGGCTAGAAGACACTTTTTTTTACCTTCGTCTCTTTGCAAACTTTGCTGGATCGAACTAGTCGTTTGGTTACGTGCCGTTGCTTCTTCAATTATTTTGACTTTTAATTCATCAAGGCTAGGCAAGACGTCTTGTGTTTCAATAACGCGTTGAAAATTGTCATAATTTTTGGGAAGACTGTATAAAAGCATAGCACTTAAAACATCATGAATTTTTACGTCCATTGCCTCGAGCTTGTTCACAACGTTAAAAAACGTATTAATATGATTTAGTACATCGTCTTCGTTCATTATTTTCTGTTGTATTAATTGTTTGAGTAAATTGGTTTTTCGAGTTAGATTCGTAGATGCATAAATCGACTCTAGCTTCTTCCAAATTTCGTTAGAAGTTTCACATCCAATTATTTGCTTCAGTTGTAGAGGGTCAATAGACAATATGATATCAGCTTTCGCTTTTCTATCTTTAGTTATCCACGTTGATAATGTATTTTTCATTCGTGTTTGTTCAGTCGTAGTGCCGGTTGGATTTGGTGGTCTTGGTACTTCGCCATTGACGATTTCCCAGGTATCGTTTTTGATTAACAGTGCTTCAATTTGAAGACACCATGTGTCATAATTGTCTTTTGATAACATTTCCATTTTTCTAAAGCTTGCTGTAGTAATTAAATCTATTTCTTTAATAACAGTATCACACAGAGTAATGATTGTTAATAGACAAAAACTTCCAGTGTGCTGTAGTCACAATAAACAATCAAAAATCAACACTAAATGTAAAAAATAATTTTGTAAAAATAATCGTCTTTATCATCACATTAGAAGTAGATAATATATTATCCTTGTTTGCCTTTCATATCAATTGAATTATATTATAAAAGCTTTTTATCTTTGTTTTCAGTAAAATTCCAAACACATTTTTCTCTATTTTTGCTACTATTTTACATAATAATAATATAATAATATTTATTAATCTAACAAACATAGCAACTGATGTGCTAGAGAAATCATTTATTGCACTTTAATTTCATTAAAATTGAAATTAAAAAACTCCATGACATTTCATAAAGGATTGTTTTTTAAAATACTTTTTAATTGTTTTTTAAACATGTGCTCTGGTAAATTCTTAACGCTATCTGGAATTTGATTATATATTTTTACCCCCATTCAGTGTTGCCAGATTGGGCGATTAATCGCAAATTGGGCGACATGAAATTGTAATTTGCAACCTAATTTTTAGTAATGCGATTATCGCAAATTGTGCGCTTTGCTAAATTATTTGGTGGGTATTTAGGCGTTATGTAGATGTGTATGTTTTTGCTTTGCAAATACTTAAATAGGTTTTTAGTTTCTTTATTAAACTTATGCAACACGTAACACTTAGAAGTGCGCTCTAAAGACGAATTCAAAAAAAGCATCTTTATGAATTTATTAGCGCATTTTATTAGTAATGTTTGTTCATTGTTTGTTGCACCGCTATATACATAATAATGTGTATTTAATACGAAACGAATACCAGCTTAACATTATTGTCTTTGCTTAAGATTAGATGCTTAGGTTAGTTCACTTTGGTGTGTATTTACATATGGTTTATCTAAAAATTGAAATGGAAAAATATTCAAAATAGAAAAAACGTTATCAAAAGGAATGGGAAACATTACCACAATTCAAGGGTACGTGATTTTTATGTTCTTTTATCTGATTTTGTACATTGTATATTGCAGGCTGGCTAACATGCTACAATGAAAATGCATTTTGTAAAGTCTGCAAAAAACAATTGCGTCCTCATAAATCAGATTTGTTGAGACATTCAAAAAGAGATGATTCATGTTAGTTTTTTGTACACCATACTTTCATCAGTTTTGGTATTATTCAAGTGTGTTTATAAAATTCAATTATTTTAACTTGAATTTCCCGCATTTTTTTTAAATATTCTATTTCAAAAATTGGAGATATATGTTAATATGTTTTATGAATAATTTCTAATACATAATAATACAATTAATGTGTAATATAAATATCAAATCGAAGTAGTGCATAGAACTGTGTGCGATTTTGGACGATATTTATGAAGTGTGTAGGCGCTTTTACAAACCATCTATCTGGCAACGCTGCCCCCATTATGTGCGGTGATGTAGGTACTAGATAGATGTAAAGTGTGCCTTGATAATTGTATTAAGTCTGATCTTGTGTTATATCCATGATCATTTCTAGGAATTAATGTTTTTCTTTTGTGAACATATTGCTGCTTCAAAAATGTATAGATTGGCAATTGTTAATACTTGTAGCTATTTAAATAAAGGCCTGGTGTTTTTGAGTGCGCTCTTGCTATGCTTCTTACAACCCGTTTTTGTGCTAACAGAACGCGTTCTGCATATGTCGATAGTCCCCATAGTAAGTAAAATACCGTATTTTAGCCTCGATTCTATTTCAGAGTAATACAAAGTTAATAGACTATTCTCGTTTAGGACACTCATTAGGTTTCTAAACAGATAACATTTGCTATTTATGTTTTTGGCAATTTTGTCACAAAACTCGCTCCATGTTAACATTTCACTTATTTGAATACCTAGAAAACTTGTCGAGTATTGTTGTTGAATAGTAGTATTTATTGTTTGAACAGCATAATTATTTATTGTTTTTTGACATGGGTGAAATATCAAGGAATTTGTTTTTGTTGTATTTAGAACCAATTAATTGTTAGCAAACCATTCTTCTAGTGTCAGAAGACATTTTTGAATTTTATTTTGAATAACGTTTTCGTCAAATTCAGAAATTAAGATTGAAGTATCGCTTGCGTACATAGTAACTGATACATCCTTAAGATAAAAAGGAAGGTCGTTAACATATAGTATAAATAACAGTGGTCCTAAAATTGACCTCTGCGGTACACCACGTCTAACTTCTCTTAGTTTTGATCTGACATTTTTTTTTATTGCGTTCATTACTAAAGATATTTCTACACACTGCTCACGATTCCATAAGTACGTTTTTAACTATTGATATGCAAGTTCTCTTAAACCGTAATTGTATAGTTTTGACATTAGAGGATTGTGATTTACACAGTCGAATGCTCGAGTAAGCAGAATATTCCAACAGGATATATTTTGTTTTCAAAATTGTTTAAAATATTGTTATAGAAGTTCAGTATTGCTGTTGTAGTAGATTTAGATTTTATAAAACCATGTTGACTTTGAGATATTGTGTTATGTTTGTTTAGAAATTCTTGTATTCTAACGTACATAGCATATTCAAACACTTCTGATACATTTGACAGCAAAGATATGGGTCTGTAGTTCGACATTTGACATTTATTGTTTTTGTTGTGTATGGGTTTTACAATAGCAACTTTTAAGTTTTTCGGAAAGATACCTTGTCTCAATGACGAATTAATTACATGGGTTAACGGGGCTACGAAGCAATGTTTAAAATCTTTCAACAATCGTATTGGAATTTTACATATTCTTGTCGAGTGTTACGGTTTTAACTTGCTAAGAATATCGCATATTTCATATTCTTCCATATTTTTAATAAATATACTGACACGTTCGAGAAGTTATTCGCAAATTCAAGAGCCTTTTCAAAGTTGTTATCCATCTTCTAGAACGTATATCGAAAGATATGGAACACTCGAGAATGATTTTCAAAATGTGTATATATACCGACGAAACAAAT
This sequence comes from Aquatica leii, assembly GCA_035610365.1. NCBI lineage: Eukaryota > Metazoa > Arthropoda > Insecta > Coleoptera > Lampyridae > Aquatica > Aquatica leii. Next base: position 20,600,520 of record CM069438.1, read on the forward strand.
CGTAGGTCAGTTATTGCCGTAATGCGAATACAGCAGTGTTAAGAAGCTTATTCAAGTTTAAATAAATAAGTCGTTAGCGTGTGTGTGTACATAAATATACGGAGAATAATTTTGTACGTGATTTTAGTGTAAACAAGTGTGTGAAGCTATCCGCGGACTTTATCTTATCTTCGTGTAAATAATATAAATTAGTCTAAGTGTTTTTATTAAATATTATTAGATTTAATTAGTTCGGTTAATTTACAAGTGTACATATTTCTAGTATAAGCAAAACATATTTTTTGTCGTTTAAACAAATTAGTTTAATAATAAATTCGTTACAAATTAGCGTCAGTGAATTTTAGTGTAAATATCATTGAGAAATATCGCTCCCGTAATAAAAACATTGATTGCGTAAATAAATAAAACTTTAAGTTCGGGATTCGCGTGTTTGTTTATAGCATTTAATCTTAGCTGTTAAAGCAGTGTCGGGCTTCACTAAAATTTAGTATTATTAAATTTTGTTTTAAATTATTATTCGTGGTTAAATTTATACCGATAACGCGTTTGCAAAAAGTGAAAATGGATTCAAAAATATTTGAATTTCTGGAATCAATCAAAAATGGTCAAGAATCGATGAATAGAAAAAGTTTTACGAAAATTCGCAGAAAATAGAGGAAAATTCTAGAAGTCTAAAAGAAGAGATACGAACGAGCATAGAAAACCAAATTAAAATTGTTCAAGAGGAAACCCAAGCAGGCATGTTAAATTTGAAAGAAGAAATTTGCGAATCTGTGAATGAGAAAATAGAAGCAATAGAAGACAAATTAGAAGACAGAATAAAACTGCTTGAAGAAAGAATAAACCAAATGAATTGTCAAGGTGAAGAAAACGTCACGAGCGAAGATTTAATAATGGACCATCGGGAAGAATCTACTCACAAGTTCAAAGTTGTACCTCCGAATTTTGATGGTAAAGTTCCATGGTCAACCTATCACAAGCAGTTTGAAGCCGCAGCTACAGCTAATGGTTAGAGCAACAAGCAGAAAGCGACGTCTTTAATAGTGTCCTTACGTGGAGAAGCTCTTGGAATCTTGCAAACTGTTCCTGACCACTTACAAGAAAATTACGAACTTTTAATTTCACGTTTAGAAATGAGATATGGAGATGCTCATCTTCAACAAGTGTATCAAGCTCAAATTAAAAGTCGGGTTCAGAAAACTGCCAAAAGTCTTCAAGAGTTTGAGGCTGACATCACCAGATTAACACGGCTTGCGTATCCTACAGCACCAGATACCTTCTTGAAGCAGTTGGCGATTCAAACCTTTGTAGACGGCCTCAGAGACAACGAAACACACCAGACTCTCCGGTTAGCTCGACCGAATACATTGGATGACGCTTTGGTGCATGCTTTGGAGTTTGAAGCAGCAAAACAAGCATCGCAACGAGATGGTCATAGACTCTGCTGTGCTGCAGAAGTACCCGCGCAGACACTGGAAAGCATCGAAGAGATAGTGCGACGAATACTTCGGGAAAGAGGAGTGACAACTTTGAACTGCGATGAAATAGGCCATGTACGACGGCATCGTACTAAACCTAAGAAGAGGACAAGAAGAGCGCTCAAAAATTTGGAACGAGACGAGCAAAAGAGACAAAAAGTAATCTCATCTACTCAGACTCCGGGGATTACAATCCAAATGGCATCGGCTAGGGAGCAATTGCATAACATTTATTTCGACGGCAAGATCAATGGAAGAAGTGTTCAGTTACTGTTTGACACTGGAGCAACGAAGACCATCATTCGTCCTGACATGTTAGTGAAAAACGAGAAGACATCACCAGTAACAGTACGACTTTGAACAGCGACAGGCGACGAAATACTTACTCGCGGACAAGTTAAAGTAACCATTGGTTTGGGAAATAGAGTACTCGACCATCAAGTACTGGTAGCCAACATCACAGAAGAAGTTATCCTGGGAATGGACGTGATAAAGAAGTATGGGTTCTATTTCGATATGAAGAACGATGTCCTGAAGATCGACAATAAAGAAATTCCTTTTCATTCGTCAGAAAAGGCAGCCGTGTGAGTCCTATTAAGTGAAGACGTGACTCTGCCTGCAAGGACTGAAAGTGTGGTGATGGCATGCCTGGATGGAAGTCTCAAGGAAGGCTACATACGCGCGATTGAACCAATAGAGGGCGGTTTAGTTGAAAAGGGACTACTCGTTGGCAGAACTTTAGTACGAGTAAAAAACACGATGCCAGTAAGGATCTTAAACATCAATTCAGATACTGTAACGTTGAAGAAGAAGACCGTGGTAGGCGAATTCACGCCAGTATCTCAAATTGTGTGATGCGTGAAGTCTGACGAAGATAGGTCGCCGAAAAAGTGTCCACAAGATCTATTGAACATTCTTACCACCAAATGCTAAAACCTCAGCCAAGACAAGCTGGCTAAAGTTAAAGTGTTGATCGAAGAATATCAAGATATGTTCGCGCTAGAGAGTGGTTCCAAAAAAAAACTAACGTTGTGAAACATAAAATTAATACCGGAGTCACTCGGCTGATACTACAACGTCCACGCAGACTTCCTTTGGCAAAAAGAGAAGAAGCCGAACAAATAATTACGGATATGGAGAGAGAAGGCGTGATTGAACCTTTAAGTAGCCTATGGGCATCCCTAGTGCTACTCGTAAAGAAGAAGGATGGGTCAACGAGGTTTTGCGTAGACTACAGACAGCTAAACGACGTGACCAAAAAGGACAGTTACTCTTTACCTAGTATTGACGATACATTAGAGACCCTGTCAGTAGTTTTCCACGTCAGATTTAAAGAGTGGTTACTGGCGGGTAGAATTAGAACCCAAGGATCGTGAAAAAACAGCTTTTACGATCGGAACTGGTTTGTGGCAGTTAACTGTGATGCCCTTCGGCATGTGTAACGCTCCAGCAACATTCGAGCGTTTGATGGAAACCATCTTGCGCGGATTGTCTTGGAAAACGTGCTTGGTTTACCTGGACGACGTGATCGTGGTTGGAAGGTCGTTTGAAGAACACTTGAACAACTTGAAGGAAGTGTTCCAGCGACTACGTGGGGCTAACCTCAAACTGAGCCTGAAGTGCCACGTATTTAAGAAGGAAGTTCAATATCTGGGCCACGTCGTATCTAGAGACGGAGTAAGGGCTGACGCCAGACAAAATCCGAGCAGTGCAAGCATGGCCAAAACCAATCGACAAACATCAGGTCCGAAGTTTCCTTGGATTGTGCACCTATTATAGACCATTTGTACCCGGATTTGCCAATATTGCCAAACCATTGACAAAATTCACGGAAGAAAGAGCAGAATTTAGATGGAATAAAGTCTGCAAAAATTCTTTCAATCAACTAAAACAGGTCCTAGTCACTTCGCCGATTTTGAGTTATTAAACAGAAGATGGCAAATTTGTTCTGGATACCGACGCAAGCAATCTGGCCATAGGCACGGTCCTTTTGCAGGTTCAAGATGGACAAGAAAAAGTTATTGCGTATTTTAGCAAGGTTTTGTCTAGGCCAGAAAGGAATTATTGCGTGACTAGAAGGGAGTTGTTAGCAGTCGTTAAGTCCATCGAACATTTCTACAAGTATTTGTATGGACGGAAATTTTTACTGAGAACAGACCATGCCGCCTTAAAATGGCTACTGCAGTTTCGTAACCCAGAAGGTCAAATGGCAAGATAGATCGAGAGACTGCAAAGGTATGACTATGACACAGAACACCGTGCCGGAAGCAGTCATCGGAACGCTGATGCCTTGTCCAGAAGACCATGTCCGGCGGACTGCAGCCATTGTTCGCCACTGGACGAAAAAGTTGAATGCCTCCGGAGAACTGCTATGGTGGATGATGAGTAGGAACCTGAGCAGTTACGACGCGAACCAGAAGACGATCCTAAAATAAGACTACTCCTGGACTGAAAAGAAAGCAGCCGACGACCAACCTGGGAAGAAGTGAGTGCTTTGGACAGAAACATCAAAGCGTACTGGACGCAGTGAGACTCCTTGATAGTAGAAGACGATCTTCTTAAGCGATCCCTAGAAAGTGCCGAGGGCACGGGAAACAGACTACAGTTGGTAGTGCCGAAGAGCAGGGTGTCAGAGGTGTTGTAGCATCTCCACGATAGGACATCAGGAGGACACTTTGTCATTAAGAAGACGTTGGGTAAAGTGCGAGAACGATTCTACTGGATGAACTGCAAAGAAGACGTCATGAAATGGTGCCGTAAATGCACAGTCTGCGCATCAGGAAATGGTCCAGCGAGAAAGCGCAACGCACCCATAAAACAATACAACGTAGGAAGCCCTTTGGAAAGAGTAGCGATTGACATCGCAGAGCCGTTCCTAGAATCCGATTCGAGAAATAAATACATCCTGGTTGCGATGGATTATTTCACAAAATGCCCATACCCAATCAGGAAGCAGCTACAGTCGCAGACGTATTAGTAAAAGAGTTTTTCTGTCGGTTTGGAATTCCGTTGGAATTGCACTCCGATCAAGGCCGCAATTTTGAGTCTGGGCTGTTTCAAGAAGTTTGCCGACTGTTGGGAATTAAGAAAACTAGGACAACGCCTCTCCATCCTCAATCATGGTTGATCGGATGAATTTTCCTAAATCCGGTACTGTTTTATTTATTTAAGTTAGACGTGTGGGAATTTGCTGTTGTTGCTAATTTCACGCTTTATTTCGTTACATTTTAAAGTTGATAATTTGTAATTTATGATTAATTAAGAGCGTATTATCTTCGCTTAATACGTGATTAAATGCTGCTTTTCTACAAGTCCTTATAAATATTTTTGTTTAAAATATCATTTACTCGAGCGTTCTCACGAGTTTGCTGACGAATTTATTTTGTTATCTTCTGAGGTCATTATAACCTTAGGTACTTCAAAAATTTACTGTACCATGGAAGTACTAACGTTTACTTAAACACGGTGATTTTACCGGATATTACGTTGAAACCTTCCTAACTTTTAGTATATCTACGGAACCTGTTTCTTTCTTAAAATTACTAAAAATCGTATATTTACGGCTATAAGTTACTTTAAATTTTAAAAGTGTACTTAGTTTTTTTAACGCTGGATTATTATACCCAGGTAAAGTACTTAGTTTTTGTTTTATTTAGTTAATCTAACTTCGCTTCTCTCCCTTCCTCTTTATAGCGGTTTTTCTTCCGACGAAATTGTTCTAATTCATATGAACGTTTTCTCCAACGGATTGTTTACTCCACGTGTGAAAGTTCCTTCAACTACCAAAATACTCCGTTCATCTGTAAACTCTACTAACGCTACGCTGAGAAGTCAACTTCGATTGCACCAACTGGCGCTAAGTGAAAAAAAAACCAACCGTTAACCTTCGTTTTATTGTGAATTAATTCATATTTGTGCAAATCTCAAAGATTTGGTTTTCTACATTGAACTTTTAATTAAAATCCTACTTGCTTAATCAACTTTAGAAATTCAAGAACTTTTCCTTATACTTTAAAATTTTACAATTTTTTTTTGCTATTTAAAATTCACTTTTGTTATTTAAACTTTGGCTTAATTTACTTAATTTAATTTCTCTTTGTTTCTATAAGAAGTTGTTATCTGATTTACCTTGAAATTTGTTGACTTATAACGTAATTGTAACTGACCTATTAACCTACATAAATTTGGTCGCGCATCTTCTGATCTACGAGATAGTAAACTTGAACCTAACTCTAATTCTCGGCTGTTATTTGCACACGGCCAATTGTTTGTTTTAAATATTTTATTTAAGGAAACTTCGACTGGAAATACCGTGCACGGAGTTCCATCAGCGAAGTAATAAGGTAAGATTTTTTTTTGTATTTCAAATTTGAAATTACTGTCTTGTCGAATAACGATCGCTGCCCCAAATTAAATTTTTGTTGTTGTTTGTTTTGCGAACCTAACGTAATTAAATTAGTTTTACTACTTTTGTTTTAACACGAGGTAATTTAGATCTTGTATTTTTGTAATATTTGAAATCCATTATCGATTGTTTTACTCAACTTTACGCATATTTTGTTTGCATAATTCAAAATTGAATATTTTATTGATTATTTTTTAAATTGCTATTTATTCTAAATCCATTATATTTACATCAAATTTACTGATTGCTATTTAACCTTTAACCTTTCCCGTTTTTTTTTCTTTCAGCAACCTTTTGCTACTACTAGAGCCCTGTTAAACTTTTACAATTTACTTAACAGGACCGTAACTAAACAAATTGTGTGGCGCCCATTTCTAACAATTTCTAATCTCTACTTGACTAATTTTATCTACCACGACATCTTTGATTTAAATATTCCCCTCACAATTTCTAACCCACCCCATTTTGCCTACAAGAACCGAGCTACTGCGGCCATCGCTCTATTTAAATTTAGTTACCCATAATTCTTACCGTAACAACTTAGCCAAGGTAGTGTCCGAACACCAAAGAGACTGGGATCAGTACTTGCACTTTTACCTAATAGCATACCGATTATCTGTTCACGAAAGCACAGGTCAAACACCATCCTGTGTCATGTTCAGTCGTGAAATACGATTGCCATGCGACCTTCAATTTGGACGAAAACCAGAAGAAGAAGTTGCTGGAGAAGATTACGTCAGCAAGCTGACCAAGAGGCTAGACGAAATACATGAAGAGGTCCGTAAAAACACACAAATTGTCAGCGACAGGATAAAGACTAGATATGACGTCAAAGCACAAAATGGTGGAATAGCGAAGGCTTCCACGGCCGGAATCTAAATAAAATGATGTTCAGCGACCGCAGACTTGGAAGTATACCTTTTCCTTATACAACGATCATGTTCTGAAATGCGAGTAATGACGGAACGACCGGTTTCACCAATGTAGACTAAACCACAAGAACAGGGAATTTTACTACAGGTCACAAGATAGATTTTGATAATGTTTCGTTGATTGCTAAATCTCCATTATTTTTCAACAGGAAATTCCGAGAAAGCATAGAAATCATCAAACACCCCAATAACTTCAATCGCGATCATGGTTTCGAACTATCCCCTCTTTGGTTCCCGGTTATTAGTCATTTAACAAAAACACGGCCCCTAGCAACCGTAACCCAATCAGGGTCGAGCTTAATCATCCGTGACGATCCTGTTCCTTTAAATACGGAGACTATTTCTTCTTAAGTCACTTCTACCTAGTTTAGAATCTGGCTTGGTTCACAAGTTGATTACCTAACTTGGTAGTGATTCTTTGTTAGATTTTCGTTTGCTTTTTCAGGTTATCGTTTTCTTTCTTACTTTTTCATAGTTTAGGTTATGGCTTGTTTTACAAGTGGATAACCTAACTTTTGAGAAGTTCTTAGTTAGATTTCGATTGCTTGTTTGAGTTTTGCGATTTATCTCACGCCCTGATGAAGCCCCTTACGAAAGTGGGCGAAACGTTGGCAGCTTCGGTTGCAACTATGACACGGTCCAAACCCGGAAGACATTCTAATGTTAGTACAAAATGGTGGGTTTTAACCTGGCGATATGGTCTGGTTGTATAATTCTCAAAGGAGACGTGGTTTGTCGCCGAAGCTGCAAAGGCAATGAGAGGGCCCCTATGAAGTCGTGCAGCGTATTAATGACGTCATATATCGCATCCGAAAACTGCCCAGAAGCAAGCCAAAAGTGGTCCACGTCGATCGTCTAGCTCCGTTTGCTGGCGATAACCACAATACGCAAGTTCAGGTCCGAACCAGAGTAATAAGTAGCAGAACCAGGAATCCAATCGAAGAAATGGAGTTCGAGAAGTTTATGAACTTATATGGAGGTTCTGGAAAAGCAAGGTTTGGAGTTACCACCGAGGAACAACAAGACTTGTTCCAGACACAAAAAGATTACGCCATCGCACATTGCGTGAGCGCGGATCTTGACATGTCCAGAGGGGTTGCAGTCGTGTTTAAAAAAAGTTTGGGCAGCTAGATGAATTACCAAGACAGCAACCGGCAGTCGGAAAAATTTAGAACTACGTGGTGATGGACGCTTCGTTTTCTATCTGGTCACCAAGAAATACTCACGTATCAAGCCGTTATACAAGGATCTGTGGCGAACATTATGGAGTCTCAAGAGAGAAATGGAGTTCCATCATGTTAAGAAATTCGCAGTACCCAAGCTTGGTTGTGGCTTAGATCAACTGAATTGGAGGACAGTTCGAAACATGTTGGAGGTTGTCTTTCGAGGAAAAGGCGTTCAAGTGTTGGTCTGTAGTTACCAACCAAGAAAAATATCAGGCCAGGAAAAGTTTATTGACTGTTACTTTTATGGTCAAGGGAGTTGTCCAAATGGAAAAAGCTGCCGCTATCGCCACGATCCTTTTGACCGGTGTCGCTGTTCTGGGGCAGAACAGTCCTAAAAAGGGGGCAGTGAAACGTTCGAGAAGTTATTATTATTATTGTGTGTGTACATAAGTATACGGAGAATAATCTTGTACGTGATTTTAGTGTAAACAAGTGTGTGAAGCTATCCGCGGACTTTAGCTTATCTTAATTAGTGTAAGTGTTTTTATTAAATATTATTAGATTTAATTAGTTCGGTTAATTTACAAGTGTACATATTTCTAGTATTTGGTATAAGTAAAACATATTTTTAGCCGTTTAAATAAATTAGTTTAATAATAAATTTGTTACAATACTTTTATCGTTGATTATAGCTGTAGGAAATGTATATATGGTACTTGTAGTTGGCATTGACAAAGATTGAACACTATCTATAAAGTAATCATTAAAATTTTCTTCAATTTCCAAGGGATCTTGTAATATTTTATTGTAAACGTGTATTTTATAATCATTGTAGATGGGGTTAGTATTTTTTTAACTCATTCAAAACGTTCCACATAGCATTGTTCTTATTTGCTGATTTATGTATTTTGTTAGAATAGTATTTTTTTACACTTTTCAGTATCAATTTTATACTTAGATTTTAGTATTTTCTATACAGGATTCAAAACAGGATACCATTTCTGTAAAATGTACCAGTCATTTAACACTGTTTTCTCGGCGTTAACATAATTGTTTATCCATTTGTAGGAGTTATTTCTTTTACTATGTTTCTTTAATGGAAAGCACTGGTAGTAATAGTACATTATAGTATTTAGAAAAGAATCTAATTTGTCGTCTACTTTCGTTTCATTATAAACATCTTTCCAAGTTTCTTGTGAAATATAGTAATAGAAATCATTTTTATTTGATTTATTATATATTCTTCTAAACTGACAAACATCATCTTGTGGTAAATTTATATTGAGCTTTAGAAGTAAATATCTGTGGTCCGAAATATATGTGCCATGAACACTTACATTCCTACTATCAACATCTATGTTTAAAAAAATATTATCTATACAAGAGCTAGTGCTTTTTGTAACACGTGTAGGTTCAGTTACCAGATATTTTAAGTTATAAGACGACATTAGATCAAGTAACTCGTCTTTCTCACTATTGTTTTTTAGAAAGTCAATATTCCAGTCTCCTCCAATGCAAAATGGCTTCTTAATATTACAAAATGTTTCTAACAAACTACCCAGACCTGTTATAAACTTATTAAAATTTCCGGTTGGTGATTTATACAAACAGAATATTTGGGTTGTTTTACCATTCACCTCACACGTCACCGCACAAATTTCTAAATCCTTTTCTGTATAAAAATTTGTCATGTCAATTTGGCTTGCCTTGATTGTATTTTTTACCCATATTGCAGTACCGCCTCCTCGATTAACAATTCTGCTAGAAAAGAAACTTAAGGTATATCCAGGAATCTTGATAGAATCTAATTTGTCTGAATTAGCCCAAGTTTTAGTAAAACAAGTAATATGTATATCATGACTATGTATGTATAAGGATTTCAACGTCTAGTAATTTATTGTTAATACTTTGTATATTAAGAAATAATACGTTGCAAAAATTGTTTAATTGTTTTGACGAATAGGGGGTAATATATTTATTTATACTTCTTCGTCGTTTGTTACGTGCAAAATTTTCATAACGTAATACCCTGTACCTATATCGAATTAAAACAAATTAAAATTAGATTCCGGTTTTGACGACCTCTGGCGATCTTTCTGGTTACTGACATGTTGCGTAATTCATTTTAAAGCTGTCAACTGTTGACGGTCTGTGTCGTTTATAATTTCATAGATTTAATAGTACATCAACTGTGATGGAAATGAAATTATAAATTAATTACGTCTTTAACATAATTTATTCGGCACAGGGTAAGACATTTGCATCCGGATTGTTAGGATTCTTTTGTAATTTCTTTCTTAATTTGATAGCCGTTCCGCCACGCTTTGACCACATGTTCGATTTTATAAAAGAACAATGAAGAATTAATATTGGTAGATACCTTCACTTAACGCTTAGGATTCTGTAAGGCTCATTATCCACAACGAAAACGAAGTTTTGACCAGCATTTGCTTTTGAGATGTTATTTCTTATACGCCAGTCGATTGCGATACCCACCTTTTCGTAATTGCGAATAACAGCATTCGATACAACTGGTTTTTATATCTGAGTTTCTTTATTATTAACGATTTTGTAGCTTCTTAACTTCGTGAGTTATTGTGTTGACACGATTTGCTATTCATATCTATTCCAGGCTCACTCACTGGGGAAAACGTTTTCTTCGATCAAGTAGGTATTGGATTGTGGGTAATTTTATTTAATTATTTTGTCGTTGTCAGAAAATAGTCCCTCACGGAACTTTTGTTTATGTTAATTTCTATAATTACGATCATTGTTGCAATACCATTAAGGTAGTTTCATTAATTATTTTGTGTGTATCGCATGCTGTCTACAAACAATATTTATTACGAAATTTTCTTCGCTATTCATTTCGACTCAACTTATGTATTGTGTGTTACCGATACTTCTAGCATTTATGGATTGAGAATTAGATATACTCTTGTTAATATTCTAAGTTACTAAATTAAAGTTTTTATACCTGTTTTATCTTTATTTTATGGTAACATACCTTTCTCTTTTATTGTGGTTATCAGAGTAACAAAGATTACAAACCTAAAAAATTCGTTACAAGTTTGAACCGTCTGTCTTGATCGAGGCAGAAGTGTTAATTATAAAAGATCTGGCGCCCTTAATTATTATTCACTTGAACCTCTCCTATCTCCGACTGTGTGAGTTGGCCGTGCAAGTTTCGTAAGACCTATAAGCTTGTAACACGTTTATCTTTCGTCTGTGAACAAACCTTGTCAAATAAGCTCCTCTTGGCCAAATTGCAGAGCACATAATTTTCTCAAAATTTTCCAATTGTACCGATACTTTAAAGCTTCTGTATATATCAGGAAATTTAGATTGTATTTCTTCGACTTCTACTTCTGGAAACTGTGTTTTAAATAAATTGACAATGTTTTCTTTCTTTGTTGCTGGATCTAATCTTGACACAAATAAGTATGCTTTCCTAAGTACTGCTTTTATTGGGCAATCGATATATTCTACTACCACATGTCGTTTTTCATGCATTCTTTTTTTAACATTTTTTGTTGTTACTCCATTGATCTGAATTACTTTCTATCTCTTGTATTTGATTCACATCATCCATAACTTTAGTGTTTACTTTAGAAATTGTAATGTTATCAAAATTGTTATTATTTATGTTTTGATTTTGATACAGGTTTCTGTTTTCTGAGTTTCCTTGAAGTTGTCCAGTATTGTTTCTTTTTAATACTTGACCATAGGTGACGCTAAAAAGATTTAAGGCTTAAAGATTCCTGTGTTATCACTTTTTCTTAATTTATTTATTTCACTCACTAGAATCGCAACATCAACAGACATTTGGTGTAAAAGCTGTCTGCACTATCAACTTTATTTTCAACCAAATTTAGAATGAGAATTTGAATTAAAATTTCTTCAATCGTGTCAAATGACACACTTGAATGAAATTCATGGCCAAAGTTCATGGCAAAAAATAGAACCTTTTTTATTTTTCATCTAAAAATATATCTGCGCATGCAAAGTTGGTTTTGTTTATTTTTTATTCGTAAAGAATTTTGTGTTTTGTAACCTCAAATACGACGAGTATCACAAATATTATTGAAATAGCAATGCTTGTATAAAATGAAACACCCGTTATATTATTATCGCAGTGCAAGGAGGGATGCTCTAAAAAATACGTACGAAACAAATAAAATGAGGTTATAATCAGTTATAATCTTTCAGGTTATACAAGCAATGCGCACGCTTTCATATGTAATTTCATGGAGAATATAAATTAGTGCATTCACGATGTATTTTATTTAAGAATTTGTAGCACTTTTCTTTATACAATATTTTTCGTTCAAATTCTTATTCAAAATTTCGTTAAAAAAGTCGATCGTGTCAGACGGCCCTAAACACAAACTCGGTATCTCAAACTTTTTTTGTAAATGAACCATAAACTTTTAATTAACCATTACCTAAACATGACTAACTTTTTAGTTATTATTTAACTTCAGTTATGCGCTATGATTGATTTTCATTTAATAGTCGTTGATGAATTATTATTTACAAATCACAAAATTGAACTAAAAGTTTAGTTAATATTTACAACCAACGTTTAATCATAGTTAACACGTAATCGGACGTTACAATTGTAATAGAATATGACCATAAATCATCAATCATTGTGAACCGTTAATCAGTAATTAAAATGTAACATACTAAATCGTTTTCAAAGTTATTTTCAAAAACAACGACCAAAAAATGTTGAACATTCTAAACTAGACACAGATCACAAAAATATATAAAAACTATTCAAAGGAGGCTGAGGTCAGTTTTCGAATAAAATCAAAAAGGTTAAGAAAACTACTTTGTCGATTTAAATAAATAGTGTTTAACGCGTGTGTTAAGTGTGTGTAAGTGTAAGTGTACGTGGTTTTAATATAAACAAATACCGGTTCAGATAAACAGAAATTATCCGCGGACATTATTTTTTAAGAGATTGTAATAATAAATAAATATAAATGTTTTTTTAAAGCAATGCATTTAATTAGTGTTAGTTAAAAATAATTATAATAAATCGTGTAAATACTTAGTGTCCCACACAGCACACTTCTATCCTATGGATATCCTACTGATATCTCATACTAGATATGCGTATATCCGAGAGATATCAATTTCATCGCCGACCAATATCCTATGGACATCCTGGGGAAAACAGAATGACACAGAATTGGATATCCTACAGACAACTGAGTCAGACATCTGTTACGTGCATAAATTTAAATAATGCATTACCCTGTATATTGGTTTAATTAAAAATTACTTTTCTATTTCTCGACGCCATCTATCGGGTTCGTTGGTCTCTTCGTATTGAGTAGACGATATCCGGTGAGATACCGGCATTTTGACTTTAACATCGTTCATGTTATAACCTATGTCTGCGTGAATTAAAAATCGTTTTCTCAAATCATCCACGTGTTGGGACACGATAGAAAATAGAAGTCTTCTTAATTAACTAATTTAATCCACGCAGGGTAAGTGGCTTTTGTTCTTTCTTTGATTAAAGGTAATTCTTATGTCTTTTCGTTAGCGCCATGTGCTACCTCCTAAATATGGGTATTCTTGTCGTAATTTAAAATCTACAAGGGAAAATTATAACTTCATTACGATCGTAAAGAATTCGAGTCGTCACCGGCCGTTCCACCACGATCTGGCCCATGTTTCTAGTCGATACCGAATTACGAGGGATTAACATCGACAAATACTTTTATGGGACGATTATAACTATCTATAAGGCCTACGGTTAAAACTAAATAAACCGAAGACAATCATATTTCTGCGAGATTTTACTCATACGGCAAACACCTGCGAAACCAACTGTCATCGAAGGTGTACAACAGCATTCGACAACCGGGTTATATTATATGTACTTTCTTTAACATTAAGTAACCATTTTGTAGATCTTGATTTCGTGAGGCATTGGTTTGACACGATTTGCGACTCAAATTGATTTCAGGCTCACTTGCCGGGGAAAGCGCTTTCTTCGATCGAGTGGAAGCTCCTGTATTCTGGATAAGTTGTTTTACTTATTTGTTCGTTGTCAGAAAGGTCGCTCACGAAACTTTTGCGAATATTAATTCCGTATTTATTAACGTTATTGTATTACCATTTAGATAGTAATTTTTGCTTATTTTGTGTTACGTATGCTGTGTACTACCAATAATTATTATGATAGTTTAATATTAATGCCGTAATTGTTATCACTGTTTTATTATCTGTAAGGTCGTATTATTACTTTTTTTGTACGTTTCGTATACGGTGTCTCACCAATAACTGTTATGATAGTTTAATATTAATGCAGTAATTATTATCACTGTTTTAATGTCAGTAATGCCGTATTACTAATGATTTCATGTATCCCGCATGCTGTATACAAACGATATTTACTATAAACTATTCTTCGCTGTTCATTTCAACGTAATTTACTTATGTATTGTGTGTTGCCGATACTATTGGCATTTCTGTAATGAGAATTCGATATTCCTGTGATAATCATCAACGATTCTAGATTAAAGTTGTTATTGTGGTTACTTGTTCTTTTATGACAACATACCTTTCTCTTGTTACATGCCAAAGTTAACACAAAGTTACTGCCTGAAATGAGGTAACATAAACGATGTTGTGCCACTAGCTCAATGGAGAAGGGGGTGGGTTGTAATTTAAAATTCCGTGAAAAATTGGAAACGCGATCGACGTAAAATTGAACTAAAACGGTAAAATAGTCAAAAATCGGTAAGGGCGCCAATCAAGGTCACGATGAGGGTAGCTTCCGGACCCCTGATTATCCGAAAGCTCATCTGGTTGGTTACAACCCCGGAACTTACCTTGAGTTGTAACTATTCTGAAATACACTTAAAAACAAAAATTACGTATGCGGCAGCTAAATGAATAAAAGCTCTTTACATTTAACAATTTAACATTTATTGATTGAATATTTAAAAAAAAAAAGTAACAATGAAAATTCAACAAATTTGAATAAAAGAGATGAAATAATCTTAAGCAAAACAAACAAAAATGAACAGTCTAAACACCAAAAATTAAAATGTATAAAAAAAAATACTACTATAATAGCGTTAACTCGACGTTTTCAAATAAAACATAACGCAAATAAATTTCAAGGCCTTGACCGCATAAATAACAAACAATTCGATTAAACTAAAAATACAAGTTATAAAATATATGTCCGAACTTGTTTCGAACTAAACGTACAAACAAATTATACTTTACAATTCGTTACATTATCTTATATTCGGGAATACGATTTACTTTTCATACGCACCAAAACAAAGTTAATTTATTTTAACTTCGCGCAAACACCTTAAGTGTTCATTGAAATAATTAAATTTAACGTTAGTCGTAATTCAATCGCTCAAATTCAAAGCTCTTACTGCATCTCAATCGCGGTTCACTTCACGATAATAACCAAAATCGATAAATACCTTTATTTAGACGAACTGTCGGCACAGCGTTCCGGAAGCTATGACCTTAGATTGACTTCGGCCGCTCCAGGGTACCTTAGTTGGAAATGGGCTCGATGGAATCCCCAAATAATAGAACACCAACGGAAGATTTATCTCACAATCTAATTTATAACCGCACAACGGCGAAATTAGGATTTTTTCACATACCACATCGACATTAAATCCCACAAACGTGACAGTTTATGTTTTAGAAACCATGAATTTTATACAAGCCGTACAATAAAAAAACGAAAACTCAGACAGCAGAATCGATTTACGGGGTCTGACATAAAAAGATAACCGCTGAATTCCAAACGCAGGTCACACTCTTTGGATCGTCGTTATCGAATAACAAACGTTGGCTACTCGAACAGCCGAGTATAAGGATTACGAACCTAACATTAGTTACAAGCTTGCACCGTCTGTCGTGAGCGAGACAGAAGTTACTTTGGATCAGCTCTGGCGCCCTTAAGCATAGTTTCTGTGAACCCCCCCTACTCCCGACTATATGAGTTGGCCGTGCAGGGTTCGTAAAGCCAAAAGCTTGTAACAAATCTTACAGGTATCAAAAATACGATAGCCTAGAGATATCCGAAATAAGATAACCTAAGGATATCCAAAATAAGATGACCTCGAGATATAATATATTTTACGTTTATTGCACCAAAATATTACAAGACCTTAAGAAAATCCATTTTGTTTAACAATAAGTATTAATATTTAAGAATAGAGACGATTAATTTTTTTAATTGCATTTCTTTGGACCTCGACTTTTTTTCCGAAACTTCTAGAACAGTTATTATACTAAAACAAAAATAACGTACGCAACAATCAAGATCACAGCACAAAACGAAACCAAAACGTGAAGCATTAGCTAAAACAGCTGGAAAGCCAGTAAAAGATATCCTACGGATATAGTTTTATTGATCTCCTAAATATATCATTTTTATGATATCTCATGGATATCGTTTAAATGGCCGCGACAAACATCTATGAATTGGCCAAGAAACTGACATCCTCAGGATATTGGGTGCTGTATGGGGTATAATTAAATTAATTTGTAACACTTGTGATACAGGTGTGTGTGCGGTAATCAAAACCCGTTGATATCGTGTAAATAAACATCTGTTTAATTCGCGGTTTGGTTGTGTTTGTTTATAGACAGTAATTATAGTTGTTACAGTTCGTTAAATTAGTATATTTAATAATAAAGAATCGAGCGTTAATTAAATTTAGTGTTAATAAACAAGCATGTTATGTTAAATTTAAGAGAAGAGTTATGCAAAGTTTTAAAAAATTAATAGAAGCGATAGAAGACAAATTAGAAGACAGAATAAAACTGCCTAAAGAGAGAATGAATCAAATGAATTGCCTTGGTGCAGGAAGTTACATGAGCGATGAGTTATTGATAGGTCATCGGGTAGAAACCACTAACTAGTTTAAAGTTGTACCTCCAAAATTTGATGGTGAAGTTCCATGGTGAACCTACCACAAACAGTTTGAAGTCGCGATATAGCTAATAGTTGGGAAAACAAGCAGAAAGTGGTTTTACGGGGAGAAGCGCTTGAAATTTGACAGACTGTTTTTGACCATTTGCAAGAAAATTGCAAACTTTTAATTTCCCGTTTAGAAATAAGATATGACAATGCTGATCTTCAACTGATGTACCAAACCCAAATAAAAAGTCGTGTTCAGAAAGCTATGGAACGCCTTTAAGAGATCCAGGCTTACATACCAGACTGACACGGCTTGCGTATCCGACAACACCAGATATCTTCTTGGTACAATTTGCTATTCAAGCATTAGTGGACCGGCTTCAAGACAGCGAAACGCAGCAGACTTTCTGATTAACCCAACCGAAAACGTTAGCTGACACTTTAATCCATGCTTTAAAGTTTAAGGCCGCCCCAAGGCAGCCATAAGCACCGCGCTGCTTCATAATTACCCTCGCACACACAAGAAAGCATTTGAGAAATAGTGCGACGCGTATTTCGCGGACAGGTAGCTCGGGGAAGAAAAGTGACGTACTTCAACTGCTAAAAACTGGGTCACGTACGACGCGACGCTGTACTGAGCGTCCGGAAAACTGTAGCAAGTTGACCGAATGGGGCAAAAGTCGACTTTAACAAGCCGTGACGCAAAAATTACCATTTAAATAGCAGCAATCTGGCAACATGGCGAGGTTGTAAAATACCCCAATGGTTTGTCGCGGATGCTGCAAGACCTTTACAAAGTCGCGCCGTATTAATCCATCTCCATCTCCACCAGCGTGAACTAAAATTGATGAAACGAAGTCACATTGCGCATAGTGGCAAAGCACATCGCAATGGATTCGTTAACGTAAACAGTCATTATGACCTAAAGGTTTAAATTATGTTTTCAACAGAGCACCAAAATCCTTCCAAGAAAGTAAAGAACAGTGTCTAGCTCTAAACACGAGAGCGACAAAACCTCAAACGTCAAAAGAAACAGTTGGTGATGTAAAACACCACAAGACATGCATAATTCACTTGAGCAGGTCACATTCCAATTCACCAAGCTAGTTTCCGAATCAGACTCCGGGAAAATAAGAAGTAGAGGGTTCTTCTTTTGAATACATACCTCACACCAGAAGACACAGAAAAACCACAAACAATGTGTACGTATTCAGAACTTTGTATTTGTACACTAGTAAGAAAATAAACGTCCCTGAAACCAAATCGACTAAACAATAATAAAAGAAAAAACCTATAGAATTAGTTGTCACCAGTAATGATAGCAACCGTGCATAAGAGAAATTGAGATCTTGCGTTGCAAATGTCAAAAATATTTGGTTGTGAAAGGTTGAGAAAAAAATTAATCTGCTTTCACTAACTCGGTATGGCAAATGGATCAAAATAGTACTGACCGGGGTCGAGTCGTGAGTACTTGCCTTGCGCCACCTTTCGAATAAAAAAGTAAGTTTGAAGAAAACGAAAAAACTTTTAAACTAGCAACACAACCGCGTGGTGGAAAAATAAGAGTATGTAGTGACAAGAATATTCCTAAGCTTTATATTTTAACGCGTTTACTTTTTGTGCAACCTGCGAAGCATGACTAATTCTTTGATAACTACATACATAGAAGGCTTAAGCACCGCGAAGCAAAGGAAATTGTTTCTTAAAGTGAACACAATTTATTGCTAACGGGCTCTGTCCCCCCCGATTAGCGTAACCGCTACTTCGATCGCACTCTCGCGACTTCACGTACGATGGTTAAAGTAAAGCGGCACAAATATCTAGTTTCAGGTGAAGATAGTTGATCTTGGTGGTAATTTACTCGAAATGGAAGGTGTTCTAGTAAGCCTTCCAATGCTATTATTACCAACCTTTTCTGTAGTAGACCACGTCATCACGGCCAACTCCAATGTCGGTGAGTACGCGTAGTTAAAGAAGTTATAATAAAAGAAAAAAACTAGGCGCCACTCCTTGTACTAATAAGATCCTCGGCTTGGAGACACGAAAGAAACGTCTGAGCTCACTAATAAAGTGAATAGAATAGAACAAAAAACTATAATCAAGAATACCTTAACAAGCCAATATAATTCTATCTAACGATAACATGTACTACTTTTAATTTAGTTTTAAAAGAATAATAATTGAAAGAATTTAATAGCAAATAGAGTAATTAACAATCACAATAATCGATAAACTATTTCGTTTACATGCAGTTGCAAACAAAAATATAACCGACCAATATAACTAAAAACAACGATTAAAATGAGTACTAAAAACTTACCCCAATAAAGTTCCTTGCAATAAGTAGTAAACATTGATTACTCTTTATTTTCTATTGACAAGACGTGCGTAGTAGAAAGAGTCGGATAAAGTGTACCAAATAAAAACAAAAATTAGTGTAATTCTTATAGATATTAAAGTTTTACAATAACCTTTTTTTTCGGTTGTTGTGAACACTTACATGATGATGTATTAAAACGAATTTGTTAAAGTGCATCTAGTTTTTTGGAAAATAATTTTCTATGATATCTTTTCCATTTTACTCATCTCGGTCGGGTAAAATAAACCAGTGCAGTAAGGTATAGTGGATGTACTAAAGAAAAAAAAAGAGATAAACTTAAGCCAGGTAATAAAATTATTTATTCTGAAAGTAAAAACGTCATCTCACCCATGCGAACAAAAATTTTAACTTTTCTTGACCCTTAAGTCGTTGACCGCTCCTCCGGACAAAGATGTCACGTCCCTCCAATTAAATCGTTTGTCACGTTGCCGTTTTGTTCAGCGTTGTAAACACCATAAGTACTTACATACACTTCAACAACGCGCAAAGTGGAATCAAGCTTACACTACTCCTTTAATTTATGGGCTTGTTTGTACTAAAGAACGAGTTGGTTCCACTTCTGCAGTGGCAATTGGGTCGCATTGTGGCTTTACATCATGGTGGTGATGGCATCGCTCGTGTTGCCACTCTCAAGAACGCTCGAGGTTTCGTCAAAAGACATTTTCTTTGTGTCTATGCCGCAGCATAAGCCTGTTGGTTAGTTGTTTAGTCGCGTTATCATAATTTAGTCTTGTTTTAGGTGTTTATAGTTGTTGACCCGTTGGGCGATTTATTTAATTTATTTTTCCGCCACGAACCCAAACCCCGCAAAAACGAAATAATTTATTGTGATTGGACTCACATACAAGTCGACTATCTACATGTATTAACCGCAGTTGTTTTAACATTGCCCGATGGCACCCTTACTAATTAAAAGCATTTTGGTAGTTTGTGTTAGAAGTTTTATTACATCTCAAGAAGTATTGTCAATAAGCACCAAGATTAGATATTCATCTGCCTACCGTTGAATTTATTACGTTGAATTGTAGGTTCCATTTTAAATTTGTCATTAAAAAAATTTTACATTAAAATGCAGTTTCTTTGTTTCAATTAAACGCTTCATTACGAGTACACAAACAATTATATTGTGTATGAGGTGTTGCCTACTCATAAGGATCTGCTGATACTTGTTACAAGCTTTTGGTATTTTACGAACCTGCACGGCCAACTCACAATAGTCGGTGAGAAGGGTAGGTTCACAAGAAATATATAAAAGGTGTTTCAGGGCGCCAGAGCTTATCCCAAAGTAACTTCTGTCCCGCTCAAGACAGGCGGTTCACACTTGTAACAAGATGTTAGGTTCGTAATGCTGAAAGAAGCGAAAGGAAGAGAAAACTATATCGTTAATAACAATTGTACTTTAATTACTCTATCAAGATAAATATATTAAAAGTTAAATAGCCAAATCTAAGCAGGTACTAGAGAGAATATAGAAAATAGAATATCAGCAGGATCGGCAACTTACACTACACGTCAAACAAAAGTGTAACTACCATAACATATATAAAACTTTATCAGTAAGTAACATTAAAAATGATAATTGACTGTGGATATAAGCAGCAAGCGATAAGTCATTTACTTAAACTAATTGAGTAACAATCACAAACAACAAATCAATTCGAACGTACGATTAGTGAATATAGTAAGTCGTGAGTATTCACCGTAGCGACAACGAATAAATAAGTAAAAATTGACTTACCAAATTCCAGGGTTACCTTCAGAAAAACGTTTTTCCTAATGGCTTCCTGCAATTAAACTTCCTGAAAATAATCGTGTCTACCTGGCGACTCACAAACTATAAGTAAAAGACACATTTAAAGGAAAGTAATCGAACCGACGCTTATCGTATGCTGTTACATTAAATTTCGTCGACGGTGGTATTAAGTTATTGCCTCCGAAGAGAATTCAATCGTATCGTATTAGGATCTTCCGAACAGGTGACATTCAATAAGGTAATTAATTGCCTCCGAATCGAAATTCTGCACTCGAATCGCAGCGTTCTTAGCTCTACAGCTTCCGATTATAATTTTCCCTTGAGGATGTTACGCTGAAAACTTGTTCAGCGCACCAAAGCTGACAAACCGTATGCCAGGCTACTCACAACCGCCGAAGAGTGGGGTGGGTAGGAGAAAGAAATAAATACGGTAAATGCCAGACTAAACTATACTTTTACTGTTCAGAAGGAGCTAGTATAACGAGCCATACAAAAACAATTACTAGCAAAATAAGAGAAACCTTGGGCGCCAGGACACGTTCACAATAAAACTCAAGAATGGGTGTCCACCATTCGAGGTTTACCACATAGTTAACAAGACACAAAATTTTACACATGAATAGCAATACACATCAGTTTAAATTCAACTAGTATTGATTACTGAAAATTGTGACAGATAAAGTTACTTATAATTAAAAGGCAGCTAGTATTAATTAGTTAAAATTGTGACAGAATGATTCTACTTATAATTCAAATTCAATTAATGGTCAAACCTGAACAAAACAAAACTGATTTGATAAACCACTTTAAATTTTACAAATTTAATATTACTCGCAAAATAAACGCCGTTAGTATCGGCAGCACACCTAACAAGTATGTAAAAGTCAAGTAACAATAGGTAGTATTCTCATACAAAATCATGAATAGTAAATCGAACATTACAAAAAAAAAAAAGCGTGACAGCATGCAGAAAAACACAAATGAGCAGTCACCTAATTTAAGGTGAATCTTACATTACAATGAAATCAAACAAATAAAACAAAGTTACGTTACACGTGAGATACTTCTCTGACTCCGTAGTAATAAACAAAGAATGACTTACCAAATCCTGAGTTACTTGAAGGAAGCGCTTCCTTTTCAGTAAAATCTGGAATCGTAATAATATTAAACAGAATCGGGTCAGCCTAGTGACTCACGATAAATATACCCAAAAGAAAAATCTAAAACAGGATTAGTTTTTTAAAAAGCAATTTACACGACAAGAAAGAAAAACCCGGTTCATCGGATGCTGTTGCATGCTTTAACGTAACTAAAAAAAAAAGGTGTCGCAGCTTCCTTATTCGGTATAAATGGATAGCATGACCACGATCAACAGGTGGCCGGTCGAACTTGTACTTGCGAGGTTAGAGAGCACAACCAGAAGGTAACGTAAGGGCCGAAGCGACTCGTAGAACAACCTCCATACGGGAATCACCGCTATTCAGGGCAAACAACGCCCAACCAAACTCGCTACAATAGAAAGAACACGTGGTGACCCCTTGTACACTTAATAAAATAGAGAAAGAAAATCCACTCACCTCTACCAGCGTGGATTTCAACGAACGGAACAATTAAAACGCCTTATGAATTTATCGTTCCATTAACCATTAGTAACAAAACTTCACAATTATTTTAAAAATTCATTTTAAGGATCCACGCGGTAAAGCGTGCAACAAACTTCCCAATAAAAATGGCCGTTAATCGGATGCGCAAAAAGAGACGAGAACGTGCAAGCGGCGTTGCCACGTTTACAATGAAACAAAAGAAATATAGGATGATGCAAAACTAATAAAACAATTTAGAAAAGTACGTTACAAACTCCCCCCTAGCAAGATAAAAAGCTCGGGACGAGCAAAACGATTCGAAAGCTAAAATGAAGAACGGAAATTCTGACATCAGCCAAGGACAGAACCCTAAAAACCAAAACCAACCCAAATCCCAGAAACCCAAACCCGTGTAATCTCACCAGATTACCACCAATACAGAAGAGACAGAAGTTTTCCAGAATCTTAAGAATACCAACAACCAAACGCATAAAAGAAGCGCATGAAGCGAAACGTATCTCCACGAAGCAAATAGTCATTTGATTCCAACCCAAAAGAGAATACCAACACGGTTTACTAATTTCCCGAGCGCATAAAGCGAAACCAACAAGTAAGGTCCAACCAATCAGTAACCCAACCGTAAGGATGAAAGTACCACAAGAATTCTAGAGAAAGAAGAGAGTATAGGAAAGATAGAAGTTTAGACAAGCGTCCAGGACTAAGTAGCCCTAAAACCCCTATGAAATCCCAACCCCAATCATTAAGCAAAACCTTGGAAGAAAATTCCAAAGAAAGTAATCTTTAAAAGAAAAAAAAAAAGAAGAACCCCCCTAAGCAACCCCAGGGACAAAATCCCAGTATTGATAATCCTAAGAAAAGAAAAGAAAGAAGTAGAAATAAGAAGAAGTCATGATTCTCTGTTGCTAATCGAACACTCGTAGATCATCAATCGCTGTGCCAGACTGTCACAATGAGACGTAGAAACCGATTAACGGAATAGAGTACTCCCAGAAAAACCAAAGCATAAGTGGTAGAAGAGATACCCTAAGAATGACTACCCACATCCAAAGAAACCGACCAAGCGGGCGTACATACAGTACAGAAAAGCGGAGTGATAGTCTGCCTCAAGTTTCAGACCTACTCAACAACCAAATAACCCACTAAACCCAATTCAACAGCAGAAAGAAGAAACTTAGAAAGAAAGAAGAGCATAGTTGCAGTGAACACTCAAGAGAAAACATTAGCAAAAGAAAAGAAGCAAGTGTCCAAACAACCCAAGAGAAAAAGAAAGTAAGAAAGAAGGACAGAAAGACAGAAGGAGAAAAGAGAGTACATGATGTTGTTGTACGGCTCGACTACCTCTCCCTAGGTAGTCGACCCAAAATGACCCAGCCTACTGCCCAACCAACCACCCGAAGTAGGTAGAATCTGTGATATCCAAACAAAAGAAATTTTTAACTGTAGAACGAAACGAGAAAAAAAAATGTGTTTTAAACATTCCAAAAGCCGACAAGCGGGATAGAATAATCCAAGAGTAACCTTACATACTACGTAAACAAAATCAAAGGAATTCAGGAAGATAAGCCTTCCAAAAGTATCAAAGAAAAGGATAAGTTTTCTATCATTGACAGACCACACCGAAAAGCCGACAAAGCGGAGCGTAATTTATACAGTGATGGCGTAGCTGTCGTCTAAACCACTAACTATACTAACTAAACCCTAGAGAGAAAAACAAATCTAACTAAAGATGCCATTGCGGAGTTTTGACTCCTAAAGAATGAAATCCTATACTACTAACTAATACTAAGTGTTACTACAGTCAAAGAATAAGGATACTAGATTCCCAAATCGTCAAAATCAGAGGAAATAAAAAAAAAATTGTCAATCCGAGAGTACGTCAAGATTTTCCAAGGTCCGTAAGGAGAGATGACCTTTAGAGGCCTTTTACCTCAGGCAGTCTAACACCGATGGGGAATTCTTCAGCCCCCCACAACAGGGCGAATCAAACGTCAAAAGAAAGGTAGAGTATAAGCAGAGAGTATAGTCGCGCCAATCCGATTCCAAACTAACCGGAGAACGGTAATTTAGGTCGTTTCCGACGACGATGAAATCGTAAGGAACTATTCCGGACGGAAAGTGTCTCGTCATCAGAAGCGGAAGAAGTCGAGGAGTCTCTAGTATGATCCTTTTTCAAGTTTTTAACATGCCAAATCCCTAACGATCCTCCGAGAGAGTCACACAATTCGTATGTCCAAGGAGAAACTATGGTTTTAATACGAAACGGGCCTACGAATTTTGGAGCAAGTTTAGCGTTGAAATGTTTAGACGCATCAGACAGCGTGAAGTTTCTTTTCCAAACGTATTCCCCAAGCTGATACTTGACTCGACGCCGACGCAAATTATAGCGACGATTAGTGTGGTCCTGCGCTTTCGATAGTTTCTTCAGAATAGTAGATCTAATGACTTTATAATGTTTATCGTCCACAAACACCGGCCGTTGCGGATCTTGTATTTCTGTCCTAGGCTCCGGAGTAGGACCAAACAAGTCCCCATAAAGAACATGTTCTCTACCACAGAAGGCGTAATACGGAGTACAGCCAATAACGTCGTGCTTTGCGGTCCGAATAGCACAACCGATTTTAGACAAATTGATATCCCAAGTACGTTGGTTATCTTTAATGTAGGAAGCGATCATAGTCTTTAAAACTCTATTGACTCGTTCGGCTGGATTTGCCTGAGGATGATAACGTGCAGTATGAAGAATCGTAGTCCGATATTCAGAACACAACTTAACAAATTCCCGACTACGAAATTGTACCCCATTATCAGCGATGATATATTGAGGAGTACCAAACAATAAAAAAATTTGTTCTTCCACAATCTTAGAAACCATAGTTGCCGTTGCGGTACGCATCGGAAAAAAACAAGCAAATTTAGTAAAATTATCTACGCACACTAGAATGTAACAATGGCCTCTAGACGAGCGAGGCAAAGGCCCCACAATGTCGATGCACAACACTTGCCAAGGCCGAGAAGGTTTGGCCCTAGGTGCATATAACCCAGGAGGAGCGGTTTGTTCGACTTTATGTGCCGCACAGACAGGGCAACGACGAACGTATTCCGCGATTTTAGATCTCATGTGTGGCCAATAATACCGTTGTCGAATGCGTTCCGTAGTTTTTGAAATCCCGCAGTGACCCGCCGTAGGTGGATCGTGATACCCTTGAATGAGTTGGCTTCTTTGATTCTTCGGAACTACCAATTTCCACTCATCTGACGGAGCGCAACCTGAAGATGTTCGAATCCGTTTGTAGAGTAGATCATCTACGACTGACCAGCGAGGAAACTTTCTCGGTGCAGCGGATACCCGAGCGCTCAAATCTAAATACCAAGGATCATCAATGGGAAGAGTAATACCAGAGAACGAAGAAGGAGTAGTTTCTAAACTATCTAGAACAGGGACCGACCGAGAAAGAAAGTCTGGCACTAGGTGATCTTTGCCTTTCCGGTGAGAGATCGTGAAGTCGTATTGTTGAATGCGGATAGCCCAACGAGCCAAACGACCCGAAGGATTTTTAGCCGATTTAACCAAATAAGGGAATGATGGTCGGTAACAACAGTGAAATGAGTACCTTCGATGTACGGGCGGAATTTTTCGATTGCCCAAAGTACAGCTAAACACTCTTTTCGGTGGTCGAATAATGACGTTCAGCCTTGATTAAGGAACGACTAATGTAATGGATGACCTTTTCACCATCAGGAGAAGGTTGACTGAGTACGGCGCCTAAACCAAAATCGGATGCATCGGTCTGCACCACAAAAGGTAACGAAAAGTCAGGACAAGACAAAATAGGAGTAGAGACTAAATTTTCTTTAAGTTGCAGAAATGCCGAATGACAATCATCCGACCAAACAAACGGAGTATTGTTTTTTGTAAGAGCATTAAGAGGAGCAGTAAGAGTAGAAAAATTGGGAATAAACCGTCTGTACCAACTTGCCATGCCGATAAGACGTCTAATTTCCGTAACTGAAGTAGGAGGTGGAATGTTCAAAATAGCAGAGACTTTTTCGGGATCAACCGATAATCCGTGACGATTCACTACGTATCCTAAATATCTTAATTCCTGTCTGCAAAAAGAGCATTTGTCCTTCCGAAGAGTTAAACCAGCAGTCGTCAGTTTAGCGAGTACTTGACCTAGGATTTCCATGTGTTTCTCAAACGTGGAGTCACAATAATTATGTCATCCAAGTAAGCAAAGCAATAGGGCTCCAATGAAGGCCCCAGAATCCTATCAATTAGACGTTGAAACGTTGCGGGTGAATTGTGCAACCCAAAAGGCATGCGAGTAAATTGGAACAACCCCCGATGAGGAGCGGTAAAAGCAGTAATCGGTTTTGACTCAGACGAAAGAGGAATCTGCCAATATGCCGAGCGTATGTCTACGGTGGTTAGAAATTGTGCGTCTTGAAGACGATCCAGCACAGCCGAAACGTAGGGTAACGGATACGCATCCTTTTCCGTGACTTCATTAACCTTTCTAAAGTCCACACAAAACCTATAAGAGTTGTCTTTTTAACTAACACGATGGGGCTAGACCACGGGCTATTAGATGGTTCTACTACCCCTAACTCAAGCATTGTGTCTAACTCTTTATTCAAAATCGACATCATTGTTGGTGACAGCGGGTAGTACCTCTGTTTAATGGGTTCCGAATTGGTTCTAATATGGTGCTCTACTAGACCAGTGCAACCAAGACCGGTAGGTTGTGTAACGAAATGACGATCAACCAAATTGTTTAACAAGAACGACTGCTCCAAAGTTAAATGAGACGACGAAGGTAGGGGTTCTGCAGAAATAGAAGTCAACTCACTACCAAAAGACCAACTATCGTCACGGAAATTTGGAATAAAATCAAATGACCGCCAGAAATCGATTCCTAAAATAAGTGGTTGCGACACCGCTGGTATTATTAAAGTATCGATAATTTTAATTTTCCCTTTCAAACCATAAGGTACCGCAATAGAACCCAGTACTTCACATTTATCCCCATTAGCAACAGTACATAACGACACAGGAGAAGGAGATCGAATCAAACCCAGATTTTCCAGTCGTTTCCAACCGGGACCACCCACAATTGTTCGAGACGCTCCCGAATCAAGAAGACCCCGAAACGATACACCTAAAATCTTAACGTGAAGATAAGGGCGTTCGTCACCACGAACACCAGCAAAAAGAAAGTTAAGAATGGTACGCTGTCGTTCCGATAATCCCAAGAAAGGTAATTCCGAGCGGAGAGATACAAACGAATCTATGCCTCGGTTCATAGACTCTCCAATTAGTTTTCCGAGGTTGACGAGGTAGCCTTACACTGAGAGCAAGTCCAACGAGTAACTCCCTCTTTACCACAACCATAGCAATGTCGAACCTGAGGTTTCGAACAATTCGGAGAAAGGTGACCCCGTTCTCTACAATTCCAACAGATAATTGGCTGACGAGTATTGCTCGTGGTTATCGGAGACCTTAACGGTGTCTTTGCCTGACGAACCAAAGGAGTAGAGGCAGAGCAGTCACTAACGTACGCCAAAGTAGGTTCCAGCAATCGAGTAGTCTTTCGCGAAGGAGGAGGCTTATAGCTATCCATAGAAAATTTCGTCAATTCAAGTTGTTTTCCATAAGTCACCAACTGTTCTATTGTCGATACAGGAGTGAGTACCAAAGCTGATTGATAGAAAGGAGCTAGATTACGCCGAATTAAGTGTAATTGTTCTGCTTCAGAAAATGGTCCGGGCAGTCGTTGGAAAAGACTCTGCATGGTCGCCACGTACATACCAATCGTTTCATTCGGACCCATGGTGCGATTACGAATTTCCTCCAAAAGCCGAAACTCATAATCAGGAGGTAAGAATTCCGATTTCAAAAGGCCCACCACATCCTGCCAAGATCTTAGCGAATGCCTATTTACCCTAAACAACAAGAGAGCTTTACCAGACAGAATTTCTGGAGCCGAGATAAATAACTGTTGAAGGGACACACCCCGAGCTAATCTTAACTCTTCGACGCGCAATAGATATTCAGTTAGGGAAAACGAATCTTCTCCCGAGAAATTTAAATTCCATTTACCTAAAGATACTTTGGATCCCACCGAAGCAGAAGGAGCAGCCAAAGGAAGGTCTGGTTCCGAGTCCGAATCAGAAGAAGTGAGAAGAGTGTGTTCTTTTTCTGTGATGTGTTCTGGGGCTGTCGTTTTTGGACTAGAAGTTGGTATTTGACTAAAAGAAGGAAGAACTAAAGGTTTCCTTTTCTTGCCTTTGTCTTCAAAGTCATTGCGAAGAGTCCGGAGAACTAAACCAAGTTTACGCTGTACAGTTCTTTCGTCTTCGGAAGTAGGAGCCATGTTGATACACCGTCTTTCAATATGTGACCATACCGAGCTAACCCTTTTAAATTGAGTAGAGAACAAATTTCCATCAAACGTTGTTAACATCGACTTAAGTTCAGTAATTGCCTGCTCGATAGCAATACGATCCTCATCAAAAGATTTCGAAAAAGTAGCCCGAGGAAGTGATGCTTCTCTTTCCAACTGGAAAGCACTACGTACCGCTTTGCGTAACGCCTCGACAGTTTCTTCTTCCTCAAAACCTCGAGAAAACAATTCATATTGAAGTTCGGC
Organism: Aquatica leii; assembly: GCA_035610365.1. Taxonomy (NCBI): domain Eukaryota; kingdom Metazoa; phylum Arthropoda; class Insecta; order Coleoptera; family Lampyridae; genus Aquatica; species Aquatica leii. Next base: position 20,629,814 of record CM069438.1, read on the forward strand.
TTTCGATAACCGATTGACTTCAATAGTCCAATGAGCCATAATAAGAGAATTAAGAAACCAATAAGTAATTTAATCGAGCCCCACACGATGGGCGCCAAAATCTGTTACGCTGAAAACTTGTTCAGCGCACCAAAGCTGACAAACCGTATGCCAGGCTACTCACAACCGCCGAAGAGTGGGGTGGGTAGGAGAAAGAAATAAATACGGTAAATGCCAGACTAAACTATACTTTTACTGTTCAGAAGGAGCTAGTATAACGAGCCATACAAAAACAATTACTAGCAAAATAAGAGAAACCTTGGGCGCCAGGACACGTTCACAATAAAACTCAAGAATGGGTGTCCACCATTCGAGGTTTACCACATAGTTAACAAGACACAAAATTTTACACATGAATAGCAATACACATCAGTTTAAATTCAACTAGTATTGATTACTGAAAATTGTGACAGATAAAGTTACTTATAATTAAAAAGGCAGCTAGTATTAATTAGTTAAAATTGTGACAGAATGATTCTACTTATAATTCAAATTCAATTAATGGTCAAACCTGAACAAAACAAAACTGATTTGATAAACCACTTTAAATTTTACAAATTTAATATTACTCGCAAAATAAACGCCGTTAGTATCGGCAGCACACCTAACAAGTATGTAAAAGTCAAGTAACAATAGGTAGTATTCTCATACAAAATCATGAATAGTAAATCGAACATTACAAAAAAAAGCGTGACAGCATGCGAAAAACACAAATGAGCAGTCACCTAATGTAAGGTGAATCTTACATTACAATGAAATCAAACAAATAAAACAAAGTTACGTTACACGTGAGATACTTCTCTGACTCCGTAGTAATAAACAAAGAATGACTTACCAAATCCTGAGTTACTTGAAGGAAGCGCTTCCTTTTCAGTAAAATCTGGAATCGTAATAATATTAAACAGAATCGGGTCAGCCTAGTGACTCACGATAAATATACCCAAAAGAAAAATCTAAAACAGGATTAGTTTTTTAAAAAGCAATTTACACGACAAGAAAGAAAAACCCGGTTCATCGGATGCTGTTGCATGCTTTAACGTAACTAAAAAAAGGTGTCGCAGCTTCCTTATTCGGTATAAATGGATAGCATGACCACGATCAACAGGTGGCCGGTCGAACTTGTACTTGCGAGGTTAGAGAGCACAACCAGAAGGTAACGTAAGGGCCGAAGCGACTCGTAGAACAACCTCCATACGGGAATCACCGCTATTCAGGGCAAACAACGCCCAACCAAACTCGCTACAATAGAAAGAACACGTGGTGACCCCTTGTACACTTAATAAAATAGAGAAAGAAAATCCACTCACCTCTACCAGCGTGGATTTCAACGAACGGAACAATTAAAACGCCTTATGAATTTATCGTTCCATTAACCATTAGTAACAAAACTTCACAATTATTTTAAAAATTCATTTTAAGGATCCACGCGGTAAAGCGTGCAACAAACTTCCCAATAAAAATGGCCGTTAATCGGATGCGCAAAAAGAGACGAGAACCTGCAAGCGGCGTTGCCACGTTTACAATGAAACAAAAGAAATATAGGATGATGCAAAACTAATAAAACAATTTAGAAAAGTACGTTACAAGGATTTTAGATGACGATAAGAATACCCATAGTTAGGAGGTAGCACATGGCGCTAAGAAAAAGACATAAAAATTACCTTTAATCAAAGAAAGAACAAAACCACTTACTCTGCGTGGATTAAATCAGTTAATTCAGAAGACTTCTATTTTTCCATCGGGTCCCAACACGTGGATGATTTTAGAAAACGATTTTTAACTCACGCAGACATAGGTTATAACATGAACGATGTCAAAGTCAAAATGCCGGTATCTCACCGGATATCGTCTACTCAATACCAAGTGACCAACAAACCCGATAGATGGCGTCGAGAAATATAAAAGTAATTTTTAATTAAACCAATATACAGGGTAATGCATTATTTAAATTTATGCACGTAACATACTAAACTTTAAATAATTTATCTTATACTCTGTAATTACTATTGTTGATTTTATTCTCTTTTATTGTTGCCATTGCAATAAAGATCTGTTCGTTGTTATACGTATGTTGTTTGATTTGTTTACCCTCACTGTTTGACAGATGTAAACGGGATCCGTAGCGTTGAGCTGCCGCTTACACTAAGTTAAGGTTATATTTATGTAACAAGATAAATATAAAAGGTGTCCGAAGGAAATTTAATTTATTCTAGTCAGAAGCCTAAAATCGTAAGAATTGTCGGTTTAAATAAATAAGCTAACACGCGTGCCAGTGAAAATAAATAGTTTAGATAAACCAAAGTGCGATTTAATTATGTTTATTAAAAATTAAATTACAATTCTTTTACATAAAAAATAAGTGTGATTATGTAAAAAAGTGCACAGCGTGTATATTAAAAATTAGGAAAAACATTTACAAATGTTGCACTTACATTACTAACATGAGTTAAAATGTCTTCGTCTTGTAAGCATTAAATTTAAATTTTATCTGCCCAGATAACATACAATTCTATGTTTTGAAGAGAATACCTTAGCATATTGATAATTTTATCTAACAACAAGTCATCGTGGTCGTCACAAAATGCTTTAATACTAACATTACGGTAAATGTTTTCAGTTACTTTTTTTATTTGTACTATACATTCTTGAAAGCTAGTAAAGTTAAAATTATCGTTTTGTGTAGTACGCGTGATACACCCAAGCAGCAAATACTGCCCTTGATGTTTATATACTTGTATAACATCTCCTAACATCTTATTAGCGTGTACGTAATCTTGCATAATTTGAAATTGCATGTCTAAACTATGAATCTCTTTCGATATATGACCGTTGAGTGTACCAAAGTATATAATAGCCGCACTTGAATACATATCCATCAATGGAGAGCTAACGTGCCACGTCAAACACTTGATCGTTTTATATCTTTGCGGCTAAAACACAAAATTCGTATTGCATTGATACTTACATAAAATTCAGAATAAAAAATAAGATAACACTTTTACAATAACTTTTTATAGTTGAAAACAGAGAAATTGAATTTTCTCAATTTTAAGTATTTGGAAAAATCATGTTTTTATTTTTTAAGTTATTTTAAAATCAGACAGTTATCCCGTTTTTGTATTAATTTCTGTGATATCTCTTAAAAAAATTTTAGTTACGAATAAGGAGAGGTTGCACGTAATAGGAAATAACCAATAAGAGACAAGCCTTAAGTGCGAGAAAAGGAAGGGGTAACCTCCTGAGCAAAACTTTAAGAAATTTAAAGAGTGGGGACGTTGGTCCGACTGACCGATAATCAGGCGTATGTGTATTGAATTTAAGCCTTACTTTATTCACACACATACAATTCAACATTTCTTAACGAACACCGCAGCACGTTGACAATTTTATCTAACAAGTCGTCATGATCGTTGTGTGAAACTTGAATACCGACGTCTTGGTATTTGTTTTCGTTTAGTTTTTTTATTTGCGCGATGCATGTTTGAAAACTGTAAAAATGAAAATGATCTTTTTCTGTAGTACGTGTAATACAACCAAGCAGCGAGTGCTTCTGTCGATTTCTATATACTTGTATAACGTCACCTAATGTCTAGAAAGTTTGTTACAGCCGCTGCCATTCGCTCAAGATCAAGACCTTAAGGTGGCGTTTAGCAGCTGGAAAGAACGGAGAATCGTCTAGCGAAACGTGCTGGTCAAGAACTTTGGAGCAGTAAATTTCCTGCAAAAGGAGATATAGAGGAGGATGCTTATATATAACACAAAGGATATCGATGGTAACGATGCGATAAGCCCCGAGGATAGTTTTTAGAAATAAGAATTGAAGCGAGGTCAATTTTCTGACCACGTGGTAATGTCAAAGTCTGTGGTACCAAATGTCTAGGCCATATGTGAGCATGGGAATGACTAGATTGTCAAAGATATTAGCAGAATGTTTTTTGTGTAAGTTTAATTTCGGGCGTAAGTATTCTGTATTTGCTAGACGCTTTTGATGATGACCGCACTGTATGTCGCTTTTACAGTTGTTGGAGAAATTACTAAGGTTCTGACAATTGAAGCATCTCGTTACTCGGATATGGTGATTGACACTACAAGCATTCCAAGCAACATATACTCGACGCAAGGCCAAAAAGTATCGTCTAACTTGTGAGTAGTACTATTACAGTTTGTCCTATCTCTATGACTGAAGCGGAATAGTGCTTTGAGATGTACGTTGAGTAAATGTAATACTTCTTCGAAAGCGTCGTGAAAATTTTGCAAAATGATCGTATCAGATTCTTTATATGAGTCGTTTTTGTTTGGTTGGTGGTCTTCAAAAGAGATTCAGATTTTGAAACAATAACCACAGTCGACCGGAAGACAAAATTATTTGATGAGACTGTAACTTTGTCGACAATTTTGAATCTAGCCGCTTGGGCATAAGATAATTGGGCGGGAGTTGCAGTTGCGGTTGGCCTTAGTTTGTTTGTAACACTTTGCAAAACTGTTTGAACGTTTTGAAGGGCATGAGAAATTACGGCAGATTGCTGCGACAGGCACTGAGATTAGCAGGAAGCATGAAAAAAGTTTTGAATTCTGTCTAAAATTTCGAGCATTTGAGATCTCTTTTCCAAAAAGTCTTTACTGACTGATCTTAGCTTAGTTAAGGCTTATCGACATCATCTTAACGGATAACTGACTCTTGGTCACTGTTGTCCTCTCTGAGACGTTTCGAAGAGGATTTAACCCCCTTCGTAGCGACGATTAACAAAACTGGAAACAATATGCGCGGCGCTCGTGGAATGCCGACTGAAAAAAAACTTAGTTGCAAGATATCCTTTTAACCGTATACAAAATCTTATTGCCAGAAAACGGTTGGGCTTATAATCTGGGTGTGGTTGTCTACCTTTAACCTTGTAGAGGTAAAGGTCTAAAGCTGCTTAGAAAAAAACAACACTTTACGCAAACTCAAAATATAAATAATTACAATTACAAAATTACTGACGGCCTTAATTGTCCGATGTCGTCTAATTGCTCCCAATGTAAACTTCAATGTTCTTTAACTTTAGCTAAAAGTAAAAAACTTATTCGATAATTGAAGAGAAACCAAAGTCTGCGAGACCGGAAAAGAAATAATTCCCAGCAGCGGAACATAAAAAACTTTGGAAAATTCCTTCAAGTACGAGGCCCACAAAACTCTTCCAAGCAGAGCCACAATCAAACACTCAAAATGCACTATCAAACATGAGTCTACAAAAGTTAAGAAAATTCACAGGACTAATAGCAGGGCACTGTAGCCTGAACAAACACATGCATAAAATAGGACTGCAAAGTTGCCCTTTATGCCGCAGATGCTTGGAGGACGACGAGACTTTGCAGCATCTGCTGTGTAAATGCGAAGCATATCAAACGCAACGCACAAGAATTCTCGGCAAAACAAAACTAACCGATGATATGTTGAAAAAAGTCTCTTGGAATAAGCTTCTGGACTTTATTGATGTAACAAAACTGCTAAGTATTAAAACGGAGTTGATGAAAAGTACCAAGAAGACCGCAGTACAGAAGCACTATCTTAAAGAAAATTAAAAAATAAAATTAAAACAAAACTATGAACAAGTTTTGTTTGTTAAAAATACATTTATAATTTTATGCAGTTCATTTATATCAAAAATAGTGTTTGGTTAAACAAATCTTTTAAGCCCTGAAGGTCAAAACGAATAAGTCGTAGAAATAATCGACTATCGTGTTCAAATAAATTAAGTTTAGGTTTGCAACAATTTGTTGACGACATGTTTGCAATCTGAGGTTAGATTTTTTAAGATGAGATGATCCAGTTTAAATTTAAATCTAATTAAAGACGGTGCAAAATTACGTAAGCATTGTCATCTCACAGAAAACATGATAACTACGAGAATGTGCATGATCTGTTTCAGGAGAAGGTCGCGCACACTAAGGATTGAACGTTGACACAAAAAGGTTCTAACTCGCGGTACAAGCAGCATTCTTAATATAAAATTTGTGTAATGTTTGGTTTTTGTTGTATTTTGTGAAAGTACGTATGTGTATCAGGCATTTCAAAATCAATTTATGTAGAAATATTAAACGATGTTTTTTCACAAATTATTAATTAAAACTTACAATTACTAAATCTACATGCCTAAAAGAATTGCTTGAAATGTAATTTAAATTCGTAGTATTTTTTTTATTTTATAATTGCATTTATGTGTAATTTTAGACAAGATTAATCGTCGTAAAGTTGACTGAAATAATTAACCATTTTATACTTGAATTTTAAAATTGTTAAAATTGAAGGTGTCTTTGTGCAGATGTTTCTTTGCTTGTAAAAAAAGGTAGTTTAACTTCATTGCCATTTTGTTTTTGTTTCCAGTGAACCAACATCAAATGATTAAAAGTCCTAGTACCACGCCACACCGTAAACTGTCACATTAGATAAAATTCACAAAACGTACCTGTTGGAAATTATACATGGTAATCTTAACGTCTGTGTCTCGAAACGCATATTCAATCAAATTTCTCACAGTAATCCATGCCAAAGAATCTAAATCACATCCAGTTCGCGGAATAGCCAAATTCTTGACGCCATGTTCTTGTACGTGTTGTTGCAATTTCTGCAACGAGCTCCGCATCCTGTCAATCGTCGCTTTATCGTTTGATCGTTTTCTTGTTATTAGATAATAAATAAATCTTTGCTTATTTTGAAGAATTGCCAATCCTCCTTCTTTTTGTTTTTGTTCGTATAGTTTGTGGAATTCTTTAAATTTTTTGCTGTAAGAAAAAATAACAGTATCACAATTATCTGTGAAAAAATCATACCTAAATTCCACAGCAATTTCACCATCCATACCCAAATCCTCGGACACGCAATGTACCAAAGCATATTTATGTGTCCTCCCAAAGAAACGTTTAATATTTTTAACATCAACAAAAGAACATGTATTTGCATTTTTTCTGTCATAGAAAATTTGCAGTTTGTTCTCATTTGTGTTTTCCTCAACAGTTTTGGCACCTAAACAGTTAGTAACAAAAACGGTACTCAAATAAACAAAATTACCTTCCTCGGCTGATTTGTGACTCAAACTTTGATTGTGATGCAGGTTGGGATCTGGTTCAACGTCAGCTAATTGATTATTTTGCTGTATAATTTCTACTTGATTTGTCCCAGAATGATCTAAAGATTTTTTTATTGAATATTAAAATTTGTTACTGTTAGGCTAGAAGACACTTTTTTTTACCTTCGTCTCTTTGCAAACTTTGCTGGTTCGAACTAGACGTTTGGTTACGTGCCGTTGCTTCTTCAATAATTTTTACTTTTAATTCATCAAGTCTAGGCAAGACGTCTTGTGTTTCAAAAACGCGTTGAAAATTGTCATAATTTTTGGGAAGACTGTATAAAAGCATAGCACTTAAAACATCATGAATTTTTACATCCATTGCCTCGAGCTTGTCCACAACGTTAAAAAACGTATTGATATGATTTAGTACATCGTCTTCGTTTATTATTTTTTGTTGTATTAACTGTTTGAGTAAATTGGTTTTTCGAGTTAGATTCGAAGAGGCATAAATCGACTCTAGCTTCTTCCAAATTTCGTAAGAGGTTTCACATCCAATTATTTGCTTCAATTGTAGAGGGTCAATAGACAATATGATATCAGCTTTCGCTTTTCTATCTTTAGTTATCCACGTCGATAATGTATTTTGCATTCGTGTTTGTTCAGTCGCAGTGCCGGTTGGATTTGGTGGTCTTGGTACTTCGCCATTGACGATTTCCCAGGTATCGTTTTTGATTAGCAGTGCTTCAATTTGAAGACACCACGTGTTATAATTGTCTTTTGATAGCATTTCCATTTTTCTAAAGCTTGCTGTGCAAATTAAATCTATTTCTTTAATAACAGTATGACACAAAATAATGATTGTTAATGAACCAAAGCTTCCACTGTGCTGTAGTTACAGTATACAATCAAAAATCAACACAAAATGTAAAAAATAATTTTGTAAAAATAAGTATCTTTATCATCACATCAAAAGTAGATAATATATTATCCTTGTTTACTTTTAATATCAATTGTATTATATTATAAAAGCCTTTTATCTCTGTTTTCAGTAAAATTCCAAACAAATTTTTCTCTATTTTTGCTACTATTTTACATTTGGTTTACTTAAATACAAGCCCGGGACTTCAAACTTTTTTTGCAAATGAACCATAAACTTTTAATTAACCACTACCTAAACATGACTAATTTTTTAGTTATTATTGAACTTTAGTTATGCGTCATGATTGATTTTCATTCAATAGTCGTTGATGAATTGTTATTATTTACAACCAACGTTTAATCATAGTTAACACGTAATCGGACGTTACAATTGTAATAGAATATGACTATAACTCATCAATCATTGTGAACCGTTAATCAGTAATTAAAATATACCATACTAAATCGTTCTCAAAGTTATTGTCAAAGACAATGATCAAAAAATGTTGAACATTCTAGACTAGACACAGATAACAGAAATATATAAAAACTATTCAAAGAAGGCTGAGGTAAGTTTTCGAATAAAATCAAAAGTGTTAAGAAAACTACTTTGTCTATTTAAATAAATAGTGTTTAAGACGTGTGTTAAGATAAATATAACGGAGTGTAAGTGTACGTGCTTTTAATATAAACAAATACCGGTTCAGATAAACAGAAATTATCCGCGGACATGATTTTTTGAGAGATTGTAATAATAAATAAATATAAATGTTTTTTTAAAGCAATGCATTTTATTAGTGTTAGTTAAAAATAATTATAATAAACCGTGTAAATACTTAGTGTCCCACACAGCACACTTCTGTCCTATGGATATCCTACTGATATCTCATACCAGATATGCGTATATACGAGGAATATCAATTTCATCGCCGACCAATATCCTATGGTCATCCTGGGTAAAGCAGAATGACACAGAATTGAATATTCTACAGACAACTGAGTCAGACATCTTACAGGTATCTGAAATACGATGGCCTAGGGATATCCGAAATAAGATAACCTAAGGATATCCGAAATAAGATGACCTCGAGATATAATATATTTTACGTTTATTGCACAAAAATATTACAAAACTTTAAGAAAATCCCCATTTAAAAAGAATCCATTTCGATTAATTTTAGGTTAATTTTCTTAATTGCATTTCTTTGGAGTTGGACTAGTGTTAGAGGATTTTTTTCTAAAACTTCTAGAACAGTTATTATACTAAAACAAAAATAAACATAATTTTAATTTACTCAGTATAAGGTTTTTGTTAATAAATATGTAAAGGCTTTCTTACCTTTTTGGCCAAGCAATTTGTTTCCGTGTAAAACAGCATTTTTAATCAATTTTGGAAAAACTAGCCCTTTATGATCTCCTCCGCGTCCCCCATATTTTTGCAATTCTCTCTTATCTAAAATTACACATCCATTAAATGTAAACTCAATAGTTAGAAAACCAGTACAATACTTACGGAATTGTTCATATTTTCTTCTGTTTTAAGATACTTTTTCAAAGCGTCAAGTTGTTCTTGAGAGCTTACAGGAAGCTTTAGCTCAGTAATAGAAATACGCGCATATTGTTTGGCTTAAATAGTTCATAAAGAATACGAGAGCAAGCATAATTACTTACTCCAATCAATATTTTTTCATTCTTTTTTATGTACGCAACAATCAAGATCACAGCACAAAACGAAACCAAAACGTGAAGCATTAAAACAGCTGGAAAGCCAGTAAAAGATATCTTACGGATATAGTTTTAATGATCTCCTAAATACATCATTTTTATGATATCCCATGGATATCGTTTAAATGGCCGAGACATACATCTATGACTTGGTCAAGAAACTGACATCCTCAGGATGTTGGGTGCTGTATGAAGTATAATTAAATTAATTTGTAACACTTGTGATACAGGTGTGCGGTAATCGAAGCCCGTTGATATCGTATAAATAAACATCTGTTTAATTTGCGGTTTGCTTGAGTTTGTTTATAGACAGTAATTATAGTTGTTACAGTTCGTTAAATTAGTTTATTTAATAATAAAGAATCGAGCGTTAATTAAATTTAGTGTTAATAAACAAGCATGTTATGTTAAATTTAAGAGAAGAGTTATGCACAGTTTTAGAAAAATTAATAGAAGCGATAGAAGACAAATTAGAAGACAGAATAAAACTGCCTAAGGAAAGAATGAATCAAATGAATTGCCTTGGTGCAGGAAGTGACATGAGCGAAGAGTTATTGATGGATCATCGGGAAGAAACCACTAACTAGTTTAAAGTTGTACCTCCAAAACTGGATGGTGAAGTTCCATGGTGAACCTAACACAAACAGTTTGAAGTCGCGATATAGCTAATGGTTGAAAAAACAAGCAGAAACTGGCTTTACGGGGAGAAGCGCTTAAAATTTGGCAAAATGTTTTGCAAGAAAATTGCAAACTTTTAATTTACCGTTTAGAAATAAGTTATGAAGATGCTGATCTTCAACTGATATACCAAACCAAAATAAAAAGTCGTGTTCAGAAAGCTACGGAACGCCTTTAACAGATTGAGGCTGACATAACAGACTGACACGGTTTGGTACCGTACAACACCAGATATCTTTTTGGTGCAATTGCCTATTCAAACCTTAGTGGACCGGCTCCAAGACAGCGAAACGCAGCAGACTTTCTGATTAGCTCAACCGAAAACGTTAGCTGACACTTTAATCCATACTTTAAAGTTTAAGGCCGCCCCAAGGTAGTCATAAGCACCGCGCTGCTTCATAATTACCCTCGCACACACAAGAAAGCATTTGAGAAATAGTGCAACGCGTATTTCGCGGACAGGTAGCTCGGGGAAGAAAAGTGACGTACTTCAACTGCTAGAAAGTGAGTCACGTACGACGCGACGCTGTACTGAGCGTCCGGAAAACTGTAGCAAGTTGACCGAATGGGGCAAAAGTCGACTTTAACAAGCCGTGACGAAAAAATTACCATATAATAGCAGCAATCTGGCAACATGGCGAGGTTGTAAAATACCCCAATGGTTTGTCGCCGATGCTGCAAGACCTTTACAAAGTGGCGTGCCGTATTAACCCATCTCCATCGCCACAAGCGCGAACTGAAATTGATAAAACGAAGTCACATTGCGCATAGTGGCAAAGCACATCGCAATGGATTCGTTAACGTAAACAGTCATTATGACCTAAAGGTTTAAATTATGTTTTCAACAGAGCACCAAAATCCTTCCAATAAAGTAAAGAACAGTGTCTAGCTCTAAAAACGAGAAAAGCGACCAAACCTCAAACGTCAAAAAAAAACAATTGGTGATGTAAAACACCACGAGACATGCATATAATTCACCTGAGCAGGTCACATTCCAATTCACCAAGCTAGTTTCCGAATCAGACTCCGGGGAAATAAGAAGTAGAGGGTTCTTCTTTTGAATACATACCTCACACCAGAAGACACAAAAAAACCACAAAGAATGTGTACGTATCCATAACTTTGTATTTCTACACTAGTAGGACAATAAACGTCTCCAAAAGCAAATCGACTAAACAATATTAAAAGAAAAAAACCTATAGAATTAGTTGTCACCAGTAATGATAGCAACCGTGAATAAGAGAAATTGAGATCTTGCGTTGCAAATGTCAAAAATATTTGGTTGTGAAAGGTTGAGAAAAAAATTGATCGGCTTTCACTAACTCGGTATGGCAGATGGATCAACATAGTACTGACCGGGGTAGAGTCGTGAGTACTTGCCTTGCGCCACCTTTCGAATATAAAAGTAAGTTTGAAGAAAAGGAAAAAAAATTTAAACTAGCAACACAACCACGTGGTGGAAAAATAAGAGTATGTAGTGACAAGAATATTCCTAAGCTTTATATTTTAACGCGTTTACTTTTTGTGCAACCTGCGTAGATTACATCAACTATTAAAGTGAAAGTTTGTTGTCAATGACTCACTAATTCTTTGATAACTACATACATAGAAGGCTTAAGCATCGCGAAGCAAAGGAAATTGTTTCTTAAAGTGAACACAATTTATTGCTAACGAGCTCTGTTCCTCCGATTAGCGTAACCGCTACTTCGATCGCACTCTCGCGACTTCACGTACGATGATTAAAGTAAAGCGGCACAAATATCTAGTTTCAGGTGAAGATAGTTGATCTCGGTGGTAATTTACTCGAAATGGAAGGTGTTCCAGTAAGCCTTCCAATGCTATTATTACCAACCTTTTCTGTAGTAGACCACGTCATCACGGCCAACTCCAATGTCGGTGAGTACGCGTAGTTAAAGAAGTTATAATAAAAGAAAAAACTAAGCGCCACTCCTTGTACTAATAAGATCCTCGGCTCGGAGACACGAAGGGAACGTCTGAGCTCACTAATGAAGTGAATAGGATAGAACAAAAAACTATAATCAAGAATACCTTAACAAGCCTATATAATTCTATCTAACGATAACATGTACTACTTTTAATTTAGTTTTAAAAGAATAATAATAATTGAAAGAATTTAATAGCAAATCGAGTAATTAACAATCACAATAATCGATAAACTATTTCGTTTACATGCAGTTGCAAACAAATTAATAACCACCCATATAACTAAAAACAACGATTAAAATGAGTACTAAAAACTTACCCCAATAAAGTTCCTTGCAATAAGTAGTAAAACTACTCTTTATTTTCTATTGACAAGACGTGCGTAGTAGAAAGAGTCGGATAAAGTGTACCATATAAGACAAAAATTAGTGTAATTCTTATAGATATTAAAGTTTTAGAATAACCTTTTTTTTCGGTTGTTGTGAACACTTACATGATGATCTATTAAAACGAATTTGTTAAAGTGCATCTCGGTCGGGTAAAGTAAACCAGTGCAGTAGGGTATAGTAGATGTACTAAAGAGGAAAAAAGAGATAAACTTACGCCAGGTAATAAAATTATTTATTCTGAAAGTAAAAACGTCATCTCACCCATGCGAACAAAAATTTTAACTTTTCTTGACCCTTAAGTCGTTGACCGCTCCTCCGGACAAAGATGTCACGTCCCTCCAATTAAATCGTTTGTCACGTTGCCGTTTTGTTCAGCGTTGTAAACACCATAAGTACTTACATACACTCCAACAACGCGCATAGTGGAATCAAGCTTACACTACTCCTTTAATTTATGGGTTTGTTTGTACTAAAGAACGAGTTAGTTCCACTTCTGCAGTGGCAATTGGGTCGCATTGTGGCTTTGCATCATGGTGGTGATGGCATCGCTCGTGTTGCCACTCTTAAGAACGCTCGAGGTTTCGTCAAAAGACATTTTCTTTGTGTCTATGCCGCAGCATAAGCCTGTTGGTTAGTTGTTTAGTCGCGTTATCATAATTTAGTCTTGTTTTAGGTGTTTATAGTTGTTGACCCGTTGGGCGATTCATTTAATTTATTTTTCCGCCACGAACCCAAACCCCGCAAAAACGAAATAATTTATTGTGATTGAACTCATATACAAGACGACTATCTACATGTATTAACCGCAGTTGTTTTAACATTGGCCGATGGCACCCTTACTAATTAAAAGCATTTTGGTAGTTTGTGTTGGAAGTTTTATTACATCTCAAGAAGTATTGTCCATAAGCACCAAGATTAGATATTCATCCGCCTACCGTTGAATTTATTACGTTGAATTGTAGGTTCCATTTTAAATTTGTCATTAAAAATATTACATTAAAATGCAATTTCTTTGTTTCAATTAAACGCTTCATTACGAGTACACAAACAATTATATTGTGTATGAGGTGTTGCCTACTCATAAGGATCTGCCGATACTAAACTTTAAATAATTTATCTTATACTCTGTAATTACTATTGTTGATTTTATTCTCTTTTATTGTTGCCATTGTAATAAAGATATATTCGTTGTTATACGTATGTTGTTTGATTTGTTTACCCTCACTGTTTGACAGATGTAAACAGGATCCGTAGCGTTGAAAAGCCGCTTACACTAAGCTAAGCTTATATTTACGTAACAAGATAAATATAAAAGGTGTCCGAGGCAAATTTAATTTATTCTAGTCAGAAGCCTAAAATCGTAAGAATTGTCGGTTTAAATAAATAAGCTAACACGCGTGCCAGTGAAAATAAATACGAGTGCGATTAAATTAAAGTTTATTAAAAATTAGAAAAAACATTTACAAATGTTACACTTACATTACTAACATGAGTTAAAACGTCTTCGTCTTGTAAGCATTAAATTTAAATTTTATCTGGCCAGATAACATACAATTCTATATTTCGAAGAGAATACCTTAGCATATTGATAATTTTATCTAACAACAAGTCATCGTGGTCGTCACAAAATGCTTTAATACTAACATTACGGTAAATGTTTTCAGTTACTTTTTTTATTTGTACTATACATTCTTGAAAGCTAGTAAAGTTAAAATTATCGTTTTGTGTAGTACGCGTGATACACCCAAGCAGCAAATACTGCCCTTGATGTTTATATACTTGTATAACATCTCCTAACATCTTATTAGCGTGTACGTAATCTTGCATAATTTGAAATTGCATGTCTAAACTATGAATCTCTTTCGATATATGACCGTTGAGTGTACCAAAGTATATAATAGCCGCACTTGAATACATATCCATCAATGGAGAGCTAACGTGCCACGTCAAACACTTGATCGTTTTATATCTTTGCGGCTAAAACACAAAATTCGTACTGCATTGATACTTACATAAAATTCAGAATAAAAAATAAGACAACACTTTTACAATAACTTTTTATAGTTGAAAACAGAGAAATTGAATTTTCTCAATTTTAAGTATTTGGAAAAATCATGTTTTTATTTTTAAAGTTATTGTAAAATCAGACAGTTGTAATGCATGCATTCCGTTTTTGTGTTAATTTCTGTGATATCTTATAAAAAATTTTTAGTTACAAATAAGGAGAGGTTGCACGTAATAGGAAATAACCAATAAGAGACAAGCCTTGAGTGCGAGAAAACAAAGGGTAACGTCCTGAGCAAAACTTTAAGAAATTTAAAGAGTGGGGACGTTGGTCCGACTGACCGATAATCAGGCGTATGTGTATTTCACTTTAGTTGTCATAAGCTGCTGTGTAGAAAACAATCAAGACTGTAATGAATAAATAAAGAAAATAATATGAAAAGTTGATAATTTCTTACTTTCTGTTTAAGAGAAAAATATTTATGATTATTTAAGCATGTAATTGTTTTATAAGTTTGACATTATAAAACAAATAAATACAAAAATAACATCAACGGTTTAAAAAAATTCACTTCCCCCGCGAGCTTATTTCGATGCAACTTTTGTTTTGTAGTACCTAAACTTTGTTACATTCAGCAAAATTAATTATTTTTTTTACTATATGAATTTTGAGCTTCGTTTTTAAGTTCGTTGAAGTGGTCATCTTGTACGATTTTTAATGTTTCCACTAAAAAATCAAGTTATTAGTAACAATCATCGACCTGGCATCAACAGAAAGCTTAGCTTTCTGATGTTGCCAGGTCAATGGTAACAATAAATCCTAAAAATTTTGAACGGTCAAAATATAAATAAAAAGTCCAACATTTTTAGGTTAAATTTACTTAAAACTATGTTAACCAATAACATATCGATTCTTTGGCGGGAAATTTAAAAGTCGTACAAAATGAAAACCCCAACAGGTTCAAAATTTTCACGCATATGATCAATTGCAAAAAATAATTCATGATTAATTTTATTACTAACCAGTTCCAAGTTATAGATTGTAATGTTAACGGACGTTGACGTTATGTTTTTGTATGTGTTGTTGCAATTTTTGCAATGAGTTCAACATATAGCGTTCGTCGTCGCTTTTCCATCCCGTCGTTTCCTCGTGATCAAATAATAAATGAATCTTCCATTAATCTGAAGAATAGTCAACCCTCCGTCTTTTTGACCTTGTTCGTATATTTTGTGAATAATATAACTCACATTGTAATTTCCTTGACTTAAACACATTGAATTTAAGCCTTACTTTATTCACACACATACAATTCAACATTTCTTAACGAATACCGCAGTACGTTGACAATTTTATCTAACAAGTCGTCATGATCGTTGTGTAAAACTTGAATACCGACGTCTTCGTATTTGTTTTCGTTTAGTTTTTTTATTTGCGCGATGCATGTTTGAAAACTGTAAAAATGAAAATGATCTTTTTCTGTGGTACGCGTAATACAACCAAGCAGCGAGTGCTTCTGTCGATTTTTATATACTTGTATAACGTCACCTAATGTCTGGAAAGTGTGTTACAGCCGCTGCTATTCGCTCAAGGGTGGCGTTTAGCAGCTGGAAAGAACGGAAAATCGTCTAGCGAAACGTGCTGGTCAAGAACTTTGGAGCAGTAAATTTCCTGCAAAAGGAGATATAGAGGAGGATGCTTATATATAACACAAGGATATCGATGGTAACAATGCGATAAGCCCCGAGGATGGTTTTTTTGAAATAGGGATTGAAGCGGGGTCAATTTTCTGATCACGTGGTAATGTCAAAGTCTGTAGTACCAAATGTCTAGGCCATATGTGAGCATGGGAATGACTAGATTGTCAAAGATATTCGCAGGATGTTTTTTGTGTAAGTTTCATTTCAAGCGTAAGTATTTTGTATTTGCTAGACGCTCTTGATGATGTCGTTTTTACAGTTGTTGGAGAAATTACTAAGGTTCTGACAATTGAAGCATCTCGTTACTCGGATATGGTGATTGACACTACAAGCATTCCAAGCAACATATACTCGACGCGAGGCCAAAAAGTATCGTCTAACCTGTGAGTAGTACTATTACAGTTTGTCCTATCTCTATGACCGAAGCGGAATAGTGCTTTGAGATGTACGTTGGGTAAATGTAATACTTCGTCGGAAGCGTCGTGAAAATTTTGTAAAATGATCGTATCTTTACCTACTCAAGGGACGGCTTAGAAGGAACGTTTTGGATACTAAATCTAGGTAATGACTTGTCTTGGGGCTTAACTACAAAGTCAGCTGGTTTTAGGATGGCCGTAAGTATTTTCGTCAGGTCCGTCTTTTTAAATTCAAGTCGAATTGCATTGCTGCCTATTCTAGTGACACGGTCCAATCAAAACCCGTATTTATAAGAATCCAGATCCTTCATATGAGTCGTCTTTGTTTCGTTGGTGGTCTTAAAAAAAGATTCAGATTTTGAAACAATAACCACAGTCGACCGGAAGACAAAATTACTTGATGAGACTGTAACTTTGTCGACAATTTTGAATCTAGCCGCTTGGGCATAAGATAATTGGGCGAGAGTTGCAGCTGCGGTTGGCATTAGTTTGTTTGTAACACTTTGCAAAACTGTTTGAACGTTTTGAAGGACATGAGAAATTACGGCAGATTGCTGCGACAGGCACTGAGATTAGCAGGAAGCATAAAAAAGTTTTGAATTCTGTCTAAAATTTCGAGCATTTGAGATCTCTTTTCCAAAAAGTCTTTACTGACTGATATTAGCTTAGTTAACGCTTATCGACATCATCTAAACGGATAACTGACTCTTGGTCACTGTTGTCCTCTCTGAAACGCTTCGAAGAGGATTTAAGCCCCTTCGTGGCGACGATTAATAAAACTGGGAACAATATGCGCGGCGCTCGTGGAATTCCGACTGAAAAACTTAGTTGCGAGATATCCTTTTAACCGTATACAAAATCTTATTGTCAGAAAACGGTTGGGCTTATAATCTGGGTTTGGTTGCCTACCTTTAACCTTGTATAGGTAAAGGTCTAAAGCTGCGTAGAAAAAAACAACACTTTACGCAAACTCAAAATATAAATAATTACAATTACAAAATTACTGACGGCCTTAATTGTCCGATGTCGCCTAATTGCTCCCAATGTGAACTTCAATGTTCTTTACTTTAGCTAAAGGTAAAAAACTTATTCGCTAATTGAAGAGAAACCAGAGTCTGCGAGACCGGAAAAGAAATAATTCCCAGCAGCGGAACATAAAAAACTATGGAAAATTCCTTCAAGTACGAGGCCCACAAAACTCTTCCAAGCAGGGCCACAATCAAACACTCAAAATGCACTATGAAACATGAATCTACAAAAGTTAAGAAAATTCACAGGACTAATAACAGGACACTGTAGCCTGAACAAGCACATGCATAAAATAGGACTGCAAAGTTGCCCTTTATGCCGTAGATGCTTGGAGGACGACGAGGCTTTGCAGCATCTGCTGTGTAAATGCGAAGCATATATCAAACGCAACGCACAAGAATTCTCGGCAAAACAAAACTAACCGATGATATGTTGAAAAAAGTATCTTGGAATAAGCTTCTGGACTTTATTGATGTAACAAAACTGCTGAGGCAGTATTAAAGCGGAGTTGATGAAAAGGACCAAGAAGACCGCAGTACAGAAGCACTATCTTGAATAAAATTAAAAACTAAAATTAAAACAAAATTATGAACAAGTTTTGTTTGTTAAAAATACATTTATAATTTTATGCAGTTCATTTATATCAAAAATAGTGCTTGGTTAAACAAATCTTTTAAGCCCTGAAGGTCAAAACGAATAAGTCGTAGAAATAATCGACTATCATGTTCAAATAAATTAAGTTTAGGTTTGCAATTTGTTGACGACATGTTTGCAATCTGAGGTTAGATTTTTTAAGATGAGATGATCTAGTTTAAATTTTAAATCCAATTAAAGACGGTGCAAAATTACATAAGCATTGTCATCTCACAGAAAAAACGATAACTACGAGAATGTGCATGATCTGTTTCAGGAGAAGCACACTAAGGATTGAACGTTGAGACAAAAAGGTTCTAATCCACGGTACAAGCAGAATTTTTAATATAAAATTTGTGTAATGTTTGGTTTTTGTTGTATTTTGTGAAAGTACGTAACTAAAGGTATTAGTTAGCTAAAGCAAATAGTAATAAAATAAACTAAAATGTGTATTAAAACTCTGGCGTTATCGAAACACCACGTTTTTTTTGTTTGGTAAACAATTGCGTTGGCGGTCATTTCAATTGCTGTATGTGTATCAGGCATTTCAAAATCAATTTATGTAGAAATATTAAACGATGTTTTTTTCACAAATTATTAATTAAAACTTACAATTACTAAATCTACATGCCTAAAAGAATTGCTTGAAATGTAATTTAAATTCGTAGTATTTTTTTATTTTATAATTGCATTTATGTGTAATTTCAGACAAGATTAATCGTCGTAAAGTTGACTGAAATAATTAACCATTTTATACTTAAATTTAAAAATTGTTAAAATTGAAGGTGTCTTTGTGCTGATGTTTCTTTGTTTGTAAAAAAAAGGTAGTTTAACTTCATTGCCATTTTGTTTTTGTTTCCAGTGAACCAACATCAAATGATTAAAAGTCCTAGTACCACGCTACACCGTAAACTATGTCACATTAGATAAAATTCACAAAACGTACCTGTTGGAAATTATAGACGGTAATCTTAACGTCTGTGTCTCGAAACGCATATTCAATCAAATTTCTCACAGTAATCCATGCGAAAGAATCTAAATCACATCCAGTTCGCGGAATAGCCAAATTCTTGACGCCATGTTCTTGTACGTGTTGTTGCAATTTCTGCAACGAGCTCCGCATTCTGTCAGTCGTCGCTTTATCGTTTGATCGTTTTCTTGTTATTAGATAATAAATAAATCTTTTCTTATTTTGAAGAATTGCCAACCCTCCTTCTTTTTGTTTTTGTTCGTATAATTTGTGGAATTCTTTAAATGTTTTGCTGTAAGAAAAAATAACAGTATCACAATTATATGTGAAAAAAAATCAAACCTAAATTCCACAGCAATTTCACCATCCATACCCAAATCCTCGGACACGCAATGTGCCAAAGCATATTTATGTGTCGTCACAAAGAAACTTATAATATTTGGAACATTAACAAAAGAACATTTATTCGCATTTTTTCTGTCATAGAGAATTTGCAGTTTGTTCTCATTTGTGTTTTCCTCAACAGTTTTGGCACCTAAACAGTCAGTAACAAAAACGGTACTCAAATAAACAAAATTACCTTCTTCGGCTGATTTGTGACTCAAACTTTCATTGTGATGCAGTTTGGGCTCTGGTTCAACTGCAGCTAGTTGATTATTTTGCTGTATAATTTCTACTTGATTTGTCCCAGAATGATCTAAAGATTTTTTTATTGAATATTAAAATTTGTTACTGTTAGGCTAGAAGACACTTTTTTTTACCTTCGTCTCTTTGCAAACTTTGCTGGTTCGAACTAGACGTTTGGTTACGTGCCGTTGCTTCAATTATTTTTACTTTTAATTCATCAAGTCTAGGCAAGACGTCTTGTGTTTCAATAGCGCGTTGAAAATTGTCATAATTTTTAGGAAGACTGTATAAAAGCATAGCACTTAAAACATCATGAATTTTTACGTCCATTGCCTCGAGCTTGTACACAACGTTAAAAAACGTATTGATATGATTTAGTACATCGTCTTCGTTCATTATTTTTTGTTGTATTAATTGTTTTAGTAAATTGGTTTTTCGAGTTAGATTCGTAGATGCATAAATCGACTCTAGCTTCTTCCAAATTTCGTTAGAAGTTTCACATCCAATTATTTGCTTCAGTTGTAGAGGGTCAATAGACAATATGATATCAGCTTTCGCTTTTCTATCTCTAGTTATCCACGTCGATAATGTATTTTGCATTCGTGTTTGTTCAGTCGCAGTGCCGGTTGGATTTGGTGGTCTTGGTACTTCGCCATTGACGATTTCCCAGGTATCGTTTTTGATTAACAGTGCTTCAATTTGAAGACACCACGTGTCATAATTGTCTTTTGATAACATTTCCATTTTTCTAAAGCTTGCCGTGCTAATTAAATCCAGTTCTTTAATAACAGTATCACACAGAGTAATGATTGTTAATGGACAAAAACCTCCACTGTGCTGTAGTCACAATATACAATAAAAAATCGACACAAAATATAAAAAATAATTTTGTAAAAATAATAGTCTTTATCATCACATCAGAAGTAGATAATATATTATCCTTGTTTGCCTTTAATATCAATTGTATTGTATTATACAAGCCTTTTATCCCTGTTTTCAATAAAATTCCAAATAAAATTTTATCTGTTTTTGCTACTTTTTTCTATTTGGTGTAAATACAAACCCTAGACCTCAAACTTTTTTTGCAAATAAACCATAAACTTTTAATTAATCATTACCTAAACATGACTGATTTTTTAGTTGTTATTTAACTTCAGCCATGATTGATTTTCATTCAGTAGCCGTTGATGAATTGTTACTTACAATTCGTTAAATTTCGTTGATATTTACAACCAACGTTTAATCATAGTTAACACGTAATCAGACATTACAATTGTAATAGAATGTTACCTTAACTCATCAGTAATTGTGAACCGTTAATCAGTAATTAAAATGTAACTTACTATGAGAACTATATATAGATTTTATCATCCCGACACATGTACAACAATTTTTTAAGTGCACGTTTTTAATGCAAGCAGAACGTACCCCATTCAACAGAAAACTTATGAATCTTATATATTCGTTCCAATACGATCTGGTTAAATTAGAATTAGATATGACCTATTGGAAAATTTTTAACCTAAAAAAACACATAAATAGATTAAAACGCTCAATATCAAATGTCCTTAACTGTAATGATTTACAAATACTAATTAGAATTATAAAAACTAAATATAAGAAAACCCGTTGTAAAAATAAGCAAAATCTAGATAACAAACATAAAAAATTATACACCTGGAATAACTACAAATATTGCTACAATCTACAAATCAACGAAGAAAATTGCATCCACAATTTAACAGCGTTACAATTACCTAGTTATGTAAATCACTAATCTTCCTATTTGTAATATTATAAAGAAAGGATATAGAAAATGTTTTAACCCTACATTCAAACTTTGACTGACTTTGACCGGGAAAGATTGCGGGGTAAAATTGTGACCAACTTTATCAATAATAAAAAAACACTAAATCCATACCAACTCAAAACCTGATAAAGGAAATTCTACAGTTATTATGAATAGAACTATGTATCATGATAAAATAGAACTTTTACTCAATGACTAACATTTACAAGAAAGTTAGTACGATGTCTTTTCAAAATCAGAATAACAAGATTAATAAAATGCTATACCAAAAAGGCCATATTGATTTAAGTTTATATAAAAAATTGACTA
Organism: Aquatica leii; assembly: GCA_035610365.1. Lineage (NCBI taxonomy): Eukaryota > Metazoa > Arthropoda > Insecta > Coleoptera > Lampyridae > Aquatica > Aquatica leii. The sequence continues at coordinate 20,652,052 of CM069438.1, forward strand.
CTTATACGAGTAATCTTCCAAAATTTTATGGTCTTGTTAAGGTACATAAAGACAGTGTTGTAACAGGTACTCATTTTTTGGTACCTAGGTACAGGTACAGGTACATTTATTTAAAAGTACCTAAGTACAGGTGCAGGTACAGATTTGGCAAACGTACCTAGGTACAGGTACAGGTACAAAAAAAATGTACCTTAGAATTTCAGGTACTTTTTAGGTACTTATTTATGATCATAGAAAATACAAATTTAGTAAGCCAACTCTTATTTGTGCAATCTCGTTGAAAAACGATAGAAACAATTACAGCTATAAAATGCATGAAATGATTGAAATCAATCAACGACGCTACTATATTAATCACTGTTGATGACACACACAGTAGCTGGTGTGAATCTCAGTAAAGATATTAAAATTTATACAACTTTTGTAATTGCAGTTTATTGAGCAATGCTATTGTTGTTTATTATATGAAGTGCATTATTTAATAATAAAAATAGGATTACTTCTTCTTAAATGTTTTTCGATCATTTGTACTTATACGAGAAGACTTGCTATTCGACGTATACGACACCTTAATTTTCGTTGAGGTCGTGCTTACAGCATTTATGTTATACCGTTGGTTATACCCGTTATACTTATGTTCTCGGCTATGTTTATGTAATTTAGTATAATACAAACTCAAATATGTCATTTTTAGAATAAGTCATTAAGCACGTATTGTTTATATAAGCAGAAATACGATTCGTAATAAATTTTATTATAATGTCATTGTGTTATATAATCAGTTATAGTTGTTTGCTTTTTCCTAGAACTCCACAACTCTTTTCTCTAAAAATCATCTTCTATTTTATACAAATTATTACGTTTCGAAATTTATCGCATTCGGTTTGATACCCTGGCTACTCATGTTAACAGTCCGATTGCATTGTTGTAAATGATTCATCCGAGAGCTGTCGTTAAGTGTGCTGTCACTGCCTACATTTGCACTTTTAACAAAGAAGTTTTATACACATTAGCCGTACCCTTCGGGTATTATTAAGGAAAAATTGCGTAGGTCATGTACTATTTTTGGAAGATTTTAGTAATTTCAAATGTGATTAAATCCGAAACAAATATATAAAGTGTACAATACATGTACGCTTAAAAGTACCTATTTTATTAGGTACTTAGGTACAAAGGTACTTTCTAAAAAGTACCTAGGTACAGGTAAAGGTACATAAATTAAAAAGTACCTTTCTAGGTACTTAGGTACACAAAAACTACCTAGGTACTTGTACCTAGGTACATTTACCTAGGTACATCCCAACACTGCATAAAGATAATCATCCCATAAGACCTATCATGCATTAATTCACCGACTTATGAACTATCTAAGTTCATAACTACTATATTAAACAACATTTCCTTTTTGTTTACTTACAATCTTAAAAATTCGTATGATCTACTGAATATAGTTAAGAAAGTCGTTGTACCTAGAGATTACATATTAGTATCATTTGATGTAACTTCTTTGTTTACTAATATTACAAAAGAGTTGATTGTGTGTCTCATCAAAAAATATTATTCACAGATATGTAGTTTTACGACACTTAGCCTTAATGAGTTCCTACCTATAGTTGAGTTCTTGTTTACATCCAGCTTTTTTACGTATGGGCATATAGTCAATATATACAAACATTTGGGAGAGCTATGGGTAATCCAGCATCACCCATCCTAGCTAGCTTAACTATGCATGACTTACTGACATTTGTGAAGTCAAAACTATCTTTTAACCCTGTGTTTATGTGTGTCTACGTTGATGACATTATTACTTGCATTCCTAAACATTTAGTTAATGAAACATTAGATATATTCAATAACTATAATTCTAACATTCAATTTACGTATGAGTTAGAAGAAGATAGTTGTATTCCTTTTTTAGATGTTCTTCTGATTAGAGATATGGATATAATAATACAATTTTAACTGACTGGTACACTAAACCTATCGCTTCTAATAGGATTATTCATTATTTCTCTAGACATCCTCACATTAAAAAAATTAACATAATTAAAAGTATGATGAATAAAATCTTAAAACTTAGTAGTATACAATTTCATGGGAAAAACTTATTAATTCTTAAAAACATTTTAAAAGATAACAATTATCCATATCATTTAATCAAGAACATTCTTAAACCTACACCATTGTTACCAGCCATACAACTGAAATTAAACACGAATGTTTCACCTACTAACAGTATACAATACAAAAAACTTATTAACATCCCAGGTTTAAGTAATAATATAATTAACATTTTAAAAAATCACATCATGCCAAAATTGTTCTCTATAACCATAACACTATATACAACAATATTTATACTAAACTAAAAAACAAAACTATAACATCTTAGACAAATCATACGTTGTATATAAAATCAATTGTAAACAATGCAATAAATATTATATCGGTCAAACAAAACCAAAGCTTAAAAATAGAATTAAAAACCATAACTATGATTGCAATAAAAAAACTGTAGATACTGGCCTAACTTTCCATCATGTCGAGGACAATCATGATTTTGATTTTGACAATCCACAAGTTTTGGATGTAAAACTAAATTTAAAAAACAGACTAATATCTGAGATGCTCTTTATTCATTTATATAATGATAATGTAAACTTCAAGACGGATACTCAAAATCTGAATCCCATTTATATCAACATTATTAGCAAATGTAAACGTATTTACTAAATTGATTGTCACTTAATTTTATAACAACTAACAAAATTACGTTAATCTTATCATTATAAATACAAATTCTCATGCTTATCAGTTGTTAAAGTGTACATTACTTTAATTCTATCATTGAGATTGAGCTTACGTGTGGGTTATGTTTGTGTCGTATAAGGTTACTTGTCTTCGTGGTCTCCTACTTTGTCCATGTTTTAATTTTATGTATATTTGGACAGAAATTAAACATTCCATTGTTAGGTAAGATTATATATTTCTTTTACTCAAACGTAATATTGGTGAACAAATAAGATTTTGATAATTTGTTGTTTGTTTTCATTTTTACTGTAAATTGTAATTTATTATTCTAGTTCATAATTTTTTAATTATATTGACAATTGTAATATGTTCGACTCTTATACTTGTATAATTAATTGTAATTACCATTAATATAGATTGGCCTGATGAAGTTGGCACAATAGCCAACGAAACGTAGCCACAATTACGACAGAGTTTGATTTCTGAGTTGTGCCTATCCTCCACATCGAATGATCTATGGTTGCATAGAAACACACCAAACTATTAAAACGTAACATACTAAAACGTTCTCGATGTTATTGTCAAAGACAATGACCAAAAATGTTGAACATTCTAGACTAAACACAGATAACAGAAATATATAAAAACTATTCAAAGGAAGCTGAGGTCAGTTTTCGAGTAAAATCGAAAATGTTAAGAATACTACTTTGTCGGTTTAAATAAATAGAGTGTTTAACGCGTGTATTACGATAAATATAACGAAGTGTAAGTGTACGTGCTTTTAATATAAACAAATACCGGTTCAGATAAACAGAAGTTATCCGCGGACATTATTTTTCGAGTGATCGTAATATATAAATGAATATAAACCGATACATTTGTATGTGTTAGTTACAAATAATTATAATAAACCGTGTAAATATTTAGTTTATAAATAAATTAATTTTAAAAATTGTGATACTGATGTGCGGTAATCGAAAACTGTTGATATCATATAAATAAACATCTGTATAGTTCGAGATTCGCGTCTGTTTGTTTATAGAGTGTAATTATAGTTGGTCCAGTTCGTTAAACTAGTTTATTTAATAATAAAGAATCGGGAGTTATTAAAATTTAATGTTATTAAACATTTTATTCGTATTATAATTTATGCCGCTAACTTGTCATTAAGTGAAAATAGACGCAAAACTATTTGAATTTCTTGAATCTATAAAAAATGAACAAGAATCGATGAATAAAAATATGAAAGAAGATTCTAGAAAAATAGAAGAAAAATGTTGCGAAAATTCTCATAAAACTGTACATATGTATATATTATTTGGAAATACCTAGAAAATAAAAGAAAATTGTTAGAAAAAGATAAAAAAGAAATGCGAACGAACATAAAAAACTAAATTAAAATTGTTTAAGACTAAACTCAAACAGACATGTTAAATTTAAGAGAAGAATTATGCGCTTTATTGTTTTTAATCGGCGAGCGTTGATCTTGCGTGTTTGGGCGATTACAATATCGGTGACTGGCGTAATTAAAATACGGTAGCTGGACCTGGTTTACTAGTCTTAATTAATGCAGAAGATTCTCCTTGGCAACTTTTAATTGAGCGAAACTTAATTGGTGAATGAATGTAGGTGATTATAGAGCCAATTAAACGAAATATTCAAGGTCGTTGGATCAAGGTAGAATACAATAAATTGCGATTACTAAAATGAATGCGCGTTAGCAGGAAAATTATTTTAAAAGTTCTAAATTACCTTGAACACGTACCGGTAGCAAACTTCCAGAAATCTCGTTGCGTATTCGTTTATTATAATTGATTGTTTTAATGAGGGAGTCATCCCAAGTCATCTGGATTTTGCAGACAGGCTTCAGTTAACCCTCAGGGGGTTGCAATAATTTCTTATTGTATTTCCGGGAGGGCCACGCCCAACCGGACCAATACGTAGGAGTTTACGCCACCGCCAACAAATAAGCGAAGACACAAACAGGTATAAACAATAAAAATTTACTGAAACGCGATGTCGATGAATGATTTAGATAAGGGAATGCTGGTGAAATTGAATTAACTCGGTCTAGCAGCAGGTAAGACGTCGAAAATTAGAATAATCCAGGTACGAGCGGTTGTTAATGTTATTTGCGGTTTCAGGTATGTAAGCGATGATAGTACGAGGGTCTCGGAAAACAGGTGCCGGAGGCGGATCTCGGAGAACAGGTGCCGCAGACGGATCTAGGAGAACAGGTGCCGGACACGGATTTCGGAGAACAGGTGCCGGAAACGGATCTCGAAGAACAGGTGCCGGTGAAGCTAGTGCAGCAGGTTTTATAGCCGATTACGTCTCGCTTGACTGCGCCCAAAGAGGGAAACGCCGCGCGCTTTGTCCTGGAGTTGGTGGGGTAAACTCCAAACCAGTTTCTGCGTGCTAATTGCAGAATTGCTGACCAATTTTGTTGAAATTACACAGCCGGATTTCGAATCATTACAAAACCACTAACAATTTGAAGTCGCGATATAGCTAATGGTTAAAAGAACAAGCAGAAAGTGGTTTTACGTGGAGAAGCGGTTGAAATGTTGTAGACTGTTCCTGACCACTTGCAAGAAAATTGCAAAAATTTTATTTCACGTTTAGAAATGAGATATGAAGATGCTCATCTTCAACCGATGTACCAAACCCAAATAAAAAGTCGTGTTTAGAAAGCTGCAGAAAGTCTTCAAGAATTCGAGACTAACAAGCCGGATTGACACGACTTGCGTATCCTACAGCGCCAGATACCTTCTTGGTGCAATTGGATATTCAAACCTTTGTAGACGGCCTCCAAGACAACGAAACGCAGCAGACCTTCTGATTAGCGAAAAAGTAGGATGACGCTTTAACCCATGCTTTATAGTTTGAGGCTGCACCAAGGCAGCCATAAGCACCACGCTGCTTCATAAATATCCTTGCACATACAAGAAAGCATTCAAAAATAGTGCAACGTGTATTCCGCAAAAAAGTAGCTCGGAGAAGAAAAGTGACGTGCTGAAACTGCGAAGTCGGGGCCCACGTACGACGACGCTTTCGGAAAACTGGAGCAAGTCGATCGAATGACTTTAACAAACCGTGACGCAAAAATTACCATTCAAATAGCATCGCTTATGGAGTAATTGCACAATATTTATCTCGATGGCAAGATCAATAGAAGAAGTGTTCAGTTACTAGTTGACACGTAAGCGACGAATAGTACAACTTCGAACGGCGACGTACAAAAAAATACCTACTCACGGACAAGTACAACTTAGACGTTATAAAGAAATATGGGTTCTATTTGAATATGAAGAACGATATCTTGAAGATCATTCGCCACAAAAGACAGCCGTGTGAGTCTTTTTGAGTGAAGACACAATGCCAGTAAGGATCTTAAATATAAACTTAGATCCAGTAACGTTGAAACAAAGACCGTGGTAGGCCAATGTACGAGAGTATCTCAAACTGTAAGATACCTAAGTTCTGGTGAGGAATCGTCGCCAAAGAAGTGCCAACAACATGTATTGGACATTATTACCTCCAAACTTCAGCCAAGACCACTAAGCTAAAGTTAAAGTGTTGATCCAGCAGTATCAAAATGTGTTCGCGCTTGTTTTGTTTGTTAAAAATACATTTATGATTTTATACAGTTCATTTATATAATAAATAAATCCTTCAAGCATTGAATGCCAAAAACGAATAAACCGTAGAAATAATCATGTATTGTGTTCAAAAAAATTTAATTTAAGTTTGAAATAATTTGTTGACAACATTTTTGCAATCTGAGATTAGAATTTTTAAGATGAGATGATCCAGTTTAAATTTAAATCAAATTAAACACGTGCAAAATGACATAAGCATTGTCATCTCGCGGAAAGAACGCTAACTACAAGAATGTGCATGTCTCTTTTAAGAGAGAGTTGCGCACGCTAAGAAATCAAAGTGGCGGCAAATGGGCTGTACAATCAGCATTCGTAATATAAGATTTGTGTAATGTTTAGTTTTCGTAGTGTTTTGTGAGATTTTATGGGTATGTAACTAGGTATTAATTAGCTAGCGCAAATAGTAATAAGATAAACTAAAATTTGTATTAAAACTCCGGCGTTATCGAAACACCAAATGTTTTCTTTGTTTTGGTAAAACAACTGCGTTGGCGGTCATTTTAATTGTTTTATGTGTATGATGCCAAAAAAGTTCCCACAACATGTATTTGACATTATTACCTGCAAATGCCAAAACCTCTGTTCACACCAGTTGGCTAAAGTTAAAGTGTTGATCCAACAGTATCAAAATGTGTTCGTGCTTGAAAGTGGTTCCAAAGGAAGAACTAACGTGGTAAAGCATAAAATTAATACCGAAGACGCTCGGCCGATACGACAACATCCACGTCCGACTTGCTTTGGCGGAAAAAAAGAAGACGGACAATAACTATGGATATATAAATAGAAGATATGATTAAACCTTCAAATAGCCAATGGGCGTTCCCAGTGGTACTCGTAAAGAAGAAAGATAGATCAAGTGGGCTGCTCGTAAACTGAAAAGCTAACAGAATTGTTGAAATTGAGTTGTTTTGAACTGCGCAAATGGGTTAGCAATAATATTGCGTTGTTAGGCGATCTTCCCGCAGAACATTGTCAAATACAACCGTTAACATTCCTTGAAAACGCGGAATCGGTTGTAAAAATTCTTCGTCTACAATGGCAATCCAATTGTGACGCATTTTCGTTTACGGTGAAGGTAGAAGATCTTCTATCTACCAAGCGAGCGGTTCTTTCTGAAATCGCAAGAATATACGATCTATTAGGATTTTTATCTCTAGTAATTTTGTTTCTCAAGAGATTGATTCAGCGTCTCTGGACTTTAGGTTTCGAGTGGGATAACCCCCCCCCTCCTTTGGATATCTGTGTCATAGACTCAATTTAAAAAGAAGTTTCCTTTATTGGTTGTATTGAAAATCCCTCGATTATTACTGCATACATCGTACGAGTCATGTCAGCTTCATGCTTTCTGTGACGTTTCGCAATTAGGTTATGTTTGTGTAATCTATCTTCGTTTTATCGATAACACCAAGAATATCCGTTTCAATCGTGTGGTTGCCAATTCCAAGGTCGCTCCTGTAAAGATGTTATTAATTCCTCGTCTCGAGTTGTGCGAGTGTTGCTTTTGTTGTAGACACTTACAAAACCATTGTAACTATTAAAAATATATTTGTTTGGAGTGATTCTGTTATTGCCCTAACTTGCATGAAGTTGTCGCCGCATCAGAAGCGAGTTTTGCCAGAATACTGGCAATATCTCCGTTCCAGATAAAACCCGGCTGATCCAGACTTTCGTGGTCTCCTACCAGAAGAAACTCTTTGTCATGTTCGATTTGTTTGTTCTTTTCGCTGCATTCTAACTAGAGAAAGAAGCTCGTTTGGTACAGCAAACCGTCTTGTTGATCACCTAGAAAGAAAAGAATTGAGTACTTAATTTATTGGGAAAGTTGTACTCTCTTCATAAAATACAAGGTATTGTTGCTTACGTATTCGGCTTCGTAGATTCTTGACTTTGTCTCAGGTGCCCTTTCATCCGCAGAATTGCACAACGCGCACTTTTATTCATATGTAAAGTTGTGCACCAATTAGCATTTTCCGAAACAATTTTATTGCTTTGCCAAAGCAAGCTTTGTTCTAAGCCCATTAGAAAATACATCCATTTATGATCAATGAAGGATTGCTAGGTAGACGTCTTCGTCACTCCGAATTATTCTCGGATACTAAGCACACCCTTTTGCTGTGTCGTTCCAATTTCGAGTTGATAATTGAACATTTTCATCGGCTGCATTTACACCCTGATTTGCAGACATTGCAGTATTTATTGTGACAATAACTTTGGATTTTATCAGCACGTCGTGCAATCAAGCACTCTCTATCAAGTTGTTTTTGTTGTTTTGTGTACGGCCATGTGTCAGACCCCTTTTTATAGGTGATTTTTCTGCGTCTTATTTGTCGCAAATAAAACCGTTCTCACGAGTTGGTATTGATTACGCCGGTCTTTTTTTTGACATAAGGTCAAGTAAGAGAAGCTAGAATCAACAAAGTAGAAGTAATTTCAGACCTGACGGAGGCAATTCCTGCAGCGTTCCGTCATTTTGTTGCTCTACGGGGTCGTTGTAGTAACATCTACAGTAACTGTGGCACCAATTTTGTTGGCGTCAATCGTATACTACTATAATAAAAGTTGTGTCGACAGTCTGCTGACACATTAGCCAACAAATGGCACTTTAATCCTCCTTCCTCTCCGCATTTTGGCGGATTGTGGAAAGCCGGTGTTAAATACGTCAAAATCCACATGTCTTGTGTGTTTGAAGAAAAAAACCTTCATTTATGAAGAATTTAATACAGTCTTAATCCAAATCGAAGTCGTGTTGAATCCACGAGCTTGTACCCGATGAGTTTGAATTCTAATGACTTGTCTGTTCTCACTCCTGTGCATTTCTTAACCCTTAAGCCGTTGACCGCTCTTGCGGACAAGGATGTTGTTATACTTATGTTGTTCGATTTGTTTACCCTCAGTGTTTGACAGATGTAAACGGGATCAGCAGCGTTGAGCTGCCGCTTACACTAAGTTAATATTATATTTACGTAACAAGATAAATTCAAATATAAAAGGTGTCCGAAAAAAATTTAACTTATTCTAGTCAGAAGCCTAAAATCGTAAGAATTGTCAGTTTAAATAAATAAGCTAACGCGCGTGCCAGTGAAAATAAATACTAGCGCGATTAAATTAAGTTTATTAAAAATTAAATTGTTAGTTTTAAAAATCCGTTACAATACTTTTACATCACAAATAAGTAGGATTAGGTAGAAAAGGACAGAGCGTGTATATTAAAAATTAGAGAAAACATTTACAAATGTTGCACTTACATTACTAACATGAATGAAAATGTCTTCGTCTTGTAAGCATTAAATTTAAATTTTATCTGCCCAGCAAACATACAATTCTATATTTTGAAGCGAATACCTCAGCATATTGATAATTTTATCTAACAACAAGTCATCGCGGTCGTCACAAAATGCTTTAATACTAACAGTACGGTAAATGTTTTCAGTTACTTTTTTAATTTGTACTAAACATTCTTGAAATTTAGTAAAGTTAAAACTATCGTCTCGTGTAGTACGCGTGATACACCCAAGCAGCATGTACTGGCCTTGATTTTTATACACAGAGAGAAATCTTTGTATATTTTATCTACAATTGTTAATCAAAAGTGCACAAATTGGGTCTGAAAAAGTGACAAGACCAATTTGTGCAGTTTTATTGCATTCATTTGTGTAGAATAAATTGTACAGCTTTTTTAACAATTTGCAGTAAAGTTTTGCACAATGTTGTGATACCTTTTTAAAACTATGCTTGAAGTATTTTTACCCAATGGTATGTTAAATGTCTAACAGCGTTACGTTATCTAGACCCATATTCTCTTTGGTTAATTTTGCACAATATTGTGCAAATTATTATTATTTCGTTTAGCTTCTTATTGTACAACTTTATGCATCTTGGTTAAATGTTATTTACTTAAAAATAACATATATTGGGTAAATTGTCAATAAAACATTACAAATCTTAAAAGCATTATTTATTTACATTTAAATGGTATACTTATTTTATATACTTATTCTTTTCGTCGAGGGATATCTTAAAATTCCATTACTTGTTGTTATCGATTCATACAGATTTTTTATAAATGTGGTTGATTTGCCCGCTACAGCTACAGCAGTTAGCAGTCACATTTTTAATAATGTTTTTGCTTCGAAATGATGGTTTTCTTCAATTTCGATTTCATGTTGATAAATAACAGCTGAAACAATACAGAAAGTAAGTAATGTAAAAATCTCCAGCAAAATTAGCTGTTGTTCGTAGAATTAAGTTAACACTAGAATTAAATACAGATTTTAAAGCGATGAATGAGGTTATGCAAAGGTTATACTTAAAAAATGTTATAAATACACTTACCTGGTTCAAATAACAGCGTTTAAAAGTCTTGACAGAAACTGACTGAATAACTACGAATTTTTCAGAAAACAGGAGGTAAAGATGTAAACAAACCCAACGCAATCAAGGAATTTTGATTGTAGACATTTTCAAGCGGATATACTTGCTAATTGTGATTGGTTGAAACATTTATCGCTTCAAATTTTTAAAGTTAGTTCACATATTTTCCGAGAACTTTGTTTACTTCGACGCTCTGCATGCGGTCTGTAATCTGTAAGTATCAACATCAGCGTCTTTACATACAACGCGTTATCGCTTATCGTTATCGTTCAATTTTTTTCTTTGTTCCGAGTTTAAAAGAATTGCATAATCTTATTGTAATTATCAAAGCTGTACGAGAAACTAAAACAAAATTGTGCAAAATACTAGCACATTGTTGTCGAATACAAAACATACTAAAGTTTATAATATTTTTCAAACAATTTGTCAAATAAAACTTCATAACCTATTTATCCAAACGTATTAAATAAAAGCGTGCAAGCCTATGGTATAAATATAAACAATTGTAGTAATATCATCAACAATACAGTTATGCACAATGTTGTGCAAAATTGTGATACAGCATTTCTCTCTGTGTATACTTGTATAACATCCCCTAACATCTTATTAGCGCGTACGTAATCTCCCATAATTTGAAATTGCATGTCTAAACTATGAATCTCTTTCGATATATGACCGTTGACTGTACCAAAGTATATAATAGCCGCACCTGAATGCATATCCGTTAATGGGCAGCTAACGTGCCACGTCAAACACTTGATCGTTTCAGATTTTTTCGTATCTTCCTCCGGCTAAAACAAAATTTGTATTGCATTGATACCTACATAAAATTTAGAATGAAAAATAAGATAACACTTTAACAATAACTTTTTTGTACTTGGAAACAGAAATGGAATTCTCTCAATTTTAAGTATTTGAAAAAATTATGTTTTTATTTTTAAAGTTATTGTAAAACCAGACAGTTGTAATGTAATGTAATGCATGCCGTTTTTGTGCTAATTTCTGTGATATCTTATAACAAAATTTTAGTTACGAATAAGGAGCGGTTGCACGTAATAAGTAATAACCAATAAGAGACAAGCTTTGAGTGCGAGAAAAGGAAGGGGTAACGTACGGAGCAAAACCTTAAGAAATTTAAAGAGTGGGGACGTTGGTTCGACTGACCGATAATTAGGCGTATGTCTATTTAATTTTAGTTATCATCAGCTGCTGTGTAGAAAACAATCAAGACTGTAATCAATAAATGAACAAAATAATATGAAAAGTTGTTATTTTTTTACTTCTCGTTTTAGAGAAAAAAAATTATGATTATTTAAGTAGGTATGTAATTGTTTTATAAGTTTAAAGTTCGACATTATAAAACAATTAAATACACAAATAACATCAACGGTTTAAAAAATATCACTTCCCTCGCGAACTTATTTCGATTCAATTTTTGTTTTAGAGTAGCTAAACTTTGTTTTCTTAATCAAGAATAATTATTTTTTTTATTGTTCTTGACTGTCATAAATTTTAAGTTTTCGCTATTGTAAACCGTCTTTGACAGTTTTGGCACACTTGTCAACATAAACGTCAAATTATTTTTGCCAGATATTGAGACTTTGTAGGCCTCCTAGTCTCTGTTCGAGCAATAAAATGTTGTATTTAACTCGTTCCTGTCTAAATTAAACGCTTTTTTCCCTTGAGGACTTTTTAAATCCTCGTTTCACTCGGGTTTAAAAATGCCCTCTTGGGAGAAAAAGCGTCCAATTTACACAGGAACTCGATAAATAAACTACTATTACTACATCAATTTTGAGCTTCGTTTATAAGATCGTTAGGGTGGTCATCTTGTACGATTTTTTAATTTTCCATTAAAAAATCACTTTATTAGTAGCAATTATCGACTTGGCAACAACGGAAAGCTTAACTTTCCGATGTTGCCAGGTCAATGGTAACAATAAACCTAAAATTGTTGTACTGTCAAAATATAAATAAGAAGTCCAACATTTTTAGGTTGAGTTTACTTAAAACTATGTTAACCAATAACATATCGATTCTTTAGCGGGAAATTTAAAAATCGTACATAATAACCCGAACATGTTTAATATTTTCACGCATACGGTCAATTGCAAAATATAATTCATGATCAATTTTATTACTAACCCGTTCCGAGTTATAGATTGTAATTTTAACGGCTGTCTTTTCAAACGTATGTTCAATCATGCCTCTAACGGCAATCCATTTAAAGCAATCTAAATCACATCCAAGTCGCAGTATCGCCAAATTCTTGACGTTATGTTTTTGTATGTGTTGTTGCAATTTTTGCAATGAATTCAACATAGCGTTCGTCGTCGCTTTTCCATCTCGTCGTTTTCTCGTGATCAAATAATAAATGAATCTTCCGTTAATCTGAAGAATAGCCAACCCACCTTCTTTTTGACCTTGTTCGTATATTTTGTGCATTTGATTAAACTTTGTGCTGTAAAAAAATTAGTAATCAATCGCAATTACATATTTAAAAAACACAAACTTAAATTGTACAGCAACTGCATCATCCATACCCAAATCTTCAGATACGCAAAATGCTAGAGCAAATGTCTTTGTCGAATTAAAAAATGCTTCAATGTTTTTAACATTTTCAAAAAAACACTTATTGTTTTTTTTCTCGTTACAAAACGGTTGGATGTCGGCGTTTTCCACTTTTTTTGTATCTAAAACTAAATTATTAAAAAGCTGCACTTTACTTTGCTTAAAATTGTTTACTCAAATTCGGATTTTGATGCAAGTTTAGATTCGGTTCAGCAACAGCTATTTTACTATTTTGCTTTACATCTTTCATAACAAGTTTTGTTGCTGTAAAATTTTAAAATTTTACTAATGCATGAGCACATAAAATAGATTTTCTTACTTAGCTCTTTCGAAGTAGTCGGTTGGTTACGTGTCTTTGCTTTTTCAAGTATACTGTTTCTTAAGTTATCGAGTTTAGGAAGTACGTCTTGGCTTTCAACAGCACGTTGAAAACTTTCGTAAGTTTTCGGAAGACTGTACAAAAGCATCCCACTTAAAAGATCTTTGTGAATTTTCACATTTATTGCTTCGAGCTTGTTTACGATGTTGAGAAACGTATCGATGTGATTAACTACATCGTTTTCTTCAATCATTTTATGTTGTATGAATTGTTTTAGTAAAGTTGCTTTTTGTCTCGAAGGTACGTGAATCGATTCAAGTTTCTTCCAAATTTGATGAGAGGTCTCACACTCAAATATTTGTGGCAGCTCTGTTGGATCGATGGATAATATGAGATCAGCTTTGGCTTTTCTATCTTTTGCTATCCACGCTGTTAGCGTGTTTTGCATTTGTGTTAGTTCGGTCTCAGTGCCTGTTGGATTTGGTGGTCTTGGTATTTCGCCATTAACGATTTCCCAAGTACCGTTTTTGATTAGCATAGCTTGCGTTTGAAGACACCACGTGACATAATTGTCTTTTGATAACTTTTCCATTTTTTTCAAAATTCGCTTTAAATAAATAAATATCTTTTTCTATAGATATATTACCACGGTAAAGTCTTTCGATTCTGAGTTAACAAACTTACAACTAAATTCCCGAACTCGTAACGATAGAAATCGTCTTGTTTATTCACTTAGATAAAGTATTTTCAATATTATAACTTTATTTATTTTATCTTTCTTATAACTATATCAAAAATAGATAATATATTATCTTTGTTTGCTGATTTGACGTAAATTTGAAACGACATTTAGAAATAGGTATCATCATTATCGTTAAGTTAAGAAAAAAATAACTAAACATGATCTATAAGTAATAAACTAACTTACGTTTAATCATTACTCGAGCTTAACATTTAACTATTATTAGATACTATGTATTAAAACGCGTGACTAATTTATTAGTTGTAATTGCCATTTTCATTTATTACTCATACAGAAAGTATTGCTGAATTACCCGATTATCAAAGATAATTAATCACATTTGGCCCCTACAAAACGTAACATTACGTGTACGTGTGATCGTGACTACTTTGGAACAATAAAGCACGTGTAAAAACAGCAGTAAAATTAAAATCAAATTGACTGAAGATAATTTATGACAAATGAACTTGAATTTAATCATTAGAATACTTGCGTTTAACATTAAACCGTGATTAGATATATATTAAACAATATGACTAATTTATTAGTTGTAATAAAACAGTAGTCATGAGGAATGATTCGTTTTTAGTTTATTAATTCGTTAAGAAAGTATTACTAAACGATTAATTATTTTATCAATTGTCAACCGATTATCAAACGAAATTTATGGTTAATAAACTAATTTAAATTTAATATTTAAAATAAACGGCAGCTTTTGGAAGATAAATAAATAAGAAACCGTAAACCACAATTTCTACGTCATTTGAGAAGCTTATAACCAGCATCCACGTTCCAAAGACCTCTTACGTTCTCTTTAGTTAAAACACTTACTACCGCTATCTCAAGCAATTTTAGCTACACGGGTCAACTCAGATCTTAACGATGATCTTCGATATGTCAACTATAATTTAATTAAAAGAGAGTACCAAAACGGAGAGAAATATAAACTACAGATTTTCGTTTTCACCTGACAACGCTTAAGGTAGAAAAATCGACTAACACAAGTCTAATAACGAGTATATTTCAGCAACAATATAAAAAAAAAAAATAAAAGGGCAAGTAAAATGAGAAATGTATAACTAATAGTTCGCAAACAATATCATATCAATCGGTAGCATACAAAAAAAGTTTTCTAAAAGAAAAGTTGACAATTAACCGCAAACACGCATGTGAGTGGAAAGTTGCATACACGCCAGCTTGAATTTGAAATCGTTACAAAAAATTTAATAATTGTTAGTCATTGATATTTATCATACTTCGATCACACGTCAATCATCTTATTTTAATTTTGTTTAACGTTGATTAGTAAGAATTAAAAGTAAATGTTTTTGAGTCTCTTAGTTTGATACAACTTTTTCTCTTAAGCACAAGCGAAGCTACACAATAACAAAACAACTGAAACGCATAGAAGCTTTAAAATCATTCAAGATGATTCGAGGTGATTACCGGAATGTTCTCGAAGCAGTTAAAATAACAAAATAAAAGATGTCCGAAAGAAGTTTAATGTAATCTAGTCAGAAGTCTAAAATTGTAAGATTTGTTGGTCTAAATAAATAAGTTAACGCGCGCGCCAGTAAATATAATTACCAGTTTAGGTAAATCAAAGTGCGACTAATCTGGGGGACGGTAATTATAAATATTAAGTGATAATCATATACAAATTATATATTCCTATATATTGTTACAATTTTCTAATTAAACTTATTAAAAATTGGTTTATAATAATTTAATCTAATTTACGTGAAAATAGTTTTAAGATAAAATTAGATTTAAACATCCTTTACATTGGTATCAGATGTCGAGTTGCAATCTTAACGTGTAAATAAACACGTGATTAGTACGTGCTTCGTGTGTGTTTATAAACCGTGTAATCATAACAATGTGTTCATTAAACGTTTCTTTTTATTAGTGTCAATAATTTAGACATTTAATAATAAATAATCGGTCGTACTTAAAATTTAGTGCTAAAAATAGAAATAATAACAAGCAAACGAACAATGACGACAAAGGACTTTTTAGGTTTTAAGTTATCGAAAAAAAGATAAAAATTTGTTTTGGATACCAACGCAACCAATTTGGGAATCGGTGCAGTTTTTTTGCAAGTGTAAGAAAAACAAGAAAAAATTATTGCGTATTTTAGCAAGATTTCGTTTGAGCCAGAAAATAATTATTGTGTGACTAGGAGAGAGTTGTTAGCAGTCATTAAGTCCATAGAACACTTTTACAAATATTTATTGACAAACATTTTTACTAAGAACGAACCACATCGCATTAAAATGGCTATTGCAATTTCGTAATTTAGAAGGACAAGTGGCAAGATGAATTGAGAGATTGCCAGATTCTACAGTCAGCGAAACGCTGATGCTTTGTCTAAAACACTATAAGCGGGTTGCACAAAGCAAATCAAAAATGTAACAACTGATTATTTCTCAAAACAATTGCTACATAGCCAACGAAACCACGTTTATTGGTGATGTAACAAATGATTTCAGAAATAATCACTTGCTACATTTTTGATTTGATTTGTGCAACCCGCCTTATGTCTAGCAGACTGCAGCATTTTTTGCAACTTGCAAAAAAGATCGAATGTCTCCGAAGAACTGCTATTGTTGATGACGAGTGGGAATCTGAGCAGTGGCGTCGCAAACAAAATAACGATGTTAAAATTTAATATTACAATCAAGTTGATGGAATAAATTCTGATAAGTTTATGAGCATGAAAGGATAGGTTCCGAGAAGCAGCAAGACCAACACGAAAGAATTATCCCATTGCACATTGTGTGAATGAAGATCTTGAGATGTCCAGAAAAATTGTCGTAGTATTTAATAAATTAAGACGGCTACATAAACTACGAAGACAGCAATCGACAATTCGTAAAGCCTTAAAACTACGTAATGACCAACTCTTTATTTTCTATCTAGTCACTAAGAAATACTCACAAGCATTATGGAATTTCAAGAGAAAATGCCTTAGGAAAGGCGCAGTAAAACGCATAAAAGTTTTAAAATCATTCATTTGAGGTGATTACCGAAATGTTCTCCAAGCAGATTGTTATGTTAAAAGCATTTTGATATAGGTTGCGTGCTGTATGAATTTTGTCCCGAAACGTAAAACGCCCAGTGAGATCTCCATTTTTAAATATCGTATACAGTCTTTGATATAAATGGGTAAATTAACTTTGATTTGTATGTATTACCTGCGAAAGTTTTGCTGGAGTAAGAATTAACTTCTATTTTTTAATGTTCACATATTATCATAACGAGATGGGTGTTTGTCCCTTTGGAATTGTAAATGTTATTAATGTTATGTAAAAGTACATCTCTTTCGAGTCTATAACTTAAAGCAGCGCATTTTTTAAGGTACTTTTTCGTATGCAAATGAATACGCAGGCTTTTGATGTGAATACGCAGTGCAGTATGAATAAATACCTAAGCGAGCCGTCCGTCTTTAACTATCGATTATCAAATATTACGTATTTTGAAATTAAGCAAATAATATTAAGAAACAAATTAATTCATTGTTCTAAATCAAACATAAATTCTTGATAAGACGGAAGATACAATACAAAAAATAATTAAAATAATAGCGCAAAATATTATAATTGAGACTTCTTTCTAAAAAATTGGCGGATAAAATCTCTTTCTTTTCCGTTCTTTCTACCTAAGAAATTTTGCAACAGCAGGCCTGGGGTCAAAGTGAGCGGTTCTAACCTCATTAAGCGAATACAAAAGCCGATCATTCATGGTATCTTCGTGTAGTCAAATTTTTCCTGGAGTTTTAATCTGGTTATGATAGGAGATGGTTCTTTCTGGAGTCATCAAATGCAGAATTACAAAAAAAATGTCAAGAATATTTGCAGAACACCTCTGCTACAAACGATCATCTTGCTAAGTCTGTCAGCATATTTAGTTACTTTATCGGGCGTGTCAATATCGTATATGTCTTGAATTATTGGCCATTTAGAACCAAATAGGTTATCGACAAGTGGTCGTCCTGAGGATATCATATTCTCTTCGGATTTTCCACAAATAACTTTTATCATAATTTCAATCGTTTTGTCTTCTTCAATATTTAACCTGACTTCAAAAAAGTTTGCAAATGCTGAAACGAGTTTAGTTGTTACACCGGACCAGTTACGTTGCTATTATTTTCAGTATCTGCAAGTAATTGCTCTTCCCTGCCGCCAGGCCATGGGCCGTCATCAATAACAGTCAGCTTTCTCAGTGCTTCGTCTCTAGCTGTGATGATATCGAGCAAAATTAAAACCTGTGTGCTATCAGTTATCAGTGCTGTGAGTATTACTTGTTGAGTTTCCAACTTCCAAGGTTTAAGCAAGCCTTTAGTTGTGCTTTTGTCATTTTTGGGCGTTGTGCTGATAACAATTCTTCCCAAATAAGTCGACATCCAGATAAATTATTCAGAACTGACAATATTAGATTCCTGACATGTTCCGCAAATCTAACTTTAAAATATGCAGGAAATTGTCTGTAGTCTGGGCATTTTCTCTTGAGAATTTTTAGTTTGCAAAGAAATCTACGGAAGTAAGTAAACAGAGCTTTGACGTTAGTGAACCAAAGGTTTAGTTCTGGAACGCTATTTTGAACTGATTCCAATCGCAAAGTCAGAGCGATAGCTAGAGCATCATACTGTTAATAGGCCGTGACCTAGTTAGTCTTGTAGAACTTTCCACAGTCTCTATCGGTAGTAATTCCCAGCATTTTATACAAAAGCATTTAGGCGGCTTCTTATAGCTTCAAGCAAGCTTTTGAACCTGTGCTACTCGGCTTCAGTCACACCGATAAAAAGTTTTTTTTACCTTGGCTGGACTTTCAGATGATACGTATTGGGCAATTATGAACTTGTTGTTCATTATCTCCTAATATGTGCAGCATTTCTGAATATAACACTGGATCTCTGTAATGCAATTCTGACTACGGTGGTTGAAAATTTAGAATCAGCGCATACCAATTTTCCAGTACGATGGAATTGGCTCTCATATTAGCTGAGAAACGTGATGGCCAAAATGACACAAATATGAATCAGAACGCGATGACTTTTAGAGTTTTTACCCATGGATGTTCGTCTGACTGTGCATTTTATGCTTCGTCGTGGAACTTAGCTGTTGCAGTCGCGATATTGGTAGTGAATTTAATACGGTCAACAATTCTTACTAGTTTCTGTTTATTTTCCGCCATGACACCTCGTGAAAAATGAATTGTACGATTCTTGGAAAACTTCGCCGCTACATCTTTATAGTCTTTACAAATCTTTAATGTTTTCTTAGCAACCAGTTTAATTCAAGTTTGTTGCCATGATACCAACAACAGAACTATTAAGTGTGTATAGTTTTGGCAGACTTTTCCTTACAATCTAAATCTATAGTAACATTACTAGGAGGATTCTCTACACCTTTTTTGGGCAAAGCTGGAATTGTATTTATCGCTGGTGTTACCAGTGCAGAAACTTCGACCACTTCAAAATTAGATTCATTGTCAGATTGTTCTTTAGCGTCTGGTCATGCTACTGATAGTTGCAGTACGCATTGCTTTTCTTCGGTCGCGGTAGACGTAAACGGTTCATTGTTCGTATTTTTCTCAGGTTTTCTCGCAAACCAAGTGATTTTTTTCTGGTTTTTCTCATTCACAGCTTGCGTTAACTTTTTTCCTTTCTTTTCTTTTTGTTCGATCCACTTGGATAGTAGTATTTCATATATATAGTTCTTATTCTTATTCTTATTCTTATTCTTATTCTTATTCTTATTCTTATTCTTATTCTTATTCTTATTCTTATTCTTATTCTTATTCTTATTCTTATTCTTATTCTTATTCTTATTCTTATTCTTATTCTTATTCTTATTCTTATTCTTATTCTTATTCTTATTCTTATTCTTATTCTTATTCTTATTCTTATTCTTATTCTTATTCTTATTCTTATTCTTATTCTTATTCTTATTCTTATTCTTATTCTTATTCTTATTCTTATTCTTATTCTTATTCTTATTCTTATTCTTATTCTTATTCTTATTCTTATTCTTATTCTTATTCTTATTCTTATTCTTATTCTTATTCTTATTCTTATTCTTATTCTTATTCTTATTCTTATTCTTATTCTTATTCTTATTCTTATTCTTATTCTTATTCTTATTCTTATTCTTATTCTTATTCTTATTCTTATTCTTATTCTTATTCTTATTCTTATTCTTATTCTTATTCTTATTCTTATTCTTATTCTTATTCTTATTCTTATTCTTATTCTTATTCTTATTCTTATTCTTATTCTTATTCTTATTCTTATTCTTATTCTTATTCTTATTCTTATTCTTATTCTTATTCTTATTCTTATTCTTATTCTTATTCTTATTCTTATTCTTATTCTTATTCTTATTCTTATTCTTATTCTTATTCTTATTCTTATTCTTATTCTTATTCTTATTCTTATTCTTATTCTTATTCTTATTCTTATTCTTATTCTTATTCTTATTCTTATTCTTATTCTTATTCTTATTCTTATTCTTATTCTTATTCTTATTCTTATTCTTATTCTTATTCTTATTCTTATTCTTATTCTTATTCTTATTCTTATTCTTATTCTTATTTTTATTCTTATTCTTATTCTTATTCTTATTCTTATTCTTATTCTTATTCTTATTCTTATTCTCAGTAGTAATATACAGCAGTGAATTGATAAAGTAACTCATAAATTCGATAAAATCATAACGAAAACTTTTGGCCAAAAATGCTCGAGTTTAATTATTTAAAAAATCAGTTTTTTCGTTTGTGACAGCTTTACACCGTCTTTTGTTTTTTTTAGTTATGACGTCATCGATACTAGTTTTAAATGGCATGCCCACATTTTTTTACAGATTTACTGTATAATTCCAAATTCAACCATACAGGCTTTTTATGACTTTTGAGCGATACTGACTGAAATATTAATTTTCAAAAATACACATTAATCGGACGAGGAAACTGAATTTTACAGTCAAAATTTTAATTTTTCCATTTTATTTTGAACCATTCTAAATTTTTACCTTTACCTTACTGAAATATTGAATGTACAATTCAATTTCCACGCAAATCATCGAAGGCGACTTTAGCGGCCGAAAGCGCGCGTATGAATGCAAGCATTGAAACGGACATAATTTGAAGTCAAGTCGATAGGATATTCGTGAGATGGACGATTAATCTCGAAAATTCAGTAGCACACTCTCTTGTTTATTACCTTTTTCAGCAATTTTATAAGATTGGTATGGATATAGCATTAGCTAATTGCATGTCAGAAAAAAAACAGTAAGTAATCTCTTTTTATTATCTCATAATTTTTGTTGGTGTCGAATGTAGATACGAGCGACTTAGATATATATGTAGTCACGATTAATTCATGCAGATTTGTTCTGTAATTATTTAAAGTTATCACCGGTTGACTGCGCCTTTGATTGGGTAATCACTAGATTCGCATCGATTCAAGTTTAATTCTGCCTATTAAGTTATATTCTTCTATTGTAATTGCCATGTACCAACGTATATAAGATGTTATTACTCATAGGGATCTGCTAATACTGAATGTATTTATTGTTTTATGGATAATTTGTTATCTTATTACTTTACTTTATTTTGCCATTGCAATAAAGATATATTTGTTGTTATACTTGTGTTGTTCGATATGTTAACTCTCAATTCAAGATCTGTGTGGGTACTTCCTCCGTTTTGATACTCTTTTAATTATTTACAGTTACAGTTATGTTTACGTAGTGTTTGACAGATGTAAACAGGATCTGTCGCGTTTAGCTGCCGCTTACACTAAGTTAGTATATTTACCTAACAAAATAAATTCAAATATAAAAGGTGTCCGAAAAAAGTTTAATTTATTCTACTCAAAAGTCTACAATCGTAAGAGTTGTCGGTTTAAATAAATAAGCTAACGCGCGTGCCAGTGAAGATAAATACTAGGTTAGATAAACCAAAGTGTGACATAATTAAGTTAATTAATTAAATGTTGCACTTACATTACTAACATGAATTAAAATGTCTTTGTCTTGTAAGCATTAAATTTAAATTTTATCTGCCCAGCAAACATACAATTCAACATTTTTAAGAGAATACCTCAGCATATTGATAATTTTATCTAATAACAAGTCATCGTGGTCGTCACAAAATGCTTTAATACTAACTTTATGGTGAATGTTTTTAGTTACTTTTTTAATTTGTACTATACATTCATCAAAGCTGGCAAAGTTAAAACTATCGTTTTGTGTAGTACGCGTGATACACCCAAGCAACAAGTAATGTCCTTGATTGTTATATACTTGTATAACATCTCCTAACATCTTATTAGCGCGTACGTAATCTCCCATAATTTGAAATTGCATGTCTAAACTATGAATCTCTTTCGATATATGACCATTGACAGTACCAAAGTATATAGTAGCCGCACAAAAATATATATCAGTTAATGGACAGCTAACGTGCCACGTCAAACACTTGATCGTTTCAGATTTTTGCATATCTTCCTCCGGCTACAACACAAAATTCGTATTTCCTACATAAAATTCAGAATGAAAAATAAGATAACACTTTTACAATAACTTTTTTGTAGTTGAAAACAGAGAAATTGAATTCTTTCAATTTTAAGTATTTGAAAAAATCATGTTTTTATTTTTAAAGTTATTGTAAAATCCGAGAGTTGTAATGCATGCATGCCGTTTTTGTCTTAATTTCTGTGATATCTTATAAAAAATTTTTAGTTACGAATAAGGAGCGGTTGCACGTAATAAGAAATAACCAATAAGAGACAAGCTTTGAGTTCGAGAAAAGGAAGGGGTAACGTACGGAGCAAAACCTTAAGGAATTTAAAGAGTGGGGACGTTGGTTCGACTGACCGATAATTAGGCGTATGTGTATTTCATTTTAGTTATCATCAGCTGCTGTGTAGAAAACAATCAAGACTGTAATGAATAAATGAAGAAAATAATATGAAAATTTGTTATTTTTTTTTACTTCCCGTTTTAGAGAAAAAAAATTATGATTATTTAAGTACGTAATTGTTTTATAAGTTTAAAGTTTGACATTATAAAACAATTAAATACACAAATAACATCAACGGTTTAAAAAATTTCGCTTCCCTCGCGAACTTATTTCAATGCAATTTTTGTTTTAGAGTATCTAAACTTCAAGATTAATTATTTTTTTTACTACATCAATTTTGAGCTTCGTTTATAAGTTTGTTAGGGTGGTCATCTTGTACGATTTTTTAATTTTCCATTAAAAAATCACTTTATTGGTAGCAATCATCGACCTGGCAATAATGGAAAGCTTAGCTTTCTGATGTTGCCAGGTCAATGGTAACAATAAATCCTAAAATTGTTAAATTGTCAAAATATAAATAAAAAGTTCAACATTTTTAGGTTAAATTTACTTAAAATTATGTTAACCAATAACATATCGATTTTTTAGCGGGAAATTTAAAAATCGTACAAAATGAGAACCCCAACAAGTTCAAAACTTTTACGCATATGGTCAATTCCAAATATAATTCATGATAATTTTTATTACTAACCCGTTCCAAATTATAGATTGTAATGTTAACGGCTGTGTTTTCAAACGTATGTTCAATCATGTCTCTAACAGCAATCCATTTAAAGCAATCTAAATCACATCCAAGTCGCGGTATAGCCAAATTCTTGACGTTATGTTTTTGTATGTGTTGTTGCAATTTTTGCAATGAGTTCAACATAGCGTTCGTCGTCGCTTTTCCATCTCGTCGTTTCCTCGTGATCAAATAATAAATGAATCTTCCGTTAATCTGAAGAATAGCCAACCCACCTTCTTTTTGACCTTGTTCGTATATTTTGTGCATTTGTTTAAACTTTGTGCTGTAAAAAATTAGTAATCAATCGCAAATACATATTTAAAAAACACAAACTTAAATTGCACAACAACTGCATTATCCATACCCAAATCTTCAGATACGCAAAATGCTAAAGCAAATGTCTTTGTCGAATTAAAAAATGCTTCAATGTTTTTAACACTTTCAAAAAAACACTTATCGCTTTTTTTCTTGTTACAAAACGGTTGGATGTCGGCGTTTTCTACTTTTTTTGTATCTAAAACTAAATGATTAAAAAAAGCACTTTACTTTACTTAAAATTTTTTACTCAAATTCGGATTTTGATGCAAGTTTAGATTCGGTTCAACAACAGCTATTTCACTATTTTGCTTTACATCTTTCAAAACGAGTTTTGTTGCTGTAAAATTTTAAAATTTTACTAATGCATGAGCACATAAAATAGATTTTCTTACTTAGCTCTTTCGAAGTAGACGGTTGGTTACGTGTCTTTGCTTCTTCAAGTATTCTGTTTCTTAAGTTATCGAGTTTAGGAAGTACGTCTTGGCTTTCAACAGCACGTTGAAAACTTTCGTAACTTTTCGGAAGACTGTACAAAAGCATCCCACTTAAAAGATCTTTGTGAATTTTCACATTTATTGCTTCGAGCTTGTTTACGATGTTGAGAAACGTATCGATGTGATTAACTACATCGTCTTCTTCAATCATTTTATGTTGTATTAATTGTTTTAGTAAAGTTGTTTTTTGTCTCGAAGGTACGTGAATCGATTGGAGTTTCTTCCAAATTTGATGAGAGGTCTCACACTCAAATATTTGTGGCAGCTCTGTTGGATCGATGGATAATATGAGATCAGCTTTGGCTTTTCTATCTTTTGCTATCCACGCTGTTAGCGTGCTTTGCATTTGTGTTTGTTCGGTTTCAGTGCCAGTTGGATTTGATGGTCTTGGTATTTCGCCATTAACGATTTCCCAAGTACCGTTTTTGATTAGCATAGCTTGCGTTTGAAGACACCACGTGACATAATTGTCTTTTGATAACTTTTCCATTTTTTTCAAAATTCGCTTTAAATAAATAAATATCTTTTTCTATAGATATATTACCACGGTAAAGTCTTTCGATTCTGAGTTAACAAACTTACAACTAAATTCCCGAACTCGTAACGATAGAAATCGTCTTGTTATTCACTTAGATAAAGTATTTTCAATATTATAACTTTATTTATTTTATCTTTCTTATAATTATATCAAAAATAGATAATATATTATCTTTGTTTGCTGATTTGACGTAAATTTGAAACGACATTTAGAAATAGGTATCATCAGTATCGTTAAGTTAAGAAAAAATTAACTAAACATGATCTATAAGTAATAAACTAACTTACGTTTAATCATTACTCGAGCTTAACATTTAACTATTATTAGATACTATGTATTAAAACGCATGACTAATTTATTAGTTGTAATTAAGCCATTTTCATTTATTACTCATACAGAAAGTATTGCTGAATTAATCGATTATCAAAGATAATTAATCACATTTGGCCTCTACAAAACGTAACATTACGTGTACGTGTGATCGTGACTACTTTGGAACAATAAAACACGTGTAAAAACAGCAGTAAAATTAAAATCAAATTGTATGAAGATAATTTATGACAAATTAACTTGAATTTAATCATTAGAATACTTGCGTTTAACATTTAACCGTGATTAGATATATATTAAACAATATGACTAATTTATTAGTTGTAATAAAACAGTACCCAATCAGCAAGGAAACGTTTTTTTCATGTTTTAAAAACGTTACAACGTTTTAAAATAGTCGAAATAAAAAATGCTTTTCAAAAAAATATTTTTGTTGCGTTTTAAAAATATTTCATTTAAACATTGATATTGAAACGCAATAGCGACGTGATAAATAATATATCAATACTAAAATGATCAACAAAATCAAAAGCCTTATTTATTATAAAATTCTAAAATATTTTTAAATAAATACAAATTGTACTAGGTGTTCAAAGGTAGTAAAATAAATAAAAAGTTCGCCCCCGGGTGGGCTCGAACCACCAACCTTTCGGTTAACAGCCGAACGCGCTAGTCGATTGCGCCACGGAGGCACATACTATAGGTCACAAAACGGATGGTTATAAGGTACACGGTCAAAACGTTGCTATAAGATACGATCAATTGTTGTTGTAATACTCCACAAATTCTACAAAATCATCAAATATCAGCCTTCGTGGCGCAATCGGTTATTTGTATTCATGTCTATGATAATAAAATCCTTTTGTTTAAACTTTATCTAATTTCACTTTATTTAAACAATTTCTGAAAAGTTGCATGTAGATCATTTTGCGAAAAATAAGGCCATAAAGAAGTTTCACTTCTTACATGTGTACACTAGTACACGCCCTAATTTTTTTCTTTTATATATTGTATCAAAAACACAACTATATAAAACTTTGTTACATATTATTAATAAATACATGTTAAACCTTTTCGTTTTTCTAAAAACTTTCTTGCATTTTTGAATTAAGTACTTAATAACCGCGTTTGCGCAAAGTGCCAGTATCTGCGTGAAAAGATGGCGATTTTGTATGTTATAATTGCATTTATGATTGCATTATATTTTAAGCTTTAACGAATCAACAATTTCCATGGTATTAATCGTTATGCTGTGTATTGTTAGTGTATCAGTTTAATCGTTTTCTAATTTGCGTTCTAGTGAAACTCAAATAGATCTTTCAGTATGTCAGCATTTATTATGATGGTACGTTTTTCTTTGGTTTTTTGTTGCAAGAAATTTTGCTAAAGTATAATGTTATTTGTTATAGCAGTGGTACACTAAAACGTTCATTCTATGTACTTCATGATTTCCATTCTTTGTGATGTTTTAAGGTTTTCACATTGACATGATGTTGGCCAAATGGGAGATTTGAACGTGCTTAACAACCAATTAATCTTGGTATGTAATTTTATCTGATATTGATGCAGCATTATTTTGTGTGTACAAAGTTTCAAAATCTTGGATTGTTAGTTGTTCTGGTTTTCCTTTTTACAAGAAGAGGTACATGCACAATTAGTCTTTTTTTATGGATAGGATCCTTTGGTATAGAGGAACGGCAACAATAAAACAACTTTTATTGTTCAGGCCTTAACAGATAAAGGTTGTTTTTATTGTTGCCGTTCTTCCACTCCGAAGGATCCTATCCACAAAATAGAAAAACTTTTGATTAATTGGAAACTTTTGTGAGGATTTTTATAATTATTTCAATTAATATAAAGTAATTACATGAATAAGGTTTGTTTTACTTTTATGTTAATGTGTTAATTTTTGTTATAGGCATCAAATGCGTTTACAGCCACATGAAATTGAAGTATTTTGAGTACACGAAGATTGTATTATTTATCTTTTGTAAGCATTTTATGGCTGGTTCTATAATAATGGTATAAATGTCAGTTAAGTTATATACTTAGTTTGATTGTAAAATGCTGTCGTTATTGGCTGTGTTATTGGTTAGTATAAATAAAACTAACAGCCAAATATGTCAGTATTTTAAAATTAAAGCAAGTATAACTAAACTTACACTTATACCATGATTGCAGAACTGCCCTTAAGCATATTGCAATAATAAAAAAAAGCGTTGATTATACATTTTTTATACATTAATGAAACATATATAAAATATTATAAATATATATAAACATTATTATATCTAATATTTTTTAAACATTTTTAGAACGTTTTTCTAATATTGACTTTGCAACGTAATTCTGACCATTAAGACGTTTATGCAATGTTTTTAAAATGTAAATATATCTTTTGTAAAACGTTGAAAAAAGCATTTCAAAAATGTTTCCTTGTTGATTGGGTAGTCATGAGGAATGATTCGTTTTTATTTATTATTTTTTATCAATTGTCAACCGATTATCAAACGAGATTTATGGTTAATAAACTAATTTAAATTTAATATTTAAAATAAACGGCAGTTTTTGGAATATAAACAAGTAGGAAACCGTAAACCTCAATTTCTACGCCATTTGAGAAGCTTATAACCAGCATCCACGTTCCAAAAACCTTTTACGTACTCTTTAGTTAAGACACTTACTACCGCTATTTCAAGCAATTTTAGCTACACGGGTCAACTCAGATCTTAACGATGATCTTCGATATGTCAACTATAATTTAATTAAAAGAGAGTACCAAAACGGAGAGAAATATAAACTACAGATTCTCGTTTTCACCTGACAACGCTTAAGGTAGAAAAATCGACTAACACAAGTCTAATAACGAGTATATTTATTTCAGCAACAACATAAAAAAATAAAAAAGCAAGTAAAATAAGAAATATATAACTAATATTTCGCAAATAATCATCAACCGGTAGCATAAAAAAGCTTTCTAAAAGAAAAGTTGACAATTAACCGCAAACACGCATGTGAGTGATAAGTTGCATACACGCCAGCTTAAATTTGAAATTGTTACAAAAAATTTAATCATTGTTAGTCATTAATATCTATCATACTTTGATCACACGTCAATCATAATAAATCATCTTATTTTAATTTTATTTAACGTTGATTAATAATAATTAAAAGTAAATGTTTTTGAGTTTCTTAGTTTGATGCAACAAATAACATAACAACTGAAACGCATAGAAGCTTTAAAATCATTCAAGATAATTCGAGGTGATTACCAGAATGTACTCGAAGCAGTTATATAATAACAAGATGTTCAAAAGAACTTTAATTTAATCTAGTCAGAAGTCTAAAATTTTAAGATTTTTCGGTCTAAATAAATAAGTTAACGCGCGTGTCAGTAAACATAAATACTAGTTTAGGTAAACCAAAGTGCGACTTATCTGGGGGACGGTAATTATAAATATTGAGTTATAATCATATCGAAATTACTTGTAAATTGTTTTTCTTATATGTTGTTACAATTTTCTAATTAAATTTATTAAAAATTATTATAAATTTTATCTAATTTACGTGAAAATAGTTTTAAGTTTTCACTATTTGGCTTTACATCTTTCAAAACGAGTTTTGATGCTGTAAAATTTTAAAATTTTACTAATGAATGAGCACAAAATAAATTTTCTTACTTCGTACTTTAGAAGTAGACGGTTGGTTACGTGTCTTTCCTTCTTCAAGTATACTGTTTCTTGATTTATCGAGTTTAGGAAGTACGTCTTGGCTTTCAACAGTACGTTGAAAACTTTCATAACTTTTCGAAAGATTGTACAAAAGCATCCCACTTAAAAGATCTTTGTGAATTTTCACATTTATTGCTAGGTGGTCTGTTGCTTACAAGTGGCCTATTACCAACTTCTTGACTTTTCGTAATCCATCGCCGGATTTGTTTAATCTACAAAGTGTTAAGTTCTTAGTGTTAGATTACATTTATTAGTACTATATTAAAAGGCATTATACATTATATATGTATTTAAAAATTTGACGTCAATTTAATAGATTCCAATATCTTATAAAATGGTATTGTTAGTGATCATATTTAATACATGCTGACTGTGTTGCAATGCAATGTAAAAAGTATACTTTAGAAAAATGCTTACCAATAAGTCCATATGTTGTGATATTGTTCGAGGTGACATTTCTGCTTGTGTCATCCCAACAATACTTCCTCTTAATTCTAAGGTAGAATCCTATTGTCCTAATCTTTGAGGCATATTCACAAAATATTATAATTACATAAACAATGATGTTACCACTAGGAACTCCTAATTTATATTACAATTTTGTAAATGAAAAATATAATCACATAAACAATGATGTTACCACTAGGAACTCCCAATTTATATTACCAATTTGTAAATGAAAAATATAATCACATAAACAATGATGTTACCACTAGGAACTCCCAATTTATATTACAATTTTGTAAATAAAAAATTTATATTTATTCGACAAAAGGCCATAACCTGATGATATATTTACGAAAGGTAATTATGAAACTCATTAATAAGTAAGGTATTTATTAATCCGCTTAATCCTAAGATGCATATCCGGCAGAATTGTAGATTAATTTGCACAAAAACATAAAAGCAGTTGTGGTTTCATAAAACGCTTGTTTCAGAGTAATATTTAAGTCTCCTCGTATGATTTTAAGAAACACATATACAATTTAATAATGGTAATCAGCTTTTTGTATTTATACGACAAACAAAAAGCCATAACCTCAAAGTATATTTATAGATGTCAATACGATCAATACTATTAAATGTCTTTAAAACGAGCATTACCGCACTTTCATTGACAGCAGATCATTAATAAGTGAGGTATTTGTTAATCCGCTTAACTCTAGGATGCATATCCGGAACAATACCAGTTTTACATAAACCGGACATGACAAAAAACATGACATGACAAAAATAACGGTGCTAGAGAAAGTTAGTAGAAAGTGCAAGCGCTTGGGGTCAAGTCTGGGTATGTGCATTGATTTTGAGAACAAATGCAGAGTAGTTGTAAAGTGCACAGTTTCTTGTAGATGTTGTTAATGATGAACGTATGTATGAACGGTGAACCAGTTGAACAGAGCCTCTGGCATTCACGATGTTGAACATTTGTTAGCCAAACACTTGGGGCTTACTTCCTCGCTCTTGGAAATAGCAGTTTTCGGGCAGTTATTTTTACTGAACCATGAAAGCAAGTTTGTGTAATTAAACTTTTGAAAAGTTTTTTTAAAGGCAAGATTGTTGCAAACTTGTACATTTCGATTTGTTTGTTAAGTGTTTTGGGAAAGATTTTGGAGAGAATGTCGGTGTGGCCTAAAAGTGAAAAACTGTTTGACAGAACGATATATCAGCTAAAGAAGCCTGATGGCGTTTGAAGGAGTTTGTGTGTGCATCTGAGTACAAATATGTATTTGGTATATTTGTGGACTTTAAAGAGGCGTTTGTTTTGTTTTGAAATGATGTTCACAGGGGTCAATTTGCGACCCGGTAGCTTGGAACATGACCTTTGGAAACGGTGCGAGCAAGGCAACAATGGAAAAAAGAGCTAAGAGTGATTAAATCGGTTGTAAGGTGTTACATGCAAAAGTTGGAAACAATGTCACTGCCTGAAATGAGGTAACACAAACGATGTTGTGCCGCTGCTCAGTGGAGATGGAGTGGGTTATATTTTAAAATTCCGTGATAACTTGCAAACGAGATTGACATAAAATCGAAATAAAATGGTTAAAAAAAACTCAAAATTGGTTAGGGCGCCAATCAAGGACACGATGATTATAGCTTCTGGACCCCTGATAACCCAGAAGCTCATCTGGTTGGTTGCAACCCCTGGACTTACCTCGAGTTGTAACTTGCTAAACTCTGAAATGTAACGCGGCAGCTGAATGAATAAAAGCTCTTTACAGTTTAACAATTTAACATTTATTGAATTAATAAAATAACAGAATATCAAACAAACTTGAATAAAAATAATAAATGAAATAATAATAAACTAGACAAAATTCACAAACTAAATATAAAAATTAATATACATATATAGAAAAATAAAGCGCTAACTTGTTCAAAAACAAATAAAAATAAAATTCAAGGTCTTGTCCGCATACTTAATCCGTAAATTTAACAACAAAAAAATACAAAAGTCATAAAATAGACGTCCGAAACTCTGGTTTCGAACTCAGCGTTAAAGAAAAAAAAATTACATGTTACATTATCTTTCATGCATGAATACGGCTTATTTTTTTTTACAAAACACCAACCAAAATTAATTAATTAAAGCGAAATTCACGCAAACTTCTTCAAGTGTTTCTTGAAATAATTATAACTAGCCGTAACTCAGTCGGCTCAAATCAAAGCTTTTAATCATAACGATCGCGGTTCACTTCACGATAATAACAAATTTAATAAATACCTTTACTCAATTGTATACTCCAGGTAAACTGCTGGGCACAGTGGTTCCAGAAGCTTTCGAGTTTAGATCGACCCCGGGACGGTCTAGGTGTTCTTGTAGTCTACTGAAGGTTCGGTGGGACCCCCAAACAATGGAATGACGGCGGAAGATATGTTTTAATTCAGCATTGAAATCCGCACAAAAGCGAAAATTGGATTCTCAGCATAACACATCGTAAATAAATCCAACTCGAACGTGAGCTTTATTATGGATACCATGAAGTTCATTAAACCGTAAAATTACGAACTTGGAAAACCAATATTTCCTATCACACCACTTAATTTTCACGGTACCATTTGTTTAACTTCTCCGAACCCTTGACTACGTCACGGAACCCGGTATTTCTTAATTGCGACCAAAAAAAGATCTCCCTCAAAATCAAAATTTTACTTCTTTTAACTCCTCGTAATCCCACTTAATTCAATAAACTTGCGCCGTAAAATCTTTGTAAAAGATGGAACACTAAACAAAGTAACTTAACAAAGATGAAAAATATTGTTACCACGTGCGTTACGTCACGTACGCACACGAAAAGACAGGAAATGTTCTCACGAAAATGCTTACTTAGTTAAATTATCAAGTGATCCAAATCACGCTCGTAAATGACCTCAACATAAACAAAAGTAGATTCTAAGAAAAATTGATCAAATTACATTCCAAAAAGGAAGTCATAAATTAGATAGAGTTGTTATTCCATTGAAATAACCAGAAGTAAAAACACTAAATCAAAATCAAGACCACGGAAATTTATGCGTTTAAAAAAAAACCAATAATAATTGTGAAATAACTATAAAATACAAATCAACTTAAATTAAACGTAATAAAATAACGAGTAAAACGTTTTCGATGCTTACACAGTAATCAATCGCTAAAATAAAAGAAAATTCAGCCCAATAAATCTGAATACGGGGTCTTTTACAAAAGATTCACGACCAAATTTCAACGCCGATTACAAAGGCCACTGACGATACACCTGAAGAGCAGCCAGATTAATTTATTTATGTATGTGTTTACTATCTAGGCGTTTTTGTCGGAGAGAGGATTTGTCTTAATCGTCACACTGAGGTTGTGCGTTGAGCGATAAGATGAGACTAGTTCTTCGAATAGAATAAGGCATGACATCAACTTGTGTTTTGTACGCATTCATTACTATCGTCATTTAAATCTGTTACAAGAAAATCAAGCCCTCTAAGTTGGGCAGCCAAATTTGTTACGTGGTTTCCTTGTAACAAAAAAAACAACAACTAGCACAGTTTTCCCAGAGAGGAAGTCGTAGGCTTTGTGATGCTAAATTATAAATTAAATCTAAAAAAAAGCGCTAAGACGATGAAAGAATAAATTAGGGAGATATCGTCTAACTCTACCCGTAGCTGGAAAAGAGCAAATAACACGACAAAAGTAATAACATAATTTATATTTATTTTATCACAGACAATAATTCCAAAAAGGACGAAGAAGGTACATAAGTATAAATTTTGCAAACGTTAATACATGGGGCGAATCAAATATAAGTTGCTCCCTATACTGGACAACACGCCGTACAATAAACTGACCTTGTCGGTTTAAACTTTTACATACGAAGAAGGAATGACTTTATATTCGCAAATTAAAAACCGCAAAAGTATATAACAAAAACAAATTAAGCCTCCGAGACTCAACGCGCACTGCATACGACTTTGTGAAACACAAAATGATCTTATTATTAATTGTGTTAATCGACATGACCACCGAAATACAAATCATAAAATTTGAAATTGTAATACTCACAGTTAGGTTTAATCCAGTAGGAGATTAGCTAATTTCGTACTGTTACCTAAAACGTAATATTAGTAATATTAAATCTAACACAAAACGAACATACAGCGTTAACACAAATAAATGTCCTTTTCAAAGCATCCAATCATTTGAGATAGCAAAACGGCAGCGTTTCTCTTCGACTTAACATAATAATTTATAATATCAGCTCCTCTCAAAAGAAATACAATCCTGAAGGTTTCCAACCTCTTGGCGGTGTTAATAGTTACGTTGTAATAACGTGACGTCATGAAAATTTTTCCAAATAAGCCTCCTGTTCGTTATCTTCCCTGATAACGGTGACGTGTGGTGGGTATAGAAATCTGCTATAGACAATTAAGACAGAATCAAATTAAACCTCCAATAAAGAAAAATATAACGGCTTACCCCTACTTAGCTTTCACTACATAGCTATAAAATTCATTCGCATATTCGCGTGAAATAACCCAATGGTGAAAGCCTCGTTGGGCGTAAAAATACGGAGCTCGTCTGTATTGCACCAGATCTTACAGGAAGTGGATAAAATATGCTGTTATAAAATTTGACATCGCCGACGAAAGAGTTACTTGAAAAAAAATTTATACTCGAAAATTGATCTACCGACTTTTTAACATAACAAATCTTGTAAAGAATTATAGTTTTGCTGAACCGTATGCAGAAAGTTGTTTTAATGGGATGGTTCCTGTCTGTTAGACGGTGTCGACTGAGGCTTTAAAAGTTGTGTTTGGTTTAGTTCCGTCGATTTTGTAGGTTCGTATGTGAGAAAACAGTATGCTGTGCGGAAGCGGATCTTGCGCGATCCGATTATTCTGTTACGCAAAGTAAAGAGAGGCGAGATCGGGATTGTTCTTAAGAGCATTTTGAAGGACAAGATAGATATTATTTGGCAGCAGAGTGTAACCTAATTTCATAGCTTAATTAACATAAAAAACAAAAATAATGAACCTGGTTAGTTCACATCATTTATTAATATAAAAATATAAAATATAGAACATAAAACATTGAGACAATTTATTTATAAATTTATTAGGAGTCGTAGGAATTCTATCGTACCTAAAGATATTATTTTAATTTTAAAATGAATTACTTAAACTTCTATCTTGCGTAACAGGTTGAAAAAAAGATAGCATACTCGAGGTAAAAATCCTCATTTACGACAAAAATACAGTTTGTAATACCTTTTACGTGTTTTTAGTAAATATTAGACATCAGCGTAATAAGCCGGGAACTAAAATTGTAAAAAGTGTAGCTCGCAGTCACGTGTAGATTCAAATTTATGACAAATCTTGAGTAGATATTCGTTTCAAATAGAAATTGATACTTTTTGTGCCGAAAGGAATTTCCACTAACAAGATTTACATCAGGTGGATGTTTGAGGAAGAAAATCATACCCTTACCGAGCATTTTTCAACGAAACATCCGAAGCGCACAAAGACAAACGTAAAAAAAGTGTATCTATTGCCTGCTTTTCAGCTTATGGCAAAAATGTTTATTAGTAAGTTGAAATTTGGAACTTTGACGCAACTGTGAGTGGAAACTTGCATACCCGTCCGTTTAAAATGTAATAGAAACAAAAAAAACTAGTCCCTACAAATCACTTTTTTTTTAATTTAACGACTATGGCACTAGCATATTTTTACGTGCATAAATTTAAATAATGCATTACCCTGTGTATTCGTTTAATTAAAAATTACTTTTATATTTCTCGACGCCATCTATCGGGTTCGTTGGTCACTTCGTATTGAGTAGGCGATATCCGGCGAGTTACCGGCATTTTGATTTTGAATTCGTGCATGTGTTAATCTATGTCTGCGTGAGTGAAAAATCGTTTTCTAAAATCATCCACGTGTTGGGACACGATGGAAATTAGAAGTTTCCTTAAATAACTAATTTATTCACGCAGAGTAAGTGGGTTTTGTTCTTTCTTTAATTAAAGGTAATTTTCATGTCTTTTTGTTAGCGCCATGTGCTACCTCCTAACTAAGGGCATTCTGGTTATAATTTAAAGTCCACCAGGGAAAGTTGTGACTTCGTTGCGATCGTGGGGTATTCGAATCGTCACCGGCCATTCCTACCACAATCTGGCCCATGATTTCTAGTCGATACCGAAGTACGAGAGATAAACCTCGACAATTAATTTGATGGGACGATTCTAAATATTTATAAGGCCTACGGTTGGAATTAATTAAATCATAGACAAAGGGTACAACAGCATCCGACTACCGGGTTGTGTTATGTGTGTTTGCTTTAAAATTTAAGTAATGATTTTGTAGATCTGGATTTCGTGAGACATTAGTTTGACACGATTTGCGATTCAAATTGCTTACAGGATTACGTGTCGGGGAAAATACTTTCTTCACACCAGTGGAAGTTCCTGTGTTTGTGGTAAGTGTTTTATGTATCTTATTTCGTCGTCAACAAGGTTACTCACGAAAATTTCGCTAATAGTAATTCCGTAATGATTAACGTAATTGGATTACCGTTTAATTAGTAAATTTGCTTATGTTACGTATGCTGTGTACCACCCATAATTATTATGATAATTTAATGTTAATGCCATAATTATTATCACTGTTTTATTGTCAGTAATGCCATATTACTAATTATGTAAACGATATTCACTACGAACTATTCTTCACTATCTATTTCACTGTAATTTACTTATGTACTGTGTGTTGCCGATACTACTGGCATTTCTGTAATGAGAATTCGATATACCTGTGATAATCATCAACGATTCTAGATTAAAGTTGTTATTGTGGTTACTTGTTCTTTTATGACAACATACCTGTCTCTTTGGATCGTCGTTATCTAATAACAAACGCTGGCTACTCGAACAGCCGAGTAGAAGGATTACGAACCTAACATCTTGTTACAAGTTGTGCCGCCTGTCTTGAGCGGGACAGAAGCTACTTTGGGATAAGCTCTGGCGCCCTTAAATATATTTAATGTATCTGTGAACCCCCCTCTCACCGACTATTGTGAGTTGGCCGTGCAGGTTCGTAAAATACCTAAAGCTTGTAACAATATTCAACCCAACAACAAAGGCAGATAGGTAAACCTCAGTTCTACAATTGCTTGTTCATTGCGTAATTTTAATTTAATTTTAATCGAAACGTGTAACAACCTTTTTAATGAGTTTTTGTTTATTAGCAAAAAATTCGCCGAACAGTTTGTGGGAACTTTAAAAAGTTTTAATTGAATAAAAGCAAAGATAATTAAAATGTTTTTAAGATACAATCAAATTGATATTAAAAACAAACAAAGATATTATATTATCTACATTTAATAAAATGATAAAAATGATTGTTTTTAATAATTTAGTTTAATTTGTATAGTTTACTCATTAACTTATTCTATGTAAGTACCTAAATAAGTTGTTTGGTTTGACGTTTGACTCATAGTGGTGATTACACTTATTCTACAGAAAACGATTTTTAATTATTTATTATTGCGTTAATAAGAAACATGTTTATACAGGGTGTATGCGTATGCTTTGTTATTTATTTAACGAGGTATTAAAACTGCAATATACGTATTTTGTTTCAAACGACCCATATAGTAGCATATTTTTAGAAGAATTTTGATGCATTATTTTAACATATTTTTATATAAACAATAAATATTTGAAACAAATATTGTTGAAGTGTTTAGAAAAATTATTAATTATTGTTAATTAAAACATTTGATTCTTGTGTTTATAAAGTATTCTATACAATTTCTCTAAGATAAGAATGCACAGCTTGTAGATCTGGTAAACGATAAAAGATACAGGGTGGCTTAAATTAAGAAAATATTGAGCTATTTGTAAGTTCTACAAATGGCGTTTTCAAACGTTGTACCTATACGACATTTTATCTCCGAGAAACCATTAGTAACTTAATTTTTTTATATGATAACAAAAAGAAATACCGTTGAAATTTTTGTTTGTACAAGTCAAAAATAAGAAAAAAATTAACTTTAATATTTTCTTACTCTAATCTAGTAGGCGTTTACTTATTCATGGAAATTCTAACGGGTTTGATAACAGGAAAAGACACCAGTGTTTGTATTGCCTTGTAGAATTTAATCTAATATTTTATTTACCGTGATAGACAAACAACGTGAAGTCGCAGATAGTTCTTATACTATGATGTTTCGGTGCTTTTATGATAAGTAGTATATCTTGGGTTTATGATATAGACAAGTGCTTGCTTTTATGTATTAAAGTCGCGGTAGGTTGCTTCAATGATAATGAACTCTACATTTTATAACATTTGTTTTATATATTATTGTGCTTATTATATATGTGTATTTTTGACTCACGTTTGTTTGTACCTATACTTCAACTATGCTGGGTTGCTTCTGTAACTAGGACTTCAGTACCTACTGACAGCCCGTTAGTTAACTAACTCTTCTTCTGCTTAAAATAATGATGTTTGTGCACATGCTTATATTGAAACGTTCGAGAAATTATTTACAAATGCAAGAGCCTTCTAGAAGCTGTCTAGAAGATATAGCGAAAAGTAGGGAACGTTCGAGAAGGATTCGAGAAGGATTCGCCGATGTCTATAAATGCCGAACATGGAAATCGTAGGTCAGTTATTGTCGAAACGCGAATGCAGCTGTATTAAGAAGATTATTCAAGTGAAGATAAATAAGTGATTAGCACGTGCGAAGTTTTAAATAAATAACAGTGTACACCGAATCGAGTGAACGTGACTTATAGTGTAAACAAACAAGTGTGAGGCTATCCGAGGACGTTATCTTATCTCGTGTTAGTGATAGTGTTATACAACGGTCATATATAAATTATAGTGTAAGTGTTTTTTTTATTAAATATTATTAGATTTTAATTAGTTCGGTTAATTTAAAAGTGTTCATATTTCTAGAATAAGTAAACATAATTTTTAATCGTTTAAATAAATTAGTTTTTTAATAAATAAATACGCAACATTGGTGTCACGGTGTGAAGTTCGCGGTTTTTATTAGTATTTAATATCGCTCCCGTAATTGATTGCGCGATACGCGTGTTTATTTATAAAATATAAAATAGTGTTTATTAAACTTTTTCTTTTAACAAGTGCGTGATCGCGATATTAATTAAAATCGTTTCCGTACACTAGTGGTTTAAATTAACAAGTGGATCGTTATTAAAATTTTGTGTTATACAAAAACTGCATTTTAAAAAGTAGTGTATTTAAACTTTATATTCGTGTTATATTTAAATTTATGCCGGTGACGCGTTTACAAGCAGTTAAAATGGATTCAAAAATACTTGAAATTCTCGAATCGATGAATAGAAAAATGGGCGAACATTCTCAGAAAATGGAAGAAAATGCTAGAAGTTTAAAAGAAGAAATACGAGCGAACATGGAAAATCAAATAAAGACTATTGAGGAACAAATACAAGTTAGTGTAGGAAATCAAATCAAAATTGCACAAGAGGAAACCCAAGCAGACATGTTAAACTTAAAAGAAGAAATTTGCGAATCTGTGAATGACATAATAGAAGAGAAGTTAAATGAAAATTCAAGAACCATAGAAGACAAGCTAAAGAAAAAATTGAGAGAATACAACTGCTTGAAGAAAGAATGACCCAAATGAATTGAAGGAAGCGTCACGACTGAAGATTTAATAATGAACCATCGAGAAGAAAACACTCACAAGTTCAAAGTTGTACCACCGAATTTTGATGGTAAAGTTCCATGGTCAACCTACTACAAGCAGTTTGAAGCCGCAGCTACTGCTAATGGTTGGAGCAACAAGCAGAAAGCGACGTCTTTAATAGTGTCCTTACGTGGAGAAGCGCTTGGAATTTTACAAACTGTTCCGGACCACCTGCAAGAAAATTACGAACTCTTAATATCACGATTAGAAATGAGATATGGGGATGCTCATCTTCAACAAGTATACCAGGCTCAAATTAAAAGTCGGGTTCAAAAAGCTGCCGAAAGTCTTCAAGAGTTTGAGGCTGACATCGCCAGACTAACACGGCTTGCGTATCCTACAGCGCCAGATACCTTCTTGGAGCAATTGGCTATTCAAACTTTTGTAGACGGCCTCCGAGACAGCGAAACACAGCAGACTCTTCGGTTAGCGCGACCGAGGACGTTGGATGATGCATTAACCCATGCTTTGGAGTTCGAGGCGGCGAAACAAGCGTCGCACCGAGGCAGCCATAAGCTCCGTTGTGCTGCAGAAGTATCCTCGCACACAGAAGAAAGCATTGAAGACATAGTGCGACGGATACTTCGGGAACGAGAAGCTCGAGGAAGAGAACTGACGTGCTGGAACTGCGGAGAAGTGGGCCACGTACGACGCCGTTGTACTAAGCCCAAAAGAAGACCAGAAGAGCGTCCGGAAAACTAGAACGGGTCGACCGAATGGGGCGAAAGTCGACCTCAACGAGCCATGCCCCGGAGATTACCATTCAAATGGCATCGCCTAGGGAGCAGTTGCATAGCATTTATCTCGATGGCAAGATCAATGGAAGAAGCGTTCAGTTACTGGTTGACACGGGAGCGACGAAGACCATCATTCGTCCTGACATGTTATTGGAAAACGAGAAGACATCACCAGTAACAGTACGACTTCGAACGGCGACGGGCGACGAAATACCTACTCACGGACAAGTTAAAGTAACCATTGGTTTGGGAAATGGAGTACTCGACCATCAAGTACTGGTAGCCGACATCACGGAAGAAGTTATCCTGGGAATGGACGTGATAAAGAAGTATGGGTTCCATTTGGATATGAAGAACGATGTCCTGAAGATCGACAATGAAGAAATTCCTTTTCATTCGTCAGAGAAGGCAGCCGTGCGAATCTTGTTGAGTGAAGACGTGATTCTGCCTGCAAGGACGGAAAGTGTGGTGATGGCACGCCTGGATGGAAATCTCCGGGAAGGCTACATACGCGCGATTGAACCAATGGAAGGCGGCTTAGTTGAAAAGGGACTACTCGTTGCCAGAACCTTAGTACGAGTAAAGAACACGATGCCAGTAAGGATCTTAAACATCAACTCAGATCCTGTAACGTTGAAAAAGAAGACCGTGGTAAGCCATTGCACGCCAGTATCACAAATTGTGAGATGCGTGAAGTCGAACAAAGATACGTCGCCGAAAAAGTGTCCACAACATCTATTGGACATTCTTACCACCAAATGCCAAAACCTCAGCCAAGACCAGCTGGCTAAAGTTAAAGTGTTGATCCAAGAGTACCAAGATGTGTTCGCGCTAGAGAGTGGTTCCAAAGGAAGAACGAACGTGGTGAAACATAAAATTAATACCGGAGACGCTCGGCCGATACGACAACATCCACGCAGACTTCCTTTGGCGAAAAGAGAAGAAGCCGAACAAATAATTACGGATATAGAGAGAGAAGGCGTGATTGAACCTTCAAGTAGCCCATGAACATCCCCAGTGGTACTCGTAAAGAAGAAGGATGGATCAACGAGGTTTTGCGTAGACTACAGGCAGCTAAACGACGTGACCAAAAAGGACAGCTACCCTTTACCCAGAATTGACGATACGCTAGACACCCTGTCAGGATCCCAGTGGTTTTCTACGTTAGATTTAAACAGTGGATACTGGCAGGTAGAATTAGAACCCAA
Organism: Aquatica leii; assembly: GCA_035610365.1. Taxonomy (NCBI): domain Eukaryota; kingdom Metazoa; phylum Arthropoda; class Insecta; order Coleoptera; family Lampyridae; genus Aquatica; species Aquatica leii. The sequence continues at coordinate 20,693,617 of CM069438.1, forward strand.
GGATCGTGAAAAAACTTTCACTGTAATGCCCTTCGGCCTGTGTAACGCTCCTGCAACGTTCGAGCGTTTGATGAAGACCATCTTGCGCGGATTGTCTTGGAAGACGTGCTTGGTTTACCTGGACGACGTGATCGTGGTTGGAAGGTCGTTTGAAGAGCACTTGAACAACTTGAAGGAAGTGTTCCAGAGATTACGTGGGGCTAACCTCAAACTGAGCCCAAAGAAGTGCCACGTATTTAAGAAGGAAGTCCAATACCTTGGCCACGTCGTATCTAGAGATGGAGTAAGGGCTGACCCAGACAAAATCCGAGCAGTGCAAGCATGGCCAAGACCGATCGACAAACATCAGGTCCAAAGTTTCCTTTGGTTGTGCACTTAGTATAGAAGATTTGTCCCCGGATTTGCCAATATTGCCAAACCATTGACAAAACTAACCGAAGAAAAAGCAGAATTTAGATGGAATGAAGACTGCGAAAATTCTTTTAATCAACTAAAACAGGCCCTAGTCACTTCGCCGATTTTGAGTTATCCACGAGAAGATGGAAAGTTTGTTTTGGATACCGACGCAAGCAATATGGCCATAGGCGCGGTCCTTTCGCAGGTTCAAGATGGACAAGAAAAGGTTATCGCGTACTTTAGCAAGGTTTTGTCTAGGCCAGAAAGGAATTATTGCGTGACTAGGAGGGAGCTGTTAGCAGTCGTTAAGTCCATCGAACATTTCTACAAGTATTTGTATGGACGAAAATTCTTACTGAGAACAGACCACGCCGTTTTAAAATGGCTACTGCAGTTCCGTAACTCAGAAGGACAAGTAGCAAGATGGATCTAGAGACTGCAAGAGTATGACTACGACACAGAACACCGTGCCGGAAGCAGTCATCGGAACGCTGATGTCTTGTCCAGAAGACCATGTCCGGCGGACTGCAGCCATTGTTCGCGACTGGAAGAAAAAGTCGAATGCCTCCGGAGAACTGCTATGGTTGATGATGAGTGGGAACCTGAGCAGTTACGTGGGGAACAAGAAGACGATCCTGAAATAAGACTACTCCTGGACTGGAAAGAAAGCGGCCGACGACCAACCTGGAAAGAAGTGAGTGCTTCGGGCAAAAATATCAAAGCGTACTGGGCGCAGTGGGACTCCTTGATAGTAGAAGACGGTCTTCTTAAGCGATCCCTAGAAAGTGCTGAGGGCACGGGAAACAGACTACAGCTGGTAGTGCCGAAGAGCAGGATGACCGAAGTGTTGAAGCATCTCCACGTTGGGACATCAGGAGGACACTTTGGCATTAAGAAGACGTTGGGTAAAGTGCGAGACCGATTCTACTGGATGAACTGCAAAGAGGACGTCATGAAATGGTGCCGTAAATGCATAGTCTGCGCATCAGGAAATGGTCCAGCGAGAAAGCGCAAAGCACCCATGAAACAATACAACGTAGGAAGCCCGTTGGAAAGAGTAGCGATTGACATCGCAGGGACGTTCCCAGAATCCGATTCGGGAAATAAATACATACTGGTGGCGATGGATTATTTTACGAAATGGACGGAGGCTTACGCCATATCCAATCGGGAAGCAGCTACAGTCGTAGACGTATTAGTAAAAGAGTTTTTCTGCCGGTTTGGAGTTCCGTTGGAATTACACTCCGATCAAGGCCGCAATTTTGAGTCTGGGCTGTTTCAGGAAGTTTGCCGACTGTTAGGAATTAAGAAGACTAGGACAACGCCTCTCCATCCTCAATCTGATGGCATGGTTGAACGGATGAATCGAACAATGGGCAAGTACTTAGCCAAGGTAGTGTCCGAACACCAAAGAGACTGGGATCAGTACTTGCACCTTTTCCTAATGGCATACCGATCATCCGTTCACGAAAGCACAGGCCAAACACCATCCTGTGTAATGCTTGGTCGTGAAATACGATTGCCATGCGACCTTCAATTTGACCGAAGACCGGAAGAGGAAGTCGCTGGAGAAGATTACGTCAGCAAGCTGGCAAAGAGGCTAGACGAAGTACATGAAGAGGTTCGTAAAAACACACAAATTGCCAGCGACAGGTTGAAAACAAGATATGACGTCAAGGCGCAAAATGGTGGGTTTCAACCTGGCGATATGGTCTGGTTGTATAACCCTCAAAGGAGACGTGGTTTGTCGCCGAAGCTGCAAAGGCAATGGGAGGGCCCCTATGAAGTCGTGCAGCGTATTAACGACGTTATATACCGCATCCGAAAACCGCCCAGAGGCAAGCCAAAAGTGGTCCACGTCGATCGTCTAGCCCCGTTTGCTGCCGATAACCACAATCCGCAAGTTCAGGTCCGAACCAGAGTAATAAGTAGCAGAACCAGGAATCCAATCGAAGAAATGGAGTTCGAAAAGTTTATGAACTTATACGGAGGTTCTGGAAAAGCTAGGTTCGGAGTTACCACCAAGGAACAACAAGACCTGTTCCAGACACAAAAAGATTACGCCATCGCACATTGCGTGAGCGAGGACCTTGACATGTCCAAAGGGGTTGCAGTCGTGTTTAAAAAGAAGTTTGGGCAGCTAGATGAATTACGAAGACAGCAACCGGCAGTCGGAAAAGTTTTAGGACTACGTGGTGACGGACGCTTCGTTTTCTATCTGGTCACCAAGAAATACTCACGGGTCAAGCCGTTATACAAAGATCTGTGGCGAACATTATGGAGTCTCAAGAGAGAAATGGAGTTCCATCATGTTAAGAAATTGGCAGTACCCGAGCTTGGTTGTGGCCAAGATCAACTGAATTGGAGGACCGTTCGAAACATGTTGGAGGTCGTCTTCCGCGGAACAGGCATTCAAGTGTTGGTCTGTAGTTACCAACCAAGGAGAATATTGGGTCAGGAAAAGTCCATTGACTGTTACTTTTATGGTCAAGGAAGTTGCCGAAATGGAGGAAGCTGCCGCTATCGCCACGATCCCTTTTACCGGTGTCACATCCAGTCTCCTGTTCTGGGACAGAACACTCCTAAGAAGGGGGCAGTGAAACGTTCGAGAAATTATTTACAAATGCAAGAGCCTTCTAGAAGCTGTCTAGAAGATATAGCGAAAAGTAGGGAACGTTCGAGAAGGATTCGCCGATGTCTATAAATGCCGAACATGGAAATCGTAGGTCAGTTATTGTCGAAACGCGAATGCAGCTGTATTAAGAAGATTATTCAAGTGAAGATAAATAAGTGATTAGCACGTGCGAAGTTTTAAATAAATAACAGTGTACACCGAATCGAGTGAACGTGACTTATAGTGTAAACAAACAATTGTGAAGCTACCCGCGGACGTTATCTTATCTCGTGTTAGTGATAGTGTTATACAACGGTCATATATAAATTATAGTGTAAGTGGTTTTTTTTATTAAATATTATTAGATTTTAATTAGTTCGGTTAATTTAAAAGTGTACATATTTCTAGAATAAGTAAAAATAATTTTTAATCGTTTAAATAAATTAGTTTTTAATATATAAATACGTAACAATATGTACGTGTTGGGACTTAAAAAATATGTTTTTATACCTGTGTATTTGTTTAAATTACTTACATTTGGAATGTTCTAACTTTTCGATATTTATTGATATCTTTAATTATAAACTGGTTGCTTGATCAATCTAAATTATCTAATGATTTTGCATTTACATTAAGTTAGAGGGTCGGAGGGGTTTATCTGTTCCACCAAACAGAAAAAAAATTGGTTAAAATTTAACGAGTTCTACTTAAATAAAAACCACGGTTTACTTTTGCCATGTGTTTTATTAAACCTACTACAGCCTTTCCACTTATCAAGAGTATCAGTGTATAACGAACTTAATACAACGTAGAAAGGGGAGGGCGGTAGCTTGACGATGACAGCCACAGCAAGATGTTGCTGCTTTTTGTGTTCGCGGGTTTTAATTTTCAAACGTGAGTGGGTTACATCACAATTTTTCAAATATTTTATAGCAGATTGATATGTATATCTTCTCTATTGTTTGTGTTTCACAAAACGGTGCATATCAGCCTTATTGTTTGTAACAATGAATTCAACGTGCGGGAATGCATTTCAGTTTTAACCTTCATAATGCATCCAATCATAGTGTGTTCATAGTGCGCGTATATTATGTGCATTATACAATGTGTTACGTGCAAAAGCTGGAAAAATAAAACTTGTCCGAATGAAAGTAACATAAACGAGGTTTTGCCGGTGCTCAGTAGCTAGGTCGTGAGTTAAATGCGGAAATCTGTGAATGATTCTTGGAAAACTCAAAAACTGGTAATTAAGACAAAATTTCAGAACGCCAGGAAAGTGTAAAGCTCAAACAGATTACAGGTCCTTGCCAACCACGAGTCCGTTCCAATTGGATACACTCAGGAATACGAACAAGAATTAAATTAAATTTGAATAAAGTTAATGCAATTAAAATTTTAAATTAAAATAAAATCGAATGAAAAGCATTATATGGTCACAATAAAATTATAAACAAAATAAAATAATTTAAAAAAAAATAATTTAATTACATTTTAAAAGAAAAATAGATCACACGGCCGTGTTCGCATTAATAGAAAATTCATACTTACAAAATAAAATAAATCTTGTAACTGTTTCAAAAACAAAATCGAAAATCGTAATACTACGGTAGGGGAGTAAATTGTTACAATTACAAAATTTATTAATAAAACTCGTATTTTCTCAAAATAGCTTTAATTATACAGTAGCATTTAATAAAACTGTTGACATAACAAAGATTTATTGACAATTTGACTCGCAATGATGGCAGATGTAGGAAAAATCGCCAGGAGTGTAAGCATCGTGTGCTCACAAGCATTTAATCCAGTTTTTCTCTGATTTATTTCCACTGAAACTCTCACAACAAACAATACAAAAAGTATACTCATCGTATTGTAGCACTCTTCTCTTAACTGCTTTGGCCTTCTGAGATTTAAAAGTATTGACTCGTTGTTTATTTTTGTTTGAGTATTTCGTTTTGTGTTCCTGTTTGAGGGCTTCTTTCTCAGGGGTGTTAGTTAGAATTGCTGATTTTTTCTTCTTTCTAGTCTTAGTTAGTTGCTTTCGTTCTCCAGATTTTGGGAAAAGTCTAATACTTGTTGGTAAAAATTTTAAAGAATTAGAAATAGAAGGAGTAGAATATTGTGATGACAAAGAGCTCGGTTGAATAGACATTTTTGAGACGGTTGCAAATGCTGAACAAGCATGAGACGTTGATGAATCTGAATATGACGATATGGCTAATTGTATCGTCGACGTTCCTTGAATTGCAACATCATATATTAAAGCATGAGGTGCTGCGGTATTTTTCCTTAACATCCGTGCATCCGTAATCTTTTACGAATTTCGAAAGTTTTTCCACCAAATAAACTAACTATTCACTATTCCATATTTTATGACTTCCGCGGTTATTCCTCATCTAAAGTAAAGTAAATTTACTACCCAACTACATCTCGATACTTAAGGTACTTTGTACGACTGCCAACCTCTCTTCCAAACCAAAACCACGTATCCTTATAAACTTAGTGTATTAGCACTATCATTAAAAACTATGACAGAAATCTTTGTGAAAGAAAACAGTAAACCAACGACGTGGAAAAAAGATGCAAACAGATTTAATTAACACGTAAAAGTAGCGTTCGAAGACTGTCTTTCTCGTGGTGAGAAATGCAGCGTCAACAAAACAAAAATATCGAAACTAAAATGTTCAATTACACTAATAAATATTAACTTGTTGAAACCGAATAATAAAACTGTCTCTTGGAAGTAATAAATTATAAAATAGATTCCAAATGTAATATAATAATGTAACGTACTTAATACAATCAACTTTTAAACAAACTTAAGATAACCAAAGTGCTAAAATATATTTAATTACAATAGTATCTCAAAAGGAAAACAAATTAGATACACCTAGAATTATACCAGGACAAAAAAATGCCAAATCAATGTAAATACAGAATACGGATGTTTAAGCAGCGTAATCATTTGATTGACAAAGAAGAATTTAAAAACGTAGAATAACTTTATGAAATTAACGTGAAATTACTCAAAGGATTCTAAAGTACACAAAACAAATAAAATCAACTTGAATACCGGGTCTTTCACAAAAGAAATTGTACAAAATCAAACGACGGTTACAAATGTGCAGTGACTGAGCAACCATATATGATTTTAAGTTTTATGTTTTTAACAATAAACAATTTTTCGACAATCGTGAAATATTATGCCGCGTATAATTGAAATACATTTTTTGAAATCCGCGGTCGTAATATTTACTATCTAACTAACAACTTCATAGTTTCCTACATGTGGATTAACTCGTACGTAGCTCCGTTCCTACGAGATGGCGTTTAGCCTCATATTTATTTATTAATTAAATTTTGGTTTAATCTTACCCATCAATATGCGGTAGCAGATGAGACAACTTTTCTTTTTGAAACTTTGAATTTAAGTTGAATTGAACTAAACAAAAATGTTAGTAAACTTATCGTAATATTATTTAATTTTGTGAGAATATTTACAAAATATTTTTCTACGCTTTTGTAACGGAAATATTAATATTTTTTATTGTATCATATTGCAGTTAAACAAATATGGACAAAGCAAACCTTACAAAAATAACAATGCTGTCAAAAGACAATTATGATACGTGGTGTCTTCAGACTCAGGCACTGTTAATTGAATGGAATCATTGGGATATTGTCAGTGGCAAAATACCGAAACCCCCAAATCCAACAGGCACTGGAGTCGCACAAATACAAATGCAAAATACGTTAACTGAGTGGATAGTGAAAGATTCGAAAGCCAAAGCTACGCTCGTACTGTGTATTAATTCATCAGAGTTAATTCAAGTACTTGGATGTGAAACCTCATATGAAATTTGGAAAAAGCTCGAGTCGATTGATGTATCTTCGAAACTAATCCAAAAAGCAAATCTATTAAAAAAATTATTACAACAGAAAATGATGGAAGGAGACGATGCACTAAATCACATCAACAATTTTTTTGACGTTGTCGTCAAACTCAAAGCAATAAATGTGAACATTCCCGAAGATCTTTTAAGTGTTATGCTTTTGTACAGTCTTCCAAAAACTTATGAAAATTTTCAATCTGCTGTTGAAACACAAGACGTGCTGCCCAAACTAGATAAATTAAAAGTAAAAATAATTGAAGAAGCCAATTCGCGCAACTCATCGTCTAGTTCAAAACAACAAAGCTTGCCAAAGGACGAAGGTAAGTAGTATATTTTATGGCAATCTACCGTAATAAACTTGCATTTGTTATTTTGCACAATATCTGAGGTCAGTAGTTTGATTATTTTAAAAGAAGATATATTTAGAACAAATAAGTGTTTGAAACAGCGTTGCCAATTAGAGCGGAATTCTACAAAATTTGGGAACTTTATGTAGTTGCGAATATTTTTTAGGTATTTTGGGGAAAATCTTGTATGAACATACATTCGTTTTGTAGAGGAATGTGACGTGTTAGAATTTATACCAACAAAACAAATTCATAATACCTAAAACAAAAAGAAAACAAATTTAAATTTTGTTTGTGAAATGATGAGTAAAATTGTGGAATTTTACAGTATGTTTGGAAAATAGCGACAAAGTCAGTTGGCAACACTTGTGTGGAAGTACATCGCAATTATCAAGAAGACAAAAAAAAAATTTGAAACATAACGAAAAAAAAATGGTTAGCGGAAGTAAGTATAGTCAACAAGCGGAACGCAGTTCAGAAAACCAAATCATACAAAAAGATCAAAGTAAGAATAATGTAATTCTCCTGTAATAATCTCGCGGTTAAAGTATTTCATTATGTCGTGAACTGACCTTCAGTCAAAAATTTTAATTAGATTAAAAATTGGACATATTTCAATGAATCTCAAAAACGTTAGGTGTATTTCAAAGCAAAAACGTCAACGAAAAAATATTCACAACATTTACCTATATACAATAATATATTAAATAAAAATGGGTTTATTTATAATAGTGGCTTTAGATTCATTATTAAATAACAATAACAAAGATTTGTTGATAATAAACACAACGACAAAAGCAAAGATTAGGTTAGGAAAAATGTACCAGCGAATGTTTGTACGACGTATGATAGCAACATCTGAACATGAACCGAGTAATCTAATATTGTTTTGATTCTATAGATCTTGAAAGAACGTTGATTGGATAAATAAATCTAAAACGGTTGAAGCAACACTATCAAGTGCTATTTCTATTGCCATTTATGTACCTCCCTCAAAAAAGTTATTGAACAAGTTTAAGCGCGACCTGCAGGGTAGGCAACCAAACTTACGTTATACAGAACGGCTAGTTAAATTTGACAACATTGGCATTGTAGACATTACTTGCAGCGATATCACGAGGTTACTAACCATTCTTTATCAGCACTGCCTCAAGCGTTCAAAGTTTTTTGCTGCAAATATGTATCTAAATTGTACCATAAAGATTTAAATTTTTTTTTTGCCAAATTTTCGATTCATGTATTTATGTTTTCTGCTCAAGTTTTAAATGAATGCTATAGCCCTTAATTTAAAAAGTTATGTTATTTATAATTTGATTTATAATTAAAATAAATTCAAAAAAATTCCATTAATAGCTCGAATAAATTTAAACTGCATGCCCAAATATGAAATTGCTGTTTTAATTGGCCTAAATTTTTAATATTTCCGGATTAAATTAAAGCGTAAATTGTAATCTTAATTTCCATTACAAATTATCAACAAATACAAAGTATCAACATAAGTATTAGACAGAAGGTATGCGTAACTCAAATTTACTTATCTGTGCCTGTAGAGTTTTATTTTCAGGCGGCTTTCGTGAAATCTTATTTATATTATAACAAAAAGAACAAGTGACGAGAAAATTAATATTCTTTAAAAAGATGTTATCTTTAGTTAGATGTAACTGAACTGGAAATCAAAACTAATATGAGTTTTGTTACCTATAAATCAAAACAGAATTCTTACAAGTTTTTGCTAAAACTAAGTAATGGAAATATATCACCAAGCATAGGAAAAATCAGTCTCTTTTTTTGTACAAAATAATCAACAACGTTTATTTCTAAATTAATAATATAAACACTCTCAAGTCTCAACCTTGGTTTAAAGAGAAAAATTATACTAATTTATATATAGCGCTATCACTGACACAAAGATAAGATAAAATCTGCGGATAACTTCACACACTTGTTTAACACTTACTGTTTACGTTAAAGTCCCGTACCAGATTATTTATCTCATACGCGTTAATCACTTATTTATTTAAACTTGAGTAATCTTCTTAACACTGCCGTCTTCAAATTACTGGAATAACTGACTTCTGATTCGTTTGCACCGGATTTATATATATATATTTTAGCGAAATGTTCCAAATCCTTCGGTGAACGTTTTGGAAAATGGGTAACGACTTCGAGAAAGCTCTTGAGAATAATTTCTCAAACATTTCAATGCCCATTTTATAGGTATTATATGATATATAATTCAGATTGCACAATTATTCACCTACATCACAGAAAATTGGTTATAATCAAATTATAAAAGTTTCAGTCACATAGCAATTAGGTATCAAGTTTTCCACGTTCCTCAATTCAGCAATACAAAGTTAGTAAACTCAAATAAAACATAATTAGAAATTTGTTACTATTTTCTTGTAACTTTCTTACTTTTTTAATTATGCATTAAACTTGAAGCAAGTTAGTAGTACACTATTCTAAGCAGTGTTTTTTAATGAATCGGTATTTGTTTTAAAATGTGTGTTAAATTTGTGGCTAAATTGTTGTTAATTAATTGCAAAAGAAAAAAACTGATAGCCTAATTATTATTCTACACACATTTTAAACAAGAAATAGATTTATTAAAACACTCTTTAGAATGGTGTACTGCTAACTTGTCCCAAGTTAGCCGAAAAACGCATAACTAAAAATGTTAAAAAAAGTTTTTTCGCAACAAGTTCCTAACTATATTTTATTTGATTTTGATAACTTGAAACAAGTAACTTTTTCACTTAAATGAATAACATTACTTTATTGGTGGTTTTCAGTAAACATAAACCTTTTGGCGCAGTTTTAATTAACTATTACTTATTTTATTAAAAAAGTGTGGTCCATTATTAGGTTCAACGCAAAGAACAAGGCGCGGAAAATGATCGTCTTTTGCAGACCGCCCATAAAAGTGGAAGGCCACCTCTCTTATCCAGAGTTAAAAAAGACAACATTATACAAGATTCTCGTTTGACTCCATTCTCAACTTCACCACCATTTGCAAAAGACTACACCTACAATTCAGTTTTCAAACAATAAAGAATACTTTGAAAACTGAAGGAATAAGCTGCTATCGACCTGTTGATATGTGATTAATTAAGAGCGTATTATCTTCGATTAATACGTGGTTAAATGCAAGTCCTTATCAAGATCCTTGTTTAAAATATCAGTTACTCGAGCGCTATCACCAGTTTGCTGACGAATTTATTTTGTTATCATCTGAGGTCATTATGACCCTAAGTATTTCGTTTCCTTCTTTAATCAGTTCCTGACAAACTCTTGTTGTGGTCACTTCAAAAATTTACTGTACCTTGGAAGTACTAACGTTTACTTAAACACGGTGATTTTACCGGATATTACGTTGAAACCTTCCTAACTTTTAGTATATCTACGGAACCTGTTTCTTTCCTAAAATTACTAAAAATCGTATATTTACGGCTATAAGTTACTTTAAATTTTAAAAGTGTACTTAGTTTTCTTAACGCTGGATTATTATACCCAGGTACAGTACTTAGTTTTTGCTTTATTTAGTTAATCTAACTTCTCTTCTTTCCCTTCCTCTTTATAGCGGTTTTTCTTCCGACGAAATTGTTCTAATTTCTATGAACGTCTTCTCCAACGGATCGTTCCCCCACGTATGAAAGTTCCTTCAACTACCAAAATACTCCGTTCATCTGTAAACTCTACTAACGCTACGCTGAGAAGTCAACTTCGATTGCAGCAACTGACTAAGTGAAAAACCAACCGTTACCCTTCGTTTTATTGTGAATTAATTCATATTTGTGCAAATCTCAAGGATTTGATTTTCTACATTGAACTTTTAATCAAAATCCTACTTGCTTAATCAACTTTAGAAATTCAAGAACTTTTCTTTATACTTAAAAATTTTACAATTTTTTTTTGCTATTTAAAATTCACTTTTGTTGTTTAAACTTTGGCTTAATTTACGTAACTTAATTTCTCTTTGTTTCTATAAGAATTTGTTATCTGATTTACCTTGAATTTTGTTGACCTATAACGTAATTGTAACTGACCTATTAACCTACATAAATTTGGTTACGCATCCCCTGATCTACGAGATAGTAAACTTGAACCTAACTCTAATTCTCGGCTGTTATTTGCCGACAGCCAATAGTTTGTTTTAAATATTCTATTTAAGGAAACTTCGACTGGAAATACCGTGCACGGAGTTTCATCAGCGAAGTAATAAAGGTAAAATTTTATATCTCAAATTGTAATTACTGTCTTGTCAAATCCCGATCGCTGCCCCAATTTTTCTTTTCTTTTTGTTTGTTTTACGAACCTAACGTAATTAAATTATTTTTACTATTTTTGTTTTAACACAAAGTAATTTAGATCCTGTATTTTTGTAATATTTGAAATCCATTATCGATTGTTTTACTCAACTTCACGCATATTTTGTTTGCATAATTCAAAATTGAATATTTTAGTGATTATTTTGTAAATTTCTATTTATTCTAAATTTATTATATTTACATCAAATTTACTGATTGCTGTTTATTGCTTAACCTTCCCCGTTTTTTTTTCTTTTCAGCAACCCTTCGCTACTACTAGAGCTCTGTTAAACTTTTACAATTTACTTAACAAGACCGTAACTAAACAAATTGTGTGGCGCCCATTTCTAACAATTTCTAATCACTATTTGACTAATTTTATCTACCACGACATCTCTGATTTAAATATTCCCTTCACAATTTCTAACCATTTTGCCTACAAGAACCGAGCTACTGCGGCCATCGCTCCATTTAAATTTAGTTACCCCTAATTCTTACCGTAACAAATTTCTTTGGCGCTCCAACGTGCGGGGCCCCCTTTCTGTCCATAATTTCTTTGCATAACGTACTTCCTTTTTGCTTAACTCACTTCTTTTTACTCATTAACCATGTTCTCGTTTAAAGTAGATGTCAACCGTTTACTAAAAGCTGAACTTGAATATGAACTTTCTTCCAGAGGTATTGATCTACCCACTACTACTAGTAATTTGAGAAAACCTGCTCGTAATGCAATTGTATTTGAATTAGAAAAATCTTTGATTCCTGTTTCTCATTCTATTCCTTTCGCTAATGATTTGACTGCAGTTTTCCAATTTATTGATAAAATTAAAACCTTCACTGACGTTGTTACTAATGATCCCAAACCAAAAGACTTTTTACGTTTGAATAGTTTAATTCCTCACGTAGAACACCGTTGCTCTTTGATAAACGCTACTAGTGATGCTGAAACCGTCCAACGTAATACATTACTTTTGGCTATTGCTACCCTTAAATCAAACTTAGTACAAAAAATCAAAAAACTTAATCGCGTTACCCTTACAGATTTTCATAAATTACCTTCTTCTAGCCCTAAACCTACTAGTTCCAATGATCCTAATACAGCTGAAGGAACTGATCAAAATGCTAATCCTTCAACTCCTCCTTTACTTTCTTCTAGCGAAGATGAACTTGATATTTGTGGACCATTACCTAGAATAACTCCCGTTTCTCAATCAGTTGTTTCTGAAAAACGTTTTGATATCTCTAAGCTTGGCTTAACCTTTTTAGGTGAAGGCAAAGTGTCTCTTTTAGATTTTCTAACCCGATTGGATGAATTAGCTTCATCTCGTGCTATTACTAAACAAATGCTTTTCGCTCATGCTTCTAAATTGTTAACAGGACGTGCTCTTCTCTTATACCGTTCTCGAAAATTCATTCTAACTACTTGGGATGAAATTGTATCAATGCTGAAAACCAAATTCTTACCGATTGATTATGATGAAAGACTGCTTGACGAAATTAAGAATCGTACTATGGGTCTTTCTGAAAATATGAGTTCTTATCTCGCTTTAATGTACAATCTTTTTCAACGCTTAACGACTTCTTTATCCGAAACCAAACAGCTATACTACATTCGCCGTAACTTAACTTCTTTTTACCAAAATGCTTTAACGCTTACTCCAGTCGCTAATATCGCCCAACTTTCTGCTTTAGGTAAACAAATCGAACAAAATCATTATTTTGTTGAAACATTTAAACCTCCTCCTTCCAGGAAATCTTTTCATCTGCTTGAACCAAGCTTCGCCTACTTAAGTGTTGGCTCTTCCTCAGATACCGATACTAGTATCTCGACTCAATCTAAACGTAGCTCGAATACTCCTAAACTTTCTGCTGCTTCTGTGGTGTCTACTCCCAAAGGAAAGGATACGAAGTCCGTTACCTGAAATGTCACTGCTAGTTTAACTGACTCAAAACCAAAATTTACTTCGAAACCATCAAACAAAACTATATTTACTTCCACTCCTTCTTCAGTCACTTGTTGGAATTGTCGAATTGTTTCTCCTAAATGCCCTGAACCTCAAACTCGTCACTGTTATGGTTGTGGTAAACCAGATGTTATTAAACCAGATTGTTTAAATTGCACTAATTCTTCGTTAAACTAATTTCAGAGTGTTCGGGCCGAAGCGAGTCCTCTTCTCTTTCACTTAACTCAGAAACCCCTTTCGCTACTTTACCAGATCGTCATAAATATGTTCTAAATTTTGTTTTGGCTAATGTCCGCAAGGATGAACGACCTTATCTCAATGTAACAGTCTTTGGCTATCCCTTTAAAAGTTTATTGAATTCTGGGTCCTCTAAAACGATCTTAGGTCAACCAAGATGGAACCTTTTAGGCTCTTTAGGCTTTTCTTTGCGTAAATATCTACCTTATCCTAAATCAACTTCAACTTGTCTACTTGCTAATGTTGAAATTTGCTACATTCTTGGTGTTGTTGATCTTCTTATCATTCTTCAAGACAAAACAGTCACTTTAGAAGTTTTAGTCATCCCTGAAGTCACTCAATCACTTATTTTAGGCATTGACTTTTGGAAATCAATAGATTTTGTTCCTAATTTTCATACGGGTACTTGGACTTTTGGAAATTCTGATAAGATTTGCTCCTTATCTACTACTGATCATTTAATTACTAGACATAACCTTTCTCCTACTGAAGAACAAACTCTTCAATCATTATTTGACTCTCCTGTACTCAATTCTACTGAACTTGGCTGCACTACCTTAATCGAACATCCTATACGTACAACCAGTGAACCTATTAAACAACGTTACTACCCACTTTCTCCAGCTTTACTCAAAATTGCTAATGAGGAATTAGATTCCATGATTGCTTTAGGAATTGTTGAACCTTCTTCAAGTTTATGGTCTAGCCCAATTGTTCTCGTTAAGAAAAAAATAACTCCTATCGTTTTTGTATAGATTATCGAAAAGTTAACGCCGTAACTGAAAAAGATGCTTACCCATTACCATACATCAATACTATCTTGGACCGTCTTCGTGATGCTCAGTTCCTTTCTTCTCTAGACATTCGCTCTGCCTACTGGCAAATCCCTTTATCTAAAGATTCGAAACCTATTACCGCTTTCACTATACCCGGTAGAGGTCTATACCAGTTTAACCGTATGCCTTTTGGTTTGCATAATTCTCCTGCTACATTTCAACGCTTGATTGATCGAATTCTTGGTGCTGATTTAGAACCCTATTGCTTCGCTTACTTGGATGATATTATCATTGCTACCCCTTCCTTTGACAAACACTTAGAAGTTTTAACTAAAATATTCTCTCGCTTATCTGCTGGACTCACTTTGAATAAAAAGAAATGTCATTTTTGTCTCTCTGAACTAAAATACCTTGGCTATGTTGTTAATAGAAATGGTTTACTTGTAGATCCTGAAAAAGTCAACGCTATTATCTCTATACCTCAACCTTTTTCTGTTTCTGAAGTTCGTCGACTACTTGGTATGGCTAGTTGGTATCGTCGCTTTATACCCAATTTCTCTACTGCTTTAGCTCCTTTAACTCACTTAACTCGTAAGAGTGCTCCATTTGTCTGGTCTTCTGAATGCGAAGAAGCTTTCTCCTTTCTCAAGAAACAACTTATTTCTGCTCCAATACTTTCTTGCCCTGATTTTTCTTTGCCTTTTTCTATCCAAACAGGCGTCTCTAATTTTGGCTTAGATGCTGCTCTTAGTCAGGAAACCCCTGATGGAGAAAAAGTCATCGCTTACATTAGTCGCTCGTTAACTAAACCCGAAACTAAATATTCTACTACTGAAAAAGAATGCCTAGCTGTCTTGTGGGCTATTGAGAAATTTCGTGCCTATATCGAAGGTGCTCATTTCACTGTTATCACGGATCATCATTCTCTCATTTGGCTAAATAAACTTCAAAATCCTTTTGGACGTTTGGCTCGTTGGGCCTTACGACTCCAACAATATAATTTCTCTATTGTTCATCGTAAAGGGAAAAATCACGTTGTTCCCGATGCCTTATCTAGAACTGTGCCCGACTTACAAGAGTCTACTCCGGAACTTTGTACAATTAATGTCGCTAATACTATACCTTCAATTAATCTTCCTATTACTGATCCCTGATACTTGAAAATGACTAAAAATGTCTCTGAAAATCCTCAAAAGTTTCCTCTGTAGTCTATGGAAAACGATATGCTTTACAAACATGTTACTTCTTCTGATCTCTCTGATATTTCATTAGGAAATTGGAGAGCAGTTGTCCCTAAAAATCAGCGTACGGAAATTATTCGTCAATACCACGATCCTCCCACTTGCGGGCACTGCGGTGTTACAAAGACCTTAAGTCGTATTAATAAATTTTTCTATTGGCCAAATCTTCGTGCTGATATTGCTAGATACATCCGTAATTGTCATACCTGTGCTGCGCACAAAGTCGAACAAAAAGCACAACCAGGTTTATTTTCTCCCAGAGAGTCTTTTACCTCGCTCTTCTAAGGGTAACTCCTATATCTTTGTCGTTGCTGACTATTTTACTAAATTTCCATGTTTCTTTCCGCTTCGTACTGCTACTGCTACTAAAATTTGTAAAATTATGGAAAAACAAATATTCTTATTATTTAGTACTCCTCAATACTTGATAGCTGATAATGTTGTCCAATTTCGTAGTAAGGAATTTTCAAAATTATGCACCCAATATCAAACCCAAATTCTCTACACTGCTAAATATCACCCTAGATCTAACCCTACTGAAACAGTTAATAGAGTTCTTAAAACCATGATAGCTTCCTATATCAAAGAAAATCAACGCACATGAGATGTTAACTTATCTAAGATTGGCTGTGCCATTCGTACTTCAAAACACGAAATAACTAATTACACTCCATACTTTGCTTTCTGTGGTCGAGAACACATTTTTTTCGGCAGTCTCTTTAAAACTCCTCTAGACGATGAGATCCCTTCTATAGATATTAATCCACCTATTACTACTACTACTATATACTATATACTATACTAAAGAATTTTAGAAAACTTACGTACTGAGATTCTTGCTAAAATGAAACATTCTACACAACGCACTCAAGATCGCTACAATTTAAGCAAACGAACAGTAACTTATAAGAACGGTGATTGAAGGTCGTGCTTAAAAGTGTTCAATAACTTTTTTTGAGGCAGTGTACATATTATCTAACAACTATGTAGGTAGTAAAAAGAAAATTTAAGTTTAACATTTTAAAAAAATTATTTTTTATTATCCTGTTTTTACCCTCGGACACTAACATACAGGAAATAGGTTTGTTTTTGATAAGAAAATAATAGGACGAGAGGGACAGAAAAATTAACACTTATAATAATATCAATTTATTGTATTACTTCTACCATAATCGATTACTTAATGGAGGAAGAACTGGTGAGAAACCTCCAAGAAGCTGTTATATTTTCATATCAATTATTTTTAACAAACAATAAAATAAAATACATACAATAAATTAAATAGCAAAAATAGATTACAGAAGCTCATAAATAATAAATCAATTTTAATTACCAAAGCTACTGAGAATACCTTAACTATTACGTTACGCTCACACATAACATTATTAAACAAAACGCAAGAGTTTTTAAAGAGTGTACACGCTGGTCCAAGGTACCAATATTTCTGGGTTTATTTATATTTTTTGAAATATGTAGTTGAGACAACGATTTATTCTTATATTTTTTCTAATCTTTTTCACATTTCTACTACATTAGAGAGAGCGCCATTTTCTCTTTGTAATTTACCTACAGCTACAAACTTTCAGATGTTTAGGTGCTCCTTTGATTCCAATCTTTGAAACTTTGGTATGTTGTTGAGTCTAAATCCTTTTTTATTCTCATCATATTTTTGATAAATTATTTGATAGAATCGAATATTATTGATATCTAAATTATGTCGAGACGATTTGACATCAAAGCACTCGAGAAATTTAGCAATGAAAATATGTGTTACTTTATCAACCTCGAGTTATATTAAGAAATATTGTTTTTCGTTTTTTTTTTAACAATTTTTAGGTACCAAAAACGTGAACGTTTCAAAAGAACACACTGAAATAGACTTCTACAATTTCAACATTTTGTACAAAAAAAGAAAATTTAGAGAAAGTTCTTTCGTTAAAATCAAAGAAATTCATGAAGATTTGTTTAACTTGCCACCGAACTTTTCTTTGGCACATTACGTGACTGAAGAAATGAATTTAGGTGCCGGAATTAATGCACAATTTCGGTTCGTGCTTTTTCAATACATATTTGTGATTATTCGTTATTTTTTTGCAGTCAAAAATATGATCGCCACGGCGAATTGTACCAACAAAGACAAAGACAAGGTGGATTGGCTATTCTCGAAGATAACGGAAGGTTTATTTATTATTTAGTAACAAAGAATCTGTCGAACGGAAAATCAACGAGTTCTACTGTGTGGAATTCGTTGCAGAAAATGCAACAGCACATAGAAAAACACAATGTGAAGAACTTGGCTATACCTCGAATTGGATGCGGATTAGATCCACACGAATCGTCTGAAGTTAAGGCTATGATTGAATTCATTTTTACAGATACAGATGTTTTGATTACGGTCTGTAACTTCCAACAGGTCAGTGTACTTTATTTAAATAGGAGTTGTTTTATATTATACTTAGTTTATTCGATTGGCGAATTTTCTAACTTAAATGTAATACCTATATGAAACTTTTGTTCGTTGGCTCGCTTAAGCGTTTTGAATTTAAATATATCACTTTCTTACTTTCTATTTTTTATATTATCGTAACACAAATTTTGTATTTTAGCCAGAAGATACATCGAAATCTCTAGCGCCTGCTAAGACGACCAAGTGTCGAGTTAGGAATGTTTGGTATCCTTTATTTGAGATTGAAGGGGGCACTGCCATTATTTATTTTGGTACAGTAAACGGTCATGTATCAGAAGATATTCAAAATTTAGATAACAAATTTCGAATTATTGGAGCTTACCTGAGTGCTAATAGAAAATTAGGTGATGTTATACAAGTGTATAAGAATGACCAACAATATTCATTGCTTGGATGCATCACACGCAATACCGAAAAAGATCCTTTCGACTTTTCCAGTTTTCAAAAATGCATCGTTCAGATTAAAAAACTAAATCAAAACCATTACGATTCCATTGGTATTCAAGCTTTTATCGATCATCAAGACCGTCTATTATTATGTAAAATTATAAATATGATGAGACATTCGTTTATAAAAGTAGAAGTGTTTGTTTGTTGGGGAGGTAAACTGTTGGATTTTATGCCCCCGGAGAGCCGTGATTATAATTAGAGTTTTTTTTGTGCAGTATTTTTTATACTATTTTTGAGTTATTAACGTATGATGATTTTAAATATTTGCCTAAATTTATTTGATTTTACTCGACAACTAATGCCGGTGGTATACCATTTTAAAAATCACGTTTTACCCCCATTAATACAACCCAATACAAGCTACCCTATAATTTTTAACATGCCCCCGGACGTTTAAAGAATACTTTCAAACAAAGTAATACATAAGTTATACAAAATAAACGAATAAACAAACATGTGTACTTATAATAAACTAGTAAAATAAACAGTAATTTACTGCACTGGTCGAGGACACAACTTGGCAATGGCAATAGCCCTGGTGACGACGCCATTAGAAGTTCGAATCGCTGCTATTCTTGCTACTCTGTCATTGCCAGTCTTGACAGATTGTATGCGTCCAAGTTTCCATTTTAACATAGTGTAACGTTTTTTATTATTAAAACTAATTTATTTAAACGCCTAAAAATATTTTTTACGTATACTAGAAATATGTACACTTTTAAATTAACCGAACTAATTAAATCTAATAATATTTAATAAAAACACTTACACTAATTTATGTATAACGCTATCACTAACACGAAGATAAGATAAAGTCCGCGGATAGCTTCACACACTTGTTTACACTAAAATCACGTACAAGATTATTCTCAGTATATTTATCTACCCACACGCGCTAACGACTTATTTATTTAGACTTGAATAATCTTCTTAACACTGCTGTCTTCGCATTAAGGACTACAATTTCTTTCTTCGGTATTTATACACATTTGGAAATCCTTCTCGAGTGTTCCCTATTTTTCGGTATATCTTCTAGAAGATGGATAACAATTTCGAGAAGGCTTTTGAATTTGCAAATAACTTCTCGCCCGTTTCACTGCCCCCTTCTTAGGACTGTTCTGTCCCAAAACCGGAGACTGGATGCGACACCGGTAAAAAGGATCGTGGCGATAGCGGCAGCTTTCTCCATTTCGACAACTTCCTTGACCATAAAAGTAACAGTCAATGGACTTTTCCTGACCCAATATTCTCCTTGGTTGGTAACTACAGACCAACACTTGAATGCCTGTTCCTCGGAAGACGACCTCCAACATGTTTTAAACGGTCCTCCAATTCAATTGATCTAAGCCACAACCAATCCTGGGTACTGCCAATTTCTTAACATGGTGGAACTCCATTTCTCTCTTGAGATTCCATAATGTTCGCTACAGATTTTTGTATAACGGCTTGATACGTGAGTATTTCTTGGTGACCAGATAAAAAACGAAGCGTCTATCACCACGTAATCTTAAAACTTTTCCGACTGCCGGTTGCCTTTGTAATTCATTTAGCTGCCCAAACTTCTTTTTAAACACGACTGCAACCCCTCTGGACATGTCAAGATCTTCGCTCACGCAATGTGCAATGGCGTAATCTTTTTGTGTTTGGAACAGGTCTTGTTGTTCCTCGGGGGTAACTCTAAACCTAGCTTTTCCAGAACTTCCGTATAAGTTCATAAACTTCTCGAACTCCATTCCTTCGATTTGATTCCTGGTTCTGCTGCTTACTACTCTGGTTCGGATCTGAACTTGCGTATTGTAGTTATCGCTAGCAAACGGCGCTAGACGATCGACGTGGACCACTTTTGACTTGCCTCTAGGCGGTTTTCGGATGCGATATATGACGTCATTAATACGCTGCACGATTTCATAGGGGCCCTCCCATTGCCTTTGCAGCTTCGGCGACAAACCGCGTCTCTTTTGAGGATTATACAACCAGACCATATGGCCAGGTTGAAACCCATCATTTTGCGCCTTGACATCATATCTGGTTTTCATCCTGTCGCTGGCAATTTTTGTGTTTTTACGGACCTTTTCATGTACTTCGTCTAGCCTCTTGGCCAGCTTGCTGACGTAATCTTCTCCAGCGACTTCTTCTTCCAGTCTTCGTCCAAATTGAAGGTCGCATGGTAATCGTATTTTACGACCGAGCATTACACAGATGGTGTTTGGTCTGTGCTTTCGTGAACGGATAATCGGTATGCCATTAGGAAAAGTTGCAAGTACTGATCCCAGTCTCTTTGGTGTTCGGACACTACCTTGGCTAAGTACTTGCCTATTGGTCGATTCATCCGTTCAACCATGCCATCAGATTAAGGATGGAGAGGCGTTGTCCTAGTTTTCTTAATTCCCAACAGTCAGCAAACTTCTTGAAACAGCCCAGACTCAAAATTGCGACCTTGATCGGAGTGTAATTTCAACGGAGCTCCAAACCGGCAAAAAAACTCTTTTACTAATACGTCTGCGACTGTAGTTGCTTCCTGATTGGGTATGGCGTAAGCCTCCGTCTATTTCGTGAAATAATCCATCGCTACCGGATGTATTTATTTTCCGAATCGTATTCTGGGAACGGCTCTGCGATGTCAATCGCCACTCTTTCCAAAGGGCTTCCTACGTAGTATTGCTTCATGAGTGCTTTGCGCTTTCTCGCTGGACCATTTCCTGATGTAATGCCGCAAACCGTGCACTTACGGCACCATTTCATGATGTCTTCTCTGCAGTTCATCCAGTAGAATCGTTCTCGCACTTTACCCAATGTCTTCTTAATGCCAAAGTGTCCTCCTGATGAACCCATCGTAAAGATGCTTCAACACTTCTGACACCCTGTTTTTCGGCACTACCAACTGTAGTCTGTTTCCCGTGCCCTTGACACTTTCTAGAGATCGCTTAAGAAGACCGTCTTCTACTATCAAGGACGGCGCCCATTACGCTTTGATGTTTCTGTCCAAAGCACTCATTTCTTCCCAGGCTGGTCGTCGGCCGCTTTCTTTCCAGTCCAGGAGTAATCTTATTTCAGGATCGTTTTTTTTTCGCGACGTAACTGTTCAGGTTCCCACTTATCATCAACCATAGCAGTTCTCCGGAGGCGTTCGACTTTGTCTTCAAGTCGCGAACAATGGCTGCAGTTCGCTGGACATGGTCTTGTAGACAAGGCATCAGCGTTCCGATGACTGCTTCCGGCACGGTGTTCTGTGTCATAGTCATACTCTTGCAGTCGATCCATCTTGCCACTTGTCTTTCCGGGTTACGGAACTGCAGTAGCCATTTTAAAGCGGCGTGGTTCTCAGTATAAATTTTCGTCTATACAAATACTTGTAGAAATGTTCGATGGACTTAACGACTGCTAACAGCTCCCTTCTAGTCACGCAATAATTCCTTTCTGACCTGGACAAAACCTTGCTAAAGTACGCAATAACTTTTTCTTGTCCATTTTGACCTACGAAGGAACCGCGCCTATGGCCAGATTGCTTGCGTCGGTATCCAAAACAATATTTCCGTCTTCTCTTAGATAAAATCGGCGAAGTGACTAGGGCCTGTTTTAGTTGATTAAAAGAATTTTCGCAGTCTTCATTCCATCTTAATTCTGATTTTTCTTCTGATAATTTTGTCAATGGTTTGGGAATATTGGCAAATCCGGGTACAAATCTTCTATAATAAGTGCACAACCCAAGTAAACTTTGGACCTGATGTTTGTCAATTAGTCTTGGCCATGCTTGCACTGCTCGGATTTTGTCTGGGTCAACCCTTACTCCATCTCTAGATACGATGTGGCCAAGGTATTGCACTTCCTTCTTAAATACGTGGCACTTCTTTGGGCTCAGTTTGTGGTTAGCCCCACGTAATCGCTGGAACACTTCCTTCAAGTTATTCAAGTGTTCCTCAAACGACATTCCACGATCACGTCGTCCAGGTAAACCAAGCACGTCTTCCAAGACAATCCGCACAAGATGGTCTCCATCAAACGTTTGAACGTTGCAGAAGCGTTACACAGGCCGAAAGGCATTACAGTGAACTGCCACAAACCAGTTCCAATCGTAAAAGCTGTTTTTTCACGATCCTTGGGTTCTAATTCTACCTGCCAGTATTCACTCTTTAAATCTAACGTAGAAAACCAATGGGATCTTGACAGGGTCTCTAGCGTATCGTCAATTCTGGGTAAACGGTAGCTGTCTTTTTTGGTCACGTCGTTTAGCTGCCTGTAGTCTACGCAAAACCTCGTTGATCCATCTTTCTTCTTTACGAGTACCACTGGGGATGCCCATGGGTTACTTGAAGGTTCAATCACGCCTTCTCTCTCCATATCCGTAATTTATTGTTCGGCTTCTTTTCTTTTTGCCAAAGGAAGTCTGCGTGGATGTTTTCGTATCGGCCGAGCGTCTCCGGTATTAATTTTATGTTTCACCACGTTAGTTCTTCCTTTAGAGCCACTCTCCAGCGCGAACACATCTTGATACTCTTGGATCAACACTTTAAGTTTAGCCAACTGGTCTTGGCTGAGGTTTTGGCATTTGGTGGTAAGAATGTCCAATAGATGTTGTAGACACTTCTTCGGCGACGTATCTTTGTTCGACTTCACGCATCTCACAATTTGTGATACTGGCGTGCATTGGCCTACCACAGTCTTCTTTTTCAACGTTACAGGATCTGAGTTCATGTTTAAGATCCTTAATGGCATCGTGTTTTTTACTCGTACTAAAGTTCTGCCAACGGGTAGTCTCTGTTCAACTAAGCCGCCCTCCATTGGTTCAATCGCGCCTATGTAGCCTTTCCGGAGATTTCCGTCCAGGCGTGCCATCACCACACTTTCCGTCCTTGCAGGCTGAATCACGTCTTCACTCAATAAGACTCGCACGGCTGCCTTCTCTGACGAATGAAAAGGAATTTCTTCATTGTCGATCTTCAGAACATCGTTCTTCATATCCAAATGGAACCCATACTTCTTTATCACGTCCATTCCCAGTATAACTTCTTCCGTGATGTCGACTACCAGTACTTGATGGTCGAGTACTCCATTTCCCAAACCAATGGTTACTTTGACCTGTCCGTGAGTAGGTATTTCGTCGCCCGTCGCCGTTCGAAGTCGTACTGTTACTGGTGATGTCTTCTCGTTTTTCAGTAAGATGTCAAGACGAATGATGGTCTTCGTCGCTCCCGTGTCAACCAGTAACTGGACGCTTCTCTTATTGATCTTGCCATCGAGATAAATGCTATGCAATTGCTCCCTAGGCGATGCCATTTGGATTGTAATCTCCGGAGTCTGACTAGATGAGATTACTTTTTGTCTCTTTTGCTCGCCTCGTTCCAAATTATCGAGCGCTCTTCTTGTCCTCTTCTTAGGTTTAGTACGATGCCGTCGTACATGGCCTATTTCATCGCAGTTCAAAGCTGTCACTCCTCTTTCTCGAAGTATTCGTCGCGCTATCTCCTCGATGCTTTCCAGTGTCTGCGCGCGTACTTCTGCAGCACAGCAGAGTCTATGACCATCTCGTTGCGATGCTTGTTTTGCTTCTTCAAACTCCAAAGCATGCACCAAAGCGTCATCCAATGACTTCGGTCGAGCTAACCGGAGAGTCTGCTGTGTTTCGCTGTCTCGGAGGCCGTCTACAAAGGTTTGAATAGCCAACTGCTCCAAGAAGGTATCTGGTGCTGTAGGATACGCAAGCCGTGTTAATCTGGCGATGTCAGCCTCAAACTCTTGAAGACTTTCGGCAGCTTTCTGAACCCGACTTTTAATTTGAGCTTGATAGACTTGTTGAAGATAGGCATCTCCATATCTCATTTCTAATCGTGATATTAAGAGTTCGTAATTTTCTTGCAGGTGGTCCGGAACAGTTTGTAAAATTCCAAGCGCTTCTCCACGTAAGGACACTATTAAAGACGTCGCTTTCTGCTTGTTGCTCCAACCATTAGCTGTAGCTGCAGCTTCAAACTGCTTGTAGTAAGTCGACCATGGAACTTTACCATTAAAATTTGGCGGTACAACCTTAAACTTGTGAGTGCTTTCTTCCCGGCGGTCCATTATTAAATCTTCACTCGTGATACTTTCTTTACCATGGTAATTCATTTGGTTCATTCTTTCTTCAATCAGCTTTATTCTATCTTTTAATTTGTCTTCTATTGCTTCTATTTTCTCATTCATAGATTGTTTTCCGTTTTTCAGAACTTCGCATATTTCTTCTCTTAAATTTAACATGTCTGCTTGAGTTTCCTCTTGAACAATTTTGATTTGATTTTCTATGCTTGTTCGTATTTCTTCTATTAAACTTCTAGAATTTTCCAACAACTTTTCTTCCATTTTTCTAGAATTTTCTTCCATTTTCTGAGAATGTTCGGAGAGTTTTTCTTCCATTTTTCTGGAATTTTCCGACAGTTTTTCTTCAATTTTCTGTGAAGTTTTGCCCATTTTTCTATTATTTTCTTCCATTTTCTGAGATTTTTCCTCCATTTTTCTATTCATTGATTCTTGACCGTTTTTTTATTGATTCAAGAAATTCAAATAGCTTTGCATCCATTTTAACTGCTTGCGAACGCGTTACCGGCATAAATTTAAATATAACACGAATATAAAGTTTAAATACACTACTTTTTAAAATGCAGTTTTTGTATAACACAAAATTTAATAACTATCCCCTTATTAATATTAAACCACTAGTGTACGGAAACGAATTTAATTAATATCGCGATCACGCACTTGTTAAAAGAAAAAGTTTAATAAACACGAATTTAGCTATGATTACACTTTATAAATAAACACGCGTATCGCGGACTTAACAGTTATTTACGCAATCAATTACGGGAGCGGTATTAGATTACTTAACGGTATTTACAATTTACACTAATAAAAATCGCGAACTCCACACCTTACACCAATGCTGCGTATTTTATTATTAAAAACTAATTTATTTTTAACGACTAAAAATACGTTTACTTATACTAAAAATATGTACACTTTTAAATTAACCGAACTAATAAAATCTAATAATATTTAATAAAAACACTTACACTATCATTTATATCACTTACAAGAAGATAAGATAACGTCCTCGGATAGCCTCACACTTGTTTACACTAATAATCACGTACACGATTATTCTCGATATATTTATGTAGACACACGCGTGCTAACAATTTATTTCCACTTGATAATCTTCTTAACACTGCCGCATTCGCATTCCAGCAATAACTGACCTACGATCTATCTCGTCGGTATATATACACATACGGAAATCCTTCTGGAGCGTTCCCTACTTTTCGGTATATCTTCTAGAAGATGGATAACAGCTTCTAGAAGGCTCTTGCATTTGCAAATAATTTCTCGAACGTTTCATTATTAAGTTTTTTTTATATATATACTCATTAATTGAATATTGATTAGTTTATTCATTTATTTAATTTTATTAAATTATTTAATGTTAATTAATTTAATTAATTAATTTATTTTTTGTGAAATTATATAAATTCTATTATAGTTGCCATAAATTATAAAGTTAATTGTTATAATTGTCATTTATCATAATTAATGTGTTCAATAATTATTATAAAAGAGTTTAAAAATGTTATTACAGAATTTATGAATAAATTTAATAATAAATAATTATCTTAAAGAATTTCTAAAAAATTTATTTTATGTCAGTAACGTGGAACGGAAAGTTTAAAATTTGTTTTTCGTTCTTGACGTTGTGAAGTTGTAGTAAAATACTCTCAGATTTTTATTTCTACAGTAAAATAAATGAATAATATGCATAAAAAATTTGAAAAGCTTAATTTCAAAATCTTAAAATTTTTAATTAAAAAAAGTCAAAATTAGAACAGAATCACCCAGATGCAATTAAGAGATTTCCTGAACCGAGGAATGCGCTCGAGATAAGAGGGTTTTTGGGTCTAACTGGATTTTTTCGAAAATTTGTGAAGCGGTATGTGGATTAAGCGAGAGCACTCAGTGATTTAACAAGAAAAGAAGCAGTATTTTAAATGGACGAAGAAGGAAAGAAAATCGTTTAATTGCTTACGAAATGAGTTACTTAGGAAACCTGTGTTTCAACAGTTAAAGTTAAACACTGAGCTACATACGGATGCCAGCATGGTTGGATTAGCAGGAATGTCGATCCAAACAACGCCATGTGGAGAACGACATTTAGTGAGTTGTGTATCGAAGAAAACTACGAGTGCGAAAACCAACTATCATTCAACCCGTTTGGAGCTATTAACCGTCGTCTGGTCGGTCGATAGATTGCGCTCGTATTTGGTGGGAATTCATTTTACCATTGTGACGAATTGCCAAGCGATAGTTTATTTAAATGCACATAGGACGATAAAACCTCAGGTAGCACGATAGCATGCCCTATTGAGCGAGTACGATTTTGAGGTAAAACACAGATCCGGAGAGAAAATGGTTCATGTGGATGCATTTAGTCGTGCTCCTACTGGATGTAACAAAGATGCCTTGAGCGAAAGAGGGGAAATTTTAGTTCAATTAACGTACGAAGATAAGATGTTAATGATACAGAGAACAAAGGATAGGTTAAAAGGATTAATAGAAATTTTACCAAATACTCGAAGAAGAACGGTGTAAAGATGAAGAAAAAGATCGGGTTCATAGACGGACGTTTGATGAGAAAAGTGGAAATAAACAAGGAGGAAAGGTTACTTTACGTACTACCAGATTCCATGAGAAAAGGAGCAGTAGTTCAGTTTCACAATTTAAGGGGAGATTTCTCAGTAAATAGAACGGTGGCACATATTTTACGAAAATATTGATTCCGACGAGGAATTACGTGAAAAATCACATAAACAGCTGCTTTGAATTTCTGATTTGTAAAATATCAGGAGGTAAAAGACCGGGATTACTTAACCCAATACCGTTTTGAGCGAATCCACATCGATCACTTAGGACCTTTCGTAAAAAGTGAAAGAAGGAATGTATACATTTGTATACATACATACATGTAATGGATGGACTGACCAAGTTTGTAAAACTTTATCCAATGGAAAGCACAAGAGACCAACATTGCGTAAGCGCACTAGGTTTTTTTTGGATTTTGGAGTAGGTACCAAACATTATCGTTAGTGACCGTAGAACTAGTTTTACGTCGAAACAATTTGAAGACATAGACCCCAGGCAAATGGTCAGGTAGAAAAAGTGAACAGAACGATTGTACCCATGGTAATGACGATGACAAGAAATGATAGATTGTGGGATAAGAAGATTCGAGAAATGGAAAGAAATCTGAACAATTCAGAAAGCAAAACAACGGGACAAAGGCCCTTCGAGTTATTATACGGATTTAACCCCAACTTTGAAAATGCGAAACTTGCAAGTGTGTTATCTATAGAAGAATACAAAAACCCGAAAATTATCAGAGACGGTATTAGAGAACGCGTTAAAAACCATGGGTAGTGATAGAAAAAGTAAGTTTTGATATTTATAAAATTGAAAGACTTCGTAGAGACGACAAATAGCTTTACGTTACAACAGCCCACGTTAGTCAGTTAAAGATATACCAGAATCACGAAAACGACAGTGAAGAAATTGAAAGTCATGTGGACGATAGTCGGGAAGACCAAATCGAAAACGAAGAAAGAACGCATGAAGAGAATTTACCCAACACGGAAGAGTCGGAAAGTGAGAAGGAAGAAAACGAATTTTTAGACGACAAAGACTATCAACCAGATACAAAAAAATCAGCCCAAAAAGTTGAATCGAAATGAGATCTAGCGGTAGACCGAATCGAAGACGACAACCGCCAGGTTATTTAAGAGATTATCTAACAGATCTGATGAATGAAGACGTTCATGGTGATCAGGAAAGGCCGAGTGAGGGCAAAGCTGACTTGGCAAAGAAGAAGAAACGTGAAGGGGTTAGAAAGGCGGGAGAACGTGAGTAAGTCGTTGGCCTCGAGCGTGTGAAGAAGTGTTCAGAGGCGAGATTGTCGCGATTTAATTGCAGATTGATTATTTCATTATATTATTTTACTATTAATGTGTATTGTGTTTGTACTATCATTAAAAATATTAAAAACGAACCCGTGTAAAGCAATTTAATAGCTAACAAGCAACAGAATATCAACATTATAAAACAACAGAATCTCATGGTTATAAAACAAAAGTACGCCAACGTTATAAAACAACAGCACATCCACGTCACAAAACTACAGTGCGTCAACGTTATAAAATAACTGCATATCACTGTAGTTGACTGTAGCGTTAATATTTGTCAACAGACAGCATAACGCTGGCGGAAGTGAAAACGGCAAAAGGAAACGACGCGTTTTTTGCAGCGTCGGTTTACTTTTCGCCGACGGGCGACGACGTAACTTTATTAGGGCAACTGGAGAGGGTGCTAGACACCCCCGATCCGGATGCAAGAATACTGATAGCCGGAGACTTTAATGCAAAATCCCCTTTATGGGGTGGCGAGATAGAAGACACGCGAGGGCGTACTATCGCAAACATCGTAGAAAATAGAAGATTGGTAGTGTACAACAAAGACAGCGGACCGACATTTGTGGGCCATCATGGCACGAGTTACGTCGACGTAACCATAGGCTCCAAACGCGATTACGAAAAGGTTAGCGAGTGGAAGCTTAGTCCGAAGGAAACATTGTCCGATCACAAAATGATCGTGTGGCAAACGGAAACGCGAAATAACGTAAAACGAAAAAACGAGACCCAAAGGTTCTGCTACAAAAAAGCAAATTAGGACAGGTTTGAAGAAACCCTGCGGGAAAAATCAATCAAAATAAGATAAACCTCGACGAAGCGGCTCAGAAGATGAACGACGCGATAAGGTACGCATGCGAAGTCCCGATGCCGGCGGTGAAGCATTTTAAGAAAACCGTACCGTGGTGAACCCCGGAATTGACAGAACTACGCAAGCGAGCAAATAAAGCAAAGCGAAGAGCGCAAAGAAAATATAATAACGAGTTAAGGAACGACAGAAAAGAGTGCTTACAAGTTAGCTCTTAAACTAGGTCGCCGTTGCCACTGTTGCCAGTGTTCCCTTTTTTAGTACATATACTACAGCCCGCAGGGTATATAAGGATGCGCTAGAGAGCACCCGAACCCAAAAATGGAAGGAATACTGCACTAAAAATGCAGAAAAAGATCCATGGGAGGTAGCATACAGGGTCGTAAGAGGGAAAAAGAACGGGAAAACCGGTTTAAATAGCATAAAGCTACCGGACGGTACGTATACGAAAACAGCGGCCGAAATGGTGGACGTTTTACAAAAGAAATTTTTTTCCGACGACGACCACCGACAGGACGACCGCGAACACGCTGCAATAAGAAGAGCGTACAACAAACCAAGAACGAATAACGAACCCCGAAGCGATAAAGAAATCACGATAGGAGAGATTGCGAGAGCGCTCGGCAGAATGAACCTGAAGAAAGCTCCCGGACACGACTGAGTACCACCGATAGCAGCAAAACGAGCATTCGAAATAGTCCCGCACATCTGGACTTGAACGTTCAACCTTTGTTTAAAGAAGAGCATCTTCCCGGCCTGTTGGAAGATCCAAACGATCAGGTTCATTCCGAAACCGAGAAAGGAAGACATGATGGAACCTAAAAGCTTTCGTCCTATCAGTCTACTTCCGGTGATCGGTAAGGTCCTCGATAGAATCGTTGCTACGCGGATAGAGCACCACGTGAGAAAAGACGGAGGATTCCATCCCGATCAATACGGGTTTGCGGCGGGAAAAACAACCACGGACGCCATAAGACGAGTGGTAGAGTACGTTAAGGAAAGTAAAGCCAGAAATCATTACTGCACCGCGATCTCCCTGGATATGGAAGGGGCATTCGATAACGCGTGGTTCCCAACGATAATAACGGAAATGAAACGAAAAAACATTCCGATCGATATAACCGACATAACGAAAGATTACTTTCGAAACAGGAAAACCCAAGTAATACTGGCTAACGAGACGAGAAGCAGAAGAGTGGAAAGAGGATGCCCCCAAGGCAGTTGCACCGGACCAGTCTACTGGAAACTAGTGTACGGCACAATTTTCAGCATTAGATTTTCGGAAAACTGTACTCTCGTCGGGTATGCCGACGACACCATGCTTCTCGTAACCGCGCACAGTTTTAAAGCACTAAAAGCAACTGCGAACGAAGCACTAGCAGAAATAAACGATTGGGCAGGACGACAAAAGCTAAATTTTAACGTTGCAAAAAACGAAGCGGTTTTTTACGGCAAACGTCCACAGCAAGAGAGGCCAACCTTCGTCCCGGGACAGGGCAGGATATATTGCAAGGAAAATATAAGGTATTTAGGAGTTTTAATTGACAATAGATTAAACTGGAACCCGCACATCGACTACGTGGCAACCAAAAGCCAAAAACTTGCAGGCAAGATCGGCTCGGCGGCCTTGTTAACGTGGGGTTTTAAAGGTAAGTCGACAGGAAAGATTTACGAAGGAGCAATTCAACCTGCCATAACGTACGCGTGCGAAATACGGCAGGAAGGTTGCAAGATGAAAAGCGTCAGTAAACTTTTAAGCGCCCAGCGAATATTAGCAATAAGAGCCGCACAGGTTTACAGCACGGTTTCTACGGAAGCCGCACTAGTTTTGAGCGATTTACTGCCGATAGATTTATTGTTACAGGAAAAACAATAACGCTAAAACGTATCGGGAGATCGAACCGGGATATCAGAGAGCGAACCGAACTCGACGACATCGGGTACATAGGGCGCGAGATAGAGGGGAGAATAGCAACCGTCGAGATGGGCCACCCGGCAGACCTGGGATCCTTCCGATTCCAACTTGGAAAGAAAAACATCCCGGCCTGGCGGTACTACACACACGGATCCGTATTCAAGCAAGGAGACGCGGGAGCAGCTGTCGTGCTGTTCCAAAACAATAACGAACTAACCGCAAAAAAGATGAAATTGGCGAACGGCTGCACGATCTTCCAATGTGAATTAATCGGCATACGAGGGGCACTTCAGCATTTACTAAGGCAGACGCAAGACGTACCGGAGAGAGCAGCAATCGTAACCGACTCGAGAGCTGCGCTTGAAACTCTGACGAGCGTCTCCAGGCAAACGGAGCTGGTCTTCGAGGTCTAGAGACTCATAAAACAAGCAAACGACAAAACGCAATTGGAGTTCCGCTGAACCAAAGCTCACACGGAAACAGCGGGAAACGAACGTGCCGATCAACTAGCAAAAGAGGCAGCCTTAGCCGACAACATTGACGTCGAATATAGCCGAATCTCAAAAACCGCCATTAAAAACCGACTTTGCGAGAGAACGAACGCGGCATGGAACTAAAGATGGAAAAACGCGAGCACCGAAAGAAACGTGTACACGTTTATACCGACGCTAATGATATGAAGGTCCGTACCCGTGACGCTCGACAGCAACGCGGTACAACTAATGAGTGGCCACGGCAATTTCAAAGCCTACTTGAGCAACATCGGGAGATCAGACACAAAGCTATGCGAGTGCGGCAGCAGAGACGACTGACGCAACAACAACGCGAACGCCAGACTAGCACGCATCGGACTAGCATGGCCAACAAACACGCTAGAAATCGGTCCAAACGCGACGCGCAAGGAGTGGTGGCAAGAGTTAAAACGGTTTGCGAACGCCCTCGATAGATTAAAACGGGATTCGACGGAAGTACTACGCGATCGGAAACGACAGAAACGGGCGCAAAATGCACGGCGACGACGACAACTACAACGGGGGGGAATGGGAGGGGCGGACTAGACGAGACGAAATAACGTGGGAGGGAACGGGCGCGTCGAACTTAGATCAAATTTAGTCAGTAATTAGTTAGTAGAAATAATTTTAAGAATTTAACAAAGGGACGGGTTGGCGCGCACGGGGCAACACGGGAGAGAGGTTTATTAAATTAGGTTAGGTTTAGGCTTTCTTACGGGCCGGGCTCAGCATCGTGTCGCTCGTCACCCACAAAAGGGAGAGGAGTGCGGCCGACGCCGTGACACGCGACCGGAAGCGAATGGAACGGGGCACAAGCACTGCCCGGACGGGACGCATGAGGCGAGGCTGGTCTCTTTAAGAAAGCAAGTAGGTTTGTAGGTTAACGGGGCCGAACCGCATCGCTTCCGACGCGATCGGGATAGACACTAGATCTTTTCATACCCAAGAAAAGATCGAACCGAAACGCTGTGGACGCGACCGCTGTAGGGGCGGGGGGCTAGAGTTAGGACTCGACTGAGAACAAATCATACATCGTCGCCCTCTCGAGAGTGAGGGGCTGCCCTATCTGCGCCTGATGGTGCGGGCCGGTGGCGGGGGGCACGCCGCCTAAACGGGACGCGGTCGTAGCTGCTTGTTTCGATGGAGAGTCAACTAAAATTAATTTAGGCTAGGCAGATCGTAGAGTGTTAACAGGGTCCAACGGCACCAAAGGACAAGAGTTTCGCGAACGGACGCTAAGTGCGGGCAGCGTCACACGGACGCCAAAGTGCGGAAGTGAGGCCACGGGGCCTACGCAGTGATGAGTGCGTTGGGACATCTTTGCTGCGATTTTAGGTTAAGCAAAATGGACTTGAATTTTATTTTTTTGTTGTTAATTTATTTGAAATTTGTTTGTTACCTTATCTTCTATTTTATGTTCATTTATTTATCAACTTTATTTGTTTTATTTCATTCGAATTGTTGTATTTGTTTTTCTTACTTTGTTATTACTTTTACTTGTTTAAATTTTTGCAACTTATGTTTTACGATATGTTCATCTACTTATCAACCTTATTTGTTTTATCTTATTTCATTTATTGTACTTGTTTTCTTACTTTGTTTTTACTTTAATTTAATTGGTTTATTCACCTTCACTTATCAAATTAATCTTATTTTATTTTGCTTTACTTGAATTTGTTTCTATTGATTTTAATTTGATTTTGTTTTCTTTGTTTGACGTAGCCAATAAGATAGCATAAGTTAGGTTAGCATGCAAGTGGACGAGCTGGAAGGAAATGCAGCGTAGCTAGATGCACCGAAAGGAGCATCTAACTTCGACTTGCAAATCCGGAAAGTTACAACCAGAGGGACTGAAGCAGGTTAGGGTTAGAATTAGTTTTCAATTATATGTAATTTTAAGAAAAATTAGGATTAAGTAGCATTGTAATGTAGGATCATTGACCATGACATAAGAGCTTATGATTACGTGTCTGTAACAGTAAGAATTGTTAAAACTTAAAACGCAATGTCACAGGTTACTTTGGTAACGTTGTACAAATGGTAGAGAGGATATTTTGCATACTGGGACTGTTTTGTAAATTTACTGTTTTCACATGATTAATTTTGATGTAAAAATAATGTTACCGATTTATGGCATTTAAAAGAAAACACTCGTTATCGGTGAATCACATGAAAAGTTGTATGAATTATGCTACTCTTGGTCGCGTTAATATTTGCTTACAAATAGAAGTGGACAGTGCTTGCCGAAAGTCGATTGAAGACCACAATGAAAAT
Organism: Aquatica leii; assembly: GCA_035610365.1. NCBI lineage: Eukaryota > Metazoa > Arthropoda > Insecta > Coleoptera > Lampyridae > Aquatica > Aquatica leii. The sequence goes on from CM069438.1 coordinate 20,727,798, forward strand.
TTTTGTAAAAACAAATAATTTATTAAATAAAATAACTGATTGACTTCACCTGCGACTACCGTGGAAAGTAAGCGATGTTCCTCTACGTAAAAAAAAATTAAATCATTTCTAGGCAATCAGCAATACTATAGGACAAAAAAGTCGTGCACATTTCTATGCGAAGCTTTGAAAAATCTTTCATTCAGAACTAAATTTTTATCGATCATTTTGGTAATTGTAAAGAAAAACGAATATTTTAAATGTAAATTGTGTTAATGTAAGAATATTTTTTTAGACTGCGATAATTGTATTTTTTTAAATGACACTCGTATAATTGACCACCAGCCTCCACTGTTAAATTTCTAAACTATCATTTGGATTTGCCTTTCAGCGACCCTTCAGACCTGGTGCCTTGTGTGCCGCACACATGGACGCGGCCCTGGGTTAAACCTAAAATCCAGCGGCGTGTATCATAACTTTGAAGACATTTAAAAATTAAATACATAAATATGAATAACTGGTTAGTTATAAATAATATCAATTTATATGTATATCAACATATTTATTAATAAGCTTTACAATTATTATTGTATAAAATCACATAAATTTAGGCAAATATTTAAAACCAACATCATACGTTAATAACTCAAAAATAGTATAAAAAATACTGTACAATAAAAACTCTAATTATAATCACCCCTCTCCGAGGGCATAAAATTCAACATTTTACCTCCCCAACAAACGTACACTTCTACTTTTATAAACGAATATCTCATCATATTTATAATTTTATTTAATAATAGATCATCGTGATCGTCGTGAAAAGCTTGAATACCAATGTAACCGTAATGGTTTTTATTTAATTTTTTAACCTGAACGATACATTTTTGAAAACTGGAAAAGTCGAAAAGATCTTTTTCAGTATTGCGTGTGATGCACCCGAGCAACGAATATTGTTGGTCATTCTTATACACTTGTATAACATCACCTAATTTTCTATTAGCACGCATGTAATCTCCAATAATTCGAAATTTGTTGTCTAAACTTTGAAGATCTTCTGATACATGACCGTTTACTGTGCCAAAATAAATAATGGCAGTGCCCGGTTCGATTTCAACTAAAGGATAACGAACATTCTTAACTGGACACTTGGTTGTCTTAGGAGGCACAAGAGATTTCGCTGTATCTTCTTCTGGCTAAAATACAAAATTTGTGTTACAATTATATAAAAATAGAAGCGCAGGTCTTGTGACTGTTCCTAACGTTTGTGTTTCTTTCCTTTCGATTTTTTGTCTCGTTCTTTTTCAGGCTTCTGCTGAAGCTTTTGCTTCGTCTTGCCATAATTCTGTAAGAAACGCACATTTGCCAATTCACGATTGCACTTTAATTAGATGTAATGTGTACGATTGATATATTTGAAAACAAAACGCTTGAATAGGCCAACGTACAAAAGTTTCATTGAGATATTGTATATCAGCTAGGGTTCTTGACTGGTGGAAAAAGACTTCACCGATTTGAATAAACTAATTACAGAAAAAGAAATTAAACACACTGACCTGTTGGAAGTTACAAACAGTAATGTGAACATCAGTATCTCTAAATGTATATTCAATCATAGCTTTAACTTCAGACCATTCGAGCCGATCTAATCCGCATCCAATCCGAGGTATAGCCAAGTTCTTCACATTGTGTTTTTGTATGTGCTGTTGCATTTTTTGCAACGAATTCCACATAGTATAAGTCGTTGGTTTTCCATTTGATAGTTTCTTCGTTACTAAATAATAAATAAACCTTCCGTTATCTTCGAGAATAGCCAATCCACCTTGTCTTTGTCTTTGTTGGTACAAATCGTCGCGACGTTTAAATTTCTGGCTGTAAGAAAAAAATTGAACAAACAATCCCAATTACGTATTGGAAACGCACGAACCTAAATTGCACAGCAATTCCGCTACCCATGCTCATATCTTCGGCTACACAATGTGCCAAAGAAAAAGTAGACGGCAAGTTAAACAAATCTTCTTGGATTTCTTTGATTTTAACGAAGGAACTTTCCCTAAATTTTTTTTCTTTATACAAATTGTTAAACTTGTCAAATTCTTTATCGGTGTGTTCTTTTGAAACATCCGTATTTTTGGTAGCTAAGAATTGGTAAAAAAAATCGATCAAAGCAACGTTTACATTACATCTACAGTAGTGTTAAAAAAATGCTGCCAGTATTCTAGCAGCCGAGATTGTTAGAAAAGAAATTTTAATCATTAATCATTATAGAAATCTGTATCACTGATCATTTTTAGCAAATAAATTGTTAAAAAACTTACAATCGGCTACAGTATGAAAAAAACTAACAAAACCGTACCAAGAATAGGCAACATTTTGATATCCGAGTACAGTATATAAACGTTTTATAAGTAACTAAATTCGTACCATCGTTATCCTGATAAGACGGCTTCGACTCCCTCGCTTTTTTATTACTACTTCTAAACGTGTTATCAGTATTCTTCAATGGTTCATTTTCGAAATAATCGAAAGCAACTTTCTCCTCCTTCGCAGATTCTCTTTTGACATTTTGATTCTTTCTTTGATGTCGATACGGATCCGGCTCAACTATCGCCGAGTCTTTACTTTGCTGAACATTTTTCGCTTCCATCGCTTTAGATTTATTTGTCGAATAATCAACGTTCATCCAAGATTCTTGTTCTATTTCAGGTGTTTCTAAGTCTGAAAAATTTGTTACCGTGAGAAAATCATGCGTTTTATGATTGTCTTACCTTCGTCTTTTTGTATGGTTTCGGTTTTCGAACTGTGTTCAGTTGGCAAATTTTGTTTCTCAGGACTTGATACCTTGCAATCAGTTTTTTGTAAATTTTTCTTTTTAGGGTAAGCTTGTTTGTTGGGATTTCCTTCTCCCTGTAATTTTTTCTCCTGTTGTTTCATATTCCTCTTTTGCCTTCTCGTTAATTGGGATGTACCGTTTAATGGATCGTTAGCAGTCTCCACGTTGTCCTCTTGGCAGTCGTTTTTATCATCCATAGGTTTCACCTCCTGCTTAGTCTCCTGTTTAGGATTTGAAGATTTCGTCTGATTCTTCTTTTTAGTCATTTTAATAGAACTTTGACCTTCGGATTATCTGTAAAAATAACAGTTTATGAATCATTCTATGAACTATTTAATCTTTACTATAAAAACAAATGCCACTGTAATAATATTTATAAACGTACGTCGAGTATTTTAGTAATTACTGTGCTCTTGCGATGAACTAAATGCCGGAAAACATGCTGAAAGATAGACGATCTGCACCAAATCTGCACGAGGGATATGCATCCCCCAGAAATTGCAAAATGAATCGACCAATCACCGAGCAGTTTAAACGTATCCCAATAGCGCCAAGTTCAAATTTTGATTAATACGTTTTAAGTAGAATATTTTTATTATTTGGGTTAAGTTTAAAAAAAGTTTATTGTGCTTTATAGGATTTAATTTCTTAACAAATTTGATAACGCCTTTTATGAGGTAGTTGCTCTTAAAATATAAATATTTAAGGCTTGGTCAAATATTTTTTTCCGTATATTTCAATCGCCCATAATATTCGGACCTGCCCAATCAGCAAGGAAACGTTTTTTTCATGTTTTAAAAACGTTACAACGTTTTAAAATAGTCGAAATAAAAAATATTTTTCAAAAAACTATTTTTGTTTTTACTTTATTAGAAATTATTTTGCTTGTTTTCACCTATACGCTTTTTCCTTTAAATATTGTAACAAAAACACAACTATATAAAATTATCAATAAATACATATTAAACCTTTCCGTTTTTCTAAAAACTTTCTTGCAAATTTGAATTAAGTACTTAATAACCGCGTTTGCGCAAAGTACCAGTATATCTGCGTGAAAAGATGGCGATTTTGTATATTATAATTGCATTATATTTTAAGCTTCAACGAATCAACAATTTCCATGGTATTACTCGCTATGCTGTGTAATGTATTGTTAGTGTATCAGTTTAATCGTTTTCTAATTTGCGTTCTGGTGAAACTCAAATAGATACTTTTAGTATATGTCAGCATTTATTATGATGGTACGTTTTTCGTTGCAAGAAATTTTGCTGAAGTGTAATATTCATTGTTACAGTAGTGGTACACTAAAACATTCATTCTATGTACTTTATGATTTCCATTCTTTGTGATGTTTTAAGGTTAACAAATTGATATGATGATGATGATGGCTAAATGGGAGATTCGAACGTGCACAACCCAACAAACACAAAGATGTCCCAAGGACGTCCCCGGGAAATGATGTTGCGGATCACTGAATGTCACAATAAAGTCATCCCATTTTGGTTCTGTGTACGTCCTAGGGACATTCATGTAACGCACTTTTGTCATAACTGTATGCATCCCTACAATATCCTTATAGGACATTCTTGCGCATCCGCAACGGGGCGTCCCTTTTAGATGACTGTAGAATATGTAAGAGGTAGTCATCTCTCCCCTTTTCTACATATTGAATTGGAAAAATATTTATATATAGACCAAAAGTCCGCGATGTTAGCCTAGATTAAGACGTTGGCGCTTAATATAATATACCATTTTTATTTTATTCGTTGCGAATTAAATACTTATCGGGCGATTTTCCAAGTGGCGGAGGCCCAGCTCACTATCGTAACCTGAATGACAACCAGTATAGTCCCTCTAAGCAAAAAACGCGCTAAGCAAATCCTGTTAATTATGATCCCAACTTTAAGAGAAAACAGAAGATGGCAAAGAAAAGGACTGTAGACCCAGCTTTGAAATCCAACAGCTGCAGTTACGCAGGGGAATAAAAGACCACGTTTAAATAATGCCACTCCTTCATTTAGCGAATAAATCTTTTACCTTTAGCTAAAGCTTATAGGTAACTGATTTTCTAAATTGTGAGCAACTGCGATTCTTGGTATTAACACCAGGCGCTTTTACTAATGTTTTAATTATTATATATATATTTTGATTTTCTATAGTGTAAATTCCTCTACACGGGAAGCTTTAGAACCCTACCTCCACACGTGGTTAAAGGTGGGCAACGAAACTCAGGTTATAAGTTCTCTACTAAGAAGTCGCGCTGTCGCGCACACCTTCTCCCGTCCCTTCGGCCTCCGCCGTGGTGGTTGAGTCTGCCAGTGTCAAGCGTCGTCGCGAAGCCGAGTCCGACGACGAATCCGATGACTCCCAACTGTCCACACACAAAGAATCCTTCGAAGCGGAGGTCTTAACTATGTCTAAGCTGATTTCTACCTCCTAAGAATCTATTGCCAGACGAACTAAATTAATGGATGTGCAGTTTCGCCAATTCCAAGTTCCAAGCCATCTTCCGTAGATCCACTCTTGCCAAAAGAATGTCGCAGCAACATTCAGATATTTCTTACGCTCTTATGGGCGTACAAACTGCTTTAAAGACGGTGACTGACAAGTTGTCATCACCAGCCATCCAACAAGTCACAACTGGTCCTGTTTCTTACGCTCAAGTAAAGGAGGCGATCCTTGAGCAAAACTTCGATGCCGCCACTGATGAAATAACGCAACAGGTCAGGGAACACCTGAAGATGCTATTCAAATTCGGGCGCAAAGATAGATCCAATTGCAATTTGATAATTGAACTAACTCCGGAGGTAACAAAGTACCTTATGGCCAGTCGTCGTGTTTACGTTGCATGGAACTTATGCAAGATCAATGACATTGTACGCATCATAAGGTGCTATAAATGCCAAAAGTTCGGTCTCCAATTAGGTGAATGTAAAAGCGAAATTCAATGTGGTATTTGTGCTGAAAAGCACGAAACTAAAGATTGTCGCACGAGACCCTGCATGTACAAACTGTGTCAGATATGACCATAAAGGCAAGGTAGTAAAACACAAGACGTCTTCCAATAACTGTCTGGCGTACCTAAAGAGGTTTGACACTAAGATTGCTAACACCAATTATGGACAGTGAGAACGCTCCTCTGACTCTTAGGATTGCGCAAATAAATCTTCAGCGTTTTCGTGCTGCAACCTTGGAAGTCACGGGCTTCTCCTCCGACAACGTTATTGACATTTTACTGACCTAAGAGCTCTATCTGTATCGTTCTGGTTCAGGGTATAGGCTTCCTGAGGCGGCCTTGCCCTTCAACAGGATCACCGCATACACTTCTATGCGGTATTTCCCGGCTATTGTTTTCAATAGCGCGAAGCCCGTTGGAGTAGTTACTTTTAGTCATCTAACTAATGACTACACTGTCGTATCCATGATTACAGTTGGAAACACCTCCTTGAGCATCGTTGGCGTATATTGGCCACCAAGCGAGATGTTCCAATTATTATAACAGTGACTTTAATTCTAAATCGTCGCTTTGACACTTCTTGCTGATTGACGAACGAAGCAGAAACGTAGAGAACCTCGTGGGTGAACGTGACCTATGTGTTGTAAATGAGCCTAAACAACCTTTCACCTTTGCTAGTCACCAAGGTTCTTCAAACATCGATGTCACTCTAGCATCGGAAATTTTAGGAAAGAAAATTTCTAACTGGAAAGTAATCCCTGAGGTGATTGAAAGTGACCACCGACTAATACGTTTTGATGTAACCGTCAAAAATCTTTGACCGGTTCTGATCCCTAAGCGTATCCTAGATGTAACACATATAGATCCTGTCAAGATGAACAAAAAGGTCAGCGCTCTTCTTCCTAGTTATCTTCCACGAGGAACTAAGTACCATGATGCTAATTCTATCGACGTCTCTATTGATAAGCTGGCCAGGATAATTCTCAAATCTAGCCAAAATCGCTTAAACCGAGTTCGCTCGAATTCTAGAGCTGGTGGAAAGTTAAATAGGTCCAAAGGGGTTTCGTACGTTGCTTGAGAAAGCAAACATAAAAAGCCCCAGCAAAGCTAAAAACTCAATGGCTAAATTCCCAGTAAACACAAAATTGATAATGTTTAGTAACAGTTTCAAAACAAAAAATTTATGATTCACTCTTGTTTCAAACATAAAAGAAACCTAACTGCAATAAAATAGCTATAAGTCCATCGCTGTTTCACTTATTTAAATCAGTATAGTTTCGGTATTTTAAATTCAAATCTGTTGCAAACTAAATGTTGCATTCGGTTTACGTTTTAAAAGCTTCGTTCTTGAACTGATACTAAATGATCGATACATGTATGATTTTTTGTTTCAATAATGAACTAAAACAATTCTTTCAATAATATAATAATACATTTTCGAATGCACGTTTCAAATTTTATTGCACAATAAATATTTTTAAATACAATATCACATTGAGTTTTTTACATATTGGAACTTTCCTGGATGTGGACTTTTCACGGAAGCCTCGAAAACTGCATCAGTTACTGTTGGGTAGCAACTTTTAACCGCATCTGTAACATAGAAATAAATATTTCATTTATATACATACATAATCATAGAGTTACACAAAATTAATTACATTTTTTTAATCAAAAACAACACAAACTTAATATAAACATCACTTTAACAATCATTAGAAAGTTATAAAAACACTGTGAATACCTTTAGCTGTACATAATCGTATAGAAAACTTGAAGAATTGAACTGTAATTATAAATCCTAAAGTATCATCAGATTTACGCAATAATCTACCTTAACGCAACCATGTGTGTTAATTTACATTTTTTTAATACAAATTAAAACATGATACATAAAGAACAGAAATGATAATAATATCGATTACATTTATGGATTATAATAAAATGTTTCGACTTACCGTTTATTGTTCCATTTCGTAACTGTACACACAGCATCACTTATCAAACTGCAACCGAACAAGTGAAAAGATATCAATTTGCAGCGCAAGCGTTGACGACAGTAATCAAAAGTATAGCAACGACTAATGCTGACTAATCACAAAGTATTCGTTTTTCCTAGAACGATTCCACTGTTTTGAAAATAATTCAATCTTATTTAATCGATCTTTAAACAATTCTAGTTATTCAAAAAATATTCGGTTTTAATAAATTAGTTTTTAGATGGTTGCTGATTATGGGATAAAAATTGCAAGTACTGAAACGGTTTAAAACTGATTGTGAAAAATCGGAACTCTTTCAATTTATTCATTCATTCGTATAAGGCCGCGCTTCACCGGTACAAACTTACAGTGAAGAATGCAAAGTTTAGCTCATGGCAAAAGTTTGTTGAGAAAATTTTGGGGTTTATAAATTTTTTTCACAAAAGTTCCTGGCTATCCAACCATGCTCTAATGTCCGTGACGGTGACAGATACACTCTCACAGAGCAAGACACAATTAAGTCAATTGTTAGTTCCTTTTTCCCAGACGACGATCCGTCGAACGACGATGCTTACCACGCCCGAATTAGATCCCAATCTTTTGCAAATATTGAATCCCTACCAGACTGGGTGGTTACAAAAGAGGGCATAGCGTCGGTAGCTAGCAGAATTCCGAAGAATAAAGCTCCCGGGCCCGACGAAATCCACTGTAACGTTCTAAGAACAGTCGTACAAGATTGCATCTCTTTTACGTTCATTGACCTATTTAATTCTTGTGTTCAATGCAGGTATTTTCCAAACAGTTGAAAACTGGTAGGTTAATCACGATTCTCAAGCCTGGTAAGAGGTATCTTACCAGCCCTAATTCGTACCGTCCGATAACGCTACTTTCAGAACAAAGTAAATTGTTAAAAAAATTACACGACAGTTCAATAACGTTCGGTGGCCATCAATAATTGAAGCTCTCGTCGTCAAGGGAACACCTGCAGACGCAGTGCGCGTCATTCGTAGTTATTTATCGAGTCACTTATTCTATGAACGTTTCTAGCTGTTCTTATACAAAACGACTGACAAATGGTTGCCTCCAAGCTTAGGTTTTAGGGCCGACCTTGTGGAACGTTGTTGTTGATTCATTACTTAAACGAGACTTACCTATGATAACTGCGACATATTCGCCTACGCAGATGATTTTACCATCACAGTATCCACAGACAATAGACGCGATCTACAGGCAAAATCACAACAGTGCCTGGACATTCTGACCCGCCAGGCTGCCAACAACAAATTGTCAGTCTCAGCTGACAAGAGCAAGTACATGGTTTTTGGCTCCCCGTTGTCAAGAGATCCCACAGTTCGACTAATCGATATTCCAGTCCGAAAGGTTTTCGAATTCAAAAATTTCGGACTTTTGTTTGAGCACAAACTAAGCTTCGTCACACTTGGTCACACACTGTTTCTATGAGCTTAACAAGTGTAAGAATGTCTTGCACTTGTTTTACAAGTACTCTCTTCGTACATGGAACCTACATAGAAAATCATTAGTGACAATTTTTAGTACTGCAGTCATCCTCCATGCTCACATATGGCTTAAGACATTTGGTACCATAGACTAAAACATACCCAGACTGTCACGAAACTGGCATCTCTACAGTCCTTATTCCTTCGTACGATCCTCGGGGCGTATCGTACATTTGTTATTGATTCCTCATGCGTCGCAGCAAAATATGCCTCTCTGCATCTCCTATTGCAGGAAACATACTGCACCAAAGTACCTTTTTAGACCAGCAAGTTTCTACCGCAGATTTTTCTTCCTTTTCGGCCGTCAAGAGTCATCTCAAGACGTTGATCTTAGAAGAATGGCAGCGGTTGTGGGATACATCCCATAAGGAACGTTACGCTTATTTCATACCTAATATTCTAAACTGGATCAACATGTCCCACGATCCGGGAGGAGCGGCCGTCCAAATTCTCACATCGCACGGCGGGTTCCGTTGCCGTTAACGAACTTATTATATTCGCTAGAAGAGACCATCAGAGTCAAACGTTAAACCAGAGTCTAATTTAATTTATTTTTGCATGACATTTTCATTTATTTATACAGTCAGCTACGACAAAGTAGGTTATTTATTTAGTTGTTTAATTCAATAGGGGCTTATTATTTTAGAGTATTTTATTTTGATTATTTTTGGTTTTACTAACATTTTCAGTTTCTTTTTAGCCGTAGCTGATTTGGTTAACTGGCCTCATCCTGTCCATTACAATAACGTATTTTTCTGCCTACTTGGTTTCTAGCCTAAGATGAGAGGATAAGCCGACAGTTAAGTGTCTTGCTCGTGTCGTGCTCCCTAAGCACGAACCTGTAATATAGCCCATCCAATTCGTCTAAACAGATGATCTTTCATCTCGAAATTTATATCCTAAATGGTTCAATCCTCTATGTGGTGAACTTGAACTTTCACTTTCGGGTGGTTGGTGGGTCCACTTCTTCCTCCTATAAAAACAAAAAAGAAGACCAAACAGGTAGTTGACAAGCCGCCTACATCAGACAGGCACTCAAAGTATACTTGATTTCGATAAGGCAGCCACCATGGTGAAGATGGCCATCTACCCTATAAGCTACCCAGATGTCAAACTGACAAAAGAGCACGGCGATCAGAAACAGTTTGATTGTGACCATCTTTGGTATGAAAAGTGAAAACACTCCCCCCTTTATCAGCCACTACCACGAAGCAACCCCTTTTTTCACAGGAGTTGGAAACCCATATATCAGCTCTCTTGGTACTATACTATACTCGGATAAGGACGGCTTCTTTTACATAATTTTTACCCTTCACATTCATCCACCACCTTCTTCTTCTACTTTATTTTTTATAATTTCTGAAATTACTTCAAAGGTCTTTCCTTATTTACTTTTCCTTGTAAACTTTCCAAAATTGTCTATACCCTCAATCTTTTCCCTAGTTCAATTCCAATTAGCTCAAGACACTCTGTCACCTTGGGCACTTTAGGATGTGTTTCACGTCATCCATTCTCGCGTCGCAGTACATGCATATAAAATAAAAGCCAAAACTTGAACCCCAACGCAATCTATTTCACCCACTCATTCACTCTACTAATGAGCCTATACATCCATCTGCCAACGCTTGCTCTGTCCCATTTATCCTGCCACTCCTCTATCAACCTATCCACAGATGGTTGATCGCCAAAATCTATCACTCTCTTTCTAATACTCTTCCTATAATAGGCGGTATCCCGGCAAGCACCAAGATGGCTTCAGTAGATTCCGTTCTATAAGCGGCAATTATCCTCAGGACAACCCTCTGCGTCCTCTCTAACGTACGGTTCGGAGCTTGGTCCTCCCACGCTCGGCATGAGCCCAGCCAAACTCTTCACGGATTTTTCTCGCATGCACGTCTTACGTGCTCAATCGCTCTATCCACACGCCTAGGTACCTCATGACTTTACCACCATAAATCTTCAGACCCCCTACCCTTATGATAAAGTTTTTCATTCTTATTGGCCCGACTAGAACTACCATTTCGGTTTTATCGAACGCCAGTTCCAGACTGTGGTTTACGAATCAGTTTTTTTTATTCTGAAAGTAATATTCTCTCCTTCTACTACCACCGCCCAGTTGTCCACATGAGTTGTATTTAACCAATTCCTCCGACGTGCAGCCATCTTTCGTTGAGGTAGCCCTTAATCATGTTTTGTTTAGTTTTCCATGGTCTTGACGACGACCAACCATCTTAAACGCGTTCCAGATATCTAGCGTCACGAAAACGCAGCACCCACAGTTTCGCTGACTTACCTTTCTTTATCTTCTTAAAAATTTTGAAGAACTCGTCCTTCTTTATATTGGGGGTGACGCAAATGGTGACGTGTTGTAACTCGACGATTATCAAACTTTGACATTTGCTACCTTGAATTGGGGTTTATTGCAAGGTTGTCACTCCTTGGATTTTCATCCCCCACTAGAGCCGATTCACTAGTTTCGGTTCAGCCGTATGTCGGGTAAGCGCCGCTGCGAGGGCAGCGTTTCTCCGGCATCGATTTAGCTCGTACGGTTCCTTACCCTTGACACCACTGGATGGAGAGTTCGCCGGTCACAACTGACTTTCCCCTCAAGCATGCATCTTTTGGCTCGGTTGCTACCTTAGATTTGTGTCTCGTTAGATTTCGAGGCCTCCCAACGGTACTGAGGTATTTATATCAAAATCTATCGGGTACGCGGCGCCATCAGGACGGCGTTGATGTAACTACTTCAATCCCTTGCTTTCGACATTACAAGCGGGATCATAATGCTGTCCTGTTAGTTTGCGGGAGGATTGATCCTCCTATTCAGAAAAAGTCAACTATCGCTACCTCTCCGAACGTTCCTCTATCCGGGGTTGAAAAAAAGTAAAGGCGGCCAAGGTAGCTACCTAAAAAAATTTTGAGGAGAAACCACGCGTTTCAACAGCTAGACTTTATAATATTACTCAAAGCAGGCCATAAACTTAGTGGGCACGCTTAGGAAAAGAAGCGGAAAATATACTAAAACCGAGGATAATATATATTTTCATAAAAACTCATTTACTCAGTGAAATAACTTAATTTGGTCAAAACCAGCCATACCCCTAAAAGAGAAAACTGGGAAAGACAATTATCGGCAAAAAAGATAGTGGAAAATTAACTTCTTCAATCCTTTCAAATCTTCTGGCAACGACGGCATACAACCCGTGATGCTATATCAAAGAATGGATATACTACTAAACCCACTCAGAGACATGTTCCAAGCAAGTCTTGCACGGGCTACATCTCCCGAGCCTATAAAGGGCGTAAAAAGTGACAAGATGTTTACAGAGAAGAGTACTCTCTCCGCTTCTGTGGTGCTCACCCAGCTAAACAGCAGAGCCTATTACACTCAAGTGTTATACTGACACGTGGCAAATACCAGAGTACTATAGTAATTTTCACTCGTGGAAGAAACGCTACAAGTATCAACTGTTTGGAACAAACGTTAATAACTGGTGTGAGTAGGGTTAGTACTTACAACTAACCACCGACTTCAAATTAATTAGAAACTTCCGCATTGGCAAAAAAAGCAGGTGTACACACAAGTAACTGCAGAACACAAAATTAGCAAAATAAAATATCTGGCTTATCGGTGCATTACGGGAGCCTGTAAAAGCACCTTCAGGTCAAGCACTGAATGCCGTTTCAAATCTACCACCTCTGCACATCTTCTTGAAAGATGAAGTTAGAATAGCAGCTTACAGATTACAAAGCATTAGTCACTGGAAAACCACAGCTAACTGAGTCTTCCTAAAAACCACCTCCTTCCGCTCTTGCATTTGCTCCGCTTTCGGGTATTAGATCAAGTGAGGAAAGTTTTGTTCACTCTTCTTTCATCCTCTCTTTTCTTCTTCTACTTTCTTTTCCATAATTTCCGAAATCTCTCGTCCGATTTTTCCACATTTCTCCGTCTTTACTAACTTCTCAAACCTATATGTCCCCAGTTTTTCTCCCAATTTCATTTCCGTCTTATTCAAAACAACATTCCACATTGGGCACTCTAGAACATGTTTCGCATCATCCACTTTCGCGTCGCAATACAAACCATTCCTCTCTTTTCTATTCTTGTGAGATTAAGAACCAAAACTTTCGTGACCTATAAGAAATTGAACCACATAGTGATTCAACCTCGTCGCTTCCCATTTTACACACTCATCCACTCTGCTATAATTAGCCCGTGCGTCCACCTGCCAACGCTTGCTTTATATCATCTTACTTACCACTCCTCTATCATCTTATCTGCATATAAATAAAGTTCAAAATCCCTCATTCTGATTCGTATCCCGGCCACCACCAGGATGGTTTCCGTCGACACTGTCCTATAGACCGCATTCATCCAAAAGACAACCCTCCTCTGCGTCTTCTCTAACATATCGAAGTGATGCTTCGACCCCAAATAGAAGCCCTATACAGAAGAACGTAGCGTATCACCCCTACATACATTCTTCTCCGATCGGAACATGGTCTCTTCACAGATTTTTTCGTTTTCTTGCATACACGTCTTACGTGCTCAGTCATTTTACCGTTTACTCCGATCCACACGCTCAAGTATCTCAAAGCATTCTCAGTTTTGATGTCTAAAATACCCAGTATTAAAGAAAAACTTTTTCTTTGTTCGTGTCCAACCAGAGCTACCAGTTCGGCCAGATCCTTGTTAACAGATCTGCGCTTCTACACTCGATTTTCACTGCTAGGTCGCGTCTACGTATCTCAACAGCGTGAAACCGTCAAACATCGCCAGCTCTAGTACTCCGTCGTAGTAGACGTTTCACATAAACGGTCCTAAGACCGATCCCTGCGAAACCCCCGCCGTGAGTTCTATGTTTTTACATGCCCCGGCGTACAGTCAGCTAATCTTTTACTATGCTTAGCAACTACGCCGGTGCATCTTTGTCTTCCATGGCTTTGACGATGCCCGACCACCTCACGCTGTTCCGAACGTTGAGTGTCACCAGGATGCAGCTTCTTCTGTTTTGGCGTCCTACCCCTCTTACCTTATCTACCCCTCAAATTGCGTTCAGTGTAGCTTTAAAACCGAAGAGGTTTCGGCTTAATTAATTCCCCGTCTTCAACCACTCCTTTATTCTTTTTCCTAATATTTCCAAAAATTTCCCTAAAACCGAAGAAGGTATATCGGTTTAAACCACTTGGCTCCTCGTTTAGGTTTAAAAAACAACAACAAACTCCTGGTATTCTGCTGTCATTCCATCAGACCCCGGAGCTTTTCCACTTTTCATTCGTCCTACGGCATTTTTTAGCTTCTATCTCGTTGCCATCGGTACCTCGTTAATCGGCACCTTTCTCCACTCGATGTTACCATGCTTTGAAAACAGTTCCCTTGCCAGATGCACTCTTTTTTCTGCTCCCATATTCATTTTTACTTTCAAGCTAAATTTTCCTGTTACGATCTGGTATCTATTTCCCTGTGCAGCCTTTTCAAGGATTGTTAATAAGCTCTTGCAGTTTTGTTCTTTACTTTTTTTAGTTCTGTTCTTTTGACTTCGTACTTTTCTTTTTCATCTTTCCATGCTTTATCTCATTTGTATTCTGCCCAGTACTCTTTTCCATTATCGTCGTGATCCTTCTTCTAGCTTTCACGCATTCACTCCTAAATTTCGTTATGTCCACTAATACTTTCCTTTTTTCCTCCGATTCCCGCTCTTCTTTTTTAAACTAATCTTGCTTACTTCCACAATGATGATTGTTAGCTCTTTCGCTCCCAACTCATCTCCTACTATACATACCATCTTGATACTTCTTTTTTTTCCAGTTTTAGAATTTTCTCATTGTTTCTCCATCTCGCGCTACCTTAATTCCTACATTTACTGTCACCTTCCAGGCAGCATATTACGTTTTATTGACGTACGAGACGTCATTAAGACGTATCAAGGTCGTCATAGTGCTGCCTGCGCTATTTTTCCCTTATTCCATAACTCAACATAAGTACCTGTGAGTACTTAGCGTTTCTTCTTGCATCACCACCCCTTCACTAACCTTATTTATCTATCTTTTACTCACCAGAGTAGCGTCGATTGCTGATTTTCCCTTACAAAAGTTGGTGCACATCCTCGGCTCGCCACGGCATAATAATGCTAATGATCTAGGGCATACGGCAAGATCATGTCACACATCAGTAATCCAATACTAGAAATGGGCTCTGCCTTAATATTTATGCAGAAGAGTATCATCTATAAAAATGAACCGGTATGCAGATTTTGTCGAGAAGACGATGAAACAGCATATCATACCCTCTTTAAATGCCTAGCATTAGAGCGCAAAAGACACAAAACTAGAGTGAAGCTTTAACTCTATTGACAACTCCAAGCTAACAGGGAACATCGCAGTCTAATAAAAGATACGAATGTAGGACTTTCGATTTGAAAACGCCTGACAATACCAAAAGTCTAAATGGCTAATGAGCACATGCCAGGTATAAGCAGACTTTTTAATCTAACTTAACAAATTATTGATGTTAATCAACCTTCAATACTTTGTATTTATAATAAGCTACTGTTAATTTCTGGCAACTACTCTCAACTTTGTTTTTCTAATGAACGCTCGGCCGCGGACTTTTATTAATTTTAAATTGAATGTTAGTTGCCGACTTTTATGATTTACCAAGTATTTGTTGCGGACTCCCTAACTCAAATGGTTTTGTTTTCTATCACATTTTTTTCAATTATAGATATTTTTTTGTATGCAATTTTTATGGTTACGTGGATAAAATGTAATGTAGTTATTAATGTCTATTAAAACTTATTCCTTTGACCTATTTAATAGTTATTGCAAGATACAAAGTTTAAAATTATGCTCAGCAATAACTAAATTTCAACATACGTTTGTTGAACACTAACTTTTGCTAAATTTTAAATTTTATAGTACATTAATAAATTAAATAACTTTGTAAAAACCTACAACTTTTGCAAAAACCCGAGCCAATTAAGCATATCCCAATATATGGTTGCAAACGTCCATAGACTCGTATCCCTTATAAAGACAGTTTACGTAAACTTGTCGACAAGCCTTCAATTTTATTTTTCATTAGAATGATACTAAAAAACTTTCATCACGTATGTCTTATCTTCTAGTTACGGTTCTTATCAAATAAATACAATTAAATCAAGGATAAAAAAAACAAAAACTTTTAAACAATAGTGATTACTATAGTAAAATGGTAATCGTAGATGGAAATGTAATAAATATTTATTATGTATTATTAATCCAATATTGCTAATCCATTTGGTCATGGAAATTCTTCTTACTCGTAGTATAACCCCGAATATATAATAATCCACGTTACCTAAACAATTTCATTATCGAAAACAAAGCCTTAATTTTGTAACTTACAAGAAAACCGGCAAACGATGTCATGAAACCTTCTTTCGTTAATTCCCAAGCTCCGCCGTATTCTTCTTCGTCTACGTTTTGGAAGTTACTAAAGTATAAATATATCACACCCGCGTTGACTAATGCAAACCTTAAAAGAAAATGTTCAGGTTAAATTATTTAAAATAACGACAATGCAAGATGTACTTCAAAGTCGTGTTAATAATCTGATTAAATCAATTAAATCTATATTTGAACTACTAAATATTGTGTCAATGGAGTTAAGAATCAAATCCAAAATGCAGTTCTGATTTTCACCGTTCGCTACTAACTATCAAGCACATCTCACTAATAACACTTACAGCAATAAACCTATAAATCCTTTTAAAGGAAGTAGCGCCCAAATTACACCTAAAATTATACCTAAGGCCTGTCTGGCCCAATATATCACGTCTAAAAATTCATCCTGTAAATAAGTAATAGGTTAGTCGAAACCTAAATGCTTGTTGACTTACTTTATCTGGCCATTCAGAGTTTGCTATAAAAGCTCTGTGCCACGATGAAGTGTTCCCTGTGGTTTTCGAAGTGCCGTTTCGTTCAAGAGTTTTCGTTTTTGTGGTCATTTTAGAATTTGGCGAAAAGTTTGTGTTTTAATGATTTTGACAATCGAGTGCACGTGTAACTTTAAAGTAACAGTGTTGCCAACTTTAAATAAATTGTTCATTCGCTTGGTACTTTTAGTCTGGAAAGTTCAAAAAGAAGAATTCCAACGTTAATTCTCTTTATACAATCAACCACAATAAACAACTAATAAATAACTAATGACACTAAATAAACGTAACTGTTTCTCGCTGACAGTAAACCTAAAAAACTTTTGCGTGGAATTAACGTTAAAAACACGTTATTATTTTCCCTAACACCAATAACGAATAAGATACGAGATAACCTTTGCCAACGTTCAAGATGCCGAGATGAAAGCAATTGAATTGTATGTGTTAATTCACGTAATAGAGCAGATTACAATATCTCTTAGTAGTAATATTAGTAGTAGTAGTAGTCGATATTCAGGAATAGATTTGACAATTTTTTGAAAAGTTTTCTAAACACATTACTGCTTTCCTGTCTGGGTGTTCTAAAGTGGTATGCTTGCTTAAGATACAAACCGTTGCCTTAATGCGTGTTTATAATAGTTGTGGCGTATGTACAGATTACGTACAATGTACGTAATCTGTACATACGCATTCCTACATGTCGTACATGTAGGAATGTGCGTAAGATGATTCACAAATATATGTATAACATTCATATGGAAGACAAAAGAAACGGAAGAATCTAAAGATAAGCAAGGTAAAGTGTAGAAGTGTTATGCCGATAGCTTTAAAAAGGGGAATGGTAAGAAACCCGCCATACAGCACTGGATATTCAGTGTATATGCAAAATAAGTTCATAATATTCAAAACACATTTGAAATGTACACTCAAATTCATATCATCTTATTTGCATATTTATGAAATGTACCATCAGTAATACACATGTAAATTTTCGCAATACTTGTTTGAATTATGCAAAAAGTATTAAATGTACCAATAGAATATATATGTTGTGAGTGATAATTTATTTATAACATATTGAAACCTTCTTAAACTCAAGAGCCTTCTCGAAGTTGTTATCAATCTTCTAGATCGTATACCGGAAGATATGGAACACTCGAGAAGGATTTTCAGAATGTATATATATACGGAACAAACAAATCGTAGGCACATAATAACAACTATAAAAGACACTCAGTAGTTTCCCGCGCAAAAAAATTTAGAACGCATGTGCTAGTTTGCTATTAATTATTTCTGGCAAATTAGATTATATTTGGAATTCTTTTGTATTTACATAAATAAACGTCAAGGATTTACAAATGCAGTGCAATACAAACAATTATGCTTATGATAAACAATTTTGTTTGTTGAAAATTATAGTGACAAAAATAACGTCATTACTCAATTTATATTTATATTAAAATTCGTATTGTTAGCTGCACGGTGTAATGAGTTAAAAACATAAATAATACCAATAATACAGACTAGACTAAATACCACAGCATTCTTTTCCGATAAAATCGTCAGAGTTTTTTTAAATGCATAACAAATAATTAAGATGATAAAGTCATTTGAATTACTTTGCAAATGTGGTCAGCTTAAACAGATAACTAAACTATATTTCAATTATATATCTAACTTAGTTAAAAAAATCGATTTGTTGTCTAAAATGTGCATTATACTAAAAGAAATTAAATCTGGAGCTACACTATTTTCAAAATGGCCGTAGTTTACTCATTTTCCGGACTGCAATATCAAAGGTGCCGACAGAAGTGTTGTTATTATGTGTCGTAGGTCAGTTATTTCCGTAATGCGAAGGCAGCAGTGTTAAGAAGATTATTCAAGTCTTAAATAAATAAGTCGTTAGCGCGTGTGCGTAGATAAATATACGGAGAATAATCTTGTACGTGACTTTAGTGTAAACAAGTGTGTGAAGCCATCCGCGGACTTTATCATATCTTCGAGTAAGTGATATAAATTAGTGTAAGTGCTTTTATTAAATATTATTAGATTTAATTAGTTCGGTTAATTTACAAGTGTACATATTTTTAGTATAAGTAAAAATAATTTTAGTAGTAGTTTAAATAAATTAGTTTTAATAATCAAATTCGTTACAAAGTGGTGTCACGGTGCGCGGTTCGCGATTTTTTTTTAGTGTAAATACCATTAAGTAAATTAATATCGCTCCCGTAATAAAAACATTGATTGCGAAAATAAATAAAACTTTAGTTCGCGTTTAATCGTAGCTGTTCCAGTTTGTTAAAGTAGTGTATTTAAACTTTTTATTAGTGTTTTATATAATTTTCCGGTGACGCGTTTGCAAGCTGTTAAAACGGATTCAGAAATATTTGAGTCTCGAATCGATGAATAAAAATATCCAAGAAGAACTGTCCGAAAATTCTCAAAAAAAAGGAAGAAAATTCTAAAAAAATGGAAGAAAAGTTTTACGAAAATTCGCAGAAAATGGAAGAAAATTCTAAAAAAATAGAAGAAAAATTGTTGGAAAATTCTAGAAGTTTAAAAAAAGAAATACGAACGAGCATTGAAAATCAAATTAAAATTGTTCAAGAGGAAACCCAAGCAGATATGTTAAACTTAAAAGAAGAAATTTGCGAATCTGTGAATGAGAAAATAGAAGCAATAGAGGACAAATTAGAAGACAAAATAAAACTGCTTGAAGAAAAAATGAACCAAATGAATTGTCACGGTGAAGGAAGCGTCACGAGTGAAGATTTAATAATGGACCATCGCGAAGAAAACACTCACAAGTTCAAAGTTGTACCTCCAAATTTTGATGGTAAAGTTCCATGGTCAACCTACTACAAGCAGCTTGAAGCCGCAACAACAAGCAGAAAGCGACGTCTTTAATAGTGTCCTTACGTGGAGAAGCGCTTGGAATTTTACAAACTGTTCCTGACAACCTACAAGAAAATTACGAACTCTTAATTTCACAATTAGAAATGAGAGCTCATATTCAACAAGTGTATCAAGCTCAAATTAAAAATCGGGTTCAGAAAGCTTCCGAAAGTCTTCAAGAGTTTGAGGTTGACATCGCCAGATTAACACGGCTTGAGTATCCTAAAGCACCAGATGACTTCTTGGAGCATTTGGCTATTTAAACCTTTGTAGACGGCCTCCGAGACAACGAAACGCAGCAGACTCTCTGGCTAGCTCGACCGAAGACATTGGATGACGCTTTGGTGCATGCTTTGGAGTTTGAAGCAGCAAAACAAGCATCGCAACGAGACGGTCATAAACTTTGCCGTGCTGCAGTAGTACCCGCGCAGACACTGGAAAGCATCGAGGTGACAACTTTGAACTGCGGTGAAATAGGCCATGTACGACGGCATCGTACTAAACCTAAGAAGAGGACAAGAAGAGCGCTCGAAAATTTGGAACGAGGCGACCAAAAGAGACAAAAAGTAATCTCATCTAGTCAGACTCCGGAGATTACAATTCAAGTGGCATCGCCGATGGAGCAATTGCATAGCATTTATCTCGATGGCAAGATCAATGGAAGAAGTGTTCAGTTACTGGTTGACACGGGAGCGTTAAAGACCATCATTCGTCCTGACATGTTGTTGGAAAACGAGAAGACATCACCAGTAACAGTACAACTTCGAACGGCGACGGGTAAAGAAATACCTACTCACGGACAAGTCAAGATAACCATTGGTTTGGGAAATGGAGTACTCGACCATCAAGTACTGGTAGCCGACATTTAGATATGAAGAACGATGTCCTGAAGATCGACAATGAAAAAAATCCTTTTCATTCGTCAGAGAAGGCAGCCGTGCGAGTCTTATTAAGTGAAGACGTGACTCTGCCTGCAAGGACTGAAAGTGTGGTGATGGCACGCCTGGATGGAAGTCTCCGGGAAAGCTACATACGCGCGATTGAACCAATGGAGAGCGGCTTAGTTAAAAAGAGACTACTCGTTGGCAAAACTTTAGTACGAGTGAAAAACACGATGCCAGTAAGGATCTTAAACATCAACTCAGATCCTGTAACGTTGAAAAAGAAGACCGTGGTAGGCCAATGCACGCCAGTATCACAAATTGTGAGATGCGTGAAGTCGAACGAAGATACGTCGCCGAAAAAGTGTCCACAACATCTATTGGACATTCTTACCATCAAATGCCAAAACCTCAGCCAAGACCAGCTGGCTAAAGTTAAAGTGTTGATCGAAGAGTATCAAGATGTTTTCGCGCTGGAGAGTGGTTCCAAAGGAAGAACTAACGTGGTGAAACATAAAATTAATACCGGAGACGCTCGGCCGATACGACAACATCCACGCAGGCTTTCTTTGGCAAAAAGAGAAGAAGCCGAACAAATAATTACGGATATGGAGAGAGAAGGCGTGATTGAACCTTCAAGTAGCCCATGGGCATCCCCAGTGGTACTCGTAAAAAAGAAGGATGGATCAACGAGGTTTTGCGTAGACTACAGGCAGCTAAACGGCTTGACCAAAAAGGACAGCTACTCTTTACCCAGAATTGACGATACGCTAAACATCCTGTCAGGATCCCAGTGGTTTTCTACGTTAGATTTAAAGAGTGGATACTGGCAGGTTGAATTAGAACCCAAAGATCGTGAAAAAACAGCTTTTACGATCGGAACTGGTTTGTGGCAGTTTACTGTAATGCCCTTCGGCTTGTGTAACGCTCCTGCGACGTTCGAGCGTTTGATGGAGACCATCTTGCGCGGATTGTCTTGGAAGACGTGCTTGGTTTACCTGGACGACGTGATCGTGGTTGGAAGGTCGTTTGAAGAACCCTTGAACAACTTTAAAGATGTGTTCCAGCGATTACGTGGGGCTAACCTTAAACTGAGCCCAAAGAATTGCCACGTATTTAAGAAGGAAGTCCAATACCTTGGCCACGTCGTATCTAGAGATGGAGTAAGGGCTGACCCAAACCAAACCATTGACAAAATTAACCGAAGAAAAAGCAGAATTTAGATGGAATGAAGACTGCGAAAATTCTTTTAATCATCTAAAACAAGCTCTAGTCACTTCGCCGATTTTGAGTTATCCAAGAGAAAATGGAAAATTTGTTTTGGATACCGACGCAAGCAATCTGGCCATAGGCGCGGCCCTGGACAAGAAAAAGTTATCGCGTATTTTAGCAAGGTTTTGTCCAGGCCAAAAAGGAATTATTGCGTGACTAGGAAGGAGCTGTTAGCAGTCGTTAAGTCCATCGAACATTTCTACAAGTATTTGTATGGACGAAAATTTTTACTGAGAACAGACTACGCCGCTTTAAAATGGCTACTGCAGTTTCGTAACCCAGAAGGACAAGTGGCAAGATGGATCGAGAGACTGCAAGAGTATGACTATGATACAGAACACCGTGCCGGAAGCAGTCATCGGAACGCTGATGCCTTGTCCAGAAGACTATGTCCGGCGGACTGCAGCCATTGTTCGCGACTGGAAGAAAAAGTCGAATGCATCCGGAGAACTGCTATGGTTGATGATGCGTGGGAACCTGAGCAGTTACGTCGCGAACAAAAAGACGATCCTGAAATAAGACTACTCCTAGACTGGAAAGAGAGCGGGCGACGACCAACCTGGGAAGAAGTGAGTGCTTTGGGCAGAAACATCAAAGCGTACTGGGCGCAGTGGGACTCCTTGATAGTAGAAGACGGTCTTCTTAAGCGATCCCTAGAAAGTGCCGAGGGCACGGGAAACAGACTACAGTTAGTAGCGCCAAAGAGCAGGGTGTCAGAAGTGTTGAAGCATCTCCACAATGGGACATTAGAAAGGCACTTTGGCATTAAGAAGACGTTGGGTAAAGTGCGAGAACGATTCTACTGGATGAACTGCAAAGAGGACGTCATGAAATGGTGCCGTAGTTGCACGGTCTGCGCATCAGGAAATGGTCCAGAAAGAAAGCGCAAAGCACCCATGAAACAATACAACGTAGGAAGCCCTTTGGAAAGAGTAGCGATTGACATCGAAGGGCCGTTTCCAGAATCCGATTCACCAAATAAATACTCTTGGTGGCGATGGATGGTTTTAACCTGGCGATATGGTCTGGTTGTACAATCCTCAAAGTAGACGTGGTTTGTCGCCGAAACTGCAAAAACCATGGGAAGGCCCTTATGAAGTTATGCAGCGTATTAATGACGTCGTATATCGCATCCGAAAACTGCCCAGAAGCTAGCCAAAAGTAGTCCACGTCGATCGTCTAGCCCCGTTTGCAGGCGATAACCACAATACGCAAGTTCAGGTCTGAACCAGAGTAATAAGCAGTAGAACCAGGAATCAAATCGAAGAAATGAAGTTCGAGAAGTTTATGAACTTATACGGAGGTTCTGGAAAAGCTAGGTTCGGAGTTACCACCGAGGAACAAGACCTGTTCCAGACACAAAAAGATTACGCCATCGCACATTGCGTGAGCGAGGATTTTTACATGTCCAGAGGAGTTGCAGTCGTGTTTAAAAGGAAGTTTGGGCAGCTAGATGAATTACAAAGACAGCAACCGGCAGTCGGAAAAGTTTCAGGACTACGTGGTGACAGACGCTTCGTTTTCTATTTGGTCACCAAGAAAAACTCAAGTACCAAGCCATTATACAAAAATCTGTAGCGATCATTATGGAATCTCAAGAGAAAAATGGAGTTCCACCATGTAAAGAAATTGGCAGTACCCAAGCTTGGTTGTGGCTTAGATCAATTAAATTGGAGGACAGTTCGAAACATGTTGGAGCTCGTCTTTCGAAGAACAGGCGTTCAAGTGTTGGTCTGTAGTTACCAACCAAGAAGAATATCGGGTCAGGAAAAGTCCATTGACTGTTACTTTTATGGTCAAGGAAGTTGCCGAAATGGAGGAAGCTGCCACTATCGCCACGATCCTTTCTACCGATGTCGCATCCAGTCTTCTGTTCTGGGGCAGAACAGTCCTAAGGAGGGGGCAGTGAAACGTTCTCAAATTCAAAAGCCTTCTCGAAGCTGTTATCCATCTTCTAGAACGTATACCGAAAGATATGGAACACTCGAGAATGGTTTCCAAAATGTGTATATTATTATTTATTGTTAATTGTTTGGCCATTCGGCCTTACAATGAGTTACGTTACATCTTTCTCTTATAATTTAATATAATTTGTACAGAAATTAAAAAAAAAAAAACAAAAAAAAAAAAACTAAAAACAAAAAAAAAACTTTCTTCCCTAAAATCTTCCCATCACCATCTTACTATTCTAATACTTTAGATCTAACCCTCCCCTCTTATCCTTCTTTCCTTTACTGATTTCATCCAATCTAATCCCTCCCCCTCCTCCCCAAGCAAAACCTTCCTCCCCCTCATTTCTTCTCTTAGCTCGCTACACTCCTCACTCATGTGTTCTATGTCCTCCCATCCCTCACCACATAGCCTACATTTCCTCATTGCATCCCTCCTTCCAATATTTATTTACGTTCTCTTCATTGCCGCATCTAAACCTGGCTATTAGTCGCTTTTCTGCTAGGTTTCTCCTCCCCATGAGATACTTAGGCACCTCCCTGGATACTATTTTCCCATATCTTACATTATATTTTCCTTCCCTTATCTTTCCTTCCCTCTCTTGAACCTGCGTATCTTTGTCTCTTAGTACTATTTCCCCGTATTTAACCTCCCTTCCACTCTCCTTCTTTCCACCTCTTCTCTTGCATGAAACCTCCTCGTTGATAGTACAGTTTTCTTTCTTCCTGCCCATATATGTTTTTACTATCCTTTACTGTCCTCCAGCAACATTGCAAAATTTTACATTCTCTCCTTTCCTTCATTTTCTCTTCATAACCCATCGCCCTTTTCCCTGCTTCTATTCTAATTTTCTTTAACTTCCCTTCCTCCTCTATTATGTACCCTGGCGTCTCCCTGTCTAAACCTAGTATCCATTTCCAATATTTTATTTGTACCTTTTCCAATAGGTTCCACTCTTTCCAACCCCATACCTCCACCCCGTACATCATCACACTTATAACCAACTTTTCAAACAGCCATCTTCTCTTTTCGATCTCCTTTCCAAATACTCTTTCCCCTAAACTCCATACCTGCCCTAATACCTTGTTACCCTTCTTTGCTAACTCCCTTATGTGCGCATCATCTTTATTGTCATACCTTAGCCTATATCCCAAATAAGTCACTTCATTTACTGTCTCTATCCTCTGTTCTCCCCAACTTAACTCTTCTTTTTTCTTCCCTCCTTTCCCTTTTTGAAAAACTACTATCTTAGACTTTCTCACATTTAAACCCAAGTCTTTCCTTTCCAGATACCTCTTTATCGTATTTATCATACCTTTCATCTCCAACTCATTTTTTCCACCATGACCATATCGTCTGCATATGCCAACACCCACACTTTAATCCCTCCCTCCATGACAACCCCACCACACTGACCTCCCTTCAACACTTCTTCTATGTCCCCTATATACAGTGCAAATAAAATAGGGCTAAGAGGACACCCCTGCCTTAGCCCCTTCCTCGTCCAAAACACTTCACTAACACTATCCCCTATTTTTACCCTATTCTTAGTCTCTTTATATATCTCTTCCAGTTTCCTTACTAGTTGTTCCTCTATTCCCTTTTTCCTTAACACCCTCCATAGCTTTTCCCTATTCACATTATCAAACGCAGCTTCTATGTCCATAAAGAACGCGTATACCTTACCCCTTTTCTTATCTAGCTCTCCATTCACTAACTGTTTTAATATATAAACATTGTCTATTGCCCTTCTTCCCACCCTAAATCCCATCTGCCAATCTGGTAATAGTCTTTTCTCTTCCATTTCCTTTTCCAACGTCATTTGTATAAGCATGCCATACACTTTATAACTTATATTAGTGACACTAATCCCTCTATAATTCTTTCCCTCCTTATTATCCCCTCCCTTATAAACCGGCAGAATTAAACTTTCTTTCCAACTCCCTGGCAATTCCTCCCCTTTCCATATTGTATTATAAATTTTCCTTATATTTCCTCTCACTCTCTCCCCTACATATTTCCATTGTTCTCCTTGCGTACCGTCCGTTCCTGCCGTCTTCCTTAATTTTAGTCTATTTATTGCTTTTTCCATTTCCTCTTTCGTTATCTCCCACCCCTCCTGTATTGTATTTACCCCTTGCAATATGACCTGCCCTGGTCCTTTTATTGTTCCCTCCAAACGCTCAATACAATAATCCAGCCACACCTTTATATCCGTTAAACCTCCTCTCCTCTTATCTCTTCTTCTCTCCTTGTTTAGAAATTCCCACACTTCTCTTTCTTTCTTTATTTCCTTTACTTGTTTCTCCATTTCCTCTTTATACGACACCTTTCTCTTTGAACATACATTTTTAAACTTCACTTTCTTCTCCTTATACTCCTGCACATCTATTCTACCTTTCTTCCATCTTCTTCTAGCGTTTCTCATCTCTGTTTTTGCCTCTCTACATTCTCTATTCCACCACCTATTTTCGTTCCTCTTTTTCCTTGCTTTCTCTCAAACCTTTTCTTATCTACTGCCTTCTCCATTTCTGCAGTTAACTCCTTTAGTCCTTCTTCTCCCCTACATCTCCCCAAATCACTTGCTCCAACTTCATCTTATATCTTTCTATGCTTTCCTCAGTCCACACCTTTTTTACTCCCCATCCCTTCTGTTCCTCCTTAATTTCTTGCTCCTTTCCTTTTCAAATCACTTCCAGTGGCTGATGATCCGATTCCTCTTCATCCCACACTTTAAAACTTTCTATATCCTCCCACATTTCTCCACTCACCATCACGTAATCAATCACCGATTCCCCCCTCCCACCCATATAAGTATAGTCACCTCTGTCCCCCTCTTCTATATTTCCATTTAGGATTGACCATCCTTTTTCCTCACACATCTCCACTAACATTTTCCCATTCTTATTAACTGTCTTATCCATGCTAATTCTTTTCTTCACTTCCCTCCTATAATTACTCCTCCCTTTTCCCCTGTTCTCGCGTTAAAATCACCCCCTATAATAATCTTTTCTTTTTCCTCCCCCTGTACCATATTCTCAATCTGTTCACTTAACATCCTCATATCCCGCCCATAAACTGTTAACACTATATATTTTTCCTTTCCTTCTCTAACCACATAATTTTTTACTATCCCTTTTTCTTGCTTCTCATTTCCCTCCTCTTCTTCACCCGACCAGTTCCTTTTTATGCCCGTTATTATTCCTCCTCTTGCTCTACCTTTGCTTTCTCTTCTAGTTGCAAATTCCACCTTCCAATTATACCCCTCTGGTAATTTTTTCTTCCATACTTCCCAGTCTTTTTCCTCCAACCATGTTTCCGACATTCCCATCATATCAAAGCTTTCTACGTATCTCCAGAAATCCTCTCCCTTATTTTTTATACCTGCCACATTCCAAAACAATAATTTCATTTGATTCTGCTTTTCCCTCTCTTTTTCCTTAAAACTTGCTAATCCAACATCATTTGATCCATCCCCCTCCCCAACTCTTAGTTTTTGCCCCTTCTTCACTAGAGCTCCCCTCTCCTCATCCCAAAATCTTTCTTCACCTTCCACCCACACTTTCAAGAATCCTATTTTAACCCTCTTCCCCTCTCCCTTCATCTTACTCGCCTCATATCTTATCTTCTTTTGTATATCTATTTCCCTTCTCGTCATGTCATCGTCTAAATAAATGCTCGTACCTCTTAACCTTCTTTTTTGCTTTCATACATCCAACTTATCCTCAAATGTACCCAACTTTACTAACATTACACGCTCTGCTAACTTTCTAGTTTCTACTACTGTTTTCTCAATATTTAAATCCTTCTTTAACCAATTTTCCACTTGTTCCTTTTGCTCCTTCTTTCCTTCTTTCACTTCCATACCTCTTATGATTATGTTTGTTCCCCTTTTTTTCTTTTCGTTTTTTTCCCAGCTTCTTTCTATCTTCTCCAATCTGGCCTCCAACTTTCTATACTTTTCTCCCATTTCTTCAAATTTCCTTTTCCATTCTTCATTTGACTTTCTTAATTCTTCTTTCATCTCCTTTACCTCTTTATTATTCTCTTCCAACTTCTTACCCATCTTAATTTGTTCTTCTCTTATACTTTTTACCTCCTTTAACAGTTCTTTACACATTTCAAATACCTCCCCATCCTTCCTCTCTTTTCCCTCCGCTACCGGTGATTTCCTTACTTTGGTGCTCTTCCTGAACACCTCCTCCATCGTGGCTTGCCTTTTTCTTTCTTTTTCTTTCCAAAATGTGTATAAATACGGAACAAACAAATCAAAGTCAGTTATTTCCGTAATGCGAAGACAGCAGTGTTAAGAAGATTATTCAAGTTTAAATAAATAAATAAGTCGTTAACGCGTGTGAGATAAACCTACGGTGAATAATCTGGTACGTGACTTTAACGTAAACAAGTGCTAAACAAGTGTGTGACTTTATCTTATCTTCGTGTCAGTGATAGCGCTATATATAAATTATACTTTAAGTGTTTTTATTAAATATTATTAGATTTAATTAGTTCGATTAATTTAAAAGTGTACATATTTTTAGTATAAGTAAAAAGATTTTTAGTGGTTTAAATACATTAGTAGTTAGTAATAAAATTCGTTACAGTATGTATCTCACTTTTTTACAAACCGAATTTGTAAATTTCCTAGACAATATTTTCCTAAATCAACTCGAATCAATTCATTTTCAACAAGACGGTGCCTCTGCGCACAATGCGCAAGTTGTTCAAAATAATTTAAACCAAAAATTTCCAGACAGATTTTGGCTGCGAGGTCCCCGGATCTAACACCACTAGACTTTTACTGTTGGGGTTACGTTAAGGATCAAGTGTATTCTGTAACTTCGAACACTGTTCAGCAGCTAAAAGAGCAAATTATTAGTTGTTTACCGATATTACTATTATTGACACTGATTAATAAATTTTCAATCGGAACGGTTTTCTTTAAATGTTAAACTTATTTTAGCTTTTTTTATGAAATTGTTATACATTTTTGAAATAAGGATTTTTTCTCAATCTTATGGTATAAAACTTAAAATGACTACCATATGAAAAACAAAAGTTGGTATCGATATAAAGTAAAGTAATAACCATAACAAAAATTTATTGTCATCAACTGAAAGAGTAGAAAAAGTTCTTTCAAGAAAGTTTTTTCAAATTTTAAATACCTCCCCAAATAACAATTTTAAAGCTAAAAATCAATAACATCAATTTTATTATTTTACGCCATATTTCAGAAACTTTATAGAGAGGGTAAATTTTGTGTATTGAATTTATTTAGGCATAACTCAAGGATCATTTTTGTCCATTTAACCAACTCTTTATCTCTGATAATAAACGAGATCCCTGTACTTAACACGAAAATTGATACAGCCTGTAGATTTCGTATAAATATCAATATTTTTTATGTTATGGTTACCATTTTTTTCTCCACTAGTGTACGAGAAAATAAAGACATTTTTGTCGTGCACGTGCGAATAATTTTAAAACTCGTACGTGGAAGTTTTTTTACAAAAATAATAAAATAAACTGTCACGTCGTAGTACCCAATTGCCATAGTGATCAAAATAAACACGTATTGATTTTACAAAATGTCGGACACGCTTCAAATCTAATAATGGATTTACAATACGTCTACCAGAAGAAAAGGACCGAATTCGGACGACAGTGTTTGTTTTCCGACAAAGGTCCAGACCTTATAGATAATTATCCTTCAAACAAAGAATGCCTGTCGCAATATATTCTACGGTGAGTTCGTAGTTTAAAAACATCTTTCAACGACACGCTTTTTTGTAGCGATCCCGTAAATCAATCAACTCAGTGCGGTCCGATCCAAGCCGAGCACTCACTAAACACGACTAGAGCGAACTATGTGAATTACGGGATCAATCACACGGAAGGAGGATGGCCCAAAGATGTAAACATAACCGATGAAGAACAAGTTAAAAGGTATCGGCGAAAAATTGAGAAAGAGGATGCGTACGTACCAACAGTGTTGCAACTATGCAAAGTAGGTACCTATCTTAACACGTATTTAACAAAACTAATTAATTAATCAGGCGATGGAAAGCAACGTTCTTCAAAACAACGCAATCAACATTTACCAACAATACTTTTCCGATGTCGAACCAACACCGTTGGTAGAACGAAGCTCAGCGCGCACAGTAAACGTCTACCAAGATCAAAACCCAATCCACCGTCCCATTAATCGGCTTTCTTGGTCCCCCGATGGTGGTACCAAACTAGCGGTGACTCACTGCAACTTAAAATTTCAAGAGATTGGTTTAAACGACTCTTATCATTCGTACATCTGGGAAGTAGGTGAGTTAAAAACTTGAGAAAAAGTAAATTCTTCACGATGCGTCATAGAAAACCCAAACCGACCCCTTTTGGTTTTTAAACCGTCGACGCCGATAGTCTGCATGGAGTATCACACCAAAGACGCGAATTCTTTAATGAGCGGACTATACAATGGAAAAGTAGCTATATGGGACGTACGCCGTGGGCCGGATCCCGTGGGCGTAAGCTTGACAGACGTTAGTCACCGCGAGCCAGTCGTATGCGCTTTGTGGATATACTCAAAATCCGGATTAGAATTTTTCAGCTCAAGCCCTGACGGCCAAGTCAAATGGTAACGGCTTTTCTAACATCCATCAACAACACGCGTTATGTCTGTTTTAGGTGGGATGTGAGGAAACTTAACCAAAACCTAGAAAACCTCATTTTAAGCTCGCCCGGACAAGTAATAGAAAAATCAGTTGGAGCATCTAGCTTAGAGTACGAGGCCACGATACCCACTCGGTTTATGGTTGGTACCGAAAAGGGTATCTTGATATCGTGTAACAGAAAGGGAAAGTCGCCCAGCGAAAAAATGGGGTTAAAGTTTCAAGCACATATGGGACCAGTTCTTGGTATACAACGCAATCCGGCGTTTTTAAAAAATTTCTTGACCGTTGGCGATTGGACGGCTAGGATTTGGTCTGAAGATTGCAAAGAAAGTTCTATTATGTGGACAAGCTGTCACAAATCGCGTCTAACTGATATAACTTGGAGTCCCACTCGAGTGTGCACGTTTTTCACAACCCGTAGCGATGGTACTTTAGATGTCTGGGACATACTACAACAACAAAAACAAGCTGTCTTAGGTGTAAAAGTGTGCGACGAACCGTTGTGTTGTATAAGAGCTCACGAGGGCGGTCGTTTAATTGCGGTAGGTAATGAGAAAGGCACTACAAATTTGGTACAAGTAAGCGAAAATCTATCAACATGCACGAAACTAGAAAAAAGTTTAGTAACAGCTGTAAGTATCTACGAAATAATGTCTACTAGTACCAAAGAAGACTTTGCTTAGATGTTCGAGCGAGAGGCTAAGCGAGAAAAAATCTTAGAAGCGCGGAATAGGGAGATTCGCTTGAAGATGAAAACCAAGAGCGCGCAAGCCTTGGCGGCTGAAAGCGCGGTCGAGATAGAGAAGACCGAAGTTTCGCAGGATGGCCTGTTGTCCGATCCAAACGTAATTCAAGCCGAAGAAGAATTCTTCGAAATAGTCGCTTGCGAACTAAGAGGACAAAAGCCCAAAGGTAAAAATAAACTCTAGTTCTTTAATTTCATTTTTAATATATAATTAATTGTTTTAGCAAAAACCGTGGCGGCAGACTAGGATTATCCAGTTTTTTTAAGAAGATTATTCAATATTTACTTTTTTAAGAATGCTAATTTTTTTTTTACTTTTTCTTAATAAAACTTGTTTTGTGTGACAAAGGCGATTTTTTAAAGTATTACGTGACTCTCGCGATCCGCGGCGAAAACGTGTAATTCATATAGATTCCACTGTATTTATTTGTTACATTTGTACACGGTGTATCCAAACTAAATACAGTGTAAGTGTATAAACTGAAGAAACCATAATTATAATTACAAATACTACGCCACTGGACGAGTTGTATATACAGCACGCTGCAAGTTATACGTGGTTTTCGCCGAATGATTAAAAATTTAGTTTGAAACGGTTTAGCTAAGATTTCAAATTTAGTAAAAAAACAAAAAAAGACTAACGCCAAATTAATTAAATTATTAATTAAGAAGTTTACAGACAATTTAGCGAATCTAAAAAGCTGCCTAACAATATAAAGTTTATAGAGTTCAGTTAAAGTCCGAAAATTCTAAAAAGTTAACAACGACTAGATCAAATTGATTCAAAAATTGAAGTCGATTATAAAAGGTTGGTAAAGATTTTGTAGTTTTAAAATTTGCGAAAAGTTTTGTTCAAAATTTCGCAATAAATTGAAAACTCTAAAATGTAAAATATAATATACAATTAGAGAGTTGACTTAAAACAAAAGATGTAAAGAAGAATTGTTAAGAAGTTTAAACAGTTGAATTTGAAAAAAAAGTTTCGTAGTTTACGTTGTAAGCGTAGTTCGTAAAAAATTTAGAAATTTGCTAAATGATTTAGAGAGTTGGATAAAGATTATAAAATTTAGAAAAAGTGAACAAAAACCGTATAGAATTGATTCAAAAATTAAAATTGACAAAAAGTTTACAATCTGCTAAGAACTTTACGGTCGTATAATAACGTTCTAGAATGTTGGCAAAGAATTAGTAAACAATTAAAAAATTTTGGAAAAATTTAATGTTTAGAAAGTTGACAAAATATTTAGAGAATTAGCTCAATATTTAGCAAACTTTCGATAATTATTAATGTTTGGTAAAGTCTTAAAGATTTCGTAATTTTAAAATTTGTTTAAAATTTAGAGCTGACAACTCACACTGAGAAGAATTTAATATATAGAAAATTGAGAAAAAGTTTAGAAAATATCCCAATATTTAAAAAACTTTTGATAACTATAAATGGTTAGTGAAGTGTCTCAAAAATTTGATAATTTTAAAATTTGCAAAAGATGTGTTTAAAATTTGGAACTGACCAAGTCAGAAAATTAATGCAAAATTGGCATTAAATTCAAAAAGTTGTCTGAAATGTACAAAGTTGGTATAAAGTTAGAGAGTTGACATAAGACTAAAAATGTAATGAACAAACATAAAAAAGTTTAAAGAATAGAACTTACAAAAAAAGTTAGTAAATAAAATTACGTTCTTAGTGTAGTTGGTATCGAATTTTAAAATATGTTAAAAAGTTTAGAGAGTTGGGCAAAAATTAGAAAATTGACAAAGAGTAAATAAAGAGCGTATCTCAAAAATTAAAATTGACGAAAAGTTTACAATTTGCTAAGAGTTTTAAGGTTGTAATAACGTTCTAGAAAGTTGTTAAAAAATTAGTAAACAAACTAACTATCTGAGAAAAATTTTATGTATAGAAAATTGAAAAAAAAATTAGAAAAATATCTCAATATTTAAGAAACTTTGGTAACTATAAATGGTTAGTGAAAGTGTCTCAAAAATTTGATAATTTTAAAATTTGCAAAAGATATGTTTAAAATTTGAAACTAACCAAGTTAGAAAATTAATGCAAAATTGGCAATAAATTAAAAAAGTTGTCTGAAATGTATGAAGTTGGTATAAAGTTAGAGAGTTGGCATAAGACTAAAAATGTAATGAACAAACATAAAAAAGTTTAAAGAATTAAACTTACAAATAAAGTAAGTAAATAAAATTACGTTTTTAGTGTAGTTGGTAAAGTATTTTAAAATTTGTTAAAAAATTTAGAGAGTTGGACAAAAATTAGAAAATTGGCAAAGAGTAAACAAAGAACGTATGGAATTGATTCAAAAATTAAAATTGACGAAAAGTTTAGAATTTCCTAAGAATTTTAAGGTTGTAATAAGGTTCTAGAAAGTTGTCAAAAAATTAGTAAACAAACTAACAATCTGAGAAAAATTTAATGAATAGAAAATTGAGAAAAAATTTAGAAAAATATCTCAATATTTAAGAAACTTTTAAAAACTATAAATGGTTAGTGTAGTGACACAAAAACTTGATAATTTTAAAATTTGCAAAAGATTTGTTTAAAATTCAGAGTTAACCAAATTGGAAAATTAATGCAAAATTGGCAATAAATTTAAAAGTTGTCTAAAATGTAGAAAGTTATTATAAAAATAGAGAAATAACTTTAGACTAAAAATGTAACGAAGAATCATCATGAATTTGAGTTGAGAATTGACTTAAGACTAAAAATGCAATAAAAAATCATTAACAATTTTAAAGAGTTGAACTAACAAAAAAGTTACTAAATAAAATTACGTTTTTAGAGTGGAGCTGACCAAGTTAGAAAATTAATGCCAAATTGGGAATAAATTCAAAAAGTTTTCTGAAATGTACAAAGTTAGCATAAAGTTAGACAATTGACATAAGACTAAAAATGTAATGAAAAAACATGAAAAAGTTTAAAGAGTGGAACTTACAAAAAGTTATATATAGTTGGTATAAAGTTAGAGAGTTGACATAAGGCTAAAAATGTAATGAAAAATCATTAACAAGCTTAAAGAGTTGAACTTACAAAAAAGTTAGTAAATAAGATTACGTTTGTAGTGTGGTTGGTAAAGAATTTTAAAATTTGTTAAAAAGGTTTCAAAGTTAGGCAAAAATTAGAAAATTGGCAAATAGTAAACAAAAAGCGTATAGAATTGATTCAAAAATTAAAGTTGACGAAAAGTTTACAATTTGCTAAGAATTTTAAGGTTGTAATAACGTTCTAAAAAGTTGTCAAAAATTATTAAACAAACTAACAATCTGGAAAGAATTTAATGTATAAAAAAATAAAAATTAAAATTAAAAAAATATTCCAATATTTAAGAAACTTTTGACAACTATAAATGGTTACTGAAGTGTCTCAAAAATTTGATAATTTTAAAATTTGCAAAAGATATGTTTAAAATTTGGAACTGACCAAGTTAGAAAATTAATGCAAAATTGGCAATAAATTCAAAAAGTTGTCTAAAATGTACAAAGTTTGTATAAACTTAGAGAGTTGACATAAACTAAAAATGTAACGAAAAAACATGAAACAGTTTAAAGAATTAAACTTACAAATAAAGTAAGTAAATAAAATTACATTCTTAGTGTAGTTGGTAAAAAAATTTAAAATTTGGTAAAAAGTTTAGAAAGTTGGGCAAAAATTAGAAAATTGGCAAAGAATAAACAAAGAACGTATTGAATTGATTCTAAAATTAAAATTGACGAAAAGTTTACATTTTGCTAAGAATTTTAAGGTTGTATTAACGTTCTAGAAAGTTTTCAAAAAATTAGTAAACAAACTAACAATCTGAGAAAAATTTAATGTATAAAAAATTGAAAAAAAAATTTAGAAAAATATCTCAATATTTAAGAAACTTTTGATAACTACAAATGGTTAGTGAAGTGTCTCAAAAATTTGATAATTTTAAAATTTGCAAAAGATATGTCTGAAATTTGAAACTGACCAAGTTAGAAAATTAATGCAAAATTGGCAATAGATTCAAAAAGTTGTCTAAAATGGACAAAGTTGGTATAAAGTTAAAGAGTTGACATAAGACTAAAAATGTAATGAACAAACATAAAAAAGTTTAAAGAATAGAACTTACAAAAAAAGTTAGTAAATAAAATTACGTTCTTAGTGTAGTTGGTAAAGAATTTTAAAACTTGTTAAAAAGTTTAGAGAGTTGGGCAAAAATTAGAAAATTGGCAAAGAGTAAACAAAGAGCGTATCGAATTGACTCAAAAATTAAAATTGACGAAAAGTTTACAATTTGCTAAGAATTTTAAGGTTGTAATAACGTTCTAAAAAGTTTTCAAAAAATTAGTAAACAAACTAACAATCTGAGAAAAATTTAATGTATAGAAAATTGAAAAAAAACTTAGAAAAATATCTCAATATTTAAGAAACTTTTGATAACTATAAATGGTTAGTGAAGTGTCTCAAAAATTTGATAATTTTAAAATTTGCAAAAGATATGTTTAAAATTTGGAACTGACCAAGTTAGAAAATTAGTGCAAAATTGGCATTAAATTCAAAAAGTTGTCTAAAATGTACAAAGTTGGTATAAAGTTAGAGAGTTGACACAAGACTAAAAATGTCATGAACAAACATAAAAATGTTTGAAGAATAGAACTTACAAAAAAAGTTAGTAAATAAAATTACGTTCTTAGTGTAGTTGGTGAAGAATTTTAAAACTTGTTAAAAAGTTTAGAGTTGGGCAAAAATTAGAAAATTGGCAGAGTAAACAAAGGGCGTGCTGAATTGATTCAAAAATTAACATTGACGAAAAGTTTACATTTTGCTAAGAATTTTGAGGTTGTATTAACGTTCTAGAAAGTTTTCAAAAAATTAGTAAACAAACTAACAATCTGAGAAAAATTTAATGTATAGAAAATTTTAAAAAAATTAGAAAAATATCTCAATATTTAAGAAACTTTTGATAATTACAAATGGTTAGTGAAGTGTCTCAAAAATTTGATAATTTTAAAATTTGCAAAAGATATGTTTAAAATTTGGAACTGACAAAGTTAGAAAATTAATGCAAAATTGGCAATAAATTCAAAAAGTTGTCTGAAATGTACAAAGTTGGTATAAAGTTAGAGAGTTGACATAAGACTAAAAATGTAATGAACAAACATAAAAAAGTTTAAAGAATAGAACTTACAAAAAAAGTTAGTAAATAAAATTACGTTCTTAGTGTAGTTGGTAAAGAATTTTAAAACTTGTTAAAAAGTTTAGAGAGTTGGGCAAAAATTAGAAAATTGGCAGAGTAAACAAAGAACGTGTTGAATTGATTCAAAAATTAAAATTGACGTAAAGTTTACAATTTTCTAAGAATTTTAAGGTTGTAATAACGTTCTAGAAAGTTTTCAAAAAATTAGTAAACAAACTAACAATCTGAGAAAAATTTAATGTATAGAAAATCTAAAAAAAATTAGAAAAATACCTCAATATTTAAGAAACTTTTGATAACTACAAATGGTTAGTGAAGTGTCTCAAAAATTTGATAATTTAAAAATTTGCAAAAGATATGTTTAAAATTTGGAACTGACCAAGTTAGAAAATTAATGCAAAATTGGCATTAAATTCAAAAAGTTGTCTAAAATGTACAAAGTTGGTATAAAGTTAGAGATTTGACATAAGACTAAAAACGTAAAGAAAAAACATGAAATAGTTTAAAGAATTGAACTTACAAAAAAAGTTGGTAAATAAAATTACGTTCTTAGTATAGTTGGTATTAAATTTTAAAATTTGTTAAAAAGTTTAGAGAGTTGGGCAAAAATTAGAAAATTGGCAGAGTAAACAAAGATCGTGTTGAATTGATGAAAAAATTAAAATTGACGAAAAGTTTACATTTTGCAGAATTTTGATGTTGTAATAACGTTCTAATAAGTTTTCAAAAAATTAGGAAACAAACTAACAATCTGAG
This sequence comes from Aquatica leii, assembly GCA_035610365.1. NCBI lineage: Eukaryota > Metazoa > Arthropoda > Insecta > Coleoptera > Lampyridae > Aquatica > Aquatica leii. The sequence goes on from CM069438.1 coordinate 20,765,313, forward strand.
AAAAATTTAATGTATAGAAAATCTAAAAAGAATTAGAAAAATATCTCAATATTTAAGAAACTTTTGATAACTACGAATGGTTAGTGAAGTGTCTCAAAAATTTGATAATTTAAAGAGTTGCAAAAGATATGTTTAAAATTTGGAACTGACCAAGTTAGAAAATTAATGCAAAATTGGCATTAAATTCAAAAAGTTGTCTAAAATGTACAAAGTTGGTATAAAGTTAGAGAGTTGACATAAGACTAAAAATGTAATGAACAAACATAAAAAAGTTTAAAGAATAGAACTTATAAAAAAAGTTAGTAAATAAAATTACGTTCTTAGTGAAGTTGGTATTGAATTTTAAAATATGTTAAAAAGTTTAGAGAGTTGGGCAAAAATTAGAAAATTGACAAAGAGTAAATAAAGATCGTATCTCAAAAATTAAAATTGACGAAAAGTTTACAATTTGCTAAGAATTTTAAGGTTGTAATAACGTTCTAAAAAGTTTTCAAAAAATTAGTAAACAAACTAACAATCTGAGTAAAATTTTATGTATAGAAAATTGAAAAAAAATTTAGAAAAATATCTCAATATTTAAGAAACTTTTGATAACTATAAATGGTTAGTGAAGTGTCTCAAAAATTTGATAATTTAAAAATTTGCAAAAGATATGTTTAAAATTTGGAACTAACCAAGTTGGAGAATTAATGCAAAATTGGCATTAAATTCAAAAAGTTGTCTAAAATGTACAAAGTTGGTATAAAGTTAGAGATTTGACATAAGACTAAAAACGTAATGAAAAAACATGAAATAGTTTAAAGAATTGAACTTACAAAAAAAGTTGGTAAACAAAATTACGTTCTTAGTATAGTTGGTATTAAATTTTAAAATTTGTTAAAAAGTTTAGAGAGTTGGGCAAAAATTAGAAAATTGGCAGAGTAAACAAAGATCGTGTTGAATTGATGAAAAAATTAAAATTGACGAAAAGTTTACATTTTGCAGAATTTTGATGTTGTAATAACGTTCTAATAAGTTTTCAAAAATTAGGAAACAAACTAACAATCTGAGAAAAATTTAATGTATAGAAAATCTAAAAAGAATTAGAAAAATATCTCAATATTTAAGAAACTTTTGATAACTACGAATGGTTAGTGAAGTGTCTCAAAAATTTGATAATTTAAAGAGTTGCAAAAGATATGTTTAAAATTTGGAACTGACCAAGTTAGAAAATTAATGCAAAATTGGCATTAGATTCAAAAAGTTGTCTAAAATGTACAAAGTTGGTATAAAGTTAGAGATTTGACATAAGACTAAAAACGTAATGAAAAAACATGAAATAGTTTAAAGAATTGAACTTACAAAAAAAGTTGGTAAACAAAATTACGTTCTTAGTATAGTTGGTATTAAATTTTAAAATTTGTTAAAAAGTTTAGAGAGTTGGGCAAAAATTAGAAAATTGGCAGAGTAAACAAAGATCGTGTTGAATTGATGAAAAAATTAAAATTGACGAAAAGTTTACATTTTGCAGAATTTTGATGTTGTAATAACGTTCTAATAAGTTTTCAAAAAATTAGGAAACAAACTAACAATCTGAGAAAAATTTAATGTATAGAAAATCTAAAAAGAATTAGAAAAATATCTCAATATTTAAGAAACTTTTTGATAACTACGAATGGTTAGTGAAGTGTCTCAAAATTTGATAATTTAAAGAGTTGCAAAAGATATGTTTAAAATTTGGAACTGACCAAGTTAGAAAATTAATGCAAAATTGGCATTAAATTCAAAAAGTTGTCTAAAATGTACAAAGTTGGTATAAAGTTAGAGATTTGACATAAGACTAAAAACGTAATGAAAAAACATGAAATAGTTTAAAGAATTGAACTTACAAAAAAAGTTGGTAAACAAAATTACGTTCTTAGTATAGTTGGTATTAAATTTTAAAATTTGTTAAAAAGTTTAGAGAGTTGGGCAAAAATTAGAAAATTGGCAGAGTAAACAAAGATCGTGTTGAATTGATGAAAAAATTAAAATTGACGAAAAGTTTACATTTTGCAGAATTTTGATGTTGTAATAACGTTCTAATAAGTTTTCAAAAAATTAGGAAACAAACTAACAATCTGAGAAAAATTTAATGTATAGAAAATCTAAAAAGAATTAGAAAAATATCTCAATATTTAAGAAACTTTTGATAACTACGAATGGTTAGTGAAGTGTCTCAAAAATTTGATAATTTAAAGAGTTGCAAAAGATATGTTTAAAATTTGGAACTGACCAAGTTAGAAAATTAATGCAAAATTGGCATTAAATTCAAAAAGTTGTCTAAAATGTACAAAGTTGGTATAAAGTTAGAGATTTGACATAAGACTAAAAACGTAATGAAAAAACATGAAATAGTTTAAAGAATTGAACTTACAAAAAAAGTTGGTAAACAAAATTACGTTCTTAGTATAGTTGGTATTAAATTTTAAAATTTGTTAAAAAGTTTAGAGAGTTGGGCAAAAATTAGAAAATTGGCAGAGTAAACAAAGATCGTGTTGAATTGATGAAAAAATTAAGATTGACGAAAAGTTTACATTTTGTAAGAATTTTGATGTTGTAATAACGTTCTAATAAGTTTTCAAAAAATTAGGAAACAAACTAACAATCTGAGAAAAATTTAATGTATAGAAAATCTAAAAAGAATTAGAAAAATATCTCAATATTTAAGAAACTTTTGATAACTACGAATGGTTAGTGAAGTGTCTCAAAAATTTGATAATTTAAAGAGTTGCAAAAGATATGTTTAAAATTTGGAACTGACCAAGTTAGAAAATTAATGCAAAATTGGCATTAAATTCAAAAAGTTGTCTAAAATGTTCAAAGTTGGTATAAAGTTAGAGATTTGACATAAGACTAAAAACGTAATGAAAAAACATGAAATAGTTTAAAGAATTGAACTTACAAAAAAAGTTGGTAAACAAAATTACGTTCTTAGTATAGTTGGTATTAAATTTTAAAATTTGTTAAAAAGTTTAGAGAGTTGGGCAAAATTAGAAAATTGGCAGAGTAAACAAAGATCGTGTTGAATTGATGAAAAAATTAAAATTGACGAAAAGTTTACATTTTGCAGAATTTTGATGTTGTAATAACGTTCTAATAAGTTTTCAAAAAATTAGGAAACAAACTAACAATCTGAGAAAAATTTAATGTATAGAAAATCTAAAAGAATTAGAAAAATATCTCAATATTTAAGAAACTTTTGATAACTACGAATGGTTAGTGAAGTGTCTCAAAAATTTGATAATTTAAAGAGTTGCAAAAGATATGTTTAAAATTTGGAACTGACCAAGTTAGAAAATTAATGCAAAATTGGCATTAAATTCAAAAAGTTGTCTAAAATGTACAAAGTTGGTATAAAGTTAGAGATTTGACATAAGACTAAAAACGTAATGAAAAAACATGAAATAGTTTAAAGAATTGAACTTACAAAAAGTTGGTAAACAAAATTACGTTCTTAGTATAGTTGGTATTAAATTTTAAAATTTGTTAAAAAGTTTAGAGAGTTGGGCAAAAATTAGAAAATTGGCAGAGTAAACAAAGATCGTGTTGAATTGATGAAAAAATTAAAATTGACGAAAAGTTTACATTTTGCAGAATTTTGATGTTGTAATAACGTTCTAATAAGTTTTCAAAAAATTAGTAAACAAACTAACAATCTGAGAAAAATTTAATGTATAGAAAATCTAAAAAGAATTAGAAAAATATCTCAATATTTAAGAAACTTTTGATAACTACGAATGGTTAGTGAAGTGTCTCAAAAATTTGATAATTTAAAGAGTTGCAAAAGATATGTTTAAAATTTGGAACTGACCAAGTTAGAAAATTAATGCAAAATTGGCATTAAATTCAAAAAGTTGTCTAAAATGTACAAAGTTGGTATAAAGTTAGAGATTTGACATAAGACTAAAAACGTAATGAAAAAACATGAAATAGTTTAAAGAATTGAACTTACAAAAAAAGTTGGTAAACAAAATTACGTTCTTAGTATAGTTGGTATTAAATTTTAAAATTTGTTAAAAAGTTTAGAGAGTTGGGCAAAAATTAGAAAATTGGCAGAGTAAACAAAGATCGTGTTGAATTGATGAAAAAATTAAAATTGACGAAAAGTTTACATTTTGCAGAATTTTGATGTTGTAATAACGTTCTAATAAGTTTTCAAAAAATTAGGAAACAAACTAACAATCTGAGAAAAATTTAATGTATAGAAAATCTAAAAAGAATTAGAAAAATATCTCAATATTTAAGAAACTTTTGATAACTACGAATGGTTAGTGAAGTGTCTCAAAAATTTGATAATTTAAAGAGTTGCAAAAGATATGTTTAAAATTTGGAACTGACCAAGTTAGAAAATTAATGCAAAATTGGCATTAAATTCAAAAAGTTGTCTAAAATGTACAAAGTTGGTATAAAGTTAGAGAGTTGACATAAGACTAAAAATGTAATGAACAAACATAAAAAAGTTTAAAGAATAGAACTTATAAAAAAAGTTAGTAAATAAAATTACGTTCTTAGTGAAGTTGGTATTGAATTTTAAAATATGTTAAAAAGTTTAGAGAGTTGGGCAAAAATTAGAAAATTGACAAAGAGTAAATAAAGATCGTATCTCAAAAATTAAAATTGACGAAAAGTTTACAATTTGCTAAGAATTTTAAGGTTGAAATAACGTTCTAGAAAGTTGTCAAAAAGTTAGTAAAGAAACTAACAATCTGAGAAAAATTATATGTATAGAAAATTGAGAAAAAATTTAGAAAAATATCTCAATATTTAAGAAACTTTTGATAACTATAAATGGTTAGTGAAGTGTCTCAAAATTTGATAATTTTAAAATGTGCAAAACGTTTAAAATATGGAACTGACCAAGTTAGAAAATTAATGTAAAATTGGTAATAAATTCGAAAAGTTGTCTGAAATGTACAAAGTTGGTATAAAGTTAGAGAGTTAACATAAGACTAAAAATGTAATGAAAAAACATGAAAAAGTTTAAAGAGTTGAACTTACCAAAAAAGGTAGTAAATAAAATTACGTTATTAGTATAGTTGGTATTAAATTTTAAAATTTGTTAAAAAGTTTAGAGAGTTGGGCAAAAATTAGAAAATTGGCAGAGTAAACAAAGATCGTGTTGAATTGATGAAAAAATTAAAATTGACGAAAAGTTTACAATTTGCTAAGACTTTTAAGGTTGTAATAACGTTCTAGAAACTTGTAAAAAAATTAGTAAACAAACTAACAATCTGAGAAAAATTTATTGTATAGATAATTAAAAAAAAATTTAGAAAATATCTCAAGTAAGAAACTTTTGATAACTATAAATGGTTAGTGAAGTGTCTCAAAAATTTGATAATTTAAAAAATTGCAAAAGATATGTTTAAAATTTGGAACTGACCAAGTTAGAAAATTAATGCAAAATTGGCATTAAATTCAAAAAGTTGTCTAAAATGTACAAAGTTGGTATAAAGTTAGAGAGTTGACATAAGACTAAAAATGTAATGAAAAAACATGAAAAAGTTTAAAGAATAGAACTTACAAAAAGTTAGTAAATAAAATTACGTTCTTAGTGTAGTTGGTAACAAATTTTAAAACTTGTTAAAAAGTTTGAAGAGTTGCGCAAAAATTAGAAAATTGGCAGAGTAAACAAAGAGCGTGTTGAATTGATTCAAAAATTAAAATTGACGAAAAGTTTACATTTTGCTAAGAATTTTAAGGTTGTATTAACGTTCTAGAAAGTTTTCAAAAAATTAGTAAACAAACTAACAATCTGAGAAAAACTTAATGTATAGAAAATTTTAAAAAAATTAGAAAAATACCTCAATATTTAAGAAACTTTTGATAACTACTAATGGTTAGTGAAGTGTCTCAAAAATTTGATAATTTAAAAATTTGCAAAAGATATGTTTAAAATTTGAAACTGACCAAGTTAGAAAATTAATGCAAAATTGGCAATAAATTCAAAAAGTTCTCTAAAATGTACAAAGTTGGTATAAAGTTAGAGAGTTGACATAAGCCAAAATGTAATAAACAAACATAAAAAAGTTTAAAGAATAGAACTTACAAAAAAATTTAGTAAATAAAATTACGTTCTTAGTGTAGTTGGTGAAGAATTTTAAAACTTGTTAGAATGTTTAGAGAGTTGGCCAAAAATTAGAAAATTGGCAAAGAGTAAACAAAGAGCGTATCGAATTGACTCAAAAATTAAAATTGACGAAAAGTTTACATTTTGCTCAGAATTTTGAGGTTGTATTAACGTTCTAGAAAGTTTTCAAAAAATTAGTAAACAAACTAACAATCTGAGAAAAACTTAATGTATAGAAAATTTTAAAAAAATTAGAAAAATACCTCAATATTTAAGAAACTTTTGATAACTACTAATGGTTAGTGAAGTGTCTCAAAAATTTGATAATTTAAAAATTTGCAAAAGATATGTTTAAAATTTGGAACTGACCAAGTTAGAAAATTAGTGCAAAATTGGCATTAAATTCAAAAAGTTGTCTAAAATGTACAAAGTTGGTATAAAGTTAGAGAGTTGACACAAGACTAAAAATGTCATGAACAAACATAAAAATGTTTGAAGAATAGAACTTACAAAAAAAGTTAGTAAATAAAATTACGTTCTTAGTGTAGTTGGTAAAGAATTTTAAAACTTGTTAAAAAGTTTAGAGAGTTGGGCAAAAATTAGTAAATTGGCAGAGTAAACAAATAACGTGTTGAATTGATTCAAAAATTAAAATTGACGAAAAGTTTACATTTTGCTAAAAATTTTAAGGTTGTATTAACGTTCTAGAAAGTTTTCAAAAAATTAGTAAACAAACTAACAATCTGAGAAAAATTTAATGTATAGAAAATCTAAAAAAAATTAGAAAAATATCTCAATATTTAAGAAACTTTTGATAACTATAAATGGTTAGTGAAGTGTCTCAAAAATTTGATAATTTTAAAATTTGCAAAAGATATGTTTAAAATTTGGAACTGACCAAGTTAGAAAATTAATGCAAAATTGGCAATAAATTCAAAAAGTTGTCTGAAATGTACAAAGTTGGTATAAAGTTAGAGAGTTGACATAAGACTAAAAATGTAATGAACAAACATAAAAAAGTTTAAAGAATAGAACTTACAAAAAAAGTTAGTAAATAAAATTACGTTCTTAGTGTAGTTGGTAAAGAATTTTAAAACTTGTTAAAAAGTTTAGAGAGTTGGGCAAAAATTAGAAAATTGGCAGAGTAAACAAAGAGCGTGTTGAATTGATTCAAAAATTAAAATTGACGAAAAGTTTACATTTTGCTAAGAATTTTAAGGTTGTATTAACGTTCTAGAAAGTTTTCAAAAAATTAGTAAACAAACTAACAATCTGAGAAAAATTTAATGTATAAAAAATTGAAAAAAAAATTTAGAAAAATATCTCAATATTTAAGAAACTTTTGATAACTACAAATGGTTAGTGAAGTGTCTCAAAAATTTGATAATTTAAAAATTTGCAAAAGATATGTTTAAAATTTGGAACTGACCAAGTTAGAAAATTAATGCAAAATTGGCATTAAATTCAAAAAGTTGTCTAAAATGTACAAAGTTGGTATAAAGTTAGAGATTTGACATAAGACTAAAAACGTAATGAAAAAACATGAAATAGTTTAAAGAATTGAACTTACAAAAAAAGTTGGTAAACAAAATTACGTTCTTAGTATAGTTGGTATTAAATTTTAAAATTTGTTAAAAAGTTTAGAGAGTTGGGCAAAAATTAGAAAATTGGCAGAGTAAACAAAGATCGTGTTGAATTGATGAAAAAATTAAAATTGACGAAAAGTTTACATTTTGCAGAATTTTGATGTTGTAATAACGTTCTAATAAGTTTTCAAAAAATTAGGAAACAAACTAACAATCTGAGAAAAATTTAATGGATAGAAAATCTAAAAGAATTAGAAAAATATCTCAATATTTAAGAAACTTTTGATAACTACGAATGGTTAGTGAAGTGTCTCAAAAATTTGATAATTTAAAGAGTTGCAAAAGATATGTTTAAAATTTGGAACTGACCAAGTTAGAAAATTAATGCAAAATTGGCATTAAATTCAAAAAGTTGTCTAAAATGTACAAAGTTGGTATAAAGTTAGAGAGTTGACATAAGACTAAAAATGTAATGAACAAACATAAAAAAGTTTAAAGAATAGAACTTACAAAAAAAGTTAGTAAATAAAATTACGTTCTTAGTGTAGTTGGTATTGAATTTTAAAATATGTTAAAAAGTTTAGAGAGTTGGGCAAAAATTAGAAAATTGACAAAGAGTAAATAAAGAGCGTATCTCAAAAATTAAAATTGACGAAAAGTTTACAATTTGCTAAGAATTTTAAGGTTGTAATAACGTTCTAGAAAGTTGTCAAAAAATTAGTAAACAAACTAACAATCTGAGAAAAATTTAATGTATAGAAAATTGAAAAAAAATTTAGAAAAATATCTCAATATTTAAGAAACTTTTGATAACTATAAATGGTTAGTGAAGTGTCTCAAAAATTTGATAATTTTAAAATTTGCAAAAGATATGTTTAAAATTTGGAACTGACCAAGTTAGAAAATTAATGCAAAATTGGCATTAAATTCAAAAAGTTGTCTAAAATGTACAAAGTTGGTATAAAGTTAGAGAGTTGACATAAGACTAAAAATGTAATGAACAAACATAAAAAAGTTTAAAGAATAGAACTTACAAAAAAAGTTAGTAAATAAAATTACGTTCTTAGTGTAGTTGGTAAAGAATTTTAAAACTTGTTAAAACGATTAGAGAGTTGGGCAAAAATTAGAAAATTCGCAGAGTAAACAAAGAGCTTGTTGAATTGATTCAAAAATTAAAATTGACGAAAAGTTTACATATTGCTAAAGGTTTTAAGGTTGTAATAACGTTCTAAAAAGTTTTCTAAAATTAATAAACAAACTAACAATCTGAGAAAAAATTAATGTACTACAGAAAATTGAAAAAAAAATTAGAAAAATATCTCAATATTTAAGAAACTTTTTTAAAATTTGCAAAAGATATGTTTAAAATTTGGAACTGACCAAGTTAGAAAATTAATGCAAAATTGGCAAAAAAATCAAAAAGTTGTCTGAAATGTACAAAGTTGGTATAAAGTTAGAGAGTTGAAATAAGACTAAAAATGTAATGAAAAAACCATCAAGAAGTGTTGAACTTAAAAAAAAGTTAGTAAATAAGATTACGTTCTTAATGTGGTTGCTAAAGAATTTTAAAATTTATGAAACAGTTTAGAGAGTTAGGTAAAAATTAAAGGACGTCGTTTTACCTGGACAAACTGAGAGTGTTGTGATGGGACGTCTAGATGGAGATTTTCGGAAATGCTCCATTCGAACCGAAAATGAAATATTCGCCCAAGGTCTACTAGTTGGTAAAACTCCGGTAAAGGTCAAAAACCTACCTAATACCATTTAAAATCATGAATACCAGTTCAAACCGGGTAACTTTGAGGTGCAAACGTTGTTGAAAACCCATCAGCAAAGAAATGTCCGCAACAGTTACTGGAAATAGTGACTTCAGCGTGTCAAGAACTTGACCAGCGTGGTGAAGTCAAGAAACCATTCCAGCTGTATCACGACGTGTTTGCAATGGATGATAACTGTACAGGAAGAACTGACGTCGTGAAACACAAAATCGATAGTAGCAATGCTCAACGGTCAACCAATCTGACAACTTGGAAACTCAAGGTGTGATCGAACCATTTAACAGTCTGTGGGCATCTCTAGTGGTCTTGGTGACGAAAAAGGATGGGTCAACAAGATTTTATGTAATTACAAACAACTCAATGAGGTCACCAAGAAAGATAGTTACCCGTTACCCCGAATTGACGGCACTTTAGATACTCTATCTGGTTTCCAATGGTTTTCCACTTTGAACTTGAAAAGTGGTTACTGGCAAGTGAACTGGGAACTTAAGAATCGCAAGAAAACTACGTTGACGATTGGTACCGGTTTATGGTAATTTGCGGTTATGCCCCTTAGATTGTGCAACGCTCCTGCGACTTTTGAGGTCTAGGTTTTGAGGTTATGAGCGTCTGGAAACGGAAGTCTATTGAAAAAGGTAGCAATTGACATCGCAGGTCTATTTTCAAAAATAGAACGGGCCAACAAGTATGTACATTTTGCTGGCCATGGATTATTTTACCAGATGGACGGAAGTGTATGCGATACCAAATTAAGAAGCCATGCGGATGTGTTAGTCAAAAAGCTTTCCTGCCGCTTTGGGGTTCCGTTGGAGCTTCATTTAGATCAAGGGCGTGTTGTTTAGTTTTTTGTTCCAAAACGTCTGTCAAATGTTGGGAATGAAGAAGACCAGGACTACATCTCTTCAAATTGGCAAAAAGTTTACAATTTGCTAAGAGTATTTAGCTGCTCTATGATAACCTAACTTTTAATCAAATACTAAAATCTCGGACGAACAGTAAACTTTTTGTTAATTTCAATTGGAGAACCAAATCTCGCTAACTCGATAGTACCACCTTTTTGAACTCTCAATTTCTGAATTTTTTATTATTTTTAAACTCTCAAGTTTTCACCAACAACCTAAATTACTTAAAAACTTTAGAATTTTTTTGCATTTAACCCCTAGATTAGTATTATAACAACTTAATCAAGTCTCTAAGTTTCTTGCCAGCTTTCCAAACACTTGGTCAAATGTGTAAATTTTTTATTGACTAATTCTTTTACGAACATATCGTTAACTCTTTATACTAACTTACGATTTTAATCCAATCTTTACGAATTCCACGTTGCTTCTTCGCCAACTCTCTAAAATATTAATCACTGAAAATAGTGAGCAAAATCGAAGCTTTCGGTGATAGCGAAGGCTTCCACCGCTGGAATCTATATTGAGATGAGAACGTTTCCGGATTTGGACCGTGTCACTGTTGTAACAGAAGTTGCCAACGTTTCGCCCACTTTCGTAAGAGGCTTCATCAGGGCGTGTGTGAAATCGAAGAACTCAAACAAGAAACCGAAATCTAACTAAGAATATCTCAAAAGTTATATAAATTAACTTGTGGACCAAGCCAGATTTTTAACTTTGGTACTCCTTTATAGAAAACACGCCCCTTTTCGGCCGTCACCCAACCAGAGCCGAGCTTAACCAGCTTGGTTCACAAGTTGATTAACTAACTGTGTAGTGGTTCTTTGTTAGTCGTTCGCTTTTTCAACTTTATTGTTTTCTTTCTACCTTTTTAGAGTTCAGAATCAGACTTGGTTCACAAGTTGATTACCTAACTTTTGGTTCTTAGTTAGATTTCGGTTATCTCACGCCCTGATTTCACCCCTTACGAAAATGGGCGAAACATTGGCAACTTCGATTACAATGACACGGTCCATACTCGGAAGAAGTTCTCATCTTAGTATTGAAGCTTTCTGTCAACGTTTTTTATCCATATACAAAACACAATAAAAAAGACAAAAACGTATTTACAATTTATTTGATTATTTCTATCTACCAATCTAGAATTGATAACAGGCATGTGTTTAACTCTTCAAACACTAAAGCATTTTTAAAACGACAAAACATCTTGATATGTAAAATGATAAAAACATCACAAACATGATAAAAAAGGAACTATTTCGAATAAAAACAAAAAAACTGTTTCAATCGGTGGAGTTAAAAGCAATGAACAACCATCGTCTCTCGATGTTAGCACCGATTCCCATCAATTCCTGTTTGAAAACTGTTGGAAACCGCGTCATAAGTACTTCAATGTCAGACGGCTTCAAGTTAGATTCCAATTTACTGACGTACGACCAAATATAATCTAGACCAGCCCCGAACGGATGCACGTTGAGGAACGCCGAAATTATGCCGACTAATTTGGCGTCGCGATCGTTTAAAGGCGGTGGCGGCGCTGCCGGTGTCGCCTCGATGGTGGCTTCGCTCAAACTCGCGGTTTCGGATTGTTCGGGTTCGCTGTCGTCTAAAGTGACGATGTCTTTTTCGGACAACGACTTCGACCGAACTTCGTTCATTGATTGAACTTTATTTTGCAACTCTTTTACTTTAGATTCTTCTTCCGATTGTCTTCGTTTCGCTTCGATTAACTGTTGTTGCATGCCTTGCAGTGTATTTTGCAACATCTTAAATTGCTTATCTTTGTCTTCTAATTCCTTCTTCAGATCCATTTTGATTACTTCCACCTAAAAACCATACAAAGTTTTAATATCATACTGGTATAAAACATTGCATTCGAAGTTACGCCCGGCGTGGTTGAATAGAATCCAAAACTTGGGAATGAGAAACTGACAATTAGGTTTGCAGTTGGCTTTTAAAGTTGTTGTGGTAGTGGTTAAGAAGAAGAGAAAGTGCAGAAATAAAGCTAATGTGACGATTTAAAAAAATAAAGAAATATTTTAACCTCATTTTTGTAAGCTTCCATCTGACATCTTAGATTGTCGTTCTCCTCTCTCAGCGAATTTCGCTCCTCGTAATGTGGATCGGTCCGGGGACGTTTCCGCGCAGTCTCCTCCCCATCCGACACTTCCATCTCATCGTCGGCACGTTCGCTTTGCGGCTCGTCGTCCAACTGCACATTTTTTAACTCCTATAAACGTCAAGAGTCAGTCAACTCGCACCAACTTTCAATCGTTGTTAATACAAATGCTTCGCTACCACAAAAAAAGAATGATCCACCACTATGAAAATATTCTGGTGGACTAAGGAAGATGGTACATTTTAATAAAATTAATTACAAACCCTCTCGAAATCAACTTTGCCATACCTCACGTTTATTTCGATAAGTACGTGCGGAAGGATGGAAAAGAAAAAAAATTAAAATAAATACCTGATCCTTTCGGTACTTGCCAATTAGGTGTAGATAATAATCAATAAAATCAAACCTTAATTTTTAGTCTGGTTCAAAACGCAAACCTTGCGATCCCTATAAACAACAAAACTAATTACCTTTTGGAAAATTTTACGCATTTTTGTCCAAAGTACCTTTAATGATATTGCAGTGACTTGGTCCTGATAATTTTATCATATCTTACATATAGCTTCGACTGAAAAAAGGCAAATGGTTTTTACAAAATCTTTTTGGTGCGGTACAAGCAAATTTGATTCTTAACAGTCACTGTACCAAAAAAAAGGTGATTATTGGGACAGCGATGACTTACTCATCCAAAAAGAACCCAAGATAGTTTTTTTTAAAAAAATCTACCATCCTTCCTTAAGCAAATTAGACAGATCCACATCAGTGAGTTGCTTTTGGTAGTCGTTCAACTTACCTTTACCCATCCAATAGCCATAATATACAAACAATCATAAAAAATACTTATCAAAACAAATGACGACGCCTGGTTAAACGGTAAGTTAATAAAATGAATTAACTTAAGTTAAAGGTGTCGTTTAGTAACTAAATATCTGGCTTAATACCTAATTTTTTTCTTGGTAATTACTACACATGCGATTACTCGGATTTTATAAAATACTTTTTTGTTGCCGTTAAGTTTTATTTTATAAATTCCGAAACGTACGTACCATTGATTGTTTTTTCCATAACTCGATGTTTTTCCTTTGTGCTTTGGTGAAATGGTCCCAAACCTTCTTGTGACAGGCAGCCAGGAATACACGCTCGATCTGACTGACTGATAGGCACACGCAAATATACCATTAAATGACAGAACTATTTAATATTTTTACAGTTCATTTACTTATAGTTATATTTAAAAAAAGAAAAAAATTATACAATGCCAAGAGGAGTGTTTGCAATTCTTTTGGTCAATCAACTCACCTGGTTTTTAGTGTACTTATTAGTATTTCAAAACAAGTTGTAAGTTATCTGTACAGTGAGAACTAAAAAGAACAAAGCAAACTAACTAACTCTTAGCTGATTCTCTAGCTGTATGTAGTTTTTGTAACTTCGCAACCTTTCAAAATTGTCTAAATTCTTAGGATACCCCAACTTCCTGTTTACCCATCACCACTTAACCTATCTCTAAATTTTTGAAAATGTTTCCAGACTTAGTCAATTTACGATAATTCAAAAGTCTTACCCAACTCTCTAAACTACAAAACCTTCATTTTCTGTCTACTTTCAAAAAAGATTAGGCAACTTTCAGACCTGCTATCATGCATTAACAAATGCCTTGGAAGTAGCTCCTTCCCTAGAGTCTGGAAAACCGGCAGTTTGAGGTTAGTTCTAAAGCCCGCCAAACCTGATGGCAGTCGGAGGTATTGGAAAAGGTGCTTGAGGCAGTAATAGGAAAAAGACTAAAGACGTGGTTAGAAGCCGAAAGTACACTAAACCAAAACCAATTCGGAATTAGAAAAGGTAAGTCTAATTTAAACGATAAGGAAGGGGTGGAAGTCGAAATTTCCAACAGGATAAAAAAGGTGACTCAGCGAAGATGCCGCGTTTTCGTGACGCTGGATATCCGGAACGCGTTTAACAGCATGCCATAGTCGAGCCTCGTCAAGGCCATCGAAAATAAGAAGGCACCGGGGTACCTGACCAACATGGTTAAGGACTACCTCAGCCGAACTTGGCTGCACGTCGAAGAAGGCAGTTAAATACAACTCACGGGTCGATCTTATGGAACATCTATTACGACGGGGTGCTAGTGTTGGCGATGCCGAGTGGTGTCACACGGTTGGGTTATGCGGACAACCTGGCGGTGGTAGTAGAGGGAAAAACCGCTGAGTTGGTAAACAGCAGGACGGAAGACGCTATTTTCAGAATCGAAAACTGGCTCGTGAACATTGAGTTACTCGTGAACCACGGCCTGGAACTGGCGTTCGATAAAACCAAATTGTAGTTCTAGTCGGGACAAGAAGAATGAAGAGCTTCTCCATAAGAGTGAAAGGTTTGGAGATTAAAGGTGGATTAAAGGAGGGAAAGTTTTGAGTACCTAATCGTGTGGATCGCAAAGAACGGTAAAGTGAGGTAAGACGTGCATTCGAGAAAGCGGAAAAATCAGTGAATAGTTTGGTTAGATTCATGCCGAGCGTGGGAGAAGTTTCGTATTAAAGTCAAAGCAGCATGTCGATATGTTAGAGGAAGCCATTCTGGTGGCCACCGAGATACCGTCTATTACGGAAAGTATTGGGAAGAAGGAGATAAATTTTAGCCGTCAACCATCTTCGGAGAATTTGAGGGAGGAGTGGCAAGATATATGGAACAGAGAAATCGTTGAAAGATGGGCATATGGACTCATTAGTAGAGAAGGGCCACAGAAATTTCGAATCTCATCTTGAAAGAATAGAATAAAGAGTAAGAGAGAGATGCATGTACTGCAACGAGCGAGCGGATGATGCGAAAACACGTCCTCGAGTGTGGCCACGGTGGAAGAGTATCTTGAGCTAATTGGAAACTGAACTAAGAGAAAGATTGAGGGTGGATTATTTTAGTAAGTTTATAAGAGAAGGTAAATCGGAGAAGATCTGTGAAGGGATTTCAGAAATTATAAAAAAGAAGGTAATTTAGAGTTTCATCGTCAGGCGAGGGAAGACGCAAAAAATGCTGAAGAGACCGCCAGTCAGGCAGTTAAGCATCAAATTCCCGAATCGATACTGCACTATCGTATCCTGACTACTCTGGAAGAATCCTTTGACGCAGAGGTCCTAGTAGTAAGGTAGAGTTAATGGATGTATTGTCCCGCATTCAATCTATAATTCGGAAATCCACTTTGACTAAAAGAATGTTTACGCTACATTCGACATCTCTGATGCTCTTCGGAGCGTACAAACGACCCTTCAGTCCGTAACTGACAAGTTGTCAGCACCTGGCCAGCAGATCACAACTGGTCCTGTTTCGTATGCCCAAGTAGCTCGGTCGAGCAGAATTGCCGATAGAGTCAAACTACCTTCCGACAAATTCGTCACGAGACAAATTTTAAAACCCGAGACAAATTTTAAAAGAGCAGACGAGACTAAAGCGACCGTAACGAAGGTCTTAAATCCTACCACCTAGTTGTAGACCGAGTGACGAAAGTTGAACGAAATTTCGTTCGCCTGGAGTCCGAAAAGACATACCTGTCTAAAATCCCAGCGACTATCCTCAACAATGCCGGCCTTGTGATCAGACCGCAAGGCAAAGCCCTTCGTAGAATTTCTTTCTCGGATGTTCCATCTAACCTTTCCCCCGAGCAGTTGACAGATGCAAAACTTGAGCAAAATTTCGATGCCGCCTCTGACGAAATCGTTGAACAGACTAAAGAACAACTTAAGGTTAGAACAAAAATCGGACATAGAAACAGGGCAAATACTAATTATGTCATTGAAGTAACTTCGGAGGTACGAAAGTACCTAATGGCCAACCGTCGATTCTACGTAGCCTGGAATTCATACAGGGACAATGACAATGTGCACATCTTAAGATGCTTCAAGTGCCAGAAGTTCGGTCACTAGAGCGAGATTCAATGCGGTAATTGTGCTAAAAACCACGATACGAAAGATTGGCCAAAAACCGCAGTACACCCTGTATGCGCAAATTGTATAAGAGATGGCCATAAAAGAGATGTGATAAAACACAAGGCGTCTTCTAACTGCTCGGCGTATTTAAAAAAGCTTGATTACCGATTATGAACAGTGAGGACGTTTCTCTGACTCCTGGGATTGCGTAAGTGAATCTTCAGCGTTCTCGTGCTGCGACCTTGGAAGTCACCAGCTTCTCTTTTACTGACCCAAAAGCCATATGTGTATAGTTTTGGTTCAGGGTATAGGCTCGCTGGTGCGGCTTTACCCTTCAATAAGATCACCACATCCACTATGCGGTATTTCTCGACTATTGTTTACAATAGTGCAAAGCCCGTCAGTCAACTAACTAATGACTACACTATCGTATCTATGATCGCAGTTGGAAGCACCTCCTTGAGTATCGTCTCTGCTAGTCACCAAGGTAATACAAACATCGATGTCACATTGGCATCACAAGTTTTAGCTAGAACAATTTCTAACTGGAAAGCTATTCCAGAGGTGATTGAAAGTGACCATCGACTGATACGTTTTGATTTAACCGTCAAAAATCCTCGATCGGTTCCGATCCCTAAGCGTATCCTCAATACGAAACGGATAGATCCTGTCAAGCTGAACACAGCTGTCATCGCCCTACTTCCTACTTACCTTCCACGTGGAGCTAAGTGTCACGAGTCATTGACGTCTCCATTGATAAGCTGACCAGGTTGATCCTCGAATCTAACCAAAATGGCTTAACAGAGTTTGCTCGAATTCTAGAGCTGGTGTGGAGTCCAAAGCTAGATAAGTTAAAGCGAGTCGTACGTAGCATACTCAAAAGTCCCAGCAGAACTAAAAACTCAATGGCTAAATTCGTACACAGTCGCACTTCACTAGTATAAACTGGCAGTAAAGAACGCTAAATTTAGCTCATGACAAAGGTTTGTACAGAGAAGTTTGGCGGCTAGTCCGTAGGGATTAGTTTATAAGATATCCTCACAAAAGTTCCTTGCTATCCAACCATGCTCCAATGTCCGTGACGGATACACTCTCACAGAGCTCGACATAATCAAGTCAGTTAGTTCCTTGTTCCGAGACGACAATGCAACGAACGAATTAGATCCCGATCTTTTGCAAATATTGAGTCCTAACATGACTGGGTGGTTACAAAAGAAGATACAGCTTCCGTGGTTAGCAGAATTCCTAAGAATAAAGCTCCGCGTTCCGACGGATTACACTGTAACGTACTAAGAACACTTGTACAAAATTCCCTCTCTTCTACGTTCATTGACCTTTACTAAAGGGATCTCTCTAACTCCAATTCGTATCGTCTGATTACGCGTTCAGAACTTGGCATATTATTCGAACGAGTACCGTTAAAGAAAATACATGACATAATAAAGATTATTCCATCCCAGCCAGTACGGATTGGTTCTCCGCAAGTCGACGACAGACACCATTCGTAAGTTAATAACGAAAGTGCAAACGAACGTCTCCAAGTACCGGCTATGCATTTTTATAGACATTTCAGGAGCGTTCAATAACGTATGGTGGTCATCAATAATTGAAGCTTTTGTCGTTACGAGAGTGCATGCAGACGCCGTGCGAGTTATTCGCAGTTCTTCCTACACAAAACGACTGACGAAAGAATGCCCGCAAGGAACGGTTTTCGGGCCGACGTTGTGGAACGTAGTTATGGATTCTTTACTGGAAGACTTAGCCGGTAACTGTGACATTTTCGCTTACGCGGACGATATCACCATCACATTGTCCGCAGATAACAGACGCGATCTAGAGGCAAAATCACGACATTGCCTAGACATTCTGACTCGCTGGGCTGCCAACAAAAAATTGACTGTCTCAGCTGAAAAGACCAAATACATGGTTTTTGGTTCCTCTTTAAGCAGAAATCTCTTCTAGCAAATACAATGAGTACATTGACGTCGAACACTAGTCTAAGTATAGACTCAGGGAAATAGGGATACGGGTTGACTTGGGTTCTTAGGATACCACGGTCATCGAACCCCTGACAAAAGAGAATCTATGTAACGGAATATCAGGAACACCACACGAGAAGCACCGGTCGTCATCTGGCAACGGAATCCGCCGTGCGATGTGTGAATTTGGACGGCCGCTCGTCCCGGGTAATGGGACATGTTGATCCAGTCTGGGATATTTGGAATTAAGCAATAGGCGTTACGTCCTTTATAGAATGTCTCCCCACTGTGGTGGACGTTTTGGCCATGTTTCACATTAAATATTGGCATGGATGAAGCCCCCATTCTCAGGAATACTATAAATATGTGTAAACCACGTCGGAGAAGTATTTTGAATAAACAAGGTTAGTTCGTTCATTTTTTCGTTTACTATTGTATTTGGTATTATTTTATATGTAGATCCATTACCCACGCCGCAGGTCGCTGATTTTATTAGTTATATTGTAAATTTCATTTATAAATTTTTTTTGTCATTAAACCGATTAAATAAATTGCAGCTTGCTTTATTTCAATCAAACTTTTCGTTGCGGTTTGTGTAAACATTTGGTCCTTCGAGCCGGATGCAGCCCTAGAGATTATTACAGTTCGTTTTGTGTTTTTTAAGAAAGTGTTTGATTGATTTTACCCTTTTTAATTTGTTTATGCAAAGATTAAATAACGCAACTCGAAAACGTTTTGAAGTGCAATTCACAAATGTAAGTTTTCCCACTTACGCAAATTTGAAACAATTTGTGGTCGACCAGTGTCGTGCTTTGGAAACCAATTTATTGAATAATGCTACAATGGCCAGTGCGACCAAAGTGACTCGCACTAAGTCCACCTATTCAGCAGGTTTATGTGATCAATGCTTCAGCGCTTTACACCAAGCGAGGTCATGTCCGTCAAAAGGAAATTGTCGACAGTGTTCAGCTCCGCACAATTCGTTATTACATTCTAGTAAAACCACAGTTCATTGGGCACCTTCGCAGCAGGTGACCCTACTTAACGATTCACCAGAAGCTCCAATTATCACTGTAGGTGTGGCCACAGCGCGTTCATCGTGTACACTGTTGTTGACAACTGTCATCCATGAAATCCAAAATCGTTTGGGTAATTATCAAACCATAAGGGCATTGTGTGATTCGGGTAGTCAAGCGAGTCTAATTTCGGAAAGATGTCGTAAGCGCCTTGAATTGCCCTATGGCCGCTCACCAGTTCGTTTATCTAACCTAAGTGACATTTCGCCTTTCACGCGGTTCTACTGATTCTGTGCTCCCTGGTATTGCTGGATGTCCGAAATGCGTTGAACACAGCCGCCTAGGATATAGTCAACGAAAAAGCCATCAGGAAGGGTATTTCTGCATACATGAGGAACATCATTAGGGCCTATTTGTCCGAAAGGAAGATAATGATAGGCAAGGAGGACAGCATCGAAGTAGCAACAGGGGTACCTCAGGGCTCCGTACTGGGACCAACAACCTTGTGGAACCTCTTATATGACGATGTTATGGCCATAAACGTAGAAGAACACGTGGACATAATATGCTACGCGGATGACCTTGCAATTATGGCAGCCTCAAAGGAAGCGTTGGGGATGAAATTAAAGACGGAAGACGCCCTCCACGCAGTAAACATATGGATGAAGGAAAATAAACTGGAGCTAGCACCGAGGAAAACCACCGCCATTATCTTCAATCTATCAAGAAAAGCTAAGGATATCACCTTCGAAATGGACGGACATACCATAAGACCAAGCCCAACGGTGAAGTACCTCGGGGTCACGTTCGATTATAGGCTCACGTTTGCGAGACATGTAGATAAGGTTACGGAGAAAGCCTGCAGAACAATGAAAGCCCTAAACGTAATCTTACCAAACGTTAGGGGACCCGGGGCCAAGCAGAGATGGATATTGCAGAAAGCGATGCAATCGATCGTCTTGTATGCGGCGCCAGTCTGGCACGAAGCCATGGAAATCAGCAGGGCCAGAGAACTGATAATTAGATGCCAGAGAACGATGGCCGTAAGGGTGTGCAGCGCCTACAGAACGGCCTCGACCGCTGCTATCTTAGTAATAGGGGGACTGTGCCCGATGGACCTTATGATACAGGAGAGGGCGGAGATCCAGGAAGAAAGTAGAAAAAATCCGACGCAGGAAAGACAGGAGATCGTAACCAGGATAAGGGAGCGCACGGTTAATAGGTGGCAGGACGAGTGGAGCAGAGGCACTGTGGCAAGATGGACAGCCCGTTTGATACCCGACATCAAGCCGTGGATCACGAGGAAACACGGAAGAACAAATTATAATATGACACAGGTTCTGACAGGGCACGGGTGTTTCGGCTCATACCTCAAGAGGATAGGAAAACAGCGCTCAAGCAAATGCTGGTTCTCGAAGAAGAAGACGGACCAGAACATACAATGTTTAAGTGTGGAAGGTGGGAATGATTTCGCACCAGAGCAGAAATCGAAGTGGGCGAGAAGCTAACGCCAGGAAACATCATAAGAATTATGATAAAAAAGGAGAATAACTGGAAGATAATAGAGATGCTGATAAACAAGATTATGAGCAGCAAAGAAAAGTATGAGAAATGGAGAAAATGAATGGAAGGCAGGAAAGATCCGCTGCGGATGAAGTTATACCCTTTTTTTAGGGTGGTCCCGTTCGTACCAGGATAAAATACAAGGAAAAGGGGTTTAGTGGGTGCAAACCCCACACTATCCTTCTCGCCCGGTTCTACTAATTGCGAAATTCGCCCTAAAGGTTCTTCAGAGCCATCTTTGGACGTCGAAGCAGTGGTTTTACAAACTATCTGTGCCTATCTTCCAAGTAGATTTTTATCAGGGTTGAAAGTTAGCAGATCCCAATTGGCATATGCCAGGATCAATTGATATGCTCCTAGGAGCAGATGTCTTCGCTCTTGTTGCCCGAGAGGATTCCGTGTCGGGTGACGGCGTGTGTCCAGCTACTATCGAGACCCTCTTCGGTTGGATACTTTTGGATACCACAAGTAGCGTGACTACAGTCCCAAAATATTCGTTTTTTATGACATCAGACCTCTTTGGATGTCGCTTTAAAAAGCTTTTGGGAGGCGGAGAAAGTCCCTATCAAACTCGTCGTCTCACCTTAAGATGATCCTGCCGATCATTTATTTGTTAATACGCATTTTCGTGACCATTCGTTTTGTTGCCTTTCAAAGATCTCCAAACTTTGCCCACGTTCAATAATACGATGCAGATTGCTGATAGTCCTTTGCTCGCACTTGAGCGTCGCTTGGACAGTCAACCTGACGTCCGCCGCATGTATTCTGCACCATTGTGTGTTGGAACTTGAAGCAAGCCACCCAAAAATTCGTGTGGTTTTCAATGCTTCTTCGCGCGACGCACACAATAAGTCACCCGTTGTCGGGCCTAAATTGCAAAATGACATAATAACCATTTTGCTTCGTTTTCGATCACATCGTATCGTGTTTACTTGCGATATACGGCAAATGTATCGACAAATATTAATATATGAACCACATTTTCAATATCAATTAATACGGTGGAGAGCATCTCCACAACAAGAGTTCAAACCTATCGTTTGAACACTGTGACTTATGTTGGCAGAGGAAAATCCAACACAATCTCCGCTTGCTGCGCAAGCTATTCGTTCGGATCCGTATATGGACGATGTTGCGTCCGGGACAGACACTTTAGAGGCTGCTCGTAAACTGAATAGTCAGCTTGCGGAATTGTTGAAGTTGGGTTGTTTTGAGCTGCGCAAATGGGCCAGCAATAATATTTCGTTGTTAAGACGATCTTCCCGTCGAACATTTTCAAATACAGTCGTTAACATTCCACGAAGACGCGGTAAAGGTGTTATCAATACCTCATCTCGAGTTGTGCGCCGCAGTATTGTTGTCAAAACTAGTGGCCTTTGTTGTAGACACTTACAAAACCATGGTATCTATTGAAAGGATATTTGCTTGGAGCGACTCCACTGTTGCCTTAACTTGGATCAAGTCGTCGCCGCCCCTTCGTTTCGAATTGCGTAAGCTTCGTTCAGGAGAGAGTTCCGCCAAAATACTTGCAACATGTCCGTGCCGGACAAAACCCGGTTGATTCAGCCTCTCGTGGTCTCCTACCAGGAGAAATTTTACTTCCATTTATGGACAATGATAGTTTGCTACGTGTAGGTGGACGTCTTCGTCACTCCGAATTATCCTCGAATGCTAAGCACCCCCATTTGCTGCCTCGTTCCCATCGACTTACAGAGTTGATAATTGAGCATTTTTCTCGGGTTCATGTATACCCCGGTTTGCAGACATTGCAATTTTTATTGTCACAACAATTTTGGATTTTATCAGCACGTTGTGCAATCAAGGACTCTCTGTCAAATTGTTTTCGTTGTTTTGATGTACGGCCATGTGTCAGTCCCATTTTATAGGTGATCTTCCTGCGTCTTGTGTGTTGATTACGCCGGTCCTTTCCTTTTGACATTACGTCGAGTGAGAGGAGCTAAAATCTAGAAAGGCTACATCTGCATATTTGTTTACTTTGCCGTCAAAGCCGTCCATTTAGAAGTGGTCTCAGACCTGATTACGGAGACATTTCTTGCGGCTTTCAGCCGTTTCGTTGCTCGACGGGGTCGTTGTAGTAGCATCTACAGTGACTGTGGCACCAATTTTATTGGCGTCAATCGTATACTTCAAAACTTGGGTCGACAGTCTACTGACACATTGGCCATCAAATGGCACTTTAATCCTCCTTGCTCTGCGCATTTTAGTGGATTGTGGGAGGCCGGACTTAAATCCGTTAAAACCCACCTGTCTCGTGTGTTTGATGAACAAATCTTCACTTATGAAGAATTTAATACACTCCTAATCCAAATCTAAGCTGTGTTGAATTCACGCCCATTGTACCCGACGAGTTCGGGTCCTAATTATTATTATTTATTGGTAATTGTTGAGCCATTCGGCCTTACAATGGGTTACGTTTTCCCTTTAAACATAAGAATATAATACATATACCTACAAAAATTTATAAAACTAAAATAACTTTCTCCAATAAATTATTCCAATCACCATCTTACTATTCTATTTCGTTAGACCTAACCCTCCCCTCTTTTCCTTCTTTCCTTTACTGCTTTCATCCAATCCAATACCTCCCCAAGCAAAGCCTTCCTCCCCCTCATTTCTTCCCTTAGCTCGTCACACTCCTCACTCAAGTGCTCTATGCCCTCCCATCCCTCCCCACATAATCTACATCTCCTCACTACATCCTCCTTCCAATACTTATTTAAATTCTCCTCATGTCCACATCTAAACCTGGCTATAAGCCGTTTCTCTCCTAAGCTTCTCCTCCCCATCAGATACTTAGGAACCCCCCTGGACACTATATTCCCATACCTTACGTTATACTTTCCTTCCCTCTCTTGCACCTGCGAGTCTCTATCTCTTCTTACTATGTCCTCCGTATTTAACCTCCCTTCCTCTCTTCTTCTTTCCACCTCTTCTCTTGCGAAACCTCCTCGTTGGTAGTACAGTTTCCTTTCCTCTTGCCCATGTATATTTTTGCTATTTTTACCGTCATCCAGCAACATTGCAAAATTTTACATTCTCTCCTATCCTTCATTGTCTCTTCATATCCCATCGCCCTTTTCCCTGCTTCTATTCTAATCTTCTCTAACTTCCCCTCCTCCTCTATTATGAACCCCTGCGTCTCCCTGTCTAAACCTAGTATCCATTTCCAATATTTTATTTGCACCCTTTCCATCCCCATACCTCCACCCCGTACATCATCACACTTTTAATCAATTTTTCGAACAGCCATCTTCTCTTCTCGATCTCCTTCCCAAACACTCTTTCCCCTAAACTCCATACCTGCCCTAATACCCTGTACCCTTCTTTGCTAACTCCCTTATATGCGCATCAACACCCACACTTTAATCCCTCCCTCCATGACCACCCCACCACACTGTCCTCCCTTCAACACTTCCTCTATGTCCCCTATATACAGTGCAAATAAAATAGGGCTAAAAGGACACTCCTGCCTTAACCCCTTCCTCGTCCAAAACACTTCACTAACACTGTCCCCTATTTTAACCCTATTCTTAGTCTCTTTATATATCCCTTCTAATTTCCTCACTAGTTGTTCCTCTATTCCCTTTTTCCTTAATACCCTCCATAGCTTTTCCCTATTCACATTATCAAACGCAGCTTCTATGTCCATAAAGAACGCGTATACCTTACCCCTTTTCTTATCCAGCTCTCCATTCACGAACTGCTTCAATATATAAACATTGTCTATTGCCCTTCTTCCCACTCTAAATACCATCTGCCAATCTGGTAATAGACTTTTTTCTTCTACTTCCTTTTCCAACCTCCTTTGTATAATCATGACATACAATTTATAAATTACATTAGTGACACTAATCCCTCTATAGTTCTTTACCTCCTTTCTATCGCCTCCCTTATAAACCGGAAGAATTAAACTTTCTTTCCAACTCCCTGGCAATTCCTCCCCTTTCCATATTATATTAAAGATTTTTCTTATATTTCCTCTCACTCTCTCCCCTACATATTTCCATTGCTCTCCTTGCGTACCGTCCGTTCCTGCCGTCTTTCTTAATTTTAGTCTATTTATTGCTTTCTCCATTTCCTCTTTCGTTATCTCCCACCCCTCTTGTATTGTATTTACCCCTTGCAATGTCACCTGCTCTGGTCCTTCTATTGTGCCCTCCAAACGCTCCATACAATAACCCAACCACCCCTTTAAATCCATTAAACCTCCTCTACTCTTACCTCTTCTTCTCTCCTTGTTTAGAAATTCCCACACTTCTCTTTCTTTCCTTATTTCTCCATTTCCTCTTTATAAGACACCTTTCTCTCAAAACATACATTTTTAAAATTTTCTTTCTTCCCCTTATACTCCTGCACATCTATTCTACCTTTCTTCCATCTTCTTCTAGCATTTCTGATCTCTGTTTTTGCCTCTCTACATTCTCTATTCCACCACCTATTTTCGTTCCTCTTTTTTCCTTGTCTTCTCTCAAACCTTTTCTTTTCTACTGTCTTCTCCATTTCTGCAGTCAACTCCTTTAATCTTTCTTTCCCCCCTACATCTCCCCAATTCACTTGCTCCAACTTATATCTCTTATATCTTTCTATGCTTTCCTCCGTCCACACCTTTTTCACTCCCCATCCCCTCTGTTCCTCCTTATTTCCTTGCTCTTTTCCTTTTAAAATCACTTCCAGTGGCTGATAATCCGATTCCTCTTCATCCCCCACTTTAAACCTTTCTATGTCCTCCCATATCTCCCCACTCACTATGACGTAATCGATCACCGATTCCCCCCTCCCTACAAATAAGTTTAGTCACCTCTGTCCCCCTCCTCTATATTTCCATTAAGAATTGACCACCCTTTTTCCTCACATATCTCCACTAACATTTTCCCATTCCTATTAACCGTCTTATCCATGCTAACTCTTCTCTTTACTTCCCCTCCTATAATCACTCCTCCCTTTTCCCCTGTTCTCGCGTTAAAATCACCCCCTATAATAATCTTTTCCTTTTCCTCCCGCTGTCCCATTTTCTCAATCTGTTCACTTATCAACCTAATATCCCGCCCATTAACTGTTAACACTATAAATTTTTCCTTTCCTTCTCTGACCACATAATTTTTTACGATCCCTTTCCCTTGCTTCTCGTCTCCCTCCTCTTCTTCCCCCGACCAGTACCTTTTTATACCCGTTAGTATTCCTCCCCTTGCTCTACCTTTACTTTCTTTTCTAGTTGCAAATTCCACCTTCCAATTATACCCCTCTGGTAATTTTTCCTTCCATACTTCCCAGTCTTTTTCCTCCTAATGATTTGTCTGTTTTCACTCCTGGCACTTTTTGACCTTTGAGCCGTTGACCGCTCCTCCTGACGAGGATGTCACGTCCCTCTCATTAAATCCTTCGTTACGTTGGCGTTTTGTTCAGCGTTGTCAACAAGAATTTGCATACACTCCAACAACGCGCAAAGTGGTGATACAGAACAAGTTGGTTCCACCGCTGCAGTGGCAACTGGGTCGCATCATAACTCTACATCCTGTGCCTATGC
This sequence comes from Aquatica leii, assembly GCA_035610365.1. NCBI lineage: Eukaryota > Metazoa > Arthropoda > Insecta > Coleoptera > Lampyridae > Aquatica > Aquatica leii. Next base: position 20,791,806 of record CM069438.1, read on the forward strand.
CGCAGCATAAACCTGTTGCTTAATTGTTTATTCGCTTTATCATAAGTTTAGTTTTAGTATTATAGTTGTTGACCCGTTGGGCGATTAATTTAGTTCATTTTGAACAAATAGAAAAAAAATCACGCTGTTATAGTAATTTTTGGTGGGCGGTATGTTTTGGATTTATATTTAAATTTAAAGCTTCACCAGAAATACTCCCTCCTTTTGTTGTTTCCCCGATACCAGCTCTTTCTACAGACCCAAAATATTCGCAAAGCAAATAAATCTACTCGATTTAACAAAACCTGCTCGAATTACAGATAACTTGCACTTACGAAAAGTTTGTGATATGTTTTATACTTACTGTAACCGAATTCAAAACACTCCAATGTGGCATGTACGTGATACCCAAAAAGTGTTTGCCCAATGCGAAAATAACCTTCAAGTAGAAAGTTACGATCACATGTACATAGATAACACTATAAATAAACCGAAACTCATTTCGGTTACATTTAATCGACCAGTTATCAGCAACCGATAAAAAGATCGGTTTATTTTTACTGTTGGTGAATATAACTTGCGCATTTCTCAACTTTAACGTAGCTTTTACTCCAAAAACTAATTTAAAGCAAATAGCCGATTTCGTTTAAATTAAAAGAAAACAAATTTCTCGCCAGTTCCAACACTGCTCCTGTAAATAGCGACACCTGTATTTTAATACCTTGTACCAATAGTGCTAGTGCATTTTTGAGAACCATTTAAATTAATGTGCCTTCAACAATGCACAAGTTTTTACTGACCGAGCGACTTACTGACCCACAAAGTTAACTAAACTGTTTTTAATACTTACATTGTAGTAGAATACCTTGCATCCGACCCTTCATTATTTCTTTAGCCTTTTGCAATTCTTCCTCGTATTGTGTCTTCTCACTTAGAAGCCGTCGAACGTGAGAATTGGTCGACTGAATCATCGAATAAAAAGTGTTTGAATTGCGCTTACTGCAATCGCCTCGTTCCAACCATGTAAGTAAAATCTGTTGGATTTAATTAGAGACGAATAATTCAATAATTCGTTGTATTACTTGAACGGCTTTGGTGAACGTTTCGTCGAGCTTGAGCTTTTCCGCAACTGAAGATGCTTCGTGATCGGTGTAGTGAACAACAGGTGGTGGAGATGGTGGTCTTAATCGTTCTTCTTCCATACGTTCTCTGTGTCTTTGTTCCCGTTGCAGTTGCCTTTGGCGACACTCCCACTCATATTGGTCGTCCCTAGCCTGTACATTAAACAATTAAGAAAACACTTTAATCACAGATAAGATCAACTACCTGGGCGTAGTCTACATGTAGTCTACCAGTATTCGGCGCATCAGTATTAGAACCTATACGAATTCTATACCCTGATAAAAAAATAGCCGCATCCACAGATGCCTCAAACAAAAACCGAATGTGGCAAAAATTCTTTTTACTCAATCTCAACGTCGTAATTTCACCACATCTTTCAAAAACCTCTCGAATTATATCTTCGGCAATGTTTTCGGGCAAGCCGCCGACGAAAATAGTTCGACAACCTGGTGGTCGTTCCCTAGTGGTAGGTGGAGGTGCGTTCGGATTTGGTGGAAATAAAGTACACGATTTGCAATGGATGATTTCTTTAGCGGGACTCATCAGCATAGCGGGATCAGGTGTGAGCATATTCGGATCTGGGGTAATCATAGGGGGCATCATTCCGTAATTGTTCATAGACATCATACTGGGATCGACGATCATATTCATCCCCACCATGGGATAACCCATGTTCATCATCCCGCTCCACATATTCGGTCCCAAGCTAGGACCGTTCTGTAAAGCGACGACATCTTGAGAATTCGATAAGTTCGAATCCGAATCATCTTTCGCTTTGTCAGTGTCACGTCGATCCCGTTCTCTTCGATCCGATCTTGATCGTCTCTCTCTTTTATCCGAAGGACTTTGACTCGAATCATCTTTATCGTCCGAGCACCTCGATGTTGATTTGTTTTTACTTACGTTGAATTCTAAAGGACTATCGTTGAGACCAATTAAAGTAAACTCGTTTGGATCAGTCGAATTCAGGAAGGTCGCAGGTCCCCCTGACATAATCGAATTCGTACCTACACGAAACTTTTAAAAATCTGACGAAAATTTCAATGTCCTTACCAATTGTTTGATTACTAAATTGAAAAGCCATTACAGTTTGTTTAAATCTAATAACTAAGCAAAAAAAAGGAATCTTTGAGTTTCATTGATTTTTCTAAATTTGACGTTTTGTTAAAAAAAGAATTTAAAATAATAACGTCGTCATTCTTGTTTAACTCGCGAATTTCGCATTCGTTATCTTTGTTTTTGGTAGTCCATCGAAAATGTTACATCGAAAAATTCTTAATTCGTCGAATTATAACCTCCATAGTTTTCAAGTTTTAAGTGAAAAATAAATTATAAAACGTTTGTAACAATAAAATTAAATATTGCTTTAGTAATTGTGGACAAAAATAAAACTATGTTTCAGACGAAGCGGATTTTTTTTAACTGACGTTATATATACAGCATTGTGCAAAAGTACTAAACCTTTAGAAGGAATTAGAGAAAACAAAAAATAGTAGATATCATTTTACGACTAAAGAACCGTGAGGTACGCGTCGGATAAATTCAGAATTTGATGATTATGTAAAATGAATTCTAACTAAAAACATCTGTTGTAAACAATGTGTCAACTTAATGTAATTTAATCTTTAATTTAATGTGCACACCTTAAACGCTGTATGAAAAGTGCAAAAGTTGGATAATGTATTGGCATTCGAAACAAAATTGGTTTTTGCGCAGCGGTTCTTTAGTCTTGAAATGAACTACTTCTCGTTCTTTTCAACTGACCGACGATGTCTAAGCTACTCTGATCAGATCTGTAATGAATATAACCATACAACTAATCTATGCTATTGTGGTTTCTATGCGATCAACGTGAATTATTTTTCACTACTAATTTAGTTTACCAACTTAACTCAATAATCATAAAAACATTTTTAATGAACAACTTATTAACACATCACAGTACATTACACAATTAACATCCCTTCTACCAGTGGCGGCTTAAAAACTAGGCGGAGTAGGCAGCCGCCTAGGGCCCCAAAGAGACCAAAAGCACAGACATTTTATTTGATTAATATTATTATTATAATAAAGCGTTTCAAAAATGGTTTTCTGGTTTGGTTTGACTACCTAGGAGCCCCAAAGTGACTCTGTCGCCTAGAGACCCGACGATTCTTAATCCGTCACTGCCTTCTACCGCTTACTTTTAGCCGCAAATTTCAGAGGTCGCCACACTATCTTCTTCTTACCTCATAAGCGCCAAGAACCACTTAGGTATACCTTTAACATAACCTTAATTGTTTTTGAAAACACCAACTTCATTAACGATCATATCAGTTGAGCGTTGAAAATAATACAAATAGTATCAACGATTTATTTCTTAAAATATACAGGAATAATTTTTAAAAAACTTGTTTAGTGTTGAAATGAAGTATGCAATTTATGTAGTGTAGCAATAAATACAGAGACTAGGCGAGGTGATGAATGAAAGATGATTCACGTTTGATATGTGTAGACTACCTTGGCGAAAAAATACTCATAGAGTTAGTATTTGTTCTTTTACGAACTAAACGTACAGATACTGCAAAAAAAACATAGTTAGTTTAAAAAAACAAACGAATAAAACTGATTACTTGAACTATCTTGAGGCGATAAAGGTCTATCGATGACCTTTCCTAAAAATTGCAGCCATTGATCTCTATCTAATTCTGTAGCAGCGGACAAATTAAATATTCTATCGGGCGTTTGTAATGCAAACGAAAATCCTTGATCCCTTACACCTGCGACTACTCCGATTCTTACACTGTATCCATCCATAGCGTGACCTAAGAATAATAGTCAGGACGGTTCTAATTCGTTAACGTATAAAAATACCTATAAAAATCTCCCCTTTGGGATGAGCATCGAGAGGTTCATCGTGATACATCAACTTGCGATTATCTAAAGTAAACCATCGCTTCTTGAACCCGTCCGAAGTTCTAGGTCCAGTTTTCCAAAGCCACCCTTCTTTAGCAAAATCTTCGGTGAGATAACCGACCAAATCGGCCTCGCTAGCAGACGGATAAGCAACTTGGAGACGATGCAACTTAGCACATCTTATCGACATATACCAATTGGTAATAACTTCAGGATCGTCGTGATAAACGTATATATGTCTAGTCGTGCCGTCCTTCAAAAACGTCAACTGAAGCGAATTTGGAAAATTAATTTTTTCCGGCGCGAAAACTACGTTTAATTCAGAAAGTCTCAAAATTGCTTTTGGTTCTTTATTTTCTCTAACAAAGTACTTGAGCGTGTCTTCTGCTTCGGACAAAACGAATTTGCGCGGGTGATAACGACTGTCTTCTTTTCCACGCTTCATTAAAAACCCCGCCATGTAACCGCTCACATAACACTGTCTTTCCGGATAACAAAATTCTTCCCTTTGGTATTTAGCCCGAATCCATTGTTCGATTAACACTCTGAAAAGGGACGGTGGTTAGGTAACGTCAACAACGAAAATCACTTACTGTGGATCGTGTTCTTTAGGCCGTCTGTAACAAGGAGGCACGCGCTCTTCGTACTTAAGTTTCGCAGAGAGGTTTCCCACTTCTTTCATGCGCTCAACTTGAGAATCTTCCCATCTGTCTAACTTCAGATGTTTCACTTTGCTGATGTGAACGCCCATGCCTCGGTGCACGCCGGAACATCGTGTGCAAAGAAAAATTCCGATGTTGTACGACGCCCATTCGGGATCTGAAATGAAACCAAATTATAGCATTAGAGACTAAATGAAACCTAGTGCTACTATGCGTTCTAAACCAAACTATATTAAGATCACTGATATTGTAGACTGCCATTGATGATTTTAGAACAATCATCAGCGCTACTTGTTAGTGAGAGAAACTAAAATGTGTGCGCTTCTCGCGACATTGGGTAGACACGTGGTTCGAAAAAAATTATTAATTATTTTTTATAGTAGATTTTGGACTTGGATCTCAGTGTGAAGAGGCGTTGACTTCGAGTGAGTTTTTTCGAGGGGAGGTTAACTTCTCCAAAATGTGTGCAAACATTTGAAATCTTTAAAGATTTTTGGGAATTTTTAAAAATCTGGAAGGATGGGGTCGCGACAGCGGTGGACTAGGCGGGCGCGCCTGTGATTAAGTACGCAAGCGATCGGAACCGATATAACCCTGTGCCTGACGTATAAGGGTTCAGTTAAGATTAGACGTTTTTAACTCAAATTAAAGGAGATTAAGTGGGAATTTAAGTGACTTTTTTATATTTAAAGCTGGTTGCCCTATTTTGGACAATCCTTAATAAAAGGTTTTTTTTGTGTTTTGGGGTGCAATTGGGTTAACAGATAAGTGAACTGTAAATCTAATTTTAAATGGGCCTTTTTACATACATTATTATTCCCTCTTTTATTAAGACATGAGTATATAACTTTTTACCTTGGTAATATTATCAATTGAAACATTTACTATTTAAAGAACGATCTCTTTAAAGTAATGTAATTTATTGAAAATAAAAATTATCCATAACACTTTATTTAGCTAGGTAATATATTAAGTAAAGGAAAAAAATAACATATTTTACACATTTAATATACATATGTATGTATTTTAGGATAAATCTTTTTTTAGAGCCTTAAATTTCTTATCAATTTTAAGTTTATCTTGTCGTTTTACAAAAAAGTGATCGTGGTCAATTGAATCTATTGAGCCATAAAAAATATGTTTTTGTTGACTTTTTGAATATCTTCATTTTTCTTCTCTGGTCAGATATATTTATCTAGTTCCGGCTTTAAAAATTTTAATATAATTTCGTTTTCTAAAGAAATTATGCGACCCAAAAACCAACTCTCCTCGTAAAAAATAAACTTTGTTTGATGGTGTTTGATGGGGAGTCTGGTTTAGCATAATCAACTGGAATCTTTAACAAAGTACCAATCTGACCTAACCTCTGAATCAGGAATTGGAAGTCGAATGCGTTGTTTCATTTCGGCAATCGTCGTCGGTAGAAAATCCTTCAATACAAATACCTATCTCTTTGCCAATGTTGCTCCATCTTTTGCCTACATCTTAGGCGTCGAATTTATTATTGATTCCATAAACACATCAGCAAAAGCTAGATGCGTTATATGTTAAAGGTTGAGCAATTATTATATTAATAGTTATAAATTTGGTATTTTCTTTAAAATAAGTTTCAATTTGGTCCAATGATTGAAATGGGAAGCTGTCTAGAATTAACATCCCATCTTCGTCCAATTTTGGGATGAATCCAATCAACTGATTATTTTTTGGAGAATACTGAATATGGTTTGTTATGGCAGTTTGAGCTTCGCGTAACCAAAGCTTTGTTATTTATTAAAAATTTTTTTAATTCTAAAAACCTTAGCTGCCCTTCTTGAATAACCCGATTCTCTATTATCATTTTTTTATTGTTGATGGGCTTGGAATGTTTTTTAGATTTAAATGCAGCGTTTCATATATTAAACGGACCCCTATCAAAATAAGACCAGAAACAGAACTCTTTTAAATTTTTTTTCTTGTCCCTTTGTATTCACAAGAATTTGTATTTTTTACTAAAGCATGAAAAAAGTAGACACTTTAGTATTATTTGTTATGTCTAGGTCGAGTAACGTAATAGAATTTTTCACTTCAAGCGTACATAGTATAATATTATTAAACTCGTTCTTAATGGGAAAAAAGTCCGTTGTATTGTAGCATCCATCAGCAGCATGTTTTAGTTTTCTATGATTTCGTTCATTGCGGTAGCTGGCAAGAATTATTGACCTCGACCCTCTGACAACAAATTCGAACTGGCCCAGTCCAAACTTTCAGACCTACTTTCGCTTGTTTCCCCCTTATTTGAAACGCAAAACTGATTTACTATTTTCACCTTCTTTCAAATGAATTCTTCGAGCACTCCCCAATTATATCTGGACTTTTAGGAGTGGGTACTGAACTATGATTTGTAGATTCGGTAGTTTGTTTGCTATTCTGAAAGAACAATTCGCTTTTCAGATTTGTCATTTTGTGTGTTTGGCAGGTGCGTTTTAAACGTCTGTGAAAATTTGAGAACATCCAACTGCCCCAAGAGCTGTTAAAAATACGTATGTTTCGTGAGCCAAAAACAGAACTTAAGCAATGTATTAAACTATTAGAAGCACAGATTAATAACCTAAACAGACAGTCGGCGAGAGAACAGTTAGAACAAATCAAATCGGAGAAAGCAGAAAAAATGACAATAGAGACGAAGACACAAACGGATAAAAGACAAACGCACAGCAAAGAAACAAAGGAAATTACTGTACAAACGACGAAATGGACAAAAGGAAAAAAGATGATAGAAACTGTAGATAATATAAACACATACAAAGAATGGAAAAGAGTAGCTGAGGAAGAATGGGGAGATAGTGCATATGCACAGACGAAAATAATAGGACACCCACTTCAATAAAGACAGGTATAAGCACGCTATGGGTAACTAAAAAAGAAATAGAAGATAACTCAGGATTGCAATTAATGAGGGAAAGTATACCCGGGAATACATAAGAGGGCAGAGGAAATAAGAACCTTGGAAAAAGAAACTAAAACGAAAATAGCAAATAATACAATTATAAATAAAATAAAAGTTATAAGAATTATATATAAAGAACAGGAGGAGGATGTGTGGAAAAAGTTGGAAAAAGTAAGAACAGAAACAGAAGAGGATGAAACGATAACGCTGCATAAATTAAAAATAATGAGTATAAATAGATTAAGAAAATGGTAGTGTGTGTTCAAGTCAAAACAGGAAATAATAAACATAATAGTACCAAAGGAAATTGACACACAGCAAAGGACGGAAAAACAATATAATTAGAGGAGGACCTACGCGCTAGTCGTAGAGCAGAAGAGAAAAACTATGAGGAATTGGTAGAATACAGCTTAAAGATAAAGCAGAAACCGAAAAAATCAGAACTATAAAGAGTACTAAAGCAGGAAAACTGTTAATAACAATAGCAAAAAACAAGCGTTAAACAAAATAAAAAAAAAGATAGAGAAACGAAACGAAGAAATAAATATAAAGGAATTCGGAGAAAAAGTGATCACAAAAAATCTAATCATCAGGGGAATGGACCTAATGACTACAACCAAAGATATAGAAGAAGCAATAAAACAACATGGAGACATAGAAAACTTAAAAATAGGAGTGTTTAGGCCTAACAGAAACCACACGAAGGCGGTGACGATTAGGGTACCAGAGAACACAGCTAATAAAGTGTTACAAAAAACAAAAATTAGAATAGCCATGTCACAATGCAAGCTGGAGGAGCAACATCGGGCAGTTAGATGTTATAGATGCTGGGAGTATGGACATAACGCAAAAGAGTGCAAAAGAAACGATAGGACAAAATTATGCAATAGGAAGGGAAGGACACATATACAGAGAATGCCAAGAAATGGAATACTGCCCAATATGCGCCGGTAGAGAGAACTGCGGCAGCTGGAAAAAATACATAATGGAGGTAAAAAGGCAAAGTAAGACGGCGGCGGAAGAACCGAAGACACACATTGTGGTAAAAACCTGTGATATAAACGTTTTATGAAGTCCAGAGCTCTACATATATACATCCTTTATATTTATTTACACATATATATATTTATCTAACTATCTATTTACTTATTTACTACACCTATACATATTAATGCCTAAACTAAATAAATGCGAAAGACAAAAAATAAACATCCTCCAAGTAAATATAGGGAGATGAAAAATTGGTATAGATCTGCTAATTCAAAAATGTAAAGAAAGAAATATAGACTTTGCACTTGTGAGTGAGCCCAACATAAATATGGCGAATAAAAATAAGAAATGGATTATGAGTAAAAAAAGTAAAGCAGCAAGATATATAGCGACAGATAAAATTAAGATACCCGATATAAGAAAGGAAGGACAGAGACAAAAAACCTACGAGTATACTCATGCTACGCCACGCCGAGATATAAAGAGGAGGACATAGAGGCATATTTACAACAAATACAGAGAGACATTAAAACCACAAAAAAATTATAGTAGGGGATTTTACTGCAAAGCGCACGAATGCTACCTCCATATACGGACACCAAAGGAAAAAGAATGGTAGAGTGGAGAATAGAAAACGAATTAGTGGTGCTAAATAAAGGAAATACTCCTACTTTTCAAACAAGAGGAATGCAGTCATACAATATAAATAACATGGGATGTACGCGAAGAAGAAAACAACAGTGACCATAAAAATATATACCTATATAAGCGTAATGAATAAAAACAACACACTAGCGGATGAACAAAAAAAATCCACGGATGGAAATACAAAGAAAAAAAAAGATAAAGAAAATAATTACCGAAAAAATGGGTGACAGCTGGAAAGAAGATAGAGTAAATAAAGCTTTAAAGCAAGCTTGTAACAAAACTCTTAATAAATACAGAGTAAGAAGGAAAAAACAAATATGTTGGTGGAACCCGCAAATCAAAGAAATAAGAGAGAAGTGCCAAAGAGCAAGAAAAAAAGCACAGAAAGCAAGAAAAAAGATCTATCTGAAGAAAGTGTTAAGAAAGCGGAAATAGAGTATAAGCAAAATAAAAAACAATTAAAGAAAGAAATTGAAAAACAAAAAAGAGAAGCATGAAAGAGGGTCTCTCAAGATATAGATAGGGACACATGGGGGTTAGCCTATAAAAAAGCGCGATAACCCTAACTGACAAAAAACAAATCAAATTAGCCAAAGAACTGTTCTCAAGTAGACAACAAACGAGATGAAATAAACTAGAAATAGCAACAGAGGATATCCCAATAATAACAAAATAGCAAAGGAAAAACCGGAAATCCTACAGAGAGTCTTTAATCAACTCATCACAAAGATGAAATTTCCAAAGTCTTTAAAGGAGGCAAGACTAATATTAATCGGAAAACTTGGGAAAAAAAGTACTGACCAATATGCCTATATACAATATCGCGAAGTTATACGACAAAATTATAAACTATAGGATAACAACATAATTACAAAAAGGTAATAAAATATCGCAAAATCAGCATGGTTTCAGAAAAAACTACTCCACGATAACAGCAGTTCAGCAACTACAAAACATAGTAAAAGACAAAAAAAAATAAACACAATAGAATCTATGTGGCCATGGCGACAATAGATATTAAAAATGCTTTCAATGAGGCAGGTTGGGAAAAAATAGTAGAAGTTATGGGAAAAAAAACTATTGCGCCATATCTAATAGAACTAATAAAACGTTACCTAGAGAACAGGGAAATACAGGTCAGGGATAAAAAAGAAAGAATTAAATTGACATGCGGGGTACCACAAGGTTCGGTACTAGGTCCAACGCTATAGAACATTTTCTATGAAGATATCCTAGAAACTCATATACCAAACTGGAAAAAGCAATATAAGATAAGGGTCTAAAAATAGCGACAGAAAAAACGTAAGTCATCGTACTTAAAAGCAGAAACAAAGTCAAAGAGGTTACCATAAATATTAAAGATAAGGAGATTAAAAGTCAAAATTGTATAAAATATCTAGGCATAAATATAGGTAAAAATTGGAATATGGGGACGCATATAATTGAAGCAACAAAAAAAGTAGACAAGACTATAATAATGTTATCCAAAATAATGCCCAGCACAAACAGACCCAACACGTTACTGCTAAGCATAGCTAATTCCATGATATTATATGGATGGGAAATATGGATAGAGTACTTGGGAATGGAAAAATATAAAAAAAGCAGAAAGAGAGAAGCACGGATTAGAATCGCAAGAATCTACAGAACAGTATCCACAAAGGCACTACAGGACAAGACAAATCCCCTTTAAATTGATTATAAAAGAAAGGGAATTAAAAAAAAATACAAAGTAGAATGGAAGAGCGTAAGAAAAGATACTATCAAGAAATGAAAAGAAGAGTGAGCCGAAAATAAAACAAAAGAACAGTGGACAAAAAACATAAAAAATATAAATGGGTGGTTCTTTAGAAACCATGGAGAACTAAATTATCACTTAACCCAATTCCTGACAGTTCATGCGTGTTTTAAAGCGTATCTCTGTAAATATAAAAGAAGAGATGACCAAAAATGTAACTACTGCGAAGAGGTTGATACAGTAGAACACACTGTATTTATATGCAAAAGGTGCGAAAAGGAAGGGGAAAAGCTAAAAATGTTCTAGAACAATGTTGGAGAATGAGATGAAATGGGACAAAATTATCAAAACTATTAAAGAAATAATAGAACGAAAAGAAAAGGAGGAAAAAGAAAAAGATAAATAAATGACGCTGAAATAACTAACAGAATATACTGGGTGAAGAGGAATGCCAAAAAAAGCGATACCTTCATCCCTGCTACTGATAGGAGAAAAAAAGCCGGTAAGAGTCCGTCACTACCATATGGAATTGGTCTATGTGGTGTCGATGATGGATTTCTCCCTTCTTAAAAAAAATGATTTGTGAGCAAATACATTTTAAAAAACAAGTATCCTTTAAATCGACTTCAAGTGTGAGTTTGTCCAAATCTAAAAGTAATTTCGGCAAAACTGCGTTTGGCTGTATATATTCTTAAATACCCCTGATGGTTTTTTTTTAAATATCGTTCTTTGGAATCTTGGACGGACGACTGTGATGCCGTCGAAGATGTTTGAGACCAGTCAGATTATTCATTTGGTTCACTCGATGAATTTTCAGCAATTACATGTCTTAATATTTTCTATTTTGGCTTTAATGATAAATAATATATTTTTCTGCGGCTGACAACATACGACTATTTTGACTTCTCCGCCGAGGATTTTTCCTGATTTTTCGGCCGATTTCCTTTTATTGCTTTCAAGATGTTTAGAAAAGTCCTGGATTCTTTTTATTAGTTTTATTTATCCAGGCATAATACAAAAATGTGCTGGATTTGACTTAAAATAGCCAAGGTATTGTTACATGTTTTCTGGGAATAAATTGGCGATTTTATTTCTTCCAAATTCTTCTACATGTTTTATATCATTTTCATCGATTTCTGTAAAAGACATGGAATTGTCAAACCCTACCAATCTAAATAAATTTTCCATCTACTCTGGTAGGCCTACATTGTATTTCTTTCGGAACAAAATGAAAATATATTCTCTCGCATCTTTTGTACTATCTGTACGGATCTCCAAATTAGTTTCTGACATTCTGAAATTAATAATAGTTAATCCCGCTTGGACTACGACGCTGTTGAATAAATGTTATCCCTAATCTGATATAATGCAGTACTCCCACATACTACATTTTATCAAAATCATATAAGTAAGAAATTTGAAAAAAGGGGTTGACCACATAGCCTTTTATTGCACACCAAATTTGACATTCGCCAAATTCGTCAGAGACTCGGCGAGATATTCGCAACATTTTTAGACATTCGTAATTTGCAACATTTACAGACATTCGCAACATTTGTAGACATCCGTTAAATTTGCAGAAATTCGCAACATTCGTTCCTTTCGCTAAATATTAATAACATTGATCGAAAAAGTTTTATTCGTCATATTTGCACAAAATTTCAGTTACACAATTTGTTTATTAAATATAAACTTAAATTTGGACCATTTTAACATTATACATATATTATTAGTGTAACTTTATTTGAATTGCATAATTGCAATTTACAATCACTACCTTGCATTCTATTTACATTTTTTTTATCCCTGCTCTCCTCTTAACTTTTTCCTTCTTCTCCATACTTCTCCATCCACTCCGCTCCTTTTCCGTTTTCTTCTAAGATTTCTTCTACTTTCATCACCTCTTCTCTTAACTCTCTGCATTTATTCCTCATGTAGTTAAGATCCTCCGTCTCTTATCCACATAGTCTGCAGATCTTTTCTTCTTCTTTTTTCCAATATTTGTTACCTAACTCTTCGTTCCCACATCTGAACCGTGCTATCATTATTTCTTCTTGTTGCTTTTGTTCCCTTTAACCTTTAAATATTCTGGCACCCCTTCCCCCTTGTTATCCTTATAATTCATATTATATCTTCCCTTTTTTATCCTAGTCCATCTTTCTTGTTTTTCGATGTCCCTATCTCTTATTATTTCTTCCCTTATCCCTACTCCTTCTTCCCTTAATCTCTCCACTTCTTCTCTCGCGTACCCGTTTCTTTTGTAATACTCTTCTCTGCCCCCCTGCCCGTACTTCACTTTTCCTCCCTTTATCTCTTTCCAACATTCTTGCAGTATTATATTATACATATAGATAAAAACAATAACATATTTAAAAAAATATTAACGAATTTAAATTTTTCAGAAAATGTTTTGTATGAAGGTCCAAAATAATCTTTGCATTTTTCTTTTGGTATCAAATTTAAGTTAATTTTTGACGAAGAGTTCTAACTCGATCAAATTTGGCTACTTAAAGCGAATTGCATTGGAAAGACTATTAATTTTAAGAATGTTGTTAATGAATCTTATTATATTACTCGATAAAAGGTTATAGTAGTGCACGTGTGCTACGAAATTCAACTCAATCTTTGGAGCGTTTCTGGTACTCAAGCCACTTTAAAGCACTAAAAAAAGTGAAGAGAAAGAAATTAGATTAAAGGAAGCAGCAGTAAAATAAAAAAACACTTACGCAAATCAATCTTTTAGAATAAAACAAAAATTCACAGTTTATAACCTTAAATATTGCAGAACGGATAAGGCTGATAAAAGTTGAATTTCAAAAAATAAATTGGTTTATAAAATTTAGGCAACAAAAATACATTCTAGTGTTAAATAGTCAAATTGAAGAAAAACAGAAAATGGAGAGATACAATTATGAGACAGAGGGATCTTCAAACGCGGATGCCAAGAAGAAAAGGAAAGAGGAAAAAATAGTTTTTCAACGAAGCAAAAGGACAACGAGGTCACCGGGATGGAATAAAGAAAGGGAAAGTAGTGATGAGGATCAAGAACAGGGGCGTATGGAAAATGTAAGAGTGAAGGCAAGGTTTTCACCAGAAAATTCAGTAGACGAAAACAAAAAAATAAGTAAAGAATTGCTAGGGATGATACAAGAGATGATGGCCGATATAAAAAACCTAGGAAAGGACCAGAAAGCTCCACGAGAACAAACAAGGATATTGAGCGAAGAAATAAGAGTTAAAAATTGAACAACAAATGTATATCAACCAAATCACAGAGGTGGAAAACGAAAACAAACAACTTAAGAAAGAAATTGGAGTTTTAGCGACAAAAATTGAATATATGGAAAGAAAAGATAGAAAAATAACATAATAATAAAGAGTAAAGAATTTAAACGAGAGGAGAAAGAGGGAGTGGAAACATTTTTAGCAAAAGAGATAGGAACGGGAGTGAGACCAACTGCGGCTTTTATGATCAATGAAGCGAAAGGAAACGATATGATCCTGGTGAAATTTGACAAATGGGAAGACAAGAACCTGGTAATGAAGAATAAGATTAAATTGAAAGGGAAAAAATATATATGAATAATGATTTCACAATCGAGGAAAGGACTATGCAGAAAACCATCAATGAATTAGCAAAAAAGGAAAGAGGACCAGGTAAGACAGTTAAAAACCAACATGGGAAGATAACAGTGGACGGAGAAGAATGGAAGTGGAATCATAAAAAGGCAAAACTGGTCAAAAAAGAAAGAGGAGAAAAAACTAAAAAGAAAAAGAAGGATGGACAGATGGAGATGACCGCGAGGAAAAGAAAAAATGAATTTGAGCATGTAAACAGTAGCAACAGCAAATGTACAAGGTTTAATTAGGGAAGGAGCAGTTAAACAATTGATTACAGTAGCTAAGGAATATAATTAAGACATTCTGGCGATACAAGAGAGTAATATCAAAGGATAAAACGTAATGCTACTAGATAATTGCATATGGATAAATGGAGAGGAGGATCAAAACAGGTTTGGAACAGGATTTTTCATAAAAAACCTATTAAAACATAATTGTGACAGAAAGAATAAGCTAAGAATAAAAGGAAAATCCAGAAAGTTTAGCCTACTAAATGTTCATGCGCCAACGGAGGTATCGGAAGAAATAAAGACACTGGAATTCTATGAAAAAGTTGAAGTTGAAAATTCTGTTGGTTGATATGAACACGAAAATAGGTAGGGAAGAGAGAAACATTCCAATAGCCGGTAAAGAAAGTCTACATAAGCTAACCAACGATAATGGGCAGAAACTAATAGAGTTTGCGGCAAGAAATAATATGGTTATCAAAACGACCCAATGGAAACACAAGAACATTCACAAAGTAACTTGGAGGAGAGCTCATGGTAAGGTGAGCAACCAAATAGACCACATATTAATAGAAAAGAAACACTCTAACTGTATCCAAGATGCCCGTGTGTACAGAGGAGCAGAAATCAGCTCGGACCATTTTTAAATAAAAGCAAAAATAAGGCTAGTAGTCCCACTTTTGACAAAGAGTAAAAAAGAGAAAAAGGAAAGATTGAATGTTGAAGCACTAAAATCAGAGAAAGTGCGCGAGTGCTACGAGGAATTGATCAACCAAAGGCTAAACAACGAGAACTGGGAACGGGAAGTATCTATAACGGACAGGTGGGAAGCAATAGTAACAACAATAAAATAAAGGGTGCAAATCCTGCCAAGTACAAGAAAAAGAAGAACTGGTTTGATCAAAACTGTAGGGACGCAGTAAAGGAGAAAAGGAAAGCGAGGATGGAAATGTGAAAGAGGGCACAGAAGCCACACAAAGAGTATATAAAGAACCACCAGAAAAGCAAAAGAGATATGCAGGGCTAAGAAAAGAGCAGACGTACATACGAAAATCGAAAAGTTGGAAGAAAAACATTAAAAGGTTCAAGAAGACTGTAAAAGTAAACCAATATGGGGAAATAATTTCAGAGAAAGTGAAATACGGGACATGTGGGTGGATCATTTTAAAAAAATACTAGAAACGGAACGAAGTGAGGAAGAAATAGTAAAAGATGGGCTATATAGGAGTCAAAATATACGGCAGAAAGTTTATGAGCTCATAATCAGAATATGGCAGGAAAAATGATGCCCGAGAAATAAGAAATGGCAGTATCCACAAAAAAGGCAACAAACAGTTACCCGAAAATTACCGACCCATATTCCAGTTACCAGTAATTTACAAAGTGCTGGCAAGTATAATCAAGAAAAGATTGGAAGAGAAAACAGAAAATAAAATAGGGTACTACCAGGCCCCCTTTAAGAGAGAAAAGTCAATCATAGATCAGTTATTCGTGGTGAAGCAAATCCAAGAGAAACTACATAAGAAAGGAAAGACTATACACGGCATCTTCATTGATTTTAAAAATGCTTACGATACAATCCTAAGGTCAGAAATTTATAAGGCACTGGTTTACCTTGAGTTGCCAAATGAGCTAATCTCCTTAGTCCCCATGACGTTAAAGAAAACAACAACAGAATTAAATCTAATGGGCAATCGGGACCCTTTATCCACTATTCTCTTCAACATAATATTAGAAGTCATAATAAGAAAAAGCAGAATTAATACAAGATATAACGCGCTGAGAGACTCGTATCAATATATAACATACGCGTATGACGTAGTGTTACTTGCCAAAACCAAAGAAGAGCTAAAAAATTTATTTAGAAACTTAGAAGCGAGTGCAAGGGAGTTCGGTATGAAGATAAACGAAGTTAAATCACAGTATATGAAATTGGTGAAAAAACAAAACCAACCAGGAGAAAATCTAAGCATTACAAGCGGTGACGAAAGGTACCACTTCAAAGAAGTGAACAGTGGCAAGTACTTGGGGGGGGGGGTACAGTTAATAAATGAAGGTAACAATATGGAGGAAATAGTGAATCGTACTGAGGCCGGGTATAAGTGCTATATGGCCAACACCACTACAGCGGTCAAAAATTATATTAGGTATTGCTTTTTAACGAACCTTAACTAATTTATACTCTATACTTACTTACCTGAAGAACAGATTGAAAACTCAATCTCACTCTTCAACGCCATTTTTCTTTTCCTTGATGAAAAAATTTAAAAAATATGCAACGAAATACACACAGAACATACAACATTATTACACAACTACTGGCACTCAAAAATACTGTTTAATGTGCTGCGCGACTGACGCCTGACACGCCTGAACGAGTCCGAGGACCGCGAAAACCTTATCAAATCTTAGAACATTGTATGAAATCTTGCAAATATTTTACGGGGTTTTTAAAGATTTTACTGTATTTTAAAAGATTTCATGAATCCCAAGAGATTTTAAGCAATTTTAAGAAGATTTTAAGCAAATTGTACACAGATTTCTAGGAGTTAACCAGTGGCGGCTTCTCTATTAGGTCATTTGGTCAATGACCCTCCAAAAATTAATAAGAAAAGTATTTTATTTGCTTTAAAATTACAGAAAACTTGCGTTTAAATCAAATTATCAGCGTTTAAATAATTGTCAATTTAAGCTCAACAGATACGAAAGCTTGCGAATTTACCCGAGGCTGACACGTACTTGTGCCCGCATTTACATTATATTACGATGATAGTTATTGTAATCAAGAGTGATACACACATAATACAATTTTATGCGAGTTAGAAAAGAAAATAAGTAAATGATTAAATGCTTTCGCAGGGTCTTCAGCCGGACCGCCTACGCCAAAGATAATACTTAGTGCAATTATCTTTGAGTGCAATGCTTACATTGCTTACGAGACTTACGTCATCTATCGTTATCTTCGCAGCACGTGTGTGTTAAATAGAGATTTCTTATCACATATGACAAACTTTACAGTCGATTTTCTTAGTTGAGCGATAATATTCATTTGTAAGGAACGACTTATCGTTTTTGTTTCATAATGACTGTGGAACAAGACGTTAAAAAATGAATAGCTAATAATTGTTTATACATCTAGAATTTAAATTTAATGCTCGTCCTCAGCCTTTACTTCAAATTCGACCAACCAGTGAACATAAAAATAAAGAAGTTTACAGTAATTTTAAAGAATCTGTGTATGATTCGTTAGATTGGATTTGTGGATTTGAAATAAATAATAGATTTTAGTGTTTTATGTTTACTGTTTTCAGATGATGCATCAATCATTATGTTGTAAAAATAATGTTACGGATTTATAGCATTAAAAAAAAAAGTAAAAACCAATTGTGAAGTCAATTAAAGACTATAATGAAAACGTTTGTAAAAAGTAAAAATAGATACATATATTAAATAAAATTGATTGATTGGCTTTACATATGACTAGTGGAAAGAGAGCGATATTTCTCTGTTAAGAAGAATTCAAACATTTCTACGCAATTGGCAATACTATGAGACAAGAAAGATGTGCATTTCTATGCTAAGCATTGAAAAATCATTGTAAATTTCAATGAGCTTGTTATTGATTATTTTGGTAATTGTAATTATAGACAAATATCTTAAATCTTAAACCTAATTGATCTTAAATATAAATCACTTTACTGTAAGAATGTTTTTTAGCCTTTTTGCGGTCATTGCGTTTTTTTTTAAATGACCCTCTTGTATGATTGACCACCAGCCGCCACTGGAGTTAACCACCCCTCGACTTTTTTTCATCATAGGTATCCATGTATATAGATCAGTGAGCACACAAAAATATGCACAGAAAACCATCTAAAAGCAATGCAAGGAAAGAGTTAAGAAAGCTTAATTAATTATGTTACGTAGCAACAGAACAAAACCAATAACCCGCAACAGTAGCCATCCAATTACTTTTCTGTACGCATTTTTCTTTAATAGATTTTTCCTCTGAGAATCAGTGAAGGTACATTAAGTACCGAAAACTCATCATCTACCTTGGCCAGTCGTCTACAAACGTCAAGACTGCTAGAGATAAAAGTTCTTCCTCTAAATCACAGCTATGAATACTTGACGTTGTAAAGAGACAATAAAGAGTCGTATCACACCATTTCAAATACCCACTTTGCAGTGATGCCGAAAAATAAAGTTCCCATACCTCGTGTTCAGCTCGAGATTGCATTTCTTTCACTGCAAAAGTTAGTCATGTGAGAAAAGATAAAGCAGCAAGAATCCAACGAAATTCGTCTAAAAGAAGAGCAAGACCTGCAAAGAAATAGATTAGAATGCAATACAAGAAAGACCAATGCGCGAATAGTAGTGGAGCATTATCAAACTACACTAAGATCAACATGAACGCAGATAAATACATCCATACAATAATATTCTTAAATGGTTCGATGTATAATAATAATTAAGTAGAGATGACGCAGCTCGATATAATTATCAATCTTTGAATTCAATCAGGAATCAGCAAATTTGCTGAGTAGGTTTACACTTGGTTACAACAAAAGACGAGCCCAGAGTAATAAAAAAATCCAATGTATAAATATGTTCGTAAAGTAGCCGCATTCTTAATTTGTCTACAACGTAAAAATCTACTAACCGAACAGATCAAGATACCAAACGACAAAAACATAAGTCGACACCAACGGTCAGCATTTAGTTTATCACCATGGCTATGTACCCGACTGGTATCACAAACTAACAACTTCATAAACTACAAATTCCATAACTAGCAACAAAAACGTTGTTATCGCTTAAAATAAAGCAAAAAAATATTGAAATTGTACGCGCTTAAACTAAGTACTCACTTCTGCTGCCGCAATCGGCACACGAACTGTTTCCAGGTAATTTGAGGATTTCTAACAAGACTTTCTCATTTCTATCGGCCATTCCAATAAACCATCAAGCGATAACGCTTATTTACGACGCGAATTGTAATAAACTACAAACGACCTCCATTTTTAAAACTTTGTTGTTTATGTTCACTTGTTGACTTGTCCTTGTCTTTCACACGGTACCGAACGCATTGGCGTGCCGTAGATTTTTTTCCACAACGAATTATCATTATCAAAATTGAAAGTCATTCCATTAACGATAAGATATTTTTTCCGATGTTGCTGATAACGCTGATAACAAAAATTACTACGTAAAAAACTTAATTATAGTTTCCAAAGTTAAAAAAATTTTTTTGGTGGTTAAAACTTTGAAGTAATTGAAATCTAATTATCTTTTTCTTTAGTAAATACTACAAAGAGTATTATTTGGAATTGTATTTAAAATACGTTTTGAGTATTATTACAATACGCAGCTTTTCAAATAATTTTTTTAGTCTCATTCAGTCTCATTTTACAAAGAACCAGTGCCGGGTTTAAAGTATACTTTCCTTTAGCATAAAGCACTTGACTTTCTGCTGCTACTTTCTACTGTAATCACTTGTTTATACCTAGGTTTATAATAAACAGAAAAAGAAATGTATATTTAAGTTAATAAAAAAACAAAAAGATTGATTTTTTACAAGATAATGAAGATGAATCTTTTACACGTAAAAAATTCAAATAAAGACTAAATCGGTAAGACCAAAAAAACTCGTCCAGTAGCTTTACTGGAGACTTGCCTTTTCATCGGTTAAATAAAACAGGGAATAATAATATTTTAACTAAATATATTAAAAGAGAAAAAAAAACACACACAAAAAAATTATTAATTAAAAATTTTAATGTTTTTGCATACCGCAAACTAACAGAAGTCTTTGAGAATATCGTAAACTGTGGCGCTGTAATCGATTCACGTCAAAATGTTGGCATCATCTGTCTTACAAACATTCGGCGGTAAATTTTTCTATCATTGTTTTTGTCGTTGTATTTGTAATTAACAAGTCTTTATTACTATTTATCTTTATTTAATATATAAATATCTAATTATTTATAGAATATTAACATTTTTTGTTGACATGTTTGCCTTTTAAATGGGCTAACGTTTGTGAGATTCACTTAGACTTGTCAAATTTTTAATTTTTAGTTTATTAATTCCGATTATTAAGTCAAGGTCACAGTCACACGACATACTGAAACGCCCGAAACTATAAACTTATATAACTTAAATTCTTATTTGAATTAAACTTAATTTGATTCAAAATTATCACAATGAATTTAATTATTTAAGCTGTTAGTTAGATAGTAAATGTTACAACCGCGAATTTTAAAAAATGTATTTGAATTATACGCAGCATCATATTCCTAGCTGTACTACGTAAATGCAAAAATTTATTATAATTGCAGAAACCATCATTAGAGACTAGTGGACAGCTTTTTCATCCTATTTGGAGTCATCAGCACTAGAATACTCTAATGCAGTTTCCTCAACTATATAAAACAAATTGCCATAGTTTTATCCCGTTCGGGTGTTAAATTCAATAATAAATTTGAGACTAAACGCTATCTCGTAGAAACATAGCTACGTACGAGTTAATCTACATGTAGGAAACTATGAAGTTGTTGTATAATTGTATAATTTTCCACTGTTTTTTGGTACGGTTTTGTTCAGTTTCAAAACAGTAGGCGTTGTAAGTATTACCTACCTCAGAAATGTATATTTTTATGTGATGTTATCTTTAAGGTGCTTGCACTAGAAAATAACATGAAAACGCCAAAGAGTTTTGGTGGTTGGTTTGGCGTATTCAACATCGCCGTTTTCTTAATTGTGTTGTTGATATCGATCGAAAGTTATCGATTGGAGATTATTCTTAGTTTCTATTTACAATAACTACTCTGTAAGCACATTTTTACATATAATTTGTATTATAGATTTTAGAGTTGGTATTTGTACTGCGAATACTAAGTATAGTAAGATAAACTAACCTACAACTTTAAATTAATTATCAAAGTTGGAAGATTTGGTTAGTAATAAATGTCGTACCAACAATATGTTTTCAATAGCATTGTTTTTAGATACAAAAAGAAATATATTTTGCATAAAACTGCAATAAAACTGCAGCGCTGGGATTACGGGCTCGCGTTATGTTATGCTTCATTTTTGTGGCTAGGGACATAAATTGTTATTTTTCAACTATAGTATATAAACATCTAAGAAACTATATAGCTATTAGTTAGATAGTTACTATTACATTACGTTAAATATTACAAACATTTTTGAGATTTATTTAATAATTAATTACAGTTTAAAAGATTATGTTATAATATATACAGGGTGGTCGCTAACAAAACTGTAATCTAAAAGTTTGGAAGTATACTATTGTCGATGGGAGACATTTGGCTAAAATACTTTCAAGAAATGGGTACTGTCGGTTATACCGGAAACGTAGGTATAGAATAATATACAAGATGTTCCATCTAAAATTAACATGTTGTCATCTATTTGCGGTATAACCAAAAGTGTCGATTTCATGAAAGTATTTTAGTTGTATATCCCCCTATGACATTAGTATAATACCAAACTTTCAGATTTTTGGTACTTACAGTTGCTTATATATCGATCGACGGAACTCCCTGTGTAATTATACAAAATATTTTATAAGTTGACAAACAACCTCACAAAACCAATATAATTAAATATAACCTTTGCTGTCATACAGGTGTTTAAAGAACGGTATAATACTGATTGAACACAACTTTATATTTTTTTAAAAAAACAAGAAATTTACGAAAAAAGAAACAATTGCAAAAAAAGGAACAATTAATCTCAACAAACAACAAATTGACAAGATAGACAATACAGCTGTAAAAAAGAAATTTTTGAAATTAAAAACATTTTGTGTTAACGATTAGGAAGCTTATTATATATAATAAGATTCAGATTAGCAATTTGTAAATTAATTGAAAAAAAAATCCGAATAATATTCTGAATGTAAAAAGGGCATTCAGGGACAAAATTCATACAGTACGCGACCTATATCAAAATATTTTTAACATAACACATGGTGACGTGTATACGCTGTGTATCCACTGACCGTGTAAACACCGTAATACTAACTACGATTACAGGATGTACAAGAGAAACAAACACGCGGTGTAAACTCCGTTGGTTTAAGTCCGCCAGTGTGTGGTCGCATATAAAACAAAATCTCTATTGATTAAGACTATGCCACATCTTCAAAATTTATTTACGGCAATAGTAGATGTAACTGCGATCAATAAAATTGCCCAAGAAGGCAGGACACTTGATTTGGTAAGATTATTTTGGAAAATTTTTTTAATTATCTTGCATCTACTCGGAGAAGTCTCAAGTAGAACACTATCTTTTAAGTTCTTCTTTTGTTTTTTGTCTGGGAAGAATATTATGACTGAAAAGTTGTTACGTTGTTTTTCTGGTAACTTAAAAAAGCTACGACTAACTTAGTTGTTTCGGTGATTGAGTCGTAAGTTTAGTGGTGCTAAATTATAAAATAAATTTAAAAAAGGCTACAAAACGATAAAAAAACTAGGGTGGGAGACACCGTTTAAATCTACCTGAAACTGAAATAGAACAAATAACAAAGCAGAAGTGGTAACACATAGTATATTTATTTTATCACAGACAACATTTCACATAAGAAAAAGATACATAATTAAATGTAGCTATATCAAGTTGATCAAACACTGTCACGTAAGTCGGTATCACAAACAAAATAATAAATAAGCCCTCGAGTAGGCAACACGTCGTATAACAAAGTAAACTTGTCGGCGTAACTTTTACATTCGGAATAGAAACGAAATTACTTCGTAAATTAAAATACAACAATACAAATCTCAAAAATCTAGAAAATCAAAGCGCACCGTATAATAATATGTGACACAACAAAACGATTGTATAATTAATTGTGTTAACAACCTAACATCTACGTACAGTTGTCTTTTAAAAAGTATACTATTTACAATTAGTTTTCCTTTAAGCCTGCGATTAGCTAGTGGCACCTTTCCAGCATTTTCTAAAACTTAATTGAAATCTAAAATAGACGTACATACAGTGTTATCACAAGTTAACCCATTTAATTTATACGTACACTGAAAATAAGCAAATATGCAGTTTCCCTCAAATCAACTTCGTAATTTTGGTAATTCTTTCTTCTAATACGATAATAATTGCATCCAACCCATCGAAGGTGTAGATAGTGTTAGCTACAGTAAAGTGATGGAAATTTTTCCAATTACAACATCTGCTTATTATCTCCACAAACAAAGAACACGTGTGGAGGTATGAAAACTAGCTACAGACAATTACACAAATATTAAATTAAACCACAAACATAAAAAACAAATGTTTATCCTAAATACTGATTTTCACTCAAATCGCAACGAAATTCTATTCTATATTTGCATGGATGTGAATAGTGAACAATCATAGCCTTGTTGAGCGTACACAACGCTAGATAATATCCGCGTTACTCAAACTCTGCCTGAAGAATAAAACCGTGTTTAAAATTTGACATTTTATCTCTTTCCAATGCGACAAAAAGTGGACGTTCCAAGAGTAAATCTTATACAGGGGACAAACATCATACTAAAATAGTTTTAACATAACACTAAAACGTTAACTTGTTTTGTTGGAGACTTGAAATGTTTCTCAGCACACTACATTGTGATGTAACCCACTTGCATTTGAAAACTAAAACTCACGAACCAATGCAGCAATATTTCACTGTGGCTGTGATGGTCAAGTCTCTCTTTTTTCTACGTTGCATTAAGTTTGATTGTTACGTGATTTTTCTTGTATCTAAAAGAGATCGACTACTAACTCAGTTGTTCCGGCTATAGAGTCGTAGGCTTCGTAGTGTTAGATTATAAATTAATTTAAAAAAAAAATGAAAGATAGGATGGGAGACATCGTTTAAATCTAACCGCAGAAATGAGAAGACAGAAGTGGTAACACAAAATATATATGTATTTTATCACAGACAATAGTTCGAAGAAGAAAAAGGTACATAAGTAAATTTATATAAATTTTATCCAACACTACCACGTAGGTCGGTATCACAGACAAAATGTAGACTACGCCTTCGATTGGGCAACACGTCGTACAGCAAAGTGACCTAGTCGGCATAACTTTTACACTCAGAAAAGCAATGACTTCACATCCATAAATTAAAATACAAAAGTACGGAAATCGAAGATTTAGAGAAACAAAGCGCACTGTATAATAATATGACACATCAAACGATTTTATCATCATACAATTGACATGACTACCCAAAATACTAAGAATTTAAAATATAAAGTGTAATACTTACAATTAGGTTTCCTCAAGTAGTAACACAAAAGAAAACGTACATACGGTGTTATCACAAATAAATACTTTTTTAATTTATACGATCACTGAAAAAGCGAATGCGCAGAGTTTTGTTTGAACTAACTTCGTAAATTCAGTTATTGTTTCCATTAAAATGATTGTATTTAACCCCTCAAAAGTGTACGTGGTGTTAACTCCAGTACATTATCATTTTTCTACGACTATTAAGTAATAAAATCAATTGTATGTTTATTAGCGGTTAGGCAACGTTGTGAATTCCTTATGACAAATCTTATTACCGTACAGGCCAAAATAATTATCGTATGGATCAGTGTCATTCCGTACAAGATAAAAAATCATGAAAGCATAATTTAAATGAGTTGTATAAATATTCTTTGTACCGCAATATAAAATTTAAAAACAAAATAATCTAGGACTGTGTGTACGTTGTTGCATTAGTTTTGACATACATATTGTATAACAAATGAAATTTGTGGATTTGTAATTAATGGATATTGTTCTTAGAAATAAAGTTTTACGAATTAAGAAGGTACCTAATAATAATATCTCACTTAAAGAAGTGGCGGTTTCAATACCACTGTTTTAATATCTTTATATTAAACATTTGCGTTTAGAAAATGCAAGATAAAATTACTTACTTCAATGAATCTAATATGCTTCAAGAATTATAGATAAACGTGATTAAGTATATTTGCTTATAACTGCTTTTAAAGATTCAATTCTTTTGATGTAGAAAGTACTTTACAAGTTTTGTTATTGGCCTCACAGTAATTGATTGCTTTTCCAAGTACAAAGTGTTTATGATTATTTTTTGAATATGCAGTTAAGTTACGAAACCCACCATAAATTTTTTTCAAGGTCGCGATACTTTGCGAATTGATTGTTTTTATGGTAATGTAATACAGAGTAAAATTATACATAAATTCCATTAATAGAAACATAAATAATATTATAAATGTTCAGAAGATGTTTTGGAATTGTGTAACTGTCGATTAATACTTAAAGACAATTGATTTCTTTATGCAACTCAAAAAACCGATCAAGGTTAATAATTACTAACTTCTTTCAGTTAATTTGCACAAATCGCAAATTGAGTATAATGTTGTTATTTGACTGATTCGATTACTTAACCTGTAAAGCATGCAAATTTTAGTAATCATTGTAAACCGCTGATTCAAAATCTTTGCATGCATGTGAAAAGTTCGATAAGTTACCGTCAACGTTTCTTCCAAAAAAAAAAAAACTGCAAAACATTAAAAGTAGTAAAAGCAAAGTTGCAAATTAAGTGCTTTGGTTTATTCTAATTGCTTTAAAGTTTTTCTAAAATATATTTACATTTAATTACACAAAAGTTACTACTAAATACTAATATTTGCAAATGTAACCTAAAATATTTAATTTACAAACTACATTTTTACTCTATACATACCTGTAAAACTAATGCAACAGCATCCACACGGCTCTAAATGATTCTATTTTTCTTAATTGTTATAAATTCTAATTGTTTGCTTTTTTAAACCGTCTTTGTCAGTTTTTACGCACCGGTAAATGTTGTATTCAAATCGTTTCTGTTTAAATTGGGCGTTTTTTTCTCGTGGACGTTTAAAACTCTTGTTTTATTCCTAATTAGTTGTAGTTATTACAAGTTTTTAGAAAAGTAATAAACGTAGTAACAATTTTTTTTCTGATTAAGATGATATTGACTTGCGTTGTCAGAATTTTCTGTAAGTTGACAATTCATCAGCTAATTTTATTTCCACACTAAATGACTTATACGTTTGAGGTATTCTTTTAAAAACAGTTTCACAAAAGTAATTGTTGATCGGTTTCTTAAACTTTAAACCGGTAAATTTGCGTTTTTTTGGTTTAGTTTTTTAAGTAACATTTAATAAAATCACTATTTTATTAGCACACACTTCCATATTTACCCAGATTAAAAACCCCACGTTGGGCGCCATTGTAAGTAAGTTATTTGGTTAGCTAAAATTTGTTTTAATAAAATAAATGTATAGAGTAATTTTAACGTATTTATTGACTAAACTTTACTTCAGAAACTATGTTACCACTAAAAATCGTGTTAAAACTACTACTTCTTTCTAGATGTCGTAATTACGTTGAGTGTCGAACTATACAAATGTTTGTAATTTTGTTTCTAGGTGTGACATATAATGTATACATTAAAACTCTTGTTTTCTAAACCTAGTTGTGATAAATAGTTGTGCCTTTGTCGTAGATACGCTTCAGTAAGTTATTTTTTTAAGTTGTAAACTCGTGTGTTTTTAACTGTTTGAAGTTTCTTAATTCTTGGCGTTTTTTATAACTTTTTTACTAAGCAAGTGAAGAAGGCTATCCTATAACAGAATTTTGACAATGCTTTTTACGACGTTTTTTATTTTGTTAACCATCACTTAAAGGTTCAATTCCGATTTAGCTTTATTAGAGAAAAAAACAAATTGTCACTAGATTCTACAAGTTCCACCAGAAGTTAGAAAATTTTTGTTGGCATTACATTGTGTTTACGTTAACTGGAATACGTGACCATATTCGTGTTACGCGTTGCCAAAATTGTCAAAAATTTGAACATTGCTTCAACGACTAAAAGTAACATACAGTGTGGTCATTGTGCGGAAAAGCACAAAGTTTATAATACTGACCCACCCTACCCAATCTCCAAATACGAGACTATACAATTTGAAGAAATGGAAAAAAAATTAGATATTACCGTTCGGCTAGCTTCTCCGCAGATGGTCGTGAATCGTATTGTCTGTAAAAAGCACTCTTTAGGTAAACCATGCCCTTGCGCCACCTTTTCTTTCAGGTAGTAATGGAAACGAATGTCTAGGCTAGAGAAATGGAGATATTCCAGACCCGCAATCCCCAAAAGTACACCAGTAATAAAACAATCGAGCTAACACATGAAAACAACAGTTTCGTTTATTTACTCATTAGATTGTACAACTGACCCTAAAGAAGAATGAGAGAAAATGAGAATCCAGGGTTGAATTCTAATTACATAGAATCCGTATGCGCTCGTAGCCACGTGACTGTAAGCATTAATTAATAATATTACACAAACACCAAAAAAAAACCAGGCTACTGTAGACCTTGGAAGTATTAGTCTCTATTTTAGTATACCGCCGCAATAACGGTAGTATTAACGATAAACACGTTTGCGATAACTTATCTAAAAGCAGTAGTCTTGACGTCAAGCTTAAGAGTGAGATGTCATAATGAGTTTAAATTACCTTGTAAAATCAAACAAAACGTCGTCGCGTACTTCCACTTTCTTAACAATAGAACTAATTTTCTTACCGCGTACCGAACGCGCATCCGATTTCGCGCTATCCCCACTTACAGGCGCTTTATCCGTCAGAGCGCCATCCCCGCTTAGAACTGTTCTCCCTCTTCCGAACGTCCGCAATAAAACCGGAACCCCGACGGAGCTCACACTAAAGAGGATTCCGGGGTTTCTGTGTACCAGCTGGATTTTAGGGTAAGCCGTGTTGCTGTTATTATTAACCGAACCTCCGAGGAGATACCGCTCCCCTTCTTGTCTGCTCTTTCCTACTCTATCCTTTACCGGGCGTCGTATTCGTAGTGTTTGGCTTTGGCCTGCGAATACGCCGTCAACACGTCGTATCTGTAGTGTTTGGCTTTGGCTTGCGGATCCGCCTTCCTCCATCTAATACTGAGCGTCGTATTCGTAATGTTTGGCTTTGGCCTGCAAATACGCCGTCAACACGTCGTCTCCGTAGTGTTTGGCTTTGGCCTGCGGATACGCCTTCCCGTACCGTGCCCAAATCCTTTCTCCTCCCCCTCAAGTTCAAATCCGAATAAACCCCGTCTACCGATCCAACAGAGGTTGCTACTTTAGTGCTCGCTTAGTCACCGACGTCACCGCTTGTCGAACGCACGCTAATCGATCATTGGTTTATAGATCACCTTCCGCTTGCTTGGTTGTGGCCGCCGCTTCTGCCCTCGTCGCATATACCGCTTATTATTTATTTTGAGAATAAATAAAGTTATTTTTATTTACTTAATGTGTATTTTATTTTCGTCGCCTCGCTCCGCTTTTAGGTCCGTTTGAAGCCCTGGACAACCGTGTCTTCACCGTAGTTACCCGGACAGTGCCGTCGAACAGGAGAGTAAACTTCTCGAACAAATCTGGCGCCCGAGAACCGTTCCGTCCACTAGCTTTCTATTACAGCTAAGCAGTTCAATCCGGAGTAAGCGTCACACAATCCACCCAATTCCAGTATCTCCAGTGTACTGGTGCGTTTATGTGAAAAAGACGAGGGTTTGCTACAAGCTTATATATGTTACGAACCCTGCGCAGCCATGTCGCACTAGTTGGAGATAGGGGAAGTTCAAGTAAATAGAATTTAATGGGCGCCAGATCTTACTAAGTAAAAACTTTTGTCTCGATCAAGACAGAAGGTCCAAAGTTGCAACAAATTCAGGTTTGTAATCCTCAACGGACAAAAAAAAGAATGACAGATTTGTACAACTTTAATTTAAATATCGCCGATTACTAACAACGAGCACAAAAATTTATCGTAAATTATTCAACGAAAGTTATATAAATGCCGGAAGTAACGGCAGGATACAATACATAGGCTTAAATTACACATACGGTGTTTATAGAAAATTATATATATTGCAAACAGGTTTGGGTTCAGGTGACATCCCTGTCTCAACCCTCTCTTAGTAATGAATTTCTCGCTCTCTTCCCTATTCACGTTGACTCTGTTCTTCGTTTCTTTGTAAATTTCCTCCAGTCTTTCTATTAATCTTTCATTGATTTTTTTTCTTTAAGTATTCCCACAGTTTTTCCTTCTTCACTCTCTGTCAAAAGCGGGTTTTAGATTTACGAATAGTGCCACCATTTTCCCCCTTTTTTCTCTAGCTTTCTATACGCCAAGTGTTTCAGTATATATATGATGTTTATCACTCTTCTTCCCTTTCCAAATTCCGCTCTTCTGGTACAAAACTTCTTTCCTCTATTTCCTTCTGTAGTCTTCCTTGTAGCACTGTCGCATATAATTTGTATGCTGTGCTTAATAATGTTACCCTTCTGTAATTCTTGATTTTATTTCTTTCACTTTTTTTATGGATCAGGCATATAATTTTCTCTCTTCATCTCTCCGAGATTCATTCCATTTCATATTTTATTTAGTATTTCCGTCATCCTTTTTGCTACATTTTCTTCCACGTATACCCACTTTTTGCCTTATATCCCATCTTCTCCTGTCGCTTTTCTTTTTTTTATCTTTTTAACTGTCTCTGTTACTTCGTCTTCGTTTATTCCTTCTTCCCGTCTTACTACTGCTTCTTTTCTTTTTTCTGATTTTCTTCTTTCCTTCCCAGCAGGTTCCTAAAGTATATTCCCCATTCTTTTATTTGTATTTCTTTTGTAGTCGTTTTCTCTTCTTTTCTTTTTAGGTACTTCCATACATCTTCTTCCGTTTTTTTCTTTGATCGGACCCTCTTGTTTTTTTTTGTTGTTTTCCTTCTTTCTCTCGCATGTTTTCTTGTATATTTTTACTGCTTCTTTGCATTCTTCTTTTATTTCCCTCCCTTTTTCCACTGTCTTAATGCTATTCTTGCATTTTTTTTGTTTTATTGCATTCTCTATTCCACTATTTCTTTCATCCTGTTTTATCTCCCTTCCACTTTTTAAATCTAATTTTTTCTGTTGTTTTTTCCGTCATCTCTCTCATTTCTTCCACACTCTCTTGTAATACCTTCCCTACCCATACCGTTTTCTTTATTCACTCTTTGTATGTTTTTATACCCTCTTCTGTCCACATTTCTTTTGTTATATACTACTGATCTTCTTCTTACTCTCCTCTTTCTCTTCCTTCCATTGTCAATTCCAGTGGTTGGTGGTCTGACTCTACCTTTTTTCCCACCTCAAATGTCTTCACCTTTTCTCCAGCCTCTTCATTTGTCACTACAAAATCTATTATTGATTCTCCCTTTCCTCTTATGTACGTATAATCCCTCATTTCTTTTTCTTCTCTGTTCTAATTCATCATTTCAAACCCTCTTTCGTTGCACATTTACAGCAGTTCTCCTCGCTCTTTATTTATCATTTTGTCTTTTGTTTGTCTCTTTCCCGTTCTTGTATTCCTCCCTCTCGCCTATTCTTGCGTTAAAGTCCCTTCCTAATATTATCAATCCCTCCGCTCTCTCTTCTATCATTTCTTTGTCTCTTTCATTCTGCTGCTATAAACCGTCACTATTAATTAATGCTAAATAGAATTAGAAATAAAACTCCGGTTATCAAATGCTGTTGCACACATTAAATAAAAGGAGATATCGCAGTCTATTGATTCGTAAGTAATAGTACATCAGAGAAAATTTGTTCTCAGAGCTTTCTGTTTTAGGTTTAAATCAGATCTTCCAAATTACAATATTTCCATTAAGGTATTTAGTTGATATTAACCTTTCATTAGTAGAGAATCTACCAAACACATGTGAACTAACACGTGTCGGGTCGTGCCAAAAAAACTAAAATTGAAATTACAAATGAATTTAAAAAACTAATAGTTAATGTTTACCCTGTGATGAATAACTATTACAGCTTCACCACACGCCGATGATTTTAGAAAATTAAACTAGACATCGCAAGCACGATTTTAAGTAATGAACGGTTTAACGTCTTGACAGGAAGTGAAGTAAAAACAAAACTTGCTAGAAGGCGTCGAAAGTAGAAATCTAATTTTAGTGTAATGAATATATAGGGTATTACATTTTAAAATTTATGCACGAACATTGCAAGATAAAAGTGGAATCCATTTTGTAGAATGAAATTGCAACGGTGGCTTATCAAACGTGACTCGTCAGTAAAACAACTATACGATAAAGATAGAGAGCCTCGCCAAAAACCTTGGTATCCATTGCTCTATCTACTGATGTCCGTCTTTCGGTTTTTTTCATAAAATTAACCGAAAAAATGTTTTCCTTTCTTGACATAAAATATGCAAAAAGATAAAGAAAACCAAAAAAAAATATTTAAATTATATACAAAAATTAATTTACAAAAAATCGTAAATCAAAAACTGTTAAGAATAATCTTCAATCGATAGCTTCTGCACAATTTGTGCAATGGAACTGTAACTTCCGGAGAGTAAGCCGAGTATGCCAACAACAACTAACAAAATGTCTTTTATCAGAATCCAATATTTGTATCCTAAATCGTTGGGCCACTTCACGCATATGTCGATGATTGCAGGAAATACGATGCCAAGTGCTGATAAACAAAACGCTCCAACAAGCGATATGCAAGGTCCCAATAAAGGAATGAATAAACCAAGTAGTACTACAACAATAAACTAAAGTATTTCGCGCTCATTTTTGTAGTCACTTACCAGTGACGATTACCACCACAATTCTAAGAATGTATTCAAACATCCACACGTGTTTGAGATTGGACAAACGCTTCAACAAATATGTATTCCACATGATATTAACAGGAACGAATCCTTGAAGTCCGTAAGATAAATAAATGGCGATTGAGTTAAGTCCTAGCACTAGTTTAGCTAATCTGAGAAATATATTAGAATTGGTTTTAAGCAAGGAAAAAGTTCTTACACGTCTTTGTTTTCTAAGTTAAGCGTTATACTTGATTGAGTTTCTTCTCCATAGCGCCAGTACCCAAGAAAGCCCATTCCGACGTAAAGCAGCATCATGAAAAACATGGCGACGTTCAACACACCGAAGTAACCACCGAAACTCTTCGGCGTTTTCATGTTATTTTCCAGTGCAGTTACCTTAAAGATAACGTCAAAAAATTCAAAAAAGTATTCGATCATCACTTACAACACCGACCCCTTCTAAAGCGAATAAAGTGGTACCGAAAAATAATGGAAATTCGTGCAAAGTACCAACTAACCGTCGATTTTCAATCAAAGGCAGCTCCGAGAATACGTAATATAAAATAATTCCAAAACTTCCAAACGTTAGTAAATTAGAGACAAATGAAAATGGTGCCAACCATTTAAGGTTTGGAATCGAAAGAATAAGCATGAACGGTACTAATAAGATTATCGTGTAGAATTCGAGTGCCATCGGTTCTAATAAGTACTCATCGACTAATTGCTTAACGTTGACAGATACAAAAATTGAGTAAACGCAACACATGCCCATCTCGTACAGTATTAGAAAAACATCAACTAAGTATCTGCAAGAAGATTAAAATAATGTTAAGAGACAAGATGTCGGTGGTACTTACGAGGACATAACTGCAAATTTGTTAAAAGCTATTGGCCCGTTTAAAAGAGCAGCTTTTGTTAAACCTGAGTAGGTTAAAAACGGTACTCGCGTCTTTTTACACAAAACATACTGTGCTTGAACCTGAAAATAATTTATAACACCAAGCGGCACTGGCAACACACTGACGTCATTGACACGTCTTAATGACGTCTACATACGTAATTTTGACGTCAATAAAACGTAATGTGCTGTTTGGGGTACTTACCAAAACGTGTAAACTATATGTGCAAAGAATGCCGATTAAAATTGTGAGAATAAAGCCATTCGCCAGTCCGGCCATCTTAAAAGCTTCGGGCATTGCTAAGATACCGGTACCTAAGAAACCTTTAAGCATGTGTATAAATGTTTCGACATTTCTAAAAGTAATGACGTCTTTATTAAATTTTTGCGAATAAGAAACTTACGTGGTTGGGTGAGAAACGTTTCTGTGTTCATAGGGATCGTAGTTCGATGCTGTATCGTTTGATTTTGATTCGGAGTGGTAGCTGCAACCAAAATTTTAAGATTTTAATTTTTGTGTACAGAGTTACGTCTATGTTTAGATACATGCAGTTTTTTTACGTTACGTTCAAGGCTCAATGAATGTATTAAGTAATGGACTGTATATATTAAACTTTAAAAGTAAATAACAAACATTAACCTTTTTAGATCTGACGGCAACATACATGTCTGTTTCATTCCAATCCGTTTTTTGTCTACCGTTATACGAAATAATTGTTTCAAGCCCATTGAAAGTGTACTTTTATAAAATTATGAAATTTAAACTTAATTCATATTTTGTGAACACAGTCTGATAATAAAGATTAGTCTTTGCTGATATGGGAAGAAAAGCTTTATTGCCTTGGCATTTTTAATACTACGGAACAATACCAGTTTAAACTTTTTTATAACCGTAAAGTATTAGTATTCGTAATTAGGACCGTAAGCATATATAACAAAGCTTCTTAATTTGATAGAATAAATAGATGTTATCGCAAAGTTTTTTAGATCTAAATACTATTAATAACAAGCATTTGCTTAAATTAATAATAATGATACATGTAATTGTCTGCCTCAAAGCTTCTATTTTACGTACCTAACGTTATGACGTCAACAGTCCTTGTTTGAAAAAAGAAAAGAATATTTGAACAAATATAAAAGATAAATACAAATGTGTCGACCAAATTTCCTAATCATTTCTGGCTAAGGGATTTAGAAAAATTAAATAGAGAAAAACGGCTAAAGTGAGATACTAAAAAATCTTTATGAATAATAGCTGTTGAAAGTAGTTCTAATAGCTGGTGCAAGAATTCACGGCACTATTTTTCGGGTGTTGCCGCATCACAAAACTTTTACTTATCGTTTCGCTGAACATGCTGTCAGCTTCTTCAGAAGATTTCTAAAGACTGATCCGTGTTCGTTCTAATCTGTTGAGTTGCGTTCATAGACGTCTGGTGACTTATTGCATGTTCTTCACGCAGCGTAGATCTCCATGTGTTCCTTGATCAGTATCCATCCTTACGGTTGAAATTGTTAGGATTTTTCATTATTTCCAGTGATTTGAGTATTATTCGCTGGTGATAGTTTCTGTTTCGTGCTAATTTCCGTAATCAATCCCGTGATCTCCATTCTCATGTAGATGTTTCGCTACTGCAGATTTGTCTGTGCGTCTGAGTTGAGCGTCTCGTTGATGTTTTTTAACCCTGTATTAAATGCTGCTTCCTGTTTGACCGATGTAACTTTTGCACATACACTCTAATTTGTATATACCTTTGGTGTGTAGTCTCGAAAGTTGATCTTTATTAGGTGGCATGAGCTGATCTATTTTCTTTACTGTGTTATAACGTGTAGTGATGTTCTTCTTTTTTAGAACTCTTTTAGCCTGTCAGTGACTCCAGCAACGTAGGGTAAGTAAGCATATGTTTTTGACGTTGTCTCCGCAGCAACCTCAGCTTGCTTCTCTTTATTCTTCTGTATCTTATTAATTTTTTGTTGTAGCGATCTTTATAAGAGCGTCTTTAATGTGTTTGATTTCTTCCGGCTGGTGTTTTTCATCACTAAGCTTCTCTGCGTTTCTTAGAAGTGTAGTGATGAGGGATATCTTATCTTGTGGGTGGTGATGACAGAATGCGTGTAGACACCGGTTTGTATGTGTTTCTTTGCGGTATACGCTATGACTCAGCCTGTTGTTGTCCATGCGTGTTACTAGAACGTCTAGAAAAAGCAGCGTTTTGTTGTTTTCGATCTCTATGATGAATTTGATACTGTTCTGGTGTCCATTGATATGTTGACAAAAACTTTGTAATTCTTCCCGTCTGTGAGGCCATACGACAAAAGTGTCGTCCACGTATCTGTACCAGCATTTCGGTTTTCTGTCGCTTGAGTTGACAGCTTTTTGTTTGAAAGTTTCCATAAAGATGTTGGCTATTACTGGTGACAGTGGTAATCTCTTACTTGCGCCGTACTTTTGTTCATAGAACTCACCATTTTACAGAAAGTAGGTTGACGTTAAACAGAGTTTTGCCAAGTGGATCAATTCTTCTTGTAAACCTCTTGGCACTAGTTGTTGTCTAATGATCTCTAATGTTTTTTCCACTGGTACATTGGTGTATAGTGATTCTACGTCGAAACTAACTAGTATGTCACTGGTAGTTACCTCAAGTTCTTGGAGGATCTTCACAAAATGTTCGAGATTCTTAACGTAGCTGGTTGTCTGTCCGGTGTACTGCGTAGTCTTCTAGCTAAGTATTTGGCTAACTCGTAAGTCGGTGATTCACAATTACTGACGATAGGTTCTAGAGGGTTTTCGGTTTAATGAATTTTCGGTAACCCATACAGT
Source organism: Aquatica leii (assembly GCA_035610365.1). NCBI lineage: Eukaryota > Metazoa > Arthropoda > Insecta > Coleoptera > Lampyridae > Aquatica > Aquatica leii. The sequence goes on from CM069438.1 coordinate 20,828,011, forward strand.
CGTGGAGGTTGGCTTTCTAACGGTAACAGCTTTTTTGTTCTTCTGTTGGTATAGATGAGTCTTTTTTTGCGGTAGGGTCCCTGTTTAGTTTTGTGTAATAATCTGAGTCTAGTAGAGTGTCTATTTTCCTGATGTAGATGTCCTTATCCATTATTATTCTCGCGTTATCTTTGTCCGCTTGTAGAATGATTACCTTTTCATACTTACGTAAGTCAAGTAACGCTCTTTTCTCATTCTTGGTTATGTTTCTCGATGGGTAACTTCTGGATGGCATATTGCACTTGAGCGATTATTATTATTATTATTATTATTATTATTATTATTAACATCATCTAGCTACAATGACGAAGAACCAAATAAAAAAGTTCGATAAACTAGACTACAAAAAATCAGACAAGATACCAGAGCTGGATATAGGAAAACACTGATAAACCTTTTGGAGCAGCAACTAACCGAAACACAAACAAAAGTACTTGCCAAAGAACTCAACTTTGCAGTGGCACCTACAAAAATACCAAAAGAGGTGATCATCGCTCAAGTGGAATGTGCCATCCGTAATCTACCAATCGACGATGCTAAAGAAATTAGACACGAAACTTGTCGTATTTAGCGAACAGCCAAACCACCATCAAGAAACATAACCAAGAATGAGACTTCTTCTTGACTTACAAAAGAATGAAAAAGTAATCATTCTACGAGCGGACAAAGGTAACGCAACGGTAATAACGGATAAGGACATCTACATCAAGAAAATAAACACTCTACTAGACTCAGACCATTACAAAAAACTAAACAGGAACCCCACTGCGAAAATTGAACGACGCATAAGATAGGCGATCAAAGACTCATCTAAACCAACAGACAAACAGAAAAGACTGTTACCATCGGAATGTCAACCTCCACGACTGTATGGGTTACCGAAAATTCAGTCAGTACCTGTGGATCACTGACTTACAAATTAGCAAAATACTTAGCTAGAAAACTACAGCAATACACCAGACAGACAACCAGCTATGTTAAAAATTCCGAACATTTCGTGGAGATTCTCAAACGACTTGAGGTAACTACCAGTGACATACTAGTTAGTTACGACGTAGAATCACTATACACCAATGTACCAGTGGAAGAAACATTAGAGATCATTAGACAACAACTAGTGCCACGAGGTTTACAAGAAGATTTGATCCACTTGGCGAGACTCTGTTTAACGTCAACCTACTTTCTGTGGAATGGTGAGTTCTATGAACAAAAGTACGGCGCAAGTATGGGATCACCACTGTCACCAGTAATAGCCAACATCTTCATGGAAGCTTACAAACAAGAAGCTGTCAACTCAAGCGACAGAAAACGGAAATGATGGTACAAATACGTAGACGACACTTTTGTCGTATGGCCTCACAGACGGGAAGAATTACAAAGTTTTTTTCAACATATCAATGGACACCAGAACAGTATCAAATTCATCATGGAGATCGAAAAGAACAAAACGCTGCCCTTTCTAGACGTTGTGGTAACACGCACAGACAACAACAAGCTAGGAAACACATACAGACTGGTATCTACACGCATCTTTTCATTACCATCTACGACAGAAGAGATCCCTCATAAACACACTTCTAAGAAGAGCAGAGAAATTTAGTGATTAAAAACACAACCTTGAGGAAATCAAACTCATCAAGGACGCTCTTATAAAAAATGGCTACAACAAAAAATTGATCAAACCACAGAAGAAGAAAGAGAAGCAAGCTGAGGTTGCTGCGGAAACACCGTCAAAAACATATGCTTACTTACCCTACGTTGCTGGAGTCACTGACAGGCTAAAAAGGTTCTAGAAAAGAAGAACATCACTACACGTTATAACACAGTAAAGAAAATAGATCAGCTCATACTACCTAATAAAGATCAACTTTCGAGACTACATACCAAGGGTATATACAAATTAGAGTGTCTGTGCGGCAAAAGTTACATCGGCCAAACAGGAAAGCGCATTCAATGCAGGGTTAAAGAACATCAACGAGACGCTCAACTCAGACGCACATAAAAATCTGCAGTAGCAAAACATCTACATCAGAATAGAGATCACCGGATTGATTACGGAAACATGAAGGTATTAGCACGAAGCAAAAACTATCACCAGCGAATAACACTCGAATTACTCAAAATAATGAAAAATTCTAACAATTTCAACCGTGAGAATGGATACAGATTAAGCAACACATAGAGATCTACGCTGCGTGAAGAACATGCAAGAAGTAACTTAACAGACCAGAACGGACACGGATCAGCAAAGCAGAGCCGAAAGACGGTATATAACAGGGAACGCAGTTCGATAACATCAGTCTTTAGAAATCTTCTGGAGAAGCTGACAGCATGATGAGCGAAACGTTAACTAAAAGTTTTGTGGCGCGGCAATATCCTAAAGATAGTGCTACATAAAAGTAGAACAAGAGTACAAAAAGATTAGAAACAATGAAACAATTTATAGGCTGCGGGTGCATCATATGACGACAATATCAATAAACAGAATTATAAACGAAATCAGAAACATTTGTTGGAATGGAACAAAATTAATAGAATTTGCAATAGATAACCAAATGAAGATTATGAGCACACAGCTTTATCACAAAAATATTTATGAGCTTACCTAGTGATCTCCAAATAAAACACTAAGAATCAAATATACCATGTGTTGATAAAGTTTAAGCACGTAAAAACTATCAAAGATAGAAGAAACTGCCGTGGAACAAACGCAGACACCGACTAATTTTACGTTTTTTACGTAATTCAGAGTGGGGGGAAATCTGTTACGGTCGAATTTTTTTTATAGACGCCTATGTGGCTACAGACGAAATTTCAATGGCGCACGCCTATGTATTTTCTACGTAAAAGTAGGTTCGGGTTTACGCCCTCTAACGTTCGTTTCTCGGCGGGATTTATTTTATGGAAAGTCGTCACACGGGCATGTTATAAAATGGTCTGTACGCATGGAATAGCTATGTTTTATCTTATCATCTAGAAAACGAATTCTAATTAAAAAAGGATCTGATTGCTTCAACGCGTTACAGGGTAAGCGATTGTCGTTTTTAGTAACAATTTCGATCGTAATTCTGTTTTCCTTCTAACAGCCATTTTATTTTACATTCATTCATTTAACATCTGGTACGTTATCAAAAAATGACTATCGCCAACGACCGCTAAATACGTGAACACGTTGCCGTATACGAACATCAGCGTAAGGCGATTTCTCGCTGCGAAATTGGGGGTCTGGTGGAGTTTCCCGGTCAAAGATTGCGACAGTATTTGATATCTATGTACGATTGAATGAACCTTGACAAAGATTTGGATAGACGATACTAATTTCTTCTTCAGACAGCTTATGGTTATAACTAATTAAACCAACGAAAAGGGGTATATCAGCATCCGATTTTCGGGTTGTGTAATATGTATACTTTTTAAATTTAAGTAATGACTTTGTAGATTTGGATTTCGTGAGATATTAGGTTGACACGAAGTGCGATTCAAATTATTTACAAGGTGTGTGTCGGGGGAAGTACTTCCTTTGCACCTGCGGAAATTCCTGTATTGCTGGTAAGTGTTTTTATATGTTTCTCTTTCGTTGTCAACGAGGTTACTCACGGAACTGTCACTAATAGTATTTCCGAACTGATTACCGTAATTGTGATATCATTTAATTAGAAATTCGCGTATACTACGTGTGCTGTATACTCCCCTTAATAATTGTGATAATTTAGTGTGAAAGCCATATTACTAATTATGTAAACGATATTTACTACACACTATTCTTCGATATATACTTTTACTGTAGTTTATTTATGTATAGTGTGTTGCCTATGCTACTAGCATTTCTGTATGAAGAAGTCTTATATATTCTGTGATCATCATCAGCGGTTCTACATTAAAATTGTTATTGTGGTTAGTTATTTTTTTTATGACAACATACCTGTCTCCTGTGGCTATCGTTACCAACTAATTACTTTTGACTACTTGAATAGTTGAGTAGAGGAATTACGAACCTAAAATCGTGTTACAAGTGCTACCATTCTGTTGTGAGCGGACAGACGTCGCTTTTGGGATAAGCTCTGGCGCCCTTAATTATCTTTATGTATCTATGAACCCCCTCTCTCTCCGACTATTGAGAGTTGGCCGTGCAGGTTCGTAAAACACCTAAAGCTTGTAACAGCTGCGGGAGCATCATATGACGACAATATCAATAAACAGAATTATAAACGAAATCAGAAACATTTGTTGGAATGGAACAAAATTAATAGAATTTGCAATAGATAACCAAATGAAGATTATGAGCACACAGCTTTATCACAAAAATATTTATTAGCTTACCTAGTGATCCCCAAATAAAACACTAAGAATCAAATATACCATGTGTTGATAAAGTTTAAGCACGTAAAAACTATCAAAGATAGAAGAAACTGCCGTGGAACAAACGCAGACACCGACTAATTTTTGGTATGAATAAAGCTAAGACAAGAGATGCCACAAGAACTCAAAGAAAAGAACATTAGCGTACCACCAGTGCAAAAAATAGAGAAAAAAAAATGGGAAGCGATAAAAAACGTTGACTGAGACAACACGGCAATTGCTAAAAAAACCTAAGAAAGATATATAAGATTAGTATGATAACGACTTAACAAAATGTGAAAAAAAACAAATGTAGGATAGTCATGACCAAGAAACAAACAAAAAAGAGTAAAAACAATGACAAGGAAAAGAAAACATCACTCAAAAGAATATTTAGAAGAAAAAAAGGAAACGGTAGACAAGAAGCTGAAAACTGTAGATGAAGATTAGATAACGATTGTAAAAAAATGTAAAAAAAAGACGAATCTAGGATAGTCATGACCAAGAAAGAAACAGAACAGAGTAAAAAAAATACAAGAATAAGAAAACAACAGTCAAAAGAATATGTAGAAGAAAAAAAAGGAAAGTGTAGACAAGAAGCTAAAAACTGTAGATGTACATTATCAAAACCACGCTGAAATATTGTAGAAACAAGCTAGCACAAGACATAATTGAAAAAAAAAACAGAAGTGTGAGCGGCATACTTCAAAGAACTATTGGGAGCAAATAAGGAAGAAGAACAAATTTGTCCAAAAAACCTAGAAGAGATGAAAAAAGAACAACGAAACATAAAAGAACCAAGACAACACAAAATAGAAGTTGTAATCGGTAAATTAGCAAGAAATAAAAGGCAAACTAATAGAATACTTAAAATAAGGAGGTCTACTGTTATTGTCAGACATAAAAAGAAGACACCACCGTATGCAGTAAATTCAGAACAATTAGAAGGGTATATAGAAGAAGTCATAAAAAATTACTAAAAAGGATTTGGAGAAGGACGATCCAAAACGACAAGCTACGAACAAGCCCCACCTGCACCATCTGTTTATTGACTTTCGAGAAGCATACGACAGAATCGTTAGAGGAAAAATATAAGATGCAAAAAGAAAATATACAATTTTTGGAGAAATAGTTTGAGTAGTTCGCTGAACACGACAAAACGCAAAGTAGTAGTAAAAAGAACTATTTTGAGAGAGTTTAAAGTGGAGTTGGGCCTAAGACAAGAGGACTCATTCTTGACCATATTTTTCAATGTAGTACTCGGAAGGTAAGATTAAAACATAAAGAATTGTATACCACAGTAGACAAATCCCGTCTTCATTATTTGAAGCAAGCCACGAATACATTTAATTTTTTTTTCTTTATAAAACCGGAAGAGTAGGTCAGCCAAGCTGTGTTATTAACCAAAACAAATGATCGTGAAAGAGTCATGCCCAAAAATCATTTTATTGTGTCTCTTGTTGTATTGCGGTTGTTTGGTTTTCTTTGCTTGGCATTTTATAAATTTCACAAAACATAAATAAAACCAAATATTACACAAATCTAATACATCCATGCTGATTGTACCATGGTTTCAAACTCTCTACACGATTGTTTAAATTAAATCACGCGCCTTTTTGTAGTTATTGGTCTTTCCGTCAAGTGCTTAGATAATTTGCGCGCCTTTATTTAAATTTAAATTGGATCATTTCATGATTATGATATAAACAATTACAGAAACACATTCGATAATAAAAATTAACCTTCCAAGTTATAATTACCGTGTTACAATTAAATAAAGATGATTACTTTAGATAAATGATTTTAGTAATTTTCCGGTGATAGAATAAGCATCTTTAATAAGTCCCATTAGTGTATGTTCTTAAGTTTTTAACAGTTTTATAGGTTAAGTTATAAGCGATTTCCGGTTTATAGACCGCGTCATACAACTTTTAGACTGTTTAGTCTTACTTTTTTGTTTTGAGTAAAAATCAAGAATAACAATTAGTTTTTCCCGTTTTGTCGTTTGTGCGCTAATTGTTCACAAACGACAAAACGACTAAGTTTAATTTTTTATTTAGGCCTAAAACCAAGTTTTCAATTACGACGCGGTCTAAGCCGGAAGTCGCTTATAATTTAAATAGTCACAATTATCTTTTGAGTCCTTTCACGATTAACAAACACAAGATCAAATATGACTTGTAGATAAAGTGATATAGTTGAATTGATTGCTCACCTTCTGTAAACTTAAAGTAAAAAATTTGTGTTAGCGTTCATCTAGTACGATATCCTGCCTTTTTATGCTCTAGTTTAAGATTATTGTGCAGTGAATGTACGACTCAGAGTTTTTGGAGAAATGTTAAACATACTACCCGCATTGCAGATACGCATTTTGGTTTCTGAACCATTGTTTATTAGATTGCTCTCAGCAACTTAAAATTAGCGCAGCGGTTAAATCTTGACAGGTCTTTAGCCTGTTATCGATCCGACGCATGTAAAAAAAGCGCAAAAAAGTGGTGATGGATCTTACTTTTTCTATTAGATAGATAATAAAAAACATTGTAATTAGTTGTTACGTGTCTTTATTAATAAATTTTTGCATTTCGTAATTTAACGAAAATTAGAGATATAATTACAGTGCGTAAGTGAGTACGACCTTGGCGGTGTCGTTTTGTTTCAAGGGATTTACGCTTTGTTTGCTTCTGACATTCGCTGCGAGACGATTAATTGTAAGCACTTTAATAGTTCAATAACAAGTTATTTCCTTTTATTTAACTTTACGTCGTCGTTTTACTATTACATTTTCAACCCTTGTGATGATTAGTGAATAAAAATTTTCGTTACTGAACTATTTAGATTGTTGTCATTGCTACAGAATCACTTGCAGGTATGACGGTCGCGATCATTTCTATGCTTTGGCTAATTTAAAGTAATTTCAGCAAGTTGATATTTTACTTTTAGTCGAGTATAATTATCTAGCCTTCAGCTTATATCAAATTTAAGTATTGTTGCTTACGTTCATGACTTGAACCGAACGATTATTTTCAGTAATTTTTATTACGTATTCAAGACTAATTATGGTTATTTAAGTCGGCGAGTGCAAACTTGCACTCCTCTTAATTATCAGAAGTATTATACAGATTTAGTTAATAATATTACTTGCTGCACTTAGAGACTCCAAGTCTAAAATGTGTAAGTCATTCGTTATTCGTATTACATTACAAAGATTACAAAGTCTCGTTATCGAGAATTACATTGCATGTGATTTCTTTGACTGTGTGTATTTGTTAACGAAAACAAGCTACAAGCTACCTAAAGTAATTAGGTACCGCTGCACATTCTGTTTGTTGATTTTTGGCAACGGTATGACAGAATTGTAAGAGAAAAAATATAGGATGCAACAGATAAATTTTAAACTTTGAGAAAAAATCGAGTAATCTGTATGACGCTAAATACTACTAAAACCAAAGTAGTAGTAGAAGGAACCCTTTTGAGAGTTTAAAGTGGATTTAGCCTAAGGTAAGAAGACTCACTCGAGACCATACTTTCCAATGTATTACTCGAAGCCATAATGAGAAATAATAATATTAAAACATCAGGTATTGTATACCACAGTAGGCACAACCTATAGCTTTTGCATATGACGTAGCGCTATAGCATATCAGTGCAGAAATTAAAAACAGTATACAAAAAAAAACGCAAAGCAAACGTAGATGAGTTGCTGGTGAATACCGACCGAACGAAATATATGAAAATGATAAAGGGACAGGAAGTAAGAAAAGACCAACCTTATTTCAAAAAAGTCAAGCAATTTGAATACTTAGGAGTGATGGTAACCAAGTAAAGAAAACGTAGATATAGAAAAGAGAATAGAAAAAGAAAACAAAACAACCGTAGCAGCACACTGACGTCACATGACGACATTGACACGTTTTAATGACGTCTACGTACGTAATTTTGACGTCAATAAAACGTAATGTACTGCTTGGGGTACTTACCAAAACGTGTAAACTACATGTGCAAAGAATGCTAATTAAAATTGTAAGGATAAAGGCATTCGCCAGCCCAGCTATCTTAAAAGCTTCGGGTATTGCTAAGATACCTTTACCTAAGAGACCTTTAAGCATGTGTATAAATGTTTCGACATTTTTAAAAGCGAGGATGTTTTTATCAAATTTTTGCGAATAAGAAACTTACGTGGTTGGGTGAGAAACTTTTCTGTGTTCATAGGGATCGTAGTTCAATGCTGTATCGTTTGATTTCGATTCGGAGTGGTACCTGCAACAAAAATTTTAAGCTTTTAATTTTTGTGTACAGAGCTTCGTCTATGTTTAGATTCATGCAGTTTTTTACGTTACGTTTAAGGCCCAATGACTATATTAAGTAATAAACTGTAGACATTAAACTTTAAAAGCAAATAACAAACATGAACCTTTTTAGATTTGACGACAACATACATTTCTGTTTCATTCCAATCCGTTTTTTGTCTACCGTTATACGAAATAACTGTTTAAAGCCCATTAAAAGTGCACTTTCATAAAATTAGGAAATTATACTTAATTCATATTTTGTGAACACAGCCTGATAATAAAGATTAGTCTTTGCTGATATGAGAAGACAAGCTTTATTGCCATGGCGTTTTTAATATTACAAAACAATACCAGTTTAAAATTTTTTTATAATCGCAAAGTATTAGTATTCATAATTAGGACTGTAAGCATATATAACAAAGTTTCTTAGTGTGATGGAATAAATAGATATTTTCGCAAAGTTTTTTTTAGATCTAAATACTATTAACAACAAGTATTTGCTTAAATTAATAATAATGATCTGACTAACTGTCTATCTCAAAATTTCTATTTTGAGTTAAGTACCTAATGTCGTCATCAGTCCTTGTTTGAAAAAAGAAAAAAGAATTGAACAAATATAAAAGATAAATACATATGTGTCGACCTAATTTCCTAATCGTTTCATGTTGGTTTTTGAATTAATTTAGTAAACAAATAAACAAATGCATAAATGGCAATTCTATAAGAGCTAGAGGATTTAGAAAAATTAAAAAAAAAAAAGAACAACCAAAGTTAGATACTAAAAAATAATAGCTGGTGAAAGTAGAACATTTTTACAAAAAACTAGAAGTAATGAAAAGTAATGAAAAACAGTTTGCAGGAGCATCATATGGTCAGAATAAGAAACAAATGAAAGTGGAACACAATTAATAGAGTTTGCAATAGAGAACCAAATGAAGATTATGAACACACAGTTTCACCACAAAAATATTCGTAAAGCTACGTGGTGATTTCCGAATGGGACACTAAGAACTAAATATATATATATTTTTTTATTAATTGATAATTGTTAAGCCATTCGGCCTTACATCTTTTCCCTTTATATAATAATATAATACATATAATACGTACATAAATTTATAAACTAAAATAACTTTCTCCCATAAATTATTCCAATCACCATCTTTCTATTTCGTTAGACCTAACCCTCCCCTCTTAACCTTCTTTCCTTTACTGCTTTCATCCAATTCAATACCTCCCCCTCCTCCCCAAGCAAAACCTTCCTCCCCTTCCTTTCTTCCCTTAGTTCGTTACACTCCTCACTCAAGTGCTCTATGTCTTCCCATCCCTCCCCACATAATCTACATCTCCTCATTACATCCTCCTTCCAATACTTATTTATATTCTCCTTATTTCCACATCTAAACCTGGCTATAAGTCGATTCTCTCCTAAGTTTCTCCTCCCCATCAGATACTTAGGAACCCCCCTGAACACTATATTCATATATCTTACATTATACTTGCCTTCCCTTATCTTTCCTTCCTTCTCTTGCATCTGCGAGTCTTTATCTCTTCTTAATATCTCCTCCGTATTTAACCTCCCTTCCTCTTTCCTTCTTTCCACCTCTTCTCTTGCGAAACCTCCTCGTTGGTAGTACAGTTTTCTTTCTTCCTGTCCATATATATTTTTACTATCTTTTACTATCTTTACATTCTTTCCTTACCTGCATTGTCTCTTCATAACCCATCGCCCTTTTCTCTGCTTCTATTCTAATCTTCTCTAACTTCTCCTTCTCTTCTATTATGTACCCTGGCGTCTCCCTGTCTAAACCTAGTATCCATTTTCAACATTTTATCTGCACCCTTTCCAAATACTCTTTCCGCTAAACTCCATACCTGCCCTAATACCACGTTACCCTTCTTTGCTAACTCCCTTATATGCGCATCATCTTTATTATCATACCTTAGCCTATATCTCAAATATGTCACTTCATTCACTGCCTCTATCTTCTGTTCTCCCCAACTTAACTCCTCCTTTTTCTTCCCTCCTCTCTCTTTTTGAAAAACTACCATCTTAGACTTTCTTACATTTAAACCCAAATTTTTGCTTTCCAGATACCTCTTTATCATATTTATCATACCTTCCATCTCCAACTCATTTTTTGCCACCATGACCATATCGTCTGCATATGCCAACACCCACACTTTATTCTCTCCCTCCATGACCACCCCACCACACTGTCCTTCCTTTAACACTTCCTCTATGTCCCCTATATACAGTGCAAATAAAATAGGGCTAAGAGGACACTTCTGCCTTAGCCCCTTCCTCGTCCAAAACACTTCACTAACACTATCCCCTATTTTTACCCTATTCTTAGTCTCTTTATATATCTCTTCCAGTTTCCTCACTAGTTGTTCCTCTATTCCCTTTTTCCTTAACACCCTCCATAGCTTTTCTCTATTCACATTATCAAACGCAGCTTCTATGTCCATAAAGAACGCGTATACTTTACTCCTTTTCTTATTTAGCTCTCCATTCACTAACTGTTTCAATATATAAACATTGTCTATTGCCCTTCTTCCCACTCTAAATCCCATCTGCCAATCTGGTAATAGACTTTTTTCTTCCGCTTCCTTTTCCAACCTCCTTTGTATAATCATGGCATACAATTTATAATTTACATTAGTGACACTAATCCCTCTATAATTCTTTACCTCCTTCCTATCTCCTCCCTTATAAACCGGCAGAATTAAACTTTCTTTTCAACTACCTGGCAATTCCTCCCCTTTCCACATTGTATTAAAAAAATTTCTTATATTTTCTCTCACTTTCTCCCCTACATGTTTCCATTGCTCTCCTTGCATACCGTCCGTTCCTGCCGTTTTTCTTAATTTTAGTCTATTTATTGCCTCCTCCATTTCCTCTTTCGTTATCTCCCTCTTCTCCTGTATTGTATTTACCCCTTGCAATATCACCTGCCCTGGTCCTTCTATTGTTCCCTCCAAACGCTCCATACAATAACCCAACCACACCTTTATATCGGTTAAACTTCCTCTCCTCTTTCCTCTTCTTCTCTCTTTGTTTAGAAATTCCCACACTTCTCCTTCGTTCTTTATTTCCTTTACTTGTTTCTCCATTTCCTCTTTATACGACACCTTTCTCTCAAAACATACATTTTTAAAATTTACTTTCTTCTCCTTATACTCCTGTACATCTATTATACCTTTCTTCAATCTTCTTCTAGCATTTCTCATCTCTGTTTTTGCTTCTCTACATTTTCTATTCTACCACCTATTTTTGTTCCTCTTTTTTCCGTGTCTTCTCTCAAACCTTTTCTTTTCTACTGCCTTCTTCATTTCTGCAGTCAACTCCTTTAGTCCTTCTTCCACCCTACATCTCCCCAAATCACTTGCTCCAACTTCATCTTATATCTTTCTATGCTTTCCTCAATCCACACTTTTTTCACTCCCCATCCCCTCTGTTCCTTGCTCTTTTCCTTTTAAAATCACTTCCAGTGGCTGATGATCCGATTCATCTTCATCCCCCATTTTAAACCTTTCTATGTCCTCCCACATCTCCCCACTCACTATCACGTAATCGATCGCCGATTCCCCCCACCCTCCCATATAAGTGTAGTCACTTCTGCCCCCCTCCTCTATATTTCCATTAAGAATTGACCACCCTGTTTCCTCACATATCTCCACTAACATTATCCCATTTTTATTAGCTGTCTCATCTATGCTAACTCTTCTCTTTACTTCCCCTCCTATAATCACTCCTCCCTTTTCCCCTGTTTTTGCGTTAAAATCACCCCCTATAATAATCTTTTCCTTTTCCTCCCCCTGTACCATTTTCTCAATGTGTTCACTTATCAACCTTATATCCCGCTCATAAACTGTTAACACTATATATTTTTCTTTCCTTCTCTGACCACATATTTTTTTACGATCCCATTCCCTTGCTTCTCGTCTCCCTCCTCTTCTTCCACCGACCAGTTCCTTTTTATACCCGTTAGTATCCCTCCCCTTGCTATACCTTTACTTTCTTTTCTAGTTGCAAATTCCACCTTCCAATTATACCCCTCTGGTAATTTTTCTTTTCATACTTCCCAGTCTTTTTCCTCCAACCATGTTTCCGACATTCCCCTCATATCAAAACCCTCTACGTATCTCCAAAAATCCTCTCCTTTATTTTTTATGCCTGCCACATTCCAAAACAATAATTTCATTTGATTCTGCTTTTCCATTTCTTTTTCCTTAAAACTTGCTAAGCCAACATAATTTGATCCATCCTTCCCTCCCCCAACTCTTAGTTTTTTGCCACCTTCTTCACTAGAGTTCCTCTTTCCTCATCCCAAAACCTTTCTTCACCTTCCACCCACACTTTCAAGAATCTTATTTTAATCCTTTTCCCCTCTCCCTTCATCTTACTTGTCTCATATCTTATCTTCTTTTATATTTCTATTTCCCTTCTCGTCATGTCATCGTCTAAATAAATGTTCGTACTTCTTAACCTTCTTTTTTGCTTCCATGCATCTAACTTATGCTCAAATGTACCCATCCTTAGTAACATTACACGCTCTGCTAGTTTTCTAGTTTCTATCACTGTTTTCTCTATATTTAAATCTTTCTGCATCCAATTTTCCACTTGCTCCTTTTGCTCCTTCTTTCCATTTTTCACTTCCATACCTCTTATGATTAAGTTTGTTCTCCTTTTTTCTCTTTCCCTTTTTTCCCAGCTTCTTTCTATCTTCTCCAATCTGACCTCCAACTTTCTATCCTTTTCTCCCATTTCTTCAAATTTCCTCTTCCATTCTTCATTTGTCTTTCTTAATACTTCTTTCATCTCCTTTACCTCTTTATTATTCTCTTCCAACTTGTTACCCATCTTAATTTGTTCCTCTCTTATACTCTTTACACATTTCTACTAACTCACCATCTTTTCTCTCTTTTCCTTCCGCTACCGGTGATTTCCTTACTTTGGTGCTCTTCCTGAACACCTCCTCCACCGTAGCTTGCCTTTTTCTTTTTCCTTCAGACCACCTTTCCTCGGAATTCGACATAATTCCCCTTCTCCTCTTATGTTTACACTAATTAACTGTCAACCCTTGCTGATTAACGAAATGTTAATTATAATAAAATCACCAAAAAACTCCAAGTATTTTATGAATTAACGAGATATTAATTATATTAAATTCACCAAAAAATTCCACGTATTTTATGAATACAAATGCAAAACATAAACGCCGGAAAATCCACGCTGATTATTATAATATCTTATCCGCACGCCGCACCTTATTTCGCAATCAAACGGCTACGTTATAAATACACTACTGCGTTTATCAACCTTTAACAATTTTAACTTAAGTTTTAATACCGTTTAAACGCGTTATATTAGATTTATTAAATTAACGTATCTATATAAACTTTCTCTTTCACCGCCTAAACGTAACTCCCACTAAGAACTAAATAGACCATGTGTTGATAAAGTTTAAGCATGCAAAAGCTACCAAAGATAGAAGAAACTATTGTTGGATAAACGCAGACACCGACCAATTTTTGGTATTAATAAAGTTAAGATGCCACCAGAACACAAAAAAAAGAACAATAAAACCAATAAAAAACAACTAGAAACCCCAGAAATTTAAAACACAAGTTACAAAAAAGCTAGAGAAAGAGATAGAGAAAAAATTGACAGCGATAAAAAACCTTGACAGAGACAGCACGTCAGTTGCTAAAAAACCTAAGAAAGATAGAGAAGATTAGAGAAGAAGATTAAATGTGAAAAAAAAGCTAGGATAGTCATGACCAAGAAAAAAACAAGAAAAAAGTAAAAAATATTACAAAAAAAAGAGTCCGAAGGAAAAAACAAAACGGTAGACAAGAAGCTGAAAACTGTAGATGAACATTACCAAAACCACGCTAAAATATTGTTTTTTGCCCTTTATGTACTTTGGAATATTGTCTATCACTATATTTGTATATCTCTCATTGTATTTCCCTCTCTTATTTTTGCTCTTGTTTCTTGACTCTGTATATCTTTATCTCTTCTTATTATTTCATTTTTTATTTTCCTTCCCATCTTCCTTATTTTCTCTACCTCTTCTCTCGCATATCCAACTCTTTTATAATGCTTTTTTCTTTATACTTGTCCATATTTCATTTTTTCATTCTTTACGTCTCTCCAGCACATTTGAAGCAATTTACATTCTTCTCTTTCTTTTATTTGTTCTTCGTTTCTTCCTCGCTTGAACCCTTATCTTTTCTAACTTTATTTCCTCCTCTACTATGTACCCTGGCGTCTCCCTTTCTAATACTAACGTCCATTTCCAGTAGTTTTCTTGTACTTTCTCTAATTCCTCCCATTCCTTCCACCTCCATATTTTCTTCCCGTACATTATCCCACTCTTTATTAATTTATTAAACAATCATCTTCTTTCTTCTATTTGCTTTTTGAATCTCCTCTCTCTTATACCCCACATTTAACCTACTATTCTGTTACATTTATTTGCCAACGACTTTATATGAGCCTCATCTTTATTATCGTATCTGATTCGATAACCCAAATAAATTTCTATTACCGCGTCTTCCCACTTCCACTCTACTCTTTTTTTTACCCTCCACCCTTTTTGAAACACTCCATCTTTGTTTTTCCCAGATTTACACTTAAATACTTTTTTTCCAGATACTTTTTTACTGGCTTTATCATCTCCATCATTTCTCTTTCTTTCTTTGCTATAATCACTATGTCATCTGCATACGCCAAAACCCACCCCTTTAAACCCCTCATATTACTATTCCTCCACTCTGTTGCTCCATTAACTCTTTCTCTAAATCATCTAAATATACTGCAAATAAACTAGGACTAAGTGGGCACCCCTGCCTTAATCCTTTATTTGTCCAAAGTGCTACACTTAACTTTTTATCTATTCTTACTTTGCACTTTGTCTCATTATATATTTCCTCTATAATCTTTACTCGTTCTTCCTCTATCAGTTTCTTTCTTGATATATTCCATAATTCACTCCTATTTACATTGTCAAACGCTGCTTTTATATCCAGAAATAACGCCAAAAAATTTTCCCTCTCTTCACTTCCAATTCTTTGTTTCCTATCTGTTTTAATTATACATTATCTAATGCTCTTCTTCCTCTTCCAAATCCTGTATGCTAATCTGGTAAGATCTTTTTTCCTCCATTTCTCTTTCTAGTCTTTTTTGCAAAATTGTCATATAAATCTCATATTTCACATTTGTCACACTTATACCTCTATAGTTTTTTACCTCTCTTTTATCTCCTCCTATGTAAACTGGGTATATTATTGCTTCTTTCCAATTATCCGGAGAACCTTTACCTGACTATATCTTATTTAAAATTTTCTCTATTTTTTCTTTTGTTTTATCTTTTGTATATTTCTATTGTTTTCTTTGCGTCCCTTCTGTCTATCCTTTTCTTATTTCTCTTAATGCTTCTTCTATTTCTTCTTTCTGTATAGTAGTACTGTTCCATCCTCTTGTTATCCTTCCTATTTTCGAATTTACCCTTCCTCTCTTCTTCCCCCTCTAAGACCTCTACGCAATGTTTTCTCCATTTTTTCATATCAATTTGTATCCCCACTTTTATACCAATTTTCATTTCTTTATTTAAAAAGCTCCATATGCCTCCTTCATTTTTTACATTTTTATATGTTCCGAGATCTCATTTTCATATTTCTCTTATCTCTTACAACACTCTTTTCAATATTGCGACCTTAATCTTTTATATTCCTGAATATCAATTTTTTCTTTTTTTCACCTTCTTTTACCTCTTCTTACTTCCTTCCCGTTCTCTAATTCTCGCCTTAAATTCTCCACTTATTATCCTCTTCAATCAGTAGCTGTTTCAAGTTTCTTTTTGGTTGTTTCATTTATTGACCGTATACTGTTATCACAGTATATCTACCTTCACCTTCCCTGCAACGTTCCAAATAACTAAACCTATTTCTTTGGCTTTTTCTTTATTGTTATCTTTTAACCTTGCCTGGTCGTTTCTTTTTTTTATCATTTCCCCCCTTACTTCTAGTTTTTTGCCTTCTTTTCTCTAATTTATTTTTTTGACGTTCCCTATTTTTATTCTTGCTCCTTCTTCCTTTAATCTTCTTCTTATATTTTTTTACGTCTCTTTCCACTGGGGTCATATCTTTATCTATAAATATCCTTGTTTCTCTTACTTTTCCTTTTTTCTTTAAAATTTCCAGTTTATCTTCTACGGAATCCAATTTTACCAGTATTACCTCCCTCGCTATTTTAAGTGCGTCTCTTATACCTTTTTCCACTCCCAATTCAGTTTGAAACATGTTATCTACTTGCTTTTTACACTCTTCTCTTTCCTCTTGACGTTCCATTCCATTTATAACCAAGTTATTTCCCTTTCCATTACTTCCACCTTTTTTTCCCTTTCATGCTCTTATTTTTTTCCCACAAAAGCAAAGTAGTAATAAAAGAAACTATTTTGAGAGAGTTTAATGTGGAGTTGGGCCTTAGAGAAGAGGACCCACTCTCGGCCGTACTTTTCAATGTAGTACTCGAAGCTATAATGATAGAAGGTAAGAATATTATTTGAAACAAGTCACAAATACATTCAATTTTTTATTTTTTTATAAAACCGAAAGTGCGGGTCAGCCAAGCCGTGTGCTATTAACCAAAACAAATAATAGTCAAAGAGTCATGCTAAAAAATCATTTTATCGTGTCTTTTGTTGTATTGCGGCCGTTTGTTTTTCTTTGCTTGGTATTTTATAAATTTCACAAAACATAAATAAAACCAAATATTACACAAATCTAATACATCCATGCTGATTGTATCGTGGTTTCGAACCTTCTAAATCAAATCGTACGCCTTTTTGTAATTATCGATTTTTCCGTCAGATGCTTAGATAATTTGCGCGTCTTTATTTAAATTTAAATTTCAACTGGATCATCTCATGATTATGATAAAAACCATGACAGAAACACATTTGATAATAAAAATCAACCTTCCAAGTTATAATTACCGGCTTACAATTAAATAAAGATTACAACTTTAGATAACTGATTTTAGTAATTGTCCGGTGATAGCGAACGTATCGTTAATTAGTCTCATTAGTATGAAATCTGAAGTTTTGAATGTTTATTGGGTAGATTATAAACGATTTCCGGTTTATAGACCGTGTCATAAAACTCTTAGCCTTTTTAGTTCTAGTTTCTTGTTTTGAGTAAAAACCAACAATTACAAATAGTTTTTACCGAGGACTTTAGCTTGTAATAACTCCGACGCATATAAAAGAAGCGTCAAAAAGAAGTGGTCGTGGATCTTACTTTTTCTATTAGATGGATAATGAAAACCATTGTAATTAGTTGTTACATATCTTTATTAATAAATTTTTCCATTTCGTAATGTAACAAAAATTAGAGTTATAATTACAGTACGTAAGTGAGTGCGACCTTGGCAGCGTCATTTTGTTTAAAGGGATTTAAGCTTTGTTTGCATAGCCATTTTACTTTTGACATTCGCTGCGAGACGATTAATTGTAAGCACTTTGATAGTTCAATTATAATTTATTTCTTTTTATTTAATTTTGCGTCGTCGTTTTACTAATACGTTTTTAGCCCTTGAGATGATTAGTGAATAAAGACTATTTAAATCGTTGTTATCAATACAAAATCGCTCGCAGGTATGACAGTTGCCATCATTTCTATGTTTTTGCTAATTAAAAGTAATTTCAGCAAGTTGACATTTTACTTTTAGTCGAGTAAAATTATTTAACCTTCAGCTTATATCAAATCTAAGTATTGTTGTTTACGTTCATGACTTGAACCCAAACGAGTATCTTCAGTGTTTACTACGTATTCAAAGACAAACTTGCACTTCTCTTAATTGTCGGGAACATTATACAGAGGTAGCTAATAATTTTACCCGCTGCACTAAAAGATTCCAAGTCTAAGATGTATGTCTTACGTTATTTTTTTTACGTGTTTAAAAGATCAAGCCTCTATATCGAGAATTTTATTGCATGTGATTATTGTAACTGAGTTTATTTGTTACTGAAATACAAGCGACAAGGTACGAACAGGACCGACCGCTGCACATCCTGTTTATTAATTTTTGACAAGTGTATGACAAAATTGTAAAAAAATGCATATAAGATGCAATGGAAAATATTGAAATTTGGGAAAAAATAAATCGAGTAATCCGTATGACGTTAAATAAAAGTGATAATCAAAGCGTTATGTTGCAAAATCATTTTATCGTGTCTCTTGATGTATTGCGGTCGTTTGTTTTTTAATGTTTACCATTTTATAAATCTCACTAAACATTAACGTATCGTTAATTAGTCCTTTTACTATAAGATTTTAAGCTTTTATCATTGTTTAGATAATAAACAACTTCCGGTTTATAGAGCGCGTCATAGTAGAACTCTTAGACTTTTTTGTCCTAGTTTCTCGTTGCGAACCAAAACAAAAAATTACATTTAGTTTTGTCGTTTGTGCACTAATTGTTCACAAACGACAAAACGTAAAAACCAAGCTTAACTTTTGTTTTGGGTTTTGGCTTTCAATTACGACACGTTCTAAGCCGGCGGTCGCTTATAATTCAAATAGTCACTTTACGATTAAAAAACAGTTACAAGATGTTACGTACGAAATTTTCATTACGGAATACCCTGTATATGAATTAAAATTAGATGCCGGTTTTGACGCCCTCTACCGATCTTTTCTCGTGACTGTCATTTTACGACAAAATCGTGAAGCTGTCAATTGCATAAAGTGGTCTGTACGTCTTAAAGTAATTTCAAAGGACATCCTTAATAATGGGAATCAAATTATAATTTCATTACGTTTGTAAAATATTTGAGGGGTAAGATAATTACTTCCGTTTTATTAAAATTCGTTTGTAACTTCTTTTTAATTTGATAGCCATTTCCCCACGCTTTGAGCACATGTTCGTTTCAATAAAGAAATGATGAAGATTAATTATTATTGAGAAATACCGTTACCGAACAATTACGATTTTGGGAAGGCATATTCTCCACCACGGAAACGGAGTCTCGACAAGCCTTACTGTAGGAGATGTTATTTCGTATATACCAGACAATTGTGTTATCAGCCACCTGTTTAAATTGCTACCTACAGTATTCGATACAACGGGTTTTGATATAACATTTAATGATTTATTTATACTAATTTTGTAGCTTCCTATTCTTCGTGAGTTAGTGTGTGACACAATTTGCTTTTAAATACTTATTACAGGCCGCTAGCGGGGAAAACGTTTTTTTTGCGAAGGTGGACACTGGATTTTGGGGTGAGTTTATTTGCTTAACTTTTATATTGTTGTCACAAAAGTTACTCACGGAATTTTGATTAATGTTAATGACCGTAATTACGTTTACTGTTTATATACCAATAAAGTAACTTTAATCATTTATTTAACTGTATCGCATGCTGTGTGTGAAAAACATATTTATTACGAGATTTTCTGTGCTGTTCGTCTCGACCTAACTTAAATGTGTGTTGTGTGTTGCCGATACTGCGGGCATTCATGCACTAAAAATTCGATATAATCTTGTAAATCTTATGTGTTGCGAAATCAAAGTTTTCTACACTTGTTAACGATAATTAATTAGTCCTCCTAGTATTTATGGATGGAGAATTTAATATATAGCTGTCAATTTGCTACGCTACTAAATTAAAGTTGTAATATTGGTTAATTATACTTAGAAATCATTCGAGCATAGATGGGTGAAGAAATTTCATATACTCTTGTTAATATTCAACGTTAACACATTAAAGTGGTTATATTTGTTAATCTCTCTTGTTATTTTTTTCTTTCTCCTGTAATTATCGTTATCTACTAACTAATTTTGGCTACTCAAACATCAGAGTAATAAAGATTACGAATCTCCAATTTAGTTACAAGTTTGGACCGTCTGTCGTGATCGAGGCAGAAGTGTTATCTTGGATCAGATCTGGCGCCCTTAAGCATACTTTCTGTGAACCTCCCTTATCTTCGACTGTGTGAGTTGGCCGTGCAAGGTTCGTAAGACATAAAGCTGGTAATAAATTTGGCGCCC
Organism: Aquatica leii; assembly: GCA_035610365.1. Lineage (NCBI taxonomy): Eukaryota > Metazoa > Arthropoda > Insecta > Coleoptera > Lampyridae > Aquatica > Aquatica leii. Next base: position 20,848,742 of record CM069438.1, read on the forward strand.
AATGTGTTACAAGCTTTATATCTTTCTTCGTTTTGATGCTCCTCAGTATCTTATTACAGACAATGGTGTACAATTTCGTAGTAAAGAATTTGGTAAACTTTGCGCTACTAATGGGACAACGATACTCTTTACGGCTAAATATCATCCTAGGGCTAATCCCGCCGAACGAATTAATCGTGTCTTAAAAACCATGATCTCTTTGTATGTCAAAGGCAACCATAGGCATTGGGATGTAAATCTCTCAAAGATTCGCTGCGCCATTCGTACTGCGAAACACGAGGTCATTGACTGTACTCCTTTTTTTGCAATGTTCGGACGTGAACACGTTCTTTCTGGAAATTTCCAACCTCCAAATTCCTCCAACAGAATTGCTGGTGGTCGCTATCATTTTAACAAATTGATATTCTATTTTCAGTCGAGTATAATGGTTTAGCCTTCAGCTTATATCGAATTTAAGTATTATTGTTTACGTTCATGACTTGAATCGAACGAGTATTTTTAGTAATTGTTCATTATGTGTTCAAGGCCAGTATTGGCCATTATTATCTGCTACACAAAGGAACTCGAAGTCTAAGGGGTAAGTCATACGTTCCTGTTACTGGGCGTAGATTGTAAACAGAGTCAGAGTTTAACTTACAGTCTTTTATTTTGAAAAGAAATCTAGTGGTTTCTATTCACTCTGAAAATGATGTTGTCTCATGATATTATTGAATGCGTGACTGTATTGAGACCGAGCATCCAAACCGCAGATAAAGGTAAAATTTACAGTCATGGCTAATTCAGAATCAGCCCGATACCGTGCCTCCAGTTCCTGTTCAACTATAAACCCCAAAATAAATTAGAATTTGGTTGGTTGTTAGGGTGCCGTTGACATCATGGAAAATTTGGCACCTTTCCATTTGGTTTAACAATGAACCGTCATAACCGAGAGCACATTTTTGCTTCATGTGAGCTGCTGTTACATCGGAATATGGTAAAATGCGCTCGCTGGAAAAAAGAGGCCACTAACTAACAGTACCTTTGCTTTTTTTTAATGATAAGTAGAAACGTAATTAAAAAAATGTTAAAATATGTTTAAAAAATTGATTACAAAGTATCCTAAATTAAAACTAAGAACAATCTCCATCTGATAATTTTTGAATAATTTTGAAAAGGGCAGTATAGCTACCAGCCAATAATCCAAGTATACCAAGAATAATTACGAAGATATCTTTTATCAGAATCCAATACTTGTATCCCAACTTGTCCGGCCATTTTACGCATATATCCATAATAGCCGGAAATACAATACCAAGTACTGACAAACAAAACGCTCCAAAAAGCGATATAAACAGTTCTAATAACGGAATAGATACAGCTACCAAAACTGCAACAATAAGTAATAGTATATCAAAAGACAAGTTACAGGATGAACGCGCTTCAATCACGAGACCAGGTTTCATGTATGAGCCGCGCAGCGGCAAGTTTGTTAAACGGTAGAGTGATTGAAACGTATTATATAACGTCTGCTTTATACTATTTTCTCTATTTTATATTTTTCGTATAATTTTAATTTTAAAAATAACATTTGGAAACTTTTAGATTTTATTGAATTGGCAACACTTACACTTTGACATATGAAATTTATGTGTTAACCTTCTCATACAAAATTATCTCTTTATACCTTTATAAGTAAACAACTTTGAATTAATAGGACGTCTTTATTTTATCTTGGCATTAAAATTTGAATTTCAATTGTTAAGATCCAATAGTTTTGATTTTTTTTTCATGTAACGTCAATTTACGATGCAAAGATACCAACAACAAAAATTTGTGTAAAAATTTGTTAATTCTTACACGGATTTTAGTGTAAGAATCGCTAATTCTCATGTCGAAATAGAGAATAGTATATTAAAACACAAGTTATAGAATGAACGCGCTTCAATCACGAGACCGGGTTCCATACACGAGCCGCGCAGCGGCGAGTTTATGAAGCGGTCGAGTGATTGAAACGTATTCTATGACGTGTGCTTTATACTATTTTCTCTATTTCGATACAATATTTAATAATTTTCGTATAATTTTAATTTTTAAAACAACATTGGGAAATTTATATTTTACTGAATTGGCAACACTTACACTTTGACATATTGAAATTTATGTGTTAACCTAAAATCTCATACAAAATTTATCTCTTTATACCTTTATAAGTAAATAACTTTGTATTAATAGGACGTTTTTATTTGATCTTGGCATCAAAATTTGAATTTCAATTGTTAAGTTCCAATAATTTTGATTTCTTTTTCATGTAACGTCAACTTACGATGCCGAGATACCAACTTTGAGAAAACTAACATTACTAAAATTCGTGTAAGAATTGGCTTATTCTTACACGGATTTTAGTGTAAGAATCGCTAATTCTCATGTCAAAATAGAAAAAAGTATTTTATGCTCATTATTGTAGTCACTCACCAGTGCCAATTACCAATACAGTTCTAAGGATGTATTCATAAACCCACGAGTGTTTTAAGTAAATCAAACGTTTTAACAAATACGTATTCCATATTATGTCAACAGGAACAAATCCTTGAAGACCGTAAGATATAAAAATGGCTACAGAGTTAAGTCCTTGTACCAGTTTAGCTAACCTGAGAAATGTTTTTGAATTGGTTTAAAATAACAAAAAGTACTTACAAATCTTTGCTTCCTAAGTTAAGCGTTATACTTGATAGAGTTTCTTCGCCATAGCGCCAGTATCCTAGAAATCCCATTCCGACGTACAACAATATAAGGATGAACATGGCGATATTTAATATACCGAAATAGCCACCGAAACTCTTTGGCGTTTTCATATTATTCTCTAATGTAATTACCTTAATAATAACGTTAGTAAATAAGAACGTATACAAATATGTATAAAGTACAGTTCCCGTCACGAAACGTGGCGATTGCCGAGGCATTCCGAGCTTAACCGATGTTTGTTCGTGTGTACGCTTATAGAATCCAAACTGAAACGCGCCCTCTACGCATACGCTGCTCCTGCCAGGTTTCGTGACGGGACTTCTATCTGTAACTTACAACGCCTACTGTCTTTAAACCAAACAAGACTGTGCCAAAAAACAGTGGAAAATCGCACAAAGCACCAACTAAATTCCGATTTTCTATTGGAGGCAAATCTGAGAATACATAATATAAAATGATTCCAAAACTTCCGAATGTCATTAAGTTAGAAATCAACGAGAACGGTGCTAACCATTTCAAGTTTGGTACTGAAAGAATAAGTATGAAGAATGGTAATAAAATTAGTGTGTATAATTCAAGAGCGATAGGTTCTGAGAGGTATTCGTCGACCAGTTGTTTAACGTTGACGGCAACAAAGATCACATAAACACAACAAATACCCAGCTGGTAAAATACTAAAAAAGCATCGACTACATACCTGTTGGAAAATTCAAATAGAATTTAAAAACATCAGATGTGTGATACTCACGGAACCAAATTAGCAAATTTGTGAAGCACTTTTGGCCCATTTAGAAGAGCAGCTTTCATCGAGTCTGGGTACGTTAGTAATGGTACCCGCATCTGTTTACAAAGCACGTATTGTGCTCGTACCTACAAATTATAGTTCTACATAAGAAAATTCAATTTTGTTAGTTACCAAAATATGTAAACCATAAGTACAAAGAACGCTGATTAAGATTGTAGAGATAAAACCGTTTACTAGTCCGGCAATCTTAAAAGCTTGCGGCATTGCTAAGATAGCCGTTCCCAAGCTGGATTTAAGCATGTGTATGAGTGTTTCAACGTTTCTAAAACAAAAGATGGTTTTATCAAGATTTTACCAGTAACAAACTTACGTCGTTGGATGAGGAGTGTTTCTGTGTTCATGAGGATCGTATTCTGTTGATGTGTCTTTTGATTTTAGTTCAGAATTAAACCTGTAATTGAGCTTTGGTAATTAACCTTGATTTTGAAAAGTTTTTACATGTTTTACGAATTGTGAATACAAAAGTAAATATAATCAATTACATTAGAAGGAATAATTTTTTCAACTTGATTTTTTGACAACGTGGTGGTCTTCTATCAAGAATGAGACAGTAACATTTTTAACAAAAAAAATTATGATCTGTTTGGCAATCTTGTAGGACATCATTAACATAACGGGCAGCTGTCATAGCTTTGAATAGAAACAAGTTGTTACGCTGGTTTTCTTGCTACAAAAGAATAAGCGACGGCTAACACAGTTGTTCTCAGAGAAGGAGTCGCAGGCTTTGTGATGCCAAATTATAAATTAAATCTAAAAAAACACCAAAACGATGAAAGATGAAATTAGGGAGATATCGTTTAACTCTACCCGCTGCTGGAAAAGAACAAATAACACAACAGAAGTGATAGCACAGAATATACATATATTTATTTCATCACAGAAGTAGTTGAAGAAGACGAAGACAGTAAGTATAGTTATATAAACGTTGCAAACAATATTACATAGGCTGATATCACAGACCAAGTATAAGTTACTCCTCTAACTAAGCAACACGTCGCACATCAAAGTGCCCTAAACGGTCTAACTTTCAGTAGGGAATTAGCTAATTCCGTATCAGTATGACCTAAAACGTAATATGAAATTTGACACAAAAACGTACATACGGCGCTATCACAAGTAACTTGATTTAATTCATACGATATTTGAAGTAAATAAATGCGCCGAGCTTCCTCTAATTAACTTCACACTTGTCTCAGTATTTCTTCTCATAAAATGGTGTTCAACTTCTGCGTTTCAGCAACCTGACGTCATAGATGCTTTTCTAAAAGCAGGTGTCTTATCAGTGTCGCCGATAAAGTCACAGGTGGAGGGGTGGCAAATTTTATTCTCAAAAAATTTTATCTTACTAACTTTTTAACATAACAAATTCCACCACCGCAACATAAAAACCTGGGAACTAGATACTACCTAAAGTCAAAAATAGACTCTGAAGTCTAAAACGAACCTAAACACAATAACACCCAACTCAAGAAGAAACGTAAAAAAAAGAAGTTTTCCTAATTTGCTAAGCATCCCCAACCAGATGTGTTCAAAAGTCACATAAAGCGGAATGTTACTACAAAGAACCAAAAACTCCAAGCAACAGAAGTATTAGAACAGGTACTCGTTGAAAGCCGACATCAGTCATTACGCTATAAAGCAAGAGAACAACACAGAAGAAAAGAAGAATAGGAAAGAAAGAAGTTTAAAGCACGGTCAAAAACAACGCCTTAAAATCCCGTGAAACCCTAACCCAGAGATTCAAATCCAACCCTAAACATAAGACGCAAAACTCAAGAAGTAAAAAAAAAACAAGCAAGTATCTAGCAGATTTTGAATTGTGTTATGCAGATTTTGAACAAAAAAAGTTAAAAGGAAAACTAAGACAGCTGTGCTTAAAACGTCGTTAACAGACGATATGAGATTCTTACACCAAAAAAAAGCAAACAGACCCTAAAGATCCAAGCAAAGAAAACCAAAGGAAGAAATTTAAAGCAGAAAAAAAGATGCTGATTAAAAGTCGACACAAATAGGACTACCCAAAAAGCAGAAAAAAATCAGTAATCTACAACAACCAAGTTTCGAAAAGCTAAACACAAAAGTGTACCACTACAAGAAAAATCCAAACCGCGTAACCCAAAACAAAACCGAAAGAAAAAGAAGTAAGAATAAATAAGAAAGAATAAGAAGCTTCACTTGCTAATCAAACGTCGTGAATCAATGCTCGTCGTGTTAGAATGTAAATGCCAAAGAACAGATTAGAATATTCTATGAGTAAAAGAAACACAAACAAAAGAATTATTTTAACGGTGACTGATAACATCAAAAACGCCGACTATGCAAAAGTACAGAGTACCAAAAACGGCGTTGCAGTCTGTCCCAAGCTCCAAAACAAAAACCCACTACACCCAATACAACAAGAAAAAAAATGAGAAAGAAGAGAAAAAGAAAAGAAACAGTTGTCGTGAACACTAAAAAAGAAAGTTACTAAAAAAAAGAGAGAAAGTGTTCAAGCAACAAACTAAGATAAAAGAAAAAAGCAAAGAACATAATTGCTCTAAAGGCAAACCTTCAGAAGCAAAAGAGAAAAGAAAAAGACTAAACATTGTAAGTAAGGAAGACAAGAAAGAAAAAACCAGACAGACGGAGAAAGGTAAGACAAGATGTAGATGTCTGATTTGTTCTTCTTTCCGTAGAAGAAATGACCAGCCTTTCAATGCCCAACCAACCGTCCTAAAAGCAAACCATAAAGAGAGAGAGAAGTATGGTTTGCACATAGAAAAGATAGATAGGCCCAAGAAGAATAAAATGAAAAGTAGAAAAGATAAGAGATAGAGAAAGACGGAGAAAGATAAATCTTAATGTAAATGCTTGATTTGTTCTTCTTCCTGTAGAAGAACGAAAAGAGGAACCACCCTACGGTGCCCAACCATCCGCCCAAAAAAATAAAAAAAAGAGAAAGAGAAAAGAAAAGATATCACAGTTAGCCATAGAACAAGAGCGTACCAATTGCTGTCCCCAAATTGGAAAGTTTACTCTCAGACTTAAAGGTCGACAAGCGGAATAGAAAACCCAAGGAAAAAAAAACCTAAAACCAAAGTGTGAGTCCTACTAGTGACTTACCAATCTTAAAATGGCCGACTGAGCGGATAAAACTATATACAAATAAAAACTTAGTCTGTCCCAAAGTAAGATGGTTAAAGAAAAACTCCAAAGAAACTGACTACAAATTAAGTAAAAAAGAACTTTAGAACAATTTTTAGTATTTTTTAGAGGGTCATTGATCAAATGACCTAATAAAGAAGCCGCCACTGCACTCAAGACAAAGAAAAGGTAAAAAAATCAATAAAATTAGAAGGAATTATAATCGCACACACAAAATCGAGCCCAGAAAGTTGTGAGTCAAATTTGTTACGCGAGTTTTATTGTAACAAAAGAATAAACGACGGCTAACACAGTTGCTCCCGGAGTCAGTTGCAGACTTTGTGATGCGAAATTATAAATTAAATCTAAAAAGGCGCCAAAGAAGATATCGTTTAATTCTACCCATCAGCTGCAAAAGAACAAATAACACAGCAGAAGTGATAACACAGAAGTAGCTGAAGAAGAGGAAAACAGTACGTAAGTGCAGTTATATAAATGTTGCAAACAATATTACATAGGTTGGTATCACAAGCCAAGTATAAGTTACACCGTTGACTGGGCAACACGTCGCACATCAAAACGACCTAATCCGTCTAACTTTTACATTTACCGAAGGAATATGCTTTACTTTATTAAGTTAAATTACAAGAATACGAAAATAAAAAGAATAGAAAATCAAAGTGCACCAGATAAGTATGTGACACACAAAAAAGAGTTTTTTAATTGTGATTACAACCTAGCATGTACGTGTGGCCATTTCAATAATCGACATGACCAACGAAGTAAAATAGAAAATCCAATACTCACAGTTGCGTATTATCCAGTAGGGTATTAGCTAATTTCGTACCAGTCTAACCTAAAACGTAATATGCATTTTGACACAAGCGTACATACTGTGTTAGCACAAGTAATTTGATTTTTATAAAGTGGTGTTCAACCCCTGGGCTTCAGCGACCTGACGTCACGAAAACTTTTTAAAAAGCAGGTGTTTTATCAGCGTCACCGATATGATCACATGTGGAGGAGTGGCGACCCGCCCGAATAAAGCTTTCAATCAAAATACGTAAAATTCAACCACATGTTCACGTGGAATTGCTTGAAACAGCTTCGTAATGAAAACCTTGTTCGACCTAGAGATACACGGAGGTCTGTGTTACGCCAAATATTACCGGAAAATGAATAAATACGCGCTTATAAAAATTTGACAATTGCCAACGAAAAGTTGGCGTGTCGAGGACAAATTTTATACTCGAAAAATTTTGACCTACCAACTTTTTAACATAACAAAGTAGCAATCGGTTATCATAGGCCATAGGCATGCCTCTCAACAGCAAACCCAATATTACGGCGACGTCTTATCCTTCTACAACTACCGCGCATACCTAGACAGAGCTGCCGTTTTCTGTACTAGTTTAAATCTTGACGACAGTGGTTTGCAGTCAAAGACAGATATAGCGTACGCATAATAACATATCTACTTTTCACCAAGTTATGAATCAGTTTGAGGCACGCCTCGGTTAACCAATTGGTCTTTTTTGTCTTCTTCTATCTTCTTGTGTCTACAAACAAAGATTACCGTCATTGCAGTACAATTAACACGGTGGCCAATTTCGCGATAAGACAAACCAATATCTAGATAGACAACAATTTTACTCCTGCTAAAGTTCCAAACATGCTGATAATTTTAACGTTTTTGAACTCGAGGCAATGTACCATAAGTAATTAATTTGTAAATCAAATGTTTTCCGTGTGGGGTTGCTAGTCCCTTATCTGGCGCTTCCCCAGGTGGCGGATAAAGGAAAACTCGCTAGATATGGCGGGTACCGAGGCAATAAAATACTCAGAGCAGACTAAAACTAGCAAAACAGATACCAGAAGTGTTTGATCTATAGTAGACGGATTCAAACAGCGTCTGAACCATAGTGGGCGGTTGAGTCATAGGTCTTCCAAAAGGGGGTTATGGCGTTAGGCATTAACCACCTAACACATAGAAAAAATTAAGGAAAAAGAGGATGTCAGAGTGGAAAAATGAAAATAATCCCCGGGTGGTAATCCACACCTCATCAAAAGTGAGACCCATCGGATACGAGGAGGCAATTATTCCATGAGGAGTTCTAAGAACCCAGTTTTAAAACTCAACCACAAAACAAAAAAGCGCAAGGAACAAAGAATCACCATTGGAACTTAGAACATTCAGGGATAGAGAAGTAAGGATAAAGAAGTAATACAAGTACTAAAGAAAACAATCTTAGACATATTAATAATCAATGAAACAAAAATGAAAGGAACTGGAACAGAAACCCTAGAACGAATATTGCACTGTTGGAGTAGAGTGAATAAGAAACAACGAGCAAAAGCACGAAGTTCTCATAAAAAACGAATACACGAATAGGGTTAAATCGTGGCAACCAATAATTGAAAGAATAATAAAAGTAAATTTAAAGATATATAACAGAGAAATTACGATACTAAGGGTATACGGACCAACGGATGACAGCTCAGTGATAGAAAAAGATAAATTCATACACACTCTAACGGAAGAAATAGAGAAAGTGGAAACAACAGGAGAAATTACTGGCAATTTAAATTGTAGAACAGGAAGTAAGAAGAAGGATATAACGGTGGGGCAGTTTAGAGAAAAGTGAATGATAACGAAGAAAGAATAACAAAAATGCGTGAACTACAAAATCTCAAAACAACGAACGGATTTTTCCAACACAAAAACATACATAAATGCACCTGGACGCAAGAAACAAGAAATCTAAATTCAATTATTGATTACATGTTAGTAAAGAAAAACACTACAATAACAATTAAAGACGTACTAGTGAAAATAGGGGCTGAGTGCGGCAGCGATCACAGATTGTTAATAGCAAACATAGAAATTAAATAGAAAAACAAGAAAACAGATAGCACAATAAAAGGGAAGAAATAGGTAAAAACCCAAAACTCAAATTGTACCTACTGCAAGACGAGACAATATGAGAACTATACCACAAAATACACTTGATTAAAAACTAATAGAGTTCAGATTTGATGCAATGAACCAGCAAACACAAGGTAGCTTAATTTAGTAGTTTATTAGGTACTGAAAAGTCATTTATAAGTAATTTAATTTTTTTCGTAATTTAAAAGTAGTCTAAGATGACGTTTAGCAGTAATTTAAATGGTTACTAGTTTAAAAGTAGTATACGAAGTAGTTTAGGAGTATTTCAGTATTGTGGTAGCATAAAAGTAATTTAATTAGTAAGTTATTGGTAATTAAAAAATTAAACGTTGTAGTTTAATGGTAACTGAGTCACCATTATACTACCCGGTAATTACAAAGTAATTAAGGAGTAATGTAATGGTGCGTAGCTTAAGAACAGTTTAACCAGTAACTTAAGAGTAATTAAAAAATTGAACGTTGTAGTTTAATGGTAATTGAGTCACCGTTATACCACACAGTAATTAGAAAGTAATTAAGGAGTAATGTAATGGTGGGTAGCTTAAAAATAGTTTAACCAGTAACTTAACAGTAATTAAAAAATTGAACGTTGTAGTTTACCGGTAATTGAGTTACCATTATACTACCCAGCAATTCAAAAGTAATTTAGGAGTAATGTAATGATTGTTAGCTTGAATAGTTTACTCAGTAACTTAGTCGTAATTCCAGAATTAGGTTGGGGAGTTTAATGGTAATTGAATGTCCGTTAAAATACAAGGTAAATTAATAGTCAGTAGTAATAGAGTTGTTATATAAATGTTAAGCTAAATTATTAAAAAAATAGTAGTTGGATTTGCTAAACAGTTAGGTTTGCTATTAAACAATTGCTTGAAGAATGCATACAAAGAAGGAAAGTGGCAATTATTATCGACAACTAAAAAGATTTCGTACAGTTTACGAAAATATTAATACTGGAAAGTCAAATAGCATTGGTCAATCTGCGGGATCCAGTAACGCAATATAAATATAAAACAAAAGTAAATATTATAACTTATGATACAAGAATATCAATATTGCATGAAATTATGTACCTGCCGTATCCAAAAATATTCGGATTATATAAAACACTTCAAGCAACTAAGACATGAATTATCCTGATTACAGAATAACAAAAACAACAAGAGTATAATTAATACGTAGCGATGCAAATGTATATATATAGGACTGTCTGATTGTCATGTGAAATATTTAATGGTTCACGTTGAAAGTATTAAATTACTAATAAGTTACTTGATTTTGTATTCAACATATATAACGTGTAGTTAGCATTTATAGTATTAGGTCAGGTAGAGTAGTGGTTAACACGTTTAGGTTGCAAGGGGTTTTCCTGATGTTCGTGGGATCAAACCCCAGGTAAGTACTTAAATTAAATTCTAATTTAAAAAAAATACCACAATTTATCAATCATGTGCGTCAAATTCTATAAACGAAATAAATACAAAATTACAGAAACAAATAATTAACTAAAAAAACTATTTGTTTAAATGTGTTAGTGGTTTTAATAATAATTTAATAGTTTTGCTAGTAGTTCAAAACAGTAGTTTAACAGTAATTCAATGGTAACATAACAACAGTATTTTAATGGTAGCTTATTAGTAATTTAGAAGTCAATGAATTTTTGGTAGTTTAAGTGGTTGCTTAATGGCGCCCTTTTTACTGTTTAAATTACTACTTAAATTACCGTAATTTAATGGCAACTTAACAGTAATTTAAGTCCATCTGTGTTTGCTTTAGCATTAGGAGAAATAGATGAAACAGAAACAAATTTCAAATGGAAATTTAATAAAGCAACTACTGAAGCAATGTGAAAAAATAACTATACAAATATGGCTAAGCACAAAAAAGAACGAAGATTGCAAGAAGTACAAAAAAAATTGGGATGTAAAAAGGCTAGTCCTTAAAGAAAAAAATGAAGGATGAAAACGAACCTGCCAAAACGTTGACCAATATATTGGAGGGACAAAAAGCGGGGAATCCTGGAAAATAATAAAAACCTTAAAAATGAATAACAAGGATAAAACACACATATCGTATTTCAAGAGGGATGAATGGGAATAAGAACCTACTAACGCAAACACGAGAAGAATTTATAGAACAAAAAGAACATAAAGGAAAAATGGAAGAAAAAGAAATAATAGATATCACAGAAAAAGACTTGCACAAAGCTATAAGAACATTCAATAATAATAAATCACCATGACCCGGAGGAATTGACCTCGAACTAATAAAATACGGATCCAAAAAACTCATACTGACGATCAGAAACATGTTCCAAAACATAATAAATGGAGAACAAATGCCTAAAGAATAGAAACACGTACATCTAACTTTCATATTTATAAAAGAGGACAGAAGGAAACGCAAGAATTACAGAAGAATAGGCGTAATAGCGATGATGGAAAGAGTATATAGGAAGGTAATAAGGAATAAACTAGAGGAAAGTATAGAAGGAAGAATTAAAGAAGAACAAGCGGGTTTCACAGTCAGAAGATCGTCCATAGATCACATATACTCGCTACAGCAACTTATAGAAAAGAAAACGGCCAAAAATACAGCAATACATCTCGCTTTCATTGATTTAAAAAAAGCGTATGACACGTTACCAAAAAGCAAACTCTGGAAGGCCATGACAGAAATCAGAGTACCACACAATCTGATAGAGGCAGTGAAAAACCCATTTAGGAACAACAAAGTAGAAAAGTTGGATCGACAATGACAAACAACTTTAAAACCACTAAAGGCTGCTTCACTTCACCGACACATTTTAAAATATACCTTGAGCACACCTTAAAAAACTGGAAACAAAAATGTGAAGGAATGGGCGTGCCAGTAAGAAATTAACACTTATACACACTTAGTTTCGTAGACGATTAGGTGGTCATCGCTCAAGATGAAATGGATCTTGGTTAGAGTTAAAAGAAGAATTTACAAAAGCAGAACTAGAAATAAATTTTACAAAAACAGAATACCTGGTAACAACATAAGAAAAAGAAAGAGATCTTATAGTAGACGAAAACACCAAAATAAAAGAAGTAGAAAAGTTTAAACATCTATGATACACTATAACAAAAATACTACAACGGAAGAAGAGATAATAAATGCGTTGGGACAGACACGAAAATGTATAAGACCCAATCATGTGGGATAAGGACATTATAAGAAATACAAAAATCCAGATATAGAATACCATGATACAAAGCATTATGACATACGAAGCACAGAATTGGATCATAAACAAAAAAAATTGAAGTAAAATAACAGTAGTGGAAATGGAATATTGGAGGAGGTGCTGTCTAGTTACGAGATTGGACAGAATAAGCAATGAAGAAATCAGACATAGAATAAATATGCAGACAGATGCGCTCAACTACATAGAAGAAAAAAGACTCCAATAGTACGGACACGTCAGACGATGTAACAACAGTAGATGGATAAATAGAGTGACGGACTGGAGCTCCATATAAAAGAAAAAGAGAAAGACCAAGCAGATCATGAAGAGACGAAGTGGATGAACCAATGGAAAAAAGAAACATTGGGAATGGAGAATGGAACAACAAAAAAGAATGGAGATCGAGGTTGAGAGATGGAAGACGGTGAGAATCTTTATAATGCGACCAATAGTTGTATTGAATATGCACCTGAAATGCAAAGTAAAATCCAGATACATAGGTACGGGCAAAAATTGCTCAAAACGAACCTGATAAAAACTTGAAAGAATGTAACAATAGCTTTAAAGCACCTAATAGTAATTCTAATATTTGTATAAATTGATCAGTACTGTCATTGTCCTAGTATTTTCAAGTTTCGTTTGATGACACTTCTGTTATATTGTTCAGCGTATAGACAATAGCCAAATTCAGACAAAATTTTGTTTTCCTAAAAAGATTATCAAAGATAAACAGTTGACATAGTTACCATAGAATGCTTCAAATATAGTCATTCGTTGTTAAAAAATTAAGTTGAAGAAATTTTTACTTCTAGGTGTAACACTTCTAAAATGTCACTGTGTATAAATTAAATGTATAAAGTAAATAAAGCTATAACCTTTTTGGTTCTAACGATACGATACATGTAGGTTTCATTTTTATCTGCGTTGTCTCAACTCTTACACAAAACTACTGTTTAAAGTCCATTAGACATTTTTGCATGTAGTATCTATAAAAATTAGAGGTCTTAACTTAAACTGATTTTATAAACGCTCCTTAATAAAAAAAAAGATTATATAGTAACATATTTATAATGCAATCTAAGTTGATAACAGTATTATACAATGTAACAGAATAAAAAAGCAAAAAATTTAACCGTTTAATTAACTTAAATTAGTACTTAGTTTCTTTCTCTCAATTGATATGGATTTGGAAACATTATATGTACGTATTTCTTAGTTTGATGACGAATTCATTACGGATTTAGAAATTAAGTTTTATTGCTCAGTAAGCTATGAAATTTCCTGGATTATGTCTAGGTCTAAATTCTTTCGTTTATATTGCCATATAAAGGTTTTTTTTTTAAATTGAATTACTTAAGTGTTTTAGTTTTTTTACACATGTCTCTAAAATATTGAAACGTACGAGAAATTATTCTCAAGTCCGAGAACTTTCGCGAGGTTTTTGTACATTTCCAGAACGTTTATTTAAATAAATAAGTAATTAACGCGCGTGTTCGAGATAAATATACGAAGTATAACCTTGTACGTGACTAAAGTAAACAATAAGTGTTAAACTAAAGTTATCCGCGGACTTTATCTTCGTGTAATTGATAGTGCTATATATAAATTAGTGTAAGTGTTTTTATAAAATATCCTAAGATTTAATTAGTTTGGTTAGTTATAAACGTGTACAAATTTTTTTAGTTAAAATAAATTAGTTTTAATAATAATCGTTACAGTGGTGTCAGGGGTATCGAATAGAATCGTATAAATAAATAAGCTGTTTGCGATTTTTATTGTAAATACTATTAAGTAATTTAATATCGCTCCCGTAATAAAAACATTGATTGCGTAAATAAATAAAACTTTAGTTCGCGATTCACGTGTTTGTTTATAGCGTTTAATCTTAGTTGTTCTATTTCGTTAAACTAGTGTCGGGCATTATTAAAATTTGGTGTTATTAAACTTTTTTTTAATTATTATTCGTGGTTAAATTTATGCCGGTGTTGCGTTTTCAAACAGTTAAAAGGGATGCAAAAATATAAAAATTTGGAATCGATAAATACAAATATATAAGAAAAACTATCCGAGCATTCTCAGAAAATGGAAGAAAAATTGCCCGAACATTCCCAGAAAATAGAGGGAAATTCTGAAAGTTTAAAAGAAGAGTTACAAACTAGCATAGAAAACCAAATTAAAATAGTTCAAGAAGAAACCGAAGTAGAAATGCTACATTTAAAAGAAGAACTTTGCGAATCTGTGAATGAAAGAGTCGAAGCAAAAGAAGACAAATTAGAAAACAGAATAAAACTGTTTGAAAAAATAATGAACCAAATGAATTGTCACAGAGAAGGAAACGTCATCAGCGAAGATTTAATAATGGACCATCGGGAAGAAACCATTCACAAGATTAAAGTTGTACCTTCCGAATTTTGATGGTAAAGTTCTATGGTCAACCTACTACAAGCAGTTTGAAACCGCAGCTACAGCTAATGGTTGGAGCATGAAGCAGAAAACGACGTCTTTAATAGTGTCTTTACGTGGAGAAGTTCTTGGAATCTTGCAAACTATTCCTGACCACCTACAAGAAAATTGCAAACTTTTAATTTCACGTTTAAAAATTAGATATGAAGATGCTCATCTTCAGCAAGTGTATTATGCTCAAAATAAAAGTCGGGTGCAGAAAGCTGCCGAAAGTCTTCAAGAGTTTAAAGCTGACATCACCAGATTAACACGGCTTACGTATCCTACAGCGCCAGATACCTTCTTAGAGCAGTTGGCTGTTCAAACCTTTGTAGACAGCCTCCAAGACAACGAAACGCAGCAGACTGTCCGGTTAGCTCGACCAAAGCCATTGGATGACGCTTTGGTACATGCTTTGGAGGTTTGCAGCAAAACAAGCATCGCAACAATACGATCATAGATTCTGCTGTGCTGCAGAAGTACCCGCGCAGACACTGGAAAGCATTGAAGAGATAGCGCAACAAATATAAATTTGGAACGAGTTGACTAAAAGAGACAAAAGTTAGTCTCATCTAATCAGGTTCCAAAAATTACAATTCAAATGGAGCAATTGCATAGCATTTATCTCGATAGCAAGATCAATGGAAGAAGTGTTCAGTTACTGGTTGACATGGGAGCGACGAAAATTATCATTTGTCTTGACATGTTATTGGAAAATGAAAAGACATTACTAGTAACAGTACGACTTTGAACGGCAACAGGCAAAGAAATACTCACGGACAAGTCAAAGTAACCATTGGTTTAGAAAATGGAGTACTTGACCATCAATGGACGTTATAAAAAAGTATGAGTTTCATTTGAATATGAAGAACGATATTCTGAAGATCGAGAATGAAAAAATTCTCTTTCATTTGTCAGAGAAGGTAGCCGTGCGAGTCTTATTAAGTAAAGACATGACTCTGCCTGCAAGGACTAAAAGTGTGGTGAAGGCACGCCTGGATAAAAATTATCCGGGAAGGCAACATACGCGCGATTGAACTCATGGAGGGCGACTTAGTTGAAAAGGAACTACTCATTAGCCGAACTTTAGTACGAGTGAAAAACGCGATGCCAGTAAGGATCTTAAATATCAACTTGGATCCTGTAACGTTGAAAAAGAAGACCGTGGTAGGCTAATGCACGCCAGTATTTCAAATTGTGAGATGCGTGAATTCTAATGAAGATACGTCGCCGAAGAAGTGCCCCCAACATCTATTGAACATTCTTACCTCCAAATGCCAAAATCTCAGCCAAAACCAACTGGTTGTAATAAAAATATACTCCGAATAAATAACGTGTAATAAAAAATTTGAAAGTACATTAATTAAAAGCAAAATAATATAACCACGGCAGCAATCAAAAGCACAGACCTCTGGGTGTGAGCTGAATGCAAGTAAATACAAAGACGTGAACTCCTTTAATTTATTAACTATAACATAATACACTATTTACATTAAAGAAAAATGAACAATATTTGAGTTAAACATATTTGAATTAAACATATTTGGAATAAAATATTAGGGCGCCAATCACCTTTAAATTGGTGATGAATAAAAAGCGTAAAATCTTACATCTAATTATTAATTGATATTAAATGCAAAAATAGTAAACGGTTAATTTGTTATCGAGTATGATTCCCGAAAAGTTTTAATAACTGAATTTAATTAATGTGAATGTAAAATGTAGTGACTTAATTCCAGTTGACTCACCATGTTTAATATAACGTTATCGTATATCTTCTATGTTTATCACATACTTTGTTGAAGTGATAAAATTCTTCTAAAGGAATGTAGATTTCCAAACACAACAGCAAGCATAAAACCAATGTATAAATCTAATGACGGAAAATCCAGTAATTAAAAGACAAAACCAAAATAAAAGATTCAGTAAAAACCGGAATAAACGAAAAGATCCAGTAAAATAAAAAATCCAGTAAACGAAAAGATCCAGTAAACGAAAAGATCCAGTAAACGAAAAGATCCAGTAAACGAAAAGACCCTAAATATAAATAATTAGAATGGTTTTTTAAAATGACATGATGTACTCACGCTGCTTAGCAACGGCCTTGAACCAACTTCCTTTGTCTAATTATTGCGTAACATTGCGAAATCACTAAAAATGTTGAATTCAATAGAAAAATTATATCAAAATAACAGTAAACTTACGAACAATTAGATGGAATGTAGAAGAATTAAATTGCATGGGTTTTTACGCCATAATCAAGAAAATTTGTCTTCCTTTCATCACTCACGTGAACTACGCAAGATTGTTCAAACGGAAGTGCAAGTTTAAGCTACAACTCAGGTAGATTTGAAACAACGCGACGTTGCCAAACTGAATAAATTTACGTGCAATATTAGTTGCAAAAAATAAACGAATGTAAAATTGAATTTTAATGTAATGAACTCTAACGGGACGTTACATGGTTAAAGTTAAAGTGTTGATCCAGCAGTATCTTGATGTGTTTGCAATGCAGAGTGAGAACTAACGTGGTGAAGCATAAAATTAATACCGGAGACGCTCGACCGATACGACAACATCCACGCAGACTTCTTTTGGCGAAAAGAGAAGAAGTAGAACAAATAATTATGGATATAGAGCAAGAAGGCGTAATTGAACCTTTAAGTAGTCCATGGGCATCCCCAGTGGTGCTCCTAAAGAAAAAAGATGGATCAACAAGGTTTTGCATAGACTACAGACAGCTAAACGACGTGACCAAAAAGGACAGCTACCGTTTATCAAGAATTGAGGATACGTTAGACACCTTGTTAAGATCCCAGTGGTTTTCCACGCTAGATTTAAAGAGTGGTTACTGACAGGTAGAATTGGAACCCAAAAATCGTGAAAAACAGCTTTTACGAATGGAACTAGTTTGTGGTAGCTTAATGTGATTCTCTTCGGTCTGTGTAACGCTCCTGCAACGTTTGAGCGTTTCATAAAAACTATCTTGCGTGGACTGTCTTGGAAGACGTGCTTGGTTTACTTAGACAACGTGATCGTAGTTGAAAGGTCGTTTGAAGAACACTTGAACAATTTGAAAAAAGTGTTTCAGGGACTACGTGAAGCAAACCTTAAACTGAGCTCAAAGAAGTGTCACGTATTTAAGAAAGAAGTGCAATGCTTTGGCCACGTCGTATCTAGAGATGGAGTAAAGGCTGACCCAGACAAAATCCGAGCAGTGAAAGCATGACCAAGACCAATCGATACACATCAGGCTCGAAGTTTCCTTGGGTTGTGCACCTATTATAGACGATTTGTACCCGGATTGGCCAATATTGCCAAACCTTTGACGTTTTTCTGCCGGTTTGGAGTTCCGTTGGAATTACACTATAATCAATGCCGCAACTTTGAGTCTGGGCTGTTTCAAAAAGTTTGTCGACTGTTCGGAATTAAAAAAAACTAGAATGACCCTTTTCCATACTCAATCTGATGGCATGGTTGAGCGGATGAATCGAATAATGGGAAAATGCTTAGTCAAAGTAGTGTACGAGCACCAAAAAGACTGGGATCAATATTTGCACCTTTTTCTAATGGCATACCGATCATCCTTTCACGAAAGCACAGGCCAAACACCATTTTATGTGATGCTCGGTCGCAAAATACGACTAAAATGCAACCTCCACTTTAGACGAAGACTGGAAGAAGAAGTTGCTGGAAAAGACTAGGTCAGCAAGACCAAGAGGCTAGACGAATACATGAGGAAGTCCATCAAAATACACAAATTTCCCGCAACATAATGAAAACTAGATATGACGTCAAGGCACAAAATGGTGGGTTTCAACTTAGTGACATGGTGTGGTTGTATAATCCCCAAAGAAGACGTGGTCTGTCGCCGAAGCTGCAAAGGCAATGGGAGGGCCTCAATAAATTTGTGCAGCGTATCAATGACGTTATATATCGCATCCAAAAACCACCCAGAGGCAAGTCATAAGTGGTACGCGTCTAGACCCGTTTGCTGGCAATAACCACCATACACAAGTTCAGGTCCGAACCAGAGTCATTAGGAGCAGAACCAAAAATCAAATTGATGAAATGGTGTTCGATAAGTTTATGAACTACAAAGACAGCAACCGGCAGTCGGAAAAGATTTAAAACTAAGTGGTGACAGACGCTTCGTTTTGTATCTGTTCACCAAGAAATACTCAAGTACCAAGCCGTTATACAAAAATATGTGGCGGACATTATGGAATCTCAAGTGAGAAATGGAGTTCCACCATGTTAGCAAATTGGCAGTACCTAAGCTTGGTTGTGGCTTAGATGACTGTTGTTTTTATGGTCAAGAAAGTTTTCAAAATGAAGAGAGATGCCGCTATCGCCACGATCCTTTCCACGGATGTCGCATCCAGTTTTCTGTTTTGGGACAGAACAGTCCTAAGTGAAACGTACGAGAAATTATTCTCAAGTTCGAGAACTTTTGCGAGGTTTTTGTACATTTCCAGAACGTTCACCGAAAGATATAGAAAATTCTCGAACATTTGGACAAAATGTATAAATGCGGCACAAACAAATCATAGGTCAGTTATTCCAGCAATTCGAAGACGGCAGTGTAAGAAGATTATTCAAGTTTAAATAAATAAGTTGGTGCGTTATTAAAAGCATTAATGGCACCGAAAATACGTGTCTAAACTGTAAGTTTTAGTGATCCAAGATTTGAAAAAACTATGTTGCAGTGGGTAAACGAGAGCGATAATCCATCTTCTAGAGACAATGTTGTTTCGGAAAAAACGACATAAAAAAACGACATAAAAAAATAATTCTGATTATACTAACATTAGAATGTCTTCCGGGTTTGGACCGTGTCATTGTTGTTGCAACCGAAGTTGCCAACGTTTTGCCCACTTTCGTAAGGGGCTTCATCAGGGTGTGAGATAAATCGCAAAACTTGTTATCTCACGCCCTGATGAAACATATTGTTACGCTGGTTTACTCGTAACAAAAAATTAAGACGATGGAGATGAAGTCGCAAGCTTTGTGATAATCAATCATAAACTAAATCTAAAAAAACGCCAAAACGCTGAAGAACTAAATTAGGGAGATATCGTTTAAATGTATCCGCAGCTGAAAAAAAAAACAAATAACACGACAGAAGTGATAACACAGAATATATAGTTATTTTAAGAAAGTACACAAGTAGGGTTATATAAAGTTTTCCAAACACTAGTAGATGTATCAGACACAATATAAGTTACGCCTTATACTGGGCAACACGTCATACACTAAATTATCTAGTTGGTCTAATTTTTATATTCAAAGATGAAACGATTTTATATTCATAAATTCAAAATCACAAAAGTATATAAAAGATGAAGACTTAGAGACTCAACGCTAACTGCATAAGACTTTGTGACGCACAAAATGATTTAATAATTAATTATGTTAACAACTTAACATGTACGTACGGTAATTCTAACAATCGACATGACAGTTATGTTTTATTCACAAAAACATACATACGGCATTATCACAAGAAAATTTTTTAACATACAAATTTTTTAACATAACAATATGCAAGCGTTTCTTGCAGCTTACAAAATTCATATTTTACGATAATTCGATACACACGCTGCTTGTTAACATCACAGAAACCACCGTGTCTAACAATACAGCGTCATTTTGTGACGCAAGAATAGACAACTTAAAGCGCAACTATAACTTTAAACACGGTCGTCACGACCTCGTTCGCGTTCTCGATCTCTAAACAACATACCATATCAATCCCTGGTTCCGGGACATCAAAGGTACATAATGAATTCACTGTCGAAGATGTTTAATATGGTTAATATATTTTCTACTAAATAAAGCATCGATGGGTATATAAGCTGGCCTCACATTTATCCAACTCCCACTTGCATCCGAGATATGCCGTTATTCCTGAACTTTTCCTAAAATCGTACTAATCTTATTAACCGATTCCAGCTATTCCTACTGACTACACGTAGTGATTTTGTTTTGTGATTTTAACCCGACCCGTTTGCACAAAATTATTCATCTCATTATTCGTCTTTCATCTTTTCTCATTTTATTTGTACTCACCGTCAATTCTTTCTGTGCAAATTTCTACCGCTTCTGTCACTAATTGCAGAGTTTGCAACACAAAATCACCTACTATAAACTCAGGCTAATTCACACGTTAACATAGTTAGTATCGTCATTTTATACTAACGTTTACTTGTAGATTTATTCCAAAGACTACGCCACAAAAGTGGAACCCCGAGCAGAAAATATTGGAACCGAATCCAACAAGATTTATTGTTTTTTTTTGTTAATTACATTGTTTAGTTTATGTTGTACATGAAGTTGTTACTTATTTAATTTAGTTTTTATTGTATCTATTGGATTTAGGATATTATATTTAGAAAGTGCAACTTTTTTCTACGAGAGCTACTTAAGGTTAGTAAGCCACCTTCTTTTGTACCCAAGGACGACCCACAACGTGAACATTTAAATTAGAACAATAACATAAGACTTACTTAAAACGTGTAGTTCTTTCTCTTAAGTAGCTAGTAATCATGCTATTTTAGTAATATTATTTTTCAACTTTTGAGGAGTGTAAGCTTGCAATCGTTGGCTTACATTTGCCAAGTTTGTATTTCTCGAAAGTATTGAGGTTATACTACTGAAGTAACAATTAGTATTACATGTTACGTTAAAAAATTCTAAGTTGAACAACCACGTCTTGTTATCGAGAAATGCATTGCATGTAATTATCGCGACTGTATGCAGTAGAAGTGGAGCCCGTTTATTTTTTTTGTAAGCATTTTCAACCACACCTACTCACCGACATCACAGATCTATAGAAAACCTAAAAGTCATTTTATAAATAATTTATTTTAACAAAGCGAGTGCATATCTTATATATATTTCCTAAATATTAGTTATAAATATCTTCTAAACATATGTTTTTATTATATGGCAGACATTAGATGTAAATGTCGTTCCAATATTTGTTTCCAATATATGAGAAATATTACTTTTTAATCTGTTTAGTTTGTGATTCGCGTGTTTGTTTATAGCGTGTAATCAATAAAAAATGATCAAGAATTGATAAATAAAAATATGCAAGAAAAACTGTACAAGCACTCTTAGAAAATGCAAGAGAATACTAGAACAATAAAAAAAATTGTTAGAAAGTTTTAGAAGTTTAAAAGAAATAATACGAACAAGCATTGAAAATCGACTAAAGACTATTGAAGAGCAAATACAAGTTAGTATAGCAATCCAAATTAAAATTGTTCAAGAGGAAATCCAAACAAATATATTAAACTTAAAAGAAGAATTATGCGAATTTATGAATGGCAAAATAGAAGCAGTAGGAGACAGAATAAAACTGCTTAAAGAAAAAATAGACCAAATGAATTGCCATGGTAAAGAAAGCGTCACAAGCGAAGATTGAGTAATGGACCATCGGGAAGAAACCACTGGTAGGTTTAAGATTCTACCTCCAAATATTGATGTTAAAGTTCTATGGTCGACCTACTACAAACAGTTTGAAGCGGCAGCTGGTTGTAGCAACAAACAGAAAGCGACGTCTTTGATAGTGGGTTTGCGTGGAGAAGCACTTGGAATTTTGCAAGCTGTTTCTGATCACCTCTAAGGTAATAACGAACTGTTAGTTTCACGTTTAGAAATGGATACGGAGATGCTCAACTTCAACAGGTGTAGTAAGCCCAAGTAAAGAGTCGAGTTTAGAAAACTATTAAATTATCTTTTGCAGATATTAATTCCTGACATGTGTTACAAGCTTTATGTCTTACTAACCTTGCACGGCCAACTCACACAGTCGGAGGTAGGGGAGGTTCACAGGAAGTATGCTTAAGGGCGCCAGATCTGATCCAAGATAACACTTCTGCTTCGATCACGACAGACGATCCAAACTTGTAACTCAATTTGAGGTTCGTAATCCTTATTACTCTGATGTTCGAGTAGCCAACATTAGTTAATAGATAACGATAATCACAGGAGAAAGAAAAATAACAAGAGAGATTAACAATTATAATCACTTTAATGTATTAACGTTGGATACTAATAAGAATATATGAAATTTCTGCACCTCTCGATGCTCGAATGGTTTCCACGTAGAATTAACAAATATCAGTTTTAATGTAGTAGCGCAGTAAATTGACAATTATACGCTAAATGCGCAATCTTTAAATATTAGCATGACTAATAGTTTTCGTTAACAAGTGTAGAAAATTTTGATTTATATACATACATAAGATTTACTAGATTATATCGAAGTTCTAATACATGAATGCCCGCAGTAGCGGCAACACACACTACACATTGACGTTAGGTCGAAACGAACAGCCCAGAAAAGGTCGAAGTAAATATTTTTCACACACACAGCATGCAATACAGTAAAGTGAATGATTACAGTTACATTATTGGTAAATAAGCAACAAATATAATTACAGTCGTTAATATTGATCAAAATTCTGTGAGTAACTTTCGTGACAACGATATTAAAGTTAAGTAAATAAACTCACCCGAAGTCCAGTTTCCACTTCGAAGAAAACGTTTTCCCCGCCAGCGGCCTGTAATAATTATTTAAAAGCAAATCGTGTCACACAACAACTCACGAAGAATAGTAAGCTACAAAATTAGTATTAATAAATCATTAAGTATTATATAAAAACCCGTGTATCGAATACTGTAGGTAGTAATTTAGAACAGGTGCCTGATAACACAATCGACTTCTATTCCCAAAGCAGCATCTACGACGCAGTGTTAGACGAGACCCGATGTTATTTAAGTAGCAGGCCCTCACAACAGCTTATATGCTCGGTAGCATTATTCATTAATGGTACTTATGCATCCTTATTACTGCTTGAAATACACAATGGCTGGCAACGTGGTGGGAACCGGCTATCACATTAATATAAAAATTACGAAGGACTCTTAATAGATTGAAGACAAAAATATCTTACCCTGTGCCGAAAGAATCGTAATAAATTCGCAATCGCCTTATAAATTTGTGTCCATCACACGTGATGTTCTTAAAAATTAAAGAATCAATTCGAAATTTTCGGCACCGGCCCGTTACTGTAGTTGACAGCTTCACGATTTTGTCGTAAAATGACAGTCACGAAAAAAGATCGGTAGAGGGCGTCAAAACCGGAATCTAATTTGAATTCATATACAGAGTATTTCGTAATAAAAAATTTCGCACGTAACACATGACTGAGTGGTTACAAAAAAGGATAATAGCGTTGGTGGTTAATAGAATTCTTAAGAATAAAGTTTCCGAATCTGACGGAGTATATTGTAACGTACTAAGAACAGTTGTACAAGATTCTCTTTCTTCTAAATAATTGAAGAGACTTTCCAGCGGGTACCGAACGCGCATTAGAGTGCGAGTGATCTTAAAGTCCCTTCACTCGTCAAAGTGTATGTAATCTCCGCTTAGAGTCGTTCTTCCTTTTCTGGCCGTCCGCAATAAAACCGCGCCCCGAACGCAAGAACTCCAGTTCCAGTTGAAGCCCAAGCCGAAGAGGAGTTCGGGGTTTTAGTGCACCAACTGAACTACAAGTCATTGGTTTATAGATCACCCCACGCGTGCCTGGTTGTGTCCGCCGCTTCCGCTCTCTTCGATTATGTCGCCGAATGATCGTTTATTTTAAGAATAAAATAAAGTTATTATTATTTACTTATTGTTGTCTTTTATTTCCGTCGCTTTGCTCTGCTTTTAGGTCCATTCGAAGCCCTAGACAACCGTGTCTTCACTGCAGTTAACCGGACAATACCGTCGAACAGTAAAGTAAAACCCTCGAACAAATATGGCGCCCGATAACCATACCGTTTCTTAGCTTTCTATTTCAGCTAAGCAGTTTGATCTGGAGTAAGCGTTGTAACTGTTAAAAAAAATACATAATATTATTCCATCTTAGCCAGTACGGCTTTGTTCTCAGAAAATCGACAACAGACGCCATTTGTAAATTAATAACGAAAGTACAAACGAAGGTCTTCAAGTACAGACTATTCATTTTTATAGATATTTTTGGAGCGTTTTATAACGTATGGTGGCCATAATAATTGAAACTCTAGTGGTTAAGAGCGTGCTTGCAGACGTGGCCGTCATTTGCAGTTATTTATCGAGTCATTTGTTCACTTATTTCACAAAAGTTTTTGTTTTTTCCAACGCAAAACAATTAACAAAAAATGCCTACAAGGATCGGTTTTCTGACCGACTTTGTGAAACGTAGTTGTAGATTCTCTATTAGAACAAGAAAAAGAAAAAGTTGCATGCCAGATTGGAGAAGATAGAGAGAAGCTGGAAAAAACGGAAAAAGAAAAAAGGAGAACAAACATAATCATAAGAGGTATGGAAGTGAAAGATGGAAAAAAAGACCAAAAGGAGCAAGTGGAAAATTGGATGAAGAAGGATTTAAATATTGAGAAAACAGTGGTAGAAACTAGAAAGTTAGCAGAGCGTGTAATGTTAGTAAGGTACATTTGAGGATTAGTTAGATGTATGGAAGCAAAAAAGAAGGTTAAGAGGTACGAGCATTTATTTAGATGATGACATAACGAGAAGGGAAATAGATATACAAAAGAAGAAGAGATATGAGGCGAGTAAGATGAAGGGAGAAGGGAAAACTATTAAAATATGATTCTTGAAAGTGTGGGTGGAAGGTGAAGAAAGATGTTGGGATGAGGAGAGGGGAACTCTAGTAAAGAAGGGGGCAAAAAACTAAGAGTTGGGGGAGGGAAGGATGGATCAAATGATGTTGGATTAGCAAGTTTTAAGGAAAATGAGATGGAAAAGCAGAATCAAATAAAATTATTATTTTGGAAAGTGGCAGGCATAAAAAATAAGGGAGAGGATTTCTGGAGATATGTAGAGGGTTTTGATATGATGGGAATGTCGGAAACATGGTTGGAGGAAAAAGACTGGGAAGTATGGAAAGAAAAATTACCAGAGGGTTATAATTGGAAGGTGGAATTTGCAACCAGAAGAGAAAGTAAAGGTAGAGCAAAGAAAGGGATACTAACGGGCATAAAAAGGAACTGGTTAGTTGAAAAAGAAGAGGGAAACGAGAAGCAAGAGAAAGGGATCGTAAAAAATTATGTGGTCAGAGAAGGAAAGAAAAAATATATAGTGTTAACAGTTTATAGGCGGGATATGAGGATGATAATTGAACAGATTGAGAAAATGGTACAGGGGGAGAAAAAGAAAAAGATTATTATAGGGGCGGGGGGTTAACGCGAGAACAGGGGAAAAAGGAAGAGTGATTATTGGAGGGGAAGTAAAGAGAAGAGTTAACATGGATAAGACAGTTAATAGGAATGGGAAAATGTTAGTGGTGTAACGGTTACATTTTTTTGATTGAATACTTCTGATTTAATTTAACAGTTTTGGAGTCCCTGCGTGCGCAAATCGCTGATGCACATTACTCATGCGTGATTCGTAGCCATATTGTTTCAAGTCTTCTTCCGTTGAACTTTCAAAAGAAGCGGACGTTCCTGCATAACGTGCAGAAAGTTTCCTCATGTTAAATTTGAACTGTGGAAATCTGCTTTAGTAGTATGCACTAAAAAATATCCGCTTTTGTCGCTTTATATTCGCCTTTGTTTGTTTTAAAGAAACCCGTAATCTAAAGGGGTAAGTGATTTCTTTGTTCTGTACACGTGATGTGTAACCTTTAGATTTTGCGTATTAGTTTTTTTGTACGCACGAACTGGAAGTTTTTTTTTTTTTAACTATGGGTTACGATATACTCTGGTTGATACGTTCGATTTGATTTGTTTGGATACGTACAATTTCGATGGTTTTACGCTACGTTTTTTGAATACGAATATTACGATTCATGTACGATACGATTATGGAAAATTTCTGATACGTACGTTCCCCTATACGTTTATGGAGTTATGGTTAATGATCATCGATCTAAGGTGATAAGATAAATCAAATCAAACAAAAACAATAGAAAATAATTTCGGAAGATTTCCAAGTATTGCGTAATTCATTTAAGTCACATGATGACCACGCCCATGCGCTGAAGTTACGAACAGCAACAAGTGGTAACTAACCTTCAAATAACACGTATGTACCTTAATAACTTGATTAAGTGTTAGTTTTAAGATTTGTTTATCAGTTAGTTTAAATATTTAACCGTTATACATTTAATATAAAAAATATTGTGGCGTCCAAATTATATTTCAAATTAGAATTGTAAATATTAGTGTACGAGTAGAATACCCTCATCGCTCTAATGTTTGTGTGTTGTTTATATTTAATAAAATCATAGAGCTAGCACGGTGCATTATTATTATTTAAACTTTAAATTATGTTAGTAGTTACATATTTGGCACGATTAAAGTTTATTCGTTATAGTAGAGATATGTGAAGAAAAAGGGTGGTCAATTCTTAATGGAAATATAGAGGAGGAGGACAGAGGTGACTACACTAATGTGGGAGGGAGGGGAGAATCGGTGATCGGCTACGTGACAGTGAGTGGAGAGATGTGGGAGGACATAGAAAGTTTTAAAGTGGGGGATGAAGAGGAATCGGATCATCAGCCACTTGAAGTGATTTTAAAAGGAAAGGAGCAATGAATTAAGGAGGGCAGAGAGGATGGGGAGTAAATAGGGTGTGGACTGAAGAAAGCATAGTAAGATATAAGATGAAGTTGGAGCAAGTGATCTGGGGAGATGTAGGGGAGGAAGAAGGACTAAAGGAGTTGACGGCAGAAATGGAGAAGGCAGTAGAAAAGAAAAGGTTTGAGAAAAGACAAGGAAAAAGACGAACGAAAATAGGTGGTGGAATAGAGAATGTAGAGAGGCAAAAACAGAGATGAGAAATGCTAAAAGAAGATGGAAGAAAAGTAAAATAGAGGTGCAGGAGTATAAGGAGAAGAAAGTGAATTTTAAAAATGTATGTTCTGAGAGGAAGGTGTCGTGTAAAGAGGAAATGGAGAAACAAGTAAAGGAAATAAAGAAAGAAGGAGAAGTGTGAAAATTTCTAAACAAGGAGAGAAGAATAGGTAAGAAGAGAGGAGGTTTAACGGATATAAAGGTGTGGTTGGGTTATTGTATGGAGCGTTTGGAGGGAACAAGAGAAGGACCATGGCAGGTGATATTGCAAGAGGTAAATACAATACAGGAGGAGAGGGAGATAACAAAAAAGGAAA
This sequence comes from Aquatica leii, assembly GCA_035610365.1. NCBI lineage: Eukaryota > Metazoa > Arthropoda > Insecta > Coleoptera > Lampyridae > Aquatica > Aquatica leii. Next base: position 20,877,157 of record CM069438.1, read on the forward strand.
TGGAGGAGGCAATAAATAGACTAAAATTAAGAAAAACGGCAGGAACGGACGGTACGCAAGGAGAACAATGGAAATATGTAGGGGAGAGCGTAAGAAAAAATGTAAGAAAATTTTTTAATACAATATGGAAAAGAGAGGAATTGCCAAGGAGTTGGAAAGAAAGTTTAATTCTGCCGGTTTATAAGGGAGGGAATAGGAAGGAGGTAAAGAATTATAGAGGGATTAGTGTCACTAATGTAGGCTATAAATTGTATGCCATGATTAGACGAAGGAAGAGAAGTTAGAGAAGATTAGAATAGAAGCAGGGAAAAGGGCGATGGGTTATGAAGAGACAATGAAGGGTAGGAGAGAATGTAAAATTTCGCAATGTTGCTGGAGGACGGTAAAAGATAGCAAAAACTTATATGGGCAGGAAGGAATAAAACTTTATTACCAACTAGGAGCTTTCGCAATAGAAGAGGTGGAAAGAAGGAGAGAGGAAGGGAGGTTAAATACTGAGGAGATAGTAAGAAGAGATAAAGACTCGCAGGTGCAAGAGAGGGAAGGAAAGATAAGGGAAGGAAAGTACAACTTAAGGTATGGCAATATAGTGTCCAGGGGGGTTCCTAAGTATCTGATGGGGAGGAGAAGCTTAGGAGAGAAACGACTTATAGCTAGGTTCAGATGCGGAAATGAGGAGAGTTTAAATAAGTATTGGAAGGAGGATGTAATGAGGAGATGTAGATTATGTGGAGAGGCATGGGAGTGTAGTGAGCTAAGGGAAGAAAGGAGAAGGAGGAAGGCTTTGTTTGGGGAGGAGAGGAAGGGATTGGATTGGATGAAAGCGGTAAAGGAGAGAAGGATAAGAGGGAAGGGTTAGGACTATCGATTTAGAATAATAAGATGGTGATGGGAAGATTTTAGGGGATAAAGTTTTTTTTTGTTTTTTTTTTTTCTAGTTTACAAATTTCTGTACAAATTATATTAGTATGATAAGAGAATGTTGTAAGGTAAACGTAACCCATTGTAGGGCCGAATGGCTAGACAATTAACTAACAATAAAAAATATTAGAACAAGATTTACCCGATAACTGTGACATTTTTGATTACGCGGACGATATCACTATCACAGTGTCCGCAAACAACCGACGCGACCTAAAGACAAAATCACGACAGAGCTTGGACATTCTGACTTGCTGGGTTGTCAACAACAAACTGACTGTTTCAACTGACAAAACCAAATATACGGTTTTTTGATACTGCTTAAAAAAATTCTTGCTTTGACTCAACGGCATTTCAATTCGAAGGGTTTTTGAGTTAAAACATCTTGGTTTTTTGCTCTATCATAAACTGAGCTTCGTTAAACACTGTTCCTATTTAGTTGACAAGGGCAAGACTGTCTTGCACTTGTTCTACAAATATTCTCGCCGTAACTGGAACCTATATAGGAAATCATTCAGTGACCATTTTTAACAGTGCAGTCATTCCTACGCTCACATATGGCTTAGACATTTGGTACAACAGACTGCGACATGCCCACATCGTCAAGAAACTGGCATCCGTACATTCGTTATTTTTTTGTACGATATCGGCATATCGTACTGTTCCTATCAATTGTTTTTGCGTTGTGGCAAAATATTCCCCTCTGCATCTCCTATTACAGGAAATATACTGCTCTAAAGTTCTTGTAAAAGCTGACACGTGCACATTCTTAGACCAGCAAATTTTATCTCAGATTTTCTTTCCTTTTCGGCCGTGAAGCGCCATCGTTTTTGTGACACCGTGGTACTGCTGAAAAAATTGCACTTTTGGGCTTCTGTTGTTCCCGCATTTGCGGTGCCGTCGGGTGTCGGTGTTGCGTTTCTGACGTGCCCGTTTTTTTTTCTGTACAGATAAGTTTTGCTCAAGCGTCTCTGCCGTTCGAACGGAAACGGCTGCCTGACCCCTCAAGTTTTTTGTTTTTTTTGCCGTTTTGCTACCTTCGAAAGCTTTTTAGGTCTTTCGAGTTCACGCTCATCAGCAACCGATGTTTTCGGGTTCTGTTCCGAGTTCACCTGTTTTTCTTTTAAATTTTTTATAAGTGGTTCTAAGTATGTCCCACGAATGTGACAAAAAAAAATTGCAGTCTGCAGTGCCCGAATATGCACGGAAAACTATATATAACGAGGTTCGCTTAGTGCCCCAAGGTTGAAACCACTGACGACTTGTCTTTTATCCACTCACGAATCTATCGACCTGGTCATCTCTAGTTTAGATTTAAATTTTTAATCAGGTCTCTCTTGGTCTAGGCAATTAAGCCAAAACCTCTCAGCACTACTTGCTTGTGAGACATGTTTGAAAGAACAAATTGATTTGGGTTTAGCTGCCGTGTTTGCTGATTAATGTCAGTAGACCAGCGACAGGCATTGTTATCCCAGTGTTGGTTCTTGGCACAATACTACAGCTTGCGCTGGAAGAACTGGTTCGCGTGATAGCAGTATTGAAATAAGTACGGATTCTAACCCGCGACTCCAATAGCTGCCGGGTTGTCCCGACTCTATCTGCTCTTTTTTCCACCACCTAAATACGATAACGTAAATAAAAGAAACTAATTAAACTGTGTTTAGTAATTTGTTTACAAATTAACACTAAGAATAATCTCCAATCGATAAGTTTCGAACAATTTCCGCAATTGCCTTATAACTCCCGGACAATAATCCGAGTATACCAATAACAATTATAAAAATATTTTTTATAAGAATCCAATATTTGTATCCCAAGTTGTAGGGCCACTTCACGCATATATCCATAATAGCTGGAAACACAATGCCAAGAGTGGATGAACAAAACGCTCCAAAAAGCGATATGAAAGGACCCAATAATGGAATAAGTATGCCGAGTAATACTGCAACGATAAGGTAAAGTATTTTGTAGATATTTTCGTAGTTACTTACCGGTTACAATTACCAGTGCAATTCTCAGTATGTATTCACAAATCCATGCGTGCTTGAGGTGCGACAAACGTTTAGACAAATACCTATTCCACATTATATCTACAGGAACAAATCCTTGAAGACCGTAAGATATAAAAATTGCTACCGAGTAAAATCCTACAACCAGTTTAGCTAATCTGTAAAATATGATTAACTTGGTTATATAGGTAATGGTTAACTGCATACAAATTTTTGTTCTCTAAATTAAGCGTTATGCTTGATCGAGTTTCTTCTCCATAGCGCCAGTAACCAAGGAACCCTATCCCGGCGTACAACAACGTAACAAAGAACATGGCGAAGTTCAATACACCGAAGTAACCACCAAAACTCTTCGGGGTCTTCATGTTATTCTCTAATGCAATTACCTTGAAGAAAACATTAGAAAATGCAAACAATAGGTTACGAAGACTTACAACGCCTACTGCTTCCAATGCAAATAAAGTAGTACCGAAAAATAGTGGAAGTTCGTATAAAGTACCTACTAGCTGTCGATTTTTAATTGAAGGCAACTCTGAGAATATATAATATAAAATAATTCCAAAACTTCCAAGTGTTAATAAGTTAGAAACAAACGAAAATGGTGCTAACCATTTTAAGTTTGGAACTGAAAGAATCAGTACGAATGGCGTTAAAAGAATTAACGTGTACAGTTCGAGAGCCATTGGTTCTGGTAGAAATTCATCGAGCAGTTGTTTAACGTTGACACTCACAAAAATTAAGTAAACGCAACACATACCAGTCTGGTAAATAATTAAAAAAACGTCGACTACGTACCTGCAAGAAAATTAAAGTAATATTTAGAGGTACTAAGAGTACTTACGAAGACAGATCGGCAAATTTGTGCAAAGCACTTGGTCCGCTTCTAAGAGCAGCTTTTATTGAGTCTGAGTATGTTAATAAAGGTACTTGCATCCTTTTACACAAAACATATTGTGCTTGAATCTAAAAATAATTGATCAACGAGAAAACACCAATCTGATAATTACCAACATATGTAAACTATAGATGCAGATAATGCCAATTAAAATTGTGAAGATAAAGCCGTGTGCCAATCCAGCAATTTTAAAAGCTTCAGGCATTGCTAAGATACCTGTCCCTAAGAAGGCTTTAAGCATGTGTATGAGTGTTTCGAAATTTCTAGAAGTGACTGTCTTTAACGAGTTTACCTACTGGTATGATACTTACGTAGTTGACCGAGAAACGTTTCTGTGTTCATGAGGATCGTAGTTCGGTGATGTGTCGTGTGATTCTGGTTCAGAGTTATATCTACAACTAAAATTTTAAGTTTTTGCTTTTGTGTCAAAGTTTTCTTAAACTTTATATTTCTATACAAGTTTTACGTTTAACACGAAAATAATAAGATAGAAACTGTCGATTAACTTTAAAAGAAAATTTTTACCTTTTGGCCTCTAGTGGTAAATTACGGATATATTTCATTGCAACTCGTTTCTTGCAACCGTTACACAAAATCCCATTTAATTTGTACTTCTATAAAGCTATGAAATATAAACAGCTTGCTAATAAAGATTATATAATACTACCTACATAGTCTTTGCTAATAACGTTATTATTCAGCTTGGAATATTTTTTTAGTAACACCTAAGGTTTTTATTTACTTTTTTAGAAAATTTGATTTTGATAACAATAAAGAAACTATTGCTGAATTAGTTAATTTTTTAGCTTCAAAAAAAAACTTTTTTTTAATAAGTTTTATATGGAATTTACAGCTTTTGATATCTTTTTTTTAATACTATTGTAATACCATTTATTACTTAAGTACCCTGGAATTTTTAAAACTTACAAAACAAAAAAAAATTAAACTTTTTCATTACCTAACATTTTTTTTATTTGGTTTTATTTGAAATCGTACGTTCCGTTACGATTAATTGATTAATTGAAAAAATCGAATTGCAGATATAGATGAAACTAAATCAAATAAATAACGCGGTGCTCATTGCAGGTTAATATTATCTTAGGTAAAAAATGCCGTTGTTCTAATTGATTCACATTAAATCGAAGAGTAGCAGTACAGAAACAGTTTAACAGTTTTAATTAATTAGAGAAGGTAGAGTTTGAGATGAAGTACAATCGTAGTTTATGATTATTGATGTTTAAATTTAATTATGACGGAGTTTCTATTGTATTACCATCCGAATACTCTGACGAAAGCAACGTTGTCAATAGCGCCAAAGAAAACCGTTACGTTGTATAGACGTCCGGGGACTAGCAGTCTTTTATGATGTTAGCAAAAAACATTTTTCAGTAGCGCCACAAAGGGCCGTTACGCTTGTTGATTGACGGATCAAATACTAACTTTTAACGCCAAGAGAAACCTTTACGCTTGTTGTCAGTGATGAATGAGAAACTGTTTAACTAAAAACATAAATAGTATAAATTAATTAAGCGAACAGAGCTAACCGATCTCATGTTTAGCGGTGTATCGGCAGGTTAAAATCAAGGTATTGGTTTTAAAAAAAGACAAAGTAATTAAGTAACTTTTGGTAATTAAAGGTTTAATTGAAGAAATCGTATTACAGGTAAATATAAAACTAAACCAAATAAATCCGTGGGTTGAGCTATCTATCGGGTGCGTCTTCAGGTGGTGGATAGGAGGGTAGATAAGATGTAACGACACGCAGTTTTGCTAGTTGAGCCGGGACAACCTTGTTTATTTGGCAAGTGTTAGAATCGTGGCCTAAAATCCGTACGTACTCTAATACTACTGTCATATGAACCAGTTCTCTCAGCTCTGCTCAGCGTGTGGGATCACCTGTAATCCCCATCGGGCGCGTCCCCAGGTGGCGGATAGGGGAACGCCTTTGAAAGGCCGATGTGCTTCTCTTGGGTAGGAAGGTTAAAATCCTCCTGCGGACCAACAGACTTGCAACGGGCTCTAGGGCCTGATCACCCTCAGGGTGCTTGTTACAAGTTTTTCGGTGTTACGAACCTGCACGGCCAACTCTCAACAGTCGGAGAGGGGGTAGGTCTTCTAGAAATATATATATAAGATAATTAAGGGCGCCAGAGCCTGTCCAAAGTAAGTTTCTGCCTGCTCACAGCAGAAATGGTAATAAACTTGTAACTATGATGTTAAGTTCGTAACTGCTGAAGGAAACGAATAAAAGAGAAAAACTAAATCGTTAATAACAATGGTGCTTTAATTACTCTATCACGATAAATATAATAAGAATTAAATAGTCAAATCGGAGTAGTTATTAGTGAGAATATACAAAATCGAATCACAGTAAGATAGGCAACTTACATGACATAAGTGCAGAACATGGCTACGAATAATTCGCAGTAAATATCATTTACATAACTAGAAATATGGTAGTAACGACAATAAGGCAAAATAATTAGTATAACATTAACATTAAATTATCACAATAAATAAGCATAAACAGCATACGTAGTATAAGCAAATTTACTAACTAAAGATATTACCATTACGCTAATCAGTACGAAGTTATGATGATTGTAAGTTTCGTGAGAAACCTCGTTGACGACGAAAGAAAATTTATAAAAAAACTTACCACCAATACAGGTGTTCCTTTTATGCGGAGGAAGCGCTCCCTTCGACACGTGCCCTGTAATTAATTTTAATTGCAAATCGTGTCAACCTAATAGCTCACGAAATCGAAATCTACAAAGTCATTACGTAAATTGTAAAATGTACACAAAACACAAACCGAACGTCGGATGCTGTTATACCCTTTTCTATGATTTAATTAATTCCAACAGTAGGCCTTATAAATATTTAGAATCGTTCCAACATAATATTCGTCGAGGTTATCTCTCGTCTTTCAGTATCGGATAGAATTCATGGGCCAGATGGAGGTAAGAATAGCCGGTGACGATACAAATATCCCACGATTGTAACGAAGTCACACAATTTCCTGATGGGCTTTAAATTATAGCCAGAATGCCCTGATTTATTAGGTGGCACATGGGGCTAACCAAAAAGACATAAAAATTACTTTTAATTACAGAAAGAAATAAAATTACTTACGCTGCGGAAGTAAATGAGTTAATTAAAGAAACTACATAATTTCCATCGTGTCCCTAACACGTGGATGATTTTAGAGAACGAACATTCACTCAACGCAGCCCGCGATATTGCCAGTTACAATGTTAAAGTTAAAATGTCGGAAAAGACACCGGATGCGCAATACAAAGTGACCAACGAACCCGATAGATGGCGTCAAGAAATATAAAAGCAACTTTTAATTAAATTGATATACAGGGTACTACATTATTTAAATTTATGTACGTAACATGCTGCAAATTTGCAGTGGGGAAGTCGCGTTCCCGAAGTGCTCTAGCTGGATCTGTATCTTTCTTTAACTATGGAGCAGATCCCTTATCTGTTTTTTTTACCGTCAGGTCTTTCTTCACCAAATCTTCCTCTCTTCAGACCCCGACGCTATTAGATTACCGAGGGCTAGGGTTCTATTCATTTACTCTTCCCATATATTCTAATTTCAATAAAAAACGTCACCCTTCTTTGTGACAAAAAAAACGGACTGCTCTTACATTGACGACCTGAACTTGGCAGGAAGTTTAAAATGCAATTACACGACCAAAATGGATTTGAGGCACATTTATAAACCGTTTACGGTGCAGGAGAGGGATACCCCAGTATCGGCTGGGAGTGAGGGTGGTCGTGCGGGCCTCCTCCGACCGTCAGCCAGAGTCCGTACAGCCGCCCAGGTAGGGAACCACGCCGGGCAGCACGGGACAGATAGTGGAACGGAAGATAAGGCGAGCGAAACTTACAAGTGGGAAGATGTAGTTGACCCGACGGTTCGAAGGAGCTCGCTACGGAGGTCGCCGACGCATACCGACTCTAGTACCGAATGGGGACGAGAGAAGTCGAAGTCACCTCTAGCGGCAATCTTAGCAGAGGGACGTACAGAATTGCAGACGGTGGTGGAGCAGAAAGATATCCCACAGGCGCAAACGCCAGGATGGGACCCAGCGTACGACGGAGGGACCACGGGAGCGCCATGGAACATCAAACCCATAGTCGAGACTGCAAGTCGGGAAGAGGTGCCTACGGAAATCGACCAAGCTCAAAGCGAGCAGGAAAGCCAGACGGATGGGAAAGCCCTGGTAACAATGGCATCAAGCGACGACGAACACCAGAGCACCGAAGAGGGTAGCGTGCATTGGGACGAAAAGAAAAAAAGAAAAGCAAAGCGGAGTCCTCGATATGCCGCAAGAGCAAGCCCGGTGAACATAAGTAACTGGTTCAAGAAACAAAGAGGGGCAACCAGAGTTCCCCGCTAACCACCTCGTGCAAGGAGGAGGGGGACAAGAGCGGGCCAAGAGAACGTAGGATAGTGGATGAAAACAAACAAAGTAAAGAAAAAGAGGAGAAAGAGCCGATTGACTCAATAAAGCGTATGAGGGACCTCATAGCAAAGATGGTAGAGTTTAAAACTAATAACAAGAGCGTACACAAGCAGCTGAAGGAAGGAATTGATGTATTGCATAACATGATAAGGAGAGTAGAAAGGAAGAACGTACGCAATAGAGAGGTGAAAAGAGTAACAGAAGAAAAGCTAGAAAGGAATGTCGCTCAAGCGGAAGAAAACACAGAAGACGTAAGAAAGGAAGATCTGCAAGAAGCACTAAGAATATTGAAAGAAAAACATCAGGATATGGAGAAAGAATATAACACACTAAAGAAAGAAAATGAAGAAACAGATAAGAAATTATGCACAAAATGCAAAAATAACAGGAGGTTCGACCTTCAGGAGTATTTAACAACTCACCAGGTGGAGAACTACGAGGAATTCGCAAAATATGTGCAAGAGACTGAACGGAGGATAGCTACAAGAAAGCGATATTAGAAACAAGGGAGAACCTAAATAGAGACAGTATAATCTTACTGACTAGCAAAGAGCAGAAAAAAACTAGATGGCACAAAGTATTACTAAGAAGATACCCTGAAATAGCGGAAAGTGCAAAGATAGAACAAGAAGGAGAATACTGGAAAGTAATGGAGCAAACGAGCACAGTCCGCACCGAAAGGGGAATGGAACGCATATATAAAAAAGAACTGAAAAACAAAGGCGAAATAATATTTAAAACACTACTAACATTAGGAACCGAACTAGAAGTCCAAGAAAACAAGGATGTGTGCATAATCCCAACTAGGGACGAAACAAATAAAATTAGAGAAATGACGGAAATAGCGCTCTCGAGAGCGACCAACATTAAAATAAAGGTAGCTAGAGACCACAGCAAGAAGGAAGTACTGATCATAGAGAAGTGCCAAAACACATACTCGACATAATTAACAACAGTCTAACTAGAAATGCAATCAAACCAAATGCAAGTCGACAATTACAGCAAAGTCAACGCAACGGTATATTCGAACCTAATTTAGATTAATCAACCAAACTATCAGTAAATGATAGAAAGTCAACACTACACCTTAACTTATGTTCAAATTAAGTAATCTACCGCTAAATGATAGTAATCACAATTAAAGAAAATAGCTAAAAGGAATATAGAGAATAAGAAATTCGATATAAGAAAATCGGGCCCCTGAAGTTAGGCAACCAAATTTGCTACAAGCTTATAGATCTCACGAACCTTGCACGGCCAACTTACACTAGTCGGAGATAGGGGAGGTTCAAATAAATAAAATTTAAAGGGTGCCAGATCTTACTAAGTAAAACTTCTGTTTCGATCAAGATAGAAGGTCCAAGCTTCCAAAATCAGGTTCGTAATCCTAAACGTACCAAAAAAGGAAGATAAAAACGTATAACAACTTTAATTTAATATCTTAGATTATTAACAAGCACAAGAAATTTTGCCGTAAATTATTCGATTAATAAATGCTGGAAGTATCGGCAACACACAATACATAAGTTTACACATAGGGTGTTGATAGCAAAGAAAATTAATTTGATAATGAGGAATATCTATGATTCACAACATGCGACTTACAAAATAATTAATAAAAATACCTAAATGGTATTGAAACAATTATTGTAATGACGTAAGTTAGAACAAGCAAAATTTTGTGAGATTCTTATGACAACGCAAATGTAATTAAATAAGACTTACCCAACATCCAATACTTGCCTGAAGAAAACGTTTTGCTCGTTGAGTCGAACTGGAATTTTAATAAACAAAGTAAATAGTGTCAGCACAATGACTCACAAAAGCAATAATCTACAAAATTATTAATTAATGCTAAAAGAAATTAGACATAGAAACCGGTTATCAAATGCTGTTGCACACATTCAAGTAAAAGTTGATATCGCAGTCGATTGACGCATAAGAAACAGTACATCGAAGAAAATTTCTTGTCGAAGCTTTGTTTTTAGCTTTAACGTAGACCTTTCAAAATTATAATATTTTTATGAAGGTATTTGGTCGATATTAACCCCTGATCGGTCTAGAATACACCGAAACATGTCGATGAATAAACTAATAAAAATGCGTTTTTGATTTATATCATAATTTTTATAAACGCTAATGTTAGAAAATTAAAATTTAAACATCACAAGCACGATTTTTAAGCAATGTACGGTTTAAAGTCTTGACAGAAAATGAAATAAAACGAAACTCGTTAGAAAGTAGAAATCTAACTTTAATGTAATAAATATACAGACTATTACATTTTGAAATTTATGCACGTAACATGTAGAAGTGAGAAAAAATATAAATTTTGAAACACTCTGTACAGTGGTGTAGCTAACTTCAAACATACGCTTCTTGCTGAAGTAAAAAGTCAGTTGCTGTTTTTTCTTTAAGCGCCAAAATTTGATGTGTGCATTTTTATTTATTTTATAACCAACAAATAAAAGCGACTAATAAAGTAATAAACTTATCAGTTTAACTCAATTTCTTTGCGACCTTATTAAAAAAAAAACTAAATTATATTTAAAAATGTGCTTACAAAATATACATTAAAATTAAAATTAGGAACAATCTTCAGTTGACAACTTTCGTACGATCTCTGCAAGAGCACTATAGCTTCCAGACATTAATCCAAACATCCCAAACCCAATTAAAAAAATATCTTTAATAAAAACCCAATATTTGTATCCTAATTCGTCGGGCCACTTCACGCATATGTCCATAATCGCAGGAAATACAATGCCAACGGCTGATAAACAAAACGATCCAAAGAGGGACATGAACAGTTCCAATACCGGAACAGATACAGCGACTAAAACTGCAACAAGGTTAAATGTTTTGTTGTTTTTTAGTGACCGCTTACCAGTGGCGATTACCACCACAATTCTAAGAACGTATTCGTACATCCACGGGTGCTTGTAGTTAGACAAACGTTTCAGCAAATACGAATTCCATATTATATCAACAGGAACGAATCCTTGAAGACCGTAAGATATAAAAATGGCTATAGAGTTAAGTCCTTGCACTAGCTTAGCTAATCTGAAAAATGTCTTTGAATTAGTTTTAAGCAGCAAAAAAATACTTGCAAGTCTGTGTTTCCTAAGTTCAGCGTTATACTTGATTGAGTTTCTTCCCCATAGCGCCAGTATCCAAGAAATCCCAATCCGACGTTCAACAATACCCAGTAAACACAAAATTGATAATGTTTAGTAACAGTTTCAAAACAAAAAATTTATGATTCACTCTTGTTTCAAACATAAAAGAAACCTAACTGCAATAAAATAGCTATAAGTCCATCGCTGTTTCACTTATTTGAATCAGTATAGTTTCGGTATTTTAAATTCAAATCTGTTGCAAACTAAATGTTGCATTCGGTTTACGTTTTAAAAGCTTCGTTCTTGAACTGATACTAAATGATCGATACATGTATGATTTTTTTGTTTCAATAATCAACTAAAACAATTCTTTCAATTATATAATAATACATTTTCGAATGCACGTTTCAAAATTTATTGCACAATAAATATTTTTAAATACATTATCACATTGAGTTTTTTACATATTGCAAATTTCTTTGATGTGGTCTTTTCACGGAAGCCTCGAAAACTGCATCAGTTACTGTTGGGTAGCAACTTTTAACCGCATCTGTAACATAGAAATAAATATTTCATTTATATACATACATAATCATAGAGTTACGCAAAATTAATTACATTTATTAAATAAAAAACAACACAAACTTAATATAAATATCACTTTAGCAATTATAAGAAAGTTATAAAAACACTGTGAATACCTTTAGCTGTACATAATCGTATAGAAAACTTGAAGAATTGAACTGTAATTTTAAATCCTAAACTATCATCAAATTTACGCAATAATCTACCTTAACGCAACCATGTGTGTTAATTTATATTTTTTATACAAATTAAAACATGATACATAAAGAACAGAAATGATAATAATATCGATTACATTTATGGATTATAATAAAATGTTTCGACTTACCGTTTATTGTTCCATTTCGTAATTGTACACACAGCATCACTTATCAAACTGCAACCGAACAAGTGAAAAGATATCAATTTGCAGCGCAAGCGTTGACGACAGTAATCAGAAGTATAGCAACGACTAATGCTGACTTATCACAAAGTATTCGTTTTTCCTGGAACGATTCTACTGTTTTGAAAATAATTCAGTTTTATTTAACCGATCTTCAAGCAATTCTAGTTATTCAAAAAATATTCGGATTTACCAAATCAGTTTTTAACCGGTTGCTGATTATGGGAAAAAAATTGCAAGTACTGAAACGGTTCAAAACTGATTGTGAAAAATCGGAACTCTTTCAATTTATTCACTGTCAGTTACATGTAAATGATATAAAAATGGAACTAACACGAAACAACGTATTGAAACAATTGTTTTAATTTTGTGACTGTAACAGTTTCAATCCGTGTTTACTGGGTACAATCATGAATATGGAGATGTTAAGTACACCGAAGTAGCCACCGAAACTCTTTGGTGTTTTCATGTTATTCTCAAGCGCAATTATCTTAAAAACAGTGTTAGTAAATGAAAACATTCATAACATAAGTATAACTTACAACGCCTACTGTTTTTAAACCGAACAAAACTGTACCGAAAAACAGTGGAAAGTTGTACAAGGTACCAACTAAATGCCGATTTTCTATTGGAGGCAAGTCTGAGAATATATAATATAAGATGATTCCAAAGCTTGCGAATGTCATTAAATTAGAAACTAACGAAAACGGTGCTAACCATTTTAAGTTGGGGACTAAAAAGATAAGGATGAAGAATGGTAATAAAATTAATGTGTATAATTCGATCGCCAGAGGTTCGGTTAGGTATTCGTCGACTAATTGTTTAACGTTGACGGCCACAAAAATTACATAAACGCAACAAATGCCCAGCTGGTAAAAAATTAAAAAGGCATCGACTACATATCTGTAGGAAGATTCAAATTGAATTTGTAGACAGTAGATGCGTGATACTCACGGAAGCACATCAGCAAATTTGTGTAACACTTTTGGTCCATTTAGAAGAGCAGCTCTTATCGAATCTGGGTATGTTAATATTGGTACCCCCAGCTTTTTGCATAAAACGTATTGTGCTTGGATCTATAAATTATCGTTCTGTATAAGATTATTCAATTTTGGTAGTTACCAAAATATGTAAACCATAGGTACATAAAGCGCTGATTAAGATTGTGAAGATAGAGCCGTTTACTAGTCCGGCTATTTTAAAAGCTTCCGGCATTGCTAAGATACCCGTTCTCAAACTGGATTTAAGAATGTGTATGAATGTTTCGACATTTCTAAAACTGAGGGTGATTTTATCAGATCTTTACTAGTTCGAAACTTACGTCGTTGGGTGACAACCGTTTCTGTGTTCATGAGGATCGTATTTCGATGGTTTTAGTTCAGAGCGAAACCTGTAATCAGAATTTTATGCTGTTGGCGATAAGCTCGATTATACCAAGTCTTGTTTTTATTACACTTACAAATTGTAAGTAAAATGGTAAATAGTAAACGATAGATTAAATTTGAAATAACCTTTTTGGTCCTAATGATACGACACATGTAGGTTTCATTTGAATTTGTATCTCCACCTTTACACAAAACGACTAAACACTTGCGTGTATCTCTAATGGCATTAACTTAATGCCGATTTAGAACCGCTCTCTTATAAAAGAAGATTATGCAGCAACAAATTGATTAAGTAATCATTGTTGATAATAACATTATATAATAAGAATACAAAAAAAGTTTGAACACATAGTTTTTTGTTTCTAGTATTGCCAGCTAACAAACTATCATAGTTTGCTAAAACAAATGAACGTTTTTGACAAATTACTTGTGGATTTAAGAATTTATCGTGACAAATATAAAGTCAGATTAGTATAATTTTACATTACTGTCATATTATTGGTTAACATACAACTAACGACCAATAGCATAACAGAATTTTAAAATTATGCTAAATATAACTAATCTGACGTTTACTATAAACTTGTAAAGCTTGTAAAGGCAGCACTAAGTCTTATTGCTCAGTACGATTTAGAATTTTCTGGATTATGTCTAGGTCTAATAATAATAATAATAACACCATATAAAATTTTAATTTTAAATTGAATATAAACTCATTTGTAGGTATGATTTTTTTAAGTGTCTATAGTTTAACTCTAAGATGCATAAAATATTCAATTCAGCGTTTTGGTATGGTGTAAACAGGTCTTTGTCAGATTAAAACATTTTAATGTAATACTAAGATAATGAACGTCTTCCGGGTTTGGATCGTATCATTGTCATTGTCGTTTTAGAGTTTAGCACATTACGTTTTATAAATAAATAATAAAATTATTTTAAATTACCGTTATGTAGTATTTTATGATGTGTTTTTCCAAATCATTAACGAATTTAAATTTACCACTATTTTATTTAATCTTGTAATCAAATTTATTTGCTTCCTAGTAAAGTATAAGTCTACAGTAGAGTTTAAACTTCGTAGAAAATCCTTAAGCTCTAAAATTTTAAATTTTATTAAATGTTTTAAATTTATCTTTTCTAGTAACTTAATCTTTTTCTTTTCTTAACTTTCATTTATGGATACGCTTTATTATTAATACTTCAACTTCAAAAATGCCGTTTCTGGTATTTATTATACGTATAGCTGTAATTGCCTTTTTAAAATTACCTATTTACTTTAAATTCGTTATGGAAGTTTTTTTAATTAAGTAATAGCCTTTACTTATCATAAAAAGAAATTTTTTTACAAAGAATTCGTATTTTAAACTAAACACAAAATTATACTACTACATAAAACAAAACAAATCTTAAAGTCTTGTTACAAGCTTTAGGATTTACGAACCTTGCACGGCCAACTCACACAGTCGGAGGTAGGGGAGGTTCACAGAAAGTATGCTTAAGGGCGCCAGAGCTGATCCAAGATAACACTTCTGCCTCGCTCACGACAGACGGTTCAAACTTGTAACTCAATTGGTAACTTATTACTCTGATGGTCGAGTAGCCAAAGTTTGTTACTAGGTAACGACGATCAAAAGAGAAAGGTATGTTGCCATAAAAGAAAGATTAACCAGTATAACAACTTTAATTTAGTAACGTCGATGATTAACACAAACATATATCGAATTTTCAGTGCATACATGCCAGCAGTATCGGCAACACACAATACATAGGTAAGTTAAGTTAAAGCGAACAACGACGAATAGTTCGTAGTAAATATTGTTTGTACACAGTATGCGAAACACACAAAATAATTAATGATATTACCTTAATGGTAATAAAGCAGTGATAATAATTACTGAATTAATACTAAACTTTCGTAATAATTATTGGTTGTACACAGCATGCGAAAAATACAAAATAACTAATAATACTACCTTAATGGTAATAAAACAATGTTAGCAATTACGGAATTAACAATAGTTAAAGTTTCGTGAGCGACCTTCCTGACAGCAAACAAATAAATAATTAAACTTACCCACAATACAGTAACTCCTACTTGGTCGAAGAAAGCGCTTTCCCCGGCAAGTGAGCCTGAAATAACTTTTGAGTAGCAAATCGTGTCAAACCAATGCCTCACGAAATCAAAATCTACAAAAATGGTTACTTATTGTTATAGAAAGTATATGTAACATAACCCGGTTGTCGAATGCTGTTGTACACCTTCGATGACAGTTGGTTTCACAGGTGTTTGCCGCAAGAGTAGAATCTCGCAGAAATGTGATTATCTTCGGTTTATTTAGTTTTAACCGCAGGTCTTATAGATAGTAATACTCGTCCCACGAAAGTATTTGTCGGTGCTAATCCCTCATAATTCGGTATCGAGTAGAAACATGTGCCAGAACGTGGTGGAACGACTATCAAATTACGAGAAATTACAACAGAATTTTAATAAACGACAGCAATTATCTTACCCGGTGACGACTCAAATATTTTATTATCGTAATACACTTATAATTTGATCCCCATTACTACGGATGATCTTTGAGAATTATATTTTTAAGCCACACCGGCCATCTTATGCAGTTGACAGATTAATAATTTCGTCGTAAATGACAGTCACACGAAACGATCGGTAGGGGGCGTCCAAACCGAAATCTAATTTCAATTACATATACAGGGTATTCCGTAATGAAAATTTCGTACGTAACAGTCTCCACCGCTAATCACTTCTCTATATAAAAATACATCTACTACACTACATGTAATCTTCTTCTTCTTTTAAATACTTCTTCTATTCACCCGACTCCTTCTTCTCCTTTTCCCAAAATTTCCAACCTTCCTCTCTCCTCTTCTCTTAGCTCTATGCATTCCTTTATACCATTATTTTTAATCTTAATCTTTTTTCGTCCTTTATGCATCTGCCTCAAAAAAGCAATTGGACCCTTTTAAACGCGACCTGCAAGGTAGGCAACCAAACCTACGTTATAACAAAACGCCTAGGAGAATTTGACAATATTGGCATTGTAAACATTACTTGCAGCGATATTACAATTCTTCATAAGCACTGCCTCAAACGTTCAAAGAATATGTTTCTTACCTGCAAATATTTATCTAAATCGTACCCTAAAGTTTTAAATTCTTCTTCGCCGAAATTTCTATTTAATTATGTTCTCTGCTTAAGTAATTTAAAAAAAATTAATTGTTATTTATGATTAAATAACTTCCATCTATAGCTCGAATAATAATAAACGTATGCTGAAATATAAAACTACTGCATAATTAGTCTAAAAGTTTTAATATATCTGGATTAAATTAAAGTCAACATTCCGATTTTCTTTGCAAAGGAAGTATTATCACCATTAAAACGTAATTAGTGGTTGAAAAATTGCAGTATAAATTACCATTACTCCTTTTAAATTATTCGTATAAAAAGTTAAAGGATACATATCTCCCTTTATAAAATGTAGTCTAATTTCTCATACAGACCGCTAAAAAATTCCAAATAAAATTTGAAAATACATACCTATGCTGTAAATTTAAAAATCAGGAAATTAGAAAAATGCGAAATGCATTTTTCTGCTTTCTCTTCGTAACATTTAATTTAGGTATTAACTAGTTCGAGGGAACATACATTTAATAGTAATGAACTGAAATTTACAATTTCGTAGTTTGCATTTTAATTTACGCTTTAGATTATTATAGTACCTACTACATTTTAATAAAAATAATATCTTATTGAAGAATAACTCGAAGCGGATGTGTTTTTAGTCGGTGCTCGGTTATTAACTTTAATTTATAACTTACCTTTACTTGTTTTTCAATTGATTGTTAGTGAACATATGTAAATAGTCAACTGTTAGTGTAGACAAGTTTTAAACTGTGTATTGTTTTTGTGTCTTAACTGGTGAAGCTTGGTGCAGTCGGGTTTGGGTGTTTAATTAAACTTTGGTTAAGTCTTATCGGTGCAGTAAATTCTTAGTTTATCACCTATCAGTACTACGCACTGATTGATGTTTTTCTCGAACTACGGTAGTCGGAGTGTTCTTCTAAGTGCATAGCTTAAATCAGTGTTACCTCGCGGCTTTTTTGTCACCCCACTCGGGGATGCCAGGGTTCGGCTATCTACACACTCTTAGGCGTTGTTTCTGTACGATCTATTTTTCACCTCTCTCGTGGTTTTTCTACACCCCAGTGTAACGGTTTCTCGCCTAACAGATAAAACTGCGTTCTGGCTACTTCCTAGTTGTTGAAAAACTGTTATAAATACTTAAATAGATCAGTCACCTATCAGCTGTCGGGCAGTGATTAACATTTAAGCAGTAGCCAGCTGTTCCAATTACGTGTTTCTTTTTTGTGCCAAGTAGATATCTGCTAAAAGCTTCGTTTGACACCAAGCTCAACCTTATCGGACCTAGATTTAAATTGTGATAATATGTTAAATTTTCACGTGTTAACGAATTTGAAATCGATGTACGAGGGTTGCAAAAAAAAAGAAATATGGAGGAAACGAATAAAGTTGAAAGAATGTTTGAGTAAATTCAAGGAAATATGCAACAATTAAATTTAAAACTAGATGCTGTAATGCAGGAAATAAAGCAAGTAAAGGAGAAAAAAATAATACTCTTTGAAAAATTGGCGGTGCATGTAAAAAGAATAAGAATATTAAAAAGAGAAGAGAGAAAGGAAAACATTGTAATCAAAGGAATAAAGAACAACAAAAAGGAGGAAAAAACACAAGAAAAAGTTATGTTAAAATTATTATTCTTATATTGGTGGAAAAGAGCTGTTTTCAAGAAGACTAAGTTTGCAAAAATCGGTTAAGTAGAACCGGTGTTATGGGCGTTTTTTCATAACAAAGTTCCTACTCTCACCCACCCTTTATTTGAGTAGATAGACTAAAACTAGTTATACGAAACATACACAGATTTTTCTAAAGAATGCGTTGATTGTTTTTGTTATGGCTCTTACTTAGGTTAATTTTGTAAAATTTGGCTTTCTAATTTTTTTTTTATTCAATTACGCCCTCTAGCGGTAGACATACAAACTTAAAAATAATTTCCAGGTTTTATTCGATGCCACTTTTGTTATAAATTTTTTTCTCGCGTCTGTACTATAAACGGTTTCTGATATATGGCCGAGAGCTATTCTTATTGGGACACCCGGTACAATAGCTAACATATGCATAATAAATGCTTATGCACGCACAAAAGGAGCAGCAATAAAAGAAAAAGAAGTTTTCTATAACAAACTATAAGAAAGTTGTGAAAAAATACCCAAACACGATACATTAATATTACAATGCAAAAATAGGAAGAGAAAATTTCATAAAAGACGTGAGTGGGAAAGAAACTATCCATGAAATAACAACAGAAAACGGCATGAGGTTATGTCACTTAGTAACAGAAATAGATATGTATATTGTAAGTACGAAACTTAAAACACATAAAAGAACAAAATTACATGGAATATACCGGGAAAGAATATAGGCAATCAAATAAACCATATTTTAATTAAAAGAAAAAGAGAGAGCATAATTGAAGATGTAAGATCATACAGAGGAACTAGCGTAGAAACAGATCACAACCTGGTTATAACAAAAATGAAACTAACAATGGTTAAAGAAAAACGTAGACAACAAGTTAAAAAGAAATGAGACATAGAAAAACTAAAGAAAAAAAAAGAATATATACGAAAATGAGATAAACAACCTACTACAGTAGAAGAAAAAAGAAAGTATAGATGAAGAGCGAAATACAATTCATGCATTTATAATAAAATCGTTAGAAAAGATAATTGGGACAAAAGGACTTAAAAATAGAGACGGATGGTTTGATGAAGAACGCAAAAAGATAATAATGAGAAAAAGCAAGAATAAAATGGATACGAACCTTCAAGCAAGAGCATTACGAAAATCACAAGAGAATAAGAAAAGAAGGCGCATAATTAATGACTGAAAAGAAACGTGAATACATCAACAAAATGATGGATAAAATAAGGAATGATAATAAGAACAATATTAAGCTATACCAACAGTTAAAGACGCAAAAAGAAAAAAAACATAACCACAAATATAGACAGGAAGACCTGGGAAAGTTATTTACTTGGAAAAACAAAAAAAGAAGAAACTGAAAAAGAAGAAGAATCCCAAGATGAAGTTGAGGAAGACAATATAGAGATAAGAACACCACAAAAACAAGAAATAGAAAAAATGCTTTATCCATTTTATTGATCATTTTTTTCGCTCCTTTCATCTATTGTTCCTCCTCTAATTTTTTCTTATAAACCTCATCCATACCTTTTCCTCACGCCAAACTGTGTCCAAATTTTTTCTTTCTCTTTTCCAACTTTTTAGCCTTTGTTCCAATGGCTGATGGTCAGAATCAACATTTTCCCCTATTTTAAAACTTTTTATTTCATCGAAAACCTCTCCATTAACCATTACACAATCTATTATAGATTCTCCTCTCTCCTTTATATATGTATATTCTCCTCTATCATTTTTCTCCATATTTCCGTTCAGAATAGTTCACCCTTTCCTCTCACATAAATCTAATAGCTCTTTACCTTGTTAGTTTAATGTTACAGTTTTTATTTCCTCCTTATGTATTTTCATACCCCCCACCTTCTCCAATTCTCTCGTTAAAATTATCACTTTTTATTAATTTACCTCTCTCCTCTTCAATCAGTAGCTGTTTCAAGTTCCGTATTGTATGTTTCTTTTCTTTACTGAGCACTGCTATCACCGTATATCTACCCTAGTAGCACAAAATATATGTACGATATTCTAATTATCTTAGCACAATATTTAAAGTCGGTTAAATATTGCTTGCTGTAATAGATATATTCTTGATATTGTTAAAGTGTATAACACTCTTATCCTAAAAATATATACGTACAATATCATTGATATATTTTAAAACCTTACAAATTTTTTCAAGGTTTATATGACATCAGGTAAATATTTTAATTCTAGATACTTATTGCAAGATGTAGAAAATGTATTCGAAATATTATAAAACTACACGGAGAGAAATGTTTTCAGATATCATTCGTAAGACGCACAACTTATGCGTAATTTAAGCATAAAATACAACTACTACTAGCTATTCATAAATTTATAAACCATCGGTATAATTTGTGAATAGTCATGTTAGATTATAATTCATAAGTTATGAAGTAAACGATTTCGTTATATATGCGTAATAATCATATCTTTATGAATAATACTCACAAACAATGATCATATTAAGAATAAAATTTTAACCAGGTAATTGTAATATGTGATTTAAGTCACATCTATTATGATTATAATTCACATCCAGTAACGAAGTATTTTCATTATGTATGCTTAATAATCACATTTTTTTATGATTAATATTCATAAACTCTAATTAAATAAAGAATAACTTTTTAAGCAGCCAATCATAATATGTGATAAATAAAGTATTGTTTATTAAATGATATTCAGAATAGTGTATTACCAATTATGAATATTAATCATAATTTCGGAGTTAATTTTACTTCTTTTATACGAAATAATCACAAGATATTTCTCATACATATTTTATAAATTAGTAAAACATATATTTCGAGTTTCAAAAAATGTTTATTTTTTTTACGACGATTACACAATTTTAATGCAGCTATAAGTACACAACCATACTTTTACAACTAAATAATTTAAATAGAACACATAACACAAGAACTAATACATAACTAATAACACATAATATCATTATATAATAATACAGATTTTTATAAAAAATAAAACATTATTCAAATAAATAAAACGTAAAAGATATAAACAAAACTGAAACAGAACTTGAGCAACAATTTAAAAAAATAATTTTACAAGTTGCTAACCACAAACCTTTTCTTCTAACGATTTTTAATATTGAAGTTGAAGAACATGAATACAAATAATTTTTGTAATAGGTTTACTTATCATATAGGCAGCAACGTGTATCAATACTAAGATAAGAACGTCTTCCGGGTTTGGACCGTGTCAATGTTGTAACCGAAGTTGTCAACGTTTCGCCCACTTTCGTAAGGGGCTTCATCAGGGTGTGAGAGAAATCGAAGAACTCAAACAAGCAACCGAAATCTAACTAAAAGTTAGGTAATCAACTTTTGAACCAAGCTAGATTCTAAACTCAGAATGTAACATTCAAATATAATCGAAGAGTGTGCGCGTCGAATGGGACAACCCGAAGAAACAAGTTAAAAAAAAAATATATAACATGTACGAATTGTTTTAAATAGACAATTATTCTGAAACTAATCTTCCCAAACAACACATTGGTACAAAAAACGTCTAAATGTCCGGCTAATAGACGTTTATTAGACATAAAAACGTTTTTAAACGCGTTATTAACGTTTATTAGACGGACATTTAGACGTTTTTTGTACCAATGTGTTGTTTGGGTTACTTTATTTGTGTAACGAGAAAATTCCAATAAAACCCCAATTAAGTGGCTGTAAATGTTTAGTTTTGAGTTTTATTCAAGTTGTCTAAAATCACACTAAATAATACCGCTACAAGAAAAGGTAAGAAAGAAAACGATAAATTTGGAAAAGCAAACGAAAATCTAACAAAGAACCACTACAGAGTTAGGATTCTAGAATCTGGCTTGATTCACAAGTTGTAGTGGTTCTTTGTTAGATTTTTGTTTGCTTTTTCAAGTTTATCGTTTTCTTTCTTACATTTTCTTAGTTTAGAATCTGGCTTAGTTCACAAGTTGATTACCTAGCTTTTGAGATGTGTTTAGTTAGATTTCGGTTGCTTCTTTGAGTTCTTCGATTTCTCTGACGCCCTGATGAAGCCCCTTACAAAAGTGGGCAAAACGCTGGCAACTTCGGTTACAACATTGACACGGTCCAAACCCGGAAGACGTTCTTATCTTAGTATAGACTCCGGCCGTGGAAGCCGCTATTACAACGTTTATCAAATCCATTATTTTAAAGTAGGCATCAAAAGTTTATAGAAAATTATTGTATAAATGCGTAATATTATCCGTTACCAAAGCAAACTAGATTATCGTCATCCTTACTACACATATCTGCCACTGTTCTTACTTCAGAACTAAAAAACTTCCATGTATCTCCAATGCTAACTTTCCATACCTCATTGTCTATTTTCTTACGGCCTTTAGGTTTTACAACTCTTTGCAATACTTTAGTTAAATTATAGCGACGCAAATCTAGAAATAAGAAGTATGTGTATTAGAAAATGTAAATAAACAGAAAGTGATCAAAAGTGTTTCAACTTTCAATTTAATCTAATTCGTAGCTTTAATATTAATCAAAATAGCAATAATAAACAGATAACTTTGAACATCTTGTATATCTAATTCTAATTCAAGTTCAAGTGATGGTGAATTTAATTACTTTTGAGTAATCGTTACTATTCCTTACTTATACTTTTTGTATTCGTTACTTTAACTCGTTACTTTGATTACTTTGGATACTATGACTACTTTGGCAACTGTATGTTTTTGTGGTAATAAATACGGGTACCGGAATATAATTCCTTGAATCGTTTCGCGATAGGGATTTGATTACCTTAGACGTATGTGCATAAATGACTAGAACGTGTTGGAAAATTCTAATTTATGTAAACATTTTTGACAGTAGCTGATACCGGAGAAACTTATCATTTCAAATACAAAACAGAACATATGTACCTACTTTGGATTGTTAGTATTTATTAACGTTTTTAATATTAATTTTAGGAAATGGAAATACGCACAATATATAATGTAAAATTGAGATAAACGGCAAATTAATTTGGTACACCTCATACAAATACATACTTTATAATGTAATATATTTTCGTTACCTACTAGTTTACGCAAGAATTATAAATTTGTATGTGAATGTGTTATAAGTACTAATATTTGTATCTTATGTATATTCGTAGAAAATAATTAATATACAAACATTAGAACTCAAAAAACAGAAATATATGACAATTTTATTACGTTTTGCTTACCTTTTTATCAGTTGATAAAATCACTTCTTTAGATGATGCAATGCACACACTATCTGCGTGTGAAACGTTCTGCTGGTTTTGCTGATGTATCATAATATAAGAAGGTTTGCTCATAACTTAAGATAAAATTATAACTATAGTGATAACTAGTAAAATATGAAAACAATGCATAATTTTATTACATTTATAAACCATATTCATAATACATGAATATACGTAACGCATACAAATTGTACTCTTAGGAATGTTGTATGCGTATTACGCATTACATCATAATATAATTCATATTTTATAAATTTTATTAAATGTGTAATTTATGAACATACTATTCATAACTAGTGATTGCAGATTTCTCTCCGTGTAGAGGGTGTCGAAAGTAGAAATCTAACTTTAATGTAATGAATATACAGAGTATTACATTTTGAAATTTATGCACGTAACATGTCGAAGTGTGAAAAAATAAAAATTCTGAAACACTCTGTACAGTTTAGCTAACTTCAAACATACGCTTCTTGCTGAAGTAAAAAGTCAGTTGCTGTTTTTTCTTTAAGCGACAAAATTTGTTGTGTGCATTTTTATTTATTTTACAATCAACAAATAAAAGCGACTAATACTTCTTTAAAATAGTAATAAACAAATCAGTTTAACTCGATTTCTTTGCGACCTTATTAAAAAAAAACTAAATTATATTTAAAAATGTGCTTACAAAATATACATTAAAATTAAAATTAGGGACAATCTTCAGTGGACAACTTTCGTACGATCTCTGCAAGAGCACTATAACTTCCAGACATTAATCCAAACATGCCAAACCCGATTAAAAAAATATCTTTAATAAAAACCCAATATTTGTATCCTAATTCGTCAGGCCACTTCACGCATATGTCCATAATCGCAGGAAATACAATGCCAACGGCTGATAAACAAAACGATCCAAAGAAGGACATGAACAGTTCCAACACCGGAACAGATACAGCGACTAAAACTGCAACAACAAGATAAATTGTTTTGTTCTCTTTTAGTGATGGCTTACCAGTGGCGATTACCACTACAATTCTAAGAACGTATTCGTACATCCACGGGTGCTTGTAGTTAGACAAACGTTTCAGCAAATACGAATTCCATATTATATCAACAGGAACGAATCCTTGAAGACCGTAAGATATAAAAATGGCTATAGAGTTAAGTCCTTGCACTAGCTTAGCTAATCTGAAAAATGTCTTTGAATTAGTTTTAAGCAGCGAAAAAATACTTGCAAGTCTGTGTTTCCTAAGTTCAGCGTTATACTTGATTGAGTTTCTTCCCCATAGCGCCAGTATCCAAGAAATCCCAACCCTACGTTCAACAGTACAATCGTGAACATGGAGATGTTAAGTACACCGAAGTAGCCACCGAAACTCTTTGGTGTTTTCATGTTATTCTCAAGCGCAATTATCTTAAAAATAGTGTTAGTAAATGAAAACATGCATAACATAAGTATAACTTACAACGCCTACTGTTTTTAAACCAAACAAAACTGTACCGAAAAACAGTGGAAAGTCGTACAAGGTACCAACTAAATGTCGATTTTCTATTGGAGGCAAGTCTGAGAATATATAATATAAGATGATTCCAAAGCTTGCGAATGTCATTAAATTAGAAACTAACGAAAACGGTGCTAACCATTTTAAGTTTGGGACTAAAAAAATAAGGATGAAGAATGGTAATAAAATTGATGTGTATAATTCGATCGCCATAGGTTCGGTTAGGTATTCGTCGACTAATTGTTTAACGTTGACGGCCACAAAAATTACGTAAACGCAACAAATGCCCAGCTGGTAAAAAATTAAAAAGGCATCGACTACATATCTGTAGGAAGATTCAAATTGAGTTTGTAGGCAGTAGATGCGTGATACTCACGGAAGCACATCAGCAAATTTGTGCAACACTTTTGGTCCATTTAGAAGAGCAGCTCTTATCGAATCTGGGTATGTTAATAATGGTACCCTCAGCTTTTTGCATAAAACGTATTGTGCTTGGATCTATAAATTATCGTTCTGTATAAGATTATTCAATTTTGGTAGTTACCAAAATATGTAAACCATAGGTACATAAAACGCTGATTAAGATTGTGAAGATAAAGCCGTTTACCAGTCCGGCAATCTTAAAAGCTTCCGGCATTGCTAAGATACCCGTTCCCAAACTGGATTTAAGAATGTGTATGAATGTTTCGACATTTCTAAAACTGAAGGTGATTTTATCAGGTTTTTACTAGTTAGAAACTTACGTCGTTGGGTGAGCAACGTTTCTGTGTTCATGAGGATCGTATTTCGATGGTTTTAGTTCAGAGCGAAACCTGTAATCAGAATTTTATGCTGTTGGCGTTAAGCTCGATTATACCAAGTTTTGTTTTTATTACACTTACAATTGTAAGTTAAACAATAAATAATAAACGATAGATTAAATTTGAAATAACCTTTTTGGTCCTAAGGATACGACACATGTAGGTTTCATTTGAATTTGTATCTCTACTTTTACACAAAACGACTAAACACTTGCGTGTATCTCTAATAGTATTAACTTAATGCCGATTTAGAACCGCTCTCTTATAAAAAAAGATTATGCAGCAACAAATTGATTAAGTAATCATTGTTGATAATAACATTATATAATAAGAAGACAAAAAAAGTTTTTTTTAAGTTTGAACACATAGTTTTTCGTTTCTAGTATTGCAAGCGAACCAACTATCATAGTTTGCTAAAACAAATGAACGTTTTTGACAAATTACTTGTGGATTTAGGGATTTATGGTGACAAGTATAAACGTCAGATTAGTATAAGTTTACAATACTGTCATTGGTTAACATACAACTAACGACCAATAGCATAACAGAATTTTAAAATTATGCTAAATATAACTAATCTTTTAGTATAAAATTGTAAAGCTTGTTAAGGCAGCACTAAGTCTTATTGCTCAGTACGATTTAGAATTTTCTGGATTATGTCTAGGTCTAGATGCATAAAATACTCAATTCAGCGTTTTGGTATGGTGTAAACAGGTCTTTGTCAAATTAAAACATTTTAATGTAATACTAAGATAATGAACGTCTTTCGGGTTGGGATCGTATCATTGCCATTGTCGTTTTAGAGTTTAGAATCTGGTTTGGTTTAAAAGTTAATTACCTAACTTGTTAGATGTTCTCACTTAGATTTGATTACTTGTTCTTCGATTCCTTTCACGCCTTGAAGAAGACTCTTACGAAAACGGACAAAACATCGGCGACTTCGGTTACAACAAGGACACGATCCAAACCCCAAAGACGTTTTTATGTTAGTATAAATAGTCATAATTAAATTTTTACGTTCCTATAAAGTATAGCAATTGCGATTTTTTTTCAAAAATTTTTTTTTTGAAGAATTTTACGTTTCAAGGTCTCCTGAATCAGAAAAACGTATTTTTGACAAAAAAAATTGTGTGTGTGTGTGTGTGCGTGCGCGTGCGCGTGCGCGTGCGTGTGCGTGTGTATGTGTGTGTGTTTGTGTCCATGTGAATGACTCAACTTCGGTTACAACATTGACACGGTCCAAGACCGGAAGACGTTCTTATCTTAGTATAGACTCCGGCCGTGGAAGCCTTCGCTATTATGTATATTATATACTTTGTTCCTTTACCTTTACTTATTATATTGCCTTTTTTGACAATGTGAATAAATCCACATAGGGTCGTTATGTTAAAAAGTTGGAAGTTCAATTTTCAAGTATAAAATTTGTTCCTCGACATCCCTACCTTTTTTTGGTAGCCAGTTGTCAAAACAAATTGATTTTCTGCTAACGTTTGCTAAAGTACGGATCGTGCGTAGCGATCTTTTCGGCCCAACAATAAGCTTTCATTATTAAGTTATTCACGATACTATACATGAATATGTGGGCGAATTTTTAACTGATATTGACTGAAAGCTTATTTTGGGGGGGGTCCGATCTCTCTACCTGTAACGTTATCATTGACGTTCGTAACACCTGGAACACCTGTTTTGTCAAAAAGTTTCCATGACATCAGGTCGCTAAATACTGATAAACTGCGAAGTTAATTAAAGGGAAGCTCGGCGCATTCTTTTACGTCAACCATTGTATGCATTAAATCAAATTATTTGTGCTCACCCAGTATATACCTTTATGTCAAATTGCATATTACGTTTTAGGTCAGACTGGTACGGGATTAGCTAATACCCTACTGGATATTCACAACTGTAAGTATTGCATTTTCTATTTTACTTTGTTAGTCATGTCGATTATTAGAATGACCACACGCGCATACTAGATTTTAATCACAATTAATATTAAACTTTTTTGTGTGTCACCTACTTATTGGGTGCGCTTTGATTCTCGATTCTTTGATTTTCGCATTTTCAAAGTTAAACCTAATAACGTAAAATTATTTCTTCGTTAAATTTAAATTAGATTGATTAGGGCACGTAGATGTGTGAGTTGTTGTCTCGACAACGGGCGTTGATCTGTGATAACCCATGTAATACTGTTTGCATCGTTTATGTAACTATACTTATATACTGCCTTCGTCTTCAACTACTTCTATGATACAATAAATATACATTCTGTGTTATTACTTTTGTCGTGTTATTTGTTCTTTTTCAGCTACGGGTAGAATTAGACGATCTCTTCCTAATTTAATCCTTTATCGTCTTAGCGTCTTTTAGCTTTAATCTATTATTTAGCACTACAAAGCCTGCGATTTCCTCTCCGAGGAAACTGTGTTAGCCGTTGCCTATTTTTTGTTGTTACAAGAAAACCAGCGTAACTGGGTGCAAAACATTACATTTGGCAAACGTAATGAATTTTGCAATCATTTGGATTTGGTTCATTACATCTCAATTATTTTAAAAAACCTAGGATTGTTGATTATAAAACTAATATAATTACCTATTACACAAAAATTAAGTAATGTTTTTCTACTTTTATTACTAGTACTTAACGTATTGAAACCAAAATCAAAGACTGAATTAAAATTTGAGAAGAAAAAATACAAAAATACTCATCAAAATTACGCTTAAAGCAGTTTTTCCAGAAACCCGTAACCCCGTTCTTTTGGAGGGTATTCCATACCTCCAGTAATTCTTCCTTCTGCTCAAGGCTCCGCCATTACTAGGTAAGGTGTATAATGTTTAGTTTTGTTTTTGTGTGTCAATTTTGTGCAAAATGCCTCATCTTCCTGGACAAGCAGAGTTATCACTAGAAACTAGAGGGAAGATGGTTGCTTTACGAGAATGTGGATTTTTTATCCGAGTAATTGCTGCACGTATCGGTTTATCGGTAAAATAATTTTTTATTATGCTTTTGATAATATTCTTTAATATTAATTAGCAGTCGTTTCAATTTTAAATATGGGTTTATATGATGTTAAATTCGGATTGCACAATTATTCACCTACATCACAGGAAATTGTTTATAATAAAATTATAAAACTTTTAGTCACATAGCATTTGGGTATCAAGTTTTTCACGTCCTTCAAGTTAACAATATAAAATTAGCAAAATCAAACAAAACATAACTAGGAATGTGTTACTAATTTCTTCTGAAAGAAAAAACTTGTAGCTTTCTTACTTTTTTAGTCATGTACACCATTCTAAACAGTGTTTTAATGAATCGGCATTCGGTTTAAAATGTGTGTAGAATTTGTTGTTAAACTGTTGTTAATTAATTTTAAAAGAAAATAGCTGATAGCTTTATTATTATTCTACACACATTTTAAACAGGAAATAAATTCATTAAAGCACTTTTTAGAATGGTGTATTGCTAACTTTCCTCAAGTTAACCGAAAAACGCATAACTAAAAAAGTAAGAATGTTACATTTTTTTTTCTTTTGCAACAAATTCCTAACTATAATTTTATTTGATCCTGCTAACGTTGTACTGTTAACTTGAAAGACGTAACATTTTCTTTAAAATTAATAACATTACTTCATCGGTGCCTTTGTATAAACGTAAACCTTTTTTCGCAGTTTTAATTGACTATTATTCATTTTATTAGAAAAGTGTGGTTCATTATTGGGTTCTATACAAAGAACAAAGCACAAAAAATAATCGTCCTTTGCAAACCGCCCATAAAAATAGTCATCTTTCTTATCCCGAGTTGAAAAAGACAACATTATCTAAGATGCTCGTTTGACTCCATTCACAACATCCGCCACCATTCGCGATAGACTACAGCCACAATGCAGTTTGCAAAACAATAGGGAATACTTTGAAAGCTGAAGGAATAAGCTGCTATGGACCTATAAAGAAGAACATTTACATTTTGATTAGAAAGGTGTTGTTTTTTCAGATAAAAAAACCTTCTGCACTTCCCAAGATAGTAAAAAAGTTCTGTGTAGGCCACGTAATTCTAGATATTAGTCAAAACATGTGCAACCTAACAAAAGAAATGGGAGAATTAGTGCTGCTTATTGGGGATGGATGAGTGATGCTGTCCTAGGAGAATTAACACGTGTCGACGGACGCTTAATAGCTTAAACTTGCTTGACGATTTTGGAAAACGTTATGTGCCCTTTGTACGAGCAGTTTATCCCAAAAGGTCAATTTGGTGTGTTCAGGACAATTTTGTTATACATACGGTAGTTCAAGAATCGTTCTGAAAACATCCAAAAGTCGAAAGAATCTGTTGGTCACCTAAGTCACCAAATTTGAACCCTATAGAGAATTTGTAGACGGCGGCCGTGCGTGGGTGGAATCACGAACTGAACAATAACATAGAAATACAAAATATAAACAACTTGCATCGCCATATTAATACCGCGTGGTATTTTAATAATAATATTTAAATAAAATAACAAATAATGTTTTTTATTAGGATTTTCTGTATCTAGTTTTGTTCTTGTAATATAAACAATGTTTTTGTGTATAATGCATAATAAAATATATGGTATTATTTCTATTACAATGTAGTAGGTACTATAATAATCTAAAACACAAAAAAATGCAAACTACGAAATTGCAAACTTCAGTTCATTACTATTAAATGTATATTCCCTCGAAATAGTTAATACTTAAATGTTACTAAGAGAAAGCGGAAAAATGCATTTCGCATTTTTCTAATTTTCTAATTTTTAAATTTACAGCATAGGTATGTTATTTCAGATTTTATTTGGAATTTTTTTAGCGTTCTGTATGAGAAATTAGACTTGATTTTATAAAGGGAGATATGCATCGTTTAATTTTTATAAGTATAATTTAAAAGGAGTAATGGTAATTTATACTGCAATTTTTCAACCACTAATTACGTTTTAATGGTGATAATACTTCCTTTGCAAAAAAATCGGAATGTTGACTTTAATTTAATCCAGATATATTAAAACTTTTAGTCTAATTAGTACAGTAGTTTCATATTTCAGCATACAGTTTATCATTATTCGAGTTATAGATGGAACTTATTTAATCATGAATAGCAATTAAAATTTTTTAATAGCTCAAGCAGAGAGCATAAATAAATAGAAAACTCGGCGAAGAAGAATTTAAAACTTTAGGGTACAATTTAGATAAATATGTGCAAGTAAGAAAAATGTTCTTTGAACGCTTCAAGCAGTGTTTATGAAGAATGGTTAGTAACCTCGTAATATCGCTGCAAGTAATGTCTACAATGCCAATGTTGTCCAGTTTAACTAAGCGTTTTGTTGAAACGTAGGTTTGGTTGCCTACCTTGCAGGTCGCGCTTAAAAGTGTCCAATTACTTTAGAGCCCATATTAAACGAATGCATAGAACTAAGAGAAGAGAGGAAGGTTAGAAATTTTGGGAGAAAGAGGAAAAGGAGTCGGATGTAGTGTAGTAGATGTATTTGTATATAGAGAAGTGATTAGCGGTTGAGAGTTTAGGATTTTTTTTTGTTTTATGTAGTAGTATAATTTTGTGTTTAGTTTAAAATACGAATTATTTGTAAAAAAAAAATTCCTTTCATGATAAACAAAAGTTATTAATTAATTAAAAAAGCTTCCATAACGAATTTAAACTAAATAGGTAATATTATAAAGGCAATTACAGCTGTATAATAAATACTACAAACGACTTTTTAAAGTTGAAGTATTAATAAGAGTATCCATAAATGAACGTTAAGAAAGGAAAAAGATTAAGTTACTAAAAAAGTTAAATTTATATTATATAAAATTTAAAATTTTAGGGCTTAAGTATTTTCTACGAAGTTTAAACTCTACTGTAGACTTGATTGAAAAACACATCATAAAATACTACATAACGGTAATTTAAAATAATTTTTAATTAAAACGAATGTGAATACCGAGACTTTCGCAAAAATAAACAGACAAATTTAATACAACGATGACAAATTATAAAAAACTTTTTTTTAATTGTCTACTTTTGAATATTTTTTTCTTTAGAATGTGACATTTACCCATTGCAACAACGCTCTCTCTCGAATCTTACATCAGCAAAACTTATATTTTCTAATAAAAAAAAAACTGGTGTGGTCACCACACGACTTTCCTATAAAGAATGGTAAAGGAATATTTAAATATTTTTTTAAAGTTATGCTGTTATAAAACCATTTTGAAGTGATATTTACACGTTTGTATTGATTTTCTAGCATATTTGTGCCCCTCGATATTACTTACCCCTTTAGTAAATCAGTTAAAAAAAAAATCGTCGCAGGCAGGATTCGAAACTATATTATATTTGTGAATTCATTTTAAAAACAAACTAAATATCTGATAAACTGTTGATGTTAGAATTTTGTTTTATTAAAATAAATTGTTAGGAAGAATTATCTCTATAAGAAACTGTAAAAATAATTCGAATAATTTACATACGTACAAAATTATATAAGAAAACTGTTAAAAATAGCTGATACATCCAATTCCGTTTTTTTTTTATCAAACACATCTTTTGATAGAGCCGAGAGAATATGAAAAGCCAGCTTCATACCAAACTTCAAGTAATTAGGGCTTTTGGTTTGAGTGTTATCGTGGGTACATCCAAGGATAATTTAAATAAGATGCAACACTCCGTATATAAAGTTAAAAAAATTTAGAGAAAAATTGTTATTTTTTAACACACACACGCACGCACGTACGCACGCACGCACGCACGCACGCACGCACGCACGCACGCACGCACCCACACACACACACACACACACACAAGATAATATATTTTTAAAAGAATATTAATTTTCTCACCACTTGTTGTTTTAGTTATAATATAAATAAGATTTCACGAAAGTCGCTGGAAAATAAAACTCTACAGGCACAGATAAGTAAATTTGAGTTACGCATACCTTCTGTCTAATACTTAACCTAGTAGGTTCGATATCATCGATAAATTGGGTTAAATCAACAAAATTCAAGCAGTTTTTCCGTGGATTACGACAATGTAATCAAAAAATAACAATTGAACATTGGATTTTACCTGTATTCATAAAAATTCATTTTCTATAAAAAATGTAAACTACAAATAAATATGAGAATATGTAATGAGAATTAAGATTACAATTGTCAACCACTAATTACGTTCAAATGATGATAATACTTTTTTTACAAAGAAAATCGGAATGTTGACTTTAATTTAATCCGGAAATATTAAAAATTTAGGGTAATTATAACAGCAATTTCATATTTGGGCATGCAGTTTAAATTTATTCTAGCTATTAACGGAACTTTTTGAAATTATAAATGACATAACTTTTTTAATTAAGAGCAATTCATTTAAAACTTAAGCAGATAACATAAATACGTAAATAAAAAACTCGACAAAAAAGTATTTAAATCTTTATGGTACAATTTAGATACATATTTACAGCAAACAACATGTTCTTTGAACGCTTGAAGCGGTGCTTATAAAGATTGGTTAGTAACCTCGTAATATCGCTGCAAGTAATGCCTACAATGCCAATATTGTCAAATTTAACTAGCCGTTCTGTTATAACGTAAGTTTGGTTGCCTACCTTAGAGGTCGCGTTTAGAAGTGTCCAATTACCTTTTTGAGGCAGTGTACCTTGGAATATTATCTATCACTATATTTGTATATCTCTCATTGGATTTTCCCTCTCTTATTCTTGCTCTAGTTTCTTGTCTCTGTATATTCTTATCTCTTCTTATTATCTCGTCTTTTATTTCCCTTCCTGTTTCCTTTATTTTTTCTACTTATTCTCTTGCATATCCAGCTTTTTTATAATACCTTTTTCTTTCTTCTTGTCCATATTTAATTTTTTTATTCTTTACTTCTCTCCAGCACATCTGAAGCAATTTATATTCTTCTCTTTCCTTCATTTGTTTTTCGTAACACATTGCTTTCTTTCCCGTTTTACTCTTATCTGTTCTAACTGCATTTTCTTCTCTACTATGTACTCTGGTGTCTCCTTTTCTAATCCTAACGTTCATTTTCAGTATTTTTCTTGTACTTTTTCCAAATCCTTCCATTCCTTCCACCCCCATATTTCTGCCCCGTACATCATCACACTCTTTAAACCATATTCTTGCTTCAATTTGCTTTTGAAACCTTCTCTCTGACCTACTATTCTACTACATTGCTTTGCTAACCACTTTATATGTGCATCATCTTTATCGTCGTATCTGATTCGATAATTCAAATAAGTCACTTCATTTACACTTTCTATTACCTTCTCTCCCCACTTTCACTATTTTTTTTAATTTCTCCCCTTCTTTATTAAAACACTACTATCTTTGTTTTTTCTACATTTACGCTTAAACATTTTTTTTTTCAAATACCTTCATACTGTTTTTATCATTTGTTTCATTTCTCTTTCTTTCTTCGCTATAATCACTATGTCATTCGCATACGCCAAAACTCAAACTTTGAATCTCCTATTTACATTACCAAACGCTGCTTTTATATCCAAAAATAACGCAAAAACTTTCCCTCTCTTCACGTCTACTTTTTTGTTTATTATATGCCCTTCTCCCTTTTCTAAATCCTGTCTGCCAGTCTGGTAAGATTTCTTCCTCCATTTCTCTTTTAAGTCTTTTTTGCAAAATTGTCATATAAATCTTTTGTCCCACATTTGCCACACTTATACCTCTATAGGTTTTTACCTCTTTTCTGTCTCCTCCTTTGTAAACTGGGCATATTATTGCTTTTTTCCAATCATCCGAAAACTCTTCACCAGAACGTATCTTATTTCAAATTTTCCTTATTTTGTTTTGTTTTCTTTCCTGTATATTTCCATTGTTTTCTTTGCGTCCTATCCGTCTTTTCTGTCTTTCCTTTTTTAATTTTTTTAATGCTTTTTTTATTTTTTCTTTCTGTATAGTAGTACTGTTCCCTTCTCTTGTTATCCTTTCTATTTCAAATTTACCCTTCCTCTCTTATTCTCCCTCTAAGATTTCTACGCAATATTCTCTCCATTTTTTCATATCAATTTGTATCCTTCTAATTTTACTAATTTTTTCCTTTTTCAAAAAGCTTCATATGTGTCCTTAATTTTCTAACATTTTTATATGTTCCTCCAACTCTTTTCTATATTTCTCTTTTCTCTTACTACGCTCTTTTCTATATTGTGATCTTAATCTTTTATATTCCTGAATATACATTTGTCTTTTTTTTCACTTTCTTTTACCTCTTTTTACATTCTACCTGGTTTCCCAGCATTCCTTATTCCACCACCTCTTTTCTATCTACTCCTTTGTTCTTTTGTATCTTTTTCTTTCTACTGCTTTATCCATTTTATTGATCACTCCTTTTACTCTTTTTTCCATCCATTGTTCTTTCTTTAATTTTTCCTATAAACCGCAATATTTTCATCTGTCCATACCTTTTTCTTCCTCCAAATTTTTTTTCTTTTCCAACCTTTTAGCTTTAGTTCAAAAAACTGATGGTCAGAATCAACTTCTTTCCTTATTTTAAAACTTTCTATTTTATCTAAAATCTTTCCACTAACTATTGCATAACTTATTATAGATTTTCTCCTCTCCCTTATATATGTATATTCTCCTCTATTATTTTCCTCCATATTTCCGTTGAGTATTGTCCACGTCTTCCCCTCACATAACAATAGTTTACTAACCTTGTTTGTTTAATGTTACTGTTTTTATTTCCTCCCAATTCACTATCATACTCCCACTTTGTCAAACTCTTGTGTTAAAATTATTAACTTTTCTCTCTCCTCTTCAATCAGTAGCTGTTACAAGTTTCTTATTGTTTGTTTCATTTCTTGACCGTTCACTGTTACCACCTTTATCTTTCCTTAATGTTTGATTTACTACTATTCCTTGCTCTTGTTTTTATTCTCATCTTCTCTACTATCCATTCTTCTCTTACTCCCGGCATTATACTCTTTTGCGCTCTTCCTTTTTTTCTTTTCTTGTTGCGAACTGTACATTCCATCTGTATAAATTTATTTTTCATCTTTCCCAATCTTTCTCCATCAGCCACGTTGCTACTAAACCCACAATGTCAAGCCCTTCTATATACTTCTAAAATTCAGCTTCTTTATTTTTAACCCTTGCAACGTTCCAAAAGACTAAACCTATTTCCTTCGTTTTTTTCTAATCGTTTTCTTTGTTCTTTGCTTGGTAGTCCCCATTTTTTTATTCTTTACCTCTCTTACTTCTAGTTTTTTTGGCCTTTTTCTCTCTAATTTATTTTCTTTTACGTTCCAGTGCATCTCTTCACCCTCAACTCATAATTTCATAAACCCAATTTTTGATCTTTTTTCTTCTTTCTTTAGTCTTCTTTCTTCCATTCTTATATTTTTTGTACTTCTTTTTCCGCTGGGGTCATATATAAATATCCTTGTTCTTTTTAGCCTTCCTTTTTTCTTTAATATTTTTAGTTTATCTTTTACAGAATCCAATTTTACCATTATTAACCCCGTCGCTGTTTTAAGTTATTCACTTGCTTTTTATGTTCTTCTCTTTCTTCTTGACCTTCCATCTCTCTTATAACCAAGTTCCTTCTTCTTTTTTCCCTTTCCATTACTTTCACTTTTTTCTCAAATTTTTCTATCTTCTTTTCCTTGTTCTTATTTTTTTCTTCCACATATCGCATATCTCCCTTCGTTCTTCTGTTTCTTTTCTTAACTTCTCCGTAATCTTTTCCAGATTAACTACTAATTTATTGTCTCTTTCCTCATTTGCTTTATTCCTGTAATCATCTCCCTACACATTTCTATTACACCCTGCTCTTCCTTATCACTCTCTTCCTTTTACGGGCTTCTTTATGTTCGCTTACTTCTTGCAAAAGCTTCTTACACAATTTCTTGTCTTTTGTTTTTTCCTTTCCGATCCTGTCGATTAGGATTCTGATATGATTCTTTCTAATTATGTTTAATTAAAACTCGCCACAAGTATTAAAAACAATTAAAAAAAAAGTATGTACTTTACTGTTAAAAAAGTGCGCGCTTGACCTTTAAACTAATCTACGACACTCGCTCGCATTCATGCACGTTATCTGAACTCGCCTATACCTTCTCATCCATACAATTATTGTACGTATGAGATCTTTTTTAAGAAAAGTTTTTACTTCAGTTAGAGGTTGAGAAAATTTTATAAGTATCGGTGTAAAAATTAATTTGGTGAGAGAAGTAAATACATAGAGGGTAGTAGCGGTAGTAGAGTCAATGTACTCCATTTCGTAATGTACGGTTTCGTTAATTTTATGTTTTAAACATTTTTTTTTTGTTTCTTATGGGGGTTTTAGTATCATTGTATAACTTTAATTTCCTAATTTTAAAAATAAAAATTAAACGTTTTAACTACCGGTTACCACTACCGCTTGAAAGTTTCTCTTCCTGCAATCGCTTCACATGTCACCTGTAGTGGCCGCTATATTGTCCAACACCAAGCGCCTCAAAAAAGAAGTCAATGTATTATATAACATATTATTATACGGTGCGCTTTGATTCTCTAAGTTTTCGAAATTCGTATTTTTGTATTTTAATTTACTGAAACGTTCGAGAAGTTATCTGCAAATTCAAGAGCCTTCTGGAAGTAGTTATCCATCTTCTAGAAGATATACCGAAAGATAGGGAACATTCGAGAAGGATTTGCAGATGTGTATAAATACCGAAGAGAGAAATCGTAGGTCAGTTATTGCCGTAACGCGAATGCAGCAGTATTAAGAAGATTACTCAAGTTGAGATAAATAAGTCGTTAGCACGCGTGTGTACATAAATATACCGAGAATAATCATGTAGTGAAGCTATCCGCAGACTTCATCTTATCTTAATTAGTGTAAGTGTTTTTATTAAATATTATTGGATTTCATTAGTTCGGTTAATTTACAAGTGTACATATTTCCAGTATAAGTAAAACATATTTTTAGTCGTTTAAATAAATTAGTTTTTAATAAATAAATTCGCAACATTGGTGTCACGGTGTGGGATATCGCTCGCGATTTTTATTAGTGTAAATACCATTAAGTAATCTAATATCGCTCCCGTAATAAGAACATTGAATTAACTGTTAAGTTCGCGATACGCGTGTTTATTTATAAAGTATAAAACAGTGTTTATTACACTTTTTCTTTTAACAAGTGCGTGATCGCGATATTAATTAAATTCGTTTCCGTACACTAGTGGTTTAATATTAATAATGGGATAGTTATTAAAATTTTGTGTTATACAAAAACTGCATTTTAAAAAGTAGTGTATTTAAATTATTATTCGTGGTTAAATTTATGCCGATAACGCGTTTGCAAAAAATGAAAATGGATTCAAAAATATTTGAAATTCTCGAATCGATGAATACAAATATCCAAGAAAAACTGAGTGAAAATTCTCAGAAAATGGAAGAAAATTATAGAAAAATGGAAGAAAATTCGAAGAAAATAGAAGAAAAGTTTCACGAAAACTCGCAGAAAATGGAAGAAAACTCTAGAAAAATTGAAAAAAAGTTTTACGAAACTTCTCAGAAATTTGAAAAAAAAATATTTGAAAATACCCAGAAGATAGAAGAAAAATTGATGGAAAATTCAAGACGTTTAAAAGAAGAAATACAAACAAGCATAGAAAACCAAATTAAAATTGTGCAAGAGGAAACCCAAACAGATATGTTAAATTTAAAAGAAGAAATTTGCGAATCTATGAATGACAAAATAGAAGCAGTAGGGGATAGAATGAAACTGCTTGAAGAAATAATGAACCAAATGATTTGCCATGGCGAAGGAAGCGTCACGAGCGAAGATTTAATAATGGACCATCGGAAAGAAACCACTCACAAGTTTAAAGTTGTACCTCCAAATTTTGATGGTAAAGTTCGATGGTCTACCTACTACAAGCAGTTTGAAGCCGCAGCTACAGCTAATGGTTGGAGCAACAAGCAGAAAGCGACGTCTTTAATAGTGTCCTTACGTGGAGAAGCGCTTGGAATTTTACAAACTGTTCCGGACCACCTGCAAGAAAATTACGAACTTTTAATCTCACGATTAGAAATGAGATATGGAGATGCCTATCTTCAACAAGTCTATCAAGCTCAAATTAAAAGTCGGGTTCAGAAAGCTGCCGAAAGTCTTCAAGAGTTTAAGGCTGACATCGCTAGATTAACACGGCTTGCGTATCCTACAGCACCAGATACCTTCTTAGAGCAGTTAGCTATTCAAACCTTTGTAGATGACCTCCAACATGTTTTGAACTGTTCTCCAATTCAGTTGATCTAAGCTACAACCAAGCTTGGGTACTGCCAATTTCTTAACATGATGGAACTTCATTTCTCTCTTGAGACTCCATAATGTTCGCCACAAATCTTTATATAATGGCTTGACACGTGAGTATTTTTTTGGTGACCAGATAGAAAACGAAGCGTCCGTCACCACGTAGTCCTAAAACTTTTCCGGCTGACGGTTGCTGTCTTCGTAATTCATTTAGCTGCTCAAACTTCTTTTTAAACACGACTGCAACCCCTCTGGACATGTCAAGATTCTCGCTCACGCAATGTGCGATGGCGTAATCTTTTTATGTCTGGAACAGGTCTTGTTGTTCCTCGGTGGTAACTCCGAACCTAGCTTTTCCAGAAGCTCTGTATAAGTTCATAAACTTCTCGAACTCCATTTCTTCGATTGGATCGCCAGCAAACGGGGCTAGTCGATCGACGTGGACCACTTTTGGCTTGCCTCTGGGCGGTTTTTGGATGCGGTATATGATGTCGTTAATACGCTGCACGACTTCATAAGGGCCCTCTCATTGCCTTTGCAGCTTCGGCGACAAACCACGTCTCCTTTGAGGGTTATACAACCAGACCATATCGCCAGGTTGAAACCCACCATTTTGTGCCTTGACGTCATATCTTGTTTTCATCCTGTCGCTGGCAATTTGTGTGTTTTTACGGACCTCTTCATGTATTTCGTCTAGCCTCTTGGCCAGCTTGCTGACGTAATCTTCTCCAGCGACTTCCTCTTCCGGTCTTCGTCCAAATTGAAGGTCGCATGACAATCGTATTTCACGACCGAGCAATACACTGGATGGTGTTTGGCCTGTGTTTTCGTGAACGGATGATCGGTATGCCATAAGGAACAGGTGCAAGTACTGATCCCAGTCTTTTTGGTGTTCGGACACTACCTTGGCTAAGTACTTGCCCATTGTTCGATTTATCCGTTCAACCATGCCTTCAGTTTGAGGATGGAGAGACGTTGTCTTAGTTTTCTTAATTCCTAACAGTCGACAAACTTCTTGAAACAGCTCAGACCCAAAATTGCGGCCTTGATCGGAGTGTAATTCCAACGGAACTCCAAACCGGCAAAAAAACTCCTTTACTAATATGTCTCCGACTGTAGCTGCTTCCTGATTGGGTATGGCGTAAGCCTCCGTCCATTTCGTGAAATAATCCTTCGCCACCAGGATGTATTTATTTCCCGAATCGGATTCTGAGAACGGCCCTGCGATGTCAATCGCTACTCTTTCCAAAGGGTTTCCTACGTGGTATTGCTTCATGGGTGCTTTGCGCTTTCTCGCTGGACCATTTCCTGATGCGCAGACTGTGCATTTACGGCACCATTTCATGACGTCCTCTTTGCAGTTCATCCAGTAAAATCGTTCTCGCACTTTACCCAACGTCTTCTTAATCCCAAAGTGTCCTCCTGACGTCCCATCGTAGAAATGCTTCAACACTTCTGACACCTTGCTCTTCGGCACTACCAACTGTAGTCTGTTTTCCGTGCCCTTGGCACTTTCTAAGAATCGCTTAAAAGGACCGTCATCTATTGTAAAGGAGTCCCACTGCGCCCAGTACGCTTTGATGTTTCTGCCCAAAGCACTC
Source organism: Aquatica leii (assembly GCA_035610365.1). Taxonomy (NCBI): domain Eukaryota; kingdom Metazoa; phylum Arthropoda; class Insecta; order Coleoptera; family Lampyridae; genus Aquatica; species Aquatica leii. Next base: position 20,918,168 of record CM069438.1, read on the forward strand.
AATTCTTCCCAGGTTGGTCGTCGGCCGCTTTCTTTCCAATCCAGGAGTAGTCTTATTTCAGGATCGTCTTCTTGTTCGCGACGTAACTGCTTAGGTTCCCACTCATCATCAACCATACCAGTTCTCCGGAGGCATTCGACTTTTTCTTCCAGTCGCGAACACTGGCTGCAGTCCGCCGGACATGGTCTTCTGGACAAAGCATCAGCGTTCCGATGACTGCTTCCGGCACGGTGTTCTGTGTCATAGTCGTACTCTTGCAGTCTCTCGATCCATCTTGCCACTTGTCCTTCTGGGTAACGGAACTGCAGAAGCCATTTTAAAGCGGCGTGGTCTGTTTTCAGTAAAAATTTTCGTCCATACAAATACTTGTAGAAATGTTCGATGGACTTAACGACTGCTAACAGCTCCCTTCTAGTCACGCAATTTTTTTTTCTGGCCTGGACAAAACCTTGCTAAAATACGCGATAACTTTTTCTTGTCTCTATCTTGAACCTGCAAAAGGACCGCGCCTATGGCCAGATTGCTTGCGTCGGTATCCAAAACAAATTTTCGATCTTCTCTTGGATAACTCAAAATCGGCGAAGTGACTAGGGCTTGTTTTAGTCAATTAAAAGAATTTTTGCAGTCTTTATTCCATTTAAATTCTGCTTCTTCTATAATAAGTGCACAACTCAATGAAACTTCGGACCTGATGTTTGTCGATTGGTCTTGGCCATGCTTGTACTGCTCGGATTTTGTCTGGGTCAGCTCTTACTCCATCTCTAGATACGATGTGGCCAAGGTATTGGACTTCCTTCTTAAATACGTGGCACTTCTTTGGGCTCAGTTTGAGGTTAGTCCCACGTAATCGCTGGAACACTTCCTTCAAGTTGTTCAAGTGTTCTTCAAACGACCTCCTAACCACGATCACGTCGTCCAGGTAAACCAAGCACGTCTTCCAAGACAATCCACGCAAGATGGTCTTCATCAAACGCTCGAACGTTGGAGGAGCATTACACAGGCCGAAGAGCATTACAGTGAACTGCCACCAACCAGTTCCGAGTGTCTAGCGTATCGTCAATTCTGTGTAAAAGGTAGCTGTCCTTTTTGGTCACGTCGTTTAGCTGCTTGTAGTCTACGCAAAACCTCGTTGATCCATCCTTCTTCTTTACGAGTACCACTGGGGATGCCCATGGGCTACTTGAAGGTTCAATCACGCTTTCTCTCTCCATATCCGTAATTATTTGTTCGGCTTCTTCTCTTTTCGCCAAAGGAAGTCTGCGAGGATGTTGGTGTATCGGCCGAGCGTTTCCGGTATTAATTTTATGTTTCACCACATTAGTTCTTCCCTTGGAACCACTTTCCAGCGCCAACACATCTTGGTACTCTTGGATAAACACTTTAACTTTAGCCAGCTGGTCTTGGCTGAGGTTTTGGCATTTGATGGTAAGAATGTCCAATAGATGTTGTGGACACTTCTTCGGCGACGTATCTTCGTTCGACTTCACGCATCTCACAAATTGTGATACTGGCGTGCACCTACCACGGTCTTCTTTTTCAACGTTACAGGATCTGAGTTGATGTTTAAGATCCTTACTGGCATCGTCTTCTTTACTCGTACTAAAGTTCTGCCAACGAGTAGTCCCTTTTCAACTAAGCCGTCCTCCATTGGTTTAATCGCGCGTATGTAGCCTTCCCAGAGATTTCCATCCAGGCGTGCCGTCACCACACTTTCCGTTCTTGCAGACAGAATCACGTCTTCACTCAATAAGACTCGCACGGCTGCCTTCTCTGACGAATGAAAAGGAATTTCTTCATTGTCGATCTTCAGGGCATCGTTCTTCATATCCAAATGGAACCCATACTTCTTTATCACGTCCATTCCCAGGATAACTTCTTCCGTGATGTCGGCTACCAGTACTTGATGGTCGAGTACTCCATTTCCCAAACCGATGGTTTCTTAGACATGTTCGTGAGTAGGTATTTCTTCGCCCGTCGCCGTTCGAAGTCGTACTGTTACTGGTGATGTCTTCTCGTTTTCCAATAAGATGTCAGGACGAATGATGGTCTTCGTCGCTCCCGTGTCAACTAGTAACTTGACGCTTCTCTTATTGATCTTGCCATCGAGATAAATGCTATGCAATTGCTCCCTAGGCGACGCCATTTGAATGGTAATTTCCGGGGCATGGCTCGTTGAGGTCGACTTTCGCCCCATTCGGTCGACCTGTTCTAGTTTTCTGGACGGTCTTCTGGTCTTCTTTTAGGCTTAGTACAACGGCGTCGTACGTGGCCGACTTTTCCTCAGTTCCAGCACGTCAGTTCTCTTCCTCGAGCTACTCGTTCCTGAAATACCCGTCGCACTATGTCTTCAATGCTTTCTTCTGTGTGCGAGGATACTTCTGCAGCACAACGGAGCTTATGGCTGCTTCGGTGCCACGCTTGTTTCGCCGCCTCGAACTCCAAAGCATGGGTTATGGTTTAGATCAACTGAATTGGAGGACAGTTCAAAACAAGTTGGAGGTCGTCTTCCGAGGAACAGGCATTTAAGTGTTGGTCTGTAGTTACCAACCAAGGAGAATATTGGGTCAGGAAAAGTCCATTGACTGTTACTTTTATGCTCAAGTAAGTTGCCAAAATGGGGAAAGCTGCAGCTACCGCCACGATCCTTTTTATCGGTGTCGCATCCAGTCTCCTGTTCTGGGACAAAACAGTCCTAAGAAGGGGGCAGTGAAACGTTCGAGAAGTTATCTGCCAATTCAAGAGCCTTCTGGAAGCTGTTACCCATCTTCTAGAAGATATACCGAAAGATAGGAAACACTCGAGAAGGATTTGCAGATGTGTATAAATACCGAAGAGAGAAATCGTACGTCAGTTATTGCCGTAACGCGAATGCAGCAGTGTTAAGAAGATTATTCAAGTTGAGATAAATAAGTCGTTAGCACGCGTGTGTACATAAATATACTGAGAATAATCGTGTACGTGATTTTTAGTGTAAACAAGTGTGAAGCTATCCGCGGATTTTATCTTACCTTAATTAGTGTAAGTGTTTTTATTAAATATTATTAGACTTCATTAGTTCGGTTAATTTACAAGTGTACCTATTTCTAGTATAAGTAAAACATATTTTTAGTCGTTTAAATAAATTAGTTTTTAATAAATAAATGCGGAACATTACGAAGTAAATTTGTCTCTCTTCTGAATGTAAACGATAGGCCGACAAGGTCACTTTATTGTACGACGTGTTGCTTAGTCGAAGGTTTATTTAGTATTTTGTTTGTCATACCGACCTACGTGCTAATGTTTACTCAAATTTATATACATCTAATTATGCATTTTCTTTTAACCGGAACTACAGTTTATTTTATAATTTAGCACTACGAAGCTTACGACTCAATCAGCGGAACAACTGAGTTAGTTGTCGCTTTTTTAAGTTACGAGAAAAACTACGTAACACATTGTAATAATTTTGAAACACATTAAGTTTAATTCCAATAAAAAGAAAGTTATATACGTTTATGGTTTACTAGTTAATTTTAGATAATCGTAATTTGGGCTATGCAAGGCCCTTGCCAATTTTTAATTAATTTTTTTTGTGTATTAACTCAATTTTTATTTTTTTTATTAATATTAAATTGATGTTATTGCCCGTTTTGTTTATTCTTGTTATAATTTATTTACTTACGTCAGATTTTATTTATCAATAAATGTTTGTGATTTAACTTGTAAGTGAAGCCTTTACTTTACATCCGTTTGCGTTGTGTTTTTGTTTGTTTTGTTAAAGTATAATTTTTAAATTTATGTCGTTAATTCTCAAAGGTAAGTCCCATGAGAATTAAAGTTACCGGACGAGTTTCTTTGTGAATAACATTAAGTCTTGATTTGATTTTTTTTTACTTCTTTTTTGTTGACATTCAAAAAGTTACAAATTGCAGGCAATTTTATGATAACATATTTAGCCCGTAACGTAATTATTTGGCGCCCAACGTGGGGCCTTTTTAAATTTTCGTTTGATGTTTTCGTTTTCGTTTACGCAAAAATTTTCGGTCCGCTACTGCAACTGCTGTCACTAAGCGTCTTGAAGATGTTTTTTAACGTTTGGAGTCTTTCAGTAGTGTCACACAGTTCCATAGTTCTGAATTTAGAAAAATTGTTTTGTCTGCCAATTACCACAAAAGAGTCATAAAGACAATTTACCATCGTACATTGAAGATAATTATTGTCATTGGGATAAGTACTTTGCTAAAGACATTTGTTCGAGCGTTTGATGGAGACCATCTTGCGCGGATTGTCTTGGAAGACGTGCTTGGTTTACTTGGACGACGTGATCGTGGTTGGGAGGTCGTTTGAAGAGCACTTAAACAACTTGAAGGAAGTGTTCCAGCGATTACGTGGGGCTAACCTCAAACTGAGCCCAAAGAAGTGCTACGTATTTAAGAAGGAAGTCCAATACCTTGGCCACGTCGTATCTAGAGATGGAGTAGGAGCGTTACACAGGCCGAAGGGCTATTTGTACCGCCGTTTATGAGGTTACTGGCTTAACGCTATTTTGGAGGTGAGATCTGTCTAGACGGCTCACGTCATAATAAGACTGTCAATTCAGACATTATGGGCAATCTCACTTTTGTAGATCGTACATTTTAGGTCGAAGGAGGTTTAGCTTTTTGTAATGTTTACATGGGTATTAAAAACCGCTTAAATGTCGCCTATGTATTATGATTTGCGTCATCGTCTAGCCTCTTTTCGCGTTAAATACACTGTTTGGCGAAAAAACTATGTTCGTGCAGATGCTTTACGTTATTTCTTAACCAAGTTCACACCTAAGTTTATTCCGTTTTATGTAAAACGGAAAGTTTTGTATCAAACCTACGATTTGTCTGATAAGAAGGGAACATCCAAAAGCCTTTGAAACGCTGTTTATTTTAGATATAGTTTTTTTCTTAATTTTACCTCGTATTGTCTTTTATTTAGAAACGGACTAAGAATATTCTCTACAGTGGGGAGACCACTTGTCGTAAGAAGCGATTAAACAATGATTTTTTTCTTCAATTTTACTTTCTTCTACTACGTTTGTTACGTGCATAAATTTAAATAATGCATTACCCTGTATATTGGTTTAATTAAAAATTACTTTTATATTTCTCGACGCCATCTATCGGGTTCGTTGGTCACTTCGTATTGAGTAGGCGATATCCGGCGGGATTACCGGCATTTTGACTTTAACATCGTGCATGTGTTAACCTATGTCTGCGTGAGTTAAAAATCATTTTCTAAAATCATCCACGTGTTGGGACACGATGGAAAATAGAAGTTTCCTTAACTAACTAATTTATTCACGCAGAGTAAGTGGTTTTTGTTCTTTCTTTCATTAAAGGTAATTTTTATGTCTTTTTGTTAGCGCCATGTGCTACCTCCTAAATAGGGGTATTCTGGTTGTACTTTAAATTCTACCAGGGAAAGTTGTGACTTCGTTGTGATCGTGAAGTATTCGCATCGTCACCGGCCATTACTACCACAATCTGGCCCATAATTTCTAGTCGATACCGAAGTACGAGGGATGAACCTCGACACATATTCGGATGGGGCGATTCTAACTATTTATAAGGCCTACAGTGATAACTTATTAAACCACAGACAAGGGGTGCAACAGCATTCGACAACCGGGTTATATGATATATACTCTCTTTTACCTTAAGTAACGATTTTTGTAGATTTCACTTTCGTGAGGAATTAGTTTGACACGACTTGCTATTTCAGAGTGCTTACAGGATAGCTTGCCGAGGAAAGTACTTTCTTCGTACGAGTGGAAGTTCCTGTGTTTGTGGTAAGTGTTTTATGTATCTTATTTCGTCGTCAACAAGGTCACTCACGAAACTTTCGCTAATAGTAATTCCGTAATGATTAACGTAATTGGATTACCATTTAATTAGTAAATTTGCTTATGTTACGTATGCTGTGTACTACCCATAATTATTATGATATTGTAATATTAATGCCGTACTTATTATCATTATTTTGTGTATCTCGCATGCTGTATACAAATGATATTTACTATAACATATTCTTTGCTATTCATGTTCACTGTAATTTACTTATGTACTGTGTGTTGCCGATACTACTGGCATTTCTGTAAGAAAAAACGTTGGCTACTCGAACAGCCGAGTAGAAGAATTACGAACCTAACATCTTGTTACAAGTGTGAACCGTCTGTCTGGAGCGGGACAGAAGTTACTTTGGGATAAGCTCTGGCGCCCTGAAACACCTTTTATATATTTCTTGTGAACCTACCCCTCTCACCGACTATTGTGAGTTGGCCGTGCAGGTTCGTAAAATACCAAAAGCTTGTAACACGTTACGTTACGTACGAAATTTTCATTACGAAATACCCTGTATATGAATTAAAATTAGATGCCGGTTTTGACGCCCTCTACCGATCTTTTCTCGTGACTGTCATTTTACGACAAAATCGTGAAGCTGTCAATTGCATAAAATGGTCTGTACGTCTTAAAGTAATTTCAAAGGACATCCTTAATAATGGGAATCAAATTATAATTTCATTACGTTCGTAAAATATTTGAGTCGTCACAGGGTAAGATAATTACTTCCGTTTTATTAAAATTCGTTTGTAACTTCTCCTTAATTTGATAGCCAATTCCCCACGCTTTGAGCACATGTTCGTTTCAATAAAGAAATGATGAAGATTACTTATTATTGAGAAATACCGTTACCGAACACTTAAGATTTTGGGAAGGCATATTCTCCACCACGAAAACGGAGTCTCGACAAGCCTTACTGTGGGAGATGTTATTTCGTGTATACCAGTCGATTGTGTTATCACCCTCCTGTTCATAATTACAACGTACAGCATTCGATACAACGGGTTTTGATATAACATTTAATGATTTATTAATACTAATTTTGTAGCTTCCTATTCTTCGTGAGTTAGTGTGTGACACGATTTGCTTTTAGATACTTATTACAGGCCGCTAGCGGGGAAAACGTTTTCTTTTCGAAAGTGGACACTGGATTTTTGGGTGAGTTTATTTGCTTAACTTTTATATCGTTGTCACGAAACTTACTCACGGAATTTTGATTAATGTTAATGACCGTAATTACGTTTACTGTTTATATACCAATAAGGTAACTTTAATCATTCATTTAACTGTATCGCATGCTGTGTGGGAAAAACATATTTATTACGAGATTTTGTGTGCTGTTCGTTTCGACCTAACTTAAATGTGTATTGTGTTGCCGATACTGCGGGCATTCATGCACTAAAAATTCGATATAATCTTGTAAATCTTATGTGTTGCGGAATCAAAGTTTTCTGCACTTGTTAACGATAATTGTTAGTCCTTCTAATATTTATGGATTGAGAATTTAATATATAACTGTCAATTTGCTACGCTACTAAATTAAAGTTGTGATATTTGTTAATTATACTTAGAAATCATTCGAGCATAGATGAGTGCAGAAATTACATCTACTCTTGTTACTATTCAACGTTAACACATTAAAGTGGTTATATTTGTTAATCTCTCTTGTTATTTTTTTCCTTCTCCTGTAATTCTCGTTACCTATTAACTAATTTTGGTTACTCGAACATCAGAGTAATAAGGATTACGAACCTCAAATTTAGTTACAAGTTTGGACCGTCTGTCGTGATCGAGGCAGAAGTGTTATCTTGGATCAGATCTGGCGCCCTTAAGCATACTTCCTGTGAACCTCCCCTATCTCCGACTGTGTGAGTTGGCCGTGCAAGGTTTGTAAGACATAAAGCTTGTAACAGTCTAAACAAGTAAATATCACCTAATAAAAACTTTGGTTAAGTCTGTCAATCACTAAAAGAAACAAATTGACAAAACACAACTTTTAACAACAATATACTTATTTTACACAAGAGAGAATAGTCGTTAAAATCACTACAGCAAAAAGTAGACTAACAACAATTATAGATTCGTTGACTGATAGTAATATCACAGTTATAATATATGTAGACCCTTTCGTTCAGGCAACCAACCATACAACTAATTATATTCAATTGTTAACAAATGTTATAAGAGAATGATTTTAATTTTAATATAAATATTCTCGATCGAACTACTCCGTCTACTATACAGTTGCGAAATAAATCGACAATCAACAATGATAATAATTAACCGCAAAAAAAAGTAAAATATGAGCACAAAACTTACCCAACCGAGAATTCTTCGTCAACAGTGATGACTTCTACTACTACTTTTCGTTTAATTTGAAAACGAAAATATGGGTGGTAATATAAGCTTATGTACGACGGTTATTGTTATTTTTCTTTTGGCTACGACTGCGTTCAAATGATCGAAGAAACTTGACGAATGTCACATCAAGGTAGTCAACAAAAATACATAAAGTTACAGATAATATAAAGTTTGCAATTGAAAGTAAAATTTATGTCAGTATGATCTAAAATTGTAATTAAAAATACAAAATAACGACGTGTAACAGAATGCATAATATAAAATAATTCCAAAGCTTCCGAATGTCAATAAACTAGTAATCAACGAAAACGGTGCTAGCCACTTTAAACTTGGTACTAAAAGAATAAGTATGAAGAATAGTAATAAGATCAATGTTCATAAATCGATTGCCATAGGTTCTTTCGACGCCTTCTAATGGGTTTTTATTTCTATTTCCTTTTAGCATTAATTAATAGTGTTGTAGATTTTTGCTTTCGTGAGTTTCGTACATTAATATTCCAGATCGACTCAACGAGGAAAACGTTTTCTTTGGGCAAGTACCGGATTGTAGGTAAAGCTAATTTAATTACATTTGTGTCATCATTAAGGTCTCTCACGCAAATTTTGCTTGTTATTCTAACTTACGTAATTACCATAATTGTTTCAATACCATTTAGGTATTTTCATTAATTATTTTTGTGTGTCGCATGCTGTTAATCATAGATATTTGTTAATATCAATTTAATTTTCTTTGCTATAAACACCTTATGTGTAATTTAAGTCTATGTATTGTGTGTTGCCGTTACTTCCGGCGTTTATGTAACCATTGTTGAATAATTCACGATAAATTTTTGTGCTCGTTGTTAGAAATCCACAATATTATATTAAAGTTGTACATACCCATCTTTCTTCTTTGTCCGTTGAGAATTACAAACCTGATTTTGTTGCAAGTTTGGACCTTCTGTCTTGATCGAAATAGAAGTTTTTATTTAGTAAGATCTGGCGCCCATTAAATTCTATTTACTTGAACTTTTCCGATCCCCGATTAGTGCAAGTTGGCCAAGCAGGGTTCGAAACATTAAGATTGTGAAGATAAACCCGTTTTCCAGATCGGCCATTTTAAAAGCTTTCGGCTAAGATACCCGTTGCCAAACTGGATTAACTGAATTTAAGCATGTGTATGAATGTTTTGATTTTTCTAAAACTAAAGGTAATTTTATCAGGTTTTTACGAGTAAAAAACTTACGTCGTTGGATTAGAAGCGTTTCTGTGTTTATGAAGATCGCATTTTGATTATATGTCTTTTAATTTTAGTTTAGAGTGAAACCAGAATTATAAGTTTTTGTCATTGATCTCGAATATACAAAGTTTCGTTTACTCTATTTAATGAAGTGTGTAATAAACGATATATGAGATTTAATAAACGAAAGAAAAATAGACTTTTTTGGTCCGAATAGTACTATACTTGTAGGTTTCATTTTAATTTGAGTTATCTTTACCTTTACACAAAACAACTGTATAAAGTCCATTGGACATTTTTGTGTGTATTTATCAAAATTAGATAAACTTAATACCAATTTCGTAAACGCTCTCCATTAAAAAGATTATATAATAACGTATTTATCATACAATCCTTGTTGATAACATTATACAACATAATTAAATAAGAATACGAAATAAGTTAAAGCTTTTAATTAACATGTGCTTACTGTAAGCATATATTTATAGCGAACTTTCTTTGTTTGATAAAACAAGGCCACGTTTTTGACTAATGTTTTTATAAATTTAGAAATGAAATCTTACTACTAAGTACGCTATGGAATGTTTTGGATTATGTCTAATTTTTATTTTATTGTTTTATTCGTAGTTCTTAACGGAAAACGCATCGTCAACGTGTTGCGGTAAGAACCTAAGCTTTCAGCAAGCTAGCACTAGTTACTAATAATTTAATCACCTTAAATAATGTAGCGGCAGCTCAGAACTACGGCGAGTGAGTTGTAGTAGATGTGTAACTAATAAAATTCAGTCTAATCTTCGATGTGTCAATTATAATGTAATTGCAAGAACGCCAAACGAGAGAAATGTACACAACCGATTGCCGTTTACATCTGACAACGCTTAAGGTAGATAAATCGACTGACAAAGTTCAAAGAGTATGTTTAATTAAACAATAGCATAAGAAAAGAAAAAACAAACTGAATAAAAAATATATAGCAACTAAAGGTTTGCCAACAATATCGCAGTACACTTATAATACAAGATTCTTAAATAAGGCAACACCTCGTACACATAAGAAATAAATACCTTAAAGTTGCATTTAATGAATCAACGGTAGTAAATACATCAAAAAACTGTCAATTATTACGAGCTTATGATGATTGCACAATATTGAAACAAAGCGCACCGTTTAAAAATTGTTACACACAAAAAAGTTGTGTACGTTATTAGTGATAACAAGCGTAATATCTACGTCGAATTGTGAGAGCATACGTCCGACTTCCAAGCAAATAATTAAATATAAGACATTCTCTTAAAAACCGTAGATTTCACGAATAAGGAGAAACAAAACTATTAACTGCACTAGAAAATTCACGCTTTTTGTATATTGCTTCCGCGGAGTTACTTCTTCTAAAAGGGATGAGTTTATCACCCCAAAACCAACTCACATTTATCCTTTTAAAGCATTTCGACTACTGTCAATCAACTAGGATTTACTATCACCAAAATCACTTATATATATTAACTGATTCGACTACCGTTTGTACAATAGCTGTGTTCAAAACTCCATAAAAGAAAATTATACCACCAAAAAGTGCAAAAAGTAACAACCGTAATGTATACAAATAAATTGCGGTAAAATTTAATTACGGTGGCGGCAATATACGGAGTGTTACGAATTATTTCTAATGGTAAATTAAAACTTCTACTGAGTTAATTAAAGTAAGTAATTTAAGCGTGAATTATTTAATGAAAGTATTAATTTAAGTAGCGGTATTAGACGTAGTAAATAATAACTAAACTATCCTGGCTTGAGCGAATATTAATCGGCCAACTCAACCACGATCGGAATTAAAAATATGATTTTGAAATTAACGCAAACGTCCCAATTACTTTAATCATGACCGTTTTAGGTATTTGTTGTTGTTCGTATCGTATTTGGATTATGTGTCTTTTTGATTTTAGTTTAGAGTTAAATCTGTAACCAGAATTTTTAGAATTTGTCATTGATCTCGACTGTACAAAGCTTCGTTTACTCTATTTAGTGACGTGTAATAAATGATAGATTAGATTTGAAATAAGCAAAGGATAAAGAAACTTTTTTGGTACGAACAGTACTATACATGTACGATTAATTTTAATTTGAGTTATCTTTACTCTTACACAAAACAACTGTTTAAAGTCTATTGGACATTTTTGTGTGTATTTATAAAAATTAGATAAACTTAATACCACTTTGATAAACGCTCTCTAATAAAAACAGTTTATATAATAAAGTATTTATCATACAATCTTTGTTGATAACATTATACAGCATAATTAAATAAAAAGACGAAATAAGTGAAACCTTTTAATTAACTTGTAATTGCTGTAAGCATATATTTATAGCGAACTTTCTTTGTCTGATAAAACAAGACAACGTTTTTGCATAATTTTTTTATAAATTTAAAAAATAAACTCTTATTACTCGAGAGTACGCTATGAAATGTTCTGGTTTATGTCTAATTTTAATTTTATTGTGTTTTATTTGTAGCCGTTTTATTTAAATTCGAATTGCGCGGTCGACTTTGATGCGTTCTTAACGGAAAACTCATCGTCAACGTTATACGGTAAAAACCTAAACCTAGAAAAAAACTACGATTAGTTACCAGTAATTAAATTACCCCAAAAAAGTTGCAGCAGCTCAGAATTTCGGCGAGTAAGTCGTAGATGTGTAACTAATAAGATTTAGTCTGATCTTTGATGTGTCGATTATAATGTAATTGCAAAAGCGCCAAACGAAAGAAATATACACAACAGATTGCCGTTTACACCTGACAACGCTTAAGGTAGATACATCGACTAAACAAAATTCAACAACGAGTATACTTATTTAAACAATAGCATGAGAAAAGAAAAGAAAACAAACAGAATAAGAAATATATAGCAACTAAAGCAAACAATTGTGCAGTACACTAATAATATAGAACCCTTAAATTAAGCAACACCTCGTACGCATAAGAAATAAATACCTTAAAGTTACATTTAATGAATCAACGGTAGTAAATACAACAAAAAACTGTTAATTATTACGAGCTTGTGATGATTGCACAGTATTGAAACAAAGCGCACCGTTTAAAAATTGTACATACAAAAAAGTTGCATACATTAGTCGTGAGCGTAATATCTACGTCAAATCGTGCGAGCATACGTCCGGCCTCAAAGCAAGTAATTAAATATAAGAAACAAGTTACCTAATATGCGATTAGCTAATGGCATATCCAACACAAACCGTCGAAATTTTCTGTAAACTAAAGTGCTTCTCTTAGTCACTTAAGGTATATGAAAAGGTGTGTTTCAATTTGTCGCAATTCTTTGCCACAGTACCGGAAATCTAAACGTCGGTTTTAATTTTTTATCTAACATAGATTACCATAATACGCATCCGGTATAGTTCTTGTTTTCAGTGTATGCTTTATTAGTTAGTGATTGGAATAAACATGTGCGGGTGACTAAGTTTGCTATGATAATAAAAAAAGAAATTATATACAGCTGTAAAATGGAACTGTATTCTTATTCCATCAAATTTCTCACAGCCAACACATCTAAAATCGCAATTATGTATTCAATACCATGCTGGATGAGATAAGATAATTAAAATGTAGAAATTCATGGGCATGGCGTTAATACACGTGTTGTTTGCTTAATGTTTGAAACGCAAAGAAGTTAAACTGATTATTTACATTATTGTGTTGTGGTAAAAATTTAGTTAATTAGCGTTTACACAGTATAGACAAAAAAATTACCATTTTGAACGGGAATAAAAATGGTTTAAGTGAGCTTGCATTGTGATTACAAAAATCGATGACTTCTGTAATCAAGGTTTCCAGATGGTGAGTGATGTTATTATTTTAATAAAATTCTAATTAAATATTTACAACGAGTGTTGACTACTGGTATTTATTAACAACCGTAATGTTTACAAATAAATTACAGTAAAATTTAATTACGGTGACGGCAATATACGGACTATTACGAATTAGTGCTATTGACAAATTAAAGCTTCCACTGAATTATTTAAAGTTAGCAATCTAAAAGTAAATTATTGAATTAAAGTACTAATTCTAGTAGCGGTGTCAAACAAATTAAATAATAATTAAACGATTCTAACTTGAGCGTTTATTTAATCGGTCAACTGAACTACGTTCGGGATTAAAAATATGATTTCGAAACTTACGCAAACATTCCAAAAACTTCAACCAATGTGTGATTTTTGAGAAGATTAAAAAAAATCATGCAGTAAAGAATCAAAAAATCAGTAAAAGAAACTCAAACTCAAGTAAAGCAAGTGTTGTTGTTATTGTAAAGTGTTTAGAGCTTTATGGATGAATGCAAAAAAAAAACTAGCGGCTTACGCTACTCAAAACGGAATCATCTTCTCAACATGTAGCTACTGCGGTTGTTTATAACAATATTGTGTTATGGTTGCAGAACTCATCTAAATCTACTTCAGCTTGAATACATTTTACTGAGTTGAATCTGAAAGCATTATCTTCTTGTCTTATACCGACAACGTATATTAACACTTTTTATATGGACGGTTTTGGAATATCAGATACGAAAGTCAAACAAAGTATTGCCAGTTATTTATTATATCAAGTCCTGAAGCTATGCGTGATTACTTCGTGGTTTATGTTAGATACATTTTGGTGGGGTTTTCGTGCTGTATGAATTTAGTTCCGGAACGTACCTTTTTTGACATATAAAACATCTGTCAGTGGGGCATATGTGGTTACATATTAAAGCGGCTACTTCCATTTTTTGCAGAAAGTAAGTCAGGGGTTTGTGCTAGTGTAAAGTCCGGAAGTTTCCACATTTTTAAATATCTTAAATCATCCACGCTGATTTTGAATACTAAATAACAGATTAAAATGTTGTTACGAAGAATTCATCAGAGTAAGGATGCATTTTCATTTTACAACGCAATTTGATTTTTTAATTTTATCAAAAGCAACTTTGATCAACAAACACGTGTTTTTTTATCTTTGGTTACCTGCAAGTGTTTTTTTTTAACTTTTGTTACGTGCAAAAGTTGAAATAATGACACTTGCCTGAAATAAAATAACATAAACGAAGTTATGCCGGTGCTCAGTGAAGACGGGGTGGGTATATTTAAAATTCCGTAATGGTTTTTGGAAAACTCGACAAAAAATACAATAAAAAGTCAAAAATCAAAGAGCGCCAGGAAGGAATATAGCTTAATGAACTTCTGGCTCTTGATAAACCACAAGCCTGCTCTGGAAAGACGCACTCTAATTGGACTTACCTTAATAGAATGCATCTCACTAAAATCTGAAATAAACTTAAATTTTACATAACGCGAAGGCCGACGGAATTAAAAGCTTGTTTACATTTAACTATTTAACATTTATCTGAACACTCAAAGCTAACAAAAAAAATGTAAGTAAACATGAAAGTTAAAACAAAATAAAAATTATTGAATAAGCGCATAAAAAAAAACCAAAACAAAATTTAAAGAAATAAATCACATAAAAACAAAGGTAAATCTTAATTACCTAATGCACGGCCGTGTCCGCATTAAATAGAAATTAATTAAACACAAAATAAAATATCTTTATTTCTTTTAAAACAAAAATCACAGTCTTAATAGAAAATTACAAAATTTGTCAATTTTCTGCTTCAAACATAAATTTTCATTTTAACAAATATTTAGTCACTTATAGTTTTGATAAATACGAACAATTACCATTTAGTAATTGTATTATCAATAAAATTGTTAAATTGCAACACTCATTTTTCTTAAAAAACCAAAGCTTTTAAAACACTTAAACGCGTAAATAAAATTCACCAACTTTAATTAAGTGGTACAACATAAATACCTTAAATTGTCGTCGTCATAAATCCAGGAAGAAACTTGTGGTTGTCAGAAGTAATCGAGAAAAAATGTTGAAGCGTCCCTCAAAAGGACTATGTCCCGTCGGAAGGTTCTCAATAACCGCCACCAAGGCGAAGATATAACCGCGTCGTACCACTCGACGAACACGGTTCTACATTACGTAAAATATCACGGAAAACGCGTGACTTTCTCTTAAAAACCGTAGTTTTTACGAATAAGAAGAAACAAAACTCCACTAAAAAATTCACGTTTTCTGCATATTGCTTCCGCAGCGTTACTTCATCTAAAAAAGATGAGTTTACCACCCCAAAACTAACTAACGTACAATGGCTGTGTTTGAAACTCCATGAAAGAAAATCACACCACTAAGAAGTGCAAAGAGGATGCAGACCGATTAAATAATGTCACAAAAGTAGTGTTCGGCCACAGTCCTTGCTTCTGTGTGAACTGTCGAATTGACAAAATATCATATTTTATTTTGGTCGTTAAGATTGAACTGTCTAATAAATTAAAAGAATGACTTCATTCCAACGAAATTTAATCGAACAAACACAAAGAAAATAAGTACGACTGTATGAGAATGTACTTCAAACAAAAAACTTTTAAGCAAATTTAAAATAAACAAACAATCTCAAAAGAAACATAAATTACCACTAGAATTTTAATCGAACAAAGAAAATGACAAGTCAACACAGATTACGGATGATTCAACAGCGTAATAATTTTGAAATGAATGAATACAAAATTTTATCCACGACTTTGAATTATAAAATTAAATTTAAAAACGTAAAATAACTTATTAAAATCAATCTGAAATCAATAGAACAATTTCAAAATACCTGAAATGACTAACGTCAATACAAATATCGGGTCTTTCACGAAAAAAATCGAACAGCTTTAAACGACGGTTACACTTTAAGATACTGACACCTGTTCTTTTATGGTAATTTTTTTTTTCATGACAATACAATTAAAGGAGTATTGAGAATTCTTCCCGATGCGTATTCTGCAGACTTACTTTGAATATAGATATTTTATTTTTTTTAAGAGACCGTATGAAACTATAGAATTTATTTGTGATAACGCTATATGTATGTAATAATAATTTACTTTTTAATAGTTTTAGGGAATTTGTGTGTGATGTACCATTAGCTAATAGCGTACTCTAGGACACTAAATGTCAGTATCTTGTTTCTTGTGTAAAATTTTTTTGATCTACGTTGTCAGTCGTTTGCACGCACGACTGTACGTACATATTACGTTTGTTATCACAATTTAGTATAAAATTTTTCTATGTAATATATTATACGGTGCGTTTTGTTTCGCTTAAGCGCGAGATACTGGACATTCGAGTTGTATTCACTAATGTAAATTTGTTTTTTGGGTGTATAGTTAAGCCAACGAATTTGTTTATAAGTACAAGGGTTGCCCAATCTAAAGAGCCTGCATCAACATTATTGTGTGTGATATTTATTGACGAACTCTGAATTAATAGCACGTAAGTAGTTCTACATCGCTTCCTTTATTTTACCTTTTTTTTCTTTTGTTGAAACTAATTATTTGTTGTTGTTTTAACTTTTGTTTTGTCATTTGTCTTCTTTCAGTGTTCGACATATTTCAACGAGATCTGTAGTTAATAGTTTTTCTTCCATTTTGGCGTTTTTTTAATTATTTTATGATTAACACACTGAGTATCACATGCGATCCTTTCACCGAAGTGTTCTAAGCTGCCGACTACACTGAGTTACGGGTAAATTTACGTAACATGTTAGGTTAGCTAACTGATACCGAGCAAAACGTTACAAACCTAACACAAGATTTTGAAATATCTCTGAAAAATATCATTGCACTTTTGGTTCATATGTTCAATGAAGGTATTATGTTAAGTGGAAAAGAAATGATTTAACTAAACGATTTATATAATTTTGAATTATGGAATTTTTAAACAAGAGGGTACTACAGAATTAAGAATTATTGCGATTGCTATCTTTGCACAAAGAAAAAAATGTCCGGTTGAACGACACCAGGTGTATCACGAGCCATATCGCCAATACCAATTCAACTATACTCAATGTAACCGACGCACGGAGGTACACCGTCCGCCGCTGTTATCGCCAACGCGTATAACCATAGACTACGAAATCCTGCTGCTAGTGAAAACGAGGTCGACCAAAGAAAAGAAAAACTTGTAATAGGAGTTGATACCAGAAAGGAAGATTATCATAATACGCATCCGGTTTATTTCTTGTTTTCTTCTTGTTTACTTACATTATTGTGTTGTGGTTGAAATTTAGTTAATTAGCGTTCGCACAAGATAGACAGAAAAATTACCAATTAGGACGGGATTAGAAATGGTTTAAGTGAGCTTGCAAGTGGTGAGTGCTGTTATCATTTTAATAAAATTTTAATTAAATCTTTACAACGAGTGTTGACTACTGGTATTTATTAACAACCGTAAAGTTTACAAATAAATTACAGTAAAATTTAATTACGGTGGCGGCAATATACGAACTATTACGAATTAGTTCTATTGACAAATCAAAGCTTCTACTGAGTTATTTAAAGAAAGCGATTTAAAAGTAAATTATTGAATTGAAGTACTAATTCTAGTAGGGGTGTCAAACATATTAAATAATAATGAAACGATTCTAACTTGAGCGATTATTTAATCGGCTAACTGAACCACGTTCGGGATTAAAAATATGATTTCAAAACTAACGCAAACATTCCAATTACGTTAATCATGACCGCTTTAGTTACTTATGGATGCGACTTCTTTAAGGATTGCCGATGCTTTAAAACGGTTTCTTGACGGCATGGAGTAAACAGCGACGTTAATACCAAAACCTAATCAGAAGTAGTAAATTTGGTTGTCTGGAAATTTGCATAAAAAAAAGCGCAAAATCTTAAACCAATTGTGATTTTTGAGAAGATTAAAAAAAATCATGCAGTAAAGAATCAAAAAATCAGTTAAAGACTCAAACTCAGGTAAAGCAAGTGTTTGTTGTCGTTACTCTAAAGTGTTTAGAGCTTTATTGATGAATGCAAAAAAAGTGGCTTACGCCATTAAAAACGGAATCATCTTCTCAACATGTAGCTACTGCGTTTTTTTAACAATTTTGTGTTATGGTTGTAGAACTCATCTAAATCTACTTCAGCTTCAATACGATTTAGTGAGTTGAATCTAAAAGCATTATCTTCTTGTCTTATACCAAAAATGCTTATTAACACATTTTATTTGAGCGGTTTTGAAATATCAGATACGAGAGTCAAATAAAGTATTGCCAGTCATTTATTATATCAAGTCCTTAAAGAAAAACTGTGCGCGATTACTTAGTAATTTGTTATGTTAGATACATTTTGGTGTGGTTTTTGTACTGTATGAATTTTGTCCCGGGACGTACCTTTTTTGACATGTAGAACATCTGTCAGTGAGGCATATGTGGTTACATATTAAAGCTGCCACTTTCATTTTTTGCAGAAATAAGTCAGGCGTATGTGCTAGTGTAAAGTCCGGAAGTTTCCACATTTTTAAATTTCTTAAATCATCCACGTTGATTTTGAATACTAAATGACACATTAAAATGTGGTTGTTATGAAGAATTCATCGGGGTAAGAATGCATTTTCATTTTACAACGCAATTTGATTTTTTAATTTTATAAGAAGCAATTTTGATCAACTACACGTGTTTTTTTTAACTTTGGTTACCTGCAAAAGTTGAAACAATGACACTTGCCTGAAACCAAGTAACATAAACGAAGTTATGCCGGTGCTCAGTGAAGACGGAGTGGGTGTATTCAAAATTCCGTAATGGTTTTTGGAAAACTCGACAAAAAACACAATGAAAAGTCAAAAATCAAAGAGCGCCAGGAAGAAATATAGCTTAATGGACTTCTGGCTCTTGCCAACCACAAGCCTGCTCCTGAAGGATGCACTCTAATTGGACTTACCTTAATAGAATGCATCTCACTAAAATCTCAAATGAAATTAAATTTTACATAACGCGAAGGCCGACGGAATTAAAGGCTTGTCAATTATTACGAGCTTATTATGATTGCACAATATTAAAACAAAGCGCACCGTTTAAAAATTGTTACACACAAAAAAGTTGTGTACGTTATTCGTGATAACAAGCGTAATATCTACGTCGAATCGTGCAAGCATACGTCCGACCTTCAAGCAAATAATTAAATATAAGACATTCTCTTAAAAACCGTAGATTTCACGAATAAGGAGAAACAAAACTCCACTAGCTACACTAAAAAATTCAAGTTTTCTGCATATTGCTTCCGCGGCGTTACTTCATCTAAAAAAGATGAGTTTACCACCCCAAAACTAACTAACACATATCTTTTTAAAGCATTTCAACGACTGTCAATCTACTGGGACTTACTATCACCAAAATTACTTATATATATTAACTTATTCGACTACCATTCGTACAATAGCTGTGTTTGAAACTCCATGAAAGAAAATCACACCACTAAAAAGTGCAAAAAGGATGCAGACCGATTAAATAATGTCACAAAAGTAGTGTTCGGCAACGGTCCTTGCTTCTGTGTGAACTGTCAAATTGACAAAATATAACATTTTATTATAGTCATAAAGATTGTCTAATGAATTAAAAGAATGACTTCATTCCAATGTAATTTAATCGAGCTAACACAAAGAAAATAGGTACGACTGTACTGAAAATGTACTTTAAACAAATAACTTTTAAACAAACTTAAAATAAACAAACTGTTAAAATATATTAATTCACCATTATATCACAGAAGGGAAACATAAATTACCACTAAAATTTTGATCGAACAAAGAAAATGTCAAGTCAACACAAATTACGAATGATCGATAAACGATCTCCGTAGCAACAAAATAAAGAGAAATTAACATAATATCTTATGATTAGTGTTTATTTATCATACATAGTCATGTAAATTTGTGACGTTTTAGTATATAGGTTAGAAGTTAAAAACCCCGATTCAAAAATTACAGAAATATAAAAATTGTCGTAATAAAAGCGAATTAAAAAGTGCAAACCTTTTGGTTGTTATCGTTAATGAGAGTATTTAATAAAAATCTAACAATAATACTTAATCTCTATAGAGATAGCACATCTAGTTCTATGAATCAACGACGGTGCGACATAAAGAAGGTTAAATTTGGCACTTGGTTACTCAGACTACCGGCGTGCCTACTTAAAGCTAGAAGTAACGATTTTGAACGAAATTGATTTTATTAATGAAAATAGTTTTAACAAATTATTTCTGTTTGTTTTTTTTTCAAAACATTAAAAATGTTGTAACCATCTAAGACTAGTCTATGCAATGAATATTCTATAAATATAAAATAGTCTGTATATCTGTAATATTCCAGGAATATTTTGCTTATACATCAACAACACAAAATGTACATAAAATATTCAAAAATATTTCTATAACATAGTGAGAATTAAGTGTATATATGTATATAGTCCCTAACTGTCAAAATTTCAAACTAAGGAGGCTTTGTCTATTAAAAAAACAAAACCGAAAACAATACCGCACTTATAATATAAAATATATTTAAAATCTTACGAACGCTAAAAATTAAAAAAAAACAGAGCAGTAGCAACTAGGCATATTTTTTTAGTTTTATCGCGTCTATATATTACCGAAATAAACGTTTCTTCTTATTTTGTTGAGCTGTATAGTGTTTTATTATCAGAAAATTCCATACAATAAATATGTTTTCATACAAACCTTTTATCTCAGTTTTCGTGGATGCACGCAGATGTTCAATAGACTTTAAACAGTGTGTGTAAAGGCAAAGAAAAAAACAATTGAAATGAAACCCACAAGTATATTACCGACAGGAACAAACAGGTTAAACATTTGTTTATTTATATATTACTTAATATTATTTACAGTTATAAGTAAAAGTAAATTGCACAAATGCAGATAAGAATCACGATGACAAATACAGAATTGAATAAATTAGAAAAAATGACGCTTTACTGGATTTTACGATTTCGTAAGATATTTGGTCAAATAGGAATTTTTGCGTCTTTGTATTCTATTTAAAGGAATTCGTTAAAATAAATTACACATTCTTGATATAATTTTTTCTCCTTTTTAAGATGATGTAACATTTGGATCCGACATTTGGTTTTTTGCGATCATCATCAACCTGTTTTTTTAACGGTCGAAGAATTTTACTTTCCAGTTTATCTAAACGACTTTGAACATTAGATTTGCGTTCCTTGTGGTTCTGGATTTACATCCATTGTCTCCTGAACAAGGCTTGTAGCATTCGGTTTTTGTTGTCTTTTTTGGAATCGGCCATAGCCGTGAGAGTAATGCTCAAGAAACCGAAGTGCAGTTGGTTGGCTAATGTTTTCACCTTCTCTCAGGGTCACTTGTGCATAAATAGGATGTATTAGATTCTTTTTGGCTTAGTGTTGAACACCCGCTTAGCGTCTCGGTACTGATGCTGTTCTTTTCAGTAGAGTTGCCGGCTCTAGTACTGTTCCCGGAACCTAAATCAGAATTTTTTCGGGTGCAAGAAGATATTTATGGGTTCTGCTAAGAGTCCCCATCTTTATAGTTCTATATATGTCCCACGAGTACGGAGGAAATAAAGATCGCCGTGCGCAGTGCCCCGATACGCACGGAATATACAACGGGTTTTGTCTGATGCTCCGAGTTTGGAACCAGTGACGTGTGATCTTCTATCCAGTTACGCATCTATCGGTCTTGTCGTCCCCATCTTAAATTTAGGTCTTTAAAAGGGCGGATACCCCTTGGTTCAAACAATTAGGTTAAGACTGTGGGTCTTGGCTTAATTTTTTGCACTACTTGCCTGCGAGACATGACCACAGCATCAAAAAGATTTGTCTTTAGTTGCTGTGTCTGCTGACTAAATAGATAAGCATAGTTAACCCAGAAATTTCCAAAAAAAATTTACGAAATTAGAACATTCTAGAACGCTGGAAAAAAAATTAATAGAAAGTACGAGTAAAATAGAAGAAAAGTCTTAATTGTTGGAAAATTCAAGATTGCTTGAAGAGATCATAAAAAACTACAAAAATATTTCATTAACTTAGAGACGAAAGTTGAAAAAAAGTAGAAACATCTGAAGTAATAGAAAAGAAATTGATGGGAAAATTACAGAAGGTTAGAGCAAGGAACAAGAAAGATTTAAATTATTGGAAAAAAGACTACAAAGCGAAAGACTCGTGACTCCAAGAACGATCGTAATACCCAAAAATGAAAGTGAAGTAACATCAAGATTACGGATCGCACCGTCGACGTTCGATGGCAAGACACCGTGGGTAACAAACTACAAACAATTTGAAGCTGCAGCAATAGCCAATGAATGAAAATGACCAAGAGAAAGCCAATTCGTTAATTGTTGCCCTACAAGTAAAACCGATAAACATCTTGCAGATCATTCCTGAATACCAACAAATGGATTATCAGGCGCATAATCGAGGTAGTCATCGTGTTCGTAATATGGTAGAGGATCAAGAAGAAAGGGAAGAAAGCATTAAAGAGCTACTTCGAAGAGTATTACGTGACCAAACAAGTCGTGTACGTCGAGGCGCTAGATGTTGGAACTGCGGTGAACTGGGTCACATTCGACGCCACTGTTCTAAACCAAAAAACCATCGGAAAACTAATAGAGGTCGTTCAAAAAGACAAAAATTGATCTCCAACAACCATGCCCCGAACATTACAATCTACGCTGCATCGCCAACTAACTCCCTGAACAGCATCTATGTTGATGGCACCATCAATGGAAGACGAGTTGAATTATTAGTTCATCCAGAATATGGAAAAATAACACCAATCACAATACCACTAAAACAGCAACTGACGAAACCGTCCCAATTCATGGATAAATGATGGTGACTATTTGTATTGGAAATAAATTAATTAATAATCAGATACTAGTAGCTGACATAACTGAAGAAATGATTTTGAGAATGGAGCTTATACGAAAGTGTGAATTCCATTTAGACATGGAAGATGTCTTCAAACTAGAGAACGAAGAAATTTATTTTCATTCATAGAAAGATTAAATGTAAAGATTGTTCTAGTAAAGGATGTTGTTTTACCTGGACAAACTGAGAGCGTTATGATGGGACGTTTAGATGGACATCTCCGGGTAGGTTCCATTCGTAGCATCGAACCAACTAAAAATGAAATATTTGCTCAAAGACTACTAGTTTGTAAAGTTCTGGTGAAGGTCAATAACGTAATATCACTTAGAATCATGAATACCAGTTCAAACCTGGTACTCTTGAAGAAAAATACTGTGATAGGACAATCTACGTCGGTGTCTCACATTCTGAAATGTGCAAACATTGTTGAAAACCGATGAAGAAACATCCTTAACAGTTACTGGAAATGGTTACTTCAGTGTGTCAAGATTTTGATCAGCGCGAGCGCAGTAAAGTCAAGAAACTAAGCCAGCAGTACGAGGACGTGTTTGCAATGGATCATAAATCTAAAGAAATAACTAATGTCATGAAACACAAAAACAATACTGGCGATGCTCAACCAATCCGACAACATCCGAGGCGGCTTCCCTTGGTTAAAAAAAAGACACCAAGAAGATAATTGCGGAAATGGAGGGTGTGAGCATCTCTAGTGATCTTGATAAAAAACAAGAATAGGTCAACGAGATTTTTTGTTGATTATAGACAACTCAATGAGATCAGCAAGAAAAGTACTTGCCCAATTGACGACACTTTAATAAACTATCTGGTTCGCAATGGTTTTCTACTTTACATTTACGATTGGAACCAGTTTATGGTAAATTACGGTTATACTCTTTGGATTGTGCAAAACTCTCCTAGGACTTTCAAGCGTTCGATGGAGACGACATTGCAAGGACTGCCTTGGTCTGGTCTGGTCTGGTGTATTTGAACGACGTGATTGCGGCTGGAAAATCGTTCGAAGAGCACTTGCAAAATGTAAAACAAGTGTTTCAACGATTGCGAGATGGAAACCTAAAATTAAATCCAAAAAAATGCCATGTCTTCAGAAAAAAGTGAAGTAGATAAAACTAAGACCAAAATTGGCCCATACCAAGGGATAAACACAAACTTTGCAGTTTTCTCGGATTGTGCACGTATTATCGCAGATTCGTGCTAGTATTGCAAAACGGCTGACAAAACTTACCGAAGAAGAGCCTGATTTTACTTGAAACGACAACTGTAATAAATCCTTTAAAAATTGAAGCTGTTTCAAGTTGCGGTACCGATATGTTAAACACTCCCTCGCAATAAAGTCCTGTCGAAGCCTGACAGGAATTATTGTATAACTAGAAGAATACTGTTAGCTGTTGCCAAGTCCGTTGAACACTTCTACAAATAGTTCTATGAACGGAAATTCCTTCTGTGGACTGACCATGCTGCTCTGAAACGACTTTTTCAACTCCGAAACTTGGAAGGACAATTTGCAAAATGAATTAAACGATTGCAGAAGTACAATTTTGATACAGAACATCGTGTTGAAACTAGTCATCGCAACGCAGACGCGCTATCTAGACGACCATGCCCGGTTAACTGTGGTCATTGTTCTCGACTAGAAAGGAAAAATATTGGGCACAGTGAGGCTCTTTAAAATTGGAAAATGGTCTTCTGAAGCAATCACTGGAAAGTGACGATAGCACCAAGACAAAACTGCAGCTAGTGGTGCCAAAAAGCCAATTGTCGCAGAAATATGGCAACATTTGCATGACTTCTGCAAAACATTTCGGTGCAAAGAAGATGTAAAGGAGTGGTGCCGCAAATGTAATTTATGCGCGTCTGAAACCGGAAGAATTGGCAAACGCAAGGTTTCTATGAGACAGTGCAATGTCGGAAGTTCATTCAAAAGAGAAGCAATTGAAATCGCAAACCGACTCCTAGAAACAAAACAGGCAACAAGTACATTCTAGTGGTCATAGATTATTTCACCAAATGAACAGAAGCGTACCCGATACAGAATCAAGAAGCCACAAATGTTGCGGACGTGTTGGTGAAAGAGCTTTTCTATCGCTTTGGGGTTTCGTTAAAGTTTCATTCAGATTAGGGGCGTAACTTCGAGTCTGTCTTGTTCCAAAACGTCTGTCAAATGTCAAAAAGACCAGGACTACACCTCTATATCCTCAATGAAATTGCATGATGGACCGGATGAATAGAACGATAGGGAAGTATTTTGCCAAAGTAGTCTCCGAACATCAACGAGACTGGGACGAATTTTAGATTTGTTTTTAATGACGCATTGATCATTAGTTCACGAGACTACCGTACAAACTCCTGCTTGTGTGATGTTTCCGATCTTCAGTTTGGATGCAAGTCTGGAGAAGAAGTTGTTAGAGATGCCTACGTCAGCCAACTCAAAAAGAAAATGCAGTTTATCTACGATAACATCCGAAAGAACATCCAAATCGCCAGTGACTGATTGAAAGACCAATATTACGTAAAGGCCAGAGAAGGAGAGTTTCAACCTGGTGACCTGGCGTACGTTAGGTGACTTTACTTGGTCTTTAACGTGTTCGGTTTACTGATTGCCTTGGCTCTGTGTACTAAGGTTTTAGAACTGAAAACTTCTGAGCTGGATGATGATGTTATTTGGCGTTGAGGTATCTCTCAGTATGTGTCGGTTTTCTGTATACTCAATGCTCCAATACGTTGTCCATCTTTCAAGTGACCAGTACGTCCAAGAACGGAATGCTTCTGCTTGTTTCCGTCTTCATGGTAAATTTGATGTTGAAATCTAACTGGTTGATGTAATGCAGAAAGTTGTGTAGTGTTTCTGCTTTATGAGACCAAATTACAAATGTATCGTCCACATAACGTAGTCAGTAGTAGTAGTAGTAGTTGTGACCTTTCTTCAAAATCCTCCATAAATATATTGGCGATGACTGGAGAAGGTGGTGATCCCATGGCTGCCCGTTCAATTTGTTCGTATACGATATTGTTGAATGAAAACTACGTGAGCTTTAAGCATAGCTCAATTAGTCCGTTGAGCTTTTGATCCAAATCCGCTTTTCGTAATTTGGTCTTGATGATCTCCAGCGTTGTTTGTAATGGCACTTTTGTGAAGAAAGATGTCACATCAAAACCGACTCAAGTGTCTTGCCACGTTCCAATGGGGGAGGTGGAGAAACAGAAAAAAAAATGAATTTATTATACTGAGATGTTTCGCTTACCATTCGGCTGGCTTCACCGCAGATGGTCGTACGTTAAAGATCGAAGTAAAAAGAATATTCTTAGGTAAGCTAAATGCCCGATTGCGCCACCTTTTCTTACAATTTAATATACCGTAAGATGTCTAAGCAAGAGAAAAGGAGATCCTAGATTCGCAATCCCCCAAAGTACATTTCCAAATCAAAGATACCCAAAATTAATAACAATTATTTATAAAGAGCCATTTCCTTGAAGATAAAAGATGAGTACCGACTGTTACGCAACTGGTTCAATTTACATATACATAATAACAAAACAAATAAATCACAGTGCTAAAGCAGGTCTAAAATAGACTCTGGAAGCAGATATGCTTTTACTAGATTAAATACGCCGCCGCAATACAATAAACGGTAGCAAAATAAATACGATTCCGCAAGTGAAATTTTAAAACCGCCCGTAGATCTTGACGTCAAGCTTACGACCGGTATCATTAGTCGAAATTCATTTTACGACAGAATCACAATCCGACGCGTACTTCCAAATCTCTGATAGTTACATTCCCGCACATTAATGATTAAAATTTTCACATTTATAATAAATAAACCAAATTGACATTGATTAGACTTAAAGTATTAACGAGAGAACAAATTTAGCAAAGGCACAGATATTACGTAATCACTCCTTAATTCATTTAAATTAAAATTGTAACGTTGTTTATAAATTTTGACACAACGCATCCTAGCTCGATTGCAAGTCGGTAACTCCGAAGTGCTTGACCAGACGAGAGTCTTTTTACCAATCCGTTTTCGCCACATCGATAACAAACTCGTAAGAGAAAACGAACCGGAAAACCTTTCTTAGAAGGTCAACTACTATTGCGCTCTCTGCGTGCATAAAGTCGAAGACTATTATTCGAGATCGGATATATCACACGAGTGATGGCAAAGTTGCCTATCCATCAGATGAAATAATGACGAAATACCAAAAATAGTCGTTACAGTCTTCTGATTCCAATTTAATTTCTTTAATTTTTGAGACACAGTGCTGGGAATTTTTTACGTGATGGAGGGGTTTTCCTGTAAGCGGTTGTAAAATGATACATAAGTATCTAGCTAGAGAGTGAGTGCTTGAACCTGTCGCATTCACAATCCTGCTGTCTGTAGGAATTAGTAGTTTCTTTTGATGTTCCGGGATCGTGTTTGCGCATTTTACAGCGGTCGAAATTTTTTTTCTGTAGAGGTTTTATTAAGTTCCTTTTTAATGGTTTGTACGCCAAATCTTGTAGCAAAGTATCGATTTTTTTCATGTAGTCGTTGGTGTTCATGATTACAAAAGTAATTTTTTTGTTGGCATTAAGTTCCCCTATAGCATTTCTTTCTTTTCGGTTGATGTTGGATTTCGATGCTGTAGACTTTTTCAGAATATCGACTGTTTTGACCCTCACCACTTCTTGAATATGTTGTGGTAGAGTTCTGAGTGTGCTCTCCAATGAACTCACTATTTCTTCCTTTGGTATAGATTTTGGTGTGATAGCAAAGTTTAATTCTTTTGATAAAATGGCCGTTGCTGGTCCACGGAGTGTGGTGGAAGATAGATTGATGATGATCTTGTCTGTCTCTAATTGCGGCGTCTGGAAATTACAAGAGACTAGAAGAAATTAAATTGGAATCAGAAGACAATTTAGTCAGTTTTGATGTGACATCTCTCTCCACGAAAGTGCTACTACAAACAACACTGGAGATCATCAAGACCAAATTACGAAATGTGGATTTAAATGAGGAATTAACGGACTAATTGAGCTATGCTTAAAGTCCACATACTTCTCATTCAACAATACTGTATACGAAAAAATTGAAGGAGCAGCCATGGGATCACCACTTTCTCCAGTCATCACCCAATATATTTATGGAGAATTTTGAAGAAAAAGCATTAGAAAACGTTATGTGCACGTTACATTTGTAATTTGGTCTCATAGAGCAGAAACACTACACAACTTTCTAGATTACATCTACCAACATCAAATTCACCATGGAGACGGAAACAAACAGAAGCATTCCGTTCTTGGACGTACTGGTCACTCGAAAGATAGACATTATATTGGGACATCAAGTATACAGAAAACCGACACATACGGACAGATACCTCAACGCCAAATCACATCATTATCCAGCACAGAAGTTTGCAATTCTAAAAACTTTAGTACACAGGGCCAAGGCAATCAGTGAATCTAACACGTTAAAGGCCGAGCTAGGTCACCGAACGAACGCCTTAATAAAAAATGGTTTTGGAAAAGCAGACATATGTCGAACAATTAACAAACACAGTAAGGAAAAACCAAAGAAGGAAGACCCCGTCGCAACTTCCTTCCTTCCTTAAGTAAAAGACTGCACGGATAAAATAACCAGGATACTTAGAGGAAAAAATATCGAAGTGACTTTCACTGCAACAAATAAAATAGCCGCCAATCTCTCAAAATCCAAGAAAACAAAAACACCACTCGAGGAACCAGGAGTCTACCACATCCTTTGTTCGTGTGAGCTGGCTTATATAGGACAAACGGAGCGCAATATAGCTACCAGATTAGAAGAACATAAGACGGATACAAAGAAACATAACACAAGATCTGCTGTTGCGGAATACTTCTTAGACACCGGTCACACAATGTTGGCTAAATCCCAAAACTTCTGGCCTAGACTATACAAGGAAGCTATCGAAATCGAGAAGTAGGACAATTTCAATAGGAATAATGGAATCTATCTAGCACCAGTATGGTAAAACATGTTCCGGAACACTAATGAATCAAAACCGTCACGAACCACTGACCCGTACGGCGCAATATAAAAGCTTGTCAGCATTCTATACCTTCAGCTTCAGTTTATCTGAAGAATGCAGCGACATGACTATCAAAACGTCAAATATTGTAGATTTTTCAAAGTTTGTTAAGTTAAGTTCTTTAAGTTTTATAAATTTCGTGAAAAGTGTAAATATGGAACGCGGTTCAAAACCCGAAAGTATTTATTTGTTCAAAAATCATGGCCGCGAAAGCCTTAAAAATGATCAATTGCTCGATAACCTGAGAGTTCATAGAGAAAGATATGCGAGTTTGAAAAGAAAAGCGATGGGCATGGAAAAATAGTACTTGACTGAAGACAGTGTGTTGCTGATTGAAGTTTTATTAAATTTTCTTCTAACCTTAGTTATACCAATCACATTTAGACGGGTTGATGATAAGAGAAGATTTCTTCTTCTTCTTCTTCTTTGTTCTCTAGCTGGAGTTTGGTTTGTATCGGTTTCTAAGCCCGTACGCTGCTGTGGATGCCAATGGTTGTCGAATGTCGTTTACGAAACGTTTCCATGCCTGACGGTTCATGATTGTAGTCTTCGCATCTTCGAGGTTTAGCCTTCGACCTGTTTAATCCAAGTTTTCTTTAGCGGTGTTCGTTGGACTCTCCAGTGGGCGCGTCAATTTCGCTATGGGAATTTGTGTGGTAAACGGCTGTCCTCTATTCTGCATACGTATCCGAACCATCGTAATCAGCTTTTCTGGATTTGTTGCTCGATTATCGGCTGTTTGCCACATCGACGTCGAATATCCTAGTTTTGGATGCGGTGGCAAAACGAGACTCGTAAGGTTTGGCATAAGCATCGCATTTGGAATACCTCAAGTTTCTCCAAATCCAACTTTAGTTAGTTTCCGATGCATAGAGAAGAATTAGCAAAATCAGGGTCCGGAAGATGCGGATCTTGGTCTTGGTGGTGATGTTGGTTTGCTTCTACAGACACCACTTCAGTGAGGCAAAAACCGCAGACGCTTGACCAATTCGCGCGTCGACGTCACTTTCTTCTCTTGTATTATCGACTCCAGGTACTTGAATGTTTGAACTTGTTCTATTTGGACGCCATCGAGTTGCACTATGGCTGGTGATCCATCTGTTGTCGGTACTTTCGTCTTTTCTGTGTTTATCTTAAGACCGTACATCTGGGCAGTGCAGGTGATATCGTAGAAGGTGTTCGTTGCTTCAGCATCATCGTCAGCCAATACGGCACTGTCGTCGGCGAACATCGAGTCTGTCAGGAAGTGGTTTTTGTCGAGCTGGTCGCCACGTTTGTCTTTGAAGATTTTTCTCATTATTTCGTCGACCACGATGTTGAAGAGTTGTGGCGAGACGACGTCACCCTGGCGGACCCCTGTTTGAATGGTAAACTGGCCGGACAGCTCATTTCGAATCCGGCTGATTGACCCATGATAACTTGCTTGGAGAAAACTGATAATCTTCCGAAGTATGTGCTCAATCTCCAAAGCGTTCCATAAGGCTGGCCAGTGGATGTTGTCGAATGCTGATTTGAAGTCGATAAAGATAATGCGCGTTTTTTCCCGCATCGAATTCTTTCCTCCATTAACTGCCGGATGACGAAGATTTGGTCGCATCATCTACGGTTTGGTCAAAACCCTGCTTGTTCTTTCCGGCCGGTCTACTCGCGATATCTTGATAGTCGCAATTGAGTAATCTTTCTGAAGACCTTGCCATTAATGGAGAGTAGGCTGATGCTACTTCCATGTTTGTGAAACCTGTTCGGCATGCCAAATATTCTGGAGGAGTGAGCAGAAGCGGTAGAGCAGAATGTCCCCTTCAGCCTTGATTGCTTCTGCAGTGACTTTGTCGGTACCTGGTGCTTTGCCATATTTGTCATATTTGAAGGATGGAACAGCTGCCTTTACTTCGTCGATACTTGGTTTGACATCAGACATGTCGAACTCTGGCGGATTGATGTGCTCCGCTGGAGCTCCTTGTGGCGCATCGTGGTTGTACAAGTCTTCGAAAAATTGCCTCTAATATTTTAGGCGCTCGGTTGATGATTGTTAAAACGTTCCATCGACATATCGAATGTTGTCGTTTGTCAATTTCGTCTTTCCGCTCAGTAGCCGAAGAGTGCGATACAGCGTATAGTACTCGTGTTTTGCGGCCGCCTCTTCAAAGTCGCCCGCTACTCGGTTCCAATGCGCTTCTCTTTTTTTTCAAAACCGTCGACGGATTTCTTGATTGAGATGCCGATATCGCTCATGATTGGTCAGCTTGGCTCGTTTCCACTTTTCTACCATGTCCAAACTTTTGTTCGATATCCATGTTTGTGTTCGGTGACGGATTGGTGGGCATTCCATAATGGCACTTGTGAACAACGACGTCCTGCTGTTCGGCCAGCGTTGCAAAACGGTTGAATAGTGCAAGTTGGAATTCTGTCTTGCCAGCGAGATCTAAGTGACGCGTCCAGTCTAACTTGGTCAATGGTCGTGAATTTCGTTTGGCCCGTTGTAGTCGAAGTTTGATAATGGCACGCACAAGGTAGTAACCGATTCGCAATCAGGGCCACGTATTGAGCGGGCGTCTTGGAGCAATTATCGGAAGCGAGAGTTCATCAACACGTAGTTCAATACCACTGAATCGATGCAGGATTTCTCCACGTAATTTGATTCGCAGGATGCTGGAAGTGGCTATTCCCTATGATGTGGCTGTTTGCGGCGGCGAAGGATAGGAGACGCAATCCGTTATCGTTGGTCTTGCCACGTCCAAAACGACCCATCGTGCTTTCCCATCCAGTTCGATTTGTACCAATGTGAGCGTTGAAGTCGCCGGCATACACAATGACATCAGTCCGTGGGACTGTGTTCAACGTTTGTTAGAGTTGGTTGTAAAATTCGTTCATGACCATGTCGGGACTGGCTGCAGTTGGTGCGTAAATGGAGACGATGTGGGTCCAGATGGTGCCATTGACGGTGAGGACTGCCAGGCGGTTTGAAATCGGTTGGAACGCGACCACACTTTTGACCACATGACTGGCAACCATATATCCAACGCCATACTACGGTTCCTGAGTTCCTGAGTCTGTAAGTCTGCTGCAATAAAGATTTTGCAGTTTAACAGCTTCTTGGCGATGATTTCCTTTTGGTCGACTTGGTGACCAGTTCGGACGTTCAACGCTGCGATTCGAGTTTCCCGGTTCCGGCCACTTCGGTAGGATGACCACTTTCCTCCTTTGGCAGCCGGGCTTAGGACCGTCCTTGGCGAAGTTAGGAGAAGATTTAAGCTGACCTTTAATTTATTTTAAAATTTTTGGCGAAAGAAAATCAAAACTTTAAAAAAAAGTATAAGAATGTAAGATTTATTTAGACATATCTCTTCAAATAGAATCACTCAAAAATTTGATTTTGCTTAAGTATTTTTGAGAACTTTTTATATTTAACTTGAGACTGCAGTAAGACAAAACTTTTTTTTTATTTAATCATATGGTTTACAAAATCTCTGTATAGTGCAATCCCAGCAAACACAAGGTAGCTTAATTTAGTAGTTTATTGGGTATTGAAAAGTAATTTATAAGTAATTTAATTTTTTTCGTAATTTAAGAGTAGTCTAAGGTGACGTTTAGCAGTAATTTAAATGGTTACTAGTTTAAAAGTAGTATACGAAGTAGTTGGTAATTGAGTCACCGTTATACCCCACAGTAATTAGAAAGTAATTAAGGAGTAATGTAATGGTGGGTAGCTTAAAAATAGTTTAACCAGTAACTTAAGAGTAATTAAAAAATTGAACGTTGTAGTTTACCGGTAATTGAGTTACCATTATACTACCCAGCAATTCAAAAGTAATTTAAGAGTAATGTAATGATTGGTAGCTTGAATAGTTTACTCAGTAACTTAGTAGTAATTCCAGGATTAGGTTGGGGAGTTTAATGGTAATTGAATGTCCGTTAAAATACAAGGTAAATTAATAGTCAGTAGTAATAGAGTTGCTATATAAATGTTAAGCTAAATTATTTTAAAAATAGTCGTTATATTTGCCAAACAGTTAGGTCTGCTATCAAACAATTGCTTGAAGAATGCATAGAAAGAAGGAAAGTGGCAATTATTATCGACAACTAAAAAGATTTCGTACAGTTTACGAAAATACTAATATTGGAAAGTCAAATAGCATTGGTCAATCTGCGGGATCCAGTAACGCAATATAAATATAAAACAAAATAAACTATTATAACTTATGATACAAGCATATCAATATTGCATGAAATTATGTACCTGCCGTATCCAAAAATATTCGGATTATATAAACCACTTCAAGCAACTAAGACATGAATTATCCTGATTACAGAATAACAAAAACAACAAGAGTATAATTAATACGTAGCGATGCAAATGTATATATAGGACTAATTCATCATCAGTCTGATTGTCATGTGAAATATTTAATGGTTCACGTTGAAAGTATTAAATTACGAATAAGTTACTCGATTTTGTATTCAACATATATAACGTGTAGTTAGCATTTATAGTATTAGATCAGGTAGAGTAGTGGTTAACACGTTTAGGTTGCAAGGGATTTTCCTGATGTTCGTGGGATCAAACCCCAGGTAAGTACTTAAATTAAATTCTGATATAAAAAAAATCCCACAATTTATCAATCATGTGCGTCAAATTCTGTAAACGATATAAATAAAAAATTACAGAAACAAATAATTAACTAAAAAAAACTATTTTTTTAAATGTGTTAGTGGTTTAATAATAATTTAATAGTTTTGCTAGTAGTTCAAAACAGTAGTTTAACAGTAATTCAATGGTAATATAACAACAGTATTTTAATGGTAGTTTATTAGTAATTTAGAAGTCAATGAATTTTTGGTAGTTTAAGTGGTTGCTTAATGGCGCCCTTTTTACTGTTACTACTTAAATTACCGTAATTTAATAGCAATTCAGAAGTAATTTAACTCCATCTGTGTTTGCTGGGATATTATCTAAGACAATTAGGACCTAAATAAACATTAAAATTGTAATTATAGGTTTCACTCTGAACTAGAATCCAAGAACACATCATCGGATTACGATCCTCATGAACATAGAAACGCATCTCATCCAACGACGTAAGTTTTTCACTCGTGAAGACGATAAAAACATTGTCACTTTTAGTAATGCCGAAACACTTATTCACATGCTGAAATGCAGCTTAGGCACGGGTATATTCGCAATGCCCCAAGCTTTTAAAGCTGCCGGACTAGTAAACGGTTTTATCTTCACGATCTTAATCAGCGTTCTTTGTACTTATGGTATACACATCATGGTAACTACCAGCTTTAAATTTACTTATATATAGAACGATAATTTTTAGGTCCAAGCACAATACGTGTTATGTAAAAAGCTGCGGATACCTTTATTAACCTACCCAGAATCGATGAAAGCTGCGCTTCTAACAGGACCAAAAGCGTTTCACAAATATGCTAATTTGCTTTCGTGAGTATCACATAACTACTACATCAAAATTTTATTTTAATCCAACAGGTACGTGGTTAATGTCTTTTTAATTTTCTACCAGCTTGGCTTTTGTTGCGTTTATATAATTTTTGTCGCCGTTAACGTTAAAGAACTAGTCGACGAATACCTAACCGATCCTATGGCACTAGAATTATACACATTAACGTTATTACCATTCTTCGTACTTATACTTTTGGTACCAAACTTAAAATGGTTAGCACCATTTTCGTTAATTTCTAATTTACTGACGTTTGGAAGTTTGGGAATCATTTTTTATTACTTATTATCAGACTTACCTTCAATCGAAGATCGGCATTTCGTTGGTACTTTATACAACTTTCCATTGTTTTTTGGTACGGTTTTGTTCAGTTTCAAAACAGTAGGCGTTGTAAGTATCAGCTATTTTAAAATGTACCTTCTCATGTACTGACGTTATCTTTAAGGTAATTGCGTTAGAGAATAACATGAAAACGCCAAAGAGTTTTGGTGGTTGCTTTGGTGTATTTAACATCGCCGTTTTTTTAATTGTGTTATTATACGTTGCGATAGGGTTTCTTGGATACTGGCGCTATGGCGAAGAAACTCGGTCAAGCATAACGCTTAATTTAGGAAATAAAGACTTGTAAGTACTGTAGTGAACTTAATTTACCATAACACACTAAACAAATTATAAATCAATAATTCATGAAAGCAATAATTTACAGAATAAATATTACTGCACTTGTTTCTTTATCTAGCACCGGATTTAAGTCAATTTTACTTTTGATATTTGTTTACTTTTGATATTTTCGCCTTTTCTTCGACTAGAATATTTGGTTGGTTTCTTAAATTGCTTCGAGTATTCCCGAAGTTTGAGAATGTTTCAGTACAATCTAAAAATATTTCTCAGGCTAGCTAAACTGGTGCAAGCACTCAACTCAATTGCCATTTTTATATCTTACGGACTTCAAGGATTTGTTCCTGTTGACATCATATGGAATACGTATTTATTGAAACGTTTGTCTGACGTCAAGCATCCGTGGATGTACGAATATATTCTTAGAATTATGCTAGTAATCGTCACTGGTAAGTAATCACAAAAATGAAAACTATATAATTTACCTTACTGTTGCAGTTTTAGTCGCTGTATTCATTCCGTTATTGGAACTGTTCATATCGCTTTTTGGATCGTTTTGTTTGTCAGCGCTTGGCATTGTATTTCCTGCTATTATGGACATATGCATAAAATGGCCCAACAAGTTGGGCTTTCAAAATTGGATTCTTATAAAGGATGTGTTTTTAATTGGTTTTGGTATGTTGGGATTAATGTCCGGAAGTTATAGCGCCCTTGCGGAGATCATTCGAAAGCTATCGATTGGAGATTATTCTTAGTTTTAACTTATAATACTTTGTCAACACATGTTTAAATATAATTTACAAAAAACCACCACAGCAAATTTTCGTGTTGTCTAAACCATGTCGCCTAAAGACATGTTATTATTGAATAAATTGGTAAAACTAGTGAAACTACAATATTTCTCTCATTCTGTAGTGGTTCTGAGTAGACTTCGTTAAAATAATATAATAAAAAGAAAAAAATAGGCGCCACTCTTTGTACTGATCAGATCCTCGACTCGGAGACACTAAGGGCACGCGCTAGAACCCACTAACAAAAGAGAATAGGTGTTACGTGCATAAATTTAAAAATGTAATACTCTGTTTATTTATTACATTAAAGTTAGATTTCTACTTTCGATGCCCTCTAACGAGTTTCGTTTTTACTTCACTTCCTGCTAAGACGTCAAACCGTCCATTACTTCAAATAGTGCTTGCGATGTCTAAATTAATTTTCTAACATCATCGGCTTCTGTTGAGGTTTTGATATAAAACGGCAACGCATTTCTATTAGTTTATTCATCACAGGGTAAGCTTTTCCTATTAGTTTTTACAAATAATTTGGAATTTCCATGTTAATTTGTTAACACGACCCGACACGTGTTAGGTCACATGTGTTCCGTGCATTCTCCACCAATGAAAGGTTAATGTCAACCAAACTCTTTAATAAAAATATTATAATTTAGAAGGCCTACCTTATATGTAAAAGGAAGCTCCGAGAAAAAATGTTTTCCGATTTACTTCCATATCTCTTTTAATTCAATGTGCGCAACAGCATTGGATAATCGGGTTTTTATTTCTAGTTCGTTTTATTTTAGGGATTGTAATGTTAGTCGTCTCATCGCGGTGCACTCTGGATATGTGTTGACGCCTTTCTTTCGATTGGCTCCTTTATAGGGCGGCCTAACGTCCGTGGATTGTGGACTTAATTGCGTACGATCTATACGTGAGGAAGAGGTTTGTCATGTGACCGCTTCCCTTAGAATAACGGTCACCCTACCGAATTCTGAGGGAAGAAGTTAGACAGGAACTGGAGGCACGGCTGGCAGACATAACCTGTCTTGTTCACGTCTGTAAATCTGGACCTAATTCCAATTCTGAAACTCGGTTCAATTTTTAGACAGCAACTTAGGGCACGGCCTGGGCCTTAGGGTTTTAGCAGTGCCGGTAAATCGAGACCTAGCTCTGAAGGGAGAGGAAAGGCTGAGTTCTATTATACGAAAGCATGGCAGGGGGGACTAGTTTCTCCGGCAGAGGAAGCGTTTTGTGGTAATCGTTTGCAGACCAATACGCCCAGGGTCTATGTGAGTGCCCCCTTGCGCCTTAGGCCCATAGAACGGACAGCAATCTACCCAATTCCAGTATTTCCGGATGCTGGGGCATTTATGCGGAAGGGTGAGGGCATTCCAAGGTAGCAGAAAAATTCATTTTTTTTGAAAAGATGGAGGAGACTGCGACGGCGACTCGTCCAACGTGGCCCGGCAGCAACACGAATATCCGAGGGATATGGAGAGCCCCACCGGGGACGCGTTATTTGGTGATCTATCAATTGGTGTCAGTCTCTCGGGAGCGTGGGAACTAGCTTAGGCACAGGTTGGTCGTCGACTTATTCCGTCGTGCACCATGTCCTTTGAGAGGGGGGCGTGGTGCTACGGCACTCTATCTCCGCCTCGTTCCACTGCTACCCTTCATTTATGGGGGTGTGTAAAGCTGGTTCGGGGTGCTGCACTGACCAGCTAACATCGACCAGAAATAAGAGTCAGATGAGTACAATCCGAGTTATACGCTGAACTGCCGATTTCCTACTAAAAGACCGGGTCGTAGTACCTGCGGTTAGAGGGGGCTCTAGTTTCCTAGTTCAACCGCCTACTATGTAACGGAAACTCGGGGTGCGAAGACCAGGAGCTAATATTTGCTTTAGTAATGCGATAGATTGCACGACACTCCGGGCGTACAAAATGGGACCCATACCTCCCGGTGCGGTCGTAACTATAACTCCCTATTTTTAATTAATTGTGTTGGAAATTTTTGCATTCGTGAGTCATTGGGCTGATATGATTTACTCTGTTGTAATATTCCATATCGACTCAACGAGGCAAACGTTTTCTTCGGACAAGTGTTGCATTGTAGGTAAGTATTTTTAATTACATTTGCGTTGTGTTGCATGCTGTTAATCATAAACATATGTCATTAACAATTTAATTTTCTTTGCTATAAACACCCTATGTGTAATGTAAGCCTGTGTATTGTGTGTTGCCGTAACTCCCGCGTTTATATAACCTTCGTTGAATAATTTACTATAAATTTTTGTGCTCGTTGTTAGTAATCGACGATATATAAATTTAAGTGACCTCCTGTCTTGATCAAAAAAAGTTTTTGCTTAGTACAATCTGGCACCCATTAAATTCTATTTACTACAAACCTCTACTATCTTCCACTAGGGCGAGAAGGGTTCGTAACATCTATAAGCTTGTAGCGTAAGATAAAACAAAAAATAATCTAGATAAACATAACAAACGTTTATAATTCTGTCCAACAATAACATGTACTACTTACAATTTTTGATTGTAACAGAATAATAAATTAAAGAATCTAAGAATAACTAAAACAGTTAACAATCACCGTAATTTCATTCGCAATATTGTTTATATGCAGTCGCGAACAAATTAATAACAATGATCAAATTGAGTACCAAAAAAACTTACCGCACCGACGTTTTTTGTAACAAGTAGTAAACGTTGACTAGTTTCAAATTTCATTTACAAGACGTGCGTAGCATGTAAGCTTACATGTACGGCGTAGTTTATCGAAATGTGGCCGTGGCTACGTTTAAACAATCAAAAAAACTTGTATGGTATAACGTCAGCGTACATAAAACAACCTTCTAAACATAAAGTTAAAGTACCATAATTTAGAATGATGTACAATTAAATTTTTGATAGCTACAAATTAACATTAGTAATACGGTAAGTCCAAATAAAAAAAAATGTTTTAGGCTGAATGAGTAATTAGCAAATTGAATACAATTTAAAAACTTTTATTTACAATACGCTGCAGAACAATTTGACTCGAATAGCACAGTTTCCGAAAATTATTGAATATGCGTCATCATTTTTGAAGCACATTGTTATTATATATTCCCCAGTTTAATAAAACTGGTGTAAAATTTTTTAAAAGTATTAAAAGCAACATAGTCAACGCCATGTTTAATTATCCGCAAACGCCAACTTAATTTAAAAAAATCATTTAATTCTGCTAGTATACTGAACAATTTTTCGTAGCAGCGTACACGCTAAAAGCGTAATAACAATAACCGACGATGCAAATGAAATAAAAAAAAGGAATTACTTACAAATTGAGGAACAGCGTCTTAACAAAATCGACCGTTCACAGCGATCCGAAGTATACAAGTGAAAGCACCGATTACTTCGGATGCTCCCCCTCTTAAAAATGTAAAATAAATTTAAACATTATACATACTGTGATGTTCGCAATTAGTAGCGTCGTGAATTTTATTTATAATTACGACTTTTAGAAAATGCATAAATAATGATATGTAACCAATTGCTTCCAGCAAAATTAAAACTTAGAAACGACTTGAAAAAGCTTAAAAGAAGACAAAAGCTTAGGCATACGCCAAAGATCAAATCCTAAAAACCACAAACAACTCACATAAAAAAAACAGTTGCATGAAACGGAGATGACTAAAAAATAAGGCAAGAAATCAAAGAAATGAAAAAAGAAAAAAGTGAAAGAAAGAAAAAGAGAACTGGTGGAGAGAATAGAAAAACTGGAAAAAAAGCGGAAGATAAGGAAAGATGGAAAACGAAAACGGGTGGAAAATAATAATGAATGGGAACAGAGGAGAAGAAGGAATGGGGGAATATACGTACATAGGAGTAAGGGGAGAATCAATAATAGATTTTGTAACCACAAATGAAGAGACTGGAGAAAAGGTGAAGACATTTAAGGTGGGAAAAAGAGTAACCACTAGAATTGACAATGGAAGGAAGAGAAAGAGAAGAGAAAAAAGAAAATGAGGAGTACATAACAAAAAAAAAGGTGGACAGAAGAGGGTATAAAAAGATATAAAGAGAGAATAAGGAAAACGGTATGTGTAGGGAACGGATTACAAAAGAGTTGTAACGAATCGTTACATATATTTAAGTTGTATTATAGAACTTTAGCTAGTTTTAGTAGAATGTTTGAATTATTTTTTTTGTTAAGGAACCCGTTGTTTATTTATTATTGTTAGGATTGAGTTATTTTAATTTTGTTATCCGTATCCGTTAGCAAATAAATGTACAAAGGGGATTTCCGCCGGGTACCAAACGCGCATCCGATTTCACGCAATTCCCGCTTACAGGCGCTTTATCCGTCAGAGCGCATGCCATCCCCGTTTAGAACCGTTCTCCTTCTTCCGAACGTCCGCAATAAAACCGGAACCCCGACGCAGGAAAGGCAGTTCCAGTTGTAACTCACACAGAAGAAGATTTTTCGGGGTTCCTGTGCACCATGCGGAATTTTAGGGCAAGCCGTTTTGCTGTTATTAACCAAATCTCCGGGCAAATACCGCTCCCCTTCTTGTCTGCTCTTCCCTACTCTATCCTTTACCGGGCGTCGTATTCGTAGTGTTTGGTTTTGGCCTGCGAATACGCCGTCAACACGTCGTATCTGTAGTGTTTGGCTTTGACCTGCGGATCCGTCTTCCCCCATCCATTACCGAGCGTCGTATTTGTAGTGTTTGGCCTTGACCTGCGAATTCGCCGTCAACACGTCGTCTCCTTAGTGTTTGGCTTTGGCCTGCGGATCCGCCTTCTAGTATCGTGCCCAAATCCCTTCTTCTTCCCCCTTAAGTTCCAAATCCGAGTAAACCCCGTGTACGGATCCAACGGACTTTGCTACCCTAGCACATGCTCGCTCGTTTAGTCACCGACGTCACCACTTGTCGAACGCACGCTAATCGATCATTAATTTATAGATCACCTTTCGCTTGCTTGGTAGTGGCCGTAGCTTCTGCTTTCGTCGCATATACCGTTTATTGTTTACTTTGAGAATAAATACAGTTATTTTTATTTACTTATTGTGTATTTTATTTCCGTCGCCTCGCTCCGATTTTAGATCCGTTTGAAGCCCTGGACAACCGTGTCTTCACTATAGTTACCTGGACAGTGTCGTCGAACAGGAAAGTAAACTCCTCGAACAAATCTGGCGCCCGAGAACCGTTCCGTCCACTAGCTTTCTATTTCAGCAAAGCAGTACCGATCCGGAGTAAACGTCACATGAGAAAGATAATTGAGAAAGCAACAGAGAGAGTCAGATTTAGAAAGTGGAAGGGGGAGAAAACAAGATGGAAGAAATGGTGGGATAGAAAATGCAAGAAAGCAAAGAAAAATGCAAGGAGAGCATTAAGACAGTGGAAAAAAGAGAGGAAAGAAAAAGAATACAAGGAAGCAGTAAAAATACACAAGAAAACATGCGAGAGAAAGAAAAAAGAAAACAAAAATAAACAAGAGGAGCAGATCAAAGGAATAAAAACGGAAGAAAATGTATGGAAGTACCTAAAGAAAGAAAAGAAGAAAAAAACGATGACAAAGGGAATATAAATTTAAAGAACGTGAGATATATTTTAAGAACCTGCGGGGAGGGAAAGAACAAAATCGAAACAAAGAAAAGACGCAGTAGTAAGACGGAAAGAAAGAGATAGAGATAGAATAAAGGAAGACAAAGTAATAGAAGCAATAAAAAAGATAAAAAAAGAAAGGCGCCAAGAGAAGATGGGATAAAGGCGAAGAGTGGGTATACGGGAAAGAAAATATAGCAAAAAGTATGACGGAAATACTAAAATATGGAAAGAGAAGGATTCCCGGAGAGATTGAATAATATGCCAAATTCATAAAAAAAGAGAAAGAAATAAAGTCAAAAATTACACAGGGGTAACATTATTTAGCACGGCATATAAATTATATGCGACAGTTCTACAAGAAAAATTACAGAAGGAAATAGAGAAAAAAGGTTTGGTACCAGACGGACAAGCGGAACTCAGAAAAGAAAGAAGAGTGATAGACAACATGTATATACTGAAACACTTGGCGAATAGAGAGCTAAAAAGAAAAGGGGAAAATGGTGGCACTATTCGTAAATTTAAAAACCGCTTTTGACAGAGTGAACAGGGAAAAACTGTCAGAATACAGGAAGAAAAAAAAATCAATGAAAGATTAATAGAACGAATGGAGGAAATCTACAAAGAAACGAGGAGCAAGGTCAAAGTGAATGGAGAAAAGAGCGAGAAATTCATTACAAAGAGAGGATTGAGAGAAGAATGCCCACTGAGCCCAAGCCTGGGGATCTGGAGGAGACAATGAGAGGACAACAGACAGGAGGGATAGTAGTAGGGAAAGCAAAGATATGGTCGTTGGCGTATGCGGATGACATAGTGTTGGTGGCTAAGTAGAAAAAGGAAATTAAAGAGATGATAAAAACGCTGGAAAAATACATGAAAAAAAAAGAAATGAAAGTAAACACGGAGAAAACAAAAATAATGGTATTTAGAAACGGATGGGGGAAAAGAAAAAGAAAGGAGTGGAAATGGAGGGATGACGATAAACCAAGATAATAAAGAGAGAGAACACATAAAGAAAAAAGTCAGGAAAGGAAATAGTTTAATAGGACAAGTTTAGGGGGTAGAGGAAAGGGCATTCAAGATGAATATAGAAAAAAGAAAGCTGTTATTTGAAAAGTTAATAAAGAGGGTGGTGATGTATGGGGCGGAAATATGGGTGTGGAAGCAGTGGAGGGAGGTAGAAGGGCTACAGGAAAAATACTGGAGATGGGTATTGGGACTGGACAGAGATATACCGAAGTATATTGTGAGAGAGGAGACACAGGTAGCAAAAATAAGAGTAGAGACAAAAAAAAAGCCATGAAATACGAGAAAGAACTGAGGGAAAGAACGGATTGCAGAAT
This sequence comes from Aquatica leii, assembly GCA_035610365.1. Taxonomy (NCBI): domain Eukaryota; kingdom Metazoa; phylum Arthropoda; class Insecta; order Coleoptera; family Lampyridae; genus Aquatica; species Aquatica leii. The sequence continues at coordinate 20,961,272 of CM069438.1, forward strand.
ACTGCAAGAATGTTGGAAAGAGATAAAGGGAGCAAAAGTGAAGTACGGGCAGGAGGACAGAGAAGAGTATTACAAAAGAAACGGATACGTGAGAGAAGAAGTGGAGAGATTAAGAAAAGAAGAAGTAGGGGTAAGGGAAGAAATAATAAGAAGAGATAAAGACATCGAAAAACAAGAATGATGGACAAAGATAAAAGAGGGCAGATAGAATAGGAATTATAAGGATATCAAGGGAGAAGGAGTGCCAGAATATGTAAAAGTGAAAGGGAATAAAAGCAACAAAAAGCAAAAAATGATAGCACGGTTCGGATGTAAGAACGAAGAGTTAGGTAACAAATACTGAAAAAAAGAAGAAGAAACGATGTGCAGAGAAGAGACGGAGGACTTTAACCACATGAGGGATAAATGCAAAGAGTTAAGAGAAGAGGTTATAAAGGTAGAGGAGTGGATGGAAGAAGTATGGAGAGGAAGGAAAAAGAGGAGAGGAGGGATAAAAAAAATGTAAAAATGTAAATAGAATGTAAGGTAGTAATTGTAAATAGAGAAAAGACGAATCAATTTGTAAGCAATTAAGTAATTCAAATAAAGTTAAACTATACATATATACACAACAAAACGATTGTATAATTTATTGTGCTAACAACCTACTATGTACGTCCTTACAATCGACTGACCAACAAAATACCAAGAATTATAATAGAAAGTACGATACTTATAATTTAGTTTTTCTGAAATTCTGCGGCTAGCTAGTAGCACCTTTCCAGCATTTTCTAAAATTAATTGAAATCTAACAAAGACATAGATACGGTGTTATCACAAGTAAAACCCATTACGATTACAGAAAAACAAACGAATGCGCGAGTTTCCCTCAAATTAATTTCGTAATTTCGGTAAGTGTTTTCTCCAATGCGGTAACAATTGCATCCAACTTTTCAAAAGTATAGATAGCGTTAGCTACAGTAACATGACGTCATTATGAGAATTTTTCCCCAGTCCGCTTATTATCTCTTGCTACAAGCTTCTAGTAATTTACAAACCTGCACGGCCAACTCACTGTAGGATTGAAACCATACCTGTCGGAGAGAGGGGAGGTTCAAGTGACTTTATTTTAAAGGGCGCCAGATCTCTTGTTCTTTGCAGAAATAGCTCCTGCTAGATCAGCACAGGAGGCTCGAAGCTTGTACAAAATTGTTAAGGTTCGTAAAGATGGAGGAAACGAAGAAAAGAAACTAAGTCGTTAACAACAATTGCACTTTAATTACTCTGTAAGGATAATTAGATTTAAATTTGAATCAATAACAATTGAATAGCATGAATCTTAGTCCGAGTACAAATATAAGCAGGTACTAGAATATCAGCAGGATCGGCAACTTACACTACACGTAAAACAAAAGTGTAACAACCGGAACATATAAAAATCTTCATCAGTAAATAACATTAATAATGATAATTGACCGTTGACGTAATCAGCATGCGATAGTAATTTACTTAAACTAATTGAGTAACAATAATAAGCAACAAATCAATTCGAACGTACGATCAGTAAATATAGTTAGTCGTGAGTATCACCGTAGCGACAACGAATAATTAAGCAAAAATTGACTTACCAAATTCAAGGTTACCTTCAGAAAACGTTTTCCTACTGGCTTCCTGTAATTAAACTTCCTGAAAATAATCGTGTCTACCTGGCGACTCACAAACTACAAGTAAAAGAAACATTTAAAAAAAAGTAATCGAACCGACACTTATCGTATACTGTTACAATGTGTTTTCGTCTACGATGGTATTAATTTATTGCCTCCGAAGAGAATTCAATCGTATCCGGTACTTAGGATCTTCCGAACAAGGTGATATTAATTACTGGTATTAATTGCCTCCGCATCGAAATTCTGCCCTTGTATCGCAGCGTTCTTAGCTCTACAGCTTCCGATTATAATTTTCTCTTGTAGATTTTAAATTACGACAAGAATACCCATATTTAGGAGGTAGCACATGGCGCTAACGAAAAGACATAAAAATTACCTTTAATCAAAGAAAGAACAAAAGCCACTTACCCTGCGTGGATTAAATTAGTTAAATAAGAAGACTTTTATTACCCATCGTGTCCCAACACGTGGATGTTTTGAGAAAACGATTTTTAATTCACGCAGACATAGGTTATAACATGAACGATGTTAAAGTCAAAATGCCCGTATCTCACCGGATATCGTCTACTCAATACGAAGAAACCAACGAGCCCGATAGATGGCGTCGCATTATAAAAATTTTGCACGTAACACTCTACAGACATAGAACACGTGTAGAGGTATGGAAACTCGCTACGAATAATTACTTAAGAATTAATATAAACCACAAACACAAGAAACAAGTTTTTACCCCATTTAAAGACTTTCGCTTAAATCGCAACAATATTCTATTCAATATTCACATAGATGCGCATGAATAAATAACAAAGAAAGCCTTGCTGGACGAAATAATCGTTTTTAAAATTTGTGGTTCTCATGAATAAATCAGGGACAAACAAGATACTAAAACATTTTTAATATAACAAATTTTTGACAAATGTAAACGAAATTTGTAATATATATATTTCTCCCGTTTAGGCGTTTTTTTTTTAAATTATTTTATAATCAGCACATCGAGGATAATCGACGACTCACTCTTCGAAGCTCTGAGCTGCCGCCTACTATAAGTTACGGTTGTATTAACGTAACAACAATTGTTCTTGTACTTGTCGGCCAATGACGACACTTAACTACATAAACAAATAGTTAACTGCATCGTCAAAGCTAACAACGCTTTATGTAACCTAACCTTAAAGTATAAAATAAAACAAAACAATAAATTAGCTAAAACGATTTAAAACACAAGACATGACATTTTATAAGAGTAATATTGTTCTATACAGTACAATTCATACAACAACAATTACTCTTCGACTTTACTGAATTTTAACTTTTCGATAGACAGTAAACCTGTATTCCATAACTGCCATATTTTCCTTGTTGGAAATCACGTACACTTTTAGAAGGTATTGTCCATCTGGCATTAGAGGAGGAAATCGCGAATGATCTGTCGACCAGTTACAAAAACTTTGACGCACGTTCTGAAGCAAATTTTATTTAAATTGGTTTATAAGAATATAACAAAACAATTACGTTTTTAAAAGGACACGCCAACCCTCCACATTTAAAAGTGCCAATACCGAGCAAGTTACTGTTGAAAGAGTGACAGAAGTTGAAGCTGGCACGAATCGGAAAATATTTGTATTCGTTTCCGTAGAGCTTGTAAACTTGAACTGATGCCTTAAATATATATTATTATTTAGTCGCAAAACAAATCAGTCATCGTACCAACAAATTTTCTTCTGTTAAATCTAGTAAAGTCAGAATCGTACCGTTGACAAGTCTAGTAGTTCTGTTATATCTAAAAGTCGTCATCGAAAGCTCTTTTATAAACTGTTTGTTGAAACTGGCCACGGACACTCGCTCGTCTTTTATTTCGTAATCGTTTTGATAAAACTAAAATCAATTGCTTATTAGTTAATGTTGATTATTTGAAGTACCTTTGAAAAATAGCTTTCGTTATCATCAGCAACCGTATGGTTTAATACCATAAACAACATACACGTTAGAAGCCAGATTGCTAACATGGTGTTTTGAAAAGTATTTTTTGATAACTGGTACGCACTAAATTGATTTCATTTTAATGAATTTATTTATAAAGTTAGATCAAAACCTAAAGTTAATTAAGTGACTACACAAAAATTAGAATCTTGATAATAATAAAAAAAAATTAGAGTAATAAATCCAAGGTTGTTAATATAATTGACCAGGGTCAAAAATACTTTTAAAAAGCCGTTTTGGGGTGCAGCGAATAATTTGTAAGATCTATTGTTTGATAAGTATTACATTATTTTTTGTCTTTTGTACTTCACTCTAATTGCGGCATGTGCAAAAACTATTTTTGAACATAGATATTTTAGCAACTTTTCTATGATCTTTACAAAAATTAATAAGCAGGAAGACTTTAGAAATAGCGTCGTTTTATTATGATTTAAAGTAGAACAACGCAAACTCAAAAAACGACTTTGTTATGTCAGGAATATACATACATATAACATGCAGTGATTGTGAATATAATATTCAAATGTAGAATATAATGTAATTAACTACATTTGATTTATACATTTCAAATGACAGTTTATTAAAATTATATTACATTTTTTTGTCGTAGTTCATTAAGCTTAGCTCGAACTAAATATCTTTACCCGTTGGTTGAGTTACTTATCGGGCACGTCTACAGATGGTGGATATAGGAGAGAAGATAGGATGTAACGGGACGCAGTTTCACTAGCTGAACCGGGACAACTCTGTTTACCTTGGCAGGTGTTGGAGACGTACTCTAATACTACTGTCACGCGAACTAGCTCTTCCAGCTCAAGCGGTAGTGTCGTGGCAAGACCCAACACTGGGATACCGATGCCTGTCGCTGCTCTGCTGACTTTGACTAGCAGGCACGGCAGTCAAACCCAAACCTCTTGCTGCTGTGAAATGTCTCACGGCCAAGCAGTGTTGGAGGGTCTTGGCTTAATTGTCTGAACCAAGAGGAGACAACCTCATCAAAAACGTAAATTTAAAACGAGGTGTTACAAGCTTTTTGGTTTTACGAACCTGCACGGCCAACTCACAATAGTCGGTGAGAGGGGTAGGTTCACAAGAAATGTATAAACGATGTTTCAGGGCGCCAGAGCTTATCCCAAAGTAACTTCTGTCCCGCTCAAGACAGGCGGTATACACTTGTAACACGATGTTAGGTTCGTAATCCTTATACTCGGCTGTTCGAGTAGCCAACGTTTGTTATTAGATAACGACGATCCAAAGAGAAAGGTATGTTGTCATAAAAGAACAAGTAACCACAATAATAACTTTAATCTAGAATCGTTGATGATTATCACAGGTATATAAGAATTCTCATTACAGCAAGTCCGTAGTATCGGCAACACACAATACAGAGGTAAATTACGTCGACATGGATAGCGAGGTAGAGTTTATAGTAAATCTCATTTGTATACAGCATGCGAGATACACGAAATAATGATAATGAGTACGGCCTTAATATTACAATATCATAATAAGTATTGGTAGTACACAGCATACGTAACACGAAATAAGAGAAGAAAAAAATTACTATCTAAATGGTAATCCAATAACGCTCGTAACCACGAAATTAATATGTACAACAGTTTCGTGAGCGACCTTGTTGACCACGAAATAAAACACATAAAATCACTTACCATAAACACAGGAACTTCCACTTGTGCGAAGAAAGCGCTTTCCCCGACACGAATCCTGTAAATAATTTGAATCGCAAATCGTGTCAAACCAATGCCTCACGAAATCAAGATCTACAAAAATCGTTACTTAAATTTTAAAGCAAGCACACATAACACAACCCGGTAGTCGAATGCTGTTGTACCCCTTTTCTGTGGTTTAATTAGTTCTACTGGTAGGCCTTATAAAAAATTAGCATAGTCCCCTCAAAATATTTGTCGATGTTGATGGGCCAGATGGTGGTGGAACGGCCGGTGACGATTCGAATACTCCACACGATCGTAACGAAGTCACAACTTTCCCTGGTAGAATTTAAAGTACAACCAGAATACCCCTATTTAGGAGGTAGCACATGGCGTCTGCGTGGATGAAATCAGTTAATTCAGAAGACTTCTATTTTCCATCGTGTCCCAACACGTGGATGATTTTAGAAAACGATTTTCAATTCACGCAGACATAGGTTAGAATATGAACGATGTCAAAATCAAAATGCCGGTCTCTCGCCGGATATCGCCTACTCAATCCAAAGTGACCGACGAACCCGATAGATGGCGTCGAAAAATATAAAAGTAATTTTTAATTAAACCAATTGTAACCTGCGTTTGGATTATTTTTGTAAAAGACCCCGTAAATAGATTCAGCTGGCTGAATTTTCTGTTTTTTTTTGTTTTTGGTACGTTTGTTTAGTTCAATATTAGCATCAAAAACGTTTTGCTCATTATTTTATTGCGTGTGATTTAAGTTATTGGTATTTCAAGTTGTTTTACAATCATTACTGGTATTTTTTTTGAATGTGTTTTAGCACAAATACCTCATTAAATTTCGCTTTTACATTCACCTGATTGGAAACCGAACTTTTGGCATTTATAGCTTCTTATGATGTGTATATGGTCATTGACCCTGCATGAGTTCCATGCAAAGTAAACAGGACGACTGGCTATGAGATACTTTCTTACCTCCGGAGTTAGTTCAGTTATCCAATTACAATTATATCTATCTGTAGGCACGAATTTGATTAGCGCTTTCAGGTGTTCTCTGGCCTGTTGCGTTATTTCGTTAGTGGCGGTTTTGCTCAAAGATCGCATTCTTTATCTGCTCGGGGGAGAAGTTGGTAGGCGCTACGGATTTGCCGGAAAGTACCTTCATTCTGTCTGCTACTGTGCTAGACCGATCTACTTGAGCGTAAAAAACAGGACCAGTTGCGACTTGTTAGATTGCTAGTGATGACAACTTGTCAGGCACTGTCTTTAAGGCAGTTTGTACGGCACTAAAAGCATCAGCAATATCTGAATGTTGCTGCGCCATTGTTTTGGCAAGAGTGGATCCACGGTAGATAGCTTCGATGCGGGACAGTACATCCATTAATTCAATTTGTCTGGCAACAGATTCTTTGGAAGTAAAAATCAGCTTAAATATAGTTAAGATCTCTGCTTCGAAGGATTCGTTGAGTGTGGACGGTTGGGAGTCATCGAGTTCGTCGTCGGACTCGGCTTTGCAACGAAGCTTGACACTGGCAGACTCAACCTTCATAGAGGAGGCTGAGAGAACGGGATAAGATGCGCTCGACTGCACGATTTCTTAGGATTACGGCAAATAACTAAGGTCGACGTAACCCCTTGGCCGTGCAACAGGATATAGAACTTATAACCTGAGCTTCGTTGCCCACCTTTAACTACGTGGGAGTAGGGGTTTAAAGCTTTCCGTGTAGAAGAATTTACACTATAGAAAATCAAAGTATATATAACAATTAACAAATTAATAAAACTAAGATAAGACTAGTCTTAATACCAGGAATCGCAATTGCTCAAAATATAGGAAATCAGTTACTTAAGTTTTAGCTAAAGGTGAAAGATTTATTTGCAATCTGAAGAGAAACTAGAGTCATTCGGGGAGGATAAGGAAATAGAGATTATTTATCTCAAAAACCTTACTGCACCCAAGAAGGTTATCACTAGGGTCCCGAGAACAGCACTGGTACCGGCCATTTCTACTAAAAAGAATATCGGTACAGAACAATGTCAGTACCAAAACGTAGCGGGTGGTTAACGCTAAACCAAATCCTAAAGGAATTCAATACGTTCTGTTTATGGACAAGGGATCCTGGGAGAAGGTGGAAACGTCAACCAACCAATTGCACCTTGGATTTTCGAGAATTACTCTCCGGGCGCTGGCTATCTATCTAATGCTGAAAGTCGTTCAAATAGAACAGCCTCAGCGGCTCTCAGTGTATATGTCGTGACACACGATATTGATATTGCCTTTGTCCAGAAGCCATGAATTCACAGGGGAACAACAAAAAGACTGAACTGGCTAAGTAGATGACTGCTTGCAAAAATGTAGCATGTATCAGATGATCCTTCTTTATCTGATCATAGATACCAACATTGAATCAGACAGGGAACTCAAAATGAAATACAAAAACCCGAGAAAAACCGACTGGGATTTGTTCAACAAAACTGTAGCGGGTCAAATCAGAGACTGTCCCACAGTTGCAAGATCAACATACGAGCTAGAACTAATGACGAACAGTATTGTTGTATTGTAAAATCCGCATTTGAAGCAAGCTGTCTAAAAACTGACAAACGAACCCCCAACAGGATCTTAGTGAAACAGGAAGCTTGACAAGGCAAGGGCACTCAACAGAAAGCTATTTAATACTGTCAAAAAAGCGGAAACTGAGATGAATACAAAACCAGCCTCACAAAATATAACAATGCTATTAAAAAGACAAAGAGAGACTCATGGATAAAGTACTGTAGAGACGTAGAAAACGAATCTACAAGTACTCGACTCCAAAAAGCTCTGAGCAAAGACCGCACTGGAAACATCGGTTCTTTGCTGACCGAAAGCGGAAAGTTTACAGACTCGGTTGAAGGTACTCTGCAAGAACTACTGCAAAAACACTTCCTGGGCTTTGTCGTTAACTGAACTTCTTAAGCACCAAGATCTAGAGGTACTAAACAAACAACCAAAAAGAACTGGAAAATAATTAATCCTAAAAACCTAGAATGGGGAATACTCTCAATAAGTTTAAACCTTTTCAGTCTCCAGGAAATGATGGAATTTATCCCATCATGCTCTGCAAAAGGGATTTGCTGCTCTTCAAAACTCAGTATGCAAAATTCTCAGAGCCAGCTTAGCACTTTCGAACATACCAAACAGCTGGCGGATTGTCAAGGTGGTATTTATACCAAAGGCAAAATTTTACAGGCCGATCAGGTTAACTTACTTCATCTTAAAACTACTTGAAAAAGTAGGGGCACTAACGGCTTCGCCTCTGAACTGAAACCAGTACCAATCTAGAAATTCGTGCGAGCTAGCATTTCACCAACTAGTAAGCAGATGCGAAAATGCAATCCAATATAATAATATTGCATTGGGTGCTATTCTAAATATTGAAGAAGCATTTGACTATACTACCTTTACTTCAATTGCAAGACCAATGAAGAAAAAAGGCTTCACACCTCTAGTTCAAAACTAGGTCAACTCAATGTGTTACGTACGAAATTTTCATTACAGAATACCCTGTATATTAAATTGAAATTAGATTCCGGTTTTGACGCCCTCTACCGATCTTTTCTCGTGGCTGTCATTTTTACGACAAAATCGTGAAGCTGTCAACTGCATAAAATGGTCTGGACGTCTTAAAGTAATTTTAAGGAACATCATTAATAATGGGAATCAAATTATAATTACAGTACGTTCGTAAAATATTTGAGTCGTCACAGACCGTTTCCCCACGCTTCGAGCACATGTTCGTTTCAATAAAGAAATGATGAAGATTAATTATTATTGAGAAATACCGTTACCGAACAATTACGATTTTGGGAAGGCGTATTCTCCACCACGAAAACGGAATCTCGACAAGCCTTACTGTGGGAGATGTTATTTCGTGTTTACTAGTCGATTGTGTTATCAGCCACCTGCTCTAAATTGCTACCTACAGTATTCGATACAACGGGTTTTTAAATAACATTTAATGATTTATTATTACTACTTTTTTTAGCTTCCTCTTCTTTGTGAGTTAGTGTGTGATACAATTTGCTTTTCATTATTTATTACAGGCCGCTGGCGGGGAAAACGTTTTCTTCGCGAAAGTGGACACTGGATTTTGGGGTGAGTTATTTGCTTAACTTTTATATCGTGGTTACGAAAGTTACTCACAGAATTTTGATTAATGTTAACGAGCATAATTACGTTTATTGCTTATATATCAATAAGGTAACCTTAATCATTCACGTAACTGTATCGCATGCTGTGAGGGAATAACATATTTACTACGAGATTCTCGGTGCTGTTCGTTTCGATCTAACTTAAATGTGTATTGTGTGTTGCCGATACTTCGGGCATTCATGTACTAAAACTTCGATATAATCTTGTAAATCTTATGTGTTGCGAAATCAAAGTTTTCTACACTTGTTAACGAAAATTGTTAGTCATTCTAGTATTTATGGATTGAAAATTTAATGTATAGTCGTCAACTTGCTACGCTACTAAATTAAAGTTGTGATATTTGTTAATTACACGTAGAAATCATTCGAGCATGGATGAGTGAAAAAATTTCATATACTCTTGTCAATATTCAACGTTAACACATTAAAGTGGTTATGTTTGTTAATCTCTCTTGTTATTTTTCTTTCTCCTGTAATTATCGTTATCTATTAACGAATTTTGGCTACTCGAACATCAGAGTAATAAGGATTACGAAACTCAAATTTAGTTACAAGTTTGGACCGTTTGTCGTGATCGAGGCAGAAGTGTTATCTTGGATCAGATCTGGCGCCTTTAAGCATACTTTCTGTGAACCTCCCCTACCTCCGACTGTGTGAGTTGGCCGTGCAAAGTTCGTAAGACATAAAGCTTGTAACAAATGCTTAGGAATCAGACGATAACAGCTACTTTGTACGGTAGTAGCTGGTGGGTGCCCACAAGGCGGGGTGCTGCCACCCCCTACTGTGGTCATAGATGGTTTACTACAGGAACTAGAAGACGACGAGGTATTTGCTTTAGGATACGCCGACAATTTCACCATTGTCACAAACGCGAAATTTGATGATGAGAACCACGCTCACAGCAGCCATGGAAGCACTAGATTCACTTCCATCATTACGCCTCGTTGTATTGATGGAAGCCAGACTGCATATTAATAAAGACACGTCAATTACCGGGAAAAACAAACCAGGAAAGTGAATCGAGAAATAGCACAAATCAGGAATAAAATTTGGATTGACAAGTGTGTTTATATCGAGCAATACGTTGGGGGATCGAAAAGCTCTGAGGTGTGGAGAGTTATAAATGAAACCAGAAAATCAGAGAATAAATCCTGCGCGATATCACCGATTAATATATCGGAATGAAAAAACTACTTTGAACAACTACTAATAGAGGATAGACCCAACCTCCACACTCAAACACAAGCCACTATAATACCCACCACAGAACTGGTGTTAAAAATGGATCACCTAGAAACAGCACTGAAATCCTTAAAACCAAAAAAGCCTCCTGGCCCAGGAGGAGTATATGCGGAATTAATAAAGTATGCGCCGGGCAAATCACACCATACGCTCATCAAACTCTTTCAACGATGTATAAGCGGTAAAAGAACTCCAGAAGAGTGGAGGACATCGTATACCACGCCCATACATAAGAAAAGCTCAAAAAATAATCCGGCCAACTATCGCGGAATTTCCGTCATATCATCAATCGAAAGGTTATACAGCAAAGTTTTGAAAATTCTTATAGAAGAGGACATACAAAGAAGAATAGGTAAGTAGTGGACAACATCTTTACAATACAACAAGTAGTTGAGAAGCGCTCGGAAAGGGACAGAGAAGTGCATATGTGTTTTATTGACTTAGAAAAGGCCTACGATAGCGTGCCTATTGCAGACCTTTTTAACTAATTGACAAACTTTAATGTAAACCCTACGTTAATAAATGCGACAAGGAACCTCTACAAGGATACGACTAAAAAATCAGTTCTCGCAAAGCTTTCACGTAAATAAAGGATTTAGACAGGGCTGTGGGTTATCCCCTACACTTTTTACTATATATTTGGAAAGAATATTAGAGAAATGGAGACGCCAATGCAGAAACATGGGACTGAAGGTCAGTGAAGATAAACTGCATACTCTCTTCTTGGCGGGTATGGTCAGAAAGTTAAACGAATACTACCAGAAAGCCGGACTGAAGATTAATATTAACAAATCGGAGTATTTGGTAATAGGGAATGACAAAATTGAAGACCTGCAACTGGGAACAATGATCCTCAAAGACGTCAAAAGCTACAAATAACTAGCGGTTTTCAGGTTTGGCTGCTGTTTAGACCAACTGGATTGGAGGATGTTACAGATTATGGTAAAAGTCATATTCCGGGATACACGAACTGAAGTGTTGGTTTGCAGCTATAACTTGAGAAACACGACCGGGAACGACAAAGACCGTGAGCTGTTATTTCTATCAACAAGAACGATGCAGAAATAGACAGAATTGTGCCTACGGTCATGACGTCTTTTACAGATGCCATGAGTTTGAACCTGTTCTGCTACAGAACGGATCTAAGGAAGGGGCACTGTTACGTTCAGTTTCCGAAAAGTTATCGAAGGTTACAGAAAATAAAAGAAACTCTTAGAAGCAATAAGGAGATAACGTTTCGGATATAAATAGAAACTGCAACTAACGAAGGGATTTATTGTATAAACAGCGCGAGTGCCGTTTAGTGACCTTTACCTTATCGTATGCGCGATACTAAAAAATTTAGCCAGGCTTTAACAACAAACGTAATTTACAAAATGTAAGCAACATCAAATACAAAAAAAAACTATACCTCCCGATGACATGTGACAAATAAATAAAAATGCGTTAGGACACAAAATTTGCAATGTATCCAGCAAACTATAGCCGTCAAGGATTAATTAATTAAGCGTGTCGAAGAACCATGTTTTAACCATAATGAATTTATTCAATATAAAATTTTGTTAACGTCTTAGTGTTTGATATAAATTTCAATATTTTCCATCGGTAATTCCAGTACTACACGTTCTTCTCAAGGTGCTATCAAAACGGGATTTAATTTATATAATTGACCATATTTAGCATATTCAGGCGTTTCTTTGGACTTCAGGTTTAACGTTGTTGAGTTAGGCAAACTGCTGCATTTTAAATTACCCACAAAAAATAAGAACTCCCATTGGCTGCCGTGACAAGGCATTCCATGATTCGACAGTGATCTGTCAAATCGAGTTCAATATGGCGTCGTTTTGGCGTTGTTGAACAAACATGGACAAAAAGATTTGGTTGTTATCATAAGTTTTCGATTTAACAAATCACTGGAATTCATTATGCTTCATCAACCAGTGAGGTCGTTGTCAACAACCAATAGAAGTTTAATTTATTTGTTCACGCAAATCAAACTTAACTAATCACCAAACGCGCACGTGAATAGTATATTTAACCACCAGCACCAGTACACACATAATTACCTACACACAGACTTTTAAGTAGCATGAAACAAGAAAGATCGCATATTTATCAGTATTTTACAATTACGATTGTTTTTTTTATGCATTGTTTTTCAATATAATTTTGTAATGTGTACCGTAGTGATATCTGGTCGCTGATAGTAAGTTTCTTGCTTTTCGTCAAGTTTTGTCTTATTTTTTATCTTTATTTGCTTGTGTTTAGAAATTTTTTAGTTGCGGGTTTCAACGCCTCTTGTACTGTCTGAGCATAAAGGATTTCTTAGCTGTCGTCGAAATAGCGCCTTCAATTTCTTCTTTCTTTATTTTGGTAGGTAGGTCGAGTACTTATTAGTACATGTCAAATTACGTAATTTACAATTACATTTTTTTTAAATTTTGGAGTATTGTTTTTTTAATATAATTTTGTGATGTGTACCGTAGTGAATTTTATTTCTCACTTCTTGTCAACTTCTTGTTTTTTCTTTCTTTACTTGTGCTTAGAAACTTTTTATTTACTGGGTTCGTCTCTTGTACTGTCCGAGCACGAAGAAATTGTTCGCTATCATAGGAATAGCGCTTTCATTTTTCTTTCTCTGTAAACTTATCGTACTCTGCAAGGTCAGTTAAAGTAAACAGTTTTTTTTTGTGTTTTAAGGACTTTTTAGTAACAGTTTTTAACGCTTCTTGTACTGCCCGAACAGGAGGACTTTTTTGCTATCATCGGATTAGTGTCTTAGTTTTTTTGTAAACCTTCTCTACTCTTTGAATGCAGCTAGACTAGCTATATATAACATGTTTTTGAATAATATTTTAGTGCATTTTTTATTATGTTTCTGACAAGTTTTATCTATAGTTTTTCTGATAGCGTAGTATTTTTGACAATAAGTTTTGTGGCTCTTCCATTATTTATTTTTGTCATTAGTATACTAGCACTAAGCACTTTGATTTAACTTGTTTTAATTTTGGTTTTTGTTCGTTTGTGTTTTGGCTTCTAATTGTATTTCAGTTTGAGAAAAGATTTTACGCTAAACTATTTTATGTTAGAGTTACGAATTTTTAAAAAACTAGTCAAATTATATTTAAGAATTTGTTGACAAAGTATCATAAATTAAAACTAAGAATAATCTCCAATCGATAGCTTTCGAACGATTTCCGCAATGGCGCTATAGCTCCCAGACAATAACCCGAGTACACCAAGAAGAATTAACAAAACATCTTTTATAAGAATCCAATATTTGTATCCTAATTGGTCGGGCCACTTCACGCATATGTCCATAATGGCTGGAAATGCGATGCCAAGCGCCGATAAACAAAACGCTCCAAAAAGGGATATAAAAAGCCCCAATAAGGGAATAAATAAGCCGAGCAAAACTGTAACGATAGGTTAAGGTATTTTGCGCTATTTTCAATGGCTACTTACCGGTGACTATTACTAACACCGCCCTCAGCGTGTATTCACAAATCCATGCGTGCTTGAGGTGAGACAAACGTTTGAACAAATACGTATTCCACATTATATCGACAGGAACAAATCCTTGAAGGCCGTAGGATATGAAAATCGCTACCGAGTTAAGTCCTAGCACCAGTTTAGCTAATCTAAAAAATATATTCGAATCGATTTTAAGCAACGAAAAAATACTTACAAGTCTTTGTTTCCTAAGTTAAGCGTTATACTTGATCGAGTTTCTTCTCCATAGCGCCAGTACCCAAGGAACCCCATTCCAACGTACAGCAGCGTAATGAAAAACATTGCGATGTTCAATACACCGAAGTAACCCCCAAAACTCTTCGGCGTTTTCATGTTATTTTCCAATGCAATTACCTTAAAGATAACGTTAGAATATGCCAGAGCATGCGAGTACTACTTACAACGCCCACCGCTTCTAACGCAAATAAAGTGGTACCGAAAAACAGTGGGAATCCGTACAAAGTACCAACTAAGTGATGATCTTCGACCGAAGGCAAGTCTGAGAATACATAATATAAAATAATCCCAAAACTTCCGAATGTTAGTAAGTTAGAAATGAACGAAAATGGTGCTAACCATTTTAAGTTCGGAACTGAAAGAATAAGTATGAACGGTGCTAATAAGATTAACGTGTACAATTCGAGAGCCATCGGTTCTGGTAGATATTCGTCGACTAATTTTTTAACGTTGACAGCCACGAAAATTACGTAAACGCAACAAATTCCAAGCTGGTAAACAATTAAAAAGACATCAACTAAGTACCTGGAGAAAAGTTACAGTAATAAATAGAGATAGTAAGTGAGTGGTACTTACGGAGACATATCAGCAAATTTGTGAAACGCACTTGGTCCACTTAGAAGAGCAGCTTTCATCGATTCTGGGTATGTTAATAAAGGTACCCGTAGCCTTTTACACAAAACGTATTGTGCCTGAACCTAAAAATCGTTCTTTAATAAGAAAATGTAAATTCGACACTTACCAAAATATGTAAACCATAGGTACAAAGAATGCCGATTAAGATTGTGAAGATGAAACCGTTCGCTAACCCGGCGATCTTAAATGCTTCGGGCATTGCTAGGATACCAGTGCCCAAACAGCCCTTAAGCATATGTATGAGTGTTTCGGTATTTCTAAAGTTAATGTTTTTGAAAAGATTTGCCAAGTGTGGTACTTACGTTGTTGGGTGAGGAACGTTTCTGTGTTCATGGGGATCGTAATTTGACGATGGGTCGTTTGATTCTGGTTCAGAGTCATACCTGCACAATTATAATTTTTAGCAACTGCATAAAGACATTGAGGTCAATTACTCCTAAAAACCGTTGCCGCAAGAACAAATTCCACGAAAAAATCAGAGCAATCTCTGCTAGTTAAACAAAATCGAATCAAATTAAAACGACCGTCAATAAACTCATAGACACAAAAAAAATCAAACTGCAATCATAAAAATACCACGAATAATTAATAGTTTTGTAGTATCAGCCTTGAATAAAACATTGATCCAACAGTCAATTAAATCTATGAAAGCGGCGCCTACCACGTTAACTGTGTGTAAAATTCCAAAGTAAAAAAAAAAACATACTTATTTTTGAGTTTTTCTAGCTCTTCTAACTTGTAATTTTCAGCCGACATCTTGGTTTAGTCCTTAATTCATCGTGCAAAAATTTCTAAAAAAAAAAACAAAAAAACAGTAAGACTGAGATGCTCTATAATTAGGAATGAAAACAATTAAGCGCGTAATACTATGTTCAGCGAAAGGTTAATTTGACAATTGCGCTACAATTACGTTCTTTAATCGAATGAAACAAGTTCTTTTGAAGCGCCGATGAACGTTGCACGAATTTTAATATGATCGCATAAAGTTGGCTATGAGAACCGCATGGACCAAGATTGTTTCGCGGTTCTTTTTTTTAATACAGACAATTGAAGATCTTTAAATCCAGCGCCTACTTATTTAAAAATATTTTTGTTGTAATCTAGCGAAATTCTTGATAACCTTTTGATAACAATTCGGTTTTTAACCAATACTAAAAAATAGATATTATAATACCAAAATAAAATTGTATCTTAAAAATTTTAGCGAATAATTTATAAGGCTGGTTATTTTTCCCAATGCACACTTAATCACAATAGGAATGTAATAAACACCCTTCATTTAAACAATATCTTAAGTTATTATTTCACAGTTTCTGTTAATCGTGTTCTATGCAGAAGCAAATAATTTACAAAACGCCGTTTTAAAAGCGCTTGGCAAGCAAAACGTGTCGTTTAAAATTGGAGTTTTGCTAAAATAAAGTTAACCTAAATACGTTTCTGACATACCAGAAGAGTACAGATCACTTTGCACTTTTAACCGAACTGTTATTAATGAAGCACTTGAGCTTTTTCGTTCAGCGCGTACAAAGCAATTACTTAACTGAACATTCGTGTTGCGTCTTATACCCTCTCTCTTCCACAAAAATCCAAATACTAAAATAAATGAATGAATAGTACGAGGGGTTCTATTATTACAAAATTCTTTTGTCGCGTACAAAAACGTGCTTTTTCACAAGCCGGTAGTAATTGTATTTGCTGTTATTCGGCGATATTCGAATAAAAAATACGAACAGACGCAATTCCAAAAATAAACGACAAAACTATAGTAGGCGTGATTATCTTTTCACTGAAAAACAAGCACTCTAGATTGAAGAACAAATTCGTTAAAAAACTACAATTCTGAAGATACGTTCAATTAAAAAGACGCCATATGATTACAATTTGAATTTAAGTGAATTAACAATTATTAAGAATACTTAAATACAGTACAATTAACATAAAATTTAGCTTGTTGAGAAGTACTTACAAGTTTTTAACGTAAAATAACAAAAAGAACACGTTACTGGCACTACGTTTAAAATGTTCACGTGCTTACGTTAAATGCCATGCTTAAAAATCTATAGTTCTTGTGTAGACAGCGCCATCTATTGTACGTTTAAGATAAGTGCGGTATAATCAATACGCACGCTATATTTAGTTAATTTAATTATTTATTATTTTGTTAGATTTTTTAGGTATTTGACTCAGCATCAAAAAATTAGAATCAATTAAGACAATGTGCGTTATCGAAAAGACATTTATTCTTTGATTAAAAAAAAGTAATGCTATTTAACGCAATTGAGTAGTTGAGAAAAACAATGACAGATGGTGCGATCTGTAACCGTGTTTTGAACACAAATTCTTTCAGTCCCGTTCTGTGTAGACGCTGACAGTTGTTCTAGAGGTAAAAAGACACTAGCATTTTTTGGTACCTAACTATTTAGTATCAGATTCTTTAAGAGTTTCCGCCTAGGTTAGCACAGAGATTAATTTTACAGTTCTGGAAGTTACTATTGTAGTTTAATAGCGAAGGCTTCCACGGCCGGAGTCTATACTAAGATAAGAATGTCTTCCGGGTTTGGACCGTGTCATTGTTGTAACCGAAGTTGTCAACGTTTCGCCCACTTTTGTAAGGGGCTTTATCAGGGCGTAAAATAACTAACTAACTTCTCAAAAGTTAGGTGAACCAAGCCAGATTCTAACCTTTGAAAAGGAAAAAAAGAAAACGGTAAACTTGAAAAAGCAAACAAAAATCTAACAAAGAACCACTACAGAGTTAGGTAATCAACTTGTGAACCAAGCCAGATTCTAAACTTAGTCTCCGTATATAAAGAAGAAGGATCGTCACAGATGGTTAAGCTCGACTCTGATTGGGTTACAGTTGAAAGGGGGCGTGTTTTCGATAAACGACTAATGACAGGGAACCAAAGAATCCAAACCATGATCGCAATTGAAGTTATTGGAGTGTTTGATAATTTTTATGCTCTCTCGGAATTTCCTGTTGAAAAAGAACCCAATCAGAATCGAGCTTAACCATCCATGACGATCCTTCTTCTTTATATACGGAGACTATTTCTTCTTAAGTCACTTCTATGTAGTTTAGAATCTTGCTTGGTTCATAAGTTGATTACCTAACTCTGTAGTGATTTTTTGTTAGACTTTTGTTTGCTTTTTCAAGTTTACCGTTTTCTGAGGTTAGAATCTGACTTTGTTCATAAGTTGATTACCTAACTTTTGAGCAGTTCTTAGATTTTGGTTGCTTGTTTGAATTATTTGATTTATCTCACACCCTGATGAAGCTCCTTACGAAAGTGGGAAAACGTTGGCGGTTACAATAATGACACGGTCCAAACCCGAAAGACATTCTTATCTTAATATACTATTGTAGTTGTCGACTTTTGCTTAGGCGTCTGGCTTTTGAGTTTTGTAACGTCCCGTTTGAATTCATTACAATTAAAATTCAATTTTACAATCGTTTATTTTTGCAACTAATATTGCACTTAAATTTATTCAGTTTCACAACGTCGCGTTGTATTTCGGAGGCGTCTGCGTAGTTGACTTGAGTAGAAGGTTAAGGTTTCCACTTCCGTGTGAACATCTTGC
This sequence comes from Aquatica leii, assembly GCA_035610365.1. Classification (NCBI taxonomy): domain Eukaryota; kingdom Metazoa; phylum Arthropoda; class Insecta; order Coleoptera; family Lampyridae; genus Aquatica; species Aquatica leii. Next base: position 20,979,987 of record CM069438.1, read on the forward strand.
GAGTTCACGTGTGTGATGCGAAGAAGACAAAATTTTCTTGATTATGGCGTAAAAACCTATGTAATTTAATTTTTATTCATTCCATTTAATTATTGGTGAGTTTACCTTTATTTTGATATAATTTTTCTATTGAATTCAACATTTTTAGTGCTTTCGCAATATTGCGCAATCGTTAGACAAAGGAAATTATTTCGAAGACCGTTACATTGAAGGTGTGACGTAAGTACATGATGTCATTTAAAAAACCATTCTAAGTATTTGTATTTAGGGTCTTTTTCTTTTGGATCTTTTTATTTTCTGGTATTTCGTTTATTGGATTTTTTATTCTGGATCTTTTACTTTGGTTTTGTCGTGTAATTAATGGATTATGAGTTATTGAAGTTGATTATACATTGGTTTATTCCTGTTGAAGAATTTTATCACGTTAACCAAGATGTGCTAAAAATAGAAGATATCCGATAACGTTATATTAAACATGGTGAGTCAATTGGAATTAAGTTACATTTTACATTCAAGCAGTTAAATTGTGTTGTTTAAAACCTTTCGGGAAACCTACTCGATAACAAATTTACCGTTTACTATTTTTTGCATTTAATATTAATTACTTATTAGGTGTAAGATTTTACGCTTTTTATTCATCACTTAATGTGGTTGGCGCCCTAATATTTTATTTTAAATACTGTTTTATTCTAAATATGTTTAATTCAAATATTGTTCATTGTTCTCTAATGTAAATAGTTAGTTAAGTATAGTTAATAAAATAACGGAGTTCACGTCTTTGTAGTTATTATCATTCAAACCCATCACATTGAGGTCTGTGCTTACGATTGCTTGCCGTGGTCAAATTATTTTGCATTTATTACACTGTTGTATTTATTTCCATTCAAGTCAGTTTTTGTTCTACAGTTTGTTAAATTATTTTTTCTAGATGTTTACTGCTGTTGTTAAAGTTGTAAAGAGGCTGTGTACATAACGTATGAGAAGATGAGTATGGTTGTAACAAACGCACAGAACACCCCTAACCAAACTCAATCTACATTACACAGTCGCAGAAGTATAACTTTAAACCACCCACAACAGATGGCAACAAAGTTATCAGCTGTAGATCAAGAAACTAACCTAAGCATACTTAAATCAAACAGACTTAGTTAATCAATAGTTTAGTTCAATTCGTTCAAAACGACTTACGATCGGATTTACCGTTCCTATCACTTCTTTCTGTAAGAAGTTCTGGGTCGTCACACTATCACGTCGTGAAAAAAGAGGCTACAACAATGGTAATAACCACATTTGGTTCAAACAAGCCCACATACCAAGAGGGAAATACTTGCCACCAAACAAACAAATTCCAAAAATATAAAACTATTCATCGCACAGACAAGGGCATTCCTTACAATGATCCCGGACTATACCAATCCGCTACCGATAAATATGGTCTATGGGTCTTTTTCACCGCCGAGTCTCTCGCACTTCAGTGACAACATTCGACGAGTGACGAAGAACATAAGAAGTCACAGAATCCCAACTGCTCTTGCCAAACCCAGGTGTGCTTACTGTCGAATACAGAAAGCGCGAAAGACCCAACTTTGTCCAAAGCCAACTTTTTTAAAAGTTTTTTTTAAAACTTAGAGCGTTGGGCTGCAGCGGCTAGCTCAAATGGCTCTATTCACGGTCAGTCATAGTAGATGGAACACCATTAGTTTTCTTCATCCTGCCATGACCTCAAAATTTGCCCTCTTACTATATGGTTACGGCTTCTTGTTGAATTAACCCAAGCTGTACCATTTAAGGGATAGTTTCCTGTGCTTGCTGAATATTAAGATTACCCAATTAGGTGTCGTGGTACCACTAGTAAATTTAAACACACTGTCACTATAAACTTGACTAGGTCTCAATAAATTTTGTCATTAGGGCACCTGTAACTGTACGGCTGACTAGATGAATGTTATAGTTTTTTTCTTTTTTTTTAACGACAAGACATCCTATTCTATCCTGAAGATAAAATAAAATTTATATGGGACGCTACAACACCTATCAACTAATTACTACTAAGGATTTGTGAACACTCCAGCGGGTTTAAGTTTTGCATATACCACCTCTTCCATTCTTCCTCTTTTACTTTTAATATCTTTGTTATAAAGGCGCTTGTTTCCTGCCATGCATCTTCGCTGCTTAACATTATCTGTATAATGTTAATCTAGCCTGTTCTGTACTTTTTAATAGCTTTCCTCATTCAATGGTCCATTTCCTGCAAATGAATACGGTATGTGACGTGTCGTCTATTTCCTCCCCACCCATAAACCAAGATGAATAATTTTTTTCTTGATCCTTATCAGGTAAACTCTAAGACATCCGTGGTTTGTAAAAGCTTGAGTAGAGTAGTAATTAAGGTTACTTCTGCTGGTTCATTCTTTAATGTCCGGTAATAATTTTTTGATCCAAGTCGCTTTGGAATATTTTTTCCAATTCTTTTGTCATTTCTCCAGGGTCAGCTCTTTTCTGGTCGTTTTGTTCATTCCACCTCTTGCGTTCGCCCTTTCCTCAGCCATTAAGTCGATGGGTGTAATCCCCGCCAAGACCTTTTCTGCTTTTAGTGAGATCGTCTTGTACGCGATGTTATTCTAATCGCAACCTTCCTTTGTGTTTTTTCGACTAGTTGCCTAACTCTCTCTATTTTCATGGCTGCGTACCAGATCGGTGCAGCATATAAAATCACTGAGTGTACTGTAGACATAATTAGTTTCCTTTTAGCAGGCGTTAAGACTTTCACGTTTGCCATAAGTCTGCACACGACTGTTGCTCTCTTGTCCGCTTTCATTACTACGTTTCCGATATGTGGTCCAAATGACACCTTCTTATCCAGTGTCACACTCAAATATTTCATTGTTTCTTTCACGTTTACAATGGCGTCCTTAAAGAGAAAGTGGAAAGGGACAATATTTCTTCGTCTTGAGAACGCTATCGCTTCTGATTTGTTAAACGCCACCATGCTACCATCCAGGAATCCATCTAAGAGTGGTCTGTAGCCAGAGTGCAAGCTGCAATGGCCAAACATCTGCGGAAGAAACTGATAGATTTTATCGAAAACGCCATTGTCGTCATAAACCTAGCAAACTAAAGTTGGCACTTCGTAATACAACCAGACGAGGAACACAAGTTTATCCAGAAGACAGCCCTGAATTTATTTCACAAATACTATCTTACTAAACTAGCTGACCAAGAAAGCTACTGGTACGCAGAAAACATACCACGTAGGGACGGACCTTTGCAGGTGCAGGTAAAGACCATACAACTCTTTGGGAGAGACCCGAGCGAGAACGACAACACAAACAGGGAAGTGGATCCCAAGATTTATAGCATCTTTGCCAGTGCACTGTAACTATACAATCCTCCTTTCGAGCGCCCGCTACATTCAGTAAAATTCCCACATTCATCCAATAAGAAAAAGCCCTGCAGACAGGTAGACTTAGCCATGTTCGAGGCAAGCAAAGTGAACCTCCGGGACGATGAAAGAACTTCTCTAAACCCCTAGCAGCGCACTTTCTTTAATGCGCTGTTACAAGCTTATAGGTCTTACGAACCTTGCACGGCCAACTCACACAGTCGGAGATAGGGGAGGTTTAAGTAAATAATATTTAAAGGGCGCCAGATCTTTTATAAGTAAAACTTGTCTCGATCAGGACAGAAGGTCCAAGCTTGTAACGAAGTTTGGGTTCGTAACCCTTGTTACCCTGATGTTCATGTAACCACAATAAAAGAGAAAGATATGTTACCATAAAGGAAAAATAAAATATGTATAACAACTATAATTCAATAACGCAGGGTATTAACCACGAGCTCCCGAAATTTTGTAGTACATTCTAAATACATAACTGCTGGAAGTGTCAGCAACACACAATCCTGTACAATCCTCCTCTCGAGGGCCCGCTACCTTCAGTGAAATTCCCACATTCATCCAATAAGAAGAAGCCGGAAGTGTCAGCAACACACAATACATAAGTTACATATCGGGTGTCGATAAGCGATGAAAATTACACGTTAAATAACTAAGGTTCACAGCATGCAATATTACAGAAGTAACTACTGCCAATACCTAAATAGTATTAGAATAACTATCGTAACTGCGTAAGTTAAACAAGCTAAATTCCGTAACTGACCTTTTCTGACAGCGACAAAATAAATACCAAATAAACCTTACCCACAATCCAGTACTTGCCCGGAGAAAACGTTTTCCTCGTTGAGTAGGCCTAAAATAATTATGAATAGCAAATCGTGTCAACACAATGACTCACGAAAGTAGGAATCTACAAAATTGTTAATACTGAAAGAAATTAGATATAAGAACCCAATGTATCAAATGCTGTTCCTCGCAATTAGCAAAAAGTTGCTATCGCAATCGACTGACACATAGGAAGTAATATCTCGAAGACAAATTCTTGTCGAGACTTCGTTTTCAGTTTGAACATAAGCCTTCCAGAATACTAATCGTTGCCTGAAGGTATTTGTCGATATTAATCCCTCATCGATCGATAATGCCTCAAACCATGTAGCCAAAACGTGGTGGAACGTGCTACCAAATTAAGAAGAAAGTTACCAAAGAATTCTAAAACTAATAGAAACAGCTCACCTTGTGATAAATAACCTACTCGAAATGCGTTCTCAAATTAAAATTTTATATTCCTTAACTCCGATTTTGTCAGATTAAGAATCATTTTTATTACAAGCACGATCTTATGTAGTTAACGGTTTGACGTCTTGACAGGAAATGCAAGAAAACTACACAAGGCAGACGGCGTCAAAACAGAAATTTAATTTTAATTCAAACAATATACAGGGTATTACGCTATGAAATTTTTGCACGTAACAGCGCTACTGCGTACACATTAAGACTATTCAGGGGGAGAAAAAACGCCGTATCTAAAGCATGCAATCGTCACCACTCACTGATTGCCTTGTCGCCATATAGACTGATACCGGCCGAACAAGCAATTCTAAAAAAAGAGCTGAAAGATATGCTAAACACGGGCATAATAGAGAAGTGCGAATCTCCATGGGCTTCCTAAGTAGTCATGGTATCAAAACCAAACGATGATGCAATGGTATGTATCGATTACAGAACATTAAATGCAATTACACAGTCAGACTGATATCCACTTTCAAGTATTGTCAGTCTGACTCGCGCAGACAAAGTCTTAGTAATTTTTAATTTTTACAATCAACCTCAAGGCAGGGTACCAGCAGATAACCGTAAAAATGAAAAACTTGCACAAAACGGCATTTGTTTAACTTTTGGGTACATATCGGTTCAGATGAATGCATTTTAGTTTGAAAAACGTTCCACCCACTCGCCTACCTAGATAACACCATAGTGTAGTCAAAGTCTGTTGAAGCCCATATAGAAGACCCAGACAAAGTATTCAACATTCTACGTCAATTTAAACTATAGGCAAAACGTGCAAAATACCACTTCAGCTGCTACTAAGTAAAATAATTTAGACGCTTTCTAAAGCTAAAAAGGCTACAAGCAGATCCAAATAAAATCAACGCTATAGCCAGCCTTTCAGCACCGTACAACGTAAAGCACTTAATGTATTGTCTACAAACTTGTTTGTAATACAGGCGGTTTATACCTCAATTCCCACAAGTTGGAAAATCGCTTTCCCAGTTGCTTAAAAAAATGCCGCATGGACGTAAGGGCGAGACCAGCTCACAGCCTTTATAAAGCTAAAAACGCTTCTCATTAAAGGGCACATCCTAAAACAGGCGGACCACAAAGCGCCATTCATCATAAAAACCGACGCAAGTCATTACGCAATCGGTGCCGTTCTGACTCAAAAGACAAGACCAGAAGAAAGGCCAGTTGAGTATGCACACCAATTACTCCTCTCAGCAGAAAAAAACTATTCAACGAAGGAACGAGAAGCGCTTCCCTCGTATGGGCCGTCACCAAGTACAGGGGTTACATTGAAGAGAACCCAATAGCCGTAGCCACCGATCATCAGCCGTTGCAATGAATAATATCCTTTAAGTCTCCATCCGGAGAACTAGCACAGTGAACCTCTTAGCCTCCCGAAGGACGAAACTGAAAGTTACTTATGCACCATCGCCATAGATGTACCTAGACACTCCGCGACGGATATTCGGAAGGGTCAAATAGCAGATCCGTAGGTCAAGAAAATTATGGAGTGTTTTGAGAACCCTGACTCGTCCTTGAATGAATCGATGGACCAACAGAAGCTACATGATGTTCCAAAGCGTGTTGCACCAATACTCACTTGATATCAAAACCGAAGAGCCACAATTAGTTGTTTCAGAAATCGAACGCGAGCAGATCCTGTAGGAGTACCACGACAAGAAATTACTATTTCAAAAAATCGCAAGTCTGTATTTCTGGGTAGGAATGCGCAAGCAGAAACTGAAATACGTGAAAAACTGCCGCAAGTGCCAAAAATACTAAGCATACAATCAGAAACCAGTTGGCCTACTACAGACCCCTGTATAGGTTCGAAACGTTAACCGTCGATCTTTTCGGGCCCTGTCCGAAAGAACCAAACGGAGAAAGATGGATTTTGATAGTAAAACACACGACCAGCAAATGGGTGAAATTGTTCTCCCTGAAACTTGCCGATGCAAAAACCTGTGCACAAACTCTGATACAAGATATGGAATTCCACGCCGTCTGTTAAGTGATAACGGCTCAAAGTTTATTGGCGAGATCGTGCAACACGTCACATTCTGCCTGGACATTAAACAGACACTGGTGTTAGTATATCCCCCCATGACAAACTCAGTGGAGAGGAAAAAATAGAAACCCTAAACCCCTACTGGTCGTCTTAGTTAAGGAAAACCATCGGTGTTGGTCAAAAAACTTAGCACTCATAAGGATTGCGATGAACACAAAAAATGTCAAACTACGGGACAAACCGGAGTCTACCTAACCTTCGGTAGAGAACTGCAAACAACGACTCTCAACGGGACCAAAGAGTCACGTCCAATAGTTTCGTATCCACGCAGACTAACCAATGTTCTAAGATAAGCTCTTCTTATAAGGCAGAGAAAAACAATATGCAGGCAAACAAAGCAAAGCATTAAGACCTCGGCTCGGTTCAACCGCACATACTCAGTAAGAAAAACATGGGAACGCCGAGATGGACTTTGCCGCGTTCTGCAAGCAAACTTCTCCCACTCTCTCAACCTCCACTATGTAAAGAATGTGTTGCCAGACGTACGAAGTTAATAGATGTATTGTCCCGTATCCAACACATATTTCGAAAATCCACTTTGGCTAAAAAATGTCTATGCAGCATTCGAATATCTCTGATGCTCTTCAAAGCGTACAAACGGCACACCAGTCCGTAATTCACAAGTTGTCAGCTCTTGGCCACCAGATCACAGCTGTTCCAGTTTTGTATTTTCAAGTAGTTTGGTTGAGCAGAATTGCCGACAGAGTTCATCCATCACGCCTGTTTAACGATCCACATGCCCGAGACAAATTTTAAACCTACTGATGAGACTAAAACGATCCTAATGAAGGTCTTAAATTCTACCACGCTCGGTCTACGACTAGACCGAGTGACAAAAGTTGAACAAAACATTTACAATTGCGTTGTCATTAAGATCTCTCACAAAAATTCGTATTCTAAATTACGTAATTACGTCAACTGTTAACCATAGACTACTTGTCGTTATCAATTTATTCTTTTACTCTATATTATTATTTATTGTCTAGTCATTCGGCCCTACAATGGGTTACGTTACCCTTACATCTTCTCTTATCATACTAATATAATTTGTACAGAAATTTGTAAACTAAAAAAACAAAAAAAAAACTTTATCCCCTAAAATCTTCCACATTATAATTTTCCATTAAGGTATTTTGTCGATATTGAACTTTCATTAGTGGAGAATACACCGAATACATGTGAACTAACACGTCTCGGGTCGTGCTAACAAATTAACATAAAAATTACAAATGAATCTTAAAAATTAATAGTAAAAGTTTACCCTGTGGTGAATAAACTAATAAAAACGCATTGTCGTTTTATATCATAGTTTATTATTCTAAATCAATAGTCTTAACCCTCCCCTCTTATCCTTCTTTCCTTTACTGCTTTCATCCAATCCAATCCCTCCCCCTCCTTCCTAAGCAAAGTCTTTCTCCCCCTCTTTTCTTCTCTTAGTTCGCTACACTCCCCACTCAAGTGTTTTATGTCCTCCCATCCCTCCCCACATAATCTACATCTCCTCATTACATCCTCCTTCCAATACTTATTTAAATTCTCCTCATTTCCGCATCTGAACCTAGCTATAAGTGGTTCCTCTCCTAAGCTTCTCCTCCCCATCAGATACTTAAAAACCCTCCTGGACACTATATTCTCATACCTTTAGTTATACTTTCCTTCCCTTATCTTTCCTCCCCTCTCTTGCACCTGCGATTCTTTATCTCTTCTTACTATCTCCTCTGTATTTAACTTCCCTTCCTCTCTCTTTCTTTCCACCTCTTCTATTGCGAAACCTCCTCGTTGTTAGTAAAGTTTCCTTTCTTCCTGCCCATATATGTTTTTGCTGTCCTTTACCGTCTTCCAGCAACATTGTAAAATTTTACATTCTCTCCTTTCCTTCATTTTCTCTTCATAACCCATCGCCCTTTTTCCTGCTTCTATTCTAATCTTCTCTAACTTCCCCTCCTCCTCTATTATGTAACCCGGCGTCTCCCTTTCTAAACCCAGTATCCATTTCCAATATTTTATTTGTACCCTTTCCAATAGGTTCTACTGTTTGCAACCCCATACCTCCACCCCGTACATCATCACACTTTTAATCAATTTTTCAAACAGCCATCTTCTCTTTTCGATCTTCTTCCCAAATACTTTTTCCCCTAAACTCCATACCTGCCCTAATACCCTGTTACCCTTCTTTGCTAACTCCCTTATATGCGCATCATCTTTATTATCATACCTTAGCCTATATAACAAATATGTCACTTCATTCACTGCCTCTATCTTCTGTTCTTCCCAACTTAACTCCGCCTTATTCTTACCTCCTCTCCCTTTTTTAAAAACCATCTTAGACTTTCCCAAATCTTTCCTTTCCAGATACCTCTTTATCGTATTTATCATACTTTTCATCTCCAACTCATTTTTTGCCACCATGACCATATCGTCTGCATATGCCAATATCCACACGTTAATCCCTCCGTCCATAACAATCCCACCACACTGACCACCCTTCAACACTTCTTCTATGTCACCTATATACAGTGCAAATAAAATAGGGCTAAGATGACACCCCTGCCTTAGCCCCTTCCTCGTCCAAAACACATCACTAACACTATCCCCTATTTTTACTCTATTCTTAGTCTCTTTATATATCCCTTCCAGTTTCCTCACTAGTTGTTCCTCTATTCCCTTTTTCTTTAACACCCTCGATAGATTTTCCTTATTCACATTATTAAACGCAGCTTCTATGTCCATAAAAAAAGCTTATACCTTACCCCTTTTCTTATCTAGCTCTCCATTCACTAACTGTTTCAATATATAGACATTGTCTATTGCCCTTCTTCCCACTCTAAATCCCATCTGCCGATCTGGTAATAGTCTTTTTTCTTCCACTTCCTTTTCCAACCTCCTTTGTATAATCATGGCATACAATTTATAACTTACATTAGTAACACTAATTCCTCTATAATTCTTTACCTTCTTCCTATCCCCTCCCTTATAAACCGGCAGAATTAAACTTTCTTTACAACTCCCTGGCAATTCCTCTCCATTCCATATTGTATTAAAAATTTTTCTTACATTTCCTCTTACTATCTCCCTTACATATTTTCATTGTTCTCCTTGCGTACCGTCCGTTCCTGCCGTATTTCTTAATTTTAGTCTATTTATTGCCTCCTCCATTTCCTCTTTCTTTATTTCCCTCTCCTCCTGTATTGTATTTACCTCTTGCAATATCACCTGCCCTGATCCTTCTCTTGCTCCCTCCAAACGCTCTATACAATAACCCAACCACACCTTTATATCCGTTAAACCTCCTCTCCTCTTACCTCTTCTTCTCTCCTTGTTTAGAAATTCCCAAACTTCTCCTTCTTTCTTTATTTTCTTTACTTGTTTCTCCATTTCCTCTTTATACGACACCTTTCTCTCAGAACATACATTTTTGAAATTCACTTTCTTCTCCTTATACTCCTGCACATTTATTTTACCTTTCTTCCATCTTCTTCTAGCATTTCTCATCTCTGTTTTTGCTTCTCTGCATTCTCTGTCCCATCACCTATTTTCGTTCCTCTTTTTTCCTTGTTTTTTCTCAAACCTTTTCTTTTTTACTGCCTTCTCCATTTCTGCCGTCAACTCCTTTAGTCCTTCTTCCCCCTCTACATCTCCCCAATCACTTGCTCCAACTTCATTTTATATCTTACTATGCTTTCATCAGTCCACACCTTATTTACTCCCCATCCTCTCTGTTCCTCCTTAATTCCTTGCTCCTTCCCTTTTAAAATCACTTCCAGTGGCTGATGATCCGATTCCTCTTCATTCCCCACTTTGAAACTTTCTATATCCTCCCACATCTCTCCACTCACTATCACGTAGTCGATAACCGATTCTCCCCTTCCTCCCATATAAGTGTGGTCATCTCTGTCCCCTTCCTCTATATTTTCATTAAAAATTGACCACCCTTTTTCCTCACATATCTTCACTAACATTTTCCCATTCCTATTAACTGTCTTATCCATGCTAACTCTTCTCTTTACTTCCCCTCCATTAATCACTCCTTCCTTTTCCCCTGTTTTCGCGTTAAAATCACCCCCTATAATAATCTTTTCCTTTTCCTCCCCCTGTACCATTTTCTCAATATGTTCACTTATCATCCTCATATCCCGCCCATAAACTGTTAACACTATATATTTTTCCTTTCCTTCTCTGACCACATAATTTTTTACAATCCCTATCCCTTGCTTCTCGTTTCCCTCCTTTTCTTCAACCGACCAGTTCCTTTTTATGCCCGTTAGTATCCCTCCCCTTGCTCTACCTTTACTTTCTCTTCTTGTTGCAAATTCCACCTTCCAATTATAACCCTCTGATAATTTTTCCTTCCATACTTCCTAGTCTTTTTCCTCCAACCATGTTTTCGACATTCCCATCATATTAAAACCCTCTACATATCTCCAGAAATCCTCTCCCTTATTTTTTATGCCTGCCCCATTCCAAAACAATAATTTTATTTGATTCTGCTTTTCCATCTCATTTTCCTTAAAACTTGCTAATCCAACATCATTTGATCCATCCTTCCCTCCCCCTACTCTTAGTTTTTTGTCCCCTTCTTCACTAAAGTTCCCCTCTCCTCATCCCAAAATCTTTCTTCCCCTATCACCCACACTTTCAAGAATCCTATTTTAATACTTTTCCCCTCTCCCTTCATCTTACTCGCCTCATATCTTATCTTCTTTTGTATATCTATTTCCTTTCTCGTCATGTCATCGTCTAAATAAATGCTCGTACCTCTTAAATTTCTTTTTTGTTTCCATACATCTAACTTATCCTCAAATGTACCCATCCTTACTAACATTACCCGCTCTGCTAACTTTCTAGTTTCTACCACTGTTTTCTCAATATTTAAATCCTTCTTCATCCAATTTTCCACTTGCTCCTTTTGCTCCTTCTTTCCATATTTCACTTCCATATCTCTTATGATTATGTTTGTTCTTCTTTTTCCGTTTTTTCCCAGCTTCTCTCTATCTTCTCCAATCTGGCCTTCAACTTTTTATACTTTTCTCCCATTTCTTCAAATTTTCTTTTCCATTCTTCATTTGACTTTCTTAATTCTTCTTTTATCTCCTTTACCTCTTTATTATTTTCTTCCAACTTCTTACCCATCTGAATTTGTTCTTCTCTTATACTTTTTGCCTCCTTTAACAGTTCTTTACACATTTCTACTAAATCTCCCTCTTTCCTCTCTTTACTTTCCGCTACCGGTGATTTCCTTACTTTGGTGCTCTTCCTGAACACCTCCTCCACCGTAGCTTGACTTTTTCTTTTTCCTTCTGACCACCCTTCTTCGGAATCCGACATAATTTCCCTTCTCCTCTAAACTTTACACTGAATAACTGTCTGCCTTTTTTGAAAAACGAAATGTTAATTATATAATAAAATCACCGAAAAAACAAAAACAAGAAAAACCCACGTATTTTATAACTTAACGAAAACTAATAATTAAATTAAGTTTAAGTCACCAAAAAATTCCACTATTTTAAATTTATAAAAGCAAAATGTAAACGCCGGAAAATCCACGTTGAGTATAAAAGTATCTTATCAGCGCGCCGCACCTTACATCGTAATCAAACGACTACGTTTTAAAAGCGCTACTGCGTTACCTACGTTTATAAAAATTTTAACTTTAAATTAACTACCATTAAAACGTGTTATTTTAGATTTAAAAATTAACGTAACGTAACTGTACAACTTTCCTCTTTCACCGCCAAAACGTAACTCGTAACTCTTTTACTCTATATACACCCTATGTGTAATTTAAGCCTATGTATTGTGTGTTGCCGTTACTTCCGGCGTTTATATAACCTTTGTTAAATAATTTACGATAAATTTTTGTGTTCGTTGTTAGTAATCTACGATATTTAAATTAAAGTTGTACATATTTATCTTTCTTTTTTTTGGTCTGTTGAGGATTACCTTCTGTCTTGATCGAAAAAGAAGTTTTTACTTGGTAAGATCTGGCGCCCATTAAATTCTAATTACTTGAACCACCTCTATCTTCGACTAGTGCGAGTTGGGCGAGCAGAGTTTGTAACACCTATAAGCTTGTAGCAAATTCATGCGGGGTCAATGACCATGTGCGCATTTTAAGATGTTTTAAGTGCCATAAGCTCGTTTACCAACAAAGTGCAACTGCAAGAGCGTGTTTCAATGCTGAAAAGCGACCTTGGAAGTCATGAGCTTCTCCTCCGACAATGACATAGACATTTTAGTGGCCCAAGAAGCACATGTGTATAGTTCTGGTTCAGGGTATAAGCTTGCTGGTGCGGCCTCTTCAATAAAATTACCGCATCTACTTCTATGCGGTATTTTTTTTCTATTGTTTACAATTCTAGATCTGGTCACTGTGGGGTTAAGAAAATTCTGGGGCGTATACGTCGCTGCTGTTATTTTAGCCACAGATGCAACAAAAAGTGAATTTTTGGTTTCTATTTTATGCAAGCTGCGACTGTTTGTACTGTTTCTAGACTTATTGAAGACAACATTTTTTTGGTTTTTGGTAATCCTCAGTACATCATTTCTAAAATTGGGTGTAAAATTCGCAAAGCGGAACATGGTATTATTAAGTGTATTTCTTTTTCTGCTTTTTTTAAATAAGGAACTTATGCTTTTTAGTATATTTTAACCTGACGGGTATGCAACCTTCCATCAACAATCGTGCTAAGTGGCAAAATATAAACTTACTAATAATCTCTTTTTGGGCAATACGAAATAGCCGAACGCCATTTTTCGTTTGGCAATTGTGCGCTTTGGATGTCCCACTAAGAATCGACATTGAGCGGTCTTACTAGATATTGATACCTTTTATATCGAAAGAATTTTTCCTTAAAAAGATTTGAATAAAGTGGATGTTTGCAGAAAAAAACATCATGTCTTTACTGAGCGATTGTTAACGGAACGTGATTATTAGTCAAGACGTCCATTGGATTCACTCAAGTAATTATTAGTAAAATCACATAGATCGATAATTTTGTTAAATGCAATTAAAGTTTATAGGTTAGTAAGCACTTATTTACTATAATGGCGTTTGCAGAAAAAATTACAGTGGAATTTAATTACACACGGTAGCGGCAATATACAGAGTGTTAGAAAATTTTAATGACAAACTCGGGAAACCAGGAACTGGGAACGAATCTCGGAAAAGCAGTTCTACCAGGAACAGGTCTTGGAAAAAACTACTTCAACATTTTATAATTCATATTTAACACATTTTAATAAAACTTTTATTTAAAAAAAAAACAAAAAAGAATATTTACATAAATAAAGTTATTTTTAAGAATTGCAGGTACTATGAAAACTCTTGTATAATATCATGAATACTGATGTAAGTACCAGCAACCAGGCCAAATACACTAAAAATAATCAAAAACAAGTTTTTTACAAGCATTATGTAAAAACTCAGGCCTGTTCTAGAATACCAATAAGTAGACGTTTCGACAGCAGCAGGTATCGTAATTCCAAGCGCCGAAAGACACAGCGCTCCAAAAAGCGAGATGAATAAATCCAGCGCTGGTACAGACACAGCCAAAACAACTACGAATAGAACATTATTTTCAATAATTTACTAAGTACCAAAAACCTACAAGTAATTAAAACTAAAACAGTTCTTGTCGCATACTCCCAAATCGCCCGCATTGGTTTACCTTCGAGTATTGGCCCTAAGTACTGATTCCAAGTGATGTCGATTGCCACGTAATACTGAATAGTGTACGTTATAAAAATTACTAACGCCAAAATAACTTTGAGTATTTGTGCTAGGCTTTAAAATAATTATTAATTTTGTGTTCTCGAAAAATGTGGTACTTACATGTCTTCGTCTGGTAAATTTAGAGTGATTGATCCTTCCACTAAGGCGCCATAAGCGAGATAGCCAAGCAAACCCATGCCTAAGTACAACGTAAGCACAACCGAAAGACCAATGTTGAGCACACCGAAAGTACCTCCAAATGACTGAGGGGTTTTCATCTCGTTCTCCAAAGGCATAATCTGCATCACGATAAATGCTTTTACCACAAACTGGTAAACTAACAAAAACTTACCACGCCGACTGCTTCAAGCGCAAAAAGAACCGTGCCAAAAAACAACGGAATGTTTTCGAATTTGCCTACTGTTTCTTTACCTTCGACGCTTACTCCGTTATGGAAAATATAATAAAGTATTATGGCAAAACTGACGAAGGATATAGCATTAGCTGCTGTTGATAAAGGCGCTAATCTTTTTAAGTTTCTAATCCAATTAATAAAAATTAATGGTAATAAAAAAATAGCCATGTAAACTTCGATGCCTAAATCTCTAATGTAGACATTGGCGACGCTTCTTATATTTGCAGCTATAAAGATTACGTAGACGCAGCATGTGCCCAATTCGTAGGTTAACACAAACGCGTTGACGACGTGTCTAAAATAATCGTTATTGTATAAACCTTTTATTTAGGGAAAAGACATTGACCTACGGTGAGATGGGTGCTAGTTTTTTGAAGAAAATGGGTCCATCGTTGAATGCTGCTTCGGCGGTCGCCGGAAAAGACAAACTACCGATTTTGCGCCGTTTGCAAAGTTCATACTCAGATTTGATCAATATATGGATGCAGTAGATGCAAATAACACCAATAAATAAAGTACCGCCGATTCCAAACGCGTATCCAGAGTTGCTAAACGCTTTTGGCATCGCCAAAATACCAGTACCTAAGCATCCTTTGATTAAATGAAAAAAAGTTTCTGAATTTCTACAACAATGCCTTAGAAAAAAAAATTAATAAACAATTAAAACACTTACGTCGTTGGATGCTCTACTTGTCTGTGCAGGTAAGGATCAAAGTCGTCTAGGTTTTTTGATTTGGCGCTGTCTTTCAACTCGATTTGGTAGGTATCATTATTGTCGATTTTTCTGCAATTAAGTTACAAAAAATTGTTCTTGGTTTAGCGGGTACTCACTTTATGTACTTTTCGTCGAAAACAAAAGCTGGGTTCACGTGTTGTTCAGTCATTGTTTTTAGTTGTTCTTCTTACTTCATATCCAAACTCTAAAACCAAATACAATTAATTTTTAGAACATTCTAGAATGTAAACAGTGTGCATAAGTCAAGTAGGTGATTGATTGGTGATATGAATGCGATAAATGACGAATTAGTGTTGCCGAGAAAGCAAGTTCAAACTTGACCTTTTAAAAAATTGTAGGTTACGTTAAAACAACGGATTTAATATCATCCAGAAATAACTAAAACTATGTTGCATTAAAAACATGCGTATGATTTGAACTATTCTTGTTTGTAATATCACCGTAATGTCGTTTGTTTCAGTTGTTATAAATTTATGTATACCAACCTTTCTAGATCTAGACAAGAACGAGTATCAAACGTCAGTAGCTCTATTTTTTTACTATTCATTTTCTTATGAATCTTTTAGGTCTGTGGTTACGTTCGACAAGATCACATAGAAGTACAAGTAATCAAGAATCCTATAATGTTTGCTTTAGCTGTTCAAACTTTATTCTTAAACTTGATTTAGTGTGCACTTGATAATTATTATCGTCATTTTCTTATTATTGTAATTCAAACTATAATGTATTTTCGTTAAATTATTTTTAAAGTGTATTGCTGTACAGTGTGTTGCCTATATATTTTACTTTATATAAATTTGACTCTAATCTTCTATGTTAATTAGTGCCAAGTATTAAGGTATCTTCCGTATTGTTAAATTGTTGATTAATTTGTCCTCGTGTTTACGTTTTTGTTGCGAGCTATAACGCTATCTTGTACTATCCGGACAAGACCGAAACCGAAGTGTTTAAAACAGATTTGGAAAGAGCAACGCGTTATCTTTGTGTAACCCGTTACAAAAATGAAGAAAGTTACGCTGGAACTGCACGCAAATAGTGCGAAATTTTCTAATGTGAAAGTGCACCAAATGTCTCAACAATTCGAAGAATCATTAATAAGTTTAAAAAAACGGGTCGTAAGTCTTCTTCGCGTTGATGTATCGACCAGTTTTGCAAAAACGTTGCTGCTGTAAACGAGATAGCGTTGAAAACCCGGGAACATCAATAAGGGGTCGTTCCCAACTAATTTAAATTTTGAGAAGCGCCACGCAGCAAATTTTGACAAATATCCATTTTTATCAAGGTTAAACTAATTCATAAGTTCAAACCAACAAACCAAGCACAGCGCCGTCGATTTGTTAAATTTTTTTGAAACATCATCTTTACCGATGACGCGCACTTTCATATGAATGGGTCCGTTAACAAACAAAATGATCAAATTTGATATTTAGAAAATCTGCACGCGATCCACTAGCAACCAATAGACTCTCAACAAGTTATTGTTTGGTGCGGATTTTGCAGAAGCGGCGTGATTAACCGTATTTTTTTGAAAATGAGACATACAATGCTGTAACTATCAAAAGTTTGAGGTACCATAATATGATAACGGATTTTTTTTAACTTTCTCTGGATGGTATGAAAATGGGAAGACGCATAGTTTCAGCTGAACAGCGCGACCTGCCACTCTACACATGAAACAATCCATTTAATGAAGAAACAATTCTCAAACCAAATCATCTTCCAAAATTACGGTTATCCAGATCGTGCTATTTGACGGTTTTTGGGCTAGTCATCATTTTCTGACCTTCTTCAGAAAATTTCGGAAACTGTTTTGTTTATCCTTGGGTTCAAGTATTTATACTAATTGCTCGTTCAAGCGACGCGGTAATCAGCCCAAACACCAAACTTCACGATGAAACTACTACTGTAAAAGTCTAAAAGCAAGAATAATCAGTCTCATTTTCTCGGGTTTTGTCTTACGTTTATGTCAATGCGTCATAGATTATTCTCGACGTCAAGAACGAGGTCCAACGCGTTGTCGGTGAGTTAGAAGCGCAACTATACCAAAAAGTCATTAAAATGTTATGAAACGAGCAAAAGTCTGTGTTCAGAACCGTATTAATTTCATGCCTAACTAAAACTTGTCTACTTTATATTGTTACATGTCGTAATTTACGTAATAAAATTCTGAACTGCACTGGTTTCTCGACGGCACGGTCGCCGATAACGTCTGAAATTTACAGTATTTGATGTAAGGGGTTTACTGGCTTATTTTTATTTAATTTTAGTTGGGTTGTAATCCTTTTTTATGGTTAAATTTCATCGTTGATTTTAGCAATAATGCTGCAATAGATTTGGGATACTAGGCAGAATTTGATAGTTTATATTAGCGATTACAGATAAAAATTTGTTAGATAACGGCCGCCATGTTGGTTCAATACTATAATTTTTTTTAATTAGTCTGTTAGGGCACCGTAAGCTGGTCTCTCTTTTTGTTCTTCTATGGGAAGCAGAACGAATCAGCCATTAACATCAAGTCTTATCTTTCTCCGTCTTTCCTTATCTCATTCTTTCCTACTTTTTATTTTTTTCTTCTTGGGTGTACAAATTTTCTATGTGCCAACCATTCTTCTTCTCTTTAATCCTCTTTATGATTCGCCTCTTGAGCCGTTGGTTGGACATTGAAAGGTTGGTCACACCTTTCGTTCCTTCTACGAAGAGAAGAGCAAAACAGGTACTTACATCTTGTCCTATCGTTCTCCGTCTGTCCCTTTTCTTTCTTTCTTGTCTTTCTTAAAGTTCATTTTTCGTTTATCCATTGTTGCTTGGACACTTTTTTTTCTTTTGGTAACTTTTTTCCTTTCGATTCGAATGTTCGATTAGTAATTGTTTTTTTCTTTCTTATTTAATCTTACTCCTTCTCTGTCCTTCTTTTGGTATTGTTTGGGTTTATGCAGCTTGTACTTGACTTGTACACTCAAGTAGTGTTTAGCTGTTTGGATTATATTGAGTGACCTTTGGATTACTGATTGGTTTCTTTTCTTTTTAGGTAACCCGACTTTGTTATCAGAATCCTCTTCTTCTTTTTCGTTGGTTTCTTTTCTTACATCTTAAGATCTGATTATTTGCCTTGGTGGAAAGAATCTTATTCCGTCCGTTAAAAACTTTTTGGCGCAATTAACATGGTTCTGCTTTCTGTTTGCGCAAATTCAGATTCCAGTTTAGATATATACTAAGGTTTCTTCTTCCTACTGCTTCAGTTTCTTAGTTTTGAGAATTCTGCTCCCGAAGTTTTGGTCATAGGATTTTTAGGGCTCTTAGTCGTTGGCGCTTGCCAAAATTTCTTACTTCTTACTCTTATCGTCGCGAGTTCGTTGAGTGTTCTCTGAGAAGAACACTTTATCTCATTTTTTTCTGCTTAGGCATTTCCGCTTCAGGCAACGGTTGAGAAGAATGTACACTTTTTAGAAGTACTTTTTCTCTTTTGGGATGACTTAGTTGTGTTCTGTAGGTTTTCTAGGCGCTTTGGCGACTTTTTTCTTAACGACCTTAGTCCTTACGTCGCGTCGGCAAGTTCCTTCTCTTCATCTGGGTTAGGTAGTATAAAAATGGATTGGCAATGGTTTTTTGGGTTTAATCCTAAGCGTATGCCTACACTTCTGTATTCTTTTAAGCTTTTTTTCGTAGTCTTCAGGTTTTTCTTAGACACTCTGAATTTTCTTTTTTTTAGTGTTCATTGCTTCTTCCGTTATAAGTTTCTTTTCTTGTTTGATTAGGCTTAGTTGGCTTTTGATTTTGTTGTGTTTGAGTTGAAGCTTGGAGTAGACTGAAATGCCATTTCTTGTGCTTTACGTACTTCCGCGTAGTCAGCTTTTTGATGTTGTAGGCCACTGTTAAAATATTTCTTTACTTGAGAGTTTCTTTTACTCTTCTAATCCGTTCTTCGGTTTTTTAGGTTCTAGGTGACATTCCAACGTAATGAACAAAGGTTAGCGATGTTCGATTAGCAAGTACAGTTTCTTTCTTTTCTTTTTTACTTTTATTCCTTCTCTTTCTTTCTTTTGGTATTGTTTGTGTTTATGCGGGTTAGACTTTACTGTTTGGTACACTCAGATAGTGTTTAGTTTTCTGAATTATGTTGTATGACCTTTGGATTCCCGATTGGTTCATTTGCTTTTTAGGTAACCCGACTTATGTCGACTTGTAATCAGAATCCTTTTTTTTGAGATTTCTTTGTTGGTATCTTTTCTTAGATCTTTAGGATCTGCTTATTTGCTTTAAGGAGAAGAATATCATTCCGCCTGTTGACTTTTTGACACAACTATTATAATTCTTCTTAACTTTTCTTTTTCTGATTCCGCATATCCACATTCAACTTTCGATATATACTTGAGATTCTTCTTTCTACTTCTTTAATTTCTTAATTTTGGAGATTATACTCAGAAAGGTTTTATTGGGTTTTAAAGGCTCTTGGTTCTTGGCGCTTGCCAAAACTTCTTACTCTTATCGTCGTTGGGTCGTTGAGTGTCGAGTGTTTTCTGAAAAGGATTCTTTTTTCGTTTTCTGGTGCTTAGGCATCTCCGCTTCGGACAACAAACTGTTGAAAAAGATGTCAGCTTTTTAGAAATACTTTTTTTCTTTTGGGATGACTTAATTGTGTACGGTAGGTCTTCTAAGCGTTTTCGCAACTTGTTTCTTAAAGACCTCAGTCCTTACATCGGTAGGTTCCTTGTCTTCATCTAGGTTAAGTTTTGTCTATGAAATTAGATTGGTTGTAGTTTTTAGGGTTTGATCTTGTCTTGTTTTAAGCTTCTTTTGTTGTCTACAGGTTTTAATTTTGCTGGGAAAGATTTGCTAATACTAATTTGTAATAGAATTCAGAACTGCACTGGTTTTTCGACGGCACTGTCGCCAATAATTAAAAAAAAATTGACAGTATTTGATGTATGGAGTTTCCTCGTTCATTTTTTTTGGGTTATCGCTGCAATTGCTGTCTGTTCTTACGCTATCCGCTAAATCGCTAGTAATTCTTTTTTATGGCTAAATTTTATTGGTTATTCTTTTTAGTTTTTTACAATAATGCTGCAACAGAGTTGGGATATTATAAAAGAATTTAAACAATTTGGTAGTTTATATCAGCGGTTGCAGATAAAAATTTGTTAAGATAACGGCCGCCATGTTGTTTCAATACTGAAATTTTTTTAGCGAGTTGGTTAGGGTTTAAACGGCTCTCTCTCAACTATTTATTTGTTGGGGAAAAATATATCAATTTCTGTTCATTGAGATAACCATACAGTAACCTCCAGACGTTTTTTGAAGAAATTCCTACATGGCAGTTGCAGCATTGAATCTAAAAAAACGAATGTCAAGTTTCGTATTAGCAAACCACTTGCTTATGTGTAACTTGTACTTTGCCTTCGGCGTGTTTTACTTTTAATTACTTTTCTGATTTGTAACTTTTAACATTATAAATAGTACACTAAAACTATACTTTTAGTCGTAATTTTTAAAGCATCGTAGCATTTATGTAATTCAGTTGTGCATACACAGACCAATCACCCATCGAGTTACTTTGAATTAATTTGAGTACATTTAAGCCATAATTAGGCTCACAATCGTTGTACGTAAGCTTACATACGCATTTTACCTAGTAGAATTACATAAATGGTAGCAACTGTTGCTACTCGCAATCAAAGAGCTCTGGAGGGTAAGTGTTTCCTTCTTTATGCAGTGATATTTAAGTACAATGAATATCAAAACAGAGTCTTCAACAAGCGATATCTACACAACGGCTCGTCTAAAGAATTATTTTATTTAGATCTATTCTAGAATCTATTCTTAAATCACAGAGAAGAAGTGATAAACCCGCCAATTTTGCGCGTCTAGAGTTGCACGATCTCTCGTAGGTACCAAAGTAAGTTTTAGTTCCTGATCAGCGTAGCGCAGTGTACGGTCTCTCTGGCCTGTTTAGTTGTCGCACTCGCATATAGCAGAGTAACAACGCTCACCGAAGCGAGAATATAATGACTAGAAGATGTGACCTAGCTCACAGCCTCCGAAAGTACCAACACCAGGGGCACCGAATAACAACAATTCTCGGTAAGGTTTTTATCTCGGTTACTCTCGTGGCTGCCGTATTACGTTGGGCGAGTCACTATCGCAGCTTCTTCAATTTGCTTACATTCCATCGCTACCTTGTAATATATGAAATCCGGTAGATTGCTGACCTTATTATGGGTCTAAAGCGCAATACAAGTGCGCCCCCAACATATTAAACCATGTACGGCTACCACAAAATGTTTCTTCTGACAAAAGGACAAGTTACAATACAGACTTTTGATAAAATCATCGCTGAGACCGTTTTGTGCTTGGTAGAGTGTTTGGTAGATCGTAGATCAATTTCAAATCTTACTTGACGTCGCTTCTTTACACTGAACGCCTGATAACTGGTTTCGTGATGTCTTGGATGATGTCTCAAAAAACTTTTCTCGGTCTTTTGGCTTTCCGTTTTTCTAAGCCTTCACCGCTTTTTTCTGCACCTGGTCATTTTATCGACGTGATAGTATTCGTTTGATTTCTTTCACGAATTGATTGCATCAAAAAAATGGTAATAAAAAATAACCAAGTCTGCAAGGTAACCTGTATGCGTGAGAAATTTCTAAGATTGGTTGCTTGTGCTGCATGCACATGGACCTTATCATAAAATAAAATCAGTTTTTGAATTCTTTCGTCTGTAATTAGTCTTTTTTCTTCAAGCACATCACTTACTTTAACCAATTTGGCTTGATATCGTTCAGATGTAACAATTTTACAAAGTTTTAGAGGTTTGTAGTAAATGATTCTTTTCCAATCCTACCGAACGCACAGTAACATTTTTTGGGTTCGGATTTGCAAAAGACATTATCCTAAAGGATAACCAAAAAGAACACTTTTTAGTACAACGTCGTTTTTCCATACTACAGATTTTTGTTCTTTAGATCTTTCCAGCGTTTCTACTGCTGTTTCTATTTTTCCCATTTTTTGTTGTACTTCTAGTATATACCCGGGCCTTAGTTTTTCGAGGTTTAAAACCTATTTTCAATATTTTTTTGTGTCAGCTATACTTTTTTGGTTTTTTTATTTTCTAATCCCTTTCTATTTTCAGTCTTCTCACCGTTTTTCTAGCGGATAGGTTTCCGAAATTGTATTTTCTTTGATAACTTTTACAAAAAGAGCGAACCTAAGCGAGAAGCGTACTCTAACCTACATTTTCTAATTAAAACAATTAGAACTGCCCTTACTAGATCAAAATATAATAAAAGAATAAATATCCCCGTGACATAAAAAATGTAACAACCAAAAAAGCGTTACAATTTTTGGACCAAAATTGGTAGAAATGTTTAACTAGTGAAAGGTAGTAATTTCATTCAAAACAATGCAGTAGCCATGGAAAATTTGACGTTTTACTTGTTGTTACAATCGAAATTATCGAGTATATTTCTTGAGAAGATCAAGAACGTCGTAGACGAGAAAGTGGACGGCCAAGACAAACAAATGTGATCCAAAACCGCCATCTTCGATCAATGGCATTAAGAGATCGATTCTTGAGCACAGGAACAATTAGCAAATCAATAGTTTTAAAACGAGGAGTGTCTTGTAACCCTTCGTACAGTTTACCGTCAAATTAGAGCTTTTGCTTTTGTCCTATTGACCACATCTTGTGTTTCTGCTGAGACCTCGTCATCGACAGCAACGTTTGGAGTGGTGTATCTTGCGACTGGCTTGGGGGTGCACGATGGTTGGATAATGCTCAGACGTAGATGCCCCCTACACTGTGGGGGTTATGCTATGAAATGCTATTGTTTATAGAAGCAGATCGCAGTTGGTGTTAATCTGAGGCAATATGAATGCCCACTGATATGTTGATGAAGTGGTAGAACCTCATAGCTTCTTCCAGGAATTGGAAGACCCGATTTTCCAACAAGATAATGCCGGTTCCCACATTACAAGACATTCTATGAAGCGCTTAAAAATATCTAATGTCATATTGCCGTAGTCACCCATATCTCCCGACCTTTCGCCTATTGAACCTGTTGAGACTTGATGGGTAGAAGACTCAAGCAATTAGCCAATCCTCCACAGACACTAGAAGCTCTCCGGCATGAATTACAGAAGCAATAACCCAGGAAAATATCGACCATTTGGTGGAATCCATGCCAAGAACAAATAAGAGTGGTGCTACACATTATTAATAAAAAATGCCTTTATCGTTTGTTTAATTTCTTTGAAATTTGAATCAATTACTACCTTTCACTAGTTAAATTTCTGCCAAGTTTGGTCTAAAAATTCTGACGCCTTCTTGGTGTTCATTTTTTATGTCAGAGTATAGTACTAATAACTCAAAATACAGAAACGGAGGTTAGAAAATATAGGTTAGAGTGCGCCGTTTGCTCTATGCGTAAAAATTACCGAATAAAGCCAAATATCGGCAACCAATGGGAGGTTTTATTTTTTTATGGCAATTAAAAATTTATCCGTTTGACTAACCCGAAAATGTTAAAACCAACGAAATGTCTAAATATGGTCAAGTAAATATAAACTACGTACAATTCAGACGAAGAAAACGATCTTTAGATATTTTTATTCAAGATTTACTGAATACTGCCACCAGACTTAAATAACATTGAGAAAAATCATTAGTTCTCATTGCTATTTACAAATAATAAAAAAATAATTTATGAGATTTTGAAAGATTGTAAAATTAGTTCACACTGGAAAAACAAAACATCAACGTTTATATTGACAGTGACAATAAAATATTAGATTTATCCAGTCCCGCGCTTTACATAAGGGCAAAGTCGTGCGGTGCATGATGGCGCCGAGGCGCCGAAAGCGCCGAAAACCCTCAAAACTCAAAAGTAAAAAAAGATAACGCAACAAACAACATTGTCAAAACAAAATTTATACTGATACAAAAACCAGTAAGGAATTACTAGCTATTACATTGTTTTTTATTTGTTTATTTTTTTATTTTTACTCTTTGAGACGAGGGAATTGAACTACTTCTCAAAAATAATATCTTTTCCAAATGAGAGTACGCAATAATAGCATTTAATCGATCGAATACGTAATACGTTATTCATGCTTGAGCTTGAAATTTGGCTTGCAACTAGCCAACAAGCGTTTTTTTTCCTGTCTGAGCTTGCAATGTACGAAACTTTATATATTTAAGCGCTGCATCGGTCGCGATTTCATTTGTTGCCTGATGCCCGATAGCGAAGTGAACTGGTCCATGAGGTAAAAGATATCTACTTTTGAAACTTTAGTTTTTTGTAGTTTTACAGACTTTATAGTGATGTGTTTTGTGTTGTGAATTAAGGTGAGTTCATCTAAAATTTATTTTTTATTTTAGATTTATTAAACATTAAAAGCCAAAAACTTGCATCTCAAAAATCTTTTTATATTTAATTATATAAACATCGTTGTTAATTGAAGTAAATTCAAACAGAATAATTGATAAGCACTAATATTACTGTTTATAAAAATTTATAAATTTTGAAATAACTTGAAATAAGTAATGTAGAGAAAATACTTTCGAGTTTGAGACGTCGAAACATTTCCATTTTTCATGAATAATTTGTGAATTTTTTTTTACTTACGTATTAATTTCTTTACAGTAAACAGAATGTCAGAAAAAAGAAAAAATGTGTGGATACTAAAATTTGCTGAATAAAAGAAAAAGAGAGGAAGAATTGGAAAACTACCCATACAGGAAACCCCAGAGTTAGACAACGGGGCCAGACCTGGGCCAGTATTGGGAGACCTAAGTTTGGCGTACCTGTATTGGCCCAGACTTGGCCCAGGACTGGGTAGCTCAGCTTCGGCCATTCCATGAGAACCCAAGCTTGGGCCTAGACTGGTTGACTCAGCTTCGGCCATGAAAATTATTAGCCAAGCTTGGCCCAAGCCTAGATAACCCAGCCTTGGCTATTCCATGGAGACCCAAACTTGGTCCTACACTGGTTGACCCATCCTCGGCCATGCTAATTCTTACCCAAGCTTGGCCCAAGCTTGCATAACCCACCCTTGGCTATTCCATGGAAACCCAAGCTTAGGCCAAGACTGGTTGACCCAGCTTCGGCCATGCAAATTATTAGCCAAGCTTGGCCCAAGCTTGTATAACCCATCCTTGGCCATTCCATGAGAATCCAAGTTTGGCCCAAGCCTGGATAACCCAGCCTTCCTATTCTATAGGGACCCAAGCTTAGTTCAAGACTGGTTGACCCAGCCTTGACCAAGGCTGGATTATCCAAGAAAATCTCAATAATAATTTTTTTCAATGTTAAGAATTTTAAAAAATTGGTTAATAAGTTGAGTTATGATAATATCGAAAGTGTAGAATTGAAACTTGAACCGTTCGGTTACGTATGGCGAGATTCGGGTATTTTGGTTTAGCGTAGCCGCCATCCTTGTTTACATCATCTGTTAGTTAAATGTAAGATTTTTCTCATTGCTAGAGTAATAAAGGTGATGAATCAAATCTCCGAGTTAGTACTTTTTAACTAGAAGGAAAAAACCTTCAAATATAATTTCTTTTGTTTACTCCGCAATTATCACGAGGCGAGGCTACGAAAAGTAATTATGTCTGATTCTTACCTTAGAGTTTAAAGATGGCGTGCGTTAAATAAACCAAAAAAGTTTTGAATAAAAAAACTAATTTAGATGTTAACCGGCAAAGTTTAAATAATCAAAGTGTAAACATCAGCTGTGTGAATGACGTTAATGACCCTAGTGATACAGAAAACCAAAAAATATCAAACAAAAGGTGCCAAAATAAGTTGAACTTGGATGTGAACTAGTGATGGAGAATAATAACTGTACTAGCTAACTGTTAATATAATTTAAGACGAGATCTAAATAGTAATTAAAAAACTTTATGTAATTTAAATAGTACATAATACAAGTAATAACAATAAAGTGTAAATACGTTCATATAATTATTTATTCCATTGTTTTATTAATGCTTAATTCTTGGCATTTGATTTTGAGCTAGTTTTAGCAATTAAGCGTGGCCCAGTACTGGCAACTAAGCATGGCCCAGTCTTGGCAACCGATATAGCCCAGTCTTGGCAACTTAGCATGGCCCAGAGCTGGCGATCAGGACTGGGTCATGATTATCATTCCAGACTTTTGCCAAGGCTGGGCCAAGTTTGGCTTACAGGCTTGGCCCAGGCTTTTACAAACTTGTGCCCAGCCTGAGCCAAGCCTGAACCCATGGTACTTTCTTCTATGGGTATGTCAAAATTACACATTTTTTTTCAAAACCCGAGTCTACGTTGCTAAATATTAATAACAACAATAATACAGCTGAATCCCAATATTCTGAACCTGTACTTGAAACAAGTATCAGCAGCAGACAAGAAACTGATCTTCTAGAAAGCAATCCATCAACATCTTCAAGTTCCGCTGATAATGAGAAATCAACACCTTCAAAAATTACCAAAACGAAAAATATGAGACAACTTTTGAAATTACGTCCTAATACTATTCAAGAATTAGTAGAACGTGGCCCTTCTCATTATCAAAACAAAAAGGATATCTTTCCGAGAGATAGTTCGGAGTCGGGGCGTAAGTTTTCCGATAGTTACTTCTTTAGAATTTAGCGAACAAAGAAAAAATTGAACGTTTTTGGTTGTTGTATTCCGAAACAAAAAATTTACTACTGGTTCTGTTGCAAAATTTTTAATGACAGCGATTTGAAATATGTTGGCCTTAGTGATGAATTTAGTTACAAGAACTGGCAGCATTTTAGTGAACATTTAAACATTCATGAAAAGAGCAAGTTACATATCGAAAATGTTCTAAAATTGCTAGATCCTTCTAACCGTTTTAATACAAATGAAATAATTGATTCTGAAATTCAAAATGTAATAAACAGAGAAACTAAATACTGGCAAGCTGTTATAAAAAGAATTTTCTACGTGATTCAGTTCTTAGGTCAGCAAAATTTAGCTTTTCGTGGAAATAGTAATAAGTTGTTTGAGAAAAACAATGGTAATTTTTTAAAATGCATAGAAATGATTTCCAAATTCGGCCCGATTATGTCAGAACATACGAAACGCTCTGAAATAAAAGACAAAAACTATCTCGGAGATAAAATATAAAATAAAGTAATCGACTTGATCGGTAAAAATATCAAATCCAAAATTTTAGAACTAACTAAAAAGCAAAATATTATTCCAAATTATTAGACTGCACTCCTGACTCTAGTCACTAAGAACAAATTTCAGTTAGTATAAGATTTGTTAATTTAAAGATCACGGGAATTAGTATAGAAGAACATTTTTTATTATTTTGTCCAATAGATGATGTGTCAGGTGAAGGTTTGACAAAATTTCTTTTAATGACTAGATTGTAGAAAGTTCTTCACTAGGAGGGGCAAGTTAAACCACTTAAGATTTTATTATAGCGACGTTTCGTGCAACCAGGCGTGAACTTCTTCAGACCACTGAAATATATTGTGAGTAAGCTACACATTTCTTTTTACATAACAAATAATACATTTTAGGTACAAACAACATAGAAACTTACACTAAAAGGTTAGAGTGGAATATTCCTTAACTCCAAACGACATGAAACTATTACACAATATAAATTAAAGTTAACATGAATAATTGTTAAACTATTTCTAAAAAGTTAAATAAATTAAAATAGTTGTAAATGAACAATTAACTGTGAATGAGAAACAATTGACACGACATGTATAAAAAATTCTATTTCCAAAGTCAAAGTAATCAAAGAAGATAAGAACGAAAAATACCGCAAATTTAATAGACCTGTCTCAAGCTAATAAGTAATCTTAGATATTAAATTGTTGTAAACATTACTTAAATTGTTAGTGTCTGTATTGAAGTTAATGTTGTTTTTGTAAACGTTGATGAATATCATTTCTGAAACTAATCGTTTTTTATAGTTACAATCTTTGTCTAAAATTTTGGGTTTGTTGAAGTCAATTATGTCCCGAATTGATATGATGTAACGCTAACGCAGTTTCACCTTTTTTATTATTACAATCATACATGTGATTATTGATCCGATTTTTTATTTTCTGTTTCGTTTGTCCTATGTAACACGCGTGGCATCCCATACAATCTAGCTTGTACACTACATCATGTTTTTCAGTTATATTAGTTTTATCTTTAGTTCTACTGTACATCATGTTATAAGTTGTTATTTTAATATGATTGGTTTTTATAATCGGAATTATTCTTTTTGTTGTTAGTTGTGTTACTGTGTATGAGTATTCTGTTTAGTATGTATTAGGGTAGTTGGTTTTTCTTAATATGTTCTTTAAGCATTTAAGGTTTTTCGTAACGAACTGTGGACTGCTTAAACTTAATATTTTATTTTTCATAGCCTTGATCGTATTAATCTTTTGATGGTGTGGGTGTTTCGAAAAGTAATTTAACGTTCTGTTAGAGGCTATGGGTTTTGTATACCATTCACTAACTATACAACCCGTGTTAGTATCCTTACTAAGTCTAACATCTAAATACGGCAATGAACCTTTTTGTTCAACTTCATACGTGAATTTCAAATGTCGATTGTAACTATTAAAAGTGTTGAGAGTGTTATGAATTTCTGTTTCGGGTATACAAGCAACAATATCATCAACGTAACAAAATAAAAAGACCGGTGTATATGATAAATTGTTTTTTTACATATTTAAGTAGGCCATGCATAGTAAGATTAGCCAATATAGGTGACGCAGAATTAGCCATGGCAGTACCAAATTTTTGAGTATACATCTTGTCATCAAATGTAAAATAACTTGACTCAACAAGAAACTCGATAATATAGACTACCTCAAATAATTCTAAAGTTGTATGGCTCTTCAAATCATTCCAATATTTATTTATTAATTCAACAATAAGATCTTTAGTAATGTTAGTGAATAAACATGTAACATCAAATGATATTACTTTATAATTACTCGGTATAGTAGTACTTTTGGTTTTTTCAATAAGTTCGTAGGAGTTCCTTATATTATGATCAAATATGTAAGAAATGTTTTGAATTATACTAGAAACATATTTAGATAATTCATAAGTGGGAGCTCCTATACAAGAAACAATGTTCATCTTTATGTATTTTAATTAAACCATATAACTTAGGAGGTACACTAGTGTACGTTACAAGTCTTTTATAAGTATAAAACTCGATGTGTCCATTGTCATATAGCTGTCTACATAATCTGTTGTTTGTATTTCGATATTTGTTAGTAGGATCTACGTTAGTCATTCCATAGATGTTTTCGTCATTTAGTAAAGTCAACATTTTTTCTTTATATTCGTCTTTATGTATAATAACTATAGCAAGCATTGCCTTTGTCGGATTTTGTAATAAGAATGTCTTTGTGTATTTTAGTAAACTTTCATGTAGATGTCACTACATGGTTTATGTAAAAGTCTTGTGGTATCTGACATTTGTTAGTTTTATTGTTGACGAAGTTGGTAACTACATTGACAATTTTCTCTCTTAATCCCTCTCGTTGCTCGTCATGATGATATGTATGTCTTCCGTATCTTTGATTAAACTAATAACACTGGTCTGCATGAAAATCGGCCCTTATACCATTCTTGACGATTCTTATGTAAAATGACCTCCTGAATCCAAAAATCACATCACCCACCTATTTTGGGGGGACCCCATTTTTATTTTATTTTTTGCATTTTTTTTAGAATTCTAACTTATAGCCGTTAAACATCCCAAAGCAGGTAATAAAATTTATACCAAAGTATATGGCAAAAGTTTTGCTATAAAATGTATATAGAAACAACAATAAAATACAAATATATAAGAACAGTAAAAAAATATCAATAAACAGTTAGGAAGATTTACTGCACGACGCTGGCGATCTCAATACCACATGCAGGTTTGAACTGGAATTTTCGACAGGCTTGAACTTGCATTACTCTTCTCATTATAGTATATTACATTGTTTGCTTAACTGCTTCGATCAGTACATCTATAGCTGTTGCAGAGTTAACTTGTCGACGTTTTAAACGTGCTGGATTTTGTGTTCATTTTTGTTCATTTGTGTAAAACAGTAAAGCTACTTTTACTCCGGATTTTTTCAAGTGACTAAGTGTGATTTGTGGTTAATGTCGGGCGTTGAATTACTGCTTAATTATGCCACGCGAGTGTAAAAATCATCCCGATAGCTTCTGCTATGTCTGCGGGGAATTAACTTTAAAAGCGCAACAAAAACCCCTTTCTCCGCTTGTTAAAACAACTTATAAATTGTACTTCGATTGTCAAGTTGGCGACCAGGACAAGACTTGGGCTCCATCAGTTTGCTGTACGACTTGTTGCAGTAGTTTGACCAAATAGCTCAAAGGTACCCGTAAATCAATGCCATTTGCTGTGCCCATGGTTTGGCGTAAACCTCGCTGTCATCTTACAGATTGTTACTTTTGTATGACTTCCACCGTCAGGTTTTCCAGCAAAAGTAAGCATACAATTTAGTATCCCAATATTCCGTCAGCTCTAAGACCTGTTTCTCATAACAATACTTTGTCAATCCCAGAGCCCCCAAACACTTATACTCTAGAACCGGAAATTGATTTAAAAGACTCTGAGCCACAACCTGGAGCATCGAATACGTTCAATGATAATGAAGAGTATTCCGCAGATTTAGTTTTTCGGCAACCTCACCTCCTCACTCAATCGGAATTAAATGATCTTGTCAGGGGATAGGAGTTACCCAGGACTAAATCTCAGCTCCTAGGATCGCGACTTCAACAGTGGAATCTCTTAGAAAAGGGAGTAAATATATCTTCTTTCAAGACCAGACAAGCAACCCTGAAATGTCTTTTCTCAGAAAGTTTAGTGTTCTGCCCTAATGCAAATTTATTGATGACAGAGCTACAAATGCCATGTGACTCAGACAAATGAAGACTGCCCAGCAAACACAAGGTTGCTTAATTTAGTAGTTTATTAAGTATTGAAAAGTCATTTATAAGTAATTTAATTTTTTTCGTAATTTAAGAGTAGTCTAAGGTGACGTTTAGCAGTAATTTAAATGGTTACTAGTTTAAAAGTAGTATACCAAGTAGTTTAGGAGTATTTCAGTATTGTGGTAGCATAAAAGTAATTTAATTAGTAACTTAATAGTAATTAAAAAACTAAACGTTGTAGTTTAATGGTAATTGAGTCATCGTTATACCACACAGTAATTAGAAAGTAATTAAGGAGTAATGTAATGGTGGGTAGCTTAAAAATAGTTTAACCAGTAGCTTAAGAGTAATTAAAAAATTGAACGTTGTAGTTTACCGGAAATTGAGTTACCATTATACTACCCAGCAATTCAAAAGTAATTTAGGAGTAATGTAATGATTGGTAGTTTGAATAGTTTACTCAGTAACTTAGTCGTAATTCCAGAATTATGTTGGGGAGTTTAATGGTAATTGAATGTCCGTTAAAATACAAGGTAAATTAATAGTCAGTAGTAATATAGTTGCTATATAAATCTTAAGCTAAATTATTTTAAAAATAGTCGTTATATTTGCCAAACAGTTAGGTCTGCTATCAAACAATTGCTTGAAGAATGCATAGAAAGAAGGAAAGTGGCAATTATTATCGACAACTAAAAAGATTTCGTACAGTTTACAAAAATATTAATATTGGAAAGTCAAATAGCATTGGTCAATTTGCGGGATCCAGTAACGCAATATAAATATAAAACAAAAGTAAATATTATAACTTATGATACAAGAATATCAATATTGCATGAAATTATGTACCTGCCGTATCCAAAAATATTTGGATTATATAAACCACTTCAAGCAACTAAGACATGAATTATCCTGATTACAGAATAACAAAAACAACAAGAGTATAATTAATAACGTAGCGATGCAAATGTATATATAGGACTACTTCATCATCAGTCTGATTGTCATGTGAAATATTTAATGGTTCACGTTGAAAGTATTAAATTACGAATAAAGTTACTCAATTTTGTATTCAACATATATAACGTGTAGTTAGCATTTATAGTATTAGGTCAGGTAGAGTAGCGGTTAACACGTTTAGGTTGCAAAGGATTTTCCTGATGTTCGTGGCATCAAACCCTAAGTAAGTACTTAAATTAAATTCTAATTTTAAAAAAATCTCACAATTTATCAATTATGTGCGTCAAATTCTGTAAACGAAATAAATAAAAAACTACAGAAACAAATAATTAATTAAAAAAACTATTTTTTTAAATGTGTTAGTGGTTTTAATAATAATTTAATAGTTTTGCTAGTAGTTCAAAACAGTAGTTTAACAGTAATGTAATATGGTAATATAACAACAATATTTTAATGGTAGCTTATTAGTTATTTAGAATTCAGTGTCAGTGAATTTTTGGTAGTTTAAGTGGTTGCTTAATGGCGCCCTTTTTACTGTTTAAATTACTACTTAAATTACCGTAATTTATTGGCAATTCAACAGTAGTCCATCTGTGTTGGCTGGGTGTTTATAGACTCATCAAAAACAAACTTAAAAGTTGTCCTGTTGGCAAATGGGAATGACTTCCCATCAGTTCAAGTTGCATACTCTGTTGATATGAAGCAAACGTACGAAAACATCTTCAGAATCCTTGATAAAATTAGTTATAATGATTATAAGTGGAAACTTTGCGCCGACTTAAAAGTTGTTGCTCTACTCACGGGCCTGCAATCAGGATTCACAAAATATTGCTGCTTCCTTTGTGAATAGGATAGCCAAGCCCGAGTTAAACATTACATCGTTCGGGACTGACCTCCGCGAGAAAATCTTATTCCTGGTCAGAAAAATGTCGCTCACAATCCTTTGGTTCCGAAGGGAAATATTTACTTACCACATTTACACATCAAATTTGGATTGATCAAGCAGTTTGTGAAAGCAGTGGACAAGACAGGTGGCGTATTTCAATTTTTAAAATACTAAACTTCCTTGTCTTAGCAAAGCTAAAATCAAAGAAGGCGTTTTTGTTGATCCCCAGATTAGACAACTCTTAGATTCGACGTTTATTGAACACCTAAATCGAAAAGAATAACGAGCTTGTCTTGCATTTCAAAACGTTTGTAAGAACTTCCTGGGTAACCACAAAAGTGAAGATTATGTCGCTCACGTCGAGGAACTGCTTTTAGCGTACAAGGACATAGGATGTAACATGTCTCTTAAAGTTCACTTCCTTCACTCGCATCTGGACTTTCTCCCTGAAAATTTAGGAGCAGTCTCGGATGAACACGGGGAACGGTTCCATCAAGTCATCGCTAAGCTGGAGAAGAGATTTTCAAGGAAGTGGAATGCAAGCATGTTGGCGGAGTACTGCTGGTTTTTGAAACGAGAGAGCTGTACCTCAGGGTATAAAAGGAAAGCAAGCACCAAGTAACGATGAATATCTTTTTATTTATTACTGTTTATAGCTAAAATAGTTCTTTTTCCCATTTAAATTAAATTCATGTCCATATATTTATTATTATAATAATTATTATAATTATTATTATCGTTCGATAAATAAATTATAATTAATTTATCGAAAAGTGGTAAAATTAGAGATTTGGGGCTCCCTCGAAAATGGTGGGTTATGGAAGTAAACGGATGACATATTTGGATTCACAACGTCATTTTACATAAGAATCGCCCGGAATAGTGTTTTTGCAGACTAGTGTAATAGGTGCCTTATTATGATAATTGCACATAAATTTCGGGTATAAAGCTAAACATTGTGGTACTTTTTCAGGCAACTGTACATCCGTTAAATAATATATACAACCCTGTTTAACAATATTTAAATTAAAGTTTTGTCGTGTGAATAGATTCTGGAATTTGTTTTTTAGTTTGTTTTTATCGTTTAAAGAAATATATTTTTGTTTATTAATTAATATTTTGAGCAGAATCTGGAAATTTGTTTGGTGGAGTACATTGTATAGATTGACCTTTAGACTTTCGATTGTTTTAGTAAGGTTATGTATCTGCCAATACGTTATATCGATTTCAATGTGGATAATCGATTTTTTGAAGTTAATAATTAATCTGTCTAACTTATTTTTAAAGGGGTGTGATCAGCCTGTATTAAGTACGTGCATTTAAAGAATTTTATCGTCCCAATACACACATCCAACAATTCATCATCATCATCATCATATCAATACGAGGCATAATTTTGACTTCAACAATCCCAAAATTTTAGACAGAGATTGTAACTATAAAAAGCGATTAGTTTCAAAGATGATATTCATCAACGTTTACAAAAACAACATTAACTTCAATACAGACACTAACAATTTAAGTAATGTTTACAACAATTTAATATCTAAGATTACTTATTAGCTTAAGACAGGTCTATTAAATTTGCGGTATTTTTCGTTCTTATCTTCTTTGATTACCTTGACATTGGAAATAGAATTTTTTATACATGTCGTGTCAATTGTTTGTCACTCACAGTTAATTGTTCATTTACAACTATTTAAATTTATTTGACTTTTTAGAAATATTTTAACAATTATTCATGTTAACTTTAATTTATATTGTGTAATAGTTTCATGTAGTTTGGAGTTAAGGACTATTCCACTCTAACCTTTTAGTGTAAGTTTCTACGTTGTTTGTACCTAAAATGTATTATTTGTTATGTAAAAAAAATGTGTAGCTTACTCACAATATATTTCAGTGGCTTGAAGAAGTGCACGCCTGGTTGCACCAAACGTCGCCACTCTTAGTGATGAACTTTCTACAATCTAGTCATTAATTCAATATTTAAGGAGGACTTTTTCAACTTGAGGAGGTTTATGTTTCTCAGATAAAGGTTTTAATGATCTATTGATTGATGCTACAGGAATAGCATCCAGCTTAGACATAGAACCTAAATTCAAAAAACAAAGAGGTCTAAGACCGCGAAAAATAAAAAAAACAATTAGGTTATGAATGTGACGATAATCCAATCCATGACGAAACTTTAAAGTTGATTATTTTTTTAATGCTCTAGATCAGTGATTCCCAAAGTGGTCTATATCGACCCCTAGGGGTCTATGACACTCTGCTAGGGGTCTACGTCAGCGGAAAAAAAATTTGGGGGTCCATGAAATCAAAATGGGGGTCAACGATAGTGGATCTCAACATACACTGATAATACCTATTTACTTACATTATACTATCTTATAATATAAATACATATACATTATTTATAAAAGTACCTATAAAGTAAAAAATTTATTATATATGTTTATAAAATTGTGTAAGTTGTAGGATGTCTAGGCATTCGCTTTGTGATTGCAATACATTTTGAACTTGTAAAAACCTGCACATAATGATATACCAGTATCATCTTGTTACAAGCATACGCGCAGTCTCAGAGCTTCGCGAGATTGCACTGACTTGTTCAATTCGTTACTATACAAACACGAATGTGAGACAAATACGTTTATTTGTTTCCTAAATCTTGAAAAGGAAAGTGCTAAGAAAATATTTAAAAAAATATAAACTGGTAGTTTATCACAAATTATAGTGAATCAGAGTTATTTTGTTTGAGAGTGCCGGAGAAAAGTCAGTACATTGTTTTTTATTAAATTTTAGTTTTGTACTCGTAGTTAGCAAAGATAGATAAATTACGCCAATCATGACTTCAGTTATTAGTAGTTTAATATTCAAATCATGCAAAATTACACGAGTACTCCTCAATAGTTTCTTTTTCAAAGTTTTAGCAATCGTTATTATAATTACAGTGCAATCTCCGTAATCCGAACTAATTGCTGCAAGGAGATGTTCGGATTGTGGAATATTTTCGGAAAAATCTAAAAAAGGACAACTGTACATACATATTACGTATGTATTTTATTATTAACATACAATATGTTACCATTTTGAAAGATAAATTTTAAAAATAAGAAATCAACAACTGTACAGCTGCGTGTTTTTTTGAAGAATTTCCAATACATACTCTCATTTGTTTGTTTTTTTTTCATAGAATTTGAATGTTTACATATAGAAAACATATTTTTTTTAGATTATTTTGGAATTAAACTACATATTTTGGCGGGTCACATAAATAAATATGTATGTGTGTCAATATTTACTTATTTACGATTTTGCTAGGCATTTATTATTCTTTTATAAATACATATATCTTACCAAATAACTTCACAAAAAAAGTAAAAAATTGTACTTTTGTCCATTGGTCGTTACACTGTGGATTAGTTCGGATTACTGGAATGTTCGGATTACGGAAGTTCGGATTATGGATATTGCACATACTTCTCTACATTAAAATTAAAATTTTGTATTATTGCTAAAGTGGAACCAGTGAATTTCTACACATGACAGTCGAATGTACGTACAGATAAATCGCATAACAATTTGTTATTATTATTCGTTGTAAAATATTTTATTTTAACATTTTTCGTCATGTTACTTTCAGATTTCCTTAAAGTGCCATCATATCAAAACCTTAAGTAACATTCATAACATTTCCCTTCTCACATTCATTTATAATGGCTGTACGCCTATGCCTACCATAAAATCTAAGACCATACGATTTAAATTTGACTTTGATTTTTTAATATACAGTTCTGGACTTTATGTCTTACTTAAATAGATTAATGTTGCCCACAGATGACTGATACCATGTCCGAATCTAAAAATAAATGTAGACAGTACAGTGTTGATTATTTGAAATTTGGCTTCATTCCATCATTGTCGGAAAAACAATTGCCGATGTGTCTTTTATGCAACAAAGTTTGGAGCAATGACGGTATGAAACCATCTAAGCTGCAGAATCATCTGAGAAGATGTCACCCTGATAAAACAGATAAAGATTTAAAATACTTTCAAACACTCTAAGATGGATTTTAGAAGAGACCCACGCTGGACAGAATGTTCGCTTCGACGTCACAAAGAAACGATGATGGTTTGCGGGCGTCTTACAATATCTCGCTACTTATAGCAAAATCCAGAAAACCGTATACTATCGGAAAGAAGTTAATTTTGCCAGCCGTTGAAGAGGTTTTAAAACTGTTTTACACAAAGCTACATCTGATATCATTAAAAGAATTCCCTTAAGCAACAATACTGTTGAAAGACGTATTGATGAAATGAGTTCTGCTATTGAAAGCTTCTTGTGTAATTATTTGCAAACGACCCATTTCTCTATACAACTGAACTTTACCTGGTAATGCAGCATTATTATTGACATACGTTCGTTTTATTATGAATCAAGAAATCTACGAAGAACTGCTCTTCGCAAGAACTTTGACAACCGACACTAAAGGTGAATCAATATTTCATGTTTTGAGGGATTACTTCATTGAAAAAGCAATCCCTTTATCAAATATAATATCAGTAGCTACAGGTGGAGCACCAGCCATGGTTGGACGTTATCGTGGTTTTATAAGCTATTTAAAACAAAATGTGTCAGGGATGTTAGCAATACATTGCGTCATCCATCGACAACATTTAGTTGCTACAAATTTGAGTGTTAGATTGCATGAATCTCTTCAATTAGTCATTGATGCAGTAAACCGAATCCGAAGCAACGCGTTGAATACGCGCTTATTTGCGCAGTTGTGTAAAGAAAATGACGAACACTTTCATCAATTACTCCTTCACACTGAAGTACGCTGGCTGTCGAAAGGCTTATGTTTGATAAGATTTTTTGCACTTTTTGAGACTATTTTAGAATTTCTGGATACTAAAGATAAAATTTTAAAAGACAATTTAATGAAGTGGAATCAGACATCGCCTATTTAACAGATTTGTTTACAAAATTTAATTTAGTTAATTTGCAGTTACAAGGCGACAGTCTAAATTTGTTTAAAACAAAGTCCATGTTTCGGCCACACGGAAGTCGAACAGCGGACTGTATTTACTTTATTAGAAAGAAGAGGACTTCCGGTAGCAACCCACCGAATTATTAGTCAACGACAATTTAAAATTACTTACGTAAAGTTTCTGGTTCTTCTGGAAAATCGGGAGCGCTCAACCACCCAAACCCGTAATAAATCAAGGCCTCGATTCACCCAGAAATGAGCGATTGCTCGACTTACCCTGATCTTACTTTTCCCTGGTTGGTGGAGTTAAGCCTTTAGCACGCACAAAAGGGCGCACGGTTTAATCACTAAATATCACAATTAACATTTAAGTAAAATTACTAAAATAGAATTCAAGAAAGGAGACGTAATGATCGGTTCAAAACTAAGTAACGTACTCTCGTATTTATCAAAAACTTGTATTTACAGTGAAACTTAAAAGAGGGTAGAGCAAATCACAAAACCGAAAATGCAACGCGAGGAAAACGACTTAAAAAGAAAACGCTCGCGCTAACAGTCCATCTTATTAGCGTTTTTTGCCAGAGTTAAACTAATGAAGCAAAATAATGGACGGGGCGAATTTTCCCAGTTCCCCAATTTGTCACAGACAAACTGCCAGGAAAATGACGTTTCAACCTACGCTCAACATTTAAATGCCTTCTATTCAGATTTTGAAACTAGGTTTGAGGATCTTTTGACTATAGTAATACCACCGTGAATAATTAACCCATATGGTGACAGAAGAAACGAATGTCATAATACAAGAGGAACTTAATGTTTTAAATATTTTTTTTATTTTTTGTGATCTTACATTTGAAACTAAAATAGAAAAATTTTGAGTTGTAATACTGTTAGAATATATTTCTGTTTTCTATAAGTTTATAATTATGTTATGTACCTCAATGAAAAAAATACTTGTATGGCTTATGGCTTGTACTTGTAAAATATAAAAATAAAAATAAATTTATGAAAATACTTTTTAAAATTATTTTTCAATAGTGGATAATAATACCTAACTTAACCCGTATCTGTACTCACATATGAACGTAATACAAATTTGGGGCGTTATTTTAAATTTGCACAAAGGCGCCAAAAGTGCTAGGCGCGAGCCTGGATTTATAACTTGGTAAAAATTTGTAAGGAACGAATTAAAAAAATTATATAATAAAAACGACAAAAACGCAAAGAAAAAAAACGATCTTGACCTTATAGAAAATTTAAATCAAGAAGCCGACGAAAATCGTGAGGCCTCCTAATTGGCATAAATTAATTCTATTCAAAATCAAGATAGCCGTGTTTGCGTTTGGTTAATATTCCTTCTGCAAATTTTCACAATGATTTGATTAGTATGTGAAGTCGTAAATACAAAGATAATTAACTTTCTACGACGTGCAAAATGTAGGTTCAGTTGGTATTGGGGTTTGGAAAAACTTGTTTCGGGCAGATCGTACGATTACAGTGACCCGACAACCGAGATTGACGTAATTTTTTTAGTCTAATAACTTTTTTGAGCGTCACGCTCGAGAAAGTGTTAGCGTCCGAATTCACGTTAAGAAAGGTCGTGACTATAAAGTTATAATTTAACAATTGAACTTTTATGCTAAAACCCAAAAAAAATTAGAATTTTTAACGATACAATTAAAATTCAAATTGCCGAGCGTTGCGTATTAATGAACAGCCTCTAGGCTTACTACCAAAAATTGCGACAACAAATCCAACTGGGAAATTTCCTCGATCAGATCATCACCTTTATTGTAAATGTTGTAAATCCTGCTGCTAATTCAAGGAACTATAAACTGCCTACGTCTGTACTTCCTCGTATTACTCGATACATAATTAACAATTAAAGGTCAAAGTCATCATCCGAAGTAATTACGCAAGAAAATTAAGGTGTAATAATAGACTTACATTTGATGGTCACCACACGTTGGTAATGAAAAAAAGGACACACCGGCACGTGCTCACTGTTACGGCAGAAACGACTATCTGCCAAAGCAGTCCAAAATATACTGTTGAAAACCAGTACTGTTTCTTCTTCAACTTAAGTAACATTGCAAATTACTTTTTGTTTATGCTTGCGTCATTACTATAACTTCTTCGTGGAGGAAGTCGGTAGGAGTGATCTTAGGAGATGGAATTATTTAGATTTGGTTTTGTGGCTCATTAGTTCTTAGATTACGTCTTCAGGTTTCAGTTTTTAATTTTTTTGATCTTGCAGGTTCATACCAATAAGGCACCCAGAAGAAGCACGTATAGTTTTGAAAGTAGTAATAACGCGGTTCTTGAAAAAATTTTGTTAAACGAAAAAAGTTTATTTGTCAAAGAACTCAAAATCCTACATCTTTATAGCTATAATAAACAATCAGTTTTTTGATTGTTTGATACTGTTAATATTTATTATGATTATATTTGTTTAGATAACAATTTCTCTTTCTAAGAAAATTCTTTATTTTCATTTGACACGTTTGAGAACTAATACAATTTTGTTCTACTTAGGGAAATCCTAGTAAATATTTACCCATACGAATCGATTTCAAAATTCGTATTACTCAGTATTTGTTTTGCTCAACTTTATTATATTTTTTTTAAGTCAATTCGTGTATTTTTGACAAAGTATTCAAAAACCTCATTGTATGTATTAGTAAATTTTAAGACGTTGTCGTGCAGACTACGACTTTTCTGTCCAATTTTTAAAGATTATTATGCCTTTCCTCCAGCGAATGATCAAAAAATGTATCATTACAAATTTATAATAGTAAAACTGTTAATATCCAATACTTTTTCTAACAGATCCAAGATATACAGGGTCCTGCAACAGTGCGTCGGGCTTTCCTAGCGCCTTTCCCGTGAGAAATAGAAAAAAAAAGATTTGTACAAAATGTTATTGGTTTAAAAATCCTTATGTTGTAAAATTATTTTCAAACATACAGGGTGTCCCAATTTTGCGGTAAAACAAAAAAAATGTTTTCAAATGGGAAACCGCCGTGTATACTTTTTGATTTTTAAATTTATTAAGTAATTCCTAATAAAATGTCTATACTATTCCCTATACTTAAACTTAATAGTTTTCGAGTTATTAATTTTTTTCGTAAACATTTGACAGTTGTGTCTTCAACAACTTCAACTTTAAATAGCCTATAACTTCTTTGTTTTTAGCTCTATTGGTGTGAGGTTTAAATTTTTGGAATCTTTAAACATTGTTTTAATGACTCCGTGTCAAACTTTGTCATATTTCTAACCTTTTACTAGATAAAAACTAGCATAAATTTGGCAAACTTCAAACGTTAATAACTTTCCTATTTTCAATAGAACACTATGTACGTTTTTGCATAATTAAATTTGTTTTTAAATTACCTTTTGATTGGTATAACTATTTCCTATATCAAAAGTTAATAATTTCAGAGATATTTACATAATGTAGCAAATTTTATTATTAAAACTAATTTATTTAAACTATTAATATATACACGTTTATGTTAACCGAACTAATTTCTTTACATGGTGGAACTCCATTTCTCTCTTGAGATTCCATAATGAAGCGTCTGTCTGTCACCACGTAGTCCTAAAACTTTTCCGACTGCCGGTTGCTGTCTTCGTAATCCATCTAGCTGCCGAAACTTCATTTTAAACACGACTGCAACCCCTCTGGACATGTCAAAATCCTCGCTGATGCAATGTGCGATGACGCATTCTTTTTGTGCCTGGAACAGGTCTTGTTGTTCCTCGGTGGTAAATCCGAACCTAGCTTTTTCAGAACCTCCGTATAAGTTCATAAACTTCTCGAACTCTATTTCTTTGATTTGATTTCTGGTTCTTCTGCTTATCACCCTGGCTCGGACCTGAACTTGCGTATTGTGGTTATCGCCAGCAAACGGGGCTAGACGATCGACGTGGACCACTTTTGGCTTGCTTCTGGGCGGTTTTTGGATGCGATATATAACGTGATTAATACGCTGCATGACTTCATAGGGGCCCTCCCTTGCTTTTTTAGCTTCGGCGACAAACCACGTCTCCTTTGAGGATTATACAACCAGACCATATTGCCAGGTTGAAACCCACCATTTTGCGCCTTGACGTCATATCTAGTTTTCATCCTGTCGCTGGCAATTTGTGTGTTTTTACGGACCTCTTCATGTACTTCGTCTAGCCTCTTGGGCAGCTGGCTGGCGTAATCTTCGTCCAAATTAGAGGTCGCATGGCAATCGTATTTCGCGACCGAGCATCACACAGGATGGTGTTTGGCCTGTGTTTTCGTGAACGGATAATCGATATGCCATTAGAAAAAGGTGCAAGTACTGATCCCAGTCTCTTTGGTGTTCGGACACTACCTTGGCTAAGTACTTGCCCATTGTTCGATTCATCCGCTCAACCATCAGATTGAAGATGGAGAGGCGTCGTCCTAGTTTTCTTAATTCCCAACAGTCGGCAAACTTCTTGAAATAGCCCAGACTCAAAGTTGCGGTCTTGATCAGAGTGTAATTCCAACGGTACTCCAAACCGACAGAAAAACTCTTTTACTGTGACGTCTGCGACTGTAGCTGCTTTTTGATTGGGTATGGCGTAAGCCTCTGTCCATTTCGTGAAATAATCCATCGCCACCAAGATGTATTTATTTCCCGAATCGGATTCTGGGAACGGCCCTGCGATGTCAATTGCTACACTTTCTAAAGGGCTTCCTACGTTGTATTGCTTCATGGGTGCTTTGCGTTTTCTCGATGGACCATTTCCTGATGCGCAGACCGTGCAATTACGGCACCATTTCATGACGTCCTCTTTGCAGTTCATCCAGTAGAATCGTTCTCGTACTTTACCTAATGTCTTATTAATGCCAAAGTATCCTCCTGATGTCCCATCGTGCTTCAACAATTCTGACACCCTGCTCTTCGGCACTACCAACTGTAGTCTGTTTCCCGTGCCCTCGACACTTTCTAGGGATCGCTTAAGAAGACCGTCTTTTACTATCAAAAAGTCTCACTGCGCCTAGTACGCTTTGACGTTTCTGCCCATAGTACTCACTTCTTCCCAGGTTGGTCGTCGGCCGCTTTCTTTCCAGTCCAGGAGTAGTCTTATTTCAGGAGCGTTTTTTTGTTCGCGATGTAACTGCTCAGGCTCCCATTCATCATCAACCATAGCAGTTCTCCGGAGACATTCAACTTTTTCTCCCAGTCGCGAACAATGGCTGCAATCCCCCGGACATGGTCTTCTGGACAAGGCATCAGCGTTCCGATGACTGCTTCCTGCACGGTGTTCTGTGTCATAGTCATACTCTTGGAGTCTCTCGATCCATCTTGCCACTTGTACTTGTTACATGCCAAAGTTAAAAACAAAGTCACTGCCTGAAATGAGGTAACATAAACGGAGTGGTGCCACTAGCTCATTGGAGAAGGGGTGGGTTATAATTAAAGTTTCGTGATTGAATTGGATTAACTTGACGAAAACACAAAATCGAAAAGTAATAATGTCGAAAACAAAGGGCGCCAGGAAGGAGTAAAGCTTAATGGACTTCTGACCCTTGCCAACCACAAGTCCGCTTCTGTAGAATACACCCTAAACGGACTTACCTTATAGAGTGTATTTTGCTAAAATCTGAAATAAGCTATCAAAGTTTCACACGCGGAGGCCGACGGAATTAAAAGCCCTTTACATTTAACAAGTTAGCATTTATTTGAACAGAATAAAACAAAATGAATAAAAGAATAAAATAATTGAATTGAAATTATCAAAATTAATTACACAAAACAGTAACAAAAAAAAAATGCGTGAATGTACGTTTGATCAAAACAAATTTAAAGTTAATGGGATAAATAAACAAACAAAATAATAAAATACAACATACAGAATTTAAAGAAATAAAAAAAAAACAGCACAAATTAATCAATCTTAAAACATCTAAAAAAAATCACGGCCGTGTGCGCGTCGAAATAATTCAATAACAAAATGAAATAAACTTATAAAACTAATATATAAATATAAAATTTGAATCGATAATTCGGTTCCGTATAATAAATTTAAACTTGGGATTAAAACATTACCGCTAAATACGGTCGTTAATTAGTTACATTAACGTTAACTTCGAAACACTTGTAATTTTTACTTGAAATTCAAAGCTTTTAACACTTAAATCACGTAAATAATATCTTCACGATTAAATAAATGCAGGAACGTACTTGTGGTTAGTCCGAAGTGGCCAAGCGAAAGGTACCCCAAATAATTTCTATGCCGGCGGAAGAATTTCCTTTTTAACACTTAACATAATCCGCACAAATGCGAAGACTGGACGTAGTACAACCCAACGA
This sequence comes from Aquatica leii, assembly GCA_035610365.1. Taxonomy (NCBI): domain Eukaryota; kingdom Metazoa; phylum Arthropoda; class Insecta; order Coleoptera; family Lampyridae; genus Aquatica; species Aquatica leii. The sequence continues at coordinate 21,024,678 of CM069438.1, forward strand.
TTGCATATCCAACTTAAAACGTGAGTTTTAATTTTGAAAACCATGAAATCTGCTTAACCCGTAAATTACGAACTTTGGAAAAATCAAACTTTCCCAACACTACGCTTAATTTTCACGGTTCCAATTAACTTCCGCGGTACGGCATAACGATAGGGTAAAAAGTACCCTCACCACACAACTACCACCCGGTAACCGGTATCTTTTTTTTTTTTGCGACCAACGATCGATTGATGATTGACCCCCAAAAAACCAAATTTTACCATATTTAACACTTCGTATCCCTACCTACTTTCTTCAACTTGCGCGGTAACATCTACGTAAAAGATAGAGCATTAAACAAACGCACTTAACAAAGACAACAACTATAAATAGCCGCGTGCATTCCATCACGTAGACTTTGACAAAAACCTTTCCCATCAAAATGCTAAGCTTGCATATTTGCAGGTGTCTTATGATAGCGCTTAATCAAATAGAACTCAGCCTAAACAAAATGTAACTAACAAGAAAAATGGATCAACTTACATTCCAAAAAGGAAGTCGTAAATTACATAGAATTGTTATTTTACTGATATAAGTAAAGTACTAAATCAAAATCAAAACCACGGAACTTTATGCATTCAAAAGAAAATACCAATAATTTAAATCACACATAATACAAATAACGAGCAAAACGTTCTTGATGCCAACAACGTATCAAACGACGAAAACAAAACCAACAAAAAAAAACAAAAAAACAAAAAAAACGAAAATTCAGACAGCAGAATCGATTTACGGGGTCTAACATAAAAAGATAACTGCTTAACTCCAAACGCAGGTCACATACTTCCGGGTTACGGAACTGCAGTAGCCATTTTAAAGCGGCGTGGTCTGTTCTTAGAAAAAATTTTTGTCCATACAAATACTTGTAGAAATGTTTGATGGACTTAACGACTGCTAACAGTTCCCTCCTAGTCACGCAATAATTCCTTTCTAGCCTAGACAAAACCTTCTCTTGGATAACTCAAAATCGGCGAAGTGACTAGGGCCTGTTTTAGTTAATTAAAAAAATTTTCGCAGTTTTTATTACATCTAAACTCTGCTTTTTCTTCCGTCAAATTTGTCAATGGTTTGGCAATATTGGCAAATCCGAGTACAAATCGTCTATAATAGGTGCACAACCCAAAGAAACTTCGGACCTGATGTTTGTCGATTGGTCTTGGCCATGCTTGTACTGCTCGAATTTTGTCTGGGTCAGTGTTTACTCCATCTCTAGATACGCCGTGGCCAAGATATTGCATTTCCTTCTTAAATACGTGGCACTTCTTTGGGCTCAGTTTGAGATTAGCCCCACGTAGTTGCTAAAACACTTCTTCCAAGTTGTTTAAGTGTTCTTCAAACGACCTTTCAACCACTATCACGTCGTCCAGGTAAACCAAGCTCGTCTTCCAAGACAATCCGCGCTAGATGGTCTCCATCAAACGCTCAAACGTTGCAGGAGCGTTACACAGGCCGAAGGGCATCACAGTAAACTGCCACAAACCAGTTCCAATCGTAAAAGCTGTTTTTTCACGATTCTTAGGTTCTAATTCTACCTGCTAGTATCCACTCTATAAATCTAACGTAAAAAACCACTGGGATCCTGACAGGGTGTCTAACGTATCGTCAATTCTAGGTAAAGGGTAACTGTCCTTTTTGGTCACGTCGTTTAGTTGTCTGTAGTCTACGCAAAACCTCGTTGATCCATCCTTCTTCTTTACCAGTACCACTGGGGATGCCCATGGGCTACTTGAAGGTTCAATTACCCCTTCTATTCCCATATTTTTCGGCGACGTATCTTCGTTCGACTTCACGCATCTCACAATTTGTGATGCTGGCGTGCATTGGCCTACCACGGTTTTCTTTTTCAACGCCTTACTGGCATCGTGTTGTTTACTCGTACTAAAGTTCTGCTAACGAGTAGTCCTTTTTCAACTAAGCCGCCCTCTTTCCCGGAGATTTCCATCCAGGCGTGCCATCACCACACTTTCAGTCCTTGCAGACAGAGTCACGTCTTTGACTTGTCCGTGAGTAGGTATTTCCTCGCCCGTCGCCGTTCGAAGTCGTACTGTTACTAGTGATGTCTTCTCGTTTTCGAATAATATGTCACGACGAATGATGGTCTTCGTCGCTCCAGTGTCAACCAGTAACTGAACACTTCTTCTATTGATCTTACCATCGAGATAAATGCTATGCAATTGCTCCTAGGCGACGCCATTCGAATTGTAATCTCCGGACCCTGACTAGACGAGATTACCTTTTGTCTCTTTTGGTCGCCTCGTTCCAAATTTTCGAGCGCTCTTTTCGACCTCTTCTTAGGTTTAGTACGATGCCGTCGTACATGGCCTATTTTACCGCAGTTCAAAGCTGTCGCTCCTCTTTCCCGAAGTATTCGTCGCGCTATCTTCTCGATGCTTTCTAGTGTCTGCGCGGGTGCTTCTGCAGCACAACAGAGTCTATGACTGTTTTGTTGCGATGCTTGTTTTGCTGCTTTAAGCTCCAGAGCATGCACCAAAGCGTCATCTAATGTCTTTGGTCGAGCTAATCGGACAGTCTACTGCGTTTCGTTGTCTCGGAGGCCGTCTACAAAGTTTTGAATAGCCAACTGCTCCAAGAAGGTATCTGGCGCTGTAGGATACGCAAGCCGTGCTAGTCTGGCGATGTCAGCCTCAAACTCTTGAAGACTTTCGGCATTTCGGCAGCTTTTTAAACCCGACTTTTAATTTGAGCCTGATGGACTTGTTGAAGATGAGCATCTCCATATCTCATTTCTAATCGTGAAATTAAGAGTTTGTAATTTTCTTGTTGGTGATCAGGAACAGTTTGTAAAATTCCAAGCGCTTCTCCACGTAAGGACACTATTAAAGACGTCGCTTTCTGCTTGTTGCTCCAACCATTAGCTGTAACTGCGGCTTCAAACTGCTTGTAGTACGTTGACCATAGAACTCTACCATCAAAATTTGGTGGAACAACTTTGAACTTGTGAGTGTTTTCTTTTCGATGGTCCATTATTAAATCTTCACTCGTGACGCTTCCTTCACCGTGACAATTCATTTGGTTCTTCTTTCTTTAAACAGTTTTATTTTGTCTTCTAATTTGTCCTCTATTGCTTCTATTTTCTCATTCACAGATTCCCAAATTTCTTCTTTTAAGTTTAACATATCTGCTTGGGTTTTTTCTTGAACAATTTTAATTTGATTTTTTATGCTCGTTCGTATTTCTTCTTTTAAACTTCTAGAATTTTCCAACAACTTTTCTTCTATTTTTCTAGAATTTTATTCCATTTTCTGAAATGTTCGGAGAGTTTTTCTTCCATTTTTCTTGAATTTTTTGACAGTTTTTCTTCAATTTTCTGAGAATTTTTGCTCATTTTTCTATTAATCGATTCGAGAATTTCAAGTATTTTTGAATCTATTTTAACTGCTTGCAAACGCGTCACCGGCATAAATTTAATATAACACTAATATAAAGTTTAAATGCACTACTTTTTAAAATGCAGTTTTTGTATAACACAAAATTTTAATGACGATCCACTTCTTAATATTAAACCACTAGTGTACGGGAACGAATTTAATTAATATCGCGATCACGCACTTGTTAAAAGAAAAAGTTTAATAAACACTATTTTAACGAACTGATATAGCTATGATTACACTTTATAAACAAACACGCGTATTGCGAACTTAACAGTTATTTACGCAATCAATGTTTTTTATTACGGGAGCGATATTTCTTAATGATATGTACACTGAAATTCGCGAACGATACCTCACACCTGACACCACTTGTAGCGAATTTTATTATTAAAACTAAATTATTTTAACTACTAATATATACACGTTTATGTTAACCGAAATAATTAAATCTAAGGAAATATAATAAAAACACTTACACTATAATTTATGTATAACGCTATCACTTACACGAAGATAAGATAAAGTCCGCAGATAGCTTCACACACTTGTTTACATTAAAGTCACGTACAAGATTATTCTCCGTATATTTATCTACACACACGCGCTAACGACTTATTTATTTAGACTTGAATAATCTTCTTAACACTGCTGTCTTCGCATTACGGCAATAACTGACCTAAGATTTGTTTGTTCGGTATTTATACAGATTTTGGAAATATTTCTCGAGTGTTTCATATCTTTCGATATACGTTCTAGAAGATGGATAACAACTTTGAGAAGGCTCTTGAATTTGAGAACGTTTCAATAATTACACAAAATTTTGTATAAAAGCAAACATTTCACTACATTTCTATGGACCGAAGTAGGCCAAGCTGAGACAATACAACTGTCAAAATGTAAGAGTCATTGTGAGATGAACAAAAACAGCTAATACTTCTATAATACGATTATAAAAGATATAGCAACATTATTAAAACAAACAAGACACGATACTAAAATAAATGTTCAAAATGTTTTCCATTTTGATTCAAGCACAAATTAATTCTTTGCTGATCTTTCCATTCTTCTTAACATTTCAGGTGAAATACTTGAAAAGCGTTCACACTGCATATTTATGGGTGTTGTTGGTGGTTCCTTATAAACAATGTCTTTTACCTATTCTCATAAGAAAAAATCAGGTTTTGTTAAATCCAGAGATCTAGCTGACCATCTGGTAGGACCATTCCTACCAATCCATTGGTAGAGAAAAATTTCACCAAGAAATGCCCTCAGGTACAACAGTCGGAACGAAATTGCTTTAAGTTTGTTCTTTGAGATAAGTTTCTACCGCTACTAAATTTTGAAAATTGTCCCAAAGTCTAAAATATATATTTTCAAAGCGCCATATTTACATTGCTTACCCAATGAAAATATTGTAACTAACCTGATTTATTTAAAACTAACTATTTACGCGTAATTTAAATACGATTACTAAATATAACTAACTTTTAAGTAAACTAACTAATAAAATGTAACAATATTTAAGAAAAACAACTTACAAGTAATTTATGTATGACTATTACTCGATATTTATAAACACTGTCTGCAAATAATTCGGTTTTTTATTTATCTTAGCACACACATTAAATACTTTATTTATTTAGATCGACGCGGCATTGACACTTTCGACTTCTGAATAGACTAAAGTTTAAACCTTTTCGGACACTTTTTATATTTTCACTTTATCTGATCTAGAACATTTCATCTTTTCTGACAATCTTCTCGAAGTTTCTATGTACTTTGAGAACTGATGGTCCCTTCTTAAGACTGTTTTGTCTCAGAACTTTTCCAAAACCCCCGAACCTGTTCTTAAACTTATAAAAGTCCATTTCGTTGAATTGATTCCTGGTTCTGTTTGTTATTACCCTGATTCAAACTTGGTTTTGGATAACGTTTGACTTGTCTCTGGGTGGTTTTTGGATACGATATATGACGCCATTAATACTGTCTTCATAAGAGCTCTTTCATTGCTTCTGCAACTTCGGCGACAAATCACGTCTTTTTGTAACCACACCATGTCGCCCGGTTGAAACACACCGTTTTATGTTTTGACGTCATATCTGGTCTTTATTATGTACCTGGCAATTTGCGTGGTTTTACTGACCGTTTCATGTACTTTGTAAAACCTCTTCATTAACTTGCTGACGTAGTTTTCTTTAGCAATTTCTTCTTTCCGTTTTTGTTCAAATTGGAGATCGCATTGCAGTCATATTTTACAACCGAGATTGACTCTTTGGATTTCGGACACTACTTTGACTAAGTACTGTCCCATTGTTCAATTTATCCGTTCAACCATGCCATCAGATTGAAGATGAAGAGACGTCGTCTTAGTTTTTTTAATTCCCAATAGTCGGCAAACTCATTAAAACAGCGCAAATTTAAAGTTGCGGTCGTGGTCGGAATGTAGGTATAATTCCAACGGACCTTTAAACCGGTAAAAAAGCTTTTTTACTAAAACGTCTGCGACTGTAGGTGCTTTTTGATTAAGTCTGGCGTATGCTTTCTTCTGAACCGAAAGAACGTGAGTTAGAAATTAATAGTTCTAAGTCAATATAGAAAGAAGTCAAGCTCCAAGAATTGAGATTTACTCTTAGTTAACTTTAAACACCTGACGAGATCATTCAATTCTAAGCGCGTAACGAGATGAGGTTGTCGATAAAGTCTAATGACACTCTTCATTATTGGTAGACGTATGATTTGATAGTTCAAACTGTGGCTCAACGTTTTTCAAAACCGTTTCTAGCTCTATACTATAGGGTTTAGAAAAGCACTGCCATTGGAAAGGATTCATTATGAGAAACTGGTATTAAAGCTGAAGGAATTTTATAATACTGAATTGTTTGTTTACTTTTGCAAGTGCGGGCCGCCTCCCAAAGAGATGTAACGACATTAGAACCTGAAACAACCGTAAATCATGTTTTAGTGCTTAATGTTTATAGCCCAAGCAACACATTGGTATAAAAATCGTCTAAATGTCCGGCTGATAAACGTTTATTAGACATTAAAACGTTTTTAAACGCGTTATTAACGTTTATTAGACGGACATTTAGACGTTTTTTGTACCAATGTGTTGTTTGGGAGTTTGAGTGAAAATTTTTGTAAAGTATCGCTTCTCGGCGTATGGCTAAAATCAAAGTGTAGTATGTGTTCTTATCAGCTTAATTATCTGATAACAACATACAGTGAACGAGTGAATGAATGAGTAAGTGAGAGAGTGAATAAGTGAGTAAGTGAGTTTATTAGAACTACTTGCTACAAGTGAAATTTCATATTGAGGAACTAGTGCAGTGCTAAAAGTGGTACAACATCCAACAACACGTCACCGCACAGGCACCGCAGAAAGTAAAAAAGTCGAAGAAAAAACCGAACCGCCGTCGTTGAACCGAATCACCAAAACCGTAAAGTACCTTTAGCGTATTTAATTAGTCGTAAATTATCAGACTGGAGATAATCAGTGGTCCGATTCAGATCGTCGAACATAAGACGGTCTAATATATGAGCCCATCTGAGGCTCTGATATCGCATCCAGAAGATTTCGATTACCCTCAAAGCAAAACAAACATTAATGAATCAACGACACGCAGAGCTCATCATAACAACATCAAGATGCGCGCATCCCCTCAAAAGTGAAGAAGGAATTACAATTACCCCAACATGAGCACTTTAACCAAAACAGCCACACTTTGGTCCAAGCGATGGTTCACGCCGACCCAACACAAAGCAGCTCTAAAGAAACATGCGGAAGCCCACCAACTTCCCTCGTCGCAACCACTAACCAAACCGACCAGACAAACACAAACGAGTCAGAAACGCCGACGCTACAAGCTAGCGCAGCAGACATTAGATTAGACCACGGAAGAGTAATAATATTATACCCCGTTCCAGAGTTCCTAACATGTTCCATCAGAGGATGCCAATTAATTTTTAAAGGCCTAGCATGGACAGCCACCAAACAATCAGCAATTTGACACATCAGACAACTACACAACATCATAATAACAAATACTATATACAAATGCAGAAAATGCAATGCAGACCTCGGAATCCGCCTATCCAAACACAACTACACAATAAACACAACTATTCGTCTCGAAGCTTCAGATTTCTTCTGGAAATGCACCCACTGCGCAGAAGCATTTGTTACAAGCTTTTTGGTTTTACGAACCTTGCACGGCCAACTCACAATAGTCGGAGGTGGGGAGGTCCACAGTAAATACAGAAAAGATGTTTAAGGGCGCCAGAGCTGATCTAAAGCAACACTTCTGTTTCGCTCACAACAGAATGGTTCAAACTTGTAACACACTAGAAGGTTCGTAATCCCTCTACTCGGCTGTTCGAGTAGCCCAAATTAGTTCGTAGGGAACAATAATCATAAGAGAGAGAATTAACAAATTTAATTACTTGCAGATTATAGTTAACAAATATCACAGTTTAACTTAGAGTAGCATAATAATCGTTATACATCGAATGCGGAGGCCCTAAATACTAGGAGAATTAACAATAACCATTAACAACGGTATTAAGCTTTGATTTCGTAATAAGTAAATTTATAGAATTAGATAGAAGATTCAGTACGTGGATGCTTACAGTATCGGCAACACACAACACACATTTAAAGTAACTTGATGTAAATATTTTTCACCCACACACAGTATGCGATACAGTGAATTCAATGATTATAATTACCTTATTGGTAGCTACACATTACATGCATTTACGAATATTAATATGAATCAAAAGTTTGTGAGTAATTTTTCGTGACAACGATATATACAAAATTAATTAAAATAACTCACCCGAGGTTCAGCATCCACTAGCACGAAGAAAAACGTTTTTCCGCTTCAGTGGCCTGTAATAAGTATTAACCACAAATCGTGTCACACACCAACTCACAAAGAATATCAAGCTAAAACAATTAGTATTAATAGTTCATTTAATATGTAAAAAAACAAAACCCGGTGTATCGACTACTGTACGCAGCGAATCAAAACAGGTGACTGATAACACAATCGACGTCTGCCTTTGGTATTCAATAGTACTTCTGTGTATCGAATCAGATAAATAGTAACGTATAACAGGTGGCTGATAACCCAGTCGAGTCATCCACATGTAGTAAAATCTCCTACGGGAAGGATTAGCGAGACCCCGTTTTCGTAGCGTGGAAACCGCCTTCCGAAAGCGTATGTGTACGGTAACGTGATGGCTTAGTAAAAATTACTATTCAATATCCCCTTTATCGAAAACGTACATGTGCTCGAAGTGGAGGAAAAATGGCCTGTAACGCCTCAGATAGTTTATATAATTAATATAATTACAATTGAATTTCCATTTTTCCGGATGGCATTGGCTAACCGAAATATTCAACACGTCCAGGCCATTTTATGCAATTCACAGCATGACGATTTTCAGTCAAATGACAACCACGAGAAAACGATCGGTAGAGGGCGTCAAAACCCTAATCCAATTTCACGTCAATATACACAGTCGTGCGCAATACGAATTTCGTCCGTAACACATTTCCCTCTACAAAAGCCTTAAGGAACCATACAATAGCGCACACCAAGAAAACAATAAAAAGCCAAAGAAACAAAAACCTTCAAGTGGCCGAAACCAAGAAACATCGCCGAACCAGAAAAGGGAGTTCATCTTCAAGCACATCCCACGACGACCAATCATCACAACCCAACCACTCACACAGCAAAACAACATCAGAGGAAGTAGGAAACATCGCCTTGCAAGAGTCTAATGTACACAACTTGATCAACACCATCACTATCCTAGGAAGCAACCCAGATGACATTAGGACACTGAGTTTTGTCCCAAACAGATCGTGCCATCTACAAACACCCCTAAGCCCTAAATCAACTCATGCCCAGATGACCAACAGAAAGAGCACAGCAAAAAGATCCCCAACAGCTAAGACACAGGTCAACCCAAGAGTGGCTACAAAAAGCACTAACTACGAAACCATCAGAGAGAACGAAGAAAAACCTCATGACCAAAACCCAAGCGCTCCAACTATCACAGATTCCGAAACAGAAATCCAATGAAGCAACACAGCATACAAGTTACTGACATCAAAAGACGAAATTGTCAAAAGAGAAGCTAGAGATGACTTACTGAACACGGTGGCCAAAAGAACTCAAACAACAGATCCAAGCAGCGCCCTAATAGGAAAGTTTCTGAACGGATCAATGGATGGAGAATTGCAAAACACAAGGAACAAAGCCGCAAACATGGACGGTCACCCGAAAAGCATCAACAAAAATGGAAGTCGAATGGAGCTGGGGCAACGATCCTTGCATCAACATCAACTCGAAAACAATTGATCATGAAAAACGGAAAAGAATGATGGCTACCATACGATCCATTCTGGAAAACAAAAGAGCGCAGAAGCTAGAAACCGTGAAAAATCAAAGAAAAACAGTCAAAGGATTTTCAGCGGACCCGGCATCGATAAAGCAAGGCTGAACCTGATTCCCTTCAGAGAAAAATCAACGCTGGAAACAAAACAACAAAAACTGCAGACGGTGTAATCATGAAATGGAAACTTTACCTCACGTTATTCAACATTGCATGATTCATGCCAGAGCAATCCAAAACCGTCACAACACCATAATAAACAGAATACGCACAGCATCTGTTAATTGTAGTGGACTGTAGTTCTTTATTTTGTTAAGTACATACAACGATATGAATAAAACACAAAGTAATAAGAACGAATAAAATTTATCAAAAAGAACATTCGTTTCATCATGTGGCTACATGATGACTGATTTTACAAAAAGAGGGATGTTGGTTGAAATCCCTGCCACTATCAGTAGCGTAACAATAAAGTTTTAATTAAAATAAGTTTACAATCTAAACATACCCCCGGCCTTGAAAGCACAACTTTCAAAGAAACGACAATAATTTGAGGGGTCTCTAAAATCTTAAATTCTGTTAGCAAACATAAACAAAAAAATAAAATATTCCAAAAGCTATTTTTTCACTACACTTTCACGCAGTTTCACTGGTCTCTACAGGGAGAGGGCAAACTTTAGCGAATGAACGTCGCACTACACCATTTGCTGTTCTTATGGTAGCAACTCGATTTACGCCATCGCTGCCTGGATGCAGCTCTACAACTCTACCAATTTTCCAATACATGGGGGGGTGGTTATCTTCTTTAATAAGGACCATTGTGTCCCTTTGAAGATCGAAAATGTTTGATCGCCATTTTGGGCGCTGCTGCAACCCGACGAGATACTCGTGACTCCATCTTCTCCATACATGTTGATGAAGTTTCTGAAGCATTTGAAATAAAGATAAACGATGCTGAGCAATGTTCGTAACGTCTGGATCCGGGAGCGCTATCAACGGTCTACCAATTAAGAAATGTGCAGGCGTGAGGGCTTGAAGGTCATTAGGATCGGACGTCAGAGGACACAAGGGACGAGAGTTCAGGGTTGCTTCGATTTGAACAAGCGCAGTGCAAAACTCCTCATAAGTCAAAATAGAATTTCCTAATATTCGTTTGATGTGTTTTTTACGGACTTTATGCCAGCCTCCCATAAACCTCCAAAATGAGGGCTATGGGGAGGAATAAAATGCCATTCGCTGCCCATGGCAGCAACGGCTTCGACAATAGAAGTCTGTTGCTTCCTAAAAAATTCAGCTAATTCTTGCAGTTCCGAATTAGCTCCGACGAAATTAGTACCGTTATCGGAAAAAACACGGAATGGTTTGCCTCTACGGGCAACAAAACGTCGAAATGTCATAACAAATAGTTCGGTGGTTAGGCCAGTCACCAGTTCCAGGTGAACTGCTTTAGTCGAAAAACAAATAAATAAGCAGACATAAGCCTTCATAGACTTACACCCGCGACCCTTGCGGTCTTTAATCATTATGGGGCCTCCATAATCAATGCCAGTAATGTGGAAAGGCGGAGAAGGTTGCACTCGTGAAGCAGGAAGATTGCCCATAATCGGGGCTGTTGTTTTTGGCGAAAACCGAAAGCATTTTACACATTTATGCACAATTTGTCTAACAAGATGCCTAGCTGATAAGATCCAAAATTGATCTCGAAGCGAAGCCAATATTAATTGAGGGCCTGCGTGGAGCAGTCTAAGATGTTCCCGTGTTACTATCAATTTGGCTAACAAGTGTTTTCCCGACAAAAGAAACGGATGTTTTTTGTCGAACGAAAATGAAGCATTTCGGAGTCTACCTCCGACACGAATGATGCCCATGTCATCAAGGAATGGAGCAAAACCCACTAATGGCGAGGAACTTTTCAGTTGTTCAGAGCGCTGAAGCGATTTAAGCTCATCAGAAAAGGAGTCAGCTTGGGACATTTTGATCAGGCACAGTAAAGCTGATCGGATTTCTTGAACAGTAATAGGTCCGCAAAACCGATTGTTTGGCGAGTTTGAAGAATTTTTGTAGAAACGAAGACTATAAGCGACGACTCTTTCTAAACGAGTCATACTAGAGAAATTCTCTATGGGAAAATCATTTGGACGATGCGAAATTAAAGTTTGAACTTCCGTTTTCAGATCTGGAAGTTAGGAACTAACATGAGCAGAACTAGGCCACGAAGATTTGTCATCCAATAACCAAGATGGACCATTCCACCAAAGAGTAAGCCCTTTTAAATTTTGAGGAGGTATGCCTCTGGACAGCATATCGGCTGGATTTGATTTAGTAGGAACATGTCGCCAAACGGAAGCCGAAGTGAGTTGCTGGATGTCAGCAACCCTATTGCACACAAATGGTTTGAGAAGAGTAGGGCGTGTTTTTAGCCAGCCCAAGATTATAGTAGAGTCCGACCATAAGTTACAAGACGATATAGTTAATCCTATGATTTTCAAAACATGGGCTAAAAGTTTAGCAAGTAGCAAAGCTCCGCAAAGCTCAAACCTAGGGATTGTAGTGGGCTTAAGAGGTGCTACCTTTGACTTAGCACATAAAAGATGAGAATGAACCCGGTTGTCCTCGTCAACAGAACGAAGGTACAAACACGCACCATATGCGCTTGTGGAAGCGTCAGAAAATCCATGTACTTGGATATCTATGGGATTCTTGCACAAAACATGCCGAGGAATTTGTAAATCCCGCAAACTGACGAGTTCAAAAGCATATGAACGCTATTTTGAACATACATTGTTGGGAACAGGGTCGTCCCAGGACAGCTTTTCCATCCAGAGCTGTTGGAGCATTATTTTTGCAGAAATCGTGCAAGGTGAAAGCACCCCTAGAGGATCAAAAATCCGAGATATTTCAGAAAGCATTGACCGTTTTGTGACCTTGCCTATCGAAGGCTTTGAAATAGAAAACATAAAATTGTCGTTTTGGAAAGACCAAATAAGACCTAGAGTACTAGTGTTTGCATGATCACCGAATTCAAGAACATTGGGATGAATTTCTGTATCTGAAAAGCCAGAAAGAACACGCGAATCGTTGCAGATCCATTTACGAAGTTTAAAACACCCTGAACTAAGTGTAGTTGAGAGGTCGAAACATAATTTGCAAGCTTGTTCTAAATCGTTGGCGCCTGTCAACAGGTCGTCAACATAAAAATCATTTTTGATGATTTGCGAGACTTCAGGCATAGTAGTCTCACATTCGATACCGAGCTGGTAAAGACAACGAATGGCAAGAAACGAAGCAGATGCCGTTCCATAAGTGACAGTGTTTAGATCAAACGATAGAATGGGTTTTGTGGGATCCGATCTCCACAAAATACGCTGAAGGGATCTTTGGCTAGGGTTGAGCAGAACCTGCCTATACATCTTCTCGATATCTGCCGATATGGCGTAATAATGTTTGCGAAAGCGAACCAAAATGGAAAACAAATCTTGCTGCATGGTAGGGCCGACCATTTGAATGCTATTGAGCGAATGCCCTGTTGTGGTTGCTGATGAACCGTTGAAAACGACACGTAACCTGGTCGTCACACTTTCCTCCTTGAGCACACCGTGGTGAGGAAGATAAACTGATGTTTCATTGCAAGTGGGGTTGACAACTGACATGTGCCCCAGCTCCTGATATTCTCGCATAAAATTAGAATAAAGTTTATATAGCTCTGGGTTGATTCGAAAGCGCCGCTCCTGAGACAACAATCTACCTTGAGCATTATCGAACGAGTTGCCTAGCAACTCTATTGGCTGTTTGAATGGAATTGAAACAACGAATCTACCGTCATTGTCTCTTCTGAAATTTTTAACAAAATGAGCTTCGCAGGCATTTTCCTCCTGCGATAACACCTTTTCGCTTGGATAACTTTCCAACTCCCAGAACCGCGAAAGCTGATTTGAAAGATCGTCCAAAGTGCTAAGATGACAAGACGAATTAGTAGCAATAACTGAGTTTATCGGTCCAGCTAAAACCCAACCGAAACGAGTATTTTGAACAATAGGAAGATTAGGACCCAATTGTATTTGACCAATACACAACAATTGGAAAAAAATTGGAAAACCTATCAAAAGATCAATGTCGCCTGGAGTGTCGTACGAACTGTCAGATAATCTGATGTTATCTGGTATCTTGAAATTGTTTCGGTTTACGTGGAAGCTTGGAGTTGTTCCAGTGATCTCGTCAAGAACGAGACACGTGAGATCTAATTTGAAACGAGAGTGATGAGCCCGAATAGTCACATCACACTTTAAACGAATGTGGGAAGCCAATTTACTTAACCCCGAAACGATAATATTTGCATCAGATGTGCGCAGCTTTAACTTAGTGCATAAGCTCGAACGAATAAAATTCGATTGAGAACCTGAATCAAGTAACATTCGAATACAGTGGGAGTTTCCTTCAGAATCTAGAATCTGAGCGGAAGCCGTAGGTAAAAGAACTTGAATTGTGTTTGAAGTAAAAGCCGAAACTATTTGGGTTGGTTCAACAGAGAGATCTGCGCTTGACAAATGTTCTGACTGCATCAACGGCATGGCCGTGGGAGCATCTCCAATGTGCAGTAGTGAATTGTGCTTGGACTTGCACGTTCGGCAAGTATGCTGTGAAGAACATTGAGACACAAAATGACCTTTATACAAACAATTCAGACAAAGTCTTAATTCTTTCGATTTAGTTAATCTTGCACGCCGTGAAAGTTTTATAAATTCATCGCACTTGGTTACTGAATGAGAACCTTTGCAAAGTACGCATGCAAGCGTATTTGCAACAAAAGATTTGGAGTACGATTTTGGTCTCTCAGAAGAAGGTTTGAACCTTTCCGAATGCGGTTTGGCCTGATTGGGCCCTAAACAATCTAGTAAATTGGCAGTGTTTGTGAGAAAAGTTTTGAATTTCTCCAGCGAAGGTAAATCAGAACCTGACCTGTTTCTTAGAGTTTCCCACTGGCGAAAAGTAATGGGATCAAGTTTGTTTGAAACAATATGGATGATCAGAGCCTCGAATAACTGTTCATCTGCGGAAAGCGATCTGAGCGCTGTCACGTGTTTAAATAAGGAATCAGAAACTTTTCTTAACTTGAAAGCGGATTCCTTATTTAATGACTCCATGTCTAAAATAGATTTGAAATGGTTGTGTATGAGCAAACGGGGTTGATCGTACCTAGTGCAAATAGTTTGCCAAGCAACTTGATAATTGTCGGCTGAAAATTGTAGCGATTTAATAACTTGGGCTGCATCTCCGATCAAACTGGATTTCAAGTAATGAAGACGTTGAACATTGTCAAGATCTTTGTTGTTGTGAATTAAGCTAGTAAATATTTCGCGAAATTCTAGCCATGCCTCTAAATCCCCAGAAAATTTGGGTATAGAAATTTTTGGCAGATTAAATAATGCTTTTTGGTGGCCATGATGACCCGTACTACACAAGTCGTTACTGCGATGGACACTACTCCTGCAGGAGCTGCTGTTAGAAGCAGCTTTGAGGCTGTGACCCCATTTATTTATAAAGTTTTTTGCTCGAGAGAGCGCCGAAAAATATGAGTTTTCGAATTGTTCTTGATGTTTGTATTCAGCGGTGACGTCAGTAGTCACTTCGATAATTTGTATTTGAATTTGTTCAAAGTCAGATAATAATGAATTAGCCGATTCTAATCTCGTTTCAATTTCAAAAACATGTTCGTCTTCTGGTTTATCGGTATGCATTAATTCAAAATTGCTTAAGAACGTATGAAATCCTGTAAGTTTGGATTCAACTAAACCACGATTTCTAATTAAAGCTTCCATAATGAATAGATTTATTTTAATGTTTTCGTTTTAACTAAGCAACGGCAAGTTAAGAATTAAATGCAAAATAACGGTAACAATATCGTTATTTACAAAAACAAGAATTGTAATTAATTAATTAATACAAATGCAAAATGAATCTACAAAAAAATAGTATTCTCAATCAAAACAACGCCGCGCCTTGCTGCCGAATGCAGCGAATGACACGTTATTCAATCAAAATAAATTTCGAACGTAATTCAATATGAATAGAACACGTTGGAATAAATGCACTGGCTTAACAAAGTAAGCAAGCAAAACAAATGTAAAGGAAAGAGAAGGCAAACCTGCTATCGTTTGTGGGTATCAACCCTTCAAGTTGTTGGCGAAAGAAGTCTTTGGCTGTCTCTCTCTAACTCATAGGCACGAAATTGCATATTTCGTCAAACAATATAAATTCTTGCGAAATCTTGAAAATTCACTGTTTCTTGTAATAATGTGGCTCGAAGCACCAAAATGTTAAATGTAGTGGACTGTAGTTCTTTATTTTGTTAAGTACATAGAACGATATGAATAAAACACAAAGTAATAAGAACGAATAAAATTTATCGAAAAGAACATTTGTTTCATCATGTGGCTACATGATAACTGATTTTACAAAAAGAGGGATGTTGGTTGAAATCCCTGCCACTATCAGTAGCGTAACAATAAAGTTTTAATTAAAATAAGTTTACAATCTAGACAGCATCTGAAGAGAAAAATACGATATAGTATCAGAAAACCGAGCCCCAATTGCAAATAGTAGACTAAGACCAGACTTAATCATAGAAAAAGACGGAGAAGTCCACTGCTATTCCGTTTCAGAATGGGCATAAAGTCTTCGAAGAAGCCCGCAAAAGAAAGATCAGAAATTACTGCGAAAGAAAAATTGAACTAGAGAAGAACCACCACCAGGTCACTATCGCATCTATAATCATTGGAGCCCTATTCTTTCTTGTCCCGATTTTTCTCTTCCTTTTACTGTGCAAACGGATGCTTCAGATTTTGGGTTAGGGGCAGTGTTAAGTCAAACTACCGATAAAGGGGAAACTGTCGTTAGCTATATTAGTCGCTCATTAACGAAACCTGAGCGTAATTATTCTACAATCGAAAAGGAATGCTTAGCAGTACTTTGGGCTATAGAAAAGTTTCGTCGTTTCTAAGTTAATAGAGGAAAATATCTTCTTACTGTTCGGTACTCCTCAATACATTATCTCGGATAATGGCGTTCAAAAAAAAAAAAAGTTTTGGGTCTTTAATGCGTGTCTACTAATATGTGTTTTAATGAGGAATGACGTTAGATTAACGGGTCTGTAAGATTTAGCTTCTGCGTAGCTACTTTTACCCGGTTTTGGGATGAATACCACTTTAGTCACTGTCCAGGGTCGAGAAATGTAGCTTAATGCGAAACTTACTTAGAACATGTCTCTGAGTGGGTTAAGTAGTATATCTATCTCTTTCTGTAGCATCACGGGTTGTATGCCATCGTTGTCAGCAGATTTTAAAGGACTGAAGAGGCTAATTGCTTACTTTATTTTTTCTTTGCTGACAATTGTTTTTGCATTTTTTTAACTTTATCTTCTAGCAGTATGGCTAGTTTCGAGCAAATTAGGTTATTCCACTGCTCCGTGTAGATGAGTTTTTATTATCAGGTATTGACTCATTCTGGGTTCTAGTGTATTATCCGCTCTCTTTCTTAGGCGTGTCTACTGGGTTTATGACATACTTTGAGATAATTTTGTAGAACGCTTGGTCTCCACTTCCTGGCAATATTTTTTTCAGACTGTTTCGAAACCTGGCTTTCTGTATAGTTCTTTCTAAATTTTTGTTTCATCAATTTGTGTGTTTTTTAACTCTTTGCGGTCTAGAGGACTATTAGAGAACAGTTGCTCTGAAAGAAGTTTATCATGGCTCTTTTATCCAATCGGTCTTCTAATCTGAACTGTTGATGTTGTATCTTATCTTATAGCTTTTATTTATATAGGTCTTAGTTAGTCTTTCTTGTGTCATAGTATACGCTTCGGCTGAGACTAATTGAAGCTAATATAATTTTATGGTCAAATAGTGATAGCTTGTCAGTGTGTGCGTTTGCTCCGCAACCTAGAATAAGGTCTAGGTCGTTTTGTAAAACTGATAATACTAGTGTTTCTAATTTCTTACTAGGCGGTAGCTTCTCAGAATCGGATGGGTGATACATTGAGCTTATAATGGCTTGGTTTACAGCGCTGTTCTTTTTTTTTAAGTTGGGGTTATACCTAATGCACATGGCTTCGCAGGATTGCGTTCTCTGCGTTTTTTTGCTGTAAGTTTGGCTTTTTTTGAAAGGCATCTTGCCTAGTTGGGTGTTTTCTGTTATGACCCTTTTCTTCTTGGTCTTGACTATCAGTCAATGTGACGTCTTCAGCTTGTAATGAATCTATCGTTAGGTTTCCCATACGAGTGAAAATTTTCCGCTAAATTCGAGATCTGGTATCTAGAAGCCTTTGTTCGCGACGCATTTTATAAGCCTCTGCGCCTACATCTGATCGTGTAATATTAGTCACCTCTTTGTGATGTATTTTGGATAGCGTCTGTGCTAGGTTCTCCATGTGCCTACATTTCACCATGAGATGTTGTTGCCCTTAAAACGGATACGCGCTCTATCGATTTAGTGTCGGGCTTTCGGAAACGTGAAAACTAGCTCAGGCACAGGTTTAACGTCCAATTATTTTGTTGTGCGACATTAGTTTTTTAATAAAGAAGGGGTGCTTAGGCACTTTATACTTGCCTCAAATGCTACTTCTACTCTATTAGGCGTGCAAAAGTGGTATTTGGGGTGCTGAACTGGCTGGCTAGCATCGTCCAGATAAAGAATCAGAAAGGAGAGTGCACTTTAAGGTAACATTAAACTGCCAAGTTTCTAATTAGGACTGAGTAGAGAAACCTGCGATGGGGGTTATTGCAACGTCTACCAAGTAACGGAAAACGTGGTGCACGGACTAGGGCCTAGCAGTAGCTTTAGTAGATATGACGTGCGAAATGGGCGAGCTAGGTAGTCTCCCCCATACTATCTGGTGCGGTTGTACTTAGTGTAGTAATGACGATAAAAAACTCTAGAGCGGCAAAGTAATAAATCGAAACCTTCTTAAAACTATGCTTTAAAATTCAATTATTCTTTAAGTAGAAATGTGCGTCTGGTTTAAAAGTTCTGAAATTCAGTTAAAACTAAAACAAAAACGCTTTAAAAAATCCTATAAATTCAAATATTAGTGTTATATATCTAAGAGTTGGTACTACCTAAAACATTCATATTCCGAATTTGACTGATAAAGATATTACCAACGTTATATTTATGTTTTTAATATAGTTCTTTTTTAAATTTTCTCAAAAATTTACAATAAGCAGGACAGAAAATAATGTTTTTCTCGTCAAAAGCATAACTGTCCCATCACAACTAAAATGGGTTTTATTGCTCATTAAATGTCCGAAACATAGAAAATACTCGAACTCGCAATTCCAATTGTGCGTTGAGAAATAAAACAACCTGAAGTTATCAGAAACTTAAAGTTTTGATTTATCCTGGACTAGTAATACATTAACAGCTGATAAGCGGAGAAGAGAGACAGAAAGATATCACAGTAAAATTATAGACTAAATGTTAATAGTCGGTACATAATTTTTACTATTAGAGAAAAAAAATGATTGACCGGCAGCAATCGCTAAATTTTAAACAGACTAAACGCGTTTGCAACAGAATATTTTTATTAATAATATTTTTACCAGACCGTATAACGTCAAACGTCAAACAATAGCGGCGTCTACTTTCTAATATCCTCACAGAACAAAGTAATAGAATTACGATAGTAAAACCTTAATATCAATGACATTAATTTCAATTTAAATGACACAAACCAATAATTTTAATTTACAGGATACCGAACAATAGCAATGCAGTAATGTTATCACGCAGTCCGTGACCTCGTAGCACGATTAAAAATTAACAATTTTAATGTTTTTGTACCAAACAATCGCAAATAGGTTTCTCGCAAACTTCGTCAAATTTTACGTGGCCTAGTCCCACTTGCGTCCTTGCTTGACTCGTCATAATACAAATATGAAAACAATAAATACCTTAAAGCTTAAAGTACGGTACTAGAAAGAAACGCTTCCCTTGATGTCAGTCATACCCCGTTGTTAAGGATTACACCGTTTTGAACGTTACTTATACGTCGAGTAAATAACAACCTCAGTGGTAGAACGTCAGCAATTAAACAACACGGAAATAACAAACAGAAACTAAAAGAAACAAAAATATTGCGATCAGTAAGTAACCACGTGCGAATAAATTCATCATTAACTTCAATGCAATCACCGAACATGCAACCTAAAAAAATACTGTTTTGTTGCCCCTTAAAAGCCTAGGTGCGATGCTTCAAAAAGGATAAAAAAAACTAGATGTTGACAAATAATAAAATGGTGTTTGTACGCTTCCGGAAATCAAGCAGTGGTTGCGCCGTATTACGATTAAAAACTTTACTAACCATTAAGATATTCACTGCCACACGACTGTGGTTGCAAAGTTGCCCAATCGATAGTACTAAAACGCATTTTAAATCGTGTATTTTATTAGACTTGCGATGTTTTCTATTACTTTGCAGTTGTCAATAGAGATAAAGCTTCTTTCTAGTTTGGGATATTTACATTCCCGTCTTGCAATAAATTTTTTCGACCAAAGTCTTCACAAAGATTTGTTTCATCGTAGTTTACGATGTGGCTAGCTGGAACACCTTCTAATTCTACAGAGAAATGTTTAAAATATTCTGTAACGGTTTCCTTAGTATCACTAACACGAGCCCATTTTATACTTTGACACATTCTTTCAGATAGCATATTTAAATGTCGTTTAAAAAGCTATATGCAAATTTTTTGCCCGGAAAGTTATCTTTAAAACAAGGAACAACTCTACCAGCTCTATTTATATATTGTTGAACTAGCAATCTTAAATCGAATGTGTCAAAGGGGTAACCCCATTCGCTGCATATGAATAATTTGTCTTCTTCTGCTTCACTCAACACTGTTTGCCCTCCTTGTTTATTAACACTTTCATTGCTGATATGTCTTTGAAGCACGGTGTAAGCAAGATTGTGTCTTTTCGCATCTTGTCTTATACTATAACCATTAATGACATCATTCTTAGCATCTTGAATTATATTTGGGTTATGTTGTTTGTAACGTTTTCCTTCTACTTTAGGTTTATAATCTCGAGGCATGTTTACTTCGTGATCCTATTAACCTCAGATATTGATTTTTTTCACGTGCAGCGAATTAGAAATATTTTTCCAGATATTTTTTGCACACAAATGAAGTAAAACTATTACGTGTTTTTTAATTACTAACTTGTTAGGGTCAATAATACTAATTACTTTGAAAGTAGGCCTCTTTAGTTCGTAGTTTCGGAAAAAAATTTTTCGACCACTAAAACAACTGACTTACAACAATCATAGGTATCCATTGGTTTTTTTTATACTATCATCTGCTGGTGACTAAATGTTACCGACATTTATGTCAGTATAATACATGGCGCCAATCAAGTTTAAGTACAAATCGTTTTGATGATTTATTTAAGTGTTATGGTTTTTCTAAACAAATTTACATTTTTTGATCCTATTCACTCCAACGATTCTATTTGGCATATTCTACGGTACTAAAGAAAAAAAAGGAAAAGAAAGAAGCAGCGACTGTTCAAAAAATAAAACAAAGCAATCAAAAAAATTGGACCCCACGTTGGGCGCCAATATTATTTGTAACACACCAATTATGAAGTGAAAAAAATTGTTAGCTTCTGTCGCAGACGGTTATGGATCAGGTTGTAAGTACTTAACTTTGTCGATAACTGACAATACTAGTGTCGCTAATTCCTTGGAATCGGATGGGAGGTAAATTGAACTTATAATGACTTGGTCACACCTTTGTCACTGTTTTATTTTATTTTTACCGTACTAATATCTTTAGAACCGAATTCCATTAGTGTTATAAAGTCAAGATAATTTCTTATTATTATGCACGTTCTAGAATTTAGATGATTAGTAATACGTTTACCGTTAGCATCCATTTAACTATCCATGATTTTTAGATAAGTGATAGGTAGTCTTCTGTTTGCATCTTCTGGCATATATGTGCACTGCCTGCTTTACAGTAGTGTAGCTTAAATTCTAATAGTTTTTTCTTCTTAACCTTTAGCTTGGCTTTAGCCCATGGGTGCAGCTTAAGTACAACCAGAGTTTAGTGAGTTTGTCTTTACATGCAATCACATACGTGCATGATTTAGAGTGAAGAAAGGGTGTTTTCACTTTCCACACCAAAGATGGTGTCAATCAGGTTGTCTCTGACTAAGTTGCTTTGCTCTTTTGTCAGTTTGACATCTGAATAGTCTACAGAATAGTTAACTATCTTCACCGTAGTGACTGTTTTGGCGAAATCAAATTTACTTTGAGTGCTTGTTTTTTTCTTCAGTGAAGAGTGTAGCATCGTCTAAGCGTGACTTCTTATTTCCCTAAATAACTACGGTTGTTGTGCTCGTGGATTATAAAACTGGGTTTACAAATCTCTTCTTCTCCACCCTTCTGTTTTCTTTTAAAGTTGGAGTCATACTTATTGCAGTTAAGATTGCTTAACGCGTTCTTTGCATTTTTTTTGCTGTAAGTTTGGCTTTTTTGAGGGACACTTTGCTTAGTTGGGTGACTCCTCTTATTCTTTGGCAGTATGTACTTTACTATAAGTCTGGATTATCAGGTCCGCAGTAGAGGTGTTTGTTGTTGTGGGGGTAACTATGGTGGTTTAAGTTGCCGTATTTTCTTGTTGTTCATGTTCGCAAGTCAGTGATGAGCTGTCTCGTTCAGGCCGAGTTCAGATAATTTGTCCATTAGGTCTGCCACATTCTTAGTATTATTTCTTATCGGTTTTGCCCATGCCGTTTCTCGCGTCGCTCCGTTCCTCAGCTAAAATGTTGATTGGCGGGATCCCAGCAAGGACACTGGCAGCTTCCAAGAAGATCATCGTATAAACAGCCGTATTTCTAACTAACTGTATGCAAATTGCCACACAGAAACAGCGTACATGATAGTGTTAAACACCGTGGTCAGTATTATCTTCCTCGTGGCTTGAGTTGGTCCCTTTACTCGTGTCATGAATTTGACAAGAGCTTCTCGTGTTTTTGTTTTATTCAGCACAGTTTTCAGGTGTGGTGTAAATGAACGGTGAGTATCTAATGTCCCCCAAGATATTTTATATTGTCTTTCGTCGAGACCGGAACTAAGCCGTGCATTAACGTAATTGGTCTAAGGCTCCTCCTTCCTTTAAAATTTTTGCGCCACTTAGAGTTTATTCGCCCGCATTCAGTTGTCGACTATTACAATCGCACGGTTCATGACGTCTTCTAAGGCCTTAGGCATGCGTCTCTGCCTAAATATCGCGAGGTCGTCAACGTGCGCTGTTAGTTCAATTGGTGCGGGTAGCCGGGTAGAGAAAATGGCATCATAGAAAATATTTCACTGGGTGGGGCCTAAGATAGACATCTGTGAAACACAGCAGGTGACTTTATAGTGCAAACTTTGATTGAGTCTATCCACATATTTTACGCTTCTGACCCATCAGACATCTTATTGAGAATTCTAGACCACGGCGCCGAGTTATGGCGTTTTGGATATCAAAGGAAACCAGCGCTTCTATCTTCTTAGTCTGCTAAGTTCCTGTTTTTGTCTCTTCTGCAAACTTAGTGAGCGTCGTCAGAGTATCCGTTGTCGATTTCCTCTTTCTAAAACCAAATTGGACTGGCGACAAATCTCTTTTTATGGCTAGGTCTTGTAGTAGTCTATCTAGGACGACTCTTTTGTAGACGTTTGCAGTGCTGTTTAGAAGGCAGTTAGGTCTCCTTTACCGAGTTTTAGGATCAGGGCAAGTGTGGCCTATTTCTATTTACCTGGAAAGTTGCCTCTGGCATATTCGTAGTTGTATAAATCGTGGAGATCGTCTTGGAAGTTGCTGGCCAGAAGTTTAAGACATTCCATAGGAATGCCATTGGGTCCAGGGGCTTTGTTATTCCCTAGCCTGTTGAGCGCAAGTTCCAAGTACTGTGAGCTGGGAAGCGGTGTTGTATAATTAGGGCAGCTTCCTCACATGTAGGTAGTTTCGTTGCGTTGTCTTCTTAAGTTTTTTGGAGACCTTGTAAGCTGCTCCCCATAGATTATTGTCCAGATTGGCGCACAGCACGTCCCACACGTTTCTCTTTGCAGTATTTATCCCTATTTGTACTGATTCTTGCATTCCATGTAGGTACTATACGCAGCTTCTTTGACTTATTTGTTGTCGCGTTTGGCTTTCCTTGTCCAGATTCTTCTGGCTCGGATGTATTCCTTGTGTAGGCGATCTAGGTCGTCCGACCACCACTTGTGACGTGCAAAATTTTTCTAACGGAGTAGTACTCTGTATATTGAATTAAAATTAGATTCCGGTTTTGACGCCCTCTGCCGATCTTTTCGTGTGACTGTCATTTACGACGAAATCGTTAAGCTGTCAACTGCATAAAATGGCCGGTCTGGCTTAAGAATAATTTTCAAAGAACATCCTTAATAATGGGAATCAAATTATAATTTCATTACGATCGTAAAGTATTTGAGTCGTCACTGGGTAAGATAATTGCTTCCGTTTTATTAGAATTCTGTTGTAATTTCTCGTTAATTTGATAGCCGTTCCACCACGTTCTGGCCCACATGTTTCTATTCGTTAATGAATTATAAGGGATTAACATCGACAAATACTTTCAGGGGACGAGTATAACTCTATCTATAAGGCCTACGGTTAAAACTAAATAAACCGAAGACAATTACGTTTCTGCGAGATTCTACTCATGCGGCAAACACCTGCAAAACCAACTTTCATTGAAGGTGTACAACAGCATTCGACAATCGGGTTATGTTATGTGTACTTTCTTTAGCAATAATTAACTATTTTTGTAGATCTCGATTTCGTGAGGCATTGGTTTGACACGATTTGCTACTCAAGTTTATTTTAGGCTCACTTGCCGGGGAAAACGTTTTCTTCGACCAAGTAGGAGTACTGGATTGTGGGTAAGTTTATTTATTTATTTTATCGCTGTTAGAAAGGTCGCTCACGAAACTTTAGCTAGTGTTAATTCCATAATTACTGTCATTGTTTTATTACCATTAAGGTAGTATCATTAATTATTTTGTGTGTTTCGCATGCTTTGTACAAACAATATTTACTACACAATTTTCTTCGCTGTTCGCTTCAACTTAACTTACATATGTATTGTGTGTTGCCGATACTGCTGGCATTTATGCACTGAAAATTCGATATATTTGTGTTAATCATCGACGTTACTAAATTAAAATTGTTATACTGGTTAATCTTTCTTTTATGGCAACATACCTTTCTCTTTTGATCGTCGTTACCTATTAACAAACTTTGGCTACTCGAACATCAGAGTAATAAGGATTACGAACCTCAAATTTAGTTACAAGTTTGGACCGTCTGTCGTGATCGAGGCAAAAGTGTTATCTTGGATCAGATCTGGCGCCCTTAAGCATACTTCCTGTGAACCTCCCCTATCTCCGACTGTGTGAGTTGGCCGTGCAAGGTTCGTAAGACATAAAGCTTGTAACACACTATAATGCGTTCTTGCTCTTGTCTTCCTCAGAACGTGGCATGCTTTTTTACACGCTTTTGTTAGTGCACTAGCGAAGCGCTCTGAGTCACATGACTGTAAGTCAAGGTTGTTGTCACGTAACGCCTCGGTAGTGACTGTGTTGTTAATTTTATTTAGGTTCTACCTAGAATAGATTACTTGTTGCCGTACAACCGCATTCATGTTTCCCATATCAATCACAAATTAAATGTAATTATGATCGCTTAGGTTTGTGGGTTTGGAACTTAATTGTGTACGATTTTAACGGGGGGGATCCGTTTGCAATGTGGCTGCTACTCGTAGAGCAATAGTTACTCTATTCAATTCCAAGAGTTCGATTCAAGCTTCAGACCTAGTCTAGAGAAAGTAGAAACGCCAAATCCTATTGCAAAGAAGCATAGCAGGAAAGACCCTCCAGCAACGGAAACGTCTTGTGGTATCCGTTAGTGGTCGAATAGAACGGGAATGTATTTGAATTGCTTTGCGCCTTAGACTCTTAAAACTTGCAGTAATCTATGCGATTCCAATATTCTAAGATACTGGTAAATTATGTAAAAAAAGCAAAGCTGTACGAACACTGCAAGATAGCAGAGAAATCCATCCTGCAGTTAGAAAAGACTGCAACGATGACTTGTCTATCGTGACCCGACAACAGCACGAATATTTGAGGGAGATAGAGAACTCTACCGGGGACGGATGCTGTCCGGTGCTTTATCTATTTGGTGTCAGCCTTTCGGAAACGTCAAAACTAGCTCAGACACAAGTTGGACATCAATTTATTTTGTTCTGTAACATTAGTTCTTTAATAAAAAAGAGGGTACTTCGGCACTCTATTTTCGCCTCAAATATTTGGGGTGTTGAACTGGCTAGCTACCATTGTCTAAAAATAAAGGACCAGAAAGAAGAGTGCACTTTAAGGTAGCACTAAACTGCCGAGTCTTGGGACTGAGTAGAAAAACCTGCGGTGGGGGTTATTACAGCGCTTCTGTTAGGTGCAAAAATTTCATATCGTAATACCCTGTATATTGGTTGAATTAAAATTAGATTTCTGTTTTGACGCCCTCTGTCGAATGTAGTTCTCTTCTTTTTCATCGGCGTCGCAAGCGTCGTAAGTGCTAGTTCACTTTTTGGGCTTTCGACTTTCGACCTTTGCTATTCTTTTGGTTCTTTTCTTTTGGTTTTGGAGGTTCTAATCTTTGGATACGTCTTCGATATCTGGTTGGTTGTAGCTTGGATGCTACCCAATTGTTCCTCTCATATTGCTGTCACCGATATTCTTTTCTTTGCTTAAGTTTCTAGTACTTTTGTTCTGGTTCCTTTCTTCTCGATGTTATTTCAAATTACTCTTGGTTTCTTGGAGATAACATTTGCTTCGTGCGCTTCTGTTACAGTTTTGGTAGTCGATATTCTTAAGTATTTTGGAAAACCTCTGTCTCTTCTGTATTTGTGGTAATCTTATAAAATCACACGGGGTTATGTTTCTTGGACTTGTGTTGATTTTGGATTTTAGGATTCTATCCTTGGCGTATGCCTAAATTTCTGTCTTCATTTTAGCTTTCGTTTTGTTATCTACGTTCCACGCTTTTATCTTGCTGGGGGGGGGGGAATCTGTTACGTGCAAAAATTGCCGAATGTAGTTTTCTTGCATTTCCTGTCAAGACGTCAAACCGGTAACTACTTAAAATCGTGCTTGTGATAAAATGATTCTGAATCCTACAAAATCAACATTAATGAATATAAAATTCTAATTTGAGAACGCATTTCGAGTAGATCATTTATCACAAGGTGAGCTGTTCTTGTTAGTTTTAAAATTTTTTGGTAATTTTCTTCTTAATTTGGTAGCACGTTCCGCCACGTTTTGGCTAATTGTCTCGAGGCATTATCGATGGATAAGGGATTAATATCGACAAATACCTTCACGCAACGATTAGTATTCCGGAAAGCCTAAGTTCAAACTGAAAACGAAGTCTAGACAAAAATTTACTTTGAGATATTACTTCTTATGGTGTCAGCCGATTGCAATACCAACCTTTTACTAATTGCGAGGAACAGCATTTGATACATCGGGTTCTTATATATAATGTTTTTTATTATTAACAATTTTGTTGATTACTACCTTCGTGAATCATTGTGTTGACACGATTTGCTATTCATAATTATTTTAGACCTACTCAACGAAGAAAAGGTTTTCTTCGGGCAAATACTGGATTTTTTTATTTAATTATTATGTCGCTGTCAAAAAAAATCACACGGAGCTTAGCTTGTTTAACTTACAATAGTTATTTTAATACCATTTAGGTATTGTCAGTAATTATTTCTGTGATATCGCATGCTGTGAACCTTAGTTATTTAACGTGTAATTTTCTTCGCTTATTGACACCCGATGTGTAACTTATGTATTGTGTGTTGCTGACACTTCCGGCATTTATGTATTTAGAAAGTACTACAAAATTTCTGAATTATGTTGTTAATACTCTACGTTATTGAATTATAGTTGTTACACCTATCATATCTTTCATTTATGGTAACATACTTTTTTCTTTTATTGTGGTTACGCGAACATCAAGGTAACAAGGATTACGAACCTAAAGTTCGTTACAAGCTTGGACCTTCTGTCCTGGTCGAGACAAAAGTTTTACTTAGAAAAGATCTGGCGCCCTTTAAATATTATTTACTTGAACCTCCCCTATCTCCGACTGTGTGAGTTAGCCGTGCAAGGTTCGTAAGACCTACAAGCTTGTAACACATGTAACGGGTTTTAGTAGGATAGATAGCACGGCATTCCGGACGTCCAACATGGGAGAGCTTGGCAGCTTTCTAAATACTCCCCGGTGCGTTCGTACTCTGGCTCTGTTCTGTTCTGCACGGGTTGCGTAACACATTCAAAATAAAATAATTTTTTCAACTAGATTAATTTATCTTCTAGACTGCCATGCATCTCTTTGATTTGAATCCCCGCCGTGAAATTTAAAATTTTTTATGAGGTTTATTCTTTTTAGTTCAGGCGGTTAAATTAAGGCCTCCTGCTTATCTGCTCGTGAGACATGACCCTAGTCAGAAGTCTAGACATGGTTTATCGGTTCTACTAAGTGGGACCGTAATCGTATTGTTATCCTAGTGCAAACGCTTTGCTGCGACACTACAGCTTTGGGCGTTGTGGGGTCGGTCCGCGAGATCGTTTCTGTCCCGCTCAGAAAGACTACCGTCTGCCATCAAGCCATTGCTACTTACATACCGTAAGTAAAAAAGTTTAGTAGATATTACTTCATACTCTGAAGATGCCCACAGAACGTACGAGCTCGACTTGTGCTTTAATACAGAAAAGTGTGTATAAAATAAACTATTAAAAAAAGTAGACGTTATTATTTACAATAAATTTACAAACGACACCGTCAGAAATCAGGTACCAATCACAGCAGATAGCCAAAACGTAATTGGCTTTTATTAACTAAGAAAACTTATAAATAATTTCTCGTATACTTGTGTACGTCCCAGCGATTAATCCACCCACGCCAAAAATAATCAAAATTAAATTTTTAGCAAACATGAGGTGAAAGCGCCACCCGGTCTTGTAGTTCCAAAAAGTGAGAGTGTCGATTAGTGCTGGTATGGCGATTCCGACCGCTGATAGGCAAAATGCGCCGAATAAAGAGATGAATAAATCTAAAGCTGGTACGGCCACTGCTAATATAACTACAAACATACGTTACAGTGACTGAAAGATTTTCAAATTCGGGTACTTACAAGTCAGCAACACCAAGACAGTTCTCAGCGTTAGTTCCCATAAAGTCCTCATAGAATTATTTTCTAATTTTGGACCTAAATACTGAATCCACGTGATGTCGATTGCCACGTAGTACTGAATGGGGTACGTCAAAAATATGGCTAAGGCCAAACTTGATTTAACGACTTGTGCCAAACTATAACAGATGTGTTACGGCGTTAAAACTTTAGAAAGAGACTTACATTTCTTTATCGGGCAAGTTTAGTGTAATTGAACCTTCGGTTTTTTTCCCAAAAGCTAAGTACCCTAAAAGTCCAAGGCCAGTGTACAACGACACAATAATGACCATTCCTTTGTTGAGCACACCGAAAACGCCTTTAAAAGATTTAGGCGTCTTCATTTCGTTTTCCAATGGTATAATCTGGAAGAAATTCGTTAAATGGTACTAAGGCGTTGATTTTCAACTTACAACGCCGACAGCTTCTAATGCGAAAAGGACGGTGCCAAAAAATAATGGAAAGTTCGTTGCATCGCTGACCATTTCTCGACCTTTAAAAGTTGGCTTGGTGATGACTATATAATATAAAATTATAATGAAACTGATTAGTGTAATGAAATTGGCGAAGGTGGACAGAGGAGCCAGTTTCTTCAGGTTTCTAATCCAATTCATAAGAATTAAAGGTAGAAGAAACATAAGCATGTAGTACTCGATTCTAATACCACTGACGTATACGCCTGCAACGGCTTGGATGTTAAACGCTATAAAAACTATATACACGCAACAAGCTCCCAGTTGGTAAATCAATAAAAAGACGTTTACCATAATCCTAAAAAAAACATTTAGAAATTTCTGATAAATATATGTTTTAGGTAACTTACCCGGAGTATGGCGCGAATCCTCGAAGACATCTTGGTCCTTCGCTAAAGGCCTCTTCGGCGATTCGAGTGTAGGTAAGACTAGGTATTTTTTTACGCTTGCACAGTTCATACTCAGCCTTGACAAGTAAATGAATACAATATGTACAAAAAAAGCCTATTACCAAGGTACCAACTGTGCCTAAAACGTACCCGGCGTGGCTAAAAGCTTTTGGCATAGCCAAAATACCAGTTCCCAAACATCCTTTCAAAAGGTGAAACAAAGTCTCCCAGTTCCTAAAATAACAAAGTTAAAAGTTTCTTAACCATACGCTAAACTTACTTACGTTGTCGGATGCGAGACTTCTCTATGATCGTACGGCTCATAACCGTCTCGTAGTTCTGAAGATGAGTTTAAATCTACCGAATGCGTTAGTTTATTACTACTAATATCGGAATTCGAAGAGTATCTGTAAAAAAAAACATTTTACTTCTTAAGATACGCACAAAGAAGAAGTACTCACTTTTCGACGTAACTTCCATTATCACAGACAAACACCGGATTATCGTGTTCTTTAGTCTTGTCGAGCATCGTAAGAAATGATGTCGATTCTTCTGGAACAGAAACCATTTGAATCAATATTTTATTATCTAAAGCAAACAAGTAGCAACTGGGACGTGATTAAACGGCAAAAAATTTACTATGACAATACCGTTAGCGCATTCTTAAAACTTTTTATTTATTAGAACGCTTGAGATAATTAGATGTGTTTTTATCTATGTTTTGATAAAAAGTAGAATGGAAATGCAACTTAGATAACAGTGGTTCTAAAACCGCAATAAAACCTCAAAAAATTTGTAACTGTACAAACTTTAGATTAAAGAATTTTAAAAATGATAAAAAACAAACAACAAATACTTAATCATCAAAAGCTTACGTTAATTAAACATAAATAATAATGCAGAAGATGTCGTAACGTAGTATTATCATCGCACAGATGAAATAAAACGTTTACAGATAGTTTGATGACGGATGCTAAGGACTTCGTAGCGCCAATAGAGATGACTCAAACACACTAGTTAGGGTTGCTTAGTAGACATGTAACTCAACTTTAGATGCTAAATTACAGACAAAGTAACTTTCCCCAGCAGAAAAAAACAAAACTCGAAGAAAAGACGAGTCATACTTAAAAAAATAGCAGTAAAAGAATTGGAACAAAAAAGAATAAGATTAGTAAAAGGCTACTGAGATACCTCTACCCAATATATTTAATAAAAGTTAGATCTGATCGTAACTTAGTCAAAAGACTTTCCAAAGCACTAGTGTGGATGCCTGAATTACCAAACTGTCGTCAAAACTCGACTAGAACCTCAAAACTCATCATATAAATTACCTTGTTCTGATAACTCAACTATTTTGGAAAGAGACCTGATTGCCTGTTATCAAAGAAGAGGACTACGCTAAGCAAACCTTCCTGGCGCCCACAAGCAAGTAATTAATTAGCATTTCTTATGGCGCCCTCAGCAGCAACTAAAAATAGCAACGTATATGCTGATTTTGTTTGTACCAGAAGACGTTTGGTGAGTGGCCTGTACGTCATGCTATAGATTATTAGAATTACGACTGGGATTAACAAACCACTATAGAAAGCACTGTTTATACTATGCAAAAAACATACAAATTTAAATTAAAAAAAAAACAATAATAATAAGTTTAAAAAATCCAATTGAAATGTTGCCTACTGCAATAAATTGAAAATAATTGAAAAACAGAAACAAATGACAAACAGAAATAAAGAATGAAGGTTTTAATTATAGCTTACAAAAAACAAAACAAACGCACAAAAAAACAGAATAACAAAATGGAGAAAAGTCGTAAAGAATCTAAATAAGAAGTGAATACGAAGATAAAAACAAAAACCAAACAACAAATAATAAAACAAAAGAAAACGACCAATATAATTTTGTTAAAATTAAACAAAAGAAAAATTACAAAAGTTAAATGGAATAAAAAATAAATCGAAGCAACCAAGAACAAACAAAAGAATAAATTTTTAACATTTGAAAAATATAGAATCAGTAACAAAAATTGCACCTCAGAATTTGGCAAAAAAATCTAAAAGGTCAACAAGATACGAGTCCTTGAAATTGAGATGAGATGCGAAAAAACCCAAAAAATTCTAAAGACGAAAACGTTTTTGCGTCTGGTCGTTAATTGGACCATAAAAAGCTTGTTTCAGTTGTACAGACCGTAATTCGAAAATTGGCTTCGTCCTTTTTTGCACAAACCAAAAAGATAATGACATGTAATTGAACCAACATAATTCATGCGAAAAAGGTCCTTGAAGTTGCATCATCTCACGGCAATTGCATCGAATCGTAAATAATTGCAAGTGTCAGTTATAAATTAAAAACCGATCGCGTGCGCGTGCAAAAAACAGTTGCAAGTCGCACCGGAAACACAGTTTAGTCATAAAGCGAAAAAGTATTTAGGGTATTTACCTGACGATTAAAACAAACACAAACGTTACAAAAACTAAACTAAAAACTAACTGTCTTTACAGTTCCGCGTTAAAATGATTACAAGAGTCAAGTTGTTGATGTTTCTCCTTTTATCGTTCAATTCTGTTAGTACCCACTTGTAAACAATAGATGGAAATACCCAGTAATTGATGTCCTCGATTGCAAATCTGGTAGCAACGTTCGCGCGCAACACCAACGACTTCTTTCTCTTTTTCACCTCGATCAGAAGTAATTAATTTGTTTTTCGTCGTATTTGTGACGTTTTTTGGATCTCTGACGCAAATCACAATCTTACCATTCTAGCGCGTAACCAAAAGTAATGTAAAAGAAAAGTAGGCGAAATGTGTTTAAGATAAAAACCATAAGAAATAGTGAGTTTGGTTCATAGCTTTATTGTAATAATACGTTAGTATAAAAAGATGGCGCTTCCAAGGTGTACTGTTTTTTTTTATCAAAGCCTACTAGTGTTTTTCTTTAAAGTTTATTATTAATTACTCATTTGGTTTGAATCTTTTGGCGCGTTTTAAAATTTGTATCTTATCTTGTTTTTACTAAATGTTCGTGGGGTAATTTTTCTAAACCACTAACCGAATTTTTGTTTAAATTCTTAGTTTGTTAGTAGTGTTATAGTTATTAACGCGACAAGACAACGACGATCCTTAACCAAATGTTGATTCAAACCAGGAAATTACTCATACAATAATTCCCATACAAACCCGAATAATTTACATTAAACCAAAAATATTTGAACATTAGCAACACTTCCGGAAATTACAAACAAGTTTTATATTTATACGCGCTACTGGATTTTCCACATACTTGACTGAGATTATGATAATTATAAATGGTTTATCAATTAATTGTAATTGGACAGATTGCTATGTGAGTAATCTAATAAAACAGAATTTGTGAAAGCGTGATAGTACCTACGAATCGTAGTGGTAACAAACTCCTTTCGTTTTTCATTTACAAAACAAATCAATATTTGCGTCATTTTAACGGTAAATGCAACTTATTATTATTTATTTGTTAATCGTAATACAAAAAATCAAATAAATCGTCAATGCGTCATGTATTGGCAAAATACTAAAGTTTTTGAAATCGCTCTTGAAATTTTAGAGTGTATCATGTGTTATCAAAAAAAAGTAAATAATAGATTAGACAAGTTTAAAAAAAAGTTTTTTAGTTGGCGATTCAGTTCTTTTGTTTACATCCAAACAAAATCTTACATTGCTGGTGGACTTTGAAGATACAAAGAGAACCAAATTATGAAGAGAAGAATTTCAATGCGATGTCAGTTAACGTTAATAAAACCAATATTGTGACGAATCCGCTAGTTTTACCAATGTAGACTCACACAAATAGGTAATTTTTTTTCATTCTTTAACTTTTGTGTTGTTTATGCTTTTTCGTTTTTATTCTTTTTATTTGATTGTGGCAACAACCGAAAACCATAGATGTTTATGCTTTCTTAGATTTCTGAATCGAGTTTTACATGTTAAAAACATCTTGCTATAGTTTTTGTGCTGTATGAATTCTGCCCAGTCGTAAGTGTCATCTATAAGTTGTACGTTACTGGTTATCTGCATTTTAAGTATCTTAAATAATTCACACTAGTAGTGGGTAAATAAATTGCAATTTTGAATATGTTGGTTGTGAGAGATTCGCTGAATTAAGAATATATTTCCATTTTACAACGCGATTTGATTTCTCTTTTATTATCATAGCAAATTCGATCACCCGCATGTGTTTATTACACTGAAAAATTTCAATGACTGATTAATAAGGCAACTACACTGTATTCGTGTTACGTTAACTTAACGAACGTTTAAATTTTTGCTCCTGTGGATAAAAATTACGACGAATTGGGGACACATCTGTTGATATACCTAAAACAACTTCAGGAAGCTTAGCGCATTACAATTTTAATCATCGTATGAAACTTTTAGCATTTTATTTGTGATAAAATATTTGTATATTGTTACATGCAAAAACTGTTATTGAAAAAATTACCTGTGTGAAAGTAACATAAACGAGATATTTGCTGATGCTCATTAAAAATAAATATGGACTATACTCAAAACTTTGTGACTTTGAAAATTTTAAAAGAAATCAAAAATAAACGTCAAAATCAAAATGAAAAAGTCAAAAAGGCGCCAGGAAGGTTTATAGCTCAATAAGAGTTTCTGGACTTTGCCAACCAGAGAACACGTCACTAAATTCTAAAAAAAAACAAACAAATAATATATAAATACCAGTTTAGCCCGAGTGTGTTTTGTCTGGTTGATCTTAGTCCCTAAGTCTAGTAACCAAAGATGATCTAAGAATTGCTGGGATAATTTAGAACGACCCGCTTACAAAGCAAAGATAAAAGACGGATAGGAAGATCTAATCCTTTACACCCATAACTTTACCGGAAAGTTATTGTGTTTGATGAAAGATAAAATCCATTAACCAAGAAAAATTAAAGCATTACATTTTTTACTTAACGATTTTACAAACACATTTAAAACCCACAACTATTACCCTAAATTTTGAGGAACCGCGGCACTACCACATCTTATTGTTTTCCAAGGGAGAGCTTGTATTCAACTGCCTGATTAATAAAAAAAACAAATATCTTTTATAAAAGATTCAGATACTACCAACATATATTAAAAAAAATAGTCTGTTATAAAAAAAGTAGAACCGAAAAAGATGACAAATTAAAACAACTTGCAACCGCAAGCTAAGATAAAATTGAAGAAGCAGAACTCTTAATGGTGTTAACACAAACAAAGAAATATAACGTCGAAATATTGATATCTCAGAGACTAAATAAAATAATAAATCATAAAGTAATATACATTTATTAATACAAAGAAAATGTAAAATGGGCGGGAACACAGCACACCAATATTTAAACAACGTAAAAAGATACATTAATTGAAAACAAGATTACTTAAAACCTCAAAATGACAAACGACGGTTACACCTCTTTTACAAGAAGAGTGATTTCTTAAATTACTCTCATAAGAGTAAATCTGGATAAACGACAAAACAAAATACGAAAATTAAACCTACGGATCTCTAGCAATCTCGCAATCATCAAGAGTTTAAAACAAAAACTAAACCTAAGTGATAAGATGGAAAGAATAGACATGTGGCAACTCCACTGTAGAGTATATTTTTAGACCATCTCTACACGGAGACAAGAAAACTAACTAAGATCCAAAACAAAAGAAAAACTAAAAGTAAAAAAAAACTAAATATTACCAGTCGGGGTAATTTTAAAATCATTAGCGCTCCATATGTCTTTGGATGCTCCCGTGTCATCAGACAACTTGTAGGTTTGATGCGATACTTTCTGTTTCACATAGAACGGATCAAAAAACTTTCAATTTTAGCGATAAACATCGAGATGCAAGTGGCGACTCCACTGTAGAAAATATTCTTTGCCCGTCTCTACACGGAGCCAAGGAAACTAACTAAAACCTAAAACAAAAAAAACTGAAAATAAAAAAAAACTAAAAATTGCTACTCGAGCTGATCTTTAAACCCTTAGCGTTTCATATGTCTTTAGATGCTCCCGTGGCATCAGATAACTCGTAGGTCTGATGCGGTCCTTTCTGTTTCACATAAAAAGGACCGAAAAACTTAGATGCCAATTTGGCCGAGAAATATTGAGATGCATATAATGTAACCTGCGTTGGAATTCTTTTGTAAAAGAAGAAAAGATTCAGATTTATTTGGCTGAATTTTCTGTTATTTTAACGATTGTTTAGTTCAATGTAAGCATCGAAAACGTTCTACTCGTTATTTTATTACGTTTGATTTAAGTTTATTTGTATTTAATAGTTATTTCACAATTATTACTGGTATTTTTTTTAAACGCATAAAGTTCCGTGGTTTTGATTTTGATTTAGTGTTTTACTTCTGGTTATCTCATTAGAATAACAACTCTATCTAATTTACGACTTCCTTTTTGGAATGTAATTTGATCTATTTTTCTTGGTATCTATACTTTTGTTTATGTTGTTTATTTGCGAGCTATTTGATAATTTCACGGAGTAAGCGTTTTCTGTGGGAAGATTTTCTTTCTTTCGAGGGCCTACGTGACAAGACGGACGTGGCAATAATATTTTTCATCTTTGTTAATTTACTTTGTTTAGTGTTCTATCTTTTACAAAGATTTTACGGCGCAAGTTTGTGAATTAAGTGGGATTGCGAGGTGATACAAGGAGTAAAATTTTGATTTTGGGAGAATCTTTTGGTCGCAATTAAGAAATACCGGGTACCGGAATGTAGTCAAGTGTTCGGGGTGTTTTTACCCTACCGTTATGCAATACCGCGGAAGTTAAACAAATGGTGCCGTGATGGGAAATATTGGTTTTCCAAATTCGTAATTTTACGGTTTAAGGAACTTCATGGTATCCATAATAAAACTCACGTTCGAGTTGGATTTATTTTCGATGTTTTTTTTGTTAAAAATCCTGTCTTCGCTTTTGTGCGGATTTCAATTAAGTAGTGAAATAAGTCTTCCGCCGTAATTCCATTGTTTGGGGGTCCCACCGAACCTTCCAATCGACTACTGAACACCTAGACCGTCCCGGGGTTCGATCTAAACTCGAAAGCTTCTGGAACCGCTGTGGCCAGCTGTTCATCTGGAGTATACAATTGAGTAAAGGTATTTATCGAATTTGTTATTACCGTGAAGTGAACCGCGATCGATATGCTTTAAAAGCTTTGATTTGAGCCGACTGAATTACGGCTAACTTTAAATATTTCAAGAAACACTTGAAGGTGTTTGCGTGAAGTTCGCTTTAATTAATTAATTTTGTTTTGTGTTTTGTAAAAGTAAGCCGTATTCATGCAGGAAAGATAATGTAACGAAATGTAACATATAATTTGTTTGAACGTTTAGTTCGAAGCAAAGTTTCGGACGTAGATCTAATGACTTTTGTATTTTTTTTTTAATTGTTGTTTGCGGATTAAGTATGCGGACAAAGCCTTGAATTTTATTTTTATTGTGTTTTATTGAAAAACAAGTTAACGCTTTATTTTTTTTAATTTTATATATATTAATTTTTATATTCAGTTTGTGAATTTTTGTCTTGTTTATTATTATTTCTTTTATTATTTTTATTCAAATTTGTTTGATATTCATTTTTTTTTATTTTTCATATTATTCAGTCAATAAATGTTAAATTGTTAAACTGTAAAGAGCTTTTATTCATTCAGCTGCCGCGTACGTAAATTTTTTAAGTGCATTTCAGAGTTTAGCAAGTTACAACTCGAGGTAAGTCCAGGGGTTGTAACCATCCAGATGAGCTTTTGGGTTATCAGGGGTCCGAAAGCTATAATCATCGTGTCCTTGATTGGCGCCCTAACCGATTTTGAGTTTTTACCTTTTTCTTTCGATTTTATGTCAATCTCGTTTCCAAGTTATAACGGAATTTTAAAATATAACCCACTCCGTCTCCACTGAGCAGCGGCACAACATCGTTTATGTTACCTCATTTCAGGTAGTGACTTTGTTTTAACTTTGGCATGTAACAATAAAAGAACAGAATTTTTCCGCCACACTGTGTCTCCCACTTTAAAAAATGCTGGACGACGACGTAAATCGTAAAAAAGTTTAGTGCGGACATGTCAAAAAGGTACTATCTGCAAAAACTAGATTGTCGATAGTGTTTGAATCGGTAGTTTTCCATAACGTGATTCGTTTAGACAGATGTCACATCCAAAATTTGTAAAAAAAAACAACGTTAATCCGGTGATTTCACGAACGGCGGTACGAATAGCAGCCACTTTAGCAAAATACTTATCCTAATTTCGATGGTTGTTTTCGATATAAGACGATAGCATTGTCTTCATGACTCTGTTGACTCTTTCTGATGGATTCGCTTGAGGAAGATAGTCAGCGTTAAAAGTAATTGTGCCGTTATCGCACAGAATATACTAAGGCACTCAAAACATTAAGAAAACATCTTCTTCAGGGCGCTTGGTTACTGCTGCAGTAACGGAACGTAACGGGAAAAATAAAATAATTTTTGAAATATAATATGCAACCACAAGGGTGTTCGAATAGCCACTCTTAGATCGCGCTAGAAGTACAACAAGATCGGTAGAAATCAACTGCTATGGTTTGCTCACTACAGACGTAGTGACCAACAAAGACGACAAATTTCAACGATACGTTTTATGTAAGTTTTTATCGAGTATTCTTATCGTAGTTGCAACTGTAAGCAAAGATAAAATTAAAGAAACAAAACTCTTAATGATATTAACACAAACAAACGAATATAATATCAAAATACTGGTATCTCAGAGACTAAATAAATTTTGCCGGAATCATAAATCTTAAAGTATTCTGAATTGATTAATACAAATAAACTGCGAAATTGGCAAAAACACAGCAAAAATAAATAATAGATGCATTAGACAAATTCAAATTTTAAAAAAAGTTTCTCAGTTGGCGACAGTTCTTTTGTTGACACCCAAACAAAATCTTTCATGGTTGGTGGATTTTCAAGATACAAAGAAAACCAAATTATGCAGAGAAGAATTTCAATGCGATGTCAGACGGAGACCGAAAATCAGAGAACACCAAAACGTTAATAAATCCAATATTGTGACAAATCCGCTAGTTTTACCAATAAAGACTCACACAAACAGGTAATTCTTACCTTTCATTCTTTAACTTTCTTGTTGTTTATGCTTTATCTTTTTTTTCCTTTTTATTTGATTGTTGCAACAAATGGAAACCATAGATGTTTATGCTTTCTCAGACTTTTGAATAGAGATTTACATGTTAAAAACATCTTGGTATAGTTTTTACTCTGTATAAATTTTGCCCAGTCGTAAGTGTCATCTATAAGTTGTACGTTACTGGTTATCTACATTATAAGTATCTTAAATCATTCACGCTAGTAATGAGTAAATAAATTGCAATTTTGAATGTGTTGGTTGTGAGAGATTCGCTGGGGTAAGAATAAATTTCCATTTTACAACGCGATTTGATTTTTTTTTATTATCACAGTAAATTTAATCACCCACTCTGAAAAATTCCAATGACTGACTAATGCATGTACTGAATACAAAAACTACACCGTATTCGTATTACGTTAACTTATGTTAAATAATCAATCGAAACGAACGTTTAGATTTCTGCTGCTGTGGCAAAAAATTACGATGAATTGAGGAACTGTTGATATACCAAAAACGCCTCAGTTACTTCAAGAAGCTTAGCGCATTTTAATTTTAATCATCGTATAAAACTTTTAGCATCTTATTTGTGACAACATATTTGTATATTGTTACATGCAAAAGCTGTTATTACAAAAATTACCTGTATGAAAGTAGCATAAACAAGAGATTCGCCCGTGCTCAGTAAAGATAGATGTGGATTTTACTCAAAACTCCGTGACTGTTTGGAAAAGTCAAAAGAAAACAAAACTAATGTCAAATTCATAATCAACAAGTCAAAAGGGCACCAGGAAGGTTTATAGCTCAATAAAGAGCTTCTAGTTCTTGCCAACCAGAGAACAGGTCCGGCGATGTACACACTATTGGCACATCATGTGTAATCACTAAATTCTGAAAAAAACAAATAATATTGTTTCGCAAACAGGTTAATTGCAATAGCAAATTAAACTGTAGAAATATTACTTTAAATATCTGTTTTCCCGGAGTGTGTTCTGTATGGTTGACCGCAGTCCTCAAATGTGTTAGCCAAAGATGATCTCACAGTTGCTGGGATAATTTAAAACGACCCACTACTACAGAGCAAACATGAAAGATTGAAAAATAGTTGTGTTTCATAAAAGATAGAATCCATTAACCAA
Organism: Aquatica leii; assembly: GCA_035610365.1. Taxonomy (NCBI): domain Eukaryota; kingdom Metazoa; phylum Arthropoda; class Insecta; order Coleoptera; family Lampyridae; genus Aquatica; species Aquatica leii. The sequence goes on from CM069438.1 coordinate 21,064,955, forward strand.
AACAAAATTGAAGCATTAAATTTTCTATTTAACTATTTCACACATTTAAAACCCGCAACTACTACCTTGAATTTTGAGGAACCGCGGCACTACCACATCTTATTGTTTTCCAAGAGAAAGCTTGTATTTAACTGCCTTATTAATTAAAAACAAATGTCTTTTATAAAAGATTCACGTGCTGTCGACAGAATCTGTTATAAAAAAAGTAGAACCAACAAGGATGACAAATTAAAACAACACGTAATTTCTTGTAAGTTTTTACCAAGTGTTCTTATTGTACCTGCAACCGCAACCAAAGATAAAATTAAAAAAAACTTCTATCGAGAGAAATATAATATCGAAATACTGATATCTCAGAGACTAAATAAAATGTGTCGGAAATAATAAATCATAAAGTAATCTGAATCTATTAATACAAAGAAAATGCAAAATTAGCGGAAACATAGCACACCGATATTTAAGCAACGTAAAAACATACGATAATTGAAAACAAGATTACTTAAAACCTTGAAATAACGAAGATGAATTGAAATACGTTAAACAACTTCAATAACTTAATGTACAAAATCAAACAACGGTTACGCTTCTGTTACACGAAGAGTGATTTCTTAAATTACTCTCATAAGAGTAAAACTAGATAAACGATTAAAAAAAAAACACAAAAACTAAACCTACTGATCTTCCGCAATCTCGCAATCGTCGAGAGTCCAAAACAAAAACTAAACCTAAGCGATAAGAAGAAAAAAAATAGACAAGATAACAGAAGAAAGAAAAATGGAAAAAAACTTTTAATTAATTGCCTCTTACGACAAGTGGCGACTCTATTGTAGAGAATATTGTTAGTCCGTCTCTACACGGAAACAAGAAAACTAACATAAGTCTAAAAGAAAAAAAAATGAAAGTAAAAAAGAACTAAAGATTACCACTCGAGCTGATCTTTAAATCCTTAGCGTTTCATATGTCTTTAGATGCTTCCGTGGCATCAGACAACTCGTAGGTCTGATGCGATCCTTTCTGTTTCACATAGAAACGACCGAAAAACTTATATGTCAATTTGGTCGAGAAATATTGAAATGCATCGGAAAGAACAGAATTTTTTGCCACACTGTGTCTCCCACTTCAAAAAATGCTGGACGACAACGTAAATCGTAAACAAGTTTAGTGCGAACATACGTTGCATTCTAGCAATTAAAAAGGTACTATCTGCAAAAGCTAGATAGTCGATAGCGTTTGAATCGGTACTTTTCCATAACGTGATTCGTATAGACAGATCTCACGTCCAAAATTTGCAAAAAACGACGTTAATCCGGTGGTTTCATGAACGGCGGTACGAATAGCACAAGCCACTTTAGCAAAATACTTATCCTAATTTCGATGGTTGTTTTCGATATAAGACGATAGCATTGTCTTCATGACTCTGTTGACTCTTTGTGTTGGATTCGCTTGTGGATGATAATTAGCGTTAAAAGTAATTGTGCCGTTATCGCACAGAAAATACTGAGGGACTCCAAACATTAAGAAAACATCTTCTTCAAGGCGCTTGGTTACTACTGCTGCAGTAACAAAACGCAACGGGAAAAATTAAATAATTTTCACAATATAATATGCAACCACAAGGATGTTCGAATAGCCACTCTTAGATCGCGGTAGAAGTCCAACAAGATTGATAGAAATTAAGTGCTATGCTTTGTCCACTACAGACGTAGTGACCAACAAAGACGACAAATTAAAACGACACGTTTTATGTTAGTTTGATCAAGTATTCTTATCGTACTAGCAACTGTAAGCAAAGATAAAATTAAAGAAACAAATCTCCTAATGATGTTAACACAAACAAACGAATATAATATCAAAATACTGGTATCTCAGAGACTAAATAAATTTTGCCGGAATCATAAATCATAAAGTAATCTGAATTGATTAATACAAATAAACTGCGAAATTGACGAAAACACAGCAAAAATAAATAATAGATACATTAGACAAATTCAAATTTTAAAAAAAGTTTCTCAGTTGGCGACTCAGTTCTTTTGTTGACACTCAAACAAAATTTTTTATGATTGGTGGATTTTCAAGATACAAAGAAAACCAAATTATGAAAAGAAGAATTTCAATGCGATGTCAGACGGAGACCGAAAATCAGAGATCACCAAAACGTTAATAAAACCAATAATATGACGAATCCGCTAGTTTTACCAATGTAGACTCACACAAACAGGTATTTTTTACCTTTCATTCTTTAACTTTCATGTTGTTGATGCTTTTTCATTTTTATCCTTTTTATTTGATTGTTGCAACCGGAAACCATAGATGTTTATGCTTTCTCAGACTTTTGAATAGAGATTTACATGTTAAAAACATCTTGGTATAGTTTTCACTCTGTATAAATTTTGCTCAGTGGTGTCATCTATAAGTTGTACGTTACTAGTTATCTACATTATAAGTATCTTAAGTCATTCACGCTAGTAATGGGTAAATAAATTGCAATTTTGAATGTGTTGGTTGTGAGAAATTCGCTGGGGTAAGAATAAATTTTCATTTTACAACGCAATTTGATTTTTTTTTATTATCACAGCAAATTTGATCACCCACTCTGAAAAATTCCAATGACTGACTAATGCATGTACTGAATACAAAAACTACACCGTATTCATATTAAAGTTAACTTATGTTAAATAATCAATTGAAACGAACGTTTAGATTTCTGTTGCTGTGTTGTTGATATACCAAAAACGCCTCAGGTGCTTCAAGAAGCTTAGCGCGCTTTAATTTCAATCATCGTATAAAACTTTTAGCATCTTATTTGTGACAACATATTTGTATAATGTTAAATGCAAAAACTGTTATTACAAAAATTACCTGTATGAAAGTAGCATAAACAAGAGATTCGCCCGTGCTCAGTAAAGATAGATGTAGATTTTACTCAAAACTCCGTGACTGTTTGGAAAAGTCAAAAGAAAACAAAACTAATGTCAAATTCATAATCAACAAGTCAAAAGGGCACCAGGAAGGTTTATAGCTCAATAAAGAGCTTCTAGTTCTTGCCAACCAAAGAACAGGTCCGGCGATGTACACACTATTGGCACATCATGTGTAATCACTAAATTCTGAAAAAAACAAATAATATTGTTTTGCGAACAGGTTAATTGCAATAGCAAATTAAACTGTAGAAGTATTACTTTAAATATCTGTTTTCCCGGAGTGTGTTCTGTATGGTTGACCGTAGTCCTCAAGTCTGTTAGCCAAAGATGATCTCACAGTTGCTGGGATCATTTAAAACGACCTGCAACTACAGAGCAAACATGAAAGATCGAAAAATAGTTGTGTTTCATAAAAGATAGAATCCATTAACCAAAACAAAATTGAAGCATTAAATTTTCTATTTAACTATTTCACACATTTAACCCAGCAAATACTACCTTGAATTTTGAGGAACCGCGCCACTACTACATTTTATTGTTTTTCAAGAGAAGGCTAGTATTTAACTGCTTTATTAATTAAAAACAAATGTCTTTTATAAAAGATTCACGTACTGTCGACAGATATTAAAAAAAAAACAATCTGTTATAAAAAAAGTAGAACCAACAAGAATGACAAATTAAAACAACACGTAATTTTATGTAAGTTTTTACCAAGTATTCTTATTGTACCTGCAACCGCAAACAAAGATAAAATTAAAGAAACAAAACTCTTATCGAACGAAATATAATATCGAAATACTGATATCTCAGAGACTAAATAAAATTTGTCGGAAATAATAAATCATAAAGTAATCTGAATCTATTAATACAAAAAAAATGCAAAGTTAGCGGAAACACAGCACACCGATATTTAAGCAACGTAAAAACATATGTTAATTGAAAACAAGATTACTTAAAACCTCGAAATGACGAAGATGAATTGAAATACGTTAAACAACTTCAATAACTTAATGTACAAAATCAAACAACAGTTATACTTCTGTTAAAAGAAGAGTGATTTCTTAAATTACTCTCATAAGAGTAAAACTAGATAAACGATAAAACAGAACACAAAAACTAAACCTATCGATCTTCCGCAATCTCGCAATCATCGAGAGTCCAAAACAAAAACTAAACCTAAGCGATAAGAAGGTAAAAAATAGACGCTTCTTCCAACAAGTGGCGACTCCACTGTAGAAAATATTCTTCGTCCATCTCTACACGGAGACAAGGAAACTAACTAAAACCTAAAACGAAAAAAAAGTGAAAGTAAAAAAAAACAAAAGATTGCCACTCGGGCTGATCTTTAAATCCTTAGCGTTTCATATGTCTTTAGATGCTCCCGTGGCATCAGATAACTCGTAGGTCTGATGCGGTCCTTTCTGTTTCACATAGAAAGGACCGAAAAACTTAGATGCCAATTTGGCCGAGAAATATTGAGATGCATATAAAAGAACATAATTTTTCCGCCACACTGTGTCTCCCACTTTAAAAAATGCTGGACGACGACGTAAATCGTAAAAAAGTTTAGTGCGGACATACGCTGCATTTCAGCAATTCCTGATGCCTAATGTCAAAAAGGTACTATCTGCAAAAGCTAGATGAATCGGTAGTTTTCCATAACGTGATTCGTCTAGACAGATCTCACATTCAAAATTTGCAAAAAACAACGTTAAGCTGGTGATTTCATGAACGGCGATAAGAATAGCACAAGCCACTTTAGCAAAATACTTATCCTAATTTCGATGGTTGTCTTCAATATAAGACGATAGCATTGACTTCATGACTCTTTCTGTTGGATTCGCTTGTGGATGATAATTAGCGTTAAAAGTAATTGTGCCGTTATCGCACAGAAAATACTGAGGTACTCAAAAACTTAAGAAAACATGTTCTTCAAGGCGCTTGGTTACTACTGCTGCAGTAACGGAACGTAACGGAAAAAATAAAATAATTTTCAAAATATAATATGCAACCACAAGGATGTTCGAATAGCCACTCTTAGATCGCGGTAGAAGTCCAACAAGATCGGTAGAAATCAACTGCTATGGTTTGTCCACTACAGACGTAGTGACCAACAAAGACGACAAATTAAAACGACACGTTTTATGTAAGTTTTTATCAAATATTCTTGTCGTATTTGCAACTGTAAGCAAAGATAAAATTAAAGAAACAAAACTCTTAATGATGTTAACACAAACAAACGAAAATAATATCAAAATACTAGTATCTCAGAGACTAAATAAATTTTGCTGAAATCAAAAATCATAAAGTAATCTGAATTGTTTAATACAAATAAACTGCAAAATTGGCAAAAACACAGCAAAAATCAATAATAGATACATTAGACAAATTAAAATTTTGAAAAAAGTTTCTCAGTTGGCGACTCGGTTCTTTTGTTGACACCCAAACAAAATCTTTCATGATTGGTGGATTTTCAAGATACAAAGAAAACCAAATTATGCAGAGAAGAATTTCAATGCGATGTCAGACGGAGACCGAAAGTCAGAGATCACCAAAACGTTAATAAATCCAATATTGTGACAAATCCGCTAGTTTTACCAATGAAGACTCACACAAACAGGTAATTTTTACCTTTCATTCTTTAACTTTCTTGTTGTTTATGCTTTTTCTTTTTTATTCTTTTTATTTGATTGTTGCAACAACCGGAAACCATAGATGTTTATGCTTTCTCAGACTGTTGAATAGAGATTTACATGTTAAAAACATATTGATATAGTTTTTACTCTGTATAAATTTTGCCCAGTCGTAAGTGTCGTCTCTAAGTTGTACGTTTGCAATTTTGGATGTGTTGGTTGTAAGAGATTCGCTGGGGTAAGAATACATTTCTATTTTACAACGCGATTTGATTTTTCTTTTATTATCATAGCAAATTTGATCACCCGCATGTGTTTATTACACTAAAAAATTTCAATGACTGACTAATAAGGCATACGCTAAATACAAGAACTACACCGTATTTGTATTATGTTAACTTACGTTAGGTAGGCAACGGAAACAAGCGTTTAGATAGAGCACACCAATGATATACCTAAAACCACTTTGGGAAGCTTAGCGCACTTTAATTTTAATCAATTTATGAAACTTTTAGCATCTTATTTGTGATGTTTGTATATTGTTACATGCAGAAGTTATTATTACGTAAATTACCGACATAAAAGTAATATAAACGAAGTATTTGCTGATGCTCAATGAAGATGAGTGTAGATTATACACAAAACTCCGTGACTATTTGAAAAACTCAAAAATAAACATCAATATAAACAAAAGTCAAAAGGGCGTCAGGAAGGTTTATAGCTCAATAAGGGCTTCTGGACCTTGCCAACCAGAGAACACGTCCGGCGATGTACACACTATTTGAACCTACTTTTATAATGTGTAATCACTAAATTAAAAAAAAAAAACAAGTAATAAACGCAACAAACAAAAGTTCACACACAAACTGTAAAAATAAAAATGTATAATAAAATAATTGGTTACAATTAAACAAAAATTAATTAAAACAAAAAATTTATTTTATTGTAACGTGATTTTGAATTTTAATTTAAAAAAGCAAAAAAGTTAAATTTACAGTCATATTATGTTCAAAGCATAATTAAGTCGAGATAAAACGTATTGTTTTAATTTAGGCGAGAGTACATTTATTCGACACTTCAATATTTGTTTTAAACTTGGCTTTAATTGTAAAATGCACTAAGTTAAAGCAACATTGCGAAAAATAGGGTTAACTTATAGTTATCAATTTCATTCAAAGCTTTTTTGCAATTAATAACAAATCAAACGGTACAAATAATACTTTAAATATATGTTTATTCGGAGTGTGTTATGTCTGGTTGACCGCAGTCTTCAAATCTAGTAGCCAAAGATAATGAGTTGCTGGAATAATTTGAAATGACCCGCTTAGAAAGCGAAGATGAAATACTGATAGGAAGATCTAACCTTTTCCATTCATAACTTTACTGAAAAATAGTTGTGTTTGATGAAAGATAAAATCCATTAACCAAAACGAAATTAAAGCATTAAATTTTCTATTAACTATGTGTTAATGTTTATGTAAACTTCTCGAAAAGCTAGGCCTCTTACGGCCAAAAAGGTACGGTCTGAAAAGGCTAGATCGTCAATAGTGTTTGAATTTTTTTATGGCAAAATTTGCGAAAAACGGCATTAAACCGGTGAATTCATGAACGGCGGTATAAGTAGCACATTCTACTTTAGCAAGATACTTATCCCAATGTCGATGGTTGTCTTTGATATAAGACGATTGCATTGTCTTCATGACTGTTGACTCTTTCTGTTAGATTCGCTTGTGGATAATAATTAGCGTTAAAAGTAATTTTGGATTTATAAGAAAAAACGATTTTCTTAAATTCAGAACTACGAAATTGAGTGCCGTTGTCGCACAGAAGATACTGAAGAAAACACCACACATTAAGAAGACATATCCTTCAAGACGCTTGGTTACTGCTGCTGCAATAGCAGAACGTAACGGGAAAAACAAAACAAATTTAGAAAAATAATCTGCAACCACAAAGGTGTACGAATAGCCACTTAAAATATTTTTTTTTTAAACGTCTACTTGTTAAGACTTTATGTGTGTATCTTGAAAACAGCTTTAATTCGATAATACATTGAACGCAGGGTATCCGTTTTCTATTAATTTTTTGGATGTTGATTTTTTAGCACCACGTGCTACCTCAAATGTGGATCACGATCGTTTACATCTAAAGGTTAAAACTTTCAAACACCCCTGGGTTAGAAACGTTCAGATCGATTGTGTAAATATTTCTAAAAGCGAGGCTTCGTTCAAATAATTGCTTCCTATACAATGTACAAATATATAGACCTTTAACACCTCCTTTAAGCACAAGGTGTTTTGGGTTAGTTTAATTACAGGTCAGCCAACCACAAAAGCAACCAAGTGGCTCTGCTTTTACAAGAATTGACTTTTGACATCGACCACCCACCAGCACTTCGTCTACAGACAACGAAAACAATTTGAGTCGGATGCTGCCACCAGAACTAGCACCCACACCTCCAGACTCAGCGCCAACCGTGATAATCATTGATGGAATCGTTATGACCACTGAAATAATACGTGCTCACAAAGCTAGCTAAATCGTTCAGATGTAGGAACAAGTCAGAGACTACGGTCTTAACTCCAACGACAAACTAGAAACCAATAGAAAGCTATTTTTATAAAAGAACCCCGTAGGCGACGCTTTGGTGGTGCCGAAAGAAATGCTAAATTACGTGATCTAAGTATATTACAATGATCCCACAGCTGAAAATCCGGGAAAAGTAGAAAGCATTCGAGCTATCTCACTGAACTATTTTTGCAACCATATGAGCGCAGAAATTTTTAAATACGTAAAAAGGTGCTAGATTTGCGATGCTACTAAACGAAGTCTCCTTTAAGTCTGAGCGATCGTCCGACCAAAGGAGGTTATTCTGCCGTGAGAAACAATATCTATTACATCTCTTCCGACAAAGAAACGGACAAATTTTAGTAGTCACCGACTTATATAGCCGATGGACGAAAACTTTCCCGTTAAAATATGCAAAGTAAAAAATTCGAACAATTTGAGTATCCCAAAGCCATTATCTTGGACAATGTGTCATAGTATGCCGCCCATCTGCAAACCCAGTAGAGCGACAAAATCAAGAGATTATGAGGCATTTAAGTATATATTTAGAAGAGAAAGATCTCAAGTTATGGGATAAGATGTTCCTTACAGTCTTGTTTAACTTGCGGATCAGAAAAAACGCCGCACCTAACGTTATCCTAGGAACCGTTCTTTTTGGTTAAAACCTTATAAGAACTACAGAATAGCAGACAAAGAATGCAAACACAAGTAAAGATACGCCAGACGAACATGTCGCTACTCTCCACAGAAACGAGCACCGATACCGTAACCGCTATACTAATTACGGACCCGCTAAAATTTAATATAAAAAAAAAGACCGTGTAATAGAGCTCCATTATACAATTAGCCGGCACAAACGCTTGTTAGATTGAACAAGCCAACCACGACTAGAATAAAATCTCCGTACACGATCTCTGGTCTGCGCCGCTTCTAACTCTGACTAACACCGCTCTCGAAAACCCAAAGCACCCACTACCAGTTAGAAGAATACTACCGCCTCACCGCTTACAGCAGCTTCAACGCCACCTAGAACAAGAACACCGGTCATAAACCTTTCCAAATCGGAGGAGAATAGGTTTATGGCTCGAGAAGGCTTAAGACTGCAAACAAACACGTGTCACTTAAACTGCAAAAGTCTTCTTAAAAAGCACCTAAGACTGGGTTTGCTACCTCGGCCAAACTAACAATCTTTATATATATAAGTTTAACTTTATTTGTTGCCATTTGGCTTACAAATTTGATCGTGTTATACTACATACCATTCTCTATTTACATTTATATTCTATTTCCTTTTTTTTTTTTTGGAATACATTTTCTTATCCCTTCTCTCCCCTTAACTTTTTCCTCCTGCTCCATACTTCCTCCATCCATTCCGCTCCTTTTCCGTTTTCATCTAAGATTTCCTCTATTTTCATCACCTCTTCTCTTAGTTCCCTGCATTTCTGTCTCATGTGGTTAAGGTCTTCCGTTTCTTCTCCACATAGCCTGCACATTTTTTCTGGTTCTTCTTTCCAATATTTGTTCCCTAACTCCCCGTTGCCACATTTGAACCTTGCTACCATTTTTTCTTTTTGTTGCTTTTAATCTCTCTATCTTTTAAATATTCCGGCACTCCTTCACCCTTGATATCTTTATAATTCCTATTATATCTGCCCTCTTTTATCTTTGTCCATCTTTTTTGTTTTTCGATGTCTCTATCTCTCCTTATTATTTCTTCCCTTATCCCTACTCCCTCTTCTCTTAATCTCTCGACTTCTTTACTCGCGTACCCGTTTCTTTTGTAATACTCTTTTCTGCCCTCCTGCCCGTACTTCACTTTCCCTCCCTTTATCTCTTTCCAACATTCTTGCAGTATTTTGCAATCTGTTCTTTCCCTCATTTCTTCCTTCCTGTCTCTACCCTTATTTTTTCTATCTGTACCTCCTCTCTCACAATATACCCCGGTGTATCCCTGTCCAATCCTAACACCCATCTCCAGTATTTTTCCTGTAGCCCCTCTACCTCCCTCCACTCCTTCCAGCCCCATATTTTCTTTATGTGTTCTCCCTCTTTATTATCCTGTTTCATCGTGTAGCCCAGGTATGTAAATTCCTTCACTTGTTGCACTTTCTCATCACTCCATATCCACTCCTCTCTTTTTCTTTTCCCCCCTCCTTTTCTAAATATCATTATCTTTGTTTTCTCCGTGTTTACTTCCTTTTTTTTTTTTTTTTTTTTTTGACTAAGACTAACAGTCTTTATAAAGGAGACCAACTACCCTCAGACGCCATCTAACGAGGATTGAGCTGTCATCTTCTTCCACGTTATAGTACACATAAAAATATGCAGTCTAGTCTAAAGCTATCCACAAAACACGGTTTAATGTTAACAAACACAAATGCCTAGCTGTGGTTTGGGCAATTAGAAAATATCGACCCTACTTGGAAGATCGGTGGTTTTTTCTTAAAACAGAGAACAGAACGTTAATGTTGTGACGTGCTCTATATATAATTTGCGCTACCTTGATATTGTGGTTACTTGAAGTTAGTCATTCGAGGCTATCTAACAAAGATTGTGTTTTCATTTTTTTTCCAGGTTGTAGTACACATAATATGCCTGGTTGAATTTAAATAAAATTTTCTTAGAACATTCACTTGTTGAGGCGTTACGTATCTTGAAAACAGCTTTAATTAGATACTTTATTAAACGCAGCGTAAAAATTTTCTATTCTTTTTCAGCTGTCGATTTTTTAGCACCACGTGCTACCTCAAATGTGGATCACGATCATTTACATCTAAGGGTAAAAAGCATTCGGATTGATGTTGGAAATATTTCTAAAACCGAAACACTGAACAAATAATTATTTCTTATACGATGTACAAATGCGATTGATTCTTTTACTACGAGACATAGACCTTTAACACCCTTTTAAGAACACACGTAAACAACATACAATAAAATGTACTTTTTTTATAAATGTGAACTTGTACTTTGTTGTAGAAAATTAAGTTTTCGTATGTTACTAGATTGACACGATTTTTGGCTTAGTTTAATTACCGGTGAGCCATTGAAAAAACGTTTTCTTAAGATTAACACCGGATTTGGATAAGTCAAGCTTGATTATTTTTCGATGTCACTACGGTGCTTCTCACAAATTAGTTGCTTTGAACTTTTAACTATTTGTACAACAATTTGTTTTCATTCACAATTATATTTCAAATGTATTGTGAGTTGCCGATGCTTCCAGCGTTCTTATAAGCGACGTTCTTGTGTGACTATCAAATTTAAGACGTAATTGTAGTCAATTTTATTTCTTTTTATATGTTATATTATCTTAAGGTAAGTAAGTCGAATTGCATGTTAACTCTGTTTAGTTATTTCGTTATGATTATAAGCTACGTAGTCACTAGCTCCAAGCTCTAAAAAGTCTAGGTCTTTATCTACGACGCGGTCTAAGTCGCTTATAATCATAAATAATATAACCGCAAAAGCTTAAAATTTTATATTATTTCTTCAACTTTACGAACCCCGAAAAAAATTGTTATTCACAATTATTGTACAAATGTATTGTAAGTTGCCGATGCTTTTGGCGTTCTTAGAACTGACGTACATTTAATTAAACAAAACTACTTCTTTGGTGGCTGCCAAATTTGAGATTTAATTGTTGTATATTTTACTTCTATTTGTATGTTATTATCTTAAGATAAGTAAATTGGATTTTGTTCGAACAGGAGCTGTTTCTGCAAAACGAGATCTGGCGCCCATTAAAAAAAAATCTTTTCACTTGGACCCCTCTTCTCTCTAAATAAAAATTGTTTCAATTTTATTGTGAGCTGGTCGTACATTTTTTAGAAACTTGTAATAATATGGTTAAACCAAATGAAAAACTACAAAAACTAGTTAACTGTGTAGACCTTGTTTTTACAAGAATTTACTTTTGACATCGTTTACGGTCCTGAAAAAAAATTTGACGAAACCTCGCCAGCACTTCGTCTACAGACAACAAAAATGATTTAAGTCAGATGCTGCCACCAGAAACCGCACCCACATCTCCAGACCCAGTGTCAACCGTGATAATCATTAATGGAGTCGTTTTGGCCACTAAGGTAAAACGTGCTCAGAAAACTAACCCGTATACCTAAAGAATCGTTCAGATGTGGGAACGAGTCAGAGGCCACAGTCCTAACCCCGACAAGGAACTAAAGACCCATCGTGAATATTTAATGAAAGCAATGGCTATTTCTATAAAAGAACCCTCGTAGGCGACGCTTTGGTGGTGCCGAGAGAAATGGTAAATGACGTAATGTACGTATATTACGATGACACAACAGCCGGGAATCCGGGAAAAGAAGAAAGCACTCGAGCTATCTCGCGAAACTATTTTTGGAACCATATGAACGCAGAAAATTTTAAATACGTAAAGACGTGCTGGATCTGCGCTGCTACTACACGAGGTCTTCTTTAAGACCTACCAACCGTCCGACCAAAAGAGGTTACTCTGCCATGGGAAACAATAACTATTACACCTCTTGCGAGAAAAGAAACGGACAAATTTTAGTAGTCACAGACTTATATAGCCGATGAACGGAAGCTTTCCCGCTAAAACATGCAGCAAGTGATCGCTAGAACGTGAAAAATTCTAGCAATCTGAATATCCCAAAGCCATTATCTTGGACAATGTGTCGTAGTATGCCGCTCATCTGCAACGTAGTTTTTATCACGTTAGATTAAAAGTCTGATTACTGGCAGATACCCTTCAGCGAAGCTTCTCGACTTTTGACCGCCTTTTTCTACACTTGACGGTGCGGCGTACCAATATAAAAACATGCCGTGTGATCTCAAAAACGCTCCGAGAAGATTCAAGAAGTTTAAGATGCAAGACATTTTTCCTGGTTATTTTTTCGTGTACCTGGACGACATGGTAGTATATTCGGCATCATAAGACAAACATCTTTACCCGGCTTGTCATGAAGAAACTCCAACAACACGAGTGCGGTTGTCACCACAGAAATGTCGTTTTAGCGTTTGAGCCACACTATTAGCGCCGAAGGAAACTACCCCTTGCCGAAACATGTAAAGTCATTGAAAACCGCTCTAAACCAACAATATTCAAGCAACTTAAAAGTTTTTTGAGGTTGTGCAATTAGCTACGAGGTTATGTACCACGAATTGTTAAAATACCAGTTCCGTTGCACTACTTAGTTGCCACCAAGAAACGGTTTGAGTGAAGTGGTGACGCAGAAAACGAGTTTCAAAAAGTTGAACATGCCATGACACAGGTACTACAATTACACCGGTCCGATTTTGCTAAAACTTTGTGTTACAGGCGGATACCAGCGGTACTGGCATACCCGCAGAATTGTACCAAAAAGAGCTACCAAAGAAATTATTAGCTACGCCAGCTCAAAAGTATGACCCCACGAAACACCTTGTCGTGTCAACGAACAAGAACGCCTACCTGTGTTTGATCAAACTGAAATAATTGCCCCTACTTGGAAGATCGGCGGTTTTTTCTGAAAACGGATAGTCGAGCGTTGATGTTGTTACGTGCTCTAAGTTTAAATTGCGCTTCCTTGTGTATTGTGGTTGTTTGAAGTTAGTCATTCACTCCTCGACGCTATCTAACAAAGATTGTGCTGTCATTTCTTTCCAGGTTATCGTACACGTAATATGCCTGGATGAATTTAAATAAAATTTTCTTAGAACATTCAATTGTTGGGGCGTTATGTATCTTGAAAACAACTTTAATTAGGTAATTTATTAAGCGCAGCGTAAAATTTTTCTATTTTTTTCGGCTGTCGATTTCTTAGCACCACGTGCTACTTTAAATGTGGATCACGATCATTTACATGTAAGGGTTAAAACCTTCAAGGACTTCTTTGGTGAATTAAAAAAGTTCGGATCGATTGTAGAAATATTTCTAAAAGCGAAGTACCAAACAAATAATTACTTCTTATACGATGTACAAATGTCATTGATTTTTTTACTACAAGGCATGGGCCATTAACACTATCGTTAAAAAAATTACATTCGTAAATAGCATATATTTTTTCCTTTTTACAAATGTTAACTTGTACTTTGTTGCAGAAAATCAAGCTTTTCTAAGCCACTAGATTGACACGATTTTTTAGTTAGTTTAATTACAAGTGGGAAAACGTTTTCTTAAGGTTAACACCAGATTTGCGTAAGTCAAACTTGATTATTATTTAATGTCATTATGGTATTTCTGATTGTTTTTAACCTAATTGTTGTTTTCACTACTATTAATATGAAATGATACTAACATAAATAAAACAAGTTTAATGTTAATTCTATTTAGTTTATTTCTTCTTTTCTCCAACTTTACGGACCTTAAAAATGTTAGTGCAAGCTTCGAACTTTCTGTAGTGATCAAACAAAAGCTGTTTCTGCAAAACGAGATTTCGCGCTTATTAAAAAAAATTGAGCATTGGACCTTATCTTTCTCCAAATAGAAATTGTTACAATTCTATTGCAAGCTGGTCGTGAAAGTTCGTAAATTTCTAGAAGCTTGTAAAGTAGTTAAACCAAATGAAATACCACAAAAAAAGTTAACTCGGTATGTCTTGCTTTCACAAGAATTTACTGTTAACATCGTTCACTGTTTGAGAAAAGTTGTCACGAAACTCCGTCAGCACTTCGACTACAGCTAACGATAAAAATTTAAGTCAGATGCCGCCACCAGAACCAGCACCTACACTTCTAGACTCATCGTCAACCGTGATAATTATTGACAGAGCCGTTTTAGCCACTTAGGAAAATCGTGCTCAGAACGCTAACCCGTATCCCTAAAAAAATGTACAGATATGGGAACAAGTCAGAGACCACGGTCCAAACCCCGACGACAAACTAGAAACCCATCGTAATTACTTACTGGACGCGAGGGCTATTTTTATTTAAAAAAACCATAGGCGATGCTTTGGTAGCGCCGAAAGAAATGGTAAATCACTTATATTACGATGATTCAACAACCGGGTATCCGGCAGAGGAAGAAAGTACTTGAGCTATCTCACGGTATTTATGGAACCATATGAGCGCAGAAATCTCTAAATACATAAAGAAGTGCTGAATCTGCGCTGCTACTGAACGACGTCTCTTTCCCTGCGACTCTCCGACCAAAGAGGTTATCGACAAATTTTAGTGGTCACTGACTTATATAGCCGACGGACGTAAATTTTCCCGCTAAAACGCAACAATACTAGTGATTGCTCTGCTAGAACAAGAAATATTCCATCGATTTGGATATCCAAAAACTATTATAGTGTCGCAATTTGTGTCAGTCGCATGGGAGGCTCCTCTTCGCCGATATGCCGCTCATCTGCAAACTCAGTAGAGCGGCAAAATCTAGAAATGAAGAAGGATTGAAAATATATTTATAAAAAATAGATCTCAAGTTATGAGACAAGATGCTAAAAAATCTGGAGAATAACAGATAAAGAATGCAAACACAAGTAAATATACGCTAGAGGAACGTGTCGCCACTCTACACAGAAATGAGCACCGATACCGTAGCCGCTAAGCTAATTTCGAACCCTCTAAAATTCAATTTTCGTCGCATCTACCTCTGACTAACTAACAACGGTCTCGAAAACCCAAAAACACCCACCACTAGTTAGAAGAATATCATCGCGTCAGCGCCTACAGCAGCTTCAACGTCATCTAAAACGAGAACCACGACCAAAAAGACTAGGGATAGGTTTATGGCTCGGGAAGAGTTTAAAAGAAAGACTCTGGACACCTAAAGGTCACTTCAACTGCAAAATCGTTTAAAGCGCACCTGAGAGTGCGCAAACGATACGTCATCTAGCGGTGAAGAACGAAACTACACAGCACAGGTTTGCGAGTTTGCTTACAGATAACGCCGCTTCTTTGTGTTTTTTACAGTGTGTGTTTCAAATTTTAAAAATATTATGGACATAATTGATAAAGTAACAATACGACACTGTCGAATTATATTGTCTATATAAATTTGCGCAAAATTGCTGCAGTACTTGGTACCCAAAATAATAAATATTGCATTGCATAAAAAACTCAAGCAATTAGTTAAAATATTTGCAAAATAACTTACTTCAAATGCAAAGAAAATCAAATGTTGTTACACAGCATGAAAAATCACACAAACAATAAATTCTATCATTACGTTAAAAAATGTTCATAAATCAAAGAGCGTAAATTGAATTAGCGACTTCGTTATATAACAATATTTAATGTGATTAGTTTATGCGTGCGCTAAACGTGCAAATTCAGTAGCTTCGTTACCTACACATTGTTCTTCAATTAACGTTCACTTTACTTTTGCTAAGCAAAGTCAAGCGGTCACGTCGCGACACCAATCATCGATTTGATGGATCGATGAACCAATGGTAATTGGCGCTACTAATTTATTCATACTTTTTAAATTGCAAATTCTGTCTGGAATTTATTAACGTTTCAGCTTTCTCCGTTGAAAAAAATTTTTGCTTTTATTTAAACATTAGAACTTAACTTAAATAAACTAAGATGATTAGGGATCAATTTTGAACTCTCATCTAAAAAAAAATAGTCAAATTTGTGCTAATCCAGTATTATAAAAACTTAATATCAATCCAATTCTGACGTTCGCTCACGTTAATTTAATTTCTGACGTTACTTTTACGTATACAAAATCACGTTAGTTTTATAGCATTTGTTATTTACAGTTACTTGGATAATATATAGCAAATTTGTCAACGTACCTGGAAATAAGTTGCTGATGCTCACGTTTTCTTGTTTTAAAACAACCAAAGAATCAAAAAAATTGTACTCACCTACGCTCTTTAGTTTTCACTTTGGGTGTTAATTTAGTTTTTGGCATAACTAGTTTTATCAGAGTTTTTACTGCGGTTACTAGCAGATATAAAGATGTTTCGAATAATGTGTTTTGGTACCACGATACAATAAAAAAGTTGTGAAATGGAATGACTAATAAATTTTTGTTAAACAAAAACAATAGCAAGAAAAAATCAATCTAATTCCAATGTGATGACTACACAACACAAAGAAAAGTTTTGTCGTTTCGACTGTAAAAAATCCAATAAGGTCTCAAAAAAACCCAAATTATAGAAAACTACTAGTTTGCGTTAGTGCAAAAATTGACACACTTTGTATAAACACCTGTCGCAACTCAACCAATTTATTGATACTCCGAAGGTAAAAGTCAACGATCGTTTCTGCAAACCAGTTACGGCGACCCAGAAATTTTACCCATAGCGTGACGTCAAAAAAACTTGTCTACGTAGATAAACTGCGTCATTAAAAACTTACAAACATGCACATGCACGCTTACGCAACTAGTATAATATTTCAACAAATAAGAATAAAAGAATGTGGTTAATAAGACAAAATCGATTCCTTGGAATATCTTACGCAAGAAACATCTAACGGTATCGCCAGCATTAATTACATAACTAAGAAACAACAAACTGTCTTTAATCTGTCACAACATTAAGAATAAAAAGCAGTAACTAAAATTACGGACAGTAAAGACAAAATATTAAACATTAATAATAGAATATAAACAAAAGTTTAAAACTAATACCAAAGACTAAATAATTGCTAATGCGAACAAACCAAGTTTAGAAAGTGGTGCCAAATATTGAGACATCACAAAGGGCAATAAAATTTAAAAAATAAAAAAACAAAGGTAGTTTGATTTTGTTTTTGGGACTCATTAGCCCTGGGAATACTCAAACGTGTTTACAACCATATACAGAAAATTGAACAAGCCGATTTACAACTAGCGCTAAAAAAAACATTAATCTACTAACTTATTTAAAATCCTTAACTTTCGTTCGAGTTTATATAGTGTATTGGAGACTAGCAGCATATTTCCGTACTCCGAGATATTTCGTTATGACGCCAGCGGTAACTTCGGCGAAAGGTGTACCTTTGTAAACCCGATGTTACATGTCGCAATTTACGTATTTGCTATAAATAATAATTCGAAGTAAAGTTTACGCTGTCAATGGTTTTTCGACTGCACTGTCGCCAATGCGTAATTGAAATTAACAGTTACGGGAGGAAACCGCGACGAAAAGGGCTAGTTGTAAGTCAGAAATTATTGGTCCAATTTTTAATTCGAAATTCGAAATTACACTGGACGGACCTGGTTGCTTTACTTAAATCTGAATTCTTACTGTTGGATACGTTACCATCATGCAGGCTCTATTTGCTCGTCTTTCAAAAACTGTCTCGAAACGAGAACAATTGAATCTGATACGTAGGAATTTAATTCTCCTCTATCAAAGTTCTTTAGGACTCATGTTAGTGAGTATGGATGAGGAATTCGTATCTATTGGCAAAGAACTGGAACAAAACCAACTATCAGTGGAAATATACCAACCATCACCATCGCGTCGTTTAGCTAAGCTACTAAAACCAAACCTGACCTATGTGAGTAATTCTTATGCTTCTTCTTCACATACTAGACGTACCTACCTAGATGTTAACAATTCTCCTATTCGTTATTATTCTTTTCGTGTGACTAATGGTATTTGATTTCGTGTTACTTGATGGAACTGTTTACAACCTGGACACTAAGCTCTGAATTGTCCTCGTCCACAAATTCTTCATTGCTATGGATGTGGTCGTCATGGAGCTAGCAAACGGGATTGCCCGGGTGTAAATAGCGGTCGAAACAATAATTTTAAGATGTCTATCTCGAGTACTAGATCCTAAATTGCTGTCTCTTGTAGTTGCTCCTTTCTATTAAGCTTGAGAGTTTTACCGCCACGAGGTTTAAAGTAAGCAACGAAGCGCAGTCAATAAGTCCACCCTCTTAAGCAATAAGATCCTGTGCACGTTAAAAGAGTAAGCATCAAGCACAATCTTTCTCTACCTGGCACTCTACGAACGTCGCGCTATCGCGTTCTACCTCGCCCGCTCCATTAGCCTTCTTTATAGAGGTTGAATCCGCTTTGTTGACGAGCTGTTACAAGAAAATCAGGTTCCTCGAGTTGGGCAGCCAATAATAAATTGTTACGCTGGTCTTCTTGTAACAAAACAAATCAACGGCTAGCACAGCTCTTCCGGAGAGGGATCGCAGGCTTTGTGATGCAAAATTATAACTTAAATTTAAAAAAGGCGCCAAGACGATGAAATATTAAATTAGGGAGAAACCGTTTAACTCTACTCGTAGCTGGAAAAGAACAAATAACACCACAGAAGTAATAACACAGAATATATATTTATTTTATCACAGAAGATGAAGAAGGTACGTAAATCTTAATTTGACCAAACATTGATACGTAAGTCGAATCGGTTATAAGTTGCGCCGGATACTGGGCAACACACCGTACAATAAGCTGGCCCTATCGGTCTAAACTTTTACATCAGCAGAAAGTATGAATTTATATTCGCAAATTTTAAAATTGCAGACAAACAAAACAATTTAAGCTTTCGAGACTCAACGCGCACTGCATATGAGTTTGTAAAGCACAAAATGATCTTATTTATTAATTGTGTTAACCTAACATGCACGTACGGTCATAATCGACATGACCACCAAAGTACAAATCGTAAAAATTAAAATTAACACAGAATAACATTAAACCCCTAATAAACACAAACGAACAAACTTACCCCGATTAGTTTTCACAAGAGTAGCGAATTCTAAGGACAAATTTCATACTTGAAGAGAAATTTTTATACTCGCGAAATGAACTACTAACTTTTAACATAACAAATTCCCCCCAACAACATAAAAACCTGGAAAGTGGACACTAGCTAAAGTGAAGAATAGAAATTTAGGCATACGCCGAGGACAGAACACTGAAATCCAAAACCAACCCAAATACAATAACACCCAACCCAAGAAAGAAGAAGAAACGTAAATGAAAAAGGTTTTCACAATTTGCTAAGCATCACCAACCAGATGTGTCCAAAAGTCGCATGAAGCGGAATGATACTCCAAATAACCAAAAACTAAACCAACAAAAAAGAAGTATCAGAACAGGTACTCGTTGAAAGTCGACAACAGTCATTACGCTATAAAGCAAGAGAACATCGCAGTCCCATAAACCTCACTGACTGACAATACTAAGCAAACTAAGAAAAAAAAGAAGTACAGGAAAAAAAATTAGACCACGGTCAAGGACAACGCCCTAAAATCTCTTGAAATCCCAACCCACACATATTAATCCCGCTCTGAATATAAATTCCAGGAAACCCCTTTAGGAAAAAGACAAAGGTACTATATGAAAATGGGAAAGGAACAGTACCTCAACCACGAGACTAGGAAACAACCCAGGAATCCTATCGTAGCGTAAAGTTTCCTTGTTGAAGTGCCGGACGATTGTGTGGCGTCAAAGTTTTAACCACACCTCAAGCCCTCGTGACAGGATGTCAAAGCGCGTCGTTCGGCTCCCAAGCGCACGTCACCGCAACCAGTACTCGCTTGCCCACAATAGTCTTCCTCCTACCCACGAAGGAATCTGATCTCCGACCAGAAGGAACAAGACCCAAGAAATCCCCCCACCCTGAAAGTAGATTAAAAAAAATGAAGCATCCCATAATTTTGCCCTAAAATGCAAAATAAAAAGAACTACAGCCCGCAATTGCTCGACTATAGCCGGAAGCGGTGCTTGCTGTATAACCACAACATCTTATCCGCCTGTTAAGAAGAATTGGTCACGCCTGCCAAGCTCCATCAAGTTCGCCGTACGACCCCGGAAAGGTATTTTGCCTGGTCCAGAGCTTGAGGTTACCGGGTCAAAGACAATTAACCTTCCCGAACGCATAACCGTCAGATTACCCCCCCCCCCTTCACTCTTGGAAACAGATCTAAAGAAGAGAAAAAAAGACAGGAAGACAGAAGAAGAAAAGAGAGTACGATGGTGTAGTACGGCCCGACTACCTCTCCCTAGATAGCCGACCCTGAGTGACCTACCCTACTGCCCAACCAACCGCCCAAATGCAGTAGGAAACAAAGAAACTACTAAAAACCAAAACGCCAACTCACGGTGGAGAGAACTCACTCACACTAGACTTGGATAGAGATATAGTGCTTTATAGTCGTCAAGAAACGGTATGAATCCTTCTCAGAAATAGAACTAAACTCCAAAATAATAATAACCCGCGACGGGCAGCCCTTCTTAGGCAA
Organism: Aquatica leii; assembly: GCA_035610365.1. Lineage (NCBI taxonomy): Eukaryota > Metazoa > Arthropoda > Insecta > Coleoptera > Lampyridae > Aquatica > Aquatica leii. The sequence continues at coordinate 21,086,191 of CM069438.1, forward strand.
ACTAACTAAAAGTTCCTAACCTACTAAATCCCAAAAAAAGAAACCAAAATTATGAGAGGTCTGAAAGGACCACTCAACACCAAAGTAAAACCAACGAAGGAATATAATTAATAAGGAATCTGGTTACAGTTGACGAAGTCGTATTACTCCAACTGAATAAAGAAATGAACCAGCAGTCCGATCAGTCACCAAACCCCAGGCCAAAGACTAGAGCGAACACTAAACCTAGTTCTCCACTATGAATGTACGTAAACCTAATAAACACTAACACAGACGGACATTACATTTACCAAATTTTTTACTACGAAACTGGACAGCATTGTCCGTAATAAGATACTGAAGAGCACCAAAAAAAAGATATGTTCTTTGATGATCTGACAAATAGAGGTAGCAAAAGCTGAACGTAACGAAAAGAACAACGAAAACTTAGTAAAATAGTCAGCGATCACCAATACATAACTATGGCCTTTCGAAGATCGAGGCTGAGGACCCACAATGTCACAACAAAGAACTTGCCAAGGGTGTGATGGTTTAGCACGAAGAGCGAATATACCAGGAGGAGCAACTTGCTCCACTTTGTGAGCAGCACACATACGACAACGCCGAATATAGCGAGCGACATCTGCACGTAAGCAGGGCCAATAATAACGTTGCACAATCCTTGCCGTAGTTTTCGAAACACCACAGTGTCCAGCGACCGGAGGATCGTGATAGTTACGAATCATTTTCGTACGTTGTTCTGTAGGAACCACTATTTTCCAGTCATCCGAAGAATAAGAAGAGAAAGGTGTAACAACACGACGATACAGAAAATTATCTCTAACAGACCATTTCACAAAATTATGAGGAGCATCCAAGACACCTTTGAGAAGATTATTATACCAAAGATCAGGAGTCGACAACTTAAGCCTAAAGACAGAAAGTCAGATGGATCGCTTCTAATACAGAAACTGAGCAAAATAGCGCATAAAGAACGACATGATCGTATTGTTGTAGCCTAATAAACCAACGAGCGAATTCTCCTGAAGGACTCTGCAAACGATTTAACCACAACAACGAATGATGATTAGTTATCACCGTGAAGCTTTTCCAGTCAGGATTTCAGCAGCAAAATTAAATAAATTTCGGTGAGCGAAAACGACCTTTCACCCGAAAAAGTCAAGTTCCATTTAGCTAGTGACACATTAGTAGCAGTAGCCTTTGAAAGAACAGAAATAGTCTGAACCGATACATCTATTTCAGTCTCAGAATCCGAAGAAGTAAGAAGAGGTGGTTCTCCATCCGGAAGTAGTGACTCTACTGAAACTTGTTTAGGATTAGACGAAGGTAAATTAGCTATGAACTCATTACGTTAAGGTTTGTAGCGTAAGTCCAAAATGACGATGACATTATGCTACATCTTCCCTATCGGGCGACATATTCAAACAACGACGGTGAATGTGGACCCATAAGCTACTAGCTCGTTTGAAAGTAGAAGAAGAAAAATTTCTATCGAATTCGCTAAGTAACGTTTGTAGTTCCCCAATAGCTTGTTCAACAGCTACCTTATCATCCGCAAAAACTGAAGTGACAGTATCTATACAAAAAGATGCTTCCTATTCCAACTGTAAAGCACTACGCACCGCACCCCTTAATGTAGAGACGACCACTGTAGGATCAAACCCACGAGACATTAATTTATATTGAAGCTCCTGCTTCCTAAGTCAATTCACTTCTAACCGCCAAGTAGCCATCTTAGTGACGAGATTTCCTAAAGAACGTAAAAAAAAAGCAAAAACCAAATAGTAGTACAGCTCCGATCACGTTTTCCAAAGATACAACAAAATTTTAAAGAAAACTAATCTAATCGTGAAGGAAAACTTTACGACTAAAACCCAATCAAAAATAACAGTACACATAACATCACTAATAACTAATCTAATAAGCAAAAGGGTTAACCGACGTAGACGAGTTAATCCAAACTTCAAAGCAGAAGTCCAACGACACGTGTATGACCAGCAATACAACTAAAAGAAATAAATTACTAATATAAATTCAAACCGCAGGACTAAAAACAAAAAAGTAAAAGCTAGTGAAGTAACTTCGACGTCAAGTCTTGCAGCAATAACTAGAGGAGCGCCGTAAAATTTTAATTAAATTAAACCTACGAAAGACTAAGAGAAGATAAAAGAATCAATAAAACTAGAAGCAATTATAATCGCACACACAAAAATCGAGCCCCACGTTGGGCGCCAAAATTTGTTACAAGAAAAATTAGGTTTCTTGCGTTGGGCAGTCATTAATAAATTGTTACGCTGGTCTTCTTGTAACAAAACAAAGCAACGGCTAGCACAGCTTCTCCAGAGAGGGATCGCAGACTTTATGATGCGAAATTATAGCTTAAATCTAAAAAAGGCGTCAAGGCGATGAAAAATTAAATTAGAGAGATACCGTCCAACTCTACCCGTAGCTCGAAAAAAACAAATAACACCACATAAGTAATAACACAAAATATATATATTTATTTTATCACAGAAGATGAAGAAGGTACGTAAATCTTAATTTTACCAAACATTGATACGTAGGTCGAATCGGTTATAAGTTGCGCCGGATACTGGGCAACACACCGTACAATAAGCTGGCCCTGTCGGTCTAAACTTTTACATAAGCAGAAAATATGAATTTATATTCGCAAATTTTAAAATTGCAGACAAACAAAACAATTTAAGCCTTCGAGACTCAACGCGCACTGCATATGATTTTCTGAAGCACAAAATGATCTTATTTATTAATTGTGTTAACCTAACATGCACGTACGGTCATAATCGACATGACCACCGAAGTACAAATCGTAAAAATTAAAATTAGCACAGAATAACATTAAACCCCTAATAAACACAAACGTACAAACTTACCCCGATTAGTTTTCACAAGAGTAGAGAATTCTAAGGACAAATTTCATACTTGAAGAGAAATTTTTATACTCGCGAAATGAACTACTAACTTTTAACATAACAAATTCCCCCCAACAACATAAAAACCTGAGAAGTGGACCCTAGCTAAAGTCAAGAATAGAAATTTAAGCATACGCCAAAGACAGAACCTTAAAATCCAAAACCAACCCAAATACAATAACACCCAACCCAAGAAGAAACGTAAATGAAAAAGGTTTTCCCAATTTGCTAAGCATCACCAATCAGATGTGTCCAAAAGTCGCATGAAGCGGAATGATACTCCAAATAACCAAAAACTCAACCAACAAAAGAGAAGTATCAGAACAGGTACTTGTTGAAAGTCGCCAACAGTCATTACGCTATAAAGCAAGAGAACAACGCAGTCCCATAGACCTCACTGACAGACAATACTAAGCAAACTAAGAAAAAAAAATTAGGGCGTGTACTAGTGTACACATGTAAGAAGTGAAACTTCTTTATGGCCTTATTTTTCGCAAAATGATCTACATGCAACTTTTCAGAAATTGGTTAAATAAAGTTAAATTAGATAAAGTTTAAACAAAAGGATTTTATTATCATAGACATGAATACAAAAAAAAGGATTTTATTATCATAGACATGAATACAAATAACCGATTGCGCCACGAAGGCTGATATTTGATGATTTTGTAGAATTTGTGGAGTATTACAACAACAATTGATCGTATCTTATAGCAACGTTTTGACCGTGTACCTTATAACCATCCGTTTTGTGACCTATAGTATGTGCCTCCGTGGCGCAATCGACTAGCGCGTTCGGCTGTTAACCGAAAGGTTGGTGGTTCGAGCCCACCCGGGGGCGAAGTTTTTATTTATTTTACTACCTTTGAACACCTTGTACAATTTGTATTTATTTAAAAATATTTTAGAATTGTATAATAAAAAATTAGTTAATTGATTTACAAAAAAAAGATGGCGCGTAACGGAATAATGTTACGCGTAACCGAAAAAAATCTGACGGTAGTAAAAATGTGACGCGTAAAATATGACGGTAAATTTTTTTCCAACGCCGATAAAAAAGTTTCACTTCAAAAAAGAAGTACAGGAAAAAAAATTAGACCACGGTCAAGGACAACACCCTAAAATCTCTTGAAATCCGAACCCACACATACCAATCCCGCCCTGAATATAAATCCTAGAAAACCCCTTTAGGAAAAAGACAAAGGTACTATAGGAAAATGGGAAAGAAACAGTACCCCAACCACGAGACTAGGAAACAACCCAGGAATCCTATCGCAGCGTAAGGTTTCCATGTTGAAGTGCCGGACCATTGTGTGGCGTCGAAGTTTTAACCACACCTCAAGCCCTCGCGGCAGGATGTCAAAGCGCGTCGTTGGGTCTCCAAACGTTAGTCCACACAAGCGCACGTCACCGCAACCAGTACTCGCTTGCCCACAATAGTCTTCTTCCCACCCACGAAGGAATCTGATCTCCGACCAGAAGGAACAAGACCCAAGAAATCCCCCCACCCTGAAAGTAGATTAAAAAAATGAAGCAACCCATAATTTTGCCCTACAATCCAAAATAAAAAGGACTACAGCCCGCAATTGCGTGACTGTAGCCGGAAGCGGTGCCTGCTGTACAACCACAACATCCTATGCGCCGGTTAAGAAGAATTGGTCACTACTGTCAAGCTCCATCAATTTTGCCGTACGACCCCCGAAAGGTATTTTGCCTGGTCCAGAGTTTAGGTTACCGGATCAGAGACAATTAACCTTCCCGAACGCATAACCGTCAGGTTACCCCCCCCCCACACTCATGGAGACAGATCGAAAGAAGATACAGAAAGACAGAAGGTGAAAAAAGAGTACGATGGTGTAGAAGGGCCGACTACTTCTCCCTAGATAGCCGACCCCGAGTGACCTACCCTACTGCCCAACCAACCGCCCAAATGAAATAGGAAACAAAGAAACTACTAAAAACCAAAACGCCAACTCACGGTGGAGAGAACCCACTCACACTAGACTTGGATAAGATATAGTGCTTTATAGGCGTCAAGAGACAAAAATAAAACTAAACCCCAAAATAATAATAACCCGCGACGGGCAGCCCTTCTTAAGCAAACTAACTAATAGTTCCTAACCTACTAAATTCCAAAAAAAAAGAAACCAAAATTATGAGAGGTCTGACAAAGACCACTCAGCACCAAACTAAAACCAACAAAGGAATATAATTAATAAGGAATCTGGTTACATTCGACAAAGTCGTATTACTCCAAACGAGTAAAGAAATGAACCAGCAGTCCGATCAGTCACCAAACCCTAGGGCAAAGACTAGAGCGACCACTAAACCTAGTTCTCTACTATGAATGTACGTAAACCTAATAAACACTAATACAGACGGACATTACATTTACCAAATTCTTTACTACGAAACTGGACAGCATCGTCCGTAATAAGATACTGAGGAGCACTAAAAAAAAGATATGTTCTTCGATGATCTTACAAATAGAGGTAGCAACAGCTGAACGTAACGGAAAGAGCAAAGAAAACTTAGTAAAATAGTCAGCGATCACCAATACATAACTATGGCCTTTCGAAGATCGAGGCTGAGGACCTACAATGTCACAACAGAGAACTTGCCAAGAGTGTGATGGTTTAGCACGAGGAGCGAATATACCAGGAGGAGCAACTTGCTCCACTTTGTGAGCAGCACACACACGACCACGCCGAATATAGCGAGCGACATCTGCACGTAAGCAGGGCCAATAATCCTTGCCGTAGTTTTCAAAACACCACAGTGTTCAGCGACCGGAGGATTGTGATGGTTACGAATCATTTCCGTAGGTTGTTCTGTAGGAACCATTATTTTCTAGTCATCCAAAGAATCAGAAGAGAAAAGAGTAACAACACGACGATACAGAATATTATCTCTAACAGACCATTTCACAAAATTATCAGGAGCATCCAAAACACGTTTAAGAAGATTTGTATACCAAAGATCAGGAGTCGGCAACTTAAGCCTAAAGACAGAAACAATTTCAGTCAGATGGATCGCTTCTAATACAAGAACTGAGAGAAATAGCGCATAAGGAACGACATGATCGTATTGTTGTAGCCTAATAAACCAACGAGCGAATTGTCCTGAAGGATTTAACCACAACAACGAATGATGATTAGTTATCACCGTGAAGCTTTTCCAGTCAGGATTTCAGCAGCAAAATTAAATAAATTTCGGTGAGCGAAAACGACTTTTCACCCGAAAAAGTCAAGTTCCACTTAGCTAGTGACACATTAGTAGCAGTAGCCTTTGAAAGAGCAGAAATAGTCTGAACCGATACATCCATTTCAGTCTCAGAATTCGAAGAAGTAAGAAGAGGTGGTTCTCCATCCGAAAGTCAAGACTCTACTGAAACTTGTTTAGGACTAGACGAAGGTAAATTAGCAAAAGAAACCAAGGTACTTTTGGTAGCTTTCTTGCTTTTAGATTTGAACTCATTACGTTAGGGTTTGTAGCGTAAGTCCAAAATGACGATGACATTTTGCTTCATCTTCCCCATCGGGCGACATATTCAAACAACGACGGTGAATGTGGACCCATAAGGTACTAGCTCGTTTGAAAATAGAAGAAGAAAAATTTCTATAGAATTCGCTAAGTAACGTTTGTAGTTCCCTAATAGCTTGTTCAACAGCTATCTTATCATCCGCAAAAACTGAAGTGACAGTATCTATACAAAAAGATGCTTCCTATTCCAACTGTAAAACACTACGCACCGCACCCCTTAATGTAGAGACGACCACTGTAGGATCAAACCCACGAAACATTAATTCATATTGAAGCTCCTGCTTCCTAAGTCAATTCACTTCTAACCGCCAAGTAGCCATCTTAGCGACGAGATTTTCTAAAGAACGCAAAAAAAGAAAAAGCAAAAGCCAAATAGTAGTACAGCTCCGATCACGTTTTCCAAAGATACAACAAAATGTTAAAGAAAACTAATCTAATCGTGAAGCAAAACTTTACGACTAAAACCCAATCAAAAATAACAGTACACATAACATCACTAATAACTAATCTAATAAGCAAAAGGGTTAACCGACGTAGACGAGTTAATCCAAAGTTTAAAGCAGAAGTCCAACGACACGTGTATGACCAGCAATCCAACTAAAAGAAAAATAAATAAATTACTAATATAAATTCAAACCGTAGCACTAAAAACAAAAAAGTAAAAGCTAGTGAAGTAACTTCAACGTCAAGTCTTGCAACAATAACTAGAGGAGCGCAGTAAAGTTTCAAGTAAATTAAACCTACGAAAGACTAAGAGAAGATAAAAGAATCAATAAAACTAGAAGCAATTATAATCGCACACACAAAAATCGAGCCCCACGTTGGGCGCCAAAATTTGTTACGGGACAAATCGGGTTTGTTGAGTTGGGCAGCCAATAATAAATTGTTACGCTGGTCTTCTTGTAACAAAACAAAGCAACGGCTAGCACAGCGTCTCCGGAGAAGGATCCCAGGCTTTGTAATACGAAATTATAACTTAAATCTAAAAAAATACGCCAAGACAATAAAAGATTAAATTAGAGAGATACCGTCCAAATCTACCCGTAGCTCGAAAAAAACAAATAACACCACATAAGTAATAACACAGAATATATATTTATTTTATCACAGAAGATGAAGAAGGTACGTAAATCTAAATTTTCCCATTGATACGTGGGCCAAATCTGGGCAACACACCGTACAATAAGCTGACCTTGTCGGTCTAAACTTTTACATAAGCAAATTTTAAAATTGCAGACAAACAAAACAATTTAAGCCTTCCAGACTCAACGCGCACTGCATATGAGTTTGTAAAGCACAAAATAATCTTATTTATTAATTGTGTTAACCTAATATGCACGTACGGTCATAATAATAACCACCGAAGTACAAATCGTAAAAATTGAAATAGCAATACTCACAGTTAGGTTTTATCCAGTAGGGGATTAGCTAATCCCGTACTTGAGTTACCTAAAAAGTAATATTAAATCCAACACAAACAAGCATATAGCGTTAACACAAGTAAAAGCTCCCTTTAGCATTCAATCATTTGAGAACGCAAATGCGTTTTCCTTCGACTTAATAGCATAAGCAGAAGTTTTCCAAGTTTTTGTAGTAGTTCATCTCCAAAAGAGGTATAATGCTGAAGGTTTCCAACCCTTAACAGTGTATAATAAATGACGTTTTCAATAACGTGACGTCATGGAAATTTTCCAACTATGCCACCTGCTTTTTAGCGATAACGGTAAACGTGGTGGGTACTAAAATCCGCTACAGACAATTAGCACAGAATAACATTAAACCCCTAATAAACACAAACCTACAAACTTACCCCGATTAACTTTCACAATTTTAATAATATTCGCGTGAAATGATGTAAAGGCGAAAGTTGCACCGTGTGTAAAAATACAGAGCTCGTCGATGGTCTTACAGGAAGTGAAGTTAAATCTAAATCTAAAATTTGACATTTCGACGAAAGAGTAGGGAATTCTAAGGACAAATTTTATACTTGAAGAGAAATTTCTATACTCGCGAAATGAACTACTAACTTTTAACATAACACAGCATCGAAGAGTCATTCGATACTGACGTTATGCGTCTTACATAAATCATTTTTGTCTGTATAATTACTATGTCGAAAAAATCTGAAATGATCGACCTAGTCAGCAGACTTTAAGCGACTTTTCGAAAAACCGTTATTTCCCGTCGCGTCATGGCAAACCTTCCAGCACCTTTACTACATTTCCTACTCTTATATCGTACGCCCAAGCAGCCATATTTAAAGCAAAGAAGGTCAAAGATCCGTGTAGTAAAACAGTCGCTTCTATTTCTCGTTCGACTGTCCCTAAACCTGATTTCCCGTTGAAGACAGCAGACGAAAGTCCTTCATCGGCAAACCTATGGTCTACGACTGGATAGAGTTATAAACACGGGCAAAATGCCATTAGGCTCGCATCTAAGTGAACGGACTTGACAAAGATCTCTACGACCGTTTTTGAAAAAGCCGGGAGACTATCCTTTCACAGAATTTCGACGATGTTTCCGATTAAATATTACATCTTGCCAATGAGCAATTAAAACTTCAATTCTGCTTTGGCCCTCAAGACAGAGCAAATTGTCACTGGATTCTGAAAGTTCCACCAGAAGTCTAAAAATTTCTTTTGGCGTCGCGTCGCCTGGAATGCGTGCAAGGTCAATGGCCATATCCGTGTTACGGGTTGATTTACCTGTCAAAAGTTTGGCCTCAGACTGTAAAAGTGACATATAGTGACATATAGCACGAGACTAAGACATGCTCTAACACAGAGGGCGACTCTTTATGCGCAAACTTCGTTCGTTATGGTCATTAAGGTGAAGTTATTAAACATAAAGCCTCATCTAATACCTGCCCAGAATATATGTATGAAACGGTTTGACGCCAAGATTGCAAATACCAATTATGAACAATAACACGAAATAACTTTGAAGTTTGCACAAGTGAATCTTCGCAATTCACGAGTTGAGACTTGTTACGTACGAAATTTTCATTACGGAATACCTTGTATATGTAATTGAAATTAGATTCCGGGTTGGACGCCCCCTACCGATCTTTTCGTGTGACTGTCATTTACGACGAAATCGTTAAGCTGTCAACTGCATAAGATGGCCGGTGTGGCTTAGAAATAATTTTCAAAGATCATCCTTAGTAATGGGAATCAAATTATAAGTGCATTACGATCGTAAAATATTTGAGTCGTCACCGGGTAAGATAATTGCTGTTCTTTATTAAAATTATGTTGTAATTTCTCGTTAATTTGATAGCCGTTCCACCATGTTCTGGCACATGTTTCTATTCGATAACGAATTATGAGGGATTAACATCGACAAATACTTTCGTGGGACGAGTATAACTCTATCTATAGGGCCTACGGTTAAAACTAAATAAACCGAAGACAATGACATTTCTGCGAAATTCTACTCATGCGGCGAACACCTGCGAAACCAACTTTCATCGAAGGTGTACAACAGCATTCGACAATCGGGTTATGTTATGTGTACTTTCTTTAGCAATAATTAACCATTTTTGTAGATTTTGATTTCGTGAGGCATTGGTTTGACACGATTTGCTACTAAAATTTATTTCAGGCTCATTTGCCGGGGAAAACGTTTTCTTCGACCAAGTAGGAGTTACTGTATTGTGGGTAAGTTTATTTATTTATTTGATCGCTGTCAGAAAGGTCGCTCACGAAACTTTAGCTAGTGTTAATTCCGTAATTGCTATCATTGTTTTATTACCATTAAGGTAGTATCATTAATTATTTTGTGTTTCGCATGCTGTGTACAAACAATATTTACTACGAACTATTCTTTGCTGTTCGCTTCAACTTAACTTACCTATGTATTGTGTGTTGCCGATACTGCTGGCATTCATGTACTGAAAATTCGATATCTTTGTGTTAATCATCGACGTTACTAAATTAAAGTTGTTATACTGGTTACTCTTTCTTTTATGGCAACATACCTTTCTCTTTTGATCGTCTTTACCTAGTAACAACCTTTGGCTACTCGAACATCACAGTAATAAGGATTACGAACCTCCAATTGGGTTGCAAGTTTGGATCGTCTGTCGTGAGCGAGGCAGAAGTGTTATCTTGGATCAGCTCTGGCGCCCTTAAGCATACTTTCTGTGAACCTCCCCTACCTCCGACTGTGTGAGTTGGCCGTGCAAGGTTCGTAAAACCTAAAGCTTGTAACAGATTTCCTCTTCCGACAACGACATTGATATCTTACTGTCCCAAGAACCATACGAGTTTAGTTCTGGTTTAGGGTACAAGCTCGCTGGCTCGGCTGCACCTTTCAACAGCATATTCTACTATGCGGTACTACTCGGTCATTGTTTTCAATAGTTCGAAACCTGTCGGAGTGGTTACACTCAGCCATTTAACGAATAAAAGCACTGTGGTATCTATGATTACCTCCTTGGCAATTGTCAGTGTTAGCTTCCGCCCGTGTCACGTGCACTGAAGCCAAACCAATCAAGCAGCGCCAGTATTCGCTTTCTCCTACACTACAAAATGTCGTTGATAAAAGATTGGATTCTGTGCTTCAACTAAGAGTGGGAGAACCATCTACTAGCGCTTGGTCTAGCCTCATCGTTTTGGTCAAGCAAAAAAAATGTTTCTCTTGCTTATCTAAACTGAAATACTTGGGCTAAGTAGTGAATCGTAACGGACCATTAGTAGATCTTGATAAGGTTGCTGCTATCATGAACCTTGCTGTTGTTACTGAATGTTACTAAAGTTTGTTGACTCATTGGTATGGCTAGCTGGTATTAAAGATTCATACCTAACTTTTCTTCTTTAAGGAAGAGAAGAGAGGTAAAAGTCTTTCTTCTTTAACTAAAAAATATATATGTTTTACATGGACACCGGAGTGTGAAACTGCTTTTTTTTCTGCAAAAGTAATTAGTATATACACTTATTTTTTCTCATCTTAATTTTTCTCTACCTTTCGTCGTGCAGTCAGATGCTTCTGATTTTGGACTGGGTGCTGTATTGAGTTAAGAGACTTCCGAAGGCAAGAAAGTTGTTAGTTATATTAGTTGTTTGCTAATTAAGGTCAAAAGGAATTATGGTACTACCAAAAAAGAGTATTTGGTAGTGTTGTGGGCTATCGAGAAGTTCCAAGCTTACATTGAAAAGAATCATTTTACCGTCATCACTGATTATCACTCTCTTCTCTAGTTAAATTGATTAGAAAATCCTAATGGTAGATTAGCAAGATTGTAATTAGATTACAACAATATGACTTCACTTCTTCATAGGAAAGGTACAGACCATGTGGTACTTTATGCTTTTTCCCGTTCAGTTCCTCTTCTTGATACTGTGTTTTAGAAACTCCTTTACTTTTTTCTCTTCCTACAAATGACGTATGGTATAATAATCTATGTAGTCAGATTCTGACCGCACCGCATAATTCTTTTGCGTAGTCAGTGCATGTTCTGCACTGCCGAGCTAAGCTTTCTTTCTCTTCGGTCGATGTCTGGAATTGGAAGACTAAAGATAGAATACTAAAAAATGCTTATCCACCGATGTTCGATTTCTTCTGCTCATAAAGTTCCGCAGTCTTCTTCCCCAGGGTTCTTCTCTCTTTGCGCAAAGCCTTCTAATCTTTAGCAAATACTTTGTTGTGATATGGTGTGTACTCTTTCTCGTTCGTCTAAACGTCACTGTTATATTCTTGATTACTGACAATGGAGTTCAGTTACGAAGTTAAGAGTTTATCAAGCTTTGTTTCTCTTATAGTACACCAATCTTGTTTACTGCTAAATATCATCTACAAACAAACCCGGCTGAACGGATCAATAGAGTCATCATCGACACCATACTTCGCACTCTTTGGTCAAGAACAAATTACTGCGGGTAATTTTTTAAGTAAACTTTTTTCGGATAAAGCACTTATAGAACTTCTTTCTCCTTCTTTCTATAACCAGCTACGCACTCATATACATGACAAATTGTCTCGAGAAGACGTTATAATCTGCTCGTTGAGTGTTTTTTAAGGAGAACTCTTTTATGTTTTCTCGTGCTTAGGGATGTCCACTTTAGGCGACTGTTGCAAAAAATGTCTTTTTTGTTTTGGAATGACTTATTTGTGTTCTGTAGGTTTTCTAGGCGTTTTGGCGTCCCTTTTCTCAAAGACCTCCGTACTTGGTGTTCCTATAAAAGTAGATCGGTGTTAGATTGTAAGGTTTGATCTTTGGCGTATGCCTTACCTCCTGTCTTTTTTTAAGTTTTTTCTTGTAGTTTTAATTTTTCTGGAGGGGAATTTGTTACATTCGTTATTTACGTATTAGCTATAAACAATAATTCAAAGTAAAATTCACGCCATCACTGGTTTTTCAACTGCACTGTCGCCAATGCATAATTAAAATTGACATTTACGAAAAGGAATTGCGATAAAAGGAATTTTTACTCGGTTATTTGTAGTTGGTTTTTGTTGCGATTGCTTAATTGCCTATAACGGTTTTCGCTAAATCGTAATCTTATTTATATTTAAATTTTATCGTTGGTTATTCTCTTTACGGTTTAGCAAGAATTCTGTATAAGGATTGAGAAACTTTTTGGCAGAATTAAACGATTTAGTAGATTGTATCAGCGGTTGCATACAATTTATTAAGATAACGACAGCCATGTTGTTTCAATGTTGTAAAAAGTCTGCTAGGGTTTGAGACGGCTCTCCCGAAATAGTTATTAATATTGAGAATTCTGCTATTTGCTGACTTTGAAGATAACAATCCAATAACATTCAGACAATTGTTTGGTAAAATTTCTCTTTGGCGATTACTGCCTCGAGCCTAAAGCAAACTAAAGTGCAAGTATCGTATTGGAAAACCATTTGTACCAATTTGTAATGTTATATTTATAGCTTTCAGCATGTGTTACTTGAGTTCACCGTATTGATAGTTTGTGTAATTTGTAAATTTTAATCGCAAATCAAACTAAAACCTTATTTTCAGTCGTAACTTTTAAAACATCGTAACATTTATGTAATACACCTGTTGAGTGTACGCTGACCTAATACCCGTGATTATAATCAAGCCACATTTAAGCACACAATCGTCGTACGTAAGCTTACCTACTACGCATTTTGTCGACTATAAATACCTAGTTACTAATCGATTTCAAGAAACTTCGGTAGGGTAAGTTTTTGCATTTTTACCTTTCTTAAAGCGGTGTTATTAATTACAATTATCGATTCGTAATGTGTCACGAGAGTACGTAAGTTAATTGGTTCGATCAAGTTCAAAGCTGCGGTGATCACTAATATATTTTTTTTTTACTATTAAGATCAAAAACTAATAAAAAGTGACAGCTTATTTATTATTTTATTTGCTATTAAATTTTTTAAATTTTTATAATCGCGGTTAAATAGATTATTGGTATAGTGCATATTCATTTGTGACATTGTTTTTAATTGCTTTTTTTTCTATTCTGTTCGCTTAGTAGTGGGTTCAGACGTACCCGTGGTCTCTCCAAGCCGAGGATTTTTATCAGTACGTGGAGTGGCGCCTAGGTTTTTTTTCTATTTTTATTATAGTTTTTCAACCACGCCCAGTCACCGACATCGTAGTTAGCCGTGGTGACGCGGTTGTTACCAACGGAGACCACCGCGGGAAAAGATTGGTAACAAGTGAAGCTAGATGGTGTCGGCAGTAGTTGTAACGAACCGTTACAATTTGTACTTATAGCGCCGTATGTTGTTTAGTTTAGAAATAATACTTATGTTACTTAGGACCGTTTTTTAATTATTATTATTAAGAATTGTATATTATTAATTAAGTCTCCGTACCCGTGTAAATAAATAGGGAATTTCCGCTAGTATCGAACGCGCAACTAAGCTCGCGCTATTCCCGCTTACCGGCGCTTCATCCGTCAGAGCGCATGTTATCCCCGCTTGAACCGTTCTCCCACTTTCGGGGTTTCAGTGCACCAGCTGGAGTTTAGGGTAAGCCGTTTTGCTTTTATTAACCGGACCTCCGGGGAGACACCGCTCCCCTCCTTGTCTGCTCTTCCCTACTCTATCCTTTACCGGGCGTCGTATTCGTAGTGTTTGGCTTTGGCCTGCGAATACGCCGTCACCACGTCGTATTCGTAGTGTTTGGCTTTGGCTTGCGGATACGCCTTCCCCATCCGTACCGAGCGACGTATTCGTAGTGTTTGGCTTTGGCCTGCGAATACGCCGTCACCACGTCGTATCCGTAGTGTTTGGCTTTGGCTTGCGGATACGCCTTCCCCATCCGTACCGAGCGTCATATTCGTAGTGTTTGGCTTTGGCCTGCGAATACGCCGTCAACACGTCGTCTCCGTAGTGTTTGGCTTTGGCCTGCGGATACGCCTTCCCCATCCGTACCGAGCGTCGTATTCGTAGTGTTTGGCTTTGGCCTGTGAATACGCCGTCAACACGTCGTCTCCGTAGTGTTTGGCTTTGGCCTGCGGATACGCCTTCCAGAACCGTGCCCACGTCCCTTCTCCTCCCTCTTAAGTACGAATCCGAGTAAACCCCTTCTACCGATCCAACCAACGGAGGTTGCTACCCTAGTGCATGCTTACTCGCTTAGTCACCGACGTCACCGCTTGTCGAACGCACGCTAATCACTCATTGGTTTATAGATCACCTTCCGCTTGCTTGGTTGTGGCCGTCGCTTCTGTACCGTTCGTTGTTGATTTGGAGAATAAATAAAGTTATTTTGATTTACTATTGTGTATTTTATTTCCGTCGCCTCGCTCCGCTTTTAGGTCCGTTTGAAGCCCTGGACAACCGTGTCTTCACTGTAGTTACCCGGACAGTGCCGTCGAACAGGAGAGTAAACTCCTCGAACAAATCTGGCGCCCGAGAACCGTTCCGTCCGCTAGCTTTCTATTTCAGCTAAGCAGTGCAATCCGAAGTAAGCGTCACATAGTGATGATATGACTCGTAATACACCTGGTATCACCGTCGACACGTGCGATATATAATTGGGGATTCGGTATGGCGACGTAACTATACTCTTTCTGACGCCACTAGGCATTTTAATACCAAGTTAGCTCCTAAGTTCCTGGGACCTTTTATTATTAAAACGGTTAAATCTCCTTGGACATATGAGTTAGTCACCACTACTGGACAATCGATGGGTGTCTGGCATGTTAAAGATCTTAAACCAGATCAAGGCTCTTCGGATTCCGATTCGAATGAGACTCCACACCAGGTAAATCGTCGATTGGTCAACGTGTCGTTACTGTATCCTCGTCGGCGTAAGCGGCGTAAAGTGCGTGCTAGAGTATCTATTGCTTCTCTGGATGACTAATCTTGCTTTCGACTTATTACTATTTTCTTCGGTTCTTTTGAATTCTACCATTAGTGTTAGGCAAATGTAATGTTCTCGGTGTTAGTGTCTATTAGGTCTACGTAGATTCATAGTGGAAAACTATGGTTGGGGGTCACTCTAGTCTTTGGCTTGGGGTTTAGTGACTGATCGGACTGCTGGTTCATTCCTTTACTCAGTCAGGGTAATACGACTTAGTCGACTGTAACCAGAGTCCTTTCTAATGATATTCCTTCGTTGGCTTTAGTTTGGTGTTGGGTGGTCTTTGTCAGACCTCTCAAAATTTTGGTTTATTCTTTTGGGGTTTAGTATTTTGGGGACTTTTTAGTTAGTTCGCCTAAGAAGGGCTACCCGTAGCGGGTTATTATTATTTTGGGTTTAGTTCTATTTTTGGGGAAGGATATCATACCGTCTTTTGACGACTTTACAGCACTATATCTCCATCCAAGTCTAGTGTGAGTGAGTTCTTCATACTATGTCTCGACGTTTCGGATTTCTTTGTTTACTTGTTTTCTTACTGCATTTGGGCGGTTGGTTGGGCAGTAGGGTAAGGTCACTCGGGGTCGGCTATCTAGGGAGAGATAGTCGAGCCGTACACTCCATCGTACTCTCATTTCTCCTTCTGTCTTCCTGTCTTTCTTTCTCTTCTTTCGATCTGTCTCCATGAGTGGGGGGGCGCCTGTTGTGGGAACCTGACGGCTATGCGTCCGGGAAGGTTGGTTGTCTCCGACCCGGCAGCCCCAAGCTCTGGACCAAGCATTATACCTCTCGGGGGCCGTACGGCGGACTTGGTGGAGCTTGGCGGGGGTGGCCAATTCTTCTTAACCGGCGCATAGGATGTTGTGGTTGTACAGCAGGCACCGCTTCCGGCTACAGTCACGCAATGGCGGGCTGTAGTCCTTTATATTTGGATTTTTGGGCAAAATTATGGGATGCTTCATTTGTTTCTTCTTTTATCTACTTTCAGGGTGGGGGCTTTCCTGGGTCTTGTTCCCTCTGGTCGCGGATCAGAATCCATCCGGGGTGGGAGGAAGACTATGGTGGGCAAGCGAGTACTGGTTGCGGTGACGTGCGCTTGTGTGGACTAACGTTGGGGGGCCCAACGACGCGCTTTAACATCTGTCGCGAGGGCTTGAGGTGGGATTAAGACTTCGACGCCACACAATCGTCCGGCACTCCAACGAGGAAACCTTAGTCTGCGATAGGATTCCTAGGGTGTTTCCTAGTCTCGGGGTTATGGGTACCGTTCCTTTTCCATTTTCCTATGATACCTTAGTCCTTTTCCTGAGGGGCTTCCTAGGGGTTTATATTCAGGGTTGGATTTGCATTCAGGGGTTGGGGTTTTAAAGGATTTTAGGGCGTTGTCCTTGACCGTGGTCTAAACTTCTTTTCTTTCCTATCATTCTTTTTTTTCTCTCGATTTGTTTGGTATTGTCGATCCGTAAGGTCAATGGGACTGCGTTGCTTTCTGGCTCTTTAGCGTAACGACTGTTGTCGACTGTCAACGAGTACCTGTGCTGATACTTCTATTCTGTTAGTTGAGTTTCTGGTTCTTTGAAGTATCATTCCGCTTCATGCGACTCTTGGACACATCTGGTTGGTGATACTTAGTAAACCGAGAAAATCTCTTTCGTCTACGTTTCTTCTGGGGTTGGGCGTTATTGTGTTTCGGGGTTGGTTTTGGATTTTAGGGTTCTGTCCTTGGCGTAGGCCTAAATTTCTGTCTTTATTTTAGCTTTGTTCTCGTTATTCTCGCTCCACGCTTGTATCTTGCTGGGGGGGAATCTGTTACGGTAATTTTCATTACGTACGCCTTTGTTGTTGCGGTTGAAATCTTCATTAGGTACGCCTATGGGTTTTTGACGTGAAATTAGATTCGAGTTTTGACACCCGCTAACTATCCTTTGCGCATGAGATGTCATTTGGTAGAAAGTCGTGACATGTGGAATATGTAATGGCCTGTAATTAGTGAAGATTAATATTATCCGTTACCATCGGGGAAATAATGGAAAACCATTTATAATTATTTAATTTCTTAGTTTCGCTAAGACGTTACAAGGTGAGCTAAAGTCATCTTTTAATATAAACTCGTTTGTACTTCGTTTTCCTTTTGACAGCCATTTTGCGTCCCTTCATGTTATAACTGTAATATTCTCGATAAATGGATATCGTAACTATTAGTAACTAAGGCATCACGTTGCCGGACTCGAGCGCTAGCAGAAGGCGACTTCAAGCCGCACAATTGAGGTCTTAAGGAGGCATCCTGGGCAAACTTAAATTACACGTGGCTGACACGCCGTGTTCGTGTTCACCACCTATTTGTGTTCCAGCGCTATTCTGTATTCGATACCACTTTACGGAGGAATGAACCTCGACACATATTTATATGGGACGATACTAACTTTTTCTCTATAAGACATGGTTATAACTAATTAAATCAACGAAAAAGAGGTACCACATCATATAACAACCGGTTTATATTCTTTATGTTGGTTTGTATCTTAATTAATAATTGTTATAGATGTGATTTCGTGAGACATTAGCTTGACACGGTTTGCGGTTCAAATTGTTTGCAGGTTGTGTGTCGGGGGAACGTACGTTCTTCACACCAAAGGAAACGCCTGTATTTATTGGTAAGTGATCTTATTTGTTTTATTACGTGGTCAAACGGGTCACTCACGAGACTTTTGTTATTAATTCTACAATTATCACTATCGTTGTTTACGAGTTAAGTAATAAATTTTACTTATGCCAAGTTGTGCATGCTGTGTATTACCGATTGATAAACGTTGATGCTATATTAAGTTTATACGCTGTGTTAGGATAAGTTAACATTAGCGTAGTACTGTCTTATTTCTGTATTTGATTGTCAGTAATGCTATTCTACTAATTTATGTAAACGTTATTTACTACAAACTATTCTTCGCTATAGATTCTTATGGTAGTTTACTTATGTACGGTGTGTTGCCTATGCTACTTGCATTTTCTTTGTATTTAAAAGCCATTATATTCTGTGATAAACCTCAGCGATTCTACATTAAAATTGTTATTGTGGTTAAATATTCTTTTATGACAATATACCTGTTTCTTATGACTATCGTATTAACTAATTGCTTCTGACTACTCGAACAGCTGAGTAGAGGAATTACGAACCTAACATCTAGTTGCAAGTTTATTCCCATTCTGTTGTGAGCAGGCAGACGTGACTTTGGGGAAGCTCTGGCGCCCTTATATATCTCTTCAATTTATGTATCTAGGAACCCCCCTCTCTCCGACGATTGAGAGTTGGCCGTGCAGGTTCGTAAAACCATCAAAAACTTGTAACAATACAGTTTAAACTTTTAAAAGTAGAGCGTTATGCTACGGTGAATTAGCAGACAGCGGTCCGATAGGAACCTGGCTCTGATAATTTTAGGTCGTTTGGCCATGAAGTACATAAATTGCAATTTGCTGTACTTCTTCCGATACGAGGTTTTTGTGAGGCAATCGCAGTAATCAGATTTATTTTATAAAGTACCAGCAATAAAAACAAATTGTAACCAAGGCAGATGCAGTAAATGCCAATTTAGAACAATTTTTTTTATTGTTTAACCAGGATATCTACTTCTGTGGTTTTTAGTGGTATGTGTGCAGGTTCTGGAACTGAGAACTTCTATTATTGTTTGTTCGTTTTATTTATTCAAAGCACGGGCAGAATTGTAAAAAGCTGTGGTATGGTCGACACGTACAGAAATTTGAAACAAATTGGCGCCCAACGTGGGGCTTTGTGTTTCTGACTGATACTTTCCTTTTCTTCAAATTGCTTTTTGAAAGTGGAAGCATTGCGTACCACTTTTGTGATTAAAAAACTATCTGTGCTGGCTTTGTTTAATTCAAAAAATTTTGTTTTTAGGAATTTTCAAAACTGCTTAGCACGTTTGGTGTATCGTTATATTTTTATAGTTTTTTAATTTTTTTTTCCTACAATACAGCTTTACAAAGACGCACGTAAATAAACAAAGCTAAAATACTACAATCTGAACATCACCGTCTAGATAAGACTAGAAAAGCGGTTTATGACCGCGATATTAGCAAAAGGTATGGCACACTTAGAAAATTTTAACTAAAGAAGTGGTATAGTCATCGATATCTTATTAGAATACTGTACCAGTAGTAAAACAAAAATGTACTAACATTATTTATTGATCAATTAACTTAATCATGATTTTGTGTATACTTGTATAAGTGCCAGAAATTAATCCACCAACCCCAAAAACAATCAAAATTAAGTTTTTAATAAACATCAGGTAAAAACGCCACCCGGTTTTGCAATTCCAAAACGTAACAGTATCAATTAATGCTGGTATAGCGATTCCCACAGTAGATAAACAAAACGCGCCTAGTAGAGAAATACATAAATCCAGAGAGGGTACAGCCACTGCTAGTATAACTACAAACACGATTACTTTATCTGAAAAGTTTTAAAGCACGAGTACTCACAAGTTAAGAACACCAAGACAGTTCTCAGCGTCAGCTCCCAAAAAGTTTTCATAGAATCGTTTTTTAATTTTGGGCCTAAATATTGAATCCATATTATGTCGATCGGTGGGTAGAACTGAATGGGATATGTCAAAAAAATTGAAAACGCCAAACCTAATTTAACTAGTTGCGCTAGGCTGTAACAGACATGTTAGAAGATTGAAGTTTTCCTATGCTGTTACCTACACTTCTTCATCGGGCAAGCTTAGAGTAATTGAACCTTCGACGTCTTTTCCAAAGGTTAAGTACCCAAAAAGCCCAAGACTTGCGTACAATAAGACAATTATGAGCATTCCTTTGCTGAGCACACCGAAAACTCCTTTAAAAGATTTAGGCGTCTTCATTTCATTTTCCAACGGTATAATCTAAAAAATTTTTACAAAAACGTTTAATAACAATTTTACCATTAACACTTACGACAGCAACGCCTTCTAAAGCATAAAGTACAGTGCCAAAAAACAATGGAAAATTTGTTACATCGCCAATCATTTTACGGTTTTCAAAAGTTGGCTTGATGGTGATTATATAATACAAAATTATAACGAAACTGATTAGTGTAATGAAATTGGCAAAGATGGACAACGGAGCTAGTTTTTTTAAGTTTTTGATCCAATTAACAAAGATTAAAGGTGGAAGCAACATGAGCATGTAGTACTCGATTCTTATATCAGTAATGTATGTGCCTACAACGGCTTTAACATTAAACGCTATAAACACGATGTACACGCTACAGCCTCCAAGTTGGTAAATCAACAAAAGCACGTTTACCATAATTCTAAAAAAAAATTTAAAATAGTAATGGGGAAGGATTCCCTGACCTGAGTTTATACTAAAGTAAAACATTATTTCGGGTTTAGACCGTGTTAATGTTGTAACCGAAGTTGCCAACGTTTTGCCCATCTTCTTCTTCTTTCTTTGATCCCTAGCTGGCGTTTGGTTTGGATCGGCTCCTAAGCCCGTACGCTGCTGTGGGTGCCAATAATTCTCGAGTGTCGTTTATGAAACTTTTCCATGCCTAACGGTCCATGGTTGTGGTCCTAGCCTCTTCGAGGTTTTGCCGGTGATTTCTCAGATCTCCTTCGACTTGCTTAATCCAGGTTTTCTTTGGCGCTGTTCGTTGGACTCTCCAGTAGGCAGGTCGATTTCTCCAGAGGAGTTTGTGTGGTAGGCGGCTATCATCTATTCTGCATACGTGTCCAAACCATCGTAATCGCCTTTTCTGGATTTGTTCCTCAATCGTCGGTTGTTTGCCACATCGACGTCGAATATTCTTCTTTCGAGTGCGGTTGCGAAGCAAGACTCGTAAGATTTGGCGTAAGCATCGCATTTCGAATACCTCAAGTTTTTCCAGATCCAACTTTAGCATTGTCCAAGTTTCCGATGCATAGAGAAGAATTGGTAAGATCAGAGTCTGGAAGAGGCGGATCTTGATCTTGGTGGTGATGTTGGTTAGCTTCCACAGACACCTCTTCAGTGAAGCAAAAGCTGCAGAAGCTTGACCAATTCGCGCGTGGATCTCTACCGTGGACACCACTTTCTTCTCTTTTATTATCGACCTTTGGCCAGTAGCTCAGTTCTCACCAGCGCCCTGGGTGTCTGACGCTGGCGCATCGGCTGCCCCAGATACGGTAGCATAAATCGTAGAACTTGATTCCATTTCCATTGGTTTCTTGCTTCTTTTTCCCGGTTTTCCGGTTCTGGCCACCTCGGCAGGATGACCACCTTCCTCCTTTAGCAGCCGAGGTTAGGACCGTCGTTAGCGGAGTATTATGAAGAAGTTTCATAAAGGCGTGAAAGAAATCGAAGAACTTTATCAAGCAAAAAACCACTACAGAGTTAGGTAATCAACTTATAAACCAGGGTAGATTCTAAATCTTTTAAGAAGTAGTCTCCGTAACTAAAGATGTATGGTCACAGGTTAGTAGAGCGTGACGATATTTGGTTACTGCGAAGAAGGGGTGACAACAACAACCGGAAACTCAAAACTCAAAAGAAGATGGTCACAATTAAAGTTATTGGGGTGTTTCTATGCTCTCTCAGATTTTCCTATTAAAGATAGTACCAGCATTTTCTTTATACAACAATCATGTTCTGAAGTGCGTGTGATGACGGAATGACCAGTTTTACTGATGCATAGTAAATCACATGAACAAAGAATTTGATATACACCTTGAGATGAAATAATCTGAGAAGGTTTGAGTGTTGAGACCGTTTTTACAAAACGGTTTTTTATTTGGTCTGGTCAAATATAAAGTAAAAATGCCAATTTCAGATTGGATTCAGTAGTAGAAATTGTCTTTAGGATGGATAAAGAGAAAAAAATCTCAAATCTTTGTCATGATTAGACAGAATCTATTTGGTGATAATTAATAAACAAATATTTAATAAAAACCTTAATAAAAAGTGAATTGACATCAAAACTCACAAAAAGATCCTAAGGTTCAAGGTTTATAGTTTCCAAAAGTTGAATAAAATAGTGAGAGTTGAGAATGGAAGAGGAAGCTTTGCTTGTAACATTGCATTACAACATTAACACTGTTCAAACTCGTATTAAAAAATAGTTTTACAAAATATCACTTACCCGGAGTATGGAGCAAATCCTCGCAGACATTTTGGTCCTTCGCTAAAAGCTTCTACGGCAATTCGAGTGTAAGTAAGACTAGGTATTTTTTTACGCTTGCACAGTTCATACTCAGCCTTGACAAGTAAGTGAATAGAATACGCGCAAAAAAAGCCTATTACCAACGTAGCAACTGTTCCCAAACAGTATCCAGCGTAGCTAAATGCCTTCGGCATAGCCAAAATACCAGTTCCCATACAACCTCTCAAAAGGTGAAACAAAGTTTCCCAATTCCTATATAAAAAAACCGTTACGTCTTCAAATAGACGTCAAAAAAGACTTACGTTGTAGGATGCGAGACGTTTCTGTGATCGTATGGCTCATAAGAGTCTGTCAGTTCTAAAGTTGAAGCTAAATCTGCACTATCACTGATAGTATCCGAGTTAGAAGAGTATCTATTATTTTAAAAAATTAAATTTTTAATTTCTAAAAAATGGAAAAAAGTTGTACCTACTCACTTTTCTGCGTAACTTTCGTCATCGCAGATAAACACCGGATTATCATGTTGTTTAAAACTGTTGGGCATCGTAAAAAGATAGTGTTGATTCTTTTAAAACAAAAACAACAAAAAACAAAAACCATCTAGCCTACCAAAGTCTTTTAAAACTGGTTTAAAATAAACAAACATGTAAAAATCCTAGCGCAAATACATGTAACAAATAAGACACTTGACGAAGAAGAGTACGTTAAAGCTAGAAACATACAAAAACCGACAACTAAGAAAATAATTTACAGAATGAACGCGCTTCAATCACGAGACCGGGTTTCATACACGAGCCGCGCAGCGGCGAGTTTATGAAGCGATCGAGTGATTGAAACGTATTCTATGACGTGTACTTTATACTATTTTCTCTATTTCGATACAATATTTAATATTTTTCGTATAATTTTAATTTTAAAACAACATTGGGAAACTTTATTATTTTATTGAATTGGCAACACTTACACTTTGACATATTGAAATTTATGTGTTAACCTAAAATCTCATACAAAATTATCTCTTTATACCTTTGTAAGTAAAGAACTTTGAATTAATAATACGTTTTTATTTTATCTTGGCATTAAAATTTGAATTTCAATTGTTAAGTTCGAATAATTTTGATTTCTTTTTCATGTAACGTCAACTTACGATGCAGAGATACTAACTTTGAAAAAACTAACATTACTAAAATTCGTGTAAGAATTTGCTTATTCTTACACGGATTTTAGTGTAAGAATCGCTAATTCTCATGTCGAAATAGAGAAAAGTATTAACCAAAATAGAAAAAAGAATAAAACTAAAAGTGAAGTCAAAATCAGTCGTTTACTTGATAGCCAAAATGTTGTTAAGTGATTGGTCATCTAATAAAAGTTACCATCTGGCGGATTTCTCACAAACTATTATTAAAAAAACAAATAGTTTTTTTAAGATGGTAGATGGCTAGATCGTAATCAGTAATCACATACACAATCACATTCCGCTTTTGACTTCACTTTTTTTATATACAACTGATCGTTGGTGAAATGTTGGTTGTCTACTTTATATTACAGCGCGGATAAAATCGAATGACGTGTAGTACTTTCGCGTTTTTATTTTTTTTGAGGAATTAACTCAACAAGCATATAATACCAATGCGTTGGATTCAAAAAACAGCAAAAACTAGGGTAGGTAACGAAATATTTGTCAAAAACTCACTCTATACGCTTCGAGTCTAACTAAAACAGACGCACTACTCAAATTTTACATTCGGCAATGAAAAGGTTTAATCTTTAATGTTTTAATGCTTAAGCAATAAAAGTCAGTTTATAAACATATAAAAATGAGATATCAAAAACGAAACACATACAATATTTTAAATTCTTAAGCCGGCAATAAGAAAACTAACTAGGTAATATTTTTTTGAAAGAAATCATTAGGCCGTATCAACTAAAAATAATCAAGATGTGTCAGTATTCCTACTAACTCTGTTAAGGTAATAACATTCTTATCAGAAAGACCATATAATATCTAATTATATAATCGTTGTTATCAGACAGTTCCTGAAATTGTTAATAAATATAGATCTGATTTTATGCTGTAGCAAATCTTAAAAATAAGTATAATTAACATAATCTTTTAATTATGTTATAATCAGCACATCGAAAATCTTCAACGGCTCACACTCTGAAGCGTTGAGCTGCCGCGTACAATACGTTATGGTTTCATTTACGTAACAAAATTTGACGCCCAACGTGGGGCTCGATTATTCTGTGTGCAATTGTAACTTTTTGTCTTTTTTTATTCTCTTTCTAATTAATTGTCATTAGTAAGTTTGGCTTACTCAACTTTTACTTCGATTTTTTTGTCTTGTTGCTATTGGTTATCGACTCATTTACTTTCAAATTGTTTAGATTATTGGATTTTTAGTCACACTCGTGTTAACAGATTTCTGTTTTAGTTTGCTTCTTTTTTTAGGTATTATTCTGGCTCTTGGTGTTTTAGATATGTAGTCTTCAGACCAAGAACCACCACTTTTTATTTCTTCGTACTAGGATTTGAAAATTAACTTGGCGGATTGGAATGTTACTTTAACAGGTGAAGATCTTTTTCTACTGATGGAATTTCAGACTGGGATTGATGAGTTCTGTTTGTCTCGTGGAGTTTTACAGCATTAACTTTTCCTTTCAGCTTCTGAGGTGTTATCAGATAAAGATTCTTCTTGTGTTTAGAACTAGACGACATGCTTTAAGTTTGTGACAAGATGTTGCTGCAATCTTAAAATCAGAATTTTTGATTAGGTTATGACGATCGTTTAATGAACCGTAACCGTACGATGGGAGTTAATGAAGCTATTGGAATGTACGTCACTACTATGCGCTGTCTTTTTCTGCAGTTGTTAGAACCAGTCTCTGAGCAAATACAGCTCAATATCATTCGCCGTAAACTGAAACTATCAACTCCGGTTAGCGTTGATTGGGATTACATCTATCTCTCAGTTAGTATTGTTAGGCAAACGCTTGGAGTCAAACATCAACGCTCGTAGTTCTTTACACGTTTCAAAATCAAAGATCAGTGGTACAGTTCAAGAACCATCTGTAGCCTATGCTGGTAATACTTCGACTTTCATCTGTTTTGCTAATCTTGTTACTTGCTATCTTTATACTTTTTCACCATCTTTTTTTGTATCTACTCTTATTTCGAATATTTGCCTACGTTGTCGTTCTTAAAATAATAAGTCTATTTGTTCTTTTATTTTTTTCGGTTTCTAAGATTAACTAATCCACAAGTATCACATTTCATATGGCTGTGATCTCTTGCGTTGTTAGGTGCATCTTGGACGACGTTCGATGTCATTTTTACTGGTCTTATGTGAGACCTAAAAATGCTGAGTTTATACCTTACTGTTCTTAGCAACGTTTGACGGCAGAGCCATCTCATAATGTAAGTTCCTATGTATAAAAGATAACTGTAAATAGCTATAACACCGGTAAAACGTTAAAAGTTGATTTTACATCCGCGAAATTCAAAATATCTTTGAATAACACTGCAAAATAAAACCACAACGTAATGGACATTCGGGGCAAAGGAATCTCAATGCAATTGTGCCAATGTCACTAGAGTGAACTACTGGACGACCGTTTCGCCCTTTTGGGGCTCATCAACAGTAGGAGACACTCTAATGCAATTCCCACAATTGCATTGACAAACCTTATAGCTTTATATTCATGTATAAAAGGGGTAACGATTAGCAACGCTTGATGGCAAAGCCATCCCATAGTGTAAGTTACTATGTATAAAAGATAACTTTAAATAGCTATAACGGCGATAAAACGTTAAAAGTTAATTTTACCCCCACAAAATTTAAAATAGTTTTGAATAGAACTACGGGATGAGACCACAACGTAAAGGACATTGGGAGTAAAACAATGTCAATGCAATTGTCGCAAATGCCACCAGAGAAAAATACTGGACGGCCGTTTCGCCTTTGATTAGTTGTTTGAACACTTTCTTTCTTCTCTTTTTAGTAACGTTTTCTTTCTTTAATCTTCACTGCAACTATGATTCTTTTTCAGTAACGTCTCCTGCTTGATTAGGCTTAATTAATTTTTAGTTTAGTTCTGCTTAGGTTGAAACTTGGGATAGACTACAATGTCTTTTCTTGTACTTTTAGTAGTTCCGCTTGGTTGGTATTATTAATGTTGTCAGTTGTTCTAATCCGTTTTTTGGCTTTTAATTTCCATTGTGGCATTTTAACATGACGAACAAAAACTAGCAGTGTTGGATTGGCAAGTGAAGCTTCTTATTCTTTCTTATTTACACACTGAAATAGTGTTTAGTTTATCGGGACTTTGTGGTTGTAACTTTTGGATTGCTGATTTGTTTCTCTGTTTTTTAGTTAGTTCGACTTATGTCTATTTTTAATCAAAGTTTTTTTTTTTAAGATTTTTTGGGTGGTTTTCTTTTCTTAGATCTTTAGTCTGTTTGGTTTTTTTGGCGAAAGAATCTTAATCTGTTAATGATTTTTTGGCACAACTGTCTTGGTTTTTGTCTTAGATTTTGTTTTTTCCAAATTTGCATATTACCATCTGCTAGATATTAAAACTTTTTTCTTCTTTACACTTTTTGAGTTTTATTATTTCAGAGACTTATATTTAGAGCGATATTTGTATCTGTGAGTTAGGGTTTCATAGGCTTTGAGGTCGTTGTCCTTTGCAGTGGTTTAAACTTCTTTTTCCTATCCCTCTTCTTTTGCTTTTGCTTTGCTATAAATTATCGTATTTTTTTTGTCATCGTAGCAACTTTGGTTACTTATTTTACTTTGAAAAATTCCTATGACGAACTAATAAAGCATGCACAAAATATAAAAACTGTGCAATTTATTTGTGATAACTATGTGTATATGTATCAGTTTAATTTGCAGATATTTTAAGGAATTTGTGTTGGATGTGCCATTAGCTAATCGCATATTCGCAAACGCTGATGTAAGTACTCTGTCTGTTATATATAATTATTTGCTTTGGGGTCGGTCGTATACACGCACGACTCAACGTACATAATGCGCTCGTTATCACGATTAGCGTATACAACTTTTTTTTGTCAATAAGAAAACTTTTAAAACTAAGTAATTGTTTTTTTAAATCAATAGACCGTAGCAACTAAAAATAATCAAAATGTGTCAGTATTTCTAATAACTCTGTTAAGTTAATAATATTCTTATCAGAAAGAGCATATAATATCTAATTATATAATCGTTATCAGGCAGCTCCTGAAATTGGTAATATATATAAATCTGATTTTACGCTGTAGCAAATCTTAAAAATTATTATAATTCTAAGTCTGTGGCGTTTTTTTCAAATATAAACCAGTTCAAAAGTGTATATCTTAACTCTTAGTTACAACTTTAAGTTGGTACCCGTGACGATTTACCTTTGTAAGTATGTGTCGTTCCGTCAACGAATTTCTTGAACTCGTTCTACATATAATAACTTCCTAAGATAACGTTTATTATTAATTAGTTGAATAAGTTGACAAGTTTTAGTACATAACCTATCTTAAACGAGTTCTTCTCATTATTGTTTACTTTACATCCTCTACATACTGGATAGTTATCCGATAAATTCAATTTGAATCTAGAATCGGCAATTTGCTGGGTAGGCAAGATACTGATATGTGATTGGTTAACGACATTACGACATATAGTATTGGTCGCCATCTTGTGAGCATCTCATAAACTACTATTACAGAAACTATATATACGTTGTTATTGCTATTATTTAATAGTAACTTGTGAGATACCCACATGATGGTAATGTTAATGAAATTACATTTCAACTGACCAATAATAACATTTGCTTATCTTAGAGATGTCAAATCCTTCTAGTACGTGTTCATTGTGTATTATTCTGTAATTTGTATAATATTGGTGGCCATAGGTTTCAGTCACCTCGTCTTAATTTGTTTGTTATCAGTGTTATCACTATGATTAGCGCAGCGTAATTGACTCTCAGCTCTATACAATGAGTATGTAATTATCGAGTAACTGTATCTGAATAACTGTGATTTAGCCATTTAGGCTTAAAATTCGCAAATACGAGATATCTCATTATTACATTTTTGAACGATCGTATTACCTACTCAAGTCATCCGATAAGTGTTTGGCGTAAGTACTGCAAGTAATTTATTTTCTAGATGCAATTTAATTATTGTTTATATTTGGGATATTACTAACCTTATTGAGTAAATGCTGATTTGTGTGTTATATACAGTGCGTCAATTTGAAAACTTTGGATTGGGAATATATTTACAACAAAAAAATATCAAAAATTACAAAAACAAATTGACATGGTCAGTGGACCTACGCTTTCACC
The DNA here is from genome assembly GCA_035610365.1 of Aquatica leii. NCBI lineage: Eukaryota > Metazoa > Arthropoda > Insecta > Coleoptera > Lampyridae > Aquatica > Aquatica leii. The sequence continues at coordinate 21,115,454 of CM069438.1, forward strand.
CCTGGCCACTTCAAAAATCTAAATTGCAACCCCCCATTTATGATACATTGTTATGTTAAAAATATTTTGGTATAGTTTTCGTACTGTAGGAATTTCGCTCAGTGATTTTACACACCGGAGGTCACTGAGAATACTTCCGCGTTGAACGTTAAGAAAATTACACGTGTGTTAATGAATACAACTTTAACAAGTTAATTTAAGCTAATTGATTGCTATGTGTACGAGGGGTTGCCTAATTTAAGAGCACTGTATTATTACCTGTATTATTAGCTATACTACGATATTTATTGACGAACTTGTTATCTATTTTTTTATATCACTTGTTTTTAGCTTCTTTCGCTATCGTTAAAATAAATATACTTGTTGTTATATTTGTATTTCGTAATTTTGTTACAAGCTTTAGGTCTTACAAACCTTGCACGGCCAACTCACACAGTCGGAGATAGGGGAGGTTCAAGGAAATTATGCTTAAGGGCGCCAGATCTAATCCAATTAACACTTCTGCCTCGATCACGACAGACGGTCCAAACTTGTAACTAAATTTGAGGTTCGTAATCCTTGTTACTCTGATGTTCGAGTAGCCAAAATTAGTTAATAGGTAACGATAATTACAGGAGAAAGAAAAAAATAAAAGAGAGATTAACAAGTATAACCACTTTAATGTATTAACGTAGAAGATTAACAAGAATATATGAAATTTCTCCACTCATCCATGCTCGAACGATTACTAAGTATAATTAACAAATATAAAAACTTTAATTTAGCAGCGTAGCAAATTGACAGATGTATATTGAATTCCTAAATCCATAAATACCAGAAAGACTAACAATTATGATTAACAAGTGTAGAAAACTTTGATTTAGCAACATACAAGATTAACAAGATTCTATCTAATTCTCAGTGCATGAATGCCAGCAGTATCGGCAATACACAATACATATGTAAGTCAAGTCGAAACGAACAGCGCAGAAAATCTCGTAGTAAATATTGTTTGTACACAGCATGCGATACAATTTAAATGATGATTGAAATTACCTTATTGGTATATAAACAGTAAACGTAATTACGGACATTAACATTAACCAAAGTTCTGTGAGTAACTTTTGTGACAGCGATATAAAAATTAATCAAATAAACTCACCCAAAGTCCAGTGTCCACTTGCGCAAAGAAAACGTTTTTCCCGCTAGCGGTTTAAGTAGCAGGCCTTCCCAACAGCTTATATGCTCGGTAGCGGTATTTATCAATCGTACTTATGCATCCTTATTACTGCTTGAAGCGAACAGGTGCTTGCAACGTGGTGGAACCGGCTATCACATTAATACAGAAATTACGAAGGGATCTTAATAGATTGGAGACAAAATATCTTACCCTGTGCCGAAAGAATCGTAATAAATTCGCAATCGCCTTATAAATTTGTATTCATCACAAGTGATGTCCTTAAAAATTTAAGAATCAGTTCAAGATCCTCGGCAACTTCAAAAATGGCTTCGCAACCTTTCAGTAACCAAAAAGGTCGGCAGAGGGCGTCAAAACCAGAAATTAATTTTAAGGCGATATACAGGGTACTCAGTTATGAAAATTTCACACGTAACAATTTGTTTACATTCAGTGTTAGACAGATGTAAACAAGAGTTATAGATTCTACTTCTTCAGTTTTGGCGCTCATTTAATTATGTTATAATCAGCACATCGAAAATCTTCTACGGCTCACTCTCTGAAGCTTTGAGCTGCCGCGTACAATACGTTATGGTTTTACGTAACAAAATTTGACGCCCAACGTGGGGCTCGATCATTCTGTGTGCAATTGTAACTTTTTGTCTTTTTTGATTCTCTTTCTAATTATTTGTCATTAATAAGTTTGGCTTACTCACGTTTTACTTCGCTGTTTTTGTCTTGTTGCTATTTCGTATATATATATTTTTTGGTTATTGACTCATTTTCTTTCATATTGTTTAGATTATTGGATTTTTAGTCACACTCGTGTTAACAGATTTCTGTTTTAATTTGCTTTTTTTTAGGTATTATTGTGGCTCTTGTTAAGTGCAAAATTTTTATAACGTAATATCCAGTATATTGGATTAAAATTAGATTCCGGTTTTGACGCCCTCGACCGATCTTTTCTTGTAACTGTCATTTTACGACGAAGTCGTTAAGCTGACTACTGCATAAACTATCCTGTTTCACTTAAAGAATGTTTTCTAATAACATCCTCTGTAATGGAAATCAAATTATAACTTTCTTATGTTTTTAAAATCATTTATTCGTCACAGGCCGTTCCGCCGCGGTTTGGCCACATGTTTCTATTCAATGAAGAATAATGAGGGATTAATATCGATAAATATCTTTATGGGACGAGTATAACTCTATAAGGCCTACGTTAAAAACTAAAAAAACCGGAGACACAAACTTTTCTTCGAGATCCTACTCATGCGACAAACACCTGCGAAACCAACTTTCATTGACATTCGATAATCGGGTTCTGTTATGTGTACTTTCTTTTAGCAGTAATTAACAATTTTGTAGATCTTGCTTTCGTGAGTCATTGTGTTGACACGATTTGCTATTCAAATTTATTCCAGGCTCACTCACCGAGGAAAACGTTTTCTTCGATTAAGTAGGTACTGGATTGTGGGTAAGTTTATTTAATTATTTTATCGCTGTCAGAAAAGTCACTCACGGAACTTTTGCTAATGTTAATTTCCGTAATTACGATCATTGTTTTAATACCATTAAGGTAGTTTCAGTAATTATTTTGTGTGTATCGCATGCTGTGTACAAACAATATTTACTACGACATTTTCTTTGCTATTCACTTCGATTTAACTTTTGTATTGTGTGTTGCCGATACTTCTGGCATTTATGCATTGAGAATTAGATATACTCTTGTTAATAATCTACGTTACTAAATTAAAGTTTTTATACCTGTTAATTTTTCTTTTATGGTATCATACCTTTCTCTTTTATTGTGGTTACCCGAACATCAGAGTAACAAAGATTACGAACCTAAAAATTCGTTACAGGCTTGGACCGTCTGTCTTGATCGAGGCAGCAGAAGTGTTAATTATAAAAGATCTGGCGCCCTTAATTATTATTCACTTGAACCTCTCCTATCTCCGACTGTGTGAGTTGGCCGTGCAAGGTTCGTAAGACCTATTAGCTTGTAACACTCTTGGTGTTTTAGATATGTAGTCTTCAGATCAAGAACCACCACTTTTTATTTTTTTGTACAAGGATTTGAAAATTAACCTGGCGGGTTGGAATGTTACTTTAACAGGTGAAGATCTTTTTCTACTGATGAAATTTCAGACCGGGATTGATGAGTTGTGTTTGTCTCGTGGAGTTTTACAGCATTAACTTTTTCTTTCAGCTTCTGAAATGTTATCGGATAAAGCTTTTTTTTGTGTTTAGAACTAGACGACATACTTTACATTTGTGACAAGATGTTGCTGCAGTCTTAAAATCAGAATTTTTTTTTAGATTATGACGATCGTTTAATGAACCGTAACCATACAATGGAAGTTAATAAAGCTATTGGAATCTGCGTCACTACTATGCGCTGTTTTTTTCTGCAGTTGTTAGAACCAGTCTCTAAGCAAATACAGCTCAATATCATTTGTCGTAAACTGAAACTATCAACTCCGGTTAGCGTTGATTGGGATTACATCTATCTCTCAGTTAGTATTGTTAGACAAACGGTTGGAGTTGAACATAAACGCTCGTAGTTCTTTTCACGTTACAAAATCAAAGATCAGTGGCACAGTTCAAAAACCATCTGTAGCTTATGCTAGTAATACTTTCGTCTGTTTTGCTAATCTTGTTACTTGCTCTCTTTATACTTTTTCACCATCTTTTTTTGTATCTACTCTTATTTCGAATATTTGCCTTCGTTGTCGTTCTTAAAATAATAAGTCTATTTGTTCTTTTATTTTTTTGGTTTCTAAGATTAACTAATCCACAATTATCACATTTCATATGGCTGTGATCCCCTGCGTTGTTAGGTGCATCTTGGAAGCTATTCGATGTCATTTTTACTGGCCTTATATGAGACCCTAAAAATGCTGAGTTTATACCTTACTGTTCTTAGCAACGTTTGACGGCAGAGCCATCTTATAATGTAAGTTCCTATGTATAAAAGATAACTGTAAATAGCTATAACATCGGTAAAACGTTTAAAAGTTGATTTTACACCCGCGAAATTCAAAATATTTTTGAATAACACTGCAAAATAAAACCACAACGTAATGGACATTGGGGGTAAAGGAATCTTAATGCAATTGTGCTAATGTCAGTAGAGTGAACTACTGGACGACCGTTTCGCCCTTTTAGGGCTCATCAGCAGTAGGAGACACTCTAATGCAATTCCCACAATTGCATTGACAAACCTTATAGCTTTATATTTATGTATGAAAGGGGCAACGATTAGCAACGCTTGATGGCGAAGCCATCCCATAGTGTAAGTTACTATGTATAAAAGGTAATTGTAAATAGCTATAACGGCGGTAAAACGTTGAAAGTTAATATCACCCCGCAAAATTTAAAATAGTTTTGAATAAAACTACGAGATGAAACCACAACGTAAAGGATATTAGGAGTAAAACAATTTCAATGCAATTGTTGCAAACGCCACCAGAGAGAATTACTGGACGGTCGTTTTGCCTTTGATTAGTTGCTTGAATACTTTCTTTTTTTTAGTAACGTTTTTTTTCTTTAGTGATCACTGCAACTATGATTCTTTTTCAGTAACGTCTTCTGCTTGATTAGACTTAATTGATTTTTAGTTTTGTTGTGTCAGTCACTGTTAGAATATTTCTTTCGTTGGGTTTCTTTTGCTCTTAAAATATTCTAATCCGTTTTTTGGCTTTTAATTCCATTGTGGGATTTCAACATGACGAACAAAAACTAGCAGTGTTGGATTGGTCAGTGAAGCTTCTTATTCTTTCTTATTTACCCTTACTTTTTTTGGTTTTGTTCTGTGTTATGTAGTTTAGGTTTTACTACACTGAAATAGTGTTTAGTTTTTCGGGACTTTGTGGCTGTAACTTTTGAATTGCCGATTTGTTTCTCTGTTTTTTAGTTAGTCCGATTTATGTCAATTTTTAATCAAAATTTTTTTGTTTAAGATTTTTTGAGTAGTTTTCATTTCTCAGATCTTTAGTCTGTTTGGTTTTTTTGGCGAAAGAATCTTATACCGTCTGTTAACGATTTTTTGGCACAACTGTCTTATTTTTTGTCTTAGATTTTGTTTTTTTTTAAATTTGTATATTACCATGCATGATCTGCTAGATATTAACACTTTTTTCTTCTTTATTTTTCTTGAGTTTTATTATTTCAGAGACCTATATTTAGAGTGAGATTTATATTTTTGAGTTAAGATTTCATAGGCTTTGAGGTCGTTGTCCTTCGCAGTGGTCTAAACTTCTTTTTACTATACCACTTCTTTTGCTCTTGGTTTGCTATAAATTACTGTTTTTTTTGTCATTTTAGCAACTTTGGTTACTTGCAGATATTATTTTACTTTGGAAAATTCCTATGACGAACTAATAAAACATGCACAGAATATAAGAACTGTGCAATTTATTTGTGATAACTGTGTGTATATGTATCAGTTTAATTTGCAGACATTTTAAGGGAATTGTGCTGGATGTGCTATTAGCTAATCGCATATTCGCAAACGCTGATGTAAGTACTCTGTCTGTTATATATAATTATTTGCTTTGGGGTCGGTCGTATGCACGCACGACTCAACATACATAATGCGCTTGAGACAAGATACTGATATGTGATTGGTTAACGACATTACAACGACATATAGTATTCGTCGCCATCTTGTGAGCATCTCACAAACTACTATTAAAGAAAACTGTATATACGTTGTTATTGCTATTTTTTAATAGTAACTTGTGAGATACTCACAGGATGGTAATGTTAATGAAATTACATTTCAACTGACCAATAATAACATTTAGAGATGTCAAATTCTTGTAATACGTGTTAATTGTGTATTATTTCGTAATTTGTATAATATTGGTGGCCATAGGTTTCAGCCATCTCGTTTTAGTTTGTTTGTTATCAGTGTTATCACTAAGATTAGCGCAGCGTAATTGGCTCTCAGCTCTATACAATGAGTATGTGTATATCGAATAACTGTGTCTTAATAACTATGATTTAGCCATTTAGCCTTCTAAATTCGCAAATACGAGATATCTCATTATTACATTTTTGAACGATCGTATTATCTACTCAAGTTATCCGATAAGTGTTTAGCGTAAGTACTGCAAGTAATTTATTTTCTTGATGCAATTTGATTGTTGTTTATATTTGGGCTATTACTAACCTTATTGAGTAAAAGTTGATTTGTGTGTTATATACAGTGCGTCAATTTGAAAACTTTGGATTGGGATTATATTTACAACAAAAAAATATCAAAAATTACAAAAACAAATTTACATGGTCAGTGGCACCTACCCTTTCACCCCCGGCCACTTCAACTTCAAAAATGTAAACTGCAACCTCCCACGTATGATACATTATTATGTTAAAAATATTTTGGTATAGCTTTCGTACTGTAGGAATTTCGTTCAATGATATCATTTTACACACCGGAGGTCACTAAAAATATTTCCGTTTTGAACGTTAAGAAAATTACACGTGTGTTAACGTGTTGCTCAGAGGTTTCTACATCGTGAGTATCTTAAATAAATTGCGGTTTTGTATGTGTTTGTTGTGAGAAATTCGTTGCGGTAAGGATACATTTCCATTTTACAGTGCAATTTGATTTTTCTGTTATAGTAGCAACTTTGGTCGCACATGTTCTTTTACTTTAAAAAATGCATATAACAGACTAATAAGGCATGAACGAAATGTAAGAACTATACCGGATACACATTCTGATAACTTAAGGCAAACCTGTTGAGATACCTTAATTGACTTAGCGCATTTTGCTTTTAATCACTCGTATAAAACTAAACAATTTATTTGTGGTAACTGTGTATATACAGATATATTAGTTTAATTTGCAGAAATTTGAGGGAATTTGTGTTGGATGTGCCAATAGCTAATCGCATATTTAGACGCGCTGAGGTAAGTACCCTGTCTATTATATTATATTATTATTTGCTTTGAGGTCGGTTGTATGCACGCACGACTTGACTTACATATTACGTTTGTTATCCCGACTAACGTATACAACTTTTTTTTGCATGTAACAAGTTAGTTTAAGCTAATTGCTATGTGTAGGAGGTGTTGCCTAATTTAAGAGCACTGTATTATTACCTGTATTATTAGCTATATTGCGATATTTGTTGACGAACTTGTTATCTATTTTTGTATTTTACACGATTTTAGCTGCTTTCGCTATCGTTAAAATAAATATATTTGTTGTTATATTTGTATTTCGTAATTTGTTTACATTCAGTGTTAGACAGATGTAAACAAGAGTTGTAGTTTCTACTTCTACAGTTTTAGCGCTCTTTTAATTATGTTATAAGCAACACATCGAAAATCTTCTACGGCTCACTCTCTGAAGCGTTAAGCTGCCGCTTACAATACGTTATGGTTTTGTTTACGTAACAAAATTTGACGCCCAACGTGGGGCTCGATTATTCTGTGTGCAATTTTTGTCTTTTTTGATTCTCTTTCTAATTAATTGTCATTAGTACGTATGGCTTACTTACGTTTTACTTCGCTTTTTTTGTCTTGTTGCTATTTAGTATAGTTTTTTTTGGTTATCGACTCATTTACTTTTAAATTGTTTAGATTATTGGATTTTTAGTCACACTCGTGTTAACAGATTTCTGTTTTAGTTTGCTTTTTTTTAGGTATTATTGTAGCTCTTGTTACGTGCAAAATTTTTATAAGGTAATACCCTGTATATTGAATTAAAATTAGATTCCGGTTTTAACGCCCTCTGCCGATCTTTTCTTGTGACTGTCATTTTACGACAAAGTCGTTAAGCTGACAACTGCATAAAATAGCCTGTTTTGCTTAAAGAAAGTTTTCTAATAACTTCCTCTGTAATGGAAATCAAATTATAACCTCATTACGTTTTTAAAATAATTAATTCGTCACAGGCCGTTTCGTCACGCTTTGGCCAGATGCTTCTATTCAATGAAGAATAATGAGGGACATTAATATCGATAAATATCTTCATGGGACGAGTATAACTCAATAAAGCCTACGTTAAAAACTAAAAAAACCGGAGACACAAACTTTTCTTTGAGGTCCTACTCATGCGGCAAGCACCTGCAAAACCAACTTTCATTGAATGTGTACAACAGCATTCGATAATCGGGTTCTGTTATGTGTACTTTCTTTTAGCAGTAATTAACAATTTTGTAGATCTTGCTTTCGTGAGTCATTGTGTTGATACGATTTGCTATTCAAATTTATTCCAGTCTCACTCACCGAGGAAAACGTTTTCTTCGATTAAGTAGGTACTGGATTGTGGGTAAGTTTATTTAATTATTTTATCGCTGTCAGAAAAGTCACTCACGGAACTTTTGCTAATGTTAATTTCCATAATTACGATCATTTTTTTAATACCATTAAGGTAGTTTCAGTAATTATTTTGTGTGTATCGCATGCTGTGTACAAACAATATTTACTACGAAATTTTCTTTGCTATTCACTTCGATTCAACTTTTGTATTGTGTGTTGCCGATACTTCTGGCATTTATGCATTGAGAATTAGATATACTCTTGTTAATAATCTACGTTACTAAATCAAAGTTTTTATACCTGTTAATCTTTCTGTTATGGTATCATACCTTTCTCTTTAATTGTGGTTATCCGAACATCAGAGCAACAAGAATTACGAACCTAAAAATTCGTTACAGGCTTGGACCGTCTGCCTTGATCGAGGCAAAAGGGTTAATTATAAAAGATCTGGCGCCTTTAATTATTATTTATTTGAACCTCCCCTATCTCCGACTGTGTGAGTTGGCCGTGCAAGGTTCGTAAGACCTATAAGCTTGTAACACTCTTGGTGTTTTAGATATGTAGTCTTCAGATCAAGAACCACCACTTTTTATTTCTTCGTACTAGGATTTGAAAATTAACTTGGCGGGTTGGAATGTTACTTTAACAGGTGAAGATCTTTTTCTACTGATGGAATTTTAGACTGGGATTGATGAGTCTGAAGTGTTATCAGATAAAGCTTTTTCTTGTGTTTAGAACTAGATGACATACTTTACGTTTGTGACAAGATGTTGCTGCAATCTTAAAATCAGAATTTTTGATTTAGGTTATGACGATTATTTAATGAACCGTAACCGTACGATGGGAGTTAATGATGCTATTGGAATATACGTCACTACTATGCGCTGTCTCTTTTGCAGTTGTTGGAACCAGTCTCTGAGCAAATACAGCTCAATATCATTCCGGTTAGCGTTGATTGGGATTACATCTATCTCTCAGTTAGTATTGTTAGGCAAACGGTTGGAGTCGAACATCAACGCTCGTAGTTCTTTTCACGTTTCAAAATCAAAGATCAGTGGCACAGTTCAAGAACTATCTGTAGCCTATGCTAGTAATACTTCTACTTTCATCTGTTTTGCTAATCTTGTTACTTGCTCTCTTTATACTTTTTCATCATCTTTTTTTGTATCTACTCTTATTTCGAATATTTGCCTTTGTTGTCGTTCTTAAAATAATAAGTCTATTTGTTCTTTTATTTCTTTTCAGTTTCTAAGATTAACTAATCCACAATTTTCACATTCCATATGGCTGTGATCTCTTGCGTTGTTAGGTGCATCTTGGAAGCCGTTCGATGTCATTTTTACTGGTCTTATGGGAGACCTAAAAATGCTGAGTTTATACCTTACTGTTCTTAGCAACGTTTGACGGCAGAGCCATCTCATAATGTAAGTTCCTATGTATAAAAGATAACTGTAAATAGCTATAACATCGGTAAAACGTTTAAAAGTTGATTTTACACCCGCGAAATTCAAAATATCTTTGAATAATAATGCAAAATAAAACCACAACGTAATGGACATTGGGGGTAAAGGAATCTCATTGGAATTATGCCAATGTCACTAGAGTGAACTACTGGACGACCGTTTCGCCCTTTTGGGACTCATCAGCAGTAGGAAACACTCTAATGCAATTCCCACAGTGTAAGTTACTATGTCTAAAGATAACTGTAAATAGCTATAGCGAAAAAACGTTGAAAGTTAATTTTACCCACGCAAAATTTAAAATAGTTTAGAATAAAACTACGGGATGAAACCACAACGTAAAGGACATTGTGAGTAAAACAATGTCAATGCAATTGTCGCAAATGCCACCACAGAGAATTACTGGACGGTCGTTTTGCCGTTGATTAGTTGCTTGAACACTTTCTTTTTTTTTAGTAACTTTTTTTTAGTGATCACTGCAACTATGATTGTTTTTCAGTAACGTCTCCTGCTTGATTGGGCTTAATTGATTTTTAGTTTTGTTGTGCTTAGGTTGAAACTTGGGATAAACTACAATGTTTTTCCTTGTACTTTCAGTAGTTTCGCTTGGTCGGTATTATTGATGTTGTCAGTCACTGTTAGAATTTTTTTGTTTAAGATTTTTTGGGTGGTTTTCTTTTCTTAGATCTTTAGTCTGTTTGGTTTTTTTGGCGAAAGAATCTTAATCTGTTAATGATGTTTTGGCACAACTGTCTTGGTTTTTGTCTTAGATTTTGTTTTTTCCAAATTTGCATATTACCATCTGCTAGATATTAAAACTTTTTTCTTCTTTACACTTTTTGAGTTTTATTATTTCAGAGACTTATATTTAGAGCGATATTTGTATCTGTGAGTTAGGGTTTCATAGGCTTTGAGGTCGTTGTCCTTTGCAGTGGTTTAAACTTCTTTTTCCTATTCCTCTTCTTTTGCTTTTGCTTTGCTATAAATTATCGTATTTTTTTTGTCATCGTAGCAACTTTGGTTACTTATTTTACTTTGAAAAATTCCTATGACGAACTAATAAAGCATGCACAAAATATAAAAACTGTGCAATTTATTTGTGATAACTATGTGTATATGTATCAGTTTAATTTGCAGATATTTTAAGGAATTTGTGTTGGATGTGCCATTAGCTAATCGCATATTCGCAAACGCTGATGTAAGTACTCTGTCTGTTATATATAATTATTTGCTTTGGGGTCGGTCGTATACACGCACGACTCAACGTACATAATGCGCTCGTTATCACGATTAGCGTATACAACTTTTTTTTGTCAATAAGAAAACTTTTAAAACTAAGTAATTGTTTTTTTAAATCAATAGACCGTAGCAACTAAAAATAATCAAAATGTGTCAGTATTCCTACTACCTCTGTTAAGGTAATAATATTCTTATCAGAAAGACCATATAATATCTAATTATATAATCGTTGTTATCAGACAGTTCCTGAAATTGTTAATAAATATAGATCTGATTTTGTGCTGTAGCAAATCTTAAAAATAAGTATAATTAACATCATACAAAAACACTAAGTCTGTGGCGTTTTTTCAAATATAAATCCGTTCAAAAGTGTATATCGTAACTCTTAGTTACAAACTTTAAGTTGGTACCCGTGACGATTTACTTTTGTAAGTATGTGTCGTTCCGTCAACGAATTTCTTAAACTCGCTCTACATATAATAACTTCCTAAGATAACGTTTATTATTTTTGTATATAAATTAGTTGAATAAGTTGACAAGTTTTGATACATAACCTACCTTAAACGAATTCTTCTCATTATTGTTTACTTTACATCATCTACATATTGAATAGTTACCCAATAAATTTAATTTGAATTTAGAATCGGCCATTTGCTGAGTAGGCAAGATACTGATATGTGATTGGTTAACGACATATAGTATTAGTCGCCATCTTGTGAGCATCTCACAAACTACTATTACAGAAAACTATATATACGTTGTTATTGCTATTCTTTAATAGTAACTTGTGAGATACCCACAGGATTTTAATGTTAATGAAATTACATTTGAACTGACCAATCACAACATTTGCTTTCCTTAGACATGTAAAATCCTTGTAGTATGTGTTTATTGTGTATTATTCTGTAATTTGTAGTTTGTATAATATTGGTGGCAATAGGTTTCAGTCATCTCGTTTTAGTTTGTTTGTTATCAGTGTTATCACTAAGATTAGCGCAGCGTAATTGGCTCTCAGCTATATACAATGAGTATGTAATTATCGAGTAACTGTGTTTTAATAACTGTGATTTAGCCATTTAGGCCTCTAAATTCGCAAATACGAGATATCTCATTATTACATTTTTGAACGATCGTATTTACCTACACAAGTCACCCGATAAGTGTTTGGCGTAAGTACTGCAAGTAATTTATTTTCTTGATGCAATTTAATTGTTGTTTATATTTGGGATATTACTAACCTTATTGAGTAAATGTTGATTTGTGTGTTATATACAGTGCGTCAATTTGAAAACTTTGGATTGGGAATATATTTACAACAAAAAAATATCAAAAATTACAAACACAAATTAACATGGTCAGTGGACCTACCCTTTCACTCCTGGCCACTTCAACTTCAAAAATGTAAATTGCTATACTACGATATTTGTTGACGAACTTGTTATCTATTTTTTTGTATCACTTGTTTTTAACTTCTTTCCCTATCGTTAAAATAAATATATTTGTTGTTATATTTGTATTTCGTAATTTTGTTACAAGCTTTAAGTCTTACGAACCTTGCACGGCCAACTCACACAGTCGGAGATAGGGGAGGTTCAAGGGAATTATGCTTAAGGGCGCCAGATCTAATTGAAATTAACACTTCTGCCTCGATCACGACAAACGGTTCAAACTTGTAACTAAATTTGAGGTTCGTAATCCTTGTTACTCTGATGTTCAAGTAGCCAAAATTAGTTAATACGTACGATAATTACAGGAGAAAGAAAAAAATAAAAGAGAGATTAACAAGTATAACCACTTTAATGTATTAACGTAGAAGATTAACAAAAATATATGAAATTTCTCCACTCATCCATGCTCGAACGATTACTAAGTATAATTAACAAATATAAAAACTTTAATTTAGCAGCGTAGCAAATTGACAGATGTATATTAAATTCCTCAATCCATAAATACCAGAAAGACTAACAATTATGATTAACAAGTGTAGAAAACTTTGATTTAGCAACATACAAGATTAACAAGATTATATCTAATTCTCAGTGCATGAATGCCAGCAGTATCGGCAACACACAATACATATGTAAGTGAAGTCGAAACGAACAGCGCAGAAAATCTCGTAGTAAATATTGTTTGTACACAGCATGCGATACAATTTAAATGATGATTGAAATTACCTTATTGGTATATAAACAGTAAACGTAATTACGGACATTAACATTAACCAAAGTTCTGTGAGTAACTTTCGTGACAGCGATATAAAAATTAATTAAATAAACTCACCCAAAGTCCAGTGTCCACTTGCGCAAAGAAAACGTTTTCCCCGCTAGCGGTCTGTAATAAATATTGAATAGCAAATCGTATCACACACTAACTCACGAAGAATAGGAAGCTACAAAATCAGTATTAATAATTCATTAAATGTGATATAAGAACCCGTTGTATCGAATGCTGTAGGTCGTAATTTCAAACAGGTGGTTGATAGCACAATCGACTTTTATTCTCAAATCAGCATCTCCGACGCATTCTTCGACGAGATCTCGTTGTTGTTTAAGTAGCAGGTCCTCCCAACAGCTTATATGCTCGGTAGCGGTATTTATCAATCGTACTTATGCATCCTTATTACTGCTTGAAGCGAACAGGTGCTTGCAACGTGGTGGAACCGGCTATCACATTAATACAGAAATTACGAAGGGATCTTAATAGATTGGAGACAAAATATCTTACCCTGTGCCGAAAGAATCCTAATAAATTCGTATTCATTCATAAAAATTTAAGAATCAGTTCAAGATCCTCGGCACCGACCCGTTCACGTAGTTGACAACTTCAAAAATGGCTTCGCAACCTCTCAGTAACCAAAAAGGTCGGCAAAGGGCGTCAAAACCAGAAACTAATTTTAAGTCTATATACAGGGTACTCAGTTATGAAAATTTCGCACGTAACAATTTGTTTACATGCAGTGTTAGACAGATGTAAACAAGAGTTGTAGATTCTACTTCTTCAGTTTTGGCGCTCTTTTAATTATGTTATAATCAGGACATCGAAAATCTTCTACGGCTCACTCTCTGAGGCGTTGAGCTGCCGCGTACAATACGTTATGGTTTTACGTAACAAAATTTGACGCCCAACGTGGGGCTCGATTATTCTGTGTGCAATTGTAATTTTTTGTTTTTTTTGATTCTTTTTCTAATTAATTGTCATTAGTAAGTTTGGCTTACTCGCGTTTTATTTCGCTTTTTTTGTTTTGTTGCTATTGGTTATCGACTCATTTACTTTCAAATTGTTTAGATTATTGGATTTTTAGTCACACTCGTGTTAACAGATTTCTGTTTTAGTTTGCTTCTTTTTTTAGGTATTATTCTGGCTCTTGGTGTTTTAGATATGTAGTCTTCAGACCAAGAACCACCACTTTTTATTTCTTCATACTAGGATTTAAAAATTAACTTGGCGGATTGGAATGTTACTTTAACAGGTGAAGATCTTTTTCTACTGATGGAATTTCAGACTGGGATTGATGAGTTCTGTTTGTCTCGTGAAGTTTTACAGCATTAAATTTTCTTTCAGCTTTTGAAGTGTTATCGAATAAAAGTTCTTTTTGTGTTTAGAACTAAACGATATACTTTACGTTTGTGACAAGATGTTGCTGCAATCTTAAAATCAGAATTTTTGTTTTTAGATTATGACCATCGTTTAATTATCCGTAACCGTACGATGGGAGTTAATGAAGCTATTGGAATGTACGTCACTACTATGCGCTGTCTTTTTCTGCAGTTGTTGGAACCAGTTTCTGAGCAAATACAGCTAAATATCATTCGCCGTAAACTGAAACTATCAACTCCGGTTAGCGTTGATTGAGAATACATCTATCTCTCAGTTAGTATTGTTAGGCAAACGGTTGGAGTCGAACATCAACGCTCGTAGTTCTTTTCACGTTACAAAATCAAAGATCAGTGGCACAGTTCAAGAACCATCTGTAGCCTATGCTGGTAATACTTCTACTTTTGTCTGTTTTGCTAATCTTGTTACTTGCTCTCTTTATACTTTTTCGCCATCTTTTTTTGTATCTACTCTTATTTCGAATATTTGTCTTTGTTGTCGTTCTTAAAATAATAAGTCTATTTGTTTTTTATTTCTTTTTCTTCTAATTTCTTTTCAGTTTCTAAGATCAACTAATCTACAATTATCACATTTCATATAGCTGTGACCCCCCGCGTTGTTAGGTGCATCTTGGAAGCTATTCGATGTCATTTTTACTGGCCTTATATGACACCACAAATTGCTGATTTTATACCTTACTGTTCTTAGCAACGTTTGACGGCAGAGCCATCTCATAATGTAAGTTTCTATGTATTAAAGATAACTGTAAATAGCTATAACGGCGGTAAAACGTTAAAAGTTGATTTTACACCCGCGAAACTCAAAATATCTTTGAATAACACTGCAAAATAAAACCACAACGTAATGGACATTGGGGGTAAAGCAATCTCAATGCAATTGTGTAAATATCACTAGAGTGAACTACTGGACAACCGTTTCGCCTTTTTGGGGCTCATCAGCAGTGGGATATACTTTCTAATGCAATTCCCACAATTGCATTGACAAACCTTATAGCTTTGTATTCATGTATGAAAGGGGTAACGATTAGCAACGCTTGATGGCAAAGCCATCCCATAGTGTAAGTTACTATGTATAAAAGATAACTGTAAACAGCTAAAACGACGGTAAAACGCAAAATTTAAAATAGTTTTGAATACAACTACAGGATGAAACCACAACGTAAAGGACATTGGAAGTAAAACAATGTTAATGCAATTGTCGCAAATGCCACCAGAAAGAATTACTGGACGGCCGTTTCGCCTTTGATTAGTTGCTTGAACACTTTCTTTTTTTTTCTTTTTAGTAACTTTTTTTTAGTGTTTACTGCAACTATGATTATTTTTCAGTAACGTCTCCTGCTTGATTGGGCTTAATTTTGTTGTGCTTACGTTCAAACTTGGGATAGACTGTAATGTTTTCACTTGTACTTTTAGTAGTTCCGCTTGGTCGGTGTTATTGATGTTGTCAGTCACTGTTCGAATATTTCTTTCGTTGGGTTTCTTTTGCTCTTGAAATATTCTAATCCGTTTTTTGGCTTTTAAATTCCATTGTGGCATTTCAACATGACGAACAAAAACTAGCAGTGTTGTATTGGCAAGTGAAGCTTCTTATTCTTTCTTATTTACTCTTACTTTTTTTGGTTTTGTTCTGTGTTATGCAGTTTGGGTTTTACTACACTGAAATAGTGTTTAATTATCCGGACTTTGTGGTTGTAACTTTTGGATTGCTAATTTGTTTCTCTGTTTTTTAGTTCGACTTATGTCAATCTTTAATCAAAGATTTTTTGTTTAAAATTTTTTGGGATTTCTTTTCTTAGATCCTTAGAGTCTGTTTGGTTTTTTTGGTGAAATAATCTTATACCGTCTGTTAATTATTTTTTGGCATAACTGTCTTAGTTTTCGTCCTAGATTTTGCTTTTTCCAAATTTGCATATTACCATCTGCTACATATTAACACTTTTTTCTTCTTTATACTTTTTGAGTTTTATTATTTCAGAGACTTATATTTAGAGTGAGATTTGTATTTGTGAGTTAGAGTTTCATAGGCTTTGAGGTCGTTGTCCTTTGCAGTGGTCTAAAGTTTTTACTATATCTCTTCTTTTGCTCTTGGTTTGCTATAAATTATCGTTTTTTTGTCATCGTAGCAACTTTGCAGATATTATTTTACTTTTGGAAAATTCCGATGACGAACTAATCAAACATGCACAAAATATAAAAACTGTGCAATTTATTTGTGATAACTGTGTGTATATGTATCAGTGTAATTTGACATTCTAGGGGATTTGTGTTGGATGCGCTATTAGCTAATCGCATATTCGCAAAAGCTGATGTAAGTACTCTCTCTGTTATATAAAATTAATTGCTTTGGGGTCGGTCGTATGCACGCACGACTCAACGTACATATTGCGCTTGTTATCACGACTAACGTATACAACTTTTTTTTGTCTGTAGTTGAAGGTGCGCTTTGTTTTACTATTTGTGCAATCACCATAAGCTCGTGATAATTGACAGTTTTGTTGTATTCGCCAACCAGAATTTATGTGAATGTAATTTTAAGCCAAGTTGTTGCTTATATGTACGAAATGTTGCTTAATTTAAGGAGCCTGTGTTATTAACCATACTTATTTCCTGTTCCAGAACATACATTGCTTATCTATTGACCACGGCATAACTTAAAAAAAATCAATTTTTAGTTTATAGAAGTAATTTTGTTTTTCTCATTACATAGAACTAGCAATTCTTTGTCGTTTTTGTCACTGCCGCAAACATTTTTTTTAAGAATCACTCTCCCCTAGATAATACAAAAATAAATACATTTTTTTAAATGTCAAATAATTCAACAGATGGATTAACTTAGATGCGTTTTAAATGCCTGTTTGTTACATATTTCATTCCTTAGATAAAAAAGGATCTTCAGCTTTATTGTTTGTAAATTCTAGAATTGAAATGATATTGTCGCTTTTATCATTCAAATATGACATGAGTTTTTGCCAAAACCATTGTGTGTTTAAATTGAGCACATGATTATAAGAAGCAATGTTAAGAATCTTGAATCTACTTGACATATAAGAATAAAAAAGTATTTGTTAGGTCTATACACATTTAGGAGTAACATCAAAAACTAACAACAGTAGGTTTCACATGTAGTATGCGCTAGATATTTGAAAGATAGGTTATCTGAACTATCGTATTAAGGATTTTTTTCAATAAGACAGCAAGATTCAGTTGCTACAAGAAATGAACACAATCCAGCAAACAAAAATGATTAGCGTTATATAACGTAAATATTACTTTGTTATGTTGAAGTTACAGTAATTTAACATAACGCTATTAAACAATTATTTCTTACGCATTGATATTTTTTAACTTCGTCTTAAAATAATTAAAAAATAATCACGTTGTACATCAAGTACATGCATAACAATAAGTAACAGCAGCGTTAATGTTGTGAAACGTTCAGCTTCGAGAGAGTCTAGAACGTTTACGAAAGAATATAGGACGTTCTCGGCAGATGGCCAAATTATATAAAAGCGACACAAATAAATCATAAGTCAGTTATTCCAGTAATTCAAAGACGGCAGTGTTAAGAGGACTATTCAAGTTTAAATAAATAAGTGTTATAAATAAATATACGTAACTTTAAGGTAAATAATAAGTGTTAAACTAAAGTTATCCACAGACTTTATCTTCGTGTAAGTGATAGTGCTATATACAAATTAGCGTAAGTGTTTTTAATAAAATATCCTTAGATTTAATTAGTTCGGTTAGTTATAAACGTGTACATATTTTTAGTATAAATAAATTAGTTTTAATAATCGTTACAGTGGTTCACAGGTGTGAGGTTCGCGATTTTTAGTATAAATACAGTAATTTAATATCGCTCCCCTAACAAAAACATTGATTGCGTAAATAAATAAAACTTTAGTTCGCGATTCGCGTGTTTGTTTATAGCGTGTAATTTCAAACTGTTCCATTTTGTTAAAGTAGTGTATCTAAACTTTTTATTCGTGTTATATATAACTTATGCCGGTAACTCGTTATCAAATTAAAATCGATGCAAAAATATTTTAAATGCTTGAATCGATAAATTAAAATATGAAGGAATTTTCTAGAAAAATGGAAAACAAAATTCGCGAAATTCCCAGAATATGGAAGAAAAACTGTCTAAAAATTCTCAGAAAAAGGAAGAAACGCATGCAGTATTGGAAATCAAATAAAAACTATAGAAGAACAAATACAAATTAGTGTAGAAAATCAAAATAAAACTATTCGAGAAGAAATGCAAAGCGGTATTTTAAATTTAAGAGAAGCTGTAGAAGACAAACTAGAGCAAAAATTAAGAGAAAGAATGAAACTGCTACTCTACTGAATACGAGAGTGACGTTGGGTCTGTTGAAATGGGCTGACCGGTCGGTAAGAATTGCGGTCAGGCAGTATCTCTATTTAAATCGGACTTGTGCGGACGCTTGCATTCACACTCCTGTACGTCTTGGTGGGTTGGGGGTATCCGTTTTTCAATCTCAAATCTCTTTCATCCTATTCAAGAGACTTACGAGGATGAGCATGGCCAAACCCTCAGTCGCTGCGGTTCTGCAACTGGCGCATGTTGAAAAACTACGTCAGAAAATGAACCGCTAAGCGACGCGCGGCGGAGGGACCACCTCATCCGAAATAAGGCAAAGTTGGAGTGATAGTCTGGAACGTTCGTACTGTAGCCAGAGTTTGATACAGGGTGCAGACAATATTAATTCAAGTGAGTAGATTGCCGCCCTATCGTCCTTTTGAAGTGTGGCGAGTACATCAAGGCGGTCTAGTTTAGAGGAAATCTTATACCAACACCAAAGATACCGTCTAACCCTCCTCCTCTCCGGCAGTGTCGAGCAGGTTGCAGTCACTATCTCATGTACTCTAAAGCTGCCCCTTGACGCACTCACAGGCCGGCGTCACAACCGGATCTCAGCAAAATTCAGTAAACTGGACGAGCGTAAAGGTTGGGCACATCTCTGTCTATCAAACGTCGCGCTTCGGAAACCTGATCTGGTGTTGGTTCAGGGCGAAAAAGCCGTCGTTTGTGATGTAGCTATCCCCTGGAAGAGCCCACGGTAGTTGTCCACCACGTATGAGACTAAGATCGTCTATTACTCAGGGCCCCTTGTAACGAAAGCCTTGGCACTTAGGTACCAGGGCCGACAGATCATACCCGCTCCAATGATTATTGAAGCGCGGGGCACGTGGTGTCGAAACAACAATCGTTTAAACGAGTAAAGTTCTATGGCCAACCTACTACAAGCAGTTTGAGGCCGCAGCTACAGCAAATGGTTGGAGCAACAAGCAGAAAGCGGCGTCTTTAATAATGTTCTTACGTGGAGAAGCATCTTCAGCAAGTGTATCAAGCTCAAATTAAAAGTCAGGCACCGAAAGCTGCCAAAAGGCTTCAAGCGTTTGAGGCTGACATCGCTAGACTAACACTGTTTGCGTATCTTACAGCACCAGATACCTTCTTAGAGCAATTTGCTATTTAAACTTTTGTAGACGGCCTCCAAGACAGCGAAACGCAGCAGACTCTCCGGTGCATGATTTGGAGTTTGAAGCAGCAAAACAAGCATCGCACGACTTTGAACTGCGCTGAAGTAGGCTATGTAGAACGGCATCGTACTAAACCCAAGAAGAAGACAAAAAGAGCGCTTGAAAATTTGTTTGACCAAAAGAGACTAAAGTTAATCTCATCTAGTCAGGTTCCGTAGATTACAATTCAAATGGCATCGCTGCGGGAACAAATGTTCAGTTACTGGTTGGCACGGAAGCGACAAAAACCATTACTTGTACTAACATGTTATTGGAAAACGGCAACAGGCAAAGAAATACCTACTTACTACTTGTCCGTAAGTGACCATTGTTTCGGGAAATGAAGTACTCGACCATCAAGTATTGGTAACCGACATCACGAAAGAAGTTATCCTGGGAATAGACGTGATAAATAAGTGTGAATTCCATTTGGATATGAAGAACGATCCCTTGAAGATCTCGAATAAAGAAACTCCTTTTCATTCGTCAGAGAAGAAAGCCGTGTGAGTCTTATTGAGTGAAGACGTGACTGTGCCTGCAAGGACTAATGACAACATCCACGCAGACTTCCTTTGGCGAAAAGAGAAGAAGCCAAACAAATAATTACGGATATAGAGCAAGAAGGCGGGATTGAACCTTCAAGTAACCCATGGACATCCCCAGTAGTACTCGTAACGCAAAAAGATAGATCAACGAGGTTTTTCGTAGACAATTTTGAGTTATCCAAGATGATGGAAAATTTGTTTTGGATACCGACGCAAGCAATATGGCCATAGGCGCGGTCCTTTCGCAGACTTAAGATGGACAAGATAAAGTTATCGCGTATTCTAGCAAGGTTTTGTCTAAACCAGAAAGGAATTTATGCGTGACTAGGAAGAAACTGTTAGCAGTCGTCAAGTCTATAGAATATTTCTACAAATATTTGTATGGACGAAAATTTTTACTGAAAACGGACCACGCCGCTTTAAAATGGCTACTGCAGTTCCGTAACCCAGAAGGACAAGTGGCAAGATGGATCGAGAGACTGCAAGAATATGACTATGACACCGAACACCGTGCCGGAAGCAGTCCTCGAAACGCTGATGCCTTGTTCAGAAGACCATGTCCAGCGGACTGTAGCCATTATTCGCGACTTGAAGAAAAAATCGAATGCCTCCGGAAAACTGCTATGGTTGATAATAAGTGGAACCCTGAGCAGTTGCGTCACGAACAAGAAAACGATCTTAAAATAAAACTACTCCTGAACTGGAAATAAAACGGTCGACGACCAACCTAGGAAGAAGTAAGTGTTTTGAGCAGAAATCATCAAAGCGTACTAGGCGCAGTGGGACTCTTTGATAGTAGAAGACGGTTTTCTTAAGCGATCCTTAAAAAACGTCTAGGACACGAGAACAGTTGGTAGTTCCAAAGAACCAGGTGTCAGAAGTGTTGAAGCATATCTACAAAGGTACATCAGGAAGACACTTTGGCATTAAAAAGACATTGAAGAAAGTTCCAGAACAATTCTACTGGATGAACTGCAAAGAGGACGTCATGAAATGGTGCCGTAAATGCATAGTCTGCGCATCAGGAAATAATCCAGCGCAAAGTAACCATGAAGGAATATAATGTAGGAAGCCCTTTGGAAAGAGTAGCAATTGACATGGCAGGGCCGTTGCCAAAATCCGATTCGGGAAATAAATACATCCTGGTGGCAATGGATGGAGTTTTATGCCATACCCAATCAAGAAGCAGCTACAGTTGCAGACGTATTAGTAAAAGAATTTTTCTGACGGTTTGGAGTTCCGTTGGAATTACACTCCGATCAAGTCCGCAAATTTGATTCCGGGCTGTTTCAAAGAGTTTGCCGACCGTTGGGAATTAAGAAAACTAGGACGACGCCTCTCCATCCTCAATCTGATGGTATGGTTGAGCGGATGCATTGAACAATAAGAAAATAGTTAACCAAAGTAGTGTCCGAACACCAAACAGACTAGGTAAATGCAAAATTCAGCTTTTTTGGAACTGAGTTTGACAATCTGCTTTATTTCTGCCTCGATTTTTTTTACAGATTTTATCTTTTCTTCATGGAATACCGATCATCTGTTCACGAAAGCACAGGCCAAACACCATCCTGTGTGATGCTCGGTCGCGAAATACGACTGCCATGCTGTAATAAAAAATTACTCCGAATAAAGAACGTATAATAAAAGTAAAAATAATAATTTGACCACGGCAGCAATTGTAAGCACAGACCTCTGGGGGTGGGCTTGAATGGAAATAAATACAAAGATGTAAACTCCGTTAATTTATTAACTATAACTTAATATACTATTTACATTAGAGAACAATGAACAATATTTGCATTAAACATATTAGAAGTAAAACAGGATTTAAAATAAAATATCAGGGCGCCAACCACCTTTAAATTGGTGATGAATAAAAAGCGTAAAATCTTACATCTAATTATTAATTGATATTAAATGCAAAAATAGTAAACGGTTAATTTGTTATCGAGTGAAAAGTTTTAATAACTGAATTTAATGCTTGAATGTAAAATGTAACTTAATTCCAGTTGACTCACCATATTTAATATAACGTTATCGGATATCTTCTATTTTTAGCACATCTTGGTTAACGTGATAAAATTCTTCAACAGGAATAAAACCAATGCATAATAAACTTCAATAGCTGATAATCCATTAATTAAACGACAAAACCAAAATAAAAGATCCAGTAAAAACGAAATACCAGAAAACAAAAAGACCGCTGCATTTACAACAACGACCTTCAAAATAAATTCCTTTGTCTACATCGTATTGCGTAACATTGTGAAATCATAATAATTAGATGGAATGAATAAAAATTAAATTACATGGGTTTTTACGTCATAATCAAGAAAATTTTGTCTTCTTTTCACCACTCACGTGAACCACGCAAGACCGCTCAAACGGAAGTGTAAGTTTAAGCTACAACTCAGGTAGATTTGAAACAACGCGACGTTGCCAAACTGAATAAATTTACGTGCAATATTAGTTGCAGAAAATAAACGAAAGTAAAATTGAATTTTAATTGTAATGAACTCTAACGGGACGTTACAATGCGACCTCCAGTTTAGACAAAGACCGGAAGAAGAAGTTTCTGGAGAAGACTACGTCAGCAAGCTGACCAAGGAGCTAGACAAAGTGCATGAGGTAGTCGGTAAAAACACACAAATTGCCAGCGACAGGATAAAGACTAGATATGACGTCAAGGCACACAATGGTAGGTTTCAACCTGGCGACATGGTATGGTTGTATAATCCCCAAAGGAAACGTGGTTTGTCGCCAAAGCTGCAGAAGCAATGAGGGGGCTCTTATGAAGTCGTGCCACCCAGAGGCAAGCCAAAAGTGGTCCACGTCGATCGTCTAGCCCCGTTTGTTGGCGATAACCACAATACGCAAGTTCAGGTCCGAACGAGAGTAATAACTAGCAGAACCAGAAATCAAATCAAAAGAATAGAGTTCGATAAGTTTATGAGCTTATACGGCGGTTCTCGAAAAGCTAGATTCGGAGTTACCACCGAGTAACAACAAGACCTGTTCCAAATACGAAAAGATTACGCCATCGAACATTGCGTGAGCGAGGATATTGACATGTTCAGAAGGATTGCAGTCGTATTTAAAAAGAGGTTTGGTCAGCTATATAAACTACGATGACAGCAACCGGCAGTCGGAAAAGTTTTAAAACTACGTGATGACAGACGCTTCGTTTTCTATCTGGTCACCAAGAAATACTCAAGTACCAAGCTGTCATACGAAAATCTGTGTCGGACATATTGGAATCTTAAGAGAAAAATAAATTTCCACAATATTAAGAAATTGGCAGTACCCAAGCTTGGTTGTGCCTTAGATCAACTGAGCTAGAGGACAGTTCAAAATATGTTGGAGGTCGTCTTCCGGGGAACAGGCGTTCAAGTGTTGGTCTGTAGTTAGCAACCAAAGAAAATATCGAGTCAAGAAAAATCCATTGACTGTTACTTTTATGGTCAAGGAAGTTGCCGAAATTTAGAAAGCCATCCATTTTACCGGTGTCACAGCCAGTTTTCTGTTCTGGGACAGAACAGTCTTAAGAAAGGGGCAGTAAAACGTTCAGCTTTGAGAGCATTTACGAAGCTACTATCTACATCTAGAACGTTCACGAAAGAATATAGAAGGTTCTCGACCGATGACCAAATTATATAAAAGCGACACAAATGAATCATAGATCAGTTATTCCAGTAATTCGAAGACAGCAGTGTTAAGAAGATTATTCAAGTTTAAATAAATAAGTAATTAACGCGTGTTTGTGTTATAAATGAATATACGAAGTATAACCTTGTACGTGACTTCAAAGTAAACAAAAAGTGTTAAACTGAAGTTATCCGCGGACTTTATCTTTATGTTTTTATTAAATATTCTTAGATTTAATTTGTTATAAACGTGTACATATTTTTACTATAAATAAATTAGTTTTAATAATTGTTACAGTTGTATAAAAATCTTCAGCTAGGACATAGTAACTGTAATATAACAATTGTATAACTATTATATAACAGACTGGCATTACTATAGTTATATATTTTTTAGTATGAAACAATATGGTTATATAATATGGTTACACTACCATAGCAAAACTTTTTATATGATGTTATATACATGTTTAATAACTGCTATGTGTTTGCTGCAATAAAACAGTATTAGCTCAAATATCTTAACACATAACAAACATCATCCAGTTTTTGATTTGAAAACTCATTAAGAAAGCGATAAAACTAAAAGTACACAAATTTTTCAACAAAAATTTTTTTTATCAACAAATTTAAAAGAAAAAGCCATTTTACGACACAATATCATGAAAGAAAATACTTTTATATAAACAGATAACATAATTAAAACTGAGAATTAGGCATGAGAAACAAAAGATAAGGAAATTAAGATTTCAAAGAATTATTTAAAATATTGTTAATAAAATATCGAAGAATGCGTCAAACAAAAGTTCAAACAAAAAAGTAACTAACTACCAGGATCGAAACGAAAGTAAATGTACGGTACTTACCTCATCTCATACAAATACCGTTGTTAATTTTCTAGTCGTTATAATTATCGTTTTATAAAAAGTTTTGCTGCTGTTCGACAAAAACAATAACAACGAAGTTACTAAGCTGCAGACGAATACGATTAAGAAACCTTTACATGCTTAAAAAAATATTTTAATGAATGTGTCTCGGTAGTAGTAGTGCATAAACAATATAATAAAAAAATTAAAGTTTTAGTAAATAACATGGTATTAAAAGATATTTTTGTTGTCTTGCAACCGACATACCTACAGTTTTGATCGTATCAATTAAAAACCAAAAATCTAGATAGCGTCATATCTATGGAAAAGTACTAGTTTGCCTTGGTGTAAAAGATTGACACACTTTTAATAAACACCTGTCTTAACACAAACTCATTTATTGATATTCCGCAGGCAAAAGTCAACGATCGTTCTTGCAAACCAGTTACACAAACCCAGAAATTTTACCATAGCGTGACGTCAAAAAAACTTGTTTGCGTATATCTACTACGTCATCAGCGACTTGATTTCTTACAAACAACGTGCACGGTTGCACAACGAGTATATTATTTCAAAAAAAGAAAAAAACAATGTGGCGAATAAATTAGAACGTAAAATCGGAATACCTTACGCAAGAAACGTCTAACGGTATCTATAACAATCATTGATACGATTATATAAATCAGAAATAAAACTTTTTTAAATTTGTTTTGGTTAACAAAAACTACACTACACTGTTTGTAGCAAAAGTTAATACAACATAAACAAATCTACAACAACAATAAATAAAGTTAAGCAAATAACAAAGAAAACTAAACATATTCAAAAAATTACCTCACTAAAACAACTTTTTTTGTGTGGTTTTTAGAACAAGTAAAAGCGGCATATATCGTAGTAAGTAAGACAATGATTTTTCTCAGCAGTTTTTAAAACGTTGGAAAAAGTTTAAAATAGAACCAATCGAAAAACCACGCTTAACGAGATTTTTTTCTGTTCGGATAGCACCAGAATCGTATCAACTAAAAGATCCACAATCTCAAAACCCGTAACAAAAGTCAAACATTTTTTATGTTCGGGTTTGTTCGTTGGCTTTACGTCACAAAAACGCCAAGAATCATAATCATAAATTTTCCAGATTCGTATTAATCGTTAGCGTCGGCGGCGGACTCATTTCTGAGCGTGTTGTCGAAAATCGCAACTACGCTCGATTGCAATCAGTTTTTAGGACACCGCCAATATATTCTTGACGGTTTAGACCTGTTTCTTCTTGGACAAGATCAACTTATCTGAGTTTATTACTCGTTTAAAATCTTAAGCTTTCGCGGTTATGTTTATGATTATAAGCGACTTTCGACTTAGATTGCGTCGTAGTTAAACACCCAGACTTTGTCTTGCGTTTGTCGTTGCTTGGTAAATTAGCGTTAGTTGTTGTGTTACCGTTATCGTACTTGTCATCTATAATACCCCTAGAGCATTAATAATACCGAGATAATTTTGTCATAGAGACTGTTGAAAACGTGTTTCTTTCTTGCTTTGTCCTTTTGGTTTTATACTTTTCTTGCTTTCCAATTGTGCTCTTCTTCATGTCCCTTTACTTAATTCTCTATCAGCCTTGCTATTCTTCTTCTGACTTTCAGACCTTTTTTTCTAACGTTTGCGATGTCCGCCGTCCACAAATACTTTTCTCTTTTCTTTTGATATCTGTTCTTCTTTTACAAAACATTTTTACATCCTTCTACAATCATACTCGTCAACTCTTTCGCTTCTAACTCATCTTCTTCCATCTTCCATCTTGGCACTTTCATTCTTGCTTCCAGCCAGCCACGTGCTTGGAGTTTACGTCTCTCACCAATATGATAGATTCTTTTGTGGCTTTTGTTGTGATATCTTACCCGCGACTATCATAATTTCTGCTCTGACCTGTAACGCAGTATGATCCAAGAGCTGCTGCACTGCGGCTCTTCTCTCGACGTTTCCCTGTATAAACTCAATCATTTGTACTCACGTTCCTTCCATTCGCACTATCCACTTCATTTCTAAACTTCTCACACTTTATACTGCGTCCGTCTAAACCACGCACGTAACAGTTTGTCTTCTGGTCGCACCTTTTGGCTTTGTGTTCCGCCTCGCCACTTCGTAAACACTTATTTCCTTTTTTTCGTTTTTGCAGTCACGCCCTTTGTGCCCGGCATACTCCTGGCACCCGAAACACTGCTGTATCACCCTCTTCTTAATTTTGAGCCCCTACCAGTCCTTCGTTAGTTCCACTCTTATCCCTATTCATCGTTTTTTTTATTTGCATTTTTCCTCCTATTTCTATAACTTTCAACACTTTAATTTTGTCTCTTCTTTTTTCTACTATCCTATGAATATCTTCTTTTATTTCTTCTTTCTCCACCGTATCGTCTACGCATCTTCAAAATTATATTTCTTTTGCTGGCCATCCTTACGTTACTCGTTTCTAGACATCTACTAACACATTCTTTCATTTTCGCCTATCTTTTTCTCTAATTTTTTTATTGCCACCTTTCCGCCGGCTTTCGCATTTCTGACTTTGGTGACTTTTACCCCCATCTCCCCTACGTTTACCTCTTTCCTTAATTTTTTTATTGTTTCTGCGTCGCATCCTTCTTCTATTAGCACAAATATTGTATTCCTCTCCACTCTCTTTTTCCTACTCCAGTTTTTGCATTCTTTTTTATCATATATTCTACTGAGAACGCTTTCTCTACTTAGATACTACAGCACCCTACCCAGTTCTTTGACCGTAAGTATTTACGTATATGTTCCTTATTTTCTGAGCAACTAAGAACCTGAATATTTTTATTATTCCGCCCTCTTCCTATTCCTTGATTTTAAGCATGCCTTCTATATCCATTTCCTTGGCATTTTGTGCCTCCTCTTGTTTTATGACTCCACTACACTCTCTTCTGATGTTGTATAAAAACCAGTATTTTCCTTCTTTCCTACGTTCAGTTATTTGTTGACGCGCCTCCTTTTCTCCTACCAGTTTGCCGTCTCCTCACATTCTCATAACATGTTTTTGCTTCCTTACCGAGCCTTATCGTTTTTGACTTTTACTGCTGTGTCTCTTGACGAATATATTCAGCATTTCTTTGATAGTAATCATGCTAACTCTCTCCACTCACTCTCTTAATTTATTTCTGGTGTTTGCTCTTACTTCGCCTCTCATCTTTTCCGCGTTTGCACCCAACGTTCTCAGTATTCTTCTGAACTTAGACAGAAGAGCTCCTTCAGCCAGAGAATGTTTTGACGAGCCTTCGAGACGGAGTTCTTGTGGAGAGCCCGGTGTGGCTTCAATTCGCGTCTTCACGCCGACGTTTGAATTCTTAATCTTTTCGTTTCTGGCGTTGTAAAACTCCGCACACCCAGGTTCCCTTGCTATTCGGAGTAACGGGCGCTTGATGACGGTTAGCTGGAGCTTGCCAAACTCCTTTCACCGACCGATGCTTGCCTTGCGTAGTTAACAATTTTCCTGTCTCTACTTGACTCATAATTTTTATCTTATTCTCGCATCGGTACCAGAGATTTGGAGCATCGGTGGGAGTGCTTTCCGGTCACGACTGACCTACCTGTCAGCGACAAATCTTTCGACCCGGTTGCCATTTTAGATTGGGGTTTATTACGAGGTTGTCACCTTTTGGATTCTCATCCCCCACTGGAGCCGAGTCACAAGTGTTGGTCCAGCGCTATATTGGGTACGCGCCGTCGCGTAAGCGGCGTTTCCTCGGCATAAATTTAGCTCGTGCAGTCCCTTACCCTTGATACTACAAGTGGGAGAACTCGCCGATCAATACTGACCTTCCCGTCAGCAACGCATCGTTCGGCCCGGTTGCCACCTTAGATTTGAGTTTGTTGCGGAGTTGTCTCTCGTTAGACTTTGCAGTCTCCCACCGGTACAGAAATATTTAATCCTCGGTCCAACGGTCTATCGGGTACGCAGCATCATCAGGATCGCGTTCTGTCGGCATCGATGAAACTATACTTCAATTCTTTGCCCTCGACACTACAGTTAAATCATATCGCTATTCTGTTGGTCCGCGAGAGAATTGATTTCCCTATCAAAAAAGGCTCAGAAGTCACCTTCCGCTACCTCTCCGAGTGTTCCCTTATCCGCCACCTAAAAACACGCCCTATAAAGGTTACAGGTTAAGGAGGTGGAACCACGCGTTTCACAGCTAGACTTTACAAAATTATTTCAAAGCAGGTCATAAACCCAGTAGACACGCTTAAGAAAAAAAGCGGAAAATACACTAAAACCGAGAATGATCTTTTCATAAAAACCCATTTACCCGGAGCAGTTGTTACAAGCTTTAGGTTTTACGAACCTTGCACGGCCAACTCACACAGTCGGAGATAGGGGAGGTTCAAGTGAATAATAATTAAGGGCGCCAGATCTTATAATTAACACTTCCGCCTCGATCAAGACAGACAGTCCAAGCTTGTAACGAAGTTTTAGGTTCGTAATCCTTGTTACTCTGATGTTTGAGTAACCACAATAAGAGAGAAAGGTATGCTACCATAAAAAAAAAGATTAAACAGGTATAAAAACTTTAATTTAGTAACGTAGAATATTAACAAGAGTATATCTAATTCTTAATCCATAGATGCCAGAAGTATCGGCAACACACAATACATAAGTCGAATCGAAATGAATAGCGAAGAAAATTTCGTAATAAATATCGTTTTTACACAGCATGCGATACATACAAAATGATTAATGAAATTACCTTAATGGTATTGCAACAATGATCGTAATTACGGAAATTAACATAAACAAAAGTTCCGTGAGTGACTTTTCTGACAGCGACAAAATAATTAAATAAACTTACCCACAATCTAGTACCTACTTGATCGAAGAAAACGTTTTCCCCGGTGAGTGAGCCTGGAATAGTATGAATGTAAGTCGTGTCAACGCAATGACTCACGAAAGTCGAAGTCTACAAAATTATTAATATAAGAAATTAAGTATAAGAACCCGATATATCGAATGCTGTTTCTTCTAATTATTAAAAGGTGAGTATCGCAATCGACTGATGTCGAAGAAGTAACATTCCTTTTTGGTGTGGATAATTAATAGGTCTTGAATTATTTATCGATGTTCATTCCTCCTTGTGCTTAATTAGTTTAATCGGAACATGTGGCCAAAGCGTGGCGGAACGGCTATCAAATTAAGAAAGAAATTACAAAAAAATCCTAACAAACCGGATGCAAATATCTTACCATGTGCCGAATAAATTACGTTAAATTCGTAATTAACTTATAAGTTCCTGTCTATCACAGTGGATGTACTATTAAATCTTTGGATTAGGTCAATTCAAAACGACACAGACCGTCTTAGGTAGTTCACAGCTTGAAAATGAATTCCGCAACATGTCAGTAACCAGAAAGATCGGCAGAGGGCGTCAAAACCGGAATTTTATTTTAATTCGATATACAGGATATTAAGTTATGAAAATTTTGCACGTAACAACCTAATTTGGTCAAAACCAGTCATACTCCTAGAAGGAAAAACTGAGTAAGAGCAAAAAAAATTGTCAGCAAAGAAAAAAGATAAAGTATGCAATTAACATATCGAAGTGATGCTTCGGTCCCAGTTTGGGTGCCTAAATAGAAGCAGGAGAACGTAGCGTACCACCTTTACATGAATTTTTCTCCGATCGGAGCTTGATCCTTCCACGCTGCGTATGAGTCAAAGTAAACTCAACACAGATTTTTCCGTTTTCTCGCATACATGTCTTACGTGATCAGTCATTCTACCGTTCCCTCTAATCCACACGCTCAAGTATCTCAAGGCATTTCACTTTTGATGTCCAAACTCCCCATTCTTATAGAAAAATTTTTTATTTGCCCGTGTCGTGTCGAACCAGGGCTACCACTTAGAATTTATCCAGGACCCGATGCTTCTTACCAGATCTGCGCTTTTACCCTCGATTACCCCCGCTACGTCGCGTCTGCGTATCCTTGCGAGACCTCCGCCGTGAGTTCTATGTTTTTACCTCACTCGACGTATAGTCACCTAATCTTTTACTATGCTAGCAACTACGCCGGTGCATCTTTGTCTTCCATGACCTGACCATGCCTGACCATCTCACGCTTACCTTATCTACAATTTTTAAAACCTCTCTAATAGTTTTCAGGGTAGACTTGCCTTTCGTAAAACCGAATTGGTTTTTGTTTAATTCATTCCCTATATCCATGCACCCTTTAATTCTTTTTCCTACTATTATTTCTAAATATTTTCCTAAAAGCGAGAGAGGCATATCGCTTTAAATCTCTTGGCTCCTCCGTTAGGTTTAGTACGTTTTGGGAACAATGCTAATATTCCAGTCTTCTGCCGTCATCTTATCAGACCCCGGAACTTTTCCACTTCTCATGCGCTTTACGGAATTTTTTAGCTTTTTTCTCGTTGCCACCGGTACCTCGTAGGTCGGCACTCGATGTTATCAAGCTTTGGAAACAGTTCCCTCGCCAGACGCACTCTTTCTTCTGCTCCTATACTCATTTTTAGTTTCATGCCAAACTTTTCTGTTACGATCTGGTATCCATTGTTGTTAATAGACTCTTGTAGTTTTGTTCTATACTTTTGCTTGCCTTTTTTAGTTCTGTTCTTTTGACTTTGTACTTTTTTTCTTTCCATACTTTCTCCTATTTGTATTCTGCCCAGTACTCTTTTCCATTATCGCCGTCATTCTTCTAGCTTTCACGCATTCACTCCTAACTTTCGTTATGTCCACCAATTCTTTTCTTTTTTCCTTTGATTTTCGCCCTTCTTTTTCAAAGTACTCTTGCATCCTTCCACAATGATGCTGGTCAGCTCTTTCGCTTCCAAATCATCTCCTACCACATACCATTTTAATGCTCCAGTTTTAGAACTTTCCCATTCGATCGCTACCTTAATTCCTACATTTACACACATTTGTTACCCTTATTTCATACCAAACGTACGTACCAATGAGTATTTAGCGTTTCTTCTTGCATCGCCTCCCATTCACGCACTTCATTTATGTATCTTTCACTCACCACAGTAGCGTCAAAAATAATAGTTGGTTTAAGTGCCATATTGTGTTCAATCGTTGCACAATCGATAAATTTTTGTTTGATTGTCATTCCTGAATTCCTTAGTTTGTTGAATAATCCTGGATTATGCCATTGAAAATACATTAACTTTATCAAATAAAACTTTGTTACTTTTAAATCAAATCTTAGCTTTGACCACGAGTGCCGAAGTAGAGGTTTTGTTAAAATTGAAGTTTGTTGCAGCATTTAAACATGCACAAACGTTGTATAGTGAGTTCTAACAAGTAGACACACATACTTTGATAGATGAATTTACAGATAATTAGAAAGAACTTTGACAACTTTTATACCTTCCGTACTAATTTGTAGTTTTCTATATATTATACGTGGTATTTTTGCCACAGGATGGCGTACCAAAAACATTTCGAATTTTTTTCATTTGTTTTATAGGTTAACAAAAACTAAACAGATGAAAGTGAGAAACAACGCTTGTATCAAAAGTTAATACAACATAAACAAATCTACAAGAACAATTTCTACAACTAAATAAAGTTGAACACATAACAAACAAAACTAAACATATTAAAAAAAAATACCTTATCAAAACCACTTTTCAATTTGTTTTCTTTGTGCTATTTACAGGAATTGTGGTTTTTAGAATACGTAACAGCGTCATTTAGTATAGTAAGTAAGACAATGATTTTTCTAAGCAGTTTCTAAAACTTTCAAAAAAGTTTAAAGTATAGCCAATCCAAAAACCGCACTTAATAAAATTTTTTCCTGTTCGGATAGCACTGGAAGCGCATCAAATAATAGTACTACAATCTAGGAACCCATAACAAAAACCAATTTTTTTTAATGATCGGGTTTGTTCCTTTGGCTTTACGTGTCACAAAAATCTCAAGGACATAGATCTTAAATTTTTCTGATTTGTATTGGTCGTTGTCGTCGGCGGCGAACTAGTTTCTGAGCGTGTCGTCGAAAATCACAACTATGCTCGATTTCGATCTAATTTGAGAACACCACCAATATATTCTCTACGGGTTAGACCTGATTTTTATTGGACAAGATCAAATTGTCTGAGTTTATTCCTCATTACTAACGGTCTTTTGCGTATACTTACATGATATTGCAATATTTCAAACATATCAACGCATTTAAAAAGAGAACATTGTAGATCAATGATCTCCCTATAATAGAGTGACTTTTTTGTATGTACACGCTTCATGAGCTCACTGGAAACGTGCAGCAGCGTATTCACCGCTCTTTATTTTAAACCAATTCGCCGAACATCAAAAATCATGGTCTTTTGAGCCGAATAATTATTTGGTTCTTTATAGTTACAGTTTGCTAAACTCATTGATAAGTTTTGAGTGGTTTGTAAATACAACGTTCAATTGCTTGCATTGATTTGTATGTTCACATGGGTGGTAGACTTTACCTTGCGTTTGTTGTTACTTCGTAAAGTAGCGTTTGTTGTTGCGTTGCCGTTACCGTACATTGCATTTGTTGTTGTAATACTGTTATCGTACGCATTTGTGTTCAAATCTTGCCAATTGAAATAATAGTTGATTCAAGTGCCATATTATGAAACGATGAAAGTAAAAAGCAACGTTTGTAGCAAAAGTTAATACAATATAAACAAATCTACAAGAACAATTTATAAAATCAAATAAAGTCAGATTTTTTGTGATTGGGTTTGTTCTGTGCTTTTACGTGTCACAGAAAAGTCAAAGATCATAGTCTTTTGAGCCGGATAATTAATAGGTTCTTTGTAGTTAAAGTTTGCTAAACCAATTGATAAGTTTTGCGTAGTTTGTAAATACAACTTTGGTTTTTCGCGTTGATTTGTGTGTTCACATGAGTGGCAGACTTCGACTTGCGTTTGTCGTTGCTTCGTAAAGTAGCGTTTGTTGTTGCGTTGCCGTTATCGTACGATGCATTTGTTGTTGTAATAATGTTATCGTACGCATTTGTGTTCAAATCTTGCCAATTGAAATAATAGTTGATTCAAGTGCCATATTATGAAACGATGAAAGTAAAAAGCAACGTTTGTAGCAAAAGTTAATACAATATAAACAAATCTACAAGAACAATTTATACAAACAAATAAAGTCAAATTTTTTGTGATCGGGTTTGTTCGTTGTTTTTACGTGTCACAGAAACGTCCAAAATCATGGTCTTTTGAGCCGAATAATTATTTGGTTCTTTGTAGATACAGTTTGCTAAGCCCATTGATAAGTTTTGAGTGGTTTGTAAGTACAACGTTCAATTGCTTGCATTGATTTGTATGTTCACATAGGTGGTAGACTTTACCTTGCGTTTGTCGTTGCTTCGTGAAGTAGCGTTTGTTGTTGCGTTACTGTTATCCTACGATGCATTTGTTGTTGTAATACTGTTATCGTACGCATTTGTGTTCAAATCTTGCCAATTGAAATAATAGTTGATTCAAGTGCCATATTATGAAACGATGAAAGTAAAAAGCAACGTTTGTAGCAAAAGTTAATACAATATAAACAAATCTACAAGAACAATTTTTACAATTAAATAAAGTCATATTTTTCTGTGATCGCGTTTGTTCGTTGCTTTTACGTGTCACAGAAAAGTCAAAGATCATAGTCTTTTGAGCCGGATAATTAATAGGTTCTTTGTAGTTAAAGTTTGCTAAACCAATTGATAAGTTTTGCGTAGTTTGTAAATACAACTTTGGTTTTTCGCGTTGATTTGTGTGTTCACATGAGTGGCAGACTTCGACTTGCGTTTGTCGTTGCTTCGTAAAGTAGCGTTTGTTGTTGCGTTGCCGTTATCGTACGATGCATTTGTTGTTGTAATAATGTTATCGTACGCATTTGTGTTCAAATCTTGCCAATTGAAATAATAGTTGATTCAAGTGCCATATTATGAAACGATGAAAGTAAAAAGCAACGTTTGTAGCAAAAGTTAATACAATATAAACAAATCTACAAGAACTATTTTTACAATTAAATAAAGTCATATTTTTCTGTGATCGCGTTTGTTCGTTGCTTTTAGGTGTCACAGAAACGTCAAAAATCATAGTCTTTTGAGCCGGATAATTAATTGGTTCTTTGTAGTTACAGTTTGCTAAGCCCATTGATAAGTTTTGATTGGTTTGTAAATACAACGTTTAATTGTTTGGATTGATTTGTTTGTTCACATGGGTGGTAGACTTTACCTTGCGTTTGTCGTTGCTTTGTAAAGTAGCGTTTGTTGTTGCGTTACTGTTATCCTACGATGCATTTGTTGTTGTAATACTGTTATCGTACGCATTTGTGTTCAAATCTTGCCAATTGAAATAATAGTTGATTCAAGTGCCATATTATGAAACGATGAAAGTAAAAAGCAACGTTTGTAGCAAAAGTTAATACAATATAAACAAATCTACAAGAACAATTTTTACAATTAAATAAAGTCATATTTTTCTGTGATCGCGTTTGTTCGTTGCTTTTACGTGTCACAGAAAAGTCAAAGATCATAGTCTTTTGAGCCGGATAATTAATAGGTTCTTTGTAGTTAAAGTTTGCTAAACCAATTGATAAGTTTTG
Source organism: Aquatica leii (assembly GCA_035610365.1). Classification (NCBI taxonomy): domain Eukaryota; kingdom Metazoa; phylum Arthropoda; class Insecta; order Coleoptera; family Lampyridae; genus Aquatica; species Aquatica leii. The sequence goes on from CM069438.1 coordinate 21,151,407, forward strand.
CGTAGTTTGTAAATACAACTTTGGTTTTCGCGTTGCTTTGTGTGTTCACATGAGTGGCAGACTTCGACTTGCGTTTGTCGTTGCTTCGTAAAGTAGCGTTTGTTGTTGCGTTGCCGTTATCGTACGATGCATTTGTTGTTGTAATAATGTTATCGTACGCATTTGTGTTCAAATCTTGCCAATTGAAATAATAGTTGATTCAAGTGCCATATTATGAAACGATGAAAGTAAAAAGCAACGTTTGTAGCAAAAGTTAATACAATATAAACAAATCTACAAGAACTATTTTTACAATTAAATAAAGTCATATTTTTCTGTGATCGCGTTTGTTCGTTGCTTTTAGGTGTCACAGAAACGTCAAAAATCATAGTCTTTTGAGCCGGATAATTAATTGGTTCTTTGTAGTTACAGTTTGCTAAGCCCATTGATAAGTTTTGATTGGTTTGTAAATACAACGTTTAATTGTTTGCATTGATTTGTTTGTTCACATGGGTGGTAGACTTTACCTTGCGTTTGTCGTTGCTTTGTAAAGTAGCGTTTGTTGTTGCGTTACTGTTATCCTACGATGCATTTGTTGTTGTAATACTGTTATCGTACGCATTTGTGTTCAAATCTTGCCAATTGAAATAATAGTTGATTCAAGTGCCATATTATGAAACGATGAAAGTAAAAAGCAACGTTTGTAGCAAAAGTTAATACAATATAAACAAATCTACAAGAACAATTTTTACAATTAAATAAAGTCATATTTTTCTGTGATCGCGTTTGTTCGTTGCTTTTACGTGTCACAGAAAAGTCAAAGATCATAGTCTTTTGAGCCGGATAATTAATAGGTTCTTTGTAGTTAAAGTTTGCTAAACCAATTGATAAGTTTTGCGTAGTTTGTAAATACAACTTTGGTTTTTCGCGTTGATTTGTGTGCTCACATGGTGGCAGACTTCGACTTGCGTTTGTCGTTGCTTCGTAAAGTAGCGTTTGTTGTTGCGTTGCCGTTATCGTACGATGCATTTGTTGTTGTAATAATGTTATCGTACGCATTTGTGTTCAAATCTTGCCAATTGAAATAATAGTTGATTCAAGTGCCATATTATGAAACGATGAAAGTAAAAAGCAACGTTTGTAGCAAAAGTTAATACAATATAAACAAATCTACAAGAACTATTTTTACAATTAAATAAAGTCATATTTTTCTGTGATCGCGTTTGTTCGTTGCTTTTACGTGTCACAGAAAAGTCAAAGATCATAGTCTTTTGAGCCGGATAATTAATTGGTTCTTTGTAGTTAAAGTTTGCTAAACCAATTGATAAGTTTTGCGTAGTTTGTAAATACAACTTTGGTTTTTCGCGTTGATTTGTGTGTTCACATGAGTGGCAGACTTCGACTTGCGTTTGTCGTTGCTTCGTAAAGTAGCGTTTGTTGTTGCGTTGCCGTTATCGTACGATGCATTTGTTGTTGTAATAATGTTATCGTACGCATTTGTGTTCAAATCTTGCCAATTGAAATAATAGTTGATTCAAGTGCCATATTATGAAACGATGAAAGTAAAAAGCAACGTTTGTAGCAAAAGTTAATACAATATAAACAAATCTACAAGAACAATTTTTACAATTAAATAAAGTCATATTTTTCTGTGATCGCGTTTGTTCGTTGCTTTTACGTGTCACAGAAAAGTCAAAGATCATAGTCTTTTGAGCCGGATAATTAATTGGTTCTTTGTAGTTAAAGTTTGCTAAACCAATTGATAAGTTTTGCGTAGTTTGTAAATACAACTTTGGTTTTTCGCGTTGATTTGTGTGTTCACATGAGTGGCAGACTTCGACTTGCGTTTGTCGTTGCTTCGTAAAGTAGCGTTTGTTGTTGCGTTGCCGTTATCGTACGATGCATTTGTTGTTGTAATAATGTTATCGTACGCATTTGTGTTCAAATCTTGCCAATTGAAATAATAGTTGATTCAAGTGCCATATTATGAAACGATGAAAGTAAAAAGCAACGTTTGTAGCAAAGTTAATACAATATAAACAAATCTACAAGAACAATTTTTACAATTAAATAAAGTCATATTTTTCTGTGATCGCGTTTGTTCGTTGCTTTTACGTGTCACAGAAAAGTCAAAGATCATAGTCTTTTGAGCCGGATAATTAATTGGTTCTTTGTAGTTAAAGTTTGCTAAACCAATTGATAAGTTTTGCGTAGTTTGTAAATACAACTTTGGTTTTTCGCGTTGATTTGTGTGTTCACATGAGTGGCAGACTTCGACTTGCGTTTGTCGTTGCTTCGTAAAGTAGCGTTTGTTGTTGCGTTGCCGTTATCGTACGATGCATTTGTTGTTGTAATAATGTTATCGTACGCATTTGTGTTCAAATCTTGCCAATTGAAATAATAGTTGATTCAAGTGCCATATTATGAAACGATGAAAGTAAAAAGCAACGTTTGTAGCAAAGTTAATACAATATAAACAAATCTACAAGAACAATTTTTACAATTAAATAAAGTAAAATTTTTTTGTGATCGTGTTTGTTCGTTGCTTTTACGTGTCACAGAAACGTCAAAAATCATGGTTTTTTTAACCGGATATTTAATTGGTCCTTTGTAGTTACAGTTTGCTAAGCCCATTGATAAGTTTTGATTGGTTTGTAAATACAACGTTTAATTGTTTGCATTGATTTGTTTGTTCACATGGGTGGTAGACTTTACCTTGCGTTTGTCGTTGCTTTGTAAAGTAGCGTTTGTTGTTGCGTTACTGTTATCCTACGATGCATTTGTTGTTGTAATACTGTTATCGTACGCATTTGTGTTCAAATCTTGCCAATTGAAATAATAGTTGATTCAAGTGCCATATTATGAAACGATGAAAGTAAAAGCAACGTTTGTAGCAAAGTTAATACAATATAAACAAATCTACAAGAACAATTTTTACAATTAAATAAAGTCATATTTTTCTGTGATCGCGTTTGTTCGTTGCTTTTACGTGTCACAGAAAAGTCAAAGATCATAGTCTTTTGAGCCGGATAATTAATAGGTTCTTTGTAGTTAAAGTTTGCTAAACCAATTGATAAGTTTTGCGTAGTTTGTAAATACAACTTTGGTTTTTCGCGTTGATTTGTGTGTTCACATGAGTGGCAGACTTCGACTTGCGTTTGTCGTTGCTTCGTAAAGTAGCGTTTGTTGTTGCGTTGCCGTTATCGTACGATGCATTTGTTGTTGTAATAATGTTATCGTACGCATTTGTGTTCAAATCTTGCCAATTGAAATAATAGTTGATTCAAGTGCCATATTATGAAACGATGAAAGTAAAAAGCAACGTTTGTAGCAAAAGTTAATACAATATAAACAAATCTACAAGAACTATTTTTACAATTAAATAAAGTCATATTTTTCTGTGATCGCGTTTGTTCGTTGCTTTTACGTGTCACAGAAAAGTCAAAGATCATAGTCTTTTGAGCCGGATAATTAATAGGTTCTTTGTAGTTAAAGTTTGCTAAACCAATTGATAAGTTTTGCGTAGTTTGTAAATACAACTTTGGTTTTTCGCGTTGATTTGTGTGTTCACATGAGTGGCAGACTTCGACTTGCGTTTGTCGTTGCTTCGTAAAGTAGCGTTTGTTGTTGCGTTGCCGTTATCGTACGATGCATTTGTTGTTGTAATAATGTTATCGTACGCATTTGTGTTCAAATCTTGCCAATTGAAATAATAGTTGATTCAAGTGCCATATTATGAAACGATGAAAGTAAAAAGCAACGTTTGTAGCAAAAGTTAATACAATATAAACAAATCTACAAGAACTATTTTTACAATTAAATAAAGTCATATTTTTCTGTGATCGCGTTTGTTCGTTGCTTTTACGTGTCACAGAAAAGTCAAAGATCATAGTCTTTTGAGCCGGATAATTAATTGGTTCTTTGTAGTTAAAGTTTGCTAAACCAATTGATAAGTTTTGCGTAGTTTGTAAATACAACTTTGGTTTTTCGCGTTGATTTGTGTGTTCACATGGTGGCAGACTTCGACTTGCGTTTGTCGTTGCTTCGTAAAGTAGCGTTTGTTGTTGCGTTGCCGTTATCGTACGATGCATTTGTTGTTGTAATAATGTTATCGTACGCATTTGTGTTCAAATCTTGCCAATTGAAATAATAGTTGATTCAAGTGCCATATTATGAAACGATGAAAGTAAAAGCAACGTTGGTAGCAAAAGTTAATACAATATAAACAAATCTACAAGAACAATTTTTACAATTAAATAAAGTCATATTTTTCTGTGATCGCGTTTGTTCGTTGCTTTTACGTGTCACAGAAAAGTCAAAGATCATAGTCTTTTGAGCCGGATAATTAATTGGTTCTTTGTAGTTAAAGTTTGCTAAACCAATTGATAAGTTTTGCGTAGTTTGTAAATACAACTTTGGTTTTTCGCGTTGATTTGTGTGTTCACATGAGTGGCAGACTTCGACTTGCGTTTGTCGTTGCTTCGTAAAGTAGCGTTTGTTGTTGCGTTGCCGTTATCGTACGATGCATTTGTTGTTGTAATAATGTTATCGTACGCATTTGTGTTCAAATCTTGCCAATTGAAATAATAGTTGATTCAAGTGCCATATTATGAAACGATGAAAGTAAAAGCAACGTTTGTAGCAAAAGTTAATACAATATAAACAAATCTACAAGAACAATTTTACAATTAAATAAAGTCATATTTTTCTGTGATCGCGTTTGTTCGTTGCTTTTACGTGTCACAGAAAAGTCAAAGATCATAGTCTTTTGAGCCGGATAATTAATTGGTTCTTTGTAGTTAAAGTTTGCTAAACCAATTGATAAGTTTTGCGTAGTTTGTAAATACAACTTTGGTTTTTCGCGTTGATTTGTGTGTTCACATGAGTGGCAGACTTCGACTTGCGTTTGTCGTTGCTTCGTAAAGTAGCGTTTGTTGTTGCGTTGCCGTTATCGTACGATGCATTTGTTGTTGTAATAATGTTATCGTACGCATTTGTGTTCAAATCTTGCCAATTGAAATAATAGTTGATTCAAGTGCCATATTATGAAACGATGAAAGTAAAAAGCAACGTTTGTAGCAAAAGTTAATACAATATAAACAAATCTACAAGAACAATTTTTACAATTAAATAAAGTAAAATTTTTTTGTGATCGTGTTTGTTCGTTGCTTTTACGTGTCACAGAAACGTCAAAAATCATGGTTTTTTTAACCGGATATTTAATTGGTCCTTTGTAGTTACAGTTTGCTAAGCCCATTGATAAGTTTTGATTGGTTTGTAAATACAACGTTTAATTGTTTGCATTGATTTGTTTGTTCACATGGGTGGTAGACTTTACCTTGCGTTTGTCGTTGCTTTGTAAAGTAGCGTTTGTTGTTGCGTTACCGTTATCCTACGATGCATTTGTTGTTGTAATACTGTTATCGTACGCATTTGTGTTCAAATCTTGCCAATTGAAATAATAGTTGATTCAAGTGCCATATTATGAAACGATGAAAGTAAAAAGCAACGTTTGTAGCAAAAGTTAATACAATATAAACAAATCTACAAGAACAATTTTTACAATTAAATAAAGTCATATTTTTCTGTGATCGCGTTTGTTCGTTGCTTTTACGTGTCACAGAAAAGTCAAAGATCATAGTCTTTTGAGCCGGATAATTAATTGGTTCTTTGTAGTTAAAGTTTGCTAAACCAATTGATAAGTTTTGCGTAGTTTGTAAATACAACTTTGGTTTTTCGCGTTGATTTGTGTGTTCACATGAGTGGCAGACTTCGACTTGCGTTTGTCGTTGCTTCGTAAAGTAGCGTTTGTTGTTGCGTTGCCGTTATCGTACGATGCATTTGTTGTTGTAATAATGTTATCGTACGCATTTGTGTTCAAATCTTGCCAATTGAAATAATAGTTGATTCAAGTGCCATATTATGAAACGATGAAAGTAAAAAGCAACGTTTGTAGCAAAAGTTAATAGAATATAAACAAATCTACAAGAACAATTTTTACAATTAAATAAAGTCATATTTTTCTGTGATCGCGTTTGTTCGTTGCTTTTACGTGTCACAGAAAAGTCAAAGATCATAGTCTTTTGAGCCGGATAATTAATTGGTTCTTTGTAGTTAAAGTTTGCTAAACCAATTGATAAGTTTTGCGTAGTTTGTAAATACAACTTTGGTTTTTCGCGTTGATTTGTGTGTTCACATGAGTGGCAGACTTCGACTTGCGTTTGTCGTTGCTTCGTAAAGTAGCGTTTGTTGTTGCGTTGCCGTTATCGTACGATGCATTTGTTGTTGTAATAATGTTATCGTACGCATTTGTGTTCAAATCTTGCCAATTGAAATAATAGTTGATTCAAGTGCCATATTATGAAACGATGAAAGTAAAAAGCAACGTTTGTAGCAAAAGTTAATACAATATAAACAAATCTACAAGAACAATTTATAAAATTAAATAAAGTCATATTTTTCTGTGATCGCGTTTGTTCGTTGCTTTTACGTGTCACAGAAAAGTCAAAGATCATAGTCTTTTGAGCCGGATAATTAATTGGTTCTTTGTAGTTAAAGTTTGCTAAACCAATTGATAAGTTTTGCGTAGTTTGTAAATACAACTTTGGTTTTTCGCGTTGATTTGTGTGTTCACATGAGTGGCAGACTTCGACTTGCGTTTGTCGTTGCTTCGTAAAGTAGCGTTTGTTGTTGCGTTGCCGTTATCGTACGATGCATTTGTTGTTGTAATAATGTTATCGTACGCATTTGTGTTCAAATCTTGCCAATTGAAATAATAGTTGATTCAAGTGCCATATTATGAAACGATGAAAGTAAAAAGCAACGTTTGTAGCAAAAGTTAATACAATATAAACAAATCTACAAGAACAATTTTTACAATTAAATAAAGTCATATTTTTCTGTGATCGCGTTTGTTCGTTGCTTTTTACGTGTCACAGAAAAGTCAAAGATCATAGTCTTTTGAGCCGGATAATTAATTGGTTCTTTGTAGTTAAAGTTTGCTAAACCAATTGATAAGTTTTGCGTAGTTTGTAAATACAACTTTGGTTTTTCGCGTTGATTTGTGTGTTCACATGAGTGGCAGACTTCGACTTGCGTTTGTCGTTGCTTCGTAAAGTAGCGTTTGTTGTTGCGTTGCCGTTATCGTACGATGCATTTGTTGTTGTAATAATGTTATCGTACGCATTTGTGTTCAAATCTTGCCAATTGAAATAATAGTTGATTCAAGTGCCATATTATGAAACGATGAAAGTAAAGCAACGTTTGTAGCAAAAGTTAATACAATATAAACAAATCTACAAGAACAATTTTACAATTAAATAAAGTCATATTTTCTGTGATCGCGTTTGTTCGTTGCTTTTACGTGTCACAGAAAAGTCAAAGATCATAGTCTTTTGAGCCGGATAATTAATTGGTTCTTTGTAGTTAAAGTTTGCTAAACCAATTGATAAGTTTTGCGTAGTTTGTAAATACAACTTTGGTTTTTCGCGTTGATTTGTGTGTTCACATGAGTGGCAGACTTCGACTTGCGTTTGTCGTTGCTTCGTAAAGTAGCGTTTGTTGTTGCGTTGCCGTTATCGTACGATGCATTTGTTGTTGTAATAATGTTATCGTACGCATTTGTGTTCAAATCTTGCCAATTGAAATAATAGTTGATTCAAGTGCCATATTATGAAACGATGAAAGTAAAAAGCAACGTTTGTAGCAAAAGTTAATACAATATAAACAAATCTACAAGAACAATTTTTACAATTAAATAAAGTCATATTTTTCTGTGATCGCGTTTGTTCGTTGCTTTTACGTGTCACAGAAAAGTCAAAGATCATAGTCTTTTGAGCCGGATAATTAATTGGTTCTTTGTAGTTAAAGTTTGCTAAACCAATTGATAAGTTTTGCGTAGTTTGTAAATACAACTTTGGTTTTTCGCGTTGATTTGTGTGTTCACATGAGTGGCAGACTTCGACTTGCGTTTGTCGTTGCTTCGTAAAGTAGCGTTTGTTGTTGCGTTGCCGTTATCGTACGATGCATTTGTTGTTGTAATAATGTTATCGTACGCATTTGTGTTCAAATCTTGCCAATTGAAATAATAGTTGATTCAAGTGCCATATTATGAAACGATGAAAGTAAAAAGCCACGCTTGTAGCAAAGTTAATACAATATAAACAAATCTACAAGAACAATTTTTACAATTAAATAAAGTCATATTTTTCTATGATCGCGTTTGTTCGTTGGTTTTACGTGTTACAGAAAAGTCAAAAGATCATAGTCTTTTGAGCCGGATAATTAATTGGTTCTTTGTAGTTAAAGTTTGCTAAACCAATTGATAAGTTTTGCGTAGTTTGTAAATACAACTTTGGTTTTTCGCGTTGATTTGTGTGTTCACATGAGTGGCAGACTTCGACTTGCGTTTGTCGTTGCTTCGTAAAGTAGCGTTTGTTGTTGCGTTGCCGTTATCGTACGATGCATTTGTTGTTGTAATAATGTTATCGTACGCATTTGTGTTCAAATCTTGCCAATTGAAATAATAGTTGATTCAAGTGCCATATTATGAAACGATGAAAGTAAAAAGCAACGTTTGTAGCAAAAGTTAATACAATATAAACAAATCTACAAGAACAATTTATACAAACAAATAAAGTCAAATTTTTTGTGATCGGGTTTGTTCGTTGTTTTTACGTGTCACAGAAACGTCCAAAATCATGGTTTTTAACCGGATATTTAATTGGTCCTTTGTAGTTACAGTTTGCTAAGCCCATTGATAAGTTTTGATTGGTTTGTAAATACAACGTTTAATTGTTTGCATTGATTTGTTTGTTCACATGGGTGGTAGACTTTACCTTGCGTTTGTCGTTGCTTTGTAAAGTAGCGTTTGTTGTTGCGTTACCGTTATCCTACGATGCATTTGTTGTTGTAATACTGTTATCGTACGCATTTGTGTTCAAATCTTGCCAATTGAAATAATAGTTGATTCAAGTGCCATATTATGAAACGATGAAAGTAAAAAGCAACGTTTGTAGCAAAAGTTAATACAATATAAACAAATCTACAAGAACAATTTTTACAATTAAATAAAGTCATATTTTTCTGTGATCGCGTTTGTTCGTTGCTTTTACGTGTCACAGAAAAGTCAAAGATCATAGTCTTTTGAGCCGGATAATTAATTGGTTCTTTGTAGTTAAAGTTTGCTAAACCAATTGATAAGTTTTGCGTAGTTTGTAAATACAACTTTGGTTTTTCGCGTTGATTTGTGTGTTCACATGAGTGGCAGACTTCGACTTGCGTTTGTCGTTGCTTCGTAAAGTAGCGTTTGTTGTTGCGTTGCCGTTATCGTACGATGCATTTGTTGTTGTAATAATGTTATCGTACGCATTTGTGTTCAAATCTTGCCAATTGAAATAATAGTTGATTCAAGTGCCATATTATGAAACGATGAAAGTAAAAAGCAACGTTTGTAGCAAAAGTTAATAGAATATAAACAAATCTACAAGAACAATTTTTACAATTAAATAAAGTCATATTTTTCTGTGATCGCGTTTGTTCGTTGCTTTTACGTGTCACAGAAAAGTCAAAGATCATAGTCTTTTGAGCCGGATAATTAATTGGTTCTTTGTAGTTACAGTTTGCTAAGCCCATTGATAAGTTTTGATTGGTTTGTAAATACAACGTTCAATTGTTTGCATTGATTTGTTTGTTCACATGGGTGGTAGACTTTACCTTGCGTTTGTCGTTGCTTTGTAAAGTAGCGTTTGTTGTGGCGTTACCGTTATCCTACGATGCATTTGTTGTTGTAATACTGTTATCGTACGCATTTGTGTTCAAATCTTGCCAATTGAAATAATAGTTGATTCAAGTGCCATATTATGAAACGATGAAAGTAAAAAGCAACGTTTGTAGCAAAAGTTAATACAATATAAACAAATCTACAAGAACAATTTTTACAATTAAATAAAGTCATATTTTTCTGTGATCGCGTTTGTTCGTTGCTTTTACGTGTCACAGAAAAGTCAAAGATCATAGTCTTTTGAGCCGGATAATTATTTGGTTCTTTGTAGATACAGTTTGCTAAGCCCATTGATAAGTTTTGAGTGGTTTGTAAGTACAACGTTCAATTGCTTGCATTGATTTGTATGTTCACATAGGTGGTAGACTTTACCTTGCGTTTGTCGTTGCTTCGTGAAGTAGCGTTTGTTGTTGCGTTGCCGTTACCGTACAATGCTTTTGTCGTTGTAATACTGTTATCATACGCATTTGTTGTTCAAATTTTGCAAACTGAAATAATAGTTGATTCAAGTGCCATATTATGAAACGATGAAAGTAAAAAGCAACGTTTGTAGCAAAAGTTAATACAATATAAACAAATCTACAAGAACAATATCCACAAATAAATAACGTCAAATTTTTTTGTGATCGGGTATGTTCGTTGCTTTTACGTGTCACAGAAACGTCAAAAATCATGGTCTTTTGAGCCAGATAATTAATTGGTTTTTTGTAGTTACAGTTTGCTAAACTCATTGATACGTTTTGAGTGGTTTGTAAATACAACGTTCAGTTGCTTGCATCGATTTGTATGTTCACATGTGTAATAGACTTTACCTTGCGTTTGTCGTTGCTTTGTAATGTAGCGTTTGTTGTTGCATTGCCGTTACCGTACAATGCATTTGTCGTTGTAATACTGTTATCATACGCATTTGTTGTTCATATCTTGCCAACTGAAATAATAGTTGGTTCAAGTGCCATATTAAAAAATGATGAAAGTAAAAAGCAACGTTTGTAGCAAAAGTTAACACAATATTAACAAATCTACAAGAACAATATCCACAAATAAGAAACGTCAAATTTTTTTGTGATCGGGTATGTTCGTTGCTTTTACGTGTCACAGAAACGTCAAAAATCATGGTCTTTGAGCCGGATAATTAATTGGTCCTTTGTAGTTACAGTTTGCTCAAACCATTGATAAGTTTTGAGTGGTTTGTAAATACAACGTTCCATTGCTTGCATTGATTTGTATGTTAACATGGGTGGTAGACTTTACCTTGCGTTTGTCGTTGCTTTGTAATGTAGCGTTTGTTGTTGCGTTGCCGTTATCGTACAATGCATTTGTCGTTGTAAAACTGTTATCATACTCATTTGTTGTTCAAATCTTGTCAACTGAAATAATAGTTGGTTCAAGTGCCATATTATGAAACGATGAAAGTAAAAAGCAACGTTTGTAGCAAAAATTAATACAATATAAACAAATCTACAAAAACAATTTCAACAATTAAATAAATACAATTTTTTTTGTGATCGCGTTTGTTCGTTCTTTTTACGTGTCACAGAAACTTCAAAAATCATGGTCTTTTGAGCCGGATAATTATTTGGTCCTTTGTAGTTACAGTTTGCTCAAACTATTGACACGTTTTGAGTGGTTTGTAAATACAACGTTCAATTGCTTGCATTGATTTGTATAATCACATGGGTGGTAGACTTTACCTTGCGTTTGTCGTTGCTTTGTAAAGTAGCGTTTGTTGTTGCGTTGCCGTTATCGTACAATGCATTTGTCGTTGTAAAACTGTTATCATACTCATTTGTTGTTCAAATCTTGTCAACTGAAATAATAGTTGGTTCAAGTGCCATATTATGAAACGATGAAAGTAAAAAGCAACGTTTGTAGCAAAAGTTAATACAATATAAACAAATCTACAAAAACAATTTCTACAATTAAATAATGACATATTTTTTTGTGATCGCGTTTGTTCGTTCCTTTTACGTATCACAGAAACGTCAAAAATCATGGTCTTTTGAACCGGATAATTAATTGGTCCTTTGTAGTTACAGTTTGCTAAGGCCATTGATAAGTTTTGAATGGTTTGTAAATACAACGTTCAATTGTTTGCGTTGATTTGTATGTTCACATGAGTGGTAGGCTTTACATTGCGTTTGTCGTTGCTTTGTAAAGTAGCGTTTGTTGTTGCGTTGCCGTTATCGTACAATGCATTTGTCGTTGTAAAACTGTTATCATACTCATTTGTTGTTCAAATCTTGTCAACTGAAATAATAGTTGGTTCAAGTGCCATATTATGAAACGATGAAAGTAAAAAGCAACGTTTGTAGCAAAAGTTAATACAATATAAACAAATCTACAAAAACAATTTCTACAAGTAAATAATGACAATTTTTTTTGTGATCGGGTTTTTTCGTTGCTTTTACGTGTCACAGAAACGTCAAAAATCATGCTTTTTGAGCCGGATAATTAATTGTTCCTTTGTAATTACAGTTTGCTAACCCTATTGATTAGTTTTGAGTGGTTTGTAAATACAACGTTCATTTACTTGCATTGATTTGTATGTTCACATGGGTGGTAGACTTTACCTTGCGTTTGTCGTTGCTTTGTAAAGTAGCGTTTGTTGTTGCGTTGCCGTTACCGTACAATGCATTTGTCGTTGTAATACTGTTATCATACGCATTTGTTGTTCAAATCTTGCCAACTGAAATAATAGTTGGTTCAAGTGCCATATTATAAAACGATGAAAGTAAAAAGCTACGTTTGTGGCAAAAGTTAATACAATATAAAAAAATCTACAAGAACAATTTCCACAAATAAATAACGTCAAATTTTTTTGTGATCGGGTACGTTCGTTGCTTTTACGTGTCACAGAAATGTCAAAAATGATGGTCTTTTGAGCCGGTCAATTAATTGGTTCTTTGTAGTTACAGTTTGCTAAACCCATTGATAATTTTTGAGCGGTTTGTAAATACAACGTTCAATTGTTTGCGTTGATTTGTATGTTCACATGGGTGGTAGACTTTATTTTGCGTTTGTCGTTGCTTTGTAAAGTAGCGTTTGTTGTTGCGATGCATTTGTCGTTGTAATACTGTTATCATACGCATTTGTTGTTCAAATCTTGCCAACTGAAATAATAGTTTGTGCCAACCAATGAAACTATGAAAGTAAAAAGCAACGTTTGTAGCAAAAGTTAATACAATATAAACAACTCTACAAGAAAAATTCCTACAATTAAATAAAGTCAATTTTTTTTGTGATCGGTTTGTTTGGTGCTTTTACGTGTCACAAAAACGCCAAGAACCATGATCTTAGATTTTTCTGGTTCGTATTGGTAGTTGTTGGCGACGGACTCGTTTCTGAGCGTGTCGTTGAAAATCACAACTATGCTCGGTTGCGATCAGATTTAAATACACCGTCAAGCAGATAGTTTTACTAAAGGGGTTACATCTGTCAAAAAATAGCGCACGTGTTTTAAAGCGGAGAGCAATTGCTGGCAGATCAAAGTTTATGTATTATTTTGACTTTTAAGAGTTTTAAACAATAGATGTCATAAAAGTTAACCCAAGGATAACTGGCTTGTTGTGACGGCCAAATGTTCATAGCATTCGATGTCGGCGCTTTCTTTCATTGCAAAGCAGATTTTTGCCAAAGGTTAAGTTCACGTAAGAATAGGTTTACACCGTCGTGTTGCTACAAGCTTATAGGTCTTACAAACGTTACTCGGCAAACTCACACTAGTCGGGGATAAGGGAGGTTCAAGTAAATAGAATTTAAAGGGCGCTACATCTTCCTAAGTATACTTTTGTTTTAATCAAGACAGAAGACAAAAAAATTTGGTCGAAATTAACCCCTCATTAGTGGAAAATACACCGAAACATGTGCACTAACAAGTTTGGGGTCGTGCTAACAAATTAATAAGGAAATTACTAAAGAATTCTAGAAACTAATAGGAAAACCTTACCTTGTGATAAATAAACTAATAGAAATGCGTTTTCATTTTATATCATAATTTCTACATGCGTTAGTGCAAACCTACCATCTACAAGATTAGGACTGGGCTCTTTTAAAGTCACATTCTATCTAGACAAAAGATGCAACGATGCCGCGAGTCGAAAAGTTTGATAATCTTCTTAGATCGACCGTCATTTGCGGACAGCTTATTCGCCGCGTAGGAAAAACCACAAAATAAAAATTCCAATCAGTTGATTGTTTATTTTATTTTGTTACAGTGCACTCTTAATTAAACAATAATTTTAGAATATGGTGTTGTTTATAGAAACAATTGGTTTTTTATAATGCAGCTTTATAATATCGGAAACTTTTTCTCCAATCATCACAGCTGGCGCGCTGGTGTGTCCCGAAAACGTAGCAGGTATAATGCTTGCATCGGCAACTCTTAAACCATCGATCCCAAACACTTTCAAATGTTTATCGACCACGGCTCCTTGCTTAGGATCATTACCAATTGCGCAAGTGCTTATCGGGTGATAAAAATAAGACGATAACAGTCTAAACGCACAGTACCAATAATCGCGAGAATCCGTTTTAAATTGTCTGCATTGAGGATAATCGGCATAAACAATGCTAGCGTTAATTTTTCTCATAGGTTCTGTGTTAAGAAGATTCTTCAAAATTTGTAACCCTTCATACAACACCGCGATATCTTTTCCTTCTCGATCGGTCAAATACTTAGGATTAATCAAAGGATATTCAAAAGGATTATTAGATTTTAGTCTTAGGTACCCAACTGATTTTGGATGCAAAGCGATTAAATATATGTTAAAAGATTTTTGGGAATCGAGTTTTGACCATAGCGCGTTGTAAGTTTCATCGGTGACTTTTAAACTTTTTTGCAAAAACGGACTGGTACTATTCGAAGGCATAAACTCGAATTCCATGTCGGGGTAAGTTGTGTCGTTACCAAATTTAGTCTGGTAAAAACCCACTCCTTGACTATTAAGAGCAATTGCGAAAGGACCGTAACCGTCTAGATATTGTTTTATGTTATCGTCTGTGGATTGAACTGGTTCTTTTAAGTTAGTTTGTACGTATAGACCAAAAAATCCGACGTGGTCTCGTAGTGTTTTTCCTACAGGTAGATCTTGTATAAGAGTGATGTTGTGCTGTTCCAATTGGTCTTTTGGTCCAACTCCAGATAGCATTAGAAGTTGTGGTGAGTTTATGGAACCGGCTGAAAGTATCACTTCTTTAGCGACTTTAATTCTTTTGAGTTGATGGTCATGAGCAAATTCTACTCCAAATGTTTTTTTGGAGTTTGGGTCTATTAAGATTTTAGTCACGTAGCTGTTACGCAATATGTGTAAGTTGCGTCTACTAGCAACTGGTTGTAAGAATGCTTTAGCGGTGCTGTCTCTTCTTCCGTTGATGTTATTTATTTGGGATTGAAACATGCCTAATTGTTGCTTGCCGTTGTAATCTGTCGACGAAGTGTTGTACAATAATTGATTTGCTTCTAAAAACGCTATTAATTGCTTGCTAACAGGTTTGTGGTACTCTACGTTCCAGTATCCGCCTTTGCCGTGGTAACCAGAGTCGCTGTCTACGTGCGAATTCTCAGATTTGATAAAATATGGCAATACGTCTTTGTAAGACCATCCGAGCACGTTCCAGCGATCATAATCCGCTTTATTACCACGACAATACACCAAACCGTTAATGGTACTGGTACCGCCTAGAATTCGCCCTCTTGGTAAAGCGCATTTCTTCTTAACCATACCTAAAAATTTTGTTTTGTATTTGCAAAATAATTTTTAAAATAATTACCTTGGCAAGCTCCGGTTTGCTCGGTTGTGTTAAAATTCCAATTATACTCAAGACCTTGCAGATACAAATGGAACCTAGGTATGTCGGTAAAATTGTTTTCATCCCCACCGGCTTCGATTAACAACACGTTCCATTCGTGTATTTCCGAAAGCCGATTTGCAACGACAGCCCCGGCCGAACCCGAACCAATGACGACGAAATCGTAAGTGGCGTTAACATCTACAACGTTGTTTTTGATAGGTTCGTATTGGTACGCGTTGACTGCACCATCGTAATGGTACGCTTTAAACGTGTAGTTTTTAATAAGTTCGTCGTAGTATTCGATTGTAGACGAGTAATCTGCAACGACACATTTGGCCAACACCAACATCAGTAAAAGCTTCATGTTTTTATGCGTTTGCAAAATATGTTTTTGTTTATATAAGTGGAAATTTGCATAAGTATTTTGTTGATAGCAGTTTCGATGTGTTCTGTTATCAAAAACATTTAGTTTTGTTGAAGTTTGCATTCTTTTATTAGTGATATGGTAATTTCAACACGTGGTGTAATTTGTTTTTTTTTTTTTTTTAAATGGACAAAACCAAACCCGAGTTGCTTCTGCTGGAATCGTCAAACTCAAAATTGTCTTCGCCTAGATCTAAGTAGAACCTAAAACAATTGCTAATCGTCTTAGGTTTTTGTTATTGATTGGTTTGGTCGCATCAATTGAAAAACGTACGCGACCACATAATCATATTTAGACGCAGCAACTTTTGACATTATACCTGCAAGTACCGATGACGATGCCATTACCCAACCGTCACTTGTTTTGTAAAAACCGAATCTGTGTGGCTTAAGCACCGGTTTGTTAAAACAAAACCAGTACTTTCACTTGAATCAGTTTAATCTCGACATTTGATCATGATATATGTTTGCATTTATTACCAGTAGAAACATATCTGTTTTATAACCTTGAAACATCACGCTTGTAATTTATTTCAATTGTTCTTGTTCGACGTAACGGTTATCGCATATAGGTGACCTGCACCTGTAGGCCCAGCGGGGGAAAACCTCGTCACCTTCAATCGCATAATTTTATTAGACTGGTTTTTTTTAATATAATTTCTAGTATGTTACGTCGAGTTTTCTGTAACATCCTGTTACGTTTTTTTTGTCGTAGTTACGCATCTCATTCAACTTATTTTTTTTGTAATGAAATTTGTACATCAGCGAGATTTTTTCAAAACTAAAAAAAAATGTTTTATGTACTGTTGGTATTACAGCACCAACAAAATAACAACAATAAACAAAGTTATCGTATTACCAAAACAAAAAAAAACTTTGTTTTTGAGAGTTATATGTTCCATAGCCAACTCCAACGCAAACAGTCACAAAAATAAAATCAAAACTGTCAAAATACAATCTAAAAAAATTAAATTATTTGTGAGTTTTGAAGTAACTTAAAGACCACAACAACTACAACACAGATCGCTGTTTCTCTATCATTGAACGCATCCATAGTAGTCTCAAAAAACTTTCAATAAATTCAACACCGCCGGATTTTAGATGAGACAGCCGCTGAAATCTGGTAATCTGACCTCAAAGTACAACTTTCAAAAAGCAGAATGAAAACTTAAACTTGGTAAAATTATAAGATCATACTCACTTTATATATTATATAAGTTTTAAACCTAATTCTTTTTGAACCAAATCAAATTATCTGAGCTGATTTCTCATTACTAGGTAAGTGTCTTTTGAGTATACTTACATGAAATTGCAATAATTCAAAGATATAAACGTATTTAAAAAGAGAACATTGTGGATCAATAATTCTCTAATAATGGGGTGACTTTGACCCAGACTCAAATTTCTTGTATGTACACGCTTCATGTGCCTACTGGAAACATATGTATCCACCGCTTTTCATTTTACCCAAACTCGCTGCAAATTATACATATTTCTTCCCCGACATTTTCGTCGTAGTCTGCAGAAAAATCTATCAGTTGTGTTTCGTATACTTTGGAACGATTACAATATACGCAAAGGTACTACATACATGTAAAGACACGCTTAAATATGGTCCTTCGAGCCGGATAATTAATCGGTCTTTTCTAGTTACAGTTTGCTAAACGCACTGATGCGTTTTGAGTAGTTTGTAACTAAACCGTTCGGTCGTTCACGTTGATTTGTATGTTCACATAGGTGGACACGCTTAATCTTGCGTTTGTCGTTGCTTACATTTGAGTAAGTTAGCGTTTGTTGTTGCGTTACCGTTATCGTACAGTGCATTTGTTGTTGATCTTGTTAATTGAAATAATAGTTGGTTCATGTGCCATACTGTGTGCATGTCGTTACACAGTTGATAGATCTGTATCTTAATTCCATTCGTAAATTTTTTAGTCTGTAGTCTTTTGGCCATAGCTATACCATTGAAAAAACATTGGCAAAGCAAATAAAACTTTGCTACGTTTAAACCAAATCTTAACTTAGGCCACAAGTGTGAAAGTAGATGTTTTGTCAAAATTGAAGTTTGTCGCAGCATTTAAACATGCACACATTTTGTATAGTGAATTGCATCAAGTAGATTCAGACACTTTGATAAATAAATCTGCAGATAATTGGAAAGAACTATGTAGTCTCATTGCACAGGTCAATGGTTTCTAGAAAGTATTCGTGCGCCGTTGATTACCAAACTCGAAAGTTGTCCTTCTTCACCAGCAAGTTCTACTGGATCAGGAGCACGTTTAAAAACGAATAGTTGTACAAATGTTTATTTGTCTCGTATCGAGCTTCCAAAATTTGATAGTTCTTTGAAAGAATAGCCAACTTTGTAAGACTTGTTTAGTACTTTGATAAACGTTCGTTATCAAACATAGAGAAATTCCAATACTTCATTTTGACGTTGTCGAAAGTCTCTTTGATTTTAGTTAAAGCTTTGCCTCTACCGGCAAATAATTTTCTTTTCCTCTTAAATTATTCGTAGTTCACATTTTTGCATGTATGTCGTTTCCTACTCTGACGTTCTAGTATTTTATATTCCTTCGTCTTTTTCTTTTATTTTATCTAGTGTTTGTTGTAACTCTATATAGAATTCGTCTAGTTTATCTTCCGTTACTTCTGTTGCAGCGCGTATATGAATTACATTCATTATTTCTTTTATTTCAATTTGTTGTCGCATATTTATTTAACTCTTTTGCTACTACTATATATTTAAAATTAATAAAGAAAAAAAAATTAAATAAATAACTAAATAAAAAAAAAATAAATAAAAAAAAATAATAATAATAAATAAATAATAAGTAATAACAAAAGGGGGAAAGGGATGAATAAAAGAGAGAGAGAGGAAGAGGAAAAAGTAAGGCAACAAATATTTGAAAGAGGAAAGAAAACAATAAGATCACCAGACATTAAAAAGATATCGGAGGAGAACGAAGGAAAAACCTCAAGAACAGAAGGAGGAAGGAAAGAAATGGAGGAGTTAAAAGAATTAATGAGAGAAATGATGAAACAGATGGAAGAAAATATGCAAGGAATAAGACAAGAAATCAAAGAAATGAAAAAAAAAATGGGAGAAAGAGAAAAGAAGTGGGAGAAAGAAAAAGAGAAACTGGTGGAGAGAATAGAAAAACTGGAGAAAAAAGCGGAAGACGAGGAAAGATGGAAAAGAAAGAATAATATCGTGATAAAGGGGTGGAGAAGTGAAAAACCACAAAAAGATTTAGCAGTGATGCTGGAAGAA
The DNA here is from genome assembly GCA_035610365.1 of Aquatica leii. NCBI lineage: Eukaryota > Metazoa > Arthropoda > Insecta > Coleoptera > Lampyridae > Aquatica > Aquatica leii. The sequence continues at coordinate 21,170,654 of CM069438.1, forward strand.
AAATTAAATGTAAAAGTAGAGGTGAAAAAAGTGACAGTAATAAACAAAGAGAAGAAAAATGAGATGGTGGTGGCGGAAATCGGAGGATGGGAGGAAAAACAGAAGGTAATGGAGGAGAAGAAGAAATTAAAGAATACAAGGATATATATAAGTCACGATTTAACATGGGAGGAAAGAAGAGTGCAAAGAGAAATAATGAACATAGCGTTGGAAAAAGAGCGGAAGGAAAAAGAGTATGGGTAGGGTACAGAAAAATGGAGATAGACGGAGACAGATACATATGGAACGACAAGGATAGGGACTGTGCAGAGAAAGAGAAGAGAAAGTGGGAACCAAAAGGCAAAAACTAAAGGGCAAAGGGGGTAAAGGAGGGAAAGTTGACGAAACGGCAAAGAAAAGGAATAATGAGAGATGGAAATGGAAAAGAAAAAGAAGGGAGAAAAAGAAAGTAAGGAAGAAGCACGGGGGAGGTGAGTGAGCTGAGAATATTGTTTTGGAACGTAGCAGGAATAAAAACAAGGAACATGATTTCTGGAAGTACATCAAGGAACAGGATGTAGTGGGATTACAGGAAACATGGATGAAAGAAAAGAATGGGAGTGGTGGGAAAAAGAGTTGCCGGAGGAATTTGAGTGGGTGGTGCAACATGCAGAAAGAGAAAAGAAAAAGGGAGAGCAAAGGGGGTATAATAACGGGAATAAGAAAAAAATGGTTGAACCAGGAAAAGAAAGAGAAAGTGCAACAGAGAAGGGAGTTGTAGAAAGGAACATGCAGTCAGGAAAAACAAAAATAAAAGTAGTGTCGGTTTATAGCAGTAGAATGAAAGAGATAAGGAAAAACATAGAAGAGATGATAGAAGAGAGGGAAGAGGGATTGATAATAGTAGGAGGGGCTTCAACGCAAGAATAGGGGAAGAGGGGGGAATACAAGAAAGAAAAGGGACGGGAAAGAGACAAACAAAGGACAAGGTGATAAATAAAGAGGGAGAGGAACTGCTGGAATTGTGCAACGAAAAAGGGTGGGAAATAATGAACGGGAACAGAGAAGAAGATGGAAAGGGGGAATTTACGTACATTGGAGGAAGGGGAGAATCAATAATAGATTTTGTAATGACAAATGAAGAGGCCGCAGAAAAGGTAAAGACATTTAAAGTGGGAGAAAGGGTAGAGTCAGACCATCAACCATAGGAATTGACAATGGAAGGAAGGGAAAGAGAAGAGAGAGAGGAAGAGGAGAAATACATAACTAAAAAAAAGTGGACAGAAGAGAGTATAAAAAGATATAAAGAGAGAATGGGGAAAACGGTATGGATAGGGAAGGAATTACAAGAAAGTGTAGAGGAAATGAGAGAGATGATGGAGAAAGCAACAGAGAGAGTCAGATTTAGAAGATGGAAAGGGGAGAAAACTGGATGGAAGAAATGGTGGGACAAGGAATGCAAGGAAGCAAAGAAAAATGCAAGAAGAGCATTAAGACAGTGGAAAAAAGGGAAGAAAAAAAGATTACAAAAAGCACTAAAAATATACAATAAAACATGCGACAGAAAGAAGGAGGAAAACAAAAAGAAACAAGAGGAGCAGATTAAAGGAATAAAAACGGAAGAAGATGTATGGAAGTACCTAAAGACGCAGAGGAAAAAAAACAAGACGACAAAGGGAATAAAATTGAAAGAATGGGAGACATATTTTCGGAACCTGATGGGAGGGGAAGAACAAAAGCAGGAAAAAGAAAAAAGGAAAGACGCGGTAGTAAGTCAAGAAGAAGGAGATAGGGATAGAATAAGGGAGGAAGAAGTAATAGAGGCGATAAAGAATATAAAAAGAGGAAAGGCGACAGGAGAAGACGGAACACAAGGAGAAGAGTGGATATACGGGGGAGAAAATGTAGCAAAAAGGATGACGGAAATAATAAACAAAATATGGAAGGCGGAAGGATTGCCAGAGAGATGGAGAGGAGGGATAATATGCCCAATACATAAAAAAGGCGAAAAAAATAAAGTCGAGAATTATAGAGGGGTAACATTATTGAGCTCGGCATACAAATTGTACGCGACAATACTGCAAGAAAGATTACAGAAGGAAATAGAGGAAAAAAGTTTGGTACCAGACGGACAAGCGGGATTCAGAAAAGGAAGAAGGGCGATAGACAACATATATATACTGAAACACTTAGCAAATAAAGAACTAGAAAAAGAAAGAGGGAAAATGGTAGCACTATTCGTAGACCTAAAAGCTGCTTTTGACAAAGTGAATAGAGAAAAGCTGTGGGAATGTATGAAAAGAAAAAAAATCAATGACAGATTAATACAAAGAATAGAGGAAATATACGAAGAAACGAAAAGCAGGGTTAAAGTGAATGGGGAAGAGAGTGAGAAATTCATAACAAAGAGAGGGTTGAGGCAGGGATGTCCACTGAGCCCAAGCCTGTTCTCGTTATATACGGGGGATCTGGAAGAGACAATGAGAGGACAACAGACAGGAGGGATAGTAGTAGGGAAAGCTAAGGTATGGTCGTTGGCGTATGCGGATGACATAGTGCTGGTGGCTAAGGAGGAAAAGGAAATGAAAGAGATGATGAAGACGCTAGAGAAATATATGAAAAAAAAAAGAAATGGAAGTAAACACGGAGAAAACAAAGATAATGATATTTAGAAAAGGAGGGGGGAAAAGAAAAAGAGAGGAGTGGAGATGGAGTGATGAGAAAGTGCAACAAGTGAAGGAATTTACATACCTGGGCTACACGATGAAACAGGATAATAAAGAGGGAGAACACATAAAGGAAAGGGTGAAGAAAGGAAGCAGGCTAATAGGACAAGTCTGGGGTGTGGGGGAAAGAGTATTCAAGATGGATATAAAAAAAAGAAAATTAATAAAGGGGGTGGTAATGTATGGAGCGAAAATATGGGGCTGGAAGGAGTGGAGGGAGGTAGAGGGCTACAGGAAAAATACTGGAGATGGGTGTTAGGATTGGACAGGGATACACCGGGGTATATTGTGAGAGAGGAGGTTCAGATAGAAAAAATAAGGATTGAGACAGGAAAAAGAGCAATAAAATACGAGGAAGAAATGAGGGAGAGAACAAATTGCAAAATTCTGCAAGAATGTTGGAAAGAGATAAAAGGAGGGAAAGTGAAGTACGGGCAGGAGGGCAGAGAAGAGTATTACAAAAGAAACGGGTACGCGAGTGAAGAAGTGGAGAGATTAAGAGAAGAGGGGGTAGGGACAAGAGAAGAAATAATAAGGAGAGATAGAGGCATCGAAAAACAAGAAAGATGGACAAAGATAAAAGAGAGCAGATATAATAGCAATTATAAAGATATCAAGGGTGAAGGGGTGCCGGAATATTTGAAAGACAGTGAGATTAAAAGCAACAAAAGGAAAAAAATGGTGGCAAGGTTCAGATGTGGCAACGAGGAGCTAGGGAACAAATATTGGAGAGAAGAACAAGAAAAGTTGTGCAGGCTATGTGGAGAAGAAAGGGAAGACATTAACCACATGAGAAAGAGATGCAGGGAATTAAGAGAAGAGGGGATGAAAATAGTGGATATCTTAGATGAAAACGGAAAAGGAGCGGAATGGATGGAGGAAGTATGGAACAGGAGGAAAAAGTTAAGGGGGGAGAAGGGATAAGAAAATGTAATATATATGTAATGTAATAACACGACCAAAATTTGTAAGCCAAATGGCAATGAATAAAGTTAAACTTATATGCTACTATATCCACTCCATTTTTTGCTCTACATTTCTGTGGAACGCCTGAATAGTAGAGAATGCGATTCTTCATTGTCTTACTTTCTCTATGCAATATTATATTTCTTTTCTCTTTACCGGTTTGTTTTCTAATGTCTTCATTTGTATTTTTTACATTATTTTCTTTTTTTGTTGTTTGTGTCGTCATTGTTGCTTTCATTTATAAGTTAATGGTAATCTCTGACTCATCGTTTTTCATTTCTTTAAAGCTTCTCTTTCAGTATATGCTGTTCCTCCGTTGGCTTTGTTTTGTACGTTCTACCATCTTTGGCAAGATTTTCTTTCTTTTGTTGTTTTATTTCTTACTTTCTTTACCGGTTTGTTTCCTAATGACTTTTTTTCTTCTTTCGTTGTCTGTGTCGTCATGAGTTATGGTAGTCTTCGACTCATCGTTCTTCATTTCCTTAAAGCTCTTCTCTCTATATATGCTGTTCTTCCGTTGACTCCGGACTACTTGATTTCAATATATTTTCATTATGGTTTCTTCCTCTGGTTTTCTTTCATCAATCTGTGGCAATTCTATTACTTTTAACTGCTCGAGTGTAAAAGCATCACAGTTTACTATTAATTTGTTTTGTCGAATTACTACGTGATGTTATTTGTTTCATTTTTCTTTGCTATAGTTTATCAAGTCCTTTTTTTGTTCTTATATTTTTTTGTGCGGCTAATCTTCTTTTATGCAGGTTTTTGTTCTTTTAAGTTTTTTTTTGTTTTTAATATCTCGAATCGTTTATATTTAAACTCTCCGTTAGGTTTTTCTTTATTTCTTTTTAATTCTTATGTATTTCTCTTCTTCTTCTATTTTTATTGACATGTCTATATCTAGCAAGCTTAGTTTTTACTTTTCTATAAAGAAAGTATAGCGATCGCAAAAATGTATTTTTGACAAAAAAATGTTGAGTGTCTGTGTGTGGCCGTGTGTGTGTTTTGTTGTACCCGCGATAACTCTCGAACCAAAAGTCCTAGTAACTTCAAATTTGGTATGGAGCTGGCTTTTTATATTCTCTCGGTTCTGGGTCTGTTACAATTCCTTTGTCAAGTGGTAGTATAGTGATTTCTCTGTTGGTTTTGAGTTCCATTTGATCAATTCTTTTATTCCGATTGATGTTAGATATGTAGACTTCCTCAGTAGATCGGTTACTTTAACTCTCACCTTTTGGTGAATGTGTTGTGGTAGAGCTCTGAGTATGCTTTTGAATGAACCCACTAGTTCGTCTAGTATTGATTATGGTGTTATTACAAAGTTTAATCGTTTAGATAAAATGGTTGTTACTGAGATAAGAACGTCTTCCGGGTTTGGACCGTGTCAATGTTGTAACAGAAATTGCCAACGTTTCGCCTACTTTCGTAAGGGGCTTCATCAAGGCGTGAGAGAAATCGAAGAACTCAAGCAAGCAATCGAAATCTAACTAAACACTTCTCAAAAGTTAGGTAATCAACTTGTGAACAAAGCCAGATTCTAAACTCAGAAAAGGTAAGAAAGAAAACGATAAACTCGAAAAAGCATAATAACTTCAATCGTGATCATGGTTTCGAGCTATCCCCTCTTTGGTTCCCGGTCATTAGTCCTTTATCGAAAACACGCCCTCGTTCAACCGTAACCCAATTAGAGTCGAGCTTAACTACCCATGACGATATTTCTTATTTATATACGGAGACCATTTCTTTTTGGTCACTTCTATGGAGTTTAGAATCTGGCTTGGTTCACAAGTTGATTACCTAACTCTGTAGTGGTTCTTTGTTAGATTTTCGTTTGCTTTTTCGAGTTTATCGTTTTCTTTCTTACCTTTTCTGAGTTTAGAATCTGGCTTTGTTCACAAGTTGATTACCTAACTTTTGAGAAGTGTTTAGTTAGATTTCGATTGCTTGCTTAAGTTCTTCGATTTCTCTCACGCCCTTACGAAAGTGGGCGAAACGTTGGCAACTCGGGTTACAACATTGACACGGTCCAAACTCGGAAGACGTTCTTATCTTAGTATAGACTCCGGCCGTGGAGGCCTTCGCTATTACATGGTTGTTACTGGTTTGCTGAGTGTGGTAAACAACAAATTGATGACAGTCTTGTCTGTTTACAATTTCGGCTTTAGATGATATTATTCTTCCAGCAACTTCTGAAACTTTGCTATTTGTATTTTTTTTGCTTTATCAGCGATCTCATCGGTTTTATCCGTAGATAGTTTGTCGATTTCTCAGATTGTCGCCTCTATTGTAGTAGCCAGCCGTGAATGAATTAAAAATAACTAAGTAGTTTTCTTGTCTAATTGGCGTCTGTAGTCGTGTATTCTCTGTTGAAGTGAGAAAAAAATAACAACTCTGAAACACTGTATACAACGTAACTAACTTCTAATATACGCCTTTTGTTGAAGTATGAAGTCAGTTGTGGTTTTTCTTTAAACGGCAACACTTTATCTGTGCATTTTTGTTCTTTTTATAATCAACAAATAATAGCGACTAATACTGCAATTTACTTTCTTTAAAACGGTAATAAACTAACCAGGTTATGGGTTTAGTGCGCGATACGTAAGTAATTGTGTTATTGAGATCGTTCGGTGAGATTTGAGGTTAGGTATTTTTTGAAGATTTGTTCCGGCTTGAAACGTACTCGTATTTGAAAAAGAGACAAAGATTTACAAAACGAATAAGCTAAGTGTTGTACTAAAACCTCATTTTAAAATGGAGCCGCATTTTTTTAATGTCAATTTTCGTTATAATTGTAACTTTGTGCATATACAGAGCGCTAATACTGTACGGAAGTTGTAAACTGACAAAATAGCGGCTATAAAAAGTGATGAAAACTATATCATTGAAAAACTAAAAGGAGCAGAAATCGTGGAGGGCAAACGGGTTCTGCCTCTAGCACGAAATCTCGAAAAACCTACGAATGACAAAAAACTGAAAAAAAACTGAACAAAAATGGCACGACGACGAACTCACGGCAGTGACAACAATTGCCGGTGCTTTAACCAAGGACGTGGCTCAGCTGGTGTTAACAACGCGTTCTGCAGTTGTGATGTGGTCAACGTTAACAATCACTTTTGTACATGCTGACACGCAGCGGATTCATACGATACTAACTAAGTTTATTACAGTATATAGGAAACTGAGCAATCAATTACGACATATATCGGATCGATGAAGAAATATTTCTTTAATCTAAATTTATAGTTTGATCGTCAGACGAAGGAAAACGCAAAAATTGTTGGAGAAAACACCAGTCAGGCAGTTAAACATTATTATATTCTTGAATTGATTCTGCACTATCGTATCCTATGTTCAATCAGCAATAATTACTCGGAGTAGTATAGTAGTGTTGGTTTCAGGACACATCTTACCGCGCTTTTTTAAAAATTTGAATTTCAGCTCCGTTTGTGTAAGTTCGGGAAAGATCGTGTGGGATCATATTGTGTTTGGCTGTGTTCGTATGCGCGCGCAATTTTCAAATTTGAAAATATTGAATTTCGTGTAAGTTTGGGTACAGCTTTGCAAACAGATAGTTTGTTTGCAAACAACTTTGCAAACAGGTGGTTACTTTGCAAACAGCTAGTCGGTATGTGGTTTTTGATTTTTTAAATGGTTAATCGGTTTGTTGAAGCAGTTCCCACCTTATATTTGTAAAGCTGTTTGCAAACAAACCACCTGTTTGCAATGCTGGACCCGAGTGACTAAACGAAATTCAAATTTTCAAAAAAAAGGGGACATTTAAACCCGATGTCTTCCGATCTTACACGAAATTAAAATTTAAAAAAACGCGAAAAAATAAAAATCTGAACTTACACAAAATTCAAATTTTTAAGAAAGTAGATACGGAAAAATGTGGCCTGAAACCAACACTACTATACTACTACTCGGTGCTTAAAGTTATCTGAAAGACCAAACCGCAAAAAGAGCAAACGCTTTCAAAACTGTTGTGTTCCAAGAATTACAAGCTGGTGATTCAGACTTCGGCGACGTTCTATGCTCACAGGGATGCTCATCAGAAAAGCAAGTCTGTCGACAACTCAGGTAAGAGTTTAAAACGCCTCGTATCCTAGGTACTGTTTCTACAGACGGCTCGTTGTATGTAGTCAAAATGGGTGACAACAATGTGTTGATGGCAGTGAGTGATCAGCAGTGCACAGCTACGTTGAACGACGTTCTATGGGTTTCAGGTATGGCCAACCACCTGTTCAGTTCTCGAATGGCATTGATGCACAACGTGATAAGTATTATTGTCAGTAAGCGCGTTTTGCTTGAACATAACAGCAGGTTCGTAGCAACGGCAACGTAAAACAACAACACCTATATCATAGATGTGGGTGTTGTTGTACCAACTCATCCGGAAAACGTGTGTTATGCAAAATTAATCAAAATATTACAACTCTGGCACAAACGTCTTGGTTATCAAGACAAATGCTATGTGAGGTCGTACGACAAAGCAATGAAATTGGCTGAAAGTGCTAAATGGAGAACAGCCTGTAATGACGAGGTTGCTTCGTTGCACAAAAACAATATGTAGATGTTAGTAAAAAAGCCAAATTGTGTTGAAAGAATACTTTGTCGTTAGGTTTCACGTTACAAAGCTCGTCTAGTCGTGAAGGGTTGTAGACAAAAGAAAGGAATTGACTACGATGACGCGTTTAGTCCGGTCGCACGTTATAACACTGTTCTGTAGTTTTGGCTAAAACACCACTTGGGAGTTGATATATGCAGCAGTTTGATGCAAGGACAGCATTTGTTTACGGTGAGCTGAAAGAAGAGATTTTCATGCCAGAACCTAAAGGATATGACGATGGAAGCGGCAAGGTATGCAAAGTGTTAAGTAGCTTGTACGGTCTCAAGGATGCTCTACGATGCTGAAACTAGGTGTTTGTCAAAGTTATGAGCAAGTTCGGTCTTAAGATAACAAGCGAGGATCTGTGTTTTATTACACGACGTAATGACGGAACGACTCTGATAACGGTTCTTTACGTAGATGATGGTTTGGTCGTAGGGGACGATGCTGATTAGATCCAAAAATTTTCCGAGAAGAACTGAAGCAGCATTTCAAGATGTCAGTTAAGTCGTTGGACAGTTAACTAGAAATGCAGATTGACATACGCAGCGATGGAATTTTACTCGATATTGCAAGAACTGACTCAGACTCGCAAACTGAGAACTACGCGCTGTATTATAAAAAGAACGACAGCAACGTGCTGACGACGTTCACGGATGCTGATTATGGAGGTTGTAGCCAAACAGGTCGATCAACTACGAGCGTAGCATGTATAAGTCAGCGACAGCATTCTGTGGTAACGTCATCGACAGAGGCGGAGGTCGTAACTGCAAGTGACAGTGCAGGTGCGGTGAAGTATTGTGTTTGCTCAATTTCATTTCCGTACAGGTCACAGCTATTAGAATAATAAATAATGAAAACATAAAACTTGCCCAAATATTCCGTGCTCTACAATTATAAAATTTAAAAACAAAATAATTTAATGCAATAGTTTCAACGGTAAGTATAGAGTAAGAAGGGTTTGATTTGTAAATTAAATATTTTAGGTTATGTTTGACTCTTTAAGTATTATAACAGTTAAAGAGTAGATTGTTGTTGCATATTAGATCCATTCAGGTAAATTACTTTAACTTGCATGTTCTAAACGTAAAGATTAAAAGAAAACCACAAATTTTTTAAATGCAATTTTTATATTACATTCCTAGTTCGTAAAGTTTCATTCCTAATAACACCCATTAATTACAAATAATCTTTAAACATTTACAAATGTACCTTATTTGCTTTGTATGTCACATACACATGTTATTCTCTTGCAATTTTTAAGAAAATAACGTTTACATACCAACATGGTATTTGTCGGAAGAAATTCAAGACATATTAATGATTTATGCTTTCATTTATTTACTGGCTGTAAAAGCAAAATGTAAATAATTGATATTTTTTAGACTGATGCAGCTCATTCACATTAGCTTTTGTTTGAATTTGATGTAGAAAAAATTAAAATGGTAAATGATTTTAAGTAAAATTGCATGTATTTAAAGGACATAAAGTATACGTACAATTTTTCTAAATATTAGGTGAATAGTTTTAAGTCAAATAATATTTCCACTTATATCTTGTACAATAAACGCTGACAAATTAGCACAAAATAAATACAAAGTTTTGACATATGTTTTTTTTGTTATTGTAGGTATTACTGTAGATGTACCAACACAAATTTTTAAATTTAGATCATTTATTTTTCGTAGAAAATTTAATTTGACTCGTAATTAATGTGTATTGCCAACTCGTATGAATTTCTTGCTTCGCCTTCGGCTCGGCTGCAGATTATCATACTCGGCAATAACAACCATTCTTTACTCATTATATAATATACTATTTTAATTAAACTTTGTCATTTTGAGTGTCGCCTTTAGCTCTAATATAAACATGAAACTAGTGCAGATCACTCACTCTATTTGTCTATTCTATCAAAATTAAAAGACGTTCTTATTTTTCTTCTTCAATATATATTTTTTTGCTAAATTTAACTTTGTTTTTATTAGAACTGTTTTTCTCATTACAAAACAAAAACGTTATTTGCTTAAGGTTTTTAATTTTATTATCAGTCTTCTATATTATACTTAACTAGGCTTTATGATTCTTGCTCTCTAGTGCACAATATTGTTGCCGTATTATGTTTTAAGCGCATAAAATAAAAATGTAATTATAATTCTGTGAATGGCGACAACGTTTGGGAAAAACCAAATGCTTGAATTTTTTACACCTAATTCGTGACTAAATTAACAAATGTATTTTTCCGATATTAATAAACAATTTTGTTGTAATTATCAGCGTCGTTTAGTTGATACAACACGATCGTGTTTTGTTGTAGTTCTAAAAAACTTCTTAAATCGGTGAGTAGTTTTACATCGAAGTGACTGTAGGTATTTTGTTTTGTATTTGAGTTTTCAAAATCGCATTTTTTGTATTTTTTGTGTTGACGTTTTGGGTTCGTGTCAAAGTTTGTCTCAGATATGCTATTTAGTTTTAGACGGTTAGTTAAGTTGATACATTTTTGCTGTGCTCTTTTGCAGTCACCAATTTAGAAGCTTGAACTAATCCTAGCTTATAATCTAAAGAAAGAAAACCTCCAAAGCATAAGATTTTGGTAACTGCTGATTATGTGCTTTGCTTCTTGTTTCAGTCTTTCATTTTACAGTTTTTGTTTCTTTTTTATATGGATGGGACATCTATAATATCTTTAGTCTATTTTTCCGTCGTTTTTTTTTCTAATTTTTAAAAAAATTAATTTATCATTTCTTTCTAACACTTTCCAATAATGGTAAACTTATACAAATAGGTTTCTATCATACCAGTGGCGGCTCGTTCATAAAGGCTACAGCTATCCTAAAACATTAATTTAATATGGTTGTCGTTTAACTCTTTCGGTACGGCTCGATTATCAAATGTTTTTTCCTCCCAGACGACGGAATTGCAGTGCTCGACAGACGAATGACGGATATAACCGTCAAATACTAAATAGTTAAAATGAGGGTAGGTTAGGTTTTGTTCAACTCGAATTTATGTTTAAATTAGAAAATATCAATAGATCTATACCAAAGGCATGTTTATTCATAAAGCAAATAAAATTATTTATATAAATGAACCCTAAAAATAACATCCTAAATGATATTATAATAGCTAAAGGGAATGTTAAAAAATTTTAAAGTTAGCCTGGGTGTGGTAAATTTGGAAACAGAGTACAATGCAAAGTCCAACATTGCACTCTTTACACATGTATCTAGAGTCTCTTCTTTTCTTTTCTCGTTTTTTTGTGTGCAAACAAACCAGGCATCTTCTTGAAGGATTCTTGTTCATATCTGTTTCTGGAACGTATATCGGAAAGTGTCTCTCGATTAATCTTGCAGAATTAAGGTTCAGATCAGGTCTTGTTAGGAGATGATTGGTGGAAAACCTATACATAAAACATTGTTAATTATAACTACCTAAAATGAAAACATTTACTAACCACTCAAATAACTGACGTATGACTTCTAAGTGAAATGTCGCTAACGGTATTTTTCTAGAATATGTGGTCAAAAACATGGCATGGGCATTGAGTAAACAAACATCCATAATGTGGAAATACAGCTTCTTATACCATTTTATGCTTTTACGCATACAGTCAATACTAGAAATCATCATGTCAGTACGGTCGACTGCTCCCATTTTGCAATTGTATTCCACTACACATCTGGGCTTCCGTGCATTTTCTTGAGTGATCCTGTCTACTTTTGGAGGAACCACAATGTCATTTGCATGCATAGTGGTTATCATATGGACATCTCGACGATCTTTCCATTTTAATACCAATAGATGATCACTAGAATACCAAGAAACATCTCCTTTATTTAGTTTGACGGTGAACTTTGGCATATGCTTTCTATGTGGCCGGACGGTTCCACAAGAGTTTGTTTTATTTTTGAATAGGAAAGTTGACAAGGCAGGACTGCTGTAGTAGTTGTCTGTAAAAAGCGAGTGTCCTTTGTTTAGATATTGATCCATGAGCTTGGTTACAACAGCTCCCGATATACCCAGATCTTGATTGATCCCCAAGTTTTCACTTGTGCCTTTTCCCAAATTTACTATAAAGTCCAATACTATTCCTGTTTCACAGTCGCACAAAACAAACAACTTAATCCCAAAACGGTGTCTTTAACGCTTTATAAACTGTTTGAAGCTCAATCTTCCCTTAAAAACTATTAAACTTTCATCAATGACAAGGTCCTGAAACGGACGAAATTGTGTTTGAAACCTCTCCTTTATTTGTAATAGAATATGGTCTACTTTATAGAGGCGATTATTTGGGGGAGCTACCTTATTGTCGCAAAAGTGCAAATTACTTTGAATTTGCAGGTATCTGTCCCTTGTCATTTTTTCCCGAAAATAGGAGAATGGAGCAGTTCGTCTCTGGACCAAAACTCCTTGAAAGTAAGTTTTTTATTTCTTGTCATCAGCATAGTTATACCAATAAATACAAAAAATTCGTTCAAGTCAATATGTGTCCATCGTGGTATATTCTGCTGAATTGCATACCTGTTTGTCTCCTCAACAATGGTAGTAGCAATATCTTCGGTAAAAGATTTAAGAAAAAATCTATTTCCTTTTTTCCACGTAAAGTCTCGTCGGTTATTCCGCTATTACTACTGTCGTATTCATGGACTTCTGGAATAAAATCCTGTTTTCCTCACAAAAATTGTAATTCATCGTGACCGACTACAACCTCGGGTGTTGAAAATTCATCTTGGGGTGCTTCACCTTCCACATTTTCTTCTGTGACTTCTTGATCAGATTCTGAGCCCTCTTCAAAACTATTACTTTCATCCCTAGAGCTTGGTATATACTCACTTTCACTACCAGAAAACGGCTCTTCTTCACTATCCAACAAATACTCGTGTTTACTAAGAATACGCACTTCACTTTCAGTTAATCCACAATAAGAATCTAACCCTGCAACTTTTGCACGGGGTGAGCGACTGCTTGAAGGTCCGGCAACCTCATCTGTCGACATTGTGCTTACTACTGAACATAAATAACGTTAACAGTTCGGGAGATGCCGACTGTCGGCTATATTCGACGGTGCCAGATATATCCGACACTCGTCCACCTGAAGCGATGTTTTGTGTCGGATAAAGAAGTCAGTCGTCTGTACGCAAGCATAAATTTTCATTAGCGACGGATATAACTGGCGGTAGTCTGGAGAGCAATTTGAACCGTTGACGGGTATATCCGTCATTCGTCCATGACGCACTTTAATTTGTGCCTGATATATCTGTCAATCGTACCGAAAGGGTTAAAGCAAGATAGGTATTTTTTTATGTTTGGGCTATAATTATTGAAGCCTATGCCTTATATGTAGTAGAGTATTGTAACGGGACTTCGCGACCCCCATTACCTGGTTTTCATAAGCAGATTAAGCGTGCGAAAAAGCTCTTAACTATAGCTCACGGTGCTTCTAAATTTAGTACTGATTGATCGGTGAAACGTGTACGAGGTGTTCTAAGTACAGATTATATATATTTATCGTCGCGGTAATGAGTTAGATTCTGATTGGATTACGTTCAAACAAAGGCGTGTCTTTGATAAATCAGTAATAACCGGGAACGAAAGAAAGGAAAATTCAAACCCGTTGTCACGATTGAAGTTATTGGGATGTTTGATAATTTTTATGCTTTTTTGAACTTTTCTATTGAAGACAAATGGAGATGTTGCAATAACCAAAGAGTTGTCAAAATCTATTCAGGTCTGTAGTAAAACAATGTTCAGCAACAACAGACTTAGAAATATATCTTTTCTTTATACAACTATTATATTCTAAAATACGTGTGATGACGAAACGATTAGTTTCACTAGTATAAATCACATGAACAAGAAATTGAGTATACACCTTGAGATGAAATTGTAGAAAATTTGTTTTTCAGAGAAAGAATAAGTTAAGAGATTTTACCTGTCGAGTTGAATATGGGCTTAATACTATTCTTACGATGAAATTTTCTTATTTGATCTGCGACCTTATAAATGCAAGACAACAATGCCAATTTTAGAATGAAATCGGAAGTAGAAATTCTTTAGGTACTCGAGTACGGAGATGTAGAGAAGGATTTATAACTTTGATTACAACATCAACTTACAAACCTGGAAGACGTTCTAATCTTAGTATAGACTCCGACCGTGAAAGCCTTCATAATTATATTAAAAATCTCTACAGAAAGAATATCTTTTTTAAACAATATTCCTGAATTTTTTAAAACCAAATTCCACATTCAAACACGTTTGACTAAAAACGTTCTCAACCGTGCTCATATAAAAGTTATACGCGAACAGATTAAGCAAACCAAATGTGAGTGAGACACAATTTCTAAATAATTCTTTTATCTTCAACAACTGGCTCCGTAAAAACAGTAGTCAATCTATCTAGTATAAAGGTTTGAATTTTTTTGTTCCCAAACGCATTCCCAAAGAAGACATTTTATGTGTTATACAATTTTCCATTCTGAATAATTCCTGTGTATTCTATATCACACAAGCTGAGCTTTTGTCACATGTCGCAGCAAACATCTTCTGAGCCCCAAACAAACTGATTGATTGCACCGTAAAGTTTTGCTTTAATAAACCGTCCTCCGATCGAAGAAACTAGTTTCCAAATCTCCAGTAAAGTAAAATTAGAATCGCGGTTAATATTAAAGGGATTTTTAAATAATTCAAATATCTACTTTTTCGCTGATAGTAATTAGAAACTTTCGTCATAATTTTAGTAGTGGTGGAACACGTGCTAGAAACGGGTCCTCAAATTATGTTTCAAAACACTAAGATTCTGACAAATGTTTCTAATTACTATCAGCCAAAAATTAGATAATACATTGAAATAATTAAATTTTCTTGTAATATTAACCGAGATTCTAGTTTCTCTTTACCGGAGATTTGTAAACCAGTTTTATCAATTCGGGACCGGTCTATAACAGCGAGACTTTACGGCAAAATCAATTAGTTTGTTTCGGGCTTGTTACGGTCGAGTTTCTTTATGCACGCCTATGTTGCTACGGACGAAATTTCCTTGGCGCACGCCTATGTATTTTCAACGTAAAAGTAGATTCGGGTTTACGCCCTCTAACGTTCGTTTCTCGGCGCGATTTATTTTATAGAAAGTCGTCACACGGGCATGGTATAAAATGATCTGTACGCATGGGATAGCTATGTTATATCTTATCATCTAGAAAACTAATTCTAATTAGCAAAGGATCTTCAACGCGTTACAGGGTAAGCGATTGTCGTCTTTTATTAACAATTTCGATCGTAATTCTGTTTTCCTTCTAACAGCCATTTTACATTCCTTTCGTTAACATCTGGTACTTTATCGATAAATGGCTATCGTAAACGACTGCTAAATACGTGAACACGTTGCCGTACACGCGTACCAGCGTAAGGCGATTTCACGCTACGAACTTGGGGGTCTTGCGGAGTTTTCCCGGCCAAAGATTGCTACCGTATTCGATATCCATGTACGAGGGAATGAACCTTGACAAAGATTTAGATGGACGATACTAACTTCTTCTTCATACAGCTTATGGTTATAATTAATTAAATCAACGACAAGGGGTATAACAGCATCCGATTTTCGGGTTGTGTTATGTGTATACTTTTAAATTTAAGTAATGACTTTGTAGATTTGGATTTCGTGAGATATTAGATTGACACGAATTGCGATTCAAATTGCTTACAGGGTTATGTGTCGGGGGAAGTACTTCCTTTGCACCTGCGGAAATTCCTGTATTGATGGTAAGTGCTTTTATATGTTTTTCTTTCGTCGTCAACGAGGTTACTCACGAAACTGTCACTAATAGTATTTCCGTACTGATTACCGTAATTGTGGTACCATTTAATTAGTAAATTTGCTTATACTACGTATGCTGTATCCTACCCTTAATAATTGTGATAATTTAATGTTAAGGCCATACTTGTCATCAGTGTTTCATTGTCAGTACTACCATATTACTAATTATGTAAACGATATTTACTACAAACTATTCTTCGCTATATATTTTTACTGTAGTTTACTTATGTACGGTGTGTTGCCTATGCTACTGGCACTTCTGTATTAAGAAGTCTTATAGTCTGTGATAATCATCAGCGAGTCTATATTAAAATTGTTATTGGGGTTAGTTATTTTTTTTTATGACAACATACCTGTCTCCTGTGGCTATCGTTACCAACTAATTACTTTTGACTACTTGAACAGTTGAGTAGAGGAATTACGAACCTAACATCTTGTTACAAGTGCTACCATTCTGTTGTGAGCGGACAGACGTCGCTTTTGGGATAAGCTCTGGCGCCCTTAATTATATTTAATGTATCTATGAACCCCCTCTCTCTCCGACGCTTGGGAGTTGGCCGTGCAGGTTTGTAAAACCAGCAAAGCTTGTAACAGGCTCCGAAGATGTCTACTGCGACGGGTGACGGAAGTACAGCTTGTGTGATAACGACAACACGAGAATTGTCCCAAATGAAAAATTGTATTACAAATGAAACTTGAATTCTACTATTTTATGTGTTGTTGAGTCTTTTATAAAACATTTATCCCGCCACACCTCAAATCCTATTTGTATTCAATCTTACAAAAATCTTGAATTACCTAAAGGTCCTACATCCAAAATTTCTAAGGCTAAAGAGCTAGCTCTGAAAAACCTATTATTATTTTAAACCAAACAAATTACGTTCAGAAAACAGAGAATACGTACCCTCTAGATAGAACGCAAGATCAGCAAAATTATGAGATCTTCTAATCTGCTTTCGGAAACCAAACGTCAACTTACCTCCTCAGTTTCTTAAGGACCTCGTATATACGGATTTCTTAAAGACCACAAACAAAGCATAGTTTTTAGACCTATTGTCAGTACTATCCATTCTTTTACTTACAAGCTAGCCAAGTTTTTATCTAACATTATTTCCAAATTTACAACCTATTCTCACATCCCCAATTTTATTTCATTCAACGGTTAGAATCTATAAAGCTTGAACCCCAGGATCTTTTTGTAAGATTTTTTGTCACTTCATTTTTTACCAAAGTTCCTATTGAAGAATCACTTATAATTATCGAGCAAATTCTGTCTCACCATGACAATTATTTGACTTTGGTTCCTCTTATTGATAAGTGTTTATAATCCACTTACTTTTAACGTGATTGCAAATTTTACGAACAAGTTTCGAGTGCCGCTAGGGGTTTTCCTTTATTTCTTGTTGTAGGTAACAATTTGTGGAATCTTTTAAAACAACTAAACAACCGGCAACTTGACTACGTGTCACTTTGTCACTAGACCCAAATCTAGATCTTACTGGATCTGTAGTGGAGAATGGTTATATGAAGCAATATATTCAGACAATTGTAAATCGTCGTCTACATCTACGTACTCGTCTACCTAATGACATTTCTACTTCCAATTCTAATTCATTTGGCATTGTTACGTAATATTTATAAGATCACAAATCAAATACGGAAACTTTTTCGTAAGAATGATATTAAACCCGTATTCAACTCGACAGGTAAAATCTCTCGAATTCTTTCTTCTCCCAAGAACATTTTGTTTACACAATCATCTCAAGGTGTATACCAAATTCTTTTTGTTCATGTGGTTTAGTCTGCACCGGTAAAACTAGTCGTTTCGTTATCACACTGTTATATTATAAGTGTTTTGGTGTGATGTTTGTACCGTATAAGATTTATTGCCGGAACGCCCACTACGCGCATTGGAAGTGATTGCTATCAATTCGTTAATGTTTGACATGGAAATATTAATGGGAAAAAAACTACTTTTCCGATCTAGGTGGTACGCTTCGTACATGTTTTAACGTAAATTCCCAGCAAAGTTTTCACTTCTAATTATTAACATTCATCCATGGTATGGGTGGCTGTGGTGTTTTTGCTGCTTTATTGAGAGTTTCCCTGGGGTGTGCACTGCTTCGCGTTTTTCTGATTTTTCCGTATTATCGTTGGTGGCTTTAGGATATCCACACGTTATTCCGTTAATGTGAATGTATTAAAACCAGTGTCGTTTATTGGAAAAATTCCTTTGATTTCGTCACGCCACATTGATTAAAGATATAAAAACATTCGCTAAATTAATATAATTTTAACCGTATTGAAAGGTCCGCTTACCGAAATAACATAATTAATTTGGGGGAAATTCGGCGCATTTGGTTTTCTCATTAATCGTATGAACCAAATTGGATTTACTTCTGAATACACCGTATGTACGTTTTTTTATATTTAAGCAAATTTTAGCAAACTCTGGGAAAGTGCTGCTAGCTAATTGCATTTTTCGAAGTAAAACTAAATCGTAAGTATTATATTTTCTACCTTAATGGTTTTCAGTTACGTTGTTAGTCGGTTGTACACACGACTGTACGCACATATTAGGTTGTTGTCACAATTAACTATAAAACATGTTTTTGTGTGTAACATATTATTAGACGATGTGCTCTGGATCTTTGTGTTCACTCCATGTTTTGTGTTATAATTTAAAAATGTAAATTTGTTTTTTTTTAATGTAAAAGTTGAGCCAACAAGTTTAATTCTTTTGTAAGACGTGTTGCCCAACTGATGGGGGCTTACTTTAACAACTATTATATTGACCTACGTTCTAGCGTATCTCCCATTATAATCTTTCATCGTTATGGCGCCTTTTTAAATTGTTTTACTTGAACTTGTTTAGTCGCTAGTAAATAAATTACGAGAAAATTCTTGTAACAACACATATTTCAGAACGTAAGTTTTTGTATAAAAAACTACATATTCTGTAGTTGTTAAACATTATTTTACTACAGGTCACAATATAGATTTTGATAACGCCTCGGTTATGGCAAAATCTCTATTCGTCTTTAACAGAAAAGTTCGTAAAAAGCATAGAAATCATCAAACACCACAATAACTGGAATTGTGACAATGGTTTTGAACTATTCCCTTTTTTATTTTCGATTGTTACTGGTTTATCGTAGACACGCCGCTTTTCGAACGTAACCTAATCAAAGCAAAATTTATTCCACGGCGACTTGTACAAATACGAAGACATTTTTTCTTAAGTCACTTTTTTGACGTGTAGAATAGTGATTCTTTGTTAGATTGTTATGTTAAAAATGTTTTAATATAAAATTTATTTTCGGTACGTCCGCTTTTCGATGTTGGAGTACGGCTTCAATGCGAATTTTCAAACACGATTTTATTCTTCCGGTAAAGTTTGAAGAACGCAGACATCTTTTAGCGTTGTGTACGCCTAACTGCCTAGTTAAATATTTCGCACACCTATGTGCATATGAATTATAATATTGTTTCGATCTAGTAAAAGTCTTTATTTGAAGTAAGCACTGATTTCTTGTTATAATATATAATTTCATTTTTTCATAATTGTTTGTAGTGGGTTTCTATATCTCCACCTGTGTTCTTTATCTGTGGAGTTGATAAGCACCTGTTGTAATTGAAAAATTTCCATGATGACGTCACATCACTAGAGTTAACACCACCTACACTTTCAAAGAGTTGAATCCAATTATCATCATATTGGAAGAAACAATTACCGAATTTACAAAATTAATTGGAGGAAAACTTTGCGCATTCGCTTATTTTTCAGTGATCGTACAAATTAAAAAAGGGTTTACTTGTGATAACGCCGTACGTACGTTTTTGTGTCAGATTTCAATTAAATTTTAGGTAATACTGGCAACTGGTTAACACAATTAATTATAAAATCGTTTCATTGTGTCATATTATTATACGGTGCGCTTTGATTCTATAAATCTTTGATTTTCGTACTTTTGTGTTTTAATTTATGAATGTAAAGTTATTCCTTCTCTGAATGTAAAAGTTAAACCGACTAGGTCACTTTGCTGTACGACGTGTTGCGCAGTCGAGGGCGTAGTTTGTATTTTGTCTGTGATACCGACATACGTGCTAGTGTTTGATAAAATTTATATAAATATACTTATGTACTTTCTTCTTGTTCTTGTTCTTGTTCTTGTTCTTGTTCTTGTTCTTGTTCTTGTTCTTGTTCTTGTTCTTGTTCTTGTTCTTGTTCTTGTTCTTGTTCTTGTTCTTGTTCTTGTTCTTGTTCTTGTTCTTGTTCTTGTTCTTGTTCTTGTTCTTGTTCTTGTTCTTGTTCTTGTTCTTGTTCTTGTTCTTGTTCTTGTTCTTGTTCTTGTTCTTGTTCTTGTTCTTGTTCTTGTTCTTGTTCTTGTTCTTGTTCTTGTTCTTGTTCTTGTTCTTGTTCTTGTTCTTGTTCTTGTTCTTGTTCTTGTTCTTGTTCTTGTTCTTGTTCTTGTTCTTGTTCTTGTTCTTGTTCTTGTTCTTGTTCTTGTTCTTGTTCTTGTTCTTGTTCTTGTTCTTGTTCTTGTTCTTGTTCTTGTTCTTGTTCTTGTTCTTGTTCTTGTTCTTGTTCTTGTTCTTGTTATTTTATAATTTAACACCACAAAGCCTACGACTCTGTCGCCGGAACAACTAAATTAGTCTTTGCACTATTTTAGTTACAAGGCAAACCACGTAACATAATTATCGTTTACTTCTTTAAGAATTTAATTTTTTGCGCTCTGATGAAGTTCCTTGCGAAAGTAAGCAAAACTTTGGTTACAACATCAACACAGTTCAAACTCGTAAGACGTTTTAATCTTAGTACTATATATTTTGTGCCACAGAATAATGCTTCACGCTTTGAAGTTTTGCATTTTAAAGTTATTCACGTGCAAACCCAATTTTGCATGCTGTTCTAATAAAAAATTTTTTAATACAGATACTTAAAGTACTAAAAACTACTTCCTCGTCGGTCGTGTAACAAGTAAAAGTGCTCTCGCACACTAATTTTCGATATTTCTCAATCGTTACTGCGCCAAACCATAAACTGACTAAAAAATACTTTTACAAACTAATTTATTTCCAAATTTTTGAAGAATCAATAATTTAGAGTAATGACTTAATAATTAGAACAGAAATTTTAAAACAGACAAGTAGTCGTCAGATTGTTACCCGCAGTAAAAGATTTAAACCAATTCTTGTTAATCGTTAGACTTATCGACCAATGATCCACTCGAGAATGTTACTTCAAAATAAAAAGATTTGAAGGCATAGAAAAAATTTACTAGAATATGTTAAGTGAGTTCTCGTAATGATTTAAAATGTGAAACCAATACCGTAAGAACAACAAAACCTTGAAGCAATCCGAACCATAATATAGAATATGAAATTTCATATAGTTCCGAACATTACTGATTTGTTGAATGTTTTTGTTACATTTAATCTGAAAATTCTCCCGACTAAACTAATAGTTAACGAACTTTTGATACTTTTTTCGGTTTATTATTTTTATTGCTGAAACTGTTTCTGCTTTTATCTAGTGCTACTTTATAGATATGTTCTTTGCCAAAGTGCGAAGTAAGCGCCACGAAGTTTTTTGAAAACGTGTCCAGCTTCGAATACGTCACGATATACACAGTGACGCAAAAACTAATATCTAGTTTCCCTCAACTGAAGACATTGTAATAATTATAACGTTAGGTATTTACAAAACAATAATTGAAGGTTGTTTTAAAAAACATGCAAATGAGCAGAAAAATTTCAATGTCGTTGGGTAATCGAGTTTCCTTCACTTCTTCAAAATGATAAACAGAAAAATACGTAACAAAAATATGCATGAAATTGAAACATCAAAGAGGGGAACGTTTATAACAAACAAGTTGGTAAATTTGCAAAGTAGTCGCGCCGCTCAACTACTTTAAAACGATACGCTAAATTGTGGTTGTTTACAAACTTTAATCGGAATTAATTACCAAAAAAATTTATCGAAGTTTTCGAGTACCCGCACAAGAACCAAAACGTTTGGGTAAGCAAATTTTTTTTTAATAACTACGTTAAAAACTGACCTTGTATGCACTCGCGTGCATTTTTTATCGATAACGATAACGCGTTGATTTTTTTCATAAATAAAAAACAAAATCGAAATTTCGAAACAATCATTGTTTTATATTCTTGATGCGTGGCGCACTTAGAATTTTTCCACCGTATGGGTTTACCAGAAAACTAGAAATCCAAGAACTATTACGATGGGTTTTTTTAAGTTCTAATTACAATAAATCCGCGGAATTTTAATAAGCGAGGAAATTGAAGAGTGGTGGCGTTCTATCCACTTTCGCTAAATAACTTATAAAAGCGAAGATTCAAAAATAATTTTTTTAGATGCAGTTTTTTATTAAAATATTTGAAGGTTTGCAGTTTCTTCGTTTTCTGCTTCAATTGCTTCTAACTATAAGTTATATGTAAGACATTGCGTATGCGTAAGATAAGTTGCCTATATGTTAATTTAAAAATTAATTAAAATTATAAATTTTCAGCACATGCTTGTGTTTCGTCTCTCGTTTATTCATTATTACATATTATAAACTGCGGTTTCATTGATTTGAAAACGCTATAAGAATTAAATTAATTTATAAAAACTGTTTGCAAGTTTTTATCATTTTTTTTAATGAAAAGTTTAGGCCGTTCAGCGATTTCTATACAATTATCTCAAGTTTGTTGTTGTGTGTACTAAAGTCACGTGCATCACGGTTTCTTTTCACGGTCATAGATAATAAATGTTTTTTTTGTCTCACGGACTTCTAGTTTAGCCATAACAGATTAGTGATGTTCTTTTATTTAGTAACAGATCAGTCAAGTTTAAGCCTTCTTTAATACTTTAATCTTTTCCAGTTTGTTTTCGTCGCTATTCGCACTATAAACTCGCGCCCAGCGTTTTATTATTTTTACCTTTACCTATATAAGGTAAAATCGGCTTTTTCTAGAAATGTACCAAATCACTTTTTTGTTACCTGAAGTGAGTTTGAAACATGCAACAATTTCATAGATATAAATTAAGGCAAAAATCCAAGTTGATTAAATTGTAGATAGGGTGCCAATGTTATTAGTCAACGAGCTAATGTGTTCAGAAATGGTAGTAGAGTGGCAAGTGACCTTGGGGATCGCAGCAGTTTTTCGTTGTTCGTAGTCCCGTTAGATCGACTGGGGTTCTTTGTCTTCTCCCTTTTTTTGTTCAGCCCATACCATTCGGTTTCTTCCCTCCGAGCGCCGAGCTCACAGTATTTCTTCCTCTGTTGTGAGTAACTCGTATTTCAATCTGTAAGTTTGTGTTCAAGCTTCGTGGTGTGAAAAATTTCCAACAATGCTAGTGCCTCCGGACTCGTGTTTTATACATCGGTGTTCACTTAAAGACGAATCGCTGGTATCCAATCACTAGTTAGCATCAGTGTGAAACGTGGTCTCCAGGAAAATGTTCAGTTCTTGGGGAACCAGAATGAAATCAGTGTTCCGAATGCCTGCAGAAAGAAGTATACTACCCCACGTAACATTTAAGCTTCTGTTTGTCGTGAAGATAAGACCTCTTCTTCCTAACTATCAACTTCGAGATCATTAGCAACTTCAATGAATCTGCAAAAAATTTGTTTCGTTTGTGGGAAAGAAATTACTGAGAAGTTTATACAACTTTAAAAACGACTTCATACGGCATACAACAATAAGATTCGCACAGTTGAATCATTCCGCATATGAGGGATCAGTTTTTCTTTGAACCGCTTCATTGATCAGATAAAAAGTGATTACACGTCTGACATCAGAACTGTCAAGACCCACTTGGTAAATCGCTTTGGCGACTAGATACTTTTTGCTTAGATATGATCCGGCCGCAATCACCAGGTTGTCATGTGCTTCAAGATACTCTACGACAACTGGTATAACGAGAGGAAACGTGATCTATAGGAACAGCTGGTTAAGAGTCGTAACGAGTGCAGCCGAAATTGTCTTACAAGACCTTCGCTGACGAGTGTATGACACAACCACGTATCCTCCATCCGACAATTACTTAAAAGATTCTGTTATCTGTTCTGGAATCACTATAGCTGTTCCTCGAGACGATTTTGCTGAAACACAAACGCCATTCCTGCAAAGGATGGAAGATAAAATGTGTGTCTATTACTCACGCAATAATCTCTGCAATAAGAGGCCATTTGTTACGTGCGAAATTTTCACAACGGAGTACCCTGTATATCGACTTAAAAATTAGTTTCTGGTTTTGACGCCCTCTGCCGACCTTGTTGGTTACTGAGAGGCCATTTTGAAGCTGTCAACTACGTGAGCCGGTCGGTGTCGAAAATTTTGACCTGATTCCTAAGATTTTAAGGGCATCCATTGTGATGAGTATGAATTTATAAGTCAATTACGAATTTATTGTAATTTGTTCGGCACATGGTAAGATATTTTGTCTCCAGTTTATTGAGATTCCTTCGTAATTTCTGTATTAATTTGATAGCCGGTTTCGCCACGTTTCAATCACCTGTTCGCTTCAACAAAGAACAATAATGCATAATTACGATTGATAAATACCGTTACCGAACGTATAAGCTTTTGGAAGGGCATACTACCCATACGAAAACGAGGTCTCGACGAGCAATGCGTCGGTTAATTCTTGTACACCAGTCGATTGCGTTACCACCCACCTGTTCGTAATTACAACCAACAGCATTCGATACAACGGGTTCTTATATCGCATTTAATGTATTATTATTAATAATTTTGTAGTTTCCTATCTTCGTGAGTTATTGTGTGACACGATTTGCTATTCAATAATTATTCTAGGCTGCTACCGGTGCGAAAACGTTTTCTTCACGCAAGTAAGCACTGGATTCTGGGTAAGTCAGTTTGACTATATTCTTTCGTTGTCATAAAGGTCACTCACGGAACTTTGATTACTGTCGGTGTCCGTAATTACGTTTACTGTTTACATACCAATAAGGTAATTTCAAGTATCATTTAGAGTGTATCGCATGCTGTGGACAGACAATATTTATTACGAAATTTACTTCGCTATCTCGATGTAATTTAACTATATGCTTTGTGTGTTGCCGATATGTCTGGCATTTATGAATCGAGAAATTAAACTTACTTCTGTTAATCTGCTACGTTGCTAAATTAAAGTTTTTATACCTGTTAATTATACTTGTTAATCTTTCTAGCATTTATGAATTGAAAAATTAAATATATATCCCTGTTAATCTTCTACGTTACTACATTAAAGTTGTTATACTTGTTAATCTTTCTTTTATGGTAACATACCATTCTCTTTTAATTGTGGTTACCCGAACACCAGAGTAACAAGGATTACGAACCTCAAAATTAGTTACAAGTTTGGACAGTCTGTCGTGATCGAGGCAGAAGTGTTAATTCGGATTGATCTGGCGCCCTTAAGTATAATTTCCTTGAACCTCCCCTATCTCCGACTGTGTGAGTTGGCCGTGCAAGGTTCGTAAGACCTAAAGCTTGTAGCACATTCATTTCTCTCCTCTGTAAGGATAGGCTTGATTACCTACCTGTGTCGAAAGTTTGGATCCAAACACCTGGTCAACCTCTTCGCAGTTATGGGGTTTTCTTCCAGTTACAATGAAATTAACCTGGTTGAGAGCTCAGTTAGAGTGCGAAGAGGGAGAACTCCACTTATTAAAAAGAAAGGTTTCCTTTAGTTTGTATACGACAATGCAGATGTGAATGTAAACTCTCTTGACGATGAAAATACTTTTTACGAAATGAGAAGCATTATGGTTGTCACCCCTCGCAGCGCGGTGCTACCTGACACTCCGATTCCTCGTTTAAAGAAAAATATTTCAGCTGAGCAAATAAGTACTTACGCGGTCTCAGAAATCCAGCACTTCAGCATGAGAAAAAACGCTGGACACTACAATTACAATTGTCGACGTTCACAAAGGTTCCAAAATGGCTGCCGATATACTACCTGCTGCATCTGACTTACTGTGGTTGTTCGGGAAAACTTGTGATTCTGCTGGTATCCCAATATAGAATAGGTACATGGGAGAAGTGACTGATGGCCAGGTCTGCAATTATTCAAAAATCTTATTATTATTATTGTTTCTTGGTGTTGCTACAAAAACTAAGGCCCATGGACAGAAGACATGCTTTGTCACCTACGATCAGCCATTGTAGATAAAAGCAAGAGACATTGTTCAAAACTTTACCAATGCTGAATTAACTGGCATGGAAGTTACGATTAGGTGGCTTCCGCCTATTAATGTCATATATAGAAGCAATTGGCAATATCATTTGCGGGATACGGCTTGTTAAGCAGGTTTTTTGGCAACATAAAAAAGTTAAGTTGTTCTCAGAGATAGAATCGCAGGCTTTGTGAGATGTTAGATTATAAACTAAATCTAAAATACGCCAGAACGATGAAAGACTAAAATGGGGAGACACCGTTTAAATCTACCCGCAGCTGAAAACGAACAAATGACAAGACAGAAGTGGTGATACATAATCTATATTTATTTTATCACAGACAGTAGTTCACGAAAGACAAAGAAGGTACATAAATATAGTCACTAGTACATGGGTGGATGTCACAGGCCAAGAATAAGTTACGCCCTCGACTGAGCAAGACATCGTACAACAAAGTGACTTAGTCGGTCTAACTTTAACGCTTAAAGAAGCAGTGACTACATTTTTCAATTAAATTACAAAAGTACGACAATCGAAGATCTAGAGCGCACCATATAATAATATGTGACACAACAAAAAGATTTTAACATTAATTGCGATGACAACCTAGTATGTACGTATGGTCGACTGACCACCAAACTATTAAGAATTAAAATAAAAATGTAATACTTACAGTTATGTTTTATCCAGTAAGGGATTAGCTAATTCCGTACCAGAATTACCTAAAACTCAATTGAAATCTAACACAAAAAAATGTGCATACGGCGTTAGCACAAGTAAATCCCGGTTCTTAATTCATACGATCCCTGAAAATAACCAAATGCGCAGAGTTTCCTTCTAATTCACTTCGTAACTTGGGTAACTTTTGTCCAATATGATTGTATTTAACCCCTTGAACTTCAGCGACGTGACATCATGAAAACTTTCCAATTGCAACATGTGCTTATCAACTCCACAGATAAGGAACACAGGTGGAGGTATGGAAACTCGCTATAAACAATTATAAAAGTCTCAATTTAAACCCCAATACAAAAGGACAACGTCTTACCCCACATAGACTTTCGCTCAGATCGCTACAAAATTCGATTGCATATTCATGTGGAATTGCGAGAAAATAAATGAACGATAAATGCCTTGTTGGGCGTAGACACCGCTAAACGGAGGTGTACAAACGTTACAGAAAATAATAAAATCGTCTTTTTAAAATTTGACAGTCAACCACGAAAAGTGGGCGTGTCGAGAATAAATCTTATACTAGAAAATTTTTAATATACCATATTTTTAACATAACAGACTTCAAAGAACTTCTTGCCACGATATATGCTCAAAACAGTGTGGAAAAAGTCATGATTGTGCATGCATATTCTCGTGCAGTGAGAGCTCATAACCTCACAAACCTTGCACTGGCTCAACTAATCTTCAACGAGATAGGCACCACTGATGACGAAAAGGCTGAGAAAGAGAGGCTGTTGCTTGGCACTGAAAGATCACTCATACTGCTTGCAGAAGACAATGAAGGTGTACAAAGTGTAACAGCCAAATTCAAAAGCGCTCTTTAAAACTTGAAGAAGATGGCCCGACCGCCAAACTTTGGATTCTGTACTATCGAATGATCTCAGTCATGAAACAATTCATTCAAGCCGAAAAGATGAAAGGTTGGAACCTTCACCTTTAAATAATCAGCCAAATGCTCCCATTTTTTACTTGTCTGGACACTTCTATGCGAAAAGTGCTCGTTTAGATTTACAAGATATGAGCGTTTTGTAACACTGGGTGACCCAACAGAATATCAATTGTTCACAAAAGGATGCTTCACCATCCGCAGATCCGACAAATTTTGGTCAGATCTGTGGACTGACTTGATAATTGCACAGGTATTGATGCGTTCAATAAAGAGCCAGGGTGGTCTAACCCATGGCGAAGGTATATCTACAAGTGTGCTCTCTGGGTGGACAGGTGGGATGATATATATGGGAGGAGGTAGAAATGGGAAATTTTCTCCACAACAACTAAACAGCATGTCGATATGCGATCAACAAAATGCATGAGATACATCTGACGTGAAAAAATTGAACGCTTGGTTCAATAACCATCCACAGTTTCTATCGATAGATAAACTCGTATCCATCGGCAGTGGCACTGCGGGTGGCTTCCACATAAACTGCTACACTGCCCGAGAAGAATGTCTGAAAGGAGTGAAGCAAATTACGGTAACAACTTTTGGAAGTTTTTCAAGGAAAAAGAAAGTTCTCTTCTAGGCAACACCTACCACCTTCATCAAGATCCACAACAAGAAAGTCAGCGTCGAATCACTCACCATCTTCCAGCGCATATTCATCATGGAGTGGTCAGATCTGAGGTTGAAGACCTACTGCACTTACGAGCTCGCTTCATATCCAATGGCCCTATTTTGCGACGAAGGTTTGCGTAAAGGCACAAAATCGAATTTTTATGCTGCTTTCACTCAGACTACACAAAACATCAGTGTGTCGATTGAGGATATCTCCTCCATAAAGCCGTGTGGCATCGCAATGATTCAGTATGGGTTATTACAGCAAGCTACATATTTAACCACTTTGAGAGAAATGTAGGTATATGTAGTTTTTTTGGTATCTTGATAATAACACCCAAAATAGCAAGAAATCTGCAGAGCGATCACGACGGTATTCTGCAGCATCAGTAGAAATTGTGGTGGTGGCGTTCTATCCACTTTCGCTAAATAACTTCATATTAAAGCGAAGATTCAAAAATAATTTTTTTAGATGCAGTTTTTTATTAAAATATTTGAAGGTTTGTAGTTTCTTCGTTTTCTGCTTCAATTGCTTCTAACTATAAGTTATATGTAAGGCATTGCGTATGCGTAAGATAAGTTGCCTATATGTTAATTTAAAAATTAATTAAAATTATATAAATTTTCAGCACATACTTGTGTTTCGTCTCTCGTTTATTCATTATTACATATTATAAACTGCGGTTTCATTGATTTGAAAACGCGATAAGAATTAAATTAATTTATAAAAACTGTTTGCAAGTTTTTATCATTTTTTTTAATGAAAAGTTTAGGCCGTTCAGCGATTTCTATATAATTATCTCAAGTTTGTTGTTGTGTGTACTAAAGTCACGTACATCACCGTTTTTTTTCATAGATAATAAATGTTTTTTTTATTGTCTCACTGACTTCTAGTTTAGCCATAACATATTAGTGATGTTCTTTTATTTAGTAACAGATCAGTCAAGTTTACGCCTTCTTTAATACTTTAATCTTTTCCAGTTTGTTTTCGTCACTATTCGCACTATAAACTCGCGCCCAGCGTTTTATTATTTTTACCTTTACCTATATAAGGTAAAATCGACTTTTTCTAGAAATGTACCAAATCACTTTTTTGTTACCTGAAGTGAGTTTGAAACATGCAACAATTTCATAGATATAAATTAAGGCAAAAATCCAACTTGAATAAATTGTAGGTAGGGTGCCAATGTTATTAGTCAACGAGCTAATGTGTTCAGAAATGGTAGTAGAGTGGCAAGTGACCTTGGGGATCGTAGCAGTTCTTCGTTGTTCGTAGCCCCGTTAGATTAACTGGGGTTCTTTGTCTTCTCCCTTTTTTGTTCAGCCCATACCATTCAGTTTCTTCCCTCCGAGCGCCGAGCTCACAGTATTTCTTCCTCTGTTGTGAGTAACTCGTATTTCAATCTGTAAGTTTGTGTTCAAGCTTCGTGGTGTGAAAAAATTACAACAATGCTAGTGCCTCCGGGCTCGTGTTTTATACATCGGTGTTCACTTAAAGACGAATCACTGGTATACAATCACTAGTTGGCATCAGTGTGAAACGTGGTCTCTAGGAAAATGCTCAGTTCTTGGGGAACTAGAATGAAATCAGTGTTCAGAATGCCTGCAAGAAGAAGTCTACTGTCCCACGTAACATTTAAGCTTCTGTTCGTCGTGGAGAAGATAAGACCCCTTTTTCCCAACCATCAACTTCGAGATCATTAGTAGCTTCAATGAATCTGCAAAAAAATTGTTTCCTTTGTGGGAAAGAAATTACTGAGAAGTTTCTACAACTTTAAAAACGACTTCATACGGCATACAACAATAAGATTCGCACAGTTGAATCATTCCGCGTATGAGGGACGAATATCAGTTTTTCTTTGAACCGCTTCATTGATCAGATAAAAGGTGATTACACGTCTGACATCAGAACTGTCAAGACCCACTTGATAAATCGCTTTGGCGACAAAATATCTTTTGCTGAGATAGGATCCGGCCGCAGTCAACAGGTTGTCATGTGCTTCAAGATACTCTATGACAACTGGTATAACGAGAAGAAACGTGATCCACAGAAACAGCTAGTTAAGAGTCGTAAAGAGTGCAGCCGAGATTGTCTTACACGACATTTGCTGTCAAGTGTATGACACAATCACTTATCCTCTATCCGACAATTATTTAAAAGATTCTGTCGTCTGTTCCGGAATCACTGCAACTGTTCCTCGAGACGATTTTGCTGAAACACAAACGCCATTCCTGCAAGGGATGGAAGATAAAATGTGTGTCTATTACTCAAGCAATAATCTCTGCAATAAAAAGCCATTTGTTACGTGCGAAATTTTCACAACGGAGTACCCTGTATATCGACTTAAAAATTAGTTTCTGGTTTTGACGCCCTCTGCCGACCTTGTTGGTTACTGAGAGGCCATTTTGAAGCTGTCAACTACGTGAGCCGGTCGGTGCCGAAAATTTTGACCTGATTCCTAAGATTTTAAGGACAACCATTGTGATGAGTACGAATTTATAAGTCAATTACGAATTTATTGTAATTTGTTCGGCACATGGTAAGATAT
The DNA here is from genome assembly GCA_035610365.1 of Aquatica leii. NCBI lineage: Eukaryota > Metazoa > Arthropoda > Insecta > Coleoptera > Lampyridae > Aquatica > Aquatica leii. The sequence continues at coordinate 21,201,780 of CM069438.1, forward strand.
TTTGTCTCCAGTTTATTGAGATTCCTTCGTAATTTCTGTATTAATTTGATAACCGGTTTCGCCACGTTTCAATCACCTGTTCGCTTCAACAAAGAACAATGATGCATAATTACGATTGATAAATACCGTTACCGAACTTATAAGCTTTTGGAAGAGCATACTACCCATACGAAAACGAGGTCTCGACGAGCAATGCGTCGGTTAATTCTTGTACACCAGTCGATTTCGTTACCACCCACCTGTTCGTAATTACAACCAACAGCATTCGATGCAACGGGTTCTTATATCGCATTTAATGTATTATTATTATTGATTTTGTAGTTTTCTATCTTCGTGAGTTATTGTGTGACACGATTTGCTATTCAATAATTATTCTAGGCTACTACCGGTGGGAAAACGTTTTCTTCACGCAAGTAAGCACTGGATTCTGGGTAAGTCAGTTTGATTATATTCTTTCGCTGTCATAAAGGTCACTCACGGAACTTTGATTACTTCGGAGTCTGTAATTACGTTTACTGTTTATATACCAATAAGGTAATTTCAAGTATCATTTAGAGTGTATCGCATGCTGTGGACAGACAATATTTATTACGACATTTACTTCGCTATCTTGATGTAATTTAACTACGATATATGCTTTGTGTGTTGCCGATATGTCTGGCATTTATGAATCGAGAAATTAAACTTACTTCTGTTAATCTGCTACGTTGCTAAATTAAAGTTTTTATACCTGTTAATTATACTTGTTAATCTTTCTAGGATTTATGAATTGAGAAATTAAATATATTCCTGTTAATCTTCTACGTTACTACATTAAAGTTGTTATACTTGTTAATCTTTCTTTTATGGTAACATACCATTCTCTTTTAATTGTGGTTACCCGAACACCAGAGTAACAAGGATTACGAACCTCAAAATTAGTTACAAGTTTGGACAGTCTGTCGTGATCGAGGCAGAAGTGTTAATTCGGATTGATCTGGCGCCCTTAAGTATAATTTCCTTGAACCTCCCCTATCTCCGACTGTGTGAGTTGGCCGTGCAAGGTTTGTAAGACCTAAAGTTTGTAACACATTCATTTCTTTCCTCTGTAAAGATAGGCTTGGTTACCTACCTGTGTCGAAAGTTTGGATCCAAACACCCGGTCAACCTCCACGCAGTTATGGGGTTTTCTTCCAGCTACAATAAAGTTGTTCTGGTTGAGAGCTCAGTTAGAGAACTCCATCTGTTAAAAAGAAAGGTTTCCTTTAGTTTGCATACGACAATGCAGATGTGAATGTACACTCTCTTGACGATGAAAATACTTTTTACGAAATGAGAAGCATTATGGTTGTCACCCCTCGCAGCGCGGTGCTACCTGACACTCCGATTCCTCGTTTAAAGAAAAATATTTCAGCTGAGCAAATAAGTACTTACGCGGTCTTAGAAATCCAGCACTTCAGCATGAGAAAAAACGCTGGACTCTACAATTACAATCGTCGACGTTCACAAAGATTCCAAAATGGCTGCCGATATAATACCTGCTGCATCTGACTTGCTGTGGTTGTTTGTGAAAACCTGTGATTCTGCTGGTAGCCTAGAATGGAATAGGTACATGGGAGAAAAGACTGATGGCCAGGTCTTCAATTGTTCAAAAATCTTATTATTATTCTTGATTCTTGGTGTTGCTACAAAAACTAAGGCCCATGGACAGAAGACATGCTTGGTCACCTACGATCAGCCATTATACATAAAAGCAAGAGACATTGCTCAAAACTTTACCCGTGCTGAATTGACTGGTATGGAAGTTACGATTAGGTGGCTTCCACCTATTAATGTCATATATGGGAGTAATTGACTATATCGTTTGCGGGAAACGGCTTGTTAAGCAGGTTTTCTGGCAACAAAAAAAAAGCTAAGTTGTTCCTAGAGATAGAGTCGCAGGCATCGTGAGATGTTAGATTATAAACTAAATCTAACAAAACGCCAAAACGATGAAAGACTAAAATGGGGAGACACCGTTTAAATCTACCCGCAGCTGAAAAAGAACAAATGACAAGACAGAATAATCTATATTTATTTTTATCACAGAAGACAAAGAAGGTACATAAATATAGTCACTAGTACATGGGTTGATGTCACAGGGCAAGAATAAGTTTCTCCCTCGACTGAGCAAGACGTCGTACACTTAGTCGGTCTAACTTTTACGCTTAAAGAAGCAGTGACTACATTCTTAAATTAAATTACAAAAGTACGACAATTGAAGATCTAGAGCGCACTATATAATAATATGTGACACAACAAAAAGATTTTAACATTAATTGTGATTACAACCTAGTATGTACGTATGGTCGACTGACCACCAAACTATTAAGAATTAAAGTAAAAATGTAATACCTACTTACAGTTATGTTTTATCCAGTAAGGGATTAGCTAATTCTGTACCAGAATTACCTAAAACTCAATTGAAATCTAACACAAAAAAACGTTCATACGGCGTTAGCACAAGTAAATCCCGGTTCTTAATTCATACGATCACTGAAAATAACCAAATGCGCAGAGTTTCCCTCTAATTAACTTCGTAACTTGGGTAATTGTTTTGTCTAATATTAATATTTAACCCCTTGAACTTCAGCGACGTGACATCATGGAAATTTTCCAATTGCAGCATGTGCTTATCAACTCCACAGATAAGGAACACAGGTGAAGGTATGGAAACCCGCTATAGACAATTATGAAAGACTCGATTTAAATCCCAATACAAAAAGATAACCTCTTACCCAAAATAGACTTTCACTCAGATCGCTACAGAATTCGATTGCATATTCATGTGGAATTGCAACAAAATAAATGAACGATAAAAGCCTTGTTGGGCGTAGACTGGTAGACACCGCTAAACAGAGGTCTGTGTTGCACAAACGTTACAGGAAAAAATAAAATCGTCGTTTTAAAATTTAACAATAAGCTACGAAAAGTGGGCGTGTTGAGAATAAATCTTATACTAGAAAATTTTTAATATACCATATTTTTAAGATAACAGACTTCAAAGAACTTCCTGCCACGATACATGCTCAAAACAGTGTGGAAAAAGTCATGATTGTGCATGCATATTCTCGTGCAGTGAGAACTCATAACCTCACAAACCTTGCACTGGCTTATCTCATCTTCAACGGGATAGACACTACATATGACCAAAAGGCTGAAACAAGGAGGCTCTTGTTTGGCACTGAAAGATCACTCATACTGCTTGCAGAAGACAATGAAGATGTACAAAGTGTAACAGCCAAATTCAAAAGCGCTCTTAAAAAACTTGAAGAAGATGTAACCGCAAAACTTTGGATTCTGTGCTATCGAATGATCTCAGTCATGAAACAAATCATTCAAGCCAAAAAGATGAATGGTTGGAACCTTTACCATTAAATAATCAGCCAAATGCTCCCATTTTTTACTTGTCTGGACAATTCTATGCGAAAAGTGCTCGTTTACATTTACAAGATATGAGCATTTTGCAACACTGGGTGGACCCAACAGGATATCAATTGTTCACAAAAGGATGCTTCACCATCCGCAGATCCGACAAATTTTGGTCAGATCTGTGGACTGACTTGACAATTGCACAGGTATTGATGCGTTCAATCAAGAGCCAGAGTGGCTTAACCGATGGCAGAGGTATATCTGCAAATGTGCTCTCTGGGTGGACAGGTGGGATGATATATATGGGAAGAGGTAGAAGGGTGCTGGAATATTTCCTCCACGACAAGTAAACAGCATGTCGATATGCGATCTACAAAATGCACGAGATATATCTGACGTGAAAAAACTGAACGCTTGGTTCAATAACCATCCACAGTTTCTATCGATAGATAAACTCGTATCCATCGGCAGTGGCACTGCGGGTGGCTTCCACATAAGCTGCCACACTGCCCGAGAAGAATGTCTGAAAGAGGTGAAGCGAATTACAGTAACAACTTTTGGAACTTTCTCAAGGAAAAAGAAAGTCCTCTTCTAGGCAACACCTACCACCTTCATCAAGATCTACAACAAGAAAGTCAGCGTCGAATCACTCACCATCTTCCAGCGGATGTGCATCATGGAGTGGTCAGATCTACAGTTGAAGACCCACTGCACTTACAAGCTCGTTTCATATCCAATGGCCCTATTTTTTGGGTAAGCAGGGCACTGCCCATGGGCCTCAGAACCAAAGGGCCTCCAAATTAAAAATGTTTGAACATTAAAAATATGGGCAAGGGACCTCGTGTGTACTTTCTGTCCCAGGGCCCCAAAAGGTCTAGCTACGGCACTGGTTGCTCTATATGTAGAAGACGAGACTTCATACACACTCAACGATATACGCTTCCGTACTTTGTCAAAACATCAGCCGACGCCAAAGCTAATCTGGTCCTGCGTCTTATCGCACATACGACCAGGTGCAAAAGTGGTTAGAGGTGGACAAAGAGGTCACCGTTTCGGGTTGGGAATTGAGCTCGGCTAAACTCATCCCAATTACCAGTCGGCAAGACCTTGTTTGTTTAGGAGTTTAGGGGATATACAGCAAAAACTGAAAAATTTCGTAAATTTTGTGGTTTTTTGTGTGCTAGTTTTTCCACAACTTTTAGACAGTTACAAACTCGGGTATACACTACCTTAATGGGCCCAAACAACATACTAAAAAATCATAGATATATCTTATTTTGTTGATTTATTGTCGATTTTCACTGACCTATATCTGTAGTATTTCAGTACTACATTCTCTTGATCATTAAGTTCGATACAGTTAAAACATCTGTCAGATTCACTCGTTTCTACTACTTTTTACATCTTTTATTTCCATGTTTTATTGAGAATTAGGTTAAGTACACACAGTGCCAGATTAGTAATTAAACCAAGTACGCCACGGCTTCGCCAAGTGAAATAACAGTACGTGGAGACTCTTCTTCAGCAAGGGAAAGTGCTACGAGAATTTACCCGTAACTTAAAAGCAAGCGGCTATCTCAGTAGAACTCCTCAAGAGGGTCGCAGGTTTCGGTCTCATAAAGTAATTTAAAAAGGCGCCAAAACGGTCGAAAACTATTAATAGCAGATACCGTCGTTTAAATCTGTCTAAATGACAAAACACAGGTTATAACAACGAATGAATCTATTTTAACAAAGAAAGAAATTTTAAAAATAGAAGAAGCAATGTAGAATTACATAGATGCTATCAATTAAGAGTTCGTTCGTAAATATCACAGACAGTAATCGTTAAAGCAAGGGCAACTTTTCGTACATAAAATTAAATTTCTTGGCTTCATTTTTACGTTCCAAAGGAACAAATGCAAATAAATCACATAAAAAAAGTTTTATACTAAATTGTGACAACAAACATCATATGTACGTATAGTCGTGCGTGCAAACGATTGACAAACGTAGACAAAAGAAACTTTAAATAAAAAACAAAATACTCGTAAATTTGTCTCGTAGTATGCTGTTAGCTAACGGCACCTCCCACACAATTTTCTAAAATTTGCTGAAAACTAATCACGTACATATATTATCACAAATAAATTCTTAAGTTCATACGATCTATGAAAAAAAAAACAAATGCGCCAAGTTTCCCCAAATTAGTAAATCGATAAATGGGCTTCCAATTCGTTTCTAATCGTAGCAATTGACACAAAGGTTTCGATATCTTCAAATAACGTAGGTCAAATACACATTTAGAACAATTTTCACTTCGTTAATTGTATCGTCATTATAAGAATTTCCCAGTATAAAAGAAGAGATGTCAATATCTCAGCACTAATAGAACACGTGCAGATAGCCAAAGTTGCTAATGATAAAATAGAAAAATCAAATTGCGCCGTAAAATAACAATGCATTCCTACTCCAATAAATTCCTCAAAACAAACTCATCATCATTTGTTCTACACAAAATGGAAGTGGCCGATTGAAAATGTAACCACATATGTCGCAACGACAGATGACGTTCTGTATGTAAAAAGTACGTTCCTAAACAAAATTCATACAGTACAAAAACCACACCGAAATATTTTTAACATAGAAGGTTCATTGCCATTGTTTTACTGTGTTTCGAAAGATCTCGCGTTGATATGCTACTGACTTACTACTGTAACCGAATTGAAAACTGCTCTGTCGCACACTTCTCTTCGGGAGCCAACATTCTGAATTTATCAAAAGCAAAACGACAATCAACATTTAGGTTATGTTGACATGTTACGGGCATAATACTGGGTGTACAAATGTAAAAAACGCATATCGAGGAGCGCAAATAAAATTAAATATCTTATCGACATGACTCCAAACATCTACCGCTACCGCGATTTGGCTTTCGAAATCACCCAATTTTACTTTCTTAGGTTTTTTTCTATTTTGTTTGTTTCTTGTGTCACGTCGAACGAGAACCTTTTGTAAACGGTTGGTTTTTCCTACCACCATTCGCCCGTGTCGCTACTACTACATACATGCACTTTCTTTTGAACGTGGCCGCAACTGTTTTTTTTTCTGATATGACGCTTTTCCGTCGGCTCCCAATTGTGTTTTTTTGGTATCCGCATCTTGTTGGTTTTTTGCTGGTTTGGTTTGGTCGTTGTTTCAAAACCACGCCGGCCATTTGTTGATTTTTATAAACAACGCTGGTGATTGCAGCGACGGTTATAGTCGGTTATTTATTCGAAGACGACAATTTGTTTGCTTTTCTTGTCGACGAGCGCGGTTGATTTTCGGCAGCCGTCGACGACAGTTCTTAAGCGAAGAGAGCGACGTCTTAGTTTGCTTGGCGGCTGTAGATGTCAACGAAGTCCCCTTTTTCTTGTTGACAACCGCCTACTAAGCATATTTCAAAAAAAATTTTTGCCGACCGACGAAGCAAATTATACTCACAAATGGCGTTTACAACTGGGCAAAATTCATACAGCGCGAGAAACCATAACACGGTTTTTTAACATAACAAATTATTGAGGGTACGTTCTGCGGGTACTAGAATGTTTATAAAAACTACATAGAGCGTCGCTCGTTTTGATTTCTACTTAAGATTTATACACTATCCCAGATAACCACGAGTACTTTCTTTCTAATGAATTTGAATATGTGAACAAATTTTAGCGACGTTACTCTTAAGAAGTAACCGTTACGTTTATTTAATGTTAATCTATTTCTGTTCTTCAGTAGTAACTTTTATTTTCATATTTTGTCAAAAATATATTGCAATTACCGTGTGTCGCTGAAGACGTAATCTTAACTGTATTATCAGAACCTGGTAATCGGATCCACATTCGGCGCCAAAGTATAGATTACAATTTATAATAAACAATTTCTATGTCGATTAAGCCAGTCGATTATTTGTAAATAATAAAGAACATAAAGTCTAATTTTACTTAGATTATGGCGCAGATATTTTTTGCGTCCCGCCAATCTACACGAAGTGATATGTTGTAGTTAAAAACAAATTATTTGATGACATTAATTTAATTAGGAAAGAAATAAAGCAATTGAACACTTTTATTGTATTTTTTCAATCATAATTTATTTTAGTTTTCAGTTCTGATAATTCTTTTATTCCAAAGCTTTAAAGGTTATGTTTTTTTTTCCAAGTCTTTCTATGTAAATCCCAATACAACGTGTACCCCTGGAATTGTTTTTTTAACGTAATCTTAACTGAGTTATTAGAAGTTGGTGATCGGATCCACATTCGGCGCCAAAGTACGGCTTAAAATTTAGATTAAACAATTTTTATATCTTAATCAATTCAATCGTTTATTTGTAAATAATAACGGATATAAAATCCAATTTTATCGTGGACTACAGCGCAGATATTTTTTGCGTCCGGTGTATTGACACTAAGTGATCTGTTGTAGTTACACACAAATTATTTGCTGACAACGATTTAATTGGGAAGGAAATGAAGTTATTGAACACTTTTATTGTATTTTTTGAATAACCATGTTTAACTATCAGTTATAATTTTTTTTTTAGTTTTAATGGTTATATCTATTTTTCTATGTGTGTCTATGTAAATCCTAATACAACTTTTCCCAGAATCTTTTTTTCGTATCTTTTTTTAAATTTTGTGTATTTATAGTATATTAGGTATATTGTTAGATAGTTTTTGTTTTACTTTTAAACAGTTTTTTAGTAGTATTTAATATTGCAATTATCGTGTATCGATCAAACGTAGTCTTAACTGTGTCATCAGAAGCTGGTGATCGGATCCACATTCGGCGCCAAAGTATGGCTTACAATTTAGAATAAACAATTCCTATGTTGATGATTATAAGCGACTTTTAACTTAGACCGCGTCGTAGTTAAACACCCAGACTTAGGCTTGGTCCTAGTCTCTTCTTAAGAGCCAAAACAAGAAGTAGAACTTGGCCTTTGCCGTATTGTCGTTCGTGAACCCAAACAAACTGATGTTTCGCAAGACATTGCAGCTTACATCTTCAGAGTAGTAAATGTCACTGTCAATGTTCACGAATGACAAATAACGTTAGGTATCATCAGAAGCTGGTAATCGGACCCACATTCGGCGCCAAAGTATGTTTTACAATTTATAACAAACATTTTGTATATTGATTAAGTTATTATATAATTCACAGCCGATTTTGAAATATCAATGTTGGTGGAATTAATCGTTTGCAATCGCCAAAACGTCCACAAACCTAACAATTATAGAGAGTTTACGGCGATGACTGGAAGTTACTCCAATTAGTGACGTTTTGGAAAAAAACAGTAAAGCTTGGGAGTACTATTAATGCAACAGATTGAAATCGTCAATTTGAATACCAATGCTTTACCAAAAAAAAAATTTCTACCAACCGTCTCTGTGATACTATTTATTAATGTTGCCAAAATTGCCGTTGATATATAAAAACCGTTGATAAAGAAAGCAACGTCGAAACATTATCACTAATCAGCACAAATTTTTATATACTTCTAGTTTTTTTCGTATTTATGTTATTGTTTCTTATATTTTAAAGAAGTAACTTAATGAAGATAAAAATAACAATTGAATGCACCTTTGAAATCTCTGTTTACACTTCTATTTTTTCGAGTAGGCTATGTCGATCGTCAATTTTATAAAAATTGATAACAAATAACCACTAGTAATAAACAAAATTTAAAAACTATTAAAAACCAGTTCTTAACCTTAAAATATTTTTTAAAGAGTAGCAATACGCTTTCTCTACCTAAATGATTGTTATCAATTGTTTCAATATTTTTATTTTATTTTATTGCAGATAACGACATCTGTGGCTACAATTTTAAATCAATATCGGCTCTGGTAAGTACCTGTACTATAAGATGGCGCTTCCGTCTGCGCATTTTTCTTTTCGGACGATAAAATCAAATCCCACGCGTTAACATCAAAATTTAAAACGAATAAAAATTTGGCGTTAAAAAATTAATTGTCTTCGACAAGGTCGAATTCCATTTTCCTCACGTAGCGCGATAATAAGCAATTACCATCAACGCCTCGGCGCCAGCCGATATGTTTCCCAATTAAAAAACTGTTAAAGCTTTATTATTCGGAAGTCTAAAATTGACACGTTTATTTTTTGCGATTTTTACAAATTGAACTGCGCCATTATGTTACGCTCGCACGATTCGGTCGAATTTACTTTTGGTTTTTGGCCTTTATTTTCAATTTGTTTTCTAAGCAAATATTTTGCATAACAAATTTTAACCTATATCTCAAATTTCGAATCCTTTTAGGTTTGATATCAAAGAACGTTTGACGACGAATTGCGACGCAGTTTTTTGTCTGTGGTCGGAAGCATATAATCATAAAAATAAAAGGAAAAGGCAATTACGCTTCGTTCGGCTTTTATTATCAATTTTGCCAACTTCGATTTTTCTCTATAATTAGTTTTATAGATTTTTTGATAACGCGGCGCAACTTTGACGTGGTTATTAATCGAAACACCTGTGCTTATTTACGTACGTTCTGAGCGCTGGCGAGTAGAAAACGAACGCTAAATAATATATAAATGTAAATAAACTAACAAAAACGAAAAATTAGTTTGTTTTTTTAGGTTAACGATTCGTTTTGTTCTCATCTTTTTTTTGTTTTTATTTTACTTTGAATTCGTTTGTTTACAGTAGGTTGCTTTGTGTAATACATTTATTTGAATTCATTTGTTTCTTTAGCATTGCCAGCTTTTCGTTTGTTGGTGACATTATTTTTTGTTGAAGACTTTTTTAGCTAAATTATAGTCGAAGCTTGCGATGGAGCGGAATTTATAATTAAATAGTGATAAAACTAGAACATAGCAATAATAGGAGTAATTAAAAGTAATCATGGCGTTGTCAGAGTACTGAAGATTATTTAAGATTTTGTCATTGATTGATATGGTTCTATTGTAGTTTTCAATGTGTTGTAATATATTCTCTGTATGCGTTCAATAAGCGCTTGATTATTACGCCGACCGAGGTATTTAAAAATTTATACTTTCTTTTTGCAAATTTGGTAAACTTGCAAAGTGTGCTTATAATAAAACATCTCTCTCACGTTTTTGTCGTTCGGATTCAGCAATAACGCGATTAATTCTTAAGAATTACTCAAATCAATGTGTGCAATGGATTCTAATTTTTGGCTTTTTAGGATATCTGATTTCATGTCATTAAGTATGATATTGCTGTCTCATCGTCTGTGTCATGCCTGTAAAGTTTTTTTTGAATATTGGTTGGCGAATGGATCCACATTCGGCGCCAAAACATGTTTTACAATAAAGAATAGACCATTTCTAACTTTATGAAATCTTTATATAACCAGTTTGGTATTTCCGTATGTTTCTCGGCGACATTTATATGTGTTGTATAATTCTGTGACAACGTGTTAGCGATAGCTAGTACATCTTTACGGCTTGTTTAAGATTCAAAAGCATACACTGCTTTTTTATACTAGTTTTTAGTTTTTCGCATTTGTGAAAAAAATGCTTTTTAAGTGTATTCTAAAGTGTTTTGCAAGAAGTCGATGGTATCCACATTTGGCGCCAAAATATGTTTTACAATATAGAATAGACAATTTCTGACTTTATGAAATTATTATATAATCAATTTGGTTTTTTCGTATGTTTTGCGGCGTCATTTAGAGGTCTTGGACAATGCTGTGACAAAGCGTTAACGATAGCCAGCGACATAAATTGATATTTACCACAATAAGTTTTTACTTTTTTTTTGTTTGTAAGAAAAAGGAAATGTTTTTCAATCGTATTATAAACTGTATTGCAAGAAGTTGGCGATTGGATCCACATTCGGCGCCAAAGTATGTCTTACAACATAGAATAAACAATTTTTAATTTTATGAAGTCATTATATAATTAATTTGGTTTCTCTGTTTGTTTCTCGGCGACATTCATATGTCAAGCGTATTATAAACTGTATTGCAACACTTTGGCATTGGAACCACATTCGGCGCCAAAGTAGGCTTTTAAACATAAAATAGACAATTTTTAAATTTATAAAATCATTATATAATTAATTTGGTTTTCTGTTTATTTTTCGACGACATTTATGCTGGGACAAAGTGTTAGCGATGGCCAGTGACATCAGATAATTTTTACGAATTGTTTATTCAGATACATTAACTGTTTCTTATATAAAAATTTTTAGTTTTTTTCATTAGTGGAAAAAAATTGTTTTTCAAGCGTATTCTAAACTGTATTGCAAGAAATTGGCGATTACATCCACATTCGGCACCAAAACATGTTTTGCAAAATAAATTATACAATTTCTAACTTTAGGAATTCATTATATGTATAATAATTTTGGATTTTGAGTTGGTTTTTCGGCGACATTTAGGTGTCTTGCACAATGCTAGGATAAATTTTAGCGATGGCCAGTGACAACATAGAATAAACAATTTCTTATTTTATGAAATCATTATATAATTAATTTGGTTTCTCTGTTTGTTTCTCGGCGACATTTAAATGTCTTTCATAAGGCTGGAACAAAGTGTTAGCGATGGCGAGTGACATCAATTGATCTTTACAATTTGCTTACGATTCAGAAGCATTAATTGTTTTTTTATAACAGTCTTTAGTTTTTTTTGTTCATGGAAAAAAGGAAATCTTTTCCAAGCTTGTTCTAAACGGTATTATAAGAAGTCGGCAATTGGATCCACATTCGGCGCCAAAATAAGTTTAACAATATAAAATAAACAATTTCTTACTCATAAAGTAAGATTATATAATCAATTTGGTTTTTGTGTTTGTTTTTCGGCGACATTTATGTGTATTGCACAATGCTGGGACAAAGTGTTAACGATGGGCAGTGACATCAGTTGACATTTACAACTTGTTTACGATTTAAAATCATTGACTGTTTCTTTTACAGTTTTTACTTTTTCCCATTTGTGGGACAAAAAGAAAACGTTTTTCAAGCGTATTATAAACTGCATTGCAAAACTTTGGCGTTGGAACCACATTCGGCGCCAAAGTATGCTTTAGAACATAGAATAGACAAATTTTAAATTTATAAAATCATTATTTAATTATTTGGTTTTCTGTTTGTTTTTCGACGACATTTATGTGTCTTGCACAATGCTGGGACAAAGTGTTAGCGATGGCCGGTGACATCAGTTGATTTTTACAACTTGTTTATTCAGATACATTAACTGTTTCTTATATAAAAATTTTTAGTTTTTTTCATTAGTGGAAAAAAGTTGTTTTACAAGCGTATTCTAAACTGTATTGCAGAAGTTGACGATTGGATCCACATTCGGCGCCAAAGTATGTTATACAATATAGAATAGACAAATTTCTAACTGTATGAAATAATTATATAATCAATTTGGTTTTTTAGATTGTTTCTCGTGGAGTCTTGTAAAATGCTGGAACAAAGTGCTAACGATGACAAGTGACATTATTTGATCTTTACAGCTTGTTTACGATTTAGAAGCATTGATTGCTTCTATTATAACAGTTTACAGTTCTTTCCATTCGTGAAATAAAGGAAATGTTTTTCAAACGTATCTGATTACTAACTTAATGAAATAATTTCATAATAAATTTGGCTTTTCTGTTTGTTTCTCGGCGAGATTTATATAGAATAGACAATTTCTCACAATATGAAATCATTATATAATTAATTTGATTTCTCTGTTTGTTTCTCGCTAACATTTCATTGTCTTGTATAATGCTGGGACAAAGTATTAGCGATGGTTACTGACATCAGTTGATCTTTACGATTTGCTTACAAATTTGAAACATTCACTGTTTCTTTTATAACATTTTTTAGTTTTTCTTATTTGTGGAATAAAGATTGTTTCAAGCGTATTCTGGAACTGTATTGCAAAAAGTTGACGATTGGATCCACATTTGGCGCCAAAATATGTTTTATTGTAAAGAATAGAAAATTACTAACTTTATGAAATAATTTCATATTAAATTTGGTTTTTCTGTTTGTTTCTCGGCGAGATTTGTATGTCTTGCGTAATGCCATTAGCGATGACCAGTGACATCAGTTGATTAGATCCACAAGCGGCGCCAAAATATGTTTTATAATATAGAATAGACAACTTCTCACATTATAAAAACAAATAATTAATTTGATTTCTCTGTGTGTTTCTCGCCAACATTTCATTGTCTTGTATAATGCTGGGACAAAGTATTAGCGATGGTTACTGACATCAGTTGATCTTTACGATTTGCTTACAAATTTGAAACATTCACTGTTTCTTTTATAACATTTTTTAGTTTTTCCTATTTGTGGAATAAATATTGTTTCTCAAGCGTATTCTGGAACTGTATTGCAAAAAGTTGACGATTGGATCCACATTTGGCGCCAAAATATGTTTTATTGTAAAGAATAGACAATTACTAACTTTATGAAATAATTTCATATTAAATTTGGTTTTTCTGTTTGTTTCTCGGTGAGATTTGTATGTCTTGCGTAATGCCATTAGCGATGACCAGTGACATCAGTTGATTAGATCCACAAGCGGCGCCAAAATATGTTTTATAATATAGAATAGACAACTTCTCACATTATAAAAACAAATAATTAATTTGATTTCTCTGTGTGTTTCTCGCCAACATTTCATTGTCTTGTATAATGCTGGGACAAAGTATTAGCGATGGTTACTGACATCAGTTGATCTTTACGATTTGCTTACAAATTTGAAACATTCACTGTTTCTTTTATAACATTTTTTAGTTTTTCCTATTTGTGGAATAAAGATTGTTTCTCAAGCGTATTCTGGAACTGTATTGCAAAAAGTTGACGATTGGATCCACATTTGGCGCCAAAATATGTTTTATTGTAAAGAATAGACAATTACTAACTTTATGAAATAATTTCATATTAAATTTGGTTTTTCTGTTTGTTTCTCGGCGAGATTTGTATGTCTTGCGTAATGCCGTTAGCGATGACCAGTGACATCAGTTGATTAGATCCACAAGCGGCGCCAAAATATGTTTTATAATATAGAATAGACAATTTCTCACTTTATGAAATCATAATATAATTAATTTGATTTCTCTGTTTGTTTCTCACCAACATTTCATTGTCTTGTATAATGCTGGGACAAAGTATTACCGATGGTTAGTGACATCAGTTGATCTTTACGACATGCTTACAAATCTAAAACATTCACTGTTTCTTTTATAACATTTTTTAGTTTTTCCTATTTGTGGAATAAAGATTGTTTTTCAAGCGTATTCTGAACTGTATTGCAAAAAGTTGACGATTGGATCCACATTTGGCGCCAAAATATGTTTTATAATATGAAATAGACAATTACTTAACTTTATGAAATAATTTCATATTAAATTTGGTTTTTCTGTTTGTTTCTCGGCGAGATTTGTGTGTCTTGCGTAATGCCGTTAGCGATGGCCAGTGACATCAGTTGATTGGATCCACAAGCGGCGCCAAAATATGTTTTATAATATAGAATAGACAATTTCTCACTTTATGAAATCATTATATAATTAATTTGATTTCTCTGTTTGTTTCTCGCCAACATTTCATTGTCTTGTATAATGCTGGGACAAAGTATTAGCGATGGTTACTGACATCAGTTGATCTTTACGACTTGCTTACAAATCTGAAACATTCACTGCTTCTTTTATAACATTTTTTAGTTTTTCCTATTTGTGAAATAAAGATTGTTTTTCAAGCGTATTCTGAACTGTATTGCAAAAAGTTGACGATTGGATCCACATTTGGCGCCAAAATATGTTTTATAATATGGAATAGACAATTACTTAACTTTATGAAATAGTTTCATATTAAATTTGGTTTTTCTGTTTGTTTCTCGGCGAGATTTGTGTGTCTTGCCTAATGCCGTTAGCGATGACCAGTGACATCAGTTGATTGGATCCACAAGCGGCGCCAAAATATGTTTTATAATATAGAATAGACAATTACTTAACTTTATGAAATAATTTCATATTAAATTTGGTTTTTCTGTTTGTTTCTCGGCGAGATTTGTGTGTCTTGCGTAATGCCGTTAGCGATGGCCAGTGACATCAGTTGATTGGATCCACAAGCGGCGCCAAAATATGTTTTATAATATAGAATAGACAATTTCTCACTTTATGAAATCATTATATAATTAATTTGATTTCTCTGTTTGTTTCTCGCCAACATTTCATTGTCTTGTATAATGCTGGGACAAAGTATTAGCGATGGTTACTGACATCAGTTGATCTTTACGACTTGCTTACAAATCTGAAACATTCGGTGTTTCTTTTATAACATTTTTTAGTTTTTCCTATTTGTGAAATAAAGATTGTTTTTCAAGCGTATTCTGAACTATATTGCAAAAAGTTGACGATTGGACCCACATTTGGCGCCAAAATATGTTTTATAATGTAGAATAGATAATTACTAACTTTATGCAATAATTTCATAATAAATTTGGTCATTGACATCAGTTGATCTTTACGACTTGTTTACTATTCAGAAGCATCAATTGTTTCTTTATAACAATTTTTAGTTTTTCCAATTCGTGGAAAACAGAAATTGTTGTTCAAGCGTATTCTGAACTGTATTGCAAGGAGTTAGTGTTTGGATCCACATTCGGCGCCAAAATATTTTTTACAATACGTTAACGATACTTCAATATAACGTCATTGCTGGTCGTCGAACGGTTGACAAGCGAGGACCCTGCACACTTGCGCACCTGCTGGGATCTCTTGGACTTTTCGTTTAGTCGTAGTAAAATAACCTTTACGACATTAATTCTACGCTCTTTACATCAATAGTTAGTGGAAAAACCGCTATAAAATCGCGTGTTATTTCTTCCGCCGTTAACGTTGATTCGGTTAACGTAACGTTCCCGAGGAACGCATCTCTAACGTTAAACGAGATATTACAGTATAGAATAGAAAATATCTAACTTTTTGAAATCATTATATACCTAATCAACATGGTTTTTCTGTTTGTTTCTTGGCGACATTTCTGCACAATGCTGGGACAAAGTGTTAGCGATGGCGAGAAACATCAGTTGATTTTTACGACTTGTTTACGCTTCAGAAGTATCAAATCGAATTTTTAAACCCAGAAATGCCTTTTTTAGAAAACCAATAGCAAACTGTTGAAAGCAACGTATTCAATACAATACAATACAGGAAAAAGTCGATGGAAGAATACACAACACAAGCAATCATGAACCAATTGGTTCTTTTTTTATAAACAAAAATTACAAAACATAAACAAATGTTTGTCCCCGAAATTATTAAAATACAGAAAAGCACATTGTGAAGTTACATGTGGAATCAAACAAAATCAAAAAACTTATAACCAAGAATTATTTAATAGAGGGAGAAAACGTCAATAAAAATTGCAACAAACAAATGTAAAAAAATGATATAGGTACTTCTCAAATTAAAACTTTTGTTTTTATTGTTTTTCGGTTCCACAGCCAACTTAATTTTTTTTTTAAATTATAGTTTTTGTAGTTTGTCAAGTAGGTTAATTTTTTATAATTAAATTACAATGTTTTAATTTTTCGTTATCTGTAATTGTTCATGTTTACATAAAATTTGTTTCTATAGTTTTTTTTATTATTTCCGATAGTAATTAGTGTTGTTGCCGATATACGAAACGACGTCATTAGTTTTATTATACTTTTATGTTTGCATTCTTGCGTTTTTATTACTTTATATGCCTTTTATCTGAGTAATAAGTTTAACACGAGTTTATTTTTGCGTTCAAAACTGGTGACCTGAGGTAACTTCGCATCAAAACGAACAAAACGTTGGGCTAATACGGTCTTTAAAAAATTCGATTATGTAATGAGAGCAATTGACAAGAGACGCCAAATAATTAAGATTGTGTGTACATAATCGTTTCCTGCGATGATTGCATGCAATTATACAAATCTTTTTTCTTGTTATTGCTTGCGCTTATGATTCACCGCTTACATAACGAAATTGCGTTTCGGATTGAAAAGATAAAGGGGGACACGGCGTGTTCTTTTTTTTGCCACGTCTTCGTTGGCTATGGAATAAACCCAAAGTTTGTGATATGCAAATTTATACACCTGAGAAATCAGAACCGTATCGTATCTTTGATGCGGGTATTAAAAGCTAAGGACTCGGCGCGGTTTAATAAAAGTTAGTCCTGGTCTGGATCGACCACCTGGTCGCTGCCTACAAGCTTTTATAACACTTTGTCATTTTTTTGTCTTGTTGGCAAACGAACCACAGTGGAAATTTCCACTGAGTTTTAGTTAATCAGACGCCAGTGGCGTGCGTATAAAATCTCAAATAAATTGGCACGTTTATTAACAGATCGTTCATTGATTGATAAATTCATTTTTTCATAATTTATTAGTACATTGAAAGTTATAACAAAAACGACCAATATAAATTAAAAAAAAGTCAAAATTAGCCACATTTTTCCCACTAGAAATCAGAAAAGATCGGATAATATAAATTTAAAAAATGTTTTGCATACTGACAGATTTATCTTAGCTGTAGTGCATTTTGACACTTTTTATGTGGAAACACAGTTTTATTTATATAATAAATTTATTATAGTAGAAACTTAGTTTAATTATATTTGTTGATTTTAGATTTAAATTTATTTCCTTTTGGTTTTCATTTATATTAAATTAAAAAAAAACAAGGCTTACTAAAATTTTTATTTCTTATAAATAACTGTAAATAATATCGTAGTCTCCTTGATGTGCTAAATTATCAGTTTTATTACGTTTACGTATGTTTCTTGCATTTTTGATGCAATTGTTTTAACATACCAAAAACAAAACAGATTCGATTTCGTTTGTATTGTTTCGTCATGACAGGATTCTTTACAAGACCTTAAATTGCTAAAGTGTGGTCACAGTTTTTTGACAAATTCTTAAGTGTTGTGTCTGGTGATGAAAAAAACATGTCGAATCAATTAACAAATTTAAAATTTGAAAAAATTCAACTCAAACTGTTTATTTTGGTCTATTTACACAAATTTTTTTAGTCAAATGACAGATTTATTCTCGGATTGAAACTGTCGGCTTTTCAACGATATTATTCATTCATATGTAATTTGAACGCATTAAATTACAAAACGTTTTTTATCGATTGACAGGTTGTTACTATTGAGTCAATAAGTAGCTAAATTTTTGTTACTGCATATAGTCACCAAGTAGTGACACGCATTCAAATAGTTTTTTGGAACAAAAATTATTGGTTTAAAGTGTGTTTGCTATACTTAATTGATTGATTTGAATCATATTTGTATGTTAAGAAATGTTAAAGCCCACAAAGTTTTCTAGTCAATTGACAGTTGTATCCTGAAATTAAAACTGTCATTTTGTTTCGATTTTTCAACGATTCAATCAACAATTAACTAAATTTTTGTCAAATTATAGTCACCAGATTGTAGCACGTATTAAAGTAATTTTTTTGGAACAAATTTTTCTAGTTTGAAGTTTGTTTGCTTTACTAAATTGATTGACTTGAATCGTATTTGTATGTTAAGAAATGTCAAAGCCCACTAAGTTTTCTAGTCCATAGACAGTTGTATCCTCAAATTAAAAATGCAGTTTTTTTTATTTTTGCAATTTCCTTTATGTAATTTAATTTGTGCGACTTAAATTACAACAAAAAAAACATTTACTGTCAACTGAAAAACAACTTAAGACCTACTTTAACTTTTTTATGAATTCACAGTTTTGTGGTAATTATTTTACTATTAAGTCAACAGTTAGCTTAATTTTTGTCAAATTGTAGTCATCACGCACTGGCACGTGTTAAAGTAGTTTTTTGGAACAATTTTTTTTAGTTTTAAGTGTGTTTGCTTTACTAAATTGATCGACTTGAAACACACGTATGTCAAGAAATGTCAAAGACCACTAAGTTATCAAGTCAATTGACAGTTGTATCCTCAAATTAAAACTGTCATTTTTTTCGTTTTTTGCAATTTCCTTTATGTAGTTGAATTTGTGCGACTTAAATAACAAAAAAAAATGATTCACTGTAATCTGAAAAACAGCTTAAGACCTACTTTAACTTTTTTAATTAATTGACAAATTTGTGGCAATTATTTTACTATTAAGTCAACAAGTAACTAAAATTTTGTCAAATTATAGTCACCAGATAGTAGCACGTATTAAAGTAATTTTTTGAAACAAATTTCTCTAGTTTGAAGTTTGTATGCTTTACTAAATTGATTGACTTAAATCATATGTATGTTAAGAAATGTCAAAGACCACTTTTTCTAGTCAATTGACAGTTGTATCGTGAAATTAAAACTGTATTTTTTTTCGTTTTTTGCAATTTTCTTTATGTAATTGAATTTGTGCTACTTAAATTACAAAAATAAATTATTTACTGTAAACTGAAAAACAACTTAAAGCCTACTTTAACTTTTTTTATTAATTGACAAATTTGTGGCAATTATTTTACTATTAAGTCAACAAGTAGCTAAATTTTTGTCAAATTATAGTCACCAGATTGTAACACGTATTAAAGTAATTTTTTGAAACAAATTTTTCTAGTTTGAAGTTTGTTTGCTTTACTAAATTGATTGAATCGTATTTGTATGTTATGAAATGTCAAAGCCCACTAAGTTTTCTAGTCAATTGACAGTTGTATCGTGAAATTAAAACTGTAGTTTTTTTTCCTTTTTTGCAATTTCCTTTATGTAATTGAATTTGTGCTACTTAAATTACAAAAATAAATTATTTACTGTAAACTGAAAAACAACTTAAAGCCTACTTTAACTTTTTTTATTAATTGACAAATTTGTGGCAATTATTTTACTATTAAGTCAACAAGTAGCTAAATTTTTGTCAAATTATAGTCACCAGATTGTAACACGTATTAAAGTAATTTTTTGAAACAAATTTTTCTAGTTTGAAGTTTGTTTGCTATACTAAATTGATTGAATCGTATTTGTATGTTATGAAATGTCAAAGCCCACTAAGTTTTCTAGTCAATTGACAGTTGTATCGTGAAATTAAAACTGTAATTTTTTTTCGTTTTTTGCAATTTCCTTTATGTAATTGAATTTGTGCTACTTAAATTACAAAAATAAATTATTTACTGTAAACTGAAAAACAACTTAAAGCCTACTTTAACTTTTTTTATTAATTGACAAATTTGTGGCAATTATTTTACTATTAAGTCAACAAGTAGCTAAAATTTTGTCAAATTATAGTCACCAGCTGGTGGCACATATTAAAGCAATTTTTTAGAACAAATTTGTCTAGTTTTAGGTTTGTTTTCATTACTAAATTGATATACCTAACTCATACACATGTTATGAAATGTCAAAGCCCACTAAGTTTTCTAGTCAATTGACAGTTGTATCGTGAAATTAAAACTGTAATTTTTTTTCGTTTTTTGCAATTTCCTTTATGTAATTGAATTTGTGCTACTTAAATTACAAAAATAAATTATTTACTGTAAACTGAAAAACAACTTAAAGCCTACTTTAACTTTTTTTATTAATTGACAAATTTGTGGCAATTATTTTACTATTAAGTCAACAAGTAACTAAAATTTTGTCAAATTATAGTCACCAGATAGTAGCACGTATTAAAGTAATTTTTTGAAACAAATTTCTCTAGTTTGAAGTTTGTATGCTTTACTAAATTGATTGACTTAAATCATATGTATGTTAAGAAATGTCAAAGACCACTTTTTCTAGTCAATTGACAGTTGTATCGTGAAATTAAAACTGTCATTTTTTCTTTTTTTTACAATTTCCTTTATGTAATTGAATTAGTGCTACTTAAATTACAACAAAAAAAACATTTACTGTCAACTGAAAAACAACTTAAGACCTACTTTAACTTTTTTATGAATTCACAGTTTTGTGGTAATTATTTTACTATTAAGTCAACAGTTAGCTTAATTTTTGTCAAATTGTAGTCATCACGCACTGGCACGTGTTAAAGTAGTTTTTTGGAACAATTTTTTTTAGTTTTAAGTGTGTTTGCTTTACTAAATTGATCGACTTGAAACACACGTATGTTAAAAAATATCAAAGCCCACTAAGTTTTCTAGTCAATTGAAAGTTGTATCCTCAAATTAAAACTGTCATTTTTTTTTTGTTTATGGCAGTTTCCTTTAGGTAATTGAATTTGTGCGACTTGAATTACAACAACAAAAAATCACTGTAAACTTAAAAAAAAACATAAGACCTACTTTAACTTTTTTATTAATTCACAAATTTGTGGCAATTATTTGAGTATTGAGTCAACAATTAGCTAAATTTTTGTCAAATTATAGTCAACAAGTAGTGGCATGTATTAAAGTAGTTTTTTGGAACAATTTTTTTTAGTTTGAAGTTTGTTTGCTTTACTAAATTGATTGACTTGAATCGTATTTGTATGTTATGAAATGTCAAAGCCCACTAAGTTTTCTAGTCAATTGACAGTTGTATCGTAAAATTAAAACTGTCATTTTTTCCTTTTTTGCAATTTCCTTTATGTAATTGAAATTGTGCTACTTAAATTATAAATAAAAATGATTTACTGTAAACTGAAAAACAATTTAAGGCCTACTTTAACTTTTTTTAATAATTGACAGTTTCTGGTAATTATTTTACTATTAAGTCAACAAGTAGCTAAATTTTTGTCAAATTATAGTCACCAGATTGTAGCACGTATTAAAATAATTTTTTGAAAGAAATTTTTCTAGTTTGAAGTGTGTTTGCTATACTTAATTGATTGATTTGAATCATATTTGTATGTTAAGAAATGTCAAAGCCCACTAAGTTTTCTAGTCAATTAACAGATATATCCTGAAATAAAAACTGTTATTTTTTCGTTTTTTTTTTTAATTTCTTTTATGCAATTAAATTTGTGCAACGTAAATTACAAAAAAAATATTTACTGTAATCTAAAAAACAACTTGAAACCTACATTAACTTCTTTATTAATTGACAGTTTTGTGGTAATTATTTTACTATTGAGTCAACAAGTAGCTAAATTTTTGTCAAATTATAGTCACCAGATTGTAGCACGTATTAAAATAATTTTTTGAAAGAAATTTTTCTAGTTTGAAGTTTGTTTGCTTTACTAAATTGATTGACTTGAATCGTATTTGTATGTTATGAAATGTCAAAGCCCACTAAGTTTTCTAGTCAATTGACAGTTGTATCGTAAAATTAAAACTGTCATTTTTTTTCGTTTTTTGCAATTTCCTTTATGTAATTGAAATTGTGCTACTTAAATTACAAACAAAAATTATTTACTGTAAACTGAAAAACAACTTAAAGCCTACTTTAACTTTTTTATTAATTGACAGTTTTATGGTAATTATTTGACTATTAAGTCAACAAGTAACTAAATTTTTGTCAAATTATAGTCACCAGATTGTAGCACGTATTAAAGTAATTTTTTGAAACAAATTTTTCTAGTTTTAGGTTTGTTTGCTTTACTAAATTGATTGACTTGAATCGTATTTGTATGTTATGAAATGTCAAAGCCCACTAAGTTTTCTAGTCAATTGACAGTTGTATCGTAAAATTAAAACTGTCATTTTTTTTCGTTTTTTGCAATTTCCTTTATGTAATTGAAATTGTGCTACTTAAATTACAAACAAAAATGATTTACTGTAAACTGAAAAACAACTTAAGGCCTACTTTAACTTTTTTTAATAATTGACAGTTTCTGGTAATTATTTTACTATTAAGTCAACAAGTAGCTAAATTTTTGTCAAATTATAGTCACCAGATTGTAGCACGTATTAAAGTAATTTTTTGGAACAAATTTTTCTAGTTTGAAGTTTGTTTGCATTACTATGTTAAGAAATGTCAAAGCCGACTAAGTTATCTAGTCAAATGACAGTTAGATCGTGAAATTAAAACTGTCATTTTTTTTCAATTTTCTTTGTGTAATTGAATTTCTGCTACTTAAATTACAAACAAAAATTATTTACTGTAAACTGAAAAACAACTTAAGGCCTACTTTAATTTTTTTATAAACTGACATATTTGTGGCAATTATTTTACTATTAAGTCAACAAGTAGCTAAATTTTTGTCAAATTATAGTCACTAGAATGTAGCACGTATTAAATTAATTTTTTGGAACAAATTTTTCTAGTTTGAAGTTTGTTTGCTTTACTAAATTGATTGAATCGTATTTGTATGTTATGAAATGTCAAAGCCCACTAAGTTTTCTAGTCAATTGACAGTTGTATCGTGAAATTAAAACTGTAGTTTTTTTTCCTTTTTTGCAATTTCCTTTATGTAATTGAATTTGTGCTACTTAAATTACAAAAATAAATTATTTACTGTAAACTGAAAAACAACTTAAAGCCTACTTTAACTTTTTTTAATAATTGACAGTTTCTGGTAATTATTTTACTATTAAGTCAACAAGTAGCTAAATTTTTGTCAAATTATAGTCACCAGATTGTAGCACGTATTAAAGTAATTTTTTGAAACAAATTTTTCTAGTTTTAGGTTTGTTTTCATTACTAAATTGATATACTTAAATCATATGTATGTTATGAAATGTCAAAGCCCACTAAGTTTTCTAGTCAATTGACAGTTGTATCGTAAAATGAAAACTGTCATTTTTTGTTTTTTTGCAATTTCCTTTACGTAATTTAAATTTGTGCTATTTAAAATACAAAAAAAATTACTTACTGTAAACTGAAAAACAACTTAAGGCCTACTTTAATTTTTTTAATAATTGACAGTTTTATGGTAATTATTTGACTATTAAGTCAACAAGTAACTAAATTTTTGTCAAATTATAGTCACCAGATTGTAGCACGTATTAAAGTAATTTTTTGAAACAAAATTTTTCTAGTTTGAAGTTTGTTTGCTTTACTAAATTGATTGACTTGAATCGTATTTGTATGTTAAGAAATGTCAAAGCCCACTAAGTTTTCTAGTCCATAGACAGTTGTATCCTCAAATTAAAAATGCAGTTTTTTTTATTTTTGCAATTTCCTTTATGTAATTTAATTTGTGCGACTTAAATTACAACAAAAAAAACATTTACTGTCAACTGAAAAACAACTTAAGACCTACTTTAACTTTTTTATGAATTCACAGTTTTGTGGTAATTACTTTACTATTAAGTCAACAGTTAGCTTAATTTTTGTCAAATTGTAGTCATCACGCACTGGCACGTGTTAAAGTAGTTTTTTGGAACAATTTTTTTTAGTTTTAAGTGTGTTTGCTTTACTAAATTGATCGACTTGAAACACACGTATGTTAAAAAATATCAAAGCCCACTAAGTTTTCTAGTCAATTGAAAGTTGTATCCTCAAATTAAAACTGTCATTTTTTTTTTGTTTATGGCAGTTTCCTTTAGGTAATTGAATTTGTGCGACTTGAATTACAACAACAAAAAATCACTGTAAACTTAAAAAAAAACATAAGACCTACTTTAACTTTTTTATTAATTCACAGTTTTTTAGTGATTATTTGACTATTGAGTCAACAATTAGCTAAATTTTTGTCAAATTATAGTCAACAAGTAGTGGCATGTATTAAAGTAGTTTTTTGGAACAATTTTTTTTAGTTTGAAGTTTGTTTGCTTTACAAAATTGATTGACTTGAATCGTATTTGTATGATAAGAAATGTCAAAGCCCACTAAGTTTTCTAGTCAATTGACAGCTGTATCCTCAAATTAAAACTGACATTTATTTCGTTTTTTGCAATTTCTTTTATGTAATTGAGTTTGTGCGACTTAAATTACAAAAAAAATTATTTACTGTAAACTGAAAAACAACTTAAGGCCTACTTTAACTTTTTTATAAATTGACAAATTTGTGGCAATTATTTTACTATTAAGTCAACAAGTAGCTAAATTTTTGTCAAATTATAGTCACCAGATTGTAGCACGTATTAAAGTAATTTTTTGGAACAAATTTTTCTAGTTTGAAGTTTGTTTACTTTACTAAATTGATATACCTAAGTCATACACATGTTAAGAAATGTCAAAGGCCTCTAAGTTATCTAGTCAATTGACAGTTGGATCGTGAAAATAAAACTGACATTTTTTTTGTTTTTTGCAATTTTTTTTGTGTAATTGAAATTGTGCTACTTAAATTACAAATAAAAATGATTTACTGTAAACTGAAAAACAACTTAGGATCTACTTTAACTTTTTTGTTAATTGACAGTTTCTGGTAATTATTTTACTATTAAGTCAACAAGTAACTAAATTTTTGTCAAATTATAGTCCCCAGGAAGTGGCACATATTAAAGCAATTTTTTAGAACAAATTTTTCTAGTTTGAAGTTTGTTTGCTTTACTAAATTGATTGACTTGAATCGTATTTGTATGTTATGAAATGTCAAAGCCCACTAAGTTTTCTAGTCAATTGACAGTTGTATCGTAAAATTAAAACTGTCATTTTTTTTCGTTTTTTGCAATTTCCTTTATGTAATTGAAATTGTGCTACTTAAATTACAAACAAAAATTATTTACTGTAAACTGAAAAACAACTTAAAGCCTACTTTAACTTTTTTATTAATTGACAGTTTTATGGTAATTATTTGACTATTAAGTCAACAAGTAACTAAATTTTTGTCAAATTATAGTCACCAGATTGTAGCACGTATTAAAGTAATTTTTTGAAACAAATTTTTCTAGTTTTAGGTTTGTTTTCATTACTAAATTGATATACTTAAATCATATGTATGTTATGAAATGTCAAAGCCCACTAAGTTTTCTAGTCAATTGACAGCTGTATCCTCAAATTAAAACTGACATTTATTTTGTTTTTTGCAATTTCTTTTATGTAATTGAATTTCTGCGACTTAAATTACAAAAAAAAATTATTTACTGTAATCTAAAAAACAATTTAAGACCTACTTTAACTTTTTGATTAATTGACAGTTTTGTGGTAATTATTTTACTATTAAGTCAACAAGTAGCTAAATTTTTGTCAAATTATAGTCACTACTAGATTGTAGCACGTATTAAATTAATTTTTTGGAACAAATTTTTCTAGTTTGAAGTTTGTTTGCTTTACTTAATTGATTGACTTGAATCGTATTTGTAAGTTTAGAAATGTCAAAGCCCACTAAGTTTTCTAGTCAATTGGCAGCTGTATCCTCAAATTAAAACTGACATTTATTTCGTTTTTTGCAATTTCTTTTATGTAATTGAGTTTGTGCGACTTAAATTACAAAAAAAAATTATTTACTGTAAACTGAAAAACAACTTAAGGCCTACTTTAACTTTTTTAATAATTGACAGTTTTATGGTAATTATTTGACTATTAAGTCAACAAGTAACTAAATTTTTGTCAAATTATAGTCACCAACTGGTGGCACATATTAAAGCAATTTTTTAGAACACATTTTTCTAGTTTTAGGTTTGTTTTCATTACTAAATTGATATACCTAAGTCATACACATGTTAAGAAATGTCAAAGGCCTCTAAGTTATCTAGTCAATTGACAGTTGGATCGTGAAAATAAAACTGACATTTTTTTTGTTTTTTGCAATTTTTTTTGTGTAATTGAAATTGTGCTACTTAAATTACAAATAAAAATGATTTACTGTAAACTGAAAAACAACTTAGGATCTACTTTAACTTTTTTGTTAATTGACAGTTTCTGGTAATTATTTTACTATTAAGTCAACAAGTAACTAAATTTTTGTCAAATTATAGTCCCCAGGAAGTGGCACATATTAAAGCAATTTTTTAGAACAAATTTTTCTAGTTTGAAGTTTGTTTGCTTTACTAAATTGATTGACTTGAATCGTATTTGTATGTTATGAAATGTCAAAGCCCACTAAGTTTTCTAGTCAATTGACAGTTGTATCGTAAAATTAAAACTGTCATTTTTTTTCGTTTTTTGCAATTTCCTTTATGTAATTGAAATTGTGCTACTTAAATTACAAACAAAAATTATTTACTGTAAACTGAAAAACAACTTAAAGCCTACTTTAACTTTTTTATTAATTGACAGTTTTATGGTAATTATTTGACTATTAAGTCAACAAGTAACTAAATTTTTGTCAAATTATAGTCACCAGATTGTAGCACGTATTAAAGTAATTTTTTGAAACAAATTTTTCTAGTTTTAGGTTTGTTTTCATTACTAAATTGATATACTTAAATCATATGTATGTTATGAAATGTCAAAGCCCACTAAGTTTTCTAGTCAATTGACAGTTGTATCGTAAAATGAAAACTGTCATTTTTTTGTTTTTTTGCAATTTCCTTTACGTAATTTAAATTTGTGCTATTTAAAATACAAAAAAAATTACTTACTGTAAACTGAAAAACAACTTAAGGCCTACTTTAATTTTTTTAATAATTGACAGTTTTATGGTAATTATTTGACTATTAAGTCAACAAGTAACTAAATTTTTGTCAAATTATAGTCACCAGATTGTAGCACGTATTAAAGTAATTTTTTGAAACAAATTTTTCTAGTTTGAAGTTTGTTTGCTTTACTAAATTGATTGACTTGAATCGTATTTGTATGTTAAGAAATGTCAAAGCCCACTAAGTTTTCTAGTCAATTGACAGCTGTATCTTCAAATTAAAACTGTCATTTTTTCTTTTTTTTACAATTTCCTTTATGTAATTGAATTAGTGCTACTTAAATTACAAAAAAAATTATTTACTCTAAACTGAAAAACAACTTAAGGCCTACTTTAACTTTTTTAATAATTGACAGTTTTATGGTAATTATTTGACTATTAAGTCAACAAGTAACTAAATTTTTATAAAATTATAGACACCAGGTAGTGGCCCATATTAAAGCAATTTTTTAGAACAAATTTGTCTAGTTTTAGGTTTGTTTTCATTACTAAATTGATATACCTAACTCATACACATGTTAAGAAATGTCAAAGGCCTCTAAGTTATCTAGTCAATTGACAGTTGTATCGTAAAATTAAAACTGTCATTTTTTTTCGTTTTTTGCAATTTCCTTTATGTAATTGAAATTGTGCTACTTAAATTACAAACAAAAATTATTTACTGTAAACTGAAAAACAACTTAAAGCCTACTTTAACTTTTTTATTAATTGACAGTTTTATGGTAATTATTTGACTATTAAGTCAACAAGTAACTAAATTTTTGTCAAATTATAGTCACCAGATTGTAGCACGTATTAAAGTAATTTTTTGAAACAAATTTTTCTAGTTTTAGGTTTGTTTTCATTACTAAATTGATATACTTAAATCATATGTATGTTATGAAATGTCAAAGCCCACTAAGTTTTCTAGTCAATTGACAGTTGTATCGTAAAATGAAAACTGTCATTTTTTTGTTTTTTTGCAATTTCCTTTACGTAATTTAAATTTGTGCTATTTAAAATACAAAAAAAATTACTTACTGTAAACTGAAAAACAACTTAAGGCCTACTTTAATTTTTTTATTAATTGACAATTTTGTGTTAATTATTTTACTATTAAGTCAACAAGTAACTAAATTTTTATAAAATTATAGACACCAGGAGTGGCACATATTAAAGCAATTTTTTAGAACAAATTTTTCTAGTTTGAAGTTTGTTTGCTTTGCTAATTTGATTGACAAAAAATCATATCTATGTTAAGAAATGTCAAAGCTCACTAAGTTTTCTAGTCAATTGACTTTATGTAATTAAATTTATGCTACTTAAATTACAAAAAAAAATATTTACTGTAAACTGAAAAACAACTTAAAGCCTAGTTTAACTTTTTTATTAATTGACAGTTTTGTGGTAATTATTTTACTATTGAGTCAACAAATAGCTAAACTTTTGTCAAATTATAGTCACCAGATAGTGGCATATATTAAAGTAGTTTTTTGGAACAAATTTTTCTAGTTTTAGGTTTGTTTTCATTACTAAATTGATATACTTAAATTATATGTATGTTATGAAATGTCAAAGCCCACTAAGTTTTCTAGTCAATTGACAGTTGTATCGTAAAATGAAAACTGTCATTTTTTTTTGTTTTTTTGCAATTTCCTTTTTGTAATTTAAAT
Source organism: Aquatica leii (assembly GCA_035610365.1). Lineage (NCBI taxonomy): Eukaryota > Metazoa > Arthropoda > Insecta > Coleoptera > Lampyridae > Aquatica > Aquatica leii. The sequence continues at coordinate 21,231,102 of CM069438.1, forward strand.
TTTTGCTACTTAAATTACAAAAAAAAATATTTACTGTAAACTGAAAAACAACTTAAAGCCTACTTTAACTTTTTTATTAATTGACAGTTTTGTGGTAATTATTTTACTATTGAGTCAACAAATAGCTAAACTTTTGTCAAATTATAGTCACCAGATAGTGGCATATATTAAAGTAGTTTTTTGGAACAAATTTTTCTAGTTTTAGGTTTGTTTTCATTACTAAATTGATATACTTAAATCATATGTATGTTATGAAATGTCAAAGCCCACTAAGTTTTCTAGTCAATTGACAGTCGTATATTCTCAGATTCAAACTGTCTAGTTTTTTTCAATTTTATTTAATTAATTGTTATTTGAGAGCATTAAATTAAAAAAAAACCATTTATTGTAAACTGAAAAACAACTTAAAACCTACTTCAACTTTTTTTATGAATTGGCAGTTTTGTTGTAATTGTTTTACTATTGAGTCAACAAGTAGCTAAATGTTTGTCAAATTATAATTACCGTGTGGTGATATTTGTTAAAGTAGTTCTTTACTAAATTCATTGTCTTTTATCATATTGTTTGTTATATTGACAAATCTCAAAGCCCACTAAGTTTTTTAGTCAATTGACAGTTATATTCGTATGTTAAAATTGTACATTTTTTTAACAATTGAGTTTTTGAATTGTAATGTGAGTGCAAAAAAATATAAAAAAACACAATGTAAACTGAAAAGCAATTCAAGACCTATTTTAGCTTTTCGTATCAATTGACACTTTCGTTGTCGTTATGTAGATTTTACTGTTGAGTTATAGTCACTATGTGTCAGCACGTATTCCAGTAGTTCTTTGGGAAAAAATCTATTAGTTTAAGGTGTGTTTCCTTTACAAAATTAATTGATTTCAATTGCAGTTGTATGCTTAGAAATCTCAAAGTTTACTCAGTTTTTTAGTTAACGAACTGTTTTATTCTCAAATTGAAGTTGTCATTGTCACATAATAAATTTTCTGCCATTTTGTTCACAGTACCAGAATACGAACTCTCATCTAAACTATTTAGTTGACTAGCAGTTTTATTGTTGCTCAGTTGGATGATAGCACTTATTATAGCCGTTGTTTGGAAGATATTTTGTTTTTTTTTAAATATCTTAGTTTTAGAAAGTTGATTGAATTTAATTTTAAGTGTATATTAAGAAATCTAAAAACTTGCTTAGTTTTCTAGACAACTGAAAAGTGTATTTTAATTGTATTTTGACCATATGAAAACATAAACTGAAAACTTCAAGAATGATTCATATTTCCTGAATAACAATTTAAAAAAGTCATGACCTACTAACACTTTTTCGTCAAGTGACAGTTTTATTGTTATCAAAGTGAATTTTAGCAAGCTTTATATCAAAAACAAATTTTTGTATAATCTGCTAAGTAGGCGAATTAATTTATATCCATTGATTTAAGTTAAGAGAAAGTATACGATTATATTTCAACGAACCGACAGTTTTATTGTGGGTAAATAAAATTATCTTTTTTGGTGACGTTTTTACGCGATAACTTTTTTGCAATAAATTTTGGTCAATGATACAAATTTTTGCACACAATAAAACTGTTTCTTTCAGTTTAGTTTTGCAATCTATACCAATTTGTTACGTTTTATATCAGATTTAGATGAACTAAATCACATTTTATTTATTTTTATTTTTTAAATAAATTTTTCTAGTTTTTTGTGAACTTAGGGCATTAAACTATCAACATAAATATTCTAAAAATTTATTGTTATTTTTTGAGTAACAGTAGCCGTCATATTAAATCCAAATCCACAAAAAAAAATTTTAATTACTTTTATTGCTATTTTATTTCCGTCTATGCAAATTGATGTGACAATTTATTATTTGTTTACATAAGCTTAGACGTTGTTACATATTTGCAATAAACCGGTTTAGGAAAAAAAAACTAAGATTATTATTATGTAACACGATTTGTATGCAAATGTAGCTAATTAGCTGTGAAAACATCCCATGTCAACATAAAAAGACAAATTTGAATGCTTGTACACATATTAACTAACAGTCCTATTATGATTGTTCACTGTGCGTGACAAAAATACCAGTTTGAGTTAGTTTTGCTATCTTTTTTTTTAAATTTTTTGCAATATTTCCTTTTTTGTAAACGTTTACAAAAATTTTCCGGTTTTGTTACTTTCTTATTCCAGTTTTGTTTTTTTTCTAACGCGGCGTTGCATATCAAGATTGAATTCTTTGATGAATTAATGCTTGCGATATATTGCTTTTTCATTTGTTTTATCTGTTTAACAGTTTTGATAAATTCATTTATTTTAGAAAATCGAAATTAAAGTTAAAAAAAACATCGAGCTACATAAATATTTTAAAAACAAAACAACGCATGGCACACTTAACATTTCATTTTTACTATTAAATATGTTTGTTCCAATTCCTATAAATTGAAAAAGAGGCACTTCAGGGTTTTTAAATCGGTTTATTTGTATTGTTTTAAAAATATTATTAAAAATTTAAATAAACGCTAAATAAACGTACATTTTTTCATTGTACCTCAACAAATATTTAAGTTTGTAAATCAAACATGAAACATTTGTTTACCATTTGTTCTAAAAATATTATTAATTAAAAATAAATTTATTTATTAATATATACATACATAAATAATAATAAATTACGAGAAATTTTAATAGACGAAATAAGTTTATAATTGACGCTTTTTATTTTTATTTATTTGATTTATTTTAAGTGCTTAAAAATATAAAACGATAAAAATAGTTTGTGTTATTCTAACTTTAAACAAAACATGTTTACATTTTTTTATTATTTAAATTTTAATTATAAAAATTATTTTTAATATTTAGAAACTTTTTTTGTTGTCATTTCTTATGTGTTTTTGGGTCACAAATAAACACTTCAATTTTTAATTATATTTTTTTGTTTAGTTGTTATTATTATCACAGGTAACTATGTTTCTGCGTTTTAATTCTTATTTTAAGTTTTACAATTTCAAATTTGTTGTTTGAATGATTATGTAGCAAAAATCTATATAGATCAGAAAAACTTTCAATATATAAGTAAGCGTTGGATTTGCTTTTGACACGAATTAGCGTAAGTTTGTTTTTAACACAGCTTTCACTTTTTTGTTTATATAATTATTTGTATTTATAAAAAACATTTTTATATGATAATATTTATAAATTAATTGATAATTAACCAGATGTAATGAAAACGATTGTTTACGGCATTGTTTAGATGCCTCAATCTTTAAATGTTTTTTGTTTGAATATTTGTAAAAAATTATTACCGACGGTAGTACAACCGTCTTTGAAATTTTCAAATCAGTTTTAAATGTGGCATGGATCGTAAGAATCACAAACCTTCACCTATATATGTCTACGCGACCTTGACCACTAACGAGCAAATAGTGAGCCACAACTGCTATTGTTACACTACTAACCAAGTAACACACGTTGAAAACTTATCTATGTACAGAGTACGTACTTATACAAACAATATAAATACAAGGTGTCATTCAAACGCATAAATTTGAAAAATTAAAGGACAAATTTATACTAGATTTTTATTGTCCTCGGAGCGCAAGCAACATCTTGTACATATAATTATCGCAGTACCATATGAATGTATAAACAAATGGGTAAGCGAGGAATAAAACTTTGATTCTATGCGAATCTAGTAATTTTGTAATCAGAAGCCAATTGCACTTATAATAAATTTAACCCAAAATTGTACGAACAAATTTGCATTTATTAGTTATGATAACATCTATATCTAATGTAGTACGTTCGAAAAATACACGCATTAATAGGTAATAAAGAAGTTGTACTCACGATTGTCCACTCATGCTAACAGCTAGTGGCACGCAAGTCGTGTACAACAATTGCTAAAAGTGGGAAAAAAGAAAAATTTAATCAATGAGTCGTTGTAACCGAATGCTTCTGAATGAGTTTCACTATGCATATCGCAGGTGTGTCAAGCTTAATAGACCATCACAGAAAGTACTTGAACCCAAATTACTGAAAGGAATTGGTGTTAGTAGCTTCGATTTCATTGAGATATATTTAATAGACATCTACTTTTCCAAAAGAGGCAGTAACCCAAGTCGCTAAAATTATACGATAAAATTAAATCGCGTCGTAAAAATTTAAGTTAATTCTTACCCTAATACACCTCTCACAAATAACACATACGAAACGTGCTCAAGACACTCATTTATTACGTGGATGATGTGCAAATAATTAAAAGAAAGTTTCACTGTGAGTTAGATTTTTTACGTACTATCTTTCTTACATCGAGAGCCGAAACAATGTCGTTTTTATTTAACATCCGGATATTAATTAATAAATGTAGCAAAAGGGCGTTTTGAGACGAAATCCATATAGTACGTAACCTATATTAGAATATTTTTAACATAACAACGTTAACAAAAGAACAACAGCAGCAAAAACATAACATAACACCACAGCAAGATTTGTTTACAAGTAAATCGCCAAAAAGTCCTAAAAAACAAGCAAAATTGCAATTATTTGACATCTATGACCAATGTCTTACCTAATTTCATTAACGCACTTCTCTTAAAGTGGCATATGCGCAACAATTCAAACGTCGTCTACTTCTTCTCTTCGCCCCTGACTCGGATTTCATTGTCACGTAGTAAATCTTAAATTTGTGCAGACTTCTGGGCTCAGAAAAAATGCGCACTTATTTCAATGTCACTCTGTATACTGTACATACACATTACGTCTATTTTGGTACTGTTTTGCACACAAAAAATTCTGTTTAACTGAGTAAATTAACTTACGTACATATTACGTACGTACAAAAACGTATGCACAACGTACATAAAATTACGTACACAAACGAATAAACATAAGATGTACCACAAATGTACGTACATTGGATAAAGTGTGGAAAATAAACTCGAACAGATCAAAGACGTCGCATCAACGTTATTAATACGTGAAAATATTCACGTAAAAAACTGACGTAATTAATACGTAAAAATTACATTATAAATTATGTAAAAAAATGAATACTAAATTTCCATAATAAATTTATATTATCTATTTGATTATCCTGTGTACTTTATAGCTGCTGGAATAACATGAGATGTGTTTTTGTACATTTTGTTTTGACATGTGAACATTTCTGTGTGTTTTGCTACCATCGTACCATGCTTAATTCTTGATAGTCACTATTTGTTATAAAGTTATTGGTAATACCTTTTTACCTTCAAAATCTTAAAAAAACGATTTAGAATTAACAAGATGCTTTGTGTTAAAAAACAACTATGCTTACACTTAAAACGAGATTGAGCTAGTGCCAATACATTAGGTTTTGTAGCGTCATAAACCCATTGACTGCGCAGGACAAAAGTGTTTGGAATTAAGTGAGCATGTCTAGTGGTATTCAAATATTAAAAATTATGCATCAGTTTTTATTTTAAATGGTAGACAATGGAGCAGGAGCTTTTGGCTTACGTACAAAAAGAACCAGTACAAAACAAAGAATAAACGATCCTTTAAACAATGTGAATCTGAAAACGTTCTTGTACAAGTCTGGTCTAGATTCTTTCGCAACCGATGGTGAGAACGAAGATGATGAAATGGAAGACTCTGTGCCGCTATTCAACGTGAATGATGTTGATGAGGATTTGGATAATAATAATGTTCTGTTACCTCATTCGAAATTTAGTCCAGTTCAAAACGTACAGGTTATTGCAGAGCCTGCTACTTCACAAACAGTGGCGCAATCTGGGAAGCAATGAAACATAATCGCTAATAAGGATACTTCTATTCGTTTTACGAAAGTGAACGAATTGATTTCGCAACCTACTAGTTAGTGCCTCTCTGTGTTTTTAAGAAGAATTCTCAATTTCGTTACATTTTTTGCTTGCTCAGATATGCACCTCATTCTGATTTTTGTGACATATTTTTTCGATGGCAGAACTCTAGAAGTATTGATGTCGCCTACAAACTCTGAATTTTTTTCAATATCACGATGGAAAGAGCTGACTGTAGAAGAACTCAACATTTTTTACTTTATCACGTGAAAACAGACTAAATCGTATGATATCTTAATATCTCGTGCCAAAATGAGCCCTGACACATTTTTATTGAACCTGAGTTGCCTACATTTTACAAAAAATGTCCAGTAGGTACTTTGAAATGGTTTTTAGTCACTATTAGTCTTTCCCAATGAGATTTTTGTGACATGTTGTTTCGAGCACAGGTACTTCATCTGCAAACTTCATTTTTAATCCTGATGAAAACAAAAGCGTACGCTCCAGAAGTATTGCTGTCGCCTATAAACTCTGAATTTTTTTGAATATCACCATGGAAAGAGCTGACTAGAAGAACTCAAACTTTTTCTAGGTTTATATTTTCACGTAGAAACAGATTAAATCTTATAATATCTCAATATTTCGTGCCAAAATGAGTCATGGCCGATTTTTGTTAATCCTGAATTTCCTACATTTTACAAAAAATGTCCAGAAGTATTGCTGTGGTCTATAAACTCTGAATTTTTTTAAATATCACCATGGAAAGAGCTGACTAGAATAACTCAAACTTTTTCTAGGTTTACTTTTTCACGTGGAAATTGACTAAATCGTGTAATATCTCAATATCTAGTGCCAAAATGAGCCCTGACACATTTTTGTTCAACCTGAGTTGCCTACATTTTACCAAAAATGTCCAGTAGGTACTTTGAAATGGTTTTTAGTCACTATTAGTCTTTCCCAATTATATTTTTTGTTACATGTTGTTTCGAGCACAGGTACTTCACCTGCAGACTTCTTTGCTTTATTATTTGATAACTTGGTCACCTTAATCGGAAAAGAAACAAACGCGTACGCTCTAAAAATATTGCTGTTGCCTACAACTCTAATTTTTTTGATATCACGATGGAAAGAACTGACTGTAGAAGAACTCAAAATTTGTCGTGGTTTATTTTTTTAACTGGAAACTGACTAAATCGTATAATATTCCACTATTTTATGCCAAAATAAGCCGTGACAAATTTTTGTTGATCCTGAGTTGCCTTCATTTTACAAAAAAATTCTAGCAAATACTTTTCAAAGATTCTTAATCAGTCTTAACCTTTCCTAATGAGATTTTTCGTGACATGTTTTTTTATCGCAGATACTTTACCTACAGACTTCTTTGCTTTATTATTTGATGATAACTTGCTCGCCTTGATCGTGATGGAAACAAAAGCGTACGCTCCAGAAATGATGCTGTCGCCGATAAACGCCGATAAAATTTTTTTTGAATATAACTATGGAAAGAGCTGACTGTAGAAGAACTCAAAATTTTTCTAGGTTTACATTTTCACGTGGAAACAGACTAAATTGTATAATATCTCAATATTTTGTGCCAAAATGAGCCACGACAAATTTTTATTGAACCTGAGTTGCCTACATTTTACCAAAAATGTCCAGTAAGTACTTTGAAATGGTTTTTAGTCACTATTAATCTTTTCCAATGAGATTTTTTGTGACATGTTGTTTCGAGCACAGATACTTCATCCGCAAACTTCTTTGATTTATTATTTGATGCTAACTTGCTCGCCTTAATCGTGATAGAAACAAACGTGTACGTTCTAAAAATATTGCTGTCGCGTATAAACTTTGAATTTTTCTGAATATCACAATAGAAAGAGCTGGCTGTAGAAAAACTCAAAATTTTTCTAGGTTTACTTCTTCGCGTTGAAACAGACTAATTCTTATAATATCTCAATATTTCGTGCCAAAATGAGCCAAGACAGTTTTTTGTTGATCCTAAGTTGTCTACATTTTACAAAAAATCTCCAGCACGTACTTTTAAATGGTTCTTTGCTAGTCTTAGTCTTTTCCAATGAGATTTTTTGTGACATGCTGTTTCCATCGCAGGTACTTCACCTGTACACTTCTTGGGTTTATCATTTGTTGATAACTTAATCGCTTTGATCGTAAGGGAAACAAATGCGTACGCTCTAAAAATATTGCTGTTGCCTACATCTCTGATTTTTTTGATATCACGATGGAAAAAACTGACTGTAGAAGAACTCAAAATTTGTCGTGGTTTATTTTTTTAACTGGAAACTGACTAAATCGTATAATATTCCACTATTTTATGCCAAAATAAGCCGTGACAAATTTTTGTTGATCCCGAGTTACCTTCATTTTACAAAAAAATTCTAGCAAGTATTTTTCAAAGATTCTTAGTCAGTCTTAGCCTTTCCTAATGAGATTTTTTGTGACATGTTTTTTTTATCGCAAATATTTTACCTACAGACTTCTTTGCTTTATTATTTGATGATAGCTTGCTCGCCTTAATCGTGACGGAGACAAAAGCGTACGCTCCAGAAATGTTGCTGTCGCCAATGAACTCTGAATTTTTTTGAATATAACTATAGAAAGAGCTGACTAGAAGATATCAAAATTTTTCTAGTGTTACTTATTCACGTGGAAACAGACTGAATCGTATAATATCTCAATATTTTGTGCGAAAATGAGCTATGACAGATTTTTGTTGATCTTGAGTTGCCTATATTTTACAAAAAATGTTCATTAGATACTTTTCAAAGATTCTTAGTCAGTCTTAGTTTTTCGCAATGACATTTTTCGTGACATGTATCTTTCGATCGCAGATACTTCACCTGCATACTACTTTGCTTTATTATTTGATAATAAGTTGCTTGCCTTGATCGTGATGGAAACAAAAGCGTACGCTCTAAAAATATTGCTGTCGCTTACAACTATGAAATTTTTTTTGATATTACGATGGAAAGAACTGATTGTAGAAGAACTCAAAATTTGTCGTGGTTTACTTTTTTAACTGGAAACTGACTAAATCGTATAATATTCTGTTTGATGTCAAAAGAAACCGTGACAGATGTTTGTTGATTCTGAGTTGCTTCCATTTTACAAAAAAAATTAAGCAGGTACTTTTGAATGATTCTTAGTCAGTCAGTCTTTCCAAATGAGATTTTTTGTGACAAGTTTTTTTCGATCGCAGATACTTCAACTGCAGACTTATTTATGCTTTTTTATTTAATGATAACTTGCTCGCCTTGATCGTGATGAAAACAAATGTCTACGCTCCTAAAATATTGCTGTTGCCTATAAACTCTGAACTTTTTTGAATATCACGATGAAAAAAGCTGACTGTAGAAGAAGGTTTACGTTTTCACGTGGAAACAGTCTAAATCGTATAATATCTCAATATTTCGTGCCAAAATGAGTCATGATAGATTTTTGTTGATCCTGAGTTGCCTACATTTTACAAAAAATTTCTAGCAGGTACTTTTAAATGGTTCTTAGCTAGTCTTAGTCTTTTCTAATGAGATTTCTTGTGACATGTTGTTTTGATCGAAAGTACTTCACCTGCACACTTCTTAGGTTTATTATTTAATGATAACTTGCTCACTTTGATAGTGAGAAAAAAAAACGCATTCGCTTTAGAAATATTTCTGTCGCTAACAAACATTGAATTTTTACGATGAAAAGAGCTGACTGTAGAAGAACCAAAAAATGTTTCTAGGTTTACTTTTTTACGTGGAATCAGACTGAATCGTATTATATCTTAATATTTTGTCTCAAAATGATCCATGACAGATTTTTCTTGATCCTGAGATGCCTCCATTTTACAATAAAATCTCCAGCAGATAGAGAGGAAGCTAGACGACCGATTGTACAAAATAAGACAAGATAAGTAAAAACGGTTGGTTGAGTTTTTTTGAATAATTTTTACATACGGAGACTACTTCTTCTAAAGTCACTTCTATGGAGTTTAGAATATGGTTTGGTTCACAAGTTGATTACTAAACTCTGTAGTAGTTCTTTGTTATATTGCCGTTTGTTTTTTTTAAGTTCATCGTTTCTTCTTACATTTTTAGAGTTTAAAATCTGGCTTACAAAATGATTACCTTACTTTTTATAGATTCTTAGCAAATCTCAGCCTTCTCCAATGAGATTATTTGTGGCATAATTTTTCGATCGCAGATACTGCATCTGCAGACTTCTTTGCTGTATTATTTGATGATTACTTGCTGGCTTTGATCATGACAAAAACAAACGGGTACGCTCTAGAAATGTTGCTATTTCTTACAAACTTTAAATTTTTTTGAACATCACGATAAAAAGAGCTGACTGTAGAGGATCTCGTTTGTTGTCTGAAAAGTGATTATTTAACTCTGTAATAGTTTTTTGTTAGATTGCCGTATGCTTTTTTTAAGTTCATCCCTTCCTTCTTACATTTATAGAGTTTAAAATCTGGCTTACAAGTTGATTACCTCACTTTTCATAGATTCTTAACACGTCTTAGTCTTCTTCAATGAGATTCTTTGTGACATGATTTTTCGATCGCATATACTACACCTGCATACTTTTTTGCTTTATTATTTGATGATAACTTCCTTACTTTGATCGTGACTGAAACAATAGCGCACGCTCTAGAAATATTGCTGTCGCTTACAAACTTTGAATTCTTTTAAATTTCACGATGGAAAAAGCTGACTGTAACAAAACTGGTTTAGTTCACAAATTGATTACCTAACTCTGTAATAGTTCTTTGTTAGATTGTCCTTTGTTTTTTTCAAGTTCGTCGTTTTCCTTTTTACTTTTTTAGAGTTTAAAATCTGCCTTACAAGATGATTACCTTGCTTTTCATAGATTCTTAACACGTTTTAGTTTTCTTCAATGAGATTGTTTGTGACATAATTTTTCGATAGCATATACTACACCTGTATACTTTTTTGTTTTATTATTTGATGATAACTTCCTCACTTTGATCGTTACTGAAACAATTGCGCACGTTCTAGAAATATTACTGTCGCTTACAAACTTTGAATTCTTTTGAAATTCACGATGGAAAGAGTTGACTGTAACAAAACTGTTTTGGTTCAGAAATTGATTACCTAACTCTGTAATAGTTCTTTATTAGATTGTCCTTTGTTTTTTTCAAGTTCGTCGTTTTCCTTTTTACTTTTTTAGAGTTTAAAATCTGCCTTACAAGATGATTACCTTGCTTTTCATAGATTCTTAACAAATCTTATTCTTCTTCAATAAGATTCTTTGTGACATGATTTTTCGATTGCATATACTATACCTGCATACTTTTTTTTTGATTAATTGATGATTACTTCCTCACTTTGATCGTGACTGAAACAAACGCGCACGCTCTAGAAATATTGCGGTCGCTTACAAACTTTAAATTCTTTTGAATTTCACGATGGAAAGAGCTGACTGTAACAAAACTGTTTTGGTTCAGAAATTGATTACCTAACTCTGTAATAGTTCTTTATTAGATTGTCCTTTGTTTTTTTCAAGTTCGTAGTTTTACTTTTTACTTTTATAGAGTTTAAAATCTGGCTTACAAAATGATTACCTCACTTTTCATAGATCCTTAACACGTTTTAGTCTTCTTCAATGAGATTGTTTGTGACATGATTTTATGATCGCATATACTACACCTGCATACTTTTTTGTTTTATTATTTGATGATAACTTCCTCACTTTGATCGTTACTGAAACAATTGCGCACGCTCTAGAAATATTGCTGTCGCTTACAAACTTTGAATTCTTTTGAAATTCACGATGGAAAGAGTTGACTGTAACAAAACTGTTTTGGTTCAGAAATTGATTACCTAACTCTGTAATAGTTCTTTATTAGATTGTCCTTTGTTTTTTTCAAGTTCGTAGTTTTACTTTTTACTTTTATAGAGTTTAAAATCTGGCTTACAAAATGATTACCTCACTTTTCATAGATTCTTAACACGTTTTAGTCTTCTTCAATGAGATTGTTTGTGACATAATTTTTCGATAGCATATACTACACCTGCATACTTTTTTGCTTTATTATTTGATGATAACTTCCTCACTTTGATCGTGACTGAAACAAACGCGCTCGCTCTAAAAATATTGCTGTCGCTTACAAACTTTGAATTCTTTTGAAATTTACGATAGAAAGAGCTGACTGTAACAAAACTGTTTTGGTTCAGAAGTTGATTACCTAACTCTGTAATAGTTCTTTATTAGATTGTCCTTTGTTTTTTTCAAGTTCGTCGTTTTACTTTTTACTTTTATAGAGTTTAAAATCTGGCTTACAAAATGATTACCTCACTTTTCATAGATTCTTAACACGTTTTAGTCTTCTTCAATGAGATTGTTTGTGACATGATTTTTTGATCGCATATACTACACCTGCATACTTTTTTGCTTTATTATTTGATGATGACTTCCTCACTTTGATCGTGACTGAAACAAACGCGCACGCTCTAAAAATATTGCTGTCGCTTACAAACTTTGAATTCTTTTGAAATTTACGACAGAAAGAGCTGACTGTAACAAAACTGTTTTGGTTCAGAAATTGATTACCTAACTCTGTAATAGTTCTTTATTAGATTGTCCTTTGTTTTTTTCAAGTTCGTCGTTTTACTTTTTACTTTTATAGAGTTTAAAATCTGGCTTACAAAATGATTACCTCACTTTTCATAGATTCTTAACACGTTTTAGTCTTCTTCAATGAGATTGTTTGTGACATAATTTTTCGATAGCATATACTACACCTGTATACTTTTTTGTTTTATTATTTGATGATAACTTCCTCACTTTGATCGTTACTGAAACAATTGCGCACGTTCTAGAAATATTACTGTCGCTTACAAACTTTGAATTCTTTTGAAATTCACGATGGAAAGAGTTGACTGTAACAAAACTGTTTTGGTTCAGAAATTGATTACCTAACTCTGTAATAGTTCTTTATTAGATTGTCCTTTGTTTTTTTCAAGTTCGTCGTTTTACTTTTTACTTTTATAGAGTTTAAAATCTGGCTTACAAAATGATTACCTCACTTTTCATAGATTCTTAACACGTTTTAGTCTTCTTCAATGAGATTGTTTGTGACATGATTTTTCGATCGCATATACTACACCTGCAGACTTTTTTACTTTATTATTTGATGATAACTTCCTCACTTTGATCGTGACGGAAACAATAGCGCACGCTCTAGAAATATTGCTGTCGCTTACAAACTTTGAATTCTTTTGAAATTCACGATGGAAAGAGCTGAATGTAACAAAACTGTTTTGGTTCAGAAGTTGATTACCTAACTCTGTAATAGTTCTTTGTTAGATTGTCCTTTGTTTTTTTCAAGTTCATCGTTTTACTGTTTACTATTTTAGAGTTTAAAATCTGCGTTACAAGATGATTACCTCACTTTTCATAGATTCTTAACACGTTTTACTCTTCTTCAATGAGATTGTTTGTGACATGATTTTTTGATCGCATATACTACACCTGCATACTTTTTTGCTTTATTATTTGATGATAACTTCCTCACTTTGATCGTGACTGAAACAAACGCGCACGCTCTAAAAATATTGCTGTCGCTTACAAACTTTGAATTCTTTTGAAATTTACGATAGAAAGAGCTGACTGTAACAAAACTGTTTTGGTTCAGAAATTGATTACCTAACTCTGTAATAGTTCTTTATTAGATTGTCCTTTGTTTTTTTCAAGTTCGTCGTTTTACTTTTTACTTTTATAGAGTTTAAAATCTGGCTTACAAAATGATTACCTCACTTTTCATAGATTCTTAACACGTTTTAGTTTTCTTCAATGAGATTGTTTGTGACATAATTTTTCGATAGCATATACTACACCTGTATACTTTTTTGTTTTATTATTTGATGATAACTTCCTCACTTTGATCGTTACTGAAACAATTGCGCACGTTCTAGAAATATTACTGTCGCTTACAAACTTTGAATTCTTTTGAAATTCACGATGGAAAGAGTTGACTGTAACAAAACTGTTTTGGTTCAGAAATTGATTACCTAACTCTGTAATAGTTCTTTATTAGATTGTCCTTTGTTTTTTTCAAGTTCGTCGTTTTACTTTTTACTTTTATAGAGTTTAAAAGCTGGCTTACAAAATGATTACCTCACTTTTCATAGATTCTTAACACGTTTTAGTCTTCTTCAATGAGATTGTTTGTGACATAATTTTTCGATAGCATATACTACACCTGTATACTTTTTGTTTTATTATTTGATGATAACTTCCTCACTTTGATCGTTACTGAAACAATTGCGCACGTTCTAGAAATATTACTGTCGCTTACAAACTTTGAATTCTTTTGAAATTCACGATGGAAAGAGTTGACTGTAACAAAACTGTTTTGGTTCAGAAATTGATTACCTAACTCTGTAATAGTTCTTTATTAGATTGTCCTTGTTTTTTTCAAGTTCGTCGTTTTACTTTTTACTTTTATAGAGTTTAAAATCTGGCTTACAAAATGATTACCTCACTTTTCATAGATCCTTAACACGTTTTAGTCTTCTTCAATGAGATTGTTTGTGACATGATTTTATGATCGCATATACTACACCTGCATACTTTTTTGTTTTATTATTTGATGATAACTTCCTCACTTTGATCGTTACTGAAACAATTGCGCACGTTCTAGAAATATTACTGTCGCTTACAAACTTTGAATTCTTTTGAAATTCACGATGGAAAGAGTTGACTGTAACAAAACTGTTTTGGTTCAGAAATTGATTACCTAACTCTGTAATAGTTCTTTATTAGATTGTCCTTTGTTTTTTTCAAGTTCGTCGTTTTACTTTTTACTTTTATAGAGTTTAAAAGCTGGCTTACAAAATGATTACCTCACTTTTCATAGATTCTTAACACGTTTTAGTCTTCTTCAATGAGATTGTTTGTGACATAATTTTTCGATAGCATATACTACACCTGTATACTTTTTTGTTTTATTATTTGATGATAACTTCCTCACTTTGATCGTTACTGAAACAATTGCGCACGTTCTAGAAATATTACTGTCGCTTACAAACTTTGAATTCTTTTGAAATTCACGATGGAAAGAGTTGACTGTAACAAAACTGTTTTGGTTCAGAAATTGATTACCTAACTCTGTAATAGTTCTTTATTAGATTGTCCTTTGTTTTTTTCAAGTTCGTCGTTTTACTTTTTACTTTTATAGAGTTTAAAAGCTGGCTTACAAAATGATTACCTCACTTTTCATAGATTCTTAACACGTTTTAGTCTTCTTCAATGAGATTGTTTGTGACATAATTTTTCGATAGCATATACTACACCTGTATACTTTTTTGTTTTATTATTTGATGATAACTTCCTCACTTTGATCGTTACTGAAACAATTGCGCACGTTCTAGAAATATTACTGTCGCTTACAAACTTTGAATTCTTTTGAAATTCACGATGGAAAGAGTTGACTGTAACAAAACTGTTTTGGTTCAGAAATTGATTACCTAACTCTGTAATAGTTCTTTATTAGATTGTCCTTTGTTTTTTTCAAGTTCGTCGTTTTACTTTTTACTTTTATAGAGTTTAAAATCTGGCTTACAAAATGATTACCTCACTTTTCATAGATCCTTAACACGTTTTAGTCTTCTTCAATGAGATTGTTTGTGACATGATTTTTTGATCGCATATACTACACCTGCATACTTTTTTGTTTTATTATTTGATGATAACTTCCTCACTTTGATCGTTACTGAAACAATTGCGCACGCTCTAGAAATATTGCTGTCGCTTACAAACTTTGAATTCTTTTGAAATTCACGATGGAAAGAGTTGACTGTAACAAAACTGTTTTGGTTCAGAAATTGATTACCTAACTCTGTAATAGTTCTTTATTAGATTGTCCTTTGTTTTTTTCAAGTTCGTAGTTTTACTTTTTACTTTTATAGAGTTTAAAATCTGGCTTACAAAATGATTACCTCACTTTTCATAGATCCTTAACACGTTTTAGTCTTCTTCAATGAGATTGTTTGTGACATGATTTTATGATCGCATATACTACACCTGCATACTTTTTTGTTTTATTATTTGATGATAACTTCCTCACTTTGATCGTTACTGAAACAATTGCGTACGTTCTAGAAATATTACTGTCGCTTACAAACTTTGAATTCTTTTGAAATTCACGATGGAAAGAGTTGACTGTAACAAAACTGTTTTGGTTCAGAAATTGATTACCTAACTCTGTAATAGTTCTTTATTAGATTGTCCTTTGTTTTTTTCAAGTTCGTCGTTTTACTTTTTACTTTTATAGAGTTTAAAATCTGGCTTACAAAATGATTACCTCACTTTTCATAGATTCTTAACACGTTTTAGTCTTCTTCAATGAGATTGTTTGTGACATAATTTTTCGATAGCATATACTACACCTGTATACTTTTTTGTTTTATTATTTGATGATAACTTCCTCACTTTGATCGTTACTGAAACAATTGCGTACGTTCTAGAAATATTACTGTCGCTTACAAACTTTGAATTCTTTTGAAATTCACGATGGAAAGAGTTAACTGTAACAAAACTGTTTTGGTTCAGAAATTGATTACCTAACTCTGTAATAGTTCTTTATTAGATTGTCCTTTGTTTTTTTCAAGTTCGTCGTTTTACTTTTTACTTTTATAGAGTTTAAAATCTGGCTTACAAAATGATTACCTCACTTTTCATAGATTCTTAACACGTTTTAGTCTTCTTCAATGAGATTGTTTGTGACATGATTTTTGATCGCATATACTACACCTGCATACTTTTTGTTTTATTATTTGATGATAACTTCCTCACTTTGATCGTTACTGAAACAATTGCGCACGCTCTAGGAATATTGCTGTCGCTTACAAACTTTGAATTCTTTTTGAAATTCACGATGGAAAGAGTTGCCTGTAACAAAACTGCTTTGGTTCAGAAATTGATTACCTAACTCTGTAATAGTTCTTTATTAGATTGTCCTTTGTTTTTTTCAAGTTCGTAGTTTTACTTTTTACTTTTATAGAGTTTAAAATCTGGCTTACAAAATGATTACCTCACTTTTCATAGATCCTTAACACGTTTTAGTCTTCTTCAATGAGATTGTTTGTGACATAATTTTTCGATAGCATATACTACACCTGCATACTTTTTTGTTTTATTATTTACTGATAACTTCCTCACTTTGATCGTTACTGAAACAATTGCGCACGCTCTAGAAATATTGCTGTCGCTTACAAACTTTGAATTCTTTTGAAATTCACGATGGAAAGAGTTGACTGTAACAAAACTGTTTTGGTTCAGAAATTGATTACCTAACTCTGTAATAGTTCTTTATTAGATTGTCCTTTGTTTTTTTCAAGTTCGTCGTTATACTTTTTACTTTTATAGAGTTTAAAATCTGGCTTACAAAATGATTACCTCACTTTTCATAGATTCTTAACACGTTTTAGTCTTCTTCAATGAGATTGTTTGTGACATGATTTTTCGATCGCATATACTACACCTGCAGACTTTTTTACTTTATTATTTGATGATAACTTCCTCACTTTGATCGTGACGGAAACAATAGCGCACGCTATAGAAATATTGCTGTCGCTTACAAACTTTGAATTCTTTTGAAATTCACGATGGAAAGAGCTGAATGTAACAAAACTGTTTTGGTTCAGAAGTTGATTACCTAACTCTGTAATAGTTCTTTGTTAGATTGTCCTTTGTTTTTTTCAAGTTCATCGTTTTACTGTTTACTATTTTAGAGTTTAAAATCTGCGTTACAAGATGATTACCTCACTTTTCATAGATTCTTAACACGTTTTAGTCTTCTTCAATGAGATTGTTTGTGACATGATTTTTGATCGCATATACTACACCTGCATACTTTTTTGCTTTATTATTTGATGATAACTTCCTCACTTTGATCGTGACTGAAACAAACGCGCACGCTCTAAAAATATTGCTGTCGCTTACAAACTTTGAATTCTTTTGAAATTTACGACAGAAAGAGCTGACTGTAACAAAACTGTTTTGGTTCAGAAGTTGATTACCTAACTCTGTAATAGTTCTTTATTAGATTGTCCTTTGTTTTTTTCAAGTTCATCGTTTTACTGTTTACTATTTTAGAGTTTAAAATCTGCGTTACAAGATGATTACCTCACTTTTCATAGATTCTTAACACGTTTTAGTCTTCTTCAATGAGATTGTTTGTGACATGATTTTTTGATCGCATATACTACACCTGCATACTTTTTTGCTTTATTATTTGATGATAACTTCCTCACTTTGATCGTGACTGAAACAAACGCGCACGCTCTAAAAATATTGCTGTCGCTTACAAACTTTAAATTCTTTTGAAATTTACGACAGAAAGAGCTGACTGTAACAAAACTGTTTTGGTTCAGAAATTGATTACCTAACTCTGTAATAGTTCTTTATTAGATTGTCCTTTGTTTTTTTCAAGTTCGTCGTTTTACTTTTTACTTTTATAGAGTTTAAAATTTGGCTTACAAAATGATTACCTCACTTTTCATAGATTCTTAACACGTTTTAGTCTTCTTCAATGAGATTGTTTGTGACATAATTTTTCGATAGCATATACTACACCTGTATCCTTTTTTGTTTTATTATTTGATGATAACTTCCTCACTTTGATCGTTACTGAAACAATTGCGCACGTTCTAGAAATATTACTGTCGCTTACAAACTTTGAATTCTTTTGAAATTCACGATGGAAAGAGTTGACTGTAACAAAACTGTTTTGGTTCAGAAATTGATTACCTAACTCTGTAATAGTTCTTTATTAGATTGTCCTTTGTTTTTTTCAAGTTCGTCGTTTTACTTTTTACTTTTATAGAGTTTAAAATCTGGCTTACAAAATGATTACCTCACTTTTCATAGATTCTTAACACGTTTTAGTCTTCTTCAATGAGATTGTTTGTGACATGATTTTTTGATCGCATATACTACACCTGCATACTTTTTTGTTTTATTATTTGATGATAACTTCCTCACTTTGATCGTTTCTGAAACAATTGCGCACGCTCTAGAAATATTGCTGTCGCTTACAAACTTTGAATTCTTTTGAAATTCACGATGGAAAGAGTTGACTGTAACAAAACTGTTTTGGTTCAGAAATTGATTACCTAACTCTGTAATAGTTCTTTATTAGATTGTCCTTTGTTTTTTTCAAGTTCGTCGTTATACTTTTTACTTTTATAGAGTTTAAAATCTGGCTTACAAAATGATTACCTCACTTTTCATAGATTCTTAACACGTTTTAGTCTTCTTCAATGAGATTGTTTGTGACATGATTTTTCGATCGCATATACTACACCTGCAGACTTTTACTTTATTATTTGATGATAACTTCCTCACTTTGATCGTGACGGAAACAATAGCGCACGCTCTAGAAATATTGCTGTCGCTTACAAACTTTGAATTCTTTTGAAATTCACGATGGAAAGAGCTGAATGTAACAAAACTGTTTTGGTTCAGAAGTTGATTACCTAACTCTGTAATAGTTCTTTGTTAGATTGTCCTTTGTTTTTTTCAAGTTCATCGTTTTACTGTTTACTATTTTAGAGTTTAAAATCTGCGTTACAAGATGATTACCTCACTTTTCATAGATTCTTAACACGTTTTAGTCTTCTTCAATGAGATTGTTTGTGACATGATTTTTTGATCGCATATACTACACCTGCATACTTTTTTGCTTTATTATTTGATGATAACTTCCTCACTTTGATCGTGACTGAAACAAACGCGCACGCTCTAAAAATATTGCTGTCGCTTACAAACTTTGAATTCTTTTGAAATTTACGACAGAAAGAGCTGACTGTAACAAAACTGTTTTGGTTCAGAAATTGATTACCTAACTCTGTAATAGTTCTTTATTAGATTGTCCTTTGTTTTTTTCAAGTTCGTCGTTTTACTTTTTACTTTTATAGAGTTTAAAATCTGGCTTACAAAATGATTACCTCACTTTTCATAGATTCTTAACACGTTTTAGTCTTCTTCAATGAGATTGTTTGTGACATAATTTTTCGATAGCATATACTACACCTGTATACTTTTTTGTTTTATTATTTGATGATAACTTCCTCACTTTGATCGTTACTGAAACAATTGCGCACGTTCTAGAAATATTACTGTCGCTTACAAACTTTAAATTCTTTTGAAATTCACGATGGAAAGAGTTGACTGTAACAAAACTGTTTTGGTTCAGAAATTGATTACCTAACTCTGTAATAGTTCTTTATTAGATTGTCCTTTATTTTTTTCAAGTTCGTCGTTATACTTTTTACTTTTATAGAGTTTAAAATCTGGCTTACAAAATGATTACCTCACTTTTCATAGATTCTTAACACGTTTTAGTCTTCTTCAATGAGATTGTTTGTGACATAATTTTTCGATAGCATATACTACACCTGTATACTTTTTTGTTTTATTATTTGATGATAACTTCCTCACTTTCATCGTTACTGAAACAATTGCGCACGTTCTAGAAATATTACTGTCGCTTACAAACTTTAAATTCTTTTGAAATTCACGATGGAAAGAGTTGACTGTAACAAAACTGTTTTGGTTCAGAAATTGATTACCTAACTCTGTAATAGTTCTTTATTAGATTGTCCTTTATTTTTTTCAAGTTCGTCGTTATACTTTTTACTTTTATAGAGTTTAAAATCTGGCTTACAAAATGATTACCTCACTTTTCATAGATTCTTAACACGTTTTAGTCTTCTTCAATGAGATTGTTTGTGACATGATTTTTGATCGCATATACTACACCTGCATACTTTTTTGTTTTATTATTTGATGATAACTTCCTCACTTTGATCGTTACTGAAACAATTGCGCACGCTCTAGAAATATTGCTGTCGCTTACAAACTTTGAATTCTTTTGAAATTCACGATGGAAAGAGTTGACTGTAACAAAACTGTTTTGGTTCAGAAATTGATTACCTAACTCTGTAATAGTTCTTTATTAGATTGTCCTTTGTTTTTTTCAAGTTCGTCGTTTTACTTTTTACTTTTATAGAGTTTAAAATCTGGCTTACAAAATGATTACCTCACTTTTCATAGATCCTTAACACGTTTTAGTCTTCTTCAATGAGATTGTTTGTGACATAATTTTTCGATAGCATATACTACACCTGCATACTTTTTTGTTTTATTATTTGATGATAACTTTCTCACTTTGATCGTTACTGAAACAATTGCGCACGCTCTAGAAATATTGCTGTCGCTTACAAACTTTGAATTCTTTTGAAATTCACGATGGAAAGAGTTGACTGTAACAAAACTGTTTTGGTTCAGAAATTGATTACCTAACTCTGTAATAGTTCTTTATTAGATTGTCCTTTGTTTTTTTCAAGTTCGTCGTTTTACTTTTTACTTTTATAGAGTTTAAAATCTGGCTTACAAAATGATTACCTCACTTTTCATAGATTCTTAACACGTTTTAGTCTTCTTCAATGAGATTGTTTGTGACATAATTTTTCGATAGCATATACTACACCTGTATACTTTTTTGTTTTATTATTTGATGATAACTTCCTCACTTTGATCGTTACTGAAACAATCGCGCACGCTCTAGAAATATTGCTGTCGCTTACAAACTTTGAATTATTTTGAATTTCACGATGGAAAGAGCTGACTGTAACGAAACTGGTTTAGTTCACAATTCTGTAATAGTTCTTTGTTAGATTGTCCTTTGTTTTTTTCAAGTTTGTCGTTTTACTTTTTACTTTTTTAGAGTTTAAAATCTGGCTTACAAGATGATTACCTTACTTTTTATAGATTCTTAGCAAATCTTAGTCTTCTTCAATGAGATTCTTTGTAACATGATTTTTCGATCGCATATACTACACCTGCATACTTTTTTTTTATTATTTGATGATAACTTCCTCACTTTGATCGTGACTGAAACAAACGCGTACGCTCTAGAAATATTGCTGTCGCTTACAAACTGTAAATTCTTTTGAATTTCACGATGGAAAGAGCTGACTGTAACAAAACTGTTTTGGTTTAGAAGTTAATTACCTAACTCTATAATAGTTCTTTGTTAGATTGTCCTTTGTTTTTTTCAAACTCGTCGTTTTACTTTTTACTTTTTTAGAGTTTAAAATCTGGCTTACAAGATGATTACCTTACTTTTTATAGATTCTTAGCAAATCTTAGTCTTGTTCAATGAGATTTTTTGTGACATGATTTTTCGATCGCATATACTTCACCTGCATACTTTTTTTTATTATTTGATGATAACTTCCTCACTTTGATCGTGACTGAAACAAACGCGTACGCTCTAGAAATATTGCTGTCGCTTACAAACTTTAAATTCTTTTGAATTTCACGATGGAAAGAGCTGACTATAACAAAAGTGTTTTGGTTTAGAAGTTGATTACCTAACTCTGTAATAGTTCTTTGTTAGATTGTCCTTTGTTTTTTTCAAGTTTGCCGTTGCTTACAAACTTTAAATTTTTTTGAACATCGCGATGGAAAGAGCTGACTGTAGAAGAACTGGTTTGGTTCACAAGTTGATTACCTAACTCTGTAGTAGTTCTTTGATAGATTGTCGTCTGCTTTTTTTCAATTTCATCGTTTTCTTTCTAATTTTTTTAGAGTTTAAAATCTGGCTTACAAGTTGATTACCTCACTTTTTATAGGTTCTTAGCAAGCCTTGGTCTTCTCCAATGAGATTTTTTTGTGATATGATTTTTTAATCGCAGATACTCCATCTGCAGACTTTTTTGCTTTATTATTTAATGATAACTTGCTCGCTTTTATCGCGAGAAAAACAAACACGTACGCTCTAGAAATATTGAATTTTTTTTAATATCACGATGGAAAGAGCTGACTAGAAAAACTAGTTTGGTTCATAAGTTGATTACTTAACTCTGTAGTAATTCTTTGATAGATCGTCGTCTGCTTTTTTTTAATTTTATTGTTTTCTTTCTTATTTTTTTATAGTTTAAAATCTGGCTTGGTTTACATGTGGATTGCCTTACTCTTTATAGGTTCTTAGCAAGCCTTATTCTTTTCCAATGAGATTTTTTTGTGATATGATTTTTCAATCAAAGATACTCCATCTGCAGACTTCTTTGCTTTAGTATTTGATGATAACTTGCTCGCTTTGATCGTGACAGAAACATACGTGTGCGCTCTAGAAATATTGCTGTCGCTTACAAATTTTCAATTTTTTTGAATATTGCAATGGAAAAAACTGACTATAAAAAAACTGGTTTGGTTCACAAATTGATTACTTAACTCTGTAGTAATTCTTTGATAGATCGTCGTCTGCTTTTTTTTAATTTTATTGTTTTCTTTCTTATTTTTTTATAGTTTAAAATCTGGCTTGGTTTACATGTGGATTGCCTCACTCTTTATAGGTTCTTAGCAAGCCTTAGTCTTTTCCAATGAGATTTTTTTGTGATATGATTTTTCAATCGCAGAAACTCCATCTGCAGACTTCTTTGCTTTCTTATTTAATGATAACTTGCTCGCTTTGATCGCGAGAAAAACAAACACGTACGCTCTAGAAATATTGAATTATTTTGAATTTCACGATGAAAAGAGCTGACTAGAAAAACTGGTTTGGTTCAGAAGTTGATTACCTAACTCTATAGTAGTTCTTTGTTAGATTGTCGTTTGTTTTTTCAAGGTCATCGTTTTACTGTTTACTATTTTAGAGTTTAAAATCTGCGTTACAAGATGATTACCTCACTTTTCATAGATTCTTAACACGTTTTACTCTTCTTCAATGAGATTGTTTGTGACATGATTTTTTGATCGCATATACTACACCTGCATACTTTTTTGCTTTATTATTTGATGATAACTTCCTCACTTTGATCGTGACTGAAACAAACGCGCACGCTCTAAAAATATTGCTGTCGCTTACAAACTTTGAATTCTTTTGAAATTTACGATAGAAAGAGCTGACTGTAACAAAACTGTTTTGGTTCAGAAATTGATTACCTAACTCTGTAATAGTTCTTTATTAGATTGTCCTTTGTTTTTTTCAAGTTCGTCGTTTTACTTTTTACTTTTATAGAGTTTAAAATCTGGCTTACAAAATGATTACCTCACTTTTCATAGATTCTTAACACGTTTTAGTTTTCTTCAATGAGATTGTTTGTGACATAATTTTTCGATAGCATATACTACACCTGTATACTTTTTGTTTTATTATTTGATGATAACTTCCTCACTTTGATCGTTACTGAAACAATTGCGCACGTTCTAGAAATATTACTGTCGCTTACAAACTTTGAATTCTTTTGAAATTCACGATGGAAAGAGTTGACTGTAACAAAACTGTTTTGGTTCAGAAATTGATTACCTAACTCTGTAATAGTTCTTTATTAGATTGTCCTTTGTTTTTTCAAGTTCGTCGTTTTACTTTTTACTTTTATAGAGTTTAAAAGCTGGCTTACAAAATGATTACCTCACTTTTCATAGATTCTTAACACGTTTTAGTCTTCTTCAATGAGATTGTTTGTGACATAATTTTTCGATAGCATATACTACACCTGTATACTTTTTTGTTTTATTATTTGATGATAACTTCCTCACTTTGATCGTTACTGAAACAATTGCGCACGTTCTAGAAATATTACTGTCGCTTACAAACTTTGAATTCTTTTGAAATTCACGATGGAAAGAGTTGACTGTAACAAAACTGTTTTGGTTCAGAAATTGATTACCTAACTCTGTAATAGTTCTTTATTAGATTGTCCTTTGTTTTTTTCAAGTTCGTCGTTTTACTTTTTACTTTTATAGAGTTTAAAATCTGGCTTACAAAATGATTACCTCACTTTTCATAGATCCTTAACACGTTTTAGTCTTCTTCAATGAGATTGTTTGTGACATGATTTTATGATCGCATATACTACACCTGCATACTTTTTTGTTTTATTATTTGATGATAACTTCCTCACTTTGATCGTTACTGAAACAATTGCGCACGTTCTAGAAATATTACTGTCGCTTACAAACTTTGAATTCTTTTTGAAATTCACGATGGAAAGAGTTGACTGTAACAAAACTGTTTTGGTCCAGAAATTGATTACCTAACTCTGTAATAGTTCTTTATTAGATTGTCCTTTGTTTTTTCAAGTTCGTCGTTTTACTTTTTACTTTTATAGAGTTTAAAAGCTGGCTTACAAAATGATTACCTCACTTTTCATAGATTCTTAACACGTTTTAGTCTTCTTCAATGAGATTGTTTGTGACATAATTTTTCGATAGCATATACTACACCTGTATACTTTTTTGTTTTATTATTTGATGATAACTTCCTCACTTTGATCGTTACTGAAACAATTGCGCACGTTCTAGAAATATTACTGTCGCTTACAAACTTTGAATTCTTTTGAAATTCACGATGGAAAGAGTTGACTGTAACAAAACTGTTTTGGTTCAGAAATTGATTACCTAACTCTGTAATAGTTCTTTATTAGATTGTCCTTTGTTTTTTTCAAGTTCGTCGTTTTACTTTTTACTTTTATAGAGTTTAAAAGCTGGCTTACAAAATGATTACCTCACTTTTCATAGATTCTTAACACGTTTTAGTCTTCTTCAATGAGATTGTTTGTGACATAATTTTTCGATAGCATATACTACACCTGTATACTTTTTTGTTTTATTATTTGATGATAACTTCCTCACTTTGATCGTTACTGAAACAATTGCGCACGTTCTAGAAATATTACTGTCGCTTACAAACTTTGAATTCTTTTGAAATTCACGATGGAAAGAGTTGACTGTAACAAAACTGTTTTGGTTCAGAAATTGATTACCTAACTCTGTAATAGTTCTTTATTAGATTGTCCTTTGTTTTTTTCAAGTTCGTCGTTTTACTTTTTACTTTTATAGAGTTTAAAATCTGGCTTACAAAATGATTACCTCACTTTTCATAGATCCTTAACACGTTTTAGTCTTCTTCAATGAGATTGTTTGTGACATGATTTTTGATCGCATATACTACACCTGCATACTTTTTTGTTTTATTATTTGATGATAACTTCCTCACTTTGATCGTTACTGAAACAATTGCGCACGCTCTAGAAATATTGCTGTCGCTTACAAACTTTGAATTCTTTTGAAATTCACGATGGAAAGAGTTGACTGTAACAAAACTGTTTTGGTTCAGAAATTGATTACCTAACTCTGTAATAGTTCTTTATTAGATTGTCCTTTGTTTTTTTCAAGTTCGTAGTTTTACTTTTTACTTTTATAGAGTTTAAAATCTGGCTTACAAAATGATTACCTCACTTTTCATAGATCCTTAACACGTTTTAGTCTTCTTCAATGAGATTGTTTGTGACATGATTTTATGATCGCATATACTACACCTGCATACTTTTTTGTTTTATTATTTGATGATAACTTCCTCACTTTGATCGTTACTGAAACAATTGCGTACGTTCTAGAAATATTACTGTCGCTTACAAACTTTGAATTCTTTTGAAATTCACGATGGAAAGAGTTGACTGTAACAAAACTGTTTTGGTTCAGAAATTGATTACCTAACTCTGTAATAGTTCTTTATTAGATTGTCCTTTGTTTTTTTCAAGTTCGTCGTTTTACTTTTTACTTTTATAGAGTTTAAAATCTGGCTTACAAAATGATTACCTCACTTTTCATAGATTCTTAACACGTTTTAGTCTTCTTCAATGAGATTGTTTGTGACATAATTTTTCGATAGCATATACTACACCTGTATACTTTTTGTTTTATTATTTGATGATAACTTCCTCACTTTGATCGTTACTGAAACAATTGCGTACGTTCTAGAAATATTACTGTCGCTTACAAACTTTGAATTCTTTTGAAATTCACGATGGAAAGAGTTAACTGTAACAAAACTGTTTTGGTTCAGAAATTGATTACCTAACTCTGTAATAGTTCTTTATTAGATTGTCCTTTGTTTTTTTCAAGTTCGTCGTTTTACTTTTTACTTTTATAGAGTTTAAAATCTGGCTTACAAAATGATTACCTCACTTTTCATAGATTCTTAACACGTTTTAGTCTTCTTCAATGAGATTGTTTGTGACATGATTTTTTGATCGCATATACTACACCTGCATACTTTTTTGTTTTATTATTTGATGATAACTTCCTCACTTTGATCGTTACTGAAACAATTGCGCACGCTCTAGGAATATTGCTGTCGCTTACAAACTTTGAATTCTTTTGAAATTCACGATGGAAAGAGTTGACTGTAACAAAACTGTTTTGGTTCAGAAATTGATTACCTAACTCTGTAATAGTTCTTTATTAGATTGTCCTTTGTTTTTTTCAAGTTCGTAGTTTTACTTTTTACTTTTATAGAGTTTAAAATCTGGCTTACAAAATGATTACCTCACTTTTCATAGATCCTTAACACGTTTTAGTCTTCTTCAATGAGATTGTTTGTGACATAATTTTTCGATAGCATATACTACACCTGCATACTTTTTTGTTTTATTATTTACTGATAACTTCCTCACTTTGATCGTTACTGAAACAATTGCGCACGCTCTAGAAATATTGCTGTCGCTTACAAACTTTGAATTCTTTTGAAATTCACGATGGAAAGAGTTGACTGTAACAAAACTGTTTTGGTTCAGAAATTGATTACCTAACTCTGTAATAGTTCTTTATTAGATTGTCCTTTGTTTTTTTCAAGTTCGTCGTTATACTTTTTACTTTTATAGAGTTTAAAATCTGGCTTACAAAATGATTACCTCACTTTTCATAGATTCTTAACACGTTTTAGTCTTCTTCAATGAGATTGTTTGTGACATGATTTTTCGATCGCATATACTACACCTGCAGACTTTTTTACTTTATTATTTGATGATAACTTCCTCACTTTGATCGTGACGGAAACAATAGCGCACGCTATAGAAATATTGCTGTCGCTTACAAACTTTGAATTCTTTTGAAATTCACGATGGAAAGAGCTGAATGTAACAAAACTGTTTTGGTTCAGAAGTTGATTACCTAACTCTGTAATAGTTCTTTGTTAGATTGTCCTTTGTTTTTTTCAAGTTCATCGTTTTACTGTTTACTATTTTAGAGTTTAAAATCTGCGTTACAAGATGATTACCTCACTTTTCATAGATTCTTAACACGTTTTAGTCTTCTTCAATGAGATTGTTTGTGACATGATTTTTTGATCGCATATACTACACCTGCATACTTTTTTGCTTTATTATTTGATGATAACTTCCTCACTTTGATCGTGACTGAAACAAACGCGCACGCTCTAAAAATATTGCTGTCGCTTACAAACTTTGAATTCTTTTGAAATTTACGACAGAAAGAGCTGACTGTAACAAAACTGTTTTGGTTCAGAAGTTGATTACCTAACTCTGTAATAGTTCTTTATTAGATTGTCCTTTGTTTTTTTCAAGTTCATCGTTTTACTGTTTACTATTTTAGAGTTTAAAATCTGGCTTACAAGATGATTACCTTACTTTTTATAGATTCTTAGCAAATCTTAGTCTTCTTCAATGAAATTCTTTGTGACATGATTTTTCGATTGCATATACTATACCTGCATACTTTTTTTTTTTGATTATTTGATGATCACTTCCTCACTTTGATCGTGACTGAAACAAACGCGCACGCTCTAGAAATATTGCGGTCGCTTACAAACTTTAAATTCTTTTGAATTTCACGATGGAAAGAGCTGACTATAACAAAAGTGTTTTGGTTTAGAAGTTGATTACCTAACTCTGTAATAGTTCTTTGTTAGATTGTCCTTTGTTTTTTCAAGTTCGCCGTTTTACTTTTTACTTTTATAGAGTTTAAAATTTGGCTTACAAAATGATTACCTCACTTTTCATAGATTCTTAACACGTTTTAGTCTTCTTCAATGAGATTGTTTGTGACATAATTTTTCGATAGCATATACTACACCTGTATCCTTTTTTGTTTTATTATTTGATGATAACTTCCTCACTTTGATCGTTACTGAAACAATTGCGCACGTTCTAGAAATATTACTGTCGCTTACAAACTTTGAATTCTTTTGAAATTCACGATGGAAAGAGTTGACTGTAACAAAACTGTTTTGGTTCAGAAATTGATTACCTAACTCTGTAATAGTTCTTTATTAGATTGTCCTTTGTTTTTTTCAAGTTCGTCGTTTTACTTTTTACTTTTATAGAGTTTAAAATCTGGCTTACAAAATGATTACCTCACTTTTCATAGATTCTTAACACGTTTTAGTCTTCTTCAATGAGATTGTTTGTGACATGATTTTTTGATCGCATATACTACACCTGCATACTTTTTTGTTTTATTATTTGATGATAACTTCCTCACTTTGATCGTTTCTGAAACAATTGCGCACGCTCTAGAAATATTGCTGTCGCTTACAAACTTTGAATTCTTTTGAAATTCACGATGGAAAGAGTTGACTGTAACAAAACTGTTTTGGTTCAGAAATTGATTACCTAACTCTGTAATAGTTCTTTATTAGATTGTCCTTTGTTTTTTTCAAGTTCGTCGTTATACTTTTTACTTTTATAGAGTTTAAAATCTGGCTTACAAAATGATTACCTCACTTTTCATAGATTCTTAACACGTTTTAGTCTTCTTCAATGAGATTGTTTGTGACATGATTTTTCGATCGCATATACTACACCTGCAGACTTTTTTACTTTATTATTTGATGATAACTTCCTCACTTTGATCGTGACGGAAACAATAGCGCACGCTCTAGAAATATTGCTGTCGCTTACAAACTTTGAATTCTTTTGAAATTCACGATGGAAAGAGCTGAATGTAACAAAACTGTTTTGGTTCAGAAGTTGATTACCTAACTCTGTAATAGTTCTTTGTTAGATTGTCCTTTGTTTTTTTCAAGTTCATCGTTTTACTGTTTACTATTTTAGAGTTTAAAATCTGCGTTACAAGATGATTACCTCACTTTTCATAGATTCTTAACACGTTTTAGTCTTCTTCAATGAGATTGTTTGTGACATGATTTTTTGATCGCATATACTACACCTGCATACTTTTTTGCTTTATTATTTGATGATAACTTCCTCACTTTGATCGTGACTGAAACAAACGCGCACGCTCTAAAAATATTGCTGTCGCTTACAAACTTTGAATTCTTTTGAAATTTACGACAGAAAGAGCTGACTGTAACAAAACTGTTTTGGTTCAGAAATTGATTACCTAACTCTGTAATAGTTCTTTATTAGATTGTCCTTTGTTTTTTCAAGTTCGTCGTTTTACTTTTTACTTTTATAGAGTTTAAAATCTGGCTTACAAAATGATTACCTCACTTTTCATAGATTCTTAACACGTTTTAGTCTTCTTCAATGAGATTGTTTGTGACATAATTTTTCGATAGCATATACTACACCTGTATACTTTTTGTTTTATTATTTGATGATAACTTCCTCACTTTGATCGTTACTGAAACAATTGCGCACGTTCTAGAAATATTACTGTCGCTTACAAACTTTAAATTCTTTTGAAATTCACGATGGAAAGAGTTGACTGTAACAAAACTGTTTTGGTTCAGAAATTGATTACCTAACTCTGTAATAGTTCTTTATTAGATTGTCCTTTATTTTTTTCAAGTTCGTCGTTATACTTTTTACTTTTATAGAGTTTAAAATCTGGCTTACAAAATGATTACCTCACTTTTCATAGATTCTTAACACGTTTTAGTCTTCTTCAATGAGATTGTTTGTGACATAATTTTTCGATAGCATATACTACACCTGTATACTTTTTGTTTTATTATTTGATGATAACTTCCTCACTTTCATCGTTACTGAAACAATTGCGCACGTTCTAGAAATATTACTGTCGCTTACAAACTTTAAATTCTTTTGAAATTCACGATGGAAAGAGTTGACTGTAACAAAACTGTTTTGGTTCAGAAATTGATTACCTAACTCTGTAATAGTTCTTTATTAGATTGTCCTTTATTTTTTTCAAGTTCGTCGTTATACTTTTTACTTTTATAGAGTTTAAAATCTGGCTTACAAAATGATTACCTCAC
Organism: Aquatica leii; assembly: GCA_035610365.1. NCBI lineage: Eukaryota > Metazoa > Arthropoda > Insecta > Coleoptera > Lampyridae > Aquatica > Aquatica leii. The sequence continues at coordinate 21,261,918 of CM069438.1, forward strand.
TTTTCATAGATTCTTAACACGTTTTAGTCTTCTTCAATGAGATTGTTTGTGACATGATTTTTTGATCGCATATACTACACCTGCATACTTTTTTGTTTTATTATTTGATGATAACTTCCTCACTTTGATCGTTACTGAAACAATTGCGCACGCTCTAGAAATATTGCTGTCGCTTACAAACTTTGAATTCTTTTGAAATTCACGATGGAAAGAGTTGACTGTAACAAAACTGTTTTGGTTCAGAAATTGATTACCTAACTCTGTAATAGTTCTTTATTAGATTGTCCGTTGTTCTTTTCAACCTCGCCGTTTTACTTTTTACTTTTATAGAGTTTAAAATCTGGCTTACAAAATGATTACCTCACTTTTCATAGATCCTTAACACGTTTTAGTCTTCTTCAATGAGATTGTTTGTGACATAATTTTTCGATAGCATATACTACACCTGCATACTTTTTTGTTTTATTATTTGATGATAACTTTCTCACTTTGATCGTTACTGAAACAATTGCGCACGCTCTAGAAATATTGCTGTCGCTTACAAACTTTGAATTCTTTTGAAATTCACGATGGAAAGAGTTGACTGTAACAAAACTGTTTTGGTTCAGAAATTGATTACCTAACTCTGTAATAGTTCTTTATTAGATTGTCCTTTGTTTTTTTCAAGTTCGTCGTTTTACTTTTTACTTTTATAGAGTTTAAAATCTGGCTTACAAAATGATTACCTCACTTTTCATAGATTCTTAACACGTTTTAGTCTTCTTCAATGAGATTGTTTGTGACATAATTTTTCGATAGCATATACTACACCTGTATACTTTTTTGTTTTATTATTTGATGATAACTTCCTCACTTTGATCGTTACTGAAACAATCGCGCACGCTCTAGAAATATTGCTGTCGCTTACAAACTTTGAATTATTTTGAATTTCACGATGGAAAGAGCTGACTGTAACGAAACTGGTTTAGTTCACAATTCTGTAATAGTTCTTTGTTAGATTGTCCTTTGTTTTTTTCAAGTTTGTCGCTTTGTTTTTTACTTTTTTAGAGTTTAAAATCTGGCTTACAAGATGATTACCTTACTTTTTATAGATTCTTAGCAAATCTTAGTCTTCTTCAATGAGATTCTTTGTGACATGATTTTTCGATCGCATATACTACAACTTCAGACTTTTTTGCTTTATTATTTAATGATAACTTCCTCACTTTGATCGTGACTGAAACAATAGCGCGCGCTCTAGAAATATTGCTGTCGTTTACAAACTTTGAATTATTTTGAATTTCACGATGGAAAGAGCTGACTGTAACAAAACTGTTTTGGTTTAGAAGTTGATTACCTAACTCTATAATAGTTCTTTGTTAGATTGTCTTTTGTTTTTCTCAAGTTCGTCGTTTCGCTTTTTACTTTTTTAGAGTTTAAAATCTGGCTTACAAGATTATTACCTTACTTTATTTAGATTCTTAGCAAATCTTAGTCTTGTTCAATGAGATTCTTTGTGACATGATTTTTCGATCGCATATACTACACCTGCATACATTTTTGCTTTATTATTTGATGATAACTTCCTCACTTTGATGGTGACGGAAACAATCGCGCACGCTCTAGAAATATTACTGTCGCTTACAAACTTTGAATTCTTTTGAATTTCACGATGGAAAGAGCTGACTGTAACAAAACTGTTTTGGTTTAGAAGTTGATTACCTAACTCTGTAATAGTTTTTTGTTAGATTGTCCTTTGTTTTTTTTTTTTTCAAGTTTGCCGTTGCTTACAAACTTTAAATTTTTTTGAACATCGCGATGGAAAAAACAGACTGAAGAAGAACTGGTTTGGTTCACAAGTTGATTATCTAACTCTGTAGTAGTTCTTTGATAGATTGTCGTCTGCTTTTTTTCAATATTATCGTTTTCTTTATTATTTTTTTAGAGTTTAAAATCTGGCTTGGTTTACATGTGGATTACTTCACTATTTATAGGTTCTTAGCAAGCCTTAGTCTTCTCCAATGAGATTTTTTTGTGATATGATTTTTCAATCGCAGAAACTCCATCTGCAGACTTTTTTGCTTTCTTATTTAATGATAACTTGCTCGTTTTGATCGCGAGGAAAACAAACACGTACGCTCTAGAAATGTTGAATTCTTTTGAATTTCACGATGGAAAGAGCTGACTGTAACAAAACTGGTTTGGTTCACAAGTTGATTACTTAACTCTGTAGTAATTCTTTGATAGATCGTCGTCTGCTTTTTTTTAATTTTATTGTTTTCTTTCTTATTTTTTTATAGTTTAAAATCTGGCTTGGTTTACATGTGGATTGCCTTACTCTTTATAGGTTCTTAGCAAGCCTTATTCTTTTCCAATGAGATTTTTTTGTGATATGATTTTTCAATCAAAGATACTCCATCTGCAGACTTCTTTGCTTTAGTATTTGATGATAACTTGCTCGCTTTGATCGTGACAGAAACATACGTGTGCGCTCTAGAAATATTGCTGTCGCTTACAAATTTTCAATTTTTTTGAATATTGCAATGGAAAAAACTGACTATAAAAAAACTGGTTTGGTTCACAAATTGATTACTTAACTCTGTAGTAATTCTTTGATAGATCGTCGTCTGCTTTTTTTTAATTTTATTGTTTTCTTTCTTATTTTTTTATAGTTTAAAATCTGGCTTGGTTTACATGTGGATTGCCTCACTCTTTATAGGTTCTTAGCAAGCCTTAGTCTTTTCCAATGAGATTTTTTTGTGATATGATTTTTCAATCGCAGAAACTCCATCTGCAGACTTCTTTGCTTTCTTATTTAATGATAACTTGCTCGCTTTGATCGCGAGAAAAACAAACACGTACGCTCTAGAAATATTGAATTATTTTGAATTTCACGATGAAAAGAGCTGACTAGAAAAACTGGTTTGGTTCAGAAGTTGATTACCTAACTCTATAGTAGTTCTTTGTTAGATTGTCGTTTGTTTTTTCAAGGTCATCGTTTTACTGTTTGCTATTTTAGAGTTTAAAATTTGCGTTACAAGATGATTACCTCACTCTTCATAGGTTCTTAGCAAGTCTTAGTCTTCTCCTATGAGATTTTTTGTAACATGATTTTTCGATCGCAGTTACTGCATCTGCAGACTTCTTTGTTTTTTTGTTTGATGATAATTTGCGTTTTGACCGTGAGGGAAACAAACACGTACGCTCTAGAAATATTGCTTTTTTTAACTTTGAATTCCTTTGAACATCACGATGAAAAGAGCCGACTCTAAAAGAACTGGTTTGGTTCATAAGTTGATTACCTAACTCTGTAGTAGTTCTTTGTTAGATTGTCCTTTGTTTTTTAGAGTTTAAAATCTGACTTGGTTTACAACTTGATTACCCGACTCTTTAAAGGTTTTTAGCCAGTCTTAATCTTTCTCAATGAATTTTCTTGTGACATGTTTTTTCGATCGCAGGTACTTCACCTACGGACTTCTTTGCTTTATTAGTTGAAGATAACTTGTTCGTCTTGATCGTGACGGAAACAAAGGTGTACGCTTCGTTAGTATTGCTGTCGTCTACAAACTCTAAATATTTTTTAATATTACGATGGAAAGAGCTGTCTGTAGAAGTACTCAAAATTTTTCTAGGTTCACTTTTTTACGTGGAATCAGACTAAATGGTCTAATATCCTAATATTTTGTGTCAAAATTAGTCTTGGCAGATTTTTGTTTGTTGTACAAAATAATACAAGACGATGAAACATATCGTCGCGGTTTGTTGAATTTTCTTGAGTGTGTATTATATACGGACGCTACTTCTTCTAAATTCACTTCTATGTAGTTTAGAATCTGGTTTGGTTCACAAGTTGATTACCGGATTCTGTAGTAGTTCTTTGTTAAATTATCATTTGCTTTTTCAACTTCATTATCATCATTTCTTTCTTACTTTTTCAGAGTTTAGAATCAGGCTTGGTTCTCAAGTTGATTACACATCTTTTCAAAAGCTATTCGTGAGTCTTAGTCTTACTTTCTCTTAAACAAATATTTCTACAATCACCGCTTAAGCCTTTGCGACTTCACATTGAAGACTATTGACTATCTATTAGAGTATAGGCTCCGCAAACATCTGTTTCGCGACAGGGTTTTACTTCTTGGCACTTCTCAGAGAAAATTATTGTGCGAAATGTCAAAACTAATTTGATTCGGAAGAATATTGTTTTCTCTCGTCTAAATCTCTCTTGCGAATATTACTTTTATTCGACAAGTTGATTGAAAGATTTCTCAAGTAGGCCAAAAAACAACTGAATATTTTTAGAGATCTAAAGGTCTTACTGGTACTCAGTTTTGTGATTTCCAAATGTTTACAAATATATGTTTTTATTGAGCTGAGTTTATCAATGTCAAAAACAGTATTAAATGCGAACATTGTTCTAAAAAGCATAAAACGATTATAATCTTCAAAATCTTCGTGTTTAGGTTTAGAGTGCAAGTTGTCAAAACTGGTTTTACTAAGAACCGTTTGTTGGTATTGCCCAAAACCTTCTGATTTCAGCTGTAGTAAAATTACCCCGAAAGCGTTAATTTATATAAACAGTTTTTCAGATTCTTCCACTTTTTCTTTTTTTTTAGGCTTTCCTAGTATTGCCTGAGTTTAATTAATTTATTTCCTCTTTGGCGATTTTATTTTATTGCTTCTGATTATTCCTTTGTTCTTTTTTATTTTAGAAACTTATTAATTTGTTTTACATCTCGCTCTTTGTAGTTGATTCGAAAGTATTGATTTATAAGCTAAAATTGCATTAGTTTAATTATGAAAGCTTTTTTACTCTTTTTTAGTTGGTATATTTTCGGGTTAATTTACAGCATCCTATATTATAAAAGCTTTTTATTCGATAAAACAATGACGAAGTTTGGAAAAAGAACCAATAGAAATTAAAGATTTGTGTGAGCGTGAGAAGGCTTTGCGTTTCATTTTTTTTTTTTTAATTGTAATTACGCACACTTCGACATGGTTTACCTAACATAACTAATAATTGATTTTTTTTCTTAAAATAGACTTCCATGGCATGACGTTTGAATCGTAATACATTCTGCTTGGCTTGTTGACAAACTTTTGTTTAGATATAGATTACTCTATTCAAAATGCATCAGTTTATTAAGTGTAATTGCGAACGCGTTGTGCACGTTTGACTTAGCAAGCTTTGAGTGTTGTTTTTTTTGCGCGGTCTAATTTTATTGTATACGATAACATGGAGATGAAAGAATTATATTCTAAGGTAATTTTTTTTGTACTAATTTAAGAAAATTCGTTTTGTTAATTGTCGGCATTTTTCCACGCGCGTTGCACTATGCCAAAATAATGTAGTCGCCAAAAATATGTTTTTGACCTTATCCTAGTAAATCGTCGCGATTATAAAACAAAAATCGACACGTAGTTTAGTCATTAGCATTTTGCGAAAATAGAAAAATTAATTATGTAAGCAGTTCGTTATTGTTACGAACGTCCATAAATTTTATGATCTATAAAAGAAAAAGTACGTTTTGCATTTGAATTGCCGTTTGCGTTTTGATGGTTATTGACACATTTCATTTTGTGCACAATTGAGTTTTTGTTCGTTTATAATCGAGCGGAAACTTACCTTGTCCTTGGTCGTTCATCAGTTTAAAATGGTGTAATTGCGACACTTAAGAAAAATTTTCGGCACCACGTTTTGACACTTGCCAATTTTTTTGTTTATTTACTTTATATCATAGCAACACGTGCTTACGTGAAACAATTTATAAATTGACAGTTCTGTTTTAGCATTTTCAAAAATTTCTTTGTACTACAATTTTTCTCTTCTTGGCACTATTTTGATGTTTAACTACATCTTTTACTCACTTAAATTCTGCATTGCTTTTTGTTTTCAGTCACTTAGACTACGTCATTTTGCTTTGATCAAACTTTACTTTTGCGGTTTTGTTCTCAATGAATTCGTCTACTTGGCTCAACTTGCTAATAGACATTTTTTAGATCCAGTTTCCAGTGTTATTTTAAATCTCATTTTTTTAATTTGTCAATATCATTCTTCTAGTTATAGGACGACCTTATCAGTTTTGCTTATAGATGGCAGCACTGCTTGGATACTTTTTTCTCAGGTTGGCACATTAAACGCCATGTGAAATTACAAGGCATTTTATCCAGCAGCAACTGTAGGCATTTGAAGATCAAACGTGTATGCTAACTTTTCAATATCTGTGAAAAAATAGGCGGTCAAGTTTAAACGTGATCGCAAAAGCGTTTGAGAAAATCGGTTTACTAAAGTAATGATATCAAAAAAAAAAAAACGCATCGATTACACTTTGGAAAAGAAATTGCACTTGAAAGAAACCTTTTTTTAACGTATTTAATTAGTAGTATCTAATATTGCAATTATCGTGTTGCTACAAACTCGTAGTCGTGTCCACATTCGGCGCCAAAGCATGTTTTACAATTTAGAATAAACAATTTCTATTTTGAATAAAGTTATTATATTTTTGCTAACAATCATTCAACTGTAAGAAAAATGAAGAAATCAAATAACTTATCTCATCTTGAAAAAATTAACATCTCGCCAAATGAGTTACAGTTACTACTCTACCTACTTAATAACGGTTTTTCTCATTTATGGTTTAGGTTTTGTGTATGTATAATACCAAGCGTTTTGTTAGATAGTTTATTTGTTGCTTCAATTTTAAAAACTTTTTCAGTAGTTTCTAATATTTCAATTATCGTGTTGTTACAAACTCGTGGTCGGGTCCACATTTGGCGCCTAAGTATGTTTTACAATTTGGAATAAACAATTTCTATTTCGATCAAGTTATTACATGATCAGAATCCGTCTGTTTACAACTGATAGATAAACTGGAATTCAATTTCTCATCAATTATAGCGTAGATATTTTTTTCTCCTTGCCGTAATCTGTTGATGATAAACGTAAACTTTTTGCTAAAAACGATTCAACTGTGAGATAAATGAAACAATTGAGCCAATTATTTCTTCTTGAAAAAATTAACGCCTCACCAAATTAGTTACAGCTACTAATCACTAATAATTGTGTAGCTTTTTACATGTTACGGTACCGATTTAATGACAGTTTTTAATTTTTCTTCTTTATGGTTTAGGTTTTGTGTATGTATAATACCAAGCGTTTTGTTAGATAGTTTATTTGTTGCTTCAATTTTAAAAACTTTTTCAGTAGTATCTAATATTTCAATTATCGTGTTGTTACAAACTCGTGGTCGGGTCCACATTTGGCGCCTAAGTATGTTTTAAAATTTGGAATAAACAATTTCTATTTCGATCAAGTTATTACATGATCAGAATCCATCTGTTTACAACTGATAAATAAACTGGAATTCAATTTCTCATCAATTATAGGGTAGATATTTTTTGCTCCTTGCCGTAATCTGTTGATGCTAAACGTAAACTTTTTGCTGACAACAATTTAACTGTGAGATAAATGAAACAATTGAGCCAATTATTTATTCTTGAAAACATTAACGCCTCACCAAATGGTCCACATTCGGCGCCAAAGTTAGTTTTACAATTTGGAATAAACAATTTCTATTTCGATAAAGTTATTACATAAACAGAATCCGTCTGTTTACAACTGATAGATAAACTGGAATTCAATTTCTTATAAATTATAGGGTAGATATTTTTTTCTCCTTGCCGTAATCTGTTAATGATAAACGTAAACTTTTTGCTAAAAACGATTCAACTGTGAGATAAATGAAACAATTGAGCCAATTATTTCTTCTTGAAAAAATTAACGCTTCACCAAATGAGTTACAGCTACTAATCACTAATAATTGTGTAGCTTATTACATGTTACGGTACCGATATAATGACAATTTTTAATTTTTCTTCTTTATGGTTTAGGTTTTGTGTATGTATATTACTCAGCGTTTTGTTAGATAGTTTATTTGTTGCTTTAATTTTAAAAACTTTTTTAGTAGTATCTTATATTTCAATTATCGTGTTGCTACAAACTCGTGGTCGGGTCCACATTCGGCGCCAAAGTTAATTTTACAATTTGGAATAAACAATTTGTATTTCGATAAAGTTACTACATAAACAGAATTCGTCTGTTTACAACTGATAGATAAACTGCAATTCAATTTCTTATCAATTATAGCGTAGATATTCTTTGCCCTTTGTCGCGATCTGTTGTTGCTAAACGTAAATTTTTTTTGACAACAATTCAACTGTGAAATAAATAAAACAATTGAGCCAATTGTTTCTTCTTGAAAAAATTAACGCCTAACCAAATGAGTTACAGCTACTAAACACTAATAGTTTTATAGCTTTTTACATGTTACTGCACCTATTTAATGACAGTTTTGAATTTTTCTCCTTTATGGTTTAGGTTTTGTGTAAGTATAATACTAAGCGTTTTGTTAGATAGTTTATTTGTTACTTTAATTTTAAAAACTTTTTCAGTGGTATCTAATATTTCAATTATCGTGTTGCTACAAAGTCGTGATTGGGTCCACATTCGGCGCCAAAGTTAGTTTTACAATTTGGAATACTCAAACAATTTCTATTTCGATAAAGTTATAACATAATCAGAATCCGTATGTTTACAACTGATAGATAAACTGGAATTCAATTTCTTATCAATTATAGCGTAGATATTTTATTTTCCTTGCCGTAATCTGTTGATGCTAAACGTAAACTTTTTGCTGACAACGATTCAACTGTGAGATAAATGAAACAATTGAGCTAATTATTTCTTTTTAAAAAAATTAACGCTTTGCCAAATGAGTTACAACTACTAATCACTAATAATTGTATAGCTTTTTACATGTTACTGTACCTATTTAATGACAGTTTTTAATTTTTTTCCTTTATGGTTTAGGTTTTGTGTATATATATTACTAAGCGTCTTGTTAGATAGTTTATTTGTTGCTTTAATTTTAAAAAGTTTTTTAGAAGTATCTAATATTTCAATTATCGTGTTGCTACTCGGGTCCACATTTGGCGCCAAAATATGTTTTACAATTTGAAATAAACAATTTCTATTTCGATAAAGTTATTAAATAATAACAAACTTTCTGTTCGCAACTGAGAGGGAAACTAGAACCCGATTTCTTATCGATTAATGCGTAGATATTTTTTTTTCTTTTGCTGTGATGTGTTGGTGCTAAACGTAAACTTTTTGCTGACAACGATTTAACTGTGAGATAAATGAAACAATTGAGGCAATTATTTCATTAACGCCTCGCCAAATGAGTTACAGCTACTAATCACTAATAGTTGCATAGCTTTTTACATGTTACTCTACCTATTTAATGACAGTTTTTAATTTTTCTTTTTTATGATTTAGGTTTTGTGTATATGTAATACTAAGCGTTTTGTTGGATAGTTTATTTGTTGCTTCAATTTTAAAAAGTTTTTTAGAAGTATCTAATATTTTAGTTTTCGTGTTGCTACAAACTCGTGGTCGAGTCCACGTTTGGCGCCAAAGTATGCTTTACAATTTGGAATAAACAATTCCTATTTGGATAAAGTTATTGCATAATCAGAAATCGTCTGTTTGCAACTGAGAGAGAAACTGGAATCCGATTTCTAATCGATTATAGCGTAAATATTCTTTACCCTTTGCCGTGATCTGTTGTTGCTAAATGTAAATTTTTTTTGACAACAATTTAACTGTGTCATAAATAAAACAATTAAGCCAATTGTTTCTTCTTGAAACGCCTCAACAAATGAGTTACACCTACTAATCACTATTAATTGTATAGCTTTTTACATGTTACTTTACCTATTAATGACGGTTTTTAGTTTCTCTCATTCACGGTTTAGGTTCTGTGTATTGATTATACTAAGCGTTTTGTTAGATAGTTTATTTGATGCTTAATTTTAAAAAGTTTTTTAATAGTATCTAATATTTCAATTGTCGTGTTGCTACAAACCAGCCGGGTCCACATTTGGCGCCAAAATATGTTTTACAATTCAGAATAAACAATTTCTATTTTGATGAAGTTATTATATAATTAGAAACAGTCTATTTGCAACCGATAGAGGAATTAGAATTGGATTTCTTGTCGATTATAGCGCAGATATTTCTGCCTTATACTATAATCTGCTGTTGCTAAACATTTGAAGCGCTTAAAAGTAACCGTTAAATCAAATGATTTACACTAACTACTTACTAATAACTGTATAATTTTTACATGTTATTTTTGCACACGTAGGCTTATTTCCACAAAATGGTGCCTATTTTAGCGTTCAATTATCAAACTGACATCTTTAACACTGATAAGTTTTTGACATCTAGCGAATTGATTTGCAATATTTTGTAGTAATTTGGTGCTATGTTGATTTTACGATAGAAAGAAAGTGACTCCACTGAATTGGCGATTGTGTAAAATCGATTAGTGTCGGTAAATTTTTCGTTACGGTATTTTAAAAACACAAAAAGTTTTAAATAAAGGCGGCGCTGAAAACGTTAGTTTTTGTTTCGTTCATCTTTCGTTGTTCAAAATTTAATTTGCTTTTTTTGTCTTCGTTTTATGTTAATTGAACGTTGTTAACAAAAACTATTTTAGTACCCACGTTGTTTTTAACGAGTAAAAAAATGCATCGCCTCTTGCTCGTTTACGTCAAACATCATAGAACTAATACACTTAACTTTCCCAGCGGCCGAGAACAGAACCATTTCAAATAAAGGCGCTTTTTGCATAGATGCTTTGCGTTACTAATATTGCTTTTTTTAGTTCTTTTGCTCATTAATAGTTTCATGAGTTCGATGTGTTACATTTTTGAGTTTTTCTTATTCGTGGTTTGGGTTTTGTGTATTTATAATATTAAGCGTTTTGTTAGATAATTTATTTGTTGCTTTAATGTAAAAAATTTTGTAGCAAATATCGTGTCGCTACAAAATCGTGGTCGGGTCCACATTCGGCGCCAAAGTATGTTTGATAAAATTATTATATAATCAAAAACCGTCTATTTGCAGCTGATACACTAATAACAGTTTAAATAAAGCCAGCGCTGGAAACGTCAAAGTTTTTGTTTTAATCTTTTTTTATTCTTCAAAGTTTAAATTGATTTTTTCGTTTTTGTTTTTTGTCAATTCAACGCTGTTAACAAAGATTATTTTAATACTATCCTTGGTTTTAACAACAAAAATTTATCGGTTATTGTTGTACAAGACCATTTCAAATTAAGTTGTTTTTTGCATTGATGCTTTGCATCACTAATATTGTCTGTTTCAATATTTCTGCTCTTTAATTGTCTTAAGAGTTTGATGCGTTATTCAAAATTGTTATTCTGGATGAAGTTATTAATCTTGATTGTATTCTCTACCTATTTTTAATAAGTATAAGTATCTGTAATTGCAATCGTGTTACTACAAACCTGTGGTTCGGTCCACATTTGGCGCCAAATATGATTTACAATTTAGAATAAACAATTTTTATTTTGATGAAATTATTATATAATCAGAATCCGTCTATTTATAACTGATAGAGAAACTGAAATCTAATCCTTTGTCTGTTGTAGCGTAGATATTCTTTGCTTTTTGTCGTGTTTGTTGTTGCTAAACGTAAACTTTTTTCTGACTACGAGTTAACTGTAAGATAAATGAAGCAATTGAACTACTTGGTTTTTCTTTAAAAAAATTAACGCTTCGCCAAATGAGTTAGATCTACTAATAACTGTACAGCTTTCTACATGTTACTCTACCTATTTAATAACGGTTTTTAGTTTTTCTCATTCATGGTATGGGTTTTGTGTATTTATAGTATTAAACATTTTGTTAGATAGTTTATTAGTTGTTTATTTTAAAAAGTTTTTTAGTAGTATCTAACATTTCAAATATAGTGTTGTTAAAAAAAGACGTGATCGGGTCCACATTCGGCGCCAAATTATATTTTACAATCTGGAATAAACAATTTTTATTTCGATGAAGTTATTATATAATCAAACTCCGTCTATTTCTAACTAATGGAAGAACTGGAATTTAATCTTTTGTCTGTTATAGCGTAGATATTTTTTGTTCTTTTTCGTAATCTGTTGTTGCTAAACGCAAACTTCTTGCTGACAACGATTCAACTGTGAGATAAATGAAGCAATCGAATCACTTGTTCTTTCTTGAAGAAATTAACGCCTTGCCAGATAAGTTGCAGCTATTAATCACTAGTAATTGTATAGCTTTCTACATGTTACTCTACCTATTTAATAACGGTTTTTATTTTCTTTTTATTCATAGTTTGTGTTTTGTGTATTTACAATATTAAACGTTTTATTACAGAGTTTATTGTTGCTCTAATTTTAAAAAGTATTTTAATATCAAAACTGAGGGCGGAAGATGGCATAGCTAAAGTAAAACATAGACTTGACATTGACGGATTAACATTAAATGCAGATAAAACAAAATTCATGTGTTTCTCATTACGACAAACAGAACAAAATCCCATTCCGGTGATTAACGTACATAAAGTAAACTGTAATCAAAATTGTAGTTGTAATTTTAGAATCCACAGCACAGCTAACATCAAATACCTAGGGATTTATATTGACATCCAATTGAACTGGAAAGTACACATAAATGAAGTAGTGAAAAAAATAAGAAAAGTCATCTATAAATTTAAAATTCTTAAAAACATTTTAAAATTCCAAACAGTTAAATTAGTGTATTTTGCTTTGGTTCAAGCGGTACTTCAATATGGAATTATTGGTTGGGGAGGGGTATCAAAATGTTATCTTAGGGTTCTAGAAATTTTACAAAAATTAATATTAAAAATTATATCATTTAAAGATCTGACATACCCCACTCAGTTACTTTTTGCGGACATGAAAATTAATACAATACGACAATTATATCTACAAAACTTAGCCATTTTTTCATTTAAATATCAAAATCTACTTAATTTTTCAACACATTCACATAACACAAGACACATCCAAAGTAAAAATGTAATTTTGCCAAAAAGAATTAAAACTAGCTCACATAGACATGCGAGTTATTTATGCTCAAAATTATATAATATCATGCCATTACACTTAAAACAATGTAGTTCACTAAACATATTTAAACGTAAAGTAAAGCTTTGGTTAAAAAAGCTGCCGTTTGATTTTTATGACGAATTTACACACTCTTCATAACAAACATACCAAAATAAAAAAGTTAAGTAAAAATATTTACCAATACCATATGTATTAAATAGTACGTTCGGTACATTTTTGATATGGTTCCGTATTATGCCACACACAAGCCTAAGCTCATGTGGCACATATTATTATAATATTATAAATAATTGTACCATGCAATGGAATTCAATAAATAAATAAAAAAAAAAAAAAAATAATCATCTAATATGACAATTATCGTGTTGCAAACTGGTGGTCGGGTCCACATTCGGCGCCAAAGTATGTTTTAAAATTTAAAATGAACAATTTCTATTTTGATAAGGTTTTTATATAATCAAAATTCGTCTATTTTACAACTGATAGAAGAACTGGAATCTATTTTTTTGCTTCTTACAGCGTAGATATTCTTTGCCTCCTGTCGTGATCTGTTCTTGCTAAACGCAAACTTTTTGCTGACAACGATCCGACTGTGAAATAAATGAAACAATTGAACCACTTGTTTCTTCTTGAAAAAATTAACGCTTAATCGAATGAGTTACAGTTACTAATAACTGTATATTTTCTACATGTTATTTTTGCACACTTGGACTTGTTTCCATCAGATGTTTACCTTAAGGTTTACTTATGGAACTAACATCGTAAAGTCTTCTTGGCATCTAGCAAATTGACTTACAATCTTTTTTAGTAATTGAATGCCATGTTGATGTTACGATAGAAAAAAAATTACTCCACTGAATGTCGTTAAATATTTGACTACGTTGTTTTTGAAGAAAAATATCGTTTCAAATAAAGACAGCGCTGGAAACATCAAAATGTTTGTTTTGTTCATCTTTTGTTCTTCAAAATTTAAATTGTTTTTCTTGATTTTGTTTTTTGTCAATACAAAGACTATATTTTAGTAAATTTGAAAAAAAAGTATTTTTTACACTGATTTTGTTTTATTGAAAAATTAATGCATGGTAGAATTACCAGAAGCGTTGCCCACAGTGCGGTTTCCTTAGTGATAACTAACAAACGTTTTTTTCACTTAAAATTGTCGATTTTTGTTTTATCTTATATCTCTTAACCTGTGTAAAACAATTGCACTATCCTAAATGAACCGTATTTGAATCAGTCAATCAATAAAACCTGACAGCGTTTAGATAACTCATCTGCACGTCATCAAATTAAAATTCTCAAACCTGATATTTTTTTATTTTTTTTGTCCAAAACATTTCTGGGTCTTATAAACCCCAAAATGAAAATCAAACTCCAAATAATAACAAAACAAAGATTTGCATCAAAGACGGCTATAACGATTATAGGCATTTGTTGTTTTGTTTTTGTCAGTTGTTACGTGATTTTCAATCAACTATAGAATCTAAAAATTGATAAATAAAATCAACTACAAAAACGGATCTACAAAAAACCAAAAATTTTACCAATCATTAGTTCTGATAAAAAGTCGAATAGTTACCACTAATCTTATCGCGCGTAATTAACAAAGTGGGCGCCGGTAACTAGATAAGATATTACACGAGAGACTTTTATGTCTCTTCAAATACCCGTAATTAGATTTATCTAACGTCTTGCGTTCTTATCAAAAGTGGATCAACGTGTCGCTTTTAGACAAAAACTATTTTGATCGCTACTTTTATTAATGGTATCGTAACGTAACAGTCTAAGCACACTGATACGGTGCTTTCAACACGACGGTGCCCTATAACGTCCCATTGACAAACTAGAGTTTTTTAGAAAAAAACATTGAATATGCATAACCATGTCACGTCTGACACGTCTAGTGTATACACCTCATGCAACATTACTCAAACAAGTTCTGAATTGTTAATTACATAAATTTTCTCAATAATTTATTTCTGATGTCTCCGCCACCAAAAGAAATACCCACGTGTTGGTAAATCACGTCGGTATCGCATTTGGTGACACGCTGACGCGTCTAACAATTAAACAATTTCGCCATCGTAAGTTTTCGCAACGCAACAGAAGAGGAAAAATACGTTGGTTTTAATTTATTGATATTTATCTTACGCATTTTCAATTAACCTCAATTAAATGCGAAACGATCCAAACGGATCATAGGTTGCGTTGTTTTGACGTCAAAAGTTTTGCCGGTACCAAAACGCTTCCCCCAACGAAATTGCATAATTACCGACAGATGTTGAACAAAAAAAAAAGAAGCGATTTGAACGACCGGTCAAAACCAGTTCGGTGGGTAATTTATTCCGAATCACCTTTTTTTATTGCCAATCGTAACAATTAGCTAAATTAGTTCGTTTCTGGTAGTCGCCGGATTAAAAATTTATTGTCACGACCTACGCTCTCGACTATAAAGTCGGAGACGTCACAAATTTCTATTGATTTAAATTTCTTTTGGAGAAAAAGTTGGTGGTGCCAAGACGTCTGCCTTCCGCGATTTCGTACACAACAACGTCGTGACGTCGAAACCTAGAAAGGCATATTAATGACGTTTTTTCTTCGGTTCGATCGATAGTTTTGAACTTGAACTTTTCTCGTTCAAAACAAGTTTCGATTTTGCGTGGAAAACGGGCGCGTGTTTCTGAACCCGTGCCAAATTACGCAACGTTGTTGTGAATATCTAATTTGTTCCAAATTAGTAGGCATTGAACGGATGCGGTTCTAATTTCATTTGTTTTGTTTTATAGACAGGCTTCCACGACCGTATGACACATTGTTGGCACGCGAAACTTACTCCAAAAACGTAGTTTTTACATCATCTCATTCAGATTGCAAACACAGAATTCGGAAGTTTATTGAGTAGGCGGCGTTTATTTTTTCGAGTAGGAACGTGTTGCAATTGTTTCGCCTACTTTCTTTTAGCGATTTTGAATTGACCGTGATTTAAAAATATATGGTGAATAAGAACTATCACAAAAAGGTTTTTAAACGTTGTATCTATGGAAAGAACTGTTTCAGTTCTATAGTTAATTGCTTCAGAAGACAAGCATTTTCGTTTTATCAAGGGTGCTGTGACAATACAACAAATCATTAGAAGGTTGTGTTTTTTTTTTATTTCAATTCTTTTGTAAGAGCAAATGCTGTAGTACCAGATTCTACAGTAAAATCTGTCAAAACCAAAGTT
Organism: Aquatica leii; assembly: GCA_035610365.1. Lineage (NCBI taxonomy): Eukaryota > Metazoa > Arthropoda > Insecta > Coleoptera > Lampyridae > Aquatica > Aquatica leii. Next base: position 21,278,101 of record CM069438.1, read on the forward strand.
GCTGCCGATTCACACAGTAGGCCAAGAAATTTTTTTTACCAAAGTAAACTGTGTTTTTGTAGTTATCTTACAAATACAATAATAAAAGTCAGTTAGTTTTTTTTCAGTAAATTAGCAATTCAATTTTTTTCTGTATTCATCGGTTAATATTGTGCTTAGTTCAATTTTTTTTTAGATCTAAGCTTGTATAAAATCGTATAAGCACGTATTTGGGAAAAACACCCGAAAACTTTGTTGTCTGAGATTAGCTATAAGCTCTTCCATAAACTTTTTAAAGATTCAGTAAGTTACTTTTATTTTACCTTACGCATTGTATAATTATCCTTATAGACACGTACAGTTGTGGTACATCTTCCATAGATTTGTTTATGTACGTAATTTGTACGTACATTGTACATACGTTAATGGACGTACATTGCACTACCTCACATAGCACAAGGACATTTTATGGATGTCTACAGAATGTACGTTAACCCATACTTTCATTCGCTGGACGTTCATTACTGGATCTGTAACATTCATAGGTTGACCACGTACGAATATTCGTCAAATGTCCATTAGAGGAAGTTTTCGTTGGAAAGGACGTACACTGAATGTAATCTAACGGTAATCCACAAGACGTACATAAATGATCGTCCTCAGGATGTTCACATCATGTTTATGGACTAAGGGATATATGTTAGATTAAATTAAGACATCCTATGGATGATAGGTGCTATATGAGACGTAATATGGACGTACTCTGCACATACGTTAATGTGCATAGTATCGTTTTAACTATATCTCAACCTTCATTTTAGTTTGAAATGTAAAATTAAGGGTAACTAATAACTGGTATTAGAGAGAGCTTGTTATCGGGGTGGTGGACGGTTTTTACGATAGTCCACTTAGGAACAAGTTAAATATAGAAAAAGTAAAAAAAAATCATAACAACAACTGACTATTAAAACAATAAATGAAACGGCGAGGTAAATGCCAGAAGGACTTTCTGTGAGAGGTATCCAGACTCCCAGTCTCAGAGACCCATTAAGTATTAAGAGAGTTTGTGACAAAAGTGACGTTCTGTTAGAAAGGGGATTCTATTTTTTGGTTTTCCGGCTGCTAATCCCTCTAATTGGTTGTCGGTACAGCCTTCGCCGCTTGACTGCCAGAAGCCGCGATGACAGTTCCCTTCTGCTCGAAAGAGTTGGCAGCAGGTTCTGCTTAGTGTAGTCCGAGGTGTCGTTGTTTTCGATGTGAGCGTGCAGGAATTCTTTGAAGTAACGGGTGGTCATCTACTAGTGCCCTTGGGACGTTTCTGGAGTTTTTTTGGCGCTGGTCGTAGGTCGTGTACGTAAACCTTTACCAGTTTGTCATCATTGCCAGTAGGCGTTTGTGCTCGCCGATGCGATGACCGTGTGTGGTTCCGTCCATTTCTGCTGCTTGAAGCCTTGAGCGTTCCAGCACTAGATGACCGTTTTGATACTGGACTCAAACAAGTCCATTATTACTCGTGCCTAAAAGCAGTGTTGATGCACCATACGAATTCGTTCTACTCGCGGTTCGCCTTGATTGTTCGTTTGGACGTGTGTTAGGTTTCGCCATTGTCTTGGTCGTGGTAACTCGTAGTCAAAAAGAGCGTGGCTAGGTGTTGTATCGGTTGCGACGATTCTTTGTGTTTTTAGAGTGAATAGTATGATTGGCAACACGCGATCCAAGAGGTCTGATGATCTTCCTTCCAAGTAAATTGGCAGGCGTTTATAGATTTCTTAATTTCGCCTTTTTACGGGGTTTGCTTGCGGGTGCACAACGGGAGGGAGGAAGGGGCAATGTATGCAACCCGAGTGAGTTAACGCGGCGTCGTATTCCGTTGATGTAAATTGCCGTTCGTGTTGCTGATTATTACCTATGGAAATCTTCCGAATACTTCTTTCTCAAGTTTTTCTTGTACGGTCGCAGTGGGTGCGGTGACCAATGGGAAAACTTTTACCTACATACTAAAGAAAATGGTTACTACTGAAAGTTGTCAGAAGTTTGTGTTTCTGGTGTGTAAGGTCCCATAAGGTCGACCGAAATCACTTCTTTTGACTTGGGTTGTCGGGGCCGGACCAACGCATCCAGGTGTATTTTTTAACGTCGATCTCTAGCTTCGGCCAGTTGTAGTGGTCGCTGATAGCTTTGGTGGTTTTTTAGACTCCGGGGTGTCCTGCAAATCGTAGTATGCTCGTATGACATGTTTGGTCAGAACTACTAATAAATTGCCTTGCTTGCTTTGGCGATAGAGGTGATCGTTGTGGACCGTGTATTTTCTTAGCGTAGTTCTGTTCCCTTTTTGCTAGATTTAATCACAGGTATGAAGTAAATTTGCAGCATAGTCGTTGGTTTATTGATGTTCAGCAACGTGTCTAACAAGATCAGCCATTTTGATGTGCGCGAGGGTAGGTTGCAGCGCTGGTGTTTGTATAGTGTTTCGCTCTGGTGATAGAAAGTGTTCGGCGTCTAGGTGATCGTTGCAAACGCCTACAGGTGCAGCATGTTTTGCAACATCAAAGCTCAGAGGGTCAGCATGTTTTTCTCGATTTGATCCACTCGAGCCATGCTAAAGCTCTACTATCGGTGCGGAGCGTAAAGTCTTATAAACAAAGATGATATCTTTTTATGGCCCATGTGACGGCAAGGCATTCTTTTTCGTTCACATGGTATCGACTTTATGCTTCGTTCAGCTTTACGCTGGTATAACTGGCGCCGTTGGCCTGGTTCCCGTTTCTGGTACAGCACGGCGGCAATGTTGGCTAATAGCTGTTTTTAATCGGTCGAAGGCGTCTTAAGCATCCCTCGTCCATGCGAATCGTCTATTTGTTTTTTAGAAAGTCGTTGCATCTGGGCGCAGTTAGGGATATAATCTCGGACCCAATTACTTAGCCCCAAAAAACGTTCTTCTTAGTTTCTGGGTTTTTGGTTGTTCGGCGGCTTGTAACGCTTCTATGTGCTCGGGTCGAGATTTGATGCCGTCGGTTGTTATCGCGTTTTGTCAACCCGAAGCGGCGTTTGATTAGCGACCGACGTAGTCGGTAGTTTTGTAGACGTAAGTGTTCTTCTCAACTGTTGTTATAGATTATGATGTCGTCTAAGTACACCAAAACAAATCTACTAAGATAACCGTGGAATACTTCCTGCGTCATCAATTTTTGGAACGTAGACCAAAAGGCATGATGCGGAATTGATAAGCTGCTCCATTTGGTGTGGGATACGTGGTAAGTTTCTTAAATTCTTTGTGCGTGCCAGTAGCCGGATTTCAGGTCCAACATTGAAAAAAATTTGGCTTGTCCGAGATCGCGTAAAGTTTAATGGAACGCCGGCAAGATCAAACTTTCGCGTTTTGTGACAGAGTTTAGGCGACGGTATTCAACGCAAATACGTGGTTGTCCATCTTTTTTGGTCACTGCAACAATGGGCGAGCTGTAGTCAGATAAGATCGGCTAGCATGCTTTCGATTTCGCGGACAATTAGAATTTTTTGTCTGGTGAGTGACCATACGGTCGCAGCCTAAAAGGTACGTTTTCTCAAGGTCGGATAGTATGTGTGGTAAATTAGGTGGTAATGGGTGCTGTTTGTTGTCCTAAGGTACCGTGAAAGTCGACCAAAATGTTTCCCAAACGAGGTAATAATTTATCCGGAACCCGTGATTAATGTTTCTATAGTCGAGGAGTTATGGTGTAACCGCCGCCGAAGGTTTTGCCCAGTGGTTGGTCTGTTTTGTCTGTTCTTCTAAGCGGATACATCCGCCGTTATTGTTAACCAAAAATGACCGGAGCCACTAAGTCAGATGCTGCCAAAACTTCGTCCTTGTATGATTGTTTTTCCAGGTAGTACGTGATAGTAGCTTTAACGGTGATGTTCAGTTTTATCCTTGGGTCGGCGAGGTCAGCGTAGGTAATAGGGTGTTGCTCAAGTTAGTCCATCAAGTCTGCGCGTGTGAAATTATGCGTTGTACTCGAGTCCAGTAGGGTTGCGTACAACTCTCCACTAAATTGAATGTTTATTTTTGGCAGGCCGTCTTCACGTGTGATTCACCTAAACTACGGTGATTTGCGTTTTTACGGCTGAGATTCGTGTCCGGTCGTCAGGGCGTTTTCCGGGACGGGTGCGTGACGGGCTCTTAGTATTGGACAGTCTTGATAGAAATGGCGTCGGGTCAACGGTGTCGGTTGCTTAAACTGAAAAGCGATTTCACCTTGGGCTCGAGTTCTTCTAGGTATATCGAAAACTCCATCATGGAGGTTCACTTGCGATCCATGATAAACGGTCTAAAGCGTGGGTGTACCAATTTTTTAATTAGTGGGAAGCAGTCTTGAATCGGGATTTTCAATCGTTTAGCCAGTCGTTGCTTTCTGTTCAGGAATTCGAAAATGCTTCCGGATTTTTGTTTTTTAGTGTAAAATTTGGCTTGCAGTTTAGCTCGTAACGTGCGTTGTCGTATTTTTGTAGGACAAGTTGCCGCAGTTCTTTGTAGGTGGTTTCGAAATCGGAGTAGTTTTTTCACCATGTCGCAGCCCCGTCGCGTAACTGCTCGGTTTTTTAGCTGTTGCTCCGGGTTGGTGTTATGTTCTTCGAAGTGAGTTTGTGTAAGTATTTGGAAAATTCTACCGGGTCTTTTAGTGCGTCGCCCGGAAAAAGTTGGTAGCTGCCTCTGTGGTGATGGTGTGCTTAGTTAACAGTTCTGCTAGAGTCTTCATTGCGTCTTGATCGGGGAGTTGGGTGTTGGACTCTGCGGTAGAAGAGTAAGTCCGTAAGAAAAACGTTTCTTTTAAAGTACTACACGTTGGGCGCCAATTTTTATCGTGGTGGACGATTTTTAGGATAGTTCTAGCGACACTAAACTCACTTAAGAAACACACGTACACACGGCTTACATTCACTATCTGTTAGTATTAGGAAACTTGTATAGCTAGGCTTCGTGACAGAAGTGACATTCTGTTGCAAAAGGGCTTCTTATTATTTGGTTTGCCGGCCGCTAATTCCTCTAATCAGTTGCCAAATCTCAGTCACGTTAAAGTGATTAAACTTTTGTTTGTTTAGGTACACATGTACAAATCAGTGCGTTTAGATGTACTATGTACGTACAGTGGACATACATCCGTCGCATGAGTACATACGCTGTACTTACATATGTACTTTAATGTACATACACATATCATTTCTGTTAGTATTAATTTGTTTAGTAGAATGTTTTATAAAAACAAAACCATTATGCCAATCAACTAAATCGCGTTATTTTTACGTTACATGACTACGGGTACGTTTATTTAACGTCAAAATTCTTTCTGAAGTTTTTCTTGTACGGTCGCAGTGGGTGCGGCGACCAATGGAAAAGCTTCTACCTACATACTGAAGAAAATGGTTACTACTGAAAGTTGTCAGAAGTTTGTGTTTATGGTGTGTAAGGTCGACCGAAATCACTTCCTTTGACTTAGGTTGTCGGGGCCGGACCAACGCATCCAAGCGTATTTTTTAACGTCGATCTCTAGCTTCAGCCAGTTGTAGTGGTCGCTGATAGCTTTGGTGGTTTTTTCGACTCCGGGGTGTCCTGCAAATCGTAGTATGCTCGTATGACATGTTCTTGTGCGTCGGTCAGAACTACTAGTAAATTGCTTTGCTTGCTTTGGCGATACAGGTGATCGTTGTGGACCGTGTATTTTCTTAGCGTAGTTCTGTTCCCTTTTTGCTAGATTTAATCACAGGGATGAAGTAAGTTTGCAGCATAGTCGTTGGCTTATTGGTGTTCAGCAACGTGTCTAACAAGATCAGCCATTTTGATGTGCGCGAGGGTAGGTTGCAGCGCTGGTGTTTGAATAGTGTTTCGCTCTGGTGGTAGAAAGCGTTCGGCGTCTAGGTGATCGTTGCAAACGCGTACAGGTGCAGGATGTCGCGATAAGTGGCCTGGTTACTCGGAGGTTTCTTCGAACGAATATTTTTGCAACATCAAAGCTCAGAGGGTCAGCATGTTCTTCTCGATTTGATCCGCTCGAGCCATGCTAAAGCTCTACTATCGGTGCAGAGCGTAAAGTCTTCTAAACAAAGATGATATCTTTCTATGACCCATGTGACGGCAAGGCATTCTTTTTCGTTCACATGGTATCGACTCTATGCTTCGTTCAGCTTTGCGCTGGTATAACTGGCGCCATTGGTCTGGTTCCCGTTCTTGGTACAGCACGGCGGCTATGTCTCTACCGCTAACGTCAGTTTGGAGCACGAACGGCAAGTCGATATTTGATCGGTGAAACTTTAACGGTTGGCTAATAGCTGTTTTTAATCGGTCGAAGGCGTCTTGAACATCCCTCGTCCATGCGAAACGTCTATTTGTTTTTTAACAAGTCGTTGTATGTGAGCGGAGTTAGGGATATAATCTCAGACCCAATTACTTAGCCCCAAAAAACTTTTTTCTTAGTTTCTGGGTTTTTGGTTGTTCAGCGGCTTGCAACGCTTTTATGTGCTTGGGTCGAGATTTGATGCCGTCGGTTGTTATCGCGTTTTGTCAACCCGAAGCCGCGTTTGATTAGCGACCGACGTAGTCGGTAGTTTTGTAGACGTAAGTGTTCTTCCCAACGGTTGTTATAGATTATGATGTTGTCTAAGTACATCAAAACACATCTACTAAGATAGCCGTGGAACACTTCCTGCGTCATCAATTTTTGGAACGTAGACCAAAAAGCATGACGCAGAATTGATAAGCTGCTCTATTTGGTGTGGCAACGTGGTAAGTTTCTTAGATTCTTTGTGCGTGCCAGTTGCCGAATTTCAGGTCCAACATTGAAAAAAATTTGGTTTGTCCGAGATCGCGTAAAGTTTAATGGAACACCGGCAAGGTCAAACTTTCGCCTTTTGTGACAGAGTTTAGGCGACGGTATTCAACGCAAACACGTGGTTCTCCATCTGTTTTGGTCAATACAACAATGGGCGAGCTGTAGTCGGTCGAGTTTGGTTGGATGAGATCGGCTAGCATGCTTTCGACTTCGCGGACAATTAGAATTTTCTTGTCTGGTGAGTGACCGTACGGTCGCAGCCTAAAAGATACGTTTTCTCAAGGTCGGATAGTATGTGTGGTAGATTAGGTGGTAGTGGGTGCTGTTTGTTGTCCTAAGGTACCGTGGAAGTCGACCAAAATGTTTCCCAAACGAGGTAATAATTTATCCGGAACCCGTGATTAATGTTTCTACAGTCGAGGAGTTATGGTGTAACCGCCGCCGAAGATTTTGCCCAGTACTTGGTATGTTTTGTTTGTTCTTCCAGGTGGATACATCCGCGATCGTAGTTCATGACACCTTATCGCGTTTTTAGCTATTGTTAACCAAAAATGACAGGAGCCACTAAGTCAGGTGCTGCCAAAACTTCGTCCTTGTATAATTGTTTTTTGAGATAGTATGTGATAGTAGCTCTACCGGTGATGTTCAGTTTCATTGTTGGGTCGGCGAGGTTAGCGTAGGTAATAAGGTGTCGTTCGAGTTAGTCCATCAGGTCTGCTGGAGTGAAATTAAGTGTTGAGCCCGAGTTTAGTAGGGCTGCGTACATCTCTCTACTAAATCGAATGTTTATTTTTAGCAGACCGTCTTCTATGTGATTCGCCGAAATGACGGTGATCTGCGTTTTTACGGCTGAGATTCGTCTCCGGTTGTTAGGGCGTTTCCCGGGACGGGTGCGTGACGGGCTTTTAGTACTAGACAGTCTCGGTGAAAATGACGTCGGGTTAACGGTGTCGGTTGCTTAAACTCAAAAACTGTTGCTCTGGGTTGGTGTTGTGTTCTTCGAAGTGAGTTTGTGTAAGAATTTGAAAAGTTCTACCGGATCTTCTAGTTCGTCGCCCTAAAAGGTTGGTAGCTGGTCTGTGGTGGTGTGCTTAGTTAACAGTTCTGCTAAAATCTTCATTACGTCTTGATCGGGGAGCTGAGTGTTAGATTTTTCAGTGGAAGAGTAACTCCATGGGAAAAACATTTCTTTTGGGATACTACACGTTGGGCGCCAATTTTTATTGTAGTAGTGGGCGGTTTTCAGGATAGTTTCAACGACACTCAACTTACTGAGGAAACACAAGTACACACGTCTTACATACACTGTCTATTCACGTCACGTCAAAGCTAATACATTTTTGTATGTTTAAGTACACATGTACAAATCAGTGCCGTTTAGATGTACTATGTACGTATAGTGAACATACATCGTTCGCATGAGTACATACGCTGTACTTACGTACGTACTTTAATGTACATACACATATCATTTCTGTTAGTATTAGTTTGTTTAGTAAAACCATTATGCCAACCAACCAAATCGCGTTATTATTACATCATTTTTACGTTACATGACTACAGGTACTTTCTTCGTAATGAATTTGATTATGGGAATCTTAATGTCAGCAAGAAAATAATTTTTTCGTATAAGTTTTTACTTTGATTTAGTATTTGTTAAAACTTAATTGACTGATTTACATTTACACTGTTAATTAAATATAAGAAAAACACGGAAATTACAAAACAATAGTAACACAAAATGAAGTACCTACAGTTTTTGCGACGTTACTTTCAGGGAATAACAGTTACGTTTATTTAACGTCATTGGTTTATGGTTGCATGAGACATAGCATGCTAGTTTTGAATAAATAAACTAGTAAAAAATGGTACATTTTAAAAAAAGTGTCAACAGATTTGATTCTGTTACTGACACTATTAGTGTCGTCAGAAAAGGAATACCACAACTATCATCAAAACATCGACAGTTTTTTTTTAAACAGAAGAATATAATTAATAGTTTACATACATCAATTGTAACTTATTTTTATAAAACTGATTAACAAGTCTAAAGTATAGTTAAGAGTAAACAAGGTAGGCCATGGAAACAATTGAGTATCTGTCATAAGAGACAGTGAACATTTTATATAATTTAATAGAATCACACCTTTACAGTTTACTTTCGTACTTGTCACTACGATGCGTTTATACATTTCTGTAAAGAATTAAGCATCAAAGTATGCTTTGGATCTATAATACGATAAACAAAACAAACGCCAACGCACTACCTTGCGAGCGTTTACCTACAAACCAGAATATTTTGGTCCTATAGTTATGAAATAAATTCGACATTTGTAAAAATAAATTGTCCATAGCCTACTTTTAGCATAGTTTTTTTGGCAATTATTGGAGGTTGTGTCAACTCAGTTTTTTTGATTTAACTTAAACTTCTTAAATTTAATGTACAATCGAACACGGATAAACGATATATAATTTATCGTCACTTAAACCGTTCCTAATTGTTAAATCAAACACCTACGAAACTTCACGTGACGATCGCCAGATGAGTCAAAGAGATATTTTTATTGGCCCGCAGAGTATCTTTTTTTTTACGTTAAGTTTTAATGTTTCTTCTCACTATCGGTGTATGATTACGTTAGACTACGTCATTTACCCACATTTTTGGCACAACATCGAAAAATCATTTTTATTTTAGACGCGTACCACCTTTTTGGAACAACGCCAAAATACTCAAATAGAAAGCTTGAGGTATTTAATTCTAAAAATTCATTCCAAATACGTCTGTGTTCAGGAAAAAACTTTTTTTTTGACAATTAAATTAGTAATCGATGTTATCGAAGTAATTAAAACCCCATTAGAATTTAGATGATTTGATTGTGATAATTGGACAAATAAATATTTGACAAGTTTAAGTGTATTTATGTGGGTTTTTTACATTTCGACGTATTCGCACTAACGTCATTATAGGTGTGTTCACTGTGCATAGTAATTCTATTTTTTTTTCCTAAATTTAATCACGAAACGATACAGATCCACACAACTTAAGTTAAAGCAGGGATTTGTTTTTGTTTAATCACAGCCTACTGAATTAAGACCTAATCTACCTAATAAAAATTGTTTTGACAAAATAAACTTTAATTATTGGAAAAAGAAGTTGAATGACACTTGTTAATTTTATTCACTAAATTAGTACTAATTTTTATACTTTAAACAAAAAGTATCTGCGGTAAACACAAAACGTTGAAAAAATAAGTAGTTGGCTGGCCAAAAAATAGCAAATTTTTACTTAATAATCAAATTAAAATTTTATTACTTAAACAACTTTTTTGATTAGTATCAAGTTTCAGGTTTTGTAAATCAATTAATTGATTTTAGTAATTAGTTGATTCAAAATTTATAAACTTTTCCTGATCATTATTGTCATCGATTCGTTTGTGTAACAAAGTACCAAATTATTTATTAATGTACGAATTGATTCAATAAATTATTCAAGATTAGGAATTGATTAATTGGTTAAATAAAAGAATAACTTTAATCGGAGCTGGCTTGTCATGTCACGTTCTTGTTATAGTGCAATGACTTTCGATTTAAGATCATGGCCAAAGCAACAATCGTTTGTACCCAAAACATTGCAAAAAAATTACGTTTTGAAGAAATTTAATCATTTTATCTGTTAGTGTCGGCATTGTCAACGTAACTACACCGCCAAGGTTGAAGCAATCAAAGTAGATAAATTTTGATTCAAGAACAATACTTTCGCGGTCACCTACGCTTAGAATTTTTTATTATTAGTTACTCCTTCAAAAAAACGAAACAGTAACTGATCAGATGATCTTGATAAGGGCCAAATCATTTTTGACTCATAGCCAGTAACACATTCTCAAAACACGCGTAGGCTATGAAAACAAAAACAAACGACAAAATTGAATCAATTGATTTTAATACCAACCTCCACTAATCTAATTACCTATAATTTTTAAACGAGCACTCGTTAATTAACTAATTGATTAAAATCACTTTGGGTTTTTAATTTAATTGTGTTACCATTTTAATCGTTAATTAATCAAACGATTAGGTTAGTCATTGATTGATTTTTGTACCTTTAGTAATTAATCGATTATTTAATTGCGTTAACTGATTCTCTAAACAATCAAAATGTATATAAATTTTGTTTATTAGTCATGACCAACTATTTATCTAACCTTACTATAATTTGTATTCTAATTGTTTCTAAGGGATGTCACAGGTTTTGGTTTATCATAAAAATTTCGAAATTGAGCCTGTTCTCAGAATCGTCGATTATACAAACGCTAAACTAAATTTTCAGCACCTATAATTGTTAGGTAAACATACCAAAACTGGTTTATATTTAATCTACACCGTGTTACACAACTATCCGCGATAGTTTCCTCCATTACGATAGAAAAAATATTGATGTGTGGGATAAATAAATGTTAAATATATTTATTTTGAATAGTGATTTCCTTATTGAATACGGAAGTGTAGGACGTAACCGTTGTCATAAACGTCAAACGAATTATAAAGACATTTGTTTTCATCTTTGTTAATTGCACGTGTGACTCGAATTTATAAATAAAATCACGTGAACGATTATATAGTTTATTTACAATATTTGTTTAATAATAGCCATCGGGAAGCCATAAAAAACGTAATTAGTTGTTGTAAAATGTGCTTGAATCATGTAGACATCCACATAAAATTGATCAACTTTGTCAACAAGCTTTAGATATTTGCGTAGTTGGCTGTGGTAATGTTTTTGAGCGTCAGATCTTCAAATTTTTCAAATTGACAAAAAAGAAGACAGGTTTGAGCAACTACTTATTGGAATAGTTTTTTGAAAAAAAATTATTCAAGTGCGTGTAATTGGTCATAACAGTAATTTTTTGAAGTTTTGATCAAGGACGTCACTCAGAAGTTTAAAAGAATAACTAACGATTTGAGGTTATTTACGTAGTTGGCCGTGGTTTTATATTTTTGTAACAAAATTAATTTACTTTGATTGTCTTTGCCTTGGTTGCGTCATTATTTTGACGTCAGCACGAATGTAGAGCATCTGTTGATCAATGTCATCATTCGTTTAAAATGCAGAAAAAACGATTGATTTGCCGGTAAATATTTTTGAATAATTTTTTTGCCTCTATAGTTTAAACGTGTTTGTTAAGACCAAACTTATTTGATCAGTAAAAATCACGTGACATATTCGGTGTTAGTTTTTGTTTTTGCAGCTTACTTATGTTTAAATTTTGTTTGTATGGGCAAAGAAGACGTGATGTTTGAACCACTTGGTAAAAAATGTGTCTGTACTAGTAAATATTGTTTTAGACGTGCTTTTTATCTACTCTTTCTGCATTCATGCAAGTAATAACTGCAATTAATTTATTTTCTTCTGCTAAAATCGGTGACTAAACCAGTTTTTCGTCTTTTAAAGAGAAGGCCAGAGCAAACTCGTTTGTACTATACCCGTTTCATATACATTATCTAATATTCATTAGACAGAGTTTCTCGCATGTGACACCTTGGTGATTTAGTCGTTTTAAAAAACTTTTTTGAAAGTTCGGTTGAGCTGATGATCTGGTTTGGTGATGTCCTAAAAGTTTGGTTGCGTAGATGTGATCGGATAAGTTGGTTTATGAACAGGATAAAACCGAATTGTTTGTCCTGGTCGGACACAGATGAATGAAGAACTTGTTGATATGGGTGAGGAAAGGGTACTGGGTTATCAAAAGTGAGAAGACCTTGAGATACTTAGGTGCGTGAATCGGCGAAAACGGTAGAGTGACTGAGAACTTAAGATCTGCATGCGGGAAAGCGAAAAAACCACGAAGAGTTTAGTTCGACTCATACCCAGCGAGCGTAGAAAGAATGCTTCTAGGGGCGGAACGTTCCGTTTTCCTGTATGGGGCCTCTATTTAGAGACCCAGACTGTGGTCCATGAACCATCTCGATATGTTAGATAGGACGCCGAGGATGACTGCGGTCTATAAAACAGTGTCGACAGAGATCATCCTGTTGGTGACCGTGATACCGCCCATTAAAGGAAGTATAAAAAAGAACGGAAATATTTCAAACATCATCTATCAGGATGATGGAGGTGGTAGGAAAGATGAGATAGGACAAGCGTTGCGAATGGATGCACGGGTTAATTAACAGAGTAGATGGGTGGGTGAAATGGTGCGTCAGGGGTTGAACCACTTGACGGACCACGAAAGTTTTGGTTTCTATCTCACTAGGATAGAAAAAAAGGAAATAGAGGGATGCCTGTATTGCAATGCGCAAGTGGATGATGCAAAGTCCCAAGGTGGGAGGGTGTTCTAAATAAGATGGAAATAGAATTGGGGGAAAGACAGAGCAGGTAGCTTTAGGAAGTTAGTAATGGAGGAAAAATCGGCTGAGGGATTTCGAAATTATCAAAAAAAGTAGAAGAGGAAAAATGGAGGATGAAAGCAGGGTGAAAGTCGAGTGAATCAAGTCTTCCTTATCTGAAGTAATACCCGAAAGTGTACTACCGGGTGAAGAGCAATGGCAAGAGTGGAAGTAAGTGGTTTCAGTTGGGTATATCCGTTTTTAGAGAGAGAAATGTTGTCGTCTAAAAATTACAGTAGGGGACCTTTGTGCCAAATATTTGATTTGTTTTAGTTCGGTGTGCGTTTTGTTATCATATAGCAATCCTTAAACTTGGAGGCGCACCCTCATTGCTGGATATCGGTGTTGTCTCTGGTTGTAGTTGTCATTCTTTATGATGGATAATTTCTGCTTTTAGCAAAAATCGTATTACCTTAAACATAACTTAAAATTTGCCAATATGGCTAGATCACATAAATCTCAAAGTGGTGCTGAGGACTTATAGAGTTCTACATACCAGAAGCAGATCCCGGTTTCAACTAAGTTTTGATTTGGATGACGATAATGTCCAAGATATCTGATAGGTAGCTGCGACAGATAGCGTACGTTAGTAGTAGTTTGATTGGTTCGTCTGTAATAATTTTGCAGGGCCGCAGAAAGAAAACCCGAGCCCGAAGGGCAAGGTACTAGAAAAATCCAAACCTGGAAGCTTGGGGACTAAACACTTCTCAATATCAAATTTTTATGTACTGTCTAATGCAGTATGCTTTAAATCCAAGTCTCTAAAACACGACCGGACCCAGTGCAAAATGTCTCTGTCGTCAAGGTTGTAGCTGTGTGGCGTAGACTAACTAAATTAAATAAGGTTTTACCATTTACGATACATGGTTTACGTTGAGGTTTCAACCGATGTTCGTATAAAGCTTCTTGGAAGGTTGTTGGATGCACCAAGCACGAAATTCTTGTTGGAGCCATGTGTCAGTCAGTAGTAGTTGTCTAAAGTACTGTTGGCGTAGTAAGCTGTGTCTATATCACTGCAAATTGTTTTGTTATTGCAATATAACACGTAACTGAGATTCTTGTGTTTCTGACACAATAATATAAATTTAAAGTATGTTTTACAGCGTTGCCATTGGGCATAAAATATTTTTTGTTTAATTGACGTTGCCAAATTTAAAATCGCTCATCATGTAGATGCCGTAAAATTAAAACAGAAGAAATACAACGTTCATTTTGGATAATTCTTAGTAAATTTGCAGTGTTGCCAACGTTGTTGGACTTTGTCGGTTTTTTAAGTTTTAACATATAGTAGTAAGTTGACGTTATTGAACCTTTCAGTTAAGTTTTTAATATTGCATAAGCGTCTTTTGTTTTACCAAAATGTTTTTTTTTCGTAAATATAAAATTGCGCCACCTACTGCGACGACAAAAAATATATAATTGATTTTTATAGACTTATTTGATTTTATTGAAAAGATAAATATACGTTGATTTGGTGATGTCGTCTTAAAAGTTTGGTTGCGTAGGTATGATCGGATCAGTTGGTTTATGAACAGGATAAAACCAAATTGGTTGTTCTGGTCGGACACAGACAAATGAAGAACTTGTTGATAAGAGAAGGGGATGCTGGGTTATCAAAAGTGAGAAGGCAAGAATACCTAAGTGCGTAGATCGAAGAAAACGGTAGAGTGACTGAGCGCTTAAGACCTGTAGGCGGACAATTTGTGAAAAGTTTCGTTCATACCCAGCCTAGAAGGACCAAGCTCCAAACAGAGAAAAATATTTGTAAAGATGGTTCGCTCTGTTTTCTTGTATGGGGCTCTTATTTGGGGACACAGACTAGGGTCGAAATATTAGTCCGATATGTTACAGAGGACGTCGAGGAGGGTTGTCCTGGGGATGACTGCGGTCTATAAAACGGTGTCGACGGAAACTATCCTGGTGCTAGCCGGTATACCGTCCGTTAAAGAGAGTATAAGAAAGAGCGTAAGATATTTTAAACATCATCCATCAAGATGGGATAGGACAAGCGTTAGCAGACGGACGCACGAACAAATTAGCAGAGTGGATGAGTGAGTAAAATGGGGAGTGTGGGTGGTTCAATTTCTGACGAGCCACGAGAGTTTTGGTTTCTATCTCGCTAGAATAGAAAAGAAGAAAAGATAGAGATGCGTGTATTGCAACGCGCGAAGAGATGATGCAAAATACGTTTTAGTGTCCCAAGGTGAGAGGGTGTTTTAAGTAAGATGGAAACGAAATTAGGGTAAAGACAAAGCATATAGCTTTGGGAGGTTAGTAATGAAGGAAAAATCGACTGAGGCATTTCGGAAATTATGAAAAAAGAAAGTAGAAGACGAAAAAGAGAGGATGAATGCAGGGTAAAAGTCGAGTGAACGAAGTTTTTCTCAACTGAAGTAACACCCAATAAGATCTACCGGCCGACGAGCAAAAGCAAGAGCGGAAGGAGGTGTTTTAGAGAGAGAGAGAGAGAAATGTTGGGGTCTAAAAATTACAGTAGGAGGTCGTTGTGACGACATCGCTGTGTCGTCGTTAATCAAAACAGTTGATAAAAGACGTTATTTAGACAATTGCTAGTTCCGTCTGGTCCGGATAGTTTCCTGGTATTCTATTCTTTCTTACTTTTTAATTGGTTGTGTTTAATATGAGACATTAAAGCTTCTCTTTGTAGGTTATAGACTTTTGTGTGAATAAGTTTTATTCTCGCTACTTTGATATGGACGCAAATAGTTTTAACTGGGTTATTAAAAGTGGGAAGGCCTTTAGGTACTTAGATGTGTGGCTCGGGGAGAATGGTAGAGTGACTAAGCACTTAAGACCTGTATACTAGAAAGCGGGAGAATCCTTGAAAAGTTTAGATTCATACCCAGCCTAGAAGGACCAAGCTCCGAACGGAGAAAAATGTATGCAGAGATTGCTACAAGCTTCTAGTAATTTACAAACCCTGCACGACCAACTCGCTATAGGATTGAAACAATACCTATAGGAGAGAGGGGAGGTTTAAGTAATTTTATTTTATTGGGCGCCAGATCTCTTTTTGCAGATATAGCTCTTGCTAGATCAGCACAGGGGACCCGAAGCATGTATAAACTTTTTAAGATTCGTAAAGCTAGAAGAAACGAAGAAGGAAACCAAATCATTAACTACAATCGTTCTTTAATTACTATAGTAAGATGACTTAGAGATTACAATTAGAATCAACAACAATTAGAGATAATTTGATAGTATCACAGTAGGTTAATTTAGTTCTACTACAATTATACAAAGGCACTAAAACATCGGAAGTATCCGCAACGTACAATACACGTAAATCATAAGTGTAACAACCAGGACATACAAAAATTTTTGTAAGTAAATTACATTAATAATAATAATAATAATTGACAGTTGACGTAATCAGCATGCGATAGCAATTTAACTTAAACTAATGGAATAATAGTAATAAGAAGCAAATCATTTTAAACGTTTCCACACGATTAGTGTATAGGATTTATGAGCAGCACCGTAGCAACAACGAATAGTTAAAAGCAAAAATTGACTTACCAAGATTCAGGGGTACTATCAAAAAACGTTTTCCTACTGGCTTCCTGTAACCAAACTACCTGAAAATAATCGTGTCTACCTGGTGACACAAATTTTACAACAGGTGTAAAAAAACATTTATAAAATGTAAGAGAACCGAAACCGAAACGTATCGTATGCTGTTACACATGCCCTTTCGTCCAAGCATCTGCCCTTGTATCGCAGAGTTAATAGGTCTAATGCTTCCTATTAGAACTTTTTCAACGTAGATTTTAAACATGTGCAGACAAGGAAACCCATGTTTAGGAGGTAGCACATGGCGCTAATGAAAAGACATGGAAATTACCTTTAATTCAAAAAACGAATAGAAAACACTTACCCTGCGTTGAATAAATTAATTAGTTATAGATATTTTCATTATACATCGTGTCACAACACGTGGATGTTTAAAGAAATTAATTTTAATTTACGCAGGCATCAGGAACAATGTCAAAGTAAAAATGATCACCTGTCGTTTACCCATTCGGAAGGGATCAACACGATGGTCAATAGATGGTGCCGAGAAATGGAAAAGTAACTTTAATTCAACCAATATACAGGGTTGTGCATTTTTAAATTTCTGCATGTAACAGAATCCCCCCAGCGAGATAAAAGCATAAAGCGTGGATAACAAAACAAAAACTAAAATGACAGATATTTAGGCATACGCCAAGGATAGAACCTTTAAATCTAAAACCAACCCAATTCCAAGAAACCCAACCTAGTGTAATCTTACCGGATTACCACAACTACACAAGAGACAGAGGTTTTCCTGAATCTTAATAATACCGACAACCAAAACTGTAAGAAAAGCGAATGGTATCTCCAAGAAACCAAGAGTAATTTGATCCAAAAGAAAAGAAGAATACCAACACGGTTTATTAATTTCCAAAACGCATAAAGCGATACCAAAAAGTAAGGTACAAACAATCAGTAACCCAATACAGTAAGGACGCAAAGAATTCCAGAGACAAAAAAAGAATATAGGAAAGGTAGAGTTTTAGACAAGCATCCAGGACTAAGTAACCCTAAAATCCCTTTAAAGCCCATCCCTTAGATACAAAACCACCCTGAATACGAATCCCAGGAAACCCCTCAGAAAAAGGAAAAGGGTACTATAGAAAGACGGAAAAAGAACGGTACCTAACCCACGAGACTAGGAAATTGTCCTCAGGAACCTTATCACAACCTAAAATTTTCTCGTTGAAGTGCCCGACGATTGTGTGGCGTCGAAGTCTTAACCACACCTCAAACCCTCGCGACAAGATGTAAAAGATTTATTTTGTTTTTTTTACGCTCCGTTCTCCGTTCTCTTGCATGGGGTTTTGATTGGGCAGCCCAATTGGGATCGAAGAACCACTTTGATATGATAGAGAGATCGCAGAGAAGAGTTGTATTGAGGATAACTGCGGTTTATAGGACGGTGTCGACGAAGGAGATTATGGTAGTGGCCGGGATACCGCCTATAAGAAAGACTATAGAAAAGAGGATGATATACATATTTCAAACATCATCCATCTTCGGATAGGATAATGGAGGAGTGGCAGAAAAGATGGGATAGGCCAAGCGTTGACGGGTAAATGAATAGATAAAATAGGGTGCGTCGGGGTTAAACTACTATGTGGTTTAATTTCTAGCAAGACGCGTAAACTTTGGTTCTTACCTCGCTAGGATAAGAAAGAAAGAAAGAGAAGAATGCGTGTATCGCAGAGAGTGGGTGATGCAAAATACGTCCCAGAGTCCCAAGGTGGGAGGGTGCTTTGAGTAAGATAGGAATCTAATTGGGGGAAAAATTGAGGACGGATAACTTTGAGAAATTGGCAAGGAAGAGAAAAAATCGACTAAGAAATTTCGAAACGAGAAAAATGGAGGATGAAAGCAGGGTGAAAGTCGAATGAACCAAGCCTTCCTTATCTGAAGTAATACCTGAAAGGGTACTACCGGGTGAAGAGCAATGGCAAGAGCGGAACGAGGTGGTTTCAGTTGGGTATATCCGTTTTTCAGAGAGAGAAATGTTGTGGTTCAAAAATTAAAGTAGGAGGCCTTTGTGTCGAATATTGTTTAATGGTTTCCAGACATCGGTGTTTCGTCGCCAATCAAAACCGTTCATAAAAAACGTTATTTAGACAATTGGGATTTCCGTCTGGTCCGGATAGCTTTCTATTAGTTTATTCTGTTCAGGGCGAAAGTCCAGCGAACGAAGTTTTTCTCACCCAAAGTAACACCGAACAAGGTCTACCGGGCAACGAGCAAAGACAAGAGCGGAAAGAAGTGGCTTTAGAGAGAGAAATGTTGTGGTCTAAAAATTACAGTAGGAGGTTATTGTGCCGAATCTTGTTCAATGTTTTCCCGACATCGGTGTGTCGTCGCTAATCAAAACCGTTGATAAAAGACGTTATTTAGACAATTGCTAGTTCTGTCTGGTCCGGATAGTTTCCTAGTATTCTATTCTTTCTTACTTTTTAATTGGTTGTGTTTATGATGGATATGGCCAGGTCACATGCCAAAGTGGCGCTGAGGATTTATACAGCTGTATATATCTAACATATCCGGTAGGTAGCAATAATTTGATTGGTTAGTCTTGAATAACTTGGCATGGCTGTAGAAAAAAAACCCGAGCCCGAAAGGCGAGGTACTAGAAAAATCGAAACCTGGGAATTTGGGAGCTAAACACTTCTCAATTTTAAACTTTTATGCACCTTCAGTGCACTTTGCTTAAAATCCAAGTTTCCAAAACACGACTGAGGTCAGTGCAAAATGTTCCCGCTGCCGTCCCTCTCGTCAAAGTTGTAAATTGTAAACTAACTTAATTGAACAAAGTTTTACTATTTACAATAAATGCTTTGCGTTGACGTCTCAAGCGATGATCGTATAAAGCTTCTTAACGGGTTGTTAACTGCAAAAAGCACGACACTCTTGTTGGAGGCATGTTTCAGTCAGTAGTGTTGGCCTAAAGTGATATTGGCGTAGTAAGCTGTGTCTATATCACTGCAAATTCTTTTGTTATTGTAATATAACACATAGGTTTTCTGACGCAGCTTACGATGGGTTTTAAAAAAATACAAACAGTTTAAGTATATTTTACAGCGTTGCCATTGCGCTTAAATTATTTTTTATTTAGATGACGTTGCCAAATTTACAATCCTTGATCATGTAGATGTCGTAAAATTAATAAGAAATCAAGAGTTTGTTTAAGAAAAAACAGAAGAATGTTCATTTTTGGATAATTCGTAGCAGTAGTTTTTTAAGTTTTAACATATAGTAGTAAGTTGACGTTTTTAATATTTCACAAGCGTCTTTTGTTTCATCAGAATGTTTTTTTCGTAAATAAAAAAAATGTGTGACCTACTACGATGACATAAAATATATCATTTATTTTTATGGACGATTTATTTGATTTTATTGAAAAGATAAATATATACGCTGTTTCGATACTTCTACCTTGAGTCGCAAAAATAATTTTTTTGCGACGTTGCCAGTTACACTGCATCAATCCATAGCACACTATAATCTTATCACGTTATCGTTTAATCAATACAATCCTTGAAATTAAAAATAGAGTAATTTATGATTGTGTTTTTAGTTTTTTATAAGATTTACGGTTTTTGAAAAGCACAGTGTTGCCAAAAACAAAAACTTCACAATCTCAACGGTTTTCCGTGTTTTCTGCTGGTACCACTTTATAATAAAACTAATTCACCAAATTGGTGGATGTCTACAATAATTTAAAGTTTACAGCGTTGCCACCTTAAAATTTTGGTGTTTTCTTACAATTGAAATGGTGAAGATTCAGTTGTTTACCTAATTTTTTTACAACCTCTGATCAAAACGCATGACAAATTTCGATATAGCAATTTTATATTTATAAATCAAACGATCAAGGTTAAATCAGACTTTTAAATTGTTTTTCTTGCGAAATCGTTCTATTTATAACTCGATGTTTGCCCACAAAACGCTTCAATGAGTTATTTCCGAATATTTCGGGCATTCTTATGGCCGAGATCCTTTTATGAATGAGCAACGAACGGGGAGACGAAAAAAGGGGTGACACCCGCTCATTAAATTAAAATAAAGTTCTATATATAGACCTGTCAAGTTCAATTGTATGTGTGCATGTATGTGCGTTGTTGCGTCACGGCGACATATTAATATTTCATAACAGGATAATTTTGCTCAATTAAACTGCGTTTATTAACAAGATCAAATCAATTGCATTTCAATAACAAACGTATTTTAGTCTATCGGTCCGATGACGTTTCTTCTTCATTTTTCTTCTTCTTCGTTTTCTAGGTTGCGATTTTAATTGGGACGGCAGCGCGCGGCCTCGTTTTAAACTTCTGGAATTAATTCGTGGCGCCGTTACTCATTGATTTGTCCCCAAAAAATTTATTTCTACGACCTAAAACGGTTATCGAAATTAAATGGGGAAAGTTTTCAAACGGTCGGCCATTTTATATGTGAACAACCTCTCGATGAATGTTTACGTCTTAAAAAAATACTCACACGCTTTAAACGTGTTGTTATGGTTTCAACGAGACGGTGTCATGCGCCATAAGAAACTTAAAATTCAAACTAATTCAAATAATTTTACAAAATAATGGTATGTAAACAAACATTTTTGTAGAATACGAATTTTCTTTTTATGCTTTGTGATGCGGTCTAGATTCACAGATTCGAAGAAATTTATTTCAACTTTACATTATTAAACAATTATGTTGAAGTTCATAAAGTAAAAAAAATAAAATCTGAAAAAAAAGGTAAAATAATTTTTTTATCTTGCGACACCGCCTTGCTAAACTCAAATATTTGCAAGTAATGCTACTAACGCACTCATCACGTGCGCCTACTAATTAAGATAACATTATCAGATAATACGTGTAAAAGCTTAGGTGGAAAACTTTTTCCAGTTCCTGTGGAAACTTTTTTTTAATGCTTCGGTTTCAAATTTCCGTCGCGCCGTTATCATTTAATAAGTAAAATATTTATACACAACCGTATCTACCTACGATTTCACAACAATGACTCGTAAGTTTATGTAACATCGATAACAATAATCTACAGTGCAAGAGAAAACCGAACACCTTATGAATGAACTTTTGCGTGGCTTAACAAAAACTTGAGATGCATCGGAAAAATTCCAGACGTCTTTTTGGAAATACTCATCAGCTTATCTAAACTGTTTAGTCGGTGCTTATTTGTTAATACGATTTTCGATAAGGAATTGATGTCAAAGCAGGTGGCTGCAAAGAAAAAATGTGATAATCATAGAAGGCGTTGGGTTACAAAAAAAAACACACGGCGCACTGCTTTATCGATCAAAACGTGGCGCACGTAAATAATCTCTTTATCGCGACAATATGATAACGCTTCCGGTGACATCATTTTTCTTCAAAAAATTCAAGAAAAATATTGATGCTTTTGCGAATAGATTAAAAAAACTGACATTTTTTGTTTACTTACCTTTTCTCACTATGATGAAAAGTCCGGATGAAGCAATGTTTGTTATACTTTAATGAAGATTAAGACATTTAATCGATTTATCTATAATTGCTGTACCTATTTGCTCGAGACGAGTCACCATGTCAAAAATCAAGTGGACAAATATAGGTTGTGGTCCCATTCAGTTTTAGTTCATAGATCTTTTTGCATATCTTTATTGAAGAAGAAAGATACAAAAAAGTTTTTTTAAACATATTTGTTGACAAACAATGACGAATTTTTAATTATGGTTATGGAGTAAATACTGATAGATTAAAACGTATCTTAGTAAGCATACATCAATTTTAGTTTTGTGACAATAACAAATGGGACTCACAAAACAAACAAAAATTAACTAGTGTTTTTTTTAACGAAGATCTAAAAATAGTAGGCTTTGTTTAGAATGCTGCGTTAAAAATAAAAATAACATTTACATAAATGTAGCAGGCTGTTGTTACATGTCTTTTGTTTCTTCTAAATATTACATCGAAAACAATGCGAATTGTTTAAAGTCGTCTAAGTAGGCAGTATTTTTGTTTTTACTGTTTCCAAAGAACAAGAAACTACTCAAAAATGTTGGTTGGAGTAGTGTTTTCAATAACACCAAAAACTACTTTTTAGTGTGGCGAAAGCACAATAAAAAATAAAATTATTAGCACTTCTGAAAGTTGCGATCCAGACGTTTTTAACAATAAAACAAAAATTTTTTTTTGTTTAATTTTTAGTTCTAGCAATGCCTGTAACATTTAAGAAAACGCTGTATGTATTTTGTTTCTTCTAAATACTGCAACAAAAAACAATACAAATTGCCTGAAGCCATCGTCTAAGTAGGCAACTTTATTTATCTTAAATGTTTTTATAAAAAAAAGTATCTTAATTCTGTTTTTGAAGATTATTAGAAGATGTACTCTAAATTACCTAATGGTTTTGAAACATGCACTGACTGAACAAAAAATTAACTTAGTAGGCAATCATAAGTTTTTTGTTTTGAAAAATACAGGCAATAAACTACTTTGAAAAGTAACGAAAGCACAATATTAAATAAAAATTATTGGCATTGCTGAAAACTGTGTTCCAGACGTTTTTTGACAATAAATCAAAAAATGCTTCTTTGTTTAATTTTTAGTGCAGGCAATGCCTGTAAGAGTAAGACAAAATTTGTGTTTATTCTAACTAAGATTGACAAGTAGGCGGTTGTTACATGTATTTTGTTTCATCTAAATACTACAATAAAAAAAGAGTACAAATTTCCTAAGGCCATTTTATAAAACAAAAATTATCTTAAGTCTATTTTTAAACATTGTTAGACGATGTACTCTAAATAACTTAATGGTTTTGAAACATGCGCTGACTGAACAAAAAATTAACTTAGTAGGCAATAATAAGCTCTTTTCTTTAGATAATACAAGCGACACTAAACCACTTTGGAAAGTGGCGAAACCACAATAATACATAAAAATATTTGCATTGCTAAAGATCATCCAACCGTTTAGAGATAAATAAAAAAAAACGTATATTTTTTGAATTTTTAGTTATGACAATGCCTGTAAAATGAACAAAACTATTTTATTTTTGTTCCAACTAGGGTTTCGATAAATCTAGTAGGCGTCTGTTACATGTCCTTTGTTTTATCTAAATACTACAGAGAAAACAACACAAATTGTTTGAAGTCATTATCTAAATAGGCTCATTTATTGTCTTAATTGCAAAACTTCAAAATAATTTTTATTTTTAAACATCGTGAGACGATCGATTCTAAGTAAATGTTCAGAAATATACTACAACTAAGAGACGACAAATGTTTATTGACTAGTTTAAATAGGCACTTTTAATTTTTATTGAATCAAGTTTGCCATGCTAAAAACAAATGCTGGTTTGTTTTAGTTGAACAGTCAACTGATTGCAAAAACATCAAATTTTTGGTTTAAACATACGACAATAACTCTACAAAAGGTTTATTAGAGTTGATATTACAAGTTCTTTCATGGAATCAAGTTAGCCATGGTAAAATCAAAAGCCGATTTGTTTCAGTTGGGCGGTCAACTGACTCGAAAAACATCGAATTTTAGGTTTGAATACACTGCAATAACTAAGCAAAAGTTTTGTTTTAGTTTATATATAACATTATTTGATCGAATTAAGTTTGTCATGGTAAATACAAATGCCGATTTGTTTTAGTTATACAATCAACTGCAACGTTCAAAAGAATCTATATTTTTAAAAATCGTTAGACGATCTACTCTAAATAAATGTTCAGAAATAGACTAAAGCTAATAGACAACAGATATTAATTGACTAACTAGTTTAAGTAGACACTTTTAATTTCTTATGTCATTAAGTTTGCTATGGTAAAAACAAATACCGATTTGCTTTAGTTATACAATCAACTGACTCTAAAAACAAACAAAAAATCGAATTTAGTATACAATGGTCAACAGACTGTAAAATCATCAAATTTTTAGTTAGAATACTCTGAAATAACTAAGCAAAGATTTTGTTTAGGTTTGTATTTAACATTACTTGGGCGAATCAAATTTGCTATGGTAAAAACAAACGCCGATTTGTTTCAGTTATACAATCAATCTCAAAACTTCAGAAGAATATTTATTTTTGAAAATCGTTAAACGATCTCCTCTAAATAAATGTTCAGAAATAGACTACAGCTAATAGACAACAAATATTTATTGACTAACTAGTTTAATTATGCACTTTTAATTTCTTTTTGAATTAAGTTTGCTATGGTAAAAACAAATGCCGATTTGTTTTAGTAATACAATCAACTGCAAAAGTTTAAAAAAATATCTATTTTTGAAAATCGTTAGACGATCTACACTGAATAAATGTTCAGAAATAGACTACAGCTAATATACAACAAATATTAATTGACTAATTAGTTTAAGTAGACACTTTTAATTTCTTATGTCATCAAGTTTGCTATGGTAGAAATAAATGCCGATTTGTTTTAGTTATAAAATCAACTGACTCTAAAAATAAAAAAAAAAGATTTTAGTATACGACGATAACCAAACAAAATATTTGTTCAAGTTTATATTTAACGGTTTCTTTACGGAATTAAGTTTGCCATTCTAAAAACAAATGCCGAATTGCTAGTTGGACGGTCAACAGACTCTAGAATCATCAATTTTTTGGTTATAATACACTGAAATAACTAAGCAAAGGTTTTCTTTAGGTTTGTATTTAACATTATTTGGGCGCATCAAGCTTGTCATGGTAAAAACAAATGCCGATTTGTTTTAGTTATACAATCAAATTCAAAACTTCAAAAGAATATTTATTTTTGCAAAATCGTTAATCGATCTACTCTAAATAAATGTTTACAAATCGACTACAGCTAATAGACAACAAATATTTGTTGACTAACTAGTTTAAGTAAACACTTTTAATTTCTTTTTGAATCAAGTTTGCTATGGTAAAAAGAAATGCCGGTTTGTTTTAGTTATACAATCAACTGAAAAAAAACTAAAAAAAAATGATTTTAGTATACGACAATAACCAAACAAATGGTTTGTTAAAGTTTATATTTAACGGTTCTTTTTATGGAATCAAGTTTGCCATGTAAAAACAAATGCCGATTTGCTAGTTGGACGGTCAATAGACTCTAAAAACATGAAATTTTTGGTTAGAATACTCTAAAACAGCTAAGCAAAGATTTTGTTTAGGTTTGTATTTAACATTACTTGGGCGAATCAAATTTGCTATGGTAAAAACAAACGCCGATTTGTTTCAGTTATACAATCAACCTCAAAACTTCAGAAGAATATTTATTTTTGAAAATCGTTAAACGATCTCCTCTAAATAAATGTTCAGAAATAGACTACAGCTAATAGACAACAAATATTTATTGACTAACTAGTTTGAGTAGGCAATTTTAATTTCTTTTTGAATTAAGTTTGCTATGGTAAAAACAAATGCCGATTTGTTTTAGTAATACAATCAACTGCAAAAGTTTAAAAAAATATCTGTTTTTGAAAATCGTTAGACGATCTACACTGAATAAATGTTCAGAAATAGACTACAGCTAATATACAACAAATATTAATTGACTAATTATTTTAAGTAGACACTTTTAATTTCTTATGTCATCAAGTTTGCTATGGTAGAAATAAATGCCGATTTGTTTTAGTTATAAAATCAACTGACTCTAAAAATAAAAAAAAAAGATTTTAGTATACGACGATAACCAAACAAAATATTTGTTCAAGTTTATATTTAACGGTTTCTTTACAGAATTAAGTTTGCCATTCTAAAAACAAATGCCGAATTGCTAGTTGGACGGTCAACAGACTCTAAAATCATCAATTTTTTGGTTACAGTACACTGAAATAACTAAGCAAAGGTTTTGTTTAGGTTTGTATTTAACATTATTTGGGCGCATCAAGCTTGTCATGGTAAAAACAAATGCCGATTTGTTTTAGTTATACAATCAACTGACTAAAAACTAAAAAAAAATGATTTTAGTATACGACGATAACCAAACAAAAGGTTTGTTAAAGTTTATATTTTACGGTTATTTTTATGGAATCAGTTTTGCCATGTAAAAAGAAATGCCGATTTGCTAGTTGGACGGTCAATAGACTCTAAAGACATGAAATTTCTCTCTAACTCTAAATAAATGTTCAGAAATAGACTACAACTAATAGACAACAGGTATTAATTAACTAAGTAGTTTAAGTTGACACGTAATTTCTTATTTAATCAAGTCTGCTATGGTAAAAACAAATGACGATTTGTTTTAGTTAAAATCAGCTGACTCTAAAAACATCAAATGTCTGGTTTGAGTTTACGACAATAACTAACCAAGTTTTATTAGAGTTTATATTTAGAATTTTTTTGATAAAATCAAGTTTGCCATGGTAAAAATGAATGCCGATTTGCTAGTTAGACGGTCAACTGACTCTAAAATCATCAGATTTTTGATTAGATTACATTGAAATAACCAATCGAAGGTTTTATTTAGGTTTGTATTTTATATTACTTAGGCGAATCAAGTTTTTTGATGGTGTAAACAAAAGCCGATTTATTTTAGTTATACACTCAAGCTCAAGACTTCAAAAGAATATTTATTTTTGAAAATGGTTCAACGATCTACTCTAAATAAATGTTTAGAAATAGACTATAGATAATAGACAAGAGATATTAATTGACTAACTAGTTTAAGTTGACCCTTTTAATTTCTTATTGAATCAAGTTTGCTATGGTAAAAACAAATGCCGATTTGTTTTAGTTATACCATTAACTGACTTTAAAAACATCAAATTTCTGGTTTCAGTTTACGGCAATAACTAAACAAGTTTTATTAGAGTTTATATTTAGTAGTTTTTTGGTGTAATCAAGTTTGCCATGGTAAAAACAAATGCCGATTTACTAGTTAGACGGTCAACTGACTCTAAATACATTGAAATAATTAAGCAAGGGTTTTGTTTATGTTTGTATTTAACATCACCTGAGCGAATCAAGTTTGCCATGGTAAAAACAAATGCCGATTTGCTAGTTGGACGGTCAAAAGACTCTAAAATCATCAAATGTTTGGTTAGAGTACACTGAAACAACTAAGCAAAAGTTTTGTTTGGGTTTGTATTTAACAATACTTGAGCGAATCAAGTTTGCTATGGTAAAAACAAATGCCGATTTGTTTTAGTTATATCAACTGACTAAAAACTAAAAAAAAAATTTTAGTGTACGACGTTAACCAAACAAAAGGTTTGTTAAAGTTTATATTTAACGGTTTTTTTATAGACTCAAGTTTGCCATGGTAAAAACAAATGCCGATTTCTTGGTTGGATGCTCAAGAGACTCTAAAATCATCAAATTTTTGGTTCGAGCACACTGAAACAAAAAAAATTTTGTTTAGGTTTGTATTTAACATTACTTGGTCGAATCAAGTTTGCTATGGCAAAAAGAAATGCCGGTTTGTTTCAGTTATACAATCAACCTCAAAACTTTAAAAGAAGATTTATTTTTGAAAATAGTTAAAAGATCTACTCTAAATAAATGTTCAGAAATAGCCTACAGCTAATAGACAACAGATATAATTGACTAACTAGTTTGACACTTTTACTTTCTTATTGAATCAAGTTTGCTATGGTAAAAACAAGTGCCGATTTGTTTTAGTTATAAATTCAGCTGACTATAAAAACATGAAATGTCTGGTTTGAGTTCACGGCAATAACTAAACAAGTTTTATTTGAGTATATATTTAGTAGTTTTTTTATGGAATCAAGTTTACCATGGTAAAAACAAATGCCGATTAGCTGGTTAGATGGTAACATGACTCTAAAATCATCAGACTTTTGGTTAAAATACATTGAAATAACTAAGCAAAGATTTTGTTCAGGTTTGCATTTAATATCACTTCAGCGAATCAAGTTTGCCATGGTAAAAACAAATGCCGATTTTCTAGTTATACTGTCAACTGACTCTAAAATCATCAGATTTTTGGTTAGAACACATTGAAATAACTTGGCAAAGGTTTTGTTTAGGTTTGTATTTAATATCACTTAAGCGAATCAAGTTTGTCATGATAAAAACAAATGCCGATTTGTTTTAGTTATACCATCAAATGACTTTAAAAACGTCAAATGTGCGGTTTGAGTATACGTCGATAACCGATAACTACGCAACATTAAGTTTTTGGTTTAAATACATTCCAATAATTTGTTTAATTTTATATTAAACATTACTTGAGCGAATTATGTTTGCCATGATAAAAACAAATACCGATTGGTTTTAGTTATACCATCAACTGACTCTAAAAACATCAAATGTGTGGTTTGAGTATACGGCGATAACTACGCAAAAGATTTGTTTGAGTTTATATTTAATATTTTTTGATAGAATAAAGTTTGCTATAGTAAAAACAAATGACGATTTGTTTCAGTTAGACGCTCAAATGACTCTAAAAACATTAAGTTTTTGGTTTAAATACACTGCAATAATTAACCAATGTTTTGTTTAATTTTATATTTAACATTACTTGAGCGAATTATGTTTGCTATGGTAAAAACAAATGCCAATTTGTTTTAGTTATACAATCAAAATCAAAACTTAAAAGAATATTTATTTTTGAAAAACGTTAATCGATCTACTCTAAATAAATGTTCAAAAATAGACTACAGCTAATAGACAACAAATATTTATTGCCTAACTATGTAGTTTAACTAGGCACTTTTAATTTCTTTTGTTCTAATGAAAACAAATGCCGATTTGTTTTAGTTATACAATCAACTGACTCTAAATACCAAAAAAATTGATTTTAGTATACGGCGATAACCAAACAAAAGATTTGTTAAAGTTAAATTTAACGGTTTTTTCATGAAATCAAGTTTGCCATGGTAAAAACAAAGGCCGATTTGCTAGTTGGACGGTCAAAAGACTCTAAAATCATCAAATGTTTGGTTAGAGTACACTGAAACAACTAAGCAAAAGTTTTGTTTGGGTTTGTATTGAACAATACTTGAGCGAATCAAGTTTGCTATGGTAAAAACAAATGCCGATTTGTTTTAGTTATATCAACTGACTAAAAACTAAAAAAAAAGATTTTAGTGTACGACGTTAACCAAACAAAAGGTTTGTTAAAGTTTATATTTAACGGTTTTTTTATAGACTCAAGTTTGCCATGGTAAAAACAAATGCCGATTTCTTGGTTGGACGCTCAAGAGACTCTAAAATCATCAAATTTTTGGTTCGAGTACACTGAAACAACTAAGCAAAAGTTTTGTTTAGGTTTGTATTTAACATTACTTGATCGAATCAAGTTTGCTATGGCAAAAAGAAATGCCGATTTGTTTCAGTTATACAATCAACCTCAAAACTTCAAAAGAAGATTTATTTTTGAAAATAGTTAAAAGATCTACTCTAAATAAATGTTCAGAAATAGACTATAGCTAGTAGACAAGAGATATAATCGACTAACTAGTTTAAGTTGACACTTTTAATTTCTTATTGAATCAAGTTTGCTATGGTAAAAACAAATGCCGATTTGTTTTAGTTATAAAATCAGCTGACTATAAAAACATCAAATGTCTGGTTTGAGTTTACGGCAATAACTAAACAAGTTTTATTTGAGTATATATTTAGTAGTTTTTTGATGGAATCAAGTTTTCCATGGTAAAAACAAATGCCGATTAGCTGGTTAGATGGTAAACTGACTCTAAAATCATCAGACTTTTAGTTAAAATACATTGAAATAACTAAGCAAAGATTTTGTTTAAGTTTGTATTTTATATCACTTAAGCGAATCAAGTTTGCCATGGTAAAAACAAATTCCGATTTTCTAGTTTTACGGTCAACTGACTCTAAAATCATCAGATTTTTGGTTAGAATACATTGAAATAACTGAGCAAAGTTTTTGTTTAGGTTTGTATTTAACATCACCTAGGCGAATCAAGTTTGCCGTGGTAAAAACAAATGCCGATTTGTTTTAGTTATACCTTCAACTGACTTTAAAAACAAATGTGCGGTTTGAATATACGGCGATAACCGATATCTACGCAAAAGATTTGTTAGAGGTTATATTTAATGTTTTTTGATAGAGTTAAGTTTGCCATGGTAAAAACAAATGCCGATTTATTTTAGTTTAACGCTCAAATGACTAAAAACATTAAGTTCTTGGTTTAAATTTACTTCGATAAATAAGCAATGTTTTGTTTTATTCTATATTTAACATTACTTGAGTGAATTATGTTTGCCATGGTAAAAACAAATGCCGATTTGTTTTAGTTACCTATACAATCAATTGACTAAAAACTATAAAAAATTGATTTTAGTATACGACGATAACCAAACAAAATCTTTGTTAAAGTTTATATTTAACGGTTTTTTCATGAAATCAAGTTTGCCATGGTAAAAACAAATGCCGAATTGGTAGTCAAGAGACTTTAAAATCATCAAATTCTTGGTTAGAATACACTGAAATAACTAAGCAAAGATTTTGTTTATGTTTATATTTGACAATTAAGTTTGCCATGGTAAAAACAAATGCCGATTTGTGTTAGTTATACAATCAAATTCAGAACTTTAAAATAATATTTATTATTGAAAATCGTTAATCGATCTACTCTAAATAAATGTTCAGAAATAGCCTACAGCTAATAGACAACAAATACTAATTGACTAACTAGTTTAAGTTCATACTTGTAATTTCTTATTGGATCAAGTTTGCTATGGTAAAGCAAATGTCAATTTGTCTTAGTTATAGAATGAACTGACTTTAAAAACATCAAACTTTTTATTTGAGTATACGCCCATAACTAAGCAAAAGGTTTGTTAGAGTTTATATTTAACGTTTTTTTGATGGAATCAAGTTTGCTATGGTAAAAACAAATGTCGACTTTTTGTAATTTAATGGTCCACTGAATCTAAAACCATCAAATTTTTAGTTTGAATCGACGTTTTAGTAAAGTTTATATTCAATGTTTTTTTATTGAATTAGGCTTAGCATGGTAAAAACAAATGACGATTTATTTTAGTTATACAATCAACTGACTCTGAAAACATCAAATTTTTAGTTTGAATAAAATGCAATAACTTAGCAAAAGATTTGTTAAAATTTATGTTTAACAATTTTTGTACGAATCTAATTTGCCATGGTAAAAAAAAATGCTGATTTGTTTTAGCTGGGCGGTCAACTGACTCTAAAACCAATAAATTTTTTATTTAAAAACACTGCAATAACTAAGCCAACGTTTTGTTTAAGTTTATATATAACAATGTTTGATCGAATCAAGTTTGCCATGGTAAAAACAAATTCCGATTTGTGTTAATTATACAATCAACTGACTCTAAAACATCAAATTTTGGGTTACAGTACGGCGATAACTAAAGAAACAGGTAGTTAGAGGTTATATTTAACGTTTTTTGATGGAATCAAGTTTGTCATGGTAAAAACAAATGCCAATTTGTTTTAATTATCAACCGACTCTTAAAACATAAAATTTTTGGTTTGAGTATACGGCGATAACTACGCAAAGAGTTTGTTAGAGTTTATATTTAACGTTTTTTGATTAAATCAAGTTTCTCATGGTAAAAACAATTACTGATTTGTTTTAGTTGAATGGTCAACGATTTTTTTCATCTTATGTCTTCTGTCAAATTTTTATTTTTGAAGATGCCATGTTTGTAGTAGGCGACAGTTAACTATTTTTTATATACTATAATAGAAACCTAGTGAAATAAAAAACTATTAATTGATGCTCTTTAAAATACTATACCATAAAACCATATTTTGGTAGAAGAAACCGTATTCCGTCAAAGAGTAAACGTTTAGTACGTTTCTGACATCAATGTTTAAGTGTGCTATAGTACATAAACAAAGTTTTCATTATGATGCTTTTTTGTTATCTGTTAACTTATGTTTTAGTTTGCTTCTCAAAAATATGGAAATCTTCAAATACTTTTTTAACTGTATAGTCAAAATCATTTGGTGTTAGATAACTTGATGTGAGAATTCTAGTAGGCAATGTTGTTGCAGTAAATCTTTTGTTTTATTAGTTGTCTAATGTCTTCACTAATCGAACGGTTTTAATTACAATAAAATTACTAATTAAGAATAGCAGTGACACAATTCCGCAGTAAACCAACGAATGCTTTTTGAAATACTTTTATCTAAGTAGGCAATGACAGTCTTTTTTTAAATATTGTTTTTTTGCAACGCCACCTTGCTAGTCAGTCTTGAACATATTTTTAAGTTTTTTTTATGTAATCGACTTTGACATTAAAAACAATTTCTAATTATTTTGCATTTTTTAGATAGACGGTTACGTTTAAAATTACCGTTTTTTATTTCTAGGTTATAAACGAAGAAAAAAAGCACTATTTGTTGTATAAATACAAATAGCGCACTACTTTGACATATCCAACGTTCAGTACTTTGATTATGTTAGTTTTCATGACAAAGTAGGCTATTTGTTTATAAAGTCACATTAAGTTTACTTTTCGAATCTCTTATAGTAGTAGATGTTTATTATCATTTAATGTTAATTGCTTCTACATAAAAACGAAAATTTGCAGCAGTTTTTGTCGCAACAAATACTATCCTTTCTTATGCACATTTGTTACATTAATTGCAGATAAATGCAGTAAACGTAATGATTAAGATGGCGATGAGAAAATACTAAAACAAATTTTGATAGGACGAAGAATCAATAAATGTCATAAAAAACCTAAACGGACAGAAATTAAAACAAATCTGTTTAAAAAATACTGAAAAAGGTATTAAAATTAATAATTAAGCCATGACGCAGTTTCAAACAAACTTTTTGACAGGGCAACAAAATGGTGCCCTAAAAATCAATAAACGCCATAAGGAAACATACTCTGATAAAAATTAAAAACGCGTTCGAGTAGGCGTTGAAAAGATTTTGTTTTTGTTTTGTTTTTTGTTTTGTTTGTATCTTGGGTTTAGGGTGATGCAAATGACGCGTAATTTACAACGGTTGTTAAACGTTTGGTATTGGCGCACCTAAAGGGCCAGTCTGTGACGCTCATTTTTTTTGTTTTCGCCAATACGCATTGATGTTTCAAAATTTCTATTCCTGCGTAGTAGCTGGTTGTGTTAATCGACAAATATTAGGAATCGATTAGTATTAGATATCTAATTATTCGGGTAATAATCCTAATTGAAATTCGCAAGTTTTGGCGCGCATAGGTTAGAAAATAGTAGGGATAATATTAACTTAACGTTAACGATTGCAGGAGCCGTCACATTCTAACGTTAAACTTTGAACGTAAAGGACGTGTGTTCAAATTTTGTGTTTTGCGAAAAAAAAATTTTTTGATTCTAAACAATGTCGAACAAAATAGATCGTAGCTTGTTGCACGGGGCTTACAAGGTAAGGATTTTTTTGTTTTAATATTTTTTTGCGGTAATTTCACCCCAAAAAATTAACGCGATGGGGCAGGTGCGTGTTTTAAATGCGATTATTTTTACGCTTTTTTTTGGATTTGTGTTGTAATCGGTGAATGTTAACGCGTACCAGATTTAGTGCTGCGTTTAAAAATAATTTTTTTTTGAAGCCGCGAACCAGCGGGACAAAAGTTTAGTTCAGCAACCGAAGAGTTTGCGTGACGTCATGGAAAGTTTCAGAGGTGTACTAGATTAGAACTTTGCATTGGCAGAAATAATCGCTTATTGTGTTCGAATCGTTTTTTTCTTGGTTCCACGGCCGTTTCTGATTTATTTCTTGGGCTGTAGTCTTTGATTTTTTTCAGTTTTAGGAAGCGCGCTTTTTTTAGTTTTGGCAAAGAGCGTTGCGTAAATATTTTCGCGGTTTTTTATGATGCAATCGCCGCAAAAAAAACCCGCAATTCTACCAGCGTTGAAATCAAAGTAGGCTTGTGTTATAAGTGTAAAACAATTGAACGCCGAAATTGCGTAATGCCGACATTTTGTTGTAACAAAATCGAGCCGACAA
The DNA here is from genome assembly GCA_035610365.1 of Aquatica leii. NCBI lineage: Eukaryota > Metazoa > Arthropoda > Insecta > Coleoptera > Lampyridae > Aquatica > Aquatica leii. The sequence goes on from CM069438.1 coordinate 21,312,734, forward strand.
GGCAACATAAATAGAATAAAGGACATTCCACTTGAATATTTGCGCCTAAAGGTGTTACAAATAAACATCGGAACCAAATGCAACGTCACAATTTGCATCAACAATTGGCAATATTTATATTATTTGATAACAGGCAGTTAAACCCGTTTTCAATGGAAAGTTTTTTATTACTGACCCGCTCGTTTTATTATTTTTTTTATTTAATGAGATCGTATTCGATTTCTAAAAGGCTTTCGCTTCCAGCATCTGAAGCGTTTTATGAATGAGATGCACTTTTATCGATCGGCTCAAGACCGGGAAAAATCTTCGAGTGAATGAATCTTCAGTCATTAACTCTTCGCAGAATGTGTGTCAATATCGCGACCTTTAATTTATTCAAATTCTAATAAAACAGGTTTTACGACTACAGATTAAATTAATAGTGCGCTATTTTTTTTTCTTTTAATAAGGAATCGGTGTTCAAACTCAGTCATTGCTAAAATAAAACTGTGACGAGTTGAACCAATTAAGATTAATGGTTTATTGATGGACCAAAACTAGCTATAGGCAACACACCGTTCGTACCCAAAATTATACGTATAGGCAACACACTACACAATCGCAAAGTACTTAGGTTTTGTGTCATAATTACCATTGTCTTATAATCACGCGACATTAATTACATTATTATTAATCGGTTTAATTAAAAAAAAAATAATGAATAAAAATCGAGTTATTGCGCCACAATGCAATTACGTCAACTTTGTAATGCGATCAAAGGGACAATTGTGTACAAGCAGCGAGTCGAAAACAATTTAAAATAATAACGATAATAAATTGGCAAAATTGATGTTTCCTACTTTGGCGTGTAATGAGCGTCCCGCAATTCGATTCAAAAAATCTCGACGTCGAATTTACAAAAATCGAGCCAATTTGATAACCTTGCCCAAAAGCCTTGATCCAAATTTCTTGTGTTCGAGGTGTGCGATGATAAATAAAACAAATCTAACTGGAATTTTTCTTTTTGCAGCAAGCTCCGATAATCACCACGTACGACCCGAAAAACGGCGGTGTAAAAACTGACGTTATAATGACTAAGTAAGTAACACGTAACTTCAGTTTGATCTTTCAAAAATTTTAAAAAAAAACAATCATTCATCAACAACATAACAACATTGTGCCAAGGTATTCTTTTTTTAATGAAATCAAAATTTTTTATTATCGGTGATTGGTCTTTTGATTCTTAATATATTGTTTTGTCCAACCATGTATATTTGCGAAACTAAGCACTCTTTCCATAGTCCTCAAAAAAAATCTTATTGCGTAGATCTGACCGCTTCTACTAAAGGAGGCTACAAAAGCAGTGAGTATGTAGGGTTGCTGCTGTTGTTGCGTATATACATGGTTGCCAAAGTGTTGTTGTGACTACATTTTGTAAGTCTTTCATAAGCTTATTCGCAAAAACCGGAGCTGCTAGATGCGACGTTGCCGCCACTATTGCGCTACCAGTGCGTTGCGCTACAAGTGCGTTGCGCTGCAAGTGCTGAAGTGCTGCGGACTTGCAAGGACGATCAATGGTACTATAATAAAATATCCTTTCACCAAAAGTACCTGTTTTGTAAGAAAAGTACGTTTCACTTTTGATTTTGCTACTACCATCATTAATTTTAGTAGTTGTCTATTTTCTAATTTTATTTTCTCTTGTCTCAAAAACACAAAAATAGACAACATTTTTGTTTTCGTACTAACGCACACAAAACTAATTCGGAATACATTGCAGTTATAAAAGTGAAAAAAACGAAGTGCCAGTACAGCTTGCTAATGGTTCCACAGTGCCGCTCGTGGAGATACCATCGAAAGATGAGGAGTCTGGAGAGTACAATCCGTTCGAGCACCGAAAACTTGCTCATCCTACCTCGTAAGTATATTTTTAATCTTGATTGCCTTGAAGAAAAAACAACCATAACCTTCTCAATATTAAACTTTTGTCTGTCAAGGCCTACTTGATCTAATCTACATGTTTAGAAATTTATAAACAATTTCGAGGCCTGCTGAGATCGACGAACATTGACGACTGAACTTGAAGTTTCTTCTAGCACTTCAGTTGTCATTGTTTTGCTATTAAGTTTTATTGTCAAAAATTGCATAGTTTATTAAATCAAATATTTTATAATGAATTTTTTCAGTTGACAATAGCGCTGCATTAAATTTAAATTTTGGTTTTGTTCAAAGTAGTAGGCGTTGTGAAATTTCAAAAAGGACAACGTTTGTGTTGACATTTTTGGAGAATTTTGAAACGCTAATAAGTCGGTCTTAGAGTTGTTTAGAAAAATAATTTTTATTATCCAAAGCAGTAGACTATTAATTATATCTTGCAAAGTTTACAAATTTAAAAAATGTCGACGTTACTTTTTTTTAGGTCTGAGAAAAAGCGTCTAAAATTGCGATCGTTTTTAGATTAAAGATTTTAATATACTTTTTCAATGGTCAACCAAATTTAAGAACTTTTTGTTGTTTAAAACAGTAGGCGTTATCGAATTCTTGTTGCAAAATTTAAAAATGTCGACGTTCGTGTTTTATATCTTAGGAGAGCTAAAATTGCAATTGTTTTTAGACAAAGGGTTTTTATATATTTTTTGCATTAGCAACTCAATTTTAGAATTACTTAAAATTTTACAATTACTTTTGTTGTTCATAGAAATTTAAATATGGCGACGTTGGTTTTTTGGATCTTAGCAAATGTGTCAAAAATGGAATGCGTTCTTACACTAAAAACTTCTATACATTTTTGAATAGCAAGTCGAGGTTAAAGTTACATAAAAAAAGAAACTGTCAAAAATGGCTTGCGTTTTTAGACTAGATTTCTATATATTTTTTTAATTGGCATTTAAATTTTAGAGCTGCTTTACCTTTTGCTGTTCAAAAGAGTAGGTTTTACCGAATTTTTCTTTGCAACGTCGCCAAATAGCAAAAATTTTTGTTTTAAAACGTCGATGTTACAGTTGCGTAAAACTTTCAATTATTTTTTGCTGATCAAAACAGTGAGACTATTAATTCTACCTAGCAAAATTTACAAATTAAAAAAATAGCAACGTAAGTTTTTTGAATCTTAGAAAAAGTGTCAAAAATGGCATGCGTTTTTAGACTAAAGATTTCTATATATTTTTTCAATTGACAATCAAATTTTAGAGCTGCCTTAATATTAAAATTTTCTTTTTGTTCAAAAGAGTAGGTTGTACCGAATTCTCGTTTGCAACGTTGCCAAATAACATAAAATAATGATATATCACGTCAATATTATAGCTAAGTAAAACTTTCAATTTATTTTCTTTGATCAAAGCAGTAACGCTAACAATTATACTTTTCAAAATTTACAAATTGTAAAATGGCTACGTTGGTTTTTTGGATCTTAGAAAAAGCGTCAAAAAGCATGCGTTTTTGGACTAAATATTTCTATATTTTTTTTAGTTGACAACTAAATTTTAGAGTGCTGTCTTAAGTTTATAATTTATTTTCTGTTGTTTAAAACTGCACTGAATTCTCATTTGCAATGTTGCCAAATTGCAAAAATTTTGAATAAGCGAGTCGACATTACAGTTGCGAAAAATTTTTAATTTATTTTTGTTGTTCAAAGCAGTTAGGTCTTTAATTCTACATTGCAAAATTTTTAAAAAAATTGAAAACTGTAACGTTGGTTTTTAGGATCTTAGAAAAAGCGCCAACAAAGATTTTTATATATTTTTTTAGTTGACAATCAAATTTTTGAGTGCTGCTTTAAGTTTATGATTTAATTTTTGTTGTTTAAAACAGTAGGCACTACTAAATTCTCGATTGCAATGTTGCCAAATTGCAAACATTTTGAATTAGCGAGTCGACATTACAGTTGCGAAAATTTTTTAATTTATTTTTGTTGTTCAAAGCAGTAAGGTCTTTAATTCTACCTTGCAAAATTTAAAAAAAAAATTGCGTTTGCATGCGTTTTTAAACTAAAGATTTTTATATATTTTTGTTCTAAAATTTACAAATTTAAAAAATAGCAACGTAGGTTTTTTGGAACTTAGAAAAAGTGCCAAAAATGGCATGCGTTTTTAGGCTAAAGATTTATATATGTTTTTTTAACTGACGATCAAATTTTAGAGCTGCCTTAATATTGGATTATACCTTTTGTTGTTGAAAATAATAGGTTTTACCGAATTCTTGTTAGCAACGTTGCCAAATAACAAAAATTTATGATTCAACACGTTGATGTTACAGTTGTGTAAACTTCTTAATTAATTTTTGTTGATCAAAGCGGTAAGGGTATTAAATCTACCTAACAAAATTTGGAAATTTAAAAATGACAACGTAGATTATTTGAATCTTAGAAAAAGTGTCAAAAATGGCATGCGTTTTTAGACTAAAAATTTCTATATATTTTTTTTATTAGCATTCAAATTTTAGAGCTGCCTTAAATTTAAACTTTTACTTTTTGTTGTTCAAAAGAGTAGGTTTTATCGAATTCTTGTTAGCAACGTTGCCAAATATTAGATGTTTTGATTTAGCACGTCGATGTAACAGTTGTGTAAACTTTTCAATAAATTTTTGTTGATCAAAGCAGTAAGGCTATAAAATCTACCTAACAAAATTTGGAAATTTAAAAATGGCAACGTAGGTTTTTTGAATCTTAGAAAAAGTGTCAAAAATGGCATGCGTTTTTAGACTAAAAATTTCTATATATTTTTTTTATTAGCATTCAAATTTTAGAGCTGCCTTAAATTTAAGCTTTTACTTTTTGTTGTTCAAAAGAGTAGGTTTTATCGAATTCTTGTTAGCAACGTTGCCAAATATTAGATGTTTTGATTTAGCACGTCGATGTAACAGTTATGTAAACTTTTCAATCATTTCTTGTTGATCAAAGCAGTAAGGCTATTAAATCTACCTAACAAAATTTGGAAATTAAAAAGTGGCAACGTAGGTTTTTTTAATCTTAGATAAAGTGTCAAAAATGGCATTCGTTTTTAGACTAAAAATTTCTATATATTTTTTCAATTGGCATTCAAATTTTAGAGCTGTCTTAAGTTTAACTTTACTTTTAGTTGTTCAAAAGAGTAGGTTTTACCCAATTTTTGTTAGCAACGTTGCCAAATAACAAATGTTTTTGATTTAGCACGTCGATGTTATAGTTGTGTAAACCGTTTAATTAATTTTTGTTGATCAAAGCAGCAAGGCTATTTAATCTACCTAACAAAATTTGGAAATTTAAAAAATGGCAACGTAGGTTTTTTGAATCTTAGAAAAAGTGTCAAAAATGGCATGCGTTTTTAGACTCAAAATTTCTAAATATTTTTTCAATTGGCAATCAAATTTTAGAGCTGCCTTAAGTTTAAAATTTAATATTTGTTGTTCAAAAGAGTAGGTTCTACCGAATTCTTGTTAGCAACGTTGCCAAATAACAAAAATTTTTGATTTAGCACGTCGATGTTACAGTTGTGTAAACTATTCAATTAATTTTTGTTGATCAAAGCAGTAAGGCTATTAAATCTACCTAACAAAATTTGGAAATTTAAAAAATGGCAACGTAGGTTTTTTGGATCTTAGAAAAAGTGTCAAAAATGGCATGTGTTTTTAGACCAAAAATTTCTATATATTTTTTTAATTGGCAATCGAATATTAGAGCTGCCTTAAGTTAAAATTTACTTTTTGTTTTTCAAAAGAGTAGGTTTTACCGAATTCTCGTTTGCAACGTTGCCAAACAATAAAAATATTTGATTTAGCACGTCGATATTACAGTTGTGTAAAACTTTCAGTTAATTTTTGTTGATCAAAGCAATAAGACTATTAAATCTACTTAACAAAATTTAGAAATTTAAAAAATGGCAACGTAGGTTTTTTGGTTCATAGAAAGTCTCAAAAATGGGATGCGTTTTGATCAAAGCAGTAAGGCTATTAAATTACAAAATTTAGAAGTTTAAAAAATGGCAATGTAGGTTTTTTGGATCTTAGAAAAAGCATTAAAAATTGCGTGCGTTTTTGAACTAAACATTTCTATATTTTTTTTTAATAGACAACTAAATTTTAGAGTGCTGCCTTAAGTTTAATTTACTTTTTGTTTTTTAAAACAGCAGGTTTTACCGAATTCTCGTTTGCAATGTTGCAAAATTTCAAAAAATTTTGAGTTAGCAAGGCGATGTTACAGATGCATAAAACTTCCAATTCATTTTTGTTGATAAAAGCAGTAAACATTATTTCTATATTGCAAAATTTACAAATTTAAAAAATGCCAACGTTGATTTTTTGGATCTTAGAAAAACTGTCAAAAATTGCATGCGTTTTTGAACTGAGCATTTCTATAATTTTTCTTAATAGACAACTAAATTTTCGAGTGCTACTTTAAGTTTAAAATTTACTTTTGTTTGTTTAGAACAGTAGGCTCTGCCAAATTTTTGTTCGCAATGTTGCCAAATTACAAAAATGTTTGAATTAGCAAGTGGATGTTACAGTTGCGTATAGTTTTTAATTTATTTTTGTTGATCAAAATAAAAAAACTTTGCAGAATTTACAAATTTAGAAAATGGCGACGTCGGTTTTTTGGATCTTACATAAAGCGTCAAAAATGGCATGCGTTTTTGGATTAATCATTTCTATATATTTTTATATCGACAACTAAATTTTAGAATGCTGCTTTAATTTTTTAATTAATTTTTTGTTGTTGAAAACAATAGTCATGACCGAATTCTTGATTGCAATGTTGCCAAATTGTAAAAGTTTTTGAATTACCAAGTCGACGTTACAGTTGCGTAAAACTTTCAATTTATTTTTATTGATCAAAGTAGTAAGGTTATCTAATTATACTTTGCAAAATTCACAAATTGAGAAATTGGTTTTTTGGATATTAGAAACAGCGTCAAAATCATGCGTTTTTGGACTGAATATTTCTATATATTTTTTTTAGTTGACAACCAAATTTTGGTGTGTTGCTTTAAGTATATAATTCAATTTTTGTTGTTTAAAACAGTAGGCATTGTCACATTCTCGTTTGCAATGTTGCCAAATTGCAAAAATGTTCGAATTAACGAGTCGACTTTAAAATTACAAAAAAATTTTAATTTATTTTTGTTGTTAAAGCAATAAAGTCTTTAATTCTACTTTGCAAAATTTAAAAAAAATTAGAAAATATTGACATTGGTTTTTTGGATCTTAGAAAAAGCGTCAAAAAGCATGCGTTTTTGGACTAAATATTTCTATATATTTTTTTTAGTTGACAACCAAATTTTGGAGTGCTGCTTTAAGTTTATAATTTAATTTTTGTTGTTTAAAACAGTAGACATTACGGAATTCTTGATTGCAATGTTGCCAAATTGAAAACATTTTTGTTTTAGCATGTCGATGTTACAGTTGCGTAAAACTTTCAATTTATTTTAGTTGATCAAAGTAGTAAGGCTATTTAATTATACCTTGCAAATTTTACAAATTTGAAAAATGGCTACGTTGGTTTTTTGGATCTTAGAAACACTGTCAAAAATTATGCGTTTTTGGACTAAATATTTCTATATTTTTTTTTAGTTGACAACCATATTTTAGAGTGCTGCTTTAAGTTTATAATTTAATTTTTGTTATTTGAAATAGTAGGCATCACCAAATTCTTGATTGCAATGTTGCCAAATTGCAATAATGTTCGAATTAACGAGTCGACTTTAAAATTACAAAAAAATTTTAATTTATTTTTGTTGTTCAAAACAATAAAGTCTTTAATTCTACTTTGCAAAATTTAAAAAAAATTAGAAAATATTGACATTGGTTTTTAGAATCTTAAAAAATGCGTCAACAATTGCATGCGTTTTTAAACTAAAGATTTTTATATATTTTTTCAGTTGACAATCAAATTTTAGAGTGCTGTTTTATGTTTATAATTTAATTTTTGTTTTTTAAAACAGTAGGCATTACCAAATTCTTGATTGCAATGTTGTCAAATTGCAACCATTTTTGAATTACCATGTCGATGTTACAGTTGTGTAAAACTTTCAATTTATTTTCATTGATTAAAGCAGTAAAGCTATTAATTATACTTTGAAAAGTTTACAAATTTAAAATAGGCTACGTTGGTTTTTTGGATCTTAGAAAAAGCGCCAATATTTTTGGACTAAACATTTCTATATTTTTTTAATCGACAGCTAAATTTTAGAGTGCTGTCTTAAGTTTATAATTTATTTTCTGTTGTTTCAAACAGTAGGGTGCACTGAATTCTCGTTTGCAATGTTGCCAAATTGCAAAAATGTTCGAATTAACGAGTCGACTTTAAAATTACAAAAAAATTTTAATTTATTTTTGTTGTTCAAAACAATAAAGTCTTTAATTCTACTTTGCAAAATTTAAAAAAAATTAGAAAATATTGACATTGGTTTTTAGAATCTTAAAAAATGCGTCAACAATTGCATGCGTTTTTAAACTAAAGATTTTTATATATTTTTTCAGTTGACAATCAAATTTTAGAGTGCTGTTTTATGTTTATAATTTAATTTTTGTTTTTTAAAACAGTAGGCATTACCAAATTCTTGATTGCAATGTTGTCAAATTGCAACCATTTTTGAATTACCATGTCGATGTTACAGTTGTGTAAAACTTTCAATTTATTTTCATTGATTAAAGCAGTAAAGCTATTAATTATACTTTGAAAAGTTTACAAATTTAAAATAGGCTACGTTGGTTTTTTGGATTTTAGAAAAAGCGCCAATATTTTTGGACTAAACATTTCTATATTTTTTTAATCGACAGCTAAATTTTAGAGTGCTGTTTTAAGTTTATAATTTATTTTCTGTTGTTTCAAACAGTAGGGTGCACTGAATTCTCGTTTGCAATGTTGCCAAATTGCAAAAATGTTCGAATTAACGAGTCGACTTTAAAATTACAAAAAAATTTTAATTTATTTTTGTTGTTTAAAACAATAAAGTCTTTAATTCTGCTTTGCAAAATTTAAAAAAAATTAGAAAATATTGACATTGGTTTTTAGAATCTTAAAAAATGCGTCAACAATTGCATACGTTTTTAAATTAAAGATTTTTATATATTTTTTTCAGTTGACAATCAAATTTTAGGGTGCTTTTTTAAGTTTATAATTTAATTTTTGTTGTTTAAAACAGTAGGCATTACCAAATACTCGATTGCAATGTTGCCAAATTGAAACATTTTTGAATCACCATGTCGATGTTACAGTTGTGTAAAACTTTCAATTTATTTTCATTGATTAAAGCAGTAAAGCTATTAATTATACTTTGAAAAATTTTACAAATTTAAAATAGGCTACGTTGGTTTTTTGGGTCTTAGAAAAAGCGCCAAAATTTTTGGACTAAACATTTCTATATTTTTTTAATCGACAGCTAAATTTTAGAGTACTGTTTTAAGTTTATAATTTATTTTCTGTTGTTTCAAACAGTAGGGTGCACTGAATTCTCGTTTGCAATGTTGCCAAATTGCAAAAATGTTTGAATTAACGAGTCGACTTTAAAATTACAAAAAAAATTTAATTTATTTTTGTTGTTCAAAGCAATAAAGTCTTTAATTCTACTTTGCAAAATTTAAAAAAAATTAGAAAATATTGACATTGGTTTTTAGAATCTTAAAAAATGCCTCAACAATTGCATGCGTTTTTAAACTAAAGATTTTTATATAGTTTTTTAGTTGACAATAAAATTTGAAAGTGTTGCTTTAAGTTTATAATTTAATTTTTGTTGTTTAAAACAGTAGGCATTACCAAATTCTCGATTGCAATGTTGCCAAATTGAAACATTTTTGAATCACCATGTCGATGTTACAGTTGTGTAAAACTTTCAATTTATTTTCATTGATTAAAGCAGTAAAGCTATTAATTATACTTTGAAAAGTTTACAAATTTAAAATAGGCTACGTTGGTTTTTTGGATCTTAGAAAAAGCGCCAATATTTTTGGACTAAACATTTCTATATTTTTTTAATCGACAGCTAAATTTTAGAGTGCTGTTTTAAGTTTATAATTTATTTTCTGTTGTTTCAAACAGTAGGGTGCACTGAATTCTCGTTTGCAATGTTGCCAAATTGCAAAAATGTTTGAATTAACGAGTCGACTTTAAAATTACAAAAAAAATTTAATTTATTTTTGTTGTTCAAGGCAGTAAAGTCTTTAATTCTACTTTGCAAAATAAAAAAAATTAGCAAATATTGACCTTGGTTTTTAGAATCTTAAAAAATGCGTCAACAATTGCATACGTTTTTAAATTAAAGATTTTTATATATTTTTTTCAGTTGACAATCAAATTTTAGGGTGCTTTTTTAAGTTTATAATTTAATTTTTGTTGTTTAAAACAGTAGGCATTACCAAATACTCGATTGCAATGTTGCCAAATTGAAACATTTTTGAATTACCATGTCGATGTTACAGTTGTGTAAAACTTTCAATTTACTTTCATTGATTAAAGCAGTAAAGCTATTAATTATACTTTGCAAAATTTACAAATTTAAAATAGGCTACGTTGGTTTTTTGGATCTTAGAAAAAGCGCCAAAATTTTTGGACTAAACATTTCTATATTTTTTTAATAGACAGCTAAATTTTAGAGTGCTGTTTTGAGTTTATAAATTATTTTCTGTTTAAAACAGTAGGGTGCACTGAATTTTCGTTTGTAATGTTGCCAAATTGCAAAAATTTTTGGATTAGGGGGTCGACATTAAAGTTGCGAAAAATTTTTAATTCAGTTTTGTTGTTCAACGCAGTAAGGTCATTTAATTATGCTTTGAAAAATTTACAAATTTACAATTGGCTACGTTGGTTTTTTGGATCTTAGAAAAAGCGCCAAAATTTTTGGACTAAACATTTCTATATTTTTTTAATCGACAGCTAAATTTTAGAGTGCTGTCTTAAGTTTTTTAATTTATTTTCTGTTGTTTCAAACAGTAGGGTGCACTGAATTCTCGTTTGCAATGTTGCCAAATTGCAAAAATGTTTGAATTAACGAGTCGACTTTAAAATTACAAAAAATTTTTAATTTATTTTTGTTGTTCAAAGCAATAAAGTCTTTAATTCTACTTTGCAAAATTAAAAAAAAATTAGAAAATATTGACATTGGTTTTTAGAATCTTAAAAAATGCGTCAACAATTGCATGCGTTTTTAAACTAAAGATTTTTATATAGTTTTTTAGTTGACAATAAAATTTGAAAGTGTTGCTTTAAGTTTATAATTTAATTTTTGTTGTTTAAAACAGTAGGCATTACCAAATTCTCGATTGCAATGTTGCCAAATTGAAACATTTTTGAATCACCATGTCGATGTTACAGTTGTGTAAAACTTTCAATTTATTTTCATTGATTAAAGCAGTAAAGCTATTAATTATACTTTGAAAAGTTTACAAATTTAAAATAGGCTACGTTGGTTTTTTGGATCTTAGAAAAACGCCAATATTTTTGGACTAAACATTTCTATATTTTTTTAATAGACAGCTAAATTTTAGAGTGCTGTTTTAAGTTTATAAATTATTTTCTGTTTAAAACAGTAGGGTGCACTGAATTTTCGTTTGTAATGTTGCGAATTGCAAAAATTTTTGGATTAGGGGGTCGACATTAAAGTTGCGAAAAATTTTTAATTCAGTTTTGTTGTTCAACGCAGTAAGGTCATTTAATTATGCTTTGAAAAATTTACAAATTTACAATTGGCTACGTTGGTTTTTTGGATCTTAGAAAAAGCGCCAAAATTTTTGGACTAAACATTTCTATATTTTTTTAATCGACAGCTAAATTTTAGAGTGCTGTCTTAAGTTTTTTAATTTATTTTCTGTTGTTTCAAACAGTAGGGTGCACTGAATTCTCGTTTGCAATGTTGCCAAATTGCAAAAATGTTTGAATTAACGAGTCGACTTTAAAATTACAAAAAATTTTTAATTTATTTTTGTTGTTCAAAGCAGTAAAGTCTTTAATTATGCTTTGCAAAATTTACAAATTTAAAATAGGCTACGTTGGTTTTTTGGATCTTAGAAAAAGCGCCAATATTTTTGGACTAAACATTTCTATATTTTTTTAATCGACAGCTAAATTTTAGAGTGCTGTCTTAAATTTATAATTTATTTTCTGTTGTTTCAAACAGTAGGGTGCACTGACCTCTCGTTTGCAATGTTGCCAAATTGCAAAAATGTTTGAATTAACGAGTCGACTTTAAAATTACAAAAAATTTTTAATTTATTTTTGTTGTTCAAAGCAGTAAAGTCTTTAATTATGCTTTGCAAAATTTACAAATTTAAAATAGGCTACGTTGGTTTTTTGGATCTTAGAAAAAGCGCCAATATTTTTGGACTAAACATTTCTATATTTTTTTTAATCGACAGCTAAATTTTAGAGTGCTGTCTTAAATTTATAATTTATTTTCTGTTGTTTCAAACAGTAGGGTGCACTGAATTCTCGTTTGCAATGTTGCCAAATTGCAAAAATGTTTGAATTAACGAGTCGACTTTAAAATTACAAAAAATTTTTAATTTATTTTTGTTGTTCAAAGCAGTAAAGTCTTTAATTATGCTTTGCAAAATTTACAAATTTAAAATAGGCTACGTTGGTTTTTTGGATCTTAGAAAAAGCGCCAATATTTTTGGACTAAACATTTCTATATTTTTTTTAATCGACAGCTAAATTTTAGAGTGCTGTCTTAAATTTATAATTTATTTTCTGTTGTTTCAAACAGTAGGGTGCACTGAATTCTCGTTTGCAATGTTGCCAAATTGCAAAAATGTTTGAATTAACGAGTCGACTTTAAAATTACAAAAAATTTTTAATTTATTTTTGTTGTTCAAAGCAGTAAAGTCTTTAATTATGCTTTGCAAAATTTACAAATTTAAAATAGGCTACGTTGGTTTTTTGGATCTTAGAAAAAGCGCCAATATTTTTGGACTAAACATTTCTATATTTTTTTAATCGACAGCTAAATTTTAGAGTGCTGTTTTAAGTTTATAATTTATTTTCTGTTGTTTCAAACAGTAGGGTGCACTGAATTCTCGTTTGCAATGTTGCCAAATTGCAAAAATGTTTGAATTAACGAGTCGACTTTAAAATTACAAAAAAAATTTAATTTATTTTTGTTGTTCAAAGCAATAAAGTCTTTAATTCTACTTTGCAAAATTTAAAAAAAATTAGAAAATATTGACATTGGTTTTTAGAATCTTAAAAAATGCCTCAACAATTGCATGCGTTTTTAAACTAAAGATTTTTATATAGTTTTTTAGTTGACAATAAAATTTGAAAGTGTTGCTTTAAGTTTATAATTTAATTTTTGTTGTTTAAAACAGTAGGCATTACCAAATTCTCGATTGCAATGTTGCCAAATTGAAACATTTTTGAATCACCATGTCGATGTTACAGTTGTGTAAAACTTTCAATTTATTTTCATTGATTAAAGCAGTAAAGCTATTAATTATACTTTGAAAAGTTTACAAATTTAAAATAGGCTACGTTGGTTTTTTGGATCTTAGAAAAAGCGCCAATATTTTTGGACTAAACATTTCTATATTTTTTTAATCGACAGCTAAATTTTAGAGTGCTGTTTTAAGTTTATAATTTATTTTCTGTTGTTTCAAACAGTAGGGTGCACTGAATTCTCGTTTGCAATGTTGCCAAATTGCAAAAATGTTTGAATTAACGAGTCGACTTTAAAATTACAAAAAAAATTTAATTTATTTTTGTTGTTCAAGGCAGTAAAGTCTTTAATTCTACTTTGCAAAATAAAAAAAATTAGCAAATATTGACCTTGGTTTTTAGAATCTTAAAAAATGCGTCAACAATTGCATACGTTTTTAAATTAAAGATTTTTATATATTTTTTTCAGTTGACAATCAAATTTTAGGGTGCTTTTTTAAGTTTATAATTTAATTTTTGTTGTTTAAAACAGTAGGCATTACCAAATACTCGATTGCAATGTTGCCAAATTGAAACATTTTTGAATTACCATGTCGATGTTACAGTTGTGTAAAACTTTCAATTTACTTTCATTGATTAAAGCAGTAAAGCTATTAATTATACTTTGCAAAATTTACAAATTTAAAATAGGCTACGTTGGTTTTTGGATCTTAGAAAAAGCGCCAAAATTTTTGGACTAAACATTTCTATATTTTTTTAATAGACAGCTAAATTTTAGAGTGCTGTTTTGAGTTTATAAATTATTTTCTGTTTAAAACAGTAGGGTGCACTGAATTTTCGTTTGTAATGTTGCCAAATTGCAAAAATTTTTGGATTAGGGGGTCGACATTAAAGTTGCGAAAAATTTTTAATTCAGTTTTGTTGTTCAACGCAGTAAGGTCATTTAATTATGCTTTGAAAAATTTACAAATTTACAATTGGCTACGTTGGTTTTTTGGATCTTAGAAAAAGCGCCAAAATTTTTGGACTAAACATTTCTATATTTTTTTAATCGACAGCTAAATTTTAGAGTGCTGTCTTAAGTTTTTTAATTTATTTTCTGTTGTTTCAAACAGTAGGGTGCACTGAATTCTCGTTTGCAATGTTGCCAAATTGCAAAAATGTTTGAATTAACGAGTCGACTTTAAAATTACAAAAAATTTTTAATTTATTTTTGTTGTTCAAAGCAATAAAGTCTTTAATTCTACTTTGCAAAATTAAAAAAAAATTAGAAAATATTGACATTGGTTTTTAGAATCTTAAAAAATGCGTCAACAATTGCATGCGTTTTTAAACTAAAGATTTTTATATAGTTTTTTAGTTGACAATAAAATTTGAAAGTGTTGCTTTAAGTTTATAATTTAATTTTTGTTGTTTAAAACAGTAGGCATTACCAAATTCTCGATTGCAATGTTGCCAAATTGAAACATTTTTGAATCACCATGTCGATGTTACAGTTGTGTAAAACTTTCAATTTATTTTCATTGATTAAAGCAGTAAAGCTATTAATTATACTTTGAAAAGTTTACAAATTTAAAATAGGCTACGTTGGTTTTTTGGATCTTAGAAAAAACGCCAATATTTTTGGACTAAACATTTCTATATTTTTTTAATAGACAGCTAAATTTTAGAGTGCTGTTTTAAGTTTATAAATTATTTTCTGTTTAAAACAGTAGGGTGCACTGAATTTTCGTTTGTAATGTTGCGAATTGCAAAAATTTTTGGATTAGGGGGTCGACATTAAAGTTGCGAAAAATTTTTAATTCAGTTTTGTTGTTCAACGCAGTAAGGTCATTTAATTATGCTTTGAAAAATTTACAAATTTACAATTGGCTACGTTGGTTTTTTGGATCTTAGAAAAAGCGCCAAAATTTTTGGACTAAACATTTCTATATTTTTTTAATCGACAGCTAAATTTTAGAGTGCTGTCTTAAGTTTTTTAATTTATTTTCTGTTGTTTCAAACAGTAGGGTGCACTGAATTCTCGTTTGCAATGTTGCCAAATTGCAAAAATGTTTGAATTAACGAGTCGACTTTAAAATTACAAAAAATTTTTAATTTATTTTTGTTGTTCAAAGCAGTAAAGTCTTTAATTATGCTTTGCAAAATTTACAAATTTAAAATAGGCTACGTTGGTTTTTTGGATCTTAGAAAAAGCGCCAATATTTTTGGACTAAACATTTCTATATTTTTTTAATCGACAGCTAAATTTTAGAGTGCTGTCTTAAATTTATAATTTATTTTCTGTTGTTTCAAACAGTAGGGTGCACTGACCTCTCGTTTGCAATGTTGCCAAATTGCAAAAATGTTTGAATTAACGAGTCGACTTTAAAATTACAAAAAATTTTTAATTTATTTTTGTTGTTCAAAGCAGTAAAGTCTTTAATTATGCTTTGCAAAATTTACAAATTTAAAATAGGCTACGTTGGTTTTTTGGATCTTAGAAAAAGCGCCAATATTTTTGGACTAAACATTTCTATATTTTTTTAATCGACAGCTAAATTTTAGAGTGCTGTCTTAAATTTATAATTTATTTTCTGTTGTTTCAAACAGTAGGGTGCACTGAATTCTCGTTTGCAATGTTGCCAAATTGCAAAAATGTTTGAATTAACGAGTCGACTTTAAAATTACAAAAATTTTTAATTTATTTTTGTTGTTCAAAGCAGTAAAGTCTTTAATTATGCTTTGCAAAATTTACAAATTTAAAATAGGCTACGTTGGTTTTGGATCTTAGAAAAAGCGCCAATATTTTTGGACTAAACATTTCTATATTTTTTTTAATCGACAGCTAAATTTTAGAGTGCTGTCTTAAATTTATAATTTATTTTCTGTTGTTTCAAACAGTAGGGTGCACTGAATTCTCGTTTGCAATGTTGCCAAATTGCAAAAATGTTTGAATTAACGAGTCGACTTTAAAATTACAAAAAATTTTTAATTTATTTTTGTTGTTCAAAGCAGTAAAGTCTTTAATTATGCTTTGCAAAATTTACAAATTTAAAATAGGCTACGTTGGTTTTTTGGATCTTAGAAAAAGCGCCAATATTTTTGGACTAAACATTTCTATATTTTTTTAATCGACAGCTAAATTTTAGAGTGCTGTTTTAAGTTTATAATTTATTTTCTGTTGTTTCAAACAGTAGGGTGCACTGAATTCTCGTTTGCAATGTTGCCAAATTGCAAAAATGTTTGAATTAACGAGTCGACTTTAAAATTACAAAAAATTTTTAATTTATTTTTGTTGTTCAAAGCAGTAAAGTCTTTAATTATGCTTTGCAAAATTTACAAATTTAAAATAGGCTACGTTGGTTTTTGGATCTTAGAAAAAGCGCCAATATTTTTGGACTAAACATTTCTATATTTTTAATCGACAGCTAAATTTTAGAGTGCTGTTTTAAGTTTATAATTTATTTTCTGTTGTTTCAAACAGTAGGGTGCACTGAATTCTCGTTTGCAATGTTGCCAAATTGCAAAAATGTTTGAATTAACGAGTCGACTTTAAAATTACAAAAAAAATTTAATTTATTTTTGTTGTTCAAAGCAATAAAGTCTTTAATTCTACTTTGCAAAATTAAAAAAAAATTAGAAAATATTGACATTGGTTTTTAGAATCTTAAAAAATGCGTCAACAATTGCATGCGTTTTTAAACTAAAGATTTTTATATAGTTTTTTAGTTGACAATAAAATTTGAAAGTGTTGCTTTAAGTTTATAATTTAATTTTTGTTGTTTAAAACAGTAGGCATTACCAAATTCTCGATTGCAATGTTGCCAAATTGAAACATTTTTGAATCACCATGTCGATGTTACACTTGTGTAAAACTTTCAATTTATTTTCATTGATTAAAGCAGTAAAGCTATTAATTATACTTTGAAAAGTTTACAAATTTAAAATAGGCTACGTTGGTTTTTTGGATCTTAGAAAAAACGCCAATATTTTTGGACTAAACATTTCTATATTTTTTTAATAGACAGCTAAATTTTAGAGTGCTGTTTTAAGTTTATAAATTATTTTCTGTTTAAAACAGTAGGGTGCACTGAATTTTCGTTTGTAATGTTGCGAATTGCAAAAATTTTTGGATTAGGGGGTCGACATTAAAGTTGCGAAAAATTTTTAATTCAGTTTTGTTGTTCAACGCAGTAAGGTCATTTAATTATGCTTTGAAAAATTTACAAATTTACAATTGGCTACGTTGGTTTTTTGGATCTTAGAAAAAGCGCCAAAATTTTTGGACTAAACATTTCTATATTTTTTTAATCGACAGCTAAATTTTAGAGTGCTGTCTTAAGTTTTTTAATTTATTTTCTGTTGTTTCAAACAGTAGGGTGCACTGAATTCTCGTTTGCAATGTTGCCAAATTGCAAAAATGTTTGAATTAACGAGTCGACTTTAAAATTACAAAAAAATTTTAATTTATTTTTGTTGTTCAAGGCAGTAACGTCTTTAATTCTACTTTGCAAAATAAAAAAAAATTAGCAAATATTGACCTTGGTTTTTAGAATCTTAAAAAATGCGTCAACAATTGCATGCGTTTTTAAACTAAAGATTTTTATATAGTTTTTTAGTTGACAATAAAATTTGAAAGTGTTGCTTTAAGTTTATAATTTAATTTTTGTTGTTTAAAACAGTAGGCATTACCAAATTCTCGATTGCAATGTTGCCAAATTGAAACATTTTTGAATCACCATGTCGATGTTACAGTTGTGTAAAACTTTCAATTTATTTTCATTGATTAAAGCATTAAAGCTATTAATTATACTTTGAAAAGTTTACAAATTTAAAATAGGCTACGTTGGTTTTTTAGATCTTAGAAAAAGCGCCAATATTTTTGGACTAAACATTTCTATATTTTTTTAATCGACAGCTAAATTTTAGAGTGCTGTTTTAAGTTTATAATTTATTTTCTGTTGTTTCAAACAGTAGGGTGCATTGAATTCTCGTTTGCAATGTTGCCAAATTGCAAAAATGTTCGAATTAACGAGTCGACTTTAAAATTACAAAAAAATTTTAATTTATTTTTGTTGTTCAAAGCAATAAAGTCTTTAATTCTACTTTGCAAAATTTAAAAAAAATTAGAAAATATTGACATTGGTTTTTAGAATCTTAAAAAATGCGTCAACAGTTGCATGCGTTTTTAAACTAAAGATTTTTATATAGTTTTTTAGTTGACAATAAAATTTGAAAGTGTTGCTTTAAGTTTATAATTTAATTTTTGTTGTTTAAAACAGTAGGCATTACCAAATTCTCGATTGCAATGTTGCCAAATTGAAACATTTTTGAATCACCATGTCGATGTTACAGTTGTGTAAAACTTTCAATTTATTTTCATTGATTAAAGCAGTAAAGCTATTAATTATACTTTGAAAAGTTTACAAATTTAAAATAGGCTACGTTGGTTTTTTGGATCTTAGAAAAAGCGCCAATATTTTTGGACTAAACATTTCTATATTTTTTTAATCGACAGCTAAATTTTAGAGTGCTGTCTTAAGTTTATAATTTATTTTCTGTTGTTTCAAACAGTAGGGTGCATTGAATTCTCGTTTGCAATGTTGCCAGATTGCAAAAATTTTGAATTAGCTAGTCGACATTACAGTTGCAAAAAATTTTTTAATTTATTTTTGTTGTTCAAAACAGTAAGGTATTTAATTCTACCTTGCAAAATTAAAAAAAAATTGAAAATTGTGACGTTGGTTTTTAGGATCTTAGGAAAAGCGTTAACAATTGCAACATTTTTATATATTTTTTTAGTTGTACAATCAAATTTTAGAGTGCTGCTTTAAGTTTATAATTTAATTTTTGTTGTTTAAAACAGTAGGCATTACCAAATTTTTTATTGCAATGTTGTCAAATTGCAAACATTTTTGAATAACCATGTCCATGTGTCAATTTATTTTTGTTGATTAAAGCAGTATGGCTCTTAAAAATATTTTACAAAATTTACAAATCTAAAAATGGCTACGTTGGTGTTTTGATTCTTAGAAAAAGCGTCAAATGCATGCGTTTTTGGACTAAACATTTCTATATATTTTTAATCAACAGCTAAATTTTAGAGTGCTGTCTTAAGTTTATAAATTATTTTCTGTTTAAAACAGTAGGGTGCACTGAATTTTCGTTTGTAATGTTGCCAAATTGCAAAAATTTTTGGATTAGGGGGTCGACATTAAAGTTGCGAAAAATTTTTAATTCAGTTTTGTTGTTCAACGCAGTAAGGTCATTTAATTATGCTTTGCAAAATTTACAAATTTACAATTGGCTACGTTGGTTTTTTGGATCTTAGAAAAAGCGCCAAAATTTTTGGACTAAACATTTCTATATTTTTTTAATCGACAGCTAAATTTTAGAGTGCTGTCTTAAGTTTATAATTTATTTTCTGTTGTTTCAAACAGTAGGGTGCACTGAATTCTCGTTTGCAATGTTGCCAAATTGCAAAAATGTTTGAATTAACGAGTCGACTTTAAAATTACAAAAAAAATTTAATTTATTTTTGTTGTTCAAGGCAGTAAAGTCTTTAATTCTACTTTGCAAAATAAAAAAAAAATTAGCAAATATTGACCTTGGTTTTTAGGATCTTAGGAAAAGCGTCAACAATTGCATGCGTTTTTAAACTAAAGATTTTTATATAGTTTTTTAGTTAACAATAAAATTTGAAAGTGCTGCTTTAAGTTTATAATTTAATTTTTGTTGTTTAAAACAGTAGGCATTAACAAATTCTCGATTGCAATGTTGCCAAATTGAAACATTTTTGAATTACCATGTCGATGTTACAGTTGTGTAAAACTTTCAATTTATTTTCATTGATTAAAGCAGTAAAGCTATTAATTATACTTTGCAAAATTTACAAATTTAAAATAGGCTACGTTGATTTTTTGGATCTTAGAAAAAGCGCCAAAATTTTTGAACTAAACATTTCTATATTTTTTTAATCGATAGCTAAATTTTAGAGTGCTGTTTTAAGTTTTTAATATTTTCTGTTGTTTAAAACAGTAGGGTGCACTGAATTCTCGTTTGCAATGTTGCCAAATTGCAAAAATTTTGAATTAGCGAGTCGACATTACAGTTGCGAAACATTTTTAATTTATTTTTGTTGTTCAAAACAGTAAGGTCTTTAATTCTACCTTGCAAAATTAAAAAAAAAATTGAAAATTGTGACGTTGGTTTTTAGGATCTTAGGAAAAGCGTCAACAATTGCATGCGTTTTTAAACTAAAGATTTTTATATAGTT
Organism: Aquatica leii; assembly: GCA_035610365.1. Classification (NCBI taxonomy): domain Eukaryota; kingdom Metazoa; phylum Arthropoda; class Insecta; order Coleoptera; family Lampyridae; genus Aquatica; species Aquatica leii. The sequence continues at coordinate 21,333,310 of CM069438.1, forward strand.
TTTTAGTTGACAATAAAATTTGAAAGTGCTGCTTTAAGTTTATAATTTAATTTTTGTTGTTTAAAACAGTAGGCATTAGCAAATTCTCGATTGCAATGTTGCCAAATTGAAACATTTTTGAATTACCATGTCGATGTTACAGTTGTGTAAAACTTTCAATTTATTTTCATTGATTAAAGCAGTAAAGCTATTAATTATACTTTGCAAAATTTACAAATTTAAAATAGGCTACGTTGTTTTTTTGGATCTTAGAAAAAGCGCCAAAATTTTTGAACTAAACATTTCTATATTTTTTTAATCGATAGCTAAATTTTAGAGTGCTGTTTTAAGTTTTTAATATTTTCTGTTGTTTAAAACAGTAGGGTGTACTGAATTCTCGTTTGCAATGTTGCCAAATTGGAAAAATTTTGAATTAGCGAGTCGACGTTACAGTTGCGAAAATTTTTTAATTTATTTTTGTTGTTCAAAACAGTAAGGTCTTTAATTCTACTTTCCAAAATTTAAAAAAAAAATTGAAAATTGTGACGTTGGTTTTTGGGATCTTAGGAAAAGCGTCAACAATTGCATGCGTTTTTAAACTAAAGATTTTTATATATTTTTTTAGTTGACAATTAAATTTTAGAGTTCTGCTTTAAGTTTATAATTTAATTTTTGTTGTTTAAAACAGTAGGCATTATCAAATTCTCGATTGCAATGTTGCCAAATTGAAACATTTTTGAATTACCATGTCGATGTTACAGTTGTGTAAAACTTTTCATTTATTTTTATTGATTAAAGCAGTAAAGCTATTAATTATAGTTTGCAAAATTTACAAATTTAAAATTGGCTACGTTGGTTTTTTAGATCTTAGAAAAAGCACCAAAATTTTTGGACTAAACATTTCTATATTTTTTTAATCGACAGCTAAAATTTAGAGTGCTGTCTTAAGTTTATAATTTATTTTCTGTTGTTTCAAACAGTAGGGTGCACTGAATTCTCGTTTGCAATGTTGCCAAGTTGCAAAAATGTTTAAAATAACGAGTCGACTTTAAAATTACAAAAAATTTTTAATTTATTTTTGTTGTTCAAAGCAGTAAAGTCTTTAATTCTACTTTGCAAAATTAAAAAAAAATTAGAAAATATTGACATTGGTTTTTTAGATCTTAGAAAAAGCGTCAAAAAGCATGCGTTTTTGGACTAAATATTTCTATATATATTTTTTTAATTGACAACCAGATTTTAGAGTGCTGCTTTAAGTTTATAATTTAATTTTAGTTATTTATAATAGTAAGCATTACCAAATTCTTGATTGCAATGTTGCCAAATTGCAAACATTTTTGAATAACCATGTCGATGTGTCAATTTATTTTTGTTGATTAAAGCAGTAAGGCTATTAAATATATTTTACAAAATTTACAAATTTAAAAATGGCTACGTTGGTGTTTTGATTCTTAGAAAAAGCATCAAAATGCATGCGTTTTTGGACTAAACATTTCTATATTTTTTTAATCGACAACTAAATTTTAGAGTGCTGTCTTAACTTTATAAATTATTTTCTGTTTAAAACAGTAGAGTGCACTGAATTTTCGTTTGCAATGTTGCCAAATTGCAAAAATTTTTGGATTAACGAGTTAACATTAAAGTTGCGAAAAAATTTTAATTTAGTTTTTTTGTTCAACGCAGTAAGGTCATTTAATTGTACTTTGCAAAATTTACAAATTGAAAACGACTACGTTGGTTTTTTGGATCTTAGAAAAAACGTCAGAAAGCATCTGTTTTTGGATTAAATATTTCTATATATTTTTTTTAATTGACAATCAAATTTAAGAGAGCTGCTTTATAGGTTATAAATTTATTCGTTGTGTAAAACAGTAGTAAAGTTATAAATTCTATTTTGCAAAATTTGTAAATTTAAGAAATGGCGACGTTGGTTTTTTGGATCGTAGAACAAACGTCAAAAATTGCAAGCACAATTTCAATTTACTTTTTGTTGTTCAACATAGCAGACTTGACCGAATTTTCTATTGCAAAGTTGCCAAATTTTAAAAATGACAACGTTTGTGTTATACATTTTAAGAAGGCAAAAAAAATTGCAATTGGTTTTTTTTGTTGAATGATTTTTAGTACAATTTTTGAATCGGAAACAGGATTTTTGACTGCTTAAAACTTTAAATTTATTTTTGTGTTTAAATCGAGAAGGCTAATATCTCTCCTTTGTAAAGTTTATATTTTAGGTGAACATAAATTGCAATTGTTTTTAGATATAGGGTTACTACATATATTTTGCAATAGCAACTTGATTTTGGAGTTGCTTAATAGGTTGCATTTATTTGTATTGTTTAAAACAGTACATTTAATTAATTCTACCTTGCAAAATTGTCAAAAAATAAAAAGATAGCGTTTTTAGACCAAACGTTAAAACAGCATTAAATTTCAAATTTATTTTTTTGTTTTCCAAAATAGTAGGCTAGCTTAGGTTTCCATTACAAAGTTCCAACATTTTTAAAATGCCGTTTTAGATATCAGAAAGAGTACCAAACATTAAAGATAAATATTGTAGATTTGATTAGAATAAAAGGACGTTGCCAATTTCATTTTGAGCGACAGAAGTACGATTGAACGTAAATTGTACCAACGCATTAATGTGTTCTAACGAAAGATTTTTTTTTTTCAGAGACATGGATACTCTTATACATTTGCTGAAAGGAAGTTTAGGAAGTGGAATCTTGGCTATGCCTTTAGCTTTTGCCAACGCTGGTTTGGCTTTTGGTTTAGTTGCGACATTTATAATAGGAGCGATATGTACCTACTGCGTACATATTCTAGTAAAAAGTGCACACGCTTTATGTCTTCGACGGAGAGTTCCTTCTCTTGGTTTTGCCGAAGTGGCCGAAGCCGCTTTTCTATCTGGACCGCAATACTTGCACCAGTGGTCACTGTTTGCAAAATCAATGATAAATTTGTTCCTGGTTATTGATTTACTCGGCTGTTGTTGCGTTTACATAGTGTTTGTATCGAAGAATCTTAAGCAAGTCATCGAAGTATACATACACACCGACGTCGATTTGCGATACTACATGGCAGCTTTGTTACCGCTACTGATACTAATGAATCTCATCAGAAATTTAAAGTATTTAGCTCCGTTGTCTATGGTGGCAAATATTTTAGTCGGCACCGGAATGGCCATCACCTTCTACTACATCTTCCAAGATTTACCATCACCGTACGAAAGAAACATGATAGTCGAATGTACAAAATGGCCGATGTTTTTCGGTACCGCCATATTTGCGTTGGAAGGCATCGGCGTCGTTATGTCGCTCGAAAATAACATGAAAACACCGACACATTTCATCGGCTGTCCTGGAATCTTAAACACTGGCATGTTCATCGTCGTCTTGTTGTACGGTTCTGTTGGATTCTTCGGGTATTTGAAGTATGGACCTGACACTAAAGGCAGCATCAGTTTGAATTTAGAAAAGACGGAAATGTAAGTATTAGATTACTATTTTTATTCTGATACTTATAATTCAATGGTTAATGTTAATAAGCAAAACTTGACGGCGGCGCCATCTCGTAGTCACTACGATTTAAATAGATAACTGTAAATAAGGAGAAGCCGAAATTGGGATTATCTAATTTTAGTTTTTTGTTTGCAGCTTGGCCCAGTGCGTTAAAATAATGATCGCAGTGGCCATCTTCTTCACATACAGCTTACAATTCTACGTGCCAATGGAAATCATATGGAAAAACCTCAAGAACAACTTCGGAGCTCGTAAATTATACGTCGAATACGGCGTTCGTATATTTTTGATAGTCTTTACTGTGATAATAGCGATCGCGATACCAAACTTGGGCGGATTTATTTCGTTGGTGGGCGCCGTATGCTTATCGACTTTAGGTTTAATATTCCCGGCGATCATCGATCTTGTTACGTTTTACGAAGACCCCGGACTAGGCCGATATAATTGGCGCCTGTGGAAGAACGTCTTCCTAATCACTTTCGGACTTGTCGGATTTGTCACCGGCACATACGTCAGTATACAGGAAATTATAAATTCGGACGAAAGTTCATAATTTTTATGTACGACAAACTTGAGCGTGGAGAATCTCAACTATCATTAGGGATTTTGTAAACGATGTCACTATTTGTGTTAGACAAGCGCTCATGTTTAATGCTAAAGTTGTATTTAGCTTAGATTTCTGACTGTTCCATCTGTGATTGTTATACAGGTAGAACGTAATTTAGCGTAGGTAGTCTTTAGGGATTAAACAAAACAACTTTTGCCTACTAGAAGCGTTGCTTCGGCAACTCGTAGTTAATTGCTCGATTATGACTCATCGTCAAAAAAAAAACATTTCACATCGGATATATTTATTTTCATAATCCAAATGGTTTATTTCTAGTTGTTCATTAGGTGGTAGTTAGTTGCTCAATTTGTAGGTATGACAACTATATATAACAGTATTTAGTTCCAGCACGGAACTATAACATTTGGTGCCTTAAAATATAGTGTAGCGTACTCTTTATCCAGTATTTATTATGCGGTTGTGATCTTTAGGATCGCTCCTGTGGACGAGGACATAAATCAGGGTAGATTTTGTTAACACACTGAGAAATTTTTTTTGTTTTTAAACTTTTTTTTTAGATATTTTCGGTTGATAACATTTTTTAAGTTACTTATTGTTCCTATCGTAGTTTATAACTTTTGTAGAAAAGAAAAAAAAGTTGTGTGTTATACATTCTTGACCAGAAGTATTTTTATTTATTTTAATTATTACGAAAAAAAAGACTTTTTGTAACTCACGTACTTGCAAAAAGCGATTAAACGTTTTAAATTTTTCATTGTCGAACTCTATTTGTAGGAATGTACGTGAAGTGAGATACAGCTAATCAATAAATAGTGAATAGTGGCCAAGCTTTTTCATTTGTATAGTTATACATTGTATTAAAGTGTTGTATTTACGTATATTTAAATAAAAATTGTTTTCTGTAAGCGTGTCGTTTGAGTATGTATTATTTACTAAAAAATTTTTTTATTTAGATTGTATAGTGAAGCTTGTCAATTACTGTTACATATGCTTCTGTATACAAGAGTTACATGCTTAGTGTGTTCTTTAAAATCTTTGGTTTTCTTTAACTAGGTAAATGTCTAAAACATGCCATCCGAGGTTTGCCCAAGGGTTGTAATGAAGCGTGCACATCATTCACCACGACAAAGTAAACCTTTATATTGGCGAGCATTACTGCAAATAAAAAATAACTAAAATGCTATACGATTATCGTTAATAAACTAAAAGTGTAAATTTTTGGTGTCTATTTGAGACTGACTTGAATTCATTAACTCAGTTCATTAAACTCCTTCAAACTTGCTAACTGCTGCTTAAATAAGTAAACACAAAACGGACAGGAGGAGATTCAACATCAAACACACCTAATGAGTACAAATAAAATAATAAAACATTGGCAAAATAAGTTTAAATAACAGTGGACATATTTAGAGTATGGAATAAACAGTCTTCTGCAGTAGAAAATAAACTAAAAAAAGCGTCACTCATCGGAAATTTCAAACAAGACTTAAAAGCGAAATTTAAATTGTGTTTAGATATTTTCCCAAGTTGAGATTACAGCATTAGCAATAACAATGTTTTTTGTTTGTAAGTATTTGAATGAAACAAAGTGTTTTTTTGTTTGACAAGTACGCAAATGTTTTTTACTTCTCAAAGTAATTTTGCTTAAAGTGAAACCTACCACGACGCGACGTCTGAAGAGTATATCTTCGATAGTATGTGCAATGAGCACTTGACTGAAGTGCAAAATTAACCCACCATAAAGCGAATGCAATGGCTGCTCTGATATCGGAGAGTGGCGTAAGTAACACAACTGTCATTCAATATGTCTTTGATGTGTAGATTATACCTGGGTAAAAAGGCGCCAGAACGAGAATGATTCAAGGTATATGGGCATGTAATATCACATTTATCAACAAATCGAGTTATGCAACACACTGTACTATTAAGCAAATAAATAGAAACATTGATGGTGTTAAATTGAACTTTAAAAATGTGAAATTAACATAAGCCAAAAAAGAATAGCGCACAGTCAATCAAACTACTTAACAAACAACCGTAAACTCTCTCGCCGTAAATTGACAACAAAATGTGACCCATTGCAAGTACTAGTGTTTTAACCATAACAATTTTATTCAATGTAAAATTTTGTTAACGCCTGTGTGTTTGATAAAAACTTTCATGCCTGTCGTACATCTAGCATCGGTAATAATAATACACGTCCTTCATAAAGTTCGATCAAAACGGCATTTAATTTATATAATTAGAGTAGTTATGTTAAAAGTGTTTTGGTATGATTTTTGTTCCCTGTATAAGATTGATTCTCGAAACGCCCACTTTTTGTCGCACGGGCATGTCAAACTGTAAAACAATCAGTTTTCCGGTCTGTGTGTTTCGCTGCATAGATGTTCTAACTAAGTGACCAGCGAAGCTTTCACTTCAAATTGTTTCTACTCGTCCACGGTATATACGGGTGTAGTATTTTCGCTGCTTTGTAAAAACTTTCTGGGTAAGCAATTCTCCACGTTATTGTGATTTACTTTAATTGTATTGTGTTGTCATTAGCGGTTTTTAGACACATGTGGAGACATCAAAACTCGCTTCGTTATTCGAAAAACTTTTATAATGACATCACGCCACGTTGCTTAAAGATATCAAAAGCTTCACTCAACTAATAAAATAATAAATGCATTGGAAGCCCACTTATCGAAATAACGAAATTAATTTGGGGGAAACTCGGCGCATGTGTTTGTTTTTCAGTAATCGTATGAACCAAATAGATTTTACTTGTGATAACACCGTTTGTACACATTTGTTAGATTTCATTCAATTTTCGGAATTTATGAGAAGGTGCTGCTAGCTAGTTGCATGCTTCAAAGAAAAACTAAATTGTAAGTATTATACTTCTTACTTTAATTGTTTGTATCTACGTTGTCAGTCGGTTGCACGTACGACTAGACGTGCATAGCAAGTTGTCACAATTAACTTTTTTTTGTGTGTAATGTAACCAACCGTTACCAATTTAAGTCAAGTTTGATTTGTGTTGTATTAAACTGTATATATTTTATTTTATTGGTGTTTTTGAATTATTTATATTAAGGTAACAGCCATTTATTTATATTATTGTTAAGACTGATTTATTGTAATTAAGATTGTAATAATTATCCGTTGTCCGCTTGTAAATTAATAATCGAAGGGAATTTCCACCGGGTACCTAACGCGCGTTATCCCCGCTTAAAGTCGCTTCACTCGTCAGAGCGCAAGTTATTTCCGCTTAAAGACGTTCCCCCTTTTCTGACCGTCCGCAATAAAAACGGGACTCCAACGCAGAAGCGCCAGTTCCATTTTCACTCATTCGACTGCCTGCACTCGTTGCGGAATCGTTCTATGTTACCGGGGTGGTGGCCGGTTTCCACGATGGTCTGCGCGACTCTAAGTGCACACAATAATCACACGGTTACGCGCACGGTCTACACACTTTAATTTTTATACAGACTAACTAATAGGTACAAGAATGTACATATAAAATACGACACAATAAAACGTAGCGAAATAATATGACTAAGGATAAAGGCAGTAAATAACGTCGAGGTGCGTGTGAGAAGAACTTCCGTGTAAGCTTGCCGGACCCCCAATCTCAGGCACCCATTAAGTGTAGGTGACTTGAACAGCTAGACTTCTAAACAGAAGTGAAGTTCGGTTGCCAGGAGTCTTGTATTTATTGGGTCTGCCGGCCGCTAATCTCCTTAATCGGTTGTCGGCACAGGCTCCGTCTCCTGACTGCGCAAAGCCGCAGTGACAGTTCCTCCCTGTTCAGAAGGGTTGGCGGCCGGTGCTGTTTGTTGTCATCCGAGAAGCCGTTGTCTGCGATGTGAGCGTGAAAGGATTCTCCGAAGTAGCGAGTGGTGTTCTACTGGTGCCGCTGGAGCGTTTTAATTCCGTCTTCCTGGCGCTAGCCAGAGGTCGTGCACGTGAACTTTAGCTAGTTCCCCATCCCGTCTTCGAATCCAGTAGGCATTGGTGCCTGCCGTCGCTGTGACCACGTGAGGTCCTGTCCATTTCCGATAAAAATCGTCTGCTGTTTGTAGCCTGGAGCGTTCCAGCACGAGTTGACCGTCTTGATACTGAACTCGGGCGGGTCCAAAATTGCCATAACGTGCCCGAAATCGGTGCTGGTTTTAGTGTACCATACGAATCCGCTCTTCTCGCGGTTCCGCTTGATTATTTGCCTAGGGTTGTGTTTGGTTTCACCATTCTCCTGGTCGTAGTACCAAGAAGAGCGTGCATAGGTGTAGTGCCGGTGACGGCGTTTCTACGCGTCCTTAGAGTGAACAGTATACTTGGTAACACGCGATCCCAAAGGTCAGGGGATCTTCCTTCCAGGTGAATCCGTAGTCCCTTCTTGATTTCTTGATTTCGTCTTTCCACAGGGTTTGCTTGCGGGTGCGCGACGAACGTGGTTCAGTGCATGCAACCCCAATAAGTTAACGTGGAGTCCCATTCTGCTGACGTGAATTGCGATCCGTTGTCGCTGATAATTGCTTTCGGAAATCCGTATCTTCTAAAGCTAATTTATGTTTTTAAAATTTAGAGGTTTAGATTGAATTTAAATGTCATGATCAAAAATGATTGTTCATGCTTAAACACACTTCATTTTCTAGCTTTTTCCGTACAGTTGCATTAGGTGCGGTGACTAAAGGGAAGCATTCTACCCACATACTGAAAAGGTCGGTTACTACACCAAAAGTTGTCGAAAGTTCGTGTCTTTGGTAGGCGTGTAGGGCTTCATAAGGCCGACTAAAATAACTTCCCATGGCCTGATAGGTTGTCGGGGCCGAACGGTCGCATCTTGTATTAGTCCTCGTTTTGCCTTTACGCAGACCCAGCACGTCTGGACGTATTCTTTGACATTAACCTTTAGCCTTGGCCAGTAGTACTGGTTGCTGATGGCTCTGATGGTCTCTTCGGCTCCGGGGTGCCCTGCGGTTGGTGAAACATGATACGCTCGTATGACCTCTTCTTGTACGTCGACCGAAACTACCAGTAGGTTTTCTCGGTTGCTTTGGCGGTACAGGTGGCAGTTGTCAACCGTGTATTCTCTGAGCAGGCGTCGTTGTTCTGGAGTCCTGGCCCCTTCTTGTTGGATTTCTTCCCAGGTCTGTAGTAAGTTGGTAGCATGGTTGTTGGTCTGTTGGCATTCAGTGACGTGTCGAACTAGGTCGGCCATTTCAATGTACGCAATGGTGGGTTGTAGCGTTGGCGTTTGCGTGGTGTCTTGCTCAGGTGGTAAAAAGCGTTCAGCGTCTAAGTGTTCGTTGTGGACGTGTACAGGCGCTGGATGTCGTGATAAGTGATCTGGTAACTCGTTAGAAGCTCCAGGGCAATGTTCTACCTTAAACGAATACTCTTGCAGCATCAATGCCTAGCGGGTCAGCTTACTCGTCTCGTCCTTAATTCGATCGAGCCATGTCAAAGCTCTACTGTCGGTGCGGAGCGTGAAGTGTTTATCTTTCAAATATGGACGGTATTTCTTTATAGCCCATGTGACGGCAAGGCATTCTTGTTCGTTTACATGGTACCGACTTTGAGCCTCGTTTAGCTTCGCGCTGGCATAACTAATAATGCGTCGTTGACCCGGTTCCGGTTCCTTGTACAGCACGGCGGCATTGCCTTTACCACTGGCATCGGTTTGAAGCACAAACGGTAACTCAAAATTTGGTCAGTGAAGCTTTAGCGGTTGGCTTGAGCATCCCTAGTTCATACGAATCGTCTATTGGTTTTTAGTAAGTCGTTTAACGGTGCTTGCATCTGGGCACAGTTAGGGACGTAATCTCGAACCCAATTACTTAGCCCCAAAAAGCTTCTCAGTTGTTTACGGGTTTTCGGTTGTTCGACAGCTTGTAGGGCTTTTATGTATTCGGGTCGGGATTCGTTACCGTCGGCGGTTATTGTGTGTCCCAAGTACGTTAAGCTGGTCAACCCGACCGACGTAGCATTTGTCTAGCGACAGACTTAGTTGGTGGTTTTGTAGACGCTCTATGACTAGCTGCAAGTGGTGTAAGTGTTCTTCCCAACTGTTGCTATAGATTATAATGTCGCCTAAGTACACCAAAATAAAGCTTTTAAGATAGCCGGGAAACACTTTCTGCGTTATCAGTTTTTGGAACGTAGACGGGGCGTTTTTTAGGCCAAAAGGCATGACGCGGAATTGATAAGCGGCTCCATCTGGAGTGGCAAACGCGGTGCGTTTCTTAGAGTCTTCGTCGATGGGGACTTGCCAGTAGCCGGATTTCAAGTCCAACCTTGAATAGATTTTTGCTTGACCGAGATCGCGTAAAGTTTCGTAGATCACCGGCAAGGTCGAACTTTCGTCTTTTGTGACAGAGTTCAGGCGGCGGTCGTCGACGTAAAAATGTGGCCGTCCATCTTTTTTGGTCACTACAACCATGGGTGAACTGTAGTCGGACGTGCTTGGTTCGATAATGTGGTCGGCTAGCATGCTTTCGACTTCGCGAGCAACCAGACTCTTTTTAGCTGGTAAGTAGCGATATAGTGGCAGCCTAAATGATACGTTTTCACGAAGTTGGATGGTGTGTGTGGTGGATAAGGTGGTGGTGGGCGAGAGTTGCCCTAAGGTACCATGGAAGTCGTCTAAGACGCTTTTCAACCGGTGTAATAGTTCCTCCGGGAACTCGTGATTAAGGTTTCCGTAGTCGGGAGGTTGTGATGTAACCGCCGCCGAAGGTTTTGCCCAGTGGATGGTCTGTCTTGTTTGTTCTCCCACTAGGTCAGGTGCTGTTAACACTTCGTCCTTATACTGTTGTTCTCCCAGGTAGTATAAAATAATAGCTCTACTGATAATGTTCAGTTTCATCGTTGGGTCGGCGAGGTTGGCGTGGGTAATAGGATGTCGTTCAAGTTGATCCATCAGATCGGCCCGTATGAAATTATGCGTTGAGCCCGAGTCTAGTACGTCTGCGTACGTCTGTCCACCAAATCGAATGTTTATTTTTGGCAGACCGTTTTCCGTGTGGTTGGCCTGAACGACGGTGATTTGCGTTTTTACGGCCGGGGCTCGTCTCCGGCCGCCGGGGCGTTTCCCGGAACGGGTGCGTGACCGGCTTCTAGTATTGGACAGTCTCGGTGAAAATGGCGTTCGGGGCAATAACGGCAGTGTGGTAGCGTTGAGCTTTGGGTCGACGGTTGCTGTGGCGAGTTGCTAGCTGCACTGTATTGTCGGTTTCTCAGACTCAAAAGCGATTTCACCTTTGGCTCGAGTTCGTCTAGGTATATCAAGAAATCCATCATGGAGGTTGGTTCGCGATCCATGATAAATAGTTTGAAGCGTGGATGTACTAATTCCTTAATTAAAGGGAAGCAGTCTTGAATCGGGATCTTCAATCGTTTCGCCAGTCGTTGCTTCCTGTTCAGAAATTTGAAGTTACTTTCGGATTTTTGCTCCTTAGTGAAAAATTCGGCTTGCATTTTAGCTCGCAACGTAGCCTTGTCGTATTTTTGTATCACAAGTTGCCGCATTTCTTTGTAGGTGAGTGCAAAAACGGAATAGCTTTTCCACCATGTTGCAGTCCTGTCGCGAAGCTGTTCGGCTGTGATTTTTGGCTGTTGTTCGGGGTTGGTCTTACGTTCTTCAAAGTGGGTTTGCAAGACTTTGAAAAATTCTTTTGGATCTTCCTGTTCATCGCCCAAAAACGTTGGTAGCTGGTCCGTGGTGGTAGTGTGCTTGGTTAGCAGTTTTGCTAAGTTCTTCATTAGGTCTTGATCGGGTGGTTGCGTGTTGCTGGGTTCTTTAGCTGTTTGGACGGAAGCGGTGGCTGGAGTGGTAGGCGTGATTGGAGTGCAAAAAAAAAGATTCGTAGAAGAAGCGTTTCTTCTGGAATGCCACACGTTGCTTGGGTGCCAATTGTTACCGGGGTGGTGTCCGGTTTCCACGATGGTCCGCGCGACACTAAGTCCACACAATAATCGCATGGTTACGCGCACGGTCCTCACAATAATCACATAATAAAAAGATAAACAAAACGTATATTTTCAATAGACACTAAACTAAATACCCTAATTTTTATACAGGCTAACTAATAGGTACAAGAATATATACACAAAATAAGACACAAGAAAACGTAGCGTGACTGACGCGGTTTAATATGCTGAATTTTGATTGGTCCGTGTGTTTTTAAACGCAATCAATCCGAAATTTTCTTAACTACGTTATTTATTTAATTTAAATTTGTGCTTTTTTAGGCATTTTAGCAGCTTGTTACAAGCGTTTGGTGTTACGAACCTTGCACGGCCAAACTCTCAATAGTCGGAGAGGGGGGTAGGTTTCCAAAAAATATATATATAAAACATGTTTCAGGGCGCCAGAGCTTATCCCAAAGTCATACTTCTGTCTGCTCACAACAGAATGGGGTAGAACTTGTAACAATTCGAAGATTCGTAATCCTTCTACTCAGCTGTTCGAGTAGCCCAAACTGGTTCGTAGGAAATAATAAGCACACAAAAAGAATTAACAACTTTAATCGCCCTCAGTCTATCAATAACAGTTATCACAGTTGAAGTTGTATTAAATAACAGTCATTACACCCCACAGTTGGAGTTATTAAAGACTAGAAAAATTTACATTAAATAATTATAACGGTATTAACGTTTGAGTTCGGAATAGTCAGTTTAGAGAATTATAGAAACAAGAAAAATTAAGATTTCGATACCTACAACATTGACAACCCACCACACACAATTATAAACACCCGAGGTACATATTTTTCAACTACATACAATATGCGAAACATTTATTTCATTGAAGTTAAATACCCTAACGGTAGCTACGCGTTATACTTATTTACTAACGTTAAATTGAAATCCCACAGTTCGTGAGTAATTGTACGTGACCACGATATGTAAAGTAAATTCAAAGCACTCACCGAACTCCAGTACCCACTAGCCCGAAGAAAAACGTTTTTCTTCTTCAGTGGCCTGCAATAAAAGATTAATACGAATCGTGTCACAATCCCCAACTCACAAAGATCGTTCAGCTAAAACAATTTTATATTAAATAATTCATGAAATATATCTCAAAAGTAAACAAAACGTGCATCGATTACTGTATGTAGTGAGAATCGAAAATAGGTGGTTATTAATATGATTAACGTCGTGTCATCCACGTGTAGTATAAGTTTGCCCAGGACGCCTCCGAAGACCCCAATTGCGCGGCTTGAAATCGCCTTCTGCTAGCGCTCGAGTCCGGCAACGTGATGCCTTATTTACTAATAGTTACGATATCCATTTATCGAGAATATAACAGTTGTAACATGAAGGAACGCAAAATGGCTGTCAAAAGGAAAACGAATTACAAACGAGTTTATATTAAAAGATGACTTTAGCTTACCCTGTAACGTCTTAACGAAACTAGGAAATTAAACACTTATAAATGGTTTTCCATTATTTCCCCGATGGTAACGGATTTATATTAATAATCACTAGTTACAGATCATTTACATCGTTCACCTGTGACGACCTTCTCCCAAATGACATCTAATACGCAAAGGATCGTTAGCTGGTGTCAAAACCCGAATCTAATTTCACGTCGACAACACATAGGCGTACCTAATGAAGATTTCAACCGTAACAACAAAGGCGTACGTAATGAAAATTACCGTAACAAGCTAGTCTTTTATAAAACTTTGTTTTAAAACAATTTTAAATAAATAATTGTTTTTTAAGCAATTTTATTTCAGCATAGTCTTTTATAAGACTTTTGTAAAAGAATTTTTGAGATTGACCCAATCATGCTTTCTGAGCACGATTGGAACAACGTCGCAGCCGCCGCCACCACCACGACGATGGAGTTTTACTAGGAGAAAGTGAGAACGCTCACTGAAGAGAACCGCCAGCTCCGCCACCAGCTCCTTCTCGATGTCCTTTCGGCACCCGAGCCAAAGAAGAAGTAGAAGCAGCCGTCGTTTGCGACTACGTCCCGTGATAAGACTCCAAACGTTCCGGCGCCTAGCCCGGAACCGATGGAGACCCCGGAGAACTCTAAGCGTACCGAGTCTGCCGCCGTGCTGACTGTCCACTCTGCCACTACCGAGCCTGCTGCCACGTCTACTGCCGTGCCCACCACCGAGCTCATGGAAGAAGATTGGACCGTGGCTACTAACAAGAGGAAACGACTCGCAGGGATAGGATTCCTCCGATTGTCCTTCATAACCAGATAGACTACGGTAAGGTAGTGCAAACCCTACGCAAATCAAACGTAGATGTTTCCATGGCGAAAACCACCCGGAATGGAGTCGTCATTCACGTCGCCACTCCCGAATACTTCTCAACTTGTACGCAGGTTCTAGAAGGATTACCAATTTTATCAGCTGAAGGAAGATCAACCGCTGAAGGCCGTCATCAGAGAGATGCCGCATTGCGACACGTCGATCGACGACACCGCCGCTTACCTTCGTCGCAAAGGTATGGATGTTATTAAGATAGCACGAATGGTTTTAGGACGATCAAAGCGACCAACGCCGCTTCTTCTGGTCCAGGTCAGAAGAACCCCGCAAGCGAAGACGATCTTCGATATTACCAATATTGGAGTCGTGGATGTCCACGTAGAGACTCCACACCCGAAAGGCGACATTGGGCAGTGCTACAGGTGCCAGCGCTTCGGTCACTCCGCGAGAGGATGTCGAGGATTCTCTCGATGCGTCAAGTGCCTGGAGTTCCACTTCAGTTACGAGTGCCTGAAGAAGCCAGAAGACGGTCCGGCGACGTGCTGCAACTGCAGGAACGACCACCCGGCAAACTACAAGAGATACCCAGCCAAGTAAGTAATCACCGCACACATAGTTCAACTCCTGTTTTAGCAGCCCCGCGAGCACCCGCTAGGCCGGTGAACCCAGACGTTTTGTTTAGTTCTGGTTCAGAGTACAAGCTCACTGGTGCGGCTGCACTCTTCAACAGGATTTTCGCATCTTCTTCTATGCGGTACTACTCGGCTCTTATTTTCAATAGTTCAAAGCCCGTCGGAGTGGTTACACTCAGCCATTAAACGAATAATTGCACTGTAGTATCTATGACTATAGCTGAAAACACCTCCTAGGCAATAGTCGTCGTTTATTGACCGCCGAGTAAAGATGTACGCATTTATCTTCAACACCTCAACAACATTCTTAATGAACTAAGAGACGTTCGGATCATAATAGCAGGTGACTTCAATTTGAAATCGCCGCTTTGGCACTTTCCAGTGACGGAAGAGCGCGGACGATGCGTAAAGAACCTCATAGGTGAATGTGTGTTGTCAACGAACCTCACCAACCTTGTACTTTCTCTAGCCACTTAGGCTCGACTAACATCAACGTCACTTTGGCGTAATCCCAAAAGGACCAAAAAAAGAAAGATGAATATGTATAACTTTAATTTAATCTTGTCGATTATTAACAACGAACACAAAAACTTTATCGTAAATTATTCGATCAATAAATGCCGGAAGTATCGATAACACACAATACATAGGTTTATACATAGGGTGTTGATAGCAACGACAATTAAATTGATAATGACAAATATCTATGATTCACAGGATGCGACAAACAAAAATAATGAATGAAAAAACTTAAATGGCATTAGAACAATTATTGTAATTATGTAAGTTAGACTAACAAGCAAAATTTCGTGAGACTAACGAATTCTAAAAACTAATAGGAAAAGCTTACCCTGTGATGAATAAACTAATAGAAAGATTTTATAACATGCGGTTTCGATTTATATCATAGTTTCTACAAATTGACGATTTAACGTCTTGGCAGGAAATGAAGTAAAACGAAACTCGTTAGAGGGCGTCGAAAGTAGAAATCTAACTTTAGTGTAATGAATATACAGGGTATTACATTTTGAAATTTATGCACGTAATAAATTAGTCTCCCAAATATTTATTTTTTCCTGGTTTCCGGTTGCAGCCGTTGTGGGTTCCTACTTCGGCTTCCGCAAGTTTTCTAATGTATTTTCCAGCTCGTTCTATTTTGATTAAGATGATTATGATGCCGAGGATGCTGAGCCTAGTTTTGATCTTGTGCAGAGTGAAAAATTATCTCGGCTTTTTTTGATGCTGTCTTGCTCTTTAATTTCTTATAAAGATTATGTAGTGTCTGTAATCTTCTTTTTCCCCGCTCCCACTACCATAGTTTATCGGTCTCAGACGTGTTTGAGAACAAAACTGATAAAAATCTTTCTAAGTTTATTAAATAAGAAAAAACAGTGTTGCGTTTTGAGCCACAAAATTTGTCTTCTAAATCATTCCCCTTTTTCTCATTTAGATGTGCCAAGTACCTGAGCTAGATCGTGAAAATGGCGATCAGCGCTATGTAACGTGCGAAACTATTGCGCTTTGCAAATTCTGACCATAATGAAGTTTATTAAAAATTTTGATACAATTTTTAATTCTGTATCAGTATAATTGTAGAAACAAATAAACTTTCCAGTGCTGATAAGTCTTTAAAAAATAACGCAGCCGTGCACTGATTTCTAGAATATTATACTGACATTACTTTGTTAATAATGACAGTTGCGAACTTTAAACCCAAAAACCAATGACTTCGAGATGTTCGTCTAAATAAAAATAGAAAAAAACAAAGAAAGTTAAAAACATAGCTTTTATTAATTCGTGATTTTATTGTGGTTCGACTTCTTTGACAGTTTCAAACGTATTCTCAGAAAAACGCACAACTTTTGTTTCAATTATTTGGTATACCATAGCGTCCGTTGATAATTCAAAATCATCGGTATTTTCGATTGGTACATCGTGATCTTGATTGACTGGATAACTTTGATCCATAGCGTCCACATCCAAGGCTAACTTATTCTAAAAATATTTTACATTAGTTTTAACCTTGTTGTAACAACATAAATAAAACAAAGCATAAAAAAGCAAAGACACAGACACTTTAATGAGTACTCAAAAACATAGAACAAGAAGAAGTAGAAAGCTACTACTACAAATGTTTTTTATAATGTAATTTACCATTTTATCATTGATCACCAGACAATCTAAAAACAAAGTCTTAGTACTTAATTACTAACCTGAGCTGTGTAATACGTACCCACAACAACCGCCGTCAGAGTCACCCATAAGATAATCATAACGCTAATGTTAATTAGACAAACTTTTGTTGTCGCTCTTTTATATTTGCCGAAATGTAAACTTCCTCATTGCTTCCGTAAATACGCGTCATTAGTCGATTACGCGCCAATTAAACCATTTTAATTAAATTCAATCAATTAATTCGCGTTTTTGAAATGATAATCACACGATTTCATAAATCCTCTTAGTATTTTGAAAGTTGGTACAATTGCTTAAAAAACTGATGACTTTCGGTTGAGTACTTTTAAAATCTTAGCGAATAATGATCAAATGCGACGACTTAATAAATTTGATTTTTAGATTAAACACTAAAATTTTCTCATTTCTAAAAATATTCGTTAGTTTAAATAATGGTAAGAATGTACGTACCAAATCTGTAATAAGCGTATCGGTTATAACTGATTCTATTTTTTAATGATTCGTTCTTCTTTAAATCATCCCAGCAGTAGTAACCAACCAGGCAACAGCAGAAATCAATACCAACCACAATGACTAAAAACCCGACGTAAATTTTACCATTTAATGTATTAATGTGATTGTCATTGATTTGTGGGTTCGTTATGTACTGGTAACAATAAGAGATGATCAGTATGATAGTAATGACTCCTGAGTAAGCAGTAGCCATTATGTACGGAAGCAGTAAATCTTTTTTCTTGAAGCTCAAAGCACCAAAATAAGGTAACAGTGGAAACAGGCACAGAGTCTGAACACCAAGGTGTATTACACTACTTCTACCAAAACGATGAGCTTCTTTGATAACAGGTGCGCCGTAAAAAACAAAAGGTAAAATGATACTTGTTAGCGTGAACAAGAAGAATAATATACCAAAGCATGCAGCTACGATCGATTTCATTTTGACATATCTAAATTGACAGTTGTTTAATGTTTTTAAATTTAATTTGTCATAGAATCATCCAGATGGTTGTTCATTTGTTTTAATTTTTTTTTCTAAATCAAAAAAACATTAAGAAAAGTGTGCTTTGAAATAGTGACGTAATACTGAAATATGCATAGAAAATGAATCTGGTACAGCAAGAAAAACAAAATCAACAAATTAAAAGCATTAGTAGCTGTCAGAGAGATTTATAATCACTCTAATTTGAATATTGCAACGGTTATTAAAAACTAACTTATGTATACTAAAAATACGTACCCGTTTATAACTAACCAAACTAATTAAATCTAAGAATATTTAATAAAAACACACTAATTCTTATCACACTATCACTTACTATCACTCTAACACTTGATGTTTACATTAAAGTAACGCACGAGTTTAATTCGTCGTATTTATCTTGACACGCGTTAATCACTTATTTATTATTGAACACTCTTTTTAACACTGCCGAATTCGAATTACTCAAATAACTGACCTATGATTCGTTTGTACGGCATTTATACATTTTGGCAATCCTTCGCGAATGTTCTATATGAATTCGCTTTGGAAGTCAGAGTCAAAATAACTTCGCTAAACAATCACCATTAGGAACCACTGCTGTTGGTCAATTCTGCGTAGTTGTAGTCCGTTTTGGAACTGTCCTTTTTGCCGCACACCGTTTACAACCGTGTTCGCATTCTGAGATATTTGTTGCCGTTGCAGAACACGCTGTAACCGTCCATTACCGCTCTTCTTTGTCGCAGTTAATGTCTACGAACAGGCGCGCTGCCATAGTCACGGAATAAACGCCATGGTCACTTGGCGCGATAAAGGCGTTCTCGACTCTGGCCGACGTTTCCCTCATGCAACAGTTGGCACCCTAAAACGTAGGGTGGGGAACCGCAAATCTGACTACCAATGACGTCATCTCACTAGAAACTGACTAACATTTCTAGTGATGTCTAACAACAACCACAAATATACATTATTGTTATCAACATTGCCTGATATGCACAACCGATATTTCGTACCAGAAACATCTTCAAAACTAATGACTAATAGTATCGTTTCCACTTTTATAGACAACTACGTCACTACTTTCGCAATATTTTATTATGTTAAAAGTATTCTGATATATATAGGTTGCGTGCTGTATGAATTTCGTCCCGGAATGCCCTCTTGCTACATTTAGAGTGTTGGCTGTTATTTTTTTTGGCGTATGGAATTAATAAAGAAAAACGACGGTGAATGTTAGAAGGATTGTACATAAAAATCTAACGTGCGCGTCCAATGAGACCTTCGCTTTTAAATATTTGCTTTCATTCACTTATTAATGGATGCATTGGCTTTACTTCATATGTGAGGGTTTCTTTAGGCGACTTGGGCTATCGCCACGTGTTTGCCCCTTTGCTTCTTCTTTTCGAAAGCCTAGAAGTTTGTTACACCGAGTATTGCTTTTCTTGGGAGGCTGAAGACCAGCTGTCCTTTCATCGTTTGGAGATGAGATGGTCGTTTGGATGCTGGTCTATAGTTTCTGACAATTTTTGCAAGCCGGTTATTATCTATTCTAGATACGTGTTCGTTCCAGAACCTTCTGCGAGCACGTGTCCATTTTACGACATCTTCCACGTTGCACTCTTCACGGATGTCCTCGCTTCTTCTTAGATCTCTAATCGTATTTCCCGAGATCATGCGGACTACCTTCATTTCAGAGGTGCGAGCCATTCTTTTAGTTTCAACAGTATCGGCGCCCTTTTTCAATGGTACATATCAATTATATACATTTTGTTGAAATCGATAACTTGGAGCACGTACTAATGAGGATATTGGTTAATTACTCGGATGCTTGACGCATTCGGTTACAACGATTCATTCTTTGACTTACAAGCAACTTATTTGTGATATCATCTTATATCTAATTATTTCTTTCGTGTTTTAGGAAACAAATCAAACATAATAGCTATTAGCATGAGTGGATAATCGTGAGTACAATTCCTTTATAGACGTTATCACGATTAATGAACGCAAATTTGTTTGTACAATCATGGTTTGAATTTATTCTAAGTGCGATTTGTTTCTGGTTACGAATTCACTAGTTTCGCATCGAATCAAAGTTTAATTCTTCGATTATCCATTAATTAACACTGTCATACTGTACTACGATAATTTTATGTACGAAGTTTTGCTTGTCCTTTAGGGCTTGCATCAACGTTATTAACTGTGATGTTTATGATATCTTTTTTTAATCTGTTTCTTCTGTTGTTAAAATTAAATATATACGTTGTTATAACTTGTGTTTTGCCGTTTGTTCTCTTTCAGTGCTTGACAGATTTAAACGGTATTTGCCAGTAATAGTTTTGGCGTTTTCTTAATTACTTTATGATTAGTACACCAAAACCTGCGATCTTCTCGCCAAATTGCATTGAACTAGTCTACATTTTAGTTACGGGTAAAAAACCGTTTAACCGTTAGAACAATGTAGCAGAATTTTTGTGCTATATCCACTATCTCAACAACGCCTAAGCACAATTAGAAAATTTAAAAAAGACTTCTAAGCTGGAGAAAAAAACCATAAACCATACCGGTTAACTACGTGAGAAGACGTGAGTAGCAGAAGTATTGTTATTTAATAGACACCAGAAAATAAATGTCTGTCTCGCGCTTCTTTTCTCGTCGTTGTCAATCACAATGATCACATTGCCATCAACAACTCAGCCTACTGAACTAGTCATAACCACAACGTGCAATATCCAAGTGAACGAAACACTTCAAGCGACAAAAAAACAAGCAAGGTTACCTCTTACTGGTTACCAAAAAAGTTGACAAACTCACCACGATACTTAAAAAAGAACTCCAAACACCGGAGACGAAAGTCAGCGAAGACCAAAGAAACAAACCAATCATCCACGTAAAAGATGCTTGGATACTGGTGATAACGCACCCAACTACAAAAGATTAGACAGAATGGAACACAGTATGAAGTGGACACCAACGAGTAGAATCCAGAAAGAATGTCAAATGACGTCAATGAACGAAAAAATAACATATAAGATACTACAAAGTAACCTAGGTAGGCGTAAAGCGGCACATAATCTGCTGTGCCATAGAAAAACACATTGACTTATTACTAGTCACTGAACCCACTGTGTAAAGGGCAAGAGTCTCTGGGGGGATTATGGACAATGACGAAGTTGCCGCAATAGCTACGATTGAGAATAAGACAGCTACCTAAATGATAACCATGGGCGGGGCAGAGGCAATTAAGCTGCATGCCTCTTTGATTTGCTCTTGTTATATATCCCTCAACC
Organism: Aquatica leii; assembly: GCA_035610365.1. Classification (NCBI taxonomy): domain Eukaryota; kingdom Metazoa; phylum Arthropoda; class Insecta; order Coleoptera; family Lampyridae; genus Aquatica; species Aquatica leii. Next base: position 21,354,686 of record CM069438.1, read on the forward strand.
AGTCAATTTATCATTTCACCAGGGTCCTGAACGATATGAAATTAGCAATGCGGAAAACCTATAAGCCATCCAAAATTGCTGGAAACCTCAATGCTAAGTCTCCAGAATGGGGTGAAATCGGAAAGAATGCAAAAGGCAGAATACTTGCAGAATGGTTGGTCAGTCGAGATATGGTGGTAATCAATAACGGGAACGCAATAAACGGCAAGTTCTCTATTGTTGATGTCACCTTAGCGGACGAACATATTGCAAAAATCATTTATAGATAAAACTCTAAGTGACCATACATACATCTAGTTTAACATAAACACCAATCCGCGCAACAACACCAGAGACAGTCGGCTATCTTAGAAAGTGCACAAGTTAAAAGAAGAAAGATCTTTGGGAGACTCATTTGTTACATGGATAAATTTCAAAATGTAATACTCTGTATATTCATTACACTAAAGTTAGATTTTTACTTTCGACGCCCTGTAACGAGTTTCGTTTTACTTCATTTCCTGCCAAGACGTTAAACTGTCAATTACTTAAAATCGTGCTTGTGATGTTTAAATTTAAATCATCTGCGTATGTAAAAACTATGATATAAACCGAAAACGCATTTCTATTAGTTTATTCATAACAGGGTAAACTTTTCCTATTAGTTTTTAGAATTTATTAGTAATTTTCATGTTAACTTGTTAACACGACCCGACACGTGTTAGTGCACATGTTTCGATTCGTAAGACCTATAAGCTTGTAGCAAATTTCAGGTTCGTAATCTTTAAAGAACCAAAAAAAAAGAAAGATAAATATGTACAGCTTTAATTTAATCTTGTCGATTACTAACAACGAACTTGTAGCAAATTTGGCGCCCAACGTGGGGTCTTACAAACCTTGCTCGGTCAACTCACACTAGTCGGAGATCGAAAAAGTTTAAGTAAATAGAATATAAAGGACGCCAGATCTTACTAAGCAAAAGTTCTGTTTCAATCAAGACAGACGGTCCAAGCTTGTACCAAATTAGGATTCGTAATCCCCAAAATACCAAAAAAGAAAGATGAATATGTATATCTTTAATTTAATTTTGTCGATTACTGACAACGAGCACAAGAACTTTATCGTAAATTATTCAATGAATAAATGCCGGAAGTATTGGCAACACACAATACATAGGTTTATACATAAAGTGTTGATAGCAAAGAAAATTAAATTGATAATGACAAATATCTATGATTCACAGGATGCGACATACAAAAATAATTAATGAAAATACCGAAATGATATTAAAACAATTATTGTAATTACGTAAGTTAGACTAACAAGCAAAAATTCGCGAGAGACCTTTATGACAACGCAAATGTAATTAAATAAGGCTTACCCACAATCCAGTACTTGCCCGAAGAAAACGTTTTCCTCGTTGAATCGATCTGGAATATTAATGAACAAGCAAATCGTGTCAGCACAATGACTCACGAACTACAAGACTAGTAACTAATGTTAAAAGAAATTAGATTTAAAAACCGGTTATCGAATGCTGTTGCACACATTAAATTAAAGGTCGCAGTCGATTGACTCATAAGAAACCGTACATCAAAAAAAAATTTTTGTCGAGACTTCGTTTTTAGCTTTAACTTAAGCTTTTCAAAATTATAATCTTTTCATGGAGGTATTTAGTCGATATTAACCTCTCATTGGTGCAGAATACACCAAAACATGTGCACTAACACGTGTCGGGTCGTGCTAACAAATTAACATGGAAATTACTAATGAATTCTAAAAACTAATAAAAAAAGCTTATCCTGTGATGAATAAACTAATAGAAATGCGTTTTCGATTTATATCATAGTTTCTACATACCGAGATGATCTTAGAAAATTAAAATTTAGTTAAAAGTAATTGACGGTTTAACGTCTTGACAGAAAATGAAGTAAAACGAAACTCGTTAGAGAGCGTCGAAAGTAGAAATTTAACTATAGTGTAATGAATATACAGGGTATTACATTTTAAAATTTATGCACGTAACAAATTCATGGTTATGATGTAATAACCTCGAGGGAGATGAGCATTATTATTTACAAAACCTGTGACGCCAGCATGTCCAGGGTGAAGAATAACGGTCAAAATATCACTGACATTTATTGGTAAAGCCATGAAGAGGAGAAAGTGAACCCACCATACTACCCTTAGTACAAGCTTCAACAAGAGGGATAGGCAAGTTTGCCAAGTTCTAATGACAGAGTTATCGGACAGTACCAGTTGATATTTACGAAATCCTTTATCTCAGGTTTGAGAATGGTGATGAGTTTACCAGCTTTCCAGTTAACAAGAAAATAACCACATTTAATGTATGAGTTGAACAAATCAAATTTGTAGAGAAATGTTGTCATGAATCTTCTCAAGAAACGCACGTTCAAAAAGTTTGTCAAGTTCTAATAACAGAGTTATCGGACGGTGCGAGTTGGGATTTACAAAATCTCTCTTCCCAGGTTTGAGAATGGTGATGAGTTTACCAGCTTTCCAGCACCAGCGGCTATATCGTCGTTACTGACCACTCAGTACTGTTAAGAGCTTATTTGCAAATCGGCGTGGGATCTTATTTGAGCATGCAAAAAACTATCTGTCGTCGGATTGCCGTCAGGAAACAGGGTGCAAACAATAGTTTTAATCGTTTTGTTTTCTAAGATAGTGTATCTGTCACCGTCTTGAACATTGGAGCACAACCTGTAAACTAACCCCCACGGGATCGTCGCCAAGATTTTTTCAACAAATCTTTGCCAGAAGCTATGTTTTGCAGTTTGTACTGGTAAAGCTTTGTAAGCGGCCTTGTATGAGGCAAGTCATTGAGGTTTTAATTCTGCTGAGGGTTTTTATTCATGTTTTTGGAAAAAACGCATTGCCCGCTTTAACTTGTCTAACTTAGAAGTTTACTACTGTACACTGGCTCTAGAGCGTATGCGGTTTAAGCTATGTTAGCAAAAATTGACGATCATACTGATCAACTTAGCATTATAGGCGTTTTCAGATCTAGGATCGTGGCACAAAGTACCACGTAGAAGATAAGCAGGAATAGAACTTGCAATTGCCATATTTAGGCGAATGGGATCTATGCGTTTATAATAAAGTTTTCTCTTACTGATAAGTTCTATATGGAAGTCTTCGACGGTTAACTCAAACCGTATCACGTAACCACCGACTCTTTTAATAACCTCTTGAACAACTCGCCAGTTTTAAGATTTTTCTGGTAACAGAAGGGAACGCCAAAGCGACGTTGATGTTACTGGAGCCTAAGTGACTAAAGAAGGTTGATGAGGTTCGTTGACAACACAGAGGTCACGTTTACCTACGCATTGTCCGTGCTCTTCCGTCACCAAGAAGTGCCAAAGCGGCGTTTCAAAAGTCGCAACTCGTGAATTGGGAAGTTTCACTGTAAGGCTCTTTTACAGTCGAAGGAAAAATAGCCGTATTTCTGACAACTGACATAGCGTGTTACTCGGATACGGTCATTGACTCTTCACGCATTCCAGGCGACGTACACACGACGAGATGCCAAAAGGTATTCTTGAACTTCCGGATGGAGTTCACGGGTCCAATGGAAATTTGATTTGTCTTTAAGATCAAAGCAAAACTGAACTTTCAAGTGTTCATTGGCAAGATGAAGTATTTCATCAGAAGCGTCGTGGAAGTTCTGGGAAATAATGGCTTACAAAAAACGTCAAGGATAGAGATGCGGGTAACGTCTTCTCTTGGGGTTTTAACTACATGGCCGGCTTTATCAAGGATGGCCTCAGGTATTTTTGTAAGGTCCGTTTCTTTTCAGTTCTAGTTTTTGTCTATCTTGATTACTCGTTCTAGTCTATGGCCGCACTTTTAAATATCTAAAACCTTCATTAAAGTCGTTTTTGTCTTTAAAGAAAAGTCAGGGTTTGGGACAATTAGGACAGTGGACTTACCGGAGGAGTGGAAAAAAGCTTACTTTAGTGCTATTGAAAAGGGAAACAAAACCTTCTTAAAAAACACGAGGTACTACGTGTCTGTTTAAATACTGCGACCAAACTATACGAACATCTCATACTCGCTAGATTACAAGCTAACATTGCCGAACTAGAAAGCTTGTCAGATAAACAGTTTGGTTTTAAAAAAGACAAATCGACAACCGAGGCTACAGAAACCTAAAAAAGACACCCGGAGGACCAGAAAACTATGCGCCATGGTCGGAGGTAAGAAATGCGTTCAGTTCGCTACCGGCGCTAGTCATCAAAGAGGCGCTTAAGATCAAAAACGTCAAAGGTTACCTAGTAAATCTAATATGTAGCTACTTTCAAAACAAAAACCAGTGCTACGGAGTATCCAGGTAACCTGCAGAGTCTCTAAAAGTTCGGTGCTTGAGCCGACATCACATTCGACGAAATCCTTGACCTCGACCTGGACGAGGGAGGTCATTCAGCAGCTTTTGCTGATGATCTCGCTCTACTAACTAGTGCTAGTAAAGAAAACGAGCCTATGGTAAAGACCAATCGTGCTGTACTCACAATGGATACATGCCTAAAAAAGAGCTAGAGCTAGCACTCAAGAAAACGGAAGCCATTATCTTCTACGGCAAAAAAAATTGGCATTGTCGAGTTCAGACTACGAGATTTCGTCGTCGCATCCAATAAAAACTTGAAATACTTTAGGGGTCTACATCAACTATAGCCATCACGTGATAATGGCTGCAGCCAAAGTTGCGAAAATGACGTCAAACACAGCACGGTTTGTGCCTGACACGAAAAGACCGTCAATTATGGGAGATTAATATTAACCATTGCCACTTCCACAATCCTGTGCGCAATCCTGGCGTGGACAGGAACGATGAAGATGTGCAAGTGCCAAAGTATAGTAAAAAGGGTGCAAAGAAAAACCTACATACGGATAGTTTCGGCGTACAAGACAGTAGCCACATAAATGACCCATGAACTATAATCTGGAACTTAGTGGCATTAGAGCGGTAGAGCATCAGGTATGACGATAAGCCGTTCCGGCAAGACAATGACTGAATGACAAACCAGATGGCAGAGCAGTCAAAAAGTCAAATAGACCCATAAAAGATGTTGAGAATGGGTTTAAAAAAAAGACATGGCTTAAACTACTATATTACCCAAGCTCGTTTTATGAAGACGGTAGCTTTGCCACTTATCTAAACGGTATACAAAGAATGATGAACCCGGAGTGTATATACTTCAAAGCCGTGGACGACCCGGAGCACATGATATTTACCTGTCCAAGATGGACCAGTCTTAGATGACAAATGGTCGGTCTGCCCCCCGAGATATTGATACAATAGACGTTAAGATATTAAGGTAGTATTAGTACATCAATAGAAATGATAATCAAACCGAAAGAAGAAGACTCCTTAAGGCTGAAGAAGTATGGCAAGAGTCGATACCACGAGTTCGAAGAAAGTACAAAAATGTCGTGACAAGCACTGTTTGTAATTTTGTTATGTATATATATATGTAGTAAGTAGGTTAAGTTTGTTATTTATCCGTCGTATGTAATATACAATTTTACTCAAACGACATAAACCAGATTTGCCGTCATGTGTCAAACTTGACTGCTAGTCTAGAGAAGAACTGTAGATAATGCTACGCAGTGATGCAGTATCTGTCTAATCAAGTACTGAAGGTTCAATACAAAACGCGCGAAAACCTTTACGGCCAAAGTCTATGCTAAGATTAGAACGTCTTCTTGGTTTTAGGTCGTGTTGCTGTTGTAACCGAAGTTGCCAACGTTTCACTTACTTTCGTAAGTGGCTTCATCAGGGCGTGAAAGAAATCAAAAACAAAGATTTAGATAATCAACTTGTTAACCAAGCAAGATTCTAAACTTCTTTGGAGTATCCTAGCGCTGATAAGTCCCAAAAAGATAAAACAGCTGTCTACTCGTTTCGGCAATTAGACACATTTTTGTACTTTAATATTACAGTTGCGCTTTGATTCAAATTTTAAAATTCGCGGTCTTAAAAACCTCCTATCAAGACCTGCACAGGTTTTTACATATTATAATACACACGTGACATTGTTTCTACGAGATAGCATACGTCACTTCAACTTTCTGAACGGGCTCAAACTAACACTTGTTACAAGCTTTAGGTCTTACGAACCTTGCACGGCCAACTCACACAGTCGGAGATAAGGGAGGTTTAAGGGAATTATGCTTAAGGGCGCCAGAACTAGTCCAAATTAACGCTTCTGCCTTGATCGCGACAGACGGTCCAAACTTGTAACGAAATTGGAGGTTCGTAATCCTTATTACTCTGATGTTCGAGTAGCCAAAACTAGTTAATAGGTAAAGATAACTAAAAGAGAAAGGTATGTTGCCATAAAAAAAATATTAACAAGTATAATTAGCTTTAATGTATTAACATAGAAGATTAACAGGAGGGTATTTTAAGTTCTCAATTCGTAAATACTAGGAAGGTTAACAAGTATAATCAACAGGTATAAAAACTTTGATTTAACAACGTAGTAGATTCACAGTATTATGTTTAATTTCTCAATACATAAATGCCAGACATATCGGCAACACACAATGCATAGGTAGTCAAGTCGAAACGAACAGCGCAGAAAATCTCGTAGTAAATATTGTTTGTACACAGCATGCGATACAATTTAAATGATGATTGAAATTACCTTATTGGTAGATAAACAATAAGCGTAATTACGGACATTAACATTAACCAAAGTTCTGTGAGTAACTTTGTAACGTCCCGTTAGAGTTCATTACATTAAAATTCAATTTTACATTCGTTTATTTTTTGCAACTAATATTGCACGTAAATTTATTCAGTTTGGCAACGTCGCGTTGTTTCAACTCGACTTGAGCATTAGCTTAAGCTGGCACTTCTGCTTGGGCCACGCTTGGCCGTGCGTGTCGTAGTGATGCGGGGAAGACACATTTTCTTGATTATGGCGTAAAAACGCATACAATTTAATTTTTATTCATTCCATCTAATTGTTGGCGAGTTTACCTTTATTTTGATATAATTTTTTTATTGAATTCAACATTTTTAGTGATTTCGCAATGTTACGCAATATTTAGACAAAGGAATTTATTTTGAAGGCCGTTGCTAAGCAGCGTGAGTACAGCATGTCATTTAAAAAACCATTCTAATTATTTATATTTAGGGTCTTTTTTTTTTATTCTGGATCTTTTATTTTATTTCGGTTTTTACTGGATCTTTCATTTTGGTTTTGTCGTTTAATTACTGGATTTTTCGTTATTGGAATTTATTATACATTGGTTTTTGCTTGTTGTGTTTGGAAATTTACATTCGTTTGGACGAATTTTATCACGTCAACCAAGATGTGCTAAAAATAGAAGATATACGATAACGTCATATCATATGGTGAGTCAACTGGGATTAAGTTACTACATTTTACATTCAAATAATTAAATTGTGTTATTAAAACTTTTCGGGAAACATACTCGATAACAAATTAACCGTTTACTATTTTTGCATTTAATATCAATTAATAATTAGATGTAAGATTTTACGCTTTTTATTCATCACCAATTTAACGGTGATTGGCGCCCTAATATTTTATTCCAAATATTTTATTCCAAATATGTTTAATTCAAATATTGTTATAAGATTTTTCTGGTAACAGAAGCGAACGCCAAATTGACGTTGATGTTACTCGAGCCTAAGTGACTAGAGAAGGTTGATGAGGTTCGTTGACAACACAGAGGTCACGTTTACCTACGCATTGTCCGTGCTCTTCCGTCACCAAGAAGTGCCAAAGCGGCGATTCAAAAGTCGCAACTCGTCAAGTTTTACTGTAAGTGTCTTATACAGTCTAAGGAAAAATAGCCGTATTTCTGACAATTGACGTAGTGTGTTACTCGGATACGGTCATTGACTCTGCACGCATTCCAGGCGACGTACACACGACGCGATGCCAAAAGGTATTGTCGAACTTCCGGATGGAGTTCACGGATCCAATGGAAATTTGCTTTGTCTTTAAGACCAAAGCAAAACTGAACTTTCAAGTGTTCATTGGCAAGATGAAGTATTTCATCAGAGGCGTCGTGGAAGTTTTGGGAAATAATGGCTTACATAAAATGTCAAGGATAGAGATGCGGGTAACGTCTTTTGTCTTGGGGTTTACCCACATGGCCGGCGTTATCAAGGATGGTCTCAAGTATTTTTGTAAAGTCCGCTTCTTTTCAGTTCTGGTTTTTGCCTATCTTGATTACTCGTTCTAGTCCATGGCCGCAGTTTTGGAGATCTAAAACCTTCATTAAAATCGTTTTTGTTTCTTCAACGCTCTTTAAAGGAAAGTCAGGTTTAGGGACAATAACGACAGTCGACTTCCCGGAAAAGTGGAAAAAAGCTAACTTGGTGCTATTAAAAAGGAAAAGAAAAACCTACTTCTACAAAACTCAAGGTTCTACAGGCCGCTGTGCCTGTTAAATACTGCGGCCAAACGATACGAACATCTCATACTCGCTAGACTACTAGCTAACATTGCCGAACTAGAAAGCTTGTTAGATAAACAGTTTGGTTTTAAAAAAGGCAGATCGACAATCAAGGCTCCAAGACTACAGAAACCTAAAAAAGACAGCCGGAGGACCAGAAAACTATGCGCCATGGCCAGAGGTAAGAAATGCGTTCAATTCGCTAGCGTGGATAATCATCAAAAAGGCACTTAAGACCAAAAACGTCAAAGGTTATCTAGTAAATCTAATAGGTAGAGTACTACGGAGTATCCAGGTGACCTGAAGAATCTCTAAAGGTTTGGTGCTTGGGTCGACTCTGTGGAACATCACATTCGACGAAATCCTTGACCTCGACCTGGACGAGAGGGGCCATGCAGCAGCGTTTGATGATGATCTTGCTCTGCTAACTAGTGCTAGTAAAGAAAACAAGCCCGTGGTAAAGACTAATCGTGCTGTACTCACGAGTGATAATAGGCTAAAATTAAAAGAGCTAGAGCTAGCACCCAAGAAAACGAAAGCCATTCTCTTCTACGGCAAAAAAATTGGTATTGTCGAGTTCAGACTACGAGATTTCGTCGTCGCATCCGGTAAAAACTTGAAATACCTTGGGGTCTACATCAACTATAGCCACCACGTGATAATGGCTGCAACCAAAGCTGCGAAAATGGCGTCTATCACAGCACGACTTGTGCCTGACACGATAAGACCGTCAATGATGAAACGGAGGTTGATTTTAACCGTTGCCATTTCCACAATTCTGTGCGCAACCCCGGTGTGGACAAGAACGATGAAGATGTGCAAGTGCCAAGGTATAGTAAAAAGAGTGCAAAGAAAAACTTACATACGGATAATTTCGTCGTACAGGATAGTAGCCACAGAAATAACCCATAAACTATAATCTGGAACTTAGTGGAATTACAGCGGTAGAGCATCAGAAATGGCGATAAGCCGCTCCGCCAAGACAATGACTGAATGGCAAACCAGATGGCAGAGCGGCCAAAATGTCAAATAGACCCATAAGCTTATAAAAGATGTTGAAACTGGGTTAAAAGAAGACATGGCTTAAACTACTATACTACCCAAGCTCGTTTTATATAGACGTTAGTTTTGCCACTTATCTAAACGGTATACAAAAAAATATGGACCCGTAGTGTATATACTTCAAAGCCGTGGACGGCCCGGAGCACATGATATTTGCTTCTCCAAGATGGACCAGTCTTAGATGAGAACTGGTCGGTCTGTCCCTCGAGATACTGATACAATAGACGTTGAAGATATTAAGGTAGTATTAGTACATCGATAGAAATGATAATCAGACCGAAAGAAGAAGACTTCTGAAGGCTGAAAATGTATGGCAAGAGTCGATACCACGAGCTCGAAGAAAGTAGAAAAATGTCGTGACCAGCACTGTTTGTAATTTTGTTATGTATATATATGTAGTAAGCAGGATGAGTTTACCCGTCGTATGTAATATACAATTTTACTCAAACGACATAGACCAGATTTGCCGTTATGTGTCAAACTTGACTGCTAGTCTAGAGAAGAACTGTAGTTAATGCTGTACTGCAATGCAAGTACTTAATGTTCAAAACAAAACGCGCGAAAACCTTTACGCCCAAAGTCTATGCTAAGATTAGAACGTCTTCTTGGTTTTGGGCCGTGTTGATGTTGTAACCAAAGTTGCCAACGTTTCACTCACTTTCGTAAGTGGCTTCATCAGGGCGTGAAAGAAATTAAAAACTTAAAGACTTAGATAATCAACTTGTTAACCAAGCAAGATTCTAAACTTCTATGGAGTATCCTAGCGCTGATAAGTCCTAAAAAGACAAAACACCTGTCTACTCGTTTCCGCAATTACTTAGACACATTTTTGTACTTTAATATTACAGTTGCGCTTTAATTCAAATTTTAAAATTCGCGGTCTTAAAAACCTCACTATCAAGACCTGCATAGGTTTTTATATATTATAATACACACGTGACATTGTTTCTACGAGATGGCATACGTCACAACTTTCTGAACGAGCTCAAACTTACACTTTACCACTACCTCTCAAAACAGAACAAAATAATTCTTATCAACAACTGACGTTCTAGATCGTTTTGAAGCAATGTGTTACAAAGTCTACGATCGCAACTTGGACAGCCAGCTATGCAAACTTCAAAACGGGTCTAGAAATCAGCCAACATTACCAGTGCAAATCAATAACAACCACAACCTTACCACACCAATATCACCAACACCGCTTGTGTTTAAGTTTATATTTACAACCGATGCCTAGCACCGACAACATCTCCAAAACCAACGATTAATAAAACCGTCTTTAAAACAGAGAGGATTGTTACCGTTGGTGCTTCTATATACAATACAATTAAAAGGTTTAACAGATACCTACAAGCTGCAAAAAGAATTCGCTTTTTAAGTCAGAGTTAAACTAACTTCGCTAAACAACCACCGCTGTTGGTCAATTCTGCGTAGTTGTAGTCCGTTCTGAAACTGCCGTTTTTGCCGCACGCTGCTTACAACCGTGTTCGCATTCTGAGATATCCGTTGCCGTTGCAGCACACGCTGTAGCCGTCCATTACCGTCCTTCTGTGTCGCAGTTAATGTCTACGAACAGGCGCGCTACCATAGTCACGGAGTAAACACCATGGTCATTTGGCGTTGCTTGTCATCGCGATAAAGACGTTCTCGACCCTGTCTGACGTTTCTCTCATGTAACAGTTTGTTACATGCCAAAGTTAAAACAAAGTCACTGCCTGAAATGAGGTAACATAAACGATGTTGTGCCGGTTGCTCAGTGGAGACGGGATGGGTTATATTTTAAAATTCCGTGATAACTTGGAAACGAGATTGACATAAAATCGAACTAAAACGGTAAAAGACTCAAAAATCGGTTAGGGCGCCAATCAAGGTCACGATGATCGTAGCTTCCGGACCCCTGATAACCCGAAAGCTCATCCGGTTGGTTACAACCCCGGAACTTACCTTGAGTTGTAACTATTCTGAAATACACTTAAAACAAAAATTACGTACGCGGCAGCTGAATGAATAAAAGCTCTTTACAGTTTAACAATTTAACATTTATTGACTGAATATTAAAAAAAAATGAATATCAAACAAATTTGAATAAAAGAAAATCAATGAAATAATAATAAGCAAGACAAAACAAAAAAAATGAACAATCTGAATACAAAATTAATATATATAAAAAATAATAATAATAATAAAAGCGTTAACTCGTTTTTCAATACAACACAACCTTGACCGCATACTTAATTTGTAAACAAATAAAAAAAAAATAATAAAAATACACAAGTTATAAAATATCCGTCCGAAACTTTGCTTCGAACTAAACGTTTAAACAAATTATAGTTTACATATCGTTACATTATCTTTTATGCATGAATGAGATTTACTTTTACATACACAAAACAAAATTAATTAAGTAAATCGAACTTCACGCAAACACCTTCAAGTGTTTCTTGAAATATTTAAAGTTAACCGTAATTCAATCGGCTCAAATCAAAGCTTTTACTTCATATCAATCGCGGTTCACTACACGGTAATACAAATTCGTTAAATACCTTTACTCAATTGTAGACTCCAGGTGAACTGCGGGCCACAGTGGTTTCAGAAAGCTACGACTTTAGATTGAACTCCGGTCGCTCCAGGTGTACCGTAGTCGAGTACAAGCTCGGTGGGACCCCCAAACAATAGAATACCGTCGGAAGAATTATTTCTCAATTTAATTGAAATCCGCACAAAAGCGAAGACAGGATTTTCACACAACACTTCGAAATTAAATCCAACTCGAAACGTGAGTTTTTATTTTTGGATACCATGAAGTTTCTTAAACCGTAAAATTACGAATTTGGAAAATTACTATTTTCCCCTCACACCACTCAATTTTCACGGCACCATTTATTTAACTTCCGCGGTATTGCATAACGGTAGGGTAAAACACCCCCAACACTTGACTACATTCCGGTACTCGGTATTCTTAATCGCGACCAAAGATTGATCCCCAAAAACAAAACTTTACCTCTTTTAACACCTCGCATTCCCACTTAATTCAATGAACTTGCTCCGTAAAATCTTTGTAAAAGATAGAACACTAAACGAACTAAATTAACAAAGATGAACACTATAATTGGCCACGTGAATTCTGTCACGTAGACTCTCGACAGAACGAAAATTTTCCCATAGAAAAATGCTTACTTCGCGAGATTGGCAGGTGGTTCGCAATCGCGCTCATAAAAGAACCCAACATAAACAAAGTATAGATACCAAGAAAAATGGATCAAATTACATTCCAAAAGGAAGTCGTAAATTATCCAGCATTGTTATTTTACTGAGATAAACAAGTAAAACACTAAATCAAAATCAAAACCACGGAACTTAATGCATTCAAAAAAAATACCAGTAAGAATTGTAAAATACTACTCAATCGAAAAAAAACAGAAAACCGCAAATTTAGCCAGTTGAATCTACTTACGGGGTCTTACATAAAAGATCCACTGCTAAAATTCCAAACGCAGGTTACAAGTTGGCACTCTAAGACGTAAAGTGGGGAACCGCAAATCTGACTACCAATTGCGTCATTTATCACACCTCACTAGAAACGGACTAATATTTTTAGTGATGTCTAACAATAACCACAAACATACATTATTGTTATCAACATTGCCTGATATGTACAACCGATGTTTAGTACCAGAAACATCTTCAAAACTAATGACTAATAGCATCGTTTCTAAAACGGGGCGTTGCTACTTTTATAGACAATTGCGTCACTACTTTCGCAATATTTTGTTATGTTAAAAGTATTCTGATATATAGGTTGCGTACTGTATGAATTTTGTCCCGAAATGCCCTCTTGCTACATTCAAAGTGTTGGCTGTTAATTTTTTTTGGCGTATGGAATTAATAAAGAAAAACGACAGTGAATGTTAGAAGGATTGTACATAAAAATCTAACGTGCGCGTCCAATGAGACCTTTATTTTTAAATATTTGCTTTCATCCATTTATTAATGGATGCATTGGCTTTACTTCATATGTGAGGGTTTTTTAGGCGACTTGGGCTATCGCCACGTGTTTGCCTCCTTGCTTCTTCTTCTTCTTTTCGAAAGCCTAGAAGCTTGTTATACCGAGTATTGTTTTTCTTGGGAGGCGGAAGACCAGCTGTCCTTCCATCGTTTTGGAGGTCTTCTTGGTGGTCGTTTGGATGCTGGTCTATAGTTTCTGACAATTTTTGCAACCCGGTTATTATCCATTCTGGATACGTGTTCGTTCCAGAACCTTCTGCAAGCACATGTCTATTTTACGACATCCTCCACGTTGCACTCTTCATAGATGTCCTCGCTTCTTCTTAGATCTCTAATCATGTTTCCCGAGATCATGCGAAGTACTTTCATTTCAGAGGTGCGAGCCATTCTTTTAGTTTCAACAGTATCGACGCCCCTTTGCAATGGTACATATCATTTATATACGTTCTGTTAAAATCGATAACTTGGAGCACGTACTAATAGGGATATTGGTTAATTACTTGGAAGCTTGACGCATTCGGTTACAACGATTCATTTTTTAACTTACAAGCAACTTATTTGTGATATCATCTTATAACTAATTATTTCTTTCCGATTTTAGGTAACAATTCAAACATGCCGATAGCTATTAGCATGACTGGATAATCGTGAGTACAATTCCTTTATAGGCTTTATCACAATTAATAACGCGAATTTGTTTGTACAATCACGGTTTGAATTGTAGCAAATTTTAGGTTCGTAATCCTTAAAGAACCAAAAAAAAAGAAAGATAAATATGTATAGCTTTAATTTAATCTTGTCGATTACTAACAACAAACTTGTAGCAAATTTGGCACCCAACGTGGGGTCTTACAAACCTTGCTCGGTCAACTCACACTAGTCGGAGATAGGGAAAGTTTAAGTAAATAGAATATAAAGGGCGCCAGATCTTACTACGCAAAACTTCTGTTTCGATCAAGACAGACGGTCCAAGCTTGTACCAAATTAAGATTCGTAAACCCCAAAATACCAAAAAAGAAAGATGAATATGTATATCTTTAATTTAATTTTGTCGATTACTAACAACGAGCACAAGAACTTTATCGTAAATTATTCGATCAATAAATGCCGGAAGTATTGGCAACACACAATACATAGGTTTATACATACAATGTTGATAGCAAAGAAAATTAAATTGATAATGACAAATATCTATGATTCACAGGATGCGACATACAAAAATAATTAATGAAAATACCGAAATGATATTAAAACAATTATTGTAATTACGTAAGTTAGACTAACAAGCAAAAATTCGCGAGAGACCTTTATGACAACGCAAATGTAATTAAATAAGACTTACCCACAATCCAGTACTTGCCCGAAGAAAACGTTTTCCTCGTTGAGTCGATCTGGAATATTAATGAACAAGCAAATCGTGTCAGCACAATGACTCACGAAAGCAAAAATCTACAAAACTAGTAACCAATGTTAAAAGAAATTAGATTTAAAAACCGGTTATCGAATGCGGTTGCACACATTAAATTAAAGATTGCAGTCGATTGACTCATTAGGAACCGCACTTCAGAAAAAAAATTTTGTCGAGACTTCGTTTTTAGCTTTACCGTGGGCCTTTCAAAATTATATTTTTTTCATGGAGGTATTTGGTCGATATTAACCTCTCATTGGTGGAGAATATACCAAAACATGTGCACTAACACGTGTCGGGTCGTGCTAACAAACTCATGGAAATTACTAATGAATTCTAAAAACTAATAAAAAAAGCTTACCCTATGATGAATAAACTAATAAAAATGCGTTTTCGATTTATATCATAGTTTCTACATACCGAGATGATCTTAGAAAATTAAAATTTAAACATCGCAAGCACGATTTTAAGTAATTGACGGTTTAATGTCTTGACAGAAAATGAAGTGAAACGAAACTCGTTAGAGAGCGTCAAAAGTAGAAATTTAACTATAGTGTAATAAATATACAGGGTATTACATTTTAAAATTTATGCACGTAACAAACTCATGGTTATGATGTAATAACCTCGAGGGAGATGAGCATTATTATTTACAAAGCCTGTGACGCCAGCAGGCCCAGGATGAGGAATCACGACCAAAATATCACTGACATTTATTGGTGAAGCCATGAAGAGGAGAAAGTGAACCCACCATACTACCTTTGGTACAAGCTTCCGCAAGAGGGATAGGCAAGTTTGTCAAGTTCTAATAACAGAGTTATCGGACAGTACCAGTTGAGATTTACGAAATCCTTTATCTCAGGTTTGAGAATGGTGATGAGTTTACCAGCTTTCTAGTTAACAAGATAATAACCACATTTAATGCATGAGTTGAACAAATCAACGATCGTAGAAGAGAGGAAATCTTACACAATTCCACGTAAGACATTACAATGTATTTCGTCACGTTCGAGAGACTTGTTTTTAAGAATTCTACTAGCCACCGCGGCTATATCGTCATTACTGACCACCCAGTACTGTTAAGATCTTATTTGCAAATCGGTGTGGGATCTTATTTGAGCATGCAAAAAACTATATGCTGTCAGATTGCCGTCAGGAAACAGGGTGCAAACAATAGTTTTAATCGTTTTGTATTCTAAGATAGTGTATCTGTCACCGTCTTGGACATTGGAGCACAACCTGTAAACTAACCCCCACGGGATCGTCGCCAAGATTTTTTCAACGAATCTTTGCCAGAAGCTATATTTTGCTGTTTTTACTGCCAGTTTGTACTGGTAAAGCTTTGTAAGCGACCTTGTATTAGGCAAGCCATTGAGGTTTTAATTCTGCTGAGGGTTTTTATTCATGTTTTTGGAAAGAACGCATTGCCCGCTTTAACTTGTCTAACTTAGAACTTTACTACTGTACACTGGCTCTAGAGCGTATGCGGTTTAAGCTATGTTAGCAAAAATTGACGATCATACTGATCAACTTAGCATTATAGGCGTTTTCAGATCTAGGATCGTGGCACAAAATACCACGTAGAAGATAAGCAGGAATAGAACTTGCAATTGCCATATTTAGGCGAATGGGATCTATGCGTTTATAATCAAGGTTTCTCTTACTGATAAGTTCTATATGGAAGCCTTCGACGGTTAACTCAAACCGTATCACGTAACCACCGACACTTTCAATAACCTCTTGAACAACACGCCAGTTTTAAGATTTTTCTGGTAACAGAAGGGAACGCCAAAGCGACGTTGATGTTACTCGAGCCTAAGTGACTAGAGAAGGTTGATGAGGTTCGTTGACAACACAGAGGTCATGTTTACCTACGCATTGTCCGTCACCAAGAAGTGCCAAAGCGGCGATTCAAAAGTCGCAACTCGTGAATTGGGAAGTTTCACTGTAAGTCTCTTTTACAGCCTAAGGAAAAATAGCCGTATTTCTGACAATTGACGTAACGTGTTACTCGGATACGGTCATTGACTCTGCACGCATTCCAGGCGACGTACACACGACGAGATGCCAAAAGGTATTCTTGAACTTCCGGATGGAGTTCACGGGTCCAATGGAAATTTGATTTGTCTTTAAGATCAAAGCAAAACTGAACTTTCAAGTGTTCATTGGCAAGATAAAGTATTTTATCAGAAGCGTCGTGAAAGTTCTGGGAAATAATGGCTTACAAAAAACGTCAAGGATAGAGATGCGAGTAACGTCTTCTCTTGGGGTTTTAACTACATGGCCGGCTTTATCAAGGATGGTTTCAGGTATTTTTGTAAGGTCCGTTTCTTTTCAGTTCTAGTTTTTGCCTATCTTGATTACTCGTTCTAGTCTATGGCCGCACTTTTAAATATCTAAAACCTTCATTAAAGTCGTTTTTGTCTCTTCAGCGGTTTTTAAAGAGAGTCAGGTTTGGAGACAATAACGACAGTCGACTTCCCGGAGGAGTGGAAAAAATCTAACTTAGTGCTATTGAAAAGGAAAAGAAAAACCTTTTTCAAAAAACTTAAGGTACTACGTGCCTGTTTAAATACTGCGCCCAAACTATACGAGCATCTCATACTCGCTAGACTACTAACTAACATTGCCGAACTAGAAAGCTTGTCAGATCAACAGTTTGGTTTTAAAAAAGACAGATCGACAATCGAGGCTACAGAAACCTAAAAAAGACACCCGGAGAACCAGAAAACTATGCGCCATGGTCGGAGGTAAGAAATGCGTTCAATTCGCTACCGTGGCTAGTCATCAAAGAGGCGCTTAAGATCAAAAACGTCAAAGGTTACCTAAATCTAATATATAGCTATTTTCAAAACAAAAACTAGTGCTACGGAGTATCCAGGTAACCTGCAGAGTCTCTAAAAGTTCGGTGCTTGAGCCGACATCACATTCGACAAAATCCTTGACCTCGACCTGGACGAGGGAGACCATTCAGCAGCGTTTGCTGATGATCTCGCTCTACTAACTAGTGCTAGTAAAGAAAACGAGCCCGTGATAAACACCAATCGTGCTGTACTCACAATGGATACATGGCTAAAAAAGAGCTAGAGCTAGCACCCAAGAAAACGGAAGCCATTATCTTCTACGGCAAAAAGAAAATTGGCATTGTCGACTTCAGACTACGAGATTTCGTCGTCGCATCCAATAAAAACTTGAAATACTTTAGGGGTCTACATCAACTATAGCCATCACGTGATAATGGCTGCAGCCAAAGTTGCGAAAATGGCGTCAAACACAGCACGGCTTGTGCCTGACACGAAAAGACCGTCAATGATGGGAGATTAATATTAACCATTGCCACTTCCACAATCCTGTGCGCAATCCCGGCGTGGACAGGAACGATGAAGATGTGCCAAAGTATAGTAAAAAAGGTGCAAAGAAAAACCTACATACGGATAGTTTCAGCGTACAGGACAGTAGTCACAGAAATGACCCAGGAACTATAATCTGAAACTTAGTGGCATTAGAGCGGTAGAGCATCAGGTATGACGATAAGCCGTTCCGGCAAGACAATGACTGAATGACAAACCAGATGGCAGAGCAGCCAAAAAGTCAAATGGACTCATAAGCTTATAAAAGATGTTGAGAATGGGTTAAAAAAAAGACATGGCTTAAACTACTATATTACCCAAGTTCGTTTTATGAAGACGGTAGCTTTGCCACTAATCTAAACGGTATACAAAGAAATATGAATCCGGAGTGTATATACTTCAAAGCCGTGGACGACCCGGAGCACATGATATTTGGCTGTCCAAGATGGACCAGTCTTAGATGAGAAATGGTCGGTCTGTCCCCCGAGATACTGATACAATAGACGTTGACGATATTAAGGTAGTATTAGTACATCGATAGAAATGATAATCAGACCAAAAGAAGAAGACTTCTTAAGGCTGAAGAAGTATGGCAAGAGTCGATACCACGAGCTCGAAGAAAGTACAAAAATGTCGTGACAAGCACTGTTTGTAATTTTGTTATGTATATATATGTAGTAAGTAGGTTAAGTTTATTATTTACCCGTCGTATGTAATATACAATTTTACTCAAACGACATAGACCAGATTTGCAGTCATGTGTCAAACTTGACTGCTAGTCTAGAGAAGAACTGTAGATAATGCTACGCAGTGATGCAGTATCTGTCTAATCAAGTACTGAAGGTTCAATACAAAACGCGCGAAAACCTTTACGGCCAAAGTCTATGCTAAGATTAGAACATCTTCTTGGTTTTGTTGTAACCGAAGTTGCCAACGTTTCACTTACTTTCGTAAGTGGCTTCATCAGGGCGTGAAAGAAATCAAAAACAAAGATTTAGATAATCAACTTGTTAACCAAGCAAGATTCTAAACTTCTTTGGAGTATCCTAACGCTAATAAGTCCCAAAAAGATAAAACAGCTGTCTACTCGTTTCCGCAATTAGACACGTTTTTGTACTTTAATATTACAGTTGCGCTTTGATTCAAATTTTAAAATTCGCGGTCTTAATAACCTCCTTATCAAGACCTGCACAGGTTTTTACATATTATAATACACACGTGACATTGTTTCTACGAGATAGCATACGTCACTTCAACTTTCTGAACGGGCTCAAACTAACACTTGTTACAAGCTTTAGGTCTTACGAACCTTGCACGGCCAACTCACACAGTCGGAGATAGGGGAGGTTCAAGGGAATTATGCTTAAGGGCGCCAGATCTAGTCCAAATTAACACTTCTGCCTCGATCACGACAGACGGTCCAAACTTGTAACGAAATTGGAGGTTCGTAATCCTTATTACTCTGATGTTCGAGTAGCCAAAACTAGTTAATAGGTAAAGATAACTAAAAGAGAAAGGTATGTTGCCATAAAAGAAAGATTAACAAGTATAATTAGCTTTAATGTATTAACATAGAAGATTAACAGGAGGGTATTTTAAGTTCTCAATTCGTAAATACTAGGAAGGTTAACAAGTATAATCAACAGGTATAAAAACTTTGATTTAACAACGTAGTAGATTCACAGTATTATGTTTAATTTCTCAATACATAAATGCCAGACATATCGGCAACACACAATGCATAGGTAGTCAAGTCGAAACGAACAGCGCAGAAAATCTCGTAGTAAATATTGTTTGTACACAGCATGCGATACAATTTAAATGATGATTGAAATTACCTTATTGGTAGATAAACAATAAACGTAATTACGGACATTAACATTAACCAAAGTTCTGTCATTACATTAAAATTCAATTTTACATTCGTTTATTTTTTGCAACTAATATTGCACGTAAATTTATTCAGTTTGGCAACGTCGCGTTGTTTCAACTCGACTTGAGCATTAGCTTAAGCTGGCACTTCCGCTTGGGCCACGCTTGGCCGTGCGTGTCGTAGTGATGCGGGGAAGACACATTTTCTTGATTATGGCGTAAAAACGCATACAATTTAATTTTTATTCATTCCATCTAATTGTTGGTGAGTTTACCTTTATTTTGATATAATTTTTCTATTGAATTCAACATTTTTAGTGATTTCGCAATGTTAGGCAATATTTAGACAAAGGAATTTATTTTGAAGGCCGTTGCTAAGCAGCGTGAGTACAGCATGTCATTTAAAAAACCATTCTAATTATTTATATTTAGGTTTTTTTTTAATTCTGGATCTTTTATTTTATTTCAGTTTTTACTGGATCTTTCATTTTGGTTTTGTCGTTTAATTACTGGATTTTTCGTTATTGGAGTTTATTATACATTGGTTTTTGCTTGTTGTTGTGTTTGGAAATTTACATTCGTTTGGACGAATTTTATCACGTCAACCAAGATGTGCTAAAAATAGAAGATATACGATAACGTCATATCATATGGTGAGTCAACTGGAATTAAGTTACTACATTTTACATTCAAATAATTAAATTGTGTTATTAAAACTTTTCGGGAAACATACTCGATAACAAATTAACCGTTTACTATTTTTGCATTTAATATCAATTAATAATTAGATGTAAAATTTTACGCTTTTTATCCACCAATTTAAAGGTGATTGGCGCCCTAATATTTTATTCCAAATATTTTATTCCAAATATGTTTAATTCAAATATTGTTCATTTTTTTTTAAATGTAAATAGTGTATTATGTTATAGTTAATAAATTTAAGGAGTTCACGTCTTTGTATTTATTTTCATTCAAACTCACACCCAGAGGTCTGTGCTTACGGTTGCTGCCGTGGTTATATTATTTTGCTTTTATTAAATGTATTTTCACATTTTTTATTATACGTTCTTATTCGGAATAATTTTTTATTACAACTTTCGTGACAGCGATATAAAAATTAACCAAATAAACTCACCCGAAGTCTAGTGTCCACTTTCGCAAAAAAAACGTTTTCCCCGCTAGCGGCCTGTAATAAATATTTAATAGCAAATCGTGTCACACACTAACTCACGAAGAATAGGAAGCTACAAAATCAGTATTAATAAATCATTAAAGGTTATATAAGAACCCGTTGTATCGAATGCTGTAGGTTGTAATTATGAACAGGCGGGTGATAACACAATCGACTGGTATACACGAAATAACATCTCCCTTAGTAAGGCTTGTCGAGACTCCGTTTTCGTGGTGGAGAATATGCCTTCCCAAAATCTTAAGTGTTCGGTAACGGTATTTCTCAATAATAATTAATCTTCATCATTTCTTTATTGAAACGAACATGTGCTCAAAGCGTAATGAAACGGCTATCAAATTAAGGAGAAGTTACAAACGAATTTTAATAAAACGGGAGTAATTATCTTACCCTGTGACGACTCAAATATTTTACGAACGTAATGAAATTATAATTTGATTCCCATTATTAAGGATGTCCTTCGAAATTATTTCTTTAAGCCGTACAGGCCATTTTATGCAATTGACAGCTTCACGATTTCGTCGTAAAATGACAGTCACAAGAAACGATCGGCAGAGAGCGTCAAAACCGGAATCTAATTTCAATTCATATACAGGGTATTCCGTTAGAAAAATTTTGCACGTAACACACTTTACCACTACCTCTTAGAACAGAGCAAAATAATTCTTATCTTAATACTTTTTAACGTTTCAAAACAAAAATAAACGGGCGTATCATGCGGTACTATAAGTACCATGAGTATGTCCCTTTGCTTTAAGAGTGGAAACCCTATGCAACAATTGACGTCCTAGATCGTTTTGAAGCAATGTGTTACAAAGTCTACGATCGCAACTTTGACAGCCAGCTATGCAAACTTCAACACGGGTCTAGAAATCAGCCAACATTACCAGTAAAAATCAACAACCACAACCATACCTCACCAATATCACCAACACCGCTTGTGTTTAAGTTTATATTTACAACCGATGCCTAGCACCGACAACATCTCCAAAACCAACGATTAATAAAATCGTTTTTAAAACAGAGAAGATTGTTACCGTTGCTGCTTCTATATTCTTCTTTGTCGCAGTTAATGTCTACGAACAGGCGCGCTGCCATAGTCACGGAATAAACGCCATGGTCACTTGACGTTGCTTCTCGTTCGCGATAAAGGCGTTCTCGACCCTGACCGACGTTTCCCTCATGCAACAGTTGGCACCCTAAAACGTAGGGTGGGGAACCGCAAATCTGACTACCAATGACGTCATCTCACTAGAAACTGACTAACATTTCTAGTGATGTCTAACAACAACCACAAACATACATTATTGTTATCAACATTGCCTGATATGCACAACCGATATTTCGTACCAGAAACATCTTCAAAACTAATGACTAATAGTATCGTTTCTAAAACGGAGCGTTGCCACTTTTATAGACAATTACGTCACTACTTTCGCAATATTTTATTATGTTAAAAGTATTCTGATATATATAGGTTGCGTGCTGTATGAATTTCGTCCCGGAATGCCCTCTTGCTACATTTAGAGTGTTGGCTGTTATTTTTTTTGGCGTATGGAATTAATAAAGAAAAACGACGGTGAATGTTAGAAGGATTGTACACAAAAATCTAACGTGCGCGTCCAATGAGACCTTCATTTTTAAATATTTGCTTTTATTCACTTATTAATGGATGCATTGGCTTTACTTCATATGTGAGGGTTTCTTTAGGCGACTTGGGCTATCGCCACGTGTTTGCCCCTTTGCTTCTTCTTCTTCTTCTTTTCGAAAGCGTAGAAGTTTGTTACACCGAGTATTGCTTTTCTTGGGAGGCTGAAGACCAGCTGTCCTTTCATCGTTTGGAGATGAGATGGTCGTTTGGATGCTGGTCTATAGTTTCTGACAATTTTTGCAAGCCGGTTATTATCTATTCTGGATACGTGTTCGTTCCAGAACCTTCTGCGAGCACGTGTCCATTTTACGACATCTTCCACGTTGCACTCTTCACGGATATCCTCGCTTCTTCTTAGATCTCTAATCGTGTTTCCCGAGATCATGCGGAGTACCTTCATTTCAGAGGTGCGAGCCATTCTTTTAGTTTCAACAGTATCGGCGCCCTTTTTCAATGGTACATATCAATTATATACATTTTGTTGAAATCGATAACTTGGAGCACGTACTAATGAGGATGTTGGTTAATTACTCGGATGCTTGACGCATTCGGTTACAGCGATTCAGTCTTTGACTTAGAAGCAACTTATTTGTGATATCATCTTATATCTAATTATTTCTTTCGTGTTTTAGGAAACAAATCAAACATGATAGCTATAAGCATGAGTGGATAATCGTGAGTACAATTCCTTTATAGACGTTATCACGATTAATGAACGCAAATTTGTTTGTACAATCATGGTTTGAACTTATTCTAAGTGCGATTTGTTTCTGGTTGCGAATTAGCTAGTTTCGCATCGAATCCAAGTTTAATTCTTCGATTATCTATTATTTTATACTGTCATACTGTACTACGACAATTTTATGTACGAAGTGTTGTTTGTGCTTTAGGGCTTGTATCAAGGTTATTGACTGCGATTTTTATCGACAAATTTTTAATTGTTATATATGTAATTTGGCCTCGCTTCTTTTTTAACCTTTCTCTTCTGTTGTTAAAAATGAATATATTCGTTGTTATAACTTGTGCTTTGCCATTTGTTCTCTTTGAGTGTTCGACAGATTAAACGGTATTTGCCAGTAATAGTTTTGGCGTTTTTTTAATTACTTTATGATTAGTACACAGAAACCTGCGATCCTCTCGCCGAATTGTATTGAACTCGTCGCCTGCTTTTTAGTTACGAGTAAAAAATCACGTAACCGTTTGACTAATGTATAACGATTTTTCTGCTATATCTACTATCTCAACAACGCCTAAGTGCAATTAGAAAATTTAAAAAAGACTTCTAAGTTGCAGAAAAGAGTTTCTTTTTGACCTATAGAGTCAAACCAAACCGGGTAAGTCCGCGAGAAGAGTGACTGAGTAGCAGAAGTATTGCTTTCTTTGACCGTCGCTACGTGACACTCGTTGTCAATCGCAATGATGACATTGCCATCAGCAACTAAGCCTACTAAACGGGTCATAACCACAACGTGCACTGCTGTCAGTCAGTTCTGCGTAGTCGTAGACCGCCCTGAAACCGTCGTCCTTGTTGTTTTTATTATTTTATTTAAATTTTTGATAATTTAACTAATTACGTCAATCATCTCATCAAAAACTTCAAAATTATATCAGTTCCAAAACACTTAATAGTCAATTAAAAAATGTCATCGTACTTAAGATAATTGTAATTAAGAGTCTACTTGAGTTATTGTTACGTAAAAAAAAGTATAAAACCACAAAACGCACGTAATACCCAAACCTACGATGATTTCGGCTATAGCGTGCGGTCTTCTTCTCTCGTGTCTCAGTGGTAAGTGATAACATTTTTAAGTCACACTGATGCATAATGCCTTTAACCTAGCCGAGACGTTGGCAAATCCTTCAAATAAAATTATTGGAGGTTTTGCTGCGACGGAAGGACAGTTTCCTCATCAAGTATCCATAAGAAAAGTAACAAACGTTCACTTGTGCGGTGGTTCCATTATCAGTCCAAATTGGGTTTTAACGGCAGCTAGTTGTACCACAGGGTAATTGCGTTACAATACCTACCACAACTACTCATTCTTTGTGATTTTAGTGCAGATAATATCGTTGTCATTGTTGGAACAATATATTTGAGCAGTACTGGTCGTATACACACCGTTAGTGAAAGAATCCGACATGAAGCTTTTGATATGAACACTAAACAAAATGACATTGCACTGTTGCGACTGCTCACTAGCATCTTCTTTTCGGACTACGTCAAAAGCATTCGTTTGGCCAATGCAGAACCGTACGACTACGCCGATTGCCAAATTGCTGGATGGGGCGTGAAAACCAACCCGCCTGCAGCATACCCAAATCAGCTACAGTACACCAACACGTTGAAGTTTCCGTTGGGTACCTGCATGGGTCTTTTATTCGGTCGTCCCGTGTTCAGTACAAACTTGTGCACCATGCAAGAGTATGTCGAAGGCACTTGTGATGGAGATGCCGGTGGAGCTTTGATTTGTAACAACGAACAAGTTGGTATCTCGTCATGGCAAGGATCGTGCGAGACAGTACTCCCCAGCGTATATACCAACGTGGCGTCTTATCGATCCTGGATACGAGAACATTCTGGAATTTAGTGGTTGTATCATATCAAATGAGATTTTTTAAAAAATCTAATAAAAACATCAATATTGCACGTTATTTTTAAGACTAAACCTTGTTGTTTTAACGTGTGTAATATTAACAAATAGAAAATTATAAAATTAGAAATATTTTTATTATTGTAATGATAACGTTATATTTTTGATATATTATTAACGTTTAATTAACGTTTAATTTTGACGTTAAATTTATGACACACGTAAACAAATATATCATTGACATTGACCGCCGGTTTAAGTTTGCTGTCGGTATATTCTTAGAGTATATCTTGCTGAACTTTATAACTTTATAACGCGCACTTCACCATTCTTCTTTGGCACAAACATTACGAAACCTCGACCACATTGCCACCAACAACTAAACTAGCACATCTAGCAACGACCATCCACGTCACCGCCGTTAGTCAGTTCTGTGTAGTTGTAATCCGCCTTGGAATCGCAATTTGTGTAGCATGTAGTCTACAGCCATGTTAAGACTTTTATGCATTTGCTGCCGTGGCGACATGTGCTGTACCGGCAACCACTGTGGCCTTTTTTGTCGCACCTACAACTCTACGTGTTATTTTATTATTTTGTTTAAATATATTTCTAACCAACTTTGAACATCCTAGCTACCTACCGACGACAACGCCATTATAAGAACAATTCTGATATATTATTAACGTTTAATTAATTTACGTTAAATTTATGACACGTAAACGGATATTTAACGTTCTTTTGATGACGAATATAGTCACCGGTCTACGTTTGCTGTTGGTATACGACTTTTGTCTATTCTATTAAGTTTTGTAGGTAGTTATTTTCTTTGTGCGAAGCATATTACCGATGTGCACGAGCAAATATAAATCGGTCTTTATAATAAAATTTGACCGACGCGCATTTCTTTGATTATTTCTTCTTTTATTTTAAAACGGAGTATGACAAAGCCCAATGAAGAAATAGCAAAGACCGACATGGATACCAAGAAGATGGTACCGATACCGCTGGTCTCCGTGTAAACTGCATTTACCGGCTGAAAAAAAAGCACCGTTGACAAGATGCGCCGAGACTTAGTAAACTTCATTCGATACGAAAACCACCACAACCGACGTCCCTACCTAACGTACCTCGAGCCCGTCAACTTTTCGTAGTCTGCTAGAACAGGCCAAGATCCACAAGTGGAAGCTCAGCTTCAATGGGACCCAGTTACATTTCTCGAACGTCTGGACGAGGCTTGCAAGCAACACGGCTTGACACCTGAGTTAGTGCTACCAGCGCTGCCAAAGATTTCTACCGACAACGCGTTATTATGGTACCGTAACACTAAGAAGAATTGGAGTTGTTGGGCGGACTTTATCCGAAATTTCCATTTATTTTTCCTGCCGACGGACTACCGATTTAATCTTGAAGCGTGGATTGGCTGAATATTTCAGCGGAATGGATTACTTAACTGCTCTTTAAACATTAATCCGACGGCATGGTACATTAACGAGAAGCAAGAAATGTACTGACTGCACCAAAATCTACTACCGGAATACCGTTTATACATTCACCGGTTTGATTTCCAAAGCGTGACTAACTTCATGAACTGCATCAAAGAGTTTGAGTTGATCCGGAATGTCGAGACTCCGACAACAAAAAACAAAAAAAAACCACTACCTGCGCGCCTACCGGAAAAATGGGACACCGCTAGCCACCGATCGAATACCGTTCTGCTGCCCAGAACGGAAACACCTGTCCGACTGATCCATGTACTGTATTTGCAGAAGTACGGGAAGTGACCGGGGAGCTCAGCAGCAAGGAGGTTTGCGACTTTCCGAACAACCAGGACTTCTCAAACAACCGAACGTACCTTACCGTAAAGATCAAAAACCACCAGATGCATGCCCTAGTGGACACCGAAACCGTTTTATCCTTCCTAGGCCCTACTAGGTTATCTATCCGTGCTAGCCTGGGGGTGAAAACGCAAACCGTTACCAATCGATCCGTTAGAAAAATAAACGGAACCGAGATCCCGATTTCCTAAGTCGTTATCGCCAGGATAACTGTAGATAAACAGGAACCCAGCACACATTCAACGCGTTACCATAATTGACATATGTATATATTCTGAGATTGGATTTTTTCCATACGATGAACCTCCACAAGAACTTCTAAACTAGACTTATTTTCTTAAGAAATCGATGTATATCCGGCAATACTAAGAAAACGGAGCTTGCCATGGTAAATTCCATGATGGATAGCCTTGAATCCTCTAACGAGAAGCGTACGCAAGTTTCCTGCAAACGAAGTTACCGGATTTGAAAGCGCTGAGTGAACTCACCCGTCGGGTGGAGCACCACATCCGCCTTTGCGATAAGTACATCAAGCAATGTCATCGTCCGATTAACCCTAAGATGCGAGAGATAGTTAACGCTAAAATTGACCGCATGCTCGCCTAGGGAATAATCAAACCAAGTTATATAGTCCGTGGAGTTCACCGATCGTGATGGTACGGAAAACCGACGAAACCGCTCGCTTTTGCATAGATTTTCGCAAACTCAACGACGTCATCGAAAAGGACGCTTATCCGCATGTTGGATCAGTTGAAAAAACCCAATTACTTCCCGAGTCTCGACGTAAACGAAAGATACTTTACAACGCTTACTCAATACCGTCATTGAGCCCAAATTGGAAGACAAAGCATTTGCATATCTCGACGACATTATTGTCTTAGGAAAGACTTTTGAGGAACATCTGCAAAACCTAAAGGCCGTTAACCTGAAGTTAATCGGAAAAAATGCCAGTTCTAGAGGGAGCTCAATCCAAAGAAAAGTCCGGGGTCTGAGAGCAGCCAGCTGAACTAAACAAGTAAGCCATTTTAAGTATATTAACCGAGCCTCCGGAAGATACTGCTCTCCCGTCTACGCTTCTCTAACCCTTCTTACCAGGCGTCGTATTTGTAGTGTCCGACTTTAGCCTGCGCAATACGCCGTCAACACCAGGTCTAAGTAACGTGTTAACAGATTTTCGCACGGATACTTGTTCCACTTTATACGTCGTACTCGTACTGTCGGGCAGAGGTTAATACTGTTACTGCATGCTTACTTGGTCACAGACGTTGACGTTTTTCGAATGCACGCATAACTGTCATTATTCTTTTTCGTTTCTTTTACGTTTGCTTGGTTTTCGTATCCGCCGCTTCCGGTTCTTTCGATTAGTTGGCCGAAACTAACGTTCCGTTATTTAAGAGTAGAATAAAGATGTTTTGTTTATTGTTGTCTTTTATTTCCGTCACTTAGTTTCGCTATTAGAACCGCTCGAAGCCCTGAACAACTGTGTCTTTACTGCAGTTACCCGGATAACACCGTCTAACAGGAAAGTAAATTCCACGAATAAATCTGGCGCCCAAGAACCGTACTACTCTTTAGCTTTCTATTTTAGATAAGCACTCCGTCCGGAGCGAGCGTCACAAAGTTTTACAACGGCGCTATATCCGTTTCTTAATTTCCAAAAAATAAAATTTACAGACGACGTTTTGTTTAGCGCTCGTACGTTTTCAAAACCATGCACATCAAAAAAACACCGATCGATTTCGCGAAGATATTTAATTTGAACAATACGATACTTCTGGTGTTTTAGTACCTACGTATATTTGTACTCGAACTAAATTTATTTACTGTGATGCTATCAAATTATCTTTACTTGTTATTGATTCAAATTTTAATCTAAGTTACCTTTCTAATATTAATTAAAGTACAATTGTTGTTAACGATTTGGTTTCTTTCTTCGTTTCCTCCAGCTATACAAAAATTTTATACAAGCTTCAAGCGTCTTGTGCTGATCTAGCAGAATCTGGCGCTCATTAAAGTAAAATCACTTGAACCTTCGCTCTCTCCGACAGGTATGGTTTCAATTTTACAGTGAGTTGGCCGTGCAAAGTTTGTAAATTACTAGAAACTTGTAACAAAATAAACTACAAAAAAATTCAAAGGTACAAAAAACAAATTAATTTATAGTTTTTTAACATTAGCACTCAATATTATATAACTTCTATTAATATTAGCAAAGTGTTTAGTTATAAGACAAAAGAATCTGCCTTTATGTTGGGCGCCAAGGTAACATTTTGAAAAAATAAGCAATTTAGTAGACTAACATTAGAAGGTCTTCCGGATTTGAACCGTGTCATTGTCGTTACGTTGGCAGCTTCTGTTGTAAGAACAATGACACGGTCCAAACCCGGAAGACCTTCTAATGTTAGTATAGATTCCGGCCGTGGAAACCTTCGCTATTAAATTTAGTAGACGCTCGACGCGTAAAGACTATCTAGCAACCTATTAAAAAAGTCAATCGTTACGTAAATTTAACCGTAACTTACTGTAGGCGACAGCTCAACACTTCAGAGAGTGAGTCGTAGGTGTTACTCTTTATTAAAAGCAACGATAAAATAAAATTAACAATAGTAATTCAAAGTTTTAGCAGATTCTTATGAGAATATAATTTAGTAAGCAAACCAAAAATAAAAATTGGATTGTTGCGAATTTAGTTGTTACAAGAATTTTCTCGTAACTTAAAGATAAGCAACTAACTTAGTTTCATTCGGCAAGCGGGTTGCAAGTTTTGGTGTGCTAATCCTACACTAAAGCGTCAAAACAGGTAAATATTAGCCAGTACAAACCTTGTTTAAATATGTCTAATTACTAAAAAAACAAATTGGCAAAACACAACTTCGAACAACAAAATATTTATTTTAAACAAGAAAGAATAGGCATTAAAATCAACAGAGAAAAAAGTATACCAGTAACAGTTATAGGTTCGTCAACTAGTATAGTAATATCACAGCTATAATATCAACGTAGGCCCTTTCGTTCAGGCAATACACCATACAACTAACTATATACAATAGGTAACAAAAGCTATAACCCCCAAAAGTAAGCTAGCAATTACAACGCTTGCGACGCCGTTGGAAAAGAAGAGAACAGCACGATTGCTATGTAGACTTGTAGAAAATTTTGTAGTGCGAATGTTCGAACACGAAGAACAGTAACGTAACCATAGGTCCTATATAAGGCCAGTAAAAATGACAGCAAAAAAGATCCAAAATGCGCTTAACACTGCGGTGATCACGATCAGATATAATGTGGTGATCCTGAATAAGTTACTTGAGCTGGTCCGATGGTACAACTAATTTTCAAAAATCAGAAAAAGAAACACGTACACGTTTACACAAAAGACCTTTCACAACACACCAACGAGAGAAACGACGAAGAGAAGCAATAACTTTAGACATCATACCTAATAACCAAAGATAAGTAAATTGATAACTAAAACAAAATCAAACCAATGTACTACTAAAAGGCAGCAAAAGATAATCAAACAACCTACGAAGCCAATTCCTATAACAAAACAAAAGAAGCGAAGCAAAAAAGTGAGTAAGTCGAACCCACTAAAGACAATTAAGAAGTAAAATAATCAAGAAAAATAGAAGGAATTAGAACCGCGCACACGAAACAGAGCCCCGCATTGGGCGCCAAATTTTTGTTACGATTCAGTTTGATTGGCAAGCGGGTGACAAGTTTAGGTGTGCTAATTCTGCACTAAACTAAAAAGGCGTCAAAACAAGCAAATATCTCCCAAAACAGACTTTGTTTAAATCTGTCAATCACTGAAAAAAACAAATTAGTAAAACACAACTTCTAACAAAAATACATTTATTTTAAACAAAAGAGAACAGTCGTTAAAATCAACAGAGAAAGAAGTAGACCAATAACAATTATAGATTCGTCGACTAATATAGTAATATCACAGCTATAATATCGATGTAAAGCCTTTCGTTCAGACAAACGCCATACAACTAATTGTATTCAATTGCTAACAAACGTTTAATTTAAATATTACTTGGTCAAACTACCTCGTTTACTATGCAGTCGCGAAATAAGTCAACAATCGACAATGATAATATTAAATCGCAAAAAAAGTAAAATATGAGCACAAAAGTCTATCTACCCGACAATTCTTCGTCAACAGTAGTAAATTCCTTTACTCCCTTTTATTTGATTTAAGAAACAAAATATGCGTGGTGTATAAGCTTATGTACGACGGTTAATGTTATTTTACCTTTGGCTATGACTGCGTTCCTATTAACGAAGAAACTTGACGGATGTCACGTCAACGTACTCAATAACAAAACATAAAGTTATAAATGATACAAAGGTATACGCTAAAGTTGATTGATTAGTTACAGAAGTAAATTCACGAAGTAATACGATACTGATATTTTAGAAACTGATGTGAGACTTCTTGCGTCACAAAATTATTAAAAAAAAGTGACTTGCACAGGTTACCTGGCTACGACAGCCTCGGGATTAAGTAACAATACTTCGGAAATCGCAGCTACGTCAAGCTATCAACCAAATCGTTTATTCGCTCAATACTTGGATAAGTTTTTTCCACCACATCCAATTAGCAGACTTGCCCTTTAATATGACGTTCAACAACGATTTTTAAACGGTAAAAGTAAAAATAGACGTTTGACAGCGATATACCGCTTATTCTCAGTTATAAAGGAGAATTAGTAGTGCCGTATAAACAGTGCAGCCGTTAATTTTAATTTATAATAAACATTTTTGAAAATTACAAAATAACGATATGTAACATAGTGATTACGCAATCAGAAGCACAGCGTACCGTTGATAACTTTAAATAGTTACACAAGCAAATTTGCATGAATTAACCGTGACAACATATATATCTAACTCGCTCGTATCTATGTTCGACCCCAACAAAAATTATAAGATTATAAAAATAGATTACTTAAATTTTTTTCTGAAATGCAATTAGCTAATGGCATATCCAAACCAACCTCCTAAAATTGCTGAAAAACGTAATAAGCAGATATACACTATTACAAGTAATCTTGCCTATAGTTTTCTTCGAATATTTTTATATTCTTCCGTTAATTTAATCCAGAATGTTCCGCGTTTTTCGATTATTGTTTCGAAGTTTCCAATTACTTCAAAAACGCTTCATTAGTACCTATACTTTGGAAACAGTCAATTTTTGCGACGTTTTTCACTTCTGAAAAATCTTTCCTATAATCCTGTTGGTTGTAAAACTCCAATAAATTTGGTTGCATTTTAAGTTATTATTAAGGCTACCTCATGATTTTAACAAAAAATTTCGTATAGATACTCCGATCTCTACTGATATTCCAATATGTATTAATATTCCAATACTATTAAATCTTTTGATTTATATTTAATACTCCAATACGTAGCGATACTTTTAATACATATCAATGCTTCGATTCGTAACGAGATTCCAATACATATCAATGTTCCGCTCTGTATCGATATTTCGATCTGTACCAATATTTTAATACATAACATTCTGATCTGTATCGAAAAGCCGATACGTATTGATTTTCCGATATGTAAGGATATTTCAAAACCTAAGGGTTGTACAACTTAACAAAAAACTCCAACAAAGTTGATGGCATTATCAACAACAAATAAAATTCGTATACATATTTCGATTTGTACGGATATTCCGATATGTACCAATACTCTAATACATATTAATATTTTTATCTATATTAATATTCCGATACGTAGCGATAATAGAATACATATCACTGTTACGATCTATATCGATATTCCGATCTGTGCCGATATTTTAATACATAACGTTCTAATCTGTATCAAAATGCTGATACGTCGATATTCCGATCTGTATTGATATTCCGATACGGAGCCATATTTCTATACTTAAAAGTTGTACAACTAAAAAACTACAACAAAGTTGGTGGGATTATCGTCTATAATTTGGGCTGTGTCGTCATTACAACAACAAAAATTCGTGTATATATTCCGATTTGTACCGATATTCTAATAGATATTAATATTTTGACCTGTATTATCATTCCGACACGTAGTGAGACTCTAGTACATATCAATGTTCCTATACGTATCAATATTCCGATCTGTAACAATATTCCGATACATATCGTATTGATATTCAGATACGTGTCAATCGATACCAGCATTTTAAAAAAAGCTTTTTTTTTTAGAGCTTCTTGGCTCAGTTACAGTGAAGGTTTCGGTAAATGCGTGTTATAACAAAATCGGCGCTATGCCGCCTCTTGCATAAATTATAGGATTACGGCTATGGCAAAAGTTGGCGAGTTCTGTACATTAATTGGTTCGTGTCTAATTGCCCTTTTCTGTTTGTTACGGTAAGAACTTAAATCCGCGCTAAGCTGAAAAGTGCACTTACCAGTAACTTAATCACCCCAAGGCAACTAACGGCAGCTCAAAACTTCGGAGAGTGGTGGGTGTCAATTATGATTTATTGCATCTCTCTCTTTCCTATTCTTTTAAGATAAGCGTTTTAGGTTCCGTGAGCCGTCAGAAATTGGACCACGTGGTGGTTCAACCCTGATGCACAACATTTCACCCACTCATCCACTCTACTAATAAGCCTATACGTCTATCTGCCAACGCTTGTTCTATTCA
Organism: Aquatica leii; assembly: GCA_035610365.1. Taxonomy (NCBI): domain Eukaryota; kingdom Metazoa; phylum Arthropoda; class Insecta; order Coleoptera; family Lampyridae; genus Aquatica; species Aquatica leii. Next base: position 21,388,748 of record CM069438.1, read on the forward strand.
ATTTATCCAGCCACTCCTCCATCAACTTATCCACAGATGGTTAATGGCCAAAATCTATCACTTTCTTTCTAATATTCTCCCTAATGTCGGTATCCCAGCCGGTCAAGAATGGCTTGCTCAGGATAGCCCTCATCTGCGTTCTCTCGACTTAAATATGGGTCCCTATAGAGGAGCCCTATACAGTAGAACGACGCGTACCACCCCCACATAAATTCTTCTACGTTCGGAGCTAGGTGCTCCCACGCTCGGCATGAGTCGAACCAAATTCTTCAAGGATTTATCCGCTTTCTCACATGCATGTCTTATGTGCTCGGTCATTCTACCGTTCTCCCCGATCCACACGCCTAAGTACGCCAAGATTTTTCACCTTTAATCTCCAAATCCCCCACCCTTTGTTGCCACTTCCCCAGACGATTTCACCACTACCTACGCTTACTTCAGCCAATCAAAACTGTTGCTCTACTACCGCTACCACCTTTAAAAGAAGACTCCCGAGCTAATGAAATCACTCTCTCTTGGAGCAGAGTCAAGTCACCTCGCTGACTAGTTGAGGAGACGTGAGCGGCAAAAGTCTATACTGCTTAATGGACACCTGAGACTGGGTGTCCAGCTCACGCTTCCCTCGCCTCCTCCGCCACCGCTGTTACTACGTCGCCTCACGACGATCGCATCGCCGCCCGCAACCAGGTCTACGTATCCGGCCGTAACCACCATCCACGCCGTTGGTCTGACCTGCGTAGCAGTAGTCCGTCCGGGAGCCGCCGTCCGCGTCGCACGCAGCCTACAGCCGTGTTCGCACCAAAGACCGCCGCTGCCGCCGCAGCACGTGCTGTAGCCGTCGACCATCGCCCTCCTTCGCCGCAGCTACGAGCTTACGAGCAGCCGCGCCGTTGCCGTTGTTGATGGCCTATCGTTCAATATCGGGTGTAGTGACAGTGACCACAGCCAACTCGCTGTCCCCCGGTAACAGCATAAATTTCAAAATGTACTACCCTGTATATTCATTACACTAAAGTTAGATTTTTGCTTTCAACGCTCTGTAACAAATTTCGTTTTTACTTCACTTCCTGTCAATGCATTAAACCGTCCATTACTTAAAATCGTGCTTACGATGTTTAAATTAATTTTCTAACATCATCGGCTTGTGTGGAAACTATGTTATAAAACGACAACACATTTCTATTAGTTTATTCATCACAGGGTAAGCTTCTACTATTAGTTTTTAGAATTCATTTGTAATTTCCATGTTAACTTGTTAGCACGACACGACACGTGTGAGTCCGCATGTTTCGGTGTATTCTCCACCAATGAAAGGTTAATATCGATCAAATAGATTAATATTTACTGTGATATCACTTTTAATTTAATGTGTGCAACAGTGTTCGATAACCGGTTCTTATTTCTAATTCCTTTTAGTATCAATTAATAGTGTTGTAGATTTTTGCTTTCGTGAGTCATTGTGCTGACACGATTTGTTTTCTTCATTAATTCTAGATCGACTCAACGAGGAAAACGTTTTTTTTGGGCAAGTACTGGATTGTAGGTAAGTTTTCTTTAATTGAATTTGCGTCGTTATTAAGATCTCTCACGATTTTTTTTTAAAATTCCAAATTACATAATTGCATCGATTGTTTCAATACTATGTAGGTATTTTCAATTATTATTTTTGTGTGTCGCGTGCTGTGAATCATAGAATACTTGGTATTATCAATTAATCAAGCTTATGTACTGTGTGTTGCCGTTACTTCAGGCGTTTATATCACCATCGTTGAATAATCTACAATATTAAATTAGTTGTTATACATATCTATCCTTCTTGTTTTTTCTCCGTTGAAGATTACGAACCTGATTTTGTTCTGTCTTCTGTCTTGATCGAAACAAAAGTTTTTACTTAGTAAAATCTGGCGCCCATTAAATTCTATTTACTTGAACCTCCCCTATCTCCGACTAGTGTAAGTTGGCCAAGCAGAGAAGAAGAGGAAGAGCAAATGGACCCACCAACCACCCGAACTTGATTGGTTTAAGTTCGCCACATAGCGGATTGAACAATTTAGGGATGGTCTGTTTAGATTAGTTGGATGGGCTATGTTACAGATTCGTGCTTAGAGAGCAGGGTTCGTAACACCTATAAACTTACAGCACTTTATGGAGAAGTTTTTCATTCTTCTAGACTAGAACTACCATTTCGGTTTTATCGGACGCCAGTTCTAAACCGTGGTCCACGAGTCAGCTTTCGATTTTGAAAATAACATCCTCCGTCCTGCTGTTTAACAACTCAGCGGTTTAACCTTCTACTACTACCGCCAGTTCGTTTGCATAACCCAGCATCGCCAACTCCAGCACCCGGTCGTAATGGATGTTCTACATGATCGTCCCTAGGATTGATCCTTGTGGCCGTGAGTTGTATTTGACTGTCTCCTCCGATGTGCAACGATTTTTCGTTGATGTAGTCTTTAACCACGTTCATCAGGTACCCCGTGCTGTCTTGTTTTCCGCGGCTGTGACAATCCCCGATCACGGCACGCTTTTAAATGCGTTTCGAATATCCAGCGTCACGAGAACGCAGCACCCTCGGTTCCGCTTACCTTTTTTATCGTGTTGGAAATTTCGAAATCCTCCCCCCCTCTCATAGCGTTCAGAGTAGACTTATCTTTTGTGATTTTAAATTGGTTTTAGTTTAGTTTACTTTCGGCTTCTAACCACGTTTTTAGTCTTTCTTCCATCACTGCCTCAAGAGCCTTTCTCAATACTGGAAAAAAACAAATAGGTCTAAAACATCAAGTTTGACGAGGTTCATCCAATACTAAACAGAATACGCTAAGCTTCCAACTAACTTGCTCACTGATACAATCGCAGGTGTGCTACTAAATTTTTGAGATTATATATTCTATCGACTTGACACAAAATTAATCCTTAAGATTGGTGTTTGTATCCAATGCTTGCATTCATACGTGCTCCAAGTTATCGACCCAATGGAGATGTACGAAATATTTACAATTCCAAAAGGGCAGACACGTGGCGGTGGCCAAACTTACTAGGTTAATACGAGAAAATTAAATCGCGTCGTAAAAATAAAAGTTAATTCTTACCCCAGCAAAATTTTCACAGGTAACACATACGAATCGACGTTAATTTACATGTTTATAACAAGGATGGTACCTATACGATATTTAATAATGGAGATTTCGTTGGGCGCAACGTTAGTTTTCACGTACTGTCTCCCTCAACGTTAAAAACGGAAGGTTAATCTGTTTCCATATGTAAAAGTTACAGTTATGTTCCGGAACAAAATTCATACAGCACGCAAACTATATCAAAATGCTTTTAACATGATAGTGTGTAAATGTTAGCGCCAGAAGTACATGCAGAGTTTGCTGGTCAACTGATACCAGCTGAATTCACAAACCATTTTCTCTCAATATGTTGCTCCTGACAAAGTTTAAACAGGAAATGCATAACAAAAAATTAAAAAAATCCCGCTTTGATTTCAAACCAATCCAAATGCTGGAAAAAAAACAAAAAATGTTAACAGTGTTGCCATCTTTTGTCATAATTTGTTTCATTTCTTTTTAATTATTAGTTTGAACACTTTTTTCTTTTTTATCCAACTTAATCGAATTACACTTCAAGAAAAAAAATCAGACATAGTCAATATTTCTGTACAAATTTTGTTCTAACCGCATTGATTTTCTTTTTTGAGTTACAAACTACTCAAATTGGTTGGTTAATCCTCGATGAGTAATATAAACAATTTTTTAATTTTTAATCAAGCTCACACTGTTTTTGATTATTTTTTAATGGTCACATGATTCTAAACGTCACCGTTGCGACAGCGTCACGTCATATTGAAAAATACGTTACCTAATCCTGATAAAGAAGGCAATTGCATTTTTAACACGGCCTCGAACCCCAGCCTAATAACATTTACAATAAAAATTCAAGCGCGCCGCGTTCACCAAACATGGATCTTTTCTTAAGGTAAATCTTCTTTGATCACTTTGTAACATTAACAATAACCGTCTTTTTTGACAGTTATTTTATTATCGTGTTTGGATTCGTCGAAGTTGACTCAAACATAAAATCTAGAATTACAAATGAGAAGTAAGTACCATAATCGTTTGGTTTTTAATTGTTTAATTGGCTTTTTTAGACCTTCGGTGTGTGTTTCGACTGGTTGCGTGCGCGCAGCTTCAGATTTTTTATCGTCAATTGACGAATCGGTCGATCCTTGCGATGATTTTTACCAGTTTTGTTGCGGCACGTATCTCAAAAACGCGAAGATTCCTGAAGATGAGTTTATGGTGATAAAAAACGTTGAAGTACATAACCACGTTCTGGAACAACTACGATCTATCATAGAAGCACCAATCAAAAAAAACGAAGCGAAACCGTTCGCCTTTTTGAAAAATAGCTACAAGGTGTGTATGGACGTTGGAGCGATTGAGAAAGCCGGTTTAACTTTAGCTAGAAAGTACCTATCACAAATAGGATGGCCGATTTTGGATATTTTTGAGAACGACTGCGATTGGAAAGCTATGATTTATAAAATACGCAAAATTGGGTTCTTCCACTCTGGTTTCTTTAACGTGTACGTGGGAACTAATATATTAAACACCAGTCAAAGCATTATAACAGTAAGTACTTTTTTCTCGCGTTATTTTACTTAAATGAGAATACAGATCGATGAAGGTGGTACCTACTTGCATAAAGAGTATCTGAAAAAAGGTTTTAGTAACAGCGCCGTTAAAGCGTATTACGACTTTGTGGTGGATTTTGCTATACTATTTGGAGGTAATCGGAATTTTATTAGAAAAGAAGTAAAAGACATGGTTGATTTTGAAATCAAATTAGCTAAGGTAAGTACCAACCAAAACGCAGTAAATGACTATAACTTGTAATAACAGTTACTGCTGCCAGATGACGAACGACGAAATATATCGGCAATGACTCACCAGATGACTATAACACAACTGGAAAAGCAGTTTCCACAACTACCTTGGTTGGATTATATCACCAAGGTTCTTAATTTACCTGATCTTGCTATAACCAAAACAGAACTGGTAGATGTCACCGTGCCATCGTACATACCAAAGATTACTGCTCTTCTACGTGAAACGCCTAAGCGGTAGTATTTATTAACACGATTTCCTTGCAACAACCACAAATTTTTAGCGTGCAACAGAACTTCATTACATGGATTTTTATAGAAGAACTATCGTCGACGTTGCCACAAGCGATACGCAATCTGAAATTTAATTTTACTCGAATTACGACCGGTCTCCAAAAAATTCCTCCACGATGGAAGGAGTGCGTGATAGAAGTAAACAAAAGGTTTGTACTCAAATAAAAAGATTGTAATATCTGAAGTTGTTGTTTAGGATGACTATTGCAACATCGGCACTATACGTTCGAAAATACTTTGACGACACCGCCAAAAAGAACGTTGTCGAAATAGTCGATAACGTCAAACGTACTTTTATCAATTCTTTGAGAAACTTAAGCTGGATGGACAATTGTACAAGAACTCGGGCTATTGAAAAGGCCGAAGGTATGATTAATCACGTCGCCTACCCTGAAGAGTTAATGGACGATGACAAAATTGAGGAGTACTATTCAGAGGTTGAGTATAGTAATGCGTACTATGAACAAAAACGTTTTAAATTTAGTTGGAGTTCTCCGATAAGTACTTACTTTTATATTTGAACTACCAAAAGTTTTATTCGGCTAAAGCCTTTGGAGAGTTGAGAAAAACCGTGAACAAAAGCGATTGGATTTACCATGCAGGTAGTACCGCGGTTAATGCGTACTATAGCGTTCCGGAAAATGGAATAGGTACTTTATTATTCATGGTAAAGCCTTTGGTAATTTTTATGTTTTAGAACTACCGGCTGGTATTCTTCAAGACGTATTTTTTAGTAAAGACAGACCTCAGTATATGAACTATGGTGGAATTGGTTTCATCATTGGACACGAAATCACCCACGGTTTCGATAACCAAGGCAGACAAACCGACAAAGACGGGCGTCTGCTCGATTGGTGGACGAAGAACACCGAATCGGTTTTCATCGAGAAAGCTCAGTGCTTCATTGATCAGTACAATAAATTTACTCTACCAAACAGTAATCTTACCGTAAGTAACTAAACCTGTGCCAGAACCATAATTTTTTATAATCCACTACAGATTAATGGTAAAAACACGCAAGGCGAAAACATCGCCGATAACGGCGCGTTGAAAACGGCTTATTTGGCTTATCAATCGTGGGCGAAATGTCACTTAGACGAACCCAATTTGCCCGCTTTAAACTATACACGAAACCAAATATTTTGGATGACGATTGCGAATCTTTGGTGTTCGAAAGAACGACCGGAAATTTTAGAAAAGATGGCATTGACCGCAAGTCATTCCCCTTCAAAATTCAGAGTCATTGGATCGATGCGTAACTCAAGACAGTTTGCTAAAGATTTCAAATGTCCTCTTGGTTCAAAAATGAACCCTGTCCAAAAATGTAGCATTTGGTAATCAAAAATAAAACAATATTTCATTTGCTTGCTGTTATCAAAGATTAGTTTTTTGTTTCATACAGAAAAATACTTTCACAGTGGAAGCTTTTGCTGTTACTATAACCATGTTTACGAAAAGAATAATTCTTCTAAAATGTTTAATAGTTTAATTCATAAACGATTAATACCATGACTTTGGACGGTTTCTGGTAATGAACCTCAAAACCGACGTCGATTTAACGAGCGGTAAAGATGACAGGTCAAGCAGTTGCCGGGGAAGTGGTCTTGGTGAAATTTTATGTTAACAGTTTAAAATGTAACGCGGCGGTACAAGTTGTTTCAATAGTAGTTTCCACCTGCAGTAAATCGTCAAACTATAACTAACAAAACCTCTACTTTCTGAGTTACGTTTTGGCGGTGTAAGAGGAAAGTTGTACAGTTAGGTTACGTTCATTTTTAAATCTAAAATAACACGTTTTAATGGTAGTTAATCTAGTAGAAATGTGTAAAGAACTATTAAAGTAGGTAAAAAGTAGAGAGGAACAAATTAAGATGGGTAAGAAGTTGAAAGAGAATAATAAAGAGGTAAAGGAGATAAAAGAAGAATTAAGAAAGTCAAATGAAGAATGGAAAAGGAAATTTGAAGAAATGGGAGAAAAGTATAGAAAGTTGGAGGCCAGATTGGAGAAGATAGAGAGAAGCTGGGAAGAAACAGAAAAAGAAAAAAGGAGAACAAACAAAATCATAAGAGGTATGGAAGTGAAAGATGGAAAGAAGGAGCAAGTGGAAAATTGAATGAAGAAGGATTTAAATATTGAGAAAACAGTGGTAGGAACTAGAAAGTTAGCAGAGCGTGTAATGTTAGTAAGGATGGGTACATTTGAGGATAAGTTAGATGTATGGAAGCAAAAAAAAAGGTTAAGAGGTACGAGCATTTATTTAGACGATGACATGACGAGAAGGGAAATAGATATACAAATGAAGATAAGATATGAGGCGAGTAAGATGAAGGGAGAGGGGAAAAGTATTAAAATAGAATTCTTGAAAGTGTGGGTGGAAGGTGAAGAAAGATTTTGAAATGAGGAGAGAGGAACTCTAGTGAAGAAGGGGACAAAAAACTAAGAGTTGGGGGAGGGAAGGATGGATCAAATGATGTTGGATTAGCAAGTTTTAAGGAAAATGAGATGGAAAAGCAGAATCAAATAAAATTATTGTTTTGGAATGTGGCAGGAATAAAAAATAAGGGAGAAGATTTCTGGAGATATGTAGAGGGTTTTGATATGATGGGATTGTCGGAAACATGGTTGGAGGAAAAAGACTGGGAAGTATGGAAGGAAAAATTACCAGAGGGTTATAATTGGAAGGTGGAATTTGCAACAAAAAGAGAAAGTAAAGGTAGAACAAGGGGAGGGATACTAACGGGCATAAAAAGGAACTGGTCGGTTGAAGAAGAGGAGGGAAACGAGAAGCAAGGGATAGGGATTGTAAAAAATTATATGGTCAGAAAAGGAAAGGAAAAATATATAGTGTTAACAGTTTATGAGCGGGATATGAGGATGATAAGTGAACAGATTGAGAAAATGGTACAGGTGGAGGAAAAGGAAAGGATTATTATAAGGAGTGATTTTAACGCGAAAACAGGGGAAAAGGGAGGAGTGATTAATGGAGGGAAAGTAAAGAGAAGAGTTAGCATGGATAAGACAGTTAATAGGAATGGGAAAATGTTAGTGGAGATATGTGAAGAAAAAAGGTGGTCAATTCTTAATGGAAATGTAGAGAAGGAGGACAGAGGTGACTACACTTATATGGGAGGGAGAGGAGAATCGGTGATCGACTACGTGATAGTGAGTGGAGAGATGTGGGAAGACATAGAAAATTTTAAAGTGGGGGATGAAGAGGAATCGGATCATCAGCCACTGGAAGTGATTTTAAAAGGAAAGGAGCAAGGAATTAAAGAGGAACAGAGGGGATGAGGAGTAAATAAGGTGTGGACTGAGGAAAGCATAGTAAGATATAAGATGAAGTTGGAGCAAGTGATTTGGGGAGATGTAGGGGGGGAAAAAGGACTAAAGGAGTTGACTGCAGAAATGGAGAAGGCAGTAGAAAAGAAAAGGTTTGAGGGAAGACAAGGAAAAAAGAAGAACGAAAATAGGTAGTGGAATAGAGAATGTAGAGAGGCAAAAACAGAGATGAGAAATGCTAGAAGAAGATGGAAGAAAGGTATAATAGATGTGCAGGAGTATAAGAAGAAAGTGAATTTTAAAAATGTATGTTCTGAGAGAAAGGTGTCGTATAAAGAGGAAATGGAGAAACAAGTAAAGGAAATAAAGAAAGAAGGAGAAGTGTGGGAATTTCTAAACAAGGAGAGAAGAAGAGGTAAGAGGAGAGGAGGTTTAACGGATATAAAAGTGTGGTTGGGTTATTGTATGGAGCGTTTAGAGGGAACAAGAGAAGGACCAGGGCAGGTGACATTGCAAGAAGTAAATACATAACAGGAGGAGAGAGAGATAACGAAAGAAAAAATGGAAAAGGCAATAAATAGACTAAAATTAAGAAAGACGGCAGGAACGGACGGTACGCAAGGAGTACAATGGAAATATGTAGGGGAGAGAGTAAGAGGAAATGTAAGAAAAATTTTTAATACAATATGTAGAGGAATTGCCAGGGAGTTGGAAAGAAAGTTTAATTCTGCCGGTTTATAAGGAAGGGGATAAGAAGGAGGTAAAGAATTATAGAGGGATTAGTGTCACTAATGTAAGTTATAAATTGTATGCCATGATTATACAAAGGAGGTTAGAAAATGAAGTGGAAGAAAAAAGACTATTACCAGATTGGCAGATGGGATTTAGAGTAGGAAGAAGGGCAATAGACAATGTCTGTATATTGAAACAGTTAGTGAATGGAGAGCTAGATAAGAAAAGGGGTAAGGTATACGCTTTCTTTATGGACATAGAAGCTGCGTTTGATAATGTGAATAGGGAAAAGCTATCGAGGGTGTTAAGAAAAAAGGGAATAGAGGAACAACTAGTGAGAAAACTGGAAGGGATATATAAAGAGACTAAGAATAGAGTAAAAATAGGGGATAGTGTTAGTGAAGTTTTTTGGACGAGGAAGGGGCTAAGGCAGGGGTGTCCTCTTAGCCCTATTTTATTTGCACTGTATATAGGGGACATAGAAGAAGTGTTGAAAGGTGGTCAGTGTGGTGGGATTGTTATGAAGGGAGGGATTAAAGTGTGGATATTGGCATATGTAGACGATATGGTCATGGTGGCAAAAAATGAGTTTGAGATGAAAGGTATGATAAATACGATAAAGAGGTATCTGGAAAGGAAAGATTTGGCTTTAAATGTGAGAAAGTCTAAGATGTTAGTTTTTCAAAAAGGGAGAGGAGGGAAGAAAAAGGAGAAGTTAAGTTGGGGAGAACAGAAGATAGAGGCAGTGAATGAAGTGACATATTTGGGATATAGGCTAAGGTATGATAATAAAGATTATGCGCATATAAGAGAGTTAGCAAAGAAGGTTAACAGGGTATTAGGGCAGGTATGGAGTTTAGGGGGAAAAGTATTTTGGAAGGAGATTGAGAAGAGAAGATGGCTGTTTGAAAAATTGATTAAAAGTGTGATGATGTACGGGGTGGAGGTATGGGGTTAGAAAGAGTGGAACCTATTGGAAAGGGTACAAATAAAATATTGGAAATGGATACTGGGTTTAGACAGGGAGACGCCGGGTTACATAATACAAGAGGAGGGGAAGTTAGAGAAGATTAGAATAGAAGCAGGAAAAAGGGCGATGGGTTATGAAGAGAAAATAAAGAAAAAGAGAGAAAGTAAAATTTTGTAATGTTGCTGGAGGACGATAAAAGACAACAAAAACATATATGGACAGGAAGAAAGGAAACTTTACTACCAACGAGGTCGTGTTTTGAAGATGATTGAGTGAGGACGTGTTTAATAGTTTAATAGTAGTACGGAGTTTGGTGTAATTTAAGGCGATTTATAGCAATTAATTTTACGTGTGCGTGTTGAGGAATGTGAAGGTGGCTCAGATAACGTATGCGAAGGCAAGCGGGTATCGCGGACTAGATTAAAGGTCAAGCGCGCGCTTGTGATAACAGGGAAATACAAACTTTTATTTATATACCTTTTCGAATATTTGTGATGGGCGTTAATTAAATACAATTAGAAGAATCATAGTAACAATAAATTTAAAAAATATTAATAAAGAAAAAAAAATTAAATAAATAACTAATTTTGAAAAAAAAAATAAATAATAAGTAATAACAAAAGGGGGAAAGGGATAAATAAAAGAGAGAGAGAGGAAGAGGAAAGAGAAAGGCAACAAATATTTGAAAAAGGAAAGAAAACAATAAGATCACCAGACGTTAAAAAGATATCGGAGGAGAACGAAGAAAAAACCTCAAGAACAGAAGGAGGAAAGAAAGAAATGGAGGAGTTAAAAGAATTAATGAGAGAAATGATGAAACAGATGGAAGAAAATATGCAAGGAATAAGACAAGAAATCAAAGAAATGAAAAAGAAATGGGAGAAAGAGAAAAGAAGTGGGAGAAAGAAAAAGAGAAACTGGTGGAGAGAATAGAAAAACTGGAAAAAAGCGGAAGACGAAGAAAGATGGAAAAGAAAAAATAATATCGTGATAAAGGGGTGGAGAAGTGAAAAACCACAAAAAGATTTAGCAGTGATGCTGGAAGAAAAATTAAATGTAAAAGTAGAGGTGAAAAAAGTGACAGTAATAAACAAAGAGAAGAAAAATGAGATGGTGATGGCGGAAATCGGAGGATGGGAGGAAAAACAGAAGGTAATGGAGGAGAAGAAGAAATTAAAGAATACAAGAATATATATAAGTCACGATTTAACATGGGAGGAAAGAAGAGTGCAAAGAGAAATAATGAACATAGCGATGGAAAAGAAGAGCGGAAGGAAAAAGAGTATGGGTAGGGTACAGAAAGATGGAGATAGACAGGAGACAGATACATATGGAACGACAAGGATAGGGGACTGTGCAGAGAAAGAGAAGAGAAAGTGGGGAACCAAAAGGCAAAAAACTAAAGGGCAAAGGGGGTGGTAAAGGAGGGAAAGTTGACAGAAACGGCAAAGAAAAGGAATAATGAGAGATGGAAATGGAAAAGAAAAAAAAGGGAGAAAAAAAGAAAGTAAGGAAGAAGCACGGGGGGAGGTGAGTGAGCTGAGAGTATTGTTTTGGAACGTAACAGGAATAAAAAACAAGGAACATGATTTCTGGAAGTACATCAAGGAACAGGATGTAGTGGGATTACAGGAGACATGGATGGAAGAAAAAGAATGGGAGTGGTGGGAAAAAGAGTTGCCGGAGGAATTTGAGTGGGTGGTGCAACATGCAGAAAGAGAGAAGAAAAAAGGGAGAGCAAAGGGGGGTATAATAACGGGAATAAGAAAAAAATGGTTGAACCAGGAAAAGAAGGAGAAAGTGGAACAGAGAAAAGGAGTTGTAGAAAGGAACATGCAGTGGGGAAAAACAAAAATAAAAGTGGTGACGGTTTATAGCAGTAGAATGAAAGAGACAAAGAAAAACATAGAAGAGATCATAGAAGAGAGGGAAGAGGGATTGATAATAGTAGTAGGGGACTTCAACGCAAGAATAGGGGAAGAGGGGGGAATACAAGATAGAAAAGGGACGGGAAAGAGACAAACAAAGGACAAGGTGATAAATAAAGAGGGAGAGGAACTGCTGGAATTGTGCAACAAAAAAGGGTGGGAAATAATGAACGAGAACAGAGAAGATGATGGAAAGGGGGAATTTACGTACATAGGACGAAGGGGAGAATCAATAATAGATTTTGTAATGACAAATGAAGAGGCCGCAGAAAAGGTAAAGACATTTAAGGTGGGAGAAAGAGTAGAGTCAGGCCATCAACCACTGGAATTGACAATGGAAGGAAGGGAAAGAGAAGAGAGAGAGGAAGAGGAGAAGTACATAACTAAAAAAAAGTGGACAGAAGAGAGTATAAAAAGATATAAAGAGAGAATAGGGAAAACGGTATGGATAGGGAAGGAAGTACAAGAAAGTGTAGATGAAATGAGAGAGATGATGGAGAATGCAACAGAGAGAGTCAGATTTAGAAAATGGAAGGGGAGAAAACTGGATAGAAGAAATGGTGGGATAAGGAATGCAAGGAAGCAAAGAAAAAGACAAGAAGAGTATTAAGACAATGGAAAAAGGGAAGAAAGAAAAAGAAGAATACAAAGAAGCAGTAAAAATATACAAAAAAACATGCGATAGAAAGAAGGAGGAAAACAAAAAGAAACAAGAGGAGCAGATTAAAGGAATAAAAACGGAAGAAGGTGTATGGAAGTACCTAAAGAAGCAGAGGAAAAAAAACAAGACGACAAAAGGAATAAAAATTAAAGAATGGGAGATATATTTTCGGAACCTGTTGGGAGGGGAAGAAGAAAAGCAGGAAAAAGAAAAAAGGAAAGACGCGGTAGTAAGACAAGAAGAAGGAGATAGGGATAGAATAAGGGAGGAAGAAGTAATAGAGGCGATAAAGAATATAAAAAAAGGAAAGGCGACAGGAGAAGATGGGATACAAGGAGAAGAGTGGATATACGGGGAGAAAATGTAGCAAAAAGGATGACGGAAATAATAAACAAAATATGGAAAGGGGAAGGATTCCCAGAGAGATGGAGAGAGGGAATAATATGCCCAATACATAAAAAAGGCGAAAAAAAGAAAGTCGAGAATTATAGAGGGGTAACATTACTGAGCTCGGCATACAAATTGTACGCGACAATACTGCAAGAAAGATTACAGAAGGAAATAGAGGAAAGAAGTTTGGTACCAGACGGACAAGCGGGATTCAGAAAAGGAAGAAGGGCGATAGACAACATATATATAATGAAACACTTAGCAAGCAAAGAACTAGAAAAAAAAGAGGGAAAATGGTAGCACTATTCGTAGACCTAAAAGCTGCTTTTGACAAAGTGAATAGGGAAAAGCTGTGGGAATATATGAAAAGAAAAAAAATCAATTAAAGATTAAGACAAAGAATAGAGGAAATATACGAAGAAACGAGAAGCAGGGTTAAAGTGAATGGGGAAGAGAGTGAGAAATTCATAACAAAGAGAGGGTTGAGGCAGGGATGTCCACTGAGCCCAAGCCTGTTCTCGGTATATACGGGGGATCTGGAAGAGACAATGAGAGGACAACAGACAGGAGGGATAGTGGTAGGGAAAGCTAAGGTATGGTCGTTGACGTATGCGGATGACATAGTGCTGGTGGCTAAGGAGGAAAAGGAAATGAAAGAGATGATGAAAACGCTAGAAAAATATATAAAAAAAAAGGATTGGAAGTAAACACGGAGAAAACAAAGATAATAATATTTAGAAAAGGAGGGGGAAAAGAAAAAGAGAGGAGTGGAGATGGAGTGATGAGGAAGTGCAACAAGTGAAGGAATTTACATACCTGGGCTACACGATGAAACAGGATAATAAAGAGGGAGAACACATAAAGGAAAGGGTGAAGAAAGGAAACAGGCTAATAGGACAAGTCTGGGGTGTGGGGAAAAAGTATTCAAGATGGATATAAAAAAGAAAATTGCTGTTCGAAAAATTAATAAAGGGGTGGTAATGTATGGAGTGGAAATATGGGGCTGGAAGGAGTGGAGGGAGGTAGAGGGCTACAGGAAAATAGTGGAGATGGGTGTTAGGATTGGACAGGGATACACCGGGGGATATTGTGAGAGAGGAGGTACAGATAGAAAAAATAAGGGTCGAGACAGGAAAAAGAGCAATAAAATACGAGGAAGAAATGAGGGAAAGAACAGATTGCAAAATACTGCAAGAATGTTGGAAAGAGATAAAGGGAGGGAAAGTGAAGTACGGGCAGGAGGGCAGAGAAGAGTATTACAAAAGAAACGGGTACGCGAGTGAAGAAGTGGAGAGATTAAGAGAAGTGGGGGTAGGGACAAGAGAAGAAATAATAAGGAGAGATAGAGACATCAAAAAACAAGAAAGATGAACAAAGATAAAAGAGAGCAGATATAATAGGAATTATAAAGATATCAAGGGTGAAGGGGTGCCGGAATATTTAAAAGACGGTGAGATTAAAAGCAACAAAAGGAAAAAAATGGTGGCAAGGTTCAGATGTGGCAACGAGGAGTTAGGGAACAAATATTGGAAGGAAGAACCAGAAAAGTTGTGCAGGCTATGTGGTGAAGAAACGGAAGATCAGAACCACATGAGAAAGAGATGCAGGGAACTAAGAGAAGAGGTGAGGAAAACAGTGGATATCTTAGATGAAAACGGAAAAGGAGCGGAATGGATGGAGGAAGTATGGAACAGGAGGAAAAAGTTAAGGGGGGAGAAGGGATAAGAAAATGTAATATATATGTATAGACAACACGACCAAATTTGTAAGCCAAATGGCAATGAATAAAGTTAAACTTATATACTACCAACGAGGAGATTTCGCAATAGAAGAAGTGGAAAGAAAGAGAGAGGAAGGGAGGTTAAATACTGAGGAGATAGTAAGAAGAGATAAAGACTCGCAGGTGCAAGAGAGGGAAGGAAAGATAAGGGAAGGAAGGTACAACTTAAGGTATGGGAATATAGTGTCTAGGAGGATTCCTAAGTATCTGATGGGGAGGAGAAGCTTAGGAGAGAAACGACTTATAGCTAGGTTCAGATGCGGAAATGAGGAGAATCTAAATAAATATTGGAAAGAGGATGTAATGAGGAGACGTAGATTATGTGGAGAGGGATGGGAGGACATAGTACACATGAGTGGTGAGTGTAGCGAGCTAAGGGAAGAAAGGAGGAGGAGGAAAGCTTTGATTGGGGAGGAGGGGGAGGAATTAGATTAGATGAAAGCCGTAAAGAAAAAAAGGATAAGAGGAGAGGGTTAGGACTATCGATTTAGAATAATAAGATGGTGATGGGAAGATTTTAAGGGATACAGTTTTTTTTGTTTTTGTTTTTTTTAGTTTACAAATTTCTGTACAAATTAAATTAGTATGATAAGAGAAGATGTAAGGGTAACGTAACCCATTGTAGAGCCGAATGGCTAGACAATTAACAATAAATAATAACAAAACCTATAATGACAAAAGAATGCAACTAAGAACGTTTTCCTTTTTTTAATATTCGGAAAGTACACACTAAATAATTATCTACAAACATAACGGCGCCATCGTTTTTACCCCCACAGTAATCAGGTACACTAAACACAGTTACAAGTTTTCTATTAGCAAAAAATTTATATCCAGAATACGCTACTTCGTGAGCTCGACAGATTAGTTTCAAGTTGTGTTTATGCAAAAACTCATGAACAACATCTTCTCCAAACATGAAACTAACGCCACGGTGACTATTCGTCCAACCTGTTATGTCTTTGTTCGGATCGGACCAAAGCAGATCGCACAATAGACCTTTTCTGGGAACTTTAGTTGGTCGTTTTAAATTCGATATTTGATCCAGGTCTTCTAGATGCGGACTCAAACCGCCATGACAACAAAAGATTTTTTCTGAAACAATCGCGGCAACTGGTAAACAGTTGAAGCAATGGTTGAAAACCTTCCACAACTTAGCGCTGTACCTTTCGACGCATTCGTCGTAAAAACCATAATCGCGGTTGATTTGTGCGCATTCGTGATTGCCACGCAAAACGTAAAAGTTGTTCGGATACTTCACTTTGTACGCTAAAAGCAAACAAGCCGTTTCAATTGAACGTTTGCCGCGATCGACGTAATCTCCCAAAAACAAATAGTTTTCTTGTGGCGGATAACCTTCTTTTTTGAAAATAGTCGCTAATTCGTAAAAGTGTCCATGGATGTCTCCACAAATGATCACCGGTGCGTCAATTTTGAGCAACATGGGCTGTTCCAAAAGCACTTTTATCGATTTAAAACACAAACCTTGGATTTCGTTCTCGCTTAAATTAAAATCAAACGCAGACCGTGTACTACACCATAGCAAATGTGCTATTATGGAGTCAAGTTTCCTAGTGCACATTGGTTTCAAGCACCCTAACACCCAAATACAGAATCTAAATATGTAAATTGTGATATAGGGCAAGCTTTTACTGTTACCTTAAATTTTTCTAATTTCACATAGAGTCGACATGACCGTTTAAACATCTTTGATTAAAACTCAGAATTTTGTATCTATCACTGCTTGAAATTTTGACATTTTTGACTTTTCGTTCACGAATTACTGACTTTTTTGTTTCTATCAAAAGCGTGTGGCATTTATTTTAGCATTAGTGTCAATCGTTTGATCCGTCAAAAATTTTTTTCATTGAGGATTGCCGTAGATCAGCTGTTGTGCTGGTACTCTGACTGAAGAATTATTGAAAACCCGAGAAAACCCACCGCAGCAATTTTACGGCCGCCGTTTGTGACAAACAACCAACTGCAACAAAATCTACAAGTGTCCATCATCAACAAACTGATACGTCAGCTAAAAGACCGCAAAATCAATTACGATTTCAATGTTTTACATGTGATAGATTCGCTGGGGTAAGAATTCATTTCCATTTTAATTTAATTTTCTTTATTATCGTAGCAAGTTTGGTGACCAGCACGTCTTTGTTACTTAAAGAAATCTTAATGACTGGCTAATTATTTTTCTTTAAGATCAATAAATAAGACATACACGGATACAAAAACTAACCGTATTAGTTAGATATTAATCATGTCAACAACTAACTTACGTTAGATCAGCAAATTGAAACCACAGTTTATATATCTTCTGCTGGGGCAAATAACTACGAAATTTGTTTGTTAAATTTATTTAAAAGGTGATTCGTCAAGCACCCCTGCACTGTGGTCTTTTTGGTTCTTTTGTACACCTCCGATTTATTCCCTTTTCAGCAGTTCTGTTTCATCAGTGAAATCCAGAAATTTATTATTATGAGATGGAGTGAGGAATGCCACCCTCAAGCACTGCGACCAGAAGAGGTCTTTTGTGCCCCCTCGTTAAACTCATCGGAGATCTATATCAGTGATGAAGTTGATCAATCCTTTGGTCGAACTGCATCTTCCGCAATGAAGTATTGTTCAA
The DNA here is from genome assembly GCA_035610365.1 of Aquatica leii. Classification (NCBI taxonomy): domain Eukaryota; kingdom Metazoa; phylum Arthropoda; class Insecta; order Coleoptera; family Lampyridae; genus Aquatica; species Aquatica leii. The sequence continues at coordinate 21,406,303 of CM069438.1, forward strand.
TATTTTTGCTTCTTTTCAAGCATAGAGCTGGACAACTCATGATAATGTGTTTTATATGTTCCACCTCTTCACCACATTACCGGCATTTGTCATCATCTACCAGTCCCATCTTTTTAAGATAATACTTATAATAGTTATGTCCCGTTAGTGCTCCGCGCAGAAGTCTCGGTTCCTTTCTGCTAACTCTCATAACTTTCTTCATCCCTTTCTGATTGTGGTTTAGAAGTTTCTTAGACTGTTTGAGACAGAGTTTCTTTCCAGATCTTGTTGGCTTCCTTGTTAGCCCCCAGTTCTTTATAAGTTCCTTAAGTCCTTCTGATCAAAGCCAAACAAAGAAATTGGTCTAATAAAGGGTTCGACTGCTCCTAGTTTAGCTTGTTTATCTGCTTTCTCATTGCGGCTTAATCTTTCATGTCCTGGTACCCAGACAAACTCAACCTTGTTTTTATCTACCAGTTGGTTTAGGGAACTATGGCTTTCGTGAAGCGTCTGTGCTTTGAAACTGTTACTACTGAGCGGTTTTAATGTTGCCTTACTATCTAACAAAATCCTTTGATTGCAATTGCCCCTGATGTTCAACCGTTCTACCGCCATGTTAATGGCGTGTATTTCGGGTTGGAATACGGTGGACTTTCTAGCGAAATCTTGATCCCACTACTCCTAAGCCCACACCGTTTTCCGTTTTTGATCCGTCCGTTTACTATTTTTGGGAGTCCTTCCAAACACATTCCAGAACTTATCCCTTCCACTGTTCTTTGTTTGGAATTTTGAGTTTTTATTTATGGTCAAAAACTATTTTTGTTTCATGGCATCACTCATCTTGGTCATTGCCATCATTGAGGTGCGCTTGGTAAAAATTTCCAAGTGTCCTTTGAGGTTATCTTCCGTGTAATGATATGCCTGCTGGAGTTTTAAAGCCTGTTTTATGGCTTCCTTCTTATAATTGTCACTTGCAGAGGAGGAATTCCTAATAAGGTCTCCATTCTTGCCGCGGGTGTCGTTCTCATGACACCTATGGTGTTAAGGCAAGCCTCTGTACGTTTGTCAGCTTGGTAATTGCCGCTTTCTGATCTGCCTTCTTCCACCAGATGACAACTGCATATAAAATTCTAGGTCTGATTACCTGCTTGTAAATTCAGCTGCTCGCTTTCGAGTTCAGTCCCTATGTTTTGCCGACTATTTGTTGACATGACCACAGTGCTCTAAAGGCTTTGTCAATCGTTTTTGTCAGGTGACTCTTCCATTTTAGTTTTTGATCTAATGTCACCTCCAGGTATTTAACCTCCGTTGAAAAGGATACTTCTGTCCCATCAATCTTTATGCTAGGACTGTCAATTCTCTTTCGCTTTGTAAATAGAACCACTCTTGTCTTATTCAGGTTGATATACAATCCCTCTTTTTGGTACCACCTCCTGGTTAAGTTTACGGCTGATTGCATTACTTCTCCTATTTTTTTTCATGCTTGCTGCTTACTATTATGGTTATGTCATCATCATATCCAAATATTTTGTATCCCGACTTGCTTAGATTCTGAAGTAGCCCAGTGACCATATAACAGAAGAGATAAAACTCTTCCTTGTGGACATCCTCGTGTTGTTTACACTGCATGCGTTGCAGAGTCTAGGTTTGCTAATACTTCTCCGACATCCAGCATATGTTGTACCCATTCGGTAACGCATTTGTTTGTCCCTCTTTTATTCAGAGATCTTACCATTGATTCATAAGCGGCGTTATCAAAGGCGCCTTCTATGTCCGTAAAGACACCTACTGCGATATCCTTTGATTCAATTTCTCTTTCCATACATTTAGCAAGCTGATGTAATGCTGTTATAGTTAATCTTTTTCTGATAGACAAATTGGTATTTACGTAGAGGTGTCGTATTATGTGGTACCTTCATTCAAATATACAGATCGAAAAGTTTCTCCATCATTTTGAACAGAAATCACAATAAGGTTATTGGTCGATATGACTTGGCAGTGTCTAGAGATTTGCCCCTCCCTTGTGTATGAAGACGACTCTTACTTTCCTCTATAGTTGAGGAATATAGCCGTACAATACAATTTATTTATTCATTAAACTACAATCATCTGATTGCAGCAGACAGATGCACCGCCTTAACATAAGTAAAACATAAAGTAAAAATAAAATAAAGTAAAAGTAATAATAAAGTAAGAAAACAAATACAACAAATCAAATGAAAAAAACAAATAAAGTTGATAAGTAAATAAACATAAAATAAAACATAAGGTAAATAAAATTATAGTCCATTTTGCTTAACCTAAGACCGCAGCAAAGTTGTCCCAACGCAGTCAACACTTCGTAGGCCCCGTGGCCTCACTGCCGCACTTTGGTGTCCGCGTGACGATATCTGCACTTAGCGCCCGTTTGCCTCACTCTTGTCCTTTGGTGCTGTTGGACCCTACTCTACGATCTGCCTACCCTAAATGAATTCTAGTTTACTCTCCATCCGCATCCTTCAGGCGCAGATAGGGCAGCCCCTCACCCTCAAGAGGGCGACGATGTGCGATTTTTGCAGCTCGTTCGCCGTTGAGTCCTAACTCTACCCCCCATCCCTACACCGGTCGCGTCCGCGGCGTTTCGGTTGGATCTTTTCTCGGTTAAGAAAATATTTATTGTCTATCCCGATCGCGTCGGAAGCGTCCCGTTCGGGCAGTGCTTGTGCCCCGTTCCATTCGCTTGCGGTCGCGTGTCACGGCGTCGGCCGCACTACTCTCCCTTTTTGTGGGTGACAAGCGACATGACGCTGAGCCGAGCTCGTAAGAGAGCTTAAACCTAACCTAATTTTATAAACCTCCCTCCCGTGTTTCCCCATGCGCGCCGACCCGTCCCTCTATTTGGTAAATTATTTCTACTCGTTAAATTAATTACTAACTAAATCCTATCTAAATTTGACACGCCCGTTCCTTCCCATGTTATTCCGTCCCTTCTAGTCCGCTCTTCCGGTTCCCCCCTGTTGTAGTCGTCGTCGTCGTTGTCGTGCGTCTTGCGTCCGTTTCTGTCGTTTCCGATAGCATATTACTTCCACAGTCCGGTTTTAAGCTATCGAGGGAGTTCGCTAACCGTTCAAATCTCGCCACCACTCTTCGCGCGTCGCGTTTAGACTGATTTCTTGCGTGTTTGTTGGCCATGCTAGTCCGATGCGTGCTAGCCTGGTGTCCACGTTGCCACGTTGCTGTGTCAGTGGACAGCTGTTGAAGACGTGATGAGCGTCGTCTATGCTTCCGCATTCGCATAGTTCTGTGTCTAATCTACCGATGTTGCTTCAGTACGCTTTGAAATTGCCGTAGCCACTCATTAGTTGTACCGTGTTGCTGTCGAGCGTCACGGGCACAGACCTCCTAATTTCCAGCGTCGGTATGAACGTGTACACGTTTCTTCTGGTGCTCGCGTTACTCCATCTTTCGTTCCATGCTGCGTTTGTTCGATCGCGAAAACGGTTTTTAATTTCCGTTTTCGAAATTCGGTCATATTCGATTTCGTTGGCTAAAGCTGCCTCTTTCGCTAATTAATCGGCTCGTTCGTTTCCCGCTGGTCCCGCGTAAGCTTTGGTCCAGCGGAACTCTAATCCCGTTTTGTCGCTTGCTTGCCTTATGACTCTCTAGACCTCGAAGTCAGTGTAGCACCGCCAGGCCCGGATGTTTTCTTCTCCAATTTGGAATCGGAAGAATCCCAGGTCTACCAGGTGGCCCATCTCGACGGTGGTTATTCTTCCCTCTACCTCGCGCCCTGTATACCCGATGTCGTCAAATTCGGTTCGCTCTCTGATGTCCCGGTTCGCTCTTTTGATACGTTTTAGCGTTGCGGTTTTCTGTAACAATAAATCTATCGACAGTAAATCGCTCAGTACTAGTGCGGCTTCGGTAGAAACCGTGTTGTAAGCCTGTGCGGCCCTTATTGCTAACGTTCGCTGGGCGCTTAAGGTTTTTTGACACTTCTCACTTTGCAACCTTTCTGTCATATTTCGCACGCGTACGTAATGGCAGGTTATACTGCCCCTTCGTAAATCTTCCCAGCCTACCTACCTTTAAAACCCCCATTAACGAGGCCGCTGAGCCAATTTTGCCTGCAAGTTTTTGGATTTTGTTGACCACGTAGTCAATGTGGGGGTTCCAGTTCAATCTGTTGTCGATTAAAACTCTTAAATACTTTATGTTATCCTTGCAATATATTCTGGCCTATCCCAGAAAGAGACTTGGCTTTTCTTGCTATGGTCGTTTACCGTAGAAAACCGCTTCGCTTTTCCCGACGTTAAAATTTAACTTTTATCGTCCTGTCCATTCGTTAATTTTTGCTAGAGCTTCGTTTGCTGTTGCTTTTAATGCCTTAACGCTGTGTGCGGTTACGAGAAGCATGGTGTCGTCGGCGTACTCCCGAGGGTACAGTTTTTCGGAAGTCTAATGCTGAAAATTGTGACGTACACCAGTTTCCCGTAGACTGGTCCGGTGCAACAGCCTTGGGACATTCACTTTTTATTCTTCTGCTTTTTATGTCGTTAGCCAATATTTTGTTTTGGAAGTAATTTTTTGTTATGTCGGTTATTTCGATCGGAATGTTTCTTCGGTTCATTTCTGCTATTATCGTTGGGAACCACGCATTATCGAATGTCCTTTCGATACCCAGAGAGTTCGCGGTTCAGTAATGATTTCTCGCTTTACTTTTCTTAACAAATTTTACCACTATTATGGCGTCCGTGGTTGTTTTCTCCCGCCGCAAACCCGTATTGATCGAGATGGATTCCTCCGTATTTCCTCAGTGGTGCTTTATCCGGGTAGCAACGATTCTATCGAGAACCTTACCGACCACCGGAAGTAAACTGATAGGACGGAACCTTTTAGGTTCTATCCTGTCTTCCTTTCCGGGTTTTGAAATCAACCTAATCGTTTGGATCTTCCAACACGTCGGGAAGACGCCCTTCTTTAGACAAAGGTTAAACGTTCGAGTCCAGATGTGCAGGACTATTTTGAATGCTCGTCTTGCTGCTGTCGGTAGTACTCTGTCGTGTCTTCGGGTTCATTCTGCCGAGCGCTCTTGCGTTCTCTTCTTTCGTGATTTCTTTATCACGTCGAGGTGTTACGAAAAACTCGGGTTTCTAGAGTTGAGATGTCAAAATAAAAAGTTCTACCGGTCTTCTCATAACCAAACAAAGCAACGGCCAGCACAGCATATTCGGAGAGGGATCGCAAGCTTTGTTATGTGTAATTATAACGTGTACTAACATTAGAATGTCTTCCGGGTTTGGGCCGTGTCATAGTTGCAACCGAAGCTGCCAACGTTTCGCCCACTTTCGTAAGGGGCTTCATCAGGGCGTGAGAAAATCGCAAAACTCAAACAAGCAATCGAAAACTAACTAAGAACTTCTCAAAAGTTAGGTTATCCACTTGTAAAACAAGCCATAACCTAAACTATTTTCTATGCTTTCTCGGAATTTCCTGTTGAAAAAGAATGGAGATTTGGCAATCAACGAAACATTATCAATCGCGATCATGGTTTCGAACTATCCCCTCTTTGGTTCCCGGTTATTAGTCATTTATCAAAAACACGCCCCCCTAGCAACCGTAACCCAATCGAGCTCAACCACCCGTGACGATCCTTTCCTTTAAATACGGAGACTATTTCTTCTTAAGTCACTTCTACGGAGTTTAGAATCTGGCTTGGTTCACAAGTTGATTACCTAACTCAGTAGTGGTTCTTTGTTAGATTTTCGTTTGCTTTTTCAGGTTATCGTTTTCTTTCTTACCTTTTCATAGTTTAGGTTATGGCTTGTTTTACAAGTGGATAACCTAACTTTTGAGAAGTTCTTAGTTAGTTTTCGATTGCTTGTTTGAGTTTTGCGATTTTCTCACGCCCTGATGAAGCCCCTTACGAAAGTGGGCGAAACGTTGGCAGCTTCGGTTGCAACTATGACACGGCCCAAACCCGGAAGACATTCTAATGTTAGTATAGATTCCGGCCGTGGAAGCCTTCGCTATTAAATTATAATGTGAATCTAAAAAAAGGCGCCAAGACGATGAAAAATTAAAGTCGAGGGAGACCGTCTAACTCGCCTCGTAGTAAGCGAAGAATAAATAACATTACACAAATAATAACACCGAATATATATATTTATTATATCACAGAAGTTGAAACAAGTATAAAAATGTAAATTCTTGAAAACATTCACACGCAGGTTGACTAACTTAGAAATTGTGCAGAGTGGCGAGCAACACACCGTGCAACAAACTGCCCTTGTCGGACTAGATGATTATATACATATAGCGTCTAACTGGATAAATACATATACTTAAGTCGTAAACAAATCAAGTAAATTAAGACTTTGAGATTCGATGTGCACGAACGACAAATTCGCGAAGAGCAAAAAACAATTAATTGTGTTAAGTTAACATGCAGGTACGGTCCTCAACGATCTAGTCTCCGACACACAAATAACAAATTTAAAGTAGTAATACTCACAAGCTGGACCTCACTCGGACTGTTAGCTAACCTCCGAATTTGGTGCACCCAAAAAATACTATTAAACCCAGATCGGAACGGGCATATACGTTTAACACAAATAAAAAAGGTTTGTTTAGCATCCAATTATTACGAACGTAAGTGCGCAGCGTTTCCCTGTGACTTAATCCATTAAAGTTTCCATATTTGTCTTCGTAAAAGAAAGTATTGTCCTGGCGGTTATCAACCTTTGTCGGTGGATGTGATAAGGACGTATCAATGCTTCGACGTCATGGAATATTCCGAATAAGACCACTTGTTGGTTATCTTGATTGATAACGCAGAACAATTGGTGACTACCAAAATCCGCTATAGAAAATTAGTAGGTGTCAATTTAAACTCTCAATAAAGAAAATTGTATACCACTTACCCCGTTTCAACCTTCAACAAATAAACGCATTATAAATTTGCAGCGTGACACAATTTAACGGTGAAGGTTAACCCGGTCATACAAGTAAAATGAACTCGACAAAGATTTAATGTAAAATGAACTCCGGATATGCTGTCGCAATTGTGACAGTCTGGCGCGTCTGGCGGAAGAGCAGAAAGATCCTGACAAGTTTCATAATACCTACCGAGACATTTTCCCTACTCGCGAATTGAACTACTAATTTCTTATTTTAACGTTACAGAGGTTCGACATACGTTCTTGGTTCGTCGTACGCTCTTCTTATAACCGCGTGTTCGCGGTTGTCCTGTTAGTAGTCGTCGTTAGGAAAAAAAATCTCTAGTAAAGCGTCCGCCGATTCGGCCTCTGTTGTCGTGTACGTTCCGTCCGGTAGTTTCATGTTATTTAAGCCGGTTTTTCCGTTCTTTTTCTCTCTTACGACCCTGTATGCTACCCCCCCTGAATCTTTTTCTGCATTTTTTGGGCAGTATTCTTTCCATTTTTGGGTCCGGGTGCTCTCTAGCGCGTCCTTATATTCTTTGCGGGTTTAGCTATATTCCTCTTTTCCGGCGTTTCTTATTTCGTCGTCGTCGTATGTTCTTTGCGCTCTGTTTGCTCGCTTGCGTAGTTGCGTTAATTCCGGCGTCCACTACGGTACGGTTTTCTTAAAATGCTTCACCGCCGGCATCGAAACTTTACATGCATATCTTATGGCGTCGACCATTTTCAGGATTTCTTTGAACCTGTCCCAATTTGCTTTTTTGTAGCAAAACCTTTGCGTGGTGTTATCGCGTTTTATGTTATTTCGCGTTTCCGTTCTCCACACGATCATTTTGTAACCTTTTCGTAATCGCGTTCGGTTCCCATGGTTACGTCGACGTAACTCGTGCCCCGATGGCCCACAAATGTCGGTTCCTGTCTTCGTTGTACACTACCAATCGCCAGTTTTCTACGATGTTTGCAAGTGAGCGCCCTCGCGCGTTTTATTTCTCGCCACCCCATAAAGGGGTTTTGCGTTAAAATCTCCGCCTATCAGTACTCTTGCATCCAGATCGATGGCGTCCAGCACCCTTTCTAGTTGCCGTAATCGGCGAAAAATAGATCGACGTTGGAAAGAACGAGTCGTTTCCTTTTGCAGTTCTCACTTCCGCCACCGTTATGCAGTTGACAAATTTCCTATTAACGTAGACGTTATCAGACGTTATGCCGTCTTTGGTGTGTACAATGGCGCATTTAGGTTTTTCCGTCGCTCTTTACAAAATTTCATATTCGCTAGAGAAGCCCACGATTTTGTTATATTTTACGTTCGGTCCTTGAATTAAGCATATGTCGATGTTGTCTTCTTTTATTGTTTTGCCTAGGTTACCTGTCGCGGTTCTGCCCCGTCCCAAATTGATTTGCGCGTAGCGAAGAATGTCGTCTCTGTAGTTTTTATTATTTTGTCTGTCTATGTTTAGTTCCCATAATCGATCCTGTTCCTTAGGCTATAACTGATGCTGGCAAATCCTAGGCATTCGTTATCCTATGGTCGATGTTGGGTATCGATCTGCTCCCTTCTTGTTCGTGCAGAGTGCACACTTTACAGTTTGGTTTTCGCGGCATTCACTGCTTTTGTCTGCTTTCTCTGCGTAGTTGCCGCAAATGCCTTTTTCTTGTCGACAATGTACGCTGCGGTGGCCGATGTTCCAACACTTGAAGCATTGTATTAGCGAAAAGTGATCGCTCACGTCTGCTCCGCTCCATCCTAGGTTTATTCTCGTTCCTACTATAAGCTTCCGCAATTCCGGTTTTACCTCAAAAATCACGTCGACGTAGGGGTTCGTACCTCCGCCTCCTATTCTATATCTTTCCCTTAGGGCTGTTAGCAGACTGGCTCGAAATAGATTGTCCAGTGATGATAGCAGGATGACCTTATATTGAATGAGTTCAAAAAACACTTCGTCGGGGTTCGGAGCCTTGGAAGGTTTAAAGGTCCCTATGACCCACTTAATTTTTATGTGTCTGTTTCCATCCTCAGCTCCCTTTGGTGCTATGCAGCCTGGGAAGTGTGTCACCATCAAACTTTCTAAAATTTCTTTAAAGGTCGTTGTTGTTGTTCCGTCACTCTTTTCGAGTGCACCAATGCTCTCATGTGATTCTTTTCAGAGAGTCTTCTGTACTCTGTTAATCTCAAGTACTTGCTCAAGGTTCTCACAGAAAGTTCTCTATGCGCTCTTTTTGACTTTGCAAAGTTTTTCTTAAATTCTGTAAGGGTCTTTCGATACCCTTCCCCGTCTTTGCTTTCTTTCGCTCTGTTAAACTCCTTCCTAACTTTTATTCAGTTTGCTTAGCTTTTCATTCCACCAAAGAACTGTGCTGTTGGTTTTTCTTGTTTTTAGGGGACAGTTTTCCTCATAGGCCTTCATTATGACCTTCATGGTAAGGTCCGCTATTTCCTCGAGATCGTTAATAGATCTTATATTGTATATAACATCCTTCACACCATCCTGTAGGTTGTGCTTGTAGCCTTCCCAGTTGGTCTATTTAAGAACTCTGTACGTCTGATCCATCATAGCTCCTGCTTTAACCTTGAACATGATCATATTATGGTCTAACAGAGATGCTACATCAGAGATTCTCCACCGGTTATTAAGTTCGCTATACTTTTAGTCACTAAGGTTAGATCAAAAACCTCCTGCCGTATAGAATTAGTGAAGGTTGTTGTCTTTCTAAGCAACTACCATGTCAGTAGTAATAAGATGTGAAAAGACTCATCCCGTTTGTTGATATCTGTGCTGCCCCAGATGATGTCGTCGCATCCTGGGATCAGCTGCTTTTTGTTGGATCCGCAATAGTTGACGAGGCGGTTTACTATATCTGGTGGCGCCTCCTGTTCCTCTCCAGGAAAATATGATGAGGTAAATATTACCTTTTTCCTTCCAGAAACTCTTAGCTCTACTCTTATTGTGATTGTGTCGAAATCTGTAAATTCTAAGAAAGGTATTGCGTTCCCTGTTGTAAATAACCTACAGAAAATGTATTAAAACCCATAGACATCTTATAGGGATTAATAGGTTTGAAAAAGTTCTATAGGAAATTATAGGTATACTTAGTAAACCTTTATATGAGTTTTAATTCCAAGGAATGTTTTACCTATAGAAAAGTATAGGAATCTGAGGGAAATTTCTTATTAAAAATAAGTAAATAAAATTTGTTTAAAAAAATGCAGTATTAGGAGTACCGATGTGCCTCACCTTTTTCTTATTACCCTCCATGGGTTGGTATCTATTCCCTCATTTTGTCCTTTGATCTGTTCTGCTGGCAGTTTTGCGGCATTGGGAAAATATCTCACGGAGACTCTTCTTTAGGGAAATTCCGACTCCTTTGTGGTCCACAGTTCAGTTCCCTTCCACGGGTGGAAATCAACTACCACCGCCTTGAGCCACTGAACTGTGGCCTCATCTGTACATAGAATCATTATGTATCTTGACTTGTAAACGGAACTTAGGCTTAATCGTCTCATTCCGCCTTTCCTCTACAATGGACAGGAATGGTCGAGCCAACCAAATCTATCTGTTCCCAGCTTGTATAAGAGACTTTTGTGTCTCCTCTTCTCTGGCTTCAGTACTGGTTTCTTAGTTCCTCCTTAAATGAGTTTTAGTTTTTTTATTTCCCTCGGACTCTCATGCTGGGAGCGTGGTCTTTTGGCAGGAGTGTTATTCTTTTTTGGGACTGAGAATTCTGCCATCGGAAACTGAGCTATTCTCTTTGCTTCAGTTTTGACATACCCAATCTACTAAGTAGGTAGTTATACTTTTTGGTTGCACCCCCACTTAACTTGGTCTTTGTTTGGCCCACAGTGAGGCAGTCAATATCCTTGACTATTTCTTCCTCAGACTTTGAAGTACTTCTTGCGTTTGCCTCCGTTGCCCTCGGAGGTTAGTCCATTACGGCCTCTTTTAATGGTGACGGCTCGACGTCCTCCATGGTTTTGAGGTTTTTCCTTAAGGTTTTTTCATTTTCCACCTGTTTGTTGTCCCTTCACCGTTGATTCCTAAGAATGCCTGATCTAGGAAATCGATCAGGATCGCATACTTAGAACTGATTTCCCATCAGATATTCATTCATCGTCATATGCTGTTCCAACTTGGATTGGGTTTTCCCTTATAGACAAAAGTACTTGTGAATCACGTAAGACTTCCTCCTCCAGAATCGCATGCGGTGGAGAAAGTACCTAAAAGATGACCAGAACAGTTCCCATAATCGTACGCGCCGTGAAGGGTTACAAAACTACATTGCTGCAGCCTATCACGTCCACCAAGATACAATTTTAGGAATCACGTAACCAAGTCCCTCGCTTTCCACCTAGGGTATAAGAACCGCCCAAAGGCTTTCAACCTACTCCCTCTGCTGTACGTTTTGAACCACTCGGGAGACACGTGTGACTTTAAGGATCGTCTCCGGACGTGCACAGCTTCACCCCCCTACTTTTCACCTAAATGGAATGTCAATGGAACATGAGAGTCACATACTACGCATATACAATGAATGGCATGTACGATGAATATAACAATATTTAATGTACAGTACTTAAGCATTTGATTCTTTTACAATTTAAACAACAAAATTATTTATTTTCAATGATAGCAGTTTTTCTACAAAAATATATGAAAACTCTAATAAGACATATTAAAGACGATCGTCATCATCAGAACAGCTGCTAATTGAATCTAGATTATGCCGCTTGTTGCCTTCTTCATTAGAACTACTCCTGCGGTTCCGAATGGGAACCAGGTTTAATGTTTCTTGGTCTTCTATCACCACGAGTACGTTGTCGAAATCTTCGTTCTGTGTTGATAACATGGTAATATCTAGGTGGTTGATAATTTGTTTCCAACAGTGATGGCGGTGTAAAAGGCACGTTCGGTGAGTAAGGTCGTAGAGGAAAATTTATGCTACCAGGATGTTGAGAATTGGGATTTGCGGCATCAGCTCTTGAATGTGAGGGATAAACGGTCATCCCACTGTTTCCTTGATTTAATACAAAGTTTGGAGGATATTGTGGTGCGGGTTCAGGATTTTGATTCGACGATTGATTTGTTCTATAATTCTGAGAACGTGGATTTCGTTGACGAGAACCAAATGCCCTTCCGCGACCACGAAAATTGTGTCGGTGACCAAAAACAAACTCTTTTTTCTGACTTTTATTTTCATCTTTACGTGCACGATTTTGTGCTTCGACCAACTCTTTGATTTTATTACCGTATAACTCCAACGAATATAAACACCGAATGCTAGTGATGATTTCGTCAGCGGTGATACGCAAATTGCCTTCCTGAGCTTGAGAGATTGCGTTCATGATGGCATGTTTTTCTTGAGAGTACTCGCGCAACATTTTTTCTATCTGCTTGATCAAATCGAAATCGGTTACATCGCCCATGGATTTTTCCCTGAAAATTTTGTATAGATCGCTTTTATGAGGTATTGAAAAACTCACCTGTCGATTAAGTATTCTAAATACGCTTCGTAAGCGTCATTGTAAGGTGCAATTGCATTCATTTTTAGAAAACAAGCAAATTTGGCTGTTGTTTTTGTAATAGTGTCCCGTTCCTTCTTAAGCTTCATCAGCCGACTCGACAATTCAGATGCGACGTTCTGAGCTATTTGCAATGCTTGTTCTTTACTCACGATTTGAGTTTTGACCAACATGTCTTCCGATTTAGCCTCGTATGTTTCGGTTAGATAATATATGTGCATGTGCAGTTGGTATCTGCAGGAGCATTGTACACATTCACCGTTTTCATTCATCGCTGCACAGTTAATGAGTTCAGGTGAGCCTATAATTTCTTTTGTCACGTTGTTTAAGTAACAAGGACAATGGCAGGTTTGGTGATAGTGCCATTTCTTCTTACCGCCTATCTAAAACTAAAACGATTATTTTATTTAAGACATAATACTCACAACCTCATAAATTTCGCTACATTTACTGCTGGTGCACACTGTAGTTGGTTGGTTTAATTTAACGACTTTTAGGTTGATTACGGGTATGTACAACTGTGATCTTAATTTAACCAAACTCGTATCTGTGTGTTTTAATTTTTCGCGATGTATATCAGCCGCTCGTATGTTGTCTTGGATTAATTCGGCAATCTCGGCTAGTGGTTGTGACAGCTGGACGATGAGACGCCGAGCCTCATTCACCGATATCGAGTTTTTTACATCATGAGGGATTAAACCAACATTATTATCGTCTCCTAGAATATATTTAATCATCCTGCAATTGCAACGTACACACAAAACTAGTAAATACAAAGCCAAATCTCTCATTACAGTTTGTAACGAAGAAAACAAATACTAACCTTAAACATTCTTCATACGATTGTGTCCAACTCTGCGAAAAATTATTAACATCAGTAGACGAAAAGTGCACGTTGTCTTTTAAAGCCGCCAAGAAACGAAACGATTCATTATCCGTACAAAAGATGTTCTTTTTCTCGCAGTGTATATCGACACCTTTTATAGTGGTTAAAAGCTTCTTTAACGAAGGAAGCGTTTCACCCGGACGATAAAACGTACCCCTAGTGTTCGTGAAAACAAAAATTAAATTTTCAGACGCACTTTTTTCCAGCCGCGACAATAGTTGCTTAATGCAAAATTCAAACATCACCGTAAGTCTCGAATTATTCGGTTTTAACAATATGCAAATCGCATTCAAATATTTTAATTCTCCGATGAAGGACAATACGTTTTCGAAATTAATATTATCCTGCTCGATTCCTCTGGTATCCCCGATACCGGGTGTATCGATCAATCGAATCTTTAAATCAGTTCCTTTAACCGGATAGACGTACGAACGACACGATTGAGTGGCCGAAGCTCCAATTTCGATGCTTTCGTTGTGATCTTTTCCAACCTTAATCACTCTTTCTTGAAAGTCTTCGTCGGTTATCGTAAATTGAGATGGAATCACCACTTGAAAATATCCATTCTTTGCTTGCCACAGCGAGGAAAAACTGATGTAATTGAAAAATGCGTTTATGAATGTCGATTTACCTACACCAGTTTCTCCCAATAGTAAGATGTTGATGTCGTTTTCTTTAGATACTTTTAAGTTAATCAACATATCCTCGATCGAAGGTAATTTATCTCGATTATTTTGTTGTTGACCGCTTCTATGTTGGTACATTTTTCACAACGGTAATAAAACTTGTTGCAATTATTTGATAAGAGATAACCAAGATTTATCAGTTCATTGTAGTTTATGATTAATAATTACTTATAGCTTTGCTTCAATTAACTTCATGAGTAGTCGGTAGGCTAATTATTTTTCACAAAATCAATCTGCTGGTATTGCTCAGACCTGCTGATTTCTACCTATCAATCACTATCTAATCACTACATATGATTTCTGCTGATTGTCCATATCAGCCATATCAGAACCACATTAGAAACCAAGTCAGAAACAGTTGTACCAAAGTGTTGATGTGTACTGTGTGTTGCCTAGCTTCTTTTTCAAAATGATGCTTAGCAGGCCCGTGCCGTACATAAAGGCAAAGTCGTGTGGTGCACGACGGCGCCTAAGGCGCCAAAAAGCCTCAAAACTCAAAAGTGAAAAAAAGATGAAGCAACAAACAACATTAAAATTTATAATAATAAAAAAACCACTAAGGAATTGCTAGCTATTACATTTAAAATTGAATTATTTGACTCAAAGTCTTTTCCACAAAATATTATATTTTAATTTATTTTATCTTAAACATGTTTCGACATTTTAAAATGTCATCGTCAGTAATTCTACAAATAGTAAAAACATTAAAAATATAGCTAACAAATTATAAAAGAGCATACCTATTAATATTATTAAATTGACAAATGTCAAAAATAACAAAATTGAAACTATTAATAAACAAACAGCCACTTTAAGAATGGATTACTTTAACGTTATAAGGCTATTACATTGTTTTTTATTTGTTTATTTTTTTATTTTTACTCTTTGAAACGAGGGAACCGAATTACTTCTCAAAAATAATATATTTTCTAAATGAGAGTACACAATAATCGCATTTATGCGATCGAATACGTAACATGGATTGTGTGAACTCTAACAAATCTGATTTGATTCATGTTGAGCTTGAAATTTGGCTTGCAACGAACCAACGAGCGAACAAGCGTTTTTTTCCTGTCTGAGCTTGCAATGTACGAAACTTTATATATTTAAGCGCTGCATCGGTCGCGATTTCATTTTTTGCCTAATGCCCGATCGATAATTAACTTAGCGAAGTGAAAAGGTGCATGGGGTAAAAGATATCTGCTTTTGAAACTTTAGTTTTTTGTAGTTTTACAGACTTTATAGTGATGTGTTTTGTGTTGTGAATTTATTTTTTATTGATTCTCTTCCTCTTCTACTCATTTCCTTTTGTTTTTTCAGGTGTCGGATTGTGGGTCACGGTCCTCTTTAACCAATTTCTGCCATGCTTTTTTATCTCTTGCTAAAGTTTCCGTCTCTTCCTTTGTATTTCCTTTTTTTCTTCCATGTTCTTCTATCTGGTCTAGCCATTTTCTGTAATAGCGAAGGCTTCCACGGTCGGATTCTATACTAACATTAGAATGTCTTCCGGGTTTGGACCGTGTCATAGTTGCAACCGAAGCTGCCAACGTTTCGCCCACTTTCGTAAGGGGCTTTTTCAGGTTGTCGTTTTCTTTCTTACCTTTTCATAGTTTAGGTTATGGCTTGTTTTACAAGTGGATAACCTAACTTTTGAGAAGTTCTTAGTTAGATTTCGATTGCTTGTTTGAGTTTTGCGATTTATCTCACGCCCTGATGAAGCCCCTTACGAAAGTGGGCGAAACGTTGGCAGCTTCGGTTGCAACTATGACACGGTCCAAACCCGGAAGACATTCTAATGTTAGTATAGTCATTTTCTTCTTGGTCTTTTCCTTTTTCTGTTTCTTGGTTTCCCTCCTTTCATTATTCTTTTCGTCAGCCGATCGTTATTCATTCTCATGACATGTCCGTACCATAGTAGGTTTTTTTCTTTAATTCCTTCTAATATTGGTGTTTGTTTTATTTCTTTCCTTATGGTTTCATTCTTAACGTGGTCCCGTTTTGTTTTCCCTGCTATTTTCCTGTGTTTCATCTCCATTGTATTTATTTTACTTTCATGTTTTTTCGTCTATGTCCAATTTTCCGCTGCATATGTGATTGTTGGAATTATTATTGTTCTGTCAGGACTTTAAGGAAACGTGACAACCTTGCATAGGGATCCCGCGAAAAGATAGAGATAAGAAAAGCGTGCAATCAGCATTATTATAAATAGAATAGGTGTGTTACTTTTAGTATGTAACATAAACTAACTGGTACGTAATGTAACGTTTGCTTGTTGTTTTCTACCACACCATCCTTGGCAGTGGCGTATCTAGGGTAGGGCAGACAGAGCACGTGCCATGGCGCCAACCTGAAAGAAGCGCAAAAGAGGCTCGGTTGCGATACAATAAGCGAGAATTATATAAAATAAATTAAGATTTAAAAAAACTTTAAAGTAGTTTAAAGTTTTAAAAGCAAGTGCATCTCACAGAGCGCGCCAAATCGCGTGCTTCCACCTCCGCTCTCAACCAATCGCTGGTAGGCGAACTTGGTGACGTATCTTGTGGGGAGAGCGGAGGGAGCAGTTTTGAAGTGAACAGCACGGAGAGATGTTGTACGTACGAGCGTGGTCCCCGGTGATGAATTGCGAGTTATGGCATCAGTTTAAATAAAACATATTTTTATATATATATATCTCGCTGAGTGTTCTTCCAACACATGGGTGTCAGATCGTGTGTAATTTACACTCGGTAGTTCACGAGATATCACAGACGCCCTCTGAATCACTGGATTCGTCTTCTACAAATATATTCTAAAATATTTTGTTGAGATATATTAAGGTAATTAAAAAATATATTGCTTATGTCAATTATGTATAGCAAATTCTTAATAATTATAAAAATAATTAGCTGAGAACCATGAATCGTTCTTTTAAGAAAAAGAAGAAAACGACGTTCATTAGAGGCAAAAGAAAAAAGCAGCAAAGTTTTTAAGACGTTTTTTCAAAAATCGAGCACGAGCACGACTTCTTCAGATAATCCAGAAAATTCTGCAAGCGCAAGGCCTTAAGAATTAGAAGATACTGGGCGAAGTTCAAGCAAGAAAGAATTAGTTGCGGCATCTATTGATGGCGATGCAGAGAATTTTAGTTATAAGTCCAAAATCCTTGCTACTTCTGAAGAAACAGAAGTTGGGCCTGAGTTTGACAAAGAAGTGAAGATTGATGACGTTGAAGATAAAGACTTGATATCTGAAAACGTCCAAATTATTAAATGTCCCATACCTAAAATTATTAAAGAACACGACATCGGATTTCTTATGTTTAGTAAAGAAACAGGAAAAGCAATCATAACTGATCCATTGAGAATTGAAATTATTAAACATGGTTTTAAACATTTCCAAAACATCGAAGGTCCTTTTCTGCCGACTAACAATCGTTCTATAAACAAAACTTGGTTCTTCAAAAAAGTAGGAAGTGGTCACGGTCAGCAAGTGATGCGTTCATGGTTGGTTTACTCGCCTTCCAAATAAACTGCCTTTTGTTTTTGCTGTCTTTTTTTTTCAAAATGCGAAAACCAATCTAGTTTGGAACAAGAAAGAGGATTTAATCCTTGGAAAGCACCTGAGAGAATGAATGTACATGAAAATTCAAAAAACCACAGACAATGCTTTACCCAATGGAAAGAACTGGAAAGAAATTTATTTTACAATAGAGGAATAATTGATGCAGAACAACAGCAAATTCAAAGAGAAAATCAAAAGTGGTGTGAAAAGGTTACCATCCGGTATAACCTGTGCACCCGAGTATTCTTCTATGTTAATAAATAAAATCTTAAAGGGTCTTGATAACGTAATTTTTCATATAGATGATATTCTTATCCATGCACCGACAATTGAACAACACGATTAAATATTGAATGAAGTTTTAACACGGATTTAAAAAGAAGGTATAACTTTAAATAAAGAAAAATGTCTTTTCGGTGTACGGTCATTAGCATTTTTGGGTCATTCCATATCAGGTAATGGGATTTCTGTAGACCCCGAACGAATAAGCGCTGTTGTTAAATTTCCCGAACCATCTGATAAAAACGAACTTCTACGTTTTTTGGGTATGGTTAATTTTTCATGTCGGTTTATTCCCAACAGGTCTGATGTCTTAGAACCACTGACTTCTCTATTAAAGAAAAATGTTTCTTTTTCTTGGAATCATGCTCAAAAACGAACATTTGAAAAAATAAAAAAATTGCAGGAGAGTCCGTGTCTTGAATATTTCGATCCGAACCAGAAAATCATAATTTCTGCTGATGCCTCTTCCTTTGGCATTGGCTCATACCTTATTCAAGAAGATCAAAATGGGAATAAAGAAGTTGTATCTTATGCATCTAGATTATTATCAAAAACGTTACGCCCAAATTGAGCGGGAAGCGTTAGCTTTGACCTGGTCATGTGACAAATTTTCCGAATATGTTTACGGGTTGAAAGTCCTCATTGAAACGGATCATAAACCACTAGTTCAAGTTTTACAATCAAAGAATCTTGATGAATTAACTCCGCGTCTTCAGAGATTTAGGTTGAGACTTTTAAGATATGACTATATGAGATTCATTATGTTCCAGGCAAAGATTTAGTAATTGCGGACGCATTGTCGAGAAAATTTGAAAAAAAACTCAGTATTTCCTGAAAATGATGAGTTAGCTTTAGAAACCGATACCTTTCACTTTCTTCTTCTTATACTGCTGCACATCTATTCTACCTTTCTTCCATCTTTTTCTAGCATTTCTCATCTCTGTTTTTGCCTCTCTACATTCTCTATCCCACCACCTATTTTCGTTCTTCTTTTTTCCTTGTCTTCTCTCAAACCTTTTCTTTTCTACTGCCTTCTCCATTTCTGCAGTCAACTCCTTTAGTCCTTCTTCCCCCCCTACATCTCCCCAAATCACTTGCTCCAACTTCATATTATACCTTTATATGCTTTCCTCAGTCCACACTTTTTTACTCCCCACCCCCTCTGTTCCTCCTTAATTCCTTGCTCCTTTCCTTTTAAAATCACTTCCAGTGGCTGATGATCCGATTCCTCTTCATCCCCCACTTTAAAACTTTCTATGTCCTCCCACATCTCTCCACTCACCATCACGTAATCGATCACCGATTTCCCCCTCCCTCCCATATAAGTATAATCACCTCTGTCCCCCTCCTCTATATTTTCATTAAGGATTGACCATCTTTGTTCCTCACACATCTCCACTAACATTTTCCCATTCCTATTAACTGTCTTATCCATGCTAACTCTTCTCTTTACTTCCCCTCCTATAATCATTCTTCCCTTTTCCTCTGTTCTCGCGTTAAAATCACCCCCTATAATAATCTTTTTTTTTCCTCCCGCTGTACCATTTTCTCAATTTGTCCACTTATCATCCTCATATTCCGCCCATAAACTGTTAACACTATATATTTTTCCTTTCCTTCTCTGACCACATATTTTTTTACAATCCCTTTCCCTTGCTTCTCTTTTCCCTCCTCTTCTTCAACCGACCAGTTCCTTTTTATGCCCGTTAGTATCCTTCCCCTTGCTCTACCTTTACTTTCTCTTCTAGTTGCAAATTCCACCTTCCAATTATAACCCTCTGGTAATTTCCTTCCATACTTCCTAGTCTTTTTCCTCCAACCATGTTTCCGACATTCCCATCATATCAAAGTCCTCTACGTATCTCCAGAAATCCTCTCCCTTATTTTTTATGCCTGCCACATTCCAAAACAATAATTTCATTTGATTCTGCTTTTCCATCTCTTTTTCCTTAAAACTTGCTAATCCAACATCATTTGATCCATCCTTCCCTCCCCCAACTCTTAGTTTTTTGCCTCCTTCTTCACTAGAGTTCCCCTCTCTTCATCCCAAAATATTTCTTCACCTTCCACCCACACTTTCAAGAATCCTATTTTAACACTTTTCCCCTCCCCCTTCATCTTACTCATATCTTATCTTCTTTTGTATATCTATTTCCCTTGTCGTCATGTCATCGTCTAAATAAATGCTCGTACTTCTTAACCTTCTTTTTTGCTTCCATACATCTAACTTATCCTCAAATGTACCCATCCTTCTAGTTTCTACCACTGTTTTCTCAATATTTAAATCCTTCTTCATCCAATTTTCCACTTGTTCCTTTTGCTCCTTCTTTCCATCTTTCACTTCCATATCTCTTATGATTATGTTTGTTCTCCTTTTTTCTTTTTCGGTTTTTTCCCAGCTTCGTTCTATCTTTTCCAATCTGGCCTCCAACTTTCTATACTTTTCTCCCATTTCTTCAAATTTCCTTTTCCATTCTTCATTTGACTTTCTTAATTCTTCTTTCGTCTCCTTTACCTCTTTATTATTCTCTTCTAACTTCTTACCCATCTTAATTTGTTCCTCCTCTTATACCCTTTACCTCCTTTAACAGTTTTTTACACATGTCTACTAACTCCCCATCTTTCCTCTCTTTTCTTTCCGCTACCGGTGATTTCCGTACTTTGGTGCTCTTCCTAAACACCTCCTCCATCGTAGCTTGCCTTTTTCTTTTTCCTTCTGACCACCCTTCCTCGGAAACCGACATAATTTCCCTTCTCCTCTAACGTTTCTTTCTTATATTATAATGGGGATGTTCTGTCAGGACTTTAAGGAAACTTGACAACCTTGCATAGGGATCCCGCGAAAAGATAGAGATAAGAAAAGCGCGCGATCAGCATTATTATAAATAGAATAGGTGTGTTACTTTTAGTATGTAACATAAACTAACTGGTATGTAATGTAACGTTTGCTTGTTGTTTTCTATAACACCATCCTCGGTGGTATTCTTATTATTTAATAATAAACTAATCATCGAATTTAGTGTTTAATCTGTAATATAAAAGAACCCAATAATTGTATTGTGTGTATTTTCTTTTTCGTTTCTTTATCTATTTCTTTATGTCTTAGTATATGGTTGAGTGCGTAATATAGTTTTGTTGATTTATTAGATCGATTTGTTATTTCTGTGTCTATTTTTCCATCATTTGTTAGTATTGTGCCTAGAAATTTCAGATTTGCTTTTGTTCTTAATGTTGCAAGGTCATGTGTGGTTGTCTTAGTTTTCTGATGATGCTTCTACTCTCCACATCTGAAATGTCATCTTCAGGTGGATAAAAAAACTTATTCGAGTTACCAAATCTTCTGAAGAACTTAACTTCGAAGTCGCAGTTTCCTAATACTTTTTGGATGCAACCTATGTAAGACAGTTTGTTTTTTTTTTTCGTCGAAAAATCTACCAACACATAGTCGTTTATTTTCAAGATTTTACTATTAATATCTTCACTATCACTTTCGCTGTGACTTTCCACGAGACTCTTGCAACTCAAAGTCATCCACATTGGAGTCATCACTTTCTTCGAAAATCTTTCGCTTGCATTGCTTTTCAGATTTTTTTAAATTATTATTCCTAAGTTTGGCAAGGTGCTGTTCTTCTATTGCGTTTACTTCTGGAGTATCTGTTAATACCCGTGTTCTGCCTCGTTTTCTACCTTTTCTAACTTCTTTTCTCTCTAAAGCTTTTGGAGATGCTTGAACTGGCTCAGGTGTTACTATTTACTAATGTGGACAAAGAGTCCTTATCAGTTCTGGCATGTGATGACCCTGGCACGGGTCATCTAGTTGATGACTAGTTGACGGCAAATGATGGTCCGTTACAAAAGTACTCATAAAATCAGATTCGTGAAAGATGAGGCGGTTCAACGGATTAATTCCACTCGACGAAAAACCTGCAAGAATATTCTTGGGAGTGAATGCATTCAAGTACGCTTGCTATTTGGTAAATTTTGAATGTTTTGCCCGGGTTGGATAGCATCCATTCATTCTGAGCAGTTTTGAAATAGGTTTTGAAAGGCCCGTACACTGAAACGTCGAGCGGTTGCAGTTTATGGCTGCAGTGTGGGGGAAATGTTAACAAGACCACGTGGTGGCTTTTGGCATAAGTGACGATATCCAGGCTAATATGGAACTCGTGATTATCTAGCAATAGCAGTATTGGTTCTTCCTGAGTTGGCTTTGTATGTTTGACAAAATGTTTGAATGCCAAAAAGAAATTACTTTCGGTCATCCAACCAGATTTGTTTGCAAGCCCAAAACTTCCTGGTGGAGCACCGTGGAGTATAAAATCTCTAAAGTTTATTTTGGGAAACACGAATACTAACGATTTCTTAATTAGAACACAAACAGTAACATTTCACACCCATAAACCACGTTTTAAATTACTGTCAAAAAGAAACCACAGAACACCACTAAACATATATTTAAATTTACGGCACAAGTGCTACCATCTATGTAACACAGGTATAAGCTATAGTTCACAATGGTTTCGAAGAAAACTCAACTGTCCCATTTAATACTTGTCCCACTCATGGGACACCATCCCCCTAAACAAGTGTTAAACTGAAATCATCCGCAAACATTATGTTTCGAGTGATTGTACTATATAAATTAGTGTAAGTGTTTTAATTAAATATCGTTAGATTTAATTAGTTCGTGTAGTTTTAAAGTGTAAATATTTCTAGTATAAATTAGTTTTTAAAATTCCCCAGCAAACACAAGGTAGTTAATTTAGTAGTTTATTAGGTATTGAAAAGTCATTTATAAGTAATTTAATTTTTTTCGTAATTTAAGAGTAGTGTAAGGTGACGTTTAGCAGTAATTTAAATGGTTACTAGTTTAAAAGTAGTATACGAAGTAGTTTAGGAGTATTTCAGTATTGTGGTAGCATAGAAGTAATTTAATTAGTAACTTAATAGTAATTAAAAAATTAAACGGTGTAGTTTAATGGTAATTGACACACCATTATACTACCCGGTAATTAGAATGTAATTAATGAGTAATGTAATGGTGCGTAGCTTAAGAATAGTTTAACCAGTAACTTAAAAGTAATTAAAAAATTGAACGTTGTAGTTTACCGGTAATTGAGTTACTATTATACTACCCAGCAATTCCAAAGTAATTTAGGAGTAATATAATGATTGGTAACTTGAATAGTTTACTCAGTAACTTAGTAGTAATTCCAGAATTAGATTGGGGAGTTTAATGGTAATTGAATGTCCGTTAAAATACAAGGTAAATTAATAGCCAGTAGTAATAGAGTTGCTATATAAATGTTAAGCTAAATTATTTTTAAAATAGCCGTTATATTTGCCAAACAATTAGGTCTGCTATCAAACAATTGCTTGAAGAATGCATAGAAAGAAGGAAAGTGGCAATTATTATCGACAACTAAAAAGGTTGCGTACAGTTTACGAAAATACTAATATTCGAAAGTCAAATAGCATTGGTCAATCTGCGGGATCCAGTAACGCAATATAAATATAAAACAAAAGTAAATATTATAACTTATGATACAAGAATATCAATATTGCATGAAATTATGTACATACCTGCCGTATCCAAAAATATTCGGATTATATATAAACCACTTCAAGCAACTAAGACATGAATTATCCTGATTACAGAATAACAAAAACAACAAGAGTATAATTAATACGTAGCGATGCAAATGTATATATAGGACTAATTCATCATCAGTCTGATTGTCATGTGAAATATTTAATGGTTCACGTTGAAAGTATTAAATTACGAATAAGTTACTCAATTTTGTATTCAACATATATAACGTATAGTTAGCATTTATAGTATTAGGTCAGCTAGCGTAGTGGTTAACACGTTTAGGTTGCAAGGGATTTTCCTGATGTTCGTGGGATCAAACCCCAGGTAAGTACTACTTAAATTAAATTTTCTAATTTAAAAAAAAATCCCACAATTTATCAATCATGTGCGTCAAATTCTGTAAACGAAATAAATAAAAAAATTACAGAAACACAAATAATTAACTAAAAAAACTATTTTTTTAAATGTGTTAGTGGTTTTAATAATAATTTAATAAATTTGCTAGTAGTTCAAAACAGTAGTTTAACAGCAATTCAATGGTAATATAACAACAGTATTTTAATGGTAGCTTATTAGTAATTTAGAAGTTAATGAATTTTTGGTAGTTTAAGTGGTTGCTTAATGGTTGCCCTTTTTACTGTTTAAATTACAACTTAAATTACCGTAATTTAATGGCAATTCAACAGTAATTTAAGTCCATCTGTGTTTGCTGGGTCGTTACACTGGTGTCAGTGTGAAATTCACGATTTTAGTGTAAATATTATTAACTTAATATCGTTCCCGTAACAAAAACATTAATTGCGTAAATAACTGTTTAGTTCGCGATTCGCGTGTTTGTTTATAGCGTGTAATTTGCGAAAATATTTGAAATTCTCGAATCAATAAATTAGAAAATGTAAGAATTTTTTTAGAAAATGGAAGAAAACCTATCCGAGCATTCTCAGAAAAATAGAAGAAAACATTTAAAAAATGGAAGCAAAACTGTTCAAACATTCCCGGAAAATTCTATAAATTTAAAAGAAGAAATACGAACGAGCATAAAAAATCAAATTAAAATTGTTCAAGAGAAAACCCAAGCAGATATGTCGCATTTAAAAGAAGAGTTTAGCGAATCTGTGAATGAGAAGATAGAAGCAATAGAGGACAAATTAGAAGACCGAATGAAACTGCTTCAAGAAAGAATAAATCGAATGAATTGTCACGACCAAGAAAGCGTCACGAGCGAAGATTTAATAATGGACCATTGGGAAGAAACCACGCACAAGCTTAAAGTTGTACCTCCATATTATGATGTTAAAGTTCCATGGTCAACCTACTACAAGCAGTTTAAAGCAGCAAAACAAGCATCGCAACGAGACGGTCATAACCTTTGCTGTACTGCAGAAGTACCCGCGCAGACACTGGAAGCATCGAGAAGATAGCGCGACAAATACTTCGGGAAATAGGAGCAACGACTTTAAACTGCGGTACAACAGGCCATTTACGACGGCATCCTACTAAACCCAAAAAACAGACAAGAAGAGCACTGGAAAATTTGGAAGAAGTTGACCAAAAGAGACAAAAGTTAACCTCATCTAGCTATATTCCGGAGATTACCATTTAAATGGTAAAGTGCAAGTGCAATACCTTGGCCACGTCGTATCTAAAGATGAAGTAAAGGCTGATCCAGACAAAATCCGAGCAGTGCAAGCATGGCCAAGATCAATCGACAAACATCAGGTCCGAAGTTTCCAATTTGCCAATATTACCAAACCTTTGACGAAATTGATCGAAGAATGAGCAGAATTTAGATGGACTGAAGACTGCTTTCCACCAACTAAAACAGGTCTTAGTCACTTCGCCGATTTTAAGTTATCCAAGGGAAGATGGAAAATTTCATTTGGATACCTACGCAAGCAGTGTGGTCACAGGCGCGGTTCAAGATGGACAAGAAAAAGTCATTGCGTATTTTAGCAAGGTTTTATACAGGCCAGAAAAAAATTATTGCGTAACTAGGAGGGAGCTGTTAGCAATCGTCAAGTCCATAGAACATTTTTACAAATTGTTACAAGCTTATAGGTCTTACGAACCTTACATAGTAAGTAAAATAAATAAAAGGATAAGCCTTCCAAAAGAAACAAAGAAAAAGATAAGCTTTCTATCAGTGACTGACAACACCGAGAAGCCGACAAAGCGGGACGTAATATATACAGTGATGGCGTTGCTGTCGTCTAAACCACTAACTATACTAACAAAGTAAACCCAAGAAAAAAATCTAACTAAAGATATCAATGCGGAGTTTTGACTCCTAAGGAATGAGAATGCTATACTAATTACTAAGTGTTACCACAGCTAAATAATAAGGATATCCGATTCACAAATAGTCAAAATCATAAAGAAGAAAAAAAATTGTCCATCCGAAAGAACGTTAGAATCAATAAAAGAACGCTGATAGTCAAAATACGGAGAAACCGAGAAGTTACTATGCTTCGACCACTTTCAAGGCGTGTGGTAGTAAAAAGATAAGGTATCAGTAGTAAAAGAAGTTGAGCCTACAGAAGAATCTGGTTCGTTGTCCGAAACATCAGGTTGAAGTATTCTTTTATCTTGGTTTGTTTTACTATTCTGTCCATTATTATCAAGAATAAAAGTGTGCTTAGGCTGTTCCCATGCATTATTCTTTTTCTCATCTCAAATTCTTCTGATCGCTGTCCTGTGATTTGTACTTTCCCCTTTACTGTTTTAAACGTGCTTTTAATTTTTTGGGTAAGTTGTGCCGACACTTCTAGTTCTTCCAGACTATTCCATATTGTTAGTCTGTGTACAGTGTCAAACGCTGCTTTCAAATCAATGAATATCAAGTATAGCTCTTTATCCTCTTCTATTGCTCTTTCTATTAGCGTTTTTAGTATATAAATGTTGTCGCTTGTCTGTCTTCCTGTTCTGAATGCCGTTTGTTCTTCTTCAAGTTTGTGATCTACGTATTTTCTTAGTCTTTTTTCCAGTATTCTCGTATATAGTTTTAGTGTGGTTTGGACTAGGCATATCGCTCTGTAACTTTCACAGTTTGTTGTAACGTCTTTTTTATGTATAGGAATTATTAGTTTTATTTTTCAGTCTTTGGGGATCTTTTTCGATTTCCACACCTCTTTTAATATTTCGTGGAACCATTCTGTTTCATCTTCCCCTAGATATTTAAGCATTGCTGGTGCTCCACTCGCTTTGCCTATTTTAATTCGATTTATCGCTTCCTCTACTTCTTCTCTTATTATCTCTGGTACATCTACTGTCTTTTTTATCTCCTCTAAATTTCTCAGAGTAGAACTCTTTCCAGACTTGCAATATTTATATTATTTCCATTTTGAGATCCTGCTGATTATTTTTTATTGCTTTTATTTCTTTGCTTTTAGTCCCTCTCAATCTTTTCACTATTGTCTGTCTTATGTTTGTCACTTATTTCTTGTCCAAACTCTTTCCAGCTTTCCTTTTTGGCTTTTTTGATGTCTCGTTTAACTTTGTATCTTTTTCTTATACTTTTGTTCGGATATATTTCTTCCAAGCCTGTTTCTTTTCTTACACTATTTCTTTTATGTCTTCAGTCTACCATCTTGTTCTTTTTAGAGTTTTTTTCCACGTACCTTCTCCGCTACCTTTAGAGTAATTTCTTTGAATTTTCCCCATTTAGTCTCCAGGTCTTCTTTCTTTGTTTTCTGTAATATTTTACGAAATTGCTATATTTGTCATTTTTTGGTACTCTTGTAGTTCCGTTTTTTTTAGTTTGTATAGGGTTTTTCTGCTGTATGTTATGTCTACACTCTTATTTACTATTTCTTCTATTTTTGCTACGGTTAGTCTATGGTTTGAACCTATTTCCATCTCATTTCTTTCTCTTTCTCTTAGTGTTTGTGTGAATACTATATAATCTATCAAACTTTTTGCATTACGTTTTTCTGCCACGAAGGTGTACTTATCTTCCATTTCTTGTTTCTGTAGTGTGTTTCCTATTAACAAATCATTTCTTTGACAGAAATCGATCATTTTCTGCCCGTTGCATCCCATGCCTCTATTATGATCGTTCCCTACTCTTGCATTCCTGTCGCCCATTATTATGAATGGTTCTGTTTCCTCTCTTGCTTCATGCAGTACTTTTTGAAAATTGTTGTAGAATTCTTCGACTTCCTCTTCTAGTGTACCTTCTATCGGCCCGTATATTTGTATAATGTTTATTTTCTGTTGGAGTTTTATTGTCACTAGTATTATTCTTAAGTGTACGGCTTTCGATTTTATTATTCGTTTGTTTAGTTCTTCTGTTATTATTACTCCTACCCCTTCTTTTGTTCTTTTTTCTGCATCAACACCGTCGTAGTATATTACGTGTTTATTTGTTAATTTTGTTTACTTTTCCCTTCCTCTTTGTTTCGCTCAGTCCCATTATTTGTATTTTGTTATTATCGATTTCTTCTGTAATCTCTATCTCTTTCCCTTTGATTTTATTGATATTCCATGTTCCTATTCCAATTTTCTCTGTTTCTGCTTTATTTACTTTACTTTTTCCTTGTTCTTCTATTTTCGTCGTTATTTTTCTCATTTGCCGTTTTCTCTTGCCTATTGGTTCGAATTATTACGCTCGCTTGTAATCTACAAAGCGAAGCCTCGTCAAGTAAGGCATGGTTCGAACTATTACGGCGTGTACTGCCCTGTCGTTCTTTAGTAGAAAAAAGTAAGTAATTGTAATAATTTATTGGTCTTCGTTACAATAAGAACAGTTGAAATTAATTTTAACTTTATTTCTTGCCAACGTACAGGCACATTCGGTTATGAAAATCAAAAATTTTAGATTACAAAAATTCTCCCTCTCTCTGGTCATGCGTCATGCGCAAACACATTAAACAATTTAACTTAAAATATTCGTAACAGCTATTGTCGTCGTCATTTTTACTTTCAACTAGTTTTCATTTCTTGTTAATTTTTTGGAATTTGTTGGTTTGGATTTGTAATGTTCGTAAGTGTTTTGTTTAAATTTTCCTATTTTTATTTATGTTAATATGGTCTGTGTCCAGTTTTTCTTTTTTAGTATTGCTCCACGGGCAGGGCTTGGTTCTTCCTCATCTGTGGATCTGGCTCTTTTCTTTTGTTTCTCTATATCGTTACGTGTTATTTCTTCCGGATTTTTCTTTTCAACTTCTGTAATGTTTTTTAATGCCTAACTCTTCCTCATTTATTAGTAGTTTATTCTTCCAAATTACTGCTCTTAGCAGTATCCATCATGTGGCAGATTAGTTGTTTCTTCTCTTCTCTTGTCTTTTTGTCTAGGTCATCACTCATTCCTATTTTTGTACCTGCCAATTTCTTTGTGTTCCTAATGATTTCCCATTTTTTTAGTATCCCAATAAACACAAATCAATGGGTCTGTACTGGCAATGTACTCCTTAGCCGGCACTCAGAATGCTGGCAAAGTACTAAAAGGAAGTACACTGCCGGTAACCAGGTGTCACACCGGCCGATATATTGCCAGATGAATCTTGCCAATGCAGAAATTGCATCGAACCAATATCGGCAAGTTACGTATTTTAATACAAGTTAAATGCAGAATGCCAGTGAAATCTGTGCAATATAATATGTACTTTGCCATCACATAAATAGTGCGCAATTTTAAAAGCATTGGCAATGTTAGCAACTTAACACAAATTAAATGCATACAATGGTATTATCATTTTTAATTTAATTAATAAAACAATTTGGAAACTTAACATACAATGTCCATATATGTACTGATTTAAAAAACCTATTTACATTCATTCTGTGCTTATGTTTATTGGCGTCTTTCGTACCCACTACCTCTGGTGTTTATTGCGTGTTGTAAAGCTGCACCACAATTTGAATTTTTTCTTATGGATACTGTAAAATAAAAATTACATTGTAATGCTACTCAAATAACTTATGCACTTTTTTAGCAATTTCTAAACTAAATTTTGAAGTTTTTGAAGTAATTATAAAGAATTGCTTGGTAAATAGTCGTGAAATAAAATACAACACGAAAGTCAAGTTTGGCAGTAATCCACTTGAAATCACATTACGTAAAATATATAAAGTTAATGTTATAAGTTTTAACCTCTAAAATACACTGAAGCCTCTTACCATAAATTAAATTTAAAATATTTTTACAAATTTGTTTTGCTTGATCCAGACCAATTACTTGGTTAAAACATGTCTCGTTTGCTGTATCATTTCATCCAACAAAGTAGATTGAATCGATCTAAAAAAAAAATTCAATTAAATAAAACTCAGCAATAAGAATAATGAATTGAGAAATTGTAGATAACTCACAAACTAACATCCCATCAACTACAAATTCCAATGTTAGTTTTTAGGTTATATATTTATTATTAAGAAATAATATCGGTTATATTTGAATTTAATACTTACTTATTTTGTTAATCCATCCTAAATGATGAAAAACAAACACATTTTTTCTAAATTTTAAAGCACAAAATGGTTTGCATGCGATAAATACAAGATTTTGTGGCTAAAGCTAAACAAAAGTGACATCTTTGATCTTTACTGTCTATTTTCTTTTCCCTCTCCCAGTCTGTTAATAAAGTCTATTTCATCAATCTTCATTTTCTTCCTTATTATTTCTAGGGCCTTCTTTTTCAGGGTGTCTAAGTCTTCTTCTGTGTTTTCAGGTATTCCGAAGATTATTAAATTTCTTTTCCTTGTCTCTTTTCCTAATTTCTCGATCTTCACTGGCTGGTAATTTATAGTCTCTTCAAATTTCTTCATTTTCTCAAATTGTCGATTCATGTTTACATTTGTCTCAACTTTTCCTTCTACCTGTAGTAATTTTTTCATGATACCCTTGATGATACGAACATTTAAACCAGAGGTTCCCAAACTTTTTTGTGTCGTAGACCTCTTGCCATGATTTTCGGTTTTGGGTAGACCCCCTACTTACCTGATATTGATTTTTTGTAAATCTCTAACTAGTGAAATTTAGTATTAAAAACTTAAAGTAAAAACACATGTTAGAGGCATTTCATTATGTCGTGAACTGTGACCTTGAGTCGAAAATCGGAACTAATATAATAAAAGTCAAAAATTTGACAGTGCAGCATCTTTCGAATATTTTCCGTTCTGGTAATTTTTGAAGGTTTTGATTTCTCAGTATCAGCGTAACTTGAAGATGTTGATGGATTGCTTTATAGAAGATCAGTTTCTTGTCTGCTGCTGATACTTGTTTCAAGTACAGGTTCAGAATATTGGGATTCAGCTGTATTATTGTTGTTATTAATATTTGGCAAAGTAGACTCGGGTTTTGAAAAAAAATTCGTAATTTTGACATGGTTTTTCAGTTTTTCCTCTCTTTTTCTTTTATTCAGTAAATTTTGGTATCCAGGCAATTTCTTCTTTTTTTCTGACATCCTGTATACTGTAAAAAGATTATTATATAAGTAAACAAACTGACAAATTATTTATGAAAAATGGAAATATTTCGACGTCTCAAACTCGAAAGTATTTTCTCAACATTACTTATTTCAAAATTTATAAATTTTTATAATTAGTAATATTAGTGCTTATAAATTATTGTTTGAATTTGCTTCAATTACCAATGATGTTTTTATAATCAAATATAAAAGAATTTTTGAGATGCAAGTTTTTGGCTTTTAATGTTTTAATAAATCTAAAATAAATTTTAGATAAACTCACCTTAATTCACAACACAAAGCACATCACTATAAAGTCTGTAAAATTACAAATAACTAAAGTTTCAAAAGCAGATATCTTTTACCCCATGCACCTTTACACTTCGCTAAGTTAATTATCGATCGGGCATCACGCAACGAATGAAATCGCGACCGATGGCAGCTCAGACAGGAAAAAAAACGTTTGTTCGCTCGTTGCAAGCCAAATTTCAAGCTCAAACATAAATAAAATCAGATTCGAGTTCACAAAATTCATGTTACGTATTTGATCGAATAAATGCTATTATTGCGTACTCTTATTTCTTTAAACCACACCAGTGTAACTATTTCAAAAACAATTTAAAAAATCGTTTATTGAACGCATAATTGCCTGATTTTTGATTCAAACCGCGCCTGTGTAATGTTTCAAAAACAATTTAAAAAAAACGTTTTTTGAACGCACAATTGCCATATTTTGGAATTGAACTTTATAATAGTTACAAACCCCACCTGTGTAAACATTCTAAAAACATTTCAAAAAATTCGTTTTTTTGAACGTATACTTTCCTTAGTTTGGATTTAAACTTAATCCTTTGAGGTAACCAAAGAGTAGCTGTTTACGAAATTTTGCAAGTTTTGGCAACATACCACACGATTCTGCAACAAGTGGCAACATCGCTCTTGCGACATTTTTGCGCGGGATGCATCTTTTTCGGCTGGAAAGCATCATCTTTGTTCGTACCTTCGAAGTGTTAACACCGTATTTTTTTGTTCTGAGTATTCTTGTTTTATTGCTCTTTGTGTGTAATATCACCACGTGTTTTATTTCAAGGTAGTACTGTTTTTATTTTAATGTATATCTGATTTAGCTAACTATTTAATTCATTCTTAATTTGTTTATTTTTAAAATATGTTGTACATGCAATTTCTTTCTAGGGTGTAACAGTTGTTACCTGCTTTTGTTTGATCGCGTTAATATTGTGACTTATTTACTGTAGGTCTGTCGATTTGCGGTTTGCTTTAATTTTAAATTGGGTATTGAATTGGGCATTTCTAACAATGAACAAAGTGTGAACTGACCTGTTATGTTTTGTACTAACATTTTCCGCCTTGAAGACTACCTCTCAATACGGTGGTAACTATCCAAATATACTTAATTAAAGTCCGTATTGCTTGGTAGCAAATCATCTCTAGCCCACGTTCACTTTGAGAGCGTGATATTGGTACCTATGCGGGGGGCCGTATTAAGACTAATACTACTTCTGTTTTAATTTTATATGTTTTGAGATGTTAAATGTGTGTTAATTGCTAGAGATGCCGGATATCAACCCTTGTGTTCATTTTCTTACTTTGGTTTTACGGGCCAAATCGACAGAGCTATGGTTTAGTATAACGATTCATGATCGACAATTATTTTTCCATCCCTTCTGCCTAAGCAGGTAACAAGTGTCTACCTTTGCTACTTTGTGGTTCTTTTTGTTTGCGTTTATAACATTATAACTGTACAACATGTTTTATGTATCTATTTCGTGATTTGATGTCTGTTTTGGATTTAATTTGTGTTGCCAATTGCTATTTTATCACTTGACTTGTTTTATTTGTGTAATTATTTGTGTTTTTGAATATTTGATCAAATCAGGGGTACAGGGTTGGTTTGGGTTCTTTGTTTATGTAAGTTTTGGTATCGTCATTTAAACATGTGTATTTTCAACGACAGGCTTTGAGATTGATCGAAGTCCTGTTCAAATTTTCTTGTCTTATGTTAAATGTGCATATTTTTCAATAGTTTTGTGTGATTTGTATACTTAAATTTGTTCAGCGTAATTAATGTGTATTTAAGCGAGTAGTTTTTCTTGGGAGTTCTTTTCTGCTCGCAAATCGTCGTTGAACTGCCCATTCTCCTTTTTGGCCTTGTGTTGCTAATTAATAAATTAATAATTACAAAATTTTAGGAAGCTTTTAAATAAATATCTTTTTGTTTACTGTGTGTTTTGATCTTCCCTTCCGATTACAATTCTCTGCAAGTGTATTCGTGTCTCCTTAAGACAACAGAGGGCCTTACTAGACGATCACGTTTGCGTGGGGGTTTGCCGGGTAATTTTAAACTTTACCGCGTTTTTTAAATTTGGGGCGGGTTTGTTTTGGCGGGAAAGTTGGTTTTAGCCGCCATTTGTAAGTTTTCCCTCTCTGATTTAAATTTTTGTAACTGTAATGTGAAGTTAGCGTAGAATCTGGGGTTAGAACATTACACCTTCCAATGCTATTTCAAGAAAGCATTTAACAAATTAAATGAACAAGAGCAGTAACGACTCCACTTATCATTTTTAGAAGTGTTTTAAAAATTTTCAAGAATGGTTTATAGA
This sequence comes from Aquatica leii, assembly GCA_035610365.1. Classification (NCBI taxonomy): domain Eukaryota; kingdom Metazoa; phylum Arthropoda; class Insecta; order Coleoptera; family Lampyridae; genus Aquatica; species Aquatica leii. The sequence goes on from CM069438.1 coordinate 21,439,728, forward strand.
AAGAAAATTTGGGCAAAGTATGAAACGATTCTGGTATATTTCTGTATTTCATAAAAATCGTTTTGCAAATGTTGCAGAAATGAATTTCTCTACTAGGGACACTAATTACGTTAAAATGATGCAATACAAACTGGTGCTCGTTTAGACATAAATCTAAACGTTAACTTTAGAAGTAAAGGAGTTTTACATGTGTGTTAGTTTATTGAACGCTTAATTTGTCCCACCAACCGATCTTCGCACAAATAAAACCATAGATAATTTATTTTCCTATAAAAATAATACAAAACATTTTTTGATAACGAATAATATTCCATATCGATTATTCACGTTGACGATCACTCGAGCTAAAATAAACCTCTTCATCAGACGAGCTGCTGCTTGCATTAAGGTTGTGTCTCTTGTTTTTTGTATTCGCACGAGAACGATTTTTATTACGACGTTGCTTAGTTTCCGGTTCGGAATGATAACCTGGTTGTGAACTGTAACTTTTTGGTATTCCACCACCGCGCGAACCTCGTTGAGCAGGTCTTTCGGTGTTAGTAGCAGAGTAATAATTAGGTGGTTGATAATTAGTTTGAAATAGTGATGGTGGCTGCGTATAAGGCGGGTGCGATGAGTAAGCCGGTGGAGGTGGCATCCGATTGTAACTGTATTCAGGATAGTTGTGATACGGATAATTCATGCCTTCGGGTGTGCGAGGAGGATCGTAGTAATTTCTTGAATGCGACGGATAAACTTTCATTTCAATGTTTCCTAACCCATCTTGATTGACAACGACGTTTGATCCATACTGTGGCCCATGATGAGGATTTGGATTCCGCCATGGATTCTCATTTACACATTGATTTGGATGTGACCACGGATTTTGATTATAATTCTGAGATCTGTTGGTAGAAACTCGAAGATTTTGTTGACGGCCACGTCCTCCACGACCACGAACCTGTTTCTGTAAACCTCTTTGTACCTCTTCCAATACGAACTCTTTAGTTTCGCTTTTATTCTCATCTTTACGTGCTCGATTTTGTGCTTCAACCATCTCTCTAATTCTATCACCGAATAATTCTAATGAATATAAATGTTGAATACTACTAATGATTTCATCGGCAGTAATAAGCGAACTGCCGTCTTGAGCTTCAGACATCGCGTTCAAGATGGCAGATTTTTCTTCAAAGTACTCGCGTAATATTCTTTCCAGCTGCTTGATCATTTCAAAATCGGTTACGTCGCCCATAGACTTTTCCCTAAAAAATTTATATATTTATTTAAATTCACAACTTATATTAAAACTCGCCTATCGATTAAATACTCCAAATAAGCTTCATAAGCATCGTTATAAGGAGTGATCGCGTTCATCTTTAAAAAGCAAGCAAATTTTGCTGTTGTTTTTATTATGGTTTCTCTTTCTTTATTGAGCTTCGACAATCGATTCGACAATTTAAGCGATAAATTTTGAGCAGATTGCATTGCTTGTTCTTTGGTCACGATTTTAGTTTTTACTAACTCGTCTTCGAGTTTATTCTCGAATGCTTCGGTTTCGTAATATATATGCATATGCACCTCATACCTACAAGAGCATTTCTTGCATTCGCCGTTAGCATTCATAGCGGCACATTTAGTAAGCTCTGGCGAACCTATAATTTCTTTTGGCACGTTACTTAAGTAACAAGGACTGTGGCATTTTTGGTGATAATGCCATTTCTTCTTACCGCCGACCTAAAATTAAAATGTTAGTTTATTTACTTTATGAGAGAACAGCATCGACCTCGTAGACTTTGCTACATTGTACACTAGTGCACACTGTAGTCGGTTGATTCAATTTGGTGACTTTTAAATCGATTATGGGAATATACAACTTCAATCTTAATTGGGTCAACGATGTATTCGTGAACTGGAGATGATCCTGATGCACATTGGCTGCACGTATATTGTCATTGATCAATTGAGCAATCTCGGCTAGTGGTTGCGAGAGCTGAACGATGAGACGCCGAGCCTCATTGACCGATATGGTGTTTTTCACATCATGGGGAACAATACCAGGATTGTAAGCATCTCCAACAATGTACTTAATCATCCTACAATTGCAACGTACAGAAACATATTAAAAAGTATGAACTCTAACCTTAAACATTCTTCATACGACTGCGTCCAACTCTGCGAAAAATTATTAACATCGGTTGGTGTAAACTGCACTTTGTTTTTTAAAGCTGCTAGAAAGCGAAACGACTCGTTATCGGTGCAGAAGATGTTCTTTTTTTCGCATGCTATATCGACACCTTTCACAGTGCCTAAAAGTTTCTTCAGCGATGGAAGCGTTTCGCCCGGACGATAGAACGTACTTCGAGTGTTTGTAAAAACGAAAATTAAATTTTCGCTGGCACTTTTCTCCAATCTCGATAACAGCTGCTTAATACAAAACTCGAACATCACCGTCAGCCTCGAATTGTTCGGTTTTAGCAATATGCAAATAGCATTCAAGTACTTGAGCTCACCGATGAAAGACAACACGTTTTCGAAATTGACATTGTCTTGTTCGATTCCTCTTGTGTCTCCGACACCAGGTGTGTCGATCAACCGTATCTTTAAATTAGATCCCTTTACCGGATATACGTAAGAACGACATGCTTGTGTCGCCGAAGCACCAATTTCGATGCTCTCGTTATGGTCCTCTCCGACTTTAATCACTCGTTCTTTGTAGTTTTCATCGGTGATTGTAAACTGTGACGGTATCACTACTTGAAATTTTCCATTTTTTGCTTGAGACAATGACGCAAAGCTTATGTAGTTTAGAAATGCATTTATAAAAGTCGATTTACCGACACCAGTTTCCCCCAATATCAGAATGTTGATGTCCCTATTATCTTTGGGAATTTTCAAGTTCTTCAACATACTTTCGATGGAAGGTAACTCATCTCGGTCACTTTTTTGTTGATTCTTTTTGTTGTCCTTACTCATTTTTCAATATGGTAGGGATAATGAACTCGTTCCACAATTATCTACGATTATCAACCATAGATAAAAACATAAATAGCATTCTGTGACTCAACAAACCTTCTGCAATTAATTATCTGGATATAAATTACTAGTTATAATATAAAAGAGAAAATCAAACTAAAAATAAAATCTAAATGTAGATTGAAACTTACCAAGGTCATCGGCATCAACCGGCAACAAATCAGAACGTGTTTCATGACGTGACTCAAGATACGCATAAGATGTGGGTAAAATAGTTTTCTTCTTCTTCTTCTTCTTCTCATTTTCTTTTCAGGCGTCGGATTGTGGGTCGCGGTCCTCTTTTACCCATTTCATCCATGCTTTTCTATCTCTTTCTAAAGTTTCCATATCTTCTTTTGTTTTCCCTTTTTTTCTTCCATGTTCTTCTTGGTCTTCCTCTTTTTCTGTTTCTTGATTTCCCTCCTTTCATTATTCTTTTCGTCAGCCGATCGTTATTCCTTCTCATGACATGTCTGTACCATAGTAGGTTTTTTTCTTTACTTCTTTTTAATATTGGTGTTTGTTTTATTTCTTTCCTTATGGTTTCATTCCTAACGTAGTTCCATTTTGTTTTTCCTGCTATTTTCTTAAAGTGCCTCGTTTCCATTGCATTTATTTTACTTTTATGTTTTTTCGTCCATGTCCAATTTTCCGCTGCATATGTGATTGTTGGAATTATTATTGTATTGTGTATTTTCTTTTTCGTTTCTTTATCTATTTCTTTGTCCTAGTATATGGTTGAGTGCGTAATATAGTTTTGTTGATTTATTAGATCGTTTTATTATTTCTGCATCTATTTTTCCATCATTTGTTAGTATTGTGCCTAGTTGAAAGTTGTTATTTTATTTTCTTTGTGTATATTCTCTGTTTGATTTTCATTTATTATCAGCAAATTTGTTTTGTTGTTGTTTACTTCCATTTTCATTTCTTCTATTTTTTTTTAACCAGATATTTAATAATTCGTGGTTTTTAGGTAATCTTTCCTCTTGGTTTGTTTTGCTATTTTGTCTATTATTATCAAGAATAAAAGTGGGCTTAGGCTGCCCCCTTGCTTTATTCCTTTTCTCATCTCAGATTCTTCTGATAGCTGTCCTGCGATTTGTACTTTCCCCATTACTGTTTTAATTATTTGGATAAGTTGTGTCGGTACTTCTAGTTCTTCCAGACTATTCCATATTGTTTGTCTGTGTAGAGTGTAAAACGCTGCTTTCAAATTAATGAATATCAGGTATAGCTCTTTATCCTCTTCTATTGCTCTTTCTATTAGCGTTTTTAGTATATAAATGTTGTCACTTGTCTGTCTTCCTGTTCTGAATGCCGTTTGTTCTTCTTCAAGTTTGTGAATTACGTATTTTCTCAGTTTTTTTCCCAGTATTCTCGTATATAGTTTTAGTGTGGTCTGGGCTAGGCATTTTGCTCTGCAATTTTCACAGTTCGTCTTTTTTACTTTCCTTTAAGAAAAGTATAGCGATCGTAATTTTTTTCTAAAAATTTTTTTGAAGAATTTTACGTTTCAAGGTCTCCTGAATCAGAAAACAAAAAATTTTTGGGTGTCTGTGTGTAACGTTGTACCCACGATAACTCTCGAACCAAAAGTCCTAGTAACTTGAAATTTGGTATGGAGCTGGTTTTTCATATTTTCTCGGTTCTAGCAAAAGATGGGTCTGATAAAAAAACCGAAGGTAGGTGTATCTGCCAGTTTGAACGGTTTTTCTTATATAATTTTGTACGAATGTAAATTATTCGAATTATTTTTACAGTTTCTTATAGAGTTAATCCTTTTTAACAATTTATTCAATACAAATTTTTTTCTAACATAAGCAGTTTATTAGATATTTAATTTATAATTGAAATGGAATTCGATATATGATCCTAGGTTCGAATCCAGCCTACGACAATTTTTTTTAGAAAAAATAATATATCTTGAAACGTTAAAAACTCTAAATTCTTTTGATTTTATATACGGAGTGCTGCATCTTATTTAAATTATCTTTGGATGTACCCACGATAACTCTCGAACCAAAAGTTCTCAGCGCCGTCGCGTGGGCGTGGCGACCGGGGAAATCGCCAAAGGGGCGCCGCGTGCGTATTTTGTAAAGCAATTTTGAATAATGCGTTGCATGTATTAATTAAAAAAATAAATATATGACACTAATTTAGCTTTGTATTTATAAGTTATCTGACACACATGCTGCCGTGAAGCGCTGGCCGTTGTTCTATTTTTGTTTTACCCGACCTTGAGACAATGCTCTCACCTTACATCTCCCCTTTACCAAACGCCCGCCATTACCCCTCTTGCACCCGGCGCCTTTCCTATACTTTGCATGATGCGAGTTGCATCCACCTGCCATCGTCCCACAGGCCACTGCCAGTCTGGGTCTGTCACTGTTTCGCCGCGGATGAGATACCTATGTGAATTTCGTCAGTGTTCAGAATGTCGAAAAAGTTATCGGGAGCTCAACGGCGAAAATTAAATAAGGAAAGTTAATTAGCTCGTGAAACGTTACTATCAAAAGTGTCAAAACTAACCCCAGAGGCCGTTACCGTATGTGACCTCCCAGTGCCAAGTACCAGTTTTCAAGGGACTGGACTGTCGTGCTTACAAACATTGAAGATACAAGTGATAATCAAGAGATAAATTTAACTTTAACGTCTGATATTGACAAAGACACCACGTTGGCTTTGTCTGGAGATCCAGGAACATGGCCAGAGCTCATCTTTAATGAGTAACGCAATGACCTTATTTTAAAAGGTCCTTCTGGTTGCGATTTTTCCATAGAAAATGATCAGTACTCAAAAAATTCTAAAAACAGGCATTTTTCAAATTGTTTTCGATTCCGTTTCGCTGAAAACGGTGAAAAAATACTAAGACGATGGTTAGTTTATTCTGAACAAAATGATTCGGCGTACTGTTTTAGCTGTAAGCTTTTCGACCCATCCTCAAAATCACACTTCGGTCATAAAATGGGTTTGAATGACTGGAAACACATGACTGATAGGTCAAAATCTCATGAAGTATCATAACTAACCGAGAAACTAAGTTTCACTTGTTGAGTGTATCGATTCAAAATGAAATTATTAACATGTTAGGTAGTAAAGTAAAGGAAAGCATCATCAAGAAAATAAAAACTGCCAAATATTTTTCTGTTATTTTTGAATGCACTTCCGATATCAGCCATAAAGAGCAAACATCTGTAACGATTTGCTATGTTAGTGAAGAAGGTGATGATATTAACATAGAGGAAAGCTTCATAGCATATCAGGTGGCATAAGAAACCACCGGAGAAGCTCTCACTGACCTGATATTTAAGGGAATTGCCAAATGCGGACTAAACATGAAAGACTGCCAGGGACACGGCTATAATAATGTCGCCAATATGGCAGGAATCCACAAAGGAGTTCAAGCTCGTGTGCGTCGGTCAAATCTACGTTTCCGTTTGGAATTCTCCAGCGTATTTATACAATATTTGGAGGCTCTACAAGGCGCTGGTGTGTGATCAATGAACATGTCAAGAATCTCACGGTAAAGCAAGTATGTGAGACAAGATGGGAAGCCCGAATATCTGCGTTTCAGGCTGTTCGCTACCAGTACGTTAAAGTTCGGGATGCTCTGATCGAATTAAGTGAGAAAAAGAACGATCCTCAGACAGCAAGCGAGGCTTATTCCTTAGCCAAACATATGGAAGACTTTTCTTTCTTAGTATGCTTACTATTATGGCATGATTTGCTCTTTGAAATCAATATCATCAGTAAAAGTCTTCAAAGGCTAAAGACGTTAGTGATGCTGTGAAAAAGTATTATTATACAAATTTAGAATAACTGTATCCACCAACGCAGTAATTTCAGCCAAAGATATTGCAGAACAGCTTGAAATACAACCAGTCTTCCCAGAAAAAAGAATTCGCAAAAAGAAGCGTGTCTTTTCGTATGAAAGTGGTGATGAAGTAATTACATCTGCAGAAGACACATTCAAGAGAGAGGTCTTTCATCCCTTAGTGAATACGGGGGGCTAACGAACTTTCGCCCCGGGCGCCAACTAACCACGCGACGGCACTGAAAGTCCTAATTATTTGAAGTTTGGTATGAAGCTGGCTTTTCATATTCTCTCGGCTCTATCAAAAGATGTGTTTGATAAAGAAACCGGAATTGGATGTATTCGCCATTTTTAACAGTTTTTCTTATATAATTTTGTACGTATGTAAATTATTCGAATTATTTTTACAGTTCCTTATAGAGATAATTCTTCCTAACAATTTATTTAAATAAAAAAAATTCTAACATTAACAGTTTATTAGATATTTAGTTTGTAATTTAAAATGAATTCACAAATATAATATAGTTTCGAATCCTGCCTGCGACGAGTTTTTTTAACTGATTTACTAAAGAGGTAAGTAATATCGAGGCGCACAAATATGCTAGAAAATCAATACAAACGTGTAAATATCACTTCAAAATGGTTTTATGACAGCATAACTTTAAAAAAATATGTAAATATTCCTTCATCATTCTTTATAAGAAAGTTGTGTGGTGACCACACCAGTTTTTTTATGTAAGTATTGGAATTATTAGATTTATTTCTCAGTCTTTGGGGATCTTCTTTGATTTCCACGCCTTTTTTAATATTTCATGTAGCCAGTACCTAACTTTTGAGAAGTGTTTAGTTAGATTTCGATTGCTTGTTTGAGTTCTTACGAAAAATGGGCGAAACGTTGGCAACTTCGGTTACAACATTGACACGATCCAAACCCGCAAGACGTTCTTATCTTAGTATAGTAATATACTTACATAATAATTCATACACACCTGTATTTGAAGGGATATCTAAAAATTTAGATGTACAAATATTTTTAATTTCATGTAACCAAAGATCTAACTTACCATTTACTAAAACAATCGAAGTTTCTTCAGTGGCATTGCGAAATTTCTTAAAAATATCGGATTTTACGGTTAAGTAAATTTTACTCGCAGATTCGGTCGAATACCCCATTATCATGTAATTACTCCATAGCAAAACTAAAGCACTCTACTTCGTTCGAATAAAGGCCAAATGGCGGCTAAATCTAGTAACGAGTAACGTGAATTGTCAAATTGGAAACATTAACATTATGGCGCTACATTCAAAATCGTCAATAATAAAGAAATTGTTTATGTCGCAGCTATAGAAAACTTTTTACATCATATTATTATGTCTGTGTGACATATAAATAAAATAAAAATAAATAAACCAACATTTTTTGATATAAATGTTACATTAATATTACATAAAACAATTTATGTTAATATAAGGTTACTAAACTTATATAAATATTATATTCCAAAAGTGACTTAATAAATTAACATTTTCTGATATAAATGTTACATTAATGTTACATAAAACAATTTATGTAAATATAAGGTTGTCGTATTTATATAAATATGATATCAAGGTAACAGATTTGTTTAGTGGGCAGTCACGTAAGCAATGTAAGCATGGCACTCAAAGACAATGGCACTAAGTATTATCTTTGGCGTAAGTTGCCCGGCTGAAGACCCTGCGAAAGCATTTAAACATATACTTATCTTCTTTTCTAACTCGCATAAAATTGTATTACGTGTGTCTCACTCTTGATTACAATAATCATCGTAATAATGTAAATGCGGGCACAAGTACGTGTCAGCTTCGGGTAAATTCGCAAGCTTTCGTATCTGTTTCGTTTAAATTGACGCATGAAATTTTAACGCTGATAATTTGATTTAAACGCAAATTTTAAAGCAAATAAAATTCATTTTTGGAGGGTCATTGACCAAATGACCTAATAGAGAAGCCGCCACTACAGCGTTGGTAATACCATTGTATATACAATGGTAATACATGGCAATACGTAATCTGCGCATGTACAAAGGTCTGCCACCTATTGGATAAATGATGAATTAAAAAAATTATCATTTCCTGTAATTTAGATGCGTTTTATATTAGCCTTGAAGGGTTTTAGTATTGAAAATTTTTATAATTAAGACTGATTTCACATCTTCAACATTATCAATTGTTAAATTGACTAATTCGTCAGAACGACATGCACCTGCAACCCTCAATATTAGAACCACCTATAAAGAAGCTTTTTAGAAATTTTGTTCTTTCATTTTGAAAGCGTTTACCTTCATCATCAAATATAAATTATCAGGTGCACTATTCAAATAGCGATCAACTTGCCCCTTTGTAAATACTCGCGATTTTTTTTTTGGTAAATATCCCTCATTTTGTCTCTTGACAAAAGCAAGCAACTTTGAATATTTACTAATATCATCTAATATCAATATCGTTTTTTATATTCAACGTTGACCGCAACATTGAATATTGTGACCAAAGCGTCGACGGCTTCATTCTATTTGCTAAGTTTGAGAAATACACCATCAGTACATCTTCTGAATACGATTGAATGTTTTTTCGATGCACCAATGCATAAAACGTTGGTACACACATTCATATATTTCTCGAGATATTTTTGGAAGAAGATTCAAATAAATCTCTTTTGCACAGTCCTGTATCTCCTTAGATACACCTAAATCTTCGTTAGATTCCATTTTTACAAAGTTTTTAACAAATTGCACCACAAAAAATCACAAATAAACTCAATTACCAATATGGCGACTAATGTTTGACCATAGTGTTTGACAACGTGTCCATGCCCTAGTAGAGCAAAACGTTTCTAAATCATTTACATTTGTAACATTTTTAATACGCTTAAATGGTACATTAAAACGTTTATAAAACGTTTTCAAATCAATCTCATACTGCTTCAAAAGCGAATCCGAACATTGTTTTTTAGACAGTTTTTGAAGCGCATACAAATCGATTTCAGAAATAATATCAAAATTGACTGAAAAATTATTGCCTAAATCGTGTTTGTAATATTTTCAGTTAGTTTCCACTAAATATTAAACGTTGATGTCCAAAATAATTTACGGAGTTATCTACGTAACGTTGCAGAATAATACACAGTTATCATCTTTTAATGTTTCTAGAAACGATTTACACGTACATTTTTTGAATGATTTGTATTTGTATTTCCAAAATTATACATATGAAACCGTTAAAAAACTCAATACAAAAAGCTATTAGATAGCTTTGTTTTTTGACGATTCAGTATTAATCCATTGGGACAAAATAACGAGCGAAACTCGTGGTATGTAACTTTGCCAAACGTAGAAATAACGAGTCTCACTCGTGATACTCATTATATTTTTTGGTTGTTTATAAAGCAATATATCAAATGACGTTTTTTATTGGTTAAACAAGTCTAATCGGCCGTCAAGATCAAGTTCTAGCAAGTTTTCCTATCCTATATTTTGAACGCATAATTGCATTATTTTGAAATTGAACTTTATAATCGTTGCAAACCTCGCCTGTGTAAACGTTCCAAAAACATTTCAAAAAATCGTTTTTTGAACGTATACTTTCCTTATTTTGGATTTAAACTTAATAATCGTTCCAATGCTATTTTAAGAAACAATTTAATAAATTAAATGAACATGAATAAGTAACGACTCTAGTTATCATTTTTAGAAGTGTTTTAAAACATTTCAAGAATGATTTAGGAAATGATTTATAGAAACATTGCAAAGGGCGGACATTTATCAAATTTGAGACAAGTGTGAAACGATTCTGGTATATTTCTTTATTTTATAAAAATCGTTTTGAAAATGTTGCAGAAATGAATTTTTCTACTAGGGTGACTACATCGATACTTACCTACTTTGTTTTATTGCCCCAATTATATTATTTTATTATAATAAATTCAAAGCACAAATTAATAGTTAAATGAGTGATTTCGGTTAGAGAAAAAATAGCATAATGTTTCATTCGGATTAAAAGTGTTTTTTTTATCTCGCAGTTTTGCATCTGCTCGGCTATGCTTCGCTTAGCAAATGCAAAATTTTCTTGACAAAAAAATGCCACTTTTAATTCTGATAAAACAATATACTTTTTTTTTTTGACAAGTTTTACAACAACCACAACGACCTTGTTTGTTATGACATTTTTTTTGGACATGTTTATTTAATAACTTATTATAAACTTAGAACCTAGATTAAATTATACTTAGAATAATAATAAATGTAGTACTACTACTTTATAGAAAATTACTGAGTAGTACTCGTTACTATATTCTTCGGTGGACTGTATTAACTATGATTGGAGTTGCTCAGAGTTTTTAGGGTCGTACGTACCCCTGGTAAGTACGACCCAAAAAACTGGGTTTCATTCAAAATTTATACGAAAACTGCTGCACGATAATCCATAAAATGAACGATCAAGAGCGACACAAAACCCGTGCCAAATATATCTTAAATAAAGCACCTTTTAATTCAACAGCTATTTTAAGAAAACATTTAACAAATTAAATGAATATGAATAAGTAACGACTCGACTTACAATTTTTAGAAGTGTTTTAAAACATTTCAAGAATGATTTATCAAAACATTGCTAAGGGCGGACATTTATCAAATTTGAGAGTTGTTACAAGCCAAAGTTAAAACAATGTCACTGCCTGAAATGAGGTAACATAAACGAAGTTGTGCGGGTTGCTCAGTGGAGTCGGGGTGGGTTACATTTAAAAGTTTCGTGATGGAATTGGATCAACTTGACGAAAACACAAAATCGAAAAGTAATAATGTCGAAATCAAAGGGCGCCAGGAAGGAGTAAAGCTTAATGGACTTCTGGCCCTTGCCAACCACAAGTCCGCTCCTGGAGGATACACTCTCTAAACGGACTTATCTTGATAGAGTGTATCTCACTAAAATCTGTAATAAATTAATAAAGTTACACACGCGGAGGCCGACGGAATTAAAAGCTCTTTACATTTAACAATTTAACATTTATTTGAACACAAAAAAAAATAATGACACAAAAATAGAGTATAGTAATCAACAAAAATTAACCAAAACAACAAAAGGTACGTAAATGAACGTTTGATCAAAACAAAATTTGAAGTTATTTGGATAAATACACAAAACAAAATAATAAAATACAAAATACAGAATTTAAAGAAATAAAACAGCACAAATTAATAAATCTTAATTCATCTAAAATCACGGCCGTGTGCGCGTGGAAATTACTCAAATATAAAATGAAATAAACTTATAAAACTAATATATATAATTTGAATCGAAAATTCGGTCCCGTTTAATAAATTTTTAACTCGGGATTATAACACAGTTCCGCTAAATACGGACAATAATTAGTTACATTAACGTTAACTTCGAGACACTTGTAATTTTTACTTGAAATTCAAAGCTTTTAACACTTAAATCACGTAAATAATATCTTCACGATTAAATAAATGGTGCAACATAAATACCTTGAATTCGTCGTAACTTCAGGAAAGAACTTGTGGTTAGTTCTTAGTGGCCAGGTGAAAGGTACCCCAAACAATTTCTATGACGGCGGAAGCATTTTCTTTTTAACACTTAAATAAATTCCGCACAAATGCGAAGACTGGATGTAGCACAACCCAACGATTGCATATCCAACTTGAAACGTGAGTTTTTAATTTTGGAAACCATGAAGTCTACTTAAACCGTAAATTACGAAATTTGGAAAATCAAACTTTTCCACCACTACACTTAATTTTCACGGTTCCAACTAACTTCCGCGGTAATACATAACGATAGGGTAAAAGTACCCTAACCACTCAACTACATCACGGTACCCGGTACTTCTTAATTGCCACCGAAAACAATCCTCCTTTTAAAAGTAAAATTTTACCTCTTTTGAAACTTCCTATTCCCACTTAATTTCATGAACTTGCGCCGTAAAATCTTTGTAAAAGATAGAACATTAAATGAACTAAATTAACAAAGATGAAAACTATAATTGGCCACGTGAATTCTATCACGTAGACCTATGACAGAAATATTTCTCACCAAAAACGCTTAGTTCGCTAAATTGCAGGTGGCTCGCAATTGCGCTTTATAAAAGAACTCAACATAAACAAAGTATAGATACCAAGAAAAATGGGTCAAATTACATTCCAAAAGGAAGTCGTAAATTATCTAGCATTGTTATTTTACTGAGATAAACAAGTAAAACACTAAATCAAAATCAAAACCACGGAACTTGATGCATTCAAATAAAATACCAGTAATAATTGTAAAACAACTTGAAATACCAATAAACTTAAATCACACGTGATAAAATAACGAGCAAAACGTTTTCGATGCTAACATTGAACTAATCAATCGAAGAAAAACAAAAAAAAAACAGAAAATTCAGCCAGCTGAATCTATTTACGGGGTCTGACATAAAAAGATTACTGCTGAAATCCCAAACGCAGGTTACAGAGTGTGAAACGATTCTGGTATATTTCTGCATTTCATAAAAATCGTTTTGAAAATGTTGCAAAAATGAATGTTTTGTACTAGGGACTTTAATTACATTAAAATGATGCAATACAAACTGGTGCTCGTTTAGACATAAATCTAAACGTTAACTTTAGAAGTAAAGGAGTTTTACATGTGTGTTGGTTTATTGAACGCTTTGTCTAATAACTCGCTTAATTTGTCCCAGCAACCAATCTTCGCACAAATAAAACCATAGATAATTTATTTTCCTATAAAATACATTTTTTTTTTATTAGCAATAATATTCCATATCGATTATTGTTTAAGCCTATTTGTAATTAAGTACGGGCCTGTGCCAAGTGCGGCCCATGTACCGCTAGGGTTTTTTTTTGTTTTGATGTGTGGTGGGACTGTTAAGACCGATCGGTGTGAGTCTGTCATTTTATTATTAGTATGTTGTTGTACGTTCAACATTAAAAATATATACTCAGCATTTAAAATGAAGAAGTTTCTTTAATAAAAAGAAATACATTTCAAGGTCCTTCGAGAACAACGTAAAAAATACAAAAGACGCCGTTATGCGCGTACAATTATTCACGCCGGCGATCACTTGAACTAAAATAAACCTCGTCTTCATCAGACGAGCTGCTGCTGGCATGAAGGTTGTGTTTCTTGTTATTTGTATTTTCACGAGAACGATTTCTATTACGACGTTGCTTAGTTTCCGGTTCGGAATGATAACCTGGTTGTGAACTGTAACTTTTTGGTATTCCACCACCGCGCGAACCTCGTTGAGCAGGTCTTTCGGTGTTAGTAACAGAGTAATAACTAGGTGGTTGATAATTAGTTTAAAATGGTGATCGTGGCTGTGTATAAGGCAGGTGCGTTGAGTAAGTCGATAGAGGTAGCATCCGATTTTAACTGTATTCAGGATAGTTGTGATAGGGATAATTTATGCCATCGGGCGTGCGAGGAGGATCGTAGTAATTTCTTGAATGCGACGAAAAAACTTTCATTTCAATGTTTATTATTGAAATAGACCAATTTAAATTCAAATCCTTAAAGATGTAAAATTACACAGGCGTCATCTAGCGAAGAAAAAAAAACACGAAAATTAAAAATTTTCAATCGCGCATGTACTTCTTAAAAGGGTGGGAGACTTTTAAGAGTACGAGAGGAGGAAGCGGTCGGGATCTTAGGGGTGAGTTTGGTTCGAGATAGCAATACGCGTTTTTACCCTGAAAAGTTTCTTTGTATAATTTGTGTATTTGTTTTGTCAATTTTTGTAAATTGCTAGGTAGGTATGTAAAATAATTTTAATTTATGTAGGTCTGCCTGTTTTTGTATTTGTGCTTTAAACGTGAACCAGGGTAGTTTTTGCCTTTGTTTACTTTGTTTGAAAAGCTAGCGTGGGTCGCCATTTTATAGTACCGTTACTTTCCTCGTTATATTTCTTTTATTTTTTCTCTGTGCCAATTTATGTTTTCTTTTAAAAACTGTGTTTAAACAAAACGATTTTATTTTACAATGAAAATTTTATATAAACTTGCTCAAATCGCGTACCCGAATGACGGAGCACGTTTTATTGTAACTTGCTTTTGTTTGATCATTGCTCGTATGTTTATGAATTGGTCAAATTGCTAGAAGTTAGAATTGTTTTATACTATGATATTCATACCTTCATGACCGGAAACAACCATCCGTACGTTAACTGGTGTAAATACCGTTGTTTGAATTGCCTTGTCGAATGTAAACATAATATTTTATTTACCGTGAGGGGCATACAACATGTGGCTGCAGGTAGTTCTCATACTATGAGGACCCTGTGTATTTTTTTTGTGAAGTTGCGTATCCTAAGTCTATGGTATAGACAGGTGCCTGCTTCGATATATGTATTAAAGTCGCGGTAGGTTGCTTCCATGATAATGGGCCCTACATTTAATAAGATTTGTTTGATATTATTCCCACACAGCACAAGCATATCCAATGGATATGAAATGTACACACCAACCATGGATACCGGAGGTGCATCGAACATCCATATTTAATATTATGGAGCAAGGATGGAGGTCCATTGGATATATCATTCCGTCACGGAAAGATCTTCATAGTATGTCCATAGGACCTCCAGGTGGATAAACATTTTACATCCATATGGAGATATATTGAACAGTCATATGAACGTACAAAATACATACATATGGAGGTTCAATGAACATTTAATTAAAGTATAATAAACATTCATTTTTTATAGAACCTTCATATGTAGGTAAAATATATGTGCATATCTATATATTAACAAAAAATATGGCCACACGTCAAATAAAGTCAATACAAAATGCCAATAGTGATATTTTCCAGATGCAACAACTCCGGTTGGTCCACAGAAAATATGGCCACTTGTTCATTTTCACTCAAACACAATCGAACTTTTTTATTTACACGTTCTCTCATTTTTCTAGAGCTTTTATCCATTATTTATATTATAGAAATCCAAATACTTACTAGATTAATGTACAGCAAAAGTAAATTCAAATATGCAAAAATACCTTGTCTTTACCCAATAAACACAAATCAATGGGTCTGTACTGGCAATGTACTCCTTAGCCGGCACTCAGAATGCTGGCAATGTACTAAAATGAAGTACACTGCCGGTAACCAGGTGACACACCGGCCGATATATTGCCGAATGAATCTAGCCAATGCAGAAATTGCATCGAACCAATATCGGCAAGTTATGTATATTAATACAAGTTAAATGCAGAATGCCAGTGAAATCTGTGCAATATAATATGTACTTTGCCATCACATAAATAGTGCGCAATTTTAAAAGCATTGGCAATGTTAGCAACTTAACACAAATTAAATGCATACAATGGTATTATCATTTTTAATTTAATTAATAAAACAATTTGGAAACTTAACATACATTGTCCATATATGTACTGAAAAAAATTTTAAAAATATAAAAAACCTATTTACATTCATTCTGTGCTTATGTTTATTGGCGTCTTTCGTACCCACTACTCCTGGTGTTTCTTGCGTGTTGTAAAGCTGCACCACAATTTCAATTTTTTCTTATGGATACTGTAAAATAAAAATTACATTGTAATGCTACTCAAATAACTTATGCACTTTTTTAGCAATTTCTAAACTAAATTTTGAAGTTTTTGAAGTAATTATAAAGAATTGCTTTGGAAAAAGTCGTGAAATAAAATACAACATGAAAGTCAAGTTTGGCAGTAATGCACTTGAAATCACATTACGTTAATATACATATAAAGTTAATGTTTTAAGTTTTAACCTATAAACTATAAAATACTCTGAAGCCTTTTACCATAAATGAAATTTAAAATATTTTTACAAATTTGTTTTGCTTGATCCAGACCAATTACTTGGTTAAAACATGTCTCGTTTGCTGTATCTTTTTATCCAACAAAGTAGATTGAATCGATCTAAAAAAAAATTTCAATTAAATACAACTCAGCAATAACAATAATGAATTCAGAAATTGTAGATAACTTACAAACTGGCTCTTAGATTACAAATTCCAAAGTTATTTTATATTTGTGCGAAAACGTGTTAGTTTTTAGGTTATATACGTATTATTAAGAAATAATTTATATTTGAATTTAATACTTACTTATTTTGTTTACCCATCCATCCTAAATGATGAAAAACAAACACATTTTTTCGAAATTTTAAAGCACAAAATGGTTTGCATACGATAAATACAAGCTAAACAAAAAGCCAAAAAGTTTACGTGTGCAACAGTGTGCAATACGCGAAAACCTTGGCGAAAACAAACGAACAACGAAGAAAGTTTAAATTAAACCACGCCAAGTGTTTTTTTTTACTTTTTCAATTTTTCATTAAATTTGTTGTTACATGTTAAATATTTACTACAAATGTTAAATTTTAGAGAATTTAATTATTTCTAAATAATTTTGATAAAAAACAGCAACTCACAAGATTATGTAACATGATACATTAAAAAAAATGTTTCCGAACAGAACACTTATAACACTTAAGATAATCCTATTTCACAGATATCCATGAATGTATATAAGGTGCATATACAATGGATATTAAACTACGGATGTACATAATGGATATTATATGGATAAATATGTATATCCATTGCATCTCGCGTGCTGTGTGGGTTGTGTGTTTATTATATGTGTATTTTGTGTATTATATGTGTATTTTTGGCCCTTGTTTGTTTGTCCCGACCAATCAACTAATAGCTGAATTGCATCCGTAACCCAGGACTTCAGTACCCACCGATAGGCCGAGGAACTTCAATTGAGTGAAAAGGAATAACGTTTTTACTTTTCCCCACAACCGTTAGAGGCCACTATGTAATAATTATCGGTAAAAAATACAAATACAGCAAATTTTATTTCCTTCTTTTTTGTACCTTGAAGGCTAAAAACGCTGAATTGCATTTCTCGAATAAAATCGCTAAAATCAACTAAATAATGCAAGTTATTTTTACACGTGTTTGATTCTAACGTTTATTACTATTTAAAAACTGAAAATTTTCATATTCGTTTTAAAGAAAAGTTGTTAGAATATTCACACCCATACATTAAGTTTAAAATTCGCGCTATTTGTTTTCCCCACAACCGTTGTAGGGCGCCATAAACTATGTCCAAGTTTATATACAGGAGATTCCCCTCTAAATATATCTTCTCTCTGCTATAATCTTCAGTGGATGTATGGACTGTATTAAAAGGGGCGTTTATAAAGAATTACCAAAGAAAAGCTAGTGATGGCGCTGTAATGTATCCATGGTGAATATTTTAGACAATTATGCATGGTTAGATGCCACTAATTGGCATTTTGCAGAAAACTTTTTAAAAGGTTTTTTTTCAGCTAACTGTTTCCACTAAAATATAGAGGTCGCTTGATTTCTTTCATAAATAATACATTTACTATTTTACGTTTGATGTTTGTTACTATTTAAAATTTAGTAATACGCTTACACTTTTTTAATCGTTGACACACACTTGCTAAATCCTTTGGGTGGGTCGCTAGTTTTTCAGATAGTTTAGCGGAGTTTCAATTTCAGTACACCGAACAGATAAGCAAATATTCGCTTCCAGATACAAACATTTATTTTGCATAAAGCAAATTACTATCTTTCACAAATATTTTTAGTTCAAATTAGTTATGGCAAATAATTATTTGATCATTGACAATAACCGGTCAACTTTTATTTTGAAGAAAGCACATTACTTCGTTTTAGCTTTAGTTTACAAATTTAAATATGAATTTTCTTGAATTCAAATTAGTTATAGTAACTACATAATTGACCATTGACAATAACCGGTCAATTTGGTCAATTAACACTTAAGTCAAATATATTTCCTTTGGTAAATTAACCGGTCAATAAAAAAATATTGTCATTTATATATGAGTTTCTTATCAGCAGTTTTAATTTCAATACTTCAAACAGATAAGCATGTTCGCTTCCAGATACAAACTTTTATTTTGAATAAAGCAAACGTTTATCATTTTATTATAGTAGAAATTTGAATATTACTGATATCACTGACTGTCTTATGAAAACAAAAAATCTGTTATACACACGTGAAATATTTGAACCTCTTATACCTTTGTAAATTCTTTAAAATCGAAATTAGAACCCTATATACAGAAAGTTTTGCAACTATTTTAGAGTAGCTTTATATATTTAATACGTAGCTCAAAGTAGTTAGCGCCCTCTTTTAATAAATGGCTACACTTTGTTGCTACAAACATTTTAGTGATATAACCTAAAATTAAGTCGATAATCTTTTATACAACATTATACAGTTATTACTTACCATTTCGTACTATTAATTGAAAAATAGGCTTTTTAAGGATTGCTTCGGGTTATGTATATCTCAAAATTTTCAAAGTTTGTTAAAAAAATTTCAAAAATACTCAAATTTGACTTCAATTTATTTCTGTGTTAATTAGATTTATGTAGAGAATCATATTCTTTGATCAGATTTCTTATATTTTGTATGTAAATGCAGTAAACTTGTATAAAAAATTGGTTTAAAATTATATAATGTGGCGCCATCTTTTAATCCGCGTGAATTAAACGCCCCTTTTAACTATGATTGAAGTTCCTCAGAGGCAGGGGTACGTACAACTCCAAAAACTGTTTTTCATTCAAAATTTATATGAAAACTGCGGCACAATAATTCATAAAATAAACGATCAAGAGCGACACAAAACTCGTGCCAAATATATCTTAAATGAAGCACCTTTTAATTCAACAGCTATTTTAAGAATGCATTTAACAAATTAAATGAACATGAATAAGTAACGACTCGACTTATCATTTTTAGAAGTGTTTTAAAACATTTCAAGAATGATTTATCAAAACATTGCTAAGGGCGGACAAGTGTGAAACGATTCTGGTATATTTCTGCATTTCATAAAAGTAGTTTTGAAAATGTTGCAGAAATGAATGTTTTGTACTTTAATTACATTAAAATGATGTAATACAAACGCGATCTGGTGCTTGTCTCAACATAAATCTAAACGTTAACTTTAGAAGTAAAGGAGTTTTACATGTGTGTTGGTTTATTGAACGCTTTGTCTAATAACTCGCTTAATTTGTCCCAGCAACCAATCTTCGCACAAATAAAACCATAGATAATTTATTTTCCTATAAAATACAAAATTTTTTTTTGATAAACAATAATATTCCATATCGATTATTCACGCCGACGATCACTCGAGCTAAAATAGTCTTCATCAGACGAGCTGCTGCTTGCATTTAGGTTGTGTCTCTTGTTCTTTGTATTCGGACGAGAACAATTTCTATTACGACGTTGCTTAGTTTCCGGTTCGGAATAATAACCTGGTTGTGAACTGTAACTTTTTGGTCTTCCACCACCGCGCGAACCTCGTCGAGCAGGTCTTTCAGTGTTAGTAACAGAGTAATTATTAGGTGGTTGATAATTAGTTTGAAATAGTGATGGTGGCTGCGTATAAGGCGGGTGCGATGAGTAAGCCGGTGGAGGTGGCATCCGATTGTAACTGTATTCAGGATAGTTGTGATACGGATAATTCATGCCTTCGGGTGTGCGAGGAGGATCGTAGTAATTTCTTGAATGCGACGGATAAACTTTCATTTCAATGTTTCCTAACCCATCTTGATTGACAACGACGTTTGATCCATACTGTGGCCCATGATGAGGATTTGGATTCCGCCATGCATTCTCATTCGACCATCGATTTGGATGTGACCACGGATTTTGATTATAATTCTGAGATCTGTTGGTAGAAACTCGAAGATTTTGTTGACGGCCACGTCCTCCAGGACCACGAACACGAAACTGTAAAGCTCTTTGTACTTCTTCCAATACGAACTCCTTAGTTTCGCTTTTATTCTCATCTTTACGTGCTCGATTTTGTGCTTCAACCATCTCTCTAATTCTATCACCGAATAATTCTAACGAATATAAACGTTGAATACTACTAATGATTTCATCGGCAGTAATAAACGAACTGCCGTCTTGAGCTTCAGACATCGCGTTCAAGATGGCAGATTTTTCTTCAAAGTACTCGCGTAATATTCTTTCCAGCTGCTTGATTAATTCATAATCGGTTACGTCGCCCATAGACTTTTCCCTAAAAAATTTATATATTTATTTAAATTTACAACTTATATTAAAACTCGCCTATCAATTAAATACTCCAAATAAGCTTCATAAGCATCGTTATAAGGAGTGATCGCGTTCATCTTCAAAAAGCAAGCAAATTTTGCTGTTGTTTTTATTATGGTTTCTCTTTCTTTATTGAGCTTCCACAATCGATTCGACAACTTAAGCGATAAATTTTGAGCAGATTGGATTGCTTGTTCTTTGGTCACGATTTTAGTTTTTACTAACTCGTCTTCGAGTCTATTCTCGAATGCTTCGGTTTCGTAATATATATGCATATGCACCTGATACCTACAAGAGCATTTGTGGCATTCGCCGTTAGGATTCATAGCGGCACAATTAATAAGCTCTGGTGAACCGATAATTTCTTTTGGCACGTTGCTTAAGTAACAAGGACTATGGCATTTTTGGTGATAATGCCATTTCTTCTTACCGCCGACCTAAAATTAAAATGTTAGTTTATTTACTTTATGAGAGAACAGTATCGACCTCGTAGACTTTGCTACATTGTACGCTAGTGCACACTGTAGTCGGTTGATTCAATTTGGTGACTTTTAAGTCGATTATGGGAATATACAACTTCGATCTTAATTCGGTCAATGATGTAGTCGTGAACTTGAGATGATCTTTATGTGCATCGACCGCACGTATATTGTCGTTGATCAATTGAGCAATCTCGGCTAGTGGTTGTGAGAGCTGAACGATGAGACGCCGAGCCTCATTGACCGATATGGTGTTTTTCACATCATGGGGAACAATACCAGGATTGTTAGCATCTCCAACAATGTACTTAATCATCCTACAATTGCAACGTACAGAAACATATTAAAAAGTATGAACTCTAACCTTAAACATTCTTCATACGACTGCGTCCAACTCTGCGAAAAATTATTAACAGCAGTTGGTGTAAACTGCACTTTGTTTTTTAAAGCTGCTAAAAAGCGAAACGACTCGTTATCGGTGCAGAAGATGTTCTTTTTGTCGCAAGCTATATCGACACCTTTCACAGTGCCTAAAAGTTTCTTCAGCGATGGAAGCGTTTCGCCCGGACGATAAAACGTGCTTCGAGTGTTTGTAAAAACGAAAATTAAATTTTCGCTGGCACTTTTCTCCAATCTCGATAACAGCTGCTTGATACAAAACTCGAACATCACCGTCAGCCTCGAATTGTTCGGTTTTAGCAATATGCAAATAGCATTCAAATACTTGAGCTCACCGATGAAAGACAACACGTTTTCAAAATTGACATTGTCTTGTTCAATTCCTCTTGTGTCTCCAACACCAGGTGTGTCGATCAACCGTATCTTTAAATTAGATCCTTTTACCGGATATACGTAAGAACGACATGCTTGTGTTGCTGAAGCACCAACTTCGATGCTTTCGTTATGGTCCTCTCCGACTTTAATCACTCGTTCTTTGTAGTTTTCATCGGTGATTGTAAACTGTGAAGGTATCACTACTTGAAATTTTCCATTTTTTGCTTGCGACAATGACGCAAAGCTTATGTAGTTTAGAAATGCATTTATAAAAGTCGATTTACCGACACCAGTTTCCCCCAATAATAAAATATTGATGTCCCTATTATCTTTGGGAATTTTCAAGTTCTTCAACATACTTTCGATGGAAGGTAACTCATCTCGGTCGCTTTTTTCTTGGTTTTTTTTGCTGTTACTCATTTTTCAATATGGTAAAATGAACTCGGTCTACTAAAATCGAATTAAGCTAAGAATGAATGAGGAAAACAACTTCTTGATATTAAATTATCTACAGTTATCAACAATAGATAAAAACATAAATAGCATTGTGTGACTCAACAAACATTATCTGCAATATATATCTGGATATATAATTACTAGTTATAATACAAAAGAGAAAATCTAAATAAAAATGAAAACTAAATTGAGATTGTAACTTACCAAGGAACGACTCAAACATACGAGCATTTACAAAGTTACCGATTTCAATAATAGCAACGCTAATACATGAGAATATTACAATACTTGTGGTTGGAGACCCAATGTTTAACCACAACAATATTTTTGTGCACTATAAAATTGATTAGGGATTTCTTATAATTGAGACAATGAATCTGAGTGAGTGGGAATTAAGTAAGTACAACTGAATGCGAACGAATGTAATTTGATAACTAAAGATAATATAATAAATATCAGTTATCAAATGTAGAGTGTGTAAAGTGTGGAAAAGCACGTACAAGTATATAAAAGTGCACACGTGAAAATAATTGCGTCATTAATTTTTTTCATCAAAAACATTTCTAAAATGTGGGCACAGTATGCGACTGTACTATTGTAAAACTGCCTCAAAAAAGTTTTTGGACACTTTTAAGCGCGACCTGCAAGATAGGCAACCAAACTTACGTTATAACAGAACGGTTACTTAAATTTGGCAACATTGGCATGTAGACATTACTTGCAACGATATTATGAGGTTACTAACCATTCCTTATAAGTACCGCCTCATGCGTTTAAAGAACATGTTTCTTTACTGCAAATATGTATCTAAATTGTACCCTAAAGTTTAATTTTTTTTTCGCCGAATTTTCTATTTATGTATTGATGTGTTCTCTGCTTAAGTTTTAAATGAATGCTATAGCCCATAATTAAAGAAATTCTAATTATTATTTATAATTAAATAAGTTTCATTAATAGCTATAATAAATTTAAACTGCATGCCCAAATATGAAATTGCTGTTTTAATTACCCTAAAATTTTTAATATATCCGGATTAAATTAAAGTCAACATTCCGATTTTTTTTTGTAAAAGAAGTATTATCATCATTAGAACGTAATTAGTGGTTGAACAATTGCAATCTTAATTTCCATTACAAATTCTCAACTTTTATTCGTAGTTTACATTTTTTGTACGTTGTTTACATTGCTTGTTATTTTTTTAAATTTGAATATAAGAAAAATGACAAAATTTGAAAAATTGAACTTTTATTAAATAATAAACATATTATAAATAAATGTTTTCAAACATTGTTATTTGTTTTCTTGAACACTAAACCATTCTATGATCGTCTTTCTCTCTAACGGAGAACGGGTTTATAGACCGCACACAAGTAACATGATTTTTTTATATTTTTGCTTTTTAAACTGTTTTTTTATTATTTTTTTCTTAAATTTTTATTCATAATTATACCCCATGTAAAGTACGCAATAGCTAACAAAAATTATTAAGCCAATAAAAAAGTATAAACACTTTTATATACTTTTTTCTTTAACTTTTATTCATTATTTTCCTTTTTTTGACAATGTTAATAAATCTACATAGGGTATAAACCATTACATTCGGCAAACGTAATGAATTTTGCAATCATTTGGAATTGGTTTATTACATCTCAATTAAAAAAACAATAAGATCACCAGACGTTAAAAAGATATCGGAGGAGAACGAAGGAAAAACCTCAAGAACAGAAGGAGGAAGGAAAGAAATGGAGGAGTTAAAAGAATTCATGAGAGAAATGATGAAACAGATGGAAGAAAATATGCAAGGAATAAGACAAGAAATCAAAGAAATGAAAAAAGAAATGGAAGAAAGAGAAAAGAAGTGGGAGAAAGAAAAAGAGAAACTGGTGGAGAGAATAGAAAAACTGGAGAAAAAAAGCGGAAGACGAGGAAAGATGGAAAAGAAAAAATAATATCGTGATAAAGGGGTGGAGAAGTGAAAAACCACAAAAAGATTTAGCAGTGATGCTGAAAGAAAAATTAAATGTAAAAGTAGAGGTGAAAAAAGTGACAGTAATAAACAAAGAGAAGAAAAATGAGATGGTGGTGGCGGAAATCGGAGGATGGGAAGAAAAACAGAAGGTAATGGAGGAGAAGAAGAAATTAAAGAATACAAGGATATATATAAGTCACGATTTAACATGGAAGGAAAGAAGAGTGCAAAGAGAAATAATGAACATAGCGATGGAAAGAAGAGCGGAAGGAAAAAGAGTATGGGTAGAGTACAGAAAGATGGAGATAGACGGAGACAGATACATATGGAACGACAAGGATAGGGGACTGTGCAGAGAAAGAGAAGAGAAAGCGGGGAACCAAAAGGCAAAAACTAAAGGGCAAAGGGGGTGGTAAAGGAGGGAAAGTTGACGAAACGGCAAAGAAAAGGAATGATGAAAGATGGAAATGGAAAAGAAAAAGAAGGGAGAAAAAAGAAAGTAAGGAAGAAGCACGGGGGAGGTGAGTGAGCTGAGAGTATTGTTTTGGAACGTAGCAGGAATAAAAAACAAGGAACATGATTTCTGGAAGTACATCAAGGAACAGGATGTAGTGGGATTACAGGAAACATGGATGGAAGAAAAAGAATGGGAGTGATGGGAAAAAGAGTTGCCAGAGGAATTTGAGTGGGTGGTGCAACATGCAGAGAGAGAAAAGAAAAAAGGGAGAGCAAAGGGGGGTATAATAACGGGAATAAGAAAAAAATGGTTGATCCAGGAAAAGAAGGAGAAAGTGTAACAGAGAAGAGGAGTTGTAGAAAGGAACATGCAGTGGGGAAAAACAAAAATAAAAGTGGTGACGGTTTATAGCAGTAGAATGAAAGAGACAAGGAAAAACTTAGAAGAGATGATAGAAGAGAGGGAAGAGGGATTGATAATGGTAGGAGGAGACTTCAACGCAAGAATAGGGGAAGAGGGGGGAATACAAGAAAGAAAAGGGTCGGGAAAGAGACAAACAAAGGACAAGGTGATAAATAAAGAGGGAGAGGAACTGCTGGAATTGTGCAACGAAAAAGGGTGGGAAATAATCAACGGGAACAGAGAAGATGATGGAAAGGGGGAATTTACGTACATAGGAGGAAGAGGAGAATCAATAATAGATTTTGTAATGACAAATGAAGAGGCCGCAGAAAAGGTAAAGACATTTAAGGTGGGAGAAAGAGTAGAGTCAGACCATCAACCACTGGAATTGACAATGGAAAGAAGGGAAAGAGAAGAGAGAGAGGAAGAGGAGAAGTACATAACTAAAAAAAAGTGGACAGAAGAGAGTATAAAAGGTATAAAGAGAGAATAGGGAAAACGGTATGGATAGGGAAGGAAGTACAAGAAAGTGTAGAGGAAATGAGAGAGATGATGGAGAAAGAGAGTCAGATTTAGAAAATGGAAGGGGAGAAAACTGGATGGAAGAAATGGTGGGATAAGGAATGCAAAGAAGCAAAGAAAAGGCAAGAAGAGCATTAAGACAGTGGAAAAAGGGAAGAAAGAAAAAGAAGAATACAAAAAGCAGTAAAAATATACAAAAAAACATGCGATAGAAAGAAGGAGGAAAACAAAAAGAAACAAGAGGAGCAGATTAAAGGAATAAAAACGGAAGAAGATGTATGGAAATACCTAAAGAAGCAGAAGAAAAAACAGGACGACAAAGGAAATAAAAATTAAAGAATGGGAGATATATTTTCGGAACCTGTTGGGAGGGGAAGAACAACAGCAGGAAAAAGAAGAAAGAAAAGACGCGGTAGTAAGACAAGAAGAAGGAGATAGGGATAGAATAAGGGAGGAAGAAGTAATAGAGGCGATAAAGAATATAAAAAGGAAAGGTGACAGGAGAAGATGGGATACAAGGAGAAGAGTGGATATACGGGGGAGAAAATGTAGCAAAAAGGATGACGGAAATAATAAACAAAATATGGAAAGGGGAAGGATTCCCAGAGAGATGGAGAGAGGGAATAATATGCCCAATACATAAAAAAGGCGAAAAAAAGAAAGTCGAGAATTATAGAGGGGTAACATTACTGAGCTCGGCATACAAATTGTACGCGACAATACTGCAAGAAAGATTACAGAAGGAAATAGAGGAAAGAAGTTTGGTACCAGACGGACAAGCGGGATTCAGAAAAGGAAGAAGGGCGATAGACAACATATATATAATGAAACACTTAGCAAATAAAGAACTAGAAAAAAAGAGGGAAAATGGTAGCACTATTCGTAGACCTAAAAGCTGCTTTTGACAAAGTGAATAGGGAAAAGCTGTGGGAATATATGAAAAGAAAAAAAATCAATGAAAGATTAAGACAAAGAATAGAGGAAATATACAAAGAAACGAGACGCAGGGTTAAAGTGAATAGGGAAGATAGTGAGAAATTCATAACAAAGAGAGGGTTGAGGCAGGGATGTCCACTGAGCCCAAGCCTGTTCTCGGTATATACGGGGGATCTGGAAGAGACAATGAGAGGACAACAGACAGGAGGGATAGTGGTAGGGAAAGCTAAGGTATGGTCGTTGGCGTATGCGGATGACATAGTGCTGGTAGCTAAGGAGGAAAAGGAAATGAAAGAGATGATGAAAACGCTAGAAAAAATATATGAAAAAGAAAGAATTGGAAGTAAACACGGAGAAAACAAAGATAATGATATTTAGAAAAGGAGGGGGGAAAAGAAAAAGAGAGGAGTGGAGATGGAGTGATGAGGAAGTGCAACAAGTGAAGGAATTTACATACCTGGGCTACACGATGAAACAGGATAATAAAGAGGGAAAACACATAAAGGAAAAGGTGAAGAAAGGAAACAGGCTAATAGGACAAGTATGGGGTGTGGGGGAAAGAATTTTCAAGATGGATATAAAAAAAAGAAAATTGCTGTTCGAAAAATTAATAAAGGGGGTTGTAATGTATGGAGCGGAAATATGGGGCTGGAAGGAGTGGAGGGAGGTAGAGGGGCTACAGGAAAAATACTGGAGATGGGTGTTAGGATTGGACAGGGATACACCGGGGTATATTGTGAGAGAGGAGGTTCAGATAGAAAAAATAAGGATCGAGACAGGAAAAAGAGCAATAAAATACGAGGAAGAAATGAGGGAAAGAACAGATTGCAAAATTCTGCAAGAATGTTGGAAAGAGATAAAGGGAGGGAAAGTGAAGTACGGGCAGGAGGGCAGAGAAGAGTATTACAAAAGAAACGGGTACGCTTGAGTGAAGAAGTGGAGAGATTAAGAGAAGAGGGGTAGGGATAAGGGAAGAAATAATAAGGAGAAATAGAGACATCGAAAAACAAGAAAGATGGACAAAGATAAAAGAGAGCAGATATAATAGGAATTATAAAGATATCAAGGGTGAAGGGGTACCGGAATATTTAAAAGACGGTGAGATTAAAAGCGACAAAAGAAAAAAAATGGTGGCAAGGTTCAGATGTGGCAACGAGGAGTTAGGGAACAAATATTGGAAGGAAGAACCAGAAAAGTTGTGCAGGCTATGTAGTGAAGAAACGGAAGATCTGAACCACATGAGAAAGAGATGCAGGGAACTAAGAGAAGAGGTGAGGAAAACAGTGGATATCTTAGATGAGAACGGAAAAGGAGCGGAATGGATGGAGGAAGTATGGAGCAGGAGGAAAAAGTTAAGGGGGGAGAAGGGATAAGAAAATGTAATATATATGTAATGTAATAACACGACCAAATTTGTAAGCCAAATGGCAATGAATAAAGTTAAACTTATATATATTACATCTCAATTATTTTGGAAAACCTAGGATTATTGATTATAAAACTATAGTATGATTACCTATTAAACAAAAATTTACAAATTTTTTCTTACTTTTATTACTAGTACTTATCGTATTGAAACCAAAATCAAAGATTGACTTGAAATTTGAGAAGAAAGCTAAAATACAAAAATGTTCATCAAAATTACGCTTAAAACAATGTTTTCAGAGACCCCCCGTTCTCCTGGGGCGTATTCCATACCCATAGTAATGCTCTTTTCTGCTCAACGCTCCGCAAAGTTTAGGACCGCCATTGATAAGTAAGGTATATAAGGCGTTGCTTAAAATTCATGTTGTAATATATAATTGATGATGATGATTGGGTGTATGCATGTGTGCTACAAAATTCAACTCAAACTTTGGAGCGTTTCTGGTACTCAAGCCACTATAAAGTACTAAAATAAGTGAAGAGAAAAGAAGATAATTAAGAAAAGAAGCATTAAAATATAAAAAACACCTACGTAAATCAATCTCTTAGAATAAAGTAAAAGTTCACAGTTTTATAACCTTAATAACTCAAGTGTTAAAAAGTCAAGTAAAAGAACAACAGAAAATGGAGAGACATAATTATGATACAGAGGGATCTTCATACGAGGATGCCAAGAGGAAAAGGAATGAGAAAGAAATCGTTTTTTAACGAAGCAAAAGCACAACGAGGTCACCGGAATGGAATAAAGAAAGGGAAAGTAGTGATGAGGATCAAGAACATGAAGAGTGAAGGCAAGGTTATCACCAAGAAATTCAGTAGACGAAAACAAATAAATAAGTAAAGAATTGCTAGGGATGATGAAAGAAATGATGGCCGATATAAAAAACCTAGGAAAAGACCAGAAAGCTCAACAGGAACAAACAAAGATATTGAGCGAAGAAATAAAAGATTGAACAACAAATGTATATCAAGCAAATCACAGAGCTAGAAAACGAAAACAAACTATTTAAGAAAGAAATTAAAGTGTTAGCGACAAAAATTGAATATATGGAAAGGATAGAAAAAATTACATAATGATAAAGGGTAAATAATTTAAACAAAGAGAGGAAAAAGAGGAAGTGGAAAAATTTTTAGCAAAAAGGATAAGAACGAGAGTGAAACCAATATCAAAGGACAAAACGTAATGAGAGAGAAACATTCCAACAGCCGGCAAAGAAAATCTACATAAGATAACCAACGATAATGGGCAGAAACTAGAAATATGGTTATCAAAACGACCCAGAACATTCACAAAATAACTTAGAGGAGAGCTGATGGTAAGGTGAGCAACCAATAGACCACATACCATACACTCTAACTGTATCCTAGATGCACTTGTGTACAGAGGAGCAGAAATCAGCTCGGACCATTTCCGAATAAAAACAAAAATAAGGCTAGCGGTCCCAATTTTGACAAAAAAAAAAGGAAGAAAGATGGAATGTTGAAGCACTAAGATCAGAGAAAGCGCGTGAGTGCTATGAGGAATTGATTAACCAAAGACTAAACAACGAGAACCGGGAACGGGAAGTATCTATAACGGACAGATGGGAAGCAATAGTAGAAACAATAAAACAAGAGGCGCAAATTATGCCAAGTACAAGAAAAGGAAGAAAGAAGAACTGGAAGAACTACGTTGGAAATTCTGAAATGGAACCCAGAATCCACACAAAGAGTATATAAAGAAGCCACCAGAAAAACAAAAGAGATATGCAGGGCTAAGAAAAGAGCAGACGTACATACAAAAACCGAAAAGTTGAAAGAAAAACATCAAAGGAAAAAAATAAGGGAGTTCTATAGAGGACTAAAAAAGGTTTAAGAAGACTGTAAAAGTAAACCGATATTTCAGAGGAAAGCGAAATACGGTACATGTGGGTGGATCAATAGAAGTTTTTAAATATGGTGGAATGACAGTAGTTTCACCAATCCACAAAAAAGGCAACAAACAGTTACCCGAAAATTACCGACCCATATCACTGTTACCAGTGATTTATAAAATGCTGACAAGTATAATCAAGATAAGATTGGAAGAGAAAGCACAAAATAAAATAAGGTACTACAGACAAGGCAAGGGAGTTCGGTATAAAGATAAACGAAGTTAAATCACAACAACAAGCGGTTACGAAAGGTACTATTTCAAAGAAGTGAACAGTGTAAAGTACGTGGGGGTACAGTTAATAAATGACGGTAACAATACGGAGGAAATAGTGAATCGTTCTGAGGCCGGGTATAAGTGTATGGAGATGTATAAAAAAATGCTACAATCAAAAAATGTGTCGCGGAAAGTTACGGTATGTGTGTACAAATTGGTGATCAGGCCGACAGTTCTATTCGGTAGTGAACTATGGGTATTGACACAAAAAAATCAGAATAAGTAAGAAGTGAGGGAACGCAAAATGTTAAGGTGTATATACGGAGGAGTAAAGGAGAGCAGCGTGTGGAGGAGAAGACATAATGCCGAGCTAGAAGCAATTTTTCAAGAAACAGGAATCATAAATGTGGTCAAAAGAAACAGGCTAGGATGGCTGGGACACAATGCAAGACTAGAAGAGCAACAACCAACAAGGCAAATATTTTCCCAGTAGATTGGAAGAAAAAATAAAAAAGGAAGGCCCATGGTGGGAAGATATCGAAGAAGATCTAAAAAGTTTAAAAATCAAAAACTGGGTTGACTGTGCAAGAAATAGGAAGGAATGGAGAAAAAAGCTACTAGCCATAGGCTTTGAGGCCTAGAGTGCTGAAAATATATATAATATATAATATTTAGTGTTGTTTTGTGTGTCAATTTTGTGCAAAATGCCACGTCTTTCTGGACAAGCAGAGTTATCACTAAAAACTAGAGGGAAGATTATTGCTTTATGAAAATGTGGATTTTTTATCCGAATAATTGCTGCACGTATGGATTTATCGGTAAGATAATTTTTTATTTGCGTCTTCAATTTTAAGCATAGATATATACTTATTTTATAGGTATGCTAATGTAGTTTTTAAGTTAATGAATGATATGATGTATAATTCAGGTTGCACAATTATTCGCCTACATCACAGGAACTTGTTTATAACGACATTATAAAAGTTTCAGTTCAGATAGCAATTGAGTACCAAGTTTTTCCCTCAAGTTAGCAAAATCAAATAAAATATAATTAGGAATTTCTTACTATAATTTCTTGCAAAAGAAAATACTTGTAGCTTTCTTACTTTTTTAATTATACGTTCAACTGTAGGTAAGTTAGTAGTACACCATTCAAAATAGTGCTTTTTAATAAATCGGTATTTGGTTTAAAATGTGTGTTAAATTTGTGGCTAAATTGTTGTTAATTAACTACAAAAGATAAAAGCTGATTGCTCTATTATTATTCTACACACATTTTAAACAAGAAATTGATTTACTAAAGCACTTTTTAGAATGCTGTACTGTTAACTTGTCTCAAGTTAGCAGAAAAACGCAGTGGTTTGTTATTGGGTTCAACGCGAAGAACAAGGCGCGGAAAATGATCGTCCACAGAAGTGGAAGGTCATCTCTCTTATCCAGAGTTGAAAAAGACAACATTATCCAAGATGCTTGTTTGACTCCATTCACAACTTCCGCCACCATTTGCAAAAGACTACAGCTACAATGCAGCATGCAAACAATAAGAAATACTTTGAAAGCTGAAGGAATACCCGTACAAAACTTGTAATAACTGAAGAAAATGCCTACCGGAGCTTGCAGTTTTCAGAAGAACATTATATTTAGATTGGAGAGCTGTTGTTCCAGATGAAAAAACCTTCTGCACTTCCGAAGATAGTAAAAAGGTTCTTTGGAGGCCACGTAATTCTAGATATGAGTCAAAACATGTGCAATCCAACAAAAGAAATGGGAGAATTAGTGCTGCTTATTGGGAATGGATGAGTAATGCTGGCTCAAAGGAATTAACACGTGTCGATAGACGACTTTTTCTTCAAGTCGCCAACAATGGCTGCAGTCCTCCGGGCATGGTCTTCTGGACAAGGCATCAGCGTCGCGATGACTGCTTCCGGCACGGTGTTCTGTGTCATAGTCATACTCTAGCAGTCTCTCGATCCATCTTGCCACTTGTCCTTCCGGGTTACGGAACTGCAATAGCCATTTTAAAGCGGCGTGGCCCGTTCTCAGTAAAAATTTTCGTCCATACAAATATTTGTAGAAATATTCTATGGACTTGACGACTGCTAACAGCTCCTTCCTAGTCACGCAATAATTCCTTTCTGACCTAGACAAAACTTTGCTAAAATACACGATAACTTTTTCTTTTCCATCTTGAACCTGCGAAAGGACCGGGCATATGGCCAGATTACTTGCGTCGTTATGCAAAACAAATTTTCCATCTTCTCTTGAATAACTTAAAATTGGTGAAGTGACTAGGGCCTGTTTTAGTTGATTTAAAGCATTTTCGCAGTCTTCATTCCATTTAAATTCTGCTCTTACTTCGTCAATTTCGTCAAAGGTTTGGTAATATTGGCAAATCCAGGTATAAATCGTCTATAATAGGTGCACAACCCAAGGAAACTTTGAACCTGATGTTTGTCGATTGGTTTTGGCCATGCTTGTACTGGTAGGATTTTGTCTCGGTCAGCCTTTACTCGATTTCTAGATACGACGAGCCCAAGGTATTGTACTTCATTCTTAAAAACGTGGCACTTCTTTGAGCTCAATTTCAGATTTGCCCCACCTAGTCTCTGGAACACTTCTTTCAAGTTCAAGTGTTCTTCAAACGACCTTTTAGCCACGATTACGTCGTCTAGGTAAACCAAGCACGTCTTCCAAGACAGTTCGCGCAAGATAATCTCCATCAAACGCTCGAATGTTGGAGGTGCGTTACACGGAAAAGGAGGAAGGAGGAGGTGGAAATGGATTCACCAACCACCCGAACTTGCTTGGTTCAAGTTCGCCACATAGAGGATTGAACGATTTAGGATATAAACTTCGAGATGAAGGACACTAGTCTAAGGATGGACACGGGGGAATCGAGAAACGGGTTCACTTTGGTTCTTAGGGTACTCCGGTTACCATCGAACTCCCGACAAGCGAGAATCCTATGTTACGGAGTGTCAGAAAGACCACACGACAAGCATCGGTCGCCATCTAAAACGCTGATGCGTTTCAGATGGCAACGGAACCCGCCGTGCGATGTGAGAATTTGGACGGCCGCTCGTCCCGAATCGTGGGACATTAGGATACTGGGTATCATGGAATAAGCGTTATGCCGCTTATGGAATGCATCCCACAGGCGCTGCCAATAATACAAAATCAAAGTCTTGCGATTACGCTTGACGGCCGAAAAGGAAGGAAAATCTGCGATCGAAACTTGCAAAAGTCCAAGGTACTTGTATTGGAAAACCCTTCGGACTGGAATATCGTTTAGTTGAACTGTGGGATCTCTTGACAACGGGGAGGCAAAAACCATGTACTTGGTCTTGTCAGCTGAGACTGTTAAATTGTTGTTGGCCGCACAGCGAGTCAGAGTGTCCAGGCACTGTCGTGATTTTGCCTCTAGGTCGCGTCTATTGACTACGGATACTGTGATGGTAATATCATCCACGTAGACAAAAATGTCGCGTTCAACTAAGGAATGAACAACAATGTTCCACAAGGTCGGCCCGAAAACCGAGCTTTGGGGGCAACCTTTTGTCAGTCGTTATGTATAAGAACAGCCAGAAACGTTCGTGGAATAAGTGATCGAGCGACTCGATAAATAACTACGAATGACGCGCGCTGCGTCTGCAGGTGATCTCTTGACGACGAGAGCTTCAATTATTGATGGCCACCATAAGTTATTGAACGCTCCGGAAATAAAAATGCAGGGTCTATACTTGGAGACGTTCGTCTGTACTTTTGTCATTAATTTACGAACGACGTCTGTCGTCGATTTGCCATGAACAAAGCCGTATTTACTAGGATGGAATAGTCGTTGTGGAGGGATACTGTCATGTAATTTCATTAACAATATACTCGTTCGAAAAGTTTACCTAGTTCTGAAAGTAGCGTTATCGGACGGTACGAATTAGGGATGACGAGATCCCTCTTACCAGGCTTGAAAATCGTGATTAGCTTACCAGTTTTCCAACTGTTTGGAAAATCAATCAATAAACGTAGAAGAAAAGGAATCCTGTACGACAGTTACAGTGTACTCCGTCGGGTCTGGGAGCTTTATTCTTGGGAATTCTGTTAGCCACCAACGCTATGTCTTCTTTTGTAACCACCCAGTCTGGTCCGGGAACTAACAATGCACTGAATTGTGTCTTGCTCTGTGAGTTTGTACCTGTCACCGTCACGGACGTTAGAGTATGGTTGGATAACCAGGAACTTTTGTGAAGAAATTCTATAAACTAATCCCCACGGACTTGCTGCCAAACTTTTCTCAACAAACCTTTGCTATGAGCTAAATTTTGCATTCTTCACTGCCAGTTTGTACCGGTGAAGCGCGGCCTTATACGAATTTAGCCATTGAGTTTTTAACTCTGCTGGGGTTTTTTGTGTTTGCTTTCTTAAGCAACGTACGACTCGCTTTAACCTATTTAGCTTTAGACTCCACCTCGGTACACCAGCTCTAGAATTCGAGCAAACTCGGTTTAAGTTATTTCGGCTAGACTCGAGAATCAGCCTGGTCAGCTTATCAATGAAGACGTCAATAGAATTAGGATCATGGCACTTAGCTCTACGTGGAAGATAAGTAGGAGAAAGGGCGCTGACCTCTTTGCACAGCTTGACAGGATCTATGTGTTTTACATCTAGGATACGCTTAGGGATCGGAACCGGTAGAGGATTTCTGACGGATAAATCAAAACGTATAAGTCGGTGGTCACTTTCAATCACCTCAGGGATTACTTCCCAGTTAGGAATTTTCCTTGCTAAAACTTACGATGCTAGAGTGACAAAATTGGTTGGGCTCATTTACATCACATAGGTCACGTTCGCCCACGAGGTTCTCTACGCTTCTGCCTCGTTCGTCAGTAAACAAGGATTGCCAAAGCGGCGATTTAAAATTAAAGTCACCTGCTATAATCACTGGGGCGCCTCTTAGTTCGTCCAAAACTTTGTCTAGATGTTATAGATGAATGCGAACATCCTCGCTTGGTGGCCAATATACGCCAACGACGCCCAAAAAGCTGTTTCCAACGGTAATCATGAACACGGCAGTGCAATCATTAGTTCGATATTTGAGGGTAACTACTCCGACAGGCTTTGCGCTATTGAAAACAATAGCCGAGAAATACTGCATAGGAGTGGATACGGTGATCCTGTTGAAGGGCAAGGTCGCCCCAGCAAGCCTATACCCTGAACCAGAACGATACACATAAGGCTCTTGGGTTAGTAAAATGTCAATGTTGAGGTCAACTTTCGCCGCATTCGGTCGACCTGTTCTAGTTTTCAGGACGCTTTTCTGGTCTTCTTTTGGGTTTAGTACAGCGTCGTCGTACGTGGCCGACTTCCCCGCAGTTCCAGCACGTCACTTCTCTACTTGTTTTCTAAATACACGTCGCACTATTTCTTCAGTATTTAGTTGTGTGCGAGGGTATTTCTGTAACACAACGGAACTTATGGTTGCCTTGGTGCGACGCCTCATTCGCCGCCTCGAACTCCAAAGCATGACTTAAGGCGTCATTCAACGTCTTCGGTCAAGCTAACCGGATAGTCTGCTGCGTTTCGCTGTCTCGAAGGCCGTCTACAAAGGTTTGAATAGCTAACTGCTCTAAGAAGATATCTGGTGCTGTAGGATACGCAAGCCGTGTTAATCTGACGTTGTCAGTCTCAAACTATTGAAGACTTTCGGCAGCTTCCTAAACCCGACTTTCAATTTGAGCTTGGTACACTTGTTGAAGATGAGCATCTCCATATTTCATTTCTAAACGTGAAATTAAAAGTTCATCATTTTCTTGTAGATGGCCAGGAACAGTTTGCAAGATTCTTAAAGCTTCTCCACGTAAGGACACTATTAAAGACGCTTTCTACTTGTTGGTCCAACCATTAGCTGTAGCTGCGGCTTCAAAGTGTTTGTAGTAGGTTGACCATGGAACTTTACGATCAAAATTTGAAGGTACAACTTTAAACTTGTGACTGGTTTCTTCCCGATGGTCCATTATTAAATCTTCGCTCGTGACGCTTCCTTCACCATGGCAAATCATTTGGTTCTTTCTTCAAGCAGTTTCATTCTATCTCCTATTGCTTCTAGATTCGCATATTTCTTCTTTTAAATTTAACATATCTACTTGGGTTTCTTCTTGAACAATTTTAATTTGATTTTCTATACTAACTTGTATTTGCTACTCAATAGTCTTTATTTGATTTTCATTTCACGTCTGTATTTCTTCTTAAAAAATTCTAAAATTATCTTCCATTTTCTGAAAATTTTCGTAAAACAGTTTTTTTTCATTTTCTGAGAATTTTCCCCTATTTTTTATTTATTGATTCGAGAATTTCAAATATTTTCGCATCCATTTTAATTTGATAACGAGTTTTTCGTAAAATTTTCTTCCATGTTTTAGGAATTTTCTTCCATTTTCTGAGAATTTTCGGACAGTTTTTTTTCCATTTTCTGAGAATTTTCCCCCATTTTTTATTTATTGATTCGAGAATTTCAAATATTTTCGCATCCATTTTAATTTGATAACGAGTTTTTCGTAAAACTTTTCTTCCATGTTTTAGGAATTTTCTTCCATTTTCTGAAAATTTTCGTAAAACAGTTTTTTTTCATTTTCTGAGAATTTTCCCCCATTTTTTATTTATTGATTCGAGAATTTCAAATATTTTCGCATCCATTTTAATTTGATAACGAGTTTTTCGTAAAACTTTTCTTCCATGTTTTAGGAATTTTCTTCCATTTTCTGAGAATTTTCGGACAGTTTTTTTTCCATTTTCTGAGAATTTTCCCCCATTTTTTATTTATTGATTCGAGAATTTCAAATATTTTCGCATCCATTTTAATTTGATAACGAGTTTTTCGTAAAACTTTTCTTCCATGTTTTAGGAATTTTCTTCCATTTTCTGAAAATTTTCGTAAAACAGTTTTTTTTCATTTTCTGAGAATTTTCCCCCATTTTTTATTTATTGATTCGAGAATTTCAAATATTTTCGCATCCATTTTAATTTGATAACGAGTTTTTCGTAAAACTTTTCTTCCATGTTTTAGGAATTTTCTTCCATTTTCTGAGAATTTTCGGACAGTTTTTTTTCCATTTTCTGAGAATTTTTCTCCATTTTTTATTTATTGATTCGAGAATTTCAAATATTTTCGCATCCATTTTAATTTGATAACGAGTTTTTCGTAAAACTTTTCTTCCATGTTTTAGGAATTTTCTTCCATTTTCTGAAAATTTTCGTAAAACAGTTTTTCATTTTCTGAAAATTTTCCTCCTTTTTTTATTTATTGATTCGAGAATTTCAAATATTTTCGCATCCATTTTAATTTGATAACGAGTTTTTCGTAAAACTTTTCTTCCATGTTTTAGGAATTTTCTTCCATTTTCTGAGAATTTTCGGACAGTTTTTTCCATTTTCTGAGAATTTTTCTCCATTTTTATTTATTGATTCGAGAATTTCAAATATTTTCGCATCCATTTTAATTTGATAACGAGTTTTTCGTAAAACTTTTCTTCCATGTTTTAGGAATTTTCTTCCATTTTCTGAGAATTTTCGGACAGTTTTTTCCATTTTCTGAAAATTTTCCCCATTTTTATTTATTGATTCGAGAATTTCAAATATTTTCGCATCCATTTTAATTTGATAACGAGTTTTTCGTAAAACTTTTCTTCCATGTTTTAGGAATTTTCTTCCATTTTCTGAGAATTTTCGGACAGTTTTTTTTCCATTTTCTGAGAATTTTTCTCCATTTTTTATTTATTGATTCGAGAATTTCAAATATTTTCGCATCCATTTTAATTTGATAACGAGTTTTTCGTAAAACTTTTCTTCCATGTTTTAGGAATTTTCTTCCATTTTCTGAAAATTTTCGTAAAACAGTTTTTTTTCATTTTCTGAGAATTTTCCCCCATTTTTTATTTATTGATTCGAGAATTTCAAATATTTTCGCATCCATTTTAATTTGATAACGAGTTTTTCGTAAAATTTTTCTTCCATGTTTTAGGAATTTTCTTCCATTTTCTGAGAATTTTCGGACAGTTTTTTTTCCATTTTCTGAAAATTTTCCCCCATTTTTTATTTATTGATTCGAGAATTTCAAATATTTTTGCATCCATTTTAATTTGATAACGAGTTTTTCGTAAAACTTTTTTTCCATGTTTTAGGAATTTTCTTCCATTTTCTGAGAATTTTCGGACAGTTTATTTCCATTTTCTGAGAATTTTTCCCCATTTTTTATTTATTGATTCGAGAATTTCAAATATTTTCGCATCCATTTTAATTTGATAACGAGTTTTTCGTAAAACTTTTTTTCCATGTTTTAGGAATTTTCTTCCATTTTCTGAGAATTTTCGGACAGTTTTTTTTCCATTTTCTGAAAATTTTCCCCCATTTTTTATTTATTGATTCGAGAATTTCAAATATTTTCGCATCCATTTTAATTTGATAACGAGTTTTTCGTAAAACTTTTCTTCCATGTTTTAGGAATTTTCTTCCATTTTCTGAGAATTTTCGGACAGTTTTTTTTCCATTTTCTGAGAATTTTCCCCCATTTTTTAACGAGTTTTTCGTAAAACTTTTTTTCCATGTTTTAGGAATTTTCTTCCATTTTCTGAGAATTTTCGGACAGTTTTTTTCCATTTTTTGAGAATTTTCCCATTTTTTATTTATTGATTCGAGAATTTCAAATATTTTCGCATCCATTTTAATTTGATAACGAGTTTTTCGTAAAACTTTTCTTCCATGTTTTAGGAATTTTCTTCCATTTTCTGAGAATTTTCGGACAGTTTTTTCCATTTTCTGAGAATTTTTCCCCATTTTTATTTATTGATTCGAGAATTTCAAATATTTTCGCATCCATTTTAATTTGATAACGAGTTTTTCGTAAAACTTTTTCCATGTTTTAGGAATTTTCTTCCATTTTCTGAGAATTTTCGGACAGTTTTTTCCATTTTCTGAAAATGTTCCCCATTTTTATTTATTGATTCGAGAATTTCAAATATTTTCGCATCCATTTTAATTTGATAACGAGTTTTTCGTAAAACTTTTCTTCCATGTTTTAGGAATTTTCTTCCATTTTCTGAGAATTTTCGGACAGTTTTTTTTCCATTTTCTGAGTATTTTCCCCCATTTTTTAACGAGTTTTTCGTAAAACTTTTTTTCCATGTTTTAGGGATTTTCTTCCATTTTCTGAGAATTTTCGGACAGTTTTTTCCATTTTTAAGAATTTTCCCCCATTTTTTATTTATTGATTCGAGAATTTCAAATATTTTCGCATCCATTTTAATTTGATAACGAGTTTTTCGTAAAACTTTTCTTCCATGTTTTAGGAATTTTCTTCCATTTTCTGAGAATTTTCGGACAGTTTTTTCCATTTTCTGAGAATTTTTCCCCATTTTTATTTATTGATTCGAGAATTTCAAATATTTTCGCATCCATTTTAATTTGATAACGAGTTTTTCGTAAAACTTTTTTTCCATGTTTTAGGAATTTTCTTCCATTTTCTGAGAATTTTCGGACAGTTTTTTCCATTTTCTGAAAATTTTCCCCATTTTTATTTATTGATTCGAGAATTTCAAATATTTTCGCATCCATTTTAATTTGATAACGAGTTTTTCGTAAAACTTTTCTTCCATGTTTTAGGAATTTTCTTCCATTTTCTGAGAATTTTCGGACAGTTTTTTTTCCATTTTCTGAGAATTTTCCCCCATTTTTTAACGAGTTTTTCGTAAAACTTTTTTTCCATGTTTTAGGAATTTTCTTCCATTTTCTGAGAATTTTCGGACAGTTTTTTTTCCATTTTTTGAGAATTTTCCCCCATTTTTTATTTATTGATTCGAGAATTTCAAATATTTTCGCATCCATTTTAATTTGATAACGAGTTTTTCGTAAAACTTTTCTTCCATGTTTTAAGAATTTTCTTCCATTTTCTGAGAATTTTCGAACAGTTTTTTTTTCCATTTTCTGAGAATTTTCCCCCATTTTTTATTTATTGATTCGAGAATTTCAAATATTTTCGCATCCATTTTAATTTGATAACGAGTTTTTCGTAAAACTTTTCTTCCATGTTTTAGGAATTATCTTGCATTTTCTAAGAATTTTCGGACAGTTTTTTTTCCATTTTCTGAAAATTTTTCCCCAATTTTTATTTATTGATTCGAGAATTTCAAATATTTTCGCATCCATTTTAATTTGATAACGAGTTTTTCGTAAAACTTTTCTTCCATGTTTTAGGAATTTTCTTCCATTTTCTGAGAATTTTCGGACAGTTTTTTCCATTTTCTGAGAATTTTTCCCCATTTTTATTTATTGATTCGAGAATTTCAAATATTTTCGCATCCATTTTAATTTGATAACGAGCTTTTCGTAAAACTTTTTTTTCATGTTTTAGGAATTTTCTTCCATTTTCTGAGAATTTTCGGACAGTTTTTTTCCATTTTCTGAAAATTTTCCCCCGTTTTTTATTTATTGATTCGAGAATTTCAAATATTTTCGCATCCATTTTAATTTGATAACGAGTTTTTCGTAAAACTTTTCTTCCATGTTTTAGGAATTTTCTTCCATTTTCTGAGAATTTTCGGACAGTTTTTTCCATTTTCTGAAAATTTTCCCCGT
The DNA here is from genome assembly GCA_035610365.1 of Aquatica leii. Classification (NCBI taxonomy): domain Eukaryota; kingdom Metazoa; phylum Arthropoda; class Insecta; order Coleoptera; family Lampyridae; genus Aquatica; species Aquatica leii. The sequence continues at coordinate 21,480,875 of CM069438.1, forward strand.
TTTTATTTATTGATTCGAGAATTTCAAATATTTTCGCATCCATTTTAATTTGATAACGAGTTTTTCGTAAAACTTTTCTTCCATGTTTTAGGAATTTTCTTCCATTTTCTGAGAATTTTCGGACAGTTTTTTTTCCATTTTCTGAGAATTTTCCCCCGTTTTTTATTTATTGATTCGAGAATTTCAAATATTTTCGCATCCATTTTAATTTGATAACGAGTTTTTCGTAAAACTTTTCTTCTATGTTTTAGGAATTTTCTTCCATTTTCTGAGAATTTTCGGACAGTTTTTTTCCATTTTCTGAAAATTTTCCCTCATTTTTTATTTATTGATTCGAGAATTTCAAATATTTTCGCATCCATTTTAATTTGATAACGAGTTTTTCGTAAAACTTTTCTTCCATGTTTTAGGAATTTTCTTCCATTTTCTGAAAATTTTCGTAAAACAGTTTTTTTTCATTTTCTGAGAATTTTCCCCCATTTTTTATTTATTGATTCGAGAATTTCAAATATTTTCGCATCCATTTTAATTTGATAACGAGTTTTTCGTAAAACTTTTCTTCCATGTTTTAGGAATTTTCTTCCATTTTCTGAGAATTTTCGGACAGTTTTTTTTCCATTTTCTGAGAATTTTCCCCCATTTTTTATTTATTGATTCGAGAATTTCAAATATTTTCGCATCCATTTTAATTTGATAACGAGTTTTTCGTAAAACTTTTCTTCCATGTTTTAGGAATTTTCTTCCATTTTCTGAAAATTTTCGTAAAACAGTTTTTTTCATTTTCTGAGAATTTTCCCCATTTTTTATTTATTGATTCGAGAATTTCAAATATTTTCGCATCCATTTTAATTTGATAACGAGTTTTTCGTAAAACTTTTCTTCCATGTTTTAGGAATTTTCTTCCATTTTCTGAGAATTTTCGGACAGTTTTTTTTCCATTTTCTGAGAATTTTTCTCCATTTTTATTTATTGATTCGAGAATTTCAAATATTTTCGCATCCATTTTAATTTGATAACGAGTTTTTCGTAAAACTTTTCTTCCATGTTTTAGGAATTTTCTTCCATTTTCTGAAAATTTTCGTAAAACAGTTTTTTTTCATTTTCTGAGAATTTTCCCCCATTTTTTATTTATTGATTCGAGAATTTCAAATATTTTCGCATCCATTTTAATTTGATAACGAGTTTTTCGTAAAACTTTTCTTCCATGTTTTAGGAATTTTCTTCCATTTTCTGAGAATTTTCGGACAGTTTTTTTTCCATTTTCTGAGAATTTTTCTCCATTTTTTATTTATTGATTCGAGAATTTCAAATATTTTCGCATCCATTTTAATTTGATAACGAGTTTTTCGTAAAACTTTTCTTCCATGTTTTAGGAATTTTCTTCCATTTTCTGAGAATTTTCGGACAGTTTTTTTTCCATTTTCTGAAAATTTTCCCCCATTTTTTATTTATTGATTCGAGAATTTCAAATATTTTTGCATCCATTTTAATTTGATAACGAGTTTTTCGTAAAACTTTTTTTCCATGTTTTAGGAATTTTCTTCCATTTTCTGAGAATTTTCGGACAGTTTATTTCCATTTTCTGAGAATTTTTCCCCATTTTTATTTATTGATTCGAGAATTTCAAATATTTTCGCAGCCATTTTAATTTGATAACGAGTTTTTCGTAAAACTTTTCTTCCATGTTTTAGGAATTTTCTTCCATTTTCTGAGAATTTTCGGACAGTTTTTTTCCATTTTCTGAGAATTTTTCTCCATTTTTTATTTATTGATTCGAGAATTTCAAATATTTTCGCATCCATTTTAATTTGATAACGAGTTTTTCGTAAAACTTTTCTTCCATGTTTTAGGAATTTTCTTCCATTTTCTGAAAATTTTCGTAAAACAGTTTTTTTTCATTTTCTGAGAATTTTCCCCCATTTTTTATTTATTGATTCGAGAATTTCAAATATTTTCGCATCCATTTTAATTTGATAACGAGTTTTTCGTAAAATTTTTCTTCCATGTTTTAGGAATTTTCTTCCATTTTCTGAGAATTTTCGGACAGTTTTTTTTCCATTTTCTGAAAATTTTCCCCCATTTTTTATTTATTGATTCGAGAATTTCAAATATTTTTGCATCCATTTTAATTTGATAACGAGTTTTTCGTAAAACTTTTTTTCCATGTTTTAGGAATTTTCTTCCATTTTCTGAGAATTTTCGGACAGTTTATTTCCATTTTCTGAGAATTTTTCCCCATTTTTTATTTATTGATTCGAGAATTTCAAATATTTTCGCATCCATTTTAATTTGATAACGAGTTTTTCGTAAAACTTTTTTTCCATGTTTTAGGAATTTTCTTCCATTTTCTGAGAATTTTCGGACAGTTTTTTTTCCATTTTCTGTAAATTTTCCCCATTTTTATTTATTGATTCGAGAATTTCAAATATTTTCGCATCCATTTTAATTTGATAAGGAGTTTTTCGTAAAACTTTTCTTCCATGTTTTAGGAATTTTCTTCCATTTTCTGAGAATTTTCGGACAGTTTTTTCCATTTTCTGAGAATTTTCCCCATTTTTTAACGAGTTTTTCGTAAAACTTTTTTCCATGTTTTAGGAATTTTCTTCCATTTTCTGAGAATTTTCGGACAGTTTTTTCCATTTTTGAGAATTTTCCCCCATTTTTTATTTATTGATTCGAGAATTTCAAATATTTTCGCATCCATTTTAATTTGATAACGAGTTTTTCGTAAAACTTTTCTTCCATGTTTTAGGAATTTTCTTCCATTTTCTGAGAATTTTCGGACAGTTTTTTTTTCCATTTTCTGAGAATTTTTCCCCATTTTTTATTTATTGATTCGAGAATTTCAAATATTTTCGCATCCATTTTAATTTGATAACGAGTTTTTCGTAAAACTTTTTCCATGTTTTAGGAACTTTCTTCCATTTTCTGAGATTTTTCGGACAGTTTTTTTTCCATTTTCTGAAAATGTTCCCCCATTTTTTATTTATTGATTCGAGAATTTCAAATATTTTCGCATCCATTTTAATTTGATAACGAGTTTTTCCTAAAACTTTTCTTCCATGTTTTAGAGATTTTCTTCCATTTTCTGAGAATTTTGGGAAAGTTTTTTTTCCATTTTCTGAGAATTTTCCCCCATTTTTTAACGAGTTTTTCGTAAAACTTTTTTTCCATGTTTTAGGAATTTTCTTCCATTTTCTGAGAATTTTCGGACAGTTTTTTTTCCATTTTTTGAGAATTTTCCCCCATTTTTTATTTATTGATTCGAGAATTTCAAATATTTTCGCATCCATTTTAATTTGATAACGAGTTTTTCGTAAAACTTTTCTTCCATGTTTTAGGAATTTTCTTCCATTTTCTGAGAATTTTCGGACAGTTTTTTCCCATTTTCTGAGAATTTTTCCCCATTTTTTATTTATTGATTCGAGAATTTCAAATATTTTCGCATCCATTTTAATTTGATAACGAGTTTTTCGTAAAACTTTTTCCATGTTTTAGGAATTTTCTTCCATTTTCTGAGAATTTTCGGACAGTTTTTTTCCATTTTCTGAAAATTTTCCCCCGTTTTTTATTTATTGATTCGAGAATTTCAAATATTTTCGCATCCATTTTAATTTGATAACGAGTTTTTCGTAAAACTTTTCTTCCATGTTTTAGGAATTTTCTTCCAATTTCTGAGAATTTTCGGACAGTTTTTTTTCCATTTTCTGAGAATTTTCCCCCATTTTTTAACGAGTTTTTCGTAAAACTTTTTTTCCATGTTTTAGGAATTTTCTTCCATTTTCTGAGAATTTTCGGACAGTTTTTTCCATTTTTGAGACTTTTCCCGCATTTTTTATTTATTGATTCGAGAATTTCAAATATTTTCGCATCCATTTTAATTTGATAACGAGTTTTTCGTAAAACTTTTCTTCCATGTTTTAGGAATTTTCTTCCATTTTCTGAGAATTTTCGGACAGTTTTTTTTCCATTTTCTGAAAATTTTCCCCCATTTTTTATTTATTGATTCGAGAATTTCAAATATTTTCGCATCCATTTTAATTTGATAACGAGTTTTTCGTAAAACTTTTCTTCCATGTTTTAGGAATTATCTTGCATTTTCTAAGAATTTTCGGACAGTTTTTTTTCCATTTTCTGAAAATTTTTCCCAATTTTTATTTATTGATTCGAGAATTTCAAATATTTTCGCATCCATTTTAATTTGATAACGAGTTTTTCGTAAAACTTTTCTTCCATGTTTTAGGAATTTTCTTCCATTTTCTGAGAATTTTCGGACAGTTTTTTTTTCCATTTTCTGAGAATTTTCCCCCATTTTTATTTATTGATTCGAGAATTTCAAATATTTTCGCATCCATTTTAATTTGATAACGAGTTTTTCGTAAAACTTTTTTCCATGTTTTAGGAATTTTCTTCCATTTTCTGAGAATTTTCGGACAGTTTTTTCCATTTTCTGAAAATTTTCCCCATTTTTATTTATTGATTCGAGAATTTCAAATATTTTCGCATCCATTTTAATTTGATAACGAGTTTTTCGTAAAACTTTTCTTCCATGTTTTAGGAATTTTCTTCCATTTTCTGAGAATTTTCGGACAGTTTTTTCCATTTTCTGAAAATTTTCCCCGTTTTTATTTATTGATTCGAGAATTTCAAATATTTTCGCATCCATTTTAATTTGATAACGAGTTTTTCGTAAAACTTTTCTTCCATGTTTTAGGAATTTTCTTCCATTTTCTGAGAATTTTCGGACAGTTTTTTTTCCATTTTCTGAGAATTTTCCCCCGTTTTTTATTTATTGATTCGAGAATTTCAAATATTTTCGCATCCATTTTAATTTGATAACGAGTTTTTCGAAAAACTTTTCTTTCATGTTTTAGGAATTTTCTTCCATTTTCTGAGAATTTTCGAACAGTTTTTTTTCCATTTTCTGAGAATTTTCCCCCATTTTTTATTTATTGATTCGAGAATTTCAAATATTTTCGCATCCATTTTAATTTGATAACGAGTTTTTCGTAAAACTTTTCTTCCATGTTTTAGGAATTATCTTGCATTTTCTAAGAATTTTCGGACAGTTTTTTTTCCATTTTCTGAAAATTTTTCCCCAATTTTTATTTATTGATTCGAGAATTTCAAATATTTTCGCATCCATTTTAATTTGATAACGAGTTTTTCGTAAAACTTTTCTTCCATGTTTTAGGAATTTTCTTCCATTTTCTGAGAATTTTCGGACAGGTTTTTTTTCCATTTTCTGAGAATTTTTCCCCATTTTTTATTTATTGATTCGAGAATTTCAAATATTTTCGCATCCCTTTTAATTTGATAACGAGTTTTTCGTAAAACTTTTTCCATGTTTTAGGAATTTTCTTCCATTTTCTGAGAATTTTCGGACAGTTTTTTTTCCATTTTCTGAAAATTTTCCCCCATTTTTTATTTATTGATTCGAGAATTTCAAATATTTTCGCATCCATTTTAATTTGATAACGAGTTTTTCGTAAAACTTTTCTTCCATGTTTTAGGAATTTTCTTCCATTTTCTGAGAATTTTCGGACAGTTTTTTTCCATTTTCTGAAAATTTTCCCCGTTTTTATTTATTGATTCGAGAATTTCAAATATTTTCGCATCCATTTTAATTTGATAACGAGTTTTTCGTAAAACTTTTCTTCCATGTTTTAGGAATTTTCTTCCATTTTCTGAGAATTTTCGGACAGTTTTTTTTCCATTTTCTGAGAATTTTCCCCCGTTTTTTATTTATTGATTCGAGAATTTCAAATATTTTCGCATCCATTTTAATTTGATAACGAGTTTTTCGAAAAACTTTTCTTTCATGTTTTAGGAATTTTCTTCCATTTTCTGAGAATTTTCGAACAGTTTTTTTTCCATTTTCTGAGAATTTTCCCTATTTTTATTTATTGATTCGAGAATTTCAAATATTTTCGCATCCATTTTAATTTGATAACGAGTTTTTCGTAAAACTTTTCTTCCATGTTTTAGGAATTTTCTTCCATTTTCTGAGAATTTTCGGACAGTTTTTTTTCCATTTTCTGAGAATTTTCCCCCATTTTTTAACGAGTTTTTCGTAAAACTTTTTTTCCATGTTTTAGGAATTTTCTTCCATTTTCTGAGAATTTTCGGACAGTTTTTTTTCCATTTTTTGAGAATTTTCCCCCATTTTTTATTTATTGATTCGAGAATTTCAAATATTTTCGCATCCATTTTAATTTGATAACGAGTTTTTCGTAAAACTTTTCTTCCATGTTTTAGGAATTTTCTTCCATTTTCTGAGAATTTTCGGACAGTTTTTTTTTCCATTTTCTGAGAATTTTCCCCATTTTTTATTTATTGATTCGAGAATTTCAAATATTCTCGCATCCATTTTAATTTGATAACGAGTTTTTCGTAAAACTTTTTTTCCATGTTTTAGGAATTTTCTTCCATTTTCTGAGAATTTTCCGACAGTTTTTTTTCCATTTTCCGAAAATTTTCCCCCACTTTTTATTTATTGATTCGAGAATTTCAAATATTTTCGCATCCATTTTAATTTGATAACGAGTTTTTGCTAAATCTTTTCTTCCATGTTTTAGGAATTTTCTTCCATTTTCTGAGAATTTTCGGACAGTTTTTTTTCCATTTTCTGAGAATTTTCCCCCATTTTTTAACGAGTTTTTCGTAAAACTTTTTTTCCATGTTTTAGGAATTTTCTTCCATTTTCTGAGAATTTTGACAGTTTTTTTCCATTTTTGAGAATTTTCCCCCATTTTTTATTTATTGATTCGAGAATTTCAAATATTTTCGCATCCATTTTAATTTGATAACGAGTTTTTCGTAAAACTTTTCTTCCATGTTTTAGGAATTTTCTTCCATTTTCTGAGAATTTTCGGACAGTTTTTTTTTCCATTTTCTGAGAATTTTTCCCCATTTTTTATTTATTGATTCGAGAATTTCAAATATTTTCGCATCCATTTTAATTTGATAACGAGTTTTTCGTAAAACTTTTCTTCCATGTTTTAGGAATTATCTTGCATTTTCTAAGAATTTTCGGACAGTTTTTTTTCCATTTTCTGAAAATTTTTCCCCAATTTTTATTTATTGATTCGAGAATTTCAAATATTTTCGCATCCATTTTAATTTGATAACGAGTTTTTCGTAAAACTTTTCTTCCATGTTTTAGGAATTTTCTTCCATTTTCTGAGAATTTTCGGACAGTTTTTTTTTCCATTTTCTGAGAATTTTTCCCCATTTTTTATTTATTGATTCGAGAATTTCAAATATTTTCGCATCCATTTTAATTTGATAACGAGTTTTTCGTAAAACTTTTTTTCCATGTTTTAGGAATTTTCTTCCATTTTCTGAGAATTTTCGGACAGTTTTTTTTCCATTTTCTGAAAATTTTCCCCCATTTTTTATTTATTGATTCGAGAATTTCAAATATTTTCGCATCCATTTTAATTTGATAACGAGTTTTTCGTAAAACTTTTCTTCCATGTTTTAGGAATTTTCTTCCATTTTCTGAGAATTTTCGGACAGTTTTTTTTCCATTTTCTGAAAAATTTCCCCGTTTTTATTTATTGATTCGAGAATTTCAAATATTTTCGCATCCATTTTAATTTGATAACGAGTTTTTCGTAAAACTTTTCTTCCATGTTTTAGGAATTTTCTTCCATTTTCTGAGAATTTTCGGACAGTTTTTTTTCCATTTTCTGAGAATTTTCCCCCGTTTTTTATTTATTGATTCGAGAATTTCAAATATTTTCGCATCCATTTTAATTTGATAACGAGTTTTTCGAAAAACTTTTCTTTCATGTTTTAGGAATTTTCTTCCATTTTCTGAGAATTTTCGAACAGTTTTTTTTCCATTTTCTGAGAATTTTCCCCCATTTTTTATTTATTGATTCGAGAATTTCAAATATTTTCGCATCCATTTTAATTTGATAACGAGTTTTTCGTAAAACTTTTCTTCCATGTTTTAGGAATTTTCTTCCATTTTCTGAGAATTTTCGGACAGTTTTTTTTCCATTTTCTGAGAATTTTCCCCATTTTAACGAGTTTTTCGTAAACTTTTTTTCCATGTTTTAGGAATTTTCTTCCATTTTCTGAGAATTTTCGGACAGTTTTTTTTCCATTTTTTGAGAATTTTCCCCCATTTTTTATTTATTGATTCGAGAATTTCAAATATTTTCGCATCCATTTTAATTTGATAACGAGTTTTTCGTAAAACTTTTCTTCCATGTTTTAGGAATTTTCTTCCATTTTCTGAGAATTTTCGGACAGTTTTTTTTTCCATTTTCTGAGAATTTTTCCCCATTTTTTATTTATTGATTCGAGAATTTCAAATATTTTCGCATCCATTTTAATTTGATAACGAGTTTTTCGTAAAACTTTTTTTCCATGTTTTAGGAATTTTCTTCCATTTTCTGAGAATTTTCGGACAGTTTTTTTTCCATTTTCTGAAAATTTTCCCCATTTTTATTTATTGATTCGAGAATTTCAAATATTTTCGCATCCATTTTAATTTGATAACGAGTTTTTCGTAAAACTTTTCTTCCATGTTTTAGGAATTTTCTTCCATTTTCTGAGAATTTTCGGACAGTTTTTTTTCCATTTTCTGAGAATTTTCCCCCATTTTTTAACGAGTTTTTCGTAAAACTTTTTTTCCATGTTTTAGGAATTTTCTTCCATTTTCTGAGAATTTTCGGACAGTTTTTCCATTTTGAGAATTTCCCCCCATTTTTTATTTATTGATTCGAGAATTTCAAATATTTTCGCATCCATTTTAATTTGATAACGAGTTTTTCGTAAAACTTTTCTTCCATGTTTTAGGAATTTTCTTCCATTTTCTGAGAATTTTCGGACAGTTTTTTCCATTTTCTGAGAAGCTTCCCCCATTTTTTATTTATTGATTCGAGAATTTCAAATATTTTCGCATCCATTTTAATTTGATAACGAGTTTTTCGTAAAACTTTTCTTCCATGTTTTAGGAATTATCTTGCATTTTCTAAGAATTTTCGGACAGTTTTTTTTCCATTTTCTGAAAATTTTTCCCCAATTTTTATTTATTGATTCGAGAATTTCAAATATTTTCGCATCCATTTTAATTTGATAACGAGTTTTTCGTAAAACTTTTCTTCCATGTTTTAGGAATTTTCTTCCATTTTCTGAGAATTTTCGGACAGTTTTTTTTCCATTTTCTGAAAATTTTCCCCCATTTTTTATTTATTGATTCGAGAATTTCAAATATTTTCGCATCCATTTTAATTTGATAACGAGTTTTTCGTAAAACTTTTTCCATGTTTTAGGAATTTTCTTCCATTTTCTGAGAATTTTCGGACAGTTCTTTTCCATTTTGTGAAAATTCTCCCTTGTTTTTTATTTATTGTTTCGTCATTTCCAAATATTTTCGCATCCATTTTAATTTGATAACGAGTTTTTCGTAAAACTCTTCTTCCATGTTTTAGGAATTTTCTTCCATTTTCTGAGAATTTTCGGACAGTTTTTTCCATTTTCTGAAAATTTTCCCCGTTTTTATTTATTGATTCGAGAATTTCAAATATTTTCGCATCCATTTTAATTTGATAACGAGTTTTTCGTAAAACTTTTCTTCCATGTTTTAGGAATTTTCTTCCATTTTCTGAGAATTTTCGGACAGTTTTTTTTCCATTTTCTGAGAATTTTCCCCCGTTTTTTATTTATTGATTCGAGAATTTCAAATATTTTCGCATCCATTTTAATTTGATAACGAGTTTTTCGAAAAACTTTTCTTTCATGTTTTAGGAATTTTCTTCCATTTTCTGAGAATTTTCGAACAGTTTTTTTTCCATTTTCTGAGAATTTTCCCCATTTTTATTTATTGATTCGAGAATTTCAACTATTTTCGCCTCCATTTTACTTTGATCACGAGTTTTTCGTAAAACTTTTCTTCCATGTTTTAGGAATTATCTTGCATTTTCTAAGAATTTTCGGACAGTTTTTTTTCCATTTTCTGAAAATTTTTCCCCAATTTTTATTTATTGATTCGAGAATTTCAAATATTTTCGCATCCATTTTAATTTGATAACGAGTTTTTCGTAAAACTTTTCTTCCATGTTTTAGGAATTTTCTTCCATTTTCTGAGAATTTTCGGACAGTTTTTTCCATTTTCTGAGAATTTTTCCCCATTTTTATTTATTGATTCGAGAATTTCAAATATTTTCGCATCCATTTTAATTTGATAACGAGTTTTCGTAAAACTTTTTCCATGTTTTAGGAATTTTCTTCCATTTTCTGAGAATTTTCGGACAGTTTTTTTCCATTTTCTGAAAATTTTCCCCCGTTTTTTATTTATTGATTCGAGAATTTCAAATATTTTCGCATCCATTTTAATTTGATAACGAGTTTTTCGTAAAACTTTTCTTCCATGTTTTAGGAATTTTCTTCCATTTTCTGAGAATTTTCGGACAGTTTTTTTCCATTTTCTGAAAATTTTCCCCCGTTTTTTATTTATTGATTCGAGAATTTCAAATATTTTCGCATCCATTTTAATTTGATAACGAGTTTTTCGTAAAACTTTTCTTCCATGTTTTAGGAATTTTCTTCCATTTTCTGAGAATTTTCGGACAGTTTTTTTTCCATTTTCTGAGAATTTTCCCCCGTTTTTTATTTATTGATTCGAGAATTTCAAATATTTTCGCATCCATTTTAATTTGATAACGAGTTTTTCGAAAAACTTTTCTTTCATGTTTTAGGAATTTTCTTCCATTTTCTGAGAATTTTCGAACAGTTTTTTTTCCATTTTCTGAGAATTTTCCCCCATTTTTTATTTATTGATTCGAGAATTTCAAATATTTTCGCATTCATTTTAATTTGATAACGAGTTACCGGCATAAGTTATAACACGAATAAAAAGTTTGAAAACACTACTTTAACAAACTGGAACAGCTAGAGTTACACGCTGTAAGCAAACACGCGAATCGCGAACTAAACAGTTTCATTTATTTACACGATTTCAACGGGTTTCAATATCGCACACCTTCATCACCAATGTAACGAATTTTAAAACTAATTTATTTATACACAAAATATTTAGGTACACGTCTATAACTACACGAACTAATTAAATCAAACAATAACACTTACATTAATTTATATATTACAATCACTCGAAAAATAATGTCCACGGATATCTTCTGCTTGTCTTAAAACTGACACTTGTTTACAATAAAGGCACGTACATTTATATTTATTTCGAACACACGCGTTAATCACTTATTTATTTAAACATCTTCGAATAATTAATCTATGCTCACTTTAAATTGTTTTTATATATTTATGTTATCTATTTCGATAATTTTCCACATTCTTCCAAACGTTCTAGAAGTGGAGAATAACTTCGAGAACGCTCTCGAAGCTGAAAACAACTTCGCGAATGTTTCAATACTTTGGCATAGTTGCGGTTATTTATAGTCTTCCAAAGTCCACTATTAGCAATAGGATTTTAAAAATAAATAATAATTCTATTCAAGTAGTGGTTCGCCCCTACACTGCGGTTTCCTTGGTCCTTTTGTGCACCTCAGATTTATTACTGCCTCAGCAGTTCTGTTTCGTCAATGAAGTACAGAAGCTGATTCCAAGGGGTTTTTTTTTAACTCACTATCGGTTAGTTTTGGTTTACCAAGAATCGTGCGTTGAGTTTGGTACGATTCGCATTGACACAGTGGATCCCGCAGATGCTGCGAAGTCTAGTTGTCCTCCAAACATTCGCGGCGTAAGCAGTACTTTACAGTCCCATTTTATGCATGACTAAAGGGCTTCTATTATTAGTCTTGTGAGTTTCATTAACCCTTGTCGACTCATGCTTGATAGTGCATTTTGAGTTTCTGATTTGTACTTGTTGGCACGTTGCCAATATTTCCAGACTGTTTACGCATGCCATAATCAGTGCTGCTTGACTGTCAGACATGATCGATATCGAACCATTAACGTATGATTTCGAGTCGATAATGTACCGGACGCACCAGTCAATAGCAGCAACTTAGCTTGAAAAGCGGACGCATATTTACCCAAGATCAACGAAAATTGCTTCTCATATGGTGCCTGAAACAATTATTGTAATTACGTAAGTTAGACTAACAAGCAAAATTTCGTGAGAGACCTTCATGACAACGCAAATGTAATTAAATAAGACTTACTCACAATCTAGTACTTGCCAGAAGAAAACATTTTCGTCGTTGAGTCGACCTGAAATATTAATGAACAAGCAACTCGTGTCAGCAGAATGACTCACGAAAGCAAAAATCAACAAAACGATTAATTAATGCTAAAAGAAATTAGATTTAAAAACCGGGTAGCGAATGCTGTTGCACACTTTAAATTAAAGGTTGATATCGCAGTCGATTGACTCATTTTTAGCTTTAACGTAGGCCTTTCAAAATTATAATCTTGCCATGAAGGTATTTGGTATACACCGAAACATGCGGACTAACAACTAAAGAATTCTAAAAACTAATAAGAAAAACTTACCCTGTGATAAATAAACTAATAGAAATGCGTTTTCATTTTAAAATTAAAACTTAAACATCACAAGCACGAGTTTATGTAGTTGGCGGTTCAACGTCTTAACAGAAAATGAAGTAAAACGGAACTCGTTAGAGGGCGTCGAAAGTAGAAACCTAACTTTAGCGTAATAAATATACAGGGTATAAGCATCACTGTTGCTTTATTAACATAAAAAAAAAAGCTTAGAACGTAGAATTTATGTTAAAAAAACATTATTGTTCTCATTATAACTTACTACTAAATCTAAATAATGGTAAATTATAATATTTAAAATATGCAAAATATTTTTCTAGGTTCTCAGAAAATGGAAACATTAAAAAAAACAAGCTTATCAACTAGAATATTTGTTTGTGAAGAGAAGTTATACACGTAAGTTTTGTATTTTTTGTTTCATCACATCGTTTATTTTAACAAAGTCTTAGATAACCTAATATGTTTTTTCTGTACAGTTTGTGGCCCGAACTCTGACCTTGACATAACATTTTTGTTTCTATAGAGACGGATCAAAAAATATCTTTGAACATGGTTTTAACGCCAAGCCGAAGCAAGAGATTTCGTGTAATTCGACAGTTTTGTTTGGAAAATAGTCCCTTTATTTTCAATCTGTGTTACTGGACACTGATGATTTTCGTTATCTTTACTGATTCGCTAGATAAAAAAAAGTTTTAACCCGTTTTAAACAAAATTCTTCTCTCATATCAATTCTTCTATGTTGGCATTAAATGTAAAATTCTCAAAACTGAATCATCAAATAGTTTTATGTTTATCGGAATTTAAATTTGAAGATAACCGAAACGTTATTACTAAATCGCATTTTAATCTTTAGATTACATTGTACACAAATTTGGAACTGACTCATATATTTGCTTTACAATTTGGCAACAAATAAAAAAATAAAAGGAATTTCACGTAAGTGAACGTATGATATACGTTATCTTTAAGTAGGTACTTTATTGTCTCTGTAAGTGCTGTTGTTTTGAGTCACGTTTACTATTTATTGACATATGATTAGTTGTTTAAAATTAGTTTGTACAACTTTCCTCATGTTTTAATTTGCTTTCTGATAATTTTCTTCTTTACGTTGTTGCCAGTTTTTCACCAACGCTTCTATAGAAACAACTTACATTATTTGTATGTTGAGCTATCTACTTCAAATTAATGCTTAATCTCCTAAAAAATCTGATGTTGGTTAGTGTTTATTAGAAATTTTTATTGTCCTGTCAGAAACGCGACGAGAAAAAATAAAATAATGTTTGATGACAATACGCTAATAAGAAAAAATAAAGCAGAATAGACGTTTTTGTTACGTTATTTTGAGTTGTTTAAAAAAAGATAAAATATTCGTTTAAATGTGACACATTTAACGTAAAGATCTAATGTAAGTTATACGTTTATAACACGTTAAAGTCAACACGTGTTTTTTAGGTTTGTAAGCATACGGAAATAACACGTTATAGTCTAACGTAGTATTGACCAGCTTAAAAACGTAACATAAACCAACATAATAAGAAACCTGTTATATACGTAATATACCTACGTAAATTTCTATTCTAGACGGGAAAAAACCGTTATAATAACGACTGATATTGGTTTTAAATTGGCGTTGCACCGTCAAGCTTTACGGCAGGTAATTCGTCAGTAACTCACTCAATGACCTATAGATTTACCAAATAAATATCATCTTCTGACCAATCGCAACCTAAATACTGTATCAATTGTTTTTTACGTTCAAGAATCCTAGTATCTATTAAATGGGTGTGATGTGTCTATATTATACGCTCTATTGTTGTTTTGACTTTTTTATTAATTACACTTTAGTCGTCAATTCTAAAGCGAACCTGTCTCCTGATATTATTGTATACAGCAGCAAGAGGTTTGGGTTTGGCTGACCAAAGTTAATAGAGCAGCTATAGGCATCCTTATCCCAGTGTTCGCTCTACGTAATTTCAGTAATGGCCTTAGTAATGACAAGATGATTTGTAAAAGAGGATCGAAGCATTAGGATAGAATAATGGATTTTCCTTGTCGGGTTCGTCAAGTAGCGAACTTCTTCCAGCCTTCGTTTTCAGTGTGCTCCAAACATCCATGGAAAAGTTTGATCCATTGCTTATAGTTAACTATGGCGAGAGTAGTTTCAGTGATGACCCGGGTAATGTCAAGATGATTTGTAAAAGAGTATCGAAACATTACGATAGAATTATAGATTCTTCTTGTCGGATTCGTCAAGTGGCAAACTTCTTCCACATTTGTTCTGTATAAGGCTAAACACCGTTATTAAGTATGGGAAGAAGATGAGCCAAATAGATGTAGTTAGAGTGTGACCAGTTAAGGATGGTTTGATTCAAGAACTTTTTTGGAATGGTTTCGCCTTACCTTATTTCAGTCACTTAACGATGGAAGTAATTGAGAAATGTGAACGTCAGAATATAATGTTTATTTTACTTCTACCGAATTCTACATATCTCTGCCAGCTTTGAGATTTTACTTTTCATGTGCCTCTTAAAAAAACATGGAGGAGAGTTCTGACTGAATGGAAGTTCAAAAGTAAATGTCAATTTCAAAAGAGAAACTTTCCAAAACTTCTCAGAAAGACAGATTTCGCACCTCGGGTATTTGGTCTTGCAATCCACAGAAAGATTTAAAACGTCTGCATCAAAGACTGTAAAATATAGATAAATCATTACTTAAATTTTTCAAAAAAAAAAAACTAGACCAAACAGGAATGAAAGTACAAAAATCTAGAAAAACGTTCGTTCAGATGATTCCGATACAGACTCCTTGCCATTACCTCATTTTGCAACTGTTAAGAATAACTTCAATTTATTTGATAAAAATTCAGACGAACAAATGACTTCCTAGAAACCAAGAGACCGCTCCTCCAATGAAGATATTAAAATAAACGAATAGCACAAGACTGGACTTCAATTGTATTTATTTCTATATTTTACCAAAAATTAATGAACATCACAGCGTTTCGATTGCTAGATTATCTACATTCGTCATCAGGTAAATACAAACAAACTTAGAGACTACTGAAGCTTATATACTAAAGGCATGATTGATGAAGCGATCAAGCGTACAAAAAGCAATTTAGCAAAACTAAAATTGGATACACTAAGCGTCCATCTTTTGTCGGCTGGAAAGATTTTAACGGATTTGTCTTTCCGTAGGCTTTTAAGAGTATTATCCTCTTTTTTAGTTGATGTTTCTATAACGGTTTCTTTTTTTTTCTAGTGCACACTTAACTTTTCACTTGAATTCTTCCGCTTATACTGGTTCTAATCGTGTTGTCTCAACTGCACTGATGATGTTCACTAAAGAAACGTCGTTCGATGTTACGGAAAAATTAAGTGTCTTATCCAATAGAGCCATCTCTGTAGATGACAGTGAGATGTTGACGATGGTTCTACTTAGTTCTTTTTGGGTGTCGGTAGTCTTCTGTTGGTTTCGGGTTAGTTTTGACCACTTCTTGTCGTGTGTTTGTTGATGTGGTTGACGTATCTTGTTGCAAGTGGCGTCTATTTTTAGGAATAATGGTCATTATTTATAAATTCCTGATATTTTAAAGTAAAATTCACGCCGTCACTGGTTGTTTGACTGCTCTGTCGCCAATGCGTAATTGAAATTGACAGTTACTGGAGAAAAGTGCACACTGAGGTATTTGTACCTTTGATTTCGCTGCGATCGTTGGATTTTATCAAAGTGCTTTCCGCTAAACTCAATACTGCTGTGTTACGTGCATAAATTTAAATAATGCATTACCCTGTATATTGGTTTAATTAAAAATTACTTTTATATTTCTCGACGCCATCTATCGGGTTCGTTGGTCACTTCGTATTGAGTAGGCGATATCCGGCGAGATACCGGCATTTTGACTTTAACATCGTGCCTGTTATAACCGATGTCTGCGTGAGTTAAAAATCGTTTTCTCAAATCATCCACGTGTTGGGACACGATGGAAAATAGCAGTTTTCTTAACTAACTAATTTATCCACGCAGAGTAAGTGGTTTTTGTTCTTTCTTTAATTAAAGGTAATTTTTATGTCTTTTTGTTAGCGCCATGTGCTACCTCCTAAATATGGGTATTCTTATCGTAATCTAAAATCTTCAAGGAAAACTTATAAGTTAATTACGATTCTTTCGGCACGGGCCGATTCCGACCACGTTGTCTACCGTTTTGGAATTCAATCACCAATTGGGATGCCTGACTACGATTGTTGAATAAGTCTACCGAGCATATCAGCTATTGTGAGTTGGCCGTGCAGGTTCGTAAAATACCAAAAGCTTGTAACAGCTGTATAGAAGGATTGGGAAATATTCTGGCCGGATTAAGCGATTTAGTAAATTAATCTATACCAAGCCAATTTACAGAAATGAAGAGAAAAGTTGACGAAAGGAGTCAGGTTGCAGCATTAGGTCCAGACCTGTCTCTTGATTTTCATTTGTTTGAACCGTTAAGTCATTTGTCGTGTAAAAGGTTTGAAGATGACGACGAACCTCAAGATAAAGTAAAGCAGTTCTTTATAAATACGAATGGCATCTTTTAAAAAGATGATATACAAAAACTTGTGCCTTGCTGGGATAAATGCTTTAACATTAACGCCAAATATGCTTTTACTTAACGTATGTTTGATTTTTATAAATAAAACAGTATGCCTGTGATTCACAAATGTACTTTAGGAACCCCCATACTAAGTAGTCTTAGACGCTTTTGGTTTTTAACGCAATGATAATTACCAGCCCCACTGGTCTTCCAAGTCTCTTTTTATGGTATTCGCAGCCAACTGATTAACTGACTGGATGGTGCCCATTGTTGGTTTGCTTCTACTGAATCTATACGTTTGCTTGACAGACCTCCCAATTTCATTATATTGGTGTAGAGCCTGTATCAGGTACTCATATAGCTTTGCTATAGTGTTTAGAAAACAAAATAGCATGTAGAATCCAGAGTCGTTTGTGTAGGATTTCCCTTTATCTAATAGTACCAAAATGGCTATTTTCCATTATTTCAAAAATTCGTGCTGTAGTGAACGAATTTAGCAAATTTACCATTTTCTTCGGGTACTTTTCTCTGCGATTGCTTCAGGTGGGATCGCGCTCAAGAGCTTTCTTTTTGTTAAACCTTAACCATTTCCTCTATGCTGAACTGCGATGGTGGATATTATTACGCGGCGATCTGTTTTTGAAAGAAAGGATTATATACTATTTCTTCCACTCTGGTTATGTTTAAAACTGGTTTGGGTCAATCTACTTTTAGCTTGATATAATAGCGATAATGTTACGTTGATTGCCAAATCCCCATTCTTTTTCAACAGGAAATTCCGAGAAAGCATAGAAATCATCAAACACCCCAATAACTTCAATCGCGATCATGGTTTCGAACTATCCCCTCTTTGGTTCCCGGTTATTAGTCATTTATCAAAAACACGCCCCCTAGCAACCGTAACCCAATCAGGGTCGAGCTCAACCATCCGTGACGATCTTTTTCCTTTAAATACGGAGACTATTTCTTCTTAAGTCACTTCTACGGAGTTTAGAATCTGGCTTGGTTCACAAGTTGATTACCTAACTCGGTAGTGGTTCTTTGTTAGGTTTTCGTTTGTTTTTTCAGGTTATCGTTTTCTTTCTTACTTTTTCAGAGTTTAGGTTATGGCTTGTTTCACAAGTGGATAACCTAACTTTTGAGAAGTTCTTAGATAGATTTCGATTGCTTGTTTGAGTTTTGCGATTTATCTCACGCCCTGATGAAGCCCCTTACGAAAGTGGGCGAAACGTTGGCAGCTTCGGTTGCAAATATGACACGGTCCAAACCCGGAAGACATTCTAAGGTTAGTATACTTTTAGCTTCTTTGTATTGAATGCAAGTTACTGTCAGCTTGGTGCTTGATTTTTTATTGTTCCTGGCCGATGCGCGTCTCAATAGTTGATACTTTTTCTTAAGCTTAGCTACTGGCTCCACCAGTATACGCCAGTAGAAAAGTACCAATTTTCTCACCTTGGGCATACTTGCATCACATGATTTGATCATGATGTTATTCATATGCTTTGGAGTGATGTACTCATGGCGTTGGGTCATGAGATTAAAATCTTTCCATAACTTCTTAAATTCTAGTCTATGCACAGACCAGGATGACTGGGTGCTGATGGTAATGATGACATACTTCTTGTCATAAATTCTTATCCCCAAACTTCCTATCCTTCTATTTGGCGTTATGTAGGTACTCGTTTGCTAAGATGCGGTCCACCGTGATGTTAAATATGCTTTAGTATGATGTTTGTCTTCTGTACAAAATTAATTCTCGATACGCCCACTTTTTGTGGTTGAGTAGGGATAGAATGTCAAATTTTAAAACACGATTTCATTTCGTCCGGTAAAGTTTGAAGAATGCAGACATCATCTAGCGTTGTGTACGCTCAACAAGAGTTTCATTGTTAAGTGTTGTACGCACACCTATGTGAATATGAATTAGAATATTGTTGCGATCTGAGTGAGTCTTTAATTGGGGTAAGCATTTATTTTTTGTAAGGTGGTTTAATTTAATTCCAAAACCAAGCAACCACAAATGACCAATGACATTAAATAAACGTCAGTACATGTACTTAATTTCTAGAACGTTATGCAACCAAAAAATTGTGTAAACGTAAATCTTTAAACCACGTACTCAAATTCATTACGAAGAAGGTACATTATGTACTCTAACAACGTAAAAGTAAAACCGGGAAAAAATCCAGCATAAAGTCTTTAAAATCAAAAAGTCAATTGAACAATGATTGCAAATATTTCTGAAAACTTGTTAAGTAACTTTCCAGTTTCGTAATTTAATAAAATTCTTGCAACGTCACTGGTACGCGGACACCACTAGTTGGATATTTCAGATTTATTCGATAACTACGCGGGGGAGGCGAGTTTGCGCCAGTAGTTATTTCCTGTCTTAAAGTCGTTGTGAGTGTTTTGATTTTGAAAGAGACTTTGTCCACTTTACTATAAATAATTTTCTTTTTATGTAATTTTTCATCGTCAATTATTTGTTACAAGCTTTTGCTATTTACGAACCTGCACGGCCAACTCACAATAGTCGGTAAGAGGGGTAGGTTCACAAGAAATATATAAAAGGTGTTTCAGGGCGCCAGAGCTTATCCCAAAGTAACTTCTGTCCCGCTCCAGACAGACGGTTCACACTTGTAACAAGATGTTAGGTTCGTAATGCTGAAAGAAGCGAAAGAAAGAAAAAAGTAACTCGTTAATAACAATTTCACTTTAATTCCTCTATAATGATCAATAGGTTAACGTTCGAATTGATAACAATTGGCTAGCATGACCAAGAATAATTTTAGCCCGAGTATAACTAAATATCCGAAGTATCGGCAACACACAGTACATACGTAAATTATGTTGACATGAATAGCGAAGAGTAGATGGTAGTAAATATCGTTTAAATAATTAGTAATATGGCATTACTGACAATAAAACAGTGATAATAATTATGGCATTAACATAAACTATCTTAACAGTTATCGGTGAGACACCGTATACGAAACGTACAAAAGAAGTAATAATACTACCTTACTGATAATCAAACAGTGGTAACAATTACGGCACTAATATTAAATTATCATAATAATTATGGGTAGTACACAGTATACGTAACATAAGCAAATCTACTAATTAAATGGTAATCCAATTACGTTAATCATTACGGAATTACTATTAGCGAAAGTTTCGTGAGTGACCTTGTTGACGACGAAATAAGATACCTAAAACACTTACCACAAACACAGGAACTTCCACTCGTACGAAGAAAGTACTTTCCTCGGCAAGCTATCCTGTAAGCACTCTGAAATAGCAAGTCGTGTCAAACTAATTCCTCACAAAAGTGAAATCTACAAAATGATTAGTTATATTTAACTCAAATACATAAGGCCGAACCCGGTCGTCGTGTGTTGTGATACCCCGACGAAACGGTGGTTACGCAGGTATCTGCCGCCTGAGTAGAATCTCGACAATTGTAGTTAGCTCTTCGGTGCATTAAATTTTTGCCATATGTAGTATGCCTCAGATTACATTCATCCGACGAAATTATTATTCGAAATTGATTCTTCATCAATAGTTAACGACTAGGAACGAATACCCGCACGTGGCGGAACGGCTATCAAATTACGAGAAATTACAACAGAGTTTTAATAAATGACAGCTATTAGCTTACCCGGTGACGACTCAAATGTATTATAAGCGTAATCTATATATATAAAAATGTTATGTTGGTTTGTGTACGCTTCAAAAACTCAAAAAGTTCTGCACCGATTGAGTTGAAATTTTAACATGATATAAAATCCGCATCAAGGATTGTTTTTATCTATTTTTTTGCATCAGTCACATATCTGCGACCGCGAGAAAACAGTTTTTTTAACGATCAGCTGTGTACCAGTGACCGCGCCATCTGCCGTAAGCGAGGAAAACACTCGCTAACAACCGCAATTATAATGACGCAGTCACATGAGAAACAATTTCGTTCCCAATTACATTGTATATTTACAAAAAAAATTGCATCTGATTCTGATTATTATACAATCTGAATTAAATATTCACTTAAATCAAGAATTTTTGGTGTAATAGTGTTGTGATCGAACTGGGCCTTTCACCAAATCATAAGTAGAGGTTATATTTTATATCAAAGATGGACAGTAAAAATATTATTAACTGACAGGCAAAATAAAAGGACTTATTATAATTCAAGTGAGTTTCTAACAGAAGTGAGTGGTTATATCTTTTTTATTACATCTAACACGTGGACGTAATTATATTATTTAGTAATTATATTATTTATTTTGGATTAACCTCACTTTTCATGTATATAAATATAATTACATTAAATGTCAACCATTCAATCACAATGTGCCACTGCGAAGCGTGACAGGGTACAGCTAGTACCCTTATAAATTGGTCCCCATTACGGTGGATGAGTTTAGAAGATTTCAATCGCCATTTCACCGGCCATTTTAGGCAGTTTTCAAGTTGAAGAATTCGTCGTAAATGACAGTCACGCGTAAAAGATCGGCAGGGGGCGTCCAAACCGTAAGCTAATTTCACGTCGGAATACATAGGCGTATTTCGACCGTAACATATTACTATTATGCTTTTAGCAATTTTATTGAATTTAAGATTTTTTACATATATTGACGAAAATAGTCGACTTTCACAGGTATCGCGAAAGCCACGTTGCATTTCTTAACTTAAAATTCTTTTTAGCGAATTTGACGGAAACTTGAGGTCTTCTGTTACTACCCAGTGAACACAAGATGTCCCATGTACATCCTCTGTATATAATTTTTGTAACCTAAGAAGTCATAGGGATGTAATTTAAAGGGCCCTATGTCCGCAATAATTATGTACTCAGGATGTAATAAATGATGTACTGTCAACATAATATAACATTCCAGGTACATCAAAATATTATATACCTAGGACGTGGCATTACGTCCCAAGTACATCGGAATATTATGTACCTGGGACTTAATATTACGTCCCACGTACATCGGAATATTATATACCTGCGATGTAATATTACATCCTAGGTACATTGGAATATTATATACCTGCGACGTAATATTATATCTGAGATACATTGGAATATTATATACCTGCGACGCAATATTATGCACCAGGTACATTGGAATAATATATACATATACACAGGGTGTTATTAAAAAAACTTTACACAATTTGTCAAGTTACCGATTAAAACAAGAAAACAGTGAAATAGTCTTATGTTAAATGCTCAAAGGTTTTTGAAATATGATGTAATGAAGAAATCATTATTATTTTAGAGTACCTATGTTAGTTTTGCCCACCGCTGAAATACATTTTTTAGTCATTTATTTTATTGTCGAATCCTAGCAACAAGATAATTTAAAACATTTATCATAAAAAAATACCAGCGAAATTATTTGACAATGGGTAAATTTACTTTTGCGGAATATACCGACATGCATTTGTGTACCTTTGATTGGAAGGCGAATGAAGACAATTTGAACATCTTCTGTGATATCTTTAAGCAGGATAAAGATAAATAAGTTATTGATTATGTTTATGAGCTTGTTTGTTGATTTATATATTTAAATTATTTAAAAATATTTTTCAATTTCTTCATAAGACCATATTTCGACAACATAAGTTTATTTCTTGTTTTAATCAGTATTCTAACTTAACAAAGTTTGTAAGGTTTTTTTTAAATTAACACTCTATATATAATATTCGAAAAACAAATACATATAAACCATGTAAAATAAAAGAAAAAAATGATTTACAAACTTTCTCTAATAGTTCAGACTCACAAATATGTATAAAAAATAAAAGCCTAATACAAAATTAAAATAAATTATTTTTAAACAAACAAAAATAAACTTTTCGAATGCTCAAACAGATATAAAAAATATAAAATTTAAATTAATGCTTATAATTTTTTTTATAAGATAAACGTTGTGACCAGTGTCGCAACCAATCAGCCACAACTTCTTCAAAAAATTTTTCTTTGATGTTATAACTCTTCGTAATTAAATCTAAAGTTAAACAAAACAATTATAAATTAATCAAAAAAAAACCTTACTCCAGCTTACTTTTTATAATATTTATAGTGTAATCTGCAGATGCGGAAGTTATTCCGTTGGCCCAACTAAGAACATTTTGCGGTCGCCTCGTTTGAAAGTATTTATGTGCCCTCTTTTGTCCCTGAACCACCAATACTGTACATATTGTTCCTTAAAAAACAAGATCAATTCTTTTATTCAAATATGGGCCGCTGTAAAACTTTATTTTTTTGAGTCCCTTTGAGGGGCAACCAACAAGATGCTTGTTCTATATTTTAGACAATTCAAATGTGCATCTACAAATGAGACACACACAAAACCATCGGTCTTCAATTAATTAAATAAATAGCGAGTTGATATAATAAACGGCACTTTAGCAGAATCCATACGCATGAGGAAAAAATGAGGGGTTGAGCGTCAACTTAGCCCCCCAATGTTAAAATTTCTAATTAAATTAGTTGAATGAATAGCAATACAATTCCATGAATACTCATTTTTGAAGAAATCGTTATGATGGGGGCTAAGTTGAAAGACCCAATTGGCGCTACCGCTGCATGTACCACCCTTGTACATCGGGTCTAAGACATCGGAACATCTATGTCGAGCAACAAGATTTAAAAAATTTATAAAAATTTAAAATGCCGACTTTACAATGAACAATTAAATCAAAAGTGGGTAGTTTCAATCGCATGGACGACATAAAATTATAATAAAATTAGCTTACCTTGAGTCTTCAGTATTATTTTCAATTTCCTAAATTTGATACACAAAAAAAAGTTCACTGCTAAATCAAAAACTTTTAGCGAACCATTCTTTACCGCACTTCTAACAACATTTAACTAAATGCAAACGATGCAGACTGAATGTGAGTGAACGAAAGAGAAACCTAGATAAATTAAAAAGACAAAAGAAGCACGTAATGATTATATGTATGTTTATTTGATTATATTATGCCGTATACGCATAAAATACTTTTTATTTATCTACTTAATGTTTTGCGTTTATTTTAGTCATTAAGGAAAGCAACGTAAGGTTTCTCGACTCGTAAATGTAAAACTATATAGATAATTTTACATTTGTACATTGAAAAAGAATAAAATAAGTTTTGCTGGGATCAGCAGCCACCAAATATATAATAGAATAGGTAAAGAAACACAATTTGACGCGTGTTCTAAGCTGTAAATGTAATCAGGAAATCAGAGCCTAATAAATAAGCGGGCCTGATTACATAACACATTCTACATGAAACATTTATTTTTTTTTTGGTTTGAAGAAATTTTTCGATCAAGTTACTGCCACAATTTCAAACAACTAAAAAAAATAATTGAACATATTATATTTACAGCTATATTTACAAAAACCAATAGTTATAAAACAATTATGTACTGCCGATGAAATAATTTGTAATATAATTTTATGACAATTTTCTGATATTGGAAGGATGTTTCAAAGTACATCTGGAGAATGTATGACCTTTATATAAACGGGATGTCGATTTGTGGACATATAATTATATTACATTATTTACACATCTTAGAGATATTAGCAGTTATATAAACATACTACATAAAAAAATTATGTACTGCTGATATCCTAATCAAGTAAATAATTATATTACATTAAAAGGATATACAACGGATGTAATAATTTATAATATAATTTTATGACCAATTTCTGACATCCACAAGATGTTTATGTCAGAAATGTGTTCACTGGGTAATGACTGGAAGTAGTATTTCCTTGGAATGGTGTCGCATACTTTGTTACATGTCTTTATTAATGTATTAGCTATAAGTAATAATTCCTAGTAAAATTTACGTTGTCACTGGTTTGCCGCCTCCACTGTTTTGTAAAATACGTGTGGTATTGGACGTTTACGGAGAGAAGCGCGAACGAAAGAAACTTTCACTCATGCATTTATACATTTGCTTTCGCTGTGATCGTTTGATTTATCAAAACGCTTTCCGCTAAATTCAACTATGCTGAGAAAGAATTCTGAAGTATTCTAGCAGGATTAAGCAATTTAATAAAGTAATTTGTTTCGAAAATAGTCCATTTATCGTAAACCTTTGTTACTGGACACTGATGATTTTCGTTATCTTTACTGATTTGCTAGATAAAAAAAAGTTTTAACCCGTTTTAAACAAAATTCTTCTCTCATATCAATTTTTCTATGTTGGCACCAAATGTAAAATTCTCAAAACTGAATCATCAGATAGTTTTATGTTTATCAGAATTTGAACTTGAAGATAACCAAAACGTTGTTACTAAATCGCATTTTAATCTTTAGATTACATTGTACACAAATTTGGAACTGACTCATATATTTGCTTTACAATTTGGCAACAAATAAAAAAATAAAAGGAATTTCACGTAAGTGAACATATGATATACGTTATCTTTAAGTATGTTCTTTATTGTCTCTGTAAGTGCTGTTGTTTTGAGTCACGTTTACTATTTATTGACATATGATTAGTCGTTTAAATCTGTAGTTTGTACAACTTTCCTTATGTTTTAATTTGTCTTCTGATAATTTTCTTCTTTACATTGTTGCCAGTTTTTCACCAACGCTTCTATAGAAACAACTTACAATATTTGTATGTTGAGCTATCTACTTCAAATTAATACTTAATTTTCTAAAAAAATTGATGTTGGTTTGTGTTTATTAGTAATTTTTATTGCCGTCAGAAACGCGACGAGAAAAATTAAAATAATGTTCAATGACAATACGCTAATAAGAAAAAATAAAGCAGAATAGACGTTTTTGTTACGTTATTTTGCGTTGTTGAAAAAACGTAAAATATTCGTTTAAATGTGACACATTTAACGTAAAGATCTAATGGTAGTTATACGTTTATAACACGTTAAAGAAACACGTGTTTTTTACGTTTGTAAGCATACGGAAATAACACGTTATAGTCTAACGGAGTATTGACCAGCTTAAAAACGTAACATAAACAAACATATTAAGAAAAAAATAGGCACCTGTTATATACGTAAATTTCTAATCCATACGGAAAAATCTTCTCAATTAGTCCTTAGAAACAGTTGAAGCAAATTCTAAGAATATCCTGTTGTACAAATTTCGCACCTCGGTTATTTAGTCTTGCAATCGACAGAAAGATTTAAAACGTCTGAATCAAAGAACATGTGAGATATAGAAAAAAAACTAGACCGAACAGGAATTAATGTTCAACCAGGAAAGTTAGTCATCCTTGCATATATGAATGCTTAATCGACGATTGAAGTCGATAGTAAACCACTAAATAATATGTCGTCCACGGTTGTGTACAAAAATCTAGAAGACCCCAGAATGTTCGTTCAGATGATTCCGATACAATCTCCTTGTCATTAGCTCATTTTGCAGCTGTCAAGAATAACTTCAATTTATATGTAAAAATTTATTTTTCATCCGACTCATCTCATTCAGACGAAGAAATGACTTCTGAGAAACCAAGAGACTGTTCCACCAATGAAGGTATTAAAATAAACGAATAGCACAAGTTTGAATTTCCATTTGGTGTTTATTTCTGTAGAAAAATTAATGAATATCACAGCGTTTAGATTGCTAGAATATCTGCATTCGTTATCAGGTAAATATAAACAAATTTTAGATACTACTGAAGCTTATACACCAAAGGCATGCTTGATGAAGCGACCAAGCGACAAAAACCAGTTAAGCGAAACCAAAATTGGATACGCTAGTAATGCTTAAGTTCTTTCAAGCGTCCAATTAACGGCTTTCGCACGTTGCCTTCTTCTTCTTCTCCAGACTTGTTGTTATATCTTTGTTCTATCTTCGATAGTACCTTTGTTGCAATATTTCTTCAATTTTCTGGTCGTAGATAATCGAGTTTATAATAACCGTTGCGGTTCCTTTGTCGGCTGGAAAGATTTTGACAGATTTGTTTTTAGTGATATTTCTATGGCGGTTTCTTTTTTTCTCTAGTGCACACTTAACTTTTCACTTAAATTCTTCCGCTTGTACTGCTTCTAATCGTGTTGTTTCAACTGCACTGATGATGTTTAGAAAAGAAACGTCGTTCGGTGTTACGGAAAAATTAAGTTTTTTCTTCAATAAGGCGGTCTTTGTAGATGACAGTGGGTGCAATAAAATGTTGACGATGATTCTCCTTAGTTCTTTTTGGTTGTCGATAGTTTTCTGTTGGTTTTTGGTGAAGTTTAACCATTTGTTGTCGTCGTTTCGTGTTTGTTGATGTAGTTGACGCATCTTTTTGCAAGCGGCGTGCTACAAGCTTCTAGTAATTTACGAACCTGCACGGCCAACTGACTGTAGGATTGAAACCATACCTGTCGGAGAGAGGGGAGGTTCAAGTGACTTTATTTTAAAGGGCGCCAGATCTTTTGTACTTTGCAGAAATAGCCTCTCCTAGATCAGCACAGGAGGCTCGAAGCTTGTACAAAATTGTTAAGGTTCGTAAAGCTGGAGGAAACGAAGAAAGAAACTAAATCGTTAACAACAATTGCACTTTAATTACTTTAGAATGATGAATTGAATCAATAACAATTATAATATAAGTTGATAGCATCACAGTGATTAAATTTAGTCCAAGTACAAATATAAGCAGGTACTAAAATATCAGAAGTATCGGCAACTTACACTACACGTAAAACAAACGTGTAACCACCAGAACATATAAAAATCTTCATCAGTAAATTACATTAATAATGATAATTGACCGTTGACGTCATCAGCATGCGATAGTAATTTACTTAAACTAATTGAGTATCAATAATAAGAAACAAATCAATTCGAACGTACGATTAGTAAATATAGTTAGTCACGAGTAGCACCGTAGCGACAGCGAATAATTAAAAGCAAAAATTTGACTTACCAAATTCAGTGTTACCTTCAGAAAACGTTTTCCTACTGGCTTCCTGTAATTAAACTTCCTGAAAATAATCGTGTCTACCTGGCGACTCACAAACTACAACAATTAATAGAAACATTTAAAAGAAAGTAATAGAACCGAAACTTATCGTATGCTGTTACAATTTCTTTTTGTCTACGATGGTAATTTATTGCCTCCGAAGAGAAATTCAATCGTATCTGGTACTTAGGCTCTTCCGAACAAGGTGATATTAATTACTGGTATTAATTGCCTCCGCATCAAAATTCTGCCCTTGTATCGCAGCGTTCTTAGCTCTACAGCTTCCGATTATAATTTTCCCTTGTAGATTTTAAATTACGACCAGAACACCCATACTTAAGAGGTAGCACATGGCGCTAACGAAAAGACATAAAAATTACCCTTAATCAAAAAAAAGAACAAAAAAAGTAGTTAAAGAAGAATACTTTTATTACCCATCGTGTCCCAACACATGGATGTTTTATGAAAACGATTTTTAATTCACGCATTAAAGTCAAAATGCCCGTATCTCACCGGATATCGTCTACTCACAAATCTACTCAATACGAAGAGACCAACGAGCCCGATAGATGGCGTCGAGAAATAGAAAAGTAATTTTTAATTAAACCAATATACAGGGTAGTGCATTATAAAAATTTTGCACGTAACAGTCTAGTTTTCGGTATATTTGTCATTATTTAAGAATTACCTATATTGCAAATAATAATTTGAAGTAAAATTCACGCCATCACTGGTTTTTCGACTGCACTGTCGCCAATGTGTAATTGAAAATGACAGTTACGAGGGAAAGCGCAAACGGAGATTTTTACTTAACATTTGTACTTTTGATTTTGCTGCGATCGCTGGATTTTATCAAAGAGCTTTTTGCTAAACTCAATTGTGCTATAAAAGGATTAGAAAATATTCTGACCGGATTAAGCAATTTAGTAAATTAATCTATGCCAAGCTAATTAACAGAAATTAAGAGAAAAGTTGAGGAGTCAGATTGTTCCATGAGACGACGACCTGTCTTCAGAAACACAATTAGGTCCAGACCTATCTCTTGATTTTCATTTGTTTGGACCGTTGTCGAGTGAAACGTTTGAAGACGACGACAAACAATTCCGTTATATTGGTATGGAGCCTGTCCAGTATCAGGTGCTGATATAACTGTGTTATATTGTTTAGAAAACACAATAGTATGTAAAGTTCAGAGTCGTTTGTCGAGGATAGGCTGTTTTCCATTCTTCCAGAAATTCGTGTTGTAGTGAACGGATTCAGCAATAACGCCATTTTCTTCGGGTACTTTTTGACCACCTCTGCGATTGTTTCAGGTGGGATTGCGCCCAAAAGCTTTCTTTTTGTTAAACCTTAACTATTTCCTCTACGCCAAACTACGGTAGCGTGAGAGTTTCTTCTGATATTATTACGCGGTAATCTGTTTTTGAAAGAAAGGATTATATACTATTTCTTCCACTCTGGTTATGTTTAAAACTGGTTTGGGTAAAGCTACTTTTAGCTTCTGTTACAAGCTTTAGGTGTTTTACGAACCTGCACGGCCAACTCTCAATAGTCGGAGAGAGAGGGGGTTCATAGATACATAAAGATAATCAAGGGCGCCAGAGCTTATCCCAAAAGCGAAGTCTGTCCGCTCACAACAGAATGGTAGCACTTGTAACACGATTTTAGGTTCGTAATTCCCCTACTCAACTATTCAAGTAGTCAAAAGTAATTAGTTGGTAACGATAGCCACAGGAGACAGGTATGTTGTCATAAAAAAAATAACTAACCACAATAACAATTTTAATGTAGAACCGCTGATGATGATCACAGAATATATAAGACTTCTTCATACAGAAATGCTAGTAGCATAGGCAACACACTATACATAAATAAACTACAGTAAAAGTATATATCGAAGAATAGTGTGTAGTAAATATCGTTTACATAATTAGTAATATGGCTTTCACACTAAATTATCACAATTATTAAGGGGAGTATACAGCACACGTAGTATACGCGAATTTCTAACTAAATGATATCACAATTACGGTAATCAGTTCGGAAATACTATTAGTGACAGTTCCGTGAGTAACCTCGTTGACAACGAAAGAGAAACATATAAAAACACTTACCAGCAATACAGGAATTTCCGCAGGTGCAAAGGAAGTACTTCCCCCGACACACACCCTGTAAATAATTTGAATAGCACTTCGTGTCAACCTAATATCTCACGAAATCCAAATCTACAAAGTCATTACTTAAATTTAAAAAGTATACATATTACACAACCCGAAAATCGGATGCTGATATACCCCTTTACGTTGATTTAATTAGTTATAACCATAAGCTGTCTGAAGAAGAAATTAGTATCGTCCATCCAAATCTTTGTCAACGTTCATTCACTCGTACATAGATATCGAATACTGTCGCAATCTTTGACCGGGAAACTCCACCAGACCCCCAATTTCGCAGCAAGAAATCGCCTTACGCTGAAATTCGTATCCGGCAACGTGTTCACGTATTTAGTGGTCGTCGGCGATAGCCATTTTTCGATAACGTACCAGATGTTAAATGAATGAATGTAAAATAAAATGGCTGTTAGAAGGAAAACAAAATTACGATCGAAATTGTTACTAAAAACGACAATCGCTTACCCTGTAACGCGTTGAAGCAATCAGATCCTTTTCTTAATTAGAATTCGTTTTCTAGATGATAAGATAAAACATAGCTATTCCAGCGTACAGACCATTTTATAACATGCCCGTGTGACGACTTTCCATAAAATAAATCCCGCCGAGAAACGAACGTTAGAGGGCGTAAACCCGAACCTACTTTTACGTTGAAAATACATAGGCGTGCGCCAAGGAAATTTCGTCTGTAGCCACATAGGCGTGTATAAAGAAAATTCGACCGTAACACTTCTTTGTATTGAATGCACGCTACTGTAAGCTTGGTGCTTGATTTTTTATTGTTTTTGGCCGATGCGCGTCTCAATAGTTGATACTTTTTGTTATGCTTAACAATGCCCTGGCTCTACCAGTATAAACCAGAGCAAATTTAGCCATTCCTTCTCGTCTTAGGCATACTTGTATCACTTGATTTGATCATGATGATATTCATATGCTTTGGAGTGATATACTTATGGTGTTGGATCATGTGATTAAAAGCTTCTAATAACTTCTTAAAATCTAGTTTATGAACAGACCTGGATGGCTGGGTGCTGATGGTAATGATCGTTTATTTAAATTTTTTTTTCCAAGGAATTAGGAAATGCCTAACGCACACCCTCGCCTAGTATCAATGGCAAGGATAGTGTAGGGCTTGCACCCACTAAACCCCTTCTCCTTGTATTTCATCCTGGTACGAACGGGACCACCCTAAAAGGGGTATAACTTCATCCGCACCGGATCTTTCCTGCCTTTCATTCATTTTCTCCCTTTCTCATACTTTTCTTTGCTGCTCATAATCTTGTTTATCAGCATCTCTATTATCTTCCAGTTATTCTCCTTTTTTATCATAATTCTTATGTTTCCTGGCGTTAGCTTCTCGCCCACTTTGATTTCTGCTCTGGTGCGAAGTCCTTCCCACCTTCCACACTTAAACATTGTAGGTTCTGCTCCGTCTTCTTCTTCGCAGAACCAGCATTTGCTTGAGCGCTGTTTTTTTATCCTCTTGAGGTATGAGCCAAAACACCCGTGCCCTGTCAGAACCTGTGTCATATTATAATTTGTTCTTCCGTGTTTCCTCGT
The DNA here is from genome assembly GCA_035610365.1 of Aquatica leii. Lineage (NCBI taxonomy): Eukaryota > Metazoa > Arthropoda > Insecta > Coleoptera > Lampyridae > Aquatica > Aquatica leii. Next base: position 21,512,607 of record CM069438.1, read on the forward strand.
GATCCACGGCTTGATGTCGGGTATCAAGCGGGCTGTCCATCTTGCCACATTGCCTCTGCTCCACTCGTCCTGTTACCTATTTACCGTGCGCTCCCTTATCCTGGTTACGATCTCCTGTCTTTGCTGAATCGGATTTTTCTTACCTTCTTCCTGGATCTCCGCCCTTTCCTGTATCATAAGATTAATCGGGCACAGTCCCTCTATTACTAAAATAACAGCGGTCGAGGCCGTTCTGTAGGCGCTGCACACCCTTACGGCCATCGTTCTCTGGCATCTAATAATCAGTTCTCTGGCCCTGCTGATTTCCATGGCTTCATACCAGGCTGGCGCCGCATACAAGACGATCGATTACATCGCTTTCTGCAATACCCATCTCTGCTTGGCCCCGGGTCCGCTAACGTTTAGTAAGATTACGTTTAGGGCTTTCATTGTTCTGCATGATTTCCCCGTAACCTTATGTACATGTCTCGCAAACGTGAGCCTATAATCGAACGTGACTCCGAGGTACTCCACCGTAGGGCTTGGTCTTATGGTATGTCCGTCCATTTCGAAGGTGATACCGTTAGCTTTTCTTGATAAATTGAAGATAATGGCGGTGGTTTTCCTCGTTTCTACCTCCAGTTTATTTTCTTTCATCCATATGTTTATTGCGTGGAGGGAGTCTTCCAGCTTTAATTTCATCACCATCGGTTCCTTTGAGACTGCCATAATTGCGAGGTCATCCGCATAGCATATTGTGTCCACGTGTTCTTCTACGTTTATGGCCATAACATCGTGATATAAAAGGTTCCACAAGGTGAGTCCCAGTACGGAGCCCTAAGGTACCCCTGCTGCTACTTCGATACTGTCTTCCTTGTCTATCTTTATCTTCCTTTCGGACAAATAGGCCCTAATGATGTTCCTCATGTATGCGGAAATACCCTTCCTGATGGCTTTTTCGTTGATTATATTCCAGGCGGCTTTGTTGAACGCATTTCGGACATCCAGCAATACCAAGGAGCACCACCCCCTACCATCCTTCTTATGCTTTCTCGCTAGATCCAGTATTCGTTTCATCGCGTGCACCGTACTGCATCCTTTCTTAAATCCATACTGGTTTTTATGGAAACCTCCCTTGCCTTCTATTTCTTCCCGCAACCTGTCATTTATTATATTTTCATAAAGATTCCCCATTACGCTTATCAGACAGATTGGGCGGTAGCTCGCTTGTTCCCGAGCTTCTTTCCTGGGTTTTTCTATTAAAATTAGCTTTGCTATTTTCCACTCCGCCGAGAACTCATTTCTTTGTAAGCATGAGTTTAACAGTTTCCTGAGATATTAAGGGCGTGCCTTCCCTACTGCCTTTACAACTTCTGGCAGTATGCCATCTGGGCCAGGTGCCTTATCGGCTTTGAGTTTGTTAACTGCGTTGAGCAGCTCTTACGTGGTGATGGATGAGCATTCTTGCCCCCCCTCCGCGGCCATGTTCGCCCTAGGTTCGTATGTTGTCAGGTCCCTCTCTATGAAGAGTTCTCTAATTACTTCTCTCCTTCTATCGTTGCTTATGGATGTTCAGTGCCTTTCTTAGTTCTTAGTTGCCGGTGATTCTCTGATATTGTCTTCTACTGCTTCTGGTATTTTTTATTAAGCTTTGAATGTTATCGTTTCACCAGTAAGGCGGTTTACTCTGTGTGTCCCCCTTAACTTTGGGAGTTGTCTTTATATATGCCTTGTTACGGTCGAATTTTCTTTATGCACGCCTATGTGGCTACAGACGAAATTTTCCTTGGCGCACGCCTATGTATTTTCAACGTAAAAGTAGATTCGGGTTTACGCCCTCTAACGTTGGTTTCTCGGCGGGATTTATTTTATGGAAAGTCGTCACACGGGCATGTCATCTAGAAAACGCATTTTAATTAAAAAAGGATCTGATTGCTTCAACGCGTTACAGGGTAAGCGATTGTCGTTTTTAGTAACAATTTCGATCGTAATTCTGTTTTCCTTCTAACAGCCATTTTATTTTACATTCATTAATTTAACATCTGGTACGTTATCGAAAAATGGCTATCGCCAACGACCGCTAAATACGTGAACACGTTGCCGTATACGAACATCAGCGTAAGGCGATTTCTCGCTGCAAAATTGGGGGTCTGGTGGAGTTTCCCGGTCAAAGATTGCGACAGTATTCGATATCTATGTACGAGTGAATGAACCTTGACAAAGATTTGGATGGACGATACTAATTTCTTCTTCAGACAGCTTATGGTTATAACTAATTAAACCAACGAAAAGGGGTATATCAGCATCCGATTTTCGGGTTGTGTAATATGTATACTTTTTAAGTAATGACTTTGTAGATTTGGATTTCGTGAGATATTAGGTTGACACGAAGTGCGTTTCAAATTATTTACAGGGTGTGTGTCGGGGGAAGTACTTCCTTTGCACCTGCGGAAATTCCTGTATTGCTGGTAAGTGTTTTTATATGTTTCTCTTTCGTTGTCAACTCACGGAACTGTCACTAATAGTATTTCCGAACTGATTACCGTAATTGTGATATCATTTAATTAGAAATTCGTGTATACTACGTGTGCTGTATACTCCCCTTAAAAATTGTAATAATTTAGTGTGAAAGCCATATTACTAATTATGTAAACGATATTTACTACACACTATTCTTCGATATATACTTTTACTGTAGTTTATTTATGTATAGTGTGTTGCCTATGCTACTAGCATTTCTGTATGAAGAAGTCTTATATATTCTGTGATCATCATCAGCGGTTCTACATTAAAATTGTTATTGTGGTTAGTTATTTTTTTTATGACAACATACCTGTCTCCTTTGGCTATTGTTACCAACTAATTACTTGTGACTACTGGAATAGTTGAGTAGAGGAATTACGAACCTATAATCGTGTTACAAGTGCTACCATTCTGTTGTGAGCGGACAGACGTCGCTTTTGGGATAAGCTCTGGCGCCCTTAATTATCTTTATGTATCTATGAACCCCCTCTCTCTCCGACTATTGAGAGTTGGCCGTGCAGGTTCGTAAAACACCTAAAGCTTGTAACAACCTGATACAGGTTTTCTCCGCACTTCCGTATCTTATCGCATTCCCCTGCTACATTAGAGCAGAGTGTGTCGAAATACTGCACTAGCTTGGCTGGAGCAATGCTTTCTCTCACCCAGGGGTTTTTCTTCTTCTTCTTCTTTTCCTTCCATTTCAAACGTGACGTATCTATGGTCGCTATATGTCTCGTCATTGCCAGTCCTCCAGATATCATGGTGACATCTATATATGATACTCCGTTTTTCCTCACTAATGTGGGAGCTACCCCGTCGTAGATTATATTCAGATCCGCTGAATTGGCAAACTCGAGTAATAGGTATCCCTTGGCATTTGTCTTGTTCCCCCCCCCCCCAGCAGGAGTGTTTAGCATTGAAGTCTCCACACACCATTCGTTCTTTATTTTTATTGTTCTTTCTTAGAGCCTCGTCGATACATTTTCCAAACTCTTCCAGACTACAGTTTGGGCTCACATATACCGAGTATAAAACAAACACTTCAGTTTCTACACTAACAAAACAATTTCCACTAACAAAGTTTATCACAGTATTAGCCTAACTAGAATTTACTATAGCAACGGACTTGCTATTGTTGGAGTAATAGCTTCGCCTTGGCCTAATTTTGACGTTCGGATCGCTGATAGCTATAAAATGGCAGCCTTTTCTGGCTGCGTAAGCCTCCGCCATATCTGTTGCCGTCCTACTTCTATTTACGTTTATTTGTAATATCTTAGCCATTTTACCGGTTGTGTCTTGCCGCCTTCAAAACCTCCCTGAAGGCTTCACATGTACCGCTGCCTGCATAGTGTCCTTGCTTCACACATATTGGGCAGTATGAATCGTTGTCCTTGCACTCGTTTCATTTGTGCCCTTCTTGGGCGTATCTAGTGCACCTCTTGCTTCTGTCTTCCCTTTCGCATTCTTTCGCTATATGTCCGTATTCCCAGCACCTGTAGCACTTTTTAACTTTCATTTTCTCCCTTATTTTGCACCTGTTCATGCCTATTCTTATGTATCGCTCTTCGAACACCCTTGTCGCATCTCCTTTCTCCATACTTATTGTGGCCGTTTGGTAGCCATCCTTATTGGTCCTCCTGCCTCTCAGCTTGAGCAGTTACTCATACCGGACGTTTCCATTTCTAATCGTGCTTTCCGTTATTTCTTCTTCCGTCGCCGTCTCATCTATTCCCGTATACTTGCATACTTGCATCACTTGATTTGATCATGACATTCATATGCTTTGGAGTGATGTACTCATGGTGTTGGATCATGCGATTAAAAGCTTCCAATAACTTCTTAAAATTTAGTTTATGAACAGACCTGGATGGCTGGGTGCTGATGGTAATGATCGTTTATTTAAAACTTGACATACTTGTTATCAGTCATAGATTCTTGTCCCAAAACTTTCTATCCCTCTATTTGGAGTTTTGGCGTTATGTACTCGTTTGCTAAGATGAGGGCTACCGTTATATTAAAAATGATTTAGTATAATGTTTGTGTTCTGTACAAAATTTATTCTCGATATGTCCACTTTTCGTGGTTGGGTAGGAATAGAATGTCAAATTCTAAAACACGATTTCATTTCGTCCGGTAAAGTTTGCAGAACGCAGACATCATCTAGCGTTGTGTACGCCCAACAAGGGTTTCATTGTTAAGTGTTTCACGCACACCTATGTGACTATAAATTAGAATATTGTTGCGATCTGAGTGAGTCTTTATTTGGGGTAAGCACTTTTTTTTGTATTGTGGTTTAATTTAATTCCAAAACCAAGCGACCACAAATAACCAATAACATAAAATAAACGTGATTATTATTACGTAACAGTACATGTACTTAATTTCTAGAACCTTATGCAACCAAAAAATTAGGTCTCCTTCTTTTTCTTGTGACATTACCAGGTATTCCGTTTTCGTAGAATATATTATTAGTGCTGCTTTTGTATATTCTTCTTTTAACTTACGCAGCATAAAACCTCTTCATCTTGATTTAATACCCGGGCAATTCAAATAAGTTTTTAATAAACCGCAGGTTTAAAACACAACACTAAACGGCCGTTTCGTCCTTTTGGAGCTCTTCAGCAGTGGGAAAACACTCTACCGTCCAGTGGTTCACTCTAGTGGCGTTTTCACATTTGCATTAATGTTGTTACTCTACGTTGTTTTTAACCCGCAGTTTATTCAAAACTCATTCGAATTACGCAGGTATAAAATGAGCTTTTAACGCTTCCATCACTATAGTTATTTACTACTATTCATGCATAGCAATTTTTTACTTTGAGATGACTCTACCATTGTATTTCACTCATATAAGTCGTACCTACTACGTTCATTTTCGCCTATAAAGATATAAGTAGTGCACGTTTACTACTTGCTATCAAGAAACTTAAGTGGGGTAAGTTTTTACTTTCTTTCTTTAAGCTGTTTTATTAATTTTATTTCTCAATTCTTAATGTGTCACGATTCGATGTAAGTTAAACAGTTTGCGGTTATTGCTTGTAATTCTATTTACTATTAAAATCTATAAATGATTATTATTCTATAACAAAAAAGTGGCTTTTATGAATACCTGTGAAGGTTGTTAATTTTGTTATGCGTTACTACCCCAGCTAATTTTAGTCAATTCGAAAATCATAATTAATAATTTACTTTTAGTCAAAGTTATAACCGCCTTCAGCTTTATTTCACATTTGAAAAATTCTACGTTGACTGTATTCCGATCGCGTATCCTCAATTTTTTTAAACGTAGTCAGAGTTTCACAAGCACACATCGATAAATGTAAGCTTACATTCTTCGCAAGTTTCAAGAGTAACAATTAGGATGTAAGTGATATCCAGCTATCTGCGTTAAGGAAATTAGGTGGTGTAAGTCATCATTTGTACTCAATTGAATGTGCACTACTAGACAAAGTCTGTAACAGTTTCCAATCCCACTAAATACGAATAAAAACAATTGAAATCAACAAAAAAAAACTTAAAAGGCACAATGAAAGTCATCAAGTAATTGATTATAATCAGCTTGTATTCGTTGATCGTTCAAAGAGTCAAGCTATACTTAAAAGTTAATTAAACAATAAATACAAAGCAGACGGTACGCTAGAGAGAAAAAAAGCTAGAACCACCATCTTTCAGTTAAATAAATTTAAAAAAAACTTTGGTATTAGAAGCGAAGTAAATTTACATTTGTAGATTATAATACAGAAATACAAAACTCAAAGATTTAGAGAATCAAACTAGAAGAATTAAAATAGAAAATACTTACAATTAGTTTTTCCCAAAACGGACGACTAGCTAGCGGCCTCTTCACAGCATTCCCTAAAACGTAATTGAAATCTACCAAAGACGTACATAGGGCGTTATCACAAGTAAACCTCTTTTTAATTATACGATCACTGACAAACTAATGCGCAGCGTTTCCCTCGGTAATTGTTTCCTCCAATGCGATAACAAAGATAGTGCAGATAGTATTAACGATGACGTGACGACGTCATGGAAATTTTCCCCAAATATAACATCTGCTGATATCTCCACAGAAAAAGAAAACGTGTGGGGGTATGGAAATCCGCTACAGACAATTACGGAATAATTAAATTAAACCACAAACACAAGGAATGCTTACCCCACATAAAGATTATCACTCAGATCACAACAATAATCTAATTCATATTTACATAGATGTGCGTAAAACACTTAACAATGAAAGCCTTTTGTAAGGCGTGCCCAACGCTAGATGATGTTTGCGTTCTTTACATTTTACCGGTAAAAATGAAATCGTGTTTTAAAATTTGACAATGTATCCCTACTCAAACAACGAAAAGAGAGCGCATCGAGAATAAATTTTATACAGAGGAGAAACATTCTACAATCTTGTGCACAGCTGGTGTGGTAACCTCAGCATGAATTTTATCAAAGCATACACTTCACGACTGTTGCGCTCTACCTCGCTTCGCCCATCAATCTTGTCAGTCATAGAAATTGAGTTCGTTGTTTCCAAGAGTCGAAGGGAAGATGATGACGGTTCCCAAAATCCTGATTTCTCCCGGTTCCTTGGTGCTGAGTCCTTCGTCACTGAAATTCTTTCCTTGAAAAAATGGTTTCTTCCTGCAAAAATTCAGTTGCAAAACACTCATCTGATAAAATGCGTTCACTCACTACATTGAATACAGACATCAATCAAATAGTGAAAACGAAAAACTTTCTAGGAAAATGAAGAACTAAAATTTGTTTACTATAGTCCCAAGCAACCCTCGTGAACGAGTTTCTAGACGAGTCAAATATGTATACGACAGAATAGGTTTAGAACTTCGTAGTGCATGACCATGAACCTACCACAAAAGAATAATAATAAAGAGTTCTAAAAAATACGTTAGTTATATTTGTAAAAAAAACATATTTTCTGTACAGTCAGTGCATATATGACCGTGATTGGAATACAACAAGCAAGGATATATTGACTGTAGTTATCGGGATTTTTTAAGCATAAATATTTCATATTCAATCCACTTTCTAAGTTTTTACATTTATAATTCTTACCGGAGAACGTTATGCCAAGGCACACTACGATGCCGCGACGGTCGGCGAAGTGTCGATGCTCTACTACAAATCCTTGAACACATCTATTGATTTCTAAAATTGTTAAAAATAATGATATCTTTGAACCAAAAATAGTTTATTTAATAAACTGTATAAAAAAATTTATTGTCCATATAAATATAAGTATAAAAATCGACTATTTGCGATGACGCTCAGTCGAGCTATAATATACATCAGCTTCGTCAGATGAGCTGCTACTTACATTAAGATTATGTTTTCTGGTAGTTTTGGCAGGATTAGAATGCTGTTCAGGTTTTGAGGAATAAGGTTGTGGTTTGGTGTTTTTTGCGTTTCCAGCACTACGTGCACTTTGTCGTGGTTTTGATTTTGTGTTGATGGCAGCATTAGAACTTATGGGCGGTTGATAATTCATTAAAAACTGTGGATGTGGTGGTGTATTAAAGTGGTTTGAATAAGTCATGTTATGCATTTGAGGTGCGTTATAAGCGATTCCAGTATGTGATGGATAAACTTTCATCTGAATTCTCCCAGCTCCATCTTGGTTAAAAACCAAATTCGGGAAAAACTGAGGAGCAAGTACAGGATTTGGTCTATAATTTTGAGGTACATTTGGAGGACACTGTTCTCTTCTACGTTTCACTTCAAAGATGAACTCTTTCTTTTGACTTTTATTCTCATCCTTACGGGCACAACTTTGGGCCTTAACCAACTCTTTAATTTTAGCACCGTATATTTCTAATGAGTATAAACACTGAACGCTATTAATAATATCATCGGCAGTAATCTGTGAATTAGTGGTGCGGGCTTGAGACATTGCCTTGAGAATGGTGTTTTTTTCTTGGGAGTATTCGAGCAACATTTTTTGTATTTGTTTGATTAGATCTTGATCAGCGGTTTCGCCCATAGACTTTTCCCTAAAATTAGTTTTTACAAAGCGCACTCAAACGTAATCCGACTCACCTGTCAATTAAATACTGTAAGTAAGCTTCGTAGGCATCGTTATAAGGTGTGATGGCGTTCGTTTTCAAGAAACAAGCGAATTTCGCTGTTGTTTTTGTGATTGTGTCTTTTTCCTCAATAAGCTTTGTGAACCGATTCGACAAATTTGATGTTAAAGTTTGAACACTGCGCGATGCTTGTTGTTCAGTCATAATTTTAGTTTTCACGAACTCGTCCTCTAATTTTTTCTCAAATGTTTCGGTTTCGTAGTAAACGTGCATGTGTACTTGGTATCTGCAAGAGCATAGGACGCATTCGCCGTTGGTTTTCATGGCGGCACAACTACTCAGTTCCGGCGCGCCTATAATTTCTTTTGGCACGTTCTTTAAATAACAAGGATGGTGGCATTTTTGGCTATAGTGCCATTTCTTCTTACCGCCTACCTAAAATTTAAAAGTTAGTTTATCGAAGGTTTAGGACAAGACTGTTGACCTCATAAACTTTGCTGCACTTGACGCTAGTGCATACTGTTATAGGTTCATTAAGTTTGACGACTTTTAAATCGATTATGGGTATGTACAACTGCGATCTTAATTTAGTTAACGTGATATTGCTGTTTTTCAAACGTTGCCGATGTGCATCAACTGCACGTATATTGTCTTGGATTAATTGGGTAATCTCCGCAAGCGGTTGTGACAGCTGAACGACGAGACGCCGAGCCTCATTCACCGATATTGAGTTCTTCACTTCGTGTGGAATTAAACCGGGATTGTCATCGTCTCCAACAATATATTTAATCATCCTGAAAATTTTACCATACAAAAAGTTGCATTTAAAACAGACCGACAGATGGCTGTCTTCAAAACAATCAAGACCCGTTTCAAAACTGATTCAATCTAAAGAAAGCATTTTAAATAGTTAAAAATAAAAATTCGATGTATCATTGCTTCTGCCATTTAAAAATGCTAAGAGAAGTAGAAAAATCTACAGAAAACACACCCAAAAAAAGAAGAAATCTGGAAAAGTCCACAGAGTGTCGTACTACTGACGTAAGCCGGAAACTTTTTAAAAATGTCCAGTTAAATTTGTTCTTTGATAGTTTCAATGCCGGTTCGTATGTTGAACGTAAACCTAAAAGATTGAACGTAAATAAGACGTAAATTTGACGTAATTTAGACGTAAACTGGATCTAGATTGCATATAAATATAACGTCATATAAACTTGACTTAGATTCAACTTGAATTTTATTTTCACATGAATATAATTTAAACATTATTTGGATGAAAATTAGGCATAAACTGGACGTAAATTGAATGTAAAGTAAACGTAATTCAGACTTGACTGGACATGGACTTAATTTGAACAAATTATTTTGAAGTAATATCGGAAATAAACTGGACGTAGAGTATATTAAACGTTATTTATACTTGGCTTGGGCTTTATCTGCATTTGAACTTGACATGGATGTAAAGTTGGAAGCAAATAAGATATAAATTTGATGTAAACTGGACATAATATGTTCGTAAACTTAACGTGAACCAAATATAAACTGTATGTAAATTAAACGTCATTTAGACTTAATTTGAGTATGACTAAACTTTTAAACTGGACATAAATTTAATTAAAACATTATTCTTACGTAAATGGAACGTAAATTATACAAAAACTAAACGTAAAATAGATTAAAATTGGATGTAAATTAGACCTAAGACTGGAAGAAAATTAGATGTAAATTAAACCTCATTTACTTAAGCTTGACCTGCATTTGAGGGTAACATTTACTTAATTTGGACGTAAAGTGAACCGAACGTAAGCTGGACGTAAATTGGACGTTAATTGGATGTAGACTGTAGGTATGTCAATTAAACGTTACTGAAACTTCATTTAATCTCGATTTGTATTTGAACTTTTAACATTTAAACGTTAATTGAACGTCAACTAAACGTAAATCGGATATAAGTCATTTAGACTTGACATGGATTTAATTTGGACAGTTGAAAGAATTTCTTCTAATTTTCTAGAACGATTGTACAATTATTCTTCAATTTATTTAATAATTATCCCGAATCTACGTATACAAGACTGACGAATCAAAAAAAAAATAAAGAATTTTATTTTTTTGCAAAAAGAAGAGGCCGGAGGCTATAAATAACAGCAAAAAGGATAGTTATTATACAAACAAAACAACAAATTACGATGATAACGGATCCAACGATGTTAAGTATATCCATATCGTGATTGATACGATTATCGATGCTACAAAATCTGGTCAGCTATACAATCATTTACAGAAGATGGAGAACAAATAGAAACAGCAAAAGATACGCTGCACTCTCACGATCTCAACGCAAATCTAAGCTCGGTTAATACAGAGTTGAATTCAACAAAAAGATCTGCGCATTTAAGCATCGCTGCAAACTATTTCTACTGCATAAAAATACAAAGCAAAACAAAACACAACTGCCGCGTTGCGTGTTGCCAAACTCACAACCCAGTTAACCAGATACCGAAAAATGTCGTCATAATGACGTAATTATCAGGTCATATACGTAATTCTGACGCAATAAAACGTTAGTGTGCTGCCTGGGAAAGATTTAATCGATATTTTTACACACGATCTTAGTTCGGGCGTGATCACCCAATAAATTTAAGCATATAGCTAAGCGGAGAAAAAAAACTTAACTAAGATTCCTTTAGTAGCGGCGAGCAAACAAAATAAAACCTAGTGGAGTTTAGGATAATCCGCAAACATCGAAACCGCGCGTCCAAGTTTTTCTTGAAAAAAGTCGATTCACCTAGCCTGTAGAACTGCCTCTCAACGACAAGCCGGATCTCACCCTGAAGTCAGATTGCTTGGGATGACAGACCATGGTAAACTTCATATAAGACTAAATATGACGACGAGACCGATAACAAACAAATACCGCAAAAAAATTTGAAAAGAACTTTAAAAAAAGAATTCTAGAGTACATAAAAACGTTCTGGTGTAAACACGAAAAACCTAAAATGTGCACGTTCAGAGGAAATTACAAAACAGGTCGCGTGTCTATACCAATCTTCTAAACCCGTTCGGCGTCCTCCCGGCGACAACGGCACATTTGACGCAACGTGAAATAGAAAATCAAACGAACCGACTGCGACTGGCGGAACACCTTCGGACGCGCCCGACGAACGTCATCTGGTATCGGCAGATTCGAAGCGGAGAACCATCGAATCCAGGAAAATCGCGTTCTAATATGACAGTGTTTCTCATCGTCCACCATCGGTCTGCGACGCTATTGCCTTGGGTAATCTCAGAACTCGTTTTGAAACACGGACCAAGAAGTGCGATTGATAAACCCAAAGCAGAGAATGGATCGCGCGGCAGCAACGCGTCTTCCGTCCGTCGCAAAGTTGAATCAAAACCAAAGTTGCTGAAATCGTATGTGACATTGTCAGCAAAGAAAGATAACACAGAAACATTTTCAATCAATATTTCACAAGAAAATACATTAAACTCATCCATAACAACGGTTTCAAACCGATGCAAACACAAGCTCCAAGTAAAAACAAATTGCGAGGACTTTGCTGCTACGCAGAGACTAAGGTAGAGAGTTATTCAACACTGACAGACAAAACCATAACCAAGGTAAAAAATCTGGTTCGAAATATCGACTAGAACCAAGATCGTGTGCCATGAAGACGACGCAGTTGTTAAGATAACCTATGCTTTTAAAACCCAATCAAAGAAATACATTATGCTGATCTTTACCAGAAAGACAAAATCAATGACAACATCGAATGATCTGCTTAGATCTAAACTCGCAATGCCACTATAACTATCTTCGCTGCAAAATATTACCAACCTATTTCTATAGTAAGCCCTCCTAGTAACAATCACGTCACCACGGTGAGTAGACGTGTTTAAGAAAACTATAATATAAAAAAGAAAAATAGGCACCACTCCTTGTGCTGGCGAAATCCTCCGCTCGAAGACACCAAGAGTACGTCTGAACCCACTAACGAAAAGATTAGAATTGAGCAAAAAACAATCAACAAGAAAACGTAATCAGCGTATATAATTCCTTCAAACAATAACACTTACTATTGCCACTTTTTTCAATAACAAAATACTTACTATTATCCTACTACAAGCACTGTACATTATAGGATTTAAAAATAAGTAAAGCAGACAATTCCCAGTTACAGAATGTAACCCGGTCAACAACCTTCAACACGGCAATACCAAAATTCAATCCCCGTAAATTTAGAACGTAAAATCGATCAACTATTATGTTTACATCCAGTCGCGAACAAATTAGTTAATACCAAATAAAATTAATAGCAATATTTAAATGAGTACAAACTGGAAAACTTACCCCACCAAAGTTCCTTAAACAACTAGCTACTGTCACCTACAATCGACGTTATTCCCGAGATTTACGAACTATGTAAGCTTACATGCAATCACGTAGGTTTGCCAAAACCTGACCTTGACTACTTTTAAAACAATTAAAGAAACTTGAATCCGTGTACTCGAAACAACTTCATAACATAAAGCTAAAAGCGTTTCATAATTGCGACTAAAAATTAAAAACAAATAGTATGATCTTGAACTAAATTCTTGACAACTAAAGTCTAAACGTAAATAGTACGATGTAATCAAGTTAACGATGCTTAAGGCTAAATTTATTACAAAATAACAAAATAAACAAATAATGCCGCCATCCGTAATACTTAGCGATATCACACATCATTCTCGGAGAAATTACTTTTTCCGCAGCTCAATGATGTCTGACTGCAACTTGCCTCGACTCTACCGAACTCACTATAAAAATTTTAAAATACTAAAAGCAACATAATCGCCGCCATGTTACCTGTGAATGCCAACTCAATCAAAGAAGTCGTCTCAATCCCGCCAGTACACAGAAAAATTATTCTTTCAAGTGAAATAGCTAAACGCGTAATAGAAATAACCGATGATAAAAATTAAATAGAAAGAAGAATTACTTACACTACATACATAATATAATATTTGAGCGGGTATCGTGGACTAGTTTAAAGGTCAAGCGCGCACTTGATAACAGTGACGTATATATTTTTATTTATATATTATATTATTATAAGAAAAGATGGTAGGGAGGAATTAAGAAAAAAAAATAATAATAATAACAATAAATTAAAAAAAATTAATATAAAAAAAAATTAAATAAATAATTAAATTTAAAAAAATAGTAAATAAATAAGAAATAAAAAAAGGGAGAAAGGGATGAATAAAAGAGAGAGAGAGGAAGAGGAAAAAGAAAGGCAACAAATATTTGAAAGAGGAAAGAAAACAATAAGATCACCAGACATTAAAAAGATATCGGAGGAGAGCGAAGGAAAAACCGCAAGAACAGTAGGAGGAAGGAAAGAAATGGAGGAGTTAAAAGAATTAATGAGAGAAATGATGAAACAGATGGAAGAAAATATGCAAGGAATAAGACAAGAAATCAAAGAAATGAAAAAAGAAATGGGAGAAAGAGAAAAGAAGTGGGAGAAAGAAAAAGAGAAACTGGTGGAGAGAATAGAAAAACTGGAGAAAAAAGCGGAAGATGAGGAAAGATGGAAAAGGAAAAATAATATTGTGATAAAGAAGTGGAGAAGTGAAGAACCACTAAAAGATTTAGCAGTGATGCTGGAAGAAAAATTAAATGTAAAAGTAGAGGTGAAAAAAGTGACAGTAATAAGAGAAGAGAAGAGAGATGGTGGTGGCGGAAATCGGAGAATGGGAGGAAAAACAGAAGGTAATGGCGAAGAAGAAGAAATTAAAAAATACAAGAATATATATAAGTCACGATTTGACATTGTGACCTGCGTTTGGGGATTGCAGCAGTTATCTTTTCATATCAGACCCCGTAAATCGATTCTGCTGGCTGAGTATTCGTTTTTGTTTTTTTTTGGGTTTCTTCGATTGGTTGTTTAAGTAATTTTTGGTAATAGACACAGTATTTGGATTGACGATTTTCATTTAATGTATTTTGAATTTGTTTTAATAGGATTTTAGATTGAGTTTAATAAGTTATTTTACGATTTTAAATTCAAAGTTACAATTTAAATTGTTGATAAAGTTTTGTATTTTGTTACGCCGTAAACCATCTGATTACCATCTAATATTAATTCTGATCTGATATTAATTTATGTTTCCCTTCTGAGATATAATCGTAATTAAATATATTTTCGCCGTTTGCTTATTTTAAGTTGGTTCAAAAGTTCTTTGTTCAAGTACAGTCGTACTGTAATTTCTTTATGTCAATCGTTTAGATTACGTAGAAAAATTAAGTCATTATCTTAATTTATTAGGCAGTTTAAATTCCTGTAATATAATATTTTGTCAATTTGACACTTTCACGTACAAGCGAAGGGCCGTGTCCAAATGCTATGAATATGACGTAATGGGGACTGATTGCATCTTTATTGCACTTCTTAATTAGAGTGCGTTGGTTCTTGAAGTTTCGAACACAGCCTTTGTGGAAAGGGTAGTCGAAAAAAAAGTTGATATATAGATGTGATTTTGGAAAATGCAGAGGGTTCGAGTCCGAAGTTAGTTGGTTGACAGTCGTCAGAATGTAGTTATCGCGGGTGATAATTCACCTTTTCTAGTAGTTACCGCGGAAGTAAATGAAAATGGTTCAGTGATTCTTTAAGTGGAAAACAAAACTTTCCTTTTTCGTAATTACGGTTCATGAAGATCACTGTTTTCCGAATGAAGTTAGTATGTTTCGTTAAGTGAATTTGTGCGTGAGTTTGTTTCGCAATCTCATATCTTTCGCCTTGGGGGCGGATCAATAATAAATCTTCCGTTGGTAAATTATTCATCTGGATTTGGTACCCTATTGAGGTTCCGGACGTCTGCTGGCCTACGCTAACCAAAAGCCCGACTACAAATAATTTATTTTATTTTAATTTTTATTTTGCACCATCTATCGATATGTGAAATTTTTGTTGACGCGATTAAGTGTTAAAAGCTTTGAATTTTAAGAAAAAGTATAACAAGTGTCTCGAAGTTAACGTTAATGTAACTAATTAATGTCCGTATTTGGCGGAACTGTATTATAATCCCGAGTTAAAAATTTATTAAACGGGACCGAATTATCGATTCAAATTTTATATTTATATATATTAGTTTTATAAGTTTATTTGATTTTATAATTAATTAATTTCGACGCGCACACGGCCGTGAATTTTTGTTTTTGTTTTGGTAATTAATGTTGACCAATATTATATATTTTTTTATTATTATTTTGCTCTGTATTGTGTATTTATTCAAACTTTCATTTTGCGTTCTTTGTTTTCTGATTTGTGAGATTAATTTTGATAATTTCAATTCAATTGTGTTATTATTTTATTCATTTTTTTTTTGTTTTGTTTTCAAATAAATGATAAATTGTTAAAATGTAAAGAGCTTTTAATTCCGTCGGCCTCCGCGTGTGAAACTTTGATAGCTTATTTCAGATTTTAGCAAAATACACTCTATAAGGTAAGTCCGTTTAGGGTGTATTCTACAGAAGCTGACTTGTGGTTGGCAAGGGTCAGAAGTCCATTAAGCTTTACTCCTTCCTGGCGCCCTTTGATTTCGACATTATTACTTTTCGATTTTGTGTTTTCGTCAAGTTAATCCAATTCAATCACGAAACTTTAATTATAATCCACCCCCTTCTCCATTGAGCTAGTGGCACAACCCCGTTTATGTTACTTCATTTCAGGCAGTGACTTTGTGTTAATTTTGGCATGTAACAACATGGGAGGAAAGAAGAGTGCAAAGAGAAATAATGAACACAGCGGTGGAAAAAAGAGCGGAAGGAAAAAGAGTATGGGTAGGGTACAGAAAAATAGAGATAGACGGAAACAGATACATATGGAACGACAAGGATAGGGGACTGAGCAGAGAAAGGGGAGAGAAATTGGGGAACCAAAAGGCAAAAAAATAAAGGGCAAAGGAGAGAAAGTTGACAAAATGGCAAAGAAAAGGAATAATGAGAGATGGAAATGGAAAAGAAAAAGAAGGAAGAAAAAAAGAAAGTAAGGAAGAAGCACAGGGGGAGGTGAGTGAGCTGAGAGTATTGTTTTGAAACGTAGCGGGAATAAAAAACAAGGAACATGATTTCTGGAAGTACATCAAGGAAGAGGATGTAGTGGGATTACAGGAAACATGGATGGAAGAAAAAGAATGGGAGTGGTGGGAAAAAGAGTTGCCAGAGGAATTTGAGTGGGTGGTGCAACATGCAGAAAGAGAAAAGAAAAAGGGAGAGCAAAGGGGGGTATAATAACGCGAATAAGAAAAAAATGGTTGAGCCAGGAAAAGAAAGAGAAAGTGCAACAGAGAAAAGGAGTGGTAGAAAGGAACATACAGTGGGGAAAAACAAAAATAAAAGTAGTGACGGTTTATAGCAGTAGAATGAAAGAGACAAGGAAAAACATAGAAGAGATAATAAAAGAGAGGGAAGAGGGATTGATAATAGTAGGTGGGGACTTCAACGCAAGAATAGGGGAAGAGGGGAGAATACAAGAAAGAAAAGGGACGGGAAAGAGACAAACAAAGGACAAGGTGATAAATAAAGAGGGAGAAGAACTGCTAGAATTGTGCAACGAAAAAGGGTGGGAAATAATGAACGGGAATAAAGAAGAAGATGGAAAGGGGGAATTTACGTACATAGGAGGAAGGGGAGAATCAATAATAGATTTTGTAATGACAAATGAAGAGGCCGCAGAAAAGGTAAAGACACATAAGGTGGGAGAAAGGGTAGAGTCAGACCATCAACCAATGGAATTGACAAGGGAAGGAAGGGAAAGAGAAAAAAGAGAAGAAGAGGAGAAGTACATAACTAAAAAAAACGGACAGATGAGGGTATAAAAAGATATAAAGAGAGAACAGGGAAAGCGGTATGGATAGGGAAGGAATTACAAGAAAGTGTAGAGGAAATGAGAGAGATGATGGAGAAAGCAACAGAGAGAGTCAGATTTAGAAAATGGAAGGGGGAGAAAACAGGATGGAAGAAATGGTGGGATAAAGAATGCAAGGAAGCAAAGAAAAATGCAAGAAGAGCATTAAGACTGTGGAAAAAAGAGAGGAAAGAAAAAGGAGAATACAAAGAAGCAGTAAAATATACAAAAAAACATGCGACAGAAAGAAGGAAGAAAACAAAAAGAAACAAGAAGAGCAGATCAAAGGAATAAAAACGGAAGAAGATGTATGGAAGTACCTAAAGAAACAGAGGAAAAAAACATGACGACAAAGGGAATACAAATTAAAGAATGGGAGATATATTTTCGGAACCTGTTGGGAGGGAAGAACAAAAGCAGAAAAAAGAAAAAAGAAAAGACGCGGTAGTAAGACAGGAAGAAGGAGATAGAATAAGTGAAGAAGAAGTAATAGAGGCGATAAAGAATATATAAAAAGGAAAGGCGACAGGAGAAGATGGGATACAAGGAGAAGAGTGGATATACGGGGGAGAAAGTGTAGCAAAAAGGATGACGAAAATACTAAACAAAATATGGAAAGGGGAAGGATTTCCAGAGAGATGGAGAGAGGGAATAATATGCCCAATCCATAAAAAAGGCGAAAAAAATAAAGTCAAGAATTATAGAGGGCTAACATTATTGAGCACGGCATACACATTATATGCGACAATACTGCAAGAAAGACTACAGAAGGAAATAGAGGAAAGAAGTTTGGTACCAGACGGACAAGCGGGATTCAGAAAAGGAAGAAGGGCGATAGACAACATATATATACTGAAACACTTAGCAAATAAAGAACTAGAAAAAAAAGAGGTAAAAGGGTGGCACTATTCGTAGATCTAAAAGCTGCTTTTGACAAAGTGAATAGGGAAAAGCTGTGGGAATATATGAAAAGAAAAAAAATCAGTAAAAGATTAATGCAAAGAATAGAGGAAATCTACGAAGAAACGAGGAGCAGGGTTAAAGTGAATGGGGAAGAGAGCGAGAAATTCATCACAAAGAGAGGGTTGAGGCAGGGATGTCCACTGAGCCCAAGCCTGTTCTCAGTATATACGGGGGATCTGGAAGAGACAATGAGAGGACAACAGACAGGAGGAATAGTGGTAGGGAAAGCTAAGGTATGGTCGTTGGCGTATGCGGATGACATAGTGCTGGTGTCTAAGGAGGAAAAGGAAATGAAAGAGATGATGAAAACGCTAGACAAATATATGAAAAAAAAATGGAAGTAAACACGGAGAAAACAAATTTAGAAAAGGAGGGGGAAAAGAAAAAGAGAGGAGTGGATATGGAGTGATGAGAAAGTGCAACAGGTGAAGGAATTTACATACCTGGGCTACACGATGAAACAGGATAATAAAGAGGGAGAACACATAAAGGAAAGGGTGAAGAAAGGAAACAGGTTAATAGGACAAGTGTGGGGTGTGGGGGAAAGAGTATTCTAGATGGATATAGAAAAAAGAAAATTGCTGTTTGAAAAATTAATAAAGGGGGTGGTAATGTATGGAGCGGAAATATGGGTCTGGAAGGAGTGGAGGGAGGTAGAGGGGCTACAGGAAAAATACTGGAGATGGGTGTTAGGATTGGACAGGGATACACCGGGGTATATTGTGAGAGAGGAGGTACAGATAGAAAAAGTAAGGGTAGAGACAGGAAAAAGAGCAATAAAATACGAGGAAGAAATGAGGGAAAGAACAGATTGCAAAATACTGCAAGAATGTTGGAAAGAGATAAAGGGAGGGAAAGTGAAGTACGGGCAGGAGGGCAGAGAAGAGTATTACAAAAGAAACGGGTACGCGAGTGAAGAAGTGGAGAGATTAAAAGAAGAGGGAGTAGGGATAAGGGAAAAAATAATAAGGAGAGATAGAGACATCGAAAAACAAGAAAGATGGACAAATATAAAAGAGGGCAGATATAATAGGAATTATAAAGATATCAAGGGTGAAGGAGTGCCGAAATATTTAAAAGATAGAGAGAATAAAAGCAACAAAGAAATGATAGCAAGGTTCAGATGTGGCAACGAGGAGTTAGGGAACAAATATTGGAAAGAAGAACCAGAAAAGATGTGCAGGCTATGTGGAGAAGAAACGGAAGACCTTAACCACATGAGACAGAAATGCAGGGAACTAAGAGAAGAGGTGATGAAAATAGAGGAAATCTTAGATGAAAATGGAAAAGGAGCGGAATGGATGGAGGAAGTATGGAGCAGGAGGAAAAAGTTAAGGGGAGAGAAGGGATAAGAAAATGTATTTAAAAAAAAAATGTAAATGTAAATATAGAATGTTATGTAGTATAACACGATCAAATTTGTAAGCCAAATGGCAACAAATAAAGTTAAGCTTATATAAAAGCAACATAATCGCCGCCATGTTACCTGTGAAAGCCAACTCAATCAAAGAAGTCGCCTCAATCCCGCCAGTACACAGAAAAATTATTCTTTCAAGTGAAATAGCTAAACGCGTAATAGAAATAACCGATGATAAAAATTAAATAGAAAGAAGAATTACTTACAATTAAGTGGACAGGTGCCTTATTAAAATTGAGCATTCACATCGCCACCGCTACGATCCCTTTTCGTAAGTGTCGAATAATCTGAATTTATCGCACAGTGGGGCCCGCAATCCAGCGGCGTAGTAAAACTTTATTAAAACCTAGAAAATAAATAAGTACTGACACACAACAAAAATTACGAACTCTCGTAAAAAAAATCAACAAAGCAACGGTAATCTCAGAACACCTCAACCAAACTATATAGAATTGTAAGACAAGAATTTACAAAGACGGACCTATGCTGCCAAAACAAAAGCGAAAACGTCTCTATCCAAGCCGATATTACAAACTAACGAAATGAAAGTAGTGCGAACAATAACCGGGCACATAATATACAAGACAACAAAATAAATACTAAAATAAAGAAAAAATGCAAAGTAAAATAGTACGTTAAATCAGACACCGCAAGTGAGAATGGAAGAAACATGTAACAGAAATGACAGAAAACCGATTAGCCAAAATAGTAAGAAACACCCCAGCAAACACAAATGGTGGCGTTATATAACGTAAAGATTACATTTGTTATATTATTTTGTTATGTTGAAGTTGCAGTAACGTAAGATAACATTGTTATTTGTCCTGAAAAAAAATTATAACAGAAGCATTAATTTTATGTCAGTATACTGTAACTGTTATGTGACATAGTATAACCATTACATAACAGACTAACAAATTTCGTTAACTTTAGTTACGCTGCCATAACAAACCTGTTATATACATGTTTGATAACGCTATGGATATCTATTTGCCAGGAAGAAATAAAAAGTAAATGAAAAACTTCAGACTGGTTCAACACTCAGATTAGGTATGCAACCCAACATACAGTGTAAACTCGTCTGAAACTTTAAAGTCTAACCTTAAACATTCTTCATACGACTGCCTCCAACTGTGAGAAAAATTATCAACATCCATCGCCGAAAACTGCACTTTGTTTTTTAACGCTGCTAAAAAACGAAACGATTCATTATCGGCGCAGAAGATATTCCTTCGGTCACAACGTATATTGACACCTTTCACACCGTCTAAAAGTTTCTTCAACGATACAAGCGTTTCGCCCGGACGATAAGACGTACCCCTAGTATTCGTAAAAACAAAAATTAAATTTTCGCTTGCACTTTTCTCCAATCTCGATAAAAGCTGCTTAATGCAAAACTCAAACATCACGGTCAGCCTCGAATTGTTCGGTTTTAATAGTATGCAAATAGCATTTAAATACTTTAGCTCCCCGATGAAAGATAACACGTTTTCGAAATTAACATTATCCTGATCGATTCCTCTTGTATCACCAATACCTGGTGTATCGATAAATCGAATTCTAAAACCAGTTCCTTGTATCGGATATACATATGAACGACATCCCTGTGTGGCCGAAGCACCAATTTCCATACTTTCGTTGTGGTCATTTCCAATTGTAATGACCCGTTCTTCGTAGCTGTCGTCGGTTATTGAAAATTGTGAAGGAATCACTACGTGAAGGTTTTCGTTTTTAGCCTCCGACAAGGAGGAAAAACTGACGTAATTAAGAAATGCGTTAATGAACGTCGATTTGCCAACACCAGTTTCTCCCAACAACAATATATTGATGTCTTTTTTTTCTTTGGAAATTTTCAGGTTTTTGAACATACTGTCGATGGAATCACTATTTTCTTGGCTATTGTACTTCGGGTTCATTTTCACTGTAGTAATTCACTATAACACTAAAACGAAACAGAAATGTGATAAAATAAATAATTACGCTTATCGTAAAGTGTGATATAACTTTGATAGAAATAAACACAGTTAGTGACTAATCAGCATTTATCTTTAATACAATTATCTTAATGTTAAGAAATAAACAAAACGAAATATAGGTACAGCATCGATTTGAAAACCAGGCGGTGAAGAGTCGACAGCGATTGTTATGGGGCGATCACCTAATCAGATTACTCCAACAGTGATAAAAACAAGTTTGATTCAATAATTGAAACAAATATGTGATAAACATAAGTTTATTCAGTTTGTTGATTTAATCGCATTGTTTGACAATTTCTTCACAAATGATGCCTCGCTTTTATCTTATTGCAACATACAAAGTATATGTCATCCATATTTAACACATTTTTTCCATTCTACTTACAATTGTGAGCCCTACATCTTAGATAAATTTGTGTATGTCCGTAATTCGTACATGCATGTACGTAATATGTACATACAATGTACATACGTTTTATAATTTTTTTTCAATCTTGATAGTGGCAATCAAAGGACTGAAGTCATTTATATGACAACAAGAAATGTTAGTAACCTCAAACTTAATTTTTTTTTGTTTAAGTACATATGTACAAACAAAGTACAGAGAAGTATCGTTTGAATGTACTATGTACGTACAATGGGCTTACATTGTTCATATAAGTACATACGTATTTGAATGTACGTACACATTAAATAAACACTACGTATTTATGCTATTTATTCATTCATCAAACGTTTCTAGATTTATTGTGAACAATCAAGCGACGCCGAGTATAAAGGTCAGCCGTAATTGTATTATTGATTTTGCGTATAGTAATAGTTGTTCCTTTCTAAGAAGCTCGAAACCCTTACCCCCACGATGTTAAAAGTGGGCAACAAAACGCAGGATATAATCCCAGTCGATTTCTAAGAAAAAAATCTGTTACATGGTTTTTATCGTAATTACAAGAGCGACGACTAACTCAGTTATTCCGGCGATTGAGTCGTAAGCTTCGTGGTGTTAAATTATAAAATGGGTTTGAAAAGGTGCCAAAATGATAAAAAATAGAGTGGGAGACACCGTTTAAATCAACCCGCAGCTGAACTAGGACAAATGACAAGACAGAAATGGTAACACAGAATATATATATAAGTTTAACTTTATTACAAATTCGTTCTTCCTTCCAGTATTTGTTCCCTAACTCCTCGTTGTCACATCTGAACCTTGCTACCATTTTTTTCTTTTTGTTGCTTTTATTCTCTCTATCTTTTAAATATTTCAGCACTGCTTCACCCTTGATGTTTTTATAATTCCTATTATATCTGCTCTCTTTTATCTTTGTCCATCTTTCTTGTTTTTCGATGTCTCTATCTCTCCTTATTATTTCTTCCCTTATCCCTACTCCCTCTTCTCTTAATCTCTCCACTTCTTCTCTCGCGTACCCGTTTCTCTTGTAATACTCTTCTCTGCCCTCCTGCCCGTACTTCACTTTCCCTCCCTTTATCTCTTTCCAACATTCTTGCAGTATTTTGCAATCTGTTCTTTCCCTCAGTTCTTCCTCGTATTTTATTGCTCTTTTTCCTGTCTCTACCCTTATTTTTTCTATCTGTACCTCCTCACACAATATACCCCGGTGTATCCCTGTCCAATCGTAACACCCATCTCCAGTATTTTTCCTGTAGCCCCTCTACCTCCCTCCACTCCTTCCAGCCCCATATTTCCGCTCCATACATTACCACCCCCTTTATTAATTTTTCAAACAACAACTTTCTTTTTTCTATATCTATCTAGAATACTCTTTCCCCCACACCCCACACTTGTCCTATTAACCTGTTTTCTTTCTTCACTCTTTCCTTTATATGTTCTCCCTCTTTATTATCTTGTTTCATCGTGTAGCCCAGGTATGTAAATTCCTTCACTTGTTGCACTTCCTCATCACTCCATATCCCCTCCTCTCTTTTTCTTTCCTTCCCTCCTTTTCTAAATATCATTATCTTTGTTTTCTCCGTGTTTACTTCTATTTCTTTTTTTTCATGTATTTTTCTAGCGTTTTCATCATCTCTTTCATTTCCTTTTCCTCCTTAGCCACCAACACTATGTCATCCGCATACGCCAACGACCATACCTTCTCTGTCCCTACCACTATCCCTCCTGTCTGTTGTCCTCTCATTGTCTCTTCCAGATCCCCCGTATATACTGAGAACAGGCTTGGGCTCAGTGGACATCCCTGTCTCAACCCTCTCTTTGTGATGAATTTCTCGCTCTCTTCCTCATTCACTTTAACCCTGCTCCTCGTTTCTTCGTAGATTTTTTCTATTCTTTGTATTAATCTTTCATTGATTTTTTTTTCTTTTTATATATTCCCACAGCTTTTCCCTATTCACTTTGTCAAAAGCAGCTTTTAGGTCTACGAATAGTGCCACCATTTTCCCTCTTTTTTTCTAGTTCTTTATTTGCTAAGTGTTTCAGTATATATATGTTGTCTATCGCCCTTCTTCCTTTTCTGAATCCCGCTTGTCCGTCTGTTAGCAAACTTCTTTCCTCTATTTCCTTCTGTAGTCTTTCTTGTAGTACTGTCGCATATAATTTGTATGCCGTGCTCAATAATGTTACCCCTCTATAATTCTTGACTTTATTTTTTTCGCCTTTTTTATGGATTGGGCATATTATTCCCTCTCTCCATCTCTCCGGAAATCCTTCCTCTTTCCATATTTTGTTTAGTATTTCCGTCATCCTTTTTGCTACACTTTCTCCCCCGTATATCCACTCTTCTCCTTGTATCCCATATTCTCCTGTCGCCTTTCCTTTTTTTATATTCTTTATCGCCTCTATTACTTCTTCTTCACTTATTCTATCCCTATCTCCTTCTTCCTGTCTTACTACCGCGTCTTTTCTGTTTTCGTGTTTCTGCTTTTGTTCTTCCCCTCCCAACAGGTTCCGAAAATATATCTCCCATTCTTTAATTTGTATTCCCTTTGTCGTCATGTTTTTTTTCTCTGTTTCTTTAGGTACTTCCATACATCTTCTTCCGTTTTTATTCTTTTGATCTGCTCCTCTTGTTTCTTTTTGTTTTCTTCCTTCTTTCTGTCGCATGTTTTTTTGTATATTTTCACTGCTTCTTTGTATTCTTCTTTTTCTTTCCTCCCTTTTTTTCACTGTCTTAATGCTCTTCTTGCATTTTTCTTTGCTTCCTTGCATTCCCTATCCCACCATTTTTTCCATCCTGTTTTCTCCCCTTTCCATTTTCTAAATCTGACTCTCTCTGTTGCTTTCTCCATCATCTCTCTCATTTCCTCTACACTTTCTTGTAATTCCTTCCATATCCATACCGTTTTCCCTATTCTCTCTTTATACCTTTTTATACCCTCTTCTGTCCTCTTTTTTTTAGTTATGTACTTCTCTTCTCCCTCTCTCTCTTCTCTTTCTCTTCCTTCCATTGTCAATTCCAGTGGTTGATGGTCTGACTCTACTCTTTCTCCCACTTTAAATATCTTTACCTTTTCTGCAGCCTCTTTATTTGTCATTACAAAATCTATTATTGATTGTCCCCTTCCTCCTATGTACGTAAATTCCCCCTTTCCATCTTCTTCTCTGTTCCCGTTCATTATTTCCCACCCTTTTTCGTCGCACAATTCCAGCAGTTCTTCTCCCTCTTTATTTATCACCATGTCCTTTGTTTGTCTCTTTCCCGTCCCTTTTCTTTCTTGTATTCTTCCCTTTCCCTATTCTTGCGTTGAAGTCCTCCCCTACTATTATCAATCCCTCTTCCCTCTCTTCTATCATCTCTTCTATGTTTTTCCTTGTCTCTTTCATTCTACTGCTATAAACCGTCACTACTTTTATTTTTGTTTTTCCCCACTGCATGTTCCTTTCTACAATTCCTCTTCTCTGTTGCACTTTCTCTTTCTTTTCCTGGTTCAACCATCTTTTCTTATTCCCGTTATTATACCCCCCTCTGCTCTCCCTTTTTTTCTTTTCTCTTTCTGCATGTTGACCACCCACTCAAATTCCTCCGGCAACTTTTTTTCCCACCACTCCCATTCTTTTTCTTCCATCCATGTTTCTTGTAATCCCACTACATCCTGTTCCTTGATGTACTTCCAAAAATCATGTTCCTTGTTTTTTATTCCCGCTACGTTCCAAAACCTCAGCTCACTCACCTCCCCCTGTGCTTCTTCCTTGCTTTCTTTTTTTCTTCCTTCGTTTTCTTTTCCATTTCCATCTCTCATTATTCCTTTTTTTTGCCATTTCGTCATTTTTCTCTCCTTTACCGCCCCCCTTTGCCCTTTAGTTTTTTGCCTTTTGGTTCCCCAATTTCTCTCCCTTTTCTCTGCTCAGTCCTCTATCCTTGTCGTTCCATATGTATCTGTCTCCGTCTATCTCCATTTTTCTGTATCCTACTCATACTCTTTTTCCTTCCGCTCTTTTTTCCACCGCTATGTTCATTATTTCTCTTTGCACTCTTCTTTCCTCCCATGTCAAATCATGACTTATATATATTCTTCTATTCTTTAATTTCTTCTTCTCCGCCATTACCTTCTGTTTTTCCTACCATCCTCCGATTTCCGCCACCATCATCTCATTTTTCTTCTCTTTGTTTATTACTGTCACTTTTTTCACCTCTACTTTTACATTTAGTTTTTCTTCCAGCATCACTGCTAAATCTTTTTGTGGTTTTTCACTTCTCCACCCCTTTATCACAATATTATTCTTTCTTTTTCATCTTTCCTCGTCTTCCGCTTTTTTCTCCAGTTTTTCTATTCTCTCCACCAGTTTCTTTTTTTTTTCTCCCACTTCTTTTCTCTTTCTCCCATTTCTTTGATTTCTTGTGTTATTCCTTGCATATTTTCTTCCATCTGTTTCATCATTCTTTTAACTACTCCATTTCTTTCCTTCCTCCTTCTGTTCTTGAGGTTTTTCCTACGCTCTCCTCCGATATCTTTTTAATATCTGGTGATCTTATTGTTTTCTTTCCTCTTTCAAATATTTGTTGCCTTTCTTTTTCCTCTTCCTCTCTCTCTCTTTTATTCATCCCTTTCCCCCTTTTTTTAATTTCTTATTTATTTATTTAATTTTTTTTTATTAATTTTTTTTAAATTTATTATTATTATTATTTTTCTTAATTCCTCCTTACCTTCTTTTCTTATTTTTCGTGTTTTAAAACGTCACCCTTGTAGCTAATTCGCTTTAAATGTAATAATTTCTATTAATGTAGGAGGTTATCTTTTGTCTCTGACCTTTTCGATTACCCTGCTTATTCACCTTAATCACACTCGTTCGTCAGTTTTATAATTTTCCACCACGGTTTCTATTCTTCCGTTAATTTATTTATTATTTTACACCCTTCCTCCTTTACCCACCCTTTTTCTCTGCTGCTTCCCTCTTACTACCACTACTAACACCAGCACCTTCACTAACTATCTTCTCCAACTTCTACACTTGTATTTCTCTTTTACGTTTGTAAATGTAAATACGACCTTCTACGTCGAATGTGACCGCACGAATCCTTAACACAGAATATATTTATTTTATCACAGACAGCATTTCACGTTAGAAAAAGAAGGTACATAAGTATATTTATATAAATTTTATCAAACGCTAGCACGTAGGTCGGTATCACAAAATATAAACTATGCCTTCGACTGGGCAACACGTCGTACAAAAAATTGACCTAGTAGGCCTAACTTTTACGAATGACTTTAGAATTATAAATTATAATTTAAAAACAAAAAACATCGAAGATTTAGAAAATCAAAGTGCACCGTATAATAATATGTGACACAAAAAAACGATATTACAATTACTTGTGTTAACAACTTAACATCTACGTACGGTCGTTCTTACAATCGACTAACCACCAAAATACTAATAATTACGATAGAAATTAAAATACTTACAATTAGTTTTCATCACAGTACGCGACTAGCTAGTAGCTAGCTAATGCTAGTAACAGCATTTCCTAAAACTTAATTGAAACATAATAAAAACGTACATACGGCGTTATCACAAGTAAATCTCTTTTATTCATATAATCACTGAAAATAAACGACTGCGCAGAGTTTTCCTCAAATTAAAAGTAAAAGTTTCTGACAATACGTATAATAATCGCATCCAACCCCTCGAAGGTGTAGATAGTGTTAGCTACAACGACGTGACGTCATCATGAAATTTTCCCAATTATAATATCTGCTTATTATCTCCACAGACAAAGAAAACGTGTGAAGGTATGGAATTACGAAAAATTAAATTAAGTCACAATACAAGAAATAGGTGATGTCTGCGTTCTTCAAATTTTACCAGAAGAAATGAAATCGTGTTTTAAAATTTGACATTATATCCCTACTCAACAATAAAACGTGGGTGTATCGACAATAAATTTTATACAAGAGACAAACATTCTACTAAAGCATTTTTAGCATAACAAATCTTGTGCAGGGCTGGTGCGATCTCAGCACCAATTTTATCAAAGCCGATACTTCACGAGCGTCGCTCTCTACTTCGCTTTGCCCCTCAACCTTGTCCGCCATGGAGGTTGAGTTAGTTGTTTCCAAGCGTCGAAGGGAAGATGAAGATTACGCTTCCCAAAATCCTGATTTTTCCCGGTTTCTCTGTGCTCAAGAGTGCTTCACTGAAATGCTTTCCTTGACAAAAATGGTTTCTTCCTGCAAAGATTCAGTTGCACTTGCAAGACGCTCCTCTGAGAAGATGCGTTCAAAAGCCGAAAAACATTCTCTTATTTCTACCGCCGCTGAAAGCGTCCTCTAATACCTGGCCAGCGTACTTTAAACGGATCGACTCCAAAATAGCTAATACGAATTATGAACAATGAGGACACTCAATTAAGTTACTCCTATTTTACAACGTTGAAATTACTAATAATTAAAAGCAAGTTGGCGATTTTTACGTCTTTAATTTAAATTTGAATAAGTAAAAGAAAAAGAGAAGACTAAAGTTCTTTCTCTTTATCTGGGCTGACTTTGACCGTTGATTGAATCAACGCTTTGACTCACAATTGATTATGTTGTGATTGTTCGATTTAATCAAAATGCTTTCGGCTAAATTGTAAGTAATTCTTTTTTATATTTACTTTTCATCGTTGGCTATTCCCTTTCCGCTTTTAGCAATTATGCTGTGAAAGAATTGTGCAGCATTTTTGCAGGATTAAGCGATTTAGTAAATTAGAAGGAATCCTAATTCTTCCCATACATGGAATAATAATCCAATAACCGCCATAAAAAATATTATCGGTTCACACCTGTGGATCTCATCTTATCTTGTGGAATATCTGTATGGCGATTGATAGTTGTTAAAAATATTTTGACGTGGTTTTCGTATTGTTAGATATGATACGTCATTTTACATATCCAAAGCCAATGACACTTAGATGTGCCATTAGCTAATCGCAGATTCTGAAACGCATAATTGTAAGTACCTAACAGAAGAAGCAGGTCAGCGTCTGGGACTACCAAGACAAAACATCCAACCCGAAATTACCGATTTAAGCGAAGAACCAAAAACAACATTATGTAAAATATCTGGAAAAATCCATCCATGTTTCATTAAATATAGAGTTTCCGGTACTATCGAAACTTACAACTAACACAATTCCAAAACTTAGAATAATGGAATAATCAGATCCTAGCTGATCCTACATTTAATATACCAGGACCTATCGCCGCAACTATAAGAGCCAAAGAATTTGAAAAAAATATTCAACAAGGAACCAAAAAAACGGTTTACTTGGGCAACAAACAGAATTAGGATAGATACTATTAGGCAATATACAACAACAAATCCAAGTATTCAATACAATCAGTCGAACTGAAGATCAGCAATTAACAAAATTTTGAGAAAGAAGAAGCTGCTACACAACGCTGCCTTTTTCAAGATAACCAAATAGTGCGAAGTACACTTCAAACATACTTTCTGCAAGAATATCTTACTTTTAATCATATGAAAAGACTTATTTGACATTCTTCTTTGATGGAGAAAACGCTACATCGTTTTTACTGCAGACGTCGAGATGTACCGCCAAATCAAGATAACCAATGAAGATAAAAACACCATCTAACGACACCTTCCGCTTTCAAGTTGTCTCTGACAACCAACTCAAATTCACAAAACGGAACATCCTAGCAGAAGTAGTCAAACTCTTCGACCTCATAAGATGGTTGTCACCTGTAATTATCAATTCCAAACTTGTTATTCAAGAGCTTTGGATGCAAAACCTAAATTGGGATCAACCTGTGTCAGAGAGGATAACAGAAAAATGGACAAATTTCTCCATTCTTCTAAAATCTGTTGGTGATGGTAAAATCTCTAGATGGACCAACTTTACAACAACTAAAATATCTCTCGAACTTCATGGTTTCTGCGATGCATCAGAAAAAGCTTACGGAGCAGTCATATATCCAAAAACAATCAAGAAATACAGATAACGCTGCTGGTAGTAAAATCAAAGGTTGTTTCAGCAAGATCACGGGTAACATTACTGCGACTAGAACCATGTGCAGCAGTATTAGTTGCTAAGCTATTGAAAAGAGCAACCATAGCCTTAGACATTTCCAAGAACTCTATTTACACCTGGACTGATTGTCCTAAATTGGTTAAAGGACAATTCCTCAAGATGAAAAGATTTTTCGCCAACAGGGTCGCAGAAACAATAAGCTATTACCTCAGAAAAGTTAGAACCTTGAAGACAATCCGACAGATGCTGTATCTCAAGGGGTGCATCCATTAAAATTAAAGAACCACACACTCTGATGGAACGTGTTAGGTAGTTTTCTCGTAACTTCTTGGTGTTAGATTATAAAATAAATTTAAAGAAGACGCCAAAACAATGAAAGACTAAGGTAAGAGATATCGTTTAAATCTATACCCGCAACTGAAATGACAAGACAAAAGTGGTAACACAGAGTATATTTATTTTATCACAGACAGTAGTCTGTAGACTGGGAAGTATGGAAGGAAAAATTACCAGAGGGTCATAATTGGAAGGTGGAATTTGCAACAAGAAGAGAAAGTAAAGGTAGAGCAGGGGGAGGGATACTAACGGGCATAAAAAAGAACTGGTCGGTTGAAGAAGAGGAGGGAAACGAAAAGCTAGGGATAGGGATTGTAAAAAATTATGTGGTCAGAGAAGGAAAGGACAAATATATTATGTTAACAGTTTATGGGCGGGATATGAGGATGATAAGTGAACAGATTGAAAAAATGGTACAGGGGGAAGAAAAGGAAAAGATTATTATAGGGGGTGATTTTAACGCGAGAACAGGGTAAAAGGGAAGAGTGATTATTGGAGGGGAAGTAAAAAGAAGAGTTAGCATGGATAAGACAGTTAATAGGAATGGGAAAATGCTAGTGGAGATATGTGAGGAAAAAGGGTGGTCAATTCTTAATGGAAATATAGAGGAGGGGGACAGAGGTGACTACACTTATATGGGAAGGAGGGGAGAATCGGTGATCGACTACGTGATAGTGAGTGGAGAGATGTGGGAAGACATAGAAAGTTTTAAACTGGAGGATGAAGAGGAATCGGATCATCAGCCACTGGAAGTGATTTTAAAAGGAAAAGAGCAGGGAATTAAGGAGGAACAGAGGGGATGGGGAGTAAATAAGGTGTGGACTGAGGAAAGCATAGTAAGATATAAGATAAAGTTGGAGCAAGTGATTTGGGGAGATGTAGGGGGGGAAGAAGGACTAAAGGAGTTGACGGCAGAAATGGAGAAGGCAGTAGAAAAGAAGAGGTTTGAGAAAAGACAAGGAAAAAAGAGGAACGAAAATAGGTGGTGGAATAGAGAATGTAGAGAGGCAA
This sequence comes from Aquatica leii, assembly GCA_035610365.1. Lineage (NCBI taxonomy): Eukaryota > Metazoa > Arthropoda > Insecta > Coleoptera > Lampyridae > Aquatica > Aquatica leii. The sequence continues at coordinate 21,544,194 of CM069438.1, forward strand.
AAACAGAGATGAGAAATGCTAGAAGAAGATGGAAGAAAGGTAAAATAGATGTGCAGGAGTATAAGGAGAAGAAAGTGAATTTTAAAAATGTATGTTCTGAGAGAAAGGTGTCGTATAAAGAGGAAATGGAGAAACAAGTAAAGGAAATAAAGAAAGAAGGAGAAGTGTGGGAATTTCCAAACAAGGAGAGAAGCAGAGATAAGAGGAGAGGAGGTTTAACGGATATAAAGGTGTGGTTGGGTTATTTTATGGAGCGTTTGGAGGTAACAAGAGAAGAAACAGGGCAGGTGATATTGCAAGAGGTAAATACAATACAGGAGGAGAGGGAGATAACGAAAGAGGAAATGGAGGAGGCAATAAATAGACTAAAATTAAGAAAGACGGCAGGAACGGACGGTACGCAAGGAGAACAATGGAAATATGTGGGGGAGAGAGTAAGAGGAAATGTAAGAAAAATTTTTAATACAATATGGAAAGGAGAGGAATTGCCAGGGAGTTGAAAAGAAAGTTTAATTCTGCCGGTTTATAAGGGAGGGGATAGGAAGGAAGTAAATAATTATAGAGGGATTAGTGTCACTAATGTAAGCTACAAATTGTATGCCATGATTATACAAAGGAGGTTGGAAAAGGAAGTGGAAGAAAAAAGACTATTACCAGATTGGCAGATGGAACTTAGAGTGGGAAGAAGGGCAATAGACAATGTCTATATATTGAAGCAGTTAGTGAATGGAGAGCTAGATAAGAAAAGGGGTAAGGTATACGCTTTCTTTATGAACATAGAAGCTGCGTTTGATAATGTGAATAGGGAAAAGCTATAGAGGGTGTTAAAGAAAAAGGGAATAGAGGAACAACTAGTGAGGAAACTGGAAGGGATATATAAAGAAACTAAGAATGGAGTAAAAATAGGGGATAGTGTTAGTGAAGTGTTTTGGACGAGGAAGGGGCTAATGCAAGGGTGTCCTCTTGGCCCTATTTTATTTGCACTGTATATAGGTGACATAGAAGAAGTGTTGAAGGGTGGTCAGTGTGGTAGGATTGTTATGGAGGGAAGGATTAAAGTGTGGATATTGGCATATGCAGACGATATGGTCATGGTGGCAAAAAATGAGTTGGAGATGAAAGGTATGATAAATACGATGAAGAGGTATCTGAAAAGGAAAGATTTGGGTTTAAATGTGAGAAAGTCTAAGATGGTAGTTTTTCAAAAAGTGAGAGGAGGGAACAAAAAGGAGGAGTTAAGTTGGGGAGAACAGAAGATAGAGGGAGTGAATAAAGTGACATATTTGGGATATAGGCTAAGGTATGATAATAAAGATGATGCGCATATAAGGGAATTAGCAAAGAAAGGTAACAGGGTATTAGGGCAGGTATGGAGTTTAGGGGAAAGAGTATTTGGAAAGGAGATCGAGAAGAGAAGATGGTTGTTTGAAAAATTGATTAAAAGTGTGATGATGTACGGGGTAGAGGTATGGGGTTGGAAAGAGTGGAACCTATTGGAAAGGGTACAAATAAAATATTGGAAATGGATACTGGGGTTAGACAGGGAGACGCCGGGTTACATAATAGAGAAGGAGGGGAAGTTAGAGAAGATTAGAATAGAAGCAGGGAAAAGGGCGATGGGTTATGAAGAGAAAATGAAGGAAAGGAGAGATTGTAAAATTTTGCAATGTTGCTGGAGGACGGTAAAAGACAGCAAAAACAGATATGGGCAGGAAGAGAGGAAACTTTACTACCAACGAGGAGGTTTCGCAATAGAAGAGGTGGAAAGGAGAGAGGAAGGACGGTTAAACACTGAGGAGATAGTAAGAAGAGACAAAGACTCGCAGGTGCAAGAAAGGAAAGGAAAGATAAGGGAAGGAAAGTACAACTTAAAATATGGGAATATAGTGTTCAGGGGGGTTTCTAAGTATCTGATGGGTTCAGATGCGGAAATGAAGAGAATCTAAATAAGTATTGGAAGGAGGATGTAATGAGGAGATGTAGATTATGTGGAGAGAGATGGGTGGACATAGAACACTTGAGTGGGGAGTGTAACGAGCTAAGGGAAGAAAGGAGGGGAAGGAACGCTTTGCTTGGGGAGGAGGGGGAGGGATTGGATTGGATGAAAGCAGTAAAGGAAAGAAGAATAAGAGGGGAGGGTTAGGACTATCGATTTAAACTAATAAGATGGTGATGGGAAGATTTTAGGGGATAAAGTTTTGTTTTGTTTTTTTTTGTTTAGTTTACAAATTTCTGTAGAAATTATATTAGTATGATAAGAGAAGATGTAAGGGTAACGTAACCCATTGTAGGGCCGAATGGCTAGACAATTACCAATAAATAATAATAATATAAATGTTATCAAACGCTAGCACGTAGGTCGGTATCACAGACAAAATATAAACTACGCCTTCGACTGAAACTGACTGAACATTACTTTGTCACCAGCAACACCGGCGACGCGTATGGAAATTTTGTTTCGCGCACTATCACTAACTCTTTCCATTCGCGCACAATTTGCATCGCAATTTCGCGTTCTCTAGCACTTTGTCGGTTGGGTGTGCTTCTGACTGGAAGTCCACTAGCTTCAATGTCCATTTCCAGCAAGTCCGTGCACTCAATTTCTTGTACTGTCAATGCGAAGCAATCGCGGTATTCGTTTGGTAATCTTACAAGTTCTCCGGCGTCTTCTTCACTCGTTCCCTATGCGATGCACAAATCGGTGAGGGCAATCGACTTCGTCGATTTAATTTCCGCCGTACCCCGTTCAACTGATTTCGACCTAACGTAGCCGATGACTGTACCCTTTTTCACAATCACGTCTTCTTGAGTCTGTTCTTTGCCACCGGCAATCGATTGCATTAAATTCACGTTTTTTATTTCGCTCGTTTCACTTACACGTAGTTTCAAGCGTCGTGGCTGAAGAATATTAATTTTCTTGAAAACTACGTCGTCACATTGTTCGAAAACTAGGTCCGCACCTTTCTTTACGTATGCAACGTGTGGCAACGTCCAACGATCACATTTACGGTCTGAGCGCCGTCGTTTACCAACCAAACTTCAACTTCGGCACCAACTCCGTCGATTTCTATCATCACGTCGGCTTTCGAATTACAAACTACGGCTGGATTTTTGTGTATTCCCGAAAGCGTAAAGCTCTTGTTTTCTCGGTATTCGGAGTCAATTGTAACCCCGTTGCGATCTTGTCCTTCGCCGTGCAGATACTGCTAGCGCCATCGATGATTCCCGTCATTGCCTTTCGGCCGTTTCCGTGTCATCGATCGTCAGCACTTACAGCCGTATTCATAGTCGTTCGCCGGCGACTCGCTGGCGTTTCTCCGTTCGCCAGAAGAAAATTTCAATGCATAGTCGTTCGCCAGCAACGACGCGCATGCGTTCTACCACAAACTTCAGTGAAAACCTGGCAAGTCGCCGGCGAACGGTTGGAGGTAGTTGATACCATCTCCGGCAATTCTCTCACATTTGATAATTGCGAATTTTCATTATTAAAATGGAACGTGATTTGGATATGATTTATAATGCAAACAGAGACAATTTTGACTTATAAATTTACATACCTCGTCGGTAAGTATCAAATAAAGAAATTAGTATAAATGTGTTTTTCTTTATATTTTTACTTTTATTTAATTTTTTTTAATTTAAAAACTGACATCTGACTATTAATGTAAACATTATAGATATATTCGAGATATGGAAAACCCATTAGAATTTTATAATGAGGATCAATTTAAAAAACGATATAGATTTAGGAAAATTATAGTAATTGACATTTTATTACCAATCGTACAAGACCACGAATTAATTACAAATAGAGGATTACCGGTTCCTGTAGTAATTGCTCTTCTATTAACATTGCGTTTTTATGCAAGTGGAAGTTTTCAGGTACAACAAGTATTATTTTATTATCCTGAATTAAAGCTTTCTTTTTTTTTCTATATTATGAGCGTCAGTTTTTTTATCTTCAATTATGGTATAATTGGATAAAATTTGAATAAAAATATTTTTTTCATCTGTCGAGTATTTCACAGCCATCGTAAAAATACAACTAATACGTTTACTATTGTACATAGATAACCAACTGCAGAAATTTGATATATTTTTAAACACGTGCAGTTTATGTAAACATGTAAAGAAATGAAATGCGCATGATCAGTAAGACAAATCTTTTGCCGGCGTGGCGAACGGCGGGAGAACGACTGTGCAACACAAATTATGTTTTAGCGATTCGCCGGAGATACCTCCAGAGAAGCCGCCAGCAAATCGCCGGCGAGTTGCTAGCGACTCGCCGGCGAACGACTATGAATACGGCTGTTAGACTTCGGCACTATCCGGTTGTAGTTTTCTTTTAGGTTTGTCACATTCCCGCGAAATATCTTCGTATGTGTTGCAGTTAAAACACTTCAGTTGCCGTTGTTGGTTCCACCTAGGCGCTGCTGGTGGCTTTGGTTTTCCATCGGCAAGTTTGTCTATCTGCGTTTTTACTCCACTGTTCACGTTTTCAACCGGTGCACCTGATTTCGTACGTACACAATGGTTTACGACACTCGTTTTATGAACTCATTACAACTTCACGATGTCGTGTAACAACGAGTCCACGTCACAGTACTACGTTGTCATAACCACATCTTTTACGTTGTTCACCGCGAGTCTTGACACGATCTGCTCCTTTCGTTCGTCAAATGTTAACTTCAGGTCGATGCACTTTTTGTTGATCTCATGAAAATAAATCCACACGCTTTCCTTAGCTCCTTGTTGTCTCCTCTTCACCCTTTCCCATTGGTGTGCCGTGCTCGTGGTGCGGTTGAATGAAAAAGCTTTCGCAAGGTCGTTCCAAGTGTTTAGCTCAGCTCGTCGAGGGTCGTACCGGGCTTTCCCCGCTTTTCTCAAGTTTTTGCTATTTCGTTATCTCATGATCACCATCAATTCTACAAACTAATCGATAAATTGCGCTAAATTAAAAATATTTCATGCTTGGCTTAAGTTTAGCAAACGGTTATGAGTATAGAGAGAAAAATGCTGACTAAGTTATGCCAAAGCGCACTACGCGACCGCGAATGTCGGCGAAGCGTCCACTTTTCTCCAAATCTTCAAACAGATCTACCATTTATTTCTATGATTGATAAAAATAATCAGACCTTCGAACCAAAAATCGTTTATTTAATAAACACTTTTCCTATAAATATAAAAATCGATTATTTACGATGACAATCACTTTCGTCGGATGAGCTGCTACTTGCATGAAGGTTATGTTTCCTCGTAGTTTTGGCAGGATTACAACGCTGCTCAGGTTTTGGGTCGATTTGGACAGGTTGTGGTTTGATGTTTTTTGGTTTTCCTGCACTACGTGCAGTTTTTCGCGGTTTTGATTTTGTGTTAGCAGAATTAAAACTGGGCGGTTGATAATTCATTAGAAACTGTGAAGGTGGTGGAGTTTGATAGTGATTTGGATAATACATGTTATGCATTTGAGGAGCGTTGTAAGGTGCTCCGGAATTTGATGGATAAACATTCATCTCAATTCTCCCAGTTCCATCTTGGTTAAAAACCAAATTCGGGAAAAGCTGTGGAGCAGGTACAGGATTTGGCCTATAATTTTGTGGTATATTTGGAGGACACTGTTCTCTTTTACGTTTCACTTCAAACATGAACTCTTTCTTTTGGTTTTTATTCTCATCCTTACGAGCACGACTTTGGGCCGTTACCAACTCTTTAATTTTAGCACCGTATATTTCTAATGAGTATAAACACTGAACGCCATTAATAATATCATCGGCAGTAATCTGTGAATTAGTGGTGCGGACTTGAGACATTGCCTTGAGAATTGCGTTCTTTTCTTGGGAGTATTCGAGCAACATGTTTCGTATTTGTTTGATTGAATCTTGATCGGCGGTTTCGCCCATAGACTTTTCCCTAAAATTAGTTTTTACAAAGCGTACCCAAACGTGATCCAACTCACCTGTCAATTAAATACTGTAAGTAAGCTTCGTAGGCATCGTTGTAAGGTGTGATGGCGTTCGTTTTTAAGAAACAAGCGAATTTCGCTGTTGTTTTTGTGATTGTGTCTTTTTCTTCAATAAGCTTTGTGAACCGATTCGACAAATTTGATGTTAAGGTTTGAACACTTTGCGATGCCTGTTGTTCAGTCATAATTTTAGTTTTCACCAACTCGTTCTCTACTTTGTTTTCAAATGTTTCGGTTTCGTAGTAAATGTGCATGTGTACTTGGTATCTGCAAGAGCATAGGACGCATTCGCCGTTGGTTTGCATGGCGGCACAGTCACTAAGTTCCGGCGCGCCGATAATTTCTTTTGACACGTTCTTTAAATAACAAGGACTGTGGCATTTTTGGCTATAGTGCCATTTCTTCTTACCGCCTACCTAAAATTCAAACGTTAGTTTATCGAAGTTTTAGCACAAGACTGTTGACCTCATAAACTTTGCTGCACTTGACGCTAGTGCATACTGTTATAGGTTCATTAAGTTTGACGACTTTTAAGTCGATTATGGGTATGTACAACTGCGATCTTAATTTAGTCAACGTGATATTGCTGTTTTTCAAACGTTCCCGATGTGCATCAACTGCACGCATATTGTCTTGGATTAATTGTGTAATCTCCGCAAGCGGTTGTGACAGCTGAACGACGAGACGCCGAGCCTCATTCACCGATATTGAGTTCTTCACTTCGTGTGGAATTAAAGCGGGATTGTCATCGTCTCCAACAATATATTTGATCATCCTGAAAATTTCACCATAGAAAAACTTTGATTTAAAACAGACCGACAGATGGCTGTCTTCAAAGCAATCAAGACCCGTTTCAAAACTGATTCAACCTAAAGAAAGCATTTTAAATAGTTAGAAATAAAAATCCGATGCGTCACTGCTTCTGCCATTTAAAAATGCTAAGAGATGTAGAAAAATCTACAAAAAACACACCGACAAAAAAGAAGAAATCTGGAAAAGTCCACACAGTGTCGTACTACTGACGTAAGCCGGAAAGTTTATAAAGTGAAACGTCTTTAAAAATGCCCAGTTGAATTTGTTCTTTGATAGTTTCAATGCCGGTTCGTACGTTGAACTTAAACCCAATGGATTGAACGTAAATAAGACGTAATTTGACGTAATTTAGACGTAAACTGGATCTAGATTGTATGTAAATATAACGTCGTATAAACTTGACTTGCATTCAACTTGAATTTGATTTTGACATGAAAATAATTTGAACATCATTTGGATGAAAATTAGGCATAAACTGGACGTAAATTGGATGTAAATTAAACGTCATTCAGACTTGACTGAACATGGATTTAATTTGAACAAATTATTTTGACGTAATATCGGAAATAAACTGGACGTAGAGTGTATTAAACGTTATTTATACTTGGCTTGGGCTTTATCTGCATTTGAACTTGACATGGATGTAAACTTGGAAGAAATAAGATATAAATTTGATGTAAACTGGACATAATATGTTCGTAAACTGAACGTGAACCAAATATAAACTGTATGTAAATTACACGTCATTTAGACTTAATTTGAGCATGACTAAACTTTTAAACTTGACATAAGTTTAATTAAAACATTATTCTTACGTAAATGGAACGTAAATTATACAAAAACTAAACGTAAAATAGATTAAAATTGGATGTAAATTAGACCTAAGACTGGAAGAAAATTAATGTAAATTAAGCCTCATTTACTTAAGCTAGACCTGCATTTGAGCGTAACATTTACTTAATTTGAACTTAAAGTGAACCGAACGTAAGCTGGACGTAAATTGGACGTTAATTGGATGTAGATTGTAGGTATGTGAATTAAACGTTACTGAGACTTGATTTAACCTCGATTTGTATTTGAACTTTAAACATTTAAACGTAAATTGAACGTAAACTAGACGTGAATCGGATGTACGTCATTTAGACTTGACATGGATTTAATTAGTTGAAAGAGTTTCTTCTATTTTTCTAGAATGATTGTATAATTATTCTTCAATTTATTTGATATTTATCCCGGATCAACGTGTACAAGACTGACGAATCAAAAAAAATAAAGAATTTTACTGCGATCTTAATTTAGTCAACGTGATATTGGTGTTTTTCAAACGTTGCCGATGTGCATCAACTGCACGCATATTGTCTTGGATTAATTGAGTAATCTCCGCAAGCGGTTGTGACAGCTGAACGACGAGACGCCGAGCCTCATTCACCGATATTGTGTTCTTCACTTCGTGTGGAATTAAAGCGGGATTGTCATCGTCTCCAACAATATATTTAATCATCCTGAAAATTTCACCATAGAAAAACTTTGATTTAAAACAGACCGACAGATGGCTGTCTTCAAAGCAATCAAGACCCGTTTCAAAACTGATTCAATCTAAAAAAAGCATTTTAAATAGTTAGAAATAAAAATGCGATGCGTCACCGCTTCTGCCATTTAAAAATGCTAAGAGATGTAGAAAAATCTACAAAAAACACACCGACAAAAAAGAAGAAATCTGGAAATGTCCACAGAGTGTCGTACTACTGACGCAAGCCGGATAGTTTATAAAGTGAAACGTCTTTAAACATGCCCAGTTAAATTTGTTCTTTGATAGTTTCAATGCCGGTTCGTATGTTAAACGTAAACCTAATAGATTGAACGTAAATAAGACGTAAATTTGACGTAAACTGGATCTAGATTGTATGTAAATATAACGTCATATAAAGTTGACTTGGATTCAACTTGAATTTGATTTTGACATGAATATAATTTGAACATTATTTAGATGAAAATTAGACATAAACTGGACGTAAATTGGATGTAAATTAAACGTCATTCAGACTTGACTGGACATGGATTTAATTTGAACAAATTATTTTGACGTAATATCGGAAATAAACTGGACGTAGAGTGTATTAAACGTATTTATACTTGGCTTGGGCTTTATCTGCATTTGAACTTGATATGGATGTAAACTTGGAAGCAAATAAGATATAAATTTGATGTAAACTGGACATAATATGTTCGTAAACTGAACGTGAACCAAATATAAACTGTATGTAAATTAAACGTCATTTAGACTTAATTTGAGCATGACTAAACTTTTAAACTTGACATAAATTAAATTAAAACATTATTCTTACGTAAAGGGAACGTAAATTATATGAAAACTAAACGTAAAATACTTTAAAATTGGATGTAAATTAGACGTAAGACTGGAAAAAAATTAGATGTAAACTGCCGCGTTGCGTGTTGCCAAACTCACAACCCAGTTAACCAGATACCGAAAAATATCGTCATAATGACGTAATTTTCAGGTCATATACGTAATTCTGACGCAATAAAACGTTAGTATGCTGTCTGGGAAAGATTTAATCGATATTTTTACACACGATTTTAGTTCGAGCGTGATCACCCGCTAAACTTAAGCATATAGCTACGCGGAGAAAAAAAACTTAACTAAGATCCCATTAGTATCGGCGAACAAACAAAATAAAACCCAGTGGAGTTTAGGATAATCCGTAAACATCGAAACCGCGCGCGGCGGGTCCAAGTTTTTCTTGAAAGAGGTCGATTCACCTAGCCTGTAGAACTGCCTCTCAACGACAAGCCGGATCTCACCCTGAAGTCAGATTGCTTGGGATGACAGACCATGGTAAACTCCATATAAGACTAAATATGACGACGAGACCGATAACAAACAAATACCGCAAAAAAATTGAAAAGAACTTTAAAAAGAGAATTCTAGAGTACTTGAAACCGTTCTGGCGTGAACACGGAAAACCTAAAATGTGCACGTTCAGAGGAAATGACAAAACAGGTCGCGTGTCTATACCAATCTTCTAAACCCGTTCGGCGTCCTCCCGGCGTACAACGGCACATTCGACGCAACGTAAAATCGATAATCAAACGAACCGACTGACAGAACACCTTCGGACGCGCCCGACGAACGTCGTCCGGTATCGGCAGATTCGAAGCGGAGAACCATCGAATCCAGAAAAATCGCGTTCTAATGTGACAGTGTTCTTCATCGTCCACCATCGGTCTGCGACGCTATGGCCTTGGGTAATCTCAGAACTCGTTTTGAAACACGGACCAAGAAGTGCGATTGATAAACCCAAAGCAGAGAATGGATCGCGCGGCAGCAACGCGTCTTCCGTCCGTCGCAAAGTTGAATCAAAACCAAAGATGCTGAAATCGTATGTGACATTGTCAGCAAAGAAAGAAAACACAGAAACATATTCAATCAATATTTCACAAGAAAATACATTAAACCGATCCATAACAACGGTTTCAAACCGATGCAAACACAAGCTCCAAGTAAAAACAAATTACTGGGACTTTCCTGCTACGCAGAGACAACGGTAGGGAGTTATTCAACACTGACAGACAAAACCATAACCAAGGTAAAAAATCTGGTTCGAAATATCGACTAGAACCAAGATCGTGTGCTATGCAGACGACGCAGTTGTTAAGATAACCTATGCTTTTAAAACCCAATCAAAGAAATACATTATGCTGATCTTTACCAGAAAGACAAAATCAATGACAATATGGAATGATCTGCTTAGATCTAAACTCGCAATGCCACTATAACTATCTTCGCTGCAAAATATTACCAACCTATTTCTATAGTAAGTCCTCCTAGTAACAATCACGTCACCACGGTGAGTAGACGTGTTTAAGAAAACTAGAATATCAAAAAGGAAAAATAGGCACCACTCCTTGTGCTGGCGAAATCCTCCGCTCGAAGACACCAAGAGTGCGTCTGAACCCACCAACGAAAAGATTAGGATTGAGCAAAATACAATCAACAAGAAAACGTAATCAGCATATATAATTCCCTCAAACAATAATACTTACTATTGCCACTTTTTTCGATAACTAAATACTTACTATTATCTTATTACAAGCACTGTAAATTATAGGATTTAAAAATAAGTAAAGCAGACAATTTCCGGTTACAGAATGTAACCCGGTCAACAACCTTCAACACGGCAATACCAAAATTCAATCCCCGTAAACCTAGAACGTAAAATCGATCAACTATTATGTTTACATCCAGTCGCGAACAAATTAGTAAATACCAAATAAAAATAATAGCAATGTTTAAATGAGTACAAACTGGAAAACTTACCCCACCAAAGTTCCTTAAACAACTAGCTACTGTCACCTACAATCGACGTTATCCCCGAGATTTACGAACTATGTAAGCTTACATGCAATTACGTGGATTTGCCAAAACCTGGCCTTGACTATTTTTAAAACAATTAAAGAAACTTGAATCGGTGTACTCGAAACAACTTCATAACATAAAGCTAAAAACGTTTCAAAATTGCGACTGAAAATTAAAAAAATTAGTATGATCTTGAATTAAATTCTTGACAAGTAAAGTCTAACGTAAATAGTGCGATGTAACCAAGTTAACAATGCTTAAGCCTGAATTTAATACAAAAGAACAAAATACAAATAATGCCGTCATCAGTGAATACTTAGCGATATCACACAAATTCCGAAGGTCATAGATATGGTACATCATTCTCGGAGAAATTACTTTTTCCGCAGCTCAATGATGTCTGACTACAACTTGCCTCGACTCTACCGAACTCACTTAAAAATACTAAAAGCAACATAATCGCCGCCATTTTACCTGTGAATGCCAACTCCATCAAAAAAGTCGTCTCAATCCCGCCAGTACACAGAAAAATTATTCTTTCAAGTGAAATAGCTAAACGCGTAATAGAAATAACCGATGATAAAAATTAATTAGAAAGAAGAATTACTTACAATTAAGCGGACAGGTGCCTTATCAAAATTGAGCATTCACAGCGACTTAGAATATCAAAGTTTGATCAAAGTGGAAGTATAAATCGCCACCGCTACGATCCCTTTTCGTAAGTGTCGAATAATCTGAATTTATCGCGCAGTGGAGCCCGCAATCCAGCGGCGTAGTAAAATTTTATTAAAACCTAGAAAATAAATAAGTACTGACACACAATAAAAATTACGAACTCTCGTAAAAAATCAACAAAGCAACGGTAATCTCAGAACACCTCAACCAAACTATATAGAATTGTAATACAAGAATTTACAAAGACTGGCCTATGCTGCCAAAACAAAAGGAAAAACGTTTTTATCCAAGCCGATATTATAAACTAACGAAATGAACAATAACCGGGTACATAGTATACAAGACAACAAAATAAATACTAAAATAAAGCAAAAATGCAAAGTAAAATAGTACGTTAAATCAGACACCGCAAGTGAGAATGGAACAAACATGTAACAAGAATGACAGAAAACCGATTAGACAAAATAGCAAGAAACACCCCAGCAAACACAAATGGTGACGTTATATAACGTGAAGATTATTTTGTTATGTTGAAGTTGCAGTAACGTAACATAACATTGTTATTTGTCCTGAAAAAAAAAATTATTTATAACAGCAGCATTAATTTTATGTCAGTATACTGTAACTGTTATGTAACATAGTATAACCATTACATAACAGACTAACAAATTTGGTTAACTTTAGTTACGCTGCCATAACAAACCTGTTATAAACATGTTTGATAACTGCCATGAAAATCTATTTGCCAGGAAGAAATACGAAGTAAAGGAAAAACTTCAGACTGGTCGAACACCGAGATTAGGTATGCAACCCAACGTACAGTGTAAACTCGTCTGAAACTCTAAAGTCTAACCTTAAACATTCTTCATACGACTGCCTCCAACTGTGAGAAAAATTATCAACATCCATCGCCGAAAACTGCACTTTGTTTTTTAAAGCTGCTAAAAAACGAAACGATTCATTATCGGTGCAGAAAATATTCCCTCGGTCACAACGTATATCGACACCTTTCACACCATCTAAAAGTTTCTTCAACGATACAAGCGTTTCACCCGGACGATAAAACGTACCCCTAGTATTCGTAAAAAGAAAAATTAAATTTTTACTAGCACTTTTCTCCAGTCTCGATAACAACTGCTTAATACAAAACTCGAACATCACTGTGAGCCTCGAATTGTTCGGTTTTAACAGTATACAAATAGCACTTAAATACTTTAGCTCCCCGATGAAAGATAACACGTTTTCGAAATTAATATTATCCTGATCGATTCCTCTTGTATCACCAATACCCGGTGTATCGATAAATCGAATTCTAAAACTGGTTCCTGGTATCGGATATACATATGAACGACATCCCTGTGTGGCCGAAGCACCAATTTCCATACTTTCGTTGTTATCATTTCCAATTTGAATAACCCGTTCTTCGTAGTTTTCGTCGGTTATTGAAAATTGTGAAGGAATCGCTACTTGAAGGTTTCCGTTTTTAGCCTCCGATAAGGAAGAAAAACTAACGTAATTAAGAAATGCGTTAATGAACGTCGATTTACCAACACCAGTTTCTCCCAACAACAGTATATTGATGGCTTGTTTTTTCTTAAAAATTTTTAGGTTTTGGAACACACTGTCGATGGAATGTGATTTATCTCGGTCACTCATTTTTTGGCTCTGGTAATTCCGGTTCGTCGTAATTCACAACCATAACACTAAAATAGAAACAATATGTAAGAAAATAAATATCGTAAAGCGTGATATAACCATTGATATAACTTAATAAATATAAACAGTTTAAGTGACTAATCAGCACATTAATCCCATTTATGTTAGGTAATAAACAAAAGAAACAGCAACAAAAACAGGTTATGGAGCAATTTCCTTTATCAGATACCCGTTCAGCGATAAAAAGAAATGTAATTCAATAATTAAAACAAATATTGGATAAACATAGGTTTATTCATGGTAATCCTATAAGATTTTCTGTTCCTGCGGAAATGAAGAGCGAGTTTCTTCGGTTCTTCCGTTTCTTCCTAAGAAAAAAGTCAGTTCTGATTTATATCAGTGGCGTAACCCGAGAGGTGGCGACAGGAGACAACAAACAAAGAGTAAAAAGAAAAATGTAAGTTTTGTTATATAAGTTTATATTTTATTTCTTATTACATATTACTCTTATATTACTTATTTAGTGCAAACGTTTGCTATATTATTTAGTCGCATATGAGATAGACCTTTTATTAGCAGTACATTTTGAAACGGACACATTTAATATATATCGGAGGCACCGAATATAAGCCTATACGGCTATGGAATGCGTACACGTGCACTAATTTGTTTGTGTTGCTATAAATTATGTTCAAAATGTTTAGTCTTTGTAACTTAATAACTTAGAATCCAATATCGTTGGACATTTTGTAATATTGCCTAATATGGGCATAGGAACGCGTATGGAATTATAATTTCATGCGAACGGAACGACACCAGCTAGGAAATGTAACTTGTAAGAGGGCAGATTAAAATGATATCTTGTGGTGACAACTGGATAAGTTAAAACAGCGGGTGTCGGATCATTTGTTTCAAAATTCGGTCATTTTGTACTTATAAATTGAATTTAGGAATTAGTTTATTTCTTTGATTATTAAATAGTGACTATGACGTGAAATCGTAAACTTTTTTAATTAATCGTAAATAAATTGTATAAACGTTCAGTGTCATGCGTTATTCATCTCTACTAAAAATGTCGATGCACAAACGCCCAACAAAGCCCCTTTTATGTTCGATGCGTCTCTGACATATATAAGCCGAATCAGTTTGTAAAACTTTGGCAATATTTTCTTCACTAATCATCTTTGATAAAAGTGGTCTACAACATTGTAGTCTTCTAAGCCAACATTTAGCCCCACAGAACACGTCACTGACCAGAAACCTTCGGTGGGTCTAGTTTGAAAGAAAAGTTTTTTTCTTGTTGATAATTATCCAAAACTTTAAAAACACATGTTGTTTTCTAAAAATTCTATTACAATCTTTACAGATGCAAGCGTTGTAGTTGAAACGACAAGATCTTTTTATAAATAGTTATCCAGGCAGCACATTACGTTTTATTAACGTCAAAATGACGTAAGAGACATCATTAAGATGTATCAATGTCGTCATTTGACGTTATAATTGACGATATTCAGACGTTTTTTGAAGGTTTAACTTTTTTGGATTAGTGAAACTGGTAAGTTTTAAATCGCCCTCGAAAAATAAGAACTTCTATTGGTTGCCGACAACGACCTCTCTGGTTGATGAAGCATAATGAATTTCAGTTATCTGTCAAATTGGGTTAGTAGCAACAATAAAGTTCGTATTTGTCAAACAATGCCAAAACGACGTCATATTGAACCCAATTTGATAGATCACGGTTTGGATCACTTGAATGCCTTGTCTCGGCAGTCAATGGAAGTTCTTATTTTTCAGAGTAATTTAAGTAATAACAGTTTGACCAACCCAAAACCGTCTGAATATGTAAAATTGTAACAATTTTAAATCTAATTTATTTTTACACACTTAAATATTTACACGGCTTAGAACTAATTTTTATAAACGTAACTAATTAATTTTAAGAAGAAATAACTTACATTCATTTATGTATAGGTATTACTATCACTAAGTCCGCACTTTTTATTTACACTTTACGACATTGTATTTATTTAGACCCGCACGTGCACTTCATTTATTTAACTCGGCAAAATTTTCTTAACACTTCGACTCGATTCGAAAAAAACCAAACTGGATCTTCCTTCGAATACTTTTTATATTCTTCCGTTATCGGAATCCAGAATACTCTATTCTTTTTAATCAGCGTTCTGAAGTTTCCAAATACTTCGAGAACGCTTCCTTGTCCACTTCTTGAAACTGTTCTGTCTCAGAACAGGAAACTGGATGCAGTATCGATAGAAAGAGTCGTGGCGATAGCGGCAGTTCTCTCCAATTCGGCAACTTTCTTGAGCATAAAAGTAGTAGTTTTTTTGACCCCATGTTCTATTTAGACGGTAACTGCAGACCAACACTGGAACGTCTGTACCTCAGAACCTCCAACATATCCTAACTATCCTTCAATCTAGTTGATCTAAGCCACAACCAAGCTTGGGCGTTGCAAATTTCTCAATGTAATGAAACTCTATTTATCTCTTGAAATTTCATAATGCCCCTTTGGACATCTCAATATCTTTGCACGCGCAATGTGCAATCGCGTAATCCTTTCGTGTTTGAACCAGCTACCTTGGTGCTCTTCGGTTGTAACTCCAAACCTGGCTTTTCCAAAACCCCCGTACTCGCTCATAAACTTATCAAAGTACTTCGACTTGATTCCTGTTTCTGCTCGTTATTACTCTGCTGCGGACCTGATCTTGGTAATGTTGTTATCGCCAGCAAACGGAGCTAGGCGATCGTTGTGGACCACTTTTGTGTTACATCTGGGTGGTTTTCATAAAAGTACAGGTCAAACACTATCTTCTGTCATGTTCGGTGGCGAACGATTGCTATGCAACCTCCAATTTAGACGAAGACCAAAAAAAGAAGTTGCTGGAAAAGACTACGTCAGCAAGTTGACAAAGAGGCCCATACAAATGCATGAGGCGGTCAGTAAAAACACACAAATTGCCAGTGATAGAATGAAGACCAGATACGCCAAGGCACAAAACGGTGGGTTTCAACCAGGTGACATAGTATAGTTGTATAATCCCCAAAGAAGACGTGGTTAGTCATCGAAGCTGCAGAAGTACTGGATGAACCTTTATGAAGTTGTAGAGCGCATTAATGACGTCATATATTGCATGTGAACAGATGATGGGTATGCCATTAAGAAAAAGTGCAACTACTGATCCCAATCCTTGGTGTTTGGACACTGCTTTGGCTAAGTACTTTCCCGTTGTTCGATTCCTCCGTTCGACCACGCCATCAGATTAAGGATGGAAAGACATCGTTCTAGTTTTCTTAATTCCCAACAGTCGACTTTTTGAAACAGTGCCGACTCAAAGTTGGGGCTTTGATCGAAATGTAATTCCAACGAAACTCTAAACCGGCAAAAACACGCTTTCACTAAAACATCTGCGACTGTAGTTTTTTTATTGTAATGTTTGTTACAAGCTTTAGGTATTTTACGAACCTGCACGGCCAACTCTCAATAGTCGGAGAGAGGGGTAGGTTTCCAAGAAATATATAAAAGGTGTTCCAGGGCGCCAGAGCTTATCCCCAAAGTGACTTCTGTCCGCTCACAACAGAATGGTAGCACTTGTAACAAGATGTTAGGTTCGTAATCCCTTCTACTCGGCTGTTCGAGTAGCTAGCGTTTGTGATTAGATAACGACGATCTAAAGAGAAAGGTATGTTGTCATAAAAGAACAAGTAACCACAATAACAACTTTAATCTAGAATCGTTGATGATTATCACAGGATATAAGAATTCTCATTACAGAAAATCAGTAGTATCGGCAACACACAATACATAGATAAATTTGGTTTACATGAATAGCGAAGAGTAGATTTATAGTAAATCTCAGTTGCATATAGCATGCGAGATACATGAAATAATGATAATAAGTACGGCCTTAATATTACAATATCATAATAAATATTGGGAGTACACAGCATACGTCATACACAATAAACAATAAGCAAGAAAAATTACTACGGAATTAATATTCACACAGTTTCGTGAGCGACCTGGTTGACTACGAGGTAAAACATATAAAATCACTTACCAAAACACAGGAACTTCCGCTGGTGTGAAGAAAGTACTTTCTCCGCCACGTAGTCCTGTAAGCAATTTGAAATAGCAAGTCGTGTCAAACTAATTCCTCACGAAAGTGAAATTTACAAAATCATTACTTAAATTTTAAAGTACACACATAACACAACCCGAAAGTCGGATGCTGTTATACCCTTTTCTGTGATTTAATTAATTCCAACCGTAGGCCTTATAAATATTTAGAATCGTTCCAACACAATATTCGTCGAGGGTTATCTCTCGTCTTTCGGTATCGATTTGAATTCATGGGCCGGATGGTGGTAAGAATGGCCGGTGACGATACGAATACCCCACGATCGCAACGAAGCCACAACTTTCCCTGGTGGACGTTAAATTATAACCAGAATGCTAGTTATGAGGTAGCACATGGCGCTGACAAAAGACATAAAAATTACCTTTAATCAAAGAAAGAACAAAATTACTTACTCTGCGTGCATGAAATCAATTTAATTCAGAAGACTTCTATTTTCCATCGTGTCCCAACACGTGGATGATTTTTGAAAAACGATATTCAATTCACGCAGACATAGGTACTAACATGCACGATGTTAAAGTGAAAAAATGCCGGAAATCTCACCGGATGTCGTCTGCTCAATAAAAAGTGACCAACGAATCCGATAGATGGCGTCAAGAAATATAAAAGTAATTTTTTAATTAAACTGATATACAGGGTAATGCATTATTTAAATTTATGCACGTAACATGTTAGTCGTCTCCTTGTGGTGCACTGTGGAGAACATCTGTGCTGGTTCTTTAGTGCAGTTTTGGACAGGAACTGGAAGCACAACTGGCCAATGTAGTCCGTTTTGATCACGCCCGTAAATCTGGACCTAGTTCCAATTCCGAAACTCGGTTCAATCTTCAGAAACTCGGGGGACGGCCTGGGCCTAAAGGTTTTACTAATGCCAGTAAACTGCGGGACCTAGCTTTGAAGAGAGAGGAAAGGCCGAGTTCTATTATACGAAAACATAGCAGGGGAGGCTAGTCGTGGTCTATACGCTGTTCAATACGCCACGAGTATATGTGAGTGGCTTTCCGCCTTTAGATCCATAGCACGGACAGCAATTTATCCAATTCTAGTATCTCCAGTGTACTTGTGCATTTATGTGAAAAGGGCGAGGGCTGTTCGAACATTGCAGAAACACAAGCATCTGAGAGTGATAGAGAGCCCCACTGAGGACCCGCTGTCTGGTGCTCTATTAACTGATGTCCTCTCGGAGGCGTTAGAACTAGCTTAGGCACAGGTTGGTCGTCGATTTATGTCGTTGTGCGACATTAGTACCTTAATGAGGCTGCTACCTCCATCACTGGCCGTACGAAAACTGGTATCGAGGTGCTGAACTGGCCAGCGAAAATCGTAGAGTTAGAAAGGAGGAGCCACTCCGAGTTATAGGCTAAACTGCCGATTTCCTACTAGGTCGTAATACCTGCAGATGGGGAGGGAGTGCTCTAGTTCAACCGCCTACTGTGTAACAGGAACCCGGAGTGCGAAGATCAGGAGCTAGGATTTGCTGTCGTAATGCGATAGATTGCACGACACTCCAGAGCGTGAAATGGGGGGTTAGACAGTGCGATCGTAACTATGACTCTCAAACAGCTTTGTACACCTGTTGAGGATGATGCAAGTATGGCGTAAGCCTCCGTTCATTTTGTGAAATAATCCATTGCCACCAGAATGTACTTGTTTCCCGAATCAGATTTTGGGAGCGACCTGCACAATTTCAGATACTGGCGTTCATTGGCCTACCACGGTCTTCCTTTTCCATGTTACTGGGCTTGAGTTGACATTCAAAATTTTTACTGGCATCGTGTTTTTCATTAGTACTAACTGGTAGTTCCTTTTCAACCAAGTAACTTTCTATTGCTTTCCATCCAAGCTGACCATTCTCACACTTCCAGTCCTTCCCTGCAGAGTCACGTCTTTACTCAATAAGACTCGCACTGCTGCCTTCTCTGAATGAAAGGAATGTCTTCATTGTCGATTTTCAGGACATCGTTTTTCATATCCAAACGGAACTCATACTTCTTTATCACGTCCATTCCAAGAATAACTTTTTTCGTGATTTCGGCTACCAGTACTTGATGCTCGAGTACTCCATTTCCCAAACCAACGGCCACTTTTACTTGTCCGAGTGTAAGTGTTTCTTCGCCAGTCGCCGTTCGAAGTCGTACTGTTACTAGGGATGTCTTCTTATTTTCCAATAACATGTCAAGACGAATGATGGTCTTTGTCGCTCCTGTGTCAACCAACTGAACACTTCGTCTGTTGATCTTGTCATCGAGATAGATGTTATGCAATTGGTCCATAGGCGATGCCATTTGAACGGCAATTTTTGAAGCATGGCTCGTTGAGGTCGACTTTTGCCTCATTCGATCGACCTGTTCTAGTTATTCGAACGCTCTTCTGATCTTCTCTTGGGCTTGGTACAGCGTCTTCGCACGTGCCCACATATAATGTCTTAGATCGAGCTAACTGATTTAAGAAGGTATCTGCTGTTGTAGGATGCGCAAGTCGCTTGGTACACGTCTTGAAGATGAGGATCTCCATATTTCATTTCCAATTTCCATTTAATTTTTTTGCAGGTGGTCAGAAACAGTCTGCAAAATTTCCATGGTTCATTATTAAATCTTTACAGGCGATGCTGCCTTTACCGTAACAGTTAACTCGATTTCTTTCTTAGCGTAGAGAACAAATTCCGACAAAACAAGGCAAACTGTCATAAACATGATAGGTAAAGCTGATCAATGCGAGAATACTATTTACAAAAAGAATTAGAAGGTATGAGAGAAGCATTTTGATGTCATAACCAGATACATTCCAACAAACCGATCTTGTCATAAGCTGATTTAAATTATCCTTAAAGAGAAATGCCGACATCAGCAGAGAACGAATTCCGACAAGACCAGACAAACTGCCTAGTCATCGCCGACTAGAAAGTTTTGACCAAAGCGCTTTGAAATCAGAACAAACCAATTTCGTCATAAGCTAAGTTAAATTGTCTTTAGAAAGCTTTGATGAAAGTGCTAATAATTGGGGACAAACCGATACTGCTGTATCAGTCTCAGGTAGTCTCTGACAAGCGATCTAAAGTTTCGCCATGCCAAAGCTCACGACAATACAGCGGAAACGAACCACGACCAACTAGAATAGGAAGCATCAGCCACCCTGATTCGCAACCGGGGCTAACCTAACCTCCTCAATGATTCAGCGACCGGGACTAACCTAACCTCCTCAATGATTCAGCGACCGGGGTCAAAATAAGTTTATAGGAAAAAACCATCGCGAATGGAACAAAAGATATAAAACAAAACGTATTTCTACAAATCAAACAAAATTTATACAGAAATACTACTTTAATAAAAAATAAAGCGATGCTCAAACATAAAAATATAAATACAAGTCCAAATTTCATTGTTACATAACAAGGGCGGGAGTTAATTTAATCTTAACATTACGTTATTCTAGAAAATAATGCAATACGCAGTTATGGGCTTAAACCGCTACATGTAAACATTTTTAAAATTTTTTTTTAGCTTGTAATAACAAGTAGCCGATTCTTACAATTTAAGCGTATAAGAAACAGCGTGCTCCACATTAGCTTTGAAAACATTAAAAAAACAATATCCAAAATAATTTATCCGTCCTGGCCGAAATCTTCTGAAAACTTTTCTAATTTTTTCATGTCGTCTTCGTTGACTGTGGGCTTCGATACTGCAAGTGATCTTAACATGTCGGCCTAGAAAAATCGCATGTAAACGACTTAGTTCACAGACAAATTACTTACCATCGTTATGAGGGGTTCGTATAATTTATCGCTTTCAACATCGACCCAAGTCATCTCGATCGCTCCAGCATCTCCAGGCGAGCACGGCGTTAAAAGATCGTCGACGATTAGGTTTGGATCTTTAGGCGAGGGACCTCGTACTTTTTTAAAATGCGTGGCAGTTTGTACTTTACGAACCGGCTGCATAAGAGCATCCCTTACTACAATACTTAAATCAGCAGCAGAGTACCTAAAAGACAACAATCGCATTTTAAATCGCAAATAATCAACCAATTACCCATCGGTTTTCTTAGCAAGGACTTTAAGATCGTCTTCGGTTAATAGCGTAGGTGTGTTTCCCAAGTTCAATTTAAACATAACGAGACGAGCGGGTTCTTCCGGCAAAGGAATGTAAATACGTTTTTCGAACCTTCTCCGTATAGCTGCGTCCAACACCCATGGAATATTCGTTGCTCCGAGTACTAAAATACCATCTGAATCGTGACCCACACCTGTGGATAACACACACAATAAAACACAAACTGGGACCGGTTTCGTTGATACCAACCCTGCATTTGCACAAGAAATTCGGTTTTGATTCTCCTAGCCGATTCGGATTCATTATCTGAACGTGCCGAACACAAAGAATCAACTTCGTCGATAAAAATAATACTAGGTTTATGTTGACGAGCCAATTCAAATAAATTCTTTACAAGCTTTTCAGATTCGCCCAACCACTTCGACACAAGATCCGAAGAAGATACCGAGAAAAACGTCGAGTTATTCGCTTCTGTCGCTACAGCTTTTGCTAAGTACGATTTACCGGTACCAGGAGGCTACGGACATAAAATCAGGTTATTTCCCAAGCTCGAAAGTGGTAATTACCCCGAACAACAAAATTCCCTTCCATGGTACACGCTTTCCTGTAAATAAATGAGGAAATTTAATTGGTAAAATGACGGCTTCCTTTAAGGCCTCTTTCGCTGCGTCTAAACCAGCGACATCTGACCACTTTACGTGCGGCTTTTCGACTATAATTGCTCCTTCTAGTTTGCTTTGTAACTTCTTTTTTTCTGGATCTTCGTCGTCACTGTCGCTGTCGCTCTTCTTGTCGTCCCTAATAATAAAATTATTGAGTAAACAAAACTAAAAACGTGTTAAGTTTTTAACCACACTTCCATAACATAACACAAATCCAAATCTACATGTTATTAATTTTGAGAATTTTGACAATATAAGTCAAAAATAGGAGCTCTGGATCGTTGACGAATTCAAATAGCAAAAAACGGAATGGTAAAAGTAAAGCAAGCAATTATAAATGAAGGAAGGAAATATTTATAATAAGCAGACAGAAAAATCTTTAAAGAGCAAGTGAAAGCGATGAAACAGACATAACCAAAGACATGTTGAAATCAGAGAATAAAAATAAACGATAAGAAGTGGCATTACAAAAGCGTACTTCCAATTTACAAAAATTGTTTTGAAATATAAAATAAAATTGCCCATTTTCTAAAACTGTAAAACCAGGTTTTTGATACATAATTTTGCACTGAAAAATTAGAAAAAACTAAAATACACATGAAAAAAGCGTATTAAAAATGATATTAAAAAAATGCAAAATTAAGGAAAAATAACGAGCCCATAGCTCACTAAAAGCAACTTGTTAAGATTAAAAAACAAATAAATGAATATGAACAATAGAAAAAAATGCAAATACAATCGGGTAAAAACTAAAAAAAGCCGAAAACAGCCTATAAACGTGAAGAAAAAACAAAGACAAACAAAAAATCCATAGCACACTAGAAGTAAAACATGCAAAAATGCCTATTTAAAATTTACAAAAATTTTTAAAACTCGTACAATAAAAATCAATTAAAAAAATTATCATTTTTGGAAACTTTACAAGCGAACATTTTAAAACATAATTTTTTCCTAAAAAATTCATCAACAAAACTCAAACTGACAAATAGAGAAAATTCGCAATAAAAAAAATTGTGATAAAATAAAAATGATCATAGTAATTTTAAATATTTTCAAACTTGAGAGTAAACAGTTTTTTTTTCAATTTTTATTTCCTGAAGAATTAGAAAAAAACATCAAAAATCTAAAAACGTCCCCAACAGTGTAAAAACGTTAAGATAACAAATAAATAATCCATAGGAGACTGGAAGAAATTTGAAAATAAAAAAATCGATACAAAACATGCGAAAATACATTAAATTCTCAAAAATTGTTAAAATTCGTAATACGAGAATCAATTTAAAAGACCATTTTTAGAAAGTTTAAAAGTCAGTATTTTGTTACATCATTTTTTCCTAAGAATTAAATAAATTTAAGAAATAAAAAACGTGTAGAAAACGACTCGTTGATACTCAAACGATAAAATAAAAATAGCGTTAAAACTCGTAAAATGAAAATGCCTACAGTAATTTTGAATTTTTTTAAACTTGAAAATTAAATTTAAAAAAAATTTTTTTCCTAAAAAATTTGAAAAACAAAAATCGAAAAGCGCCCCCGACAGTATAAAATCGTTAAGATAACAAACAAATTATCCACAGCACACTGTAAGAAATTTTAAAATAACAAAAACCAAACAAAACATTGAAAAATACTTTCAATTTACAAAAATTGTTAAAATTCATGAAAAATCAATTTAAAAAACCATTTTTAGAAAGTTTAAAAAACAGCATTTTGTTACATCATTTTTTTAATAAAAATTAAATAAATTCAAGAAATAAAAAACAGGTGGAAAACGACTCGTTGAAATTCGAAACAATAAAACAAAAATAGCGTTAAAACTCGTAAAAGGAAATGACTTCAGTAATTTTTAATGTTTTTAAACTTGAAAATCAAAACGTGTTTTTACGATTTTTTTCAAAGAAATTAGAAAAAATATCTAAAAGAGCCCCCGATAGTCTAAAAACGTTAAGATAAACAAATAATCCATAGCACACTGGAAGAAACTTGAAAATAAAAAAATCGAAACATAACATGCAAAAATAAGTACTTTAAATTTACAAAAATTGTTAAAATTCGTGAAATAAAAATGAATTTAAAAAACCACTCATACAAAGTAGCATTTTGTTACATTTTTTCCTAAAAATTAAATGAATTTAAGAAATAAAAAACGTGTAGAAAACGACTCGTTAAAATTCGAAACAATA
Organism: Aquatica leii; assembly: GCA_035610365.1. Classification (NCBI taxonomy): domain Eukaryota; kingdom Metazoa; phylum Arthropoda; class Insecta; order Coleoptera; family Lampyridae; genus Aquatica; species Aquatica leii. The sequence goes on from CM069438.1 coordinate 21,568,732, forward strand.
AAACAAGAATACAGTTAAAACAGATAAAATAAAAATGATTCCAGTAATTTTTAATTTTTTTAAACTTGAAAATCAAAACGTTTTTTTTACGATTTTTTCCAAAGAAATTAGAAACAAAAATCTAAAAGCGCCCCCGATAGTCTGAAAACTAAGATAACAAACAAATAATCCATAGCACACTGGAAGAAATTTGAAAATAAAAAAATTGAAACAAAACATGGAAAAATAAGTATTTTAAATTTACAAAAATTGTTAAAATTCGTGAAATAAATTTCAATTTAAAAATCCATTTATAAAGAGTTTCTAAATCCGCATTTTGTTACTTTTTTTCCTAACAATTAAATAAATACAAGAAATAAAAAGCGTGTAGAAAACGACTCGATATTCAAACGATAAAATAAAAATAGCGTTAAAATTCGTAAAATGAAAATGCCTACAGTAATTTTGAATTTTTTCAAACTTGAAAATGAAATTTAAAAAAAAAATTTTCCACAGCACACTGTAAGAAATTTTAAAATAACAAAAACCAAACAAAACATTGAAAAACACTTTCAATTTACAAAAATTGTTAAAATTCATGAAAAATCAATTTAAAAGAAAATTTTTAGAAAGTTTAAAAAACAGCATTTTGTTACATCATTTTTTTAATAAGAATTAAATAAATTCAAGTAATAAAAAACAGGTGGAAAACGACTCGTTGAAATTCGAAACAATAAAACAAAAATAGCGTTAAAACTCGTAAAAGGAAATGATTTCAGTAATTTTTAATGTTTTTAAACTTGAAAATCAAAACGTGTTTTTACGATTTTTTTCAAAGAAATTAGAAAAAATATCTAAAAGAGCCCCCGATAGTCTAAAAACGTTAAGATAAACAAATAATCCATAACACACTGGAAGAAACTTGAAAATAAAAAAATCGATACATAACATGCAAAAATAAGTACTTTAAATTTACAAAAATTGTTAAAATTCGTGAAATAAAAATGAATTTAAAAAACCACTCATAAAAAGTAGCATTTTGTAACATTTTTTCTTAAAAATTAAATGAATTTAAGAAATAAAAAACGTGTAGAAGACGACTCGTTAAAATTCGAAACAATAAAACAAGAATACAGTTAAAACACGTAAAATAAAAATGATTCCAGTAATTTTTAATTTTTTTAAACTTGAAAATCAAAACGTTTTTTTTTAACATTTTTTCCAAAGACATTAGAAACAAAAATCTAAAAGCGCCCCCGATAGTGTGAAAACTAAGATAACAAACAAATAATTCCTAGCACACTGGGAGAAATTTGAAAATAGAAAAATGGAAACAAAACATGGAAAAATAAGTATTTTAAATTTACAAAAATTGTTAAAATTCGTGAAATAAATTTCAATTTAAAAGTCCATTTATAAAGAGTTTCTAAATCCGCATTTTGTTACTTTTTTTCCTAAAAATTAAATAAATACAAGAAATAAAAAGCGTGTAGAAAACGACTCGTTGATATTCAAACGATAAAATAAAAATAGTGTTAAAACTCGTAAAATGAAAATGCCTACATTAATTTTGAATTTTTTTAAACCTAAAAATGGAATTTTTTAAAAATTTTTTTCCTAAAAAATGAATTCGAAAAGCCATCTATAAAAAAGTTTTTAAATTAGCATTTTGTAAAAAACAAATAAATACAAGAAATAAAAACCGTGTAGAAAACGATGTGTTGATATTCGAAACAATAAAACAAAAATAGTGTTAAAACTCGTAAAATGAAAATGATTATAGTAATTTGGAATTTTTTTAAACTTGAAAATAGAATTTTTTTTTACAATTTTTACGTAAGAAATTAAAAAAACAAAATCTAAAAGCGCCCCCGACAGTCTAAACGTTAAGATAACAAACAAATAATCTATAGCACACTCAAAAAAAATTGAAAATAGAAAAAAACAAAACAAAAGATGCAGATTTTAAAAAAATGTTAAAATTCGTGGAATAAAAATCAATTTAAGAAACCATTTTTAGAATGTTTAAAAATCAACTTTTTTCCAAAGAAATTAGAAAAAAAAATCTAAAAGCGCCCCAAATAGTCTAAAAACTAAGATAACAAACAAATAATCCCTAGTACACTAGAAGAAATTTGAAAATAAAAAAATTGAAACAAAACATGGAAAAATAAGTATTTTAAATTTACAAAAATTGTTAAAATTCGTGAAATAAATTTCAATTTAAAAATCCATTTATAAAGAGTTTCTAAATCCGCATTTTGTTATTTTTTTCCTAAAAATTAAATAAAGACACGAAATAAAAAGCGTGTAGAAAACGACTTGTTGATATTCAAACAATAAAATAAAAATAGCGTTAAAACTCGTAAAATGAAAATGCCTACATTAATTTTGAATTTTTTTAAACTTGAAAATGAAATTTTTAAAAAATTTTTTTCCTAAAAAATTTGAAAAACAAAAATAGAAAAGCGCCCTCGACAGTCTAAACGTTAAGATAACAAACAAATAATCTATAGCACACTAAAAAAAAATTGAAAATAGAAAAAAACAAAACAAAAGATGCAGATTTTAAAAAAATGTTAAAATTCGTGGAATAAAAATCAATTTAAGAAACCATTTTTAGAATGTTTAAAAATCAACTTTTTTCCAAAGAAATTAGAAAAAAAATCTGAAAGCGCCCCCGATAGTCTAAAAACTAAGATAACAAACAAATAATCCATAGCACACTGGAAGAAATTTGAAAATAAAAAAATTGAAACAAAACATGGAAAAATAAGTATTTTAAATTTACAAAACTTGTTAAAATTCGTGAAATAAATTTCAATTTAAAAATCCATTTATAAAGAGTTTCTAAATCCGCATTTTGTTACTTTTTTCCCTAAAAATTTAATAAACACAAGAAATAAAAAGCGTGTAGAAAACGACTCGTTGATATTCAAACGATAAAATAAAAATAGCGTTAAAACTCGTAAAATAAAAATGCCTACAGTAATTTTGAATTTTTTTAAACTTTTTTTTTTTTAATTTTTTTCCTAAAAAATTTGAAAAACAAAAATCGAAAAGCGCCCCCGACAGTCTAAAAACGTTAAGATAACAAACAAATTATCCACAGCACACTGTAAGAAATTTTAAAACAAAAACATGCAAAAATACTTTCAATTTACAAAAATTGTTAAAATTCATGAAAAATCAACTCAAAAAACCATTCTTAGAAAGTTTAAAAAACAGCATTTTGTTACATCATTTTTTTAATAAAAATTAAATAAATTCAAGAAATCAAAAAAACAGGTGGAAAACGACTCGTTGAAATTCGAAACAATAAAACAAAAATAGCGTTAAAACTCGTAAAAGGAAATGATTTCAGTAATCTTTAATGTTTTTAAACTTGAAAATCAAAACGTTTTTTTACGTTTTTTTTCAAAGAAATTAGAAAAAATATCTAAAAGAGCACCCGATAGTCTAAAAACGTTAAGATAAACAAATAATCCATAGCACACTGGAAGAAACTTGAAAATAAAAAAATCGAAACATAACATGCAAAAATAAGTACTTTAAATTCACAAAAATTGTTAACATTCGTGAAATAAAAATGAATTTAAAAAACCACTCATACAAAGTAGCATTTTTTTACATTTTTTCCTAAAAACTAAATGAACTTAAGAAATAAAAAACGTGTAGAAAACGACTCGTTAAAATTCGAAACAATAAAACAAGAATACAGATAAAACACGTAAAATAAAAATGATTCCAGTAATTTTTAATTTTTTTAAACTTGAAAATGAAAACGTTTTTTTACGATTTTTTCCAAAGAAATTAGAAGAAAAAATCTAAACGCGCCCCCCGATAGTCTAAAAATTAAGATAACAAACAAATAATCCCTAGCACACTGGAAGAAATTTGAAAATAAAAAAATTGAAACAAAACATGGAAAAATAAGTATTTTAAATTTACAAAAATTGTTAAAATTCGTGAAATAAATTTCAATTTAAAAATCCATTTATAAAGAGTTTCTAAATCCGCATTTTGTTACTTTTTTTCCTAAAAATTAAATAAATACAAGAAATAAAAAGCGTGTAAAAAACGACTCGTTGATATTCAAACAATAAAATAAAAATAGCGTTAAAACACGTAAAATGAAAATGCCTACATTAATTTTGAATTTTTTTAAACCTAAAAATGAAATTTTTTTTAAATTTATTTCCTAAAAAATGAATTCAAAAAGCCATCTATAAAAAGTTTTTAAATTAGCATTTTGTAAAAAACAAATAAATACAAGAAATAAAAACCGTGTAGAAAACGATGTGTTGATATTCGAAACAATAAAACAAAAATAGTGTTAAAACTCGTAAAATAAAAATGATTATAGTAATTTGGAATTTTTTTAACTTGAAAATAGAATTTTTTTTTACAATTTTTACGTAAGAAATTAAAAAAACAAAATCTAAAAGCGCCCCCGACAGTCTAAACGTTAAGATAAACAAACAAATAATCTATAGCACACTCAAAAAAAATTGAAAATAGAAAAAAACAAAACAAAAGATGCAGATTTTAAAAAAATGTTAAAATTCGTGGAATAAAAATCAATTTAAGAAACCATTTTTAGAATGTTTAAAAATCAACTTTTTTCCAAAGAAATTAGAAAAAAAATCTGAAAGCGCCCCCGATAGTCTAAAAACTAAGATAACAAACAAATAATCCATAGCACACTGGAAGAAATTTGAAAATAAAAAAATTGAAACAAAACATGGAAAAATAAGTATTTTAAATTTACAAAACTTGTTAAAATTCGTGAAATAAATTTCAATTTAAAAATCCATTTATAAAGAGTTTCTAAATCCGCATTTTGTTACTTTTTTTCCTAAAAATTAAATAAATACAAGAAATAAAAAGCGTGTAGAAAACGACTCGTTGATATTCAAACGATAAAATAAAAATAGCGTTAAAACTCGTAAAATGAAAATGCCTACAGTAATTTTGAATTTTTGTAAACTTGAAAATCAAATTTTTAAAAAATTTGAAAAACAAAAATCGAAAAGCGCCCCCGACAGTCTAAAAACGTTAAGATAAACAAATTATCCACAGCACACTGTAAGAAATTTTAAAATAACAAAAACCAAACAAAACATGGAAAAATACTTTCAATTTACAAAAATTGTTAAAATTCATAAAAAATCAATTTAAAAAACCATTTTTAGCAAGTTTAAAAAACAGCATTTTGTTAATCATTTTTTAAATAAAAATTAAATAAATTCAAGAAATAAAAAACAGGTGGAAAACGACTCGTTGAAATTCGAAACAATAAAATAAAAACAGCGTAAAAACTCGTAAAAGGAAATGATTTCAGTATTTTTTAATGTTTTTAAACTTGAATATCAGAACGTTTTTTAAAAGAGCCCCCGATAGTCTAAAAACGTTAAGATAACAAACAAATAATCCATAGCACACTGGAAGAAACTTGAAAATAAAAAAATCTAAACATAACATGCAAAAATAACTACTTTAAATTTACAAAAATTGTTAAAATTCCTGAAATAAAAATGAGTAAAAAACCACTTATAAAAAGTTTTTAAAGTAGCATTTTGTTACATTTTTTTCTAAAAATTAAATGAATTCAAGAAATAAAAAACGTGTAGAAAACGACTCGTTGATATTCAAACAATAAAACAAAAATAGTGTTAAAACTCGTAAAATGAAAATTATTACAGTAATTTTGAATTTTTTTAAGCTTGAAAGCGAAAATGTTTTTTTAATTTTTTTCCTGAGAAATTAGAAAACAAAAATCTGAAAGCGCCCTCGACAGTCTAAAAACAAACAAATAATCCACAGCACTCTGGAAGAAATTTGTAAATAAAAAAATAAAAAGAAAAAATACATTAAATTCACAAAAATTGTTAAAATTCGTAAGGTATTTATAGAAAGTTTAAAAGTCTGCCTTTTGTTACTTCTTTTTTTCCTAAAAATTAAATAAATACAAGAACGAAAAACATGTAGAAAAGGACTCGTTGAAGTTCGAAACAATAAAACAAAAACAGTGTCAAAACTCCTAAAATGAAAATGATTACAGAAATTCGGAATTTTTAAAAAATTGAAAATAAAATTTTTGTTACAATCTTTTCCAAAATAATTAGAAAAACAAAAATCTAAAAGCCCCCCGACAGTATAAAAACTTTAAGATAAAAAACAAATAATCGATAGCGCACTAGAAGCAACTTGAAAAAAATCGAAACAAAACATGCAAACATACTTCAAATTTACAAGAATTGTTAAAATCTGTAAAACCATTTTTAGAACGTTCAAAAATCAGTATTTCGTTACATCATTTTTTTATAAAAATTAAATCAATTCAAGAAATTAAAAACAGGTAGAAAACGACTCGTAGAAATTCGAAACAAAAAACAACGATAATGTTAAAACTCGTAAAATGAAAAAAGTTCCAGTAATTTTCAATTTTTTTAAACTTGAAAATCAAAACAGTTTTTATCACTTTTTACAAAGAAATTAGAAAAAAAATATATAAGTGCCCCCGATAGTCTAAAAAACGTTAAGATAACAAGCAAATATTCCATAGCACACTGGAAGAAATTTGAAAATAAAAAAATCGAAACAAAACATGCAAAAACAAGTACTTTAAATTTACAAAAATTGTTAAAATTCGTGAAATAAATTTCAATTTAAAAAACCATTTATAAAAAGTTTTTAAATCAGTATTGTTACATTTTTCCTAAAAATTAAATAAAGCCAAGAAATAAAAAACGTGTAGAAAACGACTCGTTGATATTCAAACAATAAAACAAAAATACTGTTAAAACTCGTAAAATGAAAATTATTACAGTAATTTTGAATTTTTTTAAGCTTGAAAACGAAAATGTTTTTTTTTATTTTTTTCCTGAGGAATTAGAAAAAAAAATCTGAAAGCGCCTCCGACAGTCTAAAAACGTTAAGATAAACAAATAATCCACAGCACACTAAAAGAAATTTGAAAATAAAAAAAACAAAACATGCCAAACTACTTCAAATTTACAAAAATTGTTAAAATTCGTGAGATAAAAATCAATTTAAAAAAACATTTTTAGAAAGTTGAAAAATCAGTAAAATTAAATAAATTCAAGATATAAAAAACATGTAGAATACGACTCGTTGAAAATCGAAAAAATAAAACAAAAAATAGTGTTAAAACTCGTAAAATGTAAATGATTACAGTGATTAAAAATTTAAAAAAAAATTCCCGAGAAATTAGAAAACAAAAATCTAAAAGCGCCCTCGACAGTCTACAAACGTTAAGATAACAAACAAATAATCCATAGCACACTGGAAGAAATTTGAAAATAAAAAAAAAAACAAGCAAAACAAACAAAAATACATTAAATTCAGAAAAATTGTTAAAATTCGTAAGATATTTATAGAAAGTTTAAAAGTCTGCATTTTGTTACTTCTTTTTTTCCTAAAAATTAAATAAATACAAGAAATAAAAAACATGTAGAAAAGGACTCGTTGAAATTCGAAACAATAAAACAAAAACAGTGTCAAAACTCCTAAAATGAAAATCATTACAGAAATTCGGAATTTCTTTAAAAAAAATCTAAAAGCCCCCCAACAGTGTAAAAACTTTAAGTTAAAAAACAAATAATCGATAGAGCACTAGAAGTAACTTGAAAAAAATCGAAACAAAACATGCAAACATACTTCAAATTTACAAAAATTGTTAAAATCTGTGAGATAAAAATCAATATAAAAACCATTTTTAGAACGTTCAAAAATCAGCATTTCGTTACATCATTTTTTATAAAAATTAAATCAATTCAAGAAATAAAAAACAGGTAGAAAACGACTCGTTGAAATTCGAAACAAAAAACAACGATAACGTTAAAACTCGTAAAATGAAAAAAGTTCCAGTAATTTTCGATTTTTTTAAACTTGAAAATCAAAACAGTTTTTATCACTTTTTACAAAGAAAATGCATATAGTAATTTCGAATTTTTTTAAACTAGAAAATAATTTTTTTTTTACATTTTTTCCTGGGAAATTAGAAATACAAAAATCTAAAAGCGCCCCCAGACAGACTAAAAAAGTTAACATAACAAAGAAATAATCCATAGCACACTGGAAGAAATTTGAAAATAAAAAAATCAAAACAAAACCTGCAAAAACACTTTAAATTGACAAAAATTGTTAAAACTCATAAAATAAAAATTAACTTAAAAAACCATTTTTAGAAAGTTTAAAAATCAGCATTTTGTAGTAGAAAACGACTCGCTGAAATTCGAAACAATAAAACAAAAATAAAGTTAAAACTCGTAAAATGAAAATGATTCCAATAATTTAAAATTTTTGTAAACTTGGAAATCATAACATTATTATACGATTTTTTCCAAAGAAATTAGAAAAAAAAACTCTAAAAGCGTCCCCGATAGTCTAAAAACGTTAAGATAACAAACAAATAATCCATATCAGAATGGAAGAAATTTGAAAATAAAAAAATCGATACAAAACATGCAAAAATATATTAAATTCACAAAAATTGTTAAAATTCGTAAGATCTTTTTAGAAACTTTAAAAATCTGCATTTTGTTACTTCATTTTTTCCTAAAAATTAAATAAATTCAAATGAAAATGATTACAGAAATTTGTAATTTTTTGGAAATTGAAAATAAAAGTTTTTTACAATTTTTTCCTAAAAGATCGTAAAAAACAAATAATCCCTAGCACACTGCAAGAAATTTGAAAATAAAAAAAACTATACAAAACATGCAAAAATACACTAAATTTACAAAAATTGCTAAAATTCGTAAGATAAAAATCAATATAAAAAACCATTATTAGAAATGTCAAAAATCAGCATTTTGTTACATCACTTTTTTGTAAAAATTAAATAAATTCAGGAAATAAAAAACATGTAGAAAAAGACCCGTTAAAATTCGAAACAATAAAACAAGAATACTGTTAAAACTCGTAAAATTAAAAAAAATGACAGCATCCATAGCACATAAAAAGAAATTTGAAAATAGAAAAAACAAAACTATACATGCAAAAATTAAAAAAAATTGTTAAAATTCGTGGAATAAAAATCAATTTAAGAAACCATTTTTAGAATATTTAAAAATCAATTTTTCCTAAAAATTAAATGAATTCAAAAAATAAAAAACATGTAGAAAACGACTCGTTGAAATTTGAAACAATAAAATAAGAATAGTGTTAAACTGGTAAAATGAAAATTATTACAGTGATTTTTAATTTTTTTAAGCTTGAAAACGAATTTTTAAAAAAATTTTTTCCGGAGAAATTAGAAAACGAAAATCTGAAAGCGCCCCCGACAGTCTAAAAACGGTTAGATAAAGAAATAATACACAGCACACTAGAAGAAATTGAAAAATAAAAAAAACAAAACCTGCAAAAATACTTTAAATTTACAAAAATTGTAAAAATTCGTGAGATAAAAATCAATTCAAAAAGACATTTTTAGTAAGTTTAAAAATCAACAAAATTAAATAAATTCAAGAAATAAAAAAACATGTAGAAAACGACTCGTTGAAAATCGAAAAAATCAAACAAAAATAATGTTAAAACTCGTAAAACGTAAATGATTACAGTAATAAAAAATTTAAAAAAATCCCGAGAAATAAGAAAACAAAAATCTGAAAGCGCCCCCGACAATCTAAAAACGTGAAGATAACAAAAACAAATAATTCACAGCACACTAGAAGAAATTTGAAAAAAAAACAAAACATGCAAAAATACATTAAATTCACAAAAATTGTTAAAATTCGTGAGATAAAAACCAATTAAAAAAAACCTTTTTAGAAAGTTTAAAAATCAGCAAAATTAAATAAATTCAAGAAATAAAAAATATGTAGAAAACGACTCGTTGAAAATCAAAAAAATAAGACAAAAATAGTGTTAAAACTCGTAAAATGTAAATGATTACAGTAATTAAAAAAAAATTCCCGAGTAATTAGAAAACAGCGCCCTCAAGAGTCTAAACACGTTAAGATAACAAACAATCCATAGCACACTGGAAGAAATTTGAAAATAAAAAAAACATAAGATGCGAAAATACTTTAAATTCGTGAGATAAAAATCAATTTAAAAAACATTTTTAGAAAGTTCAAAAATCAGCAAAATTAAATAAATTCAAGAAATAAAAAACATGTAGAAAATGACTCGTTGAAAATCGAAATAATAAAACAATATTAGAAAACAAGAATCTGAAAGCGTCCCCGACAGTCTAAAAACGTTAAGATTACAAACAAATAATCCACAGCACACTAGAAGAAATTTGAAAATAATAAAAACAAAACATGCAAAAATACTTTAAATTTACAATAATTGTTAAAATTCGTGAGATAAAAATCAATATAAAAGACCATCAGCATTTTGTTACATTATTTTTATCCTAAAAATTTAATAATTTTTAAAAAACGAAAGAAAAAACATGTAGAAAAAGACTTGTTGAAAATCAAAACAATAAAACAAAAATAAAAATGATTACAATAATTTTGAATTTTTTTAAACTTGAAAACCAATAATTATAATTTTGGATTTCCTACAGAATGCAAAAAACCAAAAAACGCCTAAAACGTTAAGAAAAAACAAAAGATAAACAAATAACCCATAGCACACTGGTAATAATTAAAAATTAAAAGGCTGATGAAAAAACATGCAAAAATATATACGAAAAAATAAATCAAAATATGTATTGAAGAAAATCTAAAAGAAAAACTATTAATTTCCTTCATTTATTCAAAAACGGAAGATATAAAAAAGGAGGGCGTGAAAACGTGCAATAACAATTCAGAAACAAAAATTATCAGAAACCAAGAAATTGAAACTTTTCGCACTACCGAACCAGTTCATCATCAGTCAGTTACTAAAAATAACTTAATAGAAACCATAGAACTAAAAGAAAAATATAACCATCATCAATTGATCCCTAAACCAATGCAATAACAAAAGAAGCAAACAAAACTAATCTTCGAATGTGTCTTCAACCAAATCAATCTCACTTAAATGACGATAACCCAAGGTCACATTTCAAAAACGTTACTGAAACTACAACTATATACATTGACCGTACCCTTCATATACATAAACGCCTAATTCATCAGGAACTACAAACCCACATCTTCCTGCACTCTTAACACAATTAATAATAGTCTCAAACCGTAAATTTTCAATAAATGTATAAATTTTCCTAATACACCAATGGTACCAATTTGCTAAGCGAAACGAAAACATACTTATGATTTTGATTATCTCCATCCTTAACGGGTTTCTTTTTACCCTTCTTGATCGACTCCTTAATCTTTTCGGCCCTTTCTAAATATTGACAGCACTTGGCTCTTATACTTTCTTTGGCTTTCTCACCCTGCGCTTCATCTAAAACACAATAAAAATAATGATCAATCTTAAAACCATCCCAGCGACTCACACTTAATAGCATGTAAAAAATACTCGACACCATGCTCGTACAACCGCAACGCTTCCTCGTAATTTTTGTTGCGATCTTCTTCGGTGGCTTTAGTGACTAACTCGATGGCCTTTTGAATGGTGTTACCAGAAGCCATTGCAAAAAATAATTGTTAAATTCCTGGAATTGTTTATCAATTACATCAAAGTGGTACTGTCAAAAACTTGCCTATTAAACTATGTCTTTGTGTAATTGTTAACTGTGCAATTTAATTGGCATTAAAATTAATTAAATGTAATACAACGAAGGCGGTTAATCACGATAATGTGCCTTTTTTCCCCTTTATATTTTAATACCTAAAACCTCACTGGTGTCATACCTAATGTGACACTTATGACGTCATTCTATGATTAGACCAGTCCGAATCCGAAACACAAATTTAACCTTCAAAATAAAGATTTCTCTTCGAATACAAATTAGGACGTTTCGTGCATTTCGTGATGATGAAATAATTATGTATTTTTGTGCATCAACCCTTACGGATTCACTGGGTTTGACTGTTTAAATACAAATTTAAGTTTTCAAATGGAAGTTTGTCAGCGGTTCCAAAACGGTACCTAATCTTTATATACAGACTAACTCACAATAAAGCGCAGGACTAATCGAAAATATACGTTTAAATTTAGTATTTTAAAGCAAATGATGTTTACTATTTTTAAGTCTTTTTCTGCTGACTAAGGTAATATAGTTTATTTGCTTAATTTATCGTTTATTCTTTATGTAATTGTGACAACCCCAATTCAACGAAGATGATAGAAACGAATAAATTAAATAAAAAATGGACAGTATCATGATACTATTTTCGCATAAGTTGACAAATTTTTCCAGGATTTTTCCTATCAATACACGAATACTAAGTAGACGTACTGTAATCACAAAAAAAATATTTAAGGCAAAAGCATCACTAAAAATGTAAATTGGAAAAACCTGTCGAAGCCAGAATCAAATAAAAAAAAGTTGTCGTAGTAGTAATAACAAATAAATATCAAATAATTAAACAAATTAAAACATAAAACCTTGAGCAAGTTCAGGTACGCATAAAACTTGTTTACATGACCCCCAAAATGTGTGTCAAGGTACAGCTATACAACAGTTAAGCGACCACTGTTTTAGTTCATTACATCATCGACTAATAACAACAAACTTTGCCATTAAAGTATTCAAAAATTAAACTTTAAAAAAATGGCAATAATGGAAACCATCAAAATTCCAATTAACATTAGCATATCGATGACAACCATTGCGATTACTTTTTACACTGTGATCGAACTGATGATGTTTCTCTCTGACCCGCATTATAAACTGCCGATAACACCCAGAGGTAAGACTATCGAGCCATGCTCTGTTTCTACACTGGGTATTTTTTAGGAAACTTTTGGGTTAATGCCTCACTTTCATTATTCATAAACCAACTGTTGTTAAGTGCGTTCATCTTACAACACACAATCCTTGCCCTACCATCAGTGAAGAGTTGGTTTTCCACCCTTAAAATCGCCGTCATTCAACGTAGCATATACGTAATAACAACGGCGATTGCTCTTCAATTAGTCATTAAGTATTGGCAAACGATACCTGAATTCGTGCTTTGGAGCATCAACACTAACGTTCGCATGTATTGGTGGAGTTTCTTATTGTTGCATATACTCGCATGGACCGTTATTTACGTAGGTACGATTTGCATGGACATCAACGAGTTGTTAGGGGTTAAACAAATCTATTATAATATACGTAAGCTACCAGATCCGTGCGAGTATAAATCGAGGGATTTGAAGCGGTTGTACTTACATATGAGGCATCCGAGCTTTCTCGGATTCCTTGTAATATTCTGGGCTGTGCCTTGCATGAGGTAAGTAACCGCATTCCTTTATCATTTATAATTTTTTTTAAATTTTAGCTTGGATCGTTTACTTTTGGCTAGTGTATTATCTGCGTACATGTACTTGGCATGGAACACCGACGAAGGAGATCACCGATATCAGAAAATGCAGACTGAACGAAAGTTCTACGAATTGAATTACTTAAAATGATTTTAGTTGTATTAATACTTGCAGTATTTTCATGACATATTTATTTTTACCTAATAAAGTATTTTTTTTTAATTTGACTGGTTGCTTATGGTTTCTTTTACACTATCGTTATATACCTGAAACCTACAAACTTCATAACTGCTCAGAATTAGATTCCTTTCTTGTAATGTGCTTATATTTGTTACTGTAAGCAAAAATGCCATTTTTCAAAAGAACCGTCGCCATTTTTTCGTTTTATTGTTACGTTACAGCGTTACATCCATGTTACATCTTCGTTATGTTTCTTGTGTTACCACATATAATTGACTATTTCTGAACAGTTTAGAATTAACTTTTATTAAGATTGAGTTGGTCATACTGTTTTTTTTAAAATGCCCTTCCCAAAATCTTTCATTTAATTGGTTCAAGTACGATTTCTTAATTCTGATTGGACGATTGTTTTGCCATTTCAAATTTTTAAATTTAGTTCACATATTTTTTGAGTCATTTGTTTGCTTACCTGTTGTCTAGCCATAATTTTTCATTTATTCCTAATACCATTTTTCATAGATTTTAGGTTTGTTCCAACATCCCATTCTCCTATATCGTAACAAAACTGTTTGGATTTTATGCGGTTCAGTAACGATAATATATTACCAAAGCCGATTATCAAACGCTGCCAAGCTGAGTTGTAACAGAATACGGAATTGTATAGGTACAGTCACCATCAAAGCGGTTGAAACAGATTTAATCTATTGCGCATGATTATTACGGTTTATGTACCGATTTTAAGCGTGTTAATACATACATTTTATTTTCTCTACGTTAGAGAATTTTTTCCTTAAACAAACATTTGGATGTTTTATATTTAAGATTTTTTCTTAATATCTTTATATCAAAAGTAAATATTTTTGCAAGAGCTATTACATCCATAATTTTAATGTTGATCGTACGATCTTTACGATTATTGTAAGCCTCAGTTTATTTTTTTGTAAATACATATATTTAACATTACCTTGGTTTTCTCACAATTTGATGATACACAAAAAATGCATCACATGGTGTTTGGTAGCAAAACACGCTCTTAGTTGTCTTGTCAATATCGTCGTTGGATAGGCTACACTTATAAAACACCTCACGTAATTATGATTTCACCACTCAATTACTGACAATGAAAAAATGGCGTAGAACGCATATTGCACTACTACATACACTGGGTTTCAAATAAAATTCACCACATAAAAGGAGTAGATGTGGAGTGTTGAAATTTTGTATGTAAAACTGTTATATATAGACAAATAAATGATTACAATTTGGAAGAAACAACACGTTTTATTGAAAAAATGTCAATAGTGTGTAACATCACCACGTGCTTGTATGCAAGAAGTTACCCTTCTAGGCATGCTGGAAATACGGTGATTTATTGCGTCCTGGGGTACTTTATCCCAGGCTATTTGAAGCTGTTGTCCCAATTCTTCTATGGTGTTTGGAGGGTGAGCTAGATGACGCAGTCTTCTGTATATTATGTCCCAGAAATGTTCTATTGGCGATAAATCTGGCGATTTAGCAGGCTACGATAGAAAATTTACGTCATTCTCTTCAAAAACTCTGTGTGTCATTATTGTCACATGCGGTCGCGCATTATTTTGTTGGAAGATAGCTTCTGGACGTTCTTGAAGAAGAGATAGAAGAACTGGTTTTAAGACGTTGTTGATGTAGCGTCGAGCATTTAACGTGCCTTGGATAAATGTTAAAGGAAAGCGGCCTCCCCAAACCATTACACCAGGTGTTAAGCCAGTATGTCTTCGTTGTACAAACTGTAATTCGTAGCGTTGTCTTCTAGGTTTCTGCACACGTGTACGCCCGTCCGGGTGCCATAAACAGAACCTAAACTCATCAGAAAAAATAATGTTGTTCCATTCATGTAGCCAATGTTGTCTGGCTTGGCACCATTCAAGTCTGACTTCTTGGTGGTGAGGTGTTAGAGGAATACGAGAGTTTGGTCGATATGATCGCAATCTAAAGGAGCGGATTCGACAGTACTCATAGAAACTCTGCAACCAACTGCTCGTATCCAGTTTATTCCAACTGAACGCGATGGTTCCCAAGGGCCTTGAACGTCACTTCTCCTTAACATACGATCTTCTCGCTCATGCGTGACTTTGGGTTGTCCAGTACCTCTACGTCGTGTTTGTAACTGTTTCTCCTGCCATCCTCGACATGTTTTTAATATTGTTGAATGATTACCCTTTAATCTTCTAGTGATTTTACGATATCCCAACCCAGCTTCTTGCATACCAATAATTCGCCCTCTCTCAAAAGGCGTTAATTGTTGAAAGTTACCTCCTCTGCGAACTCGTGGCATTCTGACACTTACAAACAATGACAACTGATAACTAGATATAAAAAAATTTGAAAAATTACAACAATAAGGGTTCAGAAATAAAAGTAAAAAAAGCTTGGAGATGTTGATAATTTTTTGAATACGTCAACATTTTCATTCCAAATTTTAATCATTTATTTGTCCATATATAACAGTTTTACATACAAAATTGTAGCGCTCCACGTCTTCTTCTATGTGGTGCATTTTATTTCAAACACAGTGTATTTTACTGTTTTATTTTTTAATGAGAGCAGTTGCTATCATATCTATGTCGTTATAAGAGTCTTTTTCAATGACTATCACTTTTATTTGTTCTACCAATCTAGATACGATCTAACAAAAGTACATTTCATTGTTTTCATATCAAGTAGTCTCTTCGGAATATGTGCATAAACTTGAAAAGTTGTTAAAGATCCAAAAATATTCTAGTAATCACTTTATCAATCTGACTCAGTTTCTCTCAGCCTTGATCAAGAAACAAAAAGATAATGAATAAGTCGTTCTTGTGAATTAAAAAATTGATAAGACAGAACGTAACTAAGCCTACTGCAAAAACTTCTGTTGCTAAAACTAATAGCAGGTTGTCATTAAAATGTATTAAAATTGTAGATCTTGACCAAAGAAATCTTGCCATTGCAGATTTGAATTAGTTAAGTAAATATTGGGTGTAGAATTGTAGCCATATTATAGAGATAAGTTTGTTCAAGTAGTTTGCCATGCCAAGAAATTGGTTAAATGGTTCATATTCTCGATAAAACCGGCACAATTAAAATACTACTCAACAAAAAAAATTAACAAATCTGAGGCTAAACGCCATCTCGTAGGAACGGAGCTACGTACGAGTTAATCCACATGTAGGAAACTATGAAGTTGTTAGTTAGATAGTAAATATTACAACCGCGAATTTCAAAAAATGTATTTGAATTATACGCGGCATAATATTTCTAACTGTACTTCGCAAGTGCAAAAATTTGTTTATATAATTGCAGAAACCATCTTAGAGACCAGTGGACAGCTGTTTCGTCCTATTTGGACTCCTCAGCACTGGAATACTCTAATGCAGTTTCCACAACTATATAAAACAAATTGCCATAGTTTTAATCCCATTCGGGTGTTAATTGATTAACAAATCTGAGGCTAAACGCCATCTCGTAGGAACGGAGCTACGTACGAGTTAATCACATGTAAGGAAACTATGAAGTTGTTAGTTAGATAGTAAATATCACAACAGCAATTGTCAAAAAATGTATTTGAATTATACGCGTCATAATATTTCTAACTGACTACTTAAATGCAAAAATTTGTTTATATAACTGCAGAAACCATCATTAGAGACCAGTGGACAGCTGTTTTGTCCTATTTGGACTCATCATCACTAAAATTCTCTCATGCAGTTTCCACAACCATACAAAACAAATTGCCATAGTTTTATCCGATTCAGGTGTTAAATTCAGAAATCAGAGGCTAAACGCTATCTCGTAAAAACGTAGCTACGTACGCGTTAATCCATATGTAAGAAACTTTAAAGTTGTTAGTTAGATAGTAAATATTACAAACGCGAATTTCGAAAAATGTATTTGAATTATACGCGACATAATATTTCTAACTGTACTTCGCAAGTGCAAAAATTTGTTTATATAATTGCAGAAACCATCTTAGAGACCAGTGGACAGCTGTTTCGTCCTATTTGGACTCCTCAGCACTGGAATACTCTACTGCAGTTTCCACAACTATATAAAACAAATTGCCATAGTTTTAATCCCATTCGGGTGTTAATTGATTAACAAATCTGAGGCTAAACGCCATCTCGTAGGAACGGAGCTACGTACGAGTTAATCCACATGTAGGAAACTATGAAGTTGTTAGTTAGATAGTAAATATTACAACCGCGAATTTCAAAAATGTATTTGAATTATACGCGGCATAATATTTCTAACTGTACTTCATAAGTGCAAACATTTGTTTATATAATTGCAGAAACCATCTTAGAGACCAGTGGACAGCTGTTTCGTCCTATTTGGACTCCTCAGCACTGGAATACTCTAATGCAGTTTCCACAACTATATAAAACAAATTGCCATAGTTTTAATCCCATCTGGGTGTTAATTGATTAACAAATCTGAGGCTAAACGCCATCTCGTAGGAACGGAGCTACGTACGAGTTAATCCACATGTAGGAAACTATGAAGTTGTTAGTTAGATAGTAAATATTACAACCGCGAATTTCAAAAAATGTATTTGAATTATACGCGGCATAATATTTCTAACTGTACTTCGCAAGTGCAAAAATTTGTTTATATAATTGCAGAAACCATCTTAGAGACCAGTGGACAGCTGTTTCGTCCTATTTGGACTCCTCAGCACTGGAATACTCTACTGCAGTTTCCACAACTATATAAAACAAATTGCCATAGTTTTAATCCCATTCGGGTGTTAATTGATTAACAAATCTGAGGCTAAACGCCATCTCGTAGGAACGGAGCTACGTACGAGTTAATCCACATGTAGGAAACTATGAAGTTGTTAGTTAGATAGTAAATATTACAACCGCGAATTTCAAAAAATGTATTTGAATTATACGCGGCATAATATTTCTAACTGTACTTCGCAAGTGCAAAAATTTGTTTATATAATTGCAGAAACCATCTTAGAGACCAGTGGACAGCTGTTTCGTCCTATTTGGACTCCTCAGCACTGGAATACTCTAATGCAGTTTCGACAACTATATAAAACAAATTGCCATAGTTTTAATCCCATTCGGGTGTTAATTGATTAACAAATCTGAGGCTAAACGCCATCTCGTAGGAACGGAGCTACGTACGAGTTAATCCACATGTAGGAAACTATGAAGTTGTTAGTTAGATAGTAAATATTACAACCGCGAATTTCAAAAATGTATTTGAATTATACGCGGCATAATATTTCTAACTGTACTTCGCAAGTGCAAAATTTGTTTATATAATTGCAGAAACCATCTTAGAGACCAGTGGACAGCTGTTTCGTCCTATTTGGACTCCTCAGCACTGGAATACTCTAATGCAGTTTCCACAACTATATAAAACAAATTGCCATAGTTTTAATCCCATTCGGGTGTTAATTGATTAATAAATCTGAGGCTAAACGCCATCTCGTAGGAACCGAGTTACGTACGAGTTAATCCACATGTAGGAAACTATGAAGTTGTTAGTTATATAGTAAATATTACAACCGCGAATTTCAAAAAATGTATTTGAATTATACGCGGTATAATATTTCTAACTGTACTACGCAAGTGCAAAAATTTGTTTAAATAATTGCAGAAACCATCTTAGAGACCAGTGGACAGCTGTTTCGTCCTATTTGGACTCCTCAGCACTGGAATACCCTACTGCAGTTTCCACAACTATATAAAAACAAATTGCCATCGTTTTAATCCCATTCGTGTTAATTGATTAACAAATCTGAGGCTAAACGCCATCTCGTAGGAACGGAGACTACGTACGAGTTAATCCACATGTAAGGAAACTATGAAGTTGTTAGTTAGATAGTAAATATTACAACCATGAATTTCAAAAATGTATTTGAATTATACGCGGCATAATATTTTCTAACTGTACTTCGCAAGTGCAAAAATTTGTTTATATAATTGCAGAAACCATCTTAGAGACCAGTGGACAGCTGTTTCGTCTATTTGGACTCCTCAGCACTGGAATACTCTAATGCAGTTTCACAACTATATAAAACAAATTGCCATAGTTTAATCCCATTCGGGTGTTAATTGATTAACAAATCTGAGGCTAAACGCCATCTCGTAGGAACGGAGCTACGTACAGAGTTAATCACATGTAAGGAAACTATGAAGTTGTTAGTTTAGATAGTAAATATTACAACCATGAATTTCAAAATGTATTTGATTATACGCATAATATTTCTAACTGTACTTCGCAAGTGCAAAATTTGTTTATATAATTGCAGAAACCATCTTAGAGACCAGTGGACAGCTGTTTCGGCGTATTTGGACTCCTCAGCACTGGAATACTCTACTGCAGTTTTCCACAACTATATAAAACAAATTGCCATAGTTTAATCCCATTCGAATTAATTGATTAACAAATCTGAGGCTAAACGCCATCTCGTAGGAACAGACTGCACGTAGGATTAATCCACATGTAGGAAACTATGAAGTTGTTAGTTAGATAGTAAATATTACAACCGCGAATTTCAAAAAATGTATTTGAATTATACGCGGCATAATATTTCTAACTGTACTTCGCAAGTGCAAAAATTTGTTTATATAATTGCAGAAACCATCTTAGAGACCAGTGGACAGCTGTTTCGTCCTATTTGGACTCCTCAGCACTGGAATACTCTAATGCAGTTTCCACAACTATATAAAACAAATTGCCATAGTTTAATCCCATTCAGGTGTTAATTGATTAACAAATCTGAGGCTAAACGCCATCTCGTAGGAACGGAGCTACGTACGCAGGTTAAAATCTCACATATAGAAAATTATGAAATTGTTAGTAAGATAGTAAATAATATTACAACCGCGAAATTTAAAAAAATGTATTTGAATTATACGCGGCATAATATTTCTAACTGTACTTCGCAAGTGCAAAAATTTGTTTATATAATTGCAGAAACCATCTTAGAGACCAGTGGACAGCTGTTTCGTCCTATTTGGACTCCTCAGCACTGGAATACTCTAATGCAGTTTCCACAACTATATAAAACAAATTGCCATAGTTTTAATCCCATTCGGGTGTTAATTGATTAACAAATCTGAGGCTAAACATGCCATCTCGTAGGAACGGAGCTACGTACAAGTTAATCCACATGTGAAACTATGAAGTTGTTAGTTAGATGGTAAATATTACAACCGCGAATTTCAAAAATGTATTTAGATTATATATACGCGGCATAATATTTCTAACTGTACTACGCAAGTGCAAAAAATTTGTTTATATAATTGCAGAAACCATCTTAGAGACCAGTGGACAGCTGTTTCGTCCTATTTGGACTCCTCAGCACTGGAATACTCTAATGCAGTTTCCACAACTATATAAAACAAATTGCCATAGTTTTAATCCCATTCGGGTGTTAATTGATTAACAAATCTGAGGCTAAACGCCATCTCGTAGGAACGGAGCTACGTACGAGTTAATCCACATGTAGGAAACTATGAAGTTGTTAGTTAGATAGTAAATATTACAACCGCGAATTTCAAAAAATGTATTTGAATTATACGCGGCATAATATTTCTAACTGTAATGGTTTCTGCAATTATATAAACAAATTTTTGCACTTGCGAAGTACACTTAGAAATATTATGCCGCGTATAATTCAAATACATTTTTTGAAATTCGCGGTTGTAATATTTACTATCTAACTAACAACTTCATAGTTTCCTACATGTGGATTAACTCGTACGTAGCTCCGTTCCTACGAGATGGCGTTTAGCCTCAGATTTGTTAATCAATTAACACCCGAATGGGATTAAAACTATGGCAATTTGTTTTATATAGTTGTGGAAACTGCATTAGAGTATTCCAGTGCTGAGGAGTCCAAATAGGACGAAACAGGTGTGCACTGGTCTCCAAGGTGGGTTCTCCGATTATATAAACAAATTTTTGCACTTGCGAAGTACACTTAGAAATATTATGCCGCGTATAATTCAAATACATTTTTTGAAATTCGCGGTTGTAATATTTACTATCTAACTAACAACTTCATAGTTTCCTACATGTGGATTAACTCGTACGTAGCTCCGTTCCTACGAGATGGCGTTTAGCCTCAGATTTGTTAATCAATTAACACCCGAATGGGATTAAAACTATGGCAATTTGTTTTATATAGTTGTGGAAACTGCATTAGAGTATTCCAGTGCTGAGGAGTCCAAATAGGACGAAACAGCTGTCCACTGGTCTCTAAGATGGTTTCTGCAATTATATAAACAAATTTTGCACTTGCAAAGTACAGTTAGAAATATTATGCCGCGTATAATTCAAATACATTTTTGAAATTCGCGGTTGTAATATTACTATCTAACTAACAACTTCATAGTTTCCTACATGTGGATTAACTCGTACGTAGCTCCGTTCCTACGAGATGGCGTTTAGCCTCAGATTTGTTAATCAATTAACACCCGAATGGGATTAAAACTATGGCAATTTGTTTTATATAGTTGTGGAAACTGCATTAGAGTATTCCAGTGCTGAGAGTCCAAATAGGACGAAACAGCGGTCCACTGGTCTCCAAGATGGTTTCTGCAATTATATAAACAAACTGTACTACGCAAGTGCAAGTACAGTTAGAAATATTATGCCGCGTATAATTCAAATACATTGTTTAAAATTCGCGGTTGTAATATTTACTTTCTAACTAACAACTTCATAGTTTCCTACATGTGGATTAACTCGTACGTAGCTCCGTTCCTACGAGTTGGCGTTTAGCCTCAGATTTGTTAATCAATTAACACCCGAATGGGATTAAAACTATGGCAATTTGTTTTATATAGTTGTGGAAACTGCATTAGAGTATTCCAGTGCTGAGGAGTCCAAATAGGACGAAACAGCTGTCCACTGGTCTCTAAGATGGTTTCTGCAATTATATAAACAAATTTTTGCACTTAAAGTACAGTTAGAAATATTATGCCGCGTATAATTCAAATACATTTTGAAATTCGCGGTTGTAATATTACTATCTAACTAACAACTTCATAGTTTCCTACATGTGGATTAACTCGTACGTAGCTCCGTTCCTACGAGATGGCGTTTAGCCTCAGATTTGTTAATCAATTAACACCCGAATGGGATTAAAACTATGGCAATTTGTTTTATATAGTTGTGGAAACTGCATTAGAGTATTCCAGTGCTGAGAGTCCAAATAGGACGAAACAGCTGTCACTGGTCTCTAAGATGGTTTCTGCAATTATATAAACAAATTTTTGCACTTGCGAAGTACAGTTAGAAATATTATGCCGCGTATAATTCAAATACATTTTTTGAAATTCGCGGTTGTAATATTTACTATCTAACTAACAACTTCATAGTTTCCTACATGTAAAAAAAATTAAGTTGAACCTGTACACAGATACTATTTATTTCTTTCAACAAAAGTGAGGTGCTAAAACTGGTGTATATTTCTGGTACATGCACTTGATTAGATTCACACTTCTTCCTTATTCTAATTGCCATCATTGCATACACTTCATGTACTTAAATCGCTACTCATGCGTTTTACCACTTTTACGCAGTTGATCAAAGTGGTATAAAACGCACATTGCTCTACTACTATTATATATTAAGTTCAACTATATGCACATATAGCAGAATAAAATCGTATTTTAATTGTAAATGCGATGGAAACAGTTGATGAACAATGATTCAACTCAAATAACACAGAACAAAAAGTAAAAAACTAAAATCAAGACCAAATTCTCAAACGGTAGATTTGCTGCAGGCAACGTTTAAACTAGATTTTAAAAACGTATTGTAACTACTTCATTATTATTGTCTAGTAGGATATGCGTTAAGTTAACAAAAAAAGGCATTAATTCGAAAAACACCGAACGAGGTTTTCTTGTTCGGATAGCACACCTAAAAATCTCACAAACTCCCAAGAAAATAAAACTGAAATACAAAATTGTAACAAAAAATAAATAATTTTGTCTCAAAAGTTATTGAATCAATATTAATATATCTAGCCAAACTAATCGATAGAGGGTTTATAAAAACTATTTTATTCATTAAAAACAAATTAATACAGTCGTAATTTTGTTTTATTTGTATTAAAACAGTGCATAATTTATCTACTCTACAAACTGATGATTTCACAAAATTGTTTTATTAGACCTTTGCCTAGGTGACGGATGAAAAAAAACAGTCGCTATATGTAGATTATTTACTTTTCCAGCTTAGCTAATTGAGACAACCCATGTAAAAACAATAAGTAACAACGACACAAACAAAAGTAATACATTGGACGTGTTACATTTGGCGCCCGAGCAGGATCCCAAGAACTTGTAAAACAATTATACGTAAATATTTAACTCTATTTGTAGACATTTTGATTACCGCTTTACTAATATGAACCGAAAGATTCACAATACCTAAACCTGAGAAACTACTTCAAACAGTTTCTGAAACCGACATTTGTTATAAGTATACCAGTTAGATACAACCGGTAATGTAAACAATTAGAAACGTCTACCATAGTAAAATTACCTGTCTCAGTATTTATAATTTGTCACGCCTCCAATACTTAGAAGACGCGACACAAAATCTATTACAAAAAACCGGCTATATATCAATGCGCTGAAAACTATTATACCGCGCCATGGAAGAATATCCACAGCCTTAATTTTTTTAATTTAAGAGAATTAGAACTTACAACTTTAAGGCAAATCAAAGCCGAAACTCACCAAGCCACGAGTTATGAGATGACAGCTGTAGCACCCAGAACTACACCACTCGTTGTTGCTATACTCCGAACAACCTGACCAATGACGTAACTGTTATTCTGTGAGAGTAACGTCGCTAAATTTCTGCCATCTTATTATAAAAATTACATTTTTGTAGTTGGAAAAACTGTAGGCAATTGTTGTCTTACTAATACGTTTTAAATTTTCGTATTTTTCTTGTAGTTAACTTGTACAATTCATGCAACCAAAACATAGTGTAAACGTAAACCTCAATTAGGTTCTAACGAATTAGTAAATCAAAATAAAATTATTTGATTGCTGACGTTGAGGTTTACATGCTCAAATTTGTAACGAAGAAAGTACTCGTGGTTATGTGGATTACGTTACAACAGTTGTTACAAGCTTTATGTCTTACGAACCTTGCACGGCCAATTCACACAGTCGGAGATAAGGGAGGTTCAAGGGAATTATGCTTAAGGGCGCCAGATCTAATCCAAATTAACACTTCTGCCTCGATCACGACAGACGGTCCAAACTTGTAACTAAATTTGAGGTTCGTAATCCTTGTTACCTTGTCCCTAAATCCTAGAAAGACTAACAATTATGATTAACAAGTATAGAAACTTTGATTTCGCAACATATAAGATTTACAAGATTATATCTAATTCTTAGTGCATGAATGCTCGCAGTATCGGCAACACACAATACACATGTAAGTCAGGTCGAAACGAACAGCACAGAAAAATCTCGTAGTAAATATTGTTTGCACACAGCATGCGATACAAGTTAAATGATGATTGAAATTACCTTATTGGTATATAAACAGTAAACGTAATTACCGACATTAACATTAACCAAAATTCTGTGAGTAACTTTCGTGACAGCGATATAAAAATTAATCAAATAAACTCACCCAAAGTCCAGTGTCCACTTTCGCAAAGAAAACGTTTTCCCCGCTAGCGGCCTGTAATAAATATTTAATAGCAAATCGTGTCACACACTAACTCAGGAAGAATAGAAAGCTACAAAATCAGTATTAATAAATCATTAAATGTTATATAAAAGCCCGTTGTATCGAATGCTGTACGTAGTAATTTCGAACAGGTGGTTGATAACACAATCGACTTCTATCCCCAAATCAGCATCTCCGACGCATTGTTCGACGAGACCTCGTTGTTATTTAAGTAGCAGGCCCTCACAACAGCTTATATGCTCGGTAGCGATATTCATTAATGGTACTTATGCATCCTTATTACTGCTTAAAGCGAACCAATGCTTGCAACGTGGTGGAACCGGCTATCACATTAATACAGAAATTACGAAGGAATCTTAATAGGTTGGAGACAAAATATCTTACCCTGTGCCGAAAGAATCGTAATAAATTCGCAATCGCCTTATAAATTGGTGTTCATCAGTTCAAAATCCTCGGCACCGACCCGTTCATGTAGTTGACAGCTTAACGATTTCGTCGTAAAAATGACAGTTACAAGAAAAGATCGGCAGAGGGCGCCAAAACCGGAACTAATTTTAATTCATATACAGGGTATTCCGTAATGAAAATTTCGCACGTAACACAATACTCTAATAAAGTAAAAGTGATGTGATAAAAACGCGATCTGATTAGCTGCTACAAGGCCAGTTACCGGCCATTCGTTACAGACTTTAAAATTACACCAGATGTAATTGTAGCGTGAGCTGTTCCATACGAATGATGTTAATCATACGATCCTTACGATTTTGTAATCTTCAGTTACTTTTTAAAAAATATCGATCTAGTTTACTGTTTTACTATAAGTTTGTTTTTCTGTAAATAAACTTAGCTTTAGTTTTCTTTTTTCACAATTTGATGATACACAAACAGGGTACTTGGTAGCAAAACACTATGTTACACGCCTTTATTGGTTTTGTCAATATCGTCATTGAATACAGATAGTTTACACTTGCAAAAAACCTCACTTAATTATGAGTCATAGCCACCCATCTACGGATCTCGATGTCAAAGTGGCGTAGAACGCACATTACGCTACTGCATAGTTTGCTGTTTGATTTTTCATTGAGAATATAACAGTTACCATTATTTCTATGTTGTTATGATAGTCATTTTAATGATTCTCACATCTCTAGCTAATTATTTTTTTGTTTTATGAACCCAGAAGCAATAGCTCTTACTATTACATTTTTGTACAGAACAAAGCTGAATTTTCAGATTAGTGTTTTAATTAAATTAATACATACCATACGATAAGATCGGACTAGTTGTGTGGTACTGTTTCAACATCTGAGAATCTGTATTACAAAAACCTTTTAATTGTGGATGCACCGCTTGAGAACAAGGTGTTCATTTTAATTTTTAGAGATAGCAACATGATGCGTATGTAATGATAATAATTAGAATAAAGTAGAAGCAGTGTTGTAAATTATCTATATAAATTTATATAGATAAATTAATCTAGATTCATATTTTTTATCTATTATATGTATCTATATACTATCTAAAATATATAAGTTATATGTATCTATATATATATATATAATTTTTTATTTAAATTATTTAAATAAAATTTATAAAAATCCAGTGTTCCATAAAATTCAAGTTACTATATGTATGTTTTTCTCAGTAATTTCCCACATTCCATAGTAGTTCTTCAAATGAACTCCATCTATCGTTATTATACTACCTAGATTATTTCATCTATTATCTGTTATCTATATAAAGTTTAAATAGTTTATCTATTATCTAATACTAGATAATTCTTGCAAGAAAAAAAAATTATCTGTATCTATATAATTTAAAAATTATCTATTTACAACACTGAGTAGAGGTGTATGAAGGTGTATGTACAATTACGCAAGAAATGTATGTAATGATAGTAATTAGAATGAAGTGAAGAGTACGGAGGATACGTTGGTTTTAGCAGCTCACCTCTGCTAGAAAAGAATTAAATAGTACTTGTCTCTATCCTAAGTGTTAAGTTCATATGTATCTATCTTTGTTTTTAAGTTATAATACCAACATACAAAATTTAAAAAAATTTAATACCACGAAAACTTCACTTTATGTACGTACTAACATTGCCATTCCTGCGTTACCACTCATACGCGGTTGACTTCCAAATGAAAGTGGTATAGAACGCACGTTTCTCTACTACTATTATATTTTAAATTCAGCTATCTCTATGTTTTAATTGTAAATTGATGACATACAATAAAGTTGATAAAAAATGGTTCAATTCAAATGAAACACAGCAAAAAGTAACGTTTAATTAAGTTTTAGTTTAAGTATTATCGATGCAGTCGACTCTAAGCACACTAAAATAAAAACTTAACATTATAATTGGTTGGTAATACGTATTTTCAGTCTTATTAAATACTTGACATTTGTAAAATGACCATTATTTGTTTGAATGTTTTATTAAATTTTGTTGAAAAAGTTATAATCAATACATTACTTACATTATCGGTCGATTCAATGTGTCTAGCTGGAAAGTTTATAGAAACAAATTTATCCATTAAAAACAAACTAGTACAGTTGTAAATTTGTTTTATTTCTATTAAAGCAGTGCATAATTGATCTTATCTACAAATTCATGGTTTTACAAAATTGTTTATTCAGACGCTTCCCTAGGTGACAGATAAAAAGACGGTATGTGTAGATTATTTACTTTTCCTCCTTAGTTATCTGAAGCAGCCCGTGTAAAAACAATAAGTAACAACGTCATAAACTAAGGTACTAAAATGAACGTCTTACATTTGGCGCCCGAGCAAAGACCCAAGTACCTCTGAAACATTTGTATAAATAAATAATGAATTCTACTTGTAGACATTTTGGTTGGCGTTTTAGTAACATGAACCAGACGATCCACAATACCTAAACCTGTAGATACTACTTCAAAAACAGTTTTTGAAACCGACATTTGTTGAAGTATACCATCCCACACAGCATCAAACATCTCAAAGATGTCTCAAATCGAACTCAACCAGATCACAATGTCTCAACTTAAAAATCGCAAATTTGTATATTTATGAGATATTTCAGAGAGATGACAATTTTAAATAATAACACGTTTTATAAATACAGAAAAGAGGCACCTCTCTGATAGATCTCATACTTGTCTCAGAAACATCAATTGATTTACAATTAAATATTTTTTTTAGACATTTTTTACAATCTTTTATGTATAAACATTGCTTATTTGATTTTTTTGGTAAATTAGTAATTAAACTACGGCAAAGAATTTTTATTATAAAACTTTTTAGTAGTGTTTTAGTTAAAGTACTTTTTTGTATAAATACTTTTAGAAAAAATAGGCACACACAGTACAAAACACTCATTTTACCTGCATTTTACCATGAATGTTGCCAGGTTAATAATTGATATTAAAACAATCTGGCAACACAGCACATGAATTGATCACGTGCTCGTTGCGTACATTTTGGCGTACATCGCCTCGCAGTTATAGGTCATAGAGAAACAAAGGGGAAGAGTATCAACTCCGTACAAATTTTTAGGACGTTACAACGCCCCGAAGGGCGGTTTTTAGAACTAAAACGGTGTCAAATGATCATAAATAATTCTACTTTACCAGCAAACAAAAGCGCGCGTTTCCACTTAAATTCAAAAGTAGATATTAATTTATATACAAATAAACAAAAATAAAATTAGTAATTAACAGTTTATTACATACAGAAAATAGAATGTTACATTTAAAAAGAATGAATAACGAATATATAATCTACAACAAACATTTCCTGATCAATATTATGCGGGTGTTGTCTTCGGATCATATTAAATGTTGTTCATCATTGTTGGTTCTACGATCTTTTTTGAATCTTAGTGAATTCATGTTTATATTCCCTCCTCTTTCATCCGAGCTTGGGACCGGCAGTGATGACTCCAATGCTAGTTGTTCACCAAATTGTCATCACAGGCAGAGTTAAATTAAATATTTTTTGAATAAATCGTGTTGAACAATAGGACGATGTATAATCTATTGGAATAGGAAACATAATTTAAATTAATAATCATATTTTACTATAATTATAAATAATTAACATGGGTATTATGTGTAATGTCGATTAAGGTTAAGATAATTGTAAATAACAAACTTGAAAAATATTAGAATCATTACATGTTGATATTCATTTGCATAATTATATATTAATTTTGATTAAGACTATACTCAAAACTAGTAAATATTATAATATATTTATTTAATAATTACATTTAAAGAGAATACTCACCCGAACAAGGTTAGAAACTTACAATGACAATTTAGCGGGAAACTGAACCAATCTTATTAACGTTGCGCACCTACAAAATTGCCCACCAACGCCCCGAAGGGCGGTTTTTAGAACTAACGGTCACATTTGTATATAGTAGTTGATACTCTTCCCCTTTGTTTCTCTATGTTATAGGTTAAAAAGACGTTATTTTTAATTTTCAATAATAAAACCGAAGATTGAAAGTTTACGCTGTTATATACGTATATTATAATTAATGTTCACTTATTAAACAGGTAAGTTATTTATGTTTGGATTTTTAATCTTGATTAATTTCATTATGGATTTCTAAAACTTAGAACAGCAGAAATCGAATCTGAGTACATACTACAGATGTGGAACAAGAAAAAAAGAAAAGCACCAACAATTTCGTCAGGTTGTGATAACAAAGAACATGCTCCACTTCTTAAATCAAGTACGTTATTTGTTGTTGCTAAATTTATAGGTTTACACTGGGTATGAAATATTTTACCTGTATAATTTTAGGTATTAGTGATGAGGTGTTATTATTTTCCTTATCACCACCCCTTCTAAGACCTATACCGCATGTTAAAAGCACATAGCAACACAACAGGAAAAAACTAGTAATTTTTTTGATTTTGTTACCGTTATTGAACAATAAAATATTTTTGGCTTATATAGGACAATCAGCAAAATAGAAAAGCAGTTTCGCGAGTTTGGACATGTAAGGCAGATGAAAAAAGCAGCTGCCAATGCACTAGATGAAGATAACAAACTAGATGTGATGCTTCTCTGTGAGGAAAACCCACATACTTCGACTAGACAAGCATCCGCAACATTAAATGTTAGTCATACATCAATACATATCATATTGAAAGAAAACAAAATGCATCCCTACAAACTGGTTCCTACTCAGGAGCTCACGGAAGACGATTTTGATAGAAGAATACATTTTTGTGAGCAAATGATGGACATGTTGGATAACAATACTATCCTATTAGAAAATGTTATGTTTTCGGATGAGTGTAGTTTTTCACTTCACGGTCATGCTAACCGTCAAAATTGTCGCTACTGGTCAACGGAAAATCCTCACTGGACGAGAGAAGAACGCACGCAATACCCTCAAAAGGTGAATGTTTGGGCAGGGATTGTTGGGAACCATGTCGTTGGTCCTTTTTCATTGACGGAAATTTGAATGGCGATAATTATTTAGCATTACTTCAAAATGATGTCGTCCCAAATTTGGCAAATTTATATCCGAATCCAACAAACCGTAGACTTCCAGCAAATACGATATGGTTTCAGCAGGATGGAGCACCAGCACATTACCAACGCAATGTCCGGCAGTACCTCGATGCCACATTTCCGAATAGGTGGATAGGGAGGCGAGGATCTATAGAATGGCCAGCACGATCTCCTGATCTTACCTCATTAGATTTCTTTTTATGGGGATATGTGAAGAATGTTGTCTACCAAACTAAACCGCTCGATCTAGATGACTTAAGACAACGAATAACGCTCGCGATTTCGTCGGTCACGCCTGATATGCTAAGCAAGGTGAGAAGACATTTTTATTTAAGATTAGGATGCTGCCAAGAAGTTCGCGGGGAGCATTTTGAACATCTACTTCATTGACTTTTATTTTTATTTTCTTTGTTCAATTACATTCTCGTTTATTGTTGTATTATAGCAAATTTCGGTATAATCATATTTTTTTTTTAATTCCTGCAATAAAATGAAACCAGATAACACTTTTGTACAGGGAAAGAAGAGACCTTTCAAACGATGTATCACAAGCCTATACTTCCCATTGAAAAAATTAGGGGTTGCACCTGTCATTCGGAGGGGGTTGATGGTAGGGATGAAAATTGCACGTAATAGAATGTCATTTTATGATTTAAGTTTGACGTGTTTCGGGTTTTTTCAAAAATATGTACAGTAAGAGAAATAATGAATTTATTCCATTTGGCTTTTACACACTGTATATGTGATATATATATCCGATATGTTTCATAGAAACATACTTGAGATGTATACAGGGCGGACATTAAGACATCTGAGAGACGTTTCATTTATATATACGAGACAAAACAGAATGTCTCTCAGATATACTTCATCTCAATTGATATATTGCTGAGATGTATAGTAAATGTGATTTTGCTGTGTGGGATTTAGACACAGCCGGTGATGTAAACAAATCAAGATTCCGCCTAATACATTTTCTACAAACCGGAGGACGTCTATCCAGTAAGTAAGTAAGTCTCAACTTTTAAGTGACGTTATGACCATCATCTTTAAGCCCGGTATTAGACACACCGACACAAAAAGGTTTTAGTAGATTTTGTAATAAAATTTGTAGGTTTGTCACGCCGCCAATAATTAAAAGATGTGGCACAAAATCTATTACAAAAAACAGACGAAAATATGAACACGTTGAAAATCCTTATGTAGCGCCATGGAAAAATGTCCACAGCCGTGATTTTTTAAATGTAAAAGAATTATAACTTACAACTTTAAGACAAATCAAAACCGAAACTCACCAGGTCTCGAGTTATAAGATGAGAACTATAGCATCCAAAAAAACACTCTAACGTTAAATAAACGTAACTGTTATTCCATGAGAGTAACGCCGCTAAATTATTGCCAGCGTATTGGCCAATTTACAACTTTTTACACAGTTGCATAAGCTGTGCGCCATTTTTGTTTTTGTATTTTATTGTATTAAATTTATACAATCCCATGCAACCAAAGAGTGTAAACGTAAATTCCAATTACGTTTTAACAAAATACTAAATCAAAATAAAAGAGTTATATTGCTGACGTTAAGATTTACATACTCAAATGTATTACTCTAATAACATAAAAGTGATGTAATAAAAACGCGATCTAGTTGGCTGAGACGAAACCAATTACCGGCCAATCGTTACAGACCTGAAAATTGCACCAGATGTAATCTCCTGGTTAAACAAAATAAATTTTGTTACTAATCCAATAACATCAATAAAATTGTGTTTTTTACATTAATTATTTGGCAAATTAAACAAAGTTAAATTCAACCCAGCATCTAAGTGTGAAATGAAACAATGAGGCATATATTAATGCAGAGCTTGTTAAAAAAGCATACACTTAAGGTCAAAACTTGTAATCACTAATCGATACATAATTAATGTCATATTTTTTAAAGTAAAATTTTGTAACCATACAGGAAATGATACTGTAAAAGCAACAAATTTACGGAACAATTTACAATTAATTGAAGTTAATAAAATTTTACATAGTACGGTTTTTTTCACTTTTCCTTCCAACCGACTTAAAAACATTTTTCTTTGACTTTGTATACACGTTTTTTTTTATTGTTTTGTCTAACATATTTTCTTATCTTTGTTTTATAGTTTGGGTTTAATTATTTTATAATTCCAATTATGATATCTAAAATAAAGTCTTGTTAATAATTAACTAAACAGGTAGATTGAATCAAACCTAAACTTTATCACCATTCTGTATATACCCTAGGTTAGCTTTTTTAGGGACTTTCGTGTTACCAGTTCAGTAACCACTTTGACAAGAATGTTCAAAAATCAAAATACGTTTTGAATTATTCAATTACGTCTAATTAAAATCGATTTATTTTAACTCATTTTTTATTATTACAGAACTAATGAAGTGCGTGTTACGTGGTGTAACGATAATTGCACTTCAGGTAATACCCAACGTTGGGAAATTTTTATTACTTACATTAAAAGGTGCAAAGTATAATTACCTCCTTATTCCCGTTATTTCATACTGTAATCCAATTACCTTAATTGTATCGCGGTGTTCTAGTTTCGGTAAACTTTTATTACAGCTTTAATTTGCCAAGTTTGGTTTGTGTGATTCACTACTGATTTTTTTTAGTGCGTACACTGAAGCCTTATCACTGTAGGAATACTCATAGAATGGGCGAAAAAGGAAGGTTAACACTTACAACCAGCATTGTTTGCATTATGCCTTACGTATTTATATTTACCGGTGTTTTAATAACTTTATACGTATGGAATGTGTAAGTATTTTCAGTGACATTGCTCAAGATCGTTTACTACGTTAATTTTTAGGATATTATTGTCAACGTTGAAGTTGTTACTAGGTGTTTTTGCAGTAATCTTTATTATCGGTCCTTTAGTTTATAAAAGTTCATACCGCATACAACGATCGACAATATTTTTAAATTACGGTAAATACAAGCATTATTTAAACGTTTCATTAAACTACCCGAAAAGATTTTTTACAACTCAGATTCTATGTTTTTAGTCACTGTACCACTTCAACCAAATGTTTCAAATCCGTCCAAATGTGGTATTAAAGGCGTATTGAATTTCTACTTAACTACGAACGATGATGTAAAACTAGGGGTGTGGCACATTGTACCCGAAGATCTAATCGAAGAAAGTACCAACCAAGACGAAAGTTATTACAAGTCGTTACTATCTAACGGTCGAGATATAATTATATACAACCATGGAAACGCGGGTAATAGATCAGCCCCTCATCGACTAGAATTATACGAAGTATTGCGAAGACACTTTCACGTTATTACTTTCGATTACAGAAGTACGTATATTTCACATATTGTGTAATATTATTAACGGTTCTTTAGGTTACGGTGATTCTTCGAATATACCACCGTGCGAAATGGGTGCTGTTAGGGATAGTATGTACGTGTACAAATGGGTGCGGGAGTTAACCGAATCTAACATCTACATTTGGGGACATTCGTTAGGTACCGCCATTTCCACGCATATGTTATCTTTACTTACAACAGCGCCCAATGGATTAATCCTAGAAAGTCCGTTCAATAACATGCGAGACGAAATTGGAAAACACCCGATAGCTTTTGTAAGTAATTCTTATTTGGTGTTTTTAATATACCCGCTTGTAGCTGTTTAGATCTTTACCCTGGTTCACTTACACGGTTCTTAACCCGGTGTATGATAACAACCTGAGATTTAAAACAGACGAACACATCAACAATGTTCATTGCCCCATTATGATACTACATGCTAAAGACGATTGCATCGTGCCTTATAACTTGGGTTTAAAGGTAATTATTTCAACATCGTGGACTCGATTTTAATCTTCTTGTAGCTTTATCAAGATGCGCAAGTAAATCGACGGGAAAATCAGGGAAAGTTGTACTTTCGCTCGTTCGAGGCAACACACAAATATGGACACAAATATATTTGTAGAGCACCTGAGCTAAGTACGATAATACAGCAGTTTGTGTCCGAGTGCAACGTAGAAAAAATGAGGACGAGTGCCTTGTGATTAATTTTTATTTTTATTTATTAATGTAATTGTTTACTAGTTTGCTTATACCAAATATATTTAATTTTCTTGATTTGTTTTTACTTTTTCAATTTCTTCGGGGATTACAAAAGAACACTTGCAGCAGGACTTCGTAGTCCGGGCGTCAACGGACGGTGTAGCTCCGTGCGTCGGTTAGATTGAGTGAAGTTGTTGGCGGTAGTCGTACCTGGTGTGTAATCTGACGTGGTTGCGGATCGTGCAAAAGTGATAACTCCCTTTACTGCCTCGTCCTCTCAGTCGACGCTAACAAACTAGTCTATTTTTACAGTGCTAAAAAACTTCGGCAGGAAATTTTTACTGTGCTCGTGAACTCCCCAAAAGTGTCTGCTTATAAACGTTTTTTGGCCAATAGGGAACGGTTTAGTCGTTTAGCCAATGACGAGTCTTGCATTCATAAAAATGGAAGTATCGAACCAATAGAAAATGGTTTGGTGTCTTGGTTAATGGTGAGCTTTACGCTTGCGAGAGTGGTTATATCCTTACAATGTCAGTAATTCCTTATGAAAACTTTGGAATGCAAAAGAGTAGTACTTGATTACTGTTTCTGTTGGTTTCCTAATTGTGGATACGTTTCATACAGCACACTTCGTTCCATGTACGTAAGATGTACGTACAATGTACATAAAATTGAAATGCTCAACGAATAAAGTTAAGCCACCTCTCACGAATTAATTGGCTATTTTATTCAAAATTTTATTGTGAAGCCAGATTTACATACAACAAAACATCAAAATTGACCATATTCAAGCTGTTTAGATTGTAAATTTATTTTAATTAAAACTTTATTGTTACGCTACTGATAGTGGCAGGGATTTCAACCAACATCCCTCTTTGTAAAATCAGTCATCATGTAGCCACATGATGAAACGAATGTTCTTTTCGATAAATTTTATTCGTTCTTATTACTTTGTGTTTTATTCATATCGTTCTATGTACTTAACAAAATAAAGAACTACAGTCCATTACAATTAACATTTTGGTGCTTCGAGCCACATTATTACAAGAAACAGTGAATTTTCAAGATTTCGCAAGAATTTATATTGTTTGACGAAATATGCAATTTCGTGCCTATGAGTTAGAGAGAGACAGCCAAAGACTTCTTTCGCCAACAACTTGAAGGGTTGATACCCACAAACGATAGCAGGTTTGCCTTCTCTTTCCTTTACATTTGTTTTGCTTGCTTACTTTGTTAAGCCAGTGCATTTATTCCAACGTGTTCTATTCATATTGAATTACGTTCGAAATTTATTTTGATTGAATAACGTGTCATTCGCTGCATTCGGCAGCAAGGCGCGGCGTTGTTTTGATTGAGAATACTATTTTTTTGTAGATTCATTTTGCATTTGTATTAATTAATTAATTACAATTCTTGTTTTTGTAAATAACGATATTGTTACCGTTATTTTTGCATTTAATTCTTAACTTGCCGTTGCTTAGTTGAAACGAAAACATTAAAATAAATCTATTCATTATGGAAGCTTTAATTAGAAATCGTGGTTTAGTTGAATCCAAACTTACAGGATTTCATACGTTCTTAAGCAATTTTGAATTAATGCATACCGATAAACCAGAAGACGAACATGTTTTTGAAATTGAAACGAGATTAGAATCGGCTAATTCATTATTATCTGACTTTGAACAAATTCAAATACAAATTATCGAAGTGACTACTGACGTCACCGCGGAATACAAACATCAAGAACAATTCGAAAACTCATATTTTTCGGCGCTCTCTCGAGCAAAAAACTTTATAAATAAATGGGGTCACAGCCTCAAAGCTGCTTCTAACAGCAGCTCCTGCAGGAGTAGTGTCCATCGCAGTAACGACTTGTGTAGTACGGGTCATCATGGCCACCAAAAGCATTATTTAATCTGCCAAAAATTTCTATACCCAAATTTTCTGGGGATTTAGAGGCATGGCTAGAATTTCGCGAAATATTTACTAGCTTAATTCACAACAACAAAGATCTTGACGATGTTCAACGTCTTCATTACTTGAAATCCAGTTTGATCGGAGATGCAGCCCAAGTTATTAAATCGCTACAATTTTCAGCCGACAATTATCAAGTTGCTTTGAAAACTATTTGCACTAGGTACGATCAACCCCGTTTGCTCATACACAACCATTTCAAATCTATTTTAGACATGGAGTCATTAAATAAGGAATCCGCTTTCAAGTTAAGAAAAATTTCTGATTCCTTATTTAAACACGTGACAGCGCTCAGATCGCTTTCCGCAGATGAACAGTTATTCGAGGCTTTGATCATCCATATTGTTTCAAACAAACTTGATCCCATTACTTTTCGCCAGTGGGAAACTCTGAGAAACAGGTCAGGTTCTGATTTACCTTCGCTGGAGAAGTTCAAAACTTTTCTCACAAACACTGCCAATTTACTAGATTGTTTAGGGCCCAATCAGGCCAAACCGCCACCGGAAAGGTTTAAACTTTCTTCTGAGAGACCAAAATCGTACTCCAAATCTTTTGTTGCAAATACGCTTGCATGCGTACTTTGCAAAGGTTCTCATTCAGTAACTAAGTGCGATGAATTTATAAAGCTTTCTCCGCGTGCAACGTTAACTAAATCAGAAAGAATTAAGACTTTGTCTGAATTGTTTGTATAAAGGTCATTTTGTGTCTCAATGTTCTTCACAGCATACTTGCCGAACGTGCAAGTCCAAGCACAATTCACTACTGCACATTGGAGATGCTCCTACGGCCATGCCGTTGATGCAGTCAGACCATTTGTCAAGCGCAGATCTCTCTGTTGAACCAACCCAAATAGTTTCGGCTTTTACTTCAAACACAATTCAAGTTCTTTTACCTACGGCTTCCGCTCAGATTCTAGATTCTGAAGGAAACTCCCACTGTATTCGAATGTTACTTGATTCAGGTTCTCAATCGAATTTTATTCGTTCGAGCTTATGCACTAAGTTAAAGCTGCGCACATCTGATGCAAATATTATCGTTTCGGGGTTAAGTAAATTGGCTTCCCACATTCGTTTAAAGTGTGATGTGACTATTCGGGCTCATCACTCTCGATCTGACGTGTCTCGTTCTTGACGAGATCACTGGAACAACTCCAAGCTTCCACGTAAACCGAAACAATTTCAAGATACCAGATAACATCAGATTATCTGACAGTTCGTACGACACTCCAGGCGACATTGATCTTTTGATAGGTTCTCCAATTTTTTTCCAATTGTTGTGTATTGGTCAAATACAATTGGGTCCTAATCTTCCTATTGTTCAAAATACTCGTTTCGGTTGGGTTTTAGCTGGACCAATAAACTCAGTTATTGCTACTAATTCGTCTTGTCATCTTAGCACTTTGGACGATCTTTCAAATCAGCTTTCGCGGTTCTGGGAGTTGGAAAGTTATCCAAGCGAAAAGGTGTTATCGCAGGAGGAAAATGCCTGCGAAGCTCATTTTGTTAAAAATTTCAGAAGAGACAATGACGGTAGATTCGTTGTTTCAATTCCATTCAAACAGCCAATAGAGTTGCTAGGCAACTCGTTCGATAATGCTCAAGGTAGATTGTTGTCTCAGGAGCGGCGCTTTCGAATCAACCCAGAGCTATATAAACTTTATTCTGATTTTATGCAAGAATATCAGGAGCTGGGGCACATGTCAGTTGTCAACCCCACTTGCAATGAAACATCAGTTTATCTTCCTCACCACGGTGTGCTCAAGGAGGAAAGTGTGACGACCAGGTTACGTGTCGTTTTCAACGGTTCATCAGCAACCACAACAGGGCATTCGCTCAATAGCATTCAAATGGTCGGCCCTACCATGCAGCAAGATCTGTTTTCCATTTTGGTTCGCTTTCGCAAACATTATTACGCCATATCGGCAGATATCGAGAAGATGTATAGGCAGGTTCTGCTCAACCCTAGCCAAAGATCCCTTCAGCGTATTTTGTGGAGATCGGATCCCACAAAACCCATTCTATCGTTTGATCTAAACACTGTCACTTATGGAACGGCATCTGCTTCGTTTCTTGCCATTCGTTGTCTTTACCAGCTCGGTATCGAATGTGAGACTACTATGCCTGAAGTCTCGCAAATCATCAAAAATGATTTTTATGTTGACGACCTGTTGACAGGCGCCAACGATTTAGAACAAGCTCGCAAATTATGTTCCGACCTCTCAACTACACTTAGTTCAGGGTGTTTCAAACTTCGTAAATGGATCTGCAACGATTCGCGTGTTTTTTCTGGCTTTTCAGATACAGAAATTCATCCCAATGTTCTTGAAATCGGTGATCATGCAAACACTAGTACTCTAGGTCTTATTTGGTCTTTCCAAAACGACAATTTTATGTTTCCTATTTCAAAGCCTTTGATAGGCAAGGTCACAAAGCGGTCAATGCTTTCTGAAATATCTCGGATTTTTGATCCTCTAGGGGTGCTTTCACCTTGCACGATTTCTGCAAAAATAATGCTCCAACAGCTCTGGATGGAAAAGCTGTCCTGGGACGACCCTGTTCCCAACAATGTATGTTCAAAATGGCGTTCATATGCTTTTGAACTCGTCAGTTTGCGGGATTTACAAATTCCTCGGCATGTTTTGTGCAAGAATCCCATAGATATCCAAGTACATGGATTTTGTGACGCTTCCACAAGCGCATATGGTGCATGTTTGTACCTTCGTTCTGTTGACGAGGACAACCGGGTTTATTCTCATCTTTTATGTGCTAAGTCGAAGGTAGCACCTCTTAAGCCCACTACAATCCCTAGGCTTGAGCTTTGCGGAGCTTTGCTACTTGCTAAACTTTTAGCCCATGTTTTGAAAATCATAGGATTAACTATATCGTCTTGTAACTTATGGTCGAACTCTACTATAATCTTGGGCTGGCTAAAAACACGCCCTACTCTTCTCAAACCATTTGTGTGCAATAGGGTTGCTGACATCCAGCAACTCACTTCGGCTTCCGTTTGGCGACATGTTCCTACTAAATCAAATCCAGCCGATATGCTGTCCAGAGGCATACCTCCTCAAAATTTAAAAGGGCTTACTCTTTGGTGGGATGGTCCATCTTGGTTATTGGATGACAAATCTTCGTGGCCTAGTTCTGCTCATGTTAGTTCCGAACTTCCAGATCTGAAAACGGAAGTTCAAACTTTAATTTCGCATCGTCCAAATGATTTTCCCATAGAGAATTTCTCTAGTATGACTCGTTTAGAAAGAGTCGTCGCTTATAGTCTTCGTTTCTACAAAAATTCTTCAAACTCGCCAAACAATCGGTTTTGCGGACCTATTACTGTTCAAGAAATCCGATCAGCTTTACTGTGCCTGATCAAAATGTCCCAAGCTGACTCCTTTTCTGATGAGCTTAAATCGCTTCAGCGCTCTGAACAACTGAAAAGTTCCTCGCCATTAGTGGGTTTTGCTCCATTCCTTGATGACATGGGCATCATTCGTGTCGGAGGTAGACTCCGAAATGCTCCATTTTCGTTCGACAAAAAACATCCGTTTCTTTTGTCGGGAAAACACTTGTTAGCCAAATTGATAGTAACACGGGAACATCTTAGACTGCTCCACGCAGGCCCTCAATTAATATTGGCTTCGCTTCGAGATCAATTTTGGATCTTATCAGCTAGGCATCTTGTTAGACAAATTGTGCATAAATGTGTAAAATGCTTTCGGTTTTCGCCAAAAACAATAGCCCCGATTATGGGCAATCTACCTGCTTCACGAGTGCAACCTTCTCCGCCTTTCCACATTACTGGCATTGATTATGGAGGCCCCATAATGATTAAAGACCGCAAGGGTCGCGGGTGTAAGTCTATGAAGGCTTATGTCTGCTTATTTATTTGTTTTTCGACTAAAGCAGTTCACCTGGAACTGGTGACTGGCCTAACCACCGAACTATTTGTTATGACATTTCGACGTTTTGTTGCCCGTAGAGGCAAACCATTCCGTGTTTTTTCCGATAACGGTACTAATTTCGTCGGGGCTAATTCGGAACTGCAAGAATTAGCTGAATTTTTTAGGAAGCAACAGACTTCTATTGTCGAAGCCGTTGCTGCCATGGGCAGCGAATGGCATTTTATTCCTCCCCAAAGCCCTCATTTTGGAGGTTTATGGGAGGCTGGCATAAAGTCCGTGAAAAAACATCAAACGAATATTAGGAAATTCTATTTTGACTTATGAGGAGTTTTGCACTGCGCTTGTTCAAATCGAAGCAACCCTGAACTCGTCCCTTGTGTCCTCTGACGTCCGATCCTAATGACCTTCAAGCCCTCACGCCTGCACATTTCTTAATTGGTAGACCGTTGATAGCGCTCCCGGATCCAGACGTTACGAACATTGTTCAGCATCGTTTATCTTTATTTCAAATGCTTCAGAAACTTCATCAACATGTATAGAGAAGATGGAGTCACGAGTATCTCGTCGGGTTGCAGCAGCGCCCAAAATGGCGATCAAACATTTCCGATCTTCAAAGGGACACAATGGTCCTTATTAAAGAAGATAACCACCCCCCCATGTATTGGAAAATTGGTAGAGTTGTAGAGCTGCATCCAGGCAGCGATGGCGTAAATCGAGTTGCTACCATAAGAACAGCAAATGGTGTAGTGCGACGTTCATTCGCTAAAGTTTGCCCTCTCCCTGTAGAGACCAGTGAAACTGCGTGAAAGTGTAGT
Source organism: Aquatica leii (assembly GCA_035610365.1). NCBI lineage: Eukaryota > Metazoa > Arthropoda > Insecta > Coleoptera > Lampyridae > Aquatica > Aquatica leii. Next base: position 21,610,198 of record CM069438.1, read on the forward strand.
GAAAAAATAGCTTTTGGAATATTTTATTTTTTTGTTTATGTTTGCTAACAGAATTTAAGATTTTAGAGACCCCTCAAATTATTGTCGTTTCTTTGAAAGTTGTGCTTTCAAGGCCGGGGGTATGTTTAGATTGTAAACTTATTTTAATTAAAACTTTATTGTTACGCTACTGATAGTGGCAGGGATTTCAACCAACATCCCTCTTTGTAAAATCAGTCATCATGTAGCCACATGATGAAACGAATGTTCTTTTCGATAAATTTTATTCGTTCTTATTACTTTGTGTTTTATTCATATCGTTCTATGTACTTAACAAAATAAAGAACTACAGTCCATTAAAAGTAACACAAGCGTTTTTTTGGACTTCAGGTTTAACATTTTTGGGTTGGTAATACTGATGAATTTTAAATCGCCCTCAAAAAATAAAAATTTTTATTGGTTGTCAACAACGATTCTCTCTCTGATTGATGGGTCATAATGAATTCCAGTGATTTGTCAAATCGGGTTGGTAGCAACAATAACCTCATGATAACAACCAAATCTTTTTGTCCATATTTGCTACCAACCCGATTTGACAAATCACTGGAATTCATTATGACCCATCAATCAGAGAGGTCGTCGTTGACAACCAATAAAATTTTTTATTTTTTGAGGGCGATTTAAAATTCATCAGTTTTACCAACCCAAAAATGTTAAACCTGAAGTCCAAAAAACGCCTGAATATGGTCAATTGAGATACTTGTGATGTCCTCTCTTATCAAGTGTAAAATGCAAACAACTGCATCTTTTTAACAAAAATTCAAGTTCTGGAGTTATTTTTGATTGCAGAAATGTAAATAAACAGAGTTAAGGAAGCTGAATCAAAATCACAACTAATACATAACCTTACAAAACAAACGTCAGAAAATAATGACGTGAGCTACATAATGTAGTACAAATATTTGACTAGTGCATCGGGCTTACAAGCTTTGATTTCGCGTTTAATTCAAGGTACAATGTACGTACGTTAATATACACAAATAAACACAATAATTATAAACATTGTAATAGTAGCTCATTTTCAGTCTGTGTTGTATTCTTAACAAGTAAAATTACGAGTAGGTAACAAGTCTATTAAAACATAAAATCCACGTATGTGTTATGTATAGGTAGTGAGCCGCCGTGGCGCAGTAGGTAAAGCGTCTGTTTGCTATACTGACAAGAATTCGGTCTGATAATCGCCGAGTTACAACACGTCGCCATTTGTGGAGCTTACGTCTTCTCCATTATAAGGAGGGACGAGTTCTTAGAAATCATAAACAGGTAGGAGACCACGATAAAAAGCACAAAAAAGCTTATCATATTGGTGGGAGGCACGTCGTCTGGGAATCGGCTTTTACGGACTGAAGGGGTCAGGTCATAGCGGAGTTATAGCGGCATCTCTCGGACCAACTCTTGTGAGGGGGGACCAGCGGTCAATTATCGACGTTACCCCGGTGGGCGAATGGTGGATAAACGAGGTGAGTGAATAGAAAGTAATGAATGAGGAAACGTTAAGCACCCACAAGTACTTACTTTGGGTTTGAAATAAGCATTGAAATGGTGTCGGTGAATGTAAGAATCAAAGCGGCGTGAAATGGAAAACAAACGTGGAGATTTTGAAAAACGCTGGAAACCAGAATGGAAGTGCTTAGATGGAATGCAGGAAAACATGAATTAGGAGCGAAATAGTTGACGAGACTGATTGTGGAAGGATGTGAGAGTGTTTTGGAAAAGAAGAACGGGCATCAGAGAAAAGGGCAAAGTATTGGTGGACGGCGGACATAGCGAACGTTAGAAAGGAGTATGTGAAAGCCATAACAATACTGAGTAGAAAGCAAGGAGCATGGAGAAGAGCACGAATGGAAGGAAAAACGGGAAACAGAAAAAAAACTATCATACTGAAAGGACGAAACTAAAAAAGAAATTAAAAAGAGTAAAGAACGAAAATGAAAAAGCTTACTAGCAGACCTGAATCTGGACATATGGGGCGTCGGTTACAGAATTGTTACAGGCAAGTTCAGCAAGAAGGTAGACTTAAACATGGACAAGGAGAAAAAGATGAGTCTAGCGAGGGAGCTGTTTCCTAGCAAAAAAAGATAGAGTGGAAGAAACTACACACAAATGAAGAACCGGCAATCACGAGCGAAGAGTTCAAAAAAGCAGTAGAGCACATGAGGAATGGGAAAGCCTTGGAAACAGTTTCTTTCCTAGAGTCTGAAAAATTGGCAGTTTGGTGTTAGTTCCAAATCTCGTCAAACCTGATGTTTCAGTATTGGGAAATGCGCTTGAGGCAGTGATGAAAGAAAGACTAAAGACGTAGTTAGAATCCAAAAGTAAACTAAACCAAAAACAATTTGGATTCAGAAAAGGTAAGTCTACCTTGAACGCTATCGGGGAGTTTTGAAATTTCCAACACGATAAAAAAGGTGAGCGGAACCGAGGGTGCTGCGTTCTCGTGACGCTGGATATTCGGAACGCGTTTAACAGCGTGCCGTGGTCGAGCATCGTCTAGGCCGTGAAAAACAATGGAGCACCGGGGTACCTAAAGAACGTGGTTAAAAACTACCTCAACGAAAGATGGGTGCTGAATTTGGCGATCTCGGGTGGTGTCACGCTGTTAAGTTATGCGGACGAGCTGGCAGTGGTAATGGAAGGAAAAACCGCTGAGTTGTTAAACAGCAAAACGGAGTATGCTATTTTCAGAATCGAAAACTGACTCGTGGACCACGGTCTAGAACTGGAGCCCGATAAAATCGAAATGGTAGTTCTAGTCTAGAAGAATGAAAAACTTCTTCATAAAGTGGTACAAGTTTATATGTGTTACGAACCCTGCTCGACCAACTCACACTAGCCGGAAATAGGGGAGGTTCAAGTAAATAGAATTTAATGGGCGCCAGATCTTACTAAGTTAAAACTTCTGTTTCAATCAAGACAGAAGGTCCAAGCTTGCAACAAAATCAGGTTCGTAACCCTCAACGGACAAAAACAAAGGATTGTATATGTATAACAATTTTAATTTAATATCGTAGATTATTCAACGATGGTTATATAAACGCCGGAAGTAATCGCAACACACAGTACATAGGCTTAAATTACACATAGGTTGTATATAGAGTAAAAGAATAAATTGATAATGCCAAGTATTCTATGATTCACAGCATGCGACACACAAAAATAATTTAAAAAAATACCTACATGGTATTGAAACAATTGATGCAATAACGTAATTTATAATTTAAAAGAAATTAAAAAAGACTTACCTACAATTTAGTACTTACCCAAAGAAAACGTTTTTCTCGTTGAGTCGATCTGGAATATTAATGAACAGAACAAATCGTGTCAGCATAATGACTCACGAAAGCAAAAATCTACAACACTATTAATTAATGCTTAAAGGAATTAGAAATAAAAACCCGGTTAGCGAAAGCTGTTAGACACATTAAATTAAAGGTGATATCGCAGTCTATTGATTCGTAAGAAACAGTACATCGGAGAAAATTTACTTCTCGAGGCGTCCTTTTTGGATTTAAATTAGGCTTTCCAAATTATAGTATTTCTATTAAGGTATTTGGTTGATATTAACCTTTCATTGGTGGTGAATACATGTAGACTAACACGTGTCGGGTCGTGCTAACAAATTAACATGGAAATTACAAATGAATTCTAAAAACTAATAGTAAAAGTTTACTCTGTGATGAATAAACTAATAGAAATGCGTTGTCGTTTTATAACATAGCTTCAACACAAGCCGATGATGTTAGAAAATTAATTTAAACATCGCCAGCACGATTTTAAGAAATAGACGGTTTAACGTCTTGACAGGAAGTGAAGTAAAAACGAAACTCGTTAGAGGGCGTCGAAAGTAAAAATCTTACTTCAGTGTAATGAATATATAGGGTAGTACATTTTAAAAGTTATGCACGTAACAAAGGGTTTGGAGATTAAAGATGAAAAAGTCTTGACGTATCTAGGCGTGTGGATCGGAGAGAACGGTAGAATGACCGAGCACGTAAGACGTGCATGCTAAAAAGCGGATAAATCCGAACGGAGAAGAACTTATATGGGAGTGGTACGCTTCGTTCTACTCTATGGGTAGCCATATTGAAGTCGAAGCACCACTTCGCTATGTTCGAGAGAACGCAGATGAGGGCTGTCCTGAGAATGATTGCGGCCTATAGGACGGTATCTGTGAAAGCCATCCTTGGCCGGCCGGAACACCGCCTATTAGAAAGATTATTAGAAAGAAGGTGATAGATTTTGGCCATCAACCATCTGTGGATAGGTTGATGGAGAAGTGGCAGGATAAATTAGATAGAACAGGCGTTGGCAGATAGACGTATGAGCTTATTAGTAGAGTGGGTGAAATGGGGTGCTTCGGGGTTGAACCACCACGTGGTCCAATTTCTGACGGCTCATGGAAGTGAGAGCTATTATTTTAAAAGAATAGGAAGGAGAGGGATGCATTAAATTATAATTGACACATTAAAAATCAGGCTGAATCTTATTAATTTCAGACCCACCACGTTACGAAGTTTTGAGCTGCCGCTACTTGCTTTGGGATGATTAAGTTACTAGTAAATGAACTTTTCAGCCTAGCGCGGATTTAAGTTCTTACCGTAATAAACAGAAAAGGGCAATTAGACACGAACCAATTAATGGACAGGACTCACCAACCTTCGCCATAGTCGTATCCTATAATTTATGCAAAAGCGCGGCGTAACGCCAACTTTGTTATAGCACGTATTTACCGAAACCTTCACTGTAGCTGAGCCAAGACGCTCTAAAAGAACCAAACTTTTTTTAAAATATTGGTATCGATCGACACGTATCTGAAAATCAATACGATATGTATCGGAATATTGTTACAGATTGGAATATTGATACGTATAGGTTTACGTACCGGAACATTGATATGTACTAGAGTATCGCTACGTATCTGAATATTAATATAGGTCAAAATATTAATATTTATTGGAATATCGGTACAAATCAGAATGTATATACTGAAACGTTCTCAAACTCAAGAGCCTTCTCGAAGTTGTTATCCATGTTCTAGAACGTATACCGAAAGATATGGAACATTCGAGAAGGATTTCCAAAATGTGTATAAATACGGTACAAACAAATCGTAGGTCAGTTATTCCCGTAATGTGAAGACGGAAGTGTTAAGAAGATTATTCAAGTTTAAATAAATAACTAAATAACGCTTGTGTGGAGATAAATATACGGAGTATAATCTTGTACTTGACTTTAGTGTAAACAAACAATAAGTCTTAAATAGTTATCCGCAGACTTATCTTCGTGTAAGTGATAGTGTTATACATAAATTATAGTGTAAGTGTTTTTATTAAATTTCTTTAGATTTAATTAGTCCGGTTAGTTTAAACGTGTATATATTTGTAGTAAAAATAAATTAGTTTTTAATAAAATTCGTTACAATACGAATTTTATTTGTTGTAATGACGTCACAACCCAAATTATAGGCGATAATGCCACCAACTTCGTTGTAGTTTTTTTAGTTGTACAACTTTTAGATATAGAAATATGACTACGTATCAGAATATCAATACAGATCGGAATATCGATACGTATCAGCATTTCGATACAAATTAGAATGTTATGTATTAAAATATCAGCACAGAACGGAATATCGATATAGATCGTAACATTGATATGTGTTAGATTATCGCTACGTATCGAAATATGAATATAGATAAAAATATGAATATGTATTAGAGTATTGGTACATATCGGAATATCCGTACAAATCGAAATATTTATACGAATTTTATTTGTTGTTGATAATGCCACCAACTTTGTTGGAGTTTTTTGTACAACCCAAAGGTATCGAAATATCAATACGTATCGGGTTTTCGATACAGATCAGAATGTTATGTATTGAAATATCGGTACAGATCGGAATATCGATACATATCGGAACATTGATATGTATTGGCATATCGTTACGTTCGAAACTTCGATATGTATTAGAGTATTGCTACGTATCGGAGTATTAAATATAAATCAAAAGATTTAATAGTATTGGAATATTAATACATATCGGAATATCAGCATAGAAAGGAGTATCTATGCGAACTTTTTTGTGGAAATGATGAGGTAGCCCTAATTATAACTTAGAATGCAACCAACTTTATTAGAGTTTTTTTTAAGTTAAGTGAAAAACGTCACAAAAAATATGTGCGCTGTAAATGTAGTTGACTGTTATGGAAGAGTAAGAAAACCCTGTTGATTTTAAAATAGCAATCGCTGATGTTTGATGTAAATCTGAAAAGTTTGGACTTGAACGAAAAAGAGGAAGGCCCAGTGCCGACTTTAAAGTAGGTTGTGAACGCAAAAAGAAACGTGGTGCTGCTGAGATTCCTGAAATGGAAGTACGGAAAGGCGGATGGGATCACCTCCCCGAAAAGAGAGAAAATCGCTGCTAAGATTTTTTTGTCTATTTTTCCAATAAATTGTGAAAATTTTTATACGTCGCATTTTACTTACACGCAGTCAATTCTCACCGGCATCAACCACGAAGAGAAAGAAAGCATGCGAAATTTTAGTATCTGATGCAGGTAGCTATACTTGAAAGTTGATTCTGGCGGACTGTAATTGTACTAACTGTTTTTTAATTTTGATATGCAGTGGTGTTAATATACTAAGTTGTAACGCCCAAAAATGGCAGTTAAAACTCATTGAAACAAATAACTTCTCAGTTCCAATTTATGATTTGGCGCCCCAGTTCATAGTTATTGACCTTTTTTTGTTTTTGGGAAAATCGTCAGTACCTACTCTCTTATTTTAAGAAATATTAAAAAAAATACAAAAACAGAATTTGCTATCGGTTTTCTAAAACATTTGCAATTATTTTCTATTTTATCAAATAAACAAAATGGCAAGCGAACAAAGATTTTAAAACAAGATATTTTGAAAACCACTTGATCGATTTTTGAAAATAAATCATTTACAAAATCCTTAAACTATCTACTATAACATTTGCAGGAAACATTTTTTTCGATCTGTGCAAATCAAGTTTTTATTCAAATTGAATAAGATACATTTTAACAAACTGCAACATTCATTCAAAAGAAAGTAGGGCGTTGCCAATAAACAATGAAACAAAAGTGAATTAATAACGCATACTTCGACCTTGAAGCACATGTACGTTCAAATATAAATTACTTTTTGATCTAGTCCTCTAGAAATTATATTATAAAAAAAAATCTTGAAAAGTTTTCGCGTTTATCAATTTTGTTTGCGTATTTAGCATCGAGTTACCGTATTAATTATACAAATAGGGATCGCAAATTTTCGTGGCTATAAAAACATGTTTTTATTGATAAGTAAAACCGATCTGAATACATAATGAGAATTTGTATATAAATAATTGGCAATAGGATATAAGGGAAACTTTGCGGGTTCAACGATACTAAAATAGTACAACACACATTACGTATTACGCATAACCATCGTCTATTTAGCTCTCACCCCCTCTAACCGTTAACTTAAAGACGTATGCCACACGGGCACAGGAATATCAAACAGATTTTTTTGACACCGTCGTCAAATTGTCACAGAAACCAACAGAAACAAAGTCTGCTTTTAGTACATACAACCTAAGATACTACTTTTGTTTTAATTTTTTATGTGGGCCGATCCCGGAGGTACTGCAATACCGGGCCAACCCGTGACGGAGTTGGAGCAAGCCCCGATCCTCCGTCTGTTTCCAAAAATCAGTTTAATATACTGGACCCGCATGCGGGTCGTATCAGATATTAAGCTGATAAGAACAGATTTTATTTATCAGTAATATTTACATTTTAAGCGTAATTCTATTGCACTTATAATTAGACTAAATTAATGTAACATATTATGATTTTATTCATATTGCTTTATGCCGGTTAGGTGCTCGACGTATATGTCTCTTGACCATTTGATCGTGTCGCTGATACATAGTTTTTTCATGAGTTTTATGTATTTCCTAGTGCCCAATTTTCTTATAATCCTTTCGTTTTTGGGGTCCCAGGAACCAAGGGCTCCAATGATTATGGGTTCGATAGTGACCTGGTCGTGGTTCTTCTCTAGTTCGGTTTTTATTTCGTCGTATTTTCTAATCTTCCTTTCGCGGGCTTCTTCAAAGGCTTGAGGCCCATTCTCAAACGGAATAGCGACGTCTATTATGTGGACTTCTCCGCTTTTTTCTATAATTAAGTCTGGTCTTAATCTACTGTTTGCGATTGGGGCTCGGTTTTCTGATACTATATTGTATTTATTCCCTTCAGCTGCTGTGCGAATTCGGTTTACTATGGTGTTGTGGCGGTTTTGGATTGCTTTGGCGTGAATCATGCAATGTTGGATAACGTGGGGTAGAGTTTCCATTTCATGATTACACCGTCTGCAATTTTTGTTGTTTTGTTTCCAACGTTGATTTGCTCTAAGGGGAACCAGGTTTAGTCTTGCTTTATGAATAAACCGCCAGTCAGCGAATCTTGTGTAGTCTCCATTGTATAAAAAGTGTCCGCTTGCCGGGTCCGCTGAAAATCCTTTGAGTGTTTTACCTTGATTTTTCAGGGTTTCTAGCTTCTGCGCTCTTTTGTTTTCCAGAATGGATCGTATGGTGGCCATCGTTCTTTTCCGTTTTTTCTGATCAATTGTTTCCGAATTGATGTTGATGCATGGATCGTCGCCCCAGCTCCATTCGACTTCCATTTTTGTTGCTGCTTTTCGGGCAGCTGTCCATATGTTTGCGGCTTCGTTCCTTGTGTTTTGGAATTCTCCATCCATTGATCCGTTCAGAAACTTTCCTATTAAGGCGCTGCTTGGATCTGTTGTTCGAGTTCTTTTGGCCACCGTGTTTAGTAGGTCGTCTCTAGCTTCTCTTCTGACAATTTCGTCTTTTGATGTCAGTAACTTGTATGCTGTATCGATTTTCGCTATGTCAGACAGTTCTGCAGCAATTGGAATGCCAATTAAGTTTTTCCTTCGGGGTCCGTATAGGTATTCATTACTCGCCTCGTCAGGTAGGGACAGTGTTTTCTTGATTTCGGCCCTGAATACGTCGTCTAACTTTTTCCATGCCCCTTTTTCAAATTTATCGCTTCTCATGGAAAAGTTATATGCGGGAAACACGAAGGATTTTAGCGCATCGATTCTCTGCCACGGCGCTAATTGTGATTTTAAGACGTTTAGCCCTAGTTCAATTAGTTTCTCCATGCCTTCGGTTGATTTGATGGTCGTAAAACCTATAGGTTGACCTAGAAAGTTCTCTTCATCATATTTCCTTAGCGCTTGAACTTGGTGTTGATCTATGCTGTATGTTTTGTTATCGACGGTACTGTTGGTGATAGTGAGAGTTTTGCATTTTTCTATATTTAGTGTGAGGTCTATTTCTTTTAATAATCTGTGTGTGGTGGTAATCGTTTGTTGTAAATCTTCGGCATTCTTTCCAATTAATGCGATGTCATCTGCGTAAGCTAATATCGCTAAGCTTTCTGACGACCCTTGTATTAAGTCAAGTATTGGGTTGATCGCTATATTGAATAGAGGTCCTGATAGTGGGCAGCCTTGCCTTACACCACGTTTCACTTCTATCCTGTTGGTACGGTTGTTTGAGTTGTGTATATGGGTGCTGTTGTTCGTGAGGATGTTAGCGATTATTCTGGCAAATTTAGATCCTGAACCATATTCTTCTAAGTTGTTTATGAGGCTTTCGTGGGAAATGCTGTTGAAGGCATTGGATATGTCTAGCCACGCTATTGCTAGACTTCCTTTTGAATGTTTTGCTTTGGCGATTAACTGTTTTAGCATAAAGTTGTGTTCGATTATACCATCATGCGGCGTGAATCCTTTTTGCCTTGGGTTGAGGATGTTGTTGGTCGATATCCAGTTGCACAGTCGCGTTTGTAAGCATCCGGCGTATATTTTATATATAGTTGCACAAAGGGATATCGGCCTCCAGTTTTCTGTTAAGTTTAAGTCACCCTTTTTTGCGATCAGGATAGTTTTTGAAGTTTTCCAGCTGTTAGGTATTTTTTCGTATTTCAGACAGATGTTCAGGATATTACTAATTGTTATGCAGTCAGGGTCGCTGAGTTTCCATTGCTTATATGTGATTCCGTCTTCGCCTGGCGAGGAGTTTTCGAATCGTTTTATTCTTCTTTTGACTTCATCCGCTTCGAATGGTCCGGTGTTAATAGTGTTTTCGCATCGTTTGGATGGAGGGATTTCAATTGTGGTGCCTCCATGCTGGTTACTCTTACTCCATGTCGTGTTAAAATAATTTTCAATTGTATCTGTAGGTATATTGCATTGTGGTGTGTTGTTGTTTTGAATGATCCTAATGGCTCTTCTTCTATTGTTGCGGTAGATTTTTTGAATTTCTTTTGCGTTTGTGAGAGTCGTTGTTGTGTTTCTTCTCTTCTGGGCGTCAGAGGGTTTAATTCTGTATTTGCTTTGGATTTTCGTGATGATGTTTTCGAATGTGTTGTTGAATGTGATCCATTGTGTTTCTTCCGCTGGGCCTTCCAGGATTATTTTAAGGGTCTCCTCAAATTCTTTTAAAAGCCAGTCGTCTGTTGGTGGGAAGGAAAGTGTTTCCTGTTCTGTTTCGTTCTGTGTTCCTGAGAGTGCAACTTCTGTTTCCTGGGCGACGTATGTGTATGGGTTCTGGTACGTTTCATCTATAGTACCTCCTTGGGTTTCTGTTTCGGAATCTGTTATAGTTAGAGCGCCTGTGTTTTGGTCGTGAGGTTCTTCTTCGTGTTCTCTGATGGTTTCATAGTTGGTGCTTTTTGTAGCCACTCTTGGGTTGGACTGCTTGTTCGCTGTTGGGAATCTTTTTGCTGTCCTCTTTTTGTTGGTCTTCTGGGGACGAGTTGATTTAGGGCTTAGGAGTGTTTGTAGATGGCCCGATCTGTTTGGGACAGGACTCAATGTCCTAATGTCATCTGGGTTGCTTCCAAGGATAGTGATGGTGTTGATCGAGTTATGTACATTAGACTCTTGTAAGGCGATGTTTCCTATTTCCTCTGATGTTGTTTTGTTGTTTGAGTGGTTGGGTTGTGATGATTCGTCGTCGTGGGATGTGCTTGAGGATGAACTCCCTTTTCTGGTTCGGCGATGTTTCCTGGTTTCGGCCACTTGAAGGTTTTCGTTTCTTTGGCTTTTTATTGTTTTTCTGGTGTGCGCCATTGTATGGTTTTTTAAGGCTTTTGTAGAGGGAAATGCTTCTGCGCAGTGGGTGCATTTCCAGAAGAAATCTGAAGCTTTAGTACGGATAGTTGTGTTTCTTTTGCAGTTGTGTTTGGATGGACGGGTTCCGAGGTCTTCATTGCATTTCCTGCATTTGTATATAGTATTCGTTATTATTATGTTGTGCCGTTTCAACAGTCTCCTATTGTTTTGTTGAAGCGTTTTTATTTTTTTTTCTTTGTTTTAAAACTGTTCTTTTCGCTAAATCTAAACTCATTTTCGCTAATCTCGGAGAAGCCAAATGAACGTTGTGAATGTCCCCAACGTACCTTGGTTCCAAAAATCGACGTCTCTTTGTAGTTGTTTCTTCGTTATCTGACGTCGAACAGCTCGGCGTTGAGATTGACTCATCATTCAATTCTTCGAAAGAACTTTCCGACACTAAAATAAAACAAAAAGATTTGTTAATGAACAGTAATATACAATTAGTTTTAAAATGCTCAACATTATCTTTTGGTAAATTTTTTAGTTTCAAGAAAATAATCGAGTGTGTGTGTAGAATTTCTTTTATTAACAAACTGCTTTTTTGGAATATAAATTTGAACTGTGTTACGTACATAAATTTAAATATTGCATTACCCTGTATATTAACTTAATTAAAAATTGCTTTTGATATTTCTTGACGCCATCTATCGGGTTCGTTGATCACTTTGTATTGCGCAAACGACATCCGGTGTCTTCTCCGACATTTTTAACTTTAACATTGTAACTGGTAATCTCGAGGGCTGCGTGAGTGAAAGTTCGTTCTCTAAATTCATCCACGTGCTAGGAACACGATGGAAGTTATGTAGTTTCTTTAATTAACTAATTTACTCCCGCAGCCCCCCATGTGTCACCTAATAACTAAGGGCATTCTGGCTATAATTTAAAGCCCATCAGGGAAAGTGTGTGATTTCGTTACGATCGTGGGATATTTGTATCGTCACCGGCTATTCTTACCACTATCCGGCCCATGAATTCTATCCGATACCGAAAGACGAGAGATAACCCTCGACGAATATTGTGTTGGAACGATTCTAAATATTTATAAGGCCTACTGTTGGAATTAATTAAATCATAGAAAAAGGGTATAACAGCATCCGACGTTCGGTTTGTGTTATGTGTACATTTTACCATTTAAGTAATGACTTTGTAGATTCGGATTTCGTGAGCTATTAGATTGACACGATTTGCAATTAAAATTAATTACAGGGTACGTGTCGAAGGAAGCGCTTCTTCCGCATAAAAGGAACACCTGTATTTGGTGGTAAGTGTTTTTTTATAAAGTTTCTTTCGTCGTCAACGAGGTTTCTCACGAAACTTACAATCATCATAACTTCGTACTGATTATCGTAATTGTAATATCATTAGTTAGTAAATCTGCTTATACTACGTATGCTGTTTATGCTTATTTATTGTGATAATTTAATGTTAATGCTATAATAATTATTTTGCCTTATTGTCGTTACTGCCATATTTCTAATTATGTAAACGATATTTACTGTGAACTATTCGTCGTCATGTTCTTCACTTATGTCATGTAAGTTGCCTATCTTACTGTGATTCGATTTTGTATATTCTCGCTAGTACCTACTCAGATTTGACTATTTAATTCTTATTATATTTATCGTGATAGAGTAATTAAAGCACCATTGTTATTAACGATTTAGTTTTTCTCTTTTATTCGTTTCTTTCAGCAGTTACGAACTTAACATCTAGTTACAAGTTTATTACCATTTCTGTGGTGAGCAAGCAGAAACTGACTTTGGATAGGCTCTGGCGCCCTTAATTATCTTTTATATAGTCCTTGGAAAACCTACCCCTCTCTCCGACTGTTGAGAGTTGGCCGTGCAGGTTCGTAACCAGCTAAAACTTGTAACAACTGTTAAGTGTTCAAGTACTCACATAGTTCGACTTTTTCTTTTTTAATTATAATTTCTGTATCAGTTACTTTTGAAGGTGTTGTCGAGCTAGATGGAGGAGGCGGTTTTAAAATCGATGGAATACTACCAGGCCTTAATACGATTTTATTTCCCAACTCTTTTGCTCTTGGTTCTATGTAATCAGAAGGAGCAAAATGTGCAGAGCATATGTACCTTTGCATCTCGGGTCTCGTCAACTTGCAAAACGCCAACCATGCAGGTCTGCTCGAATTTTTAGGTATCCTGAAAAAAAAAGTTCCTGTTTTAATTTTCTATTTCATATACAAATAATAATTTGTCGGTGTATTCGTTTTTTTCCAGTGCTGATGATTAGCCTCAGAAGAACGAAACGAACGTACACGAGTGTAAACGGGACACTGCTTTCTAAGCACAAACATATAGTTTAACCTGAGTTTTTTTTCCTGCTTTTCTGTATTTTTCCAAAATAAATTTTCATCAATGCTCTGTGCAGTGTCTCTGGAAGCTGTTAGAGTACTAGCAGTCTGCGTTCCTATAGATTTACTGGCGGAGAAAAAGAGCAACGCAAAACGAAGGGTTCTAAGGTCGGCCAAGAAGGTGGAGTCTTTACTAAAATAGCAGACAAGACTCGCCCACTTAGCAACGCCGCTAAGAAGACATCGGCAAAACTATAACCGCCGAGATGCATCCTACCGAGTATTAACTCAGAAATCACCTACCACTTACCAAGTAGCTCCAACCACACCACTATTGAAGTATCACATATCCATATTGACTCCATACAAGAGAGGCGATTACAACGTGCCAAAAGCAATCCTTCTAATTAGAAAAACGGAAAAACCTCCAAAGAAATAAAATTTTCTGAACCTTACGTCGGGACGTCTACCAGGGTCAGAGGAAGAGTCTGTAAAACAAAACTAAGCAACACACTATACACATAACGCAGAGTAGTTTAAGAACACTTAACCACAATTTTTTATAATTTATTTAAAAAAAGTATTTGTCTCCACCTTACAAAACTGTTTTCTTTCTTTCATTTTATTGCAATTTTTTCTATAATAAACTTTGATCGATTATTTAAATGAAGAATTGAAAACGATGTTGGTTCTGCTACGTCTCTTTCTTTTTTTCTTTAACTGTAACTTTTAACATTTGATTTCATTTGATAGATTTTTTAACAAAATTTTCAAATTCTTATATGTATTTTAGTTTCGACAGTCTTTGTTATTAGCTTTTAAATAATAATCCATGATTTTTAGTTTTCTTCATATTCCTTTCTTCAATGTTATCGTTTGTCATCTAAAGCTTTAATTTTATTTAATACTTAATTATTTGTTTCCAAAAACTTCAAATCGATTGTAATTAACGACTAAAGTATTCGTCTTTACCTTACAAAACTTTTTTCTTTTCGTCTTTATTTCATTTTATTAAACATTTTTCTAAAATAAATTTTGATCGATTCTTTAAGTAAAGAATGGCAATCTTTTTTTAAAAGAATTTTTTTTCTTTTGTTCACTCTAAGTACTTCTACAATTTTTTTTAAATTTATTTGAAAAAAATGTAAGCATTCGTCTCCACGTATTTACAAAGTTTTCTCTTTTCTTCTTTCATTTATTTTATTGAACATTTTTCTAAAAGAAACTTTAATCGATTCTTTAAACGAAGAATTGCAATCGATGCAAGTAGAAAGGGCCCACTATCCCCTCCACTTTTGACGTCATTACTGACCTCGGAAGGAACGTGGGCGACTTTTGGGAAAGTTTTTCTCTCTCTCAATGAAATTTTTCTTCTCTCTCTTACAGGTAATTTTTTTTGTCTCTCACAATGATTTTTTTTCTCTCTCTCTCACATTGTTACGTCATCGCATAACTGGTAATTTTTTTATGCGTCATAAAATCTCATGACGAGCGAGAAAGAAAATATTTTTATTAAAAAATGCTGTGGGTGTACCTGGATTTGAACTCGGGTTTCTTGGATTACAAACCAACGACTTTGGCTAATGCTCCACGAGAGTATTGGATTTAAACAGTCAATTTAATATTGTATACAAAAAATTGCAAATTAAAAAATTAAGTTTTAATGTGTAATAGTTCTATAGTAGTTTTAGATAAGGAATTATTAAAATTGTAAACTGAAAAAAATAATAAAATTAAGTAGCGCGATAATTTTTTCAAAACTCAAGTTTCAGAAATTAGAGATAAATAATAATTCTAATATAAACAAAAATTTAAAATAAAATTTTAAACAATTTTAAACGAGTAAAACAAAAAAGAAATTAAAAAATTTGCGGTAAAAATACTTTTTAAGATAACTGAATCATTTTAAAAATGGTGACAAAAAAAAATTTAAAACAACAATAATTTTTAACAGTTGGTAGTAAAATTAGTTTTAAAACAGCGTAATACATGTTTTAAAAGAAATTTAATTATGGAAAAATAATATTAATAAATGAATTCAATAAATAAAACAGAAAAACATTGTACCTATAGTATTTATTTTAAATTTAGATTTCATTGTGAAATAAACAATAATAATAAATAGCTTTATATTAAGAAGTAATGAAAAAACTGCAAAACAACGAAAATAATTTGCACGTTCAAACTAAAGTTAAATAACTATGATACAAATCTATCAATATTTTAAATACAGCACAATTTAAGTCGTCAACGATTCATGAATTAAAACGAAATTTTTTTTAGAGAAATGTGTAACTTCTAGATTACTCAAGCACTAAAAATAAAAGAGTACAGAAAACAATTTTTAAAATTTAGATTTTAATGTGTAAATAATTTGATAATAGTACGTTTGACTAAGAAGTAATGAAATTGTAAATCTGTAAAACAACTAAATTAATTTGCGCGTTTATTTTTTTAAATTCAAGTTTTAATGTTTTCAAAAATTATGTTAAATGATAATTGTGATATATATCTATCAAAAGTTTAAATAAAGCATAATTTTATATTGTCAACATTCATGTTTTAAAAGAAATTTTAATTAAGTTAAAATAATACTCATAAATGAATTCAAATAAGTAAAACAGAAAAACAATGTACCTAGTATTTATTTTAAATTTGGATTTTAATGTACAATAAATAATAATAAATATTTTTATATTCAGAAGTAATGGAAAAACTAAAAAAGAACGAAAATATAATTTGCGCGTTCAAACTAAGTTAAATAATAATTATGATATAAATCTATCAATATTTTAAATACAGCACAATTTAAGTAGTTAACGATTCATGAATTAAAACGATTTTTTTTTAATTAAGTTAAAATAATACTCATAAATGAATTCAAATAAGTAAAACAAAAAACAATGTTGTATTCATTTAAAATTATTATTTTAATGTGCAAATAAGTTAACAATAATAGTTTTAAATTAAGAAAAAATGAAAAAAAAACTGCAAAAACAACAAAATTAAATTGCGAATGAATATTACAAATTTAAGTTCAAGTGTTTTTTAAACTAACATAAACAACAATTAAGTTAAATAATAAAAATAGGTTTTAATGTGTAATAATTTTACCGTAGTTTTAGATTAAGAATTCTTTAAACTGTAAACTAAAAAAAATAGCAGAATTAAGTTGTACGTTAATTTTTCAAAACTCAACTATTAGGAATTGGAGATAAATAATAATAATTCTAATCTATATAAAAATTTAAAATAAAATATAACAATAATTAAAAAAAACATATGAAATTTTGTTTTAGTTAAGTCAAAATAAAGTCGAAAAACAATTTTGAATAAGTAAAACAAAAAAAAAATTTAAATTAGCGACAAAGATACTTTTAAGATGGCTACATAAATTTAAAAACTGGTGACAAAATAGTTTTTAAAATTTTTCAGTTGTTAGTAAAAATAATTTTGAAATGGCGTAACAACAGTTGGTAGTAAAGTATAGTTTTAAAATGGCGTAACAACTTTTACAATTGGTAAAAAAATGTTTTAAAAAAGGCAGAATAATTTTTAAATTTTATATTAGTTACTTTAATCATAATAATTTACAAGAGCAAGTAAAACTGATTTTTTAAATTTACAAATTAGTTGCTAACAGTAAAAATCATTTTGTAAAACTTTAAATAATCTCTACGTTTTTGAAATACTTACTTAAGAATATAATTTATAGTTATAAAAATTTAAAAAAAACAATTTATTAAGCAATAAACGTAGATTCTGTTTAAGCAAAAAAAAAAACAAAACAATTACTTAAAAAAGTACACTTACCCCATATGCCACTAACTTGTTTTTAAATTTATAAATTTTAATTTAATATTAAAGAGCTCACTCGTACACATTTTAACACGAAGAAGACACAAACTATACTAAATACAATTAGAAATGTTTGAAAATCCCCACCTTCAAAATGATTTTTATTAATTATTGTATTGACTCATGTGCAAAATCTTATTGAATCATAACTTTTCAAACTTAAAATGTCAATATAGAAACAACTATTTTTGACAGAAGAAATCTATATAAATAAAAATGAATGTTGCTAAGTGCAAAACTGGAGAACGACTGGACCACTGCGGCTAGTTTTTTTTTCATATGTTCCTTAAGGCACAGTTTTAATGAAGAGAAAGAAAATGGCGTGGAAAATAGTAAAAACAACATACACATACATGCAAACAAGCTGTCAAATATTTGACGTAAATCGTCAACTTCAATCTAAACAAAACAAAGGCGCGTTTGGATAATCTATGCCTCTGGAAAAAATCGTCAAAGAAAATAATATTATTGTACGTGTCATTCGCCATTAATTCTTCTGTGCGTGGCAGTTTCTTGGTTGTTTTTTATATTTTCACTTCTCTTTAAAACTAATTGTGTGTTTAGTGTGATTACGTTTAGACCCATGCCGCCAAAACGTGGGTGCAGTACTTTGGATCAAAGAACTCGAAATGCTACAAACCAAGCATATTTTCAATGTAATCGGACACCGCGTCTTTTTAGCGACACACAGCTAGCAATAAAAAACTTACTTAACAATGTGATCGAAGCAACAATTTTAAAAGGAAAATATAAGGGAGAGGAAATGTGTTGATACCCGCATCCCAATGGTACCAACTGACGTACCATTTGAATTCAAACAACTGCAATTTCCAGTGCGACTTGCTTTTGCTATAACAATAAATAAACCTCAGGGTCAGTCATTGAGTGTTTGCGGCGTTAATCTTAAAAACTTATGCTTCTCTCGTGGACAGTTGTATGTTGCCTGCTCCCGCGTTGGGGAACCGTCAGCTTTATTTGTTTACGCGCCAGGCAACCAAATAAAAAATATCGTATACCATAAAGCATCAGAATGAATATAACATTTGTAAAGTATTGCAGTGTACGAAATAGAAAACTTATTTTTGTAAGTAATCGTCGTTTATTGTTGAGACATAAACAACGTGATCACTCCGAAATATGTTTTATTTATTTAATTTTCTATTAACTTTTGACAGAATGAAGTCTGTCCGGGCGGCTAGTTTAGAATACAATTGTTAGAATAAAATGTTTGAACTTGTTATTTAAAAATTAAAATATATTTTTTAAAACGTATCTATAAGAAACCAAAACGTTTAGGAATTTATTTCTAACATATTGTTAATGCCGATGTAATTAACATGTAATTTCAAAACCAAGCAATTTCCATAGAACAAGATTTTTTTTTAAATTTTAGATTGTGATAGTAACATTAAATTTAACCACTAACTTTGCAATTTGTTTTAATGAAAGCTCTAAAACATTGCTTTATATTTTAATTGAGTTTAAATCGTCAACACAATTTCCTTGTTCGTCTACTAAAAAAAAGTTTGCACTTTTAAAAATGATCTTGTAACTATTATAGCAATAAAAACTTAAAATCTATACTAAAGTCATCTAAATAGTTTGGGAGATCTTCATTTAGCACATAATTCCATATTTTATAATAAATAATAATAATTGAACGCGCTTATTCAAACGTTTTCATAGCAGTACTACGGTAATTACAGATATGGGTCATACGTCATTACATTAGTAACAATGTAAAATTACATTTTTATATTATTATTTAAAACTTAAATTGTACAACGGCAACGTTATTTGTACACTTTACCAAAAGATAAACATTGCTATAAAACATACATATCTACAAGAAATTAAACGTAAATAAATGTATTAGTAATGCAGTTAATGAAGATGTAATTAACTAAACTTTTAAAACCAAGCAATGTTGTTATAGTAAGAAAGGTTTTTAGCAAAGACAATTACATAATGTAATTAATAACTAAATTTTTAAGACTAAAAAAACGTCATAAAAATAACAAATTGTAGCTAACGTCGAAACTAAACAACATTGTTGAAACAATAAAGTTTTTCGAGTAACATTATTTTGTACTTTATTTGTCAACAAAAATTTCGATTAACCCGTTAAAACTTGTTTTATATCAAATTTCTCTAAAAAACACAATTTAACAAAGTTTTTGCAATGTCAGCTAGTTTAAAAACTACTGCTTTAAAAAAAACTAATACACCTTCCTCTAAGCTGGTGAAATAAAATTCCTAATAAGATATGTCTACGTTTCTTTTACATTAGTATTACAAACTGTGTACATCAGTCTGTAAATATTATAACGTTAGAATTGCTTAAAATTACAAACAGACATTGCAAGAACATATTTTTTACAGTTGTATTTTATCTACTAAATCAAAGTTATTCGAAAATCATACATAAAGAAATATATTTTTATAAGTATAGAACACGTTTAAAAATAGTGAATAAGTTGAAGACTTATTTTACACCTCAACTAGACAATGTAGAAAAATGTGGTTATTTTCACGATTTTATTGAAAATGTAGTATACTACTTAGCTAATAAATGTCTAACCAAATGAAAATATTAATCATTTTTGTAATAAACACGTGATTACTAACCAATAAACTTTTATATTATAAGTTAATGATTTACTGAAAAGAATGAAAAAAAACATTTTTAACAAAGACAATTGCACAATTTAATATTATTAAGGTAAGACAGTAAACTACCTAAAAGCAAAATTAACAAAAATCAATTAAAATCATGTAAAATAGGAAATTTTGCTTGCAGTTAGTAATTACAGTGAGTAACATTGTAATAATGACTAAGTTTTTCAAATTAAGGAACGCCACGCAAATATTTTAAGCGAAAACTATCTATTAATTTTATTTTGAAACGTTTATAATTAGATATATAATTAGATTAGATATGCTGTAATCTCAAGAAAAATAAAAACAAAATTCCTAAAAGTTGCAAGAAAAGCAATAGGAATTTACTGGAGTCATTAGAAATGATTGAAGAAAAAACCTTTCTCAATGTTAATAATTAAGTAGTCATACTGGAATAGAAAACTTATTGCGGGTAACTACAATCTAATTAAAGACAAAATTTCTAAAACTAAGACACGTCACAAAATGTTTTTACCAAAAACTATTGAGCAATTTAGTTTTTTGTTCAAATAATTAAAATTAGATGCTCTACAATCTCAATCAGCAAACAAATAAATAATTTTTTTTAATTTATACCTACAATAAAAGCAATAAATGTACTTAAATTATTGAAAATTAAAAAAGAAAACTTTTTTTTTTTAACTTAAATCTGTTTGAACAATAACCGATATCCAGTTTATGTACTCAGAATTTTGTAATGAAAAGCAGCTTCTAGATATTCACATAGTAATAAATTTGTTTATATAATTTTTCTACCAAGATTTTTCTTTTGTTTAATGTAATCTTAAAAACATAGTTCGTTCCACGTATTCACTACTGTAAGCCGTTATTTAAATATTATAATACGTTTTTGCAAGTTAAGAATTATTAAACTTAAAGTTTAGATCTGTGGGTACCTACGTAACGTTTAAATTTCTACCTAAAGTTAATGTTACGAACAATCATCATTAAAATCAAACTTTATTAAAAATAGAAAAAGTTACCAAGCCCTTTTAATACGCAAAGTAAAACTCATAGATGCATTGTAACTTAATCTATTTAAAAAAAAATAATTTGAAGAGACTTAGTGCGCGTCATTTTATTTAAAGCAAAGATTGTGTCTGACTGCCTTTGCTGTGGTTTACAACAAGTTGTGTATCGCGATTTAATTTTAATACATATTTGAAATAAATCTTGTTTGAAGGTAATTTATTATTTGCTGGAATGGTGGTTTATGCAGTTTTAATTGACATAGTAATAACAGAAAAAAAGCTTAGAATAAACTTACACAGGTAAACAAAAATTGTTTGTTATGCTGTATGCAATTTTTATGAAATATAAAAAAACAGTTAGTCGTAAAATAACTACTAAAACGGGCTTACACTTCATGTTAACTAATAATTTATATAAAACAGGTAATATAACTATTCCAAGAGTCTTTGGCGTAGACAATAAAGTTTTCATAGTTAATGTTAAAAGAAGTAGTCCTGTTATAGCTTTTAGTTGTCCGCCACTGCAGATTGGAAACGAATTGGCTTTGGTTTGCGTAGATCTATTTCGCATACTTTATCTT
The DNA here is from genome assembly GCA_035610365.1 of Aquatica leii. Taxonomy (NCBI): domain Eukaryota; kingdom Metazoa; phylum Arthropoda; class Insecta; order Coleoptera; family Lampyridae; genus Aquatica; species Aquatica leii. The sequence continues at coordinate 21,631,857 of CM069438.1, forward strand.
CTATAATCTAAAGTGACTCTAAATGTTTCTTAAAAGTTACGACATATCCTTCATCAATTTATTTATTTACTTTTAAATACATTGCTACCAACTTAAGATAACAACATTTAATAAATTTTGTAGCGGGAAATTTAACTTGACCCCCTGCGTATGTATATACCTGGTAAATTTATAAATGAATGTGTTGGTATTTTTTCGTAATCGATTTAACATTTGTTAATATTATTAAAACACGCCAAAACAAAAAAATTTGAAATGAGTGTCCGATATAATTAAAGTGATTTCTTTTTTCTTAGTTACGATCTTTTAATCTAGTTATTTAATTTTGAACGAATGGTGAAACTAGAACCATGATGTTATTTACAATAAAATGTATCTAAATATTTGCGATTGTGATTTATTACCTGACGAAGAAGAACGTAAACCACCTTCAAAAGGTTGCAAGTTTTAAGTTTTTAATAAAAAAATAACACCATTTCTCATAAAACAATTTTTATTATAACAGATATTCTTTAAACAGTTTTTCATTTTTTTTTGTTCTTTCAAAATTTTGTTTAAAGTTTTTAGTAGTTGTAACATTGTAACATTTACTTGTTTAAACAATTTGATATCTATTTGCAAAAAAAGTTTTCTTTTTTAATTTTCAATAATTTAAGTACATTTATTGCTTTTATTGTAGGTATAAATTAAAAAAAATTATTTATTTGTTTGCTGATTGAGATTGTAGAGCATCTAATTTTAATTATTTGAACAAAAAACTAAATTGCTCAATAGTTTTTGGTAAAAACATTTTGTGACGTGTCTTAGTTTTAGAAATTTTGTCTTTAATTAGATTGTAGTTACCCGCAATAAGTTTTCTATTCCAGTATGACTACTTAATTATTAACATTGAGAAAGGTTTTTTCTTCAATCATTTCTAATGACTCCAGTAAATTCCTATTGCTTTTCTTGCAACTTTTAGCAATTTTTCATAACTTGTTGCAAACTAGAGCAATGGCAATCAGACACTACCATATATGACGCGCAGTAAGTCGATTTCAAATTCTTATCGTCCATAATCTAAGAGTTAAAATGGTTTTGTAATTTTGTTTTCTATTTTTAATAAAGTTTGATTTTAATAATAATTATTCGTAACATTAACTTTGAGAAGAAATTTAAACGTTACGTAGGTGCCCATAGAGCTAATACTTTAAGTTTAAAAATTCTTAAATTGTAAAAACGTATTATAATATTTAAATAACGTTTTACACTAGTGCACCCGTGGAACAAAGTATGTTATTAAGATGACATCACACAAAAGAAAAATCTTAGTACGAAAATTGAAATTATAAACAAGTCTATTCGTTTGTGAATATCTCGAACTTGCTTCTCAATACAAAATTCTAGGTTAATAAACTAGATATCGATTATTGCTTAAACATATTCAGTTTGAATTAATTTAGTAAAAATGTAATGTAAAACCTGTCAAACCAAAAAAAAATATAAAAAGTGTCAGATATAACTAAACGTTTTCTTTTTTCTTAGTTACAATCTTTTAAACAATTATTTAATTTTGAACGAATGACAAAATTAAAAATATAAGCTTATTTACATTCAAATGTTTCTAGATATTTTTGATTGTAATTTATTATTTGACAAAAAACCTAGACTACGTTTAAAAACTCGTAAGTTTAAAATTTTTAATTAAACAATAACACCATTTACTATAAAACAAGTTTTATTAGAACATATATTCTATATTCTACGTAGTTTCCTTCCTTCTCTTATTCTTTGAAATTTTGCTTTATGTTTACTTTTTCTTTTACAGTTTGTACATGTATTGCTTTTTTGTCCATTAAAAAATATATAATTTATTTGTTTACTGATTGAGATTATGGTACCTATTAGAGTATCTAATTTTAATTATTTGAACAAAAAAAAAACTAAATTGCTAAATAGTTTTTGTTAAAATTATATTCTTAATGATTCTTCATTTTCTATTTTAGCATGACTAAGTAATTATAAACATTGACAAAAGTTTTTTTTCTTTTACTTCTAATAACTCCAGTAAATTCCTATTGCTTTTCTTGCGCTTTTAATAATTTTTTTATTTGTTTCTTAAGATTATGATATAAAAGTATCTAATTATATTCGTTTAAAACAAAATTGATAGATAGTTTTTGTTAAAAATATTTTTTTGGCTTTCCTTAGTCATTAATTACATTGTTATTCACTGTAATTACTATAACTACAACTAAAATTGTACAAGGAAAATTTTTAATTTTACACGTTTTCTTTATTTACTTATTTAACTTTATTTTGCTTGTAGGTTTTGTTAAAAATGTTTTCTTTCTTTTCTGTTAATCGTTAAATAAAAAGTTTATTTGTTAGTAATCACGTGTTTATTACAAAAATGATTAATATTTTCATTTGGTTTACCATTTATTAGTTAAGCAGTATACTACATTTTCAATAAAATCGTGAAAATTACCACATTTTTCTACATTGTCTAGTTGAGGTGTAAAATAAGTCTTCAAGTTATTCACTATCTTCAAACGTGTTCTAAACTTGTTACAAACATTTATTTCTATATGTATTGTTTTCGAATAACATTTTTTTTTGCTTGTAATCTTAAGTAATTGTAACGTTATAATATTTACAAACCGATTTAAACAGTTTATAATATTAATGTAAAAGAAACGTATACAGATCTCATTAGGAATTTTATTTCACCAGCTTAGAGTAAAGTGTATTAATTTTTTTAAGAAGTAGTTTTTGAATTAGCTGATATTACAACAACTTTGTTAAATTGTGTTTTTAGATAATTTTTATATAAAATAAGTTTTAAACTGTTCATCAAAATTTTTGTTAACAAATGAAATTCAATAGTATGTTACTCAAATAATCTTTATTGTTTCAATAATGTTGTTTAGTTTTTGACGTTAACTACAGTTAATACATTTACTAATATTTTTATTTGTTAAAAAAGTATACTGGTGTTATTAACGAATTCAAGACGTTTATCTTTTTGTTCTAGTTAACTATTCGTTTTGTAATATTTAGTTTGCGTTACTTGTAATTGTGAATTTTTTGTTTGTTATAAGAAAACTTTTATTAGTAACAATACTTAAAATTTAGAATTCTAGCTACAATACAGCTTAAACAAATACAATTGTAATTCGGTTTAGTTTTACAATTAATGTTTGATCTGCAGTAATTTGCATTACTTGTTTGTTTGTACGTAAGTCTTTAATAATAAAATAACATTTCTTGTTTTTGTGGTAGAGAAAAAAATGTTAATTGGGTTTAGGTTAATTTGTGAATCATTCGTGTTAAAATGTGCACGAGTAGATTTTTTAATAACAACTTGCAATTCCTATATAAATGTTTTTGTTGCGTTGTGTAGTTCTTTGTTTTGATTATTGTTGATATGTATTCTTTTTTTCTTATAGATAAAATCTAGCTTTAAATGCCGTTTGTCTGCGCAATAGAATGTGCGAAATGCCAGAATTGTTTTGTGTATAAGTCATATTACACGTTATCGTTAACAAAAGGTACATGATTTTTTTTTAGTATAGTGTCCGAGTGCAATATTTACCCTTTCGGTTTTTCTTTTCTTTCTGCTTCTCAACATGAATAATTTTTATATTACAAATCAAGATTAATTGTAAACAGTATACTTTTTATGTACTACATAAAAATACTTTTGAACAATTTTACTTAATTTCTAGAATTTGTCACGATAATTACATAATCATTACTATTACATTAATTACTGGCTTTCTACATAAGCAATTACTCGTTATCAAAAATAAAATGAAGATTTTATTAGCTAACTTGTCACTATAATTATGAAGCGATTATCAATAATTTGAAATTCAATATTTTAATATTTGCTGTATTGAAATATTTTATTTTTTAACACTGTAAAGATTCATATTAAAAATATAAGCGATTGTAAAAAAAATATTTGACATAAGTTAAAACCGTTAGATTAATGAGCAACATTACCTACTTTTGGAATCTTACATTCATTAATGAAAATTTCCAATACACACAATTTTTACATATTTTGCTTTCTGCAACATTTTAAAGTTATTTGTTTTTCTTTAAAAAAATCTGCTAATTATTTAAATCATTCAAGTTTTATTATTTATCATTCTAAAGTTGAAACATTAGTATGAAATACAAATTAAAAACAAATATTTTTGAAGTGTTGTTTTAAGATTTTACATTGATTAATTATAACTAAACAAAAGTCAACTTTAAAATGTTTTACATTCTTTAAAACTCGTAAGGATTTTTGCTAAACATTTCTTTCAATAATTTTGATAATGTTTCACTTTAAACTAAATTTAAAAAAAAATAACTTGAAGTTTTTGAATGTTAGTTTTTAAATCATAGTTAAAAAATTGATTTCTAAATTAAATACCTATTTAACTTGTATAGTGTAAGTAAAACGTTTACTTTTTTAGTAAGTACAGTTTTTTAATAATCTTTGCTACATATTATTATAGTATTGATTTTTCTGACTTTATTTTTTTGTGTGGTAAAATATTTAATTCCATTTTTTTAAAACTATAATTCTATTAAAAAATGCATAGAGTAATTAGTTATGAGTAATTACGCGGTCATTTATGTTATTGCTTATGTTATTGATGGTTTTCGCAAAATAATTTATAACTTTTAAAATTTTTGCTTGTATTTAATTTTTTAAGATGGTGCTCTATAACACTCTTTTACACTGTTATAATGAGTTCTTATAGTACAAAATATTTTATTCGAAAACAGTTTCTTTTTCAAAGTATCGCTTATGAAGGAATACGGTTTGATAATTAAATGTATGTAATTATATCATCAATTGAAAATTACGCGAAAAATATTTATAACGTCAAACAGGAGTAGTTGTTTCTGTATCTTAAGAGTATTAGTAAGTACAGTTTTTAATAATCTTTTCTACATATTATTATAGTATTGATTTTTCTGACTTTATTTTTTATGTGGTAAAATATTTAATTCCATTTTTTAAAACTATAATTCGATTAAAAAATGCATTAGAGTAATTAGTTATGAGTGATTACGCGGTCATTTATGTTATTGCTTATGTTATTGACGGTTTTCGCAAAATAATTTATAACTTTTAAAGTCTACATATGCTTGTTTTTACTTTTTTAAGATGGTGTTACATTATTTTTTACACAGTTATAATGAGTTTTTATAGTTCTTTCAAATGTGTTTATCCGAAAACAGTTTCTTTTTCAAACTATGGTTTATGTAGGAATACGTTTTGGTAATAAGTTGTATGTAATTATGTCATCAATTGCTAACTACATGAAAAATATTTATAGCGTCAAACATTTTTTAATAATCTTTTCTAGAAATAGTACTGATTTTTTTTGTTACTTTAATTTTTTATGTGATTTCATATTTAATTCTAAATTATTCAAACTATATTTATTACTATCGATTGAAGAAGGATGCGTTTGCTTAAGTAATTATATCTAATTACATGGTCATTTACGTTAATGCCTGGCTTTCACAAAATATGTTATTACCAGTAAAATTTCGGCGTGTGTCAGACAATATCCGAGCGTTATTCCTGTATCTTACGAGTATTGGTAAGTACAATTTTTATATGATCTTTTTTTTACATACAGTAATGCTTTTTATGCAATTACATATTTAATTCCAACTGTGTAAAACTATATTTACAGCTAATGACAATTTTATTCATATGTTTGATACCCACCGCTAGTACTGATTGCAAATAATTTTTAGGTATAATTACTGCAATGGAAGGTTTACCCGTTCTAAGTAGTCCTCTCTTTGAATCGGAAAATATCTGTGAAAACTGCAGCGTTAATTTAGAGAACTCAGGTATAACATCCTTTATCTTTACTATGCACGTTAATATATGATTTTCACAGATCTTTTTAAAAGTTGCTGCATAGTGGCTACATCGCAAAGAGATTGGTGTACTCCATCTGCTAGAGGCATATATGAAGATGATTTGCCAAGTTGTCGCGCAAGACCTCCTCAAATAAAGGATCTATCAGGTTTTATGTCAGCTGATAGTGCCGATGATAGCATCATTAGCATTTCCTCGGAAGGTACGTACAAATACTTTTTATTGCTTACAACTTGAACAACTAACTATATTGCAGATGAAAAAGACGACAAAATGGAGGAAGACTTGGAAAAAAACTCTAAAATAGAAGCTATAATTGTACAAAACGAGTGGGAAGAACTTCCAGAAGGCGCATTAGAAATAATGTATTTTATAGAAGAGTTTATAATGAATTAAAAAATAAAGGTTTTTATATGTAGTTTTTATTGTTTTCAAAACTATTTGTATAAAATTTTCTCATTTTTTCTTTTGTTACAAATCACGTTTTTCAACCCTGCTTTCAGTACTTTCATGGCATTTTTTTTTTATATATCACTATATTATTTACAATTCACCGTTTCGATTCAACTGTTTGCGTAGGCCAGTGGTTACGGTCGCCGCTTTGTAATCAAGAAGCCCGGGTTCAAATCCAGGTACAACCACAGCTTTTTTTAAATAAAAATACTTCTCGCTCGAATCATGAGACTTCATGACGCATAAAAAATTACCAGTTATGCGATGACGCACGACGCAATCAAAATTACCAATTATGCGATGATGTAACAATGTGATAGAGAAAAAAAATTTGTGAGAGAGAAAAAAATGTGTGAGAGAGAAAAAAAATGTGTGAGAGAGAAAAAAAGTGTGTGAGAGAGAAAAAAAAACCTTCACGTACGTTCGCGACGAGGTCAGTAATGACGTCAAAAGTGGAGGGGATAGTGGGCCCTTTCTACTGATGCAGCTACTACCTCCTCTTTTCGTTTTTCAGTCTTCACTTTGGACGTTAAATTTTCAGCGTTTGATTTTATTTATTCAATAATAAATTTTCTTTTAAAACAAAAATTTTTTTTTCTGTTCACTCTCAAGTGCTTCTATAATTTTTTTAAAAATATATTTTAAAAAAATGGAAGTATTCGTCTCCACATATTCTACAAAACTTTTTCTTTTCATTTTCTCTTTCTTTTATTTTATTGAACATTTTTCTAAAATAAACTTTAATCGATTCTTTAAACGAAGAATTGCAATCGATGCAGCTACTGCTGCGTCTCCTCCTTTCGTTCTTCAGTCTTCACTTTGAACGTTAAATTTTCAACGTTTCATTTTATTTATTAAATAATATATTTTCTTATACAAAATTTTCTTTCTTTTGTTCACTCTTAAGCTGTTCTATAATTTTTTTTAAAAATCAATTTTTCAAAAATTTAGGAATTCGTCTTCACTTATTTTACTAAACTTTTTTTTCTTCTTTCATTTATTTTCTTGAGCATTTTTCTAAAATAAACTTTAATCAATTCTTTAAACGAAGAATTGCAATCGATGCAGCTACTGCTGCGCCTTCTCTTTTCGTTCTTCAGTTTGATTGTTAAATTATCAACGTTTGATTTTATTTGTTTAATAATAAATTTTCTTATAAACAAAATTTTTTTCTTCTGTTCTATAAATTTTTTTAAAAATATATTTTTAAAAAATTTGAACATTCGTCTTCACTTATTTTACAAAACTTTTTCTTTTATTCTATTGAACATTTGTCTAAAACAAACTTTCATCGATTTTTTAAAAGAAGAATTGCAATCGATGAAGTTTCTAATGCGACTCCTCTTTCCGTTCTTCATTCTTTACTTTCGACCTTTGATTTTATTTATCAAACAATAAATCTTCTTTAAAAATAAAATTTTCATTTTTCTGTCATCTGTAGAGTTTTTTAAATTTATTTAAAAACATTAATTATTCATCTCCACTTATTTTACAATACTTTTTTTCTTCTTTTATTTTATTCTAAAATTCACTTTCCTCGATTCTTTAAAGGAAGAATTTCAATCGATGCTGCTTCTGCTGGGTCTCCTCTTTTCGTTCTTCACTCTTCACTCTTTAACGTAAAATTTTCAAAGTTAAATTTTTTTACAAAATCTTCAATGTGTTTATATTTCACTAATTTGGACACTTTTTGTTTTTAGATTTTAAATAAAATTGAATTAATTTTCAACAAAAAAATTGTAATCGATGATTTTTAAATTTTTTCATGTTTCTTTCATCGTTTCCCAATTGAGGATTGTACCTTTAATTTTATTCAATGCTTCAATTTGTTAACAAAATCTTCAAATTGATGAAATAAATGACCTTTGTCAACTTGTATTTTTCTTTATTTTTCTATATTAGTTAATTTTGTTAATGTTGTATTCTAATTTAAATCTTTAATTTTAAATAATACATAAATTTTTTTACCTAAATAATCCTCAGATTTATAAAACAATTTTTCATTTTTCTATTCATTTTCACTCTTTAAAGTTCTACAAAAAATTTCTTTGAATTTTAAAAAAGTTTTAAATTTTTGTCTCCATTTTATTTACATAACTTTTTCTTATCTTCTTTCTTTAATTTTATCGGACATTTTTCTGAAATAAACTTTCATCGATTCTTTAAAGGAAGAATTGCAATCGTTGTTGCTTCTGTTGCGTTTCCTTTCGTTCTTCAGTCTTCGCTTCGTTTGCGTCGTTAAATTTTCAACGTTTGATTTTTTTACGAAAATCTTCAAATTGTTTACATTTAACAACTTTTGACTTTATTTGTTTTTCAGTAAACTTGAATTAATTTTTACGAAAGCAATTGTAAACGGTTATGTTTTTTCTTTATTTTCCTTTCTTCAATTTCATTTCAATTCGTTACGAAAATCTTCAAATCGATAAAATAAATGATCTTCTTCGTTTCCTAGATATTTTCAATTGCAATTAAAGTCGACTTTTTCTCATTTTTATTAAATAATTTTGTTTTAATCTTTAATTTCTTAACTTTATTTTGAATTTAGTTCTTTAGGTACTTGTAATTAATAATACGTTAACTTTTAATTTATTCAATAGACAAAACTGGTTCTCTTCTTTTTTTGCTCTTGAATCTTTTAAGTTTGTTTTTAAAAAACTTCGATCTATTTATTAAAATGGCAAGTATACAACAATGAAAATAATTTATCAGTAGGAAGTAAAGAAAATTTACCTGAATAGACAGGCTTATAAACCCAGTTTGTACCAAAGTTTCTACTTTGAAGCAGGTAGCGTCCCGTTTTTCTTTTCTTTAATGTGTTAGTACTATGCTAGTAATTTTCATAATCACACTGACATTAATTTCCTTAATTAAACTTAGGAATTTAAACCATGTTTACATCAAATACTCAATTTGATTTTCGCGGGCTGTTAATGTAACTACCAACCGGTGACCTATACGATTTAATCGTATTGCATTAAAATACTTCCACTTATTTGCAAAAAAATTATTTAAGTGAGAACTGCCCATACCCCATATTTAGTTAGAATTGTGGTGGATGAAGACCCCTATCTCCTTTTTTTCTTTTGCACAAATAACATAGTATTACCGTTGACTGAAGAAATGTATTACCATTAAAACTCACTATAATAATCTACTAGAATCACAATAATTATAGTGGAAAAACGGGGTCAAAATAACATTGGTAAACAAAATCCGACACCGACTCGTTTACCAGCTGATGGCTTTTGCGCAGTTTGAAATAACTAATATAGTACACACATTACGTATATAAACATACATAAAATCGTCTATTTAGTTCCCCCTCTACAGTCAACTTAAAGACGCATGCCACACAGGCACCGGCATATCAAACAAACTTTTTTGACGCCGTCGTCGAATTGTCACAGAAACAAAGTTTCCTTTATATGTATTACAACACCCTAAGATACTTATGTTTTAGTTTTTTTATGTGGGCCGATCCCGGAGGTACTGCAATACCGGGCCAACCCGTGACGGAGTTGGAGCAAGCCCCGATCCTCCGTCTGTTTCCAAAAATCAGTTTAATATACTGGACCCGCATGCGGGTCGTATCAGATATTAAGCTGATAAGAACAGATACTACACTTTGATCTTAGCCATAGGCCGAGAAGCGATACCTTACTGAAATTTTCACTCAAACTATAAATACTAAGCACTAAAACATGATTTACGGTTGTTTTAAGTGCTGCCCTCTATTTCTAAAAATTTCATTTATTTATCGATTGCTTTACAAAACGTTTACCAATATAAAATTATTTCGACTGCATCATTTTTAAATATTAATAACAAATTTAATACAAATATATTAATTGTATAATTTATTTTAAATAAAAATGCTTTCTAATATAACAAATATTTTTAGTTTTATTGGTCGCTCTCGTTAATATGTTATTGGGCAGATGGCGCGCAAAACAAAAATTTTATTTTAAAAATATTTCAAAGATTAAAAAGAAAATGAACACAGTCTTCGGTTTCTTTCGTTGGATTATTACAAAAGCACAGTTTTCCTCAGATGTATTCCTAGTACACATTCTGATAACTTCTCCGGAGTTTCTTCTTCAATACACATCGATCTTATCTATCTGATAGTCATTAAAAAACTACAAAATGAAGGTAATAATCAATCATGTTTGTTTATAAAAAATCACCTATAGCTCAAGTGACAGCATGAGATAAAAAAAAAACAATAGTTTGATGAAATCACTACTCGACAGTTTTGTAACTGAGTCTAAGTACACTTCTAGCCCAGTTTTAGCTTATAATACGACTTGACTTTTCCTAATAGCATTACGATGTTTCTATAGACTGCATCGTCTTAAACTACATTATATTTTAAAAAATTAATTGTTCAGCCTTTAAAAGAAGCTACACATTTTACACTTTACTCCGTTTCGAAAAACAATGGCGTTTCGAAAGCTCACAGCTAGCTTTGGTTATTAGCGTCTGGCATTTGTTTTCGAATTATCTAAACCACGCCCTATTTGTCGTAACTCAGCGTTTCTTGGATTCTTTCTGTGCTGGTAGTGGGAACTACGTTCTTTTTTCCGTTTGGTTAGAATATTTTTTTACTTCTAACGTTTACGTTTCTAAGTGCAATCCGGAAGTTACACTTAATGGAAGCGATAACTGAGCGCGGGTTTCAAGCCGAGCTATTTTCTAGAAAACGCAATAAAGGTTAATTAAGACAAGGTGGGTTGCGCTACCTATTGGGTGCGTCTCCAGAAGATGTAAGTAATGTGTGATCGTATGCAGCTTAACAAGCTGAGCCAGGACAACTTTATTTAACTTGGCAGGTAGTAGGAATCGCGGCCCAAAATCCATACGTATTCTAATTTTCTTATTCTTTTTTTTTCAACCTGTATCCGTCCACGTCAAACGTAAGGCTCTCTCGGTCCTTTCCACTATTCTCTATCTTGTGCAGTGTTAACCCATCTTTTACCCGCTACTGTTTTAATTTCGTTACATCTCTTCGAGGGGCGTCTCACACTTATTTTTGTTTGTCTTAATCTCCATTATGTGATTTTGCGTGTCTTGATTCTTAAGTATGTGTCCTAGTTTGCCGAAAGCTGTTCAGGCAAGTCTAATTCGTCTGGTAATTTCCGCATGTTAGTTTTTTTTCCAAGTTTGATAACGTGACCTAAATATCTAAATTCGTTTTTTTAAAGGTAAACGTATCCAATGAGGCTACGCAAACCAGTTTTTCCAGTTCAGCTGTAATGTTGTGGCAAGAAGCAACGCTGGAATAAACGATGCTGCTCTACTAACGTTGCTCTGTGAACACGTCAGATAAATAAATTCAACATTCTTTGCTGTTGTGGACATATCTTACCAGCAATATCCTGGGGGGGTCTAGCTTTAATTGCCTGAACCAAAAGGAAAAGATTTTATTAAAAACCCAACTAAGGTAGAGAGCACCAAATCGACAGAAGCATGAATTGATAGAAGACCATTCGTTACTGGTCCCAACCTCGATGCACCAGCCTGTCTAGTGTATAAAAGGATTAATATGGACCAAGAAGAGAGCAAGGACAAACTTGAACAGCAAGAAGGAGCCAAGAAACCTAAGACATCGCATAGACAAAGATCAGGACACAAAACGCAACCGATCAGAAGGCACACCACAGCAACACGACCGCCAACAAAGAAGAATAGAAGGACGAAACTCTCTACTTCTTATGCTACGACCATGTCTAATATTTAAATGGCAATATTGCCTCAAAGATATCCAGGTGTTGTCTTAAGCGAAAAACATGCAAGCTTTATTAAAACTGCTGTGGTTCAAACTCTGAACACATTAACTAAAGCAGTATCTGCTCTCAGATTTCCTGGAGTTAACTTAAAAGGTGACTTTCTATTGGCGTCCTGGGCCGATCAGTCTACTACAGATTGGTGCCCGTCAATACTTCGAACCTTGGTAGAAATAGAACCGATGAACGATATCATCAAGCATCTATTAAAGACACTTACAAAAATAGTTGCCCGTTAAAAGTAAGAAAAATCAGCCGAGAGAGCTTTTGGTGCAATTCGGAACTTTCCTTTCTAAGGGAACAAAGTCGTATGTATTTATCCAGGCCAAACAGACTGGAAGATGGGAAGAATATAAAACTTCTCGTCAAAAATATGGCTACGTTATTAGAAAAACAAAAAAAATCGGAAAAAAGCTTTGTGAACAGATTGAAAAATCATCAGAATGTGTTAGACTACAAAAGGCAAAAGCATACCAGGATAAAATAAAATTAATGGTCGAAACCCATTTTCCGGAAAGTATAGCTCTGGACTATAACGAAAAGTAAAAGTAGTTTTTATAACTAAATCAGGGCGAGGATCATATGCCCAAGCAAAATCTTTTTGTTTAATCATCTTAACATTTTTATGATCAAGACTATCAAAAAATTAACAGTTAAGCATATTATAGATGAAGCACTGGGTATATCACCTTTGCATCGACATCAATATGCTTACCAAACGGCTAAATCCTGTAAACCATTCATACATGAGCTCACAGACAGAATTGAAAGTTTATTAGGCACCCAAAAGATTGCACAAGAAGTTTTTTTAGATATAGAAAGAGCATTTGATAATTTGGCTCCATTAGAAAGGTTGTCAAAAGTCGAGAATTTTCTCGGTCTGTAGAAGAATGGATGAGTTCTGCGATAATTGGCAGAAAAATTACAAGCTTGCTGGGCAATGTAACCAGAAAGATGAAGATTGCCAGCAAGGAACGTGTTATCGTCTCTATTGTGGAGTATTTAGTAGATAATCTTCACCAGAACGGAATACATGCGCAAGGATATGCAGATAATATCACTATATTGATATGTAGCAAGATCAGTGGGGTTGTTTCAAACCTTATGAAAAAAACCCTAAAAATAATAGAAAAGCCCCTCTACCGTACACTATGACAGAGGCGCTAACAGTGAGACCTGCCAAGATAACAATAGTAGCCTTTACAAGAAGAAGAAAACTTCAGTATTTAAAGAAACTTTAATTGCGGAAGAAAGAACTTCAACTGAGCAAGAGGTTAAATATTTGAGACTTACTTTAGAAACAAAATTAACTGTTGATGCTCACTTTCAGAGTACAATCAACAAAACTACTTAGCATTTTGAGCCTGTAAAAATCTTGATAGATACAAAAGTATCGTAAATCAATTGCAATTTGATGTGTTGCTTGTGAGAGATTCGCTAGGGTAAGAATACATTTTAATTTTTATGATCATAGCAAGTTTGGTCACCCGCACGTGTTTGTTGCTTCAGATGGACAATTAAAATTAACGTTGGCATATCCTCTACTGGTGCAAATAATTACAAAGAATTGGTGGCACACATATATCATAAACGACTTCGAGAAGCTTAGCACTTACAGTTCAAGCGACAGTGTGAGAAAAAAAACTATCAACAAACAATGATTTGACGAAGTTAATACACGACTATTTTTTTTCAAAATAAGAAACAACGACTCTGAGTGGAAGTACATTCTAGCCCAATTTCAGCTTTTAACAGTTTAATAATAATATTTCTAGACTGCATCGTCTCAAACTACATTAGATTTGATTAACTGTTCAGTCTGTAGAAGAAGTTAGACTTTTTACACTTTTCTTAAACCTGCGTCAACTCAATATCGCGTGGGTTTTGTCTTTTGTTTCGAAAAACAATGGTGTTTCGGAAGCTCCACGGCCAGCTTTGGTTATTAGCGTCTAGGATAAAAAAAATACCTGGCACTTGTTCGTTTTTGGATGATCTGTCAATTGGATCCGGTTTGTTGTTGTTGTTTTAAACCAAGCCCTATTTGTTGTAATTCAGCGTTTCGTTTCTTTCTGTGCTGGTAGTGGGAACTGCGTTCTTTTTCCGTTTGGTTAAAATAATTTTTTACTTCTAACGATTACGTTGCAATCAATCCGGAAGTCACAGGTGTTCGCAACATAATCGAAGCAATAACTGAGCTAAAGTTTCAAGCCGAGCTATTTTCTAAAGAACGCAGTAAAGCTTAATTAAAACAAAAAGAAGATATTAGTAAATTGTGGCGGGCGTTTCAGGTATTGTTAGCATTCAAAAGTTTTCTCATAATAGCGGTGATGTACTTTATGACTGCAATGTCGGCAGTATACATCACTCACGAAGATTTGTACCTACACTATCGCTTGACGATTTGATCATGTGGGATTTTCAGTCTTAATTTTAAGCGCTAATGCCACCGGTTTTATTGGAGTTTTTTTAAAAGTATCGATCTATCACTACGTATCGAAACATCAACGCAGATCGGAATATCGATATATCAGCATTTCGGATAATCGGTACCGATCGGAACATTGATATTGAAGAAAACTTGCGCACATGGGAAGAGAGAGAAAACCGGCTAGCGAGTTGTAATACTATGATTAGGGGATTTTGAAACGTTAATTTTTCGATTTAATATATTCATATTTTCGCGTCAGATAAGTGCAAGAAAGTGATTTAAAATTGATAGTCTACTTTAACCAAATTGAACAAAGAAGAAGCGGATTTTCAACTCAAGTATTTTTTTTAATAAACTCAACTTTGCAACAGATATGTATTAGAGTATCATTACATATCGGAACATATCGATATGTATCAGCATTTCGATAAAGATCAGAATGGTATGTATTGAATTCTCGCTATAAATCAGAATATCGATATATATTACAATATCGATACAGATCGGAACATTGATATGTATTAAAATATCGTTACGTCAGTTACGTATTGAGACATTGATGTGTATTAGAGTATCGCTATTTTTTATTTAAAATCACGACACACCTATAATTATAAGCAATCATGCCACTGACTTTATTAGTTTTTTTAAGTTGTACAGCCCTTAGGTATCGAAATCTCGTTACGTATCAGAATATTAATAGAATCAGAATGTCGATACGTATCAGAATTTTGATACGGATCAGAATGGTATCTATAGAAATATCGATACAGATCGGAAAATTGATATTATTGGAATATCGTTACGTATTAAAAAATCCATACAGATCGAAATATCGATACGTATCAGCATTTCGATAGAGATCAGAATGTCATATACAGATCGGAATATCGATACATATATCACAACATTGATACAGATCGGAGCATTGATATGTATGGAAATATCGTTACGTATCGGAACATTGATGTGTATTAGAGTATTGCTACGTATCGGAATATTAATATAAATGGAAATACTAAGATGTATCGTAATATTGATACATATCGGAATATCGGTACAAATCGGAATGTTTACAATTTTTTTTTGTTGAAACGACACAGCTCTAATTATAAGCAATCATATAGTTACGTATCCGAATATTAATAGAGATCAGAATGTTATGTATTGAAATATCGGTACAAGATCGGAATATTGATATATCAGTATTTCGAAAAAAACATGCGCGTGTGGGAGGAGAGGGAGAGAACCGGCTAGCGAGTTGTAATATTTTGATTCAGAGATTTTAGTACGTTAATTTTTGGATTGTAATATATTCATATTTTTGCGTCAGATAAGTGCAACAAAGTGATTTAAAAATGATACAGTCCACTTTTATTAAATTGAAAAAAAAAAAGTGTATTTTCAACCCAAGCATTTTTTCTTTGTATAAACTCAACTTTGCAACAGGTATGTATTCGAATATTGTTACATATCGGAACATATCGATACGTATCAGCATTGAAATATCGCTACAAATCGAAACATCAATACAAATCAGAACATTGATATTATTGGAAGATTGCTACTTAACGAAAAATCCATACAGATCGGAGTATCGATACGTATCAGCATTTCGATAGACATCAGAATGTTATGTATTGAAATATCGGTACAGATCGGAATATCGATACATATCACAATATCGTTACGTATCTGAACATTGATGTGCATTCGAGTATCGCTACATATCGGAATATTAATACAGATCAAAATAAAGATATCAAGGGTGAAAGAGTGCCGGAATATTTAAAAGATAGAGAGATTAAAAGCAACAAAAAGAAAAAAATGGTAGCAAGATTCAGATGTGGCAACGAGGAGTTAGGGAACAAATATTGGAAAGAAGAACCAGAAAAGATGTGCAGGCTATGTGGAGAAGAAACGGAAGACCTTAACCACATGAGACAGAAATGCAGGGAACTAAGAGAAGAGGTGATGAAAATAGAAGAAATCTTAGATGAAAACGGAAAAGGAGCAGAATGGATGGAGGAAGTATGGAGTAGGAAGAAAAAGTTAAGGAGAGAGAAGGGATAAGAAAATGTATCTCAAAAAAAAAAAAGGAAATAGAATGTAAATGTAAATATGTAGTATAGCACGATCAAATTTGTAAGCCAAATGGCAACGAATAAAGTTAAACTTATATATAATACAGATCAAAATATTTAGATAAATTGGAATATTGATACATATCGAAATATTGGTACAAATCGAAGTGTCTATACGAATTTTTTTGTTGAAATGACGACACAATTTTAATTATAAGCAATCATGCCACCGAGTTTTTTAGTATTTTTTTTAAGTTGTACAGCCCACAGGTATTGAAATATCGCTGCGTATCAAAATATCAATAGAGATCGGAATGTCAATACGTATCAGCATTTTGATACAGATCACAATATTGTGTATAGCAACATCGATACAGATCGGAATATCGATACGTATCTGCATTTCGATAGAGATCAGCATGTTATGTATTGAAATATCGATACAGATCGGAATATCGATACAGATCACAATATCGATACAGATCGGAACATTGATATTTATTAAAATATCGTTACGTATGAGAACATTGATGTGTATTAGAGTATCGCTACGTATCGGAATATTAATAGCTATCCAAATATTCAGATGTATTGGAATATTGATACATATCGGTACAAATCGGAGTGTCTATACGAATACTTTTATTGAAATGACAACACACTCCTAATTATTATCAATCATGCCACCACTTTATTAGAATTTTTTTTGTTCAGCCTTCAGGTATCGAAATCTCGCTACCTATTGCTATACTCAATAGAGATGGGAATGTCGATACTCATCAGCCTTTTGATACAGATCAGAATGTTATGTATAGAAATATCATTACAGATCGGAACATTGATATGTATTGGAATATATTTACGTATCGGAACATTGATGTGTATATACAATTTTTTTGGTTTAAATGACGACACACCCTTAATTAAAAAAATCATCGACGGATTTTATTAAAATTTTTTTAAGCTGTACAGTCCTCAGGTATCGAAATATCGATACGTATCAGCATTTCGATAAAGATCAGAATGTTATGTATTGAAATATCGATACAGATTGTTACATCGATACAGATCGAAATATTGATATGTATGGAAATATCGTTACGTATCAGAACATTGGTGTGTATTAG
The DNA here is from genome assembly GCA_035610365.1 of Aquatica leii. Lineage (NCBI taxonomy): Eukaryota > Metazoa > Arthropoda > Insecta > Coleoptera > Lampyridae > Aquatica > Aquatica leii. Next base: position 21,649,625 of record CM069438.1, read on the forward strand.
AGTATCGCCACGTATCGTAATATTAATAGAAATCTAAATATTCAGATTGTTAATAATTATGCAAAGAAAATGTGTGTTGCCTAGTAAAAAGCGCGTATTTTTTTGTACAACTAATTTATTATAGCAAAGTGTGCGTGCTTGAAATCACGTTGGTGATAGGGTTTTTGTTATTTTAATAACACAACAATGTTTGCATGAATTGGAATATTGATACATATCGGAATATCGGTACAAATCGAAGTGTCTAAACGAATTTTTTGTTAAAATGACGACACACCTCTAATTACAGGCCACCGACATTATTAAGATTTTTCTATGTTGTACAGCCCTCAGGTATCGAAAAATCGCCACGTATCACTATATCAATAGAGATCGGAATATCAATATATGTATCAGCATTTTGATACAGATCAGAATGTTATGTACAGCAATATCGATACAGATCGGAATATTGATACGTATCAGCATTTCGATAGAGATCAGCATGTTATGTATTGAAATATCGATACAGATCGGAATATCGATACAGATCACAATATCGATACAGATCGAAACATTGATATGTATTAAAATATCGTTACGTATCAGAACTTTGATGTGTATTAGAGAATCGCTACGTATTGGAATATTAATAGAGATCTAAATATTTAGATGTATTGGAATAGTGATACATATCGGTACAAATATCGGTACAGATCGAAATATTGATATGTATGGAAATATCGTTACGTATCAGAACATTGATGTGTATTAGAGTATCGCCACAAATCGGAATATTAATAGAAATCTAAATATTCAGATTGTTAATAATTATGTAAAAAAAATGTGTGTTGCCTAGTAAAAGGCGCGTATTTGTTTGTACAACTAATTTAATATAGCAAAGTGTGCGTACTTGAAATCACGTTGGTGATAGGGTTTTTGTTATTTTAATAACACAACAATGTTTGCATGAATTGGAATATTGATACATATCGGAATATCGGTACAAATCGAAGTGTCTAAACTAATTTTTTTTTGTTAAAATGACGACACACCCCTAATTACAGGCCACCGACATTATTAGGATCTTTTTATGTTGTACAGCCCTCAGGTATCGAAATATCACCACGTATCACTATATCAATAGAGATCGGAATGTCAATACGTATCAGCATTTTGATACAGATCAGAATGTTATGTATAGCAATATCGATACAGATCGTAATATTGATACGTATCAGCAATTGGCTAGAGATCAGCATGTTATGTGTTGAAATATCGATACAGATCGGAATATCGATACAGATCACAATATTGATACAGATCGGAACATTGATATGTATTTAAATATCGTTACGTATCAGAACATTGTTGTGTATTAGAGTACCGCTACGTATCGGAATATTAATAGAGATCCAAATATTCAGATGTATTAGAATAGTGATACATATCGGTACAAATATCGGTACAGATCGAAATATTGATATGTATGGAAATATCGTTACGTATCAGAACATTGATGTGTATTAGAGTATCGCCACGTATCGGAATATTAATAGAAATCTCAATATTCAGATTGTTAATAATTAAGTAAAGGAAATGTGTGTTGCCTACTAAAGGCGCGTATTTTTTTTGTACAACTAATTTAGTATAGCAAAGTGTGCGTACTTGAAATCACGTTGGTGATGAGGTTTTTGTTATTTTAATAACACAACAATGTTTGCATGAATTGGAATATTGATACATATCGGAATATCGGTACAAATCGAAGTGTCTAAACGAATTTTTTTGTTAAAATGACGACACACCCCTAATTACAGACCACCGACATTATTAGGATTTTTTTATGTTGTACAGCCCTCAGGTATCGAAATATCGCCACGTATCACTATATCAATAGAGATCGGAATGTCAATATGTACAGCAATATCGATACAGATCGGAATATTGATACGTATCAGTATTTCGATATAAATCAGCATGTTATGTATTGAAATATCGATACAGATCGGAATATCGATACAGATCACAATATCGATACAGATCGGAACATTGATATGTATGAAAATATCATTACGTATCAGAACATTGAAGTAGTGTATTAGAAAATCGCTACGTATTGGAATATTAATAGAGATCTAAATATTCAGATGTATTGATATATTGATACATATCGGAGTGTCTATACAAATTCTTTTGTTGAAATGACGACACAGTCCTAATTATAAGCAATCATTCCAATCACATTATTAGATTTTTTTTAAGTTGTACAGCCCTTAGGTATTGAAATATCGCTACGTATCAGAATAAAAATAGAAGTCAGAATGTTGATACGTATCAGCATTTTGATACAAATCAGAATGTTATGTATAGAATAATCGATACAAATCGGAATATGTATTGGAATATCTTTACATATCAGAAAATCAATATAGATCGGAATATAGATGCGTATCAACATTTCGATAAGGATCAGAATGTTGTGTATTGAAACATCGGTACACATTGGAATATCGATACAGATCGAAACATTGATATGTATTGAAATATCGTTACGTATCAGAATACTGATGTCTATTAGAGCATCGTTACGTATCGGAATATTAATAGAGATCCAAATATTCAGATGTATTGTAATATTGATACATATCCGAATATCGGTACAAATCGGAGTGTCTATACGAATTTTTTTGTTAAAATCACGACACAGCCCTAATTATAAGCAATCATTATGCCATCGACTTTATTAATTTTTTTAAAGTTGTACAGCCCTCAGGTATGGAAATATCGCTACGTATCAGAATACCAATAGAGATCGGAATGTCGATAAGCATTTTGATACAGATCAGAATGTTATGTATAGAAATATCGGTACAAATCGGAATATTGATATGTATTGGAATATCTTTACGTATCGGAAAATCAATACCGATCGGAATATCGATATAGGTATCAGCATTTCGATAAAAATCAGAATATTATGTATTGAAATATCGGTACAGATCGGAATATCGATACAGATCGAAACATTGGTATGTATTAAAATATCGTTACATATCGGAGCATTGATGTGTATTAAGAGTATCGCTACGCATCGAGATATTAATATAAATCAAAGTATTCAGATGTATTGGAATATTAACACATATCGGTACAAATCGGAGTATCTATACGATTTTTTTTTTGAAATGACGATACACCTTTAATTATCATCAATCATGCCACCGATTTTATTAGAATTTCTTAAGTTGTATTGTCCTCAGGTATCGAAATCTCGCTACGTATTTCTATATGAATAGAGATGGGAATGTCAATACGTATCAGCATTTTGATAAAGATCACAATGTTATGTATAGAAATATCGATACAGATCGGAACATTGATATGTATTGGAATACCGTTAAGTATCAGAAAATCAATACAGATCAGGATGTGGATACGTATCAGCATTTCGATAGACAATAATGTTGTGTATTGAAATATGCATGATGCAGATCGGAGTATCCATACACATCGAAATGTTATGTATACCGCAACATATCGGAATATCGATATATATTGGAATATTTATTAGTTTCTTTTTTGTACTCGTATCAATAAGGCACAGCCCAAATTACTACTGATAATGCTATCATTTTCTTAAGTTTTACAATGTTTTATAGTTCTTAGTTATGCGCTAAAGCGTCTGGAACTTTCTACGACAACATATACACCCAAAGCATCGAGCTAAGAATTTGAGTATTAAATAAGTGTGGATGAAATCAGAAAAAGTAATAAAAACTTCAATGTTTTTCCTAAAGACTTATTATAAAAAAATAAAATAATTTACAATAGTTCTCATAAATTAAATATATCAATAAATATTTGGCACAAAACATCATCAAATAGAATACGGAATTATCACAAAAAGCTTCTACCCTACTCTAATTTATTATTTTTCATGTATTCTTCACACACGTCAATATGATTCCTGAAACGATATAAAAAAACATCACAACGCAACAAACCCTGCTAACAAACCTAATGTAGTTGGGTAAATCGGAGAGGGCATAAATATGCCAGTGGTTGAGTTCGAGCGATGCTGGAACAGTGTAAAATGTGACGTTTCCTTGGGCAGTTGCGTTACGCAATGTCACGGCAGTTTCGTAGAGTTTTTGACCGAGAGCAATAGGGACGACACTGTCGTCCTCGGCGTGTATAATCATAACAGGACAATCCACTTTTAGCAAGTAATTTTCTGTATTGAACACAAGACCGTTGTCTTCGAAAGGATCAACCATGGTCGCTTCGTACCAAGGCATCCATAAGAATATCTAAAACACCAGACGTGAACCACTAACTAGATCACCAAAATCTCACCTTAGTAAACCAAAACAACGTTTGAACATATTTGATTTCATCTCTAAGCGTATTAAAAGGTGCTTCTAAGAACAACCCGGCAGGAACTACGTCATCATCACGTAATTTAGCAATGGTGTGACTGCTTAACGACGAACCTAACGAGTGACCCCAGAAGTATATGCTGGCGTTGGTTTGTTGGCGTACCCATTTGTATAATTCCACCGAGTCTTCGACAATGCCCATTTCTGTTAGTTCTCCTTTAGTGGAGTCGCCGTAACCTAAACTCGTTAAAACAATTGCATATTATGTTGCACATACTTACAGCGATAATCGAAAGCAATAACATGAAAGAACATCCGCAAAACACTGTAAGTTTCAATGTTGGCAACGCGATTGCCACCGTTTCCATGAAAATACAACACAATCGGATAATTGCTTTGAACCAACGATTCGGCATAATCAAAATCGACATTATCTATAGAATTATTTACTAAAGCTTCGGGTAGAAGATGCCATACGCCTAGTATAATATTTTCGGTTTTATTAACATGTACGTATATATTCCGACCACCGTAAACATCGTATTTGGAGAAATTCTTGTATCGAGCATGCGCAGGGTGAAGATCATCTAAAAATTTGTTATTAACTAATGCGTAACTAGCATAGTACGTACATATAGGAAACACTAAATCTTTTTGTAATTCAACTGAGTATTTAAATATTAACGGTATCACAACAAATACAATTATAAAAGCGAGCAGCAGAAGAATGAGCCTAAAACAGATGGCTTTAAAATGTCGTTACACGCCCGTCGACACTTACAAAACCATTAACACGATAACACAGCATCGCAATAAACAAGTGGATTTGTTTTTTCTTCGAGTTTTGTACTTAAGCAATGGTGCTTCGGTGGTTCTATTACTCGGCGGCCTTGGCATTACACTACCCTGTTATCAATTTGAAAAACCTTTAAATGCACGTTCATTGAACGGAATTTCTTCGCCGACTAAAATTTAATTGAATAAAATTAATTGTTTCTATGTAATTGTCGACATTTGGCTGCCACTACCCACAATTAGGTTATGTTTTAAGTAGGTCGAACGGGCGATCGCCATTGGTCCATCTGTTAGCGCCAACAATTAACTGAATCAATTAACCCAATTTAAGGATGAAATTGTACAGTTCCTGTGGACAATTTTTCAGCCCGAATTCGAAGATTCACACAAAAAAAGTATTTAGCAACAACAAGATGTTACAGTAATCGATTTTGCGCTGAATATTAAAAACGCTAATTTTATTCAAAAAAATGTTAAAAAACATACGAGCTTTGCCATTGACATAAATTTCTCCTTATCGATTTACACATTTTTTTCGTTGCTGTTTTAAATTCGCTGCATTCTTTCTTGCAGGTCAGTCGTAAAAGCAGAAGGTTTTAACAATAGTCATACATAATTAGTATAACTGTCTTCATGGTAATTGTGTGTGGGTTCTTTAGTGATGACCCTGTTTGTCATAATGTACGTTAAAGCTAACAGTATCTTTATTTATCTGTAAGAACTGTTCTCTTCTATATCTTTCATAAAGTATGTAGTGACGCATTGCTTTTGTAAGACTTTATTAGTGTGTGGTAAGACTCAGTTATTCAAATCAAGTTTAAACTGGCGGTTAACTATAAACTACGGTTAATTTTAAAATTCTGTCATATGATTGGTTAACAAAAAACCAATAACCAATGATATGTCAGTATTTTTAAATTTCTGGATTCGGATTATTATGCACTAAAAACATTTGAAATATGCACAAAAAACATTAAAAATGTCAAATATGTTTTTTATTATTTATTTATTATATAAAACATTACTAAATAAACAATATAGTACCAAGCACTTGTTTGAAACCATTTCAAACACTAATCAATGTGTGTTGCCTTTGCCTAAGTGTGTAACTTTAAATAATTATTTAAATCAGTAGACGGTGCGCACACGCAACAAGACATGGGAAAACCGTGTAAATGCTTTGCTGTGTCATTTTGGCATCAAATAAAAAGATTGAAGAAAAAAAATTGCTTTTATGTAAGTTTTCTACAGCACTAATAAATACTAAAAAAAATTATAAATTTTGATTACATGTGATAATTACGTACGCAATCAATGTTTAAATGTAAATTTACGTTCCACATTACACGACACTAGTGGAAAATTTAAAAAATACAATAAAAATTAAAAGTTAAGTCGGAATCGGCTATTTGCAGAGTAGGTAAAATATTGTTACGTGATTGGTTAACAACATAAATACGTTTATTCCGACGGTTCGATCCGGATAGAAACTCAAGCGGCTTGAATTATTAATCCTTAATCTTAAGTGTTATATCGAAACTCAGTTTTATGTATTGGTTCACTAGTATAATTCAGTGTTCATTTGTGGTTTATTTAGGTAGCATTTACTATTAGTACAAGTTTATTATTATTTAACTATGGTGAAAAACAAAACTCAACTACCTGGAGTGAAAATGAAAAAATTTTTAGTTGAATTATTAAAAAAAAATATTGAACATATTATAGATGGAAAACGTTTTCTTTTTATTCAATTTCATTTTGACTTTTAAAAAACAACAAAAATTAGTACCTAAATAACAATTTTCCCAGCTGATTTTAAGATTTATGACAGTTCAAAATGACAGTTAAAGACGAGTGAAATTAAGCACAAAAATCCCAATCCCGATGGATCTCGATTAAAAGTAGATTAAGCGTTTATTTCATAAAGTTGAAGTGGCTTACCTTAAGCCAATCTACCAAATTGTTCGGATTGTATTAATTTTTCCAAGCCGCCTGAACTCTTTACCGAAGTGTTTATTTCGAGAATTAACTAGAATTTAAGGACGATTTACCAAGCCGCTTGAGTTTCTATCCGGATCGAACCATCGAAATAAACTTTGGGTGCTATTGAAGCACCACTTGAGGTGTTGGGTTTGGTTGCGTGTTCTTTGTTAATTTCGTTGAAGAGGTTCAGACTACATAGCGTTTATTTTTCATTATTTACAGTATGTACATTACATTTGACGTTTTTGCGTGCTTTGTTCTTCTGGCGGATGCGGGAACGTATCACCTGTCGGCGTGGGTCGAGAAGCGTAGCGATGTTGGCTGGCAGCCCGTCGTACGTCAATACACGGAGGTTCAGCGGTAGTAGTTCCCAAGCGCGTGTTCGACGGTGCTTGGGCTCTCTCGCTGTTGTCGAAAGCATCGGCACCACGTGCTTCTTGGGGCTGCCCGCGATATCGTTCAGCGGCGGGAGCTTCGTACGCAGGGTCGCTATACAAGCAGACCGGGTGTCGCTATGTCAGCAGACGGGGTGTCGCTATACGAGCAAACTGGGAGATCCTTCGCTATTGAGAGCAGAAGAACTCTGATTTTTTCTGCGCGAGGGCCTCGGTTATAAAGGCTGACGAGCGCCTCTGATTGGTGGGCGCGCGTGGGGATGTGCGCGTGGTGGGCGCTGGTGAGGATGTGCACGTAGTGGGGGTGGCTGTGACCAGCGTACTGCTGACGTGCGTCACCTGTACCAGGTAGCACATTATCGAAGTACACCACATATAGCCCCTTGCTGGCGACGGAGTCGTGTTCATTAGATTTGGAAACGTACCTTCGGTTTGCAGATTCTTCCGCTGCGCCGGAATTTTTTTGGGGCTGTCTGTCGGTAGTGTGCCATCTTTGTGTGTATCGTTTCCTCTCGGGTCGCTCAGCGTGGGTTTGTTCGTTGTTTGCTTGTTGTGCTGCTTTTGGTGTGCTGTGCTGTCCGCTTCTAGAAAAGCGGGTTTTACTCGGTCGCATGTTATCCCTTTCTGTCGACCGTTATCAGTTTTTCGTTGCGTTTGAATACTCGGTAGGGGCCTTCGTATGGTGCCTGGAGTGGTTGCTTGGCTGCGTCGACTCTCACATACACATGCGTAGCTGTGTCTATGTGTTTGAGTTTGAACGTGTGTTTTTTGCTTGCTGGCGTTGGTCGCATGTCTTAAATGTGTTTCCGTAATTGCGTGACGTAGGTCTCGGCTTCCAGCTGCTGCTCCTGTTGCTCGTTTGACAGGAACTCGCCTGGTAAGCGCAACCCTTGACCGTATACCATCTCGGCTGTTGTTGCTTTGATGTCCTCTTTCCATGCGCTCCGTATCCCGAGGAGTACTATGGGAAGAGCGTCTGTCCATTGCTCTGCGTTGTGGCAGCGGAGTGATGTTTTTAGTTGTCGGTGGAAACGTTCTACCATTCCGTTCGCTTGTGGGTGGTAAGCAGTTGTGCGTATTCTTTGGAACCCTATTAGCTCGCCTAGGTTTCGAAATAGCGTTGCCTCGAATTGCCGTCCCTGGTCGGTCGTCACTCTTAGTAGAACTCCGAAACGGGAGACCCATGTGTTGACGAATTCTTTGGCGATCGTTTCTGCCTCTATGTTTGGTATCGGTGTGGCCTATCGTGTGTATGAATCGTCGCACGTGAGGATGTATTTGTATCCCTGGCTTACGGGCAGTGGTCCGACTAAATCTATATGTACATGCTGGAACCGACTGCTTGTTGGAGGGAAACTTGTCGTCGCTGGTTTGTTGTGTCTTGATACCTTCGCTCGCTGACATTGGTCGCACTGTTTGGTCCAGTTACTGCAGTCTTTGCGCATCCCGGGCCATACGAATTTGCTTGATGTTAGCTTCGTCGTTGCTCGTGCTTCTGGGTGTGACAACTGGTGCAGACTGTCGTAGGCCGTCCTCCTGAACATTGTCGTTAAGAACGGTCTTGCTATCTTCTGTGATATGTCGCAATAAACCGTGCTGTTCTGGAACTGTATTTTTCGTTGGAGGCCTGTGTTGTCGTGGAGTAATTGGCTTAGCTCTGGGTTGTGCGCTTGGTTGTGTCCTAGGGCTTCGAAATCTACTCCTTTTGATACCTGGTTAATCCTTGATAGTGCGTCTGCGACTATGTTTTTTTTTCCGGCGATGTGTCGGATGTTCGTGGAGAATTGACTTATATAATCGAGGTATCGAAACTGCCTGGGAGAACACTTCTCTGGCTTTTGCTGGAAAGTGTAAGTGATGGGTTTGTGGTCCGTGTATATCGTGAAGGTTTGTCCCTCTAGCATGTGTCGGTGGTGTTTCATGGTTTTGTAGATGGCAAGTAATTCACGGTCGTACGCTCCGTATTTCATCTCGGCGGGTGAGAATTTTTTTGAGAAGAACGCGAGTGGTTGCCATTCTTTGTGGACCATTTATTGTATGATGCCTCCCAATGCGTTTGCAATTGGGTGATGCATCATCACTTCCTTTTTAGTAGGTCGTGCAGTCGGGCTTGGCATTCGGCGGCGTTCTTGATACATCTTCGATAAGAATTTATCATACCGGGTACCTGTCGTAGTTTTTTGCTGTTTCGGGTCGTGGAAAATTTAGTATCGCCTGGACTTTGTCTTCTAGGGGCATCATGCCCTGGCTTGAGACGTGGTATCCAAGAAATTGTACTTTGCTTTTTCCGAAATGGCTTTTCTCTGGGTTGACTACTATTCCGTTTTCTGCGAGTCGTTGGAAGAGTCGTTTGAGGTGCTCTTCGTGTTGCTCCTCGCTTTCCGATGCTACCAACACGTCGTCTATGTAGGCATAGCAGAAGTCGTAGTCCATAAATCGTTGGATTGTCTGCGCGGCGTTTTGCAGGCCAAAGCTCATATACGGAAATTCGAATAACCCGAATGGAGTTGTAATTGGCGTTTTGAGTATATCCTTTTTTGCCACGTATATCTGGTGGTATGCTTTGGCTAGGTCTATCGTCGAAAATATGGTTTTCCCTGCCAGGTCATGGGAGAAGTCTTCGATGTGTGGGATGGGGTATCGGTCTGAGATTGTCTTCGTGTTAAGTGCCCTGTCGTCACCGCATGGTCTCCATTCGCTAGTTTTTTTGGGAACTAGGTGTAGTGGCGATGCCCACGGATTGGAGGAGGGTCGTGCGATTCCCAGTTGTAGCATGGCTTGGAACTTTTTTCGTGCCGCTTCTAACCTGTCTGGTGCTAACCTGCGTGGTTTGTGTGCTACTGGTGATCTATCCGTTGTTTCTATGAAGTGCTCGGTCCCATGTCGTGGTGTACCAAAGATTCCCGCTGGTTTCGTTAGCGTTGGGTAGTTCTTTAGTATTTTGTGGTACTTCCCCTTAGACGTAATGTGTACGGTGCATATGTTGCCATTTGTTCGTCTTCCTCAGTGCGTTAGTTTCGTTCGAGAATCCAGCAACCTTTGGTTTTTGACGTCGACGAGGAGTTCGTAGTGGGCTAGGAAATCTGCTCCGATTATGGGCTTTGCGATGTCGGATATGATGAACCTCTATGGAAAGTCTCTTCTAAGTTTCAGATTGAGGTTCATGTTTATCGTGCCGTAGGTGTTTATCGGGTTTCCGTTCGCGGCGTATAGCTTGTATTGTGATACGGGCGTTTTTCCGGAAACTTTTTGCACTGGGAAAGTACACACCTCTGCTCCCGTGTCGATTAGGAATTTGATTTTTGTATGCCCATCGGTGATGTGTAAACGGCGGGGATTGTTTTGCGAGCAATCGCTCTGTTAGAATGGGAAATGTTTCAACCATTATATCCTAAACTATCGTCTCGGACAACGGATTCCTCTTTGCCACCACTAAACTCCGCTTGTATGGTGTTTATTTGCTAACCTATTTAAGAAATAAAGAAATGCTTAAAATAGATCTATAAGAAAAATAGCAGCACTGACGCCCACCATCCATAGAACGAAAACCCCCAGCCATAAATCTTTCTAAATCAAAGAGAACTGTTACCTCGATCTTCACTACGAATTCTACTGAGCAAGTTTAGAATTTGTGAAAACAAACTGTTTGATAGATTTATACCCCTTAACGGTTTAAGAGTGATATCAAAAACTCAAAAATCTAATTTTGCTTAGAAACCGCCAGAGTGCTATTCTATCGTCGATTTGCATTACCAGAATTATTTTGACTAATTATAAATAACTAACTGCACTTGTTTTAAAAGCTACCCAGTGCTGATGAGTTTCACAAAAAACAAAGCAGTGGTTTCAGTAAACCTACTGACAAATTCTTGAACCAAGTAATACATTTAAAGTTTTATGCTGCGTTATATTCAAAACATTTTTGAATGTAATGTAAAATTTACAAACAATTAATAACTTTACAGTTTTCTACAAATTAGTAATGCATACGTTACAACAATGTCAACGAGATGGCGCTTGCTACGAAGGTCGCTACAATAATTAACTTAGACACTAAAGATTTACTTTTAACGTGCCAAAAAGTGATTGATTGTTTACTTTTCTTTTTCTTGTAAGTATCTACTCTACCACAGAAGATTCAAACTATAATATGTGTATAATATTAAAAAAAAAACAACAAAAAGTCACGTCACTCTGTAAAAATGAACTGTAATTGTTTTTGACACGCGTCATTTAGATGTAAATTTTCATTAATTGACAATCATGGTTTTTGCAGCTTATTCAAATAATTCTGTGAATCAATACAAAAACAAGAACAATATAAAATCTTTCGAATGCGATGATGATGATGATCGTCAAACGTGCGTTTGCAAATGGCCGTTCATAGTCGTAACCACAATGTAAGACAATCTTAAAATCATAGATGTGTTTAACTATTTTTCAATTAGCAGCGCTTTAATGTTCTTTCTGACGTTTCTGATTACGTTCATCGTCTTTCCGATAATTTTCAAATGCTCGCCAAAATTGCAAAAAGATTTTATTTTCCCGATAGGTAAGTGCAACTCAGTCAAATAGCATTTTTTTCGTCGACTTGTATTGTGAATTATAGTGTACTACTTACCAGGCAAAACCTACGTGGAAAATTACTTTGAGTATACAAACTTCCAAAAACATGGAATGTTTGGCATAAGAAATTTGTACGTTCCTTTGCAAAACAAAGATCACATAACCTTGGGAGTGTGGCACATCTTACCGGAAGATTTGATGATGAATTCTACACAATCTTCGTTCGACTATAACAATGCGTTATTGAACAGTAATTTTCCAGTGTTGTTGTATTTTCACGGAGGGATCGGTAACCGCATTACCTACCTAAATTCGTATAAAGTGCTGAGGAAATTTTTCCACGTCATTGCGTTTGACTATCGCTGTTGGTGGTTGTCATCATCGTTTTGGCATCACTAATTTTTTCTTATTCGAGGTTATGGAGATTCTTCTCGTGGAGAGTTGAGCGAAACCGGCATAGTCAACGACTCAGTTGCTTTGTACGAATGGTTACGTTTGCAAACAAAAAACGAAATTTATTTATGGGGGTACTCGCTTGGATGCGTATTGACTACACACACTGCCGCCAAATTAAAAAAAGAAAAATTAATTCCAGCCGGAGTGTTTCTAGAAGCGCCGTTTCCTACCATGATAGAGCAAGTGCAGTACCAAATGTCGATGGGTTGGTTAACTAGGTTATTGACGTTTATGCCTTGGTTCGAAACTACTATGTTGAAGCCGTTTAACGACCATGGTTTTAATTACAACACCACAGAGTATATCGCTCAGGTCGATTGTCCCATTGCGATTATACACGCTGAAGATGACATGAACGTGCCCTTTTTTCTTGGATTTAAGGTAAGTACTTCTGGTTTGTAGTTTTTCGGGTTGGTTGCCACGTCAAACTAGAGGTTAAGTAATCGATTCGAGGTTTATACGGTTGTTAGTCAATCTTCCATATTCTGCGTAGTTCTACTACTCTGTCTCTGTTAAAAATGTTGGGATTCTTCTGAATTTCTATTGCTTTGCTGTAACGTTTTGGCCAGGATCTTCTTTCCTTCACTAAGGTTTTTGTTTTACACCAAGGAAAATATGTACGAGAAGCTAGCAAATCTGCCAAGAGTATGTACCAAGTCAACATTCTTCGCCTTCTGAGACTAAGTCTACGAACAGACCTCGGTCTGTAATTCTAGCAAACATTTTCATTAAAGCTTTTGAGTAAGAAGCCCTACAAACCACTAAAACCCAAACTACGATGCATAGACGACACATTCGTCATATGGCTACACGGAAAAAACACTGATGGGGTTTCTGAACCATCTCAACGGAATACACCAAAACATCAATGAAAGTGGGAGAAGACGAAACGTTCTGGCCAAGAAGAAGCATAGGACACCAAGTAAATATAAACTCCATTACCAACCAGCACAAAAATAAAGCGTGATAAACACTCTGATACACTGAGTAAAAACAAAATTGCTATAGAAATCCAGGAGAACCCCAATAACTTCAACAGAGACGGAGAGGACGTGGCGGAAGTGGACCCACCACACCACCTAAATTTGCTTGGTACAAACTCGCCACAAGAGAAATGGTTAAGTAAGAAAATATTGCGAGTAGATATGATAGTCTTACAAGACCAGTAGGATGAGATAAGTATTTGTAGGTGGTATGAGAGCATGAGGGTCCGCGAGGCGCTTACCTTACGGCTTATCCTCGCTTCTAGGTTAATACCAAGTCTCCAAGAAAAAAGATCTGCATATACATAACAAAAAAATTAAGAAAGGCAGAGTATTAATCAAACAACGACAGCTAAAACGAAAATCAAACGTGTTAACTAAAGTGACTCTAAATAAACATGCAATGTTATATAATCGAACTAAACTTCTACTTTGCCATCGCTGCTTGCAAATAATAAAACTTAATTACCATGCATACGTTAACAAAACTAAAGAAACTATTTCTAATGAAGACCTTGGTCTCTCTTTGCAAAAAGTCTATATACATTTACATCAGACACCAGTCTAAGAATTTCCTGAGAGGATTTGAGAAAGTGGTAGCTCGTGGCTAACAAGTCACCCCGAACGTTTTAAATGACAACGAAATCCGCTCTGTGAAGAAAGAATTTGGACTGCTTCTCGTCCGAAGACGTGGGACATTTTGACCCAGGTAAGAATATCTGGAATAAGGGAGTAGGCGTTACGCCTTTTCTGGCAAGTGTCCCACAGCCGCTACCATTTACCCAAGATCAAGCCCTTCAAGTGACGCTTGGTCGCTGAAGAACGGAAAGTCCTTGAGCGAAACGTGCTGGTCAAGGAAATTGGACGTGCCAGCCTTGCCAAGAACTTTGGTGCAGTAAATTTCCTGCAAAAAGAGATGTAAGGGAAGATGCTTGGATATGACAGAGGGTATCTATGGGAACGGTGCGATAAGCTCTTAAGATAGTTCTAAGGAATAGGGATTGGAGCGGGCCCAGTTTTCTGACCACGTGGAAGGTCGAAGTATGTGGTACCAAATGTCTACGTAATAGGTGAGAATGGGCATAACTGCGCTGTTAAAGATATTAAAGCGTGGGTATTTGTAGAACAAGTGTAACCAAAAGTCCGAGGTACTTGAATTCGAAAACCCTACGGACTGAAATGTTGTTGAGACGCAGTAAACGATCTCGTTTTAATGTGTGTTACCCTGGTTTTCGTATAACCAAAAAAATAAGCAACGGCTAACACAGTTGTCTCGGAGAGAGAGTCGTTGGCTTTGTGATGCGAAATTATAAATTAAATCTAAAAAGGCGCCAAAACGATGAATTAAGAAGATATCGTTTAACTCTACCCGTAGCTGAAAAAGAACAAATAACACGATAAAAGTAATAACACAATGTATATATTTATTTTATTGTAGACAATAATTACAAAGAGGGCGAAGAAGATACATAAATATAATTACGTCAATTTTCCAAACGCTAATACATGGGTCGGACCAAATATAAGTTGCGCCTTATACTAGGCAACACGTCGTTCAGTAAACTGACCTATTCGCTCTAAACTTTTACATTCGTAGAAGGAATGACTAAGTATATAACAAAAACAAGTAAAGATTTAGAGAATCAACGCGCACTGCATACGACTTTGTGACGCACAAAAGAATCTTATAATTAATTGTGTTAACTTAACATGTACGTACGGTCAACAATCGATATGACCAAGTACTAATCGTAAAATTACAAATTGTAATACTCACAGTTAGGTTTTATCCAGTAGGGGATTAGCTAATTTTGTACCCGTATTACCTAAAACGTAATGTTGAATCTAACGTACATACGACGTTAACACAAGAAAAATTTTGTTTTCAAAGCATACAATCATTTGAGATAGCGAATACGCAGCGTTCTCCCACGACTTAACGTAGCAATTGATGATAGCAGCTCCCCTCAAAAGAAATTACAATTTCTAGTTTAACGATTAGTACTTAGTGGGTCATGTCAGTGCGCGTTGAATCTCTAAGTTTTAGATTTGTTTAATACATTCTTTGAATGTAAAAGTTTAGATCGACTAGGTCAGTTTACTGTACGACGCAATTTTAAAGGTTTCCAACCTCTTGACGGTGTGAATAGTTAAGTTATAGTAACGTGACGTCATGGAAAAGTTTCCACAAATATGCCAGCTGTTCGTTATCTTCATCGATAAAGGAGACGTGTAGAGGGTATGAAAATCCGCTATAGACAATTGGGAAAGAATAAAATTAAACCAACAATACAGAAAAATCTAACTACTTACCCCGACTAGGCTTCCACTAAATAGTTCCAAAATTTATTTGCAGATTCACGTGGAATCGCATGAAATAAGTTAAGGGCGAAAGTCTTGTGCGGCGTATCAGTCTATGTAGCACAAGACGTTACCGGAAAGTGAATAAAATGCGTTTATAGAATTTGACAGTGCCAACGAAAGATTGGCGTGTCGAGAACAATTTTTATACTCGAAAAATTTTAACCTACAAACTTTTTAACGAAACAAGTGAAGCCGAAAACCATTTACCTAGTCTTGTCCGTTAAAATAGGAAGTTTGTTGCTGCCAGCCCAGCTTGTCACTATGTTTAGGCACGTGTTGGATTTTGTCTATAAGTCTCGTCTAGAAATTGCAGATACCATGACAGTAATGTCGACCGAGTATGCGAAAATTTCGCAGTCTGTTGGTAGTTTTGTGTTAAGCAAGTTAACCAGATTCCATAAGATCGGCCCGAAAACCAAGCCTTGTGAATACTCCTTGTCAGTCGTTTGGCATAAACGGAATGAGATACGTCCGAGGAATAAGTTATCGATCTGTTCGATAAATAACTACAAATGACGCGCGTGACGTCATCAGGAACTCTTTTAACTACGAGAGCTTCTATTATTGAGGGTCACCATATGTTGTTGAACGCTCCAATCAATGAAAATTGCAAGTCTGTACTTGGAAACGTTCGGTCGTACATTGGTCATTAATCTACGTGCGGAGCCAGTCGTCGTTTTGTCTGTAACGAAGCCATATTGACTGAGATGGAAAGAATTTGTAGAGGTATGTCGCCATGAATCTTTTTGAGAAGCTGTTATGTTAAAAACTTGGTAGGTTAAAGTTTTTCGAGTATAAAAATTGTCCTCGACACGCTCACCTTTCGTCGGCGATTGTCAATTTTTATAAGCGCGTATTTATTCACTTTCCGGTAATGTTTGGTCTAATACAGACGACCTCGGCTTAGCGGTATTTCTAAGCCCAACAAGGCTTCCAGCATTAAGTTATTTCACGCGATTCCACTTAAATATGCAAATTAATGTTTTTTTATTAGGGGTTTAAATTGATTCTTTCCTAATTGTCTATAGCGGATTTCCATACCCCCCACACGTTTTCTTTATCTTTATATAAAGATAACAAACAGATGGCATATTTGAGAAAAAATTTCCATGACGTCACGTTATTATAAATTAACTATTCACACCGTTAAGGGATTTGGAGACCTTTAAAATTGCGATTTCTTTTGGAAAGAACGACTACCATCAATTGTTACATTAAGTCGAGAGGAAACGCTGTGCAGTGGCTATCTCAACTGATTATATGCTTTGAAAACGAAATTTACTTGTGTTAATGCCGTATGTACGTTTTGTGTTAGATTTAATATTACGTTTTAGGTAATACAGGTACGGAATTAGTTAATCCCCTACTGGATAAAACCTAACTGTGACTATTACAATTTCTAATTTTACGATTAGTACTTTGTTGGTCATGTCGATTGTTGACAGTACGTACATAAATGTTAGATTAACACAATTAATTATAAGATCATTTTGTGCGTTAGAAAGTCGTATGCGCGTTGAGTCTCTAAGTCTTCATTTTTTGTTATATACTTTTGTGGTCTTAACTTTCTTCTTCGAATGTAAAAGTTTAGACCGAATTTGTCACTTTACTGTACGACGTGTAGCCCAGTATAGGGCGCAACTTATATTTGGTCCGATCTATGTATTAGCGTTTGGAAAATTTACGTAATTGTATTTATGTATCTTTTTCGCTCTCTTTGGAATTATTGTCTGTTGTAAAATAAATATATATTCTGTGTTATTACTTTTATTGTATTATTTATTCTTTTCAGCTATGGTTGGAGTTAAACTATACCTCTCTAATTTAATCTTTTATCGTTTTGGCGAATTTTTAGATTTAATTTATAATTTCTCACTACAAAGCCTGCTACTCCCTCTTCGGGAACAACTGTGTTAGCCCTTGCTTAATTTTTTTTGTTTACACGAAAACTAGTCTATCAAAGCACACGTTCAAAAAGTTTGCCAAGTTCTGGTAACAGAGTTATCGGACGGTACGAGTTGGTATTACGAGATCCTTTCTCCCAGGTTTGAGAATGATGATGAGCTTACCAGCTTTCCAGCAACGATCGTAGAAGAGACAGAATCTTGTACAATTACACGCAAGGCATTACAATGTATTCCGTCGAGTACGGGAGACCTGTTTTTAGGAATTATACTAGCTACTGCGGCTAAATCGTCGCTAGTGATCACCCAGTCCTGTTGGGATCTTATTTGCAAATTAGTGCAGGATCGTATTTGGGCATGCAAAGGGTTATCGGTCATCGGATCGTCGTCAAGAAACAGGGAAGTCTAGGACATTAGAGCATGGTTAAATCGACAGGAACTTACGGGAGGACAGCTTGTCAACTAACCCTCACGAGCTCGTTACCAAGCTTTTTTCAATAAATCTTTGCCAGGAGCTATACTTTGCTGTCTTCACTGCCAGTTTGTACCGAGGGAGCGCGGCCTTGTAATAGACAACCCATTAAGGTTTTAAATCTGCTGGGGCTTTTTGGTGGTGTTTTCCGTAAAGAACGCACAGCTTGTTTTAACTTATCTAACTTAGGACTTTACCACGGCACACCGGCTCTAGAGCTTTTGTGTATGCGGTTTAAACTAGGTTGGCAAGAATCAGCTCAGTCAACTTACCAATAACGGCGTCGAACCTAAGTGACTAGAGAAAGTAAAAGGTTGGTGTGGTTCGTTGACCACACAGAGGTCACGTTCCCCCACGAGGTTCTCCACGCATCGTTCTCGCTCGTCGGTCACCGAGGAGTGCCATTTCGAATTGAAGTCACTTGCTATTATGATAGAAACGTCTTTTAGTTCATCAAAAATTTTATTGAGGTGTTGAGGTTCTGCTTTTCAGCACAATGGCTGCACTGTAAGTCACTTTAACAGTCTGTAGAGTGGTGGCCAAATTTTTGACAGTTGAAGTAACTCGTAATACGGATATGGTCATTGACCGTGCACGCATTCTAGGCAAGATACACGCGATGAGATGCCAAAACGAATTTGTCAGACTTTTGGTAGAACTTCCAGTGACAACTTGCTTTGTCTCGAGGGCCAAAGCGGAATTGGACTTTTAATTGCTCATTGGCAAGATCTAATATTTTGTCGGAAGCATCGTTAAAATTTTGTGAAAGGAGAGGTTCACAAGAACGTCGAGGATTGAAACACAAGGTAAGGATTTATCTTGTGAGACTGGCTTTTTTAAAGACGGCCGTAGGGATTTTTGTCAAGTCCGTTCGCTCTGATTCGAGTCTAATAGAGTTTTTGCTCGTCTTTGTAATTCTGTCCAGTCGTAAGTCATAAGTTTGCGGATTAAAGACTTTCATTAGAGTCGTCTTTGTTTCGTCCGCTGTTTTCAAGGTAGAATCAGGTTTGGGAACAATAACAACGGTCGAACGAAGAACAAATCAACCGCCAGAAGGTCGAGAATCATTGATTGACGACCATATAAACTCGACGACTTAATTCTGAAGAAGAGAGTGACATGACTCTTAAAACGTCAAGCGTCATAAACCAACGACGTGGCAACCAGTCCGGAAACTTTCAAACTACTTCACATTAGGTTTTGATAATTTTTTTGTAGCTATTCGATAGATTGCAATATACTAGAAGTAGCAAACAAGGCAACGTTACTTTCTATGGGTTACGTCATTATTTCGATGTAAATACGCGCGAGGTCTCGGCACAAAAACTGACGACTATAATCAGGTAAGTGGCTCTTTTTTGGCTATGTAATAATTGTGAATTTTTAGACTACACATGAATGCTTGTCGGCAGTATATGCGAATCTATGGGTAACAAAAGGTTTCGTGTCTTTTCGTTAAAAATGTCGTGTCTTAAATAAAATAAAAGTATCTTATTTGTTTTTATTTTATGCCTATGAATATTTCAGTTTTTAGATAGGCGCTTTAAATCTTATAAACTAATTAAATAAATCAGTTTATTTAATATGCGTGCCTGTTTCTATTTGGTTACAGTAGAAAAAAAGCTGGTTAAATGTGTGACCAGTTTTACCAATGTAAACCATACCACAGTAACAAGAAGTTTGATATACTTTTTTTGCCTCATGGTCCTTAACAAACTTTGGAGTTTAAAAAAAAAGCTGTATTATGTATTTTGTATGAACCGTATAAACAACCAATTTAAGGTTCTATATTAAATTACACTTACAATGATCCAAAAATTTCTTGTGCTCGAGCGGTAAGAAGAAGGTAGCACAGATGAGTTGTGGTGTAGTTATATTAAATTCAAAAAAACGTTTCTTATGTTGGCGGATTTGATCAGAGCAGCTTAGATTTTGTCGGTCAATTAAAAACAGTTGAAAAAAAAGGCTAATAAGTGTAAGTGGATTTGACAGTACAGCAAATTGAAACTTCTACCGACTTCTACCTACATTTTTCTGTACGTTCGAAACAAATCACATTTCGAACTCAAAATTCGAGTTGGCGTTGTAATGTGTGCGTTAATACCGACATAACCTATCCGGAACGTGAATTTTACACAAATTATGTCTCAATCGCAGTGTATTATGTAAATGACAATTCGGTGCAACGCTCAGAAAATGTTTATCGTGGTGAATGCGTGACAAACCACATATTAAGCATTTATTATATGGTTCTGTCAAAGGTAAGAAAATTAGTCTTGTCGTTTATTTTTTATCAGTTCACTGCGATAACGCTATCTTGGATTTATTTTTATTCTGCTCATTCAACAAACTTACAATATCAAAAAACATAAAAATCCAGATAGTCTTGGAAGTATAATTATTGTTTTTCTAATTTATTTTGTTGTCACCAAAAACCATAGATATGTAGATGTAGACTGTGGTCTGATTTTTTTCCTTTACAAAACTTTCATTCTAGTTAGTGATTTTCTCTGTCACAGTGGTAACAGATGTTCGTGGTCTTTTGTAAATACTTCTACAACCAATCTAAAATAGTTTATACTCTGTCTTTTAGCACTTTTATTTCTGTTTATGAGTGCCACTGATACAAATTTTGACTGCAGTAATCTAACTTTAAGGTGTTTTTTGTCTAAATTAGAAAATTGGAGAAAATACGACTCAGAAGTTTCTAGCTTTTTGGTGTTAAGTGTTTCGTTTTTCTACATTGTTAGAAGTGTAATAAAAAGGGTTTACTGGATTTTATTTTTTTACACTCGTTTCTAAAGATGTCACTTGATTTTTTATACATTCTTTTGCCAAGGGTCGTTTATTCAGAGATAAAAATACTGCAGGCTTTCTCGATCGTTGTCCATTGAAGTAGTTTCTTTTAGATTATGCCGTAGTCGTATATATGTCGATTTGCTTTTGAAGAACGGCTAGACACTTTGGGACATCTACAAAAGTTCAAACGCAGCAGTCTACAGTATACGCAGTTCTTCTTTATGTTTCCGACAGCGCTGATGAACTAAAGAAGATCTTAGAAAAGAAGAATGTTGGAATTTGATACGGTACCGCCCAAAAAATGAAACGTCTTCTACTCCTCTAAGACGGATCCAGTACCAAAATTAAGTACGAAAAGAGTCAGTGTGTAATGTCATACGTAGGACAGAGAGGTCAAATCATCCAAAAATAATCAAAAAGCATCCACGAGATACCAGACTAGGACACACAACTGAATCTGTAGTAGTCGAACAACGTGCGCTTATGATAAACGTTTCTTAGATGTACAACTCTGTGCCAAAGTAACGTTATATAGACGTCTATCGTATCTATTGTGGATCTTTTGTGAACGTCTGTAAAACGTCTATACAAAGACATCTTATAGAAGTCCATAGAACATTTTTGTACTATTAGGATCATGAATTAATTTCTGAAGAAGCTGACAGCATCTATTTGAAAGGTGTTTTTTGGTAGATCGCGCTAGTATAATTGTTTTTTATCCAGTACACTGACGTCAAATTAACGTTATTTGTAAGTCATTTATGGTCTATAACGTCAACGTACTGATAAATGACGTTCTAAGGCCAGTAATTATGACACCGATTATTAATAATTACAGCAATAAACACACACAATTACACACGAAGTAATGTCACACGAAACAACTGACGTTTTTAGAATGTCAAATAGACGTCATTAACTGACGTTCATAAAATATCAAAATGTATCGTCATAACGATGTTACATTCTTACGTGATGTCCGTTTTTATCCGGTCGGATGAACTATTTACGTTCAGCTTAAACGTTGCAATCAATAGTGCTCCAAAAAACGTTTTTCAAAGTTACTATTGCTGGACGAGTTCTCAAAGTTTTGGGGTTTTCACAATTTTCTAAAGAAATTGTTTAATATAACTTCTTAAACTTAGACATCGAAACATCGTCGTTCTCTTTCGATCGGGCGAAGTATTTACGTTTAAATCCAATGTCGGAATCAAAAGTTTATGATTATAAGCGACTTTCGGCTTAGACCGCGTCGTACTTACACACCTAGACTTTATAGGCTTGGTCCTAGTCTCTCCTTGAGAGCTAAAACAAGAAGTAGAACTTGGCTTTTGCCGTATTGTTGTTCGTGAACCAAAACAAACTGACGTTTCGCAAGACATTGCAGCTTGCATCTTTAGAGTGGTAAATGTCACTGAAGAAGAAGGTGTAAGACGATATTTATATCATAAGCGATTAGCGTAATTAACGGACCTTATCTTTCCGTTACTGCTTGACTGACTTCGTTATTACTCGGAGTAAGTGTTTGAGTCCTTTCCAAGAAGGTTGATCTTTGTCTTAGAGGATATAATACTGGTAGCCAAGATTTGCTGAGTCTTAAACCGTCTTCTCGGTTCATGTTTTTCTATTTTTACAGCTTCGCGGATTAGTCTGGGAAAGTATAAAGGAGTGCTAGCCAACGCTTTGGTTTGGTCAAAGTTTAGCGTATGTCCTTGGTTCCACACGTGTTTCGCCACTGCTGATTTTGTACCTTTGCGGGGTTTGCAGTCAGCCATATATTTTTTTACTCTAACTTCAATAGAACGTTGCGTCAGTTCTTGATCTACAGGAACAAGGAATTTTGTAAACCCCGGCGTGTTTTCAGAGCTCCTTGTCTCTAAAACATGATTCGTTGTTTGCGTTGGTCCGAATATTCACACGCAAGAGTCAAACAAAGAAGTTTGTATACTACATAAAAGACCTTTCACAATACACTAACAAGAGAAACGACGAGGAAAAGCAGAAACTTTGAAAACCAGATCTAATTACCACGGAGATCAGTAGTACGCCGAATGATCCTAGAAACTAAAGAAAAGTTTGAAGGAAGAGAAGCTAAAGAACGAATAGGACGTAAAAGTTTTTCAGCTGTAAGACGACTGTGCACACAATTATTCGACTCAGGAGTAGTTGCAGAAGAAGGAAGTGAAGATGTATCAAGAGGATCAGCAACAGCATTAACAGAAGCTGCTGAAGTAGCAGTCTTCTAGCGGTATGCCACTTATCTCAGATGTTAGAAAATGAAAACAATACTACCGTTAATGTAGGAGTCCAAACGTTTGTCTAACGAGATCAATTGACAAAAAGATGTAATATCCACCAGTGCGAACTGAAACTGGTAAAACGAAGTCAAATTGCGGCGAATAATTTTGAGCTGTGCCTGCTCCGAGACCGGTTCTAACAATTGCATAAAAAGATATCGCATAGTAGCAATCAATTCCTTTTATTATCTGGTTACGAACAGTGACTATTTACCGTTCATCATAATCTAACAGCAAAAATTCAATTTTTAACAGCGCAGCAACTTTGTTTTACGAACGTAAAGTATGTCGTCTACTCTATAACACTTCAGGAACTGAAAGAAAAAGTTGATGTTGTGAAACACCACTAGACAAACACAACTTGTCAATGCGAATAAGAAACTTGATAAGTGCAGATGGATCTTTACCAGAGAAAGTAACATTCTAATCCGGCAAGTTAATTTCCGAATCAGAGTCCGATGAAATAAGAAGTGGCGGTTTCTCGTCTAAAGAACAAAGCTAACACAAGTCTGACTAAGAAATCAAATCAATCCAAATCGTTAAAAGTAATATAAAGAACAAGTAAATTGTTATAAGAAAATTAGGCCTCTTGAGCCCCACGTTGGGCGCCAAAATTTGCTACAAGCTTTTAGAAGTTTACAAACTTTTTACGGTTAGTTCGCAATAGAATTGAAACAATATTTATAGTGGGGAGGTCCAAACGATAAGAATTTTTTAAAATCAATAACAAATTACTCAAAATGCTAGCAACACAAAAAATAATTTAGTTTGATTAGAAGTACAACTTTGGATATTAGATTGAGTTTTTAAACTTTAATAGAGTTGCTTTGTATGGATATGTTTTCTTCCGATTTTTGTTTCTTTTCTTTTTTTCTTTTGAGGTCAGGGAAATGTTCTATTGGATAAACTGCAAAGAAGATGTAAAGGAATAGTGTGGAAAATGTAATTTATGCGCGTCTGGAAATGGACCAATTGGAAAGCGCCAAGCTTCTGTGAGACAGTAAAACGTTAAAAGTTCATTCAAAAGGGTAGCAATTGATATCGCAGACCCATTCCTAGAAACGGGACAGTGCTACAAGTACATTCAGCTCACCAGACGAACAAATGCACAAGGATAAATAGAAGCAGGCTATGCCTAAGCTGTGGAAAGGAAGGGCACGCTAGAGTTGCATGTTTAGATGTAATATTTTGTGCTATCTATAGTACTCAGGGTCATGCCCCCTGGTCTATGGCGTGCCCAAAGTTTAGAAAATATATACAAGATATAAGAAACTCCAGACAGATGCACCAATAACTCAGTTAACATATAACTTCAGTGAGTGTAATAACATTAGGAATCTGCAAATAAACCTCGGGCGTAGAAGAGAAGCACAAATCTGAGTCCCTATTATCGCTGAAAAAATGTAGGCTGACGCCATTCTCATCAGTGAACCAAATATTAAATGGGCTAAAAAAACAAATATCATCATGGACGAAGACCTTTGTACTGCAATTTAAATTAGAGACGGAATAAGCTCTGGAGCAGAAGCTATCTGAAGGAAATATTATATCATACTCCAAATACAGAATATAACCTTTTTCAACTGTTACGTTTATCCAGACGTAAAAGATCTCGAATTAACTACACTGGTTGAAAATATTAGCAAATAAAGTAACAAGACTAGTCCCGTCATCATCGCAGGAGACTTTAATTCTAAGGCAGGGCTCAAGACGAACGTACAATCAGGGCGATTTATTACTAGACTGGATTGCAGCAGTAAACCTAGTCATCTCATAGTCCACAATAACTTCTCAGTCGGGTAACAAAAAGTCATGGATAGATGTCACTTTGTGCTCAGAACTAGTAACTCAAAGAGTAAGCCTGTGGTCTGTCTTAGACGAGGAAAGCCTGAGCGACCACAAATATATTATGTTTGAAATTTACAAAAAGGTCCAGAAAGTGACCGCATATCAAAAAAGGCCAAAAAAAACGCTGGAAAACAAACAATTTAGATACGGAAAAGCTAATTAGAATACTAGAGGCAAAATTATTCACAAACAATATAAACGATACCACCTTTCCGGATAAAACAAAATGTTCCTCGGGTGCTCAAAAAGCATGCCCCGCTCAAAAAGAAGGAAACAGCACAATGCTATGTAATGGTGGTCTGAACACCTCGAACGTTTACCTAAAACTTGCAGGTGCAACTATCGGTTGGTTATGATAAGCATAAGAATATTATGGGAGACTTTTAAAAGAAGCAGGGTTGAGTACAAAAAGGCTATTAATGCGGCAAAAACCAAGACCTGTGAAGGCATGTGCAATGAATTTGAAAATAACCCTGAGAGCACTGCGTACAGAATAGTCATCAAATAACTAAAACTCGGGAAAGGCAGAGAGTCGCTTTACGTCAAAGAGGCAACGTAAGTCATAACACAACTATATCTAAAACAGCCACTACCTTTTACTAAAGAAGAGCTGAAGGAAGCCACCTGGCCCAGATGGAATCTCAAATGAAGTAATAAAAATCACTGCGACCAAATATCCGGAACAATTATTAACCATTCTAAATCAAGAACTTCGTAACGGCACTTTTCCAGACTCGTGGAAAACATCAGACCCAGAGGCTCACGCAAACCTTAAATAATAGAATAGAAACTCCTAGTTGATGCGAAATAAACTGCAGGTAGCAGTAGAAAACACTGAAACCATAGCGACCCCATCGTTTTCTCCCACAGAAGGGTGCTCGTACCAGTAAAAGATAATATATAAAATATCTGGGGGTTATACTCGAGAAAAATTTTGGTTGGACTTGGACTTTTGGCCGCACTTGGATAATGCAACGAAAAAGACAAACGAGCGGCTGCGTTTGCCAGGCTAGCTAATAACGAACGTCCAAGGCCCATTGGCCCTTAAAAGGAAATTAATTGTGAACACCGTGGTATCAGCACTTCTCTACGCAGTACCGGTATGGCTATCGGCCATGAAAATTGGAAAATACAGGAGTATGACCTATAAAACCGAAAGAAAAGTAG
Source organism: Aquatica leii (assembly GCA_035610365.1). Taxonomy (NCBI): domain Eukaryota; kingdom Metazoa; phylum Arthropoda; class Insecta; order Coleoptera; family Lampyridae; genus Aquatica; species Aquatica leii. Next base: position 21,676,015 of record CM069438.1, read on the forward strand.
CACTAAGAATAACCTCACCGTATCGTACCGTTTCTTTTGAAGTTTCTAGGGTGCTGGCGGGCACCCTACCAATCGACATCGTAGCCGAAGAAAAGCACAAAGCTAGACTAGGAATCTCTAAAAACGCTAGAAAATCAGAATCTATTCGAAAATGGCAAGCACGCTGGGATGAATACTCCAAAGCAGCCTGGACTCGCAAGCTTATCCCCAACGTCGAAGCCTGGACAAGCCGTAGATTTGCATCCTAAACTATTACTATACTCAGATGCTAACAGGACATGGTTGCTTTGGTTCCTACCTATGTGGAATCAAAAAAAGGAAAATCCAACTTGTTTTCTTTACGAGGAAGACGTGGACGACGCTCTACACACTATCTTCATATGCCGAAAATGGGTTGCCGGCAGAGACTCGTTAGTGAAGAAGTACAATTTACATCAAGGAAATCTAATTGGAACAATGATTAGTAATGAAGCAGATTGCCAGGAAAATAGTGCATTCCTCACTACAGTAATGAAAGCAAAAGAATCTGAATGAAAGACTTGGTGTACACAGGGCGGATTCATTCATGATTAATTAGTGCACTTACATACTATTATTTTTAAGGCTTTAGCGGCCATGGTTTTTTTAGAAAACAAATACTCTCACAAAATTAATAAAACTTAGAAAGCTTACAAACTTTGAAAAATATACAATATTTGACGTTTCGACAGTCATGTCGCTGTCTTCTTCAGGAAAACTGAAACTGAAGATATACGATCCTGACGCCGTTTTATCATCTGGTTACGAACAGTGACTATTTACCATTCATCATAATCTAACGGTAAAAATTCAATTTTCAACAGCGCAGCAACCTTGTTCCACGAACGTAAAGTATGTCGTCTACTTCTAAACACAAGAAGAGCTTTACGCGATAACACTTCAGGAGCTGAAAGAAAAAGTTGATGTTGTGAAACTCCACGAGATAAACATAACTTGTCAATACGAATAAGAAACTCGATAAGTGCAGACGGATCTTTACCAGAGAAAGTAACATTCCAATCCGCCAAGTTAATTTCCGAATCCAAAGTGGTGGCTCTTCGTCTGAAGAATACATAGCTAACACAAGTCTGACTAGAAATCAAATCAAATCAAATCGCTAAAAGAAATATTAAGAACTAGTAACTTCTTATTAGAAAATTAGTTCCTTAAGCCCCACGTTTGGCGCTAAAATTTGCTAGAAATTTTTTTTAAGTTTACGAACCTTTTACGGTTAGTTTGCAATAGAATTGAAACAATTTCTATCGGAGATTGGGGAGGTCCCAGTTATGCCTAAGCTGTGGAAAGGAAGGGCCGCGAGAGGCATAATGCCTCCTGATCTATGGCGTGCCCAAAGTTTAGAAAAGATATTCAAGATATAAGAAACTCTAGACATATGCACTAATAACTCAATTAACATATAAGATCAGTATGGACTACACAAACAAAAAATGTAATAACATTAGAAATCTGCAAATAAACATCGGGCGTAGAAGAGAAGCGCCAATCTTAGTCTCTATATTATCGCCAAAAAAATGCAGGCTGGCGCAGTTCTCATCAGTGTGACCAAATATTAAATGGGCTAAAAATACAAATATTATCATGGACGAAGACCTCCGTACTGCAGTCTACATTAAAGACTGAATAAGCTCTGGAGCAAAAGCTACCCCAAGGAAATATTATACCATACTCCAATTACAGAATATAACATTTTTCAGCTGCTACGTCTCTCCAAACGTAAAAGATCTTGAATTAACTACACTGATTGAAGATATTAGCAAAGAAAGAGTAAGCCTGTAGTGAGTCTTAGACGAGCAAAGCTTGAACGACCACAGATATAATATATTTGAAATTTACAAAAAAGCCCAAAAAATGACCGCATGCCAAAAACGCCAAAAACCCTGTGGAAAACAAACAATTTAGTTAAGGAAAGGCTAATTAGAACACTAGAAGCGAAATTCTCCACAAACAATATGAACGATACCACCTCTCTTGATAAAACAATGTTTCCCGCGTGCTCAAAAAGCATGACTCACTCAAAAAGAGTGAAACAGCACAATCCTATGTATTGGTGGTCTGAAGACCTCAAACGTTTACGTAAAACTTCCAGGAACAACTATCGGTAGGTTATGAGAAGCAGGAATAAAGATATTACCCTACACATATGGGAGACTTTTAAAAGAAGCAGGATTGTGTACAAAAAGCTATTAATGCACCAAAAAGAAAGGCCTGAAAAGGCATGTGCAATGAACTTGAAAATAACCCCTGGGGTACTGTGTTCCGAATAGTCACCAAAAAACTAAAATAGAAAGGCGCTTAACGTCAAAAAGGCAACCGAAGTCATAACACAACTATTTCCAAAACAGCTTGTAACAACTTGGCCCTTTGGGGTCACCACCCCGCCGCCACCTTTTACTAAAGAAGAGCTGAACGAAGCAATCTTTAAATTGGGTACAAAAAAGCACCTGGCCTAGATGGAATCCCAAATGAAGTAATAAAACTCACGGCGGCCGAATTTCCGGAACAACCATTCTGAATCAAAAACTTTGTAACATCACTTTTCTAGAGTCGTGGGAAACATCAGACCTAGATCTCATCCCAAAAGGACCAAATAGCTTTCGACCGATTTGTCTGATAAACAACATAGCCAAAGTCTACGAACGGTTGTTACTGGTTAGAATCGCGAGTGAAATAGAAAGTCATGGTGGACTATCCGATTGCCAATTTGGTTTCACCAAGGGTAAATCTACAATAGTTGCACTCCTTAGAATTGGACACTTGGCAAGGGCGGTCAGAAGCGGCACGTGGAGAAAGAGGAATATTAGTGCCTTAGTGCTTATGGACATAAAAAACGCCTTTAATTCGCTGCCTTGGTTGCTCCTCATTGAAACAATGTAGAAGGCTATAAATGCCCACTTAATTAAAATAGTTGCCAATTACCTAACAAATAGATACAACTCATACACAGATGATAACAGCAACAGTGTACAACCTCATATGACGTGCGGAGTTCCTCAGGGTTTTATCCTGGGGCCGACCGTTTAGAACATCTTTTACGATGGTCTGCTTTATACCCAATTTCCAAGACAAGTCCAACTTACCGCATTTGCCGACTACCTGGCGATTTTTTGTCAGGGAATCAACGCAGAAGCGCTCACACAAACCTTAAATAATAGAAGAGAATAGAGAGAGAGTGAACTTCTGGTTGATGCGAAACAAACTGCAGATAGCAGCAGAAAAAACTTAAGCCATAGCGTTCACGGGTAAAAAAAATCGACCCCATCATTTTCTGCCACATAGGGGTGCTCGTACCAGTAAAAGATAACATCAAATACCTGGGGGTTACACTCGACAAAAATCTGACGTTTGGGTCGCACTTGGATAATGCGACGAGCGGCTACATTTGCTAGACTAATGACGAACGTCCATGGCCCATCGCCCTTTAAAAGGAAATTAACTATAAACACCGTGGTATCAGCACTTCTGTACGCAGCACCGGTCATGAAAATTTTGAAATACAGGAGTATGGTCGATAAATCCCAAAGAAAAGTAGTATTAAGAATAACCTCAGCGTATCGTACCGTCTCCCTTGAAGCTGCTAGGGTGCTAGCGGGCACCGTACCAATCGACATCGTAGCCGAAGAAAGGCACAAAACTAGAGTAGGATTTCGAAGGCTTCCTTGTATAGTCTAGGCCAGAAGTTTTGGGATTTAGCCAACATTCTTGCTTCTTCAAATTTTATTGTGTGACCGGTGTCTAAGAAGTGTTCCGCAACAGCAGATCTTGTGTTATGTTTTTTTGTATCCGCCTTATGTTCTTTTAATATGGTAGTTATGTTGCGGCCCGTTTGTCCTATATAAGCCAACCCACACGAACAAAGGATGTGGTAGACTCCTAGTTCCTCGAGTAGTGCTTTTGTTTTCTTCGATTTTGAGAAATTGGCGGCGATTTTATTTGTTGCAGCGAAGGTCATTTTGATATTTTTCCTTCTAAGTATCCTGGCTATTTTATCCGTGCAGTCTTTTATGTAAAGAAGGAGGGAAGTTGCGACGGGTTCTTCCTTCTTTGGTTTTTCCTTACTGTGTTTGTTAATTGCTCGATATATATGTCTGCTTTTCTGAAACCGTTTTTTATTAAGGCGTTCGTTAAGTGACTTAGCTTGGTCTTTAACGTGTTCGGTTTACTGATCGCCTTCGCCCTGTGTATTAAATAAATCTAAATCTAAATCTTATCTAAATTCGACACGCCCGTTCCTTCCCATGTTACCGTCCCGTCCCGCCGCAAACCCGTATTAATCGGGATGGAATCCTCCGTTTACTCTCACGTGGTGCTCTATCTGCGTAGCAACAATTCTATCAAGAACCTTACCGACGACCGGAAGTAAACTGATAGGACGAAAGCTTTTAGGTTCCATCATGTCTTCCTTCCCCGGTTTCGGGATGAACCTGATCGTTAGGTTCTTCCAACAGGTCGGGAAGATGCCTTTCTTTAAGCATAGGTTCAACGTTCGAGTCCAGATGTGCGGGACTATCTCGAATGCTCGTTTTGTTGCTATCGGTGGTATTCCGTCGTGTCCGGGAGCTTTCTTCGGGTTCATTCTGCCGAGCGCTCTCGCGATCTCTCCTATCGTGATTTCTTTATCGTGTCGGGGTTCGTTATTCGTTCTTGGTTCGTCGTACGCTCTTCTTATTGCCGCGTGTTCGCGGTCGTCCTGTCGGTCGTCGTCGTCGGGGAAAATTTTTTCTAGTAAAGCGTCCGCCGTTTCGTCGCTGTTATCGTGTACGTACCGTCCGGTAGCTTAATGTTATTTAATCTGGTTTTCCCGTTCTTTTTCACTCTTACGACCCTGTAAGCTACTCCCCATGGATCTTTTTCTGCGTTTTTAGTGCAGTATTCTTTCCATTTTTGGGTTCGGGTGCTCTCTAGCGCGTCCTTATATTCCCTGCGGGCATCGTTCCTTATCTCGTCGTTATATGTTCTTTGTGCTCTTCGTCTTGCTCTATTTGCTCGCTTGCGTAGTTCTGTCAATTCCGGGGTCCACAACGGTACGGTTTTCTTAAAATGCTTTACCGCCGGCATCGAAACTTCGCATGCGTATCTTATCGCGTCGTTCATTTCCTTAGCCGCTTCGTCGAGGTTTATCTCGTCGTCGCGACCTTCGAGTAGTCTTTCGATTTCGATTGAATTTTCACGCAGGGTTTCTTCGAACCTGTCCCAATTTGCTTTTTTATAGCAGAACCTTTGGGTCTCGTTTTTTCGTTTTACGTTATTTCGCGTTTCCGTTTCCCACACGATCATTTTGTGATCTGACAGTGTTTCCTTTGGGCTAAGTCTCCACTCGGTAACCTTTTCGTAATCGCGATCGGTGCCCATGGTTACGTCGACGTAACTCATGCCCCGATGGCCCACAAATGTCGGTCTGCTGTCTTTGTTGTACACTACCAATCGCCTGTTTTCTACGATATTTGCAAGTGAGCGCTCTCGCGCGTCTTCGATCTCGTCACCCCATAAAGGGGATTTCGCGTTAAAATCTCCGCCTATCACTATTCGTGCATCCGGATCGATGGTGTCCAGCACCCTTTCCAGGTGCCCTAATAGGGTCGCGTCGTCGCCCGTCGGCGAAAAATAGACCGACGTTGCGAAGAACGAGTCATTACCTTTAGCGGTTCTTACTTCCGCTACCGTTATGCTGTCTGTTGACAAATTTCCTAATAACGTTGACGTTATGCCGTCTTTGGTGTGTACAATGGCGCATTTGGGTTTTTCCGTCGCTCCCTGCAAAATTTTATATTCGCTAGGGAAGCCCGCGATTTTGTTGTATTTCACGTTTGGTTCTTGAATTAAACATATATCGATGTTGTTTTCCTTTATTGTCTTGACTAGGTTACCCGTCGCGGCTCTGCCCCGTCCCAAATTGATTTGCGCGAAGCGAATAATGTTGTCTCTGTCGTTTTTGTTATTTCGTCTGTCCATGTTAATTTCCGTAGTCGATCCTGTTCTTTAGGCTATAACTAATGCTGGCAAATCCTCGGCATTCGTTATCCCGTGGTCGATGTCTAGTATCGATCTGCTCTCTTCGTGTACGATTCAATCTCGTGCAGAGTGCACACTTTACAGTTTGCCTTTCACGGCATTCATTGCTATTGTGCCCTTCCTCTGCGCAGTTGTCACAAGTTTCTTTTTCCTGTCGACAGTGCACGCTACGGTGGCCGATGTTCCAACACTTGAAGCATTGAATTAGCGAAAAGTGATCGCTCACGTCTGCTCCGCTCCATCCTAGGCTAATTCTCGTTCCTACTATTAGCTTCCGTAGTTCCGGTTTTACGAAAACCACGTCGACGTAGGGGTTCGTTCCTCTGCCACCTATTCGGTATCTTTCTCTTAGTGCTGCTTTGAAGTTTTCATCGCCGCCTAGTTTCTCTCCTATATCGCGGTTACAATTTACTATCCTTTCCTTCAACCTGTCTTTATCGAGATCCTTGCTTATTTTCTTAATCATTACGCGAGGCAAACTTCCTTTCATTTCGTTGCCGTTCAGCGTTTGTCCTGCAACTTCGTTGATCAGTGCGGCGAGGTTTTCGGAATCTTTCCTCCTTTCGCAACTCACGATGACTCCTTTCTTTGTCGTTACAAAGTTCCTAACCGCCAACTTGTGTGTTGTTGGGTCGATTTTCTCTCTGAGCACGGTGGCCACTTGGTCCGGTGTCATCCCCGTTTCCTTTGCCGTGACGCTTACTTTATGCTGCTGTCTCTGGGTTTTTGTGTTTCTTCCGTTTGTCCCGTATTCTCGGATTGTCCGGTTTTTACCGCGGCCGAGTAGCTTCCGGGCGTCGTTCTTTTTGGGTTTACTGCGGTGGTCGCGGTGGTCATTTTCTTCTCTGACGTTTTAGCTTTGTTCCTTAATTCTTTGGTCACTCCTATCATTATCATTGTCCGTAGTTTGATTTCATGCATAGGTGCTCTTATTTGGCGTCTGTCGTCTACCGTTATGGTGCTGGTATTGTTCGGCACTAAACTTATCTATCTAAACTATCCTGTAGTTCTGCATTAATCTCTCAACTTCCCGTTCTTCCGGGTCCATGTCTTCGACGTCCATCTTTGCGTTGTGTCGTTCCTGTTCTATGTCATTTCCGGGTTCCCTTTCCTCGCTCGATTCTCTGCTTTCCTTTTCTCTTAGTGCTCTGCTCGCCCTACGTTCTTTGGGATTTTCTCTGACTGATTGTTTCCCTTTTCCTATTTCTTTGTCATTGTTTATCTTATTTGCCGCTTTCTTATTTTTCTTCTTCTTTTTCCTTCCCGCCTTTTCCCATGCCTGTCCTATTTCCGATTCGGATTTATATAGTACTATCACTTGAAAAATTATGTCCGCGAATAACTTCAGTTTAACACTTGTTTACATTAAAGTCACGCACGATTTTAATTCGTCGTATTTATCTCGACACGCGTTAATCACTTATTTATTTAAACTTGAATAATCTTAACACTGCCGACTTTGAATTACTGAAATAACTGACCTATGTTTCATTTGTATCGCTTTTCTATAATTTGGCCATCGAGAATCTTCTATATTCTTTCGTGAACGTTTTAGACGTGGATAGTAGCTTCGTGAATGCTCTCGAAGCTGAACGTTTCAGTATTTAGCTCTTAGTTTCTAATAAACGATTTTAAATTCACGTTACAGTATCATAACTTGTATTCTTAATATTTGTCGTTGCAACCTTAAAAAAAAGAGAGAAAAAGATTCAAGACAATTACAGATATCATGAAAGCTTTATTGTTATATTCAGATAGTTTGATACAGTGGTTAAATGTCTTAATTATAATAATATAATCCACATTGAGTTAAAACAAAAAAAGAAATACAAAAATATAACATACTTCTTCCAACGTTTGCCATAACATAAGAATTATGTAAACCACACAAACATAATTTCGGATTTTAAGCACGATCGGACAATCACAGTAAGAAGTATGCTAGTAATTTGAATCCGTAAGCTCTAATCCTAACGATTTGTTGAATTCCTTCAAAAAATTTAACGCCCCTTCCAACGTTTATACAAATCACCTATAATAATGCCTTATAACAAACGCAACCTATTAGATATTATATAGCAACAATAACAAAAATAATTCTAAATTTACATCGGAAAGAATACTCCTTGTGATAAGGCATTAATACAGCATTTTAAAATTTTATCCTACAAATAAGATTGCCCCCAAAAGTTTTATTTAAGCATTTTAATTCCCAATCTTAAAGTTTCTAACTGGAATAATCGGACTGAGAGAGAGGAAAGAAAATGCTTAGAATCGTTCGTGAAAAAGCTATTTGGTATAATTATGTAATATATAAAAACAAAAACAATATACAAAACATTCATTTTTTTTTACTATATTCCTGGTGTACTAACTATTTTTTTTTTTAATTTATAAAGTGTGGATGAAAAAGACGTGTGCTTTGTACTTCACCAAAAATATGCATTGTATAAAGCATGCATACCGAAAAATATTTTCTTCTTTTTTTTTTAAACATTATTACTATTTTGTTTTTTTTTTGTTTGCACCAAGAACTTTTTTTCCATTATTGCAATAAGCAATGTAGGGCCAAAGCTATGATTTTCTCGATATCGTTTAGATTTGTCGTAATAATTCTAATGCGACGTTCGATCGACGCGCTGTTCGACTTCTTTTTAAATATTTCCTTTTTTTTCCAATCGATAACAATGGTATAAATTATATATTTATATAACTAATAATAATAAACAGATTAAATACTGATAAAAAAAACTATTAACTAAAAAATTGGAAGTAATTCAATTTACGCTGCTCCATTTACTTCTTGGTTTCTTCTTCCATATCACGGAGAAGTTGCTTCATTTCTTCTGAGAGCTGTTGTTGGTCGCTTACGAACCTGAAAAGAGGATTCGTGTTAATTGTTGTTTAAGGGAAACTAAGAAGTTTCGACACAGTTTCGATAACGAAAGTCGGTTGTACGATACCACCAAAGAAATAAGCAAGAACTCGAGCACTTCGGCGTGAAACTAATGAACACATCAACGTAATAACAACGTACAAGTAACCTAACGGAAAAAATTACACTACAATGTATCATTGTGATGTAACATAACGAACTGCAATGTAATATCAATGTTATGTACGTACATGTTATACCATTGATATAATTTAAACATCACAAATACTTAGCATAGAAGTTACAAATGAATAGTAATTCAACGTCTATGTTATGTCATTGTGACGTTTCAGTGATGTTAAGCTTTATATAAATATTCTTGCAGTATTCTTATGCGCAGTTATTCTTGGCCAAATTGCCATTACAAATCGTTGAATTCTACAGTAACAGACCAGGAAATCCATGGCATTTTCAGAATGTTTTGTTAAATAAACTATGCCCCAAAAAATTCATCTGTTATTTCACTAAGAACTTCTAAACATATGAGTGCTCATATCAAAATTCAAATCGAGGCTTCTTCAGTAAAACAGTTCGTATAAATGCTCCCACTAACTGCTGCACAGCTTAAAAATAATTTGTTAACTAACTTGCAAGTTTCATCGATTCCTTTTCATATTCCCATATCATCACCTACAAGAACATTCTGTCCCTTTCGGCAATCGCTCTGAATGATCTTGAATGATCTCGAAGCTTCGATGCGTTTCACTGCCCCGTTCTTAAAATAGATTGTGACTCTCTCCATTTTGGTAACTTCCGTACGTATAGAAGTAGTAGTCAATGGATATTTTTTCTGGCTCAATGTTCTACTTTGATGGTGACTGCAGACCAACACTCGGAAGACGACCTATAACATATTCCATGAAATTCAATTTCTCTTTTGAAATATCATGATGGCCGCTATAGATTCTGGTATATTGACTTTGCCTGTGAGTACTTCTTGGTGACCAGATAGGAAATGAAGTGTTAGTCATCACGTAGTTTTAAGACTTTGTCGACCGCTGTATGCTGCCTTCGTAGTTCATCTAATCGTCTGAACTGCTTCTTATATACCACTGCAATCCTTCTAGACATTTCAATATTTTCATTCACGCAATGTGAAATGCCGTAATCCCTTCGTGTTTTGGAACAGGTCTAGGTGGTTTTCGGATACGATATACAACTGCATTAATACTCTGCATTACCTCGGCTTCGATGACAAAACACTTCTTCTTTGGCGATTATATAACCACACCATGTCGCTCGGTTGAAACCCACCGTTTGTGCCTTTTTTTTTAATACGAAGGTTGTTCCCCGGTCGTACCCGGGGCATTCTGGTTCAGTCTATTGTTGAGAGCAACTGGGTCACAATGACATTTTTTCATAAGTTGCTTGTAGACATGTATTCAAAAACTGGATACAACGTGTATAAATAGAAATCTGAACGATAACCAACACAAATGCTGTGTAGTTTATTGGGCGCTATCCTATTGACTCGCGGTGACTCCAGTCCACTCTAGCTTCAAGCTTCTTTCTCACTTATTATCACTACACTCAAGACATTGATACTCGCCTAGCGTTCCCCGCAGCTTTGGGAGATTAATTGTTCGGGGGTCAGTCCAGCTAGTTCTCCTCTGAGGCCGGTCCATTGTGGACAGGCAAATATTGTATGTTCCACATCGTCCACTTTCCCATAGTATATCCATCGCGGATTTGGTCTTTTCGGATCCCATGCAGGTAGATGGCAAGTCAGCCGTGTTTTGACAATACTTGGGCTAGATGGTGATTTAATTCCCCATGGTATCTACCTAACCACGGTTCAATGTTGGGGATGAGCCGACGTGTCCATTTCCTCTTACCGCTTGGTATCTTCCCTGCCAGCTTTGTAAAGTCAGCTTTCTGGCTTGTTTTTTACTTACGGTTTTCTCATGATGTGCCTCTCGTTTGCTAGAAAGGCTAGAAGGTACAGTTACAACAAGTAGTTGTGCCGCTTCCGTAGCTTTAGTTCTGTAGCTCATAATAGTTCTAATACACGTTTTCCTTTGTACTTCCTTGATACTTCCCCATCTTCAGAGCTTCAGCGCATATGGGCGCAGCGTATAACATGCTTGTCATCAGTTGTCACAACTGATGATATCAATCGCAGTTTCAACATAATTGGGCCATACACGTTCGGCATGATTTTCGATATTATCGAGATCATTTTGGCAGCTTTGGCGGCGACCATCTTCACGTGGTAGCCATAATTTAAGTGTTTATTTAAAAATTCGCCTGGATATTTGACATGATTTTGAGGTGTGACGACGTGGCTATCAACTAGAAAAAATATAGGGCCTATACGGCGCCTGCCTGAGAAGATTATCGTCTTAGTCTTGTTTGGTGCTAGCTCGAGGTCGTGGTTTGTGAGCCAGTTATCGATCTGTGCGATCGCCGTATTCGTCACTCTCGCGAACACATCTTCGGTCCTGGTGCAACATCGTCCGCAAACGCGACAGTTTGAGTTTGTGCGTCCAGGTTCATTCTTAATAAATTATCGAAGGTGGCATTCCACAGGGTCGACCCCAGTACCGAGCATTGCACGAACCCGCAAGTCAGGTGGATTGTTTTTGGACCATCAGAACTCAGTATGATCAGTCCTCTGTTGCTTAAGTGTTCCTAAACAATGTTGACGAGGTAAGCTTTAGTGCATCAACTATGACTGGCCACGCCAGCGAGTTGAAGCGTGACTAGGACACAGAGTTTTCTTGTCCTACTTGTGCTTGCGGAGTCGTCCAGGCCCAGTAGTTGACAATTTCTGTGGCATTCATAGTGGATCTGCCACGTCTGAAGTCGTACTCAGCCGCCTCTATATTAGTTTTCAGTCTATTAAGTATGAGGTATTCATAGAATTTGGTTGTGGTTCTTAGTAAACAGAGGTGTCTATATGAGCTGGCTTCCTTTGTTGCATTTTTAACTTTGTCTAAGAGAACGAACCTGGATCTTTTCCAATGTTCCGGGAGGGATGAAGTTTGCAGTGTGAGATTGACACGTCTTAATGACGTCGTAATTTTGACGTCAATAACACGTAATGTGCTGCCTGGGATCAGGCCCCGTTCCCTTTTTGTTATTGAGTGTTTTGGCCGCGGGGATTATGTGCTCCCTTGCGAATAGAGGTGGAGGGTAGAAGATCGGTAGCCTGTCGATCTCTCTCGTTGGTTTTTCTAGAAAAAGTTTCTAATGTTTAGGTGCTGGTGCTGCAGATTAGGTTGCATGTCTTGCTGGGCTTTTCTGAATCTTTTTATGGCTACCTTGCATCCTTTACCCCAAGGATCGTGGTTGATGCTTCTGCATAGTTCTTAGGAATGTCAATAAAATAGACCGAGACAAACTAAGGGAGACATTTGCCCGGCTCTCGCGCTCGTGCAGTAGCATAACGCCGAAATCTGGGTTATACTGGTGGAAAGTTACCTGGTTGGACTTAAGAACGAATACCAACGCGCTAGAAGATTTTCCGCCAGAGTTAGCAAGAAAACCAATAGCATTTTAACACATGAATATCATCAAGACACTTAGGAGAGCTGGGTAGAGGTATCTACGCTGCCAAAAATGATGCATGGCGTTGGATGGAAGTGTCGATTGCTAGTGGTTGACAAGTTTAGCGTTTCGTCTATCATCATTTTCCATCCATGATCATTAGGGATATTTTGCCCACATTCATTACACTCATATCTAGTGTCGAAACCCATTAAGACAGGAGTCTGCCTGTTTTCTCCTCTTTTGTCTCCCTCCATTCGGGTGGTTTGGCGCTGAAATCGTCGGAAACTATAGCAACTTTGTTGTGTGGAAGGTTCGAGGTTTTAATGTCTTCGAAGACCTCGAGGAAGTGATTGATGAAGTGTTCGGTGAAATGTAGCAGAAGTACAGCCAGAAATCTTCTAAATTGATTGCTACTGCACCTCGTGTTCATTTAGACCTAAGGTCGCTATCGTCGATGTCTCCTCGAGGTCGACTATCCACCCAGCGCCTTAGTTTTATTAACGTTGAGTTCGGATACAACCACAATTTTCGCTGCTGCCAGGAAAGTTAGTGCGCTGCTTTTCTCCTGTACACTTTAATCTGTATCATTTGTTGTTGTTGTCATTTTCTTTGTGGGGGACGGGTTTGCTGCTTTTGAGTCAGGCTGTTTCGTCTTGTTTTTTATTGCCCTTGTCCCGACTGCGGAATTTAGGACACGCCGCTGTCCACATCGTGTGGTCTACCACCTTGCAGAGTAGGCAACCTTTGGGATCGTTGCAATCCCTTTTGCTATGACCCTCTTTGTCGCACTTATCGCAACAATGTTTTCTATTGGGCCTACGGCAATTCTTTTCCAGATGCCCGTTTTTACAGCACATGTGCCATTTGTCGTCTGGTTTCCGTCAATAATTCTGTAAGGTGTTATGCCAATTCTGATTGATTTAACGTCGAGTAATGATTTACCGGTTTTTTAGTCAGTTACTACCGTAACGATTTGCTTACCGACATAGCTCGGCCCTAGTTTTCCAATCCTTAGTGTGCTAGCACCTGGCAATTTGGTTTTGGCACGTATCGCTTTGTCCACTTCTTCCAGAGTAGTCACCGGTGTCTATGTACTTGGCGTGTATAACCATTTTGTTGACACTGAACACCTCGATATTAGTGTCGGCCTTCGTCATTTTTGACGCAAGGATCCCATTAATAGAATGGGTCTTGTTAACAACCTCCGTGATAAGGAGGAGACAGCCTTCTTTGGTCTTTTTAATAGCTTTTAGGGATTTGCTTTCGGTCTTATCAGTTAATGTCTTCTTGACTTCTTTTAGAAGGTCTGCATAAACTTTTCCATTTTCGCGCACGAGGACTGTGCCGTAGGTGTCCGGTTATCTTACCTTGGTTTGGGTGTAGTTTTTAATGTATGCGGTTATGCCGGTTTCTCTAAACGTGACTTCAGCAATTTATCTTAGGTGTTTGTAGTAGGTCCCTTTGTTGGACGAGACGTCTATAGGCACTGGTTTGGCTCCAAGGACGTTTAATCTGGTCCTTATCTTACACAGCGATTCGTACAGGGTTTCAGCTGGCTGTCTCCCCCCTCCCCCCAATTCGCGCGCTCGGAGTGTCATGCAATCTATTGCATTACTAAAGCAAATCCTAACTCCTGATCCTCGCACTCCGGATTCCTCTTACACAGTAGGCGGTTGAACTAGTATAAAACTAGAGCCCCTATCTATCCCCAGCTATTACGACGCAGTCTCTTAGTAGGAAATTGGCAGTTCAGCGTACAACTCGGAGTGCTTCCTAGACACCCTCTCTTATTAAGGGACGAATGTCGCACGACGAAGTAATTCAACGCTCAACCTGTGCCATATCTAGGTCCCAAGCCACCGAGAAGCCGACACCAAACAGATAAAGTACCGGATAGCGAACGTCCCCGGTAGGGCTCTCTCGGATACTCGTCTTGCTGCCAGGCCACGTTGGACGAGTCACTTTTGCGGTCTCATCCATTCTAGGATTGGATTCCTTCGCTACCTTCCAGTGTTCGTACAGCCCTCGCCCTTTACACATAAATTCGCCAATATCTTAAAAGGATACTGGAATCAGGTAGATTGATGTACGTTTTAAGGGTCTAAAGTTCAAGGTCACTCACATAGACCCTAGCCGTATTGGACCGCATATGGCTACTACAAGACGCTTTCGCTGCCGGCAGTCCCTCATGCCATGCTTTCGATCAATAGCAGTCCGGCATTTTTCTAACCACAGACACGGTCTGCAGATCGAACCAAAGAATCGGAATTGGGTAGAGTAACTATTGCTTTGAGGGTAGCAGTCACATGGCAAACCGCTCCTACCCGTATAGATTTTACACAATCCGCGAACGTTATATCGTCGTAGAAGGGAGTCCATCAAAAGATTAGCATCAACATGACTACTACCACGTTAGGATACGATACATCTCGGCCGTTGACACAGAACCCAAACTCACGCTTGGACCCTGGAATTGGGTAAAAACGTATCCGTTTTAAGGACAACACAAACGTGATAGTGTCCAGTATTTCACCATCGTTGGTTTCCTTTTCTACGAATAATGTTTGAACGTTCCGTATCGTTATGAGTTTGCCATGTTTAATTTTATCGACCCGTCTTGGACGTCGTATCTGGTCTTCATTCTATCGCTGGCAATTTGCGTGTTTTTCCAAATCGCCTCATTTACCCTGTCTAGCTGCTTCATCAACTTGCTGACGTAGGTTTATTTAATTCCCAACCGTTAGTTAGTTGTCGGTTGATCAAAGTTTGTTGGGGTCAGTTTTTACTCCATTTCCAGATACGACGTGGGCAAGGTATTGCACTTCCTTTTTAAATGGTGGGCTCATGGGCAAATTATCTTCATACGACTTTCCAACCACAACCACGTCATCCATCTGGATTTGGTTTATCTAACCAGGCACGTTTTCCAAGACAGTCCTTGCAACATAGTCTCCATAAAACGCTCAAACGTCGCAAAAGCATTACACAAGCTGAAGGGCATAACAGTGAACTGCCACACACCGGTTCCAATCGGAAAGCTGTCTTTTCGCGGTCCTTGGGTTCCAGTCCCAACTGCTAGTAACCACTCTTGAAATTCAACGTGGAAAATTTTCATTTTGTAGAATGTGTAAAAGCTCGTTGATTCCTATTTCTTTTTTACTAGTACCACTGGGGAGGCTCATGGACTATTTAAAAGATCAAAGATAGTCGGCATCGATGGATGTTGTCGTATCGACCGAGTGTCTCCGGTATTAATTTTGTGCTTCACCACGTCAGTACTTCCTTTGGAACCATTATTCAGCGTAAACACATTTTGATGCTGCTGGATCAACGCTTAACTTAAGCCAGCTGGTCTTGACTCAGGTTTTGGCACTTGGAGGTAAGAATGTCTTAATAGATGTCGTGGGCACTTCTTCGGCGACGTAGCTTCATTAGAATTCGCGCATTTAACCATCTGAGATACTGGCGTGCAACAGCTTACCACGGTCCGCTTTTTCAGTGTTACGGGATCCGAGTTGACATTCAGGATCTTTACTGGCACTGTGTTTTTTTACTCGTACTAATATTCTGCCAACCAATAGTCCCTTTTCCATCAATTCGTCTTCCATGGGTTCAATACCGCGAATGTAACTTTCCCGAAGATTTCGATCCAGGCGTGTTATCACTACAGCTTCAGTCTTTCCAGGCAGAATCACGTCTTCTCTATAAAACTCTGACGGCTGCCTTCTCTGACGAATAAAACAGAATTTTTCACCGTTAATTTTAAGGACAGCATTCTTCATATCCAAATGGAACCCATACTTTTTCATAACGTCCATTCTCAGGATGACTTCTTCCGTGATGTCGGCTACCAGTACTTGATGGTTCGAGTACTCAATTTTCCAAACCAATGCTTACGTTTACTTATCCATTAGTAAGTATTTCTTCGCCCGTCGTCGTTCGAAGTCACACTGTTACTGGTCACGTCTTCTGATTTTTTAATAACGTGTCAAGATGGTCTTCGTCGCTCATGTGTCGATCAGCAACTGGGCACTACGTTCATTGATTTTACCATCAAGGGAAATACTGTCCAATTGTTCCATAGGCGATGCAATACGAATAGTAATTTCCCGTGCATGACTAGATGAGATTAACTTTTGTCTCTTTTAGTCAACTTTCCTTGTCCGCTTCTTAGACTTAGTACGGTCTTGTCGCACGTGGCCTATTTCGCCGCAATTTGAAGTTGTCACTCTTCTTCCCCGAACGCATTTGTCGCGTTTTTTGTGCCTCCACGGCCATCTCGGTGCAATGCCAGGTTTGCTGCTTCAAACTCTAAGGTATGCCTTAAAGTGTCATCCAACGTCTTAGATCGGGCTAGCCGTAGAGTCAACAATTTATACAAGAAAGAATTGATTAAGCGTTTTTGTTACCATAACTTACGGCAGCCATGACGAAGCAGAAACAAATGACACTATATGTCATTCCAAAGTAATTTTATTACATAAAACTGAAATAAAATTTGCACGTAAATAAAGATGAAGAAATTTTATGTAGGTACGATGTCAAATTCAATGACGTAACTTTGCGATATAAATGTGATGTATGTACAAAGTTACAACGGGTTTCGTCATGTCACGTAATCTAGTTATGTCCACATGTAAAAAAGAATTAAGTAAAAGAGAAGTAATTTATGCAGTCGTAATATCACACTGCCTTAACTAATTTGACATTACATTTATGTAACATAGTTATATTAAATTTATGCTTTTCTACTATGTTGATGTGTTCTCTAGACAAGATCAAGACACAAAATAGAAATTATACGCCCGAAACAATGCGATTAATTAACAAGTGTCCCAAAATCAATATTTAGTATTCAAAAAAATTTACGTCAACGACTTAAAATAAATACATACCGTTGACTAGAATGACTGGATGGCCCTTGAGCAGGAACTTCAGAATCACCCTCTTCTACGCCTGAAACACAAACGTGTATAAATATTTTTTAACGTCTAGAGTGATACGAGTCATGCTACACAACTGTGCCTTAAAAGTATGTGTCATTTGTGCACCAGCTTGCTGTGATGCCAATTTTTGAACACTGCACGTTTTATGGACATAATCGCTTGCTTCGTGCTCCGATGTACTTTAACGTAGGTCAATCAATCCTCTCTACATATAAAACATTTAAGTAATAAAAAGAATAAGGAGTTCTTTGCAAACAGGACCATATGCAATAAAGACCAATTAAAAAAGAATAAAAGATAGGGAAAAAAGAAGAAACTGATAGTCTACAAGCAAATATAATAAAAACGCAATTCCGAACACAACAGTTCATAAGCCAAAACATTGAGGATTTTAGAAGCGAACAGGTCACACGTGCCCTTAAAAAAGGGCGAATGCGACCGATTCGCCGTTAACTATTTGTTTGGGGTGTCTGTGCTAAACAAGAATACGAAGCTAACTAAAAAGTCCCAAAAATGGGTTTAAAGGGTAGTCTGAACTGACACCGAGAGTATTTTATCTACCATGTGGAGGCAAGTTAAACCGCCAGTCGTGTTCTCTTGGATCCACTTCAATTTGGTCGTCAACACTGATTTCGTAGCGTAGAGGGCGTCTACGGGTTGCTTGTGCTACGAAACAATTCCATCAAGAAAAAGTACGAAATATTTATAAAAAAATGTAAAAAATGTCGTGGCGATGTGGCATGCTGAATGGGACGCAAAAAATTTTTTCCGCAAGAAAACGTCGCGATTACTCACCTCTAAACGGTGCTGGCTGGCGTGCCTGAGCCGAATCGCTTGGAGATACCGCCGAGGCTTCACCTATACAAAAATCGAAATTACTCGACGTATTTTTTCGCGAATGTTTAAATCACCGAAGTCAACAGCGGTTAGAAAAAATTGTTAACTGCACTTTATCCATGCTCTTATTAATCCATGCAAAATCATAATTGCAAACTAAAACTTACCCAAAATAAAAATCTGTGGATGTGCGTTCATAAATAGTAAAAAAAGAAGAATTTGAAAAATCAAGTTCTTTTAGGGTTCCGTGAAGCGTATTTAGAAATCTACCTTGAATGAAAAAACGCAATTGGGAATTGAGGATTGGACGAACCTGTGGTTGCATCACTGGCAATAGAACTAAGTAGGCTGTGAACGGCCGACGTAGGATCTTGACCTTCCATTTGCTTCAGTCCAAATTTTTGCGAGTAAATTGTCTTAGTACCCTGTCCGTCCGTATAAGTACGTTTGATTACACCCTGACCATCCCAATCTATACTCTTTTCTAATTCTTGGGAACTCACTTTGTCGTCGGATCTTATCACATAACGTTTTTGGACAATTTTCTTCACATGAACGTTGCCATCGGCATCGACTTCCTCATACTCCTGAACGTCTTCGCCTTCGTCAAAGTTCTGCATATATTGTCGCATTTGCTCGTCAGCGTCTGGACCTTTAAAAGTAACTTTCCTAACTTCCGGAGGTAGTTCGACCCGTCTGTGGATCGTGTGCGAGTAGTAATCGTCTTCATCGCAAGGTTCGATTACTTCCGTCACGTAAGGTCTTGAGGTATCGTCCATAAACTCAGTTGTAAAACGTCTTCCAGCCGCTTCGGAATCATCGTCGAACCACACTTTTCGCACGGCAGCGGCTAAGTCGACGACATCTTTAACGTGTGAACCACTTGGATCGATCGTATCGGTGGAAGACACCATCGTATTAGATCCACCACTAGTAAAACTACCTGAAAATACTGAATCGGTTTCGTAATGGCACGTAGCGTGAGTCGCAGTCGAACTGGACAAATCCAGCGGGTCGAAACCCAACTGCTCGAGCGGTTCTTCTCTCACCGACGAACTAAAATCTTTACCCGTGCTCGAACTACTCTGATCATAGGCACAAATTCGGGAACCATCCTCATCGATGGAATCACTAAGCAACGCAGCCACCTGCCCTCCAGTACCAGTCTCCATCTCCAACGAATCGCTCGAAGTCATCATAAAACTATAATCAGGAACATCTTTAAATTCAATACTGTCAGAAAACACCATCTCCCTATCAACTTTCTGCTTTTGAAACTCGATGGAGTCGGTACTCGCTGTCATAATATCGGCGGCGGTTTTTTGGTCTAAACTATCAGTACTATCATTACGACTAGGCTTATCTAACTTAACATCTAAAGAATCAGTCGATGTAACCATTACATCATCACCTTGCGGCCACGCCTTACCAGACGAATCTCTATACACAGGCGTATCTAAATCTAAATCTGGCACTTTGGAAACTTCCTCCAAGGAATCGCCACGACCTATGGATTCGGGCTTCTCGTCGTCTTTCATATCGATAAACTTTTCAACGTTGGACTGGGCTTGGCGTATGATTTCGTCAATTTCGAACATGCGTTTTTCGTAATCTTCCTCGTCAGAATCGGGTATCAACTTCTTATCGGTACCCGACATGGTTTCACAACTTTCACTCTCGGAAGCGATACTTTCTTGGCCTTCGTCAATCTGAGCCAGCATAGCCTCTTCCTCTTTAACTTTCTGCTCGATTTTATGCACCGCAATGCACGCTTTTTCCAAACCTTCAAATTCTTTAAGAGAACTCACAGACACATCATCCCCTCCTTGAGCGTTGCGGCTGGCGTAATAACGTTTTCCAAAACTACCGTTACTAGACGAGTCCTGAGACCCTTGGTGGCACTTACGGTTTTCCAAAGACATCGCCCGTTCTAAGTTTTCAAATTCTTGCAAACTAGACATAGAAACATCGTCGTTTTCTCCCGATCGCGTAAAGTATTTACGTCCAGCTAACACGTCGTAATCAGGAGTGCTCGAAAAGGAATCTTTAACGCTGCCCAAACTGCCACCGGACTCTTTTTGCGATCCGACGCTACCAATACGACTAGAAGACGGATCAAAATCGGTAACCTCCTCTTCTTTGATATCTTCTAAAGGCGCCCGTTCAAATTCCATTTCATAACCATACCCGGCCGCCATCATGACTGCTTGGTCACCGTGAAACTGTTGCTCCATCCATTTCTTATTCGCTTCAAGCTCACGATCGTACTCATACACGTAATCACGAGAAGTCGATTCCTTAGCAGTAACACCAGCCTCTTTTTGTTTAGCCTGCGGTGGACTATCGTCAAATTCAAAACCGAGATCCTCGCTATTGGATCCATCAGGATAATACTTCAAATTAGTCATTTTAGTCGCTGGAGAAGCGGACGATTTTATTAAATAATTTTCAACTTCTTCGTCGTGTTTTTTAGGAATCTTCTTCCCGGCAGTTGCAATTCGCACGCTTTTACCTTCGGTGTCTTGTTCGAACGCTTCTTTACCTACTTCTTCAATAATAACGAAATCCTCCATCAAATCGGGTTTTTCCAACATCTCGAACGAGTCGCTATTAGGCGATTCGGTCGGCGACTCCATTCCTCTATCGGTCTCTTGTATAGTCTTTTCTACCACAGTCCCAACTTCGCTTCTGGACTCGGTCATTCCTTTCTCGGATTTCTCTTCCACGATGCTTCCTTCGAGCTCTTCAGGTATTGCAACACCTCCATCGTCAAGCACGTATTCTTTCCCTTGATCGGTTTCTTCGGATGTTTTGCTCGAGTTAGACGCTGGCGTTTCCGGTGTCGATTTTTGGGTCTCAGCTTCTTGTTCTTCTAGTTCTAAGTCTGGGTAATGAAATCCTCGATCCACCAGAGGCGTCATGTGCTGCGTTACTTTGATATCGGGTATTGATCCAGGACTGTGATCTTTTATCTGCGCTCTGCGTTCTTCCAGTTCTTTCTGTGCACGTTCCCTAGTTTCTAACTCGTGTTTTTCGGCGTCTTCGTCCTCTAAAATCGGACATATTTGTTTGACTTTGTGCGCAGGTGATATATGCGCTACCATACTGAAAGCGGCTTCAGCTTCCGCTTCTTCGAAACTGGATTTTTCGCTCGAGCTCGCGCTTGTTTTTACGTGCGAGTCGCGTTTTTCCAAAATTTCTTTGTGGGACACTTTATCTTCTTTCGACGATCTTCTGATGTCGCTTCCGTGCGATTCGCCCGCACGTGCTACGGCCGAGGAGTATTCTTGTTCTAGTTCACCGACACTTGCTTGAGCTTCGGAACTAAACTCCGGCGTGTCGTCTTTAATTTCAAATTCCTCGGCAATTTCGGGCGATGATAATCTGGTTTCGGTGGCATAGTTCTTTTTGTAGCTATCGTGCGATTTAGCCAAATCTTTATGAAACGCTTGGTCGGCTTCAGTTTCGTAACTTTCTTCTCTTTCGGTTTCGTCGACGTCCTTCTTCTCATCGCTGCTTACTTCTTTGAAGCTTAATTCGGTAGTGTATTTATCGCTTTCGGCTAGTTCAGAATGTAGTTGTTTTTCGAGGTCGCTTCTAGCAGAATAAATCACTGACGATGATATAAACGAGGTGCTTTCGTTACGGCGGTGGCCTTTCTTTTTGGCTTCAGGTTCTGGAGGTATTTGTCGACTAACGTCTAAGTCGTCTAGAGGTGTAGGAGTGTGCGATCGAGAAGTTACTTGAGTGCTGACACTTTGAATGCCGTTTTCATCAACTATTGAACTGGTTAATGTGACAGATCCGCCGGTTAAGTCGAGAAGTTGTGGATGAGTTGACGTAGCTGTGTCTATGGTAGTTGTTGTAACAGGTTCTTGGTGGTATAACTGGGAGCTGATTAAACTTTCTCTACTTCCTCTTGGTAAATTTTCCATGTCGTCCAAACTTAATTGTTCGGATGTTCCTGATATGTTCATGCTGCCTTCGAGGCGTTCCGAGTCAGCGCGCGATAATTCAATTACTGTTCTTAAAGCAGCGACGCTGGAGGTACTCGATAAACTCATGCTAAGAACGCTGCCTTCGTCGACGCTGGATCCGAATTTCTCTTCCCCTTCTTGAGCGGTTTCCGATTGAGGAGACTCAGGGACTAAGACTTTAGGTTCTGGTTGGAAAGTCATTTCGTAAGATCGTTTCATCCGTGATGGCGTGTCGTCGATTAATCTGGGTTCAGTGCAAAACTCGTCTTCCGATATGTCCATCGAACCTTCCACGTCTGGATAGGACAATAAATCCGAGTCGCTCAGCTGAGTTCCTTGCCTCGAAGGCCTATCTTTTCTAATATCATCATCGTCTTGGTATTCTAATTCTGACGCAACTAAGGTCTCGGATATTTCGGAGACTTCAACGCTAGCTAGGTTACCTGAGCTTTCGCTATCTAAACTTTTCATGCTCTCTTTTGAGCTTAAACTGCTGACTGCGGTATGGTACTCGGAGATAACGTGCGATCGGCCGGATATATCTTGCGAAGTAAGCGCGCTTTCGTATTCGGATGAACCAGCAGCTAAGAGGCCTTCGACGTCTGATGAGCACGGCCTGCTTTTGCCGCTGTCTAAATCAAAGCTGTGATAGTGACTTTCGCCAGAGCTTGAGTACGTTTCAAAATCAATACCAGACTTACGATCAGGTTTTAAATTGCCACTGCTACTACTAGACTCGGCGTCTTTATGAATTTTAGTTTTTCTTAGTATAACGTCGTGTTTTTCGGTAGTTTTACTAGTAGTGTCTGAATCTCCTTTACGACCCGACGAGCATGTCGAAAACAAATCTTCTGGGGATTTAATCGACTCATCTTGGCTCGATTTTGATTCATCGCTAAGCGTACGTTCTACTTCTTCACGAAGGACGGTCGTAATTTCTTTTTCTTTTAGTAGCCGTTCAAGTTCGTGCGGTTCAACATCGGTCATGTCGGAGGTTATTTTTGTTTCTTTGTGAGTTTCATCTTCTAAAACTGACGTGCTTGAAAGTTTAATTTGAGTCTTTTGTGTTACTTCTTCGTATTCAACTTTGGTGCCATCTTCTGTGTACGTGGTTTGTTTGGAGTCGTCGATAATCGATTGGATTTCTTTTTGAATAAAGCTCTCGGTTGAACGTTTTTGTTTGGTTTCGGTGTCTAAGATTGCGTCGTCGATGATCGAGCGGGTTTTGGTTTTGGCATCGTACGTTCCTTCTATTTGGACCGAGTCTTGGTCTTTTGTTTGAGTGATTGTTTTTTCTGTTTTTGTTTTGTCGGACGTGACGTCTTCGCTGGTAATTTGTGTGTCCCCTATGTGAACAGCGTGCTCGGTGCTTTTGGCTGAACTCATTTTTGAGATCGAAGAGTCGCTTGTGATTTCTTTAGCCAGCTCGTCTACGTGAGTGGTTTGGGTCGAGTCTTTTATTTCGGTTTCTTTAATCTCGGCTGTTGATACAATTTCATGGTCTTTCTGTTTCTTTGTCACTGTCTTTTCAGACTTAAGCACATCTGTGGTTATAGTGTGTACGTCAGTTTTGGCTGCAGTTTGCTTGCCGTTGTCCAAAGAACTTGTGCTTTTACTGATAAATGACTCGTCGGTATTATGTTCGTCGATTTTGTCGGTAGTGGAATGTTTGTCTTCGTAGTCTTTCTTCAGTGATACAAATAAGGCTTTTGCGTTTTCGGCTTCGAGCTGTTCTAATATCAGCGCTTGACTACACGAAGGAGAGTAATCCATTTCTGTGCCGCTAAATTTAAGATCTTCGTCGGTGATCTCTATACTCGACGCTTGAGTGTCGTCGCGTTTGAGTTTCGCGAACTGTCGTTGTTTCCGCGCAAGAACCGATTCAACTAACTGCACTTCGCGCGAATCCAATCCCTTCGTCTCTGCCAACTGACGCAAATAATCCGACACTTGAGCTTTTGCGATTTCGGACGTAGATGGTTCAGGGTGAGTAGTGCCGATATGATGAAGTCTTTGTATTTCAATTTCAATGTCTCCCAACAATTCATCGGCAATTTTTCGGGCTTCTTCGGGCAGAATGTTTTGATTTTGCAAACTCTCCAAGATTATTTGTTCGATGTCGCTGTGAGTTTCGGATTTTCTATCTGAGATTAACGATTCTGATCGGATTTCGTCGTCTTCCTTGTCAAACTTTATTTCTTTTTCGACCGGCAATTCAGACACCTTTTCAAAACTAGGTTGAGTTTGCACCGAGGTTTCCCATACGGTACTGTCGACGTGCTGCTCTGAATGATGTACTGGCGACGTTACTTCTGGCTTTTCTGTTATTGGTGTAATGACGCGTACTTCGTGTGGTCCATCCTCGAAAGATCCACTGCTGTCTTCACTGATCCGTCTTTGTTTACCTGATAAAGTTACTGTGATCTCAGGAATGTGTTCGTCGGTGCTGAACGGCCTGGTCTCGATAGCGTTAAGAGAATCTAAGGATTTAGTCTCGATATCGGTTGCGTCCTGTTCAAAATCGGTAATTTTCTCCGAATCTTCTACTTCGCTTTTGTCCACGTGCACTTCCATAGAATCGCTAGGTCGCGATATACTATCGTCTTTCGTTAGAGGACTGTCGTTGTACTGTACCAGAATACCATCTGAGCTTTCTAAACTACGGTCTGAAAAGCTTTTTTCTGATTCGGTCGAGGATCTTTTGACTTGGCTGTCGAGATCAGCTAGTTTGTGCGTTTCGAGTATTTGTACGGCTGCATCTTGACCGTCAAGTTTGTGCACCTCGGTCATTTTCGGTTTGTGCGCATCGTCGTCTTTTAATTCAACAACCTCTCTAGAAAACTTTCTTTGCTCGCTCATAAACAGTTCGGCGTATTCGTCCATTTTTTGTTGTTCAACTTTATCAGTCGCCGTCGGCACATCAAAGGCTTTTGCTAAGTCTTTAACACTTGGCCGAGGCGATGCTAATGTTTCTGGTACACTCCTAGTCCCGCTGGGCTCAACCTCTTTCTGCATATCAGTGCAAAGTGTTTTTCTTTCCGGAGAGGCTTCTTCCTCCTCGGTCGTGAGTTGTTCTTCGACCATTTCTTTTCGCAATTGTTCCTCGAAGTACTGTTTTCTCAGTCGCATTGAAGCAGAAACGTCGTATAAGTCTTCCGTGGGCAGAGATAGAGACCTTTCGTAGATACTTTTACGTACAGGCAGCGCTGGTTGGAATACACTCATTTGTCTCGATCTAATCTGAGGTACTCTATCTTCAATCTCAGAGTCTGAAATGTAATGTTCAACGTCCTCACTATCAGATATATAACCCTGTTCTTGGCTAGCCATGGGCTTATCGGAATCAAAACTTTCTTCCGACGGAATATCAAATTTGACCTGTTCTTTTTGTTTTAATATCGATTTTCGTTCAGTTGGATCCTGGAATTGCGACTGGTACTCGGTCATAATTTTAACCGAAGGGTCTTTGTAAAAAATTTCGCTGCCCGAAATGTTAGTAATTTCGGTGCCTTCGCTGGTTACGCTCGCTGTTGAATCGAAAGACACTCGTTGATCTTTTATTTGTTTGCTCAAAAATTCTTCGGAACTTTCAGGTAGTTGCGTGGTTCTAGGTTTTGGTACCGGCCGAGCGAAGTGTTCTTCGTGCAAGGAAATACGTTTGGTTAGTGTGGGTTTTTCTTTGACAGTTTCGTCGTGCAAACTCATTCTTTTTGACATCGACACGGTTCCCTCTGGGATAGTGTCAGTTGTAATGCTTTCCCAGAATTTCTTTTTATCCGTATAAGATTTGTTTTCTTCGTCTGTCGTTGTCGCGTCCATGTCTAAAAGATCATCGCGCACGGGTGATATTTGCGAGTCTCTTGGTATATCCAAGTCTATAGATTTGGCAACTCTCGGTTTCGGTTTGGGTATTTCGGTTGTTAAATGGATTTCGCTTGGTGTTAGTTCAGCTGATTGTGTTAGTCCGTAGGTGGCGTCTAAAAATACGGGGTTAAACATTAAGGCAACCTAGCAGTTAGTATATTAACAGTTATATATAAACTGAGCCGAAAGCAATGAATGTCAATACATGTGGAAAGACATCTGATTGGAGTTATTGTTAAGCTGCCTGAAGTAACTAAAACTTACCGTAACTCATAAATGGAAAAGTGTGATTGAGAAAAAAAACAAAACATTCTAAAATCGTGTCTTTCAACTTAACCTCAAAAAAAGAACAAAATAGTTCAGCCAAAGTTGCTTTGTGCATTCAAGGTACCTGGAAATAGTAAAGCTTGTGTGTTAGTGTCTAGTGTTACGTCATGCAAAAATCAAACATATCGGGCTCCTGTCCGGATTCTGTCTAAACTTCTAACTACTGGCAAACAGCGTGACTAGTTACCTAATGGAGACTTATCGATTGTACAAAATTCTCGCATCAAAGCGCTCTTATTAAAACCTTTTGGTTTTTGTTTCTTTTCGAGAGTAGAGGACTCGGGGACCAAATAGTTAGTATGGTCGGTGTCAAATTTTGAAGCCGTTTCAGTGTTGTCCTCGCCAGTACTAACGTGATAAGGCAAATTGGTACATTCTAAGGAGTCGAGAGAACTGAACGGACTAGCTTTACTCAACCAACTCATTACAGCTGACGTCACAGCTCCTTTTGACAGAGAATCTGTACTTTCAAGTGATTTGGGCATACTGCGCTGTTCATTACTCATCACGGAGCCGAACAACGATTGGGTACTTCCCTGATCTGACTTAAAATCGAGGAAACTACTGGGATGCCTTTTCAAAACGGCGTTTATTATTGATCCTTTTTCGTAACATCGATTAGGATTGTAAAGGTCAGGCAAACTTCCACGCTCTCCATATCGTTTGTTAGTGTTAAAACCCAACTCGGAGTGAGGTCGTTTTACTTTTCGCCCAGATTTCGGCGATTGGTAAGGGCTACGCCTAATCGGAATTACGTTCACTTCTATGCCAGCTTTGTTAGTTAAATGATCTTTATTTAAGTTCACGGGACCCATATACATAACCTCACCTACGAAACCAAATCTGGTTAAAGAAAACTACAACTGCAAAAAAGGTCCCGATATGTTTGTATGTTAAACAGAAGAAGTGTAAATATGTAAAGTGATAGAAACATGCTAAAAGATAGCGAAACATTAACTTGTGTAAATGAATTTACTAAGCTTTAATAATATTCAGTGTGAGTGGGAAAGAGTTAACTTATGCCACATCTAATATCTACCTTGCGGTAATTCTTGTACATCGGCTTGACTTCCGGGGGTTCTTAAGCTCTTATCTTCACTGGAAGAAATAACATGACTGTCCCAAAGGGCAGAATATTCCTTTTGCCACTCAGAGAGATCATCCGGACTTAGCTCCGACACCATCGTTTGGAAATCGCTTTCACGTTTATACTCTAACTCGGGCGAGGATATTTTCTTTTCTTTCGCTTCGGCAGCATCTTTATCTAAAGTTTCCGAAGCTAGTCGGTCAAACTTTTTTTCAACCCTTTTAAGCTTGCCGTCTGTTTTAACCTGTTTCTGGCTTAAATCAACCTCAGTTTGTTCAAGAGATCCTAACGCTTTCTCTAAATACTGTAATTTTTTCTCAATAGCGTCAACGTCCGACTGTATGTCGGGTTTAACTTTTACAGCGCTTGTTTGCTCAACCAAATCATCTAAATCGCGAGAGTGCCCTTCAACTTGCTTTATTATATCATCAAAATCTTGCGCACTTACAGTTCGAACAACATATTGAACGTCCGATTTTTCTTCGTCCAAAGCGCTGCTATCTAACGTGCTATCTTGTGATTCCAAATGAAACAAAGGTTTTCGCGAGTGAGGTTCTTTGTCATCACTTTTCTCACTGTCTAAATCGGTTATCTTCACAATACGCTTGATTCTAACAGGCGAAGAACTAGAGCCACTAGGACCCATTTCAAATCTAGACATAAAATCTTCCATTGCAAGTGCGCGACTGTCATCATCGCCAGTTTCCGAAAAGTAACTCTCCATTAAGGGTAAACGTGACAAATCCATATCTTTTTCAGAGACTGTATAGGTATGCTCAGTAGTCACCACTTGGGGCTTACCAACGCCGTCGTTATCAGACTTTGTTCTAGTAATGGTAGTTTTAACTACACCCGTGGGCAAACTTTTAATCGATGTAGTTACTTGTTTTGTTACGACTGTGACTCCAATAGATTTATCCCCCAACATCGAAAATGATTTTTCAGGCGTCGTTTCAAAAGCACCCGTTAAAAACTCGGGGTCAAATGTCGAATCCTTTACACCAGATGTTGTGACATAAGTAACCACATTACGCGTGGCACAATGGTCATCATCGGGAAAGTCTGAAGTTTGTATTGGTGCATCTTGTGATTCTACGCTTCTATCCGTAACCAAACGTCTAACAACGCGACGAGTTTCAGAACCAACTTGAACAAAACCTGGTTTAACCTCACTAGAATCTTCTTTACCAGTACTGATGGTATCAGATATATCTTCAGATGTTAACCGTGAGCCATATTGTACTGTATCTGTTATGTCTTTTGCTTTACCGCCGATTTTATCGCCTAATCCGGTAAGGAAGTGACCTGTCTTGCTTGCGGCCTCACCTACGCCTGTTTTGACGTCATGAGTAGTTTCTTTGACTGCGTATTTAGTATCAGATACGGTTACTGACGTCTTGTCTTTAATTCTGTCGGTGGTATCTTTGGCGGCATCTTTCACGTCTTTTGCTTTACCGCTGATTTTGTCGCCTATTCCGGTAAAGAATTGACCCGTCTTGCTCGCGGCTTGGTCAACGCCTGTTTTAATTTCGTGAGTAGTCTCTTTAACTGCGTCTTTAGTATCAGACACGGCTTCTGACGTTTTGTCCTTAATTTTGTCGCTAGTATCTTTGGCGGCATCTTTCACGTCTTTTGCTTTACCGCTGATTTTATCGCCTATTCCGGTAAAGAATTGACCCGTCTTGCTCGCGGCTTCGTCAACGCCTGTTTTAATTTCATAAGTAGTTTCCTTGACTGCGTCTTTAGTATCAGACACGGCTTCTGACGTTTTGTCCTTAATTTTGTCGCTAGTATCTTTGGCGGCATCTTTCACGTCTTTTGCTTTACCGCTGATTTTATCGCCTAATCCAGAAAAGAATTTACCGGTCTTTCCTGCGGCCTCGTCAACGCCTGTTTTAATTTCATGAGTAGTTTCTTTGACTGCGTCTTTAGTATCAGATACGGCTTCCGACGTCTTGTCCTTAATTTTGTCGCTAGTATCTTTGGCGGCATCTTTAAGGTCTTTTGTTTTACCGCTGATTGTATCGCCTATTCCGGTAAAGAATTGACCGGTTTTAGTTGCGGTCTCATCTACGCCCGTTCTGATGTCATGAGTAGTTTCTTTGACTGCGTCTTTAGTGTCAGATACCGCTTCTGACGTCTTGTCCTTAATTTTATCGGTGGTAACTTTGGCTGCATCTTTCACGTCTTTTGCTTTACCGCTGATTTTATCGCCTATTCCGGTAAAGAATTGACCCGTCTTGCTCGCGGCTTCGTCAACGCCTGTTTTAATTTCGTGAGTAGTATCTTTGACTGCGTCTTTAGTATCAGATACGGCTTCTGACGTCTTGTCCTTAATTTTATCGGTGGTATCTTTGACTGCATGCTTCACGTCTTTTGCTTTACCGCTGATTTTATCGCCTAATCCAGAAAAGAATTTACCGGTCTTTCCTGCGGTCTCATCTACACCCGTTTTGATGTCATGAGTAGTTTCTTTGACTGCGTCTTTAGTATCAGATACGACTTCTGACGTCTTGTCCTTAATTTTGTCGCTAGTATCTTTGGCTGCATCTTTCACGTCTTTTGCTTTACCGCTGATTTTATCTCCTATTCCGGTAAAGAATTGACCGGTCTTGCTCGCGGCCTCGTCAACGCCTGTTTTAATTTCATGAGTAGTATCTTTGACTGCGTCTTTAGTATCAGATACGGCTTCTGACGTCTTGTCCTTAATTTTATCGGTGGTATCTTTGGCTGCATCCTTCACGTCTTTTGCTTTACCGCTGATTGTATCGCCTAATCCAGAAAAGAATTTACCGGTCTTCCCTGCGGCCTCATCTACGCCCGTTTTGATGTCATGAGTAGTTTCTTTGACTGCGTCTTTAGTGTCAGATACGGCTTCTGACGTCTTGTCCTTAATTTTATCGGTGGTATCTATGGCGGCATCTTTCACGTCTTTTGCTTTACCGCTGATTTTATCTCCTATTCCGGTAAAGAATTGACCGGTCTTGCTCGCGGCCTCGTCAACGCCTGTTTTAATTTCATGAGTAGTATCTTTGACTGCGTCTTTAGTATCAGATACGGCTTCTGACGTCTTGTCCTTAATTTTGTCGCTAGTATCTTTGGCGGCATCTTTAACGTCTTTTGCTTTACCGCTGATTTTATCTCCTATTCCGGTAAAGAATTGACCGGTCTTGCTCGCGGCCTCGTCAACGCCTGTTTTAATTTCATGAGTAGTATCTTTGACTGCGTCTTTAGTATCAGATACGGCTTCTGACGTCTTGTCCTTAATTTTATCGGTGGTATCTTTGGCTGCATCCTTCACGTCTTTTGCTTTACCGCTGATTTTATCGTCTAATCCAGAAAAGAATTTACCGGTCTTTCCTGCGGCCTCATCTACGCCTGTTTTAATTTCATGAGTAGTTTCCTTGACTGCGTCTTTAGTATCAGACACGGCTTCTGACGTCTTGTCCTTAATTTTATCGGTGGTATCTTTGGCTGCATCCTTCACGTCTTTTGCTTTACCGCTGATTTTATCGCCTAATCCAGAAAAGAATTTACCGGTTTTCCCTGCAGCCTCGTCAACGCCTGTTTTAATTGCATGAGTAGTTTCCTTGACTGCGTCTTTAGTATCAGACACGGCTTCTGACGTTTTGTCCTTAATTTTGTCGCTAGTATCTTTGGCGGCATCTTTCACGTCTTTTGCTTTACCGCTGATTTTATCGCCTAATCCAGAAAAGAATTTACCGGTCTTTCCTGCGGTCTCGTCAACGCCTGTTTTAATTTCATGAGTAGTTTCTTTGACTGCGTCTTTAGTATCAGATACGGCTTCTGACGTCTTGTCTTTTATTTTGTCGGTGGTATCTTGGGCGGCATCTTTCACGTCTTTTGCTTTACCGCTGATTTTATCGCCTAATCCAGAAAAGAATTTACCGGTCTTCCCTGCGGCCTTGTCAACGCCAGTTTTAATTTCATGAGTAGTTTCTTTGACTGCGTCTTTAGTGTCAGATACAGCTTCTGACGTCTTGTCCTTAATTTTGTCGCTAGTATCTTTGGCGACATCTTTAACGTCTTTTGCTTTACCGCTGATTTTATCTCCTATTCCGGTAAAGAATTGACCGGTCTTGCTCGCGGCCTCGTCAACGCCTGATTTAATTTCATGAGTAGTATCTTTGACTGCGTCTTTAGTATCAGATACGGCTTCTGACGTCTTGTCCTTAATTTTATCGGTGGTATCTTTGGCTGCATCTTTCACGTCTTTTGCTTTACCGCTGATTGTATCGCCTAATCCAGAAAAGAATTTACCGGTCTTTCCTGCGGCCTCATCTACGCCCGTTTTGATGTCATGAGTAGTTTCTTTGACTGCGTCTTTAGTGTCAGATACGGCTTCTGACGTCTTGTCCTTAATTTTATCGGTGGTATCTTTGGCTGCATCTTTCACGTCTTTTGCTTTACCGCTGATTTTATCTCCTATTCCGGTAAAGAATTGACCGGTCTTGCTCGCGGCCTTGTCAACGCCTGTTTTAATTTCATGAGTAGTATCTTTGACTGCGTCTTTAGTATCAGATACGGCTTCTGACGTCTTGTCCTTAATTTTATCGGTGGTATCTTTGGCTGCATCTTTCACGTCTTTTGCTTTACCGCTGATTTTATCGCCTATTCCGGTAAAGAATTGACCCGTCTTGCTCGCGGCTTCGTCAACGCCTGTTTTAATTTCGTGAGTAGTTTCTTTGACTGCGTCTTTAGTATCAGATACGGCTTCTGACGTCTTGTCTTTTATTTTGTCGGTGGTATCTTTGGCGGCATCTTTCACATCTTTTGCTTTACCGCTGATTTTATCGCCTAATCCAGAAAAGAATTTACCGGTCTTCCCTGCGGCCTTGTCAACGCCAGTTTTAATTTCATGAGTAGTTTCTTTGACTGCGTCTTTAGTATCAGATACGGCTTCTGACGTCTTGTCTTTTATTTTGTCGGTGGTATCTTTGGCGGCATCTTTCACATCTTTTGCTTTACCGCTGATTTTATCTCCTATTCCGGTAAAGAATTGACCGGTCTTGCTCGCGGCCTCGTCAACGCCTGTTTTAATTTCATGAGTAGTATCTTTGACTGCGTCTTTAGTATCAGATACGGCTTCTGACGTCTTGTCCTTAATTTTGTCGCTAGTATCTTTGGCGGCATCTTTAACGTCTTTTGCTTTACCGCTGATTTTATCTCCTATTCCGGTAAAGAATTGACCGGTCTTGCTCGCGGCCTCGTCAACGCCTGTTTTAATTTCATGAGTAGTATCTTTGACTGCGTCTTTAGTATCAGATACGGCTTCTGACGTCTTGTCCTTAATTTTATCGGTGGTATCTTTGGCTGCATCCTTCACGTCTTTTGTTTTACCGCTGATTGTATCGCCTAATCCAGAAAAGAATTTACCGGTCTTTCCTGCGGCCTCATCTACGCCCGTTTTGATGTCATGAGTAGTTTCTTTGACTGCGTCTTTAGTGTCAGATACGGCTTCTGACGTCTTGTCCTTAATTTTGTCGCTAGTATCTTTGGCGGCATCTTTAACGTCTTTTGCTTTACCGCTGATTTTATCTCCTATTCCGGTAAAGAATTGACCGGTCTTGCTCGCGGCCTCGTCAACGCATGTTTTAATTTCATGAGTAGTATCTTTGACTGCGTCTTTAGTATCAGATACGGCTTCTGACGTCTTGTCCTTAATTTTATCGGTGGTATCTTTGGCTGCATCTTTCACGTCTTTTGCTTTACCGCTGATTTTATCGCCTAATCCAGAAAAGAATTTACCGGTCTTTCCTGCGGCCTCATCTACGCCTGTTTTAATTTCATGAGTAGTTTCCTTGACTGCGTCTTTAGTATCAGACACGGCTTCTGACGTCTTGTCCTTAATTTTATCGGTGGTATCTTTGGCTGCATCTTTCACGTCTTTTGCTTTACCGCTGATTTTATCGCCTAATCCAGAAAAGAATTTACCGGTCTTCCCTGCGGCCTCGTCAACGCCTGTTTTAATTTCATGAGTAGTTTCCTTGACTGCGTCTTTAGTATCAGACACGGCTTCTGACGTTTTGTCCTTAATTTTGTCGCTAGTATCTTTGGCGGCATCCTTCACGTCTTTTGCTTTACCGCTGATTTTATCGCCTAATCCAGAAAAGAATTTACCGGTCTTCCCTGCGGCCTCGTCAACTCCCGTTTTGATGTCATGAGTAGTATCTTTGACTGCGTCTTTAGTGTCAGATACCGCTTCTGAAGTCTTGTCCTTAATTTTATCGGTGGTATCTTTGGCGGCATCTTTCACATCTTTAGCTTTACCGCTGATTTTATCGCCTATTCCGGTAAAGAATTGACCGGTTTTGCTCGCGGCATCGTCAACGCCGGTTTTGATGTCATGAGTAGTTTCTTTAACTGCGTCTTTGGTGTCAGATACGGCTTCTGACGTCTTGTCTTTAATTTTGTCGGTGGTATCTTTGGCGGCATCTTTTACATCTTTAGCTTTACCGCTGATTTTATCGCCTATTCCGGTAAAGAATTGACCGGTCTTGCTCGCGGCCTCGTCAACGCCG
Organism: Aquatica leii; assembly: GCA_035610365.1. NCBI lineage: Eukaryota > Metazoa > Arthropoda > Insecta > Coleoptera > Lampyridae > Aquatica > Aquatica leii. The sequence goes on from CM069438.1 coordinate 21,710,070, forward strand.
GTTTTGATGTCATGAGTAGTTTCTTTGACTGCGTCTTTAGTGTCAGATACCGCTTCTGACGTCTTGTCCTTAATTTTATCGGTGGTATCTTTGGCTGCATCTTTCACGTCTTTTGCTTTACCGCTGATTTTATCGCCTATTCCGGTAAAGAATTGACCCGTCTGGCTCGCAGCTTCGTCAACGCCTGTTTTAATTTCGTGAGTAGTTTCTTTGACTGCGTCTTTAGTATCAGATACGGCTTCTGACGTCTTGTCTTTTATTTTGTCGGTGGTATCTTTGGCGGCATCTTTCACGTCTTTTGCTTTACCGCTGATTTTATCGCCTAATCCAGAAAAGAATTTACCGGTCTTTCCTGCGGTCTCATCTACGCCCGTTTTGATGTCATGAGTAGTTTCTTTGACAGCGTCTTTAGTGTCAGATACCGCTTCTGACGTCTTGTCCTTAATTTTATCGGTGGTATCTTTGGCTGCATCTTTCACGTCTTTTGCTTTACCGCTGATTTTATCGCCTATTCCGGTAAAGAATTGACCCGTCTGGCTCGCAGCTTCGTCAACGCCTGTTTTAATTTCGTGAGTAGTTTCTTTGACTGCGTCTTTAGTATCAGATACGGCTTCTGACGTCTTGTCTTTTATTTTGTCGGTGGTATCTTTGGCGGCATCTTTCACGTCTTTTGCTTTACCGCTGATTTTATCGCCTAATCCAGAAAAGAATTTACCGGTCTTTCCTGCGGTCTCATCTACGCCCGTTTTGATGTCATGAGTAGTTTCTTTGACAGCGTCTTTAGTGTCAGATACCGCTTCTGACGTCTTGTCCTTGATTTTATCGGTGGTTTCTTTGGCTGCATCCTTCACGTCTTTTGCTTTACCGCTGATTTTATCGCCTATTACGGTAAAGAATTGACCCGTCTTGCTCGCGGTTTCGTCAACGCCGGTTTTGATGTCATGAGAAGTTTCTTTGACTGCGTCTTTAGTGTCAGATACCGCTTCTGACGTCTTGTCCTTGATTTTATCGGTGGTTTCTTTGGCTGCATCCTTCACGTCTTTTGCTTTACCGCTGATTTTATCGCCTAATCCAGAAAAGAATTTACCGGTCTTCCCTGCGGTCTCGTCTACGCCCGTTTTGATGTCATGAGTAGTTTCTTTGACTGCGTCTTTAGTGTCAGATACCGCTTCTGACGTCTTGTCCTTAATTTTATCGGTGGTATCTTTGGCTGCATCCTTCACGTCTTTTGCTTTACCGCTGAATTTATCGCCTAATCCAGAAAAGAATTTACCGGTCTTCCCTGCGGCCTCGTCAACGCCTGTTGTAATTTCATGAGTAGTTTCCTTGACTGCGTCTTTAGTATCAGACACGGCTTCTGACGTTTTGTCCTTAATTTTGTCGCTAGTATCTTTGGCGGCATCTTTCACGTCTTTTGTTTTACCGCTGATTTTATCGCCTAATCCAGTAAAGAATTTACCAGTCTTGCTCGCGGCTTCGTCAACGCCTGTTTTAATTTCATGAGTAGTTTCCTTGACTGCGTCTTTAGTATCAGACACGGCTTCTGACGTTTTGTCCTTAATTTTGTCGCTAGTATCTTTGGCGGCATCTTTCACGTCTTTTGTTTTACCGCTGATTTTATCGCCTAATCCAGAAAAGAATTTACCGGTCTTCCCTGCGGCCTCGTCAACGCCCGTTTTGATGTCATGAGTAGTATCTTTGACTGCGTCTTTAGTGTCAGATACCGCTTCTGAAGTCTTGTCCTTAATTTTATCGGTGGTATCTTTGGCGGCATCTTTCACATCTTTAGCTTTACCGCTGATTTTATCGCCTATTCCGGTAAAGAATTGACCGGTTTTGCTCGCGGCCTCGTCAACGCCGGTTTTGATGTCATGAGTAGTTTCTTTGACTGCGTCTTTGGTGTCAGATACGGCTTCTGACGTCTTGTCTTTAATTTTGTCGGTGGTATCTTTGGCGGCATCTTTCACATCTTTAGCTTTACCGCTGATTTTATCGCCTATTCCGGTAAAGAATTGACCGGTCTTGCTCGCGGCCTCGTCAACGCCGGTTTTAATGTCATGAGTAGTTTCTTTGACTGCGTCTTTGGTGTCAGATACGGCTTCTGACGTCTTGTCTTTTATTTTGTCGGTGGTATCTTTGGCGGCATCTTTCACGTCTTTTGCTTTACCGCTGATTTTATCGCCTAATCCAGAAAAGAATTTACCGGTCTTTCCTGCGGTCTCATCTACGCCCGTTTTGATGTCATGAGTAGTTTCTTTGACAGCGTCTTTAGTGTCAGATACCGCTTCTGACGTCTTGTCCTTGATTTTATCGGTGGTTTCTTTGGCTGCATCCTTCACGTCTTTTGCTTTACCGCTGATTTTATCGCCTAATCCAGAAAAGAATTTACCGGTCTTCCCTGCGGCCTCGTCAACGCCTGTTGTAATTTCATGAGTAGTTTCCTTGACTGCGTCCATAGTAAACGACCCGGCTTCCGACGTTTTGTCCTTAATTTTGTCCCTCGTATCTTTGGCGGCATCTTTCACGTCTTTTGTTTTATCGCTGATCTTATCGCCTAATCCAGAAAAGAATTGACCGGTTTTGCTCGCGGCCTCGTCAACGCCGGTTTTGATGTCATGAGTAGTTTCTTTGACTGCGTCTTTGGTGTCAGATACGGCTTCTGACGTCTTGTCCTTAATTTTATCAGTGGTATCTTTAGCTGCATCTTTAACGTCTTTAGCTTTACCGCTGATTTTGTCGCCTATTCCGGTAAAGAATTGACCGGTTTTGCTCGCGGCCTCGTCAACGCCGGTTTTGATGTCATGAGTAGTTTCTTTAACTGCGTCTTTGGTGTCAGATACGGCTTCTGACGTCTTGTCTTTAATTTTGTCGGTGGTATCTTTGGCGGCATCTTTCACATCTTTAGCTTTACCGCTGATTTTATCGCCTATTCCGGTAAAGAATTGACCGGTCTTGCTCGCGGCCTCGTCAACGCCGGTTTTAATGTCATGAGTAGTTTCTTTGACTGCGTCTTTGGTGTCAGATACGGCTTCTGACGTCTTGTCTTTAATTTTGTCGGTGGTATCTTTGGCGGCATCTTTCACATCTTTAGCTTTACCGCTGATTTTATCGCCTAGTCCGGTAAAGAATTTACCGGTCTTGCTCGCGGCCTCGTCAACGCCGGTTTTAATGTCATGAGTAGTTTCTTTGACTGCGTCTTTGGTGTCAGATACCGCTTCTAACGTCTGTTCTTTAATTTTGTCGGTGGTATCTTTGGCGGCATCTTTCACATCTTTAGCTTTACCGCTGATTTTATCGCCTAGTCCGGTAAAGAATTTACCAGTCTTGCTCGCGGCCTCGTCAACGCCGGTTTTGATGTCATGAGTAGTTTCTTTGACTGCGTCTTTGGTGTCAGATACGGCTTCTGACGTCTTGTCTTTAATTTTTTCGGTGGTATCTTTAGCAGCATCTTTTACGTCTTTTGCTTTACCGCTGATTTTGTCGCCTATTCCGGTAAAGAATTGACCGGTTTTGCTCGCCGCCTCGTCAACGCCCGTTTTAATGTCATGAGTAGTTTCTTTGACTGCGTCTTTGGTGTCAGATACGGCTTCTGACGTCTTGTCTTTAACTTTTTCGGTGGTATCTTTGGCGGCATCTTTCACATCTTTAGCTTTACCGCTGATTTTATCGCCTAGTCCGGTAAAGAATTTACCAGTCTTGCTCGCGGCATCGTCAACGCCGGTTTTGATGTCATGAGTAGTTTCTTTGACTGCGTCTTTGGTGTCAGATACGGCTTCTGACGTCTTGTCTTTAACTTTTTCGGTGGTATCTTTGGCGGCATCTTTCACATCTTTAGCTTTACCGCTGATTTTATCGCCTAGTCCGGTAAAGAATTTACCAGTCTTGCTCGCGGCCTCGTCAACGCCGGTTTTGATGTCATGAGTAGTTTCTTTGACTGCGTCTTTGGTGTCAGATACGGCTTCTGACGTCTTGTCTTTAACTTTTTCGGTGGTGTCTTTGGCGGCATCTTTCACATCTTTAGCTTTACCGCTGATTTTGTCACCTATTCCGGTAAAGAATTGACCGGTTTTGCTCGCGGCCTCGTCAACGCCCGTTTTGATGTCATGAGTAGTTTCTTTAACTGCGTCTTTGGTGTCAGATACAGCTTCTGACGTCTTGTCTTTAACTTTTTCGGTGGTATCTTTGGCGGCATCTTTTACATCTTTAGCTTTACCGCTGATTTTATCGCCTAGTCCGGTAAAGAATTTACCAGTCTTGCTCGCGGCCTCGTCAACGCCGGTTTTGATGTCATGAGTAGTTTCTTTGACTGCGTCTTTGGTGTCAGATACGGCTTCTGACGTCTTGTCTTTAACTTTTTCGGTGGTATCTTTGGCGGCATCTTTCACATCTTTAGCTTTACCGCTGATTTTATCGCCTAGTCCGGTAAAGAATTTACCAGTCTTGCTCGCGGCCTCGTCAACGCCGGTTTTGATGTCATGAGTAGTTTCTTTGACTGCGTCTTTGGTGTCAGATACGGCTTCTGACGTCTTGTCTTTAACTTTTTCGGTGGTATCTTTGGCGGCATCTTTCACATCTTTAGCTTTACCGCTGATTTTATCGCCTAGTCCGGTAAAGAATTTACCAGTCTTGCTCGCGGCCTCGTCAACCCCGGTTTTGATGTCATGAGTAGTTTCTTTGACTGCGTCTTTGGTGTCAGATACGGCTTCTGACGTCTTGTCTTTAACTTTTTCGGTGGTATCTTTGGCGGCATCTTTCACATCTTTAGCTTTACCGCTGATTTTATCGCCTAGTCCGGTAAAGAATTTACCAGTCTTGCTCGCGGCCTCGTCAACGCCGGTTTTGATGTCATGAGTAGTTTCTTTGACTGCGTCTTTGGTGTCAGATACGGCTTCTGACGTCTTGTCTTTAACTTTTTCGGTGGTATCTTTGGCGGCATCTTTCACATCTTTAGCTTTACCGCTGATTTTATCGCCTAGTCCGGTAAAGAATTTACCAGTCTTGCTCGCGGCCTCGTCAACGCCGGTTTTGATGTCATGAGTAGTTTCTTTGACTGCGTCTTTGGTGTCAGATACGGCTTCTGACGTCTTGCCTTTAATTTTCTCGGTGGTATCTTTGGCAGCATCTTTTACGTCTTTTGCTTTACCGCTGATTTTGTCGCCTATTCCGGTAAAGAATTGACCGGTTTTGCTCGCGGCCTCGTCAACGCCCGTTTTGATGTCATGAGTAGTTTCTTTGACTGCGTCTTTGGTGTCAGATACGGCTTCTGACGTCTTGTCTTTAATTTTTTCGGTGGTATCTTTGGCGGCATCTTTCACATCTTTAGCTTTACCGCTGATTTTGTCGCCTATTCCGGTAAAGAATTGACCGGTTTTGCTCGCGGCCTCGTCAACGCCCGCTTTGATGTCATGAGTAGTTTCTTTGACTGCGTCTTTGGTGTCAGATACGGCTTCTGACGTCTTGTCTTTAATTTTTTCGGTGGTATCTTTGGCGGCATCTTTCACATCTTTAGCTTTACCGCTGATTTTGTCGCCTATTCCGGTAAAGAATTGACCGGTTTTGCTCGCGGCCTCGTCAACGCCCGCTTTGATGTCATGAGTAGTTTCTTTGACTGCGTCTTTGGTGTCAGATACGGCTTCTGACGTCTTGTCTTTAACTTTTTCGGTGGTATCTTTGGCGGCATCTTTCACATCTTTAGCTTTACCGCTGATTTTGTCGCCTATTCCGGTAAAGAATTGACCGGTTTTGCTCGCGGCCTCGTCAACGCCCGTTTTGATGTCATGAGTAGTTTCTTTGACTGCGTCTTTGGTGTCAGATACGGCTTCTGACGTCTTGTCTTTAATTTTCTCGGTGGTATCTTTGGCAGCATCTTTTACGTCTTTTGCTTTACCGCTGATTTTGTCGCCTATTCCGGTAAAGAATTGACCGGTTTTGCTCGCGGCCTCGTCAACGCCCGTTTTGATGTCATGAGTAGTTTCTTTGACTGCGTCTTTGGTGTCAGATACGGCTTCTGACGTCTTGTCTTTAATTTTCTCGGTGGTATCTTTGGCAGCATCTTTTACGTCTTTTGCTTTACCGCTGATTTTGTCACCTATTCCGGTAAAGAATTGACCGGTCTTGCTCGCGGCCTCGTCAACGCCGGTTTTGATGTCATGAGTGGTTTCTTTGACTGCGTCTTTGGTGTCAGATACGGCTTCTGACGTCTTGTCTTTAACTTTTTCGGTGGTATCTTTGGCGGCATCTTTTACATCTTTAGCTTTACCGCTGATTTTATCGCCTAGTCCGGTAAAGAATTTACCAGTCTTGCTCGCGGCCTCGTCAACGCCGGTTTTGATGTCATGAGTAGTTTCTTTGACTGCGTCTTTGGTGTCAGATACGGCTTCTGACGTCTTGTCTTTAACTTTTTCGGTGGTATCTTTGGCGGCATCTTTCACATCTTTAGCTTTACCGCTGATTTTATCGCCTAGTCCGGTAAAGAATTGACCGGTTTTGCTCGCGGCCTCGTCAACGCCCGTTTTGATGTCATGAGTAGTTTCTTTGACTGCGTCTTTGGTGTCAGATACGGCTTCTGACGTCTTGTCTTTAATTTTCTCGGTGGTATCTTTGGCAGCATCTTTTACGTCTTTTGCTTTACCGCTGATTTTGTCGCCTATTCCGGTAAAGAATTGACCGGTTTTGCTCGCGGCCTCGTCAACGCCCGTTTTGATGTCATGAGTAGTTTCTTTGACTGCGTCTTTGGTGTCAGATACGGCTTCTGACGTCTTGTCTTTAATTTTTTCGGTGGTATCTTTAGCAGCATCTTTTACGTCTTTTGCTTTACCGCTGATTTTGTCACCTATTCCGGTAAAGAATTGACCGGTCTTGCTCGCGGCCTCGTCAACGCCGGTTTTGATGTCATGAGTGGTTTCTTTGACTGCGTCTTTGGTGTCAGATACGGCTTCTGACGTCTTGTCTTTAACTTTTTCGGTGGTATCTTTGGCGGCATCTTTTACATCTTTAGCTTTACCGCTGATTTTATCGCCTAGTCCGGTAAAGAATTTACCAGTCTTGCTCGCGGCCTCGTCAACGCCGGTTTTGATGTCATGAGTAGTTTCTTTGACTGCGTCTTTGGTGTCAGATACGGCTTCTGACGTCTTGTCTTTAACTTTTTCGGTGGTATCTTTGGCGGCATCTTTCACATCTTTAGCTTTACCGCTGATTTTGTCGCCTATTCCGGTAAAGAATTGACCGGTTTTGCTCGCCGCCTCGTCAACGCCCGTTTTAATGTCATGAGTAGTTTCTTTGACTGCGTCTTTGGTGTCAGATACGGCTTCTGACGTCTTGTCTTTAATTTTTTCGGTGGTATCTTTAGCAGCATCTTTTACGTCTTTTGCTTTACCGCTGATTTTGTCGCCTATTCCGGTAAAGAATTGACCGGTCTTGCTCGCGGCCTCGTCAACGCCGGTTTTGATGTCATGAGTAGTTTCTTTGACTGCGTCTTTGGTGTCAGATACGGCTTCTGACGTCTTGTCTTTAACTTTTTCGGTGGTATCTTTGGCGGCATCTTTCACATCTTTAGCTTTACCGCTGATTTTATCGCCTAGTCCGGTAAAGAATTTACCAGTCTTGCTCGCGGCCTCGTCAACGCCGGTTTTGATGTCATGAGTAGTTTCTTTGACTGCGTCTTTGGTGTCAGATACGGCTTCTGACGTCTTGTCTTTAACTTTTTCGGTGGTATCTTTGGCGGCATCTTTCACATCTTTAGCTTTACCGCTGATTTTGTCGCCTATTCCGGTAAAGAATTGACCGGTTTTGCTCGCGGCCTCGTCAACGCCCGTTTTGATGTCATGAGTAGTTTCTTTGACTGCGTCTTTGGTGTCAGATACGGCTTCTGACGTCTTGTCTTTAACTTTTTCGGTGGTATCTTTGGCGGCATCTTTCACATCTTTAGCTTTACCGCTAATTTTGTCGCCTATTCCGGTAAAGAATTGACCGGTTTTGCTCGTCGCCTCGTGAACGCCCGTTTTAATGTCATGAGTAGTTTCTTTGACTGCGTCTTTGGTGTCAGATACGGCTTCTGACGTCTTGTCTTTAACTTTTTCGGTGGTATCTTTGGCGGCATCTTTCACATCTTTAGCTTTACCGCTGATTTTGTCGCCTATTCCGGTAAAGAATTGACCGGTCTTGCTCGCGGCCTCGTCAACGCCGGTTTTGATGTCATGAGTAGTTTCTTTGACTGCGTCTTTGGTGTCAGATACGGCTTCTGACGTCTTGTCTTTAACTTTTTCGGTGGTATCTTTGGCGGCATCTTTCACATCTTTAGCTTTACCGCTGATTTTATCGCCTAGTCCGGTAAAGAATTTACCAGTCTTGCTCGCGGCCTCGTCAACCCCGGTTTTGATGTCATGAGTAGTTTCTTTGACTGCGTCTTTGGTGTCAGATACGGCTTCTGACGTCTTGTCTTTAACTTTTTCGGTGGTATCTTTGGCGGCATCTTTCACATCTTTAGCTTTACCGCTGATTTTGTCACCTATTCCGGTAAAGAATTGACCGGTTTTGCTCGCGGCCTCGTCAACGCCCGTTTTGATGTCATGAGTAGTTTCTTTGACTGCGTCTTTGGTGTCAGATACGGCTTCTGACGTCTTGTCTTTAATTTTTTCGGTGGTATCTTTGGCGGCATCTTTCACATCTTTAGCTTTACCGCTTATTTTGTCGCCTATTCCGGTAAAGAATTGACCGGTTTTGCTCGTCGCCTCGTCAACGCCCGTTTTAATGTCATGAGTAGTTTCTTTGACTGCGTCTTTGGTGTCAGATACGGCTTCTGACGTCTTGTCTTTAATTTTTTCGGTGGTGTCTTTAGCAGCATCTTTTACGTCTTTTGCTTTACCGCTGATTTTGTCGCCTATTCCGGTAAAGAATTGACCGGTCTTGCTCGCGGCCTCGTCAACGCCGGTTTTGATGTCATGAGTAGTTTCTTTGACTGCGTCTTTGGTGTCAGATACGGCTTCTGACGTCTTGTCTTTAACTTTTTCGGTGGTATCTTTGGCGGCATCTTTCACATCTTTAGCTTTACCGCTGATTTTATCGCCTAGTCCGGTAAAGAATTTACCAGTCTTGCTCGCGGCCTCGTCAACGCCGGTTTTGATGTCATGAGTAGTTTCTTTGACTGCGTCTTTGGTGTCAGATACGGCTTCTGACGTCTTGTCTTTAACTTTTTCGGTGGTATCTTTGGCGGCATCTTTCACATCTTTAGCTTTACCGCTGATTTTATCGCCTATTCCGGTAAAGAATTGACCGGTTTTGCTCGCGGCCTCGTCTACGCCCGTTTTGATGTCATGAGTAGTTTCTTTGACTGCGTCTTTGGTGTCAGATACGGCTTCTGACGTCTTGTCTTTAATTTTTTCGGTGGTATCTTTAGCAGCATCTTTTACGTCTTTTGCTTTACCGCTGATTTTGTCACCTATTCCGGTAAAGAATTGACCGGTCTTGCTCGCGGCCTCGTCAACGCCGGTTTTGATGTCATGAGTAGTTTCTTTGACTGCGTCTTTGGTGTCAGATACGGCTTCTGACGTCTTGTCTTTAACTTTTTCGGTGGTATCTTTGGCGGCATCTTTCACATCTTTAGCTTTACCGCTGATTTTGTCGCCTATTCCGGTAAAGAATTGACCGGTTTTGCTCGCGGCCTCGTCAACGCCCGTTTTGATGTCATGAGTAGTTTCTTTGACTGCGTCTTTGGTGTCAGATACGGCTTCTGACGTCTTGTCTTTAATTTTCTCGGTGGTATCTTTGGCAGCATCTTTTACGTCTTTTGCTTTACCGCTGATTTTGTCGCCTATTCCGGTAAAGAATTGACCGGTTTTGCTCGCGGCCTCGTCTACGCCCGTTTTGATGTCATGAGTAGTTTCTTTGACTGCGTCTTTGGTGTCAGATACGGCTTCTGACGTCTTGTCTTTAATTTTTTCGGTGGTATCTTTAGCAGCATCTTTTACGTCTTTTGCTTTACCGCTGATTTTGTCGCCTATTCCGGTAACGAATTGACCGGTCTTGCTCGCGGCCTCGTCAACGCCGGTTTTGATGTCATGAGTAGTTTCTTTGACTGCGTCTTTGGTGTCAGATACGGCTTCTGACGTCTTGTCTTTAACTTTTTCGGTGGGATCTTTGGCGGCATCTTTCACATCTTTAGCTTTACCGCTGATTTTATCGCCTAGTCCGGTAAAGAATTTACCAGTCTTGCTCGCGGCCTCGTCAACGCCGGTTTTGATGTCATGAGTAGTTTCTTTGACTGCGTCTTTGGTGTCAGATACGGCTTCTGACGTCTTGTCTTTAACTTTTTCGGTGGTATCTTTGGCGGCATCTTTCACATCTTTAGCTTTACCGCTGATTTTGTCGCCTATTCCGGTAAAGAATTGACCGGTTTTGCTCGCGGCCTCGTCAACGCCCGTTTTGATGTCATGAGTAGTTTCTTTGACTGCGTCTTTGGTGTCAGATACGGCTTCTGACGTCTTGTCTTTAACTTTTTCGGTGGTGTCTTTGGCGGCATCTTTCACATCTTTAGCTTTACCGGTAATTTTGTCGCCTATTCCGGTAAAGAATTGACCGGTTTTGCTCGCGGCCTCGTCAACGCCCGTTTTGATGTCATGAGTAGTTTCTTTGACTGCGTCTTTGGTGTCAGATACCGCTTCTGACGTCTTGTCTTTAATTTTTTCGGTGGTATCTTTGGCGGCATCTTTCACATCTTTAGCTTTACCGCTTATTTTGTCGCCTATTCCGGTAAAGAATTGACCGGTTTTGCTCGCCGCCTCGTCAACGCCCGTTTTGATGTCATGAGTAGTTTCTTTGACTGCGTCTTTGGTGTCAGATACGGCTTCTGAGGTCTTGTCCTTAATTTTGTCGGTGGTATCCTTCGCGGCATCTTTCGCGTCTTTTGCTTTGTCGCTAATGTCATCTTTAAGTTCTTGTGATTTTCCGCTTATTTTACTTCCTAATTTTGAAAAAAATCCACTGCTACGTTTCGTTTTTTCTAATTTTTGTGCTTCGGTTAGCATCTCTTCAGATATTTGTTTTGTTTCTAACACCGAGTCAATTTCTGTTCGGCTTGTTTCACTTAGTGGTTTTTCTTTGGATTTTTTCTTATCTGTTTTATGTTCTTTAATTTTTTGTCCTTTACCACTGATCTTACCTCCGATTTTGCCAAAGAAGGACGGTTTGTGAGGTTCTATAGGGACGTCTTCTTTTTGTGGTTTTTCTATTGACGTGATTTCTTCTTTTATTAATGTTACTTCTTCAGTTGTTGGTAAGATTCTGTCCGTTGAATGTGGTTTTACTATTATAGTTTCTTGAGACACAATTTGTTCAGTAGTTGTAGGATCGGTAGTAATTGGACTTTCTTCAAACGATTCTTGTTTGAAGTGAACTGTTTTACTTTTAATTTCATCTGGCTGTGTTATTAATGTCTGCTCTATCTCTCTTTGTATAATAATAATCTCGCCATTTTCATGTCTGAGATCCTTTTCGAAGCGTTTCTCAATAATTTTTCCGTCTGTTTCTATAATCTCAGTTTTGTCAGGTACAGATTTTAACAGTGATTCAATCTCGTGTTCAGGATCTGTGGTTGTTATCTCGTATACTGTCTGCTTAACCACTTTGTTCGTTTCTCTGATAATTTGTATTTTAGGATCTTCATCGTCCCGTACAATTTCAACAGAACTATCACGTTGTTCTGATGTTTCGGTAGTAACTTTATTGTATACGTCTTCACCCTTGATGTTTTTGTCGTCGTCTTTTAAATCTTCTTTAGTAGCTGCGGTGATAGTGGGTTGTAGCGTTGGAACTTCTTGAGTTACAGGTTTTTCTTCCGAAGACGCGCTAGTAATCTTTTTAGTGATTTTCTCGATGATTCCCGGTTTTTCTGAATCGGACGTATCTGGTTTTTTTGACTTTTTGCCCTTTTTCTTTTCTAATTTGGGACTGGCGTGATCTTTCTTTTTGGAGAATATTCCAAAGAGACCTGATTTTGTCACAGCTTCTTCTTCAACGGTCGATTCGTCTTTCGAAGTCTCCGGTTGGGACATAACGTCTTCGAAGTGTTGTCTTTCGGTTTCAATAAAGTCGTTCGTGTATTTTTTCTCTGGACCTAATTTTTTTGACATTGGCGTTTCGTGTTTAATTTCAGATTCAGGGACTTCTTGAGTTTCGACGTGAAACGCCGATATTTCTCTGTTTAGGAAGTTTTCTGTGTCTGAGATTTTTTTCAAGGTTTCGTCAGTGACAGCTGGCGAGACTGTATGTACTATTTCCACCGGTCGGATGTGTATTTCTGATTGTGACGGTTCACTTTCGTGTAATGATACTTTGACATCTTGGTATTTCAGAATTTTTTCGTTTAACAAGTTATTAGTATCTGCCATATCGATTTGGGTATCTTCAGAAACTTTGACAGTTTTTTCCGTTGGTTCATCTTGCGAGCCCTCTCTCTTTGGTTTTTTACTGAATATACCGAAAAGACCTTTCTTTGTTTCAGGTGTCTCAGTTTGTTTTATAGTTTCAACGGGCCTTTCTTCGAGTATATCAGATTTTAAAGGCCTAACGTCTTCGTATCGATTAATTTCTTCATTTAAGAAATTTGCAGAGTTGGCCATTTGCTTAACTACCTCTTCAGAAAGAGGTCGAGGAAGGTCTTTCTGTACAATTTCTTTCGTAACGGTTGTTTCTGGTTGATCTTCTTTTTTGGATTTCTTGCCGAATAAGCTGAAGATTCCGCTTTTTCTGTGTTCTTTCTCTTCTTTTGATAACGCTTTTTTTTCTAACGTCTCGTCTTTTGGTTTGATTTCTGTCGTTTCCAAAGACACTTGAGGAGCAGTTTCTTGTACAACGATAACTTCTTTAGTTACACGTTCGGTAGAATCTTCCCGTTTTCCTTTTTTACCGAACAGTCCGAATAAACCGCTTTTGCGTGTTTCCGCCGTTTCTTCTTTTGCTTCTTCTTTTGTTTCTTCTGTTATTGGTTGTTCTGGTACTATTGGACGCACATCGCTAAATCGTTCGACTTCGTTAGTTAGGAAATCAGTAGAATCAGCCATTTTTTGTTGGACGTTAGATGGTAATTGAGTGAGTTGTTTAGTTTCTTCTATTAACCGATCTGTGGTATCGTACAATTCTGGTTTAGGAGTTGTTTCCCGAACTACTATAACTTCTTTAATAGTCGTAGATTGTACCGGTTCTTCTTTTTTATGTTTTTTCGAGAATATACCGAACAATCCCGTTTTTTCTTCTTTGTGTTGCGTTTCTGTTTGTATTGGTATTGTTGCCTTAACGTCGTGGTGTTTGATTATTTCTTCGCTTAAGAAGTCAGTTGAGTCAGTAACCTGTTGTTTTACGCCTTGTTCAATTGGTGCTACAACTTTTTGTGCTTCAGTAATTTGTGCGTCTATGTGTTTTGTCAGTTTCACTTCATGACTTAAAGAGTCAGTGGCATCAGTTTCTGGTATCGGCGCGACTTCTTGAACGACAATGACTTCTTTAATAATTGTTGTATGTGACGGTTCTTCTTTTTTAGGTTTTTTCGCAAAAATTCCTAAGATACCACTTTTTTGTTCGACTTCTTCAGTAGGTTTCTCTATAGCCTCGGCAACTACTTCAATCGGTCTGACGTCGTGGAATCTTTTTACTTCCTGATTTAAAAAATCTGACGAATCGGTCATTTGTTGCTTCACTTCGGGCGAAACTTCTCGTATGACAGTAACTTGTTTTGTGACTATAGGTTCTTCTTTTTTAGATTTTTTGGAAAACATGCTTAAAATGCCTCCTTTATGTTCCGTTTCCACTGTTGGGACTTCTTTGGTATCTCCGTGCACGGTTGGTCGGGAATCGTGATACTTCGCGATTTCTTCATCTAGAAAATCGGAAACATCTGCCAATTGTTGTTTTACGTCCGGTTCAGTAGATGGTGTTATGGTGTCTTGCACCACCACTACTTCTTTGATGATTGTCGATTTTTCTGGTTCATCTTTTTTAGACTTTTTACCGAAGATACCTAGGATGCCACCTTTATGTTTTGTAGGTTCTTCCAAAGGTTTTGCGACAACTTCTGTTTTCTCAAGAGTTATTGGTTTGACATCGTGGTATTTCTCTACTTCTTGATCGAGAAAGTCTGTTGCAGCGGTTATTTGTTTTTTAACGTCTTGTTCGGTGGGTATATCTATAGGTGCGTCTTCTTGTACAACGATCACTTCTCTGATGATGGTTGTTTGAGTTGGTTCTTCTTTTTTAGGTTTTTTGCTAAATCTTCCTAAGATACCGCCTTTATGTTCGACTTTTTCTTCGGAAGAGGGTACAGAAGCTTCTTGTAGTATTGGTTTAACGTCGTGGAATTTTTGGATTTCTTGGTTAAGGAATTTCGAAGAATCTGTCATTTGTTGCTGAATGTCTATTGGTTTTTTGACGTCATCTTCGGAAAAGACAGCAGTTGGTTTGGTTTCCGCCATAACAATCACTTCTTTAATAATAGTTGTTTGAGTTGGTTCTTCTTTTTTAGGTTTTTTGCTAAATATTCCTAAGATACCGCCTTTATGTTCGACTTTTTCTTCGCTAGACGGCACAGAAGCTTCTGGTAGTATTGGTTTAACATCGTGGAATTTTTCGACTTCTTGGTTAAGGAATTTCGAAGAATCTGTCATTTGTTGCTGAATATCTATTGATTTTTGGACTTCTTTGTCGGAAACGACGGCAGTCGGTTTGGTCTCCTCCATAATAATCACTTCTTTAATAATAGTTGTTTGAGCTGGTTCTTCTTTTTTAGGTTTTTTGCTGACTACTCCCAAAATACCACCTTTGTGTTCAATTTCTTTTTCTTCTAATTTCACAGGCTTAACGTCGTGGTATTTTTCAATTTCTTGGTCAAGAAAATCTGTAGATTCGGTTATTCGTTGTTTTACATCGACCGTAATCTGAGGTTGGGTAGTGTCTTGCACAACGATAACCTCTTTGATTATCGTCGGTTGGCTAGGTTCTTCTTTTTTCGTTTTTTTGGTAAACATTCCCAAAATTCCAGTTTTATGCTCGGAGGCATCTTCAATAGGTTTATCGAGCCGTTCTGTCACTAACGGTTTGACGTCATGGTATTTATCAATCTCTAAATCAAGAAAATCAGACGAGTCGATCATTTGTTGTTTCACTTCAGGCGATAGTTCTTTTGGCGCTTCTTCTTTCTTCGTTTTTTTGCCAAACATACTAAAAATACCTGATTTTTTGTGCTCGGCTTCAGCAAGTTCTTCTTTTACCGGTTTAACGTCGTGGTATTTAGTAGTTTCTTCCAATAAGAAATCTGAAGAATCTGGTATTTGGTCCTTCACTTCCTGTGGCAGATGTGGTTCGGGTTTTGTTAGTTGTGGAATTTCTTCTTTTTTAGATTTTTTACCAAACAGTCCCAAAATTCCACCTTTCTTTGGCTCAGTACCTTCTTCCGTCTTTACTTCGGAAATTTCAGAAACAGTATCTTTAATTGGTTTAACGTCATGATATCGAGCTATTTCTTCGGTTAAAAAGTCAGAGGAATCGTCAATTTGTTGTTTTACATCATCTGGTAGAACGTAGCGCTCAATAATTTTTGTGGTTTCTTCAAACACGTGTTCAGGAGAACCGTCTTCTATAACAATAACCTCTTTAATTATTGTACGATGCATTGGTTCGTCTTTTTTAGGTTTTTTGAACAATCCAAAAAGTCCACTCTTCTTTTCTTCGACCGTTTCTTCCGTAGGTTCTTCTTTTGTTTCCCTTATAATGGTTTTAGCTTCTTCGTCTAGTGGAACTTTCGAATCGGATATTTTTTGCATGACTTCTTCAGTTGGAATACCGTCTTCAAAAACGATGACTTCTTTAATGACTTTTCTTTCCAACGATCCGTCTTTTTTCGGTTTTTTCTCTTTTTTCTTTTCCGGAGTGGATTCGGTCGAGTCGATGTCTAACTTAATTTCCTGGCCATCTTCACTTGTGGTTCTGCGTCCGAACAATCCAAATAATCCCATTTTTCTATGCTCCTTGGTCTCGTCTTCCGATTCAGATTTGTTTTCCTTTGAGTCGGTTCTTGGTTTTCTCAATTTTACTGATTTTACATCGTGATATCTGTCAATTTCTTCTTTCAAAAAGTTTGCAGAATCGTCCATATCTTGTTGAATTTGTAATTGTGTTGGAGGTGATATTGTTATGGGTGAGATCTCTTCTTGTTTGCGGTCAATAACAATACTCGACTCTTCTGGTTTTGGAGCTTGCGCCAATAACTCGAGAATTTGTTTGTCTACTTCGTGGTCATCTAATACAACCTCTGTAGTTGTGTCAACAATTTGCAAAGGCCGTACATCGTCAAACTTTGTAATTTCAGTTTGTAAAAAGCTCGTGGTATCATTCATGTCTTGTTTAGTGCGAGGTAGTGTATCGTCTGTCTTTTTCTCAACGGATCCTTCTCTCGATTTCCTACTAAAAATACCAAACAAGCCACTTCTTCTTTTTTCTTTAGTTTCGTCATCAGAGTCACTTTTAACATCAAGATCTGTAGGAAGAATAGCTGGTATGACGTATTTAACATCTTCAAAGTTCTCAATTTCTCCTTGGATAAAGGCTTTGGTATTGGCAACATCGACGGATTGTTCTACTGGTAATGTTTCTTTTTCTTTTTTACTTTCAGCGGATTCTTCCCGTTTGGGCTTCTTGACAAATATACCAAAGACACCTTTCTTCTTTCCGTCTTCGTCAACTTCTTCTTTTTTAATCTTTTTCTTCTTTTCAGGGGATTTTACCTTTTGCGTTTCTTCAGTTTTTAACGGTTTTGCTTCTTCTTGTACGATTTCTTCTTCTTTTCTCTCGGCGGATTCTTCTCGTTTCGATTTTTTTCCAAATATTCCGAAGAGGCCCGTTTTCTTCTGATCTTTGTCTTCCACTGGACGATCGTCGATTTTTTCGATTTTTATTGGTTTCACGTCGTGGAATCTGTCGACTTCTTCTTTTAGGAAGTTGTCTGATTCGTCCATATCTTTTAATGTTTTTTGCGATAGGACAATCGGTTTGGCGCCTTCGTCCTTTGGTTGAAGTTGATCGGTTATTTTAGCAGTGACAATTCTAGTTTCTTGTTTAGGCTCAAATTGTTCTTTAATCTCGATAGAAGTATGTGGCGGTGACGCTATGTGTACTTCTTTAACCTGTTTCTTGAATTCAATTTTTGTTTCGGGCATTATCGGCCGCACGTCTTCAAATTTATGAACTTCTTGTTTTAAGAAGTCAGATGTTTTTAGCGTTTCTTGTAACTCTGGATGTGGTTCTGGCGCAGATGGTGTTAAACCAGTGGCAACTAGCGTTGTTACAATCACTCCCTCTACCATATGTTCTTTAGGTTTATCTGGTTGAGGTTTTTGTGAAACTATAGGCCGCACGTCGTGATACCGTTCTACTTCTTCTTTTATAAAAGAGGACGCGTCTTTTGTTTCGGTTGGAATTTGTGCATGTGGAGGAGGCGAAGACGGAGGCGTAACGGTTGTTTTCTTCTCAAGAGAAGAATCTCTTTTTTTCTTGCCGAATAAACCAAACAATCCACTTTTTTTAGGCGATTTCTCGGGTTCTTGTACATCTGGTTTGTGTTCTAAAATAACTTCGTCTTTTTGTTTGTCGTGTGGAATGACAACAGGCCTGACATCTTTGAAACGTGCAATTTCTTCTCCTAAGAAATCAGAAGTATCTTTGATATCTTTTATGGTTTCATCAGAAAGTTGTGGTATAGTATCTGATGGCACTTCGTCTTTTTTAAGTTTTTGTCCAAATATTCCAAAACTTCTTGCTTTCTTTGGATCTTTTTCTAAGTCGACGTCGATTTTGTGTTCGGGTAAAGTGATTGGTTGCACTACGTCTATTAGCGAAGCCGTCGCAGTTGGAGGACGCACGTCTTCGAATCTTGCAACTTCTTCTTTAAGAAAATCTGAAGAATCTTTCACATCTGTGATTATTTCAGGCGGTTGAGTGGTCAATACGGTGGTAGTGACGGTAGTAGTAGTGACACTCGGTTTTTCCACAGATGGTTCGCGCTTTGGTTTTTTAGCAAAGATACCAAACAATCCATGTTTTTTCTCTTTTCCATCATCTAGCAATTTTTTGTCTGCAGAATCGTCTATTATCGTGGAAACTATTGGGCGAACGTCTTCAAATCGGGCTACTTCTTCTTTGAGGAAATCGGTTGAATCGTTCATATGTGTAATTGTCTCTTCAGATAATGGTACACGCTCGGTGGATGGTTGCGTGGTTTTTACGGTGGTGGTAACGGTAGTAGTAGCGACGCTAGTTTTTTCGATAGATGGTTCGCGTTTAGGTTTTTTAGCAAAGATACCAAACAAACCAGGTTTCTTCTCTTTTCCATCGTCTACCAGTTTTTTGTCCGCGGAATCGTCGATTACTTTTGAAACTATCGGTCGAACGTCTTCAAATCGGGCTACTTCTTCTTTAAGGAAATCGGTTGAATCGCCCATATGTTTAATTGTTTCTTCAGATAATGGTACACGTTCGGTAGACGGTTGCGTGGTCATCACGGTGGTGGTCACTGTCGTAGTGGTGACACTAGTTCTTTCGGCAGATTTTTCGCGTTTTGGCTTTTTAGTAAAGATGCCAAATAAGGCAGGTTTTTTCTCTTTGCCATCGTCTACCAATACTTTGTCTACCGAATCGTCTATGACTGTTGTAACTTTTGGCCGAACGTCTTCAAATCGGCGTACTTCATCCTTTAGGAAATCCGTTGAATCGGTCATCTGCTGACGGGTTTCTTCAGACAACGAAATAGGCTCGATAGGCGCTTCAGAGGTCATCGTAGTGGTAGTGACGGTAGTAGTAGTAACGCTTGGCCTTTCGGCAGATTGTTCGCGTTTTGGTTTTTTAACAAAGATACCAAACAAGCCAGGTTTTTTCTCTTTTCCATCGTCTACCAAAATTTTATCTGTGGAATCGTCTATTACTGTTGTAACTACTGGTCGAACATCTTCAAATCGGGCTACTTCTTCTTTCAGGAAATCCGTTGAATCGTTCATGTGTTGAACTGTTTCTTCTGATAATGGCACGTGGTCGATAGGTTCGGGCACTTTTTCTATCGATTCGTCTCGTTTAGTTTTTTTGGTGAATATACTAAAAACGCCTGTTTTCTTTGGTTCTTTACTTTCAGGCGTTTCTTGAAGATGAGTAACTTCGACTTCTTCTTTTTCGAGAGTTACAGTCACTGGTTTAACATCGTCGAATTGATTGATTTCTCCATTGAGGAAATTAATCGTTTCCGCTACGTGTTTCTTAGGCGGAGGTGGAGGCGTCTGTTGTCTAGGTTTTGGTTCTCTGGGCGGTTTACCAAATATAGGTGTTCGCACTTTCCGGTCTGGTAGTTCTTGCTTAGGAGGACGACAATCTTCAAATCGAGATATTTCTTCGACGAGAAAATCTTTGGTGTCTCCAATTTGTTGTGCGGTAACAATGGGTATCTCGTCTTTTGGTTTCTTTTCTTCTTGATCCACGCTTTTGGTCTTTTTGCCAAATAACGCAAAAACGCCGCTTTTTTTACCTTCTTTTGGTGTTTCGGTTATTGAAATGTGTAAATCTTCGGCGATTTGTGGTTTCATGGGTGTTTTTGGTACAGACTGAGTAACGTCTTCGTATTTTGCCACTTCAACGCTTATGAAATTTTTAGTATCGTACATTTGTTGAACAACCTCTTCGGACAAAACCGGTTTATCGATCGTTTCCGGTTTTGCCTTTGTCGGTTTCGGTGATACGGCACGTTCTTTTTTGGGCGATTTCGTGGCGTCTTTATCAACGTCTTTCTTTGCCTTTTTACCGAATAAACCAAAAAGACCTTTGGTTTCGGTCGGTTCGGGTACTTCTGATAGTTCGGGTTTTTCTAATTTCAACTTTACGTCTTCAAACCGTGTAACCTCTTCATCGAGGAAATCTTTAGAATCTGACATTTGTTGCAAAGTTTCCGGAGATAAGATAATAGGTTCCGCTGGTTTTTGGTCAATTAAAGTTATTTCTTGTATCTCTACCGGGATGTGGTCGACTTCGGGTAAAACTACTGGTTTGACGTCGTGGAATCTTTGAATTTCTTCTTTGAGGAAGTGTTTGGAGTCGTCCATGGATTTTACGGCAGTTTCTGATAAAGGACTAGGAACTGCTTCTTCAGATTTTTTGGTCTTTTTGAATTTGTTGAATAGACCGCCTCGTCTGTGATCTTCGCTTTCGCTCTCGCTAGATTCCATTTTCTTCTTCTTCTTCTTTTCTTTGGGTGTTAGGAGTTTATCTTTGGCGGACGATTCTTTGGATTGTTCTCGGTCGTGTTTTTCGATAATGCTCTCAGACCGATCTTCGTCCGAATCTTCGACATCTTTAGATAGTTTTTTACCTAGGCGTGAAAAGATGCCGGGTTTTTTAATCGCTGGTTGTTGTGTTTCGACTACTATGTTTTCGATTTTACGTTCTTGTGGTTTATAGACGTTGTATTTGTCGTCGGCCCAACCTTGGAAATTCATTTCGTTTTGGATTAAGTGGGCCGTGGCCAATTTGACTTCGTTTGGTACTTTACCGTCTGGTTTTTGTATTACGCGGATTTTGGTTCGTGGCAAAGCGGTTGGTTGAAAAACTTGCTTGCCTCTTAAAATTTCTTTTTCTGATACCATTTCGTCTCCGTCGATTTCGTATGTTATGATTTCGGTCGTGGTTCTTTCTTTTTCTTTTTTGTTAGGTTCAATGACAATACGGAATTGTTCATCTTCGATGACTGTGGGTTCGAATTGGGTGATTACTTCTTCGTGTACTCGAACTGTGGTTAGTTTTTTAGGCGTTGAAGATCTAGGTTCGCTCAGTTCTTCGACTACTTCAATAACATCGGGAGCTGTGTCGTGTTTTCGGGATTCCTCGATTGTTTCGGCGTATGGGATATCGTCTATTTCAGGGTGCTCCAACGGCGGCGTTGGTAGTTTAGGTTTGGTAGGCGACGCGATTGGCGATATGGGTGGTAAGCCAACAGCGTCTTTGGTTTTCTTCTTTCGTTTCTCTTTTCGTTTTTTCTCGCGTTTCGGCGACTTCTCCGATTCGGACGAATCGGATTCGATCGATTTTCCGACGAATGTTTTGAGGGTTCCGAAGAAACCTTTTTTAATTTTTTTGTCGTCTTCCCTGCTAGAATCGCGACTTACCGATTTGGCTTTGTCGATTATTTTGCCTCGTTTTGGCACGTACGTGTCGGTTACGATTTTATTCGTAATTTCGTTGAAGGGTTGTGGTTGAGATTCGGCTATTATGAAAGCGTTAGTTTGTTCAACGGTTGGGTTGATGTTATGCGATAGTACATCTTGTATTATTGATAAGCCGGTGATGGGTTGAGTGTATGTAATTTTTTGGTCGTCTGGGTATTTTCGTTTTTCATCTCGACTAACTAAAGGTTTTGGGGTCGTGGTCGGTATTCCTGTAAGAACATGCGACTCCAACAAGCAGTCCTAACTACCTTAGCTTGTCCTTAATTACCTCTACAAAAATATCCTTACTGCAGTTTGGTATTGTCTTTTTATACAATATGGTTAATGCAAAGTCAACACGAGTTAGTTTTCAAACTAACTATTGCAACAAACTGCATGCATGTAACACGCTCAAAACATTACCTCTACTTTCGTTATCGGCTTGCGGAAGCCAATCGCAGTAGGCTTTGGGGATGGTGGTGTCGTGATCTGAGGTGGATTCGGTCGCGAGGGTGTAGCATGGGTAAAAGGGACGATTCGCGTAAAGGTCGATTTTTTGATCACCGATCAAAACCGCTTTCGGCGTCTCGTCGCCGTCCGATTCGTCTAATAGCTCTTCGTAGCTACCGCTAATTTTGTAATCGTATTGTAAAGGAAATTGTTTTGGGGAGGTCGCTAAAAGTCTCCCGGCGTCTTTACTATTTAAGTTAATCATGCTTTTGCTTTGGGTATCGTCTTGTAGAGGGCGCACGAAAACGCGTGGTAAAGTGAACACGGGTTTGTCTCCCGATTTTTTAGTTTGGGGCAGAGTGTTCGATTTTAAGGAGGAGGTGCCCGAGTCTATGAAATCGCGAACCGAGCAGATTTCGATTTCGGATTGGTTTGCGTTAGATTTGACTAATAGTTGCACGTCGGCTTTGATTGTCGGTTCTGTTTCGTTGTCGTCGACTTCGGTGCTACTGCCACTGGAGGAATCGCTTTGTTGGTCTGCACTGCCCGTTACGGTTGCAAAGGCTTTGTTAATGGACGCGACGGAATCTTCCTCCTCCTCTGGTACTATACTCAAGTTGCGATAAGTACCTTCCCACCAGATGTCGTAAGGAGTGCTCGAAGTCACATCGATCGGCTCGTACAGGTCTTCTTCGTTTTCCAGAGTCGAACAAGAGCTTTCGCTAGAAGCACGTTTGGCCTTTTTGAATTCAACGGCCTCGAACGGGTTATCTTCGTCGTCGTGTTCTTCTTCGAGCAGGGCTTTGGCTTCGTCAGCCTCGACGTCTTCCAACAATTTTGCCACGCTCATTTCTATACTGTGCATGTCCATATCGGGATCTTCATTACCATCACCAAAGCTAATCAAATCAGGCACATCGTGGTGTATCTCAATGTTGTGTGTCGTCTCATATCTCTTAGGCACTTTTATGGTTTTTTTAATTGGAATTTCCAACAACGCATCAGTGGTTGGTACCAATTCCAAAGTGTTCACATAGCGATTGTCCTCTTGGTCTAAGACGTCTAAATCTAACGCAAACATTTCCTCTTGTTTTTCTACTTCGTACAACATACGATCAAGCATCGCGTCTATTTGTGTATAGGACGTGGTTTTGTGAGTGTAGTCGGGAGGGGGAAAGGACAAAGTGCTACCGCGTTTTGGGCTTGTCAACAGCACGCTTTCATACGTTAAATGGTCCGTTTCCAAAGGACGGGCATCTGATAACAAAGCACCACATTTGCATTAACCCGCTCTGTCAGTAAGAATATTTAAGGCTACTAGTAACAGTATTCTGTTTATTGATTTTTTTTTCATTTACTGTTGTAATTTAAATTTGAGTTTTATGCTAATGCTGGCCAATGATTGTGAATGACAAATAAAAATAAGATTTGGGCACAAAGGTGATTAAAACCAATCGTTATAAACCAGAATAGTGAAGCAAAGCTAGCTTGCTATTAAATAAGCCCACATTATACTAAAACTCGGCAAATGAAAGCGTTGTAACCGTTTTTGTTAGTTTCTTTTCGAAATGATTGTATCTGAGTGTGTTAAAAGCTTTGACAATGGGTTAAACTGCTTGGTTTCTACAGGTTTTTTTTAAGGATTAGAAACATAATAGTTTATTTACATGGTTATTAAACAACAAAAGCGGTGGTTATGCATCTTCTTTCTTCGTTCTTCCAAGTTAATATCTTCTTGGTTACGTTTTTTTTTAAGCTAGTCTAATAACATGCGCACAAGCACTCGTACCATCCTTCAGTTCAGATTGTCATTTTTTCTGTACAAAAAAGCATGCGCATGCGTTATCGTGTAATGGTGAAGGTGTTAGTTAGGTACATAAATAAGTAGCATTCTCTGGCTTTAAAACAGAAGCGCGTGATGTTAGTGACCAAAATAAAAGATGATTATTGTAAAAGAAAAAGAAAGTAAAAAGAAACATGATGGAGATGCTCCTGACACTAAATTAAATTGATTTTCCCTAAAAATTTTTGTGCTACTCCATTACTTTCTGGCCAAGATTTTTTTTATGGTAAAGTTAAAAGATCCTACCTTTTCCTGCGTCTACTGCCGATTTGCCTTTGGCGGTGATGAGCCCATCGGCAGATGGCTTTCCTGTGGTGGCATCCCATTCTACAACACAAGAAGGTAATGAACAATGCGTTTCGTAATCAAAAATGTGGTGCTAGTCTACTCTAGGTTAAGTGCGCATTCATCAAGCAATCATCAACGCTCACCGCAACTTACCATACACCATGGTGTGTTTGTTCTGAGTTAGTACAAAAGCCTTTAAAAACTAATAAAGCTTTTTTACCTTTGATGCGGTACTCTCCATACAGACCATCATCGTCGTTTGCGTTATGCGTCTGAATACTATATCGCCTCCTCCTCTCGAACTTCTCCATCAACTTTGTAACAAACCCACTGCGATTTCTGGGGTAATCGCTCAATTGGCTCAAATCTTGCTTTGACACAGGGTGATCGTGTATTAAAGTAGTGTTACCAACTAAATAAAATAACTCTTCGGTAAAAGGCACTGTCGCGTTAAACGGAATCTCCCAATACAGCACTGTAACGTACTTGCAGCATTCGGCGGTGATGTTAACAATAAACTCGGTAGTATAAATTCTAGCGTTTAAGGGTTCTACTCTACTCAACTCTAAGCTAGCGTCAACTTTTTGGATTTTACCTTTGCCGTTCTTAAAGTGACACGGACCAGGACAGTCTTTTACATTCGCGCACGTTTTTTTCATCGACACTAACACGTTATTATCGCTTAGAATATCGACACTGAACTTCTTTTTGTTAGAGCACGCGTAGTCATCGTCGGATACGTTGACGTCTTCGACGTCAGTGTGGACCTCACGGTACGAGCCCCCTTTTAGATACATAACCTCGTGAGGCGCATCTAAATCGATTTTGTGGGTGTTCTGAGTGTGAACTTTGGAAGAAACACCTTCATCCAGTTGCTTGCGCAAACCCAATGGCGTTACAGAGTCCACTCGCGTCTTTAAGTCATCGTCGTCAGAAGCAAACATTTCTTCTGTGTCGGTCACCATAGGACTAGTGTTGGCGCTCCTCATAATCTGCACGCGACGGTTAATTTGTAATCGGCTGTTATCGGAAATGGGTCCTGATCCTTCTTTGCTTAAAACGGTGTCCCCGCCCATTTCGCGCATAGAAATAGGAGTAGTTGATAACGCGCGTAAAAGATCTACTTTCTCGTTTAAATACTCATCATCTGACATTGCCAAACTTTCGAGGTCGGTGCCCCCGTCGCTTATAGTCCGTCTCCTAGTTTCCCGGTCATAGTCGCTTAAACACAAATCCTCAGTGTCCGTTAGGGATTGTCGTTCCGGTCTGGACACCGTAAGCGTCGATAAATACTTAGTTGGTGCCTTTTTTTTATTCCTCCCAACACCTAGAAACAGATCCTCGGTATCTGTCAGCACCTCGGTAAGCGATGGCGAGGCGTTTCTTAAGCTTTTGCGACGTATCTTAACGCTCTCGCTTATGTCGTCGAAACCTCCTTCGAATATGGAAAAATCGGGGGTTGCACCGCGACTTAGCGCCTCGGCAAATAACAAAGCTTCGGTGTCGGAAAAACATTCTTCATCGGTAGCGTCATGGTAATATTGGCGCAATCCAGGTACGTAATCATCATCGATTGGAGTTATAGTAACGACGGGGCGGTCACTACTCGTTTCGCGTAACGTCACAATTTTTCTAAAAGGTCTTGGTATTGAAACCTCAGACACCGCCTTAATGTGATACGACACGTCAGTGTCGCTTAGGACCTCTTCCTCGGTGCTATAACCCTTTCTACATCGTTTTACGATCGCAACCGGTATATCAATCGCACCTTGCTCGTCGTTAGAATCCAACGCTTCTACATCAGTGTGCTCATCAACATTACTTTGAGGCACTAGCAGCGACTTGACCTCAACGCTTGGACTTTTAAATTTAATATCGTAACGACCGCCTTCGTTTGAGCTCGAGGCGTTACTATCATCGCTATGCTTTTTATCGCCAAATAGATTAGTTTTGTACGAGCGAAACTCGAAATTCTCTTCGTCGGTATCGTAGGCATCGTGCTTAGGTTTTTGACGACGCCTCTTAACCTTCTTATTCTGCGCCTGAACTCCTCGTTCGGAATTGGAATCCGAGTCTAAATTTTCAACGTCAGTTAATTTTTTCGACGTAAACTCTTCGGCGTCGCTGTCGCACGGAGTCGCCACCGGCGATTTTTTCTTCTGCGCAAACTTATCCAAAATTTTGGTGTTTATAGAGACGTCTAACATTTGAGCTAGCACGTTTGATTCCTTAAAATGTCTGACAGGGGCGTCGTCTTCCGAAGCCGAATAATCTTCAACGTCGGTTGTTCCATCGTGCACGAGAAAACCGTCGAGGTTTAAGTGAGCGTTTGGTTCGGTCACAGTCGACGATTGCGTGTGGAGCTTTTTCTTTCCTTTAGTGCCACGACTACGCACCTTGTGCGTTTCTTTGCAAGTACCAGGATCCAAATCCAAATCATCAATTGAAACTGGTTTTTCGTGCGCAACTATTTTAGTTTCGATTTCGTCTCTAGATCCTTCTACATCTTCGGTGTCGGTAATAGCACCATCGTCGCCCAGTTTGATGATAAGTTTGTGTCTACCTTTATCGACGCTGTGCCTTATCCTCGGTTCGGTATCAAATTCTAGAGTTTCGACGTCGGTTAAGGCATCAGCTAGTGTCCTGTAGTTATGGTCATCGTCTTCTTCTGCCTCGGGGGTTATGGCAATTACGGGAATTTTAATTTTCTTGTGGGACATTGCGCAAAACCTAAATTCAAATTGGCAAATGAGACCAAGTACATTCATTTAACAAAAACAATCGCCATGTACCTGCATCAAGTTTAAAATAAAAAACTTACCTAGGTGTTATTTTCGGGTCTACGACTACGACTAAAACTAACTTAACTAAACGTTTGGGTATTGCTTTACATAGATACTAAACTAAATACTACAACAATTATTACGACAACCACTCCTATACCTCATCAGGTGTTGGAATTCGACAAGCCATGCTGCAGGATGGCAGTGGGGTTGTTTTGGGTAACACAAAAATTGTGTTACCTGTTTGACTTGGACCTTCATCTCCAACAACTTCTTTAGTTTGTTTACGTGTAGCGACTTCCTCTTTATATTGCGACATTAATAATTTACGTGGTAGCGCAACGCACGATTCTTCGCTGACAGTGCGCTTCGAATCTTTAGTTTCGGAAGACTCTGGACTTGTGTCTTCAATAAATCCAGAATAAATAATCAAATCTGACACTCTGTGTTTTCGTTCATAAATCGATTCTAGAGATCTTTTTGTTTTGGGCGAGGTTGGAGAGGTCGATTTGAGGCGGCCATTAGCGTCGGAACTCATATCGTGATCTGAGAGAGAGCTAGGCAAAGCCACCGACTCCGACAGGCTTGAATCGGTTGTATCAATTAAAGACAATTCGCATTCGGCTTTGATGCCAGATACTTTCCGAAATTCTCCAGGTTGTTTGTAAATCACTTCGATGGAACCGGACATATCGTGGGTCCTTTTAAAAACTTCCGATGTGATCACTTGAGTTCCACCGTTCACGGATTTAACTCGTCGGATCGGACTACCAGGCAGCGAAGTCGGTGTAATACTCCTTTCAAGGATTTGATGTTCGATTGGTTTGTCGAGGTGCGAGGTTGGAATTACTGATTGGCTTCTTTCGCGGTCGGATACATGGACGGTTTGAAAAAACTCTGACGGCTTAGTGGGCGGTAAATCGATTATAACGTCTTTTCGTATTTGGTCTACTGGTGTAGCACGACGAATTTTAGTGGGCGAAGGGGATTCTCGACGAATGTACTCGGAATCGGTAACTCGTTTATGTTTCGGTGTGGCAGGTGTAGTATGCGAGGTTTGGGTTCTCGATTTGTGTACCTTCACGGACTTTTCTTCTAGTTGAACCAAGCTTGAATGCTCTTTATCAGAAAAATCGACTTTGCTTCTAACGGACTTTGACATTTTTGAAGTTTCCACTTTATGCACACTTTGCACCGTTTTGACACTCGACACACAGCTGACCTCAGATTTAGAAACAACGCTTTTCTTTGCAATGTGCATTTTAGCGGTTTTTATATCTTCTTTCAGTACACTACGCGCCGTTCGCGTTTCTGAAACAGCGACACTCTTTGAAAACTTCTTAGCTACAACAGCACTCTCAACTTTATCAACGGTCGCATCCTCTTTCGGAACGACCTTTTTCTCAGTCGATACTTTTCTTCGTTCATAACTAGTTTTCGAAATTTCAATTCTTCTTTCAGGCGTTTCAGGCTTCGACTTTTCAAGAGTGTGTTTAACCAATTTCTTCTTTTCGTTAATGTTTTCAGTTTCAGTTTTGCTCTTAGGTTTTTTCGTTTCAGACGAAGTTGTTATTCGTACATTCAACATTTCTTTAGTGCGTTTTTGAATTTCCGGTTTCCCTATTTTAAGATCGCGCGACAGCGTCGATTGCATGTATCCTTTAACTTGTTTAGTAGATTCAGTAGATGACGATTTCTGGTACATAGGTTTCTTGACTAAATCGCCATTTTGCATTGACGTTCCCGCAGAATCATGCAACGGTTTAGTTTTTACAATCTTAGGACTTCCTAGTTTCGACGCGTCTTCTTTGACACGCGTTGGTATACTTTTCGAGTACCGTGGTATCTGAGATTCGGGCTTTTGCTTAGTATCTGTACCTTTTTTAGGCAACTTGGAGTGAGTACCTTTCTTCTTAACGTCTTTGTTTTTCTCTTCGTCCGAACTAATTTCAATAACAGCTCTAGTTGCTCTTACGCGTCGACTCGGTGACGGAATTTCACTTTTACCTTTAACTTTGTGGCGTTTCTGAGTAGGCATTACATCTTTGTCGCTACCAGGAAGTTTTGGCAACTCAGGTTCCTTTTCGTGAACCGTAATTTCTAAAACGTCGCCACTCATAACTATATCATCTGCGCTTACTTTATAAGAAACGTCACGAGTCGTAATATCTTGAGCGTCAATTATAGATTTGCGCGAATCACTACATTCGGAATAAGGAGACGCACCTTGCAAGTTAGAATCAGCGCTAGGTGATGTAATGCATGAAACTTTATCTGGAGTAACGGCAGAATCTAAATGAACCCTGAAAGACGAATCCGTTTCGGAAGATACATGTTCGGCGTCAGTCTCTGAAAATCTCGCAGAGTCGCTAATATGCATTGAACTCAACTGCGAAATTTCGTCGGATTCGAGCGACTCTCTCTTAAAATACAATCTTTCCTGTTCCACGTCTTTTAAAGGTTTAAACTCAAATTCAGTAGATATATCAGTCTTTTGTTCTCTTTCAACAGTATCATCTTTAGACGTAACTTGGAGAGAAACATAAGGCAGTGGCTTAGCAGTTTCTTCTTCTTCTTCAACTAAAGAAGGTGGCGAACTAGGAGAATGTGACTTAGCACTTGTAATGTCCGTAATGCTCGAACTCAACTCAGGCGTTACTTTAGCTTGAGGCACAGTAGATACGGTACATTCAGTAATGCTTGACACAGAAGGTGTAATAGAAATAATCGAATCTTTTCTACAACTATCATCTATACTTAGCTTTTCTTCTAAACTTGTGAGATCCGGTATGGTATCCGATACCTCAAATGAAGAAACCTCGTGGTCACATACAGCCTGAATATTGCGAGATTCGTCGTCTAACACAACTTCGGACACTTCCTTAATTTTACTTAAGTGATCTGTTGACGTCGATGGAAGTATTGACATGAATTGGCCTTCTGGAGTAGGTGTCAAGTCTGGTTTTAATTGTCGAATATCCGCTCTAATCTGTTTAGTAGCTTCAAGTACCTCAGATATGACACTAACAACATTTGGTTCTTTAAAGAATTCTGAAAAAGATAGACTGTCTTTCTTCAAATCACACTCTTTAAAAAGAACTGGCATTTCCGGTGTTACCAACGAACCTTCTTTAGATTTAAGTAAATCTGATTTAAGTGGTGCAAATACACTAGTTTCGCAAACTTCAGGCGGAAGAGCTATAGTCGATACTAATTGAGTGTGAGATATCACTGCTTCTTTGATTAATAGTGGGATATCGTCTGAATACAGTTTTTCTTCTGGTTGCGGTTTAAGTTCGTCCGCGATTAATGTAAGTTTATCACCTTCAGGTTTGAAAGGAAGTTTATCTACTGGTTGTTTATCTTCAGGCGTTTTTAGTTTTTCAACAGTTTCGGGTGTTTTCGGTTTACCAATTTCTTCTTCGGGTGTCTTTAATTTATCCAAGTCGCTTGGTGTGGCGAATTTTTCTTTAGGTTCCTTGTCTTTAGGAACAGTTATTCTTTCGTCAGTAACTTTGATTTTGTCGATGGTGACTTTCTTAATTTCGTGGTCGACCGGTGAAGACGGTTTCGAAGGTTCCTTATCAGTAGGTTCGGGTTCTTTAGGTTTAAGTTCGTCCGCGATTAATGCGGTAGGTTTGTCATCGTCAGGTTTGGTAGGAAGTTTGTCTACTGGTTCTTTATCTTCAGGCGTTTTTAGTTTATCAACAGTTTCGGGTGTTTTCGGTTTACCAATTTCTTCTTCCAGTGTTTTTAATGTATCCAAGTCGCTTGGTTTGGCGACTTTTTCTTTAGGTTCCTTGTCTTTAGGAAGAGTTATTCTTTCGTCCGTAACTTTGATTTTGTCGATGGTGACTTTCTTAATTTCGTGGTCGACCGGTGAAGACGGTTTCGAAGGTTCCTTATCAGTAGGTTCGGGTTCTTTAGGTTTAAGTTCGTCCGCGATTAATGCGGTAGGTTTGTCATCGTCAGGTTTGGTAGGAAGTTTGTCTACTGGTTCTTTATCTTCAGGCGTTTTCAGTTTATCAACAGTTTCGGGTGTTTTCGGTTTACCAATTTCTTCTTCGGGTGTTTTTAATTTATCCAAGTCGCTTGGTTTGGCGACTTTTTCTTCAGGTTCCTTGTCTTTAGGAACAGTTATTCTTTCGTCCGTAACTTTGATTTTGTCGATGGTGACTTTCTTAATTTCGTGGTCGACCGGTGAAGACGGTTTCGAAGGTTCCTTATCAGTAGGTTCGGGTTCTTTAGGTTTAAGTTCGTCCGCGATTAATGCGGTAGGTTTGTCATCGTCAGGTTTGGTAGGAAGTTTGTCTACTGGTTCTTTATCTTCAGGCGTTTTTAGTTTATCAACAGTTTCGGGTGTTTTCGGTTTACCAATTTCTTCTTCGGGTGTTTTTAATTTATCCAAGTCGCTTGGTTTGGCGACTTTTTCTGCAGGTTCCTTGTCTTTAGGAACAGTTATTCTTTCGTCCGTAACTTTGATTTTGTCGATGGTGACTTTCTTAATTTCGTGGTCGACCGGTGAAGACGGTTTCGAAGGTTCCTTATCAGTAGGTTCGGGTTCTTTAGGTTTAAGTTCGTCCGCGATTAATGCGGTAGGTTTGTCATCGTCAGGTTTGGTAGGAAGTTTGTCTACTGGTTCTTTATCTTCAGGCGTTTTTAGTTTATCAACAGTTTCGGGTGTTTTCGGTTTACCAATTTCTTCTTCGGGTGTTTTTAATTTATCCAAGTCGCTTGGTTTGGCGACTTTTTCTGCAGGTTCCTTGTCTTTAGGAACAGTTATTCTTTCGTCCGTAACTTTGATTTTGTCGATGGTGACTTTCTTAATTTCGTGGTCGACCGGTGAAGACGGTTTCGAAGGTTCCTTATCAGTAGGTTCGGGTTCTTTAGGTTTAAGTTCGTCCGCGATTAATGCGGTAGGTTTGTCATCGTCAGGTTTGGTAGGAAGTTTGTCTACTGGTTCTTTATCTTCAGGCGTTTTTAGTTTATCAACAGTTTCGGGTGTTTTCGGTTTACCAATTTCTTCTTCGGGTGTTTTTAATTTATCCAAGTCGCTTGGTTTGGCGACTTTTTCTGCAGGTTCCTTGTCTTTAGGAACAGTTATTCTTTCGTCCGTAACTTTGATTTTGTCGATGGTGACTTTCTTAATTTCGTGGTCGACCGGTGAAGACGGTTTCGAAGGTTCCTTATCAGTAGGTTCGGGTTCTTTAGGTTTAAGTTCGTCCGCGATTAATGCGGTAGGTTTGTCATCGTCAGGTTTGGTAGGAAGTTTGTCTACTGGTTCTTTATCTTCAGGCGTTTTTAGTTTATCAACAGTTTCGGGTGTTTTCGGTTTACCAATTTCTTCTTCGGGTGTTTTTAATTTATCCAAGTCGCTTGGTTTGGCGACTTTTTCTTCAGGTTCCTTGTCTTTAGGAACAGTTATTCTTTCGTCCGTAACTTTGATTTTGTCGATGGTGACTTTCTTAATTTCGTGGTCGACCGGTGAAGACGGTTTCGAAGGTTCCTTATCAGTAGGTTCGGGTTCTTTAGGTTTAAGTTCGTCCGCGATTAATGCGGTAGGTTTGTCATCGTCAGGTTTGGTAGGAAGTTTGTCTACTGGTTCTTTATCTTCAGGCGTTTTTAGTTTATCAACAGTTTCGGGTGTTTTCGGTTTACCAATTTCTTCTTCGGGTGTTTTTAATTTATCCAAGTCGCTTGGTTTGGCGACTTTTTCTGCAGGTTCCTTGTCTTTAGGAACAGTTATTCTTTCGTCCGTAACTTTGATTTTGTCGATGGTGACTTTCTTAATTTCGTGGTCGACCGGTGAAGACGGTTTCGAAGGTTCCTTATCAGTAGGTTCGGGTTCTTTAGGTTTAAGTTCGTCCGCGATTAATGCGGTAGGTTTGTCATCGTCAGGTTTGGTAGGAAGTTTGTCTACTGGTTCTTTATCTTCAGGCGTTTTTAGTTTATCAACAGTTTCGGGTGTTTTCGGTTTACCAATTTCTTCTTCGGGTGTTTTTAATTTATCCAAGTCGCTTGGTTTGGCGACTTTTTCTGCAGGTTCCTTGTCTTTAGGAACAGTTATTCTTTCGTCCGTAACTTTGATTTTGTCGATGGTGACTTTCTTAATTTCGTGGTCGACCGGTGAAGACGGTTTCGAAGGTTCCTTATCAGTAGGTTCGGGTTCTTTAGGTTTAAGTTCGTCCGCGATTAATGCGGTAGGTTTGTCATCGTCAGGTTTGGTAGGAAGTTTGTCTACTGGTTCTTTATCTTCAGGCGTTTTTAGTTTATCAACAGTTTCGGGTGTTTTCGGTTTACCAATTTCTTCTTCGGGTGTTTTTAATTTATCCAAGTCGCTTGGTTTGGCGACTTTTTCTTCAGGTTCCTTGTCTTTAGGAACAGTTATTCTTTCGTCCGTAACTTTGATTTTGTCGATGGTGACTTTCTTAATTTCGTGGTCGACCGGTGAAGACGGTTTCGAAGGTTCCTTATCAGTAGGTTCGGGTTCTTTAGGTTTAAGTTCGTCCGCGATTAATGCGGTAGGTTTGTCATCGTCAGGTTTGGTAGGAAGTTTGTCTACTGGTTCTTTATCTTCAGGCGTTTTTAGTTTATCAACAGTTTCGGGTGTTTTCGGTTTACCAATTTCTTCTTCGGGTGTTTTTAATTTATCCAAGTCGCTTGGTTTGGCGACTTTTTCTGCAGGTTCCTTGTCTTTAGGAACAGTTATTCTTTCGTCCGTAACTTTGATTTTGTCGATGGTGACTTTCTTAATTTCGTGGTCGACCGGTGAAGACGGTTTCGAAGGTTCCTTATCAGTAGGTTCGGGTTCTTTAGGTTTAAGTTCGTCCGCGATTAATGCGGTAGGTTTGTCATCGTCAGGTTTGGTAGGAAGTTTGTCTACTGGTTCTTTATCTTCAGGCGTTTTTAGTTTATCAACAGTTTCGGGTGTTTTCGGTTTACCAATTTCTTCTTCGGGTGTTTTTAATTTATCCAAGTCGCTTGGTTTGGCGACTTTTTCTTCAGGTTCCTTGTCTTTAGGAACAGTTATTCTTTCGTCCGTAACTTTGATTTTGTCGATGGTGACTTTCTTAATTTCGTGGTCGACCGGTGAAGACGGTTTCGAAGGTTCCTTATCAGTAGGTTCGGGTTCTTTAGGTTTAAGTTCGTCCGCGATTAATGCGGTAGGTTTGTCATCGTCAGGTTTGGTAGGAAGTTTGTCTACTGGTTCTTTATCTTCAGGCGTTTTTAGTTTATCAACAGTTTCGGGTGTTTTCGGTTTACCAATTTCTTCTTCGGGTGTTTTTAATTTATCCAAGTCGCTTGGTTTGGCGACTTTTTCTTCAGGTTCCTTGTCTTTAGGAACAGTTATTCTTTCGTCCGTAACTTTGATTTTGTCGATGGTGACTTTCTTAATTTCGTGGTCGACCGGTGAAGACGGTTTCGAAGGTTCCTTATCAGTAGGTTCGGGTTCTTTAGGTTTAAGTTCGTCCGCGATTAATGCGGTAGGTTTGTCATCGTCAGGTTTGGTAGGAAGTTTGTCTACTGGTTCTTTATCTTCAGGCGTTTTTAGTTTATCAACAGTTTCGGGTGTTTTCGGTTTACCAATTTCTTCTTCGGGTGTTTTTAATGTATCCAAGTCGCTTGGTTTGGCGACTTTTTCTTTAGGTTCCTTGTCTTTAGGAACAGTTATTCTTTCGTCCGTAACTTTGATTTTGTCGATGGTGACTTTCTTAATTTCGTGGTCGACCGGTGAAGACGGTTTCGAAGGTTCCTTATCAGTAGGTTCGGGTTCTTTAGGTTTAAGTTCGTCCGCGATTAATGCGGTAGGTTTGTCATCGTCAGGTTTGGTAGGAAGTTTGTCTACTGGTTCTTTATCTTCAGGCGTTTTTAGTTTATCAACAGTTTCGGGTGTTTTCGGTTTACCAATTTCTTCTTCGGGTGTTTTTAATTTATCCAAGTCGCTTGGTTTGGCGACTTTTTCTTCAGGTTCCTTGTCTTTAGGAACAGTTATTCTTTCGTCCGTAACTTTGATTTTGTCGATGGTGACTTTCTTAATTTCGTGGTCGACCGGTGAAGACGGTTTCGAAGGTTCCTTATCAGTAGGTTCGGGTTCTTTAGGTTTAAGTTCGTCCGCGATTAATGCGGTAGGTTTGTCATCGTCAGGTTTGGTAGGAAGTTTGTCTACTGGTTCTTTATCTTCAGGCGTTTTTAGTTTATCAACAGTTTCGGGTGTTTTCGGTTTACCAATTTCTTCTTCGGGTGTTTTTAATTTATCCAAGTCGCTTGGTTTGGCGACTTTTTCTGCAGGTTCCTTGTCTTTAGGAACAGTTATTCTTTCGTCCGTAACTTTGATTTTGTCGATGGTGACTTTCTTAATTTCGTGGTCGACCGGTGAAGACGGTTTCGAAGGTTCCTTATCAGTAGGTTCGGGTTCTTTAGGTTTAAGTTCGTCCGCGATTAATGCGGTAGGTTTGTCATCGTCAGGTTTGGTAGGAAGTTTGTCTACTGGTTCTTTATCTTCAGGCGTTTTTAGTTTATCAACAGTTTCGGGTGTTTTCGGTTTACCAATTTCTTCTTCGGGTGTTTTTAATTTATCCAAGTCGCTTGGTTTGGCGACTTTTTCTTCAGGTTCCTTGTCTTTAGGAACAGTTATTCTTTCGTCCGTAACTTTGATTTTGTCGATGGTGACTTTCTTAATTTCGTGGTCGACCGGTGAAGACGGTTTCGAAGGTTCCTTATCAGTAGGTTCGGGTTCTTTAGGTTTAAGTTCGTCCGCGATTAATGCGGTAGGTTTGTCATCGTCAGGTTTGGTAGGAAGTTTGTCTACTGGTTCTTTATCTTCAGGCGTTTTTAGTTTATCAACAGTTTCGGGTGTTTTCGGTTTACCAATTTCTTCTTCGGGTGTTTTTAATTTATCCAAGTCGCTTGGTTTGGCGACTTTTTCTGCAGGTTCCTTGTCTTTAGGAACAGTTATTCTTTCGTCCGTAACTTTGATTTTGTCGATGGTGACTTTCTTAATTTCGTGGTCGACCGGTGAAGACGGTTTCGAAGGTTCCTTATCAGTAGGTTCGGGTTCTTTAGGTTTAAGTTCGTCCGCGATTAATGCGGTAGGTTTGTCATCGTCAGGTTTGGTAGGAAGTTTGTCTACTGGTTCTTTATCTTCAGGCGTTTTTAGTTTATCAACAGTTTCGGGTGTTTTCGGTTTACCAATTTCTTCTTCGGGTGTTTTTAATTTATCCAAGTCGCTTGGTTTGGCGACTTTTTCTTCAGGTTCCTTGTCTTTAGGAACAGTTATTCTTTCGTCCGTAACTTTGATTTTGTCGATGGTGACTTTCTTAATTTCGTGGTCGACCGGTGAAGACGGTTTCGAAGGTTCCTTATCAGTAGGTTCGGGTTCTTTAGGTTTAAGTTCGTCCGCGATTAATGCGGTAGGTTTGTCATCGTCAGGTTTGGTAGGAAGTTTGTCTACTGGTTCTTTATCTTCAGGCGTTTTTAGTTTATCAACAGTTTCGGGTGTTTTCGGTTTACCAATTTCTTCTTCGGGTGTTTTTAATGTATCCAAGTCGCTTGGTTTGGCGACTTTTTCTTTAGGTTCCTTGTCTTTAGGAATAGTTATTCTTTCGTCCGTAACTTTGATTTTGTCGATGGTGACTTTCTTAATTTCGTGGTCGACCGGTGAAGACGGTTTCGAAGGTTCCTTATCAGTAGGTTCGGGTTCTTTAGGTTTAAGTTCGTCCGCGATTAATGCGGTAGGTTTGTCATCGTCAGGTTTGGTAGGAAGTTTGTCTACTGGTTCTTTATCTTCAGGCGTTTTTAGTTTATCAACAGTTTCGGGTGTTTTCGGTTTACCAATTTCTTCTTCGGGTGTTTTTAATTTATCCAAGTCGCTTGGTTTGGCGACTTTTTCTTCAGGTTCCTTGTCTTTAGGAACAGTTATTCTTTCGTCCGTAACTTTGATTTTGTCGATGGTGACTTTCTTAATTTCGTGGTCGACCGGTGAAGACGGTTTCGAAGGTTCCTTATCAGTAGGTTCGGGTTCTTTAGGTTTAAGTTCGTCCGCGATTAATGCGGTAGGTTTGTCATCGTCAGGTTTGGTAGGAAGTTTGTCTACTGGTTCTTTATCTTCAGGCGTTTTTAGTTTATCAACAGTTTCGGGTGTTTTCGGTTTACCAATTTCTTCTTCGGGTGTTTTTAATTTATCCAAGTCGCTTGGTTTGGCGACTTTTTCTTCAGGTTCCTTGTCTTTAGGAACAGTTATTCTTTCGTCCGTAACTTTGATTTTGTCGATGGTGACTTTCTTAATTTCGTGGTCGACCGGTGAAGACGGTTTCGAAGGTTCCTTATCAGTAGGTTCGGGTTCTTTAGGTTTAAGTTCGTCCGCGATTAATGCGGTAGGTTTGTCATCGTCAGGTTTGGTAGGAAGTTTGTCTACTGGTTCTTTATCTTCAGGCGTTTTTAGTTTATCAACAGTTTCGGGTGTTTTCGGTTTACCAATTTCTTCTTCGGGTGTTTTTAATTTATCCAAGTCGCTTGGTTTGGCGACTTTTTCTGCAGGTTCCTTGTCTTTAGGAACAGTTATTCTTTCGTCCGTAACTTTGATTTTGTCGATGGTGACTTTCTTAATTTCGTGGTCGACCGGTGAAGACGGTTTCGAAGGTTCCTTATCAGTAGGTTCGGGTTCTTTAGGTTTAAGTTCGTCCGCGATTAATGCGGTAGGTTTGTCATCGTCAGGTTTGGTAGGAAGTTTGTCTACTGGTTCTTTATCTTCAGGCGTTTTTAGTTTATCAACAGTTTCGGGTGTTTTCGGTTTACCAATTTCTTCTTCGGGTGTTTTTAATTTATCCAAGTCGCTTGGTTTGGCGACTTTTTCTGCAGGTTCCTTGTCTTTAGGAACAGTTATTCTTTCGTCCGTAACTTTGATTTTGTCGATGGTGACTTTCTTAATTTCGTGGTCGACCGGTGAAGACGGTTTCGAAGGTTCCTTATCAGTAGGTTCGGGTTCTTTAGGTTTAAGTTCGTCCGCGATTAATGCGGTAGGTTTGTCATCGTCAGGTTTGGTAGGAAGTTTGTCTACTGGTTCTTTATCTTCAGGCGTTTTTAGTTTATCAACAGTTTCGGGTGTTTTCGGTTTACCAATTTCTTCTTCGGGTGTTTTTAATTTATCCAAGTCGCTTGGTTTGGCGACTTTTTCTTCAGGTTCCTTGTCTTTAGGAACAGTTATTCTTTCGTCCGTAACTTTGATTTTGTCGATGGTGACTTTCTTAATTTCGTGGTCGACCGGTGAAGACGGTTTCGAAGGTTCCTTATCAGTAGGTTCGGGTTCTTTAGGTTTAAGTTCGTCCGCGATTAATGCGGTAGGTTTGTCATCGTCAGGTTTGGTAGGAAGTTTGTCTACTGGTTCTTTATCTTCAGGCGTTTTTAGTTTATCAACAGTTTCGGGTGTTTTCGGTTTACCAATTTCTTCTTCGGGTGTTTTTAATTTATCCAAGTCGCTTGGTTTGGCGACTTTTTCTTCAGGTTCCTTGTCTTTAGGAACAGTTATTCTTTCGTCCGTAACTTTGATTTTGTCGATGGTGACTTTCTTAATTTCGTGGTCGACCGGTGAAGACGGTTTCGAAGGTTCCTTATCAGTAGGTTCGGGTTCTTTAGGTTTAAGTTCGTCCGCGATTAATGCGGTAGGTTTGTCATCGTCAGGTTTGGTAGGAAGTTTGTCTACTGGTTCTTTATCTTCAGGCGTTTTTAGTTTATCAACAGTTTCGGGTGTTTTCGGTTTACCAATTTCTTCTTCGGGTGTTTTTAATTTATCCAAGTCGCTTGGTTTGGCGACTTTTTCTTCAGGTTCCTTGTCTTTAGGAACAGTTATTCTTTCGTCCGTAACTTTGATTTTGTCGATGGTGACTTTCTTAATTTCGTGGTCGACCGGTGAAGACGGTTTCGAAGGTTCCTTATCAGTAGGTTCGGGTTCTTTAGGTTTAAGTTCGTCCGCGATTAATGCGGTAGGTTTGTCATCGTCAGGTTTGGTAGGAAGTTTGTCTACTGGTTCTTTATCTTCAGGCGTTTTTAGTTTATCAACAGTTTCGGGTGTTTTCGGTTTACCAATTTCTTCTTCGGGTGTTTTTAATTTATCCAAGTCGCTTGGTTTGGCGACTTTTTCTGCAGGTTCCTTGTCTTTAGGAACAGTTATTCTTTCGTCCGTAACTTTGATTTTGTCGATGGTGACTTTCTTAATTTCGTGGTCGACCGGTGAAGACGGTTTCGAAGGTTCCTTATCAGTAGGTTCGGGTTCTTTAGGTTTAAGTTCGTCCGCGATTAATGCGGTAGGTTTGTCATCGTCAGGTTTGGTAGGAAGTTTGTCTACTGGTTCTTTATCTTCAGGCGTTTTTAGTTTATCAACAGTTTCGGGTGTTTTCGGTTTACCAATTTCTTCTTCGGGTGTTTTTAATTTATCCAAGTCGCTTGGTTTGGCGACTTTTTCTTCAGGTTCCTTGTCTTTAGGAACAGTTATTCTTTCGTCCGTAACTTTGATTTTGTCGATGGTGACTTTCTTAATTTCGTGGTCGACCGGTGAAGACGGTTTCGAAGGTTCCTTATCAGTAGGTTCGGGTTCTTTAGGTTTAAGTTCGTCCGCGATTAATGCGGTAGGTTTGTCATCGTCAGGTTTGGTAGGAAGTTTGTCTACTGGTTCTTTATCTTCAGGCGTTTTTAGT
This sequence comes from Aquatica leii, assembly GCA_035610365.1. Classification (NCBI taxonomy): domain Eukaryota; kingdom Metazoa; phylum Arthropoda; class Insecta; order Coleoptera; family Lampyridae; genus Aquatica; species Aquatica leii. Next base: position 21,749,341 of record CM069438.1, read on the forward strand.
TTATCAACAGTTTCGGGTGTTTTCGGTTTACCAATTTCTTCTTCGGGTGTTTTTAATTTATCCAAGTCGCTTGGTTTGGCGACTTTTTCTGCAGGTTCCTTGTCTTTAGGAACAGTTATTCTTTCGTCCGTAACTTTGATTTTGTCGATGGTGACTTTCTTAATTTCGTGGTCGACCGGTGAAGACGGTTTCGAAGGTTCCTTATCAGTAGGTTCGGGTTCTTTAGGTTTAAGTTCGTCCGCGATTAATGCGGTAGGTTTGTCATCGTCAGGTTTGGTAGGAAGTTTGTCTACTGGTTCTTTATCTTCAGGCGTTTTTAGTTTATCAACAGTTTCGGGTGTTTTCGGTTTACCAATTTCTTCTTCGGGTGTTTTTAATTTATCCAAGTCGCTTGGTTTGGCGACTTTTTCTTCAGGTTCCTTGTCTTTAGGAACAGTTATTCTTTCGTCCGTAACTTTGATTTTGTCGATGGTGACTTTCTTAATTTCGTGGTCGACCGGTGAAGACGGTTTCGAAGGTTCCTTATCAGTAGGTTCGGGTTCTTTAGGTTTAAGTTCGTCCGCGATTAATGCGGTAGGTTTGTCATCGTCAGGTTTGGTAGGAAGTTTGTCTACTGGTTCTTTATCTTCAGGCGTTTTTAGTTTATCAACAGTTTCGGGTGTTTTCGGTTTACCAATTTCTTCTTCGGGTGTTTTTAATTTATCCAAGTCGCTTGGTTTGGCGACTTTTTCTTCAGGTTCCTTGTCTTTAGGAACAGTTATTCTTTCGTCCGTAACTTTGATTTTGTCGATGGTGACTTTCTTAATTTCGTGGTCGACCGGTGAAGACGGTTTCGAAGGTTCCTTATCAGTAGGTTCGGGTTCTTTAGGTTTAAGTTCGTCCGCGATTAATGCGGTAGGTTTGTCATCGTCAGGTTTGGTAGGAAGTTTGTCTACTGGTTCTTTATCTTCAGGCGTTTTTAGTTTATCAACAGTTTCGGGTGTTTTCGGTTTACCAATTTCTTCTTCGGGTGTTTTTAATTTATCCAAGTCGCTTGGTTTGGCGACTTTTTCTTCAGGTTCCTTGTCTTTAGGAACAGTTATTCTTTCGTCCGTAACTTTGATTTTGTCGATGGTGACTTTCTTAATTTCGTGGTCGACCGGTGAAGACGGTTTCGAAGGTTCCTTATCAGTAGGTTCGGGTTCTTTAGGTTTAAGTTCGTCCGCGATTAATGCGGTAGGTTTGTCATCGTCAGGTTTGGTAGGAAGTTTGTCTACTGGTTCTTTATCTTCAGGCGTTTTTAGTTTATCAACAGTTTCGGGTGTTTTCGGTTTACCAATTTCTTCTTCGGGTGTTTTTAATTTATCCAAGTCGCTTGGTTTGGCGACTTTTTCTTCAGGTTCCTTGTCTTTAGGAACAGTTATTCTTTCGTCCGTAACTTTGATTTTGTCGATGGTGACTTTCTTAATTTCGTGGTCGACCGGTGAAGACGGTTTCGAAGGTTCCTTATCAGTAGGTTCGGGTTCTTTAGGTTTAAGTTCGTCCGCGATTAATGCGGTAGGTTTGTCATCGTCAGGTTTGGTAGGAAGTTTGTCTACTGGTTCTTTATCTTCAGGCGTTTTTAGTTTATCAACAGTTTCGGGTGTTTTCGGTTTACCAATTTCTTCTTCGGGTGTTTTTAATTTATCCAAGTCGCTTGGTTTGGCGACTTTTTCTTCAGGTTCCTTGTCTTTAGGAACAGTTATTCTTTCGTCCGTAACTTTGATTTTGTCGATGGTGACTTTCTTAATTTCGTGGTCGACCGGTGAAGACGGTTTCGAAGGTTCCTTATCAGTAGGTTCGGGTTCTTTAGGTTTAAGTTCGTCCGCGATTAATGCGGTAGGTTTGTCATCGTCAGGTTTGGTAGGAAGTTTGTCTACTGGTTCTTTATCTTCAGGCGTTTTTAGTTTATCAACAGTTTCGGGTGTTTTCGGTTTACCAATTTCTTCTTCGGGTGTTTTTAATTTATCCAAGTCGCTTGGTTTGGCGACTTTTTCTTCAGGTTCCTTGTCTTTAGGAACAGTTATTCTTTCGTCCGTAACTTTGATTTTGTCGATGGTGACTTTCTTAATTTCGTGGTCGACCGGTGAAGACGGTTTCGAAGGTTCCTTATCAGTAGGTTCGGGTTCTTTAGGTTTAAGTTCGTCCGCGATTAATGCGGTAGGTTTGTCATCGTCAGGTTTGGTAGGAAGTTTGTCTACTGGTTCTTTATCTTCAGGCGTTTTTAGTTTATCAACAGTTTCGGGTGTTTTCGGTTTACCAATTTCTTCTTCGGGTGTTTTTAATTTATCCAAGTCGCTTGGTTTGGCGACTTTTTCTTCAGGTTCCTTGTCTTTAGGAACAGTTATTCTTTCGTCCGTAACTTTGATTTTGTCGATGGTGACTTTCTTAATTTCGTGGTCGACCGGTGAAGACGGTTTCGAAGGTTCCTTATCAGTAGGTTCGGGTTCTTTAGGTTTAAGTTCGTCCGCGATTAATGCGGTAGGTTTGTCATCGTCAGGTTTGGTAGGAAGTTTGTCTACTGGTTCTTTATCTTCAGGCGTTTTTAGTTTATCAACAGTTTCGGGTGTTTTCGGTTTACCAATTTCTTCTTCGGGTGTTTTTAATTTATCCAAGTCGCTTGGTTTGGCGACTTTTTCTTCAGGTTCCTTGTCTTTAGGAACAGTTATTCTTTCGTCCGTAACTTTGATTTTGTCGATGGTGACTTTCTTAATTTCGTGGTCGACCGGTGAAGACGGTTTCGAAGGTTCCTTATCAGTAGGTTCGGGTTCTTTAGGTTTAAGTTCGTCCGCGATTAATGCGGTAGGTTTGTCATCGTCAGGTTTGGTAGGAAGTTTGTCTACTGGTTCTTTATCTTCAGGCGTTTTTAGTTTATCAACAGTTTCGGGTGTTTTCGGTTTACCAATTTCTTCTTCGGGTGTTTTTAATTTATCCAAGTCGCTTGGTTTGGCGACTTTTTCTTCAGGTTCCTTGTCTTTAGGAACAGTTATTCTTTCGTCCGTAACTTTGATTTTGTCGATGGTGACTTTCTTAATTTCGTGGTCGACCGGTGAAGACGGTTTCGAAGGTTCCTTATCAGTAGGTTCGGGTTCTTTAGGTTTAAGTTCGTCCGCGATTAATGCGGTAGGTTTGTCATCGTCAGGTTTGGTAGGAAGTTTGTCTACTGGTTCTTTATCTTCAGGCGTTTTTAGTTTATCAACAGTTTCGGGTGTTTTCGGTTTACCAATTTCTTCTTCGGGTGTTTTTAATTTATCCAAGTCGCTTGGTTTGGCGACTTTTTCTTCAGGTTCCTTGTCTTTAGGAACAGTTATTCTTTCGTCCGTAACTTTGATTTTGTCGATGGTGACTTTCTTAATTTCGTGGTCGACCGGTGAAGACGGTTTCGAAGGTTCCTTATCAGTAGGTTCGGGTTCTTTAGGTTTAAGTTCGTCCGCGATTAATGCGGTAGGTTTGTCATCGTCAGGTTTGGTAGGAAGTTTGTCTACTGGTTCTTTATCTTCAGGCGTTTTTAGTTTATCAACAGTTTCGGGTGTTTTCGGTTTACCAATTTCTTCTTCGGGTGTTTTTAATTTATCCAAGTCGCTTGGTTTGGCGACTTTTTCTTCAGGTTCCTTGTCTTTAGGAACAGTTATTCTTTCGTCCGTAACTTTGATTTTGTCGATGGTGACTTTCTTAATTTCGTGGTCGACCGGTGAAGACGGTTTCGAAGGTTCCTTATCAGTAGGTTCGGGTTCTTTAGGTTTAAGTTCGTCCGCGATTAATGCGGTAGGTTTGTCATCGTCAGGTTTGGTAGGAAGTTTGTCTACTGGTTCTTTATCTTCAGGCGTTTTTAGTTTATCAACAGTTTCGGGTGTTTTCGGTTTACCAATTTCTTCTTCGGGTGTTTTTAATTTATCCAAGTCGCTTGGTTTGGCGACTTTTTCTTCAGGTTCCTTGTCTTTAGGAACAGTTATTCTTTCGTCCGTAACTTTGATTTTGTCGATGGTGACTTTCTTAATTTCGTGGTCGACCGGTGAAGACGGTTTCGAAGGTTCCTTATCAGTAGGTTCGGGTTCTTTAGGTTTAAGTTCGTCCGCGATTAATGCGGTAGGTTTGTCATCGTCAGGTTTGGTAGGAAGTTTGTCTACTGGTTCTTTATCTTCAGGCGTTTTTAGTTTATCAACAGTTTCGGGTGTTTTCGGTTTACCAATTTCTTCTTCGGGTGTTTTTAATTTATCCAAGTCGCTTGGTTTGGCGACTTTTTCTTCAGGTTCCTTGTCTTTAGGAACAGTTATTCTTTCGTCCGTAACTTTGATTTTGTCGATGGTGACTTTCTTAATTTCGTGGTCGACCGGTGAAGACGGTTTCGAAGGTTCCTTATCAGTAGGTTCGGGTTCTTTAGGTTTAAGTTCGTCCGCGATTAATGCGGTAGGTTTGTCATCGTCAGGTTTGGTAGGAAGTTTGTCTACTGGTTCTTTATCTTCAGGCGTTTTTAGTTTATCAACAGTTTCGGGTGTTTTCGGTTTACCAATTTCTTCTTCGGGTGTTTTTAATTTATCCAAGTCGCTTGGTTTGGCGACTTTTTCTTCAGGTTCCTTGTCTTTAGGAACAGTTATTCTTTCGTCCGTAACTTTGATTTTGTCGATGGTGACTTTCTTAATTTCGTGGTCGACCGGTGAAGACGGTTTCGAAGGTTCCTTATCAGTAGGTTCGGGTTCTTTAGGTTTAAGTTCGTCCGCGATTAATGCGGTAGGTTTGTCATCGTCAGGTTTGGTAGGAAGTTTGTCTACTGGTTCTTTATCTTCAGGCGTTTTTAGTTTATCAACAGTTTCGGGTGTTTTCGGTTTACCAATTTCTTCTTCGGGTGTTTTTAATTTATCCAAGTCGCTTGGTTTGGCGACTTTTTCTTCAGGTTCCTTGTCTTTAGGAACAGTTATTCTTTCGTCCGTAACTTTGATTTTGTCGATGGTGACTTTCTTAATTTCGTGGTCGACCGGTGAAGACGGTTTCGAAGGTTCCTTATCAGTAGGTTCGGGTTCTTTAGGTTTAAGTTCGTCCGCGATTAATGCGGTAGGTTTGTCATCGTCAGGTTTGGTAGGAAGTTTGTCTACTGGTTCTTTATCTTCAGGCGTTTTTAGTTTATCAACAGTTTCGGGTGTTTTCGGTTTACCAATTTCTTCTTCGGGTGTTTTTAATTTATCCAAGTCGCTTGGTTTGGCGACTTTTTCTTCAGGTTCCTTGTCTTTAGGAACAGTTATTCTTTCGTCCGTAACTTTGATTTTGTCGATGGTGACTTTCTTAATTTCGTGGTCGACCGGTGAAGACGGTTTCGAAGGTTCCTTATCAGTAGGTTCGGGTTCTTTAGGTTTAAGTTCGTCCGCGATTAATGCGGTAGGTTTGTCATCGTCAGGTTTGGTAGGAAGTTTGTCTACTGGTTCTTTATCTTCAGGCGTTTTTAGTTTATCAACAGTTTCGGGTGTTTTCGGTTTACCAATTTCTTCTTCGGGTGTTTTTAATTTATCCAAGTCGCTTGGTTTGGCGACTTTTTCTTCAGGTTCCTTGTCTTTAGGAACAGTTATTCTTTCGTCCGTAACTTTGATTTTGTCGATGGTGACTTTCTTAATTTCGTGGTCGACCGGTGAAGACGGTTTCGAAGGTTCCTTATCAGTAGGTTCGGGTTCTTTAGGTTTAAGTTCGTCCGCGATTAATGCGGTAGGTTTGTCATCGTCAGGTTTGGTAGGAAGTTTGTCTACTGGTTCTTTATCTTCAGGCGTTTTTAGTTTATCAACAGTTTCAGGTGTTTTCGGTTTACCAATTTCTTCTTCGGGTGTTTTTAATTTATCCAAGTCGCTTGGTTTGGCGACTTTTTCTTCAGGTTCCTTGTCTTTAGGAACAGTTATTCTTTCGTCCGTAACTTTGATTTTGTCGATGGTGACTTTCTTAATTTCGTGGTCGACCGGTGAAGACGGTTTCGAAGGTTCCTTATCAGTAGGTTCGGGTTCTTTAGGTTTAAGTTCGTCCGCGATTAATGCGGTAGGTTTGTCATCGTCAGGTTTGGTAGGAAGTTTGTCTACTGGTTCTTTATCTTCAGGCGTTTTTAGTTTATCAACAGTTTCGGGTGTTTTCGGTTTACCAATTTCTTCTTCGGGTGTTTTTAATTTATCCAAGTCGCTTGGTTTGGCGACTTTTTCTTCAGGTTCCTTGTCTTTAGGAACAGTTATTCTTTCGTCCGTAACTTTGATTTTGTCGATGGTGACTTTCTTAATTTCGTGGTCGACCGGTGAAGACGGTTTCGAAGGTTCCTTATCAGTAGGTTCGGGTTCTTTAGGTTTAAGTTCGTCCGCGATTAATGCGGTAGGTTTGTCATCGTCAGGTTTGGTAGGAAGTTTGTCTACTGGTTCTTTATCTTCAGGCGTTTTTAGTTTATCAACAGTTTCGGGTGTTTTCGGTTTACCAATTTCTTCTTCGGGTGTTTTTAATTTATCCAAGTCGCTTGGTTTGGCGACTTTTTCTTCAGGTTCCTTGTCTTTAGGAACAGTTATTCTTTCGTCCGTAACTTTGATTTTGTCGATGGTGACTTTCTTAATTTCGTGGTCGACCGGTGAAGACGGTTTCGAAGGTTCCTTATCAGTAGGTTCGGGTTCTTTAGGTTTAAGTTCGTCCGCGATTAATGCGGTAGGTTTGTCATCGTCAGGTTTGGTAGGAAGTTTGTCTACTGGTTCTTTATCTTCAGGCGTTTTTAGTTTATCAACAGTTTCGGGTGTTTTCGGTTTACCAATTTCTTCTTCGGGTGTTTTTAATTTATCCAAGTCGCTTGGTTTGGCGACTTTTTCTTCAGGTTCCTTGTCTTTAGGAACAGTTATTCTTTCGTCCGTAACTTTGATTTTGTCGATGGTGACTTTCTTAATTTCGTGGTCGACCGGTGAAGACGGTTTCGAAGGTTCCTTATCAGTAGGTTCGGGTTCTTTAGGTTTAAGTTCGTCCGCGATTAATGCGGTAGGTTTGTCATCGTCAGGTTTGGTAGGAAGTTTGTCTACTGGTTCTTTATCTTCAGGCGTTTTTAGTTTATCAACAGTTTCGGGTGTTTTCGGTTTACCAATTTCTTCTTCGGGTGTTTTTAATTTATCCAAGTCGCTTGGTTTGGCGACTTTTTCTTCAGGTTCCTTGTCTTTAGGAACAGTTATTCTTTCGTCCGTAACTTTGATTTTGTCGATGGTGACTTTCTTAATTTCGTGGTCGACCGGTGAAGACGGTTTCGAAGGTTCCTTATCAGTAGGTTCGGGTTCTTTAGGTTTAAGTTCGTCCGCGATTAATGCGGTAGGTTTGTCATCGTCAGGTTTGGTAGGAAGTTTGTCTACTGGTTCTTTATCTTCAGGCGTTTTTAGTTTATCAACAGTTTCGGGTGTTTTCGGTTTACCAATTTCTTCTTCGGGTGTTTTTAATTTATCCAAGTCGCTTGGTTTGGCGACTTTTTCTTCAGGTTCCTTGTCTTTAGGAACAGTTATTCTTTCGTCCGTAACTTTGATTTTGTCGATGGTGACTTTCTTAATTTCGTGGTCGACCGGTGAAGACGGTTTCGAAGGTTCCTTATCAGTAGGTTCGGGTTCTTTAGGTTTAAGTTCGTCCGCGATTAATGCGGTAGGTTTGTCATCGTCAGGTTTGGTAGGAAGTTTGTCTACTGGTTCTTTATCTTCAGGCGTTTTTAGTTTATCAACAGTTTCGGGTGTTTTCGGTTTACCAATTTCTTCTTCGGGTGTTTTTAATTTATCCAAGTCGCTTGGTTTGGCGACTTTTTCTTCAGGTTCCTTGTCTTTAGGAACAGTTATTCTTTCGTCCGTAACTTTGATTTTGTCGATGGTGACTTTCTTAATTTCGTGGTCGACCGGTGAAGACGGTTTCGAAGGTTCCTTATCAGTAGGTTCGGGTTCTTTAGGTTTAAGTTCGTCCGCGATTAATGCGGTAGGTTTGTCATCGTCAGGTTTGGTAGGAAGTTTGTCTACTGGTTCTTTATCTTCAGGCGTTTTTAGTTTATCAACAGTTTCGGGTGTTTTCGGTTTACCAATTTCTTCTTCGGGTGTTTTTAATTTATCCAAGTCGCTTGGTTTGGCGACTTTTTCTTCAGGTTCCTTGTCTTTAGGAACAGTTATTCTTTCGTCCGTAACTTTGATTTTGTCGATGGTGACTTTCTTAATTTCGTGGTCGACCGGTGAAGACGGTTTCGAAGGTTCCTTATCAGTAGGTTCGGGTTCTTTAGGTTTAAGTTCGTCCGCGATTAATGCGGTAGGTTTGTCATCGTCAGGTTTGGTAGGAAGTTTGTCTACTGGTTCTTTATCTTCAGGCGTTTTTAGTTTATCAACAGTTTCGGGTGTTTTCGGTTTACCAATTTCTTCTTCGGGTGTTTTTAATTTATCCAAGTCGCTTGGTTTGGCGACTTTTTCTTCAGGTTCCTTGTCTTTAGGAACAGTTATTCTTTCGTCCGTAACTTTGATTTTGTCGATGGTGACTTTCTTAATTTCGTGGTCGACCGGTGAAGACGGTTTCGAAGGTTCCTTATCAGTAGGTTCGGGTTCTTTAGGTTTAAGTTCGTCCGCGATTAATGCGGTAGGTTTGTCATCGTCAGGTTTGGTAGGAAGTTTGTCTACTGGTTCTTTATCTTCAGGCGTTTTTAGTTTATCAACAGTTTCGGGTGTTTTCGGTTTACCAATTTCTTCTTCGGGTGTTTTTAATTTATCCAAGTCGCTTGGTTTGGCGACTTTTTCTTCAGGTTCCTTGTCTTTAGGAACAGTTATTCTTTCGTCCGTAACTTTGATTTTGTCGATGGTGACTTTCTTAATTTCGTGGTCGACCGGTGAAGACGGTTTCGAAGGTTCCTTATCAGTAGGTTCGGGTTCTTTAGGTTTAAGTTCGTCCGCGATTAATGCGGTAGGTTTGTCATCGTCAGGTTTGGTAGGAAGTTTGTCTACTGGTTCTTTATCTTCAGGCGTTTTTAGTTTATCAACAGTTTCGGGTGTTTTCGGTTTACCAATTTCTTCTTCGGGTGTTTTTAATTTATCCAAGTCGCTTGGTTTGGCGACTTTTTCTTCAGGTTCCTTGTCTTTAGGAACAGTTATTCTTTCGTCCGTAACTTTGATTTTGTCGATGGTGACTTTCTTAATTTCGTGGTCGACCGGTGAAGACGGTTTCGAAGGTTCCTTATCAGTAGGTTCGGGTTCTTTAGGTTTAAGTTCGTCCGCGATTAATGCGGTAGGTTTGTCATCGTCAGGTTTGGTAGGAAGTTTGTCTACTGGTTCTTTATCTTCAGGCGTTTTTAGTTTATCAACAGTTTCGGGTGTTTTCGGTTTACCAATTTCTTCTTCGGGTGTTTTTAATTTATCCAAGTCGCTTGGTTTGGCGACTTTTTCTTCAGGTTCCTTGTCTTTAGGAACAGTTATTCTTTCGTCCGTAACTTTGATTTTGTCGATGGTGACTTTCTTAATTTCGTGGTCGACCGGTGAAGACGGTTTCGAAGGTTCCTTATCAGTAGGTTCGGGTTCTTTAGGTTTAAGTTCGTCCGCGATTAATGCGGTAGGTTTGTCATCGTCAGGTTTGGTAGGAAGTTTGTCTACTGGTTCTTTATCTTCAGGCGTTTTTAGTTTATCAACAGTTTCGGGTGTTTTCGGTTTACCAATTTCTTCTTCGGGTGTTTTTAATTTATCCAAGTCGCTTGGTTTGGCGACTTTTTCTTCAGGTTCCTTGTCTTTAGGAACAGTTATTCTTTCGTCCGTAACTTTGATTTTGTCGATGGTGACTTTCTTAATTTCGTGGTCGACCGGTGAAGACGGTTTCGAAGGTTCCTTATCAGTAGGTTCGGGTTCTTTAGGTTTAAGTTCGTCCGCGATTAATGCGGTAGGTTTGTCATCGTCAGGTTTGGTAGGAAGTTTGTCTACTGGTTCTTTATCTTCAGGCGTTTTTAGTTTATCAACAGTTTCGGGTGTTTTCGGTTTACCAATTTCTTCTTCGGGTGTTTTTAATTTATCCAAGTCGCTTGGTTTGGCGACTTTTTCTTCAGGTTCCTTGTCTTTAGGAACAGTTATTCTTTCGTCCGTAACTTTGATTTTGTCGATGGTGACTTTCTTAATTTCGTGGTCGACCGGTGAAGACGGTTTCGAAGGTTCCTTATCAGTAGGTTCGGGTTCTTTAGGTTTAAGTTCGTCCGCGATTAATGCGGTAGGTTTGTCATCGTCAGGTTTGGTAGGAAGTTTGTCTACTGGTTCTTTATCTTCAGGCGTTTTTAGTTTATCAACAGTTTCGGGTGTTTTCGGTTTACCAATTTCTTCTTCGGGTGTTTTTAATTTATCCAAGTCGCTTGGTTTGGCGACTTTTTCTTCAGGTTCCTTGTCTTTAGGAACAGTTATTCTTTCGTCCGTAACTTTGATTTTGTCGATGGTGACTTTCTTAATTTCGTGGTCGACCGGTGAAGACGGTTTCGAAGGTTCCTTATCAGTAGGTTCGGGTTCTTTAGGTTTAAGTTCGTCCGCGATTAATGCGGTAGGTTTGTCATCGTCAGGTTTGGTAGGAAGTTTGTCTACTGGTTCTTTATCTTCAGGCGTTTTTAGTTTATCAACAGTTTCGGGTGTTTTCGGTTTACCAATTTCTTCTTCGGGTGTTTTTAATTTATCCAAGTCGCTTGGTTTGGCGACTTTTTCTTCAGGTTCCTTGTCTTTAGGAACAGTTATTCTTTCGTCCGTAACTTTGATTTTGTCGATGGTGACTTTCTTAATTTCGTGGTCGACCGGTGAAGACGGTTTCGAAGGTTCCTTATCAGTAGGTTCGGGTTCTTTAGGTTTAAGTTCGTCCGCGATTAATGCGGTAGGTTTGTCATCGTCAGGTTTGGTAGGAAGTTTGTCTACTGGTTCTTTATCTTCAGGCGTTTTTAGTTTATCAACAGTTTCGGGTGTTTTCGGTTTACCAATTTCTTCTTCGGGTGTTTTTAATTTATCCAAGTCGCTTGGTTTGGCGACTTTTTCTTCAGGTTCCTTGTCTTTAGGAACAGTTATTCTTTCGTCCGTAACTTTGATTTTGTCGATGGTGACTTTCTTAATTTCGTGGTCGACCGGTGAAGACGGTTTCGAAGGTTCCTTATCAGTAGGTTCGGGTTCTTTAGGTTTAAGTTCGTCCGCGATTAATGCGGTAGGTTTGTCATCGTCAGGTTTGGTAGGAAGTTTGTCTACTGGTTCTTTATCTTCAGGCGTTTTTAGTTTATCAACAGTTTCGGGTGTTTTCGGTTTACCAATTTCTTCTTCGGGTGTTTTTAATTTATCCAAGTCGCTTGGTTTGGCGACTTTTTCTTCAGGTTCCTTGTCTTTAGGAACAGTTATTCTTTCGTCCGTAACTTTGATTTTGTCGATGGTGACTTTCTTAATTTCGTGGTCGACCGGTGAAGACGGTTTCGAAGGTTCCTTATCAGTAGGTTCGGGTTCTTTAGGTTTAAGTTCGTCCGCGATTAATGCGGTAGGTTTGTCATCGTCAGGTTTGGTAGGAAGTTTGTCTACTGGTTCTTTATCTTCAGGCGTTTTTAGTTTATCAACAGTTTCGGGTGTTTTCGGTTTACCAATTTCTTCTTCGGGTGTTTTTAATTTATCCAAGTCGCTTGGTTTGGCGACTTTTTCTTCAGGTTCCTTGTCTTTAGGAACAGTTATTCTTTCGTCCGTAACTTTGATTTTGTCGATGGTGACTTTCTTAATTTCGTGGTCGACCGGTGAAGACGGTTTCGAAGGTTCCTTATCAGTAGGTTCGGGTTCTTTAGGTTTAAGTTCGTCCGCGATTAATGCGGTAGGTTTGTCATCGTCAGGTTTGGTAGGAAGTTTGTCTACTGGTTCTTTATCTTCAGGCGTTTTTAGTTTATCAACAGTTTCGGGTGTTTTCGGTTTACCAATTTCTTCTTCGGGTGTTTTTAATTTATCCAAGTCGCTTGGTTTGGCGACTTTTTCTTCAGGTTCCTTGTCTTTAGGAACAGTTATTCTTTCGTCCGTAACTTTGATTTTGTCGATGGTGACTTTCTTAATTTCGTGGTCGACCGGTGAAGACGGTTTCGAAGGTTCCTTATCAGTAGGTTCGGGTTCTTTAGGTTTAAGTTCGTCCGCGATTAATGCGGTAGGTTTGTCATCGTCAGGTTTGGTAGGAAGTTTGTCTACTGGTTCTTTATCTTCAGGCGTTTTTAGTTTATCAACAGTTTCGGGTGTTTTCGGTTTACCAATTTCTTCTTCGGGTGTTTTTAATTTATCCAAGTCGCTTGGTTTGGCGACTTTTTCTTCAGGTTCCTTGTCTTTAGGAACAGTTATTCTTTCGTCCGTAACTTTGATTTTGTCGATGGTGACTTTCTTAATTTCGTGGTCGACCGGTGAAGACGGTTTCGAAGGTTCCTTATCAGTAGGTTCGGGTTCTTTAGGTTTAAGTTCGTCCGCGATTAATGCGGTAGGTTTGTCATCGTCAGGTTTGGTAGGAAGTTTGTCTACTGGTTCTTTATCTTCAGGCGTTTTTAGTTTATCAACAGTTTCGGGTGTTTTCGGTTTACCAATTTCTTCTTCGGGTGTTTTTAATTTATCCAAGTCGCTTGGTTTGGCGACTTTTTCTTCAGGTTCCTTGTCTTTAGGAACAGTTATTCTTTCGTCCGTAACTTTGATTTTGTCGATGGTGACTTTCTTAATTTCGTGGTCGACCGGTGAAGACGGTTTCGAAGGTTCCTTATCAGTAGGTTCGGGTTCTTTAGGTTTAAGTTCGTCCGCGATTAATGCGGTAGGTTTGTCATCGTCAGGTTTGGTAGGAAGTTTGTCTACTGGTTCTTTATCTTCAGGCGTTTTTAGTTTATCAACAGTTTCGGGTGTTTTCGGTTTACCAATTTCTTCTTCGGGTGTTTTTAATTTATCCAAGTCGCTTGGTTTGGCGACTTTTTCTTCAGGTTCCTTGTCTTTAGGAACAGTTATTCTTTCGTCCGTAACTTTGATTTTGTCGATGGTGACTTTCTTAATTTCGTGGTCGACCGGTGAAGACGGTTTCGAAGGTTCCTTATCAGTAGGTTCGGGTTCTTTAGGTTTAAGTTCGTCCGCGATTAATGCGGTAGGTTTGTCATCGTCAGGTTTGGTAGGAAGTTTGTCTACTGGTTCTTTATCTTCAGGCGTTTTTAGTTTATCAACAGTTTCGGGTGTTTTCGGTTTACCAATTTCTTCTTCGGGTGTTTTTAATTTATCCAAGTCGCTTGGTTTGGCGACTTTTTCTTCAGGTTCCTTGTCTTTAGGAACAGTTATTCTTTCGTCCGTAACTTTGATTTTGTCGATGGTGACTTTCTTAATTTCGTGGTCGACCGGTGAAGACGGTTTCGAAGGTTCCTTATCAGTAGGTTCGGGTTCTTTAGGTTTAAGTTCGTCCGCGATTAATGCGGTAGGTTTGTCATCGTCAGGTTTGGTAGGAAGTTTGTCTACTGGTTCTTTATCTTCAGGCGTTTTTAGTTTATCAACAGTTTCGGGTGTTTTCGGTTTACCAATTTCTTCTTCGGGTGTTTTTAATTTATCCAAGTCGCTTGGTTTGGCGACTTTTTCTTCAGGTTCCTTGTCTTTAGGAACAGTTATTCTTTCGTCCGTAACTTTGATTTTGTCGATGGTGACTTTCTTAATTTCGTGGTCGACCGGTGAAGACGGTTTCGAAGGTTCCTTATCAGTAGGTTCGGGTTCTTTAGGTTTAAGTTCGTCCGCGATTAATGCGGTAGGTTTGTCATCGTCAGGTTTGGTAGGAAGTTTGTCTACTGGTTCTTTATCTTCAGGCGTTTTTAGTTTATCAACAGTTTCGGGTGTTTTCGGTTTACCAATTTCTTCTTCGGGTGTTTTTAATTTATCCAAGTCGCTTGGTTTGGCGACTTTTTCTTCAGGTTCCTTGTCTTTAGGAACAGTTATTCTTTCGTCCGTAACTTTGATTTTGTCGATGGTGACTTTCTTAATTTCGTGGTCGACCGGTGAAGACGGTTTCGAAGGTTCCTTATCAGTAGGTTCGGGTTCTTTAGGTTTAAGTTCGTCCGCGATTAATGCGGTAGGTTTGTCATCGTCAGGTTTGGTAGGAAGTTTGTCTACTGGTTCTTTATCTTCAGGCGTTTTTAGTTTATCAACAGTTTCGGGTGTTTTCGGTTTACCAATTTCTTCTTCGGGTGTTTTTAATTTATCCAAGTCGCTTGGTTTGGCGACTTTTTCTTCAGGTTCCTTGTCTTTAGGAACAGTTATTCTTTCGTCCGTAACTTTGATTTTGTCGATGGTGACTTTCTTAATTTCGTGGTCGACCGGTGAAGACGGTTTCGAAGGTTCCTTATCAGTAGGTTCGGGTTCTTTAGGTTTAAGTTCGTCCGCGATTAATGCGGTAGGTTTGTCATCGTCAGGTTTGGTAGGAAGTTTGTCTACTGGTTCTTTATCTTCAGGCGTTTTTAGTTTATCAACAGTTTCGGGTGTTTTCGGTTTACCAATTTCTTCTTCGGGTGTTTTTAATTTATCCAAGTCGCTTGGTTTGGCGACTTTTTCTTCAGGTTCCTTGTCTTTAGGAACAGTTATTCTTTCGTCCGTAACTTTGATTTTGTCGATGGTGACTTTCTTAATTTCGTGGTCGACCGGTGAAGACGGTTTCGAAGGTTCCTTATCAGTAGGTTCGGGTTCTTTAGGTTTAAGTTCGTCCGCGATTAATGCGGTAGGTTTGTCATCGTCAGGTTTGGTAGGAAGTTTGTCTACTGGTTCTTTATCTTCAGGCGTTTTTAGTTTATCAACAGTTTCGGGTGTTTTCGGTTTACCAATTTCTTCTTCGGGTGTTTTTAATTTATCCAAGTCGCTTGGTTTGGCGACTTTTTCTTCAGGTTCCTTGTCTTTAGGAACAGTTATTCTTTCGTCCGTAACTTTGATTTTGTCGATGGTGACTTTCTTAATTTCGTGGTCGACCGGTGAAGACGGTTTCGAAGGTTCCTTATCAGTAGGTTCGGGTTCTTTAGGTTTAAGTTCGTCCGCGATTAATGCGGTAGGTTTGTCATCGTCAGGTTTGGTAGGAAGTTTGTCTACTGGTTCTTTATCTTCAGGCGTTTTTAGTTTATCAACAGTTTCGGGTGTTTTCGGTTTACCAATTTCTTCTTCGGGTGTTTTTAATTTATCCAAGTCGCTTGGTTTGGCGACTTTTTCTTCAGGTTCCTTGTCTTTAGGAACAGTTATTCTTTCGTCCGTAACTTTGATTTTGTCGATGGTGACTTTCTTAATTTCGTGGTCGACCGGTGAAGACGGTTTCGAAGGTTCCTTATCAGTAGGTTCGGGTTCTTTAGGTTTAAGTTCGTCCGCGATTAATGCGGTAGGTTTGTCATCGTCAGGTTTGGTAGGAAGTTTGTCTACTGGTTCTTTATCTTCAGGCGTTTTTAGTTTATCAACAGTTTCGGGTGTTTTCGGTTTACCAATTTCTTCTTCGGGTGTTTTTAATTTATCCAAGTCGCTTGGTTTGGCGACTTTTTCTTCAGGTTCCTTGTCTTTAGGAACAGTTATTCTTTCGTCCGTAACTTTGATTTTGTCGATGGTGACTTTCTTAATTTCGTGGTCGACCGGTGAAGACGGTTTCGAAGGTTCCTTATCAGTAGGTTCGGGTTCTTTAGGTTTAAGTTCGTCCGCGATTAATGCGGTAGGTTTGTCATCGTCAGGTTTGGTAGGAAGTTTGTCTACTGGTTCTTTATCTTCAGGCGTTTTTAGTTTATCAACAGTTTCGGGTGTTTTCGGTTTACCAATTTCTTCTTCGGGTGTTTTTAATTTATCCAAGTCGCTTGGTTTGGCGACTTTTTCTTCAGGTTCCTTGTCTTTAGGAACAGTTATTCTTTCGTCCGTAACTTTGATTTTGTCGATGGTGACTTTCTTAATTTCGTGGTCGACCGGTGAAGACGGTTTCGAAGGTTCCTTATCAGTAGGTTCGGGTTCTTTAGGTTTAAGTTCGTCCGCGATTAATGCGGTAGGTTTGTCATCGTCAGGTTTGGTAGGAAGTTTGTCTACTGGTTCTTTATCTTCAGGCGTTTTTAGTTTATCAACAGTTTCGGGTGTTTTCGGTTTACCAATTTCTTCTTCGGGTGTTTTTAATTTATCCAAGTCGCTTGGTTTGGCGACTTTTTCTTCAGGTTCCTTGTCTTTAGGAACAGTTATTCTTTCGTCCGTAACTTTGATTTTGTCGATGGTGACTTTCTTAATTTCGTGGTCGACCGGTGAAGACGGTTTCGAAGGTTCCTTATCAGTAGGTTCGGGTTCTTTAGGTTTAAGTTCGTCCGCGATTAATGCGGTAGGTTTGTCATCGTCAGGTTTGGTAGGAAGTTTGTCTACTGGTTCTTTATCTTCAGGCGTTTTTAGTTTATCAAC
Organism: Aquatica leii; assembly: GCA_035610365.1. Lineage (NCBI taxonomy): Eukaryota > Metazoa > Arthropoda > Insecta > Coleoptera > Lampyridae > Aquatica > Aquatica leii. Next base: position 21,765,720 of record CM069438.1, read on the forward strand.
AGTTTCGGGTGTTTTCGGTTTACCAATTTCTTCTTCGGGTGTTTTTAATTTATCCAAGTCGCTTGGTTTGGCGACTTTTTCTTCAGGTTCCTTGTCTTTAGGAACAGTTATTCTTTCGTCCGTAACTTTGATTTTGTCGATGGTGACTTTCTTAATTTCGTGGTCGACCGGTGAAGACGGTTTCGAAGGTTCCTTATCAGTAGGTTCGGGTTCTTTAGGTTTAAGTTCGTCCGCGATTAATGCGGTAGGTTTGTCATCGTCAGGTTTGGTAGGAAGTTTGTCTACTGGTTCTTTATCTTCAGGCGTTTTTAGTTTATCAACAGTTTCGGGTGTTTTCGGTTTACCAATTTCTTCTTCGGGTGTTTTTAATTTATCCAAGTCGCTTGGTTTGGCGACTTTTTCTTCAGGTTCCTTGTCTTTAGGAACAGTTATTCTTTCGTCCGTAACTTTGATTTTGTCGATGGTGACTTTCTTAATTTCGTGGTCGACCGGTGAAGACGGTTTCGAAGGTTCCTTATCAGTAGGTTCGGGTTCTTTAGGTTTAAGTTCGTCCGCGATTAATGCGGTAGGTTTGTCATCGTCAGGTTTGGTAGGAAGTTTGTCTACTGGTTCTTTATCTTCAGGCGTTTTTAGTTTATCAACAGTTTCGGGTGTTTTCGGTTTACCAATTTCTTCTTCGGGTGTTTTTAATTTATCCAAGTCGCTTGGTTTGGCGACTTTTTCTTCAGGTTCCTTGTCTTTAGGAACAGTTATTCTTTCGTCCGTAACTTTGATTTTGTCGATGGTGACTTTCTTAATTTCGTGGTCGACCGGTGAAGACGGTTTCGAAGGTTCCTTATCAGTAGGTTCGGGTTCTTTAGGTTTAAGTTCGTCCGCGATTAATGCGGTAGGTTTGTCATCGTCAGGTTTGGTAGGAAGTTTGTCTACTGGTTCTTTATCTTCAGGCGTTTTTAGTTTATCAACAGTTTCGGGTGTTTTCGGTTTACCAATTTCTTCTTCGGGTGTTTTTAATTTATCCAAGTCGCTTGGTTTGGCGACTTTTTCTTCAGGTTCCTTGTCTTTAGGAACAGTTATTCTTTCGTCCGTAACTTTGATTTTGTCGATGGTGACTTTCTTAATTTCGTGGTCGACCGGTGAAGACGGTTTCGAAGGTTCCTTATCAGTAGGTTCGGGTTCTTTAGGTTTAAGTTCGTCCGCGATTAATGCGGTAGGTTTGTCATCGTCAGGTTTGGTAGGAAGTTTGTCTACTGGTTCTTTATCTTCAGGCGTTTTTAGTTTATCAACAGTTTCGGGTGTTTTCGGTTTACCAATTTCTTCTTCGGGTGTTTTTAATTTATCCAAGTCGCTTGGTTTGGCGACTTTTTCTTCAGGTTCCTTGTCTTTAGGAACAGTTATTCTTTCGTCCGTAACTTTGATTTTGTCGATGGTGACTTTCTTAATTTCGTGGTCGACCGGTGAAGACGGTTTCGAAGGTTCCTTATCAGTAGGTTCGGGTTCTTTAGGTTTAAGTTCGTCCGCGATTAATGCGGTAGGTTTGTCATCGTCAGGTTTGGTAGGAAGTTTGTCTACTGGTTCTTTATCTTCAGGCGTTTTTAGTTTATCAACAGTTTCGGGTGTTTTCGGTTTACCAATTTCTTCTTCGGGTGTTTTTAATTTATCCAAGTCGCTTGGTTTGGCGACTTTTTCTTCAGGTTCCTTGTCTTTAGGAACAGTTATTCTTTCGTCCGTAACTTTGATTTTGTCGATGGTGACTTTCTTAATTTCGTGGTCGACCGGTGAAGACGGTTTCGAAGGTTCCTTATCAGTAGGTTCGGGTTCTTTAGGTTTAAGTTCGTCCGCGATTAATGCGGTAGGTTTGTCATCGTCAGGTTTGGTAGGAAGTTTGTCTACTGGTTCTTTATCTTCAGGCGTTTTTAGTTTATCAACAGTTTCGGGTGTTTTCGGTTTACCAATTTCTTCTTCGGGTGTTTTTAATTTATCCAAGTCGCTTGGTTTGGCGACTTTTTCTTCAGGTTCCTTGTCTTTAGGAACAGTTATTCTTTCGTCCGTAACTTTGATTTTGTCGATGGTGACTTTCTTAATTTCGTGGTCGACCGGTGAAGACGGTTTCGAAGGTTCCTTATCAGTAGGTTCGGGTTCTTTAGGTTTAAGTTCGTCCGCGATTAATGCGGTAGGTTTGTCATCGTCAGGTTTGGTAGGAAGTTTGTCTACTGGTTCTTTATCTTCAGGCGTTTTTAGTTTATCAACAGTTTCGGGTGTTTTCGGTTTACCAATTTCTTCTTCGGGTGTTTTAATTTATCCAAGTCGCTTGGTTTGGCGACTTTTTCTTCAGGTTCCTTGTCTTTAGGAACAGTTATTCTTTCGTCCGTAACTTTGATTTTGTCGATGGTGACTTTCTTAATTTCGTGGTCGACCGGTGAAGACGGTTTCGAAGGTTCCTTATCAGTAGGTTCGGGTTCTTTAGGTTTAAGTTCGTCCGCGATTAATGCGGTAGGTTTGTCATCGTCAGGTTTGGTAGGAAGTTTGTCTACTGGTTCTTTATCTTCAGGCGTTTTTAGTTTATCAACAGTTTCGGGTGTTTTCGGTTTACCAATTTCTTCTTCGGGTGTTTTTAATTTATCCAAGTCGCTTGGTTTGGCGACTTTTTCTTCAGGTTCCTTGTCTTTAGGAACAGTTATTCTTTCGTCCGTAACTTTGATTTTGTCGATGGTGACTTTCTTAATTTCGTGGTCGACCGGTGAAGACGGTTTCGAAGGTTCCTTATCAGTAGGTTCGGGTTCTTTAGGTTTAAGTTCGTCCGCGATTAATGCGGTAGGTTTGTCATCGTCAGGTTTGGTAGGAAGTTTGTCTACTGGTTCTTTATCTTCAGGCGTTTTTAGTTTATCAACAGTTTCGGGTGTTTTCGGTTTACCAATTTCTTCTTCGGGTGTTTTTAATTTATCCAAGTCGCTTGGTTTGGCGACTTTTTCTTCAGGTTCCTTGTCTTTAGGAACAGTTATTCTTTCGTCCGTAACTTTGATTTTGTCGATGGTGACTTTCTTAATTTCGTGGTCGACCGGTGAAGACGGTTTCGAAGGTTCCTTATCAGTAGGTTCGGGTTCTTTAGGTTTAAGTTCGTCCGCGATTAATGCGGTAGGTTTGTCATCGTCAGGTTTGGTAGGAAGTTTGTCTACTGGTTCTTTATCTTCAGGCGTTTTTAGTTTATCAACAGTTTCGGGTGTTTTCGGTTTACCAATTTCTTCTTCGGGTGTTTTTAATTTATCCAAGTCGCTTGGTTTGGCGACTTTTTCTTCAGGTTCCTTGTCTTTAGGAACAGTTATTCTTTCGTCCGTAACTTTGATTTTGTCGATGGTGACTTTCTTAATTTCGTGGTCGACCGGTGAAGACGGTTTCGAAGGTTCCTTATCAGTAGGTTCGGGTTCTTTAGGTTTAAGTTCGTCCGCGATTAATGCGGTAGGTTTGTCATCGTCAGGTTTGGTAGGAAGTTTGTCTACTGGTTCTTTATCTTCAGGCGTTTTTAGTTTATCAACAGTTTCGGGTGTTTTCGGTTTACCAATTTCTTCTTCGGGTGTTTTTAATTTATCCAAGTCGCTTGGTTTGGCGACTTTTTCTTCAGGTTCCTTGTCTTTAGGAACAGTTATTCTTTCGTCCGTAACTTTGATTTTGTCGATGGTGACTTTCTTAATTTCGTGGTCGACCGGTGAAGACGGTTTCGAAGGTTCCTTATCAGTAGGTTCGGGTTCTTTAGGTTTAAGTTCGTCCGCGATTAATGCGGTAGGTTTGTCATCGTCAGGTTTGGTAGGAAGTTTGTCTACTGGTTCTTTATCTTCAGGCGTTTTTAGTTTATCAACAGTTTCGGGTGTTTTCGGTTTACCAATTTCTTCTTCGGGTGTTTTTAATTTATCCAAGTCGCTTGGTTTGGCAACTTTTTCTTCAGGTTCCTTGTCTTTAGGAACAGTTATTCTTTCGTCCGTAACTTTGATTTTGTCGATGGTGACTTTCTTAATTTCGTGGTCGATCGGTGAAGACGGTTTCGAAGGTTCCTTATCAGTAGGTTCGGGTTCTTTAGGTTTAAGTTCATCCGCGATTAATGTCGTAGGTTTGCCAACGTCAGGTTTGGTAAGAATTTGATCTGCGTCAGTTAATGTTATTTCTTCTTTTAATGTTGAAGGTCTAGTATTTGTTTCCAGTGTGTCCATTATTAGCGATAGTTTTTCTGGATAATCGTCAGTGCTAATTGGTGTAAGAATAGTTTCGTGATGCACTATTTCCGATTCTGCAGGAGTCGTTTCTGGTTGTTCTAGTTTTCCTATTAGTTTGGTATACGTATGCTCTTTATATTCATACTGTCGTTCGTCAGTATCTATTTGAGTTATAGATGTTAATGTTTCTTTCTCTATTGTTGTTACTTGTGTTAATATTGATTTAATCTCGCCGTTTTCTAGAATTTGTTTTTCAAATGGTTTTTCGATGGTCTCTTTTTTGTGAGGATCGTTTTCGATAGATTTTTGTTTTACCATGATACACACTTCGTCGTTATCCTCTAGGTGGTCTTTAATTGGAAAACAAATCTCTTTACCATAGAGTTCTTCGATGTCAATTACTTTTTCGCCAGTTAGGTCTTTCATGTGTATAGCGTGTTTGTCGTGATCTCCGTGGCAGCAAGGATGGTTGTATTTTATTATAACCTTAGTGCAAACTTGTTCTTGACAGGGTTCTAAAGGGAACTGTAAATGTTGCGTTTTTAGATGAACATCAGTTGTATAGTCAAGCGGTGATTGATCGGTGCTGGATACGTCTTTGACAATTTCTTTTTCGAGAACAGTCAAACATTCTTCAATATCTTTTTGTTCATCTGATAACTTTGTTTCTAACGCGTCTTTCTTTGCTGTGCCTCTTTTTAAAATTTTTGTTGGTGTGCTCTCTTTAGACCTACTTATAATTTCTTCAAACATTTGTTTTGTGTCTTTAACGGTTTTGAACTCTATTTCTTGATCAGTTTTTTCTTCCGTTTCAAGTTCAATTCCATAATCGTGTTTTGGAGAATAGGTATCCGGAATTGGCAGTACCTGTTTCGTTTTCGTAGTTTTTCTATTAACAATTGCTTCGTCTCCGCTATCTTCCTGGTCGCTTGATTTCGAAAACAGTTTTTGAAGCTCTGCTATTTTAGGTCCTATGTGTTTTGGGTAAGAAAAAACTTTGGATATATCATCTGACTGACTATGAACTTCAGATGAAACTTCCGAAACTGGAATGTCAGCTTTTTCAGAATCGTACACGAATTTAAGATCGTCTATTTGAGCCAACGATTCTGTTGAACCGCGTAAAACTTCCTCTTCTTTTAAACTGGAAATTTCGTCTTCGGAATCGACTACATCGCGCTTTCTTCTTATGAATTCTAAGTGAGTTGGCGACCTTGCGCATTGTTCTTCTATTAATTTGATTTTCATTTTTACGTCTGATATCGGTCTTATGTTAGTTAGTTCTTCTTCGATTGTTTGGTTGGTTGTAGGAGCTAGAACGGGATCATCGGGTCGAGTGGGACTGTTAGAAGCGTCTTTAGTTTCTATTTTGTCTGTTAATGTCGCAGCTTCGGAGGTGTCGACTGGGAAATCTACTGGGCTAGTACCAGTGTCGGTGTATTGAGTTATTTCGTCGATGTTTACTACTCCTTGAATAATTTCGTCCGCTTGTATTGGACTTAGCCCGGCGTCGGTTAATTCGTTTTCTTCTTGTTCTAGAGTGTCAGAAATGAATCCAGTCGTTAGTGGTCCCGGTGTAAAGCTAGTGCCTAGCTGTATTGGTATGGGGCTAGTCATGGTATCTGTCATGGTACCTCTTGTTAGTGATATTCCTGTATCTGTTATGTGGTGCGATATGCTTTCTTCCGAATTTGGAGAGTCTTCGGTTGGTTCTAGCGTTCGATCGAACGATTCGTAAGTGTATATTTGTTGCGTTCCGCTGAAGTTAACAGTTTCTTCTTTCTTTCTGATGGGCACGTCAATGTCTGTTGGTGCAATTATGTATTCGCTGCGTTTTTTAGCTGGTGATGTGATTACGTAAGTTTTTTCGGTTTCGGATTGCGTGTCGGTGGTACCGACACTTGCGGTTGTGCCCACATCGACGCGTTCGGATGTTTCTACACCTGAACTGTCTCTTCTAGTAGTGGTAACGGAAATATGCGATTGGGATTTAATGGAAATTTCTACGTCTTTAGTTCCGTAAAGTGTCAGACGATTTTCGGCTACGGCTGAGGCATCTCGAGTTCGCACTTCTTTGTGTCCAAGTACTAATTCTAATGTAGGCGCGATAGTTTTAGCAGTTGGTGAGGGATCGGGCGTTGCGGTGATTTCTTTTTTGTCTATTGGCGACGTGCTTCGTGTTGTTTGTGTGGTTATGCCCTTAGGCGTGTGTTTAGGCGTGGCACCCGAAATAGGAACTTCTTCTGTCTTTTCGTGCTTTGTACCAGTGGTTTCGGTGATTTCTACATCGTCCGTCTTATAAATCACAGATTGATCGTAATCCTTGGCATCGGTGAAGCCTACTTTTCGTGTGATAGTAAGATCACCGCTTTGTAAAGTGGCGCGCGTTGTTTGCGTAGTTTGTTTGGTTTTTGGGGTTGCGTCGTCTGGTTGTGATTTGTCTTTGCCAGCACCACCTTGCAGTCTTTCAACTCTCCTAGCCTCTTTACGTTCCCAGTCTTCTGATCTCTTAGAATCTTTAGCACCCTTTTCTTCAGGCGAAATCACACTTTTAATTTTTAATAAAGAAGGCCGCTCAGGATCACATTCTATTATCTTATAACTATCTAAATCTACACGTACAATGCCAGTGAGATCGGTATAAACTACTGGCTTGGAAGGCAATAAGTTTGAGGTAGTTTCTTCGACAGGCTCATTCACACTCCTTTTGCAGGGCGCAACTACGTCCGCGTCTAAGTCTTCGGTCGACGCGAGACGTTTGCGCTCGCCCAAAAACAACTGCGCTTGGTGCTGATAATACTGACGAGCATCGTCGAAGGTTGTTACACCTTGCAGATCGATGTCGTCGTGGCCGATGCCGCGTTCTTGTTGATAATCTCCTATATAAGAAGACCTGCGCGGATCGACAGTGTCTTCGCCAGGAGTGGGAGTCTCTAGAAGATACTGATCGTCGTGGAAGCCATCAGTATCCAACGAATCATCGTCATCTTGTGGTGACGCGCTGGCTGTTGACGTAAGGACAACAATAGGATAAGGACTTTACTTATTCAAAAAACATGTGTGGTATCAAATGTAAGTGCGTCGCATTGACAATGCGACGTGTTCGCTTTCAGAAAATAAATCACAAGAGGGGGTCGCACCACTCCATTCAGCACTCCCTCAATGAAATAATGTGTATGAATGTAAAAAATTGGGAATTTCTCTTATTGGAAACCGGGGGTGGAGAAAAGGGAATGAAGGAAGTCGACAGCCACTTATTTTATAAAGCCAGCTAGGCATTCCGCATTTCTGTTTAAGCAACTACTTTTAATAGCTTAATATAAGATAGTATGTCCGCCAAAATTACATAATAATTCAGCAATACCCAAACTAATCGATTTACATAATTAAAACTAAAATTTCAAAAAAAAAAACTCAGAGGAAAATAAATTGAAGCCGTTTTAAAAGCCAAAATAAAAATTGAAAACAAAAACCCCCCAATTTACTTTCCAAGGAGTCACGTTCTTTTTGACTGACCTTGATATAGCCTTTGCTATATGATGCCCAATGGCCACGAAAGACTCCCTAAAAAATTTTGTTTTGTTTCGTCCCACCCACTCGTACTGAGAATTTGATGAATGTAAAAGTGAGTGGGATTTTCTCATGCATACTGAAAAATGTACATTTTTTTCATGATTCTCTGTCTGCCTTTTTTATTTATGGAGTTTGCAATACGGTTCACCAAGCTGCGGGGCGATACCAATAATACAAGTTCCAACAAGTGAAGCTAAGGATACGTGTTGAAGGATTTCGATAAGCGTTAGAGGGATTGTGGCAAGTATGTGATTAATGATTTGTTGTTAAAATAAAATAAATAAATAAAGACAGTTAAGGAATGAAGGCTCCACTCTCACAACGCAAACACATCAAGGGTGCGGCAAGGGTCTATGTACATAAAGCGTGTTCCACAAACGAAAGACAGTGGAAGAAATCTTCCCCATGCTGGTGTCGTACCCAAATCACTACATACTCAAGCGTTTGTGCAGAATAAATAAAGTGCCCGTTTAGGCCAAACAAGCTCCACTAAAAGCGGTTTAAAAAAATGAGCGATATCGTCACTTGGTGGTGTTCGATTTAAACGCGCGCGCTCTTGCTCGTTGAGAATATCGCTCTGAGTGATGATTTATTTTCTGTTAGTCTCTGGTTAAAAATTTCTTTAATGTTTTTTGTTCAAAATGCATAAGCATGTAGCAACAAAGTCAGTGTGTTTATGTTTGGGTTAGTAAATGCAAATTGGCTTGTTTATATCTTAGGTCGTGAAGCAATGACAAGAGCCATTTTGCGTTTCGTTCCAAGGAATTCAAGGACGGTCAAGGTCTCTCTTAACTTCGACACAGTTAATACAAGGCTCATTTTTCCCCACAAGCTTTTTGGGGCAATGAGCATTGTACCGTAAATTTCTATCTAACTTGTTGTACCGGTTGCAAACCCCATTTTAAATGTAGCATATCATCAGGTACGTGGCGATTTCAAAAAAGTATATATTAAAGAAAAGTCACTCACCGGGTGTGTGTATTTTTCGGAGTTATTGGTCGAAAAAAAAACTGTTTCCGTTGTTAAAATCGCGCCGATACTAAACACTAAACAGGTTTAATTCCATAAATGTAACTTAATCGAATTAGGAAGCCATACGATATGAAGAAAACGATCGACACGCTTTGGGAATATGAGACGACGAATAATAAATATAATGCATTACGTAGGTGTAAAGATATTTAATAGGCATTTATAAATAAACTCTTACAAAACAACAGTCATACAATACTTCGAGCGATTAATTAGAATTCGCAAAACGGCGACGCGAATCAAAAAATTCGATCGACAAAATGTCGGCCGCTCGCCAAAACAAATTTTGGTAATTTTTCGCGAACCGTACACACGGACACGCAGAATACATGCGCAAGGTTGAGTTACTTCGCAAGAGAATTTTTTTTCCAAGGGCGATTACTTTTGGTCAAGTCGTATTAGAGGTAAATTTAAATAAATCCGTCGCACTTTGTAGTTTTCTTCTTGACCTCATTCGACCGAATGATATGCTACATTTGTTCACACTCAAAATATATTTTGTCTCGATTCGCCCCAAAAACAAATATATTTTAAGTCTACAAAAGCCGTTTCAATAATAATTTTCAAAATCCTACCTTGGATTGTGGCTGCCTGTTCGCGTATTATGAAATCTGCAGGGCTCGGGGGCGGCGTTTTCGACAACTTCGGCGAATTCGGATCTGAAAAATTAATTGCCAATTTGAAATCCGCATAAAAGCGAAAACCTTGCGAAACGTATGTTCACAAGCATTTACATCTCATGAATTTTCATTAACATTTTTTTAGTGTGACGACAGCAACAACCACAATAAAAAAAAAGTTCTTCGTAACACTCAAGGTCGTAATTGCCAATTTTTGATTATCTCTTAAATGTATCGTTAAACGCGGAAATGTATTTAAATCGGTGTTTAACCTCAAAGCCAAGCATCAAGTAATCAACGTATGCAATGATGAAGAACATAGATTACGTTCGAAAGCTTGTGAATCTTAAATTTCACTAAATTACACCATCTACTCAAAAACGATTTTCATTAACCTTTATGTCTAAAAATTTACACTTATAATTAAAATTTTGGGTAAAAGTGCCCTTGCTTGCTCCACCTTAATAAATTTTTAACATTCAATAAAACTTCAAACAAAAAAAAATTACTAACCAAACTAATGCAAATTCCTTACTAAAACCCGGAACCTTTGTACATACTAGTGTTATTTTAAAAAAAATCGCATTACCGCAAAAACTGTCAAAGTAGCACGTAAAATGTCCAGAGAACCCCATAACGCAAAAATCCCAACAAAAATACACTTTTTTCTACCACCCTAAAAAAGTCGAGTAGGCTTTGCATTGTTATACACCCAATAAACAATCGGCTAAAAATAATAAAATAGGTATTTTAGACAACTCAAAAATTTAAACTGTATAAAATGTATAAAATTACCAAAAAACCCAATAGAATTTTTCAAAAAATCCCAAGAAAAAACACAGCTTTTATTTCTACTATTCTGAATAAGCCGAGTAGGCTTTGTTTTGTGATCCACCTAATAAACAATCAACTAAAAAAACTAATAAAATAAGTATTTTGGACAACCCAAAAATGTAAGTGTATTTACGCATCCTTTTTCATACACCCATTAAAAACCCGATAAAAAAATAAGATTGGAAATTTTACAAAAACCAAATAGAATTTTCCAGGAAATCCCTAGAAAAATTTGCTTTTATTTCTATCACTCTGAATAAGCCGAGTAGGCTTTGCTTTGTGATACACCCAATAAAGAATTAATTAAAGAAAACTAATAAAATAGGCATTTTACACAGCCCAAAAATTTATTGTTTCTTTTGTATACAGCTAATAAAATCCCGCTAAAAAAAGATAAGAATTTTTCAAAAAACCCAATAGAATTCTCCAGAAAATCCCAAGAAAAATACACCTACCTATAATTTAGGTATTTTCGACCTTCCAAAAATGTAGGTGTACTTATTATACAACCAACTCAGACTAGAAAAAAAAGTTTTGGTGAGACTTATCCATCACTTTTCGATATTAGAGGACTAAGGCATCTATCTCCAAAAACTTAATTTTAAAAAAATTCATCTCGCCGCCTAAGTTAGATTTTTATACACTAGTTAAGAATTTGCTAGAAAAAGATGTAAAATGTTCAAAGTACCCAATAAAGTAAAAATCCCAAAATTTTCTATCTACCACACTAAAAACCGAGTAGGCCTGGCTTTGTGATACACTCAATAAACAATCACCTACACTAAAAAACACCTACTACTAAATTAGGTATTTTAGAACTCAAAACTCTATGTAAGTTTATTACCGTCCGCGCTAAGGGGGTGCTAAAACCTAGTCCGTGGCAAAGCGTATTCTTTAATTATGAATTATGTCCTATTGTGCATAAAAAGATATTATTTGTCAGTTGCATTTTTCCGGAAGGAGGCCTGGATAGACCTGAGGTGACCGGCTCACCCAGACGCCCTGTATCTACGCCGGTGTTTATTACACAACCAATTAAAACTAGAAAAAGAATTTTTGGTCAAACATTGCTTTTCTATGTTAGGGTATAAAACTATCAATTCCAAAAATTGAATCGAATTCCTAAGTGAAGTTTTTTCAATAAAACAAGAATCTAAATACTATAAAAATGTCAAATCCAAGATACAAATATTTGTATAGTGTTACCAATGGTGTTACCTAAAAAATTCAAAATAGGAAGAGAGAACTCTCCAACACAAACACCCAATTTAGGAAATAATAAAGAAAGAATTTCAGAGAACTGAATACTTCAAAAGTTAAGGCGCAAAAATAGTACAATTCATGTTACTGTTCCCTTAAAAAAAATTCAAAAAATATTGTTACTGTTTTAGACAGTCGCAGCATGATAAGTGTAGAAAAAAAGAACTTTCCCAGACTTTATTTTAACCCAATAACTAACCAAGTTAAGCAATAAAAGCATTTCTAAAAACCGAGTAAGTCAAAACCCAAGATATAAGAATAGGTAATTTGTGGTATTATTTAAAAAAATAAGTAGTTTGTGATTTTTACTTTAGAAAAAAATCACAACTAACAGTAGAATAAACAATATTTTCCAACTTAGATTTTTTGCAAGCTTAATAACCAACCAATTTAAGCGTGAACCATTTAAAAAAACCAAATAAACCAAAACCCAAGGTATAAAAATATTTTATTTATATAGTGGCACTTTAAAAACAATTTAAAAAATATTTGTTTATTTTGTACACAGTTGCAACAAACTAAGAGTAGAAAAAACAAAACTACTCAGTTTAGGGTTTTTATATACCCAAACACCAACCCATTTAAGCGAGAAGCACTTAAAAAACCGCGTAAGTTAAAATCCAGATAGATAATTTATATGGTGTTGTTTTACAAAAAAAATCAAAAAACATTAGTGGGTTTTATATACAGCTGCAACCAACTAAAAATAGAAAAAAACTAGTTTACTCAGCTTAGATTTTTTGCAATCTTAATAACTAACCAACTTAAGCGAAAAGCATTTAAAAAAACCAAGTCAACCGAAACCCAACGTACAAAAATAGGTAATTTATATATTTATATAGTGTCAGTTTAAAAACAATTAGAACAATATTAGTTTATTTTGTACACAGGTACATTAAAACCAACTAAGAGCAGAAAAACAAAACAGGCCAATTTAGGCTTTTATAAACCCAATAACCAACTAATTTAACCGCAAAAGCACTTAAAAAACCGCGTAATTCAAAACCCAAAATACAAAAATAGATTAGATATATAGCGTTGTTTAAAAAAAAATTTTTAAAAATTGGTTTGTTTTGTCCGCAGCTGCAACCAACTGAGAGTAGAAAAAACAAACTTATGCAGATTAAATTTTTTGTAAACTTAATAACCAACCAATTTAAGCGAAAAGCATTTAAAAATCCCCGTAACTTAAAACCCAAAATGCAAAAATAGATAGTTAATAAAGCGTTGATTTAAAAAAAAAATCAAAAAACATTGATTGGTTTTATACACAGCTGCAACCAACTGAGAGTAAAAAAAACGAACTTTTCCAGCTTAAATATTTTTTAAACTTAATAAATAACCAATTGAGGCGAGAAACCTTTAAAAAGCCGAGTAAGCCAAAACCCAAGGTACAAAAATATGTAATTTATATAGTGTCACTTTAAAAACAATTGAAATAATATTGGTTTATTCTGTACACAGTTGCAACTAACCAAGAGTAGAGAAAACAAAACTTTTCAGTTTAGGCTTTTTATAAACCCAATAACCAAACAATTTACCCGAGAAGCACTAAAAAACCGAAAAGAAACCGAGCAAGCCAAAATCCAAGGTACAAAAATAGGTATTCTATATAGTGTCACTTTAAAAACAATTGAAAAAATATTGGTTTATTTTGTAAACATTTGCAGCCAACTCAGAGTAGAAAAAGCAAAACTTTCCAGTTTAGGCTTCTTATAAATCCAATAACCCACTAATTAGATCGAAGAGCATTTAAAAAACCGCGAAATTTAAAACCCATAGTACAAAACGAGATAATTGGTATAGTGCTGTTTTTAAAAAAATTCAAAAAACATTGGTTGGTTTTGTACACAGCTGCAACCAACTAAAAAAAGAGAAACATTATTTTCTCAGCTTAGATTTTTGCAAACTTAATAATCAACCAACTAACTTAAGCGAGTGGCATTTAAAAAAAACAAGTAAACCAAAACCAAACGTACTAAAATAAGTAATCTATATAGTGTCAGTTTAAAAACAATTAAAAAATATTAGTTTATTTTGTAAACAGTTGCAACCAACAAAGAGTAGAAAAAACAAAACTTTCTAGTTTAAGCTTTTTATAAACCCAATCACCTACTAATTTGATCAAGGACCATTTAGAAAACCGCGAAATTCAAAACCCAAAGTACAAAAATAGATAATTTGAAGTATTGCTTTAAAGAAAAATTTTAAAAAACATTGGATAGTTTAATACACAGCTGCAACCAACTAAAAGTAAAAAAAACGCACTTTCTCGCCTTTGATTTTTGTAAACTTAACGACTAACTAATTTAAACGAGATGCATTTAAAAAACCGAGTAAGCCAAAATCTAAGATACAAAAATAGGTAATTTATATAGTGTTACTTTAAAAACTATTGAAAAAATATTGGTTTATTTTGTAAACAGTTGCAAACAACTGAGAGTAGAAAAAGCAAAACTTTCCAGTGTAAGGTTTTTATAAATTCAATAACCCACCACTTTAAGCGAGAAGCATTTAAAAAACCCAGTCCCAACAACTCAACGTACAAAAATAAGTAATTTATGTAGTATCAGTTTAAAAACAATTCCAAAAATATTAGTTTATTTTGTACACAGTTTGAACCAATTAAAGGTAGAAAATACAAAATTACCAGTTTAGGCTTCTTATAAATTCAATAACCAACCATTTAAGCGAGAACGATTTAAAAATCCGCGAAATTCAAAACTTAAAACACAAAAATAGATAACCTATATAGTGTTGCGTTAAAAAAAAAAATCGAAAAACATTGGTTTGTTTTGTACACAGCTGCAACCAACTAATAGTAGAAAAAACTAACTTTGTCAGTTTAGATTTTTTGTAAACTTAACGTCCAACCAATTTAAGCAAGATTCATTAAAAAAAACCGAGTAAGCCAAAATCCAAGGTACAAAAAAAGGTAATTTATATAGTGTCAAATTAAAAACAATTGAAAAAATATTGGTTTATTTTGTAAACAGTTGCAACCAACTAAGAGTAGAAAAAACAAAACTTTCTAGTTTAAGCTTCTTATAAACCCAATAACCCACTAATTTGATCGAGAAGCATTTGAAAAACCGCGAAATTCAAAACCCAATATATAAAAATAAATAATTTATATAGTGTTACTTTTAAAAAAATCGAAAAATATTGGTTTGTTTTGTGCACATTGCAACCAACTAAGAGTAAAAAAAAACCTGCCAGTTTAGGCTTCTTATAAACTGAATAACCGACCAATTTTACCTGGAAGCATTTAGAAACCTGCAAAATTCAAAACACAAAGTACAAAAATAGATAATTTATATAGTGTTGCTTTAAAAAAAATTCGAAAAACATTGGATAATTTAAACACAGCTGCAACCAACTAAAAGTAAAAACTTTTCAGTTTAGGCTTCTTATAAACCCAATAACCCACTAATAAGATCGAGGAGAATTTCGAAAACCGCGAAATTCAAAACCCATAGTACAAAAATAGATAATTTATATAGTGCTGCTTTAAAAAAAATTCAAAAAAAATTGGATAGCTTTATACACAGCTGCAACCAACTAAAAGTTAGAAAAACGTACTTTCTCAGCTTAGATTTTTGTAAACTTAACAACCAACCAATTTAAAGGAGATGCATTTAAAAAAACCGAATAAGCTAAAACCCAAGATACAAAAATAGGTATTCTATATATTGTCACTTTAAAAACAATTGAAAAAATATTGGTTTATTTTGTAAACAGTTGCAAACACCTGAGAGTAGAAAAGGCAAAACTTTCCAGTGTAAGGTTTTTATAAATTCAATAACCCACCACTTTAAGCGAGAAGCATTTAAAAAACCCAGTCCCAACAACCCAACGTACAAAAATAAGTAATTTATGTAGTATCAGTTTAAAAACAATTCAAAAAATATTAGTTTATTTTGTACACAGTTTGAACCAATCAAAGGTAGAAAATACAAAAGTTACCAGTTTAGGCTTCTTATAAATTCAATAACCAACCATTTAAGCGAGAATGACTTAAAAATCCGCGAAATTCAAAACTTAAAACACAAAAATAGATGACCTATATAGTGTAGCTTTAAAAAAACTTCGAAAAACATTGGTTTGTTTTGTACACAGCTGCAACCAACTGAGAGTAGAAAAAACTAACTTTTTCAGCTTAGATTTTTTGTAAACTAAACGACCAACCAATTTAAGAGAGATTCATTAAAAAAACCAAGTAAGTCAAAATCCAAGGTACAAAAAAAAGGTACTTTACATAGTGTCACTTTAAAAACAATTGAAAAAACTATGGTTGATTTTGTAAACAGTTGCAACCAACTAAGAGTAGAAAAAACAAGACTTTCTAGTTTAAGCTTCTTATAAACCCAATAACCAACTAATTTGATCGAGAAGCATTTAGAAAACCGCGAAATTCAAAACTCAGTTTACAAAAATAGATAATTGATATAGCGTTACTTTAAAAAAAATCGAAAAATATTGGTTTGTTTTGAACACAATGCAACCAACTAAGAATAAAAAAAACTTGCCAGTTTAGGCTTCTTATAAACTGAATAACCCACCAATTTTACCTAGAAGCATTTAGAAACCTGCAAAATTCAAAACACAAAGTACAAAAATAGATAATTTATATGGAGTTGCTTTAAAAAAAATCAAAAAACATTGGGTTGGTTTAGACACAGCTGCAACCAACTAAAAGTAAAAACTTTTCAGTTTATGCTTCTTATAAACCCAATAACCCACTAATAAGATCGAGTAGAATTTCGAAAACCGCGAAATTCAAAACCCATAGTACAAAAATAGATAATTTATATAGTGCTGCTTTAAAAAAAATTCAAAAAAGATTGGATAGCTTTATACACAGCTGCAACCAACTAAAAGTTAAAAAAACGTACTTTCTCAGCTTAGATTTTTGTAAACTTAACAACCAACCAATTTAAAGGAGATGCATTTAAAAAAACCGAATAAGCTAATACCCAAGGTACAAAAATAGGTATTCTATACATTGTCACTTTAAAAACAATTGAAAAATTATTGGTTTATTTTGTTTACCGTTGCAGCCAACTCAGAGTAGAAAAAGCAAAACTTTCCAGTTTAGGCTTTTGATAAACCCAGTAACCCACTAATTAGATCAAGGAGCATTTAGAAAACGGCGAAATTCAGAACCCATAGTAAAAAAATAGATAATTTATATAGTACTGCTTTAAAAAAAATTCAAAAAAAAATTAGATAGTTTTATACACAGCTGCAACCAACTAAAAGTGAAAAAAACGTGTTTCTCAGCATAAATTTTTTTAAAAGTTAATGACCATCTGAATTAAGCGAAAAGCATTTAAAAAACTGTGTAATTCAAAACCCAAAGTACAAAAATACATAATTTATATAGTGTTGCTTTAAAGGGAAATTCAAAAAGCACTAGATAGTTTTATATGCAGCTGCAACCAACTAAAAGTAAAAAAATGTACTTTCCAGCGTAGATTTTTGTAAACTTAACGACCAACCAATTTAAACGAGATGCATTTAAAAAAAACAACTAAGCCAAAACCCAAAGTACAAAAATAGGTAATTAATACAGTGTCACTTTAAAAACAATTATAAAAATATTGGGTTATTTTGTAAACAGTTGCAACCAACAAAGAGTAGAAAAAACAAAACTTTCTAGTTTAAGCTTTTTATAAACCCAAGAACCCACTAATTTAATCGAGGACTATTTAGAAAACCGCAAAATTCAAAACCCAAAGTGCAAAAATAGATAATTTATAGTGTTGCTTTAAAGAAAAATTTTAAAAAACATTGGATAGTTTTATACACAGCTGCAACCAACTAAAAGTAAAAAAAAATGCTTACAAAAAACCGAGTAAGCTAAAACCCACGGTACAAAAATAAGTATTCTATATAGTGTCACTTTAAAAACAATTGAAAATATATTGGTTTATTTTGTAAACAGTTGCAACCAACAAAGAGTAGAAAAAGCAAAACTTTCTAGTTTAAGCTTCTTATAAACCCAATAACCCACTAATTTGAACGAGGAGCATTTAAAAAACCGCGAAATTCAAAACCTAATATATAAAAATAACTAATTTATATAGTGTTACTTTTAAAAAAATCGAAAACTATTGGTTTGTTTTGTACACCCTGCAACCAACTAAGAGTAAAAAAAACTGCCAGTTTAAGCTTCTTATAAACTGAATAACCGACCAATCTTACCTGGAAGCATTTAGAAACCTGCAAAATTCAGAACACAAAGTACAAAAATAGATAATTTATATGGTGTTGCTTTAAAAAACATTAAAAAAACATTGGATATTTTTATACACAGCTGCAACCAACTAAAAGTAAAAACTTTCCAGTTTAGGCTTCTTATAAACCCAATAACCCACTAATTATATAAGTTTAACTTTATTCATTGCCATTTGGCTTACAAACTTGGTCGTGTTGTCTATACATATATACTACATTTTCTTATCCCTTCTCCCCCCTTAACTTTTTCCTCCTGCTCCATACTTCCTCCATCCATTCCGCTCCTTTTCCGTTTTCATCTACCCACTAATTAGATCGAGGAGAATTTCAAAAACCGCGAAATTCAAAAACCATAGTACAAAAATAGATAAATTATATAGTGCTGCTTTAAAAAAAATTCAAAAAAAATTGGATAGCTTTATACACAGCTGCAACCAACTAAAAATTAAAAAAACGTACTTTCTCAGCTTAGATTTTTGTAAACTTAACGACCAACCAATTTAAAGAAGATGCATTTAAAAAAACCGAATAAGCTAAAACCCAAGATACAAAAATAGGTATTCTATACATTGTCACTTTAAAAACAATTGAAAAATTATTGGTTTATTTTGTTTACCGTTGCAGCCAACTCAGAGTAGAAAAAGCAAAACTTTCCAGTTTAGGCTTTTGATAAACCCAGTAACCCACTAATTAGATCAAGGAGCATTTAGAAAACGGCGAAATTCAGAACCCATAGTAAAAAAATAGATAATTTATATAGTACTGCTTTAAAAAAAATTCAAAAAAAAATTGGATAGTTTTATACACAGCTGCAACCAATTAAAAGTAAAAAAAAACGTACTTTCTCAGTTTAGATTTTTATAAACTTAACGACCAACCAATTTAAACGAGATGCTTATAAAAAAAAACCAGCGTACAAAATAGGTAATTTATATAGTGTCAGTTTAAAAATAATTGAGAAAGTATTGGTTTATTTTGTTCACAGTTGCAACCAACTAAGCGTTAAAAAAACGCATTTTCTTGGCTGAGATTTTTTGAAAACTTAACGACCTACCAATTTAAACGAGATTCATTAAAAAAAACTAAGTAAGCTAAAATCCTAGGTACAAAAATAGGCAATTTATATAGTCTCAGGTTAAAAAATGTTAGTTGATTAGTGTTGATTAAAAAAAAATTCAAAAAACCTTGTATGGTTTTATACACAGCTGTAACCAACTAAAAGTAAAAAAACCGTACTTTCTCAACTTAGAATTTTTGTAAACCTATTGACCAACCAATTTAAGCGAGAAGCATTTAAAAAAACCGCAAAATTCAAAACCCAAAGTACAAAAATATATAATCTATAGTGTTGCTTTTTGAAAAAATCAAAAAAATATTGGTTTATTTAGTACACAGTTGCAACCAACTAAGAGTAAAAAAAAGCTGCGAAATTCAAAACCCAAGATACAAAAATAAGTAATTTATTTAGTGTCGCCCTAAAAACAATAGAAAAAACATTAGTCTATTGTGTACACAGTTGCAAACAAGTAGGAGCAGAAGAAACAAAACTTTCCAGCTTAGGCTTCTTATAAACTCAATAACCAACCAATTTAATCAAGAAACGTTTAAAAAACAGCCAAATTCAAAAGCCAAAGTTTAAAAATAGATTATTTATATAGCGTTGCTTAAAAAAATTTAAATAACATTGCTTAATTTTATACACAGCTGCAACCAACTAAAAGTAAAAAAAAACGTACTTTCTCAGCTTAGAGTTTTTGTAAATTTAACTACCAACCAATTTCAGCGAGATGCATTAAAAAAACTGGTGTGGTCACCACACGACTTTCCTATAAGGAATCATGAAGGAATATTTACATATTTTTTTAAAGTTATGCTGTCATAAAACCATTTTAAAGTGATATTTACACGTTTGTATTGATTTTCTAGAATATTTGTGCGCCTCGATATTACTTACCCCTTTAGTAAATCAGTTTAAAAAAATCGTTGCAGGCAGGATTCGTGAATTCATTTTAAATTACAAACTAAATATCTGATAAACTGTTAATATTAGAATTTTTTTTATTTAAATAAATTGTTAGGAAGAATTAATTATCTCTATAAGAAACTGTAAAAATAATTCGAATAATTTACATACGTACAAAATTATATAAGAAAAACTGTTAAAAATGGCGGATACATCCAATTCTGGTTTCTTTATCAAACGCATCTTTTGATAGAGCCGAGAGAATATGAAAAGCCAGCTTCATACCAAACTTCAAGTAATTAGGACTTTTGGTTCGAGAGTTATCGTAGGTACATCCAAAGATAATTTAAATAAGATGCAGCACCCGTATATAAAGTCAAAAGAATTTAGAGAAAAATGGTTATTTTTTAACGTTTTAAGATATAATATTTTTTCTAAAAAAAATTGCGTAGGCTGGATTCGAACCTAGGATCATATATCAAATTCAATTTCAATTATAAATCAAATATCTAATAAACTGCTTATGTTAGAAAACATTTTTATTTGAATACATTGTTAAAAAGAATTAACTTTATAAGAAACTGTAAAAATAATTCGAATAATTTACATTCGTACAAAATTATATAAGAAAAATTGTTCGAAATGGCAGATACACCTACTTCCGGTATCTTTATCAGATCTATCTTTTGATAGAACCGAGAGAATATGAAAAACCAGCTCTATACCAAATTTCAAGTAACTAGGACTTTTGGTTCGAGAGTTATCGTGGGTACCACGTTACACACAGACACACACAAACACACAGACACTTAAAATTTTTTGTCAAAAATACGTTTTTCTGATTCAGGAGACTTTGAAACGTAAAATTCTTCAAAAAATTTTTTTTTGAAATCGCTATACTTTCCTTATGGGAAAGTAAAAACCGAGTAAACCAAAACCCAAGGTACAAAAATAGATAATTTATATAGTGTCACTTTCAAACAATTGAAAAAATATTGTTTTATTTTGTAAACAGTTGCAACCAACTAAGAGTAGAAAAACAAAAATTTTCCAGTTTATACTTTTTATAAAGCCAATACACTAGCAATTTAACCGAGAAGCATTTAAAAACCCAAAGTACAAAAATAGATAATTTATATAGCGTTGCTTTAAAAAAAATATAAAAAAATAGGATATTTTTATACACAGCTGCAACCAACTAAAAGTAAAAAAAACGTATTTCTCAGCATAGATTTTTTAAATAGTTAATGACCATCCAAATTAAGCCAGAAGCATTTAAAAACCGAGTAAGCCAAAACCCAGCGTATAAAAATAGATAATTTAGACAGTGTCAGTTTACAAATAATTGAAAAAGTAGAGAGTAGAAAAAGCAAAACTTACCCAGTTTAGGTTTCTTATAAACTCAATAACCCACCACTTTAAGCGAAAAGCATTAAAAAACCCAGTAGCCAAAACCCAACGTACAAAAATAGGTAATTTATATAGTATCATTTTAAAAACAATTCAAGAAATATTAGTTTATTTTGTACACAGTTTCAACCAACTAAAGGTAGAAAATACAAAAGTTACCAGTTTAGGCTTCTTATAAACTCAACCACCAACCAATTTAAGCAAAAAGCATTAAAAAACCCGCGTAATTCAAAGCCCAAACTACTACAATAGATAACCTATATAGTGTTGCTTTAAAAACAATTAAAAAAATATTGGTTTATTTTGTACACCGTTGCAACAAACTAAAAGTAGAAAAAACAAAGCTTCTGAGTTTAGGCTTTTTATAAACCCAGTCAACAACCAATTTAACTTAGAAGCACTTAAAAAAACGCGTAGTTCAAAACTCAAAGCACAAAAGTAGATAATTTTTGTATATAGTGTTGTTTAAAAAAAAATTAAAAAATATTTGTGTAATTTTTACGGTCGTAGCCCACTTAGAATTGAAAAAAAAATTCCTGGCTTATACTTCCGCATAGACCATATAAACAACTAATTTGGAAATAAAGCATGTAAAAATACCGAGTCAGTCAAAACTTATTTTTGCTCAAATATTGATGTAGTTTTACACAGTCGCAGCTAACTAAAGGTAGAAAAAAATAATTTTCCCTGCTTACACTTTTTTATAGAACTAGTAAACAACCTATTAAGTAAAAAGGCATTTGAAAAATTGAGCAAGTTAATACCAAAAATAGAAAAATAAATAATTTGTACTTAGTTACTTGATACAAATATTAAAAAATGATTTGTGTCATTTTTATAAAGTCGCAGCCCATTTTTTATAGACGCAATAAACAAGCTATTTAGAAAAAAAAGCATGTAAAAATACCGAGCAAGTCAAAACTTGTGGTACAAAAATAGGCAGTTTGTACTAGTGTTACTTTTAAAAAAATTAAACAAATATTGGTGTATTTTTTATACAATCACAGCCAACTAAGAATAGAAAAAAATAATTTTCCTAGCTTACGCTTCTGTATAGACCCAATAAACAACCAATTTAGGAAATAAAGCATGTAAAAATACCGAGTCAGTCAAAACTTGTGGTAGTAACAAAATAGTTGATTTGTAGTGTGACTTGAAAAACTCAAAAAATGTTGGTATGTATACGCAGCCAACTAAGACTAGATAAAGTTGTTTATGTCAAAATTATTGACGGCTTTTCTGCTATAGTCCAAAAACATTGATGCAAAACATATTAACGTCCAACTTTTCAAAAAAATTACCAAAGTAAAGTTTCGAAGTAAACAGAAAAAATCTTTGAGTAAGTCAAAATATAATATATTCTATTTAAAAAAAGTAAAGAAGAAACAACTGATTTTAGACATAATGTGAGAATTGTGAATATCAATTGTATTTGAACTGTTGTGTTTTGAAACCTCATAAACAAATGAGAAAAACTCTTGTCTGACCTTGATGAGACAAAATCCACCAAATAGAGAAAACAAAATATAAAAACTCTACAATTACAAATAAAACGTCAAAAAACACTAATTTTTATTAAGATTATCTAACTGACAATTTTAAAAACAACCATGCTGAGGATTGAGCAGAAAACCATCATCTCGTCCGAAAATAAACGTAAATATTGTTACGTATTTATTTATTGAAAAAACTAATTTATTTAAAACGACTAAAAATACGTTTACTTAATCTAGAAATATGTACACTTTTAAATTAACCGAACTAATGAAATCTAATAATATTTAATAAAAACACTTACACTATAATTTATGTATAACCGTTGTATAATACTATCACTAACACGAGATAAGATAACGTCCTCGGATAGCCTCACACTTGTTTGTTTACACTATTTATCACGTTCACGATTATTCTCGATTTATTTATGTAGACACACGCGCGTGCTAATCACTTATTTATCTTCACTTGATTAATCTTCTTAATACTGCATGCATTCACATTCCAGCAATAACTGACCTACAATCTGTCTGGTCGCTATATAAAGACATACGGAAATCCTTCTCGATCGTTCCTCACTTTTCGCTATAACTTCTAGAAAATAGATAACAGCCTTCTAGAAGGCTCTTGCGTTTGCAAGTAATTTCTTGAACGTTTCAATATATTTTATAACTTTTGAGTTTTGAGTCCAACCAAGGACCACAACACTAATCTCGGCCAAACTAGAAGTTGCTGACATTATTTATTATAAACACTTTTCAAAATAATCTATAATATTTAGAACCGCAAAATTCAAAACCCAAAGTACAAAAATAGATAATTTATATAGTGCGGCTTTTAAAAAAATTCAAAAAACATTGGTTGGTTTTGTACACAACTGCAATTAACCAAAAGTAGAAAAAACGAACTTCCTCAGCTTACATTTTTGTAAATCCAATAAACAACCAGTTTAAGCAAAAGTATTTAAAAATAATCAGTAAGTTAAAACCCTTGATATTAAATTAGGTAATTTATTTAGTGGTACCATAAAAACAATTCAAAAAATTCAAAAACAAGTAAGAGCAGAATAAACAAAACTTCCCAGCTTAGGCTTCTTACAAACTTAATAATTAACTAATTTTATCAAGAAGCATTTAGAAAACAGCCAAAATCAAAACCCAAAGTACAACAATAGATAATTTATATAGCATTGCTTTAAAAAAATTAAAAAACAATTATTGGTTTTATAAACAGCTGCAACCAACTAAAAAAAGAAAAAAAGAATTTTCTCAGCTTAGATTTTTGCAAACTTAATAATCAACCAACTTAAGCGAGAGGCATTTAAAAAAACCAAGTAAACCAAAACCCAACGTACTAAAATAGGTAATCTATATATGCCAGTTTAAAAACAATTAAAAAAATATTAGTTTATTTTGTAAACAGTTGCAACCAACTAAGAGCAGAAAAAAGAAATACTTTCAGTTTAGGCTTTTTAAAAGCATTCAAAAACCAGCGTAATTCAAAACCCAAAGTACAAAAATTGATAATTTAGAAAGTGTTGCTTTAAAACAAATTCAAAAAACATTGGATAGTTTTATACACCGCTGCAACCAACTAAAAGCAAAAAAAACGTAGTTTCTCAGTTTAGATTTTTGTAAACTTAACGACTAACCAATATAACGAGATGCATTTAAAAAACCGAGTAAGCCAAAACCCACGATACAAAAATAGGTAATTTATATAGTGTCACTTTAAAAACAATTGAAGAAAATATTGGTTTATTTTGTAAACAGTTGCAACCAACTAAGAGCAGAAGAAACAAAACGTTCCAGCTTAGGCTTCTTAAAAACTCAATAACCAACTAATTTTATCGAGAAGCATTTAGAAAATTTCGTAACTCAAAACCCAATTTACAAACATAGATAATTTATATAGCGCTGTTTAAAAAAAAAACGTTGAATAGTTTTATACACAGCTGCAACCAAATAAGAGTAAAAAAACGTACTTTCTCAGCTTAGAGTTTTTGTAAACTTAACTACTAACCAATTTAAGCGAGATGCATTTAAAAAACCGAGTAAGCCAAAACCCAAGGTACAAAAATAGGTATTCTATGTAGCGTCACTTTAAAAACAATTGAAAAAATATTGATTTATTTTGTAAACAGTTGCAGCCAACTCAGAGTAGAAAAAGCAAAACTTTCTAGTTTAGGCTTCTTATAAACCCAATAACCCACTAATTAGATCAAAAAGCATTTAGAAAACCGCGAAATTCAAAACCCATAGTACAAAATAAGATAATTTATAGTGTTGCTTTAAAGCAAAACCCAGCGTACAAAATAGGTAAAAGTCAGTTTAAAAACAATTGAAAACGTATTGGTTTATTTTGTACACAGTTGCAACCAACTAAGAGTTAACAAACGTACTTTCTCGGCTTAGATTTTTTGTAAACTTAAAGCCCAACCAATTTAAGCGAGATTCTTTAAATAAACTGAGTAAATCAAAACCCAAGGTACAAAAATAGGTAATTTATATAAACTCATTTTAAAAACAATTAAAAACGTATTGGTTTGTTTTGTACACAGTTGCAACCAACTAAGAGTAACAAACTTTCCAATTTAGGGTTCTTATAAACTCAATAACCTACCAATTTGACCTAAAAGCATTTAAAAAGCTGCGAAATTCAAAACCCAAGATACAAAAATAAGTAATTTATTTAGTGTTGCCCTAAAAATAATAAAAAAAACTTTAGTTTATTGTGTACGCAGTTGCAAACAAGTAAGAGCAGAAGAAACAAAACTTCCCAGCTTAGGTTTCTTATAAACTCAATAACCAACTAATTTTATCGAGAAGCATTTAGAAAACAGCCCAATTCAAAACCCAAAGTACAACAACAGATAATTTATATAGCATTGCGTTAAAAATTAAAAAAACATTAGATGGCTTTATAAACTTCTGCAACCAACTAAAAAAAAATAATTTTCTTAGTTTAGATTTTTGTAAACTTAATAATCAACCAACTTAAGCGAGAGGCATTTAAAAAAAAACCAAGTAAACCAAAACCCAACGTACTAAAATAGGTAATCTATATTGTGTCAGTTTAAAAACAATTAAAAAAATATTAGTTTATTTTGTAAACAATTGCAATCGACTAAGAGCAGAAAAAACAAATCTTTTCAGTTTAGGCTTTTTATAAGCTAACCAATTTAAGCGAAAAGCATTCAAAAACCAGCGTACTTTAAAACTCAAAGTACCAAAACAGATAATCTACATAGTGTTGCTTTAAAAAAACTCAAAAAACATTGGTTTGTTTTGTACACAGCTACAACCAACTGAAAGCAGAAAAAACTTTTCCACTTAAGATTTTTTGTACATTTAATAACCAAACAATTTATGCGAGAAGCATTAAAAAAACCGAAAAAGCCAAAACCCACAGTACAAAGATAGATAATTTATATAGTGTAGCTTTAAAAAAAATGCAAACCAACTAAAAGTAAAAAAAAGTACTTTCTCGGCTTCGATTTTTGTAAACTTAACGACTAACCAATTTAAACGAGTTGCATTTAAAAAACCGATTAAGCCAAAACCCAAGATATTGGTTTGTTTTGTAAACAGTTGCAACCAACTAAGAGCAGAATAAAACAAAACTTTCCAACTTAGGCTTCTTATAAACTCAATAACCAACTAATTTGATCGAGAAGCATTTAGAAAATGGCGAAACTCAAACCCCAATTTATAAAAATAGATAATGTATATAACGTTACTTTAAAAAAAATTCAAAAAACATTGGATAGTTTAATACACAGCTGCAACCAACCAAAAGTAGAACAAACGTACTTTCTCAGCTTAAATTTTTGTAAACTTAACGACTAACCAATTTAAGCGAGATTCATTTAAAAAACCGAGTAAGCCAAAATCCAAGATACAAAAAAAGATAATTTATATAGTGTCGCTTTTGAAAACAATTGAAAAAATTATGAGTTATTTTGTAAACAGTTGCAACCAACTAAGAGTAGAAAAAACAAGACTTTCTAGTTTAAGTTCTTATAAACCCAATAACCCACTAATTTGAACGAGCATATAAAAAACCGCGAAATTCAAAACACAAAGTACAAAAATAGATAATTTAAAAAAAAATTCGAAAAATATTGGTTTGTTTTGTACACATTGCAACCAAGTAAGAGTAAACAAAAACCTGCCAGTTTAGGCTTCTTATAAACTGAGTAACCCACAAATTTGATCGAGAAAATCGCGAAACTCAAAACCCAAAGTACCAAAATAGATAATTTAGATATAGTTGCTTTAAAAAAATTCAAAAAACATTGGATAGTTTTATACACAGCTGCAACCAACTAAGATTTAAAAAAAAACGTACTTCTTTAGGTTAGATTTTTGTAAACTTAACGACCAACCAATTTAAACGAGATGCATTTAAGAAAACCGAGTAAGCCAAAACCCAAGGTGCAAAAATAGGTAATTTATATAGTGTCACTTTAAAAACAATTGAAGAAAATATTGGTTTATTTTGTAAACAGTTGCAACCAACTAAGAGCTAAAGAAACAAAACTTCCCAGTTTAGGCTTCTTATAAACTCAATAACCAACTAATTTGATCGAGAAACATTTAGAAAACCGCGAAATTCAAAACATAAATTAGAAAAATAGACAATTTTATATAGCGTTGCTTTAAAAAAAAATCAAAAAACATTTAATAGTTTTATACACAGCTGCAACCAACTAAAAGTTAACAAAACGTACTTTCTTAGCTTAGATTTTTGTAAACTTAACGACCAACCAGTTTAAACGAGATGCATTTAAAAAAACCGAGTAAGCCAAAAATAAGGTAATTTATATAGTATCCCTTTAAAAACAATTGAAAAAATATTAGTTTCTTTTGTAAACAGTTGCAACCAACTAAGAGCAGAAAAAACAAAAGTTTCCTTCTGCTTCTTACAAACTCAATAACCAACTAATTTGATCGAGAAGCATTTAAAAAACCAAGTAAGCCAAAAACCCAGGTACAAAAATATTCAATTTATTTAGTGTCACTTTAAAAACTTTAAAAAAAATATTGGTTTATTTTGTACCCAGTTGCAACAAACTAAAAGCAAAAAAAAACAAAACTTAGTTAAGGCTTTTTATAAACCGAGTCAACAACTAATTTAAGTTAGAAGCATTTAAAAAACCGCGTAGTTCAAAACCCAAAGCACAAAAATAGATAATTTTGTATACAGTGTTGTATAAAAAAAAATTTAAAACATATTTGTGTAATTTTTACGGTCGTAGCCCACTAAGAATTAAAAAAAAAATTCCCAGCTTACACTTCTGTATATATACTAAATAAACAACGAATTTAGGAAATAAAGAAGGAAAAAAACCGAGTTAGTCAAAACTTATAGTACAAAAATACGCGATTTGTACTAGTATTACTTTTTAAAAAAATTTAAATATTGGTGTATTTCTACACAGTCGCAGCCAACTAAGAGTAGAAAAAAATAATTTTCCCCGCTTACACTTTTTTATAGAACTAGTAAACAACCTATTAAGTAAAAAGGCATTTAAACAAATTAAATAAGTGAATACCAAAAATTCAAATAGATAATTTGTATTTAGTTACTTCAAAACAAAAATTAAAAAATGATTGGTGTCATCTTTACAAAGTCGCAGCCCACTAAGACATGTAAAAATACCGAGTAAGACACAACTTGTGGTACAAAAATAGGCAGTTTGTACCAATATTACTTTTAAAAAAATTTACAAAATATTGGTGTATTTTTTATACCATCACAGCCAACTTAGAATAGAAAAAAAAATATTTTTTCATCTTACACTTTTTTATAGACCCAGTAAACAAGCTATTTAGAAAAAAAGGTATTTAAAAAAATTGAGTAATTCAAACCAAAAATATAAAAATAGACAATTTGTATTTAGTTACTTCAAAACAAAAATTCAAAAATTATTGGTGTCATTTTTACAAACTCGTAGCCCACTAACAGTAGAAAAAAATAATTTTCCCAGCTTACACTTTTTTAATACCCAATAAACAACCAAATTAGGAAAAAAAATATGTAAAAATACCGAGTAAGTCAAAACTTGTGGTACAAAATAGTCAGTTTGTACTAGTGTTAGTTTAAAAAAATTCAAAAAACAAGAACAGTTAAAAAGAACTTTTCCAGCTTAGGCAATTTTTATTGGCCCAATAAACAATAAAAAAATGATGTAAAAACGCCGAGTTAGTCAAAACCCAAGGTACAATATTAGGTAATTTGTAGTGTTGCTTTAAAAAAAACGGAGTGAAGCAAAACCTAAGTTACAAAAATAGTTGATTTGCATAGTGTTACTTGAAAAAACTCAAAAAAATGTTGGTATGTATTACGCAGCCAACTAAGATTAGAAAAAGCTTACCAAAGTAAAGTTTCAAAGTAATCAGATAAAATACGTTGAGTAAAAAATTTTTTTTTAAATTTTAGATATGGAGCATATTGTAATTATTCTATTTAAAAAAAGTAAAGAAGAAACGATTTTAGACATAATATGAGAATTGTGAATATCAATCGTATTCTGAACTGTTGTGTTTTGCAACCTCATAAACAAATGGGGAAAACTCTTGTCTGACTTTGATGAGACAAAATCCACTTAATAAAGAAAACAAAATATAAAAATCTTACAATTCCAAACAAAACGTCAAAAAACCCTAATTTTTATTAAGATTATCAAACTGAAAATTTTGAAAATAATCATGCTGAAGACTCAGCAGAAAACCATCCTCTCGTCCGAAAATAGACGTAAATGTTTTTTGTAACTTTTGAGTTTTGAACCCAACCAAGGACCACGACACTAATCTCGGCCAAACTAGAAGTTGCTGACATTCTTTATTATAAACACGTCTCAAAAGAATCTATAATATTTAAAACAAAAGACAAAAAAACGTTGCCGTGGTAACTGCCGGATAAAAACAACGGCTAATTTATATTTTGATATGACCTCAGCAAAAGCCGTTAGCATTTTAGCAATTGCTGGTTGGTGGATGAAGTTCTATAACTGATTGTCGATAACTATTAAATAGCAGTCAGAGAAACCGAAATAAGTGTTCATGTGAAAGTGTATAAACATTTAAAGCACGGGTTTATTTTATACTTAAACAGTATCATCCAACCCAACTGGTGATTTCAATGCTGAGTTAAGAAACATATGGGAATTGTCAAAAAAAGCGTAGATCCAATGGAAGTGCTAAAAGTGTTGGTCTTTTTAACTTTAGTCACAACTTTTTAATAGTATAGTACAAAACTAAACACGAGAAAAACTTCAATTCGAACCCAAAGGTTTTTGACTGTGGCGAAAGGGCTTAAGAAAATTAATGATCAGAATTGTTTCGACTCCTTAGCAGACCTTGGCGGTTTTGTCATTTTAAGTTACCTTAAGTCAAAAAAACGAAGACCAAATGAATTATGTCACAGTGACCTCGACCTTTTCGTCGGTACCGTTACTTCCTAGACGCGAATGCATGCACCAACAAAAGCTTCTTCAACTGACATATACCTGGATGATGTCATTATGAAATCATTTCCTGTTTGAATCAGACTGGTTCAGTAATCAAAGATTCGAGTATTATACCGAGCTGGTCTAATTTTTTGTACACCGTTTTCGTTCACGAACGAAAGTAAAAGTTACGTAATCTAAGGTCAAAGGTATTAAGAACGTCTAAGCCATGCTAAAAATACTATATGATCGAGACCTTTAATTGGTGACGCAACTGGAAAAATGACGACGATGTTATGGAATGTTAATCGAATGTTTTCGAAACAATAATTTTTTTTTTGATCGCATGAAAGATTATGTAATGGATGTAATGTACCCGTCTCTTCTGACATGATTAATTTGTTACAACTACCTTTTGCATATTTCGCCTTAGTTTGTCCGCAGCACAAAACGTACTTGAAAGAGTCCATAGTGATAACGATAACAATACCAATCGAAGAAACGTTTGGATGGTACCATCACGATCGCCAAACGCGAAGATAACTGAATCACTTAAATACTAATTTGTAGAATTAGAAAAAATAATAATGCAATCAACGCTTATTTATTTACACTACGTCAAATTACAAAAGGAATGCCCAAGGTCACGTTTGTGTGTGTTTTGCAAACAAAACTTCAATTGAAAATAAAGGAGCGGCACGAGGATTCTTTAAAAAATGTTTAAAAAAATTTTTGTGTCGCGCGTACGGACTGTTAAGTGCCTGCTGGCGCCCCAAAAACTAATTGCGCGACTGCCGTACGCAACACTCGAATATTACTAACCTTGTGACTTTTTTCCCATAATGAATTTTCAACAAGGTAACGAATTTTGTCTGGAATTATAGTCGATTATTTAATGATAGTGATTTTTTTCGCGTGGCATTGGTGATGTGTTTACGCTTAAGCAGTGATGATTATCAGTCTTTAATTACGCTAATCACTGAACGAAATTGGTAAAAACTAATTAGATTTTTTTTAGATAAGACGTAACAGTGGCACAAGGTTCTGACGTTTTCGTTCGCCGAAGGCGTCTTAAACATTTCGACGTCAAAAAACTGGTTTTTTGAGTTTCAGACACGGGATCTTCACTTTCTTATAAAATGGGGCAGAATACTAATAAGTAGATGGAAAATCAACACCTCGGTGTTGTTTTCTTGGTGTCCTTGCATTGTGTGTTTTTCACAGTTTGTCGATTGCATGATGAGGTTAAGTAACGTTATTAAACAAATAAATATCGGCACGAAACATACATTTTTTTTTAAATTGTTCGATGGTGTAATAATTTTAACAAAAGTGTTCATTAATATTGATTTTGGTACAAAAAGTCAATTTTGCTTTTAATTATTCAAGTAATGTGAGAAAAATTTAAGCGCTTATGACTTTTTTGGGTTAATCGTAGTGTCCTTGCATTGAATATTTTATGCAGGAGAAAATTTTTGGCTTTTACAATGGTGTTTTTGAACTAGTAACCTTTCGATACTTCCACAAGCATAATCATATTCAATGTAAAGTGAATGACACAAGATCAAAAACAATAAAAAATATACATCTTCAAGAAAAAAAATTGTGTAACGCGAATGCGTTTTAGTTTGATTCAAATTCTTTTAAACTTGACATTTTTTTAATTAGCCAAATAGTACTAAAAATCAACAAAATTGAAAAGACAATAACAATTTGCTTAAAAAAGTGGTAAAACAGAAAAAAATTTTAACGTTTTGGTTTTAGTTAATACCAACTTCATCTTATAAATTTGTTTTTAATTTAAAAATGTTGAGGAAGATCATTTTATGGCCATTGAATCTTTCGGTTTTGATAATTTTGAATCCTTGCAAAAACATAGCTTGCTATGGAATACAAGAAATTTAGACAATGTGCCACAAATGAAACAAAAGACGTACGTAAAAAAGTCACATTCTAGGAACGTTTTAACGTTTTAGCTAAGAGTGTCCCTAAAAGTTATAATTTTTTCAAAATTAAAATCGTTGCAAAAATAAAGAAAATGCAGTTGATGATGTCGTCTTCGAAAGAGCATAAAATTCTAATCGCCATTCGTTTTTTTTTGCTTTTGATCCTTTAAAAGCTTTAGTCGCAATTCTATTGTTTTGTATTGATACTTTTATATTACTTTACAATCCATGTAAAATAAATTGCACCAAATAAAACAAACAAAAACAAATTGTTTAATCCTACAGCCTTTTAATTTGATTCAAATTGTTTTTCAGAAACAAATGTATCAAGTCAACAAAATAAAGAAAACAATAGTTTGCCATGGAATATAAAAAGCAATGACAGTGTGCTTCAAATAAAAGAAAAGAACGAAATCATAAAAGATAAACATTTTGACATCAAAGGTAAAATTGCAAAAACGTCAATTTAAAAAAAAGTGTCTAAATTTATATTTTCTCTAAATTCAAAAACTTTGCAAAAACAAAAAAAATTACAGAAAAGAAAAAATTATGAAAGCGCCGTTTTTTTGTTTTTAGTTAAAAGTGTCTTCTAGAACGCTGGTAAGAAAATTAATGAAAAATATGAGTAAAATTAAAGAAAACTCTAAGATTCTGAAAGAAAAGTTAATGGAAAATTTAAATAAACTCGAGGAAAAATTGTTTGAAAATTCAAGAACGCTTGAAAAGAACATAAAACAACTACAAAAATATTCTTTTAATTTAGAGATGTGTGAGAGAGCGTAGATTTCAAACTAGAGAACGAAGAAATTCCTTTTCATTCGATCGATGAAAAGGTGAGGGTTGTTCTAGTAAAGGATGTCGTTTTACCTGAACGAACTAAAAGCGCTGTGATGGGACGTCTGGATGAAGATCTTCAGGAAGGTTCCATTCGTAGCATCGAAGCAACCGTAAATATTCGCCCAAGGACTACCAGTTGGTGAAACTCTGGTGAAAGTCAAAAACGTATTACCAGTTAGAATCATGAATCCCAGTCTAAAGCGAGTAACTTTGAGGAAAAATACTGTGATATGACTCTCACATTCTGAAATGTGCAAACATTGTTGTAAACCCATCAGCGAAGAAATGTCCTGAACAGTTACTGGAAATGGTTACTTCAGCGTGTCAAGATCTTGGCCAGCGCAGTGATGTCAAGAAACTAATCCAGCAGTACCACGACGTGTTTGCAATGGATGATAACTAAAGAAAGAACTGACATCGTGAAACACAAAATCAATGCTGGCGATGCTCATTCAATCGGACAACATCCGAAGCGACTTCCCTTGACAAAGCAAGAAGAAACCAAGAAGATAATCGCCCAAATGGAAACTCAGTGTGTAATTGAACCATCTAACAGTCCGTGGCCGTCTTGGTAAAGAAAAAGGTTGGGTCAACGATGTTTTGTGTTGATTATAGACAACTGAATTAGGTCACCAAGAAAGATAGTTACCCGGTACCCTGAATTTGCAAAATTTTAGATACCCTATCTGATTCTCAATGGTTTTCCACTTTGGATTTAACAAGTGGTTACTGGCAAATGGACTTGGAACCACGAGAAAACTACGTTTACGATTGAAACCGGTTTATGACAATTTACGGTTATGCCCTTTAAATTGTGCAACGCGCCTGCGACTTTTAAGTGTTTGAAAGAGACCATCTTGCGTGGACTGTTTTAGAAGACGTTCCTAGTGTATTTGAACGACGTGATTGTGGTTGGAAAATCGTTCGAAGAGCAGAAGTGTTGCAATGTGCAAACC
Source organism: Aquatica leii (assembly GCA_035610365.1). Classification (NCBI taxonomy): domain Eukaryota; kingdom Metazoa; phylum Arthropoda; class Insecta; order Coleoptera; family Lampyridae; genus Aquatica; species Aquatica leii. Next base: position 21,799,543 of record CM069438.1, read on the forward strand.
AGAAATTAGGTCCAAAGGAGTACCATATCTTCAGAAAAGAAGTGAAGCATTTAGGACACGTTATATCCAGGACGTGAGTCATAGCCGACCCTAATAAAAATGAGGCAATCCAAGATTATCGAATACTAAGGGATAAATACAAACTTCCCAATTTTCTCGGAATGTGCACGTATCGCAGATTGGTGCTAGGATTTGCCAACATTGCGAAACCGCTGACAAGACTTACCAAAGAAGAACGCGATTTTACTTGGATCGACGACTGTAATGAAATCTTACATAAGTAAAAGCAGTCTCTAATTACGGCACCGATATTGAGCTGAAAACAAGTTTGCGTTGGACACGGATGCTAGCAACCTCGCAATAGAAGGTGTAATTTCTCAAATCATGAATGAAGAAGAGAGGGTGATCGGATACTTCAGTAAAGACCTGTCAAAGTCTGAGATAAATTATTGTGTAACTAGAAGAGAACTGTTAGCTGTTATCAAGTCCATTGAACTGCGGACTGAACATGCTGCTCTGAAATGGTTTCTTCAATTTCGAAACCCGGAAGGACAAGTTGCGAGATGGATTGACCGATTGCAGGAATACGTTTTTGATACAGAACATCGTTCGGAAACTACTCATCGCAACGCAGACGCTCTATCTAGACTACCATGCTCGGTTAACTATGGTCATTGTTCTCGACTAGAAGAGAAAACTAACATGTTTCGCAGAACAACGATAGACGATAATTGGCAACTAGCTCAACTACGGCGAGAACGAGAGAGTGATCCGGACCTACAGTTGATAATAAATTACAAAACGAATAAACAAAGGCCAACTTGGGAAGAAATCAGCGCGCAAAGTATAACGTTGAAAGCATATTGAGCACAGTAGGACTCCTTGAAATCGGAAAATGGTCTTCTGAAGCGATACCTGGAGAGCAACGATGGCACCAAGACGAAACTGCAGCTAGTTGTGCCTAAAAGTCAAGGGTCAGAAAAATTACAGCATTTGCATGACAAAACTTCTGGAGGATATTTCGATGTGAAGAGAACGCTTACAAATGTCAGGGAAAGGTTCTACTAGATGAACTGCAAAGAAGATGTAAAGGAGTGGTGCCACCAATGTAATTTATGCACGTCTGGAAACGGGCCAATTGGAAAGCGCAACTATGAGACAGTACAACGTCGGAAGTCCATTCGAAAGGGCAGCAATTGACATCGCAGGCTTATTCTCAGAAATGGAACAGGGTAACAAGTACATTCTGATAGCCATGGATTATTTCACCAAATGAAGCGAAGCGTACGCGATACCAAATCAAGAAGCCACTACTGTTGCGGATGTGTTGGTGAAAGGGTTTTTCTGCCACATTAAGGTTCCGTTGAGCTTCATTCAAATCAGGGGCGTAACTTCGAGTCTGCCTTGTTTCAAAACGTCTGTCAAATGCTGGTGATCAAGAAGACCAAGACTAAACCTCTTCATCCTCAATCAGATGGCATGGTGAAACGGATGAATAGAACGATGGGGAAGTATCTCGCCAAAGTGGTCTCCGAAGACCAATGAGACTGGGACCAATATTTACATTTTTTCCTAATGGCGTATCAATCATCCGTTCACGAGACTATCGGGCAAACTCTTGCTTGTGTGATGTTTGGACGTGCGATCTTCAGTTTAGATGTAAGCCTGAAGAAGAAGTTGTTGGAGATGACTATGTCAGCCAATCAAGAAGAAAATGCAGATCATCTTCAAAAGCGTCCGAAAGACGTCCAAATCGTCAGTAACCGAATGAAAAGCCAATATGACGTAAGGATCAAAGAAGGAGAGTTACAACCTGGTGACCTGGCTTGGTTGTACAATCCACAACGAAAAAGAGAATTGTCTCAAAAGTTACAGAAACTATGGAAAAGCCCTTACGCCATTTTGCCAAAAATAAATAACGTCATTTACTGCGGCCAAAAGTTACCAAGAGGCAAACCGAAGGTAGTACACATCAATCGGTTGGCCCCCTTTGCCGCCAACAACACGGACGGCGATGAAGACACAACAGTGATCAATCAACAGTGACAGATAAAGACGAAACGAAAGGCTTCGAGTGGTTCATGTCCACTCATAATGGAACCGCAAAAGCAAGGCTTTCGAGTGACCACAGAAGTACAACAAAATCACCTTGACGTACCAAAGGACAACTCCCTTGCGCACTGTATTGCCCAAGACTTACGCATGTCAAGAGGAATTGCCGTGGTATTTTATAGAAAATTTAGACGCATGGATGAACTTCTAAAACAGTGACCTACAGTAAAAAGAATTTTGAAGATTCAAGATCAACAACGGTCCATCTACTACTTACTCATCAGAAACCCGAATACAAAGACTTATGAAACGAAACAACATCAGAAAACTGGCGGTCCTCAAGCTTGGCTGCGTTTTAGACCAACTGGATTGGAGGATGGCGCGAAATATGGTACTGGGGAAACCGAGCTTAACTGTTGGTTTGCAGCTATAACTTGAGAAACACGACTGGGAACGACAAAACCGTGAACTGTTATTTTTATCAACATGGACGATTCAGAAATGATCAGAATTGTGCTTACCGTCAAGACCCTTTTTACAGATGCCCTGAGTTTAAACCTGTTCTGGGACAAAACGGATCCAAGAAAGGAGCAGTGTTACGTTCTATTTCCAAAAAGTGTTCGAACGTTAAAGAAAATCAAGAAAACTTCTAGAACCGATAAGAAGATAACGGTCCGGATATAAATAGAACTTGCAAGAAACGAAGGGATTCATAGTGTAATCAGCGCGAGTGCAGTTTAGTGACCTTTACGTTACCCTATGCGCGATAGTGAAAAATAACTAGTGCCAAAATAAATCAATTCTTAGTGACTTATTGTTAGTTTGTAAATATTAGTTATTACTGTTTCTAATTAGTGTAATCCTTTACCGCAAGTTCGTTTTAGTTTTTAATTCACATTCGTTCATTTTAACTTACAATTCATTTTATTTCGATTCCTTATTTGTTAACTGTATTTAGCCCCTAGTTTCTAATAAACGATTTTTTAATTCATGTTACAATATTTTTTTTATATAAGACGTTAGATAAAAAAAATGTAAAGATTATAATTTGCCACAGTTTTTTCGTAATAATAATTTTACATTATTTCACAATTCAATTTGAAATAAATGGCACGAAATCAAAAAAAATATAAATCTTTAAAAAAGATTGTGGAATGCCTCAGTTTTTTGATGTTCAAATTGTCTCTAAATTTTTCAGTTGTTCAGAAACAAATGTACAACGTCGACAATATAAAGAAAACAATAGTTTGCCATGAAAAATAAGAAATTATAGACAGCGTGCAAAAAATGAAACAAAAGAACAAAAGCAAAATAAACATTTTGACCCTAAAGAAAAAATTGTAAAACCGTTTTTATTGTTGTTGTTTTTATTTAAAAGTGTCTCTAAATTTCTTTTTCTTTAAATTCAAAAACGTTGCAAAAACAAAAAAATAATTTGGATCACTTCACAAACAAATATGTTCAATGCCAAGAGAAAAAAATTGTATGAACGTAAACTTTCTTTGATTTTGTTCAATAGTGTTCCAAAATTATTATCTTTTTAAATTTAGGACGTTGGATAAAAATTGTAAAGAAAATCTAATTTGCCACAGAGTAATGATTATTTTACATTATTTCACAATTTAATTTGAAATAAATAGTAGGAGATAAAAACAGAAAAACAAAAAAAAATACTCATCTCCAAAAAGAAAATTGTGTAATGTCAGAGCTTTTTGATTTACCCTAAAAATATTGTTTCTAAATGTTTCAGTATTTCAGAAACAAATGTATAACGTCGACAAAATAAAAAAAATTATAGTTTGCCATGAAAAATAAAAATAGATAGACAGCGTGCAACAAATAAACAAAAGAACGAAAACATAAACGATAAACATTTTGGCTCCAAAGATAAATTGTAAAACCGTCAGTTTTTTCGTTGTGATAATTTTACATTATTTTACAATTCAATTAAAAATAAATGACACGAGATAAAAAAAAACAAAAACAAAAAATTCATCTTAAAAAAGGAAATTGTGTAATGACACAGCCTTTTGATGTTATTTAAATTGTTTTGATGTTTTTCAATTTTTTAAAAACAAATGTATAACGTCAACAAAATGAACAAAACAATAGCTTGCCATGAAGAATAAAAAAAACATAGACAGCGTGCAACAAATAAACAAAAGAACGAAAGCATAAAAGATAAACACTTTGACACCAAGGAAAAAATTGTAAAACCGTCGTTTTTTTTCTTTTTATTTAAAAGTGTCCCTAAATTTCGTTTTCTTTAAATTCAAAAACGTTGCAAAAACAAAAAAGGTAAATGGTATGGTCTTCCAAAAATCATAACAATATAATCGCTATTAGGTTTCTTGGTTTTAGTACCTAATTTGTAACATTTTACAAACATAACTATGTTCAATCCAACAAAAGAAAAAAATTGTACCCACGTAATTTTTTTTTTTTTTGATTTTGTTCAATAGTCAATTAATATTTTTATTAACATTAGAACGTTGGATAAAAATAATTGTAAAAGTTATAATTTGCCACAGAGTTTTTTTTGTTGTGATAATTTTACATTATTTCACAATTCAATTTAAAATAAATGAAACGAGATAAAAAAAACAAAAACAAAAAAATTCATCTTCAAAAAGAAAATTGTGTAATGACACAGCTTTTTGATGTTATTCAAATTGTTTCTAAATGTTTTAGTATTACAAAAACAAATGTATAACGTCGACAAAATAAAGAAAACAATAGTTTGCCATAAAAAATAAAAATACATAGACAGCGTGCAACAAATAAACAAAAGAACGAAAGCATAAAAAATAAACACTTTGACATCAACGAAAAAAATGGTAAAACCGTCAGTTTTTTTTGTTTAAAAGTGTCCCTAAATTTCGTTTTCTTTAAATTCAAAAACGTTGCAAAAACAAAAAAAGGTAAATGGTATGGTCTTCCAAAAATCATAACAATATAATCGCTATTAGATTTCTTGCTTTTAGTACCTCATTTGGATCAGTTCACAAACAAATAAGTTCAATGCAAAAAAAAAATAGTATGAACGTAAAATTTTTGTTCAGTGGTGTTCCAAAATTGATATTTTTTAAATTTACGACGTTGGATAAAAATTGTAAAGATTATAATTTGCCACAGAGTTTTTTTGGTATAATAATTTTACATTGTTTCACAATTTAATTTGAAATAAATAGTAGGAGATAAAACAAAAACAAAAATACTCATCTTCAAAAAGAAATTTGTGTAATGACACAGCTTTTTAATGTTATTCAAATTGTTTCAAAATGTTTCAGTATTTCAGAAACAAATGTATAACGTCGACAAAATAAAAAAAATAATAGTTTGCCATGAAAAAAAAACTATAGACAGCATGCAAAAAATGAAACAAAAGAATGAAAACATAAAAAATAAACATTTTGACAACAAAAAAAAATTGTAAAACCGTCAGTTTTTTTTCTTTTTATTCAAAAGTGTCCTTAAATTTGTTGTTCTTTAAATTCAAAATAGTTCCAAAAACAAAAAAAAACAATTAATGTCTTCCAAAAATCATAACAATATGATCGCTATTAGATTTCTTGGTTTTAGTATCTAATTTGTAACATTTTACAAACATAACTATGTTCAATCCAAAAAAAAATTGCATGCACGTAATTTTTTTTTTTTTTTTGATTTTGTTCAATAGTGTTCTAAAATTAATATTTTTATTAACATTATTAGAACGTTGAATTAAAAAAATTGTAAAAGTTATAATTTGCCACAGTTTTTTTCGTTGTGATAATTTTACATTATTTCACAATTCAATTTAAAATAAATGACACGAGATAAAAAAACAAAAACAAAAAATTCATCTTCAAAACGAAAATTGCCTTTTGATGTTATTCAATTGTTTTTCAGAAACAAATGTATAACGTCGACAGAATGAAGAAAATAGTTTGCCATGAAATATGAAAAACATAAATACTGTGCAACAAATGAAACAAAAGAACGAAAGCATAAAAGATAAACATTTTGACATCAACGGAAATATTGTAAGAGCTTTTTTTGTTTTTAGTGTTCCAAAACGTTTTTTACGTTTAGGACGTTGGATAAAAAAATGTAAAGATTATGGTTTGTCACAGAGTTTTTTCGTCTAAAGCGATTCCTTCATCGTATTTTGTTGAGATTAAATCCTACAAAACCTATTCTATAGTTTGATCTAAACACTGCCACTTACGGAACAGTTTCTGCTTTGTTTCTTGCCATTTGTTGTCTTTACCAGATCGGTATCGAATGTGAGACCTCTATACCTGAAGTCTGACGAATCATCAAAAATGATTTTTATGTTGATGAACTGTTGACAGGCGTCAATGATTTAAATCAAGCTCGCAAAATATGTTCTGACCTCTCAACTACGCTTACTTCAAGGTGTTTCAAACTTTGTAAATGGATCTGCAACGATTCGCGTGTTCTTTCTGGTTTTTCAGATATGGAAGTTCATCCCAATTTTCTTGAAATCGGTCATTATGCAAACACTAATACTCTGGGTCTAATTTGATCTGTCTAAAACCACAATTTTATATTTTCTATTTCAAAGCCTTCAGTAAGCAAAGTGACAAAGCGGTCGATGTTTTCGTTTGCACAATTTCTACAAAAATAATGCTTCAACAACTCCAGATGGAAAAGCTGTCTTGGGACGACTCTGTTACCAACAATGCATTTTCAAAATGGCGTTAGTACGCCTCTAAACTCGTCAGTCTTCGGGATCTTTGTGCAAGAATCCCATAGATGTCCAAGTGAATAAGTTTTGTGACGTTTCCACAAACGCAAATGGTGCGTGCTTGTATCTTCGATCTGTTGAGGAGGACAATCGAGTCCATCCTCACCTTTTATGCTAAGTCAAAGGTAGCGTCTCTTAAGCTTACTACAATTCCTAGTCTTGAGGTTTGCTACTTGCTAAATCCCATATTTTTCAAATCTTTGGATTAACTATATCTTCTTGTAATTTATGGTCGGACTCGACCATAATCTTGGGGTGGTTAAACACATGCTCCTACTAAATCGAATCCAGCCGACATGTTGTCCAGGGGTATACTCCCACAAAATTTAAAAGAGCGTATTCTTTGGTGAAATTGCTTCTTGGTTATTGGATGACAAATCTCCGTGGCCTAATTCTCTTCTCGTTAGTTACAAACTCCCGGATTTAAAAACGCAAGTTCAACCCTTAATTTCGCATCGTCCAAAGGATTTTCACATAAAGAATTTCTCTAGTATGACTCGCTTAAAAAGAGTCGTCGTTTATAGTTTTCGTTTCTACGAAAATTGTTCAATGTCAAAAAAATCGTCTCTACGGTCCCATTACTATTAAAGAAATCCGTTCAGCCTTACTTTGCCTGATTAAAGTTTCTCAAGCGGACTCCTTTTCTGATGAGCTCAACTCGCTTCAGCGCTCTAAGCAACTAACAAGTTCCTGGCCATTAATAGGTTTTGCTCCATTTCTTGATGACATTATTTGTGTCGGAGGTAGACTCCGAAATTCTCCATTTTCGTTCGACAAAAATACATCCATTTCTTTTGTCGTAAAAACACTTGTTCAACTCTGGATCTTGACAGGTAGGCAGCTTGTGAGGTACGTTGTGCATAAATGTATAAAATGCTTTCGGCTTTCGCCCAAAATTATGTACAATCTTCTTATTTTCCGCGTACAACATTCTCCACCATTTCGCATTATTGGCATTGACCATGGTCGTGGTTGTAAATCCATGGAAGCCTATCTACGCTTGTTCATTTGTTTCTCATCTAAAGCAATTTATTTCGAACTGGTGACCTATCTAACCACCAAATTTTTTCTTACGATATTTTGACGTTTTGTTGCTCGTAGAGGCAAACCCTTCCGTGTTTTTTTCCACAAATTTCGTCAGGGTTAATTAATTCTGAACTACAATAATTAGCAGCATCTTTCAAGCTGCAACAGACTTCTATTGTCGAAACCGTTGCTGTCGATGATAGCGAAAAACATTTTATTCCACCCCATAGCCATAATTTTAGAGGTTTATGGGAGGCTGGCATAAAGTCAGCCAAAAAAACACATCCAACTAGTATTAGGAAATTCCATTTTGACTTATGAGGAGTTTTGCACTGTTCTTATTTAAACAGAAGCAATCCTAAACTCCTGTTCCTTATGTTGTCTGGCCTTTGATCGTAATGATCGCCAAGCTCTCACGTCTGCATTTGTTTCGGTTGGTAGGCCGCTGACAGCGCTCCCGGATCCATACGTTATAAGTATTCTTCAGCATCTTTTATCTTTGTTTTAAATTGTTCAGAAACTTCATTAACATATATGGAGAAGATAGAGTCACTAGTATATCGTCGGGTTGCAACAGCGCCCAACTTGACGATTTAACATTTCCGATCTTCAAAGGCACAGACTGTTTCTTATTAAAGAAGACAACCTTCCCGCTATGTGTTGGACAATTGGCAGAATTATAGAACTGCATCTAATCAGCGATTGCCTAAACCGAGTTGCCATCATAAAAACTGCAAACTGTATAGTGCGATGTTCGCATTTACTAAAGTTTGCCCTCTCCCTGCAGAGACCAGCGAAACTGCGTAAAAGTGTTTTGCAAAGTAGCTTTAACAATGTTTTATTCTTTGTTTATGTTACTATTAGAATTTAAGATTTAAGAGACCCCTGTAATGTTTCTTTGAAAGCTGCACTTTCTAGGCCGCCCGCATGTTTAGTTATTAAGGTTACTTTATTAGAATTTCATTGTTGCGTCACTGCAAGCAGTAGAGGTTTTAACCGACATCCTTCTTATCAAACAGTCTCATCCAACCACTACGATGAGGTGAATGTCGTGTTGACAATTTTTCGTTCTTTATTTATGTTGTTGATATTATATCAAAAATGAATGCTACAGTCTATGATCAACAAAATGTATAAAGATAACAAAATCAAGAAAACAATAGTTTGCCATGATATAAAAAAACATACACAGTGTGCAACCAATAAAACAAAAGAACGAAAACTTAAAAAATAAACATTTTGACATCAAAGGAAATATTGTAAAACCGTCAAAGTTTTTTTTAGTTTTCCAAAATTAACATTGTTTTAGTTTTAGGACGTTGGATGAAAAATGTAAAGGTTATAGTTTGCCACAGAGTTTTTTTGTTATTTTTTATATCATTTCACAATTCAATTTGAAATAAATGGCACCAGATCAAAAATTGCGTAATTTCACAGCTTTTTGATTCTCTTCAAGTCGTGTTTAAATATGACACTTTTTCAAGAAAAAATGTACAAATTTAACAAAACGAAGAAAGCAATAGCATGCCATGAAATATACAAAATATGGACATCGTGCAACAAATAAAACAAAAAAATAAAAGATAAACATTTTGACATAAAAGAAAAAAAAAGTTAAAACGTTATGGTTTTTTTTAATTTTAGTTAGTTAATGGTGTACTTGATTTGAATAGTTTTTTAATTGTAAAAACAAACAACACAAAGGACATGTCTTGTTACAAAGCATAAAAATGTATTCGCCATTTAATGTTTTTACAAGCGGAATCATATTCAATGAAACTCAAAAGTTAAAAATTTAGTCGCCATTGAATTTTTTTGTTTTGATACTTTTAGATTCTCTCACAGTTCAATGTGCAATACATAGCAGAAAATCAAAAAAAAAAAGAAAAAAAAACAGAAACATTTTTAAATAAAGGAAGAACTGTAGGAGAGTTATAGTTTTTTTGTCTTAGTTAATGGTGTCTGGCAAAATAAAAAAAACACGAGAGCATAGTTTGCCATGACGAATGTCAAAGTTTTTCGGTTTCGCTCACTTGTTGCTAAATTTGCAGAACCAGTTTGGGCTTAACCAAAGTTGCCATAAAAAAAAATTGTTCGAGACATGTGAACGTCAAGGCGTAAATAAGAGAAACAAAAGCCCCAGTGCTTTTTGTTTATAATTGAACAGCATAAAGAGCAAGAAACCTCACAACGACGACGTTTACATTCATGTTAACGTGACACCAAATGAAACCAAATCAAAAAACAGCGTCACACTGACACGGCGAATACAAACTCTCAACAAGACCCAAAGTTTACTTCCCTGTAAAAAGTCTGCACAAAGGAATTGGAGCAACGAAATTCCAATAGACATCAAAGTCAAAATCGTCATTCAGAATTTCTAAACTTAAAAGAACCGTAGATGTTCAACAAAAATAAAAACCAATAATTTATTAACAATATGAGGCCAAATAAACGATTAAAGAAATACCTTCGCATAGCATACAAAACGTTGTTTAGAATAAAAATATTTATGATTTTATACGGCGTCCTTGCTAAGCACATTAAAATTTAAACAAACGATGATACAAATAACGAATGAATGCTTTTTCTAAAATAAATAGTTTGCAAAACGATGTTTTGATCTTTTTTTTTGGTCATAGCCTTCTTAAATCACTATAACATTTAGATTGTTCTATCAAACCAGAATTTTTGAGCCTTTTTGACTTCATTAAATTTTGGTGTTAAGTAAAAAAGCGTAAAAATTGCACTATTATCAATTGTTACTTCTACTTAAAGAAAAATAGCAAAAAAATTCTATCCACGATATCTTTTAAGTTTTCGGCATTGTGCTTTTGCTGTCATTGTGTCACTAATCAACGACAATATAAAAATAATTATTGGCATTATATATTTTTTATTATTAATAAAATGGGCATTTTTTTAACTGAAACTAAAAACTAATGATTTCAACGCTTGGTAAGAAACGAAACCCGAAAATTTGTTATTTTTGGACATTGTATTTTTGCTTTCAGTGTGTTATTATTTATTAATCGACAATATAAAAAATAATCATTAAATAATTAAATTGAGAACAACGAATTATTCTTTTGATAAAATGTTGAATTCAAAATGCAAGTTTTTAACGTTTTGAAAATTTCAACAAACTTTAAAAATATTTTTTGTTTTATAATTAATGAATTATGATGATATAATATCATTTTTATTAAAAACATGAAGTTGGCGACTTCAACGCTTGGTAAGAAACGAACCCAGATTAAAAAGTTAAAAAAACTTACCGTCTGCTACCATCCTGGGTGCGACCTTCTTTGTGGTTTCTAAAATCTGCGTAACTCCTTCCAGTAAATCGGAATCCCTACGATCAGTCGAACGTTGTTTTGTTTCGGGAACGGTAACTGCTTCTGTTGTGCGTATTTTGGTAACTGTTGTTGTGACTGTTGATTTTCCTAATTCGGGAGCCTGTTGAGCATCTTGTGGTTTAGTAATTTTTATATGCTCAACAGTCTCGGTGATTATAGTGCCGTCGGGGGCTGTGGTTGTTTTGGTGGTTGTCGTTTTGGTAGGCTCTTGCAGAGTTCTTCGTTTCTCTTCTACCTCGGCGATTTTGTCTTCAACGAGACTTTGGCGTTTAATCGTACTAATCTCCTGGACAATTTCGGCTCGTTGCGAAGAAGCAGGGATAGTACGTTCAGCTGAAAGACGTTTCTCAATTATGTTCCGCCTTTCAGACACAGTCTTTTTAAAGTTCTCTTCGTCGTCCGAGATTTCGTCGATTAGTTTCTCTTCCGCAGAATATTTGTCCTTGTATGGTTCGCGACCTTCGTTATCTGTAAAAATAAAATGTAACTGCGTTTAAAAGCATTTGTAGAAAAAACTTACCACTGACGTCTATAAATCTTTCTTTCTCATAGAAATCTCTCATTATTCTATCTCGCCTTTGGATGTGTTCTACTGGCTCAACATTTAGACATTGAGGTATAATGTCTTCTCTACCTATTCTAATTAAGGCGTTTTCTAGAACATTGCCTTGTGCTCTATTACCAGATTGTGATATCCACATTCTGAGCATTGATTGTGCTTGTTTCGCAACGCTATCAGGATATTCGGATTTGATTACGTTGATTTCGGAAGTGGTTAGACCTAGCTGGTTGGCTAAAGGCACCCAGTCTTCGCCTAAGAGATTACTCATGTCGGCTAGACGTGGATCTGGTCGGTAGTATTCGTAATTGTCTTTTAGGAACCCTGATCGTTTCCAGGAGTCGCTGTCTGTTAGCGAAATCGTCTCTGAGACGATATCGTCGGGTAGGACAATGTTCAATATGCATATAGGTTGTTGTGGTGGTTCTCCTTTCGGGACTTTACCTTCTTTCATAAACAGCGCTCGACCGACTGCTTCGGCGTGTTGATCTTTAACGCGCACCGAGAAAGGTAGACGATTTTCTCTAAACGCTCTAAAAGCAAACTGGAGCTGTTCGCCGCTTTTGGTAATTGGTACCAAATTTCCCGCAAATTCTATGTATTGTGGTTTACCTTCCATGACCTAAAACGAATCGATTACTACTAAGTTCTGATAGTTTCGTTTAGTACCTCAACATCGCGACTTTTTGCAACTTCGGTAAAATGCTCTTGGTGTTCTAAAGTCTTGTCTTCTTTGTCGTCGGTCATGCAAAAAACTCTCAGTCTTGCTTCTAAGGGGTCCACGCGTTTGGCAAAAACGACAAATTTAGCCATGAATGGTACGTGTATTGCTTCTCTGCAAGGAAAGGGTTAGTACCGCTTGGTGTTGTTTTAAATCATATTACTTGTATAGTTCGGTGGCCATTTTAGTAGCGTCGCCTATGTTTCGACAGTCCATAAGCCAGAACCTCGCCGAAACTGTTGTCGTAAATGAGACGCAATCGTTGACGAACGTCAAAGGTGTTGAACCAGTTACGTCTTCCCACTGTGCTCTTGTGGTACCACCTTGAGAAAACAAAACAGGTTAATATTTCCCTGGTATGGGTTGCGCAAATCCTTTTGAGCATACTCACATATTCTATGATCTCAAGAACATCGAGTCAGAGATTTTTAAGCATGCGAATTAGTCAACAAGAAAATTGTGCCAGTGAACAATACAAATGAGACTTGAGCAAAGTACAGTAAGCTAGATGACTTTTTACAGAGTCAGACAATGACGGGTTTTGTTATCGAGCCCACCCATTGATCGTTATCAAGCTTTTTGGCATTCAATCAAGCAAACTTGTAGTTTTTCCGATTTTTCTTTTGAATGATTTAGCGTGTCAAGCAAATGCATTGTGGGAAAAGCAGCATAAGCAAAGCATGTTAAGTCGAATGGTTTCAGAAAAGACCAGTCGCGGGGCAACTAACTTCCCGTGTTAAATGATCGTTTCTTTAAAACTTAAGAACGACTGATCTGTCGATAACTAAAAAAAAATCCTTAAAAAATCCTTTCGTTTCGTTTTCTTAATTAAAAATAAAAATGCAGCAAATCTAAAAAAGTGAAATTGCAACTTGTGTTTTTGTGACCTTCTTAATTTCAAAACTAAACGACTAAAGGCGTAACTTAATTCGTGGAGAAAAAATTTTGGAAGTGCATGCGGCTGATATTTCCGTGACGCTTTTTCGCTGTGTCGTTTTCGCGATTCTTTCTAACGGAACGAATATAAGCAAAGAAACGTTTCGAAAAATCAACTGTGCCGCATTACTTCCACAACCTAATAATAATAATAATTTAAAATTATAAAAAAGATAGAATACATTCTAAGAGGGGGCAGCCCACAATATTTTAGTTAGTTACCTTTGAGAGATCTTTTCCGAAACACCCCTGGACCCCGCGTGAAAATGACCAAGTAGCGCATTAGTTTTACTTATGATCTTTTTTTAGGTTAACATTGATTGTGACATCCTAACAAAAACGTCACAATGCAATGATTCCACTTGTGACGCAATTAGGACGACGTTTCGAACCCCCTCATCAGGCATAGTTTAAATGTAAGTGAGGTTGCTACACTAAGAGGACGTCTGATTGAAGCAAACTAAAGCCAAAAAAACTGTGAGTAAAACGTCGACATCACTGTGCACTAAAATTTAACTCGTTTTGTAAAAGCTTAGGTAAGACATAGGCGTCATAATGTCGTCACAAAAAGCAGGTGGCTGGCAAACTATTATGGCAAAACTAATTTTTTAACTACCAGGATTCTAATGTACCTACGCCTTTCTAAATCTATAATTTCTAATAAGCTTGCCAACCCCTTAACAACTAATAATGAGCTTACAGAGATACACAACAACACACTGATAAAAACAATATACTTAAGAAAAATTTCAATCGTGATAAATACATAACATAGTTGTAACTACAGTAATATGATGGCTTTTAACGATTTTAGACCATAACCAAAACGCAAAAACACTTAGAAATAAACAGTTTTCTTAGTACTAATAATTCAACAAAGAAGATTGATTCTAAATCGTGCAAAAACACTCAAGTCAAAAAAATCAGTAGCAAGAGAAAGAAATATAATTAAGTTAGTAGAAAACAAATCACTAGAAAAAAATAAATTAAATCATAGAAGGCTACTAACTACTATTTGCGATGGTACCAGTGTAAATATGAAAAAAAACTTTGCTCAAATAATTCAAAAAACTAGTACCAAAGAAACTTAATTGCAATTCGTAGTAATTTGGCATATGAATTAATTAATAATTAAGTTGGTAATAACAGATTTATCCTGAACACAAACGTCAGATAAAAATAACTGCTATGACAATCGAAAAAAAGGTAATTTAATTTTTTTTTAAAACAAAACATTAATATTTTAAGTTATACAATTTCATTATCATAGATAATCATAGTTGGCGTTTTCATCTGCTGTCAGATTTTTGTTCCGATGATAAATTGTTTATTACCAACCTAACTACCTAGACTTAAAAAATAGTTTAATTGCAAAAATGGTTTGCTATGGATTTCAGTAACTTTCTGCCACTTTTTAAAACTGATTTTGAGTAAGGAATTTTTAATTGGTATTTTAATTTGTCTAAATCTGACAACTCTGGAACCACACGGTAACCTTCTGATTTCTTTGCAGAATCCAAATGCAAAACATCATAAATTTGACATCAAATTTGAACCTCATCATTGGTATTGTTTTTTTTTCTATAGAATGTACTGGAATATTTCGGCGACTCAGCCTTTTGCTAAGTTTAGCTAATAATAAAAGCACCAAAAGAAGAATCAAAGAAAATTAATTTTGTAACTGGTATTGCTGTTACATTGTCAAATGGGCAAGTGTTCTTGAAGTTCTAATCAATAATCGCTTTTTAAGAAACTAAAACGACGCAAAGATTCTAGAAAAAAACTTGTTCAGTGAGAATAAGCCATCAATCATAACATTAATCAAAAACAAGTACTAAGGACATTTTATCTTCTGAGGCAGATTTTAATTATCTAATATTTTAATAACCTTGAGTAATAAATTAAACTTTAATCATAATTTGATTAATTCTAAGTGACAAATAAAAATGTAATAATCGTTTGAACAATTTTAACTGACAAATAAAAATTTAATCGTCATTTGAATTATATGAACTACCATTCAAAACAGAAATTATAAATTCAATCGTTATTTTCATATTTTTGAGTAAAATGTAATCATCATTTTCCAAATTTTTAGTAACAAGTAAAAATGTATTTATCATTTGAATAATTTGAAGTGATAAATAAAAATTCAATTTTCTAATAAAAATTGAGTTATAATTCTGATATTTTTCAGTGATCAATTAAAGTTAATCCATTATCTCAATCATTCTAAGTGACAAATAAAAATTTAATTGTCATTTGAATGATTTGAAGTGAAAAATAAAAATTCAATTGACAGTCTAATGAAAATTGAGTTGTTCAGTAATATATAAAAAACTACAATTTTTTTTTAGTTTTCATATTTTCTGTGTCATCTGACGGTTTTTTTGTAGAATTTAAACTATACTTGTTGTTTATGTTCTTAAGAAACATAAAACAGGAATGGCAGACTTTTTTAGACTCAATCATTCAATTTGAGTGATAAATTAAAATCAAATCATAATTTTATTAATTTTGAGTGACAAATAAAAATGTAATCGTCATTGGAATTATATGAACTGAAATTCAAAACTGAAATTAAAAATTCAATCGTTATTTTCGTATTTTTGTGAAAAATGTAATCATCATTATGCTAATTTTTAGTAACAAATAAAAATGTATTCATTATTTGATTAGTTTGAAATGATAAATAAAAATTCAATTTTCTAATAAAAATTGAGTTATAATTCTGATATTTTTCAGTGATCAATTAAAGTTAATCCATTATCTCAATCATTCTAAGTGACAAAGGAAAATTTAATTGTCATTTGAATGATTTGAAGTGAAAAATAAAAATTCAATTGACAGTCTATTGAAGATTGAGTTGTTCAGTAATATATAAAAAACTATGATTTTTTTTAGTTTTCATATTTTCTGTGTCATCGGACGGTTTTTTTTTTGTAGAATTTAATCTATACTTGTTGTTTATGTTCTTAAGAAACATAAAACAGGAATGGCAGACTTTTTTAGATTCAATCATTCAATTTGAGTGATAAATTAAAATCAAATCATGATTTTATTAATTTTGAGTGACAAATAAAAATGTATTAATCATTTGAACAATTTTAACTGACAAATAAAAATATAATCGCCATTTAAATGATATAAAGTGACAAACATTTAGACCAGAATTTAAAAATTCAATTTTCAGTTTAATGAAAATTGGGTTGTTAGGTAATAAATAAAAAAAATAAAATAGTTTTAGTTTTTTTATTTTTTCTGCATCGTCAGAAGTTTTTTTGTAAAATTTAAATTATACTTATTATTTATTTTCTTAAAAAACAAAACAAAGATGGCTAATTTTTGATGTGTGATTCAATCATAAAAAATAAAAATTTAATTTTTCTGATATTCTTAAGTGATATATTAAAGTTAATTCATTATTTCAATCATTCCGAATTACAAATAAAAATTTAATTGTTAATTAAATTAAATGATTTGCAATGAAAAATAAAAATTTAATTGTCAGTCTAATGAATATTGAGTTGTTCAGTAGTATAATATATAAAAAGGTATGATTTTTTTTAGTTTTCATCTTTTCTGTGTCGTCTGACAGTTTTTTTTTGTAGTACTTAAGGCGTGCTCATTATTTATTTTTTAAGTTCTTAAGAAACTTAAAAAAAGACAAACAGGTGTTCCATAAAAGTCTGAAAATAAAAAATTAAAATTCAATCGCTATTTAAATATTTTTGAGTAATAAATTAAAATTTAATCATAATGGTATTAATTCTAAGTGACAAATAAAAATGTATTAATCATTTGAACAATTTTAACTGACAAATAAAAATTTAATCGTCATTTAAATTATATGCACTGAAATTCAAATCTAAAATTAAAAATTCAATCGTTATTTTCGTATTTTTGTGTGAAATGTAATCATCATTTTGCTAATTTTTAGTAACAAATAAAAACAACAAGTCTATTGAAGATTGAGTTGTTCAGTAATATATAAAAAATTACGTTTTTTTTTAGTTTTCATATTTTCTATGTTATCGGACGGTTTTTTTGTGGAATTTAAACTATACTTGTTGTTTATGTTCTGAAGAAACATAAAACAGGAATGGCAGACTTTTTTAAATTCAATCATTCAATTTGAGTGATAAATTAAAATCAAATCATAATTTTATTAATTTTGAGTGACAAATAAAAATACAATCGTCATTTAAATGATATAAAGTGACAAACGTTTAGAACAGAAATTAAAAATTCAATTTTCAGTTTAATGAAAATTGAGTTGTTAGGTAATAAATAAAAAATTAAAATAGTTTTAGTTTTTGTTTATTTTTTCTGCATCGTCAGACGGTTTTTTGTAAAATTTAAATGATACTTATTATTTATTTTCTTAAGAAACAAAACAAAGATGGTAGATTTTTGATGTGTGATTCAATCATAAAAAATTAAAATTCAATTTTTCTGATATTTTTAAGTGATAAATTAAGCTTAATTCATTATTTCAATTATTTTAAGTTACAAATAAAAATTTAATTGTTATTTGAATGATTTGAAATGAAAAATAAAAATTCAATTGTCAGTCTAATGAAGATTGAGTTGTTCAGTAATATAATATATAAAAAAATACCATTTTTTTAGTTTTCATCTTTTCTGTGTCGTCTGACGGTTTTTTTTTGTAGAATTTAACGTGTGCTCATTATTTATGTTCTTAAGAAACTTAAAAAAAGAATAGCATATTTTTCAATTAAAGTTTGGGAATAAAAAATTAAAATTCAATCGCTATTTTAATATTTTTCAGTGATAAATTGAAATTTAATCATAATTTTATTAATTCTAATTGACAAAAGAAATGTATTAATCATTTGAACAATTTTAACTGTTAAATAAAAATTTAATCGCCATTTGAATTATATGAACTGACAAACATTTAGAACATAAATTAAAAATTCTATTGTTATTTTTATATTTTTGAGTAAAATGTAATCATCATTTCGATAATTCTTGGTGACAAATGTAAATGTATTCATGATTTGAATAATTTTAAGTGATAAATGAATAATTAATTATCAGTCTAATAAAAATTGAGTTGTTAAGTAATAAATAAAAAACTAAGATTATTTTATTTTTGTTATTTTTTCTGTATCGTCAGGCGGTTTTTTGTAGAATTTAATTTATACTTATTATTTATTTTCTTAAAAAACATAAAACAAAGATGGCTGGTTTTTGACTTGAAATTTAATTAATTCATAAAAAATAAAATTTCAATCGTTGTTCTGATATTTTTGAACGATAAGTTAAAGTTAATTAAGTGACAAATAAAATTTAATTGTCAGAATGATTTGGAGTAAAATAAAAGTTCAATTGCTAGTCTAGTGAAGATTGGGGTGTTAAGTAATAAATACAAAATTACTTTATGCATCATTAGACGGTTTTTTGTAGAATTTAAGTTATACTTATTATTTAGGGATGGCTTATTTTTCATGGAAATAAAAAATAAAACATCAATGTATTCATCATTTGAACGTTTTTAAATGACAAATAAAAATTTAATTGTCATTTGAATGATTTGAAGTAACAAATAAAACCTTAATTGTCAATCTAATGAAAATTGAGTTGTTAATGAATAAATAAAAAATTACGATTTTTCTTAGTTTTTTATCTTTTTTATATTGTTTAACGGTTTTTTTTTTTAAATTTAAACTATATGCTTATTATTTATATTCTGAATAAACATTAAGCAGGAATGGCTGATTTTGCATTTACAATTTGGGAATAAAAAATCAAAATTGAAGTAATAAATTAAAGTTAAATCATCATTTCAAACATTCTAAATAAAAATGTATTCATGATTTGAACGAATTTAAGTAATAATAAAAATGTATTTCATATTTGAATGATTCGAAGTGACAAATAAAACTTGAACTAATGAAGGTTGAGTTGTTCAGTTTTTTACAAAAAATTTCGATTTTTTGAGTGTTCATCTTTTCTGTGTCGACTGACGGTTTTTTTGCAGAATTTGAACTAGACTTATTATTTATGTTCTTAAGAAACATAAAACAGGAATGGCTGATTTTTCAATTAAGATTTGGGAATAAAGAATAAAAATTTAATTGGAATATTTTTGTGTGGAATTAAAATCTATTTATCATTTCAATAATTCTGAGTGGCAAAAAAATGTATTCATCATTTGAACAATTTTAAATAACAAATAAAAATTTAATTGTCATTTGAATGATTTGAAGTGACAAATAAATATTCAATTGTAGGTCTAATGAAGATTAAGTAATAAATACAAAATTACATTTTTTTAGTTTTCGTATTTTTTCTGTATCGTCTGACGATTTTTTGTTGAATTCAAATTATACTATTTATGATCTTAAAAAATATAAAACTGGGATGGGCGGTTTTTTATTTAAAATGTGAGAACAAAAAATAAAAATAAAATCGTTATTTCGATATTTTTAAGTGATAAACTAAAATTTTATCATCATTTCAATAATTCTGAGTGATAAATAAAAATGTATTCCTTATTTGTACGATTTTAAATGACAAATAAAAATGTAATTGCTATCTGAATCATTTAAAGTGATAAATAAAAGTTCAATTGTTATTTGAATGAAGTGAAGTGACTAACATTTCGAATAGAAACATTTTAGTAATTCTTAGTGACAAATAAAAATTTATTAATTATTTGAATAATTAAAAGTGTTAAAAAAATTTCAATTATACGTCTAATGAACATTAAGTTGTTAAGTAATAACCAAAAAAATACGACTTTTTTAGTTTCTGTATTTTTTCTGTATCATCTGACAATTTTCTGTAGAATTTTAATTTTGATTATTATTTATGTTCTTAAAAAACATAAAAGAAAGATGACTGATTTTTTGTTCATGATTTGGAAACAAAAAATAAAAATTTATTCGTTATTTTGATATTTTTAAGTAATAAACTTAAATTGAATCATCATTTCAATAATTCTGAATAAGAAATAAACATGTAATCATTATTTGAACGATTTTAAATGACAAATAAAAATGTAATTGTCGTTTGAATCATTTGAAGTGATAAATAAAAATTTAATTGTCATTTGAATGAAGTGAAGTGACAATCATTCCGAACAAAAATTAAAAATTCTATCGTTATGTTGATAATTTCAGTGATAAAGTAAAATTTGAACATTTCAGTAATTTTTAGTGACAAATAAATATGTATTCATCATTTGAATAATTAAAACTGATAAATAAAATTTCAATTATACGTCTAATGAACATTGACTTGTTAAGTAATAAACAAAAATTTTTTTAGTTTTTGTTTTTTTTGTATCTGACGATTTTTTGTAGAATTTAAATTTTGATTATTATTTATGTTCTTAAAAAACATAAAACAGATATGACTGATTTTTTATTTTAAATTTGGAAACAAAAAATAAAAATTTATCGTTATTCTGATATTTTTAAGTAATAATCCTAAATTTAATCATTTCAATAATTCAATAATGTATTCATTATTTGAACGATTTTAAATGATAAATAAAAATGTAATTGTCATTTGAATCATTTGACGTTATAAATAAAAATTTAATTGTCATTTCAATGATGTGAATTGACAAATAAAACTTCAATTATCAGACTAATGAAGACTGAGTTGTTCAGTAATATATAAAAAATTGCGATTTTTTTAGTTTTCTGTGGTCTGACGGTTTTTTGTAAAATTTAAACTATATTCATTGTTTATGTTCCTAGGAAACATAAAACAGGGATGACCAATTTTTCACTTAAAATTTGGGAAGGAAAAATCAAAATTGAATCGTTATTTTATTTTTGAGTAATAAATTAAAGTTAAATCATCATTTCAAACATTCTAAATAAAAATGTATTTATGATTTTAACGAATTTAGGTGATAATAAAAATGTAATTCTCATTTGAATGATTCAAAGTGACAAATAAAACTTAAAGTCTAATGAAGATTGAGTTGTTCAGTAATATACAAAAAATAAAATACGATTTTTTGAGTGTTCATCTTTTCTGTGTTTCTGTGTTCGATTAAGATTTTGGAATGAAAAATTTATTCGTAATATTTTTGAGTGGAATTAAAATCTATTTATCATTACAATAATTCTGAGTGACAAAAAAATGTGTTCATCATTTGAATAATTTTAAATAACCAATCAAAATTTAATTGTCATTTTAATGATTTGAAATGACAAATAAATATTCAATTGTAGGTCTAATTAAGATTAAGTAATAAATAAAAAATTACATTTTTTGTAGAGTTTAAATTATACTTATTATTTATATTTTTAAAAAACATAGGACTGGGATGAGTGAATTTTTATTTTAGATTTGGGAACAAAAATAAAAATTCAATCGTGATTTTAATATTTTCTAATGATTATTTAAAATTTAATCATTATTTCAATAATTCTGAGTGAGAAATAAACATGTATTCATTAGTTGAAAGAATTTATATTAAAAAAATAAATAAATAAACATGTAATTGTCTGTTGAAGTGATAAATAAAAATTTAATTGTCTTTTAAATGCTGTGTTGTGACAAACATTCCAAACAAAAATTAAAAAGTCAATCGTTATATTGATATTTTTTAATGATAATCTAAAAGCTAGTCATTTCAGTAATTCTTAGTGACAAATAAAAATATATTCATTATTTGAATAATTAGAAGTGATAAATAAAAATTCAATTATAGTTCTAATAAACATTGAGTTGTTAAGTAATAAGGCAAAAATATGATTTTTTTAGTTTTTGAATTTTTTCTGTATCGTCTGACGATTTTTTTGTAGAACTTAAATTATACTTATTATTTATAATCTTAAAAAACATAAGACTGGGATGAGTGATTTTTTATTTAGGAACAAAAAATAAAAATGCAATCGGTATTTTGATATTTTTAAATGAGAAACTAAAATTTAGTCATCATATCAATATGTCTGAGTGACAAATAAAAATGTATTCATTACTTGAACGAATTTAAATAACAAATAAAAATGTAATTGCCATTTGATTCATTTGTAATGATAAATAAAAGTTTAATTGTCATTTGAATTATGTAAAGTGAGAAACATTTCAAACAGAAATTAAAAATTCAACCGTTATTTTGATATTTTTGAGTGATAAACTAGAATCCATCATTTTAATAATTTTAGTGACAAATAAAAATGTATTTATGATTTGAATAATTAGAAGTGATAAATAAAAATCAATTATATGTCTAATAAACATTGAGTTGTTAAGTAATAAACAAAAAAAATTTTATTTTAATATTTTTTAAAAATAAACTTAAATTTAATCATACATTTCCATAATTCTGAATAAAAAATAAAAATGTATTTATTATTTGAACGATTTTAAATGACGAATAAAAATGTAAATGCCATTTAAATCATTTAAAGTGATAAAAATTCAATTGTCATTTGAATGAAGTGAAGTGACAATCATTCCGAACAGAAATTAAAAATTCTAATGTATTCATCATTTGAATAATTAGAAGTGATAAATAACATTTCAGTTATACGTCTAATGAACATTAAATTGTTAAATATTATACAAAATAATACGATTTTTTTAGTTTTTGAATTTTTTTTAATATCATCTGACGATTTTCTGTAGAATTTAAATTTTGATTATTATTTATCTTCGTAAAAAACATAAAACAGATATGGCTCATTTTTTATTTAAGATTTGGGAACAAAAAATAAAAATTCAATCGTTATTTTGATATTTTTAAGTTACAAACTAATAGTTAATCATTACAATAATTTTAGTGACAAATAAAAATGTATTCATCATTTGAATAATCAGAAGTGATAAATAAAAATTCAATTATTTGTCTAATGAACATTTAGTAGTTAAGTAATAAACAAAAGACTACGATTTTTTGAGTTTTTGTATTTTTTATGTATCATCCGACGATTTTTTGTAGAACTTAAGTTATGCTTATTATTTATGAATTTAAATTCATTATTTGAACGATTTTAAATGACAAATAAAAATGTAATTGTCGTTTGAATCATTTGAAGTGATAAATAAAAATTAAATTGTCATTTGAATGAAGTGAAGTGACAATCATTCCGAACAAAAATTAAAAATTCTATCGTTATTTTGATAATTTTAGTGATAAAGTAAAATTTGAACATTTCAGTAATTTTTAGTGACAAATAAATATGATTTAATTTAGATTTGGGAACAAAAATAAAAATTCAATCGTGATTTTAATATTTTCTAATGATTATTTAAAATTTAATCATTATTTCAATAATTCTGAGTGAGAAATAAACATGTATTCATTAGTTGAAAGAATTTATATTAAAAAAATAAATAAATAAACATGTAATTGTCATTTGAAGTGATAAATAAAAATTTAATTGTCTTTTAAATGCTGTGTTGTGACAAACATTCCAAACAAAAATTAAAAAGTCAATCGTTATATTGATGTTTTTTAATGATAATCTAAAAGCTAGTCATTTCAGTAATTCTTAGTGACAAATAAAAATATATTCATTATTTGAATAATTAGAAGTGATAAATAAAAATTCAATTATAGTTCTAATAAACATTGAGTTGTTAAGTAATAAGGCAAAAATACGATTTTTTTAGTTTTTGAATTTTTTCTGTATCGTCTGACGATTTTTTTGTAGAACTTAAATTATACTTATTATTTATAATCTTAAAAAACATAAGACTGGGATGAGTGATTTTTTATTTAGGAACAAAAAATAAAAATGCAATCGGTATTTTGATATTTTTAAATGAGAAACTAAAATTTAGTCATCATATCAATATGTCTGAGTGACAAATAAAAATGTATTCATTACTTGAACGAATTTAAATAACAAATAAAAATGTAATTGCCATTTGATTCATTTGTAATGATAAATAAAAGTTTAATTGTCATTTGAATTATGTAAAGTGAGAAACATTTCAAACAGAAATTAAAAATTCAACCGTTATTTTGATATTTTTGAGTGATAAACTAGAATCCATCATTTTAATAATTTTAGTGACAAATAAAAATGTATTTATGATTTGAATAATTAGAAGTGATAAATAAAAAATCAATTATATGTCTAATAAACATTGAGTTGTTAAGTAATAAACAAAAAAAATTTTATTTTAATATTTTTTAAAAATAAACTTAAATTTAATCATACATTTCCATAATTCTGAATAAAAAATAAAAATGTATTTATTATTTGAACGATTTTAAATGACGAATAAAAATGTAAATGCCATTTAAATCATTTAAAGTGATAAAAATTCAATTGTCATTTGAATGAAGTGAAGTGACAATCATTCCGAACAGAAATTAAAAATTCTAATGTATTCATCATTTGAATAATTAGAAGTGATAAATAACATTTCAGTTATACGTCTAATGAACATTAAATTGTTAAATATTATACAAAATAATACGATTTTTTTAGTTTTTGAATTTTTTTTAATATCATTTGACGATTTTTTGTACAATTGAAATTTTGATTATTTATGTTCTTAAAAAACATAAAACAGCAATTTTTATTTAAGATTTGGGAATAAAAAATAAAAATTCAATCGTTATTTTGATATTTTTAAGTCATAAGCTAAAAGTTAATCATTTCAATAATTTTAGTGACAAATAAAAACGTATTTATCATTTGAATAATTAGAAGCGATAAATAAAAAAATCAATTATATGTCTAATGAACATTGAGTTGTTAAGTAATAAACAAAAAACTACGATTTTTTTAGTTGTTGTTTATTTTTTATGTATCCTCTGACGATTTTTTGTAGAACCTAAATTATGCTTATTATTTATGAATTTAAATTCATTATTTGAACGATTTTAAATGACAAATAAAAATGTAATTGTCGTTTGAATCATTTGAAGTGATAAATAAAAATTAAATTGTCATTTGAATGAAGTGAAGTGACAATCATTCCGAACAAAAATTAAAAATTCTATCGTTATTTTGATAATTTTAGTGATAAAGTAAAATTTGAACATTTCAGTAATTTTTAGTGACAAATAAATATGATTTAATTTAGATTTGGGAACAAAAATAAAAATTCAATCGTGATTTTAATATTTTCTAATGATTATTTAAAATTTAATCATTATTTCAATAATTCTGAGTGAGAAATAAACATGTATTCATTAGTTGAAAGAATTTATATTAAAAAAATAAATAAATAAACATGTAATTGTCATTTGAAGTGATAAATAAAAATTTAATTGTCTTTTAAATGCTGTGTTGTGACAAACATTCCAAACAAAAATTAAAAAGTCAATCGTTATATTGATATTTTTTAATGATAATCTAAAAGCTAGTCATTTCAGTAATTCTTAGTGACAAATAAAAATATATTCATCATTTGAATAATCAGAAGTGATAAATAAAAATTCAATTATTTGTCTAATGAACATTTAGTAGTTAAGTAATAAACAAAAGACTACGATTTTTTGAGTTTTTGTATTTTTTATGTATCATCCGACGATTTTTTGTAGAACTTAAGTTATGCTTATTATTTATGATCTTAAAAAACATAATAAACTGGGATGAGTAATTTTTTATTAAAGATTTGAGAACAAAAATAAAAATTCAATCGGTATTTTAATATTTTTAAGCGATAAACTAAAATTTAGTCATCATTTTAATACGTCTGAGTGACAAATAAAAATCTATTCATTATTTGAACGATCTTAAATAACAACTAAAAATGTAATTGCCATTTGATTCATTTGAAGTAATAAATAAAAGTTTAATTGTCATTTGAATTATGTAAAGTGAGAAACATTCCAAACAGATATTAAAAATTCAATCGTTATTTTGATATTTTTGAGTGATAAACTAGAATCCATCATTTTAATAATTTTAGTGACAAATAAAAATGTATTTATGATTTGAATAATTAGAAGTGATAAATAAAAAATCAATTATATATCTAATGAACATTGAGTTAAGTAATAAACAAAAAAAATTTTATTTTAATATTTTTTTAAAAATAAACTTAAATTTAATCATCCTTTCAATAATTCTGAATAACAAATAAAAATGTATTTATTATTGGAACGATTTTAAATGACGAATAAAAATGTAAATCCCATTTAAATCATTTAAAGTGATAAATAAAAATTCAATTGTCATTTGAATCAAGTGAAGTGACAATCATTCCGAACAGAAACTAAAAATTCTAATAATTAGAAGTAATAAATAAAATTTCAATTATACGTCTAATGAACATTGAATTGTTAAATAATAAACAAAAAAATACGATTTTTTTAGTTTTTGAATTTTTTCTATATCATCTGACGATTTTTTGTACAATTGAAATTTTGATTATTATTTATGTTCTTAAAAAACATAAAACAGCAATGATTTTTTATTTAAGATTTGGGAATAAAAAATAAAAATTCAATCGTTATTTTGATATTTTTAAGTCATAAGCTAAAAGTTAATCATTTCAATAATTTTAGTGACAAATAAAAACGTATTTATCATTTGAATAATTAGAAGCGATAAATAAAAAAATCAATTATATGTCTAATGAACATTGAGTTGTTAAGTAATAAACAAAAAACTACGATTTTTTTAGTTGTTGTTTATTTTTTATGTATCCTCTGACGATTTTTTGTAGAACCTAAATTATGCTTATTATTTATGAATTTAAATTCATTATTTGAACGATTTTAAATGACAAATAAAAATGTAATTTTCATTTGAATCATTTGAAGTGACAAATAAAAATTTTACTCTAATTGGAATGATGAGCAGTGACAAATATTCCAAACAAAAATTAAAGATTCAATCGTTATTTTGATATGTTTGAGTAATAATCTAAAATTTAATCATTTCAGTAATTCCTAGTGACAAATAAAAATGTATTCATCGTTTGAATAATTAGAAGTGGCAAATAAAAATTTAATTATACGTCTAATGAACATTGAGTTAAGATTTAAGATTTAGGAACAAAAAAAATTGTTATTTTGACATAAAACTTTCACCATAAAACATATTAAAATATTTTTAGGGTAAATGGTGTATTATTCATTTAGAAAATTTATATTTATATTTTATAAATAAATAATAAACTATTTACCCTAAAAATATTTTAAAATGTTATTTTGATGTTTTTTAAGTGATAAACTAATATTTAATTATCATTTCAATAATTCTTAGTGACATATAAACCAAAAACTACGATGTTTTTAGTTTTTGTATTTTTTCTGTATCGTCTCACGATTTTTTGTAGCATTTAAATTATGCTTTATTGATGATCTTAAAAAACAAAACTGGGATGTGTGAATTTTTATTTAAGATTTGGAAACAGAAAATAAAAATTAAATTGTTAAATTTGATGTTTTTAAGTGATAAATTAAAATTTAATTATCATTTCAATAATTCTTAGTAACATATAAAAATGTATTCATTATTTGAACGATTTTAAATGACAAAAAAATGTAATTGTCGTTTGAATCATTTGAAGTGATAAACAAAATTTTAATTATACGTCCAATGAACATTGAGTTGTTAAGTGAAAAACAAAAAACTACGATTGTTTTAGTTTTTGTCTTTTATCTGTATCGTCTCATGATTTTTTATAGAATTTAAATTAAACTTATTATTTATGATCTTAAAAAGCATAAAACTGGAATGAGTGATTTTTTATTTAAAATTTGAGAAAAAAAAATAAAAGTTCAATCGTTATTTTGATATTTTCCAGTGATAAACTAATATTTAATCATCATTTCATTAATTCTGAGTGACAAATAAAAATATATTCATTATTCGAACGATTTTAAATGACAAAAAATATAATAATCATTTGAATCATTTAAAGTGATAAATCACTTTGATGATGCTAAGTGACAAACATTCAAAACAAAAATTAAAAATTCATTCCTTATTTTTAAATGTTTGAATAATAAACGAAAATTCAAAGTGATAAATAAAAATTTAATTATCAGCTTAATGAAAATTGAGTTGAATAATAAATAAAAAACTACGGTTTTTTTAGTTTTTTTAATTTTTTCTCTATCGTCCGACGGTTTTTTGTAGAATTTTAATTTATACTTATTATTTATGTTCTTAAGAATCACAAAACAAGGACGGCTAATTTTTGATTTGAGATTTAAGAATAAAAACAGAAATTCAATCGTTATTCTGATATTTTTGATTTATAAATTAAAGTTAATTCATGATTTCAATAACTCTGAGTGACAAATAAAAATGTATTAACCATCTAAACGATGTTAAATTTAATGACAAATAAAAATTTAATTGTCATTTAAATGGTTCACACTGACAAATAAAAATTCAATTGTTAGTCTAATGAAGAAAGTTGTTCAGTAATATATAAAAAATTGCGTTTTTTAATGTTTTTTGTCGTCCGGCTGTTTTTAGTAGAATTTAAACTATATTTATTGTTTATGTTCTTAGGAAACATAAAACAGGGATGGCCGATTTGTATTTAAGATTTGGGAATAAAAAACAAAAATTTAATCGTTGTTTTGATATTTTTGATTGTTAAATTAAAATCTATTCATCGCTTTAATAATTCTGAGTCAAAAACAAAAAAATGTAGTGATCATTTGAACGATGTTAACTGACAAATAAAAATTTAATTGTCATTTGAATAATTCCGAGTGACGATTAATTTTTTTTTTAAATATTTAATCATTTCTGTAATTAGTTGCACTTTCCAATATTTTGTAATTTCTTTTTGCTTTTTAGTTTACACCGCATCTATTTTACAACTAAAACCTAAAGCAGAAATGTTTTTTAGCTTACAGGATAACGTAGATTTATTTAGAAAACTGAAAAAATTGCAAATTATAAAATAAAATTTTAGAATCAGTAAAATAATGATTAAATTTTAGTTCCTTTTTTTCTCTTCTTAGAGCCTTCGATTAGGTGTGGCCTTTTTTAAATTTTAATTAAACAACCGTAGTTTTCGTAATTACGGCGACGTTTCGTAGTCTTTGAAGTGACCACTTCATCAGGCCAAATCACTAAATTATCGGTTGTGCTTGTCTTAACATTTAAAGACAATTAAAATACTTAAAAAACTCCATATGTAATTACATCAGAAGAAACAGTCATTAATTGAAATTTAAATTTACAATTTTTGTGGTGTACATTTAGTGATTTGGCCTGATGAAGTCGTCACTTCAAAGACCACGAAACGTTGCCGTAATTACGACAACTACAGTTGTTTAATTAAATTTTAAAAAAATCCACACCTAATGGAAGGCCCTAAGAAGAGAAAAAAGAAACTGAAGAAATAATTTAGAGGTGATAATACGAAATTCAACGATTAAATTTTATTTCTCACTCAAAAGCACTGGATTAACAAATACATTTTTATTTGTCATTTATAATCGGTTAAATAATAAATAAATTTTTATTTATTATTTGAAATGTCATATAAGAATTGGATTTTTATTTGTCATGAATTTAAATAATTGAATTTTTGTTTATTATTTCAAAATTATTAATAGTTAGAGTACTTGAAAAAACAGCTGAAATTAGAATGACAATAACATAGAAAGAACCAAAAAGAAGAAGAGCACGTTTGTTCATACTCACAAAAAACACTGCACGTCATTTTTGTACCAAAACGTAAAATAGTAAAAATAAGCTTGAGCATTAAAAAAATTATTGGACGTTGCCAAAAAATCCATTTAAAAAAATTCTCTTGATTATAAAGCTAAAGCTCATTTTTTAAAGGATTTGGTTACTTTAAAAAAAAGAAATCTATTAAAATATTACCAAAAAAGCTTTGTTGGATTTCTCAGGGCGCTAAAAAAGTAAGAACTATCTTTTTCCCAACGGTTTTGTTATAAAAATCAAAAAAAGATTTTAATGATCGACTGGAACAGATTCTAAACATTTTGAAAACGCATTCGCAAACCAAAACAGTTTCATTAGAGAGAAAAACTTTCTGATTCTTGTTTAACTACTGCTTGATGATGATGTTTTAAAGCAAGGTGTTTAGTGCTTTAAAGCTAAGCGTTTTTACACTGAAATCGTCTTTTTTGTTTTTACTGAGCAAATTACTGTAGATACAACTAGTCAAATTTGACAGCTCGTTAATTCGATAAAAACACTTACAAATCTATACAATTTTCTTGTCGCAAACTTACCAGTGATTGAGCATAGTAGTCGAAGCGTCGGCGCCGAACCTGAGTACTGGTTGATCATGCCCTGGGAGTGCGCCCTTGGCGCGGGCATACTTAAGGTTATTGCTTTGTGGAATTTACGTCTACGTGGCTCCACGGTTACAACCGGCGACACGGCAACGCCGTGTCCCAACAATTTTGCTGTTAATTCTGGATCAATTGGTTGAGCCTGCGTAAAAACGAGTAAAATGTAATTCCTTCGACTGTGTCCGTCTTAGCAGCAAATGACATGCGAGCATGATGATAAAGGCACTTACCGACCAAAACTCACTCACAAGCTAATGACCGGGAAAAAGGAATTTTGGCAGGGTTATGACACAAAGCAGGTTCGAAAGCAACAAAACACAAAGAAAATGGTGCAAGAGAATAAATGAAAAGCGAAAAAAATGAGGAATGAGCACCCTGAAAGCGAGCGCCCAATAGACCATAGTTAAACATGCGTTCTTTGTTACGTCAGTCATTGCTTAAGATTCGAACCGTGCTTTGTATGCAAAATGCAGTATTCACAAAAAACGTTGTTAGGTTGTGCCCACGATTTTTATGAATACCGGCCTTGTGTTAATCAATCAAAAAAGTTATTGTGTTAGTTTAACTAATTTTTATTGGGCACTCTAAATCTGGTACAATGAACAATTGATGTGCAAATTAACCAGTGAGGACATACACGTTATAGTTAGACATATACATGTTAAACTAAGTTAGTAAAATAAGATGTGCTTGTCTTGAAACGTTCCCTTCGCGCTAGAGCAACCGAAAACTTTGCCCGGTTGGTCTAGCGCATCGTTAACCATAGTTCAAAAAAATGCACCAAAGCAAAGTCATGCTATTGTCCAAAATGAATACAATCTACTAATCGTAGTCTTATTGTCTAAGATAAATATAACATTTAAGTACCGTATAAAAATACTGGTCGTTTGAAAAATATTTTTGAACCACTATGGTAATATACATATGTTTCTGTTAATACGATAATAAAACCAACGCCTACTAACTAATAAAAATTTGTACTTAACACCAAAGAGGAAGAAATTGGATTACTTAAATAGGCCACTTAAATTTGCAAGAGACTATTTACATCGGCCCAAAAAAATAATAACCGACTAGATCTTAGTTGACTAGAAAAACAATTGAACACGTTTGCGCAAACACCTTCTTCTACCAAATAAGCGACCAGCGCATTTTTTTCGGTATGTGGTTAACAGTGATCTTTCTTAATTTCTCAACGGGCACGCCTTTACGCGGCTTAAACAAATTTACCTGAAGTCCGACTTTAATCTTCTTTGTCAGAGCGCCTTGTGGAAACACCGCTTGTACTTGAGGCACCACGGTGCTCGATACCATTCCACCTTCGGGACCAATCGCGTGAACTTCTTGCCTAACGCGCGACACTACCGCAAAATATTGCGGAAAATCGTTACTGACTATTCTGGTAATGCGTCCGGATGATGGATCCTCCATCTGACTTAAATCTACAACTCATTTATGACAGTTGTTTGACAACGAGAACAAATAATTACCATCGGCTTCGAAACTATCGTTCAACACGTCGTTGAGAATCTCTTCGGCAGATTCCACTGTATGTTCTCTCCAAGTTTCTCCGTTATCGGAGCGAAGTATCACAATTTCGCGTTCTTTTCCACGAAGAGCGGCGAAATGTGGAACTTCAATTATCACAGGTCTACAAAAAGTATCGGTTAGTGTTTAAGCGCGTTGGTGGATGTTGGTACCGACCCTAAGAATTTAACGCCGACGGGTCCTAGCTCCAAGACCCTACTTGCTAAGGCTTCTCCTTCCATTAAAGGAGGCGGATGAGGCGTCCTTTGCGGTCTTACGTATCTACAGGTGATGCGCGTAGGGCTTGGGGCAGATCTCGGTGGTACGATCACCCGCACGCCCGAATGGCGACAGCCACGCATCGCACCCCCGCGAGCGTCTACCAGAAACGACACCAAGAAGCTGAAAAACGAAACTTTTACCATATGCTTTTGCAAACAATTACAACAATTAAACAACAACAACGATAACAACAAACTTACTTCTTCCAATGAAGCTTCCTGCAGCAGGAAACAAGAATTGGTTTTAATTTAGTACGGGAACTGTTAAAACAGACACTTACCCAATGTTAATCGGATGTCTTGCGATATCAACATTATCTGGCGCGTACTTTCGCGCGTATTCGATGTAGTTTTGTTGTATGTGTTGCGGGCTTATGCTGTCTTCGATCGCTTGTGGTGGTAGCATGTTGCTGTCGCCGCTACTGACCATACGATTCGAGTCGATCCTTTCATCTTTGGTAACATCAATCGGTAAAGAATCATCTCCTAACGACTTCATCTCATCAGCAGTTAAATACCGATAAGTTTGATCGCCCAAGAGCGTGTCCTCGCCTAAGAAAACAAAAAAAAATCGGCGTTAAACCCGAAACTCAAGCGTATTATTTCTAGCTAGCAAATGAAAACAAAAATGATGAAAATGAACCTAACGTTTTAATCATTGTGACCATCCGAAACTTACGGGTTAGAAGGGTAGTGCCGTTGAAGTAGGGCAGATACACGTGTTGCTCGTGAGGCGCCTGACCGTATCCATCCATAATGTCCTCGACTGCGTTCGCGAGCAAAAATTTTACATTTATACATTCTTCATGTTTACTTCACATATAAAACAATTATGACGAATTGCAAGAAGCAAAAAGCACACTATTCCCACGTCAAATTATAACAACCGCCTAAACGCTGATTTAACTCCGTGATGAGCACAAGGTAATCTAATTATAGTGATTTTTTTTAATGATCGTAGGTTTTTGGGAACAAAACATCTTGATGATGTGAGTTTATGAAAAAGCTGATTAATTCGTATCTGCGTCTTAATTTTCTACGACGCATGATACGAATTTGTGATAAGCTTAAGCCGACGACATCTATGATGTCGCGCAAAAAAACACCTACCCCCTTCTTCTTCCGAATCGGACATGAAAGTTTCTTGCATCGCTTCTGGCGCAACGACTCGGTATTTTTCGTCGCCGATAACACCTGGTGAACCAGCGGGAGTTTCTGTGACTACTTTTAAAGTGTCGATGACGCTGATGTATCCTTGTTTCTGGGCGATGTTCAACGGGGTTTGTCCGTTCTGAAAGCAAGGTAATGGAAGTGCCGCAATGAAGTTTTGGTACTTACCATTGTCACTGCGTTGGGTTGAGCAGCGTTCTCTAAGAGGATGTTTACGATGTTGGTGTGGCCTTGTTGAGCGGCTTGGTGGAGAGGTGTGTACCCGATCGAGGTCGTCGATTTAACGTTGGCACCGTTACTCAAAAGGAATTTAATCATGTTGGATTGGCCGTAATGGCTAGCTACGTGTAAAGGTGTGTACCCGCCTTTGGTTTGGGCATCAATTTCAGCACCATTTTTCAATAGGATTTCAGCAACAGGTACCCTATCTTCTTGGGCGCAAAGGTGCAGAGGTGTTAACCCGTTCTTTGCTTGGTGGTTGGCGTTTGCGTGGTGTTCGATCAAAAGCGACGACATGTCGGTGTGACCTTCTTGGGCACTTAGATGCAAAGGAGTGAAGCCGGCCTTACTCTCGGCGCTCGGCTGGGCTCCGTACTCCAACAGAGTGTTTGCAATATCCATTTGGTTTTTTCTAGCAGCGATGTGGAGCGGTGTGTGTCCATTTTTAGCAACGGCGTGAGGAGATGCCCCTTTATCGAGTAGTAAAAGTGCAACGTTTTGGTGATCGTAGTGGGAAGCAACGTGCAACGGCGTCACGCCGTTTTTACCCTGAGAATCGACTGGTGCTTCTTTCTGCAGAAGCAGCTTAGCAACTTTTATGTTTCCGTACTTGGACGCTAAGTGCAGTGGAGTGAAACCTTTTTTCGTCGTTGCGTTTAAAGAAGCGCCGTTGTCTAACAAAGCTGCGGCCACCTGGTGAAGCCACAGTTAGATAATAAAAAAAATTGAAGCGATAGTGAGAAAGAAGAAAGTATAGATTGTCCCTTTCATCCAAAACAAAACAAGAGTGCAACAGAAACAATTTTATTTAACAAACAAGAGGACAACAACAAAAAAGAAAAGAGTGATAAAAGGGATTATCTAAGAGCTAGACTAAGTGCGGGGTGTTACTAGATAAGAAATTCTTGGTTTCTCATCCAAAACACTTCGATTATGTAGGATTGGGCTATATGAGCAATCATTCTTCTGGTAGTAAGCATTATTACCTCGTCCTGGCCTTCTTTCGCGGCGATGTGGAGGGCTGTGTACATGTCTTTGGTGGTTGTGTCGACTTTCGCGCCGTGTTGTAGAAGAAGCATTACGATGTCGACGTTGCCTAATCTCGAGGCTATGTGAAGAGGTGTTTGTTGTTCTCGGGCGCGAGCATCTACGTTGGCACCGTTTCGGAGTAAAATCCTGATTATGTCGGTCTGTATTTGTGATTAATTAGTAATATTTAAGGATTGGTTTTGGTGGAAATTTACCTGGTTAGCTCTGGCGGCGAGGTGTAGAGGTGTTTCCCCACGCACTGTAGGTACGTCAGGATTAGCTTCGTGTTGTAGTAAGTAGATGACGATGTTCATGCATCCCATGAAGCTCGCTACGTGCAGCGGTGTTAGGCCGCTTTCGGTGGTGGCTCCGATGCCTAAACAAAAACGGTTAGATCTGGTACTGGTAAAAAAAAGGTACGTACTTGCACCGTGTTTTAGGAGAAGTTCAACGACTTTGATTCTATTTTTCTTGCAGGCTATGTGGAGAGGAGTAAAGCCGTTGAGCGCGCGGGCGTTAGCGTCCGCTCCACGATCTAGTAAAAGTTTGGCGACTCTGGCGTGGCCGCAATGAGCGGCCACGTGAAGCGCCGTCAGATAATCAACGGTGACTTCGTCGACGGGTGCTCGATGGTAGAGAAGAATTCTAGCGGCGTCGACGTGATCGCCTTGAGCCGCCATGTGTAAAGGTGCCAAGCCGTTCTGAAATTTCGGTGTTAGTACAACGCCTCAGGTTTAACTCATCTTACTTTAGTCTTAGAGCTAATAGGCGCACTACGCTCTAACAGCATATCGACTACTTGTTCGTGGCCGCTGCGAGCGGCACAATGCAAAGGCGTTAAGCCATCGCGCGTTTTCGATTCTATATATGCCCCTTTATCCAATAACAAAGCCACCATATTCGTTTTCCCCCATTTCGCAGCAACATGCAGAGGCGATATATTGTGCTTAGCGGAATAATTTACGTCAGCGCCTTTTTGGACGAGAAGATTTGCTATAGACTCGTTTCCATAATGCGAAGCTATATGAAGAGGTGTAAATCCCGATTTCGAGGTGACGTCGGGATTGTGCTCGTTCTAGAAAAGAAATAGTGAGAGTGGATCGAACGGTGTTATCGCATACTTCTAATAATAGTTTGGCGGCCTTGACGTCGTCTTTTTTAGCGGCGATGTGAAGAGCAGGAAGCCTTACTTTCCCCCTGGTATCGTTTTCTAATAAAACTGTTACTACTTTATCGTGACCCTGTTGCATAGCCACCGCTAGCGGCGTGAAGCCATCCTAAAGAAAATTAGGTTAATTGAAATACTTTAATCCGGTTAGGTAGCGTTACCTCTGTCGCTAAACTTTGGTTGGCGCCGTTCGACAAGAGGTACTTGACGACGTTGTCGTGATTTTCTTGAGCCGCCATGTATAGAGGAGTGAATCCATTTTGACTTTGGACGTTAACAGAAGCGCCGTGATGGACAAGTAATCTAACTACTTCTTCTTGCCCGGCTAAGGAAGCAATATGCAGTGCCGTGTTACCCTTTTTCGTGGCCGAATCAACCGCCGCTCCCCGTTTCAGCAACTCCTCGACCACCTGAACGTGGCCGTCTTTCGATGCTAAATGCAGCGCGTTGAGACCATTCTGTAACCAACGCTCTATCAGATAAACATTCAAAGAACATTTTTCATTAACTTACCGCATTACTAGTGTTAATGTCTATATTTTGTTTGAGATGCTCCAGGACTTTGTCCAGCTGGCCGGCACGCGCTGCGCGCAAAAAGGACGTGTTGCCGTCAGACTGTAAAGATAATTGCATGTTAATACAGACGTGACGTCATCCATTCAAAACGGCACCCTAAGCATTCGTAACAAGTTGAAAACTTCTGAAAAGGCGTGGTTGCATCTGTCCCGTTTCATAAAATTGATATTCGGGGTTGTTGCAATCAATACCAAGCGATTTACATCATAGTTATATTTGGCAAAGACTCACCATGCAAGGTAATTTAAAGCACAAAGGCATCTTAACCAAACATCGTTATTGGTGGAGGCTTTCGACGTGAGGCAAAACACATAGTCAAAAATCCAACAGGTGACAATGGCGTCACCGTGTGGATATGTACAATTTCTCAAAAAAGAAGGCTTATTGACTTAACAGTCTCCGCACTAAAAAGAATTAGGCCCGCAATTTTCAACACTAAGATCACAGTTAGTAGCCGTATACAATTCAAATTCATAAAAATTTGTTCTCTTTTGGAAACAAAAACGACTTTGGTTCTGAATAAAATGCCGGTACTCTTGTTTGCAAATGAAAACGAAGATGTAGACAGTCGCGAACATGCGTTCCGGCACCGCCTTGTAGCGTCAGCGTTCAATAAAAGCGTCGCGACGGCGCGTCCTGCACAGTTTACCACCCCTTGATTACTACCACCGAAAATGCTAACCCTGTTTAAGCGTCATACGAATCGGGGTCTTAAGGTTACTTAGATTTTGAAGAAACGACCTTTTGAACCAAATTTTTTCTTCTTCGGCACTAAAAATGCAACGTATGTCACCGACTCCAAAATTTTGACTAATAACAGTCGTTACAAGAAAAACGGCCTTCTTAAAGATTTTCATATTGATTTGGACCGATGCGCAAAGCCCAATGCGTTACACAACAATTTTTTTTCTTTTACTTTGCTCTAGGTAACAGACCAGCTTTTTCTGAATTGAAATTTATGAGTACTAACGAGGCGGAACACGCTACAGAATTTTATTACATTAATTTATCCGCACTGTACGTAAAGTACCAGAAAATTACGCGAAGTAGGTCAAAAGTCTACTTCTAATATACCATATAAGCAAAATTACTAAGAAAAACAAGAAGGCTGTGATAAAAAAAATCTGATACAGCAGTTTTTTGTTTCAAGAGA
Organism: Aquatica leii; assembly: GCA_035610365.1. Lineage (NCBI taxonomy): Eukaryota > Metazoa > Arthropoda > Insecta > Coleoptera > Lampyridae > Aquatica > Aquatica leii. Next base: position 21,837,269 of record CM069438.1, read on the forward strand.
GTAGGCGAAAACAAAATACTTTTTACGATTACGGCTCGTCTGTTTATTTTTTCTTCTTGGAACTCATATTATATTGCCCACTTTTTAATTATATTTTTTTCCATGTTTCGTTTTGCAGTTTGCTGACCCATTTCCAAAGTACATTCAAGTTTCATTATTCGAAATTATTTTTTGTGCTCATCGATTTTTAGTATACGCGATTAAAAAAAACTAATAGATTTGGATACAAATACTACATGGCACCGCCTTAGAACAGCTGACGATCAAAACTTTCCCAAAAACAATGTAATCTAATCTAAACCACTTGATCAGCTTACTTCAGTTCAATGCGTGAAAGTGAACTCTATAAATAGAGAAGGTCAGTGCTATGGTCTTTGAACCTAAACAAATAAACGCCTTTGCCAAAAATCGCAGGTACACACGATGACATCCTGTCATTACGTAGACGAACAATGTGACAACATAATTAATAGCCACAGATGATACTGTCATTATCCAATTAAAAAATGAACTCTGGTTTGGGGTCGAAACTTCCTCGTGTCGGCGTTATAATAGTTAATTTTTCTTTTTGGCAAACGCTTTTAGTCACAACATTGGAGAACGGCCAAAATAATGTTAAGGAATTAATTTTCGGTAAAACGACCTATTTAATTAGCGAGCGCAACTGTCAAATTTTGAAGGAGGAACGCCATTAGAAAAAACACCACACGCAATTTAGTGTGCGTGTGTGGTTCTTTATGTAAAAAAATATATAAAGGTAGTGGCGTGTGTTAATATTATTTGGGAATAAAATACGTCTCAAACGTCAGCTTTTATTGATTAAATTAGTTTATTGATTACATATTTGGTGGAATTAAAACAGGCGCCAGTGTCTCGGTAAAAAACCCAGTTACATACGATCAAAAAAACTGAAGCAACATTTTGAAAAACGATCTTAAGAAGATTCAAAGTTATAACAGAAATTTAAAATATTTTTAGCATTTTCATGATTCTCCTTCAATTGATGCTTCAATCGCATGTCTCCCTACAATTTTGCACATGTAAATCGGCTGATAAAAAGACACTTAACTATTTTCAGCAAACGGCAATCACGCAAGGTGAAAATACTGCAGAGGTTTACCTACATTATAATGCTGTATATTTTTTGCCCAACGAGGAATAAAAATTGTTGGTAATTTAGAAGAGTCATGAAAAGCAGTTTTAGGCGCACGATCTATGGTCAGAATCAATAGTGGAACAAACACGTTATCGACGTTTTGCTTAGCTTCAGAAAAAATTGACTGCTAGACGCAGCTTAACGATCCAACCAAATAAAAACTCTATTCCATCGCCAACTATAGTTAGATCAAAAAATTTTTTGGGGAAAACGGATCTCTTCTAATACAGCCCATAACTCCAACTCAAAGGTAATTTAATTCTTTTTTCTCACAAAATTAAAACCATATCATTTGAGAGCAGATCAAAATGTGACTAATTTTATTTGTTTTTTTTTACAATAGCAAAGACCGAAAAGTTTGATGCAGATAAAAACAAAATAGCGTATGTAGAAGTTACGCTAACACTTAGTACAAATAACATTAAAATCCATAACCAACTATTAATTTATACAATTAGTATTTGCAATAGTTTGTTTTTTCAAATTTTGTTAAATTTTAATAAAAATCACTTTTGAAATTCCTCAATACCAAGAGGTACATTTAACACAAAAACAATAAAAAAAGTACTGACATATTTAACCAAGTGAACAAAACGGTTCCTAAAACTATAGTTGGTTACTATTTATGCCAAACTTGTCTAAATTAAAAAAAAGTAAGCGCAGGAAATCGACTTTAGTAAAAAAATAACGTGGCAGTGTTACATAAACAAGTAAGTGCATATTCAGTGTTGTTACGCGCGTCTCATAAAAATAAATGTGAGTGCAATTATGCTATCGCAAACAATGTTGATTTAAATCTAGTTACAGTAAAATATGAATTTACTTAGTAAATTATTGTTTTTCTTATTTAGTTATAATTTTCTTAGTTTGTTGTGTTTTAGTTTAGTAAATAAGTTATATAAATAAACCTGTATTGCGTTCAAACAAATTCGTAACAATACCATACGTTTTTCAAAACAGAATCACTTTTTAAAACCAATAACAAATGAAACAAATTATGATAAACAAAATACAAAAACAGCATTGAATTGGCATGAGGTGTTTCAAAAATACACTATAAAGTGTCTTAAAGCAGAACAAATTTCGTTCTTAAAACCGCCTACTATAGTGACCAAAATGATCCAGAAATAATATATAGAAAAAGTGTATCAACGCCAACTATAGTTTTTTCCTTAATATTTAGTCCAGTAAACTTTTGAACTCTAGAGTTTCAATAGCACCAAACCGTCTAATGAGTACATAAAATCAAAAAAAACGTTATAGAGTGCCAAGAGCTCAAAAGTATCAGAAGTCTCCCAAAACAAAACAAATTAGAGAAACCTGTCTACTTCGAATTAAACAAGAAACAAAATTCGTCTTAAAAAGCACCTATTATAGTGACCAAAATAATCCAGAAATAATGCATAGATAAAGTGTATCAACGCCAACTATAGTTTTTCGCTTAAGTTCTCGTTAAATATTCTACGAGCTTAAAACTATTAAGAACGGTATTTCAAAAAAAAAAATTTTTTCTAGAAAAATTTTAAAAAAATAACAGTCAGCTAACAACCCAAAAATACCACACGCTTCTCCAAATAACTCCATTTTTTAAACCCATAACAAGTTCAAACACCTTGTCAATAAAATTTAAAAACAGCACCAAACTGACAAATGAGTACATAAAATTAAAAAAAAATAATTATATAATGCCAAGAGCTCAAAAGTATCAGATCACTATAAGTCTCTCAAAACAAAACAAATTAGAAAAACATGCCTACTTCGAATTAAACAGGAAACAAAATTCGTTTTAAAAACCACCTACTATAATGGCCAAAATGATCCAAATATAATAGATAGATAAAGTGTATCAACGCCAACTATAGTTTTTCGCTTAATATTTAGTCCAGTAAACTTTTGAACTCATGAGCAATAGCTGTAACCTTTCTTGAGTTGAGGATCACAATATTTTTGTGGTCTTCAACTAAAAAAAATTTTTTTTTTAAATACGAAATCAGATGCTGCAATACAAAATTGAAAGTATCTCGGCTTTTCATCGATCGCGAGAACGCTATATATTTTTAAAAAAATTATTATTTAGAATAAATTGTAAAAAAAAATAAAGTTAGCCAAAAACCCAAAAATACCATACGTTTTTCCAAATAATTTCATTCTTTAAACCCATAAGTTAAAGAAAACTTTGTCAACAAAATTAAAAAACAGCACCAAACTGACAAATGAGTACATAAAATCAAAAAAATGCTCCAAGATCTCAAAAGTATCAGCTATCAGGTATCACTATAAGTTTCCTAAAACAAAACAAACTAAAAAAACCTGCCTACTTCGAATTAAACAGGAAACAAAATTCGTTTTAAAAACCACCTACTATAGTGACCGAAATGATCCAGAAATAATAGATAGATAAAGTGTATCAACGCCAACTATAGTTTTTCGCTTAAAATTTAGCCCAGTAAACTTTTCAACTTTAGAGCAATTGCTGTAACCTTTCTTGTGTTGAGGACCACAATAGTTTTGTGGTCTTCAACTAACAAAAAATTTTAAAAAAATACGAAATCAGATGCTGCAATACAAAATTGAAAGTATCTCGGTTTTCATCGATCGCGAGAACGCTATATATTTTTAAAAAATTATTATTAAGGATAAATTGTAAAAGAAAAGTCAGTCAAAAACCCAAAAATACCATACGTTTTTGCAAATAATTTCATTCTTTCATTCTTTAAACCCATAACAAGTTAAAGAAAACTTTGCCAACAAAATTCAAAAACATCACCAAACTGACAAATGGGTACATAAAATTTAAAAAAATGCTATAAAGTCCAAGATCCCAAAAGTATCAGGTATCAGGTATCACTATAAGTCTCCCAAAACAAAACAAATTAGAGAAACCTGCCTACTTGGAATTAAACAGAAAACAAAATTCGTCTTAAAAACCGCCTACCATAGTGGCCAAAATGATCAAGAAATAATAGATAGAGAAAGTGTATCAACACAAACTATAGTTTTTTGCTTAAAATTTTACCCAGTAAACTTTTGAACTCTAGAGCAATAGCTGTAACCTTTCTTGAGTTGAGGACCACAATATTTTTGTGGCCAACTAAAAAAAAATTTTTTTTTAAATACAAAATCAGATGCTGCAATACAAAATTGAAACTATCTCGGCTTTCCATCGATCGCGAGAACGCTATATATCTTTAAAAAAATTATTATTTAGAATAAATTGTAAAAAAATAAAGTTAACCAAAAACCCAAAAACACCATACGTTTTTCCAAATAATTTCATTCTTTAAACCCATAACAAGTTAAAGAAAACTTTGTCAACAAAATTCAAAAACAGCACCAAACTGACAAATGAGTACATAAAATCAAAAAATGCTATAAAGTCTAAGATCTCAAAAGTATTAGGTATCACTAAAGGTCTCCTAAAACAAAACATATTAGAAAAACCTGCCTACTTGGAATTAAACAGAAAACAAAATTCGTTCTTAAAACCGCCTACTATAATGGCCAAAATGATCAAGAAATAATAGATAGAGAAAGTGTATCAATGCCAACTATAGTTTTTTACTTAATATTTAGTCCAGTAAACTTTTGAACTCATGAGCAATAGCTGTAACCTTTCTTGAGTTGAGGATCACAATATTTTTGTGGTCTTCAACTAAAAAAAAAATTTTTTTTTTAAATACGAAATCAGATGCTGCAATACAAAATTGAAAGTATCTCGGCTTTTCATCGAACGCGAGAACGCTATATATTTTAAAAAAAATTATTATTTAGAATAAATTGTAAAAAAAATAAAGTTAGCCAAAAACCTAAAAATACCATACGTTTTTCCAAATAATTTCATTCTTTAAACCCATAAGTTAAAGAAAACTTTGTCAACAAAATTAAAAAACAGCACCAAACTGACAAATGAGTACATAAAATTAAAAAAAATAATTATGGAATCCCAAGATCTCAAAAGTATCAGCTATCAGGTATCACTATAAGTTTCCTAAAACAAAACAAACTAAAAAAACTTGCCTACTTGGAATTAAACAAAAAACAAAATTCGTTCTTAAAACTGCCTACTATAGTGACCAAAATGATCCAGAAATAATAGATAGACAAAGTGTATCAACGCCAACTATAGTTTTTTGCTTAATATTTAGCCCAGTAAACTTTTCAACTTTAGAGCAATTGCTGTAACCTTTCTTGTGTTGAGGACCACAATATTTTTGTGGTCTTCAACTAACAAAAAATTTTAAAAAAATACGAAATCAGATGCTGCAATACAAAATTGAAAGTATCTCGGTTTTCATCGATCGCGAGAACGCTATATATTTTTAAAAAAAATTATTATTAAGGATAAATTGTAAAAGAAAAGTCAGTCAAAAACCCAAAAATACCATACGTTTTTGCAAATAATTTCATTCTTTCATTCTTTAAACCCATAACAAGTTAAAGAAAACTTTGCCAACAAAATTCAAAAACATCACCAAACTGACAAATGGGTACATAAAATTAAAAAAAATACTTAAGTCCAAGATCTCAAAAGTATCAGGTATCAGGCATCACTATAAGTCTCCTAAAACAAAACAAATTAGAGAAACCTGCCTACTTGGAATTAAACAGAAAACAAAATTCGTTCTTAAAACCGCCTACTATAGTGGCCAAAATGATCAAGAAATAATAGATAGAGAAAGTGTATCAACGCCAACTATAGTTTTTTGCTTAATATTTAGTCCAGTAAACTTTTGAACTCTAGAGCAATAGCTGTAACCTTTCTTGAGTTGAGGACCACAATATTTTTGTGGTCTTCAACTAACAATAAATTTTAAAAATATACGAAATCAGATGCAGCAATACAAAATTGAAAGTATCTCGGCTTTCTATCGAGCTTAAAACTATTAAGAACGCAATACATATTTTAAAATATTTTTACGAAAAAGATTTGTAAAAAAAGTAACAGTCGGGCAACAACCCAAAAATACCATACGCTTCTCCAAATAATTTCGTTCTTTAAACCCATAACAAGTTAAACAACAAAATCAACAACAGCACTAAACTGACAAATGAGTACATGAAATCAAAAGAAAAAAATGCTATAAAGTCCAAGATCTCAAAAGTATCAGGTATCAGGCATCACTATAAGTCTCCTAAAACAAAACAAATTAGAGAAACCTGCCTACTTGGAATTAAACAGAAAACAAAATTCGTTCTTAAAACCGCCTACTATAGTTGCCAAAATGATCCAGAAATAATAGATAGACAAAGTGTTTCAACGCCAACTATAGTTTTTTGGTTAATATTTAGCCCAGTAAACTTTTGAACTCTAGAGCACTTGCTGTAACCTTTCTTGAGTTGAGGACCACAAAATTTTTGTGGTCTTCAACTAAAAAAAAATTTTTTTTTAAATACGAAATCAGATGCAGCAATACAAAATTGAAGGTATCTCGGCTTTCCATCGATCGCGAGAACGCTATATATCTTTAAAAAAATTATTATTTAGAATAAATTGTAAAAAAATTACTTATTAGAAAAAATTTACAAAAATATCATACGTTTTTCCAAATAATTTCATTCTTTAAACCCATAACAAGTTAAAGAAAACTTTGTGAACAAAATTCAAAAACAGAACCAAGCTGACAAATGAGTAGGTACATAAAATAAAAAAAACGTCCAAGATCTCAAAAGTATCAGGTATCAGGCATCACTATAAGTCTCCTAAAACAAAACAAATTAGAGAAACCTGCCTACTTGGAATTAAACAGAAAACAAAATTCGTTCTTAAAACCGCCTACTATAGTGGCCAAAATGATCAAGAAATAATAAATAGAGAAAGTGTATCAACGCCAACTATAGTTTTTTGCTTAATATTTAGTCCAGTAAACTTTTGAACTCTAGAGCAATAGCTGTAACCTTTCTTGAGTTGAGGACCACAATATTTTTGTGGTCTTCAACTAACAATAAATTTTAAAAATATACGAAATCAGATGCAGCAATACAAAATTGAAAGTATCTCGGCTTTCTATCGATCGCGAGAACGCTATATATCTTTAAAAAAATTATTATTTAGAATAAATTGTAAAAAAAATAAAGTTAGCCAAAAACCCAAAAATATCATACGTTTTTCCAAATAATTTCATTCTTTAAACCCATAACAAGTTAAAGAAAACTTTGTCAACAAAATTCAAAAACAGCATCAAACTGACAAATGAGTACATAAAATCAAAAAAATGCTATAAAGTCCAAGATCTCAAAAGTATCAGGTATCAGGCATCACTATAAGTCTCCTAAAACAAAACAAATTAGAGAAACCTGCCTACTTGGAATTAAACAAAAAACAAAATTCGTTCTTAAAACCGCCTACTATAGTGGCCAAAATGATCAAGAAATAATAGATAGAGAAAGTGTATCAACGCCAACTATGGTTTTTCGCTTAAAATTTTATCCAGTAAACTATTGGACACTAGAGCAATAACTATAACCTTGCTTAAGTTGAAGACCACAACATTTGTGGTCCTGGACTAAAAAAGAATTTAAAGAACAGACGAAATCAGATCCTGCAATACAAAATTGAAAGTACCTCGGCTTTCCATCGATCGCAAAAAAGTAAAAGGTACATTCTTGTTAAATGTTCTACGAGCTTAAAACTATATAGAATGCTATACATCTTTTAAAGAATTTACTTTTTAGAAAAAATATAAAAAAAATAACATTCAGCCAAAAACCCAAAAATACCATACGCTTCTCCAAATAACTTTAAACCCATAACAAGTTAAACAACAAAGTTCAAAAACAGCACATAAAATCAAAAAAAAAAGAAATATAGAGTGCCAAAAGCTCAAAAGTATCATAAGTCTCCCAAAACAAAATAAATTAGAGAAACCTGCCTACTTTGAATTAAACAGAAAACAAAATTCGTTCTTTAAACGGCCTACTATAGTGGCCAAAATCATCCAGAAATAATAAATAGATGATAAAGTGTATCAACGCCAACTATAGTTATCTGCTTAAAATTTAGCCCAGTGAACTTATGGACACTCCAGCAAAAACTGTAACCTTTCTAATGATGTGGTCCTCAGATAAAACAGAATTTTTAAAAAAAGACGAAATCAGATGCTGCAATACAAAATTGAAAGTATCTCGGCTTTCCATCGATCGCGAGACCGCTATTTATTTAAAAAAATTACTTTATTAGAAAAAATTTAAAGAAATAACAAAATCAACCAAAAACCCAAAAACACATACGCTTCTCCAAATAACTTCAATTTTGAAACCCATAGCAAACTAAAAAAAACTTTGTCAACAAAATTCAAAAACAGCACCAAACTAACAAATGAGTACATAAAATCAAAAAGAAAAATAATTATAGAGTGCCATGAGCTCAAAAGTATCAGATCACTATAAGTGTCCCAAAACAAAACAGATTAAAGAAACATGTCTACTTCGACATAAACAGAAAACAAAATTCGTCTTAGAAACCGCCTACTATAGTGGCCAAAATGATACATAAAGTGTATCAACGCCAACTATAGTTTTTCGGTAAGTATTTGGCCCACTAAACTTTTGGACACTACAGCAATAACTGTAATGTTTCTTGAGTTGAGAATCACAACATTTCTGGTCCTCAACTAAAAGAGAATTTAAAGAAAAGACGAAATCAGATGATGCAATACAAAATTGAAAGTATCTCGGCTTTGCATCGATCGAGAAAAAGCAAAAGGTACGTTCTTGTTAAATGTTCTACGAGCGCAAAACCATGTCAAACACTATAATCTCTTTCAAAAAAATACTTAAAAAAATTTTTTTTAATATAACAGTCCGCCAAAAATCCTAAAATGCTATTTGCTTCTCCAAATAACTTTATTTTTTAAACCCATAACAAGTTAAAAAAAAATCCTTGTCGGAAAAATTCAAAAACAGCACCAAACTGACAAATGAGTACATTAAATTAAAAAAAAATATAGTTTAAAGTGCCAAGAGCTCAAAAGTATCAGATCACTATAAGTCTTCCAAAATAAAAAAAAAATTAGAGAAACCTGCCTACTTCGAATTAAACAGAAAACAAGATTCGTCTTAAAAACCGCCTACTATAGTGGCCAAAATGATCCAGTAGTAATAGATAGATAAAGTGTATCAACGCCAACGATAGTTTTTTGCTTACTATTTAGCTCATTAAACTTTTAGACACTCGAGCAAAAACAGTAGTCTTTCTAAACTAAACTAAAAGAAAAAGTTAAAAAAACCTTATCAACAAAATTAAAAAAACAGCACTAAATTGACAAATAAGTACATAAAATCAAAAAAAAATATTATAGTGCCAGGAGCTTAAAAGTACTAGAACACTATAAATCCCCCAAAACAAAACAAATTAAAGAAACCTGCCTACTTCAAATTAAACAGAAAACAAAATTCGTTCTAAAATCCGACTACTATAGTGGCCAAAATGATCCAGAAACAATAGGTAGATAAAGTGTATCAACGCCAACTACAGTTTTTTGCTTAAAATTTAGCTCAGTAAACTTTTGGACACTCGAGCAAAAAGTACCAGAGTACTATAAGTCCCCCAAAACAAATTAGAGAAACCTGGCTACTTGGAATCAAAGAAAAAACAAAATTCGTCTTAAAAACCGAATTCTATAGTGGCCAAAATCATCAAAAACTAATGTATGTAAAGTGTATCAACGCCAACTACAGTTTTTTGCTTAAAATTTAGCCTAGTAAAGTTTTGAACACTTGAGCAAAAACTGTAACCTTTCTAATGTTGTGGTCCCCAACTAAAACAGAATAAAAAAAAAAGACGAAATCAAATGCTGCAGTACAAAACTGAAAGTCTCGGTTTTCTATGGATCATTAAGAACATTGTATCTTTCAAAACAAAATTATTTAAAAAAAAATAAAAAAACAAAACATATCATTTTTTAAAACTCATATTGAGTTTAAAAACAACTTTGTGCAGAAGATTTAAAAACAGCATTAAACTGACATGATTAAATGAAGTTTTAAAAATAAATTATAGAAAGCCAGGATCTCAAAAGTATCAGAACACCATAAGTTTCCAAAAACAAATTAAAGAAATTCTAAGCAAAAAGAAAACAAAATTTGTCCTGAAACTCAAAAACCGCCTACTACGGTGGCCATGCATTAGTTTTCCGGTTAAATTTTAGTCGAGTAAACTTTTGAACACTCGAGCAAAAACTGTAACTTTTGTAACGTTATGGTCCCGCAACTAAATATTTAAAAAAAGGCGAAATTAGATGCTGCTATTTTTTGTTAACTGTTTTTGTAGCGTAAAAGTGTTGTGTATAGTGCCTTTCAAAGAAAACTATTTTTTTGAAAAAATAAAAAAACTTTAATTTCAAAAAATAACAAAGGCATCAAGTTAGTATACGCTACCATTCTGTTAAGTTTGCCAAAAGCTCAAAAATACCAAACGCTCCTCAAAATTACTCATAAGTTAAAAAAAACTCAGAAACATGAGTGCCAGAAGGTCAAAAGTACCAAAACACCATAACTCTTCCAAAACAAAACAAATTAGAAAAACCTGCCTACTTTGAACTAAAAAGAAAACAAAATTCGTCCGCCTACTACAGTGGCCAAATTATAGACAGATAAACTGCATCAACGCCAACTGTAGTTTTTTAAAATTTTACCCATTAATTGTAACTTTTCTAACGCTCTTATCTCAACTAAACGAGAATTTATAATAAAGACGAAACCAGATGCTATAACACAAAATTGAAAGTCTCTCAGTTTTCCATCGATCGCGAAAAGGCAGAAGATATGGTGGATGAACGCAGAGTCGCCTCTACTGACACAAATACAGTTTTGACACATCCGCTTTAAAATCAAAGTCTTCGATTTGAGCGGAACAAGTCCCTAATCTGATTTCGCGTTTCGAAAGAGACAAAAGGAGAAAAACGAAGGCACGACGTGGAAGTGTTACAAAAGAGAGGCCGATCGATACGAGACGACACAAGGTCGTAAAGAACTCCAGATGTCGCGAAAATATTACCAAAATGACTCATGCATCGAATTTGGAAAAAAAATAACGCACACTATGATTTATTTCAATTATTTGTCGGTTCGAAAATACATAGATTGTGAGAAGTAATGAGAAATTAATAGACACGAAGCAGACGTTACCTCGGAAGTATTTTTAATCCTGATTATGACGCGATCGAGTCCTCGCTCTACAGAGTCGTCGGTGAAAAAAATTCGCGAAATTAAGGTCATAAATTAGCGAAATTAATTTAAATTTAATGATTGTTGCGCGCGCGTGGAAATTTATTGATAAAAAAAAACTCACCTGTCCGTTTTGCGTAACCATTTTTTGGTCCCCGATCCTACACTAATCCTATCACGATTAATAAAATTTTTGAGCAAAGTTTTGAGACACTATGGTGCCGGCATTTCTCTGCAGTATGACCAGCACCTTGCCACTGGTATAGGAAAACGAACCAATGGCACCGCGTTGCCCGAGTATCGAGCGGAAGACAACTTTGATAAAGCGTTTGGGGGGTAGTTTTTCCTACCCTAGTGTGTTACTCTGTACGTGGTCGATAAGGCTGTATTACAGCCGAGAAAGTGTTTTTCCTACAAACAATTGCATTACTTTTTTTCCGTCATTAAAATGGCCCCCCTTATCGAACGCAAAACGGATGCGGAAGTCTCTTGAAATCAATCTTTAATTTAAGAAGGAACACTCGAACTTTCCCCGATAGTTACTTACGCAACACCGATCTGAAACACTCTTTCAGGATACATTTCCTCGTGAAGTTTAATTCAGCATTTTGTGCGTAATTATAAATGGATTACATCTGGTACTCGTAAGAAACGTTTTGTAGTAAAATTTTTTTTAGTTTATTGTTTTGGCTTTGATCCAGTGGCGCGTGCAAGTACTGTTACAAGTTACTTTCGTGTGCCAAATTAAATAACGCTCGTAAAAATTTGCCGTTATCGCTAGGAGAAAATAGAAACGAAAACATGGATGATGGGTTTCCCCAAGGTTCTTCGTTTGCAAGTTAAAAAACCGAAAACGATTTTTGTTTTTGCCATTAATTATGGCTTGCTTTTACTTTACATTTATTCATTTGGTTTTTCAATTGTTTTTCTTTACTTTCTTATTTTGTTAATTGGTTTATTCTAATATTTATTTTATTTTTATAGCTTCACATTTTTCTTTCAATTGTTACTGTGCTTAGCCCTTTTTCAAAAACGTTACTGCATCTTTTGTTTTGTTTCAGTTCTAAATCTTATTATTATTTTTTTTTCGTTTAAAAAAGTAAGTTTAAGAAACAAATTGCAGTCCTTAAAAGACGAAGAAAGCTGAAAGAGGATTATACGAAAAGTCGACAAATAGGAACCAATCATAAAGCTTAACAAAGCGGCATACATAGAAAGATGGAGTATAAATTAAAGTAGGGAAAAAAAAAGAATAAGATATGTAACAAAATGTAAATAATAATTTTTGACAACAGAAAAACGCATTAAATTATCGTTGTCACAGTAACAGAAGGAAACCGACATATGGAAAACAGGGTCAAAAACATGATGAATGAGAAAAAAGTAAAGAATATATAGAGAATTTTGGAGATAGAAAGTCTGCAAAAAAAAGAGAAAAACAAGTAGAGAAAAACGAGAAAATTATTTGAAAAAAAAATTGAAGTTATTCTTTTATCAGACTTCATTTTAATTTTAACATTTCTGTTTTTTCCCTTCTAAGAACAAAGTTTGTTAATTTGTTTTTTTGTAAACTGTTTTTTCCTTTTTTATTAATTTATATTCGTATTTTTTTAATTTTTGTTTCAACTTTTTTGTTTTGTTTTTATTGTTTTTTTTTGTAGAATTTGTTTTTTAAAATTATTTGATGTGTTCTTGTTTTTTTCTTCTACTTCTTACAAGCTTTTTAATTAAATTTATCTTTTCTTTTAATTTTTGTTGTTTTAAAATTTTATTTTGTTCAATTTTTTTTGTTTCGTTTTATTGCAAGTAGAGCTCTTAATTATTGTATTGTAGACTGTATTTTAAAATTATCTGATGTGTTTTTCTTTTATTTTTTTGTTCTACTTCTTGCAAGTTTTGTTAATTTTTGTAAAATATCTCTAATTTTTTAAATTTTTATTATGCTTTAAATTTTTCATTTTTGTTCAATATTTTGTTTAGATTTATTGCAAGTAGAGCTCTTAATTATTTTTTTTTCGTATTTAGACTGCGTTTTAAAACTATCTGATGTGTTTTGTTTTAGTTTTTTTTGTTCTTCTTCTTACAAGCTTTGCTATTTTTTTTTTGTAAAAGCATTTTTATTTTTTTAAATTTTTGTCTTAAACTTTTTATTTTTGTTTAATTTTTTTGTTTCGTTTTATTGCAAGTAGAGTTCTTGATTATAGTTTTTTTTTCGTAGATTTTGTTTTTTAAAACTATCTGATGCTTTGTTTGTGTTTTTTTTTCTTCCAAGTCTTAAAAGCTTTGTTAATTTTTTGCGTAAAATATCTTATTTTTTTAAATTTTTTATTTTTGTTCAATTCTTTTTGTTTGGTTTTATTGCAAGTAGAGCTCTTAATTATGTTTATTTTTTCGTATTTAGACTGTGTTTTAAAATTATCTGATGTGTTTTGTTTGTTTTTTTCTTCTAATTCTTACAAGCTTTGTTAGTTTTTTTTGTAAAATACATCTCTAATTTTTTTAAATTTTTGCCTTAAATTTTTCATTTTTCTTCAATTTTTTGTTTCGTTTTATTGCAAGTAGAGCTCTTAATTATTTTTTTTTCGTATTTAGACTGTGTTTTAAAATTATCTGATGTGCTTTGTTTTAGTTTTTTTTGTTCTTCTTCTTACAAGCTTTGCTAATTTTTTTTAGAAAACATTTTTTTTTAAATTTTTGTCTTAACCTTTTTTTTTTGTTCAATTTTTTTGTTTCGTTTTATTGCAAGTAGAGTTCTTGATTATGGTTTTTTTTCCTAGATTTTGTTTTTTAAAACTATCTGATGCTTTGTTTGTGTTTTTTTTCTTTCAAGTTTTAAAAGCTTTGTTAATTTTTTTTGTAAAATATCTTATTTTTTTAAATTTTTGTTTTAAATTTTTTATTTTTGTTCAATTCTTTTTGTTTGGTTTTATTGCAAGTAGAGCTCTTAATTATGTTTTTTTTTCGTATTTAGACTGTGTTCTAAAATTATCTGATGTGTTTTGTTTGTTTTTTTTTCTTCTACTTCTTACACGCTTTGTTAATTTTTTTTTGTAAAATACATCTCTAATTTTTTTAAATTTTTGCCTTAAATTTTTCATTTTTCTTTAATGTTTTGTTTCGTTTTATTGCAAGTAGAGCTTTTAATTATGGTTTTTTGTTCGTATTTAGACCGTGTTTTAAAATTGTCTGATGTATTTTGTTTTAGTTTTTTTCTGGTCTTCTTCTTACAAGCTTTGCTAATTTTTTTTAGAAAACATTTTTTTTTACCCTTTTGTCTTCACCTTTTTTTTTTGTTCAATTTTTTTTGCTTCGTTTTATTGATCTTGATTATGGTTTTTTCGTAGATTTTATTTTTAAAATTATCTGATGTTTTGTTTTTTTCTTCCACTTCTTAAAACCTTTGTTAATTTTTTTGTAAAATATCTTATATTTTTAAACTTTTCTCTTATATTTTTATTATTTTTGTTCATTTTTGTGCTGCAAGTTAATTATGGTTTTTGTGTTGTTTTTTTCCCTTCTACTTCTTACAAGTGTTTTTCACTTTTTTAAGTTTTGTGTTATATTTTTTTGTTTTTGTTCAATTTTTTTTTGTTTCGTTTTATTACAAGTAGATTATGTTTTTTCGTAGATTTTGTTTTTTAAAATTATCTGATATGTTTAGTTTTTGTTTTCTTCTACTTTTTAAAAGCTTTGTTAATTTTTTTTGTAAAATGTATTTTTTCAAATTTTTGTTGTCTTAAATTTTTATTTTTGTTCAATTTTTTTTCGTTTCGTTGCAAGTAGCTCTCTTCCTTATGGTTTTTGTCGTATTTAGATTGTGTTTTAAAAATATCTAATGTGTTTACTTTTGTTTTTTTTGTTTTACTTCTTACAAGCTTTGTAAATTTTTTTTTGTAAAATATCTCGTATTTTTTTTAAATTTTTGTTATATTTTCTATTTTTGATCAATTTTTTTATGTCGTTTTATTGCAAGTAGAACTCTTGATTATAGTTTTTTTGCAGATTTTGTTTTTTAAAATTATCTGATGTTTTGTTTTTTTTGCTAGAAGCTTTGTTAATTTTTTTGTCTTAGTCTTAGTTAATTATTTGTTTCTTTTTATTGCAAGTAGACTTGGTTATGTTTTCTTTGTATTTTAAAATTATCTGATGTACTTAACTTTTGTTTTTTTTTACTTCTTACAAACCTTTTTTTTGTAAACTGTCCCTTATTTTTTTTTATTTCTTTTGCAAGACTTTTACAAACTTTGCTTATTTTTTTTGTAAACTCACATATTTTGTTCAATTTTTGTTGTAAAAGTTTTAAGTTTTTTATTGTAGTTCAATTTTTTTTAATTCGTTTTACTGCCAGTAGAGCTTTTTATTGTAGTTTTTTTGTATTTAGATGTTGTTTTTTTAAATTATCTGATGTGTTTTTTTTGTTTTTTTCTTCTGTTTCATTACAAACTTTGTTAATTTTTTTTGTAAACTGTCTTTTTTTTAAGTTTCGATTGTGACTTAATTATTTATTTTTATTCAAATTCTTTTGTTTCGTTTTATTGCAAGTAGAGTTCTGATAATTTAAAAAAAAATCTCTAATACAAAAAAAACGGAATCAAGAGCTCTACTTGCAACAAAACGAAACAACAAAATTTGAACAAAAAAATAGACTTTTTTATTGTAAGTATAGCTCTTGATTATGTTTTTTTTTCGTATTTCAATTTTCTTTTTTAATATTATCAGATGTGTTTTGTTTTTGTTTTTGTCTTCTACTTCTTGAGAGCTTTGTTAATTTTTTTAAAATTTTATTTTTGTTCAAACTGTTTTGTTTTGTTTTATTGCAAGTAGAGCCTCTTGATTATAAGTTTTTTCGTATTTATATTTTGTTTTTTAAAATTATCTGATGTGTTTTATTTTTCCCTTTCTGTAAGACTTACCATAGAAATTTAAAAAAACATAGTGGATAGTTTACAAAAAAAATAACAAAGTTTGTAATAAGTAAAAAAAACAAAAATTAACACTTCAGATAATTTTAAAATACAAAATCTAAATACAAAAAAACCATAACCAAGAGCTCTACTTGCAATAAAACAAAACAAAAATTTGAACAACAATAAATAATTAAGACACAATAGAAACTTAAAAAAATAGGCGACAGTTTACAACAAAAAATTAACAAAGTTTGTAAAAAATAAAAGAAAAAAACAAAAACAAAACATCAGATAATTTTAAAAAACAAGATCTCAATACAAAAAAAAACTATAATCAAAAGCTCTACTTGCAATAAAACGAAGCAAAAAAATTTGAACTACAATAAAAAAACTTAAAACTTTTACAATAAAAATTGAAAAAAATAGGTGGGTTTACAAAAAAAAATGACCAAAGTTTTTAAGAATTAGAAAAAAAACAAAAACAAAACACAACTGATAGTTTTATAAAACAAAATCTAAATACGAAAAAATCATAATCAAAAGCTCTACTTGCAATAAAACGAATCAAAAAATTTAAACAACAATAAATAATTTAAGACATAATAGAAATAAAAAAAATAGGGGACAGTTTACAAAAAAAAATAAAGTTTGTAAGAAGTAAAAAAACAAAAGTTAAACACATCAGATAATTTCAAAAAAGAAAATCTAAATACAAAGAAAACAACGAAGTCTACTTCCAACAAAACGAAACAAAACAATTAATGAAAACTTACAATAAAAAAAATAAGAGACAGTTTACAAAAAAAATTAACATAGCTTGTAAAAAGTAGAAGACGAAAACAAAACACATCTGATAATTTGAAAAAAATCTAAATACGAAGAAAACCATAATCAAGAGCTCTGCTTGCAATAAAACGAAACAAAAAAATTGAACGAAAAAGAATTGTAGACTTTTTTTTATTATAAATAGAGCTCTTGATTATATATTTTTTTTTCGTATTTAGATTTTCTTCTTTAAAATTATCAGATGTGTTTTGTTTTTGTCTTCTACTTCTTATCAGCTTTGTTAATATTTTTTTTAATTTCTATCGTAAGTCTTAAATTTTTTATTTTTGTTCAGACTGTTTTGTTTGTTTTATTGCAATCTTGATGATTTTTTTCGTATTTATATTTTGTTTTTTAAAATTATCTGATGTGTTTTGTTTCTGTTTTTTCTTTTTCTACTTCTTACAAGCTTTGTAATTTTTTTGTAAACTGACTCCTATCTTATTTAAATATTTCTATTGTAAGCCTTAAACTTTTTATTTTTCTTCAAACTGTTTTGTTTTGTTTTATTGCAAGTATCTAGGTTGTGTTTTAAATTATGTGATGTGTTTTGTTTGTTTTTTCCCTTCGACTTCTTCCAAGGTTTGTTAATTTTTTTTGGTTAACTCTCTTTTTTCTATTGTTAGTCATAAGTTTCTTATTTCTGTTAAAACGTTTTTGTTTCTTTTTATTGCAAGTAGAGCTTTTGTTTATCATTTTTTTCGTATTTAGATTTTGTTTTTTAAAAAAATATCTGATACGTTTTGTTGTTGTTTTTTTCATCTTCTAATAAGCTTTGTTAATTCTTTTTGTAAACTGTCTTCAATTTTTTAAAATTTCTATTGTCTTGAGTTTTTTATTTTTGTTCAAAATTTTTTGTTTTGTTTTATTGGAAGTAGAGCTCTTGATTTTTTTTTTTTCGTATTTGGATTTTTTAAAATTATTTAATGTGTTTTGTTTCTGTTTTTTTTTCTTCTACTTCTTACAAGATATGTTAATTTTTTTTGCAAACTGTCTCCTATTTTTTTAAATTTTTATTTTAAGTTTTTTATTTTGATCAAATTTTTTTGTTTCGTTTTATTGCAAGTAGAGCTCTTAATTATCGTTTTTTTTTCTATCTAGATTTTGTTTTTTAACTTATCCGATGTGTTTCGTTTTTATATAAATTTGTTTTTTTAAGTAATTTTTATTAAGCTTAGATTTTTCTCAGTTTTTGTCAACTGGTCTTTGATTTTGTTTTATTCATTTTTTTTTATTGTGTTGATTTTTTTTTGTTAAATTGACTTTAGCGTAGGTATACTTAGTTTTGTAGCTTTTTCCAAACATTTTTAGGTTTTTTATTGTTGTTACCGGTTTTTAATTATTTTTATGTTGTGCTTATCTTCGTCGTTTCTTGTTTTCCCACTTTTTTATCTTAACAATTCACCAAAACCCTACACCTTTTGTGTTTGTATAATAAAACATAGTACAATGAAGAAAAATAAATACAGATTTGACAGATACGCGTGCATTAACGAAAGGGTATTTTTCTGGCGCCACGCTGCGAACGATTGATGCATGAACACCAGTAGAAGGGGCGTCGAATAAAAGATTAATGATGCAAACAATATCGAACAAAAAAAATTCTATTAAAATCGAAATCTGGCGAAAGTGGTCCCAGCTCGGATCCTTGTGCCACACCAAACGTTTAATCAAATTTAAAATTCATTATAACGTCAAACAGATGAAAATAGAAAACCATAAAATATTAAAAATAGTTTTTGGCATGATCGCCAAGCACTATGAAACTAACGCAACTATGAAATTCCTTCTCGGTCCCAATAAAATCCTAGCCGCACTTGTTACAGGAATTCCTTACAAGCATACCGACGTCGCGCTTAAGGCTAAGCAGAACAATACAAGAAACGGAAAGCAAAGAGGAAAAATTATATTTAACCGTGGAATTCGCGTTATGCGCTCGTGTAGATTATTTAAATATTTACACGTTTTAATTAAAATGGATGTGACTAACATGGCTTGTAAATTCTATAATTAAATAAGCACATGTTCTAGTTGTAATGGATAATAACCTTTTGACCGTTCTTGCCCGAAATTCGTTATCTCGACACTTAATTATGAAACCAACCACGAAGGGGTGCAAATAAATTATTATGTCGCGTTGTGAGTCAGTCACCCTACCTTGGAGTTCCCTCAATGTAACAGAAATTATTTACAGGTTAGTGATTTTTAGGGTCGATTTGGTCCCCATAATCAAATTACTCATAAAGTTTTACCGATTTTCGGATTTGAGCACGGACGGACGTAGCGACACCGCCAAAAAATTCCAATTCGAATCCGGTGTTACGCCGACGAAATTTGAATAAAAACAAATTGAAAAGACGTAAAACTTTAGCAACGATTAAATTTTAACGAGCGTCATCATTCTATCTACCTGTCATATAAATTTATGAGCTGCGCTTAAAAATTCAAAGACTTTATCGCACGTTCAAATTTTTCACCGTAAACTTCTTTTGCTACTTAAATTCAAGCTAAGCATAAAAGTTGTCGCCTTCAACAAAGATCGATGATAGCTACAGTGGTAGTTAATCAAATTTATGACATACATGAACTTTTGCTTAGTCCATGTTTGGTATTTGACTTTTCTACATTTTTGTAAGAATTCGCCGCATAAATAGTAATAATACGATCAAAGGTTTCTACCGCCTAAACTCATCGGCAATCAACACCAAAATTTCTTCGCAACTGCAAAAAAAACATTATCCATGGCTTCGACAGATCAATCACCAAATCATTACCAAAATTGATAATATGGCCTGAAATTTGTGCAATAACGGAATAACCAGTTTTACCGATGTAAACTAAGGCACATCTACAAAAAATGCGGTGTAAATCTAGAGACGAACGTGTTCAGATTTTTTCTTCTCCAACAACTTCAATCCTATCTACGGTTTTAAACTATTGCTACTTTAGTTGTTACTCTTCTATCCAAAATGCTCTATTTTATCTGTACTCCAAACCCCCACTCTTAACCAATCTAGACGGTTTTTATAGTTAACTTAATGTAGTCGATAGTAAGTCGATATTTGACAAACGCTCACTTACGAATATGTCTTTTACTTATTCAAAGAACTCATCTTAAAATTTGTGCAATGATGGAACTACCAGTTTTACCAATGTAAATTAAGGCACATTACAAAAAATGCGATATACACCTAGAGATGAACGTGTTCAAATTTTTTCTTCTGCAATAATTTCAATCCTATTCACGGTTTTAAACTATTCCTAGTTTAGCTGTTACTCTTGTATCCAAAATGCTCGCTTTTGGCTGTACCCCACTCTTAATCAATCGCTACGATTTTTATAGTTAACTTAATGTAGTCGATAGTGAATCGATATTTGACAAACGCGAAATTACGAATATACATTTTACTTATTCAAAGAACTCATCTTAAAATTTGTGCAATGATGGAACGACCAGTTTTACCAATGTAAATTAAGGCACATTACAAAAAATGCGATATACACCTAGAGATGAACGTGTTCAAATTTTTTTTTCTGCAATAATTTCAATCCTATCCACGGTTTTAAACTATTCCTAGTTTAGCTTTTACTCTTCTATCCAAATTGCTCCCTTTTGGATGTACTCCAAACCCCCACTCTTAATCAATCGCGACGATTTTTATAGTTAACTTAATGTAGTCCATAGTGAATCGATATTTGACAAACGCTCACTTACGAATATGTCTTTTTCTTAATCAAAGAACTCATCTTAAAATTTGTGCAGTGACGGAACGAACAGTTTTACCAATGTAAACTAAAGCACATTACAAAAAATGCGATATACACCTAGAGATGAACGTGTTCAGATTTTTTCTTCTCCAATAACTTCAATCCTATCAACGGTTTTAAACTATTCCTAGTTAAGCTGTTACTCTTCTATCCAAAATGCTCCCTTTTGGCTGTACTCCAAACCCCCACTCTTAATCAATCGCGACGATTTTTATAGTTAACTTAATGTAGTCGATAGTGAATCGATATTTGACAAACGCTCACTTTCGAATATGTCTTTTACTTATTCAAAAAACTCATCTTAAAATTTGTGCAATGATAAAACTACCAGTTTTACCAATGTAAATTAAGGCATATTACAAAAAATGCGATATACACCTAGGGATGAACGTGTTCAAATTTTTTCTTCTGCAATAATTTCAATCCTATCCACGGTTTTAAACTATTCCTAGTTTAGCTGTTACTTATCTATCCAAAATGCTCCCTTTTGGCTGTACTCCAAACCCCCACTCTTAATCAATCGCGACGATTTTTATAGTTAACTTAATGTAGTCGATAGTGAATCGATATTTGACAAAAGTTCACTTACGAATATGTCTTTTACTTATTCAAAGAACTCATCTTAAAATTTGTGCAATGATGGAACGACCAGTTTTACCAATGTAAACTAAGGCACATCTACAAAAAAAGCGATATACACCTAGAGATGAAAGTGTTGAGATTTTTTCTTCTCCAATAACTTCAATCCTATCCACGGTTTTAAACTATTACTACTTTAGTTGTTACTCTTCTATCCAAAATGCTCCCTTTTGGCTGTACTCCAAACCCCCACTCTTAATCAATCGCGACGATTTTTATAGTTAACTTAATGTAGTCGATAGTGAATCGATATTTGACAAACGCTCACTTACGAATATGTCTTTTACTTATTCAAAGAATTCATCTTAAAATTTGTGCAATGATGGAACTACCAGTTTTACCAATGTAAATTAAGGCACATTACAAAAAATGCGATATACACCTAGAGATGAACGTGTTCAGATTTTTTCTTCTCCAATAACTTCAATCCTATCCACGGTTTTAAACTATTCCTAGTTTAGCTGTTACTATTCTATCCAAAATGTTCCCTTCTGGCTGTATTCCAAACCACCACTCTTAATCAATCGCGACGATTTTTATAATTAACTTAATGTAGTCGATAGTGAATCGATACTTGACAAAAGCTCACTTACGGATCAGTCTTTTACTTATTCAAAGAACTCATCTTAAAATTTGTGCAATGATGGAACGACCAGTTTTACCAATGTAAATTAAGGCACATTACAAAAATGCAATATACACCTAGAGATGAACGTGTTCAGATTTTTTCTTCTCCAATAACTTCAATCTTATCCACGGTTTTAAACTATTCCTAGTTTAGCTGTTACTATTCTATCCAAAATGTTCCCTTCTGGTTGTACCCCAAACCACCACTCTTAATCAATCGCGACGATTTTTATAGTTAACTTAATGTAGTCGATAGTGAATCGATACTTGACAAAAGCTCACTTACGGATCAGTCTTTTACTTATTCAAAGAACTCATCTTAAAATTTGTGCAATGATGGAACGACCAGTTTTACCAATGTAAATTAAGGCACATTACAAAAATGCAATATACACCTAGAGATGAACGTGTTCAGATTTTTTCTTCTCCAATAACTTCAATCTTATCCACGGTTTTAAACTATTCCTAGTTTAGCTGTTACTATTCTATCCAAAATGTTCCCTTCTGGTTGTACCCCAAACCACCACTCTTAATCAATCGCGACGATTTTTATAGTTAACTTAATGTAGTCGATAGTGAATCGATACTTGACAAAAGCTCACTTACGGATCAGTCTTTTACTTATTCAAAGAACTCATCTTAAAATTTGTGCAATGATGGAACGACCAGTTTTACCAATGTAAATTAAGGCACATTACAAAAATGCAATATACACCTAGAGATGAACGTGTTCAGATTTTTTCTTCTCCAATAACTTCAATCTTATCCACGGTTTTAAACTATTCCTAGTTTAGCTGTTACTATTCTATCTAAAATGTTCCCTTCTGGTTGTACCCCAAACCACCACTCTTAATCAATCGCGACGATTTTTATAGTTAACTTAATGTAGTCGATAGTGAATCGATACTTGACAAAAGCTCACTTACGGATCAGTCTTTTACTTATTCAAAGAACTCATCTTAAAATTTGTGCAATGATGGAACGACCAGTTTTACCAATGTAAATTAAGGCACATTACAAAAAATGCGATATACACCTAGAGATGAACGTGTTCAGATTTTTTCTTCTCCAATAACTTCAATCTTATCCACGGTTTTAAACTATTCCTAGTTTAGCTGTTACTATTCTATCCAAAATGTTCCCTTCTGGTTGTACCCCAAACCACCACTCTTAATCAATCGCGACGATTTTTATAGTTAACTTAATGTAGTCGATAGTGAATCGATACTTGACAAAAGCTCACTTACGGATCAGTCTTTTACTTATTCAAAGAACTCATCTTAAAATTTGTGCAATGATGGAACGACCAGTTTTACCAATGTAAATTGAGCACAACTACTAAAAATGCGATATACACCTAGAGATAAACTTGTTCAGATTTTCTCTTCTCCAATAACTTCAATCCTATCCACGGTTTTAAACTATTACTACTTTAGTTGTTACTCTTCTATTCAAAATGCTCCCTTTTGGCTGAACTCCAAACCCCCACTCTTAATCAATCGCGACGATTTTTATAATTAACTTAATGTAGTCGATAGTGAATCGATATTTGACAAAAGCTCACTTACGAATATGTCTTTTACTTATTCAAGGAATTCATCTTAAAATTTGTGCAATGATGGAACAACTAGTTTTACCTATGTAAATTAAGGCACATTACAAAAAATGCGATATACACCTAGAGATGAACGTATTCAGATTTTTTCTTCTCCAATAACTTCAATCCTATCCACGGTTTTAAACTATTACTACTTTAGTTGTTACTCTTCTATCCAAAATGCTCCTTTTTGGCTATACTCCAAACCCCCACTCTTAATCAATCTAGACGATTTTTATAGTTAACTTAATGTAGTCGATAGTGAAATGATGTTTGGCGGAAGCTCACTTACGAATATGTTTTTTACTAATCAAAGAACTCATCTTAAAATTTGTGCAATGATGGAACTACCAGTTTTACCAATGTAAATTAAGGCACATTACAAAAAATGCGATATACACCTAGAGATGAACGTGTTCAGATTTTTTCTTCTGCAATAACTTTAATCCTATCCACGGTTTTAAACTATTCTTCTGTCCAAAATGCTCTATTTTGGCTGTACTCCAAACTTGCACCCTTAACCAATATAGACGATTTTTATAGTTAACTTAATGTAGTCGATAGTTAAATGATATTTGGCAGAAGCTCACTTACTAATATGTCTCTTATTTATTTAACGAACGTATCTTAAAATTTCTGCAATGATGGAACCACCAGTTTTACTAATGTAAACTGAGCACATCTACAAAAAAATGTGATATACACTTTGAGATTAACGTGTTCAGATATTTTCTTCTACATTAACTTCAATACTATCCACGGTTTTAAACATTAGTCGATACGCTCTCTTTTGGCTGTATTCCAAACTAGCACTTTTAACCAACCGCGACGATTCTTCGCTTTAACGTATATTTACAGTTGACTTAATGTGGTTGATAGTGAAATGTTATTTGGCAACAGCTTATTAACAAATATTTTTTTCTTATACAACAAACATATCTTGAAATTTGTGCAATGATGGAACGAACAGTTTCACCAATGTAAACTAAGGCACATCTTAAAAAAAAGCGATATACACCTAGAGATGAAAGTGTTGAGATGTTTTCTTCTCCAATAACTTCAATCATGTCGACGGTTTTAAACTATTCCTATTTTACTCATCTATCCACGGCAAATTTAGCCCAAAAGTTTCGTTTTCATTTCGTGCTTCATTGTATGATTAAGTGGTAATGCTTTAAATACGTGCTTACAATTGATGATTGGCGTGTCTACTCTGGTTTTGACATGGAAGAATTTCTGAGATTTTCTAATCCGCAAAGTGTTGCCAAAATGGATGATGTAGTCAATAGAGAAATTATATTTGGTAACAGCACACTAACGATTAAGTTTTTTTCTTATACAACAAACATGTCCTAAACTTCGTGCAATGACAGAATGAGCAGTTTTACCAATGTAAACTAAACCACATGTACAAAAAACTTAATATACACCTTGAGATCAACATGTCAAATTTTTTGATTCTCCATTACTTTAGTTCTCAGTTGTTACTCATCTATCCAAGGAACTCGTTTTTGGGTTACTCCAAATTAGCGCTTTTAACCAACTGCGACGATTCTTTGCTTTAAAAAATATTTGCAGTTAACTTACACAGATATCGTTGTTTAGAGAACTCAATGATCGTTAATTATGAAAGTCAAAGTTACCCCAAAAAGTTTGTCTTAGAAACGGAGCTTGTGTAAGCAAGTATGTAAGTATTAATTGTTTTTAAATCCTAAGAGACGCTATTATTTAGCAAATTTAAAAAATCTATTATTTCAAGTCAAATCTTTCAGAATGTTTTCGTTTTCATTTTGTACTCCATTATATGAACAAGTGGTAATTCTTCGAATACGTGCTCACGACTAATGATTGGTATGTCCACTCTAGTTTTGCCATAGAAGAAGTTCTGAGATTTTCCAATCCGCAAAGTGTTGCCAGAATGGATGATGTAGTCGATAATAAAATGATATTTGGTAACAGCACACTAACGATTAAGTCTTTTCATTATACAACAGACATGTCCTGAACTTCGTGCAATAGCAGAATCGCCAGTTTTACCAATGTAAACTAAACCACATGTACAAAAAATTTAACCAACCAAAAATTTAAGCAACCACGAGTTTTCTTCGTTTTTAAAAATGTTTAAACTTGACTAAAACAGATGTCGTTGTTTAGAAAACTCAACGATCTATAACTGTGACAGTCAAAGTCGATCGAAAAAGTTTTTCTCAGAAAGATAGTTTGTACAAACAAGTTTTAAATCACCAAATTTAAGTATTGATTGTCCATAACTTCTAAGAGATGTTATTGTTTAACAAATTTAAAAATCGATTATTTTAACTGTCAAAATTTTACAAAAAGTTTTTTGTTTGCTTCGGTACTTAGTTATATAATCAGGTGGGCGTCGTTCGTAACCGTGATCACAATTCCTTAGACCACTGGGGTTTTTCTACAACAGAAAATGAAGATTTTCCAATTCCCAAAGTGTTACCAAAATCGATAATGTGGTCGGTAATGAAATGAAGTTTGGCAACAGCAAATTGTCACTGTGACATTTACCATTCTGAGATTCAAGCAGCAATGTCTGGCAAAACGTCAGTTTGTTTGGGTTCACTAAGGACAATACGGCAAAGGCCAAGTTTTACTTCTTGTTTTGGCTCTCAAAGAAAGACTAGGACCAAGCCTAAAAAGTCTGGGTGTTTAACTACCACGCTGCCTAAGCCGAAATTCGCTTGTAATCAAAATAACCACGAAATCTTAAGATTATATACACGACTAGTTTCACTTATGTAAACTAAATCACATGTACAAAGAGTTTGATATACACCTTGAGATAAAAGTTGAAATATCCCCGTCTTGGTTCTCACTAACAATCATGCTATTTAGACTCAACTATATTTTATTTATTGTTTAGAGAGTTCAACGATCGATGGGTTTAAAAATTCGAATTTCCCAAAAACTTATTTTATGAAAAGTAAATTAATTTTTATATTTACAAAAATAAAGGATAAGCATTTCTGGTACATTACAAATTGTATAGATTCAAAGAAATTAGTCTTTTTTTTAAGGTTACAAAGATCGATGACTTCGACGATCGGAAGTAATAAATAAGATTTTGGCGAAAACAAAAATTTGTAAAAATTTTACGGCGCATTTTATTACAACGACCTTGGCAACAAAATAAAAATATTATTGTCAGTGTAAGTTCTACGGCTTTCACTGTCGGAACCGTCCCAAAAAATCGTAGTTTTAGAAAATCTACCTAACCACATTTTTTTATTTTAGTGCTCGCGAACGCTAATAATTTACATGCTATCTAAAATAAAACACCCAGTACATATTTCAATTGATAAAAATAGAAAGTTCCACGAGTTGAATTTTTTTTAACATAAATCCGACAATTCCGTAGTTCCGTAATACAAAAAAAAACGAATAAATTAAAGTTCAAGTACATTTCATTTCTAATTTATTAATGTATGCGCCCCCCCAACCCGGCGCTATTTAAATATTTAATCTTTATCGACCGATTGCATCATACACGGTGTCTTTGAAATTACCAGCGGGGTTCGAATATTACAAACAATAACAACCCCGTTTCTATTCAGATCGAAAATTTCGATAAGTAGAAAGAATCGGGTGTGGGGCACGCTCCCGTGCATTCGTGCATTCGTACATTCCCCCTCATTACAAGTGCATGTTCGAACCTCAATAACAAATAACAATTACCAGTGAGTTGTCGTGTACGAATCGACATCTGCAATAAAGAAATCGATATCGCGCAACATAAACAACACTCTGTATAATCCTGTTTAGACAACCTCGTTTTTTGGACAAGTTCCAAATGTTTGCCGAGTGATTTATTTTGATTCTATTGCTTATTATGACGTAATCATCTTACCGCTAAACTTAAAGTTGAGTCCGATTTGTTGCTCTTCATATTTTCCATGATTAACAAACACTATTTTTAGACGTATAAAGATAAGAAACGTATAAAAAAACAATCACTTCAGTTTGTGTGTACCAATTTTTTCACCACTCGTTTTAATCTGCAAGAGCAAAAATCTGATTCTGTTCGTGTTTGAAGTGTACCACATTAAAATGCCAAAAGTTATTCCGAGAATGTTTGCTATTAACGTACGAGGCGCTGTTAAAAAGTGTCGACTAGTTTTTATAATCTCGGTGACCATAAATAAAAGAGTTTTAAAAAAACAATAATAAAAAAATGTTGAAAAAAGAAACAAATCCGGAAGGTTTGGGTCGAGATGATTAATGTCATGATTTATGACGGTTAATACATATCATAACAATAACAATAATTCAATTACCACACGAAAAATAAACTTAACAAAGGTTGAAGGTTAATTGATTTGTTTCTTCATTCATTCACTGGTCGTAGTGTGCGTTACAATTAACGTACAAGGTTGGATGACACCATCGGATTTGCAAATTTAATAGTAATAGTGAAAACCAAACAAAATTTAAGCAATTTAACCATAATAGAAAGAAGACGAAACGTTGGCTATTTTATTTGCAATAATGAGATGGCCGAATCTTAAACCATTTTTAATTTAGTATTGACTATTCTGAACTCATCGCCTCTTATAAAATTAAGAAAATTATAGAACACCAGAACAGAACACCATATTTTGATCCATGCAAAACTCCTAGATAAAAATTAAACCATCTGAACAATGTTTATTTAATATATTACACTATTGATAAAACCATCACAACGAGTAAAAGAAAACATACAAAAGCAAAATAGTAGATATCATTTTTGGCCATATAAAATATAGGAAATATCTGAAACTCCCCTTACATCAGAATGATATTAAGAAATCCATGACAAAATTAAACAAAAGCAACTCAAACAAAAAATAAACGAAGATTTTCAAGAAACATTGATAGTTGTTAAAAATAGACAAAACTAAAAACAAAGACTAAAACAGAAATCAAAGTAAATGTTTTCCCTATCAATAAAACAACAACAAAATTAAACAAAAGGAACTCAAACAAAAATCAAAAATAGACAAAAAAAACTAACAAATGCAAGATACGCAAAAAGCATATTGATTTATCCGTGTATAGTATTTAAAAAAAGTAGATAAAATAAATATAAAAACAATCATTTAAACATAAACCAATGTTCGCCTGGAAAAAATTAAAAAAATCAAAGTCGTGTCGTTCTTGGACCATATAAAATATCAAAAGCTTTCTCTGCATACAAATTTAATTATTTAATTACGGTTACTAGATCAAATTAATTGTTTAGTATTCTATCAACAAAACAAAAACAAAATTAAAGAGAAGTAACCCAAACAAAAATTAAAGTTGGATTCAAAGAATCTAAAAAATCCAAGATACTCAAGAAGCATTGTTATTATTTAGCCATGTAAATTAATAAAAAAACGTAAATAAAACAAATTTAAAAACAAACACTTCGATATAAACGAAAATTTCACAGAAACAAATCCAAAAAACAAAGTAATTGTATCAATAAAACGAAGACAAAATTAAACAAAAGTCACTAAAACAAAAATTAAAATTAAATCCAAAAAACATTTAAGAAACCCAAGATGCCCAAGAAGCGTTGTTATTGAGTCGTGTCAATTATTCAAAAATGTAGATAAAACAGATTTAGAAACAAACACGTAAATATAAACCAAAGAAATCCAAAAAAACTCAAGGTAGTATCATTTGTTAATCATATAAAATATCCAAAGCCCCCCCCCCTTCGCATACAAATTTAACGATTATTATACGGAAACGTGTTCATTTAATATTCTATCAGTAAAAAAAAAACAAAATTTAAGAAAAGCAACTTAAACAAAAATCAAATTTGGACCCAAAAAAATCTAAGAAATCAAAGATACCTAAAAAACATTCTATCAATAAAACGAAGACAACATTAAACAAAAGTGTCTATAAGAAAAATCAAAATTAAATACAAAAAACATTTAAGACATTCAAGGTGTCCTGGAAGCGTTGTTATTCAACCGTGTCAATTATTCAAAAATGTAGATAAAACAGATTTAGAAACACTAAACTAAGGAAATCAAAAAAAAATAGCAAAGTTTACAAGTTTAATGATTCAATTAACGTTACTACACAAACATTTGTTTATTTAATTTTCCATCAATAAAACAAAAACAAAATTTAAAAAAAAGTAACTCAAACAAAAATCAAAGTTAGACTCAAAAAAATCTAAGAAATCCAAAGTCCTCTAAAACATTGTTATTTAGCCGTGTAAATGATTTAAAAAATGTAGATAAAACAGAGGTTTAAATATAAATACTTAAACATAAACCAAAGTTTGACAGAAAATCAAATTAAATTATTTAATAAACGTTATTATACAAAAAACTTTTTTAAAAATATTCTATCAATAACACAAATAGAAAATTAAACAAAAGTATCTCAAAGAAAAATTAAAATAGAACCCAAAAAAATTTTAGAAATCATAGATACTCAAGAAGCATTGTTATTTAGCCGTGTACATTAATCAAAAAATGTAGATAAAATAGGTTTAAAAACGAAATTTGACAGAAACAAATCCAAAAAACAAAGTAATTCGATCAATAAAACAAAGAAAAAATTAAACAAAAGTGACTAAGACAAAAATCAAAATTAAATCCAAAAAACATTTTAAAAATTCAAAATGCCATGGAAGCGTTGTTTTCAACCGTGTCAATTATTAAAAAATGTAGATAGAACAGATTTAGAAACAAACCCTTAAATATAAACCAAAAAAATCAAAAAAAAAACTAAAAATAGCATCGTTTCTTAATCATATGAAATATCCAAAGCCCCCTTCGCATACAAATTTAACGATTCAATTAACGTTATTATACAAAAACCTGTTTATTTAATATTCTCTCAGTAAAACAAACAAAATTTAAGAAAGGCAAGTTAAACAAAATTATTATTTAGCCGTGTAAATGATTCAAAAAATGTAGAGAAAATATAATTACAATTAGATACAAACTAAAAATCTAAAAAATAAAAGAACCATCGGTATTTGACAATAGAAAATATTCTAAACACCGTATCAAAATTTTTTTAAATTTAATATCCTATCAGCAAAACAAAAACAAAAGTAGAGATATGTAACTAAAATGTAACAATAATAAAAATCAAATCTAAAAAAATCTAAAAAAACCAAGATACTCAAGAAGTCTTATTATTTAGCCGTGTAAATTATTTAAAAAAATGTAGATAAAACAGATTTAAAAACAATCACTTAAACATAAGAAAAAGTTTCACAAAAAGAAATTCAAACAATCAGAGTTAAGTACCGTTTATTAGCTATATCAAACATACAAATTGCATACAAATTAAATTATTTAATAAACCTCTTTACACGAAAGCTGTTTTTAAATATTGTATCCATAAAACAAAATTTAAAAAAAGTAACTCAAACAAATATACTAAGAAATCATAGATACCCAAGAAGCATTATGATTTAGCCGTGTAAATTATACAAAAAGTCGAGAATAAAACAGATTTAAAAACAAACACTTAAACATAAACTAAAGTTTGACAGAAAGAAATCAAAGGAGCATAGTTTTTTTATCCCAAACTCCACCTGCATATAAATTTAATTATTAATTAACGTCACTACACAAAAGATTTTTTATAAATTTACTATCAATAAAAAAAAATTATAAAAGCAACTCAAACAAAAATCTAATTTGAACCCAAAACATCGTAAAAAACTAAGATATCCAAGACGCATTGTTGCATATAAAATGTTCAAAAAATGCAGATAAAACAAATTTAAAAACGAACACATAAACATAAACTAAAGTTTGACAGAGAAAAATCCAAGAAGTCAAAAAACATCGTTTTTTGATCATATAAAATATTCAAAGCCCCCTTAACATACAAATTCAATGATTCAATTAACGTTACTACATAAAAATTTGTTTATTTAACATTCTATCAATAAAACAAAAACAAAATTAAAAAAAAAAGTAAAGCAAACAAAAATCAAAGTTGTACTCAAAAAATCGAAGAAATCCAAAGTATCCAAGAAGCATTGTTATTTAGCCGTGTAAATTATTAAAAAAATGTAGATAAAACAGGTTTAAAAACAAACACTTAGACATAAACCGAAGTTTGGTAAAGAAAAATTAAAAAAATCAAAGTACTATCGTTTTTTGATCATATAAAACATCCAAAGCCCTTTCCGCATACAAATTTAATGATTCAATTAAATTTGCTTTAGAAAAATTTGTTTATTTAATTTTTTAATGAATAAAACAAAAATCAAAATTTATAAAAAAGTAACTCAAACAATAATCAGAGTTGTACTCTAAAAATCTTAGAAAACCAATATATCCAAGTAGCATTTTTGCGCATAAATTATTCAAAAAATGTAGATAGAACAGCAATTTAAAAACAAACATAAACTAAAGATTGACAAAAAAATCCAAAACATCAAAGTAACATCGTTTTTTGAGCGTATAAAATATGTAAAGCCCCCTCCGCATACAAATATAATGATTAATTAACTTTACTACACCAAAATTTGTTTATTTAATATTCTATGAATAAAACAAAAACCATAATTTAAAAAAAAGTAATTCAAACAACAATCAAGGTTGGACCCAAAAATACTAAGAATTTCAAGATATCCAAAAAGACATTGTTTTTTTAGCCGTGTAAATTATTCAAAAATGTAGATACAATAGATTTGAAAACAAACAGTTAAACATAAACTAAAGTTTGACAAAAAAAATCCAAAAAATCAAAGTAACATTGTTATTTAGCCGTGTAAATTATTTAAAAAATGTAGATAAAACAGATTTAAAAACAAACACTAGAACATAAACCAAAGTTTGACAGAAAGAAATCTAAAAACTAAAAATCAAAGTATTGTCGTTTATGTGCTATATCAAATAGCCTAAACCCCTCTCGTATATAAGCTAAATTATTTAAAAAACGTCATTAGACAAAAGAATTTTTTAAAATATTGTATAAATAAAAAAAACGAAATTAAACAAAAGTAACTCAAGCAAACAAAAAGTTGGACCCAAAAAATTTTTAAAATCTAAGATACTCAAGAAGCATTGTTATTTAGCCGTATAAATTATTTTCAAAAAATTAAAAAAACTTACTTAAAAACAGACGCTAGAACATAAACCAAAATTTGACAGAAAGAAATAAAAAAATTCAAAGTCGCATAGTTTTTTCGCTATATGAAATATCCTAAGCCCCCTCTTGCATACAAATTAAACTATTTAATAAACGTCAATACACAAAAGATAGATTTTTAATGATAAAATAAAAACAAAATTAAAGAAAAGTAACTTAACCAAAATCAAAGTTGGACACCAAAAAATCTAAGTAATCCAAGATACCCAAGAAGCATTGTTATTTAGCCGTGTAAATAAATTATCCAAAAAATTTAGATAGAACATATTTGAAAACCAAAAACCAACATCTAAACATAAATCAAAATTTGGCAAAAAGATATTCAAAAATCCTAAACAGCACAGTTTTTAGTTTAAATTATTTAAAAAAGGAAATAAAACGAATTTAAAAATAAAAACAAGGACCTAAACAAAAATCAAGGTTTCACAGCAAAAATATCCAAATATCGAAGTATCATCGTTTATTGACGATATAAAATATCGGAAATTATGCAATAAAATTCATTACGCAACAATTTTTTTTAAATATTGTATCAATAAAACATCAAGAAAATGAAAGAAAAGTAATTTAAACAAAAATCAAGATTGGACCCAAAAAAATCTAAGAAATCCAAGATACTCAAAAAACATTTTTATTTAGCCGTGTAAATTATTAACAAATGCAGATAAAATACATTTAAAAACAAACACTAGAACATAAACCAAAGTTTGACAGAAACAAATGAAAAATTCAAAGTAGCATAGTCAAAGTTTGACAGCAAAAAATTTCAAAAAATCGAAGTAGCATCGTTCCAAGATGCCCATTAAGCATTAATATTTAGACGTGTAAATTATTCAAAAATCGCAGATAAAACATATTTAAAAACAAAAAACAAACATCTAAACATAAATCCAAATTTGGCAAAAAATATATCCAAAAATAGCACCGTTTTTAGAAATAAGAAAAATCTAAACCCTCATACGAATTTATTTATTAAAGAAACGTCACTGTACGAAACTTTTTTTTGTATCAAATACAAAACTAAAAAAAGGAACTCAAACTAAAATCACAGTTACAGCCAAAAAATCTAAGATACCCAAGAAGCACAGTTATTTGGTAATGTAAATTATTAAAAAATTGTAAATAAACGAATTAAAAAATAAAAACAAAGACGTAAAAAAATCAAAGTTTGACACCAAAAAAATCCCAAAAATGAAGTAGCATCGTTTATTGACGATATAGAATATATGAAACCCCTTGTTGCATACAATTTAAATTATTTAATAAACGTGATTCTGCGAAAGATTTTTTTAAAAATATTGTATCAATAAAATAAAAACAAAAATTAAAGAAAAGTAACTTAAACAAAAATCAAACCCAAAAAATAAAATAAAAACAAAAATTAAAGAAAAGCAACTTAAACAAAAATCAAATCCAAAAAATCTAAGAAATTCTAAGATACCCAAAAAACATTGTTATTTAGCCGTGTAAATTATTCAAAAAATGTAGATAAAACATATTTAAAAACAAAAAACAAACATCTAAACATAAATCCAAATTTGGCAAAAAATATATCCAAAAATAGCACCGTTTTTAGAAATAAGAAAAATCTAAACCCCCTATTGCGTAGGAATTTATTTATTAAATAAACGTCACTATAAAAACTTTTTTTTTGTATCAAATACAAAACTAAAAAAAACGACTCAAACCAAAATCACAGTTACACCCAAAAAATCTAAGATACCCAAGAAGCATAGTTATTTGGCGATGTAAATTATTCAAAAATTGTAAATAAAACGAATTAAAAAATAAAAACAAAGACCTAAAAAAATCAAAGTTTGACACCAAAAAAATCCCAAAAATGAAGTAGCATCGTTTATTGACGATATAGAATATATGAAACCCCTGTTGCATACAATTTAAATTATTTAATAAACGTGATTCCGCGAAAGATTTTTTTTAAAATATTGTATCAATAAAATAAAAACAAACATTAAAGAAAAGTAACTTAAACAAAAATCAAACCCATAAAATCTAAGAAATTCTAAGATGCTCAAAAAACATTGTTATTTAGCCGTGTAAATTATTCAAAAAATGTAGATAAAACATATTTAAAAACAAAAAACAAACATCTAAACATAAATCCAAATTTGGCAAAAAATATATCCAAAAATAGCACCGTTTTTAGAAATAAGAAAAATCTAAACCCCCATACGAATTTATTTATTTAATAAACGTCACTGTACGAAACTTTTTTTGTATCAAATACAAAACTAAAAAAACGACTCAAACCAAAATCACAGTTACATTCAAAAAATCTAAGATACCCAAGAAGCATAGTTATTTGGCGATGTAAATTATTCAAAAATTCTAAGTAAAACGAATTAAAAAATAAAAACAAGGACCTAAAAAAATCAAAGTTTGACACCAAAAAAATCCCAAAAATGAAGTAGCATCGTTTATTGACGATATAGAATATATGAAACCCCCTGTTGCATACAATTTAAATTATTTAATAAACGTGATTCCGCAAAAGATTTTTTTAAAAATATTGTATCAATAAAATAAAAACAAAAATTAAAGAAAAGTAACTTAAACAAAAATCAAACCCAAAAAATCTAAGAAATTCTAAGATATCCAAAAAACATTGTTATTTAGACGTGTAAATTATTCAAAAAATGTAGATAAAACATGTTTAAAAACAAAAAACATACATCCAAACATAAATCCAAATTTGGCAAAAATTATATCCAAAAATAGCACCGTTTTTAGAAATAAGAAAAATCTAAACCCCCTATTGCGTAGGAATTTATTTATTAAATAAACGTCATTAGACAAAAGATTTTTAAAAAATATTGTATAAATAAAAAAAAACGAAATTAAACAAAAGTAACTCAAACCAAAATCACAGTTACACCCAAACAATCTAAGATACCCAAAAAGCATAGTTATTTGGCGATGTAAATTATTCAAAAATTGTAAATAAAACGAATTAAAAAATAAAAACAAAGACCAAAAAGAATCAAAGTTTGACAGAAAGAAATCTAAAAACTAAAAATCAAAGTATTGTCGTTTATTGACGATATAGAATATATGAAAACCCCTGTTGCATACAATTTAAATTATTCAATAAACGTGATTCTGCGAAAGATTTTTTTAAAAGTTTGTATCAATAAAATAAAAACGAAAATTAAAGAAAAGTAACTTAAACAAAAATCAAACCCAAAAAATCTAAGAAATTCTAAGATACTCAAAAAACATTGTTATTTAGCCGTGTAAATCATTCAAAAAATGTAGATAAACATATTTAAAAACAAAAAACAAACATCTAAACATAAACCAAAGTTTGACAGAAAGAAATCTAAAAACTAAAAATCAAAGTATTGTCGTTTATGTGCTATATCAAATAGCCTAAACCCCTCTCGTATATAAGCTAAATTATTTAAAAAACGTCATTAGACAAAAGATTTTTAAAAAATATTGTATAAATAAAAAAAAACGAAATTAAACAAAAGTAACTCAAACAAACATCAACGTTATAGCCAAAAATCTAAGATACCCAAGAAGCATTGTTATTTAGCGATGTAAATTATTCAAAAATTGTAAATAAAACGATTTAAAAATAAAAACAAAGACCTAAAAACCAAAGTTTGACAGAAAGAAATCTAAAAACTAAAAATCAAAGTATTGTCGTTTATGTGCTATATCAAATAGCCTAAACCCCTCTCGTATATAAGCTAAATTATTTAAAAAACGTCATTAGACAAAAGATTTTTAAAAAATATTGTATAAATAAAAAAAAACGAAATTAAACAAAAGTAACTCAAACAAACATCAACGTTGAACCCAAACAATTTTGGAAATCTGAGATACTCAACAAGTATTGTTATTTAGCCGTGTGAATTATTTAAAAAATGTAGATAAAACAGATTTTAAAAAAAACACTAGAACATAAATTCAAATTTGGCAAAAAATATATCCAAAAATAGCACCGTTTATAGAAATAAGAAATATCTAAACCCCTCGTATATAAGCTAAATTATTTAAAAAACGTCATTAAAAAAAAGATTTAAAAAAATATTGTATAAATAAAAAAAAACTAAAGTAAACAAAAAGTAACTCAAACAAACATCAAAGTTGGACCTAAACAATTTTGGAAATCTAAGATACTCAAGAAGCATTGTTATTTAGCGGTGTAAATTATTTTCAAAAATTGTAAATAAAACGAATTAAAAATAAAAGCAAAGACCTAAAAATCCAAGTTTGACACCAAAAAATCCCAAAAATTCAAAGTAGCATCGTTTATTGACGATATAGAATATATGAAACCCCTGTTGCATACAATTTAAATTATTTAATAAACGTGATTCCAGATAAAATACATTTAAAAACAAACACTATAACATAAACCAAAGTTTGACAAAACAAATTAAAGATTCAAAGTAGCATAAACAAATGACATCAAACCCAAAAAATCTAAGAAATTCTAAGATACTCAAAAAACATTGTTATTTAGCCGTGTAAATCATTCAAAAAATGTAGATAAACATATTTAAAAACAAAAAACAAACATCTAAACATAAATTCAAATTTGGCAAAAAATATATCCAAAAATAGCACCGTTTATAGAAATAAGAAAAATCTAAACCCCTATACGAATTTATTTATTAAATAAACGTCACTGTACGAAACTTTTTTGTATCAAATACAAAACTAAAAAAAAAACCGACTCAAACCAAAATCACAGTTACAGCCAAAAAATCTAAGATACCCAAGAAGCATAGTTATTTGGTGATGTTAATTATTCAAAAATTGTAAATAAACGAATTAAAAAATAAAAACAAAGACGTAAAAAAATTAAAGTTTGGCAGCAAAAAAAATCCCAAAAATGAGGTAGCATCGTTTATTGACGATATAAAATATATGAAACTAACGGTTGCATACAATTTAAATTATTTAATAAACGTTATTTTGCGACAAATTTAAAAAAATTATTGTATCAATAAAATAAAAACAAAATTAACAAAAAGTAACTTAAACAAAAATCAAACCCAAAAAATCTAAGAAATCTAAAATACCCAAAAAATATTGTTATTTAGTCGTGTAAATTATTCAAAAAATGTAGATAAAACATATTTGAAAACCAAAAACAAACATCCAAACGTAAATTAAAAGGTGGCAAAACAGATATTTAAAAATTCTAAAGGTTATAGAAAAAAAATTTAAACCCCCTTTTGCATACAGATTTAGACCCAGAAAATCCAAGATACTCAAGACAATACAAAATAATGTAAGCCATTTTCCATGTATAAAACTAAGACAAAATTAAAAAAATGTAACTCAAACAAAAATTAAGTTTAAACCAAAAAAAGCGATGAAATTTCAGATACCCAAGAAGCATTCTTATTTAACCATATAAATTATTCAAACAATGTAGAAAAAACAAGTTTAAAAACCAAAGCAAACGCTTAGACAGAAATCAAAATTTGACAGAAAAAAGTACTATCGTGTTTTGACCATATAAAATATTCTAAACGTCCCTATGCAAAAATCCAAAATATTCTAATAAAATCAACGATTTTGTCAAAATGTTTCAAGACAATCAACCAACCCAAAACAGAAAAAAAGAAAATTTAATTATTGAAGCATTTTAGTTTTTGTAGCAATAAGAAGAAATCTAATTTCGGAAGATATCGAGCAAGAGCCGTACGTCAACACATTTATCTAAAACGGCCCGAGAATTAATTGACTTAGGTATAAATAGGTAGCTGTGACTATGAAAAACAAACGTAAACTTTTATACAAGACGCTCTACGATTAGAAAATGTTAATTAGAACATTCTCGAAATGGGATTTGTAAGCTTTTTTTCTCCCAACAGAGACAGTCAACTGTTGTTATCTGTCGTTTTAACGAAACAGAGCGTAAATGCTCAGTAATTCCATTACTGCATTAACCCAGTTTTACCAACGTTGAAAAATTAAATGTAAACGTTTTAGAAACATAAATCAATATAAAGATAAAAGATTTTCCACTTAAATGCTTTTAATATTTCATTCAGGCCCCATTAAGCCTTCCACTTGAAACGCATGTCCAAAACAAATTTTCTAATCGATTAAGGTGGATGGAAATTTTTGACTAGGGGTGATTTTGCCTTTTTTAGCAATAGTGCGTTTGCTAAGGTCAATGTTATGCAAAGCGCAACTACGGTCGATGTACTTCTTAGCATTTAAACACTTTTGGACATGGCTTTGCTCCGTCTATTTAATGGGATCAAAGCCAACTTTATAGAGTAAACAATGCTTGCATAAGGTATTATAAATAAACCTCACACGGTTTTCGACATTCAAATTACAGCACACGTCTTGGTGACATTCATGAAGCTCAAAAGCTTGGTACTAAATATTCATTTGCGATAGTCGAAAAGATCAATACCAACGCACTCGTCACTGTACATCCCAGCAAAAATTGGCATCGATTTCAAGTGCGATTTTATTTTTGTTTTCGACCAGACATGAATGAAGAAATTTGGCAACGCACGGAAAAACCATGTTGTCACGTTTTAGAATAAAAACTGTATCGAAATAACTGCGAGCAAAAAATAAAACAGTAAATGCAACGATGATGCATCTGATATTTGGACGCGTAAAAATAACGCTGACAAAATCGATGTTTTGGTAAACGCCAGCAAAATAAATAACAATAAAAGCTTCATCTTTTACTAATGTTAGATCAAAGCATTCCACAAACAATTTATAGTTAGTTTTTTGAGAATTTTAGAAACTCAAAAAATGACCAACTTATTTTAAACCAATTAAGAAATGCGTCTAAAAGTCTACAAAACACTAAAATCTTTACCAACTATTTTTGTCAAATTTACAAAGCACTCTTTACGATATGGGTCAAAATCATGACGTCAAAACGTAACCTCAATTTCCATTCCTATCGTTAAAATTCAAATTTTACCTAATAACTCTCGAGTAATGAATTGAACCAATTATAAATTAAATCTAAATGTTGAGTTTTTATTGCGGTTGGGCTCATTTAAGAAATAGTTCGTTAACGAGATTGAGGTTAATTGATTAGGTAATTCGTTTAGGCGATTCAGGGTTAACTCGATTCTTTCGTGCTAATTGAACCAGGAATTTCAAATTTTTGTTTCCGCACTTGCGCATCATCGCTTCTGAATTAAATACAATCAAAAATGTTGAAGTATTAATTTTGAAATAACATAATTAATGGTTTTTTAAAGAAGGGACAGGATTGATTGGTTCTGGTTTAAGGAATTGTTTTTCAGTCTGCTGATTTGATTACAAAATACAATCTGTGTACAAAAATTTTTTTTACTAAAACCAAAGTTTTCAAAAAAAGCTTAAATTACAAACATCAGATGTTTAAAAAAAAAACAAAAATACAAAACTGAAACAATTTTTCTTAATTTGCAGAAAAATATAATCTCAATGCTCTCTCAAAAAAAATCGAGTAATGCAACATTTTGTTACTTTTCAAAAAATTATCATTTTACAAAAAGCAAAATCAAAAATATTAACATAAATTTATTTTTGCTTTGATTTAAAAAAAAATTTCAATAAAGAATTAATTTTTTATTGCTGCGTGTTTTCTCAAAAAATTCGAGTAATGCTGCATTTTTTACTCTTCAAAAAATATCAAACAACCAAAATTTAAACAAATTTGTAAACATTTGTAAAAAAAACTTTAAGCTACACCAAATTGTAACAAACATTCAAAAATTGTTCAAATTAATTTACAAAAAACAAAATAAAGACCAAATTTAATGCTGCAATAATTTCAAAAAATATTTCAAAAACTAAATTTTTAGATCTTTTCTTCTTAGGGTTTTTTAGATAACCTTAATGCAAAAATCGAGTAATACAGTATTTTTTTATTTTAAAAATAAAAAAATTAAACCAATTCCTAAAAAGTTTGAAGGAGAAAGTTTCAGGAAGGTTAAATTGTAACAAACACTTAAAGACTTAGCAAAGAACAAAATCAAAAATTGGAAATTCAAATCCAGGAGCTGTAACGTATAAGACTGTTCAAATTAGTTAACA
Organism: Aquatica leii; assembly: GCA_035610365.1. Classification (NCBI taxonomy): domain Eukaryota; kingdom Metazoa; phylum Arthropoda; class Insecta; order Coleoptera; family Lampyridae; genus Aquatica; species Aquatica leii. The sequence goes on from CM069438.1 coordinate 21,878,136, forward strand.
AAAAGCATAATCAAAAATATTAAAAGTAACTATAATACAGCAATTTCAAAAGATATTTCAATAAAGAATCAATTCTTTGTTGCTGTGTATCCACTCAAAAAATTGAGTAACGCAGCGTTTGTTACTTTTCAAAAAATATAAAAAATCCAAAACTTAAACAAATTTGTAAAAAGTTTGTAGAAAAATTTTTAATTGTAACAAAGATTCGAAAACTGTTCAAATTAATTTACAAAAAGCAAAATCAAAAAAATTAAAACTAAAATTAATGCTGCAAGAATTTCAAAAAATATTTTAATAAAAAACAAATTTTTTTGATCTTGTAGTTTTAAGGTTTTTTTTGGATAATCTAAATGCGCTCTCAATAAAAATCGAGTAATGCAGCATTTGGTTACTTTTCAAAAAAATATCAAAAAATTCAAAATTTAAAAAAATTGTACAGTTTTTTAGAAAAATTACAAAAAACAAAATCAAAAATTGTAAATACAAATCCAGTAACTGTAACCTATAAGACTTTAAATTAATTTATAAAAAGCAAAATCAAAAACATTAAAAGTAAATTTAATACTGCAGACTTCAAAAAATATTTCAATAAAGAATTAATTCTTTATTGCTGAGTGTCCTGTCAAAAAAATCGGGCAATGCAGCATTTGTTACTTTTCAAAAAATATCAAAAAGTTTAAAATTTAAACAAATTTTGAAAAAACGTTGTACAAAAAACTTTAAACAAAACCAAATTCTAGCAAACATTCAAAAACTGTTTAAATCAATTTACAAAAAACAAAATCGAAAAAATTAAAACTAAATGTAATGCTACAAGAATTTAAAAAAGTATTTCAAAAACTAGTTTTTCAAATCTTTTAGTCTTAAGGTTTTTTTTGATAATCTGAATGCACTTTTAAAATAATCGAGAATAATAAGTATAATAAATAAGAAAAAAAAAATTTTTTTTAAACTTGTAAAAAATGTAAATTGTAACAAACACTCAAAGTCTGTTTGAATTAACTTAAAAAAAGAACAAAATTAAAAACGGAAGATTCAAATCAAATACTGTGAAGTTTTCAAAAAATACTTCAATAAAGAAGAAAACACAAAACGTAAATTTTTTTTTAATTTAGTAGTCTCAAATAAAAAAAATTTTGTGGAAACAGTTTAAATTAAATCCAAATTGTAACAAACACTCGAAGAGTGTTTGATTTAATTTGCAAGGAGCAAAATTAGCAATTAAGGATTAAATCCAATAATTTAAAGATTTCAAAAAAATATCTCAATGAGAAAACTAACTCCAAATACAAAACGTACAACATCTTTTTTAAATTCAGTAGTCTCAATGCTTTCTTATATAAACTGCGTACATTCTCAAAATATAATTCGTAAATGCAGCATTTTTTTAAATTTAAAATAATAACAAAAAACAGAAAAAAATTAAATTTGATAGGAAGTTAGATGAAAAAGTTTTAAGTAAAACCAAATTGTTAGAAGCATCCGAAGACTGCTTGAATTAATTTGTAAAGAGCAAAATCAGCAATTTGCAATTCAAATTTAGTACTGTAAAGATTTACAAAAATACTTCAATAAAGAAGAAAACTCAATATACAAAAGGTATAAGCTTGTTTTCAAAATTGGTAGTTTCAATGTTTTCTTATATAAACTGTATGCATTCTTAAAACAAAATTTAAAAATGCAGCATTTTTTTATTTAAAAAATAAAAAAAAACATTAAACTTTTTAAAAACCATCTTTTTCAAATTTAGTAGTTTTAATGCTTTCTTATTGAGACTACTAAATTTGAAAGAAGAAATGTTTTACCTTTTGCATTTTAGGTTTTGTTCTTTATTGAAGCATTTTTTTGAAATCTTTACAGTATTGAATTTGAACTTTAAGTTTTTGATTTTGCTGTTTGCTAATTTACTCAAACAGTCAGTTTTTGAAAACTTGTTTTTGTTCAGTTTTGGTATAAGCTTTCTAAAAACGTTTTCAATTTTTGTATTCTTTGATATTTTTTTAATTAAAAAATGTTACATTTTTTAATTTTGTATTGAGAATCAACGCAGTTTATATAAGAAACTATTGAGACTATTAAATTTGAAAGACACAACGTTTGACGTTTTGCATTTTACATTTTGTTGTTAATTGAAGTATTTTTTGAAGTCTTCACAGTATTGGATTTGAATTTCCCGTTTCGGATTTTTCTGTTTGCAAATGTACTCCAAGTCATCGAGTGCTTTTGAAAACTTGGTTGTGTTCAGTTTTTGTACAGACTTTCTAAAAATTTATTTAATTTTTGTATTTTTTGATATATTTTTTTTTAAAACTAAAAAATTGCTAAAATTTTGAATTTTGTTTTGAGAATCAACGCTGTTTATGAAAGAAACCATTGAGACTACTAAATTTAGAAAAAAAATGTTTTACGTTTTGTATTTTAGGTTTTGTTCTTTATTGAATTTTTTTTTAATCTTTTCCTCTTAGGGACTTAGCAAAGAACATAATTAAAAACCGAAAATTCAAATCAAATACTGTGAAGTTTTAAAAAAACACTTCAATAAAGAAGAAAACACAAAACGTAAAAATAGTCTCAAATAAAAAAAACAACCTTGTGAAAACAGTTTAAATCAAATCCAAATTGTAACAAACACTCCAAGGATGTTCGATTTAATTTGCAAGGAGCAAAATTAGCAATTAAGGATTAAAGTCCAATAATTTAAAGATTTCAAAAAAATACCTCAATGAAGAAAACTAACTTCAAATACAAAACGTACATCTTTTTTAAATTAAGTAGTCTCAATGGTTTCTTATATAAACTGCGTACATTCTCAAAACATAATTCGTAAATGCAGCATTTAAATTTAAAATGATAACAAAAAACAGAAAACATTTTAATTTTATAGGAAGTTTGATGAAAAAGTTTTAAGTAAAACCAAATTGTTAGAAACATCCGAAAACTGCTTGAATTAATTTGTAAAGAGCAAAATTAGCAATTCGCAATTCAAATCCAGTACTTTAAAGATTTAAAAAAAATACTTCAATAAAGAAGAAAACTCAATATACAAAAGGTATAACTTTGTTTTCAAAATTAGTAGTTTCAATGTTTTCTTATATAAACTGTGAGCATTCTTAAAACAAAATTCAAAAGTGCAGCATTTTTTTTATTTAAAAAATAAAAAAAAACATTAAACTTTTTCAAGAAACTTTGAAAAAACAGTTTTAATTAAAACCAAATTGTAACAAAAACTGAAAGACTGTTTGATTTAATTTGCAAAGAGCAAAATTGGCCTATATTTCGAAGATTTCAAAAAAATAGTTCAATGAAGAAAACTAACTCCAAATACAAAACGTAAACCATCTTTTTCAAATTTAGTAGTTTTAATGCTTTCTTATATAAACTACGTTCATTCGCAAAACAAAAATTGGAAATGCAGCATTTTTTTTAAATTAAAAACAATAAATAAATAATAATATAATAAAATAAAATAATAAATAAAACCATACCAAATTATTACAAACATCCGAAGACTGCTTGAATTAATTTGTAAAGAGCAAAATCTGCAATTGGAAACTCAACTCCAGTACTCTGAAGATTTCTAAAAACTTCAATAAAGAAGAAAACTCAATATACAAAAGGTATAACTTTGTTTTCAAATTTAGTACTTTTAATGTTTTTTTTATATAAACTGTGTGCATACTCAAAACCAAATTTAGAAATGCAGCATTTTTTTACTTGAAAAATAAAAAAAGAAAAACATTTTTTTAAAAAGCTTTGTAGAAACAGTTTTAATTAAAACCAAATTATAAGAAACACTTAAGAACTGTTTAATTTAATTTGCAAAGAGCAAAATTAACAAGTGAGGATTACAATCCAATAACAGAAAGATTTTAAAAAATACAAAACGTAAAACATCTTTTTCAAATTTAGTAGTCTCAATGCTTTCTCATCTGCGTTCATTATCAAAACAAATATCGATAATACAGCATTCTTTTTAATTAAAAAAAAATGGAAAAATTAATTGTTTTAGGAACTTTGAAGAAAAAGTTTTAAGTAAAACCAAATTGTTACAAACATCCGAAGACTATTGGAATTAATTTTTAAAGAGCAAAATCAGCATTTGGAAATTCAAAAAAATACTTCCATAAAGAAGAAAACTCAATGTACAAAAGGTATAACTTTGTTTTCAAATTTTTAATGTTTTCCTATATAAACTGTGTGCATTCATAAAACAAAATGCAGCATTTTCTAACTTTTTTAACTTAAAAAAAACCAAAGTAGAACGCATAATTTTTATTATAAACTGCGTTGATTCTCAAAACAAAACTAAAAAATGTAGAATTTTTTTATTTTAAAAAAAATATCAATGTATACAAAAATTAAATAAGTTTTTAGAAAGTTTGTACAAAAACTGAACAAAACCAAGTTTTCAGAAACACTCATTGCCTGTTTAAGTAAATTTGCAAACAGCAAAATTAGAAACGGAAGGTTCAAATCCAATACTGTAAAGATTTCAAAAAATACTTCAATAAAGAACAAAATCTGAAATACAAAACTTAAATCATTTTTTTTTAATTGAGTAGTCTCAACGGTTTCTTATATAAACTGAATTGATTTTCAAAACAAAATTCAAAAATGTAACATTTTTTAGGTAAAAAAATATCAAAGAATACAAAAATTAAAAACGTTTTTAAAAAGCTTGTACAGAAACTGAACAAAAACAACTTTTCAAAAACTGACTGTTTGAGTAAATTAGCAAACAACAAAATCAAAAACTTAAAGTTCAAATCCAATACTGTACAGATTTCAAAAAAATACTTCAATAAAGAACAAAATCTAAAATATAAAACGTAAAACATTTCTTCTTTCAAATTAAGTAGTCTCAATGATTTCTGATTTAAACTGTGATGCTTCTCAAAACAAAATTCAGAAATGTAGCACTTTTCAGTTTAAAAAAAATATCGAAATATACGAAAATTAAATAAGTTTTTAGAAAGTTGTACAAAAACTGAACAAAACCAAGGTTTCAGAAACACTCAATAACGGTTTGACTAAATTTGCAAACCGCAAAATCAGAAACGAAAAGTTTAAATCCAATACTGTGAAGATTAAAAAAAAATAATTCAATAAAAACCAAAACCTAAAATACAAAACGTAAAACATTTTTTTTCCAAATTTAGTAGTCTCAATGATTTCTTGAAGTTGAAGTTTAAAATCCTATAATTTGGAGATTTCAAAAAAATACTTCAACGAAGAAATCTAACTACAAATACAAAACCTAAACCATCATTTTCAAATTTAGTAGTCTCAATGGTTTCTTACATAAACTGGGTTGATTCTCAAAACAAAATTCAAAAATTAAGAATTTTTTTAGTTTCAAAAAAATTAAAAAAAAAATTTAATTAATTTTTAGAAAATTTGTACAAAAACCGAACAAAACCAAGTTTCCAAAAACACTCAATCACTTTGAGTACATTTGCAAACAGAAAAATCCGAAACGGGAAATTCAAATCCAATACTGTGAAGACTTCAAAAAATACTTCAATTAACAACAAAATCTAAAATGCAAAACCTAAAACATTGTTTCTTTCAAATTTAGTAGTCTCAACAGTTTCTTATATAAACTGCGTTGATTCTCAAAACAAAATTCAAAAATGTAAAATTTTTTAATTAAAAAAATATCAAAAAATACAAAAATTAAAAAAATTCTTAGAAAACTTGTACAAAAACTGAACAAAAACAAGTTTTCAAAAACTGACTGTTTGAGTAAATTAGCAAACAGCAAAATTAAAAACTTAAAGTTCAAATCCAATACTGTAAAGATTTCAAAAAAATAGTTCAATAAAGAACAAAACCTAAAATACAAAATGTAAAACATTTCTTCCTTCAAATTTGGTAGTTTCAATGATTTCTGATATAAACTGTGTTAATTCTCCAAAACAAAATTCAGAAATGTAGCATTTTTTAGTTTAAAAAAAAATTGAAAGAATACAAAAATTAAATAAATTTTTAGAAAGTTTGTACAAAAACTGAACAAAACCAAGTTTTTAAAAACACTCAATGACTTTAAGTAAATTTGCAAACAGAAAAATCCGAAACGGGAAACTCAAATCCAATACCGTGAAGACTTAAAAAAATACTTTAAGTAACAACAAAATCTAAAATGCAAAACGTAAAACATTGTTTCATTGAAATTTAGTAGTCCCAATAGTTTTTTATATAAACTGCGTTGATTCTCAAAACCAAATTCAAAAATGTAACATTTTTTAATTAAAAAAATATCAAAAATAGAAAAATTTAAAAAGTTTTTAGAAAGCTTGTACAAAAACTGAACAAAAACAAGTTTTCAAAAACTGACTGTTTGAGTAAATTAGCAAACAGCAAAATCAAAAACTTAAAGTTCAAATTCAATACTGTAAAGATTTAAAAAAAATACTTCAATAAAGAACAAAACCTAAAGTACAAAACGTAAAACGTTTCTTCTTTCAAATTTAGGAGTCGCAATGATTTCTGATATAAACTGCGTTGATTCTTAAAACAAAATTCAGAAATGTAGCATTTTTTAGTTTTAAAAAACATATTAAATAATACGAAAATTAAATAAGTTTTTAAAAAGTTTGTACAAAAACTGAACAAAACAAGGTTTTTAGAAACACTCAATAACGGTTTGAGTAAATTTGCAAACTGCAAAATCAGAAACGAAAAGTTTAAATCCAGTACTATGAAGATTTAAAAAAAATAATTCAATAAAAAACAAAACCTAAAATACAAAACGTAAAACATTTTTTTTTCAAACTTAGTAGTCTCAATGGTTTCTCAAAACAAAATTCAAAAATTTAGAATTTTTTTAGTTTCAGAGAAAAATATCAAAAAACACAAAAATTAAATAGATTTTTAGAAAGTTTGTACAAAACCTGAACAAAACCAAGTTTTGAAAAACAATCAATGACTGGGTAATTTTGCCAACAGAAAAATCCGAAACAGGAAATTCAAATCCAATACTGTGAAGACTTCAAAAAATACTTCAATTAACAACAAAATCTAAAATGCAAAACGTAAAACATTGTTTATTTCAAATTTAGTAGTCTCAATAGTTTCTTATATAAACTGCGTTGATTTTCAAAACAAAATTCAAAAATGTAACATTTTTAATTAAAAAAATATCAAAGAATACAAAAATTAAAGAAGTTTTTAAAAAGCTTGTACATAAACTGAACAAAAACAAGTTTTCAAAAACTGACTGTTTTAGTAAATTGGCAAACAGCAAAATCAAAAACTTAAAGTTCAAATCCAATACTGTAAAGATTTCAATAAAGAACAAAACCTAAAATACAAAACATAAAACATTTCTTCTTTCAAATTTAGTAGTCTCAATGTTTTCTGATATAAACTGCGTTGATTCTCAAAACAAAATTCAGAAATGTAACATTTTTCAGTTTAAAAAAAATATCAAAGAATGCGAAAATTAAATAAGTTTTTAGAAAGTTTGTACAAAAACTGATCAAAACCAAGTTTTCAGAAACACCCAATAACGGTTTGAGTAAATTTGCAAACCGCAAAATCAGAAATGAAAAGTTTAAATCCAGTACTGTGAAGATTTAAAAAAAAATAATTCAATAAAGAACAAAACCTAAAGTACAAAACGTAAAACATTTTTTTTTATAAATTTAGTAGTCTCAATGGTTTCTTACATAAACTGCGTTGATTCTCAAAACAAAATTCAAAAATTTTGCATTTTTAGTTTCAAAAAAAAAATATCAAAAAATACGAAAATTAAATAAGTTTTTAGAAAGTTTGTACAAAAACTGAACAAAACTGAGTTTTCAGAAACACTAAATAACGGTTTGAATAAATTTGCAAACCGTAAAATCAGAAACGAAAAGTTTAAATGCAGTACTGTGAAGATTAAAAAAAAATTCAATAAAGAACAAAACCTAAAATGCAAAATGTAAAACATTTTTTTTCAAATTTAGTAGTCTCAATAGTTTCTTATATAAAATGCGTTGATTTTCAAAACAAAATTCAAAAATGTAACATTTTTAATTAAAAAAATATCAAAGAATGCAAAAATTAAAAAAGTTTTTAGAAAGCTTGTACAAAAACTGAACAAAAACAAATTAGCAGACAGCAAAATCAAAAACTTAAAGTTCAAATCCAATACTGTAAAGATTTCAACAAAATACTTCAATAAAGAACAAAACCTAAAATACAAAACGTAAAACATTTTTTTTAATTTAGTAGTTTCAATGGTTTCTCACATAAACTGCGTTGATTCTCAAAACAAAATTCAAAAATTTTAATTAAAAAAAATTCAAAGAATACAAAAATTAAAAAAGTTTGTAGAAAAACTGAACAAAAGCAAGTTTTCAGAAACACTCAATGACTGTTTGAGTAAATTTGCAAACATCAAAATTAGAAAAGGGAAGTTCAAATCCAATACTGTAAAGATTTCATAAAAATACTTCAATAAAGAACAAAACCTAAAATACAAAACGAAAAACATTTCTTCATTCAAATTCAGTAGTCTCAATAATTTCTTATATAAACTGCGTTGATTCTCAAAACAAAATTAAATAATGTAGTATTTTTTAGTTAAAAAAAAATATCAACGAATACGAAAATTAAATAAGTTTTTAGAAAATTTGTAAAAAACTGAACAAAAACAAATTTTCAGAAACACTCAATAACTGTTTGAGCAAATTTGCAAATAGTAAAATCAGAAACGGGAAGTTCAAATCAAATACTGTAAAGATTAAAAAAAAATACTTCAATAAAGAAAAAAACCTAAAACACAAAACGTAGAACATTTCTCCTTTCAAATTTAGTAGTCTCAATGAATTCTTATATAAACTGCGTTGATTCTCAAAACAAAATTCAAAAATGTAGCATTTTTTTATTTTAAAATACTAAAGAATACAAAAATTAAACAAGTTTTTAGAAAGGTTGTACAAAAACTGAACAAAACCAAGTTTTCAGAAACACTCAATAACTGTTTGAGCAAATTTGCAAATAGGAAAATCAGAAACGGGAAATTGAAATCCAATACTATAAATATTTCAAAAAAATACTTCAATAAAGAACAAAACCTAAAACACAAAACGTAAAACATTTTTTTTTTCAAACTTAGTAGTCTCAATGGTTTATTATATAAACTGCCTCCATTCCAAAAAAAAAATAAACTGTAGCGAACACTAAAACGCTTTTTAAATTAATTTGCAAAGACCAAAATCAGAAACAGAATATTTAAATTAAGTGTTGTGAAGATTCAATAAAGAAGAAAGTAAAAAAGAAATTTAAGTAAGGCAACATTTTTTAAAAAAAATATATCAAAAGATTCAAAAATTAAACAAATTTGTAGAAAGTTTGTAAAAAAACTTTAATATGTTACAAACATTACACTATTCAATTTAATTTGCAAAGAGCAAAATGAGAAACAAGACAGGAAATTCAAATTCAGTACTGCGGGATTTTACAAATTTCCAAAAGAACAAAAAAAATACAAAACGTTGAAGCATTTTCTTTTCAAATTTAGCAGTTTCTCTTAGATAAAAACTGCGTACCTACTTACGTTCTTAAACGAAGATACAGTAATTCAGTATTTTTATAATTCTTTTAAAAAATAGAATCTCAAACAAAAGTTTGTAAAAAAAACACTTTAAGCAAACACCAAATCGCAACAAACATTCACAAACTGTTTAAATAAATTTGCAAATTAAATTAGAAAACAATAAACTCAAATTTAATACTGGGAAGATTTAAAGAACAAAACCAAAAACAAAATCGTTCAGGGCTTCCTTAGACAAATTAAGCCTTAAAGACAGTAAAGTAAATAATTTTACTTAAAAAACAATGTGTCCTTGGAAATAAAGATATAGGAAGATAAAATGTTAATTCCCTAAAAAATGCACCAAACATATTTTTTTTAATTCAAACATTTAAAAAAACGTATCGGTGTTACTCTTTTTTTTCCTTCTATCGACGAATTATGTAACGAGCGTTTTGGTGCTATAAACAACCTCAACGTTAAAAATACTTTCCCGGAAGTACATTATCCCAAAAATACTTCTTTAACCTTTCGGTTGAAAGCAACATTTTTTTGGAGAAAAACTCACGACTTACTTTAGATTAACGCACACTTAAAAAAAACGATTAAATTGCGTAAATAAAACCTCCAACAACAGAATCAGATCATTAAATGCATTTTATCACTAATTCACACAAGAAACCACTCTCGTTTTCCCCCAAAATGAAACTTTCGACTCGATTTTTAAACCGGGATCATTCGTAACCCGCAGTGCAAAGGAAACTGGCGAATTAAGTGCGTATTTTTAGCGGTGTTCACATAATCTATTTCTAAGCTACGAAGAGAGGCGTACGATTTTTAATTCTAACGATTTAAAAATACATTTTCAAGATTAAAAAATTGAAAATTTGTCGTTTGGGTAAAAAATCCTATTATAGGTCAAGGATGGAACAATGCGTGTGTGTGGATGATTAAATTACACGCGGGCATTCCTCTTAATTAACGCGTGTTAACATTCCACTCTTTTTTTCGTTTTTGCGCTAATACTAAATTACTCACCAGATTTGGACTTATGTCGTTCATGACGATTAAGGTCAAATTACATTTAAACAGTTTTTCAATCTAACCACTAACACCAAAAGTTCAAAAAAAACTGTGGGCATTTTGTGTTTGGTTTAGAGGACAATTGTAATCGCACAGAATCCGGAAGGCAACTGGAGAATCCGGTGAAAACCTAACCTCCATTTAGAAAATCCGGGACAAGCCGGGTCCGCATTGCAGCTTCTATTTGTTGCCCGATTTTGGGGAGCTTTTTCTCCTCCAACTTGCCTCCAATTGGTTGTTATTACTAAACTCCACCCTTATTTTCAAGGTCAACACAAACGACTAATCAATGCTTTTGAACTCAAAAAACCGAACGCTTCTGCCAAAAAAGCTGAATCCTGCAGGACTACAACGAAAAATGCTGATTAGGTTAGAGTTGAATTAATTGACTGGTTATGACATAAAAACGCGAATTTAGACACGCCGCCTCACTCTTGGAATTCGAATTAACACAAGGACGTTGCTACTTTACTATTGCAATTTCTATTTGGATGTGACCGGCGTGCAAATGGCATAGGTTACTTCATCCACAAATTAAATATAACTAATTAGCACAATTGGTGGTGTCATTTTTTTATTGCTTTTTCCCACATGGACAATCTCGGAAACGTCATCGCTTATTGCGAACGTGTGTGTTTTGGAATGTTTACAATTATTTTATAAACAAAAGGACGTGAAATTGGATGCACAATGCGACCTTGTTCTGTCATCGTTTAATTTTTATTACACTTAAAAAAACACTTTGCTTTGTTATTTATGCAAAAAAGCATTTATCATTAACTTCCGCGACTTGGTTCAATTCGTTGGACCAAAAAACGCTTGCAAAAAACTAACATTTGTTATTATTGTATCATATTGTGTGTTTTAGTCTGTTCAAGGAAATCAGTTAACTTTAGTCCTTAAAACGACCACTAAAATATAATTAACAAAAAAGATATAAAAATGAAACGGAATAAAAAACCAATTTAAAGAGGTTTCAATCGTTAACCGAAAAAAACAAATTACGCGTTCAAACTTTAAGTATCAAAAATCGATTAGAAGCGTTGATGGTTAAAAAACGTAATTTAATCACATATTTTTGTATACAAGACGTTTCTCAAACACATTTTAGTCTTAAAAATCAGTGGCAGAAACAAATGGTGTATAATGAACGAATCAAAGGTAACAAAAACAAAAGAAATAAAATACATATTAGTGAATAAATAGACAGAGATAATTAAAAATGTGAAAAACAGTAAAAACAAAAATTTAAAAAAACGAAATTGAGCAATTTTTTTACACATAAGAAAATACGTGTAAACTAAAAAAAAGAAAGTTTGTTTTAATCATGAAAAATCTAAGCAAGTTATGATCACTAACCGATTTGATTATTTTCTACTTGCTTGTAATAACCTCCTAACAAAAACAAAACCAAATCAGTCTGTCGGTTGTTCTTTTGTTACTTTGGTAATATCGTTATACAGTTTGGACGCCAACAAAAATTAAACTAAAACGCGTGGGCGAAAAATAATAACAAATAAAGTAGGTAAATAAAGATCAAAACAAAAACGAAAGGTAAAAATAGAAGCTTATTTTCGTAAAAAAACTACGAAAACGTAGTAAAACAACCAAGTACGATGTACGAAATTATTTTCTTGTAATTAAATTTATACATAAACAATTGAGCATGTTTTTAATCGTTAAAAGTCCTTTGTTTTGTTACTGTTTACTTGCAAAACAACAGAAACAAAACTAAAGTACGTAGTATAAAAACTAACAAAAGTACGCAATAAACATCAAAACTACCAACCATTAATTTTTTTTATAATTGTTTTTTGCATAAAAAATTTAAAAAGTTTTGATTTCTTTGGTTATAAACTAGCAAAAATAAAACTCAACAAGGTAGTAGAAAAACACAGTAAAAAATGAAGTAAAAAAAATTAGAACAAAAACAAAAACAAAATGTAGCAATAGAAGCTCAATTTTGTAAAACATGAGTACAAAAATTCCAGAAACCCAGTTATATGGTCTAACAAAAACAAAACTAAACAACGTAGAAAAGAGTCACAAATAAGTAAATAAAAATAAAAACAGAAACAAAAAATTTTTGTAAAAAAGGAGTACAAAAAAAACGCAATAAAAAAAATTTTTTTAGTTGATCTTGCGTGTTTTGCTTTTATCAGTTTGGTAATGTTATAAACTAAAAAAACAAAACTCAACAACGTAGTAAAAAACACTAACAAATGATGTGTTTTTTTGTTACTTTGGTAATCTTTTTTTTTTAAGATATAAAGAAACAATAACAAAACAAATAAAGTAAATAATGATTAAATAAAAACGAAACATAGTAATGGAATCTATTTTTTGTACAAAATTAGTGAAAAAAATAAAAGAAACGCAGAAAAAAATTAATAAAGAATTAGTTTTTTTAAAATTGATTTTGTACGTTAAGAAATTAAGAATTGATTTTTTGTTATTTTGGTAATCTTATTTTTTTTAGTTATAAACCAGCTAAAATTAAAATCAACAACGTAATAAAAAAACACTAAGCAATTTAAAAAAATGAAGTTCAAAACATAAAGAAAATGTGCTTATTCAAATAATTACTGTTACGTAAAACCAATGAAACTTAGATCACTGTTCGGCGATTTTGATGTTGTTTTGAGTTATAAACAAATAATAACAAAACTCAAAATTGTAGTCAAAAACAACAAACAAATGAGGCAAATAAGAATCAAAATAAAAACCAAACGTAGTAATAGAACCCAATTTTTTTACAAAATTGATGCAAATAATACAAGAAACGCAGTAAATAAATAAATAAAAAAATTTTTTTCTTATTGTTTTTGTACATCTAAAATTGAGAATGTAATTTTTTTATAGTTATAAACTAACGAAAATCAACAACGCAGTAAAAAAAACACTAACGTTAAATGAAAAAAATAAAGATCAAAACAAAAACAAAATGTGGCAATAGAAGCTTATTTCGTAAAAAAATTAGTATCAAGAAAATTCAGGAAACGCATTAAAAAAAGTTAAAAAAAAAATTTATTTTTGAGAGTTCATTTTGTGCGTCAAAAAAACCAAGCTAATTTAGATCGCTGATTAGCGTTCTTTTGTTACTTTGCTAATTATTTAGTAATAAAAAAAATTTATAGCAAAACAAATCAAATAAATAAAAACCAAAACAAAAACGAAACGTAGTAATAGAATCTAATTTTTTAACAAAATTGGTGCAAATAATACAAAAAACTCAGAAAAAATAAATAAAAAATGTGTTTCTTTAATAGATTTTATACGTCAAAAAATTAAGAAACCTTTAAATACTTGAAAGCGTGTTCTTTTGTTACTTTGGTAATTTTTTTTAGTTAATAACCAACAAAAACAAAAATCAACAACGCAGTAAAAAAACACTAACGATGAATGAAAAAAATAAAGATCAAAACAAAAACAAGATGTAGCAATAGAAACTTATTTTTTCAAAAAATTAGTATCAAGAAAAATCGAAAAACTTTAGTAAAGAATTAATTTACGTGAATTGATTTTGTACGTCAAAAAACCAATCAAATTTAGATTGCTGGTCAGCGTTTTTTTTTGTTATTTTGCTATTTTTTGAGTTATAAACAAACAATAACAAAACAAATGAAATAACTAAGAACTAAAAAAAACGAACGATTTTGTACCCCAAAAAATTAAGAATGTTTTGATCGCTTGCGTGTGCTTTTGTTACTAAGGTAATCTTATTTTTAGTCAAAAACAACAAACAAATGAGGCAATTAAGCATCAAAACAAAAACTAAACGTGGTAATAGAACCCAATTCTTGTACAAAATTGGTGCAAATAATATAAGAAATGCAGTAAATAGAAATTGGCATTTTTTCTTCTGGTTTTTGTATATCTAAAATTGAGAATGTAATTTTTTTATAGTTATAAACTAACAAAAACAAAAATCAACAAGGCAGTAAAAAAAACACTAACGATAAATGAAAAAAATAAAGATCAAAACAAAAACAAAATGTGGCAATAGAAGCTTATTTCTTAAAAAAATTAGTATCAAAAAAATTTAGAAAACGCAATAAAAACACTTAAAAAATAATCTTATTTTTGAGAGTTCATTTTGTATGCCAAAAAAGCAAACTAATTTAGATCTTTGATTAGCGTTTTTTTTTTGTTAGTTTGCTAATTATTTAGTAAAAAAAAAATTAATAGCAAAACAAATCAAATAAATAAAAACTGAAACAGAAACGAAACATAGTAATAGAATCTAATTTTTTAACAAAATTGGTGCAAATAATACAAAAAACTCAGAAAAAATAAATAAAAAAAAGGGTTTTTAATAGATTTTGTACGTCAAAAAATTAAGAGTGTTTTGATTACTTGAAAGCGGGTTCTTTTGTTACTTTGGTAATTTCTTTTAGTTAATAACGCACAAAAACAAAAATCAAGAACGCAGTAAAAAAACACTAACGATGAATGAAAAAAAGAAAGATTAAAACAAAAACAAGATGTGGCAATAGATACTTATTTTTTCAAAAAATTAGTATCAAGAAAAATCGAAAAACTTTAATAAAGAATTAATTAATTAATTTTGTACGTCAAAAAACCAAACAAATTTAGATTGCTGATAAGCGTCTTTTTTGTTACTTTGCCATTTTTTGAGTTAAAAACAAACAATAAAAAAACAAATGAAATAACTAAGAACCAAAAAAAATGAACGATTTTGTACCCCAAAAAATTAAGAATGTTTTGATCTCTTGCGAGTTTTTTTGTTACTAAGGTAATTTGTTTTTTAGTTATAAACCAGCTAAAAGAAGAGTCAACAACGTAATAAAAAAACACTAAACAATTAAAAAAAATGAAGTTCACAACATAAAGAAAATGCGCTTATTCAAAAAATTACTATTACGTAAAACCAATTAAATTTAGATCACTGGTCGGCGACTTTTTTGTTATTTTGCTATTTTTTGAGTTATAAACAAACAATAACAAAACTTAGCATTGCAGAACTAATTTTTGTGAATTGATTTTGTACGTCAAAAAACCAATCAAATTTAGATTGTTGGACAGCGGTTTTTTGTTACTTTGCTATTTTTTGAGTTATAAACAAACAATAACAAGACTCAACATCGTAGTCAAAAACAACAAACAAATGAGGCAAATAAGAATCAAAACAAAAACGTAACATAGTGATAAAATCCAATTCTTGTACAAAATTAGTGCAAATAATACAAGAAACGCCGTAAATAAATTTTAAAAAATTGTTTCTTTCTTATTGTTTTTGTACGTCTAAAATTAAGATAGTTTTGATTACTTGAAAATCTGTTCGTTGGTTACTTTCGCATTTTTTTTAGTTACAAACTACCATAAACAAAAATCAACGAAGCATTAAAAAAAACACTAACGATGAATGAAAAAAATAAAAATTAAAACAAAAACAAAATATAGCAATAGAAGTTTATTTCTTCAAAAAATTAGTATCAAGAAAAATCGAAAAACTTTAATAAAAAAGTAATTTTTGTGATTTGATTTTGTACGTCAAATAACCAATCAAATTTAGATTGCTGGCCAACGTTTTTTTGTTACTTTGTTATTTTTTAGTTATAAACAAACAATAACAAAAGAATAAAATAAATAAGAACCAAAACAAAAACGAAACGTGGTAATAGAGTCTAGTTTTTTACAAAATTAGTGCAAATAATACAAAAAAATGCAGACAACAATAAATAAAGAACGTGTCTTTTTTAATTGATTTTGTACCTGAAAAATTAAGAATGAAACGTGTCCTTTTGTTACTAAGCTAATCTTTTATTTAGTTATAAACCAACAAAAATCAAAAATCAACAACGCTTTAAAAAAATAAAATAAAATAAAAATAAAAAAATAAAAGTCAAAACAAAAACAAAATGTAGCAATATTTATTTCTTCAAAAAATTAGTATCATGAAAAATTAAAAAACTTTAATAAGAAACTAATTTCTGTGAATTGATTCTGTATTTAAAAAACCCAAGGAAATTTAGATTGCTGATTAGCGTTCTTTTGTCACTTTGCTAATTTTTGAGTTATAAACAAACAATAACAAAAATCAATATCGTAATCAAAAACGACAAACAAATGAAGCAAATAAGAATCATAACAAAAGTTAAACGTAGTAGTAGAATCCAATTCTTGTACAAAATTAGTGCAAATAATACAAGAAACGCCGTAAATAAATAAACAAAAAATTTGTTTTTTTCTTATTGTTTGTGTACCTTTAAATTTAAGAATGTTTTGATTACTTGAAAATCTGTTCTTTTGTTACTTTGGCATTTTTTAGTTGCAAACTACCAAAAACAAAAATCAAAAACGCAGTAAAAAAACACTAAGGATGAATGAAAAAAATAAAGATTAAAACAAAAACCAAATGCAGCGATAGAAGCTTATTTTTTTAAAAAATTAGTATCAAGAAAAATATAAAAACTTTAATAAAAAACTAGTTTTTGTGATTTGATTTTGTACGTCAAAAAACCAATCAAATTTAGATTGCTGGCCAGCGTTCTTTCATTAGTTTGCTTTTTTTATATAAAAACCAAAACAAAAACAAAACGTAGTAACAGAGTCCAATTTTTTTACAAAATTAGTGCAAAAAATACAAAAACCCGCAGAAAAAAATAAATACAGAATGTGTTTTTTTTAAATGATTTTGTACCTCAAAAATTAAGAATGAAGCGTGTCCTTTTTTAGTAAAGGTAATATTTTATTTAGTTATAAACCAACAAAAATTAAAATCAACAACGCTTTAAAAAACACCAACAAATAAAAAAATAAAAATCAAAACAAAAACAAAATGTGGCAATAGAAGTTTATTTCTTCAAAAAATTAGTATCAAGAAAAATCGAAAAACTTTAATAAAAAAGTAATTTTTGTGATTTGATTTTGTACGTCAAAAAACCAATCAAATTTAGATTGCTGGCCAGCGTTTATTTGTTATTTTGTTAATAACAAATGAAAAAAATAAAAATCAAAACAAAAACAAAATATAGCAATATTTATTTCTTCAAAAAATTATTATCAAGAAAAATTAAAAAACTTTAATAAGAAACTAATTTCTGTGAATTGATTCTGTATGTCAAAAACCCAAGGAAATTTAGATTGCTGATTAGCGTTATTTTATTTTTTTATTGTTTTTTTTTTATTACTAAATTATTAGCAAAGTAACAAAACAACAGCGATCTAAATTAGCTTGTTTTTTTGACATACAAAATGAACTGTCAAAATGAAGTTTTTTTAATGCGTTTTCCGAATTTTTTTGATACTAATTTTTTTAAGAAATAAGCTTCTATTGCCACATTTTGTTTTTGTTTTGATCTATATTTTTTTCATTTATCGTTAGTTTCTTTTTACTGCGTTGTTGATTTTTGTTGGTTTATAACTATAAAAAAATAAATTCTCAATTTTAGATATACAAAAACCATAAAATAAAGCAATTTTTTTTTTATTTATTTACTGCATTTCTTAAATTATTTGCACCAATTTTGTACAAGAATTGGGTTCTATTACCACGTTTAGTTTTTGTTTTGATCCTTAATTGCCACATTTGTTTGTTGTTTTTGACTACAATGTTAAGTTTTGTTATTGTTTGTTTATAACTCAAAAAATAGCAAAATAACAAAAAAGTCGCCGATCAGTGATCTAAATTTAATTGGTTTTACGTATTAGTAATTTTTTGAATAAGCACATTTTCTTTTTGTTTTGAACTTCATTTTTTTAATTGCTTAGTGTTTTTTTATTTTGTTGTTGACTCTTGTTTTTGTTGGTTTATAACTATAAAAAAATTACATTCTCAATTTTAGATATACAAAAACCATAAGAAAAAAAAACAATTTTTTATTTATTTATTTACTGCATTTCTTATCTTATTTCACCAACTTTGTACAAGAATTGGGTTCTATTACCACGTTTAGTTTTTGTTTGGATCCTTAATTGCCTCAGTTGTTTGTTGTTTTTGACTACAATGTTAAGTTTTGTTATTGTTTGTTTATAACTCAAAAAATAGCAAAGTAACAAAAAACGCTCACCAGCAATCTAAATTTGATTGGTTTTTTGACGTACAAAATCAATTCACAAAAATTAGTTCTTCATTAAAGTTTTTCGATTTTTCTTGATACTAATTTTTTGAAAACATAAGTTTCTATTGCTACATCTTGTTTTTGTTTTGATCTTAATTTTTTTCATTCATTGTTAGTGTTTTTTTACTGCGTTATTAATTTTTGTTTTTGTTGGTTATTAACTAAAAAAAATTACCAAGGTAACAAAAGAACACGCCTTCAAGTTTTTAAAGATTTCTTAATTTTTTGACGTATAAAATATATTAAAAAAACACATTTTTTATTTATTTTTTTTGAGTTTTTTTGTATTATTTGCACCAATTTTGTTAAAAAATTAGATTCTATTACTACGTGTCGTTTTTGTTTAGATCCTTATTTGTTTCGTTTGTTTTGTTTTTTTTACTACGATGTTGAGTTTTGTTATTTGTTTATAACCAAAAATAGCAATGTATCAAAAAAGACGCTGTTCAGCGATCTAAATTAGCTTGGTTTTTTGACGTACAAAATGAACTTTCAAAAATAAGATTTTTTTTTGTTCTTTTACTACGTTTTTTGAATTTTCTTGATACTCATTTTTTTTGAGAACTAAGCTTCTATTCCACATTTTGTTTTAGTTTTGATCTTTATTTTTTTCATTTATCGTCAGTGTTTTTTTTACTGCGTTGTTGATTTTTGTTAGTTTATAAATAAAAAAAATTACATTCTCAATTTTAGATGTACAAAAACAATAAAAAAAAATTATTTATTTATTTACTGCGTTTCTTGTATTATTTGCTCCAATGTTGTACAAAAATTGGGTTCTATTACTACGTTTGGTTTTTGTTTTGATCCTTATTTGCCTCATTTGTTTATTGTTTTTGACTACAATGTTGAGTTTTGTTATTATTTGTTTATAACTCAAAAAATAGCAAACTAACAAAAAAGTCACCGATCAGTGATCTAAATTTAATTGGTTTTACGTAATAGTAATTTTTTGAATAAGCACATTTTCTTTATGTTTTGAACTTCATTTTTTTAAATTTTTTAGTGTTTTTTTATTTTGTTGTTGACTCTTGTTTTAGCTGGTTTATAACTAAAAAAAAGATTGCCTTAGTAACAAAAGCACACGCAAGCGATCAAAACATTCTTAATTTTTTGTGGTACACAATCGTTCGTTTCTTTTTGGTTCTGAGTCATTTCATTTGTTTTGTTGTTGTTTGTTTATAACTCAAAAAATAGCAAAGTAACAAAAAAGACGCTGATCAGCAATCTAAATTTGATTGGTTTTTTTGACGTACAAAATTAATTCACAAAAATTAGTTCTTTATTAAAGTTTTTCGATTTCTCTTGATACTAATTTTTTGAAAAAATAAGTATCTGTTGCTACATCTTGTTTTTGTTTTGATCATTATTTTTTTCATTGATCGTTAATGTTTCTTACTACCTTGTTGATTTTTGTTTTTGTTGGTTTATAGCTAAAAAAAATTACCAAAGTAACAAAAGAACACGCTTTCAAGTAATCAAAACATTTTTAATTTTTTGACGTATAAAATCTATTGAAAAAACACATTATTTATTTATTTTTTCTGCGTTTAATGTATTATTTGCACTAATTTTGTTTAAAAATTAGATTCTATTACTACGTTTCGTTTTTGTTTTGGTTCTTATTTATTTTATTCTTTTGTTATTGTTTGTTTATAACTAAAAAATAGCAAAGTAACAAATGAACGCTAATCAGCAATCTAAATTTCCTTAGTTTTTTGACGTACAAAATTAATTTACAAAAATTAGTTTTTTGATTTTTCTTGATATTAATTTTTTGAAGAAATAAGCTATTGCCAAAACGCAGTAAAAAAACACTAAGGATGAATGAAAAAAATAAAGATTAAAACAAAAACCAAATGTAGCGATAGCTTATTTTTAAAAAAAATTAGTATCAAGAAAAATCGAAAAACTTTAATAAAAAACTAGTTTTTGTGATTTGATTTTGTACGTCAAAAAACCAATCAAATTTAGATTGCTGACCAGCGTTCTTTCATTACTTTGCTTTTTTTATATAAGAACCAAAACAAAAACGAAACGTTGTAACAGAATCCAATTTTTTTACGAAATTAGTGCAAAAAATACAAAAACACGCAGAAAAAAATAAATACAGAATGTGTTTTTTTTTAAATGATTTTGTACCTTAAAAATTAAGAATAAAGCGTGTCCTTTTTTAGTAAAGGTAATCTTTTAGTTAGTTATAAACCAACAAAAATCAAAAATCAACAACGCTTTAAAAAACACCAACAAATAAAAAAATAAAAACAAAAACAAAATGTGGCAATAGAAGCTTATTTCTTCAAAAAATTAGTATCAAGAAAAATCAAAAAACTTTAATAAGAAACTAATTTTTGTGAATTGATTTTGTACGTCAAAAAACCAAGGTAACTTTAGATTGCTGATTAGAGTTCTTTTGTTACTTTGCTATTTTTTAGTTATAAACACACAATATCAAAATAATGAAATAAATAAGAACCAAAACCGAAACAAAACCTAGTAATAGAATCTAATTTTTTTACAAAATTAGTGCAAATAATACATTAAACGCAGAAAAAATAAATAAATAATGTGTTTTTTCAATAGATTTTATACGTCAAATAATTAAAAATGTTTTGATTACTTGAAACCGTGTTTTATTGTTACTTTAGTAATTTTTTTTAGTTAATAACCAACAAAAAAAAAATCAACAACGTAGTAAAAAAACACTAACGATGAATGAAAAAAATAAAGATCAAAACAAAAACAAGATGTAGCAACAGAAACTTATTTTTTCAAAAAATTAGTATCAAGAAAAATCGAAAAACTTTAATAAAGATCTAATTTTTGTGAATTTATTTTGTACGTCAAAAAATCAATCAAATTTAGATTGCTGATCAGCGTCTTTTTTGTTACTTTGCTATTTTTTGAGATATAAACAAACAATAACAAAACAAATAAAATTACTAAGAACCAAAAAAAAACGAACTACTTTGTACGCCAAAAAATTAACAACAACAAATGAGGCAATTAAGGATCAAAACAAAAGCTAAACGTAGTAATAGAACCCAATTCTTGTACAAAATTGGTGCAAATAATATAAGAAATGCAGTAAATAAATAAATAAAAAATTTGCTTTTTTTCTTATTGTTTTTGTATATCTAAAATTGAGAATGTAATTTTTTTATAGTTATAAACCAATAAAAACAAAAATCAACAACGCAGTAAAAAAACACTAACGATAAATGAAAAAAATAAAGATCAGAACTAAAACAAAATGTGGCAATAGAAGCTTATTTCTTAAAAAAATTAGTATTAAAAAAATTCGGAAAACGCAGTAAAAGAACTTTTAAAAAAATCTTATTTTTGAAAGTTCATTTTATACGTCAAAAAACCAAGCTAGTTTACATCGCTGATTACAGTTCTTTTGTTACTTTGCTAATTTCCTTTTTCCTTAAAAAAAATGTTATTTTTGAGAGTTCATTTTGTACCTCAAAAACCAAACTAATTTAGATCGCTGAACAGCGTCTTTTTTGTTACATTGCTATTTTTAGTTATAAACAAATAATTTACAATTTACAAAATTAGTGCAAATAATACAACAAAAAACAAAAAAAAATAAATAAATAATGCGTTTTTTTAATTGATTTTGTACGTCAAAAAATTAAGAATGTTTTGATTACTTGAAGGCGTGTTCTTTTGTTACTTTGGTAATTTTTTTTAGTTAATAACCAACAAAAACAAAAATTAACAACGCAGTAAAAAAACACTAACGTTGTATAAAAAAAAATAATAATAAAAACAAGATGTAGCAATAGAAACTTATTTTTTCAAAAAATTAGTATCAAGAAATATCGAAAAACTTTAATAAAGAACTAATTTTTGTGAATTGATTTTGTACGTCAAAAAACCAATCAAATTTAGATTGTTGGACAGCGTTTTTTTTTACTTTGATATTTTTTGAGTTATAAACAAACAATAACAAAACTCAACATTGTAGTCAAAAACAACAAACAAATGTGGCAAATAAGAATCAAACAAAGACTAAATGTAGTAATAGAATCCAATTCTTGCACAAAATTAGTGCAAATAATACAAGAAACGCCGAAAATAAATAAACAAAAAATGTGTTTCTTTCTTATTGTTTTTGTACGTCTAAAATTAAGAATGTTTTGATTACTTGAAAATCTGCTAATTTGTTACTTTGGAATTTTTTTTAGTTACAAACTACCAAAAATCAACAACGCAGTAAATAAAACACTAACGATAAATTAAAAAAATTAAAATTAAAACAAAAACAAAATGGAGCGATAGAAGCTTATTTCTTCAAAAAATTAGTATCAAGAAAAATCGAAAAAATTTAAAAAAAAACAATTTTTGTGATTTCATTTTGTAGGTCAAAAAACCAATCAAATTTAGATTGCTGGTCAGCGTTTTTTTGTTACATTGCTATTTTTTAGTTATAAACATACAATAACAAAATAATGAAATGAAATTCAGAAACGCAGTAAAAACAAACGTTAATAAAAATTTTTGTGAATTGATTTTGTACGTCAAAAAAAAAATTTAGATTGCTGATTGACATTTGTTTGTTACTTTGCTATTTTTTTAGTTATAAACAAACAATAACACAACAAACAAAATAAATAAAAACAAAAACGAAATGTAGTAATAGAATCTAATTTTTTTACAAAATTTGTGCAAATAATACAAAAACCGCAGTAAAAAATAAATAAAGAATGTGTTTGTTTTAATTGATTTTGTACCTCAAAAATTAAGAATGAAGCGTGTCCTTTTGTTAGTAAGGTAATCTTTTATTTAGTTATAACCCAACAAAAATCAAAAATCAACAACGCTTTAAAAAACACCAACAAATGAAAAAAATAAAAATCAAAACAAAAACAAAATGTAGCTTATTTCTTAAAAAAATTATATCAAGAAAAATCAAAAACCTTTAATAAAAAATGAATTCTTGTAAATTGATTTTGTACGTCAAAAAACCAATCAAATTTAGATTGCTGATTAACGTTTTTTTTGCGTATACACTTAACGTTTTGTCCTGTCAAATTAAAAACAACGACAAATAAACTGGTATTAAAATATATGAAAATGATAATTATTTCACAAGATAAACTGACTATTAAGTAATAAAACATCGAAAAATGCTGAGAAAATTTTTTCTTTTGCATAAACTGAGACTAAACGTAAATTCTAAGAGAATATTATTGTGTTACAGTTAACGTACCGGAGTTAAGTTTGAAATTGTTGCTAACAAACTTACATAATAGCTATTTTAAGTCAAAGTTAAACAACAGTAATAATTTGTTTTTGTAGCAAATTGTTTTAATTGTTTTAGCAGCGCGTTTGTTTTGACTTAACAGTAAACATTAAGAGATATGAAATAACGTTGTTTAGTTTTAAGTTAACGTGAAATTATTTTAAAGCAGCAACAGTTACTAATAATTTAAACGTTATTGGGTATTGATTTAACTTGCGTTTTCTTAAATTGTCAACAGTTACTAATAAGCTTATATTAAAATACAGTGCCCGCCGCTTATTGGAATCACGGATAATGTTATCCATCGGGTAATGTTAGCATTTTATTAAAGAACAGCTCGGACGTATGCTACTACATGGAAAAAACACCGCTTATAGTATAACCATAATTTCGGTTTATGTTATCAATTTTCTTCTGAGGTTTGTTTCTATACATGAACAATAACCTATTTCGTATGAATTTTTTAGCTCAATTTTCACAATACCTTTGTTTTTAGTGAAAAATGTATTTTGACTGATCTATGTAAGGATACATCATTTAAACATCTGTAGAATAACAACTTAAATTAACTACGTCTTATGTGATAACGTTATCTTGTATTTATTTTTAGTGTCAGCAAATTTCTGAGAATTGTGTAGTTCTTACAACAGTGAATTAAACATCATAACATTATTTTTGATTTCTTTTTATTAACGGTGTCAATAAACTATTTAATGCTACAAGTCCGTTGGCTCAAAATTTTGGATTTTTAAACATTTTATAAAAATTTTGACATTTTTTGCTTGTATCGATGCTATTAATTCACTTTCTAAATTACCAACCCGTTAATCACATACACGCTGCATGTATTTACTGCTTTCTAACAAATAAACAATTATTTTTTTTTTAAATTTCGGTTATTGTTATCAAAAACATCAATTCCCAACGTGATTCTATTAAACGGCGTGCACTGTATATGAAAATCCTAGTTATTTTACAAGGTAAATATTAACAGCGCAAAGTCACTATTTGGCAATAAAAAAACATAAAAATTTCACAATTTTTTCCTTGCACAAAATGAAAATAAACTTAATTTTTAAAAGAACGTTAACATACTAAAGTTAAGTTTGAAATTATTGTTATCAATCTTACATTTTTAGTCAAAATCGAATATTAAACAGCAGTCATAATTTGTTTTTATAGCAAATTGTCTAATTGTTTTAGTTGTTTTGACAAAGCGTTTGTTTTGGCTTAACAGTAAACAGAAATAGATCTAAAATAACGTTATCAGGTTTTCAGTTAACGTGCAATTATTTGAAATCCGCAACAGTTACTTAACGTAAAAAAGCAAAAAAATATGAGCGCGAACTGCCTATTTGGTAATAAGTAACTTGTTTTTATAGCAAAATGTCCGTATGTGTTAGTCGTTTTGACAATTCGTTTGTTTTGGCTTAACCTTGAACAAAAATAAATCTGAACGTTAAGTTTCAAGTTAACGTGCAATTATTATAAATCCACTAATAAAGTAACTAATAACCTTAACGTAAAAAAAACTTAACGTGTTTTACGTTAAGTTAACGAAACGTAAGACAAGATGAAGTTACTTTGCTATTTTTTAGTAATAAAAAAACAAAAACTAAACATGAAATAATTAAAAAGCAAAACAAAAACGAAACGTAGTTATAGAATCTAATTTTTTTTACAAAATTTGTGCAAATAATACAAAAAACCCAAAAAAATAAATAAAGAATGTGTTTTTTGTAATTGATTTTATACGTCAAAAAATTAAGAATGTTTCGATCACTTAAAGCGTGTTCTTTTGTTACTTTTGTAATTTTTTTTTATAAACCAACGAAAACATATCAAGAACAAAGTTAAAAAAAACAATAACAAATGAAAAAATAAAGATCAAAACAAAACGTAGCAATAGAAGCTTATTTCTTCAAAAAATTAGTATTGATTTTGTACGTCAAAAAAACAAGCAAATCTAGATTGCTGATCAGCGTTTTTTTGTTACCATGCTATTTTTTAGTAATAAAAAAACATAAACAAAACATATGAAATAAATAAAAACCAAAATAAAAACGAAACGTAGTAATCTTTTTTTTACAAAATTGGTGCAAATAATACAAAAAACGCAGAAAAAAATAAATAAAGAATGTTTTTTTTAAATTGATGTTATACGTCAAAAAATTAAGAATGTTTTGATCACTTAAAAGCGTGTTCTTTTGTTACTTTGGTAATTTTTTGTAGTTATAAACCAACGAAAACATAACATAGTAAAAAAACACTAACAAATGAAAAAATAATGATGACAAAGACAAAATTTAGCAATAGAAGCTTATTTCTTCAAAAAATTAGTACCAAGAAAATTCGGAAACGAAGTAAAAACAAACTTTAATAAAAAAAACTTATTTTTGTGAATAGATTTTGTACGTCAAAACAATCAAACTTAGATCACTGATCGACGACTTTTTTGTTACTTTGCAATTTTTTGAGTTTCAAAACAACAAACAAATGAGCCAAATAATAATCAAAACAAAAACGAAACGTAATAGTAGAATCCAAATCTTGTACAAAATTGGTGCAAATCATACAAGAAACGCCGTAAATAAATAAATAAATTTGTTTTTCTTATTGTTTTTGTACTTCTAAAATTTAAAATGTTTTAATCACTTGAAAGCGTGTTCTTTTGTTACTTTGAGAACTTTTTTTGATTATAAACCAACAAAAACATAAATTACCAACGTATTAAAAAAAAACAAATAAAAAAAATAAAAATCATAACAAAAAAAATGTAGCAACAGAAGCTTATTTCTTTAAAAGATTTGTATCAAGAAAATTCAAAAAACGCAGTAAAAACAAACGTAAATAAAAATTTTTGTGAATTGTTTTTGTACGTCAAAAAATCAATCAAATTAAGATTGCTGATCGACGTTTATTTGTTACTTTGCTATTTTTTTAGTTATTAACAAACAATAACACAACAATTCAAATAAATTAAAACCTAAACTTTTACAAAATTGGTTGAAATAGTACAAAAAACGCAGAAAAAAATTAATAAAAAATTGGTTTTGTACGCCAAAAAATTAAGAAAGCGTGTTCTTTTGTTACTAAGGTAATCTTTTTTTTTTTAGTTATAAGCCAACAAAAAACAAAAATCGACAACGTATTTAAAAAAACACTAACAAATGAAAAAAATAAAAATCAAAACAAAATGTACCAATAGAAGCTTATTTGTTAAAAAAATTAGTACCAAATTTGTGCAAATTATACAAGAAATGCAATAAAAAATAAATATCAAATTGGTTTTTTTTTAAATTAATTTTGTACGTCAGAGAATCAAGAAAGTTTTGATTACTTCAATGCGTGTTTTTTTGTTACTTTTGTAATCTTTTTTTCAAGTTATAAATCAACAAAAACAAAAGTCAACAACGTAATAAAAAAAACATGAACAATTGAAAAAAATGAAGTTTAAAACAAAAACAAAATGTGACTATTTATTCAAAAAATTCTGAAAACGCGGCAGTAAAAACAAACTTAAATAAAAATGAATTGGTTTTGTACGTCCACAAACCAAGCAAATTTTAGATCGCTGAACAGCGTCTTTTTTGTTACGTTGCTGTTTTTAGTTATAAACAAATAATAACAAAACTCAACATCGTAGTCAAAAAAAACAACAAATGAAATAAATAAGGATCGAAAAAAAAACGACACGTAGTATAGGATTCAATTTTTGTACAGAATTAGTGTAAAAAATACAAGAAACGCAGAAAAAAAGAAATAAAGAATTTATTCTTTTCTAATTAATTTTGTACGTCAAAAAAATTTTTTTTTAGTTATAAACCAACAAATAACAAAATCGCAATCAAATAATATTAATAAAAATGAAAACAAAACAAAATACAGCAATAAAAGCTTATTTTTGTAAAAAAATATTAGTAAAAAAAATATTTTTGTTAATTTATTTTGTACGTCAAAAAAAAAGACAAATTTTGATACTTTTCTTTGTTACTTTTGTATCACTATAAAGTGGTCAAAAATAGCAATAAACAATCAAGTAAATAAAGATCAAATCAAAAACAAAATAGAGCAATAAAAACTTATTTTTGTAAAAAAATTATTTTCAAAAAAATCATAAAAACGCGTTAAGAAATTCAAATAATTTTTTTTTCAATTTATTGACCTTGAACCAATTTGTGATCGTTTAATGCGCGTTCTTTTGTTACTTTGGTAATATTTTTTTAGTTGTAAACCAACAGTAGCCACAATAAAACAGTAACAAATGAACTAAATAAAAATTAAAACATTTTGCACATCAAAATTTTGGTCACTTAAAAGCGTGTTCCTTTGTTACTTGTTATTTTTTTTTAAGTTATAAGCCAACAAAATAGAACAAAAGTAGCTTATTTTTGTAAAAAAATTATTTTCAAAAAATCTGAAAAACGCATTAAAAAAATTTATAAAAAACTTTTTTCTTATTTATTAATTTTATCCGTCAAAAAATTAACCAATTTTTTATCGTCTAATGCGTATTCTTTTGTGGCTTTGGTAATATTTTTTTAGTTGTAAATTAACAAAAACAAATTTCAACAACGTAGTAGCTTTTTTTTTGGTAAAAAATTACTATCAAAAAATAAGAAAAAAAGTAAAAAAATCAAATCAAGAACTAATTTGTTCCCAGTGATTTTGTACGTCAAAAAATTAGAAAAATTTTGATCGCTTTAAAGCGTGTCCTTTTGTTATTTTTGTAATTATTTTTTAGTTATATACCGACAGATAACATTGTAGTAAAATAATAGTAATAAACAAAGTAAATATAAATTTAAAAAAAAACAAAATGGAGCAATAGGAGCTTATTTTTGTAAAAAAATTATTCTCAAAAAAATCATAAAAACACATTAAATAAATTGAAAAAAGAAGTTTCTTATCCAATTTATTGACTTTATCCCTCAAAAAATTAATCAATTTTTGATCGCTCAATGCGTGTTCTTTTGTTACTTTGGTAATATTTTTTTAGTTGTAAACCAACAGAAACAACATTCAACAACGAATCAAAAATAAAACGGTAAAAAATTAAATAAATAAAAATAAAAAAAAATTAAAAAAACATGAAAAAATCAAATAAGGAACGAATTTATTTTTAATGATTTTGTACATGAAAAAATTAGACAAATTTTATACGCTTCAAAGCGTGTCCCTTTGTTATTTTGTGTAATCTTTTTTTTTTGTTATATACCAACAGATAACATTGTAGTCAAATAACAGTAATCAACAAAGCAAATATAGATAAAAACAAAAACAAATAGAGCAATAGAAACTTATTTTTGTTAATAAATTATTTTCAAAAAAATCATAAAAACGCATTAAATGAAAAAAAAAATTTTTTCAATTTATTGGTTTTTTCTGTCAAAAAATTAATCAATTTTTGATCGTGTAATGCGTGTTCTTTTGTTACTTTGGTAATATTTTTTTAGTTGTAAACCAACAGAAACAAAATTCAACAACGTAGTCAAAATATAACGGTAAATATTAAACTAAAATCAATATATAAATAAATAACAAAAACACAATCAAAAAATCAAATCAAAAACTAATTTGTTTTTAGTGATTATGTACATGAAAAAATTAGACAAATTTTAATCGTGTTTAAAAATTTAAGCAGTTGAGGTTTTTTTAAATTACTATGAAAAAATTAAAAAATAGTTTTTTAGTTGTAAACTAACAGAAACAAAATTTAACAACGTAGTCAAAACAAAACAGTAACAAATGAAATAAATAAAATTTAAAACAAAATCAAAATGTAGCAGCAGAGGTTTTTTTTGTTAAAAAATTACTATCAAAAAATAAAAAAAACTAAAAAAAATTAAAGGAAGAACTGATTTACTTTAAGTGATTTTGTATGTCAAAAAATTAGACAAATTTTGATTGCTTCAAAACGCGTTCTTTTGTTTTTTTTGTAATATTTTTTTATTTATATTCCAACAAATAACATCATAGTCAAATAATAAAAATAAACAAAGCAAGTAAAGATGAAAACGAAAACAAAATACAGCAATAGAAGCTTATTTTTGTAAAAAAATATTATAAACAAATAAAAAAAATTAAAAAAGGATTTGTGCTAATTGATTTTGTACGTTAAAAAAACAGACAAATTTCGATCGCTTAAATGCGTGTTCCACTGTTACTTTTGTAAATTTAAAATATATTCCGTGGTAAAAAATAGTAATAAACAAAGTAAATGAAAATTAAAACAAAAACAGAATGGAACAATATAAGCTTATTTTTGTAAAAAATTTGAAAAAAAATCTGAAAAAATGCACAAATAAATTCAAAAAAGGAATTATTTTTTTCCAATTTATTGATTTTATACGTCAACCAATTAATCAATTTTTTATCATTTAAATGCGTTTTATTTTGTTACCTTAATAACTTTTTTTAGTTGTAAACTAACAAAAACAAAATTCAGCAACGTAGTCAAAATAAAACAGTAAGAAATAAACTAAGTAAAAATTAAAACAAAATCACAATGTAGCAGTAGAGGTTTTTTTGGTAAAAAGTTACTTTAAAAAAATTAGAAAAATAGTTAAAAATCAAATAAAAAAATTCTTTGTTCTGAGAGATTTTGTACGTCAAAAAATTAAACAAATTTTGATGACTCTAAATCGTGTTCCTTTGTTATTTCTGTAGTCTTTGTTGTAAACCAACAGAAGCAAAATTTAAAGTAGTCAAAATGAAACAATAACAAATGAACTTAATAAAAATCAAAACAAAATCAAAATGTAGCAGCAGAGGTTTTTTTTGTTAAAAAATTACTATTAAAAAATAAAAAAACTGTAATAAAAATTAAATAAAGAACTGATTTACTTTAAGTAATTTTGTATGTCAAAAAATTAGACAAATAACATCGTAGTCAAATAATAAAAATAAACAAAGCAAGTAAAGATGAAAACGAAAACAAAATACAGCAATAGAAGCTTATTTTTGTAAAAAAATATTATAAACAAATAAAAAAAATTAAAAAAAGATTCGTGCTAATTGATTTTGTACGTTAAAAAAACAGACAAATTTTGATCGCTTAAATGCGTGTTCCACTGTTACTTTTGTAAATTTAAAATATAGAACAATAACTCACTAAACCGTGGTCAAAAATAGTAATAAACAAAGTAAATAAAGATCAAAACAAAAACAAAATGGAACAATAGAAGCTTATTTTTGTAAAAAAAATAGCAAAAAAATCTAAAAAAAATGCACTAATAAATTCAAAAAAGAAATTATTTTCTCAATTTATTGATTTTATACGTCAAACAATTAATCAATTTTTTGTCGTTTAAATGCGTGTTATTTTGTTACCTTAGTAACTTTTTTTAGTTGTAAACCAACAAAAACAAAATTCAGCAACGTAGTCAAAATAAAACAATAACAAATGAACTATATAAAAATTAAAATAAAATCAAAATGTAGCAGTAAAGGTTTTTTTTGGTAAGAAATTACTATCAAAAAATAAGAAAAATAGTTACAAAATCAAATAAAAAAAATAATAGTTCTAAGAGATTTTGTACGTCAAAAAATTAAACAAATATTGATCACTTTGAATTGTATTTCCTTTGTTATTTCTGTAATCTTTGTTGTAAACCAACAGAAACAAAATTTAACAACGTAGTCAAAATAAAACAATAACAAATGAACTTAATAAAAATCAAAACAAAATCAAAATGTAGTAATAGAATTTTATTTTAGTAAAAAATTAGTACTATCACAAAATTGGAAAAACGCAGTAAAAAGCAATTTAAATTATTATTATCATTATTTAATTAATTATTATTAATGTTTTTTTAGTTATAAACTATCAAATAAAATCCAAAAAATAGTAATAAACAAAGTAAATATAAATCAAAACAAAAACAAAATGTAAGCTGATCACAGTAATTTCTGCCATAAAACGAAGATAGATAACAGTAAAAAATAGACCACAAGTAAATAAAACATTTTTTACAAAAACTAGAGATACAATTACTAAAGAAAAATACAAAATATTGAAACCATCAATTAAAAAAAGAATATAAACTTTAATTCAATAAATTTGAAAAAACACTATCAAACAACTAATAACCATATTGCAAATCACGTAATTTTAAAATACTAAAAATAACTAAGCAAGCTGCTATGTGTTTTTGATACATAGCCAACTTGTTTTTCGATTAAAACAAAGCTGTCACACAAATTCATTTTTGTGGTGAAAAGAATTCATCATATCAACGTAAAGCAAGAATAACAAATAACACAAAATTGAGAAAATAACAATGTAAAAAACTAAAAATATACAGCAATTCATTAATTTAAGCTTTTGTTACAGTGCCAACATGTTTTTTATAGACTACAAAAATCATAACAACCCTTTTTTTATAAAAATGTATTTGTGATTGCTACAAAAGAACTTAACAAGCAAAAAATTCTATCTCAAAAAACACATTAAAAGTCAATGAAAAAAAATTTATATAATAAAAAATAAACGTAGTAGATGGAAAATAAACAACAAAGTGAGAGATAAAACAAATCGTACATAATATATGTCGAAAAGAACATATATCAAAGAGAAGATAACGTTTGCTGCAAGTAACAAACAGAAGAGTTGCTTTGATCTTTTTATCACAAAAATCACGCTGTCAAAGTATTTATGTTTTCCGTAAAAAACAACAAAAATACAAAAATAATTATATATAGGCAATAAAAAATAAATCTGTAAAACAAAAAAAGTTATGAAAGTTGACTTAAATTAAAGAGTGTGGTGTGGCTAAACGATACGCATTTGTTACATCGCCAACTGATATTTTTATAAAAAAATAAACAATTTTAATTAATAGCATTTTTTTGTTGTCTTTCTAGCGATTACTTTATGACGACCTTCGATATTATTCTGAAACCAAAAACAACGCGCAACATTTGGATCTAAATCTACGGGAAAGACGTTTTAATCTAATCGACTTTTAATTAATAGGGAGAAATTGGCACTGGTCTAGAATTCTGTGCCAAAAAAGCAACCACTGAGTTGCTCTTGTTTGTGTCAACTAAGTTTTTTGAAAAATCGGGGTCTAAATAGTTTTAATATGTTAACATGACTGTGTTTTCAAATTCTTTTAGATTGTAATAAAACCACCATGCGTACATTATTACTTTGGCTCCTGTTTAATATGCTAAACGTGTAATAAAATATGTAAAGGAGAAACCGCGTGCCACGTCAAACATTTCAAAACCAAAATTGTCTTATTTATTTGGCGTATCCAAATCAAGAAAATCAATGTACAAATACGGACGTAAACGGCTTGTCACATTATTAAGTTTAATAGGTCAATGTTATTACAGTGTAATGTGTAAAAATAAGTCCTAAACTGAATCATTACGGAATGCGACGTAATAATTTTAACCGCACTTGTTATGTCAGTCAATGTTTGTTTTTGTTTAGTCTATTTTTAAGAATTTTTATGTTTGTACAACAAACATGGACCGGCATTTTTGCAAAGCTTGAAGTCGTAAATATTCATTAGGTACGTAAATATACTAACAACTGTGTCATTAAATTTTAAATTTATTTAATTGGTTTTATAAATAGTCGCCAATAGCGATTATCGTTAGTGCTCACGCGTCGACGGTATTGATTATTAAGGAAATTGATTAGCTACTGCCATCTTGTCGAGAAACGTGTAACTGCAAAAAAAGAAAACTGCAAACGTAGATGGCGGTATGTGATAATAAAACAACTGCATTTACGTCACGCCTCTAATTTGAAACGTGAAAATCGCTCAATCGTTAAATTACATAACATCATACTTAATTAACTAACATGAAACAAAAATCATACAAAAGTGTAACAAAATAAATCATGCTAAATGAGGAAGTAAAATCACATAAAAAACCTTCAAAGTGAAGATAAAATAAATCAATTAAAAACAAAAAGCACTGAATTAAAAAATGCACTAATATAATTTTATAAATTACTCAATCAGAATCGAGATACTAACAAAAGCTGAAAAAAACTTGAAACAATTTTTTTGAATAAGATAAGATCAAAAAACATTTACTTTTTTTGAATACTTTCAAAACATATTTGGTCTTGTTGAAATTCTGCAATTTAATAATTTATTGATATGGACAACTTTTTTTAATAAGTTTTAGTCTCATCTTGTATAAAAAAAACCTTATTAATGAAAAGTTACTTTTTTTGAAAAAATTTTAGACAAATTTAGTCTTGTTGAAATTTTGCACATTTGCATAATTTATTGATGAGGGCAATTTCTTATTTTGTTGCATTTACTATAAAATTATTTTTTTGAAAATTTTAAAAACATTAGATCTGGTCAAAATTTTGCACATTTGCATTACATATTGATTTGGGCAATTTTTATTTATTAAGACTTTTTTGCATTTTGTATCAATACAATACTACATTAGTGAATATAATATATCGTTTTTAGAAATTTTCTAAAACAAATTTGATCTTGTTCAAATTTTAAACATTTGCATAATGTTTTAATTTTGAAATAAGATTTTGTCGCATCTTGTATCAAAAAAACACTTTCAGTGTGAAAAATTATTTTTTTGCGTAAAAATTTTGCATGTTTGCATAATTTATTGATTTGGACAATTTTTATCTAGTAATATTTTCTTGCATTTTCTATCAAAAAATACTTTAGTAGCGAAAGTAAATATATTCCAAGATATAATTTAATCTTGGAATTTTATACATTTGCAACAGCTTTTAATTTTGATATTTTTTTATATAAGATTTTGTCCCATTATCTATAAAAAAAAAATTATCAGTGAGAAAAGTTGTTATATTTTTTTAAAACATATTTGGTTTTGTTAAAATTGTGCTCATTTGCATAATTTATTAATATGGGCAAATTTTTTTAATAAGATTTTTTTCATTTTCTGTCGAAAAAATTACTACGTTAGTGTAAATACATCCTTTTTTAAAATTTGTTTAAAGAAACTTGATCTTGTTCAAATTTTATACATTTGCAAAAGCTTTAATTTTGATGTTTGTTAAATACAACTTTTTCGCATCTTCTTTAAAAAGACAATGAGAAAACTTACTTTTTTGAAAATTTGTAAAACATTTCATTACGTCGAAATTTTGCATTTTTGCATAATTTATTGATCTGGGCAATTTTTATTTAATAAGACTTTCTTGCATTTTATATCAAAAAAATACTTCAATAGTAATTTTTTGAAATTTACTAAAACGTAATTGATCTTGGAATTTTATACATTTGCAACAGCTTTTAATTTTGATGTTTCTAAATAACATTTTGTTCTTGTTTCTATAAAAAAAACACTTTATCAATGAGAAACGTTATTTTGCTCAAATTTTTCAAAAAATATTTGGTCTTGTTGAAATTGTGCTCATTTGAATAATTTATTAGTAGAGGCCAATTTTTTTTCTATCAAAAAAATACTTCATTAGTGTTTTGAAATTTTCTTAAAGAAACTTCTGATCTTGTTCAATTTTTATACATTTGCATAAAATTTTAATAACAAGATTTTGTTGCATCTTCTATCAAAAAAACATTGAAAAAAATTATTTTTTGGTAAAATTTCTAAAACATTTTGATTAGATCAAAGTTTTGCACATTTGCATAATTTATTAATTTGTGCAATATTTATTTAATAAGACTTTCTTGCATTTTCTATCAAAAAATACTTTATTAGTATAAATAGATCTTTTTTTGAGTTTTTCTGAAACATTCAATTTTGTCAAAATTCTATACATTTGCATAAGTTTTTAATGTTGATATTTTTTTAGAAAAACTTTGTTGCATTTTCTATCAATAAAATACTTCTTTAGTGAAAATACATACATCTTTTTTAGAAATTTTCTAAAAGAAACTTGATCTTGTTTAAATTTTATAGATTTGCATATGATCTTAATTTTGATATTTCTTAAATAAGATTTTGTGGCATCTTCTTTTAAAAAACATTTTATTAGTGAAAAAAATTACTTTTTAAAAAACATTTGGTCTTGTTGAAATTTTACACATTTTTGTATAATTCATTCATGAGGTCAAAATTTTTTAATAAGATTTTCTTACATTTTCTATTAAAAAATTACTTCATTAGTCTTTAGATATCTTTTTCTGAATATTTCTTAAATAAGGTTTTGTCGCATCTTCTATCAAAAAAACACTTTCAGCGAGAAAACTTATTTTTTTGAAAATTTGTAAAACATTTGATTATGTCAAAATTTTGCATATTTGCATAATAGTGAAAATAAATCTATTTTTGATAATGATTTAAACATAATTGATCTTGGTATTTTATACATTTGCATAAGCTTTTGATTTCGATATTTTTTAAATAAGATTTTGTTCCATTTTCTATCAAAAAAACACTTTCAGTGAGAAAAATATTTTTTTTGAAAATTTGTAAAACATTTGATTACATCAAATTTGCATAATTTATTGATTTGGGAATTTTTAATTAACAAGATTTTCTTAAATTTTCTATCAAAAAAATACTGCAATAGTGAAAACAAATCCATTTTTGAAAATTATTTAAACATAATTGATCTTGGAATTTTATACAGTTGCATACTTTTTTAATTTTGACATTGTTGTAATAAGATTGGGTCGCATTTTGAACTAAAAATTCACTTTATTAATGAGAAAAGTTCCTTTTTTGAAAATTTCTAAAGCATATTGGATTAGGACACAACTTTGCACATTTGCATAATTTATTAGTTTGTGCAATATTTATTTAATAAGACTTTCTTGCATTTTCCATCAAAAAATACTTTATTAGCATAAATAAATTTTATTTGAATTTTTCTAAAACATTCAATTTTGTCAAAATTCTATACATTTGCATAAGTTTTTAATTTTGATATTTTTTTGTGAAACTTTGTTGCATTTTCTATCAATAAAATACTTCTTTAGTGAAAATACATCTTTTTTAGAAATTTTCTTAAAGAAACTTGATCTTGTTTAAATTTTATAGTTTTGCATATGATCTTAATTTTGATATTTCTTAAATAAGATTTTGTGGCATCTTCTATTAAAAAACATTTTATCAGTGAGAAAAATAACTTTTTAAAAAACTTTTAGTCTTGTTGAAATTCTGCACATTTGTATAATTTATTTATGTGGCCAAAATTTTTTAATAAGATTTTCTTACATTTTCTATTAACGATTACTTCATTAGTCCTTATATATATTTTTCTGAAATTTTCTTAAACAAAAACTTGATCTTGTTCAAATTTTATATATTTGCAAAAGCTTTAATTTTGATGTTTGTTAAATAAAACTTTTTTGCATCTTCTTTTAAAAGACAGTGAGAAAACTCACTTCTTTGAAAATTTGTAAAACATTTCATTTCGTCGAAATTTTGCATTTTTGCATAATTAATTGATCTGGGCAATTTTTATTTAATAAAACTTTCTTGCATTTTATATCAAAAAAATACTTCAATAGTAATTATTAATACATTTTTGAAATTTACTAAAACATAATTGATCTTGGAATTTTATACATTTGCATATGTTTTTAATTTTGATATTTTTTTAGAAAAACTTTGTTGCATTTTCTATCAATAAAATACTTCTTTAGTGAAAATACATACATCTTTTTTAGAAATTTTCTAAAAGAAACTTGATCTTGTTTAAATTTTATAGATTTGCATATGATCTTAATTTTGATATTTCTTAAATAAGATTTTGTGGCATCTTCTTTTAAAAAACATTTTATTAGTGAAAAAAATTACTTTTTAAAAAACATTTAGTCTTGTTGAAATTTTACACATTTTTGTATAATTCATTCATGAGGTCAAAATTTTTTAATAAGATTTTCTTACATTTTCTATTAAAAAATTACTTCATTAGTCTTTAGATATCTTTTTCTGAATATTTCTTAAATAAGATTTTGTCGCCTCTTCTATCAAAAAAAACTTTTTAGTGAAAAAAATTATTTTTTTGAAAATTTGTAAAACATATTTGATCGGGTCAAAATGTTGCATAATTTATTGATTTGGACAATTTTTATCTAGTAATATTTTCTTGCATTTTCTATCAAAAAATACTTCAGTAGCGAAAGTAAATATATTTTTTAAAATGATTTAAACATAATTATTGATCTTGGAATTTTATACATTTGCAAAAGCTTTTAATTTTGATATTTTTTTAAATAAGATTTTGTCCCATTTTCTATAAAAAAAAACTTTATCAGTGAGAAAAGTTATTTTGTTATAATTTTTTAAAACATATTTGGTCTTGTTAAAATTGTGCTCATTTGCATAATTTATTAATATGGGCAAATTTTTTTAATAAGACTTTCTTAATTTTCTGTCGAAAAAATTACTACGTTAGTGTAAATAAATCTTTTTTTGAAATTTTCTTAAAGAAACTTGGTCTTGTTCAAATTTTATACATTTGCACAAGATTTTAATTTTGATATTTCTTAAATAAGATTTTGTCGCCTCTTCTATCAAAAAAAACTTTTTAGTGAAAAAAATTATTTTTTTGAAAATTTGTAAAACATATTTGATTAGATCAAAGTTTTGTACATTTGCATGTTTGTTAAATAAGATTTTGTCGCATTTTCTATCAAAAAAACATTTTATCAAAAAGAAAAATTATTTTTCTGAAATTTTCTAAAATATATTTGATTAGGTAAAAATTTTGCACATTTGCATAATTTATTGATTTGGGCAATTTTTATTTGATAAAACTGTTTTGCATTTTTTATCAATAAAATACTTTATTAGTGAATATAATTAATAGTTTTTTAAAATTTTCTAAAACAAATTTAAATTTTGAACTTTTGGATATTTTAATTTTGGTATTTCATAAATAAGATTTTGTCGTATCTTCTACCAAAAAACATTTCATCAGTAAAAAAATTACTTTTTTGAAAGTATCTAAATCATATTTGATTAGATAAAAATTTTGCACATTTACATATTTTTTAAATGAGATTTTGTCGCATCTTCTATAAAAAAAATATATATCAGTGAGAAAAATTACTTTTTTAAAAATGTCTTCAATATTTTATTAGGTCAAAGTTTTGTACATTTGCATACTTCTTAAATGAGATTTTGTCGCATTTTCTATAAAAAAAAACATTTTATCATAGAAAAAATTACTTTTTTGAAAATTTCTAAAACAAATTTGATTAGGTAAAAATTTTGCACATCTGAATATTTTTTAAATGAGATTTTGTCGCATCTTCTATCAAAAAAACACATTCAGTGAGAAAAATTAATTTTTTGAAAACTTGCAAATCATATTTGATTACGTCAAAATAATTTATTGATTTGGCAATTATTAATTAATAAGATTTTTTTGCATTTTCTATCAAAAAAATAATTCAATGGTGAAAATAAATCTATTTTTGAAAATTATTTAAACATAATTGATCTTGGAATTTTATACATTTGCATAGGCTTTTAATTTTGATATTTTTTAAATAAGATTTTGTCCCATTTTCTACATAAAAATCATTTTATTGGCAAATAATTACTTTTTAAAAAAATTTTAAAACATTTTATTAGGTCAAAATTTTGAAGATCTGAATATTTCTTAAATGAGATTTTGTCGCATCTTCTATCAAAAAAACACTTTCAGTGAGAAAAATTATTCTTTTGAAAATTTGTAAAACATTTGATTACGTCAAAATAATTTATTGATTTGGCAATTTTTAATTAATAAGATTTTTTTGCATTTTCTATCAAAAAAATAATTTAATAGTGAAAATAAATCTATTTTTGAAAATTATTTAAATATAATTGATCTTGGAATTTTGTACATTTGCATAAGCTTTCAACTTTGATATTTCTTAAATAAGATTTTGTCGCATCTTCTATAAAAAAAATATATATATCAGTGAGAAAAATTACTTTTTTAAAGATGTCTTCAACATATTATTAGGTCAAAGTTTTGTTTATTTGCATACTTTTTAAATAAGATTTTGTTGCATTTTTTTATAAAAATTATCATAGGAAAAATTACTTTTTTAAAAGTTTCTAAAAGATATTTGATTAGGTAAAAATTTTACAGATCTGAATATTTTTTAAATGAGATTTTGTCGCATCTTCTATCAAAAAAACACTTTCAGTGAGAAAAATCATTTTTTTTAAATTTGTACATATTTTATTACGCCACAATTTTACATATTTGCATAATTTATTGATTCGGGCAATTTTCAAATAATAAGATTTTTTTGCAATTTCTATCAAAAAAAAAATTAATAAGATTAATTATTTAGGTAAGCTGTTATAATATTTTTGAAATTGCAATTTTTGGAAAATTGTAGAAACAGCAACAATTATGATAGTACGTTTATTTAATAACTTATATGACAATTAATTTTATACATTTGAAACCTTACGTACGTTTCGCTGTAAGTATTAAGCTTTTTCAAAGGTTTTATTAAATTTTACAATATATCTAAAAAAGAAATACATAATATTAATTTAAGTTTGTGAATGAATAATTTTCTTAAACTTACCTAAACATTATTATTTTTTGTTATAACAAAACAATTAACAATTAATACATCAATTAGATACCATAACTTTAACATTACAAACGAACATTATGGAAGACATTATACGAATGATACTCTTATATCAAATTTTTATAAATACGCAGGCGTTAGATACAATAAATATAAAAATGTAAAATATTTAATTTTGTAAAATTAATAAAACAAATTTAAGAGATGATAGAATTATAAATTGAATTCAAATTTTCTATGTCAATTCTGTAATTAACTGTATTAACATTTTTTTTAATTTCGATCATCTCATAGATT
This sequence comes from Aquatica leii, assembly GCA_035610365.1. Classification (NCBI taxonomy): domain Eukaryota; kingdom Metazoa; phylum Arthropoda; class Insecta; order Coleoptera; family Lampyridae; genus Aquatica; species Aquatica leii. Next base: position 21,918,861 of record CM069438.1, read on the forward strand.
AGTCTTTTTTTTAAATTTATTTCTTTATGTAAAATTTTAGGTGCATTAAAATTGAAAGTATGATTATTTTCTAGGGCATGATCAGAGAGAGCAGTTTTAGGATAATTTTGTGCATCTTTTTTGTTTTTTATTACATTTTTATGTTGGTTTATTGTATTTTTAGATATTGTTTAGTTTGGCCTATATAAACACATTTGCAATTTAGGCAATTCAATTGATATACCACATTAGAATCATAAAAAATATTAGTTTTATCCTTTAAGTTTTTAAATAACAGTTTTCCAAGAGTAGAGTGATTTTTGAAGGCAATAATAAAATTGTATTTTTTTAATTCTTTTTCTAAAGTATAAGATAAATTAGGTATAAAAGGTAATGATATAAATTTGTTTTTTTCTTCACTATTATTATAATTTTTTTCTATATTTATATTTGGATTCATTGTTGGAGATGAATTTGTTGACATAAGATTTGTATTGCTGTTATTTTTATGTTTTAAAATTTTTAGTCTTTTTTTAATATTAGTTTCTATCATATGTTGAGGAAAACTATTTTGGATTAAAATATTTTTAATTATGTTTATATTTTCAGCATGAAATTTAGGTGATGATAAGATGATACCTCTGTCAATTAAATTATTAATTATACTTTTCTTATATTTAATGGAAGTAAAAGAATTAAAATTTATGTATCTATTTGTTTTTATAGTTTTTCTATACCAATTTGTATCAATTTTATTGTTTAAATTTCTAATAAGTGTCATATCTAAAAATTTATTGAATTGTAATTATTCTCTTTTTCTATAGTGAATTTTAGTCTTGGATGAATACTATTGAAATTATCAAATATTAAATTTATATTATTTTCATTAGTTGCAATTAGAATGTCGTCTATATATCTTTGATAAAATGTAATGTCATCAAATTTTTAATAGTTCTTTTCTAAGTTTTGTAAAACTAAATTAGCTATTGTACTAGATAAAGGTTGTCCCATTGCGATTCCAAATTTTTGTTTATAAATTTTATTGTTAAATGTGAAAAAAGTTGAATTTAAGATGAATTGTACTGCTTCGATAAATTCTTGTAAAGGCAAATTTGTGAAAAGTTTAATTTCGTTCCAGTAAATTTTAATAGTGTTTATAGCTAAATCTATAGGTATATTAGTATAAAGTGAAACAATATCTAAAGAAAATAAAACATGATTGTGAGGAATAGTGACATTATCAATAAATTTTTTAAAAGACCAAGAATCTTTTACGCTATATTTATTAGTTTGTGTAATATTAATTAATATATTAGATAAGTATTTTGAAAGTTTAAAAATTGGACTCGTATAATGTCTTCCATAATGTTCGTTTGTAATGTTAAAGTTATGGTATCTAATTGATGTATTAATTGTTAATTGTTTTGTTATAACAAAAAATAATAATGTTTAGGTAAGTTTAAGAAAATTATTCATTCACAAACTTAAATTAATATTATGTATTTCTTTTTTAGATATATTGTAAAATTTAATAAAACCTTTGAAAAAGCTTAATACTTACAGCGAAACGTACGTAAGGTTTCAAATGTATAAAATTAATTGTCATATAAGTTATTAAATAAACGTACTATCATAATTGTTGCTGTTTCTACAATTTTCCAAAAATTGCAATTTCAAAAATATTATAACAGCTTACCTAAATAATTAATCAATCGAAGAATTATCTTGGAAATTAATTCTACAACTTAGTATCAAGGATTTTAATAATACGTAAATGGATAACAGAATGTCAACTTCTTATCATTTCATGCAGTTAAATAGAATAAATTTATCTATTGTAAAGGTGAGTGAAAGGATAAATTTTCTTAAACAATGCAAAAAATTATATTTAATTCCAAAATTTTTATATAAGAATTATAATCACATAACATATCATAATTATAACATTACAAATAAATTTCTTAATTTGAAAATTAATTTTAATAATAATTGTCTAAATTTATTAATAAAAGATTCATATATACATTTAAATTTTCTTAAACAAAAATTATTACAACAAAAAAAATTTTTAGAAACAAAAATACCTTTTATATGTATTATGCAATTTTTAAAATATAAAACTTTACAAAACGTTAAATTAAAAAATAAAATTAAAAAGATACATGTTAAAAAAATTAGCATACTACAAAATGACAATAGATATAATTTATTAATTTCTAATAAAAATCAAAAAAGCGTAGATATAAATAACAAAATCAATAAAAATTGGATTGAAAATTTAACAGATACTTTCATACCAAATGATGTACAAGAAATTTTAAGTTTAGGACCTAACTATAATTATTTTAACCCTAATCATGACATTCCTTATGATAACATTATTGCTAATGTAGAGAATTCAATTGACACAATAGAATCAGAAACTCAAAATTCTATTAGATCTTCAATCACTAATATTTTAACTAACTATAAACACAAAAATAAAAATAAAATTTTAAAACCAATTGAACAAATCAACAATAATGTTTTTTAAAAATTAAAAACACTAAAACTTTTTTAAAAAACAATAATAAAATAATTGTTACTAAAGCTGACAAAACTCAAAAAACAGTACTTATAAATAAAAATGACTATGACCTAAAAATGCTAAATTTATTAAATGACAATGATACATATACTCAATTAGAAAAAAATCCAATTATAAATATACAAAACTTTAATAATCAAATTGTAAAAGATGGCTTAATTTAAATTACATAGAACAAAATACTTATAAAAATTTAATCTCACACAATGGACTATTACCAAAATTATATGGTTTACCTAAATTACATAAACAAAATAAACCACTCAGACCAATTGTTGCATCATATATGAGTCCAATTTTTAAACTTTCAAAATACTTATCTAATATATTAATTAATATTACACAAACTAATAAATATAGCGTAAAAGATTCTTGGTCTTTTAAAAATTTATTGATAATGTCACTATTCCTCACAATCATGTTTTATTTTCTTTAGATATTGTTTCACTTTATACTAATATACCTATAGATTTAGCTATAAACACTATTAAAATTTACTGGAACGAAATTAAACTTTTCACAAATTTGCCTTTACAAGAATTTATCGAAGCAGTACAATTCATCTTAAATTCAACTTTTTCACATTTACCAAAAAAATTTATAAACAAAAATTTGGAATCGCAATGGGACAACCTTTATTTAGTACAATAGCTAATTTAGTTTTACAAAACTTGGAAAAAGAACTATTACAAAAATTTGATGACATCACATTTTATCAAAGATATATAGACGACATTCTAATTGCAACTAATGAAAATAATATAAATTTAATATTTGATAATTTCAATAGTATTCATCCAAGACTAAAATTCACTATAGAAAAAGAGAATAATTACAATTCAATAAATTTTTAGATATGACACTTATTAGAAATTTAAACAATAAAATTGATACAAATTGGTATAGAAAACTATAAAAACAAATAGATACATAAATTTTAATTCTTTTACTTCCATTAAATATAAGAAAAGTATAATTAATAATTTAATTGACAGAGGTATCATCTTATCATCACCTAAATTTCATGCTGAAAATATAAACATAATTAAAAATATTTTAATCCAAAATAGTTTTCCTCAACATATGATAGAAACTAATATTAAAAAAAGACTAAAAATTTTAAAACATAAAAATAACAGCAATACAAATCTTATGTCAACAAATTCATCTCGAACAATGAATCCAAATATAAATATAGAAAAAATTATAATAATAATGAAGAAAAAAACAAATTTATATCATTACCTTTTATACCTAATTTATCTTATACTTTAGAAAAGAATTAAAAAATACAATTTTATTATTGCCTTCAAAATCACTCTACTCTTGGAAAACTGTTATTTAAAAACTTAAAGGATAAAACTAATATTTTTTATGATTCTAATGTGGTATATCAATTGAATTGCCTAAATTGCAAATGTGTTTATATAGGCCAAACTAAACAATATCTAAAAAATAGAATAAACCAACATAAAAATGTAATAAAAAACAAAAAAGATGCACAAAATTATCCTAAAACTGCTCTCTCTGATCATGCCCTAGAAAATAATCATACTTTCAATTTTAATGCACCTAAAATTTTACATAAAGAAATAAATTTAAAAAAAAGACTAATCTATGAGATGATCGAAATTAAAAAAAATGTTAATACAGTTAATTACAGAATTGACATAGAAAATTTGAATTCAATTTATAATTCTATCATCTCTTAAATTTGTTTTATTAATTTTACAAAATTAAATATTTTACATTTTTATATTTATTGTATCTAACGCCTGCGTATTTATAAAAATTTGATATAAGAGTATCATTCGTATAATGTCTTCCATAATGTTCGTTTGTAATGTTAAAGTTATGGTATCTAATTGATGTATTAATTGTTAATTGTTTTGTTATAACAAAAAATAATAATGTTTAGGTAAGTTTAAGAAAATTATTCATTCACAAACTTAAATTAATATTATGTATTTCTTTTTTAGATATATTGTAAAATTTAATAAAACCTTTGAAAAAGCTTAATACTTACAGCGAAACGTACGTAAGGTTTCAAATGTATAAAATTAATTGTCATATAAGTTATTAAATAAACGTACTATCATAATTGTTGCTGTTTCTACAATTTTCCAAAAATTGCAATTTCATTAATTAATAAGATTTTTTTGCATTTTCTATCAAAAAAATAATTTAATGGTGAAAATAAATCTATCTTTGAAAATTATTTAACCATAATTGATCTTGGAATTTTATATATTTGCATAAGCTTTAAATTTAGATATTTTTAAAATAAGATTTTGTCGCATGTTCTACACAAAAATCATTTTATAAGAAAATAATTATTTTTTAAAAAAAATTTTAAACATTTTGTTAGGTCAAAATTTTGAAGATCTGAATATTTCTTAAATGAGATTTTATCGCATCTTCTATCAAAAAAACACTTTCAGTGAGAAAAATCATTTTTTTTAAATTTGTACATATTTGATTACGCCACAATTTTACATAATTGCATAATTTATTGATTCGGGCAATTTTCAATTAATAAGATTTTTTTGCATTTTCTATAAAAAAAATACTTTAATAGTGAAAATAAATCTATTTTTGAAAATGATTTAAACATAATTAATCTTGGTATTTTATACATTTGCATAAGCTTTTGATTTCGATATTTTTTAATTAAGATTTTCTTCCATTTTCTATCAAAAAAACACTTTCAGTAAAAAAAATAATTTTTTAAAAAATTTGTGAAACATCAAATTTGCATAATTTATTGATTTGGGAATTTTTAATTAATAAGATTTTCTTAAATTTTCTATCAAAAAAATACTTTAATAGTGAAAATAAATCTGTTTTTGAAACTTATTTAAACATAATTGATCTTGGAATTTTATAAATTTTCATAAGCTTTAAATTTAGATATTTTTAAAATAAGATTTTGTCGCATGTTCTACACAAAAATCATTTTATAAGAAAATAATTATTTTTTAAAAAAAATTTTAAACATTTTGTTAGGTCAAAATTTTGAAGATCTGAATATTTCTTAAATGAGATTTTATCGCATCTTCTATCAAAAAAACACTTTCAGTGAGAAAAATTATTTTTTTGAAAATTTGTAAAACATATTTGATTACGTCAAAATTTTGCACATCTGAATATTTTTTAAATGAGAAAAATATTTTTTTTTGAAAATTTGTAAAACATTTGATTACATCAAATTTGCATAATACTTTAATAGTGAAATAGATTTTCTTAAATTTTTTATCAAAAAAATACTGCAATAGTAAAAACAAATCCATTTTTGAAAATTATTTAAACATAATTGATCTTGGAATTTTATACAGTTGCATAAATTTTTAATTTTGACATTCTTTTAATAAGATTGGGTCGCATTTTGAACTAAAAATTCACTTTATTAATGAGAAAAGTTCCTTTTTTGAAAATTTCTAAAGCATATTGGATTAGGACAAAATTTTGCACATTTGCATAATTTATTAATTTGTGCAATATTTATTTAATAAGACTTTCTTGCATTTTCTATCAAAAAATACTTTATTAGTATAAATAAATCTTTTTTTGAATTTTTCTAAAACATTTAATTTTGTCAAAATTCTATACATTTGCATAAGTTTTTGATTTTAATATTTTTTTAGTAAAACTTTGTTGCATTTTCTATCAATAAAATATTTTTTATATCTTTTTTAGAAATTTTCTTAAAGAAACTTGGTCTTGTTTAAATTTTATAGATTTGCATATGATCTTAAATTTGATATTTCTTAAAAAAGATTTTGTGGCATCTTCTATTAAAAAACATTTTATCAGTGAGAAAAATTACTTTTTAAAAAACATTTGGTCTTGTTGAAATTCTGCGCATTTTTATATAATTTATTCATGAGGCCAAAATTTTTTAATAAGATTTTCTTACGTTTTCTATTAAAAATTACTTCATTAGTCCTTATATATCTTTTTCTGAAATTTTCTTAAACAAAAACTTGATCTTGTTCAAATTTTATACATTTGCAAAAGCTTTAATTTTGATGTTTGTTAAATAAAACTTTTTCGTATCTTCTCAAAAAAGACAGTGAGAAACTTACTTTTTTGAAAATTTGTAAAATATTTCAAAATTTTGCATTTTTACATAATTTATTGATCTGGGCAATTTTTATTTAATAAGACTTTCTTGCATTTTATATCAAAAAAATACTTCAATAGCAAATATTAATACATTTTTGAAATTTACTAAAACATAATTGATCTTGGAATTTTATACATTTGCATAAGCTTTTAATTTTGATATTTTTTAAATAAAATTTTGTTCGATTTTCAATAAAAAAAACACTTTATCAATGAAAAAAGTTACTTTTTTGAAATTTTTTAAAACATATTTGGCCTTGTTGAAATTTTGCATATTTGCATAATTTATTAGTGGAGGCCAATTTTTTTAATTAGATTTTTTTGCATTTTCTATAAAAAAAATGCTTTATTAATGTTTTGAAATTTTCTTAAAGAAACTTCTGATCTTGTTCAAATTTTATACATTTGCATAAGATTTTAATATCAAGATTTTGTTGCATCTTTTATCAAAAAAAACATTTTATCAATGAAAAAAATTATTTTTTGGTAAAATTTCTAAAACATTTTGATTAGATCAATGTTTTTCACATTTGCATAATTTATTGATTTGGGCAATTTTCATTTCATAAAACTTTCTTGCATTTTCTATTAAAAAAAATACTTCATTAGTGTAATTACCTCTTTTTTTTTAATTTTCTATAACATACTTGATCTTGGATTTATATACGTGTACCTGAGCTTTGAATATTGATAATTTTTAAAATAGATTTTGTCCCATTTTCTATAAAAAAAACTGTTTTAGTGAAAAAAATTACTTTTTTGAAAAGTAGCAAAATATATTAGATCCTGACAAAATTTTGCATATTTTTATAATTTTTGTCACATTGTTTATCAAAAAAACACGTTTTTAATGAGAAGAATTGCTTCTTTTAAAAATGTTTAAAACATATTTAGTTTTGTTAAAATTTTGATCATTTGCATGATTTATTGATGTAAACATTACTTTTTAATACGATTTTTTGTATCTTCTGTCAAAAAAAATACTTAATTAGTGTAAATAAATCATTTTTTGAAAGTTTCTAAAACATACTTGATCTTGAAATTTTATACATTTGCATAAGTTTTTAATTTTGATTAAGATTTTTAAATAAGATTTTGTCCCATCTTCCACAAAAAAATAATATTTTCTTGTATCATCTGTCAAAATATACTTAATTTGTGTAAATAAATTCTTTTTTGAAATGTTCTAAAGCATACTAGGCTTTTGTTGAAGTTTTATAGATTTGCATAAGCTATAAATTTTGACTGTTGCATTTTCTATTATAAAAAGAAACTTTTGAAATATACTTAATCTTGTTAAAATTTTGCTCATTTGAATCTTTTTCAATTTTTTTAAATATTAATTTATAGAGTTTTCATAGTGGAACAAACTATAATTTTACATATTTTAAAAGATATGTATGAATTTTCAATGCTAAAGTTATTTTAGACATAAAACTTATGTCGAAATTAGTTTCGATTAAAACGAAGCTTAAAACCGCTAATTTTAACCTAAAAGAATTTAAGTTTGTCAAGCTATTCAAAAGTAATTAATACACACGTAGCTTTGGTTTCCACAAAGTGACATGTGCCTCAAATTTTAATTATGGATCTTACACCATTATGGTTTACAACTATTTGGAATTCGTTTTACTGAATTGTGAAATCGTATCAAAGAATCCCAGTGCTGATGAGGCACAAAAAAACAGCTGCTTGTTAGCTTCTAATGATGGTTTTTACATTTGTATAAACAAATTTTTGCACATTTACAGTTAGATATTTTATGCCGTGTTTTGATTTAAAACCTTTTTGATTTTTGCGGTGGAAAAATCTACAATGTAACTAGTAGATACATAGACTTCTACAGTATCTTAATACTTGTGTGGTTCTAGCTTCCACGAGATGGCGTTTGCTTTAACTTTAACGTACAGTGTATATAATATCAGTAGCGACACTGTATGAATTAAAATTGCATATAGTTATTCAATTAGTTTTTTTAACAAATTTATGAATTTATTTTTGTTTATGCATGAACGTGCTTTAATTTAATTTATCAAAATCTTAATGGATTTAGATATAAACTACGTGTTACATTTAAATTATTCGTGTAATTCAGTCTTTTACTAATACAAAAACATATTTATTTGTTGAATCTTTGATGCCGTATATGATTTTGATTTTGAAATTAGCCTCTTCATGGCGGATTGGGCGCCACTGTTATTATAGACACTGTACTTTGACGAATTGAATTACGAATAGGAAAACAAAGAAGTTTAAACCTTGACGCATACAACTATTAAATTAGTAAATCTAAAAATACAACTATTTATAAAAAATCGTATATGGTACAATAATAATAAGAAAATGGTGAGATACGGAAATAAAAGTATTGACAACAAAAATAGTTAAAACTGTAAAACACAAAATAGCAATAAAGAATAAAAAACACACTATTATTGTACTCGGATAGTTACATAAAGCAAAATACGTAATACAAAATTACAAGAAAATCATAAAACAAGCTTTAATAGTTGGTTCGTAGCTTAAGTTTTAGTTCGTTGGATTACCACGAGATGTCTTACATATTGTCACGCGATAGTAAAAACAAGTGAAAAGTTGCATATAGAGATAAAATAATATTGAAGAAAATTATACCATCTAAAACAAATAAATAAAAAATATCAAAGAAATTTACTTCTATTGTTTTTTGTTTGTTTATGTTTGAACACTTTTTATTATTCGATAAATTTTAACGTAGCAGGCGTTGCGTTTTACGTAAATTTTTTTTCAAAACGTCGTTCTTAGTTGTCTTTAAAATGCAAATACCAACTGAACCACGTTACGTCATCTAATGAAATTCGAACTTTGTCGTGCAAATAAAAATAAAACTTACTTAATGCAAAAGTTTGAGCTTTTTCTGCAAAATAAAATTGAAAAACTTGGAAACGCATCGAACGAATTGCGCCAAAGAAATAAGAAGTAAAAATAAACGACAGCAAACTGCAACGCGACTCGTTTCACAAGATCGACAGCTTTAGCGTCGAGATTTTCCAACCTCGGTAGTAATTTTCTTTAAGCTACCGTAGAAAACACTTAAAAACGTGTAACTAAAAAATAACAGCGATTTCCTTTGACGATTTTTCTTTTATGTTGATAAAGACGACATAGAGCATAAAGAGGTCATTTATCTCGGAACCCGACCGACTGGCTCCGGGAAAACTCCGCAGCAACTACTATCCGTCCGTAGGAGTTTCCCATTACATTTCACTATAATTGGAGAATAAAAAGTGCTTTTACAACGTCTAGAGCTTTTCACATTTGGGCGTGGTCGTTAATGTAGTTTTTACACACACGTAATAGCTTGTTGAAACTATGAACGAAATTAAGTGTTTGTAAACTTCGGAATTTTGTTTTGTGCTTGTTCGTGAGACATATTGTCTTTTCGGAGCTGTTTTTTGTAAAAAAAACGTAATGTGATTCGACGTGGAAAATGCGAGGAAATCGCTCGGAACTCTATCATAATAAAAACTTCGAAAAAGTCAAGTGACAACTGAAATCTCTCTGGAAAAATTTGTCACGAAAAGATTTTGTTTTATGTTAATAAAAAAACAAAAAGGCGTTGCCTAGGCAACTCCAAGATGCGATTGGTCATTTGAATATCAAAGCAAACTGCGTTTTCAAACGTAAACTTTATCTCAGCTGTAACTACATAATCAATTTATGGTTTTCGGAAACGAAAAGTGTTTTTTTAGTCGACGGGCATATGCGACCAATTCCGTTTTTACAAAAATTAAATTAAAACATATCCTAGTCACGTAAAATCAAGGTATAAGAATTTAAAAAGAACATGCACAGCAACAACACAAATTAAAAAAAAAATCAATGAATATAAGATGATGGAAAAGAAAATCAATTCCAATTACTAAAATTAATTGGAACTTTGTGAAGGTTTTAACAGCAACACTAAAAACTTTAGTAATTTGAACTTATTATTAAGAATAATGATGGTCGTAAAATTTTGCGCAGTTTGATCAATGTAAGCTGTTCCATAAAAACATAAAAATATAAGCATCCAAATTGGTATTTTATAGAAAAATTCGACACTATAACTTAAGAGTTTAGATTTGTTGTGCAATATAAAGAAAAACGCATGCGAAACAAAAGCTTATACTTAAATTTAAAAATTTTTCACAGATTTTAGTTTGTAGAATCTTTAAGAATTTTGGTAATTTTAATTTTATACGAGGTTTCATTTAGTAGTAATTAAAATGTTTGCTTTTATGTAGAATAAAAAAATGTGAGAAATTGTCTATTACAATAAAACGTCAAACTTTCATGATTTGAAAAAATATTGTTCCTTTACAAAGTCAGCGCTTTTGGCAACACTGTTACTCAGCCTACTTGGATACTAGTTTTAATTTTTGCTAATTCATCTTCTTTTTGTTTATGTAAAACACAAAACTGCGACAAAGGTGGTTTAATTACTATCAAAATATTTGTTGACAGAATCTTTGTTAACGCTTTGGCAATCAGAAAGTGTTTTATTCAGTTTACTCAAATTTTGTTTTACACAAAACTCAAAGACTTTTGTTTTTGGTTTCTACTAACATTAAACATCAAACGTTAATAATTTGGAAAATATATACAGAATGTATGTCAACGTATCTGGTAACACTGTTATTCCGACTTTTTGTGTCGAATTTCATGTTTAGTAATTTTAGTTTTTGTTTACAAATGGAATATTTTTGTTTCTCTAAAAAGAAAACGTCACAAATTTATAATATGAAAAATCAACGCATTTTACAGATTTTAGGTCACTAAATATTTGTCAACGTTTAATAGTGTTAATTGACGTTTTTCAGAAAGTACTTTACTCAGCCTTCTGCGATACGAGTTTCGTTTTTACTTTAATTTAATTTTTTATATTTATAGAAAAGAGAGAAATGTGCCAACGGGTTTTTTTTCGTTTTCAATTAAAAATTTAAAATAAAATAAAAATCAATTCCTTGATACAGAGTTTAGACTAAATGAATTTTTGAAAAAAGAATGTTTTTCACAGAGTCCACAGTATTGAAATTTTAACAACGCAATTGGCAACACTGTTACGAAATTTCTGAAGAAGTGTATTATTTATTCGTAACTTTTTTCTCTTAGTAATAGTTATTAAGCAGTTGTATAAGTATTGCCTAAGAGAAGGAAAAAACTCGTTTCGTGGCGCTACTGTGCGCACGTTTTGATGGCCGCTATTGGAAAAAAAACAAAAATTTAACATGGCAGATTATAGGTACGTATTAAAACATATTGTAACGTCTAACTATAGTTAACTTAGGACCAAGATAAGCTGTCCGATGAATCAGTCCCAAATTTAAAATTTAATAAATAAACAAACGACGAAAATAATGTGGCAACAATGCTTTTCTCTTTATATTAAAATCAATGTTCATAATAAATTTACAATTAATTAAGTTTTTCAGCATTTAGTTTCATTGAATCTTTTAGAGAGATTGTTTTTTACAAGGGGTACTTTAATGAATCTTTGACAACGCTATTGGCAACACTGTCTTTATGGCGTTTCTAGAGAAGTACGTTATTTAACCTACTAATATATAAACACAACGGTGCTGTGTTTATCTCTATGAAAGTGAAACGATAGACAGAAGTTAATTAATAAAACTTGTCTAAACCCTGTTGGCAACAGTGCTTTTTGACTTTTTTTGACATTGCCTAACAAGATAATTTTTAACCAACTTGTAATAGTCGCATTAATAATAATTTATACTTTTGTTTTTTGTAGAAGTAAATAATGTGGCAACAGTGTTTTCTCTTTCTATCAAAATGAATTTTCATAACAAAATAAAAATTAAATGCGTTTTTCAGAGTTTAGTTTTATTGGATCTTTTAGAGAAATGGTTTTTCACAGAATCTACTTTATTGAAACTTTGAGAACACTACTGGCAACACTGTTTTATGACGTTTCTCGGTAAGTAGGTTATTTAGTCTACTAATATACGAGTTTTATTTCTACTAATTCAACTTTTTACTTTTATGTAAAACACAAAAATATAACTACAGTGCTGTTTTTGTTTCTATGAAAGTAAAACGTTACACTTTACTAGTTAAAAAAAAGAATTGTTTTTTACAGAATTCAATTTATAAAACTTGTATTAATGCTTTCGGAATAAAAGCTTTTTGACATTTTTTGACGTTGCCTACCAAAATAATTTTTAACAAACTTATAATTGTTGCATTTTTAATAATTCAACTTTTTTTTGTAGAAGAAAGTAACGTGGCAACAGTGTTTTCTCTATCTATCAAAATGCATTTTTGTAATAAAATTACAATTAACCCCTTTTTCAGAATTTGTTTTATTGAATCTTTGACAACGCTATTGACAACACTGTCTTTATGACGTTATTTACCCTACTAATATACGATCGAGTTTTATTTCTACTAATTCAATTTTTAATTTTTATGTAAAACACAAAAATGTTACTACAGTGATTTGTTTTGTTTCTAAGAAAATAAAACATCACATTTGGATAGTTTGAAAAAGAATTGTTTCTCACAGATTTTACACAATAAACCTTGTATAAACGCTTTTGGCAACACTGGTTTTTGACTTATTTTGACGTTGCCTACCAAACTAATTTTTAGCCAACTAGAATTGTTGCATTTTTAATGATTAAAACTTTTCTTTTTTGTAGAAGAAAGTAATGTGAAAATAGTGCGCTTTATCTATCTATCAAATGAATTTTTATAATAAAATAACGAATTTTTTGTAGAAGAACATAAAGTGGCAACAGTGTTTTCTCTTCTTATTAAAACGAATTTTCGTAATAAATAACAATTAGTTGTGTTTTTCAGAGTTTAGTTTTATTGAATTTTTCAGAGAGATTGTTTTTTACAAAGTTTACTTTACTGAATCTTTGAGAACGTTGGTCTACAAATATACGAGTTTTATTTCCACCAAATCAGTTTTTATTATTGTGTAGACCACAAAAATGTGACAACGGAGCTGTTTTTGTTCTTATAAAAGTGAAACATTAGACTTAGATACTATAAAAAAATTGTTTTTCACCGAATTTAATTAATTAAACTTGTCTAAACGCTTTGGCAACAGTGCTTTTTGACGTTGCCTACCAAGATAATTTTTTAACCAACATGTAATTGTTGCCTTTTTTATATTCAATCTATTGTTTTTTGTAGAAAAGAATAATGTGGCAACAGTGTTTTTTCTTTCTATCAAAACCAATTTTCATAATAAAATAACAATGAATTGCTTTTTTTTAGTTTAGTTTGATTGAATCTTTTAGAGAGATTGTTTTTCACAGAGATTATTTTATTGAATGTTTGACAGCGCTATTGGCAACACTGTCTTTATGGTTTTTATTTTTATGTAAAACACTAAAATGTTACTACGGTGCTGTTTTTGTTGTTATGACAGTGAAACGGTAGACTTTGATAGTTAATAAAAAAAATTGTTTTTTACAGAATTTAATTAATAAAACTTGTATACACGCTTTTGGCACAGTGTTTTTGCCATTTCTTTAATTAAAGCTTGTTTTTTGTAAAAGAAGATAATGTAACCATCTTGTAATTGTTGCATTTTCAATAATTCAAGAATGTTTTTCCTTTCTACTGTTGACAACGCTATTGGCAACACTGTCTTTATGACGTTTCTTGAAAAGTACGTTATTTAGCCTACCAATATACGAGACTTGTTTTTACTAAAGTAACTTTTTATTTTTTTTGTAGAACTCAAAATTGTGACAACGGCGCTTTTTTTGTTTCTAAAAACGTGAAACATCAGATTTTGATAGTTTGAAAAAGAAGTGATTCTCACTCAGATTTGAAATAATAAAACTTATATAAACGCTTTTGGCAACAGCGCCTTTTTGACTTTTTTGACGTTGTCTACCAAGATAATTTTTGACTAACTTGCAATTGTTACATTTTTGATAATTCAAACTTTTATTATTTGTAGAAGAAAGTAATGTAGCAACAGTGTTTTCTCTTTCTATCAAAATGAATTTTTATAATAAAATAACAATTAATTGCTTTTTTCAGAGTTTAGCTTTATTGAATCTTTCAGAGAGATTGTTTTTCACAAAGTTTACTTTACTGAATCTTTGGCAACGTTATTTGCAACACTGTCTTTATGACGTTTCTTGGGAAGTACATTATTTAGCCTAAAAATATAGAGTTTTATTTCAGTTTTTTGTTTTATGTAGAACACAATAATATGACAACGGTGCTTTTTTTGTTTCTATGAAAGTAAAACGTCAAACTTTGAAAGCTTAAAAAAATTATTTTTTACAGAATATAATTAATAAAACTTGTATAAACGCTTTTGGCAACAGTGCCTTTTTACTTTTTTTGACGTTGCCTACCAAGATCATCTTTAACTACTTATAATTGTTGCAATTTTAATTGTTCAAAGTTTTGTTTTTTGTTGAAGAAAGTAATGTAGCAACAGTGTTTTCTCTTTCTATCAAAATGAATTTTCATAAGTAAATATTCTAACAATTAATTGTTTTTTTCACAGTTTAGTTATATTGAATCTTTCAAAGAGATTGATTTTTAGAGTTTACTGTATTGAATTCTTAACGACGCTGTTGGCAACATTGTCTTTTTCTCGTTACGTACGTTATTTCGCCTACTAATATACGAGTTTTATTTTTACTAATTTATTTTTTTATTTTTACGTAGAACACAAAAATGTGACAACTGCGCTTTTTTTGTTTCTATAAAAATGAAATGTGAAACTGATAGTTTAAAAAATTGTTTTTTGCAAAATATAATTAATAAAACTTGTATAAACGCTTTGGCAACAGTGCTTTTTGACTTTTTTGACGTTGCCTATCAAGATCATTTTCAACCACTTGTAATTGTTGCATTTTTAATAATTCAAAGTTTTGTTTTTTGTAGAAGCAAGAAATGTGGCAACAGTGTTTTCTCTTTCTATCAAAATAAATTTTTGTAACAAAATAAAAATTAATTACGTTTTTCAGAGTTTAGTTTTATTGAATCTTTTAAAGAAATGGTTTTCACAGAATTTACTTTATTGAAACTTTGAGAACACTACTGGCAACACTGTCTTTATGACGTTTCTCGGTTAGTAAGTTATTTCGCCTAATAATATACTTATTTCTACTAATTCAAAAAAAAAAACACACAAAAATGTAACTACAGTGCTGTCTTCGTTTCTATGAAAGTAAAACGTTAGACTTTACTAGTTAAAAAAAAATGTTTTTTACAGAATTTAATTAATAAAACTTGTACAAATGCTTTTGAAAAAAAAAGCTTTTTGACATTATTGACGTTGCCTACCAAAATAATTTTTAACAAACTTATAATTGTTGCACTTTTAATAATTAAACTTTTGTTTTTTGTAGAAGAAAGTAACGTGGCAACAGTGTTTTCTCTTTCTATCAAAATGCATTTTTGTAATAAAATTACAATTAACATCTTTTTCAGAATTTATTTTATTGAATCTTTGACAACGCTATTGACAACACTGTCTTTATGACGTTTCTCGGGAAGTACGTTATTTACCCTACTGATATACGATCGAGTTTTATTTCTACTAATTCAATTTTTAATTTTTATGTAAAACACAAAAATGTTACTACGCTATTTTATTTCTATGAAAGTGAAACCTTACACTTTGATAATTAACAAAAGATTTTTTTTTAAACAATACCTTGAATAAACGCTTTTGGCAACAGTGCTTTTGGACTTATTTTGACGTTGCCTACCAAGATAATTTTTAACCAACTTGTAATTGTTGCATTTTTAATAATAAAAACTTTTCTTTTTTGTAGAAGAAAGTAATGTGAAAATAGTGCGCTTTATCTATCTATCAAATGAATTTTTATAATAAAATAACAATGAAATTTTTGTAGAAGAACATAAAGTGGCAACAGTGTTTTCTCTTCTTATTAAAACGAATTTTCGTAATAAATAACAATTAGTTGTGTTTTTCAAAGTTTAGTTTTATTGAATCTTTCAGAGAGATTGTTTTTTACAAAGTTTACTTTACTGAATCTTTGAGAACGTTATTGGCAACATTGGTCTACAAATATACGAGTTTTATTTCCACCAAATGAGTTTTTTATTTTTATGTAGAACACAAAAATGTGACAACGGAGCTGTTTTTGTTTCTATGAAAGTAAAACGTCAAACTTTGATAGCTTAAAAAATTTTTTTTCTTTTTACAGAATCATAAAACTTATATAAAGGCTTTTGGCAACAGTGCTTTTTGACTTTTTTTGACATTGTCTACTAAGATCATTTTTAAGCACTTGTAATTGTTGCTTTCTTATTAACTCAAACTTTAGTTTTTTTGTAGAAGAAAATAATGTGGTAGCAGTGTTTTCTTTTTTATCAATATAAATTTTTACAATAAAATAAGAATTAGTGACTTTTTTCCGTGTTTAGTTTTATAGAAACTTTCAGAGAGACTATTTTTCACAGAGATTACATTATTGATTCTTTAACAAAGCTATTGGCAACACTGTCTTTAGGACGTTTCTTGGTACGTACGTTATTTAGCCTACTAATGTACAAGCTTTACTTCTACTAATTTAACTTTTTATTTTGATGTAAAATATATAAAAAGTGATTACGGTGCTGTTTTTGTTTCTATAATAGTGAAACGTGAGACTTTGATAGTTTGAAAAAGAATTGTTTTTTACAGAATTAAGTTAATGAACCTTTTTGGCAATAGCCTTTTTTTACTTTTTTGGATGTTGATGAAAAAAAAAATTTTTAAATCTCATTGTTGCATTTTCAATAATTCAAACTTTTTTTGTAGAAAAAAATAATTTGGTAACAGCGTTTTCTTTTTCTATTTAAATGAATTTTCATAATAAATTTATAACTAATTGCGTTTTTTAGAGTTTAGTTTTATTGAATCTTTTAGAGAGATGGTTTCTCACAAAGTTTACTTTATCGAATTTTTGAGAACGCTATTGGCAACACTGTCTTTCTGATGTTTCTCGGAAAATACGTTATTTAGCCTACTAATATACGGGTTGTATTTCTACTAATTCAACTTTTTATTTTCATGTAAAATACAAAAATGTGACTACGGTGTTGTTTTTGTTGTTATAAAAGTGAAACATTAGACTTTGATATTTAGAAAAAAAATTGTTTTTCACCGAATTTAATTAATAAAAACTTGTCAAAACGCTTTGGCAACAGTGCTTTTTGACTTTTTTTGACGTTGCCTACCAAGATAATTTTTTAACCAACTTGTAATTGTTGCATTTTCTATATTCAATCTCTTGTTTTTTGTAGAAAAAAATAATGCGGTAACAGTGTTTTCTATTTCTGTCAAAATGAATGTTTATAATAAAATGACAATGAATTGCTTTTTTCATAGTTTAGTTTTGTTGAATCTTTCAGAGAGATTGTTTTTCACAGTGTTTACCTTATTGAACTTTAGACAACGCTATTGGCAACACTGTCTTTATGGTTTTTATTTTTATGTAAAACACTAAAATGTTACTACGGTGCTGTTTTTGTTGTTATGACAGTGAAACGGTAGACTTTGATAGTTAATAAAAAAAATTGTTTTTTACAGAATTTAATTAATAAAACTTGTATAAACGCTTTTGGCACAGTGTTTTTTGCCATTTTTTGACGTTGCTTACCAAGATAATTTTTAACCATCTTGTAATTGTTGCATTTTCAATAATTCAAGAATGTTTTTCCTTTCTACTGTTGACAACGCTATTGGCAACACTGTCTTTATGACGTTTCTCGAAAAGTACGTTATTTAGTCTACCAATATACGAGACTTGTTTTTACTAAAGTAACTTTTTATTTTTTTTGTAGAACTCAAAATTGTGACAACGGCGCTTTTTTTGTTTCTAAAAAAGTGAAACATCAGATTTTGATAGTTTGAAAAAGAAGTGATTCTCACTCAGATTTGAAATAATAAAACTTATATAAACGCTTTTGGCAACAGCGCCGTTTTGACTTTTTTTGACGTTGTTCAACCAACACAATTTTTAATCTGCTTAATATTGTTGCATTTTTACAATTAAAACTTTTTTTAGTACAAAATTATGTGGCAACAGTGTTTTCTCTTTCTATCAAAATCAATTTATAATAAAATAAAAGTAAATTGCTTCTTTTACAGTTTGGTTTTATTAAATTTTTCAGAGAGATTGTTTTTCACAAAGTTTACTTTACTGAATCTTTGACAACGTAATTGGCAACACTGTCTTTATGACGTTTCTTGGGAAGTACGCTATTTAGTCTACAAATATTTCAGTTTTTTATTTTTATGTAGACCACAAAAATGTGACAACGGAGCTGTTTTTGTTTCTATGAAAGTAAAACGTCAAACTTTTAAAGCTTAAAAAAATTATTTTTTACAGAATATAATTAATAAAACTTGTATAAACGCTTTGGCAACAGTGCTTTTTGACTTTTTTTGACGTTGCCTATCAAGATCATTTTCAACCACTTGTAATTGTTGCATTTTTAATCATTCAAAGTTTTGTTTTTTGTAGAAGCAAGTAATGTGGCAACAGAGTTTTCTCTTTCCATCAAAATGAATTTTCATAACAAAATAAAAATTAATTGCGTTTTTCAGAGTTTAGTTTTATTAAATCTTTTTGAGAAATGGCTTTTCACAGAATTTACTTTATTGGAACTTTGAGAACACTACTGGGAACACTGTCCTTATGACGTTTCTCGGTAAGTAGATTATTTCGCCTACTAATATACTTATTTCTACTAATTCAACTTTTTATTTTTATGTAAAACACAAAAATGTAACTACAGTGCTGTCTTCGTTTCTATGAAAGTAAAACGTTAGACTTTACTAGTTAAAAAAAATTGTTTTTTACATAATTCAATTAATAAAACTTGTATAAATGCTTTTGGAAAAAAAGCTTTTTGACATTTTTGACGTTGCCTACCAAAATAATTTTTAACAAACTTATAATTGTTGCATTTTTAATCATTCAAACTTTTGTTTTTTGTAGAAGAAAGTAACGTGGCAACAGTGTTTTCTCTTTCTATCAAAATGCATTTTTGTAATAAAATTACATTTAACCTCTTTTTCAGAATTTATTTTATTAAATCTGTGACAACGCTATTGACAACACTGTCTTTATGACGTTTCTCGGGAAGTACGTTATTTACCCTACTAATATACGATCAAGTTTTATTTCTACTAATTCAATTTTTAATTTTTATGTAAAACACAAAAATGTAACTACGCTGTTATTTTATTTCTATGAAAGCGAAACCTTACACTTTCATAATTAACAAAAAATAATTTGGTAACAGCGTTTTCTTTTTCTATCAAAACGAATTTTCATAATAAATTTATAACTAATTGCGTTTTTCAGAGTTTAGTTGTATTGAATCTTTTAGAGAGATGGTTTCTCACAGAGTTTACTTATCGAATTTTTGAGAACGCTATTGGCAACACTGTCTTTATGATGTTTCTCGGAAAATACGTTATTTAGCCTACTAATATACGGGTTGTATTTCTACTAATTCAACTTTCTATTTTCATGTAAAATACAAAAATGTGACTACGGTGCTGTTTTTGTTCTTATAAAAGTGAAACATTAGACTTAGATACTATAAAAAAATTGTTTTCACCGAATTTAATTAATTAAACTTGTCTAAACGGTTTGGCAACAGTGCTTTTTAACGTTGCCTACCAAGATAATTTTTTAACCAACTTGTAATTGTTGCATTTTCTATATTCAATCTCTTGTTTTTTGTAGAAAAGGATAATGTAGTAACAGTGTTTTTTCTTTCTATCAAAACGAATTTTCATAATAAAATAACAATGAATTGCTTTTTTTTAGTTTAGTTTGATTGAATCTTTTAGAGAGATTGTTTTTCACAGAGATTATTTTATTACATCTTTGACAACGCTATTGGCAACACTGTCTTTATGATTTTTATTTTTATGTAAAACACTAAAATGTCACTACGGTGCTGTTTTTGTTATTATGACAGTGAAACGGCAGACTTTGATAGTTAACAAAAAAAATAGTTTTTTACAGAATTTAATTAATAAAACTTGTATAAACGCTTTTGGCACAGTGTTTTTTGCCATTTTTTGACGTTGCTTACCAAAATAATTTTTAACTATCTTGTAATTGTTGCATTTTCAATAATTCAAACTTTTTTTTTGTATAAGAAAATAATGTGACAAGAATGTTTTTCCTTTCTACTGTTGACAACGCTATTGGCAAAACTGTCTTTATGACGTTTCTCGAAAAGTACGTTATTTAGCCTACCAACATACGAGACTTATTTTTACTAAAGTAACTTTTTTTTTTGTAGAACTCAAAATTGTGACAACGGTGCTTTTTTTGTTTCTAAGAAAGTGAAACATCAGATTTTGATAGTTTGAAAAAGAAGTGTTTCTCACTCAGATTTGAAATAATAAAACTTATATAAACGCTTTTGGCAACAGCGCCGTTTTGACTTTTTTTGACGTTGTTCAACCAACACAATTTTTAATCTGCTTAATATTGTTGCATTTTTACAATTAAAACTTTTTTTAGTACAAAATTATGTGGCAACAGTGTTTTCTCTTTCTATCAAAATCAATTTATAATAAAATAAAAGTAAATTGCTTCTTTTACAGTTTGGTTTTATTAAATTTTTCAGAGAGATTGTTTTTCACAAAGTTTACTTTACTGAATCTTTGACAACGTTATTGGAAACATTGTCTTTATGACGTTTCTTGGGAAGTACGCTATTTAGCCAACAAACATTTCAGTTTTTTTTTATGTAGAACACAAAAATGTGACAACGGTGCTTTTTTGTTTCTATGAAGGTAAAACGTCAAACTTTGAAAGCTTAAAAAAATTATTTTTCACAGAATATAATTAATAAAAGTTGTATAAACGCTTTTGGCAACAGTGCCTTTTTACTTTTTTTGACGTTGCCTACCAAGATCATTTTTAACTACTTATAATTGTTGCAATTTTAATTATTCAAAGTTTTGTTTTTTGTAGAAGAAAGTAATGTAGCAACATTGTTTTCTCTTTCTATCAAAATAAATTTTCATAATCAAATATTCTAACAATTAATTGTTTTTTTCACAGTTGAGTTATATTGAATTTTTCAAAGAGATTGAAATTTAGAGTTTACTGTATTGAATTCTTAACGACGCTGTTGGCAACATTGTCTTTTTTTCGTTACGTACGTTATTTCGCCTACTAATATACGAGTTTTATTTTTACTAATTTATTTTTTTATTTTTACGTAGAACACAAAAATGTGACAACTGCGCTTTTTTTATTTCTATGAAAGTGAAACGTGAAACATTGATAGTTTAAAAAATTGTTTTTTGCAGAATATAATTAATAAAGCTTGTATAAACGCTTTTGGCAACAGTGCTTTTTGACTTTTTGACGTTGCCTATCAAGATGATTTTTAACCACTTGTAATAGTTGCATTTTTAATAATTCAAAGTTTTGTTTTTTGTAGAAGAAAGTAACGTGGCAACAGTGTTTTCTCTTTCTATAAAATGCATTTTTGTAATAAAAATACAAATAACCCTTTTTTCAGAATTTATTTTATAAAATTTGTGACAACGCTATTGACAACACTGTCTTTATGACGTTTCTCGGGAAGTACGTTATTTACCCTACTAATATACGATCGAGTTTTATTTTTACTAATTCAATTTTTAATTTTTATGTAAAACACAAAAATGTTACTACGCTGTTATTTTATTTCTATGAAAGTGAAACCTTACACTTTGATAATTAACAAAAGATTTTTTTTAAACAATAAACCTTGTATAAACGCTTTTGGCAACACTGCTTTTTGACTTATTTTGACGTTGCCTACCAAGATAATTTTTAACCAACTTTGTAATTGTTTTATTTCCATCAAATCAGTTTTTTATTTTTATGTAGACCACAAAAATGTGACAACGGAGCGGTTTTTGTTTCTATGAAAGTAAAACGTCAAACTTTGATAGCTTAAAAAAAATGTTTTTACAGAATAATAAAACTTGTATAAAGGCTTTTGGCAACAGTGCTTTTTTAATTTTTTTGACATTGCCTACTAAGATCATTTTTAAGCACTTGTAATTGTTTCTTTCTTATTAATTCAAATTTTAGCTTTTTGGTAGAAGAAAATAATATGGCAACAGTGTTTTCTTTCTTATCAATATAAATTTTCACAATAAAATAAGAATTAATGACTTTTTCCGAGTTTAGTTGTATAGAAACTTTCAGAGAAATTATTTTTCACAGAGATTACAATATTGATTCTTTAACAACGCTATTGGCAACACTGTCTTTGCCTACTAATATAATAGCAATTAATTGTGTTTTTGAGAGATTAGTTTTATTGTTACTAATTTTACTTTTTAATTTTTATGTAGAACACAAAAATGTGATAGCGGTGCTTTTTTCTTTCTATGAAAGTGAAATATCAAACTTTTTCACAGAATTTTGTTACTAAAACACTTATAAACCTTTTTAGCAACCGTCCTTTTTTAACTTTTTCTTTCCGTTGTTTACCGAGATCTTTTTTAACCAACTTGTAATTGTTGAATTTTTAATAATACGAACTTTTGTTTTTTGTAGAAGAACATAAAGTGGCAACGATGTTTTCACTTTCTATTAAAATTAATGTTCATAATAAAATAGCAATTAATTGTGTTTTTGAGAGTTTAGTTTTATTGAATCTTTCGGATAGATTGTTTTCACAACGTTTACTTTACTGAGTCATTGACAATTTTATTGGCAACACTGTCTTAATGACGTTTCTTGAGAAGTACGTTATTTAGCCTAGATATAGTTTTATTTCTACCAATTCAGTTTTCTATTTTAATGTAGAACACAAAAATGTGATAACTGTGCTTTTTTTATTTCTATGAAAGTGAAACGTCAAACTTTGATAGCTTAAAAAAATGTTTTTCTAAAATATAATTAATAAGACTTGAATAAACCATATTTTGACGTTGCCCAATCAAGATAGTTCTTAACCAAGTTGCAATTGTTGCATTTTTACAAATTCAAACTTTTGTTTTTTGTAGTACAAAATGATGTGACAACAATGTTTTCTCTTTCTATCAAAATTAATTTTTGTTCAGAGTTTACTTTATTGAATCTTTGGCAACGCTATTGACAACACTGTCTCAGTGACGTTTCTACGAAAGTAAGTTATGTAGCCTACTAATATAGTAGTTTTGTTTATACTAATTTAACTTTTTATTTTTATGTAGAACACAAAAATTTGACAACGGTGCCTTTTTTGTTTCTATGAAAGTAAAATGTCAAAATTTGACACTGTAAACATTGTTTTTCACTGAATATAATTAATAAAATTTGTATAAACGCTTTTGGTAACAGTGCTTTTTGATTTTTTTTGACGTTGCCTGCCAAGATCATTTTTAACCACTTGTAATTGTTGAATTTTTAATAATTCAAAGTTTCGTTTTTTGAACAAGAAAGTAATGTGGCAACAATCTTTTGTCTTTCTATCAAAATGAATTTTCATAATAAAATAACAATTAATTGTTTTTTTCACAGTTTAGTTTTACTGAATCTTTAAAGAGAGTTAGAGTTTCCTTTATTGAATTTTTAACGACGCTGTTGGCAACATTGTCTTTATGACCTTTTCGGTAAATACGTTATTTCGCCTACTAATATACGAGTTTTCTTTTTACTAATTATTTTTTTTATTTTTATGTAAAACACAAAAATGAGATAACTGTGCTTTTTTTGTTTCTATGAAAGTGAAACGTCAAACTTTGATAGTTTAACAAATTGTTTTTCTCAGAATATAATTAATATAACTTGTATAAACGCTTTTGGCAACAGTGCTTTTTGACTTATTTTGACGTTGCCTACCAAGATAATTTTTAACCAGCTTGTAATTGTTGCATTTTTAATAATAAAAACTTTTCTTTTTTGTAGAAGAAAGTAATGTGAAAATAGTGCGCTTTATATATCTATCAAATGAATTTTTATAATAAAATAACAATGAATTTTTTGTAGAACATAAAGTGGCAACAGTGTTTTCTCTTTTTATTAAAACTAATTTTCGTAATAAATATCAATTAGTTGTGTTTTTCAGAGTTTAGTTTTATTGAATCTTTCAAAGAGATTGTTTTTTACAAAGTTTACTTTACTGAATCTTTGAGAACGTTATTGGCAACATTGGTCTACAAATATACGAGTTTTATTTCTACCAAATCAGTTTTTTATTTTTATGTAGACCACAAAAATGTGACAACGGAGCTGTTTTTGTTTCTATGGAAGTAAAACGTCGGTAGCTTAAAAGAATTATTTTTTACAGAATAATAAAACTTGTATAAAGGCTTTTCGCAACAGTGCTTTTTTAATTTTTTTGACATTGTCTACTAAGATCATTTTTAAGCACTTGTAATTGTTGCTTTCTTATTAACTCAAACTTTAGTTTTTTTTGTAGAAGAAAATAATGTGGCAACAGTGTTTTCTTTTTTATCAATATAAATTTTCAGAATAAAATAAGAATTAATGACTTTTTTCCGAGTTTAGTTGTATAGAAACTTTCAGAGAGATTATTTTTCACAGAGATTACATTATTGATTCTTTAACAACACTATCGGCAACACTGTCTTTAGGACGTTTCTCGGTACATACGTTATTTAGCCTATTAAAGTACAAGCTTTATTTCAACTAATTTAACTTTTTTATTTTGATGTAAAATATAAAATGTGATTGTGCTGTTTTTGTTTTTATAAAAGTGAAACGTGAGACTTTGATAGTTTGAAAAAGAATTGTTTTTTTACAGAATTAAGTTAATGAACCTTTTTGGCAATAGTCTTTTTTTTTTGATGTTGATGAAAAAAAAATTTTTTTAATCTCATTGTTGCATTTTCAATAATTCAAACTTTTTTTGTAGAAAAAAATAATTTGGTAACAGCGTTTTCTTTTTCTATTAAAATGAATTTTCATAATAAATTTATAACTAATTGCGTTTTTCAGAGTTTAGTTTTATTGAATCTTTTAGAGAGATGGTTTCTCACAGAGTTTACTTTATCGAATTTTTGAGAACGCTGTTGGCAACACTGTCTTTATGAAGTTTCTCGGAAAATACGTTATTTAGCCTACTAATATACGGGTTGTATTTCTACTAATTCAACTTTTTATTTTCTTGTAAAATACAAAAATGTGACTACGGTGCTGTTTTTGTTTCTATGAAAGTAAAACATTAGACTTAGATAGTTAGAAAAAAATTGTTTTTCACCGAATTTAATTAATAAAACTTGTCTACACGCTTTGACAACAGTGCTTTTTGACTTTTTTTGACGTTGCCTACCAAGATAATTTTTTAACCAACTTGTAATTGTTGCCTTTTCTATATTCAATCTATTGTTTTTTGTAGAAAAGGATAATGTGGCAACAGTGTTTTTTCTTTCTATCAAAACGAATTTTCATAATAAAATAACAATTAATTGCTTTTTTTTTAGTTTAGTTTGATTGAATCTTTTAGAGAGATTGTTTTTCACAGAGATTATTTTATTGAATCTTTGACAGCGCTATTGGCAACACTGTTTTTATGATTTTTATTTTTATGTAAAACACTTAAATGTTACTACGGTGCTGTTTTTGTTCTTATGACAGTGAAAAGGTAGACTTTGATAGTTAATAAAAAAAATTGTTTTTTACAGAATTTAATTAATAAAACTTGTATAAACGCTTTTGGCACAGTCTTTTTTGCCATTTTTTTACGTTGCTTACGAAGATAATTTTTAACCATCTTGTAATTGTTGCATTTCCAATAATTCAAACTTTTTTTTTGTATAAGAAAATAGACAAGAAAGTTTTTCTTTTCTATTGTTGACAACGCTATTGGCAACACTGTGTTTATGACGTTTCTCGAAAAGTACTTTATTTAGTCTACCAATATAGGAGACTTGTTTTTACTAAAGTAACTTTTTATTTTTTTTTGTAGAACTCAAAATTGTGACAACGGCGCTTTTTTTGTTTCTAAGAAAGCAAAACATCAGATTTTGATAGTTTGAAAAAGAAGTGTTTCTCACTCAGATTTGAAATAATAAAACTTATATAAACGCTTTTGGTAACAGCGCCGTTTTGACTTTTTTTGACGTTGTTCAACCAACACAATTTTTAATCTGCTTAAAATTGTTGCATTTTTACATTTAAAACTTTTGTTTTTTTTAGTTCAAAATTATGTGGCAACAGTGTTTTCTCTTTCTATCAAAATCAATTTATAATAAAATAAAACTAAATTGCTTCTTTCAGAGTTTAGTTTTATTGAATCTTTCAAAACAATTAATTTTTACAAAGTTTATTTTATTGAATCTTTGACAACGCTATTGACAACACTGTTCTTGTGACGTTTCTTGGAGAGTACGTTATTTAGTCTACTAATATTTGAGTTTTATTTCTACTTTTTATTTTTATGTATAACACAACAATGTGACAACAGTGATTTGTTTTGTTTCTAAGAAAGTAAAACATCACATTTGGATAGTTTGAAAAAGAATTGTTTCTCACAGATTTTAGTTAATAAAACTTATATACACGCTTTCAGCAACATCCAACTAAGATAATTTTTAACATACGTTAAATTGTTGCACATTTGTTTTTTTGTAAAAGAAGATAATGTGGCAACAGTGCTTTTTCTTTCTATCAAAATTAATTTTCATAATAAAATAAAAGAAAATTTGTCTTTTTTTCAGTTTACTTTATTGAATCTTTGACAACGTTATTGACAACACTGTCTTTGTCTACTAATATAATAACAATTAATTGTGTTTTTGAGAGATTAGTTTTATTGTTACTAATTTTACTTTTTAATTTTTATGTAGAACACAAAAATGTGATAGCGGTGCTTTTTTCTTTCTATGAAAGTGAAATATCAAACTTTTTCACAGAATTTTGTTACTAAAACATTTATAAACCTTTTTAGCAACCGTCCTTTTTTAACTTTTTCTTTCCATTGTTTACCGAGATCATTTTTAACCAACTTGTAATTGTTGAATTTTTAATAATACGAACTTTTGTTTTTTGTAGAAGAACATAAAGTGGCAGCGGTGTTTTCACTTTCTATTAAAATTAATGTTCATAATAAAATAGCAATTAATTGTGTTTTTGAGAGTTTAGTTTTATTGAATCTTTCAGAGAGATTGTTTTCACAAAGTTTACTTTACTGAGTCATTGACAATTTTATTGGCAACACTGCCTTAATGACGTTTCTTGAGAAGTACGTTATTTAGCCTAGATATATGTATACGAGTTTTATTTCTACCAATTCAGTTTTTTATTTTTATCTAGAACACAAAAATGTGATAACTGTGCTTTTTTTATTTCTATGAAAGTGAAACGTCAAGCTTTGATAGCTTAAAAAAATGTTTTTCTAAAATATGATTAATAAGACTTGAATAAACCATATTTTGACGTAGCCCAATCAAAATAGTTTTTAACCAAGTTGCAATTGTTGCATTTTTACAAATTCAAACTTTTGTTTTTTGTAGTACAAAATGATGTTTTCTCTTTCTATCAAAACTAATTTTTGTTCAGAGTTTACTTTATTGAATCTTTGGCAACGCTATTGACAACACTGTCTCAGTGACGTTTCTAGGAAAGTAAGTTATGTAGCCTACTAATATAGTAGTTTTGTTTATACTAATTTAACTTTTTATTTTTATGTAGAACACAAAAATTTGACAACGGTGCCTTTTTTGTTTCTATGAAAGTAAAACGTCAAAATTTGACACTGTAAAAATTGTTTTTCACTGAATATAGTTAATAAAATTTGTATAAACGCTTTTGGTAACAGCGCTTTTTGACTTTTTTTGACGTTCCCTGCCAAGATCATTTTTAACCACTTGTAATTGTTACTTTCTTATTAATTCAAACTTTAGCTTTTTGTAAAAGAAAATAATGTGGCAACAGTGTTTTTTTTTCTATCAAAATGAATTTTTATAATAAAATAACAATTACTTGTTTTTTGAATCTTTCAAAGATATTGTTTCTTACAGTTTCCTGTATTGAATTTTTAACGACGCTGTTGGCAACATTGTCTTGATGACCTTTTCGATACGTACGTTATTTCGCCTACTAATATACGAGTTTTCTTTTTACTAATTTGTTTTTTTATTTTTATGTAGAACACAAAAATATGATCACTGCTTTTTTTGTTTCTATGAAAGTGAAACGTCAAACTTTAATAGTTTAAAAAATTGTTTTTCCCAGATATAAATAATATAACTAGTATAAACGCTTTCGGCAACAGTGCTTTTTGACTTTTTTTGATGTTGCCTACCAAGATCATTTTTAACCACTTGTAATTGTTACTTTCTTAATAATTCAAACTTTAGCTTTTTGTAGAAGAAAATAATGTGGCAACAGTGTTTTTTTTTCTATCAAAATGAATTTTTATAATAAAATAACAATTACTTGTTTTTTGAATCTTTCAAAGATATTGTTTCTTACAGTTTCCTGTATTGAATTTTTAACGACGCTGTTGGCAACATTGTCTTGATGACCTTTTCGATACGTACGTTATTTCGCCTACTAATATACGAGTTTTCTTTTTACTAATTTGTTTTTTTATTTTTATGTAGAACACAAAAATATGATCACTGCTTTTTTTGTTTCTATGAAAGTGAAACGTCAAACTTTAATAGTTTAAAAAATTGTTTTTCCCAGATATAAATAATATAACTAGTATAAACGCTTTCGGCAACAGTGCTTTTTGACTTTTTTTGATGTTGCCTACCAAGATCATTTTTAACCACTTGTAATTGTTACTTTCTTAATAATTCAAACTTTAGCTTTTTGTAGAAGAAAATAATGTGGCAACAGTGTTTTTTTTCTATCAATATGAATTTTCACAATAAAATAACAATTAAAAGCTATTTTCAAAGTTTAGTTTTATAGAATCTTCCAGAGAAATTGTTTTTCACAGAGATTACTTCATTGATTCTTTGACATTCTTAAGCTTTCGCGGTTGTTATGTTTAAAATTATAAGCGACTTTCGGCTTAGACCGCGTCGTAGTAAAACACCCAGACTTAGGCTTGGTCATAGTCTTTTCTTGAGAACCAAAACAAGAAGTAGAACTTGGCCTTTGCCGTATTGTCGTTCGTGAACCCAAACAAACTGACGTTTCGCAAGACATTGCAGCTTGCATCTTCTTGTTTTGGCTCTCAAGAAGAGACTATGACCAAGCCTAAGTCTGGGTGTTTTACTACGACGCGGTCTAAGCCGAAAGTCGCTTATAATTTTAAACATAACAACCGCGAAAGCTTAAGATTTTATATTATTTAATCTTGTTATTTTTATAAAGAACACAAAATTATGGCAACAGCGCTTTTTTGTTTCCATGAAAACTTTTGTGGTTATTTGTAAAAGAAAATAAGACGACAACGGTAATCTTAGTTTCTATCAAAATCAGGCATCATAATTTTAGAAGTTATGATGATTTTTTAGTAACAGTAATTTTTTAGAAATTATTTTATTTGGTTTTTGTAATGTCTGTAAAAGATCATATTTGTTATAATACTTGAGGAGTCTACTAATTTCTATGCGATTGTGGCAAAATACACATTGGAAAAACTTACAAAACTATAGATGCATTTTGTTTCATTACTATTAATTACTTGTCTAAAAACATAAACTTGACGTTTAAACAAAACGGTGCCAATTCTTCCAACAAAAAAATCAAATGTTTTATAAATGTTTTACGACGCCCACTAAAAACCAGTAAAAGTATAACATCGATTAATTTTAGAAGAGCTTTCAAAAGTGAACGCCGCGTTATTTAAAAATGGAATAGAAAATTGATCGGACAAGGACGAACATAAAGCGCAAGAAAATTAGAGCTTTCAGAAACAGGACGCAATGAATTATTATAGAGCAAAGGTCGTTCGACAAGAACACGAAGACGAAGGTGAAATTTATAAACGTTGGCATATAATTAAGTTCTTGCGTCAACTCTTCATTCAGAGCTTTAATCGAATTAACTTGTTGATTTTGGTATAAATGCTTAATTTGGATCTATGCAACTTTCGCCTTC
Source organism: Aquatica leii (assembly GCA_035610365.1). Taxonomy (NCBI): domain Eukaryota; kingdom Metazoa; phylum Arthropoda; class Insecta; order Coleoptera; family Lampyridae; genus Aquatica; species Aquatica leii. The sequence goes on from CM069438.1 coordinate 21,949,572, forward strand.
CGTGGTCTTATCTTGATTTGAATAAGTTGTTCTTGTGCCGTAAAGTTTTGAGGAACTATGGTGAGTGTCACGCGATATTGCAACAGGTTGACACAACTACAAAAACAACACTTAACAATGTTGTTTTTATCTTTAGGGTTTAGTTTAATTGAAATAGTAGTTTCGATAAAAAAAATAATAAAAAAACATAAATTTTCAAAGCTAACTGTGACAAAACAATAAACAAAGCCAACGACGTTAATTACAAAAAACTTCGTCCATTCGGTTACTTACTTTTTTAACGTTTGAGCAAAACGGTGTCACGTCTTACAAATAAATAAAAATTCAATTTCGTTTAATTAAATATTTAAAAAAAAAAGTTAAAAGCAACTATTTCGTAAATATTTAATAACGGAAAAACGGCCATCGGTTAATTTTTGATGAGCTTTCGAAAGGAATCGTCTTATTATTTATAAGTGTACGAGAAAATTTATCGGACAAGTGCGAACACGAAGTGCAAGAGGATTAGTCCTTTCAGGAACAGAGCAAAATGAATTAATAAAGCGCAATTTGTCGAAAGTAAAATTTATAAAAGGCATTTTTTTTTCAGTGCTTTAATAGAATTAACTTGTTGAATTTGGTATAAAAGCTTAACCCTTTCAGTCACGAATTATTTTTGGCCACAGAAAAAAAAAATTTCTATAGATTGCTTTTAAGTGACATAAACTAAAAGTCGTTATATAGTTTTTATCACGGACGAAGGTCCTGAAAAGGATAATTCTTGACGTGTACAAATGTAGACATTTTTACTCAAAAAAATTGACAACAATAAATTATATTTTTTTATTTTGAATGAAATAGTATAAAACAGTTTTGTTTGTCATTAAGGCATAAGTGAACTTTACATTTTGAGCATAACCAACGAGATTTGCCTTTGTTTCCTCTCGGACAGGTGGGATTTTTGCACCGTTGAGGAATCTTTGCATTCGAATGACATGGTAAATGGTCCACACCATCATACCTTATTTCCAGAACTGGTGCTTTTTCTGCCGTTTTCTTTCATTTGTACGTAGCAGACGCATTTTCATTTTTGTCACTGGAAGGTCGACCTCTCTTTTTCACGGAAGAATTCGTCGCACCAACTTTGATCAGCGTGTATCCTAATCGCATTCTAAATTCTAAAAGGTCCATTGTATCCTTCTTTGGTCCATCATGTTTTTTCATGTCGGCTTTATATTCTAACCACGAATTTACAATAGCTATGTCCACTGCATGGAATATCATTTCATAAAAAAGCATGCAAAGTTGGTGTCTACTAATGTAGACGCAGTGACTGAAAGGGTTAATATAGATCTATGCAAATTCAATTGAATAACTTTTTTGTAGTATAGTAGTTTTTCGGTTTTACGTGATTTTGCAACAAGTTGGCAGTACAAAAAATAACGTAAATTTATTAAACCTTAAAGGCGGTTGGATAATAAAACAACAAATTAAAAAAATAAAAAAAAGAAAACATATAGCGTTTATTAAACAAAAATAAATTAACAAACGTACAGAAAAATCTTTAAAAATGTTTAAATATATTGTAAACGTTAACACAAAAAAATGGCGACACTAGCAACTAAAAATGCATCCAAAAACTATTAAAAAAGTTAGGTTCGTTATAAACCTAATCAGGTTGTACATTCTAAAAAAGCGACTGATAAATTGATAACGTGCAGCTGCGAAAAAGTGCACCTGAGCAACTACATGAGCTCAACATCGCAGCAGTGTCAATATCTCGAAATAGTGACACATTAACTACAAAGTATCAAAAACTTTTGTTGTCACGGACAAACTGTACTCGCTCATAAAAAAAAACTGCGTCGTAACCGTGGACAACAAATTGTTGTCAACTATTTTAACTTATGTAGTAAACGCCATTGCCTCTAAAACCTATTCGTTAAACTAAAATCTCAAAAACAAAATACCTTCTTGTTTTAGATAAACGTTCTTCCTCTGTTTTGAGAACTACTACTCAATTTTTCTAGAACATTGAGTGTAAAATCTAACACTTTTACGGTAGTCCAACTGTCCGAACTTACAAATCTAACTCTAAAACTGACTAGTTACGATGTCGGTGAGTGAGCGTCAAAAAAAATTATGATAAAAAAAAATAAACGCCACTCCTAGTATTGACAAGATTCTTGACTCGGAGACACCAAGAGTACGTCTGAACTGATAAAGGAAAAAAACGAAAAAACATGACAAACGTATACAATTTTCGCAAACAGTAACATTTGCTATTATATAGGCATATAATCCTTCTTAGAAAGACCATCAACCTGCATTTTTTAAACTTGGCTTATTCAGTTAAATAAAAGTTCCAAACACTTTTTATCGTGTGTCGTTTTGGTCGCATGGCTTTCCTAGTTGTAAATGCATGTACAAGTATAAAAACCAATGGTTCAAATCCCGTTGCGGCTGCGTTTTAAACTAACAAAATACTTGGTTGCAATGGAATAGCGAGTTTGAAGTCTACGCCTTGTTTGATGAAGGTAAATCTGTGAATTTAAAATCTGTCGATTAAAACATCCGATCACAACCCGCGAATCAAAATCTGATCCACGAATTTGATTAGTAGTAGTAATAGGCACTACTAATCGCTTAATTAGACAAATTAAATTAATTTTGTCAATTAAAACCGCGAATTAAACTCGCGAATTGAATCCACGAATTAAAACCGCGATTGAAATCCGCGAATTAAAGCCGCAAATTAAACCTTCGAATTAAAAACGCAAATTAAATTCACGAATAAAATCCGTGAATAAAATCCGCAAATTAAAACCGCGAATTAAAACCACGAACTAAAAACATAAAATAAAACATGCAAACACCGTTAGTCAAATCGTGTATCAGATTTTGATTTGCAGGTTGTGATTGGCGGTTTTGATCCAAGGAATTTATTAGCGGTTTGATCAGATTTTGAAATAACAGAACATACAATCCTTCTTAGAAAGGCCATCTGCCTGCATTTTCTAAACTTGACTCATTCAGTTAAATACAAGTTCAAAACAATTTTTACCGTGTGCCGTTTTGACAGCATGACTTTCTTAGTTGCAATTGCATGTTTAAGTATAAAAACCAATGGTTCAAATCTTGCAAATCAAAATCTGATCCACGGATTTGATTAGTAGTAGTAATGGGGCACCACTATCTCTTAATTAGAGCGAATTACGTCAATTAACCCATAAATTAAATCCTTGTAATTAAAACTACGAATTAAACCCAAGAATTAAAACTGCAAAAACTGTTAATCAAATCCGTGGATCAGATTTTAATTTGTAAGTTGTGATCGGCGATTTTGATCCACGGAATTGATTAGCGGTTCGATCACATTTTGGATTGACAGAATTACTCTCATCAAACGTGGCGTAGAATGCGAATTCACAATTTGAAGCGCAAAAGTAATGTTTTAGTTGTAGACATATAATCTTTCTTACACCATCTGCTTGCTTTTTCTAAACTTGACTCATTAGTTAAATACAAGTTCCAAACAATTTTATCGTGTTCCGTTTTGGTCGCATGGCTGTATTAGTTGCAAATGTACATACAAGTATAAAAACCAAGAGTTCAAATTCCGTTGTGGCCGCGTTTTTAACAAACGGCGTTTCTGGTTGCGTTCGATTTGCACATTTGCAGCCTATGCCTCGTTTGATTTACGAGGATTTGATTAGTAGTAGTAATGATGCAATATTAATCCTTTTATTAAAGCAATGAAATTATTTAGGTCAACAAAACCGTGAATTAAAACCGTGAATAAAACCTGTTACGTAGATAAATTTCAAAATGTAACACCCTATTATTCATTACACTAAAGTTAGATTACTACTTTCGACGCATTCTAACGAGTTCCGTTTTACTTTATTTTCTGTCAAGACGTTAAACTGTCAGTTACTTAAAATCCTGCTTGTGATGCTTAAATTTTAATTTTTTATCATCTGCGTATGTAGAAACTATGATATAAATCAAAAACGCATTTCTATTAGTTTATTTATCACAGGGTAAGCTTTTCCTATTAGTTTTTAAAATTCATTAATAATTTTCATGTAATAGCGAAGGCTTCCACGGCCGGAATCTATACTAACATTAGAATGTCTTCCGGGTTTGGGCCGTGTCATAGTTGCAACCGAAGCTGCCTATACTAACATTAGAATGTCTTCCGGGTTTGGGCCGTGTCATAGTTGCAACCGAAGCTGCCAATCTATACTTACATTAGAATGTCTTCCGGGTTTGGGCCGTGTTATAGTTGCAACCGAAGCTGCCAATCTATACTAACATTAGAATGTCTTCCGGGTTTGGGCCGTGTCATAGTTGCAACCGAAGCTGCCAATCTATACTAACATTAGAATGTCTTCCGGGTTTGGGCCGTGTCATAGTTGCAACCGAAGCTGCCAATCTATACTAACATTAGAATGTCTTCCGGGTTGCAACTATGACACGGCCCAAACCCGGAAGACATTCTAATGTTAGAATAATTTCCATGTTAATTTGTTAGCACGACCCGACACGTGTTAGTCCGCATGTTTCGGTGTATTCTCGACCGATGAGGGGTTAACATCGACCAAATACCTTCATGGAAAGATTATAATTTTGGAAGGCCTAAGTTAAAGCTAAAAACGAAGCTTCGACAAGAAATTTTTTCCGATGTACTATTCCTTATGAGTCAATCAACTGCGATATCAATCTTTAATTCAATGTGTGCAACAGTATTCGATAACCGGTTTTTATGTCTAATTTCTTTTAGCATTAATTAATAGTTTTGTAAATTTTTGCTTTCGTGAGTCATTGTGCTGACACGATTTGCTTTTCATTAATATTCCAGATCGACTCAACGAGGAAAACGTTTTCTTCGGGTAGGTACTAAATTGTGGATAAGTCTTATTTAATTACATTTGCGTTGTCATAAAGGTTTCTCACGAAATTTTGCTTATTATTCTAACTTACGTAATTACAATAATTGTTTCAATACCATTTAGGTATTTTCATTAATTATTTTTGTGTGTTGCATGCTGTGAATCATAGATATTTGTCATTATCAATTTAATTTTCTTCGCTATCAACACCCTATGTGTAATTAAAACCTATGTATTGTGTGTTGCCGATACTTCCGGCATTTATTGATCAAATAATTTACGATAAATTTCTTGTGCTCGTTAATAATCTACAATATTAAATCAAAGTTGTTATACATATTTATGTTTCTTTTTTTTTAGTCCGTTTATGATTACGAACCTGATTTTATAACAAGCTTGGACTTTGTCTTGATCAAAACAAAAGTTTTACTTAGTAAGATCTGGCGCCCTTTAAATTCTATTTATTTAAACCTCTTCTATCTCCGACTAGTGTGAGTTGGCCGTGCAAAGTTCGTAAGACCTATAAACTTGTAGAAGCCGCAAATTAAAACCGCATATTGAATCCGCAAATTAAACACCCGAATTAAAACTGCAGAAACCGTTAATCAAAACCGTGGATCAAATTTTGATTCGTGGGTTATGTTGGGCGGTTTTAATCCACGGAATTGATTAGCGGTTTTTGTAATTTTAATTCGCGTTTTTAATTTGCGTATTTATTTGCTTTTCTAATTCGCGTGTTTTAATTGCCCTTTTAAATCGCGGTAGATAACGTAAGTTGATTTATACTCGCGTATTTCAAATATGGTTTAAATAACACCGTAAACTGAAAGCACAACGTAAACGATTTTGAAGGAGAGCAACGTCAATGCAACGTTATCCACCGCTATAGCTATTACAGTTATCTATCTAATTTGTAGTAGCTTTTGACTACGAGATGGCTCCACCATCTTATTTCATTTAAGATTAAATAGCTTTTAACTGCAATGAACTGCAAACATTAGATTCAATGAAATTTGTGTTTATAGATTTTTAAATGGAATTACTTATAAGTGGTACTTAATAGGTTTTATGAGTTAATATTTAATTAGTAATTACTCATAAAATTTTAACAGTTTTTAATGATTTCGTATCGACAAAATTTTTAATAAGTAATTACACATAAAATTTTAATTAACGATCTTACCTTAGTCAGTACGGAGAACGTAGAAAAAAGCACTAAGAAATAGAACAAAATGCTCTCAAAGCAGAAAGAAAGTTTATAATAACCAACTGTTTGTTGGAATCAATAAGGATTTTCCGATGTAAAGTGAAACAAAATGCTTTAAATTAAAATTCATAACAAAACTATTATTTCATATTGAGATTTTTTATTGGTTATTATTTATTCGCAAAGTGTGGGATTTTATTCGTTCTAGTGGGTTTATGTGCATTAATAGGTATTTACTTTTAAAGACTAATGGTTTCCTATTGGTTTCTGATGGAATATGATGATAATTCTATGGGAATTTTCCAAACGACTGTTAACAGTTTTAAATGAGTAATTTTCAGGACAAAAACCTACATAGAAACTTATTGAATCCAATTCAATAAAAACTCGTTTGTTTATATTTGCTCTTTTATCCAAAAACTAAAATTTGAGTTGTTTTCTTATGAATGTTTGATGGTATGCATATGTTTTAGGTTATCATTGGTTTTTTGCTCTGAAAAATGTAGAAAGCATAAAGAAATTTTTAAAAAAAAATCATCTTGTAAGTAAAACGTATAATTCAAACTAATTTTTCTAAAAAAAAAGTATAACAATCTAAAAATAAAAGTTAAACATAAAAAGAAGGAAAGTTTCTGAAGGTTCATTCGCTGTAGGTCAGTTACAAATGAAGTCTAAAAATAAAACTTAATGAAACCTATAAATACATTTTGATCGCATGGTTTTCCTAGTTGCAAATGCATGTTCAAGTATAAAAACCAATGGTTCAAATCTCGCAAATCAAAATCTGATTCACGGATTTGATTAGTAGTAGTAATGGGCCACTACTATCTCTTAATTAGGGCAATTAACTTAATTACGTCAGTTAAACCGTAAATTAAACCCGCTAATTAAAACTACGAATTAAACCCGGGAATTAAAACTGCAAAAACTGTTAATCAAATCCGTGGATCAGATTTTGATTTGCAGGTTGTGATCAGCGTTCTTGATCCACGGAATTGATTAGCGGTTCGATAAGATTTTGAATTCACAAAATTAGTCTCATCAAACTACAAACTCGCAATTCGATGCGCAAAAGTAATGTTTCAGTTGTAGACATATAATCCTTAGAAAGACCATCTACTTGCATTTTCTAAACTTGACTTATTCAGTTAAATACAAGTTCCAAACATTTTTTATCGTGTTCCGTTTTGGTCGCATGGCTGTCTTAGTTGCAAATGTACACACAAGTATAAAAACTAAGAGTTCAAATTTCGTTTTGGTCGCGTTTTTAACGAACGGAATTTTTGGTTGCGAAAGTAATTCTGAAAACTTAAAATCTGATCTAACCGTTAATCAAATCCGCGGATTAAAACATCCGATCACAACCCGCAAATCAAAATCTAATACGCGGGTTTGATTCGAACTAGTGATAGAACATTATGAATCCTTTCATTAAAGCAATGGAATTAATTAGGTCTATAAAACCTTGAATTAAAACCGCGAATAAAACCCGCGAATTAAAACCGCATATTAAATCCGCAAATTAAACACCCGAATTAAAACTGCAGAAACCGTTAATTAAAACGGTGGATCAAAATTTGATTCGCGGGTTATGTTCGGCGATTTTAATCTACGGAATTGATTAGCGGTTTTTGTAGTTTTAATTCGCATTTTTAATTTGCGATTTTAATTCGCGGATTTATTCGCACTTTTAATTCGTGGGTTTAATTCACGGTTTTAATTCAGCGGTTTAATTTGCGTGTTTAGTTTGCGGACTCAATTTGCGGGTTTAATTCTCAGGTTTAATTCGCGGTTTAATTGACTTATTACTAGCGGTAGATAACGTAAGTTGAGTTATACTCGCCTAATTCAACTATAGTTTAAATAAAACCGTAAGCTGAAACGACAACATGAAAAACATTGAAGGTAAGGAACGTCGATGCAACGTTATCTACGGCTATAGCGATTACAGTTATCTATCTAATTCGTAGTAGCTTTAGACTACGAGATGGCACCAGCATCACATTTCATTTAAGATTAAATAGGTTTTAATTGGAATAACATTAGAATCAATGGATTTTGCGTTTATAGATTTTTAAATGGAATTACTGATAGGTGGTATTTAAATTGTTTCTATGTGTTTTTCTATTAGAAATGTTTAATCAGTAATTCCTCATAGAATTTTAACAATTTTTAATGATTTCGTATCGGGAAAATTTTTAATAAGTAATTGCAAAACAATTTAAATTGGTAATTACTAATTAATAGTTTTAATTGTAATTTATAGTTTAGTATTTTTTAATGGCGGATGTTCGCGGATAGCATATTTTTTTCTATTTGAGCAAGAATGGTATAGTTTTAAAAATGTTTAATGTTATTCATGGATGAAGGAAAAGTTTTTTCTAGTTGTGTTCAACATCGCAATGACAGGTATGTAAACATATTATGTTCGTGTTTTACCTTTCTACAGTGGCGGTTTTTCCATTAGGTCATTTAGTGAATGGCCCCTCAAAGAACTACTAAAAACTGTTTCGTTATTAATTTACAATTGTAAATATGCTTAAATTCTTAATCCAAGCTCAATACATGACCTAGACTCATGGAGATGATAATGTGTTTTTAAAGTTCTAATATTGTAATTACACTTGCAGCATTGACCACCACCCGCTACTGCCTATCCATGGCGATCTTATCTTAGTAAGTACGGAGGACGTAGAAAAAAAAACACTAAGAAATAGAACAAAAACTGTTTGTTGGAATCAATAAGGATTTCCTGATAAATTGTGAGACAAACTGCTTTACATTGGAATTCACAATAAAACTATTATTTGATATTAAGATGTTTTATTGGTTATTATTTATTAGTAAAGAGTAGGATTTTATTGGTTTTAGTGGGTCTACGCGCATTAATAGATATCTACTTTTAATACGAATGGTTTTCTATTGGTTTCTGATAGAACATGATGATAATTCTATGGGATTTTCCAAATAGTTTTAAATGAGTAATTGCCAGGACAAAACCTACATAGAAACTTATTGAATTCAATTCAATAAAAACTTATTCGTTAATATGTGCCATTTTCGATAGATAAAGCTCCTCCAACCAAAAGCTAAAAAAGAAATCTAGAAAAAATACTGGAAAATCTTTCCAATGAGAATGTAATTAAAAACCAGTAAAGATGAAAACGTTAGACTTTTTAAGTCTTTGAGCAACGTGCTTGAAATTATTTCTGATTAATTCAATCAAGTAGGCGAGAAAAATTGCGAACAAATGAAAGATGCTTCACGTCAATTTTAATTTTTATGCGACCTTCCATTTTGCTCTTTTTATGTTATTTAAGTTGTTTTCCAATGAATGTTTAATACTATGCATTTGTTTTAAGTTATCGTACGTTTTTTATTCTGAAAAATGTAGAAAGCATAAATTAAAAAAAAATCATATTGTAAGTAAAACGTATAATTCAAACTAATCTTCTACAAAAAAAAGTATAACACTAAAAATATAAATTTAACATAGAAAGAAGAAAAGTTTTTGAAGGTTCATACATCGCAGGTCAGTTACAAGTGGCGCCTTAAAATAAAACTTAATAAATTTTTAGTTTGGTTATAAAGCTCGCACCCTTCAGCAGATTTCGAAACAAGTACACAGCCCACGATTACTCAAAAAATCAATGTACAAGTGTACGCCGAAAAGAAGCGGTGACGACCTTCGAAATGTTATCTGATCATTAACATTAAATTTTTTTAAACGCAATGCGTACACGTTGCCCTGGACAACCGGACACCTGACGTTTTAAAATTTTCCACGTCTTTAATCAAGATTTTCAACAACACGAATCGCGTGCAAACAAGTAACAATTACGTATCGGTGCAAGGGTGAACGGACCCGATTTCGGGCGGAAGACTTACCCCTTTATTCTCCATGTGAACACCGTGCAAGTCGATATGCTGCGGCCTGGCGGCGACTTCTTTTTCGCCGTGGTGATGGCTCTGTTGAGATTTGTTGTCTAAAAGTATTTCGGCGCTAGTTCTGCCGTACTCGTCGAGAGCGTGTCCTTCAGCGTCCCGATGAATTCCCTGGCCATCGATAAAATGCAACTGATAGGAATGGGGTATGCCGTGGGAGTCGATGTACAATCCCGAATCTTCCGATTGACTGCGAGATTCTTTTAGACCGTTGTGGTGACTCTTTGAATGGTGCCCGTGCTCTTGCTTCGCGTAAGCTTTACCGGGATCCTCGTGATGCGACGGATGATGTTCTTTAGGCAACACGGGAAAATCGCGCGGATGTCCCTGATGCTTCTGAACGTCTTTTATATGACTCTCAAGATCGTCGTGGTGCGTCTTGTGATGCCCTATAGGTTCTTTATGATGCATTTTACCTTTGGACAAGTCTTTGTGACACTCCTTATAATAGTGGGGTCCATGATGATGAGACGCTTCCATTAAAGTCGGCTGAATGTGAGTAACAAATTGCGCCATGTCAGTCTTTGTTTAACAAACTACAAACAACACCGAATTGAAACAGTTAACACAAACGACTTGCGTCGCATGTCGAAAACCAAAACATTCTGACTCAACAAGAGCCGAAGAATCGTACGAGTCCCGCTTTCGCGAATAAAATTTTGAGACGTGCGTGAATATATTCGCGTAATCGATATTAGGGAAACTGAGTTTTGTATCCCATCTTCGAAGGGCTATTTTCAAGCATGCTCTAAATTTTCTTCTCCACCCTCTACCAACGCTGCCTGGGATTTAGACATGCGCGTTCCCTTTGTCGTTTCTATTCTTTACACCAGGAATTAATTTACACTGCAATTATCAATTATCGTTATTTACAATCAAACACCTCATTAAACCAAGCAAAAATTTTTTTAAAAAAGCCAAACTACCCGCAAGATTAGTTTTAAAACTACGATTAAATATTTCCGTTTTAAAGAATTTTTTTTTTAAAGGAAAGAATTTAATTTTGTTTAGGTTCGAAGTTGATGAATTTTTATAGGGTCGTCTGCGGTTGTACGGCCGGAACGAAATATAAGCGAAGTTGGATTAAAACGATAAAAGTTGGGAGAAAAGCTATAAAATGAACGATGGATCGTTCGATAAGAAAATGTTAGGTCATGGGTTTTCCTTCTACGCATAAAAGGAAACTTTTCGATACTTAGATTAGTGACCTCAATGTTTACAATTTTCATCAGACTGTCTGAGAATGTCAGCAGCGTTGTGCCATCTTTCAAATTCTCGTTTTAATCTTCGTTCGTTTTAACGCAACGAGTTAGAAACCTCAATTTTAATAAATTTTTAAATATAGGATTTTTTCAGGCGTGAATTTATTGTCATCCAACGATAGGTACTTGTAGAATGTTCGGGCGCGCTAATTAAGACAAATGCGTTTTTTATCACAGTAGGTCATGCACTTAACACGCTTAAAGTTTTTAATTTAAATGAAATTGGAGAAATCACAATTGGGTAAAAAAGCAATTTTTTTATTCGTACCGTGTCACTACTAATATATTTTTTGTTAGTTTAACTTATATGCAGGTACCACTAGTGATCATATAATGTTTGTCTAAGACAGCACGCTATTACCAAAAAAGATTAAGTTTTTAATGCGCTAATTTATGATTATTTGCAAATCTTTTAGAAAATGTAGAGACAAAACATAACATTTAAATATGCGAAAACTGCTGTGCACTATCTTTACACAGACACATTCGTTTGTACAGTATGACTAATAAATGCTAATCTTTTAATAGATACAACTCAATTCAATTATCAGTAAATTTGCTTTAACTGCATAAATACAGTTTTAAGAAAATAAGACATTTAAAAACTATTTAAAAAAATTAATTGCTGTGCACCATCTTTACATAGACATTATTACAGTTGTGCTATGTCTGACCAATGTCATACTGGTTTATGTATTAATTTATGATTATTAGCAGATGCATCTAAAAAATTAATAAATAAAACACAACTATTAGAAACCGCTGAAAAATGTTAAATTTGTTTATTTATCAATTTATATTTACTGAAAAATTCTTCTCAAAAAAATAAAAGTAAATACATATTACTTACGACTAACATGAATAAACTTATCTTTAAAAAAATTGCTGTGCACTATCTTACACAGACATTTTATTTTAGTCAGCGTGCTATGACTGACAAATGCTAAGTATCTTTATTTTTCAATTTATATTTATTGAAAAATTTCTTAAAAAAATTACAGATACACTTATTAAATGCAACTAATCTAACAACATTTATTTTTTTTTAATTGCTGTGCACTATCTGTACATAAACATTTTATTTTAGTTAGTGTGCTATGACTGACAAATGCTAAATATGTTTATTTTTCAATTTATATATATTGAAAGATTCTTTTAAAAAATTACAAATACATTTAATAAATGCAACTAACTTAACGACATTTATTTTTTTTTAATTGCTGTGCACTATCTTTACGCATACATTTTTTTTTAGTTAGTGTGCTATGATTGACAAATGCTAAGCATGTTCATTTATTAATTTATATTTATTAAAAGATTCGTTTAAAAAAATAACAGATACCCTTAATAAAATCAACTAACTTAACCACATTTATTTAAAAAAAATTGCACTCCACTGACTTATACAAACATTTTATTTTAGTTGATGTGTTATACTTGTAAATAAATGCGATTAGCTTAACCACATTTATTTTTTTTTAATGGCTGTGCACTATCTTTACACAGACATTTTATTTTAGTTAGTGTGCTATCACTGACAAATGCTAAGCTTGTTCATATATTAATTTATACTTATTGTGAAGATTCCTTTACAAAAGCAACAGATACACATAATTAATGCAACTAACTTACTGTAAAAAAATTGTAGTCCACTGTCTTATACAAACATTTTATTTTAGTTTGTGTTATACTTGTGAAATACTAAACTTGTAGCTAACAGATATTACCAAAGACCTAATAAATGCGACTAGCTTAACCACATTTATTTTTTAAGTTGCTGTGCACTATCTTTACACAGACATTTGATTTAGTGTGCTATGAGTGACAAATGCTAAGCTTGTTCATATATTAAATTATACTTATTGTAAAGATTCCATTACAAAACCAACAGATACACATAATTAATGCAACTAACTTACTTTAAAAAAATTGTAGTCCACTGTCTTTACACAAACATTTTATTTTAGTTAATGTGTTATACTTTTAAAATGCTGAACTTGTAACTAACAGATAAAAACAAAGACTTAATGACTGCGACTAGTCCAACCTAAATAATTTTTTTTTAAATTGCTGTGCACTATCTTTACACAGACACTTTATTTTAGTTAGTGTGCTATGACTGACAAATGCTAAGCTCGTTCATATATTAATTTATATTTATTCAAAGATTCCTTTACAAAAAGAACAGATACACTTAATTAATGCAACTAACTTATTTAAAAAAAATTCTAGTCCACTATCTTTACACAGACATTTTATTTTAGTTAGTGTTTTATACCTGAAAAATGTTAAATTTGTAACTAACAGATAAAACCAAAGACTTAATAAATGCGACTAGCTTAAGTTCTTTATTTTATTTTAAATTGTTGTACACTATCTTTAAACAAACATTTTATTTTATTTAGTGTACTATGTCTGACAAATGCTACGCATGTTCATTTATTAATTTATATTTACAAAAAAAATCCAAAAAAAACAGATACACTTAAGAAATGCAACTATCTTTACACAGACGCATTATTTTAGTTAGTGCGCTATGCTTGACAAATGCTAAGCATGTTCATTTGTTAATTTAAATTTATTAAAAGTTTCATTTAAAAAAATTATCAGATACACTTATTAAAAGCAACTATCTTAACGAGATTTATTTAAAAAATGCAGTCCACTGTCTTTACACAAACATTTTAAATTAGTTTATGGGTTATACTTGTAAAATGCTAAAATTGTAAATAACAGACAAAACCAAAGACTTAATAAATGCGACTAGCTTAACAAAATTTGTTTTTTTTTTAAATTACTGTGCACTATTTTTACACAAACATTTTATTTTAGTTAATGTGTTATATTTGTAAAATGCTAAGCTTGTAACTAACAGATAAAACCAAAGACTTAATCACTGCGACTAGTCTAACCTCAATTATTTTTTTTTTAACTGCTGTGCACTATCTTTGCACAGACATTTTATTTTAGTTAGTGTGCTATGACTGACAAATGCTAAGCTTGTTCATATATTAATTGATACTTATTGTAAAGATTCCTTTACAAAAAGAACAGTTACACTTAATTAATGCAACAAACTTATTTTAAAAAAATTCTAGTCCACTATCTTTACACAGACATTTTATTTTAGTTAGTGTATTATACCTGAAAAATGTTAAACTTGTAACTAGCAGATAAAACCAAAGACTTAATAACTGCGATTAGTCTAACCACAATTATTTTTTTTTCAATTGCTGTGCACTGTCTGTACACAAACAATTTATTTTAGTTAGTGTGCTGTGATTGACAAATGCTAAGCATGCTTATTTATTAATTTATATTTATTGAAAGATTTCTTTAAAAAATTAACAGATACACTTAATAAAAGCAACTAACTTTACGACACTTATTTAAAAAAAATTGCAGTTCACTGTCCTATACAAACACTTTATTTTAGTTAATGTGTTATACTTGTAAATAAATGCGACTAGCTTAACCACCTTTATTTTATTTTAAATTGCTGTGTACTATCTTTACACAATCATGTTAATTAAATTAGCGTGCTATGACAGACAAATGCTAAACATGTTCATTTATTAATTTATTTTTATTGAAAGATTTCTTTAAAAAATAACAGATACCCTTAATTAACGCAACTAACTTAACGACATTTAAAAAAAAAATTGCAGTCCACTGTCTTTACAAAGATATTTTATTTTACGTAGTGATTATACTTAAAAAATGTTAAACTTGTAATTAACAGATAAACCAAAGATTCAATAAATGCGACTATTTTTTTTTCAATTGCTGTGCACTGTCTGTACACAAACAATTTATTTTAGTTAGTGTGCTGTGATTGACAAATGCTAAGCATGCTTATTTATTAATTTATATTTATTGAAAGATTTCTTTAAAAAAATAACAGATACTCTTAAGTAATGGAACTAACTTGACATTTATTTTAAAAAAACGCAGTCTACTGTCTTTACACAGACTATTTATTTTAGTTAATGCGTTATACCTGTAAAATGCTCAACTTGTAACTAACAGATAAAACCAAAGATTTAATAAATGCGACTAGCTTAAGTTCTTTATTTTATTTTAAATTGTTGTACACTATCTGTAAACAAACATTTTATTTTATTTAGTGTACTATGTCTGACAAATGCTACGCATGTTCATTTATTAATTTATATTTACAAAAAAAAATCTAAAAAAAAACAGATACACTTAAGAAATGCAACTGACTTAACGCCATTTATTTTTTTTTAATTGCAGTGCACTATCTTTGCACAAACACTTTATTTTAGTTAGTGTGCTATGATTGACAATTGCTATGCATTTTCATTTATTAATTTATATTTATTAAAATATTTTTCTAAAAAATTAACAGATACACTTAATAAATGCAGCTAACATAAAATTTATTTAAGAAAAATTGCAGTTCATTGTCTTTACAAAAACATTTTATTTTAGTTAATGTGTTATACTTGTGAATAAATGTGACTAGCTTAACCACATTTATTTTTTTTTAATTGCTGTGCATATCTTTACACAGACATTTTATTTTAGTTAGTGTGCTATGACTGACAAATGCCTAGCTTGTTCATATATTAATTTATATTTATTGAAAGATTCCTGTAGAAAAATAACAGATACACTTAATAAATGCAACTAACTTAACATCTATTTATAACAAAATTGCAGTCTACTGTCTTTGCACAAACATTTTATTTTAGTTCATGTGTTATACTTGTAAAAAGCTAAACTTGTAACTAACAGATAAAACCAAAGACTTAATAAATGCGACTAGCTTAAGTTCTTTATTTTATTTTAAATTGTTGTAGACTATCTGTAAACAAACATTTTATTTTATTTAGTGTACTATGTCTGACAAATGCTACTCATGTTCATTTATTAATTTATATTTACAAAAAAAAATCTAAAAAAAAAACAGATACACTTAAGAGATGCAACTAACTTAACGACATTTATTTTTTTTTTAAATTGCTGTGCAGTATCTTTACACAGACGCATTATTTTAGTTAGTGCGCTATGCTTGACAAATGCTAAGCATGTTCATTTGTTAATTTAAATTTATTAAAAGTTTCATTTAAAAAAATTATTAGATACACTTATTAAAAGCAACTATCTTAACGAGATTTATTGAAAAAAATGCAGTCCACTGTCTTTATACAAACATTTTAAATTAGTTTATATGTTATACTTGTAAAATGCTAAAATTGTAAATAACAGACAAAACCAAAGACTTAATAAATGCGACTAGCTTAACAACATTTGTTTTTTTTTAAATTGCTGTGCACTATTTTTACACAAACATTTTATTTTAGTTAATGTGTTATACTTGTAAAATGCTAAGCTTGTAACTAACAGATAAAACCAAAGACTTAACCACTGCGACTAGTCTAACCTCAATTATTTTTTTTTAATTGCTGTACACTATCTTTACACAGACATTTTATTTTAGTTAGTGTGCTATGACTGACAAATGCTAAGCTTGTTCATATATTAATTGATACTTATTGTAAAGATTCCTTTACAAAAAGAACAGTTACACTTAATTAATGCAACAAACTTATTTAAAAAAAATTCTAGTCCACTATCTTTACACAGACATTTTATTTTAGTTAGTGTATTATACCTGAAAAATGTTAAATTTGTAACTAGCAGATAAAACCAAAGACTTAATAACTGCGATTAGTCTAACCACAATTATTTTGTTTTTAATTGCTGTGCACTATCTTTACACAGATATTTTTTTAGTTAGTGTGCTATGATTGACAAATGCTAAACATGTTCATTTATTAATTTATTTTTATTGAAAGATTTCTTTAAAAAAATAACAGTTACCCTTAATAAAAGCAACTAACTTAACCACATTTATTTAAAAAAAATTGCAGTTCACTGTCCTATACAAACACTTTATTTTAGTTAATGTGTTATACTTGTAAATAAATGCGACTAGCTTAACCACCTTTATTTTATTTTAAATTGCTGTGTACTATCTTTACACAATCATGTTAATTAAATTAGCGTGCTATGACAGACAAATGCTAAGCATGTTTTATTTTCAATTTATATTTATTGAAAGATTCCTTTAAAAAATTACAGATACACTTAATTAAATGCAAATAACTAAACGACAATTGTTTTTTCTTAATTGCTGTGCACTATCTGTACATAAACATTTTATTTTAGTTAGTGTGCTATGACTGACAAATGCTAAGCATGTTCATTTATTAGCTGAAATTTATTGAAAGATTCTTTTAAAAAAATAACACATACACTTAATGCAACTAACTTAACGACATTAATTTAAAACAAAATGCACTCCACTGTCTTTACACAAACATTTTATTTTAGTTCATGTGTTATACTTGTGAAATGCTAAACTTGTAGCTAACAGATATTACCAAAGACCTAATAAATGCGACTAGCTTAACCACATATATTTTTTTAAATTGCTGTGCACCATCTTTACACAGACATTTTGATTTAGTTAGTGTGCTATGACTGACAAATGCTAAGCTTGTTCTTATATTAAATTATACTTATTGTGAAGATTCCATTACAAAAGCAACAGATACATTTAATTAATGCAACTAACTTACTTTAAAAAAATTGTAGTCCACTGTCTTTACACAAACATTTTATTTTAGTTAATGTGTTATACTTTTAAAATGCTAAACTTGTAACTAACAGATAAAACCAAAGACTAAATCAATGCGACTAGTCCAACCTAAATTATTTTTTTTTTAAATTGCTGTGCACTATCTTTACACAGACACTTTATTTTAGTTAGTGTGCTATGACTGACAAATGCTAAGCTCGTTCATATATTAATTTAAATTTATTCAAAGATTCCTTTACAAAAAGAACAGATACACTTAATTAATGCAACCAACTCATTTAAAAAAAATTCTAGTCCACTATCTTTACACAGACATTTTATTTTAGTTAGTGTGTTATACCTGAAAAATGTTAAATTTGTAACTAACACATAAAACCAAAGACATAATAACTGCGATTAGTCTAACCACAATTTTTTTTTTTTAATTGCTGTGCACTATCTTTACGCATACTATTTTTTTAATTAGTGTGCTATGATTGACAAATGCTAAGCATGTTCATTTATTAATTTATATTTATTGAAAGATTCCTTTAAAAAATAACAGATACCCTTAATTAACGCAACTAACTTAACCACATTTATTTAAAAAAAATTGCAGTCCACTGTCTTATACAAACATTTTATTTTAGTTAATGTGTTATACTTGTAAATAAATGCGACTAGCTTAACCACATTTATTTTTTTTAAATTGCTGTGCATATCTTTAAAGAGACATTTTATTTTAGTTAATGTGCTATGACTGACAAATGCCTAGCTTGTTCATATATTAATTTATATTTATTGAATGATTCCTGTAGAAAAATAACAGATACGCTTAATTAATGCAACTAATTTGACATTTATTTCTAAAAAACGCAGTCCACTGTCGTTACACAAACATTTTATTTTAGTTCATGTGTTATACTTGTAAAAAGCTAAACTTGTAACTAACAGATAAAACCAAAGACTTAATAAATGCGACTAGCTTAAGTTCTTTATTTTATTTTAAATTGTTGTACACTATCTGTAAACAAACATTTTATTTTATTTAGTGTACTATGTCTGACAAATGCTACGCATGTTCATTTATTAATTTATATTTACAAAAAAAATCAAAAAAAAAACAGATACACTTAAGAAATGCAACTAACTTAACGCCATTTATTTTTTTTTAATTGCAGTGCACTATCTTTGCACAAACACTTTATTTTAGTTAGTGTGCTATGATTGACAATTGCTATGCATTTTCATTTATTAATTTATATTTATTAAAATATTCTTTTAAAAAATTAACAGATACACTTAATAAATGCAGCTAACATAAAATTTATTTAAGAAAAATTGCAGTTCATTGTCTTTACAAAAACATTTTATTTTAGTTAATGTGTTATACTTGTAAATATATGCGACTAGCTTAATCACATTTATTTTTTTTTAATTGCTGTGCATATCTTTACACAGACATTTTATTTTAGTTAGTGTGCTATGACTGACAAATGCCTAGCTTGTTCATATATTAATTTATATTTATTGAAAGATTCCTGTAGAAAAATAACAGATACACTTAATTAATGCAACTAATTTGACATTTATTTCTAAAAAACGCAGTCCACTGTCTTTACACAAACATTTTATTTTAGTTCATGTGTTATACTTGTAAAAAGCTAAACTTGTAACTAACAGATAAAACCAAAGACTTAATAAATGCGACTAGCTTAAGTTCTTTATTTTATTTTAAATTGTTGTACACTATCTGTAAACAAACATTTTATTTTATTTAGTGTACTATGTCTGACAAATGCTACGCATGTTCATTTATTAATTTATATTTACAAAAAAAAATCTAAAAAAAAACAGATACACTTAAGAGATGCAACTAACTTAACGACATTTATTTTTTTTTTAAATTGCTGTGCAGTATCTTTACACAGACGCTTTATTTTAGTTAGTGCGCTATGCTTGACAAATGCTAAGCATGTTCATTTATTAGCTGAAATTTATTGAAAGATTCTTTTAAAAAAATAACACATACACTTAATGCAACTAACTTAACGACATTAATTTAAAACAAAATGCACTCCACTGTCTTTACACAAACATTTTATTTTAGTTCATGTGTTATACTTGTGAAATGCTAAACTTGTAGCTAACAGATATTACCAAAGACCTAATAAATGCGACTAGCTTAACCACATATATTTTTTTAAATTGCTGTGCACCATCTTTACACAGACATTTTGATTTAGTTAGTGTGCTATGACTGACAAATGCTAAGCTTGTTCTTATATTAAATTATACTTATTGTGAAGATTCCATTACAAAAGCAACAGATACATTTAATTAATGCAACTAACTTACTTTAAAAAAATTGTAGTCCACTGTCTTTACACAAACATTTTATTTTAGTTAATGTGTTATACTTTTAAAATGCTAAACTTGTAACCAACAGATAAAACCAAAGACTAAATCAATGCGACTAGTCCAACCTAAATTATTTTTTTTTTAAATTGCTGTGCACTGTCTTTACACAGACACTTTATTTTAGTTAGTGTGCTATGACTGACAAATGCTAAGCTCGTTCATATATTAATTTAAATTTATTCAAAGATTCCTTTACAAAAAGAACAGATACACTTAATTAATGCAACCAACTCATTTAAAAAAAATTCTAGTCCACTATCTTTACACAGACATTTTATTTTAGTTAGTGTGTTATACCTGAAAAATGTTAAATTTGTAACTAACACATAAAACCAAAGACATAATAACTGCGATTAGTCTAACCACAATTTTTTTTTTTAATTGCTGTGCACTATCTTTACGCATACTATTTTTTTAGTTAGTGTGCTGTGATTGACAAATGCTAAGCATGCTTATTTATTAATTTATATTTATTGAAAGATTTCTTTAAAAAATTAACAGATACACTTAATAAAAGCAACTAACTTTACGACACTTATTTAAAAAAAATTGCAGTCCACTGTCTTTACATAGACATTTTACTTTAGTTAGTTGTTATACCTAAAAAATGCTTAATTTTTAACTAATAAATAAAACCAAAGACTTAATAAATGTGACTAGCTTAAGTTCTATATTTTATTTTAAATTGTTGTACACTATCTGTAAACAAACATTTTATTTTATTTAGTGTACTATGTCTGACAAATGCTACGCATGTTCATTTATTAATTTATATTTACAAAAAAAATCCAAAAAAAAAACAGATACACTTAAGAAATGCAACTAACTTAACGACATTTATTTTTTTTAAATTGCTGTGCACTATCTTTACACAGACGCTTTATTTTAGTTAGTGCGCTATGCTTGACAAATGCTAAGCATGTTTATTTGTTAATTTAAATTTATTAAAATATTCTTTTAAAAAATTAACAGATACACTTAATAAATGCAGCTAACATAAAATTTATTTAAGAAAAATTGCAGTTCATTGTCTTTACAAAAACATTTTATTTTAGTTAATGTGTTATACTTGTAAATAAATGCGACTAGCTTAATCATATTTATTTTTTTTTAATTGCTGTGCATATCTTTACACAGACATTTTATTTTAGTTAGTGTGCTATGACTGACAAATGCCTAGCTTGTTCATATATTAATTTATATTTATTGAAAGATTCCTGTAGAAAAATAACAGATACACTTAATTAATGCAACTAATTTGACATTTATTTCTAAAAAACGCAGTCCACTGTCTTTACACAAACATTTTATTTTAGTTCATGTGTTATTCTTGTAAAAAGCTAAACTTGTAACTAACAGATAAAACCAAAGAATCAATAAATGCGACTAGCTTAAGTTCTTTATTTTATTTTAAATTGTTGTAGACTATCTGTAAACAAACATTTTATTTCATTTAGTGTACTATGTCTGATAAATGCTACGCATGTTCATTGATTAATTTATATTTACAAAAAAAATAAAAAAAAAAACAGATACACTTAAGAAATGCAACTAACTTAACGACATTTATTTTTTTTAAATTGCTGTGCACTATCTTTACACAGACGCTTTATTTTAGTTAGTGCGCTATGCTTAACAAATGCTAAGCATTTTCATTTGTAAATTTAAATTTATTAAACGTTTCATTTAAAAAAAATATCAGATACACTTATTAAAAGCAACTAACTTAACGAGATTTATTTAAAAAAATGCAGTCCACTGTCTTTACACAAACATTTTAAATTAGTTTATGTGTTATACTTGTAAAATGCTAAGCTTGTAACTAACAGATAAAACCAAAGACTTAATCACTGCGACTAGTCTAACCTCAATTATTTTTTTAAATTGCAGTGCACTATCTTTGCACAGACACTTTATTTTAGTTAGTGTGCTATGATTGACAATTGCTAAGCATTTTCATTTATTAATTTATATTTATTAAAATATTCTTTTAAAACATTAACAGATACACTTAATGCAACTAACTTAACGACATTTATTTAAAAAACATTGCAGTCCACTGTCTTTACACAGAAATTTTATTTTGGTTAATGTGTTATACCTAAAACCAAAGATTTAATAAATGCGACTACTTTATCAACATTTATTTTTTTTAATTGCTGTGCACTATCTGTACACAATCATTTTAGTTTAGTTTAGTTAGTGTGCCATGACTGACAAATGATAAACTTGTTTATTTATCAATTTATATTCATTGAGTAATTTTATTAAAAAGTTAACAGATACATTTAATAAATGCAGCTAACATAAAATTGCAGTTCATTGTCTTTACAAAAACATTTTATTTTAGTTAGTGTGTTATACCTGAAAAATGTTAAACTTGTAACTAACAGATAAAACCAAAGATTTAATAAATGCGACCAGCTTAACGACATTTATTTTTTTAAATTGCTGTGCACTATCTGTACACAGACATTTTATTTTAGTTAGTGTGCTATGACTGACAAATGCTAAGCATGTTTATTTTTAATTTATATTTATTGAAAGATTCCTTTAAAAAAATAACAGATACACTTAATCAATGCAACTAACTTAACATTTATTTTTAAAAAAACGCAGTCCATTGTCTTTACATAGACATTTTATTTCAGTTATTGTGTTATACCTAAAAAATGTTGAACTTGTAACTAACAGATAAAACCAAAGATTTAATACATGCGACTAGCTTAACGACATTTATTTTTTTTTAAATTTTATTTTAGTTAGTGGGCTATGACTGTTTATTTATTAATTTATATTTATTAAAAGGTTTCTTTAAAAATTCAACAGATTTGCTTAATAAATGCAGCTAACTTAACATTTATATTAATAAAAATGCAATACAACGTATTTACACAGACAAAATATTTTAATTAGTGTGTTATACATGAAAAATGCTAAACTTGTAACTAATATATAAAACCAAAGACTTAATAAATGTGACATTTATTTTTTTTTAATTGCTGTGCATTATCTGTACACAGACATTTTATTTTAGTTAGTGTGCTTTGACTGACAAATGCTAAGCATGTTCATTTGTCAATTTATGTTTATTGAAAGATTTCTTAAAAAAATTAACAGATACACTTAATAAATGCAACTAACATAGCATTTATAAAAAAAATTGCAGTTCACTGTCTTTACACAGACATTTTATTATAGTTAGTGTATTATATCTAACTAATGTTAAACTTGTATCTAACAGATGAAACCAAAGACTTAATAAATGCGACTAGCTTAAAAACATTTATTTTTATTAAATTTCTGTGCACTATCTTTACACAGACATATTATTTTGGTTAGTATGCTATGACTGACAAATGCTTATCAAGTTCATTTATCGATTTATAATTATTAAAAGATTCCTTTAAAAAATTAACACATACATTTAATAAATGCAACAAGCTTAACTACATTTATATTTAAAAAATTGCAGTTCACTGTATTTACACAGACATTTTATTTTAGTTACTGTGTTATACCTGAAAAATGCTAAACTTGTTACTAACAGATAAAACCACAGACTTAATAAATGCGACTAGCTTAACAACATTTATTATTTTTAATTTATTGTGCACTACCTTTACACAGTTATTTTATTTTAGTTAGTATGTTATACCTGAATAATTCCAAATTTGTAACTAACAGATAAAAGTAATCACTTATTAACTAATACTAATTTTGCAAAATTTAATTTTAAAAAATGGCACAAGCGTTCTGTTTTAGTCAGTGTGCTATAGCTGTCAACTACTAAGCTTCGGTATTCATCAATTTATATTTACTCAGAGATTCTTCCAAAAAACTAATAGATATTAACTTAACATTTAATTTTAATCGGACAATTTATTTTAGTAAGAGTGCTATAATTGAGAAAGGTTATACTTGTTTATTCAACAATTTTTATTTACTAATATAATTTTTTAAAAAACGAACAGAGAATAGTAGACACTTATTAACTGCGACTAACCTAACGGCATCTATATTTACAAAATCAAAATCTTTACACAGACATTTTATTTTAGTTAGTATGTTTTGACTAAACTTGTTTATGCATCAATTTATGTTTACTGACAAATTCGTCTAAAAAACAAACCGATAAAACTGAACACATATTTACTGCGATTAACTTAATGATATTTATTTAAAGAAATTGCTTTGCATTATCTTTACACAAACATTTTATTTTAGTTAGTATACTATAATTGACAAATGCTAAACTTGTTTATTAACGACAGACTCTTTTAAACTAACTTAAGTGCGATTATTTTTACAAAATTACTGTGCACAATTTTTACATAGACATAGACTAACGTAAATACATTTATTTTTTTTAGATCTTTACACAAACATTTTATTTTAGTTAGTGTGCTATGACTGACAAATGCTAAATTTGTTTATACATCAAAATAAATTAAGTTGATTTCTATAAGAAATAACAGATAAAACCAAACATTAAGGCCCGCTTGCATAAATTGTTAACTTTAACCTTATGGTCATGTTGTTAAGCATTGTCATTGGTACAAATTATTTGTTTTGCTGACGACATTGTCAAATCAATAGCTACAACATCAACAATTAACAACATAGTTAACTTTGCGTTATGCAACGAGACATTAAACACTACTACTAACTTAACAACATTTTTAACAAAATTGCTGTACATTATCTTTACACAGACATTTTATTTTAGTTAGTTTGTTTATTCATCAATTTTTATTTACTAATAAATTATTCTAAAAACTAACAGATAAAACTAAGCACGTATTAACTGCTACTAACTTAAATACATTTATTTTTTAAAAATTGCTGTACATTATCTTTACATAGACATTTTATTTTAGTTAGTGTGCTATCACTGATAGATTAATGTTTACCTTGTTTATACATCAATTTATATTTACTGACACATTATTCTAAAAAGCTAAACACTCATTAGCTGCGGCTAACTTAACGAAAATTATTTTTAAAAAATTGCAGTGCACTATCTTTACACAGACTATTTATTTTAGTTAGTGTGCTATGACTGACAAATGCTAAACTTGTTTATTCATCAATTTATATTTACTGACAGATTCTACTAAAAAACTAACAGATAAATCTAAATACTTATTAACTGCGACTAACTTAACAATTATTAATTTTAAAATATGCTGTGCACTATATGTTTATACAAAAATTTTATTTTAGTTAGTGTGCTATGAATGCTGAAGTTTTTTATACATTAAATTAAATAGATTTTTAAGAGAAATAACAGATAAAACCAAACGTTAAGACCCGGTTGCATAAATCGTTAACTTTAACTTTGTGGTCATGTTGTTAAGCATTGTCATTGGTACAACATCAATTGTTTTGCTGACCACATTGTGAAATCAATAGCTATAACATCGTCAATTAACAACATAGTTAACTTTGCGTTATGCAACAGGACATTAAACACAACTATTAACTTAACAACACTTTTAATAAAATTGCTGTGCATTATCTTTACACAGACATTTTATTTTAATTAGTGTGCTGACTAAAATATGCTAAACTTGTTTATTCATCAATTTATATTTGCTAGCACATTCTTCTCATAAACTAACAGGTAAAACTAAACACTTGGTAGTTGCGACTAACAAACGGCATTTATTTAAAAAAAATTGCCGTGCACTATCTTTACACAGGCATATTAGTTTTTGTTAGTGTGCTATGACTGACAAATGGTTAAATTTATTTATTAAACTTGACATTAAACAATACTATTAACTTAACATTTTTAACAAAATTGCTGTGCATTATCTTTACACAGACATTTTATTTTAGTTATTGTGCGATGAGTAACCAACGCTAAACTGTGCCATAACTTATAGTTATTAGCAGAACTCTTCGAGAAAATTAATGGATAAAACACAAATTTTTGTTTATCACAATTCCAAGTTTTTAAAAAAATCTGAATTTTACTACCAGAAAATACGTTTAGAAATGAATATTACATTATTAGTTTAACGTATAATAATTAGTTATTTTTATTCTTTTTTTAAGTGCTTAAATTTTTTTTGTCTGACATCAGTTGATTAACTTCTTATTGCAATAATTTATTATTGTTGTCTAATTCTTCTAAAAAATTTAGGAGCAGAATCAGAATGTAATAGCGAAGGCTTCCACGGCTTCCAGCAGCTTCGGTTGCAACTATGACACGGTCCAAACCCGGAAGACATTCTAATGCTAGTATAGATTCCGGCCGTGGAAGCCTTCGCTATTACATTAATAATCTCTACGGGGAGAATATTTCTTCTAAAACCTCCGTATTTTCCAAACTTCGCCACAAACTCGTCAAACTCTTGTGCAATTTAACCTTTCTTAGTCGCTGTCGTGACCACAACATCATTCCTGCATTCCTCCAAATTAAGTTCCACATTCAGACACGTTCTTCTAAAAACATCCTACACCGTGCTAGTCTAGCGTTGATACGCGAACGGATTAAGCAAACTAGGCGAGAGTTAGACACCATTTCGAAACAACTCTTTTATCTTCATCTTGAGTTGGCCAACACTCTATCCCCGGATGATTGGAAATTCTTTGACAACATTACTTACCAGCAGTCTGATACCACTCTACGACTAACCACTGAAGGTCATCTCAAAAAGTTTCAATTATTGGAATCCAAGAATCGTAAAGTTTCTTCTACTACTAACTCAGTAAAGACGGTTGTCAATTTATCTAGTTTGGTTCTCACTTCAGAACAGGAATCGGTGCTCTCTAAGGGTTTGAATTTTGCGGTTGCTCCCAAACGTATTCCCAAAGAAGATATTCTATGTGCTGTTGAGTCTTCAATAAGACATCTTCCTCGCCACATCTCAGATCCCATTCGTATCAACACTAACGAAATCCTTGAATCATCTAAAATTCCTAAATCCAACATTTCTAAGTCGGAAGAGTTAGCTCTAAAAAGTCTTCGTAACAACCCTGATATTATTGTTCTTCCAGCCGACAAAGGTAACGCCACTGTCGTTTTGAACCAAATTGATTATGTTACGAAAATCAATTCTATTTTGTCTGAGGAAACTTACGCTCTTCTAACCCATAACCCCACTTCGAAGATTGAACGCGAGGTTAGCCAAATCATCAAGTCTTCCAATCTACCTCCTGAAACTAAACGTCGACTTACCCCATCAGATTCTAAACCACCTCGTCTATACGGACTTCCTAAAATTCACAAACAAGGTATTCCTTTTCGACCTATCGTTAGTACTATCCAATCTCCTACTTACAAGCTAGCCAAGTTCTTGTCCAACATTCTTTGCGAGTTTACAGGTAAAACGTCTTCTCACATCCTCAACTCTCAGCATTTTATTCAACGTCTAGAAACTATAAAACTTGAACCCCAAGATCTACTCGTGAGCTTTGATGTTACTTCACTTTTTACTAAAGTTCCTATTAAGGATTCGCTTATTATCATCAAACAGATTCTGTCTCAACATGGCAAGGACTTGAGTTTGGTTCCTCTTATTGAAAAGTGTCTATCCTCTACTTACTTCCAATTTGATAATAAGTTTTACGAACAAGTTTCTGGTGCTGCTATGGGTTCTCCTCTATCACCGGTTGTAGCTAACATTTTTATGGAATCCTTTGAAACGGTTGCTTTGGAATCATCAATATTAAAACCTAAAGTGTGGTTTAGATATGTTGACGACACGTTTATTGTTTGGTCTCATGGTCATCTTGAATTGTCTAAGTTTCTTGATCATCTTAACAATCAACACTTAGATATCAAATTTACTATGGAAATCGAAAGTAATGGTTCTCTTCCATTTCTTGACGTTCTTGTGACTCGTAAGCCCGACGGACTTCTAGGCCATTCTGTTTATCGCAAACCCACCCATACGGACAGATACCTTCATGCTTCGTTTCATCATCCTGCACAGAAACGTTCTGTTATTGAATCTTTGGTCCATCGTGCCTTTTCTATTTGTCAACCTAAGAATCTAGACTCAGAACTCCGTCATCTTACTAGAACCTTAGTGGACAATGGTTATGTAAAGCGAGATATTCATAGAGTTATTAATCGTCGTTTACATCCACGTACTCGATTACCTAAGGACATTTCTACTCCCGAATCCAACCCGAAATTGGCCTTTTTACCCTACATTCACAAGGTTACAGATCAAATAGGGAAACTCCTTCGTAAGAATGGTATTAAACCCATATTCAACTCGACAGGCAAAATCTCTCAGATTCTTCCTTCTCCCAAAGACAAATTTCCTACACTTTCATCTCAAGGTGTATACCAAATTCCCTGTTCTTGTGGTTTAGTCTACATTGGTGAAACCGGTCGTTCCGTCATTACTCGCATTTCAGAACATGATCGTTGTATAAGGAAAAGGTATACTTCCAAGTCTGCGGTCGCTGAACATCATTTTACTACAGGTCACAAGATAGATTTTGATAATGTTTCGTTGATTGCCAAATCTCCATTCTTTTTCAACAGGAAATTCCGAGAAAGCATAGAAATCATCAAACACCCCAATAACTTCAATCGCGATCATGGTTTCGAACTATCCCCTCTTTGGTTCCCGGTTATTAGTCATTTATCAAAAACACGCCCCCTAGCAACCGTAACCCAATCAGGCTCGAGCTTAATCATCCGTGACGATCCTTTTCCTTTAAATACGGAGACTATTTCTTCTTAAGTCACTATTCGACTGCCAGCACTCGTTGCGAACAGTCGAGCTCTCCAGGTTTTATTTCATGCTGTAAAGCAAGTTAATTCCAAGTGTTTTACTCGGCGGTGCGTGTATATTTAGTATACTCAAACCGTCGTTTATATTGCTGCTTCCTGATTGGTCCATGTGTTTTTAAACGCAACCAATCTAAATTTTTCAAAACACGTTAATATTTAACTGACAACGTTTTAAAAGAATTTTTATTATTAAATAAATGTTTTTGTAATTTTGTCTTTTATTTTTCCCAATTAACTGTTTTAAAAGAATTTCTACTAAATAAATGCTTGCTTAAGCAATTTATTTAAGTTTCGGTCTTTTATAAGACTTGTCATAAAAGAATTCGACATGGATCCGATCGCGCTCTCTGAGCAGGATTGGACCAACGTCGCCGCCGCCGCCGCCACCACCGCCTCGACGATGGAATTCCTCCAGGAGCAAGTGAGGACGCTCACGGAAGAGAACCGACAACTGCGCCACCAACTCGCCGAGATGACGAAGAAGCTGGACCGTTTCCTCGACGCCTTTCCCGCCCTCCCAACGAAGAAGTCGAAGAAGAAGAAGCAGCCGTCGCCTGCGACTTCCCGCGTCGAGTCTCCCGTTGTTCCGACGCCTAGCCCGGAACCAATGGAGACCCCGGCGAAGTCCAGGCGTACCGAGCGTGCTACCGCCGCCGGTCCGTCCGCCGTCCCTACCGCCACGCCTCCCGCCGTGCCTGCCGCCACGCCTTCCGCCACGCCCTCCGTTGAGCCCGCCGCCGCGTCTGCTGCCGCGATGGAAGAGCCCATGGAAGAAGAAGGATGGTCCGTGGCCTCCAACAAGAGGAAGCGTCCCGCTGTCCTCGAGAAGACGGAAGCCGCTCCCACCGAGACGACGCGCAAGGATAGGATCCTCCTATAGTCCTTCATAACCAGAAGGACTTTGGTAAGGCGATGGATACCCTTCGCGAATCCAATGTCGATGTTTCTAGGGCGAAGACCACCCGGAATGGCGTTGCCATTCACGTCTCCACCCCAGAGGACTTCCGTACCGCCACGCTCGCATTAGAAGAGGCCCGCCAGGAGTTCCACTCCTATCAGTTGAAGGGTGACCAACCGCTGAAGGCCGTCATTCGTGGGATGCCACACTACGATACGTCGATCGACGCCACCACCGCCTACCTTACCAGTAAAGGTATGGAAGTAATTAAGGTAACGCGAATGATTTCAGGACGATCGAAGCGACCAACGCCGCTCCTTCTAGTCCAGCTCAAGAGGACCCCGCTAGCGAAGACTATCTTCGATATTACTAGTATCGGAGTAGTCGACGTCCGCGTGGAGAGTCCGCGTCCAAGAGGCGACATCGGGCAGTGTTACCGGTGCCAGCGTTTCGGCCACTCAGCGAGAGGATGTCGAGGAACCCCTAGATGCGTCAAGTGCCTGGAGTTCCACTTCAGCTACGAGTGCGCGAAGAAGCGAGAAGACGGTCCGGCGACGTGCTGCAACTGCAGGATGGACCACCCGGCAAACTACAGAGGTTGCCCAGCCTACCCAAGGAAACGACAGGTAAGTACGCAACGTACTGATTCATCTGCTCCTGTTTCAGCCCCACGACCAGCCGCCAGGCCGGTGAACCCAGCCGTCTCGTTCGCCCAGGCAGCGAGACCGGTTGAGCCCACCGCTCCAGCGCCAACCACCACCTCCGGAGTGACGAAGCGTCAGCGGGACGTCTACACCGAGGTCACCAAGGAAGAGCACGCCCTCATCGCAGAGCTCCTCGCCCGACATCGCGCCAGCAAGCAGTAATGGCTACAAGAAGAAAACCGGACGCCCTCCTCATTGCGTTTTGGAACGCCAACGGTATCCTTAACAAAAAGCTTGAATTTCAGGAATTTCTCTACCGCCGGAACATCGACGTCGCTCTTGTTTCCGAAACTCATCTTCGGAACTGCGACAATCCAAACATTCCTAACTATGCGAGATACAACACCAATCGAACCACAGGACGCGGTGGAGGTACGGCCGTTTACGTAAAACGGTCTATCTCCCACCACCACATTCCGACTCCACAACTTCAAAACCTCGAAGCAACCCAAATCGTCATTAACACGGCAGCCAACGGAGACATAGTTCTCTGCGCTGCTTATCTCCCACCCACCAAAGACGTCATTCCCGCAGATTTTGACGCAATTTTTAACGCAAGGACCCCCACAATTCTCGCAGGAGACCTTAACGCGAAACATCCAGACTGGCACAGCAGGAGAACGAACCGCAACGGTCGACTCCTGCATGACCTCGCCAGCATCCGAAATTTCGTCGTAGATGGACCCTACGAACCTACCATCCACCCTCACAACGGACTCCCCGACGTCATCGACATAGCCATTTTCAACAACATCAGGCTACTTCACGATCTAACCACCGTTTCCGACCTTAGTTCCGACCACGAGCCCGTACTTTTACAACTCGGTGATCAATCAGAAAACGATAACCTTCAGTTCGAAACGAACATTACCATGTGGCCAACTTTTTCAATTCGAGGCCACTAAACTTTTCACTCAAGTCCCGGTCATAAATAACATCGCCCAACTTCAAGCCGCGGTTGCCAGTTTTACAGATCTCGTAAAAAGATGCATTTCCAAAGCTACAAGAACTATCACAAAAATCAAGTCCGATCCTCTTCAACTCCCAATTCAAATTCGTGACCTGATCACCGAGAAAAACCGCCTTAGACGAAGATGGCAACGCACCCGCCACCCAAACGATAAAAGAGCTCTCAACGCAGCTCAAAACAATATTCGAACTCAGATCGAGGAACATCGAAATCTCCTTTTCAACGACAAACTTCAGTCGCTAAATTCACAAGACCTAAGCGTCTGGCAAATGACCAAAATCCTCAAAAACAGGAATAATCCTCCCATGCCCGCCATTCACGGTCCCCGAGGTCTGGTCTTCACCGACCTAGACAAAGCCGAAGCTTTCGCCGACACGCTCGAACTCCAATTCAGAGCTAACCATCCAGACGACGAAGACTTCCGTCGCACGAACGCTATCCACCGCGAAGTCAGAAGCATCCTGACAGCAAATTCAAACGAGCCCATCAGGCACACTTCCCCCAAAGAAATCGAAGCGAAAATCAAAAATCTCAAACCGCGCAAAGCTCCCGGGAACGACGGCATTCCCAATAAAGCAATTAAACTTCTCCCCAAAAAAGGTATAGCCACCTTAACCGCGATTTTCAACGCTTGCCTAAGACTCCGTCACTTTCCACATCAGTGGAAAACCGCGGACGTCATAGTCATTCCCAAACCCGGAAAAGATCACGTCATGCCACAAAACTACCGTCCAATTAGCTTACTACCGACTCTCGGTAAGCTATTGGAAAGAATAATCCTAACCCGATTACAGGAACAGGTCGACATCAATCAAATTATCC
Organism: Aquatica leii; assembly: GCA_035610365.1. Classification (NCBI taxonomy): domain Eukaryota; kingdom Metazoa; phylum Arthropoda; class Insecta; order Coleoptera; family Lampyridae; genus Aquatica; species Aquatica leii. Next base: position 21,982,046 of record CM069438.1, read on the forward strand.
CACCACAACAGTTCGGTTTTCGTAAAACCATTCCACGGTCCACCAAGCCCTCCGCGTAGTGGAGCAGATCACCGACGGTTTCAACCACCGCGACGTCACCGGCGGCGTTTTTCTCGACATCGAGAAGGCGTTCGACAAGGTCTGGCATCGCGGACTGCTCTACAAGATGCACCGTCTAGGCATCGACGTCCCCATGGTACAGCTCATCGGCTCCTTCCTCAATCGACGCTCGTTCGCGATCAAACTTCGCACCGCCAAGTCCACTCCACGCCACATAGAAGCCGGCGTCCCTCAAGGATCCACGCTATCTCCACTTCTTTACAACATCTTCACCGCAGACGTTCCAAAAATCGACGGACTCACGTACACTTTCTACGCCGACGACACCGCCGTTTTGGCAACATCCCGCTCGCCCGCTCAAGCCGAGAGGAATCTTCAAATGGCTCTCACCTTGCTAGACAACTGGTACGACGACTGGCGAATAAAAGTCAATCCGACGAAAAGCGCCGCCGTCCTCTTCAACCGAAGAAACATCGATCCCGTAAGCCGCCTCCACATCAAAGGCAACGACGTCCCCTGGGTGAACGAGACCAAATATCTCGGCCTCACCCTAGACAAGAAATTGCTATGGAAATCGCACATCACCCAGAAGCTCGCCTCTTCGAACGGCCTACTGGTCAAGTTATACCCGATGCTATGCCGCAACAGCCGCCTCAGCATCGACAACAAATTACTTATCTACAAGACGATTATCCGCCCCGCCACGACGTACGCAGCACAAGTATGGTTCTACGCTGCCAAAACCCACACCACCAGGATCCAAATCTTTCAAAACAAGATCCTCAGAATGATTGCTGACGCCCCCTGGTTCTTCCGAACAGACCGGCTCCATCAGGAACTCGCCATCCCGAAGATCGCTGATTTCGTCCGCCAATCCGCAGCTGCGCTCCATGCAGATCTCGCGGCCCATCCCAACCCCATCGTCCGGCGGCTCTGGGAATACGACAGAGATGACATGCCTAGGCACAAGCGGCCTAAGTATGTCATCCTAATTTAAGTTAGAATGAAATGTTCAACCCAGCGGAAAAGTTGGAAACCAAAGAGGCAACTCGGAGGTGAAAAACCGATCCAATGGGGTTATGTAAGCAATATTGTTATCAAATATGATTAAACTTTAGAAATGTTAAACATTGTAGAAGTGAATAAACATGTATGAAATCTGAATCTGAATCTTAAGTCACTTCTACGGAGTTTAGAATCTGGCTTGGTTCACAAGTTGATTACCTTACTCGGTAGTGGTTCTTTGTTAGATTTTCGTTTGCTTTTTCAGGTTATCGTTTTCTTTCTTACCTTTTCATAGTTTAGGTTATGGCTTGTTTTAACAAGTGGATAACCTAACTTTTGAGAAGTTCTTAGTAAGATTTCGATTGCTTGTTTGAGTTTTGCGATTTATCTCACGCCCTGATGAAGCCCCTTACCAAAGTGGGCGAAACGTTGGCAGCTTCGGTTGCAACTATGACACGGCCCAAACCCGGAAGACATTCTAATGCTAGTACAGAATCAGAATTTTAAAAAACAGGACTAATTCTAACATTTTTCTAAAAAAAGTAAATTTCTGTGCACTAGCTTTACACAGACATGTTATTTTAGTTAGTGTGTCATGTAATTGTTTATTATCAAGTTTTATTTAATAATCCGCTGGTGTAAAAAAACGGCTTGTAAAAGCAAAATATATTTGATAAAATATCTTAACTTAATTTTTTTAGCAATTTCTTTTCTAAAAATAATAAAATCTAATCTATAGGTAGATAGTGATAACGATCCACTTTCGTTGTATCAATTTTAGAACAAAGTTTGATATTTGTTGCATTATTTAGTGTGCTTTTGATGGATTGTTTTTGGAACTTGGTAACCAATAAAATCGAAGATATAAATCCAGCTAAGCGACAAAGCTATTGATTTTTTTTCTTTGACGTATTTGGAAACAAATATCTTTTGAGACCACGACTCAAATTTGCAATTGTTAGAAGCGTTAGAAATGATTATCTTGCTTCATTATATCAGTTATTAGAAGTTAATTATTATTCATAATGTATAATAAAATCTTTAAATCACATTCAAAACTTTATGTTTTTTTTTACAATAGTTGGCTATGACTGAACAATACATGTTATAACAAACATATACACATAAAACTTTTGAACCAGCCTTGGTACGTAAATGTTTGGATTGTTAATTGAATTAACAGTTAGTTGTGAAGGTTGGTGGGGTAACTTTTTACCTGCGATAAGGTAATGTTTAAAACAATAAGATCTGGCAAGAATGATATAGTCTAAACGTTTCTGCCGCATTCATAACCCTTATCTTATCACGCCGATAAGAACGTATTAAAAAAGAGTAGGGTTATGTGACGGTTGAAACGTTAATTGAATCACACGTAGCGCGAGTGAATAATCTCCAAAAAATGTGGCTGTATTCTAAACGTTTTTGTAAACAAACCACAATGTAACTGCCGTAAAATGGCACAAGAAGCACCTTTGCAAACAGTTTCCCTCGCCGTGCAAGAAACGACGCGCAACCAACAACGCCAGAGCCTTCCAGCTCGCGTTCATCAAAACACAAACAATGCACTACAGCGTCCCAACTCGTTTACAGGAGGAAAAACGAAAATTGCCTTACAACCGGTAATACCAGAAGTCGACGCCGAAGAAGAATCTTCGGGCGTGAAGGTATCTTTAGAAAATGGAAGTGCGATGAGAACTAGTTTTACCAAAAACATACCTTCCAGGTCTAATAGTATATCGTCAATGAAAAGTGCAAGAATAAAAAAATTTTCTGAAATGAGGGGTTACGAAAATGGTGGGTACGACGATAGAGCCAATCAACAGTTTGAAAGGGGCACTAATGACAGCACCAGATCATCGACGCATGAAAGCGTTATCAGTCTACAGTAAGTGCCTTTATGATTTTTGATTTGATTAGACTTGAGCACTATTAATTGCGTTGTTTTTGTTTCTATATTCATTTTTCTTCGGTATGCATCCTAGTCATCGTCAAACTAAAGGTTTCTGTTTTTGATTCAACTGTTTTTATGTATATTCAACACCTAATCGTCAACAAAAGAAGCATGTGGGTTGATTAGCTTATTATCAGTATCGGTATCTTGTGTAGTCATCTGTTCCATAGCACCCTACAATGATTAATAATATTAATATTTATCTGTTATATTAATTTTTTTAGCGAATTGATCGAGAACTCTGTTTTAATATATTGAATGTCAAAAGTTAAAAAAATAGATTTCAATATTTCTTCTTTTTTTTTAATTTTAGCAAGTTAAATTTGAAACTAATTTTTGAGTTTTGGTTTGGTTGGGATTTTTTTAAAGTTAATTTATTATATGTTTAGATTTGCTTGTGTTTTTCTAAATCTAAATTCACTTTTTTGTTTTTTTTTAAATATTTTTCATATATTTTATTAACGCTTTTTTGATTATTTTTATTTGTTATATCGAATTATTTTGAAGTGGTTCTATTAGTATTTGTGGGTGTTTTATGTAATTTTTATATTTTTTCTCAGATGATTTGTTTTTTTACATTTTTGTTTGTGTTTTTTTTTCTTTTTGTTTTTAATTTATTCGGAGACTTCTACTTGCATATTAGTGCATTTTGTCTATTATTTTTATTTGTGGTAAACATTTTTTTGTTGTAAGAAATGCCAATACGCTTATGTAACTTTTTTTTACTTTTAAGTTACATTTTTAAAATTTTTTTACTAGTGTTTCGTTTTATTTATTTACTGCGCTTAGATTTTTTTACGTTTTTTACAGTTAACTTTATTATATTTATGTATTATTGTTTTTGTCTTTTTGGTGAAGCTTCTTCAACTGATTTTTTTGTGTTTTTTACTTACTACAGTGCACGCTGCTTATTAGAATCACGGATAATGTTATCAGTCTGGTAATATTATCACTTTATCAAAGAACTGGCTAACATAGAAAAAACATCGTTTATAGTAATCATATTTTCGGTTTATGTTATCAATTTTCTTCTTAGGTTTGTTTCTATACATAAACAATGACCTATAACATTGCCTCATTTAAACATCTGTAAGTGCGTTATCTTTGAAAATTAACTTTGAAAGTATCAGCGTTCTTAGAATAACAAGATAACGTTATTTTGCATTTATTTTTATTTTTAGTATCAGCAAATTACTGAGAAGAAATGTGTAGTTCTGAGCAGAGTGAATTTATTTTGACGTTTTTTGCTTGTTATTGATACGCCTTCTAAATTAAAAACCTGTTAATCAGATAGATACGCTGTATCTATTTACTGCTTTGTAACCAATAAACGTATTTTTTTTAAATTTTGGATATTGCTATCATTCGGTTAGTATTATCAAAAACCACAAGTTTTAATGAGATTCTATTAAGCGGCATGCACTGTATATTGTTGTTGTTTAATGTTTTTGCAGATGTATTTGTTTTTGTTACTTTATTTTCCGGTTTTTTCTTTCATTTTAAATAAGTTGATTCTTTTAGTTTAATTTTTTGATTCAAATACATCTTTATATGTTTATTGTTATTGTTTGTTTATTTACTGCACTTAGATTTAATTGTGTTTTTTACCTTTGATTTAACGTATTATTTTTATTTGTATTAAGTAGTCTTTTTAGTTTCTATGTATTTTGTTTCTTCAAAAATCAATGCACTTTTTGTTACTGTTATTTTTCAGTTTTTGTTTATTCCGCTTATAATATTTTGCGTTATTTTAGTATTTGCAATTTTAGTTTTTGCGATTCTACAAGTTACTTTTCCATATTTTTATTTAAGGTAATTTGATTATTTCTTTTTTTTTTGTAAACAAATTTTCATACTTATTTGTTTATTTACTGTATATATTTATTTCAGTTTTTATTGTTGATTTAGTGTGTTTATTTTTGTTTTTGGTTTATTTTTATTTTTTTTTGAATCAGTGATTTTTTTTCACATTTCATTTTAATTTTTGGCAGTTGTATCTGTTTTGCATTTTTATCTAAGACAGTATGATTATTAATAAATTATTGCAAGTTTTTTCTTATTTGTTTTTATATTCTCTTCAGACTACTTGCATTTAATTTATTATTTTTATTTAAGGTGGAGAGATATTTTTGTGTTTCTACAAACTGCTACGAAAATAACAAAGCTTACTAAGCTATTTTTATTTTTATTTTTTTTGTTCTAAAGAATTTTTTTAAATTTCATGATTGCGTTTTTTTTCGTTGACTTAATGTGTTTCTTATTGTTTTTGGTTTATTTATACCTTTTCGTCAAGTTTCTTTAATTGATGCTTGTTTATATTGGTAACGCCTTTTTTTACTTTTTATTTTGTTTTTTACATTTTTTACATTTGTATTTATTTATTTTCTTTAGTTATTTTTCTAATTCCATTATAAATATTTAGTATTTGCGGTTTTTGTTTTACTGATTCCTCCCTCTTTATCTCTTTTTATTTTTATCTAAGACAATATAATTATTTATAAATGTTTGCATACTTTTTTTATTTGTTTTTATACTTTTTTCAAAATTTTGTATTTATTTATGGCGGAGAGATATTTTTTGTTTCTACGAACTGCTACAAAAATGCAAAGCTTACTTAGGTATTTTTAGTTTTTTTCCTTCTGTTCTAAATAAGCTGATTTTTTTAAATTTAATTATTGCATTTTTTTAGCGGTGACTTAATGAATTTCTTATTTTTTTCGGTTTATTTATTTGATCAAGTTTTTTAAATTGATGTTATGTGTATCTGTTTTTTACATTTTTTGCATTTGTATTTATTTTTTTTATTTACTTTCCTAACTCTTAAATATTTTTTTTTGATTTTTTGTTGTTTCTATTGGTTTATTTTTTATTTGTTTTTAATCTTTTATAGAAGCTCATACTCGCATTTAAGTGCATTTTGTTTATGGTTTTTATTTATCGTACACATATGTTTTATATGTTTGATTTTTTTTTAACAATGCATATTAAAGTATTTTTTTAATTTTAATTTTAAATTGACGTTTTTCTTTTGTTTTAATAACTGTTTTTTTACTTAATAAATTGATTTTTTAGTTAAGTTTGATTTTATTTTTGTAAAGTTCCTAATTATTTATTTGGTTTATTTATTTGAGATTATTTTCTTTTATTTTAAAAAAGACATTTTTTTTAATTAAATTTTTTATTTTAATATATAATTATTATTTTTTTAAATTTATTTTTAAGTGGTTTGTGAATTATTTTAATATTTGCAGTTTTAGTTTTAGTGATTCTACAACTCACTTTTTATAGTTTTATTCAAGACAATTTGATTAAAATTTTTTTCCTAACTATGTATTTTACGTTGTTTTCAGAGCGTTTTGTTTTTAATTTAGGGCATTTTATTGGTTATTTTTGTTTGTGGCGAACAATGTTTTTTGTTTCTACAGGCTGGTTCAACCCTTACTTAAATATTTGTATTTATTTTTTGTTTTGTTTATTTATTTATTGCACTGATTTTTTGATAGTTTTATCTAAGGCAATTTGATCAGTTTTTTATATAACTTATTAAACAAACTTTTTTGAATTGACAATTTTTTGTATTATTATTTGTTTGACATTATAAATACTTGATTTCTTTTTCACAGCCAACTATTAATTTTTGAAAATAATTAGTTTTTTAGTTTTAATAGTTATTGCTTAAAAATTTTCAATAAAATTTTGTACAGGTCCGTTTTGAGGGATGCTCAGTACAGTGACGTTCACAGATTTTTTATAATAAAAAATCATTAATTTATTAAAATTGTGTTTGTGGAAATTGTGCAGTTTATCAAGCCCTAAATTTAAGAAATTAATAATACGAATTGACCCCAAAACAATAATTTTGTATTATTATGTTTTTTACTTCCTATTTTGTTTTTTATGCGTTAGTGTTTTGTGTTTATTATTTTTAAAGTTGTTGCTTGTTAAGCATTGAAAGCATTTTTTTTTAATATTTGTGGCGTTTGCTTTAGTGATTCTCTTTTTTTAGAATTACATTCATTATTTTTATTTATGATGAACCGATATTTCATTTGTTTTTACAATACTTACTTAAGTAAGTTTATTTTTCTTTTTATTTTATTTTAAAATAGTTAATTGTTTTTTGTTTCTTTGACTTAATATATGTAATATTTTTTATGGTTTACTGGTTTTTATATATTATTTTATTAAACAACTTTTTTAAGTTGACAATCTTTGTATTAATATGTTGAACTTTCTAATTGGTTTTTTTGTTTTTTTTGTTTGTATTTTGATTTTATTACTTTGCAATTATTTTTGAAACATTTTTTTAAATTGAATTTTTTCAAAGGTTTGAGGCATTATTTTAACATATGTGGTTTTTGTTTTAGTGATTCTTTCTTTATATAATAGATTTCATTATTTTTATTTATAGTGAATGGATATTATATTTGTTTTTACAATGCTTACTTAAGTATTTTTAGTTTTCTTTTTGTTTTATTTTAAAAGAGTTATTTTTTTGTGTTTAATTGACTTAATGAATCTTATAAATTTTTGGTTTGTTAGTTTTTATATTTTATTAAAAAAACTTATTTGAATTGACAATTTTTTTGTATTACTATGCTTTTTACTTTTTATTTTGTTTTTATACTTTTTTGTTTGTATTTTGTTTTTAAAACTTTGCAATTATTTTTGCAGGATTTTTTAGATTTATATTTTTAAAAGCGTTTGAGGCATTATTTTAATATTTGTGGCTTTCGTTTTAGTGATTTTTTCTGTATAGAATTTTACTTACTTAAATATTTTTAGTTTTAAAGAGTTAATTTTTTTTTATTTCATTGATCTTATATGTAATATTTTATGGTAAACCGACATTATATTCGTTATATTTTTAGTTTTCTTATTATTTTATTTTATAAGAGTTAATTTCTTTTGTTTAATTCACCTAATTATGTAATTTTTTTGGTTTGTTGGCTTTTATATATATTTTATTAAACAACTTTTTTGAATTGACAATTTTTTGTGTAATTATGTGGTTTTTACTTTCTATTTTGTTTTTTATACTTTTTTGCGTTTGCATCGTGGTTTTATTAGTTCGCAATTATTTTTAAAACATTTTGTTAATTTAATTTATATTTTTTTAAGAATTTGAGGCATTTTTATAAATAATTCTGGTTTTCGTTTTAGTGATTCTCTTTTTATAGATTTTTTTTTAATTTACTGTGATTTGTTTTTACAATGCTTACTTAAGTGTTTTTAGTTTTCTTTTAATTTTATTTTCAAAGAGATAATTTTAGTTTTTTGGTTTGTTGGTTTTTATGTATTTTATTAAACAGCTGTTTTCAATTGACAATTTTTTTGAATTATTATGTGCTTTTTACTTTCGATTTTGTTTTTAAAGGTTCATGGCGTTTGTATTTTGTTTTTATTACTTTGCAATTATTTTTAAAACATTTTGTTAAATAAATTTTATTTTTTTAATAATTTGAGGCTTTTAGTTTAGGTTTTAGTGATTCTCTCTTTATAGAATTTTGTTCATTATTTTTATTTATGTTGAAGAATATTTCATTTGCTTTTACAATACTACCTTAAGTATTTTTAGTTTTCTTTTTATTTTATATTCAAAAAGTTAATTTTTTTTGTTTTATTGTGTTAAGGTATGTAATATTTTTTTGGTTTGTTAGTTTTCATGTATTTTCCTTTGAATTGATAATTATTTCGTATTATGTGTTTTTACGTTCTATTTTTTTATGCTTTTTTTGTGTTTGTATTTTATTTTTAATACTTTGCAATTATTTTTCGAACATTTTTTCAATTTGGTTTATATTTTTGAAATGTTTCAGGGATTTTTGTAATATTAGTGGTTTTTGTTTTAGTGATTATTTTTGTATATAATTTATTTCATTATTTTTATTTATGGTGAACGGATATTTCATTTTTCTTTTACAATGCTAACTTAAGTTTGTTTAGTTTTCTTTTTGTTTTAATTTAAAACAGTTATTTTTTTTTGTTTAATTGTTTTAGTTTCTATTTTATTTGCTAATATTTTTGAAAAATTTTCAAAATTAGATTTATATTTTTTTAAACGTTTGAAGCATTTTTCTATATTTGTTAATTTTGTTTTAGTGATACTTTCTTATTAAAATTTTGTTCATTTTTTTGATATATAGTGAACGGATGTTTTATTTGTTTTTACAATGCTTACTTGAGTATTTTTAGTTTTTTTAAATTTAATCTAAAGGAATACATTTTTTTGGTTTAATTGACGTAACGTAGGTATTTTTTTTGTTTATCGATTTTTATAGGTTTTATTAAACAACTTCTTTGAATTGACAGTTTTTTTGGATTATTATGTATTTTGTTGTTTATGCTTTTTTCTGTTTATGTTTTGTTTTTATTACTTTGCAGTTATTTTTGGAACATTTTTTTTAATTTGAATTATTTTTTTAGCGTTTGTGGCGATATTTCATTTGTTTTTACAATGCTTAATGTATGTAATATTTTTTTGGTTTGTTGGTTTTTATATATGTTATTAAGCAACTTCTTGAAATCGAATTTTTTTTGTTTTTATTGTTTTTTACTTTCTATTTTATTTTTATGTTTTTGCATTTGTATTTGGTTTTGATTACCTTGTAATTATTTTTGTAATTTTTAAATTTGGTTTATATTTTTTAAGCATTTTAGGCGTTTTTTTTTTTTTATATTTGTGGTTTTTGTTATAGTGATTCTCTTTATAGAATTATGTTCATTATTTTTATTTATGGTGAACGGATATTTTATTTGTTTTTATAATGCTTACTAAAGCATTTTTAGTTTTTTTAAATTTTATTTTAAAAGAATTATTTTTTTTGTTGAATAGATTTTATGTAAGTAATATTTTTTTAGTTTGTTGGTTTTTATATATTTTATTAAACAACTTTTTTCTGTTTGCATTTTGTTTTTATTACTTTGCAATTATTTTTGGAACATTTTTTAAAAATTTTATTTATATTTTTTTAAACATTTGAGGCATTGTTTTATTATTTGTGGTTTTTGCTTTAGTGATTCCTTCTTTATAGAATTTTGTTCATTATTTTAATTTATAGTGAACGAATATTTCATTTGTTTTTACAATGCATACTTAAATATTTTTAGTTTTTTTTTGTTTTATTTTAAATAAATATTTTTTTTAGTTTAATTGACTTAAGGCATGTAATATTTTTTGGTTTGTTGGTTTTATATATTTTATTAAACAACTGCTTTCCATTGACAATTTTTTTAAATTATTATGTGTTTTTTACTTTCGATTTTGTTTTTAAAGGTTTACACCGTTTGTATTTTGTTTTTATTACTTTGCGATTATTTTTAAAACATTTTGTTAATTTGATTTTTAATTTTTTTAATAATTTGAGGCATTTTTTTTAAATAATTGTGGTTTTTGTTTTAGTGATTCTCTCTTTATAGAATTTTGTTCATTATTTTTATTTATAGTGAACGAATATTTCATTTATTTTTACAATGCTCACTTAAATACTTTTAGTTTTCTTTTTATTTAATTTTCAGTTATTTTTTTTTTGTTTAATTGAGTTAAGGTATGTAATATTTTTTTGGTTTATTAGTTTTTATGTATTTTATTAAACAACTACTTTGAATTAATTTTTTTTTATTATTATGTGTTTTTACGTTCCATTTTTTATGCTTTTGTGTTTGTATTTTATTTTTTTTACTTTGCAATTATTTTTGAAACGTTTTTTCAATTTGATTTATATTTTTGAAGTGTTTCAAGCATTTTTGTAATATTTGTGGTTTTTGTTTTAGTGATTCTCTCTTTATATAATTTTTTTCATTATTTTTATTTACAGTGAACGGATATTCCATTTTTTTTTACAATGTTTACTTAAGTTTGTTTAGTTTTCTTCTTGTTTTAATTTATAACAGTTTTTTTTCTGTTTATTTGACTTATTGTATGTAATTTTTTCTTGTTGGTTTTTATATATTTCATTAAACAACTTCTTTCAATTGACAATCTTGAATTATTAAATGTTTTTTACTTTCTATTTTATTTGCAATTATTTTTGGAAAATTTTTAAAATTTGATTTATATTTTTTTAAACGTTTGAGGCATTATTTTAACATTTGTAGTTTTCGTTTTAGTGATTTTTTCTCTATAGAATTTTGGTCATCATTTTTATTGATAGTGATCGGTCATTGTATTTGTTTTTACAATGCTTACTTAAATATTTTTAGTTTTCTTTTTATCTTATTTTTAAAAAGTTAATTTTTTTGTTTCATTGATCTTATATGTAATTTTTTTTAGTGTGTTGGATTTTGTTTTCATGCTTCTTTCTGTTTGTATTTTGTTTTTATTACTTTGCAATAATGTTTGGAACATTTTTTTAATTGGATTTCTGTTTTTGCGTTTGAAACTTTTTTTAAAATATTTCTGGTATTTGTTTTAGTGATTCTTTCTTTATATACTTTTGTTCATTATTTTTATCTATGGTAAACCAATATTACATTTGTTTTTACAATTCTTACTTAGGTATTTTTAGTTTTATTTTTATTTTATTTTAAAAGAGTTAATTTTTTTTATTTAATTGACCTAATCATGTAATTTTTTTTTGGTTTTTATATATTTTATTAAACAACTTCTTTGAATTTGCAATTTTTTGTATAATTATGTGATTTTTACTTTCTATTTTATTTTTTGTGCTTTTTTGCGTTTGCAGTTTGCTTTTATCACTTCGCAATTATTTTTAGAACATTTTGTTAATTTAATTTTAATTTTTTTAAGAATTTGAGGCATTTTTTAAATAATTACTTGATACATGTAATATTTTTTGGTTTGTTGGTTTTTATATATTTTATTAAACCACTACTTTCAATTGACTTTTTCTTTAACTATTATGTGTTTTTTACTTTTGATTTTGTTTTTATGCTTTTTTAGGTTTGTATTTTGTTTTTATTACTTTGCAAATATTTTAAAAACATTTTGTTAATTAATTTTTATTTTTAATAACTTAAGGCATTTTTAAAAAAAATTGTGGCTTTTGTTTTAGTGATTCTCTTTTTATACAATTTTGTTTATTATTTTTATTTATGGTGAACAAATATTTCATTTGTTTTTACAATGCTTACTTAAGTATTTTTAGTTTTCTTTTTATTTTATTTTCTAAGAGTTAATTTTCTTTGTTTGATTTACTTAAGGTATGTAATATTTTTTTGGTTTGTTAGTTTTTATGTATTTTATTAAACAAGTTCTTTGGATTGACACTTTTTTTGTATTATTATGTGTTTTTACGTTCTATATTTTTTTATGCTTCTTTGTGTTTGTATTTTATTTTTAATACTTTCCAATTATTTTTGGAACAATTTTTTAAATTTGATTTATATTTTTGAAGTGTTTCAGGCATTTTTGTAATATTTGTGGTTTTTGTTTTAGTGATTTCCTCTTTATATAATTTTTTTCATTATTTTTATTTATGGTGGACGGATATTTCATTTTTTTTTACAATGCTTACTTAAGTTTGTTTAGTTTTTTTTTGTTTTAATTTAAAACAGTTATTTTTTTTGTTTAACTGTTTTACTTTCTATTTTATTTGCAATTATTTTTGGAAAGTTTTTAAAATTTGATTTATATTTTTGTAAGCGTTTGAAGAATTTTTCTATTATTTGTTAATTTTGTTTTAGTGATTCTTTATAAAATTTTGTTCGCTATTTTGATATATGGTGAACGGATATTTTATTTGTTTTTACAATGCTTACTTGAGTATTTTTAGTTTTTTTTTAATTTAATTTTAAAAGAATAAATTTTTTTGGTTTAATTGACCTAATGTAGGTATTTTTTTTTGTTTATTGATTTTTATAGGTTTTATTAAACAACTTCTTTTTAAATTGACAGTTTTTTTGGATTATTATGTATTTTGTGCTTTTACATTTTGCAGTTATTTTTGGAACATTTTTTTAATTTGATTTATTTTTTTAAGCGTTTGTGGCGATATTTCATTTGTTTTTACAATGCTTAATGTATGTAATATTTTTTTGGTTTGTTGGTTTTTATATATTTTATTAAGCAACGTCGTGAAATCGAATTCATTTGTATTATTTGTTTTTCACTTTTTATTTTATTTTTTATGTTTTTTTGCGTTAGTATTTGGTTTTTATTACCTTGTAATTATTTTTGGGACATTTTTTAAATTTGATTTATATTTTTGTAAGACATTTTTTCAATATTTGTGGTTTTTGTTTTAGTGATTCTCTTTTGATAGAATTTTGTTCATTATTTTTATTTATAATGAACGGATATTTAATTTTTTTTAATGGTTACCTAGGTATTTTTAGTTGTTTTTATTTTACTGGAAAATGATTAATTATTTTGTTTATTTGACCTAATGTAACATTTTTTTGGTTTGTTGGTTTTTATATATTTCATTAAACAACTTCTTTGAATCGACAGCTTTTTTTTGTTTTGTGTTTTTAACTTTATATGCTTTTTTGCGTTAGTATTTTGTTTTTATTAGTTTGCAATTATTTTTGGAATATTTAATTTATATATTTTTTTTTAAGTGGTTGAAAAGTGATTCTTTTTTATATTTTTGCTTAAGGCAATTTGATTATTTGTTATTTATATATTTTCTCTTGTTTTTAATCTTTCAAGAGACTACGTAGATTGTTAGTGCGTTAATTGAATTATTTCTCTTTATATTTGACGGATTTTTTTGTTTCTATTGTTTGTTGCAGTATTTACTAAAGATTTTTAGTTTGTATTTTTTTTTATTTTGAAAGAGTTGATTTTTTTTCTAATTTATTATTTTGTTTTAAAGATTGCTTAATATATTTATGATTTTTTGTTTGCTGATTTATAGTGTTTAGATTTTTTTTTAACGTTGACTTAAAGTATAATAATTTTTTTTGTTTCTTTGGTTTAGTTGTTATTTTTGGTTCTTTTAATTAAATGCAGTTTTGATTTTTTTGTATTTTTTAGGTGTCCATTTACTTTTGTTCTCTAATTTGTATTTAGTAGTTTCATTTAACTTCCTATCGTCTTCACCATTATTTTACTTTACTTTGTCATCGTCTAACAAATGCAAAGTATTCGCTGACTAACATGCAATCATCTTATCAAAAATAACAAGGATTTTTGCATCGGTCAATGTTTATGAAAATCAAAATATAACACCTGCCACTTGTTTTTTTTAAACAAATGATGTATAAATGTGTATTTAAAGTGTTATATCTAAAAAAATTAATACTAAACGTTATTTTTGTATATACAGAAGGAAAGACTATAATTATATTTCCTGGTGATATGGACGTGATTACGCATTTCCTTAATCTAATAATTTGTTTAGTGGGGTGGAAATGGAGGAAATTATCAAATTTTATTGGTTTAGTCGTACGATAAACGCGTTAATGCCGTTAATTAAGAAACTAGCACAATGTTGCTAATCAACTTCATAGAATAATCCGTGATATGCTATTTCTGAGTTTTTTACATCAAGTCAACACAACAATTAGTTAAATTATATAAAAAATCATAGGAATAAAATTTGTTAACAAGTCGTGTAGACAGTAATAAGGACCAGTTTCTCCAATGCATACTTAGTTACACCAACTATAAAAATAATCAACTTCTTATTCTATTTTTGTTTTAGGGTTCAGCGTGAGCAGTACTGTTGTTGTGCACGATGGACGGTGTTTGAAAGAAGACTGGCAATTTCGGTTGGCGTTTTAGGAGCTATAATATTCGGATTAGCCATCGCAGTTGGCGTTTTAGCTGGTAACGATGGCGTTGATGAAAGATTTGTTTGGAAACTATAATACGTGCTTTTCAGACTGATATTTAACACTTACTCATTATTGTGTGTGAAGACAATAATATTTTAGTCGCGCGACTAACGTGTTCTTCGAGTTTGAGTGTACCATAACATTAAAGACATTTGTTATTATGTAACGCTGTTAAAGTATTTATTTAAATAAATGTTACAAAGTTTTTAATCACTTGGCCAAGTACTCGACGTAATAGATTGTCGGTTGATAACCATGTGAGTTAACTTGAACTTTGTTGAGTACTTCTTATCTGAGCAAAATTGGCCATAGCATTAGATCGAAAACATTTTCGACTTATTGCGTTTGTATGGTTTTGAATTTTTATATTTGTATAAGTTCAAACGATATCGTTAGGCAACTTACAATACTTTCTTATGAATAAATCGTAGTATTGCATCACCATGCTGCATGTATTTACATGTTAAACTTACAATTTAAATATCTTGATGCATACTGAAGTATGAAAACTCGTAACAAAAAAAATGTTTACTATTGCCTTGACTAGAAAAGTTTGTTACGCCACTGGGCACAGACGTTCAGGTCAAATGTATAAAAATAACCCAAACAGTTCAATATCGTCGGCAAAGACATGTTTAGCATTTATTAATAAATTACCGAGTCGTTTTTCTGCTGCTTTTGCTAACAGTTACATTAGAACTTCTACGTGACTTACAAGTAATAATTCTTCGGAAACGTTTTTGTAAGTATCGATTTATTTAATATAAAATACGCATTTAATGAAAGTTAGGCAACACTATACATTTGATTCATAGGCTACTACGATAATGCTTATAATTAGATTTAAAATACTCGCTTGTTTTACTGCGTTGATCTTTTGTCTTATTTTGAATTTGGTGTGTAATAAATCGAGTCACCTGCTTTTATTTCTTCTTGAGTTTAGCAGCACTATAAAGTTTTAACAACTTATAGTCCGTTGCATGTCATCAACGGCGTACCAACTTCATTATAGAAATTATACAAAATTAGTAGCTGTTTACAAGGTTGTTGGCAGTATTTGTTTACATCTGTCAAGTAACAAAGTTGTTTAGATATTTAAGTAATGTTCGTCCAAGGATGTTCACCCCTACATACTGAATAGTTAGCAAATGAATTAAATTAAAAGTAAAGCCAAAATCGACTATAAGCAAAATATTGCTGTGTGATTAATTAACGACATTACATTACGACATCTTGTGGATATGCGAAGTGATAACATTCTGCTGAACTTTCATTGTTTATTATTTTGAAACGAATATACACAACGTTTCGATTGCTGTGGTATCTGCAATCGTCATCAGGTGAATACTAACAAACTTAGAAACTACTGGAGCTTATATACTAAAGACATGTTCGATAAAGCGTTCAAGCGTACAAAATCAACTTAGCGTAACAGATTAATTAACAAAATTACTTAGTGAAGTTTAAGTTGTTTTAGAGGTTCGATTAGTGGTTTCCATATGTTGGTTATCTCGACACTTGGCTGACTGAAAATTTCTTTGTTGTTGTTGATGAATGCCGCTGCTTTAAATTTCCGTTTGTATCAATGTTCCTCTCTGTGTATGATTTTTGCTTCCGACCATTTCATTCGATGTTGGTTATCCCACGAATGTTGCGCGATGCCGGACTTAGAAGTCTCTCCTCTCTGTGTGTGCGTCTGATGTTCTTTTAGTCTGATGTCAAGTGGTCTTTTGGTTTCCCCCACGTATGACTTGCCACATTCACATGGAACTTGGTAAATACAGTTTTGCGAATTTTGACTTGTTTGTGGCTTTGTGTTAG
Source organism: Aquatica leii (assembly GCA_035610365.1). Classification (NCBI taxonomy): domain Eukaryota; kingdom Metazoa; phylum Arthropoda; class Insecta; order Coleoptera; family Lampyridae; genus Aquatica; species Aquatica leii. Next base: position 21,998,625 of record CM069438.1, read on the forward strand.
AAATTAGACTCCTAATGATGGTCGATGATTTGAACACTGTATTTAAGTTGTAGCTTTTCCCTATACGTTTTATTGATTCTGATAAATCTTTGACATATGGGATGCTCAGCAGTAAATTGGGCAGTTCTTCTGTTTCAGGTTGTTCCTTGGTGTTCAATTGCTTTTTCTGTAAAAGCTCTCCTACAATCTTTTCTGGATAACCATTCTGCCTTAGATCGTTTCTAATGTTTTTGATTTCTTCTCGTCGAGACAACACGTTTGAATCCAACACAAGCAGAAGAATTTAAGTAGAAAATCAGAAGTGCTCTAGAGAAGAAAAGAAAACAACACACCAACATCACTAAACATGAGGAAAAAGCTCTCACAAATTTACGGAAGAACAAATGCATTAAAATACTTCCAGCCGACAAAGTGGCCGCAACTGTTATCATGGATGCCACCACCTACGACCAAAAAATTGAAGACATCTTAAATTAAGGGAATTACCGCAGACTGAAGAAAGATCCGACAGCAAGCTTGGAGAGGAAGATCTATCAAATCCTAAAACTCTACGAAAGACATCTAACACCAAGGATGAGAACGATGCTAACACCACACTACCTCAAACCGCCGCATCTATATGGACTACCGAAGATACATAAAAACAACATGCCGCTTCGACCGATAACCAGCTCTCGTAATGGACTCACATACCAGCTATCCACATTTTTACTACCGATTGTGCAACCAGTACAGAAGAACAGCTCAAAGACTCCAAACATTTCGTTGAGATTCTGAAAACAATAGAGCTACAACCACGGAATCAATTAATCAGTTTCGACGTAGAAAGTCTTTATACTAATGTGCCAGTTGAAGAAGCATTGAAAATCATCCAAACAAAGCTCCGAGAAGATGAAAAACTTCAGAAAAGATCCATGCTGCCGGTAGAAGGAATAATGAAGCTCCTAGAATGTTGCCTCAAAAACTCGTACTTTCAGGAAAAAGACAGATTCTTCACTCAAGACAAAGGACTACCAATGGGCTCATCTCTATCACCAGTAGTCGCCAACATCTACATGAACTGGTTTGAATCCCAGGCCATAGAGAAATCAAAATTCAAACCCAAAACATGGCTTAGATATGTTGACGATACCTTCATAATTTGGAACCACAGTAATCGGCAACTAGACGTTTTTCTACAACATCTGAACAACATCAAACCATCCATCATGTTCACTATGGAAAAGGAAAAGGAGAACTCACTTCCTTTTTTAGACGTTCACGTAATAAAGAACAAGGGAATTATGGAAACGACTGTCTACAGGAAACCGACACACACCGGTCGATATCTTAACTTTGAATCCAACCATTCCACATCTACGAAGAGGGGAGTAGTAAAATCTCTAATCGATAGAGCGTACAGGTTGTGCAACACAGAGAAAGGGCTACGAGAAGAAATCAAAAACATTAGAAACGATCTAAGGCAGAATGGTTATCCAGAAAAGATTGTAGGTGAGCTTTTACAGAAAAAGCAATCGAACACCAAAGAACAACCAAAAACAGAAGAACTGCCCAATTCACTGCTGAGCATCCCATATGTCAAAGGTTTATCAGAATCAATAAAACGTATAGGGAAAAGCTACAACTTAAATACAGTGTTCAAATCATCGACCACCATTAGGAGTATAATTTCTAACACAAAGCCACAAACAAATCGAAATTCCCAAAACTGTATTTACCAAGTTCCATGTGAATGTGGCAAGTCATACGTGGGGGAAACCAAAAGACCACTTGACATCAGACTGAAAAAACATTAGACGCACACACAGAGAGGAGAGACCGGCATCGCCCAACATTTGTGGGATAACCAACATCGAATGAAATGGTCGGAAGCAAAAATCATACACAGAGAGGAACATTGATACAAACGGAAATTTAAAGCAGCGGCATTCATCAACAACAACAAAGAAATTTTCAGTCAGCCAAGTGTCGAGATAACCAACATATGGAAACCACTAATCGAACCTCTAAAACAACTTAAACTTCACTAAGTAATTTTGTTAATTAATCTGTTACGCTAAGTTGATTTTGTACGCTTGAACGCTTCATCGAACATGTCTTTAGTATATAAGCTCCAGTAGTTTCTAAGTTTGTTAGTATTCACCTGATGACGATTGCAGATACCACAGCAATCGAAACGTTGTGTATATTCGTTTTAAAATAACAAACAATGAAAGTTCAGCAGAATGTTATTACTTCGCATCAAGCAACATTGTTTAATACATTTAAACAAATCTTGTGGATATCTCACCTACTATTAAAGAAAGCTATTTTTTTAATGGTAGTTTATAAGATACCCACAAGATGGTAGTCATTATATATGTCGCTGACACAAGCACATGTTCTCATTATATTAGCAGATTATTAATAATTTGTATTCTGTAGTAATTTATACGATAAAACATCTCATAAATTAACAAATTATTTACGTTGAAAGAAAACGTAATTTTTACCAAAGCTTTGGTACTAAATTTAAACGAAAGTAGAATAAATAATAATAAAAACAATACTATTTTTACTTATCTTGTTAGGATAAATTTACGTATGACGAATACGTAATTTATACATAATTTTTAACGTTAAAAAGAAATGAAATCAATGTGTATTTTAACATCGATAGCGTTAAATACTCGTTAATTTAGTCTAAAATTTGATTTGATTCTTCTTACTTGAAGTTGATAATAGTTACTCTGTCTTTTAGCTTTGACTATAAAGTTTTACATTTAATGAGTAAAATTAAAAAATACCATCGAACTTTTAGGTTTTTATGTACACGTGCAAAATAAACAAATAATAAACTGTTCTAATACACAAAACAACATCATAATCACTTATAGACAAAATTAAAAAATCGTTTATAAGAAAGACCACCACGTTTAGTTTAGTGCGATCTGGGTAAGGTAAAATTGTGCATAACTGTCGCTAGAATCTTTTATGTTTTTACAAACACGTTATTCTAAGACCTCAAAAAAAACGTAAAATATACGTTTACATGTGTCGTAAATTTAACGCTCAAATAGTGTTTTTTACGTAAATAATACGTTAAAATATCGATAAACCACAAAACAATGAGTTTTAAGAATACCGTACACATACAATTATCAATTAAATAATACGTTAAAATTCTACAAAGTCAAGAAAGAATTAAGATATGTATGTAATAGGAAAAATTACCTGTTGTAAATCGTATTCCATGACTCAAAAAATATACGTAAAAAAACGACTATTCTGTGTTTATTGGGACGAGTCAAGTAAACGTTCGACTGTAATAAAAATCGTCAATTTTCGGCAAGTTAACTTCCACTTTTTCCCACACTTCTGGCATTATATGCTTATCTTTTGAATTTTTAAATTGACTCTTTTTTTGGAATTCTCATCACATCTAAACGTTTACAACGCTTTTTTGACAATTTTTTCTGACATGCGGTCGAGTTTCTCATGTCGAAACATTACTTTAGCTTGTATTTTGGCATATTGTGTCCGTTTTTTCTTATCGCTCGACTGAATGGCATCGGTAGTGTTTTCCAGCAACTGTTGCTTTGAGTTGGAAAAGCTTCCACTAAATACAAAGCATGAGTTTGAGACGATCGGTATTCACCTTTAATGTCCTCAAAAAGAAACTTAAAATATACGTTCACGTGTGTCATAAACGTAACGTTTAAATGATATTTTTTTATGTAAATACGTTAAAATATCGATAAACAACAAAACGTCAATGACTTTTAAAAACTTTTAGAAATAACGTACAATATACGTTTAAATGAGTCAAAGCCCAAACGTTAATTAAATAATCAATTGTTTTACGTTTGTAATTAAGTGATGAATACGTTAAAATCTAATGAGCTCAAAAACAAAGTAAATAACGTATATAACAGGAAAAATTGATTCTTGTAAACCATATTCCATGGCTCGAAAAATATATCAATTGGCTTATCGTGGTCGTTTATTCTTAATGCTCGACTCAACGGCATCGGTAGTATTTTCTAGTGATGGTTGCTTTGATTTGGAAAAGCTTCCACCAAAAATAAAGCATGAGTTTGAGATAATCGATATTAAGGTTTGATATCGTCAAAAAGAAACGTAAAATACACGTTTACGTGTATCATAAACATAATGTTTAAGTTACGTTTGTTACATTAAAATATTGATAGACAACCAAACGTCAATAAATTTTAAAATCTTTTAAGAATAACGTTCAATATACGTTTAAATGTGTAAAAATCTTAACGTCAATTAAACGATCAATTGTTTTACGTTTTTAATCATGTGATTAATACTTTAAAATCTAATGAGCTCAGGATAGAATTAAAAAACGTATATAATACAAAAAATTTCTTTTTATAAACCGTGGCTCGAAAAGTATACGTTTTGGCATATTGTGATTGTTTATCTTTAATGCTCAACTCAATGGCATCAGTAGTGTTCACCAGGGATGGTTGCCTTGAGTTGGAAAAGGTTCCACCAAATACAAAACATGTGTTTAAGGCTTAAGATATATTAGTGTGATTTCGGTAAAGTAAAATTGAGCATAACTGTCGCTAGATTTTTTTGTTTTTACAAACACGTTGTTTTAAGTCCTCAAAAAGAAACGTAAATTATACGTTTACGTGTGTCATAAACGTAACGTTTAAATGACGTGTTTACGTAAATAATACGTTAAAACATTGATAGACAACGAAACGTCAATGAATTTTAAAAACTTTTAGGAATAACGTACAACATATACGTTTAAATTTTTCAAAACTCAAATGTCAATTAAATGATCAATGGTTTTGCGTTTGTAATCAAATGATTAAGGTCCGGTTTCACCAACTAAAATTTAACTGTAGATTAACTAACCTACGATTAAATTTAAAATCCTGTCATATCATTGGTTAGTGGTTTTAAGCTAACCAATGATATGACAGGATTTTAAATTTATTCGTAGATTAGTTAATCTACAGTTAAATTTTAGTTGGTGAAACCGGACCTAATACGTTAAAATCTAATGAGATAATTAAAAAACGTATATAACACGAAAATATGCTTTTTGCAAACCGTATTCTATGCCTCGAAAAATATACGTTTTAGCATATTGTGACCGTTTATTCTTCATGCGCGACTCAAAGGCATCGGTAGTGTTCTCCAGCGATAGTTGTTTTGAGTTGGAAAAGCTTCCACCAATTACAAAGCATAAGGTTGAGATCATCGATATTCAGCTTTGTTTTTGATGTTTATGGCTGACTTTCTCCAAGCTATCGCCACAATCTCATTTAGCGATCGGGTTATTTCTCATCTTCAAATATTTTTGGCTTAACCTAACGTTCGTGGTTTTACGTACCAAAATCGCTACTTTTAAAACGTCAAAATACCACATCTATGAACTAAAACATTAAAACAAAATAATACGACAATTATTGTATATTGTATTCAAAACGCAGCGTTTGCCGACTTAAAATTACTTAGTGTGATTTGGGTAAGGTAAAATTGTGCGTAACTGTCGCTAGAATGTTTTTCTTTTCTACAAACACGTTCTTTTAAGTCCTCAAAAAAAACGTAAAACATGTTCACATGTGTCATAAGCGTAACGTTAAAATGACGTTTTTTACGTAAATAATACTGTTACGTAGTTATTTATTAAAAACTAATTTATTTAAAACGACTAAAAATACGTTGACTTATTCTAGAAATATGTACACTTTTAAATTAACCGAACTAATTAAATGTAATAATATTTAATGAAAACACTTACACTAATTTATGTATAACCGTTGTATAACACTATCACTTACAGGAAGATAAGATAACATCCGCGGGTAGCTTCACAATTGTTTACACTAAAAATCACGTACACGATTATTCTCGGTCAATTTATCTAGACACACGCGTGCTAACGATTTATTTCCGCTTTAATAATCTTCTTAACACTGCTGTATTCGCATTCCAGCAATAACTGACCTACGATCTGTCTCGTCGGTATATATACATATACGGAAATCCTTCTCGAGCGTTCCCTATTTTTCGGTATATCTTCTAGAAGATGAATAACAGCTTCTAGAAAGCTCTTGCATCTGCAAATAATTTCTTGAACGTTTCAATACGTCAAAATATCGATAGACGACAAAACGTCAATAAATTTTGAAAACTTTTAGGAATAACGTACAACATATACGTTTAAATGTGTCAATACCCAAACGTCAATTAAACGATCAATTGCTTACGTTTGTAATCAAGTGATTAATACGTTAAAATCCAATCAACGTAAGAAAGAATTAAAAAACATATATAACAGGAAAAGTTGCTTCTTGTAAACCGTATTCCATGGCTCGAAAATTATACGTTTTGGCATATTGTGACCGTTTATCTTTAATGCTCGATTCAATGGCATCGGTAGTGTTCTCCACCGATGGTTGCTTTGAGTTGGAAAAATTTCGACCAAATACAAAGCATGAGTTTGAGATCATCGGTATTCAGCTTTGATGTTGATGTTAATGGCTGAATTTTTTAACGATTTTTTGCTTTTAGAGTCATCGTCAGAATCTTATTTGGCGATTTGGTTATTCCTCATCTTCAAATATTTTGGCCCTAACGTTCGTCGTTTTACGTACCAAACTCGCCACTTTTAATGCGTCAAAATACGACATCTATAAAATATGTAATAAAAAATACAGACGGAATAAAGAAGGTATAATAAAAATAAAAATACATTTAATGAATGCAAAATAATTTGACCACGGCAAGCAATCGTAAGCACAGACCCTCAAGGTGATGGGTTGAATGATAATAACTACAAAGACGTGAACTCCGTTAATTTATTAACTATACTTAACTAACTATTTACATTAGAGAACAATGAACAATATTTGAATTAAACATATTTAGAATAAAACAGTATTTAAAATAAAATATTTGGACGCCAATCACATTAAGTGATGAATAAAAAGCGTAAAATCTTACACCTAATAAGTAATTAATATTAAATGCAAAAAATAGTAAACGGTAAATTTATTATCGAGTATGTTTCCCGAAAGGTTTTAAACAACACAATTTAGTTATTTGAAGATAAACTGCAGTATCTTAATTTTAGTTGACTCACCATGTTTAATATAGCGTTATCGGATATCTTCTATTTTTAGCACATCTTGGTTAACGTGATAAAATTCTTCAACAGGAATAAATACCAATGTATAATAAACTTCAATAACTCATCCATTAATTAAACGACAAAACCAGAATAAAAATCCAATAAACGAAAAGATCCAGAATAAAAAGAAAGATCCAATAAAAATAAAAGATCCAATGAAAAGAAAAATCCAATGAAAAGAAAAAGACCCTAAATACAAATAATTAGAACAGTTTTTTAAATGACATCATGTACTTACGTCACACCTTCAATGTAACGGTCTTCAAAACACATTCCTTTGTCTAACGTATTGCACAATATTGCGAAATAACAATAATTAGATGGAATGAATAAAAATTAAATTACATAGGTTTTTACGCCATAATCAAGAAAATTTGACTTCCTCGCATCACTACGACACGCGCAAGATGGAAGCTTAACCTTCTACTAAAGTCAACTACGCAGACGCTTCCGAAATACAACGCGACGTTGTCAAACTTAATAAATTTAAGTGCAATATTAGTTGCAAAAATAAACGATTGTAAAATTGAATTTTAATTGTAATGAATTCAAACGGGACGTTACAAATAAAACGTTAAAACATAATAATATAATAATAATTATGTATTCTATTAAAAACACGTTGTTTGCTGACTTAAAATAAATTAGTATGATTTGGGTGAAGTAAGATTGTGCATAACTGTCGCTAGAATCTTTTATGTTTTTACAAACACGTTATTTTAAGTCCTCAAAAAGAAACGTAAAATATACGTTTACGTGTGTCATAAACGTAACGTTTAAATGACGTTTTTTACGTAAATAAAACGCTAAAGTAATAATAGACAACGAAACGTATAACATACGTTTAAATGTGTTAAAACCCAAACATCAATTAAACGATCAATTGTTTTACGTTTGTAACCAAGTGATTAATGCGTTAAAATCCAATAAGCTCAAGAAAGAATTAAAAAACGTATATAACTGAAAAATTGCTTCTTGTAAACCGTATTCTATGGCTCGTAATATATGTTTTGGCATTTTGTGACCGTTTATCTTTAATGCTCGACTCAATTGCATCTGTAGCATTCTACAACGATAGTTGATGATTTCTTTGAGTTGAAAAAGCTCCCACCAAATATAACGCATAGGTTTGAGATTATCGATATTTATCTTTGACATTCCACGATGTTTTGCGTTTAGAGTCATTGTCACAATCTCATTTAGCGAGAAGTAGTTGTTCACAAATAAAAAAACTTCTTTCAACGTCTCTTTGCGTCAATTCTTATGGGACTTAGTTTCTTTGTGTTAGAAGAATTCTCAATGCGACTAAACGTCTGTAAATGGTTGTTTGATCAACTCCAAATAAGTATTTTTGTGTTTTAGATGACTAGATCGGGTAATTTCTTATCTTCAGACATTTTTAGCTGGCCTTAACGTTTGTGGTTTTGCGTATAAATAAAACCGCTACTTTTAAAACGTCAAAATACGATTTCTTCAAACTAAAACTTTAGAACAAAATAATGCATCAAACATAGTATATTCTATTAAAAAATAACTCATTTGGTATAGAATGACGTAACATAAATTAGTGTGTTTTAAGTAAGGTACAATTGTGCATAAATATTACTAGAATTTGTTATGTTATTACGAACACGTTTTCGAAAAGAAACGTAAAATATACGTTTACGTGTGTAATAAACGTAACGTTTAAATGACGTCTTTACGTAAACAATACATTAAAATATCGATAGACAACGAAACGTCAATAAATTTTAAAAACTTTTAGGAATAACGTACAACACGTTTAAATGTGTCAAAAACCAAACGTCAATTAAACGATGAATTGTTTTACGTTTATAACTAAGTGAATACGTTAACATTCAATTAGCTTAAGAAAAATTAAAAAACGTATTTAACAGGAAAAATTGCTTCTTACAAACCGTATTCCATGGCTCGAAGAATACACGTTTTAGCATATTGTGACCGTTTATCCTTAATGCTTGACTTAATGGTATTGATAGTGTTTTCCAGCGATTGTTGGTTTGAGTTGGATAAGCTTCCACCAAATACAAAGCATATGTTTGAGATCATCGATATTCAGCTTTGATGTTAATGTTTATGGCTGACTTTCTCCAAGATTTTGTGCGCTTAGAGCCATTGTCACAATCTCATTTGGCGATCGGGTTATTCCTCATCTTCAAATATCTTTAGCTAGCCCTAACGTTCGTGATTTTATGTAACAAAATCACCACTTTTAAAGCGTCAAAATACGACATCTATAAACTAAAACAGTAACAAAATAATACTACAATAATTGTAGATTCTATTAAAAGTGCGTCGTTTGCTAACTTACGATAAGTTGGTGTAATTTTGGTAAGGTAAAATTGTGGCATAACTGTCGCTAGAATTTTGTTTGTTTTTGCAAACACGTTGTTTTAAGTCCTCAGAAAGAAACGTAAAATATAAAATATACGTAGCGTTAAAATGACGTTTTTTACGTAAATAATACGTTAAAATATTGATAGACAACGTAACGTCAATGAATTTTAAAAACTTTTAGGAATAACGTACAATATACGTTTAAATGTGTCAAAACCCAAACGTCAATTAAACGATCAATTGTTTTACGTTTGTTATTAAGTGATTAATACGTTAAAATTCAACGAGTTTAAGAAAGAACTAAATTACGTATATAACAGGAAAAATTGCTTCTTGTAAATCGTATTGCATGGCTCGAACAATATACGTTTTGGCATATTGTCAGCGTTTATCGTTAATACTCGACTCAGTTGCATCAGTAGCGTTCTTCAACTTCAGTTGATGATTGCTTTGAGTTGGAAAAGCAAAGGTTTAACGTTCCATGTTTTTTTTGCGTCATCGTCACAATCTTATTTGGCGATGAAGTTGTCCACAGGTCAAAAAACTTTGTTTACCGTCTCTTGGTTTCAATTTCTTTAGGAGTTAATTTCTTTGTGTTAGGATAACTCTCAATGCGTGTAACCGTCTGAAAATGGTTGCTTGATTAACTTCAAATAATTTTTTTGCACTTTTGCTAATTCCTCATCTTAAAATATTTCTGTTGGCCCTAACGTTTGTGATTTTACGTATCAAAACCGCCACTATTAAAACGTCGAAATACGGCATGCTCAAACTGAAACATTAAAACAAAATAAAGCAACAATAATAGTGAATTGTATTAAAAAATACGTCGTTTACTGTAGGATGACTTAAGATAAACCAGTATGTTCCAGGTTAAGTATAATTGTTCTTAACTCTCCTTAGAATTTCTTATGTTTTTACAAATACACGATAACAACACCTTTAAATAAAACGTAATATTAACGAGCTTAAGAAAGGATAAAAAATCGGTTATAAGAAGAACCAGAACGTTTGGCTTAAGTTGTTTTGAAACGTAAAATATACATTTATATGTGTCATAAACTTAACGTTCAAATGACGGTTTTTACGTAAATAATACGTTAAAGTATCGATAGACAACGAAACGTTAATAAATTGTAAAACGTTTAAAGAATAACGTACAATATACGTATACATGTGTCATAACCCAAACGTCAGGATAAATTTACGTAGGACAAGACGTAGTATTTACCCTGATTTTTAACGTTAAACAGATTGTAAGCATATACTTAATTTTGACGTTTTATTAACGTACAAATAATATAATTATTACATCAACTGCATTTAATACACGTTAATTAAATCTTTCAACAAACAAAGACAGTACTACTATTTTTTCTCATACTTTTAACATAATAAATTTCGCGTTGAAAAAACGTCTTGTCTTTTAAAGCTATCTTTAGTTTAATTAAATATAATTTTTTAGAATTGTCATCACATCTACATAAACGCTTGCGTTTCTTTGACAGTTTGTACGTGACCAAGTTTTTTCATGTCAAAAAATCACTTTTGTGTGTGTTTTGGCACCCGTTGTTTCTTCATGCTCGACTTAATTGCATCGTTAGGGTTTCCTGGCGATTGTTTATGGTTGCTTTGAATTGGAAAGTTCAAACCAAATACAAAGAATGAGTTTGAAATCATCGATATTCAGCTTTCACGTTGACTTGCACATTTTTTTTTACGCTCAGTGTCATCGTCACAATTTCATGTCCAAAAACCTTAATTTTTTTGGCGATAAAGAAAATGATTAAAGGTCAACGTCTCTTGGCTTCAATTCGTATGGGACCCAATTTTCTTGTCTTAAAATAATTCTCAATGCGTGTAAACGTCTGAAAATGCTTGTTTAATCAACTCTGCATAAGACGAGAACGTTTTCCGGGTTTGAACAGTGTCATTGTTGTAACTGAAATATCAGGGTAAGAAAGAAATCGAAGACCTTAAACAAGCAACCTAAATCTAACCAAGAACCTTTCAAAAGTTAGGTAATCAACTTGTGAACCAAGCCAGATTCTAAACTCTATAGAAGTGACTTAAGAAGAACTAGTTTCCGTATATAAAGAAGAAGTATCGTCACAGCTAGTTAATCTCGACTCTGATTGGGTTACGGTTAAAAAAGGGCGTGTTTGCGATAAATGACTAATGACTGGGAACCAAAGAGGGGATAGCTAAAAACCATGATCACGTTTAAAGTTATTGAGGTTTGATGATTTTTATGCTGTCTCGGATTTTCCTATTAAAGAAGAATTGAGATTTTGTAATCACTGAAACGTTATCAAAATCTATATTTTGATGATGTTCAGAACCGCAGACTTAGAAATATGTCAGTTCTTTATACAACGATCATGTTCGGAAATGCGTGTAATGACGGAACGACCGGTTTCACCAATGTTGACTAAACCACATGAACAAGGGATTTGGTATACACCTTGAAATGAGATTGTAAGAAATTTGTCCTTGGGAGAAGGAAAAATCAGGGATTTTGCCTGTCGAGTTGAATATGGGTTTCATATCGTTCTTACGAAGATTTTCCTATTTGATCTATAACCTTGTGAATGCAGGGTAAAAATGGCACTTGTGGACTGGATTTGCAAGTAGAAATGTCTTTACGTATACGAGCATCTGCATGTAGCAGACGAATAACAACTGCTTAAATATTTTGCTTCATAGAAACATTGTCCACCAAAGTTCTAGTAAGATGACAGAGTTTCAAGTCTAGATTTTCAGATTGACAAATAAAAAAAGCGCGATGAACCAAAGATGCATAACAGAACGTTTCTATGCAGGATGATGATGAGACGAAGCATGAAGGTATCTGTCCGTATGGGTGGGTTTGCGATAAACATATTGGTCCAGAAGTTCATCGGGCTTACGAGTCACAAGATCGTCGAGAAATGGGAGAGAGCAGTTCGTATAGACGAGGAGGTTTGAAATCTGAAGGGGTTAGCTGATTTTGGCTTCAGTGTTTTATATCCAGCTGATATTCGAGTTTACCATGCAGTATATTTACTAACAAGAATAAATAGTCTTGTGTTCTTTAAATAAATCGATTACAAACATACAATTATGGAGATGACAAATTTTGACATAAGCTATTGATAAAATAGTTAAGAGAGTGCACCACATATCTTTATCTATTCAATCTTACAATGTGGTTTTTAACAACTAATTTTGATAGTTTCACTGAAACAGGTTTTAATTTCTATAGCCCGACTCAAATGATCTTTAACATTCTTTTACAAATAGTTTTTGTAAAATGAATATTGGGGTTTCACACCAACATTTTTAGAACTAAGAAGTTTATATTTCTTCAACGAGAGAAAACCAAATTAAAGATAAAATTAAAAATTAAAATTAAAAAACGTAAACAAAAGAATTAAAAAAAAAGAATTTGTAAACAGAAATAGATCTGGGAGAAAATAACGTAATTGTGATGGGAGATTTCAACGATAGAGTAAGAAGCAGCGTTGAAAAACAAAATGAATAAATTAGAAACGAGCACAAAATAATTGAATTACGAGTTTCAAATATAAATAAGTAATAACTAGATAACCATAACACAACGAAAAATATGTTATCTTATTAAGCACAACCAGATATAGAAGAAAATGAACGGTGTTAACGAATGCACGAAATAGGACGCGATTAAATTATTAATGAAAATCAAGAACAAGCAGAAGAAGTAAACTACTACAATTACAAAAGAAAAGTATGTAAACTGACACAAAGAGAATTTGCAAATGAAAAAACTAACGCGAAATTATGTTAAAAGTAACAAAAGGAATTGATGGATCAATAACACATTAAAAAAATTTAATAAAAACCAAAAAGCATAGAAGTAAATTATTACAGATCTATAAATAGTCGATGGTACTGTAAGAGCTTAATACTTAACAAAAAAGTTACTTTACAATACCAAAAAAAAATGTTTTGTTAATTCTAGTAAAAAGCTTGTGTCGCACCACTGCACGTACGGGTACATTTGAATACCATTAACAATGCCAAATTTATCAACGTCCACATGCTTAATTTATTATCTAATCGCGGCGTAAACAAGTTCAAAATAATTTGCATAAATTTGGTGAAACGTGTCAACACAACTTGTTTTCAAACGCTTTGTAAGTAAAATTTTCTTAAAACAGTTTCTATAATGAATTAATTGAATTCAAAATTGTAATTTAAAGCTACACACAAATACATGTGTGCATTGTATTCGTATCGTCTAAGCCACTAATTGTCTGTCATTTACTTGTGATTAAAGTAGTTTTTGTAGTGTAGTTAGATTAGATTTTGTTTTGATCGAATAAAACATTTTTGTTTATTCTTTTTCAAGTGGATGTTGATGTCAAAGTTTTTTTGATCGAAGCAACTGCTTCCGTATTGTTTCTGCCACGTCTACAGTCAATTTTTTATTTGTAGTTTTTAGGATGACGTATTTCGACGTTTTAAATGCCATCTTGTTACGAAAAACCAATAACGTCAAAGACAGTCAAAAAAATTTAAGACGAGAACGTAGTCGATTTAGTCATATCAAGTGTAAAAAAATTATTCGGAGTTAATCAAGCAACCAATACCAGGCGTTTACGCCCATTGAGAATTATTCTAACACAAAGACATTGAGTCTGTTATCGACCTTTTGCTTTTGCGAGTCCTGTTGGTAACAACCAGGTTACTATGGTTAACGGAGATGTCGGTGAGTGGGCGTGGTTGAAAAATGCTATAATACAAAAAAATAGGCGCCATTCCGTTTTACTGGCAAAATTCTCGGCTCGGAGACGCCAAAAGTACGTCTGAACCTTCTATCAAAGACCGAAAAGTAGTGGTTCATACACTAACTTGGTTCAAAATTTCAAAACGATACAACAAATTTTTAATCACGAATAATACTACATGTAGTCGCGACTATATATTATTATATTTATTAAAAAGAACTAGCAGTGAATGTTAAATTGAGTACTAAATATAAGACCCAGACCGAACCGCAGGTAGCTAGATATCAGCTACATCAATAATATTAACTTGTGAAGATTGTAAGCTTACATTTCAATACAGTCAACGCATACAACATTTGTTTAAATAAGAATTAATCGCTTAACTTAAATATTGCAAATATATTTCTAAATTAGTGATAATTGATTGGGTCAAGGTTTCCACCTACATCATCCGCCTAAACTACTTTTTGCGGGATATAATTCAGATAATTGTGAAGCGGTGCATCTTTGTTAAACAGGAATGTAGATAGCAACCCCGACGTATCTAGATGTAAAACATTAAATTTTAGCCAAAATAACGATGGCGTCGTATTGTTATTGTGTTACTTGCAGAGAAGTAAAAAGTAGTATAGGATAGATCAAAGTATTCGATGAACCACTTCCACCGGAATATCGATTTACGTCGAAATAACCAACGAGTGGTGTCATTAACATACAACTTTTTGGAAAACTAATAAGTAATGACACGTAACAAGTCTCATACAAATTGAAGCCGAAAGACGTTGAAAGGATTTTTTTTGGCCTCTAAACAATTTTTTCATTGCCACAAAATGACTGAGCGTAAAAATTGTAGAGCAAGTCAACCTTGAACGTCAACGTCAAAGCTGAACATCGATGATCTCAAACTTATTCTTTGTATTTGTTGGATGCTTTTTCAACTCAAAGCAACTATCAACTATTGCTGGAGAACGTTACCGATGCAATTGAGTCGTGCATTAAGGAAAAACGGACACGCTATGCCAAAATACACACGAAAGTAATTTTTTAACGTAATAAAACTCGGTGACATGCTAAAAAAACTTGTTATAGATATCTTTAAAAGAAAAGCCGTTTTTTTTTAGTTTTTTTTGTAGTTTTGGTATTTTTGGCATTTTTGGTAATGATCATATTTATGTTTAGCGTCTTTGTTATAGTATTTAAATCTTTGTTAATTTTTTTCAATACTTTGTGGTTTGTTTAAGCAATAGACTTCTGCTCCTCTTGTACAAAAGTGGTGGTAAGCACTTCAGACTGTTAAATATTTCTTTTTCGAGTTCCTAAAGAAGCATAAGGTGTTGGGAACGGTCCTATTTTTCTTAGACTCAAATATGATAAAAGGCAAGCAGTAGAAGCATTTGGAATTGTTTCACTGGCGTTATATTTGAGTTGATCTTCTTTGTTTGAATTTGATATGTTTTTTGATAGCGTATTTCCATAAGCAAGGCGCTACATCTTGAATTGCTAGATTACTGTGCTCAGTAGAAACTTCTTTGTTTTGTCTAAATGTTTCTAGAGTTCAGAAGTATATGACCTTGGTTTTTTCCGATCACAAATTTCTTCAGTAGTATTGCTTTTAATGAATCCTTTTGATTTGGTCCCTGTTGAAAATGGTGTCGAATGAATCAGTCTCAAGCAAAGAAGCTGTCTCCATAGACAAAGTATTGAGTTAGTTTACCGTTGGTTAAGGATAAATCTTAATTCTTGATCTTCGCACCCCGATTTCCTATTACACAGTAGGCGTAGTATCTTGGACTCCCCTACTGCGGGTCCTATGACCTTAGTAAAAAAATCGGCAGTTTAGTGTTTAACTCGGAACGTTTTTTTTTATCTAATTCCTTATTTCTGGACGATTCTTGCTGGCCAGTTCAGCATCTTGATATCAGCTCTCACACACTCAGCTAGAGGGGGCAGCAGTGTGTATTCAGGCGGGGATAGAGTGTCGAGTCACTTGCCTTTCATTCCTTATGTTAAAGACGGAATAAGTCGTTAGTAGTTCTTAAGCACCCGACAGACTTGTACACTGGTACTTGTATCAGTAGATGGAGCACCGAATAGCGGAGGTTCCAGGTGGGGTTCTCTATCTCTTTTGTATACTCATGTTGTTACCGAGCTACGTTTGACAAGTTGTCGTCCCAGTCTTCTCCATCCCACAAAATGAATTCCTCTGTTACCTCGTAATGTTCGTACAGCTCTTGTCTATTTCACATAACTGCATATTGGTGCATGTCGGGGATATTGGAAGTGGGTAGATTACTATCCGTTTTATGGGTATAAGACACATGTTGCTTTCGAGAGGTTTTTTTTTACGTTTGAAGAGGATTGAAGGCGACATACTTTTAAAATAGATGGATCCAAGGATCATGGGTTCAATAGGTTTGACATCGTTGTCTCTCGAAGAATCAGCTGGGATATTGTTAAGGTTATACTTGGTCAAGATAATTTTGAAACTGTGATATTGAAGGTCTGACATCGTATGTTCTTGTCGTCTCAAATTATTGATCATTTGTTTCTTCAAGCATTGTATTTTGCATTGCGGTGTTAGATTCAATGTTCTTGAAGATGACGCAAAATATTTTCTTATACACCAAATCTCAAGGGGTTGCAACTTTGTGAGAGTAAACTGGCTACATTATACTGGTTCATTCTTCTTTCTGGATGAGTCTTCGGGAATCGATTAATTTCTTGTCGTCCAATAGTTGCACTTTATTCGAAGTGTGAGGTGGCAACGACAAGATGACGACATTTTTTTGGCTTGCGTATTTAAAACTGGATAATGTTTGGGGCTTTCGTAAACAAAATAAGAAAACTTTTTTATCCGCATCAGTCAGTCGAACATGGCCAAGAAAAAATCTGAGCCACTTCAAAAATATTTCTTCAGTTATCCATCCTGAAAGTGTGCTAATTTTTTGAGTCTTTGCTGGAGAACTATCCAATAAGCGATCTTGCATTTTTTACGCACATATATCATAAACGGTGGTAAAAACAAACTTGCAGCATTGCAGGAACACACGATAGTTGTAGTTTGTCCATGTTCTGCGCTCGAAATGAGGTCAACCTGCTTCTTACCTTTGATGTTTATTGAAGTTTGGATGCCGGTTTCATCAACATTGTACATCCTGATACCATCAAAACCGTGTTCTTTTGTTTGTTTATTTAACAGCTTATAAACGAAGATTGAAGCTTTTAACTCTAGCAACCGACGTCGCTTCTGGCACTCTTAGGGTAATATGTGGGTTTCGATCCATAAATTCTACCAGCTATCATCACCAGCCTTCTTATTATGTTTGTCCCAATTATCTGGATATGCAAGATTATTTTGCAAATGTGTAGATTTCTCTCCTGTTGCTCATTGAAACTTTACAAAAACGTTCAAACCGATCAGATTAATTAGTTTTTTTCAAAGCCTATACAAAGCCATATTTTTTTCCCGTTGTTTTGAGAGGAATACCAGCATTGCAGTCCGCTACTGCAAGCAACATAACGTCTTTACCTTATTGTAAAACAATAAAAACAAAAACCATTGATAGGAATGCCTATCGGGCAAATGGAATCGCTACAGGGCAAAGTGGATACTGTGTCCGCTTTGCCCAACAGCTGGATCACAGTAAAATGTTTGTATGAGTTTGCCCTCAGGTTATTGCTATGAAAGTTGTTATACCATGTCCATTTCTGGTTTGTTTCTAGTGTAATTTTTTAGTAATCTTTTGAATCTTTGGCGTAGTGGCTTTGGCCGAACTTTGTTTTTACACCAGCAAACGCTTATTTAACGTAGTTTTCTCAATTCGTGTCGTATTGGGCGGTATCTTATTAGATCGCGGTGACTTCAGCTTTAGGAAGTCTGCTTGTTTCCGACTTAATATCCTAGCTAGCGAGGCTTGATTCTCACCAAACGTTCCCGGCTTCTTAGTATCTGAGAAATCAGTCGCTCGGGGGTTAACCCGACCTGTTCTCTGTTGAGGTTGGTCCAGTGAGGACAGGCAAACACTGTATGCTCCACGTCGTCCACTTTTTTACAGTATATGCATTGGGGAGTTGCTTTTCTTTAATTGCATGCCATTAATTTAGTTCTCCATGGCGTCTACCCAGCTAGGGTCGATGTTAGATATAAGACGGCGAGTTCTTGCCTGTCAAGCTTACAGAGACTTTTCTCTTGTTTGCTTTTTGTTTAGCCCGCCTATTCTCACAATACGCCTTTCCTCTGCTAGTAGATATAGTCGAAGAAAGAAGTAGAGCTGATTCCGTTGCTATAGTTCTGTAGCTCGATATAATTTTAATGCTTACTTTCTTTTGTATTTGTTGGACTATGCCTTGGTACTTCCTCATTTTGACCGATACAATTTATATAGGCGCAGCATAAAGCATACTCAAAGCGGCCATT
This sequence comes from Aquatica leii, assembly GCA_035610365.1. Classification (NCBI taxonomy): domain Eukaryota; kingdom Metazoa; phylum Arthropoda; class Insecta; order Coleoptera; family Lampyridae; genus Aquatica; species Aquatica leii. Next base: position 22,017,310 of record CM069438.1, read on the forward strand.
CCAGATACCAGTCGTTTTTTACATACATGTCCCGCTTACATTCAGAATAATTGTTGTGATTGCCGATGCCGTTCTAGTGGCTTTGTCGACTGTCATCACTGCATGGTGGACGTAGTTCAAGTATTTATCGAGATACACGCCGAGGTATTCAAATTTGTTCTGTCTCCTAGGCGCTATCTCCAGGTGGTAATTAATAAGCCAATTATCGATCCGTGTACTTGTAATCTTTGTGGAGGAATGGTGCCATGTACTTTATTTAACTGTACTCGTTCGAGTAATTTGCCAAGTTTGAAAAGTAGCGTAATCGGACGATACCTTACTTACCAAACTTGAGAATCGTTAGCCAACCAGTTTTCCCACTATTTGGAAAATACCCGCATTGAACATAAAAGTTGAATAGGTCAATGAACGTGGTAGAGAGGAAATCTTGTACAATTGTTCTTAGTACGTTACAGTGTACTCCGTCGGGTCCGGGAGCTTTATTCTTAGGAATTCTGCTAGTGACCGACGCTATATCCTCTTTTGTAACCACCCAGTTTTGTCGCAACGTAATATTGAGATATAATACGGCTTGGTAAGGATCGTCGTTTGTTGGATCGTCGTCTGTAAACAACGAACTAACTATAGACTTAATTGTGTCGTGCTCTGTGAGAGTGTATCTGTCACCGTCACGGACGTTGGAGCATGGTTGGATGGCAAGGAACTTTTGAGGATATCTTATAAACTAATCTCCACGGACACGCTGCCAAACTTCTCTTTACAAACCTTTGCCATTAGTTAAATTTAGTGCTTTTTACTGCTAACTTGTACCGGTGAAGTCCGGTCTTGTACGAGTTTACCCATTGAGTTTTTAGCTCCGCTGGGGTTTTTTGAGCATGATTTCTTAAGCAACGTACGACTCGCTTTAACCTATGTAGCTTTGATTCTAAAATTCGAGCGAACTCGGTTTTTGGTTAGATTCTAGGATTAGCTTGGTAAGACGTCGATAAAATTAGGATCGTGACACTTTGCTCCACGTGGAAGATAAATAGGAAGTAGGGCGCTGACAGTTGTTTTCAGCTTGACAGGATCTATGTGTTTGACATTGAAGATACGCTTAGGGACCGGAACCGATCGAGGCATTTTGACGTTTAAATCAAAACATATCAGTCGCTAGTCACTTTCAATCACCTCTGGAATAACTTTCCAGTTGAAAATTGTTCTAGCTAAAGCTTGCGATGCTACAGTGACATTGATGTTTGTATTATCTTGACTAGCAAACGCGAAAGGTTGATCAGGCTCATTTACAACCCATAGGTCACGTTCGCCTACGAAGTTCTCCACACTTCTGCCTCGTTCGTCTGTCTTCAAGGAATACCAAAGCGGCGATTTTGCATTGTAATCACTTGCTATAATAATCGGGACGCTTCTTAGTTTGTTCAAAACTTCATCTAGATGTGGTAGATAAACACGAACATTTTCGCTTGGTGGCCGATAAACGCTGACGATACCCAAGAAGGTGTTTCCAATTGTGATCATAGATACGGCAAAGCAGTCATTAGATAGATGACTGACGGTAGTTACACCGATGGGTTTTGCGCTATTGTAAACAATAACCAAAAAATTTCGCATAGAAGTGGATGCGGTGATTCTGTTGAAGGAAAAGACCGCACCGGCGAGCTTATACCCTGAACCAGAACTATACACATTTGGCTCTTGGGTCAGTAGAATGTCTAAGTCATTATCGGGTCAATACATCCATTAAATCTGTACGTGTGGCAACAGATTCTTTACTGGTACTTATACATAACCAGGATCTCTGCTTCAAAGGATTCTTCTAGAGTAGTTAGTTAGGAACTGTCGGAATTGGCATCATCTTCCATAGTGGAGGTTGAGGGAGTAGGAGAAGTTACGCTTTCTAAGATTACGACCAGTGATTAGTGCCGACTTAACACTGTTAGCAGTGTCTTTATCAAGGAATCGCAGTTTGCTTAGAAAATATCAATTATCTAAGCTTTAGCTAAAGGTGAAATACTCATTCGCTAATGGAAGAGAAACCAGAGTACGAGGAAGTGGACGGCCAAGATAGACCAATGTGGTCTAGACCTGCCATTTTGGATTAATAGCACTAAGAGACTGATTTTCGAGTACAAGATCAATTGACAAGATCGAAACGAAGGACGTTATGTAACTCTTTGTACAGTTTACCGTCAAATTAGAGCTTTTGGTTTGCAGTCTTATCAACCACATGTTGTGCTTCCGCTGACGGCTCGTCATCGACAGCAACGTTTGGAGTGATGTACCTTGCGACAGGCTTAGGGTAGAACGGCATAGGGTCTTCAGTGACAAATCCCGAATCTGCTTGGAAATGCACGATGGTCGCGTAATGGGTAGACGTAGACGTGGAGAACGTTGCAATGTGCAGTTTTTTGTTAAGCGGCATATTCACCACACTATAGGAGTTATGGTATGGGGTGCTATTGTTTATGAAAGCAAGTCGCAGTTGGTATTCATCCCAGACAATATGAATGCACACCGATAGGTTGATGAAGTGGTAGAACCCCATATTCTTCCATTCCTCCAGACGCTGAAGGGCCCGATTTCTTAACTGGATAATGCCCGTCCTTACATTGCAACTTATTCTATGGAGCGCTTCAAAGTGGCTAACGTCAGCATCTTGCCGTGACCACCCAGATCTCCCGAACTTTTGTCTATCAAGCATGTGTGAGACATGATGGATAGAAGGCTTGAGCAATTAGCCAGTTCTCCACAGATACTAGAAGCTCTCCGGCATGAGTTATAGATTGCTTGGGATGCAGTGCTCACATTCATTACGCCCATATCGAGACCAGTCATCCATTCAGACAAGAGCCGGCTCTGTTATCATTTTTTGTCCCCTCTTCCCCTTTTTCATTCAGGGGATTTAGTGTTAAAGTCGCCAGAAACTATGGTACCTCTGTTGTGCGAATATATTGAGGTCTTAATTATTTCGGACACCTTGGAAATACTCGATAGAGTGATTCGGCGAGATGTAGCAGGAGTACTGCCACCACCCTTTCAATTTAACTGCTACTGCACCCTACAAACATTCGTGTGTTGGGTTCGGAGTTCGCCACAATATCAGTCTTGTTGTTCTTTACCGTTGCAAGCAGATTGTGCACTGTCCTTCTTCTGTCCATATTAATCTGAATTATTTTTAGTTTGTCCTTCATTCTACAACTGTATCCAAATAATATACGATCGAAAAATGGTGCAAAAAAAGGAACTATGTTATGTTAAAAATATTTTGATATAAGTTGCGTACTGTATGAATTTTGTTCCAGAACGTACCTTTTACATACAAAACATTAACTGTCATTTTGACATAAAGATACATAATAAAAAAGGCATTTCTGTTCTTAATATAACAGTACATAAAATCTAACGTTGCATTCAGTAAGACCTCGATTTTTAATTATTCGCGTAACATCTTCGAATTAAATGAGTTTTTTTAATATTCTTACCGTTTTGACGCTCTTTTCTCTTTTTTTTCAAAAGTATCGTGAACTGCCTCCTGCACTAAGTTACCGTTAAATGTATGTAACAATTATCAGTAAACTTAACCAAGACGGTAATTGTTCCGTTTACTAAACGACGGAAAACGAATGACATAAAACTACTTACAATGTACCGAGCCATGCTCTTAATGACAAAGGAAGACAAATATCTGGAAGTCGTCTTTGATATTAGACTAATACAACCAAGCAGATGGCTCACACATGGGAATTCAAACACACAACGACTAAATGGTTATATACTGTGGTAACAAGACTCATTATCACGTATGGTGCGCTTGTATAAGGTGAAAGAAACAACCTGAAAATCACAGCTAGGCAAAGTACAGAAAATGACATGTTTGCTGATAGTAGCAGCGATGAGAACCAGAGTAACCGTAAAAGCATTACTTTCTGAGGTTTTAAGATAAGCGTGTTGGAGTGCGCTATTTTAGTATACTATTTGCTTTTTCATGGGCTCGTTGGATTTTCACGTATTATTCAGTTAATTATAAACAAACGATTTGACCTACGTGATAATTGCAACGTATTTTGCACGTTTAATTGACGTTTGGGTTTTGACACATTTAATGTATACGTATGTTGCACGTTATTCCTTAGACTATTTAAAATTCATTAACGTTTCGTTGTCTATCAATATTTTAACGTATTATTTACGTTACGTTACGTTTGTACGTTAAATTATGGCTAATGCAAACGTAATCAGATTTTATACCTAAATTAACGTGATTTTAACAAAACTGATGTAATAAATAAACATTGATTGAACGTTAATAAAACGTCAAAATTAAGTATTTTCAACGGTAAAAATTACGTATTTGTCATACGTAAATTTATCTTAACAAGAGAAGTAAAAATACGTTGATGTTTTCATATATATTTATTCTACTTCTATCAAAATACTTTTTTCGTTACTTTTACGTAAAAATTTGCGTGATTTGGTGGGTTTTATCGTAATTTTGCATATGTCTTTTGTTTATATTTTGTTTTGCTTTGCTACCAAAACTTCAAATTGAAACTTTTTATTTATAGAGATAGTAATCTGCTAATCTTAGTCAACATTATATAACAATTTATGCAGCTTATGTACTTTTTACATAATGTTATTTATGACGAATTAACTCGACTTTTTATTGTTCTTTTTGACGAATTTATTTACTGACAATATTTTTGTTGCATGGTAGCGAAACTACTACAACAATTTGCGTACGAATGCAAATTATTTACCTACGAGTCGATTGTGCAAATCTAACTCTGCAATTTTAACAATGCGCAAATAATGCTTGCCGCATCTGTACATTAATAGCATTGTTTATCGTGTATTATCAACTGACTTTTGACATTGACGGTTATTTATATTTCAGATTATTGTCATACATCTCATACATTCAACGAAATGACAGCAGTAGCAATAACAGCTGCTGTACTTTTTCTAACAGCGTACGTGGTTTCTCTTCCTATTTACGGAGAAGACAATGAAACTTGCGGATATAAAGTGAGTAATCAGAAGAGTTAATTAGTTAGATGTTTTAATTATATTTTACAGTCATGCCACCCAATAAAAGAAGGTTTAATAAACGTCCACATCGTAGCACACACTCACGATGACGTTGGCTGGCTTAAGACCGTCGATCAATATTACTTCGGAAGTAAGTCCGACATACAAAAAGCCGGCGTTCAGTACATCTTAGACTCTGTCTTGGCATCGCTTAAACAAGACAAAAGTAGAAGGTACCAAACACACTTGCAATTTTCTTCTACTGCTCCCTAAAATTTCAGATTTATTTACGTCGAAACGGCGTTTCTGTGGAAATGGTGGAGACAGCAGCACGATACAGTCAAGCATCAGTTTCTGAGACTGATCAGAAACGGTCAATTGGAATTGATCGGCGGCGCTTGGAGCATGAACGACGAAGCGACCACTCACTATCAATCGATCATCGATCAATTCACTTGGGGATTAAGGAAACTAAACGACACCTTTGGCGATTGCGGTCGTCCCAAAATCGGCTGGCAAATCGATCCTTTCGGACACAGTCGCGAAATGGCTTCGATTCTGGCTCAACTTGGTTACGACGCGCTGTTTTTGGGTAGAATCGATTATCAAGATAAGGAGTTTAGGTTCGATTCTAAAACGCCCGAAATGGTGTGGCGGGCCAGCGAGAATTTGGGCAACAGCTCGAATATATTCACCAGTGTTTTGTACAACACGTATTCGCCTCCACCGGGATTTTGTTTTGATGTTTTATGTTCGGACGAACCGATCATTGACGATAAAAGGAGCCCGGATTATAACGTACCAAAACGAGTATGTAATTAGTTATAAAAAAACCAGTGTAAAGTTTCGATTCTTAGGTGACTGATTTCTTGGACTATGTTAAAAATATGACTAAACGGTACACGTCGCACAATGTTTTGGTTACAATGGGTGAAGATTTCACCTACCAAGACGCACACATGTGGTTTAAAAACCTCGACAAGCTAATACAGTAAGTATTGTGTAACGTTTTGACATTTTTAACACCACCCATCAGTTACGCAAATCAGCTACAAGTAAACGGGTCCAACTACAACTTGCTGTATTCGACTCCGTCGTGTTACTTGAAAGCGGTGCACGATGAAGCCAAAAAACATAATCTAAAATTCCCTGTAAAAACTGACGATTTTTTCCCATACGCGTCCGATCCGCATTCCTATTGGACCGGGTACTTCACTTCTAAACCAACGATTAAACGTTTCGAACGATTGGGCAACAACTTCTTACAGGTACGATCTTTTTTAGAAGTGTCAGATAATTGATGTTATACTTACAGGTGTGTAAACAATTGTACGCGTTAACCGATTTAGGACCTGAAGACTGGGCCGATCTGAATGTGATGAGAGAAGCTATGGGCGTTCTTCAGCATCATGACGCCGTGACCGGTACCGAAAAGGACCATGTCGCTCACGATTATGCTAGGATTTTGAGTAAAGGTTTCGATGAGTGTCATTTTACTTCGGCAACCGCTTTGGGGTATTTTTTATCAAAACGATTTAGGCACGGTTCACTTTCATTAACGTTGTAGGAAAATTGTTACGAAAAATTCGTCTATTCGTCGCGACCCCAACCCGGCTCCGGCAATTCCTTTCGAATCTTGTTTGTTAACCAACATGAGTCAGTGCGCGTTCAGTGAGAACAACGAGCAATTCATCGTCACTGTTTATAACCCGCTTAGCAGACCGGTGACTCACTACGTCCGTCTTCCAGTCACCGATGGATACTTCAAAGTGACCGATAGCAAAGGTACCAATCTTCAAGTGCAAGCAATTCCAGTACCAAACACAATCGTAAACATCCCAGGTCGCTTTAGCAAAGCGACACAAGAAATTATTTTTATGGCAGAATCTTTGCCACCTTTAGGCTTTAAATCATTCTACGTACAAAAAACACCAACACTAATTAAGGATCCGAAACAAGCTAAAGTTCAAGAGGTATTTGTCTAATCAAATTAGTCTCAGTCTAAATCTTTTCGTTTCAGTCGGCCGAAGTCAAGTTCAACCAAGACACAGGTTTAATTTCCGAAATCTACATGAACGGTAGAAAAATTCCGCTACAACAGGCTTTTATGTTTTACCGCGGCGCCGTTGGTGATAACAAAGCACCGACGAATAGATCTTCCGGTGCTTACATATTCAGACCAAACGGCACCGAAGCGGTTCTGGTTTCTGAAAAAGTCACCAACAAAGTGTTCAAAGGTGACTTGATCACGGAGATTCATCAAGTGTTTAATGACTGGCTCAGCCAAATCGTTCGTATTTACAACTTGGAAAGCTTAATCGAGTTTGATTGGTTAATCGGTCCAATACCTAAAGAGTAATAATCTTAAATTTGTTAACTAAATTATAGACGAGTTTGTTTCAGGAAAGTTAATGGTATCGAAGTCATAACCAAATACATCACGAATCTGAAATCTGAGTCGACTTTCTACACCGATTCGAATGGTCGGGAAATGTTAAAACGAGTGCGGAATTTTAGACCGACGTGGAACTTAAATTTGACTGAGAAAATTGCTAGCAATTACTATCCGGTAACTTCGAAAATACTCATACGGGATCCACACGAAGATTTAGAGGTTGCGATTTTGAACGATCGCGCTCAAGGTGGTACCAGTTTAAAAGACGGGGAAATAGAGTTAATGGTGAGTGATTTAACACTAATACTCGATTTATCGGTGTGATTACAGTTGCATCGAAACTGCCTCAATGACGATGCTTTCGGGGTTGGAGAGCCTTTAGATGAGGTCGCATTCGGCAAACGACTAGTAGTGAGAGGTTCTCATTATTTAGTCGCAGGACCTTACGCAAACAACAGCGCAAGTACGTATCTACCTGCCAGAAAAACACAATTAATAACGTTATTTGTAGAAAAATCCTTAGCGGCTCAAGAACGAGACTTAGCCCAAAGGAAGTTACTACAAGCGTGGACGTTTTTGTCACCGACTAATGGATCAACATTCGAACAATACAAAACGAAGCACGTCATGGAAGTAAGTGACGCCAATTTACCTTTCCCAAACTTAGGAATTTAATTTTAGTACTCGGGCCTGAAAAAACCATTACCGGACAACGTACACATCTTAACTTTGGAGCCGTGGATTGGTCCAAACTATCTTCTGCGCTTGGAACATTACTTAGAAAAGACCGACGATCCGATTCTATCTAAACCCGTGACAATCGATCTTAAGGAAATCTTTGCCGCGTTCGACATCATCTCGTATCGTGAAACGACTTTGGGAGCCAATCAGTGGTTGGATCAAAATCAGAGATTTGTTTTTAACGCAACTGATAAGATATTGAGTATGATCGACGATGGTGATGACTTTGGCACCGGCAATTACGGTAGTAGCGAAGCTGACGATGACGACGACAATTATTTAGTAAAGAGTAAGTCTGCTTGGACACGAGGCGCTAAATATTGGAGGCGCAACCAACTCGAAACCAATAGAATAAATGCTAATACACACGTCGCTCATCCGGTGTTAGAACACGACTTGCACTTTGCTGAAAATTCTTCGATTACATTAAATCCTATGCAGATACGCACTTTTATTATCGATATAAAAATGGTAAAGGGAAAGAATCATACATAGATGCTTTTACTTTTTCTGTCAGTGTTGACAATATAAAGCTAATTTTTCTTGAAATATATTTGCTTTTTTCATTGTCTGAAGTTTTATTTGAACAATTGTCTAAAGTCTGGTTTTGTATAAAGGCACACCATAAAAACATTTTTAATTCAGCGATATTAGTATGTTTCAATGGGATGCATGGTTAAGAATCTGCTCTTAACGATTAGGCTCGAGCAACAAGCACAACCCCGTTTTACTCACTTCCGTTTTTTTATTCACAGTAACAGATACACGATTAATGTTTAAATAAACCCGAAGGGACTCATCAGTCGAAGAACAACTTAAACAATTCATAAACACGAATACGGTTAAGGATGCAGGCGTGATCATGAGAACTTAGTCTGCAGCCACTGATATGCAGCTACTGAAGGACACTAGCAGGTCACATCACTAGGTTTACGAAGCTAAAAAAAGAACATGAAAAACGTTCTAAATGGTAGTGTGGAAAAGATGAAAAACGGTGGATCCATTTGGATCCTGTTACACTTATATTTAAAGAACAGCTAACAAAGAGACTATATATATAATAATTAGTTAAAAATTTTCCTATTCAATTGATAGGATCTTTCAAGGTGAAGGAACGGCAAAAATAAAATCAACCTTGTATGTTGTTAAGGCGACGTTTCGTTGGCTTTAGTGCTCAACTTCTTCAGGCCAGGCTATATAATTTAAAACATCAACAATCAGTAATACATATTACACATCAATACAATAGTTATAACATTAAAATCTATCATTAACAATTAAAATATAGCATTTTACATTAATATGACAAAGGTGATTAGAAAACCAAATCGAAAAAATTCAATTACACATACTCAATTAAAGTACCTTAAAGCTACTGCAATATCACTAAATATAATAATAAGATAATATAAAGCAATAAAATAAAATAAAAACAATTAATATACAGGGTGTAACTGAAAGACGTTGCCAAACTGTAAGAGCGTAATATATGGATGGAAAAAATGAAAAAAGTTTCTATAAACATGGTTCCGGAAATCCTTACTAAGGGAGATACAGCCCATTGAAATGTAGTAAGGATTTACAGTTTTTATTGTATAACAAACATTATTTTAATTAAAAGAACAAACAAAATCGAAACATACAAACATACAAATCAGAGCAACTGCTGGAAATGGTTGCCTTCAGCTACAATACAGGCTTGACAACGTCGAACCATCGACAGCCGGACACACTCAAGAATTCCAGGAGTATTCCGAATTACATCAAAACTGTTGATGATACGTTCACGAAGAACATGAACGGTGGGAACTGGAGTAGTATAAACTATCTTTTTTAGGTGTCCCCATAAGAAGTAATCTAACGGGTTCAAATCGGGAGACCGTGCTGGCCATGCAACAGGTCCTCCTCTGCCAATCCAACGATTCGGATGAGCACCATCGTGCATAAACCATAAGTCACGGCGTATTGCATACGGCACCTCGTCCATAAGCTCAGGTAGATTTTCTTCTAAAAAAATCCTATAATTTTGTCCATTTAATGTTTCTGGCAAAAACATTGGTCCTATTAAATAATCCTTTACAATACCGCCCCAAACGTTACACGAAAATTTTTGTTGATGTCTGGAATCTCGAATAGCATGAAGATTGTTGTCAGCCCACAAATGGTCGTTATGAAAATTTATAATTGAATCTCTGAAAAATTTTGCCTCATCCGTAAAAACCACTAAACACTGAAAATTTGGATTAATGCATTGTTGTAAAAACCACTGACAAAATATCACTCGTGGCCGAAAATCAGCTTGAATAAGAGCCTGCATTCGCTTAATGTGGTATGGGTACAATAGCTGTTCATGTAGAATTCTCCATACTGTCATATGCGAAACACCTACTTCTTCAGCTACCTTGCGCGTGCTACTTTTAGGAGTCTCCATAATTCTGTTGAGTACATCCTCTTCTAATGCCGGTGTTCGTGTATTTCTTTGAAGCCCACAATCGCCACTATTACGTTGGAAAGATCCTTTTTCACGAAGACGACGATGGACTGGCGCAAAAGTATTCTTATTTGGGCATATTCTATTGGGATACGTGGCAGCATACAATCGACGAGCCAAATTGGAATTGCCATTTTCACGTCCATAAGTGAAATGAATATCTGTCCATTCTTCGTTGGTGAAATTCACTATGTTAATTAATTAAATCAAGTACCTTCTAACTTTAACAATAATTAATAACTTATAAATTATAATAGTAACTGTCACTTACTTAATAAAATCGCAGCCCGCTCGGATAATAGCTGCTGTAATTCATTATTAAAAATTGTAGTGCATAATAAGTTTTAAGTCCAATTTTCTCGAAAACCGTTGTCTCTAGCGATTTAAAAGTAGAGTACCTTTTTTGCGTATAAAACCCGAAAGATGCTAAACTTGGTATTAAATTTAAAAAAAGACCCGAAACAATAAATTTGGGGTGCAAAATACTCCCACCCTTAGACAAAACTTCCCCTTCCTAACATCCTATCAAAATAAAATTTACACCAATGTATTCACAATGAAAAGTACATCTAGAGTGGTTACTTTTGTTCATTTCGACAGCACCGTTCTTTTGTTATAAAATAAAAACTGTAAATCCTTACTACATTTCAAAGAGCTGTATCTCCCTTAGGAAGGATTTCCGGAACCATGTTTATAAAAACTTTTTTCATTTTTTCAATCCATATATTACGCTCTTAAAGTTTGGCCACGTCTTTCAGTTACACCCTGTATAATAATAAAACGCTTGTACATGTATTTAAAATTGTTGTATATAGTTGTGTGTGAGTCAATGGTACAAACATAGAGAAGAACACAAACATAAAGTTGATTACTTAATGGTTAGATTAAAATCTTTTATGTAGGATAGCGTACTTGGTATTTTGATGCTCTTTAATACGGCATCTGAATCCCAGTCGTTGTTACTCTTGGCCCGCGGTAGTTTCGTTTCTCTCCAGCCTAAGGTAGTCTGCTTCTTTCATGCCCATTATTCTAACAATTGTTGAGTTTATGCTTTCCCATTTTTGCCTGCAACTCAGCATCTGTGGGATTAGGAGTTCCGGTGTCATGTCTGGCATGTCGTACCTTAGGCTGGTCCACTGTGGGCAGGTAAACACCGTGTGTTCCACATCGTCCACCTCTACAGTAAATGCAGAATGGGTCGCTTTTCTTTCGAATACCGTGCAGGTAGTTGGCAAAGCAGCCGTGCCCTGTCAACGCTTGCGATTGGTGGTAATTTAATTTCCCGTGGTTTCTCTCTAGCCACGGAACAATGTTGGGAATCATGCGCCGGGTCAATTTGCTCTTATGCCACTTTGCCATCTTGCCTGCCAGTGTTGGAGCGTTTCCCTTCTAGCTTCTTTTCTGGTACCGAGGCCTTCCCTCAGTATGCGTCTTTCCTTAGTTAGGAGGTCCCATGGGATAGTAGTACCGGCAAGTAATTGTGCTGCTTCCGTGGCGATAGTTCTATAACACATAATGATTTTAATGCAAACTCTTCTCTGCATTTTTTGGATTATACCCCGGTACTTTCCTATCTCCATGGCCCCGGCCCATATGGGTGCTGCATATAATATGCTTGATGTTACAACCCATGATACGAGACGCCGCTTCGACATACTCGGTCCGTCTACGTTTGGCATGATGATAGATATAGCCGCCGCCGTTTTGGCAGCTTTGATGGCTGCCATCTTTACATGGTATCTGTAGTTTAAGTACTTGTCTAGGTAGACGCCAAGGCAGCGGACTTGGTTTTGTGGCACGACAGACGGATTGTGGACGGTAAAAGTGATAGGGCCCACACGGCATCTGCCTGAGAAGACTATTGCTTCCGTCTTGTTTGGCGACAGTTCTAGCTCGTGGTCTGAGAGAGATCCTGTTTTCTTTCTATAATGTTTACAAGATATGTATCTACCTTTTTGCTCTTAAGGGCTTCTATAATGATTGGCCACGCTAGTGAAATGAACGCATTTTTAACATCTAGCGTGGTCAGGGCGCATAGTCTTCTTGTTCTCCAGGTGCCTGCTCGGGTCGTTCTGGCCCATCGGTCAACCCTTTCTAAGGCATCCATGGTGGACTTGCCTCGCATGAAGCCATATTGGTGCTCAGATAGCCCCCCTGACGCATCGATGCTGGATCTTAGTCTCTCAAGTATAAGATGCTCGAACATCTTGGCAAATGTGTTTAATAGACATAGGGGTCTGTAGGAGATAGCCTCATTAGAGGTCCTTTTCCCTTTGTCAAGTAGGACGAGCCTGGCCTTTTTCCATATGTCCGGGAATGTTTGTGTTTGCAATAGGTGATTCATTAGTTGGGCAATTGATGTAGATCTGTTAATAATGATCTCCGCCAGAGCTTCTGCCGAAATGCCGTCTGGGCCAGGGGCCCTTCTGTTATTTAAGTTCTTGGCCGCGTCAATTATTTCTTCATCTGTGAATGGGGATGTGGGGTATGCGATCGGAGACTTGGAGGTATTCCTTGAAGGTTTCTCTGGGAATAACTCTTTAACTATTGTGTGCAGTTGCTGCTGGTTGGGTTGAGCACCGGGCTGTGTTTTCCTCAACTTTTTCGTTGCTATCCTATACCTCTTACCCCGAGGGTCACGGTCTACGCTTTTGCAGAGCTCCAGCCATGCCGTTTGCTTGGCGGCATATATGGCTCTGCGGAGTTCCTTCCTACACTCCTTGTAGTGGTGGTTTTCTGTGGTTAATCGGCCGTTGGTTTTCTTATTGGATCTCGCCGATGATCTTCTAGCGCGCTGGCATTCCCTTTTAAGATTTGATAGGTCGTTCCACCAGTAGATCCCAGTTGCATTGTGCTTGTTTTCTTTGCGTCGGGGCATGCTGGCATCGTAGCATTGGATCATTATGTCTGTCAAGGATTCCGGTCGGTTACTTCTTTGCATAGGTGTATGAGACGGTCGAAGGTGTTCCAGAGTTTCTCTTTGTTCAGTCTATTAATATTCCATGATGGGAAGAAGTGGCGGTGGTTATGGAGAGATGTAATTGTGGTCGCTTACGACTCGTCATGCATCACCCTCCGTCCCTTGATCTTGGAGGCTACCCTGGCACTCGCGCCCGTAACAACGATTATAGAAGTGGACCCGCGTGAGGAGAAGGTGGGGGTATTGCCAACATTTATCACGCACATGTCCTATAACTCTAGCCGCTCCATTAGAGTTCGGCCTCTTTCGTCCTTTCTGTGTTCTCCCCACCCGGGCGATTTAGCATTGAAGTCATCGGATACTATAGCGGGTTTGTTGTGTGTTTTAAGTGAGCACTTGATGTCCTCGAGGAAGTGGTCGAGGGTGTCGTTTGGCGAAATGTAACACGAGTATAGCCACGAGTTGTTAATTTCCACTGCGACTGCCTTCCTCATTGTCTCGCATCTTTGTATGATCATTGATCCATTTAGAATGGCGATAGCCGATAAGCCCTCAGGGTCCATTAGCCAGTTGTCAGCCTTGGATTTATTTATGTTGGGCTCAGAGATCATCATTAAGTCCACATTGTTAGCTCTGGCGGTCGCTAGTAGCAGATCGTGTGCCGCTTTTCTTCTGCTTATGTTGATTTGGATAATACGTAACTTATTGTTGTTACGGACGAAATTTTCTTTACGTACGCCTATGTATTTCGACGTGAAATTAGATTCGGGTTTTGACGCCCTCTAACGATCGCTTTCTTGTTGGTTGTCATTTGGCGGAAAATCGTCACACGTAAATGATATAAAATGGCCTGTAAGCATTGAATATTTATGTATATCCGTTACCATCTGGAAAATAATGGAAAACCAATTATAATTAGTTAATTATCTAATTTATTCGAAGCGTTACAGGGTAAGCTACTGCCGTCTTTTATTAAAAATTTGTTCGTAATTCTTTCTTCCTTTTAACAGCCATTTTGCGTTCCTCCATTTCGCACATGTTACATTCTCGATAAATGGATATTGTAAACTACTGCTAAATAAGTCATCACGTTGCCGTACACGGGCGCTGGCGGAAGGCGGTTTCCAAGCCACGAAATTGGGGTCTGGCGAATCCTGCCCAGGGCAAAGAGTGCTACACGGGGATGACACGACGTGAACTATATTAACAACCACCTATTTGTGGTCTCACTATATACAGTAGTCGATGCACGTTTTGTTTGCTTTTGAGATAGATTTCACGAATTACTTAATACAAAATTGTTTTAGCCGAACTATCAATTGTGAGTTGGGGTTGTGACACGATTCGTGTTAATATTTATTACAGGCCACTGAAGAAGAAAAACGTTTTTCTTCGGGCTAGTGGATGCTGGAATTCGGGTGAGTGATTTGAATTTACTTTAGATATATCGTTGTCACGTACAATTACTCACAAACTGTTGTATTACAATTTAACGTTAGTGAATACTTATAACGTGTAGCTACCAATAGGGTATTTAAAATCAGGGAAATCACTGTCTCGCATATTGTATGTAGTTGAAGGACATGTACTTCGGATCTTTATAATTGTGTGTGGTGGGTTGCCGATGTTGTAGGCATTGAGATCTTAATTTTTTTGTTTCTATAATTCTCTAAATTGACTGTTACAAAATCAAATATTAATACCCGTTGTTAATAATTAGTGTAAACTCTTCTAGTCTTTAGTAACTCTAACTTCGAGGTATAATGACTTTTGCTTAGTATAAATATAACTGTGATAAATGTTAATGATAGACGGAAAGCGATTAAAGTTGTTAATTCTTTTTCGTGTGCGTATTGTTCCCTACGAACCAATTTGGGCTACTCGAACAGCTGAGTAGAGGGATTACGAATCTTCGAATTGTTACAAGTTCTGCCCCTCTCTGTTGTGAGCGGACAGAAGTATTACTTGGGGAGAAGCTCTGGCGCCCTGAAACATCTTTTATATCTTTCTTGTGAACCTACGCATCTCCGACTATTGCGAGTTTGGCCGTGCAAGGTTCGTAACACCAAAAAGCTTGTAACATTGTCCATGATTTATGAAGTCAGGTCTGTTCCTTCTGCAGCGGATTGTCCCGGTTCGGTCTTATCGGCATTCTTGCCTTTTCTGCTGAATCTAAGGCAGGCCGACGTCCACAGTGTACGGTCTTGTACTTTGCACAGGGGGCATCCTTTGCTGTCTTTAAACTCCCTTTTGCTGTGGCCCTCTTTACCACAGTTGTAACAGCAGTGCCTTCTGTTGGTTCCCCGACAGTTATTGACTGTATGACCGATTTCCCAGCATCTTGAGCAACAAAAAGACTTAAGATTCATTTACATAACCAAATATGGCATATCTAATTTGGAACAAGCCGATGACTGTTCTGAACAAGATACCACAGGAACGCTCAAGTTTTACGTAGTTTAAAAGCACAAAGTGCACGTAAAGAATTTTTTTTATAATGTAATGAATAATATTGAAATGTACCCGAAGTATTTGGTAACTTCGAGACGATGGTGGAAAAAGATGGAATGTTCTAGATCGAAATAACGTAAGAATTTAAAAAGACGTAGGAATTATTTTAGTCAGAAATCGTGTCAACACTGTGTCGGTCTAAATAAATAAATTAAGTCTTTAACGCGCGTGCTAAGATAAATAAAAGTGCGAACAGTAAATATCTAGTGATAGTAATACATAAATTACTAGTAAGTTGTTTTTTTAAATATCGTTACATATTTATTAGTTAGGGCAATTAAAAGTTAGTTATATTTAATAATCAAATCTAGAATCTTGTTTTTAAATAAATCAGTTAAAAATCGTTACATTGATGTCAGGTGTGCGGTAATTGAAAACCCTTGGTAATACGTTGATACTGTATAAATAAACAATTGATTAGTTTGCGATTTGCCAGTGAATTTTTTACTAGTGCACTGGGCGACACAAACGTCCCCCACTTGTGAAAATTAGTCAGTGATT
Source organism: Aquatica leii (assembly GCA_035610365.1). Classification (NCBI taxonomy): domain Eukaryota; kingdom Metazoa; phylum Arthropoda; class Insecta; order Coleoptera; family Lampyridae; genus Aquatica; species Aquatica leii. Next base: position 22,033,900 of record CM069438.1, read on the forward strand.
GAATTTTTAATCTACTGGGCGACAAAGACTTTGGTGAATATATTCCATTATAGCTCTGAAAATCACCGAAAAACCTTGTATGTCGCCTAGTAATTTTTACTTAAAAGCGTATTAAACTGTTCCACTTCAATGCTAAAAATAGAAATAATAAGTGAACGAACAATGGCGACAAGTAAAGTTTCAGATTTAAAAAGAGAACTAAAAGAACGGGATTTAGAAATGAGTGGTACTAAAATTGTGTTACAATGACAATTCTCAAAAAATGGGAGAAAAACTGTTCAAACATTCTTGGAGAATAAATGGTCATATAACAAACTGAATCTAAATATTTTGATCAATGTCTCTAGCAAGATTTCCTTCCGTTGAATGAATGCCGGAAAAACTTCATCGGGGCCAGGAGCCTTGAAAGGTTTGAAGGTTCCTATGGCCTACTTAATCCTTTCAAGCGATGCAATTTTATTGACAAGGGGACGTTCCCGTTTGAGTAGAGTTTTACTCTTTATGGGTCTTTTGAACACCATTGTTTCTCCAACTGTTATACACCCTGGAAAATGTTTTTTAATCAAAACTTCCATAGTTTCCTAAAAAGTTGACGTTAAGGTGCCATCTTCACGTTTGAGTGCACCTATGTTACCTTAGTTGCCTCTTAGTTTCTCACAAAAGGTCCTCCAAGAACTTCTCTTTTTTTTACGAAGTATCAGATTGAACTCAGTAAGAACCTAACGATACTTTTCTCAGTTATGCATTGTCTTTGATTTGTTAAACTTCTGGCTTTGCTACGCGATTTCTTCAGCTCAATGTTCCACCAGGGTACTTTGCTTTTAGTCTTTTTGGTTTTGAGCAAAACAGTTTACCCCAAATGCACTCGGTTTTCTTCTGTTGTGAGGTTAACTGTTTTCTCCAAGTCGGTTATTGTTTTGTTTGGTATTTCCTTCATGTCAGCATGTAGGATATTTCTGTATCTTTCTCGATTGGTCTTGCTAGGAACCCCATCTTGAACATGATGAAACAGTGATGGGAAAGGGGCGCCTCCCCAGACACTTCCCAATCACGTATTAGATTTGAAGCCCCTCTAAACACTAAGGTTATTGATGTATTGCATAACATGATAAGGAGAGTGGAAAGGGAGAACATACGCGATAGAAAGGTGAAAAGAGTAACAGAAGAAAAGCTAGAAAGAACAGAACGAAGAATGAATGCCGCTGAAACGAAAGAAAACACAGAAGACGTAAGAAAGGAAGACCTGCAAGAAGAACTAAGAATATTGAAAGAAAAACATCAGGATATGGAGAAAGAAAATTAATATAACACACTAAAGAAAGAAAAGGAGGAAACAATAAGAAATTATGCACGAAATGCAAAAATAACAGGAGGTTCGACTTTCAGGAGTATTTAACAACTCACCAGGTGGAGAACTACGAGGAATTCGCAAAAATATGTGCAACAGACTAGACGGAGGATAGCTACAAGAGAGCGACATTAGAAACAGGGGAGAACCTAAATGGAGACAGTATAATCTTACTGACTAGCGAAGAGCAGGAAAAATCTAGATGCCACAAAGTATTACTAAGAAGATACCCTGAAATAGCGGAAAGTGCAAAGATGGAACAAGAAGGAGGATACTGGAAAGCAATGAAGCAAACGAGCACAGTTCGCACTGAAAGGGGAATGGAACGCAAGGAAAGGAAGATAACAGCCGTATATATAAAAAAAACTGAAGAACAAAGACGAAATAGTATTTAAAACACTACTAAAATTAGGAACCGAACTTGAAGGCCAAGAAAACAAGGATGTGTGCATATCCCAACTGGAAACGAAACAAAGAAAATTAGGAAAATGGCGGAAATAGCGCTCTCGAGAGCGACCAGCATTAAAATAAAGGTAGCTAGAGACTACAGCAAGGAGGAAGTACTGGTCATAGAGAAGGGCCAAAGCACATACTTGGAAATCTTGAAAAAAATAACTAGAAAAGATAAAAGACAAGGATGACCTAGACGCAATCAGGAACGCAAGGAAAACAGCAAGAAGGGATATCGCAATAAGAATAAAAGAAGGGAATACGAAAATAAAGGAGCAGGTAAAAGAGGTGCTAGAAGAAGGGCAGACAGTCAGATCCATAGGGTCAAAAGGGAGTAAAACAGTACTCATTATGGGAATAGATGAGTCGACGACAGAAGAAGAAATAACGAAAAGCACGATTAGAAACGGAAACGTCCGGTACGAGCAACTGCTCAAGCTGAGAGGTAGGAGGACCAATAAGGATGGCTACCAAACGGCCAGAATAAGTATGGAGAAAGGAGATGCGACAAGGGTTATCGAAGAGCGATACATAAGAATAGGCATGAACAGGTGCAAAATAAGGGAGAAAATGGAAGTTAAAAGGTGCTACAGGTGCTGGGAATATGGACATATAGCGAAAGAATGCGAAGGGGAAGACAGAAGCAAGAGGTGCACTAGATGCGCCCAAGAAGGGCACAAATGGAACGAGTGCAAGGACAACGATTCATACTGCCCAATATGTGTGAAGCAAGGACACTATGCAGGCAGCGGTACATGTGAAGCCTTCAGGGAGGCTTTGAAGGCGGCAAGACACAACCGGTAAAATGGCTAAGATATTACAAATAAACGTAAATAGAAGTAGGACGGCAACAGATATGGCGGAGGCCTACGCAGCCAGAAAAGGCTGCCATTTTATAGCTATCAGCGAACCGAACGTCAAAATTAGGCCAAGGCGAAGCTATTACTCCAACAATAGCAAGTCCGTAGCTATAGTAAATTCTAGTCAGGCTAATACTGTGATAAACTTTGTTAGTGGAAATTGTTTTGTTAGTGTAGAAACTGAAGTGTTTGTTTCATACTCGGTATATGTGAGCCCAAACTGTAGTTTAGAAGAGTTTGGAAAATGTCTCGATGAGCTCGGCGAGGCCCTAAGAAAGAAAAATAAAAATAAAGAACGAATGGTGTGTGGAGACTTTAATGCTAAACACTCCTGCTGGGGGGGAAACAAAACAAATGCCAGGGGATGCCTATTACTCGAGTTTGCCAATTCAGCAGATCTGAATATAATCAACGATGGGTTAGCTCCCACATTAGTGAGGAAAAACGGAGTCATCATATATAGATGGTTACCATGTTATATGGAGGACTGGCAATCTTGAGACGGTTCTGGCAGATGCAAGATGACGAGACATATAGCTACCATAGGTACGTCACGTTCGAAATGGGAGGGAAATAAAAAAAGGAAAACCCCTGGGTGAGAGGAAGCATTGCTCCAGCCAAGCTAGTGGAGTATTTCGACACAGTCTGCTCTAATGTAGCAGGGAAACGCGATAAAATTCGAAAGTGCGGAAAAAACCTGTACCAGGCATATATAAAGACAACTCCCAATGTTACGGGAGACACACAGGGTAAACCGCCTTACTGGTGGAACGATAACATTCAAAGCTTAATAAAAGGTACCAGAAGCAGGAGAAGACAATATCAGAGAATCACCGGCAACCAACAGCTAAGAGAGGAACTGAAAAGCAGGTACGTGATGGCAAAAAAGAAACTAAAAACCACCATAATAAAAGAAAAAGAACATAAGTGGAAAGAGCTGTGCGACAAGCTAGAATGCGATATCTTTGGAAACGCCTATAGAATTATACGAGCCCAGCTAAAATACACATACCCAAAGACATCCATAAGCAACGATAGAAGGAAAGAAGTAATCAGAGAACTCTTCATAGAGAGGGACCTGACAACATACAAACCTAGTGCGAACATGGCCGCGGGGGTGCGAGAATGCCCATTCATCGCCACGCAAGAGCTGCTCAACGCAGTTAACAAACTCAAAGCCGGTAAAGCACCTGGCCCAGATGGCATACTGCCAGAAGTTGTAAAGGCAGTGGGGAAGGCCTCAGAATACCTCAGGAAACTGTTAAACTCATGGAAAATAGCAAAGCTAATTTTAATAGAAAAACCCAGGAAAGAAGCCCAGCAACAAGCGAGCTACCGGCCGATCTGATAAGCGTAATAGGGAAGCTCTATGAAAATATAATAAATGACAGGTTGCGGGAAGAAATAGAAGGCAAGGGAGGTTTCCATAAAAACCAGTATGGATTTAGGAAAGGAAGCAGTACGGTGCACGCGATGGAACGAATACTGGATCTAGCGAACAAACATAAGAGGGATGGTAGGGGGTGGTGCTCCCTGGTATTGCTGGATGTCCGAAATGCGTTCAACACAGCCGCCTGGGATATAATCAACGAAAAAACCATCAAGAAGGGTATTTCTGCATACATGAGGAACATCATTAGGGCCTATTTGTCCGAAAGAAAGATAAAGATAGGCAAGGAAGACAGCATCGAAGTAACAGCAAGGGTACCTCAGGGCTCCGTACTGGGACCCACCTTGTGGAACCTTTTATATGACGATGTTATTGCCATAAACGTAGAAGAACACGTGGACATAATATGCTACGCGAATGACCTTGCAATTATGGCAGCCTCAAAGGAAGCGTTGGAGATGAAATTAAAGACGGAAGACGCCCTCCGCGCAGTAAACATATGGATGAAGGAAAATAAACTGGAGCTAGCACCGAGGAAAACCACCGCCATAATCTTCAATCTATCAAGAAAAGCTAAGGATATCACCTTCGAAATGGACGGACATACCATAAAACCAAGCCCAACGGTGAAGTACCTCGGGGCCACTTTTGCGAGACATGTAGATAAGGTTACGGAGAACGCTTGCAGAACAATGAAAGCCCTAAACGTAATCTTACCAAACGTTAGGGGACCCGGGGCCAAACAGAGATGGGTATTGCAGAAAGCGATGCAATCGATCGTCTTGTATGCGGCGCCAGTCTGCCACGAAACCATGGAAATCAGCAGGGCCAGATAACTGATAATTAGATGCCAGAGAACGATGGCCGTAAGGGTGTGCAGCGCCTACAGAACGGCCTCGACCGCTGCTATCTTAGTATTAGGGGGACTGTGCCCGATGGACCTTATGATACAGGAGAGGGCGGTGATCCAGGAAGAGGGTAGAAAAAATCCGACGCAGGAATGATAGGAGATCGTAACCAGGATAACGGAGCGCACGGTTAATAGGTGGCAGGACGAGTAGAGCAGAGGCACTGTGGCAAGATGGACAGCCCGTTTGATACCCGACATCAAGCCGTGGATCATGAGGAAACACGGAAGAACAAATTATAATATGACACAGGTTCTAACAGGGCACGGGTGTTTCGGCTCATACCTCAAGAGGATAAGAAAACAGCGCTGAAGCAAATGCTGGTTCTGCGAAGAAAAAGACGGACCAGAACATACAATGTTTAAGTGTGGAAAGTGGGAAGGACTTCGCACCAGAGCAGAAATTGAAGTGGGCGATAAGCTAACGCCAAGAAACATCATAAGAATTATGATAAAAAAGGAGAATAACTGGAAGATAATAGAGATGCTGATAAACAAGATTATGAGCAGCAAAGAAAAGTATGAGAAAGGGAGAAAATGAATGAAAGGCAGGAAAGATCCGGTGCGGATGAAGTTATACCCTTTTTTAGGGTGGTCCCGTTCGTACCAGGATGAAATACAAGGAGAAGGGGTTTAGTAAGTGCAAACCCCACACTATCCTTGCCGTTGATACTAGGCGAGGGTGTGCGTTAGGCATTCCCTAATTCCTTGTAAAAAAAAAGAACCTCCTGTCTTATAACGTTCATAAAGGTTGGGCGATTGCCCTAATTGGCCACCACCATATTAGTAGTTAGTAAGTATTCATAAAGTGACTCACCTCGATCGTTGGTATTGTTGCTTCTTCAGGCGGTGTTGTGGGCACTGCCGTCCACTACAAGGATTAGATGTTTCCTGTTGGCTTCGCAGTAGCTGATGAGTCGTTTTACCGTGTCTGTTGGCGCTTCCTGCTCTTCTAAAAAAAATATGCCGAGGTCAAGATTACCCCTTTTTTTCCTCCAGGGACATTAGCTCTGCCATTATGGTGGCTGTATCAGCATCTGTGAATTCTGATAGAGTTAGTGTATTAATGGTTTTATTGATCAGAATGGCTGCCCTCTGTGCCAAGGCAGATCTATCATAAATCAGCTTATCGTTTTTGGTACCTCGTCCCCCATTTATCCAGGGCTCCTGGACTAGACCCACCATTTTAATGCTTTGGGCAAACCTGTGGCATGAGGCGGCCGAAGCAGTCTTTGCGTGGTGAAGGTTCACCTGCACGCACTCCATGGTTAAGTTGTGGATGAAGAGGTAGAGTACCCAGTTTCTTCCGCCACCTCCATCGTGGTTGCATCCTAAAGATCTACTGATTCTTTCTTTATTGGTGGTTTATGAGGTTTCCTTACTTTGATAGGTACTTCTTTGAATCCGTAGAACAGTTTATTTTCTAAAGATTCTACTTTTTGACCTGAATTTTGGTCAATTGAGAGGATTAGAAGTGCTGATGTACCCCTCGCTTCCTTCCTTATTACCTTCCAGGTTGAGTTGTTGACTTTATCGTTCTCTCCTGTCTGTCCGATGTAATATTCTCTTTGCCAACATCTCCAAGGAGTTGGGGAAGAATCCCAGTAAGGTACTACTTTGAGGTATATCTGCTTTTTTGGCAGTCCGCAGCTCTGAACCTTCCCAATTGGAACTGGGTTGTGGCAGTTCACTGTGATGCCCTTCGGGCTGTGTAACGCTCCTGCAACATTCGAGCGTTTGATGGAAACCATCTTGCGCGATTGTCCTGGAAGACGTGCTTGGTTTACTTGGACGACGTGATCGTGGTTGGAAGGTTATTTGATGAACATTTGAACAATTTAAAAGAAGTGTTCCAGCGACTACGTGGGGCTAACCTCAAACTCAGCCCAAAAAAGTGCCACGTATTTAAGAAAGAAGTGCAATACCTTGGCCACGTCGTATCTAGAGATCAAGTAACGGCTGACCTAGACAAAATCCGAGCAGTGCAAGCATGGCCAAGACCAATCGAAAAACATCAGGTCCGAAGTTTCCTTGGGTTGTGCACCTATTATAGACGATTTGTACCCGGATTTGCTAATATTGCCAAACCTTTGACGAAATTGACGAAGAAAGAGCAGAATTTAGATGGAATGAAGACTGCAAAAATTCTTTACATCAACTAAAGCAGGCCCTAGTCACTTTGCCGATTTTGAGTTATCTAAGAGAAGATGGAAACTTTGTTTTGGATACCGACGCAAGCAATCTGGCCATAGGCGCGGTTCTTTCGCAGGTTCAAAATGGACCAAAAAAAGTTATCGCGTATTTTAGCAAGGTTTTGTCCAGACCAGAAAGGAATTATTGCGTGACTAGAAGGGAGCTGTTAGCAGTCGTCAAATCCATCGAACAATTCTACAAATATTTGTATGGACGAAAATTTATACTGAAAACAGACCACGCCGCTTTAAAATGGCTACTGCAGTTCCGTAACTCAGAAGGACAAGTGGCAAGATGGATCGAGAGACTGCAAGAGTATGACTATGACACAGAACACCGTACCGGAAGCAGTCATCGCAACGCTGATGCACTGTCCAGAAGAACATGTCCGGCAGACTGCAGCCATTGTTCGCGACTGGAAGAAAAGGTTGAATGTCTCCGAAGAACTGCTATGGTTGATGATTAGTGGGAACCTGAGCAGTTACGTCGCGAACAAGAAGACGATCCTGAAATAAAACTAGTCCTAGACTGAAAAAAAGCAGCCGACGCTCAACCTGGGAAGAAGTAAGTGCTTTGGGCAGAAACATCAAAGCGTACTGGGCGCAGTGGGACTCCTTGATAGTAGAAGACGGTCTTCTTAAGCGATCCCTAGAAAGTGCCGAGGGCACGGGAAACAGACTACAGTTGGTAGTGCCGAAGAGCAGGGTGTCAGAAGTGTTGAAGCATCTCCACGATGGGACATCAGGAGGACACTTTGGCATTAAAAAGACGTTGGGTAAAGTGCGAGAACGATTCTACTGGATGAACTGCAAAGAGGACGTCATGAAATGATGCCGTAAATGCACAGTCTGCGCATCAGGAAATGGTCCAACGAGAAAGCGCAAAGCACCCATGAAGCAATACAACGTAGGAAGCCCTTTGAAAAGAGTAGCGATTGACATCGCAGGACCGTTTCCAGAATCTAATTCGGGAAATAAATACATCCTGGTGGCGATGGATTATTTCACGAAATGGACGGAGGCTTACGCCATACCCAATCAGGAAGCAGCTACAGTCGCAGACGTATTAGTAAAAGAGTTTTTCTGCCGGTTTGGAGTTCCGTTGAAATTACACTCCGATCAAAATCGCAATTTTGAGTCTGGACTGTTTCAAGAAGTTTGCCGACTGTTAGGAATTAAGAAAACTAGGATGACGCCTTTCCATCCTCAATCTGACGGCATGGTTGAGCGGATGAATTGAACAATGGGCAAGTACTTAGCCAAGGTAGTGTCCAATCACCAAAGAGACTGGGATCAGTACTTGCACCTTTTCCTAATGGCTTACCGATCATCCGTTCACGAAAGGACAGGCCAAACATCATCCTGTGTGATGCTCGGTCGCGAAATACGATTGCCATGCGACCTTCAATTTGGACGAAGACCGGAAGAAGAAGTTGCTAGAGAAGATTACGTCAGCAAGCTGACCAAGAGGCTAGACGAAATACATGAAGAGGTCCGTAAAAACACATAAATTGCTAGCGACAGGATGATGACTAGATATGACGTCAAGGCACAAAATGGTGGGTTTCAACCTGGCGATATGGTCTGGTCGTATAATCCTCAAATGAGACGTGGTTTGTCGCCGAAGCTGCAAAGGCAATGGGAGGGCCCCTATGAAGTCATGCAGCGTATTAATGATGTCATATATCGCATCCGAAAACCGTCCAGAAGCAAGCCAAAAGTAGTCCACGTCGATCGTCTAGCCCCGTTTGCTGACGATAACCACAATACGCAAGTTCAGGTCCGAACCAGAATGATAAGCAGCAGAACCTGTAATCAAATCGAAGAAATGGAGTTCGAGAAGTTTATGAACTTGTACGGAGGTTCTCGAAAAGCTAGGTTCGGAGTTACCACCGAGAAACAACAAGACTTGTTCCAGAACGCTTCGTTTTCTATTTTTTGTGATCAAGAAATACTCACGTACCAAGCCGTTATACAAAAATCTGTTGCGAACATTATGGAATCTCAAGAGAGAAATGGAGTTCCACAAAAGTAAAAAATTGGCAGTACCCAAGCTTGGTTGTGGCTTAGATCAACTGAATTGGAGGACAGTTCAAAACATGTTGGAGGTCGTCTTCCGAGAAACAGGCGTTCAAGTGTTGGTCTGTAGTTACCAACCAAGAAGAATATCGGATCAGGAAGTCCATTGACTGTTACTTTTATTGTCAAAAAAGTTGCCGAAATGGACGAAGCTGCCGCTATCGCCACGATCCTTTCTATCGGTGTCGCATCCAGTCTTCTGTTCTGGGACAGAACAGTCCTAAGGAGGGGGCAGTGAAACGTTCTCAAATTCAAGAGCCTTCTCGAAGTTGTTATCCATCTTCTAGAACGTATACCGAAAGATATGGAACACTCGAGAAGGATTTCCAAAATGTGTATAAATACCGAACAAACAAATCGTAGGTCAGTTATTTCCGTAATGCGAAGACTGCAGTGTTAAGAAGATTATTCAAGTCTAAATAAATAAGTCGTTAACGCGTGTTATAAATAAATCTACGAAGTACGTGACTTTAGTGTAAACAAGTGTGTGAAGCTATCCGCGGACTTTATCTTATCTTCGTGTAAGTGATATAAATTCGTGTAAGTGTTTTTATTAAATATCCTTAGATTAAATGAGTTCGGTTAATTTAAAAGTGTACATATTTTTAGTATAAGTAAAAATATTTTTAGTAGTTTAAATAAATTAGTTTTAATAATAAAATACGCGACAATATATTTCGATACTTACTAAGACCTCATCACTGTTGCTTTGACACCGTCGTAGGTTCTATGATACTTTTGATACCCGATACTTTGTCATTTTGTTTTTGTTCAATTTTTTCACTACTTTTTCGAAGCTTATCTATTACTTTTGTATAATGTTTACATTTACCAAAACGAGCCGATAGAAATTGTGGCAGAGAATAAAAGTATTAATACTCAATATATGCGATACTTTGGTACTGTCTATACTTAAAACTTTGATATTCTCCATAATTTAATGCTTTGGTCAACTCCATAATTTAATGCTTCCGTCAATATTTTGATAATGTCGATACTCGATACCTCCGATACGTTGATACTTTGTTTAATTCTATGATACTTTAATTTTTTTTTTGCAATTTTTTGTAAAATTATGAGATTATTATTAGAACTAAAAATTATTCATAAAATAACCAAACAAATAGACACTTAAATTTTTCAAGAAAAACTTGAAAATGCGCTGTATGTTAGAATGATTTTTGTTCAAAAAAAATGGCAAATTTGAGTAAGTGTCGGAAATTTTATTGTAATTTTGTAACTCCATTTTCGCATCCAACTAAGAACTGGTATTAAATGTGACTATTTGTCATCGATTTGATAAGCCTGCTTGGAAAAAATTAGCGAGTAAATATTATGGTTTTAATCTTTATCAAAAATTCTTGTAACGTATTGTAAATTTTACGGAGAAAAAAACTATAGATTTAAAAATTTTAGCAACACGTCAAAATTTCTTAGAGCTCAGCTTTGGCTGAGCTTATAGAGTATTTTGTGACTTTCGGCTCCGACTTCACCGCTTCCGTCTTAGTCCTACGGATTTTCCGACGCGAAAACACAATCTGTTTTTAATTTTCTTGTATCTAATTTCTATAACCACGTGCAATCAAAAAATAGTGTCAACGTAAATGTCTCAATTAAGTTTTAACAAATTACTAAATGAAACTAAAAAATTATTTCAAAAAATTATTTTGTTATTAACGTTTGGGACTTAGGGACTTACATACTAAAATTTCTTACTAAGATAGTGCTGGTAGTTATGTGGGTACTCTAATAACGTAAAAGTGACGTATCAAAATCGCGATCTGGTTGGCTGAGGTTTCCACGTACAAAATTTTTATTTTAAATATCTATCTCAGATATAACCTTCATTTGTTTCGTTTTTGTTATAAAAAAGTATCCATTCAGCCATATACTGATCTAAAAAAATATTAATTTATTTATCGAGCTTATCAGATAATACTTTTCTCAAGTAATCATTGAAATGATTTTAAAACGTTTCAAAACGTTACGATAATTCATACGGTGATGTTCAAGTTTTAGAGCTGCAGAATGAAGATACTAATTTTGATCTTGTGTTTGGTGGCAGTTTTTGGAGTACCAATACCAAATCCTAAAGAAGAACAGTGTGGATACCAGGTAAATTTTTTACGCATTTTAATAAAGTCGTGTTAATGGATTGGTCCAAAGTACTAGAAAAACACTTCAAAGATAGTGTTTTACAATGCATTATCTAATAAGAATGCTTATTGTTTGATCTTATTAAATTCATTTTTATCTTAGAGACAATACTTTTTAGGCATGCCCGGTTTTAAACTCTTCGGAGGTGAATGTACATTTGATCGCGCACAGTCACGACGACGTTGGTTGGTTAAAAACTCCGGACCAGTACTATTACGGAAGTCGATCTAACATACAAATCGCTGGTGTTCAACACATCATCACTTCAGTGGTCCAAGCGTTGTTAGCGCATCCTAAAAGAAAGTAGGTCTATTTCTGGTAAATGCCTTTAGACACGATTGATTTTTTAAGGTTCATTCAAGTAGAAAGTGCGTTTTTCCACCAATGGTGGAAAGACCAAAGTGATAAGAAACGCGAAGATGTGGTTAGGTTAGTTAACACCGGTCAGTTGGAGATTGTCGGTGGCGGTTGGAGTCAAAACGACGAATCTGCCGCGCACTACCAGTCGATTATCGATCAAATGACTTTTGGTATCAAATACATGGAGGACACTTTGGGTAAATGCGCGCGGCCAAAAGCCGGCTGGCAGATAGATCCGTTCGGCCACACTAGGGAGATGGCTTCGATTCTGGCACAAATGGGTTACGACGGGTTGTTTTTCGCCCGTCTCGATTGGAGAGACAAAGGCGAACGGTTACGGACGAAAACGGCCGAGATGTTGTGGCGCAGCAGCGCGAATTTCGGCAACGATTCTTTACTTTTTACGCACGCGATGTATAACCATTATAGTCCGCCGACTGGTTTTTTTTTCGATATTCTCAGCGAAGACGATCCTTTAATCCCAGACCAAGATAGCACGGAGTATAATTTAAACACTAAAGTAAGTTGGTGCCGTTTGAAGTAAAGACACTCACTAATGGTTTTAGATGAACAAATTTAGGGAACACGTTTGGAACCAAACCAGGGACTACTCCTCGAACAACATTATGGTTGCAATGGGAAACGACTTTACTTATCAAGACGCTCATTACAATTTCAAAAATTTGGATATACTGATAAAGTAAGTTTATGTATTTACGAAACGTTTTTTAAAACTAATTCTAGAGCGTATGAAGACAACCCACAAATAAACGCCGAAGGAAAGAGGATTAGGTTATTCTACTCAACTCCCAGTTGTTACCTGAAAGCTGTTAACGACGCGCGTTTGAGTTACAAAATTAAAACCGACGATTTTATTCCGTATGCCTCGGATTACCACGCGTATTGGTCCGGGTACTATACGTCAAGACCCACGCAGAAGCGCTTCGAACGACAAGGAAACAATTTTTTGCAGGTACTACTTGCCTTTTTTTGTCTCTGCGTAATAGTCTTTGCGTAGATAACGAAACAACTACACGTGTTTTCTGGGAAAAACGAAACGGCGCATTTGAACGGGCTCAAAAGCGCTATGGGCGTCATGCAACATCACGACGCCGTCACAGGTACCGAAAAACAACACGTCGCCGACGACTACGCCAGAACTTTCATGAGAAGTCTTACAAACATCCACGGAGACGTAGACACAATTATGAAGTAAGCCGTCTTTAACTTTTATCAAAGAATAATTTGTTTTTCAGAAATTTATTGAGCAAATCCAGCGAAAAACCTAGCTTGGTTTTTAAGTCGTGTTTATTAGCTAATGTAAGCCATTGCGAGGAGTCTCAGAAAGAACGATTCGCTGTGTCCGTGTATAATCCGTTGAGCCGGAAGGTGTCGCACCACGTGCGGTTACCAGTAGATACGTTGAAGTTTACAGTGTCTGGTCCGAACGGTATACCGACATCTTATAGAATTAAATTACTGTTACATTAACAATTTAAGGTACTACAATCGAGTGGCAAATTGTACCGAGCATTAGTAATTTCGCCGACATGCCTGAAATCACACATAGCAAATACGACTTAGTATTTTTGGCGAAAGATGTTCCAGCTCTTGGAGTTCATATTTATTACGTAACTCGCGATGACGATACTGGTACCACTCCACCAACTCCAGTAGATACTGACACAATAGGAGACGACAATAATTACGTCAAGTTAAACCCAGAAACGAAATTCATGATGAAAGCTGGCTTGAATGGACTAAGCTTGGATGTGGAACAAGAATTAATGTACTACGTAGGAGCGCAAGGAAACAATGAAGTATTTAAAAACCGTTCGTCGGGAGCGTACATTTTCAGACCGGATCCTGAACAACCAGACGCTCAAAGCTTTTTACCATTTTTCGACAACGTATCAATTTATACAGGAAAAATAGTCAATGAAATTCATCAAGTGTTTAATGAATGGAATCGCCAAATCATCAGGATTTACAAAAACAACCCAAACTACATTGAGTTCGATTGGTTGGTCGGGCCTATCGATATTGAGTAAGATTATTAAGGACAACACTTCAATCCTAAAACTAATATTTTAGAAACAACCACGGCAAAGAAGTTATTTCGCGTTTTACATCAAATCTAGTTACCAACGATTTTTACACCGACTCAAACGGGCGTGAAATGCTCTTAAGAAAAAATAATCACAGATCGACATATAATTTCTCGAAGGAAGAACCAGTAGCTGGTAACTACTACCCGATTACATCGGCGATTGCATGTAGAGATAAATTTAGACGATTGGAAATGGCAGTGTTAACCGACCGGGCACAAGGTGGCGCTAGCTTAAATCCTGGAGTGTTAGAGCTGATGGTACACAGACGTTTATTAAAAGATGACGCATTTGGGGTTGCCGAAGCACTAAACGAAACCGAATTCGACAAGGGGTTAATAGTGCGTGGTCAACATTACCTCACTTTCGGTTCAGCAATCGGAGATAATACTTATCGTAAGTAAAAAAAAAAGTACTCAACCTTTTTACCTTCTTCTCTAGCACAAACTAGAAAATTACAACGAGATATAGCGCAAAAGAAGATTTTGGCACCGTGGGTTTTTGTTGCGGATGCTTCAAGTCCTGACAACACATTAATCGAATTGCAAAAAAAACTTAGCTTTGAGGTAAGTATCTAAAAGGCAGTGTCTTCAATAACCGTCTACCAGTTTTCCGGTCTTAAACGCGATTTACCAGAACAAGTTCAAATTCTTACGTTGGAACCGTGGAACAACAACACAGTTTTGATGCGTTTTGAGCACGTGCTTGAAAGAGCTGAAGGAGGAACTGACGTTAAAGTTGATGTTAAGGTGACTATTAAATCAAGGCTAAAGCACGAATACTAATAAGAGTGTTGTAGAATCTGTTTCAATTGTTTGAAGTAACGCATATAGAAGAAACCACTTTGGCCGGAAATAAAATTGAGAAGAAGTTGCAATGGAATTCCGACGGTTGTCTTGGAGATGTGGATGAGTGCGACGTGCAGAAAGTTGATCAAAGCATTAACGAGTTTGAAATTACTATGGCTCCAATGAAGATACGCACATTTGTAGCTACTATTGAAATGAATTAAGAATTGTTATTTTTGTTACAATTTTTTTATGTTAGAAACGTAGTAAGCAATGACTTTTATTTTGAGTAAATTGTTTTTTTAACCACAAAACTTTTGGTACTGTAAAAACAAATTATTAACTTAGACTAGATATGACTGATGTTAAAAAAAACATTGAAGTCAGCATCGTTAACCGGTTATTATCGAACTCAAAACATATTTCAAAACATCGATATTACGGCAACATCGATAAACATCAATCATCCCTAATTTGGCAACATTGAGCTGTCAAAATCTCTCAATACATACTCAACAATCTGAAATAAAAACGAATTTTAACTTCAGAAAAAAATTACAAAAATGTCTTGGAATAAAAATTGTTGCCATCGACGAGCCCGAGTGTTTTCTGTTTCTTTCTTTGCTGATTTTTCGATAAATCTGACATTAGAAACCCTTTTTAAAGCTTACCTACACCTTATTATTATTATTTATTGATAATTGTTTAGCCATTCGGCCTTACAATGGGTCACGTTACCATCACATCCCCTCCCCTTACACAACAATACAATACATATAATACGTACAGAAATGTACAAACTAAAATAACTCTCCCATAAATTATTCCCATCACCATCTTACTATTCTATTTCGTTAGACCTTACCCTCCCCTCTTTCCTTCTTTCCTTTACTGCTTTCATCCAATCCAATTCCTCCCCCTCCTCCCCAACCAAAGTTTTCCTCCCCTCCTTTCTTCCCTTAGCTCGTCACATTCCTCACTCAAGTACTCTATGTCCTCCAATCTCTCTCCACACAATCTACATCTCCTCATTACATCCTCCTTCCAATACTTATTTAAATTCTCCTCATTTCCACATCTAAACCTGGCTATAAGCCGTTTCTCTCCTACGCTTCTCCTCCCCCCCTGGACACTATATTCCCATACCCTACGTTATACTTTCCTTCCCTTATGTTTCCTTCCCTCTCTTGCACCTGCGAGTCTTTATCTCTTCTTACTATCTCCTCCGTATTTAACCTCTCTTCCTCTCTTCCTCTCTCCTTCTGTCCACCTCTTCTCTTGCAAAACCTCCTCGTTGGTAGTACCGTTTCCTTTCTTCCTGCCCATATATATTTTTGCCATCTTTTACCGTTCTCCAGCAACATTGCAAAATTTTGCATTCCCTCCTTACCTTCATTGTCTCTTTATAACCCATCGCCCTTTTCCCTGCTTCTATTCTAATTTTCTCTAACTTTCCCATATCCTCTATTATGTACCTTGGCGTCTCCCTGTCTACACCTAGTATCCATTTCCAATATTTTATTTGCACCCTTTCCAATAGGTTCCATTCTTTCCAACCCCATACCTCCACCCCGTACGTCATCACACTTTTAATCAATTTTTCGAACAGCCATCTTCTCATCTCGATCTCCTTCCTAAATACTCTTTCCCCTAAATTTCATACCTGTCCTAATACCCTGTTACCCTTCTTTGCTAACTCCCTTATATACGCATCATCTTTATTATCATACCTTAGCCTATATCCCAAATATGTCACTTCATTCACTACCTCTATCTTCTGTTCTCCCCAACTTAACTCCTCCTTTTTCTTCCCTCCTCTCCCTTTTTGAAAAACTACCATCTTAGACTTTCTCACATTTAATCCCAAATCTTTCCTTTCCAGGTACCTCTTTATCGTATTTATCATACCTTTCATCTCCAACTCATTTTTTGCTACCATGACCATATCGTCTGCATATGCCAACACCCACACTTTAATCCCTCCCTCCATGACCACCCCACCACACTGTCCTCCCTTCAACACTTCCTCTATGTCCCCTATATACAGTGCAAATAAAATAGGGCTAAGAGAACACCCCTGCCTTAGCCCCTTCCTCGTCCAAAACACTTCACTAACACTATCCCCTATTTTTACCCTATTCTTAGTCTCTTTATATATCCCTTCCAGTTTCCTCACTAGTTGTTCCTCTATTCCCTTTTTCCTTAACACCCTCCATAGTTTTTCCCTATTCACATTATCAAACGCAGCTTCTATGTCCATAAAGAACACGTATACCTTACCCCTTTTCTTATCTAGCTCTCCATTCACTAACTGTTTCAATATATAAACATTGTCTATTGCCCTTCTTCCCACTCTAAATCCCATCTGCCAATCTGGTAATAGTCTTTCTTCTTCCCCTTCCTTTTCCAAACAACTTTGTATAATCATGGCATACATTTTATAACTTAGATTAGTGACACTAATCCCTCTATAATTGTTTACCTCCTTCCTATCCCCTCCCTTGTAAACCGGCAGAATTAAACTTTCTTTCCAACTCCCTGGCAGTTCCTCCCCTTTCCATATTGTATTAAAAAATTTTCTTATATTTCCTCTTACTCTCTCCCCTACATATTTCCATTGCTCTCCTTGCGTACCGTCCGTTCCTGCCGTCTTTCTTAATTTTAATCTATTTATTGCTTCCTCTATTTCCTCTTTCGTTATCTCCCACCCTTCCTGTATTTACCCCTTGCAATATCACCTGCCCTGGTCCTTCTATTGTTTCCTCCAAACGCTCCATACAATAACCCAACCACACCTTTATATTTTTAAAATTCACTTTCTTCTCCTTATACTCCTGTACATCTATTATACCTTTCTTCCACCTTCTTCTAGCATTTCTCATCTCTGTTTTTGCCTCTCTACATTCTCTATTCCACCACCTATTTTTTTTCCTTGTTTTCTCTCAAACCTTTTCTTTTCTACTGCCTTCTCCATTTCTGCAGTCAACTGCTTTAGTCCTTCTTCCCCCCCTACATCTCCCCAAATCACTTGCTGCAACTTCATCTTATATCTTTCTATGCGTTCCTCAGTCCACTCCTTTTTCACTCCCCATCCCTTCTGTTCCTCCTTATTTCCTTGCTCTTTTCCTTTTAAAATCACTTCCAGTGGCTGATAATCCGATTCCTCTTCATCCTCCACTTTAAACCTTTCTATGTCTTTCCACATCTCCCCACTCACTATC
Source organism: Aquatica leii (assembly GCA_035610365.1). Taxonomy (NCBI): domain Eukaryota; kingdom Metazoa; phylum Arthropoda; class Insecta; order Coleoptera; family Lampyridae; genus Aquatica; species Aquatica leii. The sequence goes on from CM069438.1 coordinate 22,051,760, forward strand.
ACGTAATCGATCACCGATTCTCCCCTCCCTCCTATATAAGTGTAGTCACCTCTGTCCCCTCCTCTATATTTCCATTAAGAATTGACCACCCTTGTTTCTCACATATCTCCACTAACATTTTCCCATTCCTATTAACTGTCTTATCCATGCTGACTATTCTCTTTACTTCCCCCCCTATAATCACTCCTACCTTTTCCCCTGTTCTCGCGTTAAAATCACCCCCTATAATAATCTTTTCCTTTTCCTCTCCCTGTACCATTTTCTCAATCTGTTCATTTATCAACCTCATATCCTGCGCCTAAACTGTTAACACTATATATTTTTCCTTTCCTTCTCTGACCACATATTTTTTTACGATCCCTTTTTTTTGCTTCTCGTCTCCTTCCTCTTCTTCCACCGACCAGTTCATTTTTATACCCGTTAGTATCCCTCCCCTTGCTCTACCTTTACTTTTTTTTCTAGTTGCAAATTCCACCTTCCAATTATACCCTTCTGGTAATTTTTCCTTCCATACTTCCCAGTCTTTTTCCTCCAACCATGTTTCCGACATTCCCATCATATATCAAAACCCTCTGCGTATCTCCAGAAATCTTCTCCTCTATTTTTTATGCCTGCCACATTCCAAAACAATAATTTCATTTGGTTCTGCTTTTCCATCTCTTTTTCTTTAAAACTTGCTAAGCCAACATCATTTGATCCATCCTTCCCTCCCTCGACTCTTAGTTTTTTGCCCCCTTCTTCACTAGAGTTCCTCTCTCCTCATCCCAAAATTTTTCTTTCAAGAATCCTATTTTAGTACTTTTTCCCTCTCCCTTCATTTTACTCGCCTCATATCTTATCTTCTTTTGTATTTCTATTTCCCTTCTCGTCATGTCATCGTCTAAATAAATGTTCGTACCTCTTAACCTTCTTTTTTGCTTCCATACATCTAACTTATCCTCAAATGTACCCATCCTTACTAACTTACCTACACCTGAATTTCCGGAAATGAAACAGTTAGGCGCGCATTTTTGGCACACACATTCGAACGCGAATCTTAAAGCGACGTTTTTTTTGGATCGAACGCGAGAATATTTGAATAAATTAATACATTAGCACTGGATGGATTATGGACCTTAAGGAGAACTCAACTTTACGAAATTAAAGCTAAACCACTACAAACGGGACGTTTTAAACACGAAAAGAAAGAAAAGAAGATACAAAAAAATAACAAGGAGAAAGTAATGAATAAAAGAGAGACAGGAAGAGGAAAAGGACAGACAACAAATATTTGAAAAAGGGAAGAAAACAATAAGATCACCGGACATTAAAAAGTTAACAGAGAAAAGGAAACAGCTCAATAATAGAATGAGGAAAGAAAAAAGAACGGAAAGAAATGGAGGAATTAAAAGAATTAATGAAACAGATAATGAAACAGATGAAATAAAACATGCAAGTAATAAGGCAAGAAATAAAAGAAGAAATGGGAGAAAGGAAAAAGAAGTGGAAGAAAGAACAAGAGGAACTGGTAAAGCAAATAGAAAAACTGGAGAAAAAAGTCGAAGATAATATTGTAATAAAGAGGTGGAGAAGTAAAAAAGCACAAAAATAATTAGTATTGATGCTAGAAGAAAAATTAAACGTGAAAATAGAAGTTAAAGAAGTGATAGTGATAAAAAAAGAAAGAAAATGAGATGGTAGGATGGGAGGAAAAGCTGGTGATGGCGGAGAAAAGAAAATTAAGAAACGCAGGAATTTATATAAATCACAATTTGACATGGAAAGAACGAAGTGTACAAAGAGAAATAATGAACAGAGCCGTGGAAAAAAGAGCGGAAGGGAAAAGAGTATAGGTAGAATAAAAGAAGATAGAGATAGACAAAGAAAGATACGTATGGAACGACAGAGACAAGGAACTGAGCAGAGAAAGGGGAGAGAAAATGGGTAGTCAAAGAGCAAAAAACTAAAAAGTAAAGAGAGGGGGGGCGAAAAAGAAAAAAAAGATGACGAAATGGCAAAGAAAAGGAGTAATGAGTAATGGAAAGGGAAAAGACCAAGAAAGAGCAATAAAGAAAAGTAAGGAAGAAACACCAGAAGAGATGAGTGAGCTGAGAGTATTGTTTAGGAACGCAGAGGGAATAAAGAACAAGTAACAGAATTTTTGAGAGTACATCAGGGAACAAGATGTAGTGAGATTACAAAATACATGGATGGAAGAAAAATAATGGGATAAGTGGAAAAAAAAGTTGCCGGAGGAATTTGAGTGTGTGGTGCAGAAAGAGAGAAAAGCAAAGTAAAAAAGAAGAAAATGGTTAAATCAGGAAGAGAAACAGAAAATGCAACAGAGAAGAGGAATTGTAAAAAAGAATATACAGTACGGAAAAACAAGAATAAAAATAGTGACGGTTTATAGCAGCAGAATGAAAGAGACAAGAAAGAACATAGAAGAGGTTACAGAAACGAAGGATTGATAATAGTTGAAGAAGACTTTAACGCAACAGAGTAGAAAAGGGAATGGGAAACTATACGTTTATAGGAAAAGAAGGAGAAGCAATAATAGATTTTGTAATAACAAATGAAGAGGCTAGAGAAAAGGTAAAGACATTTAAAGTGCGAGAAAAAGAGGAGTCAGACCACCAACCACTGGAATTGACAATGGAAAGAAGAGGAAAAGAAGAGAGAGAAAAAGATAAAAAGTACATAACAAAAAAAATGTGGACAAAAGAGGGTATAAAGAGATACAAAGAGAGAATAAAGAAAACGGTATGGATAGGGAAGGGATTCCAAAAAAATGTGGAGGAAATGAGAGAAATAATAGAGAAAGCAACAAAAAATCAGATTTAAAAAGTGGAAAATGGAGAAAACAGGATGGAAGAAATGGTGGGATAGAAATTGCAAGGAGGCAAAAAAAAGGCAAGAAGAACATTAAGACAGTGAAAAAAAGAGATGAAAAAAAAAGAAGAATATAATGAAGCAGTAAAAATCTACAAAAAGAGAGAACTCAGCAATCGCGGTCCGGCGACTTTAACAGTAAATCTTTTGATTGGGATGAGACAAAAGAAGAAAAAAGAAGTCGGTTTCTTTTTTAATAATTTGCAAATCTCGACATGAGCGTGATGAATGTGGACAACTCCCTTATATTCTCGCCACCAGGAAGAAATTCGGTCATAGATGTTACATGTGCCAGCGTCCAAATAGCTTCAAGTATTACCTGGTGGACAGTTATATTTCCTTTAAAATTATAAAGAATTTGTCATTCAATAGCGATCGAGACTACCACCAATAAATTAGACCAAGACAAGCCAAGTGATACATTTGCCGTGCTCTTACGTTCACGCAGCATAACACCAGAAACTATGGCGGAGAGAAGCTGGGACGCCAGCATGCCATGGAATAAAAAGAGTAAACATCCTGCTTATTTTCAGTGATCGTATGAATTAAAAAGGGGTTTACTTGTGATAACGCCGTATGTACGTTTTTTTGTGTGCAAGATTTCATTTAAGTTTTAGGTAATACTTGAAAAAACCTAAATATAATTCACTTTTTATTTTAATTCCTAGTATTTTAGTGGTCAGTCGATTGTAAGAATAACCGTACGTACATGTTAGGTTGTTAACACAATTAATTATAAAATCGTTTTTTTTTGTGTCACATAAATTTTCCATTTTCGTATTTTTGTTTTTTAATTTACGAATGTAAAGTCAATCCTTTTCTGAATGTGAAAGTTAGGTCGACTACGTCACTTTGCTGTATGACATGTTGCCCAGTCAAAGATGTAGTTTATATTTGGTCTGTGATACCGACCTACGTGCTAGTGTCTAATAAAATTTATATAAATATACTTATGTACCTTCTTCTTCTAACTACTGTCTGTGATTAGATAAATATATATTCTGTGTTACCACTTCTGTCTTGGTTCTTTTTCAGCTGCGCGTGGATTTAAACGGTGTTTCCCATCCTAGTCTTTCATCGTTTTGGCGCCTTTTTAAATTATTTTATAATCTAACACCACAAAACCTACGACTCTATCACCGGAACAACTGAGTTAGTTGTCGCTCGTTTAATTACGAGAAAAACCACGTCACACGTAAACTCCCCATTTTTCCCTAATAGTTGCTAGAGTGCGAGACAGCATAGAAGGAGCAGGAGATCTATCAAACAGACAATCTGGACGATAACCAACATGAATTGAATCCATGATATTGGTACCTGTTTTTTTTTCGGGTTTCATGCAGGTAGATGGCAAAGCAACTATGCCCTGACAATACCTGGGTTAGATGGTAATTTAGTTTCCCATGGTATCTACATAACCACGGTTCAATGTCAAGGATGAGCCTACGTGTTCATTTGCTTTTATTACTGCTTTGCCATCTTGCTTTTGAGCTTTGTAAAGTAAAGTTTACGTTTGCTAGAAGGTCCCAAGGTATATTTCCAGCCGGTTCCGTATATACATGTATTCCTTTGCACTTGCTGAACTATACCTCAATACTTCTTCATCTTTAGAGCTTCAGCTCATATCGGCGCAGCATATAACATGCTCGAAGCCACGACTACTGACAATTATCACCGTTTCAACATACTTGAGCCATTTACGTTCTGCATAATTTTTGATATTGCAAAGGCCGCTTTGGCGGCGGTCATAACTCAAATGTTTACCTAGAAATACGTCGAGCTATATGACATGATTCTGAGGTGTGACGACGTGGTTATGAACTAGAAAAGATATAGGGCCTATGTAGCGCTTGCCGGAGAAGACTTTTACCTCGGTCTTGTTTGGCGCTAGTTTCAGATCGTGGTTTGTGAGCCAGTTATCGATCCGAGCGATTGCCGTTTTTGTCACTCTCGCGAGCAAATCTTCGCTCATACACTAACGCAACAATTTCAGCTTGTGCGCACAGGTTCATTCTTAATATTATCGATGGTGGCTTTCCACAGGGTCGGCCTCACTACCGAGCCTTGCGGGACCCCGCAAATCTTTTAGATTATTTCTGGATCATCAATCCTCTGTTATATGGTATTCCTGAATAATGTTGACGAAATAAAGTTCCACATGTTTAAGTTTTAGTGGATCAACTATGACTGACCACGCCAGAGAGCTGAAAGCGTATTTCACATCTAGCGTGATCAGAGCACAGAGTTTTCTGGTCTTCCAGGACAGGGTGCGTGCGCGGGTCGACAGGGCAAATCGGTCAACAGTTTCTATGGCATTCATAGTTGATCTGCCACGTCTAAAGCCTACTGGCGTTCTGATAGATATTGTCTAAGAGAACGAGCCTAGCTGTTTTCCATTGCTCTGGAAAAGATTGAGTTGACAGTGTGCGGTTCCTGAAGTGTGTTATCACTTTGGGATTGCTAGTAGCGACCTCCACCAGAGCTTCAGCCGGAATACCATCTCTCTTTGGGTTTTTTGAAAATGTTTTTTAATATTCTGCATAATTTTTGGCAGCGCAGATAGCTCTACGTAGCTTTGTCGTAAGTGTCTTGTAGTGATGGTATTCGTGAGTTACGATGCTGGTGGTCTTTTTGCTAGTTCTGACGGAAGCTCTCCTATCGCGTTGATATTCCTTCTTGAGTCGTGATAGATCATTGTTCTACCAGTATAGCTCAGTACCAAGACGATTGTTTTTCTTAACTCAGGAAATGCCGTCGTCGCAACTCTGTTCCATAATGACTGCCATAGATTCCGGCGTTATATCACTTTACAAGCGCGAGAGCCGGGCAAATGCAAATTTTGTCCTGGTCTGTTTTATTGACGTTCAACGTTGGATAGAAGTGTCGATCGCTAGTGGTTGACGAGTTCTTCGTTATTTCATATGTAATGCACCTGTGATCGCTTAGCGTCTCGTCTAGCATCAGTTTCCATCCACTGATCATTGGGAATATTTTGACGCTGGCACATGTTATATCTATTATGGAAGTACATCTATGAGAGAAGATGAGCGAATTGCCCACATTTATTATATTTAGACAGGAGTCTGCTTCTTTTGTCTCCCTCGATTCGAGACAGGTTTGATCGCGGTCTTAATGTCCTCGAGGACCTCGACAAAGTGATCGATGGAAGTATTTGACGAAATGTAACAAAAGTACACGAAGAGGAGAAGGAGGAGGAAGTGGACCCACCATACCACCCCAACTTGTTGGGTACAAGTTCGCCACAAGAAAGATAGGTTAAGTACAGAAATGTTGCGAGTAGATAGGATAGTCTTACAAGACCAGTAAGATATGCTAAGTATTTGTGCGTGCTATGACAGCACGTGGTTCCGTGAATTCGATAAGGACGGGAAATGCGTTGAAGCGCAGTGAAGGATCACGTTTTAAAGTAGAGCCAAAAACCGTGTACTTAGTCTTGCCCGCTGAAACCCAGCTTTTCACTATGTTCAGGCACGTGTTGGATTATGCCTATAAGTTTCGTCTAGAAATTGTAGACACCGTGACAGTGATGTCGTCCGCGTATTCAAAAATGTCGCAGTCCGTTGGTAGTTCTGTACTAAGCAAGTCGTTTACAATTAGATTCCACAAGGCCTTCGTCAGTCGTTTGACATAAACCATCGACTTAGCAACATCGGAAAGCTACGCTTCCAGCATAGCTTTCCATAGTTTGTACCGGTAAAGCGCTTGTAAAAGGCAAGCCATTGAGGTTTTAAGTCAGCTAAAGCTTTCTTCGTAAACAACGCATTGCTCGCTTTAACCAGTCTAACTTAGAATTCCATCACAATACACCGGTCTAAGAAAGAAACAAAAGCATAAGACGGTCGCTCTCGCTGCTCAACCAAAAAAACCGGAAGCTAGGAGACTGAAAGACGTCTCATATAAAGGTGCTTTAGTAGGTATTAAAATGACGGTGATGTCCAGAAGATTTGCAACAGAATTCCTCACCACTGCCCAGATAAACCAAATCTGCTCGGCCATCATGAACACAGTGGAGGAAAGGTACAATCAAACCATTAAACCTAAGCTCCTACCTCAGGGTAGTACCTTACTGGGATTCTTTCCCAACTTCTCTGAGATGTCGGCGGAGAGGATATTACATTAGATCCTAAGACAAAAACATGAAGTCAACACCTCAACCTGGAGGGTAATAAGAAAGGAGGTGAGGCTACATCAGTACTTCTAATCCTCGCAATAGATCCAAATTCAGGGCAAACAGTAGAATCCTTAGGAAATAAACTGTTCTACGGATTCACAGAGGTGCCTATCAAAGTAAAAAAACCTCACGAACCACCACTGGTTGAAGAATCAGTAGATCCTCAGGGTGCACCTACTATTGGAGGTGGTGGAAGAAAGCAGGTAAACCCCCACCACGCGAAGGTTGCTTCGATCGCCTTATGTCACAGGTTTGTCCGGGTGAGTCTAGTTCAGAAGCCCTGGATAAATGGGAGACGAGTTTGTGGACTAAGTATCAAGAACGATAAGCTAATTTATAATAGATCTGCCCTGGTACCGAGGGCAGCCATTATCTTTAATAAAACCATTAATACACTGACTCTATCAAAATTCACAAATGTTGATACAGCCACCATACTGGCAGAACTAAGTGTCCTTGGAGGAAAGAAGGAGGTGATCTTGACCTCGAAATATTTTTCTGGAGAAATGGGCTTCAAATCTAATAAGTGATTGGGAAGTGTCTAGGGAGGCGTTCCTTTCCGATCACTGTTTGATCATGTTCAAGATGAGGGCTTGCTGCATGACCAACCAAACATACAAGGTTCCTAGCAAGACTAATTGGGAAGGATACAGAAGTTTCTTACATGATGGCATGAAGGAAATACCAAACAAAATAAGATCAATAAACGACTTGGCAAGAACAGTTAATCTCACAACGGAGGCCATAACGAGGGTTTTTGAGGTAAACTGTCCTTTCAAAACCAAAAGACTAAAAACATAGTATCCTGGTGGAACATTGAGCTGAGCAAATTGCGTAGGAAAGCCAGAAGAGAGTTTAACAAATCAAAGAAAACAAATAACTGGGAAGAGTACCGTAAGGCTCTTACTGAGTTCAATGTGATGCTTCGCAAATCAAAGAGAAGTTCTTGGAGGATCTTTTTTGAGAACTTTGATGAAGCACCTGTCGCAAGCAGAGCGCAGAAGGCTCTACCAAGAAGCAACCAAGGTAACATAAGTGCACTCAAACGTGAATATTGACACCTTAACGTCAACCTTTTAAAAAGCTTTGGAGGTTTTCATTAAAAAACATTTTCCAGGATGTATAGCAGCTGGAAAAACAAGGGTGTACAATGGATCCATGAGGAGTTGAACTTTACTCAAACGGGAACGTCCCCTTGTCAATAAAACTGCATCGCCTGAAAAGATTAAGTGAGCCATAGAAATCTTCAAACCTTGCAAGGCTCCTGTCCCCGATGGAGTATTTTCGGCACTCGTTCAACGAGGGCAGGGCATCCTGCTAGAGGCATTGATCACAATATTCAGATCCAGTTTGTTATATGTCCATGTTCCTCTAGCATAGAGGAAAGTAAAGGTCGTATTCCTACATAAGAGCGGTGTAAAACCCATAGATGATCTAAAGTCATATCGTCCAATAAGTCTCTCATCGTTTATGCTCAAAACAATAGAGAAGCTGGTGGACCAATATATTAGAATGGAGATTTTAACAGTCAAACCTCTTCATAAATACTAATTTCCCTATCAAAAAGGCAAATCAACGATATCAGCATGTTATGTTCCAATGGGGGAGGTGGAGAAAAAGAAAGAAAAAAAATTATTAAGCTAATTACCAATATGTCACGCTTACCTTTCGGCTAGCCTCACCGTAGATGGTCATCGGGTAAAAGAAAATCGAAAGGAAAAGAATCTTCTTTGGTAAGCGAAATGCCCGAATGCGCCACCTCTTCTCGAAATTTAGTCTAGGCAGGAGAAAAGGAGATCCTAGACTCGAGGTCCCCCCCAAAAGAAATAGAGCGAGAATAAACAATAATCATTTATTGAGTATATATAGATTAACAGCAAATTCCGGAAAGGAAAGAGCCATTCGACGGTTACGCCACTGGTATAAATCACAATATCAAATAACTTACACAAAAAAATAGAATATAAGATTAAAGCAGGTCTAAAATAGACTCTGGAAGCAAACAATTATGCGCTAAAGTTTAAATTATATTTCCGCGGCTACCGTAACCGGTAGCATATCCACCCGTGATCGCGCGTGAGAATTAGAAAAAAAAATAACACCGCCCCTAGTCCTTGACGTCAAGTTCACGACCGGTAGTAAAATTGTCATTCAATTAGGTTACGACAAATATTACGTTGCGAGCTCCCAAATCTCTACCATTTACAATTCCCGCACATTCTAGATTGAAATTTTTCTTTTACGTTAAAAATAGTAAGTTACGTTAAATATAGTAATTAAATATAAGCAATTACATTAAGATTTACGTTAAATATAGTAATTAAACCTAATTAATTCGAGCAAAATTTACGTTAAATATAGTAATTAAACAGAATTAAATGCAGTAAAATAGGCGTACTGGATGTTCAAAAGACAAAGTTCTAGACAAAATTATTTCAATTACGAAGTCCGTACTGATTTCCTTTCATTTAATCCGTCGCCTGAGTTGCACTATTCATTACTCGTGATGCAGCGCAAGCAGCAGTCATGACCCCGAAGCGCGTGGACGAAAGTGGGTCGAGGTCTCGCGGCCTCTCAATGTCCCAAACGCACGGTCAAAGATACTTATAAATACCTTTACGTTCCGAGTTTTTTTGTTTCTGGCACAAATCCTTCACCAGGTCACCTCGCTTTTAAACCCCAAGCTATAGAAAAGCGCCATCAAGCCACTGGGATCCTTTGCTCCGCTACGTTTATTACTTCATAGTTACAGTGATACAAAAAGAACTCAGCCAGAAAGCTTTGAAAGAGCTCGGAAGAAAACTCCGACAGACACGAAGAAAACAAAAGAGCTAAAACAGCGAATATTAGTTGGTACGTCTCCACCCTCAACCACGTCCGAATACTAACCTACTTTACGATTTTACGTCGAAATACGTGGATATTTTGTTTGATGAATATGACATTTGATAGGATTCATTAAGGATTTCTAAAATAAAACGTCGTTGCATTAAATGTTAATCGATGAAAGAAAACCTCATTTTTCTTACTCATCCGTCTCTGCCACGTCCATTACACAGCAAACCACCAAATAAAGTGAATTTCGTAGATGGTCGACTACTTTCCAGCGCCCTCTACGAGCATAACTTGAAAAATATAGCTCGAGGTCAAGTATTTCACACGGTTAAAGACAAGGTTGCCTAACTATCAGGCGGATTTATGCCCAAATACGAATTTACACGTTACAAGCATTACACCAAACTGTAAAAAACATAGAGAAAGCACACGAGTCAAAGGAAATAGCCCTATCCGTCTTTATAGACATAGAGGGCGCCTTTGACAACGCTGCTTATAGTTCAATGACACAGTCCCTCAGAACGAGACGGATAAATGACTTAATCATTCAATGGATAAACAACATGCTGATGGGTAAACAGGTAATCACCAGCATTGGTAGCTCCACCCGTGAGATAGGCACTACAAGAGGCTGCCTACAGGGGGGAGTCATATCCTCACTGCTGTGATCGTTGGTAGTGGATGAACTACTAAACGACCATCGTAGAGGAAAGAATACACAATGATATTAACCTAACACGTAACTGGTGCTTTAAAAAGGGCATGAACATAAACCCAAATTAAACCACCATCGTTCCTTTTAATAAAGGAAATGGTTGACAAAACGTGGCTTTGAACCCCAGCATAACCAATTAGATCCACAGTCAGGTCGTTAGACCTGGAGTTCTCTATGCGTCTGCAGTTTGGTGGAAAAAAGTAACCGCGCAAGGGAAGCTGGCAAAGGTGCAAATGCCAGCACGTCTGACCACCATAGACGTCATTAAATCAACACCCACCGCTGCGATGGAGATTCTTCTCAGCGTGGATTCCCTACCAGAGGCAATTAAGAAGGAAGCTATGAAGCAGGCTCTCAAACTACATGAGGTACACAATTTCAAAGAAAGCAACTTCAAAGGTCATCTGGGAATTCTCAAAGCCAATCTTCTGTTGGACATGGCTGCAGAGAGCGACCAGATGAACTCAAAAATGATCTTTGATCACTAATACAAAATCAAGTTCCCCACTAGGAAAGACTAGGTGAGAGGCACGGACTGCGTGCCGGGGTCTTTCTCAAAAATGGTTCACAAATGGATCCAAAATAGAAAACGGTGACGTGGGGACAGGAGTGGTGGGACCTAGGTTCAAAAGATACGTATGCCTCAGTGCTGAAGCCACCATCTTCCAAGGAGAAGTACACGCCGTCCATATGGTGGCGAAACATCTGATTACTAAAAACCGATGCTATCAAAATATGCATAATGTTGGACAGTCAAGCGGCATTAAAAGCACTGCAAAGAAATAGCGTAAGATCACGCAGGCTTCACGAGTGCCATCAATCCCTAAACCAGCTGGCGGACAAGAATAAAGTTGAACTTGTTTGGATGCCAGGGCATGAAGGAATAGGAAGCAATGTGAAAGGAGATCAGCAACCAAAATTAGGTGCAGTAAAACTTTTTATATGACTATCTCCTATGTATGGCTTTAGCCAAAGGGACTATTAGGAGGTTATCACCAACTGGGCCAACAAAGAAATCAACAGAACCTTCAACAAAATGGGGGGTCTAAAACATTCAAAGAAGTTTCTTAGCCCTAACAGAAAGATGAGAAAGAAAGTTATAAAGTTAAGAAGAAGAGAATTAAAACTCCTCTGTGGTATACTAACAGGACACATCCACTGCAGATACCACTTGAGTAAGATGGGACTGGTGGGTGATGATACATGCAGGTACTGTGGTGAAGAGGTGGAGCGTATGTACACATTAGCATGAGGTATCCAGCGTTGTGCCTACAGAGACAAAAATATCTAGATTTCATCTTCATCTGAGAAGAAGAATTACTAAACCTTCCGACCAGAGACCCGATCGAATTCGTCAAACACATAGATCTCTCCTGAGTCCAACGAGAGAGGAACACAAAAGATATCTAATCTGGTCGCAGTGCAGGAGGTTATTATTACATTCACCCTACTTCTAATAATAATAATAATAATACACCTGTTCTAGAGCTTATGCGTATGCGGTTTAAGGTACGATGGCAAGAATCGAGGATCATCCTGGTCAATTTTACAATTTCAATTGTGGCACAAAGCACAACGTGGAAAATAAGCAGGAGTCGAGCAAGAATTTTATTATTTATATAGGTACTACACAGTACAATTATTTTTTAAATGGCTGAGTGTAATCACTCCGGCGGGTTTCGAGCTATTGAAAACAATAGTCGAGTAGTACCGCATAGAAGAGGATGCAAAAATCTTGTTAAAAGGTGCAGCCGCAGCAGCGAGCTTGTACCTTAAGCCAGAACTAAACACTTACAGCTCTTGGGTCAGTAAAATGTCAATCTCATTGTCGGAGAAGAAACTCGTAGCTTCAAAAGTCGCAACTCGTGAATTGCAAAAATTCACTTACCCAAACCTCAAACTTAATTAAGTGTTCTCTTAGTCCACAATCAGTGTTAGATATTTTAGCGTCGAGTTTTTTCAGGTATGCTGGGCTCATATAGGGTCTCAATCCGGGTTGGGGCATGTCTTCGTTTCGTGCTTTTCAGCACACTACGCGACGTACACACGACGCAATGCCAAAAGGTATCGTCGAACTTCCGAATAGACCTCAATAATCCAATGGCAATTTACTTTGTCTTTAGGACTAATACAAAACTATACTTTCAAATGTTTATTGAGAAGATAGGAGGCGTTGTAAAAGTTCTGGGAAATAATGGCTTCCTTCACCTAGTCATGGGACACGTTACAAAGAACGTCAAGGATAGAGATGCGAGGTAACGACTTACCTTAAGGCTTAACCACAAGACCGGCTTTATCAAGAATGACCGCAGTTATTTTTGTAGGTCGAACTGAGTTTTTACCTGTCTTGGTTACTCGGGCTAGAGTCTGAGGCCGTACTTTAGGGATCTAAAACCTTCACGAAAATTGTTTTTATCTCGTCAGCGGTCTTTAAAAGAAAGTTAGATTTAGGAGCAATAACGACAGTCGATCTATAAACAGGAGCGAGTAATTTAGCTGAAGATATCTTAACCTTCTTAACAATTTCGGTTTTTGTCGCTTGGGCATAGAACAGTTGGGCAAGAAGTGCAGCAACAACGCTTGTGAAAAGTTTCTTAGTAACAGATTGCAAGGCTGTTTGTACGGCAGAAAGAGTCGCTTAAAGCCTGCTAACAATATCAATCATTTTTTATTGCTTGGAAAGATTACTCTTGCAGATATTACTTTAGTAAGATGCAGAATTCTTCAATACTGTCTGGCAGGGTATCATCAAGAATATCGTCGTCATCTTCATGACGACGCTTGGAAGGGGCTGATTTATCCTTCATATGATGTAAAATTTAACAGCGCGAAGCTGGCTATCGTGTACCCTTTTAGTCGTACACTTATTGCCAGAAACGGTTGGGTTTATAGCCTGTGAGTCGTTGCCCACCTTTAACCTTGTGAAGGTAAAACTTCTTAGAAAGGAGCGACTCTCACACAAAAACAAAATCAAAATAATTACAAAATTGCTGTGGGCTTTAATTATCTGACTTCACCTGATTGCACACAATAGTAAATCAATGTCTTTTCGCTTACAATTTTTAGTGTCATCCTTGCGTAGGAACCATGTTAATCTTCTCTGTATCGTTCCAATTTTAATATATATACCGCCGAAATCAGTACAGAGTTTATGAAGAAAGTTAAAGTTTTGTCTAGTCAGAAGTCTTAAATCGTGTTAGGAATACTGTGTCGGTTTAAATAAATAAAGTGTGCCAAGTATAAACAAACAAGTGCATCAAGTGACTAATTACCGTATCCTCAGACGGTATACGGTACAGTGATAAATAGTTAATGTTTTTTTCTATTAAACTGTTAGTTTGTTATTTTACTTTAGCTTCTATTGCGTTTTTAATTAGGTTTATAATGATCGATAATCGTGTAAATAGTCTGAATAAATTACTTTGAAGATATAAATATTATTGTGCGCAATAATTGTTTTTAATGTATATATTAGTTATATTCAAGGACTTGCAGACGTCGCAAGAGATAATATAACTATTCCTTTTTAGATAAGATAGTTTATAAATACTGTAATTATGAATTAAAACGAGAGACTAGTTTTTGCTACTAATGTAACAACGTTGATAAAATTATTGTTCAAATAAAATAAATCTTTTTAAAAACAAATTATTTGATAATTCAAATAAAACTCGGTAGGATTCCGAAAAGATTAATTATTAATCGAAACGAAAAAGTTTACACGGTCAAGTGTCGAAAAAAAGTGTTTATCATAAACAGTGACGTGGCCGGCGAATTTCAATTCCTTAGTAAACGAAGAACAACCCAGAACAACCCTCCAAGTCAACGACGAGTGTAAGCCCGCAACGTAGCCCAAATCAACCACAACAAGGTGCATCGCAGCATCGGTTGAAGGAAAACATCAACGGCAAACACCCAAGGAAAACACCAAGTGCGAGTCCCGCAACGCAGCCAAGGTGACCACAACCAGGTGCATCGCAGCATCGGTCGAAGGATACGTCAACAGACAACGCACACAATAAAAAGGTAGGAAAGCTAGTTCTCACATTGTTATTTTAACAAATAAGGTACTTCCTTAAAATATTTTGTTATATCCTCCATTAATTGGAAATTGCTTTTGCAAATTTAAATAATAATAAAAACACCAAAACGGACGATCTAGTTGAATCATTAGACTCGTTAACGTTAGAAGCGGAAGACATGGCAAACCCACCTGTCAATTATCAATTATTCAAAATAGAATTAGATACAATACCGTTATTTGATTGTAAAGATACTCAAATAAATGCTTTTTGTTTAACATGTGATAATATATACACACGTTACCAAAATATACCCGAAGTACAAACCGTAATTAGAGCCGCAATATTTTCTAAATTTAGAGGTAGAACTTCAGAAATTTTGTCACCACGCGACGATTTATCTGATTGGCCCCAAATTAAAAACGCGATAATCGAACACTTTTCGGATGCTAGAGATTTAGAACAATTAACAGTTGAGTTTAATAATATTAAAATTAATAAATCGGAAAATTTAGTTGAATACGGACATAGGATAAGAACCTCTTTAGGCAAATTAATAGCAAAATTAAATTTATCACAATTAACAAATAAACCTATTAGACAAGAAATTCTTATTGCTAACGCTTTAGATAGATTTTTAGTTACAATCCCGTACCAAATAGCAATGCAAATTCGTTCAAGAAAACCAAATACTTTAGAACAAGCTATAACATATGCTCAAGATGAATTAAATTTTGTACAAAGATCAAATCAATCACACGTAAATTCATTTAATACAAACAGTAAAATATTTTCAAGACAACCACAAACCAATCCAGTTCCAAAAAATATTTCTAATTATAAAAACTTCAATCAACCACCCCAACCACAAATTAATCCATTTTTAACAAATGCTTCTAATCATAGATTTTCAAATCAAACTTATCGACCCCAATTCCAACAAAACCAATTTCAATTTAAACAATTTCATAAACCACCTTCAAATGTGTTTAAACCTAACCGAAACATTAACTTACCAAAACCCACTCCAATGTCAGGAATTTCGAGTATAAAAAATTATTTTCACGAAATTAATCCCGAATCCGTGATTTTTAACGAAGAAACTAATCAGTATTACGCCCCTGTCAATTTAGAACAATTTGACCAAATTAACCCCGAACAAATTACAAATGACGAAATAATTAACGAATATGACGAAACTGAACCGGAGGTAAATTTTTTAGAAACTTCCTTAACAACCGAATCAAGCTGACACAACACTTACCCTACATTAAATTAAATAACCCACCTTTAAAAATTTTGATCGATACAGGTAGTGAAATTAGTATTATTGACCCTAGAATAATTTCAAAATATTATCCAAATCCTACTAAACCAGTAAATATAAAAATAAATACCGCGAATGGAATTACTACAATGAAAACTTTGGCAACCGTACCATGTTTTGATGAATTTAAAGCTACAGGAAATTTTAAATTTATTGTCTTCAATTTTCACGAATTTTTCGACGCATTAATAGGAATCCGTGATTTAAAGAAATTAAAATTTAATATTGATCTACAAAATAATCAACTTACGCGAGTAGATAATAACAATTTTACATTATATTACGACAAACCCGTAAAAATTAACATTCCACCCAGAACTAAACAAATTATGACATTATCATACGCTAAACCTAATCAAGACATTTTTATACCAGAAAACGAAATTGACGAAGTAAAAATAAGTGAAGGAATATACAACGTATACAATGGAAACGTAAATTTAGTAATAGAAAATCCAACAAACTCAGATAAAGAAATACATCTTAGCGACTTAAATGAAGAAAGAATTGACCCAAATGACGTACAATCATTTTGCTTTTCGCAAGAACCACAATTAAAAAACCTAAACAATTTAATCAGAATGGACCACATGAATTCCGAAGAACGACGAATGATAATTAAAGTTTGTAGAAAATACATCGACATTTTTAAAACACCAGAAGAAAAACTAACTGCAACACCCCTAGTAAAACACAAAATAAACACAAAAGACGAGGAACCCATATTTTTAAGATCTTATAGGACACCTTTTACAAATAAAGAAAAAATCAGAAGACACGTAGAAGAAATGTTAGACCAAGGAATAATCCAGCCAAGTATTTCACCCTGGGGATTTCCAGTACATTTAGTCAACAAGAAGACAGACGCATCAGGAATAAAGAAAACTAGAATGGTAATAGACTACAGACAATTAAATGCCAAAACAATAGACGATAGATACCCGTTACCAAACATTGAGGATATTTTAGATAAATTAGGAAGAGCTCAGTATTTCAGTGTATTAGACTTAACTTCAGGATATCACCAAATTGAAATGGAAAACGTATCAAAACAGAAAACTGCATTCAACACCGAGTTCGGACATTTTGAATTTAATCGCATGCCCTTTGGACTAAAAAACGCACCAGCAACCTTTCAAAGAATGATGAATAATGTATTTAGTGAATTAATAAACACACAGTGCCTTGTTTATTTAGACGACATTATCATTTTTTCACCAAATTTAGAAGAACACCGGAAATCGTTAGAAAAAGTATTTCAGAAATTACAACTACATAATCTTAAATTACAATTAGATAAATGTGAATTTTGTAAACGCGAAACGGAATTTTTAGGACACGTAATCACCAAAGATGGAATTAAACCAAACCCATTAAAAATCGAAGCAATCAAA